>CM057465.1:45257205-55257205 GCA_030035585.1 Dugong dugon
TAATTGTACTTCAGGCAAAGGTTTACAGAACAAATAGTTTTTCATTAAATAGTAGTACACATACTGTGTTATGGCATTGGTTAACAATACCATGACATGTCAACCTTCTCCTTTCTCGACCATTTTCTTTTTTTGTTGAAAATACACATAGCCAAAGATACACCATTTCAAAAATTTCTACATGCAAAGTTCAGTGACATCGACTATGCTCTTCCACTTGTGCTGTTGTTCTCACTTTAGATGAAGGTTTATAGAACAAAATAGTTTCTCATTAGATAGTACTCATGTTGTCCTATGACAAAGGTTAACAACCCCACTACATGTCAACACTGTCCTTACTCAACCTTTGGGTCCCCTATCACCAGCATTCCTCTCCCCTTCTGCCTTCTAGTGCTTGTCCCTGAACTGCTGTGCCTCATTAGTCCTGCTTTGTTTTATGGGGCTGTCCAGTCCCCGGCTGAACAGTGAACCTCAGAAGTGATGTCACTACTGACCTAAAAGGGTGTCTGGGGGCCATACTCTGGGGGTTTCTCCAGTCTCATTCAGGCCAGTAAATCTGGTCTTTTTGTGTGTGTTAGAATTTTGTTCTACATCCTTCTCCAGCTCTGTCCAGAACTCTCTGTTGTGATCCCTGTCAGAGCAGTCAGTGGTGGTAGCCAGGCACCATCTAGCTGTACTGGATTCAGTCTGGTGGAGGACTTGGTGGCAGTGGTCCATTAGTCCTTTGGACAAATCTTTTCTTTGTATCCTGTTCTCTTCATTCCCTTGCTCCCGAAGGGGTGAGACCAGTGGAGTATCTTACATGGCTGCTCACAGGCTTTTAAGACCCCAGATGCTGCTCACCAAGGTAGAATGTAGAACATTGTCTTTATAAACTCTGTTATGCCAATTGAGCTAGATGTTCCCAAGACCATGGTAACCACAGCCCTCTGCCCAGCAATCCAGTCCCTCAGGGAGTTTGGATGTGTCTATGCAGCTTCTTTCCTTGTAGAAGTTGTGCTGGTTTCCCCAGCATTGTGTACTGTCTCACCCTTCACCCAAGATACCGCTTATCTATTGCCTATTTAGTATTTCCCCCCCACTCCTCCTATCCCTCGTAACAAACAAAGATTGTTACTTTTTGTGTGTAAACTTTTTCATGGGTTTTTACGGTAGAGGTCTCATACAATGTTTGTCCTTTTGTATTTGATTTATTTCACTCAGCATAATGTCCTCCAGTTTCATCCATGTTATGAGATGCTTCACAGATACATCACTGTTCTTTATCGTTGCATAGTACTCCACTGTGTGTATGTACCATAGTTTGTTTATCCATTCATCTGTTGATGGGCATCTAGGTTGTTTCCATCTTTTTGCTATTGTGAACAATACTGCCAAAAACATAGGTGTGCATATATCTCTTCAGGTGATGACTCTTATTTCTCTAGGATATATTCCTAGGAGTGGGATTGCTGGATTGTATGGTCTTTCTATTTCTAGCTTTCTAAGGAAGTGCCAAATCATTTTCCAAAATGGCTGTATCATTCTGAATTCGCACGAGCAGTGCATAAGAGTTCCGATCTCCCCGCAGCTCCTCTAATATTTGTTGTTTCCAGTGTTTTTGATTCATGCCAGTAATGCTGGATGAGGTGGTATCTCATTGTGGTTTTAATTTGCATTTCTCTAATGGCTAGTATTGTGAGCGTTTCCTCATGTCTGTTGGCCACTTGAATGTCTTCTTTGGTAAAGTGTCTGTACATTTCCTTTGCCTATTTTTTAATAGGTTTGTCTTTTTGTTGTAGAGATGTTGGATATTCTCATAAATTATGAAGATTACACCTTCGTCTGACTTGTACTGTCCAAAACTTTTTTCCCAGTCTGTAGGTTCTCTTTTTACTCTTTTGGTAAAGTCTTTTGAAGAGCATAGGTATTTGATTTTTAGAAGATCCCAGTTATCTAGCTTATCTATTGGGGTTTGTGCATTGATGGTTATGGTTTTTATCCTGTTAATGCCGTGTATTAGGGCCTGTAGTTATAGTCCTATTTTTTCTTCTATGAACTTTATAGTGTTTGGCTTTATATTTAGGTCTTTGATCCATTTTGAATTATTTTTTGTATATGGTGTGAGGGATGGGTCCTGTTTCATTTTTTGCAGATGGATATCCAGTTTTGCCAGTACCATTTGTTAAAAAGACTGTCTTTTCCCCATTTGATGGATTAGGAGCCCTTGTCTAAAATCAGGTGACTGGTGGATGGATTTACATCTGGGTTCTCAATTCTGTTTCATTGATCAATGTATCTGTCATTGTACCAGTACCAGGCGGTTTTGACAACCATAGCTGTACAGTAGGTTCTGAGGTCAGATAGTGTGAGTCCTCCAAGTTTATTCTTCTTCTTCAATAGTGCTTTACTTATTCGGGTATACTTCCCTTTCCATATAAAGTTAATGATTAGTTTTTCCATCTCTTTGAAGAATATTGTTGGTATTTGGATCAGGATTGTGTTGTATTTGTAAATTGCTTTGGGTAGATTTGTCATTTTCACAATGTTGAGTCTACCTATCCATGAGCATGGTATGTTTTTCCATTTATGTAGATCTCTTTGGGTTTCTTGCAGTAGTGTTTTGTAGTTTTCTTTGGATAGGTCTTTTACATCCCTGGTTAGATTTGTTCCTAAGTATTTTATTTTTTTAGGGGCTACTATAAACAGTATTGTTTTCCTGATTTCTTTTTCATCGATCTCCGTATTGGTGTATAGGAATCCAACTGATTTTGTATACTTATCTTGTATCCTGCTACTCTGCTGAATCTTTCTATTAGTCTCAGTAGATTTCTTGTGAAGTCGTTAGGATTTTCTATGTATAGTGTCATATCACCCACAAACTGGGACAGTTTAACTTCTTCATTACCAATTTGGATGCCCTTTATTTCTTTTTCTTGCCTTATTGCTCTAGCTAGAACTTCCAGCACAATGTTAAATAGGAGTTGCGATAAGGGGCATCCTTGTCTTGTTCCTGTTCTCAAGGGGAATGTTTTCAGCCTCTCTCCATTAAGAATGATGTTGGCTATTGGTTTTGTATAGATGCCCTTTATTATGTTGAGAAATTTCCCTTCTATACCTATTTTATTGAGAGTTTTTATCAGGAATGGGTGTTGGACTTTGTCGAATGCCTTTTCTGTGCAAATTAAGATGATCATGTGGTTCCTTTCTTTGCTTTTATTTATGTGGTGGATTATGTTGATTGATTTTCTAATGTTGAACCATCCTTGCCTAAATGGTATGAGTCCTACTTGGTCGTGGTGTATTATTTTTTTGATATGATGCTGAATTCTATTGGCTAGATTTTTGTTGAAAATTTTTGCATCTATATTCATGAGACATATTGGTCTGTAATTTTCTTTTTTGTGGCATCTTTGCCTGGTTTTGATATCAGTGTTACGCTGGTTTTATAGAATGAATTTGGAAGTGTTGCTTCCTTTTCTATGCTCTGAAATAGCTTGAGTAGTACTGTTACAAACTCTTCTCTGAATGTTTTGTAGAATTCTCCAGTGAAGCTATCTGGGCCAGGGCTCTTTTTTGTTGGGAGGTTTTTTTTTTTTTTTTTTTTTTTTTATTACCTTTTCAATCTTCTCTTGTTATGGGTGTGTTCCGATTTTCAAGATCACTTTGTTGTGGTTTGGGAGGGTAGTATGTTTCTAGAAATTTGTCCATTTCCTCTAGGTTTTCAAATTTGTTGGAGTATACTTTTTCATAATATTCTGTTATGATCCTTTATATTTCAGTTGGGTCTCTTGTAATGTTGCCCATTTTATTTCTTTTTTTAGTTATTTGCATCCTCTCCTGTTTTTCTTTTGTCAGTCTGGCCAGTGGTTTGTCAATTTTGTTGATTCTTTCAAAGAACCAACTTTTGGTTTTGTTGATTCTTTCTGTTGTTTTTCTATTCTCTATTTCATTTATTTCTGCTCTGATCTTTATTATTTCCTTTCTTCTGGTGGTAGTGGGCTTTTTTTTTTTTTTTTTTTTGCTGTTTTCTTTCTATTTATTTGAGTTGTGTAGTTAATGTTTTGATTTTGTCTCTTTCTTCGTTTTTGATGTGTGCATCTATTGCTATAAATTGTCCTCTGAGGACTGCCTTTGCTGTGTCCCAAAGGTTTTGGTATTATGTGTTTTCATTCTGAGTTGAATCTAGGAATTTTTTTTTTTTTCCATCTCTGATTGCTTCTATTACCCAGTGACATGGAAGCAGGGTGTTATTCAGCTTCCATGTAATTGATTTTTTTTTCCTTGCTCTTTCTGTTGTTAATTTCTACCTTGATGGCATTTTGGTCAGAGAAGATACTTTGTATTAACTCCACGTTTTGGATGTTGTTGAGGATTGCTCTGTAGCCTAAGATGTGGTCTATTCTGGAGAAAATTCCATGTGCATTGGAAAAGAATGTGTACTTTGCAGCTGTTGGATGGAGTGTTCTATATATGTCTATGAGGTCAAGGTAGCTGATTGTGCCCTTAAGGTTTTCTGTATCTTTGCTCAGTTTCTTTTCAGTTGTTCTGTCCTTTAATGAGAGTGGTGTGTTGAAGTCTTCTACTATTATTGTGGAACTGTCAATTTCTCTTTTCAGGTTTGTTAGAGTTTATGTATTTTGGAGCCCTGTCATTTGGTGCATAGATGTTTATTAGGGTTATGTCTTCATGATGGATCATCCCCTTAATCATTATATAGTGTCCTTCTTTGTCTTTTATGGAGGATTTTGTTTTAAAGTCTATTTTATCTGAGATTAGTATTGCCACTCCTGCTCTTTTTTGGTAGCTATTTGATTGATTTTTTTTTCTATCCTTCAATTTTTAGTGAATTCACATCTTTGTTTCTAAGTTGTGTCTCTTGTAGACAGCATATTGAAGGATCCTGTTTTTTTATCCATTCTGTCACTCTCCATCTTTTTATGGGCGCATTGAGTCCATTTACATTCAGTGTAATTATTGATAGATGTGAGTTTGTTGCTGTCATTTTGTAGTTCTTTTTTTTTTTTTTTTTTTGGTGGTGCTGATGTTTTCTTTATTCCTCTTACTCTCCTGTGTTGAATTACTTTTGTTTGTGGATTGTTTTCTTATTTCTTTTGTTTTTGTAATTTTTGTTTTTACTGAGACTTTATGTTCTTCTTCTTTATTTTTATGAATATATTTGTTAACTTTCTTTGTGGTTACCGTGACATTTCCCCTTATCTTTCTAAGTTTGAAGCAGTCTATTATTACTTGGTATTGCCTTGCCTTCCTCTCCATTCAAAGGCTCTATACCTACACCGTTTATTCCCTCCTTTATTGTTCTGATGTTGTTGTCATTTACTGATAAACTGCTCTGATTCCCTGTTCTATTTCTTTTGGTTTTGGATAGTCATTGAGAGTTTGTTTCCTAGATTGGTATCTGGCTGCTACGATCCTGCATCCTAGATTCTATCTGTAAGCTGAGGTTGTTTGTTCTCAGATCAAAGAACTCCCTTTAATAATTCTTGTAAGTTTGGTTTGGTTTTTACATATTCCCTTATTTTCTGCTCATCTGGAAATATCCTAATTTCACCATCATATCTGAACAAGAGTTTTGCATGATATATTATTCTTAGCTGGCAATTTTTTTTTCTTTCAAGGTTTTATATGTCATCCCATTGCCTTCTTTCCTGCATGGTTTCTGCCGAATATTCTGAGCTTAGTCTTATTGTTTCTCCTCTGTATGTGACTTCTTGTTTTTCATGAGCTGCTCTCAGGATTCTTTGTTTTTCTTTGGTTTTGATGAGTGTGATTATGATACGCCTTAGTGATTTTCTTCTGGGGTCTATCTTATATAGGGTTCATTGAGCTTATTTAATGGCCAGCTTTTCATCTTTCATGATATTGGGGAAGTTTTCTGTCAGCAGTTCTTCAATGATCCTCTCTGTGTTTTCTGTTTTCTCCCCCAGGTCTGGAACTCCTATCACTCGAAAAATTTTGCTTTTGATTGTATCCCACATAATTGTCAGGGTCTCTTCCTTTTTCTTTGTTCTTTTTTCTGAGTTTTCCTAGAACAGAGGTGTATCCAAGTGTTTGTCTTCAATTCCACTGATGCTGTCTTCCACCATTTCAAATCTGCTCCTCAGCGCTTCTATGACACTGTCCGTTTCTGAAATCTTGTAATTTATCTTTTGAATTTCTAATTGTTGTTTTTGTAAGATTTCTAGTTGTGAATTTATTTTTGCACGTTGTTTCTGCTTTATTTTCCTGAATTCTTCCATTTTTTTGGTCTGTATTTTCCTTGAATTTGTCTGCCTTTTCCTTGAATTTGTCTATTTTTTCTTCATTTTTATCAGCTTTTTGCTTCAACCCTTGGATAATTCTTAGTATTGGAGATTTGAATTCCCTATCAGGTAGTTCCAGTGCCTTTTCTTGCACTGGAAATTCGTCTGTTGTTTTATTTTGGATGCCTACTAGAACCACCTGTCCTGTTTTTGTAAATGTTTTGATATTGTCTGCTGTCTTCAGGGCATTCAGTAGTCATTTTTCTCCTTTATTGATTGTAGATTTGTTTTTTTCCTCCCTTTTTTTTTAATTTGGCTGTGTCTGAGCAGGCGGGCTGTGTGTTGTTGTTTGCTCGTCTGTGGGCACGATAATTTTTGCCTCCTTCTCTAATTGGCAGGTTCAGTTGCTCAGATATGGTACTACAGGGCAGGTTTATCTGAGGAAGAGTTTCTGGTATGGGTTGTTTGTGGCACTTACTACAGCCACCAGTGCTGGTCAGTAATCAGGGCAGGGTAGGTTCCAGTAGGCTCTTCTTGTGCTGCTGTTTGTGGTGTGATGCTAAACGCATGGTGCAGGTAGGCAGGATGGAGGGGAGAGATTGTGATTTGTGGAGCTATGATGGATAGGGGAGAGAGGAGAGAGGAACAGGATCCACAAACATACAAACAAACAAGAGTGCTAGGAGAGCTTGCCATAGGAGTGGAGAGATGAGAGACATGAAGTGGAGAAAAAACAGAAAAGGAAAGAAGAAGAAAAAAAGAAACAAATGAATACATAAAAATTAGAAAGAAAGAAGAACAGCATATCTCCCAGGGATCCCACCCGTGTGTCTATGAGGTCTGGAGAAGTTGTTCCCAGGAGTTGCAGTACAGCCTGGCTAGAAGGCGTAGAGGTATTCAGTCCCAGGTATTCATGGGACAGGAAGAGAAGGAAGGTATAGAGAAATGAGAAACTGAGTAGTGAAGAAAGACAAAAAGGGAAAAAGAAGGAAAACAAAACAAAACAAATTTTAAAAAAAGAAGAATAAAAGCCCCCCAAAAAACAGAAAAAATAAAACCCCACAAATAAAGATATGCCTTCAGTGATCCCTCTGTGTGCCTGTGCAAGCTGAGGGGGTAGGTCTCAAGACATGTAGCACGGGCTCCCAACTCGAGAAAAGAAAAAGAAAACAAACAAACTATTCAAAGCAAACAAACAAAGAAAGCCCTGGGATCTCACCAGCATTGCAGCACAGACCAGGAAGCAGTTGCACGCTTCAACAGAGCTCCATTTTTCCTTAGGAAGAAGCAAAGATGGTGCACGGAGCCAGGTTTTTGAGGGAAAGGAGGGGGAGGTGGTGAAAGGTAAGGAAGAAATCAGAAGAAGCATCCAACAAACAGGACTCAGGGAGTCAACCAGTGCTGGCGGGTGGAATCCAAGCAGCCGGTGCCTCCTGGCCAAGAGACTGTGGCCTTGGGAAGCAGAGGAGGCTGAGTGGGGCTGAATAAGGGTGGGAGGTGGGAAAGCGTATATCTCCAATTCCCGGTTGTTCTGTCTCCTGCTGGAAAGTCCCTGAAGCTGCTTTCTCATACCCCTATTTGCTGGTCTCTGATAGGAATCCAAGATGGCGGATCCATGCTATGTTAGCTGGGGGATCTCTGCATGAATCTTGTCTCACTCTCTGTTCTCTGTCAGTTTTCTTACTCCATTTGGTGTTTGGTTGATTTCTTTATCTTTTCATTTGATGTTTTAGGGTTTCAGGATTGCTGTTTTCTCTGGCTTTTTTTTTCTGGATCTTTGTTGTGGAGGGACTGCATAGTGCTTCTGCCTACAGCGTCATGTTGCTGGAAGTCCTGGGTTCATTCTTTGAGTCAGTTTGAGTAGTAGTTTAAGCCCCCCCCCCCCCCTTTATTTTAAATCTTTTATCAGCATAACACTCTTGAGGGTAAAATTTGTACTCTGAAAAGGAGTGACAGTTCACTATGGACTGATGATTGTATTAGATGGTTATGATTTGAGAGCATTTTTGAATGATACATTTAACTCCACTCATTTTATCCTCCTTGTAATGCTCAATGTGCCAGCATGTCTTCATTCCCAAGTTGAAAATTCCTACTTCAGATGCACAGAGTGGCTACCACAGAGTATGCCACAAAGACTATTGTGCTTTTATACAACTGGAAACCACATATGGCTCACTACCAGACAAAGACAGCTACATGGAGCAGAAGCTTAATTCTGTGCCAGAACCTGTTCATTTTAATTCACTTGGACTTTCAAAGTACAAATGCCATCTGTGTGAAATAAAACGCTATTGAAAGATTTAATAGCGCTACTCGTAATGGTTACCTTAATGATCATGCTGAATTGATCTATTCCAAAACTTACTCACAATAAAAACATCCTGATACTCTGCTGCTGTGGCTGCTGCAGCTGTTGTGTCTCCAGATTTTTCTTCATGTGGCTATTACTTTTGATATGCATTAGGAAACGTTATCAGTGACAGAAGAGTGAGGGTGCTTTGTGTGAACCTCATGGATAGCAGGAGCAGTGAGAAGCATCTAGGGTATCGAACCTTTTGACAGAAGCAGCAGGAAGTGGAAGTAGAGACAAAAGGAGGAAAAAGGAGAGTACAGGATTTGTAATAGAGATGACAAATTACAGGACAGTTTATGAGAGGAAGATGGAATTTTATTTTTCTAAATAAGCTACATGTTCTGAATTCAATGCTGAGTTATTTTAATTTTGAAAAAAAAGTTTATTTAAAATTTTCCCAACTCATATTTGATTTCATCATTTATTTGATCATTCATTTGGCATAAATTACATGTCTGTGATATGTTCTAGACATTTGAGATATATTGATGAAAATAAAAATATTTTTAAATTATCTTATTTCATGGAGTTTGCATTCTAGTCTGTAATATGGCATTTGATATGACAGGTGATACAGTTGTCATAATTATTGAAGTAAAATGCTTAGAAAAGAGCCAATCATATAAATATTACTCCCTAAATATATGTCACTTATTATTTTCAGAGATTTCATGCCATTAGTGGTATACTAGAGAGCTGCAAGCTCAAAAACAAAAACTATTTTCCCAAATTTACCAACTGATATATCTTTAAAATATTTTTAAATCGAGGTTAAAGTTTACATACAATAAAATTCACAGCTCTTAAGTGTCTATTAAAATGAGTTTTGACACATGTCTACACCTGTCTTAGCGATCTAGTGCTGCTCTAACAGAAATACGACAGGTGGATGTCTTTCACAAAGAGAAATTTATTTTCTCACAGTCTAGTAGGCTAGAAGTCCAAATTTAGGGCATCAGCTCCAGGGGAAGGCTTTCTCTCTCTGTCAGCTCTGGAAGAAGGTCTTTGTCATCATCAGTCTTCCCCTGGACTAGGAGCGTCTCTGCGCAGGAACCTTGGGTCCAAAGGATGTGCTCTGCTCCTGGTGCTTCTTTCTTGGTGGTATGAGGTCCCCACTTGTCTGCTTGCTTCTCTTTCCTTTTTCTCTCTTGAGAGATAAAAGGTGGTGCAGGCCACATGCCAGGGAAACTTCCTTTACATTGAATCAGGGATGTGACCTGGGTAAGGGTGGTGTTACAATCCCACCCTAATCCTCTCTAATGCAAAACTACAATCACAAAATGGAGGACAACCACACAATACTTTGAATCATGGCCCAACCAAACTGATACACACATTTTTTGGGGGACACAATTCAATCCATGGCAACACCTGTATAAGGAGCCCTGGTGGCACAACAGTTAAGTCCTCTGCTGCTAACCTAGGGTTGGTGGTTCAAACCCACCCAGTGACTCTGCAGGAAAAAGACCTGCTGATCCACTCCCATAAAGATTAAAAAAGAAAAAACAAAACCTGTTGCCACTGAGTCAATTCCGACTCATAGTAACTCTATAGGATAGAGTAGAACTGCCCCACAGCATTTCCAAGGAGCGGATGGTGGATTCAAACTGATGACCTTTTGCTTAACAGCCAACCTCTTAATCACTGCTCCACCAGAGCTCCAGAGCTACTGCCTAGAAAACTCTATGGAGCAGTTCTACTCTGTCATATGGGGTCACTATGAGTCAAAATCAACTGGACAGGTCCTAACAAGAATATATACCTATGCAGCTAAAAATCTGATCAGGATATAAAATGTTTCCATCATCAGAGAGTTTCCTTATGAACTTTTCCCATCAAACTCTACTCTGTGTAGCAATGTATGTATTTATTTCTATCCCAAAAGATAAATTTGGACTGTCACTTAACCTCTTATAAATGGTATCGTATAGTATGTACTCCTTTGTTTTTGATTTTATATGCTCACCATAATATTATTGAGATTAATTTCTGTTATTTGTATACAGAGTTAATTTTTTGCCATATTTATTATACTATTTTATTTCATGAGCATACTACTATGTGTTGATTGGTTATCCTGTTAATGGACATATGGTAGTTTTTAGTCCTTGTTTCTTATCTGAAGCTCTCTGAATATTCCTGTACAAGTAATTTTACTGATATGTATTTTCATTTTTCCTTGGTTAATACCAAGTTAGGTCTTACTATAAGTCTACAGATAACTTTATAAGAAACTACCAGACACGTTCTCAAAGTGGTTGAACAGTTTTACTAACCAAAACTATATTATGAGACTTTCTGTGGCTACACTTCCTTCCCAATTTTGTGTTGTCAGTCATTTTACTTTTAAAAACTCTAGTAGATATAAATGGCTGAATGCCAACCAATTCTTTTTAGTACAGTGACTCTGTTTACTCCTTCCATTTTCATCTGATGCTTCCTGCATCATTCAATTTTTTGCTCATAGAATCCTTCAATACTTCAACTCGAGGCTTGATTTTTAATTTTTTTCAACTTGACAAATGCCAAACACATTCTTCCTTTTTGGCTTTTTCCTCCAG
This sequence comes from Dugong dugon, assembly GCA_030035585.1. Classification (NCBI taxonomy): domain Eukaryota; kingdom Metazoa; phylum Chordata; class Mammalia; order Sirenia; family Dugongidae; genus Dugong; species Dugong dugon. The sequence continues at coordinate 45,268,365 of CM057465.1, forward strand.
GCCTTTGAACATTTAATTATTATACTTTACTTTGTCATCTTGAGCAGCTTTTTGAACTCTGTTCAGCTATTCTACCTCATCATTTCTTCCCTTAGTTTTAGCTACCCAACATTCAAGAGCAAGTTTCAAAGGCCCTTCTAACATCCATTTTGGTCTTTTCTTTGTTTTCTGTCTTTTTAATTAATGACATTTTGCTTTCTTCACATATGATGTCCTTAATGTCATCCCACAGTTCTGGTCTTCAGTCATTAGTATTCGATGTATCAAATCTATTCTTGGTATAGTCTCTAAATTCAGGTGGGATATAATCAAGATCATACTTTGGCTCTAGTGGACTTGTTTTAATTTACTTCAGCTTCAACTCGAACTTGCATATGAACAATTGATGGGCTATTCTGCAATCGGTCTCTGATCTTGCTCTGACTGACGACATTGAGCTTCTCCAACATATCTTTCTACATATGTAGTCTATTTGATTCCTGTGTATTGCATCTGGTGAGGTCCATGTGTAAAAACCTCTTTGAAGTGTTAAAAATCAAAGATGTCACCTTGAGGACTAAGGTGTGCCTGACCCAAGCCATGGTATTTTCAATAGTCTCATATGCATGTGAAAGCTGGACGAGAAATAAGAAACACTGAAGAATTGATGCCTTTGAATTTTATGTTTTTGGCCAAGAATATTGACTATACCATGGATTGCTAAAGGAGGAAATCTGTCTTGGAAGAAGTATAGTCAGAATGCTCCTTAGAAGCAAAGATGGTAAGACTTCTTACACACTTTGGAGATGTTATCAGGCACTTTACATCATGCTTAGTAAAGTAGAGGGTCAGCAGAAAAAAGGAAGACCCTCAATGAGATTGATTGACCCAGTGGCTGCAACAGTGGGCTCAAACATAGCAATGATTGTGAGGATGGGCAGTGTTGTGTTCTGTTGTGCCTGCGTTAGCTATGAGCTGGAACCTACTCCAGGGCACCTAACAACAACCACAAACCCACTGCCATCAAGTCGATGCCCACTCTTAAGGACCCAATAGGTTTTTCAAGGCTGTAGATGACTGCCACATCTTTCTCCTGGGAGCTGCTGCTGGTTTCAAACTGCCGACCTTTTGGTTAGCAGTTGACTGCTTTAACCACTGAACCAAAAGGACGGCTGTTTGAAGCCACCAGTCGATCCATGCTCTAGTCTGCTCTCATAAAAATTTAGAAGCTTGGAAACCCTGTGGGGTAGTTCTACTCTGTCCTACAGGGTCACTGAGTTGAAACTGACTTGAGGGCAAAGGATTTGTTTTTTGTTTTTGTCAGTGGTGGTGGTCACCAGCGAAGCTGAGCACCTTTCCATGTTCATATTGAAAATTTGTGTAGATCTTGCTAATTTTTCATTAGGTTTGAAATTTTTTTATTCATTTTGGATAAACTCCTTTTCTAGATAGATGCACACCAAATGTTTTCTTTCGGGTTATGGCTTATATTTTTATGGATGTAAATAATTTTTTGTTTTCTCCGAGAAATCTATGATTTTAAGAGCTTTATATTTAACTATGATCTATCTCAAAATAATTTTTGTATGTTGTGTGAGATTTTAGTTTTCCTTTTAAAATGTCTTGGAAATTTTAATGAAAATCATCTGGCTATATATAAATATCTATATATTTATATTTATATACATGTATGTATCTACTACATGTACTCTTTATTCCATTGTTCTCGTTTTCTATCCTTATGTCAGTAACAGATTATCTTGATTAATTGTTGTTATTGTTAGGTGCCGTAGAGTTGGTTCCAACTCATAGTGACCCTCTGCACAACAGAATGAAACACTGCCTGGTCCTGCGCCATCCTCACAATTGTTTCTATGCTTGAGCCCATTTTTGCGGCCACTGTTTCAATCCATTGCATTGAGGGTCTTCCTCTTTTTCACTGATCATCTAATTTACCAAGCATGATGTCCTTCTCCAGGGATTAATCCCTTCTGATAACATGTCTAATGTATGTGAGAATAGTCTTGACATTCTTGCCTCTAAGGAGCATTCTGGTTGCACTTCTTCCAAGACAGATTTGTTCGTTCTTTTGGCAGTCTATGGTGTATTCAATATTCTTCTCCAGCACCACAATACAAATGCATCAAATCTTCGGTCTTCCTTATTCATCATCCAGCTTTCACATGCATATGAGGTGATTGAAAACACCATCGCTTGAATCAGGTGCACCTTAGTCTTCAAAGTGATGTCTTTGCTTTTCAACACTTAATGAGGTATTTTTGCAGCAGATTTGCCCAATGCAATATGTCTTTTGATTCCTTGACTACAGCTTCCATGACTGTTGATTGTAGATTCAAGTAAAATGAAATCCTTGACTACTTCATACTTTTCTCCATTTATCATCTTGTTGCATAATAGTCCAGTTGTGAGGATTTTTGTTTACTTTATGTTGAGGTGTAATCTATACTGAAGGCTATGATCTTTGATCTTCCTCAGTAAGCGCTTCAAGCTCTCTTCACTTTCAGAAAGCTAGGTTGTGTCATCTGCATAACACACATTGTTAATGAATCTTTCTCTGAGCCTGATGCACCATTCTTCTTCATATAGCCCAGCTTCTTGGATTGTTTGCTCAGCATATAGATTGAATACGTATGGTGAAAGGATACAACACTGACGCACAGCTTTCCTGACTTTAAACCATGCATTATCCCCTTGTTCCATTCAAACAACAGCCTCTTGATCTATTTACAGATTCCTCAAGAGCACAATTAAGTGTTCTGGAATTCCCATTCTTTGCAATGTTATGCATAATTTGTTATGATCCACACAGTTGAATGCCTTTGCATAGTCAACAAAACAAAAGTAAACATCTTTCTGGTATTCTCTGCTTTTGACCAGGATCCATCTGACATCAGCAATGATATCCCTGGTTCCACATCCTCTTCTGAATCCAGTTTGAATTTCTGGCAGTTCCCTGTAGATATACTGCTGCAGCTGTTTTTGAATGATCTTCAGCAAAATTTTACTTGTGTGTGATATTAATGATACTGTCTGATAATTTCCACATTTGGCTGGATCACCTTTCTTGGGAATAAATATAAATTTGGATCTCTTCCAGTTGGTTGGCCAGGTAGCTGTCTTCCGAATTTCTTGGCATAGACAAGTGAGCACTTGCAGCGCTGCATCCCTTTGCTGAAACATCTCAGTTGGTATTCCTTCAGTTCCTGGAGACTTGTTTTTCGCCATTGCCTTTAGTGCAGCTTGGGCTTCTTCCTTCAGTACCATCAGTTCCTGATCATATGCTTCCTCCTAAAATGGTTAAACGTCAACCAATTCTTTTCGGTATCGTGACTGTGAATTTCTTCCATCTTCTTTTGATGCTTCCTTTGTCGTTTAATATTTTCCCCATAGAATCCTTCAGTATTGCAACTTGAGGCTTGAATTTTTTCTTCGGCTCTTTCAGCTTGAGATATGCTGAGCACATTCTTCCCTTTTGGTTTTCTAACTTCAGTTCTTTGCACTTGTCATTATAGTACTTCACTTTGTCTTCTGGAGTCACCCTTTGAAATCTTCTGTTCAGCTCTTTCTCTTCATTATTTCTTCCTTTCCCTTTAGCTACTTGACATTCAAGAACAAGTTTCAAAATCTCTTCTGATATCCATTTTTGTGTTTTCTTTCTTTCCTGTCTTTTTAATGATCTTTTGCTTTCTTCACATATGACCTCCTCGATGTCATTCCACAACTCGTCTGGCCTTCGATCATTAGAGTTCAACACATCAGATGTATTCTTGAGATGATCTCTAAATTCAAGCGGGATATACTGAAGACTGGGTTTCATGGACTTGTTCTAATTTTCTTCAGTTTCAACTTGAACTTGCATAGGAGCAGTTGATAGTCTGGTCCATAGTTGGCCCCTGCCCTTGTTCTGACTGATGATATAGAGCTTTTCCATTGTCTCTTTCCACAGATGTAATTGATTTGATTCCTGTGTATTTCATCTGGCAAAATCTTCGTGTATAGTCGCTATTTATGTTGGTGAAAGAAAGTATTTGCAATGAAGAAGTCGTTGGTCTTGCTAAATTCTATCATGCAATCTTCAGCATCATTTCTATCAAGGCCATATTTTCCAACTATAGATCCTTCTTTGTTTCCAACTTTCTCATTCCAGTCACCAGTAATTATCAATGCACCCTGACTGAATGTTCAGTCAATTTCAGACTACAGGAGTTGATAAAAATCTTCAATTTCTTCAACTTTGACCTTAGTAGTTGGTGCATAAGTTTGAATAATAGTCATATTAACTGGTCTTCCTTGTAGGCATATAAATATTATCCTATGTCTGACAGTGTTGTACTTCAGGATAGATCTTGAAATGTTCTTTTTGACGATGAATGCAACGCCATTCCTCTTCAAGTTGTCTTTCTCAGCATAGTAGACCATATGATTGTCCGATTCAAAATGGCCAATACCAGTCCATTTCAGCTCACTAATACCTACTAATATGTGTTCCATTTCATTGTTGATAATTTCCAATTTTCCTAGGTTCACACTTCGTATATTCCAAGTTCTGATTCTTAATGGATGTTTACAGCTATTTCTTCTCATTTTGAGTCGTGCCACATCAGCAAATTAAGTTCTCATAAGCTCAATCCATCTACATCATTAAGGTCAACTCTATTTTGAGGAAGCAGCTCTTCCCAGTTGTATTTTGAGTGCCTTCCAACCTGAGGGGCTTATCTTCCAGAACTATATCAGACAATGTTACACTGCTATCCATAATGTTTTCATTGGCTAATTCTTTTCAGAAGTAATCCACTGGGTCCTTCTTCCTAGTCTATCTTAGTCTGGAAGCTCAGCTGAAACCTGTTCGCCATGGGTGATCCTGCTGATATTTGAAAACCAATGACATAGCTTCCATCATCACAGCAACACGCAAGCCCCCACAGTACAACAAACTGACAGAAGCGTGAGGAATATGAACCTTATTTCCTATTAATTTTTAAATTCCTTTATTATTTTCATATTTTTTGGTAGTTTTCTCAGGGTTTTCTACGTATCTAATCATTTCACATGTAAATAAAGAGAGGTTTACTGCTTCCTTTCCAGTCATTATACTCCCTCCCTCCTCCATTTTCTTGTCTGATTGCACTGGTAAGGACCTTTAGTACAGTGTTGAGTAGAAGTGCTGAGAGCTGACATCATTGTTCTGTTTCAGATCTTAGTGGAAGAGTCAGCGTTTTGTCATTAAGTATGATGTTAGCTGTAGGTTTTTCAGAAATTTACTTTATTATGTTGACAAAGTTTTCATCTATTCTCATTTTGCTGAGAGTCATTATCATGACTGGGTGGTAAAGTTTGTTAAATAATGTAGTCATATAATTTTCTCTTTTATTATGCCAATGTTGTGACTTACATTTATTGCTCTTTCAATGTTAAACCAATCTTGCACATCAGGGATAAGACCCACTTGCATATGATGAATTTATATGTATATATATACATATATATATATATTCAATTTGTGAACATTTTCTTTTTAAAAATATTTTGTTGTCTTTTAGGTGAAAGTTTACACAACAAATTAGGTTCCCATTTAACAATTTTTATACAAATTGTTCCATGACTTTGGTTACAGTTTTCACAATGTGTCAGCATTCTCATTATTTCCATTTTGTTTGTTCTTTTTCCATTGATATAGCTTCCCTTTCCCTCTTTGCCTTTTCATCTTTGCTTCTGGGTAAATGTTGACCTTTGATCTCATATATTTGATTGTTTAAGGGAGCATATTACCTACGGGTGTCATAAGCCAACCTATTATTTGGCTGAAAGGTGGCCTCCAGAAACGGCTTCAGTTCCAAGTTTAAAGTGTATTTTAGGGCGATAGCCTTGGAGGTTCCTCTAGTCTCTATCGGTCTAGTAGGTCTGGTCTTTTTTAGAATTGTAATCATTTTCTTAAGGATTATTTTTTTAATTTTTCCTATGTTTTACTTAATTTCTAGATTGATAGGTGTATATTTTCACATATTGATAAGTTGTAAGCCTTTATTTCTTCAAATATTTTCCCTTATTTTTTATTTTCTTCTACAACCATAATTAATGTTATGTTGCTTTATATTTTCACAAATATCACTGAGTCTCTATTTATTTATTTTTCAATTTTTTTTGTCTGTTTCTATTTGATCTTCAGTTGGAAAATTTTTATTAATCTGTCTTTAATTTTCCTAATTCTTTTTCTGGTATTGAATATGTTGTTCAGCCCAACTAATGAATTTTCATTTTATACATTGTGCTTTTCATTTCTAGAATTTCCATTTGATTATTATATAGTTTTCATTTCTTTGCAGAATGTTGCCATCTGATCCCTCATTACACCCATATTTTTATTTAAGTCCCTGAATGTATATTAAGAGCAGACCTTGTTTGCTAATTTCTAAATCTGTGTTATCTATCAATCTGTTTATACTGATTGCATTTTTTTTCTGATTATATGCCACATTTACTGTTTTATCATATAGCTAATATATTTTCTAATGTTGCACATTGGTAATATTACCTTGAGTCTAGAGATTATAATATCTTCTTTTAAATGATGCTGATATCTGTCTAGGTAGGTAGTAAAATTCCTGGGTGATCCTCTTGACTCTGTTATGCTTTATTTTATACTTAGTTAGTTTAGGTCTCATTCTGACATCTCCTTAATTCAAAGGTTATGTTCTTTTGCAAGAGTAGTGTCCTTAATCTTGTAGCAGAGCCTTTTGGGATTCTCAAGTAAACTCCAAAAGTTAGGCTGGAACTTCAAAGTATCCAGTACTCTATGACTTCTTTTATTTCCATTCATATCTGAGGTGAATAACCTTGTTCTCAGCTAAAGCCTCTTAAATACCTCCAGGTGGACTTCTGGAGTCTTCCTTTGCAGCATTACATCATCTTTATTACGTTGACCTGCAAACCGTAGCTGCTTCCAAAACTCTAAACTCTTATCTCTGCCTTCTCAACTCAGTGAGAACTTTGTTCTATATCCCTGTGCATCAGTCAATAAAATACATCCAGGCAGAATGCCAGGTTAAATGTGGGATTTACCTCAATTTCCCTTCCTTCAAGTATATTATTTCAAAAAGAAAGAATAAATAGAAGTAAATTCTTTAATTCACCATAGACAATCTCTAGAATAACAAAAATCTTAAAAGCAAGGAGAGAAAGAAGAAATGGTAGCATAATTTTCAACAAAAACATATTTCAAGAAACAAAATTAAAAAACGTCCAGACAAACAAAAATCAAGAGTCGTTTTTCTTTTTTTTTTTTCCTTTATCTTCAAACAGACATTTTCTTTAGGAAATTTTGAAGGCAAAGGAATATTCACTGAGGAAGAATTTTTTACCAGAAGGAATGCTTGAGATATAAGAACAAATTAAAAATGAACAACAAAAAGTAAATGTAAATAAATATTATTGATATAAACAATACACAGTGTTTTTTTGAGTTTAAAAAAAGAAAAAATGCATTAAGATACTAAACAACTATTTCAAATAAGTTTAAGGGAAGTGAATGGAGTTAACGTATTGTAAAATCTTACATTATGCAGAAGGAGGGAAAACACTTGTAGGTATTAGAATTTAAGGACTAAGCAAGCATATTTAGGTTACTAAAATACTATTTGAAACAAAGCATATAACTTTCAAATGATAGAGGAGAATTGCTGCTGAGTCTATTTTTGTTGGCTGTTGTTTCAAAGTTTTATTTCCTGTGTGTTGTTTACTTTAACTTTGAGCTAATCAGTTTTCTTATAATTTTATTTGCATAAACATTTGAGGCCCAGGATGATGGTGGGGTCCTCCAGATAGAATTTTTATTGCTTTTGCAATTTGCCAAAGGAAAACAAGATATGTGGACATATACAAAATGCCAACAAAATAAATATAAACATATGTAAAATCTTTTAAGTAAAAACATTACTGAGAGGTAGGAAACACACACTAGGCAATTATATTTCTAAACACAAGTCTTTACTGAAAGTTATTATATTTGAGTAGTTATATATTAAGTACCATAATAGTAAAAAATACTTTAAAAACAGCACAGACACAAAAATGTTGATTTTTGTATATATTATACTACACTGACTCTGTTCTGCAAGTATATGCAAATAAAAATGTAAAATATTTGGATTTAAGATTTCATGAAAGCTAAAATAGTAATGCTCATAGAAGTAAGTTGGTGTATCAATAGATTGCATGATCAATGATGCAATTTTAATCACAAGAAATTTTTCATTATGAAATCTTGAGCTGGTAACAATTAAAAGTGATTAAACTATTTCAGATATAGCCAAGATTCATTTTCATATGTGCATTGAAAATCATTCTTTTTTTTTCTGAATTTGAATCTTGAGAATTATACATAATGTTATTTTAAAGTATTTATTTTATTCAAAGTGATTATACCACAATAAAAATTTCACCCTTGAAAAATTACTCAGTTGAAATACAATATGTGAATGTGGAGTTCTCTGTGTGTGTGTGTGTGTGTGTGTGTGTGTGTGTGTGTGTGTGTGTGTGTGAGTGTGCCTTTCTCTCTCTCCTTCTCTTTCCTTCCCTCACCTTCAGAAACCTTTGTTAACTATACATTGTATTAAAGGCATGGAAATTTACAAATGGACATTGTATTTTGAGTTTCATACTGGAAGGATTCATGTCTGCTTAATTAACAGTATTCAGAACCTGGTAAAGGACTCCTTAAATACATGGTAAATGCATACAATAAAAAATAAAATAAATATTCCCTTCACATCAGTTTCTCTCTCTTACCACTCCCTCCCCTTTTTATTTTTTCAACAAACATATATCAAATGCCTGTCATGTGCCAAGCACTGATCCATGGCACTGATATCACAATCAAGTGGAAATGACAAGGACGTAAAAAAATAGTTGCAAACTGAATTTTGAGTATTTAGTAGGAGGAATAAGTACTAATGTGGAATCCAGAAAAATCTTTACAAGAGTGGAGAGATAAAGAAGAAACTGCATTTATATAGAGTCTCTATTGAATTATTTCTTTAGCTCATTTAATCTTCACAATTCCATGATGTAATTACAATTATCCTCACTTTAGATGTGAGGAAAGAGGTTCGAAGATTGATTACCTCCATCAGTGAGAAATCAAATCCATCAAACGTCAAAGACCATTTCTTTATAGTTTTTGTGTTTTGAAGCTTGAGTATAAATTTGTCAGAGAAGAAGAATACAAGGAGGAGGAAGAAGAGGAAGAATATGAAAGAGGAGGAGGAGATGCACAAGAAGAAGGAGAAGACACAGAAGAAGGAGATGGTAAAAATAATAATAGAGTGAACAACAACAAAGAGATTTGCTCACATTTACTTAGCACATGCTATATGCCAGGCATTATTCTGTTCTGTTGATGTTGTGTGCCATTAAGTCGATTGCAACTCGTAGTGATCCTATAGGACAGAATAGAAATGACCCATATGATTTCCTAGGCTGTAGTCTTTACAGGAGCAGATCACCAGGTCTTTTCTCTTGCAGAAAAGCTTGTGGGTTCAAACCACCAACCTTTTAGTTAGCAACCAAGCCCTTAACCATTGCACCACTAGGGCTTCATAAGTATTATTCTAAGCACTATAATACTGTAAACAATTTAATTCACACAGAAACTCTATGAGACTTCTATGCAGCTAGCACGTAGGAGCCAATGTGGGAAAATTAGGTTATGCCCAGTTTGAGAAAAAGCAATGATAGGAACTTTGATCTTTGTCTTCCAAGGAATTATAAGTAATAGTCATTACAACTCATAAAAATCACTAGAACATATTTAAAAATAATATCTATATGGACTATAAGACAACAATAAGAATTATATTTTTCAAATGAATAATGTATTTTATTCTCAACTTATACTTTAAAAAATGTGAACTACCTAAAATATCAGATCAATGATGAAATCCATCCTGGGCTTTTCCAACAAATCTTAACAATCCTCCAAACTCTGAACACAGCAACATTTGGAAAATAGACCTCTGGATTCAATTTAATCCAATCAACTCTGTACTTAAGTAATAGACTGATCATCCAAAATTGCTGTTGTTGTTAGGTGATGTTGGGTCATCACCAACTAGTACGTGCCTTATGTATAACAGAGAAACATTGCCCAGTCCTGCGCCATCCTCCACAATCATTGTTATGTTTGAACCCATTGTTGCAGTCACTGTGTCAACCTGTCTCATTGAAGGTCTTCCTTTTTTTCACCGACCTTCTGCTTTATCAAGCATGATGTCTTTCTCTAGCAATTGGTTCCTCCTGATGACATATCCAAAGTAGGCAAGACAAAGTCTCACCATCCTCGCTTCTAAGGAACCTTTTGGCTGTACTTCTTCCAAGACAGATTTGTTTGTTCTTCTGTCAGTACATGATATATTCTATATTCTGAGCCAACACCACAATTTGAATGTGTCAATTCTTCCTTGGTCTGCCTTTTTCATTGTCAAGCTTTCACATGCATATGAAATGATCGAAAATACCATGGCAGATGCACTTTAGTCATCAAAATGTCATCTTTGCCTTTTTTGGGTGGGAAACTAACCCCAAAATTAAATCTATTCAAGTAGCTATTTAAGAGGCCATGTAAATTGATAAGGATCTATAGACTCACTATTTGCTTCTCTAACAAATTTATTAAGATGATGGAAAATGGAAGGATACACAGAGTCACTATACCAAAAAGAATTGGTCGACGTTCAACCATTTCAGGTGGTAGCATATGATCAGGAACCAGTGGTACTGAAGGAAGACGTCCAAGCTGCACTGAAAGCAATGGTGAAAAACAATGCTCCAGGAACTTAAGGAATACCAACTGAGATGTTTAAAAAATGGATGCAGCGCTGGAAGTGCTCACTCATCTATGCTAAAAAATTTGAAAGACAGATACCTGAGGCCAGCTGACTGGAAGAGATTCATATTTATGCCTATTCCCAAGAAAGGTGATCCAACTGAATGTGGAAATTATTAAACAATATCATTAATATCACATGTAAGCAAAATTTTGCTGAAGATCATTCAAAAACAGCTACAGGTTAAAAACAGAAGACTACCGGGCAACGTGGTGCTATAGGCAGAAGCACCATGCCATCTCTCTACAGCAAAGATCTGAAAAACTAAGCCAAACAGAAACAAAGACAATCCTGAAGCCCTAAGCATCAAATGAACAGATAAAGAACTCAGCCAAGTACTGAATGGAATAAGAAACTGCCTGTCTTAGTCATCTAGTGTTGCTATAACAGAAATACCACAAGTGGATGGTTTTAACGAAGAGAAGTTTATTTCCTCACAGTTAAAGTAGGCTAAAAGTCCAAATTCAAGGCATCAGCTCCAGGGGAAGGCTTTTTCTCTCTATTGGCCTTCTTCTCTTCAGTGTTCCCCCAGACTAGGAGCTTCTCAGCACAGGGACCCCAGTCCAAAAGACACGCTCTGCTCCTGGCACTGCTTTCTTGATGGTATGACGTCCCTCTGTCTCACTGCTCACTTCTGTCTTTCATATCTCAAGACACTGCCTCAGGATACAGTCCAATCTTGTAGACTGAGTCCTGCCTTACTAAAACAACTGCCACCCATCCTCCCTCATTAACGTCATCTGGGTAGGATTTACTACATATAGGAAAACCACACAATATCAGGAATCATGGCCTGGCCAAATCGATACACTCGTATTTTTGGGGACATAATTCAATCCATGACACTGACCAAGAACAGAGAGCAAGGAGAGATACATGCAGAGGTCCCTATCGGCAAATGCAGCACAGATCTGCCATCTTGGACCCCTATCAGAGACCAGTGAACTGGAGGTAGGAGAAAGCAGATTCACGGAGCTTCCAGCAGGAGACAGAACAACCGGTAACCAGCGATATACACTCCCCCACCCCGCCCCTTCTTCACCCCGACTCGGCCTCCTCTGCTTCCCGCGGCCACAGTCTCTTGGCTGGAAAGTACCAGCTTCACCCCGGTGTTACTTGGAATTCACCCACCCGCACTGGCTGGCTCCCTAAGTGCCATTTGTTGGCTGCTGGTGTTGCTTTTTTTCCAGTCTTCAGATTTCTTCCTTACCTCTCACCACCTCCCCCTCCTTTCTCTCAAATACCTGGCTCCATGCATCAACTTTGCTTCTTCCTGAGAGGCTGTGAATCGCTGCTCAAATGTGACACTGCTTCCGGGCCTGTGCTGCCAAGCTGCTGGGATCCAGGGCTTTTTTTTTTTTTTTTTTTGAATTGTTTGTGTGTTTTCCTTTTCTTTTCTCAAATTGGGAGCCCATTCTGGCCAGGAAGTACTGCGCAGCTTGAGATCTACCCCCTCAGTTTGCGTAGATGCGCAGAGGGATCCCTGAGAGCATTTCTTGTTTCTTGTTTTTTTTTTTTTCCTGTTTTTTTTTTTGGGGGGGGTTTCTTGTGCTTTTCTCTTTAAATTTGTTTGCTTTGTTTTCTTTTCCCTTTTCGTCTTTCTTCATTACTCAGTTTCTCATCTCTCTATACTTTCCTTCTCTTCCTGTTCCCTGAATACCTGGTGTTGAGTGATACCTTTACCCCTTCTAGCCAGGCTATACTTCCTGACCTGGGAGCAACTTCCCCAGACCTTGTAGCTGCACCGTGGGATCCCTGGGAGCTTTTCTTTTCTTTATTCTTTCTAATTTTTATTTATTCTTTTTTTCTTTTCTTCTTCTCCTTTTTGTTTTTCTCCATTTCATAGTCTCTTATCTCTCCACTCCAATGGCAAGCTCCCGTAGCACCTTTTTTTGTTTGCATGTTTTTGGCTCCTGTTCCTCTCTCCTTTCTCCCAGACTCATCTTAGCTCCGCACATCACAAGCTCCCCTCTCCAACCTGCCTACCTGCACCATGCACTAAACATCACACCAACGAGCAGCCCAGGCACAGCCTAGCAGAACCTGCCCTGCACTGATTACCGGCCTGCCCTGGTGGCTGAAGTAAATGCCACAAACAACCCATCCCAGTAACTCCTATTCAGCTAGACCTGCCCTGCTGTACCATATCTGAGTGACTAACCCTGCCAATTGGAGAAGGAGGTGAAAAGTATCATGCCCACAGATGAGCAAACAACAAAGAACACACAGCTCGCCTGCTCAGACATAGCCAAATTTTAAAAAAGGGACAAAACAAACAAGTCTACAATCAATAAATGAGAAAAATAACTACTGAAAACCCTGAAGACAGCAGACAATATCAAAACATTTAGAAAAACAGGACAGGATGGTTCCAGCAGGCATCCAAAATAAAACACCAGATGACTTTCCAGTAGAAGAAAAGGAACTAGAAGTACCTGATAGTGAAATCAAATCTCTAATATTCAGAGCTATCCAAGATTCAAAGCAAAAAGCAGACAAAAATGAGGAAAAAATAAACAAATTCATGGAAAATACAGACAAAAAAATGGAAGAGTTCAGGAAAATAATGCAGGAACAAAATGCCAAAATAAATTCGCAACTAGAAATTATACAAAAACAACAATTAGAAATCAAAAAGATAAACAACAAGATTTCAGAAATGGACAATGTCATAGAAGGACTGAGGAGCAGGTTTGAAATGGTGGAAGACAGGATTTGCTGAATTGAAGACAAACACTTGGATACAACTCTGTTTGAGGAAAAATCAGAAGAAAGAATGAAGAAAAATGAAGAAACCCTGAGAATTATGTGGGATACAATCAAAAGCAAAAATTTTCAGGTGATCGGAGTTCCATAAAAGGGGGAGAAAACAGAAAACACAGAGAGTATCATTGAAGAACTGCTGACAGAAAACGTCCCCAATATCACAAAAGAGAAAAGCTTGCCATCCAAGAACCTCAATGAACCCCATATAGGATAGACCCCAAAAGAAAATCACCAAGGCATATCATAATCACACTCACCAAAACCAAAGACAAAGAATCCTGAGAGCATCTCGAGACAAACAAAAAGTCACATACAGAGGAGAAACAATAAGACTAAGCTCAGATTAGTCGGCAGAAACCATGCCGGCAAGAAGGCAATGGAATGACATATATAGAGCCTTGACGGAAAAAAATTGCCAGCCCAGAATAATATATACTGCAAAACTGTCATTCAAATATGATGGTGAAATTAGGACATTTCCAGATAAACAGAAATTAAAGGAATATGTAAAAACCAAACCAAACTTACAAGAATTATTGAAGGGAGTCCTTCAATCTGAGAACAAACAACATCAGCTCACAGGCTGAATCTAGGAGGCAGGATCATACCAGCCAGATACCAATCTAGAAAATGAACTCTCAAGGACTATCCAAAACCAAAAGAAACACAACAGGGAATCAGAGCAGTTAATCAGTAAGTGACAACAACATCAGAACAATAAAAAAGGGAATAAATGGTGTAGCTACAGAACCGTCTAATGGAGAGGAAGGCAAGGGGACACCAAGTAATAACACATAAGTGGTAAATTTGGTGAAGTAGAAGACAGTAGTACACAATACTGGGGAAGCCAGCACAACTTGTACAAGGAAAGGTCATGGAAGCTCCGTAGGCACATCCAAACTCCCTGAGGGACTGAATTTCTGGGTGGAGGGCTGTGGGGACCCTGGTCTCAGGGAACATCTAGCTCAACTGGCATCACATAGTTTATAAAGACAACGTTCTACATTCTACCTTGGTGAGCAGCACCTGGGGTCTTAAAAGCCTGTGAGCAGCCATCTAAGATACTCCACTGGTCTCAGCCCTTCAGGATCAAGGGAGAATGAAGAGAACAGGATACAAATAAAAGATTAGTCCAAAGGACTAATGAACCACAGCTACCAAGGCCTTCACAAGACTGAGTCCAGTACAGCTAGATGGTGCCCGGCTACCACCACTGACTGCTCTGAATGGAATCACAACAGAGAGTTCTGGACAGAACTGGAGAAGGATGTAGGACAAAATTCTAACACATAAAAAAAAAAGACCAGATTTACTGGTCTGACAGAGACTGGAGGAACCCCGAGAGTATGGCCCCCGGACACCCTTTTTGCTTAGTGGTGAAGTCACTACTGAGGTTCACAGTTTAGCCAGGGATTGGACAGCACCATAAAACAAAATGGGACTAATGAGACACAGCAGTCCAGGGACAAGGACTAGAAGGCAGAAGGGGACGGGAAAGCTGGTGTTAGGGAACCCTAGGTTGAGTAAGGATAGTGTTGACACGTGGTGGAGTTGTAAACCATTATCATAGGGGGATCTGGGTACTAACCATTTAATGAGAAACGATTTTGTTCTGTAAACCTTCATCTAAAGTGAGAATAGCAGCACAACTGGAAGAACATAATCGATGTCACTGAATTGTACATGGAGAAATTTTTGAAACGGTGTATCTCTGGCTATGTATATTTGCACCAAAAAAAAAAAAAGTCCTCCAAGGTCAAGAAGGGAGAGGGTTGACATGTCGTGGGGTTGTTAACCAATGTCATAAAACAATATGTGTACTGACTGTTTAATGAGAAACTATTTGTTCTGTACCCTTCACCTAAAGTACACTATAAGAAAAAATTATTAAAAAAAAAAAAAAAAAAAAAGCAGCTGCAGCAGTATATCTCCAGGCAACTACCAGATTTAGAATTTGTGATTTAGAATACGATGTGAAACCAGGGGTATCATTGCTGATGTCAGATGGATGGATACTGGCTGAAAGCAGAGAATACCAGAAAGATGTTTACCTGTGTTTCATTGACTATGCTAAGGTATTCACCTGTGTGGATCATAACAAATTATAGATAACATTGCAGATAATGGGAATTCCGGAACACTTAATTGTGCTCATGAGGAATCTGTATATGGATCAAGAGGCAGTAGTTCAAATAGAACAACGAGAGGATATTGCATGGTTTAAAGTCAGGAAAGATTTGCGTCAGGGTTGTATCCTTTCACCATACCTATTCAATCTGTATGCAGAACAAATAATCCGAGAAGATGGACTATGTGAAGAAGAAAGGGGCAACAGGTTTGGAGGAAGACTCATTAACAACCTGCATTATGCAGATGACACAGCCTTGCTTGCTGAAAGTGAAGAAGACTTGAAGCACTTACTGATGAAGATCAAAGACCACAGCCTTCAGTATGGATTACATTGCAACATAAAGAAAAATAAATAAATCCTCATAACTGGACCAATAAGCAACATCATGATAAACGGAGAAAAAGTAGAGGTTGTCAAGGATTTCGTTTTACCTGGTTCTACAATGCTTCTTAGAGTACAACCAGAATGTTCTTAGAAGCAAGGATGGCGAGACTACGTCTCACATACTTTGGACGTGTTATCAGGAGAGATCAGTCCCTGGAGAAGGACATCATGCTTGTTAAATAGAGAGTTAGCGAAAAAGAGGAAGACTCAACGAGATGGATTGACATATTGGCTGCAACAATGGGCTGAAGCATAGCAACAATTGTGATGATGGCACAGGACCAGGCAGTGTTTCGCTCTGTTGTGCATTGGGTCACTGAGTCGGGACCAACTCGACAACACCTAACAACAACAACAAATTTATGTAAGTTACAAAAATGATTTTCAATTCTTTCATTTGTATGAATCCTTTTAATCTAAATGTTGCCTTAAATATGAAATTACATTTTTCCAATGAGAGTATTACCATCAGTACTCATAAGAACTCTGCATTAATGAATTTTCTTAGATCCTTTCTACAATTGAAGGATATATGGCTTAACAGAAACTGATGACATTCTGTGCATATAATTCTTAGAAGAGCTCATATTTTCATATCTACCAATATTGTATAATATTAATAGCTTTTCCATTATTTTTCTCTGAATATAAATGATGTTTAATGGAAGTTACAAGAACGATATAATTAAAAAATTGCATTGTTTTAAAGTCAGATAACATCCTTCTTAAAAAGAATATGTACAGTATAATGAAAATAATTCTACATTGTGATTTCCCATTAGTAATACCTTCAAAGACATAACCTATCAGCATTTTTTAACCTAAGGAGTCTTTTTCTTCAAAGTAAAATATGAATAGGAGGATGTCACTTTTGACACAGTTACTTTTTCATAGGATTTTTATGTTTAATTCCAGACTTCAGTAAGTTTAGAAGCTTTCAACCTTCTCAATCTGCTTGACCTTGGCATCAGGTTTTAAAACACATGAAATTCTCCCCAATCTCATGTTTAATTAATTTAACTAAACTAAGCAAATCAATCTGCATTTCACTACTTGAGTGCAATAAAAGTGGTCAATATTTTCTATCAACTGGTGGACAGAGATTAAAGGGCAGGACTATTAATTAGCAAAAAAGCAAGACAAGAGAACAGGGAACGTAGCAGGGCACAAACAGTTCCCTGGGCGGCACAAGGTGCTTTACTAACCTTAAGGTTGACAGTTTGATCCCACCCAACAGCACTATGGAAAAAAGATTACAGCCAAGACTATCCTATGGAGCAGAATATCCTCTGTAACACATGGGATTGCCATGAGTCAGAATCTACTTCTTGGCTATATATATATATATATGCACAAAGCTGGTCACAAATGAGAAGGAGTTGAATTTTCTTCTTCACTGATAAAAAATCTCCACAAGTTATCAGTTTTCTATTCCACAGTAACCAAAGACGAGGATGAGAAAGAGCTTTATTTGTTATTCTATAAACACAAACCAAAAAATAACCTGTTGTCTTGGGGTCAATTCCAACTCTAAGTGACCCTTTAGGATAGAGTAGAACTGCCTCATAGGGTTTCCAAGGAGCAGCTGGTGGATTCCAACTGCCAACCTTTTTCTTAATAGCTAAGCTCTTAACCTTTGAGCCACCAGGGTTCCTATAATTACACACACACACGCACACACACACACAAAGCCTCTAAAAATATTTGGACTATCATTTCTATGCTCAAGTTAGAAAATCTAATTTTATCTTGCCTCTTAGTAATTATACAGATCATGATTCTGTTATTCTCTCAAAGATAAAACCTGAAAACTTGGGTTCAGCTTTTTTATTTCCTTTTTTCTTAAAACCCCTTTTTGCTTCCCACTTTGTGTACCAATCTCATTAATCACCAATTCACTCACCAAGTTCAGAAGACACTATTTGAAAAGAAGATTTTATACACAGGCAACTACACTCAAAATAAGTATAGTAGGCAATTAATTTAACTTAATGTCTCTATGTTTCTTCAAACAATACTCTCTAATGAAGTTGTGATGTCAATGTGTACCTTAAACAGAAAGCCTTTTTTAAAAGTCTGGATTCCCCTTTGGGCTGACAGTGTCTCGCAGGTGCAGCATTCAACATCTCCCCTTTGTGCTTCTCTGACAAGAATGTGCAGAACTGCAGTGAACAGAACTGGGGGGACAGATCAATTAGCTATACAGAACAGGCATGTGAGATATCAGCCTCTGTTTTGTTTCTCAATGTTGACAGCTTTTCTCTCCTGAAACCAGCATCATCTGACTTTCATCCATAATCTCAGCTTTAGGCCAGCTACAGGAAAAATCTAGACTTTGTTCCTCACAGATTTTTTGAGTTCTAAATGAATGATTTCCAACTACGAATCAGTAAAGTTACCTAGAAGCATTCTTGAGTAATTTTCAATATTTTGAAATACCTAAAAGACGTCTTCAAAGTGTTAAAATGCAAAGATGTCACTTAGAGGACTGACCCAAGCCATGATACTTTTAAGTGGGTTGGGTTTGGTTTACAGATATCATTTACCTACAGGCTTATTAAAGTGTCAAATGTCTTTGCTTTTGCTTGGAATTATATCACCTCTGTATCCTTCCATATTATCTTGGATTTTACTTTGGAGTAACACTTCTTATATTATTTTGCTTTTGGATATTTACTTGCTTACTTTGTCTTTCTCAAGGCAATAGTGTTAAACCTGGTTTATTCACTTGACAGATACTTGATGAATGATTAATATATTCCTGTTCCTTTGCTAGGCACTGGGGATAACAGAATAACAGAATTCCTGTTATCTTGTTGAGGAGAAAAAGAGGTAAATGAGCAGTTATGGCACGATGTGATAAACATATCAACAAAGTTATCTGGGCACAGAGAACAGAAGCCTAACTGAATCTGAGCAGAGAGAGGTGGAGGTAACACGTGGCAATGTGCCTCTAGCCTCCATTTGGTATTGAAGGAATGAACCACGTAGCTGATTGTGACCTCAACTTGGTCTTCTTGACTTTACTTGCTTGTCTCTAGCAATGCCTTTCCAACTCCTACTAGATTCTTTTGCTTTTGGTTTCCTCCTCACAGGAGGTTAACCCAGAAAAGAGCTTCTGTTTGTACAGGAATTTGTCCCCTTTCGTACCTGCTGAAAAATGAGCTCTTCTGATGTGATCACAGCCACTTTCATGGTTTGGTCCCTGAACTTTGAAGTTGTTGAGGGACTTAGGAGTAAACGGTCTAGGTGTTTTTTCAGAGCTTTGATCTCTTAGTAATTGAAAAAACCTTATGCTACCTCATGGCATTCCCACCAAAGAAAGGTGCTAATCGCTTTCCTAAATTTAAAGATTGTAGCCTTAAAATACACATTCCTTTATGGCTAGTATGGAGGTGAGAAAAACAAAAGGAAAATAGTCATCTCACTTGTACAGTCACTAAACCATCATTTTCCAATTAGTATGGGTTTTCCTCTAACTCCTGGAACTTTAGCTTTGTGTGCTGCAGGATAAGACAATTTGCGGCTGCAGAATATCTTTCTAATTTACTTGAGATTTCCTGATAATTTTGCCTTTCGGTTTTTGGCATTGGTGATCTAAATTGACAGATCAGTTGGGGACTTGTCAAGTTCTTTCCAAAAGTGAGTCTGAGAGCTAATGCTATTTACCAAAAACTGCTGTTTCTCTTCCAATTCAAGGCCACTCCTACTGATTCTCAGTAGGGTAGATTGATCAGTTCACTGATACGAGGCAAAATGATTGCACAGGGATAAAGTCATATTGGTACTACATGGTGAGTCAAGGAAATAAATACATCTCTTAGAATTTAATAAAATTGTTTTAAGCCTCACAGTGAATAAAAGTAGAGGGTACTATAACACTGTATTCTTTCACTGTTATACGGTACAGTTATTTCATTATTGAAACTTGAACAATAGTCATTATAAGAGTTTATGCTTAATTGTTCTCTAATGCAATTTAATTAAAAGAAATAAGCATACCTGTCATGGTTTGAATTATGTCCCCCCAAAAAATGTGTGTATCAGTTTGGCTGGGCTATGGTTCCCAGAATTGTGTGGTTGGCTTCCACTTTGTGATTGTAATTTTATGTTAAAGAGGGTTAGGGTGGGATTGTAACACCACCCTTACCCAGGTCACACCCTTGATCCAATGTAAAAGGAGTTTCCCTAGGGTGTGGCTGGCACCACCTTTTACTTTACAGGAGAGAAAAGGAAAGGGAAGCAAGCAGAGAAGGGGGACTTCATACCACCAAGAAAGAAGCACCGAGAGCAGAGCTCATCCTTTGGACCTGAGGTTCCTGCACAGAGAAGCTCCAAGTCTGGGGGAACACTGATGAGAAGAAGGCTGACACAGACAGAGAGCATTCCCCTGGAGCTGACGCCCTGAATTTGGACTTGTAGCCTACTGGACTGTAAGAAAATAAATTTATATTTGTTAAAACTTGTGGTATTTCTGTTAGAGCAGCACTAGATGACTAAGATAATACCTATTTGAAAATGCATTTAGATACTAGTTTTTTTTTTTTTAATTCTAAGAATTGTATTTACCAATATTCCTATATTCCATACACATATCTGATTGTATAGCATGAGTTTAATGAGGATTCTTGCCTATCCAAACCAAAGTTAAAAGAGATAGACCTGTAGAAACTGATAGAAAATGAGAAGCATAGATTATGTGAAGGAAAAGAAATCAAATTTCTGGAACAAGTTCCTACTTTCTCACTGTCTATGTGACTTTCTATAATTAAGTGGCCATCACTCACTTACTAGACTATTCTAATAACCTTCTATGTGGTCTTCCTGCTTCCATCATGCATCCATATAATTCATTCCTCACTCAAGTACTTAGTGATCTTTATAAAACTTAATCAGGTTGTATCAAATCTCTCCTTACATACCCATTGTATTTTGAATGGTATCCCACTCTTCTATGGACTTCTGGGCTCAGCATCATCTTGTCTTGGCCCCACTTTTCTGAGTTTGTCTCCAACCACTCTACCTATTACTCACTATAATCCAAATATACTGAATTTATCTCTGTTTCCCTAACTCTCGAAGCTTACTTCCATTTATGGTCTTTGTACCTTTGCACCCTTTGAGTAGACATCCTGGATTATGATTGTCATTATCTGCTCAGATCAAACCACCAAACATGTCTTTCCCTAGCAACCCTATTTAGTCTCCATCACATTACTCTATTTTATTTTCTTAATGTTACTGATATTTGAATTTTTATTGTTTAGAGGCATAACTTATTTTATTGCACTTCACTTCATTGTGCTTTGTAGGTACCATGTTCTTTAAAAATTGAAGATTTGTAGCAACTCTGCGTCAAGCAAGTCCATCCGCACCATTTTTCCAACAGCATGTGCTCACTTGGTGTCTCTGTGTCACATTTTAGTAATTCTCACAATATTTCAAAATTTTTCATTATTATTATATGCAGTATGATGATCTGTGATCAGTATCTTTGATATTACTATTTTAATTGTTTTGGGACACCACAAACGGTGCCTGTGTAAGACGGTGAACTTAATTAATAAATGTTGTGTGTGTTCTGACTACTTCACAGACCAGTCGTTTGCCCATCTCTGTCCTCTCCTAGGGCTACCCTATTCCCTGAGACACAACAATATTGAAATTAGGCCAATTAATAACCCTACAATGGCCTCTAAGTGTTCACGTGAAAGGAAGAGGTGCACGTCTCTCACTTTATATCAAAATCATGCAATGATTAAGCTTAGTGATGAAGGCACATTGAAAGCCAAGACAGGACAAAAGCTAGACCTCTTGGACCAAACCGTTAGCCAAGCTGTTAATGCAAAGGAAAAGTTCTTGAAGGAAATGAAAATTGCTACTTGAGTGAATACACAAATGATAAAGTGAAACAACTTTGTTGCTGAGATGGAGAACGTTTTATTGGTCTGGATACAGATCAAACCAGCCACGGCATTCCCTTAAGCCAAAGTCTAATCCAGAGCAAGGCCCTAACTGTCTTAAATTCTATGGAGGCTGAGAGAGGTGAAGAAGCTGCAGAAGAAAACTTGGAAACTAGCAGAGGTTGATTCATGCGGTTTAAGGAAAGAAGCTGTCTCTGTAACAAAAAAGTGCGAGGCGAAGCAGCAAGTGCTGATGTAGAAGCCTCAGCAAAGTATCCAGAAGATGTAGCTAAGATAATTGATGAAGGTGGCTACACTAAACTACAAATTTTCAATGTAGATGAAACTGCCTTATATTGGAAGAAGATGCCATCTAGGACTTTCATAGCTTGAGAGGGGAAGTCAATGCCTGGCTTCAAAGCTTCAAAGGACAGGCTGGCTCTCTTGTTAGGAGCTAATGCAGCCGGTGACTTTAAGTTGAAGCCAATGCTCATTTACCATACCAAAAATCTTAGGGCCTTTAAGAATTATGCTAAATCTACTCTGTCTGTGCTCTATAAATGAAGCAACAAAGCCTGGATGACAGCACAACTGTTTATAGCATGGTTTATTGAATATTTTAAGCCCACTGTTGAGACTTACTGCTCAGAAAAAAAGATTCCTTTCAAAATATTACTGCTCATTGACATTACAGCTGTTTACCCAAGAGCTCTGACAGAGGTGTACAAGGAGATTTTTATGTTGTTTTCATGCCTACTAACACAACGTCCATTCTCCAGCCCATGGATCAAGGAGTAATTGTGAATTTTAAGCCTTATTATTTAAGAAATACATTTCATAAGGCTATACCTGCTATAGATATTGATTCCTCTGATGAATTTGGGGAAAGTAAATTGAAAACCTTCTGGAAAGGATTCACTGTTCCAGATGCCTGTGACAACAGTCATGATTCATGGGAGGAGTTCAAAATATCAATATTAACAGGAGTTTGGAAGAAGTTGATTCCAACCTTCTTGGATGACTTTGAGAAGTTCAAGACCTCAGTGGAGAAAATAGCTGCAGATGTGGTAGAAATGGCAAGAGAACTAGAATTAGAAGTAGAGCCTGAAGATGTGACCGAACTGCTGCAATCTCATGATAAAACTTTAATGGAAGAGGAGTTGCTCTTATGGATGAGCAAAGAAAAGTGGTTTCTTGAGATGGAAACTACTCCTGGTGAAGATACTGTGAACATTGTTGAAATGACAACAACAGATTTAGAATATTACGTAAATAGCCGATAAAGTAGTGGCAGGGTTTGAGAGGATTTACTCCAATTTTGAAAGAAGTTCTACTGTGGGTAAAATTGCCACAGCTGCCCCAAACTTCAGTAACCACCAGCCTGATCTGTTAGCAGCCACCAACATCGAGGCAAGACCCTCCACCAGCAAAAAGATTATGACTCGCTGATGGCTCAGGTGATGGTTAGCATTTTTTACAATAAAGTATTTTTTTAATTAAGGTTCGTCCATTTTTAAAAGTTTTTTTTCAGGGTTGATTTCATATTTAATCAGTGGTGGTTTTATATCTAATGATTGTGTCATGGATTGAATTATGTCCCCAAAAGGCTGTGTGTATCAATTTGGATGAGCCATGATTCCTGGTATTGTGTGATTTTCCTGTAGGTTGTAAATCCTATCACTATGATGTTAATGATGGAGGATGGGTTGCAGTTGTGTTAGTAAGGCAGGACTCAGTCTATAAGACTGCATTGTGTCTTGAGGCACTCTCTTGAAATACAAAAGATAGAAGTAAGCAGAGACCATGGGGACTTCATATCACCAAGAAAGCAGTGCCGGGAGCAGAGCACATCCTTTGGACCTGGGGTCCCTGTGCAGAGAAGCTCCTAGTCTGGGAGAACATTGATGGAGAAGGCTGACAGAGAGAGAAAGATTTCCCCTGGAGCTGATGCCCTGAATTTGGACTTTTAACCTACTTTACCATGAAGAAACAAATTTCTCTTTGTTAAAGCCATCCACTTGTAGTGTTTCTGCTACAACAGCACTAGATGATGGAGACAATTGTATATCTTTTCTTCTTATACAATCTACTCATTTTGTTCAGATTTCCCCAGTTTTACTTAACTCATTTTTTTTTAACTGTGTTTTAGGTGAAAGTTTACAGAGCAACTTAGCTTCTTATTAAACAATAAATATACATTTTGTTTTGTGACATTGGCTGCCAACCCCCCGATGTTTAAACACTCTCTCCTTCTCGACCTCGGATTCCCCATTTCCATTGGTCCAGCTTTCTTTTCCCTTTCTCCCGTCTCATCTTTGCCTTGGGGCTGGTCTGCCCATTTAGTCTCATACATATGACTGAACTACTGTGTTATTGTTTGTTTATAAATCTAATCTTTGGCTGAAGAGTGAACTTCAGGAGTGAGTTCAGTACTGAATTAAAAGGGTGTCTGGGGCCCATACTCGGAATTTCTCCAGTATCTCTCAGATCTATAAATCTGGTATTTTTTCTTGAGTTTAAAGTTTGCTCTACATTTTTCTCTCACTCTTTCCAGGAGTCTTTGTAGTGATCCTTGTCACAGCAGTTGGAGGTGGTAGCCAGGCACCATCTAGTTGTACTGGACTCAGTCTGGTGGAGCCTGTGGTCGTTGTGGTCCATTAGTCCTTTCGACTAATCTGTCTCTTGTTTCTTTGGTTTTCTACATTTTCTGTTTCTCCAGTTGGGGTGGGACCTTAGATGGCCACTCACAAGCTTTTAAGAGTAGAACATTTTCTTTATAAACTATGTTATGCCAGTTGAGCTAGATGTCCCTTGAGACCATGGTCCTCAGCTCTCAGCCTAGTAACTAAGTCCCTCAAGGAGTTTGGATGTGTCTGTAAAGCTTCTATGCCTTTGCTTTGGTCAAGTTGTACTGACCTCTCCAGTATCATGTACTGTCTTACCCTTCACCAAAGTTACCACTTATCTATTGTTTAAACATAATGATATTGCACACTTAATAGACTACAGTATAGTGTAAACATAACTTTTATATGCACTGAGAAACCAGAAACTTTGTGTGACTTGCTTTCTGTGATATGCACTTTATTGCAGTGGTCTGGAACTGAACCCCCAGTATCTCCAAGGTATGTCTGTATTTATAGTCTAGTTTTATAAGTAAGTTTTATGAGGGTAGGGACCTTATCTGTCTTGTTCACTGCTATATTCTCAGTGTCTAAAATAATACTTGAAACAAGTTATATGCACAGTGAATATTTGCTGAATGATGCATATAAGCTTCTGTCATTTGGACTTTATGTCTTGACTCTAAAGTTAGGTCAAATTGCACTCTATCAGTTGCTTGTAGAGTTTGTTCTTAGGTTTTACGACCTTCAAAGTGTCTTCATGACCTACCTATCTTTGCCAATCCTGGAGAACCCCACACTAGATTTTGCATTATAGGGTGGGGATTGTTGTCTGTGAGAATTCTGTGACTTATAAAATCCCTCATAAATGCATTCTGGAGCAAGCTAGAGCATACATATATTTAAAAGTAAAAGTAATCCACAGATTTATGGATGCCAATCCTGTCATCTGTTTTCCCTAGAGTTGTGTTTTTTATATATGGGAGCTTATATGACATAATTTTTCGGCTGTTTTTATCAATTTCTGGTATCCTCCCTAGGCTGTATTCATAATGAAAGAGCAAGATCTTTTAATAACAAACAGGGAACCTTTGCATTCTCCATCTTGTTCAACAGGACATACTTACACATGTACCATATTTTTATGCAAGTAATGCACACCTTCTACATCTGTTTGCCAACCCCCCCCCCCCCCCCAGGTAGTTTTGTAAGCACTGCTATGCCAATTTTTTTTTTACATGTTGCTGTAAAAAAATTAGCATTATGTGCTTACAAAAATACCTTTGGGGGAGCTGTTGGCAAACAAACATAGAAGATGCTCATTGTTGGCATAAAAATTAATTCACCCACACTTGAGAACAGTATTTTCAGTAAATTTAGTTCATTTAGGGTTATTCAAGATTCTGAATGATTGTTGTATTTATGTTTGTGCTAACCAAGCAATGTATAAGTCAGAAATAGGAATCCTCATTGACTCTGATATAGTACACATCACACAGATATAAATTACAGTGTAAAAAATATACATATAAACTCTCTGAGAGAGAAAATATGAGATCAGAAAAACATGCCTCCCTTTTAAGAGAGAATCAGCTCTAATTTAAAGTAAACTATGATGCAGATCACTTGGAACTGAGACTGTATTTAAAAATCAGGTGTGGTGCTTTAAATTGTGTCTCTTAGAGCAGATAAGAAAACCACGCTTTAAACAATGAGCTTTAGTTAAATGAAAATCAAATTGAAACAAAGGTTTCAAGTAAGACTAAATTTAATTATACTCTGTTCTCCATTCAAAGTGACAGATTTTTCTATTATATATTCCTGACTTTGAATAAAGTAAGAGGAAAAAAAGCCTCTCTTTTTGTCACATTGTTTTATTGCAAAACGTGTTTCCATCCATCTAAATTAAACCTTCATATCTGTATTGTAGTCAAACCTTAAATAACATGTTTGAGTTAATTATGGAATGTCATAAAAAAATCTCAGCTAGCAAGATGATAATAGTCCATGGAAGTACTTAATTTTAATCTCTTCATAAATGACTAAACTCAAAATGAACATGCAAGATTTTGGAATTTTGTTATCATTAATATTCTTTTCTCACCTCCTACTTATTTTTTCTTTTCTTTTTTTCCCCTAAAATCATTACATACCAGAAGAGATTTGTGTTTTTAAGCTGGCTATTTCAACTCACACTCTCTTTTGTGCAGAAGTTAACCTCAACCTTAAATAAAAGTGCTTCTGACAGTTTTAATTCTAAATACACCATATAATTCTAAATGCAAATTTACTATGCAAATGTGAAAGAAGAGCTTAATAAACACTCACTGAATTAATTTTGGTGGGGAAGAAAAAAGCAAAACTTAAAAAAAATTCACTTGCATGTAATAATGCATCTATGTAAATACACAATATACAATATTTTACCTATAAGCCCTGGGGATGTAATATCATTATGTGAGGAATGCACGATCTGGTAGCAGAAAGGAAAGAAGTACATGCAATATAATATGGTAAGTACTATGATAGGGAGCAATTTGGGGATTGCTACATGGAATGCTTCCTAGATTTTAAGTTGAGGTTTAAAGAATGACTAGGAAGATAATTTCTCATGTCAGAATAACACAATTTGCAATGGCCTCAGGTGTGAGATATATTTGAAGAATAAGAAAATATTCTGTATGGCTAGAATACAGTCTACAGAGGAGATCGTGAGAATCTGTATTTACAAGTGAGGAACTCTGTATCAACTCCTTTGCTCATTTCCCTTACTTCCTAATAACTAGAAATATAGTATTTTTTATGCAAATAATGTACACCTTCTATGTGTTTGCCAACCACACCCTCCAACTGCAAGGTATTTTCGTAACTGCGCTATGTTAATTTTTTTGTTTGTTTGTTTACAGCAATGTATAAAAAAAAAATGGCATAGTGGCACTTATGAAAATACCTTGTAGGGGGAGCACACAGTTAACAAACAAACACAGAAGACGTGTTATGTGTGTAAAAATATGGTAACACAATTCTGGTTAAAGTTATATCTCCTTCTCTTTAAACCTTAAATGTTTCCTTTCCCTCCTATCAGTCTCTCCTTATAACATAAAAACTTTAGGCCATTACCTCCCACAACCCTTATCACCAAATCTACCAACTCTAGTTGCATTTTGGAGCCCTTGGGAGGTACAAACCGTTAACATACTCAGCTACTTACCAAAAGGTTGTAGGTTCAAGTCTACTTGGTGGCATCTCAAGAGAAAATCCTGATGATCTACTCTGCAAATTCAGTCACTGAAAACCCCATGAAGCAGAGTTCTAATCTGACACACATGGGGTCACCATGAATAGGAATCAACTCAACAACAACTGGTTATTTTCCATCTATATTCAGTAGAATATAAAGGATCACAAGAGCAGTCTTTGCTATGTTTTCTGCCATATTCCTAGAGTTTAAAACTGCTAAGCAGAGTTGCCACTCAAAACTTTTTATTAAATTTAATCATGATCTGTGTCTCAAAATATGGTATTGAGAGGAGGGGAAGATGATTGGATACTCCAAAAGAGGTGAAGAAAGAGAAGGTAAACATCACTAATAATGAAAACTATTTGCATACAATTGAATTTAGTGCTTTGTGATTTTAATGAATAATTTAAAAATACACAGCTGTTTCTTAGAAACATGTTAGTTTTACAAGTGTTTCTCTTTCTTTTGCCAAACTGGGTTTTCCTATAATTGTGGCAGGGATGGCAGATGGAATCATTCCATTTGGTTTATTGAAAAGAAACCAATTTCTAAAGGTAAATTCTTTTAAGTATAAAATGTAACCTCTTGAATCCCTATTTTCCCAACTCTCCTTCCACCATCCCAGCCTTCTGACATGCACAAAACATGAATGCCTGAAGATGTTTTGAAGCACTTGATCGCAATGTTCAGGCATTCATACTAAATCTCCTACGTCATTAATTTCATTAGATGTGGCTTTGTTTCCTTTTTATCGTAAGGAAGTGCCTGTTGCTTACCTTCATTTCAACACAAATCAAATTATTTCAGACTTTACACTTAAGAACTAAAATAAAAGATTAGACAGGCCCATAAAACAAAATGAGACTAATGGGGCACAACAGCCCAGGACAAGGACTAGAAGGCAGGAGGAGACAGGAAAGCTGGTAATAGGGAACCCAAGGTCGAGAAGGGAGAGTGTTGACATGTCATGGGGTTGTTGACCAATGTCATAAAACAATGTTTGTACTAACTCTTTAGTGAGAAACTATTTGTTCTGTAAACCTTCATCTAAAGTACAGCCAAAAAATAAATAAATAAATTTTGCAGGAGGAATTACAGAAAAAAAAAAAAAAGAACTAAAATAAAACTAAATGTAAATATTCAAAACCAAAACCATTTTTGTAGGCCCCAACAGGTTTTCCCCTAATATACAAAGGAGACTGGAGGTCAAAGAAGGGATCTCAGAGAGATACCTGGGTTCTTACTGGAGCCCATGGCGTATTTATTGTGGTAAAGGCATGACTGCCTGACACTACCTATATCCCTACAATCACTCAAAAGAATGAAAATATACTGTCTAGCATGAAACTGTTCCAAATGCTCACAGTTAGAATTTCAAAGCCATCATGAGCTCGGGAATCATTCTTTAAGACTGGGAATAATGAAAAAGAAAGATAAATTGAAGAGACATGCAGAAGAGGTCACAGCATAAGTTATCTGGATTGGGGTATTTTTGACTAGCTTCACTGGTTTCTTTTAAAAATCTTTTAGAAGTAGGCACATGCATTTTTTTAATGAGAAAATCAATACAATCCTGCTACAGAAAATTTGCAAAATAAAAATAATGTAAATTTAGTACGATAACACAAACACTGTTGTTGCTTTAAGGTAATTAATTCCAAAATTTCTGTTTTTTCTATTCTTTTTTAAAACATACATAACTTATGTTTCCATTTATCATGCTAATGTGGGAGTAAAAAAATATGGTTAGAATAGGGTATCAAAATGATGTTCTCTGGATTACCTTTACCTACTCTTTTTAGGAACTCTAGTCTTCTGGAATTCCTTCCCATGTTCTTTGGTTTTTACCAGAAAATGTCTCAAGTATTGTGATCTAAAGAATTCAATTTGGCCTTTGTCTTTGGTTCTGAAAGATAGCTCTTGGAATTCCCTAGCAATCCAGGCACCTTGATTATTTACAACCTCTGGAGAGCACCTGAGAATTTATACAAATGAGTGGGGACAACACGGACCACACATGACACTAACCTCAGGAAGGCGGGTGTGGGGGGAAGCATAATTCAATCATACCTCTTCATGATTCAATCCATCATGACTATGCAACGAAGCCAATAAAAGGCTTTGAACATGGGAATTCAGGGACTTCCTGGATTGGTGAGAGCATGCACTCTCCAGAACATGGCACATCCCTGGAGACAATGAAAGTCTTTGTTGGGATCTCTCACAGATCACGCCTGATGTATCTCTTAGTTTGCAGTCTTTCTGGTAATAATAAACCAGTAATTCTCAGTACAGATGGTCTCTGTGAATTCTGTGAGCCATTCCAGTGAATTAACAAACCCAGAGAGCACAATGAGTTCTAGCAAGGTCTTGTTGTTGAGTGCCATAGAGTCAATCTTGATTCGTAGTGACCCAATCCAATGAACAACATAAGGAAACACTGCCTGGTCCTGCAACATCCTTGCAATTTTTGCTATGCTTGAGCCCATTGTTGCAGCCACTGTTTCAATCTATTTCGTTGATCCTCTACATTACCAAGCATGATGTCCTTCTGCAGGGACTGGTCCCTCCTGATAAAATGACTAAAGTACTTGAGATGAAATATTGCCACCATCTCTTCTAAGGAGAATTCTGGCTACACTTCTTCCAAGACATATTTTTGTTCATTCTTCTGGCAGTCCGTGGTAGAGTCAATATTCTTCACCAACACTGTAATTCAAAGTCATCAATATTTTTTTGGTCTTCCTTATTCATTGTCCAGCTTTCACATGCATATGAGGCAATTGAAAACACCATGGCTTAGGTCAGGTGCACCTTAGACCTTAAAGTGACCTATTTATTTTTTAACACTTTAAAGGGGTCTTTTGCAGCAGATTTACCCAATGCAATGTGTCATTTGATTTCTTGATTACTGTTTCCATAGGCATTGATTGTGGATCCAAGTAAAATGAAACCCTTGACAACTTCGATGTTTTCTCCATTTATCATGATGTTGCTTATTGGTCCATGTGTGAGGATTTTTGTTTTCTTTATGTTGAGGTAATATTGATACTGAAGGCTGTAGTCTTTGATCTTCATCAGTAAGTGCTTCATGTCCTCTTCACCTTCAGCAAGCATGGTTCTATTATCTGCATATCACAGGTTGTTAATGAGTCTTCCTCCAACCCTGATGCCACATTCTTCTTCACATAGTCCAACTTCTTGAAATATTTACTTAGCCTATAGATTGAATAATTATGGTGAAAGGATACAACCCTGACTCCCACCTTTCCTGATTTTAAACTACACGGTATCCCCTTGTTTTGTTTGAATGACTACTTCTTGGTCTATGTACAGGTTCCACATGAGCACAATTAAGTGATGTTCTGGAATTTCCATTCTTTTAAAAGTTATCCATAATTTGTTATGACCTGCACAGTGTAATGACTTTACATAGTCAATAAAACACTTGTAAACTTCTTTATGGTATTCTCTGCTTTCAGCCAAGATCCATCTGACATCAGCAATGACATCTCTCATTCCAAGTCCTCTTCTGATTCAGGTTTGAATTTCTGGCAGTTCCTTGATGATATACTGCTGCAATCATTTTTGAATTATCTTCAATGAAATTTTACTTGCAAGTGATATACGATATTGTTCTATAATTTCCACATTCTGTTGGCTCACCTTTCTCTGGAATGGGCACAAATATGGATCTCTTCCAGGCTATTATCCAGGTAACTGTCTTCCAAATTTCTTGGCATAGAGAAGTGACTACCTCAAGCACTGCATCCATTTGTTGAAACATCTCATTTGGCATTCCATCAATTCTTGGAGCCTTGTTTTTCGCTCTATGCCTTCAGTGAAGCTTGGACTTCTTCCTTCAAGATCATTGGCTCTTGATTATATGCTACCTCCTGTGGTGGTTGAACATCAAACAATTCTTTTTGGTACAGTGACTGTATTTCTTCCATCTTCTTTTGAAGCTATCTGCATTGTTCAATATTTTGCCCATGGAATCCTTCAATATTGCAACTCAAGGCTTGAACTTTTTCTTCAGTTCTTTCACCTTGAGAGATGCCTAGCATATTCTTCCCTTTAGGTTTTCTAACTCCATGTCTTTGCGCATTTCATTATAATACTTTACTTTGTCTTCTCGAGACACTCTTTTGTAATCTTTTGTTCAGCTCTTTTACTTTGTCATTTCTTCCATTTGCTTTAGGTACTTTAACTTCAAGAGCAAGTTTCAGAGTCTCTTCTGACATCCATTTTGGTCTTTTCTTTCTTTCCTGTCTTTTTAATGACCTTTTACTTTCCTCATGTATGATGTCCCTGATGTCATCCCACAACTCATCTGGTCTTTGGTCTTTAACGTTCAAGTTGTCCAATCTATTGCTGAGATGGTCTATAAATTCAGGTGGGATATACTCAAGGCCATATTTTGGCTCTCATGGACTTGCTTTAATTTTCTTCAGCTTCAACTTGAACTTGCATATGAACAATTGATGGTCTGTTCCACAGCTGGCCCCTGATCTTGTTCTGACTGATGATATTGAGTTTCTCCATCATCTGTTTCCACAGATGTAGTCGATTTGTCTTCTGTGCATTCCATGTAGTGAGGTCCACATGCATAGTCAATGTTTATGTTGTTGAAAAGGTATTTTCAATGAACAAGTTCTGGATCTTGCAAAATTCTATCATGCAATCTCCAGTGTAGTTTCTATCACCAACGCCATATTTTGCAACTACAAATCCTTCTTCTGTTTCCAATTTTTGCATTCCAATCACCAGTAATTATCAATGCATCTTGATTGCATATTTGCTCTATTTCAGACCGGAGATGTTGATAAAAATCTTCAATTTCTTCATCCTTGGCCTTAGTGGTTGGTGCATAAATTTGAATTATAGTCCTGTTAGTTGATCTTCCTTGCAGACATGTGGATATTATCTTATCGCCGACAGCATTGTACTTCAGGATAGATCTTGGAATGTTCTTTGTAACAATGATTTTGATGCCATTCCTCCTCAATTTGTCATTCCTGACGTAGTAGACATATGATTGTCAGATTCAAATTGGCCAATACAAATCCATTTTATCTCAGCAATACCTAGGATATCTATCTATGAGTTCCATTTCATTTTTGATGATTTCCAATTTTCCTTGATTCATACATCATACATTACACATTCTGATTATTGATGGATGTTTTCAGCTGTTTCTTCTCATTTTGAGTAATGCCACATCAGCAAAGGAAGCTCTCAAAAGCTTTGCTCCATCCACGCCATTAAGTTTGACTCTACATTGTGGAGGCAGCACTTCCTTAGTTGTATTTTGAATACCTTCTAACCTGAGAGGCTCATCTTCTGGCACTATATCAGGCAATGTTCTACTGCTATTCATAAGGTTTTCACTGGCCATTTTTTTCAGAAATAGACTGCCACATCTGTCTTCCTAGTATATGTTGCTGTGATGCTGGAAGCTATGCCATAGGTATGTCAAATACCAGTAGGATCTACCATGGTGAACAGGTTTCAGAGGAGCTTTCTGACTAAGACTAAGACAGCAAGGGTTGGCATCTGCTTATTTGGCAGTCAGAAGGACTGAGTCCTTCTAACTAGTGAATTCCAACTTAGTTCGAGGAGGCTAATTTAGAGAAGAGCTGCATGGATAGCCAATCTGAAGGACAGAGTCCTTCTAATTTATGAGCTCCAATTTAGCTTTGGATGGCAGCAGGCTGGAGAAGTTATCCCTAAGTGTCTGGCAACAAGGAAAAAAATGTTGGAAGATAGGGACTAGATCCATTTCCAGTTGGGAATTGGATCCATTCTGAGCTTTATCATGCAGTTAGCAATAAAATTGGGATTTACCTACCTTGCCCCTTGCTTATTAGCACATCTGTACTCATGAAATAGTCTTTTTTATAGTTTCTATTTTCTTCCTCTCCAGTATTAGCTCATAACTGCAATACCTTCTGAGACTGCCTGTGTGACTGCTTTTTCCATCTCCATAGCTTTTAAAGCCTATCTCAAGCACTAATAAACCTGAGATACTGCTGTGACGCACTTTTCCTAGGAACAATTCTCTCCCACAGCTTAGAGTGTTTATTTCATATTCAACGTGCATCAATAGTAACCCAAAGTTGAGAATGTATTGGTGCCACTCTCATTTACACGTTAACATGAGCTCCCCCATAGCTCACTGAGGATTTGGTAGATAGCCCCACTTTATAATAGCACCCTTCCCTTTGGACTTAAGCATGAGTCTCTTGAAGATAAGTTGATATTCTGAGTAATTTAGCCTCTCATTCAATAAATTCTCAATAGACCTATCACAGAAGTTCTACTATAGCGCATCATCAAGGAACAGATAGATGTATGTCATTACAATACTTATATATTCATCCCAGCTAGGAGAATTACTTCTTGTTAAGATCAGCAAATTCAAATTAAACAAACAGACTAACTACTTAGGGAAGCAATCTCCCCTATCTAGTGAATGTTATCGGGGATTATTCAAGTCAATGTCAAGAAAATGTGAATTTATGGCTTCTTATGTCTAAAGGTATCATGAAATGTATGCAGATTCGGAAAGATAAAATTAGTATGATGCTTTTCCTAATTTTGCTTCATATACTATAATTGTTATTATTTATAAATTAATGAGCAGCGGGAATATTGATGACCACAGACATTGAAACAAAATGGAAAGCACATGAATAATGAAATTGTAAACAATGAATTATTAACTATATCATAGCTACACACTCTCATACAATGATACAGATACATGTAATCACAAAATACAACACTAAGCTTGTCTTTAGAAATGCGTATTTCTTAAAAGATGAATTGCAACAATGATGCTTAAAACGTTATTTACACTAATATGATAACAGACTTTTTAATCTGATACTTTTTTCCTTGGTTCTTGGGGAAAATAGTAGAGGTTACAGGAATTAGAAACTGTAGTTTTATATCTATCATGAGAATAAAGGAGAAAGTAAATTATTTATGTGCACATAAACACATGATTGTAAATTATACTGAAATTCAAATTGAGAATTAGAGGCAAAGAATGGAGAATATTGTTTGTGCATGTGAGTGTTCTTGTTCTACTTCTTAATTTAAATTGATTATATTTCAATTTAATACATACAACAATTTGTTTTATTCAGTATGAGCTGTAACTTGTGCTAGGTCCAAGAAGTAATGGAATGATGACTACCACATGTTTTTTGCCTGTAAGTAGCAAGCTAGGATATAAGGATATAAGAAAGCACATTATTATATATGTGTAAATTAAATGGATAACATAAAAGAGATTGAAAAAAGGGTTAAGAGTTTTCAAGGGCATATTAGAATAGAATTCTGTCAGGGACAGTCAGAGAAACTTCATGGTGAAAGTGATGAAGGAGAATTTGGTTTATAAAGTAGAAAATAGAATTATACTTATATAAGCAAAATGTAAGCTTATATGTAATTTGTAGCAAAGCACAGTATAAGCCAAGGCATAATATGATTATGTAGATGTCTTTTCAACATGAGCAACACAAATTAAGGTCCTTATTGCAAGGAGGAGGAAATCTTATTGTTTCTCTAAAACCATGTTTGCACATCCATGTTTTGGTAAATTCTCATGGGAAGAAAAGATGCTAATCTAATTTACAGTGTAAAAATCTAAAACACTGTAGTTGCTCCCCAGTAGGATGGAAGATTCATGAGGACAGGGATCTCTGTAGGTTTTATTATTGATACTTGCTCAGACTCCAGAACAGTGCCTGATATATAGTGGGAACTTTAAAAATGTTAGGTGAATGAATTAAAACCAAACTGAAAATGTAGCTATTATCTGTTATTACATGATTATGTCCATCTACCAGATTGTGCATTCCTTGAAGGTAAGAAGTACCTCCTACTTAACTTTTATAAGCACATAGATGTACTGGGCAATACATAATGTTTTGGAATAAATGAATGTCAGAAATAAATATCAATGAGAAGTCATAGAATCTACATGAAAAGGGCAAATGTCTTGGTATTTCAAATAAAATAAATTTAAGTAAACAAGCAATCAGACATTTAAAGGAAACCAAATAGGTTTTGACCTTTTCAATTTCATTTACCCTTTAACTCAAAGACATTATTAGCACTTAAATTACAATGCTTGTGCAAATAAATTTCAGTTCAACTGATCATCTTTGGGAGAAAACAAAATGTATCTAGTGTAAGTTAATCTAATTATGTAGTAGAAAAGCAGAATTTGCCACAAAGGAAAAGGTGATGATGATAATATATTGTTATTCTGATCGGTAAAAAAGAACTGAAAGCACAACAATAAGTTGTGCTTTCATGTGTTTACATGGGAACACTCCAAAAGAAAAAAGTCTGAGCAACGTAAAAGGAATTTCACCTCTGCCATCTGCAGGATGAAGAAAAGAATTTTGAATAATTTCTTTCCCGAGATTTGTAGCAAAGGAATCTCTGGACGTTTGACCTTTATCAGATGACAGTCTACTTCTAATACTCCTCCTTTTATACTTTCTTCCTAATTTATGTGCCAAAAGAGAAAAGTAATTTCCGTTGCATTGATGAACAGGTCATCCCCTCCTTTACTACATTTTTTCAGGGTCAACACAATCATGAGCAGTAATGGATGTCTATTATAGTTGCTGTGGTAGAAGAGCTTGCTCAAAAGAAAAAAAAAAAAAACTATCAAAAAATGTATGCTTGAAGTTTAAATATCATAGATGGTTCTGGTAATCAGATATAATGTGTTAGAAATATGTGAAGATTATAAATCAAGTTTTTCCCTTCTAACAGAAACATTCTAAAACATACCGTTTAGCAAATTATTTGCTTAAGAAGTGGCAGAGATGATATTTTCCACACAGTTGAAAAAAGAATGTTTCTGGCCCACAGCAATTTTTAAGCTAAAAAAGATAGCTTATGCTGAGATAAGATCCATTAAAAATAGTTTTATTCTTCCTGTGAATTCTCATATACCTGGTATATACACAAAACTCCCTTTTTTTAATATATATGTGCACCTAACCTGTGAATTATGTTCTGCCTTTCTAGTCATCTGCCTATCTAACCATTTATCTATGTTTAACATTTAGAAAGGAACTAGGATTTTCTGAGACAGTGTTTAATCAGCCAAAGAAGAATCTAGTTCTGGAAATAAAATCGATACAGCAATTATCATAATCTAAATGCTAATAAATAATGATTTTTATTTTGCCATGTAGAACTGAAAAACCTCAGAACCTTTATTTTCTACTTTTTATGAACATCTGGCAAGTGACTTAAACTGTATCAATATTATTTAAAATTCTATTAAATTTGCCCAGCTCACATAGAATATAGAATTTTAATTCTAAGTTTCATTTTGGTAAAATTATGATTATATTCATTTGCATTCATATAGGGACTTATAGTTGAGGATGAATATCCATATTCACTGTGTTATTTAATTCTAAACAACAACTCTAACCAAATCAAGTCTTATAGGAGTTAGGAAATTGAAGCTTAATGGTATTACGCCACCTGGTTTCATCAAGAGGGTTCCACTATCTGATTAGTTCTCTCTTTGTATTCAACAGGAGCCCTGGTGGCACAGTGGCTCAGGTCAGCAATTCAAATCCACCAGCCACTCCTTGGAAACCCTATGGGCATTTCTACTCCATCCCATAGGAATCGACTCCATGGCAACAGGTTTTGTTTTTGTTTGTTTTTGGTTTATTCAACAACTCAGTATTAACTCAGTATCCATTTTTGTGTGTGTTCTTGACTAAGAAAATACTCCCAAATGGTTCAAGAAGTTTGTTCTCAAAAGAATTAATAGAAGATGCATCACTCTAAATGTGGTCAGTGAAGAAGAGTACTTACTTAAATGCATAGGATCTCAGGCCAGGGTGCCTTGGTTTGAATCCTGACTCAACCACTGATTGTACGTTCTTAAACTATTCATTCTCTCTATCCTTCAGTTTTCTCATAGGAACATGGGGAAAATTACACCTACGTCAGAGGGCTGTGGTGTGGATGAATGAAGTAAAACATGCACAGAATTAAGAAGAGTGTCTAGTACAACTTAAGTGCTCAACCTATGCTACCTAATACTATTGTCTGTTTGATATTTTTATCCAATGATACTTAATGCCTAATTAACAGTGGCTCCATTTAAGTATTAAAAAGCAAAGATGTCACTTTGAAGACTAAGGTGTGCCTGATGCAAGCCATTATATTTTCAATTACCTCACATGAATGCAAAAGCCAGACAGTGAATAAGGTAGACTGAAGAAGAATTGGTGCCTTTAAATTATGATGCTGATGGAGAATATTGAACATACCATGGACTGCCAGAAGTACGAACAAATCTGTCTTGAAAAAAGTTTAGCCAGAATGCCCCTTAGAAGTGAGGATGGTGAGACTTTGTCTCATGTCCTTTGGACATGTCATCAGGAGGGACAAGTCCCTGGAGAAAGACATCATGCTTGGTAAAGCAGAAGGTCAGAGAAAAAGAGGAAGACCTTCAATGAGATGGATTGACATAGTGCTGCAACAATAGGCTCAAACATAGCAATGATTGTGAGGATGGCACAGGATCTGGAAACACTTCATTCTGTTGTACATAGAGTTGCTATGTGTTGGAAATGACTCTGCAGCACTTAATGATAACAACACTCTTAGCTTGTAGTGAGTCAGTGAATGTTCATGTACATATTTTTCATAACAAGAAGAAAATAATGAAAACAATTGACAGCTAGGTAAGAGGAGACAATGAGTTTCACAAGGGAAAAGGTGGAAATTTTTTCTTTTTTTCAAATGGCACCATCCTCTAATACAGAATATTTATGACTGGACACTGTAGGATGCTATCTGACACCATGAGAAGAGAGAAACACTCCTTGATGCCATACAGCAATCAGATCTTGACATTCCCTGTGATGTTCAGTGGTAGGTAAATCCTAATAAACTGTAGAACAATCAGCTATAAACTACCAGCACTGGTGCAAAGACTTAACAGCAAGCTAGGTTACACTCTCCTCTGTTGAATCACGTAAGGCAGTATCTTAGGAATTTTGCACAACTAATGCTTTTACTGCCCAGTGTGAATTAAACATGTTTTAGAAAAGAAAGTAGTAATTTGCAGGAAACAATTCCTTCCTCCACAAGCAGATTATACGGAAGTCTGTTTTCAAAGAGCTAAATTCCAATGATAATGTCTCAGTGCTTACCCCACAAGCAACTAAGAGTCTGGAAGCAAGCCAGGTGGTTAGTACTCAAGACATTTAAAGTAAAACCAATATTGTAAGGCTGGCAGACACTTCAATGTTAATGGCACATTAGATTAGTCCTCACATCTTTATTACAAGGACTCCAAAGGTGCAGCATTTGATAGGTGACAGTCTTGCTGTGTTTCAAGGACTGGAACCTTTAATCTCCCTGAGTTGCTAGGTTTCACCGTTACATCATCTTGGCCTTGGTGAATTCCAGGGCAGTTTCTGCTGTAACTAGAGACAAGTGTGAATTGAGATCCTTGATAATAGTAAAGTAGAAGATGACTTCATTCATTTTATCATTTTTTCTTTTTCATTATGATTAGGAATTCCATTTATAAATATGTATAAGCATCTAGCAATATTCCTAATTTTGTTTAAATATCTCACAAAAAGAACTGATTTTTTTTCCTTTTGAGCCTTGTAAGTTTTTCATAATAAGATTTTCCTGTGAAATAAAACTAGTAAGTATATGTATAAATTATTTTTTCTACTATTTCTTACAATTAAAACCATAAAAGGCAGCTCAGCCATGTTCTTTTCATGGCTTCAAAACTTTATGATTTACTTTCTAATATGTACAGCTTTATGGTATGTGTTTTGTAATGGGTTAATAGGATTCGTTCGTTGGTAACTGAACATGCTACCCTTATTGGTACTTGATAATCTATATTCTATATTCAAAATAATGTATACAATCATGGTAGCAATAATAATAACAATAAACATACATGAAAATGGACAAAAATAAAAATTTCTTATACATTACATATAGTTTACTTTGAAGAGTATTGTGGGTTTAGTTGTTCATAAACATATATGTGTATTTTCTTAATCAGGATTTTTTGTTTTAATCTGGAAAAAAACACTTAAATTTTCTAAAATAGAAATTGTTATAACATTATCTTACATGATAGAGGACAAGAATTTTGTGAAACCTTTACAAGCAAAGAAAACTAAGAATTTGAATTGATTTTCACAGTTGGATAGGCAACCCAAGATTAATATTCCCAGTCCTTCAACTGAGTCATGCAGATGTTTACCGAAGAATGACTGTATGCTTAACAATGTACTTTGCATGCACACTCGAGAGGAACTCTATCAAGCATGAATCACTTTGCTGAGTCAGCATGCTGTTCTGGTTTGAGTATCATTCTAAATGCAAAATATGTACCAATCTGTGTATGGTAAACAGTGTGTGTAAGCAGAAGTTCCAGTTTACGCTGACAGTTCTCCAGTGCATAGTCAGAATTCTTGACAACTCATTCATCAGCACAGCTCTTTGCCAACACTAGTCATCCCCTCTACTTAATGTACTTTCTTTCTTCACATTGGCTGCTTAAGTTTTGTCTCCTCTAATTTATTTCTAATTCATTCCTAAACTTATTCTAATTTGTATTCTTCCCACACCACTCCACTGAAACTGCTATTCCCCAGGTCTCTAATGGCCTCCTTTTTGCTAAAACCGATGGACACTTCTCAGGGTTGTTTTTTTCACATATGAACTGGCAGCAAGTTTGACACCGTTGTCTCCTCCCACCTGCATGAAATACTCTTTTTTTTGTAGCTCCTATTACATTACTTATCTCTTAGTTTTTGTCTACTTATTTGGGCTGCCTTTATTTTTTATTTCCTTCTGGCTCCTCTTAAGTGTTGATATTTTTCAAGATCTATCCTTAGTTCTACTCTTTAAAAAATTTCTTTTCTTACATTTCTGGGATATTTCATCCATTTTCATAGCTTTATTTATATCCTTATAATGCCCAGGTTAGCTCTTTCCTATGAACTCCAAGACTATATATTCAGTACTACATATTTAGATGAGTGAAGAATTGAAGCATTTGAATTATAGTATTGGTGAAGAATATTAAATATACCATGTACTGCTAGAAAAATGAACAAATCTGTCTTAAAAGAAGTACAACCAGAATGCTCCTTGGAAGCACAGCTAGAGAGACTTCGTCTCACTTACTTTGGACATGTTATCATGGGAGATCAGTTCTCAGAGAAGGACCTCATGCTTGGTAAAGTGCAGGCATACCTCGAAGATATTGTGGGTTTGCTTCCAAAATACCATAATAAAACGAATATCATAATAAAGTGAGTCACACGAACTTTTTGGTCTCCCAGTGCATATAAAAGTTATGTTTACATTATACTGTAGTCTATTAAGTGTGCAATAGCATTAGATGGGAAAAAAAATACATACCTTAATAAAAAGAACTTTATTGCTAAAAATGCTAACCATCAGCTGACCTTCATTGAGTCATCATCTTTTTGCTGGTGGAGGGCCTTGCCTCAATGTTGATGGCTGCTGACTGATCAGAGTGTTGGTTGCTGAAGATTGGGGAGGTTGTGGCCATCTTTTAAAATAAGACAGCAATGAAGTTTGCCATAGCGATTGACTCTTACTTTCACAAAAGATTTTTCTGTAGCATGCGATGCTGTTTGATAGCATTTTACTCACAGTAGAAAGTCTTTCAAAATTGGAGTTAATCCTCCCAAACCATGCCACTGCTTTATCAACTAAACTTATGCAAC
The DNA here is from genome assembly GCA_030035585.1 of Dugong dugon. NCBI lineage: Eukaryota > Metazoa > Chordata > Mammalia > Sirenia > Dugongidae > Dugong > Dugong dugon. Next base: position 45,310,093 of record CM057465.1, read on the forward strand.
ATTCTAAATCATTTGTTGTCCTTTCAGCAATGTTCACAGAATCTTTACAAGGAGTACTCCCTCTCAAGAAACCATTCTCTTTGTTCATCTGTAAGAAGCAACTCCTCATCAGTTAAAGATTTATCTTGAGATTACAGCAATTCAGTCATGTCTTCAGGCTCCAATTCTAATTCTAGTTTTCTTGCTCTTTTCACCAAATCTGCAGTTACATGCTCCACTGAAGCCTTGAATCCCTCAAAGTCATCCATGAGGGCTGGAATCAGCTTCTTCTAAAATCCTGTTAATGATGGTATTTTGACCTCCTCTCATGAATCACAAATGTTCTTATCGACACCTAAAATGGTGAATCCTTTCCAGAAGCTTTTCAATTTCCTTTGCCCAGATCCATCAGAGGAATCAGAATCTGTGGCTGCTATAGCCTTATGATAGGCATTTCTTGAATAATAAGATTTCGAAGTCAAAATTACTCCTTGATCCATGAGCTGCAAAATGGATATTGTGTTAGCAGGCATGAAAACATTAATCTCCTTGCACATCTCCATCAGAGCTCTTGGGTGACTATGTGCATTGTCAATAAGCAGTAATATTTTGAAAGGAATCTTTTTTTCTGAGCAGTAGATCTCAACAACGGGCTTAAAATATTCAGTAAACCATTTGTAAACAGACTTGTTGTCATCCAGGCTTTGTTGTTCCATTTATAGAGCACAGGCAGAGTAGATTTGGCATAATTCTTAAGGGCCCTCAGATTTTTGACATGGTAAAAGAGCACCAGTTTCAACTTAGTCACTGACAGGAGAGTCATCCTGTCATTTAAAGCTTTGAAGCCAGGCATTGACTTTTCCTCTCAAGCTATGAAAATCCTGGATGATATCGTCCACTAAAATAAGGCTGTTTTGTCTGCATTGAAAAGTTGCTGTTTAGTGTAGCCACCTTTATCAATTATCTTAGCTAGATCTTCTGGATACTTTGCTGAAGCTTCTACATCAGCACTTGCTGCTTCACCTTGCACTTTTATGTTATAGAGATGGCTTCTTCCTTAAACCTCATGAACCAGCCTCTCCTAGTTTCAAACTTTTCTTCTGCAGCTTCCTCACCTCTCTCAGCCTCCATAGAATTGAAGAGAGTTAGGGCCTTGCTCTAGATTAGCTTTTGGCTCAAGGGAATGTAGTCCCTGATTTGATCTTTATCCAGACCATAAAACTTTCTCCATTTCAGCAATAAGGTGTTTCGCTTTTTTATCATTAGTGCGTTCACTGAACTTTCACTTTACATCCACCACTTGGCTAACCATTTGGTGCAATAGGCCTACTTTTGGCCTGTCTCAGCTTTTGATGTGCCTTCCTCACTAAGCTTAATTATTTCTAGCTTTTGATTTAAAGCAAGAGATGGCAATTCTTCCTTTCACTTGGACACTTAGAGGCTACTGTAGGGTTATTAATTGGCCTGATTTTAATTTGTCATGTCTCAGGGAATAGGAAGACCAAGGAAAGGGAGAGAGACAGGAGAACAGCTGGTCTGTGGAGTAGTCAGAACAGACACAACCTTTATTGATTAAGTTCTCCATCTTATATAGGCGCAGTTTGTGGCACTCCAAAACAATTACAAAAGTAGCATCAAAGATCACTGTTCACAGACCACCATAACGATACAATAATAGTGAAAAAGTTTGAGATATTGCAAGGACTACCAAAATGTGGCATAGAAACACAAAGTAAGCACATGCTATTAGAAAAATGGTGCCAATAGAATAGCTCGATACAGGGTTGCCAACAACATTCCATTTGTAAAAAAACGGGATATCTGCAAAGCACAATAACGTGAAGCTCAATAAAACAAGGCATGCATGTAGAGGGTCAGCTAAGAAGAAGAAGACCTTGAAAGAGATGGATTGACACAATGGCTGCAACAATGGGATCAAGCATAGCAATGATTGTGAAGATGGCACAGGACCTGGCAGTGTTTTGTTCTGTTGTGCATGGGGTCCCTGTGAGTCAGAACTGACCAGTAAAAGTTGGAACTGACTCAACGGTACCTAACAACAACATATATTCACTGCATAATAAACATCCTTTTGACTCTACTTGCTACTTCACTTCATCTCCATTGCATGATCTCTGTTCAGGCCACATCATCTCTTTCCTCAATAACTTTTAATATTCACTTGATTAAAATCTCTGTTCTAACATTGTCTACCATCATTCTTTCAATAGAAAACCAAAGGGATTTTTTTCCCCCTTAAATGTTAATATATGCATATCTCTCTTTTCTAGTAAAACTAATACTTTCTAGTAACATCCTCCATACGGGTTACAACCAAAACTTCATACTATGACTTTACAAGTGTAATTTTATAATATTTCCTTTCCTTCCCACTGACTTCTCTAGCCACTTCTCTCCCTCCCTCCCAGTCTCTGTCACTAAACTCTATTCTGTTGTCATACTGACCTTTTTTTGCAGATTGATCAATATGACCTGCTTCTTCTTATCCTTCAGTGTTTGCGTATGCTATCCATAATACCACATCACGTCATTTTGCTTTGTTAACTTCTACTCATTTTTTTTTCTTTTTTAGATCTCAGCTTAGAAAATACTGCTGTAGAAAACCTTCCCTAAATCTTTAGACTAAGGTAAGCACCTTATTGTAAATCTCACAGTACCTTGTATTTACTCCTATATAGTACTTGCCTCCATCTATAAAAAGTGATTCTGGGAAGCCAGTGCTGGACCTTATTTATTGTTATTACCCTTAGGGTCTAGCATAGTGCCTGGAATAAAGTTACTATTAAAGAAATATGTGTAGTGTCATGGATTAACATATATATGTAATATATAAATATACATATATTTATATATATATATATACACACACACAAAATGGTGATAATAAGTCATTTGCAACTCTTAGGATTGTTGTGGGGTTAAAGGAAAAAAATACCTGTAAAATGTTTAGCTCAGTGTCTAGCACATTCTAAATACTCTGTGCATTTGAATTAAAATAATATATATACACATATATATACATATACATATATACACATATACACACATACACACACACGTATATATACATGAAGCCCTGGTGGCGCAGCTCGGCTGCTAACCCAAAAGTCAGTAGTTCAAATCCACCAGCCACTCCTTGGAAATTCTATGGGGCAGTTCTACTCTACTCTGTCCTATAGGGTTGCTATGAGTCATAATCAACTCGATGGCAATGGATTTGGTTTTGGATTTGGCATACACACACACACAAAAAAAAAACAAAACAAAAAACCATGAGTCATGGCTATGTAATAGAAAATCAGCATATTTTAAAATATACTCTTATATTAATACTACATTATGTCACAGTTCTGGTTTAAAATCTAACTTGTTTTTACATCAAACATAACAGTCTAATAATGACCATTCATATTGTGACTGTATGTATGTGCTACTGACATCACAGACACACATGCTTCATAGTCACTGAAAGCGTATATGCCTTCAGATACAAGCACAAAAAAAGAATGAAAAGTGCAATCTCAACAATCAATCTAATGGAAGGAAGTTTTCAGTGTTTGTTGATGTAGTAGCTCCACAAAATCATCAAAGATCTGGCCTTTTTCCAGCCCTCTCCTCTCTCGTGCTTTTGGCATGGCTTGGTTCTCTGGCTTCCTCCCCTCAAATTGGTAACACTCCTGCAGCAGTTCTCTGAAAGGGATCCTATTGTCTCATTTTTAGGAAAAATAAACTTTCTCATCATCTCCACCCTCATCCCAGCAGGTTTCTACTCATATCCTATGGCTAAATATTAATTTCTAGTTCTATTTTTAAATCTCTGGAAAGACAGATGGGATTGTGTTTATCCCGTTCTAATAATGGAGAAGGAAAAATAGATGTTGATAAGGCCAGCCTACTTTACACCAATACTAAGAAGGCAGGGTCAACCACCATGACCAGTACAAAACCAAAGGCCAAGAAAGTTGTCACAGTTAAGGTTCTAGAATCAAAGCACATCCAGTGTTCTTGTTAGGCAAATATACAAATATAACGGATGGTAACAGGGAACTAGGTAGCTATTATATGGTTAGTTTAAGTGGTTTAGTTTAACGCCGACTTACTGATTAAATTATACAAGGACTATTTCAAGTTTAACTTGAAAGAAAATAAAAATTGATTGCTAGAGGAAAGAGAAGTGGGCTGTTTAATATGAGCAAAAATATTCTACAGCTATGTGTCTAAGAAGCAGATTTGTTCATTGTAGTTATCCTGATAAATAGTGAATAGAGATGGTTTCAAAAAACTCAGCCACATTTATACATGTGGAAAAGGCTTTCTCTTGCACAAGGTAAATATTTGACATGTCCTATTAGCCAAGTATTAAAATATAGGTATCTATAAATATAGATACAGATGATCTAGATATAGATATATATGTGTGTTTATATAAACAAAGATGTATATATATACATATGTATATATGTATATTCAGAAAGAAAGTAGAAAGAATGTAGATATATAGTCTAATATAAACATTATATGGATTTAGAGAAAACACACATACAACTGAACAACAGAAAAATTACCTAGTTAATTGAACAGTGTAGATAAAAGTTCTGGAGAGAGATAACCAACTCTTAGTGTGTGTATTTGTTTCCCAGCCCCATCATTCACTAGCAATGTGACCTTCCTAACTAATTCGCAGTTTGTTTTTCAGCAAAATGGTGATAATAAGTCATTTGTAACTCTTAGGATTGTTAGTGGAGTTAAAGGATAAAAATGCCTGTACAATGTTTAGCTCAGTATCTAACACATTGTAAAAACTGTGTTCATTTTAGTTACAGTAATCAAATGAAAATCCTTATTTGTAATATTAAGCCATAATAAAATAATAAGCAGAATCATCTTTTTCATAAAACTTCTTTTTTATTACTGATTAATATGTTTTCATTTAACCAGACACTATAAGCAGTCCAAAATCATTGTTGCAGTAGGTTCAACTTCTTTCCCTTATTCATATCCCTGTGGAAATTAAATGGAAACATAATATTTTATATAAAGCTACATATTAAGAGGAAAACTAGTCTCACTTTAACCTTTTTGAGGCTCATAGTCTATTTATAATAAAATAATCATGAAAATATGAATCAAGAGATATGACATTAGGTAAGTTGGAAAATAAGAGCTGTAAAAGAACACACAAAAAAGTGAAACTGTAGAATTAACAGTAACTGTTAATCCATAGAGAATAATATTTTACAATCCTGAATACCAAGGAGTTTGTCTTTTCTATGTTTTATAAGGCCAGACTACTTTACACCATTACTAAGAAGGCATCGAGGTGGTTCTTAATAATGTTTTATCTAAAGACCCTAAAGAAACAAAAAAACAAAATGTATTGCCATCAAGTCAATTTCTACTCATAGCTACGCTATAGGACAGAGTAGAACTGTCCTATAGGGTTTTCAAAGCTGTAAATCTTTATAAAATCAGATCGTCACATCTTTCTAGAGTTCTATAAGAGTATCATGCTGTTTGTGGTAGTCTTAAATGAGGACAGTCTCGGCAAACAAGGAAGCACGTATTAGGATGCATTCTTTGAAGACATTATCATGAAAATATCATAAACATGAGACTTCCAGTTTCCAATCTGACATGTAAAGAGCTTGGAAGTTGTCACTCCTATCCTCACAACAACAAAAAAATAAAGATAAAAGATTGAAAATCAACAACTCTTCTTAGATTCATCAGAAAATTGAGGTCCCAAGGCAAACTGCCATCTTGAAAACTGGAGGGTCAGGTGGATACAGAGAATCACTACTAACTGGGAACAGAAACTACCACGGGAGCCAGCATCAGGTAGATACACTTGAAGAGTAATTGACTAATTGCTAGAGGCTGAGCCTGGGTTAGCTTGAGAGATTAAAAACTCTTGGAAGTCCAGCCTTAGTGAGACTTCTCTCACCCTCAATTTTAATGGGTTTTACGTACGAGATCCTGACCAGGTTCTTGCTGTGAAGATGGGAGAAACATCCATTCATGCTTCCAGAGGAAAGTCACAATTTGAAATATACCTTAACAATGGACAACCCTCAAGAGGGAATTTTACTCAAGTCTGGATGGTCCAGGACAGATAACACTTCCTTCTGTTGTGCATGGGGTCACCATGTGTCAGGGGACAACTCAACAGGAGCTCACAACAACAACTAACCTTTTACCAGAGCCTAACAAATGAAGGGGTTTAAAACAAAGCAAAACAAAACACTGCAACAGAAGTTAAGAATGTACTAAATGGATTCATCTGTGGACTGGACACGGCTCAGAAAAAATCAGTAGCTTGAAGATACGTCAATAGAAGCTTGTCAAACTGAAAAGCAAAGAGAAAAAGAACGGAAAAAATGGAACAGAATATGGAGGAACTGTGGGGCAATTATAAAAAGGAAAACATATACATAACAGTGGTAGTAGAAGGAAAAGGAAGGGAAAAAAGCACAGAAGAAATCTTTCAGCAAATAAAGGCTGGGAATCTTCCAAAATTAATGCCCGGCACTAAACAACAGATCCAGGAAACTCTGAGAATACCAAGCAGGATAAACAGCAAGAGATCTAGGCGTATTACAATGAAACCTGTGAGAGCTAGAGCTCGAAGACATTGCCTTGTGTTTCTGGGTTCTGAAAGTCTTCTGCCTTGGACAGGGTGCAGTCTTACCAATTTTCTATCTCTCAGTGGAAAATATTTTAGTTTTCCTTCTCTGACAGGTTCCACCTTACACAAGTTCCAGCTTTCTCAGGTTTTACTGTATATTAAAACTTCAGAAAATCAAAGACAAAGAGAAAATCTTAAAAGAAGCCCGGGAGGGAAAAACACCTTAACTATGGAGGAACAAGAATAAGAATTGCATTGTATTTCTTTCCAAAAACCATGCAACAAGAAAAGAATGGTGTGAAATATTTGAAGTATTAAAAAAAAATTAAAAAGTCTAGATAACAAAATTATCTTTCAAATGTGAAGGAGAAATAAAAATTTCATAAGACAAACAGAAGTTGAGGGAATTTGTCACCAGTGGGACTGCCTAGAAAAAAATATTAAAAGAAGTTCTTCAGAGGGAAAGGAAATTATATAGGTTGGAAACTCAGATCTACATAAAGAAAGGAACAGTATTAGAGAAAGAATAAATAAAGGTAAAATAAATTATTTTTTTCTTATCTTTAACTGTCCTAACATTTGTTCAAAATAATAATAGCAATAATATATTGGATGCTTGTAGCTTATGGATAAGTGAAAAGTATAGCAACAATGTTATAAGGAATGGGAGAGAGAAATTAAGAATACTCTGTTACAATGTAACTAGACTACCTGTAAAATAATCCAGTGGTATTTGAAAGTGGAGTTAGATTAGTTGTAAATGTATATAGTAAACTCTAGTAATCACTAAAAAAATTAGTTTAAAGTATAATTCATACTCTAAATAAAAAGTGGAAATATACAAAATGCTCAATTAAAAGCAGAGTAGAAGACAAAAAAAAGTGCACTGGGTAGAAACCAGCTACAAATACGGTAGTTATTACTCCACCTATGTAAATAACCATGTTACATGTGAATAGCCTAAATATATCAATTAAAAGACAGAGACTATCAGAGGGGATTAAAAAAAAAAGATTTGATCGTATGTTATCTACAAGAAATTTATTTTGAGTATAAAGACACAGAAACACAAAGTTAAAGTGATGGAGAAAGATATATTATGATAACTGTTAAAAAACAAAACAACAACAACAAAACTATATAAATTTCAGACAAAGTAAATTTTAGAGTAAGGAAAATGATCAGAAAATGAGAAGATAATTGCATAATAATAAAAAGGTCAATTTTCTAAGAAGACATATTGATACTGAATGTGTTTGAAACTAAAAATGGCCTCAAAATACTTGAGCAAAAATAGAACTACAAGGAAAAATAGAAAAATCTACAAAAATACCTGGAGACTTTAATACCTTTCTGTCAGTAATTGGCGTATCAGGCAGGCAGAAAATCAGCAATGACATAGTTGAACTAAACAGCACCATCAATCAACTGGATCTAATTGACATTTACAAGATACTTTATCCAACAACAGCAGAATGCACATTCTTCTCAAGTTCCCATTGAACATTACTCAAGATAGAGGACATCCTGGACTGTAAAACTAATCTTAACAAATTTAAAAGAATAAATACCATACAAAGCATGTCTCAGACCACTATGGAATTAAACTAGAAATCAATAACTGAAAGATAGCTGAAATATTTAATCTGTCATACTGAGGTGGCTTGTGTGTTGCTGTGATGCTATAAGCTAGGCTACTGGTATTTCAATACCAGCAGGCTTACCCATGGTGGACCAGTTTCAGTGGAGCTTCCGGATGAAGACTGACTAGGAAGAAAGGCCTGACTAGCTACTTTTGAAAATTAGCCAGTAAATATCTTATGGGTCACAACAGAATATCGTCTGATATAGTGCTGTAAGATGAGCTTTCTAGGTTGAAAGACCCTCAAAATATACAGTGGCTGCAACAACGAACTCCTTCATACCAACAATCATGAAGATGGCACAGGATGGGGCAATGTTTTCTTCCATTGAGCTTGTGGTCACCATAACTTGCAGCTCACTTCACGACAATTAACAACAGCAACAAACACATATTTGCATAACACATGAGTCAGACAAGATATCTCAAGATAAATTTAAAAATATTTTGAAATGAATTAAAATGAAAATACAACTTATCTAACATTTGTGGGATGCAGCAAAATCAGTGTTTAGAGGGAAATTCTCAGCATTGAATACATATATAAGAAAAAAGATCTCTCTTAAACATAGATGCCAAACTCTCAACAAAATATTAGCAAATCAAAACCAATAATGTATAAAAAGAATTATACATCACAACCATGTGGGATATTTTGTAGTTATGCAAGGCTAGTTCAACATTTGTAAATTAATTAATGTAATTCATCACATCAACTTGCTAAAGAAGAAAAATCATATGATCAGATATATAGATGCACAAAGTACATTTGGCAAAATCTAACACCATTCATGATAAAAATTCTTAGCAAACTAGGAATAGAGGGCACCTTCCTCACCTTGATAAAGGACATCTACAAAAGAAAAAAACAAAACAAAACAAAAAAAAAAAACCCTGTAGTTAGCATCACACCTAATAGTGAGAAAGTAGATGGTCCCGTACTTTCTCTTAGGGAAAGTAGATAATTTCCTAAAACGGGAAAAAAGACAAGGATGTCCCTTATCACCACTCCTATTCAACATCATAATGAAAGTCCTAGCTAAAACAATAAGAGAGGAAAAGGAGATGCAAAAGTATACAGATTGGGGAGAAAGAAATAAAACTCTCTTTGTTCACGCATGGTATGATGATCTACGTGGAAAATCCCGAAGAATTGAGCAAAAAAAAAAAAAAAAACTGGAAATAATAAGCATATGGCAATGTTTTAAGATAAAATACCAGCAATGATCAATTGAAATTTAAAATGAAAAACACAACATCATTTACATTAAACCAGATATCATCAATTCTATTCTGACTCATAGTGACTCCTTGTTTTGCAGAGTAAAACTGATCTCCATAGTGTTTTCATGGCTGTGACCTTGTGGAAGCAGAGTAACAGGACTTTCTTCTGAGACACCCCTGTGTAGGTTCAAAAAGCCAGCTTTTAGGAGGGCAGCCAAGCATTTAACTGTTTCTGTCACCCAGGAACTCCACCATTTATACTGACACCAAAGAAATAAATATTTAGGTATTAAACTAACAAAATGTGTACAAGATCTATATGAGGAAAACTCTAAAACTGATGAAAGAAAATCAAAAAAGATCTAAGTAAATGGAAAAATATTGCATATTCATGGATAGGAAGGCATTGTTATTAAGATGTCAGTTCTTCTCAACTTGATCTAAACATTCAACATATTCCTAATTCAAATCCCAGCAAGTTATTTTGTGAATATTGAGAAACTGAATCTTATGTTTACATGGGAAAGCAAAAGACCCAGAATAGCCAATACAATACTGAAGAACAAAGTTGGAGGACTGATACTACTCAACTTCACTACTTACTATATAAACTGCATTGATCAAGACAATGTATTGGAGAAAGAACAGTCAAAGAAATTGACCCACACAAATACAGTCAACTCATCTTTGACAAAATAGAGAAAGCAATTCGTGGAGAAAGAATAGTCTTTTCAACAAATGATACTGTAACAACTGGATATCCACATGCAGATAATATGAATCTGGACACAGGACTTACACCTTTTACAAAAACTAACTCAAAAGGGGTCATAGATATCAATGTAAAACATAAAACTGCACAACTTTTAAAAGAACATAAGACAAAACTAGGTGACTTTGGTGATGACTTTTTAGATATAACACTGAAAGTACAAACCATGAAAGAAAAAATGGATAAGCTGGACTTCCTTAAAATTAAAAATTTCTACTCTGAGAAAGATACTGTCAAAAGAAAAAAATAACAAGTCACAGAGTGGGAGACAATATTTGCAAAATACAAATATGATAAAGGATTTGTATGTGAATATAAAAGAACTCTTAAATCTCAACAACAAGAAAATAAACAACCAAATTTAAAAATGGGGAAGATATCTGAACAGACACCTCACCAATGATGATACACAGATGGTAAAGAGGCATAGAGTATAAAAACATACTCAACATTATATATCAATAGAGAATTGCAAATCCAAATAACAATGAGATACCACTACACACCTCTCAGAATGCCTAAAATCCAAAACAATGACAGTACAAAATGCTGGCAAGGATGTGGAGAAACGGAACTCTCATTCCTTGCTGGTGGAAATGCAAAATGGTACAGCCACTTTGGAAGACAGTCTGGCAGTTTGTTACAAAGCTAAACATAGGTTTACCATAAGATACAGCAATCTTGCTCCTTAGTATTTGCCCAAAGGAGCTGAGAATTTACATTCACACAAAAACCTGCACATGAATGTTCATAGCAGCTTTATTCATAATTGCTCCAAATTGGAAGCAACCAAGATGTCCTTCAATGGAAGAATGAATAAACAAACTGTAATACATTGATACAATGTGAAATATTATTCAGCAATGAAAAGAAATGAGCTACCAAGCTAGGAAAACATGTAAAGGAAACTTAAATACACATTGCTAAGTGAAAGAAACCAATCTGAGAAAGTTATGTACTGTATGATTTCAACCTAACTACATGTCTAGAAAAGACAGTAAAAATCAGTGGTTTCCTGGTGTCTTAGTCATCTGGTGCTGCTCTAACAGGAATACCACAAGTGGATGGATTTAGCAAAGAGAAGTTTATTCTCTCACAGTCCAGTACGCTACAAGTCCAAATTCAGGGCTTCAGCTCCAAGGGAATGCTTTCACCATCAGCTCTGGAGGAAAGTCCATGTCATCAGTCTTCCCTTGGTCTGGGAGCTTCTCTGCGCAAGAACCTCAGGTCCAAAGGACGTGCTCTGCTCCCGGCACTGCTTTCTTGGTGGTACAAGGTTCCTATGTGTCTCTGCTCTCTTCTCTCTTTTATATCTCAAAAGAGATTGCATTAAGACACTAATCTTGTCAACCTCATCAGTATAACCTCATCACAGTGATAAAATTTACAACACATGAGAAGATCACATATAATCTCATCATAGTGATAGAGTTTACAACACATAAGGAAATCACATCAGATAACACAATCATACAATACTAGGAATCATGACCTAGCCAAGTTGCTACACACATTTTTTGGGGGACACAATTCAATCCATGACACCAGGGGTTCAGCGAGGTTCAGGGAATGAATAAGTGGAACACATGACAATTTTTTTTTTTTAACCATGGGACATTTTTAGGGAAATGAGACTATTCTGCATTACAAATAATGGTGGATACATGACATTATACATTTGTCAAATACCATAGAACTGCACAACACGGAGTGTGCCCTAATATAACTATGGACTTTAAACTGAAGTTTAAAGGTAATAATGCTTCAGTACTGGTTCATCAGTTGTAATAATTATAGCACAGAAATGCAGGATGTTATAATAGGAGAAACCGCAGAGGGAGTGGGAGTATATAGGTGCTGTCTGTACTTGCTGCACAATTTTTCTGTAAACCTAAAACTACTCTAAGAATAATGTCTACTAAAAATTATCAAGAACACATTTTTCATTTCAGGGACACACACATTGATTACCACAACACTCATAGTAGCATCCTGAAATGGTGAATCAGACTCTGGAGTCAGACAGCCTGGGTTCTACTAACCTCTATTTTATAGGGTTATTGAAGAATTAAGTAGGGTAATGCATTTAAACCCTTAGAACAGTCAATATCTGGCACATAGTAAATACAGGATAAATGTTGGCTGTGATTATAATTGTGACAGGTATCCAGTCAGATATATTTCGGAACAGTAAATATGTAGCAACACAATTGTTTAGTTTAATCTTCAGTGGATCTCAGAGAGATTTAAAAAATTGCACACATTGCATAAGTAAAACAATACAGTTGCATGTTTTCTTTTTATACGAATAAAAGTTTGTTCTGAAGCTTTATTTTTAACCCCTACTATATTCTGTGGGCTTAGCGTCTGTTGAAAAAAAAGTAAAATATTCATGCTGTGGTTGTAGAGTCATTTTAAATGAATAGAATTATTTACCAAAATTTAAGTCTATTTTAGTTAATATTTATTATAAAATCAGTACTCAGACAATAATAAACATAACAACTGAGTTTCAATCTGGTAGTTTCTTTTTACTTTTTGAAAGGCTATATTTAACCATGAAAATATTAGGAAGTCAGTATCAAGCTGCATTAGTAGCTTTTCCTCTCACATAGAGAGTCCTATTTAAGGATTCTGTTAACCCTAAATATCAGGGTTAACTTGCATGTCTTGTCAGTGCACTGTATATTCAAGCAATACAAAAGGCTGTACACACAGAAAGTACTTCGAGCAGTTTTCAAAGAATGATCCATGATTGAAGTAATATAGTTGCCTTGAATACTACCTTATTCTATTTTACACATTTTCAGTTTCCTTGTTTATCATGCTGCAATATCTGACGTTTTCTACTACAATCTTCAAGTTTACCAAAATACGAAAAAGGCAAGTGAAGATGTGGGTGAGTGCATTCTACACTGTCATAGAGTTGATCTGAATCCAGCTCACATGGTTTCAGAATCTGCAACTCTAAAGCTGTTGCTGAAGGGATAGCTGTAATGTGCTAGAAAACCTGGACAGTGCCAATATAGCTCTGTAGCAGATCTAAATTTATATTGTGTGTGTCATCTTCAAATTGTTAAGCCTTTTACTCAATAATCAATATTCCATCCTGCACAATAATAAAGCATAGAATTATTTACAGTTATAATTAAGATGTACTTTCAGTTATAAGAGGAAAGAAAAGTTACTGCAGAGGTGATGTGATTTAATGAAAAGGCCATTCAACAAGCAGCTAAGACTCTCAAATGAGATAATGTGAAAGCCTTTGGGGAAGGAAAATACAAAGTATTATGCAAACTCATTGTGTAAATATTAAAAACCTAAAATGTTCTTTTTTTAACAGAGCTCATGTATTTGCAGGCTATCTGAATAGCATTAAGGATTATTCAATAAAAACAGTAATGTATGGTACCATGGAAATCTCTAAGACCCATATTTCATCTTCTAACTTGAAATTTATTGCTTTTGTGATTTTAAGGTTGACCCTTAACATCCTTTCAACACATTCTTTTAAACTTTGTTTGCTTTTATACAGTGGTGTTCTGTTGGTGTTCTTGTCTTTTTCTTTTTGGAAACGTTCCACAGCAACTGCACTATTAAAAGTGGACACGACCCACAAAGGTCGTAAGAGGCTATGACAAACTTCGATTCAGTCTCAGTGGAATAAATGCAAGGTAATTGTCCCAAAGTCATCACTTTTCGAACGTCTCAATAAATCTGGCTTTGATAACATGAAAATTTGCCTTCGTGGAATCCTGTGGAGGAAAAGACATGCCTACATTTGCTATTAAATTCCAGATTACACAGAAATTTCACAGAGCTGGCAAAAAAGCCTTAAGCTAACTTAAGAAAGCCCTGCATTTTTTTTTTTTTTTTTACATTTGAATGTGTTTCAAAGTGGCATGTTTTGCAATTGACATTAATAATATCATTATCTTTTTGTATTTATTTTATACCTTTTCAATGTGAAGTTCAGGAATCGCCATAAAGATGATCTCATTAATCTTTAGAACAGCTTTATGTGGAACATAGTGGGAAAAGTGTTACCCTCTTACAGAGGGAGAAAAAGTATAAACGGTTTAGGTGAACTGCAATCAAATCAGTGGGACAACCAGATGTGCAACCAGGGTTTCATACTTTTTTCCCTTTATGTCATTCTAATAACAGCATCTTGGGTTTTTTAACTTTCCTCATTATATCCCTCTCTCCTCAACTAAAACATGAGTTACTTCAAACAGGAGATTCAAAATACAATGTCTTGTTTTGTTTTTTAATTATATTTCTAGAGCCCAGCACAAAGTACAGAAGCAATCAATAAATGTGTATTAAATCAAATTAAGCTAGTTTTGTTTTTCATTTAAAATATGCATGCATTTTTAAAAATTCAAACGTTGAAAAAGTGTTATATAGTGAAAAGTAAGTCTCGTTCCCATTCATATATGTAGTCCATGAACCGGAGGCAAAAGCTGTTAACATTTTCTTCTCTTATGTATCTTTCCAGGCACTTTCATGCATATTAATGAGCTTGTGGGTCTTTGTATTCAGTTTAGAATAAATGGGAGCAAAATAAATACACATTTACTTTTTTTAAATAATAAAACTTAATATTTTGGGATTTTTTAAAAACTATTTGGAAATTATTTCAAAATTAAAGTAGTAAGAACAAAAATAGTATAAAGAACACCCATATACTCCTTACCTAGATTCAGCTGTTACTGACATTGTTCAGTCTGTGTCTCTTTCTCTCCTACTCTCCTTCTCACTCTTTCTCTTTCTGTCTCCTGAATAGTTTGAGGTTAGCATGCACATATTATAGTTTTTTATCCCTAAACATTTTTATTTTTATTTCCTAAAAATAATGATATTTGATATTCTCTTACATAACCGCAGTAAAATTCTCAACCTCAGGTATGGTCTTTTTACACAAATAACACTCGCCTTCTATTTTTTTTTTTTTTTTTTTTTTGCCAATCCCCTAACCTCCAGCGGTATTTTCTGTAAGTGATATGCTAATTTTTTTTATGAAAACATCTTAGTGGGGGGAGGGGAAAGGATGTGATTGGCAAGAAAAGTAGAACATGCATGTTACCTGCACAAAAATACAATCATTTAATATTGATACAATACTTTAAATAATACATATCTGTATGCCAGTTTCGTCCATTGACCAAAAAAACTCCTTTATAGTATCCCCTCAACCCACCAGTTGTTAAGTCTCTTTACTTTCTTTTAATCTGGCTCGTATCAGAAACTTTGTTTTTTATGCCATTAACAAATTTGAAAAAGCAATCCAGCCCCCCTCCTTTTTAGTTGAATATTCCTCCTATTGGGTTTGCCTGTTGTTTACTCAAGATTAATTTTAGATAATGTATCCAGATAAAAAAATTACCTAGTGATCTTTTTTTCTTCTCTAGGAGTCAAACTTCGTTCCTGTGTGCTACAAAACATTAGGTGCTAGACTACTAGCTGAAAGGGTGGTGGTTCAAATCCATGTAGAGTTTCCTTGAAAGAAAGTCCTGGCATCTGCTTTTGAAAGTTCACAGCTTTGGAAACCCTAAGAAGTACAGTTCTATTCTGCAACATATGGGGTCCCTATGAGTTGGAATTGACTTGACTGCAATTTATTTTGTTTTATTTTCTATTTTGGGGAAGTCAAATCTGGAGGCATACAATGTCCATCTATCCTGCATTGGTGATGATAATTTTGAAAAACCAGTCAAGATGTTGTTTCATTTTTACAAGGTGTAATGACTATTTTTGCTCTCCTTTGAAAGTAATGGGCAATCTCCGGGGAGTTACTTTAAGACCATATAAACATCCTGCTCCACATCAAAGATTTCTCCCTAGATTTAGCATCCACTGATGATTCCTACCTGATCTAATCTTTACTACAATGGATGCAGAATGATAATTTGCCCACTCCCACTCTCTGTATTTTGTAGTTGGCCTTCTGCATTGTAATATAAAAAAGTCATCTCTTTTATGCCATTCATTATCTGTTTATTATCAGTGTGGATTCATGAATTATTCTTCTTATTAATAGCTTATAATTGATTGCTGTACTTAATTATTTTGGTTCTCAATATTTCCCAGATTTTTTCAAGACCTCACTCGGTGTCTAGAAGGACTTACCTCAGGGACAGAGCTCTCCTGTCCAAGAGGAAGGGCAGCTGGAATCAGCAAAAAATGCTTTATGACAGCTGATTCAGAGGTGGCCTTGGAGCCCAAATCTGCTTGACTCCTGTGTGTGGGAAAACACTTCATAAAGTATTACCTAAATGCCACCTAAATATCCTCCAGCCCTAACTACAGGTGGTTAACCACATGTTAAGGCAGCTTGGTCTAACAATATTGACAAATTTTAGCCTCCATCTGACCTGCAGACTCACTTGGTCCCACCAGGCCACTCTTCCCATGACACCATCAAAAGTTTGGTCAGCCTCCATTTTATTGATTTCAACAGCATCCATTTTAATTTGGTCTACTTAGAGGCCTGCATGAACAGCATCTGGCTGTTTCCCACTAGGAACCCCCAACACCTTCTGATTTACTTTTATGGTAACCTAGATAACCACCTAAGAGTGGCCAGAACATAGGGTGGGTCCTCGTGTTGCCCCACCCAAACCACTAAGTGTGCTATGCTAATAAGATCCTTACACACAGATGAAACCACCACCCACTTTGACTACTCCCACCTCCCTCGTTTAAATGACCCAATAAAAACTTAGCCTGCACCCTCGGAACCTAAAAAATAATGTGCCATATGTCCACCATCTCGCTTTCTTTTTACCCATGCACTCCCCATGTGGCCCTTGGGCACACTGTGTTCCCCCAGGATCTGAGAGTATAATAAAGTTCTTCTTTCCAATTCCTGCTTGTTGTGGAAGCTGACTTACCAGAACTGGCAAATTCAGTCCTTCAATACAGATTGTTGTGGAGGCTAGGCCACATCCCTAGTTGGGGATGTCTGAAAATTTTGCTCTGCTTCATTTCTCTTAACAGGCCAAGCTGATAGGAATCTCAAGATACAAGGCCCCACCAACAGGCCCTAAGCTTGGAGTGACTAGATAAGTTACCTTACATAGGGGTGGCTGCTAACCCTGTGGCATCATCAAAATGTGGCATGTCTGATATAGTAATATGCCCTCCTCTTTAGCTATAACCTCATCTAGATAAGAATAATTTATTAAAAAAATTACAAAAACATTACTCAAGAAGAAGAACTAAGTGGGAGGCCTCACGCTACCTGATTTCAGAAACTATTATACCACCACGGTAGTCAAAACAGCCTGGTACTTGTACAAAAACAGATATGTAGATCAATGGAACAGAATTGAGAATCCAGACATAAATTCATCCACCTATGAGCAACTGATATTTGACAAAGTCCCAAAGCCCATTAACTGGGGAGAAGACAGTCTCTTTAGCAAATGGTTCTGGCATAACTGGATATCCATCTGCAAAAAACTGAAATAAGACCCATACCTCACACCATGCACAAAAAATAACTAAAAATGGATGAAAGACCTAAACATAAAATCAAAACCAATAAAGATCATGGAAGGAAAAATAGAGACAACACTAGGAGACCTGATACATGGCAGAAACACACTACGGACCATAAGTAACAATGCAGAAGCACCAGAAGAGAGACTAGATAACTGGGAGCTCCTAAAAATCACTTATACTCATCAAAAGACTTCACCAAAAGGGTAAAAAGACAACCTACAGACTTGGAAAAAATTTCCGGCTCTGACAAATCTCATCGGCATCTAATCTCCACCTATACACTGTTGGTGGGAATGTAAAATGGTACAACAACTTTAGAAATCAATCTGGAGCTTCTTTAAAAAGCTAGAAATAGAAGTACTATACAATCCAGCAATCCTGCTCCTTGGAATATATCCTAGAAAAATAAAAGCCATCACATGAATAGATACACACCCATGTTCATTGCAACACTGATCACTGTTCACTGTTCACAATAGCAAAAAGATGGAAACAACCTAGGTGCCTATCAATGGATGAATGGATAAACAAATTATGGTATATCCACACACTGGAATACTACGCTAAGATAAAGAACAACGATGAAGCTGTGAAGCATAACATGGAGGAATCTGTAGGGTATTATGCTGAGCAAATTTAGTCAATCACAGAAGGACAAATATTTAAGACCACTATTATAAGAACTCAAGAAAAGGTTTAAGCACAGAAGAAAACATTCTTTGATGGTTACAGTGGTAGGGAGGGAGGGTGAGAATTATCCACTAACTAGATAGTAGTCAAGAATTATCTTAGGTGAAGGGAAGGACAGCACACACTGCAGGGTAAGTCACACAACTGGACTAAACCAAAGCTAAGAAGTTTCCTGAATATAATCAAACACTTTGAGGGACAGAGTAGCAGAGGTAGGAGTCTGGGGACCATGCTTTCAGGGGACATCTAGGTCAATTGGCATAACAAAGTTTGTTAAGAAAACGTTCTGCATCCTACTTTGGTGAGTGGCGTCTGGGGTCCTAAAAGCTTGCAAGTGGCCATCTAAGATGCATCAATTGGTCCCAACACACCTGGAATAAAATAGAATGAAGAACACCAAAGACACAAGGAAAGTATTAGCCCAAGAGAGAGAAAGGGCCACATAAACCAGAGACTTCATCAGCCTGAGACCAGAAGAACTAGATGGTGCCCGGCTACCACCAATGACCACCTTGACAGGGAAAATAAGAGTCTCTGTTGGAGCAGGAGAAAGGTTGGGTGCAGAGCTCAAATTCTAGTAAAAAGACCAGACTTAATGATCTGACTGACACTGGTAGAACCCTAGAAAGCATGGCCCCTGGATTCTTTATCAGCTCAGAACTAAAATCTTTGTCTGAGGCCAATGCTTCAGACAAAGATTGGACTGGACTGTGAGACATATAATGATACTCATGAAGACTGTGCTTCTTAGCTCAACCAGATACATGAGACTAAATTGGTGGCTTCTGTCCGGAGGTGAGATGAGAAGGCAGAGAGGGTTAGGAGCTGGTTGAATGGACATGGGAAATCAGGGCTGGAAAGGAGGAGTGTGCTGTCACAGTATATGGAGAGCAATTAGGGTCACATAACAACGTTTGTATAAATTTTTGTATAAGAGACTAACTTGAAATGTAAACTTTCACTTAAACTACAGCAATAGACAAAAAAAAGGCAAAAAAAAAAAAAAATCATCTATATGAGACCAAACAATTGCTTAAAACAAAGATAACAATGTAAGGGGGCAAGGGAAAATAGATTAATGGAAACTGAACAACCAGAACAGAAATAATGAGCGTATTTGCACATTGTGAAGAATGTAACCAATGTCACTGAATAATTTGTGTAGAAACTGTTGAATGGGAACATACACTGCTACGTAAACCTTCATCGAAAACAATAAAATATTATTTAAAAAAAAAATTACAGACAACCTGTATCTGATTTGTCAACGCAGTCCTCACTCACATCATCTGAGACTGGGGGAGGGGAGGAAATTGAGAAGAAACTTTTTGTGTTTACATTCAGTGGCCTCCCAGTGTCTCAGAAATTATCTCCTCTCCAGTGTTGATGTCCATCTTTTTATTATCCCATCAAATTGCCCTGGTGTCTGCCTTTAACACAGCTTGCTGAGACCCTAGGAAGAATATTCAAAAGTCATTGAACCTGATTTGAGTTCTTTCCCAGGGTTTCAGTCTCAAGTTAGGACAAGTTCTCCCTTTTGTGCCGTGAACAGGCCAGGATTGCTCAAAGCAATGGGTGCTCTCAGTTCAACTCTAGAGAAAAACTCTTCCCACAGAAGCTTGAAAGACAAATGCAAAGAAACCCTCAGTTCTTCTTTTTAGCTCACTGGCTGAAAATTGTTTTTACCAAACATGGATGCTGCTTCAAGTTCAGTTTTACTTTTACTTGAATCTGCATCATTTCTTTTATTTAAGTGACTGAGTGAAACCCAGATGGTCCCCTGAGACTCCTATATTTGGCTACTTTGTCCCCAAGTGAATAGGCATGAGATCACACTCAGGTCTTTTCCCATTTCTCCTCTTGAATATTTGATATGTAATGATTTTCTTTTTACTCCTGTAGTTTCTGTTTATTAGGACACATTGACTTTGGATTAGAAGTTTCAAGAGCCTTTACTGATTTGGCATAATTGTTTAGGAAAGCGCTTTACAATAGAATAAAGTATTAGAGTCTTTGAAGGCACACAGAAAGGAGAAAAGAGGAGAAAAAGTTTTCCATCCAGCCTCATCTTTATACAGCCGTTCAGCAATAACTTACATAAGGCAGTGCCACCCCTACATCCGCATGCATGCTCACACATACACACACACAAACACACAGACACACACACATCCTCTCCTTGCTCCTTAAGGGTTCTGCTGACCCCTCAGAGCTTACAGCCATGCACGAAGATAGGGGAACTGACTTTAGCTGCTAAGGAACAGAATGCATCTCACAAATCTGTTCTTATTAATCAGACTGACAGCGATGGTGCCTCCAAGCAATTGTAGTAGCACTGGAACTCTCAGTCGTCTCTCCTCTTAATAGCAGGTTGGAAATAAGGGAGCCCTGGTGGTGCAGTGGTTAAGAGCTATGGCTGCTGACCAGAAAGTCAGCACTTCGAATCCACCAGCCACTCCTTGGAAACCCTATAGAGCAGTTCTACTCTGTCCTATAGGGTTGCTATGAATTGGACTTGACTCGATAACAAGTGTTTTAAGTCAAAATATACTCTTTCCAAACTGTATAGTGAGAGTCAAACATTACAGCCCTAGTTGCAGCTCCCCAAACCTATAACAGGTACATGTGGCTATAGTTTTTCATTGTTGAAAGCACAAGAAGAGG
Organism: Dugong dugon; assembly: GCA_030035585.1. Lineage (NCBI taxonomy): Eukaryota > Metazoa > Chordata > Mammalia > Sirenia > Dugongidae > Dugong > Dugong dugon. The sequence goes on from CM057465.1 coordinate 45,331,219, forward strand.
AAGCTAGCTATCTCTCTGGCTCCAACAATCACTTGCTTTTGGTTAATGATCCAATTTTCTTCTTCAAAATTAGCTCTTCCCAGGTGAACTCTGCCACCTGCATGGGCAGAGAGATTTGTAGAAATTCTCTACAGATGGTTCAGCAGTGAGAGTTGATTAGAGGTCTCCAAGAACCTTCCATGATTGTTCCCTATGGTAGGAACACCCCAAGGTGATCCCCAATGACTCATAGCCTTGTATAATCCTTCCTCCTGAGTGCAGGCAGAATGTATAATTTACAGCCAGTAGAATATGGTAAAGGTGATGCGATGTACTTCCATGATTATATTACATAAGATTCAATCTTAGTAGACTCAAACAAGAGATTGTCCTGCTGGCCCTAAAGAAGCAAGCTGACATATTGTGAGAGGGAATGTGAGAGGACCTTGTGTCAAGAAACTGTGGTGACATGTAATTGCTGAGAGTGGCCCTGGCTGACAGGCAGCAAGGAAATGGGGACCTCAGTCTATAGTTGCAAGGAAGAGAATTCTGCCTGAGACTGAAAGAGAACACCAAACTCCAGAAAGGAACACAGCCTGGAGACAGCTTTATTGCAACCTTGTGAGACCCTGAGCAAATGACCAATCTTGACCCATTGAAACTATGAGATAATGTCTGTTGTTTTATGCATCTCACTTTGTAGATGCTTATTTGTAGCAATATAAAACTAATACATTCTTCCTGTAGTGAGAAGAGCCCAGAAGGAGAAAGGAGGGGACACCTGTCTCCTGTGACTTTACTTTTTCAGGTCCGCACAGCCTTCTAGACCCCAACTTGGTTCCAGAAGTTTGCCCTGCTGGTGGAGTTTACCATTTTGTTCATATAGGCAGAGAAGTCAATAAAAATAAAAGGGATGTAAGATAACAGACTATTAATACTAAGAAGCGTAGCATCTTGCATGTTATAAGGCACACATACACGCACACATATAGGAAAGCACATATTGCACTTCTCAGAATGCTTTGTTCTACTTTATGATGCTGGGCTGTCCTTTGCTAACTACTCTCCAGGCAAGATTACTCAAACTAGCTTGGGAAAGATTCTAGCTGCCACAGCAGCTTGGGCGATGTGCCTGATACACTCAAGGTGAAAGCTGTCCTTACAAACACCATTATTGCAGGAGGCAGACAGGAATGGGGGACAGGTGGTTTTCACTGCCACTTTCTGAAAGGGAATTCATTTCTCACCTCAGACCTTCTAGTTCTGGCTTGTGCTGTAGGACAGAGTAGAACTTTCCCGTATAGTTTCCAAGGAGAGGCGAGTGTATTTGAAATGCCAATGTTTTGGCTAGCAGTCAAGCTCTTAACCACTGTGCCACCAGGGCTTCCTACAATTCCTAGCAGCCCCCAAATTAAATTGTAACACAGAAATCCTGTCAGATTATGGCTTTCTAATAGTATCTAAGTATGGGAGAGAGGGTCTCTCAACATTTATTCATTTAATTAACGAACATTTGATGAGATTCTATTCTGTGCCAGTGCTGCTGATACAGCAGTGGAAAAACTTGTGAAATCCCAAAACACGTGGAGCTTAGAGTCTAAATGGAGATATAGAGAAAGAAATGATTAAATACATGATAGGAAAAGTACAGGTACTGCCTGAGCACAAAAGAGCGACACTTCATTTCAAGAGGGTCTGGGTAGACCTTCCCTGCCAGCCCAGAAATGATGTCTGAATTGAGACCTAAAGGATGAAAATAAATTGACACAGAAGAATGTGCCAAGCAGAGGGAACATGTGCCAACATCCATAGGTGAGTTTGAGGAGAAGTAGGAGAGAAGCATGGAGTTTGTAGGCTAATCACAACAAAAATGCACAGTGTTTATCCAGCATGTACTGTGTGCCAGTCCTGTGCTAAGTGTGTGGTATGCATTGTCTCATCTGATACTACTAGCATCTGTTATATGAGGCAAGTGAAGCACAGAGACTTCTCTAAGGACACACAACAGGTAAGTCGGGGAGACAGGAATTTTAGCCCAGCTGTTTGGTTCCAGAGTCCATACTCCTAACCCACATTATAATGTCCCGGTCTATAACTCGAATGAATAAACCAAATGGTGAGGCTTCAGCACATGTCTCTGTTCTTAACCAATAGAGCCACCAACCCTACTTATAGATCCAAATCCACCCCCAGGTTCTGGAACTTCTCTGACCTCAGAACCTCTATCCAGTGCGTCCCTGGGTTTTTACCAATAACTGGAGCCTAGTCATGCCTCTCCCAGTTACCAGGTCCCTATTTAGCATGACAGGTTTACAGACTCCTGGAAACTAGAGTCTCGCCTCTAAATTTCAGTCCCTTGCCTAGATTCCTCTTTTCAGACCTCAGATTCCTTGTTCTGCCTACTTTCCTTTCTTTTTTTAATTAATTAATTTATTTATTGTACTTCAGATGAAGGTTTACAGAACAAAGAGTTTCTCATTAAACAGTACACATATTGCTTTATGACAATGTTTAACAACCTCATGACATGTCAACACTGTCCCTTCTCAACCTTGGGTTCCCTATTATCAGCTTTCCTGTCCAGTCCTGCCTTCTAGTCCTTGTCTCTGGACTGTTGTGCTCCATTAGTCTCACTTTGTTTTATGGGGCTGTCTAATCTTTGGCTGAATGGTGAACCTCGGGAGTGACTTCATTGCTGAGCTAAAAGGGTGTCTGGGAGTTTGTAGGCTAGTCATAACAAAACCTCTGTCAGACCAGTAAATCTGGTCTTTTTTTGTGAATTAGAATTTTGTTCTAGGTTTTTCTCCAGTTCTGTCCGGGACCCTCTGTTGTGATCCTAGTCAGAGCAGTCAGCGGTGGTAGCATGGCACCATCTAGCTGCACTGGACTCAGTCTGGTGGAGGCCATGGTGGTTGTGGTCCATTAGTCCTTTGGACTAATCTTTTCATTGTATCTTGTTCTCTTCATTCTCCCTTGCTCCCATATGGGTGAGACCAGCAGAGTATCTTAAATGGCTGCTCACCGGCTTTGAAGACCCCAGGCGCTACTCACCAAGTAGAATGTAGAACATCGTCTTTATAAACTGTGCTATGCCAATTGAGCTAGATGTTCCCTGGTACCATGGACCCCACAACCCTATACCCAGCAATTCAGTTGATCAGGAAGTTTGTATGTATCTATGGAGCTTCCATGACCTCTGCTTGTACAAGTTGTGCTGGCTTCCCCAGTATTGTGTACTGTCTTACTCTTCACCAAAGTTACCACTTATCTATTGTCTATTTAGTATTTCCCCCACTCCCACCCCTCCCATCCCTTGTAACCAACAAAGATTGTGTGTGAACTTCTTCATGAGTTTTTACAGTAGAGGTCTCATACAATATTTGTCCTTCTGTGATTGACTTATTTCACTCAGCGTAATGTCTTCCAGTTTCATCCATGTCATGAGATGTTTCACAGATTCATCATTGTTCTTTATTGCTGCATAATAGTCCATTGTGTATGTACCATAGTTTGTATATCCATTCATCTGTTGTTGGGAATGTAAGTTGTTTCCATCGTTTTGCTATTGCGAACAGTGCTGCAATGAACATGGGTGTGCATATGTCTATTCGTGTGACAGCTCTTATTTCTCTAGGATATATTCCTAGGAGTGGGATTGCAGGATCATATGGCATTTCTATTTCTAGCTTTCTAGGGAGGCGCCATATCATTTTCTAAAATGTTTGTATCTTTATGCATTCCCACCAGCAGTGCATAAGAGTTCCAATCTCCCCACAGCCTCTCCAACATTTGTTATTTTCAGTGTTTTTGATTCGTGCCAGTAATGCTGGGGTAAGATGGTATCTAATTTTGGTTTTAAATTGTATTTCTCTGATGGCTAGCGATTGCGAGCATTTCCTCATGTGTCTGTTGATGGCTTAAATGTCTTCTTCGGTGAAGTGTCTGTTGATTTCCTTTGCCCATTTTTTAATAGGATTATTTGTCTTTTTGCTGTAGAGGTGTTGGATTTTCTTATAGATTTTAGAGATTAGACCTTTGTCTGACTTGGAATGTCCAAAATTTTTTTTCCCAGTCTGTATGTTCTCTTTTTACTCTTTGGGTGAACTCTTTTCATGAGCATAAGTGTTTAATTTTTACAACTTCCCAGTTATTTAGCTTATCTTCTGGAGATTGTGTGTTGTTGGTTATGGTGTCTAGCCTGTTAATGCCATGCATGAGGGCCTCTAGTGTTGATCCTATTTTTTCTTCTATGAACTTTATAGTTTTAGGCTTTATATTTAGGTATTTGATCCATTTTGAGATAGTTTTTGTGTATGGTGTGAGGTATGGGTCCTGTTTCATTTTTTTGCAGATGGATATCCAGTTTTGCCACCACCATTTGTTAAAAAGACGGTCTGTTCCCTTTGATGTACTTGGGGAACTTGTCAAAGATCAGGTGACCATAGGTGGATGGATTTACATCTGAGATCTCAATTCTGTTCCATTGGTCAATGTATCTGTCATCGTACCAGTATCAGGCTGTTTTCACTACCGTAACTGTAAAGTAGGTTCTGAGGTCAGGTAGTGTGAGTCCTCCTACTTTATTCTTCTTCTTCAGTAGTGCTTTACTTATCTGTGGCTTCTTCTCTTTCCATATAAAGTTAATGATTACTTTTTCCCTCTCTTTAAAGAATGTTATTAGTATTTGGTTTGGGATTGCATTGATTTGTAAATTGCTTTGGGTAGAACTGTCGTTTTCATAATGTTGAATCTACCTATCCATGAGCATGGTATGTTTTTCCATTTATGTAGAGCCTTTTGGGTTTCTTGCAGTAGTGTGTTGTAGTTTTCTTGGATAGGTCTTTTACATCCCTGGCTAGATTTATTCCTAAGTATTTTATTTTTTTAGGGGCTATTATAAATGGTATTTTGTTCTTGATTTCCTTTTCATTGTTCTATTTATTGGTGTATAGGAATCCAATTGATTCTTGTATGTTTATCTTTTATCCTGCTACTCTGCTGACTCTTTCTATTAGTAGTTTTCTCATGGAGTCTTTAGGGTTTTCTATGTATAGTATCATATCATTCACAAGCAAAGACAGTTTAACTTCTTCATTACCAATTTGCATGCCCTTTATTTCTTTTTCTTGCCTTATTGCTCTAGTTAGGACTTCTAGCACAATGTTAAATAGGAGTAGAGATAAAGGGCATCCTTGTCTTGTGCCTGTTCTCAAGCGGAATGTTTTCAGCCTCTCTCCATTAAGAATGATGTTGGCTGTTGGTTTTGCATAGATGTCCTTTATTATGTCAAGCAATTTCTCTTCCCTGTCTGTTTTGTTGACAGTTTTTATCAGGAATGGGTGTTGGACTTTGTCAAATTCCTTTTCTGTGTCAATTGAGATGGTTATGTGATTCATTCTTTCCTTTTATTTATGTGGTGGATTACGTTGATTGATTTTCTAATGTTGAACCATCCTTGCATACCTGGTATGAATCCTACTTGGTTTTGGTGTATTATTTTTTTGATATGATGCTGAATTCTATTGGCTAAAATTTTGTTGAGAATTTTTGCGTCTATGTTCATGAGAGATATTGGTCTGTAATTTTCTTTTTTTGTGGCATATTTGCCTGGTTTTGGTATCAGGGCTATGCTGGCTTCATAAAATGAATTTGGAAGTATCTCTTCCTTTTCTATGTTCTGGAATAGTTTTAGTAGTACTAGTATAAGCTCTTCTCTGAATGTTTGGTCAAATTCTCCAGTGAAGCCATCTGGGCCAGGTCTTTTTTTTGTTAGTAATTTTTTTTTTTTTATTATTACTACCTTTTCAAGCTCTTCTCTTGTTATGTGTCTGTTCAGATTTTCAACATCATTTTGTAGTAGTTTGGGCAGGTAGTGTTTCTAGAAATTTATCAATTTCCTCTAGGTTTTCAGATTTGGTATAGTTTTTCATAATACTATGTTAGTCTTTTTATTTCAGTTGGATCTGTTGTAATGTCCCCCATTTCATTTCTTATTTGGGTTATTTGTGTCCTCTCCTGGTTTTTTTTTTTTTTTTTTTGGTCAGTCTGGCCAGTGGTTTGTCGATTTTGTTCTTTCAAAGAACCAACTTTTGGTTTTGTTGCTTCTTTCTATTGTTTTTTTGTCCTCTATTTTACTTATTTCTGCTCTGATCTTTATCATTTCCTTTCTTCTAGTGGCTGTGGGCTTTTTTGCTGTTCTCTTTCTATTTGTTCGAGTTGTGTAGTTAATGTTTTGATTTTGTCCCTTTTTTCTTTTTTTAATGTGTGCATCTATTGCTGTAAATTTTCCTCTGAGGACTACCTTTACTGTGTCCCAAAGGTTTTGTTATGATGTGTTTTCATTTTCGTTTGATTCTAAGAATTTTTTGATTCCATCTCTGATTTCTTCTATTATCCAGTGGTTTATAAACAAGGTGTTATTCAGTTTCCATGTAATTGATTTTTTTTCCTTGCTCTTCCTGTTGTTAAGTTTTATCTTGATGACATTGTGGTCAGAGAAGATACTTATTATCTCAACCATTTGGATCTTGTTGAGGATTGCTCTGTGCCCTAAGATGTGGTTTATTCTGGAGAATGTTCCATGTGCATTGGAAAAAAAAAATTGTACTTTGCAGCTGTTGGGTGTAGTGTTCTATATATGTCTATTAGGTCAAGCTGGCTGATTGTGCCCTTATGTCTTCTGTATCTTTGTTGAGTTTCTTTCCAGATATTCTGTCCTTTACTGAGAGTGGTGTGTTGAAGTCTCCTACTATTATAGTGGAACTGTCAATTTCTCTTTTCAGTGCTGTTAGAGTTCTTTTTATGTATTTTGGAGCCCTGTCATTGGGTGCATAGATGTATATTATGGTTATGTCTTCATGATGGATCATCCCTTTAATCACTATATATATCTTTCTTTGTCTTATAGTGGATTTTGTTTTAAAGTCTATTTTATCTGAGATTAGTACTGCCACTCCTCTCTTTTTGGTAGCTGTTTGCTTGATATATTTTTTTCCATTCTTCGATTTTTTAAAAATAAATTTAGGTCTTTGTTTCTAAGTTATGTCTCTTGTAGACAGCATATTGATGGATCTTGTTTTTATATCCATTCTGTCACTCTCTGTCTCTGTATGGGTGCATTTAGGCCATTTACATTCAGTGTAATTATTAATAGGTCTGAGTTTATTGCTGTCATTTGGTAGTGCTTTTTTTGTGGTGCGATGTTCAGCATTTGGTGCAGGCAGAAAGGAAAGAGGGGGGAGCTTGTGATGTGTGGAGCTAAGATGGGTATGGGAAAGAGGAGAGGGGAAGAGGGCCAAAAACATACACAGAAACAAACAAAAAAGAGTGCTAATGGAGCTTGCCATTGGAGTGGAGACATGAGAGACTGAGAAATGGAGAAAAACAAAAAGGAAAAAAAGAAAAAGGGTAAAAGAGAAAAATTAATAAATAAAAATTAGGGGGAAAAAAATGAGCCCCTAGGGATCCCATAGGTGTGGCTGAGAGGACTGGGGAAGTTGCTCTAAGGCCGTGTAGTACAGCCTAGCTAGAAATGGTAGAGGTGACACACAGTACCAGGTATTCAGGAGACAGGAAGAGAATGTAAGTACAGAGAGATGAGAAACTGAGAAATGAAAAAAGACAAAAAGCAAAAAGGTAAGAGAAGAAAAGAAAACAAAGAAAGAAACAAAACAAAACAAGAAAAAAGAAGTGCCCCCAGGGATGCCACTGCACGTGTGGGTAGATTAAGGGAGTAGCTCACAAGTCACATAGTACCGCCTGACTAGAAGGGGATCCCAAACCAAGAAAAGAAAAAGAAAACAAACAAACAAATAAATCAAATCAAAACAAACAAACAAAAACAAAGCCCCGGGGGTCCCACCAGCGTGGCGGCTCAGGTAAGGAAGCAGTTTCACAGTTGAGCAGTGTTTCGCAGACTGTCAGGAAGAAGCAAAGATGGTACACAGAGCCACGTATTTGACAGAAAGGAGGGGGAGTTGGTGAGAGGTAAGGAAGAAATCTAAAGAAGTGGAAATAAGCAACACCAGCAACCAGTAAATGGCACTCAGGGAGCCTGCTAGTGCGGGCTTGTAGAATCTAAGCAGCTCTGGTGTGAAGCTGTTCCTTCCTGGCCAAGAGACTGTGCTTCAGGAAGCAGAGGAGGCCGAGTGGGGGTGAAGAAGGGTGAACGGTGGGAAAGTGTTACTAGTTCTTCTGTCTCCTGCTGGAAGCTCTGTGAAGCTGCTTTCCCGTACCCCCTACTCGCCAGTCTCTGATAGAAGTCCAATATGGTGGATCTGTGCTGTGTTAGCTGATAGGGGGCCTCTCTGCATGTATCTCTCCTCACTCTGTGTTCTGTGTCAGTTTTTTATTCCATTCGGTGCTTGGCTGAGTTCTTCATCTCTTCATTTGATGCTTAGGGTTTCAGGATTGACGTGTCTCTGTTTGACTTTGTTTTTGGGATCTTTGCTGTGGAGGGACAATGTGGTGCTTCTGTCTATAGCACCATGTTGCCTGTAAGTTCTCTGCCTACTTTTCTGAACTTATTCATATTTTGGCTCCATGGGTGTCTTAGGCTGGGTTCTCTAGACAAGCAAAAGTAGTAAAGCATATAAATATATATACAGAGAGATTTATATCAAGGAAACAGCTCACTTGATTGTAGACACTGGAACATCCCAAGTCTATGGATCATGATAGAGGCTTCTCTTGATTCACATCATCTCAGGGACTGGTGAACCCAAGATCAGCAGGTTGGAGAGCAGGGCTGTTGTTCATAGGCTGTGTAGATTGACGAATCCTAAGATTGGCAGGTAAGCTGCTAGCTCGAGTCCCAAGAACCGTAGGTCAGACCAACAGGAGGCAGATGCAGGATCCAGGGCAGGCAAAAGCCAGAACTTCCACTTACATTCAGATGCAAGCCAAAAGCCCAAGGAAACTCCCTTTCAACTGATTGGCTACTCACGGCAAATCCCATCATGGGGGTGATCACATATAAACACTGAGAATCATGGCTCAGCCAAGTTGACACACAGTCTTAACCATCACAAAGAGTATCCCGAGATTACTTTTGTGTCCCTGTGCCTCTCTCTGGTCCCTAGAGTCTAGTCATCTTCATTCTAGCCTACCTAGAAAGCATTGCTGAAGGAATGTCTTTGCCACATGAACTTGCTTTAATTTTCCCTGGGCATAGTATTGTGGCCAACTCTTCCAATTTAAAAACTCTTTCTTGATATTTCTATTCTCTGAATCTGTGATGTATCCCAATCACCCTCATTTGTCAGCTGTTAGGGGAGAGTTGGAAACCCTGGTAGTGTAGCGGTTAAGTGCTATAGCTGCTACCCATAAAGGTCAGCAGTTCGAATCCACCAGGCGCTCCTTGGAAACTCTATGGGGCACTTCTACTCCGTCCTATAAGATTGCAATGAGTTGGAGTCAGCTTGACAGCAATGGTTTTTTTTTTGGGGGGGGGGTTTAGGGGAAAGTTGTGACAGTTGGCTTCTGTCAAAATTTACAGCCTTGGTAACCCTATGGGGCAGTTCCAGTCTGTCTCATAGGGTCGCTATGAGTTGGCATTGACTTGATGGCAGTTGGTTTCGTTTTGTTTGTTTGTTTTAGGGAGAGTACACAAATTATATTACTTTTTTTCCCCAGACTATCTAGAATATCCAAAGATGTCTTGCTCTTCCTGACAACAAGTACAATAACAACAAAAATAAAATCTATGGAAGTTTGTTTTTTACTAAGCAAATCAGAAATCTCTTCTTAAGAGGAATTCTATATCATTGTAGAGCTAGCAGAATAAATAGCTCAATGTGTAGGAAACTTTTGAACTAAAAATTTCCATCATTATATGTATAGCTGTACCTACGTAAAGATAAATAGTTTTTATATGTATGCACATTTATTTTGCATTGATATTTACATATCACATAATAATATATACATATATTTTTATGTTTCCTAATTATACTGGTTTTTAACTTATACTCACTAGCTATCTTTCTCTCTTTTGGTTTCAGTTAATTTCTCAAATCTCTTTAGTATGAGAACTCTTCCGTTTAGCTGGCCATGAGTATTCCCTGGTGCAGTATTGCTTCTTAGAATACCGTGTGGTCTTCTGGAGGGTTCAAGACTTCATGCCAGAAGATAGGTAATTTTGTTGGTGTGTTTATTTGTTTGTTTATTTACAAAAAGCAGGACAACTATTATCTATAAACATGCTTATAAATGACTTTCCAATGAAAGAGTATAATTTTACAAGAATAAATTAATCTTTTTTCTAACCATGATGATGTTTAAACACTTTAACAATTTTTTTATAAATATGGTACAAGTTATGAAGGTCAGTTTTGAAGAAGGGAAAATGTTACTTAATATTTCACATATCTTCCCCCCAAAAAAGTTATTTTCTATTTCCCAAGGAGTCATTATTTGACAGTTCTGTCCAGCAGGTCTTTTTTTCTTTTTAGTTCTAAATTGCTTGAACATAACTTCAATTCCTAACTATCTCTTTCCTGCTGGATTCCTTGCTGTCTAGCATCTCGGACTACTTTCTTTTTGGCCACCAGTGACCTTTTCTTCAATTTAAAGTGCAGTTTACTTTGTTCCTGTATTTTGAGCCTTTCTGCTGCCCTTCATATGGTTGCCCACCACATTCTCAATTACACTTCTTCTAGTTTCAGTAGCATCAGTTAAATCTGGTACAATTTATATATAAGGTCCCCTCTATGCCTTTTGCTGAGCTGACACCTTTCCCTATCTGTCAACCAACTATTTGTGTGTGCTCTAAATGATTCTTACCATATCAATATCGAAATTTACAAATACATGTTAATAGTATCTTTTTAAATTTGAAAATGGCTCAAAGCACACAACTATAGTCTTACTTGATATATGTTTGTGAAATAATTAATGGTTTGAGTGTTTATTCTACCCTCAGGACCATGTTTTCCTTCTTGATTTAAAGTTAGGTGGCAGTTCTTATTAATAGTCTAGATTTAGTTTTCCTACTGACTCAAAGTCTTCTAGTTCTGATTGTCCTTTGCTTGTGCCTTCTCCTTTTCACAACCTCTAACTAGTGGGATTTCCTAAGCTTCTTTTTCAGTTGATATCATGAAGTCACATTGCTTTGTACATTAAACCACTTGTAGATGATTACCAAATATCTCTCTTCAACGCTAGTCTTACCTATTCAATACCTACAGGGTGTATCTTCTTTGCTGTTTAATAGACATCTTAAATATAACGTGTCCAAAGTATACATAGAGAAAGACAACTCATTTCCATTCAACCTTTCTTTCTCTTTTCCTTCCTTCCTTCACTCAAGCAGTCAGGCAGTCATTTAACAAGCATCTGCTGGACCCCTTCTGAATCATAGATATTCAAGGAAGAATTAGGCAGAACCCTGGCCCTTAAGGGAATTGACTATTTCCTATAATTAGTTATCACAAACCTAAACTCCACCTCTCTCTGCCTCATAACAAAAAACCCCTTATTCATCTACTCAAAACCATGCTGATATATCTCATCACAAAACTTCTGAAGCATTTAAAATTAGAACAACACAATAAGACTCATAATATTATGCAGTTATGTCCAGGTCATCCTTACTGGTAAACGTGTAAAAAAATTGGCATAGCGTGCTTACAAAAATACCTTGCGGGGGAGGGCCTGGTTAAAAACAAAAAAACATAGAACACTGCATTGTTTGCATAAAAATACGGTATTCTTCTTTAAAATCTCAGGTAAATGACAGCTTATTTTTGAAGACTTTTCTAATGTTTCTAGGTAGAATAATTCACTCCTGTATCTGTTCCCCTAGCATTCTGTGCATACCTCTAATATTAAAACTTATCACAACGTACTGTAATTATTTATGTTCAGCTTTGCCTTGACCTCTAGAGTAAACCCCTTGAAAGCAGCAGTGAGGCTTTGCTCATTGATGGAATGCCCAAGGTGCTCAATAATAAAAACGGAGCACACCAATAAATGCTCTTAATACTACTACTACTAATAATAATAATAAAGGCGTATACTTTAAATAATTTGAGGAATGTGTCAGAACATTTATCAGTGAAGAAAAAATACTTTAGTAGAATGATTGGAATTTTTTTTTTTTTTTTTACAAGCACGTTGTCATCTTATTCTGTAAGATTATAAACTGGGAATGAGTATTTTTTATCCTTTTCTATTTGTATCTCTCTTGACATAACTTTGAGGCCATGGTAGATGCTGCGTTTTATACACACATACCATAATGATTTTAAAAGACAAAGATACTCTTATCTTGCCTTTCAAAGTGTGTTAAGAATACAGACAGGACGAGTTAGAGAAAGACTATTGTTATTAATGTCAGTTGCCATAGAGTCTACTCTGACTCATGGTGACCTCATACAACAGAGTGAAAAGTTGTCCAGATGTACATCATCCTCATAATAGTTGATATGCTCAAGTCCACTGATGTGGTTACTGTGTATTTTGAATGCCTTCCAACCTGGGGGGAAGAGGCCCGTTTTCCAGCACTAGATTGGACAATATTCTGTTTTGATCTATAAGATTTGGCTAATTTTCAGAAGGACATCACCAGGCCTTTCTTCTCTGGAAGCTCCACTGAAACCTGCCCACAATGGGTGACCCTGCTGGTATTTCAAATACCAGTGGCATAGCTTCCAGCATCACAGCAGCACACAAGCCACAATAATATGACAACCAGACAGACAGGTGGTTGAGAATGACTATGGCCTGATTTTTTGACCACTTAATTACTTATGTGAGACAATGAGATATTGGAAAGCAGGAGAACATTTATCCTTATTACATATATCAGAACAAATTATTGGTGATTGGTTCCGAAAGTTTTTCTATCTGTGTTATACCAGATTTTTTAAAATTTGTATCAGATTTTTTAGCACGATTCTTGAACTAAAACATAAAACAAAAAAACAAAAACCTAAAAACTAAGCAAGTTATTAATAATAAAAATACTAAAATGAGTTAACTCTTATTGCATGCTTAATATTATTATATGTCAATGTTATAAAATTAGCTTATGAAATATTCACAACAACCCTGAGGTAAGTATTTTTATTTCCTTCACTTTTTACATTAGAAAATGAAGACCTGAAAGGGGTGGGACAAGAAATTTTACTCAGACAGTGAGGTCCCAGAAACTATATTCTTACCACAGTGTGTGCAAATAAACAACAAAAACAAAAAACAAACTAACAACACAGTGTCTTTGATAGTATCCACTATTTTCTTGCTGTACTGAGTAGAAGTATTTCTAACCTGATGGTAGTTTCTTATATATTTCTGACTGAGGAAAGTTGCTAGAATTTAACTTGTTACACCAATTCAATGTTTCATCTGACTGACTTTGCGGTAATGGTGTGTGTACTCAGTCTAGCAAAAATATATTCTCCACATTGATCAAAATGCTGTGGTGCAGCTTTGAAAGTTTACAGTTGTATGCCACGGTGCATAGGTGGAGAGCCAGTTCTGAAGTAAAGACTGTAACTAAGTCTGTTTTTATACTATGTTCAGTACCTTGCCACTGAAATCAGTATCGCAGATTAAACAGCCAATACTTTGCTTTCAGTAAAATATACATTAAAAAAAAAAATCCTGATGTTAGTTTAAATTTTATGTATCACAAACATTATCAAAATTAATTGTAGGATATTATTATGTAAAAGTAGTTGAATTCAAGAAACAGTGCCTTTTTAAACTTCTTGGCAAAACATCCACTGCTTACTATTCCTGACCATATCTTCATTTTATACAGTTCTAATGTCCACATGCTGCTCTGTCTCTACCTCTGGAAGGACTAGAAGTCTTTATAAATTATTAACTCCTGAAAGGAACGTCTTCCTAGGTGAAGGCTTTCAAAGCAGGGATGGAAATCAGATAAAAAATCAGGTACTCCTACTTTAATTATTGCATATTAATATTACTCTCTCAATCTGCACATTGCAAATGGGCATTAGCAGAAGAAGTAAGTTCAGGGCTATTATTTTATTATTGTGCAGTATTATCAGAGTAAAACATTTTGTGCTAAAATCAAGTGTGTGTAGGTGACAATTGACTTGTTTCACTATATATATATGTATGCCACCAGATAAACTCTTCAGTGGCTAATTAAATGATACCATCTAAAAATGGTTTATCTTCAAGTGATAAGTTCCGTGTGCAAATTAATTTTCTCTGAGGAGGTTAGATTTCAGTCCTTTGTTTTTTAATCACTGGAGCGTCTGTAAATAAATTCAATAGGTAATAATATCACTTTTATTTCAAATGTCCTAAGAACTAGTATTAACACATGCTATTACTTGGAAGAAATTGTTAACTTTTTAATTAAGAAAAGATAAAATTCCTCCATTTCTCACTCTTCTATCTATACTCTCTAACTATTTTAAACCAGACAGTAGACTTAATTCCCTGTAACTACAGAGGACTTGCTTACAGGGATCAGTATAAGCTTGATTGCTTGCAAGTACACTACAAATGCAATAACTGTCCAAAATTGTTGATGTCGTTTTTGAAATTTATTGTCAATTATGCATTTCACTTTTGTAAAGTTGCAATGATCATATTCAGAATCAAATAAGAGTTATAAATAATTGATAAACATGCTCACAGTACAAAAACATAAAGTATTTACAAATCAATTTTAGGCCAGAATACACCTGGGAACTTAAAGACACATAAAAACACAAGAAAACCAAGTCAGTCCCTTAACTCATTCCTTAACTCCCTTAACTCATTCCTCTTTCTTATCAAGTTGTGTTTTATTCCCTTTCACCTTAAAACACATGCAATTTTTTTGTAGTATTTGATAGGCGGAAGATTTCTAGATAGAAAAAATATATATAGATACATATATATAACTTACACAAAGGCTAGAATATTTTATATTGTTCACTTATATATCCCAAGGACCAAAGAGTGCCTAACACAAAGTAAACAGTCTAAAAGTTAATAACTATTTAGATAACCTACTACATGGAGACAAAGAGAAAAAGACAGAGGAGAGGGAGATGGAGGGAAGGGGAGAGAGAGAGAGATTGATTGACTGGTTGATGGACTGATGGGTTGATTGTGGGCATTGAAATTTGAAAACTTATTTCTCACTCCTGACTTCTCCATTTACTGATTTACTGACTAGGTGATCGTTGACATTAAGGTACAAACTAATAGTCTCTGTTTCCTTAGTTGCATAATATTAATTATTCAGACCTATTGTCAAGAATGAATGAGATGTCCATGACAACACCTTATAAAACATTATATTTGTTTCCATAAATATATACTTATAAGTATCTATGCATTTGTATGTAAATATAAGTCCAAGTTATTCTCATTTTCTCCATCATGGCTGCTTAATAAAAAAGTTGGTCTGAGGAGTCCAGTATTTCACAGAAACATAAAATTCATGATACATCTAAGTGCTTGAATTGGGAAAACAACAAAAAAAAATGGTATCATGCATTCAAATATTAAAAGATGCTGAAGAAGGGGCTTACATTAAACTAGGTTCTAGGAGAGGATTAAGCTATCAGAGGGGGAGAAAAAAAGAGCTTTACTTTGGAATAAGTATAACTATGAGGAGCAATTTTCAAAAGAAAATAATGTATTGCCCTCAGCATCTAGGTAATGTAGAGAACTTGAGATGGACTAATGGGAATATCTTCATCACTGTGTTTTTCCCATCTGTGCTTAAGAGCTGCAAAACCTGTCACTTAGAAACGTTTAAGTTGGGTGCATCATACACAAACACCTGGATGAGATAAAATGGAGAAGGAAAATGCAAAAAGAAAAAGAAAGAAAGAAAATGATAACAATTACCTAGCTCAGGACAAAGGGTGTGTAAATTACAAGAGAGACAAGGAACACGGTAATACATGTAGCATCACTCATTTTTTACTAATGCTGTCCTGTACTGAGTGTCCTCACTAGGGAGTTTGTGGCATGGGGAAACTGCTATGAATCCACTGATGGCCTGTTCTGCTTAAAAAAAAAAAAGCAAAAAACTTTATCAATGAAGTCTACCAGCCAGGTGGATCATAACATGTAAATCTATGCTGTACAAAATTGTTAAAGACAAACAAGGGGATAAGGAATTTTAACACTGCAGTGACTACCAAAGCAGTGCATTTGTGATTAGAGAGACTAACACTGAGAAAAGCACTCAAACTCAGATGCAAATATAAGCTAAATATTTTGACTGTTCATTGGTTGAGTAAGCTTTACTTCATTGTTAACAGAATGCTATAAATTGATTTTTAGACAGTTAATTGTTAGGAAAGTATGCTTTTCCCTTGGTCAGGATTGATCACCTGTGAAAATGAGAGAGTCAATGCCTCTGGGTTATTCAAATCCACTTTAAAATACTTTAAACAGTTTCAAAGCAGTGACTCATTCTGCTTTCAAGATGACATGATCAAAACTTGTGGGTTCCCACTTTTAGATTTTGAAATTCACAGACTACACCAACAATTTTCCCTATGAAAAATGAACAACTCCAGCTGCATATTTGCATATTTGAGCTTTGATTAGCTATATATATTGTTTGGATGAGACAACTAGCTCACTTCTTAAAATTCCATTAACACACATCTGACACTTTTGATAAACTCAGCTTTGTTCAGGCCTGAAATGAGTGAAAGAGACAAATAGAACAACAATAATGTCAAGAACTGCCAAACAAGATTGGGCTAGTAGAAGATACAGAAGTGTGACATAGCTGAGAAACCCCTGCTGACTGTAAATCCAACTGGAACACCTCCAAACCCTGATTTCTCATTATCAGAAATGCTGGTTTGCACAGGCAGAACTATTCTGTTAAAGGCAGAGTAAAAAATAAATTTGAAAATTGTAAGCATATCAAAACTGATGCACAAGTCATGATCAAAAAGTTGTATTGCCCTAGCAGAAATGGAGGTGTTATTAATAAAAAGAGAGCATGTTACATTAAATTCCAGTTATTTACACTTTTCTGTTTCTTCCTTTCATAAATAACTGCATTCAACCTTAAAATAACAATAGTCTGCTACTTCGTTCCATGATGATGAGGAGTTAAAAGTATTATCGAATTCCTCATTTAATAGCACGTAAGCATTCTTAGTCAATTAAAAGCTTTTATTGTATCTAATTTTTCAGGATCCCTGTCAGAATTAATCACCTATATCCACAGTAGTTCAATAGCTGCAAATATATTGTTTTGCTACAATATTTCACAGATCCTTAGATGTAAATATCACTACTAACAAATGATTAAATGTTGGAAAGCTTTATTTTAAGCTTTAAATTTTCTGCACATATATAAAGCACAGTATTTTGCAATCCATTCAATAGCAATTAATGTAATAATGACTTTTAACATCTATTAATTCCAAAAAAAAAAGAAAAAAAAACCCACAAGATTCCTTAAAACTATTTGTTGTTATAATTTCCTTAGGCTAAAATGATAAACATAAATACAAAGTACTATAACATTACTTTAGAAGCTAAAGCCTTAGCTCACTTGGTAAATTTTGTTTTTCCTGTGTAGATACAACTTTGGAAAACTGTCCCAAAGAGCTATCATTTAACAATTAGAAACTTTGACTCATTTTAAATTTATAGTAACACTGCTTGGCTGACTATGTCTACCTCTACTCTTTGCTACTAATAGCAAAATAAAAAGAAACGAAGCAAAGTGATATACACATATATATTTTTTTAAACATACAAAATAACTGTCCTCTTCTAGCAGTTATACTTTTCTTTCAAGGAAAGGCTGAATTTACCTGCTACTCATTTTTTACAGCAAATTAGTTTGCCAGGTTCACGTTAGCATTTTCTTTTTTATTTCATTTTATTAAATCCACACTTCCTTTTAGTAATGCTAAACATTGCTTGGATTAAAAGCTTACCAGACAGTTATCCTGTCCGACCCTGATACCAGTTTCTTACACTGCTTCCTCTGTTAAACACATCCACTTTTATTTTACAACAGAAGGTAAAACAGAAGAGGCTCTTACCAGAGACAGAGAAAACAATTCATTCAGCTAGATCCAACAGTGCTCTGTGCAGCCTGGCCGCATGGATGATCCTTGGGCCTCACACAAAAGCGAGATAACTGGCTCTCAACGAAGAGATGTAAACATCCATCATAATGGCACTGGGTCTGAAACTGAACGCTACCTCAGCTCTTCTGTGTACTCCGACTGGAAGATGATGTCACAAACATCAACTGGGTGTACTCTCATTGGCTTCTGTTACCTGGAATCATATATTAACCCTAAACTGTCAGCTGCAAATTGAAATGCTCATCTCTGACTATAATGTTGCCTTAAAAGGGGAGTGAAAGTGATGTTGCACTGCTGGAGGATCACAAACTGCAAAGACTACCTTTAAAATATACTAATTTCCCTAATTAATGAATGAGGATGCATGGGGAATTTATTTTCCAAATGTATTCATGAATAACAGCATTTGTAAAAGTTATTTCACAAAATGTGTGTTAAAGGTGAAGATCAATGTCAATCACAACATCTGGAATTTAAAATGTTCTAATTACTTTGCATTGATTTTACAGTACTACCCCCATGAGATTTAAGAAAGTTTAATTGAGAAAAATTTCAGGGTAGACAGACAATTGTACAATGGAGCTTTCAATCAATTTGTTCAGAACAAGTATCAGGGTTTTTAAATCAGCTAATAAAAATACAAAAATGGAAATGTATTTTCCTTTCTGAATGTTAAGTAGTTTCTCCAAAGTTTTGTGTAATAAAGCGTAAAGTAGAAGCTATTAAAAGAATAACATCACTAAAATAATAATATTAAATATTCGTTTTTACAGAGAGGAATTTATTAGTAACTGGAACTATAGACAATCCCATTTCAGTAATTGAAAGCTACTTTATAATATAGCTCTGTTCTCTCTGAGCACAACCAAGGAATAATTATCCATCTCCTACTCTCTATCCTGACAAAAGCCTCAGACTTCTCTCCAGGCTTAAGTCCAGGGGGAGAGGAGGATGATGGGCTAAGCTGGTCGCAGCAGCTTGCTGCCAGAGGGACAAAACTACAATCACCTTGAAATATACGCACGCTTTCTCCACCAAAAGGAGCTGTCAGCCACATAACTGCTAGATGCAAGAATTACCAGAGCTAATCAGTGACCTGCCCCCTATTGCTGTTGAGTAGATTCGACTCATAGCAACCCCGTAGGACAGATTAGAACTGCCCCATAGGGTTTCCAAGGCTGTAAATCTTTATGGAAGCAGACTGCCGCATCTTTCTCCCATAGAGCATCTGGTGGGTTCGAACCGAGAGCCTCTTGACTAGCAGGCGAGTGCTTAACTACTACAAAACCAGGGCTTTTCGTTCAATGACCAAACCAAAAATCAGTTGCATCAAGTTGATTCTGACTCAAAGCAACCTTATAGGACAGAGTAGAACTGCCCCATAGGGTTTCCAAGGAGCACCTGGTGGATTCGAACCGCCAACCTTTTGGTTAGCAGCAGAACTCTTAACCACTATGCCACCAGTGTCTCCCATAGTGACCCAGCGCCTTCTAAATCCAGCCCAGTCATATTCCAGGGCAAGCCCTTTGAGAGCTGTGAAGCTCAGTATGCAAACAGGACAAGAACCTGGAAAGGGAGTGAGGGAAATTCAGTTTATCTATCTTTAGGGAGAGGAAGGTCACTAAAAGTGTCCTTGTGTGCTTTTGTGTTGGTTCATTTCCTTCTGAATAAGAGATTCAAGACAAATAGTTGTCATATTCTAGCCATATTTCCAATGATGGAAAATTGTTTTTATTGTATGTCTTCACTGACAGTTCTAAAATTGATCAGATATGAAAAGACACTTTCATCGACCGTACATTCAACATTTCCTCCCCAAGTGCTGACTTTCATCATGACTGTCAGTTTGATTATATGATGTCTCTTAGTAGAAGGTAGTATGCTATAAAGGCAAGAGTCCTAGATGTGGGTTCAAGAGAACCAGCCTTCAAATTTTCACTCCCTCACCTACTATCTGTATGAACTTTGGAAACTTAACATCTTTCATGTATAGAATGAGAATGATAATTCTACCTAATGCAAAAAGTTAATGTACGGATTAGATAAGACAATGTATGGAAACTTGTTATATAAAATATAAAGTTGTTGTTAGGTGCCGTCTAGTCAGTTCCAACTCATAGTGACCCTGACCCTATAGGACAGAGAAGAATTACCCCATGGGGTTTCCAAGGAGCAGCTAGTGGATTCAAACTGCTGACCTTTTGATTAGCAGCCAAGCACTTAACCTCTATGTCACCAGGGCTCTGACATGTAAAGGACTACATAAACATGCCATTACTCTTGTTATGCCAAAGATCAAATGTGTTAATTATAAATGCATTTGGGCGATTTAAAATGCATTGCCCTCCAAATAATGAACGTAGAAATATTGTCATCCTAAACTTTTAAAATTTCAACTAGAAAAATAATGTTTCAAATTACATGATTTATAATACTGATTCACTTTGTGGTCTTTTTTTTTTTTTTTTTTGAAGCTGTTGTCCCTCCCAGGACTATTAGGAATTTAATCATATTAGTCAAGTGGAAGAATCTAGAGTCAGGAAGACTATTTGTCAAAATGTACTTTGGGCCAAAATAAAAGACACTGTTCATTTATTTCTGCTTAAAAACTGAAAGTTTAGATGGAAATGTGTATAAAAAAAGATTCACTGGCATACAAACTGACATAAAATTGAATTACAGATCAGAAAGATGAATTTGGACAATGGGAATGTCAAGTGTATTCCTGGTAGAAAATGATAAGGCTAAGACATTATAATTGCAAAGAAGATATGTCATGGAGAAAATAATTATTTATAAAACAAAATATGCTCCTTAATTTCATACATTATATAAAATTTTAATGTTACAAATAATAGCAGAGATAGATAGCTAGGAAAGTTAGATTGACTTTTGCACAAAGAAAACATGCTGATATGTATTACAATTCAGCTAAATTTTTAACAATCCTCTGTTACTTTGTTGTATGGTAGTGGCTTGAGTGTTGCGATGTTGCTGGAAGCTATGATACTGATATTTCAAATACCAGTAAGGTCACCTACGGTGTGCAGGTTTCAGCGGGCTTCCAGAATAAAACAGACTAGGAAGAAAGACCCGGAGATTTCTACTAAGAAAAAATTGGCTGGTGAAAACTTATAAAAGCAGCTGAACATTTTCTGATATAGTGCTAGAAGATGACTCCTCAGCTTTGAAGGCACTCAAAATACCACTGGGAAGCTCTGCTTACTCAAAGTAGAGTTGATGGTAATGACGTGGATGGGGTAAAATTTTTGGCCCTTCATTCGCTGATGTGGCATGACTCAAAATGAGGGAAAAAAATCTGCAAACATCCATTAATAATTAGAATGTGGAATGTACAAAGAATGAATCTAGGAAAATTGGAAGTTGACCAAAATGAAATGGAAAACATAAAGATTGATATCCTAGTCATTAGTGAGCTAAAATGGACTGGTATTGGCCATTTTGAATCATACAATCATATGGTCTACTATGCCGGAAATGACAAATTGAACAGGAATATTGTCACATTCATCATGGAAAAGAATATTTCAAGATCTATCTTGAAGTACAACCCTGTCAAAGTAATACCCATACACCTATAAGGAAGACCAGTTAATAACAGTATTATTCAAATTTATTCACCAATCACTGATGTCAAAAATGAAGAAATTGAAGATTTTTACCAACTTCTGCATTGTGAAATTGATCAAACATGCAATCAAGATTATTGATAATTACTAGTGATTGGAATGCGAAAGGTGGAAACAACAAAGAAGGATGATTAGTTGGAAAACATGGCGTTGGTTATAGAAACAACGCCTGAGAACGCATGATAGAATTTTGCAAGAGCAATGACTTCTTCATTGCAATTACCTTTTTTCAACAACATAAATGGCAACTATACAAGTGGACCTAACCAGGTGGAAAACATAGGAATCAAACCAACTACGTCTGAAGAAAGAGATGATAGAAAATTTCAATATCATAATTCAGAACAAGGCCAGGGGCTAACTGCGAAATACCCCATCAATTGCTCATATGCAAGTTCTAGTTGAAGCTGAAGACAATTAAAACAAGTCCACAAGAGCCAACATACAACCCTGAGTATATCTCACCTGAATTTGGAGATCATCTCAAGAACAGATTGGTGCACTCAATACAAATGATCAAAGACCAGACGAATTGTGGAATGACATCAAGGAAATCATACTTGAAGAAAGCAAGATGTCATTAAAAAGACAAGAAAGAAAGAAAAGACCAAAATGAATGTCAGAAGAGACTCTGAAATTTGCTCTTGAATTTGAAGTAGCTAAAATGAATGGAAGAAATGATGAAATAAATGAGCTTAACAGAAGATTTCAAACAGCAGCTCAAGAAGACAAAGTAAAATACTAAAATGAAGGAAGCAAAGGCCTAGAGTTAGAAAATCAAAAGGGAAGAAAACGTTAAAATGTTCAGTGTTTCTTAAGCTGAAAGAACTGAAGAAAAAATTCAAGCTTTGAGTTGCAGTATTGAAGGATTCTATGGGCAAAATACCGAATGATGAAGGAAGCATCAAAAGAAGATGAAAAGAATATACAGAGTCACTATACCAAAAAAATTTGCCAGTATTCAAACATTTCAGGAGGTAGTGTATAATCAAGAATCAATGGTATTGAAGGAAGAAGTCCAAGCTGTACTGAAGGCATTGGTGAAAAACAAGGCTCCAGGAATTGACAGAATACTGAGATGTTTCAACAAACAGATGCAGTGCTGGAAGTGCTCACTCATTTTTGCCAAGAAATTTGGAAGACAGCTGCCTGGCCAACCAACTGGAAGAGATCCATATTTGCGCCCATTCCAAAGAAAGGTGGTCCAACAGAATGCAGAAATTATCAAACAATATCATTAGTATCAGACCCAAGTAAAATTTTGCTAAAGATCATTCAAAAGCAGTTGCATCAGTAAATCAACAGGGAACTGCCAGAAATTCAAGCTGGATTCAGAAGAGGACGTGAAATGAGGGATATATCATTGCTGATGTCACATGGATCCTGGCTGAAAGCAGAAAATACTAGAAAGATATTTACCTGTATTTTATTGACTATGCAAAAGCATTCAACTGTGTGGATCATAACAAATTATGGATAACATTGCAAAAAATGGGAATTCCAGAAAGCTTAATTGTGCTCATGTGGAACCTGTACATTGACCAAGAGGCATTCTTTTGAACAGAACAAGGGGATACTGCAGTGTTTAAAAATCAGGAAAGGTGTGTGCCAGGGCTGTATTCTTTCACCATACTTTTTCAATGTGTATGCTGAGCAAATAATCCAAGAAGCTAGGTTATACGAAGAAGGAGATATCAGCATTAGAGTAAGACTCATTAACAACTTTTGATATGCAGATGACACAACCTTGCTTGCTGAAAGCAAGTGAACTTGAAGCACTTCCTGATGAAATCAAAGACTACAGCCTTCTGTATGGATAATAACTTAATATAAAGAAAACAAAAATCCTTACAACTGGACCAATAAGCAACATCATGATAAATGAAGAAAATATTGAAGTTGTCAAGGATTTCATTTTACTTTGAGCTACAATCAATGCCCATGGTAGCAGAGGTCAAGAAATCAAAGGATGTATTTTAGTGGGCAAATCTACTGCAAAACACTTCTTTAAAGTGTTAAAAAGCAAAGATGTCACCTTGAGGACTAAGGGGCTCCTTACCCAAGCTTTGGTATTTTCAATCACATGTATGCTAAACCTGGACAATGAATAATGAAGACCGAAGAAGAACAGATGCATTTGAATTGTGGTGTTGGTTAAGAGTATTGAATATACCATGGACTGCCTAAAGAATGAACAAATAGGTTTTGGAAGAATAGTCAGAATGCTCCTTAGAAGTGAGCATGGTGAGACTTTGTCTCACATACTTGGGGCATGTTATCAGGAGGGACCAGTCCCTGGAGAAGGACATCATGCTTGGTAAAGTAAAAAACTAAAAAAAAAAAAAAAAAAACCCATTGCCATCGAGTCAATTGGGACCCTCTAGGACAGAGGAGAACTGCCTCATACGGTTTCCAAGCAGCGCCTAGTGGATTCCAACTGCCGACCTTTTGGTTAGCAGCCATAGCTCTTAACCACTACACCACCAGTGTTTCCTTGGTAAAGTCGACGTGAACAAAAAAAGAGGAAGACCCTTAACTAATTGAATTGACACAGTGGCTGCAATGATGGACTCAAACATAGCAATGATTGTGAGGATGGCACAGGACAGGGCAGCGTTTCAAACTGTTGTTCATACAGTCACTATGAGTCGGAACCAACTCTACAGCACCCAACACAATTTTTTAGGATATATGTATATTCTAGTGATTTTAATAAACATAAATTGTATCCTTTTTAATTTTTATTTTTTGGTGCATTTGTTCTGGGTGCCACATCTAATGAATTTATAGAAACAGGACACTGTCACTCTTGAGAAATACAAATATTCCTAGTGCTCTGCAGGTATTTTGCATCACATTACCCGCATCTTAGACGACATTCACGAATAAGTGAGTACCTTGGTAAAGAGCCCTGGTTAAGTGTTATTGAAGTACATAAAAAATATTTATAAGAATATATATTTCAATGCTTAAATATTACATTAGTCAAACAGACAAACTCATTGCTGTCGAGTCTATTCTGACTCATGGCGACCCTAGAGTCAAGGGTCTAATCGATATATCAGTAAATTTTATGGAGGTCACTTGTTAAATATGAAAAGCTTAAATGTTTGAGTTGTATAAAAAATAAAATCCTTGGACTACAACTTAATTCCTAGAAGAATGAATAGGGGAGAAGGAAAATATATTAGAATAGTTACATATTAAATTGGTCTATAAAATCAAATGGATCCCTTGTGACTCCAAAAAAGATCGGCAGTTTGAATTCACCAGTTGCTCCTTGGAAACCCTATGGGCCAGTTCTACTCTGTCCTATAAGATTGCTATGAGTCGGAACTGACTCCAGGGCAGTGGGTTTGGTTTTTCGGTTTATTAAAAAAAAAAAAAAAATGAGGCTTTTCCCATACATTAAAGTGTCAATGTTAAATTTCATTGCAATTCATTAACAGAGTTTATATTTTAGTTAAATAATTACATCTTTACGCTAAGGTTCTTAGGTAGCACAAATGTTTGCCCTCAACTACTAGCCAAAGTGTTGGCGATTCAAACCCACCCAACAGTACAGGGGAAAAAAAAGTCTGGCAATCTGCTTTCATTAACATTACAGCTATGGGGCAGTTCTACTCTGTCCTATAGGGTCACTATTAGTTGGAATTAACTTTATGGCAACGTGTGGTTTTTTTTTTTTAATATAAAATCATATTTGTAAGAAATCCAAACTGATTACATAATGCCAAAAAAAAAAAAAAAACCCTAAACATAAAACACTTTAGAGACTGCAATAAAAATAAGAGGATAGTGCCTTTTTAAAATATTCCATTTAATATATACATGTAGGGAAGTAAAATATATAGGTGTTTTCTGGATTTAAAAAAAAATCTCCAATTTATTAAAATGGAAAATAACAACACTACATTTTATAACAATTTTACTGACAGTATTTCATTATTTATTGCATTCCTCCAAACTAGAATGGCGAGCTAGCACCTCTGAATTCCAGAGTAGAACTTACAAAGATTTTGATTTTGATAGACATGTAAAGTCTTAACAGAAGGGAAAAAAAAATAAACTGTAACATTTAAACTGGGCTTTGCTCTGGGTAAATCGATGTTATTGAATTTTTTCTGGCATTAAGAGCATGAAATCTATAAAAATATTTCTGATAAATCAAAGAGAAGACATTTTGTAGTTCAAGCCAAGTATACTTTAATTTTATTGTTATACTTAAACATCCTATATTTTTCCCAGGAGCGGAAATCATTGCAGTATTTAATTGCTTGACAATTATTTCTGTTACATCAATTTAGTAGTTAAACCAATTATTTATATTATCAAAGCAAATCAGCACTAGAGGTTAATTAAACTAGAAAAATCATCCTTCAATGTTTCCCAACTTACATATTAATAAGGTTTAATTTAATACTAACTTTAGTAGAAATGAACACATTTTTCAGGTGATAATATTTTTAGGAAGAACTTAAGAATTTAAACAAGTCTCAAATTATTGTGAACATTATTTCTTAGCCTAAACAGTTAGAAATATTAGAACACAGCATTTTACTGCATCTTAAAACATCAACTAATGGCTCATTACCTAGTTATCCACAAGATGGCAGCTCTGTTTATATGGTCACTAGTACTCTTAATTCACAAGTTTATCCTTTTTTTTTTTTAATTAAAAAAAATCATGTAAAATATAAATAGAACTTATGTGCATAAATGCTTATAATTAAGTATTTCTTCAATGTAAGAAGAGTAAATGCGGAAAGAGATGTATTAAAACCTACTGAAAAGCAAGGGTTATTTAAATTGTTTCAAACCACAGTATTTGAAAACATTCAGGTTTTGCTAACCCAAAGTTCAAATTTTTTATCCCAAATTTATTTCAGAGGTTAATCTATACATAAGAAATGATTTTTACGTTATTTCATAAGGATTTTTCTATTAATTGTTAAAGAATGCAAAGTGAGTATGCAAAATAGCTGTGACAATGTACAAATGATAACTTACTGGTATTGTGAGAGACATCTAAGAATCATATTTTCCATCTGCTAAATTCTACACATAACTAAACATGATAAGATGTCTATTTATTAACCTCTCTTGAATTCCTTTTCTAACTTAGTCTTCTTCGCTGAAATTTTTTCTTTATACCTACTTTAAATGTATTATGTGGCAGCTTCTGTATATTATATTTATTTCTTTTTCCTGTGCAGATAAAACTTTGAAAATACTTAAAATTATTAGGTCATCTCATCTTTCTTTTCTTAGAATAAATATCTTCAAGATCTACCTATGTTTATGTGTCAGTAAATTTTAGTCTGGAATGGAGACAATGGCTAAGTAAGGGTGAAGAAAGTTCTTCCTTCTATGTTAAAGAAATATGAATTCTCACATGAAGATAAGAAGCAAATACTATTTTAGTGATTCAGCACACTCTTCTTAAATGCAAACTGAAACATTTATTTACCGTTGAAGATATCCCAGTTAATACATGTCTATTTTACTGTTTCCTTTGAATATCTTGTTTAATCTTTGTAAGAGACCTAAAGATAAGTGGACATAGGATTTGTTTCTTACCACGCTCTCTGAACAACTATATATTCTACATTTTCACACTAGTCCTTAATTAAGGACACCTCACTTTATTATAAGCATACTTTGCTTTGCCCCTGCTATAAAATTTTACCACTTCACTTGTGATTTTTTTCTTTCACCTCAATTTCCTTGCCTTTTCTCTCATGTTATTCAAATTTGATCAAATTAGGTCCCACTCTGTCTTGAACAAATATGGAAATACATTAACCTCGTGGAATCTTAGAATTTAATTTAGATCTTGATGAGGAAGATCTGAATACAACCACTTTATATTATATGACAGAAAACTGGGATCATTCATGTAAAACTCACTGTGCTCAAAACATTGATTGATACATATGGATGTTTATTTATGAAAAGTAGTGAGAAAAAGATTGAAGTATTAATCATTATGTGGTCTTAAGCATACTTTAACTTTATAGTATACGAGACTTCAAATCAGAGCAATCCACATTATCACAAGAAGTATTAGGATTGTTACAATACTAAATCAAAGGTAATATTATCATCATCCTCACCTGTTTGAGTGTTAACTTCATGTTAGGCACTATGCTAAACATTTTGCATTATTATCTAGTTTGTTTTTTTGTAACAGCTCTAAAAAGATAGGTGAATATTAACACTTTCAAAAATGCTCTTAAGTTTACAGTGTACACCAGTGTGTTTCAATCACGCCTACCTTTTATAATTTCAACTGGAAAACCTTAAAATGTAGGGCCCCAAACAAACTACTTAAATAAGAGTCTGCTAGATGGGGAGTGTGCAACACTGGGGTATTCCTGCTGCCCCCATCCCAGAATGAATGTCTCTGTGCCAAATGTCACTGCCAAAACCTGTGGTTATCAAGACAAAGACTTTAAGGTGAAACATCAGATTTCATGGAACTAAAAAAAAAATTATTCTAAAAATCTAAATTGAAGCCTGCGGTGCAGTGAATTACTTAATATGGCCCTTCTAGCCATACTGTTTGTAACTCCCACCAAATTACTGGGTGGGACTATGCTAATTAGATGCATGGAACCCTAACAAGAGAATTGGTCAGCTTTCCCATTCCCACTAGGCTTAAAGGGAGACACTGAGAGAGAGAGAGAGAGTAGGAGCTACAACAGGAAAGCAAAGAAGGAGAGGTGTAACATTGGAGATCCTGAGAAGCAGTGGCAAATAAACTGCTGTAGCAGAACCAGGACACTGGCAGGAGACCTCAGAAGACCAACAGGAGACAGAGCAGTGGGCTTCCCAGACCATGGAGTGAGAAAACTGAGTACCTTCGGGCTTGCTGGCAGACTAGGGTGCCTCCGGACACTTGGTTGAGCTAGAGCAGAGCACCTTTGGGCCGAGGCTAACTGGTGGAGTGAGGTGCCTCTGAGCACTTTAAACCCATTGCCGTTGAATTGATTCTGACTCATAGTGACTCTATAGGACAGAGTAGAACTGCTCCGTAGGGTTTCCAAAGAGCAGCTGGTGGATTTGAAAGGTTAACCTTTTGGTTAGCAGCTGTAGCTCTTAACCACTGCACCACCAGGACTAAGCACTTTAGGAAGAGCTAAAAGAGCTTAGTAACATTTGCCCAAGCAGGGCAGAGGCCAGGTCTAGAGGCTGAGGGGCCAAGGGCAAGGGAGAAACCTGCCTATGGGCACAGATGAGAAGAGGCTGTCCTGATCTCAGAACTATATTCTGAGTGTTCCTGAACCTGAAATGTAACCTGTTACTTCCCTAATAAACCCCATAATTATGAGTATTGTCTGTGAGTTCTGTTTGGCCACTGCAATGAATTATTGAACTCAGCAGAGAAATAGAGTGTGATGTGGGAGGGACAGATGGTGTCAGAATTGGTAAAAAGGTGTGGGTGAGGGCATGTCTGACCTCCACCTCATGGGAATCAGCCCTGGGCTGTTAATATTGATTCTCCTTCCCCTTCGTGAAGTTAGATGAAGTCAGATGCCTCCTTCACAATGTCATTTTTACAAAGTCTCTAAAAGAAGTAAGGCATAGATTTTTATGTCAAGCAGTACTCGGGAGAATGAATAGAGAAAAATCCAGATTACTCAGCCTCACAAGAGTAACCAGACGAGTGTTACCTGCCTGGTAAATTTGAGGAAGAAAATGAAATGGAGCATGATCTTGTGAAAGCAGGATCTTGTAGGGCTAAGGAAGTTAAGAGGGCTAGAAAGGGAAACCACTTGAAGAGGAGCTGATTCAGCATTCCAAGACTGACTGGCAACTTTGCATGTCAGTGCTAATGAGTCCCATGGGAGCCAGGGCACAATCTACATATATCATCCCATTTGAGGGAGGACTTTTCTTGCACACAAAGTGATACAAATGATGCCTTTCTTGTCACAGGATTTCACTGAGCTTCCCTCTAAATGTCCCATGTGGACAATCTCCTTTGTAAGTCCCAGGATACACATGAACCCACTAACTCAGAGAATGACACGTAAATTGATGGTGGTTTATAGAATAAAAAGTTCCCCAAAATCTGTATTTTGGCAGGAACAAACTCTGTGAAACCCAACCCCATTACAAAAACAATGTTGTTGCTGTTGTTAGGTGCCATTGAGTTGGTTCCAACTCTTATAGTGACCCTACGTACAACAGAATGAAACACTGTCGGTCCTGCGCGATCCATACAATCCTTAAGCTATCTTTGAGCCATTGTTGCAACCACTGTGTCAGTCCTTCTCATTGAGGATAATCCTTTTTTAGGTTAACCCTTAATTTACCAAGCATAATGTCCTTCTACAGGGATTGGTGCCTCTCAGTAACATGTGAGAAGTACATGAGACAAAGTCTCCCTATCCTAGCTTCTAAGGAGCATTCGGGCTGCACTTTTTCCAAGACAGACTTGTTCGTTCTTCTGGAAGTCCATGGTATATTCAATACTTTTTGCCAACAGCATAATTCAAATCTATTAATTCTTCTTCAGTCTTTTTTATTCACTGTCCAACTTTCTCATGTGTATGAAGTGATTGAAAATACCATGGCTTGCGTCAGGTGCACCTTAGTCCTCAAAGTGACATCTTTGCTTTTTAACATTTTAAAGAGGTCTTTTGCAGCCGATTTGCTGAATACAATACGTTTTTTTAAATTTATTGACTGTGGCTTCCATGAAGGTTGATTTTGCCTTATTTTTGTTTCATGATGAAAGATGAAATCTATGAAAATAAGTTGTTTTTCAACTGTTCATTTAAATCTGGCATTTTTCAGTCTTTTTTTCAGGGCTTCTTTTTCTGTGCATTTGAGGTTTAGAATGAATTTTTTTTAATTAGTTATGATTTCAAGCTTTGTTAAATAACCTTCTTTTGCATTCACATATGCTATCTTTGCTATTAGCTAATATTAGAAAATGTATCCTCCACTACATTTTACCTGCAATGATTCGGTAACAGTGTACTCCAACAACCTTAGGTCATCACAAAAGGAAATGCCTTGGTGCTCCTTTAGTCATTTTTTAAAAAGTGATTAAATTGTAACCATTATTTTAGGACACTGTAGAGAAGGAAAGGAAATTGAAGATCTTGGAAAAGATCTTGGTCAATCATTGTCCATACACTCATTATTCAACTTAATCTATGAACACACACAAGTTAAATGATCAATTTAAAGGCTATAGGAGAGGGGAGGAGCCAAGATGGCAGCTTAGTCAGACACACCATGCCATCCCTCTAGAGCAAAGATCTGAGGCCTCTAGAGCAAAGATCTGAGGAACCAAGTGAAACAAACACAGATAACAATCCTGGAACCCTGAACATCAAATAAAAGGATAAAGAATTAGATCAAACACTGATTGAAAGAAGAAACTGACTGAAAACAGCAAATGAGGAAAGATACTGAGTGGAGGGGCCCTGCCAGCTGATGAGGCCCAGTGTAGCTATCTTGAGACAAAGTCAATAGTGATCTCATGTCAGGAGCACAGAAAGGCAGTTTCATGAATTCCCAACAGGAGACACAAAACTGCACAACCTACCCGGAGTGAAGCAGGGTGAGCAAGACATGAACCGGACCTAGGGATGAAAGGTGTAAGAGGTAGGGTGAGAGCTACAGGGATCCTGGCATCCATGGAGTAGAGAGGGAGCCAGGAACCAGAGAAAAGGCAGCTCTCAAGCAACAGTCCATGACCATTGGGGTGAGTGCACACACAGAGTGAAAGATCCACAGAGTGGTAGCAGAAGGTCCCCCACACAACCAGGGCAGTGTCCCCATCCTTGAAATTGATTGGGGTCAGGTCCTGATTACTGACTACAGCCAACAGGAAGCACCCAGGCACCCTTGCTCAGTAACTTGAAGAGGGTGCTCCTTTTCCCCCTGCACTCCTGGTGATTAAAGGCACAAAACCCCCCATCCCTGCAAACCCCAACTGCAGGAACACAGTCTGAGTATCCCCTTTTTTCTCCCCCACCCAACCACATCTGCCACCATCCCTTATCCAAACACCGAGAAGGTGGTGCATTGCTCCCAGCCACCCAGCCCTTCCCCTTTCCCTGCCCCCTGTCCCACTCACACCTCTGAGTGGTGTGGCACAGCTCCAGCAACCCTGCCCACCCAACTCCACCCCTTCCCTGTTGCCTCATGCCCCGATGATGCAGGACCACTCAAGCAACCCCACCCACCAGACCCCACTACTTGCCCAACAACACACCCCCCCAGCAGTATGGGACTGCTCCAGCAACCCTGCCCATCTGCCTTAGCTCCTCGTCCACCAACCAGTCCCTTCAAGTCACGTGACCACCCCATCACCTCTATCTGCCCGAGGCAAGCAGAGGAAAGCGAGCTTCCATGCCTCCACTTACCCATAATATCCACTACGCCTGCCTCCCCACCCACTCAGTGAGTGCCATTGCCTGCTCCCACACCACTGGAAGGATGACAGATGGTGGACAATACCTGCCCAGCCTGTTCTTAGCTGCCTTATGTGACCAGCAAACAGAGACAAGTGCCCACCCTGCCAAACACAGCCATGCCCATCCAGAGCCAGGTGGTGAGAGCTCCAGTTCTGCCAGACTAGTGACCAACATAGCATGCCCACATCACCCACCTGGATATTTCAAAGCAAAACAAAAAAATCAAGATGCAGCAAACAAACGTACAATCAATCCATAAATATAGTAACAAATTAATGCCTCAGAGACAACAGACAACCTGAGACTAATACACATAACAGCATCACACCAATATCAACCCAGATAAAGAATTCTCAAACACAAAATAAAGCTACAGGACAAAAAAACAAGGAACCAGAGACATCAATCTGACAAGAATTTCAAAATAAAAAGGGGGACTCCATGGTGTAGTTACAGAACTACCTGAGAGGAAGTCAAGGTGATAGTCAAGATATAACAGACTGTACTAAATTTAGGAAAGTAAAGGTTAATTTCAGGGTGATCACAAGAAAATTAACAAGCCTACTCACAAAAATAAAAATGAAGAAAACCATAAAGACTCAGTAAACACAAAATAAACAACAATGAATTAAATGGAATGAAAATCCCAAAACAAAAATAATTCAGCACAGAAAAGTAAGTGAAACAAAGAAACCATCAACACACACAAAAAAAAAGCACAAGAAAATGATAGCAGCAAATCCATACCTATTGATAATCACACTGAATGTAAGTGGGTTAAATGCACTATTCAAGAGACAGAAAGTAATAGAATGGATTAAAAAAAAAAAAAGACCCATCAATATGTTGCCTAAAAGAGACACACATTAGACACAAATATGAAAATAAGTTAAAAATCTAAGGATAGAAAAAAAAAATCAAGCAGAGAGTAACCAAAAAATAGCTAGAGTGGCAATATCAATCTCTGATAAAATAGACTTTAAGGCAAAATCCAGCATAAGATACAAAGAAGGACACTATATAATGATTAAAGGGTCAATCAACCAAGAAGACATAACCATAATAAACATTTAAGCACCCAACAACAGAGCTCCAAAATATATAAAACAAAATCTAACAGTATTGAAAAGAGAAGTAGACAATTCCACAGTAATAGCAGAAGACTTTAGCACACCATGTTTGTGGATGAAGGACAGAACAACTATCAGAAACTCAACAAAGATACAGAAGATCTAAACAACACAATCAACCAACTTGACCTCATAGACATATATAGGACACTATGCCCAACAGCAGCAAAATACACATTCTTCTCCAAAGCACAAGGATTATTCTCCAGAATAGATCATATTTTAGGCTACAAAGAAAGCCTCAATAAATTAAAAAAGACTGAAATAATATAAAGCATCTTCTCTGAACACAATGCTATAAAATTAGAAAGCAACAGGAAGAACAAGGGAAAAAAATCAAATATGTGGGAACTGAATAACACCTTGCTTAAAAATCAGTGGGTAATAGAAGAAATTAAAAGTGAAATAAAAAAATTCCTAGAATCAAATGCAAATGAAAACATACCAAAACCTTTGGGACACAGATAAAGCAGTGCTCAGAGGTAAATTTATAGCAATAAATGCACACACCAAAAAAAGAAGAAAGAGCCAAAATCAATACCTTAACTGTACAACTTGAATAAATAGAAAAGGACCAGCAAAAGAAGCCCACAACCACCATAAGAAAGGAAATAATAAAGATTAGAGCAGAAATAAATGAAACAGAAAAACAATCAAAAGAATCAACAAGACTAGAATTTGGTTCTTTGAAAAGATCAATAAAGGTTGTAGAAAACTTATGCTTTGTGAAGACTACTGAGATTAGGACAACGACAAGTGGGTGTGACCTAAGCCTCTATGATAGAAATGGCATTTTTATCTATCATCTAACTTTGAAATTGTGGACTTGGAAAGTGCACTAACTTTCTAGTTCATAATCAGAAAAATCACTAAGTGGACAGTAAGAATGAAGAAGATAACAAGAATTTTTTTTTACTGCCAGAGGCTACCTCTCCTGGTATATTTGTTTAGGGTTGTTACTAACATAGGATCAAAACTGTTTATAGGTTAGAAGGGAGATATTTCTACCTACCTACCACCCTGAATTCAGAATCAACTAAGATTCTGAAAATAGACACATGATTACAAATATGTTATACATTTTTTATCATAGGCTTCACTGGAGTGCACAGCCTGATCTGTGGCCAGTCTCCTAAATGTCTCCCAAAATCTAGATATTGGAATAAACCAACAAATAGCTATCTCCCATTGATCATAGACAGAGAGAGAAAGATTTTGGTTGTAGCCCACGAGTCTTTGTTATGTAGAGGACAAGAATGGGTTTAGAGTTCGTCATCTTTGTGGCCAGGCAGCACGTAGGACAGCTAAATTCTTCTCACATAACTAACTCCTCCACCAATACTGTCCCCGGCACAAAGTTAAGTAATTCACTGATTTCCAAAAATACCCTAATTAAAACCCTCTCTACTCCCATCTTTAGTTGTCCCCATACAGTCTGAACAAAACTGCCTTATATTTTAGTTCACAAGTTATTCCTATAGACCCTAAAGAATAAAAAATATGGTGTTGGCAAAAAAAGTCAGTTTATATTCCAGGCCCCTGAACAATGATACTCCCTCCTGCATTGAGTCAGAGTCATTTTTAGTAGAGCGAAATTTTTGGAAAATAAGCCAACACTCCTCTTGAAGAAGACCAAACATTGGACCTACTAGATAAAAATTCTAAAATGACTGTTTTAAATATGTTCAATGAAATAAAGGAAAATACAAAGGACTACAAAAAATCTAGAAAATGATGTATAAAAAACTGAGAAAATTAGAAGAATATATTAGAATATAGCATAGAATATTAGAAGAAGAAGGGATATAAACCACAAAAAGAAACAAAATGGAAACTCTGGAACTAAAAATCAAAATAACTGAAATTAATAATTCACTAGAGGGGTTCAACTGCAGACTTAAACTGGCAAAAAGAAGAACTGGCAAATTTGAATATAGGACAATTGAAATGATCGAGTCAAAGTAACAGAAAGAAAAAATAATAAAGAAAAATGAACAGAGCAAAAAAAAACAATGGGACACTATTAAGCAGAATAGCAGATGCATTATGAGAGTCTTTGAAGAGAGAAAAGGGCAAAAAGAATATTTGGAGAAACAATGACCAAAAACTTTCCAAATTTGACGAAAGACATGAATTTGTACATACAAGAAGTTCAACAAACTCTAAATAGGATAAATTCAAAGAGAACGATGCAAGATACATTATAATCAAACTGTAAAAACCAAAGATAAAGAATTTTGAAAGCAGCAAGAGAAAAGTGAGTGTTCATGAAAAAGGTATATCCAATAAGACTAAGTGTCGATTTCTCCACAAAAACTGTGAAAGTCAGAAGGCAATAAGACAATGTACTCAGGAGGTAGGGCTAAGACGGTGGAGTAGTCAGACAGTTCCAGTGGTCCCTCTTACAACAAAGACCCGAAAAACCAAGTGAATCAATTATATATGACAATCTAGGAGCCCTGAACATCAAAGGCAAAGTTGAGGAATCAGACTGAGTGGCAGGAGGAGGGAGAGAGGACTCAGAATCAGTGAAGAGTTGCAGATCTGACCCAGCGAGAGCATCAGCCCTTCAGGCCAGATCAGCTCATGGTGCGTGGTGAGGCAGGCAAGCAGCGGTGCTCAGGAGGTGTTTTCCACACCTGGAGAAATCTAGAGGCAGAGAGTCTGCTAGGCCATCCAGAACCAGTAAGAAGCAGCCCTTGAACAGCTAAGGTAAGTACTTGCATCTGGCCTACCACAAGTATTAAAAAAAAAAAAACCCTTTAGGAAAAACCTCTCTCCCATTTACCTCCCTGCTCCCTGCTCTACACCAGGTTGGGGATGGCTTCAGCAATTGTCGAGTCCCCTGGGCTGGAAGTAGGACCTGTCATGCCCCTGAGCTATTCTCCAAGCCTTGGAGGGAGAACAAATTAACAAACAGGGGACAAAATAATCTGCCTGCTCCCCTAAGCCAGGAACTCAGGGAAGGCACAGCTCCCTTGCTTAGGTGCAGGCATGAGGGGACTATGGACTTTGAATGTCTTTCACCCCTGTACAGACTTATGTTGGCCCCTTTCCGACAGCGTAGGCCCTCATTACCACAGTACAACAGGGTACATACGTGAAGTCTAATTTCAACTGTTTCAGCTGTGAAGTTGCAGGTTTATAACATTTGGCACTGCTCTGTCCATTAAGCAGGGTCTTCACCAAACCACTTCAGGGGCCTGAGGACTGGTGGCTTCACCCACTCTACCTAGCTACTTGTGACAGTGGCCCAAGAATAAGTGGTGCCCTCAGTCCTTACAGCCAACAGTATTGGGTGCTCATAGACCAGCTGCAAAACCCACCCACCTATGCACTTTAGGGAACAGACATGCTTTCCTCCCAGATACTCAGGGGCGGCTGTCAGCCCCCTGCCTTGCTCAGTGTGTGACCTCCTGCTGTAGCCGGATGCCTGTGCCTACACCAATCATCCATGATTGTCCTGGACTGTAGGTAAGAGCCAGCACTACACACTTGGTGGCCAACTACCTGGACCCCTGACCTGAATCCTTGCAGGAGGAGTGGGCGGACTCCTTGGTTCCAATACTTAGTGGCAGGACAGACTCCTGGTGGCAGGATGTTGGAGCTTCAGGGGCCAGTGACAAGGCTAGCTCACAAAAGCAGCCTATTTGGGTATATCAAAACAAACAACCAAAAAACAAGAAGCTAGGACACAGTAAGAAAACATAAAATAAGTAAATATAATAACTTATTGATGGCTCAGAGACAACAGTCACTATCATATCACACAAAGGGGCAGACCATGATGGCTTTAGCAAGCTCCCAAAATAAAGACTTGAGAAATTTTCCAGAGGAAGAGAATTTCTTGGAATTACCAGAGGCAGAATACAAAACATTAATATACAGAACTCTCGAAGAGATCAGAAAGAAGATCAGACAAAAGGCAGACCTAGCAATAGAGGAAATTAAGAAGATTAGAGAAGAACAAAATGACAAATTTAACAGGCTGCAAGAATCCATGGAGAGACAGCAATCAGAAATCCGGAAGATCAAGAAAATCTCAGAATTAGACACCTCAATAGAAAGTCATAATGGCAATATTTGAGGCAATGGAAGTCAGAATTAGTGAGACTGAAGATAAAGCACTTGATTCCAACTTATTTGAGCAAAATCAGATGAAAGGATTTAAAAAAAATGAAGAAACCCTAAGAATTATGTGGGACTCTATAAAGAGGAATAACTTACGAGTGGTTAAAATACAAGATTGGGGGGGGGTAACAGAAAATACAGAGATAATTGTTGAAGATTTGCTGGCAGAAAACTTCCCTGATATCTTGAAAGATGACAAAATATCTATCCAAGATGCTCCTTGAACCCCAGATAAGGTAGATCCCAAAAGAAAGTCACCAAGACATATTATAATCAAACTTGCCAAAACCAAAGATAAAGAGATTTTTAAGAGAGGCTAGGGATAAATGAAAAGTCATCTACAAATGACAGTTAATAAGAATAAGCTCAGACTACTGAGCAGAAACCATGCAGGTAAGAAGACAATGGGATGACATATATAGAGCCTTGAAGGAAACAAATTGCCAGCCAAAAATTATACATCCAGCAAAACTGTCTCTCAAATATGATGGCAAAATTAGGACATTTCCAGAAAAACAGAAGATTAAGGACTTTGCAAAAACCAAACCAAAATTACAAGAAATACTAAAAGGAGTCCTCCAGTTAGAAAATCAGTAACATGAAATAACAACCCAAGACTAGAACACAGGGTAGAGCAACCAGGTATCCAGATATCAACCCAGATAGGGAAGTCACAAAAATAAATCAAATCTAAAACCCTGAAAATAGGGAAACAAAGATGTCAATATATAAAAGATGACAACATTAAAACAAAAAAGAGGGACTAAAAAACAGAGAGAGAGATTTTTCATATGGAGAGGAAATCAAGGCGATATAGAGAAATAAAAGACTGGTTTAAACTTAGAAAAATAAGGGTAAATATTAAGGTAACCACAAAAGAAACTAACAATCCTACACATGAAAATAAAAAAACAAGAAAGATATAAAGACTCAGCATATACAAAATCAACAACAATGAAAAAGATGAAAAGAGAATATGTAAAGAAAAATGACTGAGCACAGAAAATTAAGTGGAATAAAGAAACTGTGAACAACATACAAAAAAAGACATCAAAATGACAGCACTAAACTCACACCTATCAATAATTACTCTGACTGTAAATGGACTAAGTGCTCCAATAAAGAGACAGAGAGTGGCAGAATGGATTAAAAAACACGATCTGTCTATTAGCTGCCTACAAGAAACACACTTACATTTAAAGACCAAACAAACTAAAATCAAAGGATGGGAAAAAAATATATCAAGCAAACAACACTCAAAACAAAGCAGGAGTGGCAATATTAATCTCTGACAAAATAGACTTTAAAGTAAAATCCACCACAAAAGTAAGGATGGACACTATATAACGATTAAAGGGTCAATACACAAGGAGGACATAACTACAATAAGTATTTAAGCACCCAACGACAGGGCTCCAAAATACATAAAACAAACTCTAACAGCATTGAAAAGAGAGATAGACAGCTCCACAATAATAGTAGGAGACTTCAACACACCAGTTTCAGTGAAGGAAAGAGTATCCAGAAAGAACCTCAACAAAGACATGGAAGATCTAAATGCTACAATCAACCAACTTGATGTCATAGACATATACTGAACACTCCACCCAACAGCAGCCAAGTACACTTTCTTTTCCAGCATACATGGAACATTCTTCAGAATGGACCACATATTAGGCCATAAAGCAAGCCTTAAGAGAATCCAAAGCCTCGAAATACTACAGAGCATCTTTTCTTACCATAAAGTCATAAAAGTAGAAATCAATAACAGAAATCAAGGAAACTGAGCAACACCTTGCTTAAAAACTACTGGGTAAGAGAAGAAATTAAGGATGGAATAAAGAAATTCATAGAATCAAATGAGAAGAAAAACACATCATACCAGAACCTTTGGGACACAGCAAAAGCAGCGCTCAGAGGTAAGTTTATAGCCATAAATGCACACAACCAAAAAGAAGAAAAGGCCAAAATCAAAACATTAACCCTACAACTGGAACAAGTAGAAAGACAGCAGCCCAAGAAGACCTCAGGAGCCAAAAGAAAGGAAATAATAAGAGCAGAATTAAATGAAATAGAGAATAGAAAAACAATTGAAAGAGTTAACAAGACCAAAAGCTGGTTCTTTGAAAAGATCAACAAAATTGATAAACCATTGGCCAAACTGACAAAAGAAAAACAGGAGAAGAAGTAAATAACCCGTATAAGAAATGAGATGGCTGATATCACAACAGACCCAACTGAAATTAAAAGACTTATAACAGAATACTATGAAAAATTGTACTCTAACACATTTGAAAACCTAGAGGAAATGGACAAATTTCTAGAAACTACTACCTACCTAAACTAACACAAACAGAGGTAGAACAACTAAATAAACCTATAACAGAAGAAGAGACTGAAAAGGTAATTGAAAAACTCCCAACAAAAAAAAAGCCCTATAGGAGGGCTTCACTGGGGAATTCTACCAAACATTCAGAGAACAATTAACATCACTAATACTAAAGGTATTTCAAAGCATAGAAAAGGATGGAATACTCCCAAACTCACTCTATGAAGCCAGCATAGCCCTGATACCAAAA
The DNA here is from genome assembly GCA_030035585.1 of Dugong dugon. NCBI lineage: Eukaryota > Metazoa > Chordata > Mammalia > Sirenia > Dugongidae > Dugong > Dugong dugon. The sequence continues at coordinate 45,371,177 of CM057465.1, forward strand.
CCAGGTAAAGACACCAGAAACAAAAAAAAATTACACACCAATATCCCTCATGAACATTGACGCAAAAATCCACAAAATTCTAGCCAACAGAATTCAGCAACATATTAAAAAAAATTCACCATGATCAAGTGGGATTTATACCAGGTATGCAGGGATGGTTCAACATTAGAAAAACAATCAATGTAATCCATCACATAAATAAAAGGCAAGAACCACCTGATCTTATCAATCAATGCAGAAAAGGCATTCGACAAATTCCAACACCCATTCATGATAAAAACTCTCAATAAAATAGGAATAGAAGGGAAATTCCTCAAAATAATTACGGGCATTTATACAAAGCCAATGGCCAACATCATCCTAAATGGAGAGACTTTGAAAGCATTCCCCTTGAGAACGGGAACCAGACAAGTATGCTCATTATCACCACTCTTATTTAACATTGTGCTGAAGGTCTTAGCCAGAGCAATTAGTCTAGAAAAAGAAATAAAGGGCATCCAAATTGGTAGGGAACAAATCAGACTATGTCTATTTGCAGATGGTATGATCTTATACACAGAAAACCCCAAAGAGTCCACAAGAAAATTACTAGAACTAACAGAAGTTTTCAGCAAAGTATGAGGATATACAAGATAAACATATAAAAATCAGTTGGATTCCTCTACACCAACAAAGAGAACTTCCAAGAGGAAATTACCAAATCAATACCATTTACAATAGCCCCCAAGAAGATAAAATACTTAGGAATAAATCTGACCAGAGACGTAAAAGTTCTATACAATGAAAACTGCAAGGCAATTCTGCAAGAAACCAAAAGAGACCTGCATAAACAGAAAAACCTACTTTGCTTATGGATAGGAAGACTCAACATTGTGAAAATGTCAATTCTACCCAAAGCTATCTACACATACAATGCAATCCCAATCCAAATTCCAACGACATTTTTTAATGAGATGGGGAAACAAATCATCAACTTCATTTGGAAAGGGAAGAGGCCCTGGATAAGTAAAGCTTTACTCAAGAAGAACAAAGTGGTAGGTCTCGCACTACCTGATTTTAGAAAGTATTATACCACCACGGTAGTCAAAACAGCCTGGCGCTGGTACAACAACAGATACATAGACCAACAGAACAGAATTGAGAATCCGGACATAAATTCATCCACCTATGAGCAGCTGATATTTGACAAAGGCCCAAAGTCCATTAATTGGGGAAAAGACAGTCTCCTTAACAAATACTGCTGGCATAACTGGATACCCATCTGCGAAAAACTGAAACAAGACCCATACCACACACCATGCACAAAAACTAACTCAAAATGGATCAAAGACTTAAATATAAAGTCAAAAATGATAAAGATCATGGAAGAAAAAATAGAGACAATGCTAGGAGCCCTAATAAATGGCAGAAACTGAATACGAACCATAAGTAACAATGCAGAAACACCAGAAAAGAAACTAGATAACTGGGAGCTCCTAAAAATCAAACACTTATGCTTATCAAAATACTTCACCAAAAGAGTCAAAAGACAACCTACAGATGGGGAAAAAAATTTTGGTTACAACAAATTTGATGAGGGTCTAATTTCTAAAATCTACACGATACTGTAAAACCTCAACAACAAAAAGTAAAACAACTCTGTTAAAAAATTGGCAAAGGATATGAACAGGCACTTCACCAAAGAAGACATTCAGGCAGCTAACAGACACATGAAGAAATGTTCACGATCATCAGCCATTAAAGAAATACAAATGAAAACTACAATGAGATACCATCTCACCCCAACAAGGCTAGCATTAATCCAAAAAAACACAAAATAAGGAATGCTGGAGAGGTTGTGGAGAGACTGGAACACTTATACATTGTTGGTGGGAATGTAAAATGGTACAACCAGTTTGGAAATCAATTTGGCACTTCCTTAAAAAGCTAGATATAGAAGTACCATATGATCCACCAATCCCGCTCCTTGCAATATATCCTAGAGGAATAAGAGCCATCACACAAATAGATATATGCACACCCATGGTCACTTCAGCACTGTTCACAATAGCAAAAAAATCAAACAACCTAGGTGTCCATTAACCGACGAATGGATAAACATTATTGTATATTCACACAGTGGAATACTACACAATGATAAATAACAATGATGATTCCATGAAACATAATGTGGAAGAATCTGGAAGGTATTATTCTGAGTGAATTTAGTCAGTCACAAAAGGACAAATATTGTATAAGACCACTATTATAAGAACTCAAGAAAATGTTTAAACACAGAAAAAAAATTCTTTGAAGGTTACGAGGGTGGGGAAAGAGGAAGAGGTTTATTCACTAACTACACAGTAGACAAGAATTATCTTAGGTGAAGGGAAGGACAGCACACACTCAAGGGAAGCCAGCACAACTGGACTAAACCAAAGCTAAGAAGTTTCCTGAATACAATCAAATACTTTGAGAGACAGAGTAGCAGAGGTGGGGGTTTGCGGAGCATGCTTTCAGGGGATATCTAGGTCAACTGGCATAACAAGGCCTATTAAGAAAATGTTTTGCATTTTACTTTGGTAAGGGGCTCCTGGGGTCTTAAAAGCTTCCAAGTGGCCGTCTAAGATGCATCAATTTGTCCCAATTAACTGGAGTAAAGAAAAATGAAGAACTCCAAAAGCATAAGGAAAGTATTTGCCCAAGAAACAGAAAGGGCCACATAAATGGGAGACTTCATCAACCTGAGACCAGAAGAACTAGGTGTTGCCAATCTACCATCAATGACCACCCTGACAGGGAACACAACAGAGACTCCTTGATGGAGCAGGAGAAATGTGGGGTGCAGAACTCAATTCTAGTAAAAAGACCTGACTTAATGGTCTGACTGAGACTGGAAGAATTCCAGAAAGCACGGCCCCCAGAATCTCTGTCAGCCCAGCACTAAGACCATTCCAGAGGCCAGCTCTTCAGTTAAAGATTAGACTGGACTGTGGGACATAAAATGATACTTGCAAAGAGCGTGCTTCTTAGCTCAAGTAGATACCTGAGACTAAATGGCAGCTCCTGTCTGGAGGTGAGATGAGAAGGCAGAGAGGGTCAGGAGCTGGTTGAATGGACATGGGAAATCAGGGGTAGAAAGGAGGGAGGTGCTGTTACAGTATAGGGAGAGCTATTAGGGTCACATAACAATGTATGTATAAATTTTTGTATGAGAGATTAACTGGAATTGTAAACTTTCACTTAAAGCACTACGATAAAATTTAAAAAAAAGAGAAAAAATGTATTCAAAATGCTGGAAGAAAAACAAACAAAAAATTGTCATCCAAGAATCTTGTACTTAGCAAAACTTTCCTTAAAAAAATGAGGGTGAAATTAAAACATCCTCAGATAAAGAAAACCCGAGGAAACCTACTACAAAATCTGCACTAAAAGAAATACTAAAAAAAGTTCTTCAGTTTGAAAGGTGAAAACACTAGATAGTAACTTGAAGCTGTATAAAAAAATAAAGACCTTTGGAAAAGGTAATTTCAAGGGTAAATATAAAGGCCAGTTCTGATGAATTTTTTGTAGGTTACTATATTTGTTATGGTCTACATGACATAAAGAACAAAAGTATAAATAATAATTATAAATATATGTTACTAGGCACATAATGTATAAAGATATAATCTTTCACATCAGTAACAAAGAGGAAGGAGGTGTGGTATAGAAACCAAGTTTTGTATGTTATTGAAGTTAAGTTGGTATCAATTTAAAGTAGGTTCCTATAAATTTAGGGTGGTAAATACAATCCCCACAGTAACCACAATGAAAATTTTTAAAACAATATACACAAAAGTAAATGAGAAGGGAATAAAAATGATCCATCACAAAAAATCAACTAAACACACACAGAAAGGAAATATTTGAAGAAATAAGGGACAAAAAAGGTATAAGTTTCACAGGAAACAAATCACACAATGTCAGAAGTATGCCCCTCTTTATTGGTTCTTACTTTAATTGTGAATGAATTGAATTCTCCAATCAAAAGTCACAGATGACAGAATGGATAAGAAGATATGATCCAACTATGTGTTGTTTACTGGAGACCCATTTTGAATATATGTATATATATATACCATGTAAATTTCTTAGAAGCCAAAAGACAACTGGAATGGTTACATTAGTATCAGCCAAAACAGACTTCAATTAAAAAATGGTTATAAGAGACAAAGGACATTATACAATGGTAAAAGGAGTAATGAATAAAGAAGAGATAACAATTATAAATATATATGCACCTAACAGCAGAGACCCCAATATGTGAAGCAAACACTGACAGAACTGAAGGTAGAAATAGCTGTTCAACAGCATAGTTAAAGACTTCTCCACACCACTTTAATAAGAGATAGCGCAAGTAGACTGAAAATCAGCAATGTAATACAACACTACAAACCAACTAGACCTAACAGACAGTTATAGAACATTTTACCCAACTACAGCAGGCTATATATTCTTCCCCAGCACACATGAATCTTTTTGCAGAATAAACTATGTCTTAGGCCATAAAACAAACCTAAATAAATTCTAAAATATTTAATTATGCAAAGTATCTTTTCTGACCATAATGGAATGAAACTAGAAATCAATAACAGAAGGAAAACTGGAAATTTCACAAAAATGTGGAAATTAAATAGCACACTCTCAAACAATCAATAAGTCAAAGAAGAAATCAAAAGGGAAATCAGGAAAATATTTAGAGACAAATGAGAATAAAGCACAACATACCAAAAGCTAAGAAAGCAGTGAAGGCAGTAGTCGGGAAGAAATTTATAGCTGTAAACATCTACATTAAAAAAGAAGAGGGGGCCAAATTAATAACCTAGCTTTACCACTTGAAAAACAAGAAAAGGAAAAAGAAGGCTCCCACTGATACTCAAATGCACGTATTTCTTAAAACACTATATTTATTCTAAACAACTCTATCAGTTTAACTTCCCAATTGTTAAGTGTCTAATTAGGGTCATCTTAGTCAGAATTTTGATAGAGTGCATAACCTTGCTTCAATAGCCAGAAACTACCATATTTTTACTCAAATAATTTGCACCCTCTCTCCATGAGGTATTTTCATAAGCACACTATGCTAATTTTTTTTTTTTTTTTTTACAACAACATGTGAAAAATAATGGCATAGTGGCACTTATAAAAATACCTCACAGGTGGAGGGAGCAGCTGGCAAACAAATGTAGAAGGCATGCGTAAATTGTGAAAAATACTGTACTCCCTTTTTAAAAATTTGCATTAAAGTTAGCATTCAATAATTCATGAAGCTCCGATTTCCTGATTGAGAAAAACTCTGAACCTCAAATGACTTTTATAGCAGAGAAGTTTTTCCAAAAAGCAAACTTAGTTGTTATCGTCACGCCTTTTCCCCAATCCCCCGTAAGAATAGGATTAGAGCATAGAGTTTAAATCAGGAATTTTTGCGTTCAATTACTGGCTTTGTCATTAATAATTACGTCATCTTGGGAAAGACCAAATTATTTACCTTCTCTGCACAGTATTGCCTAGCTTACTCTAAGATGGAATCATAATTGTAATCTATCTCATAGGGCTCATAAAGTGATTAAAAGAAGCAATTAAATATTTAAATTATTTAAATCAATACTTAACACTTGGTTAATTGCTCATGAAGGGACAGATTTTTTCAGCAAATCAAATTATATTTGTACAGAATATATTATATTTGGAACAGAAAACACTATAATATATATGTATAATTTATTTATTCTTATTTTTTATCAAAGAGGAGGACTGGTTTATTAAACAGCATTTATACTTACAGCATTGAACAGGGCCAGGAGTCATAACGGAGCATATGGTAAAACTATGGTAGTTCTCAACAAAACTGATAGAAGTAGCCTCTGAAAGCAGTTGTTGGGCTGTAAATTCTTGCCTAGTACTTTCTTGCACAGAGTAGGCATTTATTAAATATTTATTGAAGTGATTTGATATTTTAAGAATTGGTGAAAAGAGTTCTAGTGGAACATATGAAAAACTAACTATATTGATTTCATTACTTTTCAATAAATCAAATACTGATGACTTAATATACGGCAGACATTGCACTGTTTGCTATAATAGAAACATGAATATGACGTATTTTGATCTCAAGGAACTCTCAGTTAAGTGATAGTTTGAAACTTTATACAAAACTTAGGGAATCAATTTTCTTGTTGATCAGTTAAGATAAACATTAGTTTACCTAGAAGACTGAAATGTCAAAATTTTTGGTTTCCTACTTGTATTAATAGACAAAAATAACAAGTCATCAAGCCATTAGAAGCAATTTCCCAGGGAAAGCAATTTTTAAGATATATAATAATGTCATGACTGATTCAAATCAATATTTTGCTACCTGTGTATCTATAATATTCTATTGATTTTTTTAATATTCACAAACAAGAACAGGAGGCACATCAGGACACTCAAGTACCTTCTGAATCATATTGAATTGATTAGATGTAGCAGGGGTCATGATTAATTGAGAGGCACACCAGAAGTGTGTTATACTTAGAGTTGAATCTGCGCTGGAGGGGAGTAAGAATCACAGTGAATGGAACCTGTAAAGTAAATGTAGCACACCTTTATATTCAATCCCATCACTTCCACGGCTTGTATAAAATCCTTGAAAAGATTCTCATTGTTTTTAATATTAAGGTGTGGGGACTCTTCCTAGCAGAGTTTATAATATCTTATTTGATCTGGCCTCAGTCACTGTAGCCTCATCTCACAACATCCTTTTCCACCTTTCTCTTGTTTCCTCTCTGCTCCATCCCAAATGATAGAGTTTAGTATTTATTTCTTCCCCTAATTCCTTTTCCTACGGGGTTGATTACATATACAGGTGGTTCCCTCTGCCTGAAAGGTTCTTTACCAATTATTCTTTTCATACTACTCCTTGTTCTCATACTTCAGACTATTCAAACTTGGTCCCACTCACTCATAATCATGTTTCATTTTTGGCCACAGGACCTTTGCACAAGTTTTCTAGTCTGTTTAAATATTCTTTTACCTACTCCATCCCAATCTTCATCTCAGTATCGCCACTTATCCCAGATCAGCCATCCCTTCTTTAAATAAGTCTTCCATGGCCTCCCTAGAGAAGTCAAATTACTATCATATGCTTTCATATCTCAAGTATCTTTTTTTTTTTTGTTCCTTTTACCATTGCAGTAATTTATTTCTGTGATTTTTTAATGTTTGTACATTCCATTGGAATATAAAATCCCCAAGGTAGGCATATGGTCTTCTGTTGCTTCCTAGAGCAGCATTCAATAAATTTTTGTAGGCTAAATTAAAATGGAGCTATTTTACAGAAAGTGTAATAAAATTAGCATAGCATGCTTATGAAAACACTTTGTGAATGGAGGGTATGTTTGGCAAATACCATAGAAGGGGCATTGTTTGTTTAAAATACGGTGCTTAAATTTTTTATATCTTCAACTGACAGAATATATTTGATTTGTTTTATCCAGTCTGGATATTTGTCTTCATTTTAGTATTTAGATGCAGTTTATTTCTATTTATTTCCAATTAATATACTGAAACCTACAGTAAAAGCCAGAACCTGGATAAGGCAGAAAACTGTCAGAGAAGGAAAACTCAAATACTTCCCTCTAATAGAGAGTAATAGAAAAGTGGTAAGCTGCATCCTGTCAAAGACAGAAAATTTGCAAGACCCAGAAAAACAGGCAGACACATTGAGTTCCAACTTTCACAGGTTTCACTGTATTTAAATAAAATTTCTAATTTTTTTTCCTGTTTATCACTTATGGAAGTGTAGCTCTGCATCTTAAGACACATTGACATTTCTTGACTTGAAAGAAAATCCAGTTTAACTGCAATTATAAAATGTGACAGTTAGTATATTCCAGTCCAGTGCCACTTAGGACATGAGGATAAAGGTAGTTCACAAGCGTTAACTCAAGTACAAACTCTCCAACTTAGTATGTAAAAAAAAAAAAAAAAAAAAAAAATCTTTTTACAGCTGTATTAGAGATTTCCATTCTGTTTTGGTAGCCCCCTCATTTTTTTCTTAGAGGTACTGTTTTACAGAGGACAATATCTCCTTCATGCTAAATGACCCACCTTCTTGAAGGCTCTTGGCTCTATGGATAGATACTTGAATATTTCAACTAAGGGAGGTGGAATGTAGGCTATATTAATGGTGAAGGATTTCACTGAAGGCCAACAAAATTTGGCTGTTCCATTCTGGATAATAGCTGAATTTCCAACTTTCCTGTGTGCCTGCAGTTCAACTGTTCCTGTGTTTAAGAACTGCATTATTTCTAACAAATATTCTCTTATCTAAGACACCCAATATTTTATTTATCTTTAAAGCTGAACACTCCCCAACTAAGGAACTAATGCAATGGTGCTATCTGATATAAGTGTGTGAATGTGTTACACAGATGGCAGACAGAGGGCCTGATCTCAGGTTAGCTTGATAATGACTCTCTTCTGCATAAACAACAACAAAGCTTTTATTAATAATAACTGAATGTCAATTAAGCATTTCCTATTCCCCTATAGAGGGAAAAATAAAGTGTGAGTTAGGAGGCTTTTTGTAGCTGTCCAAACAGGAGATACTAGTGTCTTAGATAGCATATTGGCAATTACGATGGAGAAGTATTTGAAAAGTAGATTGGCAAGATTAGTTTGCTGGATGCAGAATAGTGTTTTGGTTAAAAGCCCAGACTCTTGAGTCGACAGACTGCTTGTATTCAAATTCTGACTTCTTTACTTACCACCAGTGTGACCTTGGGCAAGTAACTTCAACTATTTATGAGACATGAGAATAATAAATGTGCCTATTTCATTGGTACTCTGTAAGAGTTGGAGCCCTGGTGGTGCAGTGGTTAAGAACTCAGCTACTAACCAAAAAGTCTGCAGTTCGTATCCACTAGCTGCTTCTTGGAAACCCTATGGGGCAGTTCTACTCTGTCCTATAGGGTCACTATGAATTGACTCAGCAGCAACTGGTTTTTGTTTTAATAAGAATTAATTGAATTAAAAGATAAAGATCTTAGAACAGTGCCTGGAACATAAGAATAGCTATGTAAATGTTTTGTTATTGTTGTTAGTTACTGTCGAGTCAATTCTGAGTCATGGCGACCCCCTGGGTTAGAGAGTAGAACTCCTCCATAAGGTTTTCTTGGCTGTAATCTTAGTGGAAATAGATCACCAGCCCTTTTCTTCTGTGGTATTACTGAGTGGAGGTCGAATCTCCAATCTTTTGGTTAGCAGCTGATCACAAATCATTTGTGCCACTTAGGAACTTTATGTTTGTTAACTAAATGTATTTAAAAGACGAAGGCGTCAATATAGTTCCCCAGGTTTTTCTTCAAGACAGCTGACTGGAATCATTTGTTATGATAGAAGACACGGAAAAATAAGGTGTGTTTGTGAGATACATAAAGTTATAATTGGAATATGCAAATATAAAGGTCAAAGAAAGAGATCAGATTTGAAGTTAAAATTTAGAGATTCATTAATATATACATTGTATATAATAACCTACACAGAGTGCATAAATTAGAAGAAAAGAGGGCCTAGGAAGGTGATCCAGAAATTCCAAAATATAATGGTAACCACAAATATTTTTTCTCCAACAAAAATATCATGCACCTTTAAAGTTCAAAGAACTTAATAATTATTTGTACCTGAAGATATTCTAGTCTTTAAAAAAGTGGCTCTTATCTAAATGACAATGCATATAAGCCTCCCATTGATAAAACTGGTATTGTGCTATAGGTTAGCATTAAGTATGAGTATAAGTCAACATAATGTAAAGAAATGTGTGCAGTCCTAAAACCATATCAATGGCACAGAACAAATCCTTGAAAGTATATTGAGGTTTTGCCCCAGGTAATGATGTTAAAAAAAAGAAAAAAAAAAAAAAAACAGACCATAGGCAAGAACTGCTTAGCAGATTTGTAGATGGAATATGCCTAAAGTAAATGTTCACGGGCTGAGGGAAAAGCAAAACCTGTATTTACATAAGAATGAGTAGTCATCTTCTCTCCACATTATACACCTAGACTTTCTGGAGTCATACTATTACACAGAGGTGAAAAATAAGACTGGGGTCAGCTGTTTGCCACCAAACTTGCCAGAACAGACTACATAAATGGGCTGAAAATCAATTTATTCCTAAGAGTTAACACCATTTTGTAAAAAGAAATTTGAGAGAAGTGAACAGTTACAGAATAACAAAAGCTTCTCTTAGCAGAAAAGCTTTCAGTCATCAGACAGAAAAGGCTGGCTGAAGCACAGGCTAACACTTAGTAAGAGGCCCAGAGATATGTTAGCATGGCCATTTGATTCCTGAGGGACTGAAGTTGTTTCAAGAAGTTAACTTAGGTATTTTGGGGAAAAAAAGCTAATTTATAATCAACAGTTCATCCATCTTGATTTAATTTAATGTGACACAGCATGTACCATTAAGAACACAAGAAACGCCACATGAAAATTCGAATTATTGCCAATATGTAATGTCACACATTTTCTGTTCCTAATAGATATTTGATAATACTAACCAGAATATATAGTATAACTGTGAAGAATAAGGACTCTGGAGTCTTTCAGATTAAGTTCCATTTACTATTTCCCAATTTAATCACTGTGTGACCCCCCCACCACATTCAAGCTTCTCTATCCCTCTGAATGTGTTTCCTGTATTGATTAGAGCTCTGTTCATAAGTATTTTATTAGGATTAAATGAAATACGAAGGAAAAGCAATTTTAATCTACCAGCCACTCCTTGAACACCCTATGGGGCACTTCTACTCTGTCCTATATGGTTGCTATGAGTCGGAATCGACTTGATGTTAACGGATTTGGTTAGCTGTGGTAGGCAGATGATGGCCCCCCTCCAAAGATGTTCAAATCCTAATCCCTGAAACCTTCAAATATGGTATTTCACATGATAAAAGAGACTTTGCAGATGTGATTAAATTCAGATCTTGAGATGGGGAGACAATTTTGATTGTCTCAGCTGGGCCCAGTGTAATCACAGGGATTCTGATAAGAGGAAGACGGGAAGGTCAGAGTAATAGAAGATGTGAGGACAGAAGCAGAAGTCAAAGTGAATCAGGGCCGCTAGCCAAGAAATGCAGGCGGCCCATAGACATTGGCAAAGTCAAGGGAACAGATTCTCCCTTACAGCCTCCAAAAGGAAAACAGTTCTGCTGGCCTATTTTAGACTTCTGAGTTCTAGAATTTTGAGATAATAAATTTGTGGTTTTTAACTCACTAAGTAATAATTTGTCACAGAAGCAGTAGAAAACCAATCCTGTATTTTTACACTAATAACACATGCCTTCTATGTTTGCCATCTGCTCCCCCACCATGAGGTATTTTCATAAGTGTGCTCTGCTAATTTTTTTTACAGCAACCTGTAAAAAAAAATTGATATAGCAGTGCTTATGAAAATATCTCATGGGAGGAGGGAGTGGTTGGCAAACAAACATAGAAGGGGGAATTATTTGTGTAAAAATATGGTAAAGTAGCACATAATAATTCCTCAATAAATATTTGCAGTTTGAAAAACAAAAAAAACCTCAGAACTACATAAGACTTACAGGAAAGAGTAATTTTTATTTTTTTTAAATATTTTTGTTATAAAGGAGAGACATGCATATTGTCAAATATTTGAATAATATAAAATTATCTTGATGCTTTGACCCTTTCTCATTGTAAATGACTTTTACAAAGATCTTTGTTAATACTTCTTGTTCTAGAGTTAATTTTGTCTGACATTATTATAGCCACTCCAGTTTTATTATGATTTGTAGTTGAAAGCTATATCTTTTTCATTTTATTACTTTTAACCTTTCTATGCCTTTATGTTTAGTATGTGTTTCTTGTAAAAACATATATATAGTTGGGTCATTCTTTTTTTTTAAAACCATTAGGACAATCTTTGTCTTTTAATTAGAGTGTTTAGATCATTTACATTTAATATAATTATTGATATGAATTTATGTTTACCATTTTGCTATTCGGTTTTGGTTTGCCCTTATCTCCTTTTAAATTTTCTTCATTTATTTCATGGCTTCTTTTGTATTAGTTGAGTATTTTTTTTTTTTTTTTTGCCCTTGTGAAGTAATGTCTATTGATAAGCCAAGTATTGTTCTAGGGGTATGCTTTATTTATGAGACAACCTTTTGTTTTATTCAGGAGCTATAAACTGTCAAGTTTTTTTTTTTTTTTCCTTAATTTACTCAATTATTATATGGAATTATTGGCAACTCTTCCAGAACTCTGCAAAGTCATTAAAAAAAAAATCTGTTTAAATATCTTATACCTGATTGAACACATCAATTATTCTATGGTCCAACACATGAATTACTTTATCTGTTTTTTTCTTGGAAACATGTTTTAGTAGCTTTCTCTTGCCATCCTGCCTTTTAATTATTCTATCTTGACTTTTGCTTTTTCTCTATTCCTTTCCATACTTTTTATAGCACTTACTGATGAAGATCAAAGACTACAGCCTTCAGTATGGATTATACCTCAACATAAAGAAAAAGAAAATCCTCACAACTAGATCAATAAGCAACATCATGACAAATGGAGAAAATATTGAAATTGTCAAGGATTTATTTTACTTGGGTCCACAATCAATGTCCATAGAAGCAGCAGTCAAGAAATCAAATGATGTATTCCATTGTGCAAATCTGCTGCAAAAGACATCTTTAAAGTGTTGAAAAGCAAAGATGTCATTTTGAGGACTAAGGTGCCCCTGACTCAAGCCATGCTATTTTCAATCACCTCATATAACAGGCAAAAGCTGGACGAAGAATAAGGAAGACTGAAGAAGAATCAATGCTTTTGAAGTACGGTGTTGGCAAAGAATATTGAATATGCCACGAACTGTCAGAAGAACAAACAAGAATATTTTAGAAGTATGGCGAAAGTGCTCTTTGGAAGAGACGATGGCAAGACTTCATCTCACGAACTTCAGACATTTTATCAGGAGGAACCAGTCCCCATAGAAGGACATCATCTTGGTAAGGTAGAGGATCAGCGAAAAAGAGGAAGACCTTCAATGAGATGGATTGACACAGTGGCTGCAACAATGGACTCAAACATAACAATGATCCTAAGGATGGCACAGGGCCAGGCAGTGTTTTGTTCTGTTTTACATAGGGTCTCTATGAATGGGAAATGACTCCACAGCACCCAACAACAACAGTGTATGAATTACATCAGATATCCTTCATTTATCAGTGTATCTTAAATGCTATTTTATGCTTCATTTAAGTAACTTACATTTGTATACTTGCATTTCCTTTTTCAATCCTTTGTGCAATTGTTTATAGATTTCATTTCTATATACAGTCAATTCTTGTTATGCATAGTTGTTATGTTCTATAAAGTATCCATCAACAGTGAATTGTTGTTTTCATGTGCTGTCTGACTCATAGTGACCCTGTAGGACAGAGTAGAACTGCCCCATAGGGTTTCATAAGCAGTAAATCTTTATGGGAGCACCTGGCCAGGTCTTTTCTTTCATGGAGCTGTTAGTGAGTTCAAACCACCAACCTTTTGGTTAGCAGCTGAGTGCTTTAACCATTGCAACACAAGGGCTTCTTAACACTGACTTAATGAATACAAAACTAGCCTTGTTCAACTTTAGCTGGGAATGTGTGCATCAGATGACTCACATTTTTTACCCCTCTGCACATGTGCATGTCCGCAAATGACCACAAAAGTGCCACAAATAGTGATTTTGTGGTTACAAAAATATTTTAGCAAGTATGTAAATTTACAAATATGGAATCCATGAATGAGGATCAACAATATATCATTAATCCCACAATGTATTGTTATTTCATATAGTCTACTATCTTTTGAAGAAATTTAAAAATATTTTTTAGAAGTCTTTAATATTGTCACATATTTACCATATTCAATGTTCTTCTTTTTTTGTGTAGATTCCAGGCCATCTGGTAGCATTACCTTTTAGCTAAAGAAATCTCCTTCAACCTTCTTGTAGTGCAGGTCTGCTGGTGGTAGATTTGCTCAGTTTTGTTCATGTGAAAATGTCTTTATGTTTCTTTTATTTTTGAAGACTATCTGAAGGATATTTATTCCTGGATTTTGATTTATATTTAGACAATTATTTTTTTTTCGTTAGTCTTTAATGATGTGATTGCATTGTTTTTTACAAAAAACTTGAGGACACAAATATCATTATTCCCATGTTACACCCTCTGCCTGCTTTTAAAATGTTTCTAATATTTGTATTTCAAGAATGTATTATGTTGTATCTATGTGTGACTTTTCTGACTTTATCTTGCTTGGGGTTTGTTGAGATTCTTTAATATGTGAGGGTTTCTTTTTTTTTCTCAGATTAAACAATACTTTATCCATTATTAATCTATCAGCCCTATAGGGTTTTTTTTTCACTTCTGGGATCCCAATTACACATATATTAGGCTGCTTTATATTATCCCAAAAGTTCCTGAGTTTCTGTTATTTCTGTTTGTATGTTGTTTATCTTCTCTGTATCCATAAGTTTGGATGATTTCTATTTTTTCTTTATTCAAGATGACTGAAAATTTCTTCTACAATATCTGCTATTAAGCTCATCTAGTGCTTTTTGTAATTTCTGATATTGTAGTTCTCAGTTCTAGAGTGTTCATTTAGTTCTTTTTTCTAGTTACTATTTCTCTTCTGTGATTTCCCTTCTGTATATTCATTATATTAATGATTTCTCCTATGAGATAAATTATAATAACAATCTAAGATATTAAAACAGTTAATTCTGACATACTTGTCAGTTTTGTGTCTGTTTCTAATGATCATTTATTTTCTTGTTTAACTATGAGTCACATTTTCCTGTTTCTTCAGATACCTAGTAAAATTTTTTTTGTCTGGTGACCAACATGGATACTATACTGTTGATAATCTGAAATTTGTAATCCTTTAAAGTATTGACTTTTGTTTTGGCAAGCAGTTAATTTACTGATACGTTACTTTGATTCTCTCTGAGTTTTTTTTTTTTTTCCTTCTTCTTCTTCTTCATATTTTTGCGTAGTTTTAGAGCAACCTTTTTTCTAGGACTATCACAGCCATTACACTAGAGTTCTTCTAGAGTGTGTGGCTTTTCTGGAGTTTTTATTGAATGAAGAGCCTCTTCAGCAAGGTCCCTCCACTCTGGTTTGCCATATCTCTTTTGCTGAACTTTCAGCACTGTGAAAGTTTAACTCACAGTTGTCCAGTATTTTTTGTATGCAATGCCTTATAGAATCTCACCTGGGCATGTGCAGCTCAGTATTTCATAAAAGAATAAAAAACACCCCTATGTGCAAAGTTCTATAGCTTTTTATCTGTGTAGGTTTGTTCTCTACAGATCCTACATCCTCAATTCCAACCACCTCAGCATCACCGTACTCTTATCTCCACTTCCTCAGCTGAGAGAGACCGCCATGCTTAGCTTAGAATCTATCTCCCTTTTTCATAATCAGCAAACTTCTTCCAGGCATAAAACTGGTGCATTTGTGATGCTTACATATTATGTTTCTCTTCTCTCAAGGATCATAGTTCTATACGGTCTGTTAATCAAATTCTGAACCCTGTGGCTTCACATATTCTGTTTGGTCTTTTTCTTGGTCATCTAGTACTGCCATAACAGAAATACCACAAGTGGATGGTTTTAAAGAAGAGAAATTTATCTCCTCACAGTCAAAGTAGGCTAAAAGTCCAAATTCAGGGTGTCATCTCCAGGGGAAGCCTTTTTCTCTCTGTCGGCCTTCTTCTCTTCAGTGTTCCCCTGGACTAGGAGCTTCTCTGTGCAGGGACCCCAGTCCAAAGGACGCACTCTGCTCCCAGCACCACTTTCTTGATGGTATGAGATCCCCCACTCTCTGCTTGCTTCCTTTTCCTTTTATCTCTTGAGAGATAAAAGGTGGTGCAGGCCACACCCCCAGGAAACTCCCTTTACCCTGATCAGGGATGTGACCTAGGTAAAGGTGGTGTTACAATCCCACCCTAATCCTCTTTAACGTAAAATTACAATCACAAAATGGAGGCCAGTCACGCAATTCTGAGAGTCATGGCCCAGCCAAATTGATACACACATTTCTGGGGAACATAATTCAAACCATGACAGTCTTATAATGATCTACAGTGGAAAAGCTATTTGAAGACAATTGCTGTGTTATGGTCAGAAGTGGAAATTCAAAAGTATATATATATATATATATATATATATATACATACACATATATGTATGTATGTGCACACGTGTGTGCACGTATTATGTATAATATTATGTGTATGCATACATAATTATACTTTTTCATTATTGTTTGTAGAAATTATTCCTTCTCTGATACTGTATGAATTTGGTAGTTTTAAAATTGATTATACCTTATACAAGAATAAGACAGGAAATAGGAGAAGGAAAAAAAGATTAAAAAAAGGACCTTCAGAAGACAATAAGCTTAATTACTTCTTCACTGCTCTAATTTTGATTAATATAATTAAATGCAAAATTAAAGAATGATAAGAAGTTTTAATATTTCATATGCTTATGCAAATCCTGAGACTCTAACCATTGGAAGTGTATTGTTTGTTGACTAATTTTATATTTTTGAAACTCCAAGTTACAAATGCATTCTGTTTTCATCTTCCAAGAGCATAAATAACTGAGCTTTAAAATGACACCGAGCTACATCTCTATTTGTCTAAATAAATGTCTGTATGTGATATGTTTATAACTGTTGCAACGCTCCTTTTCTTCACCCTGACAGTTCTGTAGATATACAGTATATCACTATGTTGAATTCAAAGCATGTTCAACACTTTGTGCTAAGGCATTGCTGCTTCAAAATATTTACAATTTGATATCCTTGCTGCAGCTACTGAATTTACTATAACTAACTACATGTTGTATTAAAATTTATATAGCTGAAAGAAAGATAGGAAAAAATTTTCAAAAGAATGAAATAGGCCCATACATAAATGTATTTATAGAATCTAAGCTAAACACAATGACTAAAAGAAAAAAAAAGAAATAACGATTATAAGAATAAAGTAAAATATAACATCTATACACACAAATATGTTATTCAGGGTTGGGAAACATAAATCCATAATTATTCATTGGGCTGTCCTGTTTAAAAACATTTTTTAAAAAGTCCATTAGCTCCCTGATATGATAGATATATATGTATATATATGAACACATACATAAACACACACACACAAGTAGACTTACTTTGAGAGGATAAAAAGTAATTGATTTGGTTCTTGCAACCCATCTCTCTATGCATCTCTTATAATAGTGGTGATTTCACCTGTTTCTAGTACCTAGCACAGAATCTTCCTATTTATTAAAGCTGAATTTTAAAACTGGTCTGCAAACACCTGCCAAACTCCTACTCATAAATCATATTTTTGTAAATTCTTGCTTATGCTTATCACTTATTTAATTACAGTAGAAGACTTCTTATCAAATACTTTAATTAATGAAAAAGAAACAGTAGAGTAAAAAGGGAACCATTTTCAAAATTGTATGTATATATAAATAGCATTTGTTTGAGATAAATAATGCAGGCGTATATTCTAGGTTTTTTTTGAAACTTTTTTTCCAAAAAAAACTAAGGTTTTGGGAGTTCTGGCAAAATGGCGCTCTAGGCAGAAGCACCACGCCATCCCTCCACAGCAAAGATCCAAAAAACTAAGCTGAACAGAGAATACAACAATCCTGAAACCCTAAAACATCCAATGAAGAGATAAAGAACTCAGCCAAGCACCAAATGCAGTGAGAAAACTGACAGAGAACGTAGAGAGAGAGGAGAGATTCATGCAGAGGTCCCCTACCAGCTAATGCAGCGTGGATCCGCCATTTTGGACTCCTATCGGAGACCAGCAAACAGGGTACGAGAAAGCAGCTTCATGGAGCACCCAGTGGGAGACAAAACAACCAGTAATTTCTGATATACGCTTTCCCACCCCTCACCCTTCTTCACCCACACTCAGCCTCCTCTGTTTCCTGCGGCCACAATCTCTTGACCGGGAAACACTGGCTGCTTGGATTCCACACACCCAAATGGGCCGGCTCTCTAAGTGCCATTTTTTGGCTGCTGGTGTTGCTTTTTTTCTGCTTCTTTTGATTTCTTCCTTACCTCTCACCACCTCCCCCTCCTTTCGCTCAAATACCTGGCTCTGTGCGCCATCTTTGCTGCTTCCTGAAGGGCTGTAGAGCTCCAGTAATTTGTGATATACACTTTCCCAATCCCTACCCTTCTTCAGCTACACTCGGCCCTCTCTGCTTCCCGTGGACACAGTCTCTTGTCCAAGAAACACCAGCCTGCACTAGCTGGCTCTCTGAGTGCCATTTGTTGGCTGCCAGTGTTGCTTTTTTTTCTGCTTCTTTTGATTTTTTCCTTACCTCTCACCACCACCCCCTCCTTTCGCTCAAATATCTGGCTCCGTGCACTATCTTTGTTTCTTCCTGAGAAGCTGTGGAGCTCCATTCAAGTGTGGAGCTGCTTCCCATACTGGGCTGCCGGGCTGGTGGGATCCGGGGCTTTTGTTCGTTTCTTTGTATTGAATTGTTTGTTTGTTTTCTTTTCCTTTTCTTGAGTTGGGAGCCCTTTCTGGCCAGGCGGTGCTGCGTGGCATGGATACATCCCCCTCGGCTTGCACAGCTGTTCAGAGGGATCCCTGATGGCTTTTCTTCTTTTGTTGGTTTTTTTCTTCTGTTTTTTTTGGGGGGAGCCTTTCTTCTTTTTTTTTAAATTTTTTTTGTATTCTTTTCTCTCTTTTTCCCTTTTTGTCTTTCTTCATTGCTCAATTTCTCATCTCTCTATATTTTCCTTCTCATTCTATTCCCTGAATACCTGGTGTTGTATACCTCTATGCCTTCTAGCCAGGCTGTACTGCAACACCTGAGAGTGACTTCCCCAGACCTCATAACTGCACTGGTGGGATCCCTGGGAACTTTGTGTTGCTTTAACATTTCCAATTTTTATTTATTCATTCTTTTCTTTTCTTCCTCTTCCTCTTTCTGTTTTTCTCCATTTCGTAGTCTCTCATCTCTCCACTCCAACGGCAAGCTCCCCTAGCATTCTTTTTTGTTTGTTTGTATGTTTTTTGTCCCTGTTACTCTCTCCTCTCTCCCGTATCCATCTTAGCTCCACACATAACAATTTCCCTGCTGCATCCTGCCTACCTGCACCATGTGCTTGACATCACACCACCAAGCAGCAGAGGCACGGCCAACTGGAACCTGCCCTGCACTGATTACAGACCTGCTGTAGTGGCTGTAGTAAGTGCCACAAACAACCCATCCCAGTAACTCCTCTTCAGCTAGACATACCCTGCTGTACCATATCTGAGTGACTGACCCTGTCAATTGGAGAAGGAGGTGAAAAGTACTGTGCCCACAGATAAGCAAACAACAAAGAACACACAGTCCGCCTGCACAGTCATAGTCAAATTAAAAAAAAAAAAAAAGGGATGAAACAAACAAATCTACAATCAATAAATGAGAAAACTAACTACTGAACACCCAGAAGACAGCACACAATATCAAAACATTTACAAAAACAGGACAGGATGGCTCCAATAGGCGTCCAAAATAAAACAACAGATGACTCTCCAGTAGGAAGAAAATGCATTAGAACTAGCTGATAGGGAATTCAAATCTCTAATACTCAGAATTCTCCAAGAGCTGAGGTAAAAAGCTGACCAACATGAGGAAAAAATAGACAAATTCATGTAAAATACAGACAAAAAATTGGAAGAATTCAGAAACATAATGCAGGAACAAAACGCCAAAATAATTTCACAACTAGAAATTATACGAAGACAACAATTAGAAATCCAAAAGATGAACAATGAGATTTCAGAAATGGACGGTGTCATAGAAGGGCTGAGAAGCAGATTTGAAACGGTGGAAGACAGGATCACTGGAATTGAAGACAAACACTTGGATACACTGCTGTTTCAGGAAAACTCAGAAAAAAGAACAAAGAAAAATGAAGAGACCCTGAGAGTTTTGTGGGGTACAATCAAAAGCAAAAATCTGTGAGTGATTGGGATTCCAGAACAAGGGGAGAAAACAGAAAACACAGAGAGGATCATTGAAGAAATGTTGACAGAAAACATCTCCAATATCATGAAGGATGAAAAGCTGGCCATCTAAGAAGCTCAACAAACCCCATATAGGATAGACCCCAAAAGAAAATCACCAAGGCATATCATATTCACACTCGCCAAAACCAAAGACAAACAAAGAATCCTGAGAGCAGCTCGTGAAATACAAGAAGTCACATACAGAGGAGAAACAATAAGACTAAGCTCAGATTATTCGGCACAAACCATGCAGGCAAGAAGGCAATGGGATGACATATATAAAATCTTGAAAGAAAAGAATTGCCAGCCAAGAATAATATATCCTGCAAAATTCTCGTTCAAATCTGATGGTGAAATTAGGACATTTCCAGATAAACAGAAATTAAGGGAATATGTAAAAGCTAAACCAAACTTACAAGAATTACTAATGGGAGTTCTTCAATCTGAGAACAAACTACCTCAGCCTACAGGCAGAACCTAGGACACAGCATCGTACCAGCCAGATACCAATCAGGAAATGAACTCTCAAGGACTGTCCAAAACCAAAAGAAATACAACAGGGAATCAGAGCAGTTAATCAGTAAATGACAACAACATCAAAACAATAAAAGAGGGAATAAATGGCATAGGTATAGAACCTTCTAATGGAGAGGAAGGCAAGGCGATACCAAGTAATGGTAGACTGCTTCAGACATAGAAAGATAAGGGTAAAATTCAAGTAATCGCACAGAAAGTTAACAAACGTAACAATAAAGAGGAAAAACATAAAGTCTCAGCAAAAACAAAACTTACAAAAACAAATGAAATGAAAAAAAAATTAACAAACAAAAGTAACTCAGCACAAAAGAGTAAGAAGAAAAAAGAAAACTTCAGCACCACGAAAAAAAGCACTACAAAATGACAGCAACAAACTCATATCTATCAATAATTACACTTAATGTAAATGGACTCAATGCACACAAAAAGAAATGGAAAGTGACAGAATGGATTAAAAGAAAGGATCCATCAATATGCTGTCTACAAGAGACACATCTTAGAAACAAAGATGTGAATTTATTAAAAGTCAAAGGTAGGAAAAAAATATATCAAGCTAACAACTACCAACAAAGAGCAGGAGTGGCAGTCCTAATCTCAGATAAAATAGACTTTAAAACGAAATCTACCATAAAAGACAAAGAAGGACACTATATAATGATTAAGGGGCCAATCCATCATGAAGACATAACCATAATAAACATCTACACACCCAATGACAGGGCTCCAAAATACATAAAAAAAACTCTAACAACACTGAAAAGAGAAATTGACAGTTCCACAATAATAGTAGGGGACTTCAACACACCACTCTCAGTAAAAGACAGAACAACTAAGAAGAAACTGAGCAAAGGTACAGAAGACCTAAAGGGCACAATCAGTCAACTTGACCTCATAGACATATATAGAACACGCCATCCAACCTCTGCAAAGTACACATCATTTTCCAATGCACATGGTATGTTCTCCAGAATAGACCACATCTTAGGCCACAGAGCAGTCCTCAACAGAATCCAAAATGCTGAGATAATTCAAATTATGTTCTCTGACTACAATGCCATCAAGGTGGAAATTAACAATAGACAGAGCAAGGGAAAAAATCAGTTAAATGGAAACTGGCTAATACCCTGCTTACACATCACTGGGTAATAGAAGAAATCAGAGATGGAATCAAAAAATTCCTAGAATCAAATGAGAATGAAAACACATCATACCAAAACCTTTGGGACACAGCAAAAGCAGTCCTCAGAGGACAATTTATAGCAATAGATGCACATATCAAAAAAGAAGAAAGGGACAAAATCAAAACATTAACTACAGAACTCAAACAAATAGAAAGAGAACAGCAAAAAAAGCCCACGACCACCAGAAGAAAGGAAATAGTAAAGATCAGAGCAGAAATAAATAAAATAGAGAACAGGAAAACAATAGAATGAATCAACAAAACCAAAAGTTGGTTCTTTGAAAGAATCAACAAAATCGACAAACCAATGGGCAGACTGACAAAAGAAAAACAGGATAGGACACAAATAACCCAAATAAGAAATGAAATGGGGGACAGTACAACAGACCCAACTGAAATAAAAAGGATTATAACAGAAAATTATGAAAAAATATACACCAACAAATTTGAAAACCTAGAGGAAATGGATAAATTTCTAGAAACACACGGCCTACCCAAACTACAACAAAGTGATGTTGAAAATCTGAACAGACAGATAACAAGAGAAGAGATTGAAAAGGTAATAAACAAAACACCCAACCAAAAAAAGCCCTGGCCCAAATGGCTTCACTGGAGAAATCTACAAAACATTTACAGAAGAGCTTGTACCAGTACTACTCAAGCTATTTCAGAGCATAGAAGAGGAAGCAACAATTCCAAATTCATTCTATGAAGCCAGCATAACGCTGATACCAAAACCAGGCAAAGACGTCACAAAAAATGAAAACTACAGACCAATATCTCTCCTGAATATAGATGCAAAAATTCTAGCTAATAGAATTCAGTATCATATTAAAAAAATAATACACCACGACCAATTAGGATTAATACCAGGTATGCAAGGATGGTTCAGCATTAGAAAATTAATCAACATAATCCACCACATAAGTAAAAGGAAAGAAGAGAATCGCATGATCATCTCAATTGACACAGAAAAGGCATTTCACAAAGTCCCACACCCATTCCTTATAAAAACTCTCAATAAAATAGGTACAGAAGGGAAATTTCTCAACATAATAATGGGCATCTATGCAAAACCAACGGCCAACATCATTCTTAATGGAGAGAGGCTGAAAACATACCCCTTGAGAACAGGAACAAGACAAGGATGCCCTTTATCTATTTAACTCTATTTAACATTGTGCTGGAAGTTCTAGCTAGAGCAATAAGGCAAAAAAAAAAAAGAAATAAAGGACATCCAGATTGGTAATGAAGAAGTTAAACTGTCCCTGCTTGCAGGTGATATGATAGTATATATCGAAAACCCTAAAGACTCCACGAGAAATCTACTGGAACTAATAGAGAGATTCAGCAGAGTAGCAGGATTCAAGACAAACATTCAAAAATCAGTTGGATTCCTAAACACCAATAAGGAGAATGATGAAAAGGAAATCAGGAAAAGAATACCACTTTCAACAGCCCCTAAAAGGATAAAACACTTAGGAATAAATCTGACCAGGGACATAAAAGACCTATACAAAGAAAACTACAAAACCCTACTGCATGAAACCGAAAGGGATCTACATAAATGGAAAAACATACCATGCTCATGGATAGGTAGACTCAACACTGTGAAAATAACAATTCTACCCAAAGCAATATACAAATACAATGCAATCCCAATCCAAATACCAACAACATTCTTCAAAGAGATGGAAAAACTAATCATTAACTTTATATGGAAAGAGAGGAAGCCCTGAATAAGTAAAGCACTACTGAAGAAGAAGGATAAAGTAGGAGGACTCACACTACCTGACTTCAGAACCTACTAAACAGCTACAGTAGTCAAAACAGCCTGGTAATGGTAAAACGACAGATACATTGACCAATGAACAGAATGGAGAACCCAGATGTAAATCCATCCACCTACGGTCACCTGATCTCGACAAGGACCCAAGACTATCAAATGGGAAAATACAGTCTTTTTAGCAAATGGTGCCAGCAAAACTGGATATCCATTTGCAAAAAAATGAAACAGGACCCATACCTCACTCCGTATACAAAAACTACTTCAAAATGGATCAAAGACCTGAATATAAAGCCTAAAACTATATAGTTCATAGAAGAAAAAATAGGACCAACACCTCAGGACTTAATACATGGCATTAACTGGATAAAAACCATAACCATCAATGCATAAACCCCAACAGATAAGCTAGATAACTGGAATCTTCTAAAAATCAAACACCTATGCTCTTCAAAAGACTTCACCAAAAGAGTAAAAAGAGAACCTACAGACTGGGAAAAAATTTCTGGACGGTACAAGTCAGACAAAGGTCTAATCTCCATAATCCAGAAGAAAATCCAATACCTCTACAACAAAAAGACAAATAATCCTATTAAACAATGGGCAAAGGAAATGAACATACACTTCACCAAAGAAGACATTCAAATGGCCAGCAGACACATGAGGAAATGCTCGCAATCACTAGCCATTAGAGAAATGCAAATTAAAACTATAACGAGATACATCTCACCCTGGCATTACTGGCATGAATCAAAAACACTGGAAATAACAAATGTTGGAGGGGCTGCAGGGAGATCGGAACTCTTATGCACTGCTGGTGGGAGTGCAAAGTGACACAACCATTTTGGAAAATGATATGGCACTTCCTCAGAAAGCTAGAAATAGACATACCATTCGATCCTGCAATTCCACTCCTAGGAATATATCCTGGAGAAATAAGAGTCGTCACTCGAATAGACATATGCACACCTATGTTCATGGCATCATTGTTCACAATAGCAAAATGATGGAAACAACCTAGTGCCCGTCAACAGATGAACGTATAAACAAACTATGGTACATGCACACAATGGAGTACTATGCAACGAGAAAGAACACCAATGAATCTGTGAAGCATCTCATAACATGGAGGAAACTGGAGGACATTATGCTGAGTGAAATAAGTCAATCACAAAAGGACAAATATTGTATGAGACCTCTATTGTAAAAACCCATGAAAAAGTTCACACACAAAATGTAACAATCTTTGTTGGTTAACAGGGATGGGAGGGGTGGGGGGGAAATACTAAACAGGCAATAGATAAGTGGTATCTTGGGTGAAGGGTGAGGCAGTACACAATACAGGGGAAACTAGCACAACTTGTACAAGGAAAGGTCATGGAAGCCCCATAGACACATCCAAACTCCCTGAGGGACTGAATTGCTGGGCAGAGGGCTGTGGGGACCATGATCCTGGGGAACATCTAGCTCAATTGGCATGACACAGCTTATAAAGTCAATGTTCTACTTCTACCTTGGTGAGTAGTGTCTGGGGTCTTAAAAGCCTGTGAGCGGCAATCTAAGATACTCCACTGGTCTCATCCCTTCTGGAGCAAGAGAGAATGAAGAGAACAGGATACAAGGAAAAGATTAGTCTGAACGGTTAACTGTCCACGGCTACGAAGGCCTCCAGCGGACTGAGTCAAGTACAGCTAGATGGTGCCCAGCTACCACCACTGACTGTTCTGACCGGGATCACAACAGAGGGTTCTGGACAGAGCTGGAGAAGGATGTAGAATATAATTCTAACTCACAAAATAAGACCAGATTTACTGGCCTAAAGGAGATTGCAGAAACCCTGAGACTATGGCCCCCAGACACCCTTTTAGCTCAATGGTGAAGTTATCTCCGAGGTTCACTGTTCAGTCTGGGAGTGGACAGCCCCATAAAACCAAATGATGCTAGCGAGGTGCAGTAGTCCAGTGACAAGGGCCAGAAGGCAGAAGGGGACAAGGAAGCTGGTGATAGGGAACCCAAGGCTGAGTAAAGATATTGTTGATGTGTTGTGAGATTGTTAACCATTGTCATAGGGCAATATTTGTAGTAATTGTTAAATGAGAAACTATTTTGTTCTGTAAGCCTTCATCTTAAGTGAGAATAACAGCACAATTGGAAGATCATAGTCAATGTCACTGAACTGTGCATGTAGAAATTTTTGAAATGGTATATCTTTAGTTATGTGTATTTTCACCAAAAAAAAAAAATGTTGAGAAGTTAGAGGGTTGACATGTTGTGGTGTTGTTAACCAATGCCATAAAACAATATGTGTACTACTGTTTCATGAGAAACTATTTGTTCTGTAAACCTTTACCTGGAGTACAATTAAAAAAAAAAAAATAAAAGAAGAAGAAAAAAAAAAAGCTAAGATTTTCTTTCTTTCTTTATTGGCAACAGTCTGCTGATTAGTGTCCCATGCAGTCTTTTCCACCTAAAAACTCCTCTATCATAAACATTCTATAACACCTAGGTTCTTTTTTTTTTTTGTTTCAAGTGGAAGAAAAATTTAAATCAGAAAACCTTGAGTTCAAATACTTTCTAAACCAAAAAAAACCCAGTTCTATTGAGTTGATTCTGACTCATAATGACCCTATAGACATTCATTATTTTTCAGTAATTTTCACCTAATGCAATAATACTATTTTTAGCAACTAAACTTTATTTTTCTAAATATTAGACCAAAATTTTATAGAACCAAACCTACATTTCTTTTCACTCATATTTTATTAGTCTAAGTAATGGTCATTAAACTGTAAAATGACCATAATAAGAACATCTGGTACAAATAATATATTTGTGATCAGACTCTGGAGTCTTGATAAGCATACAACCCAAATGGAGGGAGCAGAATATACATCTTGTCAGAGACAAGCTTCCCTCCTGTGTGTTCTGTCTCTTATAAGTATTAGTCATAAGTTTTGCAGTAAGAATGAAAGGTGTCAGTTGAGTTGGAGAATCCATTACGTGGAGGTCTGTTAAGAGACCTTCTGTGATACATATTCAATGTATATTTATCCTGCTTCTTTTAAGCTCTTTAAGGGCAGGGTCTTGTCTTTATTGTTCACTACTAGTTCCCCACGTCCTCACCTCCAATGTGTAGCATAGTGTCTTGCAAGTAGTAAAAAAATCAAATATATTTTGCTGTGATCAAGCAATGCATACAACACATATACTCATAAAATGTCAGAGAGCATATAAAATATTAACTATTACAAGAAATCAAATAACCATTTTGAGAACTACTCAACTATCAAATTGACAAAAATTTAGAAAATGCTAATAATTATTGAAACACAAGTAATGAAATAAGCACTTTATTGCATTGTTGGGAGAAGCATAAGTTGATACATTAATTCTGAAGGAACATGTACTCCAAAGCCTCTCAATTATTAATATATTTTAGATTATTCAGTGATGTATATATTTATTAATAAACATAATTTTACAGATATAACCATGTTATTAAATATGTAAATGTTTTATATAATGAAAGATTGGTTCAATAAATCATATGGCATCCATATTATTTGGAAAATTATACAGACATTTAAATCATATAGTCATACATTATTTAATGACATGGAAAATGCCTAATGGAAATGAAAACCTGAACTGTATATTTGGAAAATTACATTTACTATAAAACATACACATACATGAAGAAAATATAAAAAACTAGAAACAATTTCTTTTAGGTGATGACATCTTTGGAGGTTTTGATTCTCTTTGTTATTTTTCCTTCTATTTCTCATTTTTTCTACCAAGAACATACTGATTACAAATCAAAACACAAATTTCTTAAAAATTCTTTCATTTTTTAGTTCCTGTGCCAATTATTGCTCCTTCCAAAATATTATCAGAAAACTAATAATGATTATTACATTTAGTGAGTTGGAGAGCCTTGCCTGACTTTTGCTTTAATTCAGTGGTGTTACGTTTGATAAAATGGTAACAGTAAAAAGAACATTAGAGATGTCCTAATTAAGCTTCCTTGTTTAGCACTAAGTGGGCATGCATTATTTCCACATTAAGCTTTCCATGAAAACGTGTTTCAAAATTGGCATGTACTTGTACTTGCTTGGGAATAGGAACTGGAATGTAGAAAATAATATAACTAATGTACCAATATTCCTTAGTCTAACAAGTGTTTACACTTTAAAATGTAGCAGTAAACTGAATACCTATTAGGCATGAAAGTTTTACAAACTGACTATTCATGTCACTTTGACTATAATTTCTAAGTGGAAATTAAATATTTCAGTGGAAATTAAAATGATAAAAAATAAAATAAAAAAATTAGAAACTTGTATTTATTTTTTTGTATTTCATTTGAGATATTTACTCTTGAGGCTATTGCTTTCCTGGGCTCACAGCTAATCTATATTTCATAGCATCCTTTTTATTTATGTTGGGACCACATGACTGAAACCTGGTAAATGAAATGTGGGCTTCTAGGTCTACGTATAAGCACTTGCCAGGTGATACTCCATGCTCTATATTTTTATTTAAAAGAGAAATTGTAAGTCATATGTTAAAGATAATGGGTTACCATATGGAAGAATGCTAAATCCTTAAATCACTTTTTGAGTAAGAGAGACCCAGGAGAGCTACTGGATCAGAAACATCCATATTGGACTTTGTGCAACTGAAAAATAGCACAGAGGTTCTGAGGCTATTTTTTACAAGAGCTAGCATTAATTAAACCAACTAATACAAAAACAGGTAACTTGAAGTTAGATGTTTACATAACAAATACTTAGACTATTTGACGTTAGCTTAATAATCAGGCAGCAGATGACAAGAAAACAGATAAAGGAAGTCGGTCAGTGATGTTGACAATGCTTTTAAAAACTGCCACCTGTGGTCACTTGGAAGCAATGTCAAAGCTTACCAAACTTGTAGCTCTAGAAGAAATTTTAGGGAACAGATATCAGTAGTGTGTGCTATTGTTTTTGGCGATTTTTCTAAAGTATTACAAGGAAGAGATGATCTCAGAAAACAATTGACAGGTTTAAAGTGGAAACAATAAGGAATAAAGAAGTTCAGAAAAATAAGTAAGAGATGGGATTTTAAAAGGCCTTTGAACAGATGACTCAGTTTTGTGCAAAGATCAGATGAAGGGCGTAGCCTGCCCACTCAAACTTGACAGCCTCAAGTTTAGCTGGATTTAAGTTGAGAGACAGAGGTACGACAGTAAGGTACCAAAGAAATAAAACATACTTGAGAACAATGTCTGGTGGTTTTGGTTACTTGCACTTAAGCCTGACTGAAAGCAAATAGCTTGCCAAATTTTTGAAAAAAAGAAAGTTGTCATAGAGCTACAAGTCAAGATTCTAAAAAGTCGTTGACACTGCAATACTTAAAGCAATTCATGGACACCAATACTCCCATGAGCATGAGGCAGGCTCTCTAAGTAGACAGCCAAGATGTAGAATAATAAGAAGTTTCACTGAGGTTGGTTTTATTAGCAAGGAATTTCTTCCCAGGCTAACTGAGGACTTTTCTTTATTTCCGTGAAAGCAAGACCTAACAATATCTGCCTTCCTGTATTCAATAATGCTATGGATCAATGCCTTTGTATGCCTACTAGTCTCCCATTTTCCAAGTGACAGTTGTTAGGCCGTATATATGGAGAATCAGAGGGCAGAAAACATGGCTTTTTACTTGGCAGATTTCAGAAACATAAAGAGCTACGTATGGACCTGACAAAGATAAATGTCATCACCAAGAATACCTGGAACATAAATTGAATGGATTGCAGCTGTTGTGATGTGGGGGTGTGGAAAATTTGTTTGGGAGATAGTGTGAAACAAGTATTTGGTGACCAGAAGGGTAAACTCTAAAAGAGTTACTGCTATATGCTTATCAAACTTTCTCCATTTCTTCCTAGACTTACAGCTAAACTATTTCAGTCCCCATTTTAATTAGTTTGGGATCATGTGACTAACTTGTGGCCATAAAATTCCCTGCCCGATCCTCTACACTCATCCTGTTCTTTAAGATGAAGAGGGAGGCAATAGAAGATGGTAGTGATTTCTAGGCCAACCGTCAGGAGGGGATGGACAAAAATTGTAATTGTATTAAACCATTGAGATTTCTGGATTTGTTATTATAGTACGAGCATTAATTACTCTAATATAGACACTTTTTAGCTGAAATAATTCAATGATATAATCAAAAAGTAAAATATCAATTTACTAGACAAAAGACATAGTTTAGATGTGCAAATAAAACTATTGTTTTTACTTGTTAAAAAGAGGTTGAACTTTTTGAAAATTTTTGGAAAGATGTCAACATTTATAATTTTTCAGTCCTTTATCGTTTAAAGAGAAAGAAGGAAATCCTTATACCCCTTTTTAATAAAAAGTTCAAGAGAGCTATTCTGTTTAGCAAACACTGATTTTAACTGGGGTGCATTCTTTCCATAGTCCAAAGCACATAAAATAATGTGGATTTTAGAGACATGATTACAGGTGATGGTCTAGAAATAATTAATGATAACTTTTGGAGAAGCTGTCATAGGTACGTATGATGCCTTTAAATTAATAATAGTTTATATTGCCTGTATTGCTTTCCACAAAGACCGCTGTTCCATTCTATTTGAACTTAATTGGTATAATTGGTAACAGTTATAGCTTGGAGTGCCATTTTAATCATGTAGGTACAACTTTCCTGACAGAAGAAAATAAAATAACTATTGTGATTTATTTATTATTAGTGAGGAGACAGAAAGGTAAAAAAAAAATGACTGCTGTTTTTTGTTGTAACCTGAGACTTTGGAGCTTCTATATCATAACTAGCAACTGACTAATGGTTTTAAAAATTACCGATCATCTTTAAGGAATTAATAAAAGATAGTTGGTGTGTAATTTAACATGAAGGAAAAAAAATTCGGAAATTAGTTGGATGCAGGTTAGAGATATATACAAATAATCCAAGAAGAAGTGAACATTCTAAAATGTTCTAAATAGTGAAACTCCTGGTAAATAAGATTGTCATGACAGACATGCTGTTCACCTCTGATTAATTTTGTCTGAAGTCCAGACTGAGAATGATCCTAGTTATAAATGCAATTACTTCAGTTCTTATTGATTTGAATGGGTTGGTCAGTATGGCTATGGGGATACAGGGGGTTAGATGTTGAAAAGAAACTACATTAGATATTGCTAATTTAATATTATTTTCCTGACAAAACACGGAGATAATAATTTCCTAAGAGTGTTTCCTACCAAATGTTATTTAATTATTATGAGATACTGAGCAGGCTATTCGAAGAAAGCATTATGTTTTTCACCTTTATTGCCATTCTTTGAATATTTTCCTTTCTCCTATTTTCTTAAATAATAAAAAGACAAAATTCACTTAAAAATAGGAACTCATAGTTTTCAGTTTTTCTTAGGCAATTGGAGAATATGTACTATATCTTCTTGTTGAAGAATTCTGAATTAGAAATTCTGAGGCATTTCCTGTCCCTTGAGTGTGTGTTTATATGTGTATGTATTTATGTGTGTGTGTGTATGTATATATGTGTGTGTATAGATAGAATGTGTGTATATATACATACACGCACACACACACATATGTATATACCATTGCCGTCGACTTGAGTCCGACTCATAATGACCCTATAGGACACAGCAGAACTGCTCCATAGGGTTTCCAAAGAGTGGTTGGTGGATTTGAACTGTTGACCTTCTGGTTAGCAAACAAACACTTTAACCATTGTGCCACCAGGGCTTGATATATCTATATATTTAATATGGGAAACATTCTTATTCTCTAAAACAAATTTTTAACATTTGAGTCACTTTCTGTTATGATACATTTGTAGTTCAGTGCATAGTAGAGTCAGCAATGCCATATCTCAATATTGTCTTACTTTTCTTCTTTAATTCTGCTCCAGTTCCTACCAAAAGAAGGAATGAATGAATGAATAAATAAATAAATATTTAAAAGCCTCTTACTTCAGTGTTAACCCCACTATGAGTTGGAATTGACTCAAAGGCAATGGGGAGGTAGACACCATGAAAAACACCCCAGGACCTAGGAGACTGTCTGGCACATGGCACTTCAAGAGTTTAAAGACAAAACTCTTTATAGCCTAGCTGTATCAGACACTTTTTTGGAAGTTACTTTATTTAGCAGACCATTAGCTACTCAACTCACTATAGGACTTGACATTTTCCTTTGGCCTCCTGTCCCAGTCCTCACCTGGCTCATCTCTAATTCAAATTTCAAGTAGCTTCATCTGTACCTTCTTTATTTCTTCCTCTGTTATGGAGAAGCATGTATGATTCCCACTCACTAAATCTGCTTTTTCCTCCTAAATTCTTGTTTTCATCACTTTCCCGTCTAAAGAAATTTGCTTCCAAATTTATTCTCTTCCTGTCTAGCACAACTTGCGTCTTCACCTGCACTGCGTCTTCTCCACTGTCTGCAAATATAGAAGCTTGACTATTTTGAAAACCAAAACAAAAGGGGAAAAAAAAAAATTACTGCACTTCCTTTTGAACAGTCTGGCTTCCTTTCTGCAATGACACAAAACCGTTCTAATGAATAATTAACACCTACGGATTCCATATTAGTTCCACCTATTTCTTGTTTCACTCTGTAAAAATCTGACCTCCAAATCTATCACTTTTATGAAACTGCCGTCTCAAAGTTTCCAGTGAGTTCCTCATTAGAAAATGCAGTGGTCCTTTCTGTGTTCTCATTCTGTAAGCCCTCTTGCTATATTTGATTACTATTATTACCATTATTTGCCTTCACCTGCTTGACACACACTCCTTCCTTTGAATCTATAATTATACCTTACCTTGATTCATTACCTTCCTCTTAACATTTATTTTGTTTTTTTTCTTTGTCTCCATAGCTGACTCCATTTTCCTCCATTTAACCCTGGTCTCAGGAGATCCTGTGCTTTATCTTTTGCTATTGCTTTTGCCACTTTATATCTTTGCTCCCCAGCAGTTTATGTATTGTTTTCAAGTAAATATACTCCAGAATATATATTATTATTCCTGTCTCTCACCCACACTTTAGGGACATATCCCCAACTTCTTATTGAATTGTCCTTTCCATAGATCACACATTTCCAAAATATTGACAAACATTTCCCCTCATACCTATTTACACCATCATTCTAGTTATTTGTTGTTGGTGTTGTTAGCTGCTGTTGGGTCAGCCCCTGACTCATGGTGACCCCATGCACAACCCAAACCAAAAAGCCACACCTGTTGCAGTCTAGTTGATTCCAACTGATAGCGAACATATAGGACTGAGTAGAACTGCCCCACAGAGTTTCCAAGGAGAGGCTGGTGGATTCAAATTGCCAACCTTTTGGTTAGCGGCTGTAGCTCTTAACCACCGTGCCACCAGGGTTCCCCACGCACAACAGGATTGGATTGTTGTGATCCATAGGGTTTTCAGTGGCTCATTTTTTGGAAGTCAATTTTAATCATTAACCAGACTAAAAAGTGTTCTGATCTAACTGATCTCTTTCACAACCATATTGGATATGGTGACGAATTAGAAAATTTTTGCTTAAATATTTCTGTTGGATTTAGCAGTGGCTGAGAAGCAGGCCCAGCACAGGGATAAGAGCAAAAGCTGAAGGCAAAAAAAAAAAAAAAAAAAAAGATATATATATATATAAGTTCAAAAAATGGTTTTAGGAGGGTGCTATGATGATCTGAATACATAACTCTTTGTAAGGCAATAGGAAATGGTAAAGTTATTTTATCTTTGGTTTAGAGTCAGCTATAATCACGTATTAGGAAAATGCAAAAGGTTACTAATTTTATTTCTCACTTTCTCAGTTCTACTAGTCTTTTACCGCTTGTCCCAAACTAAGATAATTTTGTTTCCTGTTTTACAGATAAACAATCATTTATAAGAACGCCTTCAACTTAACTGTTTTCAAGATTGCAAATTTACCTACATTCACACTCTTAGCCTTTTAAAACACAGTACAATCCTATAATAACGCCCTTGCTCAAAATCTTTAATATCTTGCTACTTTCCTCATGCTTTTACCCTGCTTACATTTCCATTCCTTGGTTTCAAAGATCTACGCTTTGCTGTTATAATGGTGGATATAATATTTCCTCTTGCCTAATGTGAATTTTTCACCTCTACTCAGGATCTTTACCTCCTCATAACTTCTCCATGAATTCATTTTCTTAAACATAGCCTCTCTCTGTCTTCAACCTCTTTTACTCTACCAATTTTTCCCTGGCAGGGTTTTAGTAAACTCAAGTTTTCTCTTTTTAAAAAACAAAACAAGTATATAAATAACACCCTCTCCAGATACCACATTTTCATCTCTCATTTTCTTTTACATTATAATTTTTGTGAGAATAATATGTACTCACTGTGGTCATTTCCCACCCACCTCTCAACCATTTCAATTTGAATTTTTATTTTCCTATTCATGGGTTTTCTGGTACATTTAGGGCTCTTCCTTTTCATTCTTTCCCAGCCTTTTCTTCTGCCTATCTACTAATAGTGTTATTCATGGTTCTATCACAGGCTTTCTTCTTTCTTTTCCCAGCACTCTCCCTGGTTAAACTTATCTACTCCTACATCCAGGTGTAGATTCTTTCATTCAACAAATGTGTATCAAGTCCATGTACTATTCTAATTACTAGTGATACAAAGTAAACAAACTATAGTGAATGTCAGAGGTAGGGTGTATAGGAAAGGAGGCAGAAATAATCTCCATAATAAAAATATATACTAAGTGAGCATCTAGGGCAGAACTCTTAAGACAGACATAAGCTTGACATATTAGAGGGAGGAATGAAACCCAATGTAGTTCAACTGTAGTTTTGGAAGGTTAGAACAGAATGAGATGGCATCAGAAATATAGACAGCAGTCAGATCATGGAAAAGATTTTGCAGACCTCTGGCTAAAAACAAATGGTGGCTTTAGTTCTATTTCTAGCTTCTTGACATACTGACTTCCTGACTCATAGTTCCAAATGCCTAGTGTGTATCTCACTTGGGTGGTATTCAGACAAACTCAACTAATCTGAAACCAAACTCATCACCTCACCCTCAAACGTACTGGTTTCCTTCTGTATCTTAGAAAATGGCACCCTGAGCTTAAGCCCCAAACCTGTGAGTCTGCCACTCCTTCCTTCTACTTCTCTCTCCCAACCCCCTCTAACAGTAAATCAATTGTAGCACTGTCCGTTATACCGCCTAGATATCTTTGCCCACCTCTCTTCTTACTTATTCTCACGTCAGCCACACAGATCACAAAAATCTCCCTCTTCAAATATTCCAAATGTTTCCCACTGGCCTTACTCACCTGCAACCAACTCACAATATTGCAAGGCGATTGATCCTTTTAAAATACAATATGATCCTATAATAAAACCCTTGCTCAGTATCCTTTAATATCTTGCTATTTTCCTCATGGTTTTTACCTCTTCATAACTTGATTTCAAAGATTTAGCTGTTTGGAACATATTTAAAGTTCCCTACAAACATTAGTAAATAAATAAACAATTTATTTAAACACTATATATAGCTTACTACTAAATATGCTTTTTTTTTTATCCTAACCTTGGTATTCTTTTAAAATTCAACTTATAAAATTTAAAGAAAAAGATATTTTTGATAACTTCTATTTTGCGCCATTTCATAAACGTAACAGCCAAGATTAAAATACTTTCTTGTAAAGAAATCGGCTGAAGACAAATTGAAATCATAGATAAGTAATTTTCCCTGGAAAAGAAAATATTCCCCAAGTGAAGAAAACAAATGTGCTACAGTGAAAAACTTGACAGAAGATATAACCCCAATGAAATGAACAGAAAAGATACCCACAGGGAGTCAAGATAATATTCTATTTTCACCATTGACAAGGTGACCTGTGCTTTCAAATACTACACTAAGCTCTAAGCTATCAATATATAAGAAGGGTGACATTAGCCTGTGAATATTTAACAATTATGATGATTATGTCCTAGAGAGCTTACTCTTAGAAAAAAAGGGATGGAGGCAGGGGTGTATGTAGCCCACCCTTGAAGCACAGCAATATTGCTATTTTACATTTGATAAGATATATATGTATGTATATATACATAATATAATTGTATGATATGATATATATGTATAAATACCCACATATATACATATATTGTACAAACTGTTAACAAAGGAAAGTTAAAAACATAAATTTTATTTAGAATTTTATCTCATTGGTGCAAACAGTTAAGCCTTCGACCATTAGCTGAAAGATTAGTAGTTTGAACCCACCCAGAGGCACCTTGGGAGACAGGCCTGGTATCTGCTTCCAAAAGGTCACAGCCTTAGAAGCCCTATGAAGAAGTCTACCCTGCACACACGGGGTAACCATGAGTTAGGATACAAGAGACAGCAGCTAACAAAAACAATATGTTAATTTTTTATTTAAATTACATTTAAGTCTATGCACACTGCTTAATATGACTGTTGAGAGGAAAATTAGTATTTTTAAATGTAGTCTTAAGTTTGAATCCCAGCTCAGTTACATACTGGGTAATTTGTTAATGCCCGAATCATAGCCTACTTATCACTAAAATGAGGATAATGATAGTTCATATATCATGTATTTGTAATGTGCTTTGCCCAGTGTCTGGTCAATAAGATATTAATGAATATTCTTGTACACGCTTTTATGAGGATCATGAGACAGTAAAATTAAAATGTATAAGGTATTTTTTAACATATTTTTTGCATTGAGCATCTTTTATTTGCTGATCATTACTCTAGGTTCTGGGGATTCAGGAGTAAATAAAACAAACTCAATGCCCAGGGGGTAGGACTTTAGAAATGGCGGTGTCAATAAGTCAGGCAATTCCTGGCAAACAGAAAAATTAAAAACAAAATAAAATCTTAGCATAATTATTAAAAACAACTAATTCAAGACATTGGAAAATGGCTAAGGCACGCATAAACTTGACAAGAGTTTCCTTGACAGACTGGAACTCTGCTGTGTCAGAACTAAGAGTTTGTCAGTCACTTGCTTAGAGCACTCCACAAACCTTCTAGGTCTTAAGGGTGAAAGCAACAGCCTTGACTCGAAGTGGCAAATGATAGCATTCAGTATAGTTGACTATCTAAATACTTAAGGGGAAAATTCTGAAAGCTAGTTAGTTGCAGAAAGGCTAAGAACCAAAATTTGAGTATAGACTCTTGCCAAACCCCTGGCTGACTGATGTGCTCTGAGTGTGTGGGAAACCAAGGGTTTAGCTTTGAAAGACAGAATTGATCCTGATAAGATTTGCAGTTTGCTGTACTTTTGACTATGTTCACTAACTCATACGCAGGCACAGCTCAGGAGATTTATGAAAATCTAATTCAATTTTTGACAAAAGAAGAGAGACAGAAGTGTTTGTCTTCTCTGTT
Source organism: Dugong dugon (assembly GCA_030035585.1). Lineage (NCBI taxonomy): Eukaryota > Metazoa > Chordata > Mammalia > Sirenia > Dugongidae > Dugong > Dugong dugon. The sequence goes on from CM057465.1 coordinate 45,408,232, forward strand.
TAGACATATTATGGGGCCCTGGTGGCACAGTGGTTAAGCGTTTGGCTGCTAACCAAAAGGTCAGCAGTTTGAATTCACCAGCCACTGTTTAGAAACACTATAGGGTGGTTCTACTCTCCCCTATAGGGTCACTATAAGTCAGAATCAACTCGATGGCAACTTTTTTCTTTTTTTTTTTAAATAAAGTAATATAATTGTTATTATAGTAACATAATGCTTTTATTAATACGACTTTGTAGTCATACAAATGCAATAGATCAATGCATACATACATAGATGCATGTATGTACACATAGGAACACGTGTGTATACATACCCATTGCCATTCAGTCGATTCCAACTAATAGTGACCCTATAGGACAGAGTAGAACTGCCCTGTAGGGTTTCCAAGGCTGTAATCTTTACAGAATCAGACTGCCACATCTTTCTCCCACAGAGCAGCTGGTGGGTCAAGCGCTTAACCACTGTGCCACTGGGGCTCCTTACTAATAGAAGGAAACATAGGGGAATATATTTGTGTTCATGGCTTGAGAAAAACTTTCCAAACAAGTTGAAATAAAAACCAAAAGTTAAAAACAAAAAGATGGATTTAACTACATCAAAATAATGGTTTCTATCCAGTGAGGGAAAAAATATCATGCAGAGACACATTTGCAACACAAAAACTGGCAAAATCTTAATATCTAAACATTAGACTATCACTAGTAAATGAAGCAGAAAAAGAAGTCTAATAAACACGGACAAAGGCTAAATCCACAGAACAAGTAACTTATAAGGGAAACTCACTGGTAACCAGAAAAATTAGAAAGTCCGATACAATTAAATATTGTGAGAATGTGAGGAATATACTGCTAATATGTATGTAGACTGGTGAGGTTAGATTTCAAACACACCGTCTAAAATTACTATTTTATGGCTGACTTTCAGCAAGAGACAGTTCCTAAAAGTTGAAACTTAAATGGCTAATAAGCATATAAAATATTCAGCTGAAGTATTCTTAAAGAACAGAACACAATTAAGAGATATAATTTTCCATGTAACAAATCGTCAGGTGTTATAAAACAGTATAATACTCAATGCTTACAAGTATCTGATGAGATGGTAACTTGCACATTGTATTGGAAGTCGTATAAATTTGCCGCCACCTTACTGAAAATCAATGTGACATTGCAAATTAGAAGCTTTAAAATATTCATGACCTACGACTCAAGAATTCTACTTCTAGAATTCTGTCTTAAGGGGACAATCAGAAACATGCATAAATATTTTTCACAAGATTATTTATTATAGTGAAAACTGAAACAAACATAAACCCTCAACAATATGGCAAAGGTTAAATAGCTTGATTATCAGATGCAGCTGCAAAAAAAGTATGTTTTGGGGAAATTTTAATGAATTAAGGAAATTCTTATATTAAACACAAGAAAAGCATGATGAGAAATCTTACTGTATGAAAACAAACACAACAAATTATTAACAGTTTTTATCCATATGCTCTGGTAGTTAACCACTAGACTGTAAGCAAGAAGTGAGTGTATGTATTTACCTGTAAGTGTTCAACACTGTACAGCTCCTGGCATCTACTAGCCATTCAAACAATTGTTGTTGAAAGAATTAACTTGATTTTGAGTATATTTTATTTCTTTTCTTCTTATGCTTTTCTGTAATTTGGTAATTCTCCCCCAGTGAGCGTGTATTGTTTTTATAATCACAAAATAGAAATCTTACTTTAAGAAATATGCCTGCTGCAATTGCCTGGAGTAGATTTTTTTATTTTTTCTTTTTTCTGCTGGGATGAGGATGAAGAATCAGAAAATGCATAGAATATGCTTATTTTTTGCCCAGAAAGTTCTACCTGAAGGAGACTCTCATACAAGTTGGTAAACAATAATGTCAATTGGAATTTAGAAATGGAGAGAGCTATATTAATGTCTCAACTTGGATCATTAGGAACTATTTTTTATGTATGAACTCTACTTTTTCTTTTGGTTTGTCACTAATTTTTAACCTACCTTACATATTCAGTTTTTGGATTACAAAATACTATCATACTCATGAGCTTGATATTTGTAGCTCAAATAATGAAATCACATAGTATTTATTGTAAAACTTTTCCAGTTAACGTCTAAACCTTTTTTATATTAAGTATTTTGTACAATTATATAAAAGGTACTTGCTCTGGGACAATAATGCCAAACTATATTTTCTATATTGAGCTGTAATGACATAGAGAAGTATATTTTACTTCTGTGTGCAAACTCAGATAAAATTGTCAAATATTTAGCATTGGGCTTTTATTCCCGTTTACCTGAGTGATAATTATGTCAAAGATTAAGTGAAAGGAGAGACTGGAAATATGCAAAGATTATGTAATAAAAATCAATATTTAATAAACTTTACATTTTAGGTGAAAAAAGTGCCATTTGCTGTAGATTTAACTCAAACTTTTCAATTTCAGGCTTGAATTTCAATTTGCTAAGAAAACTTTCTCTATTTGGATATGTTTTCTTCTCTTCTGGCCCAGTTCCACCTCTACGGACGCCTAAAGGATTTGTGTGAGTTGGCTCACATTTACAAAGCACCCAGTGTGAAATAGCATTTTACTCCGTGTGAATTCAATTTTTTTTTCCGATTCTTTTTCTTTGTTGTTCGTTAGGAATTGACAGGAACTTCACACTGAGATGCAAGTAATCAAGGTTACCTATCACAGAAGAAAAACCTACTTTCTTCTATTAAAAAGCAAATTATAGCAGAAACTGGTTGTCTGCTCTTCACCATAAAGACATGGTCATGAAACTATGTATATAAATATGTATAAAACATTAGTCAATTCCACCATTTCATGCTAAAATAGTAACATTGAACATGGCTATTCAAACCAGTGAACCAGAAATTGATCAAAACCTGTCCATATTTACATAGTGTGTATTTAGACATGGAGGTGAGAAAGACATGGAAAAGTGATTCCTTCATGACAAGGACGGATTTGAAGTGACTGTTTTATCCAAGAAGTAATAGCACTACCAGGCAACATCACATTCCATGTACAGTCAGCCTGTCAACATTCTGTCACTAAAACATATTATCTTGCATTTTACAATTTTATTTTGTGTAACCTATCATGTTGCAAAAGATTCCTTTCTCTCTCTTCCCAAATACTCAGTTTCATTTGCATTTCATGAAGTGGGGATAAAATAAAGTTGCACTTCCTGAAACTAGAAAATCAAGTCAAGTGGGTGACTCTGCCATCTCCATCCATAACACTGAGATCTCAGTAAAGCCCTAGAACAAATGACATTTGAGGTCCTTCTAGGCAAAAATTGGAAATTTCAGCGGAGAATTGTATTTGCAGAATGCAGAGGAACGAATTTCCCCTCCATACCCAGGACAGGCAGAGCTATTACCTGCTTCCATTTGAAAAAGAAACTAGTTTCTTAGATTAAAAAAAAAAAAAAAAAAGTATTAGTTTTATCTATAATTGAATGAGTTTTCCCAGATGAATGACATATCTAACATTTAAAAATATTACTGTTCTCTGTTAACTTCTTTCATAACTCCAATTTAGCCTTATGCCAATATTATTAACTAGCATCATCACTAACCACAACCAAAAGTCACTCTCATTTTTTACCAAAATATATTCAAAACTTACTTGAAGCTTGCAACCCTTCGTGATTAATCAAAAACAGCGCTGGTATAATCATTGCAACGTAAATGAATGACTACTAGCTGCAAGGTTGGTGGTTGAAACCCACCCAGAGGTGCTTCAGAAGACAGGCCTGAGGATCTGCTTCTGAAAAGTCATAGCTTTGAAAACCCTATGGAGGAGTTCTACTCTGTATACGTGGGGTCATCATGAGTTGGAATCAACTTGGCAGCAACTAACAACAACAAAATCTTAGGCAACCACTAGCCACAGGGAGATAAAAAGTTATATTATATATCATCCTATATTAGAGAAGTTTATAGTGTAAGGATGGAGAGCCAAGAACAGTCAACTCTACTTAAAAAAATGAAGCAATTGCTCTACAGGAAGTATTTGTTGTATTCTTTGGAGACACAGAAGAGAGACCCCAAATCTAATCTGGTGAGGGCAGAAGGGAAGCATTAAGAGACATTACCTGTTTTTAATTCTACTCCTTAAATTTCACTTTTTTATTCTATAAACTCTTAATATAGTGTTAGGTCCTCATTAAGTTATCAAATTCAGAAGCTTACTAACAGTGAGAAATCTGACATAGAAAGTATTCCAAAGGTTTACTGAAGGAAACAGATATTGTTAAGCTGGCCTTTGTATCTAGGGAGTCTTGTAAGTACTTTTAAAGGTAAAAATCATTTATTATGAGCTCATTTATTTTTCAGCAGCACTGTTTCCAAGCGTTGAAAAGTTTGCTGACCTTCACTCTTAAGTAGGCTAAAGGATTTCCTTGTTAACTTATCAATTTGATTAACTGGGTTTTTTTTTTGGAGTATGTAGAAGACATATTTTAGTCCAGCATATTGTGATTATTATAAACTACAAATAAGTACCACTCTTGAGTGCAGTCCACTTACTGAATGTTACATTTCTCAATACAGATTTTTCTGCTTCTAATTTTGTGTGCTCTCTTATCAAATTTATGGCACAATATTTCCATGGGTATTTCTTCTTTTGAAAGACAATATCCTCTAATTCCATCTGCCCTCTTTATATTAATGGTGCACATAAGCACTCAATATAGGTTTCCACATCAATAAATAAAAACAATAAAACATATTCTAAAATACCATGCTGTATTTACTCGATTTTCAAAATAATTTTTTTTCTCATTTTAATGTTTCTTGAATCAAGATTTGTCCTAAATGGCTACGTGCATTAATGCAATTTTCCCATAAAACATGCGAGCAAAGTTGATGGTATATTTTATGATTGGTGGAATCTTAGAAATGACAAAATACAGTATTCGTAAGAATATTTACCTGTAAGTACAAAAGTCAGCATCCATTCCAGATACCTCTGAAAAGAAAATTACTTATGTTCTGTATTACTATATCTTTAACCTCTATTTATCTAGGAAATGCTAGAATTAATCTATCTCTGAATAAAATCTGTTTTAAGTCTCAATATCCATGTAGCAACAAAATTATTGTTTCCAGTATCACTGTTCTGCTCCATCGTGTAAGTGCACATATATTCAAAATATTCTGATAATAGAAATGTTTACATATGCAGATTTTCTAAAGCACTTCAAATAAATTTAAGCTTTGACACATCTGGTTAAATAATCAATGAAACATTAAAAAAATAGACAGATTATAAATAAACTTTGGGAGAATTCAATTGCCTCTGTTGTAGGTGGATTTATATTTTGCTGATACTTGCAGTCTTTTCTTTCTTTCTTCACGTCTTATTTATTTGTTTTTCTGACCTGACCAGTATTCTGCCCTAGGAAAACCAAAGACTCTGAGACCCCAAGACTACTCCTAATTTCAACAGTTGACACACTTTTTACTAACTATATTTGAATGGTGGAATGGTGGTATGGGAAATAAAAGCTAGGGGACCAAGATTCCAAGAAGCAAAGACAATTTTCACCTGAAGGAAAGGAATTCAGTACTTAACTCTTCCTTTTACATTTTGGGAAGACGCAGAATTTTGCCAACAGCGCATGGAGCAGAGCTTAAATAGCTTTCTTTTTTTTTTTTTTCAGTATTCTGAGAATAATTTTACTTGCATTTTTTCCTCACAACTTTTTCCACTATTCTCATTGTAACTTATTTTATTTGTGAAAATAACTTCAATTATATTGCTCTAATAAAAAAATGAAAACAGGAACATTTACAATTTGATTTAGACTTAGATACCTATTGTTTTGAGACGAATGTTCTAAGTTGTTTTTATTTATTGTCTATGCCTGCATTCTTCCCTTTTAGCCCTCAAATTTCACTGGCTTCTCTAAACTTTTAATTGAAATCCAGAACTTGGAATCTAATAGCATTACCTACACACACACTGATAAGCATTTAAATCTCTCAAGGAGATCGTTAGCTACATTGTGCCCACAGGAATAGGTGACATTGGAATCTTATGAAAGTATTGCATTTGAAGATGTTAGAAATATATTTCCCTACCTTGACTCACACTTTTACACAGCTGGACTTTAAAACTGAAACTCATATAGGTAAACCCTGGAGAATGGTTGAAGGAAGATATCTTTAAAAAGACATATGAAATTACTACTCAACACCAAAGTTAAAGAAAAAAAATCAGCCTAATTCTGGTCTTTGGTCTCATATAGCTATGCAACCTTTCGATAACTCTTGGCCCTCAGTTCTGCATATTGTAATGGAGGCAACTGAAGAAACTGTTTACCTTCTGAATGCAGAAACATAAAGTAAAACGTTTACTTTCTTGAATTTGTAATGTTTCCCACAATACATAAGCTAATTAGTATTTCTTTTAACTCTGCTAGATAACGTTAATTTTCAAAGGATTAAATGCTTAAGAATTTTCTAGTTTCCTGTTTTGTTTTCTTATTTGACACTATGCCCTCTGTTTGTCTCCCTCTTTCGCTCATTTCTATCTTTGTCATCACTATCTACCTCTCTTGTGTTTTTTCTATCTACTACAATAGAAGGTGGCTTTGCAAAGAAAGCTTGCGTGGATAATAGATAAATGTTTCACACTTAACAAGGTGAAGAAGTTCTATTTCCTAATAGAGCTTACGAACTGTTTGCAGTGCTTATGCCTTATTGATATAAAATTTCCATTAGTCTGAAACTGAAGAGAAAATGAGTGGGTTTGCTAGAACTATAACTAATAAGCAGAATCTTTGAGACTGTATCATATAGTATTAAAAAAAATTATTTACAGCTCTCCAAATAATTTTCGGTGGAAGGTAGTCTTTTTTGAGGTAGAGTGGTACAGCTCACTCCTTAAGCTGACACATTTCAATCAGTATTTTTTTTTTGCTGATTTTGTGAAACAAACTTTTTTTTTTTGTGAAAAGGTTTGGAGAAAACAATCACTGACATTCTCTAGTTCCTATATGATTATTTCCAAAGCTATTAGACTAAGAGAATAGAAAATCTTTCAGCAAAATACAAACCATATAGCTTTTGCTTTTATTCTATCATCAAACATCCTAATATATTTAAGAAAAAAAGACTAAAAATTAAATTGTCTCACCATGTCACACCTATGAGTGACAAAAATATCATGAAATGAATGAAACAAACAAACAAAACAATCTGGACTATATTAAAAATAAATTTAGCTTTTTTTTCATAAGAGAATACTGGTTTAAATTAGGTTTGGCTCAAAATTATGTATAGCAATGTTCAACATTGTAACTCAAGTTAACTAAGGATAAAAAAGCAATTATGTTTTCATTGTTTATAATTATAGGGATAAAGTTTATAAAATATTTTGATAAAATACTTTATATTAGATAGTGATTTAAAACTAAATACATTTAAAAAAAATATTTTCTTTTTGTATAAAACTGTTTACTTTGACTCTTCGTGTACCTTTAAAATAAATTTGTTTTACTCACACAAAGACATCCTGCAATGCAAAGCAACGGCTCTTTGATGTAAATATATCTTTATCAAGAAGGAGGAAAAAATAGACATATATATATACAGATACATAGGTAAATACACACACACATACATATACATACAAGGTATAATTCGTGTTGATTAGGTAGGACAGTCTAAATCCCAAACTGGAATTTGATAAAATGATAAACTAGGGGTAAAACCACTTTGAGGAAAAAGATCTGGCAATGTCATATATAAACTTAAAGATGCACATGCCCTGTAACCCACCAATTCCACTCTTACTTATTTACCCAAGAAAAATGAAAACATACACTTACATAAAGACTTGTCAAGAAAATTCATAGAAGATTTATTCAAAATGAGTAAAAACTGAAAACCACCCAAGATGCCATCAAGTGACTAAATTAATTGAGGTATGCTTACATAATGGAAAACTGTTCAGTGATGAAAAGGAAGAAATTTTTGATATATATAACATGGATGAATCTAAAAACATACGCTAAATGAAGGAAGACTTAAATGAGTACAGGCAGTATAATTTCATTTTTATAACTTTCTAGAAGAGGCAAAATTAATCAGGACCATGGTTGCCTCAGGGGTTGGGTAGAGGAGACTGACTATGAAGAAGCATGAAGGATCTGTTTGGTGTGATGGTAATGTTTTGTACTTTGATTGGATTGGATTATACAGGTGTATGCATTTATCAAAATTCATGAAATGGTACACTTAAGATTTATACATTTTATTATATATAAATTTTACTTAAAATTTACTTGTAAGTAAAGAATGAACTCTAGATTATTATATACATGCTGAAGTATTTAAGGGGAAGTATACTAACATCTACAGCTTATTTTGAAATATGTAAAATAATAAAATGGATTAAATGATACATATATGGAAGATAATAAAGCAACAGTAGTAAAATGTTAATGGTGACTTTATTGGTTAATGGTCAGTATAGGGGTACTATAAGATTCTTTAAATGTTTTAGCATGTTTGAAATTTTTCATAATAAAATGTTGGAAAATGTTTTGATGAGAAAAACTCATATAAATATATGCACAAATATCTTCTTAATAAACCCATTGTCACTGAGTCAATTCTGACTCACAGTGACTCTATAGGACAGAGTAGAACTGTCCCATAAGGTTTCTAAGGAGTGACTGGTGGATTCCAAATGCCAATCTTTTGGTTAGCAGCCAAACTCTTAACCACTGTGCCATAGTCACTGTGAAAAATGTTCCTTCTATGTCTAGTATATTGCAATGGCATTGTTTCCTAAGACATGGGTCATAGTTGTTTAATATTATGTCAATATTTATTGAACAAGTCAAGAAAAAAAACATAATCTAACATAAAATTTTATTGCTAATATATTTTACTGGGATGTGTGTATTTATTGCAATAACTATTATTTCTACTTCATGCAAGACCAACGACTTATTCATAGCAAATATCTTTTCTCAACAACATAAATGATGACTATCCACGAGTACATATGTGGAAAGAGAAGATGGAAAACTTAATAAGATCAGTCAGAACAAGGCCAGGGCAGACTGTGGAACAGACCATAAATTGCTCATATGCAAGTTCAGGCTAAAGCTGAAGAAAATTAAAACAAGTCAATGAGAACCAAAATATGAACTTGAGTATATCCTACCTGAATTTAGAGACCATCTCAAGAATAGATTGGACACACTGAACACTAATGACTGAAGACCAGATGAGTTGTGGGATGACATCAAGGATATTACACAAGAAGAAAGCAAAAGGTCATTTAAAAGAAAAGACCAAAATGGATGTCAGAAGACTCTTGGAAACTTGCTCTTGAATGTCAAGTAGCTAAAGTGAAAGTAAAACATGATGAAGTAAAAGAGTTAAACAGGAGATTTCAAAGGGTGGCTTGAGAAGACAAAGTAAAGTATCAGAATGAAATGTGCAAAGACCTGGAGTTAGAAAACCAAAAGGAAAGAACAAACTTGGCATTTCTCAAGCAGAAAAAAAAAGCCAGAGAAAACAGCAATCCTGAAACCCTAAAACATCAAATGAAGAGATAAAGAACTCAGCCAAACACCAAACGGAGTGAGAATACTGAAAGAGAATGGAGAGCGAGGAGAGACTCATGCAGATTCCTTACCAGCTAATGCAGCGCGGATCCACCATCTTGGACTCCTATCAGAGACCAGCAAACGGGAGAACGGGAGAGCAGCCTCGCGGAGCGTCAAGTGGGAGAGGAAACGACCGGTAAATTGCGGTTTGTGCTTTCCCACTCCCCACCTCTCTCCGCCTCGGCTGGGGCTCCCCTGCTTCCAGTGGCCAGGGTCCCTGGGCCCGGGGGGTGCTGGTGCTTGGATTCCGTGCACCCAGGCCGGTGGCTCTCTGAGAGCCATTTGTTGGCTACTGGCGTAGCTTTTTCTGCAGCCTCCCCCTCCTTTTGCTCGGGTGCCTGGTTACGAGCGCCGTCTTTGCTCTCTCCTGCAGAGCTGTGGGGCTGTGTTCGGGCATGTGGCTGCTTCCAGGTCTGCGCTGCCGTGCTGCTGAGATCCTGGGACATTTGTTCGTTAGCCCCTCTGCTTCCTGTGGCCGCAGTCTCTTCACCGGGGTCTGCCGGCTGCTAGATTTCCGCGTGCCTGGGCGGGTGGCTCTCTAGATGCCGTTTGTTGGCTGCTGTTGCTGCCTTTTTTTTTTTTTTCCCTCCTGCTTCTTTTGGTCTCTCGCTTGCCTCTCGCTGCCTCCGCCTCCTTTCACTCAAGTGCCTGGCTCTTTGCACCCTCTTAGCTCCTTTCTGAGGGTCCCCAGAGTGCAGGCAATTTGTGATATATGCTTTCCACTCTCCACCCTTCTTCACTCACACTCGGCCTCCTCTGTTTCCCATAGACACAGTCTCTTGTCCAGAAACACCAACCCGCACTGGCTGGCTCTCTGAGTGCCATTCATTGACTCCTGGTGTTGCTTTTTTTTTTTTTTTAATTTTATTTTTTTCTTTTTTGATTAGTTTTGTTTTCTTTTTCCTCTTTTTCCCTTTTGTCTTTCTTCATTGCTTAATTTCTCGTCTCTCTATCTCTTCCTTCTCTTTCTGATCCCTGAATACCAGCTGATGTATGCCTCTGCACCTTCTGGCCAGGCTGTGCTGTGAAACCTGAGACCGACTCCCCCAGATCTCATAGCTGCATCAGTGGGATCCCTGGGAACTTTGCAGTTCTTTAACTTTTCTGATTTTTATTTGTTCATTCTTTCCTTTTCTTTCTCTTCCCCCTTCTGGTTTTCTCCATCCCATAGTCTCTCATCTGTCCATTACAATGACAAGCTCCCCTAGCATTCTTTTATGTTTGTAAGCTTTTCGCTCCTGCTCCTCTCTCCTCTCTCCCATATCCAGCTTAGCTTCACACATAACCATCTCCCCGCTGCATCCTGCCTACCTGCACCGTGCACTTGACATCACACCACCAAGCTGTGCAGGCACGCCCTGTTGGAACCTGCCCAGCACTGACTACCGACCTTCCTGGTGGCTCCGGTGAGTGCCACAAACAACCAGTCCCAGTGGCTCCTCTTCAGCTAGACCTGCCCAGCTGTGCCACAAGGATGAAACAAAAAAAAAATCTACAATCAAGAAACGAGAGAAATACCTACTGAATGCCCCAAAAAAAGCAAACAATATCAAAACATTTACAAAAACAAGACAAGATGGCTCCAATAGTCGTCCAAATTAAAACACCACATAACTCTACTGTGGAAGAAAATGTACTAGAAGTACCTGATAGGGAACTCAAATCACTAATACTCGGAATTTTCCAAGAACTGAGGCAAAAAGCTGACAAACATGAGGAAAAAATAGACAAATTTATGGAAAATACAGACAAAAAATTAGAAGAATTCAGGAAGATGATGCAGGAACAAAATGCCAAAATAAATTCACAACTCGAAATTATACAAAAACAACAATTAAAAATCCAAAAGATAAACAACAAGATTTCAGAAATGGACAGTGTCATAGAAGGGCTGAGAAGAAGATTTGAAACCGTGGAAGACAGGATCAGCGGAACTGAAGACAAACACTTGGATACAACTCTGTTACAGGAAAACTCAGAAAAAAGAACAAAGAAAAATGAAGAGACCCTGAGAGTTATGTGGGACACAATTAAAAGCAAAAACTTACAAGTGATTGTCATCCCAGAACAGGGGGAGAAAACAGAAAACACAGAGAGGATCATTGAGGAACTGCTGACAGAAAACTTCCCCAATATCATGAAAGATGAAAAGATGGCCATCCAAGAAGCTCAATGAACCCCATATAGAAGAGACCCCAAAAGAAAATCACCAAGACATATCATATTCACACTCGCCAAAACTAAAGACAAACAAAGAATCCTGAGAGCAGCTCAAAAAACAACAAGAAGCCACATACAGAGGAGAAACAATAAGACTAAGCTCAGATTATTCGGCAGAAACTATGCAGGCAAGAAGGCAGTGGGATGACATATATAAAATCATGAAAGAAAAAAATTGTCAGCCAAGAATAATATATCCTGCAAAACTCTCGTTCAAATTTGATGGTGAAATTAGGTCATTTCCAGATAAACAGAAACTAAGGGAATATGCAAAAGTCAAACCAAACTTACAAGAATTATAAAAGGGAGTTCGTCTATCTGAGGACAAACAGCTTCAGCCCACAGGCAGGACCTAGGACTTAGGACGCAGGTTCATACGAACCAGATACCATTCTAGGAAATGAACTATTGAGGACTATCCAAAAACAAAAGAAATAAAAAAGGGAAACAGAGCAATCAATCAAAGGATGACAACAACATCAAAACAATGAAAGAGAGAACAATCAGCAAAGGTATAGAACCTTCTAAAGGAGAGGAAGGCAAGGCGATACCAAGTAAGGGTAGACTGCTTCAAAATTATAAAGATAAGGGTAAAATTCATGGTAACCACAAAGAAAGTTAACAAACCAACTCATAAAAATAAAGATGAAAAACATAAAGTCTCAGCAAAAACAAAACCTACAAAAATGAAAGAAATGAACACAAAATCCACAAACAAAAGGAACTCAGCACAAGAGAGTAAGAAGAACAAAGAAAACTTCGGCACCACAAAAAAAAGCACTACAAAATGACAGCAACAAACTTCCATCTATCAATTATTACACTGAATGTAAATGGACTCAATGCACCCATAAAGAGACGGAGAGTGGCAGAATGGATAAGAAAACAGGATCCATCAATATGCTGTCAATAAGAGACACACCTTAGAAACAAAGATGTGAATTTATTAAAATTCAAAGGTTGGAAAAAAATATATCAAGCTAACAACTACCAAAAAAGAGCAGGAGTGGCAATTCTAATCTCAGATAAAATAGAATTTAAAACAAAATCTACCATAAAAGACAAAGAAGGAGATCATATAATGATTAAGGGGACGATCCATCATGAAGACATAACCATAATAAATATCTATGCACCCAATGACAGGGCTCCAACTACATAAAAACAACTCTAACAGCACTGAAAAGAGAAATTGACAGTTCCACAATAATAGTAGGAGACTTCAACACACCACTTTCAGTAAAGGACAGAACGACTAAAAAGAAACTCAGCAAAGATACAGAAGACCTAAAGGATGCAATCAGCCAACTGGACCTCATAGATATATATAGAACACTCCATCCAACCACTGCAAAGTACACATTCTTTTCCAATGCACATGGAATGTTCTCCAGAATACACCACATCTTAGGCCACAGAGAAATCCTCAACAAGATCCAAAACGCTGAGATAATTCACAGTATCTTCTCTGACCACAATGCCATCAAGGTAGAAATTAACACTAGAAATAGCAAGGAAAAAAAAATCAAACACATGGAAACTGAATAATACTCTGCTTACACATCAATGGGTAATAGAAGAAATCAGAGATGGAATTAAAAAATTCCTAGAATCAAATGAGAATGAAAACACACCATACCAAAACCTTTGGGACACAGCAAAGGCAGTCCTCAGAGGACAATTTATAGCAATAGATGCACATATCAAAAAAGAAGAAAGGGACAAAATCAAAACATTAACTACAGAACTCAAACAAATAGAAAGAGAACAGCAAAAAAAGCCTACAACCACTGGAAGAAAGGAGATAGTAAAGATCAGAGCAGAAATAAATGAAATAGAGAACAGAAAAACAATAGAAAGAATCAACAAAACCAAAAGCTGGTTCTTTGAAAGAATCAACAAAATCGACAAACCACTGGCCAGACTGACAAAAGAAAAACAGCAGAGGGCACAAATAACCCAAATAAGAAATGAAATGGGGGACATTACAACTGACCCAACTGAAATAAAAAGGATTATAACAGAATATTATGAAAAACTATATTCCAACAAATTTGAAAACCTAGAGGAAATGGATAAATTTCTAGAAACACACGGCCTACCCAAACTACAACAAAGTGATATTGAAAACCTGAACAGACCCATAACAGGAGAAGAAATTGAAAAGGTAATAAAAAAACTCCCAACCAAATAAAGCCCTGGACCAGATGGCTTCACTGGAGAATTCTACAAAAAATTTACAGAAGAGCTTGTACCAGTTCTACTCAAGTTATTTCAGAGCATAGAATAGGAAGCAACACTTCAAAATTCATTCTATGAAGCCAGCATAATGCTGATTCCAAAACCAGGCAAAGACATCACAGAAAATGAAAATTAAAGACCAATATCTCTCATGAATATAGATGCAAAAATTCTGAACAAAATTCTAGCCAATAGAATTCAGTATCATATCAAAAAAATAATACACCACGACCAAGTAGGATTCATACCAGTTATGCAAGGATGGTTTAACATTAGAAAATCCATCAACGTAATTCACCACATAAATAAAAGCAAAGAAAAAAAATCACATGATCAACTCAATTGACGCAGAAAAGGCATTTGACAAAGTCCAACACCCATTCCTGATAAAAGTTCTCAATAAAATAGGTATAGAAAGGAAATTTCTCAACATAATAAAGGGCATCTATGCAAAACCAACAGCCAACATCATTCTTAATGGAGAGAGGCTGAAAACATTCCCCTTGAAAACAGGAACAAGACAAGGATGCCCTTTATCACCACTCCTATTTAACATTGTGCTGGAAGTTCTAGCTAGAGCAATAAGGCAAGAGAAAGAAATAAAGGGCATCCAAATTGGTAATGAAGAAGTTAAACTGTTCCTGTTTGCAGATGATATGATACTATACATAGAAAACCCTAAAGACTCCACGAGAAATCTACTGGAACTAATAGAAAAATTCAGCAGCGTAGCAGGATACACGATAAACATTCAAAAATCAGTTGGATTCCTATACACCAGGAAAGAGAACGATGAAAAGGAGATCAGGAAATCAATACCATTTTCAATAGCCCCTAAAAAGATAAAATACTTACGAATAAATCTGACCAGGAATGTAAAAGACCTATACAAAGAAAACTACAAAGCACTGCTGCATGAAACCCAAAGGGATCTACATAAATGGAAAAACATACCATGCTCATGGATAGGCAGACTCAACATTGTGAAAATGGCAATTCTACCTAAAGCAATTTACAAATACATTGCAATCCCTATCCAAATACCAACAACATTCTTCAAAGAGATGGAAAAACTAATTATTAACTTTATATGGAAAGGGAAGAAACCCCGAATAAGTAAAGCACTACTGAAGAAGAAGAATAAAGTTGGAGGACTCACACTACCTGACTTCAGGACCTACTATACAGCTACAGTAGTCAAAACAGCCTGGTACTGGTACAACAACAGAGACATTGACCAATGGAACAGAATTGAGAACCCAGATGTAAATCTATCCACCTACAGTCACCTGATTTTCGACAAGGGCCCAAAGTCCATCAAATGGGGAAAAGACAGTCTTTTTAACAAATGGTGCTGGCAAAACTGGATATCCATTTGTAGAAAAATGAAACAGGACCCATACCTCACACCATATACAAAAACTACTTCAAAATGGATCAAAGACCTGAATATAAAGCCTAAAACTATAAAGTTCATAGAAGAAAAAATAGGACCAACACTTCAGGCCTTAATACATGGCATTAACAGGATACAAACCATAAATGTCAACACACAAAACCCAACAGATTAACTAGATAACTGGGAGCTTCTAAAAATCAAACACCTATGCTCTTCAAAAGACTTCACCAAAAGAGTCAAAAGAGAACCTACAGACTGGGAAAAAATTTTGGGACAGTACAAGTCAGACAAAGGTCTAATCTCCATAATCTACAAGAAAATCCAACACCTCTACAACAAAAAGACATACAATCCTATCAAAAAATGGGCAAAGGAAATGAACAGACACTTCACCAAAGAAGACATTCAAATGGCCAACAGACACATGAGGAAATGCTCACGTTCACTAGCCATTAGAGAAATGCAAATTAAAACCACAATGAGATACCATCTCACCCAGACATTACTGGCACGAATCAAAAATACTTGAAATAACAAATGTTGGAGGGGCTGCGGGGAGATGGGAACTCTTATACACTGCTGGTGGGAATGCAAAATGATACAACCATTTTGGAAAATGATATGGTGCTTCCTCAGAAAGCTAGAAATAGACATACCATTCGATCCAGCAAACCCACTCCTAGGAATATATCCTAGAGAAATAAGAGTCGTCACTCGAATATACATATGCACACCTATGTTCATGGCAGCATTGTTCACAATAGCAAAACGATGGAAACAGCATAGGTGCCCATCAACAGATGAATGGATACACAAACTATGGTACATACACACAATGGAGTACTATGCAATGAGAAAGAACAATGATGAATCTGTGAAGCATCTCATAACATGGATGAAAATGGAGGACATTATGCTGAGTGAAATAAGTCAATCACAAAAGGACAAATATTGTATGAGACCTCTATTGTAAAAACCCATGAAAAAATTCACATGCAAAATGTAACAATCCTTGTTGGTTACCAGGGATGGGGGGGGGGGAATACTAAATAGGTAATAGATAAGTGGTATCTTGGGTGAGAGGTGAGACAGTACACAGTACAAGGGAAACTAACACAACCTGCACAAGGAAAGGTCATGGAGGCCCCATGGACACATCCAAACTCCCTGAGGGACTGAGTTGTTGGATGGAGGGCTCTGGGGACCATGGTTTTGGGGAACATCTAGCTCAATTGGCATGACACTACTTATAAAGATAATGCTCTACATTCTACCTTGGTGAGTAGTGTCTGGGGTCTTAAAAGCCTGTGAGCGGCCATCTAAGATACTCCACTGGTCTCATCCCTTCGGGAGCAAGGGAGAATGAAGAGAACAGGCTACAATGAAAAGATTAGTCCAAAGGACTAATTGACCACAGCTACCGAGACCTCCACCGGACTGAGTCCAGTACAGCTAGATGGTGCCCGGCTACCACCGCTGACTGCTCTGACCAGGATCACAACAGAGGGTTCTGGACAGAGCTGGAGAAGGATGTAGAGCATAATTCTAACTCCCCCCCACCTCCCGCAAAAAAAGACCAGATTTACTGGCCTAAAGGAGACTGGAGAAACCTCAAGAGTGTGGCACCCAGACACCCTTTCAGCTCAGAGGTGAAGTTACCTTCGAGGTTCACTGTTTAGCCTATGAGTGGACAGCCCAGTAAAACTAAATGAGACTAACGAGGTACAGGAGTCCAGTGACAAGGGCCAGAAGGCAGAGGGGGAGTAGGAAGCTGATGATAAGGAACACAAGTTGAGTAAGGATACTGTTGATGTGTTGTGAGATTGTTAACCACTGTTACAGGGCAGCATTTGTAGTAACTGTTAAATGGGAGGCTATTTTGTCCTGTAAGCCTTCATCTTGGGCGAGAATGGCAGCACAATTGGAAGAGCATAGTCAATGTCACTTAAATGTGTAAGTAAAAAGTTTTGAAATGGTGTCTCTTTGGCTATGTGTATTTTCACCAAAAAAAAAAAAAAAAAAAAAAAAAAAGCTGAGAATTTAGAGGGTTAAAATGTTGTGGGGTTGTTAACCAAAGTCATAAAACAGCATGTGTACTACTGTTACATGAGAAACTGTTTGTTCTGTAAGCCATCATCTGAAGTACAATAAAATATTAAAAAAAAAAAGAATAATGTATTTCTATGTTACTGCATTGCTTGTAATCTTATTTTAATTGTTTTTTTATACAGTAGTTATCACATGTTGTTGTTCATGGTGTCCCCATGCACAACTGAATGAAATACTGCCCAGTTCTGCACCTTCCCCATGATGAGTTGAGGATTAAATTCTTGTGATCCATAGGGTTTTCATTGGCTGAGTTTTGGAAGTAGTATTGCCAGATCTTTCTTCCTAGTCCATCTTAGTTTTCAAGGTCTGCTGAAACCTGTTCAGTATGATAGCAACATTCAAGCCTCTGCTGACAGACAGGTGCCGGCAAAGTAGGAGGTGCATCGGCCAGGAATCAAACCCAGGTCTCTCATATGGAGGATGAGAATTCTACCACTGAACCTCCACTGTTCCCAGTCATAAAAGTTGATCAACTTGTGTGAAACAAAATCGTGGAAAAATACATTTTATTCAAAATGACAATAAGAACCACCACCATCTAGCCATCAGCTAGAACCAGTCAAAGGTTTAATCCAGGTGCTAACATAGCTAAGAAATTGTGTTTCTGACTGGGCAATTGCTTTTCAGCAATAATTTTATTAAACATAATGGAAGAACACAGTTTTCTGTGGCCTATTAGCCATTTTGCTCACAGTTATTTGTTTTTGAGATACTTTAAAGGCACATTTTCTACTATTGTTTGGGCAGTGTCTATTTTTTTAAATGTGTGGGACCTGAAGGCGTGCTTGAAAAATAAATCATGAATGTAACACACATACCTGCACATGCACACACATACACACACTTGCACCTGCAGGACCTTTGAACAGTTTTCCTTCTGTGATAATACATTACTTTTTAAAAATAAGTGGAAACTTTTATCAATTGCTTATTTTATTTATTTCTTAAAATTATTCCAAACACCTATTTAGTGCCATGCACGTATTAGGGATAAAAATATAAATGAAGCACCAGACTAACCCTTAGTGAGTTCAGATTTTTCCTATCAAATTTCTATCCAAATACATATTGCTGAAAGCTTGGAATTTAGACAAATTTCTACATGGCCAGGAATTAAATTCCGGTTTCCCGTATGCAAGATAAGAATTCTACCACTGAACCACTGTTCCCAGTTATAAAAGTTAATAAAATTGTGTGGAAGGAAATGGTGGGAAAATGAGATCAATGTAAAATCCAAATTCTCTTTCACTTAAAAAGGATTTGGGAGAGAAAAAAGAGAGTTTCCTTTCACAAAAGGAAAAATCAAATTGCGATTCATGGATTTGTGTGTTGTTTTAACAAAAGCTTGATTGCTTGTTTGGTCATGTAACAGCTGAACAATGATGTCAGTGATGCCAGTTAAATAGACCATTAAATGAAAATAAGAATGACAAAATACAAGAAAACTGAGAGATATTCAGAGGAAGGTTCCCCCCCGCCCCCATCTGAATATAATGTAGGAGTCCGCAGTGGATGATGACCTTTCCTTTTCTTTTGTACTAGTGTTTACAGTGAACCTATTACTGCTGAGACATTGTGCTAAGTGTTTTTATGGTCTTTATTTCATTTGATGTTCACAACAAGTTTGTGATGCTAGTTTGTTGGTCCTGTTTTATAGATTAAAAAATATATATATATCAAATATTCTAGGGGAAGGGACTTGTCTGAAGTCACTGGTGGAATTTTGAAATATCTATAACCAGAGGCTATATTCTTTTTTTGAAGAGATTGTTTACTGTTAGTATTTAATCATAAAAACTGATATCTATTATTTAGTAATACTCATTGTGTTTCCACAATACTGTAAGGTCTGATTCTATCAAAAAGCTCTCATTTAGTCAAGTGCTAGCCTGGTTTTTAGACAGCTACCACATTTATCCCAATCCTTTAATCTTTAAATTGCCTGCTGATCCAAAACAGAATCGAATAAGTATTTTGACTTATATTTATAAGGCCCTAAATGGAGTGAATCAGTTCATGAGTGTAGAATTGGATAAAAACTTGGACCCAATCAAGTATACTCAGCTCACTGACATTCAGGAACTCAATCTCTAGATACAAGTTAGTAAAAGAGAATTTTTAAAATCAGTGACTGCAAGGTTTGAAACTTCCTCTGAAACAATAAAACCTAGGAACAAAAAAAAAAAGGAACAGCTGTGTTGTTAATCTTTTTTTCAATTTTATTATTCTTCAGTAAATTGCTCAGATTCTAATAGGCTCAATCCCAAAAGAATCCAAAATTTTAAGAAGAATTCAATTTTTTCCATACATTCTCTTGCACACACACACACAAAAAGTTCAATCAAGTCTATTCTGACTCATGGAGACTCCATGTGCTGCAGAATAAAACTACTCTCCATAGGGTCTTCAAGGCTGTGAATTTTTCAAAAGCAGATTGCCAGTTATTTCTTTTGAGAAGCCTCTGGGTGAGTTTGAACTGCCAATTTCTTGGTTAGTAGCCAAGTACTTAACTATACAAAAAAAAAAAAAAATTGCTTCTAAAATATAGTTCTAATTTCAAAAAGAGGAAGTATAAAATCCTTAAGGAAGGGAATTGTTGAGAAATGGGAAAAAGGAGTTAAAGAAAATAAAGTAATGGAAAGAAGAAGAAACCCTAATTGGAATAAAAAAACATATAATAGAAAAATAACAGGAAAAATTTAAAAAAAAATAAATAAAAGATATGAAGCAGAAAACGATGCTAAGGGTAAAATGAGGCAAAAGTCCATGTGCTAAGTCAGGGTCTCAAACTCAATTTTGCATACGGAGGCCATACAGGTAATGTAAATGAGTACATTGGGTCAGCTGTAAGAAAAGCACGTTCCTCTTTTTTGACTTCCTTTTCCCCAACTTTGACAGAGAAATATGTACTATGAAATATTTGTCTTTAAAACAAAAAAGTGAAAATGCATTTAAAAAGGCAGTGATATCCTCAGTCTCTGAAAAACAATAAGGGACATTGCGGCAAACCAGAGTTCATGCTGACCTTAGAACATGACTGCTGAGGACAGGCATAATTCTGCTCTGTCCAAAAATGCCATGTCTTCTGGACTGTAGAGAAAAGCTGAAATCCAAATTACATGAGAAATCTGAAATACTGACAACTCATATGAAAATAAATCGATGTGAATACTCTCATCATCTCTCACTGATTCCTTTCCTAAAAAAAATGAGCTGGAAGTTTTGGCCTATAGGCTACTAGATTGTATGCATGCTACTAAAGGATGAGGAGAGATAAGATAAAGAAACAGTATTCCTAGCTTCACTTCTAGCTATTCTCAAAGCCTGATTGACCTGCTGATTACTGTTCTCTTCTCTAGACCACTCCCCAATCTGTGAAAATCGTGCATAGTTTTCTATGCATAGCGAAAGGGGTAGCTCTATAGTCTCACCTGTTTTCTGCTTTCATCGATTATGCAAAGGAGTTATAAAACAGTTTTAGCATTTTTCTCTGGTCTAAATTCATTGTTTCCTAGGAACCACAAAGTGTTCAATACTGGTTAATTTTTTTTGTCATCTAGTATCTAGGACCATTGTCTGGTATAGTGCCAAAAGGGGAGTCCCTCAGGTTAAAATACACTCAAAATATGATTGGGCAAGAGCTGCCTCTGCAAAGTAGACTTGAATTTAATGATGTGGATGGAGTAAAATTTTCATGACCTTCATTTGCTGAAGTGGCATGACTCAAAATGAGGAGAAAGAGCTGTAAATATCCATTAGTAATCGGAACATCATCAAAAATGAAACGGAACACATAAAAATTGATATCCCAGGCATTAGTGAGCTGAAATGGACTGGTATTGGCCAGTTTGAATCAGAAAATCATATGGTCTAAGATGCAGGGAATGGCAAGTTGTAAAGGAATGGTGTCACATTCATTCTACAAAAGAATATTTGAAGATCTATCCTGAAGTACAACACTGTCTGTAATAGGATAATATCAATACCCACATAAGGAAGAAAAGTTAATACAACTATTACTCAAATTTATGCACCAACTCCTAAGCCCAAGATAATGAAATTGAAGACTTTTACCAAACTCTGCAGTCTAAAATCGATCAAACATGCAATGAAGATGCACTGATAATTTCTGGTGATTGGAATGTGAAAGTTGGGAACAAAGAAAGATAAGTAGTTGGAAATACGGCCTGGGTAATAGAAACACTGCTGGAGGTCACATGACAGAAATTTTCAAGACCTATGACTTATTCATTGCAAATATTTTTTTCATCAACATAAATGGTGACTATACACAGGGACGTTGCCAGATGAAATATGCAGGAATTGAATTTACTACATCTGTGGAAAGAGATGATGGAGAAGCTCAATATCATCAGTCAGAAAAAGGCCAGGGGCTGACTGCAGAACAGACTATCAATTGTTCATAACCAAATGTCTTAGTTATCTAGTCCTGCTGTAACAGAAATACCACAAATGGATGGTTTTAACAAAAAGATGTTCATTCTCTCACAGTTTAGGAGGCTAGAAGACCAAATTCAGGGTGCCCACTCCAGGGGAAGGCCTCCCTCTGTTGGCTCTTGGGGAAGGTCCTTCTCACCAATATTCCCCTGGTCTAGGAGATTCTCAGAGCAAGGAAGCACAGTCCAAAAGATACACTCTGCCCCTGGTTCTTGGTGGTGATTAGATCCCGCTCTTCTCTGCTCAATTTTTTTCTTTTATATCTCAAAAGAAACTGCCTCAAGATACATCCTAATCCTGCAGATTGAGTCCTGCCTTGTTAACATATATTCATTGACAGGGAGTCAATTCCGACTCATAGCGACCCTATAGGATGACTAAAACTGCCCCATAGGGTTTTCAAGGATCAGCTCCTGGATTCCAACTGCTGACTTTTGGTTAGCAGCCATATATGTTAACCACTGTGCCACCAGAGCTCCATTAACAAAACAGGGCTCATTAACATAACAGCCTCTAATCCTGTCTCATTAACACATAGAAGTTAGGATTCACAACATTTAGGATAATCACACCAGGTCACAAAATGAAGGACAACCACACGATACTGGGAATTATGGCCTAGACAAGTTGATACACATTTTGGGGGGACACAATTCAATCCATAACAGCAAGTTTAAGTTAAAGCTGAAGAAAATGAAAACAAGTCCACAGAACCAAAGTACAACCTTGAATATATTCCACCTGAATTCAGAGACCACCTCAAGAATAGATTTGACACACTGAACCCTAATGACTGAAGACTAGACAAGTTGTGGGATGAGATCAAAGACATCATACATAAAGAAAGTAAAAGGTCATGAAAAAGACAGAAGAGAAAGAAAAGACCAAAATGGATGTCAGAAGAGACTCTGAAACTTGCTCTTGAAAGTAGAGTGGCAAAAGTGAAAGGAAGAAATAATTATGAAAAGGACTGAATGGAAGATTTTAAAGGGCAGCTCGAGAAGACAAAGTAAAGTATTACAATGAAATGTATGGAGACCCAGAGCTAGAAAACCAAAAGCGAAGAAAATGCTCGGCATTTCCCAAACTGAAAGAGCTGAAGAAGAAATTCAAGCCTTGAGCTGCAATATAGAAGGATTCTGTGGACAAAATACTGACCAAAGCAAGAAGCATCAAAAGAAGATGGAAGGAATACACAAAGTCACTGTACAAAAAAGAATTGGTCGATGCTCAGCCATTTCAGAATGTAGCATATGATTAAGAATCAGTGGTATTGAAAGAGTAAGTCCAAGCTGCAATGAAGGCATTGGCGAAAAACAAGTCCCCACAAATTGACAGAATATCAACTGAGATGTTTCCACAAACATATGCAATACTGGAGGCACTCACTTATCTATGCCAAGAAATTTGGAAGAGAGCTACCTGGCCAACTGACAGGAAGAGATCAATATTTATGCCTATTCCAAAGAAAGGTGATCCAACCTAATGGGGAAATTATCGAACAATATCATTAATATCACACATAAGTAAAATTTTGCTGAAGATCATTCAAAAACAGTTGCAGCAGTACATTGACAGGGAATAGCCAGAAGTTCAAGCCAAGTTCAGAAGAGGACGTGGAACTCAGGATATCATTGCTGATGTCAGATGGTTCTTGGCTGAAATCAGAGACTACCAGAAAGATGTTTACTTGTGTTTTATTGATTACACAAAGGAATTCAACTGTGTGGATCATTACAAATTATGGATAACATTGTAAAGAATTGGAATTTCAGAACACTCAATCGTGTTCATGAGGAACCTGTACAAAGACCAAGAGGCAGTCTTTGAAACAGAACAAGGGGATATTGAGTGGTTTAAATCAGAAAAGGTGTGCACCAGGGTTGTATCCTGTTGCCCTGCTTATTCAATCTGTATGCTGAGCAACTAATCCCAGAAGCTGGTCTACATGAAGAACTTGGCATCAAGATTGGAGGAAGATTCAATTAACAACTTGTGATATGCAGATGACAAAACCTTGCTTGCTGAAAGGGAAGAGGACTAGGAGCACTTACTGATGAAGGTCAAAGACCACAGCCTTCAGTATGGATTACACCTCAACATAAAGAAAACAAAAATCCTCACAAATGGACCAATAAGCATCATGATAAATAGAGAAAATGTTGAAATTGTCAAGGATTTCATTTTACTAGGATCCACAATCAACACCTGTCTTAGTTATCTAGTGCTGCTATAACAGAAATACCACTAGTGGATGGCTTTAACAAAGAGACATTTATTCCCTCACAGTCTAGTAGGCTACAAGTCCAAATTTAGGGCATCAGCTCCAGGGGAAGGCTTTTTCTGTCTACTCTTGTCATCAATCATCCTCAGGACTAGGAGCTTCTCCATGCAGGAACCTTGGGTCCAAATGACACGCTCTGCTCCCGGCATTCCTTTCTTGGTGGTATGAGGTCCCTGTGTCTGTCTGCTCACTTCTCTTTTATATCTCAAAAGAGATTGGCTTAAGACACTATCTAATCTTGTAGATCTCATCAACATGACTGTGACTAATCCACCTCATTAACATCATAGTGATGGGATTTACAACACATAGGAAAATCACACCACATGACAAAATGATGGACAATCACACAATACTGGCAATCGTGGCCTAGCCAAGTTGACAGATACTTTTGGGAGACACAATTCAATCCATGACAACACCAATGGAAGCAGCAGCCAGGAAATCAAATGACATATTGTATTGGGAAAATCTGCTGCAAAAGACCTCCTTAAAATGTTAAAAAGCAAAGATGTCACTTTGAGGACTAAGGTATGCGCGACCCAAGCCATGGTGTTTTCAAACTCCTCATATGCATGCGAAAGTGGCATAATGAATAAGGAAGACTGAAGAAGAATTGATGCCTTTGAATTATGGTGTTGGTGAAGAATATTGAATATACCATGGACTCCCAGAAGAACTAACAAATCTGTCTTGGCAATAGTACCTCAAAAATGCTCCTTAGGCGTGAGGATGGTGAGACTTTTTCTCATGCACTTTGGACATGTTATCAGGAGAGACCAATCCCTGGAGAAGGATCTCATGCTTGGTAAAGTACAGGGTCAGCAAAAAAGAGGAATTCCTTCAATGTGATGGACTGACACAGTGGTTGCAACAATATAGTCAAACATAAAAATTATTGTGAGGATGGCACAGGACCGGGCAGTGTTTTGTTCTGTTGTATATAGTATTGCTATGAGTCAGAAGTGATCTGACAGCACCTAGCAACAATCTAGGACCAAGCAAGTAAACTGAAAGAAGCTACAGCAACTACAGCCTACTCCAGGGAATATGTCCTACAAGCAACTGGCTGCGTGCATGTGGAACCAGTGGAGTTACATAGCACTCTGCACTCAGAAGGGGGCCAGAGGCTTTACATTTAATGAATGCTTTGTGGTTATTGCGAGGATAGCATTAATACATTCCTGTTTAAATTCATGTTCTGTAAGCAAAGTTTCATGAGGCAGTGGAACATGAGCTGGAGATTGGGGTCACTTATTGCAGGTGATCCTGCCTCCTACTGTTTCCTGTCATGTTCCCAGTGTAAGTTCTTGGCTGCCTACTCTCCTTCCCGCTCCCCAATCCCTGCCCAGTGACCTTTGCCACTCTCCACCTCCAGCAGGGGCCTGGGTGCATGTGAGGGAGAGTTACTGTGAGGCTCAAGCAACCCAAAGACCAAGTCATGGGGCTGTATCCTAGGTACTGGTGAGGGTCTACATCACAGACGTAGTGAGGGGACATTGGAGGGGGACATTTGCCCCTGGGCACAAGTCCAAGGGAATGCCAGACTACGCCTGCCGGCAAATCCTTTCCTTCTCCCTCTCAAGTCCGGCAATTGCTCCTGGGCATTATTCACCCTCACTATGCTTCTGTCTACACTCACCCTGCAGGTATTCCTACGCTTGAGGAAGCATGGTATTAAATAGCAAAACAAAACAAAACACCATGACCAAACTGAGGAGAGACACAACAGAAGAAAAAGAAAAAGACTTTTTCCTGCTTTTTGAATTAAAAAAAAAAATTGGGCCCCACATTTTCATTTTGCACCTGGTCCAGAAATTATGTAGCCAGCACTACCTATTGAGGTACCTTATTGCTACTCATCCAGTCTTTCCGCCTTGCACCTAAACACACATAATATCAAACAAAAGGGTTCAGCAAATCCAGAGAGTTATAAAAGGTTCGGTTAAGAGAAACAGTAGACAATTCTTTTTGGATGCAGGCATTACTGAATACCCTAAATCTGGAATGTGTGAAAAGTATGTGCTTGTATAATAGCTATCACTTTTTTTTTTTTTTTTAATGCATCTGCTTGCTCACTGTATTTTTCTCACACATATAGTGTGTGTGGTCCAGAGCAGTGATGTACTCAGTCAAACCTTATTCAAATTCCAACTCTGTCACTTGCTAAGTGGGTGACCTTGGGCAAGTTACTTAACCTTTTTATCTACTTTCACTCTTTTGTAAAATAATGGTCTTGAAGTGTTGTCAGTATTGAATAGGGTAACATGAAACAAATACATAGTATATAAGACCTAGCATACAGTATAAACCAAAAACCAAAGCAGTTTCCCTGAAGACGATTCTCGCTCATGACAACCCCATATGTTTCAGAGTAGAACTGCACTCCACAGGGCTTTCAATGGTTGTGATCTTTCAGAAGTAGACTGCCAGGCCTTTCTTTTGATGTGCCTCTGGCTGGATTGGAATAGGCACATCCTTATGAAAAACATACATTTACAATTTAAAGACTATTTCATATTTTTTATATTTTTATGCATAAAGAGTGAATTAGTTTTGTGTCAAATACAGACATACCTTGGAGATATTGCGGGTTTGGTTCCAGACCACTGCAATAAAGCAAATATAGCAATAAAGTGAGTCACATGAATTTTTTGGTTTCCTAGGGCATGTAAGAGTTGTGTTTACACTACACTTTAGGGTCACTATGAGTCGGAATTGACTCAACGGCAATGGGTTTGATTTTTTGGTAGTCTATTTGGAGCCCTGGTGGCATAGTGGCTAAAGTGATCGACTACTAACCGAAAGGGTGACAGTTCGAAATTGCCATCAGCTTCGAAGGAGAGAGATGCGGCAGTTGGCTTCTGTAGAGATTTACAGCCTTGGAAACCCTATGGGTCACTGGGAGTTGGAATCGACTGGATGGCAGTGGGTTGTAGTCTGTTAAATATGCATTAACGTTGTTGTTGTTAGTTGCTGTCTTAGTTATCTAGCGCTGCTATAACAGAAATACCATAAGTGGACGGCTTTCAAAAGAGAAATTTATTTTTTCACAGTCTAGTAGGCTAAAAGTCCAAATTCAGGGCATCGGCTTCAGGGGAAGCCTTTCTCTCTCTGTCGGCTCTGGAGAAACGTCCTTCTCATCAATCTTATTCTGGACTAGGAGTTTCTCTTCACAGGAACGCCAGGTCCAAAGGACGTTCTCTGCTCACGGCACTGCTTTTTTGGTGGTATGAGGGCCCCCTGTCTCTCTGCTCACTTCTATCTTTTTTATCGAAAAAGAAATTGGCTCAAGACACAACCCAATCTTGTAGATTGAGTTCTGCCTCATTAAAATAACTACCACCTATCCTACCTCATTAAGATCATAGAGGCAGGATTTACAACATATAGGGAAATCACATCAGATGATAAAACGGTGGACAATCATACAATACTGGGAATCATGGCCTAGCCAAACTGATACACAAGTTTTGGGGGGACACAATTGAATCCATGACAGGTGGCACTGAGTCAGTTCTGACTCATAGCAACCCTGTGTACAACAGAACTAAACACTGCCCAGTCCTATGCAATCGTCACAATCGTTGTTATGCTTGAGCCCATTGTTGCAGCCGCTGTATCAATCCATCTCCTTGAGGGTCTTCCTCTTTTTCACTGACCCTTCACTTTACCAAGTATGATGTCCTTCTCCAGAGACTGAGTCCCCCTGATAACATATTCAAAATATGTGAGACGCAGTGTCACCATCCTTGCTTCTAAGGAGCATTCTGACTATACTTCTTCCAAGACAGATTTGGCATGCACCTTGTCACCCAAGAGCTCTGATAGATTTGGCAACCCATGGTATATTCAATATTCTTTGCCAATGACACAATTCAAATGCATAAACTCTTCTTCAGTCTTCCTTATTCATCGTCCAGGTTTCACATATGTATGAGGCAATTGAAAACACCATGGCTTGGGTCTGGTGCACCTTAGTCTTTAAGGTGACGTCTTTGCTTTTTAACGCTTTAAAGAGGTCTTTTGCAGCAGATTTGTCCAAGGCAATGCCTCTTTTGATATCTTGACTGCTGCTTCCGTGAGTGTTGATTGTGGATCCAAATAAAATGAAATCCTTGACAGCTTCAATCTTTTCTCCTTTTATCATGATGTTGCTTATTGATTCAGTTGTGAGGACTTTTGTTTTCTTTATGTTGAGGTGTAATCCATACTGAAGGCTATGGTCTTTGATCTTCATCAGTAAGTGCTTCAAGTCCTGTCTTACTTCCAGCAAGCAAGGTTGTGTCATCTGCATAACACAGTAGAGTTAGGTCTAAAAAAACAGTGTGCCTACCTTATTAAAAAATACTAACCATCATCTGAGCCTTCAGCGAGTCTTAATCTTTTTGCTGGTGGAAAGTCTTACCTTGATGTTGATGGCTGCTGACTGATCAGGGTGGTGGGTACTAAAGGTTGGGGTGGCTGTGGCAATTTCTTAAAATAAGACAACAATGAAGCTTGATGCACCAATTGACTCTTTCGTTCATGAAAGATTTCTCTGTAGCATGTGATTCTGTTTGATAGCATTTTACCCACAGTAGAATTTCTTTCAAAATTGGGGTCAATCCTCTCAAACCGTACTGCTGCTTTATCAACTAAATTTTGTAATATTCTCAATCCTATATTATCCTTTCAACAATGTTCACAGCATCTTCACCAGGAATAGATTCCATCTCAAGAAACCAATTTCTTCACTCATCCATAAGAAGCAACTCCTCATTCATTAAAGTTTTATCAAGAGATTGCAACAATTCAATCACATCTTCAGGCTCCAATTCTAATTCTATTCTCTTGCTATTTCCATCATATCTGCAGTTATTTTCTACACTGAAGTCTAGGACCCCTCAAAGTCATCCATGAGAGTTGGAATCAACTTCTTCCAAACTTCTGTTAATGCTGATATCTTGACCTTCTCCCATGAATCATGAATGGCATCTAGGATGGTGAATCCTTTCCAGAAGGTTTTCAATTTACTTTACCCAGATCCATCAGAGGAATCCCTATCTATGGCAGCTATAGGCTTATGAAATTTATTTCTTAAATAAATTACTCCTTGATCCTTGGGCTGCAGAATAGATGTTGTGTTAGAGGGCAAGAAAACAATGTTAATCTCCTTGTACATCTCTATCAGAGCTCTTG
Organism: Dugong dugon; assembly: GCA_030035585.1. Classification (NCBI taxonomy): domain Eukaryota; kingdom Metazoa; phylum Chordata; class Mammalia; order Sirenia; family Dugongidae; genus Dugong; species Dugong dugon. The sequence continues at coordinate 45,437,780 of CM057465.1, forward strand.
GGTGACAAGGTGCATGTCAATGAGTAGTGATATTTTTAAAGGAATCTTTTTTTCTGAGCAATAGGTCTCAATAGTGAGCTTAAAATATTCAGTAAAGATGTTGTAAACAGATATGCTGCCACCCATGCTTTGTGGTTCCATTTATAGAGCACCTGCAGAGTAAGTTCAGCATAATTCTTAAGGGCCCTAGGATTTTCAGAAAGGTAAATGAGCATTGGCTTCAACTTAAAGTTAACAGCTGCATTAGCCCCTAACAAGAGAGTCGGCATGTGTTTTGAAGCTTTGAAGCCAGCCACTAACTTCTCATCTCTAGCTATTGAAATCCTAGATGACATATTCTTCCAATATAAGGCTGTTTCATCTATACTGAAAAGCTGTTTTTCAATACAGTCGCCTTCATCAATTATCTTAGCTAGTTTTTCTGGATAACTTGTTGCAGCTTCTACATCAGCACTTGCTGCTTCCCCTTGCACTTCTATGTTATGGAGACAGCTTCTTTCCTTAAACCTCATGAACCAACCTCTGCTAGCTTCAAACTTTTCTTCTGCAGCTTCCTCACCTCTCTCAACCTTCATAGAATTGAAGAGAGTTAGGACCTTGCTCTGGATTAGGATTTGGTTCAAAGGAATGTTGTGACTGGTTTGATCTTCTACCCAGACCACTAAAACTTTCAGCCTATCAGAAATAAGGCTGTTTTGCTTCCTTATCATTCGTGTGTTTGCTGGAGTAGCACTTTTCATTCCCTTCAAAAGCTTTTCTTTTGCATTCACAATTTGGCTAACCGTTTGGTGCAAGAGGCCTCGCTTTCAGCCTGTCTTAGCTTTTGAAATGCCTTCCTCACTAAGCTTAACCATTTATAGCTTTTGATTTAAAGTGAGATACATGAAACTCTTCCTTTCACTTGAGGGCTTAGATGAAATTGTAGGATTATTAACTGGCCTAATTGCAATATTGGCTTGTCTCAGGGGATAAGGAGGCTGAAGGAAAGGGAAAGAGATTGGGGAATCAGTCAGGCTGTAGAGTAGTCAGAGCATACACAACCTTTATTGTTTAAGTTTGCTGTCTTTTACGGGAGCAGTTGTGGTGTCTCAAAACAATTACATTAGTAACATCAAAGATCACTCAGTACAGATCACTATAAAAGATATAATAATAATGAAAAAGGGTGAAATTAACAAAATGGATTACCAAAATGTGACACAGTGACACGAGGTGAACACATGCTTTGGAAAAATTGTGCCAATAGACTTGCTCGATGCAGGGTTGTCATCAATTTGTAAAAAACACAGTATGTGTGAAGCGCAATAAAGAAAAGTGCAATAAAATGAGGTATACCTGTAAAAGAATGTATATATTTTAGGAGAGATGATCAGAAATTATTATGTAGTATTTAAGAATTTGTCCACTGAATCTGGATGGGCCCATCAACTGTCATTGTGAGGAACATTTGAGATGGCAAAGAATGACTTTCAAGGTCAAACCTGAAATTATTGAAGGGCTTTGGAACCACTAGGCCCCAAGTATAGCTGTCACAATCGTTCATATACTCTTAGTTTTTTTTTGTTGTTGTTCAAAGAATGTTGAATTTACCCAATTGTTTTGATGTGTGAGAGCTGAGTTGAGATTTTGGCTCTAAAGTAGAGACCAGTGTCTGTGATAATCAACAATAAGCAAAGGCATGAGTCTGGATATTGTTTAAACTTCTATTATACAACAAAGAATATTTGTAAAATTTAAACAGTTTAAAAAGTAATAAAATTAAATTCTATCAAAGTTATAATTTGTTACTGAGATACCTCTGAGAAATTATTAAGATATTCACGCATGCAGCAATTAAAAACTCACAAATTAGGTCGGAGCAATAGAAAAACAATTTATACAGAGACATATTTTACTTGTACCAAAATTTTTAGGATCCATGTTTCCAGATTAGGAGATCAGCATATTTAGCCTTAAGTAACTATTACGTCCTTCTTACTGAAAGCTATCATATAAATCAGTAGATAATAAGTACAGTCTATACACTCGTTAAAACATAAGCAAGTAATGATTAACAGAAGGTAGCAAAAGTCCTCTAAGGCAATTAAGAAAAAGCAAAATAAATCATACCCTTAGGAAGAAATCCAGGAGAAAAGTTTTAATTATTCTCTCACGAACTTGAAAACAAAAACTGCAATCAATAAAGAAGAGGGATAATTTGAAAAATTAGACATAATAGATTTATTAATGTAATTTATTCAATATTTGCATGTGACTAGGTTAACTAAACTCCATTTTGGCAAAGAAGCCAAGATGATAATGATAGCAAGGTTCTAATTACCATGATTATTAGGGACTGTCATTTGGTTGGTGATAAATATTGGAAATAAATAGTGAAGCTTATGAATTTCTAAAAATATTTTCCAAATGATCTACAGCATCTATGAAATAAGAGCTAGTACCGTGAAATGGTATGCACAAATGTGAAATAAGTTTAGATCACTGTTGAAATTGTCAGGGCCTGAGTAGTCATTGGAATTCTCTTTGAAGTGACTAAATGAATCATTTCTGCTTCAGTGAATCAAACCGAACCATATTTGTTCTAAATTAGACCTATGTCCTCTTTGTCTTTACCCATGGAAATAGACATGTTCTTTACATTTATTATTTCAATGGAATAACAAACTCCCCCTCAGCTTTCTCTCATACCTGTTTTTATCTCTGGCCTCATTTACTCTCCACTTTCTTGGAGAGGTCATTAAAAACTTAGCACAATAGAATGAAGTTTATAGGATGTATTAACAGCATAGTATGGCTTTGATAAAAATAGGGAGCTAGAGAAGAGAGGGGTAAGAAGTAGAGAAAGAAATACCATTGAAAACTATAGGTAGAATCAATGAATAATATTTTATTTAAAACTATTTGATCTCTATTATGTGAAGACCATTGTGTTTGAATTCACATAAAGTCTTCTAAAAGTTGTCTGATTAAAAAAAAATAAGGAAAAGTATAGCTATTTTACTTCTTTGCAAAGCTTTGATTTTTTAAATATATTAATGAGTTTCTTACCAAAAAAAAATTTCTCTATCATCACTTCTCACACCAGCAATGAGTGTTATCCAAAGATCATGTGATATCCTTTGAATTACGATGTAATTATGAGTAGGACTTCAAAAAAGAAATGGTGAGATTTAATATTTTGGAAAGTTTTGGGAAAGATAAAATTTGTCTTCTAGAGTCCATGATAGCCATAAAGAGACACTCTAAAACCTCATCAGACTTCAGCATCTAAGAAGGCAATTTTTAAGAGTGTCAGTAAAATTATAAGAATGTGAACATTGATTAACACTTTAAAAGAAATGGTAAGTAAAGAGAACTGAAAAACTTGGAAAAAAAGTCTGAATTAATGAGGAAAAAAAAAATTAGGACAACATCTACCAGACTCCATTCTCAATGGCAACATCTACATCAACAACAAATAACGATTTATTGGAACTTAGCCATGCTCATTTGTTTACAGATTTTCTATGACTCCTGTCACACTGCAACAGCAGAGTTGAGTAGTTGTAACTGTTGTTATGACCCACAAAGCCAAAAATATTTACTATCATACCCTTTATGGAAAATACTTTCCTAACCCCTGGCCTAACCAAAGAAGAATCATGTACATTTCCAAGTATAAATACAATTTATCTCACTGTCTTCTGTTCTACCAATGATGTTCATCCCTCAATAACAAAGTATGAAACACAAAAGAAAGCAAGGAACATACCACCCACTATCAAGTGACAAAGCAGTCAACAGAATTAGGTTAAGAGTTGATCTATATGTTGGAACTATCAGATATAGAATTTTAAATAACTATGACTAATATGTTAAAGGCTGTAGGGTAAAGAATTTAACTTAACCCAAAAATTCAGTCTTTATTCTTGGTTCCTGAGAGATAACCTCTACAACTTTGGATTTTTCCCAGTGATTGAAGTATCTTTGATAAGGCCTCCAGACCACCTCTACCTAACAGGTTATGCTAATGAGACAACTCTTAGATGCGGGCTGGTCAGGCCAGAAAGACCCACTAGGTGCTATCAGTGGACCTCAGGGAGTGGAGCATGAGTCAATTAATCATGCCTATGTGAAGAAGCCCCAGTAAAGTCTCCGGTCATGGAATTTTTGTGGACTTTCTAGTTTGTGAAAGACATCTACGCACAGGGGAGGGTAGCACATCCCTTTTTGGAACACGGAAGCTTCCTATTGGGAAGATTCTCAGACCTCATCCTACCCAGCGCTTCCTTTGTATCTTTTGCTATAATAAAACTATAATTATAGTTCTTTCTGGGAGTTCTGTGAGTTGTTCTAGTGAATTATCAAACCCAATGGAGTAGTAGGAGCCAGCAGGTCAGAAATGAGAATTGCCCTGGTGACCCCTAAGCTTATAGCTGACATTCGGAAAGAGTAGTGGGAGAACCCCAAGTTTGTAGCCAACAGGTCAGAAGTGAGGGTGTCATGGAAACTCTCAAGCTTGCAGCTGGGTTCTGAATTCTTGGACAGACTTGGCAGTTTGGAGAACTACACCCTTTAACCTGTGAGATCTGACCTAGCTCAGAGCGGCTAGGGTCAGAGGAAGAAGGGCTGGTGTCAGAACAGAAGTAGAACAGAGCTGAACAGAAGAGGAATAAAATGATTTGATTGATCCTTACAGTTTGGCGTCAGAGAAGTAGAATTTGATTTTTTTCCTCACAAAGTCTGTAGTGGAAAAAGTGAATAATATGCATGAATGGATGAGGAAAGTCATCACAGTGATGAAAACTATAGAAAAGAGCAAAATAAAAATTGGGTTTAAAGATACTAATTCTTGAAGAGGAAATGTTTCTGCCAGGGGACTCAGTCAGAGTCCCATTAAAACGTAAGTTACAACTGCAATCTAGCCACATTTTGATAAGGGTAATTGACTCTGATCTTTAAGAGGAGGCAGAACTACTCTTACACAGTGCAAGCTGGGAGGCGTGTGTTCCGTCTGTGGGTACTTCTTTGTACTCTCTTGTTCCATATTAAAATAAAAAGACAAGTGCAGCAGCCTTGTTTGAGAAAAGCATGATGCTCAAGGGCCTAGACGATTTAAGGATGATTGTCTGAGTTAAGCTATCAAGTAGATCACCAAGGCCAAAAGAGGTGCTAGCTGATGATAAGGAAGTTACCATGGATATAGGAGATTACAAGGAGTAGCATTTCAACCTGTTAGACCAGCTGCAGTGGTGGCAGCTTTTTCTTACAACTTTCCCTCAGGAAAAGTGATCTTCCAGGACCTTAAAGTATCTCAGGATGCAAGGTGTGAATTGTGGTGAATGCTGTGATGTGTTGCCTAAATTCCTCTTTAGGAATGAACGGTTTAATTCCTCAACTGCTGGGAGTGCCGCTGACAGAAAGCTCATATTTGTAATCTCCTTAGTGTGATTGCTTCAGACTGAAGAAAGTGGCCTCATTCAAGGCCAAGCCCCCTTTCCAGTGTGGTACACAACCAATGAATAATCAATGTGAGTATATAAGACTGAGTCCCCTCTCCTAACTTCAAAAACTCTGAAGAATCATCCCAGATGAAGCCATCATTAAGACTGCATCTTCATCCAACCTTTCCCTCTGTCAAACCCTGCTATCTTCTCTTCCCTTCTATAGGTGTTGATCACAACAGCACACCTTAATAAACCCCCTAAATTCTAATCTATATCTTAGGCTTCTTCCCAGGAAATCCATGTGTGCAGAGAAAAAGAATGACAAGTAACCTGGGTAAGAGTGGCTTCAAACAGACAATGAAAAAAGGAATTTGTAGAGTATCCTCTTTGCTTCAAGGAACCCTGGTGGTGCAATGGTTAAAGTGACTGACTGCTATCCGAAAGGGAAAGGTCGTTACAAACCACCAGCAGCTCTGTGAAAGAAAGATGTGACATTCTGCTTCCATAGAGATTTTACAGCCTCAGAAACCCTATGGGGTCGCTGTGAGTCAGCATCTGTTCAAAGACAGTGGATTTGTTTTTGGTTTTGGTTTTTGCTGCAGGCGTAGAAAGAATCCATTCCAGATGGAAGCAAAAGGATAAGAAGTCTTAAATCAAAAGGACATGCAATTAAAGGGGAGAAAAAAATAGTTTGTGTTAAGAGATTAAACAAATTAAAGATATTTGGGGCAAAAAAAAACACAACAACAACTAAACAAAGAAAAAGAAAAGGAAATGAAAAAGAGAAAACTGTACAGGAAGAAAAATGTAATGGTCACTGACTCTACACTGAAAAAATGTATATAATGCCAATTTTGTGTACAAATTTTCAACTGGTATAATCAATCTATATACAAAGAAATGAAAGACAAGTATGGTTTTAGGAAAAAAAATAGAATATTATTAACCTTAACACAGTGAAAATATAATTAAGATGGCAGAAGTTTTGAGTTGGAAGAGAAAGGAGGATTGTTTGAAGGGGAAAAATTTAAATATAAAGAGGAATGTCAAAAGATACTGTCACTAGGAGAAAGAATAGAAACAAAAGTTTGGTACCAAAAAGAAAAAAGAAAAAAAGCATTATAAATATCTGGGAAAGTAGAGCAAAGGCAGGTGGCATCTACAAAATGACAAATAAAGGTATAAGCATAAGCATTTTATTAATGGATATAAATGTGCCAGAAAAAAACACAAAGTTAATGCAGAACTGATTTCTTCTGGGGAATGGGATTGACTTTAGGAAGGACGTGTCCTGAGTTTTGATACTGAGCATGTGTTATGAAAATAACAATAACAACTTTTTTCTTTCTTCCTTTTTTTTTTTTTTTTTTTTGTGGATTAGGATATTTAGCCAGAGAAGTTGGAGAGGGTAGATGTGAAGTAAACTTTGGCTGAAAACACAGACTTTTCTAGTGCCAGCATTGCAATAGACCACCTAAGAAAGGAGTGAATTCTCAAAAAGATAATTTAAGGATGTTTTATACATCATTTAATGGATGGATTACCCTACATATCAGAGACATTCCAATTTGAGATTAAATAATTTAATGCACTTGCAGCAGAAAGATTTTCAAAGAGCTGTTACATAGATGCCAAAACCAAACTATGTCTTAAAATAAAATATTTGTATTGTATTTTTGCAATAAGAAATCTTATAACTCTTCTTTTCCTTCTCCACATACATCTCATCTTAAAATGAATTCAGCTTTTAGTAATAAAGCAACAAAATTTAACTCAAGGTAAAATAAAGCCTTATATTACATTTCCATTGAAGATACTTTCGCTAAAAACCTCTTAGAAAAATCAAAGGAAAAAGAAGTTAGAAATATAAAAATGAGTTAGGAAGGAGATATTGCTTCAGTGAAGACAGATTTATTTGGTTTAGTTTTCTTCGTGTGATATATATATTTTATGAGTTTTTTTTTTATTGTCCATATTCAGTTCTAATGCACACCTCAGAGAACAAGACGATGTTGACTTTTTTAGCCTGCACTTTCCTTTCCAATACTTCTCACAGAATTGGAACATTAGTAATAATTAGCACTGCCTATTACTGAGGAAACAACCATAACAGAGCCAGGTGCCACACCACAGTCCTCTGATATCTGATAAACTCTAAAATGAAAGTTATTTTCCAGGAAGGCTTGGTGCTGGCACCAGCCAGGCCATTTCATTCTTGGACAACTCAAATCGTTGGAACATGCTTTTTCCTATTGAACCCAATTTCTAGACCACACAAATTAGGTGTATGGCTTTTTTTCTTTCAGACACTATGGTATTCATTGTGCCATAAGCTTACAACAAAGTTTGATTAAGTGAGGGTTTCCAGTCTAAGTCACCACAAACAAAATCCTTGCCTATATTAATTATGAGTTGGAATTGACTTGAAGGCAACTAACAACAACATGCTATATTCCCTTATATGTTACATTGTGTTATTATCTTTCATTACCCCATCACCATCAGTTAGTTGCTGTTGATTCTGACTTACTCTAACTCCATACCCATCAGAATAGAATGGGGCTCTCATAGGGCTTTTGATGGCTGATTTCGCAGAAGTAGATCACCAGGACTTTCCTTCGAGGTGCCTCTGAGTGGACTCGAACCTCCAACCTTGCATTTAGCACCCAACCATATTAACTGTTTGCATCACCCACCCAGGGACTCAATCTTATATATTATACATAAGATAAAATATATTCCCTCCTAGTACCAACACTATCCTGACGGCACATCTCCTTAATAAGTGGCAAAATCTTCCACAGTTATATGAATAAGAATCAACTCCATTTCCTATTCTTAGTTGCTGTTTTTTATCGCTCCCAAGAAATGAAACGGCCAGTTTTTTTTTGTTTTGTTTTTTGTTTTTTGTTTTTGTTTTATTCCTGGTCTTTACCTCTATGTTACATATTAGACATACAGTGTTAATATAGTGACTAAGAATTATTTACCATGTCTGTGTTTTTCTTCACTCTTCTCATTTTGACTAGGAATTCAACTTCTATTGCCTAACCTCTATTTCTCAAAGTGCAACAAACATCTACTCCTTTTGAAAGAAAAAGGCTAAATGTTATCTAATAGTATTTTCTCACCTACTTCATATATAATTCTTTATTCTTTTGTGCTCCTACTGAATCCTATCCCGAGGACTACCAAGGAATAACTTTTTATAGCAGATCCCTATACAACCGTTCTATCCTTACCATACACTAAATCATTCATTCTCAGTAATGATCTGGCTATCTTAGTATAGTGGAATTCTGATCGTATAATTTACCTTCATAACACCTTCTCATTCCTTGCAGGATAAAATTCAAAGTACTTAGCACACTTAGCAGGGGGCAGAAGGCTTTTCGTTATTAGATCCCAGGCTACTTTTTCAGATTTGTTCCTTGCATTCAATTCTCCATCAGCTCTGCATTTAACTATTAGTAATTGTCTTGATAATACAAAGACACCTCACACTCTCCCTCATGCTGCTCTTCAAAGTCATCAAACTTTTCCACTTAGTCCTTCAGAGAGGAAGTAGCTGATTCCTTTATATGATTCAAATTTAATCTCAAATATCATTTCATCAGAGAGACATCTGGAGATACCCTATATAAAATAGTCTTCCAATCACTCATTTCCCTGCCTTATATTCACTTGTTGTTGTTGTTAGGTGCTGTCAAGTCAGTTCCAACTTACTGCAACCTACATACAACAGAATGAAACACTGAGCCATCCTGGCAATCATCATTATGTTTGAGCCCATTGTTGCAGCCATTGTGTCAATCATCTCATCCAGGGTCTTCACTGACCCTCTACTTTACCAAGCATTAGATCCTTCTCCAGGGACTGGTCATGTCCAAGAACATGAGAGAAGTCTCATCACCCTTGCTTCTAGGGAGCATTCTGGCTGTACTTCTTCCGAGACAGAGTTGCTCGTTCCTCTGGAAGTCCGTGGTATATTCAATAATCTTCACCAACACAATGATTCAAAGGCATCAATTCTTTTTCAGTCTTCCTTATTCACTGTCCAGCTTTCCCATGCATATGAGGTGATTGAAAATACCATAGCACACATTAGTCCTCAAAGTGCCACCTTTGCTTTTCAACACTTTAAAGAAGTCTTTTGCAGCATATTTGTCCAATGCAACACATTGTTTAATTTCTTGACTGCTGCTTCCCTGGACTTTGATTGTGGATTCAAATAAAATAAAATCCAAATAAAGTGAAATGAACATAGTCACTTAGCACTTATTATTATCAAGAATGGTTATGTTTGTTTGTTGTTTTGTTGTTGTTGTTGCTTTGTTTTTCTGGCCATTCTATTATAAAGTAAGTTTAATGAAATTAGGGGCTTTGTCTTGCTTTCTATTCTATTCCTGACACTTATAACAGTGTCTATTCTTAAAGTGAGTCATTGCTTCTTGAGTAAGTGTATAAATGTTTCTACCAGTTACCAAGAAACATATCACTATGCCAGCATCTTGGACCTCCTCTTCTTGGAAATTAAGTATATGAAAGTTAGAAGGGATTCAGTGGTCATCTCTCTCAAAGTGCCCAGTCTCTCAGGTTCAGGGAGTTATAAATTTTCCAACTCCTTTATAACCAAAACAAAAACAAACAAACAAAATCCATTGTAATTTCTAAAAAAGAAATTTAAATTCCTGTAAAGTAGTAAGGACATAACTTTGCATAGATTAAGTTAATTAAGTTTTATGGAAAACCTATTGTACTGTCCTTATGTTTTCTTTTTCAGTCGTGGAGTACTGCAAATCTGAGAGGTCAAGGCGACATCAGCAGTCCTACACTGGGAACTTCTGACCCGATCCAATCTTCTAATCACTGCAGGATCAAGATCACACCATCCTCTAAATACACTTACTCTTGTGTTTTGTTTGTTTGTTTTGTTTCCCCCTGACTCAAAACTTTGTGAAGAAAACATTCTGATAACCTTATTTGAGCAAATATGTCAATGTCACGTGATGAATTAGTTCATATTTCTACAAATGTTTGTATTTGTGTTTGAACAAAAACCGTTAACCCAAACGAATGATTGGTATGTTTTCAAATTTACATTTTGGTATGATTCTAAAACCATAATGTTATACCACCACTTACAAAATTAAAAAAAAAAAAGTATCAGAGTTATATCATATATATATCATATCTTTCATTAAAGCCTCTATCCCTTTTGTGAATCCCCTACTGATAGTCCTGAGAGTGTTGAAGTCCCTTCTGTTGCACCAATGAAAAACTTATGCAATTATAAAGTAGCAAATTTTATTTTATCCAGCTTTAATTGTTACAACATAATGCTTTTAATGGACCAAAAATTTACCATCTATATAGTAAGCATCACTTAATCCTGCTCTTGTTCCTCAACAAATAAGGTAAGTAAAATCAAGGAGAGGAAACACAAAGAACATTTAAGTGACAATCTCCTTGTTTGGCATTCTAGTAGTATGTGTAGGTATTTTAATAGCTATTAAAAAATTACATAAATCTTAAAATCACCTCAATGTATTTTTTTAATAAATCTTATTTCAAAAGGCAGTTTTAGGTTTATGGAAAAAATTGGCACAGAAAGTACAGAGAATTTCTCCCCTGCCCAGTTTCTTCTATTATTAACCTCTTGCATATGTGTGGTAGATTTGTTACAGTTGATGAATTAATACTGATACATTATGCTGAATTGAAGTCCATAGTTTTCATTAGGATTCACTCATTATTTTGTAGTGTTATCTTAGTTCTAACAAATGCATAATGTCATGTATCCACCATTACAGTATTGCACAGAATAGCTTCACTGTCCTAAGTATCCTTTGTGTTTTGCCTATTCATTCCTTTATCCCTCCCATGGCCCCCACTGAACACTTTGCAATTACTGATTTTTTTACTGTTTATATTTTTGCCTTTTCGAGAATGTCATATAGTTGGAATTATACAGCATGTAGCTTTTTCAGACTGGCTTCATTCAGTTAGCAGTATGCATTTCAGTTTCTTCTTTTTGTGGTTTCATAGCTCATTTTCTTTAATTGTTAAATATTTAACTGTGTGTATGTACTTCAGCTTGTTTATCCATCCATCCATTCATTTTTAAATCCACTAAAACTATTATAATTTTTTTTTAAAATAAGAACCCCGGACTTCTGGCAAAAAGGCGCTCTAGACAGAAGCACCACGCTGTCCCTCCACAGCAATGATCCAAAAAACTAAGCCGAACAGAGAATACAACAATCCTGAAACCCTAAAACATCCAATGAAGAGATAAAGAACTCAGCCAAGCACCAAATAGAGTGAAAAAACTGACAGAGAATGGAGAACAAGGAGAGATCAATGCAGAGGTCCCCTATCAGCTAACGCAGCATGGATCCGCCACTTTGGACTCCAATCAGAGAACAGTAAACAAGGGGTACGAAAAAGCAGCTTCACAGAGCTTCCAGCAGGAGACAAAACAACCGGTAATTTGTGATGTACGCTTTCCCACCTCCACCCTTCTTCACCCCCACTCGGCCTCCTCTGCTTTCTGCAGCCACAGTCTCTTGTCCGGGAAGCCTGGGCAGCTTGGATTCCACCCACCTGAATGGGCCTCCTCTCTGAGTGCCATTTGTTGGCTGCTGGTGTTGCTTTTTTCTGCTTCTTTTGATTTCTTCCTTACCTCTCACCACCTCCCCCTCCTTTCGCTCAAATACCTGGCTCCGTGCACCATCTTTGCTTCTTCCTGAGGGGCTGCAGAGCTCCAGTAATTTGTGATATATGCTTTCCCACCCCCTTCCATTCTTCATCTACACTCGGCCTCCTATGCTTCCCTCGTACACAGTCTCTTGTCCAGGAAAAACCAGTTGCTTGGATTCCACCAGCCCTCACTAGCTGGCTCTCTGAGTACCATTTGTTGGATGATGGTGTTGCTTTTTTTCTGCTTCTTTTGATTTCTTCCTTACCTCTCAACACCTCCCCCTCCTTTAGCTCAAATACCTGGCTCTGTACACCATATTTGCTACTTCCTGAGGGGCTGCGGAGCTCTTTTCGAGAGTGGAGATGCTTCCTGGTCTGGGCTGCCGTGCTGGTGGGATCCTGGGTCTTTTGTTTGTTTGTTTGTTTGTATTCTTTTTCTTTTCTTGAGTTGGGATCTGGTTCTGGACAGGGGGTGTTGCGTGGCTTGGAAACTACCCATCGGATTGCACGGACGTGCAGAAGGATCTTTTAGAGCATTCCTTTTTTTGTTGTTTTTTTCTTTTTCTGTTTTTTGGGGGCTTTTCCTGTTCCTTTTTTTTTTTTTTTAATTTGTTTTCTTTTCTTTTCCTTCTTTTTCCCTTTTTCCCTTTCTTCATTACTCAGTTTCTTGTCTCTCTATATCTTCCTTCTCTTCCTGTTCCTTGAATACCTGGCCCTGTATAACTCTACGCCTTCTAGACAGACTGTACTGCGACACCTGAGAGTGACTTCCCCAGACTTCATAGCCACACAAGTGGGATCCCTGGGAACTTTGCTATTTTTAGCATTTCCAATTTTTATATATTCATTTTCTTTTCTTTTTTTTTTTCCTCTTCCCTTTCTGATTTTCTCCATTTCATAGTCTCTCAACTCTCCACTCCAAGGGCAAGTCCCCTAGCATTTTTTTTTTTTTTTTGCTTTGTTTGTATGTTTTTGGCCCCTGTTCCTCTCTGCTGTCTCCCATATCCATCTTAGCTCCACACATGACAGTCTCCCCACTACGTCCTGCTTACCTGCACTGTGTGCTTAACATCACACCACCAAGCAGCACAGGCATGGCCTACTGGAACCTGCCCTGCACTGATTAGCAACGTGCCCTGGTGGCTGTAGTAAGTGCCACAAACAACCTGTCCCAGTAACCCCTCTTCAGCTAGACCTGCCCTGCCGTACCATATCTGAGTGACTGACCCTGCCAATTGGAGAAGGAGGCGAAAAGTATTGTGCCCACAAGGAGCAAACAACAAAGAACACAAAGCCTGCCTTCTCAGACATAGCCAAATTAAAAAAAAAAAAAAAAGGAAGGAAACAAACAAATCTACAATCAATAAACAAGTAAAATAACTACTGAATGCCCTGAAGACAGCAGACAATACCAAAACATTTACAAAAAAGGACAGGATGGTTCCAGCAGGTGTCCAAAATAAAACACCAGATGACTTTTCAGTGGAAGAAAAGGCACTAGAACTACCTGATGGGGAACTCAAATCTCTAATACTCAGAATTCTCCAAGAGATGAGACAAAAGCAGACAAAAATGAGGAATAAATAGACAAATTCACGGAAAATATAGACAAAGAATTGGAAAAATTCAGGAAAATAATGCAGGAACAAACTGTCAAAATAAATTCACAACTAGAAATTATACAAAGGTAATAATTAGAAGTCTAAAAGATAAAGAACAAGATTTCAGAAATGGACAGTGTCATAGAAGGGCTGAGAAGCAGATTTGAAATTGTAGAAGACAGTGGAATTGAAGACAAACACTTGGATACAACTCTGTTTTAGGAAAACTCATAAAAAAGAACAAAGAAAAATGATGAGACCATGAGAGTTATGTGGGATACAATCAAAAGCAAAAATTTTCGAGTGATTAGAGTTTTAGAACAGGTGGACAAAACAGAAAACAATGAGAGGATCATTGAAGAACTGCTGAGAGAAAAATTCCCCAATATCATGAAAGATGAAAAGCTGGCCATCGAAGAAGCTCAACAAACCCTATATAGGAGAGACCCCAAAAGAAAATCACCAAGGCATATCATAATCAACCAAAGACAAACAAAGAATCGTGAGACCAGCTTGGGAAAAACAAGAAGTCACATACAGAGGAGAAACAATAAGACTAAGCTCAGATTATTCAGCAGAAACCATGCAGGCAGGAAGGCAATGCCATGACATATATAAAACCCTGAAAGAAAAAAATTGCCAGCCAAGAATAATATACCCTGAAAAACTCTCGTTGAAATATGATGGTGAAATTAGGACATTTCCAGATAAACAGAAATTAAGGGAATATGTAAAAGCCAAACCAAACTTACAAGAATTACTAATGGGAGTTCTTCAATCTGAGAACAAACTACCTCAGCCTACAGGCAGAACCTAGGACACAGCATCGTACCAGCCAGATACCAATCAGGAAATGAACTCTCAAGGACCGTCCAAAACCAAAAGAAATACAACAGGGAATCAGAGCAGTTAATCAGTAAATGACAACAACATCAAAACAATAAAAGAGGGAATAAACGGCATAGGTATAGAACCTTCTAACGGAGAGGAAGTCAAGGTGATACCAAGTAACGGTAGACTGCTTCAAACATAGAAAGATAAGGGTAAAATTCAGGCAACCACAAAGAAAGTTAATAAACATAAAAATAAAGAGAAAAACATAAAGTCTCAGCAAAAACAAAACCTACAAAAACAAAAGAAATGAAAAAAAAATCCACAAACAAAAGTAACTCAACACAGGAGAGTAAGAAGAACAAAGAAAACTTCCACACAACAAAAAAAAACCACTACAAAATGACAGCAACAAACTCACATCTATCAATAATTACACTGAATGTAAATGGACTCAACGCACCCATAGAGACGGAGAGTGACAGAATGGATAAGAAAACAGGATCCATCAATATGCTGTCTACAAGAGACACACCTAAGAAACAAAGATGTGAATTTATTAAAAGTCAAAGGTTGGAAAAAATATATATCAAGGTAACAACTACAAAAAAAAGAGCAGCAGTAGCAATATTAATCTCAGATAAAATAGACTTTAAAACAAACTCCACCATAAAAGACAAAGAAGGACACAATATAATGATTAAGAGAATGATCTATCATGAAGACTTAACCATAATAAACATCTTCTCACCCAATGAAAGGGCTCCAAAACAGATAAAACAAGCTCTAACAACACTGAAAAGAGAAATTGACAGTTCCACAAGAATAGTAGGAGACTTCAACACACCACTCTCAGTAAAGGACAGAACAACTAAGAAGAAACTCAGCAAAGACACAGAAGACCTAAAGGGCACAATCAGCCAACTTGACCTCATAGACATATATAGAACACTCCATCCAACTGCTGCAAAGTACACATTCTTTTCCAATACACATGGAACATTCTCCAGAAGAGACCACATCTTAGGCCATAGAGCAATCCTCAACAAGATCGAAAATGCTGAGAGAATTCAAAGTATCTTCTCTGACCACAATGCCATCAAGGTAGAAATTAACAACAGAAAGAGCAAGGAAAAAAAATCAATTACATGGAAAATGAAATATACCCTGCTTACACATCACTGGGTAATAGAATAAATCAGAGATGGAATCAAAAAATTCCTAGAATCAAATGAAAATGAAAACACATCATACCAAAACCTTTGGGACACAGCAAAGGCAGTCCTCAGAGGACAATTTATAGCAATACATGCACATATCAAAAAGAAGAAAGGGACAAAATCAAAACATTAACTACAGAACGCAAACAAATAGAAAGACAACGGCAAAAAAAGCCCACAACCACCGGAAGAAAGGAAATAGTAAAGATCAGAGCAGAAATAAATGAAACAGAGAACAGGAAAACAATAGAAAGAACCAACAAAACCAAAAGCTGGTTCTTTGAAAGAATCAACAAAATCGACAAACCACTGGCCAGACTGACAAAAGAAAAACAGTACAGGACACAAATAACCCAAATAAGAAATGAAATCGGGGACATTACAACAGACCCAACTGAAATAAAAAGGATTATAACAGATTATTATGAAAAACTATATTCTAACAAATTTGAAAACCTAGAGGAAATGGATAAATTTCTAGAAACACACTACCTACCCAAACTACAGCAAAGTGATGTTGAAAATCTGAACAGACCCATAACAAGATAAAAGATTGAAAAGGTAATAAAAAAAAAACTCCCAACCAAATGAAGCCCTGGCCCAGGTGGCTTCACTGGAGAATTCTACAAAACATTTACAGAAGACATTGTAGCATTACTACTCAAGCTATTTCAGAGCATAGAAAAGGCAGCAACACTTCCATATTCATTCTATGAAGCCAGCATAACGCTGATACCAAAACCAGGCAAAGACATCACAGAAAATGAAAATTAAAGACCAATATCTCTCATGAATATAGATGTAAAAATTCTGAACAAAATTCTAGCCAATAGAATTCAGCATCATATTAAAAAAATAATACACCACAACCAAGCAGGATTCATACCAGGTATGCAAGGATGGTTCAACATTAGAATATCAATCAACATAATACACCACATAAATAAAAGCAAAGAAAAGAATCACATGATCATCTCAATTGATGCAGAAAGGGCATTTGACAAAGTCCAACACCCATTCTTAATAAAAAAATCTCAATCAAATAGGTATAGAAGGGAAATTTCTCAACATAATAAAGGGCATTTGTGCAAAACAAATGGCCAACATCATTCTTAATGGAGAGAGGCTGAAAACATTCCCCTTGAAAACAGGAACAAGCGAAGGATGCCCTTTATCACCACTCTTACTTAACATTGTGCTGGAAGTTCTAGCCAGAGCAATAAGACAAGAAAAAGAAATAAAGAGCATCCAAATTGGTAATGAAGAAGTTAAGCTTTCCCTGTTTGCAGATGATATGGTACTATACACAGAAAACTCTGAAGACTCCATGAGAAATCTACTGGAACTAATAGAAATATTTAGCAGAGTAGCAGGATACAAGATAAACATACAAAAATCAGTTGGATTCCTATACACCAATAAGCAGAACGATGAAAAGGAAATCAGGAAAACAATACCATTTAAAATAGCCTCTAAAAGATAAAATGCTTAGGAATAAATCTGACCAGGGATATAAAAGACCTATACAAAGAAAACTACAAAACACTACTGCAAGAAATCCAAAGGGATCTACATACATGGAAAAACATGCCATGCTCATGGATAGGTAGACTCAACATTGTGAAAAGGTCAATTCTACCCAAAGCAATTTACAAATACAACACAGTCCCAATCCAAATACTAACAGCATTCTTCAAAGAGACGGAAAAACTAATCATTAAGTTTATATGGAAAGGGAAGAAGCCCCGAATAAGTAAAGCACTACTGAAGAAGAATAAAGTTGGAGGACTCACACTACCTGACTTCAGAAACTACTACACAGCTACAGTAGTCAAAACAGCCTGGTACTGGTACAATGACAGATACATTGATCAATGGAACAGAATTGAGAACCCAGATGTAAATCCATCCACCTACAGTCACCTGATCTTCCACAAAGGCCCAAAGTCCATCAAATGGGGAAAAGACGGTCTTTTTAACAAATGGTGTTGGCAAAACTTGATATCCATCTGCAAAAAAATGAAACAGGACCCATGCATCACACTATATACAAAAACTAATTCAAAATGGATCAAAGTCCTGAATATAAAGCCTAAAACTATAAAGCTCATAGAGGAATACTCAGAAGCAACACTACAGGCCTTAATACACGGCATTAACAGGAACCAAACCATAACCATCAATGCACAAAACCCAGAAGATAAGCTAGATAACTGGGATCTTTTAAAAATCAAACACCTATGCTCTTCAAAAGACTTCACCAAAAGGGTCAAAAGAGAACCTACAGACTGGGAAAAAATTTTTGGACAGTACAAGTCAGACAAAGGCCTAATCTCCATAATCTACAAGAGAATCCAACAGCTCTTCAACAAAAAGACAAATAATCCTATTAAAAAATGGGCAAAGGAAATGAACATACACTTCACCAAAGAAGACATTCAAATGGCCAACAGACGCCTGAGGAAATGCTCGCGATCACCAGCCATTAGAGAAATGCAAATTAAAACCACAATCAGATACCATCTCACCCAGACATTACTGGCACGAATTAAAAACACTGGAAATAACAAATGTTGGAGGGGCTGCGGGGAGATCGGAACACTTATGCACTGCTTGTGGGAATGCAAAATGATACAACCAGTTTGGAAAATGATATTGCACTTCCTCAGAAAGCTAGAAATAGACATACCATTCGATCCAGCAATCCCACTCCTAGGAATATAGCCTAGAGAAATAAGAGTTGTCACTCGAATAGACATATACACACCTGTGTTCATGCCAGCATTGTTCCCAATAGCAAAACAGTGGAAACAACCTAGATGCCCATCAACAGATGAATGGATAAACCAACTATGGTACATACACACAATGGAGTACTATGCAATGAGAAAGAACAACCATGAATCTGTGAACCATCTCATAACATGGATGCAACTGGAGGACATTCTGCTGAGTGAAAGAAGTCAATAACAAAAGGACAAATATTGTATGAGACCTCTATTGTAAAAACCCGTGAAAAAGTTCACACACAAAATGTAACCATCTTTGCTGGTTACTGGGATGGGGGGTGGGGGGAGAAATACTAAATAGATAATAGATAAGTGGTATTTTGGGTGAAGGGTGAGAGAGTACACAATACAGGGGAAACTAGCACAACTTATACAAGGAAAGGTCATGGAAGCCCCATAGACAAATCCAAACTCCCTGAGGGACTGAATTGCTGGGCGGAGGGCTCTGGGGACCATGGTCTCCGGGAACATCTAGCTCAGTTGGCATGACACAGCTTATAAAGACAATGCTCTACATTCTACCTTGGTGAGTAGTGTCTGGGGTCTTAAAAACCTGTGAGCGGTCATCTAAGATACTCCACTGGTCTCATCCCTTCAGGAGCAAGGGAGAATGAAGAGAACAGGATACAAGCTTAGTCCGAAGGATTAATTGTCCATAGCTAGCAAGGCCTCTACCAGACTGAGTCCAGTACAGCTGGATGGTGCCCAGCTACCACCATTGACTGCTCTGACCAGAATCACAACAGAGGTTTCTGGACATAGCTGGAGAAGGATGTAGAACATAATTCTAGCTCACAAAAGACCAGATTTACTGGCCTATAGGAAACTGGAGAAACCCCGAGAGTATGGCCCCCAGACACCCTTTTAGCTCAGTGGTGAAGTTATCCCCGAGGTTCACTGTTCAGTCTGGAGTGAACAGTCCTGTAAAACCAAGTGAGACTAACCAGGTACAGGAGTCCAGTGACAAGGGCCAGAAGGCAGAAGGGGACAAGGAAGCTGGTGATAGGGAACACAAGATTGAGTAAGGATATTGTTGATGTGTTGTGAGATTGTTAACCATTGTCATAGGGCAACATTTGTAGTAACTGTCAAAGGAGAAACTATTTCGTTGTGTAAGCCTTCATCTTAAGTGAGAATAACAGCACAATTGGAAGAGCGTAGTCAATGTCGCTGAACTGTGCATGTAGAAATTTTTGAAATGGTGTATCTTTGGCTATGCGTATTTTCACCAAAAAAAAAAAAAAGAGGTTGAGAAGTTAAAAGGTTGATATGTTGTGGGGTTGTTAACCAATGTCATAAAATAACATGTGTACTTCTGTTTCATGAGAAACTATTTGTTCTGTAAGCCTTCACCTGAAGTACAATAAAAAATAAAACAAAACTAAAAAGAATAAAAAGAAAAATTAAAAGAAAAAAAAAATGCCTCCCAGAAAAAGAATTAGATTGAAGTTACATTAAAGTTTCTCGTTACTGAGCAATTGAAGAATTTCCAGCTGAGGAAAAGGTCAGAATTTCTGAAGAATTTCCTGCTCAGCTGAGGAAAAAAAACTGAAGCTCACTTGCAAATAGCTAGAAAAAAGCTAGAAATAATAGGAAGAGACACTCAAAAACAGGTCTTCTCTTTTTATCCTCTCTAATTTCACCAGAATCTCATTTTGAGCCTGAATGACTTGTGAATAAATATCAGCCCTTTACCAGCACAAATAAGGTGTGTCTGACACGTAGAAAACTGCTCGATAAAGGATTTTGTTGTTGTTGTTTTTTAAAAATAAAATATAAGACAACAATCTCATTCTTGTTTTTCCAGCTCCTTATTTTGTTTTCATTTGAGATATTCTACAAAATAAAATGAATCATTTACTCTTGTCTGCAGTTATAACAAACCTCTTATTTTCCTAACTAAATTTTTTATTTCACTTCTATTGGCCTTTAGGAAGCATCTTTACAGTTGGGAATTTATTTATTTATTTTAATTGTAACAGTTAATGGGACAATTGGGAGATGTCATCAAAACAATACTAGATGAATGCTTTATTGAAATGCTGGAAATAGCTATTATGTAGTATGTTTATTCAAGTACCACTATGGTCTTTAAAAAATATTCTTTAATTTTATTTTGCAGCTCATACAACTGCTTACATGTTTCTATACCCTACAACACTGTTTTAGACACCGGACTCACCAGGTTATTATTCCTTTTTTAGACATGTAATCTTAATAACAGTTCTATTATTTTCCTTACTTTTTAAGAGCTGGAAACAAGGTCAGCATTATATTGAATTTATTGTTTAAAAAAGGAATTTAGAGGTTCCTTTTTAATTTACTTCTTCTCTTTTTTGAAGCTGCTTCTGGTAGGGCTGTCGCTACTGCTACTTTGTTGAAATTCAGTAGTGGTGACAACAAGAAGGCCAGTTCAATTGCTTTGAACTGAGAACACAAAACATTTTTTCCCAGACATTACCTCTTGCCAGTTCTGCCAGCCCAGGAATGTACTCCTACATGAGTCATAGAGCATATGTTTTTAGGATTGCAAAACTGTACTCTCACGAGAAAAGGCATGTTAGATTTAGATTGTGGCTATGTACATTTCAAACTGATAGTAATGCCTATTTCGATTCTATGTGCACTGTCAAATTCATTTCTGAAAAAGGTATTAAAGAATTAATTCCAGATTTTTAATAATTCTACTTGTTATAATAAAGATTATACACTCATCACAAATGTTGCTCATTTTTAGAGGCTTTGCATTAGAGCTTAAGATGCTATTATAAAATTCAGCAACACATGAGTCTGGATGGGTAGTATGATTTTAAAGGGATATGCAGTACTTAATGAAACCCATAGAAATATTCTTATGGAAGTTTTTTTTTTTTTTTTTTAACGCTAACTATCTGAACAAAAATATTTCATCATATACGCCTACTGCCCCATCCCCAAAATAGAAAAACAATTTGGTTTAAATATACTAATGCAATCTTCAATAAAATGCTAGGTTAATTTTATAATAAAGCATACTAAAAACTTCTGCTTTCATGGGTCTTATAATCTAATGGAAGTTACAAATAGAAATAAGTTAATTATCTAATAGGATGGAAAGTGTTATATACTATGGAAAAATAGAACAGGCTATGAGGATCAGGAAAGCGGGAGGGTCTGCAGTTTTAATAGGGTTGTCCTGATCGTCCTCATGGTCATTTGAGCAAAGATTTTAATGATGTAAGTAGTTACCATGCAGATATTTGAGGAAACTTCATCTGGACACAGGGAATAGCCATTTTAAGAGCTCCAAAATGGATGACACCGCTGTATGGTGTGTGTATTATTTCCCTACTGCTGCTGTAAAAAATATCACAAATTTGGTAACTTAAAACAATAAAAATGTGTTATCTTACAGTTCCTGGACGCCAGAAATCTGACATGGGTTTCACTGTAGCAAAATTGGAAACCCAGTGGTGTAGTGGTTAAGAGCTACAGTTTCTAACCGAAAGGTTGGCAGTTCAAATACACCATGCACTCCTTGGAAACTCTGTGGTGCAGTTCTACTCTGTCCTATAGGGTCACTATGAGTTGGAATCGACCTGACGGCAGTGGTTGGTTTTTTGGTTTGGTTGGTGGCAAAATCAGTATGTCAGCAAAATTGTATTCCCTCTGGGTGTTCTAGGAGAGAATCAGTTCCTTTTTCTTTTCAGATTTTTAGAACTACTTTCCTTGCATTCCTTGGCTCATGGCCCCTTTACCTCATTTTCAAAACAAGCAGTTTAGAATCTTGCCACATTGCCTTTTTTTTTATTCTGTCAAAACTCCCTCTGCTTCCTTTTTATAAGGACGTTTGTGATTATATTTAGGGCCCACCCAGATAATCCAGGAAAATCTCTCATCTCACAATCTTAATTTAACCACATCCGCAAAGTCCCTTTTGTCATATAAGGTAACTTACACAGATTCCAGGGATTAGAACACGGTTATCTTTGGGGGGTCAGTGTTCAGCCTAACAGCAGGTTTGAGAATCAGGAACATTAACAACCAATAATGATCAAAATCTACCAAAGGTGAATGTAGAGACAATTTATTTTATGATCCTGTGTAACGGGATCTAACAGTATTTTTATACCAAAGTTTTTTTTGTTGTTGTTAGATGCTGTGGAGTGGGTTCCAACTCACAGTGACCCTATGTACAACAGAAGGAAACACTGCCAGGTCCTGTGCCATCCTCACAATTATTGCTATGCTTCAGCCCATTGCTACGGCTTTTGTGTCAATCCATGTTTTTGAAGGTCTTCCTCTCTTTAGCTGACACTCTACCTTACTAAGCATGATGTCCTTCTCCAGGGACTGGTCCCTCCTGATAACATGTCCAAAGTAAGTAAGACAAAGTCTCACCATCCTTTCCTCCAAGGAGCATTCTGGCTGTACTTCTTCCAAGACAGATTTGTTTGTTCTTCTGGAAGTCCATAGCATATTCAAAATTCAACTCTATTTCTGGAAGATTATGTAGGCATGATATATATTTAGTACTAGTGTAAATTTGATGTCTGTGCATATATTAGAAAAATATTAGAGCTACCATGTGTTAAAAATCTATAATTATTTATATATATTTCTAAACTCAAATATTTAGAAAATGTTTTCTATAACATGTCTGGTAAGGGACAACAAACGAGATAATTAGCGAGGTTTATGAACAAAGGCTCTCTCTTTTTTTTTTTTTTTGAACATTTTACTATTGTTTAGGTGAAACTTTACAGAGTAAATTAGTTTCCCATTCAACCATTTACACACATTTTGTTTCATAACATTAGTTGCAATCCCCTCAACAAGACAGCACTCTACTCACTTCCTCCTTGAGTTCCCCCATTTCCATTTGCCTATCTTTCTTGCCCCTTCCTGCCTGTTTTTGGGCATGTTTTCCTTTTGGTCTTGTATGGTTGATTGTTCTAAGAAGCACATTCCTCATGGGTGTTATTGTTTACTTTATAAGCTTGTCTATTAATTTGCTGAAAGTTGATCTCTGGTAGGGGGTTCAGTTCCAGGTTTGGAGGGTGTCTAAGGCCACAGTCTTGAGGGTTCCAGCAGTCTCTATCAGACCAGTAACTTTGGTCTTCTTTATAAATTTGAGTTTTGTTCTACATTTTTCTCCCACTCTGTCCCAAACCTGCTAATGTGATCCCTATCACAACAGTCGGTATTGGTAGCTGGAGACCATCTAGCTCTTCTGGTCTCAGGCTAGTGGACGCTGTGGTTCATTAGTCCTTTGAACTAATTGTTTCCTTGAGACTTTGATTTTGTTCATTCTTCTTTTCTCCAAACGGGAAGAGACCAATAATTGTATCTTAGATAGCTGCTGACAAGCTTTTAAGACCCCAGTCCCTGCTCACCAATGTAAGATGTAGAACATTGTCTTCATGGACTGTGTTATGCTAATTGACCTAGATGTCCCACGAGACTACGGTCCTAAGCTCTCAAGCCCAGTGACTCTGTCCCTCAAGGTGTTTGGTTATGGGTAGGAAGTTTTCATAACTGTGTCCCCTGTGTGCTGTACTATATACATGGATAAATTTGCAGCACGTACAAATGTGTATGCAGAAATATTCTCTGCCAAATCTATATATGCTTGTGGGTGTACTCCCATACACCATCCCACGCCTGTTCAAACTTACATATCTACTTTTGTATCCAAAGGCTCTCTTGGTTCTCTCAGTTTATTTAATTTTGCTTTTCCTACTTTGTTGTAAAGACATAGATTAAAAAAAAAAAGTGTCAAGCATTGTTGGAAGCTAAAGGTACAGCATTTCCATAGACCCCTACGCTTTTTTTTTTTTTTTTTTAATATTGTCTATAACAGAAGAGAAGCAAGCATGGTGAGACTTCATCTAGCTTACTTTAGACATGTTATCAGGAGGGACCAATCTCTGGAGAAAGGCATCATGCTTGGTAAACCAGAGGGTCAGTGAAAAAGAAGAAGACTTTCAACAGCATGAATTGGCAGAGTGGCTGCAACAATGGGCTCAAATATACCACCACTCTGAGGATGGTGCAGGACTGGGCAACATTTTATTCTGTTATAAATAGGGTAGATACAAGTTGGAGCCAACTCAACAGCATCTAACAACAATGATACTATTTTTCATTTGATTAATTTCAACAAAATATTTAGAGTTACATTTTAGCAATATTCATGCTTCGAAGCACAGATAGTATAGACATCCAGGCCCATGCATGCTGAAGTCATGTATACATCTTCAGATTTTTCAGGTGCTCAGCAAGAAAATTATTTAAATTGAAATTATTAAGTAGAATTAGCTCCTGACAAGTTTTTTTAGGCCATTCTCAAATACATTTACTGGTTAGTGTCTCTTACAGTTTTTGAGTTGCCCTGTGCAGTCTCATGCTCTGTTGTCCAGCATTGCCTAAAGCTCTCTCTGTATGGAAGACACTGCCATCTATCATCTACATTTCATATTTCTTTCAGACTGAGGGGAAGAAACTTTCTCTGTTCCATGGAATCTGGTTGTTTCTTATTATAAAGAATCCTGAGATCAAAAGCTTTTTGTCTGAAAGGGCCACATAAACCAGAGAATTCATCAGCCTGAGACCAGAAGAACTAGATGGTGCCCAGCTACCACCAATGACCGCCCTGACAGGGAACACAACAGAGAGTCCCTGACAGAACAGGAGAAAAGTGGGGTGCAGAACTCAAGTTCTAGTAAAAAGACCAGACTTAATGGTTTGATCGAGACTGGAGGGACTCCTGAAGACATGGCCCCTAGACTCTCTTTTAGCCCAAAACTAAAACCATTCCCGAGGCCAACTCTTCAGACAAAGATTAGACTGGACTATGGGACATAAAATGACACTCGTGAAGCATGTGCTTCTTAGCTCAAGTTAATACATGAGAGTAAATCGGCAGCTTCTGTCCAGAGGGGAGATGAGAAGGCAGACAGGGTCAGGAGCTGGTTGAATGGACACAGGAAATCCAAGGTGGAAAGGAGGAGTGTGCTGTTACAGTATAGGGAGAACAACAACGGTCACATAACAATGTATGTGAGACTAACTTGAATTGTAAACTTTCACTTAAAGCACAATAAAAAATAAAAGGTTTTTGTCTCATTTAATATGACTATGCTTTCAACATTTGTTGTATGGCATTCTACAGCTTTTAGAAAGAGTTGTACTTGACACTTGAAAATAAAATATATAGATAAAAATATAATTTCATATAAAAGACAATTTCAAATATTTCTTTTTCTAATGGTATTTATTTAGGGGATAAGAAAAGAAGAGAAAAAACAAAATGAGAAAGTAAAGAAATTGTGTAGTAGAAAAAAATATTAGTATCTATTCTCAGTTTTTATGTAGTTTTTTACATCACTTTCAACAAACAGTATGATGGTTCATGATACATAAAACATGGATTGAAAGAAGCAGCATAACTCAATACAAATATTATTGAAGTACTAAATTCACTGAGGTGAATCTTATTACTTTTCCTGTCCATTATCACATTTCTTAGAAGGTTTTTAGCTATTAAAGTTTATATGTGGAGAAAACAAAGTTAATAGTTGACTACAACTCAGTTTGCTTCAATAATGTGATGCAGCTTCTACATTTTATTCATTATGAAAAGTCATCTGTTTGTATGATGGAAACGATTCTTATGTATACCATACTGGTCAGATAATATTTAGAGTAGTTTGATTAGTTCTTTTACCACATTTTTAAAAAGGCATGGGTAAACAGAAGTATATTCAAAGGAAAGTGAGTAAAGTAAAAAAAAAAAAAAAAAAGCAGTAGGTCTTTAAGTAAGTTCATTAGTGAGTTAAGATTTAGGGGTAGTTTCCTCAGTGATGCAGGTCCTTTTGTCTGCAAATCCTTCAGCTTTCTTTCTTCCTTGGTTGTTTTCATACTTAGGCTGGCATTTCTCAGTGTAGTAAAATCCTTCAGTTGTCTACATGTTTTATTATCCATGTCATGCGAGGGTAAGATGTGTCTCTACCTCAACCATCAAAAATTAGTCCAGGAGCCTGAGTGACACAAGCAGTTTACAATCAGCTGCTAACCTAAAGGTTAATGTTTCAAACCCACCCAGAGGCTCCATGGAAGAAAGGCCTGGCAAACTGCTTCCATAAAGGTCACAGCTAAATATATCCTATGGAACAGTTCTAGTCTTTAACACATGGGGTCATTATGAGTCAGGGACTGACTTGAAGGCAAGTATCAACAACAACAATATTGTTAGAAGAATAAAGGTTTATAATAATTATATCTTCTTGTTGAATTATACTATTCGTCAGTATAAAAAAATAAGTCCAGTTACTCACTCTGAATAGATTAACCCTGAATGTATCACTTTGATTAGTGGAATATTATGCATGAATTTAATGCATGGCTTACGTTATCATCGCCATGAGTTGTGAATCATTACAACAACCACTTGGTTGGTCATCTAGTGCTGCTATAACAGAAATACTGCACGTGGATGGCTTTAACAAAGAGAAGTTTATTCTCTCACAGTCCAGTAGGATACAAGTACAAATTCAGGGCTTCAGCTCCAGAGGAATGCTTTCTCTGCCGGCTCTGTAGGAAGGTCCATGTCATCCATCTTCCCTTGGTCTGGGAGCTTCTCTGGCAGGAACCTCAGGTCCAAAGGAAGCACTCTACTCCCAGCACGGTTTTCTTGGTGGTATGAGGTTCCCATGTGTCTCTGCTTGCTTCTCTCTTTTGTATCTCAAAAGATATTGGCTTAAGACACTATCCAATCTTGTAGACGTCATCAGTATAACCTCATCATGGTGATAGAGTTTACATCACAAAGAAATCACATCAGGTTACACAATCGCACAATACTGGGAATCATGACCTAGCCAATTTGACAGATATTTTTGGGGAACACAATTCAATCCATGACACTTAGACAATTATACATGGTGTGTAAAGACCCATATTTGAAGCTGGAGATGGAGTCAATACCACCAAAACCATGGGCCTATTACATAGTGAGAGAAGGGTAGTCCCTTGAAGGACTACTTGGGTAAAAAAAGAAATGAATACTGTGGAATCAAACCAACAAATGCTCACTTACATTAATTTTGGAAATTATAGGGAAATCCATTATGCATGGCATCAGAAAAGTTGTTTCTAGTAGAATTTTCTAAAACATGAAAAGGGCTCTTCTGAAAGTAGAAATTCTCTTATTATATTCAAGCATAAACTAGACAATTTTTTTTTTTTTTTTTTTTTTGTGGATGTGGCAGGGAACTTGTGTCAGATGCATCACAGGAACAATTGAACTTTAAGAATTCTGAGAATAAATGACTCTATGGCATCAAAGCTGGCCTTGAAATTGATCACCTTGGGGTTTTGTTTCCTCATTTATGAAAGAAAAAGATTATATATGTGGTATAAAATCAATTACATCTTCAGTGTTTTACAAGTCCATCAAATTATGGTATGGGACATACTTCTGGTTGACTAATTGAAGAAGCATACCCAGCCCAGTTCTTCCTTGGGGTCTTCCATTACAGAGGTTGGAAAAGCTAAATAACTACTTTCCCAGTCTTCCATGCAGCTGGAGTCATCTTGCAACCTAATTCTATTCAATAAGACATAAGTATGCTGGGGAATACTGAGAAAGCTCTTGCTTTCCTGATGAAAGGCACAGACGTTTCTTGCCTCCTAGATATCATAAGAAAAAGTCTAAGAGAATCACAGAGTCTCTGCATTTGACATTGTTGAGTCTGGCTATATTGAACCATTTTTTGTTAAGACCACAAAATGAAATCCACATTTCTATAAGCCATTGATTTTTAAACCTGCAGCCTAAACCTGTTTAATAATTCAGATGGTAAATACACATTATCTGTCAGTAGAGAAGAGTAATTAAAAGTTCAAACTATAGAGCCAGTGTGTCTCAAACCAAACCCTGACTTAGTAGCTCTGTGACCTTGGGTAAGTTATGGAAATGTCAATGCTCTCATCTGTAAAATGGCAATAATAATAGTAGCTACCTCAGAGACTATACTATGCAATTTTTATTTATGTTTTTTACTAAGATAAAATTTATAAATATTGCCTAATAAAATACCCACAAATTCCTCATTAATTATGTACACCAGTATGTGAATTTGTATATATGAACAGATAAGTATTAAATATGCATATATGTGTGTATATATATATTAAAAATCATGATCTTCTAGATTGTAGATGACTTGACTTTTTATCAGCTGAAGAAGTGCTGTCTTTTAAAAACATATATTTTGTTGTAGTTAGTTTTTATTCCATTTAAATAATCAAGGAATCACTTCTGAAACAATAACTCAAGAATATAAAAGTATTTGAAAAATTAAGTAATTGTAGGTATTATTTATGAATATCTTAGTTATGAATACACTTAAAAATGTGTATTTTTTATTCCAAGTTCTTTGAAATATATTTTGAAGTACAAATGTTCATTTAATTCTAACAGTGTTGGTTCTAGATAGAGTGGTTGAAGTACTGTATAAGATAACAATAAGGAAGCAGCTCTTATTGTTAGGGTGTTTTTTCCTTTTCTATCAGTGAATACCAAAACCAAAAACCCGTTGCCTTCGAGTCAATTCCGACTCATAGTGACCCTGTAGGACAGAGTAGAACTGCCCCATAGGGTTTCCAAGGAGCAGCTGGTAGATTCGAACCGCTGACCTTTTGGTTAGCAGCTGAGCTTTTAACCACTGCACCACCAGGACTCCATCAGTGAATGGAAAAATACAAAAATAAAGCATAAATGATTCCTAAAATAATGCCACTTTTTCTCCCTCTAAAGTTAGACGAATTTAGGGGAAATTATCCTTATCGCCTATGTTTTAAAGTTCTACTTGCTTTTCATTAATCTGTGGCATATTCATTTATTTTAATATTATTTCATCTTTATCTTCTAAAATGAAGTTAAAAGGAGTGATAATATAAAAAGAACCCATATTTATTAAACCAGACTAGCTGCTATTGAGTTAACTCCAATTTATGGCAACCCAGTGTGTATCAGAATACAACTGTCTCCATAGGGTTTTAAATGGCTGATTTTTCAGATGTAGATTGCCAGGCCTTTCTTCTGGAGCTCTTTGGGTGAACTGAAGCCTCCAACCTTTTGGTTAGCGGCCAAGTACTTAAACTATTTGCACCACCCGTAGACTACAATAGCTATTTACGACCATATAATTATTAAGACAATTTTCAATATATAGTAGCAAAGAAAAAAAATTTACTATGTGAAACAATAATAGTTACTATAGTTTAAGAACAAGAATAATACAGTCTTTACTTCATAGGTGTTATTTTTAAAGTTGTTAATCAAAATAATTCCACAGGAATGAAAAAATACAACTAAAATATATCTTCTACTTGTATGTTTATACATTAAAATTATTTAGAATTAACTTTCTAGGTTCATGTTGCATACTTTCAGACTTAAAGATGTCCCAATAAGATTGTTAATGATTTCATTTATTTCTATCACACCAATTTAATATTCAAAATCAAAGAATACCTAAAGTAACTACATATTCCTTATTAGCTTAAACGAGTCAACATAGCTTCAATCCAAGAAATCATTCAGGATTATAAAATATTCCATTTAAGAACAATTGAAATTAGAATTCAAAATATTGTATTTGAATACAATGTTACATTTCTTATATAAGCCTTTACTAATCAAAAGATCACTGCGAAGAAAAGTTGGGATTCTATTGGTAGTACTCATTATTTGATTTATCACAAGAAGTAGAATATTTTTCATTTTAATTTAATACAGTCAAGTAAATCAAATATATTGGCACAAACTCATTGA
The DNA here is from genome assembly GCA_030035585.1 of Dugong dugon. Classification (NCBI taxonomy): domain Eukaryota; kingdom Metazoa; phylum Chordata; class Mammalia; order Sirenia; family Dugongidae; genus Dugong; species Dugong dugon. Next base: position 45,468,170 of record CM057465.1, read on the forward strand.
TCCTCTCTCAAGTAACAAGTTAAATCTTCATAGATAAAAACAAAATATCTTCATAGTTAAAAACAAATACATAGGGGACACAGTTATGTATATTTCCCTGATATAACCAAACACCTGACAAGATTGGATTACTGGGTTTGAGAGCTTAGGACCATAGTCTCAGGGGACAACTAAGTCAATTGGCATGACATAGTTTATAAAGAAAATGTTCTACACCCTATTGTGGTGAGCAGTACCTGGAGTCTTAAAGCTTGTGAGTGGCCATCTAAGATACAACTATTGGTCTCTACATGTCTGGAGCAAAAGAGAAAGAAGAAAAGCAAAGACTCAAAGAAGAAACTAGTCTACAGAACTGTGGCCTCACCTACCTTGACACCAGCTACCACTACCAACTGTTCCAACCAAGGACACAATAGATGGTCCCAGATAGAGTGGGAGAAAAGTGTAGAACATAACTCAAATTCCTAAAAAAGCCAGACTTACAAGACCAGTAGAGATTAGAGGAACCCCTGAGCCTATTGCCCTGGATATCCTTTAAGCCTGGTACTAATATCACTCCCAATGGTTACCTATCAGCCAAAAGACAGAGTGGCTGATAAAATAAATAATATCACCTGTGAGTACTGTGCTCCTCTAAACAATCATCTAATGAGCCCTAAAGGTCAACATTTACCCTACACCAAAGATGAGAGGGTAAAGGTGATCAGGAAGCTAGATTAATGGAAACAGAACAATTAGAATGGAAAAGAGAATGCTGACACATTGTGAAAAAGAGTAACTGATGTCAGTAAATAATATATATAGAAATTGTTAAATGAGAACCTAATTTGCTATGTAAATTTTCTCTAAAAACACAACAGAGTATTTTAGAAAAACACAAAACATAGTTTTATTTTGTGGTTACTGTTCTTCTAACTTGGTTATCAATCTCACAAATTTCTGCAGGTTTTCACAAGTGGCAAAAGAGTGTGTAATTCATCCACATCAAAAGCAAACACATCATATTAGTAACCAGAAGCGTGCTTGGTTCTATCACGATATGTTTTCTGATACTTAGTTCCCATATTCTTACATTTCTTCCACTCTTTTTGTGCATTTCAGCCATTTATTAACATTTATTTTGCATTTACTATAATTTTGTTTGATTTTGATTCATTTCTTCATTTAATTGATTTTTTTATTGTCTTTAGCTATAAATTCTATTCCTAACCTGTGATTTAAACTGAGGAGTAATTGCAGCATATTTCAAATGTGCTACTTTATTAAGTGTGAATTCCAAAGAGAAAAAAATATAGGGCAAACATTGCAATTGTATCATTTAGAATATTCTAACTTTGTAATGGAAGTAAAATGTTAAGGATATAAATAACTTGGAAACAAATATATAGAGAAGCAAACATTTTTCTGACTGTGCAAAGAAAATAAGGAAAAAAAATCACTATTTCTTTTCCAGAAATATTTGTTCTCTTCCCAGATTTATGTCTGGATATTTACTTAGTTTATATCATTCTCCAGAGATGTGGCTTATTAGAGCCACTTGGATAGACATCTTAAAATCTAATGGAAATTGTTTTTCTCAAAGAGCTACTTTGTAATAAATATTATTCAGTCCTGCAGTTCTAAAATAACATGTATAATTCTAAACTTTTTATTGTTGTTGTTGTTGTTTTAGCTAGTCAGATACTTTTTCTAAAATAAATGTAAGTTTTTATGACCTATAGTATATGTTTAGAAACAGATCAATTGTTTTAATACAAATGCTGCCTTTTTTCACTGATGCTTCACAGAAGGGTGAATAACAATTTGAAGCTATAGATCAATAGTATACGGTTTATTTGCAGTAGGTAGACATTCAAACACAGACTTTCATTTTGTTGATACTTAGATTTGATTAGCTCTAATATAATTTAGTTCATGGTAACAGCTAATACTGAGGATTATAAAATGTACTTTTTCCCTCCATGTAACAATGTATTGACCCACTTCCATATCTTTCTATGTGAAGTTCCAACTAATCATTACATATCCCAGCGACATATCAGACAAATAAGGTGGGGCAGTGTTTAAGGTGCTCGACTGCTAACTGAAAGGTCAGTAGTTGGAAACCACCTGAGGTTCCAAAATAGAAAAATGTAGCAGTCTGTTTCTGTAGAGATTTACAACCTTGGAAGCCCTCTGGGGTCGCTATGAGTTGGGATCAACTAAATGTTTTTTTTGTTGTTGTTGTTGTTTTGTTTTTTCATAGCTTTAAGCTGCAGAGTGCAAAATATCCTAACTGAGTGGAGAAATAAATACACAATTGAATAGTGGCAAAGTGCTCCAGTTCTTTGAGCACTAACTCCACTACTTACTCTGTTGTTGGGTATGAGCAAGTCCTAACCTCACTAAAGCTCAGTTTATTTACCTGGAAAGCAATACCAGCAGGTCACCTATGGTGGACAGGTTTCAGCTGAGCTTCCAGACTGAGAAAGACTAGGAAAAAGGACCTGGTGGTCTACTTCTAAAGAAAATTAGCCAGGGAAAACATTATGAATGGCAGCAGAACATTGTCTGGTATAGTGCTGGAAGATGGGTCCCTCAGGTTGGAAGGCACTCAGATGACTGGGGAAGAGCTGCCTCCTCAAAGTCAAGTTGACTTTAATGACATGGATAGAGTCAAGCTTTCAGGACCTACATTTGCTGATAAGGCATGACTCAAAATGAGAAGAAAGAGCTACAAACATCCATTAATAATAGGAATGTGGAATATACAAAGTATGAATCTAGGAAAATTAGAAATCATCAAAAATGAAATGGAATACATAAACATTGATATCCTAGGTATTACTGAGCTGAAATGGACTGGTATTGGCCATTTTGAGTTGGACAATCATATGGTCTACTATGCCAGGAATGACAAATTGAAGAGGAATGGCACTGCATTCATCGTCACAAAGAACATTTCAAGATCCATACTGAAGCACAACGCTTTCAGTGCCAATATAATATCTGTACGCCTACAAAGAATATCAGTTAATAAGACTATTATTCAAATTTACAGACAAACCACTGAGACCAAAGATGAAGAAATTGAAAATTTTTACCAACTTCTACTGTCTGGAATTGACTGAACATGCAATCAGGATACACTGATAATTACTGGTGATTGGAATGTGAAAGTCAGAAACAAAGAAGAAGGATGGGAAGTTGGAAAATACGGTCTTGTTGATAGAAACGATGCCGGAGATTGCATGATAGAATTTTGCAAGGCCAACGAATTCTTCATTGCAAATACCTTTCTTCAGCAACATAAATGGTGACTATAAATGTGGACCTCACCAGATGGAATACAGAAGACTCAAAATGACTACATCTGTGGAAAGAGACAAGGAAAAGCTTAATATTGTCAGTTAAAACAAGGCCAGGGGCTGACTGCGGAACAGACCATCAATTGCTCGTATGCAAGTTCAAGTTGAAGCTGAAGAAAATTAGAACAAGTCCACGAGAGCCAAAGTACAACCTTGAGTATATCCCACCTGATTTAGAGATCATCTAAAGAATAGATTTGACACACTGAACACTAATGACCAAAGACCCGACAAGTTATACAGTGACATCAAGGACATCATACATGGAGAAAGCAAGAGGTCATTAAAAAGATGGGAAAGAAAGAAAAAACCAAAATGAATGTCAGAAGAGACTCTGAAACTTAGTCTTGAACATCGAGTAGCTAGAGCAAACAGAAGAAATGGATGATGTAAAAGATCTGAAGATTTCAAAGGGCAGTTCGAGAAGACAAGGTAAAGAATTATAATGGCATGTGCAAAGACCTGGAGTTAGAAAAGCAAAAGAGAAAAACAAGCTCAGCATTTCTTAAGCTGAAAGCACTGAAGAAAAAATTGAAGTCTTGAGTTGCAATATTGAAGGATTCTATGGATAAAATACTGAATGACACAGGAAGCATCAAAAGAAGATGGAAGGAATACACCGAGTCACTGTACCAAAAAGAATTGGTCAAGGTTCAACCATTCTAGGAGGTAACATATGATCAAGAATCAATAGTACTGAAGGAAGAAGTCCAAGCTATACTGAAGACATTGGTGAAAAACAAGGCTCTAGGAACTGACGTGTAATGAAGGATATCATTGCTGATGTCAGATGGATCTTGGCTGAAAGCAGAGAATACCAGAAAGATGTTTACCTGTGCTTCATTGACAATGCAAAGGCATTTGACTGTGTGGATCATAACAAATGATGGATAACATTGTGAAGAATGAGAATTCCAGAACACTTAATTGTTCTCAGTCTAAACCTGTACATAGACCAACAGACAGACTTTTGAACAGAACAAGGGGATACTGTGTTGTTTAGAGTCAGGAAAGTTGTGTGTCAGGGTTGTATCCTTTCACCACATTTACTCAATCTGTATGCTGAGCAAATAATCCGAGAAGCTGGACTATATGAAGAAGAACACAGCATCAGGATAGGAGAAGACTCATTAACAACTTTTAATATGCAGATGACACAATTTTGCTTGCTGAAAGACTTGAAGCACTTATTGGTGAAGATCAAAGACTACAACCTTCAGTATGGATTACAACTCAACATAAAGAAAACAAAAATCCTCACAATTGGACCAATAAGCAACACTATATTAAAAGGAGAAAAGATTGAAGTTGTCAAGGATTTCATTTTACTTGGATCCACAATCAACACCCATGAAGTAGCAGTCAAGAAATCAAAAGATACATTGCATTGGGCAAATCTGCTACAAAAGACCTCTTTAAAGTGTTAAAAAGCAAAGACGTCACTTTAAGGACTAAGGTGCACCTGACCCAAACCGTGGTGTTTTCAATCGCCTTATATGCATGTGAAAACTTAACACTGAATAAGTACACCCAAAGAAGAATTGATGCTTTTGAGTTGTGGTGTTGGCAAAGAATATTGACTATACCATGGAATGCTAAAAGAACGAACAAAGTGTCTTAGAAGAAGTACAGCCAAATATAGCTTAAATGTGAGGATTACCAGACGTCGTCTCACATATTTTGGACATGTTATCAGGAAGGACAAGTCCCTGGAGAGGGATATCATGCTTGGTAAACTAGAGGGTCAGCGAAAAAAAGGAAGACCATCAGCGAGATAGATTGACACAGTGGCTGCAACAACGGTCTCTGACATAACAAAGATTGTGAGAATGGCGCAGGACTAGGCAGTGTTTCTTTCTGTTGTACATAGGGTCGCTATGAGTCGGAACCGACTTGAGGGCACCTACCAACAAAAACAACAACAAAATCAATAAAACAAAAAATATTTAAAGGAGATACTCCAATGAAAGCACCAAAAATACTGTATGCCACAGGTCTCAATGTGTAATCGGGTTTTTTTGCTTTGTTTAGTTTTATTCTATTACTATCAAGGTGATTACATTCTTCGTGGATGAATGGTGTGGTGAACATTCTTTACTTTGAAATTAAGAAAAGCATCTTAACTCTGCTAATTGACTGAGTGACTTTGAATAAGTTATAATCACCAGTATCATCCTGCTCATTATTTATAAAAGTGGGGATGACCTTTTCTTTTACATAGTGTTGCTGGAGGATTAAATGAGGTAAGAAATACGTTTTCATAATAAATAGTCAGTAAATATTAGTTTTATTCCCTACCCTGTCACTTATAACCCAGCTTAAGAAAAGAGTCATAAACTTTTAAAACTGTTAGACTTAGTAATAAAATGGTAAAATGTGTTTCCAGAAAGCATAGATGAAATTACTAAGGAGCAAAAAATGCCATTAATTTCTATACACACATGGGTCATATTTTATGTCATTGAAGGGAATGTTAGTTATATTGTAGAACCAGTGTATCTAATCATCATATAATCATCAAATAATCAAGAAAACTACTTGAACTTTTACATTTTTGGAAGTGTGCAAATATTATATCAAATTTCCAACTCCAAATTAAAAAGTATAAAAGAATATGAACAGTTAGAAATGAAAGTAGTTAATAATTCAACTCAAAATATTTCAACTAACAAAAGGTTATGCTAAAAGAGTCTTACTTCACTCCCTGTTAAACAAACAACCCCCCCCCCCCAAAAAAAAAAATAACACACTTAAATAGTAAGGAGGATGATTTAGACAGGTTGTGGTTTCTATCAGGAAGCCTTTTATAGAATTGTCTCAAATAGTAGAACACTGGGTGGCTCAGACTACCTTTCCTACATCTTCCCTAAAATAACAAGGATCGTATCTTTTAAATGTTTACAGTTATCTAAGTACAGCACAAGGCTTCCATGTATTAATGCAAAGAGAGTGTAAAACATGCTTTCACCCTTATCTTACCATATTTTACCTGCAGTGCAGTGAATTACTTAGCATGGCTCTTTTAACCATAGTCTTTGTGACTCCTACACAAAGGATTGGGTGGGACTATGAAAATAAGGTGCTTGTGGCCCACCAAGAGGATTATATAGCATTGCTAATAATGCAAATAAGGTTCATAGAACCTTTGTGGAGGTGGGAGCATGCAAATAAGGTGTTTGGAACCCTAATGAAGGGATCGGTTAGTTTTGCCATCCCACTATGCTTAAAAAACTGCCAATCCCAGAGCAGAGGGCACCTCGCTACCATCAAAAAGAAGAACTGGGAGTGGAGTAGTCCCTGTGCTGAGAACCTCCTAGCCTCAGGAGACAGAGAAAGCTATAACACCAGAGACAGCACCAGATGGCAAGAATTGGCTGCAGAGAAATGGTGGCAGCAGAGCCAGGAGACCAGTGCCAGATGGTGAGGTGGGCTTCCCAGACCAAGAACAAGGTGGCTAAATGGATGTGCTGACACACAGAGTGAGAGAGCTGAGCACCTTCAGGCGGTAGGTTTCCTGGCAGTGGAGTGCCTCCAGGCACTTGTCGTCATGAGCTAAAGAGCTTTGTGACACTTGTCTGAGCAGGGCAGAGGCCAAGCCAAGGGGCCATGGGGTTGAGGGCCAGAGAGAGGCCTTCCTACAGGTACAGCTGAGAAGAGGCTGTCCTAATTGAAGAACCGAATCCTCAGTCATTCCTGACCCTGATTTATAACCTGTTATTTCCCTAATAAACCCCGTAACTGTGAGTATAGCCTGTGAGTTCTGTGTGGCCATTGCAATGAATTACTGAATGTTGTGGAATTGGTAAAAAGGAGAGAGGATGTATGTTTGACCTCCACCTCATGGGAATCAACATTGGGCTAATGATGATGGTGATTCTCTTTTCTGTCTTGTAAAGTTAAACAAGGAGGTCTGATGCCTCCCTGCGTCAAATTATTTTTACATTACCATAAAACATCATATCATCTCTCCATCACTAGGAGGCCCTGGGATAACCAAAATCTTGTCATCAGTTACATGTAAGGGTTAGAAAGTTTACATCAAGTCAAGGACAAAGTTCCCTTTTTCCAAGATCTTCATTTGCAACCTGCTCCAATTAGCTTGTTGCAGTTAAATATGCATTTGCTTTTGGCCATCTATTAATTTAGGGCACAATGGGTGTGGAGAGACAAAAAGGACTGAGAAGAGGAACTTTCCAAAAAGTTCTAATGCATGTGGAGAGGTCCTGTGGACAGGAGTTGCATATAATGCTTGGAGATGTTTTGTTTGTACATTTTTAAACCGATATTTCCTACCTGAATATCCATTTATTGGGGTCTATTTGTAATAGGAAGACATTTCAGAAGACTGTACATATGTGTGCTGCAGACTATTCCAATAAGTGCCTCGTTTTTTTCCAAGTTCTTGCTCTCTAAACCAGCAACTCATACAGTTCTTTTGAAACTTAAATACCTAGGACATCTATTAAAATTCCCTAAGACACTGCACTCCTCACTTTAAAGATTGTACTTGGCAAGAACATTAAATGCCAAAAAATATAGAGACATGAGATTGAATTGGGAACCTTCATCATCAGAGAAGTCCTAGAAGGTATTGACACTCTCTGGAAATATTTCTGGAACATTTTCTGAGAAATACCTAGGTTTTAATTTGTTTATAAGGTCATATAACTTTTGTCAGCACAAAAATAGAATATGACGAGTTGAAATTGCTGCTATGAGGTTTTAGATATGTAAAATATGCACATTTTTTCACAGAAGGTTTTAAGCATCTACTATGTGCCAGGTTCTATACCAGAGAAGAGGAATACAGAGCTGAAAAAGACAGCCCTTGTCTTTACTGAGCATATAATCTTTTAGGAAAAATAGGCATATAAATGGACATTTTCTACAGTTTGAAACATGTATTGGAAAAGCTCACAAGTGATATAGGCACAAACAAGGGAACATTTGATTATAGCTCAATATGTCAGGGACGGTCTCTCAGGTAAGAAAACTTATAAGCTGAGTCATTCAAAAAATTAAGAACCAGAGATTCTAGGGCAAAATGGTACTCTAGGCAGAAGCACCACGCCATCCCTCCACAGCAAAGATCCGAAAAACTAGGCCAAACAGAGAAAACAACAATCCTGAAACCTAAAACATCAAATGAAGAGATGTAGAACTCAGCCAAGCACCAAATGGAGTGAGAAAACTGACAGAGAAGGGAGAGTGAGGAGAGATTCATGCAGAGGTCCCCTACCAGGTAATGCAGCACGGATCCGCCATCTTTGACTCCTATTGGAGACCAGCAAACAGGGTACAAGAAAGCAGCTTCACGAAGTTTCCAGAGTGTCATGGATTGAATTGTGTCCCCCCAAAAATGTGTGTAGCAACTTGGCTAAGTCATGATTCCTAGTAATGTATGATTATATTATCTGATGTGATTTCCTATGTGTTGTAAACTCTACCACTATGGTGAGATTATATGTGATCTCCTCATGTGTTGTAAATTCTATCACTGTGATGAGATTATACTGATGAGGTTGACAAGACCAGTGTCTTAATGCAATCTCTTTTGAGATATAAAAGAGAGAAGTGAGCAGAGACACATGGGAACCTCACACCACCAAGAAAGCAGTGCAGGGAGCAGAGCACATCTTTGGACCTCAGGTTCTTGTGCAGAGAAGCTCCCAGACTAAAGGAAAACCGATAACATGGACTTTCCTCCAGAGCCATTGGAGAAAGCACTCCCCTGGAGCTGATGCACTGAATTTGGAGTGTAGCCTACTGGGCTGTGAGAGAATAAATTTCTCTTTGTAAAACCATCTACTCATGGTATTTCTATTAGAGCAGCACTAGATGACTGAGACACAGCGGGAGACAAAACAACCGGTAATTTGCGTTATACGCTTTCTCATCCCCCACCCTTCTTCACCCCCACTCAGCTTCCTCTGCTTCCCGTGGCCACAATCTCTTATACGGGAAACACCGGTTGCCTGGATTCCACACACCCGAAAGGACCGGCTCTCTGAGTGCTATTTGTTGGCTGCTGGTGTTGCTTTCTTCCGCTTCTTTTGATTTCTTCCTTACCTCTCATCACCTCCCCCTCCTTTAGCTCAAATACCTGGCTCCATGCGTCATCTTTGCTTCTTCCTGAGGGGCTGTGGAGTTCCGCTCAAGTGCAGAGCTGCTTCCCAGACTGGGCTACCGCAGTGGTGGGATCACGGGGCTTTTGTTTGTTTGTTTTGAATTGTTTGTTTTCTTTTCCTTTTCTTGAGTTGGGAGCCCTTTCTGGCCAGGCAGTGCTGTCTGGAAAGGAGACTACCCCCTCAGCTTGCACAGATGTGCAGAGGGATCCGTGAGGGCATTACTTTTTTTGTTTGTTTGTTTTCTGTTTTTTGGGGGGCTTTTCTTGTTTCTGTTTCTCTTTTAATTTGTTTTGTTTTCTTTTCCCTCTCTTTTCCTTTTTGTCTTTCTTCATTACTCAGTTTCTTGACTCTCTATATCTTCCTTCTCTTTCTGTTCCCTGAATGCCTGGTGTTGTATACATCTGCACCTTCTGGCCAAGCTGTACTGCAACACCTGAGAGCGACTCCGCCAGACCTCATAGCTGCACCAGTGGGATCCCTGGGAACTTTGCAGTTATTTAGCCTTTCTGATTTTTATTTTTTTATTCTTTTCTTTTCTTCTTCTTCCCCTTTCTGTTTTTCTCCATCTCATGGTCTCTCATCTCTCCACTCCAACAGCAAGCTCCCTAGCATTTTTTTTGTTTGTTTCTATGTTTTTTGCTCCTGTTCCTCTCTCCTCTCTCCCATATCCATCTTGACTCCACACATAGCAATCTCCCCGCTAAATCCTCCCCACCTGCACCATGTGCTCAACATCACACCACCAAGCAGCACACGCACTGCCTACTGGAACGTGCCCTGCACTGATTGCTGAACTGCTCTGGTGGCTGTAGTAAGTGCCACAAAACACCTGGCCCAGTAACTCCTCTTCAGCTAGACCTGCCCTGCAGAACAATGTCTGACTAACTGACCCTGCCAATTGGAGAGGGAAGCAAAAAGTATTGTGCCACAGACAAGCAAACAACAAAGAACACACAGTCCGCCTGCTCAGACATAGTCAAATTTTAAAGGAAAAGGGGACAAAACAAACAAATATACAATCAATAAACGAGAAAAAATAACTACTGACTGCCATGAAGATGGCATATAATATCAAAAGGTTACAAAAACAGGACAGGATGGCTCCAGTAGGCATCCAAAATAAAACACCAGATGACTTTCCAGTGGAAGAAAATGCACTAGAACTACCAAAGAGGGAATTCAAATCTCTAATACTCAGAATTCTCTAAGAGCTGAGGCAAAAAGCTGATAAACATGAGAAAAAATGGACAAATTCATGGAAAATACAGACAAAAATTGGAAGATTTCAGGAAAATAATACAGGAACAAAATGTCAAAATAAATTCAAAACTAGAAATTATACAAAGACAACAATTAGAAATCCAAAAGATAAACAACAAGATTTCAGAAATGGACAGTGTCATAGAAGGGCTGAGAAGCAGATTTCAAACGGTGGAAGACAGGATCAGTGGAACCGAAGACAAACACTTGGATACAACTCTGTATCAGGAAAACTCAGAAAAAAGAACAAAGAAAAATGAAGAGACTCTGAGAATTATGTGGGATACAATAAAAAGAAAAATTTTCCAGTGATTGGAATTCCAGAACAGGGGGAGAAAACAGAAAACACAGAGAGGATCATTGAAGAACTACTGACAGAAAACTTCCCCAATATCATGAAAGATGAAAAGCTGGCCATCCAAGAAGCTCAATGAACCACATATACGAGAGACCACAAAAGAAAATCACCAAGGCATATCATAATCACACTCGGCAAAATCAAAGACAAACAAAGAATCCTGGGACCAGCTCATGAAAAAAAAGAAGTCACATACAGAGGAGAAACAATAAGACTAAGCTCAGATTATTCGGCAGAAACCATGTAGGCAAGAAGGCAATGGGATGACATATATAAAATCTTGAAAGAAAAAAGTTGCCAGCCAAGAAAAATATATCCTGCAAAACTCCCATTCAAATTTGATGGTGAAATTAGGTCATTTCCAGATAAACAGAAATTAAGGGAATATGTAAATTCAAACCAAACTTACAAGAATTATTAAAGGGAATTCTTCAATCTGAGGACAAACAACTTCAGCTCACAGGCAGAATCTAGGATGCAGGATCGTACCAGCCACATACCAATCTAGGAAATGACTTCGCGAGGACTATCCAAAACTAAAAGAAATACAACAGGGAATCAGCAGTTAATCAGTAAATAACAACATCAAAACAATAAAAGAGGGAATAAATGGCATAGGTATAGAACCTTCCAATGGAGGGGAAGGCAAGGCAATACCAAGTAATGGTAGATTGCTTCAAACTTAGAAAGATAAGGGAAAAATTCATGGTAACCACAAAAAAGTTAACAAACTTACTCATAAAAATAGAGAAAAAACATGAACTCTCAGCACAAACAAAACCCACAAAAACAAAAGAAATGAAAAAAAAAAAAAATCCACAAAGAAAAGTAACTCAGCACAAGAGAATAATAAAAAGAAAGAAAAATTCAGCTCCACAAAAAAAAAAAAGCACTACAAAATGACAGCAACAAATTCACATCTATCAATAATTACACTGAATGTAAATGGACTCAATGCACCCATAAAGAGACGGAGAGTGACAGAATGGATAAGAAAACGGGATCCATCAATAAGCTGTTTACAAGAGACACACCTTAGAAACAAAGATGTGAATTTTTGAAAAGTCAAAGGTTGGAAAAAAACATATCAAGCTAACAACTACCAAAAAAGATCAGGAGTGGCAATTCTAATCTCAGTTAAAACAGACTTTAAAACAAAATCTACTATAAAAGACAAAGGACACTATATAATGATTAAGGGGATGATCCATCTTGACGACATAACCATAATAAACATCTACGCACCCAATGACAGGGCTCCAAAATACATAAAACAAACTCTAACAACACTGAAAAGAGAAATTAACAGTTCCACAATAATAATAGGAGACTTAACACAACACTCTCAGTAAAGGACAGAACAACTAAGAAGAAACTCAGCAAAGATACAGAAGACCTTAAGGTCACAATCAACCAACTTGACCTCATAGACATATATAGAACACTCCATCCAACTGCTGCAAAGTACGTATTCTTTTCCAATGCACATGGAACATTCTCCAGAAGAGACCACATCTTAGGCCACAGAGCAATCCTCAACAAGATCCAAAACGTTGAGATAATTCAAAGTATCTTCTCTGACCACAATGCCATCCAGGTAGAAATTAACAATAGAAAGAACAAGGAAAAAAAGTCAATTACATGGAAAATGAATAATTCCCTGCTTACTCATCACTGGATAATAGAAGAAATCAGAGATGGAATCAAAAAATTCCTAGAATCAAATGAGAATGAAAACACATCATACCAAAACATTTGGGACACAGCAAAGGCAGTCCTCAGAGGACAATTTATAGCAACAGATGCACATATCAAAAAAGAAGAAAGGTACAAAATCAAAACCTTAACTACTGAACTCAAACAAATAGAAAGCAAACAGCAATAAAAGCCCACAACCACCGGAAGAAAGGAAATAGTAAAGATCAGAGCAGAAATAAATGAAATAGAGAATAGAAAAACAATAGAAAGAATCAACGAAACTAACAGTTGGTTCTCTGAAAGAATCAACAAAATCAACAAACCACTGACCAGACTGACAAAAGAAATACAGGAGAGGACACAAATAACCCAGATAAGAAATGAAATGGGGGACATTACAACAGACCAAACTGAAACGAAAAGGATTATAAAAGAATATTATAAAAAACTATATATACTCCAACAAATTGAACACCTAGAAGAAATGGATAAATTTCTAGAAACACACTACCTACATAAACTATAACAAAGTGATGTTGAAAATCTGAACAGACCCATAACAAGAGAAGAGATTGAAAAGGTAATAAAAAAACTCCCAACAAAAAAAAGGCCTGGCCCAGATGGCTTCACTGGAGAATTCTACAAAACATTTACAGAAGATCTTGTACCAGTACTACTCAAGCTATTTCAGAGCATAGAAGAGGAAGAAACACTTCCAAATTCATTCTATGAAGCCAGTATAATGCTGATACCAAAACCAGGCAGAGATGTCAAAAAAAAAAAAAAAAAAAAAAAGAAAATTACAGATCAATATCTCTCATGAATATAGATGCAAAGATTCTTAACAAAATTCCAGCTAAAAGAATTCAGTATCATATCAAAAAAAAATACACTATGACCAAGCAGGATTTGTACCATATATGCAAGGAGGGTTCAACATTAGAAAATCAATCAACGTAATACACCACATAAATAAAAGGAAAGAAAGAATCACATGATCATCTCAATTGACGCAGAAAAGGCATTTGAAAAAGTCCAACACCCATTCCTGATAAAAATTCTTGGTAAAATAGGTATAGAAGGGAAATTTCTCAACATAATAAGGGACATCTGTGCAAAACCAACGGCCGACATCATTCTTAATGGAGGGAGGCTGAAAACATTCCCCTTGAAAACAGGAACAAGACAAGGATGCCATTTATCACCACTCCTATTTAAGATTGTGCTGAAAGTGCTAGCTAGAGCAATAAGGCAAGAAAAACAAATAAAGGACATCCAAATTGGTAATGAAGAAGTTAAAGTGTCCCTGTTTGGAAACGATATGATACTATACATAGAAAACCCTAAAGACTCCACGAGAAATCTGCTGGAACTAATAGAGAGATTCAGCAGAATAGTAGAATGCAAGATAAACATTGAAAAGTCAGTTGGATTCCTATACACCTGTAAGGTGAATGTTCACCTATAAGGAGAACGATGAAAAGGAAATCAGGAAAACGATACTATTTATAACAGTCCTTAAAAAGATAAAATACTTAGGATTAAATCTGACCAGGGATGTAAAAGACCTATGGAAAGAAAACTACAAAACAGTACTGCATGAAAACCAAAGGGACCTACATAAATGTAAAAATATACCATCTTCATTGATAGGCAGAGTCAACATTGTGAAAATGACAATTCTACCCAAAGCAATTTACAAATACAATGCAATCCCGATCCAAATACCAAGAACAATCTTCAAAGAGATGGAAAAACTAATCATTAACTTTATATGGAATGGGAAGAAGCCCAGAATAAGTAAAGCACTACTGAAGAAGAAGAAGAAAGTTGGAGGACTCACGTTACCTGACGTCAGAACCTACTATACAGCTACAGTGGTCAAAACAGCCTGGTAGTGGTAAAACGACAGATACATTGACCACTGGTACAGATTTGAGAACCCAGATGTAAATCCATCCACCTATGGTCACCTGATCTTCGATAAGGACCCAAAGTCCATCAAATGGGGAAAAGATAGTCTTTTTAACAAATGGTGCTGGCAAAACTGGATATCCATCTGCAAAAATACGAAACAGGACCCATAACTCATGCTGCATACAAAAACTACTTCAAAATGGATCACAGACCTGAATATAAAGCCTAAAACTATAAAGTTCATAGAAGAAAAATTAGGACCAACACCTCAGGCCTTAATACACGGCATTAACAGTATACAAACCATAACCATCAACGCACAAAACCCAAAAGATAAGCTAGGTAACTGGGGTCTTCTAAAAATCAAACACCTATGCTCTTCAAAAGACTTCACCAAAAGAGTAAAAAGAGAAACTACAGACTGGGAAAAAATTTTTGGACAGTACAAGTCAAAGGTCTAATCTCCATAATCTACAAGAAAATCCAACACCTCTACAACAAAAAGACAAATACTCCTATTAAACAGTGGGCAAAGGAAATGAACAGACACTTCACCAAAGAAGACATTCAAATGGCCAACAGACACATGAGGAAATGCTCGCGATCACTAGCCATTAGAGAAATGCAAATTAAAACCACAATGAAATACCATCTCACCCCGGCATTACTGGCACAAATCAAAAACACTGGAAATAGCAAATGTTGGAGGGGCTGTGGAGAGATGGGAACTCTTATGCACTGCTGGTGGGAATGCAAAATGATACAACCATTTTGGAAAATGATATGGTGCTTCCTCAGAAAGCTGGAAATAGACATACCATTCTAGCCAGCAATCCCACTCCTAGGAATATATCCTAGAGAAATAAGAGTCGTCACTCGAATAGACATATGCACACCTATGTTCATGGCAGCATTGTTCACAATAGCAAAATGATGGAAACAACCTAGATGCCCATCAACAGATGAATGGATAAACAAACTATGGTACATACACAGAATGGAGTACTATGCAACGAGAAAGAACAACAATGAATCTGTGAAGCATCTCATAACATGGATGAAACCAGAGAACTTTATGCTGAGTGAAATAAGTCAATAACAAAAGACAAATACTGTATGAAACCTCTATTGTAAAAACCCATGAAAAAGTTCACACACAAAATGTAACAATCTTTGTTGGTTACCAGGGATCGGAGGGGTGGGGGGGAAATACTAAATAGGCAATAGATAAGTGGTATCTTGGGTGAAGGGTGAGACAGTACACAATACAGGGGAAACTAGCACAACTTGTAAAAAGAAAGGTCATGGAAGCCCCATAGACATGTCCAAACTCCCTGAGGGACTGAATTGCTGGGAGGAGGGCTGTGGGGACCATGGTCTTGGGAAACATCTAGCTTAACTGGCATAACACAGTTTATAAAGACAATGTTCTACATTCTACCTTGGTGAGTATTGTCTGGGGTCTTAAAAGCCCGTGAGCGGCCATCTAAGATGCTCCACTGGTCTCATCCCTTCAGGAGCAAGGGAGAATAAAGAGAACAGGATACAAGGAAAAGGTTAGTCTGAAGGAATAATGGTCCACAACTACCAAGGCCTCCACCGGCCTAAGTCCAGTACAGCGAGATAGTGCCCGGCTACCACCACTGACTCCTCTGACCAGGATCACAACAGAGGGCTCTGGACAGAGCTGGAGAAGGATGTAAAACATAATTCTAACTTACAAAAATAAGACCAGATTTACTGGCCTAAAGGAGTCTGGAGAAACCCGAGAGTATGGCCCCCAGACACCCTTTTAGCTCAGTGGTGAAGTTATCTCCGAGGTTCACTGTTCAGCCTGGGAGTGGACAGCCCCATAAAACCAAATGAGACTAACGAGGTACAGGACTCCAGTGACAAGGGCCAGAAGGCAGAAGGGGACAAGGAAGCTGGTGATAGGAAACGCAAGGTTGAGTAAGGATATTGTTGATGTGTTTTGAGATTGTTAACCATTGTCATAGGGAAACGTGTAGTAACTGTTAAATGAGAAACTATTTTGTTCTGTAAGCCTTCATCTTAGGGGAGAATAGCAGCACAATTGGAAGAGTGTAGTCAAGGTCACTGAACTGCGCATGTAGAAATTTTTGTAATGGTGTATCTTTGGCTATTTGTATTTTTGCCAAAAAAAAAAAAAAGGTTGAGAAGTTAGATGGTTGACATGTTGTGGGGTTGTTACCCAGTGTCATAAAACAATATGTGTACTCTGTTTCATAAGAAACTATTTGTTGTGTAAGACTTCACCTGAAGTACAATAAATAAAAAAAAAATTTAAGAACTAAATAATAAAAGAATAATAGGGAATAGAGGGATACTTCTCCAGGTAAACGTAACAGTAATGCATGTGAAATCCTGGAAGGTTAAGAGAGCATGACAATGAGAGAAATGTCAAGCAGTTCATTCAATATATTTAGAGCTCAGGATGAAAGGAGAAAAGGAATGAGGAAATGTCAAGATATTTCCTTGAAAGCATATATCAACTGTTTCAAACTTTGAAGTGTTAAAAATAAAAGATTTCGCTTTGAAAACTAGGGTGCGCCTGACCCAAGTCATGGTGTTTTCAATTGTCTCATATACATGCGAAAGCTGGACGATGAATAAGGAAGAATGAAGATTTGACATCTTTGAATTGTGGTGTTGGCAAAGAATATTGAAGATACCATGGACTGCCAAAAGAATGAACAAATCTGTCCTGGAAGAAGTACAACCAAAATACTCTTTAGAAGCAAGGATTGCGAGACTATGTCTCATATACTTTGGACTTTGGACGTGTTATCAGGAGGGATCAGTCCCTGGAGAAGGACATCATGCTTGGTAAAGTAGAGGGTCAGTGAAAAAGAGGAAGACCCTCAAGGAGATGGATTGACATAGTGGCTCCAACAATGGACTCAAGCATAACAACAATTGTGAGGATGGCACAGGACTGTGCAGTGTTGCGTTCTGTTGTACATAGTGTCACTGTGAATCAGAACTGATTTGACGGCACCTAACAAGAACAACAAGTCATTTCGACTCAGCGAACTTATAGGACAGAGTAGAACTGCCGTATAGGGTTTCCCAGGAGTGGCTGTTGGATTCCAACTGTTGCCTTTTTGGTTAGCAGCTGAGCTCTTAACCATTGTGCAACCAGGGCTACAGTACTACCAATATTTAAGTTTTTAGTATCTCCACAAGAGCCTTATTCATGTGTATCATTATTTTGTAGAACAAAGAACATTGATATTCCAGGCCTAACTATATTTGTGCTCTGAGGTTAGCATTTTAGCTTCTCAAAGTGTTCATTTTTCCATGTGAAACATGGGACATTGACAACTAATGACCCTTTTAGGTGTAAATTTTCATCCTTAGGTTTTAAGTTCTCTCATTTAAATATTATATGCATTTTGTGATTTAGTTTTGATCTCATAAGGCTTTAATTGCCTTGCCAAATAGAAAAATAAGTGATTAGTATTTTTTTTTTCTCTGAATGTGGGTGAGAATTAAAAATTACTGAATTGCATATTGGGAAAAATGTATAGATAGTTTAGATAGGTCATTTTTAATATTTATTGTAACAATTCTGCATCAGTTAATATTATAATTATTCAATGTATACTTAATAGAATAAAAAATTGTAGGCAGAGAAAGTAGACATCAAGATAAAGACTATTAACAGACAAAAAGAATTATATTTTATAAGACATAAGGGGTCAATGCATCAACAAGACATAACAATCCTAATTATATATGTACCTGATATCAGAGCTTTAAAATACATCAGACAAAAATTGACAGAAATAAAGGGAGAAATAGTTAAGTCCACAAGTTCGACTGGTGCTTTTAATAGTACTGTCTTTGTAATTGAAAGAAAAAAGATACCAAAAAAAAAAAAAAAATCAGTTAACAAAATTATCAACCCATAAAAATAATTGAATATTTATGTAACATGATACTTGCAAACTGTAGGATATATATTCTTTTCAAGGGTACATGGAAATCTACCACATGAAGGGTAATGAAAAAACTCACAATAAATCTCAAATAATTAAATGACGTAAGGTATACTAATTTGTCACGAAGTGATTAATTGGAAATGGATGTAAAATAAGAGAACAATTTCCCAAATAATTAGAAAATAAGCAACGAACTTCTAAATAATGCATGGTTCAAAGAAGAAATCACAAGGAAACTATTTTAAATTGAATGATATTTAAAGCAAAACATGCCAAGAATTGTGGAATAAAATTTAGGCAGTGCATAGAGAGAAATTAATGCTTTTAAATACTCTATTGGAAAAGAAGGAAAGTGATCTAATTTTCTACAGTAGAAGCTGGAAAAAGAAAATTAATTTAAAATTCAAAGTAAATAGAAGAAAGGAAAAAATAAAAGCAAGAGCAGACGTTTAGTCCATAGACACATCCAAACTCCCTGAGAGACTGAATTGCTGGGTGGAGGGCTGTTGGGACCATGGTCTCGGGGAACATCTAGCTCAATTGGCATAACACAGTTTATAAACACAATGTTCTACATTCTACCTTGGCGAGTAGTGTCTGGGGTCTTAAAAGCCTGTGAGCGGCCATCTAAGGTACTCCACTGGTCTCATCCCTTCGGGAGCAAGGGAGAATGAAGAGAACAGGATATAAGTAAAAGATTAATCTGAAGTCCACAGCTACTACGGCCTCCACCGGACTGAGTCTAGTACAGGTAAATGGTGCCCGGCTACCACCACTGACTGCTCTGACCTGGATCACAACAGAGGTTTCTGGACAGAGCTGGAGAAGGATGTAAAACATAATTCTAACTCACAATAAAAAGACCAGATTTACTGGCCTAAAGGAGTCTGCAGAAACCCCGAGAGTATGGCCCCCAGACACCCTTTTAGCTCAGTGGTGAAGTTATCTCCGAGGTTCACAGTTCAGCCTGGGAGTGAACAGCCCTGTAAAACCAAATAAGACTAACTAGGTACAGTAGTCCAGGGACAAGGGCCAGAAGGCAGAAAGGAACAAGGAAGCTGGTGATAGGGAACCCAAGGTTGAGTAAGGATATTGTTGGTGTGTTTTGAGATTGTTAACCATTGTCATAGGGCAACATGTGTAGTAACTGTTAAATGAGAAAGTAGTTTGTTCTGTAAGCCTTCATCTTAAGTGAGAATAGCAGCACAATTGGAAAAGCGTAGTCAATGTCACTGAACTGTGCTTGTAGAAGTTTTTGAAATGGTGTATCTTTGGCTATGTGTATTTCCCCCCCCCCCCCAAAAAAAAGGTTGAGAAGTTAGAGGGTTGACATGTTGTTGGGTTGTTAACCAATGTCATAAAACAATATGTGTACTCTGTTTCATGAGAAACTATTTGTTTTGTAAGCCTTCACCTGAAGTACAATTAAAAAAAAAAAAATTAAAACAAATACAAACAGAAAAAATAAGCAAATTCAAAATTTGTTTCTTTGAAGAGCTTAAAAACATTGATCAATTCTCTTAGGTTAAAAAAATTCAAAGGGCGTGGTGAGTAGTGTCTGGGGTCTTAAACGCTAGTGAGCGACCATCTAAGATACTCCACTGGTCTCATCCCTTTGGAAGTAAGGGAGAATGAAGAAAACTAAAGACACAAGGGAAGGATTAGTCCAAAGGACTAATGGACCATAACTACCACGGCCTCCACAAGACTGAGTCCAGTAAAACTAGATGGTGCCCAGCTACCACCACTGACTGCTCTGATAGGGATCACAATAGAGGGTCTCGGACAGAGTTGGAGAAAAATGTAGAACAAATTCTAACATACAAAAAAAGACCATACTTAGTGGTCTGACAGAGACTAGAGAAACCCGAAGTGTATAGCCCCTGGACATCCTTTTAGCTTAGTAATGAGGCTACTACTGAGTTCACCCTTCATCCAAAGATTAGACAGTCCCATAAAACAAAATGAGACTAAAGGGGCATGCCAGTACAGGTGCAAGGACTAGAAGGCCAGAGGGGAGAGGAAAGCTGGTAATAGGGAACCCAAGGTTAAAAAGGGAAAGTGTTGACATGTCCTGGGGTTGTTAACAACATCATAAAACAATATGTGTGCTAACTGTTTAATGAGAAACTGGTCTGTTCTATAATCCTTCATCTAAAGTACAATTAAAAAAAAAAGAAAAAAATTCAAAGCGGGTAAATTCAAAATACTGATATCAGGAATAAAGTGAGTATCATTACAGATCCTAGCAACATTAAAGTTTGATCATAGTATTTTATGAATGCTGTTGTTGTTGGGTGCCACTGAGTTGATTTTGACTCATAGCTACCACATGTGACAGAGTAGACCTGCCCCATATGGTTTTCTTGGCTATAATCTTTACAGAAGCAGATCACCAGGTTTTTCTCTTGTAGAGCCAAAGGGTAGGTTCAAATTGATTAACTGGCACAGCACCAGGACTCCTTATTTTATGAATAGCTTTAAGTACATAGACACAATAACTTAGATAAACACATTTCTGAAAGACATAAGCTGCCATAAATGAAATGAGATAATGTAGAAACTATAAACTCCCTTTTGAGGAAAGGAAATTATATTTGTAATTTAAAACTTTACCACAAAGAAAAATAATACATAAACTTAGAAAATAGAGAATAACACTTCCAAACTGATTTATGAGACTAGCAAATGAACACATTTGGTGGAGTTAGTTGCAACAACTAATTTCAAAGCTTTTTCTAATGCTACAGTGATCGAGAGTATAATATTAGTTTAATAATAGACAAATATATCAATAAGCAGAATAAAGAACCAAATAAAAAATATTGTATGAGTCATGCAAATATTTTCAATTGATTTTGGAACAATTTCTAAGTCAGTTCAGTGTGGTAAGGAGAGTATTTGTGTAATGATTCTGGAAGAACTGGATATTTGTATTTAAAAAAATTACTCTTCATTTCTACATCTTTCAATACACAAAAAATAATTTAGCTGTGCCATAGATCTAACTGTAAAAGCTACAGGCCTAAAGATTTTAGAAGAAAACATAGGAGAATACTTTAGCAATCTTGAAATATGCAAAGCTGTCTTAAATAAGATATAAAACACCAAACAATAAAGATTTGCATTTACTTTTCCTACTGTAAAATGCTTTCAGAGAATGACATTTCAAATCCAGACCTTGGCAACACAGGAACATAGAAAGAGTAGGGTTTTGGAATACAGATTATTTGATTAAATTAATTTGTTAGTAACTGGGCTAAAAATAATTTCTCAGATTCATTTATGTAGGAAATGTAAGTACTTTTAATAGGCTAATGTGCGCTGTCATTCTCCAAAGCAAACATTTGGTACAGTATTTTCCACGTTTTCTTGACAAAGAAAATTATCACAAAAGTGATATTTACACCTTGTTTCATGTGTGATATAGAGAATATGTTTGAGAAATAGCATGCTGTTGCTGTTAGTTGCCACCAGTCCGATCTGACATATGATGACCTTATATATAACACAAAGAAACATCCTCACAACTGTTTGTATGTTTGAGCCCATTGTTGCAGCTATTGTGGCAATCCTTCTTCTAATCATTAAGGTTCTAATTAAACATTTAAGTCATCTTTTTTTCCCAATTTTACATCTTATTATCCTTATGATATTTTTTTCTCGAATGTGTCTCTGAGAGTAAGCCTTTCATTGCAGATATTTATGTCAGGCCTCCTGCTTACCAATTTATTGAATCTTTGTCAAAGTAATTACTAGTTTCTCTACATATGGTCACTGACTTCTCTTGTTGCTGTTGTTAGGTGCTGTCCAGTTGGTTCTGACTCATAGTGACCCTATATACAACAGAACTAAACACTGCTCAGTCCTGCACCATCCACTTGATCATTGTTATGCTTGAGGCCATTGTTGCAGCCACTGTGTTAATCCTTCTCTTTGAGGGCCTTCCTCTGTTTCACTGATACTCTACTTTACCAAGCATGATGTCCTTCTTCAGGAACTGATAACACTTCCAAACTATGTGAAATGTAGTCTCGCCTTCCTTGCTTCTAAGCAGTATCCTGGTTGTACTTCTTCCAAGACAGATTTGTTTGTTCTTTTGGCAGCCCATGATATATTCAATATTCTTTGCCAACTCCACAATTCAAAGGCTTCAATTCTTCTCCAGTCTTCCTTATTCACTGTTCAGCTTTTGCATGCATATGAGGCAATTGAAAATACCATGGCTTGGGTCAGGTGCACTTCAGTCTTACAAGGTGGCATCTTTGCTTGTTAACACTTCAAAGAGCTCTTTTGCAGCAGATTTGCCCAATGCAATGCATCCTTTGATTTCCTGACTGCAGCCTCCCTGGATGTTGATTGTGGATTCAAGTAAAATGAACTCCTTGACAACTTCAATCTTTTCACCTTTTAACATAGTGTTGCTTATTAGTCCAGTTGTGAGGATTTTTGTTTTCTTTATATTGAAGTGTAATCCATACTGAAGGCTGTGGTCTTTGATCTTCATCACTAAGTGCTTCAAGTCCTCTTCACTTTCAGCAAGAAAGGTTGTGTCATCTGCATAATCCATGTTGTTAAGGAGTCTTCCTCCAATCCTGATGCCTTGTTTTTCTTTATATAGCCCAGCTTCCCAGATTATCTGCTCAGCATACAGATTGAATAGGTATGGTAAAAGGATACGACCCTGATGCACACATTTCCTGACTTTAAACCACGTGGTATTCTCTTGTTCTGTTCGAAAGACTGCCTCTTGATCTATGTACAGGTTCCTCATGAGCACAATCAAGTGTTCTGGAATTCCCATTCTTCACAATGTTATCCGTAATTTGTTATGATCCACACAGGCAAATGCCTTTGCATAGTCAATAAAACACAGGTAAACTTTTTTCTGTATTCTCTGCTTTCAGCCAGGATCCATCTGACATCAGCAATGATATGCCTGGTTCCATGTCCTCTCCTGAATCTGGCTTGAATTTTTGCCCCTTCCTTGTTGATGTACTGCTGCAACCACTTTTGAATGATCTTCAGCCAGATTTTACTTGTGTGTGGTATTAATGATATCATTTGATAATTTCTGCATTCTGTTGGATCACCTTTCTTTGGAACAGGCATAAATATGGAACTTTTCCAGTCTGCTGGACAGGTAGCTATCTTCCAAATTTCTTGGCAGAGACTAGTGAGCACTTCCAGCACTGCATACATTTGTTGAAATACCTCAGTTGGTATTTTGTCAATTCCTGAAGCCTTGTTATTCGCCAATGCCTTCTGTGCAGCTTGGACCTCTTCCTACAGTACCATCAGTTCCTAATCATATACCATCCCCTGAAATGGTTGAACATCAACCAAGTCTTTTTGGTATATAGACTTCTCTAGTCTTTTTTAAACTGAGGCCAGACTAAGATATTCAAATTAAGCTTTATTCAGCTACTTCTCACATCAAAGATAGACGTAGATATAGTTTTTTAGATATAAATACAGATATATTGATGTTAATATTGTTTAGATATAGCTTTTTTTTTTTTTTGGTATAGCACATAGGAGACAGAAAAGCCTATGGTAGCTCCTACTAGATTTTTCTGTGTGGCATCTCATTCAAATACTAATCACATCTGTATTTTCTATGCTTCTAAGACATATTCCGGAATATAGCTACATCCCAACAGAATTGTATTCTTTAAAGTAATATTTAATATTCCACCATCCTGTCCAAATCTACATTCAAACATAATTTCCCTCCATAACAACTGTTAAACTTAACATTCTATATTCTTCTGTATTTAGTTGATATACCAGTAAAACTAAGCAACTGCATCCTACTAAATTCCATCTTCATATCTTTCCTTATGCTATTGCTTTTGTCACAAATTCCTTCAGCTTACGCCAAAGCTTAGCATAAAATTAACCTCAGCAATGTAGCTTTTGCTATTTCTCTCAAATGAAAACAAATTCTCATTCTGCTAAATACTCTTAGCATGTTCAGCTTCTACTTCATAGTTAAAGCTTCATTGTAGTTTTTAAAGTGTATATTGAATTTCCCTACTATATATTGATTCCAAGAGGGTAGAGTTAACATTTTACAATGGTAAATTTCCTATAGGCCTTTGTCCACAGCCCCATAAGTAACTATTTGTTAAATCAATAAATGATTATTTTTGATAATTATAGATAATTTTTTCTTTAAAATATTTAAAAACATATCCACTGAAGATTTCAAAATTATTCCTGGACAGTAACAGTTGTGCATTCCATGGCATATAATATCGAACAAGTTTTGGTGTGCTTCTGTTGTGTGTGTGGGAAAGCATCTACTCAGGTATGAAGCTTACTGACTCTTGTATACGAAATGTATGTGTAAATATCTCGTTAAATAAACTGGTGGTTATATAACCTTTGGTAATATATATGTAAGATATACATATTTCTGATATTCTTATCTCCTGAAAAATGTATGAAATTATCTGGTTTTCATTATATAATTTAACACATTCAATACATTTGAATAATTATTTGTTATATGCCAGGTATCATGCCAGGCTTGGATATGATGCTTAAGTTTTGTAAGAGTGACATAAAGATAAATAAGTAAATAACTATAACTTTTTCCCTTTCTTGGCCTCCCTCCCCTCTCTCTATAGATATGGATGTGGATATATATATATATACACACACACACACACACACACACACATTTATTTTATTAAAAATATAAACTATACATATAATAATTAAAAATTATAAACAGTGTTATGAGGTCAAAGATGTCTATGGGAGATGATAGCTAGATTGGATGGTTAGAGAACTTTTTGAAGAGGAGACTTTTAACCTTAAATAAAGCAGAATCTGAAAGATGAGGTGCTAGTCATGTATACAACAGAGCAAAATTCATGATAGGTAGATAACTCTTTAAATATACCATTATCATCTGAGTAGCAAAATGCTTGCTAATTTTTTTAGATGACTAACAAAGTGGGTCTTTGATTTGCTCTATAGGTAATGTGAATTTATTCTGTGTTTTTAAGTAGATTTTCTGAAAAAAAGGGAAATACCTCACAGTGACATATATAGAAGATTTTTATAAAAATATAGAAAATTCATTGTTAGACATTAATCATTCTGTGTAGAAAATAAAACTGTGGGAAGAAGAAGAAAGGGCAGAAATGTGCTTAATTACACATATTTTGCACGTGTATTATGGTATTTTATTTTTCCTAGTTGCATGAATTGGAATTTTTTTTCTACTGAAATGCTTACCAGAACATTGTAAAATCTTTTGAATTCCAAAATAGTATAATTAAATGTATTTTTTTCACACACTGCTTATGAGAGGCCTTAAAGGTTTTAAGGTCATAGTCTAACTTATGGATTGGGAGATGTGAAGAATATCTCATTTAAATATTGTGAACTATGCATGAATGATCTAATAGGTTCCCCACAGTAATGCCCTAATTATGCATTAATTCCTTAAAAGGAAAATTCTGGTTTAAGTAGAATGCTACACATTTTAACAATTGGGACAGAATCAAAACAATTATACCAATTAAATGCAGTATAAAGTCATCGTATTTATCCAAGTGTAAGAGTCTTCCTTTTGCCATTGTATGAAATGATCAAGTTTCTTCTGCATTGCAACGCAGAATGCAGGAGTAATTTTAAATGTGGAAAAAAAAATCAGTTTATGTTGCTCATTTACCCTCAGTAAAGACCATAAAGACTGCTGTCATAGCATTTAGAAAGATTTCATTAATTGCTTTCATTTAACAACAACTTTGCCATTTATTGGCTTAATTTTGCACAAAATAGAGCACTCTAAAAACCCAAGGGAAGATACTAGATTTTAGTTTTACATACCCTATCCTGGAAATAATAAAACGAAAGAAAAAGAAATTGTACTTTGTTAAGAAGTCCACTTTCAAAGAAATAAATCTGTATTCACTTCTCTCAACACAATATTAAGACATAAAAAGAGCGTCTCTTCCTT
Organism: Dugong dugon; assembly: GCA_030035585.1. NCBI lineage: Eukaryota > Metazoa > Chordata > Mammalia > Sirenia > Dugongidae > Dugong > Dugong dugon. Next base: position 45,494,821 of record CM057465.1, read on the forward strand.
TTGTGTTTCTTGCAAATTCTAACTGATATCTGCCTCATTTTCCATGATATGCCATATTTCTTTTCTTTTTTTCCAAAATATATTCCGTAAAAAAATGAGATCGCCACAGTAGAAAAAGAAAAAAATGTAAAAGAGAAAATGGTCTTTATTTTCTGAAGCTTTTTCTTCAGTGAGATTTGTTTCAGAGCAATTCTGCCTTCTCCTATTGTTAATTAATGAGCTTAAGTACACATCCCTTTGTTTAAATAAACAAAGGAGCCATGAAAGTGAATTCATCAAGATCTAGGCCATCAATAGGAAACATATCTATAACTACTTAATTACCAAAATAAATTATTGTGCTAACAGAAGGATTGATTAATTTTCTGTTTCAAACACTTGCATATTAATAGTCGTTTTTGTCAGTCCTTTTGCAGGTGAAGTGTTCCAAGAGGTTATCTAACATATGTTTAAGTTACTAGCCTTCCAACAGATAAAAATTCAGTAGAAAGAGGCTGCATGAATCAAGTAGCACCATCTCACAGCATGGGTCTGACGACCCCTGAATGTGACCTGCTCCCAGAGGAAACCAATTTAATGCTCCATGGCACACAGAACAGTATGTATGAATCACAAAGCCTCCAGATAAATTAGTGACAGGTACATCTAAATAGGATTCCTTCTAAGTCGCTTATCTGTAGCCAGGCAAGCTTGTTTCATCCTCACTTTCAAAGATAAAGCCACTTGGCATGTTGCCTTGGCAGATTCTCACAAAGCAAACAGCCTCCATCAACCATTACTGGGGGGAAGAAACAGCACTTATTATTTCAGGTACTATGACAGCAAACAGGTTAAAGTGAAAACTGTACACCAGTTGAAAATTCATCAGTCGATTGCCAGGGCTTACGTCTTCTCTAACTTTCATAGGCTCAGTGCCTCTTGCTCTTTTACTTTTACTTTTGACAGTTCTGATGCCCCAGAGTTGTACCATGGCAAAGTTCAAGAACATAACAACAGGTTATCAAGGACAACTTATCAAAGGCCAAACAGGGATAAGAGATGCCAACCATTAGTAAGTAGCTGAAAGAGAGCTCTCTGACAGAACAGGGGAAAAAAGTGCATGAGTTTTCATCTTTATTCCATTTGAAAAACTCCAGAGACAAAATGAGCTGTGAAATAAATGTTCAAAGTATGTAGAGAAGATAAAGAATAAATTATGTATGAAATAACAGGGATGGTGTTTAGTTGTGAGAGATCTAACTTACATCCTTTAGTAACCCTAAATAAATTGGAATATCAAATCATATGCTTTGGACCAAATACAGATGAATGGCACAAATTCATTATCTTCTTTTAAGTTGAAAATCTATTAATTTCTAGAATTTTTTAAACTGAACTATGAAACAGACATAACAATTCTCACTTTCCCTCATTTCTTACATTCTATAATTACACTTAATGAAGACTATTTTCATTTTATATCTTAATAAATGCCTTGTCACATCACTAGATCGAGTTATATTGCATAGCAGAATTCAATAGCACACATCGACAAAACTCACGTTTTAGCTTCTGCAGAGATGGCTCTTCTCAGGGAAAGTCAGGGATGTGTTTTCTCGGTGAGGCTGTGTTAAACCAAAATGACAAAAATCTTAGTTTCCCATGCCATTGCCACTTAGAATGCATGCAAATAAACCTCCAGTTAGTTAAAGGAGGAAAAAATTACATTAAAGAGTACTGATTTGTAAATTTGGTCCTTTCAAATGTAGATGAAGTTTTTCCCATCCCCTTCCCCCATATCCTTCCAAAATTTGGACTCAGTGCACCCGTTACTGTAGGAATTCAACTGTGGCTATGGTCAATTAATGAAATTCAGGTCTGGAATTATTAAAATCCATAATCATGCAAATGGTTGGGTATCTAGAGTTGGGAGAGACGGGGGGGATGCTGGAAAGGGAAAATAAATAAGTAAATAAATAAGCCATATAATTTAGAGAACGCACAGTATGATAGGTTTAGCTAAATTCTCTCTTGTCCTATATCTGAGGTGATCCATAAGATTCTAAATTTGTAAAAAATGAAAGTAAAATACTTTGAAAATATTACCAATACCATATCCAGTGACACTTTGGGGAATACAAGTATAACTACTAAATTCACCTTCTTTGAAATTACACAGGTTTAATTAGTTTGAATATATTTCCTCTACAGCCACAATAATTTAAGCAACATTAAACATCAATTAAAATATGCAAGAGCTTCAGTTAGCAGGCAATAAAAAAATTATTATTTCTTCTATCTCTAGCTGCTATGTTTATATTCAGTTGTTTTATTTATGATGTACTTTAAAATCATTGACAATATTTTAGAAGCTTCAGTGAACAGAGAACTAAAAGTTCGTTTAAAACATTAGACTCTACGAGTGAAGCACCATATTAAAACAATGCTTTTTTTAATGAATAGAAAAATGTAATCAGAACAAGTAGTTGGAGTATTTAAAAAGTCAAATGTCATGTATGTATTGTTCAACAGTTTATCTGAATTATATAAGTACAAAGTCATATAATTGTTATTTGATCATGATTTGTCAAAAGCCTTGTGCTGTATGATGAAGTGTTGACGTTTTCCTATTATCATTTAAGTTACCAAATAGTTTTCTAGTGTCTATTATGTTCCAACACTCTGGGAGTTTCGTACTGCACAAGGTAGACCCTGCACTTGCCTTCTCAGGACCTACAATCTAGTGGAAATGAGAAACATTTAAGATAGACTGTCATCAGTTTGTGACTGGGAGGACAGAAAAATAGCACTTAACTAAAAGTGGCGTAAATAAAAAATGTAATACAGTAAGTTGTCCTTGAAGCCATGACTTTAAGCATGATTAGGTATTATCAGAAAAACTGGGCTGGGGAAAATACTCCAGGAGAAAGGTTCAGCATTTGTGAAGCCAAGATGAAGAAAAGCACTGCACTGCAAAGAACAAAAAGATCCGACAATCTGGATTGTGTACTGTGAAAATGGGGAAGATGCAGGAAGGGAGACTGAAATGTAACAGAAGGGAGATTAAGAAGGGCATTTTTCTGAATGCTTGTTTATTTGTTACTTTAATTAACACATTTATCAGGGAGGCAATACAACTTAATGTTCAACGTCAAGGGCTCTGGTGTCAGACTATCAGGCTTGGAAACCTGACTTTACCGCTCACAAATTCTGTGGCCAGTTGTCTAACCGTTCTCAAGCTCAGTTTCTCTGTTTCATCAGTGGGGATAATAAAAACCTCACAGAGTTTTTTGTTTTATTTTTTGAGGAGTAAAAATTAAATCCCACATAAAATATTCATGCCAAAGCCAGGTACATTGAAAGCAATGAAGGATGACAATAATGATACAAAGCAATCTATGATAATATTGATGATTAAATACATACTGTATACCAGGACCTGAGGGTCCTGGTGAAGGGTTTAAAGAAAATAAAAACTGTTGAAGTGCTTTAAAAATAGAGAAAGATGATGAAATTTTCATTTTTGAAATAGCATTCTGTCTACAGTTAGAAGAATGTATTAAAAGTCGGCAATAAATGTAATCCATGCAAGATACAGTAGTGGCCTGAAAACCTAAAACAGGAGCTAAAGCTTGGTTTGACTTAAAACTTATAGACATATTAAGTAAAAGTCAGTCTGTGCAGAAGCACATAGCTTTATAAGAGAATGGCCTAATAGAATAAACATATCTCTTGTTTTTAACTGTGGTTATTAATAGCACAGACCCTGACTCACAAAAGTGTCCTGGTTTGGATAATAAACTATATAGTAGATGTCTTTGTGGGCATAAGTTAGTATGTTTTATAAGGGGAGTTGGTTTAATCAAACAAATTAGTTGAGTGGATGACATTTAAAGAGCATCTTCTTCACCATATAATATAACAATAATCATATGAGAAATACCTAAGATTTGAGTACATTTATTTGTCAGATACTGCTCTAAGCTACTTGCATGTATTAAATCATTTAGTCCTGACAACAACTCTATGATGTATATATTAATGTTATCTATACTTTACAGATGAGGGAATTGAAGCACAGAGAGGTTAAGTAACTTATCCAAGTCACATAACAAGTGAAGGAACATGGATTCAAATCAGATAGTCTGGCTCCAGAGTCAGTGCTTTTAGCCTCTCTGTGAAAAGCACTACAGCAGTAGAGTTTTCAGAGTACACCAAGCTCAGAGAGGGTTACAGCAACCTATCAAAAAAAAAAAAAAAACTAAACTAAACCCTTTGCCATTGTGTTGATTCTGACTATAACCTAAGGAGATATTGAAGGACTAGACAAAGAAATGTGAGCAACAGGAGAAGAAACTATTTCAATAAGGTAGGAAAAACAAAGTAAAGTCAGATAGCTTCAAAAGGGAAATCATATTACAGGTAGATTTTAAAGAGTGAATAGGATATTTGTCTATGTGCAAACCAATTCTAGACTACTTTAAATGATAATTCATAACGATAATTTATTTTTTTTTTGCCCCAGTCGTTCCAACCAGACATGATAGCTCAATCTTTTAAATGCCCATATATTCTGGGACCAGAAACACTCCAACCGATTGCTATTAGATTAAATGAAAATCTAAAATTCAAACTCCTTATAATAACCTCTCCAATTATGTTCTATCCTATAGTGTACACAGACACATAGACACACACACAGAGTTGTATGTATCACATCCCAATGTGCAAGATACTTCTGCTACAATTGTTTTTGTTTACCTCAAACAAACCAGACTTGTACCTGTTTCCTTTTTTTGGTATAAATTTTGCTCAACATTTAAGTTGCTATCTCTTTCTCATATATTTCTTCTTGTACTTTTTATCCCATTTTCTAATAGCCTTTAGGAGATTTATGAAGCAAAACCCTCATGTATCTGTCAGTTTGTCATACTCTAGGGGCTTGTGTGTTGATGTGATGCTGGAAGCTATGCTACGGGCACTTAAATATCAGCAGAGTCACCCATGGCAGATAGGTTTCAGCTGAGCTTCCAGACTAAGACAGACTAGGAAGAAAGAGCTGGCAGTCTACTTCTGAAAAGAAATAGCCAATGAAAACCTTATGAATAGCATCAGAGCATTGTCTGATACAGTGCCAGAAGATGAGCCCCTCAGATTGGAAGGCACTCAAAAGACAACTGGGGAAAGCTGCCTCCTCAAAGTAGAGTCGACCTTAATGACGTGGATGGAGTTAAGCTTTTGGGACCTTCATTTGCTGATATGACACGACTTAAAATGAGAAGAAACAGCTGCAAACAACCATTAATAACTGGGACATAGAACGTATGAAGTATGAACCTAGGAAAATTAGAAATTGTCAAAAATGAAATGGAATGCACAAACATCAATATCCTAGGCATTGTTGTTGTTCGGTGCTGTGGAGTCAGTTCCAACTCACAGAGACCCTATGTACAACAGAATGAAACACTGCCCAGTCCCGTGCCATCCTCACAATCATTGTTATGCTTGAGCCCATTGTTGCAGCCACTGTGTCAATCCGTCTCCTTCAGGGTCTTTCTCTTTTTCACTGACCCTCTACTTTACCAAGCATGATGTCCTTCTCCAGGGACTGATCTGTCCTGATAACATGTCCAAAGTGTGTGAGACCTAGTCTCATCATCTTTGCTTCTAAAGAGCATTCTGGTTGTACTTCTTCCAAGACAATTTTTTCCTTCGAAGAAAAGAAAGAAGGAAGGAAGAAGGGAGGAGGGAGGGAAAGAAGGAAGGAAGGAAGAGAGGGAGGGAGGGAGGAAGGAAGGAAGGGAGGGAAAAGAAAAGAGGGAGGAAGGGAAGGAGGATGGATAACTCAAATGAGATTGAGTTAGGAAGTCCAGAATTGTTTTGATAACTCTGTGGTCGTCAAGAACCAAGACTCTTTCTGTGTTGCCCCTTTTAGCCCATGGTTTCTACCTTTAAGGAATTTGGAATGTTGGTATTCAGTTTCAGGCATCCTTTTAATGATTCAGGCGGCAGAAAATAGGCATGGATAGGCATGGATGAGGCCAAGAAGTCACATGTACTAGCTGAATCTGCCCCCACCCCACAAAAAAATAGCTAGACACTGACTCAATAACTTCAGCTTACATATCATTGGAAACACCTTTCAGAAGTAAGACTGTGTAATGCAGATATTTAGACAAATTTATTGCCATCTCAAATGGTAGAGAGAAGGTGTTAGTAAGGTAAAGGGGAAAAATATAAAATATTTTTATTTCCCCTTGTGAAAAGTGTCCATTTTTAAACTTTTAAGCATATTGTGCCATAATCACAAGTATGTTCTCTTTTTTGCTAAACATTTCAGGAACGTCTCTTGGTAAAATAATTTTTTTTTATTGCATTATTTCCTTTAAACATACTGCCACAAATCACTAAACAGGGAAAACCAGGGATTAGAACTGAATTCATGGTTTGAAATATCAAATATATATATGGCTAACCCAATCACAGGTAAACTTTAACTGGATTGCAAATACTATATACACATGCATATGCAAGAATATTTCTCAGACTCTATCCACATTCAAATCCACAACTTATGAGATATCAACATCTTCTCTCTCTGCCTTCCCTTACCTTACTACTCTTTTCTCAACTCTTACTAAACTTCAGTCAGTCAATTCTTAATAGTAATTCTTTGGTAATTCTGAAGATAAGTCATAGCAGCAGGAAGGATTCTTTTTTTTTGCTTTTGAATGTATGTATATGTATGATCATTTTGTTTGCTTCTGCTTGTTTTTTAAATGTGTTTGTGTGCTTAAATATAAGTAAAGTATTGTTTGGGGTATTCTTTTCACACCAAATAATGAATCTATGCAGTTATGATCCAAATCTGGAGAAGTCTGGCAGCTCTGCCATTTCTTCATCCTGTCTCTTTGCTCAATTTTCCTGTTAATTGTTCTAAACTTAAGTCAGGGTTATCTACCAGAATGAAAGGAAGATTGCAGATTCTCAAATTTACCCCCACCAGGGATGATAGCATGATATTTGAATTTGAAAGGCAATCACTCTGGAAGAAATGACTAGATGGCATTGAAAGATCAAGGAAGAAACCACTGAAGGAAAGTATGGGTACTCTTAATAAACTTCAGAGCAAGACATCCTGTCCAGAGACTCAACAACATACTATAATTTGAAATTAAATACTTTTTATATTTGTGTTTTTAGTTTTAAGCTTGCTTTAGGGGGTCTTCTGTCAAAAGAGAATTTGTTTTTAATTTATTAGATAAGGCCCTAAAGAACTGAATAAACTATTTCTTTACTCCATGACAGTTTTGTTATGCCAAAGAAGAAAAGCATACCTAGGGCAAAAAGAAATAAACTGATTTCTGAAAAACAACAATTTTATTTTTTGCCGAACATGGTTAAACAATATATTTAAATAAAATTGAATTCTCTTTATTTCTTTTTAATGCTTTAGAAGTTAGATAGGTTCCAACTGATTTTTCCTTACATACATTGAATAGAGGCTGCTGAGATGTGCTTAAAAATCCCTAAAATACAAAAGATTTGGATGAGAAAAAGTGTTACTTCTTTTAAATGTTAAATAGCCAGCAATATAGTTCTCTGTTCTCAGTGTTTGTGTATGTGTGTGTGTGTGTATGTTGGGACGGGGAGTGGTAGGAGTGGGGGGTGTTGTCAGTTGCTGTCAAGTCATCTCTAACTCACCGCAAACTTATGTATAACAGAAGAAAACGTTGTCCAGTCCTGTGTTGTTCTCATGATCATTGGTATGTTTGAGTTCATTGTTGTGGCTCTTGTGTCAGCCTATGTAATGGAGTTTCCCTTGTTTTCGCTGATCCTCTACTAAATATGATGCCCTTTTCTAGCCATTGGTCTTTCCTGATGACATGTCCGAAGTAAATGAGCCAAAGTCTCACCATCCTCGTTTCTAAGGAGCATTCTGGTTGTATTTCTTCTAAGACTAATCTGTTTGTTCTGACAGTTCACAGTATACTCAATTTTCGTCACCACCACCACAGTTCAAATACGTCAATTCTTCTTCTGTCTTCTTTTTTCATTATCCAACTTTCGCATGCATATGATGCGAAAGAAAAGACCATGGCTGGGGTCAGGAGCACTTTAGTCATCAAAGTCACATCTTTTTCTGTTTTTAAATTTTAGAGAGGTCTTTAACAGTAGATTTACCCAATGCAATACTTAATTTGATATCTTGACTGCTGCATCCATGGATTTTGATTGTTAATCCAAGTAGAATGAAATCATTGACAGCTTCAATTTTTTTTTTCTTCATTATTATTGTGATGTTGTTTATCAGTCCAATTGTGAGGATTTTTATTTTCTTCACATTCAGGCAGGATCCATACTGAAGGCTGTAGTCTTGGATTTTCATCAGTAAGTGTTTCAAGTTGTCTTCAGTTTGTGCAAGCAGGGTTATGTCATCTGCATATTGCAGGTTGCTAATGAGTCTTCCTCCAAACTCAATGCTGTGCTTTTCTTCATATACTCTAGTTTCACAGTTTGTTCAGCATACAGATAGAATAAGCAAAAAGAAAGGGTATAATCCTGTTGCACAACTTTTCCAGTTACCAAACAAATATTTCCTAAAAGAGGCTACTGCCCATTGGACCAATTATGTGGCAGCTTTAGCCTACCAAACTTATAGCTTACTTCCATTTAGTTTATGCCTGCTGGAACAACTATTTACAGGTGAATACATTTAGCTTAGCTTTTATATATTCTGTTAACATTCCTAAAGAGAATGCTGATGAAATCATCAAAGAAATAGTTAATTATCTCTGCATAATAATCTCAAAAGTTCATTTTCTTTTTAGATTTAACAAAAAATTTTAGACATAAAAATATAATTCATATATAACATATTCAAGGATAATGTAATTTAATCATTTTGTTTTTTAATGTTAGGAACACCATACATAAAGTTGTGATTGACCTCAAGGTTCTAAATAGGGCTCACAGTTGCCTTCAGATTACCTGTTTTTCTTACATTTTATTCTTACTTTAAAAAATGGCATTTCCTAGAGAATGAGCAAAAGGATACTTTAATGATTAATTCCACTTCCAAATTTCAACCAAATTTAAATACTATCCATATAAATTTTGTCTACTTTTTTTCTGTACTGAGAATGTTTTAATATACAGCACCAGAGTCAGGCTACCTATCATTTTCTAGGTAAGTATCAGCTACTACAGTAATAATTCATCCACTGAAGTTAACAAACCTAATGTGCTTGTCCATTCACCTTTTGATGGCCATTATTGCTAACAAAGACTACAAATGATTTACTAAAGATTTACTATGCAAAATATAATACTTTCTCACACTGTAGGGTAACCATAACTTTTGTATTACGCATGCTATTTTAAAAAAAAAAAAACAAAACTAATATGTTCATTTTAAAGTTTGTAGTGTCTGATCACTGAATCTGTGACTTAAGGAGCAATATTAACTATGGAAAAACATGCTAACGCCTTCTAGTTCTATGCTTCAAAGCAAAAATCAATCTCCATACACCTTTGGAAGAAGCCCCATTTGACTCATTTCCAAGATAATACATTGCCAAAGAAGGCAGCTACTTGCATCCCTAGGTACTTTACTCTCCAAATCACTGCCTTAGCTGCCAACAAAATTATGATAACATTTAGACTAGATAAAATATAGGTTCATGTTTCATTTGTTGGGCTGAGCCAATTTACAAAGAATCAGAAAAATTCCTATCCCAGTCAGCAATTGCTGGCTCTTTCATTACGATAGCATTAAGGTAAAATTGCTTGTTTGAACTTTCTCCTACCCTTCTACCTTTCCTCCTCTCTTTCGTACTTTCATGTTGTGTCATTTGAACTTTCAATTTACGTTAAGTTGATAAAATCGTATTTTATCTGGTAACAATGTGTCTTCATTTTGTCTTTTTCTAAGTATGCCTAGCTAATAAATATTCACATTATTATGAAGAGTATATATATACATATATATATACAAAACCAATTGCCTTTGAGTCAATTCTATCTCATGGTGACTCCGTATATTGCAAATTATAACCGAGCTTCATAGAGTTGCGCCAGGCCTTTCCTCCAAGGTGCTTCGGGGCAGGATTGAACTGTCAACATTTGATTGGTAGCTAATCACTTAATCATTTGCATTACCCAAAGACACCTTATATACATATATGTTTGCTTATATGTATGTATATATATGTGTGTATGCATGTGTGTGCTTATATGTGTATAAAATATCATAGATCAGAATGATATGTGCAAATTCTATTTCTTTACATTCAGTCCAGTGTCACAAACCCTGCCTGAACCAAAGAAAAACTTCCTAACATCCATAGGAAATAAATTACTTTTGTTTAGACTTCATTATTTGCTCAAAATCATTGCACATTTTAATTTACCTCACATTTTAGCAATATATTTTTTAAAAGTCTCCCCATCCTATTGTCTAGCTGCCCTGCTTGTTAATTAAGACAGGATCCAAATGTTGTTCTTATTATATTACTGATATCATACACTATTTATTCTCTTTGTTGCTTTAGTTATCTAGTGCTGCCCTAACAGAAGTACTGCAAATGGATGGCTTTAACAAACAGAAATGTATTGTCTCACAGTTTTGGAGGCTAGAAGTCAGAATTCATGGCACCAGCTCCAGGGGAAGCCTTTCTCTTTCTGTTGGCTCTGAGGAAGGTCCTTGTCATCGATCTTCCCCTGGGTCTAAGAGTTTCTCAGCACAGGGACCCCAGGTCCAAAGGATGTACTCTGCTCCCAACTCTTCTTCCTTGGTGACAGGAGGTCCCCTCTCTCTGCTCGCTTCTCTCTCCTTGCATCTCTTGTAAGATAAGAGGTGTTGCAGACCACACCCCAGCAAAACTCCCCTTGCATTGGAGCAGGGCTGTGACTTGAGTAAGGGTGCTACATCCCACACTAATCCTGTTTAACATAACTTAATCTTGCCTCTGAGTTGTGGTGGTGCAGTGGTTAAGAGTTTAGCTGCTAAGCAAACAGTCAACAGTTTGAATCCACCAGCCACTCCTTGGGAACCCTATGGGGCAGTTTTACTCTGGCCTATAGGGTCGCTATTAGTCAGAATTGACATGACAGCAACGAGTTTGGTTTTTGGTTTTAATCTTGCCACAGGCAGAGATTAAAATTTAGAACACAAAGGGCAGTTACACCAGATCACAAAATGGAGGACAACCTCACAATAGTGGGAATCATAGTCTAGCCAAGTTTACATATATTTTAGGGGGACACAATTCAATGCATGACAACATCTTATCTTTCTATTTTAAGGCATTCTTCTTGGAACCCACTGCTATCCTGATTTAATTTAAACTAATTTGTTTTCTAGGCTTGATACATAGCTGGGATTTTTTCACCTAAATCTTCAGTTTCATTATTTCTTGTAGCTATGCATTTTTACCTTGGTTTTGCTAGATTATACCCTCAAGGAATTTTCTCAGAAATGGTTTATTTGGATGTATATTATACAAGCTGTTGTTTAGTTAAAACTATATTCATGAGTTCCTGACTTCTGAATAAATAATTCTTGTCGGGGCATACAGTTTCAGAACTTTGAAGGCTTTGTGTCACTCTTTTTAACATTTACTCAGTATTGAACATTTGTGTACAGCTCAAATTAATTTTAAGGTGGTCTCTTTTGTTTTTGTATTGTTTTCCTCTCCTTGGAAACTTCCAGGATCATCTATTCATTCTTGTTGCTCAAGATATCACAATGATGTATCCGTATATGGGCCTTTTATTATTCTTCTTTTTGGTATTTAGCAACTTTTTAAAATCTTGAGAAGACTGTTTCTCTTCATCTCTGGAAAATTAAAATTGGAGTCTATTTATAGATTTAAAAAAAAATTAAGATCAACTACTTGATTCTTTGTATTTATAATTTTTACTATCATATCATTAATTTAAAATGTGAATCATATCTATTGGCTAAAATAAAGCATTTTGTTAAAATTATTTGATTTTAACTCAATCAGAATTCCTTGGGATTAAATTTATTACTACTTGAATTTATATGCATTACATTTTACCAATACAGGTAGTCCTTGACTAGTAACAGGGTCTCGCTTTGATAAGTACTCCAGCATAATTTTGTTTTGGTGTAACTTGAATACTTCATTTTTTTTTAAATTTCTTTATTATTACCTTTCATTATCAGTATCTTTATAAATCTGATCTTTATTTTTCTTTGGCAGTTTGAACCATTATGTCTGAAAATGATAAAATCAGCAAATTATAAGAAGCAACATTGTATGTAGTTCATATTACAAATGACACTATATACAAAAAAAAAAGACTATCATAAGTGCAATTTGTCATAATTCAAATACGTTGTAAGTTTGGGACTACCTCTATGTGGTTACCATGTCTTAGGAATCTTATTGTGAACTAATATACATAAGATTGGATTATATTCTCATACATAATAGTAGATATTGTGTGTGAAAAATTGGGGAGACTGCATGATTTTATATTCCTCAAAAAGAGATTTATCATACATTTTGGAGGACCCCTAGAGTAGGGTGAATTATCTCAATCCAATGAGGGGATGAGATAATTTAAGATTGGGTTGCAGCCTTTATAAGTCTCCGTGTACATCTGGTTCACCTCTACTTCTAGAAAATAACTCTCTGGTAGTCTCAACTATGAACACAGGTGTTTGCTAAGGCTCCTCCTCCTTGGAGATCCTGAACTCAAATTCCTGTCTCATTATCACTCTAAGACTGTCAAACTCTCTGCTCTGCTTTCTAGCTTTTGCTGAACAACTTATTGTACAACCTTTATTATTTTTAGTCTAGCATTATTTTCCTGTGATTCTTCAACCAACTAGGAATACTACGAGTATCTCTTTCCCACACTTTTCTAGTGCAATCAGAAAGTACACTTAGCACTGAACATTACCAGAACTGTCTGAATTAGCTACACAAATTAAAAAGCAATCGCTCTGAATTCTATAGCCAGTAAAAAGCATATTTCATACCCCAAATTCTCTCCTCTTTTTTTTTTCCCCCAAACTCCAACTTCCAGGAGCCTCTCCACTATGGACGTATTACATATCTACGCTTGTAATTTTCACTTGTTATGGATTATCTGTTGTCAAAAGAAATATTACCTAGATTTGCTTAATTCAACAGTAAATTAATTCAAATCTTGAAAAGGTAATTTATCACTGGGCTATATAAATAATGTGGGAAAGTAAAAATATGAGAGACAAGACATAAGAAAGATGGGACCAAATCCATATGTATATATACAGTTTCTTGACCTGTTACCCTGTGCAGCTTAAAAAATTGGCGAATTCCTTGAAGACATAATATTCAAATATAGGGTTCCCTCCTCTGAGCCTCTCTTCTCTCAGGGATTATAATCCTTTGATTCTTGGCTAATTTAGGAGGTTTACACTTCGATTTTTGTTCCTTGAGCCCCATAAACTTGACAAAAGTGTCCCTGCCTTTTACCAGTCACCTTCTTTCTGCTTGACATAATATCTTCTCTTCAAGGCCAAGAAGCAGCAAATTCCTCAAGAGAAATGAAGTGGGCTGAATATTGAGCTCACCTTATTTAGTTTCTCTCTCATTAGCATTTTCAAGTCCTGTTGTGTTCGCTTTTGTATCCCAATTGCCTAGCACGTGCCTGATGCAGAATAGATGCTCAATGAATGAGGATTATCTTCATATCTATTCTGTGAGGCCATGTGAGTCTAATAACAAGGCATAGAAAAAGATAGCATTATAAATTTATTGACCAATTTCTCCCCTTCCAATGATTATAATTGACAAGCTCTTTAAAATAATAATATTAAATGGAATTCAATTACACATTACCGGAAAAAATAGCATATAATGCTTAGGTTTGTGCTAGAAATGCAAGACTGTTACGTGCGAGAAAATACTTGCATACAGCATCTAACAAATCATGGGTTAAATATTAAAATTTTTTTCTTAAAAATCCCTTCAATTATTTGTAATAATACCAACTAGTAATTTTTGATGTACTTTACAAAGGACTGAAATTTTTGACAGTTAATAGTCATAAAGTTATGGTGGAACTTGAATGACTGCACCTTTCCAGTGGCAATATAAATGGACATAATCGCTATTTAGGTCTGCCTAGTTTATTTATCCTGCCTACTTTTTTTGGTTTATTTCCATGTTCTCTCTTCCCTTTTACTGGAGACCATCTGGATTTACTCTTACAAAATACTTTGCTTTTAAAATAATTGTGCTTTTTTGTACACATATGTATATTATGAAGCATTTCAGGGGGAGGAGGCAAGGAGTTCTCTGTCCAAATTAACAGTCTTTTAATTTTATTACTATATTTTATGGGCTTCTTTCTGTAAGCCATCACTCTAGTTTCTAAACAAATACAGGCTTGTTTGCTTGTAGAAAAGTTTTGGTTGTCCTTGAGTAACCAACATAACTTATATGATTGAGATTAATACCCATAAACAACCTGGAGGATTTCTAAACCACTCCAATACACAGCATCAAATAATATTTATTTCAAATACGACACACTCATGTCCAAACACATCTCTAGCTGGAAACAGAGAGCCTCTCGCTACTAGAAGTTATTCAGTTCTAAATCTTAGGCCATATTTGCCTCATGGTCTTTTCCCTCTCTTGAGAATGTATTATAAGACATTCTGTTTAGCCATGGTATTTAACAATACCTGTACACGTCCTGTTCCTCAGTTACCAATTTTTCTAAATAATCAGTAAAGGTGGCTCTTAATATACATATATTTGATCAAAAAATTCCATGGATGCAGAGATGCTGTACAGAAATAATCAAGAACAATAAAAATATGCCTAAAGTAGAATCAAAGTAGGGGAAAGACTGTTGAATGCATTTCTCATTATAACAAAATAAATGAAAATCTAAAATTAAAATGAAATCACCCATAATCCTATGATCCTAACATAATCATTACCAGTAAGATAATATTGAAAAGTAAGTTATGAGGAATTACCAGGAACTACAACCATGCATATACTTTCACTGAATAAGCTCATTTATGGTAATTAATTCTGAGGAATTAAAACAAAAAAAGAATACAGCTTTGCCCATCGAGATGTTCATTTTAACATTAATTGTAATGACAAATGTTTTAAAAAGTCTAAATATCTGACTAGAGGAAAATGATACATTACACACCAAGTTAATCAGTCCTTAAAATTAAGATTGTGATGGCAATAGCCACATGGAAAATCCATTTAGTATAATGGAGAAAAATTGTGTCAAGGCTATCATAGTAAAAAGTGAAATTATTCATTTGTATAGTCAAGAAATAAAAGAAACTTAACACAATATGAAATAGTGGCATTAGAGTAGTAGGGTTGCCATGAACTTTATTTTCTGTTGCTATTATTATAATTCATGTGCAAAAATTGTGGGAAAATAAAAAGTAAATAAGAAATGAATTTAATTATGCAACACCCCTAGAACAAAGCAGCTACGGAAATTTATTAATTGATAGTGATTCGAAATTATACTAAGTCTGCCAGTCACTTTTATTTAGCATTTATTGTATGCAGATTCTGTACTAAGCAGTAAAACAAATCTACCCAATCACCACATAATTTTTAAACGTAGGGTCTGTGTAAGTCTTACTCAACTTTAGATGCTCTAATGTCTAAAACAATGGCTTGAACTTGACAGGTTCTTGATGAATATCTGTTGATTAAATTTTGATGCTATAAAACTTTGACACTTCTCTAAAGATTATTTTAATGTTTGAATAGGCAATACAATACATACACAAGGATCATTAAAAAAAGAAAAATTACATAGCATACAGTTAAAAGAATTTTTCCTACCACTGTAAACTGCCGGCGCTTTTCTTTCCTACATGTACACCTACTTGTAACTTACCGACTCTGTCATTATCTGACATTTGGCATTTACTGACAACTTTGAAAAAACTATCAGGTGGCACCTCCAATGATCTGGGCCCCACACGAGGCTGCAGCCAGACCCAGAACCAACGAACTGTATACTGGAAGCCCCAGTGATAACTGGACCACGCGATGGACAGTAGCTGATCAGCTGCAGGAGGCCTTCTTCATTCATCCATGACAGTTTTTTCTGGCCAGGATGGTGTGGGGTGATGGCTAGATGACTCAAGGTCACAGGGAAGGCAGGGGGAGGCTGTGCGACTGCCCAAAGGTGCTGGGAGGCCAGAAGGAAAAGAGAGGGAAGAGGGCTATGTGAGACTGCAGACCGGGGCAGATGGAGGACCTTGCAGGGTCCCTACCTAGCTAGGGTGGGTGGTGGGAGGCAGCAGGTGGAAAACAAGCAGTGTCCCTGCCCAGGGCATGCAGTGGGAGGTGACTGGTGGTAGGCAACACCTAACCACTACCACCACCACCTCCAACCCTATAGGCTCCTCAATGTTGGGGAAGGCATGGTGGGGAAGGTATGGTCGGGAAGGGGGCCTGCTACACCACGCACATCCAGAGACACACCAGGGCACCCAACAGGCCTTGAGCAACCAGAGAGTGGGGTATACCACCATAGAAGACAGAGTATCTCCCCCTACTCTATCTGCTGTAAAGGTGATTTTGTATAACGATGTGGTCTTTGGAGCCTAACTGTGTCAATAAGTCAGGAGTGGGTGTCCAAATGGTTATGTATGTTATTTTTCTCTATTTATACAACAATAGGCTGCTATATATAATTTACTGCAGATAGAATTTTTCAATTATCAATATATCTTGGAAATCTTTCCAAATCTGTACAATCTGACATTCCTCACTCACTTTTATCACCACATAGCATTCCATCACATAGATACATCATAGTTCATTTGTTTGTTCTCACTCATAACAACTTTTTATTTATTTGTTTATTTATTTACATACTGCTCAATAATTCCGTTGTTTTTTAGTTGTATTGGTTGTTCTGATACAAGTTATAAGAGTCAAAAGTCAAATCTCTCATTTTTTTTAAAGCTTTGTCTCACATGCACTATCAGTTCATTAGGAAATCCCGTTAGTTCTACCTTTGAAGCATACCCACTGTCTAACCACTTCCCATCACTTCCACTGAGCTATCATCACTTCTCTCCTGGATTAATATAACTGTCTCTTAAATGCTCTGCTACTTTGAATGCTTGTCCCCTTTATAATCTAGTCTCAGAACAATAGCAAAAATTATCCTTTTAAAATGTACGGTAGGACTTCCAGAATTGGCTAATAGATGATAAGCACACATTCTATGTTTCCCTTTGAAGAAAATTAAAAATCTTGGACAGAAAGGGAGGCCAAGATGGCAGAGTAGTCAGATGCTTCTGGTGGTCCCTCTTACAACAAAAAGACAAGGGAATCAATTATATATGACAATCTAGGAGCCTTGAATGTCAAAGGGAAAGTTGAGAAATTGGACTGAGCAGCAGGGGTGGGGAGAGACAGTTCAGAAGCAGTAAGGAGTTGCCAGACCTGATCTGGTGAGAGCCTGAGCCCTTCAGGCAGGATCAGCTCTGGGTGCGTGATGAGGCAGGTAAGCAGCAGTGCTTGGGAGGTGTTTTCTGCACCGGGAGAGACCCAGGGGCAGAGTCTACTCGGCCATCCAGAACCAGTGAGACACAGTCCTTGACTGGCAAAAGTTAAGTACTTGCGAATGGCCGACTGCACGGATCAAAAACGCCCCCCTTAGGGAAAAGAACTCTCTCCCTTTTACCTCCCGCTCCCTGCTCTGTACTGAGTCCAGGACCAGCTTCAGCAATTGCTGAGTCTTCTGGGCCAGAAGTAGGATCTATCACATGCCCCCAGCCATTCTCCCGGCCTTGGAGAGTGAACCAATTAACAAACAGCAAAAAATAATCTGCCGGCTCCTCTAAGCCAAGAATTCAGGGTAAGCACAGTTTCTTTGCCTCGGCACAGGCATAAGAGATCAATGAACTTTAAGTGCCTGTCCCCCTGCATAGACTTGTGTGGGCCCATTTCAACAGCGTGGGCCCTCATTACCGCAGTACAACAAGAAATATACCTGAAGTCTAACTTCAACTCTTTCAGCTGTGAAGTGGCAGATTCGTGACATTTGCCACTGATCTACCCATTAAGCAGGGTCTTCACCTACCCACATCAGGGGCCTGAGGACTGGTGGCTCCACCCATGCCACCGAGCCACTTCTGACAGCGGCCCAAGAATAAGAAGTGCCCCCCAGTACTTACAGCCAACAGCATTGGGTGCTCATAGTCCAGCTGCAAAACCCACCCATCTACGTGCTCTAGAGAGCAAGGGCACACTTTTCTCCTGGACAGTCAGGGGTGGCCTTTGGCCCCCTGTCTTACTAAACGTGCGTCCCTCTGCTGCAGCCGGATGCCTGTGCCTACACCAGTCACCCATGCCTGTCCAGAACTGTAGATGAGAGCTTGCACCACACACTTGGTGGCTGACTACCTAGACACCTGAGCTGAATCCAAACAGGAGGAGTAGGCAGACTCCTAGGCTCACATACTTCTGGCAGGTCTGGCCCCCTGGGGGCAGGACATTGGAGCTTCAGGGGCGCTGGTGACTGAGCTAGTGCACAGGAGCAGCCTATTTGGCCATATCAAAACAAAACAAAACAAGAAGCTAGGACACAGTAAGCAAACATAAAATAAATAAATATAATAACTTCTTAATGGCTCATAGACAACAGTCAATATCGCATCACATAAAGAGGCAGACTATGATGGATTCAGCAAGCTCTCAAAATAAAGATGCTAGAAATTTAACAGAGAAAGAAAATTTCTTGGAATTACTGGAGGCAGAATACAAAAGATTAATATACAGAACTCTTCAAGCGATTAGGAAGGAAATTAAGCAAAAGACAGAAGATGCAATAGAGGAAATTAAAAAGATTAGAGAAGACACAATGACAAATTTAACTGACTGCAAGAATGCATAGCGAGATAGCAATCAGAAATCCAGAAGATTAACAATAAAATTTCCGAATTGGACAACACATTAGAAAGTCATAGGAGCAGAACTGAGACAATGGAAGTCAGAATTAGTGAGACTGAAGTTAAAGCACTTGACACCAAGTTATTTGAGGAAAAATTAGATAAAAGGATTTAAAAAAATGAAGAAATCCTAAGAATTATGTGGGACTCTAACAAGAGGAATAACCTATGAGTGACTGGAGTACCAGAACAGGGGGTATAACTGAAGATACAGAGAAAATTGTTGAAGATTTGTTGGCAGAAAACTTCCCTGATATTGTGAAAGATGAGAAGATATCTATCCAAGATGCTCATCAAACCCCACATAAGGTAGATCCCAAAAGAAAGTTATCAAGACATATTGTAATAAAACTTGCCAAAACCAAAGATAAAGAGACAATTTTGAGAGTGGCTAGGGATAAAAGAAAAGTCTTCTACAAAGGAGAGTCAATAAGACTAAGCTTGGACTACTCAGTAGAAACCATGAATGCAAGAAGCCAATGGGATTACATATATAAAGCCTTGAAGGAAAACAACTGCCAGCCAAGAATTATATATCCAGCAAAACTGTCTCTCAAATATGATGGCAAAATTAGGGCATTTCCAGATAAACAGAAGTTTAGGGAATTTGCAAAAACCAAACAAAAATTACAAGAAATACTAAAAGGAGCCCTCCGGTTAGAAAATCAAAAACATCAGATAACAACCCCAGACTAGAATACAGGACAGATTAACCAGATATCAACCCGGATAGGGAAGTCATAAAAATAAATCAAAGCTAAAACACTGAAAATAGGGAAACAGATGTCAATATGCAAAATATGACAACATTAAAACAAAAAAGAGGGACTTAGAAAATGTAGACATTGATTTTTCATATGGAGAAGAAGTTAAGGCGATATAAAGAAATAAAAGACTGGTATACACTTAGAAAAATGGGGGTAAATACTGAAGTAACCACAAAGGAAACTCACAATCCTATAAGTCAAAATAAAAAACTAGAAAAATATAAAGACTCAGCAAACACAAAATCAACAGCAATGAAAAAGATGAAAAGAAAATACATAAAGAAAAACAACTCAGCACAGAAAATGAAGTGGAACAAAGAAACTGAACAACTCACAAAAAAAGACATCAAAATGACAGCACTAAACTCTTACCTATCCATAATTATGCTGAATGTAAATAGACTAAAGGCATCAATAAAGAGACAAAGAGTGGCAGATAAAATGAAAAAAGGCTATCTGTCTATATGCTGCCTACAAGAGACACACATTAGACTTAAAGACACAAACAAACTAAAACTGAAAGGATGGAAAAAAATATATCAAGCAAACAACACTCAAAAAAGAGCAAGAGTAGCAATATTAAACTCATGGAAACTGAACAGCATCTTGCTCAAAAACTAACGTGTTATAGAAAAACATAAGGACGGAATAAAGAATTTCATAGACTCAAACAAGAACGAAAACACATCCTACCATAACCTTTGGGTCACAGCAAAAGCAGTGCTCAGAGGTCCATTTATAGCAATAAATGCACACATCCAGAAAGGAGAAAAAGCCAAAATCAAAACATTAACCCTACAACTAGAACAAGTAGAAAGAGAGCCGCAAAAGAAGTCCTCAGGAGTTCCGGCAAAACGGCACTCTAGGCAGAAGCACCACGCCATCCCTCCACAGCAAAGATCCGAAAAACTAAGCCGAACAGAGAATACAACAATCCTGAAACCCTAAAACATCCAATGAAGAGATAAAGAACTCAGCCAAGCACCAAATGGAGTGAGAAAACTGACAGAGAACCTAGAGCGAGGAGAGATTCATGCAGAGGTCCCCTACCAGCTAACACAGCATGGATCTTCCATCTTGGACTCCTATCGGAGACCAGCAAACAGGGGGTATGAGAAAGCAGCTTCACGGAGCTTCCAGTGTGAGACAAAACAACCAGTAATTTGCGATATACGCTTTCCCAAGCCCCACCCTACTTCACCCCGACTCGGCCTCCTCTGCTTCCCGCAACCACAATCTCTTGTCTGGGAAACAGCAGCTGCTTGGATTCCACACACCCAAATGGGCCGGCTCTCTAAGGGTCATTTGTTGGCAGCTGGTGTTGCTTTTTTTTCTGCGTTTGATTTCTTCCTTACCTCTCACCACCTCCCCCTCCTTTAGCTCAAATACCTGGCTCTATGCACCATCTTTGCTTCTTCCTGAGGGGCTGCAGAGCTCCGGTAATTTGTGATATACACTTTCCCACTCCCTACACTTCTTCACCCACACTCGGCCCATTATGCATCCTAAAGACACAGTCTCTTGTCCAAGAAACACCAGCTGCTTGGATTCCACCAGCCTGCACTAGCTGGCTCTCTGAGTGCCATTTGTTGGCTGTCAGTGTTGCTTTTTTTGCTGCTTCTTTTGATTTCTTCCTTACCTCTCACCACCTCCCCCTCCTTTTGCTCAAATACCTGGCTCAATGCGCCATCTTTGCGTCTTCCTCAGGGGCTGTGGAGCTCCGTTAGAGTGTGGAGCTGCTTCCCAGTCTGGGCTGCCGCACTGGTGGGATCCTGGGGCTTTTGATCAGTAGCTTGATTTGAATAGTTTGTTTTCTTTTCCTTTTCTTCTGTTGGGATCCCTTTCTGGCCAGATGATGCTGCGTGGCAAGGAGACTACCACCTCAGATTTCACAGACCTGCAGACAGATCCACAAGGGCATTTCTTTTTTTGTTGTTTTTTTTTCTTTTTTCTTCTTTTTTCCTCTATTTTTTGGGGGGCTTTTCTTGTTCTTTTTTTTTTTTTTTTAATTTTTTTTCTTTTCTTTTCCCTTTCTGTCTTTCTTCATTGCTCAGATTCTTGTCTCTCTATATCTTCCTTCTCTTCCTGTTACCTGAATACCTGGCAATGTATACCTCTACACCTTCTGTCCAGGCTGTACTGTAAAATTTCAGAGCGACTTCCCCAGACCTCATAGCCACACCAGTGGGATCCCTGGGAACTTTGCAGTTCTTTAACCTTTCAGAATTTTTTTTATTCATTCTTTTCTTTTCTTCCTCTTTCCCTTTCTGTTTTTCTCCATTTCATAGTCTCTCATCTCTCCACTCCAATGGCAAGCTCCCCTAGCATTATTTTTTGTTTGTTTGTATGTTTTTGGCTCCTGTTCCTCTCTCCTCTCTCCCATAACCATATTAGCTCCACACATAACAACCTCCCCGCTACATACTGCCTACCTGCACCGTGCATTTAACATCACACCACCAAGCAGCACAGCCATGGGCTACTGGAACCTGCCCTGCACTAATTACCAACCCGCCCTGGTGGCGGTAGTAAGTGCCACAAACAACCTGTCCCAATAACTGCTCGTCAGCTAGGCCTACCATGCTGTACCATATCTGAGTTACTGACCCTGCCAATTGGAGAAGGAGGGGAAAACTATTGTGCCCTCAGATGAGCAAACAACAAAGAACACACAGTATGCCTGCTCAGACATACTCAAATTTTTTTAAAAAAGGGATGAAACAAACAAATCTACAATCAATAAACAAGAAAAATAACTACTGAATGCCACGAAGACAGCAGACAATATCAAAACATTTACAAAAACAGGACAGAATGGTTCCAGTAGACTTGCAAAGTAAAACACCAGATGACTCTCCAGTGGAAGAAAATACACGAGAACTACCTGATAGGGAATTCAAATCTTTAATACTCAGAATTCTCCAAGAGCTGAGGAAAAAGCTGACAAACATGAGGAAAAAATAGAGGAATTCATGAAAAATACAAACAAAAAAATTGGAATAATTCAGGAAAATAATGCAGGAACAAAATGTCAAAATAAATTCACAAGTAGAAATTATACAAAGACAACAATTAGAAATCCAAAAGATAAACAACAAGATTTCAGAAATGGACAGTGTCATAGAAGGGCTGAGAAGCAGATTTGAAACAGTGGAAGACAGGTTCAGTGGAATTGAAGACAAACACTTGGATACAACTCTGTTTCAGAAAAACTCAGAAAAAAGAACAAAGAAAAGTGAAGAGACCCTGAGAGTTATGTGGGATACAATCAAAAGCAAAAATTTGTGAGTGATTGGAATTCTAGAACAGGGGGAGAAAACAGAAAACACAGAGAGGATCATTGAAGAACTGCTGACAGAAAACTTCCCCAATATCATGAAAGATGAAAAGCTCGCCATCCAAGAAGCTCAACCAACCCCATATAGGAGAGACCCCAAAAGAAAATCACCAAGGCATATCATAATCACACTCGCCAAAACCAAAGACAAACAAAGAATTCTCAGAGCAGCTCGTGAAAAACAAGAGGTCACACACAGAGGAGAAACAATAAGACTAAGCTCAGATTATTCAGCACAAACCATGCAGGCAAGAAGGCAATGGGATAACATATATAAAATCTTGAAAGAAAAAAATTGCCAGCCAAGAATAATATATCCTGCAAAACTCTCATTCAAATTTGATGGTGAAATTAGGTCATTTCTAGATAAACAGAAATTAAGGGAATACGTAAAAGCCAAACCAAACTCACAAGAATTATTCAAGGGAGTTCTTCGATCTGAGGACAAACATTTTCAGCTGACAGGGAGAATCTAGGACGCAGGATCGTACCAGCCAGATACCAATCTAGGAAATGAGCTCTGGAGGACTATCCAAACCAAAAGAAACACAACAGGGAATTACAGAAGTTAATCAGTAAATGACAACAACACCAAAACAGTAGAAGAGGGAATAAATGGCATAGGTATAGAACCTTCTAATGGAGAGCAAGGTAAGGTGATACCACATAATGTTAGACTGCTTCAAACTTAGAAAGATAAGGGTAAAATTCATGTTAATCACAAAGAAAGTTAACAAATATACTCATAAAAAAAGAGGAAAAAAATAATGTCTCGGCAAGAACAAAACCTACCAAGAAAAAAAAGAAATGAAAAAAAAGTCCACAAACAAAAGTAACTCAGCAAAACAGAGTAAGAACAAAGAAAACTTCAGCACCACAAAAAAAGCACTACAAAATGACAGCAACAAACTCGCATCTATCAATAATTATACTGAATGTAAATGGACTCAATGCACCCATAAAGAGATGGAGAGTGAGAGAATGGATAAGAAAACAGGATCCATCAATATGCTGTCTAAAAAAGACACACTTTAGAAACAAAGCTGTAAATTTATTAAAAGTCAAAGTCTGGAAAAAATATATCAAGCTAACAAGTACTAAAAAAGAGCAGGAGCGGCAATTCTAATCTCAGATAAAATAGACTTTTAAACGAAATCTACCATAAAAGACAAAGAAGGAAACTATATAATGATTAAGGAGATGATCCATCATGAAGACATAACCATAATAAACATCTACGCACACAATGACAGGACTCCAAAACACATAAAACAAACTCTAACAACGCTGACTGGAGAAATTGACAGTTCCACAATAATAGTAGGAGACTTCAACACACCACCCTCAGTAAAGGACAGAGCAACTAAGAAGAAACTGAGCAAAGATACAGAAGACCTAAAGGCACAATCAGTCAACTTGACCTCATAGACATGTATAGAACACTCCAGCCAACCACTGCAAAGTACAAATTCTTTTCCAATGCACATGGAAAATTCTCCAGAATAGATCACATCTTAGACCAGAGAGCAATCTCAACAAGATCCAAAATGTTGAGATAATTCAAAGTATCTTCTCTGACCACAATGCCATCAAGGTAGAAGTTAACAATAGAAATAGCAGGGAAAAAAGTCAATTACATGGAAACTGACTAATACCCTGCTTACACATCTAACAGTAATAGAAGAAATCAGAGATGGAATAAAAAAATTCCTAGAATCAAATGAGAATGAAAACACATCATACCAAAACCTTTGGGACACAGCAAAGGCAGTCCTCAGAGGACAATTTATAGCAATAGATGCACATATTAAAAAAGAAGAAAGGGAAAAAATCAAAACATTAACTACAGAATTGAAACAAATAGAAAGAGAACAGCAAAAAAAAACCTCACAACCACCGGAAGAAGGAAATAGTAAAGATCAGAGCAGAAATAAATGAAATAGAGAATAGAAAAACAATAGAAAGAATCAACAAAACCAAAAGTTGGTTCTTTGAAAGAATCAACAAAATCGACAAACCACTGGCCAGACTGACAAAAGAAAAACAAGAGATGACACAAAACAACAAATAAGAAATGAAATGGGGGAAATTACAACAGACACAGTTGAAATAAAAAGGATTATAACAGAATATTATGAAAAACTATAACAAATTTGAAAACCTAGAGGAAATGGATAAATTTGTAGAAACACACAGCCTACCCAAACTACAACAAAGTGATGCTGAAAATCGGAACAGACCCAAAACAAGAGAAGAAATTGAATAGGTAATAAAAAAAACCTCCAAACCAAAAAAAACCCTGGCCCAGATGGCTTCACTGGAGAATTCTACAAAACATTTACAGAAGAGCTTGTATCAGTACTACTCAAGCTATTTCAGAGCATAGAAGAGGAAGTAACACATCCAAATTCATTCTATGAAGCCAGCATAACGCTGATTCCAAAACCAGGCAAAGACATCACAAAAAAAGAAAATTACAGACAAATATCTCTCATGAATATAGGTGCAAAAATTCTGAACAAAATTCTAGCCAATAGAATTCAGCATCGTATGAAAAAAAATAATACACCACGACCAAGTAGGATTCATACCAGGTATGCAAGGAAGGTTCATCATTAGAAAATCAACCAACGTAATCCACCACATAAATAAAAGGAAAGAAAAGAATCACATGATCATCTCAATTGATGCAGAAAAGGAATTTGACAAAGTTCAACACCCATTCCTGATAAAAGCTCTCAATAAAATAGGTATAGAAGGGAAATTTCTCAACATAATAAAGGGCATCTATGCAAAACAAATGGCCAACTTCATTCTTAATAGAGAGAGGCTGAAAACATTCCCCTTGCAAACAGGAATAAGACAAGGATGCCCTTTATCACCACTCCTATTTAACATTGTGCTGGAAGTTCTAGCTAGAGCAATAAGGGAAGAAAAAGAAAGAAAGGGCATCCAAATTGGTAATGAAGAATTTAAACTGTCCCTGTTTGCAGATGATATGACACTACACACAGAAAACCCTAAAGACTCCTCGAGAAATCTACTGGAACTAATAGAAAGATTCAGCAGAGTAGCAGGATACAAGTTAAACATACAAAAATCAGTTGGATTCCTATACACCAATAAGGAGAATGAAGAAAAGGAAATCAGGAAAACAGTAGCATTTACAATAGCCCTTAAAAAGATAAAATACTTAGGAATAAATCTTACCAGGGATGTAAATGACCTATAGAAAGAAAACTACAAAACACTACTACATGAAACCCAAAGGGATCTGCATAAATGGAAAAACATACCATGCTCATGGATAGGGAGACTCAACGTTGTGAAAATGACAATTCTACCAAAGAAATTTACAAATACAATGTAATCTCAATCCAAATACCAACATTCATCAAAGAGATGGAAAAACTAATCATTAACTTTATATGGAAAGGGAAGAAGCCCCAGATAAGTAAAGCACTACTGAAGAAGAATAATAAAGCTGGAGGACTTCAGAACCTACTATATAGCTACAGTAGTCAAAACAGCCTGGTACTGGTACAATGACCAATACATTGACCACTGGAACAGAATTGAGAACCCAGATGTAAATCCATCCACATGTGGTCACCTGATCTTCGAGAAGGGCCCGAAGTCCATCAAATGGGGAAAAGACAGTCTTTTTAACAAATGGTGCTGGCAAAACTGGATATCTATCTCCAAAAACTGAAACAGGACCCATACCTCATGCTGTATACAAAAAGTATTTCAAAATGGATCACAGACCTGAATATAAAGCCTAAAACTATAAAGTTCATAGAAGGAAA
Source organism: Dugong dugon (assembly GCA_030035585.1). Taxonomy (NCBI): domain Eukaryota; kingdom Metazoa; phylum Chordata; class Mammalia; order Sirenia; family Dugongidae; genus Dugong; species Dugong dugon. Next base: position 45,521,698 of record CM057465.1, read on the forward strand.
AATAGGACCAACCTTACAGGCCTTAATACACGGCATTAACAGGATATAAACCATAACCATCAATGCACAAAGGCCAATAGATAAGCTAGATAACTGGGATCTTCTAAAAATCAAACACCTATGCTCTTCAAAAGATCTCACCAAAAGACTAAAAAGAGAACGTACAGACTGGGAAAAAATTTTTGGACAGTACAAGTCAGACAAAGGTCTAATCTCCAGAATCTGCAAGAAAATCCAACACCTCTACAACAAAAAGACAGTAATCCTATTAAAAAATGGGCAAAGGAAATGAACAAACACTTCACCAAAGAAGACATTTAAATGGCCAACAGACACATGAGGAAATGCTCACGATCACTAGCCATTAGAGAAACGCAAATTAAAACCACAATGAGATACCCTCTCACCCCGGCATTACTGGCAAGGATCAAAAACACTGGAAATAATAAATGTTGGAGGGGCTGTGGGGAGATCGGCACTCTTATGCACTGCTGGTGGGAATGCAAAATGATACAACCATTTTGGAAAATAATATGGAGCTTACTCAGAAAGCTAGAAATAGACATACCATTCCATCCAGCAATCCCACTCCTAGGAATACATCCTAGAGAAATAAGAGTCATCAGTCAAATAGACATATGCTTACCTATGTTCATGGCAGCATTGTTCACAATAGCAAAAAGATTTAAACAACCTAGATGCCCATCAACAGATGAATGGATAAACAAACTATGGTACATACACACAATGGAGTACTATGCAATGAGAAAGAACAATGATGAATCTGTGAATCATCTCATAACATGGATGAAATTGGAGGATATTCTGCTGAGTGAAATAAGTCAATCACAAAAGGACAAATATTGTATGAGACCTCTATTGTACAAACCCATGAAAACATTCACACACAAAATGTAACAATCTTTGATGGTTACCAGGGTTGGGAGAGGTGGGGGGGAAATACTAAATAGGCAATAGATAAGTGGTATCTTGGGTGAAGGGTGAGATGGTACACAATACAGGGGAAACTTGCACAACTTGTACAAGGAAAGGTCATGGAAGCCCCATAGACACATCCAAACCCCCTGAAGGACTAAATTGCTGGGTGGATGGCTGTGGGGACCATGGTCTTGGGGAACATCTAGCTCAGTTGGCATAACCCAGTGTATAAAGACAATATTCTACATTCTACCTTTGTGAGTCGTGTCTGGGGTCTTAAAAGCCTGTGAGCAGCCATCTAAGATACTCCACTAGTCTCATTCATCTGGGAGCAAGGGAGAATGAAGAGAACAGGATAAAAGGAAAAGATTAGTCTGAAGGACTAATGGTCCACAGCTACCAAGTCCTCCACCAGCCTGAGTCCAGTACAGCTAGATGGTGCCCAACTACCACCACTGACTGCTCTGACCAGGATCACAACAGAGGGTTCTGGACAGAGCTGGAGAAGGATGTTGAACATAATTCTAACTCAGAAAAAAAAAAGACCAGATTTACTGGCCTAAAGGAGATTGGAGAAAACCCGAGAGTATGGCCACCAGACACCCTTTTAGCTCATTAGTGAACTTGTCTCCGAGGTTCATGGTTCAGCCTGTGAGTGGACAGCCCTGTAAAACCAAATGGGACTAATGAGATACAGTAGTCCAGAGACAAGGGCCAAAAGGCAGAAGAGGACAAAGAACCTGGTGATAGGGAACCCAAGGTTGAGTAAGGATATTGTTGATGTGTTGTGAGATTGTTAACCATTGTCTTAGGGCAACGTTTGTAGTAACTGTTAAATGAGAAACTATTTTGTTCTGTAAGCCTTCATCTTAAGTAAGAATAGCAGCACAATTGGAAGAGTGTAGTCATTGTCACTGAACTGTTCACATAGAAATTTTTGAATTGGTATATCTTTGGCTATGTGTACTTTCACCAAAAAGAAAAGGTTGAGAAGTTAGAGGGTTGACATGTTGTGGAGTTGTCAACCAATGTCATAAAACAATATGTGTACTACTGTTTCATGAGAAACTATTTGTTCTGTAAGCCTTCACCTGAAATACAATAACAAATAAAAAATAAAAAAAAAATAAGAAAAGAAGTCCTCGGACACCAGAGGAAAGGAAATAAGGATTAGAGCAGAATTAAATGAAATGGAGAATAGGAACCAATTGAAAGAGTTAACAAGTCCAAAATGTGGTTCTTTGAAAAGATCAACAAAATTGATAAACCAATGGCCAAACTGACAAAAGAAAAAGAGGAGAGGAAGCAAATAACCCGTATAAGAAATGAGATGGGTGGTATCACAACATACCCAAGCGAAACTAAAAGAATCATAACAATACTATGAAAAATTGTACTCTAACAAATTTGAAAACCTAGAGGAAACGGACAAATTACTAGAAACTCACTACCTATCTAAAGTAACACAGAGGTAGAACAACTAAATAAACCCCTAACAAAAGAAGAGATTGAAAACATAATTAAAAAACTGCCAATAAAACAAGCCCTGGCCCGGATGGCTTCACTGGAGAATTCTATCAAATTTTCAGAGAAAAGTTAACACCACTACTACTAAAGGTATTTCAGAGAATAGAAAAGGATGGAATACTCTGAAATTCAATCTATGAAGTGAGCATAACCCTGATACCAAAGCCAGGTAAAGACAGCACAAAGAAAAAAAATTACGGACCAATATCCCTCATGAACATTAATGCAAAAACCTCAACAAAATTCTAGCCAGTAGAATTCAGCAATATATCAATAAAATAATTTACCATGATCAAGTTCGATTCTTACTAGTTATGCAGGGATGGTTCAACATCAGAAAAACAATCAGTGTAATCCATCACATTAACAAAACAAAAGACAAGAACCACATGATCTTATCAATCGATGAAAAAGTCCGACTCTGATTCATGGTAAAAACTCTCAGTAAATAAGAATAGAAGGGAAATTCCTCAACATAATAAAGAGCATTTATACAAAGCCAACAGCAACATCATCCTAAATGGAGAGAGTTTGAAAGCACTCCCCTTGAGAATGGGAACCAAACAAGGATGCCCTTTATCATCACTCTTATTCAACATTGTCCTGAAAGTACTAGCCAGAGCAACTAGGCTGGAAAAAGAAATAAATGGCATGCAGATTGGTAGGGAAGAAATCAAAGTATCTCTATTTGCAGATGATATGATCTTACACACAGAAAACCCCAAAAAATCCACAAGAAAACTACTGGAACTAATAGAAGATTTCAGCAGTGTATCGGGATACAAGGTAAATATACAAAAATCAACTGGATTCCTTTACACCAACAAAGAGAATTTCCAAGAGGAAATCACCAAATCGATACCATTTACAATAGCCCCCAAGAAAATAAAATACTTAGGAATGAATCTAACCAGAGACGCAAAAGACCTATACAATGAAAACTACGAGACACTACTGCAAGAAACCAAAAGAGACCTGCATAACTGGAAAACCATACCTTGCTCATGGATAGTAGACTCAACATTGTGAAAATGCCAATTAGACCCAAAGTGATCCACAGATACGTTGCAATCCCGATCCAAATTCCAAACGCATTTTTTAATGAGATGGAGAAACAAATCACCAACTTACTACGGAAAGGGAAGATGAGCACGATAAGCAAACCATTACTCAAGAAGAACAAAGTCGGAGGCCTCACACCACCTGATTTTAGAACCTATTATACCGCCACAGTAGTCAGAACAGCTTGGTACTGGTACAACAACAGATATATAGACCGACAGAACAGAATTGAGAATCGAGACCTAAAATCATTCACTACGAGCAGCTTATACTTGACAAAGGCCCACGGTCAGTTAATTGCGGAAAAGAGAGTCTCTTTCACAAATGGTGCTGGCATAACTAGATATCCATCTGCAAAAAAATGAAGCAAGACCCATTCCTCACAGCATGCATAAAAACTAACTCAAAATGGATCAAAGACCTAAATAAAAATCAAAAAAATAGGGACAATGGTAAGAGTCCTAATACACGTCATAAAGAATACGACCCATAGGTAACAATGCACAAACACCAGAAGAGAAACCAGATAACTCTTAAGCTCATCAAAAGACTTCACCAAAAAAAGTCAAAAGACAATCTACAGACTGGGAAAAAATTTTTGGCTATGACAAATCCAATCAGCATCTAATCTCTAAAATGTACAAGATACTGCAAAACTTTAACAACAAAAAGACAAATAACCTGATTAAAAAATGGGCAAAAGATATGAACAGGCAATTCACCAAAAAGACATTCTGGTGGCTAACAGACACCTGAAGAATGCTCACGATCATTAGCCATTAGAGAAATGCAGATCAAAACTACAATAACATATCGTCTCACCCCAACAAGGTTAGCATTAATCCAAAAAGCACAAAATAATAAATGTTGGAGAGGTTGTAGAGAGACTGGAACACTTACACACTGTTGATGGGAATGTAAAATGGTACAATCACTTTGGAAATTGATTTGGTGCTTCCTTAAAAAGCTAGAAATAGAAGTACCATAAGATCCAACAATCTCGCTCCTTGCAATATATCCTAGAGAAATAAGAGCCATCACACGAATAGATATATGCACACCCATGTTCATTGCACCACTGTTCACATTAGCAAAAAGATGGAAAAAACCTAGGTGCCCATCAACAGACAGATGGATAAACAAATTATTGTATATTCACACAATGGAATACTACACAACGATAAAGAAAAACAATGAATCCGTGAAACATCTTATAACATGGAGGAATCTTGAGGGTATTAATCTGAGTGAATTTAGTCAGTCATAGAGGGACAAATATTGTATAAGACCACTATTACAAGAAAAGTTTTAAACACAGAAGTAAACCTTATTTGATGGTTACGAGGGTGGGGAGGGTGGGTGAGTGTTATTCACTAACTAGATAGTAGACAAGAATTACGTTTGGTGAAGGGAAGGACAGCACGCACTACAGGGGAAGTCAGCACAACTGGACTAAACCAAAGCTAAGAAGTTACCTGAATACAATCAAACACTTTGAGGGACAGAGTAGCAGGAGTAGGGGTCTGCGGACCATGGTTTCAGGGGACATCTAGGTCAATTGGCATAACAAAGTTTATTAAGAAAATGTTCTGCATCCTACTTTGGTGAGTGGTGTCTCGGGTCTTAAAAGCTTCCGAGTGGCCATCTAAGATAACATCAATCTTCCCAATTTCCTGGAGAAAAGGTGAAGGAAGAACATCAAAGACACAAGGAAAGTATTATCCCAAGAGACCGAAAGTTCCACATAAACCAGAGATTTCATCAGCCTGAGACCAAAAGAACTAGATGGTGCCCAGCTACCACAATGACTGCCCTGACAGAGAATACAACAGACAGTCCCTAATGGTGTAGGAGAAATGTGGGGTGCGTAACTCAAATTCTGGTCTGACTGATACTGGAGGAACTCCATAAAGCATGGCTCCTAGACTCTCTCTTAGCCCAGAACTAAAACTATTCCTGAGGCCAATTCTTCAGAAAAAGGTTGGACTGAACTGTGGGATATAAAACGATACTCGTGAAGAGAGTGCTTCTTAGCTCAAGTTGATACATGAGACTAAATGGGTAGTTTCTGTCCGGAGGTGAGATCAGAAGGTAGAGAGGTTTAGGAGCTGGTTGAATGGACATGGGAAATTAGGGGTGGAAAGGAGGAGTGTGCTGTCACAGTATAGGGGGAGTAATTAGGGTTTCTTAACAATGTCTGTATAAATTTTTTTATAAGAGACTAACTTGAAATGTAAACTTTCATTTAAACTACAAGAATAAATTTTAAAAAATAAAAAAAAAAAAAACCTTGGACAGAATACATGAACAACTGTCTGACTATTCTAAAAAGTAAATGGAAACATATGGGTTAGGGAGGGAAATTAAAACTCAAAGAAAGACCCCTACAGCAGGGAGTTCTCAGTTTTATTTTTTCTTCCTTCTTTCCCAGCTTATATTCAAAGGCAGCCTAAATCCTGAAACTGTACAGTAGGCTTGGACAGAAAAAGTTCAAAAAAAACCTTTATCTTTCTGCTGCAGAAATTAGGAAGTGTGACCACTACTAAATGGAGCATGTGGGAGAAAAATCCTATGCTTTTTACTTTCTTCGTTTACTCTTCCAACCTTGCTCCAACTTCAGCCCAGTTGTACAACTGCATCCCACAGTGGTGACAGCAACAACAGAGGTGGCAGAGATGGTGGCAGCAGTGGACTTGCAAGCACCTAAAACTCTGAGAAAAAAAACAATCCTTTTTTCTCATCAGAGAAACTGAGGAAAAGTGTTCTTGTCATTTGAAAGGTGTAGTAGGAATCCTTCTTCTCCCTCTCTCTTTTTCTCCTGATGCTTTCCCCCAACTTGGATTCAATGGTGTAAAGTACACAAGAGTGTAGTGAAGCCAGTACCCTGGCATAATAGCCAAAGTGCCCCTAAATAGGCACTTAGTACATAGAAATATGTGGTAACCATGAAGAGAATTGATCTGGGAAAAGGATTCTTTAAATCTGTACATAAAGTCCATGACTCACCCCTGAGCTAGGTATGAATCAACACACCAAAATCTTTGAGACCTGAACTCTGATGTAGATGATTTCCAAGGTCTCAAATTAGTGTCTGAATGGTACACATGCTGGGTGAATAACAGTATCACTACCAACGCTTTGAAAACTAAACTGATATTGGAACTATAGTGAATAGAAGTTAAGTCAACATTCAGTCTGAACCTAACCAGTTTTATTGCCAACTAAAAAGGAACAAAGAACAAAATATTTTACAGGGAATTATAAGAGGATTTATATAATGTTCAAAATTTCCAGGATATAATCCAAAATTACTTAACACATAAACAACTCGGCATACTTCAACATCTCTCAAGGAAAAAAGCCAATTAATAGACAACAATCCTTAGATGACCCATGTATTAGAATTATCAACAAAGACTTTAAAACAGCTATTATAACCATGCTTCCATAAAGAGAAAACACTCTTGAAACAAATGGAAAGCTAGGTGTCCTCAGCAAAGAAATAGAAGTGATAAGAAAGAACCAATGGGAATTTCAGAAATAAAAATTCAATAATATAAACAAAAATTCACTGGAGAGGCTGAAAAGCAGAAATGAAATGACGGGAAAGTATCAGCGAATTTGATGATAAATCAATAGAAATTATCCCATCTAAGCAAGAGACAACAAAGTTTTATGGTTTGTTTTCCTGATGTTATTGTTCATATTGACTCTTTGGTTTCAAATTTCTACACTACATAAATAATGTAAATTTGAACTCTACCCACAATATACTATGCATTTGTGCTTTGAGGTTTTCACAGTAGATTTGTTTTTCCCAGAAAGTGTTCCGAGGAGAGTTAAGCTTTCTTACTGCTTTTCTGGTGCCACGATTTCAACGTCTTCTCCTGACACAAACCCATTTCTCCTTTCCCTATATAGACTTTAGAAGCCTAGCTCCTCTAGAAATTATCTAGGTCTAGTATCATACCTGACTACTCACTACCAATTTGTCAGCTCAAGATGTTACTGTTCTAGCCACCAGTTTATTTGTGGCACCCGGGAATTTCCTTTCTTTCTTTTTCTTTAGGTTATGCATTTAATATATTATAGTTTAGCTAATATTTATATGTATTTGTGGCAAAACGTGAAGGTCCACATTGAGTCAAAACATCACGTTGCCAGGACTAGAATAACACATGATTCTGAGAACAAACAATTCTGTTTTCCCGTCATAATTTTAATTTCCATGTTCCTTTGGAATGCACCTTATGTAAAATGAAGTCAAGTGATACATTAACCTTTTTAAAACAACATTGATAAAATATAAAATAAAATGTTTTATGCATTCCTGTAGTTCCATCTTACACAATGCATTACTTTTTTCTTGCCAGTTTGAAAAAAAAGAAATGAAAAAAGTTGTGAATTTAAAGAGCTGCTTCTGTTTAATCTCCAATGAAGTCTTTATCTGTTAGATTATCTTATGATGCTTAATTAATTTTATAAAATTAGATTTGGCACTATTTCTCAGATCCGAGCTGACTAAATTATTAACAGATATCATTCTGAATCTTACTTTTAACTTCTTCTTCCTCTCCTTTTTGAGTCTTAATTTAAATTCCTTTAGTGCTCAATTCTTTTGTATTTCCTAGTTCCCTTTTAGAAAACAGGATGGACATGCATTATACATAAATAGCTTCATCAGAAAGGAGTTGAATTAGGGCATCAACAAGAAACTCAGATTGCTGACCATTCAAAATCTTGATTGAGTGCCAAGTATTTAATAATTACTGAGCTAGGAATGAGGCACAGCTCACAGTAAAATATGATGAGTAATTGTTTATGACATAGTGTATTAAATGTTAGACTAGATATAAACTATGTGAAAAGAAAGAATGGTGGGTTATCTCATTCAAAACAGGAAATGTCAAGCAAGTCTTACACCGGGGGTGATACTTGCACTGAGACTTGAAAATAAATAGAAATTTTCAGCTTGAGGAAATGACATGTAGAAAATATCAAAGAGTGAGTAAACATGTTGTTGTTGTTAGGTGTCGTTGAGTCGGTTCCAACTTATAGCAATCCCACGTACTACAGAACGAAACACTGCCTGGTTCTGCGCCATGCTCACAATCCTTGTTATGCTTGAGCCTATTGTTGCAGCCACTGTGTCAACCCATCTCATCGAGAGTCTTCCTCTTTTTTGCTGAGTCTGTACTTTACCAAGCATGATGTCCTTCTCCAGGGACTGATCCATCCTGACAACAAGTCCAAAGTATGTAAGATGTAGTCTCACCATCCTTGCTTCTAAGGAGCATTCTGGATGTACTTCTTCCAAGACAGACTTGTTCGTTCTTTTGGCAGTCCATGGTATATTCAATATTCTTCGCCAACATCACAATTCTAAGGTGTCAATTCTTCGGTCTTCCTCATTCATTGTCCAGCTTTCACATGCATATGATGTGATTGAAGATACCATGGCTTGGGTCAGGTGCACCTAAGTCTTCAAGGTGACATCTTTGCTTTTCAACACTTTAAAGAGGTCTTTTGCAGCAGATTTGCCCAGTGCAATGCCTCTTTTGAATTCTTGACTGCTGCTTCCATGAGTGTTGATTGTGGATCCAAGTAAAATGAAATCCTTGACAACTTCAATCTTTTCTCCATTTATCACAATGTTGCTTATTTGTCTGGTTGTGAGGACTTTTGTTTTCTTTATGTTGAGGTGTAATCCATACTTAAGGCTGTGGTCTTTGATCTTCATCAGTAAGTGCTTCAAGTCCTCTTCACTTTGAGCAAGCAAGGTTGTTTCATCTGAATAATGTAGATGACATGAGGTGTACAACAAAGCAATCATTTTGGTAAGGCTAAGCCATAAGTCATACATGAAAATTTGGGTGGTGATGAGATTCCATGAACTTCTGATGTCAGCAGTTACCAGATCTTGAATGTCTTTGTGTGCTCACTCTGTTGAAAGAATTGAATCTTTTCTGGAAGGCAATACGGATGTGTTGACGGATGCCAATCAAGAAAATTATCCAGTTAGATTAGCAGTTTCAAAAGATCAGTGTCAGCAGTACAGAGTACTGATGGCAAAATGTCTATGAAAAATTATCATCACTCAACAATGTAGTTCACTGCTTCTTAGAAAAAATTTTTGCCTAAGTCTTTTTTGCCTATTTAATCCCCCAAAATTCAGTATACATGCACAATTCCCCAGCTAAATAATTTCAATAATATCAGCTGTGTCCTACGACAAACATTGTGCTAAGCACTAGAGATACCAAAGTAAATAAAACAGGGTTCTTGCCCTCAAAGAGCTTATTATATCATGGTGGGGAAGACTTTCAATATCAATTCCAAGTGACTCACATAATCAAGCACAAATCACTATATATGGAAACTAAAAGACAGAGATCATAGATCAGCCAACTGAGAAAATATTTCCTACGGGAAATAAAATTAACCCTGAGTCTCACAAGATTCATAAAATTCTAAAAGATGTTCACTCCCTTGTGATAGTATTAGTTATTTCTCCAGCTAAAAAGTACCAAACATTCCAAAACTCATCTTTATTTCATTCTTGCCATCTAACTATGAGTCTGAATTGACTCGACGGAAATGGGTTTGTTTGTTTTTTGGTATTTAACCCAATACCCCATACCTTATTAGGCAGCAAGATATGGTGTCCACTGGAATGTATTGTGAAAGGGGATGTTTTAGCTCAGATATTTCTCTCAAATTTGGCTTTTCTTCATTTCCTTCCTGTTCTCTTCAATCCTTCACTATCTTCCACTTAAACTCTTGTAATTACCTCACTCCAGAACAATCAGTCTTCCATAGTGGTGTTAGAGAGATCTTTCCAAAAGATTAGTCTGCTCCCATGATTCCCTTGCTAAAAAAAAACAAACAGTAATAAACGTGTATGGTAGTCTTCCATTGCCTTCCATAAGAAGTCCAAAGTCTTATTCAGGCCACAGAATTCCCCTCACCAGGTCATAAGATCTACCTCATCATTCTGCTGCCTTTCCCTCAACCCACAGATCATACATCCATCCATTTATCCCTCTCTCTCTTTCTCTCTGTCTGTCTGGCCATCCATCTGTCTGTCTATTCATCCATCCATCGAACTATTTCAAAATGTATCCTTGTTTACGGAGATGGACTCCCCCTTTAAAGGCAGAATTAGACAGGACCCTGAAGTATAGCACCTTTCTTTTTGTATGTAATTACTTATGTATCAGTTTCCTCTATAGAGTGTAAATATTTAAAGGTGAAGAATGCATTTTAGTCATCTTTCAATTCCCAGAAATTGGCACAATGTCTGGGCCAAGCTTTTATCATGTTGAAAGTAGGCAGTGACTTTTGGAGAAAACTAAATAAAAAACAAATTAATACTGAGTTGAAAACAAGATCAAGAAGAAGATACATAATGTAATAAATTATGGAGGACACTTTTCTTTGGAAATCAGAGACACTAGAGAAATCTACTGTAGGATACCTCTGAACTTAAGTATTCAAAGTTAGCCTTTGGGAGACTTCCAGGTAACATGGTGCTATAGACAGAAGCACCATGCTGTCCCTCCACAGCAAAGACCCAGAAAACTAAGTCAAACAAAGACAAACATCAATCCTAGAACCCCAAGCATCAAATGAAGAGATAAATAACTCAGACAAGCACCAAATAGAATAAAAAACTGACAGAGAACAGAGAACGAGGAGAGATACTTGCAGAGGTCCCCTATCAGCTAATACAGCATGGATTCACCATCTTGGACTCCTTTTGGAGATCTGTGAACAGGGATTATGGGAAAGAAGCTTCATGGAGCTCCCAGCAGGAGATAAAACAACTGGTAGCGAGTGACATAAGCTTTTCCACCCCCCACACTTCTTCACCACCACTTGGCCTTCTCTGCTTCGTGTGGCCACAGTCTCTTGGCCAGGAGGCACTGACTTCAATCCTGTGCCACTTGGATTCCACCTGCAAGCACTGGCTGGTTCACTAAGTGCCATTTGTTTGTTGCTGATGTTGCTTTTTCTGTTTCTTTTGGTTTCTTTCATACCTCTGACAACCTCCTCCTCCTTTCATTCAAATACCTGGCTCCGTGTGCCATCTTTGCTTCTTCTTGAAAGACTGTGAAATACCACTTGAATGAGAACTGCTTCCTGGCCCACGCCACCACACTGGTGGGATCCCCAGTGCTTTTTTGTTGGTTTGTTTTGTTCTTTTTTTTTAATTGTACTTTAGATGAAGGTTTACAGAACAAATAATTTCTCATTAAACAGTCAGTACACATATTGTTTTATGACATTGGTTAACAACCCCAAAATTTGTCAACACTCTCCTTCTCAACCTTGGAGGACCTTTTATTTTTGGTGAAAATATACATAGCCAAAGATACACCATTTAAAAAATTTCTACATGTACTATTCAGTGACATTTATTACATTCTCCAGTTGTGCTGCTGTTCTCACTATCCTTTTCCAAATTGTTCAATAATCATTATCTTCAACTCACTGTACCCTAGGCTTCCCATCAAACCTTTGAGTTGCTGTTGTCAATTTGATCTCACCTAGATAATTCTTTTATTTATTTATTTATTTTTGTACTTTAGATAAAGATTTACAGAACAGTTTCTCATTAAACAGTAAACACATTGCCCTACGACAATGGTTAACAACCCTACTACATGACAACACTGTCCTTTCTCAATCTTGGGTTCCCTATCACCAGCTTACCTGTACCCTCCTGCCTTCTAGTCCTTGTCCCTGTACTGCTGGGTCTCATTAGTCCCATTTTATTTTATTGAGCTAGTGGTTTGTTTTGATTTGTTCTGTTTTGTTTTGATTGTTTGTTTTCCTTTTCTTTCATCAGCTTAGCAGCCTCTTCTAGCCAGGCTGTACTGTGTGGCTTGGGAGCTAATTCCTCAGTTTGCACAGCTGTGTGGTGGCTTCCCTGGGGGCATTTCTTTTTTCTTTTCTCTCTTTTTTCCTTTTTGTCTTTCTTAATTTCTCAGTGTTTTACCTCTCTATAATTAACTTCTCTTCCTCTCTCTTGAATACCCGGCTCTGTGTCACACCTATACCCCTTCTAGTCAGGCTGTTCTGGGAACCACTTCTCCAGTCTTTGCAGCCACACCAGTGGGAGCCCTGGGAGCTTTGCTTCTCTTTTTTCTAATTTTCATTTAATTTTTTTTCTTTTACCCTTTTTATTTCTTCTTATTTTTCTCCTTATTTTGGTTTCTTATCTCTCCACTCCAATATAAAGCTACCTTGGCACTCTTTTTTTTTGCCCCTGTTTCTCTCTCCTCTTTGCCATACACCTTTTAGCTCCACACATCACAGTCTCCCCTCTTCTTCCTGCCTACCTGAACCATGCACTGAACATCACATCCTTCAGTAGCACAGGCATGGCCTGCTGGAAACTTCCAGACCTGTCAGCCCTAGTATGTGCCACAAACAAACAATCCAAGCAACTCACCTTTAGCTGCACTGTAGCTGAGTGACTGACCCTGCCTATTGGACAATGAGGTGAAAAGTATCATGCCCACAGATGAGCAAACATCAAAGAATGTACAGCCCACCCGCTCAGACATAACCAAATAAAACAAAAAAAGCAGGATGAAACAAACCCATCTACAATCAGTAAATGAGGAAAATAACTACTGAATGTCTCAAAGACAGCAGACAATATCAAAAGATACTAAAAAAAAAAAAAAAAAAAAAGGATAGGATGGTTCCAATAGGAGACCAAAATAAAACACCAGATGACATTCCAGTAGAAGAAGAGACACTAAAACTACCTGATATGGAATTAAAATCTCTAATATTCAGAGCTATCCAAGAGTTGAATCAAAAAGCAGACAAAAATGAGGGAAGAGTAGACAAATTCATGGAAAATGCAACAAAATGGAAGAATTCGGGAAAAAATAAGGAACAAAATGCCAAAATAAACTCACAACTGGCAATCGTAAAAAAAAAAAAATAGAAATTCAAAAGATAAACAGCAAGATTTCAGAAATGGACAGTGTCATAGAAGGGCTAAGGAGCAGGTTTGAAAGAATGTAAGACAGGATCAGAGAGATTGAAGGCCAACGCTTGGATACAACACTGTATGAGGAAAAGTCAGAAAAAAGAACAAAGAAAAATGAAGAAACCATGAGAATTATGTGGGATACAATCAAAGCTGAAATCTGCAAGTGATCGAAGTTCCAGAACAGGGGGAGAAAACAGAAAACACAGAGGATCATTCAAGAAATGCTGACAGAAAACTTCTCCAATATCATGAAAGTTGAAAAGCAGACCATCCAAGAAGCTCAACGAACCCCATATACAATAGAGCCCAAAAGAATATCTCAAATGCATACCATAATCACACTGGCTAAAGCCAAAGACAAAGAAAGAATCCTGAGAGCAGCTCAAGAAAAGCAAAAGGTCACATACAGAGGAGAAACCACAAGACTAATTATGGATTATCTGGTAGAAACCATGCAAGAAAGGAAGCAATGGGATGACATACGTAAAACTTTGAAAGAAAAAAAAAAATTGCCAGCTAAAAATAATATATCCTGCAAAACTCTCATACAAATATGATGGAGAAATTAAGACTTTTCCAGATAAACAGAACTTAAGGGACTATGTAAAAACCAAACCAAACTTAGAAGACTTATTAAAGGGAGTCCTTCTATCTGAGAACAAACAACATCAGACCACAGGGTGAAACTAGGATGCAAGTTTGTACTAGCTAGATACAAACCTAGGAAATGAACTCTTGAGGACTACCCAGAACCAAAAGAATTACAACAGGGAACCAGAATTTAATCTGTAAATGACAACAACATTAGAACAATAAAGGAGGGAATAAACAGTGTAGGTATGGAACCTTCTAATGGAGAGGAAGGCAAGGTGATATCAAGAAATTATAGAATGGTTCAAAACTAGGAAATAAGGGTAAATTTCAAAGTAACCACAAAGAAAGTTAACAACCTACTCATCAAAATAAAGAAGAAAAACATAAAGTCTCAGTAAAAACAAAATCTACAAAAACAAAAGAAATGAAAAAAAAATCCATAAACAAAAGCAATTCAGCAAGGAGAGCAAGAGGAACAAAGAAAATGTAGGCACTACACCAAAAAAGCAATACAAAATGACAGCAACAAACTCACACCAAACAATAATTACACTGAATGTAAATGGCCTAAATGCACTCATAAAGAGTCAGAGAGTGACATAATGGATTAAAAAAAAGGATCAATCAATATGCTGTCTACAAGAGATACACCTTAGAAATAAAGATGTAAGTTTATTAAAAATGAAAGGATAGAAAAAACTATATCAAGCAAACAGCTACCCCAAAAAAAGCAGGAATAGCAATACTAATCTCAGACAAAATAGACTTTAAAACAAAATCCACCATAAAAGACGAAGGAGAGCACTATATTATGATTAAAGGGATGATACAGCATGAAGACATAACCATAATAAACATCCACACACCCAATGACGGGGCTCCAAAATACATAAAAAAACTCTAACAACACTGAAAAGAGAAATCGACTGTTCCACAATCATAGCAGAAGACTTCAGCCCACCACTCTTGGTAAAGGACGGAACACTTAGAAAGAAACTCAGGAAAGATACAGATGATCTAAAGGGCACAATCAGCCAACTTGACCTCATAGACCTAAATAGAACACTCCACCCTACAGCTGCACACTACACATTCTTTTCCAATGCACATGGAACATTCTCCAGAATAGACCACATCTTAAGCCATAGAGCAGCCTTAACAAACTCCAAAACATTGAAATAATACAAAATGTCTTCTCTGACCACAATGTTATCAAGGTAGAAATTAACAACAGGAAGAGAAAGAAAAAAAAAATTACACGGAAACTGAATAACACCCTGCTTACAAACCACTGGGTAATAGAACAAATCAGAAATGGAATAAAAAAATTCCTAAAATCAAATGAGAATGAAAACACATCATACCAAAATACTTGGGACACAGCAAAGACAGTCCTCAGAAGACGGTTTATAGCAATAGATCCACACATCAAAAAGAAGAAAGGGAAAAAAATCAAAACACTAACTATACAACTCGAATAAATATAAAGAGAACAGCAAAAAAAAAAAAAAAAAAAAAACCAAAAGCACCAGAAGAAGGAAACAATAAACATCAGAGCAGAAATAAATAAAATAGAGAATAGAAAAAGAATAGAAAGAATCAACAAAACCAAAAGTTGGTTCTTTGAAAGGATCAACAAAATTGACAAACCATTGGTCAGACTGATAAGAGAAAAACAGGAGAGGACACAAATAATCCAAATAAGAAATGAAATGGGGGACATTACAACAGACCAAACTGATATAAAAGATCATAAGAGAGTATTATGAAAAACTATACTCCAATAAATTTAAAAACATAGTGGAAATGGATAAATTTATAGAAACACACTACCTACCCAAACAAACACGAAGTGATGCTGAAAATCTAAACAGACCCATAACAAGAGAAGAGATTGAAAAGGTAATGAAAAAAAACTCCCAACTAAAAGAACCAGGTCCAGATGGCTTCACTGGAGAATTCTACCAAACATTTAGAGAACAGCTTATACCAGTACTACTCAAACTATTTCAGAACATAAAAAAGAAAGCAACACTTCTGAATTCATTCTATGAAGTTAGCATAACCTTGATACCAAAACCAGGCAATGACATCACAAAGAAAGAAAATTATAGACAAATATCTCTCAAAAATATAGACACAAAACTCTTAACAATAATCTAGCCAAGAGAATTCAGCATCATATCAAAAAAATAATACACCACAACCAATTAGGATTCATACTAGATATGCAAGGATGGTTCAACATTAGAAAATCAATCAACGTAATCCACCACATAAATAAAAGGAAAGAAAAGAATCACATGATCATCTCAATTGACACAGAAAAGGCATTTGACAAAATCCAACACCATTCCTGATAAAAACTCTAAATAAAATAGGTATAGAAAAGAATTCTCTCAACATAATAAAGGGCATCTATGCAAAACCAATAGCTAACATTATTCTTAATAGAGAAAGGCTAAAAAAATTCCCTGTGAGAACAGGAAAAAGACAAGGGTGCCCTTTATCAGAACTCCTATTTAACACTGTGCTGGAAGTCCTAGCTAGAACAATAAGACAAGAAAAAGAAATAAAGGGCATCCAAGCTGGTAATAAAGAAATTAGACTCTCCCTATTTGTGGATAATATACTATACATAGAAAACCCTAAAGACTCCAAGAGAAAACTACTGGAACTAACAGAAAGATTCAGCAGAGCAGTAGGATACAAGATAAACATACAAAAATCAGTTGGATTTCTATATACCAATAAAGAGAATGATGAAAAGGAAATCAGGTAAACAATACCATTTACAATAGCCCATAAACAAATAAAATACTTAGGAATAATTCTAACCAGGATGTAAAAGACTTATACAAAGAAAACTACAAAACACTACTGCAACAAACAAAAAGAAATCTACATAAATGGAAAAACATACCACGCTCATGGATAGGTAGTAAGTATTGTGAAGATGAAACTTCTACCCAAAGCAACTTACAGATACAATGCAATCCAGGTCCAAATACCAATAACAGTTTTTAAAGAGAGGGAAAAACTAATCATTAACTTTATACGGAAAAGGAAATAGTCCCACATAAGTAACTACTATTGAAGAAGAAGAATAAAGCAGGAGGACTCTCACTACCTGACCTCAGAACCTATTATACAGCAACAATAGTCAAAACAGCCTGGTACTGGTACAACGACAAATACATTGACTAATGGAACAGAATTGAGAACCCAGATGTAAATCGACCCACCTATGGTCACCTGATCTTTGACAAGGGCTCAATGTCCATCAAATGGGGAACAGTCTTTTTAACAAACGATGCTGGTAAAATTGGATGGCCATCTGTGAAAAAATGAAACAGGAATAATACTTCACACTGTACACAAAAACTAATCCAAAATGGATCAAAGACTTAAACATAAAGCCAGAAACTACAAAGTTCATAAAATGAAAAATAGAATCAATGCTAGAGTCCCTGATATATGGCATTAATAGGATACAAACCATAATCAACAGCACAAACGCCAGAAGATAAGCTAGCTAACTGGGATCTTCTAAAAATTAAACACTTATGCTCATCAAAAGCCTTCACCAAAAGAGTAAAAAGAGAACTTACACTCTGGGGAAAAAAATTTAAACATTAAGAATCAGACAAATGTCTAATCTCTAAAATCCACAAGAAAATCCAACTCCTCCACATCAAAATGATAAATATTCCATTTAAAAAAAATGGGCAAAGTAAACGAACAGACACTTCACCAAAGAAGACATTCAAGTGGCCAACAGATACATGAGGAAATGCTCGCAATCACTAGTCATTATGAAATACAAATCAAAACCACAGTGAGATACCATATCACCTCAGCATTACTGGCACGAATCAAAAAAACTGGAAATAACAAATGTTGGAGGGGCTGTGGGGAGATCGGAACTCTTACGCACTGCTGGTGGGAATGCAAAATGATACATCATTTTTGGTAAAGCATATGGCGATTCCTTAGAAAACTAGAAATAGAAATACCACATGATCCAGCAGTCCCACTCCTAGGAATAGATCCTATAGAAGTAAGACCCATCACATGAATAGATATATGCATGCTCATGTTCATTGCAACACTGTTCACAACAGCAAAAAGATGGAAACACCCTAGATGCCCATCAATAGATAAAAGAATAAACACACTATGGTATATACACATAATTGAGTATTATGCAATGATAAAAAACAATGATGAATCTTTGAAGCATCTCATAACATAGATGAATCTGGAGGGCATTATGCTGAGTGAAATAAGTCAATCATAAAGGGACAAATATTGTATGAGACCACTACTGTAAAAACTGATGAAAAGTTTTACACACAAAAAGAAAAAAATTTTGATGGTTGCGAGGGAGGAGAGGGGTGGTGGTGAAACACTAAAAAGATGACAGATAAGTGGAAACTTTGGCGAAGGGTGAGACAGTACACGATACTGGGGAAGGCAGCACAACTTGTACAAGGCAAGGTCATGGAAGCTCCATAGACACATCCAAAATCCCTGAGGGACTGAACTGCTGGGCTGAAGGCTGTTGGGACTATGGTCTCGGGGAACATCTAGTAACATAGTTTATAAAGAAAATATTCTACATTCTACCTTGGTGAGTAGCACCCGGGGTCTTAAAAGCCTGTGAGCAGCCATCTAAGATACTCCACTGGTCTCACCCCTTCGGGAGCAAGGGAGAATGAAGAAAACAAGATACAAGGGAAAGACTAGTCCACAGGACCAATGGACCACAGCTTCATTGGCAGCCACCAGACTGAGTCCAGTACAACTAGATGGTGCCCAGCTACCACCACTGACTGCTCTGACAGGGATCATAATAGAAGGTCCCAGACAGAGCCGGACAAGAATGTAGAACAAAATTCAAACACACACACACAAAAATAACAGATTTACTGGCTTGACAGAGACTGAAGAAATGCTGAGAATATGGCCCTCGGACACACTTTTAGCTCAGTAATGAAGTCACTCCACAGGTTCACCCCTCAGCCAGAGATTAGGCAGCCCCATAAAACAAAATGAGACTAATGGGGCACAACAGTCCAAGGACAAGGACTAGAAGGCAGGAGGGAACAGGATAGCTGGTAATAGGGAACCCAAGGTCTAGAAAGGAGAGTGTCGACCTATTGTGGGGTTGTTAACCAATGTCATAAAACAATATGTTACTAACTGTTTAATAAGAAACTATTTGTTCTGTAAACCTTCATCTAAAGTACAATAAAAAAAATTAAAAAAAAAAATAAAGAAATCAAAGGACCAGTGCATTGTGCTCTTTAAAGTGTTAAAAAACAAGGATGTTACTTTAAGCACTAAGGTGCGCCTGACCAAAAAAAAAAGTTAGCCTTTGGGTTTTTCAAAGTTAAGGGCATTTTTTTTCTTAAGTCCATCGGGATATTTTTAGAAAACAAAGATAACAAGACATACTGAAAAGAATCAAATTCTGTGAATAGTAATCATATTATTCCACCACTTGTCTGTCACTTTGTTTTATTGTGGTGGCTTGCATGTTGCTGCGATGATGGAAGCTATTCCACCAGTATTTCACACACCAGCAGGTTATCCACGGTGGGCTGGTTTGAGTGGAGCTTCCAGACTAAGACAGACTAGGTAGAAGAACCTGGCAATCTACTTCTTAAAAAACTGGCCAGTGAAAACTTTATGAATAGCAGCAGAACATCGTCTGATATAATGCTGGAAGATAAGCCCCACTGGTTGGAAGTCACTTAAAATACAACTGGGGAAGAGCTGTTTCTCAAAGCAGAAATGACCTTAATGATGTGGATGGAGTTAAGCTTTTGGGACCTTCATTTGCTGATGTGGCACGACTCAAAATGAGAAGAAACAGCTGCAAACATCATTAATAACTGAAAAGTGGTATGTATAAAGTATAAATCTGGGAAAATTGGAAGTAATCAAAAATGAAAGAGAAAGGATAAAGATCAATATCAGAGGCATTAGTGAGCTGAAATGAACTGCTATTGGCAATTCGGAATCAGACTATCATATGGTCTACTATGCTGGGAATGACGAACTGAAGAGGGATGGCATCATATTCATCATCAAAAAGAACATTTCAACATCTATCCTGAAGTACAACGCTGTCAGTGACAGGATAATATCCATACTCCTATAAGGAAAACTAGTTATTAAGAATATTATTTAAATTTACACACTAACTACTAATGCAGAGATGAAGAAGTTGAAGATTTTTACCAAGATCTGCAGTCTAAACTTGATCAAACATACAATCAGACTGCATTGATTATTTCTGGTAATTGGAATGGGAAAGTTGGAAACGAAGAAGAAGGGTCAGTAGTAGTAAATATGGCCTTGGCGATAGAAATGACATTGGAGATGACATGATAGAATTTTGCAAGACCGATGACTTATTCAATGCAAATTTCTTTCCTTTCAACAACATAAACAGTGGCCCTGATGGCCCAATAGTTAAGAGCTCCGCTGCCAGCCAAATGGTGGGCAGTTCTAATCCACCAGCCACTCCTTGGAAACCCTGTTAGGCAGTTCTACTCTGTCCTGTAGGGTCACTATGAGTTTGAATCAACTCTAGGGAAGTGAGTTTCTTTTTTTTTTAATACACGTGACCTCACTGGATTGAATACAAGGCAATTAAATCGACTACATCTGTGTAAAGAGAACATGGATTAGCACAATATCATCACTTAGAAAAAAACCAGGTACTGACTGTGGAACAGACCATCAATTGCTCATATGCAACTTCACGTTGAAGCTGAAGAAAATTAAGACAATTCCACGAGAGCCAGACTATGAACTTCAGTATATCCCACCTGAATTTAGAGACCATCTCAAGAATAGATTTGACCCATTGAAAATTAATGACTGAAGACCAGATGAGTTGTGGGATGATATCAAGGACATCATACATGAACAAAGCAAAATGTCATTAAAAAGATAGGAAAGAAAGAAAAGACCAAAATGGATGTCAGAATAGACTTTGAAACTTGCTCTTGAACAAAGAATAGCTACAAAGAATAAAATAAATGATGAAGTAAAAGAACTGAGTGGAAGATTTCAAAGGGTAGCTTAAGAAGGCAAAGTAGTGTATTATAATGAAATGTACAAAGACCTGGAGTTAGAAAACCAAAAGGCAAGAATACACTCTGCAATTCTAAAGCTGAAAGAACTGAAGAAAAAATTCAAGCCTCAAGTTGCAATACTGAAGGGTCCTATGGGCAAAATATTGAATGATGTAAGAAGCATCAAAAGAAAGTGGAAGGCAATGGAATACTATGCAACAATAAAGAAGAACGATGATTCGTGAAACATCTTGTAACATGGAGGAATCTGGAAGGCATTATGCTGAGCGAATTTATTCAGTCACAAAAGGACAAATATTGTATAAGGCCACTATTACAAGAACTCAAGAAAAGGTTTAAATGCAGAAGAAAACATTCTTTGATAGTTACGAGGGTGGGGAGGGAGGCATAGTGTTATTCACTAACTAGATAGTAGACAAGAATTCTCTTAGGTGAATGGAAGAACAGCACACACTACAGGGGAATTCAGCACAACTGGACTAAACCAAAGCTAAGAAGTTTCCTGAATACAACCAAACACTTCAAGGGACAGAGTAGCAGGGGCAGAGGTCTGGGGACCATGGTTTTAGGGGACATCTAGGTCAACTGGCATAACAAAGTTTATTAAGAAAATGTTCTGCATCCTACTTTGGTGAGTGGCATCTGGGGTCTTAAAAGCTTGTGAGTGTCCATCTAAGATGCATCAACTGGTCCCAACCCACCTGGACTAAAGGCAAATGAAAGACACCAAAATCACTAGGAAAGTATTAGCCCAAGAGATAGAAAGGGCCACATAAACCAGAGACTGCATCAGCCTGAGACAAGAAGAACTAGATGGTGCCCAGCTACCACCAATGACTGCCCTGACAAGGAACACAACAGAGAGTCCCTGATGGAGCAGGAGAAAAGTGGGGTGTAGAGCTCAGATTCTAGTAAAAAGACCAGACTTAACGGTCTGACTGAGACTGGAGGAACCCCATGAAGCATGGCCCCCAGACTCTCTGTTAACCGAGAACTGAAACAATTCCAGAGGCCAACTCTTTAGACAAAGATTAGACTGGACTATGGGACATAAAATGATACTTATGGAGAGTGTGCTTCTTAACTCAAGTAGATACTTGAGACTAAATGAGCAGCTCCTGTCCAGAGGTGAGATGAAGAGGCAGAGAGGGACAGGAGCTGGTTGAATGGACACGGGAAATCAGGAGTAGAAAGGAGGAAGGTGCTGTCACAGTATAGGGAGAGCAATTAGGGTCACATAACAATGTTTGTATAAATTTTTGTATGAGAGACTAACTTGAATTGTAAACTTTCACTTAAAGCACAACAATAAAATAAATGAAGGTGGAAGGAATACTCAGAATCATTGTTCCAAAAAGTTTGGTTGATGTTTAGCCATTTCAGGAGGTAGTATATGATCAAAAATGATAATACTGAATGAAGAAATCCAAGCTGTACTGAAGGCATTGGTGAAAAACAAGGCTCCAGGAATTGTTGAGATTTTTCAACAAACATATGCAACATGGGAAGCACTCAGTCATCTATGCTAATAAATCTGGAATACAGCTACCTGGCTAACCCACTGGAAGAGATCCATATTTGTGCCTATTCCAAAGAAAGGTGATACAACAGGATGCAGAAATTATGGAATAATATCTTTAATATCACACGCAAGTAAAATTTTGCTGAAGATCATTCAAAAAGGGTTGTAGCAGTACATTGACAGTGAACTGCCAGAAATTCAAGTCAGATTCAGAAAAGGATGTGGAACGAAGAACAGTGGCATCACTAAGGGTGTTCAGGGGTTGAAAACCACACCCTCTGACACTGTCAGAGGTGGTGACAGCAAAATGACCTCAGGGTCCATGGTGGTAGCAGTGGTGGAGGCAGTCTGTGGGCCAGCACTGCAGTAGGAGGGGCTGCCAAGGCAGTGGTATCACTAGGGTTGGGGTCACCCTTCACCCAGTATTGTAACTGGTCACCACCACCACATGCCCTTTCCCTCCCCAGGACCCATCAGTCAGGGTGTTGGCAAGTGGGCAGAAGCACCCACCATTGGGCAGAGAGGATGGTCTACACCTTGGCCAATGAGAGAAGGGAGGAGCTGCAGAGAGCTGTGGGGGTGAGGCCAGGAGGGGAGGGACCAATCGATGTGGTGCTTGACCCTGTGTGGGGTGGGGCAGGGAGAGATTTTCAGGCCACTCTGTCCACTGAGATGACACTATGTGTTATCAAGCCCTTGTGACACCACTGATGAGGGTTATCACTGCTAACGTCAGATGGATCTTGACTGAAAGCAGAGAATACCAGAAAGAAGTTTACCTGTGCTTTATTGACTATGCAAAGGCATTAGACTATGTGGAACAACTCATTATGGATAACGTTGCGAAGAATGGTAATTCCAGAACACTTAATTATGCTCATGAGGAACATGTATATAGACCAAGAGGCAGCAGTTTGAAGAGAACTAGGGGATACTGCTTGGTTTAAAATCAGGTAAGTTATGTGTCAGGATTATATCCTTTCAGCATAATTATTCAATCTGTACACTGAGCAAGTAATCAGAAAACGTGGACTATATGAGGAAGAAGGTGGCATCAGGACTGGAGGAAGACTCATTGACAACCTGTGATCTGTATGACACAACCTTGGTTGCTGAAAGTGAAAAGGACTTGAAGCATTTACTGATGAAGATTCAAGACTACAGCCTTCAATGTGGATTACACCTCAAAAATCCTCACAACTGGACCGATAAACAACATCGTGATAAACAGAGAAAAAATTGAAGTTGTCAAGGATTTCATTTAATTGGATTCACAATCAATACCCATGGAAGCGGCAGTCAAGAAATCAAACAACATATTATATTGGGCAAATCTGCTGCAAAAGACCTCTTTACAGTGTTAGAAAGCAAAGATGTCACTTTGAGAACTAAGGTGCACAAGACCCAACCCACATTATTTTCAATCACCTTATATGCATGGAAAAGCTGGACAGTGAATAAGGAAAACTGAAGAAGAATTGATGCCTTTAAATTATGGTGTTGGTGAAGAATATTAAATATACCATGGACTTCCAGAAGTATGAGCAAGTCTGTCTTGGAAGAAGTACAGCTAGAATGTTCCCTAGAAGCAAGAATGGCAAGATTCCAAGCCACTTATTTTGGACATGTTATAGAGGGACCAATCCCTGGAGAAGGACATCATGCTTGGTAAAGTATAGGGTCAGCAAAAAAGAGAAAGACCTTCAATGAGATGGGTTGACACAGTGGGTGCAACAATGGGCTAAATTTAGCAAAGATTGTAAGTATGGCCCAGGAGAGTGCAGTGTTTCTTTCTGTTGTATATATGGTCGCTATGAGTTGGAACTGACTGGATGCCACCTAACAACAACAACCATATTAGGGTTTTACATGGTACCAATTTAATTCAATTCAGAGTCCTCAGTGTTTGCATAGTTAGCCTTTTCTTTATTTGAATTCAGAATATATCTGTTCATGTATTTTGTCATTTTTAATATGACATCAATACACTCCAAGGTACAATTTATTATTCCATTTATTCATGCTTAGGTTATATTATGAGCTGCAAATCTAAAGGCTAAGTGCTTTAAGCACCCAAATCATGTATTAGTGGATCAATAAAACATACCCTGGAGTATCTTAATCTTATGTCTCTTACTTAAAAGGGAAAAATGCAATTAATCTAGAACAAAACTAATACTTTAAAATCACATCATTTTACTGTTACATATTTCATACAGAGTTCAGAGGAAAACAATCAGGGTTTCTTTGTTAGGATTTTACCGGAGAAATGATAAACTATGCGGTCAATATATTGAAAGAATAAGAAGAATATATGCTCTAAAAGCTTCTGAGGATAGGCAGCCCAAGCCTAGGTTAAAGATTGAATATTTAAATGTGGTAATTCCTTATATAATGGCAATCTGTTATAAAACCTGCCATCAAAAAAAATGATTAGATAATAGTTGCATGTAACTAAATGTATCTGATAAACTGAAACTTACAATTTCATTAAAGTTTAACATTAAATTGCAATAGATTGCATCAGCTACACTTTCTTGTTATAGTCTTTCCCTCTGCCCTGTGTTTACTACTTAGTTCTTTCCTTGGCACTTGATTTGCCACATCCAACATATTAATTGGAGGATTGCAGATGCTCAAAAAATTAACATTTAAATGAATGAATAATTATTTTACTAAACAAACACAAATTCCATTTTGGAAGCAAGTGAATTATAAGTAACAATAAAGTGCACAAATTTATATATATTTTATGAATAACCAATTATATGATTATATATGATTACAATAATAGGCAAGAAAAGTTAACTTTTATTACATAATCTGTTATATTAACAGTATTTTCATCTCATTTGATTTTCACAGTAGCACCATGCACAAAGCTGTAATATCATAAATGATGAGAAGTCTCATTCTAACAGACATTACGTACATTGCTCATGCCAATAACTAAAAGTGATAAAATTTAAAAGCAAAGAGATCTAGAATGTGTATAATTGCATGCCTGTTTTCTTTTCCTTGTAACATCTTTAAACTAAATGCATTCAGCCCTTTAAACATTGTTTAACAGAACTGACACATTTTTTTAGTGATTTAGAGATCAGTACAAGGCTGACCCTATTGTGAGCACTTATCATGATTACATAGCTATAGACCATGAAAGTGTAACAGACTAGATTGTATCTATACCATACTAATGATATATAGCTCACAGTAAATTTTTCAATCTTTCTTTTTCCCTTTATATGTACTTTAAAAACCAATTATTTAAACTTTGGATAAGTGGATAAATGGTATCTCAGAGCAGATTAAAGAAGAAACAACTAATATTTCTGTGTATTTTTCTTTTCAAACTGAATATTGCTTATAGGAGAAGAAAAATCTGCTGTCAAAAAAAGAGAACAGTATTTTGGGAAATGATAGTTCTCTATTATACATTAACAACAACATTATACACTGAGTTAATTAACCACTGTAGAGACAGTTTGAATAGATAGAGAACTTATAGTGAGGGTGTTCATAAATTAAAAACTTGAATCTTGGTTATTTCTTGTTGTCAGGTGCTGTCAAGTCGGTTTTGACTCATAGCTACCCTATGTACAACAGAACGAAGAAACATTGCTTGGTCCTGTGCCATCCTCACAATCATTGCTATGTTTGAGATCATTGTTGCAGCCAGTGTATCAATCCATCTTGTCCAGGGTCTTCCTCTTTTACACCGACCCTCTTCTTTACCAGGCATGCTGTCTTTCTCCAAGGACAAGTCCCTCCTAATAACAAGTCCAAAATAAGTGGAATGAAATCTTGCCATCCTTGCCTCTAAGGAGCATTCTGACTGTACTTCTCCTAAGACATATTTTTTCCTTCTTCTGGTAGTCCACAGTATATTATTTAGCAGGTAATAACTACACCGAGTCCTCACTTATTAACCTGGTTAGGTTCCAAAGGCCAGGTCATTATGTGAAAATTGGTGTCATTTGAAAATGGAGGATGACTACATCAGATCACAAAATGGAGAATGACTACATCATTATATAATTTCAGGTTACAGCATTACATAAATTCCAAACCAATGAGAATCATGGCCCAATCAAGTTGACACATAACCTTAACCATCACAGCCAACGTTACCCTTGCCTCACACTTCAGCATTTGTTACTGCCAGATGAACATCATTAATGCACAAAATAGTCAGATAGTAGATATTTTACTATTGTCATAAATTCAAAATGTAGGATAACTAGATAGTCAATAAGTGAAGGATTAGGTGTATTAAACGAAGAGGTTAACACTCCTTATTCTGCTTCTTTTCTGCCTCATGCTTCACCTACCTTCATTTTTTAATTTTATTGAAGTAAATATATATAAAAAAAATTTGCCATTTTGACCATGTTTGAATGTACAGTTCAGTGATATTAATATATTCATCATTGCTATTCATAAGGTTTTCCCTGGATAACTGTTTTAAGAAGTAGACTGCCAGGTCCTTCTTCTTAATCTTTCTAACCTGTGCTTCTTGGGGGTGTGATGTTCAGCACACAGTGCAGGTAGGCAGGAAGGAGGAGGAAGATTGTTCTGTGTGGAGGTAAGATGGGTATGGGAAAGAGGAGATAAAGGAGAAAGGAACAGGAGCCAAAAGCATACACACAAACAAGAGACAGTGGTAAGGAAGCTTGCCACTGAAGTGGTGAGATGAGAGACTAAGAAATGGAGAAAAGCAAAAAGGGAAAAAAAGAAAACTGGTAAAAGAAAAAAAAGAATAATTAAAAATTAGGAAAAAAAAAAAAAAGAAAGAAAGAGCCCCCAGGGATCCCACCAGTGTGGGTGTGAGGATGTGGGAAGTTGCTCCCAGGCAGTGAAGTACAGTCTGGCTAGAAGGGCTAGTGGTGTCACACAGCACCATGTATTCAGGAGACAGAAAGAGAAGGTAGGTATAGAGAGATGAGAAACTGAGAAATGAAGAAAGACATAAAGGGAAAAAGAAAGAGAAGGAAACAAAAAAAAAACAAGGAAAAAGAAATGCCCCCCAGGGATGCCACTGCGCTTCCATGCAGAGTAAGGGAGTAACTCCCAGGCTGTGCAGTACTGCCCGGCGAGAAGGGGCTCCCAAGCCAAGAAAAGAAAAACAAACAAGTCAAAACAGAATAAATCAGAACAAACAAACAAACAAAAGCCTCAGAGGTCCCACCAGCGTGGAGACATGGGCTAGGAAGCAGTTTCACAGTTGAGCCACGTTTCACAGCCTTTCAGGAAGAAGTAAAGATGGTACACGGAGCTAAGTATTTGAGAGGACGTGGTGAGAGGTAAGGAAGAAATTTAAAGAAGTGGAAAAAAGCAACACCAGCAGCCAGCAAATGGCACTCAGGGAACCGGCCAGTGCAGGTGGGTGGAATCCAAACAGCTCTGGGGTGAAGCTGGTGCTTCCCAGCCAAGAGACTGGCTGCAGGAAGCAAAGGAGGCCAAGTGGGGGTGAAAAGGGGTGGTGGGTGGGAAAGTGTATGTCACTGGTTACTGGCTGTTACGTCTCTTGCTGGAAGCTCCGTGAAGCTGTTTTCTCATACCCCGTTTTTGCCGATCTCTGATAGGAGTCCAAGATGGCGGATCCGTGCTGCATTAGCTGATAGGGGACCTCTGCATGTATCTCTCCTCGCTCTCTGTTCTCTGTCAGTTTCTAATTCCATTCGGTGCTTGACTGAGTTATTTATCTTCATTTGATGCTTAGGGTTTCAGGATTGATGTGTGTCTCTGTTTGACTTAGTTTTTCGGATCTTTGCTGTGGAGGAACGATGTGGTGCTTCTGTCTATAGCACCGTGTTGCCCAGATGTCCTTTGTTCACATTTGTTTAGAAGTTTTCTGTTTAATGGAGCAACTATTAAAGGCTTACTACCCACATAAACTCATTAATTATTAAGGATATTAAAAATAAAACAAATTTAGCAGTTTAGGCATGAGTTAATAAGGCCCTGCTCTGCTAGCACAGTAACATTTTGAACAGGGACTTTCAGAAGGATGCAAAAGACCCGAACAAAGAATCTCCAGGATATGAAAACTAAGGGGGACGCATTTGTATTTTTTAATGCTAGGAATGATGATCCACTTCCTTTGGCAACCTTTTCATTTTTTTTAGCACTCCCTATTGCCAGAATATTCTTCCTTACAGCTAAGTGAATTATTTCAAGTGTCATTCTTTGTCATTCAATTATAATCTCACGAATGAAATGGGAAAAAGAGTGAATGCTGGCTTATATAAGACAATACACCACTATGTCTAAGGCCCCTTTCCAAGGATCCTTGCATATGGAGACAAAGAAATAAGGAATACAAAAAAAAAAAAAAAAAAGCACAATCAAAATGTTTTATTCACTATTGGAGATAATAAAGGTAGAGAAAGAATGGTGAGTGACATGAAATTATATGCCAAAAATGCTGTGTTGTAACATTAGTGAACTGTTGGAAAATTCGTTTTTAAACTACTTCAAAAATCTGAGTAGGATAGTAAGATTTGAATAAATATGGTGTCTATCAATATTAGATAGACTCTATTTTAATATTCCAAGTTTGTTTTCTTTATAGTTAATCTTGTAAATATTTTTTCTAAAATTTTAAAATTTTCAGAGAAAGAAAAGAAAATAAGTAAATATTTCACAGATTTCTGCCAAAGTAGGCTACATCACTTTAAGCACTTTACAGAATAGGATAGTTGTATATTTGCAGCCTAGGAAACCCAATGGGACAGTTCTGTTCTGTCCTATAGGGTCTCTATGAGTAAGAATCAACTTTTTGGCACACAAAAACAACAACTTATAGGTATTTATATTTCTATTTCAAATTTTATTTTTTTTTAATTTAAGCTAAATTTTACAACTGGAAATTAAGAACAACCTCACATAAATAAACATTGAAGCAAAAAGAAAATTAAGGTTTTCATTGACAACAATGAGAGCATTGCATGTTGAAATCTGTGGAACATGGCCAAAGTGATACTGAGAGAAAAATGTAAAGCAGAGCAATTCCTATTAGTAAACAAAAAAGCATGAAAATAAACTAATGAATAGTTTACTCAAGAGTCAGAAACGACGAAAAAGGAACCTAAAAACTTGTTAGGAGAGAAATAAAAGAGTAGAAAATTAAAAAATAATAAGTTATGAAAAAATATAGATTGCTAAAAATATCTAATATCTACTTGTAGAACAATAAATATGCTTCTAGTGATGCTAATTAAAAAAGAAGGAAACTACAAAAAGCATTATATTTTTAAATCAGATAGATAAATTAAGATCAATGGAAAATATTGAAAGTCAAAGAACATATTCATCTATTAAAAACTTTTCATTTAAATCACTAGAAATAGATTGAAAGGCAAAGCAAATTATTTTGGGATAACTATGTAATTATACAGTTACACAAAATTATATCTCTATATTACATTATTCCCCTCCCACAAAATTGCAAATGAATATTTAAATTTTAAAAAGACAAAAATAATATTACATATTCATGTAATTTTTTAGTTAGAATGTAAAGTCACTTCTGTTCATTGCTAAATTTTCCTGTGCCTAGAAAAGTGTCTAAAATACAATATACTCTCAATAAATATGTATAGAATGACAAATGGGAGAGGCATTCTTGTAGATATTAAATACAAACAAAAAGTAGGTGGCAAGACAAATGAAAAAATGGGGGAAATGTTCAAAAACTTAGAACCGTAAGATAGTTTATGACTCTTTAAGAAAATCATTACTAACTCAATGGGAAAATGATGCAAAAGATATGATTAGGCAATGTGATCATCCCCTTCCCTCCATTCAACAAAGAGAGAGAAAGAGAGAGAAAGATCAATCCCAACAAATATGAAAGGATGATTTGTATTAAGGGTGATTTAAAATTTGCACGTTAGCACAAGAGTGCGATATCATTTTTCACCTATGAGATTAACAATGATATTTCACAATATTTACAGAACTTCTGGGAAATAGATACTCTTTCATAATACTTATATTTTGCCCCTCGGGATACAGTATTAACAATATGTAATGAACACCTTAAAAATGTGACTACCATTTGACTCATTATTTCAACTTCTAAGTAATTATCCCAAGGAGATAATTAAGACTTTGAGCATATTAATTGCTTCATTGTTAAAATAGGAAAAACCTGGAAATACTTGAAGACCCTACAGAAAGGGGAATGATTAAATTCATTAAGAAAGTTACATGGATATGTACAAATGTTTACTACATCTATCATTATATATCATCTATCATTAAATATAGAATTTCCATTTTGATTCCATTATACCTATACATATGTATTAATTATACATATATACAAATATAGTATACAATTAATATATATAATATATGATATTTATTTGTATATATGTGTCTATTTTATGTATATGTAGACACAGCTGTGGATATGGAGATAGATATGTGTATATGTAGAGAGAGAGACAGAGAAGAGATAATGAAGGGCTATAACTGGTTGGCACTGGTGGAATTTATGAATTTTATTCTTCTCTCTAATCTTTATTTTCAGATTTTCCATTTTTGTTAGGAGAAAAAAACATATTTTCTATGTTTGGATATCTCAAAAAACTTACTGTGTTTTTTCTTTTATTTTAAGATATAAGGGTAATAAATAATAACAGAAGGTATCCTGTAAATCAAAAAAAAGAAAAAAGGTTTTTCAGAGCATTTACTATATCATACAGAATAGCTGCATATATATTCAGAACTTTGATTTTAACAATGACTTGCTTTACACTTAAGAAAACACAATTTTTTACAAATTTGTTTTCTTTCATCAGAAACCAAAAATAGTTGTTTTCTGTTTTTCTCTTTCTTACGTATTTTAAAGTAAAATGTAAACTGGCTATTACTGAAATTCCATCTTAGAATAGTCTATTTGATTTAAGAATTATAAAAGGTCTTTCTAACATGGGAAACTATATTGAAAAGTAAATGGAAAAAAATTCAGATTTTCTGACATGTTCTTATATACAGCTCCCTTTCTCTTGGTTAAACAGACTTTCTCTGTTAATAGTCTTTAACTGAAAGAAATAAACTGTGTTTATTTGTGGCATTATGTATAACCTCTGCAATCATGCCATATATTGGAATACTGCTAGCACATCAGAGATGAAAAAAAGTAAATCTAAAATAAATTCAGTAGAAGATGGGCTCCACAAGGGTATAATTTTTTTTTTTCTTTTTCCTGTTTTAAACAGGGCTGTCTCCTCACTGCTTAAAACAGTGAATGGATGAATAATTATCATGGAAGTAAACCTAGACATTACACCCTATGGTAAGCCCTTTGTGCGATTATCTCATTTAATCCTCAGGAAAACACAGCAAGGTAGGCCGTAATATTATTAGTTTAAGGTGATGTTTAAGGGAGATTAAATATCTTGTGCAAACTCACAGTCAGTATGTGGCAGAGCAAGAAATGTAATCCAAATGCTCTGCCCTTGAGAGAGTAAAATTCACTTAATTGCTTTCCTTATCCAATTTACATTGGTGTATAACTAAATATCTGTATTTTCTCATTTCCTTCCTGTATTAGCATAACCAATTTGCCAGCCACATACACTGGATGTAGAACTAGCTCTCTGTTTACTATCTCGTGCTCTGGATGGGACAGAGTATCAGTCTCTGTGTAAACTTACAACTCCAACTTCCTTTTTAAATGGCCTCTTCCCTGCACCTTATCACCAGCTAATCCCTTTTCCCTACACAGTACAGATACCTTTCCACTAACCTGCTCTACTCAGGTCACTGCTCCTTCTAAGATGGTTGATTTACAGTGCCAATTTCCACCAATTTCTACCCCACTTAACTTCTACAAATCTTCTGTCCAATGGATAGATACTTCCAGACTAGTCTTTGTCCATGCTTAGTGACAAAAATATGTTTTTAATTGGATGTTGCCATTTAAAATCCAACTAAAGAAAATGATTGAATTCCTTCTGTGAAGTTCACCACAGTATTCCTCATGTATGGCATAATATTTGTTACAGAGTAGATGCTTAATAAACAGTTAATGAAGAAGTGAATGTGATTGAGAGCTGCATAGCATTTCACTGGCAACTGGTTTGATCACCTAAAACAAGTAAGGATAAAATACAATGATTTAATATAACAATAATAAGCAAAATATTGTATTTCAGTTTATCTGGGCCTCTTTTATACTAAAATGTTTTCCTTAGGGTCAAATCTTATTCATTCCACATTTTAAAATGCAGCTTTCACTTCCATCCCTATCCTCCTCTCTTATTATCAGTCCCTTATTTTAGGCCCTGATCATGCCTTGCCACAATTAGAGCAGCAGCCTCCTAACTAGTAACTATATATCCACTCCTCCCCTTCAGCTAGCTGCCAGAGTGATTTTTATAAAAAGAAAATATTAGTTTTAAACTCTCTTGCTTAAAGTCTTTCAACCAGCCCTCCTTGTCTATAAGACAAAAATCTAAAGGCTGTGCATGGCATTCATGACCCTTTGTGATCTGCCGTTTCACATCTTGTCAGTCTGATCTCTTGCTACTTACCATTAGGAACACTTCAGTCTGGCCACAGGAAGTTGTTTAAAATGTACCATGGACTTTATGTAATTGGGCTAGTTGTCCTATTGCTCCTCCCGCCTGTACACCATGTCTACTGTACTTAAATTTGTCTCATCTACCTCCTTTCATTGACTTGATTAATTCCTACTTACTGTTCAAAATTAAGTCCAGAAGACATCTTCTCATGGTACCCTTTTCTGTCTTCCAACTATGGTCTGCATTTTCATCCTATGTCCCCACTCTCAAACTTGTACTAATAATACCATCACTCTTACTCATTAATATTTAGTTTTGAGAATCAACTATTCACAGGCACTGTGCTGACTCCAGATGATGCAGGAGATACAGCAGCAGACAAAACAGATGCTTACCTCCCTGTTTTCACAGATCTTAGAGTCTAGTTGGGAAGAGTATTCTACTTGTCTACCTCCGCCCACTAGGCAGTGAACTGAATGAAAGCGATCTCTTTTTGATTCCTGCTTTCCTAGTTGCCGGCACATGACAAATGGTAAGTGCTCACTGATGAAGGAGCTTCCCCTTACCTGTGTGGAGAAATCTTTGTCTGTTCATTCCTATGACTTTAAGATCACAGTGAAACACATTTTATTTTGAAAGATTACCTCAGGTGTACATTGGGAAACAGAATTGTATACACAGCTTGTTTCTTTTTGTGTGACATTCTTCCACCTTATTCCATAGTTTGTTCCATGTGGTAGCCAGAGGTAAAAGATGATAGGAAATGGCTTAAACTCAGACATGTTAATATTTTGAATTGTTATTCTCAATGGAAAAAGAATCACCAGAGAATAAAATTGACTCCGATTAAACAGTCTCAGTGGACATCAGCGAGATTTTACTAAAAATTGAATTGCATGAATGTATACCCAAAAAAACTGATAGAAGTTGCCTCATTTTCTATTTGACATATGAATATGGCACAAATATTTTCATATCAGGCGGCTCAGTTCAGCTATTAGGTTTGTTTGCATAGCTGACTAATAAAGCATATCACTTTAAATAATTTTCTTCTAATAAGTCTAAGCTACCAACAGAATAAAATTTTAAGTGACTCGGGTGAATATGATTTGCTGTATTTATTTCTCATTTTATATAAATTGGATTAAATATTGGAAGAATTTTATGAATATTACATGTCTAATGTCAGCATTTGAGGCAGTATAATTAGTTCCTTTCCTTCTGACAGACTCCTTCCAAATACTAAATATAAACAGTTGTCTGGATTAATCTATTTATGAATTTCCAAATGATTTTCAGCCCATAGCAATGGAAATTTTACAGTCTAATTACTTATATAGTCCTAATTCCCCAGAGAAAATGATTATAACCCTTCTGACTTCTAGACTGTTACATACCTTAATGTTCAAGCCATTCTCCTTTTTAGCACTATTATTTCAATTTAAATATATATATGCTTCATATGTGTGTGATATCTATGCTATTATTCTCCATCTAGAATGAAAATATAATGTTTATTTAGAAACATATTATTTTGACTTTTTCAGCTCAAAGAGTTGACAAAATATTATATTATATACTTATATTTACAAATAAATCCATGAGTTACACACAGCAAACTGAGGGAGGAAGCAATGAAAAAATCTACTTAACCAGTGTTCAGTGATGTTATTTATAACTGTTGTCAATTGGTTATTTTATCTAGAATGTCCAATAAATGGAAAAATATTAAGTTAATGGATTCAATAACAAGACTATTATTTCTGGAGCTATAGTGTGATTTCTGCAGCCCTAAAGATTGTAGTTGAGCAGTAGAAGAGGGAAAAAGTAGATCATCCATTACATAGAGCAGTTAATGATATTTCATTGCATTATTTATCAACTACTCTGGATGTTATTTGTAGCTGCAAGCTTGACCTTAGCTAATCATAATTTGATGAATGTGTATATCGTAAAGGCACTATGACAAAATGCCCTATTGTTTTACAAAGCAGGAACATGAACTAGTATTATGAAATTCAGCAAAAGTATAGTTTCAAGATATTAATGCCCAGATACTTAATGTGCAAGAGAGGATAGATGCTTATAATTTAGACAAGGCTGCTGACATTTCTTTCTCTCTCACTAATATAAATATTCAAGCCATCTATCTTAAATGATTTCTGCAAAGTATTTTTATAAATGCAGTAGGAAGACTGTAATTATTAATATATTAGTGTTCTCATTCTATCAGGAAGATGTGAAAAAATCAGAAGCACATGGAAAAATTGAAGACTTTTCCTAATATTATTTAAAACTTTGTACTTAATTGGATTTGAAATACATAGTTTGGAGAGCAAATATAAATATGATAGAAAAATGAATATGTACTATATAATTTTCAATTTTATCATCCTTTTAGGAAAGGAAATGCACTATGATTTCCAAGATGAGAACAATTACTTCATTTTGCATAGTTTCTCCTAAAAATTTGTAATAAGAAATTAGCCCACTAGGACTATTCTTTTTTAAATCTTTTTAAAAAAAATCTGTAAAGTAACATTTCAAAGCAATGATATAAGTTCTAAGCAGTTCTTAGATACCATATCATATAACTCATTTTATACATAGGCCAACTAAGTTTATCAGAGAAGAGGAAAATAGAAAGTAAATAAGAACTGTCTCCTAATTAAGAGGTCTTTCCACTAAACTACACTGCCTGTCAATGAAACTTGATGATTAATAAGCTCTTTGGTTTCCTTTCTGATTGCAGATTTCAATTTTTTCCTGTCTTGTATATGGAAAGATCTTCTAAGTTAGAAGGTAAATCTCAGTGAGTATAAGTATCAAAATTATTATATTTCACAACTTGTTATGTCTAGTACAGAGGATATGACTATCGACCAGTTTAATAATATTTCTAAATGAATATTGTAGGTTAAAAATTGGATTAGTGTTAGAAAATAGTCATTTCTCTCACTCAGGGTGCAATATACATTCCTATCTCATTCATTTTGGTTGTGGCCACGGGAACTGCTTTGCTCTTGTGAAAGGACAAAGGTGTCTTAAATGCGCCTGTGCAATTTTATTTGGCTTTGATGATTTAGGGATCAACTGTGGGAGAGAGTGTACTATAGTAATAGCTTCCCCTTAGCTGGGACCCAGATCAAGACACATGGAGTGGACTTGAAATCAGCTGAGAGCCCAGAACCAAGCCCAGATGACACACAGCCTGAAGCAGAGTCAACAGAACCCAGCAGAGGTACAGTAGACCCATAGACCTGTGAGTTTTGTTGTAAGCCACTGTGCTTGTGGTGGTTTCTTAACATTATTGTTGTATAGATCACAAATACTTACATGACTTTCTATGACACTTTAGTTAACAAACTGTTATATTTTGCTATGTATGAAGCCCTGGTGGCGCAGAGGTTAAGAACTACAGCTGCTAACCCAAAGGTCGGCAGTTTGAATCCACCAGCCACTTCTTGGAAACCCTATGGGGCAGTTCTGTTCTGTCCTATATGGTTGCTATGAGTCGGTATCAAGTTGAGGGCAACAGGTTTGGTTTGGTTTTGGGAATTAAGAAAAAAAAAAAAACTTATTTTATTAATTAGATTAAATTCACATGATTTAGGCCTAATGTTTTTTTATTTTAGGTTTGTGTAGCGAATTAGTAATTAGTAATTGGAGCCCTGATGGTGCAGTGGTTAAGCATTAGGCCTCTAGCCAGAAGTTTGGAGGTTTGAACTTGCCAGCTGTTCTGCATGAGAAAGATATGGAAGTCTGCTTCAGTAAAGATTACAGCCTTGGAAACCCTATGGGGCAGTTCTAATCTGTCCTATAGAGTCACTATGAGTAGAAATTGTTTCAACGGCAGTGGGTTTGGTGTTTTGGTTAATCTGGAAAATATTTATGGGAATTGAATAATAGCTTAAGTACTTTTAATATTGTTTTTAAAATTTCTTTACCATTCCAAATAAGATAACATAATTTATATTCATTTTATCAATTCAATCTTCAAAGGACAATACATATGAGGACAAATTTAAGACTACATTTATGCAAAAATAGCAAATATTTTGAAATGCCAATTTCTAACCCAAATTCTGAATCACAACCAATAGACTCCCAAAACAAATTTGGCAACCAGTATTCACATGTTTTTATACATGTTTATTTTTATAAGTTTCTTGATTGATAAATAGACAAATGACCCAAGTTCTACACCTTTGAAATTTAGTTATAAGTAATAGAAATTAGATATAGAACAAAGAATTAGAACTTTCATGAGAAATTGAACCTCAAGAATCTCTACTTGTTGTTGGTGTCATTGTTAGGTGCCATCAAGTTGGTTCTGACTCGTAGTGACCCTATGTACAACAGAAGGAAACATTGCTCAGTCCTGCGCCATCCTCATGATCCTTGTTATGCTTGAGCCCATTGCTGCAGCCACTGTGTCAGTCCATCTCGTTGAGGGTCTTCCTTTTTTTTTTGCTGACCCACTACTTTACCAAGCACGATGTCCTTTTCCAGGGACTGATCCCTCCCGATAACATGTCCAAAGTATGTGAGACAAAGTCTCACCATCCTTGCTTCTTAGGAGCATTCTGGCTGTACTTCTTTCAAAACAGATTTCTTTGTTCTTCTGGCAGTTTATGGTATATTCAATATTCTTCACGAACGCAATAATTCGAAGGTGTCAATTTTTCTTTGGTCTTCCTTATTCATTGTCCAGCTTTCCCATGCATATGAGGCGATTGAAAACACAGTCACTTGGGTCAGGTGCACCTCAGTTCTTAAGTGACATCTTTGCTTTTAAACACTTTAAAAAGGTCTTTTGCAGCAGATTTTCCCACTGCAATGTGTTGTTTGATTTCTTCACTGCTGCTTCCTCGGATGTTGATTGTGGATCCAAGCAAAATAAAATCTTTGACAAATTAAATATTTTCTCCATTTATCATGATATTGTTTACTGGTCCAGTTGTGAGGATTTTTGTTTTATGTTGAGGTGTAATCCATAATGAATGTTGTGATCTGTGATTTTCATCAGTAAGTGCTTCAAGTCATCTTCACTTTCAGCAAGCGAGGATGTGTTATCTGCATAACACAGGTTGTTAATTTTCCACCAATCCTCCCATCCAAGTACTAACCAGGCCCCACCCTACTTAGCTTCCAAGATCAGATGAAATCGGGCACCTTCAGGGTGGTATGGCTGTAGACACTTCCACCAATCCTGATGCCCCATTCTTCTTCATATAATCCAGTTTCTTGGATTATTTGCTCAGCATACAGACTGAATAAGTACGGTGAAAGCATACAACCCTGATGCAGTACTTTAAACCACAGCCTGACGTTAAACCACGCAGTACCCCTTGTTTTTTCAAATGACTGCCTCTTAACCTATATACAAGTTCCTCATGGGCACAGTTAAGTATTCTGGAATTCCCATTCTTTGCAATGTTATCCATAATTTGTTATGATCCACACAGTCAAATACCTTTGCACAATCAATAACACTCAGGTAAACATCTCTCTGGTGTTCTCTGCCTTCAGCTAAGATCCACCTGACATCAGCAGTGATATCCCTCGTTCCATGTCCTCTACATATGGACCCTGTCATGGGTTGAATTGTGTCCCCCCAAAATATCTGTCAACTTGGCTATGTCATGATTCCTGGTATTGTATAATTGTATGATTGTGCAATCTGTTGTGATTTCTTTATGTGTTGTAAATTCAATCACTATGATCTAATAAGATGGATTAGCGGCAGTTATACTGATGAGGTATACAAGACTGGATAGTGTCTTACACCAATCTCTTTTGAGATATAAAAGAGAGAAGTGAGCAGAGACACATGGGAACCTCATACCACCAAGAAAGCAGTGTCAGAAGCAGAGCATGTCCTTTGGACCTAAGGTTCCCGTGCAGAGAAGCTCCCAGACCATAGGAAGACTGATGACAAGGACCTTCCTCCACAGCTGACAGAGAAAGCCTTCCCCTGGAGCTGAAGCTCTGAATTTGGACTTGTAGCCTACTGGACTGTAAAAGAATAAACGTCTCTTTGTTAAAGCCATTCACTTGTGGTATTTCTGTTATAGCAGCACTAGATGACTAAGACAGCCCCCAAAAAGACACAGAATTTTCACTTGGTAGAACCAAGGGTTAATCACATATCTTTTGACTTCATAATCCCTAAGGAGTTCTTGGGTGGTGTAAACAGTTAAGCACTTGACTACTGGCCTAAAGGTTATCACTCAAAAGCCACCAAGAGGTCCCTCAGAAGACAAGCCTAGTAATTTGTTTCTGAAAGGTCACAGCCTTGAAAACCCTACTTAGCAGTTCTATTTTCCACACAAGGGGTTGCCATGAATCAGAATCAACTCCATGGCAACTAACAACAATGCTTTGCGTATAGTACTACTTGAAAATATTTCATATAAATACGTTTGTTTTCCAGAAAGTTTTAAAAATGTTGCAGAGTATAGGTTTACTGACCACTTACTAACTTTGTTTTCTTTCTCATTTTGTTTTTTTTTAATAAAATTTCCCTAAAGTGGGCAACTTTAAGCAAGAGTGATCTTGAAATTTCAAAAGCTTTATTTAAGAGTTAGTGGATTTTTTGGATATGAAGGATGATTGAAGTGTATTAAATAATCATAATCTGAGAAAATATCATAATGCAGAGAGAGAAAATCCAACATATGTGAGACTGCTAGTCAAGTTTGATTGTTTAAAGTAATGCTTACTTGATTGGTAGTGAGAGTGGAAACCAGAACAGCAATTGTGTTAAGGGTTTCTTGCTTTAATACCAAACAAACAAACAAAAAAAAAAAAACACAAAAAAACAATACCTGTTGCCCTCTAGTCTATTCCTACTCATAGAGACCCTATAGGACAGAGTAATACTGTCCCATAGGGTTTCCAGGGAAGGGCTGATGAATTTGAAATTCTGACCTTTTGCTTAGCAGCGAAACTCTTAACCACTGCACCACCATGGCTCCTCTTGCCTTAATAGCAACAGACTAATCAGATTATGAAAGTGTAGTGATGAAAATGGAAAGATTAATAATGAATATAGGAGTACCTCTGTGGCACTCAACTACTAACCAAAAGGTTGATTAATTCGAATACACCCAGAGTCACCCCAGAATATAGGTCTAAGAATTTGCTTCTGAAAGTTTACAGCCTTGAAAACCCTAAGGAACACAGTTCTACTCTGCACACATGGGGTCACCATGAGTCAGAATTGCCTCTATGGCAACTAACAACAACAATAATAAATATATGCCTTTACAGAAGAAGAAATATCATTGATCTCTGGATGAAAGGAAGCTTTGTGTGTTTATACATGGCTGATGAAGTTCCAGCGAGAAATTTGTTAATTTATTTGTTCAAAAAGTAGCATTTATGAAGCGCTTGTGGAGCCAGGCTGATCTGGGTTCTATTCTCAGTTATGTTACATATTAGCAGCATAATAATGGGTAACCTATCTATCCTCTTTAAATCTTAGTTTTCTTACCTATAAAATTGGGATAATGATATCATGCATTATAGGATTGTGGTGATAATTAAATCATATGTAACTAAATGATAATTTGTTGTCATGTATAGTGGGAAACTTTTATCATTTAACCGGTGAAGTTTTTGGTACTTGAAAATCAAAGGAGGTTATGATGTTTTTAAGGAGGATGGACAAGTCATTAGGTAATTTCACTAAGTGATAAATACTGTAAATACTTAAGCAGCACAGGTTGCAATAAAACCACAAAGGAGAATATTTAAGACAAAGTGATGAGGGAAGGCTCTTAGAGAAAGTGATGCTTTACCTGAATTTTGTAGGATGTGGGAGTTAAATATGCAAAGACATGGATCTTGGGAAATCAGATTGTTCCCTGGCTTTGGTATTTGCCTTAGGAATTCAGTAAATGCTTGATTTATAAATATGTAAGTGAATAATTGAATTAATTCTTTACTTGCTAACTGAATAATCTCTTCTTTCTTTGATGGTTTTTGGAAGAAAATACTCATTGTTAGAAAAATAGATTTTACACTAAACAATCATATTATTAATAATCCAGAAACTATCAGAAATTGATTTGTAGATTATTTAAACTATTATATGTATTTTAACTACATTGGTTAAATATTTTCTCCTATAATTAATTGATAAAAATATTTGCCTCTTTAGAAAAATTAAAATACATATACATACTTTTAAATTAAAACAAAGTCTAGAAAGTCAGTTTTTCAAGAAAAATTAGTCTAAAAGACATTTATCTTAACCTTATTTTTTTTATAATTGTGTAGAAGTGCTTTTTAAATTTGTTACATATCAATGAACAAATGTTCTTATTTACTCTTTAGTTAGAGACTGCTTTGCTAAGTGCTCTGTGGAAAGTCACAGGAACTCATTAAAAAAAATCTCAAGTATTCTTCTGCCAGTACCTACAGTATTATATAATTTGTATGACTTCTTACACCACATCCAATCCACAATATCTGAAGTTTTATCTATATATATACATATAAATATACATACACATACAAACACACCTGATGTTCTTTATGATTGGAAACAATGTAAGAGATGTGGTTCAAAATGATCATTATCAGAGATGAGAAAACTAAAGTTTAGAGAGATGAAATTATTTTCCCAATGAAACACAATTGCAAATGAGAAGTGGAGACTGGAATGATTCTAGTTAAAAGCATTTTCTTCTCCTATATTAACTATTAAAGAGAGACTACATGGAGTGAGGGAGACTTCTGGCCAACGTGGTGCTAAAGACAGAAGCACCACACTGTCCCTCCACAGCAAAGACCAAAAAACTAAGTCAAACAGAGACAAATGTCAATCCTGAAACTGTAAGCATCAAATGAAGAGATAAAGAACTCAGTCAAGCACTGAATGGAATAAGAAACTAACAGAGAACAGAGAGCAAGGAGAGATATATGCAGAGGTACCCTATCAGCTAACGCAGCAAGGATTCGCCATCTTGGACTCCAGTCAGAGATCAGCGAACAGGGAGTATAGGAAAGCAGCTTCATGGATCTTCTAGAAGGAGACATAACAACCGGTAACCAGTGATATGCACTATCCCACCACCCACCCTTCTTCACCTCCACTCAGCTTCCTCTGCTTCCTGTGGCCATAGTCTCTTGGCCAAGAGGCACTGGCTTCAGCCCTGTGCCACTTGGATTCCATCTGCTCACACTGGCCGGCTCCCTGAGTGCCATTTGTTTGTTGCTGGTGTTGTTTTTTCCGCTTCTTTTTGTTCTTCTATATTTCTCACCACCTCCCCCTCCTTTCTCTCAAATACCTGGCTCTGTGTGTCATCTTTGCTTCTTCCTGAAAGGCTGTGAAATGTCGCTCAACTGTGGAATTGTTTCCTGGCCCATGCCGCCGTGCTGGTGGAATCTGCTGGGGCTTTTTTTGTTTGTTTGTTTTAATTTGTTTGTTTGTTTTCTTTTTCGTTTATCAGCTTGGGAGCCCCTTCTAACGAGGCTGTACTGCATGGCTTGGGAGCTACTTCCTCAGTCTGCAAAGCACCACAGTGGGATCCCTGGGAGCATTTCTTTTCTGCTTTTTTGTTTTTGTTTTGTTTGTTTTCTTTTCTCTCTTTTTCCCTTTTTGTCTTTCTTCATTTCTCAGATCTCATCTCTCTATACTTATCTTCTCTTCCAGTCTTTTGAATGTCTGGCGCTGTGTGACACCTCTGCCCATTCTAGCCGGGCTGTACACTGTGGCCCAGGAGCCATTTCTCAAGTCTTCTCAGCCACACCGGTGGGATCTTTGTGAACTTTTCTTTCCTTTTTTCTAAATTGTATTTACTTTTTTTCTTTTACCTTTTTCTTTTTCTCCATTTCTCAGTCTCACATCTCTCCACTCCAATGGCAAGTTTCCTTAGCACTCTTTTTTGTGTGTTTGTTTGTTTTTGGCTTCTGTTTCTCTTTCCACTCTCTCCTCTTTCCCATATCCATCTTAGCTCAACACACATCACAATCTCCTCTTTCCTGCCTAGCTGCATCATGCATTGAACATCACAACCCCAAGCAGCGCAAGCAAAGCCTACCTGAACCTGCCCTGCACTGATTCCCTGCCTGCCCTGTCATCCCTAGTATGTGCCAAAACAACCCACCTAGCAACTCCCCTTCAACTGGACCTGCCCTGCTGCACCATAGCTGAGTGACTGACCCTGCCATTGGATACTTTTCATGCCCACAGACAAGCAAACAACAAAGAATGTACAGCCTGCTTGCTCAGACATAACAAAATGAAAC
This sequence comes from Dugong dugon, assembly GCA_030035585.1. NCBI lineage: Eukaryota > Metazoa > Chordata > Mammalia > Sirenia > Dugongidae > Dugong > Dugong dugon. The sequence continues at coordinate 45,565,264 of CM057465.1, forward strand.
AAAAAAAGTAGGATGAAAGAAACAAATCTAAAACCAATAAATGAGGAAAATAGCTATTGAATGTTCTGAAGACAGCAGACAATATCAAAACATTTACAAAAACAGGACAGGATGTTCCAGTAGGGGTCCAAAATAAAACACCAGATGACTTTCCAGTAGAAGAAAAGGCACTAGAACTATCTGATAGGGAATTTATTCAGAGCTATCCAAGAGTTGAAGCAAAAAGCAGACAAAAATGAGGAAAAAATAGACAAATTTGTGGAAAAGGTAGACAAATTCATAGAAAATACAGGCAAAAAAATGAAGAATTCAGAAAAATAATACAGGAACAAAATGCCAAAATAAATTCACAACTAGAAATCATACAAAAACAACAATTAGAAATCGAAAAGATAAACAACAAGATTTCAGAAATGGACAGTGTCATAGAAGGGTGGAGGAGCAGGTTTGAAATGATGGAAGACTGTATCAGTGAAACTGAAGACAAACACTTGGATATAACTCTGAGGACAAGTCAGAAAAAGAACAAAGAAAAATGAAGAAACCCTGAGGATTATGTGGGATACAATCAAAAGCAAACATTTGTGAGTGATCGGAGTTCCAGAACAGAGGGAGAAAACAGAAAACACAGAGAGGATCATTGAAGAATTGCTGACAGAAAACTTCCCCAATGTCATGAAGATGAAAAGCTGACCATCCAAGAAGCTCAACGAACCCCATATAGAATAGAACCCAAAAGAAAATCACGAAGGCATATCATACTCACTCACTAAAATCAAAGACAAACAAAGAATCTTGAGAGCAGCTTGAGAAAAACAAAAAGTCACATACAGAGGAGAAACAATAACACTAAGCTCAGCTTATTTGGTAGAAACCATGCAGGCAAGAAGGCAATGGGATGACATATATAAAACCTAGAAAGAATAATATATCCTGCAAAACTCTCATCCAAATATGATGGTGAAATTAAGACATTTTCCAGAGAAACAGAAATTAAAGGACTATGTAAAAATCAAACCAAACTTAAAAGAATTATTAAAGGGAGCCCTTCGTTGTGAGAACAAACAACATCAAACCACAGGCTGAATTTATTATGCAGGATCATACCAGCCAGATACCAACCTAGGAAATGAACTCTTAAGGACTCTATAAAACAAAAAGAATTACAACAGGGAACCAGAGAGATTAACTTTTAAATGACAACAACATTAGAACAATAAAAGAGGGAATAAATGGTGTAGGTATAGAACATTCTAATGAAGAGGAAGGCAAAACAATACCAAATAATAATAGACTGGTTCAAACTTAGGAAGATATGGGTAAATTTCAAGGTAACCACAAAGAAAGTTAACAAACCTACTCATCAAAATAATGAAGAAAAACATAAAGTCTCAGTAAAAACAAAATCTATAAAGAGGAAATACATGAAGAAACATAATGTAATTAAACCTTTTATTATTTTCTTTTAGGTATATGACAGACATGCCTGGTTGCCTCCCCAATACCATTCCTCTCTCTTTCCTTGTGAGTCAATCAATGATTTTATTCTCTTGGAAACATACTGAGTCTCTTAAGACATATTAAGGATATTCTAATCAATGGTTCTCATCAGGTAGCAATGCTATCTCTCCAGGAAGTAGGAAGTTGTCTCTCAGGCACTTAGTGTCTAGGGATCATGGGCAGTCTTGCACAATAAAGAATTGCTTCATTCAATGTGCTAATTTTACCAGTGGAAACACTGGCTTACCTGATCATGGAAATCTTGCCCCACTTTGACAATGATTAGTCTAGGGATGGGTATGTTACCAAATTCAGTCCAAAGAAGCATAAAGTGAAATCTATTGTGGACTTCAGTGATTTTCCTACCCTATATAAAGAGGGAGGGCTGTGAAAATAGCTCCTCTTTGCTCCTGTACCCTTCCTCTTTGCTTTGTGCAATCTTCTGTGAGCATATGGTGGTGGGAGCTGAGTAGTCAACATGTAATAATAAGGCCACTAGCATGATAAGGAAAGCAAAGGAAGGCAGAGAAGGATGGAAGGGCTACAGACTTAACTCAAGGACTGCATGCTTCAATACTTCTCTATAAACAACACATAAGAAATCTTCCTTCGCAATATACAGAGGTCTTTGTTATTTTTTAAGAAAATGTTTTCATTGCTATAATTTTTTCATAGTTTACTTATCTTTCCACTATATTTAAACATTCATAAGGAAAAAAATATTTTAATAGCTAGCCCAATGTACATTCAGCACATTTTAAAATCAAACTTTTAAATAAGCATAGAAAAATGAAAACTATGCACCTAAGAATAGTGTATTACACAGCAAATAAGACAGAATTGAACTGAATTATTCAAGCTTAGGGTATACATTCTAAAACTGCATTAAGGAAAACTCACTCAGTAAAATTTGTGCTTTGTTATGCATAGTCAACCAACAAAATTTTAGATGTGTTGTACTGATCTTGTATTTTAAAAGTGTAGTGACTTTTTGGCTTTACAATTCAGTGAACAATAACTATAATGCTCTAACAAGTCTTTTATTTTCTTCTGCTCCTGAAATGTACAAAATAGTTTTAAAATGAGTGCCTTCACAACACAGATTTATCTATTGTTTTGTGGGAGTGCTTGTTAGCAATGATACGTAGTTACGGAGTATGCAAACAATGTGTTTTAGAGTTTCACAAAAATAGTTAAGTTTGTATCATGAGTAGATAGTTAACAAAAAACTGGTGTAGAAAGCTAATTATATGTAGAAATGTAGTCTAATCATATCTTTACATTTTTTAAACTAAACATTTTTATTTAGTATAATTTCCTTTTGAGTAATTTTATTACCCCCACATTTAAAATGTACAGTAAATATTACTGGGTGGTGTTTATTTGTTTCCTTTTGCTGTTTATTTTAGTCTGTAAAATATTTCCTCCAGTTAATAACTAATATCCACCAATGATATTTTGAGTTCTTGAAAGACTTGACAAGGTAAAATGAAGAAGTGTAAACCTTTATATGTAACTAATCAATTTATACACTGAATGCACATTAAATTTATTTTTGGCATATTTAAAAACACTTATATTCAGACCTCATATAAGAAATTATAATATATTGATTTGGTGTGAAGCATGTCTATCATTTTTTAAGTATCTTAGGTGAGTGTTCTGCATAGCCAGAATAAAGATCCTTTGATCAAAAACCTATTTACTGTTAATAAATAAATACTTAAAATCAAGGAAATTCATAGCATAAAAAGTGCTGGATGCACAAGTTTGCTATACTATAACTGTAACCCTTGCCCTACATCTCTGTAGCTACTAACAGACAGAATCACTACAAATGGACACCAAGTAAATTAAGTACCTTAGGGGGAGATGGTTGCCCTCTGAAAGACCTGAAAGATATTGTTTTGTCTTGGTGAGGCAAAGGAGGAAGGACTGTTCTCTGACAACAGTAAGTCTAGACTAGGCAATCAGGAGATGGCCACCCACTTTGAACAGGGGAAATGAGTAATGTACATTGCCCACAGGGGGCCTTCCTCTTTTAAAACTCCTTTTCCTTTTTTACCCTTTCCTCTACTTTCTTTCTGTACATGCTATTTGGCATGTAGTTTTTGCAGCTTGCTAATATATTAATCCAGAAGAGAGGGCCTTTAAGGTTCCTCTCCCATGATGCAAAGTGGGGCATGCATGGATATGATTGTAACGTCACACCCTGGGACAGCAACCTAACTTCAGGTAACCTTGGCTGATAAAGATGTTTGTTGTTCTAGTTATCCCTGTCCTGTCTATTCTGTGAGTAATAAACTCCTTTTGATCATGCCATTAAAACAGTGTATGATCTGTGCTCTGCTCCAAACAGTCCTCCACTTTAAGAACATGGTACATGTCAAAAGACTTGCAGATTATCAAGTTCCACACATCTCAAAAGATTCTGCTCTTCTACCACATCTCTAGGCCAAAAGACACTGTTGTATTTGATCACCAGCAGGAAGTTAATGCTAGTTGCAATTATCTGGATTCACATCCATTATTTGGCCAATCTCACATTTACAATGGAAGAATTGGAGATAAGTTTCAAGCATCTTTTATTTTAAAAAAAATAATAATTAAACAAAAGTATGTGTGTGCAGGGGTAGGTTGGTGGTGCAGTAGAATAGGGAAAAGCAGAAAGTGGCAGATGGGGCAAGGAGAGACAAAGATACAATGACACTATGCATTACTTTTATATAATAGATTATTACTTTAGTATAAAAGAAACTAGAATTCATGAATGGAATTAAATAACAACCATAGTGATACGAGGCAGCTATAACTGTGCTTATAGAAATAGCTTTGTGACACTATATTCAGATGGTTCTCCAGCTACGTCTTTGCCTACGTACTTTGTGCAATTTCTGGCTAATCTCCTCTATTCTTTTCAAGATGCAGATGTTCCTCAGCACTTACTTATCAACTTTATCTATAAAAGCATTTTTCAAAGTACAATATGAAAACCACATCATGCATGTGCACCTAAATTACCAAAACCTGAACATTTCAAGGCTTCTTTAAGACATAGTAAATCAGAATTCCCAAGGATGGGTGCTTTAATTTTTTTAAGTACATCCAGTTGATTTTTTTACCCAATAATACTTGAAAACACTATTAATTAATGTAAAACTCCCACTATTACTTCTGCCTCGCTCATTTATAGCGCTTGTCATATTCTATTGAAATTGTTCCAAATACATGGAATTTCATGAAGAGCAAGGGTTGGGTCCCTTCTTATATATTCCCAGCAACTAGCATAGAATTTGGCCCATTGTAGATATTAATCTGTATGGGTAGGATAAAAGAATGGCTCGATTAAGCAGTCAATCGTTTTCATGCTTCTTTAAACTCTCTATGGATAACTCAGTGCTTTCTTGTCCAAAACCTTGTTTCAAACCCTCTTCCTCTTCACTAGTTTCACCAGTTTAGCTGCTTTTGCCTCATACTCACCTCTTCCCTCTTGGTCTAAAAACTTCTGACCTCCTTTTGTTATTGGTTTTGGTTTTCCCACGGGGTGCTGTGTCTCTGATTGAAAGCTCTAAAAACAGTGTCCATGGATCAGTTCGATCACATCCTTATATATGATGTATTATCTCTTTTCACTGTCTTCTTCTGTTTACATCTACCTTGCATATATTAACTACTAATAAATATTTTTTGAAATAATCTTATAATTTGGATGTCATGTTATATATAATTAGGTAGCAATCAATTTGTTTATAAGATTTTTGTATCAGAATATCTGGAAGTTTATATCTTGAAAACAATTGGCATCATTTAGTTTAGAAAAACAGTTTGATGTACGTACTAGTTTCCTATGGTTGATGTAACAAATTACCACAAATCTAGTGCCTTAAAACAACATGCTTTTATTCTCACTTTTTTGGAGACCAGAAGTCTGAAATCAGGATGAATCGACCAAAATCAAGGTGTTGTCAGAGAAGCACTCCTTTTGGAGGCTCTAGGGGAGAATCCATTTCTTGCCTCATCTGGCTAGTGGTGGCTGCCAGCGTTCCTTGCACTGTGGTCGCCATCACCACAATCCCTGCCCCAGTTGTCACATTGCCTCCTTCTCTCTGTTTGCATCGAATCTTCCTCTGCCTCAGTGTCTCTTACAAGGACACTTGTGATTACATTTATGGCCTATCTAGATAATCCGGGATATTTTCCTGATCTCAAGATCTTAACTTAATCACATCTACAAAGATAGTTTTTTTCATATAAGATAACATTTACAGGTTGCAAGGATTAGGATTTTATATCTTTAGGGGGCATAATTTAGCCTACTACAAAACGGCATATCCTTCTAGTTGCCCTCCAATAATTACTTCTTCCCTTATTCCATAGTATTAGGATTTTTACTGAATAAAGTTTGTATTACTCAGCTTCCCTTTAATTACAGTTGAAAATACATGGTAAAGCTATGGTTAATGTGATGCAGGAGCACTGGTGGTGCAGTGGCTAAGAGCACCAACTGCTAACAAAAAGGTCAGTAGTTCAAATCAACCAGCTGCTCCTTGGCTACCTTATGGGGCAGTTCTAGTCTGTCCTATAGGGTTGCTATGAGCAAAAATCAACTTGACAGCAACAAGTTTAATGTGATGTAAGTAAAAATGATGTGGACAACTGTTATGGATTAAATTGTATCCCCCAAAAAGATATGCTGAAGTCTTAAACTTCGCACCTGTGAACTCGAGCCTGTTTGGAAATAGATTTTTGTTTTGTTATTTAATGAGGTCACCCTGGACTGGGGTGGGTTCTGAATCTAATTCTTTCTAAGTGGTGTCTTATAAAAGAGGAGAACAGACACAGAGAAACATACATCGGGGGGAAATGCAATGCGATGATGGAGGCAAATGCATCTATAAGCCCAGGAACACTAGAAGCTGAAAGAGAAAGAAATTCTCCTAGAGCCTATACCCTAAACTCAAACTTCTAATTTCCTGAATGCAGAACAGAACTTCAAATTCTCATGGACTCCAGACTTTCTGGAGCCATGGAGGCTGGATGAATCCCTGAAACTATTGCCCTGAGACAATCTTTAAACCTTAAATCAGAAATATCCCCTGAAGTCTTCTTAAAACAAACAATAGTCTAGTTTAATGAGTAAACAATGTCTGCCTTGAGCATTGTGCTCTTTCAAGAACTACCTATATGGCATCAAAGTGATAACAGTGATTCAAAAGATTAGATAGAAACTTTAGGGGGAGGAATAACCCAGAAAAGGAGGGTGAGAATGGATACACAAGTTGAAGAATGTAATCAATGTCACTGAACAATTTAACCACTGTAGAAATGGTTAAATTGGTGTGTTTTGCTGCGTATATTCTCAACAATACTAGTAAAAGGAAAAACAACAACAATAACTATAAAAAACTTCTAGTCTCCTGAGCTGTGAGAAAATACTGAAAAATAATTTCTGTTTGTTAAAGCCACCTACTTGTGTTATTTTGTTACTGCAGCCCTAGGAAACTAAGACTGCAACTTTTAGATAATTCCCTTAAGTGGATAGGCATAAAATTATCATCTTCAGCTGTTCAATGATTGGAATGCAGATCTGGTGGTGAGGCATCTTGGATTATGCAAACTAGGTGAGTTGTTAGGCACCCAAAAGGAAAAAAGAAGCATGGGTTCCTAGCGGCTTCTTTGAACTGAGCTGCCATATAAAGCTGAACTTTAACATGAGAAAGTAACATTATGTGTAAACTACACTTATCTGGGTTCTCTGGAACACACTGATGAATATACTTCAACTAATATGAAGATATTTTCAGATGCAGTGGGGAATTATGTAAAGTTAATGATGGAAGCTAGGCTTACTCATTAAGATAATGTATAAGAAGTCACAATAATATCAATAAGTAAAGTAGAATTTTTATGAAACCACGTAATGCTTCATGATTTTGTAAGTAATTTAGCCTCTCTGAGATTCAGGTATTTATCTAGAGCTAAAAGATCCTGAAATTTCCTTTTGGTTGCACTAAAATTTCAAGATGATTTTGACTTAGAATTGGAAGACATTTCCATGATATGAATTCAACCACACAACAGGAAAAAAGCTGAAATAAAATAAATTTAAAAGATTAAGTTAGGCTGGACATTTTTTATAATGAAATTCTTATGCAAAGGTATGGGTGTATGAAATCATCTATAACAAAACAATTGTGTGTATGTGATCATAAAAGAATCAAATATTCCCAGAAATAACAATGGAGGTTTTACATTGCAACATTTCATAATCTCATGAACTTTGACTTGGTACAAGAATTAAATATTATGAAAACATGATATTAAAAATAAAAGAAGCAGAATTATTGAATTAATACTATGTTGTTGTTGTTATGTGCTGTCAAGTTGACTTCAACTCATAGCTACCCCAGGTGATGGAGCAGAACTGAGCCATAAAGTGTTCTAGGCTGTAATCTTTATAGGAGCAGATCACCAGGTCTTTTGACCTGCAAAGCTGCTGGGTGGATTTGAACCACCAACCTTTTGGTTAGCAGCCAAGTGTTTAACTGTTGCACCTCCAAGGCTCCTTATAGTAGCTTAATAATAATCTCCAAAGATTTCAGGTGCTAATCCTTAGAATCCATAAATATCACCTTATATGGGAAAAGAGTCTTTGTAGTGTGATTAAATTAAGGATCTTGAGATGGGAAGATTATCCTGGATTATCCAAACCTACAATTGACTCATAACGATCCCATAAGGTTTCCAAGGCTGCAAATCTCTCTGCCACATCTTTCTCCCACAGAACTGCTGGTGGTTTTGAACCACTGACCTTTTGGTTAGCAGTCCATCACTTTAACCACTTTGCAACCAGGACTCCTTCGGATTCTACAGGTAAGCCCTAAATGCAATCATATATATCTTTATAAGAGGGAGTTCAAGGAATACTTCACAGACAAAGACAAGAAGGCATGCCACCACCAAGGCAGAGTTTTGAGTGGTGGCCAGAAGTTAAGGAACGCCAGTAGCCACTGGAAGTTGGAAGAGGCAAAAAATGGATTCTCCTCTAGAACTTTTGGACAAAACGCAGCTCTGCCAACACCTCAATTTGGACCAGTGATACTGAATTCAGACTTCTGGCCTCCAAAACTGTGAGAGAATAAATATATCTTGTTTTGAGCCACCATATCTGAGGTAATTTGTTATGGAGGCCATTAAAAAAAAAAGTGTTGCTGTGGAGTTGATTCCAACTCATAGCGACCCTACAGCAGCCATAGGAAACTAATAAACTCACATTAAAAAAAAAAAGATAGCTCTGATGTAAAAATAATTATTTAAAATAGTTTATTGAATCAATATAAAAGATGATCCATTGTCTATAAAACATAGTCTTCAATTGTGGTCTCCAGTTGAAGGTAAAATTAGATACTTTCTATTAGTATCATATGGTAGAAACAATTTAATTCAGTTACAAATATAAATAAAAGAGCAGGTAATAATTGATTGTACATAATATGAGTCCTTCGATCTTCCAGGGAAAAGAATAATGGGTTTAGTTTGCCTTTAAAGTTTTATAATTCATCTCTCAATCTATAAAGAGGAGAAATCATATCAAATAAAGAAAGCATAAAAAACAATTAAAGATTCCAGAAAACACAAAGTTTCAGAATGCTTCTTTTAAAAAATAAATATTGAATTATTTTAACAATAAAATTGACTTAAGTATTACTCTGAATTAATGTTATCAATCATGTATTAATAAGAAGTATAGTTTCATTCATATTCATTTTCCCCACAGCTATTATATAAACCACTCTTTTAAATTTCTATAACACACGTATTGATTCACTGAGGGAGTTCAAGCTTATTTTTGGTTTCACATCTTTTGTGCCTTATCTCTTCCATTTGCATTTGGCTTTCAGTAAAATAAAAATGAATATGAATTACTCCAGTTCCTTTGATTTTTGCTTTTCTATTTAGCACAAACCGTTTAAAAGAATGTAGGCTACAAAAAAGATTCCTTCTTGTCTTTCCTTTCTGAACACTTTTTTTCCTTCACCTTTTTTTGAGCTCTTCCTATTGTGATTCTAACAAAGAGAACCTCAAGGACATTAATATGGCATTATAAAAAAATGAGTGAAAAGGACTTCCATTTGCAGTAAGATGGAGTAGATGTCCTTTTTCCTTTCTGACAGCTTAAATAAAATGGACCAATTTCTTGAATAGCACAAGCTATTACAACTCAAGAAATGTCAAAGAGACAATTTGGATTTCCCTGTAATTATTAAGGAAATTGAATACATTATTATCAAATTGTCAGAAATCTCCAGAATCAGAGGGTTTCACTAGAAAATTCTACCAAATATTTAAAGAATTAACACCAATTCTACACAATCTCGTGAAAACAAAAGAGGAGGGAACACTCCTGAATTCATTTTAAGAAGATAGTGTTACCCTGATACAAAAATCAGAAAAAGAGAATAGAGAAAGAAAGAAATGTATAGACCAATATCTTCCATAAATATACATACAAAAATTCTCAACAAAATATTATCTAGTATAATTCAGCAATACATAAATGATTTATACACCATGAGCAAATGAAGTTTATTCTAGGCAAGCAAGTCTAGTTCAATATTTGAAAATCAATCAATATAATCCCACAAATTAACAGGCTAAAAAAGAAAAATCATATATCAATTGATGAAGAAAAAATAAATAAAAACTTAACGTTATTCAACACCTATTCATGATAAAAATTCTCAGGAAATAGAAGTAGAAGGGGAATTCCTTAACTTGATAAAGAACATCCAGAAGAAAACTACAACTAACATTATACTTAACGGTGAAAGACTGAATGCTTTCTTCTGAAGATTAGGAATAACCAAAGGATGTCCATTCTCACCACTCTCATTCCAAATAATGCTGGAAGTTCTAGCTAGTGCAATAAGGCAAGAAAAGAAAAATCATATAGATCAGAAATGAAGAAATAAAACAGTCCCAACTTGCAGATGACATGATTGTTTACTTTAAAAATCCAAAATTAAAAATCAAGGTTAATGTAATTGCTGTCAATAAGTTGTACACCTGTAAAAATTGAAGAGACTAAAGTGGTGTGATAAATATACTTAAAACAAAGACAACCAAACACCTCATGGGATCTGGTTCCTTGAGTTGAAAGATTAGGGTCATTGTTTTATGGGACATTCCAGTTAATTGACCTAATAACATGTCTAGTGCTTTTGTTCTACCTGTAGTCAATTGTGTAGTGCCTGGATCTTAAAAGCTTGCAAGCAGCCATCCAAGACACAACAATTGATCTTTATTCCCCAGGAACAACAGAAGAAGGAGAGTCAGGAATAGGAGGAGGAAATGGAATGTGGCTAATTGTCTCCATGAACAACTGCATCCTTTGCCAAGAGACCAGAAGAATGGGCGCATGCCCATTTTGATCAAAGATTCTACAGAAGAATCCTGATCAAAAGTGTGAAAATGTAGAAAAAATTTCAAACCTCTTGGAATCTAGACTTTCTGGAGCCGTAGAGGCTGGATTAACACATGAAACTGTTTCCCTGAGATAATGTTTAAACTTTAAGCCAGAAAAATCTTCTAAAGCTTTCTTAAAACCAAACAATAGTTTAGTTTAACTAGTAAAGAATGTCTGCCTTGAGCATTGTGCTCTTTTAATCAGTTTCCTTTTTGGTTTAACAATCCCTTGAGGTGCAGTTTGATTTAATGTCATAAAACTGTTTATCCTGAATGAGTTTGTGAATAAATCACTAGTCTCTAAGTTCCATTTAATATACACTTGGTAGAAAGAAATTATTTTTCCAAGAAGATGAAGACATATTGTAGCCTTATGTCTGCCATAAGGTTTAAACCTAACACAGAAATTTTTTTTTTCTTTTTGGAAGCACAGTCTTGCCAAGCATTAAATGTATAGTTAACAGCTATCCAATAGTCACAAGAGAGTTGACAACTTAAATTACTTAGTTATAATGAAAATAAATAGCAATCTAAACATGGGCATATATTGCACTGTAATGGAATTGACTCCAATGTGTTACTAGGCAACTTCCCCAGACAGATTAAACATACTTTCTGTCATTTGATGGTGTCAAGATATATACATATACATGGTATAACTATATGTACAGAGTGACCAAAGCTCTTGTACTTTTAAATATAGTGTGACTATAAAATTAATTTTCATACATAATTGAGTGACATAAAAATTATATTCTATTCTGTAAAAAGTATGCCTCACTGAGTACCTTTAATAAAAATATGCTGTATCATATGCTGTCAATCACTCATAGTATATATTTAAGGAGTGAAACATTTGTTTTCCTAGATGAATAGAGCTTTCTTAGGGGATTTATACTTCTGTTTTAGGAATTTTTTGAAGCAAAAATTAACTGGAACTGTATAAAATATTTTTTTTCCTCATCATTCATATAACTGGAATAAATAAAATGGTATTAAATAGCAAAACTATATATACATATATATTCTTGTGCATTGGAGACTTTTTAATTTTATTTTACATTATTTTATTTTTTGCTTTCCTTATGTCTCTCTTAGCTAGATTCTCACTCTGAAATTCATATGAGCAGGTCTACTCCTGAAAAATGATAATGATTTTTTTGTAGGTAGTGACATATTAGAAATAAACTCTGTAATATTTGTCAGTCACAAAGAAAACTTGCTCAACTTCGTTTTCTTTTTCTTTTTCCCTTTTTGAAGAAACCACTATATTGATCTCACTATTTGGTTTGTTATCCACAATGGAAGATTGCCTTCAGTCCTTGTATTTCCAGAATAAAATGTCCATCTATTCCGTTGTTCATTTTTGTTGTTCTCTGAATCATATCTAACTTTTCCTTTTGTTTTTTTAATTTCAGTAACTGCTCCCAGAATGGTTTAAAATTGTCTACGTTCAGCTGTCCAGTGATTTTTTGCGAAGATTAGGAAAGGTTTTCAAGTGTTTATTTCCTAAAATATTTTCCTACAATGCCCGTAATTGTGTTTGCTGGTTGGGTTATACTAGTGTAGTAAGGAATCCAAGATTGATCTTATGAATAGATACATTAACCATCTAGAAAAGAAAGAGATTTTAGAAAATAGTTTAAATTCCACAGAACTCATTCCATTAAGTTACTTTAATTCTGAATATCAGTTAACACAAATATTTATGAAAAGAGTAATTATACCTTTATTCATTAGTCCATCCTAATTTTATCAAAAAAATATTATGCTCCTGAAATTGTACTAGACGCTGGAAATAACAACAACAACATTAATGCTATGATCTCAACACTTGAACAATATGTAACCAAGTGAGTAATAACGACAAAGCAAATTGGCATTTATAGAACCCTTGATATGTTTTGGGCACTTAGGATCTTTAGATAGATGATATCATTTCATTATTAAAACAACCCATTAAAATGAGCTATTATTCTTATTTTACAGATAAAGAAATTGAGGACAAAAACTTAAGTAATTTAAGCAAAGCTTTACAGAATGGCAGAGCTGTGACTTCAGAGTGTATAGTGTTAACAGATTAATTATTAAAAAATTTTGTTATAAAATATTTCAGTCATGGAATTTACCTGATCATATTCATCAGGATTGGAGGAAGACTCGTTAACAACCTGCAATATTCAGAGGACACAATATAATATTGCTTGCGGAAAGTAAAGAGGAATTGAAGGACTTACTGATGAAGATCAAAGACTACAGCCTTCAGTATGGATTACACTTCAACATAAAGAAAGCAAAAATCCTCAAAACTAGACCAACAGTAACATTAAGATAAAGAGAGAAAAGATTGAAGTTGTCAAGGATTTCATTTTACTTGGATGCACAGTCAACGCCCATTGAAGTATCAGTCAAGAAATCAAATGACACATCTTATTGGGCAAATCAGCTGCAGAAGACCTCTTTAAATTGTTCAAAAGTAAAGATGTCGCTTTAAGGACTAAAGTGCGCCTGACCTAAGCCATAGTGTTTTTAATTGCCTCATATGCATGCAAAAGCTGGGCAATGAGTAAAGAAGATGGATGAAGAATTGATGCTTTTGAATTATTGTGTTGGTGAAGAATGTTGAATATACCATGCACTGCCAGAAGAACGAACAAATTTGTGTTGGAAGAAGTACTGCCAGAATGCTCCTTAGAAGCAAGGATGGCAAGACTTTGTCTCATATACTTTGGACGTGTTATCGAGAAGGACATAATGCTTGGTAAAGTAGAGGGTTAGTGAAAAAGAAGAAGACCCTCAACGAAGATGGATTGACATAGTGACTACAACAATGAGCTCAAACGTAGCAACGATAGTAAGGACGGCGCAGGACTGGGCAGTGTTTCATCCTGTTGTGCATAGGTTCGCTATGAGTTGGTATGGACTCAATGGCATCTAACAACAACACAATATTCTTGTTTAGTTCAATTACTTTCAATAGTGTGGAAGATTTATTGGAGAAGAACTACAGTGGAGGCAAAAGAGAAAGAGAGAGAGATAAGCCCAGATATGTTACAGCACTAAAAACAAGTACTTACTATAAGAATGGATGATGGGTAGACCAATTGTAGACATTTAATAGATAGAGATGAAATTAAAATGTGTGCGTGTGGCAGGGTGGGGGATGTTCTGTTGATGAAGAAGAAAGAGTGAAGGATGACTTCACTCTTCTGGGTGCCAGCTAAAAACCTAAGTGAATAGGAAATATAAGAGGGAAAGGAAGCTATTAAGAGAAAAATAAATTAAATTTTCAGCCTGAGGATAAGATGCCAAATAAAACTGGACACAAGGCTTTGGAACTCAGGAGAGTATTTTTAGTCTAACACATAGGTTTGAAAATGACAAATTTCGATAGAGCCATGTCTTAAATTAAGTGCGAAGGGACAAGATTCCAAGTGGATTAGATGGTAGATATCATAATGAGCCTATTCAGAAATCCTCTTGTGAGAACTTTTGTCAGTGAAATAGAAAGGAGAGAGACAGATGGAAGTCAGGAAAAAGGGGACATATTTGGATATTTGAGGAAAGCTAATATATTATGAAATAAAGGTATAGGAAATTCATTAGAGTAATTTTCAAAGAAAATGTAGTAGGACTGTGGTGTAGCACCAAACGGCCTATGTAAATTGTCAGGCATGAATTGAACACGAAATCAGTCAGCAAGAGTTGATTGCTTTTCTTTTACTATGTTCAGCTTCTCAGTATTTAACCAGGTTAGATTTGGCCAAGTTAGTGAATACGAGACTGGTAGAGAAAGAGACTCCCACGCATCTGTTAGTTTGTCATACTGTGGGGGCTTGCCTGTTGCTGTGATGCTGAAAGCTATACCATCAGTATTCAAATACCAGCAGGGTCACCCATGGCGGACAGGTTTCAGCTGACTTTCGTACTAAGACAGACTAGGAAGAAGGACCTAGCAGCCTACTTCTGAAAAAAAAATTAGCCAGTTAAAACCTTATGAATAGCACTGGAACATTGTCTGATATATTGCTGGAAGACGAGCCCCTCAGGTTGGAAGGCACTCAAAAGAAAACTGAGGAAGAGCTGCCTCCTCAAAGTAGAGTCGACCTTAATGACTTGGATGGAGTCAAGCTTTTGGAATCTTCTTGTGCTGATGTGGCAGGACTCAAAATGAGAAGAAACAGCTAGTTGCAAACATCCATTAATAATTGTAACTTGGAATGTACAAAGTATGAATCTGGGAAAATTGGAAATTGCCAAAAATGAAATAGGACACATAAATATTGATATCCTAGGCATTAGTGAGTTGAAATGGGCTGGTATTGGCCATTTTGAATCAGATAATCGTATACTCTACTATGGCTGGGAATGACAAATTGAAAAGGAATGGTGTCACATTCATCATTAAAAAGAACATTTCAAGATCTAGCCTGAAGTACAATACTGTCAGTGATAGAATAATATCCATATGCCTACAAGGAAGACCAGTTAATACCACTATTATTCAAATTTATGCACCAACCACTAAGGCCAAAGGTGAAGAAATTGAAGATTTTTACCAACTTCTGCAGTCTAAATTGATCAAACATGCAGTCAGGATGCATTGATAAATACCTGTGATTGGAGTTTGAAAGCTGGAAACAAAGAAGGATTGGTAGTTGGAAAAAGTGTTCAAAAATCCTCACAAGTGGACCAGTAAGCAACATCATGATAAACAGAGAAAATATTGAAGTTGTCAAGGATTTCATTTTACTTGGATCCTATAAGATTGCCATGGTGTTTTCAATGGCCTCCTATGAATGCGAATGCTGGGCAATGAATAAGGAAGACCGAAGAGGAATTGATGCCTTTGAATTATGGTGTTGGTAAAGAATGTTGAATATGCCATGAACTGCCAAAAGAATGAACAAATCTGTCTTGGAAAAAGTATAGCCAGAATGCTCCTTAGAAGTGAGGTTGGCGAAACTTCGTCTCACATACTTTGGACATGTTATCAGGAGGGATCAGTCCATGGAGAAGGACAACATGCTTGGTCGAGCAGAGGGTCAGCAAAAAAGAGGAAGACCCTCAAATAGGATGGATTGACACAGTGGCTTCAATGATGGGCTCAAGCACTGCAAAGATTTTGAGGATGGCTCAACAATGGGCAGTGTTTCGTTCTGTTGTACATAGTGTCACTATGGGTCAGAACCAACTCAGTGGTACTGAACAACAACAGAGAGAGAGAGAGAGAAAGAAAGAGAGAGAGAGAACTGTTCCTTCATTTTGTTACTAACCAGAATTGTTTGGGCTTAATATATAGTTAATATCATTTTTTGACAGCCAAGAACAAGAAATTTCAAAAAAGAAAGTAAAAATATTTAAAGAGATCTACAGAGTTTATTTATTATTATTTCCTTTACAAGTATGTGAGGAAGTTAGGAACAATTTGAGCAAATGAATTATTGAGATGACAGATAGAAAAAGGTAAAATAAATAATTTCTTAGTGTTTAGTCATCTAAACTAAGAATCAAGATCTTGAACTAAACTGATCGTTGTGAGAAATTAACTTGATGATTCTAAGAATGAATTTTAATCAGTGTTAAGCAAGTTCTCAGGCCAGGAAATCATATGCATCAATCAATATACGGTACAGAAAAATAGATTTTTCCACTTGAACTATTCTCCTCACAAATGTAGTATTTACAATATCATGCTTGTTCAGCAAAATGTACCAAGTTGATCGTATTCTCATATGGACAATTTCAAACCTCAGAGCTTGCTTTGTAAAATGCTGGGCACACAGTAGCTACTTTTTATTGATTTAGATGATAGATGAGTTGTCAGAAAAATCCCATTTTTTAGAGCTATAACAAGATTTCTTTAACTGTAGATGTTTTAAAACAATCATTAGTTATTTTGGGGGGCCAAAATAAATTTACTTCATGTTGAAGATTTATAATCCTAATCACTTATGCTTTTTTTTTCTTTTTTTCTCCTAACTGTTGTACCTTAATGGCTGACTGCTCAATATGAGATGAGATGTCTGGCTAGAAGTGTACCTATTTCAGGGCTGTTTTACTTTGAGCCAGATAGAGAAAACTGCTTATTAATTCAGGCCACTTTTCCCAATCTGACATTTCCCTAATTTCATCAGTAGAAGTAGTAGCTATTTGAAGCTCTTGCATTGTGTGCTGTAAGTTATAGTTCACTTCATAGGCCAAATGCTCATTCTCTCTGAAAAACAAATTAACCCGTAATGTGGCTGAGCATTATTTGTATTGCATCACATAAGCATTTATAACAATGATCTATGGCAAGATGCATCTTCAGTTTCAAAGAAATCTCTAGTTTCTTTACTTTATATCTCCATCCCAGTAGCATCAAAGGACAGGTAGCCTATAGGAAAATTGTGGGGATGGTGAGGAATGGATGAAAAATAAGGTGACACCTGGACCCCAGTATCTTGCTTATTTTACATATCTAGCCGAAAAGACTTACATCTCTACATCAGCAAACCTAAATTACGGAAAAGAACTCAGTCATTTTTAAGGTGCTGTAATTGGAGCAAATGTTTAATAGCTTCCTTGAAAGACATAGATATCAGAATCCTTTTATTCATCGTCATTCATTCTACATTTATTAACACTCATGTTATGCTAAACATTATGTTAATAACTGCACATACAAAGACGACAATAACATTGTGCCTGTGGGGGGTGAGAGTGAAAATGGAGAGAAGTGGCTATCAGACAGAGTGCATCTGAGCATAGGCATATAGCATATTTAAGAAGAAGTGATAGAGCCATGAGTATGAAGTGGTATATGATACTCATATTGTTAAGGACCTTGATGGCAGTCTAAGAAATTTGCATTTTTCCCCAGTAGACAACTTGTGGGGGGCCATCATGAATAATTGGAGGTTTATGTTTTTATGAAAAAGATTTTTTTTTAATTTTTTAGTTTTTTGTTGTACTTTCGATGAAAGTATACGAACAAATAGTTTCTCATTAAACAGTACACATATTGTTTTATGACAATGGTTAACAAGCTTTTGACGTATTAACACCATGCCTTCTCAGTCTTGGGTTCCCTATTACGAGTTTTCCTGTCCCCTCCTGCATTCTAGTCCTTGTCCCTGGACTGTTGTGCCCCATTAGTCTCATTTTGTTTTATGGAGCTGTCTAATCTTTGGCTAAATGGTGAACCTTGGGAGTGACTTCATTACTGAGCTAAACGGGTGTCCAGGGGCCATACTCTCGGGGTTTCTCCAGTCTCTGTCGGGCCAGTAAATCTGGTCTTTTTTGTGAGTTAGAATTTTGTTCTACATTTTTCTCCAGCTCTGTCTGGGACCCTCTGTTGTGATCCCGGTCAGAGCAGTCAGTGGTGGTAGCCGGGCACCATCTAGTTGTTCTGGACTCAGTCTGGTGGAGGCCATGGTAGTTGTGGTCCATTAGTCCTTTGGACTAATCTTTCCCTTGTGTCTTGTTTTCTTCATTCTCCCTTTCTCCCGAAGTGGTGAGACCAGTGAAGTATCTTAGATGGCTGTTCATAGGCTTTTAAGACCTCAGATGCTACTAACCAAGGTAGAATGTAGAACATTTCTTTATAAACTGTATTATGCCAATTGAGCTAGATGTTCCCTGAGACCACGGTCCCCACAGCCCAACTGGAGGTTTTTAAAGCAGTGGAATGATATAATATTTGAACTTTATAAAGATCATCCTGGCAAGACTGGAAAGGACTGATGGAGATACAAAACTCTGAGAGAGGGAATCTGTTACAATAGTTTAAGAAAGAATAACGGAAAGAAGGGAGGGAGTAAGGAAGACTGATTTAAGTTAGTGACATTGGAGAAAGTAGGGAAGAGGAGATAAATTAAAGAGGTATTTAGTAAGTACAAACAACGTGCTCTAGATACTAATACAAAGAATCTAATGTTGAGGATTGCTTTGAGCTAGAGAACCCTCTGAGAATGGATATGATTACTTAAGCAAAATACATAGACTAAAGAAGAGGGCCAGGGATTATAACTGTAAAGCATTTTAACATTTAGAAAAGATTGAGAGGAGACTTCATAGTGTTCTTGGAAACAGCATTCAGAGAGACAAAAGGAAAACAAACAAAGTATCAGGACGGAGGTGTCAGTATCTAAAATGTCACAATATACTATTTAAATGTGTACTGAAATGTAGAAGTTGACCATTAGTACTGATCTTATAGCAGTTCAGTAGAGAATTGGAGGTAAAACCCTGATTTCACAAATAGGATTTGAGGAAAATATAACAAACTGAAGATCACTTTTCAAAAAGAATTTCAGACCTAGGAAGAGAATGAGATGGTATGCTATTTAGAAAGAATAATACCTTATAGGATGAGCTTTTTTAATTTTAATTTTATGTTGAGGGCTATGTGTACAAATTTGTATGCTAAAAGCAAAAAAATACAATACAGAGATTGAAAATGAGCCAAGAGGGGTAATATTAACTAAATCAAGATCTCTAAGAAAGAGTAGATGGGATACAGAACCAGTTGGAAGTATATCTTTTTTTGGGAAAGGAAACATGTCTTCTTCTGAAGTGGAAAAAAAAAAAGGTGGCACGACTTTTAAGAATAACTTACCTTCACAGTTGGTTGTTCAGAGCTCTCCATGCCCACCCCTTGCCTTTACCCAAGGTAGAAGTCCAATCTCCCAACTTAAGAGTCAGGGACCTGGAAGTCGGGGGCCCTTGCTGAACTTGACAGCCTCGTTTTTATCTGTCCCTCCATGTGGTCACACTAAGTCACCACAGTGATCTCTTTATTGTCCCCTAAACATACATGCACTTTCCTGCCTAAAGCTAGAAGGAGACAACTAGTATTCATGCCTTTAAAAAAAAAAAGAATAACTTACCAGTGGGGTGGGAAAAAAATTACCTTCTGAGTCAATTTTGCTGTATGACTCAAAAATCGATGTAGTTATGAATGAGGGTTATGTTAGAGTAGAAGGGGACTCAGGGAGAGTGCTGAAGATTTTTAAATGGCTGTCATAGAAATTAGAAGAGGGAATGGCTATGATATATAGAAACACCAACAAGAGGCACTGATTACCCAACTGAGGATGTAGACTACACCTGGGTAGTGGCAGTAGTCTTAACCTGTTTCAAAATAGCCTCCAACACTATACAGTCACATATGTGCAGGAGAAGAGAAAGCATTTTGTCAGGTTTAAGGGGAAGAGGGTCACTAGATTGAACCTTGTACAATAACAAGGACAGAAGAGTATGGGCATTGTTGACATGGTGTTTGATATAGGTCTCATGGGCTTAGAATGAATAAAGTACAGCTAGGAGGAGCCTGTAAAAGACTAGGTGAAGGAATGAACAAGAAAAAACATGTCCAAGAAGAGATATCAATAAAAATTTACATGGATCAATTGTTTTATTAAATGTGGGGACAGCTAATTAATTACATCACATCCATAAAATGCCTTTAATTTTATGTTTTTCAGAATTAATTTGCTTTATGATATATATGACAAATACTTGAATAGGTGAATTAGGAAAACGCTACACAATTCAATCATTTTAAAAAAGTGGTTTAATGTATTCTAGTAAACTATTCGATAACCATAGTGGTCTTCAATGTTGAAAGAGCCTGAATTTTAAGCTGCTTCAGTTTAAAGTAAAATTTGTAAAAATAAACTAAAACATGTAAATATAAACATTTTCTATATTCAAATGTTGCACAATTTATTGATAGGAAAGATTTATTTGAATTTCTAGCCCACACAGTGTACATACAAATCATGATTCCATTTGCCTACATTTATAATAGCTATTTAATAACACATATTTTATAAAAACATAAACAATTTTTAAAAAGTACATTGTAATTAAACATTCATGCTCACTGTGAATGTGAGTACTTGTACATATCTTTTGACTAATAAATATTTAAATTATTTATACATTTAATTCCACCACTTGTCTTTCAGTTTGTAGTACTGTGGTGGCTTGCATGTTGCTAAGGTGCTGGAAGCTTTTCCACCAGTATTTCAAATACCAGCAGGGTCACTCTTGGTGGACAGGTTTCAGTGGAGCTTCCAGACCAAGACATACTAGGAAGAAGGACCTTGCAGTCTACTTCTGAAAATATTGGCCAGTGAAAATCTTATGAATAACAGCAGAATATTGTCTGATATAGTGTCAAAAGATGAGACCCTCAGGTTGGAAAGCACTCAAAGGAGGGACCAGTCCCCGGAAAAGGACCTCATGCCTGGTAAAGTAGACACTCAGCAAAAAAGAGGAAGGCCCTCAACGAGATGGACTGACATAGTAGCTGCAATGATGGGCTTAAGGATAACAATGATTGTGAAGATGGCGCAGGACTGGGCAATGTTTCTCATTCTGTTGTACATAGGGTCACTATGAGTCAGAACCTACTGGATGGCACCTAACCACAACAATGTACATTTAAGTTATTTGAATAGGATATATTTATAGGCAATATTTGCCATAGGGAATTTAATTGCCACTTCAGATGAATTATAGGGCATGGAGGAAGAGATGAGGTGGGTTCTTTCCGTTACAATAATAAGGGAAATATTGATAATAATATGGAGTGCTTACCATATGGCAAAATTAACAAGGACTGTATAATTTAATTCTTGAAACAAAATAAGAAATAAACAAACAAAAATGATAAAAGTAACTACTATTTTTATGCTTATTTTATGGCTGAGAAAACTTATGCTTGATGGCTCTGAGTTTCTAGGCCAAGATCAGAGCTAAGAAATGGTGGAGACAGCATTGGTGCATAGTCACATCCCAAAATATTTATAGCTAATCACTGTACTGCTTGAATACGTCCCACAATTATGTATTCAAAGAGTATTAATTCATCGCACTAACACTCTTGACTTTTTGAATAGCAGAAGTTATTTCAAAGAACCATCACTATTGACAAAATATTCTACAATCTTAATTTTCTCATTTCAAATTCTGCCTATAACTAACTAGAGATAGAGTGAATGGTCAGAGCATATGATTTGTGAGTCATACATATAAACGTAAGTCTGGGTTATGCCAGAGTGGTTGATGGATTGCTTGAGGTTTTAACACATAACAGGCAATCAATAATTGTTCATTTTTGTTGAAAAAATGATGAATGTATAAATTAATGTTTAGAGAACATTAGCAAATTATTTTAAAAAGATGAGATAGTAAAGGGAGAGAGAGATTTCAAAATGACAGTAAAGTTTCATGTAATATGAAGGGGAAAAGAATATTTAAAAGATTGCAAATACAACTGGAGGAAGGAAGAAAATTGAAAAAAGTTTATTGGATTTTTGCCGGAAACCATTTTTGACTTTGTCAAATAATGTTGGTGCAAGGTGGAGGACAAATACTTTGCTGAAATGATTTCCTGGACATATCCTAATACATATATTTTTTCACACAAAACAATTTTCAGACCTTTATCTAGCTTGGGAATTATTAATGGCTCTTGCAAAAATTTTATATTAGAGAGCAGTAAAACAAGACATTTTCAAAATATTTTACCTAGTATATAGTGTTTCAGTCAAATGTATACATGGGAATCAGTGGGAAAACAATATAACATTATCTCCCATTGTCTTAAAACTGCCATGATCTTTTGTATAATTATTGTTTAAATATAGAGGCAATAGTTTAGAATGAATCATAACTCAGGGGATGGTATTTCTTAAACTTTACAGATCTATTACAAAATTTCTGCTGAATAACCTCCATCGCAAACCCTAATGCCATGTCAAGGGCTTAACCCTTGGTCGTCCAGTCAAACAATAATATTAAAAAGAAATCTATTTTTTTCTTTTAGCCTTCTTGTTTTGTATATTGTACATATGTATATACATATGTGTGTGTGTGTATGTGTGTATGTATATATATGTGTGTGTTTCCGTGTGTGTGTGTATATGTGTACGTGTATGTGTAGCCCTGGTGGCACAGTGTTTAAGCACTAGGCTGCTATTTGAAAGACCACCAGCCTAGTGAACTCACCAGCCACTTCACAGGAGAAAGATATGGCAGTCTGCTTCCATAAAGATTTATAGCTTTAGAAAGCCTATGAGGCAGTTCTACTCTGTCCTGTAGGCTCACTATGATTTGGAGTTGACACAACAGTAATGGATATAAATACATCTATATATAAATATAGATATATATACACATATATATGAATATATACAATATTCTATTATATATATACCTCAGAATATCTATCTACCTATCTATATATCATCTATCTACCTATCTTTCACAGCTCAGCCAGTTTCACAGGTTCTTAGATGAAGGAAATAAGCAAAAAGCTGATTCTGAAATGTGACTAAAAGAGACGGGTGAAGTGTTAGTCTTAGACAAATGCAACAAGAGGAGTAGGAAAGAATATCAAAATACAAAGAGCGCTGGATAGTAATATTTTGATACTCCAGTGAAGATAAATGGGCAAAGCAGTTTTAATTCATTAAGTAACATTATGGTGGTTGAATAACAAGAAAAATGAGCTCTGAGTGCACAAGCAATCAGTGTTTGTGATAGTGTGAGGGGTATGTGAGGAAAGGAGGTATTGAGATAAGGTAGGTTAATTCTGACTCTATATGTTATGGGAGATGTAGTGGGACATGGAAAAAAAAACAAACAAATAGTAGTGGAGATCATTTTCTATGTATGTATTGAGTGGAGAGGCTAATGTGAGGAAAAACACGACAGAAAAAAAATTACTTATACTTAGCTTAAGGAACCCTGGTGGCACAGTGCTGTGCTGTGAGCCAAAAGGTCAGTGGTTCAAACCCACAAGCCACTCAGCAGGACAGAGACGTGACAGTCTGCTTCCACAAAGATTACAGCCTTGTAACCCTGTGGGGCAGTTCTACTCTGTCTTATAGGGTCATTGTGAGACCGAATTGGCTCGATGGCAATGAGTTTATACTTAGCTTAAACGTGACTGTTTCCTTTAGTGAAGACATTGCCAATAAAGTCTATGATTTTTTTTAAGTTAACTACTTTAAGTCTGGTTCTAAAACTGTTAATTGTTCAAGTAGGCTTTGGCATAAACGTATTTTACAAGGGCTTGCTATTTAGGGTGAATCCATAGGTAGTAAGCGTATTCATAGGTTCTCTAAATTTGAGCAAAATTTATTATATCACAAAACAGGCTGGGCCAAATCTTAGTGCTTAATCACTGTCTGGGTGAACTCTAAACATTACTAATTTCTCTCCATAAGAAATAAACCATAAGAAAAATGTACAATATTCTACAAACCACATTGTGCTTTGGGGTGTATAACAACTTGTGTTCTAAGCCATCTAAGAGTATGTAGCAATTGTAGTTTATAAATACGATTCAATTCATATGGCCTACCACATGAACCATTAAAAAAAAAAAAAATAAAGGATATGGATAAATCTTTACTTGATATAATATTTCTGGTGAAATCTGAATTGCAGCTAACTCATAGTTGAAGCTCTGAATAGACTTTTAAATTTATACTTTGGGATAAATTCCAAAATTTCTTTCTTAGAGAAACAAATATAATGAACATAGTGGGACAAACAAAACCTAATTTGAGTCTGAACTTGAACATCCAGTGGCATCACTATGGGTGTGGACCGCACTAGAGGACACTGTCAGAGGGGGTGACACCAAAATGACTGTTTACAAAATTTTTGTGCAGTGTTTCAGCAGAAATTTAATAGCTTTTTTATCAACGTATTTCTGAAATTATAACAATAAAAACACTTTTGTAAGCCCAGATTATATGTATCAGTATACCTACAAGACTAAAACTCCATGCTAATTTACTTGTTGAACGTTGTAACATACTCTGGTCAGACCTGCCATTATTACCCAATTACTATGATGCTTTGAATCACATGGTTTCCTCTATACGCATTACAAGCACGCATTGTTTTTCCGGTTGCTGTCAGTGTTTTCATAATTATTGATTTTGTCAGATTTTCTGGTGTTTCAGCTACAGTATTGTGGTAATTATTATTTGTAAACCTATGTCAGTAACTTTGAGAATGAAGTAGTAATTAAAGGAAAAGGAGGAGAAAAATCAAAAAAGGTTTCTGCTCAGTAATAATGTAGTAACTAATAACATAATTCTGTGTAGAAAGATTTTACAAAACAGTTTTGTTGTTAGTATTCATACAATCTAAGAAACATTACATTTCAGCAATTTGCAACTATGTTTATCACATATTATTTCTATAGAGTTAGAAATCAAAAGAGAAGAACACACTCAACATTTTTTAAGCTGAAAGAACTGAATAGAAAATTCAAGACTTGAGTTGCAATATTGAAGGATTCTATGGAAAAAAAATGTTAAATGTTGCAGGAAGCATTAAAGAAGTTGGAAGGAATACACAGAGTCACTGTAAGGAAAAGAATCAGTCAACATTCAACAATTTCAGGAGGTACATATGATCAAGAACCATTGAAACTGAAGGAAGAAGTCCAAGCTGCACTGAAGGAATTGGTGAAACACAAGGCTCTAGGAACTGATGGAATACCAACTGAGATATGTCAACAAACAGATGCAGTGCTGGAAGTGCTCACTCATCTATGCCAATAAATTTGGAAAACAGCTACCAGCTAACCACTTGGAAGAGATCCATATTTGTGCCCTTTCCAAAGAAAGGTTATCCAACAGAATGCAGAAATTATCCAACAACATCATTAATATCACACACAAGTAAAATTTTGCTGAAAATAATTCAAAATCGATTGCAGCAGTACATCAACAGGGAATTTCCAGAGATTCAGGCCAGATTTAGAAGAGGATGTGGCATGAGGGATATCATTGCTGATGTCAGATGGATCTTGGCTGAAAGCAGAGAATACCAGAAAGATGTTTACCTGTATTGTCTTGACTGTGTAAAGGCATTTGACTGTGGGGATCATAATAGCAAATTATGGATAACATTGTGAAGAATGGCAATTCCCGAATACTTAATTGTGCTCATGAAGAACCTGTACATAGATCAAGAGGCAGTCATTTGAGCCGAACAAGGGATACTGAGTAGTTTAAAGTCAGGAAATGTGTGCGTCAGGGTTGTATCCTTTCACCATACTTATTCAATCTTTATGCTGAGTAAATAATCTGAGAAGCTGGACTATATGAAGAAGAATGCAGCATCAGGACTGGAGGAAGACTCATTAACAATCTGCAGTATGCAGATGACACAACCTTGCTTGCTGAAAGTGAAGAGGACTTGAAGCACTTACTGATGAAGATCAAAGACTACAGCCTTCAGTATGGATTACACCTTAACATAAAGAAGACAAAAATCCTCACAACTGGACCAGTAAACAACATCATGATAAACTGAGAAAAGATTGAAGTTGTGAAGGATTTCATTTTACTTGGATTGACAATGCCCTTGGAAGCAGCAGTCAAGAAATCATATGATTTATTGCATTGGGCAAATCTGCTGTAAAAGACCTCTTTAAAGTGTTAAAAAGCAAATATGTCACTTTCAGGACTAAGGTGCACCTGACCCAAGCCATGATATTTTCAATCACCTCGTATACTTTCCAAAGTTGAACAATCAGTAAGGAAGACCAAAAGAAAATTCCTGCTTTTAAACTGTGGTGTTGGCAAAGAATATTGAATATACCATGAACTGCCAGAAGAACAAACAAATCTGTCTTGGAAGAAGTATAGCCAGAATGCTCCTTAGAAGTTTTAGGATAGAGAGACTTCTTCTTTTGTACTTTAGACATGTTGTCAGGAGGGACCAGTCCCTGGAGAAGGACATAATGCTTGGTAAAGTAAAGTGTCAGGGGAAAAGAGGAAGACCATCAATGAGATGGATTGACACAGTGGCTGCAACAACAGACTCAAACATAGCAATGATTGTGAGGATGGCACAGGACCGGGCAGTGTTTTTTGTAATAGAATTGATGATCACGTGCTCATTTACACTGATAAGGTGTTTAGAACACATGTATGTTCAACCCTTTGCTAGTATAATGAATATAATGTGTAGATTTCCAGAAAATAGTCTCTTCATATATCATTCAAATCTATCATTACTCTTTAAATACTGACTGAAATTTGATGCTCATTTCTTTTTTTCTCAAAATACATCCGCTATATATAGTGATTTCACCCTGAGTACCAGAAACTAAGCCAATTGCAGTTGAGTCAATTCCAACTCATAGTGACCTTGTAGGACAGAGTAGAACTGCTTCATAAGGTTTCCAAGGCTATAATCTTAATGGAAGCAGACTGCCACATCTTTCTGCCATGGAGCAGAAGGTGGATTGGAACCACAGACCTTTTGGTTAATAGCCGAGCACTTAACCACTGTGCCACCATGACTCCTTTCAAATTTAGTAGCCTTCCATAAAGACCTTATTCAAGAAAACCATATTTCAGGATTGCCAAGCAGCCTTAACAGACCTGAAGTTCAAGACCAAATTCAAAATGTAAGGACATATAGATACAATCCACCCAGTATGTATATCTGGCATTTATTCAAGGAAATACAAAATATATAAACACAAAGCATGAGTAGAACTTATGACAATCTGTGAGTCATTCAAGGAGTTACTACCGAATTCTTAAGTATATGGACAATAACAGTGTGGAAAGAAAAACAGTTATTTCCAGTAGTTTGGTACACAATATGACTTCCTTTGAATCAAAGCTTAGAATTGGGGTTTCTTTCAAAGGAGACATACAGTGATATAGAATGAAAGAATAATAGACATTAAGGACCAGTGACTGTACATAAATGGAAATAGAGTTTATATTAAACATTCTACTACTCACTCTTCTCTTCAAGTTTTTCCTTCCACCATTCCTGTCTGTCCTACTGTCCCCCTCTGGCTTAAACCCAAGGTTAACTGAAGTACCAAATTTCATCAGCAGATATATAGCTCATGTTCAAAACCCTGAAATTGGGAGAAGCCCTGGATAGCTGCCTTAGCCATTAAAAATAGGGTTTAAGAGAAACCAATTTCTTTTCAAAACTTACTCACAGATCATTTAAAAGTACATCAATATCACTAACAGGTCAGTCATTTCTGACCTTTTGTTTCCCAGTACTGCCTTGGTTTTCATAGCATAATTCATTAGAATAACTCACAGAAATGAAAGAAAGTACTATACTTGCAATTACATTTCTACTATAGCAAAAAGTGTACAAATGGAGAAATGCATAGAGTGAAGTCTATGAGGGCTCCCAATGCAAAGATTCCATGTCCCAAAGAATATACTACCTCCCCACCCCCACCACGTTCATCCATTTTTCAACTCTGGACGTTCTTAAAAACTGCTATAGCATATAAAATCACAAACATACCAATAGCTCTGGTAGTGATGGTGCGAGGAAGCCTAAATCTTCAGGCCAACAAGCAATTTCCGTGTCAAAGAGGTGGTATTTTAAGATCCATTTTTATGCCCATTTTTAAATGAAACATAAAATCTGTATTTTCTCTTTACAAAATGATTCAGGCTAATATTTTGGCTAACTTTACACAATTCAAGTAGAATATTGCAAAGTAATTTAAAATTTAGATGTGTAGACAATTAGGTTCCATTTCAACATACAATTCTGAAAGTGTTGCTTTTTCTTTTGGGAAAAAAAAAAAAAGCGTATCTTGGTTACAGTGATAAACCAGCTTTTCTGCAGTGGATCCCTCCAGCAAAGGCTTAATATATTTGATTTGTCAAAGTCAAGACTTCCCCTAATCTTTCCTGCCAGTGTCAAATGCTGACCGCTACCACCTATTCATTTTGCTGTGCAGTGTAAGGAGAAAGATGTACAGTGGGCAGAAAGTAATCTGCACAAACATCAGAATAAAATGGGCTTTTTGAGCTCAACTACAAGAAAGATGGAATGAGAACTGAAAAATCTGTTGTGTTTTTCTGAGGTTTCTTTTGCAACTCTTTCTTTGCCTGTACCAGGTTTGCTCAAATATAAATTATTCCTAACTTTGCTACATTATTTAATAAATGGAAAAATAAAATCTCACTTCTTTGCTACTTCTGTTTTGACAACAGCTGCACATCAGGACTTTTCCTCTGATTCTAACCACCTGGAGCCAGACTAGACTTCACAAGTTAAAAGACGCAGTCCTCCAGACTGCTAAGTCTACCAAAGACTTAAGACACCAGCCGCAAGCTTGGGAGTCCCCACAAAACTTTCACTTCTGATTTGTTGGCTACGAATTCACAGTTTTCCCATTACCCTTTTAGGGTGCCAACTTTAAGCTCAGGGGTTCACAGGTCTTCCCTCATTTCTGACCTGTTGTCTCCCAGTACTCCCTTGGTTTTCATAGCATAATTCATTAGAATGACTCACAGAAATGACAGAAAGTACTATACTTGCAATTACATTTCTACTATAGCAAAAAGTATACAAATGGAGAGATACATAGAGTGAAGTCTAGGAGAGCTCCCAATGTAAAGATTCCATGTCCCAAAGAATATATTACCCTCCCACATTCATCCATGTCTTTCATCAAGCAGGAAGCCCATAGAATTTCACTGTCTAGAGATTTTACCAGGGGTTTCATTGTGTAATTCAAACTACAGCCCTCTCTCCTGAGGTTGGTTGGTATCAGAGGTTCCCATCATGCCTTGGGTCTTTTGGCATGGTCAGCCCTTAACATGACTGATAAACTCTGAGGTGTGGTTTGAGGTCCTCGTTAAACACACTTCAATTATTGGAAAAGCACCAATGTTTTAAAGGTTATCTCAAGAATCAAGAACAAAAACCAAATTATTTGGGTAAAATTAACACCATACTTATTTAATGTGTCTTATCCATACCCATTGCCATCAAGTCAATTCTGACTCATAGTAGCTCTATAGAACAGAGTAAAACTACCCTATAGTGTTTCCACGGCTGTAATCTTTACAAAAGCAGACTACCACAACTTTCCGAAATAGAGTGGTAGGTTGGTTCAAACTGCAGACCTTTCAGTTAGCAACTGAGAACCTTAATGACTGTGCCAGCAAGGATCCTTAGTAAGTCTTAGCACAACAAAAATATTTTCTATTTGTGTCAAAATATTACATATTTCACTCTATTTTACTTGGAGTATGGCTGCCTTAAATAAAATAAAATGAAATATTAAATGCTTGAAAAGTTAGAAATCAAAGGTGGGGCAAGATGGGGGAATAGTCAGACAATTCTGATAATCCCTCTTGCAACAAAGACCTGAAAAAAGCAAGTGAATCGATTATATATGACAATCTAGGTGGCCTGAACATCAAAGGCAAAGTTGAAGAATTGGACTGAGTGGCAGAGAGAGGGAAAGATGGTTCAGAAGCAGTGAGGAGTTGCCAGACCTGACCCAGTGGAAGCTGGTGCCCCGCGGGCTGTATTGGCTAGTGTGCACAGTGAGGCGGGCAGTGGTATTTGGGATGTGTTTTCCATATTGGGAGAGATTGAGCAGCTGAGAATCTGCTCAAGCCTCCAGACCCAGGGAAAAGTGGCACTCAATTGGCAAAAGATACATGCTTTTAACCTACCGCTTGGATAAAAAAACACCCTGTTTGGGAAGAACCTCTCTCCCATTTACCTGCTTCCTCCTCACTCTGCACTGGGTCCTATACCAGCTTCACCAACTGCTGTTTCCCCTGAGCCATTCTCCTGGCCTTGGAGAGGGAACAAATTAACAAACAGGAAAATATAATCTGCCAGCTCCCCTAAGCCAACTCAGGGCAGACACAGCTCCTTTGCCTAGGCACACTCATAAGGGGTCTACAGACTTTAAATGCCTTTCACCCCTGCATAGACCTCTGTGGGCCCATTTCAACAGTTTAGGCCCCCATTACCATGGTACAATAGGGTATATACTTGAAGCCTAACTTCACTGTATCAGCTATATGGGGGAGTGGCAGGTACGTGACATTTGACACTGCTCTGTCCATTAAGCAGGGTACTCACCTACCCACATCAGGGTCCTGAGGACTGATGGCTCCACCCATACCACCTAGCCACCTGTGACTGGGGTCCAAGAATAAGTGGTGTCTCCCAGTCCTTACAGCCAGCAGCATTGGGTATCAATAGTCCAGCTGTGAAACCCATTCATCTGCACACTCTAGGGAACAGGGGCACACTGTCTTCCCAGACACTCAGGCAGCCATCAACCCCCTGCCTTGCTCAGCTCATGACCCCCTACTTTAGCCAGATACCTGTGCCTCCTCCAATCACCCCTGCCCATCTAGAACTGTAAGTGAGAGCCCGCACCACACAATTGGTGACTGACTATCTGAACACTTGAGCTGAATCCATACAAGAAAAATAAATGGACTCCTGACCTCACATACCTAGTAACAAATCTAACTACCCAGTGACAGGATGTTAGAGTCCTAAAGGCACTAATAATCAAACTACCTCACATAAGCAGCCTATTCGGACATGTCAAAACAAAACAAGAAGCTAGGACACAGTAAGCAAACATAAAATAAATAAATATAATAACTTATTGATGGCTCAGAGACAAGAGCCAATATCAAATCACATAAAGAAGCAGACCATGATGGCTTCAGCAAGCTCCCAAAACAAAGACTCAAGAAATCTTCCAGAGGAAGAAAACTTCTTGGTATTACCAGATGTAGACTACAAAAGATTAATATACAGAACTCTTCAAGATACCAGAAAGGAGATCAGGCAAAATGTAGAACAATACAAGGAACACACAGACAAAGAAACAGAGGAACATAAGAAGATTATAGAAGAGTATAATGACAAATTTAACAGGCTGCAAGAATCCATAGAGAGATAGCAAACAAAAATCCAGAAGATTAACAACAAAATTTCAGAATTAGACAATTTAATAGAAAGTCAAAGGGGCAGAATTAAGGCAACAGAAGTCAGAATCAGTGAGACTGAAGGTAAAGCACTTGACACCAACTTATTTAAGGAAAAATCAGATAAAAGAATTTAAAAAAATTAAGAAACCCTAAGAATTATTTGGGACTCTATCAAGAAAAATACCTAGGAGTGATTGGAGTACCAGAACTGGGGGGATAACAGAAACTACAGACAGAATTGTTGAAGATTTGTTGATCGAAAACTTCCCTGACATCATTAAAGATGAGAAGATATCTATCCACGAATCTCATTGAACCCCACACAAGGTAGATCCCAAAAGAAAGTCATAAGACATATTATAATCAAATTTACTAAAACCAAAGATAAAGAGAAGAATTTTTATATGACTGTTAAAGTTACTCTTTATTTTATTTTAATTGTGCTTTAGATGAAAGTTTACAGATCAAGTTAATTTCTCACACAAAAATTTATACACATATTGTTATATAACATTAGCTGCAATCTGCACAATGTGAAAGCACATTCTTCCTTTCCACCCTAGGCTTGTGTCTATTCAACAAGTTCCTGTCCCTTCCTTCCTTCTCTTCTTGCCTCCAGACAGGAGCCGCCCATTTGGTCTTGCGAATCTGATTGAAACTAAGAGGCACACTCGTCAAGATATTATTTTGGTTTTTTTTTCATCCTGTGGGTCTGTCTAATCTTTGGCTAAAGGGTGAGCCTCTGGAGTAACTTCATTACTGACCTAAAATGTTGTCCGGGGGCCATCGTCTCAGGGTTTCTCCAGTCTCTGTAAGGCCAGTAAGTCTGGTCATTTTTTGTGAGTTAGAATTTTGTTCTACATTTTTCTCCAGCTCTGTCCAGGACCCTCTGTTGTGCTACCTGTCAGAGCAGTCAGTGGCAGTAGCCAAGCACCATCTAGTTGTACTGAACTCAGTCTGGTGGAGGCAGTGGTAGTTATGGTCCATTAGTCCTTTGGACTAATCTTTCCCGTGTGTCTTTAGTTTTCTTCATTTTCCATTGCTCCTGAAGGATTGAGACCAGTGGAGTATCTTAGATGGCCACTCACAGGTTTTTAAGACCACAGATGTTACGCACCAAAGTAGAATGTAGAACATTTTCTTTAAAAACTATGTTATGCCAATGAGCTAGAAGTTCCCTGAGACCATGTTCACCACAGCTCTCAGCCCAGTAATTCGGTCTCTAAGGGAGTTTTGATTTGTCCACGGAGCTTCCACGACCTTACCCTGAACAAGTTGTGCTGGATTTCCCCGTATTGTGTACTGTTTTACTCTTCACAAAAGTCACTACTTATCTATTGCCTATTCAGTGTTTTTCCACCCCCACTGCTCCCCTCCCTTGTAACCATAAAAGATTGTTTTTTGTGTGTGTGTAAATCTTTTCATGAGTTTTTATACTAGTGGTCTCATACAATATTTGTCCTTTTGTGATTGGTTTATTTCACTCAGAATAATGCCCTCCAGATTAATCAATGTTGTGAGATGCTTCACAGATTCCTCATTGTTCTTTATCATTGTGCACTATTCCGTTGTGTGTATGTACCACAGTTTGTTTATCCCTTCATGTGTTGATGGGCATCTAGGTAATTTCCATCTTTTGGCCATTGTGAACAATGCTGCAATGAACATGGGTGTACATATGTCTATTCAAGTGATGGCTCTTATTTCTCTAGGATATATTCCTATGAGTGGGATTGCTGGATCATATGGTATTTCTATTTCTAAGGAAGGAACATATCATTTTCCAAAATGGTTGTAGCATTTTGCAGTCCCTGTAGCAGTGCGTAAGAGTTTCAATCTCCTGGCAGGCTCTCCAATGTTTGTTATTTTCTGTTTTTTTGATTCGTGCCAGTAATGCCAGGATGAGATGGTATCCCACTGTGGTTTTGATTTGCATTTCTCTAAAGGCTAGTGATCGCGAGCGTTTCCTCATGTGTCTGTTAGCCACTTGAATGTCTTCTTTGGTCAAGAGTCTGTTCATTTCCTATGACCATATTTTTTTAAAAATTTTTTATTATAATTTAGATGAAGGGTTACAGAACAAATACTCATTAAACAGTCAGTACACACATTGTTTTATGAAATTGGTTAACAACCCAACAACATGTCAACACTCTCCCTTCTCAACTTTTTTTTAGTGAAAATATAATAATCCATAGCCAAAGTTACACCATTTCAAAAATGTCTACATGTACAATTCAGTGACATTCATTATATTCTTCCAGCTGTGCTGCTAGTCTCACTAACATTTTCCAGATTATTCCATCACCATTGTCTTCAGCTCACTGCCCCCTAGGCTTCCCATTAAACCTTTTGAGTTGCTGTTGTCAATTTGATCCTTTTTTTTTTTTACCTTAGATGAAGGTTTACAGAACAAATAGTTTCTCATTAAACAGTTAGTACACATACTGCCCTGTTACAATGGTTAACAACCCCATGACATGTCAACACTGTCCCTTCTCAACCTTGGGTTCCCTATCACCAGCTTTCCTGTCCCCTCCTGCCTTCTAGTCCTTGTCCCTGAACTGCTGTGCCTCATTAGTCCCATTTTGTTTTATGAGGCTGTCCAATCCCTCGCTGAATGGTGAACCTCAAGAGTGACTTCACCACTGAGCTAAAAGGGTGTCCGGGAGCCACCCTGTCAGGGTTTCTCCAGTCTGTCAGGCCAGGAAATCTGCTCTTTTTTTGTGAGTTAGAATTTTGTTCTATATCCTTACCCATCTCTGTCCAGGACCCTCTGTTGTGATCCTGGTCAGAGTAGTCAGTTATGGTAGCCAGGCACCATCTAGCTGTACTGGACTGTCTGGTGGAGGCCTTGGTAGCTGTGGTCCATTAGTCCTTTAGACTAATCCTTTCCTTGTGTCCTATACTCTTTATCCTCCCTTGCTCCTGAAGGGGTGAGACCAATGCAGTATCTTAGATGGCTGCTCATAGGCATTTAAGACCCCAGACGCTACTCACCAAGGTAGAATATAGAACGTTGTCTTTACAAACTATGTTACGCCAGTTAAGCTAGATGTTCCCTGAGATCATGGTCCCCACAGTCCTCCGCCCAGCATTTCAGTCCCTCAGGGAGTTTGGATGTCTCCATGGAGTTGCCATGACCTTTCCTTGTACAAGTGGTGCTGGCTTCCCCCGTATTGTGTACTGTCTTACCCTTCACCAGAATTACCACTTATCTATTGATGTATACCATTTTTTAATTGGATTATTTGGCTTTCTGTTGTAGAGGTGTTGAATTTTATTGTAGATTTTAGAGATTAAGCCTTTGTCGGATTTGTAATAGCCGAAATTTTTTTCCCAGTCTATCATTTCTCTTTTTACTTTTTTGGTGAAGTCTTTTGATAAGTATACGTGTTTAATTTTCAGTAGATTCCAGTTATCTAGCTTATCTTCTGAAGTTTATATGTTGTTAGTTATGGTTTGTATCCTGTTAATGCTATGTATTAGGGTCTGTAGCATTGATCTTATTTTTTATTCTATGATCTTTATATTTTTTGGTTTTATATTTAGGACTTTGATCCATTTTGAATTAGTTTTTCTGTACGGTGTTAGGTATGTGTCCTGTTTCATTTTTTTGCAGATAGATATACAATTTTGCCAGCACCATTTGTTAAAAAAACTGTCTTTTCCCCATTTGATGGACTTTGGGATCTTGTCAAAGATCAGGTGACCTTAGGTGGATGGATTTACATCTGGGTTCTCAATTCTGTTCCATTGGTCAATGTGTCTGTCGTTGTACCAGTAGCAGGCTGTTTTGAGTACTGTAGATGTATAGTAGGTTCTGAGGTCAGGTAGTGTGAGTCCTCCTAGTTTAGTCTTCTTCTTCAATAATACTTCACTTATCTGGGCTTTTTCTCTTTCTGTATAAAGTTAATGATTGTTCTTTTCCATCCCTTTAAAGAATGTTGTTGGTATTTGGATAGAGATTGCATTGTATTTGTAGATTGCTTTTGGTAGAATTCTCTTTTTCATAATGTTAAGTCTACCTACCGATGAGCATAGTGTGTTTTTCTATTTATGTAGGTCTCTTTTGGTTTCTTGCAGTAGTGTTTTGTAGCTTTCTTTGTATAGGTCTTTTATATATCTGGTTAGATTTGTTCCTAAGTATTTTATTTTTTTAGGAGCTGTTATAAATGGTATTATTGTCCTGATTTCCTTTTTGTCCTTCTCTTTATTGGTATTTAGGAATCCAACTAATTTTTGTATGTTTATCTTGTATCCTGTTACTCTGCTGAATCTTTCTATTAGTTCCAGTAGTTTCTCTTGGAGTCTTTTGGGTTTTATAAATATAGTATCATATCGTCTGCAAACAGGGGCAGTTTTACTTCTTCATTACCAATTTGGATGCCCTTTATTTTTCTTGCCTTATTGCTCCAGCTAGGACTTCCAGCACAATGTTAAATAGGAATGGTGATAAGGGACATCATTCTCTAGTTCCTGTTTCAAGGGGACTATTTTCAGACCCTCTCTTTAAGAATGATGTTGGCTCTTGGTTTTATATTGCTATCCTTTATTATGTTGAGGGATTTCTGTTCTATACCTATTTTATTGAGAGTTTTTATGGAATAGGTGTTGGACTTTGTAGAATGCCTTTCTGCTTCGATTGAGATGATCATGTGATTCTTTTGTTTTATTTATGTGGTGGATTAAGTTGATTGATTTTCTAATGTTGAACCATCCTTGCATACCTGATATGAATCCTACTTGGTCATAGTGTATTATTTTTTGTTATGATGCTAAATTCTATTGGCTAGAATTTTGTTGAGAATTTTTGCATCTATATTCAAGAGAGATATTGGTATGTTATTTTCTTTCTTTGTTGTATCTTTGGCTGGTTTTAGTAACAGGGTTATGCTGGCTTCATAAAATGAATTTGGAAGTATCTCTTCATTTTCTATGTGATAAAGAGAGAATTTTAAGAGTGGCTAAGGATAAATAAAAAGTCATCTACAAAGGAGAGTCGATAAGACAAAGCTCGGGCTATTCAGCAGAAGTCATGCAGGCAAGGAGGCAATGGCATGACATATATAAAATCTTGAAGGAAAATAGTGTCAGCTGAGAATTGTATATCCAGCAAAACTGTCTCTCAAACATGATGGTTAAATTAGGACATTTCCAGATAAACAGAAGATTATTGAATTTGCAAAACCAAACCAAAATTACAAGAAATACTTAAGGGACCCCTCCAGTTAGAAAATCAATAACAGTGGATAACAACCCAAGACTAGACAACAAGACAGAGCAAGCAGATATCAAGCCAGGTAAGGAAGTCACAAAAATTGATCACATCTAAAATGCTGAAAATAGGGAAACAGAGAAGTCAATATTTAAATGATGACAACATTAAAACAAAAAAGAGGGACTGAATAATGTAGTCATAGATCTTTCATATTGAGAAGAAGTCAAGGCAATATAAAGAAATAAAAGATTGCTTTAAACTTAGAAAAATAGGGTAAATGTTAACATAATCACAAAGGAAACTATCAATCCTACACATCAATATATTAAAAAAATAAATAAATAAATAAACTCAGCAAATACCAAATCAACAAGAACGAAAAAGATGAAAAGAAAATATATAAAGAAAAACAACTCAGCACAGAAAATTAAGTGGAAGAAAGAAACTGTCAACAACACAAAAAAAGATATCAAAATGACACCACTAAAGGCTTACCTGTCAATAATTGCACTGAATGTAGATGGACTAAATGCACCAATAAAAAGACAGAGAGTGGCAGAATGGATAAAAAGATGTAATCCATCTATATGCTGCTTACAAGAGACACAACTTAGAATTAAAGATATAAAGAAACTAAAACTCAAAGGATAGAAAAATATATCAAGCAAGCAACACTCAAAAAAGAGAGGAGCGGCAATATTAATTTCTGACAAAATAGACTTTAAACTAAAATCCACTACAAAGGATATGGAAAGGCACAATAACTATATAATGATTAAACGGTCAATAAATCAGGAGGATAAAACTATAATAAATATTTATGCACCCAACAACAGGTCTCCAAAATACCTAAAACAAACTCTAACAGCATTGAAAAGAGAGATAGACAAGTCCACAATAATAGTAGGAGACTTCGACCCACTGCTTTCAGTGAAGAACAGAACATCCAGAAAGAAGCTGAACAAAAATACATAATATCTAAATGCCACAATCAACCAAACTGATCTCATGGACATATACAGAATGATCCACCCAACAGCAGCCAACGATACTTTCTTTTCCAATGCACATGGAATATACTCCGGAGTAGACCACATTTTAGGCCATAAAGCAAGCCTTAACAGAATTCAAAGCATAAAAATATTACAAAGCATCTTTTCTGACCATAAAGCCATTTAAGTGGAAATCAGTAACAGAAAAACCAAGGGAAAAAAAAATAAAAAAATCAAACACACAGAAACTAAACAACATTTTGCTCAAAAACTACTGGGTTATAGAAGAAATCAAGGATGGAATAAAGAAATTCAGAGAATCAAATGAGAATGAAAACATATCCTATGATAACTTTTGGGACACAGAAAAAGCAGTGCTTGGAGGTCATTTTATAGCAATAAATGCACACATCCAAAAAGAAGAAAGAGCCAAAATCAACACATTAACCCTACAACACAAATAAATA
Organism: Dugong dugon; assembly: GCA_030035585.1. NCBI lineage: Eukaryota > Metazoa > Chordata > Mammalia > Sirenia > Dugongidae > Dugong > Dugong dugon. Next base: position 45,603,689 of record CM057465.1, read on the forward strand.
GAAAGAGAGCAGCAAAAGAAGCCCTAGGGTACCAGAAGAAAGCAAATAATCAAAATTAGAGCAGAAATAAATGAAATAGAAAATGAAAAATAATTGAAAAGGTTAACAAGACCAAAAGCTGGTTCTTTGAAAAGATCAACAAAATTGATAAACCACTGGATGAACTGGCAAAAGAAAAACAGAAGAGGAAACAAATAAACCAAATAAGAAATGAAATGGATGATATCAAAACAGACCAAACTGAAATTAAAAGAATCATAACAGAATACTATGAAAAATGGTATTGTAACAAATTGCAAAACTTAGAGGAAGTGGACAAATGTCTAGAAACACACTACCTACCTAAACTAACACAAACAGAGGGAGAACTACTAAATAAACCTATAACAAAATAAGAGATTGAAAAGGTAATTAAAAAACTCCCAACAACAACAAAAAATTCCTGGCCTGGAGGGTTTCACTAGAGAATTCTACCAAAATTTCAGAGAAGAGTTAACACCACTACCACTAAAGGTATTTAAGAGCATAGAAAAGGATGGACTACTCCCAGACTCATTCTATGAAGCCAGCATAACCCTGACACAAAAACCATGTAAAGCCACCACAAAAAAGAATATTACAGATCAATATCCCTCATGAACATAGATGCTAAAATCCTCAACAAAATTCTAGCCAATAGAATTCAACAATATATCAAAAAAATAATTCACCATGGCAAAGTGGGAGTCATACTAGTTGTGCAGGGATGGTTCAACATTACAAAAATGATCAATGTAATCATTATGTTAAAACAAAAGACGAGAACCACATGATCTTAACAATCTATGCAGAAAAGGCATTTGACAAAGTCCAACACCAATTCATGATAAAAACTCTCAGCCAAATAGGAATAGAAGAGAAATTTCTCAGCATGATAAAGAGCATTTATACAAAGCCAAGAGCCAGCATCATCCTAAATAGAGAGAGTCTGAAAGCATTCTCTTTGAGAACAGGAACCAGACAAGGACGAGCTTTATCACCACTCTTATTCAACGTTGTACTGGAGGTCCTAATCAGAGCAGTTAGGCTAGAAAAAGAAATAAAGGGCGTCCAAATTGGTAGGGAAGAAGTCAAAATATCTCTATTTGCAGATGATATGATCTTATACACAGAAAACCTCAAAGAATCCACAGTAAAACTACTGGAACTAATAGAAGATTTCAGCAAAGTATCAGAATACAAGATAAATATACAAACATCGTTGGATACTTCTACACCAACAAAGAGAACTTCAAAGAGGAGATCACAAAATCAATACCATTTACAATAGCCCCCAAGAAGATAAAATACTTAGGAATAAATCTAACTAGAGACGTAAAAGACCTATACAATGAAAACGAAAACTACAAGACACTACTGCAAGAAACCAAAGGAGACCTACATAAGTGGAAAAACATAACTTGCTCATGGATAGGAAGACTCAGCCTTGTGAAAATGTGTATTCTACTCATAGGGATATACAGATACAATACAATCCCGACCCAAATTTCAATGGCATTTGTTAATGAGATGGAGAAACAAATCAACAACGTCATCGTCATACGGAAAAAGAAGAGGCCCTGGATAAGTAAAGCATTACTGAAGAAGAAGAACAAAGTGGGCAGCCTCACACTACCTGATTCTAGAACATACTATACAGACATTGTAGTCAAAGCGGCCCGGTACTGGTACAGCAACAGATACATAGACCAATGGAACACAATTGCGAATCTGCACTTAAAATCATGTACCTATGAGCAGCTGATATTTGACAAAGCTGATATTTGACAAAGGCTGACATAACTGGATATACATCTGCAAAAAAAAGAAACAAGATCCACACCTCACTCCATGCACAAAAAGTAACTCAAAATGAATCAAAGACCTAAATATAAAATCTGAAACGATAAAAATCATGGAAGAAAACATAGGGACATTAGGACCTCTAATGCATGACATAAACAGAATACAAAACTTTACTAACGATGCACAAACACCAGAATAGAATCTGGGAGCCCCTAAAAATCAAACACTTAAGCTCAACAAAAGAGTTCACCAAACAAGTAAAAAGGCATCCTACAGACTGGGAAAAAGATTTTAGCTACGAGAAATCTGATCAGCGTTTAATCTCTAAAATCTACAAGATATTGCAAAACCTCAACAACAAAAAGACAAATAACTCAATCAAAAAATGGGCAAAGGATATGAATAGACACTTCACTGAAGAAGGCATTCTGGCAGCCACTAGATACATGAGGAAATGCTCATGATCATTAGCCATTAAACAAATGCAAATCAAAACTTCAATGACATACCATCTCACTCCAACAAGGCTAGCATTAATCCAAAAAACAGAAATTAATAAATGTTGGAGACGTTGTGGAGAGACTGGAACACTTACACACTGCTGGTGGAAATGTAAAATGGTACAACCACTTTGGAAATTGACTTAGTGCTTCCTTAAAAAGCTAGAAATAGAAGTACCATACGATCCAGCAATCCCACTCCTTGGAATATATCCTAGAGAAATAAGAGCCTTCACACCAATATATATATGCACACCCATGTTCATTGCAGCACTGTTCACATTAGCAAAAAGCTGGAAACAATTTAGGTGCCCACCAATGGACGAATGGATAAACAAATTATGGTATACCCAACAACGGAATAGTATGCAATGATAGAGAACAACAATGAATCTGCAAAACATCTCATAACATGTATGAATCTGGAAGGCATTATGCTAGGTGAAATTAGTCAGTCGAAAAAGGACAAATATTGTATGAGACCACTATTACAAGAACTCAAGAATTGGTTTAAACACAGAAGAAAACATTCTTTGATGGTTACCAGGCTGGTGAGGGAGGGAGAGAAGTATTCATTAACTAGAAGGTAGATAAAAATTATCTTAGGTGAAGGGAAGGACAACACACAATACAGTCGAAGTCAGCACAACTGGACTAAATCAAAAGCTAAGAAATTTCTTGAATACATCTAAACACTTTGAGGGACAGAGTAGTAGGGGTAGGGGTCTAGGGACTATGGTTTCAGGGAACATCTAGGACAATTGGCATAACAAAGTTTATTAAGAAAATGTTCTGCATCCCACTTTGGTGAGTGGTGTCTGGAGTTTTAAAAGCTAGCGAACGGCCATCCAAGAAACATCAATTTGTCCCAACTCACCTGGAGCAAAGGAGAATGAAGAACACAAAATGCGCAAGTAAAATATTAGCCCAAGAGACAGAAATGGCCACGTAATCCAGAGATTCCATCAGCCTGAGACCTGAAGAACTACATGATGCCTGGCTACCACCAGTGACCACCCTGACAGGGAACAAAACAGAGAGGACGGAGCAGGAGAAAAGTGGAGTACAGAACTCAAATTCTAGTAAAAAGACCAGACTTAACGGTCTGACTGACTGGGGGGACCCCAGAAGACATGGCCCCCGGACTTTCTGTTAGTCCAGAACTGAAAACATTCCTGAAGCCAACTCTTCAGACAAAGATTAGACTGGACTATGGGACATAAAATGATACTTGTGAAGAGACTGCTTCTTAAGCTCAAAAAGATACATGAGACTAAATGGGCAGCTCCTGTCTGGAGGTGAGATGAGAAGGCAAAAAGGGACAGGAGTTGGTTGAATGGACACAGGAAATCCAGGGTGGAAAGAAGGTGTGTGCTGTCACATTATAGGGAGAGCACCTAGGGTCACATAGCAATGTGTATATAAATTTTTGTATGAGAAACTGACTTCAACTGTACAGTTTCACCTATAGCACAATAAAAAATAAAAAGTTCTAAATCATAATTTAAGCCAGCCTTTTAATATTATATCAGTCTATAAATATTATATTTAAATAAAAATATTTCTCTTTGGGAATTTTCAGAAAACATATGGAAATGATATATTTTTTTTCCACTTCTACCAACATAAATGAAATTTTCTGTACTAGAACAACTTAGAATTTGGCTACAAATGATATATCCTACTGTTTTGAGTGTGCACATATGTGTTTGCATGAGCATGAGTACATGCATAAATGTGTATGTGTTTTATAACGTGTCATGGAATGATTGTGTTCTCCCAAAATATGTGTATCAGTTTAGCTAGGCCATGATTCCCAATATTGTGTAGTAGTCCACCATTTTGTCAAGTGATGTGATTTCCCTATGTGTTGTAAATCCTGTCTCTATGATGTTAATGAGATGGGATTAGTGGCAATTATGTTAATGAAGCAGGACTCAATCTACAATATTAGGTAGTGTCTTAATCCAGTCTCTTTTTAGATATAAAACAGAGAACAGAGAGACATGGGGACCTCATACCACCAAGAAAGCAATGTCGGGAGCAGAGTGTGTCCTTTGGACCTGGGGCATGCTCCTAGAACAAGGGAAGATTGATGACAAGGACCTTACTCCAGAGCTGACAGAGACAGAAGACAGAGACAGAAAGCCTTACCTTGGAGCTGGTGCCCTAAATTCAGACTTCTACCCTACCAGACTGTGTGAGAATATATTTCTCTTTGTTAAAGTCATTCATTTGTGGTATTTCTGTTAGCGAAGCACTAGATAACTGTGACAGAGGGTATGCTGTAATTCAGTTACATTAATCCCAGAAATGTCTCAGTATAGAAGGGGTTGAAAGTAAAAATATGGGAAGTACAAATACTGGTATATTATAAAATCTATCCATAAAATCTCTTTTATGTTATGTTATATGCCATCAAGTTGGTTCCAACTATTGCGACCCTACGCACAACAGACAAAACACTTTCAGGTCCTGTGCCATCCTCATAATTGTTATGCTTAAGCCCATTGTTGCAGCCTCTGTGTCAATCCATATAGTTGAGGGTCTTCCTCTTTTTTGCTGACACTGCTTTACCAAGCATGATGTCCTTCTCCAGGGACTGGTCCCTTCTGATAACATGCCCACAGTATGTGAGATGAATTCTTGCCAACTTTGCTTCTTAGGAGCATCCTGGCTGTACTTCTTCCAAGACACATTTGTTCTTTCTTGTGGCAGTACATGGTGTATATTCAATATTATTTGTCAACACCATAATTCAAAGGCATCAGTTCTTCTTCGGTCTTCTTTATTCTTTGTCCAGCTCTCTCGTGCATATGAGATGACAGAAAACACCATGGTTTGAGTCAGGTGCACCTTAGTTCTTAAAATGACATTCTTGCTTTTGAACACTTTAAAGTGGTCTTTTGCAGCAGATTTGTCCAATGCAACGCATTCTTTGATTTCTTGACTGCTGCTTCCATGGGCAGAGTCAATCCAAGTAAAGTGAAATCCTTGACAACTTCAATCGTTTCTTCATTTATCAGGATGTTGCTTATTGGTCCAGTTGTGAAGATTTTTGTTTTCTTTATGTTGAGGTGTAATCCATACTGAAGGCTGTAGTCTTTCATCTTCATCGATAAGTGCTTCAAGTCTCCTTCACTTTCAGTAAGCAAGGTTGTGTTATCTGCATAATGCGTGTTGTCAGTGAGTCTTCCACCAATCCTGATGCCACCTTCTTCTTCATATATTCCAGCTTCTTTGATTTTTTGCTCAGCATACAGATTGAATAATTATGGTGAAAGGATACAATCCTGATGCACACCTTTTTCTGACTTTAAACTATGCAGTATCCCCTTGTTCTTTTTGAACGACTGCCTCTTGATCTATAAATAGGTTCCTTATGAGCACAATTAAGTGTTCTAGAATTCCCATTCTTTGCAATGTTATCCATAACTTGTCATGATCCACACAGTTGAATGCCTTTGCATAGTCAATAAAACACAGATAAACATCTTTCTGGTATTATCTTCTTTCAGCCATGATCCATCTGGTATCAGCAATGATATCTTTTGTTCCATGTCCTCTTCTGAATCCAGCTTGAATTTCTGGCAGTTCCCTTTTGATGTACTGCTGCAACTGCTTTTGAATGATCTTCAGTAAAATTTTATTTGCAAGTGATATTAATGATATTGTATTATAATTTCCACATTCTGTTAGATCATCTTTCTTTGGAATGGGCACAAATATTGATCTCTTATAGTTGGTTAGCCAGGTAGCTGCCTTCAAATTTTTGGCAGACAAGTAAGCACTTCCAGTGCTGCATCCATTTGTTGGAACATCTCAATTGGTATTATGTCAATTCCTGGAGGCTTGTTTGACACCAGTGCCTTCGGAGCAGATTGGCCCTCTTCCTTCAGTACCTTCAGTTCTTGATAATATGCTATCTCCTGAAATGGTTGAACATCGACCAATTCTTTTTGGTACAGTGACATTGTGTATTCCTTCCATCTTCTTTTGATGATTTCTGCATCGTTTAATAATTTCCCCAGAGTATCCTTCAATATTGCAACTTGAGGCTTGAATTTTTTCTTCGGTTCCTTCAGCTTGAGAAATGACAAGCGTGTTCTTCCCTTTTGGTTGTCTAACTCTAGGTTTTTGTACATTTCATGTTAATACTTTACTTTTTCTTCTCAAGCCACCCTTTGAAATCTTCTATTTAGCCCTTTTACTTCATCATTTCTTCCTTTCCCTTTAGCAACCTGAGTTTCAAGAGCAAGTTTCAGAGTCTTTTCCCACATCCATTTTGATCTTCTCTTTCTTTCCTGTCTTTTTAATGACCTCTTGCTTTCTTCATGTATGATGTGCCTAATGTCATTCCACAACTCTTCTGGTCTTTTGTCATTAGTGTTTAGTAATTCAAATCTATTCTTTCTTTTTTTTTATTTTTATTTTTTTATATATTTTATTGTACTTCAGGTGAAGGCTTACAGAACAAATAGTTTCTCATGAAACAGTAGTACACGTGTTGTTTTATGACATTGGTTAAAAACCCCACAACATATTAACCCTCTAACTTCTCAACCCTGTTTTTTTGGTGAAACTACACATAGCCAAAGATACACTGTTTCAAAAATTTCTACATGCACACTTCAGTGACATTTACTACGCTCTTCCAATTGTGCTGTTATTCTCACTTAAGATGAAGGCTTACACAACAAACTGGTTTATCATTTAACAGTTACTACAAATGTTGCCCTATGATAATGGTTAACAATATCACAACACATCAACAATATCCCTACTCAATCTTGGGTTCCCTATCACCAGGTCCCTTGTCCCCTTCTGCCTTCTGGCCCTTGTCACTGGACTCCTGTACCTCGTTATTCTCATTTGGTTTTACGGGGCTGTCCACTCCCAGGCTGAACAGTGAACCTCGGAGGTAACTTCACCACTGAGCTAAAAGGCTGTCTGGGGGCCATACTCTCGAGGTTTCTCCAGTCTCCTTTAGGCCAGTAAATCTGGTCTTTTTTTGTGAGTTATAATTACGCTCTACATCCTTCTCCAGCTGTGTCCAGAACCCTCTGTTGTGATCCTGGTCAGAGCAGTCAGTGGTGGTAGCCGGGCACCATCTAGCTGTACTGGACTCAGTCCAGTGGAGGCCTTGGTAGCTGTGGACAATTAGTCCTTCAGACTAATCTTTTCCTTGTATCCTGTTTTCCTCATTCTCCCTTGCTTCCGAAGGGATGAGACCAGCGGAGTATCTTAGATGGCCGCTCACAGGCTTTTAAGGCCCTAGATGCTACTCACCAAGGTAGAATGTAGAGCATTGTCTTTATAAGCTGTGTCATGCCAATTGAGCTAGATGTTCCCCGAGACCATGGTCCCCACAGCCCTCCACCAAGCAATTCAGTCCCTCAGGGAGTTTGGATGTGTCTATGGGGTTTCCATGACCTTTCCTTGTACAGGTTGTGCTAGTTTCCCCTGTATTGTGTACTCTCTCACTCTTCACCCAAGATACCACTTATCTATTGCCTATTTAGTATTTCCCCCCAACCCCTCCAATCCCTGGTAACCAACAAAGATTGTTACATTTTGTGTGTGAACTTTTTCATGGGTTTTTACAATAGAGGTCTCATACAATATTTGTCCTTTTGTGATTGACTTATTTCACTCAGCATAATGTCCTCCAGTTTCATCCATGTTATGAGATGCTTCACAGATTCATTGTTGTTCTTTCTCATTGCAGAGTATTCCATTGTGTGTATGTACCATGGTTTGTTTATCCATTCATCTGTTGATGGACATCTAGGTTGTTTCCATCGTTTTGCTATTGTGAACAATGCTGCCATGAACATAGGTGTGCATATGTCGATTCGAGTGATGACTCTTATCTCTCTAGGATATATTCCTAGGAGTGGGATTGCTGGATCGAATGGTATGTCTATTTCTAGCTTTCTGAGGAAGTGCCATATCATTTTCTAAAATGGTTGTGTCATTTGGTATTCCCACCAGCAATACATAAGAGTTCCCATCTCCCTGCAGCCCCTCCAGCATTTGTTATTTACAGTGTTTTTGATTTGTGCCAGTAATGCTGGGGTGAGATTGTATCTCGTTGTGGTTTTAATTTGCATTTGTCTAATGGCTAGTGATCACAAGCATTTCCTCATGTGTCTGTTGGCCATTTGAATGTCTTCTTTGATGAAGTGTCTGTTCATTTACTTTGCCCATTTTTTAATAGGCTTCTTTGTCTTTTTGTTGTAGAGGTGTTGGATTTTCTTGTAGATTATGGAGATTAGACCTTTGTCTGACTTGTACTGACCAAAATTTTTTTCCCAGTCTGTAGGTTCTCTTTTTACTCTTTTGGTGAAGTCTTTTGAAGAGCATAGGTGTTTGATTTTTAGAAGATCCCAGTTATCTAGCTTATCTGTTGAGGTTTGTGCATTGATGGTTATGGTTTGTATCCTGTTAATGCAACATATTAAGACCTGAAGTGTTGGTCCTATTTTTTCTTCTATGAACTTTATAGCTTTAGGCTTTATATTCAGGTCTTTGATCCATTTTGAAGTAGTTTTTGTATACGGTGTGAGGTATGGGTCTTGTTTCATGTTTTAACAGATGGACATCCAGTTTTGCCAGCACCATTTGTCAAAAAGACTGTCTTTTCCCCATTTGATGGACTTTGGGCCCTTGTCGAAGATCAGGTGACCAGAGGTGGATGGATTTACATCTGGGTTCTCAATTCTGTTCCATTGGTCAATGTATCTGTGGTTGTAACAGTACCAGGCTGTTTTGACTACTGTAGCCGTATAGTAGGTTCTGAAGTCAGGTAGTGTGAGTCCTACAAGTTTATCCTTCTTCTTCAGTAGTGCTTTACTTATTCGGGGCTTCTTCCCTTTCCATATAAAGTTAATGATTATTTTTTCCATCTCTTTGAAGAATGTTGTTGGTATTTGGATCGGGATTGCATTGTATTTATAAATTGCTTTGGGTAGAATTGCCATTTTCACAATGTTGAGTCCGCCTATCCATGAGCATGGTATGTTTTTCCATTTATGTAGATCCCTTAGGGTTTCTTGCAGTAGTGTTTTGTAGTTTTCTTTGTATAGGTCTTTTACATCCCTGGGCAGATTTATTCCTAAGTATTTTATCTTTTTAGGGGCTACTGAAAATGGTATTGTTTTCCTGATTTCCTTTTCGTCATTCTCCTTACTAGTGTATAGGAATCCAACTGATTTTTGAATGTTTATCTTGTATCCTGCTACGCTGCTGAATATTTCTATTAGTTCCAGGAGATTTCTTGTGGAGTCTTTAGGGTTTTCTATGTATAGTATCATATCATCTGCAAACAGGGACAGTTTAACTTCTTCATTAACAATTTGGATGCCTTTATTGATTTTCCTTGCCTTATTGCTCTAGCTAGAACTTCCAGCACAATGTTATTAGGAGTGGTACTAAAGGGTATCCTTGTCTTGTTCCTGTTTTCAAGGGGAATGTTTTCAGCCTCTCTCCATTAAGAATGATGTCGGCCATTGGTTTTGCATAGATGCCCTTTATTATGTTGAGAGATTTACCTTCTATACCTATTTGATTGAGAGTTTTTATCAGGAATGGGTGTTGGACTTTGTCAAATGCCTTTTCTGCATCAATTGAGATGATCATGTGATTCTTTTCTTTCCTTTTATTTATGTGGTGTATTACGTTGATTGATTTTCTAATGTTGAACCATCCTTGCATACCTGGTATGAATCCTACTTGGTCTTGGTGTATTATTTTTTTGATATGATGCTGAAGTCTACTGGCTAGAATTTTGTTCAGAATTTTTTTATCTATATTCATGAGAGATATCGGTCTGTAATTTTCTTTTTTTGTGATGTCTTTGCCTGGTTTTGGTATCAGCATTATGTTGGCTTCATAGAATGAATTTGGAAGTGTTACTTCCTCTTCTGTGCTCTGAAATAGCTTGAGTAATACTGGTACAAGATCTTCTGTAAATGTTTTTCAGAATTCTCCAGTGAAGCTATCTGGGTCAGGGCTTTTTTGGTTGGGAGTTTTTTTTATTACCTTTACAATCTCTTCTCTTCTTATGGGTCTGTTCAGATTTTCAACATCACTTTGCTGTAGTTTGGGTAGGCCGTGTGTTTTTAGAAATTTATCCATTTCCTCTAGGTTTTCAAATTTGTTGGAGTATAGTTTTTCATAACATTCTGTTATAATCTTTTTTATTTCAGTTGGGTCTGTTGTAATGTCCCCCATTTCATTTCTTATTTGGGTTATTTATGTCCTCTTCTGTTTTTCTTTTGTCCAACTGCCAGTGGTTTATTGATTTTGTTGATTCTTTCAAAGAACCAGCTTTTGGTTTTGTTGATTCTTTCTGTTGTTTTTCTGTTCTCTATTTCATTTATTTCTGCTCTGATCTTTACTATTTCCTTTCTTCCGGTGGTTGTGGGCTTTTTTGCTGTTCTCTTTCTATTTGTTTGAGTTCTGTAGTTAATGTTTTGATTTTGTCCCTTTCTTCTTTTTTGATATGTGCACCTATTGCTATAAATTGTCCTCTGAGGACTGCCTTAGCTCTGTCCCAAAGGTTTTAGTATGATGTGTTTTCATTCTCATTTGATTCTAGGAATTTTTTGATTCCGTCTCTGATTTCTTCTATTACCCACTAATGTGTAAGCTGGGTATTATTCAGTTTCCATGTAGTTGATTTTTTTTCCCTTGATCGTTCTATTGTTAATTTCTACCTTGATGCCACTGTGGTCAGAGAAGATGCTTTGAATTATCTCAACGTTTTGGACCTTGTTGAGGATTGCTCTGTGGCCTAAGATGTGGTGTATTCTGGAGAATGTTCCATGTGCATTGGAAAAGAAAGTGTACTTTGCAGTGGTTGGATGGAGTGTTCTAAATATGTCTATGAGGTCAAGTTGGCTGATTGTGCTGCTTAGATCTTCTGTATCTTTGCTGAGTTTCTTCTTAGTTGTTCTGTCCTTTACTGAGAGTGGTGTGTTGAAGTATCCTACTATTATTGTGGAACTGTCAATTTCTCTTTTCAGTGTTGTTAGTGTTCGTTTTATGTATTTTGGAGCCCTGTCATTGGGTACGTAGATGTTTATTATGGTTATGCCTTCATAATGGATCATCCGCTTAATCATTATATAGTGTCCTTCTGTGTCTTTTATGGTAGATTTCATTTTAAAGTCTATTTTATCTGAGATTAGAATTGCCACTCCTGCTGTTTTTTGGTAGTTGCTAGCTTGATATATTTTTTTCCAACCTTTGATTTTTAATAAATTCACATCTTTGTTTCTAAGGTGTGTCTCTTGTAGACAGCATATTGATGGATCCTGTTTTCTTAACCATTCTGTCACTCTCCATCTTTTTATGGGTGCATTGAGTCCATTTACATTCAGTGTAATTATTGATAGATGTGAGTTTGTTGCTGTCATTTCGTAGTGTTTTTTTTTTTTTTTTTGTGGTGCTGAAAATTTCTTTGTTGTTCTTACTCTCTTGTGCTGAGTTACTTTTGTGGATTTTTTTTCATTTCTTTTGTTTTTGTATGTTTTGTTTTTGCTGAGACTTTATGTTTTTCATCTTTATTTTTATGAGTTCGTTTGTTAACTGTCTTTGTGGTTACCATGAATTTTACCCTTATCTTTCTAAGTTTGAAGCAGTCTACCATTACTTGGTATTGCCTTGCCTTCCTTTTCATTAGAATGTTCTATACCTATGCTGTTTATTCACTCTTTTATTGTTTTGATGTTGTTGTCATTTATTGATTAACTGCTCTGCTTCCCTGTTGTATTTGTTTTGGTTTTGGATAGGCCTCGAGAGTTCATTTCCTAGATTGGTATCTGGCTCGTATGATCCTGTGTCCTAGGTTCTGCCTGTGAGCTGATGTTGTTTGTCCTCAGATTGAAGAACTCCCTTTAATAATTCTTGTAAGTTTATTTTGACTTTTACATATTCCCTTAGTTTCTGTTTATCTGGAAATGACCTAATTTCACCATCAAATTTGAACGAGAGTTTTGCCGGATATATTATTCTTGGCTGACAATGTTTTTCTTTCAAGATTTTATATATGTTATCCTATTGCCTTCTTGCCTGCATTGTTTCTGCTGAATAATCTGAACTTAGTCTTATTGTTTCTTCTCTGTATGTGACTTCTTGTTTTTCACGAGCTGCTCTCAGAATTCTTTGTTTGTCTTTGGTTTTGGCGAGTGTGAATATGATATGCCTTGGTGATTTTCTTTTGGGTTCTCTTCTATATGGGATTCGTTGAGCTTCTTGGATGGCCAGATTTTCATCTTTCATGATATTGGGGAAGTTTTCTGTTAGTAGTTCCTCAATGATCCTCTCTGTGTTTTCTGTTTTCTCCCCCTGTTCTGGAATTCCAATCACTCGTAAATTTTTGCTTTAAATTGTGTCCACATAACTCTCAGGGTCTCTTCTTTTTTCTTTGTTCTTTTTTCTGAGTTTTCCTCAAACAGTGTTGTATCCAGGTGTTTGTCTTCAATGCCACTGATCCTGTCTTCCACCGTTTCAAATCTGCTTCTCAGCCCTTCTATGACATCATCCATTTCTGAAATCTTGTTGTTTATCTTTTGGATTTCTAATTGTTGTCTTTGTATTATTTCAAGTTGTGAATTTATTTTGGTATTTTGTTCCTGCATCATCTTCCTGAATTCTTCCAATTTTTTGTCTGTATTTTCCATGAATTTGTCTATTTTTTCCTCATGTTTGTCAGCTTTTTGCCTCAGTTCTTGGAGAATTCTGAGTATTAGAGATTTGAATTCCCTATGAGGTAGTTCTAGTGTATTTTCTTCCACAAGAGAGTCATCTGGTGTTTTATTTTGGACCCCTACTGGAACCATCCTGTCCTGTTTTTGTAAATGTTTAGATATTGTCTGCTGTTTTCAGGGCATTCAGTAGTTATTTTTCTCATTTATTCATTGTGGATTTGTTTGTTTCGTCCCTTTTTAAAAAAAAAAAAATGACTATGTCTGAGCTGGCAGACTGTATGTTCTTTGTTGTTTGCTCGTCTGTGCGCTCACTACTTTTCACCTCCTTCTCCAACTGGCAGGGTCAGTCACTCAGATATGGTACGGCAGGGCAGGTCTAACTGAAGAGGAGTTACTGGGACAGGTTGTTGTGGCACTTACTACAGCCACCAGAGTGGGTTGGTATTCAGTGCAAGGCAGGTTCCAGTAGGCCGTGCCTGTGCTGCTTGGTGGTGTGATGTCAAGCGCATGGTGCGGGTCAGCAGGATGCAGCGGGGAGATTGTTATGTATGGAGCTAAGATGTATATGGGAAAGAGGAGAGAGGAACAGGAGCCAAAAACATACAAAAAAACAAGAATGCTAGGGGAGCTTGCCATTGGAATGGAGAGATGAGAGATGGTTGTTTTGTCTTCCGCTGGATGCTCCATGAGGCTGCTTTCCCATACCCCCATTTGCTGGTCTCCGATAGGAGTCCAAGATGGTGCATCCGTGCTGCGTTAGCTGCTAGGGAACCACTGCATGAATCTCTCCTAGCTCTCCTTTCTCTGTCAGTTTTCTCACTCCATTTGGTGCTTGGCTGAGCTCTTTATCTGTTCATTTGATGTTTTAGGGTTTCAGGATTATTGTTTTCTCTGTTCGACTTAGTTTTTCGGATCTTTGCTCTGGAGGGACAGCATGGTGCTTCTGCCTAGAGCGCCATTTTGCCAGAACTTATCAAATCTATTCCTGATATGGTCTCTAAATTCAGGTGGAATACACTCAAGGTTGTACTTTGGTTCTTGTGGAGTTGTTCTAATTTTCTTCAACTTCAGCTTCAACTTGCATATGAGCAATTGATGGTCTGCTCCACAGTTGGCCCTGGACTCTCTCTGACTCGTGATATTGAACTTTTCCATCATTTTTTTCCATAAATGTAGTGGATTTGTGTATTGTATCTGGAGAGTTCCAAATGTATAGTCACCATTTATGTTGGTGAAAATACATATTTGCATTGATGATGTCCTTGGTATTGCAAAATCCCATCATGCGATTTCCGGTGTCATTTCTATCACCAACGCCATATTTTTGAAGGGTAGGGATCAGTTTATTTGCTGATTTGTTTGCAAAAATGTGCTGGAAACTTCTGTCAGATTGGTACACTGAAGATCCAGGCAGCAGTATCTTGATATTAATTAATTCTGATTATTTTTATTTGTTGGTAAATCTAGTCCAAGGAGCAATGACGGAGATAATGTTCTTCATACATTGTTGTTGTTGCTGTGTAAAATGGAGTCAGTTCTGACTATAGCAACCCTATATAACAGAGTAGAACTGTCCCATAGAGTTTCCTAGCTTATAATCTTTACAGGAGCAGATTGCCCATGTGGAGTCACTGGTGGGTTCACACCACCAAACTTTTGGTTAGCAGTCTAGAGCTTAATCATTGTGCCACCAGGAATCCTTGTTCTTCATGTATTTTTCCCCTTTCCAGGGTATAAAACTAATGAAAATTTATCAAAATTATATATAATATATGAGAAACTCTCTATATATGCATATATATGCTTGTTAAGGGGTCCCGGTAGCACAGTAGTTAAACACTTGGTTGCTAACCAAAAGGGGGGTAGTTCAAACCTACCATCTACTCCTGGGGAGAAAGAGGTGGTGGTCTCCTTCTCTAAGGATTTACAGCCTTAGAAACTCTATGGGGCAGTTCTACTCTGTCCTTACCGGGTTGATATGAGTCGAAATTGAGTCAATGGCATTTTTTTTTTAATGTATACATGTTATAATCAATTGGCACAATTATTTCAAATTTTAAATCAGAAATATTAAAATAGATTAAAAATAATTAAAACTCTATATTTGATTCTTAGTTATTTCTACTCCATTTCATGGATTACATAATTTAACTCATAACCAAGCTAAAATTATGATTTTTTAAAATTGATTATTGAAAAACAAATAAGGCACACATGGAATCTAGAAACCTCTCTGCATTTATCTAGCTATCTTTATCGTCTATTTATCTACCTATCTCTCTATCTATCTATTATCTATCATCTATCTATCTATCTATCATCTACGTATCTATCTTTCTAGCTGGTTTTAATTGTAATGCATTATTTTGGACCAAATTTTGTAACATCAGTTGTATAACAATGAGTTTCTTTGAAGTAAAGATTAAGCTAAAATATATTTTTCACTTTGGTATAAATTATTTAACTTCCGTGTAGATATGTTGCAAAAAAGAAAATTATGTTAATTGGTAGAAATAGACATAGACTTTTAGAAGTAGAAGAAAAGACCCAATAAAATGCATTATTAATAATATAGTCTGAGTAATAGACATAATATTAGATGCACTTATTATCTTACTTATGAGGATAGAAGTTCTCTGTTCTATGTGTTCTGGCTAGAATAAAAGTGTGAATATAAATCATAACTCTCCCTATTTAAACTCTTAATATTAATTGTAGTCAATATATTTTATTACAATTAGAATATAATTAAAAACCAGTTGCTGTCGAGTCCATTCTGACTCATAGTGACCATATAGGACAGAGTAGAACTACTCCATAGGGTTTCCAGGGAGCAGCGGGTGGATTCGAACTGCCAGCCTTCCAATTAGCAGCCAACCTCTTAACCCTTGCACCACCAGGGCACCAAAATGTAATTATAAAGCCCTTAAGAATGTATCTAAAAAAACAAAGAAACTCGTTACCATCGAGTCGATTCCAATTCCTAGTGACCCTGTAAGACAGAGTAGACGTGCCTCATAGGATTTCCAAGAGCAGCTGGTGGATTCATAAGTAAATGCTTCAAATTCTCTTCACTTTCAGCAAGGAAGGTTTTGTCATCTGCACATCACAGGTTGTTAATTAGTCTTCCTCAGATCCTCACGCCAGTCTATGTACAGGTTCCTCATGAGCACAATTAAGTATTCTGGAATATCCATTCTTTGAAATGTTATCCATAGTTTGTTACAGTCCACAGAATCGAATGCTTTTGCATAGTCAAAAAAGCACAGGTGGACATCTTTCTGTTGGATTTCAGCCATGATCCATCTGACATCAGCAATGATATCCCTTGTTCCACCTCCTCTTCTAAATCCAACTTGAATTTCTAGCAGTTCCCTTTCCATCTACTGCTGCAACTGCTTTTGAATAACCTTCAGCAAAACTTCACTTGTGTGTAATATTAATGACACTGTTCTATAATTTCCACATTCTGTTAGATCACCTTTCTTTGGAATGGGGATGAATACAGATCTCTTCCAGTTTTTTGGCCAGGTAGCTGTCTTCCAAATTTCTTGGCATAGACAAGTGAGTACCTCCAGCATTGCATCCGTTTGTTGAAATATCTTAGTTGGTATTCTATCAATTCCTGGAGACTTGTTTTATGCCAGTGCCTTCAGAGCAGATTAGACCACTTCCGTGAGTACCGATCAGTTCTTGATAATATGCTGAAATGGTTGAATGTCAACCAGTTCATTTTGGTACAGTGACTCTGTGTATTCCCTCCATTTTCTTTTGATGCTTCCTGCTTCATTCAGTATTTTGACCATACCAAAAAAACAAAAAACAACCTGTTGCCATCGAGTTGATTCTGGGTTATAGAGAACCTATAGAATAGAGTAGAACTGCCACATATGGTTTCCAAGGTGCAGCTGGTGGATTCTAACTGCAGACATTTTGGTTAATAGCCAATCTCTTAACCACTATGCCACCAGGACTGCATTTGCCCATAGAATTCTTTGATACTGCAATTTGAGTTTTGAATTTTTTCTTCAGTTCTTTCACCTTGAGAAATGATGAGTATGTTCTTCCTCTTTGGTTTTCTAACTCCAGGTCTTTGCCCATTTCATTATAATACTTTCCTTTGTCTTCTCTAGCTGCCCTTTGAAACCTTCTGTTCAGCTCTTTTACGTCATAATTTCTTCCATTCGCTTTAGCTACTCTATATTCAAGAGTGAGTTTCAGAGTCTTTTCTGACATCCTTTTGGTCCTTTCTTTCTTTCCTGTCTTTTTAATGGCCTCTTGCTTTCTTCATGTAGGATGTCCTTGATGTCATCCCTCAACTTGCTATTAACTTGCTATCCCTCATCCCTTGCTATTAACTCTAAAATATCTGCAAATAAAATTTGTCTGCCTTCTGCATATAATTTCATTCAAGATCCCACTAATGTTTCTGCACTTGTATCAAAATTCTTTTGTATCCTAAGACCTTTCACCTAGTCATTGTTATAATCTATGACAAAGTAATCATTCTTATTTGTCAAGTGAATACACTGAAATTCAGTGAGCTTAAGTAACTTCATCAAGTTGACAAAACCAGTTAGGGTGAAAAATAGAGTAATAGTATTAAAAATACTATGAAATTGTATAAAAACTTAAGTCTTCCCCCTCACCATCCAAGACTATCTTACAAAGCATAAAACTCTTTTTCTGTTTTTATTTACCTAAGTTCCCAAATGAATATCAACAGGGTCACCAGTTTCTGCTCTGACTGAGGGCTACTTACAACTTGCCCTCCAGTTGTTTTGATACATCTTTTCTTGGAGCAATCCGTCATAAAACACTTCATCTGTCTTTCATGTCAGTACTATACGGATTTTAAAACTGTGTTCCATGATTCTTGTAGGTCATTTTGGAATTCTACTAAAGTAACATTTAAAATAAGGAATTGGTGTGTGTGTGTTTTAATTTGAATATTACCCTTAAACTTTTGTGAGCACAAACCTTGACTCTTACATGTCAAATACTTTTAGGCTTTTCTCATCCTAAATCAAACAATGAATAAATTCATAATTATTTTATCCTAGTAATATTTAGGTAGAGTGGGAAGAAAAAACTTTTTAAAAAAGAGTAGATGTGACTCTTTTAAAGGTGAATTTACCCCAGGGTACTCCAAAATGTGTACAATGTGAGAAGTGATATTTCACAGACATTATTGGAGCCACTTCATTTCACCTCTACAGGCTTTAGGGTGACACTGTCTCATACATAATAAAAGACCTGACACCATCAATTCCTGTTCTATTTCAGGTTCTCTTTAACTTGTAGTTTGCATTTTTACTTTCTCTGATATAAAATTTCCCCAAGGCAAATAGTGCTTTTAAATATAAAAGCCTCTCTTGCTTCCGTTCAAAAATTTCATTGAAGACATTTTCCAAAGTTATTTCTTTACATTTTTTAATTCAAAACTTGGCATTACTGAAGTAAATATATAACAATATCTTCCCTTAAGCAGAATGTATGTATATAATACATATGGATTTTAGGCAAAGGAAAAGCAAATCCTGAATGATCGTTATATTCTCCAATGGAATGCAGTCAAGAAACTGATAAAACATAAATAGAAGTTAATATTGACAAAAAATTATTTCCTCCATCGTTTAGAATTTATAGTAACATAAACTAGAACTCTTCATGTACTAGAGTAATCATATGTTATAGAAAGTGTATAATTAATAGAAATAACTGAAAAAGAAGTCAAAAGAGAAAACAAGTTACAAACTGAAAACGTATAGTTAGCAAAGCATAAAGAAACTAAATATTAATTTCTTAATAGAAAAAAGTCCTAATTTAACTTTATAATAAAGCTAAATATACACAATCATAAAACTCTTTGGAAGCCTGGACTGTTTTACAAATACTTGTGTCTTTAAATAATATTCTATCTTTTCTAATTAGTAGTTTCTCAATTAATTATATGATCTGCTTAACTGCTGGAAAATAAAATATATTCTGTTGAGGAATATATTTGTTTAAAACATGAGTAAACTTTAAATCTTTGGAGAGTGGATTAATCTTCACTTAAAAAAAAATCAGCAACCTAAATTCAAGATAATTTATATTGTTATATTAAAATCATGTAATGATAAAAAAAGTTTCCAAAATTAGTAGATTTGGTTTAGGAAAAGCCTTTCTAGCCAGATTTTGAAAAAATAAAATTAGATTAGTATTATTATTACTGGAGAACACTGTTAATGTTCTTCAGATCAAAACTCATTTTAAAAGAATTAAAACAAAGGGAACTCAGAAAAATAGCTGTAGTATATGTAGACAAAATGCCAATATTCTATGTTGTTACTGCCTATATAACTATTACCACAATATAAAAATAGAGAATTTCATTCTAGCCAACAGGTTAGTATTGATTCCTTTAATTTTTTTATATGAGGTTTTTAGGTCATTAGATGAATTTAGAGACCATCTCAAGAATAGATTCGAAGCATTCAACACTAATGACCTAAGACTAGACAAGTTATGGAATAACATCAAAGCAAAAGGTCATTAAAAAGACAAGAAATAAAGAAAAGACCAAAATGAATGTCAGAAGAGACTCTGAAATTTGCTCTTGAACAAAGAATAGAAGAAATGATGAAGTAAAAGAGCTGGACAGAAAATTTAAAGGGCAGCTTGAGAACACAAAGTGATGTATTAGAATTGAATGTGAGAAGACCTGGAGCTAGAAAACAAAGGGAAGAACATGCTCAGAATTTTTCAAGGTTATATAACTGAAGAAAAAATTCAAGCCTCAAGTTGCAATACTGAAGGATTCTATGGGCAAAATACTGAATGAAGCAGGAAGCATCAAAAGAAGATGGAAGGAATATACAGAGTTAGTATAGCAAAAAGAATTGATCGACATTTGACCATTTCACGAGGCAGCATATGATCAAGAACAGATGGTATTGAAGGAATAAGTCCAAACTGCCCCAAGGGCATTGGGGAAAAATAAGCCTCCAGAAATTGATGGAATACCAATGAGATGTTGCAAAAAGCAGACAAAACCTTGGGGCACACACTTGTCTATGCCAAGAAATTTGGAAGACAGCTGCTTGGTCAACCGACTAGAAGAGATCCATCTTTATCCTCATTCCAAAGAAAGGTGATCCAACAGAATGTGGAAATTATTGAACAATATCATTAATATGATACACAAGTAAAACTTTGTGGAAGATAAAATTCAAAAACAGTTGCAGCAGTACATCAACAGGGAACTGCCAGAAATTCAAGCTGGATTCAGAAGAGGATGTGAAGCAAGGTATATCATTGGTGATGTCCGATGGATCTTGTTTGAAAGCAGAGAATACCAGAAAAATATTTTCCTGTGTTTTATTGAGTATGCTAAGGATTTCGACTGTGTAGCTCGTAACAATTTACTGATAACATTGCGAACAATGGGAATTCAAGAACAATTAATTGTGCTCATGAGAAACCTGTACTTAGACCAAGAGGTAATGATTAGAACAGAACAACAGGATAATGATTGGTTTAAAGTTAAGAAAAGTGTGTGTCAGGGTTGTATCCTTTCATCTGTATGCTGACCAAATAAGCTGAGTAGCTGGACAATATGTAAAAGAATGCTGCATCAGGATCAGAGGAAGACTCATTAACAACCTGTGCTATGCAGGTGACACAATCTTGCTTGCTGAAGGCAAAGAGACTCGAAGCACTTACTAATGAAATCAAAGACTATGGCCTTCCCACTCCTAGGACTATATCCTAGAGAAATAAGAGTCGTCACTCCAACAGACATCTGAAAACCTATGTTCATGGCAGCATTGTTCATAATAGCAAAAAGATGGAAACAACCTAGATGCCCATCAACAAATGAATGGATAAATAAACTATGGTTCATACACACAATGGAGTACTATGCAAGTAGAAAGAACAATGATGAATCTGTGAATCATCTCACAACATGGATGAAACCGAGGACATTATGCTGAGAGAAATAAGTCAATCACAAAAGGACAAATATTGTATGAGACCTGTATTGTAAAAATCCATGAAAAAGTTCACACACAGAAAGCAACAATCTTTGTTGGTTACGAGGGATGGGAGGGGTGGGGGGAATACTAAATAGGCAATAGATAAGTGGTATCTTTGGTGAAGGGTGAGACAGTATACAATACTGGGGAAACCAGCACAACTTGTATAAGGAAAGGTCATGGAAGCTCCATAGACACATCCAAACTCCCTGAGGGACTAAATTGCTGGGCAGAGGGCTGTAGGGGACCATAGTCTCAGGGAACATCTAGGTCAATTGGCATAACACAGTTTATAAAGACAATGTTCTACATTCTACCTTGGTGAGTAGTGTCTGGGGCCTTAAAAGCCTGCGGAAGCCATCTAAGATACTCCACTGGTCTCATCCCTTCGGGAGCAAGGGAGAATGAAGAGTATAGGATACAAGGAAAAGATTAGTCTGAAGGACTAATGGACCACAGCTACCAAGGCCTCCACAAGACTGAGTCCAGTACAGCTAGATGGTGCCCAGCTACCACCACTGACTACTCTGACAGGGATCACAACAGAGGGTTCTGGACAGACCTGGAGAAGGATGTAGAACATAATTATAACTCAAAAAAAAAGACCAGATTTACTGGCCTAAAGGAGACTGGAGAAACCCTGAGAGTATGGCCCCCAGACACCCTTTTAGCTCAGTGGTGAAGTTATCTCCGAGGTTCACCGTTCAGCCTGGGGGTGGACTGCTCCGTAAAACCAAATGAGACTAACGAGGTACAGTAGTCCAGTGACAAGGGCCAGAAGGCAGAAGGGGACAAGGAAGCTGGTGATAGGGAACCCAAGGTTGAGTAAGGATATTGTTGATGTGTTGTGAGATTGTTAACCATGGTCATAGGGCAACATGTGTAGTAACTGTTAAATGAGAAACTATTTGGTTCTGTAAGCTTTCATCTTAAGTGAGAATAACAGCATAATTGGAAGAGCGTAGTCAATGTCACTGAAGTGTGCATGCAGAAATTTTGAAATGGTGTATCTTTGCTATGTGCATTTTCACCAAAAAAAAAAAAAAGGTTGAGAAGTTAGAAGGTTGAGATGTTGTGGGGTTGTTAACCAATGTCATAAAACAATATGTGTACTTCTGTTTCATGAGAAACTATTTGTTCTGTAAGCCTTCACCTGAAGTACAATAAAATAATAAAAATAAAATAAAATAAAAGGGATTGACTCAAGATACACTCTACACTAATCTTGCTGTATTAACGTTAACAAAGACAATCCATGCCCAGATGGTATTATTACCACAGGCATAGAGGTTAGGATTTACAACACATATTTTTGGGGGACATAATTCAATCCACAATAATACTTATGAGATTAAATAAGAGATATAATCAGCAATTATTGCTTGTAGTTTGCTGTTGAGTTGATTCCCACTCTTAGTGACCCCCATTGGACTGAGTAGAGCTGCCCCATAGCATTCTCTTGGCTGTAATCTTTATGGAAGCAGGTTTCCAGGTCTTTCTCTAGTGGAGCACCAGGTGGGTTCAAACTGTAACCTTTCAGTTAGCAGCTGAGAGCTTAATGGTTGCACCACCAGGACTCCTTAACTATTGCTTATCAAGGTAAATATCATATACATAAATATAAATCTTTCTTGAACATGCATTATTCATTCAAAAATATTTCCTACGTCTACTATGTGCCACACATAGTTAGCTGTTACTCTACTGAGCTTGCATTGTAGTCTAGGGAGAGAAAAATAAAGCAAATAAAAATAATCAAGTATTTGTAAATTATTTAAAGAAAAAGTGAGATAAGAACATACAGATTGACCACGGAATGGGGAAGCTACTGCAGTCTTTCTGAGGGGGTTATTTTTGAGGTGAAAAAATAAAGTGGTAGAGTGATCCATGAAGATGTCTGTGAAACTAGTGTTCTTTGCAGAAGGAAAAGCAAATGTAAGTGCCCTGAGGCATCTACGCTTGTGGTGCTCAGGAAATAGCACAGACACTCATGTGGCTGAAGCACAGTGAACAAGAAGAAATATGATAGGAGATGAAATGCAAGAGCTGCCCATAGAAAGATCAAACGAGATATTGAGTTCAAGTTAAAAAAATTTTAAATTCATTCTCAGTAATGGGAAATGACTTGTAAAATTTTTAGCAGAAAATAGAGATGATCAGATATATTAGATATGTGTACTCTACTACATTTTTGGACTAGTATAAATATTCACATAAGTAACTCTTAAGAAGTTAATATCAGTAAGCATAAGTTTAACCTATTTTCCAAAGTCTAACTAATAGGTAACAGTTAATTATTTCCCAAAGTGTGCCACCTGGAGCACTGCTTACATGATATACTTTATGGGGAAAAAGAAAAACAGAACTGTTTGTCATGGATTGAATTATGTCCCCCCAAAAATGTGTGTATCAATCTGTCTGGGCCATGATTTCCAGAATTGTGTGGTTCGCCTCGATTTTGTGATTGTAATTTTATGTTAAAGAGGATTAGGGTGGGATTCTAACACCACCCTTACCCAGGTCACATCCCTGATTCAATGTAAAGGGAGTTTCCGTGGTTTGTGGCCTGCACCACCTTTTATCTCTCAAGAGATAAAAGGAAAGGGAAGCAAACAGAGAGTTGGGGACCTCATACCACCAAGAAAGCAGTGCCAGGAGCAGAGCGCGTCCTTTGGACTGGGGTCCCTGGTCAGAGAAGCTCCTAGTCTGGGGGAACACCGAAGAGAAGAAGGCCAACAGAGACAGAAAGCTCCCCCCTGGAGCTGACACCCTGAATTTGGACTTTTAGCCTACTTTAACTGTGAGGAAATAAACTTCTCTTCATTAAAACCATCTGCTTGTGGTGTTTCTGTTATAGCAGCACTAGATGACTAAGACACTGTTCCTTGCTCCAAATAAATTAGGGAAGTGCTGCCTACGTACTTTGAAATGCTCCTTCTTGAGACTGAACTGTACATACTGCAATTCCAAAGACTATCAACAATCTTAAAGTAAGGAAACATGTTTTACAAATATATTTGACCAAGGAACCTTTCTATCATTGACTAAATATTATCATTATATAAAACTAAAGCTTTGTTAGATATTACAGAACACAAAATTCTAGGTTGTTGTATTGAAATTGTGTTAGAAGGAGACATTTTGATTTTTCTGGTGTCCTCTTTGGGTTTGGAAAGGGGGAGTGATGCAAGAACTAGGGTTGGAGACTTTCCTTCCCATTTCAACCATATAAGATTTCATGTTAACAAAGAGGCATGCCACTTAAAAATTTAATGATACAGGAAAAAAAAAAAAACACTGTGCTCTTTTAGCAAGCTATTTTTCCCCCTTTAGGACACAAATTTAGTTTGTAGTCAGTTAGTTTATAGAATCAATAAGACAAAAGTCTTTATCAGAATTGGATGTTTTCACTATACAGATGCAAGGAAAAACTCCAATCTTCACCAAGCATTTCCTATCTATGTGCCATTTAGTGAAACAATCAGATAAGAGAATAAATTTGGGAGCTGGATTATATGACTTGTAGCACATCATTAATTATGACTTGAGGAATTTTATTGTTACCATTAAAATACAGACTTCATAAAATGATAAAGTAAAATACATAAAATATTTAATCTGCATATATCTCAATGACTTATTGATATTTTTAATATCAACAGGTATCATTTTGAAATAAATAGTAGCATGTTTGTATAAGAGTTTTAAGGTTACAAAGGCTTCTACCTTTGTTATATTCATAATATATCTTTGAGATAAACAGGGCAAATATGTCTATATTTTATAGGTAAAGAAGCTGAGGCTTAGGTTTGTGATAGGTTATTTGACAGAAAAGGCCAAAACATGACGAAAACACAGGGAAACTAGAAAAAAACATGGCAGTGGTACTGAATGTAACGGATTATCAAAGCCTAAATAACATGTTGGCATTTTGCGATATAATCTGCCTATGTGGAATTTTCTTGTGTTATTTTTTATTTTTTAGGCTAAAATTGTTATGATTGACATCAATCGTGTGTGTGTATGTGTGTGTGTTAGATAATATTTTCTTTTTAATTGGGAAACAAATCTACTTATACTCATCCAGAGGCTACAACTCTCAGTGTTAGATTCTAAATGTTCTAGAGAAATCATACTATGCCTCCATGTCTCAGAAAAATGTCTAGAGACCTTGGACTATCTCTTTTCTGGGCTCTCTGTTTCAATTTAGTTTATTTTAACAGAAACCAGTAAGCTGTGTCTTCTTGAATAGTGTTCCTCTGAATCTGTAAAACATGTGCTAATATTGTAAATGGTAAACTCCTTGATTTATCAGACTGTGGATTCCACCTACTAACACATTTCTCTGCTAGGAATTTTTAATAACAAGCTAATCACCTTTAAGATAGGCACAGAATACTTTTTAATTCAGAATATAATCTGGATTTTAGAGAAACAAAGCAAGTAATTGTGTTGGAAAAATAACATTTGAACTAATTAACACTAGTAGTGGTACAACCAGAAAATTCTAATCAAAATCAAAGGCAAAATGAAACATGGCTATGATGGCTAGAAACACCAATATAAAGAACAGAGTATATGTTACATGCACACGCACACACACACACACACACAGATTTCAGGCACAACGAACTCCTCCTTGACATTTAAAATGTTGCAATTCCTTTAATGTCTCTTAAAGACAATTTTCTTGTGTTCAGTTCACTCCTCTTCTTTTGTAACCATTGACAGACTAACATTTTCTTGTCCTTTTATTTCCCATGCTGAAATTCTCTCTGGATATATTTCGGAATAGGTTGTATTCAGTCTCATCAGTTGCAACTCATTTTTCTCCCCAGTAATTTCCCATCATTTCTGCATTATCTCCAGTATTTATTTCACGGTAATTTTTATTCTGGACAGATATTCGAATACTGTCTGGAGTAGTCCACCATATTACTATTTCTCGATAGAAAGTGATGCTTGCTTTTGAGAGGACTCTATTGTGAAGTATATTTCCATAAGAGTGGCTTAGGCAATTGCTTGTCCTCCTTGTTTGTTGTAACCGAAAAAAGCCTAACTAGCAAAATTTATACATTTATACCTCTTTCCCAGACATTTCTTCTGAATTTGATTAAAAAGTGTCTATTAAGTATCTTCACTTAGATCTCAGATCTCAGTATCAACATAACCAAATCAGCATTTACACTTTTTCCCATATGTTAACACTTATTCTTTATTGCTTATTTTGTTAAAAGGCCTGGACTTCTTAGTAACAAAGTCCTGCTTATTCTGCCATCTTTTGCTGTCCTCTTTTCCCATTAGTTGGCATAGCTAAAGAAATAGTGAATTTATCAAACAAGGCAGTAACATCCAATGGTTAAATAGAAACAGAGCAGAATAGGAATGTTTTGAACCTAATCAAATAATGTTCAGGAGAGAGGGTGTTTTATTTTCTGACACAAAATCTAATATGTCTGCCAGATAGATCCATCTTGTATCAATGGATGCACTCAGTGATTGGAATTCATTATCAGATTGCTGTTATTTTTAAACAGTTAAAGTGATGAAGACCATGGAGGGAGAGAGTGAAAAGAAGGAGGAGGAGGAGGAGGAGTAGCAGCAGCAACAGCAGGGAAGGGTGAAGGGGACCGTGAAGTGGGAAAGGCAGGGGAGATAGGAGAGGAGAGATTTAGGCCCAAGACTGAATCCTGAGTAACTCTTAACTGTGGGAGTCTGGTAGAGGAGAATGCGTGGGAAAAAAGGCTAGTAAACAACAGAAAAAAAATCTAGGAAAATGCGGTGTTAGCTAAGTAAAGGGACAACTGTTTCAAAATAGATACTGGTGGGAAACCAAGAGAACTGAAAAGTGTCCAGTGGGTTTGGCAACGAGAAAGTCAATTGGCTATCTTGGACTAGTCATGAGAATAGAGCAAGATTGGAGAGAATTGTAGGTAAGGTCGTGGAAACGGTATCTGGATAAAACTCTTGGACAAGTTTGGCTTCGTAAAGGAGCAGAAATATAAGTGACATCTAGAAGAGGACATGAATTGATAGTTAACACAGAGGCCTCCAATGGGAAGAATTTCATTGAGAACATAGTACTGAAGATGAGGGGTGAAGATAATTTAACAGACGTAGGTAGGTACCTGAAAAGTCAGAGGCAGAGGAGAGGTTGAGCAGTGATAGAGGTTGGAGTGTTTTTCCCCATTATAATAGGAGGAAAAAAGAAGATGCGTGATATTGAGGTAAGTTTTTGGTTTTGTTTTTTTTTTTTTTTATATTTGGAGGCTAAATAATGTGGGAAACCCATCAAATAACTTCAATTTTCTCTGAAATGAAAGGCAACATTATCAGCTGTAAGCAAAGGAGGTGGGAAAAGAAAACAAAGGAAATTTGAAGAGTAGTGAAAAGAAATTAACTTTCTAAAAAGCAGACATTTCAAACAATGTTTCTGGAAGAAGAGATGTGTGGCAAATCCCTCATTGTTTTGATGAATATGAGGTAATACATTTGCCAGCTGCTTATACATCTCAGTCTGCTCCACAATGGTAAAGTGATATGAGGGATCCAAGATGGGAAAGATGATTTTCCTGGAATGGGAATAGGCCCGCTAGGAAGACTTCAAGATATAAGGGCTCCACTCTGAGATGTAACAAACAGAACCTAGACATGAAACAATAGGAAAAGCAATGTTCTCAGCATGAATAGCAAAAGTAAAGGCATGAAAGTAAGGTAATCCTGAGAGATCCTGCTGTGCAATGCCTATCAGGGTACAGAAGTGCTATGCTTGCTTCTCTTCTATCTTCTGAAATGTAGTGGGGGTGGGGTGGGGAGGGTTATAGCAATATTTAAAACAAAGATTATAAAAAAAAAAAAAAAAAAGGCTTTAAACGTGAATCTTGCCCTAGAAGGCTTCCAGCTAGCTACTCATGTGAGATTCACTTCAATAGTTGGAAAGATAGAAACTAAGGGAATTAGATCTGTTGTATTATTGTTTGCTGCACGTGCCTAAAGGCAATAAACACTCTTCAATAAGGCATAAGTCACTGAATGGTAAAGGAAGTAAGATATAGAGACCTTTTTTTTTTTCTCTATAAACACATGGCAATATAATTAGTGATTGTCTTGCCTTAGCTCCCCTTTAGACCAGAATCTCTTCAGGGACAGGGCTGTCTTTGTGTTTCTTTCTGTGCCATGTACATAGCTGGAGCACCTGAAATGTGTTATAATAAATGCACACATGATTTAAAAGGGGGCAGTGGAAGAGAAAAAAATGGTATCGCTAAAGTTTTACAGGTTCATGCATTAGAAGGTACAGTTATTTTTTTTTTTAAACTGGAAAAAATAATTCTCATTGCAGTTAATGTCTTCTCTGACTTTCCATGACTCTCTGCATTTTCTCACCTATTTGTCCTTAGCCCAAACCTCAATATAAATCAACTTTCAGACATGCTCCTTGAATCTTCATTATATCTATAAAGATGTTATATCATTTTGTTTCTAAGCTTCTTATTTCCTCTTATTGAAGCATTTAGCAAAGTAGGTATTCAACAGATCTTCTTGAAATGATTAAATAAAAGTAAATATCTATTAGCAACCCATTAGTCAGACAGACAAGTTGCTGATACCTTTGAAGCTGGGAATGCTACTCTGGGTAAAGCCCTAAAAAGGTTTATATTAAAATTTCATGGATAAAAGAATTGAATCATAAATGTAATTGAGCAACTACAAGGATAAAAACTGCATTATGCAAGTTTACTTAAAAAATAAATTTAGCTTTAAATGCAGTTTGTAGATTGAAAAGTCTTTTTCATGTTTATTTACATAATTGTTTTCTGAACTAATGATAAAAATTCAAATGAAAAATTATATGAACAACAAACTTCAGTGGGGATTACACTACTGTATGTCTGTCCCTATTTAAAAATACTTGCTTGCATGGATTATATATATTTTAAATACTTGCCATGCAAGCACATATTTACATATATTTGTCTGTGCATGTGGGTGTATATATGTACATGTGTATTTTTTCAACTATTGTCATTTTAGAAAGATATGAATTCAAGCACAGTTTATAACAGGTGAAATTTTTGTTGCAAATACTGAAGCACATTACAGGCTAAAGAAATTTATGCAAAAACCAAAATCTTGCACTTTGTATACATGCACACCATTATTCTGTTTACAGACAAAGTAACAAAATGCCATATGCAAACAAGCTCCTCCAGAATTATTTTCTCCAGTGTTTTTCAATTTGTAAAATCAGAGAGGGTTATAGTGGTCAGAAATATTTCAAACTAAACCTAAAGACCAAATTTTGTTGGGTTCCTGAAGCTTTATGGTGGTGAGTTGCCAGGCAATAATACTACCATTGGTCAGGGGAAAACATAAACACATGGATTCACTCTCAGCCACAGTATCAGAACACCAATTTTTCCCTTTGTACTGACCAGAAGATCTACAGATTAAAATACAAAAATAACACTGCATTTCGTTCAAGGGGAGAGTAGTTTAAGACTCCCATGTCTCCAATACAGATTTAACATGTACAATATGACTTTGTGATTCAGTTTTATCTCCTAATAGGGTTCAGGCAAAAAGCATTACGGAAAAAAAAAAAAAAAAAAAAAAAAAAACCTTCAAAATAATGGAAAACATTTTATGGCTTGTAACATAGAGCAGCTTCTCCTCTCCCTGACCACATTATGGTTTAAAAGGATTTTGTATCAATCTCTCACCATAGCAAGGAAAAGAGTGGGACAAAGCTTCAACCTTGCTAAAATGTTTTCTGTAGTTTTTGTTTGAAACAGACAGATCCAAAGTGGTTTTGTGCATACAACTGATCTGGCTGATCTCCAGTCCCTGCAGAAAAAATAGCATAATTGGCTCTCAAAAAAATTTTTGTAAACATTCATCATGATGGCACTTGCGTGTTGAATCTAGTCACTACTATTCCAACAGACTTTTTTCCAAACATGCCGGTTACATTTCTACTTTCAATACTTGCTGTTTGGTTTTCTCTATTCTGAGATTAATATCTTTACAGAAATCATGAATTTGTGAATATTAGTTCTACTACCATGACATAACCTTTGAGTTTTAAATTTGTGGTTCAAGACATTAAAAAAAAAAAAAAAAAAAGACATGTCCATGATTTTAAGTTTTAAAATTGTGGTTCAAGACATCAGAAAACGAAAACAAAAACAGTCACACCCATGAGTTTAAGTCAAGAAGTCATTGTCTGATAAATAAATTTACTTTACACCTTTATATTACTTTTAACTTCAGCAAAATGCAGGTCACTATGTAGATGTTAATGAGATATCAGTATTATTAAGTACTTTTCATTTACTATTTGATTAAAGTTAAGTGAACATTCCACATCTTTACTTTGTTCAGAAGCCAAATCAATAATGCCTACTACACAACTGGGGTCTTAAAAGCCTGTGAGCAGCCATCTAAGATACACCACTGGTCTCACCCCTTTGGGAGCAAGGGAGAATGAAGAGAACAGGATACAAGGAAAAGATTAGTCCAAAGGACAAATGGACTACAGCTACCAAGGCCTCCACCAGACTGACTCCAGTACAGCTAGATGGTGCCCAGCTACCACCACTGACTACTCTGACTGGGATCACAACAGAGGGTTCTGGACAGAGCTGGAGAAAGAAGTAGAACAAAATTCTAATACACAAAGAAAAGACCAGATTTATGGGCCTGACAGAGACTGGAGAAACCCTGAGAGTATGGTCCCCAGGCACCCTTTTAGCTCAGTGGTGAAGTCACTTACGAGGTTTGCCGTTCAGCTGGGGATTGGACAGCCCCATAAAACCAAATGTGACTAATGAGGCACAGCAGTCCAGGGACAAGGACTAGAAGGCAGAAGGGGCCAGGAAAGCTGGTGATAGGGAACCCAAGGTTGAGTAAGGACAGTGTTGACATGTAATGGGGTTGTTAACCATCGTCATAGGGCAACATGCGTACTAACTGCTTAATGAGAAACTATTTTGTTTTGTAAACCTTCATCTAAATTGAGAATAGCAGCATGACTGGAAGAACGTAATCAATGTCACTAAACTGTGCATGTAGAGATTTTTGAAATGGTGTATCTTTGGCTATGTATATTTTCACCAAAAAAAAAAGAAAGGTCGAGAAGGAAGAGGGTTGACATGTCATGGGGTTGTTAACAAATGTCATAAAACAATATGTGTACTGACTGTTTAATGAGAAACTATTTGTTCTGCAAACCTTCACCTAAAGTACAATAAAAAATAAAAAATAATAATGCCTACAACATACCCAAGGGTCTAAGAATGACTGTGTTGGATTTCTAAGTCTTGTTAAATATTCCACTGTTTTTTACCCAAAACTTCAAAGGAGCCCAGACACAATTACATCCTTTAATTTTTATGGAAGCAATGGAGGAGTCACACAGTCTGAGCTTTCTTCTGATTTTTAAACATTTAATTTTCTAGGAGCATTAACTGATTACAATATGAGTGACATATTCCTGTTACCAGGAGAATGTGAACACTAGATCAAAACATAAACCTCAATGAAATACACAGTCTGAATTTCTATCACTCCATATACTGATCTAAGCAATGTGTTGATCTTACAACTATATAAGGATGTATTTTTGTCTCGCTTTCCATGTGTCTAAAGTTTTGTTAACAATTATCAGTACTGTCACATTTGAAAAACATGATTTAACTGCATTGTTTTGCATTTTTATAAGTCTGATATTTTATTTTTCATCATATATACAAATTAAAAATATAACAGTAATTTATGGTTATATAAATTATGATTGTATAAATCTTTAACAGTTAAAAATCATGACAATTTATATAATGTGTCTTTTAAAAAACAGATTACAGTTTTACACACTCAAAAAATGTAAAATTTCATATATTGCTGAGCCTTTCTTTTAATGACATCTGAAATGAAAATAAAAACAATCCAAAACCTTGAAAACTTAACATAACTTATGTATAGATATCAGCATTATTTCCAATTTTTGACCATAATTTGGTATACTGCAGACTGTAGATAGATACTACTCTTCTGAGGTGGCTCTGGGTGGATTTGAACCACCAACCTTTCAGTTAGTAGTAGACTGCCTAATCATTTGCACCACCGAGGGATTCTTCTAAGAAAAGAGATGACTTTCATCTTCTTATATTACTTTGTTACACAGCGAGGCAGGATATGGGGGAAGAAGCCCTACATACACATCTTTTCAGGTTGGTATCAAGCAAACACTATCTCTCTTATTATCATATAGCATTTGCTTTTATAAACATTTCCACATAGATTTTCTTATTTGATCCTTTCATCAGAGCAGTGAAGAGGACTTTATTGTTCTCCGTTTTAAACATGAGAAATGGTAAATGACTTTACAAAATTCTTAACTGGCAAATTTTTTGATGTTGTTCAACAAAGTGCTAAAGCCCTTTCCTCTAAAACAATATATCCAAAATTTAAAGATAAATGTTCCTATGATTTGGCATAGTGATATAAAGTTAAGAATAAACATTTAGAAAATTATTATAACTTGCAGCTGTGATACCCTGAGGACCCTAAAGTCTCTTTGTAGGCCTAATGGTTTTGAAAATAATTTTCAAACAACCTTTAAAACGCTGATTTTTTTATAATTTTATTTTAAACATTTTAATTTAAATTTAAGAAATATTTATCAAGTGCCAGGACCTAAGTTCCCTCTCTCTCTCTATATATAAATTCTTTGATTAGATAATGTAGTTTGGAATAGCTCAACTATTAAGTGATTTATTTGTATGGATAAATTAAATTTTTCACTAAAGATTACTATTGTTGTTGTTGTCAGTTGCCATTGACTCGATGACCTCACATGTGCAGAGTAAAACTGTTCCAAAGGCCAAAACTATGACCATTTGAAAGTAGATTACCAGACCTTCCTTCTGAGGTTCCTCTGAGTGGGTTTGAACTGCCTAACACTCCACAAAAATTAGTACAATAAGAAACAATGGACCATTCCCAGAGACCACCTTCCAGCTAAACCATAGACAGGCCCATAAAATAAACAATAACACCAGATAGGAATGTGCTCCTTAGAACAATCGGTTACATGAGCTCAAAAGGGCAACATTTGCCCAAAAGCAAAGATTAGAAGGCAGGAAGAGGTAGAAAATCAGGACAAAAGGAAATAGAGAATCTAGGATAGAAATGTGTTGACACATTGTGGGGAATGAAACCAATGTCATGAAACACTTTATGTAGAAACTGTCAATGGGAAACTAATTTACTCTGTAAACTTTCACGTAATGCACAATAAGAAATTTAGAAAAAAGGGAAAAATAGAGACAAAAAGAAATAGTCCTAAGGTACTATCTTAGCTAAATGACTTAGAGCATTTTTGTGCTCCAGGCTTGGTAAGTCTGTTTGTGAGTATCCCAACTGATATACACATACATTATAATCATTTGAGATATTTAATTTCACAGCATAATTTTTTCAAATTAATACATGTTGTTGTTGTTAGGTGCCCTCAAATCAGTTCCAACTCACAGCGACTCTATGCACCACAGAATGAAACACTACCCCATCCTCTGCCATGCTCACAATCACTGTTATGCTTGAGCCAGTTGTTGCAGCCACTGTGTCAATCCATCTCGTTGAGGGTCTCTTCCTCTTTTTTGCTGATTCTGTACTTTACCAAGCATGAGGTCCTTCTCCAGGGACTAATTCCTCCTGACGTGTCCAAAGTATGTAAGACACCCATGATGGACGAATGGATAAACAAACTATGGTATATCTGCACAATGGAATATTACCCAACAATAAAGAACAATGATGAAGCTGTGAAACATCGTATAACTTGGTGGAAGCTAGAACTTATTATGCTGAGTGAATTTAGTCAGGCACAGAAGGACAAATACTGTATAAAACCACTATTATAAGAACTCAAGTAAAGGTTTCATCACAGAAGAAAACATTCTTTGATGGTTGGGGGGGGGGAGGGTGAAGGTTATTCACTAACTAGATAGTAGATAAGAATCATCTTAGGTGAAGGGAAGGACAACACACACTACAGGGGAAGTCAGCACAACTGGACTAAACCAAAGCTAAGAAGTTTCCTCAATACAATCAAATACTTTGAGAGACAGAGTAGCGGGGATGCGGGGTCTGGGGACCATGCTTTCAGGAGACATCTATGTCAATTGGCATAACAAAGCTTATTAAGAAAATGTTCTGCATCCTTCTGTGGTCTTTGATCTTCACCAGTAAGTGCTTCAAGTCCTCTTCACTTTCAGCAAGCAAAGTTGTGTCATCTGCATAACGTAGGTTGTTAATGAGTCTTCCTCCAATCCTGATGCCCCGTTCTTAGTATAGTCTAGCTTCTCAGCATACAGATTGAATATGGTGAAAGGATACAACCCTGATGCACACCTTTCCTGACTTTAAACCATGCAGTACCCCTTGTTCTGTCCAAACAACTGCCTCTTAATCTATGTACAGGTTCCTGATGAGCACAATTAAGTGTTCTGGAATTCCCATTCTTTGCAATATTATCCATAATTAGTTATGATGCACACAGTTGAATGCCTTTGCATAGTCATTAAAATGAAGGTAAACATCTTTCTGGTATTCTCCGCTCTCAGCCAGGATCCATCTGACATCAGCAATGATATCCCTGGTTCTACGTCCTCTTCTGAATCCAGCCTGGATTTCTGGCAGTTCCCTGTCGACATATTGCTGCAGCCGCTTGAAATTTTCCATTAATGTGGATGTTGGTTTGATGCAAACATCAACAGTGATTAAACTGAACTTCCAGTCATTTAGATTCTCACAGAAGGATCTTGAATGTCCATGCAGAAAAGCTAATAATCCTGTTGATTGTCTGTTATGGATTGAATTGTGCACCCCAAAAAGATATGTTGAAGTGCTAACTCCTATAGCTGTGAATGTAACCTTGTTTGGAAATAAGGGTTTTTTTGGCAGATGTTATCAGTCAAGCTAATGTAGTCATAGCAGAGTAAGGTGAGTCCTAACCCTAATCCCTTTTTTTTTCTTAAAAAAATAGAAATTCCTGGGCTCTACCCAAACCATCTAAATCAGAATCTTTGGGGGTAGGACCTGGGGATCAGTATTTATTTATTTGTGATTTAGGTGAAAATTTACAGAGCAAATTAGTTTCTCATTAAATAGTTACTACACAAATTGTTTTGTGACATTGGTTGCCAACCTGGCGGTGTGTCACATTCTCCCCTTCTCCACCTCAGTTTCTCTGTGTCCATTCTTCCAGTTTTCGTATCCTTTCCTGCCTTCTTGTCTTTGTTTTTGGGCTGGCGGGCCCATTAGTCTTGTATACATGATTGAACTATGAAGTACGTCCCTCACATGTGTTATTATTGGCCCTGTAGACCTGTCTAATCTTTGGTTGAAAGGTGGATCTCAGAAGTGACTTAGGGCTGAGTTAAAAGGGTGTCCGTGGACCATACTCTTGGGGTTTCTCCAGACCAGTAAGTCTGGTCTTTTTTTTATTTTTATTTTTTGTGAATTTGAATTTTGTTCTACATTTTTCTCCCGCTCTGTTGGGGACCCTCTATTGTGATCCCTGCCAGAGCAATTGGTGGTGGTAACTGGGTACCATCTAGTGGTTCTGGGCTCAGTCTGGTGGATGTTGTGGTAGTTGTGGTCAGTCCTTTGAACTAATCTTTCCATTGTGTCTTTGGGTTTCTTCATTCTCCTTTGTCCCAGCCAGGATGGGATCAGTAGATTTATCTTAGATGGCCTCTCACAGGCTTTTAAGACCCCAGTTGCTACTCACCACAGTCAGATGTAGAATAATTTCTTTATAGACTACCTTATGCCAATTGAGTTAAATGTCCCCCAAGACCATGGTCCCCCACCCTTAGCCCAGTAGCTCTGTTTCTCAAGGTGTTTGGATACATCTGTGAAGCTTCTATGACTTTGCCTTGGTCAAGTTGTGCTGGCTTCCCCAGTATTGTGTACTGTCTTATCCTTCACCAGAGTTACTACTTATCTAGTATCTAGTTAGTGTTTTTCCCTCACCACCCCTCACCTCCTTCATAACCGTCAAAATTTTTTTCTTTTTGTGTGATAACATTTTCATGTGTTTTTATAATTGCGGTCTCATACAGTATTTGTCTTTCTGTGATTGACTTATTTCACTCAGCATAATTCCTTCCAGATTCATTCATGTTGTGAGATGTTTCACACATTCATCATTGTTCTTTATTGTTATGTATTATTTAATTGTGTGTATGTGAATAGTTTGTTTATCCATTCATTTGCTGATGGGCGTTTATGTTGTTTCTATCTTTATGCTATTATGAGTAATGCTGCAATGAACATGGGTGTGAATTTGTCTATTTGTGTGACAGTTCTTATGCCTAAAGAGACAAGGAAGGATCTTCCCCTAGGTGGGGGCCACCCTTCCTTCCTGTAACCATCATGTTTCTTCATTGGAAAATATCTGAAAAGATCCACTTTATCACCTTCCAATATCTTCTCAACCTACTCTTACAGAGCATCAATACCCCCCAAGCCTTTAAACAAACCTCATCCACCTGGTCTCCCAACTGTATTTGACCAGTTGACTAATCTCTTCTTAAAACATTCTCTTCTCTTAGCTGTAGTGACACTCCAGGATTCTGATATTTCTCATACTCTGCAGGCCTTTTAATTCCATGCTCATTTGCTGGGTTCTCCTTGTCTGCCTGAACAATATGTTTGGAATATTCATTGACTGGTCCTAGATACCTTTCTCTTCCCAATCTGTATCTCCCCTGTAGATTGTCTCATCCAGTTCTGTGACTTTAAATAGCTATGTCCTGTTGACTATCAGATTTATATCTGCAGCCTGACCTCTCCACTGTGCTTCAAATGTGACTCTCCATTTGCTTACTGATCTTTATTCTTGGTGATCTGACAGGCATTTTTTAATTCAAACATGGCCAAAATAGAACAATTAATTTTACCATGACTCTTCTCCACTCTTGCAAACCTGACTCTTCTCCATTCTTCCATATTTCAGTAAAATTCAGAAATCACTCAAGCAAAATCAAAAGGCATTAAAACTTTCTCTTTTTGTACATTCCACACCTTACATTTTTAAGTCTTATCTCCTTAGCCTGTAAAACATACAATGATTAGTCCTTTTCTGCTACTACTACCTTAGCCCAAACCACTATAATCTCTTGTCAGGATTACTGCTATAGTCCATCAGGTCCCTTTGTCCAGCTTCATCCCATTCTTAAGTTTTATACTTTCTGCCCTTTCTGCCTATAAAACTCTACCATAAAGTCTGGTTTTACTTTTTTATCAGACAAGTTCAGCTCAGATATGACCTCCTAAAACAGATTTTCCATGATTACTCAGTGTGATCCTGGGATTAGACTTCTAACCCATGTCAATCTTGATTATATCCTTTTATTTATATATAACATTTATCACTATCTGAACTTACTGTATACATTTTTTGTTTGTAGGTATGTTTTATAGCTCCCTTATGCAGCTTACTACCTGCATAGCACAGTGCTAAATAAACATTTGTTTAACAAATATTTAAACTGTTTTCTGTATTTTAATATTTGTTTCTATATTAATGCTACATTGAAGACATATATGTACCTACTCTATAAGAGTTTTTCTTCTTTTAAGAACAATTTACTTTGAACTAAATGTACTTCTGGTATCTGTTAAAAGTGTCATACAATATTTTTATATTTATCTATTACTATGTTGAATTATATTAATAAAATTCTTAAAGGTAAATTATATTTTTTAGAATATACTTTAAACAGTTTTTAAAAGTTACTCTTATACTGCTGAATTAATTTACTAATTTTGCATTTGAGTTAATTTTTTTAAGTTCTTTAAAACAATTGGTTTGGAGTTACTTTTGTTGTCACATTTCCATTTGCCTATATCCTTTCATGCCATAACATTAAAATTTTCTGAGTATCTTTTAGTGATTTCTCTTAAAAAGATAACTCATGTTCATGGACTGGAAGACACAGTATTTTAAAGATGGCAATAATCTCCAAATTAATCTATAGATTGATTGCAAAGACTATTAAAACCCTAGCTGGATTCTTTGCAAAAATTGACAAGTTGATCATAAAATTTATATAAAAATGCGAAAGACATAGAATAGCAAAAACAATCTAGAAAAAAGAACAGTCATAGGATTTACGTTTCCTGATTTAAAATCTTGCTATAAAGCTACATTACTTACATCAATGTGGAATCGGCATTAAGTATAGAAATATAGATCAATGGAACAGAATTGAGGCCAGAAATAAATTTTACATCAATTGATTTTTGACAAATATGCTAAGACAATTCAATAGTGAAATGGTAATCTTTTCAACAAATTGTACTGAGGCAATTGGATACCAACATTTAAAAGGCTGCATTCGGACTCTTGGACCTTAATTTGTAACTTACACGAAAGTTAACTCCAGTTGGATCATAAATCAAAATATAAGATCTAAAACTATAAAACTCTTAGAAGAAAACATAGGATTAAATCTTGTGATTAACTTCAACAAAATTTAATACTTTTGCATTCCAAAGGACATCATCAAAAAAGTGGAAACTCGACTTCTGGCAACATGGCACTCTAGGCAGAAGCACCACGCCATCCCTCCACAGCAAGGATCTGAAAAACTAAGCCAAACAGAGAAAACAGCAATCCTGAAACCCTAAAACATCAAATGAAGAGATAAAGAACTCAGCCAAGCACCAAATGGAGTGAGAAAACTGACAGAAAGGAGTGAGAGGAGAGATTCATGCAGAGGTCCCCTACCAGCTAACGTAGCACGGAGCCACCATGCTGGTCTCCTATTGGAAACCAGAAAACAGGGAGTACGGGAAAGCAGCTTCACAGAGCTTCCAGTGGGAGACAGAACAACTGGTAAACAGCGATGTACGCTTTCCCACCCCCTACCCTTCTTCACCTACACTTGGCCTCTTCTGCCTCCCACAGCCACAGTCTCTTGGCAGGGAAGCACTGGCTGCTTGGTTGCCACCCAACCACACTGGCTGACTCCCTGAGTGCCATTTGTTGGCTGCTGGTGTTGCTTTTTTCCACTTCTTTTGATTTCTTCCTTACCTCTCACCACTTCCCCCTCCTTTAGCTCAAATACCTGGCTCCAAGCGCTATCTTTGCTTCTTCCTAAGGGGCTGTGGAGCTCTTTTCAAGTGTGGAACTACTTCCCGGTCTGTGCTGCCACACTGGTGGGATCCCAGGGTTTTTTTTGTTTGTTTGTTTGTTTGCTTGTTTTGAATTGTTTGTTTGTTTTCTTTTTCTTTTCTCGAGTTGGGAGCCTGTTCTGGCCGGGCAGTGCAATGCGGCTTGGGACCTACCCCCTCAGCTTTCACAGATGCGCAGAGGGATCCCTGAGAGCATTTCTTTTCTCATGGGTTTTTTTTCTGTTTTTTGGGGGGCATTTATTGTTCTTTTTTTTTTAATTTGTTTTGTTTTGTTTTCCCGTTTTTTCCCTTTTTGTCTTTCTTCATTACTCAGTGTCTCATCTCTCTATACCTTCCTTCTCTTCCTGTCCCATGAATACCTGGCGCTGAATACCTCTAACTTCCCCAGACCTCGTAGAAGCACCAGTGGGATTCCTGGAAGCTTTGCTGTTCTTTCTTCTTTCTAAATTTTATTTATTCATTATTTTCTTTTTTTCTTCTTCTTCCCCTTCTTGTTGTTTCCATTTCATAATCTTTCATCTCTCCACTTCAATGGCAAGCTGCCTTAGTACTCTTTTTTGTTTGTTTGTATGTTTTTGGCTTCTGTTCCTCTCTCCTCTATCCCATACCCGTCTTAGCTCCACACATCACAATCTCCCCCCTCCATCCTGCCTACCTGCACCATGTGCTTAACATCACACCTCCAAGCAGCACAGGCACAGCTTACTGGAACCTGCCCTGCACTGATTACCGACCCACGCTGGTGGCTGTAGTAAGTGCCACAAACAACCCATCCCAGCAACTCCTCTTCAGATAGACCTGCCATGCTGTACCACATCTGAGCGACTGACCTACCAATTGGAGAAGGAGGTGAAAAGTATCATGCCCACAGACCAGAAAACAACAAAGAACACACAGCCAGCCTGCTCAGACATAGCGAAATTTAAGCAAAAGGACGAAACAAACAAATCTACAATCAATAAATGAGAAAAATAACTACTAAATGCCCCAAGACAGAAAACAATATCAAAACATTTACAAAAACAGGAAAAAATGGTTCCAGTAGGCATCCAAATTAAAACACCAGATGACTTTCCAGTAGGAAAAAAGGCACTATAATTCAAATCTCTAATATCAGAATTATCCAAGAGTTGAAGCAAAAAGCAGACGAAAATGAGGAAAAAATAGGCAAATTCATGGAAAAGGCAGACGAATTCATGGAAAATACAGACAAAAAATGGAAGAATTCAAGAAAATAATACAGAAACAAAATGTTTAAATAAATTCACAGCTAGAAATCATACAAAAACAACAATTAGAAATCCAAAAGATAAACAACAAAATTTCAGAAATGGACACTGTCATAGAAGGGCTGAGGAAAAGATTTGAAATGGTGATAGATAGGATCAGCACAATTGAAGACAAACATGTGGATACAACTCTGTTTGAGGAAAAATCAGAAAAAAGAATGTAGAAAAATGAAGAAACCCTGAGAATTATGTGGGATACAATCAAAAGCAAAAATCTGCTAGTGATCGGAGTTCCAGAACAGGGGGAGAAAACAGAAGACACAGAGAGGATCATTGAAGAATTTCTGACAGAAAACTTCCCCAATATCATGAAACATGAAAAGCTGGCCATCCAACAAGCTTAACAAACCCCATATAAGATATATCCCAAAAGAAAATCACCAGGACATATCATAATCACACTCGCCAAAACCAAAGACAAACAAAGAGTCCTGAGAGCAGCTCGTAAAAACAAGAAGTCACATACAGAAGAGAAACAATAAGACTAAGCTCAGATTATTCAGCAGAAACCATGCAGACAAGAAGGCAATGGGATGACACATATAAGACCTTGAAAGAAAAAAAATTGCCAGCCAAGAATAATATATACTGCAAAACTCTCATTCAAATATGATGGTGAAATTAGGTCATTTCCAGATAAACAGAAATTAAGGGAATATGTAAAAGCCAAACCAAACTTACAAGACTTATTAAAGGAAGTCCTTTGATCTGAGAACAAACACTATCAGACCACAGGCTGAATATAGGACACTGGATTGTACTAGCCAGATACCAACTTAGGAAATGAACTCTTAAGGACTGTGCAAAACCAAAAGATTTACAAAAGGGAACCAGAGAGGTCAATCAGTAAATGATAACAACATCAGAACAATAAAAGGGGAATAAACGGCATAGGTATAGAACCTTCTAATGGAGAGGAAGGCAAGGTGATACCAAGTAATAATAGCCTGCTTCAAACTTAGAAAGATTAGGGTAAAATTCATGGTAACCACAAAGAAAGTTAACAAACCTACTCATCAGAATAAAGAAGAAAAACATAAAGTCTCAGTAAAAACAAAACCTACACAAACAAAAGAAAAAAAAAAAATCCACAAACAAAAGGAATTCAGCACAGGAGAGTAAGAGGCACAAAACTGAAGGACATTATTCTGAGTGAAATAAGTCAATCACAAAAGGACAAATATTGTATGAGACCTCTACTGTATAACTCATGTAAAAGTTTACACACAAAAAGAAACAATCTTTGTTGGTTATGAGGGATGGGAGGAGTGGGGGAGAACAAAATAGATAAGTGGCATCTTTGCCAAAGGGTGAGACAGTACACAATACTGGAGAAACCAGCACAACTTGTACAAGGAAAGGTCATGGAAGCTCCATAGACACTTCCAAACTCTCTGAGGGACTGAATTGCTGGGCAGAGGGCTGTGGGACCATGGTCTCGGGGAACATCTAGCTCAATTGTCATAACACAGTTTATAAATACAATGTTCTACATTCTACCTTGGTGAGCAGCGTCTGGGGTCTTAAAAGCCTGTGAGCAGCCATCTAAGATACTCCACTGGTCTCACCCCTTCGGGAGCAAGGGAGAATGAAGAGAACAAGATATATCGAAAAGATTAGTCCAAAGGACTAATGGACCACAGTTACCACGGCCTCCGCCAGACTGAGTCCAGTACAGCCAGATAGTGCCCGGCTACCACCACTGACTGCTCTGACTGGGATCACAATAGAGGGTCCTGGACAGAGCTGGAAAAGGATGTAGAACAGAATTCTAGCTCACAAAAGAAGACCAGATTTACTGGCCTGACTGACTGGAGAAACCCCGAGAGTATGGCCCCCGAACACCCTTTTAGCTCAGTGTTGAAGCCCCTCCCGAAGCTCAGCATTCAGCCAGGGATTGGACAGCCTCATAAAACAAAACAGGATTAATGAGGCACAGCAGTCCAGGTACAAAGACTAGAAGGCAAGAGGGAATGGGAAAGCTGGTGGTAGGGAACCCAAGGCTGAGAAGGGACAGTGTTGACATGTCATGGGGTTGTTGACCATTGTCATAGGGCTATATGTGTATTGTTTAATGGGAAACTGTTTGCTCTGCAAACCTTCATCTAAGGTACAGAAAAGAAAAAAAAAAAGAATTATCTATGTGAGATCAAATTGACAACAGCAACTCAAAAGTTTTGATGGGACGCCTAGGGGACAGTGAGCTGAAGATGATGGTTATGGAATAATTTGGAAAAGGACAGTGAGAATAGCAGCACAACTGGAAGAATGCAATCGATGTCACGGAATTGTACATGTAGAAACTTTCAAACTGGTGTAACTTTGGCTATGTATATTTTCACCAAAAAAAAATGTCCTCAAGGTCAAGAAGGGAGAGTGTTGACATGTCTTGGGGTTGTTAACCAATGTCATAAAACAATATGTGTACTGACTGTTTAATGAGAAACTATTTGTTCTGTAAACCTTCATCTAAAGTACAATAAAAAAATTAAAAAAAAGAAAAGGAAGTGGAAACTCAAGGCACAAACTGGGGAAAAAAAGTCCGCAACATATTTATGGTAGGGAACTTGAATCCGAAATATATGAAGAACGCTTACAACTCAGGAATAAGATAACAAAATAATTTAAAAGTGGGGAAAATATTTGAAAATATGCTGACTTAGCTAAAATTAAATTGTGGAGATCATGTACAACTCTATCTTTTCTAAAAATCACTTAATTGTACACTTGAATGAATTTTAGGGCATGCAAGGAAGAGTTCAACACAGCTCTTCTTAAAAAAGAAACAAAATAAGCACAGAATAATACAGTTCACATAAGTTTTAAGAACCCAAAGGTTATTCTATATTGTTTAAGGGTCCACACATATAGTAAACGTATAAAACCATTGATGAGAAGTGTTCATTCTAAATTTGGAAAGTAGTTAACTCTGAGAAAGACAAATTGTAGGGCACTATGATTGGGACCTGTCTCAAAAAAAAAAAAAAAAAGAGGAAGATCTGAAACAAACAGAAATCATAAACTTGGATTTAGACTACATACTATTATTTTTGCTATTGTTATTTGCCCCCGAGTGGGTTCTGACCTTTAGGGACCCTATGTAAAACAGAAGGAAACACTTTCAGGTCCTATGACCATTCCCACAATCATTAGTGTGTTTAATCTTATTGTTGCAACCACCGTGTCAATCCATCTTATTGAGGGTCTTCCTCTTTTTTGCTGACCCTCTACTTTATCAAGCATGATGTCCTCCTCTAGACACTGGTCCCTTCTGACAACATGTCCAAAGTAAGTGAGACGAAGTTTCCCCATCCTAACTTCTAAAAAGCATTCTGGCTGTACTTCTTCTTAGACAGATATTTCCGTTCTTCTAAGTCTATGGTATATTCAACATTCTTTGCCAACACCATAATTCAAAGACATTAATTCTTCTTCAGTCTTCCTTAATCATTGCCCAACTTTCCCATGCATATGAGATGATTGAAAATACCACAGCTTGCATAAGTTACAAAGAAGACTGAAGAATAATTGATGCATTTGAATTATGGTGTTGGCAAAGAATATTGAATAAACCATGGATT
The DNA here is from genome assembly GCA_030035585.1 of Dugong dugon. Lineage (NCBI taxonomy): Eukaryota > Metazoa > Chordata > Mammalia > Sirenia > Dugongidae > Dugong > Dugong dugon. The sequence continues at coordinate 45,647,829 of CM057465.1, forward strand.
TCCAGAGGAACGAACAAATCTGTCTTGGAAGAAGTACAGCCAGAATGCTCCTTAGAAGTGAGAATGGCAAGACTTTGTCTCATGTACTTTGAACATGTTATCAGGAGGGACCAGCTCCTGGAGAAGAACATCAGGCTTGGTAAAGTAGAGGTTCAGGGAAAAAGAGGAAGACCCTCAATGAGATGGACCGAGACAGTGGCTGCAACAATGGGTTCAAACATAGCAATGATTGTAAGGATGGCACAAGACGAGGCAGTGTTTCATTCTGTAGTACATAGTGTCCATAGTGTCCCTATGAGTCACAATTGTCCCGCTGTCACCTAACAACACTAGAAGCTCAAAGAGACAAAAAAAGACATTCCCTAGGTCAGACGATCTGAATTCCTATTTCTAGCATCCTAAACAGTGAAAAAATATATTTGTTGTCCTTATAGTCACCCACTTTGTGATATGTTTCTTATGGCCCCTACCCCTTGCCATCCAGTCGATTCCAACTCATAGTGACCCCATAAGAGAGAGAGAACCGCCCCACAGAGTTTCCAAGGAGCAGCTGGTGGATTTGAACTGCCGACCTTTTGGTCAGCAGTGGAGCTCTTAACTACTATACTACTAGAGCTCCTTTCTTTCAGCAGCACTAGTTAAATAAGACAAGGGCTAGGATGTTTGTACAGGCGTTTCACAAAAGAGGATATTGAAATGGTCAATGACCACCTAAGAGAGTGCTGAATGTTATTTCTCATCAGAGAAATGCATACTCAGTATACTGGTAATTAAAAAGACTGATTCTTCCAAGATTTGAGAGAATGTGGGAAAACTGTAATTTTAAATACTGCTGATGCAACAGCAAATTGGCACGAGCACTTTAAAAACTAACAGTACATACTAAAGCTGAAAATACACGTGTCCTATGATTCAGCAACTCATACTCTAAAAATATATGCATATGGCATCAAAAGATATGCACTAGGTTGTTCACTTTGTAAGAACCAAAAACTGTAAACTATCCAAATGCACATTCACAGTAAAATGGATAAATGTATTTTGTTATAGTCATACAATGTAATAAAATACATCAGTGAGATTTAGCAAACCATTGCTATAGGTGACAACACAGGTGACCCGCTGAAGCATAATGTTGAGAAAAGATGTCACACAAAAATTATACATTGTATAATTCCATTTATATAGAATTAAAAAACAATGAGCAAAACCAATTTAAAGTGGTAAAAGTCAGTATATTGATTACCTCCGGGGTAGATTTGGTATAATAAATAAACAGGACGTAAAAATGTTTTTCTGAGGTATTGGTAATGTGCATTTTCTTTTCAGAGTTACACTTACATGGTCACTGTGAATATTCACTGAGTTGTACATTTAAGAGCTTGTACTTTTATGGACATACGTTATGCTTCAGTGAGACTTAAATCAATACGTATGTATATAAACAAAAAATCAATACATATGCATATAAACAAAAAGATACAATAAAATTTATTTTGATATGTGTTCTTCAGAAAAGACTATTTTATTGTAAGCCTGTAACTTGAAATGTTTGTGAAAACATACTGCTGGAGTAATAGTCCATTTTGTCCTGATAAAGAGAACAAATCACACAGATAAGCTTAAAAAGTTTCAGTAGGAAAATAGCGCCTTGAATACTATTCCAAGAAAAGCTACTCCAGATGACACTGTCAAGGTAAATAATGCATTTATTATTTTCCTAAAAATAACCCATTACTATAGCACAGATATTACTTCGTATTCATTTCACATCTTCTGTTTATGAAACTTCTTGTGGTTCTGGCTTACAGAAAACAACTTGATTTATTTATTTAATATTATTATTTTTGCAGACTTACAAAGACAATGCCTTAATGGAAAAAAGAAAACAAAACATCATCTTATTTGTATTATCTTATTGCTTTTTTCCTCACAGAATATATGAGATCCATGTATTGTTTTCTATATTTTCACATAATAAGGTGAAAACTGCTATTATGGCTTACAGTTACATCATGTAAGCCATTCTTCTAATGCACATGGATGTGGCTAGCCATGTAGGAAAGAGTGTGTATATCATAGTTACATATATATAGGTTTGATATATGCAAAATTGGACAAGTTCTATAATGTTATTAAATCTCCTTTTCCTCATCTCTGAAACCAAAAACCAAATCAATCACCACTGAAAGAATTCCAACTCATGGTGACCCCATGAGTGTCAGAGTAGAACTGTGCTCCATAGAATTTTCAGTGGTTGAGTAGGTCAGCCATTGGTCCAAGGTGTCTCTGGTTGGATTTCAACATCTCTAATCTTTGCATTAGCAACTGGGAGCATTAATCATTTGCAACACACAGGACTCCCACCTGTAAAAGAGGGATCATAAAGGGGAATGGTGATATTCAACTTACAGGCTGAATGTGAGGAGACAACAAGATAAAGAATGTGAAGTGCCCAGAATAGACCTTTATACACTGTGAATACAAGCATTATACATGACCATATAAGATATGCTCTTGTCTAAATACTTTCCATTACCACTTCATGCACTAGTAACCAGATGGTTTATTTGGCGATGTATCACTAGTATTTTATATGAAAGATAAATTTAGATATAATTATATAAAATGAGTAGATAAGCTGAATAACACCCAAGGAGAGCAGATGTACCCTATAGGACGAAGAGTATCCCAAAAGCAGTCCCTTTCTCTGAATGAGCCATGTTCTGTTTATATAAATGCAACTGAGCATTTAGGATTGAACAAACAAGAGCGACTGGAAAGAAGAGTGACTACTTCTCTTCTAAAAGTAACAAGAACTGGGTCAATAAACTTATAAAACAATGATTTTTTTTTTTTACCACTATATCAATCACGTTATTACATTGAATAAACATCTGTTATATGTTTTCTAAAAAAGAACAAGTTTAAAGGAAAGACTTTCAATAAAAAGTCCGTGGGTTGTCCAGAGTCTGAATCTCATTGTAAATTTTTTTGTTCTAAGTGGACTTGGTTTATAATCTCCCTCAGTATTTCCTCAGGGTAAAAAAAATGAGATTTCTTGAAATAGTGAAGAGACCAAGTGTAAACACAAGAGACAGGAGGAAAAAAGATATATGAAAGATAAAGGCAATGGAGAGCAATAAAAGAAAATTGAAAATAAATAATACATCCCATTAAAGTCATGTTGTTACTCATTTTTGTTATTTTTTTGCCATGGTATTTATATGACATGTTTTTTTTTATTATGTCAACTAACCTATCTTTTTCCTAATTTGTATGTATATGAATAACCTTCTCAAATACAAGAATCATTTAACATTGTTTTTCTTCTCCTAAGAGGAAAATGTTTTTTTTTTTTTTTCCTTGTTCCTTGTTTGTTTGTTTTGTTTTTATACCTTTTTTTTTTTTTTTTAACGGCTAGATTCTATCAGAAAGTAGGTCAATGATTTTCTGGGATGGCGGTGTGGAGGGGGAGTTGGCTGAAAAGAGACAGGAGAGCACTATTTAAGGTGAGGAAACTGGTTCATATCATGATGTGGTGGTGGTTCCATGAGTGCAAACATTTGTCAAAATTCATCAATTTATGCACTTAAAATACATATTATTTTACTGTATATAAATTACAGAGGCCATGAGTGGTGCCAGTGATGAATGTGCTCCACTGCTAACCAAAAGGTTAGAGGTTCAAGTCCACCCAGAGGCATTTCAGAAGAAAGTCCTGGAAATCTAATTGAGACAAATCAACCACTAACAATCCTATAGAGCATTGTTCTACTATGACACACATGGGTCACCTTGTGTAAGAACCTACTGGACAGTAACTGGAAAAAATGTAAATTATGCTTCAATAAAGAATATGAATACTAAGAAACAAATTAAATAAGTTAAACAAGAAAAAGAAAAAAAAAAAAAGTTAAATGTCAGTTGGTCACAGCAGTGCACAATTCCAAAGGACTACTATTCACAAGTGTAAATGGGACTCTTCTATAGTTTTCCAACATAGATGGCCCTTCATGTCATAGCAGTCTTCCAGGTCTGTCTTAGTCATCTAGTGCCGCTATGACAGAAATACCACAAGTGGATGGCTTTAACAAAGAAAAGTTTATTCTCTCATAGTCCAGTAGGCTACACGTCCAAATTCAGGGCGTCAGCTCCAGGGGAACGCTTTCTCTGTTGGTCCATGTCATCAATCTTTCCTTGGTCTAGGAGCTTCTCTGTGCACGAACCTCAGGTCCAAAGGACGCGCTCTGCTCCCAGTAATGCTTTCTTGGTGGGATGAGGTTCCCATGTGTCTCTGCTCGCTTCTCTCTTTTATATCTCAAAAGAAATTGGCTTAAGACACTATCCAATCTTATATACTTCATCAGTATAACTGCCGCTAATCCATCTTATTAGATCATAGTGATTGAATTTACAACATATAAGGAAATCACATCAGATCATAAAATAGTACACAATTATACAATACTGGGAATCATGACAGCATTGACTATTATTATAAAATAAACATTAAGAAGTGACATGTAAAGAGGAAATTATGGTTAAATAAAAAACTGTATTTCAAGGTCAATACTGATAGTTAATACTATTTCTTTCTCCTTCTCTTGTCCTTCTTCCTCCTCTGTTTTTCTTCCCTCCCTCCCCTCCCCTCTTCATTTCCCCATCTTTCCATTGCTGTCCAGTTGATTCTGACTCATGGCGACCATATAGGACAGAGCAGAACTGCCTCTTGGAGTTTCCAAGGAGCAGATGGTGGATTTGAGCAGCCAATATTTTTAGTTAGCAGCCGAGCTCTTAATCACTGCACAAGAAGAGCTCCTCTCATTATTATAGCAGATAACACTTATTAATCCTTATTGTATGCCAGGTGCTAGTCTGAGTCCTTTACAAGTTCCATAAATTACTTTTTTTTCTTATACATACTATACCCTGGTGGTGCAATGGTTAAGAACTTGGCTGTTAACCAAAAGGTCAGCAGGCATGTGTTGTGCACAGGATTGCTATGAGCCAGAACTGACTCAAGAGCACCTAACAACAACTACAAGTACCCTTCTTTGGAGCCCTGGTGGCACAGTGATTGCTAACAAAAAGGTAGACAATTCGGATTCACCCGTCACTCCTTAGAAACCCTAAGTTCTATACTGTCCCATAGGATGGCTGTGAGTCAGGATAGACTCCAAGGCAGTGGGTATACCTTTCTTTTTTAGGTCCTTTCCCTTCCACTTTTAAAGTAACATGTCTGCTTTATTTTCCCTTCCACTTGAGTTAACCTCTGATACTGTGTATCATTTTACTAAGGAGCTTTGGTGGCACAGTGGTTAAGAGCTATGGCTACTAACCAAAAGGTTGGCAGTTCAAATAAACCAGCCACTCCTTGGAAACTCTTTGGGGCAGTTCTACTCTGTCCTATAGGATCGCTATGAGTCAGAACCAACTCAACAAGCAATGGGGTTGGTTTGGATTTTTTTATTAGGAATTGCTCTAGGCATTTATATTGGTGAATGAGTCTCCTAAAGTAATTAGGTCAACCATGCAGTACATAGACCAAATAAAAGTTGAAAAATAATTTCAGTATAATATAGTTGAATATATACCTGTTGCTATTGCCATTGAGTCTATTCTTACTCATAGCAACCCTATAGGATAGAGTAGAACAGCCCCATAGGGTTTCCAAGAAATGCCTGGTGGATTCGTATTGCTGACCTTTTGGTTAACAGCTGAACTCTTAACCACTGCGCCACCAGGGCTGCATAGTTCTATATAGATATAATTTAAAGATGTAGATTAGATAGAGATATACAGATATATAGAAAGAACAAAGGCACTTTTTCAAGCAATGTTTGCCTTAGCAGAGGTAACATGAGTGTTGAAGCACATAACATCCATGTCTTACCTTAAGGGTTTTAAACTTTCTTTTATTTTCTCCACCACAAATGCTCTTCTTTCACATTCTGTATGATGTTCTTCCTCACTTCTCTCAGATTTTTGCAAAAATGTTATTGTAGTAGAGCTTACTATGCCCTGCCCATTTCCCTTAGGCAGTTCTGATTCTCTTACATCATAGCCGTAGAGTCGATTCCAACTCATAACTACCCTATATGACAGAGAAAAACTTCCCCATAGGGTTTCCAAGGCTGCAGTCTTTACGGAAAGAGACTGCCACACATTTCTTATTTGGAGCAGCTGGTGGGTTTGAACTGTGAACTGCAAGCACCTGAGATTTTTATGGCTTTCACTGGCCACAGAAGTATACTTGGCCTGCATACAGAGCACACCACAAGTTCTGGGGAGTTAAAGGCATCCCCAGAGCAGTGTATATGAAAAGTTTAATAAGCTTATTGGATATTTGGAGAGCTTCTTAAGTGAGTGCCTACTTTTTCATTAAATTGTCTTATTTCATTTAAAAGAAAAACACTGCCTTCAAGTCAATTTCCAACTCATAGCAACCCTATAGGACAGAATAGAACTGCCCCCTAGAGTTTCCAAGGAGCGCCTGGTAGATTTGAACTCTCACCTTTTGCTTAGCAGCTGCTCTTAGCCACTACACCACCAGGGTTTCCCTTATTTCATTAGGTTGCCTTTTCTTATTGATTTTTAAGAATTTCTTATGTATTATTAATAAAGATTCTTCCTTAGATAAACATGTTATGTGAAAATTATTCAAATTTTCAGAATATTTTCTCACTGGGTAATTTGCTTTTTACTCTGCTAATAGATAACAGAGTTTGTACTTTTTATATAGTTCAATTTTTCTTTTTACTTTCCCTTTTATGGTTAGTGTTCTCTGAGTCTTCTTAATAGGTATCTGCTTAGTCTGAGTTATGAATATATCTTCTGTTATTTTCTAGCAGTTTCACTGTATTACCTTTCATATGTGAATCTAATGTCCCTTGGAATGAATTATTCTGTATTTATATGAGTTCTTTCCTCTCCTTTTCTTTTTTCTTTTTACTTCCTTCTTTCCTGGCTTTCTTTCTTTTTACCTTCTTTCCGTCCTTAATTTCTTGTTGTTGCTGTTGTTGTTGTTGTACATATATGTATATATACAACTGACCCAGCAGATATATTGGAAACACCATCCTTCTACTTCATTTAGTGTTAACTTTTGATGTGTATCAAGTGATCCTATAAAGAAGGTGGGTCAGCTGCCAGTCTTCTTTGTTTCCTTTGAAGGTAATCCACGCTTCCCTTAGGGTAGTTTTTAAGAGTTCGCTTTGTCTTTGGTTTTCAGCAGATCTATTACACAGTGGCTAGATTTTCTTTACATCTACATCACTTGGGATTCTTACAGCTTCTTCAATCCTCTGTACTATATCTTTTGTCAGCTTTGGAAAATCATTGTTCAGTATCTCTTTGAATTTTGCTTCTGTCCGTTCTCTTCTTTCCTTCCGGGACTCTAATTACATGCAGGTCCACTTTCTTTACTTTTTCCCCCCTTTGGTCTTTTCTCTTCAAGCTGGATATTCTCTATTTAACTCCATAGATGGCTTTAAAAGAAGATTAGACAGTAATCCTCTCTTAGGCAATGTCAATCTTCTTTTGATCCATTTACTGAATGTTTTATTTCAGTTATAATTTTTAGTTCAAAGATTTCACTTGATATACATATATATTTACATGTATTTTCATTTCAGTTCTTGGGTAAAATTTTCCATCTCCTGTTCTATTTTCGGACATTTAATTATGTGCCTGATAATTCTGATACCTTGATAACCTGTTGCTCTTTTCCATTGCTTATTTTTCTCTTGATTTTCAATAATTTGATCCTATTTTCTATTGGAACCAGTGAGTTTTGTTTAATTATTGGCAGGCAGAAATTCATGGGCAGATCACCTAATTCAGTTGAAGCTGAACTATTTTTGTTTGCTTTAGACCTAGGCTACAGCACTTCTGGAATCTTTACCGAAAAGAAATTGTGCGCTGCTAACCCATCACTCTTGCTTATTCATCCCTAAACTCCAGTTGCTAACTCCTGAGTACTGTGTGACTGCCAGCTTCTCTGTTTTTAAATTTTCAGCAGCTGTTTTCTCATTGATTTCTCTTCATTTAGCCCATAAATGTGCAGTTTAGGGGGTAAGAAAATGTCTCAAGTAAAATTACACGTAGAATGTTGGGCTCAATTCTTTGTGTTTCCCTTTCCTTTTGGGACATAGACTTCTAAATACTGCTGCTTGGTAAATTTGACTTCCAGTATTTGTCTTCCAGCTCAGTCAGTTTGTGGCCAACTCTAGACTATCTTTGTATTTAGACTTTATGTCCCAGCCATGAACTAGAAAAAACCATACAGCAGGGGATTGGAAGTAAATGGACTCTTATCTCAACGCATTCCCTTCTTTATAGATGTTGGTTCCCCAAGTCCTCAATTGCCTTGATACTTTCAAATAGATGGATTTTGAATTTTTCAAGCTTTTTTAGTTTTTCTCAGTGAGAGATTGTCAGACATCTACTAATTAATTATGTTGTTAGGCACCATGGAGTCGATTCCAACTCATATTAACCTTATGTACAACAGAACAAAACATTGTCCAATCCTGTGCCATCCTCACAATCATTGCCATGTTTGAGCCTGTTGTTTCAGACAATGTATCAATCCATCTGTTGAGGGTCTTCCTCTTTTTTGCTGACCCTCTACTTTACCAAGCATGATGTGCTTCTCCAGGGACTGGTCCCTCCTAATAAAATGTCCAAAGCACATGAGACTAAGTCTCGCCATCCTTGCCTCTAAGGAGCATTCTGGCTATACTTCTTCCAAGATAGATTTGTTTGTTCTTCTGGCAGTCCATGGTATATTCAATATTCTTCACCAATACCATAGTTCAAAGGCATCATTTCTTCTTTGGTCTTCTTTATTCATTGTCCAGTTTCAACTTGCAAGTTAGGTGGTTGAAAATATGGCTTGGGTCAGGAACATCTTAGTCCCCAAAGTGACAGCTTTGCTTTTCAACACTTAAAAGAGGTTTTTACAACAGATTTTCCCAATGAAATACGTTGTTTGATTTCTTGATTGCTCCTTCCATGCGTGTTGATTGTGGATCCAAGTAAAATGAAATTCTTCACAACTTCAGTCTTTTCTTCATTTATGTAATGTTGCTTATTGGTCCAGTTGTGAGGATTTTTGTTCAGCAAGCTAGGTTGTGTTCAGTATAGCCAAAAATAAAAGTCTGGACAATTTTTTTTTTAACTCTGTAATTCTTAGTTCCCTCTTCTTTAAATGTAAATATACCTCTCAGAGAATATATATTTAAATCATGGATAAGAGGATTTCTTATGTAAACTGCATTACTAAGCACATCGTAAGTGATCAATAAAGGGCAGAGGTTTTGATTGCCAGTATTAAGTAAAAACGGTAATAGAAACCACTACCACTGCAGAATGTTAGACAGGGTATAACACTCAAATCAAAAAGATATGAAATCATACTAGCAAGAACAGACTAAGTTATAGCTTTTCATTTAAAACATAACTTTTTTTAAATATAAACCAGTTCTCATTAAGTTGCTCTGTTCCTGAAACATTATCTCTTTGTGTAAATAAGAAAAAGAAAGTGACAATATATTTAACCTCACCTCATTTTAATAGTTACTTGTACACTCATTTAGCTGTGAGTAAAAGAGTCTTAAAACATAGTCTTAGACTTGGAAGGGGTTGATTTTTCTTATGCAACAATAAATCCAGAGGCAGTCATGAAAGTCTGGTATGGTCTCAAAGTGATGTTGAGGACTTGACTTCCTCTGTCTTTTTAGCATTTGGCTTTTGTAATATCCTCATGCTTCCATTCTGTTGGACAGACGTCAATCCTCCTCCAGCCTCATATCTGCACTATAGGCAAGAGTGAGAAGTTGGAAGTAACAACGAGGTGAGCATTCCTATGTCACAGAGGACGTCCGTAGAAATTATCAACAGACTCGTTCCTTCTAGGACTCTTGGTGAGAAAGACTTCACCCTAACTCTAAAGGTTGTTGGAAAATGTAACTTTTTTAGCTAGGCACATTGCCTCCTCAAACCAAATACACCCCACAAACTTATTCACACTTTGCCATGTACATGATTAAAGTCTTGTTGTCGACTTTATTTTTTCTCAAGTTACAATGATTCATGAAAAAAAGAATGACTGCAGGGGCAAATATATTTGGGAATACAATAACATTTTTTAAAGAGCCAAATAAAGGTTTAGAAAATTCCTGCAGAAAATATGTATATTGTTAATAATTGTTTCACTTTTTTTTTAGAAAACTGATTTATTTTTGGTTAAATAGCTATAAATAGCAGAAAAGAGACATGGCAGTCTGCTTCTGTAAAGATTTACAGCCTTGGAAACTCTATGAAGCAGTTCTAATCTGTCCTATAGGGTTGCTATGAGTCAGAATCAACTAGACAGCAGTGGGTGACTGCCTATAAATACACACCAGGGCTACTAATCTTTAAGACACCCTCTGAGAAACCATGCTGTATCATAGTTTATATATAACTATCTCTCTCTCTCTATATATATATATATATACATATATATACCTGTTGCCATTGAATCGATTCCAAGCAGTGGCTGGTATATTCAAACTGCCAACCTTTTGGTTAGCAGGCAAGCTCTTAACCACTGCACCACCAGATATATGCAAATATCCATGAATACACATACACATCATAGATATAGACATATAGATAGATGATATATAAACATATTGCTAGACAAGGGTCATAGATTGTGTTCATTCATCAATTCTAATATAAGTTTTATAAAATATCAAGCAATGACATGAAGAAACCATGCATTGAGTACATACTATATTCAGCCCTGGGGAACTAAGCAAAGAAGAAATGCAATGACATGGAAAATAATTTAAAAAGTAGTGACAGTGACTTGGCTTTCAAAAATGACAAATTTAGAACAATAATGAACTTTCCAAAGTTTTTAAACACTCCTATGAAACCCTACGAGGCAGCTCTCTACTCTGCTCTGTAGGATCACTATGAGTCGGAATCAACTCAATGGCAATGGGTTTGTTTGTTGGTTTTATTAAACATTTTATAAAGAATTTCAAGTTCTGACATTGAGACATATTATCCAATATATTATATGCTGTTTCTATCTCTAAACATTATTTTGTCTGTTCGTTTTTATATATTTCTAGGCCAGTCAACAGTACAAAGGAACTGGTGCTGTCTTTGAGTTCATAACTAAAGTTGTTTTATTATGCTGATCCTAATGCTATTTTCAGATTACCTGCTTAGATTGGTATTGAATCCTCTTATCTGTGATTTAATTTAAAATGTACTTGTATCATTCCTTAAGAGAGACTTTAACAACAACAACAACAACAAAAAATAGGATACTGAATATGTTTGAAAAAGGATTAAGGTTTTCTATATTCTAGTATCAAATAATCCAACCATATGAGCAGGACTTCCTTCAATGGCATGTCCCAAATATTCAGCACAATTCCCTGGTCCTTTCAACAGCCTAAGAATTTATATTCTAAGATATTAAATAAACTCCTCTTTGTGTGAGGAATATCTCTTTGAGGAATGTTTTTGCCTCTCTGGATAAGGCTGACCCTGGTTCAGTCCCTAGTATCAAATATGTCTTCTTGCAAAATAAGTGAACTTTTAATTTCTTTCATTCTATTTTACTGGAGAAATAGTGCTTTTAAAACCTCTTACTATTTCTAAAAATTTTATATATATATATATACACACACAAAAGAAAACTCATCCTACACGGGGACAATGAAGTCTTTTTAAACATAATCTTGTGCAAGGCAAGCTTAGGAAAAAGACCTGGTGAAAAGCCTCCCATGGAAATTTCCACACTTATGTCTAAAAAGAATCTTTTGAACATGAGTTCAAATAAACTTACAAAAACAATTTCTTTTAAAGTTGGAAAATATTTAAAGAAAGTCACATAACAATGCTTGCAACAGGAAATACAATGAGCAACTTTGAAGATACAAATTACAGTGTAAGTGGTATTTTCAACTCCTAAACTTAGTAATATCTAGCTTTCACACACGGAGACATGTCCCTATCCTCATCATCCAGGTCTGATGCTGTTCTTTCCCTCAGCACCTTGTCAAAAAGGAAGTTTTTCAAGAACGACTAAGATTTATAACAAATCAGGTTTTAAGGTGTCTGAAAAGAAACAGCTCTATTAGAACTGTTAAGTCTTCTTAAAATTAAAAAAAAAAGATATTTCTACTATTAAACAGTAGCAGAATTGAATAAAAAAGCTACATAATATCATGACAAGCATGTGACAATGTTTTAAAATATCCTTCCTACTTCTCGTTCAACTCATTAATGCAAATACAAATAAAAGCTTAGATTTGTTAAATTTATTGAGGATCTATCTCACTGGGCTGGAGAGACAAAATCACCAAACTGAATTTAGAAGGTCAGTATCTTAGAGAAAATAATATATTTCCAGTTTTTGTACATAGTCAGAAGTCAGGAAATGCTAGCTGTTGTTTGCGTTGCTGTTATATTATCATCATCATTATCACGGTCCAGGTAGAGTTAGAAGATTCTGGGATTGGGAAAGGACAATGCTGAGCATAGAATCAAGAAGTCTGGAAGTTTAACTATTGGGCAAGAGAAGACCTAGATAAAACACAGACAGCTCCAACTCGGAGTTAACGGATTCAGATATCTGTGGTACAAGGCCAAAATTTTCCTCTGAGCCGTTTTTTGATCCCTTCTCACTTCAATTATAATGGAAATATCGATGGTGCCATTGCAAGTCTAACACTGCCTACATATTTCAGTATCAGTTTGCAATGAAGCTTTAGTCATTCAGAGAAGGAAAATTTAAAGAGCAGGATTAAATGAGAGGAGGTAAATAAATTTGGAAGGTTATGACTTTACCAATGTAACAGTAGTAAATGTATCCAGGTAAGGTGAATGTGCTGGGAGGTGGACCGTATAATTTCACCTATTCAGTCTTCTGTCCTGGTGGCCTAAGGCAAATCATCATATTTCTTTTTGACTACTCCTTTGTCATCAAAGAATGCCCCAGATATTATTTGGCACAATACATAATTTTTCCCAGGTAAAAATAGGTTTCCTGGAAGGTCTTGATTATGACTGTGATAAGAAAACTATGACAGTAGAAGATATTTATTTATGTGTAACGTGATATTCAGAATGTATGTCCTATACTTTGGTTGTTAAAATCATGAACACTGGGCATGATCTGCACTGGATGTAATCCCCGTTGCACCACTCACAAATGGTCTGACTTTAGATAAATCAAGTGAACATTCTGAACTCTGTAAAATTAGTATGATGATAGCATGTACCTAATAGAGTTGCTGCAAGAATTGAATCACACACATACACACCCACACTCCATACTTTTATACAGTTACTTAGCAAGCCCTCAAAAAATGTGAGTTATTCTAATTATTTCTATTAGTTAAGGATATGAACTAGGAAGTGACTGGTGGTACAGCAAGTAATATTTTGGCTTAATGCATAGCAATATAGATTCTCTCAAAGGAGCCTTTTGACATACTTTGTTAGACTACCAGCCTGGGTGTGAATGGAAGAAAGGTATTTTTGGGAGATTTCAACACTGAATTCCAAAACAAGGAGACAAACTCATTCCCTACTTGCAATCTCTCTCAAATACTAATATGATGCCTGGGATTTGAAAAGTCTCACAGATTCCTTTTAATACATTCACTAGTGTATTTAAAAAGTCCCTTCTTCCAGAAAATGTTGCTAAAGGCAAGCTTTACAGTCAAAAACTCCTATATCTCTTTTATTTGCCTCTTCCCTATAATAGACCATTCTATAACAAGTGGGTCTTCATGGTTTGACACACTTCTCCTGTGTTCATGTCTTCTCTTCCTTGCCTATGAAGATTGTCCTTGTTGGTCCATGGGTCCAAGAGATAAGTTTGTCATATTATTGAAACTGTGTACCATCTTCAGGGCAGTGTTCTATTTATATAATAAGTCAGAGATGAAATCTGTCAACATTATGCTGGGGGTGATCTAGTTGTCAGAAAAGGTCACAACACCCCTCAGTCCAATGTTGGCTTGGTTAAATTTGGTCCAGTGTAGGTGGGAACAAAAGTCATGTAATGGAGGGTGTTACCACTGATACACAGCCATAAGATGTCTCTTTTTGATCAGTTGTATTTATGAAATATTGTGTAGTGAATTTCTGAAAAAAAAGTATTGACTAAATGCAGTGCTATAGCACACTTTCCAATAAGTAATCAGCAATGCATTAATATATTTGAGATGTTTTAATCACATTATTGCTTCAGTGTATAATTTACTTCAACAGCCTTGTCCAACTTATTTTTTATCACCTGAACTCACAGTGAGTGTTTGTGACATTCTATTCTCCCATATCCCACTCCCACAAGATCCCGCTGGAGTCCTAAGAATTGCTATCGTACCTCATATTATCATAATAATAAGTATTGATTTTCATGCATTTACTATCACTTAGATACTGAGCTAGTTTCCTTCATATAATATCATATTCACCATTTTATTTGTCCTATGGAATGGGATAAAAATACATATCTTATGCAGTTGTTGTAAGAACTAAATATGCTAAAGAATTCCTGCAATAAGGAAAGTTTATGATCAATGTTAGTTATCTCATCATCTTTACCAAACTGAGTATTAGAGGATGTATGTAATGAGACCATAGTCATATAGATAGTAAATAGCAGAGTGAGATTCAAAGCTGTATGTGTTACAAAGACTATCCTAAAACACATTACATATTTTGCCTACTGTGGGCCTAAATGGCTCAAAGTTTGTTTGAAGGAGGATCTACCTATTGTGTCTTCCCATTCTTCTTTCTGGAAGTCTGGGCTGTCTAGTAGGTAAGCGACTGTAAATGTGGGTTATTCTAAAAAGTCAAGGAACACAATTTCTAGTTTATTCCAGCTGCCGCAGCAGATTGTTACAGACGGTTCCAACTCATAGCGACCCTATGTACAACAGAACAAAACATTGCCCCGTTGTGCTCCATCTTCATAATCGTTGCTATGCTCCAGCCCATCATTGCAACCAACTGTGTCAATCCACCTTGTTGGAGGTCTTCCTCTCTTTTGCTGACCCTCTGTTTTACCAAGCATCATGTCCTTTTCCAGGGACTGGTCTCTCCTGATAAAATGCTGTCCAGGCAGAGTCACTTGACAAATACAGTGCAAATAAGAAAAATGAGAGGAACAGTGTTATGGAGAGAGCACGAAATCTAACTAGCTACAGTTTAAGAGTTATCTTTCTTGCCTTGAGTTCTGATATTTTAATATGGCTTTGATGATATAAACCAAAAAAAAAAAAAGAAAATAAGCCCATTGCTGTTGAGTTGATTCCGACTGATAGCAACCCAATAAGATGGTAGAACTGCCCCATACATAGGGTTTCCAAGGAGCTTCTGGTGAATTCCAACTACCGACATTTGGTTAGTAGCTGAATTCTCAATTACTGTGCCACCAGGGCTCTGATGTAATATAGTCCTGATGAATTAAAAGAGTAATAAAACAGAGGCAGAGTTGAACCTGTACTAAAACTTTGATTTGAGAAACATCTACTTTAGCTAGCTTCTCTTTGATGCTTGTAATGAAGAAAGGCAGATTTACTGACACTTGAGGAAAGGTGGAAATGCATATTTAAAAAGATGCATGATATAAAGATGAGATTCCTGGGTTTTGAATTCTTTATCTTATTCCATCTCAGGAAGTGTTAGAAAATTGACCACCACCTGGTAAAGAGTTGTATGATTAGAATTGTATAGGATTGGGCTTTCCAGATATTAGTCTACTGTTATGCATTCAGCTAGATTTATGAGAAATACCTGGCGAGTATTTTGAAAATCCAGATTCCTAGATCCTACTCCAGAACAATTGACTTGGGATTTTCAGGTATGCACTGCGGCCCATTAATTCCCTTCTTTATTCAGCTTCCTAAGTGATGCTGATGGTCATCAAGTTTTAGAATCTATTGCTCTAGGATATATAAAACAGATAAACTTTATCTCTGACAAGATTATAATTTCAGAAGGGCTTTAACTTTTTAAAATTTTTCTTCTGAATATCGAGTTTAATATTTCATAGTTTAATTTGCATAGATTTTACAATTTCGTGAAAGGTCTGCTACTTACAGTGCTGAAGTGCTTCCTTGCCCAATTCAGGCATATCATTTTTTTATTATTTAGCTTTCTTTACTTACGTTTTCAAAGCATGTAACACAGGGAATTAATGGAAGGCAACATGCAAATTAGCACTTAATCCTATTGACCTGTTAGAAAAATGCATAAAATCTAGGATTAAAATGATAATTTAAAATAATAAATTTTACTTATTGTCTCAATGCAGAGGCTTGGTCTTATTCTATGAACAGATTCATTTCAGCTAAGTTGCACCATAACCTGGGTAGAAAGATAATATTCCTGCCTTATTGTTGTCCATTTCCTTTTAGGACATGATAAAAAGAATATGGATGCTGGGGATTTTTTTATGTAAGAAGTTATCTTCAATATAGTTTAGCTGAAATGTCACTGTAGTTATAAAGGAAAAGAAACAGCATGTTAATTTATTCAGCAAGAGAGACTTCTGGTCACAGATTTTTGAATCTAGAGGCTATAGCTGATGATGAAGCTGTCAGCAGTTGCTACTATTTCCACCTGCTAAAAGAATGATAGTGTCTCTAGGAAAATCAAAACATATTGCTTTAGCAAAACCTGTTAAGAAAGCAAAAATAAGTTACATTTTCTTTCTCTCTCTCGTGTTATTTCATGTGCTTCAGTGCACAATAATTCCTGTGAGTATCTATTGTCACAGAATTTTTTAAAGGAGTATTTTTAAATTGGTAAATTTAAAAGAACACCAGTTGGCAAGTTGGAGAATCATAGACCAGAACTGTTCTTTTATTGTGGTCATAATTATGCTAGAAATAACAAACAAAAATAACGTTAAAAGAAAAAACACTACCAACAGCAAAACATACACCGCAACTTATAAATCTCTGAATTGAATACATTTAAAGGTGAGAGAACTCTGATTAACTACCTGAAGTATATTATCAGCAACCTTAAATTTATTTTAGAATGAATTGTCGTTGATGTTAGGTGCCACGGAGTAAGTTCTGACTCAGAGTGACTCTCTTAGTTATGTAGTGCTGCTATAATAGAAATACCACAAGTGGATGGCTTTAACAAACAAAAATTTATTTTCTCATACTTTAGGAGGCTAGAAGTCTAAAATCAGGGTGATGGCATTAGGGGAAGGCTTTTTCTCTGGGTGAAGGTCCTTGTATCTCTGTAACCTGACCCTACAAATGCCGGTAAATTTCCATTAGCCCTTAAACTAGCCCAAGCTAGGTTTGGCCCACCCTGCATGCGCAAAAGGGCCAGTTGTGATTGCTAATTGATCTCAACAGAAGACGCAGCAACAAGTGGAATGAACCAGAAGAAAAATCATCACACGGACCCTGTTCCAAAGCAAGAGGTCTGATGACAACCATGTCACCACTGTCTCCTGGCTCCCTTCCAGAATTTTCCCTCCCCAGTATGCCCGTGAGGCCACCATCTCGCTGCCCAAATCACATATAAATCCTGCTTCCCCGTAGCTCAGAGAGTCGAATCTGAGAAACTTCCTTCTGGCTCCTTATTCTGCGCATTGCAATAAAGTTATTTCTCTTTCTCAAAGACCGGTGTACAGATCATTGGCATGTCTGAGTGTGCCAGGCAAGGACCCACCTTCCCGGGTTAGGTAACATCTTCAGCTTGTTTCCTGGGTCCTTGGAGATCTCCATGTGGCTTGGCATCAATCTTCCCCCATCTCTATTTGACTCCCTTGTTTAATTTCTTTTATATTTCAAAAAAGATTGACTGAAGATACACCCTACACTAATCTGGCCCTTTAACATAACAAAGACAACCCATTCCCAAACAGGATTATAATGATAGGAGTAGAGGTTAGGATTTGCACCATATTTCAGGGAAACATAATTTAATCCAAAATCCAGTTCCGACTCATAGCGATCCTGCGTACAACAGAACGAAACACTGCCTGGTCTTGCACCATTCTCACAATTGTTATGTTTGAGCCTATTGTTGCAGCCACTGTGTCAGCCTATCTAGTTGAGGGTCTTCCTCTTTTTCGCTGACCCTCCACTTAACCAGGCATGCTATCCATCTCCTAGGACTAGTCCATTCTGATAGCATGTCCAAAGTATATGAGAAGAAGTGTCCCCATTCTTTCTTCTAAGAAACATTCTGGCTGTACTTCATCCAAGACACATTTGTTCAGTCTTCTGGCACTTAACAGTATATTCAGTATTCTTTGCCAACACCATAATTCAAATGCATCAATTCTTCTTTGGTCTTCCTTATTCACTGTCCAGTTTTCCCATGCATGTGAGGCTATTGAAAATATCATGGCTTGGGTAAGGCACACTTTAGTCTTCAAAGTGACGTCTTTGCTTTCTAACACTTTAAAGAGGTATTTTGCAACAGATTTGCCCAATGCAATACTGCATTTGATTTCTTGACTAACGCTTCCATGGGTGTTGACTGTGGATCAAGTTAAACAAAACCCTTCACAACTTCCATCTCTTCTCTGTTTATCATGATGTTGCATATTGGTCCAGTTGTGAGGATTTTTGTTTTCTTTATGTTGAGGTGTAAGGCATACTGAAGGCTGTAGTCTTTGATCTTCACCAGTAAGTGCTTCAAGTCCTCTTTGCTTTCAGCAAGCAAGGTTGTTTCCTCTGCATATCGCAGATTGTTAATGAGCTTTCCTCCAATCCTGATGTTGCCTTCTTCTTCATATAGCACAGCTTCTGGGATTATTTATTCAGTCTGTATATTTAATAAGTATGGTAAAAGGATACAACATTAACACACACTTTTCCTGATTTTAAACCACACAGTATACTTTGTTCTGTTCAAATGACTGCCTCTTGGGCTATGCACTGGTTGTATACAAGCACAATTAAGCTTTCTGGAATTCTTATTCTTTGCAATGTTATCCATAATGTATTATGATCCACACAGTCCAATGCCTTTGCATAGTCAATAAAACACAGGTAAACATCTTTCTGGTATTCTCTGCTTTCAGCCAAGATCCATCTGACATCAGCAATGATATCCCTTGTTCCACATCCTCTTCTGAATCTGACTTGAATTTCTGGCAGTTCTCTGTTGATGTACTGCTGCAGCCGCTTTTGAATGATCTTCAGCAAAATTTTACTTGCATATGGTGTTAACAATATGTTTTGATAATTTCTGCATTCTATGGGATTACCTTAGTTTGAAATGGGCACATATATGGATCTCTTCCAGTCGGCTGGACAGGTAGCTGTCTTCCAAATTTCTTGGCATAGACGAGTGAGCACTTCCAGTGTTGCATCTATTTATTGAAACATTTCACTTAGTATCCCATCAACACTTGGAGCCTTGTTTTTTGCAAATTCCTACAGTACAGCTTGGACTTTTTCCTTCACTACCATCAGTTCTTGATCATATACTACCTCCTGAAATGGTTGAGCAGCGATCAATTCTTTTTGGTGCAGTGACTCTGTGTCTTTCCTTCCATCTTCTTTTGATGCTTCCTGTGACATTCCATATTTTGCCCATAGAATCCTTCAATATTTCAACTCGAGGCTAGGATTTTTTCTTCAGTTCTTTCAGCCTGAGAAATGTCAAGGATGTTCTTCCCTTGTGGTTTTCTAACTCCAGTATTTATGCTATTCATTATAATACTTTATCTTCTCAAGTCGCTCTTTGAAATTTTCTGTCCAGCTCTTTTACTTCACCATTTCTTCCATTTACTTTAGTTATTCTACATTCAAGAGCAAGTTTCTGAGTCTCTTCTGTCATCCATCTTGGTCTTTTCTTTCTTTCCTGTCTTTTTGATGACCTTTTGCTTTCTTCATATATGATGTACTTGATGTCCTCCCACAACTTGTCTGGTCTTCAGTCATTAGTGTTCAGTTTGTTAAATCTATTCTTGAGATGGCCTCTAAATTTAGGTGGGGTATACTCGAGTTCGTATTTCAGCTCTAGAGGACTTATTTTACTTTTCTTCAGCTTCACCTTGAACTCGCATATGAGCAATTGATGGCTTGTTCCACAGTCGGCTTTGACCTTATTCTGACTGTTGATATTGTACTTCTCTATTGTCTCTTTTCACAGATGTAGTCGATTTGATTCCTGTGTATTCCATCTTAGGAGATCCATGTGGACAGTTGCTGTTTATGTTGTTGAAAATAAGTATTTGCAACGAATGAGTCATTGGTCTTGCAAAATTATATCATGAGGTCTCCGGAGTCATTTCTATCACCAAGGCCAGAATTTCCAACTACCGTTTATTGTTTCCAAACTTCACATTCCAATCACCAGTAATTATCAGTGCATCTTGAGTGCATGTTTATTGAATTTCAGACTGCAGAATTTGGCAAAAATCTTCAATATCCTCATCTTTGACATTAGTGGTTGGTGTGTAAATTTGAATAATAGTCGTATAAACTATAGGCATATGGATATTATCCTACAACTAACAGCATTTAGTGTTGTACTTCAGGATAGATCTTGAGATGTTCTTTTTGATAATGAATGCCATGCAGTTCCACTTCAATTTGTCATTCCCAGCATAGTAGACTGTATGATTGTCCAATTCAAAATGGCTAATACCAGTCCATTTTAGCTCACTAATGCCTAGGATATTGATCTTTATGAGTTCCCTTTCATTTTTCATGACTTTTAATTTTCTTAGGTTCATACTTCACACATTCCACATTCCTATTATTAATGGATGTTTACAGCTATTTCTTCTTATTTTGAGTCTTGCCACTTCATAAAATGAAGGTCCTGAAACCTTGACTCCATCCATGTCATTAAGGTTGACTCCACTTTAAGGAGGCAGCTCTTCCCTAATTGTTAATTGAGAGTCTCCCAACCTGAGGGTCTAATCTTCGGTACTGTATCAGACAATGTTCCACTGCTATTCATAAGGCTTTTACTGGTCAATATTTTAGAAGTAGATCTCCAGATCCTTCTAGTCAGTCTTAGTCTGGAAGCTCTGCTAAAACCTGTCCACCTTGAGAGAATCTGCTGGTATTTGAGATACCAGTGGCATAGCTTCCAGCATCACAGCAACACGCCATCCACCACAGCACAACAAACTGACAGGCAGGTTGTGTTTAGTAATGATAAGAGCCAATATTAATAATTTTTAAAATACTTACAATTATTTACCTATTGTGAAACTAAAAAATTTCTCATTTTACATGTTTATTTTGTTTCACATCTCCATCCAGATTTCTAGAACTTTAGTGTCTCAGTTGCTTAAGTAGCTCATATAATCCTTGCCATTTCTTTTCTAAAACTACCAAAAGCGCAACTAATCTTTTCCTTGATAATGCCAGATTCCTATAGTTTTACTACAGTTTCTCAGTTCTTAGTAAGGTATCATCTTGAGTCTACCTCAACCATATTGCTTGGTTGTATTTACATTTAATATTTATACATATAGAGACAGTCTTAAGTCTCCATTTGGAGCTATGAAACAGGAGAAAAGAAAACAATCATCCACTGGGTGCACAATGTGTTCTAGTCACTGTATTAGTTATTTTTACATACATTCAATTTCCTTCTTCAGTTCTGGAGGGACATTCTCAGAGCATAGGAAAGTATAAATGGTATGAGCTACACATTTGAGATGTCTATCACAGCTCTTTTCAGATAAATAGAATTTGTAAAAACTGGGAAATTTGTGATTCTCTCACAGTATTGTTAATTCCAACAAAACATTTCTTTCTTCTCATTTTTCAAACAATGTTTATGAGGAATTGTATACAATATGTAGAATATTTTTCAGATGGCTGAATATCAAACCAGGCTATTTAACCTTGATTCTAATTTTAGAGATGGAAATGCTAAAAAGATTGGGGTAAGTTTTCAGATGATCTTTGCAATTAATTTATCTTTAGTTTTCTAAAAATCATATTTTTATGCACCACTACAGATTCATCACTACACTTAGTTCTTAGAGAAGTGGCCTAATAGTAAGTTATTTTGAGAACTCACCCCAATATATGTATATGTTTATGAAGTATTACTTTGCTACCGTACATAACTGTATTGCTGTAGTAATAGAATATGTAAGTTACAACACATACACAAAATTGAACTTTTAAAAGTATGAGATGAAGATTAAAGAAAAAGTATATTAATAAATATTATTTTATGTTATCATTAATGTAGTAGACAGGAGTCTAAAATGGTCCCAAAGATTCCCATCTCTGGTTTAACACTCTGAATAATCCTGTCTCCTAGAATATGGGAGAAATCTGTGAATATGATGAAATATTATTCAGTGATTAAGTAACTATTCAGTTGACTTTAAGTTAATCAAAATGAAGATTATCCTGGTTGGGGCTGACCTAAGCAGGTGATCCTTTAAAAGAATTTGAAATGTTAAGAAACTCCTATTGGTCTGGAAGAGAGCAAACATCATGTTGTGAACTGTTTATGGCCCATGCAGCAAGAAACATCAGGTTGCCTATGGAGGGTGCCATTCCCCACCAACAGGTACTGTTAAATGCCAATAATATGCCAGGCCACAGCAAAAATAATGCACCTGGAAATTATGTATTATGTATTATTCTCTTCTTGGGGGACAGAGGAGGAGAAAGGGGGTGAAGAAAAGCTTTCTATCTTAGTGCATTGTGAACAAGTTTTAAAGTCTTGGCACATGTTTCCTGTAAATTCTCCTTTATTTTACTCTTTAAAATGTAAGTATTTATTATTCTTCGTGTCCCCTTCATGGATATAGTTCTCTGAAAAATCTTAGGTTTCAAAGCCATTCAAGTGTCTGTCATGGGGAATGGCTATAGAAATGACAAACAGCATGAAAGTACAAGGTTTGTTTTTCTTTTTAATACTTTATGCAGCAAGTTCCCCAAAGTAGAGAGGTCAAATAAAACATTATTTGATTAAATAATTAAATTAAAAAATTCCATCTTAGCAATGATTTTATCGATGATTAAACTTTAATTGGTCTTAGTAAACAATTTTTTCCCCAGCCCTTTATTCTTCAATGTGAAGAATCTGCAGCAAAATCAATAAAGGCTCAGAAATTCAACAGAGACACAAATGTTCACAGAATTTAGTGAATTTCTTAGAGAAATTAAAATACACTCAGATGGTTTAGCAAAACAGGCAGAGAAAGAACTATAGTTTATAAATGGGATTCCTTACTGAGAAAAGTTAATTTTGTGCTATGATGAAGACTTGACCTTCCACTGCCGTTACAAAAAGTTATACAACATAAAACCCTCTGTGTCACAGACAAGCAGGCTTTCTCCTTTACTTCTATTTGTAACATAAGTGAGCACCATACCAGCTGCATGCAGCTTTACTTCATGGGTATACAACAGTATTTAAATCATCTCTATACTACATTTTACAAAAGTAATAGGGAAATGTGTTCTTTTGCATTCATGGTTAAGAGTTGGAACAGATGGTGAAAGGCTTAGATTAAACTAATATGGACATTAAAATAACTGATATTGCATCCATTCCTTGATATAACAGATGTTTAGTTCACTATAAAATGGGCTTATGAATTTCTGGCATACATTAAATGTAAAATGTCTTTAACAACAGTTTTCTACTTGAGGAAACTTACTGTTAATATTTATTTAAAGGAATTTTTCAGACTTGAAAACAAATATTTATTGACTCACTCTATTTGGTATTGAGTTGCTTATAAAGATGAATAAGGCATGATCCTTGCCTTCAAGTTAAGATCACAATCTAGTGGTGAAGATAGAGACTTTAAAAAACAGACAACAGGAGGCAGGGCCAAGAGGGTGGAGTAGTCAGATGGCTTCCTATGTCCCTTTTACAACAAAGACCTGAAAAAACAAGTGAACTGATTGCATATGAATATCTAAGAGCCCTGAACAAGGCAAAGTTGAGGAATCAGACTGAGTGATGGGAGGAGAGAGAGAGACGGTTCGGAAGCAGAGAGAGTTGCCTGACCTGACCTGGCAGGAGCTGCAGGTCTTCATCCTGGATTAGCTCAGGATGCGCAGTGACAGTGGCAAACAGCTGCGCTCACTCATCTGCTCAGGAGGCGCTTTCCACATCAAGAGAGATCCGGCAGCAGAGAGTCTACTTGGACACTCTGAACCAGTGAAAAGCAGCACTCAAGTGGCAAAAGATAAGTACTTGCATGTGGTCTACCTCGGGGATTGGAAAAGAAAAAAAATTTGGGAAAAACCTCTCTTGCATTTACTTCCTTCCTTCCTGTTCTGCACCTGGTCCTGGCCGGCTTCAGTGATCTGTGAGTCCCCTTGGCCAGAAGTAGAACTCATAAGGTGCCCTGAACCATTCTTCTGACCTTGGAGAGGGAACAAATTAACAAACAGGGAAAAAATAAGCTACCAGCTCCCCTAAGTCAGGATGTCAGGGTTGGCACAGCTCCTTTGCCTAGGCACAGGCATAAGGGGTCCGTAGATTTTGAGTGCCTTCCGCCTCTACATAGACTTGTGTGGGCCCATCGCAACAGTGTAAGCCCTCACTACCACAGTACAACAGGGTAAATACCTGAAGTCTAACTTCAACTGTTTCAGCTGTGCAGTAGCAGGTTTATGACATTTGACATGGCTTTGCCCTTTAAGCAGGCACCTTACCTGCCCATCAGGGGCTGGAGGACTGATGACTCCACGCACACCACCTAGCCACCTGCTACAGGGGTCCAAGAATAAGTGGTACCCCAAGTCCTTACAGCCAATAGAGTAGGGTGCTCATAGTCTGGCTGCAAAACTCACCTACCTTTTCACTCTAGGGAACAGGGACATGCTTTCCTTTCAGACACTCAGGGGCAGGGGTCAGCCCCCTACCTTGCTCAGTGCAGGAACCTCTACTGCAGCCAGATGCCTGTGCCTACACCAATCACCCATGCCTCTCTAAGACTGTAGGTGAGAGCCTGCACCACACTCTTGGTGACTGATGTCCTGGACACTGGAGCTGAATCCATGTAGGAAAATTTAAAGGACTCCTGGGCACACATACTTAGTAACAGACCTAACTACCTGTTGACAGGACATTAGAGCTTTAAAGGTGCCATTAATCAAACTAGTGCACACAAGCAGCCTATCTGGGCATATGAAAACAAAACAAAACAAGAAGCTAGTACACACTAAAAAAATATAAAATAAAATCATAATAACTTATTGATGGCTCAAAGACAACAGTCAATATCAAATCACATAAAGAGGCAGACTATGATGGCTTCAGCAAGCTCTGAAAATAAAGAAACAATAAATTTCATGGAAGAAGAGGATTTCTTGGTATTACCAGAGGCAGAATACAAAAGATTAATATACACAAATCTTCAAGAAATAAGGAAGGAAATTTTTCAAAATGCTGAGACAGCCAAAGAACATACAGACAAAGCAGTAGCAGAACTTGAAAAGGTTATTCAAGACCATAATGACAAATTTAATAGGCTGCAAGAATCCACAGAGAGCAATCAGAAACCCAGAAGACTAACAATAAAATTTCAGAATTAGACAACTAAATAGAAAGTTATAGGAGCAGAATGCAGGTGGTAGAAGTCAGAATTAGTGACATTGAAGATAAAGCACTTGACAACAACTTATTTGAGGAAAAATTAGTTAAAGGAATATAAAAAAATGAAGAAACTTTAAGAGTTATGTGAGACTCTATCAAGAGAAATAACGTACAAGTGATTGGAGTACCAGAACAGGGAGGGATAACAGAAAATGCAAAGAGAATTGTTGAAGATTTGTTGACAGAAAACTTCCCTGATATCAAGAAAGATGAGACGATACCTATCCAAGATGCTCATTGAAATCCACATAAGGTAGGTCCCAAAGAAAGTCACCAAGACATACAATAATCAAACTTGCCAAAACCAAAGATAAAGAGAGAATTTAAGAGCAGCTAGGGATAAAAAGAAAAGTCATCTACAAAGGCGAGTCAATAACAGTAAGCTCAGACTACTCAGCAGAAACCTAGGAGGCAAGAAGACAATGGCATGACATATATAAAGTCTTGAAGGAAAAAAAATGCCAGCCAAGAATTATATATTCAGCAAAACTGTCTCTCAAATATGATCATGAAATTAGGGTATTTCCAGATAAACAGAAGTTTAGGGAATTTACAAAAACCAAATCAAAATGACAAGAAACACTACAGGAGTCCTCTGGTTAGAAAATCAATAACATCAGATAACAATACAAGACTAGAGCACAGGACAGAGCAACCAGATATTTACTCAGATAGGAAGTGACAAAACTATAGCAAAGCTAAAACATTGAAAATAGGGAAACAGGTATCAATAAGACAAAGATGACAACATTAAAACAAAAAAAGAGGGACACAAAAAATGTAGACATAGATTTTTCAAATCGAGAGGAAGTCAAGGTGATATAAAGAAATAAAAGACTGGTATAAATTTAGAAAAATAGGGGTAAATATTAAGTTAACCACAAAGGAAACTAACAATCCTACAAGTCAAAAAAAAAAAAAAAACCTAGAAAAATATAAAGACCCAGCAAACACAAAATCAAAAACAATGAAAGATATGAAAAGAAAATACATAAAGAAAAACAACTCAGAACAGAAAATTAAGGTGAACAAAGAAATTGTGAAAAATACACAAAAAAAGACATCAAAATGACAGTACTAAACTCATACATATCAATGTAAATGGACTAAATGCACCAATAAAGAGACAGAGAGTGGCAGTTTGGATTAAAAAAACGCAATCTGTCTATATGCTGCCTACAAGAGACATACCTTAGACTTAAAGACACAAATAAACTAAAACTCAAAGGATGGAAAAAAAACATATCAAGCAAACAACACTCAAAAAAGAGAAGGAATGGTAATATTAATCTCTGACAAGATAGACTTTAAAGTAAAATCCACCACAAAGGATAAGGAAAGACACTATATAATGATTAAAGGGTCAATACATCCAGAGGACATAACTATGACAAATATTTATGCACCCAACTACAGCTCCAAAATACATAAAAGAAACTCTAACAACACTGAAAAGAGAGATATACAGCTCCACAATAACAGTTGGAGACTTCAACACACCACTTTCAATGAAGGACAAAACATCCAGAAAGAAGCTCAACAAAGACATGGAAGAGCTAAATGCTACAATCAACCAACTTGATCTCATAGACATATACCAAACACTCCACCCAACAGCAGCCAAGTATACTTTCTTTTCCAATGCACATGGAACATTCTCCAGAATAGGCCACATATTAGGCCATAAAGCAAGCCTTAATAAAATCCAAAGCATCGAAATATTACAAAGCATCTTTTATGACCATAAAGCCATAAAAGTAGAAATCAACAACACAAAACGCAAGGAAAAAATATCAAACACATGGAAGCTGAGCAAC
This sequence comes from Dugong dugon, assembly GCA_030035585.1. Taxonomy (NCBI): domain Eukaryota; kingdom Metazoa; phylum Chordata; class Mammalia; order Sirenia; family Dugongidae; genus Dugong; species Dugong dugon. The sequence continues at coordinate 45,675,257 of CM057465.1, forward strand.
ACCTTGCTCAAAAACTACTGGGTTATAGAAGAAATTAAGGATGGAATAAAGAAATTCATAGAATCAAACAAGAATGAAAACACACACTACCAGAAGATTTGGGACACAGCAAAAGCAGTGATCAGAGGTCAGTTTAGAGCAATAAATGCACACATCCAAAAAGAGGAAAGGGCCAACATCAAAACATTAACCCTACAACTGGAACAAGTAGAAAGAAAGCAGCAAAAGAAGCCCTCAGGTGCCAGAAGAAAGGAAATCATAAGAATTGGAGCAGAATTAAATGAAATAGAGAATAGAAAAAGAAAGAGTTAACAAGACCAAAAGCTGGTTCTTTGAAAAGATCAACAAAATTGATAAACCATTGGCCAAACTGACAAAATAAAAACAGAAGAGGATGCAGATAATCTGTATAAGAAATGAGATAGGTGATATCACAACAGACCCAATTGAAATTAAAAGAATCATAACAGAATACTATGAAAAACTGTACTCTAACAAATTTGAAAACCTAGAGGAAATAGAAAAATTTCTAGAAGCTCACTGCTTACCTAAACTAACACAGAGGTAGAACAAGTAAAGAAACCCATAACAAAAGAAGAGATTGAAAAGGTAATTAAAAAAACTCTCAACAACTCTCAACAACAACAACAAAAAAAGCCCTGGCCTGGATGGCTTCACTGGAGAATTCTACCAAACTTTCAGAGAAGAGTGAACACCACTATCACTAAAGGTATTTCAGAGCACAGAAAAGGATGGAATACTCCCAAACTCATTCTGTGAAGCCAGCATAACCCTGATACCAAAACCAGGTAAAGACACCACAAAAAAAGAAAATTAAAGACCAATATCCCTCATGAATATTGACGCAAAAATCCTCAAAAAATTCTAGCAAACAGATTTCAGCAATATATCAAAAAAAAAATAATTCACCATGATCAAGTGGGATTTATACCAGGTATGCAGTGTTGGTTCAACATTAGAAAAACAATCAGTGTAATCCATCACATAAATAAAACAAAAAACAAGAACCACATGATTTTATCAATTGATGCAGAAAAGGCATTTGACAAAGTCCAACACTCGTTCATGATAAAAACTCTCAATAAAATAGGAATAGAAGGGAAATTCCTCGATATAATTAAGGGCATTTATACAAAGCCAACAACCAACATCATCCTAAATGGATAGACTTTGAAAGCATTCCCCTTGAGAATGGGAAACAGACAAGGATGCCCTTTATTACCACTCTTATTCAACATTGTGCTGGAGGTCCTAGCCAGAGTAATTAGGCTAGAAAAAGAAATAAAGTCATCCAAATTGGTAGGGAAGAAGTCAAAGTATCTCTATTTGCAGATGATATGATCTTATACACAGAAAACCCAAAAGAATCCACAAGAAATCTACTGGAACTAATAGAAGATTTCAGCAAAGTTTCAGAATACAAGATAAACATACAAAAATCAGTTGGATTCCTTTATACCAGCAAAGAGAACCTCGAAGAAGAAATCACCAAATCAATACCATTTACAATAGCCCCCAAGAAAATAAAATACTTAAAAATAAATCTAACCAGAGATGTAAATGATCTATACAATGAAAACTACAAGACACTACTGCAAGAAACCAAAACAGACCTACACAGGTGGAAAAACATACCTTGCTCATGGATAGGTAGGGTCAACATAGTGAAAAGGTCAGTTCTACCCAAAGCAATCTACAGATACAATGAAATTCCAATCCAACTTGCACTGGCATTTTTTAATGAGATGGAGAAACAAATCACCAACTACATATAGAATGGGAAGAGGCCCCAAATAAATGAAACATTACTCAAGAAGAACAAAGTGAGAGGCCTCACACTACCTGATTTTAGAACTTATTGTACGGCCATGGTAGTCAAAACAGCCTGGTACTGGAGAATCCAGACATAAATTCATCCACCTATGAGGAGCTGATACTTGACAAAGACCCAAAGTCCATTAATTGAGGAAAAGACAGTCTCTTTAACAAACGGTGCCGGCATAACTGGATATCCCTCTGCAAAAAACTGAAATAAGACCCATACCTCACACCATGCACAAAAACTAGCTCAAAATGGATCGAAGTCTTAAATATAAAATCGGAAATGATAAAGATTAGCACCATTTGAGAAAAAGACTGTCTTTTCAGAAAGGGCCACATAAACCAGAGACTTCATCAGCCTGAGACCAGAAGAACTAGATGGTGCCCAGCTACCACCAATAACTGCCCTGACAGGGAACACAACAGAGAGTCCCTGATGGAGCAGGAGAAAGGTGGTGTTCACAACTCAAATTCTAATAAAAAGACCAGACTTAATGGTCTGACTGAGACCGGAGGAACCCCAGAAAGCATGGCCCCTGAATTCTCTATTAGCCCGGAACTAAAACAATTTCTGAGGCCAACTCTTCAGACAAAGATTGGACTAGACCGTGGGACATAAAATGATACTTATGACATGTGTGCTTCTTAGCTTAAGTAGATACGTGAGACTAGATGGGCAGTTTCTGTCTGGAGGTGAGATGAGAAGGCAGAGAGTGTTAGGAGCTAGTTGAATGGACACGGGAAATCAGGGGTAAAGGAGGAGTGTGCTGTCACAGTATGGGGAGAGCAATTAGAGTCACATAACACTGTATGTATAAAATTTTGTATGGAAAAAAATAAAAATATATATAAAGAAAGAAATGCACCTCCCCCCTCCCAAAAAAAAGAAAGGAAAAGAAGTGCATAGACCTACGGGGAGGCTATGTCAAGAAACAATAACTTCTCACTTAATATTTTTGTTTAATAAAATTTTCTATGATTTTTGTAGCAATAAAAAAAAGACAACATAATGTTATAAATATCATTTTAAAAAAGGTGTATAAGATATGTATTTACAGCACTTCTATTTGTAGTACCAAGGTTGTGGTATTTTCATACTCTCTTGGATCTAGACCTGCAATTCTGATAGTTGAAAAAAGTTGGCAGTAGAGTTTTGGTGTGGTACCCAGCTAGGCCACTTGGCCTTGGTTTTTTTTTTTTTTTTTTCTTTTTGTAGATATGAATAACTAAGAAATTAATTTGTGATCCATACATTTACATTACCTTTTCCAGCAAAATTACTAAAAAACATTAAGAATTTAAAAAATTAATACAACAGTACATTTTCATTTGACAAATAAACACCATTTTACATAATGGAATTCTCTCTTACCTTAGTATTTTGCTTAGGATCTTATCCTGCATGCTATCTTGCCCTTAGTAGATGATTTCAGTGATATAGTTGAACAATTTTCCATTAAGATCAAATTATATTTTCTATAGCACCTGGCATGCATCTGGAATTCCCCTTACCTCTCAGCCTTTCTATATGTTATTGCCATTGTCTAGAACATGCCATCCTCAGCTTTTCTCCTTTCAAACTCCTATTCATCCTTTAGGACTTGGCTTAAAGGTCACTTTTTTTAGGTAGATCTTCTCTGAACTAAAATTAGGTTAGGTCCTCATGGAGTATCTTCAGTTAGAAATCTTTTTTCTTTTTAATTTGTTATTGCACATTAAGGGAAAGTTTACAGAGAAAAGTAGTATCCTACTCAATAGTTTGTATATAAAATGCTCCACAACATTGGTTTCATTCTAGTCAGTAGTGGTAGCTAGGCACCATCTAGTTCTTTTGGTCTCAGGGTGATGTAGGCTCTGGTTCATGTGGTCCGTTAACCCTTTAAATTAATTGCACCCTTAAGTCTTTGGTTTTCTTCACTCTCCTTTGCTCTGGATGGTAAGAGGCCAATAATTGTTTCTTAGATGGCCACTCACAAGCTTTTAAGACCCCAGATGCTGCTCACCAAAATAGGATGCAGAACTATGTTGTGCGAATAGATGTACATGTCCCCCGAGTCTATGGTCCTTCGCCTTTGAGCCTAACAACTTTGTCCCTTGAGGTATTTGGTTATGTCTAAGAATGCTGAGCAAATAATCTGAGAAGCTGGATTATATGAAGAAGAACGGGCCATCAGGATTGGAGGAAGACTCATTAACAATCTGCATTATGCAGATGACACAACCTTGCTTGCTGAAAGTGAAGAGGACTTGAAGCACTTAGTGATGAAGATCAAAGACCACAGCCTTCAGTATGGATAGCACCTCAACATAAAGAAAACAAAAATCCTCACAATTGGACCAAAAAGCAACATCAAGATAAACGGGAAAAGATTGAAGTTGTCAAGGATTTCATTTTACTTGGATCCACAATCAACACCCATGGAAGCAGCAATTAAGAAATCAAACCACACATCGCATAAGGCAAATCTGCTGCAAAAGACCTCTTTAGTGTCAAAAAACAAAGATGTCATCTTGAAGACTACGTACGGTGCTCCTGACCCAAGCCATGTTGTTTTTAATTGCCTAATATGCATATGAAAGCTAAACAATGAATAAGGAAGACCGAAGAAGAATTGACACCATTGAGTTGTGGTGCTGGCAATGAATATTGAATCTACCATGGACTGCCAAAGGAATGAACAAATTTGTCTTGGAAGAAGTACAGTCAGAATGCTCCTTAGAAGCAAGGATGGCAAGACTATGTCTCAAATACTTTGGACATGTTATCAGGAGGGATCAGTCTCTGGAGAAGGACATAATGCTTGGTAAAGTAGAGGGTTAGTCAAAGAGAGAAAGACCCTCTATGAGATGGACTGACACAGTGGCTGCAACAATGGACTCAAGCACAACAAGAATGGTGGGGATGGTGCAGGACCCGGCAGTGTTCCATTCTGTTGTTCATAGGGTTGCTATGAGTTGGAACCAACTCGATGGCATCTAACAACAACAACAAGTTGCCCTGACTGTGGCCCTTGTGTGCTCTATTGTATATATTAATATAAAAGCAGCACCTACAGTTATGTATGTAGAAATATCTACCTGTTAACATGTTTCTGTCGAATCAATTCCAACTCATAGTGACCCTGTAGGACAGAGTAAAATTGCCCCATAGGGTTTCTAAGGAGCAGCTGGTAGATTTGAACTGCTGACCTATCAGCCAAGCTCTTGACCACTGTGCCAGCAGGGCTCTGAAATATCCACCATCAAATCTATATCTGTAAGTGGGTGTGTTCCCTTACACACTCCCACACCTCTTGGCATACCTATCTACTTATGTATCCATTAGTAAACTATTGTTTGTTAATAGTATTGTTGCAGGATTGTCTATGCTATAGTAATTACTGTTGTTGCCCTTTGTTTTTTACTTTCCTCTCAGTGTCCTCCTTGCCTTGGTCATGTTTTGCTGACTTCCCCCACACTGTGTATTGCCTTTCCCTTCACCAATATTAACATGTGTCTTCTACCTATTTTGTAATTCTCCCTCTCTCCCCCTCCTGTCCCTGGTAACCATCAAAGAATGTTTTTATTTATTTTTCTATGTGTAAACTTTTCCTTGATCCTTTATAATAGTGGTCTCCTACAATATTTGTTTTTTTGAGATTAACTTATTTCACTCAGCATAATGTCCTCCATATTCACCCATATTGTGAGATGTTTCACAGCTTCAGTTAGAAATCTAATTCTCTTTTAAGAACGTTCATCTAATTTTGTTGTAATTCTTTGCTTAAATATCTACCATGTGCAGCAAGAATACAAACATAATAATTAGGTATTTGTGTATACAGTAAAAGAGAAAACTGCATCTGTGTCTATTGGTGATATGTTCTGAAGAGAGAGATAGGTAGAAATGGACACAAAATTTAAGATTTAAAATACATAATAAAAATGCTTTATTTAAATTAATGCATCTTTTTTGTGATCCACTAGTTAAATTTACCTCTTTATGTTATAACTGAGATGTTGTTGTTACTTAAACAAGCAACACCACAGAGTTAATGAGTTTTTAATTTAGCAAGCTTTCTCTCTGGGTGCTTTTTAAGTCTGATTTATCATCTAGTTTCTTTACAGGTATTGCTATACTGTAAAATGGTCTTACTTAGAGTAGCTTTACATTATTATTATTTTTTCCTTGATGCTTTGTTGATAATTCTGAGCAAAGTTTACTTGATTTGGAGAATATGGGGCAGTTTAACCACATAGAATGTCATACGTGGTTACTGCTCAGTCTTCTTTTAATCCAATACACTTTCTAAAGCAAGAGGTAAATTGTTTACTTAAAACATCAAGGAACCATTTTGCGCTATTTAAGTAAGAAAGAACAAGCTGTGGGAATAGAAAAAATTGTATCTGTATTTCTTAAAATGATTTTATATTGAAATCACTGAATATGAAATTCATGATCATTGAAACATGTGCACCTGCTCATATTTGATTATAACATCAGTCTTTCAAATAACCATCCGCATTCTAGATATACACCTAATTCATCTGGACTAAAATTTTACCTTGATGATTGTATATTCAAATTTATGCAGATGTTCCTAGATAAAATGTTTATGAAAATAAGGTCCTAAAGATCTGCTACTTCAAAATTTACAGTAGTGAAATAACCCCATCTATCCAAATGTATTTAGTCTTTTCCAAATAAGCACTTTAGATATAGCCATGTGTAATTATTTAAAAGTACACTATCTATATATTTTGTCATTTAAAATTTTATTCTCTACAAAGTAAATCTATTCTATAAAAATATTAATACTGAATTAACTTTCAGTTAAAGGAGCTTATTATTCTTTTATTTAAAGAAGATGAAATATTCAATTACTTATTGGACACTAATAAAATTTCACTTACTCTTGGCAAATAGATTTATGACTTTAATGTAAGAGTGAGCCAACTATTCAGATATTAATAGTGTATTATATTTACATCGTACAAGGTACTATGGAAAACACTTTGATAGTCACTATTTTGTTGTATTACTCTAACAACTCTTTAAGATAAGTAGTAGAATTACTGTTAATCTTATATTGCAGATGAGGAAGCTACAGATACAGTTAAGTAATTTGCCGAAAATTAAGTAGGTAGTAAATGGAAGAATCAAGGATCAACTCTGTATCAATGGCCAGTGGTCTTTCTGTTGAAAAATACTTTCATTTCTATATGATGTTAAGCATATGGAAACTCATATAACTTCTATTTATTTCTATAAATTTCCAAGTTGCATATTTTTCACTAATCTGCTAATATTTAAGTGAATCTTTTATAAGCAATACATCAATATTTTTTATATACTCATATTTGAAGAAAATAAACCATAGCTATGCTTAACACGTTTCAAGCTGACATATAATGTAGAAAATTGATACTTCCCCCTGAATTCATTAATGCAGCTATAGACTACATTTCCCAGCATTCCTTACATCCTCTTGTGACCAATGACAAGCTTAGGGACAGTGGAATGTGAAAGAAAGGAAGGTGTGCAATTTCCAGGCCATGTTTTTAAAAAGAAAAGAAGAGTTCTGTGTTGAAGATGACAGAACAAGATTTTTATAGAACCTAAGGTCAAGATACTATGGAGTAGTAACACATGAACTGTTGTCTGTATACATTTGCACTGTAACATGAGAAGGATATAAACTTCTGTTTTTTATAATCAATATTATATTTGGATCTTTGTAATAGCATCCAGGGCCTGTATTCTAAGTTATACTCAAGCACACATGTATGTAATAACCCATGGATAGAGATAATTCAGGAGTTTCTCTTTTATATCTTATAAATTTAAATTTTATAATTTGTATATGTTTATATAAAATTTAAATATATACTCATTGTAAAATATATTTATGTCTTTGATGGACAGTTTAATAAATGGATAATAAATGAAGATAGCTTTCTGTTCAATTAAAATAGTTTGTATCTTTTCTTCTCTCAGTTTAATTAATATGTTCATGCCTCTTTATAGCATCTGCAATAAAGGAAAATAGTCTCTATCAATTCAAAGACATATAAAATGTACCACAGCTGTCAAGTCAAAACAGGTTAATATGGTAGATTGGCAAATACCAAATTAATGTGAGTTATATAAAAATTATATTAGGTTTTCACTGAATCTGAATTAGTTGGTATCTTTCTACACATTATTAATAACATTAGAAAGAGTAATAGTTCTATCCTTGTACGTTTTCTATTCTCTGACTTCACTCACTTCTGTTCTCCAACTATATATATATAGTGGCATGTCTCAAACGTATACCCATAGCCAAAAAGTGTTTCCTTAACTCAAAATTCATACATTCTATCTTCTACCTGGCAGTTTCACTAAACATATCCAAAACTAAATTCCTGATCCCCTCTACCCAAAAGTAAATCCTATTATAAACATACCCTTCCCCGTGTCAGTTGAAGGTAATGTCATCTGTCTAGTTTTTCTGTACAAGAAACTTGTAGGCCAAAAATTTTGGAATCATCCTTGATCTTCTTTTTCCCTCACAGTCCACATCCAATCCATTATAAAATTTTCTCGACTGTATCTTCAAAGTTTTTCCAGAATACAACCAGTTCTGAATGATATTACTGCTTAGCACTGTGTCCAATACGCCATTAAGTTTTCCTAGATTTCTACAGCTTGTTAACTAATCTGTCTACACCAACAATTGCCCTGCCCCTAAACTCCATCTAAATGCAGGAGACTGAGTGGTCTATTAAAAATATAAATTTGATTATATCACTTCTCTGCTCAAAACCCTGTGATTGTCGATTCCTTCTTCCTTCACTAAAATAAAAATCAAAGTCCTTTAAATAGCCTATAAGGCTTTAGAGGACTGTCTCCTACTGTGTGACCCTGCCTTAGTATTTGTTCTCCCCTTTTACAAGACATCACTCATTAGGGATTAGGACCCATCTGTGCCAACTCCTTAATTTAACTGATCACATCTCCAAAGACCCTCTATCTGAACAAAGTCACATTCACTAGGACAGGGGTTAGAACTTCAATATATCTTTTTGGTGACACAACTCAATCCATAAAAAATGTCAATAGTGTCTAGTATTTTAACTACATCTAGCAGAATTTATTCTAAAATATACATACTTTAATTCTTGTTGAAGTGGTTTTTTTTTTTTTTTTTTTTTTATGTTCTGAATTTGGCAACCAATTATAGGATTGAACTGTAATGAAGTTATATCCTCAGGAGTTTTTGCCTCTCTAATTTCTCTACCTGTTTTGTGTTGGCCTCCAGGGTCTTGTGAATACTATCATTGTTGATACTGTGGTTTCCTAGAAAATTGGATGACTATGTCCATGAAAAGACTTTTTTTTTTTTTTTTTTAATTGCCTGAATAGCAGCAGTGCTTAAGGAGGTTTTAAGGTGTTCAATGATTATACTCATGGTTGGTCAGATGTCATTATTTCCCTTGCTTCTGGGTTGATAGTTGTTTTTCACACATCAGAGATTATAGAGGCCTGGTGGCGCAGTGGTTAAATGTTCAGCTGCTAACCAAAAGTTCAGCAGTTTGAACACATCAGCCGCTCCACAGAAGAAAGATGTGTCAGGTTTCTCTCATAAAGATTACAGCCTAGGAAACCCTATGGGGAAATTCTATTCTATCATATAGGCTAACTACAAATCAGAATGAATTGGACAGCACACAAATCAACCTCCAACCAAGTATGGTATTTAACTCAATTAAAAGTCTGTATAAGTTAATGAAGTTTGCATAAAGAAAGTGTTCTCATTTATTTTCATCTTTCAATGCATAGGTTACTCTCATGTTATATTGCATAGCTAAAATTTTACTGTAATTCAAAGTCTTCCCTCTAGGCTAAAAATCTGTTAAGTAGTCTCTTCTTCTAGTGATTTTAATATGATTTATTTTGGACGATTTGGGCCTCATAACAAATAATTTCTAATGCAAAGTAAAATTTTTGCAATTTTGAGTTCTATATCACGGCAATTTAAGTATAATCTTGTAAAGTAATCATTACTTCAGGGACCAACAAATATAAATTTTCCATTGCAAAATACTCAATTGAAGTTCCAATTAAAAGAAAAAAAAATAAAAAGAAGCAATCAGAGCAAGACCTTTCAAATAAAACAAATCAATTTTTGCACAGTGGATAACAGAGACAACCAAGAGAAAGGAATAAAATTTTTATTTAAATAGGGAGGAATACAGTCAAAAAGAAATCTGAGATGCCAACTATATAAGAGGCAGTAAGAAACCATGAATAAATCAATATTGTGGTCAAAAATTATAACTCTTAAGATTTCAGATATGGTACTTCCCTCATGTAGACCTCTGTTAAAGCATTTATCACTGGTACTATTTTCCTAATCACTGAAATATTTACATATGCCCAGAGACTGATGAAGAAAACAATGTTACAATTAAGAAAAGATTCCGAATCTGTCATAAGAAAAGAGACATAACTTGGAATAAGAAGTCCAAAGACCTGTCATTTACTAACTTTAAGAGCTTGGAGAAACTATATAAAGTACTTTTTTTAGGAGATGTCTTAGTTATTTAGTGCTGCATAACACAGATACCACAAATGGATGGTTTTAACAAACAGAAATTTATTTTCTCACAGTTTAGGAAGTTAGAAGTCTGATTTTAGGGTGCTGGCTCAAGGGAAAGGCTTTCTCTTTCTGTCATGTCTGGGGGACGTTACTTAGCTTCTGTTTCCTGGTTCCTTGGAGGCCTCCAAGTGGCTTGGCATCTATCTTTCCTCATGTCTGCTTGCTTAATCTGTTCCTTTTATATCCTGTAAGAGATTGGCTCAAGACAAACCCCATTCTAATCCTGCCTCATTAACATAACAAAGACAACCCAATCCCAAAAGGGATTATAACTTCAGACATAGAGGTTAGGATTTACAACATATATTTTAGAGGGACACAATTGAATCCATAATAGGAAGATTAATTAAAATAACAGAAATAGTGCTTAATAATTTTCTTTTTAAAAGCTTGGAAATTCTACTCACTGTATCACATATTATTAAACTCTATATTAAGATTGGAGCCCCGGTGGCATTGTGGTTAAGAGCTCAGCTGCTAACCAAAAGGTTGGTAGTTCAAATCCACCAGCTGCTTCTTGGAAACTCTATGGGGCAGTTCTACTCTGTCCTAAAGGGTCACTATGAGTCGGAATCAACTCCACTGCAATGGATCATATTAAGACTTTATAAATTTGTTTCCTTAAGATAGAACCATGCTCAATCCATTCTGTTTAATGAATAAAGTCTAGCTTTTACAAGTAATTACAAGCAGAAGTAAATGCTAGACATTTCAGATGTGACAATGGGCCTTTTCATACCAAATATACGTGACGTATGATGGTTCATAAAACCTGTTTCAGACTTTGCAGAATTTGTATAATAGATCTACTGTGCAACAGAAACCAAACATTTCTATCAATGGATAACTTGAAAAGAAAAAAAAAAAAAAAAAGACTGTGTCATACTTTTTTTTCTTTTATACAATGTCATACTCCCTTCTGACCCTCTCCCAAAATCTCCCCAGGATAGACTATAAGAACGAGATCTCTTTTTAGCAAACAGAAAGTCAGGGACAGAAATATTTAAGCATCCTTTTTGGCTAGAAGTAATTAAGTACTTAAATTACAGATACACACACTTCTGTCTGGGGAGGTTAAAATGATTTTATGAAATGCATAAGGGACAAAAACTCGCTATCTTACTGAAGAGGATTCATACTCTGGATGTTCAGGCTTTTTTTTTTTTTTTTTTTTTTTAATATGAAGGTGCTTTGTTTAACAGTAAATAGAGGTTTTCCATAGGGACATATAGGGATATGGTCAGACTAATGCCTAATACAAAACTCTATATTTTTTTTAATCTTATTTCTTGCACTTTCCAAGATATGGACAACTTCAGAAATGTATTAGTTTATTCTGCATTGTAGAAAGCAAGTAAGCCACTGGCCCTTTAATTCCGATTTGTCAATAATCAGAAGTATATACATGAAAATTAAATGTGCAAACATAAATGTAAACAGAGCAGATGTCCTAAGAAAACATTGAAAATATAAATTCAAAGTTATAAACTCAGCCTTTGATTGTATATATATTAATATGCCTTGTGAAAATTACAAGCCACGTAATAGAAATTGTGTAACTTGGTAATTAAGAACTAAATTAGAAGTCAGAATGCTTATCTTCAGCTCCACAATAGACCTACTTATTGGCTTATGTAACTTTTGATAAACTTCTTAAACTTGTTGACACTTAGCTTCCTTAACTGCAAAATATGGAGAAAATGTTCATTAACTCAAAGGTTTGTTTTAAAGATTAAATGAGATAAACCACAAAAAGCACTGAGTATAATTCCCAGGGCATAGTATGTACTCTATAAATCATTACTAAATGAAATTTGGAGACAGAATGATTACTTTAAAATAATTACATGGAACAGTGAAAACATAATAATTGACAAAGAATTTATTTATTCTTTGAAAGCAGAGTCAGTTTTAAAATGTATGGAGTATAATTGTGCCTTATAAAATTAATGTTTTAACATCATTACAACTAGAATACTTGGGCTAACTGAATAATCTCAAATAAAATAAATTGATAATTATTAATTTGAAAAGACCTTATGGAAATAAAGGCATGATTGTGTGAGACAGACTCTGTGTGTTATATATAAAATATGCTCTGTACTCCAAATTGTTTTTGGTCACGCATTTCTTGAAATATCTAACATTATAAAAGATGTTTTCAAGGGTATATCACTCAATGGTCTTAAAAATAATCTGTTTCAATAACAACAACAAAAGCAGCGATAAAAAATGTGAGAACTGATATTTTGGATACAGTAATTATCATGAAAATTTTCTCTCTTGAAAAGGCAAATCGACACAAAATAACCAGGGTGAAATGATTTTTCACTATTGAATCATCATCATCACCATCATTATCATGGCAGAAATTATTGGACTTTGGCTATATACCAGACATTTTTAATTGCTTTAAATGTATAAATGAATTTCATTCTCATTCTCACAACTATATTGTGTTATTATTAACAAGTTGCCATCAAGTTGATTCTAATTCATGGTAGCCCAATGTGTATCAGAGTAGAGCCATGTTCCCGAAGGTTTTAACGGCTGATTTTTCAGAAGTAGATTGCCAGGTGTTTCTTCAGAGGCATCTCTGGGTGGGCTCAAACATTCAACCTTTTGTGTTGCAGCCAAACTTAAGTATTTGCACCAGCCAGTGACTCCATGTCATTATTACACTGATTTCAAAGAAACATAGGAACAAAGGGTTGAAGTACCTTCCTCAAGCTATCTAGCTCGTAAATGATGGAACCAAGATTTAAATCTAGGATGTCTAAATTATTCATTTAATTTTAATTTTAAAATAAAATACTGAATTATTCCAGGATAATTTTTTTTTTACATTAACCTAAAATAGAAATTTTCAAGTTTTGAAATCTCGTATATTTGAATAGCAGGTGAATACTATACACTGTAACTCAACATTCTCCTAATTTGAAAAGATGAGCTCTTAGAAAGATGCAAATCAAAACCACAATGAGATACCATTTCACCCTGACAATAATGGCACTGACCAAAAAAACAGAAAATAACAAATGCTGGCGAGGTTGCAGGGAGATAGGAACTCTTATACACTGCTGGTGGGATTGTAAAATGGTGTAACCACTGTGGAAAATGTTATGGGACTTCCTCAAAAACCTTGAAATAGAAATACCATATAATCAGGAAATATCTCTCCTAGGTATATATCCTAGGGAAATAAGAGCAGTGGCATGAATAGACATATGCACACCCATGTTCATTGCAGCATTATTCACGAGAGCAAAAACATGGAAACAACTTCAGTGTCCATCAATGGATGAATGGATAGATAAAATGTGGTACATAGAGACAATGGAATACAGCACAACAGTTAAGAATAACGATGACTCTGTGAAACATAACATGGATAAATCTGGAGGACATTAAGCTAGGTGAAATAAGTCAATCACAAAAAGATAAATATTTTATGATGCCACTTTTATAAAAATTCAAAAATAGGTTTATATGCAGAAATCAATGTTCTTTGATGGTTGCCGGTGTGGGAGGGCGCCAGAGAATCACTTACTAGATAGTAAACCAAACAAACCAAACCAGTTGCTGTTGAGTCACTTCTGACTCATAGTGACTCTATAGGACGGGGTAGAACTTCTTACAGGGTTTCCAAGTGGACGCTGGTGGATTCAAACTGCCGACTTTTGCTGGTTGCCAAGTTAGTGGTTAAGACCATAGTAGCCATAGGTCTTAACCACTACGCCACCAGAGCTCCTACTGGATAGTACACACGTGTTAATTCTGTTGAAAGGAAAGGCGATGCACAATATGGGGGAAGTCAGCACAATGTGACCAAAGTAAATGAAGACACTGAGAGGTATACAAGAATAAAGGACGACTACAGTAAATGATATAAAATATACAATCCTGCAACAACAGTAACAACAACTGAAAATTTGTGAGTGGTTACATAGGGAGATATGTATGCTATACATGTGTGGGAGGGCAAAGGAAGTACACACATGTGCACGTAAAAGTATAGTTTTGGGCATTTGCATATACATATTGGTATATGTTGCATATGTATTCATATATATAATAGAGTACATAAGGGATACAGTTATGGAAACTTCCTAGACATATCCAAACACCTTGTGGGACTGAGTTACTGGGATTGAAGTCTTAGTAGCATAGTTTCCAGGGCATCTAGGTCAACTGGCATAACATAGTTCATAAATATAATGTTAATTTGTATTATGTTGATACATAATATACCAAATGAACATCTTGTTCATATAGGTAAGCATTTACCTTTAGAATACAATCTAAAATGTGTGTTTCTATGATTCACACTCACACATACTCAATTTATTTAGAAGGGATTTACAATCATATAATTTCTATTTTATATGAAACAAGATTCTGAAAAAAAAAAAAAAGAAAGACACTAAAGGAAATACATGGAGTTGCTATGAGTTGGAACTGACTCAATGTCCCCCAACAACAACAATGAAGGAAACGTTGCATTATGAAACAACTCTTGTCATTAGAGAACATTTCAAAGTGTGAGTAATAAAGAATCAAGTTTTGTTGGTTTGGAGAAAAATAAAACAGGAAAAAATGCATACTTTCAGAGTACTTTCTAATGCATGACAGACACAGCCAAACAATTTAAAGTGATGTTCATTTCTTTAAGGGTAAGATTTACAGCTAAAATTAAAGTTGGCAGCACAATATTTTCTATGTCCTATGGCTTCATTTGAGTGTAAAACTGAAAGAGTTAATATGCTACCTTCAAAATCTAATTTGCACTGTGAGAGGGCAGGCACTTAAAAAGCACAGCAGAGTATTTCAAAATAAACATTTAGAAAAACTGCCAGTTTTTAAATATATGTGGTTCTGTTTTAATGGATTTTGTTTTGTTAGTACAGTATTTTCCTTATTATCTGAACTTGAATTCTAACAGGTGAATGATGTGCATTAGCATTCTTAGCCCAGAATATATATAATATTTGTAATATGCAAATATATGTATTGTCATATATGTGTGTATGTATATATGTATATTTATTTATGATAGAATAATAACTATAGAATGGCGTTTAATATATGGAATGATCAAGGGCCCTATATTTCACAAAGCTAGGAGAGAGTATATTCTAGTGAGACAATGTGCTCTTGATTAGGCTAATGTCGCTGCCGTAATAATGACCCTCTTTTTTGGGAAAGTAAATAATTAGAACTGCCTCTTCACAATATATTTAGCTTAAGGTCATGTCTCCATTTTTAATTGTGAAGAATTACAGGGTTTTAGTTAAAATCCAAAAAAAAATTCATAGCTTAGTTAATTATTATTAGGCAAATACCCTTGTAACCATCCAGGTCAAAAAATATAACTTTGCCAGAAGTCACAAAAGCCCCACTATGTGCCCTATCCCAAGCAAAGCCTCTGTCCTTCCTCCCTAAATAACAAACATTTTGAATTTCACAGTTGTCATATCGTTGCATTTCTTTATGGTTTTATCACACTACCATGCATTTCTAGACACTATAATTTTGTCATTCCCAGTTTTTAATCTGATGTATTTTTTAAGTGTCTTTTTTTCTAGAAATCTGCTTCTCCTTTTTCCTTCCTCCTTTCATTTTCCTACAATTTATCCGTTGAAAGATCTGAACTGTTGGACCTATAAACTTACCCTAAGTGTAGATTTTGCCAGTTACAAATACATGGGGTATTTTACATGCTCCTTGATCTTCTATTTCTTAAAAATTGGTAGGTGGATTCAGAGACTTGATCATAGTTAGATTTCATACCTTTGGTAAAACTATTTTTGTTGATGGATTATTGAAAGATATATAATATCTACTTTCAATATTTGTTGTTAGCACACCATTAATGCTCAATTCCTGAATCCATTAATGTATATAAACCAGTTGCCATCAAATTTATTCTGACTCATAGTGACCCATGTGTGCCAGAGTAGAACTGTGCCTCATAAGATTTTCAATGCCTGTGATCTTTTGGAAGTAGATTGCCAGGCTTTTCTTCCTATGAGCCTCTTTTGAACCATTAACCTTTAGGTTAGTAGCCTACTGCTTAACCATTTTCGTCACCCAGGGATTCTGTTAATTCATGTAGGGTAACACATGACTAATTGGAGTATTTGCAAAAAAGAAAGAAAGAGACTAAATAAGCACAGAATTCAGGAATTAACCTGAAATTTACCCAGAATTAACAACATTATGTCCTATACTCCAATGAGATGTGTTACATGTTTGTTGACAAATTTAAATATTTTTTTTTCTCAAATACTTTTTAAATCTTTCTTCATTATTTAAAATTTTTAATTCTTTATTTAAAAAATTTTCATTCTTGTCATGTTTTATTTTTCTTAAGACGTAAAGTTTTGTGCTTATTCAGTGTTAAGTTTCTTATAGTTTAGATTCCATTTTAAAATAATTTTTAATTTAAATTTTTTTTTAATTCTGTCACCTCATTTCTAATTGTGATTTATGTGTTTATTTCAGATATGACTTCATTGTCTAGAAACTCGACATTCTGTGATGTATTCTCTTTTTATCAAAAAATTTTATATTGTATTGGACCTTGAAATTTCTGTTGTTTGTTATATGCATTTAGTTTTTCTCAAGTTTTTAGATGGATGCTTAGTTTATATAATTTCTCAGACTTCATAGTTAAAAATTATGTAGTCTTCAAAATGTGATTTTTTTTTTTTCTAAATATGTCCAACCTTTGTTCCAAACTGCTATTATTTTATCTAGACAGGCTAGTATCATCTAATGATACACTTAAATTATGTTACTCAACTCCAAAAAGACATGCCTTCACGGACCTAATATTTAATGTTACTGTCTTAACACTGATCAATTGCCATCTTAATGAGTCAACTTCTATAGAAAGAGAGTTTTTGTTTAAAATAGCTACAAATGATATTATCCATTAAGCGCTTTAAATGAAGTATGTATTCACTTTATGTAATAGCATTAGTTTGAATTCAATGTAGCTGTCTTTGTCATGTACTTTTCTTGTTTAAATATTTTTAGTATAATTTTCGTCTTATATATGTGTTTTTGAGGCCCTGGTGGCACAGTGGCTAAGACCTACGGCTGCTAACCAAAAAGATTGCCTATTTAAATCCATGAGCTACTCTTCGGAAACCCTACGGGACAGTTCTACTCTGGCCTATAGAGTTGCTGTAAGTTGGAATTGACTACAGCAACGAGTTTTTTGGTTAATATGTGTTTTTGGTTGAAGTCAGATAAAGTCTTGCTTAGAAATAAGCAAGTATAAATTTGAAAAGATTAAATTATAAAAACCCATTGCCGTCTGTCTTAGTCATCTAGTGTTGCTGTAACAGAAATACCACAAGTGGATGGCTTTAACAAAGAGAAGTTTATTTCTTTACAGTAAAGTAGGCTAAAAGTCCAAATTCAGGGCGTCAGCTCCAGGGGAAGCCTTTCTCTCTCTGTCGGCCTTCTCGTCAATGTTCCCCTGGACTAAGAGCTTCTCTGTGCAGGGACCCCAGTCCAAAGGACACGCTCTGCTCCTGGCACTGCTTTCTTGATGGTATGAGGTCCCCCTGTCTCACTGCTCACTTCTGTCTTTTATATCTCAAGAGATTGCCGCAGGACACAATCCAGTCTTGTAGATCAGGTCCTGCCTTACTAACACAACTGCCACCCATCCTCCCTCATTAACATCATAGAGGCAGGTTTACAACATACAGGAAAGTCACGGCAGTACCAGGAATCATGGCCCAGCCAAACTGATACACACATTTTTTGAGGGACATAATTCAAACCATGACACCGTCCATTTTATTCTGACTCATAGAGACCCGATGGGACAAAGTAGAATTGTCCCATAGGGTTTCCTAGGCTGTAATCTTTACGGCAACAGATTACCAAATCTTTTCTCCAACCCACTAGTGGGTTCAAAACACCCGCCTCTTAGTTAGCAGCCAAGCACTTAACCAGCTTAACCAGCATGACCAAGGCTCCTTCAAAATCTATTATAGCTATTGTAAATATGTAGTAGCTATTCTTGTGGCCATACTCAAGCTTCTCACTTTTTGAGATATTTGGAATTGTGTAAATTTTCTCTTTTGTACATAATAACGACATAAAATTTTGGAATATTTTACTTAAAGATTGAAAAATGAGTCAAGCAGTTAACATTTTTATAATTTCTTAGGAAGAAATTGAACCTTATTATGTATGGAGCAATTTGGACTATTAGGGCTCTTCAAAATGTCATAAGTTTTATTTATTCAAAAGTGATTATCCTTCTGATACTATGAAACAGAAAAATATTTTATGTGGAAAAATTATTAACTAATATTATGAAAGCAAAGCATACTTGTTATACTTTTAAAATCACTAAATTATAAAACTTAGTTCTGAGTAGATTTGTACACATAAACCTTTAATAATGGTTTCTTATGCATCACAAAAAACAAGGCTGCTGTGCAAGTTATTTAATGTCATCCAAGTGATACAGCTATCATTCATAAAGGATGCTAAACTTTAGTGAAATCTGTATAAGCTAGGGTTTAAAAAAAAAAAAAAAAGAAAACCTGTAGCCATCGAGTTGATTCCAACTCACAGCAACCCTATAGGACAGTGTAGAGCTGCCCCATAAGGTTTCCAAGGAGATCCTGATAGATTCAAACTGCTGACCTTTTGGTTAACAGCTGAACTCTTAACCACTACGCCACCTGGGTTTCCAAGTTATAAATAAATATTTCACTTCCATGGAGATTCTTACTTATTATATGGTCAATCTACCACAATTTTCTAATTGCTGAACATATTTGAAATAATCTACTTATGTAAAGTATGTTTAAAATTCTTAGAAGAAAAAAATGAATTTCATGTCCAATGTCTAAAGTAAATTCAGCTTCTCTGTTTTATATAACTCCATATTCAAAACAAGATTGACATTTTTACTGAGGATTTTGTGGCTGATTTAAGAAAAAAAATTTTATAATCAATTCATTTATTCACTCATTTGCCTCAACATTTATTTATTATTTGTTTATTGAGTACTAACTCTTTTCTTGGCCTTATGTATACATTAAAAGGAGCCCTGGTGACCAAATCATTAAGGGTTCAGCTGCTAACTAGAAGGTCAGAGGTTTGAACCCACTAGCTGCCCTGCAGGAGAAAAGACCTGGCGATCTGCTCCCATAAAGATTACGGCCTGGGAAACCATATGGGGCAATTCTCCTGTCCTATAGGATCACTATGAGTCAGAATCCACTCTACGGTAAGCAGTAACAATAACAACAGGTATTACAATGGGGATAATTGAAGCCTAGATCCTCATGGAGCTTGCATTCAATATGCAATATTAAATATCCAAATCAGTAAATCAATATAAAATGTGGGGAAGCAATAAGTGAAACAAATAAAAATAAAACAAGGGGATGGTTTAAAGAGGAATGAAAAATAGGTCAGATCCTATTTTAGACAGAATGGTCAGTGAAAGACTCTCTAAGAAGGTGATATTTAGAGCAGAATAAACAGTGAGGGCTTGTGCCATATGTCTATCTGGGAAGACTGTACCAGACAGAGGTAACCACACGTGGGAAAGTAGGAAATTACACTGTTATTTGAGAAGCAGCAAAGCAACCAATGAGGATAAAGTACAGTAAGCACATTAAAAACTGGTAGAAGATAAGGTGGAAGAAGTAACAGGGGGACCAGATTGTGTGGGGCTCTGTAGGTCATGGTAAGCATTTTGTAGGTTATTCTAGTTGATTTAAATCCATATTCAGGTGTTGAGCAGGGGCATGATATGGTCTGCCTTAGTATTACTTTGGTTGCTATGTGAGGTTTCAGATTTCTTTCTGTACTACAGTGTTTTCTTTCAGAAACTATATGTGGAAATTTCATGAATATACCAGAAATCTAGATAAGAAGAACTATTTAAGTTAAAGAATATACTCATGAGATACCATCTCACCCCAGCAAGGCTAGCATTAATCCAAAAAACACAAAATGATAAATGTTGGAGAGGTTGTGGAGAGACTGGAACACTTATACACTGTTCCTGGGAATGTAAAATGGTACAACCACTCTGAAAATCGATCTGGCTCTTCCTTAGAAAGCTAGAAATAGAAGTACCATACAATCCAGCTATCCCGCTCCTTGGAATATATCCTAGAGAAAAAAGAGCCATCACATGAATAGACGTACACACGCCCATGTTCACTGCAGCACTGTTCATAATAGCAAAAAGATGGAAACAACCTAGGTGTCCCTCAACGGACGAATGGATAAACAAATTATGGTTTATTCACATAATGTAACACTAGGCAACAATAAAGAACAATGATGAATCCATGAAACATCTTATAACATGATGGAGGAATTTGGAAGGCCTTATGCTGAGTGAATTTAGTAAGTCACAAAAGGACAAGTATTGTATAAAACCACTATTATAAGAATACAAGAAAAGTTTTAAACAAAGAGGAAAACATTCTTTGATGGTTACGACGGTCGGGAGGAAGGGAGAGGGTTATTCACTAACTAGATAGTAGACAAGAATTATCTTAGGTGAAGGGAAGGACAGCATGCACTACAGGCGAAGGCAGCACAACTGGACTAAACCAGAGCTAAGAAGTTTCCTGAATACAACCAAACACTTTGAGGGACAGAGTAGCAGGGACAGGGATCTGGGGCCCATGGTTTCAGGGGACATCTAGGTCAATTGGCATAACAAAGTTTATTAAGAAAATGTTCTGCATCCTACTTTGGTGAGTGACATCTGGGGTATTAAAAGCTAGCAATTGGCCATCTAAGATGCATCAGTTTGTCCCAAACCACCTGGAGTAAAGGAGAATGAAGAACACCAAAATCACAAGGAAAGTACTAGCCCAAGAAACAGAAAGTGCCACATAAACCAGAGACTTCATCAGCCTGAGGCGAGAAGAACTAGATGGTGCCCAGCTACCACCAATGACTGCCCTGACAGAACACAACAGAGAGTCCCTGATGGAGCATGAGAAAAGTGGGGTGCAGAACTCAAATTCTAGTGAAAAGACCAGACTCAATGGTCTGACTGAGACTGGAGGAACCCCATAAAGCATGGCCCCCAGACTTTCTGTCAACCCAGAACTAAAACCATTCCTGAGGCCAACTCTTCAGACAAAGATTAGACTGGACTATGGGACATAAAATGATACTTGTGAAGCGTGTGCTTCTTACTTCAAGTAGATATATGAGACTAAATGGACAGCTCTTGTCCAGAGGTGATATAAGAAGGCAGAAAGGGACAGGAGATGGTTGAATGGACGTGGGAAATCAGGAGTGGAAAGGAGGAGTGTGCTGTCACAGTATAGGGAGAGCAATTAGGGTCATATAACAATGTATGTTTTAATTTTTGTATGATAGACTATCTTGAATTATAAACTTTCACTTAAATTACAATAAAAAAAACAAAAACAAAAAAAAGAATGTACTCACGAGGTTTAAAATTGTATATTTGAACTATTTAATATGGTAGCCACTAGCCAGGCATGGCTACCGAACACTTATATGGCTAATATGAGTTGAGATGTGCTGGTAGTGTAAAATACACAACAGATTTTGAAGACTTGGTATGAAATAAAGAATTTCAAATATCTTACTATTGAAATTATATTTATTGCATATTGAAATAGTCCTGTTTTGGACATATTTGCTTGAATAAAATGTATTATTAAAATTAATTTCACTTGTTTCTACTTTTTTAAGGAGATTACTAGAAAAATTTAAAATTAAAAATGTGGCTTGCATTTATGGCTTTCAATACATTTCTATTGGGCAGACTATTAAAAACAGTGTATATATATATGTATATATATATATACACACACATACATATATATGTTCTCAATATGCATATCAGCCCACTTTGATTTGTCCATTGACTCTCTAAACAATCTTGGACAAATAATTTAAGTATTATGAGTTTTGGTTTCCAAGGATTAATTCTTGGTAATCTCTGAAATAATGGCCCCTTTCTAGCCCTATGAATCAGGTTTTGATTTAAGACACTTAGGTTGAATGCTTCATCAGATTCTAATATACTTTTTGAACGCTATCAAGCAAAATGTCATTTTCAGCCTCAGGATTCTTGCCTGGAAACAAACTTTGTAAGTCTATGCTAACTTTTTTTTTTTTTTTGTAAGAAGTAAATTATATAATCTGTGTTAAAATGTTTAGAGACCTATAATGTAATAAACATATATCACTTTAACTCATTATGTTCTTTAACTTCAATATCACATAATAGTTATTAAATAAATTTTTGCTGTCATTGATACTCTTTGCCCCTCTATACTAGAAAACAAGTTTTTTTTCCTTTTGCTTTTACTTTCTTTTTCCTACAAAAATTTGAAATGGTGTTCCTTATTCTTTCTTAATCTCATCTGAATTCTTGCATATACTCCAAAATATCCAGCCACCCTGAAATAAAACCAACCAAATATTATTGTGAGAATGTTAGAATTTGAGAAATCTCTTTCTCTCCATCTGCATCTATCAACATATACACACACACACACAAAGAATTAGAAGGAACCTACATGTCCACCAATGTAGATATGATTAATTATACTCTGGCAAATATATGAAGTAGAATACCAGTTAGCCATCTAAAATGAATTTGAAAGAGAATATTTAATTACATTGAAAGATAATCAGATTTGTTTTTAAGTGAAAATAGTTACAGCATGATATGTATATACAACTAATTTTTAAATACTTAATATATTAGAGGGATATATATTGAAATATTCTTGATAGTAATAATCTCTAGATTATGGAGAACTTTTGTCCCTTTTTGTATTTGTATTTTCTGTTTCCCGCTACACACACACACACACACATATACATCTTGCCTTTTGGAAAGCAAAATAAGTCAATGCAAATTGTTCTTTCATTCCCAAAGCATTTCTAGAATGTTATCATATTTGATAAATATGTATCTACTTCCTCATATAAGCATTCCAAAAATAAAAATAAAACCAAACCTGTTGCTGCAGAATCTATTCTGACTCATAGAGACCCTATAGGACAGAGTAGATGTGCCCCACAGGGTTTCCAAGGAGCAGCTGATAGATTCAAACTGCTGGCATTTTAGTTAGAAGTCAAGCTCTTACCCATTGCAAGTAACTTGATTCCAATTTTTTATGTAATTTTTATCAGCTGAAAGAAAATAGCAATCTACAAGTATGACTGATAAGATTTATAAATGTTGTTAACACATTTCAGTAAATTTACTCTTTGAGAAAATAATCCGGTATGCTCTTATCAATTAGGTGTTTAATTCTTGGAAGAGAGTCAAAGTTATGTTTTCTATAATAATCAATTTGACATAGTGGATGCACCTTTATTTTTAATTACAAATAAACTCTTGGGATAAGCATAACCTCAAAACAAGCAATGGAATAATTTAAATGAGTACAATATTAGTAATTTCCATTTTCTACCTTCTTGATTTATATCTTTGTTCAAGAGAATTCCAAACTTATTATTTATTTTTAAGAAAGTATCGAGAAAGAAATTGTTTGCAAGTATAGAAATCTGAGAGTTTTCTTATTTAGAAAGTATCACGTGTTCAGAAATAATTTTCCCAATTTTTAAATTTATTTGTTTTTACTGGTGAAGTTGCAGAGAATGGCAAAGGTTAATGAAGAGGTCTTGCAATTGATAAAGAGGTCCAGTTATTACACTAGCCAGTTACACTGCTGACATTCCTCTAGCACAATAGCCCTGTATTCTCCAGCATCTCATTCTCTCCCGAAAGGCTCATTCCTCCTATTCACTGAATTTGAGCAAATTCCTTCTTATTTTTCTCCCGGAAAAATCAAAGATAGGACCAAAATTGACTAAAACAGATTAAGGAGCAAATGACCCAATTTAAATCTGTGCCATACCATTCTGAAATATATGAATAGACTACAAAACACAAAACACTTCATTCATTCAGCAAATACTTATATTAATGTGTTTGTATGTGTCAGTCACTCTGCTAACTATAAAAATTTAACATTGTAGAAGATACTACCCTCAAGTAGTTTACAGTATAATACATAAAATTTTAAAAAATTAAATGATTAATATAATCACTGAAGACACATTGCTTGGAATTTTCCTAAAACATTATTTCTTCAAATATTAAATGCAAGATTAATTATTAAATATTATAGGATGGTTCCTGGAACCAATAACATCACCTCCTCTTCTCACTTTGTAAGTAAAATTCCTTGTAATAGGTCCATATGTTAACAGTGAAGGTTTTGGTATCACACAATCATACCAGAATTTTGATAAGTTTTTAACATATTCAAGGCACTAAGAAAAATTGTAATTGGTAGCAGAAATACAGAGCCATCATTTTAACTGAAAAGATGATTATCAATTTAAATACTGCATTCATTCACTAATAAAATTAAAAAAAAACAAACTCGTTGCTGTCAAGTTAATTCCAACTCATAGCGACCTTATAGGAAACCATAGGGTTTCCAAAGAGGGCTGGTGGTGCAAAAAAATATTTTGGAGGCGGAGGGGCAAGATGGCGCTCTAGGCAGAAACACCACGCCATCCCTCCACAGCAAAGATCCGAAAAACTAAGCCTAACAGAGAATCAACAATCCTGAAACCCTAGAACACCAAATGAAGAGATAAAGAACTCAGCCAAACACCAAACGGAGTGAGAATACTAAAAGAGAACGGAGAACGAGGAGAGACTCAGGCAGAGATTCCTTACCAGCTAACGCAGCGCGGATCCACCATCTTGGATTACTATAGGAGACCAGCAAACGGGAGAGCAGCCTTGCAGAGCATCTGGTCGGAGACAGAACTACCGGTAAACTGTGGTGCGCGCTCTCCCACCACCCACCCCTCTCCGCCTCAGCTGGGGATCCCCTGCTTTCCGTGGCCAGGGTCCCTGAGCTGGGGGGCGCCGGTGTTTGGATTCTGCACGCCCGGGCTGGAGGCTTTCTGGGAGCCATTTGCTGGCACCTAGCGAAGCTTTTTCTGCCGCCTCCCCCTCCTTTTGCCTGGGTGCCTGGTTCCGAGTGCCGTCTCTACTCTCTCCTGCGGGGCTGTAGGGCTGCGTGCGGGCGTGTGGCTGTTTCTAGGTCTGGGCTCCCGCGTGGGTGGGATCCGGGGGCCTTTGCTCGTTCGCCCCTCTGCTTTCCGTGGCCGGAGTCCCTGAGCAGGGGGGCGCCGGTGCTTGGATTCCGCGCGCCCGGGCTGGAGGCTTTCTGGGAGCCGTTTGCTGGCACCTAGCGAAGCTTTTCCTGCCGCCTCCCCCTCCTTTTGCCTGGGTGCCTGGTTCCGAGTGCCGTCTCTACTCTCTCCTGCGGGGCTGTAGGGCTGCGTGCGGGCGTGTGGCTGTTTCTAGGTCTGGGCTCCCGTGTGGGTGGGATCCCGGGGCCTTTGTTCGTTCGCCCCTCTGCTTTCCGTGGCCGGAGTCCCTGAGCTGGGGGGCGCCGGTGCTTGGATTCCACGCGCCCGGGCTGGAGGCTTTCTGGGAGCCGTTTGCTGGCACCTAGCGAACCTTTTTCTGCCGCCTCCCCCTCCTTTTGCCTGGGTGCCTGGTTCCGAGTGCTGTCTCTGCTCTCTCCTGCGGGGCTGTGGGGCTGCGTGCGGGCGTGTGGCTGTTTCTAGGTCTGGGCTCCCGCGTGGGTGGGATCCGGGGGCCTTTGTTCGTTCGCCCCTCTGCTTTCCGTGGCCGGAGTCCCTGAGTTGGGGGGCGCTGGTGCTTGGAGTCCGTGCGCCCGGGCTGGGGGCTTTCTGGGAGCCGTTTGCTGGCCGCTAGCGAGCCTTTTTCTGCCGCCTCCCCCTCCTTTTGCCTGAGTGCCTGGTTCCGAGTGCCGTCTCTGCTCTCTCCTGCGGGGCTGTAGGGCTGCGTTCGGGCGTGTGGCTGTTTCCAGGTCTGGGCTCCCGCGCGGGTGGGATCCTGGGGCCTTTGTTCGTTGGCCCCTCTGCTCCCCGTGGCCACGGTCACTTAACCCTGAGACTACCGGCTTCTTGGAATTTGCGCCCCTGAGTGGGGGCTCTCTGGGTCCCATTTGTAGGCACTGACTGCTGGTGTTGCCCTTTTTTTTTTTTCTCAATTTTATTTTTCTTCCTTTTTTGATTAGTTTTGTCATCTTTTACCTCTTTTTCCCTTTTGTCTTTCTTCATTGCTTAATTTCTCGTCTCTCTATCTCTTCCTTCTCTTTCTGATCCCTGAATACCAGGCGATGTATGCCTCTGTACCTTCTGGCCAGGCTGAGCTGTGAAAATTGAGACCAACTCCCCCAGACCTCATAGCTGCATCGGTGGGATCCCTGGGAACTTTGCAGTACTTTAACTTTTCTGATTTTTATCTGGTCATGCTTTCCTTTTCTTTCTCTTCCCCCTTCTGGTTTCCTCCATCCCATAGTCTCTCATCCGTACATTCCAACGACAAGCTCCCCTAGCATTCTTTTATGTTTGTATGCTTTTTGCTCCTCCTCCTCTCTCCTCTCTCCCATATCCAGCTTAGCTTCACACATAACCATCTTCCCGCTGCACCCTACCTACCTGCACCGTGCACTAGACATCACATCACCAAGCGGTGCAGGCACGCCCTATTGGAACCTGCCCAGCACTGACTACTGACCGTCCTGGTGGCTGCGGTGAGTGCCACAAGCAACCCATCCCAGTGGCTCCTCCTCACCTAGATCTGCCCAGCTGTACCACAAGAACGAAAAAAAAAAAAATCTACAATCAATAAACGAGAGAAATATCTACTGAATGCCCCGAAAACAGCAAACAATATCAAAACATTTACAAAAACAAGACAAGATGGCTCCAATAGGCGTCCAAATTAAAACACCAGATAACTCTCCTGTGGAAGAAAATGCACTAGAAGTACCTGATAGGGAACTCAAATCACTAATACTCAGAATTTTCCAAGAACTGAGGCAAAAAGCTGACAAACATGAGGAAAAAATAGACAAATTTATGGAAAATACAGACAAAAAATTGGAAGAATTCAGGAAGATGATGCAAGAACAAAATGCCAAAATAAATTCACAACTCGAAATTATACAAAACCAACAATTAGAAATCCAAAAGATAAACAACAAGATTTCAGAAATGGACGGTGTCATAGAAGGGCTGAGAAGTAGATTTGAAACCATGGAAGACAGGATCAGTGGAACTGAAGACAAACACTTGGATACAACTCTGTTTCAGGAAAACTCAGAAAAAAGAACAAAGAGAAATGAAGACACCCTGAGAGTTATGTGGGACACAATTAAAAGCAAAAACTTACGAGTGATTGGCATACCAGAACAGGGGGAGAAAACAGAAAACACAGAGAGGATCATTGAGGAACTGCTGACAGAAAACTTTCCCAATATCATGAAAGATGAAAAGCTGGTCATCCAAGAAGCTCAACGAACCCCATATAGAAGAGACCCCAAAAGAAAATCACCAAGACATATATTCACACTCGCTAAAACTAAAGACAAACAAAGAATCCTGAGAGCAGCTCGTGAAAAACAAGAAGTCACATACAGAGGAGAAACAATAAGACTAAGCTCAGATTATTCAGCAGAAACCCTGCAGGCAAGAAGGCAATGGGATGACATATATAAAATCTTGAAAGAATAAAATTGTCAGCCAAGAATAATATATCCTGCAAAACTCTCATTCAGATTTGATGGTGAAATTAGGTCATTTCCAGATAAACAGAAACTAAAGGAATATGCAAAAGTCAAACCAAACTTACAAGAATTATTAAAGGGAGTTCTTCGATCTGAGGACAAACAGCTTCAGCCCTCAGGCAGGACCTAGGACCTAGGACGCAGGTTTACATGAACCAGATACCATTCTAGGAACTGAACTACAGACGACTTTCCAAAAACAAAAGACATACAACAAGGAATCAGAGAAATCAATCAAAGGATGACAACAACATCAAAACAATGAAAGAGGGAACAAACGGCATAGGTATAGAACCTTCTAAAGGAGAAGAAGGCAAGGCGATACCAAGTAACGGTAGACTGCTTCAAAATTATAAAGATAAGGGTAAAATTCATGGTAACCACAAAAAAAGTTAACAAACCAACTCATAAAAATAAAGACGAAAAACATAAAGTCTCA
Organism: Dugong dugon; assembly: GCA_030035585.1. Classification (NCBI taxonomy): domain Eukaryota; kingdom Metazoa; phylum Chordata; class Mammalia; order Sirenia; family Dugongidae; genus Dugong; species Dugong dugon. Next base: position 45,703,852 of record CM057465.1, read on the forward strand.
ACAAAAACAAAACCTACAAAAACAAAAGAAATGAACACAAAATCCACAAACAAAAGGAACTCAGCACAAGAGAGTAAGAAGAACAAAGAAAACTTCAGCATCACGAAAAAAAGCACTACAAAATGACAGCAACAAACTCACATCTATCGATAATTACACTGAATGTAAATGGACTCAATGCATCCATAAAGCGACGGAGAGTGGCAGAATGGATAAGAAAACAGGATCCATCTATTTGCTGTCTACAAGAGACACATCTTAGAAACAAAGATGTGAATTTATTAAAAATCAAAGGTTGGAAAAAAATATATCAAGCTAACAACTATCAAAAAAGAGCAGGAGTGGCAATTCTAATCTCAGATAAAATAGACTTTAAAACAAAATCTACCATAAAAGACAAAGAAGGGCACTATATAATGATTAAGGTGATGATCCATCATGAAGACATAACCATAATAAATATCTATGCACCCAATGACAGGGCTCCAAAATACATAAAAAAAACTCTAACAGCACTGAAAAGAGAAATTGACAGTTCCACAATAATAGTAGGAGACTTCAACACACCACTCTCAGTAAAGGACAGAACAACTAAAAAGAAACTCAGCAAAGATACAGAAGACCTAAAGGACACAATCAGCCAACTGGACCTCATAGACATATATAGAACAATCCATCCAACCGCTGCAAAGTACACATTCTTTTCCAATGCACATGGAACGTTCTCCAGAATAGACCACATCTTAGGCCACAGAGCAATCCTCAACAAGATCCAAAATGCTGAGATAATTCACAGTATCTTCTCTGACCACAATGCCATCAAGGTAGAAATTAACACTAGAAAGAGCAAGGAAAAAAAATCAAACACATGGAAACTGAATAATAATCTGCTTACACATCAATGGGTAATAGAAGAAATCTGTGAAGGAATTAAAAAATTCCTAGAATCAAATGAAAATGAAAACACATCATACCAAAACCTTTGGGACACAGCAAAGGCAGTCCTCAGAGGACAATTTATAGCAATAGATGCACATATCAAAAAAGAAGAAAGGGACAAAATCAAAACATTAACTACAGAACTCAAACAAATAGAAAGAGAACAACAAAAAAAGCCTACAACCACCTGAAGAAAGGAAATAGTAAAGATCAGAGCAGAAATCAATGAAATAGAGAACAGAAAAACAATAGAAAGAATCAACAAAACCAAAAGTTGGTTCTTTGAAAGAATCAACAAAATCGACAAACCACTGGCCAGATTGACAAAAGAAAAACAGCAGAGGGCACAAATAACCCAAATAAGAAATGAAATGGGGGACATTACAACAGACCCAACTGAAATAAAAAGGATTATAACAGAATATTATGAAAAACTATATTCCAACAAATTTGAAAACCTAAAGGAAATGGATAAATTTCTAGAAACATACGGCCTACCCAAACTACAACAAAGTGATACAGAAAATCTGAACAGACCCATAACAAGAGAAGAGATTGAAAAGGTAATAAAAAAACTCCCAACCAAAAAAAGCCCTGGCCCAGCTGGCTTCACTGGAGAATTCTACAAAACATTTACAGAAGAGCTCGTACCAGTTCTACTCAAGTTATTTCAGAGCATAGAAGAGGAAGCAACACTTCCAAATTCATTCTATGAAGCCAGCATAACGCTGATACCAAAACCAGGCAAAGACATCACAAAAAAAGAAATTTACAGACCAATATCTCTCATGAATATAGATGCAAAAATTCTGAACAAAATTCTAGCCAATAGAATTCAGTATCATATCAAAAAAATAATACACCACGACCAAGTAGGATTCATACCAGGTATGCAAGGATGGTTTAACATTAGAAAATCCATCAATGTAATCCACCACATAAATAAAAGGAAAGAAAAAAATCACATGATTATCTCAATTGATGCAGAAAAGGCATCTGACAAAGTCCAACACCCATTCCTGATAAAAGCTCTCAATAAAATAGGTATAGAAGGGAAATTTCTCAACATAATAAAGGGCATCTATGCAAAACCAACAGCCAACATCATTCTTAATGGAGAAAGGCTGAAAACATTCCCCCTGAAAACAGGAACAAGACAAGGATGCCCTTTATCACCACTCCTATTTAACATTGTGCTGGAAGTTCTAGCTAGAGCAGTAAGGCAAGAGAAAGAAAGAAAGGGCATACAAATTGGTAATGAAGAAGTTAAACTCTCCCTGTTTGCAGATGATATGATACTATACATAGAAAACCCTAAAGACTCCACGAGAAATTTACTGGAAGTAATAGAAAGATTCAGCAGAGTAGCAGGATACAAGATAAACATTCAAAAATCAGTTGGATTCCTATACACCAGTAAAGAGAACGATGAAAAGGAGATCAGGAAATCAATACCATTTTCAATAGCCCCTAAAAAGATAAAATACTTAGGAATAAATCTGACCAGGAATATAAAAGACCTATACAAAGAAAACTACAAAACACTGCTGCATGAAACCCAAAGGGATCTACATAAATGGAAAAACATACCATGCTCATGGATAGGCAGACTCAACATTGTGAAAATGGCAATTCTACCTAAAGCAATCTACAAATACAATGCAATTCCGATACAAATACCAACAACATTCTTCAAAGAGATGGAAAAACTAATTATTAACTTTATATGGAAAGGGAAGAAACCCCAAATAAGTAAAGCACTACTGAAGAAGAAGAATAAAGTTGGAGGACTCACACTACCTGACTTGAGAACCTACTATACAGCTACAGTACTCAAAACAGCCTGGTACTGGTACAACAACAGAGACATTGACCAATGGAACAGAATTGAGAACTCAGATGTAAATCCATCCACCTACGGTCACCTGATTTTTGACAAGGGCCCAAAATCCATCAAATGGGGAAAAGACAGTCTTTTTAACAAATGGTGCTGGCAAAACTGGATATCCATTTGTAGAAAAATGAAACAGGACCCATACCTCACACCATATACAAAAACTACTTCAAAATGGATCAAAGACCTGAATATAAAGCCTCAAACTATAAAATTCATAGAAGAAAAAATAGGACCAACACTTCAGACCTTAATACATGGCATTAACAGGATACAAACCATAAACATCAACACAAAAAACCCAACAGATAAACTAGATAATTGGGATCTTCTAAAAATCAAACATCTATGCTCTTCAAAAGATTTCACCAAAAGAGTTAAAAGAGAACCTACAGACTGGGAAAAAATTTTTGGACAGTACAAGTCAGACAAAGGTCTAATCTCCATAATCTACAAGAAAATCCAACACCTCTACAACAAAAAGACAACCAATCCTATCAAAAAATGGGCAAATGAAATGAACAGACACTTCACCAAGGAAGACATTCAAATGGCCAACAGACACATGAGGAAATGCTCGCGATCACTAGCCATTAGAGAAATGCAAATTAAAACCACAATGAGATACCATCTCACCCCGGCATTACTGGCACGAATCAAAAACACTGGAAATAACAAATGTTGGAGGGGCTGCGGGGAGATGGGAACTCTTATACACTGCTGGTGGGAATGCAAAATGATACAGCCATTTTGGAAAATGATATGGCGTTTCCTCAGAAAGCTAGAAATAGACGTACCATTCGATCCAGCAATCCCACTCCTAGGAATATATCCTAGAGAAATAAGAGTCATCACTCGAATAGACATATGCACACCTATGTTCATGGCAGCATTATTCACAATAGCAAAACGATGGAAACAGCCTCGATGTCCATCAACAGACGAATGGATACACAAACTATGGTACATACACACAATGGAGTACTATGCAACGAGAAAGAACAATGAATCGGTGAACCATCTCATAACATGGATGAAACTGGAGGACATCATGCTGAGTGAAATAAGTCAATCACAAAAGGACAAATATTGTATGAGACCTCTATTGTAAAAACCCATGAAAAAATTCACATGCAAAATGTAACAATCCTTGTTGGTTACCAGGGATGGGAGGGGGGGGGAAATACTAAATAGGTAATAGGTAAGTAGTAACTTGGGTGAGAGATGAGATAGTACATAGTACAGGGGAAACTAACACAACCTGCACAAGGAAAGGTCATGGAGGCCCTATAGACACATCCAAACCCCCCGAGGGACTGAGTTGTTGGACGGAGGGCTCTGGGGACCATGATCTCGGGGAACATCTAGCTCAATTGGCATGACACTACTTATAAAGATAATGCTCTACATTCTACCTTGGTGAGTAGTGTCTGGGGTCTTAAAAGCCTATGAGCGGCCATCTAAGATACTCCACTGATCTCATCCCTTCGGGAACAAGGGAGAACGAAGAGAACAGGATACAAGGAAAAGATTAGTCCGAAGGACTAATGGTCCACAGCTACCAAGGCCTCCACGGGACTGAGCCCAGTACAGCTGGATGGTGCCCGGCTACCACCAATGACTCCTCTGACCAGGATCACAACAGAGGGTTCTGGGCAGAGCTGGAGTAGGATGTAGAGCATAATTTTAACTCCAAAAAAAAAAAAAAAAAAAAAAAAAAAGAAGACCAGATATACTGGCCTAAAGAATACTAGAGAAACCTCGAGAGTGTGGCCCCCAGACACCCTTTCAGCTCAGAGGTGAAGTTACCTTCAAGGTTCGATGTTAAGCCTGGGAATGGACACCCCAGTAAATCTAAATGGGACTAACGATGTACAGGAGTCCGGTGACAAGGGCCAGAAGGCAGAGGGAGAGTAGGAAACTGATGATAAGGAACACAAATTGAATAAGGACACTGTCAATGTATTGTGAGATTGTTGACCACTGCTATAGGGCAACATTTGTAGTAACTATTAAATGGGAGGCTGTTTTGTCCTGTAAGCCTTCATCTTGGGCGAGAATGGCAGCACAATTGGAAGAGCATAGTCAATATCACTTAAATGTGTAAGTAAAAAGTTTTGAAATGGTGTTTAAATAAAATAAAAATAAATAAATAAATAAATAAACAAATGAGACTAAAGAGGTACAATAGTCCACTGACAAGGTCCAGAAGACAGAAGGGGACAAGGAAGCCCCCTGGTGATAGGGAACACAAGGTGGAGTAAGGATAGGGAACACAAGGTGGAGTAAGGATATTCTTGATGTGCTGTGAGATTGTTAACCATGGTCATAGGGCAACATGTGTAGTAACTGTTAAATGAAAAACTATTTTGTTCTGTAAGCCTTCATCTTAAGTGAGAATAACAGCACAGTTGGAAGAGCGTAGTCACTGTCACTGAACTGTGAATGTAGAAATTTTTGAAACGGTGTATCTTTGGCCATCTGTAATTTTCATCAAAAAAAAAGGTTGAGAATTTAGAGGCTTAATACGTTGTGGGGTTGTTAACCAATGTCAAAAAACAACATGTGTACTACTATTTCATGAGAAACTATTTGCTCTGTAAGCTTTCACCTGAAGTACAATAAAATATATATCAAAAAAAAACAAAAAAACAAAAAAAAACAAAGAGGGCTGGTGGATTTGAACTGCTGACCTTCTGTCTGGTTACCAGCTGAGCTTTTAACCACTGTGCCACTAGATCATTAATTCTAATAGCTATCATATTATTTAATCTTTTATTCAGAGATCAAAATTAAAATAACGTAGATTTCTCAAAGTATTACTAAACACAAGGCAGTGTAAGCTTGTGGGCTCTGAAATTAACTCTTGTAAAATAATAAAAAATGTTAAAATATAAAATCCAGAATAACAAGAAAACTTGGTAACAGAAGAGTGATATACTTGGGAGCCAGAAGACCTACCTCAGGTCTAAGAATGAGAGACAGAATAAACAAGAACCTCAGCTCCTTTATAATGAGAATAATAGAAGCTCACATATATATTTCAAATAATTAAATGTTAAAGTACATGCCCTATAAAAAAAAACTTATAATGAATTCCTTATTTTTTGCCCTATGATATTGTTTAATTTTGATAATCTCTTAAAAAACTAAAGTCTATTGCCTCTAATATTTACTTTAGAAGTTTAAAAGAACCGAATCACCAAACCAAACCCATTGCCGTCAAGTTGATTCTGACTCATTGTGACTATAGAACAGAGTAGAACCTCTCCATAGGATTTCCAAGGAGTGGCTAGAGAATTCCAACTGCCGACCATGGTTACCAGCAGAGCTCTTAACCGCTGCACCAGGGCTCTGCTTAGTAGAAAGGGTATGTTAAAGTCAGTATGTTACTAGTTGAACCCAGTAAGTAAAGAATGGAAGTCCTTACCAAGTGACCTAGATGGTGATGAATTCACCAGATTCTCCAAATTTTTAGGTTCTAAAAAACAATTTTATCTTAATGCTTAAAATAGGTACACTCCTCAGAGGACAGACTGATATCGATTGAAGGCTCCCCAGAGACTTGTGTATAAACTGAAATTTCAAATCATGTTTTAATTTATAACGAGAATGACAGCAAGGATTAGACTACACATGGCACCATGATCTGACCTATTTTTCCATGTAGGATGATCACATGGTGGTTACTTGAAGAGCAATGTAATGAGTCAGTTGGTTGGTTCCAGTATTCAAAGGGATTGGTCTTCTCTGTGAAAGGGATCTGTTTCCACAGGGATCAGAGCATTGTTGTTTCTATGAAGCAAATAATTAGACACTGACACAAAATTCCTGCATTATTCCCCCAATTTCCCATTCTGATGCATCTGTTCTCCCTTTGACTATATCCAATTGAGTCTTACTCAGCCTTGGAAATTATTCTTCTTCCAAAAGATGACTTTACATACTAGATTTAAACTTCTGCATTGCTTTAGCTCTCAGAAGGTAGCCTTTGTTTCTTATTTTTAAGTTTTGGAGTGGCTCTTCACTTTTGCTGCCATGTACTTACCAATTTTATAAAACTACTATTTCTGAATTTTGATTTCCTTAATTCTTCCTTCTTCAATTTAAAGGGTTCTAGAGCTTAGGAAATTAAGCTCTAGAGCTGAATATGTTAATATATGGCTGATAGATGTCTGAACATCTCCTAATTTCTAACTACCAAGGTTAACTTTAAATAAATTAGCATAATTTTATGTACTTTTAAAGAGAATTTGATACTATGGCACTTGAAATTGCTACAGAATTACAAATAAAATGACAAAAAAAAGCAGGCTTGCTGTAGTATTGGTGACACTATTTTTCCCTGAGTAGTCTCCTTTTAGATTTGCTTCAGTGAAATCAAATTTCTCTAAATTAACTAGCTTAATATATTAGAAAGAGCCCTCGTGGTGCACTGGTTAAATGTTTGGCTGCTAATCAAAAGGTCAGCAGTTTGAATCCTCCAGATACTCCTTGGAAACCCGGTGGGAGAGTTCTACTCTGTTCTGTAGGGTTGCTATGAATTGGAATCAATTTATTGGCAAAGGGTTTGGTTTTCTGTTTGGTATATATTAGAAAAATCAGCTAAGCAGTATGTTTACATGAGTATTAGTACTAAAATAGCATTTACTTGCTTAAAATTATCAGCTTTATAGCAAAATAAAAAGAAATATATTTTGAATTTTAAAATTATTCGTAAAATAGAGAAATCAGTGAAGGAGTGAACCCAGAATTGAAACTATTATAATGCACGCTTTAATTCTTAACTCATATGATACAGATTAAGGAAGGTAGGATTAACTATTTGAAATCAGTGGTAACTTCAGAATACTATAAATGCAATATTCAAAACATCATTTGGCAGCTCATCTAAGATAGGCTCCTACAAATTCCTACATTTTTTTCTCTCTCAAAATAACCAATGGGTAAGCAACTTCCATTTATTCAGTCTTAAAATGTTTCTATTTCCAATAACTTGACATGGAGAGTTCCAATAGTCTCCAATCCTTTGGTTTTCCACCTGGTCAGAGTCACAATTCTAAATTCCATAAGAAATGATTATTCAGCAAAACATTATTCTCTACCACAGCATTGCTGCCAAACTTTTTTCAACATGGGAGCCTTTTTGAATAATAAAAATATCAAAGTCCATCACGCCACATGAATGCAGTTATTCTAGCTGTTGGAAATAGTAGAAAAAAAATGAGTAATACTTTAAAATGGATTTTCATTTTAGTAGCACAGTAATTTTTACTTGTGTGTGATATTAATTACATTGCTTGATAGTTTCCGCATTCCCTTCGATTACCTTTCTTTGGAATGGGCATAACTACAGGATGTCTTCTGTTAAAATATCCAAAACAAAAAAAAGGAATAACCATGCCCATTCCAAAGAGAGGTGATCCAAGGGAACGCAGAAATTATAGAATAATATCAGTAATATCACATACAAGTAAAATTATGATAAAGATAGTTCACAAATCGTTGCAGCAAAGTACACATTCTTTTCCAATACACGTGTAATGTTGTCCAGATTAGACCACATCTTAGGCCACAGAGCAATCCTCAACAAGATCCAAACCACTGAGATAATACAAAGTACCTTCTCTGACCAAAACGCTATCAAAGTAGAAATTTAACTAGAGAAAGAGCAAGGAAAAAAAAAAAATCAATTACATTGAAACTGAATAACACCCAGCTTACAAACCACTGGGTAATAGAAGGAATCAGAGATAGAATCAAAAAACTCTTAGAATCAAACAAAGGTGAAAACACATCATACAAAAACATTTTCGACACAGCAAAGGCAGTCCTCAGAGGACAATTTATAGCAATAGATGCACACATCAAAAAAGAAGGGACAAAATCAAAACACGAACTACACAACTCAAACAAATAGAAAGAGAACAACAAAAAAAGCCCACAGCCAGCAGAAGAAAGGAAACAAAAAAGATCAGAGCAGAAATAAATGAAACAGAGAGTAGAAAAACAATAGAAAGAATTAACAAAACGAAAAGTTGGTTCTTCTAAAAGATCAACAAAATTGACAAACCATTGGCCAGACAGACAAAAGAAAAACAGAGGACACAAATAACCCCAATAACAAATGAAATGGGGGACATTACAACAGACTCAACTGAAATAAAAAGGATCATAACAGAGTATTATAAAAAACTATACTCCAACAAATTTGAAAACCTAGGGGAAATGGATACGTTTCTAGAAACACACTAGCTACCCAAACTATCATAAAGTGATGTTGAAAATCTAAACAGATCCATAACAAGAGAAGAGACTGAAACGGTAATAAAAACAACTACCCCCTCCCCCTCCCCGCAAAAAAAAAAAAAAAAGCCCTGGCCCAGATGGTTTCATTGGAGAATTCTACCAACAATTCAGAGAAGAGATTCTACCAGTACTACTCAAACTATTTCTGAACATAGAAAAGAAAGCAACACTTCCAAATTCATTCTACGAAGCCAGCATAACCCTGATACTAAAACCAGGCAAAGATGCTGCAAAAAAGAAAATCACAGACCTATATCTCTCATGAATATAGATGTGAAAATTCTCAACGAAATTCTAGCCAATAGAATTCAACATCATATCAAAAAAATAATACACCACGACCAAGTACATTCATACCAGGTATGCAAGGATGATTCAACATTAGAAAATCAAGCAACATAATCCACCATATAAATAAAAAGAAAGAAAAGTATCACATGATCATCTCAATTGATGCAGAAAAGGGATTTGACAAAGTCCAACCCCCATTCCTGATCAAAACTCTCAATAAAATAGGTATAGAAGGGAAATTTCTCAACATAGTAAAGGGCATCTATGCAAAACCAATGGCCAACATCATGCTTAATGGAGAGAGGCTAAAAACATTCCCCTTGAGAACAGGAACAAGACAAGGATGCCCTTTGTCACCACTCCTATTTAACATTATTCTGGAAGTTCTAGCTAGAGCAATAAGGCAAGAAAAAGAAAGGGCATCCTAATTGGTAATGAAGAATTTAAACAATCCCTGTTTGCAGATGATATGATACTAGGCATAGAAAATCCTAATGATGCCACAAGAAAACTACTGGAACTAATAGAAAGATTCAGCAGAGTACCAGGATACAAGATAAACATATGAAAATCAGTTGGATTCCTATACACCAATAAAAAGAATGATGAAAAGGAAATCAGGAAAGCAATACCATTTATAATAGTCCCTAAACAAATAAAACGCTTAAGACTAAATCTAACCAGGGATATATAAGACCTAAACAAAGAAAACTACAAAACACTACCGCCAGAAACCCAAAGGGATCTACATAAATGGAAAAACATACCATTGTCATGGATAGGTAGAGTCAACCTTGTGAAAATGACAATTCTACCCAAAGCAATTTACAAATACAATGCAATCCCTATACAAATACCAACAACATTCTTAGAAGATATGGAAAAACTAATCATTAACTTTGTATGGAAAGGGAAGAAGCCCCGGATAAGTAAAGCACTGTTGAAGAAGAAGAATAAAGTAGGAGGACTCGCACTACCTGACCTCAGATCCTACTATACAGCTACAGTACTCAAAACAGCCCCGTACTGGTACAACGACAGATACATTGACCAACGGAACAGAATTGAGAACTCAGATGTAAATCTATCCACCAACAGTCACCTGATCTTCTACAAGGGCCAAAAGTCCATCAAATGGGGAAAAGACAGTGTTTTTAACAAATGATGCTGGAAAAACTGGATGTCCATCTGCAAAAAAACGAGACAGGACTCATAGCTCACGCTATATACAGAAACTAATTCAAAATGGATCAGTTTCCTGAGGATAAGAATGCTGTCTTATCAGAAAGCTAGAAATAGACATACCATTCGATCCAGCAATCCCACTCCTAGGAATGTATCCTAGAGAAATAAGAGTCGTCACTCGAATAGATATACGCACACCCATGTTCATTGCAGCATTGTTCACAGTAGCAAAACGATGGAAACAACCTAGATGCCCATCAACAGATGAATGGATATCTTGGAATATGATATCACTCTTCCTTAGAAAGCTAGGAATAGAAATACTATACGATCCAGCAATCCCACTCCTGGGAATATACCCTAGAGAAATAAGAGCCATCACATGAATAGATATATTCACATCTATATTCATTGCAGCACTGTTCACAATAGGAAAAAGATGGAAATAACCTAGATGCCCATCAACAGATGAATGGATAAACAAACTATAGTACATACACACAATGGAGTATTATGCAACAATAAAGAACAGTGATGAATCTGTGAAGCATCTCATAACATGGATGAAACTGGAGGACATTATGCTGAGTGAAATAAGTCAATCATAAAAGGAAAAATATTGAATGAGACCTCTACTGTAAAAACTCATGAAAAAGGTTACACACAGAAAGTATCAATCTTTTTTGGCTACGAGAGATGGGAGGGGTTAGAGGAGAAATACTAAATAGACAATAGATAAATGGTAACTTTGGCGAAGGGTAAGACAGTACACAGTACTGGGGAAACCAGCACAGCTTGTACAAGGAAAGGTCATGGAAGCTCTATAGACACATCCAAACTCCCTGAGGTTCTGAAATGCTGGGTGGAGGGCTGTGGGGACCATGGTCTCAGGGAACATTTGGCTTAATTGGCATAACACAGTTTATAAAGACAATGTTCTACATTCTAACTTGATGAGTAGCATCTGGGGTCTTAAAAGCCTGTGAGCAGCCATCTAAGATACTCCACTGGTCTCACGCCTCTGGGAGCAAGGGAGAATGGAGAGAACAGGATACAAGGAAAATATTAGTCCAAAGGACTAATGGACCACAGATACCAAGGCCTCCACCAGACTGTGTCCAGTACAGCTGGATGGTGCCTGGCTAACACCACTGACTGCCCTGAACAGGGTCACAATAGAGGGTCCTGGACAGAGCTGAAGAAGGATGTAGAACAAAATTCTAACACACACACAAAAAAGCAGATTTACTGGCCTGACAGAGACTGGAGAAACCCCAAGAGTATGGCCCCCAGACACCCTTTTAGTTCAGTGGTGAAGTCACTCTTGAGGTTCACCGTTCAGCCAGGGATTGGACAGCTCTATAAAATAAAACGGGACTAATGAGGCACAGCAGTCCAGGAACAAGGACTAGAAGGCAGGAGGGGACAGGAAAGCTGGTGATAGGGAACCCAAGGTTGAGAAGGGACAGTGTTGACATGTCATGGGGTTGTTAACCATTGTTTAACAGGGCAGTATGTGTACTAACTGTTTAATGAGAAACTATTTGTTCTGTAAACCTTCATCTAAAGTACACACACACACAAAAAAGAATTTTCTATGTGAGATCAAATTGACAACCACAACTCAAAAGGTTTGATAGGAATTCTAGGGAACAACAAACTGAAAACAATGGTGATGGAATAATTTGGAAAAGGATAGTGAGAATAGCAGCACAACTAGAAGAACGTAATCGATATCACTGAATTGTACATGTAGAAATTTTTTAACGGTGTGTCTTTGGCTATGTATATTTTCACCAAAAAAAAAGGTCCTCCAATGTCGAGAAGGGAAAGTGTTGACAAGTTGTGGGGTTGTTAACCAACATCATAAAACAATATGTGTAATGACTGTTTAATGAGAAACTATTTGTTCTGTAAACCTTCACCTAAAGTACAATAAAAGATAAATATAAAAAAAATTGTTGCAGTAGTACATCAACAGGAACTGCCCAAAATTCAAGCCTCAGTCAAGAGAGGATGTGGAATAAGGGATATCTTTGCTGATGTCAGATGGATCTTGCCTGAAAGCAGAGAATAGCACTGTTTTATTGACTATACAAAGGCATTCGACCGTGTAGATCATAACAAATTATGGGTAACATTATGAAGAATGTGAATTCCAGAACACTTAACTGTTCTTGTGCTGAACCTGTACATAGACTAAGAGGCAGTCATTTGAACAGAACAAGGTGATAAAATCAGGAAAGTTGTGTGTTAGGATTGTATCCTTCATCGTAGTTATTCAATCTTTATGCGGAGCAAATAATCCCAGGAGCTGGATTATATGAAGAAGAACGTGGCATCGAGATTGGAGGAAGACTAATTAATCACCTGCTATATGCAGTTGACAGAACCTTGCTTGCTGAAAGTGAAGAGGACTTGACACACTTACTAAAGATCAAAGACCATAGCCTTCAGTATAGATTACATCTCAACATAAACAAAACAAAAATTCTCACAATTGGACCATAAGCAACATCATGATAAATGGAGAAAAGACAGAAGTTGTCAAGGACTTCATTTTTCTTGGATACACAGTCAACGCCCATGGAAGTAGCAGTCAAGAAATCAAATGATGTATTGCATTGGGCAAATCTGCTGCAAAAAACCTCTTTAAATTGTTAAAAAGCAAAGAGATCAAGGACTAAGGTGTCCCTGACTCAAGCCATGGTATTTTTTAATTACCTCTTATGCATGTGAAAACTGGACAATGAATAATGAAGACCAAAGAAGAATTAATTCCTTTGAATTATTGTGTTGGTGAATGACATTGAATATACCATAGACTGCCGGAAGAATGATCTGTTTTATCTTTCATAATTTTATACACTTTTAAAATTTGGTCCAAAATTCTCTGTCACACTGTCTACCTGATAAATTTATACTCATCCTTTAAAATAAAGCTGATTCATCACCTTTCCTGTGAAACTGTATCTGCCCTTTTCTGTTGTGGACAATTAGCCACTCTCGTCGTATTTTTGGAGCCCTGGTGGCATACTGGTTAAAAGCTCAGCTGCTAACCAAAAGGTCAGCAGTTCAAATCCTCCAGCCGCTCCTTGGAAACCCTATGGGGCAGTTCTACCCTGTCCTATAGGTTCACTAAGAGTCAGAATTGACTCCACGGCAATAGGTGTTGGTAGTTTTAAACAATTTTAGTATACCTTATTTCTAACATAGCCTTTACCCGATATTGTTCTACTCATTTTCGAATTTAACTGTCTCCTCCCACTAAAGCTGAGTTCCTTGATAGCAGAATGCAGTTCTTATATATACTTGAATTTATTTACTCAGTGTGGTAAATCTTACTAATGCTTCACCAACATAGATTTCTCCTTTATCCTAGGCACACAAATAAATAACAATGTTTCCCAACCTCCCTTGTATGTAAGTGTGGTTATGTAACTGAATTTTAGTTAAGGAATATGGGTAAAAATCATGTGAGCTACTTCCAAACTGCTTCCTTACAAACTTCATAATTGTTCCCTCCTTTGACCACATGCATCTGATGAGGAAATATACGGAGTCTTAACGATGAAAGTTGTGGGATGACTGGATCCTGAATGGCCTCATGGAAAAGAACACACCTGCTGACCTTTTCTAGAACAACCACTTAAGCAAGAAGTAAATTTATATTGTTTTTATATCTTACATGTTCAAGCACATTTGTTACAGTATTTAGCCTATCTAACTAATATATCTGGAGTCCTGGTGGCACAGTGTTTAAGAGTTATGGCTGCTAAGCAAAAGGTTGGCAGTTCAAATCCACCGACTGCTCCTTAGAAACACTGTGGGGCAGTTCTACTCTGTCTTATAGGGTTGCTATGAGTTAGAATTGACTTGACAGCAACAGGTTTTTTTTTTGGTTTTAACTAATATATCCAGACTATTACTTACCTTGTAGAGGCCATTCAACAAATGAGTACAACAATAAATAATTTGATTAATTACATTATACCTGAAAAGAAAATATAAAATCTGTGTTTGGGGAAAATGTTGAGATTCACTTCCTTAGCTTTTTTAGAGTAAGGTACATGGTACAGAGGCATGAATATCAATAACTAAAATTATGTGGTGATAATTGTACTAATATTGCTTCAGGAATGTTTTAAAATACCTGTGAAAATGAGACGTGTTTTTGTTGTGCTTTAATTTAAAAAAGAGTAGTTTTAAGAAAAGGAAGATAGAGATTTGAAGAACTGTTAAATCTGATTGCATAGAAAATCACACAATAAAAACATATTGTGTGACTTATTTATATATAAAAAATTTTATTTGAAGATAAACACTAATTATGGAAAAACACTTCTTTAGCTAATTGCCTCAGTGTAACTGAGGTCACAATTCAATCATTTATAAAACTTTCATTGTTAAACATTTTTAAATATTTTATGAATCTTGTAATTTCTTTGAGTATTTTTCCAAGCACTATGGTTCATGGTAGGAAATATACCTGCTATGATAGGGATCTCTCATAAAACCATATTGATGAAGTTTTAAAAATAACCTTAGCAGATGTATCTATGTGAATTTTAGAGAAATTTTCAGCAGGTTTATTCTCAAAGGAAAAAAAAAAAACAACTTTATCTCCTCATTTTATAATTTCAAAGATGAAAAGGCATTAAAAATTTAAACACATGCTGTACAGCTTTCAAAATTTCATTTATTAGCAACATCTAAATATTTCAGATAAAAACCAGATGGCTGTAATTGCTGAAGATTTAGTTACTTTCAATTATTTTATATTCAAAATGTGCACTTCCTTATAATTGATTTTAAATCACTTGATTCCTTCCTGTATTATTTACGTCATTAACAAACCCAAGTTGCTATAAGAAAACAATCCAAAGAATTAAGCTTTGAAAAATCAGCTTTTTTAGAAGTACATACACATGAACCATGTAATTTCAAAATTAATGCAGTATTTTTGATGCTTTGACCAGCAGATGAGCAACTGAATATTAAAAATGCCTTTTTCAATGTTTAACACCATACTAACTGAATAATAATGATAAAAAGAAGGAAACAGTTACTTTTATTATTTTCATTAATCAATTGATTTGTAATATTTAGTGCTAGTGCATTCAGATCTTTCTTTTCCTGCAATGGATTCTAATCCTCTGCTCTCAACTAAATTAAATATTTTCATATCTAGACAGTAAAACTCAAAGCTATGGGACACACAAAGCAAAGTTTCAGGACACCCTCCATGATACTGGACCCATTCTCATAATACCAGATAATTTCATAAAGTGCCCAGGGTATACATAACGCAAGTTATTATACTTCTCCTGTAAAAGTGCAGGTTCCTCCCACAAGTTTCCTTTTCATGAAGTTTGACCCTGTTGTGATCTAATGCTTCTAATCAGGATGATGATGTTCATTTTTCTTCTTCAGTTCTTGTATTTTCCCTATATAAGTGCTCTGTTTCAGAAAGCTAGCCTTCTCAACTTGATCAGATGTTTTATTTTTTCTTGCAATTCCTCAGCATGTAAATTAAAAAAAGAAAATTGTTTCTGTTTTTAAGTGATCTTTATGAACATCTTACTGATGATTGTTCTAGTAAATATATATGTATGTATACATATTTTGAATCTCAGTTATAAATAACCATCTCTCCTTCTTAATATAGTACCACCATAACTTTCTTTGGGAGACTTGTCTATCCCTCTTTTTTTTCCTATTGTGTGCATTCTGGCTGGGACTGAAAAAAAAAATCATGATCACAGTGATTGCCTTAGGGATCGGCAAGTAATGTAATCAGAGGTTTTATTGGTAGATATTGTCAAGTCTATTTTGACTCATAGAGAACTCATGTGACAGAGTAGAACTGTCCCATAGGGTTTTCTAGGCTGTAATCTCTACAGGAGCAGATCACCAGGTCTTTCTCCAGTGCAGCCACTGGTTGGGTTCCAACCATCAACATTTTGGTTAGCAGCACTTAACTGTTGTGCCACCATCATCAAGGAAAATAGAAAGGTGACATTTCTATATCAGAGGTCCTGCCCCAGACTAAAACTAATAGTGAAAACAGAGCAGTATACACAGAGACTTTTCAGTTATGTTTTGAAAAAAAGTCTCTCTTGTGTTTAAGGCAAAAACAAAACCCAAAAAACTTGTAGCCATCCTCAATCTTCTCTTTTGTTTACACCCTGAAACCAACCATTTTTTGACCCTTCTACACAAATACCAAGTCAATGTTACCTTCATATTTTTACCTGGACTAGTATAATCACCTCCTAATAATTCTCATTTTTCCATTCTTAGTTCTCTCAGTCTCTTTCCTCACAACAGCTAGAATTTCTGTTTTTGACTTTGATGAAATAGCCTGGATTAACACAACCTTCTCACATAAGCAACTGGTAAAGTTAAATAAAAATAACAGTGAAAAATATTTGAATGCTTCAGAGAGCATGTTCAGACAGGCATAGAAAGCCCAAAATCAGGGAGAGAAAAGAAATGCATACAAGTCAGTGGAACACTTTCCTTTTCTTTTTCCCAGTAGGGCTTTCTAATTTCTATGAGGGATGACCCAGAAACCTAGTAGAAAGCAGTAGCATCCTGTTTCTTAACATCAAAACTTGCAGAGTGCAGGTAAAGCTTAAAGAAAACTTTATAATCTTAAATGCATAAAAAATTAAGAAATGTTTCCTTCAAGAAGATAGAACAAAGACAACAAACTAATCCAAAAAAGTAAAAGGAAGGAAATTCTAAAGATAAGCTCAGAAGTCAATGAAACAGAAAACAAAGCACCCAATCAAGAAAATCAGCAGAGTCAAAAGTCAACTCTTTGAAATAAATAGGTATAAATAATAGTCTCTTAGCAAAATGGATCAATACACACACACACACAAAAAAAAAAAAAAATATTATCAAATTTGAATGAAAAGGGGAATAAGTAAAGATCTTACAGTAAATAATTGACATAGAGAAAAACAATGGCAATAATTTAAATTCTAGATGAAATAGAAAAAAAATCCTTTAGAAAACACAATATAGAAATCTGGCACAAGAAAATAGGGAAAATATGAATAATCCTTTATGAACTGAAGAAATTTATTTATAAATAATTTCATGAAATTCCAACTCTCTTTCTTTATAATGAATCTCCCCAAATATTTGAGGAAAAAATAATTCATCAGTTTCATATAAATTCTTGAAGATGTGAGCAAAATACAGTGTAATTCTCATGCCATTCAAAGATTCCAGTACAACCCTTTATTCAAAACTTGGTGAAGACATTATAGGAAATGAAAATTACAGGCCACAATTTCCTATATGAATATAAACACAAAAATCTTAAGTACATATTACCAAATCAAATTCAGCAAAATATAAAAATAATACATCACAATCAAATTATACTTATTTCAAGGATTCAAATATACATTATCATCTGAAAATTAGTTAATTCATTCATTTGAAAGCATAAAAGAAAAAGGGGGGGCAGAGCCAAGATGGCAGTGTAGTCATATGCTTCCTATATCCCTCTTACAACAAAGACCTTGAAAAACAAGTGATTTGATTATATATGAATATCTAGGAGCCCTGAACAAGGCAAAGTTGAGGAATTGGACTGAGTGGTGGTGGGAGAGGGAGAAGATTCGGGAGAAGGTTCAGAAGAAGCCAGCAGCACCAGAGCAGTGGCAGCGGGACAGCAATTCTTCAGATGCACTGGCAGGTCTGCAGCCACGCTGGATCCACAGTAAAGCAGGCAAACAGCTGTGTGTGCACTCAGAAAGCAATTTCCACATCAAGAGAGATCTGGCAGCAGAGATTCTGCTTGGACACTCTGAACCAGTGAAAAGCAGCTCCCAAGTGGCTAAAGATAAGTACATGCATGCAGCCTTTTGCTGGGATTTTTTTTTTTTTTTTTAAAGCCCATTTGGAAAAAACCTCTCTCCCTCTTACCTCCTTCCTCTGTGTTCTGCAACAGGAGTCTGCTGGGCCAGAAGTAGATCCCAAAAGGCACCCCGACCCATTCTCCTGGCCTTGGAGCGGGAACAAATAAGCTACTGACTCTGCTAAACTAGGAACACAGGGTCAGCACAGCTCCTTTGCTAGACACAGGCATAAGGGGTCCACAGACTCTGAGTGCCTTACACCCCTGTATAGACTTGTGGGGACCCATCTCAACAGCATTAACCCTCACTACCACAGTACAACAGGGCAAACATCTG
Source organism: Dugong dugon (assembly GCA_030035585.1). Taxonomy (NCBI): domain Eukaryota; kingdom Metazoa; phylum Chordata; class Mammalia; order Sirenia; family Dugongidae; genus Dugong; species Dugong dugon. The sequence goes on from CM057465.1 coordinate 45,722,686, forward strand.
AAGTTTAACTTCAACTGTTTCAGCTATGAAGAGGCAATTTATGACCCTCGAAACAGGCCTGCCCCTTAAGTAGGCACTTTTATCTATCCACAGCAGGGGCTTGAGGACTGGTGGCGTCACCTAAACCTCCTAGTCACCTGCTATAGGACTCCAGTAAAAAGTGGTGCCCTCGAGTATTTACAGCCAACAGAGTGGGGTGCTCATATTCTGGCTGCAAAACTCACCTACCTACTCACCCTAGAGAATGGGCACAAACTTTCCTTTCAGACTCTCAAGGGAAGCCATCAGCCCCTTGCCTGGCTCAGCGCATGATCCCCTACCACAGCCAGAGTCCAGTGCCTGCACCAATCACCCATGCCTCTCTAGGACTGTAGGTGAGAGCCTGCACCACACAACTGGTGACTGACTGTCTGGACACCTGAGCTGAACCCATATAGAAAAATGTAACAGACTCCTGTAGGCACATACTTAGTTACAGAACTAACTACCTGGTGACAGGACATTAGAGCTTCAAACGTGTCAATAATCAAACTAGTGCATGTGAGTAGTCTACTGGGGCATATCAAAACAAAACAAAACAAGAAGCTAGGATTCACTAAACAAATATAAAATAAAATTATAATACACTATTGATGGCTAGGGGACAACAGTCAATAACAAATCACATAAAGAGGCAGTCCATGATGGCTTCAGCAAGCTCCCAACATAAAGAATCAATAAATTTTCTGGGGGAAGAGAATTTCTTGCAATTACCAGAGGCAGAATAAGAAAGACTAATATACAGAACTCTTCTAGAAATTAGAAAGGAAATTCAACATAATGCAGGAACTGTCAGGGAACATACAGACAAAGTAGTAGTGGAACTTAAAAAAGTTATTCAAGTACATAATGACAAATTTAATAGGCTGCAAGAATCCATAGAGAGACAGCAATCAGAAATCCAGAAGATTAACAATAAAATTTCAGAATTAGACAACTCAATAGAAAGTCATAGGAGCAGAATAGAGGCAGTAGAAGTTAGAATTAGATTTAGTGACATTGAAGATAAAGCTCTTGACACCAACTTATTTGAGGAAAGGTCAATTAAAAGAATTAAAAAGAATGAAGAAACTCTAAGAGTCATGTGGGACTCTATCAAGAGAAATAACCTAAGAGAGATTGGAGTACCAGAATGGGGTGATAACAGAAAATACAGAGAAAATTGTTGAAGATTGGTTGACAGAAAATTTCCCTGATAGATGAGAAGCTATCTATCCAAGGTGCTCATCAAACCCCAGATAAGGTAGATCCAAAAGGAAAGTATTCAAGACATATTATAATCAAACTTACCAAAAGCAAGATAAAGAGGGAATTTTAAGAGAGGCTAGGGATAAAGTCATCTACAAAGCAGAGTCAATTAGAATAAGCTTGGACTACTAAGCAGAAACCATGCAGGCTAGAAGGCAATGGGATGACATATATAAAGCCTTGAAGGAAAATAACTGCCAGCCAAGAATTATATATACAGCAAAACTGTCTCTCAAATACGATGGTGAAATTAGGGCATTTCCAGATAAACAGAAGTTCAGGGAAACTGTAAAATCAAAACCAAAATTACAAGAAATACTAAAGGGAGTCCTACAGTTAATCAATAACACCAGATAACAGCACAAGACTAGAAAACAGGACAGAGCAACCAGATATTGACTCAGATATGGAAATCAAAAATACACCAAAGCTAAAACATTGAAAATAGGGACACAGATATCAATACGTAAAAAAGGACAACATTAAAACAAAAAAGAGGGACTTAAAAAAATGCAGACATTGATTTTTCACGTGGAAGGGAAGTTAAGGTGATATAAAGTAATAAAAGACTGCCATATACTTAGAAAAATAAGATTAAATATTAAGGTAACCACAAAGGAATCTAACAATCCTACAAATCAAAATAAAAAAGCAGAAAAACATAAAGACGACTCAGCAAACACAAAATCTACAAAAATGAAAAAGATGAAAAAAAATACATAAAGAAAAATTACTCAGCACAGAAAATTAAGGGGAACAAAGAAACCGTGAACAACACACAAAAAGATATATCAGGATGACAGCACTAAATTCATACCTATCAATAATTATGCTGAATGAAAAAGGACTTAATGCACTAATAAAGAGACGGAGAGTGGCAGATTGGATAAAAAAGCGTGATCCATCTATATGTGGCCTACAAGAGAACACCTTAAATACACAAACAGGCTAAAACTCAAAGGATGGAAAAAATCGTATCAAGCAAACAACACTCAAAAAAGAGCAGGAGTGGCAATATTAATCTCTGACAAAATAGACTTTAAAGTAAAATTCACCACAAAGGATAAGGAAAGTCACTATATAATGATAAAGGGTCAATTCACCAGAAAGACATAACTATAATTAATATTTATGCACCCAATGACAGGGGTCCAAAATACATAAAACAAACTCTAACAGCTCTGAAGAGAGAGATAGACAGCTCCACAATAGTAGTAGGAGACTTCAACAATCCACTTTCGGTGAAGGACAGAACATCCAGAAAGAAGCTCAACAAAGACACAGAAGAGCTAAATTCTATACTCAACGAACTTGATCTCATAGACATATACCAAACACTCCACCCAACAGCAGCCAAGTATACTTTCTTTTCCAACACACTTGGAAACTTCTCCGGAATAGACCACATATTAAGCCATAAAAAAAGCCTTAACAAACTGCAAAACATCAAAATGTTGCAAAGCATCTTTTCTGACCATAAAGCCATAAAAGTAGAAATCAACAACACAAAAAGCAAGGAAAAAAAAATCAAACATATGGAAACTGAACAACACCTTGCTCAAAAACTACTGGGTTATAGAAGAAATTAAGGATGGAATAAAGAAATTCATAGAATCAAACAAGAATGAAAACACATCCTACCAGAACATTTGGGACACAGCAAAAGCAGTGATCAGAGGTCAGTTTACAGCAATAAATACACACATCCAAAAAGAAGAAAGGGTTATAATCAAACCATTAACCCTACAATTGGAAAAAGTAGAAAGAGAGCAGGAAAAGAAGCCCACAGGCACCAAAAGGAAGGAAATAATAAGAATTAGAGCAGAATTAAATGAAATAGAGAATAGAAAAACCATTGAAAGAGTTAACAAGTCCAAAATCTGGTTCTTTGAAAAGATCAACAAAATTGATAAACCACTGGCCAAACTGACAAAAGAAAAACAGGAGAGGAAGCAGATAAACCATGTAGGAAAAGAGATAGGTGATATCACAACAGACCCAACTGAAATTAAAAGAATCATAACGATTACCATGAAAAAATGTACTCTGACAAATTTGAAAACCTAGAGGAAATGGACAAATTTCTAGAAACTCACTACCTACCTAAACTAACACAAACAGAGGTAGAACAATTAAATAAACCCATAACAAAATAAGAGATTGAAAAGGTAATTAAAAAACTCCCCCCCCCCAAAAAAAAAAAAAAAAAAAAAAGCCCTGGCCTGGATGGCTTCACTGGAGAATTCTACCAAACTTTCAGAGAAGAGATAACACCACTCCTACTAAAGGTATTTCAGAGCATACAAAAGGATGGAATACTCCCAAACTCATTCTATGAAGCCAGCAGAACCCTGGTGCCAAAACCAGGTAAAGACACTACAAAAAAGAAAATTACAGACTGATATCCCTCATGAACATTTACACAAAAATCCTCAACAACACTTTAGCCAATAGAATTCAGCAACATATCAAAAAAAAAAAAAAATTTCATTATGACCAAGTGGCATTTATACCAGGTATGCAGGGATGGTTCAACATTAGAAAAACAATCGATGTAATCCATCACATAAATAAAAGACAAGAACCACATGATCTTATCAATCGATGCAGAAAACGCATTCGACAAAGTCCAACACCCATTCATGATAAAAACTCTCAAAAAAATAGGAATAGAAGGGAAATTCCTCAATATAATTAAGGGCATTTATACAAAACCAACAGCCAACATCATCCTAAGTGGAGAGACTTTGAAAGCATTCCCCTTGAGAACAGGAACCAGACAACGATGCCCTTTATCACCACTCTCAGTCAACACTGTGCTGGAGGTCCTAGCCAGAGCAATTAGGCTAGAAAAATAAATAAAGGGCATCCAGATTGGTAGGAAAGAAGTCAAAGTATCTCTATTTGCAGATGATATGATCTTATACACAGAAAACCCAGAAGAATCCACAAGAAAACTACTGGAACTAATAGAAGATTTCACCAAAGTTTCAGGATACAAGATAAACATACAAAAATCAATTGGATTCCTTTACACCAACAAAAATAACCTTGAAGAGAAAAATCACCAAATCAATACCGTTTACAATAGCCCCTAAGAAGATAAAATACTTAGGAATGAATCTAACCAGAGACGTAAAAGATCTATACAGAGAAAACTACAAGACACAACTGCAAGAAACTAAAAGAGACCTGCATAAGCAGAAAAAGATACCTTGCTCATGGATAGGTAGAGTCAACATGGTGAAAATGTCAATTCTACCCAAAGCAATCTACAGACACAATGCAATCCTGATCCATATTCCACCAGCATTTTTTAATGAGATGGGGAAACAAATCACCAACTTCATATGGAAAGGGAAGAGGCCCCAAATAAATAAAGCATTACTTGAGAAGAAAAACATAGTGGGAGGCCTTATACTACCTGATTTTTGGACCTATTATACTGCCATGGTAGTCAAAACAGCCTGATACTGGTACAACAACAGATATAGAGACCAATGGAATGGAGTTGAGAATCCAGATATAAGCTCATCCACCTATGGGCAGCTAATATTTGACAAAGGCCCAAAGTCCATTAATTGGGGAGAAGACAGTATATTTAACAAATGGTGCTGGCATAACTGGATGTCCATCTACAAAAAAATGAAACAAGACCCATACCTCACATCATGTACAAAAACTAACTCAAAATGGATCAACGACTTAAATATAAAATTGAAAACGATAAAGATCCTGGAGGAAAAAATAGGGACAACACTAGGAGGCCTAATATATGGCATAAACACAATACAAACCATAAGTAACAATGCACAAGCACAGAAGAGAGACTAGATAAATAGGAGCCCCTAAAAATCAAACACTTATGCTCATCAAAAGACTTCACCAAAAGAGTAAAAAGACAACCTACAGACTGGGAAAAAATTTTTGTCTATGACAAATCTGATCAGTGTCTAATCTCTAAAATCTACAAGATACTGCAAAAATTCAACAACAAAAGGACAAAAAACCCAGTTACAAAATGGGCAAAGGATATGAACAGGCACTTCACCAAAGAAGGTATTCAGGCAGCTAACAGACCCATGAAGAAATGCTCACAATCATTAGCCGTTAGAGAAATGCAGATCAAAACTACAATGAGATATCATTTCACCCCAACAAGGCTAGCATTCATCCCAAAAACACAAAATAATAAATGCTGGAGAGGTTGTGGGGAGACTGGAACACTTATAAACTGTTGGTGGGAATGTAAAATGGTACAACCACTTTGGAAATCGATTTGGCACTTCCTTACAAAGCTAGAAATAGAAGTACCATACGATCCAGCTATCCCGCTCCTTGCAATATATCCTAGAGAAATAAGAGCCATCACACGAATAGATATATGCACACCCATGTTCATTGCAGCACTGTTTACAATAGCAAAAGTTGGAAGCAACCTAGGTGCCTATCAATGGACAAATGGATAAACAAATTATGGTATATCCACACAGTGGAATATTACACAATGATAACGAACAATGATGAAGCTGTGAAACATTGTATAACATGATGGAAGCTGGAACTTATTATGCTGAGTGAATTTAGACAGTCACAGAAGGACAAATACTGTATAAGATCACTATTATAAAAACTCATGAAAAGGTTTAAACACAGAAGAAAACATTCTTTGATGGTCACAGTGGTGGGGAGGGAGGGTACGGGTTATTCACTAACTAGATAGTAGATAAGAATCACCTTAGGTAAAGGGAAAGACAGCACAGACTACAGGGGAAGTCAGCACAACTGGACTAAACCAAAGCTAAGAAGTTTCCTGAATACAATGAAATACTTTGAGAGACAGAGTAGCAGGGATGGGGGGTCTGGGGACCATAGTTTCAGGGGACAGCTAGGTCAATTGGCATAACAAAGCTTATTAAGAAAATGTTCTGCACCCTACTTTGGTGAGAGGCAGCTGGAGTCTTAAAAGCTTGCAAGCAGCCATCTAAGATGCATCAATTTGTCCCAACCACTTGGAGTAAAGGAGAACGAAGAACACCAAAGACACAAGGAAAGTATTAGCCCAAGAGACAGAAAGGGCCACATAGACCAGAGACTTCATCAGCCTGAGACCAGAAGAACTAGACGGTGCCTGGCTACCACCAATGAATGTCCTGACAGGGAACACAACAGAGGGTCTCTGATGGAGGAGTAGAAGGATGACGTGCAGAACTCAGATTCTAGTAAGAAGACCAGACTTAATGTTCTGAGACTGGAGGTGCCCCAGAGAGCATGGCCCCTGGACTCTCTATCAGCCCAGAACTAAAACAATTTCCGAGGCCAACTCTTCAGACATGGATTGGACTGGGCTGTGGGACACAAAGTGATACTCGTGAAGAGTGTGCCTCTTAGTCAAGTAGATACACGAGACCAAAGGGGCAGCTCTGTTCAGAGGTGGGATGGGAAGGCAGAGAGTTAGGAGCTGGTTGAATGGTCTTGGGGAATCAGGGGTGGAAAGGAGGAGTGTGCTGTCACAGAATGGGGTGAGCAATTAGGGTCTCATAACAATGTATGTAAAAAAAAAATTTGTATGGAAGACTAACTTGAAATGTAAACTTCATTTAATTACAACAAAAAAACAGAAAAAGTAATATAATTGTAATAGATGAAGAAAAATATTTTGATAAAATGTAACTCCCTGTAATAATTTGGGGAAAAAAAAAACCTTTACTTGATTAAGACTGGAGAGAACTTCCTTAATATGAAAAAGTCTATCTAGCAAAAAAAAGAAAAAAAAACATTTTAGAAAACCTCCTAGTTAATGGTGAACTATTGAATACTTTTCCTATAAGATCAGAAATGTTACCCAAATGTCTATGGAAACAATTCTCCATGGAGGCTTTTCCAGATTATCTTTTCATGGATGTTAGTATTACACACACCCTTAAAGAATGTCAGAAACAGACATATATATTCATTAGATTTATGAAAAATCTTCCAAAACAGTGCAGTAGAGAAAGGATGGTCTCCTCAATAAGCAAAGCCTGTTTAGTTCTACATTCAAATGTAAAAAAGATGATTCTTGATCTCTACATTATACCATTAAACAAACAAACAACAACAACAACAACAACAAAAAAAAAAAACTCCAAGTAAATGGAATGTGAAAGATTAAAAAATATTCTAGAAGATAACGTAGAAAATATCTTCACTACCTTAGGGTAGGAAAAAAATCATGAAAAGACACACACAAAAAAAGAGTTACATAGAAAAAGACTGACAAATTGGAGATCATTAAAATTTAGGTTGGTCATTAAAAGCCACCATTGAAAGAATGAAAAATAATTCACAGAGTGACAAAAGATATTGCAATGCATATATTCAGTAAATAACTCATGTTAGAAATACTATGAGTAAGAAAAATGGAGACAACATATTTTAAAATAGGAAAAAGATGTGAAAAGATATTTGATGTAGGCTATCCAAATGGCCAATAAACACATAGAAAAGATGATCAAATTCATTAGTCATCAGGTAGATGTAAATTATATTCATAAAGACATGCTGCTACGTATGTTCAGAATGGCTAAACTTAAAAACCTGACAATACCAAGTGGGGATGTAGAATAACTGGCATATAACCAAAAGAAATGCGTACGTATGTGTACCAAAAGTCACATGCAAGAATAGGAACATTATTCATAATAACCAAAGACTGGGATCAACCCAAATGTTCATCTGTAATAGAATGCATAAGTAAATTGAGGAATAATAATGTAATAGATTGTTATGTACAGTAATGAAAAATGAACAAACTACTGTATGTGTATCTACACTTTGTCAGATGTTTACTTTAAAACAAAACTGATTCAGATCAGATTGTTCCTCTGCTCAAAACCATTGAATGAAATCCCAGTTCTTTAGATTGGCTAATAAGACCCTAGAGGACATAGCTTGTTGGTTCCTCTCCCATCTCATTTCCTTGTTCATTCTGTTCTATCCTGGCCTCATTTGCTGCTCTTGTAACATACCAAGCCCACACTTAATCCAGGGCTTTTCCTTTATACTTGTTCTTATTGAGTGTTTTTCCCCCAAATATTTGCGTATTTCACTCCCTTATTTCTTTTAGGCTTCAGCTTACCTATGATCAACTCGTAGTTGGCTTTCCTAAAATGCTATTTAAAACAGCCGTCTACACTCACTCTATACCTCATTTGCTTTATTTTCCTTCGTAGTTCTTACTACTACTTGACATATTATATATGGCCTTGTTCATTGTTAAAACTCTACCTCCACGAAGACTGAAAGACACATATTTGATAATCGATAAATGTCAAATTGAATAAATGAATGAATCAGTCAATTGATGAAGGCATTTGAGTTGGATTTCTGTCACTGTTAAACTGTCTGTTGGTCAAAACTGTGAAAAAAATAATAATATTAATAGCTGACACGTGTAGTGCTTACTGTAGCAATTACTTTATGTATTGTTATGGATTGAATTAGGTCCTTCAAAACTATGTGTTGTAAATCCTAACCTCTATACCTGTGACTATAATCCCATTTGGGAATGGGTTGTCTTTGTCATGTTAATGAACAGGATTAGTGTTGGGTATATCTTGAGTCAATCTCTTCTGAGATATAGAAGGGACTAAACAAGCAAGCCAATAGACAGAGATGGGGTAAGATAGATGCCAAGACACATGGAGATCTCCAAGGAACCAGAAAGTAGAAGATGAAGAGACAGTGACCTTCCTCCAGAGCCCACAGAGAAAGAAAGCCTTCTCCTAGAGCTGACACCCTGAATGTGGACTTCTAGCCTCCTAAACTGTGAGAAAATAAATTTCTGTTTACTAAAGCCATCCACTTGTGGTATTTCTGTTATAGCAGTGCTAGATAACTAAGACATATGTTTAATCTTGTTCAGTCTTCACAACAATCCTGAGAAAGATACAATTATATCCCTATTTACCAATAAGAAAACTGAGGCATAGGGATGGAGGACTCGGTTCACACACCTAGTAAGTGGGAGAGCCAGTATAAAAATCCAGTCAATCTTAACCCAGAGTCCAAAATCTTAATCAGGATAGATTGTCTCTCCTTACAGTAAAAGAGGTGTTAATTAACAGAAGGATACTACATACATAGGAAGTAATCTGATTTTTAGTAATTGGTTAAAGGATGTGGTAACTTATCTGTATAGATACAGCTACACAAAAGAGAGGACAAGTAGTGTACTCCTAATTTAAAGCGTATCCCCCTTGCTTCCTGAGGCCTCACTCTAGGCCACACATCTGCCACTGACAATGGCTGGCTGGGAATGGGGATTATATCAGAACCTTAGAGAAGGTAATTCTAGGCTCTTCTCAGAAGATATTTATGACTGCCCTTAATTGTATGGAGAAATAAAATTCTGGCTAGATGTTTGCCTTCTGGCCCCATGTAGGTAGATACAAGTTATAATTTAACTGTATAAAATAGTTTGCAGGCACTAGAGCCTTTCATACCTTTGTCAATGAGGGAGCCATTACATCCAGCCCCAACACATTACCAAAATTCCATTGGCTAGGTTGATTTCAACATCAAATTTCCAAATATCATTAGGATATATCAATTTAAGTAATGCCAGGTCTCAGGTCTACCTGAAATTCTATTCTTATTTAAATGAGAGCCAACAGGAATGTCATTTTTCTGGCATCACTCTTTCTCTACCCTGAATAATTTCTTTCTTTTTTTCTTTACTTCCCCCATGAATATCTATAACAGCAATCATATGGAACAGAATAGAGGATGTTAAATGGTTAAACATACCTCATAACTGTTCAGGCTAAGCAAGTTACTTAATAATACTAAATAGATTAGTAAATGCATTTGTCTTAATTATGATATATGCTCATTTGCATGTTTGACTGATAGTTTTGGGTATGCGAGATTGAAATGTATTTCTTTATTATGTAAAAATTCAGACGTACATGATTCAGGGCTGGTAAAACATCTCTGAAGTGTTTTGAGCTTCAGGCCCCTTCCAGTTTTCTCTTCCACTAGGGAAAAACCCTGCTACATGGGATCCAAGATGGGAATAGGGACATAAAATCCAGATTTCAAGCATCAGGAGGCAGAAAAAGGAAAAAAAAAAAAAAAAAAATCCAGGATGTTTGACAAATCACTTTTCCTGGGACACTGGCCTGAGCTTAGTCACATAGCCACATCTAACTTCTTCAAGGGAATTTGGTAAATATAATTTTTATTATGGATGGGTACTTATCCAGCAAAAACTCATGTTTTTAATTTTGTTAGAAGTAGGGGAGAACTGCTGTCGCAGTTGTCATGATACGATGCAATGAGAATCCATTTGCGATGGTTACTGTTATGTGTCAACTTGGCTAGATCATCATTCTCAGTGGTTTGGTAGATATTATGTAATCATCCTTTGTTTCGTATGAAGATCTGCGATCAGTTGAAAGGCCAATTAGTTGAAAGCCAGTCAGTTGAAAGCCATTGAGTTTTCTTGGGGATGTTGCCTGCACCCAGTATATATGAATGGTCTGGCAAAGCTCACCCTGTATCCTTCATCTGACTTGTCATCCTCTGACCTCCAGTTCTTGGAACACGAGCCAGCAGCCTGCTGCCTGACCTGCAGATCTTGAGATTCACCGGCTCCCAGAACCCCGTGAGCCAGCAGTCTTCTGCCTGAGCTGCCAACTTTAGGTTTGTCGCCCCTGAAACCATGTGAGTTAGGAGAAGCCTCCAGCCTGACACCTGATCCATTAATTTGTGACTTGTCAGCTTCTACAACTGCGTGAGCCATTTCCTTGAGGTAAATCTATATATACTTATATATATATCCACTCCTCACTTATCAACATGGTTACGTTCCAAAGACCAGGTCGTTATGCAAAAATGGAGAATGACCACATCAGATCACAAAATGGAGGGTGACTATATCATTGAGTAACTGCCAAATTACATCCTTACATAACTGCCAAATTATATCCTTATGTAAGTGCCAAATTACATTCTTAACTAACTGCCAACATTCATCATTAAGTAACTGACAAATTACATCATTACATAACTGCCAAACCACTGAGAATCATGGCTCCGACAAGTTGACACATAACTGTAACATCACAGCCAGTATTACTCTAATCTTGCACCTCGACATTCATTACTGCCTCAGTACGCTATTAATGTGCAAAATTGGCGGGTAGTAGATTCTTTTTACTATTTTCATAAATGCCAAATGTTGGAAAATGAGATAGTCGATAAGTGAGTAGATATATATATACTTCACTGTTTTGTTTTTTTTTTCCTTTAGAGAACCCAGACTAAGACATCATTTTTAGATCAAACTTCAAATGGAGTCACTATTTCTATTAAGAGGTATATAACATCACTGTTTTCCTTGGTGATAAAAATAGAAAGAAGGTCCAGGGAAACAGGTAAATTGCAGGATGTTTTTCTTTGAGGGTTTTTTGTGGACATAAATAGGAATATTAATTTTTTTTATTGTACTTCAGCTGAAGGCTTACAGAACAAATAGTTTCTCATGAAACAGTAGTACACATATTATTTTATGACATTGGTTAACAACCCCACAACATGTCAACCCTCTCCCTTCTTGACTTTTTTTTTGGTGAAAATACACATAGCCAAAGATACACCATTTCAAAAATTTCTACATGCACAGTTCAGTGACATTGACTACGCTCTTCCAATTGTGCTGTTATTCTCACTTTAGATGAAGGCTTACAGAACAAAACAGTTTCTTATTTAACAGTTAGTACACATGTTGCCCTACGACAGTGGTTAACAACCTCACAACACATCAACACTATCCTTACTCAACCTTGGGTTCCCTATCATCAGCACTCCTGTCCTCTTCTGCTTTCTGGCCCTTGTCCCTGGACTGCTGTGCGTCACTAGTCCCATTTGGTTTTATGGGGCTGTCCACTCCCCGGCTGAACGATGAACCTTGGAATGACTTCACAACTGAGCTAAAAGGGTGTCTGCGGGCCATACTCTTGGTGTTCCTCCAGTCTCCTTTAGGCCAGTAAATCTGGTCTTTTTTTTTATGAGTTAGAATTTCATCCTACATCCTTCTCCAGCTCTGTCCAGAACCCACTGTTGTAATCCCGGTCAGAGCAGCCAGTAGTGGTAGCGGGCACCATCTAGCTGTACTGGACTCAGTCTGGTAGAGGACTTGGTAGTGGTGGTCCATTAGTCCTTCTGACTAATCTTTTCCTTGTATCCTGTTCTCTTCATTCTCCCTTGCTCCTGAAGGGATGAGACCAGTGGAGTATCTTAGATGGCCACTCACAGGCTTTTAGGACCCCAGACACTACTCACCAAGGTAGAATGTAGAACATTGTCTTTATAAGCTGTGTCATGCCAATTGAGCTAGATGTTCCCCGAGACCACGGTCCCCACAGCCCTCTGCCCAGCAGTTCAGTCCCTCAGGGAGATTGGATGTGTCTATGGAGCTTCCATGACATTTCCTCGTACAGGTTGTGCTAGTTTCCCCTGTATTGTGTACTGTCTCACCCTTCACCAAAGATACCACTTATCTATTCCCTATTTAGTATTTCCCCCCACATCCCTCCCATCCCTGGTAACCAACAAAGATTGTTACATTTTGTGTGTGAACTTTTTCACGGGTTTTTACAATAGAGGTCTCATACAATATTTGTCCTTTTGTGATTGACTTATTTCACTCAGCATAATGTCCCCCAGTTTCATCCATGTTGTAAGATGCTTCACAGATTCATCATTGTTCTTTCTCATTGCATAATACTCCATTGTGTGTATGTACCATAGTTTGTTTATCCATTTGTCTGTTGATGGGCATCTAGGTTGTTTCCATCATTTTGCTATTATGAACAATGCTGCCATGAACATAGGTGTGCATATGTCTATTCGAGTGATGACTCTTATTTCACTAGGATATATTCCTAGGAGTGGGATTGCTGGATTGAATGGTATGTCTATTTCTAGCTTTCTGAGGAAGCACTATATCATTTTGCAAAATGGTTGTATCATTTAGCATTCCCACCAGCAGTGCATAAGAGCTCTGATCTCCCTGCAGACCGTCCAACATTTGTTATTTCCAGTGTTTTTGATTCGTGCCAGTAATGCCAGGGTGAGATGGTATCTCATTGTGCTTTCAATTTGCATTTCTCTAATGGCTAGTGATCGTGAGCATTTCCTCATGTGTCTGTTGTCCATTTGAATGTCTTCTTTGGTGAAGTGTCTGTTCATTTCCTTTGCCCAATTTTTAATAGGCTTATTTGTCTTTTTGTTGTAGAGGTGTTGGATTTTCTTGTAGATTATGGAGATTAGACCTTTGTCTGACTTGTACTGTCCAAAAATTTTTTCCTAGTCTGTAGGTTCTCTTTTGACTCTTTTGGTGAAGTCTTTTGAAGAGTGTTTGATTTTTAGAAGATCCCAGTTATCTAGCTTATCTGTTGATGTTTGTGTGTTGATGGTTATGGTTTGTATCCTGTTAATGCCATGTATTAAGGCCTGAAGTGTTCGTCCTATTTTTTCTTCTATGAACTTTATAGTTTTAGGCTTTATATTCGGGTCTTTGATCCATTTTGAAGTAGTTTTTGTATACGGCGTGAGGTATGGGTCCTGTTTCATTTTTTTGCAGATGGATATCCAGTTTTGCCAGCACCATTTGTTAAAAAGACTGCCTTTTCCCCATTTGATGGACTTTGGGCCTTTGTCGAAGATCAGGTGACCGTAGGTGGATGGATTTACATCTGGGTTCTCAATTCTGTTCCATTGGTCAATGTATCTGTCGTTGTACCAGTACCAGGCTGTTTTGACCACTGTAGCTGTATAGTACGTTCTGAAGTCAGGTAGTGTGAGTCCTCCAACTTTATCCATCTTCTTTAGTAGTGTTTTACTTATTCAGGGCTTCTTCCCTTTCCATATAAAGTTAATGATTAGTTTTTCCATCTCTTTGAAGAATTTTGTTGGTATTTGGGTAGGGATTGCAGTGTATTTGTAAATTGTTTTGGGTAGAATTGTCATTTTCACAATATTGAGTCTATCTATCCATGAGCATGGTATGTTTTTCTGTTTATGTAGATCCCTTTGGGTTTCTTACAGTAGTGTTTTATAGTGTTCTTTGAATAGGTCTTTTACATCCCTGGTTAGATTTATTCCTAAGTATTTTATTTTTTTAGGGGCTATTATAAATGGTATTATTTTCCTGATTTCCTTTTCATTGTTCTCCTTATTGGTGTATAGGAATCCAACTGATTTTCATGTGTTTATCTTGTATCGTGGTACTCTGCTGAATCTTTCGTTAGTTCCAGTAGATTTCTTGTGGAGTCTTTAGGGTTTTCTATGTATAGTATCATATCATATGCAAAAAGGGACAGTTTAACTTCTTCATTACCAGTTTGGATGCTCTTTATTTCTTTTTCTTGCCTTATTGCTCTAGCTAGAACTTCCAGCACAATGTTAAAGAGGAGTGGTGATAAAGGGCATCCTTGTCTTCTTCCTATTCTCAAGGGGAATGTTTTCAGCCTCTCTCCATTAAGAATGATGTTGGCCATCGGGGAACATCTGGCTCAATTGGTGTGACACAGCTTATAAAGAAAATGCTCTACATTCTACCTTGGTGAGTAGTGTCTGGGGTCTTAAAAGCCTGTGAGCGACCGTCTAAGATACTCCACTTGTCTCATCCCTTCAGGAGCAAGGGAGAATGAAGAGAACAGGATACAAGGAAAAGATTAGTCCAAAGGACTAATTGTCCACAACTACCAAGGCCTCCACCAGACTGAGTCCAGTACAGCTAGATTTTGCCTGGCTACCACCATGACTGCTCTGACCAGGATCACAACAGAGGGTTCTGGACAGGGCTGGATAAGGATGTAGAGCATAATTCTAGCTCACAAAAAAGACCGGATTTATTGGCCTAAAGCAGACTGGAGAAACCTCAGAGTATGGCCCCCAGACACCCTTTTAGCTCTGTGGTGAAGTTACCTCTGAGGTTCACTGTTTAGCCTGGGAGTGGACAGCCCTGTAAAACCAAATGAGACTAATGAGGTACAGGAGTCCAGTGACAAGGGCCAGAAGGCAGAAGGGGACAAGGAAGCTGGTGATAGGGAACCCAAGGTTTACTAAGGATATTGTTGATGTATTGTGAGATTGTTAACCATTGTCATAGGGCAACATTTGTAGTAATTGTTAAATGAGAAACTATTTTGTTCTGTAAGCCTTCATCTTAAGTGAGAATAACAGCACAACTGGAAGAGCGTAGTCAATGTCACTGAACTGTGCATGTAGAAATTTTTGAAATGGTGTATCTTTGGCTATGTGTATTTTCACCAAAAAAAAAAAGGTTGAGAAGTTAGAGGGTCGATATGTTGTGGGGTTGTTAACCAATGTCATAAAACATGTGTACTTCTGTTTCATGAGAAACTATTTGTTCTGTAAGCCTTCACCTGAAGTGCAATAAAAATAAATAAATAAATAAATAAATAAATAAAAAGAATGATTTTGGCCATTGGTTTTGCATAGATGCCCTTTATTATGTTAACAAATTTCCCTCCTATACTCATTTTATTGAGAGTTTTTAACAGGAATGGGTGTTGGACTTTGTCAAATGCTTTTTCTGCGTCAGTTGAAATGATCATGTGATTCTTTACTTTTATTTATGTCGTGGATTACGTTGATTGATTTTCTAATGTTGAACCATCCTTGCATAACTGGTATGAATCCTACTTGGTCATGGTGTATTATTTTTTTGATTTGATGCTGAATTCTACTGGCTAGAATTCTGTTGAGAATTTTTGCATCTATATTCATAAGAGATATTGGTCTGTAGTTTTCTTTTTTTGTGGCGTCTTTGCCTGGTTTTGGTATCAGCGTTATGGTGGCTTCATAGAATGAATTTGGAAGTGTTGCTTCCTCTTCTATGCTCTGAAATAGCTTGAGTAGTACTGGTACAAACTCTTCTGTAAATGTTTTGTAGAATTCTCCAGTGAAGCCATCTGGGCTAGGGCTTTTTTTCTTTTCTTTTTTTTTTTTAATTGTACTTCAGGCGAAGGCTTACAGAACAAATAGTTTCTCATGAAACAATAGTACACATATTGTTTTATGACATTGGTTAACAATGCCACAACATGTCAACCCTCTAACTT
Organism: Dugong dugon; assembly: GCA_030035585.1. Taxonomy (NCBI): domain Eukaryota; kingdom Metazoa; phylum Chordata; class Mammalia; order Sirenia; family Dugongidae; genus Dugong; species Dugong dugon. The sequence continues at coordinate 45,739,110 of CM057465.1, forward strand.
CTCAACCTTTTTTTTTGGTGAAAATACACATAGCCAAAGATACACCATTTCAGAACTTTCTACATGCACAGTTCAGTGACATTGACTACGCTCTTCCAATTGTGCTGTTATTCTCACTTAAGATGAAGGCTTACAGAACAAAATAGTTTCTCATTTAACAGTTACTACACATGTTGCCCTATCACAATGGTTAACAATCTCACAACACATCAGCAATATCCTTAGTCAACCTTGGGTTTCCTATCACCAGCTTCCTTGTCCCCTTCTGCCTTCTGGTCCTTGTCACTGGACTACTGTACCTCGTTAGTCTCATTTGGTTTTATGGGGCTGTCCACTCCCAGGCTGAATGGTGAACCTCGGAGATAACTTCACCACAGAGCTAAAAGGTGTCTGGGGGCCATACTCTCAGGGTTTCTCCAGTCTCCTTTAGGTGGGCCAGGGTTTTTTTTTTGTTGGGATTTTTTTTTTATTACCTTTTCAATCTCTTCTCTTGTTATGGGTCTGTTCAGATTTTCAACATCACTTCGTTGTAGTTTGGGTAGGTAGTGTCATTCTAGAAATTTATTCATTTCCTCTAGGTTTTCAAATTTGTTGGAGTATAGTTTTTCATAATATTCTGTTACAATCCTTTTTATTTCAGTTGTGTCTGTTGTAATGTCACCCATTTCGTTTCTCATTTGGGTTATTTGCATCCTCTCCTGTTTTTCTTTCATCAGTCTGGCCAGTGGTTTGTTGATCTTGTTGATTCTTTCAAAGAACCAACTTTTGGTTTTGTTGATTCTTTCTATTGTTTTTCTGTTCTCTATTTCATTGATTTCTGCTCTGATCTTTACCATTTCCTTTCTTCTGGTGTTTTGGGCTTTTTTTTGCTGTTATCTTTCTATTTCTTTGAGTTGTGTAGTTAATGTTTTGATTTTGTCTCTTTCTTCTTTTTTGATGTGCACATCTATTGCTATAAATTATCCTGAGGACTGCCTTTGCTGTGTCCCAGAGGTTTTCGTATGATGTGTTTTCATTCTTATTTGATTCTAGGCATTTTTTTATTCCATCTCTGATTTCTTCTATTACCCAGTGATGTGTAAGCAGGGTATTATTTAGTTTCCACATAAGGATTTTTTTTCCTTGCTCTTTCTGTTAATTCCTACCTTGATGGCATTGTGGTCAGGGAAGATACTTTGAATTATCTCAGCGTTTTGGATCCTGTTCAGGATTGCTCTGTGGCCTAAGATGCGGTCTATTCTGGAGAACGTTCCATGTTCATTGGAAATGAATGTGTACTTTGCAGCTATTGGATGGAGTTTTCTATAAATATCTATGAGGTTAAGTTGGCTGATTGCACCCTTTAGGTCTTCTGTATCTTTGCTGAGTTTCTTCTTGGTTGTTCTGTCCTTTACTGAGAGGGGTGTGTTGAAGTCTCATACTATTATGGTGGAACTGTCAATTTCTCTTTTCAGTGTTGTTAGAGTTTGTTTTGGGAATATTAATTTTTGAGACTTGGAAAATAAAGAAAATTTATGCAATTGCTAGTTAAGGTAGAGAATTTATGAAAGAGGCTCTAACTGAAGAAACTAATTGTGACTTCAGACCAAGATCATCAGAAACTGAATAATTAAACAATTATAGAAATTCACAAAAATAATTTAGGGAATATAAATATATATTACTATGAAACACCTTCACATCAATTATTTAGTGAAGATAATTAGAACTTTATGGTTGGAACCCTAGTTTTTTTCATTTGTAGATTATTGTATATGACTATATTAGGCTTCAAGTAGTAGAAAAATCAACTTATAATGGCTTAAGCACATACTTATATCTGCTTCTTATGCATTAAGAAACACATAATAAAGTAGTCTAATAGCTCCAGAATATCAATATTAAGACCTCTTATTTTAGCTCAACCATCTTTGGCATTCAGCTTTTCATCTTCGTGGTTGAAAGATGGCTTTGACTTCTCAAGCATGACATTTGAGTTAGATGAAGGCTGAAGAACAGATAGAGTATGAGAAAGGCTAAAGTTACCTTAATAGTCTTTTTCAAATTTTTTATTCCAAAACTTGACACCTCTTTAGAAATTTTGGCCAAAATTTCCTTGACCAGATTGTGTAGGATAGCCACAGTAGCTAAATGGAAGCTTGAGAAATTAGATATTAGAGGAAGACAAAAAGAAATTGGGACTCTCTTGGATGGGGTGGCTAAAACACAATGTGTACCACATTGAAAGAATTCTTTTAAAAGTTATTATTATAGAAAACTGCATATTTGTGCTTATTTTCAATGAAACCTTTTTGTTTTTATAAAATATGGAGATAAAAGAATGTCTCTAATTTTTTGTGGAAAAATTATCTAACCCAGTGAACATCATCACTGAGAATAAACAATTTTGATTATTGTTCAGTAAATTACTATTCCTTAGCCCTGACATGCACAAGTGCAGATATATCTCCATGGGAAAAATATATTTCCCAGTCCATTACTACAGCATTTCATCATCTGACTTTTCTTTAGCTTGATGCTTGGGAGAGTGTATATTCATGTGCTTTGACTTGGGGCTTTATCATTTAAATCGTTTTGTCTAATGAGATGTTAGTGAATGAGAGGCAACCATAGACTTGAAATGTGAGTGATTGGGCTTATTCTCTAGTGTCCTGTCCTTAACCCTGAGAAGAATGTGCCTTGGCTTGATATTTGTCCAAAAAAATGAGAGGCACAAGAAGTAATACTGCATCCAGTAGATGGTTTTTTGTTAAGCTCAACAAAACTCAGGCAAGGTCAGCCAAATACCAGCTTATCTGAAAATGAGTGAACAAGAAATAAATATTTGTTTTTGAAATCCAAGGTAATTTTGAGGTTATCTGTTATGCAAAATTATTGTGGCAATAGCTAACTGATTCTTGTGGCAAAATAGTTAAACAGTCCTCCTTAAAAGTTGGGCTTAGATGACTGGAAGTGCTAAGCCTAGAGATAATATTTGTCACAAAATTCTATGTATAATAGTAATTTTGTACATTCTTATGTCTCTTATTAGAGTATTACCTTGCAGTGGTCATTTAAAGTGCATTTTACATGTCTTACAACCCTTAATACTGCCTTAAAATTATAACACTTGTGATAGAAGATTAAACCCTGAAATAAAATCGTTGTTAGGTGCCATCCAGTCAGTTCCAACTTACAGTGACCCTATGTACAAAAGAACAAAACACTGTCTAGTCCTGCGCCATCCTCACAATCATTGCCGTGCTTGAGCCCATTATTGCAGCCACTGCATCAATCTGTCTTGTTGAGGGCCTTCCACTTTTTCAATGACCCTCTACTTTACCAATCATGATGTCCGTCTCCAGGGATTAACCCCTCCTGATAACACGTCCAAAGTATGTGAGATGTAGTCTCCCAGTCTTGCTTCTAAAGAGCATTCTGACTACTTCTTCCAAGACAGACTTGTTTGTTCTTTTGGTAGTCCGTGTTATTTTCAGTATTCTTTGCCAACACCACAATTCAAAGGCATCAATTCTTCTTCAGTCTTCCTTATTCATTGTCCAGCTTTCTCATGCATGTGAGGTGATTGAAAACACCATTGCTTGGGTTAGGAGCACCTTAGTCTTCAAGGGAAGATCTTTGCTTTTTAACACTTTAAAGAGATCTATTGCAGCAAATTTGCCTAATGCAATGTGTCCTTTGATTTCTTGACTGCTGCTTTTATGGGAGTTGAATGTGGATCCAAGTAAAATGAAACCCCTGACAACTTCAATCTTTTCTCCTTTTATCTTGATGTTGCTTATTGGTCCAGTTGTGAGGATTTTTGTTTTCTTTATATTGAGACGTAATCTATACTGAACGCTGTGGTCTTTGATCTTCATCAATGAAAGCTTCAAGTCCTCTTCACTTTAAGCAAACAAGGTTGTGTCTTCTGCATAATGTAGATTGTTAATGAGTCTTCCTCCAATTCTGATGCCCCGTTCTTCTTCATATAATCCAGCTTCTCAGATTATTTGCTCAAGATACAGACTGAATAGGTATGGTGAGAGGTTACAACCCTGACACACACTTTTCTTGACTTTAAACCACGCAGTACCTCTTGTTCTGTTCAGACGACTGCCTCTTGATCTATGAACAGATTCCTCATGAGCACCATTAAGTGTTCTGAAATTCCCATCCTTTGCAATGTTATCCATAATTTGTAACGATCCACACAGTTGAATGCCTTTGCATGGTCAATAAAACACAGGTAAACATCTTTCTGGTATTCTCTGCTTTCAGCCAGGATCCATCTGACATCGGCTATGATATGCCTGCTTCCTTGCCCTCTTCTGAATCTGACTTAAATTTCTAGAAATTCCCTGTTGATGTACTGCTGCAACCATTTTGAATGATCTTCACCATAATTTTAGTTGTATGTGATATTGTTCAGTAATTTCTGTATTCTGTTGGATCACCTTTCTTTGGAATAGGCATAAATATGTATCGCTTCCAGTCGGTTGACCAGGTAGCTGTCTTCCAAATTTCTTTGCTTAGATGAGTGAGCACTTCCAGTGCTGTATCTGTTTGTTGAAACATCTCAATTAGTATTCCCTTAATTCTTGGAGCCTTGTTTTTTGTCAATGCCTTCAGTGCAGCTTGGACTTCTTCCTTCAGTACCATCGGTTCCTGATCATATGCTACCTACTGAAATGGTTGAATGTCGACCAACTCTTTTTGGTACAATGACTGTGCATTTTTTCCATCTTCTTTTGATACTTCCTATGTCATTTAATATTTTCCCCATAGAATTCTTCAATATTGCAACTCGAGGCTTGAATTTTTCTTGAGTTCTTTCAGCTTGAGAAATGCTGAGCATGTTCTTCCCTTTTGGTTTTGTAACTCTAGGTGTTTGCACATGTCATTATAATACTTGACTTTTGTCTTCTTGAGCCACCCTTTAAAATCTTCTATTCAGCATTTTTACTTCATCATTTCTTCCTTTTGTTTTAGCTACTCAACATTAAAAAGCAAATTTCAGAGTCTCTTCTGACATCCATTTTGTTTTTTCTTTCTGTCCTGCCTTTTCAATGACCTTTTTTCTTCTTCATGCATGATGTTCTGGATGTCATTCCACAACTCATCTGGTCGTTGGTCATTAGTGTTCAACGTGTCAAATCTATTCTTGAGACGGTCTCTAAATTCAGGTGGGACATACTCAAGGTCATACTTTGGCTCTCATGGAGTTGTTCTAATTTTCTTCAGCTTCAACTTGAATTTGCATATGAGTAATTGATGGTCTGTTCCAAGATCAGCCCCAGCTTTGTTCCACTGATGATATTGAGCTTTTCCATTGTCTTCTTCCACAGATGTAGTCGATTTGATTCCTGTGTATTCCATCTGGCAGGGTCCATGTGATAGTTGCAGTTTACGTTGGTGAAAAAAATTATTTGTAATGAAGGAGTCGTTGGTCTTTCAAAATTCTATCATGCGCTCTCTGGCATTGTTACTATCACCAAGGCCATATTTTCCAACTACTGATCCTTCTTCTTTGTTTCCAATTTTTCATTCCAATCATCAGTAATTATCAATGCATCCTAATTGCATGTGTGATCAATTTCAGACTGCATAAGTTGGTAAAAATTTCTTCATCTTTGGCCTTAGTGGTCGGCATGTAAATTTGGATAATACTCATTTTAACTGGTCTTCCTTGTAGATGTATGGATATTATCCTATCAATAACCAGGTTGTACTTTAAGATGGATCTTGAAATGTTCTTTTTGACTATGAACATAACACCATTCCTCTTCAAGTTGTCATTCCCAGCATAGTAGACCACATGACTTTCCAATTCAAAATTGCCAGTACCAGTCCATTTCAGGTCACTAATTCCTAGGATATTGATGTTTATGCATTCCATTTCATTTTTACAACTTCCAATTTTCCTGGATTTATACTTCATATATTCCATATTTTGGTTATTAATTGATGTTTGCTGCTGTTTCTTCTCATTTTGAGTCATGCCACAACAGGAAATGAAGGTCTTAAAAGCTTGACTTCATCAGTGTCATTAAGGTTGACTACTTTGAGGAGGCAGCTCTTCCCCTGACTTATTTTGAGTGCCTTCCAACCTGAGGGGCTCATCTTCTGGCACTCTATCAGAAAATGTTCCGCTGCTATTCATAAGGTTTTCACTGGCTAATTATTTTCAGAAGTAGACCACCAGGTCCTTCTTCTTAGCCTGTCCTGGTCTGGAAGCTCATCTAAAACCTGTGCACCATGTGTGACCCTGCTGGTATTTGCATACTGGTGGTGTTTCTTCTAGTACCATAGCAACACGCAAGTCCCCACAGTACAACAAACTGGTTGATGCATTCAGAAATAGCAATCATTTTTTTTAAAAAATATGACACCTATTTGAAAGTATTTGGATTTCAGATTTATGCAAATCAAAATATAGCAGGTAACAGTAAATGGCTACCATTGATTCAATACCATATGATTCAAATTTATGATGAATATAAGGGTAAGTGTATGTCTTATCCAAAAGGAGACACAAAAGAATCCCTTCTCCATGTCAGGAATTATGAATTCCTTACTTGCAAGCTAACAAGTTAGCCTGCTATGGTTTCATGAACACTGCAGAAAACATGAGACTCCTAGGTCAGTCTAACATTTGTGTTAAGGTATAGATTAATGTAATAGAGTAGAGAGTTCAGACATAATTGTGCACATATATAATCAACTGATTTTCAGAGAAAGGATAATCTTTAGAACAAATTGCACTGAAATAGTTAGATATCTTTACAGCAGAGAAAAAAAAATAATAAACCTGGAGTGATGTCAGGGGGAATGGTGGAGTAACAACATCCAAATATCAGATTCTTCGTAAGAAAACACTGGCAAAAATTGTCAAGATCAACTTTTTAAGAATTCTGGAAATTAACCAAATGCTTGCAACAATCTGAGGAGTGTTAATTAAATAAAAACAACAATGTTTTGGTAGGAAAAGTGACCTCTGTAGCATTTTAACTAGCTGAGCCCTGGTGGTGTAGTGGTTAAGAGTTTGGCTGCTAACCAGAAGGTTGACAGTTCGAACCCACCAGCCACTCCTTGGAAAACCAATGGGGCAGTTCTACTCTGTCCTATAGGGTCGCTATGAGTCAGAATTGACTGCAGGACAATGAGTAGGAGGGGATTCTCATACTCTTCTGTCCAGTGCCACAGAAGATTTGGAAACCAGTAGACTCACAATCACAGTAGCTTTGAAACCAGCAGCCTCCCAGACACTGGAAGAGGCATAATGGGTTTGGAGCTCCCAAAAGTCACATCCCTAGAGAACTCTCATTATCTGACCTTTCTAGCAGTTCCCTAGGAAATCCTCAATCATAGAGCTAGTCTTTATTTGACCTCACTCAGAGCAGTCTCACTGAAAATAGCTTTTTCTCTAGGGTAATTATCAAAATCAGTGGTAATTAACATTATTGCCACCTGAGGTGTTGGTAACAGTTGGGGCAAACAACAGGTTGACAGAGAATTATAAAAAGTATGCATGGGGAGTAATATGTATATAGAGGACTTTGAAAAGCTCTGACATATTCTTGAGGATTATGAAGGCCACAAACATGTACAGGAAAAACTTGAGAAAATCTTAATCTCTCACCTATGTATGACCTTAAGCCTTTGCATAAGCAGGAAGTGAAATCTAAGAGTTTTAAACAATCTGGGAGATCATTGAAGGTATGAACCAACACACACACACACATGCACACACACACACACACACCCTAAGCAAAAGCTGGGAGAATTATTACTGGTTCAAGACATTTAAGGAAATCTTTGTCCTGTTGTTCAGTGACCACTAAACCAAGTGAACAGGGACTTCCTTCCCTACACAGAACAAATGATACAGACAGAATTATTTCATGAAATTCACTAAAAAAAAAACAAGAGCAATAACAACAAAACCTGGGGAGAATAAATCCAATTTCCAAAGTTGCCACATTATATTAAATAAAATGTCCAGTTTTCAATAAAAAAAAGTGAGACAAGCAAAAAAATAAAGTATGGCACACACACAAGGGAGAAAAGCAGTCAATAGAAACTGTCCCTTTGCAAGCCTCACATTGGACTTACTAGAAAAAATGCTTTAAAACAGCTATTTAAATATGTGCAAATAACTAAAGCAAATAGTGATTACAGAATGATGTCTCAGCAAATAAAAAATATCAGTAAAGTGATAGAAGTTATAAAATAAAACCAAATAGAAATTCTGGGGCTGAAAAGTACAGTAACAAAAATGAAAAATTGCTACGGGGCTCAATAACAAACTTTTACAGGAAAAAAAACAATCAGTTAATTTGACAATAAAGTAATTCAGATTACCCAGTCAGAGAAACAGAATGACTAAAGAAAAAAGAAAAATAAATGAAAGAAAGAAAAAAAAAAAATGGTGGCTTGTAGGACACCATCAAGTGTACCAAAGAATGGATGGTGGGAGTCTTAAAAGGAGAGAAGAGGCAGAAAAGGGCATAGAGAATATATAATAAAACTTCCCAAATTTATTTTTAAAAATCATTAATTCAATCACTAAAGAAACTCAAAGGACTCCAAGTAGGATAAACTCAAAGATATCCAAACTTAGACTCATAATAATCAAGCTGTCAAAAGAAAAAGACAGAGAAATGTAAAAACAGCAAGAGAGAAATGACTCAGCACACACAGGAATCCTCAATTTATGAGTTTTCTATTGCTGCTATATGAATTGCCACAAACAACACACATTTATTATACTTATGAAGGTCAGAAGTGTGAAATTTGTATCACTAGCTAAAATCAAGGTTTAAACACAACCATGTTACTGCCAGATGGGTCTATGGGAGAATACATTTTCTTACCATTTTCAGCCTTACACCCCACCTCATTATTTGGCTCATGTCATATTCCTCCAACTTGACAACTATCAAAGCCAGGGTGTGTACTTCTCACACTGCCATACTTCTGATCTGTTTTCTCCTTCCCTCTTTCACTTTTGCAAAGACCCATGTGATTACATTGTGCCTGCCTGCATAGTCCGGGCTAATCTCTCCATCTCAAGGTCAGCAGATTAGCAAACTTTATTTCATCTACATCCTTACTCTCTCTTTCCCTTGTAACCTAATATAGGTTTCAAGGATTAGGGTGTGAACATCACTGGGGTTCCATTATTTTGCTTAAGGTATTTGGTAAGATTAACAGTCGATTTCTCATCAGAAACTATAGCAAAAATAAGGCAGTAGGATGACACATTCAAAGAGCTGAAAGAAAAAGAATCTCAACAAAAAATTCTAGTTCCAGTAGAAATATCCTTTAGGCATGAAGGAGAAATAAAGACATTCACAGATAAACAAAAACTAAGGTAATTTGTCACTGTCAGAACTGCCATACAAAAAATACTTACGGGAGCCCTTAAGGCTGAAATTAAAGGACACTAGTCAGTAAACTGAATCCACATGAAGAAATAAAACACTGGAAAGTGTAAATATAAAAGCATAAATATAGTTTTTGTTTGTAATACTTTTTTTTCCCTACTATGTTGTTGAGGAGCCTGGTGGCACAGTGGTTAAGAACTTGGATGCTAACAAAAAGGTCAACAGTTCGAATCCACCAGTCACTTCTTAAAAATCCTATGGGGCAGTTCTACCTGTCCTAGAGGGTTGCTATGAATTGGTATTGACTTAACGGCAATGGGTATGCTGTTTAACATGGGTCCTGGTGGAGCAGTGCTTAAACACTAGGCTGCTAACCGAAAGGTCAGCAGTTCAAACCCATCAGCTGCTCCATGGAAGAAAGATGTGGCAATTTGTTTCTGTAAAGATTACAGCCTTTTTCTTTCTTTTTTTTTTTTTGTGGAGGGGTTGATGTTGTTTAAAAGACAACTGTACAAAGCAGTAATTACAAAACTGTGTTAATAGACTTATAATGTATAAAGATGCATTATGTATGGCAATTAAAGCACAAGGAATGAGGAGGGAACAGAAATATATGGGAACAAAATTTTAATATACTAATGAAATTAGGTTGGTATTAATACAAACTAGACTTTTGTATGTCAAGATGTTAATTGTAATCCCTGGGGAAGCCAATAAAACAGTATCAAATCAGTGAAAAGAGTCCACAGAATTAATAAAATATTTGACGGAAAAAAACAAACTCATTTCCATCGAGTCTATTCCAACTCATAGCTACCCTGCAGGACTGAGTAAAAGTGCCCCATAGGGTTTCCAAGGCTGTAATCTTTACTTAAGTAGACAGACACATTTTTCTTCCATTGAGTGACTGGTGGGTTTGAACCAATGATTTTCAGTTAATAGCAGAGAGCTGAACCACTATGCCATTATAAGTAACTCCTACAACTCAACAACAATAAAAAAAAACCCCACAGAAACCATTTATAAAATGAGACAAGGACTTGAACAGACATTTCACTAGACAGATATATAAATGACCAATAAGTTCATGAAAAAATGATCAACATCACAAGTCATTAACCCATTCTTTTGAGTCACTTCCAACCCATAGCAACCCTACAGGACAGAGTAGAACTGCCCCATAGGGTTTCCAAGGAGGGGTTGGTGGATTTGAATTGCCAATCTTTTGGTTAACAGTTGTAGCACTAAACCACTGTGCCACCAGGTCTCCTTACTAGTCATTGGGGAAATGTAAATCAAAATCACAATATAATACCACTTCACACTCCACTAGGATAGCTATAATCAAAAGATCAACAGCAAAAAAGTATCGGTGAGGATGAGGATAAATTGATACACTCCTCTTATATTGATGGTAGGAAAGTAAATTTTTTGAAAATAAATTGGCAGTTTCTCAAAAAGTTAAACATTATGTTACTATATGACCCAGAATTTTCATTTGTAGGCATATATTTGAACAAATTGAACAAATATGCTGATACAAATAATTGTACACAAATGTTCGTAACAGTATTATTCAGAATAGCCAAAATGTGGAAAAAACCCAAATGTCCATCCATTAAGAGTGGATAAACTAACTGTGGTATAATAATGGAATAAAATATATCTACTTCTCACTCATTAACGATCTCATTATCTGACATATCACATTTAGGACATACATTGAATTATAGGAAGGTTGTTATAAATTTTAATTTTGGGAATTTTTTAAAAAGAATTTTCATCAGCTTATGCTGTAACAGAGTCATCTGAACAGGGATTTGCTTGAAGTTGCCAATAAGCGAAGTACACCTACTCCTCACTTATTGATTATCTAGTTGTCCAACATTTCACATTTATGAGAATAATAAACAAAATCTGCTATTTTGCGCCTTGACGACGTAAGTCTGGCGGTAATGAATGCCAGTGTGTGAAGGAAGAGTAACACTGGTTGTGATGGTTAAACTTATGTGTCAACTTGGCTGGGCCATGATTCTCAGTGTTTCGGCAGTTATGTAATTATTTAATTTGGCAGTTATGAAATGATGCAATCTGACAGTTATGTAATGATGTAATCATGCTCTGTTTTGTGATATGATCTGGTCATCCTCCATTTTCACATAGTGCTGATTTTTGCATAATGACCTGGTCTTTGGAACCTATCCATGTCCATAAATGAGGAGTAAGTGAGGAGCAAGTGAATTATTCTGCAATAAAAAAGAATGAAAAAATGATATATGCTCCAGCATGGATAAACCTTGTAAACATTATGCTAAGCAAAAGAAGCCAGACACAAAAGTCCAATTATTTTTTATTTTCTAAATAGACAAACCCACAGAGATAGGAAATAGATTAGTGTTTGCCAGGGTCTGGGGGAGAAGAAATGGACAGTGACTGCTAAAGGATATTGGATTTCTTTTTGGGGTAATGAACATGAGCTGAAATTAGATAGTGGAGATGGCTGCACAGTTGTGTGAATATACTAAAAAACCACTGAATTATACACTTCAAAAAGGTGAATTTTATGACATATGAATTATATCTCAATAAAAAATGTATCTATACACTTACTTCATGCCATTTGTGCATTTAACTCAAAATGCATCATTGATCTAAACCTAGGGTTAAATCTATTAAACTTTTAAGAAGAAAACATGGAGGAAAATATTCCTATTCTAGGTGTTGTGCTTACCCAAGATAATCAGGACTGAACTCAACCCAATATTTGGTTTAAATGTCCAGACTGACAATGCCCCACACACATCGAGAGTATATGAAATATTTATTACTCACATAATGAAGCTTTCTGGGGAGAGCAGGCAGATTTCCCAATCTGCTCTGAAAATAGATTGACAGAGCCAGGAAAAGAGACAGATTAGGGGTTTTTATGATGGTGAGACTGGGGCAAGGTCGAGATTTTCCTTCTGTGCATGATTTAAACTTCCCACCCATGTCAAAGATTTTCTTATCAGTTTTCCCAGATGTGGGGCGGGAGAGGAAGCGGTAGGAGTGAGGGTTAAAAGTATAAGAAAATATTAATTAAAAAAAAAATTGTAGTCACCTTCTCTATTCCAATTGTGATGGTCATAGATTTCTTAAATAAATCACAAAGAGCATGAACAATAGAAAAATAAAAAGATAAATTTGACTTCATCAGATGTAAACACTTTTGCTTTTCAAAAGAAACTTCTAATAAAATGAATACACAAATCACTGACACAAATCACACAAATTCACTAAACAAATTGTGAGTAAACACATGATAAGGTTCTCCATCTGATTACTTATCAGGAAAATCCAAATTAAAACCATTATAAAATACCACTATTTACCCATTACAATGATTGAAATTAGAAAAAAAAGGAATAACTAGTATTGAAGAGAATGTAGCGGTACAGGAACTCTCAAACATTGCTGGAAGGAATGTAAAATGATGTAGCCATTTTCACCAACAGTTTGGAAATTTCTTTTAAAGATATAATCACTGTACTATCTATCTTGCTCACTCTGAGGCCTTTTCAAAGATAAATGAGATCGTGTTTGCTCACAAAGACTTGAATATGAATGTTATAGCAGGTTTATTCATTATAGTCCCTCATGGAAGTAAACGCCAATCAAGAGCTGAATTCACAATTCATTGTGGCATATCCATTTAATAGAATCTAATTTGGCAATAAAAAGAAACAAACTATTTTACACAAAACAAAATAGATAAATCAAGAAAATATTTTGTTGTTTAAAAGAAGCCAGATATAAAATATTGCATACTGTATGATACTAGTTTTATCATGTGTAAATGATACTTCATTAAAGTTGATTAAAAATACATTACTCTGTATAATACAATAATCTTTTGTTTTCTATAAAATATCAACCTTATTTCTAGGGGAATAGTGCTGCAGAAACACATTTGAAACCATATTAAAATAAAATTATCCATTTATATATTTTTATAAGATCAAAATTTTTATAAGATTACTATTATGAATGAGATGCATGCATTGCCAACAAAATGATCCTTAATTTAAAAGAGAGGTGACCTCATTATACTGACAATATTGTACTGATTCTCTGAGATAGTTAATTTAATATTCCTATTATATGTGATATTTATTTTTCTAGAAAATGTAAATATTCAATAAAAACCAAACTCTTTACCATCGAGCTGATTCCAAGTCATAGCTACCCTATAGGACAGAGTAGAACTTCCCCATAGGGTTTCCAAGGAAAGGCTGGCGTATTCAAACTGCCGACCTTTTGGTTAGCAGCTGAGCTCTTAACTACTGCGCCACTAGGCCTTCCAATATTCAACAGACAGGTTTAAGTATTATCTTCTGTTGCTTTTTATGTATTTATGCCAAATAAGAAATATAGTATTTAAGTGTAATTTCTCTTCACCTTAGAAAGTTTGTCTGATATATAATAATTTTATAGCACATCCTGTTGGTATTAAATTGTTTTTCATTTTACTGATGACTGGTTGGAAATGAATTTTATCAATATTTTGAACTTGTACAGAGATTAAACAAAATGAAATTATTACTGTGGGAATTATGAATTTGTCACTCAGAAAAAGATAATCATAAATCCTCCACCTGTGATCTCATAAGGTACTACCAGTGATTTAAGACTTTGAGGCATATTTCAGCACTTTCATTAATTTTTTTCCCACTACTATTGAACTCTTTACTAACTTGTGATTTTGATAATCAGCTTTTGACAGTTAATAATGAAACCTATCACATCAAAGAGATGTGAGCAACATTAATTAATACTAAAAGCAAGCTCCACATAAAAAACCTAACTCTCTTTCCATTCTGATAAAGACTAAGGGAAAGATTTAAGGTAGCAAACAAAGAAATGCAAATGATTTCTCTTCTCCTTCTTTGGTATGCCAGCCTTGACTGAGCTCCAAAGAGGTGAGAACGTTAAATATACTAATTTTCACTTGGATCCATAAAACAATTTTTTAAACTCTAGATTAAGTGCTTGGTGAGAAATGTCTCCCCTTATCACGTTCAAGTACAATTAAATAAAGTCTACTTTGGACACAAATATCATTGTTATTTTTAGGTAGAAAGTATTTCTCCGCACCTAAAGACCATTACATTATTTGGAGAAGTGAGTAAGCACTTGTATGAGCAATCCACTTCCTCCTTTGATTCCAGTGTACACTATAGGTAATATAATACTCTCTTTGGCAACTAGCGGCTCATCTGCTTTACCCACATATCCAGAGACTCAGACTTGATCCAACATCTGTTAAAAATCCTCTTCCTTTGAGAGAACATTTAGGGAGCTATGCTCCACTCACTTCAGCAACAAATAAGTTGCACTGCCAACTTCCTCTTATATGATATCGCAGTCCTAGTTCCTGGTCACTTATTTTGTTCTCTGCAATCATTCCACCGCCTTATCTCCAGGGTCTAGTAACTTAGTTCTTTGCATATGCTCCAAGGTAGACTTTTCTCTAGTAAAGGTTATCTATATTTTTGTAGATTTTCTTATGGTACTGTTGCCTAGCATTGTGTTTTCAATATATATTAAGATACAGTTGCCTGTTTAATTGTGCGTCTCTCCATTCTTTACAGTTACAGCTTCTGCAACCCAAGCTCCTTCTTCTATTCCTTAACATTCTCAACCAACTCTCCCTATTACCTAATTCTGTAGACATGTCCATATTGTTCTAATTTTTTGCCTATTTTCTTTCAAACATCTAAACTGAGTTGATTTTTCAGGTATACCTAAAAAATAATCTCTCAAAAAAACTGTTGAATATGCCTAGGCTCCTGCTTCTATCCTATCTCCATCCCAGTAGCTGTCCCACTGGCCAAGTCCTTATACAGTTAATGATGAACCAAAGACACATTATTAAAAAAAAAAAAAAAGAAGTGTATTTCTTAGCATAGTTATCCCCTAGGAACAAATAAAATACTTTTAGAAATAACATGGACATTTTCAAGGGGCTTAGGGAACTAAATAATGCTTTATTTCCTATATCCTTCAATTTTCTAAGTCCTCCTACTTGTCTAGTTTAAATATTTTAATTTTATGAGGTAAAATTCATTTTAAAGCATTCATTTTGGCATCTATTGTTCAATAAATATATTCATTTCAATAGAAAATGTAGTAGCCTGAACATGTTTATATAACATGAACATTTTGCTAACTAGTCCCTTTTCCAAGATGCCACCCCTGGAAATCCTCTGAAAGAAGATCCGTTGCTCTATGAAAGGTTTGACATGACTTCTTCTCAATCTTTTTAAATAAAATAATACGCAGTTTATAAGGGACAAGACTGTTCTATTAGGCACAATATATAGCACCTACTAGGTATCCCATAAATATTTCTTACATGGATAAAAATGGCTAAGTTTTATACATAATTAATATATGATGATTTACAAATTTACAAATTTTTAATATCAGAAATCTGTTCAGTGTTATTGGGTATAATAATAGCAGCCCCCTCTGTAATTTTCAAAGAGCAAGAGTGAGATTTCAAGTACTCAGGAAAGATGTAAACTCATCTATAAAAAAAGAGCATTGAAAATGAATGTATATTTGTATCAATTCAAATAGCACATGCAACATTTGTTTCCAAAATGCATCATAAACTATTTCAGGTATGAGACTCTTTCTACAGCAACTTAAAGAATGGTGGCTACTAAAGTATGATCTGTCAGTCATTTTCCCCGCTTTTGAAAGCCCAAATTAGATTATGCAAATATGCTCAGAAAGAGGTTACTCCTGGAAATGAGTCATAGGCTTCATGGGGTATAAAATGACCTGGCTGCTGATTGGTTTTAGCCTCAGGGAGGATCACACCAATGCACAGCAGTTTCCAGTGACTACCAATTTGCTTCCCAGTGTGATGCTAGGTATTGCCTGTGGCCCTTAAAGCCGTATTTGGTATAGGGTCTCACTTATTTACTGATTGCCCTTTCCTTCACTCATCATCAAGGCATGAAGACAACCAACTGCAGGTTTAAAATTTAGCTCTGTAACTTCTCAAGTTCAAGCTTTTTACACATAGAAAATTTTCCTCCAGTTTTGCCACCAGGTCAATTTTGAATCATTCCCACATTTTCATCTGTAGAACTCAGCACAGTAGCTGTTATTTCTTTCTTTCTTTTTTTTTTTTTAATTGATTGATTTCTCTATTGAGGTAGCATAGTAGTGAGAAGGTCCCACTTTATGCATATCATTTTAATATTGTGTCTTAATTTCTTCTGAAATTGAATATTTAATGTTTCATTATAATTTTTGCTCTTGCAGCTTTTGGCAACAGCTTGAACTTTAAACCTAAGAAAAATGATAAATTTTCAGATAAGCTTGAAATTCATAGTGCTGATAGCTAATGGAATTTGTACAACTGGGTTCACAAATTGACTAAAGAATTATTTGACATTATGGAATCATCTAGTTGATGAATGGCAAATGTATACTAATTTTCTTGATACCTAAATTTCTATTTTAAAATACTGTTGGTCCAAATAATACAGTTATTTTTATGGGTTCTCTAATGTAAAATAAGGTAATTTTTTAGCCACTGGGATGTGACTGAAGTTCCTGTGTTTTAGATCAGGTTAAGTGGGAAAGGGAGCTATAAACTATATTTAGGATAACAGAAATATAATAAATACTAGTAATAATTTCTTGTATATTTATTAGATGATTTGTACAATTGGTCATACCATACCTTAGTAAATTATAGATGTCTAGTAAGGCTTAGCTTTGGATAGATTATTCAAAGACAGTTTGCTATTTAAAGTATAAAACTTTGAGATTAGAATACTCTGAGATTTTTTTTAAACAAGTGACGAAGTACATGAAAGAGAAATTGACTTCAACAATATAGAAAACTGGCAAATCACACTTCTTTTTCTGCGAGCATAAATTAATACAGACTAACAGGCTAAAGACATTCTTGGTGAGTTAAAATACAAAAGGCAATTTAAAGAGTAACTTTAAATAATCACATTGTATTCTCTGAAGCTGTTACTGTCCCATCCATTATTATGACACTATTTGTTAATAAATGTATTTGTATTAAACGAATTGAGCTTCTTAAGGTTGAAAACATTTCACAAACAGGTAATTCTACTGTTTTGAATATTTTTTGCTAATCCTTCTTATATGGCTATCTTCAGGTAGTCATTACATTTCTACACTTTGCTTTCTCAAATCACTTAGAGTTTAGATAGAGTTAGCTTTGGCCTATCAGTTCCACTAAGCAGATAATCAATAATGATAAAACATTAATAATTATAGAAACCATTTATTATGCTCTAGGAGTGCTAGTGGTGTAGTGGTTAAGAGTTTGGCTGCTAACCAAAAGGTCGGCAGTTTGAATCCACCAGCCGCTCCTTGGAAACCCTATGGGGCAGTTCCACTCTGTCCTATAAGGACACTATGAGTTGGAATTCACTAGATGGCAAAGGGTTTATTTATTTATTTATTTATTTTTAAGGCCCTCTGCTAAGGAGCCCTGGTGGTGCAGTGTTTAAGCACTACTCAGATGCTAACCAAAAGGTTGGCAGTTGGAACCCATCAGCCACTCCATAGGAGAAAGATGTGGCAGTCTGCATCTGTGAAGATTACAGCCTAGGAAACCAATGGGGCAGTTCTAGTCTGTCCTATAGGGTCACTATGAATAATTGACCCTACTGCAATGGTTTTGACTTGGTTAGGCACTCTGCTAAGTCTTTAGCATGTACTACATAGGGTCACTATGAGGCGGAGTCGACTGGATGGCAGTGGGTTTAGCTTTATTTTATTTTATCTTCACATCAACATTTTGAAAGAGAAATTATTAGTACTATGTAATAGACAAGAAAACCGAACCTTAGAGGGTTTTTTTTTTTTTTTTTTTTTTTAATTTTCCGAAGTTCATACAGTCAGGAAGAGGTTGTGTCATAATGTGAACAGTCAGTTTGGATTTCAGAACCCCAACTGCCCCCTTCTGGTAGAATAAATCTTTAACTGCAAAGTAGATATTTTCACAAACACTTAACTCTCAGGACTAGAAGAGACTTTAGTGATTCTCCAGCCTAATACCTAATTAACTTTCTTTATAATTTCAACAAGGCTATTACCCAACCTATCCTCAAACAAGTCTCCAATTAAGGTCTCACTAACTTGAAATGTAGCCCTTTTTCTGAAGGAACAGTCACTCTGTTCAAAAGTTATTCCTCGTATTGTACTGAAATGTGCCTACTTGTAGCTTTGTCCTGGAGTCCCTGGGTGGTGCAAACGGTTAAAGTGCTAGGCTGCTCACTGAAAGGTTGGAGATTCTAGTCCACACAGTGGCATGTTGCAAGAAAGCCCTAGTGATCTACTTCCAAATAATCAACCATTGAAAACTAGATGGAGCACAGGTGTACTTTGACACACACGGGGTCACCATGAGTCAGAGTTGACTGGTATATTTATCTCAAAAATTCTAGTTTGACTTTTTCAACTCTGAAGCAGTATTTTTCTAGTCTTTCTGATTCATCTAACATTCATTAGATAACTATGATGTACTAGGTAGGTACTTAAGTTTGCATTACCTCATTTAACCTTCACCATATCTGTGTGAAATAGCTATTATTATTTTCTTTAAAAAGGCTAAGAGAAGTTGAAAGATTTGCTCATGCTTACAGAACAAACAAATGGTGATAGCTAGTTAGCTAGATAGTTGCCTCTGGGTCTACTTCAACTCATGGTTACCTTAGGTACAAAGAACAAAAAACATTGCCTAATTCCAATACATTGTTGCAGCTACTGTGTCAATCCATCACACCAAGTGTCCCCTCACTTTCACTGTCACGCTACTCCACCAAACACAATGTCCTCCTCCAGCTACTGATCCTCTTAATGAAGTGTCCAAAGCAAGTAAGTTGGACAATATTCTGTTGTGATCCATAAGGTTTTCATTGGCTAATTTTTAGAATAGATCACCAAGACTTTCTTTCTAGTCTGTCTTAGTCTGGAAGCTCCACTGAAACCTGTCCACCACAGGTGACTCTGCTGGTATGCAAAATACCAGAGGCATAGTTTTCAGCACCATAGCAACACACAAGCCACAACAGTATGACAACTGACAAACTAACAGATGGGTGGTAAACAAATGACAGAGTTCAGGTAATAATTATGTCTTCTGACACTAAATGCACTTTGTCTTAGAGAATCATTCTAACAAATTTGCTGTTCAGTGGATTTTACTTCACAATAGATGTAATTATAATGCTCATTTGTTTCTCATTTCTCTTTTCTGTCCATGCTTTATTACACATTGCTGCGGCTTTAATATTTTCCTTGCTCTACTCACTTGGTTTTCTATTCTGCTTTATGTTTCCAAATAATATAAACTAGGTCTCTCTGACTCCTGGACTGAAATATGTCCAGTCAAATACTTTTCCCAATCCAATTGATTTTCTTCTTTCTTTAGAGATAAAACCTGCACTGCAAGAATAACTAGGAAATATTTATCCAAAATCAAAAACTGTACATATGATACATTCACCCTAAACAAGAAGATGGACATTATGAACACAAAGCAAACATCAAATGAAGAAATACTTTGAATCTACAATTTAGAGAAGAAATATTTTCAATGTAATTATTTTTGTCATATTAATTATGTTGCCTTGGAAACTTCTTGAACAGGTTTATTTAAACTGATATAATTTGCCAGTGGCCTATATATTTTATGCATAAAATGAGTGACCTCTTTTAACTCAAGAAAAGCAATATGTATTGTTATGTAAGCCTAAACAATATTAGTTTCCATACATTATATTATTATTAATAATAATTAGGAGTTGATTTACACAGAGACTGTATTTGTTCATAATTTTCTTAATAAAAAATATTTCTTCAGAGAAGGGTAATGCAATGTCATGTCTGATTTTCACCATAAGGTCACCACATTTTATGTTGAGGTTTTTAAGCCATTTGTTTACTATTTTCAGGTATAGATCTCATACAAAGAGATTTAAGAACTGATTCACTCAGCTTCTCCATCCTCATATCTTGAGACCAACGAACGTCCTTCCGTAACCTGGGAACTGCCTGTACTCCTTTGGACAGCTTGCCAAAAAGAGAATTTTAGTAAAGGATACATTACACCATAAAAAGTCTCATTCAACAGGCTTTTAATGATGATAAATAAAGAATGTGTGCAAATGTAAGCAATTAATCCTCCTGAAGTATTCCACTGAAATCACTAATAAGGCATTTGGAAATGCAAATACATACATAAACTATTTGATTATGAATTCAGAGCTTGGAATTACCACATATTTTTCCCTTGGCCTTGAGAATAGTTTCTACCATTAGTAAGTACATTCTTTTAAACCTTTATGGAAATAAAAATTTGGATTCAAAAGATATGTGTAAACTAAAATCATACTACATATGTTAACAAAATAGCTGTGAAATTATTTTAAATATTCTCATTGAGTGTTGTCTTAAAGTTTTTCTTTCAGTTTTTCTTTGATGAAACATCTATGAAGTCATAGTCTTAATAAAAGATGGAATTTACTTATATACAATTACAGTGAAATATTTGACATGCAAAACAGAATCATGAGTATGAGTCATGTGAAATACAAAATTTCTAAGACTACATTAAAAGGACCATCCATATTACTGTTGTTGTTCTTGTTAGGTGCTGTCAGTGATAGTAGATGCAAACTTATGAGAAGGGCAGCATATACTCCCAGCTGAGCTTTACTATATTCACTACGCTAAGTAAGAATGCACCCCTTCAGAGTCTCAAGGCTGGCTTCCAATGAGGAAACTGTTAGGCAAAGAAAAAAAATAGAACATAGCTAGATAATACAACAGTCATAGACACTACAAAATTCATTATACACCTAATGTTTAATTCCAGCATTCATAAATACATAGAACTATAGTCTAGCCTTTGAAGGCCAAGCATCATGTATTCTTGTTAAAACATGGATCCCTAGTACAAGCATAATGCCCTAGTCACAGATAGAGCATTAATAAATATTTTGAACAAAATAAATATGAATAATATTCTAAAAATTATGATAACAAAAATTTTCTCAACTGGAAGTAAGTCTTCAGCTAAAGGGATTCATTGTATATTCTTTAAAAACTTAAGAAGTTATGAACTCTCTATACTGAAGACTATACATGTATTAAGAAAACTGCTTTAAGCATCCAGGCAGTGATGCTGACAGAGAAACAAAAATTCAGCTGAGGGCAATAGAATAATCTCTAGAGAATTTCTATCAGAATAGACTGTGAATCAATAATTTTCTATTCAGCAGAGCTACAATTCACAGACAAATTTAGAAAATATAACAGCCATGTACCCTTTTAGAAAAAAAAAAAAATGACTCAAGTAGGATTTCAGATAAATGAGAGTAAAATCAAAATGAAGAACTCAAAGATAATAAAACCAGGATAGAAGAGAGTTGGCAGTTCAGGCTTTCTTAATATTTGTTACTGAGGTTATGAAAAGTAATGTCTCTTTCCTAATAAAAGTAACAGTATATTAATAATAATTAGTAGGTTAAGAATCATAGGTTTTGCCAACCAAAAAAAAAAAAAGGTAAATGAGATGAAGAAAAATAAATAGCAATGGTGGTGTTTCATTTCTTTTGCAATTATCAGTGAAGACATACATTACTTCTCACTTGACTCTCCTTGATTTCCACTGTCCAGCTCAGTGCCTGGCACATGGTAAACCCTGAATCAATATTTGTTGAGTAAATAACTCTGATAGAATTTTGCAAGACCAACGACTTCTTCATTGCAAATAGCTTTTTTCACCAAAATAAATGGCAACTAAACACATGGACCACACCAGTGGAATAAACAGAAATCTAATTGAATACATCTGAGGAAAGAGAAGATGGAAAAGCTCAATATCATCAGTCAGAACAAGTCCAGGGGCCAACTGCAGAAGAGACCATCAATTGCTCATATGCAAGTTCAAGTTGAAACTGAAGAAAATTAGAACAAGTCTACGATAGCCAAAGTACGACCTTGAGTATGTGCTACCTGAATTTAGAGACCATCTGAAGATTAGATTTGACTCATTGAACAGTAATGACCAAAGACCAGTTGAGTTGTGGAATGACATCAAGGACATCATACATGAAGAAAGCAAGAGGTCATTAAAACAGACAGGAAAGAAAGAAAAGACCAAAATAGATGTCAGAAGAGGCTCTGAGACTTGCTTTCTTGAATGTTGAGTAGCTAAAGCAAAAGAAAGAAATGATGAAGTAAAAGAACTCAGTGTAAGATTTCAAAGGGCTTCTAAAGTATTATAATGACATGTGCAAAGGTCTGGAGATAGAAAACCAAAAGGGAAGAACATGCTCAGCATTTCTCAAGCTGAAAGAACTGAAGAAAAAAAATCAAGCCTAGAGTTGCGATAGTGAAGGATTCTGTTGGGAAAATATTAAACAATGCAGGAAGCATCAAAACAAGATGGAAGGAATACACAGAGTCATTATACCAAAAAGAATTGGTCAACGTTCAGCCGTTTCAAGAGGTAGTATATGATAATGAACCAATGGTACTGAAGGAAGAAGTCCAAGCTGCATTGAAGGCATTCATGAAAAACAAGGCTCCAGGAATCAACAGAATATCAACTGAGATGTTTCAACAAACAGATGCAGCACTGGAAGTGCTCACTCGTCTATGACAAGAAATTTGCAAGACAGCTACCTGGCCAACCAACTGGAAGAGATCCATATTATGCCTATTCCCAAGAAAGTTGATCCAACAGAATGCAGAAATTATTGAACAGTATCATTAATATCACACACAAGTAAAACTATGCTGAAGATCATTCAAAAGCGACTGCAGAGTATATCAACAGGAAACTGCCAGAAATTAAGGCTAGATTCAGAAGAGGACATGGAACCAAGGATATCATTGCTGATGTCAGATGGATCCTGGCTGAGAGCGGAGAAAAGTAGAAAGATGTTTACTTGTATTTCGTTGACTATGCTAAGGCATTTGACTTTGTGGATTATAACAAATTACGGGTAACACTGAGAAGAATGGGAATTCCAGAACACTTAATTGTGCTCTTGCGGAAACTGTATATAGATCAAGAGGCACTTGTTCGGACAGAACAAGGGGATACGGTGCGGTTTAAAGTCAGGAAAGGTGTGCATCAGGGTTGTATCCTTTCACCATACTTATTCAATCTGTATGCTGAGCAAATAATCCGAGAAGCTGGACTATATGAAGAATGGGGCATCAGGATTGGAGGAAGACTCATTAACAACCTGTGTTATGCAGATGACACAACCTTGCTTGCTGAAAGTGAAGATGACTTGAAGAGCTAACTGATGAAGATCAAAGACCACAGCCTTCAGTATGGATTACACCTCAACATAAAGAAAACAAAAATCCTCACAACTGGACCAGTAAGCAACATCATGATAAATGGAAGAAAGATTGAAGTTGTCAAGGATTTCATTTTACTTGGATACACAATCAACACCTGTGGAAGCATCAGTCACGAAATCAAAAGATGCATTACACTGGGCAAATCTGCTGCAAAATACCTCTTTAAAGTTTTGAAAAGCAAAGATGTCACCTTCAGGACTAAGGTGTGCCTGACCCAAGCCATGGTGTTTTAAATCACCTCATATGCATGTGAAAGCTGGACAATGAATAAGGAAGACCGAAGAAGGATTGATAACTTTGAATTGTGTTGGCAAAGAATATTGTATATACCATGCACTGCCAAAAGAACGAACAGGTCTGTCTTGGAAGAAATACAACCAGAAAGCTCCTTAGAAGCAAGGATGGTTAGGCTACTTCTCACATACTTCGGACAGGTTGTCAGGAGATATCAGTCCCTGGAGAAGGACATCATGCTTGGTAAAGTACACTGTCAGTGAAAAAGAGGAAGACCCTCAACGAGATGGATTGACACAGAGGCTGCAACAACAGGCCGAAGCATAATAACTGTTGTGATGATGGCACAGGATCGGGCAGTGTTTCTTTCTCTTGTTTATTGGGTGGCTATGAGTCAGAACCAATGGATCCTAACAACAACAACCACAATGAGAGCAAGGAGTATATGCTGCTTCAGTCGTGACATTGGTTATTGTAGAAATATGTATATAGTTATATACATACATACTTAAAGATAACCTTTGGTAGATAAAATAATCCTCTGGTTTTGAAAGCCTTTTCTTAGGACAATCTTAAATTGGAATCTAAGATGATGAAGGACATATGGCGGTAGAGTTAGTGAGATGGAAGGGTAATGTTTAGACAGCCAAAATATTGTTAGTTTTTCAGAATTGGAAACAGGAGAGTGGTTGGAGATTAAATGGGGAAACCCAAGTGTTCTGAAATACATTGTGCTGGAGATGGTAGAGGCCCAGGATAAGAATGCCTACATGAGTGGCCGTGACAATTGTAAAGGCTGGACGTCATGCACTATTGTCCAGAAGAATTCATGAAGGAGTTGATGTGGAGATACTGGAACCCTCAATAATGCCTGATGGCTTAAATATACCTCTTTTGCATTGGGCAGGAAGTGATGGCAGCTATGATCACCAGAAGCTAAAAAGTATGGCCTCACGTGTTTTCTTTCACTTTACTAAGGGTGTTGGATTTCTTACCAACTTTAAGAAATGGTCACTTAAGCTAGAATATATTTACATAAATAATGTTTCAGTTCTTATATACATTGTGCATGCATAATATTATATATTATTTATTTTTTGTTTATATTTTTATATGTTCCCAAAACCCAACAAATATTATTAAAATATCCTCAAAACTACACTAAACATTTTATTTTCTCTGTTTCACTTTTCTGTAAATTCTAAAAAAAATAACAAAAATATTATAATAATATCTATTTTCTATAATAAAAAAGAAAGAGCTTTAAAATATTTTTGTTGAAAATACTATTTTGAATAGAGAACATTTGTTTGCTCGGGATTTCTCTTCTTTTCTCTCTCTCTGTCTCTCTTTTTCTTCCTTTCCTTTCTTGCCTTCCTCCTTCTTATCTTCTGATTGGCATGAGGCAACTAAGTTAATAAAACAATTCCTGACTGTTGCCCCTTTCTTCCCCTATAACCACGCCATAAAACTGAAGTTAAAAGGAGGCTTCCAACACCACCTAAAACATGTCACTTCTCCATCTGGATACTTACTCTTGGTATAAACCTAGGGGAACTGTATTAAAAGTAAATTTTGAACCCCAGTAATTGGGTGTCAGGGAAACCAAAAATATCCCCTGAAGTCTTTTTAAAATCAAACAATAGTTTAGCTTACCTAGAAAAAAATGTCTGCCTTGAGCATTATGCTCTTTTAAGAACTATCTATATGGGATCAAACTGACAACAGCAACTTGAAAGATTAGATAGGAACCTTAGTGGGCAGTGACTTTATGTTACTGGGGAAGAAGAACTCAGAAAAGGAGAGTGAGAATGGTTGTACAGCTTGAAGAATGTAATCAATGTAACTGAATTGTACATGGGGAAACTGTTGAACTGGTGTATTTTTTGCTGTGTATATTCTCAACAACAAGAACAAAATAAATAAAATTTAAGAAATAGAAAACGTTATCTCATTTTTGATTAGAAATATTAGTAGAATGTGCTTGGTAACTTCTATCAGAATATTTTCTTTTCCAAACATAAGCAATACTCATTATTGGAAGATCTAAATTAAATTTAGAATTTAGAAATTTGTTCTGCATTTAATTTGAAATGCTGTGCTTTCAAGATCAATGATAGAAAAGAGAAGTGAGAAAATAGATGGGACATAGTGCTTTCTTCATATAACCAAACACAGGCATAAATAATAATATAGTGAAATAGACCAATCAATCAACAAATGAAAAAACCTAGAGAACCATTAAGGTGAACGTTAGAACAACCAAAAATCAGAAGACCAAAATTTAAATACTGATGTGTTTACAAAAACTCTACATAGTCATTTGACAGCAAGTGTAAATTATTACTAATGTTTGTATAGTGGATTTGTCAATTTGCACCTTAATTAATCTTGGGTGCTGTGTGCAAAACTGAGATTTATATTGAAAAACATTGTTTTTAATTATACAGTTGACTTGTTTTTCCAGTCCAGAAGCCTACAGATACTTTTATTCATTGAATATTTATTGACTGCTTTTCACGTACACACCCTGGTGGTGTAGTGGTTAAGAGCTTCAGCTGCTATAAGAGCTTCAGCTGCTAACCAAAAGGTGGCAGTTCAAATCCACCAGACACTCCTTGGAAACCGTATGGGGCAGTTCTACTCTATCCTATAGGGTCACTATGAGAATGGACTCGATGGCAACGGGTTTGTTTTTGTTTTTGTTTTCCATGTACAAGGCATTGTACTAGATGCTTATATTCATTAGGGTTTCTCAACCTAGGCGCTATTGACATTTTGGGCCAGATATCTCCTTGTTGTGGAGGAATGTCCTTCCTTTGGAAGGTGTTTAATCTCTGGCCTCTAAACACTAGATACCAATAGCACTCCTTTCCCCTAGTGTGCCAACAACAACAGAATTTATATTTCTAGACATTGTCAAATGTCCCAAGGGGGGAAAAATCAACCTGGTTGATAACTATTGATGTACAGTATAATCCTTAATCTTCATAATTGTCTTGCTAGGGAGATATTACTGTCATTATACAAATGGGAAACAGAGGCTCAGTGTTCTTAGTTAATATGCCTGATACCACATAACTAGTACAATATTAAAGAGCCAGAATTTATAGTCATATCTGTCTGACTCCAATCTGCACTCTATTTTCAGTACATCATACTGTCCAGCTGGCAGTTGAAATTGAATTAGAAGCTCAGGAGACAGTTCTGGAAAAGAAATACAGATTTATGAGTCAAAAAGTATGCAAAATATAGTTGAAGCCATTGTCATAGATGAAATTTCCTTAGGAGAGGCAATAAAATTATTAGCCTCAAGGGGATAGAATACTTTCTGAGGAAAAATATGGAGTCTTGGACTTTCTCATAGATTAGAACTCTCAAATAAATGCAACCATTTTCTGATAAGTCTCTACCTAGCTGAATCTAAACATAATTTTGGTCATATTTATAGTTCTTTAAATCTCTGTTGATTCTCATAATGTCTCTTTTCTCCCTCTTTTAGAAATCTGAAGTATTCACAATAAAAAAAATCACTTCCTCCAGAAGGCTCCTGTGTGTGTGTGAGAGATTACTAACATATCAACACAAATTAATACATTATCCCAATAAAACATTGCCTAAAAAAAAACAAACAAAACAGAGATCTAAGGGGAAAAGAACAGAAAATAAGGAAATTTTAAAAAGAAAAATGTAAAACAAGTGTAGGATAAGCTGTTGTGGGGAAAGAAAAATTTCAGCATAAACAAAATCATATCTATTTCAAGAATTAAGTAAAGTTGATGAGATACTATGATTTTGTAATATCGTAGTCTTTGACCACAAAATTAGATAATGAAGGAACTGTCTATGGTTTTGCTTGTGATCTGTTATAGCTATCCTCCAAGATGATCTCCCATGATTCTTGCCTCCTGGTATTTACTTCCTTGTGTAATGCTTTCACATACTGAATATTATGGACCTGTGCAAACAATAAGATCTTACAGAAATTATGGCATGTGACTAGGCTAGGCCTTTAAAATCACTGTGGCTTCCAGTTAGGCTTCTGCTGGATCGCTCACTCTGGGGAAAGCCAGCTCTTCTATGGAGAGGTCAATATGGTGGGGAACAAAGATGTCCTGTTAACAACTAACACTAATTTGCCAGGCAAATGAATGAGCCACTTTGGAAGCAGACACACCAGTCCAAGTCAAGTCTTCAAATCACTGCAAACACCAGCAACATCTTGATGAAACCTAATGAGAAACCTTGAGTTAGAGCCACCCAGATAAGTAATTCCTAAATTCAAGACCCTGAGAAACTGGGAAATAATGAACTTTTATTGTTTAAGCTACTAAATTTTGAGGTAATATGCAGGCAATAAATAAGTAACAAAAAAATCCATTTTGTATTAGATTAGGATGGGAAAAGACATACAAAAATATTCAGGTAGTCGTATTTTACATGGTGTATCTTCACTATGGAGCCCTGGTGGCGCAGTGGTTAAGAGCTCGGCTGCTAACCAAAAGGTTGGCAGTTTGAATCCACCAGCTGCTCCTTGGAAACCTTATGGGGGAAGTTCTACTTTGTCCTACAGGGTCATTATGACTCGGAATCCACTAGATGGCAATGGGTTTGTTT
Organism: Dugong dugon; assembly: GCA_030035585.1. NCBI lineage: Eukaryota > Metazoa > Chordata > Mammalia > Sirenia > Dugongidae > Dugong > Dugong dugon. The sequence goes on from CM057465.1 coordinate 45,767,756, forward strand.
ATCTTCACCATAAATACCCATACCAAGATTTACAGATTAAACACAAAGGCAGTATCATAGAGTTGATTTCTAAGGCAATTTTCATTAAAATCATCTATGATTCCACTGAAATTGTGTATCAAAGGAGTTCAATATAGCAGAAGTTTGACATAAGGTATTGTAACATAAAATAATTATGTTAAACCTTCCCTATTTTTTATGTTGTACTCAATAGGGAAACAGAAACCAATAGAGAATGGAAAAAAAAAAAAAAACACTTCAAAAAAAATCTCCATATTGGAACATTTCTAACTGCATTTTAACAACTGTGAATATGCTCTGAACATCAAAATTATTTCACATAAGACCATACTAAATCAATGAAAGTCAAACAGAGGTCAGAGCATCACACCATTTGCCTACTACAACCAATCAAATATGTTGATAACTGCTAAACACTAGATGGTAGATTATACATGAATTCCAAAAAACTGATTGCTGTTGTTTGGTGCCCTGGAATCAGTTCCCATGCATAGCAACCTTATGTACAACAGAACAAAACTCTGCCCTGTCTTGTGCCATCTTTACAATCTTTGTTATGCTTGAGCACATTCTTGCACCAACTGTGTCAATCCATCTTGTCCAGGTTCTTCCTCTTTTTTGCTGACCATCTATTCCACCAAGCATGATGTCCTTCTCCAAGGACTGGTCCCTCCTGATAACATATCCAAAGTATGTGAGATGAATTCTTGCCATTCTCACTTCTAACGAGCAGTCTAGCTGTACTTCTTCAAAAGACAGATTTGTTGATTCTTCAGGCAGTCCTTGGTATGGTAAATATTCTTCACCAGCACCATAATTCAAAGGTTTAGATTCTTCTTCAGTCTTCCTTATTCATTGTCCACCTTTCACATGCATCTGTGGTAACTGAAAGCACCATGGCTTGGGTCAAGCGCACTTTAGTCCTTAAAGTGATATTTTTGCTTTTTAACACTTTAAAGAGATATTTTACAGAAGACTTGCCCAATACAATGTGCCATTGGATTTCTTGACTGCTGCTTCTATGGGTGCTGATTGTGGATCCCAGTAAAATGAAGTCCTCGACAACTTCAATTTTTTCTCCATTTATCATGATGTTGCTTATAGGTCCATTTGAGAGGGTTTTGGTTTACATGATGCTGAAGTGTAATCCATACTGAAGGCTGTGGTCTTTGATCTTCATCAGTAAGTGCTTCAAGTCTTCTTCACTGTCAGGGAACAAGATGGTGTCATCTACATATAGCGGATTGTTAATGAGTCTTCCTCCAACACTGATGCCTCATTTCTTCTTCATATAATCCATTTTATCAGATTATTTGATCAGCATACAGAATGAACAAGTATGGTGAAAGGATACAACCCTGACGCACACCTTTCCTGACTTTAAACCACATAGTATCCCTTCTTTCTGCTTTAATGACTGCCTCTTGGTCCAAGTACAAGTTCCTCCTGGGCATAATTAAGTGTTCTGGAATTCCTATTCTTTGCAATGTTACCCATAATTTGTTATGTTCACAAAGTCAAATGCCTTTGCATAGTCAATAAAACAGGTAAACATCTTTCTGGTATTCTCTGCTTTCAGCCAGGATCCATCTGACATCAGCCACGATATCGCTTGTTGTACTTCCTCTTCTGAATCCGGCTTGAATTTGTAGCGGTTCCCTGTTGATGTACTGCTACAGCCTCTTTTGAATGATCTTCAGCATAATTTACTTGTGTGTGATACTAATGATATTGTTTGAAAATTTCTGCATTCTGTTGGATCAGCTTTCTTTGGAATAGGCATAAATATGTATCTCTTCCAGTCAGTTGGTCAGGTAGCTGTCTTCCAAATTTCTTAGCACAGACAAGTGAGCACTTCCAGCACTGCATCCATGTGTTAAAATACCTTAATTGGTATTTCATAAACTACTGAAGCCTTGTTTTTCGCCAATGCCTTCAGTGCAGCTTGGACATCTTCCTTTGGTACCATCGATTCTTGATCATATGCTAACTCCTGTAATGGTTGAACATTGACCAGTTGTTTTTGGTACAGTGATTGTATTCTTTCATCTTCTTTTGATGTCTCCTGCATCGTTTAGTATTTTTCCCATAGAATCCTTCACTATTGCAGCTCTAGGCTTGAATGTTTTCTTCAGTTCTTTCAGCTTGAGAAATGCTGAGGGTGTTCTTCCTTTCCGGTTTTCTATCTCGAGATCTTTGCCCGTGTCATTATAATAATTTACTTTGTCTTCTTGGGCTGCCCTTTGAAATCTTCTGTTCAGCAATTTTACTTCATCATTTTCATCATTTATTCCTTTCACTTTAGCTGCTGGACATTCAAGAGCAACTATCAGAGTCTATTCTAACATCCATTTTTGCCTTTTCTTTCTTTACTGTACTTTTAATGACCTCTTGCTTTCTTCATATATGATGTCCTTGACGTCATTCCACAACTCATCTGGTCTTTGGTCATTAGTGCTCATTGTGTCAAAGCTATTCCTGAGATGGTGGCTAAATTCAGGTGGGGTATATTCAAGGTTGTACTTTGGCTCTGGTGGACTTGTGCTAATTTTCTTCAACTCGAACTTGCATAGGTGCAATTGATAGTGTGTTCCATAATGGGCTCCAGACTGTGTTCTGACTGATCATATTGACTTTTCCATTGTCTCTTTCCACAGATGTAGTCAATTTGATTCCTGTGTATTCCATCTGCCAAGGTCCATGTGTATAGTTGCTGTTTACGTTGGTGAAAAAAAAGGTATTTGTGATGGTTAAGATTGCGTGTCAGCTTGGCTGGGCCATGATTCCCAGTGTTTTAATGTAATCACTCCCATGATTGAATATACCTTGAGTAGCCAATCAGATGAAAGGGAGTCTCCTTGGGGTTGTGGCCTGCATCTGTATATATGCAGATGTTCTGGCTTTTTGCTCTCTCTGGATCCTGCGGCTGTTTCCTATCGTCTCATCTCCCGTTCTTGGGACTTGAGCTGTCAGCTTATCTGCCAAACCTAGGATGCATCAATCTACACAGCCTGTGAGCGGGAGCTTTGCTCTCTGACCTGCCGATCTGGGGCTTGCCAGCTTCTGTGGCTGCGTGACTTGGGAGCGACCTCTACCCTGATCCACGAACTTGGGACGTTCTAGCCTCTACAATTGAGTGAGTTGTTTCCTTGATATAATCTCTCTGTGTATATATATATATATATATGTATATATATATATATGTATGTATATATATATATATGTATATATGTTAATACACTTTACTGGTTTTGCTTCTCTGGAGAACCCAGCCTAAGACATTTGGTACCAAGAGTGGTTCTAGAGAAACAAAATTGTAAGGATGAGTTTTCTAAATTGGTTCTCAAATCTTTTAGTCATAAAGACGTTGATGACTCTGCTTCCAGCAGTAAAGAGGTCACTGCTAGTCCATGGAGCGAGGTGGGGATACAAATTCGCAAAATATCACCACCGGTAAATCAGGTATTGGTGAAAGGTGAAGCTCAGGGTGAACACATGCCTGATATCTTTCTACAGCTTTGTCAGAATGAGAAGTATAAGGAAGCTGATTGGTTTGTCCTACTTTCGCTAGACAAACTGATGAAGGAAAGAGATGCACTCAGGGCTTCAGAGTCAAGTCTCAAGTGCTATATATGTGACCTCAAGGCTTCCACTTGTGCCTTGAAAGAGAGCCTCATTTCTTGTAGTAACAGAGCCAAAATTGGTGAAAACCAAACCTAGAGTCTTATTGTAAGAGTGACTGAATTACAATGCCAGCTCAACTGCAAACCTAGAGAGGTGTCTGAAGTTAAATAGGGGCATTGATTGGGAAGAGATGGGATCCTGAGTCTTGGGATGGGGACATATGGGCAGATAATCAGGAAGCTGGGAACACTGAGCCTGTACATTCCATTGAATCACTCCTGCCAGCAGAACCAGTCCCATCTGAAGAGATTACTTCATGTTTGTCTGCTAAAGTACCCTCCCCAGAAAAACCATTTGCCCCTCCACTCCCATCTGAAGAGATTAGCCCTAGCCCAGCTGCCTCTAAAGAGCACTTGCCTGAGTCATTGCCTGGAGTTTTGCTTGAGGCAGATGCTTTACAAGATAATGCTGAATGTTCTCAAAACAATTCCACACTACCGATTCTGGCTTCTAAACCTATAACTAGGCTTAAGTCCCAGGGAGCCCCAAAAGTTGAAGTACAAAGTGTGACCCAGGAAGAGGTACGCTGCACTCCAAAAGAACTACTTGAGTTTTCTAATATGTACAAACAGAATCCTGGGGAATATGTGTGGGAATGACTATTAAGGGTGTGGGATAATGGTGTAGGAAAAGTAAAGATGGATCAGTCTGAGTTTATTGATATGGGTCCACTGAGCACAGACTGTTCCTTCAATGTTGCAGCTAGAGAAGTTATGAAAGGATCTAATAGTTTATTTGGTTGGGTTGCTGAAGCATGGATTATGAGGTGGCTGACACCAAATCAAGTTGAAGTACCAGACCTGCCTTTGTATACTGTAGATGAAGGTATCCAAAGGCTTAGGGAAATTGGCATGCTAGAGTTCATTTATCAAGTTAGACCCACAGACCCACACATGGAGTGTCCAGAGGACACACCTTTTACCACAGCTGTGAGGAACAAATTTGTGAAGAGAGCTCCAGTATCCTTGAAGACTGCTGTGATTGCTATTTTATGTAAGTCAGTTTTGACAGTGGGAACTGCCCTAACTGAATTAAGACACCTAGCTACAAAGGGGCCGATTGGACCCCATGGTAGTAGGGGCCAAGTGGCTGCACTCAATCCACAAAAACAAGGTGGGTGTGGTTACAGTAATGGACAGAGGAGTCAAAGCAGTAATCAGAATAGTATGACTCATATAGACTTATGGCATCGGCTACTTAGTCATGGTGTCCCTAGGAGTGAAATAGATAGGAAATCTACTAAATATTTACTTGATCTATACAAACAGATGAATTCTAGGTCAGGTGAACAGCAGTCTAACTCAAATCACCAGAATAGAGTGTCACGGTCCCTCAATCAATTCCCAGATTTGAGCGAATTTAAAGACCCACAACCCCTTGAATGAAGGGGAGGCCAGGTCCCCTTGAGGAAAGACTCCGATACACTGCCAAAAATTTTTACTGTTAATCTTTCTCCCAGCCTTCCCCAAAGGGATCTATGGCCTTTTATGAGAGTGACTGTTCATTGGGGAAAAGGAAATAATCAGACTTTTTGGGGATTACTGAATACCAGCTCTGAACTGACATTAATTCCAGGAGACCCAAAATGTGACTGTGGCCCACCAGTCAGAGTGGGGCTATGGAAGTCAATTATTAATGGAGTCTTGGCTCACGTCCACCTCACAGTAGGTCCAGTGGGTCCCCGAACCCATCCTGTAGTGATTTCCCCAGTTCCAGAATACATAATTGAAATAGATATACTCAGCAGCTGGCAGAACCCCCACATTGGATCCCTGACAAATAGAGTAAGGACTATTATGGAAGGAGAAGCCAAGTGGAAGCCATTAGAACTGCCCCTACCTAGGAAAATTGTAAACCAAAAGCAATACCGCATTCCTGGAGGAATTGCGGAGATTAATGCCACCGTCAAGGACCTGAAGGATGCAGGGGTGGTGACTCTGACCACATCCCCATTCAACTCGCCTATTTGGCCTGTGCTAAAAACAGATGGATCTTTGAGAATGACAGTGGATTATAGAAAACTTAACCAGGTGGTGACTCCAACTGCAGCTGTTGTTCCAGAAGTAATTTCACTGCTTGAGCAAATTAATACATCTCCTGGTACCTGGTATGCAGCTATTGATCTGGCTAATGCCTTTTTCTCCATACCTGTTTCAAAGGACCACCAGAAGCACTTTGCCTTCAGCTGGCAAGGCCAACAATACACCTGCACTTGCGTACCTCAGAGCTACATTAACTCTCCAGCCCTATGTCATAATTTAGTCCGCAGGGACCTTGATCGCCTTTCCCTTCCACAAGACATCACAATGGTCCATTACATTGATGACATTATGCTGATTGGACCTAGTAAGGAAGAAGTGTCAATGACTCTGGACTTATTGGTACAACATTTGAGTGCTAGAGGGTGGGAGATTAATTCCACAAAAATTTAGGCACCTTCCACTTCAGTGAAATTTCTAGGGGTCCAGTGGTGTGGGACATGTTGATACATTCCTTCTAAAGTGAAGGATAAGTTATTGCCTCTTGCTCCTCCCACAAGTAAAACGGAGGCACAACGCCTAGTGGTCCTCTTTGGATTTTGGAGGCAACATACTCCTCATTTGGGTGTGCTACTCTGGCCTATTTATCAAGTAACTTGAAAAGCTGCTAGTTTTGAGTGGGGCCCAGAACAAGAGAAGGCTCTGCAACAGGTTCAGGCTGCTGTGCAAGCCGCTCTGCCACTTGGACCATATGATCCAGCTGGTCCAATGGTGCGTGAAATGTCAGTGGCAGATAGAGATGCTGTTTGGAGTCTTTGGCAGGCCCCTATTGGTGAATCACAGTGCAGACCCTTAGGATTTTGGCGCAAAGCTCCGCCATCCTCTGCAGATAACTACTCTTCTTTTGAGAAACAACTTTTAGCTTGTTGCTGAGCCTTAGTAGAGACTGAGTGCTTAATCATGTGACACCAAGTCACTATGAGACCTGAGCTGCCCATCGTGAACTGGGTGTTGTCTGACCCACAGAACCATAAAGTTGGATGTGCACAGCAGCACTCCATCATTAAATGGAAGCGGTGTATTCGAGATTGGGCCCAAGCAGGACCCAAAAGCACAAGTAAGTTGCATGAGAAAGTGGCCCAAATGCCCATGGTCTCCATTCCTGTCATGTTACCTTTCATCTCCCAGTCTGCACCTATGGCCTCATGGGGAGTTCCTTATAATCAGTTGACTGAGGAAGAGAAAACTTGTGCTTGGTTTACAGATGGTTCTGCGCAATATGCAGGTGCCAAAAAAAGTGGACTGCGGCAGCACTACAGCCTCTTTCTGGGACCTCCCTGAAGAACAGTGGTGAAGGGAAATCCTCTCAATGGGCAGAACTTCGAGCAGTGCACCTGGTTGTTCACTTTGCTTGGAAGGAGAAATGGCCAGATGTGTGATTATATACTGATTCATGGGCTGTGGCCAATGGTTTGGCTGGATGGGCAGGTACTTGGAAGGAACATGATTGGAAAATTGGAGACAAGGATTTATGGGGAAGAGGTATGTGGATAGACCTCTCTGAATGGCCCAAAGAAGTGAAGATATTTGTGTCGCATGTGACTGCTCACCAAAGGGTGACCTCAGCGAGGATGATTTTAACGATCAAGTGGATAGGATGACCCATTCTGTGGAAACCACTCATCCTCTTTCCCCAGCTTCTCCTGCCATTGCTCAATGGGCTCATGAACAAAGTGGCCATGGTGGCAGAGATGGAGGTTATGCATGGGCCCAGCAGCATAGACTTCCACTCACCAAGGCTGACATGGCCACAGCCTCTGCTGAGTGCCTAATCTGCCAGCAGCAGAGACCAACACTGAGTCCCTGATATGGCACCATCCCTCGAGGTGATCAGCCAGCAACCTGGTGGCAAGTTGATTACATTGGACCACTTCCGTCCTGGAAAAGGCAGCATTTTGTCCTTATTGGATATGGATTTACCTTCCCTGCACGCAATGCTTCTGCCAAAACTACCATCCATGGACTTACAGAATGCCTTATCCACTGTCATGGTATCCTACACAGCATTGCCTCAGATCAAGGGACTCACTTCACAGCAGATGAAGTGTGGCACTGGGCCCATGCTAATGGAATTCACTGGTCTTACCATGTTCCCCATCATCCTGAAGCAGCTAGCTTGATAGAACAATGGAATGGCCTTCTAAAGACATAATTACAGAGCCAGCTAGGTGGCAATACCTTGCAGGATTGGGGCAATGTTCTTCAGAGGCTGTATATGCTTTAAACCATCATCCAATATATGGTGCTGTTTCTCCCATAGCCAGGATTCACGGGTCCAGGAATCAAAGGGTGGAAATGGGAGTGGCACCACTCACTATTACCCCTAGTGACCCACTTGCAAGGTTTTTGCTTCCTGTACCCTTGACCTTATGCTCTGCAGGCCTAGAGGTCTTAGTTCCAAAGGGAGGAGTGCTCCCACCTGGAGACACATCACTGATTCCATTGAACTGGAAGTTAAGAATGCCACATGGCCACTTTTGGCTCCTTATGCCTCTGGATCAATGGGCAAAGAAGGGAGTTACCATACTGACTGGTGTGATTGATCCAGATTTCTAAGAGGAAATCAGATTGATATTACATAATGGAGGTAAAGAAGAGTATGTCTGGAATGCAGGAGATTCCTTGGGGCATCTGTTGGTACTACCGTGCCCTGTGATTAAAGTCAATGGAAAACTACAGCAACCTAACTATGACATGACTACTAATGACACAGACCCTTCAGGAATGAAGGTTTGGGTCACCCCACCAGACAAAGAACCATGACTAGCCGAGGTGCTCGTTGAGGGCCAAGGGAATACAGAATGGGTGGTGGAAGAAGGTAGTTCTAAATACCAGTATAGGCCACGTGACCAGTTGCAGAAACAGGGACTGTAATTGTTGTGAACGTTTGTACTTTGTGTGCATCAAATATTTTTGTTTCCTTCACTTATAAAATATAACCTGTAAACGGGGCTAGTGTGTTTTTTGATTGTACGTGTGTTAGTTGTATCATGTTAGTCTGAAGTATGACTTTCTAATTGTCTTTATTCAGAGATTATGTATGGTTTAAGGAGATGTGTACATGTGCCAAGTTGACAAGGGGTGGACTGTGATGGTTAAGATTGTGTGTCAACTTGGCTGGGCCATGATTCTCCGTGTTTTAATGTAATCACTCTCATGATAGAATATACTGTGAGTAGCCAATCAGATGAAAGGGAGTCTCCTTGGGGGTGTGGCCCGCATCTGTATATAAGCAGATGTTCTGGCTTTTTGCTCTCTCTGGATCCTGCTGCTGCTTCCTGTCATCTCATCTCCCATTCTTGGGACTTGAGCTGTCAGCTTATCTACTGACCCTGGGATTCGTTGATCTGCACAGCCTGAGTGGGAGCCCTGCTCTCCAACCTTCTGATCTTGGGCTTGCCAGCTTCTGCAGCTGTGTGACTTGGGAGAGACCTCTACCCTGATCCACGAACTTGGGATGTTCTAGCCTCTACAATTGCGTGAGTTGTTTCCTTGATATAATCTCTCTCTCTCTATATATATATATATATATTTATACACTTTACTGGTTTTGCTTCTCTAGAGAACCCAGCCTAAGACAATATTTGTAATGAAGAGTTGTTGGTCTTGCAAAATTCTATCTTGTGATCTCCAGTATTGTATCTATTACCAAGGCCATATTTTCCAACTACTTATTCTTCTTCTTTGTTTCCAATTTTTAATTCCAATCACCAGTAATTATCAACGCATTCTGATTGCATGTTTGATCAATTTCAGACTGCAGAAGTTGGTAAAAATCTCCAATTTCTTCATCTTTGGCCTTAGAGGTTGGTGCATAAATATGAATATTAGTCAAATTAACTGGTCTTCCTTGTAGGCATATGGATATTATCCTATCACTGACGGCTTTGTACTTCAGAATAGATCTTGAAATGTTTTTTTGACTATGAATGAAATGCCATTTCTCTTCAATTTGTCATTCCTAGCATAGTAGAGCATATGATTGAATCAAAACATCCAATACCAATCCATTTCAGCTCACTAATGCTTAGGATATCGATGTTCGTGTGTTCCATTTCATTTTTGATGCAATTTCCAGTTTTCCTAGATTCATACTTCGTACATTCCATGTTCCAATTATTAATGGATGTTTGCAGCTGTTTCTTCTCATTCTGAATCATTCCACATCAGCAACGAAGGTCCCGAAGGCTTGACTCCATCTGTGCCCTTACGGTAGACTCTACTTTGAGGAAGAAACTCTTACCCAGTTGTATTTTGAGTGCCTTCTAACCTGAGGGTCTCATCTTCCACACTATATCAGACAATCTTCTGCTGCTATTCATAATGTTTTCACAGGCTAAATTTTTAAGAATTAGACCACCAGGTACTTCTTCCTAGCCTGTCTTAGTCTGGAAGCTTAGCTGAAATCTGTCCACCTTGGGCGACCTTGCTGGTATTTGAATACTGGTGGCATAGCTTCTAGCTTCTAGCATCTCAGCAACATGCAAGCTCCCATAGCACAACAAAATGGCAGATGTGTGGGAACAAAAAAAAAAAAAGATTAAAATTTCAAAATGATTTCCCGAATAAGCGCACTGACTTTACCGTTATTGATTTCATCTGAAGCAGTCAATATTCAAACACCACCATACTTACAACTTATAAAATAAGCAGTTGAAAATGGAAAATTAAAGTGCATTGATCAATTGCTCAAACAGTCTGGCTTTACAAACTAGAGAGTTACAAGAAATCCAGTTGACCTATAAACTTAGGTAATTTTAAGAGGTTAAATTTTAATCTAAATGTTACTTTGTCTAAAGCAATTCTAAAAGATAGTTACTTAAGGATAGCTTTAAAATACATACATTTGTGATTAGTTTTAAAAATACTTCAATAGTGAATGCCAACACTGATTCATCCCCAACTATATTTTTATTCCCACCTTGAATTTACACCATCTTTATCACTGTATGAACAAACCAATATGGACATCAGGCAAATGGTATTTCTATACTTCTGTACTCACTTCTGGTTTAAGTTTGTGTCAAGTATCTGTTCCTTGTAGATCCTTTTCCAATTTTTTTTTTTTTAATTGAACTATTCCCAATGATGTAGACTAGGAAAAGAAAATCAATACTCTATAATTAAAACATGATAACTAAACATTTTTGTAAAGGTTTGTGAGGAATATTCACTAACTACAGCAGTGGTTGTCAAAGTTGTCTGTGGACCAGAAGCACTGGCATCACCTGGGAACCTATGAGAAGTGTAAACTGTGGGACCCTACCATGGATGTACTTAATCTGAAACTCTGAGAATGGGGCAAGCAACGTCTCCTAATAAGCCCTCCATGTGATTCTGATGCATGCTAAAGACTGAGGATCACTGAACTAGAATGTAGAAGACACTAGACTGATAAACATGATCAGAACTATGCACACTTATTTGCAAATACAAAATATTTCACATTCAGGAAATAAGTAAGAAGAGGTATAGGCTCAACTTCACTGTTGTTAGTTACCGTAGAGATTGATTTCAACTCATGGTGACCCCATGTGTGCAGAGTAGAACTACTCCATAAAGTTTTCAAGGCTGTGATCTTTCAGAAGAAGATTGCTAGGCTTGTCTTCTGGGGTTTCTTTCTGTGGCTTAGAAGCATCAATTTCTGGCTAGTAGTCAAATGCTTAACCATTTGCACCACTCAGCTCCACCAAAAAAAAAAAAAAATGTTGTCCTGGAGTCAATTCCGACTCATGGTGACCCTACAGGAAAGAGTACAACTTCCCCACAGGGTTTCCAAGGCCGTAATCTTTAGGGAAGTGGACTACCACATCTTTCTCCCGTGGAGTAGCTGGTGGGTTCTAACTGCCAAACTTGGGATTATTAGCTGAGTGCTTAAGCACTGAGCCACCCGGTAGGGTTCTTCCCAGCTCCACTAAACCAAAAAACCTGTTGCTATCGATTCCATTTCAACTCATAGCAACCCTATAGGAGAGTAGAACTGAATTACCCTGTAGGGTTTCCAAGGAGCAGCTGGTGGATTTGAACTGCCAACTTTTTGGTTAGCGGTGGAACCACTAACCCTAATTCAGACCTACAGAATCTGTTACTCCAAAAAAAAAAAAAAAAAAAAAAAAAAAATCAAAGAAGGTATCATTCTTCTATTATACAGATACCACCTTCTGAGGCAGTCAGAATCCTGTCCTTATTTGTCTTCTAATATTTCCTTTTTTATTATAAGCATTCAGAGAGTAAACTATATGAACATAGTACTATTGCAAACCATTATAGGCTGTGAAATTTTACCAGTAAACTTGAGAGTAACAAATTCTGATGGTGGTCTTCACTTGTGCTGATTTGGGGGAAAGAAAAATTAATTGTACTTTAGTGAATTATACTTTATCACAGTCCTAGAATGTGATAGTAAGAGTAGAGGTAAATTTAATATCCTCCATTGAAGAGATCCAGAAAAGCCAAAGAGGAAGTTCCTTAAAATAATTACAAAGTTCTCTACACACAGTGAAAAGATCTAACAACATAAAACAGTATTTAATTTTTCAACAACAGGTGTGTCATACGGATGCCTCATTTCTGTTAAAATTCACTTTTAACCCTTTTTCAGGATAAACATCATCTGTAGACTCCATACTCAAAAATAAGTTAAGTGCTCCTTCTCTATGCTCTCTCAGAGCTGTCCTTCCCTTACCATAGCTCTTAAAGCATTTTGTTGTTGATCATTCAGTTGTCTCTTTTCATTCATAATACTTAGCAGAATGTGAAATACATTTTTGTGCATTTGATTATTTGATAACCATCTTTTTCTCCTTTGAGAACAGTGACCATGTCTTTTTTGCATGCAACTTAATGTCCAGCAACTGGGTCAGCGCCTGACACATTGTAGATACTCAGGAAATGTGTGTAGAATGAATGAAAGAGTGAATACTTTGCTATAAACTCTATCAGGTCACAAACCCTGACTGTCTGTCCTAGGACACCCTTTCAACTCAGTACTAAAGTCACTCCTGGGATTCACTCATCAGCCAAGGATTAGACAGGCCCATAAAACAAAATGAAACTAAATGGGCACACCAGCCCAGGGACAAGGACAAGAAGGCAAGAGTGGATAGGAAAGCTGGTAATGGGGAACCCAACGTCGAGAAGGGGAGAGTGTTGACATGCTGTGGGGTTGACAACCAATGTCACAAAACAATATGTATATTATTTTAATAAGAAACTAGTTTGCTCTGTAAATCTTCAACTGACTTACAATTAAACAAAAAAACCCTGTCTGTCTCATATTTCATTAAATTGTCCCCAAAGATTTTTGTGACTGAGTCAGTAGGCACCTGCTAAATATTTGCTCAACTAATAAATTTACTAATTTGTTAAAATGATTTTTCCTAGCTTGAGGATTGTCTTTAAATTAAATTTTTTTTAAAACTTACATATATTTTATTATTTTGTGTATTCAAATAGAGTTTTTCCCTCTTTTGGTTTCTCTCCATAATTCTGACCTTAAAAAGGGCTCTCACCAATTTTTTTCTAAGTCTAATCATATGGTTTCCTTTGACAATACTTACTTCTGGCTGAAGAAATTTGATTCTATTCATTTGACTTTAGTTACTGAGATAACAAAACAGTGGGTTTTGTTTATGTAATTAAGGAAGTTGGTGACTAAATCTTTTACACACACACACACCAGTTCACAAGAGATAATGTGATAAAGATAAATGTAGAGGATAATTTTCTCTGCCTATTATGTTAATGACATAGTACCTATATAATGTTTATATTAATCACAAAGTAATTATATAGGATTGACTTTATATACCTTTTTAATGGGCCCTCACTGACAAGTTTCATTTACCTGCTTTGATCAACCTTGATGCACAGTTGATGAACTCTCAGAATGGGCAGTCACTGACGAAAACATTGATGAAAGAGAAAGTATTCTAAATTTTTAAAATTTGCCTGGTTTGGTCTCTTTTTTAAAAAAAATACACCTTATTAAATTTATAGACTTCTATTTCATTTTGTTTTTAAAAAATTCTTCATTGTGCCTTAGATGAAAGTTTGCATAGCAGATTAATTTCCCATTTGATACTTTGTACATAAAGTGTTCCATGACATTGGTTTCATTCCCCATGATGTGTCAGCACTCTCCCCATTTCAGTCCTAGATTCCCTATTTCCTTTGGTCCTGACTTTCTACCCCTTCCTGCCTTCTCAGCCTTGCTTTTGGGCAGGTGTTGCCCTTTTGATCAAGTATAATTGACTGTTCTCAGGAGCACATTCCTTTTAGGTGTAATTGTTTATTTTATGGGCCTGTCTATGGTTTGGCTAAAACGTGGTCTCCCGGAATGACTTCAGTTCCAGTTCATAACGGTGTGTTAGGGCCATAGTCTTATGTGTTCTTCCAGTCTTGTCAGGCCAGTAGTCTGGTCTTTTTTTGTGAATTTGATTTTTTGTTCTACAATTTTTCTCCTGCTTTGTCCTAAATTTATAAGACTTTTAAAATCAAGGTAATAAAGTTATATAAAATACCTACTATGTGCCAGGCATAGTACTAAGTGCTTTACACACATTATAGTGTTTATTTTTATAATTTATTTGATTTTTGTTGTTGTTGAAAATATACACAGCAGAACATACACCAATTCAATAATTTCTACACATACAATTCAGTGACATTGAACATTCTTCAAGTTGTACAACCATTCTCACCCTCCTCTTCTGAGTTGTTCCTCCTCCATTAACATAAACTCACTGTCCCCTGAGGTTTCTATCTAATCTTTCCGGTTGCTTTTGTCAGTTTGATCCCATATAGACAGATCGTAAAAGAGCACAGTGCTCACAGCAGACATATTCTTTACTAGTTAAGCTAAATTATTGTTTAGTTTTAAAAAACTTCAGGAGATATTTTTGGTTTAAGGTTTAAAGAGTATCTCAGGACAATAGTTTCAGAGGTTCATCCAGCCTCCATGGCTCCTGAAAACCTGAATTCCATGAGAAATTGAAACTTCGTTCTGAATTTCCATCTTTTGATCATGATTCTTCTCTAAATTCTTTGGTCATAATGTTCAGTTACGGTAGCAGGGCACCATCCAGTTCTTCTGGTGTCATGGCAAAGGATGTAGTTGTTCATGGAGGCAATTAGCCACACTTTCCATTTCTTCCTCCTGTTCCATATTCACCTTCTTCCTCTGTTGCTCCTGGCAAATGGAGACCAATTTCTGTGCCTTGGATGGGCACTCGCAAGCTTTTAAGATCTCAGGCACTACACAACGAACTAGGAGGTAGAACAGAAGCACTAAGCACGATATTAGGCCGACTAACTGGCGTGTTCCGTGAAACCATGACTCTAAACCTCTAATCTAAGGAACCAAATCCCATGAAGTATTTGGTTGTACGTAAGCAGCCTCAGCAGCTACTTTTTTTTTGTCATTGTTTTAAATATATCTATAAAACAACCTTTACCAATTCAACTTTTAACAGGTGTAAAACTTATTGACTGCAATTATATTAATCAGCTTTTCGACCCTACCTGTAATCAGTGTGATATTATATTAACTTTCTAAGAATATTCTAAGACATTTTTAGCATCTATTTTACAGAATAGAAAACTGTCACAAAATGCCATTAACTAGAGTATGGTGACATTGCCTGTATCTATTAGACACAAGAATTATAACTAAGCCTGTTTGATTCCAGTAATATATCGTTTAGTGCTTACTGTGTAATAAATAACACATATCTAGTGGCAGCTTAAAATAACTAACTTTGTTATTTTGCACAATTACAGGGAGTCACTGATGGCTCTTTCAGTCTAGGCTAGTTTAGCTGAAATTCTGTAGTCAGCTGCTGGCTTGACTGGGATTAGATAGTCTAAGATGGCCTCACTCACAGAAATGGCAGTTGGCAGGCCATCAGCCAGAGGGCCTCAGGCTCCATCAGGCTGGCTCAGGCTTATTCACATGGTGACAACAGGATTCCTGCTGAGCAAGAGTGCAAGGCCCATTGCATAAGCACATTTTAGATTCTAATTGCCTCATATCTGCTAATGTCTCATTGGCAAAAGAAGTCACATAGCCAAGGCTAGATTTAGAAGGAGAAATTTTCCACTATACAGTTTTTAGAACAAGGTCTGCATTGCATTTTTATCCAAATATTTTCAATTGAAGATACTCTATTCCTGCTTGCATAATTAAGAGGACTGTCAACATTGTCTTTGCAGGTGACCAGAAATTTGATCATTGTTTATTTGGAGACACATACAGTTATGCAGAAATATGTTGATTCATTTCAATCGAATTTTATTAAAATGTACAATACATAAGCTCTAATAGGTTGTTGGTGGAATTATTTGGACCCTTCATTTGTGTTTCTGTATCATTTTGTATTTTATTTCCATGAAGATTGTCTTACATTTCTAAAAGTTTATTTTTGTTATATAGCAATAGAGAAGTTGAAACCAATCCATAGTCAAAGAGTTTGTTGATTAAATCATATTTCCTATACAAATATTAAGATTAGTGGCCCTCAATCAATGTGCTGTAGCACCTGGTGTTCTGGAAGGCTTTCAGTGTTTTGTTTCCAGTGCACACAATGTGCTTTGTCTAAAACTAAGCTAAGTTCTAACAGGATAGATACAGTTACAACACTGTATCAAATAGAGCATTGCATGGAGCGTTATCAATGCAATGTGGAACAGAATATGGCTTGCTATGTGTAAAAAATAAAGACATACCATTAAAGAGATGCAAAGGAAAATGCTTATTTCCTGAAACTTGGAAAAATATAGCTTTACTAGAGAACAGGTGCCTGTGTTCAGGCCACTAAACTGTGCAGCTCAAGCAGCCACAATATTCTGAGGGGGATCAAATGAATAATGATATGTCTGGGTATGCTTTTATATTTACCATGCAACCCTTTTTAAATTTAATAGTGATTGCTTTATACTCACTGATAACTAATCTAATCTCATTTTCAGTCTTTTCTTTCAAGAGAGTCTCCAAAATTCTAGATTTAGAGCTGGGCAGAGGGCTGTGGGGACCATGATCTCGGGGAACATCTAGCTCAGTTGGCATAACACAATTTATAAAGACAATGTTCTACATTCTACCTTGGTAAGTAGCGTCTGGGGTCTTAAAAGCCTGTGAGCAGCCATCTAAGATACTCCACTGGTCTCACCCCTTCGGGAGCAAGGGAGAATGAAGCGAACAAGATACAAGGGAAAGATCTGTCCAAAGGACTAATGGACCACAGCTACCATGGCCTCCACCAGACCAAGTTCAGTACAGCTAGATGGTGCCCGGCTACCACCACTGACTGCTCTGACCGGGATCACAATAGAGGGTCCTGGACAGAGCTGGAAGAGAATGTAGAACAAAATCCTAACACACACACACACAAAAAAATACCAGATTTACTGGCCTGACAGACTGGAGAAATCCCGAGACTATGGTGGCCCCTGGACACGCTTTTAGCTCAGCGGTAAAGTCACTCCCGAAGTTCACCATTCAGCCAGGGATTGGACAGCCTCATAAAACAAAACGGGACTAATGAGGCACAGCAGTCCAGGGACAAGGACTAGAAGGAAGGAGGGGACAAGAAAGCTGGTGATAGGGAACCCAGGGTAGAGCAGGGACAGTGTTGATGTGTCTCGGGGTTGTTAACCACTGTCATAGGGCAATATGTGTACTAACGGTTTAATGAGAAACTATTAGTTCTGCAAACTTTCATCTAAGGTACAAAAAAAAAAAAAAAGTTATGTATGTGAGATCAGATTGACAACAGCAGCTCAGAAGGTTTGATGGGAGGCCTAGAGAGCAGTGAGTTGAAGATAATTGTAATGGAATAATTTGGAAAATGATAGCCAGAATAGCAGCACAACTGGAAGAATGTAATCGATGTCACTAAATTCTACATGGAGAAACTTTTGAAATGGTGTAATTTTGGCTATGTATATTTTCACCAAAAAAAAAGTCCTCCAAGGTCAAGAAAGGAGAGTGTTGACATGTCATGGGGTTGTTAACCAATGTCATAAAACAATATGTGTACTGACTGTTTAATGAGAAACTATTTGTTCTGTAAACCTTCATCTCAAGTACAATAAAAAAAAATTAAAAAAAATAGATCCATGTTTCTAAACCAGATGTGCTAGCAATTGGATAGTACGTTATGAAAATTTTTTTCTATAATGGTTAGTTTAAAATTGTAATTTCTATAACCTCAAATAGAGGCTGTATCTCAAAATATTCATTTCAACTATAACTCAGTCTACAGTCCAATACAGGCTGAATAATTTTACATAACCACAGACTCTTCTACATAAAGCATATATTTGATATTACATCTTCTTCCCAGATTAGATGACAAGCAGTATTCAAATCACAAAATCCTCTTGTATAAACAGGTTGTTACTACAGTTCCAGATTATGATTTTCAATTACCATATGTTTCTAAATGTTTACTTAGGATTTTAGAAAGAGTGTGGCTTTTTCCTGCAAGCAATCAAATAAAAGATACCTTTATTTGGATAATATTTGAAAGCATAAATGCTGGAAGGTAGGAGAAAAATTATCTTTAAATATCAGCCTGATAGAAGAGAATTAGAGTATCTTGTCCTAGAAAAAAAATAAAAAAATAAATTCAAAAAAACACTTAGGATCAAAATTAATACCAAAAAATAAAATAGTAAGAACTTAGTCACATAAGCAAATTTCTATTTCTTTTATAAAAGTGCCAGTGAATAGCAATAATACTTGAAGCTTAAAATTGCTTTCATCAACACAAAAAAGGAGTTTACAAAAATTCTCTTTTTTCTGAAAACACAATATAAAATTGTCAGGAAGACCTTCTTTAGGTTATGTGCCTTCTTTTCTGCAATAAAAATAATTAAAGAAATAGATTCCCGATGCTCATGTCAGCAATCTCTCTGAATCAGGGATATATTCTTATTTTTATCATCTGAAATGCAGAATTCTGGAATTATATAATTGTATCTAACCAAATTTCAGAATCCAATTGTTGATGCTTATGTATTTTGTTTTCTTTTCCCATATTGCAGACAATTTTCATCATTGACTTTAAAGAACTCTTTACATTTATCTTTACCAAGACTATAAAATAGGTTTATCACTATCACTGTGAAAAAGAACGAAAGATTCATATATTATTTCATATGCTTAATAGCCATAGACACGGGATACAGAAAAGTAGTTCCATCTTCTTATTGTATACCGGCATGGACATTTCTGAAACTTGGTAGGAGAAAAACAAACAAAAAACTGTCTATTCATTGCTGAAGAAAGAAATGGAACCATATTTCTAGAACTGTTTTTAATTTACAAAAGGTTTCCTTTCAGGCTACAAGTTAAACTAGGTTTTGGCTTAAAGTTCAGAAAATTAAACAGAAGCAAATTTTTTTTAAATCATGCCTTTTTTAATCACTTATATGATTAATTTCTACCTGTTATGAAAGGATATTTAATCCAAAACATTTTAAACTTGTTTTTTCTAAGCTGTAAGTACACAGACACATTTTGAATGTTAAAGGACATTTAGCTTAAAAATATAATGGATTTTCCCAGAGCTACCAATAAGGAGAAAGTCAACGAGGCTGACATCCTGATTTGGATTTGTAGCCTTCAGAACTGTGAGAAAGTAAATTTCTGTTCTTTAAAGCCTCCCTCCCCTCCAGAAAAAAAGCTATGAGGCAGTTCTACTCTCTCACATGGGTGTCTCTGAGTCAAAATGGACTCAGTGGCACCTAACAACAACACCTGCTAATTATGAGTGTCCAAATATATAAGAGACAGAAAATGGTAGTCAGGGAAGGCTACCTGGAGAAAAAGGCCCTAAAACTGTTCCTCCACTTTGATAGAAGACTGTAAGTAATCCACAGGCCAGACCTAGTCTCATTGTTCTGGGCAATAGGATATGGTATGTAACGGGGTGCTAACTGAAAGATTGGCAGTTGGAACCCATCAGGCGCTCTGTGGTAGAAAGATGTGGCAGTATGCTTCTAGGAAGAGTACAGCCTTGGAAAACCAATGGGGGCAGTTCTGTTGTGTCCTATAGGGTCACTATGAGTCAGAATGGTCTCGAAAGCAAGGGGTTTGGGGTTTTGTTTTGTTTTGTTTTGTTTTGTCTGTCTTAGAGACAGTTCATACAGCCGATGGATCACAGTATTGAAGGAATGTTAGCCTGGTCCCATGGCAGGCCTGTCTGAAAAGTGCTTTCCTTTCCTTCCAGAAGTCCTGTTCCAGGGTGTCACAGAGCCAGCCCCTGACACTTCTTTTCTGAATTTAAATAAACTTCAGTCTAAGAGTTAAACTCAGCCAAATTAAAAATATATATATATACATATATATTTATATATATATATATCTATTATATGTATGTCTATATCTATATACACTGGATTTGGAAGCTGAAATGTTATGGAAACCTTCCAAAATAGTGTGTAGAGACAGTCATATCTAAGAAGGCAACCCTAGAAAGTCAACGTCTAGGTGTCACATATAAGTGACATGATGAGAACAGAAATTCTGAAGAAAGATGTGGAAAACAGAAGAAGTTGAGCACATGGCATTATTTCTGGAATCTTGACTTTAAGGAAATTGTGAATAATTTTTAATAAATAAAAAAGCATTTTAATCACCATTATGCCAAGACTGATTGATTTGTGAAAAAAATTTTTTTCCAGGGAAAATCAAATAAGACAATAGAATTCCTTGATCAATTTTCCATAAACTGTAGAAGTTTCCATTTTTCCCCATTTTTCTTTTTCCTTTGCTATTATGATTTTTTTCAGTATTGATTTTTTCTGTTAATTTTAGAATAAAGTTTAACTAATCATCACAGTTTTGTTTTTGCTTGTCAAATTTTAATAGTTGTAGCCTTTGTCATAGTAAGATTTTTTTCTTCTACTTCTTTGTCTTCCTCCTCTTCCGTCTCTCCATCTCTTTTTCCTTCTTATCCTTGTTTTCTTTTCAAGTCCAATATTCCTGAGTCATTTCTAACAAATCTAAATGCTCCAAGAGACTATAATCTCTGCAAGGGCAGGAATTTCTGACTGTTTTGCTCATGCTGGACTCATAATAAGCATCTAAATATATTCAGACAAATGTTAGTGTAATAACATTTTTACATTGTACAGTTTTTAACTTGGGTCATTTGCACGTGTGTTGATTATTTACACCTAGAAAAATACATACAGTACTTGATTTTTTTTTATTTATTCCTTGGAAGAAAAATAAAATTGTGGTAGGGCAGAGTTAAAGGATCTGAATACACGATGCAGTCAAAATACCATAATCAAAGTGATGGGACCAAATCACCAGGGTCAGAACATCCTTTGTTTTACGAAGCATGTCCTAATTAGGCATACCCAACCACAAAAACAGATGAATGAATAATGTTTCCTCTTAGCAGGGACAGGAAGTACTTTAGAATTTTTCTGAATATACTAATGCATTTCCCACTGCAGTGCAGATTTTTCTGCCTAAAATTCTCCCTACCCAACAGTTAGATAGGTTCTCTCTTTCTTGTATTTCAGATGTCAGTTCAGATGTTAACTTTTGAGGAAATTTTATTCCTATTATCCTATATAAAGAAGATTCCTCACTTTCCTGTTATTCTCTAACCCGTAATACGTTCACACTATTATATACATATACGCATATGTAAAGATGTATGTTCATGCGTGTTTACTTTAGAGTTGTCTGTCACCCACATTAGAAGATAAATTCATTGGGGGCAGGGGAGACAGTTAGGACTATCTTTTGTCTTACTCCAATTGTATCCCCAGGATCTACAAAGTTCATGGCAAAAAGAAATCAAGATAAAAAACTGGAGATTTCTCCAAATTCTAAAACATAAGCTCCACGTTTGCAGGGTTATTTGTTTGCACACTTGAATCAAGACATCCTCCACAGTGATATATCTCAAGGG
Organism: Dugong dugon; assembly: GCA_030035585.1. NCBI lineage: Eukaryota > Metazoa > Chordata > Mammalia > Sirenia > Dugongidae > Dugong > Dugong dugon. Next base: position 45,789,435 of record CM057465.1, read on the forward strand.
CTCCATTTCTTCTATCCTTCCCTTGGAGGTAGAAATAACAACCAAGGTCTAAACATTACTCTCCTTTTATCTTAAAATTCTCTTTAGCTAACCTCTAACTCCGAAATGCTTTTTAGCCAATTCCCAAATAATTACATAGGTTTAGATCCATGGGATGAATTGTGGACTGACTTTTGTGTGTGTGTGTTTGTGTGGCCTGTCTTAATGGTTCAATTAAGAGAATATGAAACAAAAGAATGTCAGCCAGGTGGACATCTCAGCCAAAGTCTAAGATAAAGCATAGAACAATGGTTAAGAGCACAGACTCTGCAGATACATTGACTGCGGTTTAAATCTCAGCTCTTCTCATCATTCAGTGTGATATTTTGAGCAACTTGTTTGATTCCTGCCTGAGCTTTGGTCTCCTCGTCTGTAAAATATATTTGTACCTATCCATACATTTGTTGTGAAGATTAAAGAAATCTATATATTTAAAGCATAAAACTGTGTGTAACAGTCATAAAAAATGTGTGTTATTTATTATCTTGGTTCAATATGTACTAGAAAAAGGAAACTTTTAGACAAAAATGGAAGAAGCTAACTCCAGCTGAAGAGTGCATGTTAACACCTTATAGCCTGGCTCTACTATTTATTCCCTGTGTAGTATTTTCAAATGATTTCCTTTTTTATATTATATATGTTAATTAGCTCAGCCTAATGCGATAATGATAATATTAAGTACCTCATAGGAAATTCACGAGGTGTAAATAATTTACAAACTGAAAAACACAACAGGGCCAGGTACATAGTAACACTGTGTAAAATGGTAGCTATTTTGATAAAGATGTTAAAGTTGATAGTGATGATCTTACAAAGATATCTAAGTTATATTAGAATATGCTAAGATATTATGGTAAAATTACTAGCGACTTTTATTTTCTACTTTACATCCAGTTTATGTGTATTGTTTATTTTTATTTTTCTGAACGATAAAGGCAATATTGATGTTATCTGGGCGTGAAGTTCATTTGGCTGCCAATGCTTCATCAGAAAGGATCATATGAAATTATTCGTTGATGCATGCTACTGGATTTGTGCAAGATATTTAATTATTAACTCATCTTTGCAAGTCACACTTATTAACTAAAGGTTAGAAGTATGACGTGATTTTTTTAAATCTGAAGATGTTAATTTATAGTATATTTGTGGTAGTTTTAGATTTGATAATACTTTATTTCTTTTAGGAAAGATTAATTTGTTTCTTGTCCTGAAACATTTTAGTATTGCTTCTAATTAGAGCTTTAAATGATAAATGACCACTTCAAACTAAAATTAGGTAGGCAGAGAAAATGAAAAATATATATATAAAGGGAGTTGTAAAATAAAGTCTTTGTGAAATAAGCTATTGATTTCCTAAATGTTGCTAGGCAACTGTTGTAAAGTAAATTGGATAAAAACTCTCTTGATTTTAATGGGTTCCATCAGAATTACGTATGACGCAAATTCTAGTTTGATATTATCCATATACTTTTTTCCTTAGTAATAAAAATACTGAAATAATAATAATTTGTATTTCTTTAGATGTCATCATATTATCTAGGTAAGTATTTCTATGAAGTAATTTGAAAACTTGTACACAGAGCATAATTATAAGGGAAATTACTTAAGGTCATTTTTACATCTAATCCATGGCAATAAAGTTGCAGCCCAGTCAGCAAAACCTTGGCATAACCTTTATTTCATTCAGAAAATTCTATTAATCCTAATTGTTGTTGGCTTAATGAACGTGTGATTCAGTATTCTATAACCGACCTTGGGCCATTTCTTTTTAGGAATGGCATGTCACCAATAATGGCATATAAATCACTTTGATTTAAAATAGCCATTTAAACCAACAGATACCCTAAATTCTAAGCAAAATAAAGTATAATGAAATTATCCTGTATAAAAGTTTTACAGTCAGTTTAACATATACTTCTAAGGCATATAATAGTCAAATCTGGTTCTTTTCATATATCCCTCTCCTCACTACTCTATGATTGCTCCTGTAACCCAGCTTCAAACTCTCCCTAGAAACTTGCTCTATTTTCCTCTATATTTTTAAAATAGTTTCCTCCAGTCCTTTATTTTACCGAAAATCTTACTTTTCCCTGATGACACCAGTTTGCTTGTAGCCCACTGAACAGATAGCTACACATTCTCTCTTTCCAAATACTACAAAGACTTTGAGAGTGTTACCGCATGACGCTAGCTCTTTAAAGAGAAATGAAATCCTGATACAGCTACAACATGAAAAAACCTTGAAAACATTTATGCTGAGTAAAATAAGTCAGTCACAAAAGGACACATACTGTATGATCCCACTTACATGAAATATATAGAATAAGCAAGAGTATCAACCAAAAGAAACCAAACTCATTGTTGTCAAGTTGATTCCAACTCATAGCGACCCTATAGGAAAAAGAGCAGAACTGCCCGATAGGGTTTCCAAGGAGTAGCTGGTGGATTTGAACTGCCAACCTTAGGGTTGGCAGCTGAGCTCTTAATTACTGAGCCACTAGGGCTCCAGGCAAGTGTATAGAGACCAGTTTATTAGTGGTTAACAGGGGTGGGTAGGAGGGAAGGGGAAAGGAGTGCTCAAAGATCCTGTTAAGGGTGATAGTATAGTTTGGGAACAGGTAAGGGTGCTGGCTGAACAACATGATGAACTTAATGTCACTGAACTGTGCATATGAAGATTGTTGAAATGTCAAATGTTTTTTTACATATATATTTACCAAAAAAAAAAAAAAAATTCTAAAGGTTAACTACTTAGTAGGCTCATTTATACAAATGCCAACTTAAAGCTTATGTCTTCCAGTTGTACTACCCTTTACCACTTCACTCATCAAAGCATAAAATTTTTTAAGAACACCTGACTCCAAGTTTACAGGAAAATGAAGAGAACCAGTCAGAAATGTCAAGAACTCCATATCAATGCTTCCTTCCTTTCTTTTCGTTTCAGTGTAGAAGTGTCTCTTACGTTTAATATAACTCATTCCTCAGTGATCTGTTTTTTTCTTCCTTTCCTTCATTTTTCAACCTCTTTCTCTCTTTGCCTTCAACAAGTCCAAAGTTCTCTTATCTTAAAAACACACAGGCTTATTCACACACACACACAAATTTCCAGGTCACCCTATGTCCCTCTCTACCTCTCCATCAAATATTTCTGTTACTTCTCAGACATGTATCTTAAAAATGAAAACTATTTTTTTCTCCACTTCCGATCTTAGTTCACTACTTGACTCACTGCCGCATGTTCTCTGTTCCTGGCCTGCCACAGAAATTGCTTTGAATGAGGTCACTAATAATCTCTGGTTAAATCCAATAAACCCTTTTTGATTTTAATTTTAATTTTAGTCACACTTATCATTATTTGCTGGATCCCTGGTGACACAGTCGTTAAGCACTTGGCTGCTAACCAAAAGGTGGGCAGTTCAAATCCACCAGCCTCTCCTTGGAAACTCTATGGGGCAGTTCTACTCTGTCCTATAGGGTCACTATTAGTCAAAATCAACTCAAAGACAACAGGTTTGGTTTTTGTTATCATTATTTGCTACTTCCTCCATTGGAAATTCTCTTCTCCTTTCTTTTCCACAGTGTTGGTCTCTACTGTCTCTCACCACCATACCTCTTTCTAGTTACACTTTTTCACAAATTCCTCTTCTGTTACATCATGCTAATTGTGGATATTTCCAGGACTTTTATTTGATCCCATTTTCTTTTCAACCTGCACGTTGTTCATAGGGGAGAGCCCATCAGTACATGTAGTTTCAATAATCTCTATGTGTTAATGACACCCAAACATTATTGTTAGTCAAGTTCATTCTTCTTCACTACTAGGTATCTCTCCTTGGTGTCCAATTGATCTAAATATGTCTATATTAGTTTCCTATTGCTACTATAACAAATTACTGTAAACTTAGCAGTTTAAAACCACACAAATTTAATATCTTACAATGCTAGAGATCAGACATCCAAAATGGATATTACTGGACTAAAATCAATGTGTCAGTAGGTCTGTGTTCCTCCTGGAGGTGTAGAGGAGCTCTCTTTCCTTGTCATTTCCAGTGTCTAGAGGCAACCTACAGTTTTTGGGCTCTTCACCTATCTTAGGCTGTGTTTTCTACAGAAGCAAAAACAATAAAGTGTATAAATATATATATAGAGAGAGAGAGATTTATATCAAGAAATGGTTCATGCAGTTGTAGAGTCTGGAATGTCCCAAGTCCGTGGGTCAGGCTGGAGGCTTCTCCTGATTCACGAAGCCACAGGGGCTGGTGAACCCCAGATCAGCAGGTCAGACTGCAGGGCTCTTGCTCATGGGCTGTGAAGACTGATGAAGCCCAAGGTTGGCAGGCAAGACAGCAGATAAGCTGCTAGCACAAGTCCCAAGAAGTGGACATCAGATGAACAGGATCCAGCTGTAGGATCGAAAGTGAGCAAAGCCTGCAATCCTTGCCAGAAAGTTCATCTATATTGGATGCAGGTCACAATCCCAAGGAAATTCCTCTTCAGCTGATTGGCTATTCACAACAGAGCCCATCACAGAGGCAATCACAGTATACCAGATTTCATCATGGAAGTGATCACATCATCATATAACTGCCAAACTACACCATAACTGTCAAACAACTGAGAATCATGGCCTAGCCAGGTTGACACACAACTTAACGATCGTATCACTCCTTTCTCTGTCATCAAAGCCAGCAGCGTAACTTCTTCAAATCTCTTTTTCTGATCTTTGCTTTTGTTGTCATAACTTTTTATAAAGGATCCTTTCATTAAAAGAACCCTCATGATTACATGGAGCCCTCCTGGATAATCCAGGATACTCTCCACATTTTAGGATCCTTTAGTTAATCATATCTGCAAAATCCGTTTTTCCATGTAAGGTAACTTATTCACAGGTTGCAAGGATTGGGACGTGGACAAAACTGTGGTGTTGGCGGGGGGGGGGGGGGGGAAGGTTGTGTGTTATTCTGCCTATCATAATGTCTTAAATGATCTTTATTTTATACCAAGGCATCTCAGCCTCCTCACTAATGACAGTTTAAGCTGATAATTCTTTGTTGTGGTGCTTGGGGAAGAGGTGTCCTGTGAATTGTAGGATGTTTAGCAGCAACCCTGGTGTCTATCTACTCCCTAGATGTCACTAGCACCCTCCCTAGCTGTGACAACCAAAGTTTTGCCAAATATTCTCTGGGGATAAAATCATACCTAGTTAAAAGCCAGTGTGCTGAAAATTTTCCTTTTCCTCTTTTCCTTAACTTTGTGAAATGAACCGTTTAACCACTTCTAAATTAGGAACCTAGGAGTTATTCTCGACTCCTCTTCCCATTTATCCTCTATTTCCAGTGGTTAGCTGTTATTGTCAATACTACCTCTCCAATCTGACTTTATGTTCCCCTTATTTCTAACATTTTAGACCCTTACTTTTTTTTCTGTACCTGGATTATCACAATAGACCTCTAACTAATTTTCTTGATTTTATTACAGTCTGTTCCATCCCTATTTCTGAACTATCTTAAGGGTCTCACTCATCTATTCTTTTTTCTAAGTCTTCCTTTACCCCGGTTTCCAACTATCAGGTCTTTGGTTCAGTTGTTCACAGTAGAAGTTATGATAGAGTACTAATGCTCTTTTTTTGTCCTGTACCTGGATTTTGAATTTGGATATGGTGTTGTCTGAGTGTTGTCCCCACTAGGTTTAGTCCTTCAGAGATTTTGGCATGTGCATTTATCTGTGTGCCTGGAAAAAATGACAGATTTTTAGACCAAAGGGAAAACTCTAACTCCAAACACAGACTCTCCTGGTTTTAATTTATAATTGGCTCATGCTATTCATGCTATGTTTAGTAATTGAATGCAAATTTCTCTTCAATATAAGTTACTGTCAAGTAGAAAAATATGCCACCATTCAATCTAGTCCTGCTAAGTTTTTCTCTTCTTTTTGATTTCTACTGCTTATAAAACACACACACACACACACACACACACACACACATACACACACGTATATATATACACACACATATATATAATGTGTTACCAGTATTGTTGTTGTGAGGTGTCGTTGAGATGGTTCCAACTCATAGTGACCCTATGTACAACAAAAAGAAACACTGCCTGTTCCTACACAATTCTCAAGATCTTTGCTGTTTGAGCCCATTGTTGCAGCCACTGTGTCAATCCATCATGCTGAGGGTGTTTCTCTTTTTTCACTGACATTCTATTTTACCAAGCATGATGTCCTTCTCCAGGGACTGGTCCATCTTGATAACATGTCCAAAATACATGAGACAGAGTCTCACCATCCTTACTTCTAAGGAGCGTTCTGGCTGTTCTTCCAAAACAGATTTGTTCATTCTTCTGGCAGTCCATGGTATATTCAATATTCTTCACCAACACCATAATTTAAATGTATCACTTCTTCTTCAGTCTTTCTTATTCATTTTCTAGCTTTATTAAAAGTAATATATTAATCTTTAAGATTATAATTTTCATCAGGTTAGAAATGAATACATGTAACACTTGAACTATTGGAAAATGTATTTTCACTGACACGTATATAATGCCTATCCAATAGCATGCAGAATTGATATTTCCTCAAGTTTATAACATTTTTGATACATCTAAAGTAGACAGTGGTCCTCAAAAAATTATATTGGTATATTTTCTCAATGTCAATGTTGCTCTGCTATCCATTTAAAAAGCCTTGACTGACCATTCTTAAATTCCTAGACTGAAAAATAAAATACTCAAAAATGAAAGTTAAATACAAGTAGTGTGCAATATTTCTTTATGAGGAAGAAAGGTAGTGTGATATTATAAAATTGAAAGAATGGAACTTGACAATTGTTTTAAGTCAAACAATTATTTATATCATATATATATATATATATATATATATATATATATATATATATATATATATATATAATTTTCCTTTTAAAAAACATTTTTAAACATGGTGACACAAACTTTAGATTAATAGATATTTTTGCCTGTACCTTATCTCTCTCATGCTTTCTCTACAATTAGAACCCCAGCAAAATACAACAGTCAAAAGACTGGGAAATATATATTGTTTATAACTTTTGGGTAAACAGTATTCAGTATCCCAATGACATTATCAAGTGGCATTTCCTACTATTTTTTTCTAGATACAATACAAAAAAGATGCTAATATTGAAAAAAAAAAAAAGCCATAATGTGCACATTAATGAGTGCTGACATTTCTCTTTAACACCCCTTAAGTAATTTTTTATTTTTGGTTTATTAAGATTTTAGAATACTGAATAAATTCAATATATTTATTTTAAGCTACTGCATACACTAAGAGCAATAATTATATTCTTAATGGAGGTGGTATTTCCTGAAATACTTGTTTCCCAGTAGATGACTAAGTGAATGACTGCAGGAAAAGAATAAATAAATAAAGCACAACTACTCAATTATGGATAATCCAAGTTTCATTTATATTAAAAGACCTTTATATTTCCAGTGTTTCAATTGATTTTATCGTGGTAAGTATTCTCCCAAATAGAAAACTACTATAGAGACTGATAAAGAAACACTAGAGGAAGACTAACGAAAATAATAGAAGAGAGAAAGGAGGAGAAACAGGACAGGCAGAGGCTTGAGACAATAAATATTCAAGGATATTTCTATGATGTATTCGGGCAGTTTTATTCAAATCATGGATTGCTTTGAAATAACGTAAACTTTCTAACACCTTGCATGCCTGTTGTAGTTTCATGAATATTTCACAGAAAATGTTTTTATGTTAAAGATTAGAGAGTTAGAGCACCCTATTTTTTTTTATTCTGCTTTAACTGAAAGTTTACTGTTCAAGTTAGTTTCTCATACAAAAATTTATACACACGTTATTATGTGCCCTAGTTGCTCTCCCTGTAATGTGACAGCTCTCGCCTCTTTCCACCCTGAAATTCCCATGTCCATTCAACCAGCTCCTGTCCCTTTTTGCCTTCTCATCTCACATCCAGACAGGAGCTGCTGATTTAGTCTCATGTATCTGCTTGAGCTAAGAAGCACTTTCTTCGTGAGTATCATTTTATGTCTTATAATCCAGCTAATCTCTGTCTGAAGAGTTGGCTTCAGGAATGGTTTCAGTTCTGAGCTAACAGAGACAGTCCGGGGGCCACGTCTTCTGGGATCCCTCCAGACTCAGTCAAATCATTAAATCTGGTCTTTTTGCTAGAATTTGAGTTCTGCACCCTACTTTTCTCCTGCTCCATCAGGTACTCTCTGTTGTTTTCCATGTCAGGGCAGTCATTTGTGGTAGCCAGGTACCATCTACTTCTTCTGGTCTTAGGCTGATGAAGTCTCTGGTTTATGTGGCCTTTTCTGTCTCTTGGGCTAATATTTTCCTTGTGTCTTTGGTGTTCTTCATTCTCCTTTACTCCAAAGGGGGTTGGGACCATTTGATGCATCTTAGATGGCCGCCCACTAGCTTTTAAGACCCCAGACGCCACTTGCCAAAATGGGATGCAGAACATTTTTTTAATAAACTTTATTAAGCCAATTGAACTAGATGTCTCCTAAAATCATGGTCTCCGGACCCTAGTCCCTGCTACTCTGTCCATCAAAGTGTTTGGTTGTGTTCAGGAAACTTCTTAGCTTTTGATTTAGTCCAGTGGTTCTGACTTCCCCTGTATTGTGTATTGTCCTTCCCTTCACCTAAGATAATTCTTGTCTACTCTCTAGTTATTGAATAACCCTCTCCCTCCCTCCCCACCCTCGGAACCATCAAAGAACGCTTTCTTCAGCGTTTAAACCTTTTTTTTGAGTTCTTATACTAGTGGTCTCGTACAATATTTGTCCTTTTGTGACGGACTAATTTTTCTGCGCATAATGCCTTCCAGATTCATCCATGTTATGAGATGTTTTGCAGATTCATCGTTGTTCTTTATCACTGTGTAGTATTCGGTTGTGTGGATATACCATAATTTGTTTATCCATTCGTCCACTGATGGGCACCTAGGTTGTTTCCATCTTTTTGCTAATGTGAACAGTGCTGCAATGAATGTGGGTGTTCATATATCTATTCCTGTGACAGCTCTTATTTCTCTAGGATATATTCCAAGTAGTGGGATTACTGGATCGTATGATACTTCTATTTCTAGCTTTTTCAGGAAGTAGCAAATCGATTTCCAAAGTGGTTGTACCATTTTACATTAAAGAACCCTGTTTTAAATATTGTATTCCTAAAAGAAAATTGGTTATCCCTAGGTAAAATAAATAAATAACTTTCTACTGATTTTACTGAACACTAATTTCTTTTTTTCCACCTCACATCTGTCAGTTTGTTTTACTGTGGTGGCTTGCATGTTGCTGTGATATTGGAAGCTTTGCCACTGGTATTTCAAATACCAGGAAGGTCACCCTTGGTGGACAGGTTTCAGTGGAGATTCCAGACTAAGCAGACTAGGAAGAAGGACTCAGTGGTCTACTTATGAAAAAATTTGCCAGTGAACACCTTGTGAACAACAGCAGAACATTGTCTGATATAGTGCTGACAGATGAGCCCCGCAGGTTGGAAGGCACTCAAAATGCAACTGAGGAAGAGTTGTCTCCTCAAAGTAGAGTCGATCTTAATGAAGAGGATGGAGTCAAGCTTTTGGAACCTTCATTTGCTGATGTGGAAGGACTCAAAATGAGAAGACATAGCTGCAAACATTCATTAATAATTGGAACAAGGAATGCACAAAGTATGAATCTAGGAAAATTGGAAGTCGTCAAAAATGAAATGGAATGCATAAAGATCAATATCCTAGGCTGAAATGAGTTGAAGTGGACTTGTATTGGTTATTTTGAACCAGAAAATCATATCGTCTACTGCGCCAGGAATGACAACTTGAACAGGAATGGCGTTGCATTCATCATCAAAAAGAACATTTCAAGATTGATCCAGAAGTAGAATTCTGTCAGTGATAGAATAATATCCATATGCCTAGAAGGAAGACCAGTTAATATGACTTATCCAAATTTACGCACAAACCACTAAGGCCAAAGATGAAGAAATTGAAGATTTTTACCAACTTCTGCAGTCTCAAATTGATTAAATATGCAATAAAGATGCATTGATAATTACTGGTAATTGGAATGGGAAAGTTGGAAACAAAAAAGGATTTGTAGTTGGAAAATACAGCCTTGGTGGTAGAAACGAAGCTGGAGATTGCATGACAGAATTTTAAAAGACTAACGACTTCTTTATTGCAAATACCTTTTTTCAACAACATAAATGGTGACTATACATGTGAACCTCACCAGATGGAATACACAGAATCAAACTGACTACACTTGTGGAAAGAGACGATGGTGAAGCTCAATATCATCAAGCAGAACAAGGCCAGGGGACAAATGAGGAACAGACCATCAATTGCTTATACGCAAGTTCAAGTTGAAGCTGAAGAAAATAAGAAGTCCACAAGAGGGAAAGTATGACTTTGGTATATTCCACTTGAATTTAGAGAACATCTCAAGAGTCGGTTTGTGTCATTGAACACAAATGACCGAAAACTAGACGAATTGTGGAATGACATCAAAGACATTATACATGAAGAAAAGAACAGGTCATTAAAAGGTCAAGAAAGAAAGAAAAGACAAAAATGGATGTCAGAAGAGATTTGGAAACTTGCTCTTGAACTAGAGTAGCTAAAGTAAAAGAAAGAATTGATGTTAAAAGAGCTGAACATAAAATTTCAAAGGGAAACCCCAAAAGATAAAGTAAAGCTTTATAATGAAATATGCAAAGAACTGGAGTTAGAAAACCAAAAGGGGAGAACATGCTCCGCATTTTGCAAGCTGAAACAACTGAAGCAAAAATTGAATCCTCGAGTCGCAATACTGAAGGATTCTAAAACCAAACTTGTTGCTATTGAGTCGATTCCGACTCATAGCGACCCTATAGGACATAGTAGAACTGGCCCGTAGGGTTTCCAAGAAGCATCTCGTGGATTTGAACTGCTGACCTTTTGGTTAGCAGCCATAGCTCTTAACCACCATACCACCAGGGTTTCCTGAAGGAGTCTAGGGGGAAAATATTGAATGAAGCAGAAAGCGTCAAAAGATAATGAAAGGAATACACAGAACAACTGTACAAAAAAAGAATTGGTGGATGTTCAACAATTTCAGGAGGCAGCATATGATCAAGAACCAATGGTACTGAAGTAAGAAGTACAAGATGCCCAGAAGTCATTGGCAAAAAACAAGGGTCCAGGAATTGACAAAATACCATTTGAGATGTTTCAAGGAACAGATGCAGCACTAGAAGTGCTCACTCATCTACGTCAAGAATTTTGGAGGACTGAAGCGTAGCCAGCTGAGTGAAAGAGATTCATATTTTTACCCATTGCAAAGGTGACCCAATAGGATGTGGAAATTATCAAACAATATCATCACTATCACAGGCTAGTAAAATTATGCTGAAAATCATTCAAAATTGGTTGCAACAGTACATCAACAGGGAACAGCCAGAAATTCAAGGTAGATTTAGAAGAGGATGTGGAATGAGGGATATCATTGCTGATGTCAGATGGTTCTTGGCTGAAACCAGAGAATACCAGAAACATGGTTCTCTGTGTTTTATTGTCTATGCAAAGGCATTCAACTGTGGGAATAATAACAAATTATAGATAACATTGCAAAGAATGGGAATTCCAGAACACTTACATTGTACTCATGTGGAACCTGTACATAGACTAAGAAGCAGTAGTTCAAATAGAACCGGGGGATACTGCATAGTTTAAAGTCTGGAAAGGTGTGTGTCAGTGTTGTATTCTCTTACCATACTTATTCAATCTATATGCTGAGCAAATGATCTGAGAAGCTGGACTATATGAAGAAGGCAGCATCAGGATTGGAGGAAGACTCATTAACAATCTGCAATATGTTGATACAACCTCGCTTGCTGAAAGTGAATAGGACTTGAGGCACTTACTGATGAAGATCAAAGACCACAGCCTTCAGTATGGATTACACCTCACCATAAAGAAAACAAATATCCTCACAACTGGACTAATAATAAACATCATGATAAATGGAGAAAAGATGGAAGTTGTCATGGATTTCAGTTTACTTGGATCCACAATCAGCACGCATGGAAGGAACAGTCAAGAAATCAAACAACATATTTCATTGGGCAAATCTGTTGCAAAAGATCTGTTTTAAGTGTTAAAAAGCAAATATGTCACTTTAAGGACTAAAGTGCACCTAACCCAAGCCATGGTGTTTTCAATCACCTCATATGTATGCAAAAATTGGCGATGAATAAGGAAGACTGAAGAAGAATTGATGCCTTTGAATTATGGTATTGGTGAATAGTATTGAATATACCATGGACTTCCAGAAGAACGAGCAAATCTGTCTTGGGAGAAAGACAGCCAGAATGCTCCTTGGAAGCGAGAATAGTGAGACATCATCTTACATACTTTGGCCATGTTATCAGGAGGGACAAGTCCCTGGAGAAGAAGGACATCATGCTTGGTAAAGAAGAGTGTCAGTGAAAAAGAGGAAGACCCTTAACTAGATGGATTGACATAGTGGCTGCAACAATGTCCTCAAGCATAACAACAATTGTGAGGATGGCACAGGACTGGGCAGTGTTTTGTTCCACTGTACATAGGGTTGCTATGAATCTGAACTGACCTGAGGGTACCTAACAACAATATTCTTTTTATGTGAGTATTTACAGAATAGAACTTTTTACACGTTATTTGCTTATGTTTTATCAGGAAGATATAAACTTCAAATACCTTCATCTCAAAACTTATTTTTCTGTCTATTAACAGTAGTCCTAATGCAGAATTTACTAAACTTTAGTTCATACAAGATACTTTCAATATTTTCCATATCCACTATATTACGTCTCCAGAGAAACAGAACCAATAGGAGATAGATAGATGATAGATAGATGATAGATAGATAGATGATAGATTTATTTGTTTATTTTAAAGAATTGGCTCACAGGACTGTGGAGACTGGCAAGTCCAAAATCTGTACATCAGGTGGCAGGCTGGAAACTGTATTCTTGAATCTGAAATCCACAAGCAAGGAAGACGGGAAATTCCATCAGGATTTTTACATTACAGATATGATGCAGAATCATTTGCCCTCAGTTTTTGTCTTTCGGGCCTTCAGTTGATTGGATGAGGCCTGCCCGTGCTATGAAGGGTAATATACTTTACTTAAAGTTCACTGAGTGTAACTGGTAATCATATCTAAAGTACCCTCATAGCAACATCTGGTCAAGTGTTTGACTAGACAACTGGGCACCGTAATCAAGTTGATACATAAAGTTAGCCATTATATACATATATTGATCTAATGTGTTACCTACTTGATATATTGCTTTAACTTGAATCATTCTTTCCTAGCTTCATTTTAACTATAATATGCATTAACTCATGAGTTTGATATCCTAATTGTATTTTCAAATATATTTAAAAAAGAATACATATTTTTAATTTTAGAATTCATTTTTTACTTACAATATCTTGTACAGTTGTATATTTAGGAGACCAATGTTGGTGGAAAAAAATTAATTCACTCTACTAGGTGCAGAAGAAGAAGGCACAGAGACGAATTCAAAGAAGACTTTGATGCATAGTCCTTGAAATTCAGCAACATACAGTACACAGGAAAAAAAAAGACATATATTCGAAAACACACGTTAAGAGGATCTGTATAGATTCCAAAATTGAAATTCAAAGTATTAGTAGGTAAAGGAAATAAAATGTGGAAGGAACCTTAGAAAGAGAGAGAGAAATTTATATATAAAATCTTTATTTCTAAATTCAGTTCCCTGAGTGTGGGTGAGGAGTGCAAGTGTATGGGGGGGAAAAAAAGAAGCAGATATTTCTTCAATATTGGAAAGCTGAAATTAATCCATATTTGTTTCCTTAAGCTGGTTGTTCAGTTTTTAGACATGTAAGACAATAATTAGTGGAATTATTTACAGTAGAGTGCTTTTATACTCTCTGAAGAAATCCCTAATAGATTAGAAATATGAAGGCCATTTTTCATAAACAGTGTGCTCATGTGTGTATGTGTGTGTGCTCATGTGTTGTGTTATCAGATTCAATCTCACATGTACATGGATAAGGGAGACTTAACTGTAAAATATTTTAATTTTATATGAGTAAGAAAACTCGAAGATAATACCCACACTGCTGCTAGAATGTGAATTGTTCTTCTGAAAGTTTAAGGCCAAAGAGATGAAATATAGATTAGACACTTGTATTTCTACCTAAATTTTGAGAAGTCCTTTTAAGAACGCACAGTTTAAGTCCTGTTTAAAATAATTTCCTTCTTTCTTATTTTATCTCTAGATGTTTTTTAACTTTTATCAATAAAATCATCCCTCCTTTCAGAACTTATAGTAATAATTTGCACTGTTTTCTGATGCTATTTGAACCACACCTTACCTTTACTTTTTTGAACCTAGATACGCGTGGCCAAGGATGGATAATTTGCCATGTTCTGCATATCAAACTAGATAGACTTTCTGAACTTAAAGAATATTTTTACTGTAAGAATTAACTTTCTTCACTGAACAGGGTGTGAAATTAAAGACTAAGGGGCTTATTTAAAAATAGTGTATATACTCTTAGTTAACAATAAAATATAGAAACCAACTAATCAGTCTATTTCTATCTAGAAAATACTTCTACAAATTTCATTTCCTTCCCCTCCTTAACACCTTCCCCTCCCTCATGTCCTATTTCTTTAGAATTCAATTTGTTTTGCAGTCCTGTGGTTTCTATTCAATATATTCCTCAAATTCTATTTCAATTCCTCATAATCTTATTAAAATATAAGCCTGATTATGTCACACTATTGTTGAAAATCCTTTAAGAATGATGTCTTTACTATCATGTCTGCTTATCTTTCTGCCTGCATCACCCACAATTCACCCATGTGGATCCTACAGGTATAGGGACATACTGATCTACTCTCCTTAAAATGTGTCTTACTCACTCATGTAGTCCTTGTCTTTTTACAGGCCACCCTCTTATAATGTCCTTTCCCTAACTTGTTTGTCTGAAAAAACTTCTATTATACAAACCATCTCAAAATCCACCTTCCCATGAAGCCAACAGTGTATGTCCCACCCTCCATCTGTGTTATGTGCCCTTCCTGATGAAGTGTGAACGAGCATGGATATTAACAAATCATTTATTTGTCTTTCTCCCTCCTAAGAATAATGAACATTTTGAGAGCAAGTATGATCTATTTCCAAATTTAGCCACCAAAAGCATGTGTTTTTAGCAAAGTAGATACTCGTAAATGTACCCAAACTAGAATGTTATTCTCTGTACAGATAGAACATGTTTGTTTGTTTGCTCCCCTGACCCCACCCCACTCTCTAACACCATAAAAACAGTCATTCACCCCTAGCATATTTTCTACACCTCTATTTCTTTATTAGTACCTAATAGTATCTATCTCATCAAATCGTTGGAAGGAATAAATGATTCATCACAGGACCTGCCACATAGTAGGTGTTCAAGAAATCCTAGCTATTTTATTATTATTAAAACTGTTACAAGTGGTCATAACACTCCTTGTATTTTTTTTTTTTAACACAGAATACAATCAGAGACTATGAGAGGCAAAATGAACTAAAGAGGTTATCTGAAAGTTGTGTATTTTATTGGTAAGAAAACTGAGGCACACAGAATTTAAGTGACTGCTCCATGGTCCTATAGTTCAGAGTTATGGAAGAGTGAGAACTAGAGTCCATTTTATTTAAAAATCTTTCGATTTTTTGTACCCTTACACATTTAAAATATACTTATGGATTGATTATACTTAATGAGATTTTCAGTTTTTAAGTAGACTTTATTTTTTAATAAATCTGCTAAATCTTCTCTAAAAAAAATGAACATCCTATAGAACTAACTTTGATGCTTGCATATAATCTAGCTTTGAATAGTATATACTTGTGAGATTGCCCCTCCCCTTCTGCTCCACGAGGGCAGAAATGACATGTGCTTTCTTGACCACTTCGTAATGAGTTCCTTGGAAATGAGTATGTGTTCACTAATAATGATTGAAGCAATAGCTATATTAGTTTCATTGTTCTGGAAAAGAGTTCCTCGAGGCTTCTTAGGATTTACCATTTAATTTTCTAGTGGCTTGTTTTTAACACAATTTGTCTCTCATAATTAAGGCAATCATCTTCAAATATCCAGAACTCACTGCATGTTCTTCTAAAATTGATTTCATTACAGATGATTCCTTTTCATTGCATTGTTCTCTATTATGTGAGTCCCTGAACAGAGGCCAGATTTTTTTTTTTTTTGTCCTCTCAAAATGCCCAATGAAAATTTCAGGTTTATCATCTACCACTTTATGCTGAAATATGTAGTTCATTTTTGCAACATCATCATCTGTCACAGAGTCTCACATATCACACATACTCAATGATCTTTTCTTGACCTGAATTCTATAACACAATTTCTTACCCGAAACACCAATAGTCTAATTTATTTTTATAATTAAATCATCCTCTCATTTTACAATACTATCTTTAGTCATTATGTCATTATGTCATTAGTCATTATGGCTGGATTCCTCTATCATGCATGATGTCAAAATAGTTAAGAGTAGTTATGCATGTATATGGATATATAATTAAATCTTATATAAGATTAATAACTTTGTTATTTGATAGATAAACAGCCAAGTGAATGCAATTAGCAGTATATGCTACTCACTTGATTAAAAACTCTTCCTCATTTAAGATAATAATAACTGCCTTCTTTGAACAATTAGTGTGTGCGGGCAAGTGTATTTATAATTTCATTGAATTCTTATCGTAACTTTTTTTATCCTATTTTTATTGGTGAGGGATTTGAAGATTAAATAAATTACATAATATGCATAATACTGTCCATACTTTTCTTACTCTAAAGCACATCTCTTAATATACCCTTTTATCGAGAGGATAAAGTATACCAATGTACCAGTGTGCCAAATCTGTAAGCTAGCTTCCTTTCTCACTTTAAAGTCAAAGCCCTATCTTGGCCAGAGCTATTTTATCTAATCCCCCACATCCAATTCACACACACACACACACACACACATACACACACAATCTCTCTGATCTCATATTCTCCTTCTCCTACACTCATTCATCCATGTCACCTATACTGGCCTCCTTGTCCTTCTTCAAACTCTCTAAAATCACTCTTGTAAAATGGCTTTATATTTGCTTATTGTTTTTGCTTTTAAATCTCTTACGTATTTTCCTTCATGATAAAGTTGTTGCCAGAAAATCCAGCTCCCGCTCAGCGACTCATCACAGCCAATAAACAAGAGGCCAAGGTGGAAGATCAGAAATGCAGCTTTATTTCGTTGTGCAAGGAAAGGAATAGTGGGGCTGGTGCCTCCAAGACTGCTGAAGGTTAGTTTAGGGAGGTCACTTTTGTCAGGCTTACAAGCAAGGAGATCATGTAAATTACAACAGCAGCATTTTTAATCACGCTACACAGGCGCAGTAAGGGTAACATGTAACTCATACGTTTCATGTTCAAAAGTGGTGGCCCAGCCCTGCCCAAAAGGCAGGGAAGTTTCTAGTATGAAGTACTTAATGAGCTGACAGACTACTCAGAATGTCAATATGGCATCTAAACCGATTTCAGCCAATTTCATCTAGTTCTGGGCAGCAGTTAAGGAAAGGGGAACCAGGATGTTATTGTAAAACTACAGGGCACATGCAGCAAGTTGCTTGAAGCAGTGGAATTTCCCACAGCCTGGGGACCTCTGTCTTAAAGTGACCTATCTTATGTCTTCAATAAAATTTCACTTCTTCAGTTGTAGTTCAAATTTAAATAATAACCTCCACACCCAGCTCCCACTATTACATTAGCACCTTTAATCATCTGACACACTTAGTCTTTTATTTTTTTTTAAATGTATGCTCTCTCTCTCTAGGTTGTAAGCTTAATATGGCTAAGGCTATATACTACTTTATCCCCTGGGCATAGAACAAATTTTGGCTCATAGTAGGTGCTCAAATAATATTTGTGGAATAAATTAGTGAGCAAATGAGCAATACATGAATATAAAATCTATAATAAATTTTGCAGAAACAACAGTTACCAGTATGGAATCGATTATACTTAAGGGCTACCTAATTAACCAAAAACCATGTACTTGGAAGTCACATAGATGTACATTTAAATTTATCCTTGTTCTGTCATTTATTGACTATGTGACCATGGGCTAGTTAGTCCTTTCTTCAAGCCTCATATCCTTTCATTTAAAACGCTAATTATTCCCTCACAAACTTATTTTGAGTATTGACTAAGAAGACATACACTTGTTAGTGACATTTCCCTCAATCTTCCCTCTATCCTGTAGTATAAAAATATTGATATGTAAAGGTAAAAAGGACATGTAATTTATCTTTCAAACCAGTACTCATTTAAGAACAAAGGCGGGTAGAATTTATAATTATAGTGGGACAACAGACACATACTAGTGCTGCCCCAAGCAAATCAGAACATATGGTTAGCCTATCTGAAGAAGACACACAAATTCAGGTATCAGAAACAACTGAAAGCACACCAGTATGTTAGACATAGTAGATTGACCCTTAGCATCATTTCCAGAGCTAGAAAGCTGAAAATATTTCCTCAGACTCCCTTACAGCTAGGTTTCTGAGTATGAATTAGTTTTTGCCAGTTAGATGTATAGTGTGAGATTTACGTGGTAGAAGTACAGGAGAGGCCTTTCTCCATTGCTTTAGCTGTTGCTGCAGACAAGCACAGTTATGTTGAGATTTTCTACAACAGAATCCAGGGTCCAGTCACAAACTTTGGGGGTGTTGAGAGGCAGTTATGGCAGTGGTGGCTTCCTAGTCCCTGAGTCTCAGCCCTCTTGGTATTTTCTGGAAGTTTGCAGAGAGAACAGTACCCAGGCAAGTCAGCTCTGCTGTGTGTTTCTGAAGATTAGTCCTAGAGTCTCTTTCAGTGATGGGGAAATATCTAAATTCCTGTATTCAATCTTTCTGCTAGTAATTAGTTAGGTAGATTTATATTTCTTGAAACTGAGAGCTGGCTAACACATCATGATTGTGCCACTAAAGTCTCCTTATTCACAGTTCTGCTTTTCCAGTTAATACTAATATAATCTTTTCATAAGTGAGTGAGTGGTCTTGGCTGGTCTGCTTATAAAATATACTAATGAATGCTGAAATATGTCTTCAGCCATAGATCTAGAGGAATTGTCACTCTCTCTAATTGGTTCTCCTGAGGAGGTTTTGCTTCAACTATGCCTGATGTTCATAAATAGTTTTGGGAGAAATATTATCAGTTGAATCACACAGAATAGCCAATGGGTTCATTAACATTCTTATGTAATCTCAAGCCATTTTGCTGATACTGAAAATATGTGACTGCAAATTAAGTCAAGTTGTTAACAATTAATGGATGTGCTGTGTTATCTAGGTATACTGTGTTCACCTTCTAGAAGGTTAGAGTTATATATACACAGGAATGATCATTAGTTAGTAGTTAACTCAGGCTTACATCTGGCCCCCACCCCGCTTTCATTACAGCCAAAGATTGGGTCAATGCCTTGTTGATTTTATGGATAGGACTTTTGGTACTTTGCTGACTAAGTAGGTAAGAGTTTTTTTATTGCATCCCCAAGTTCTTAGGTTGTTATTCTGTACATTATTTCATGCCTATTCTTAAGCCAATATATATGCATTAGATTTTATTTATCTGAGAAGTGCCCAGAGAACTTTATTGTTAATTATATCACAAGGTGATCATATACATGCAAAGATCGTATTTTCTGATTTTCATGGCTGAGACAAACTTTGCATCTGCCAATAAAAACAAAATCTTCATGGGGCGGGTTATAATTTTGTGAATTTCATAACTCTGAATATAAAACGATATACAGAGCTTCTTAATAATTCAATATTTTAATAAAATAGTTTACCCTTAGGTGAAGCTCAGTCAATGAGAACTTAATATGGCATAAGTCTAAACATATGTTTAGACTCATAGAAGAACAAAGCTGTTTGGGGGCAAATTTGTTTGCTTCAATGAAATCCAATTGTGCCTACACTATGATTACAAATATGTAAAATTCATGAATGCAAATGGACAACAATTGGGAGGGAACAGAAATGTTACATAGCTGGTTTGATAGAATGGTAGAATTTGAAATATTTTAATTTTATTTCCTGGTTTGTCATGGGCTCAATAAACATATAAAAACTATAGTGAATTTAACTGCTTCTGTCTAATGTTTTATCCCAGAAGGTAACTTTGCTGTTACATGAATATTTACTATGTGCTAGAACAACCATCTGAGATATCCTCAAGTCAATATCCTCGTGAAATCTAAAGAGCTGATTCAGTTATCCTCAATTTATGATGAAGAAATGGAGTCCCAAGGACACTGAGGCTTAGGAAGACCACATGACTTGCTGACTGCTAAGCACTTGGTAACAGCAGAATACAGGGCTTCAAACCAGTTTGTTTTGGTTCCATCACCTGCTAAGAATTTACATTTCCACCACAGATATTCTGAGTCAGAATCTACAGTTTAACAAGATTCCCAGGTGATTCTTGTGTATAATCAATGTTGAGACTCACTGCTCTACTAGTGGTTCTCAGAATTGGTCCCTAACCAGCAGCATTCGCATCACCTGAGAACTTGTTGGAGATGCAAATTCTCAGCAGGAGGTTGAGCCTAAATGAACTGGTTTGATGCCCTTGCAGAATTATGAATGTAAACCCACCACCAGTCAAACTCTTTCAGATTCTCTACAGTGATCTAATAAGTAGAGGCATTTCAAGCATAAAACTTTTTTTAGAGATAAAAATTATGTAAGTGATAACACACTACTTCTCCTAGAATATAAACACAGGTAAGAAAATGCACAACCGAGCAAGAATAGAAAAAGAAAAATGAGGACATTAAAATTGCACCATTATTGCCTCTGGCTTACACAGACTATTTCAAAGACGTGATGACCTCTTTTATATAAAATTTTAGAAAATCAAAATCAGAATATTTATTCTCTAAGAAGTTTTCAAAAAGTTTGTGTTTTAAATATCATCGTGCCTTCAGGACTACATATTTCACATAAAATATGAAGAAAGCAGAGAATGAAATAAAATACCCCTGGGGATATCAAATCTCATAAGATTTACTTTAAAATGTATTTTGAGGGAATGAGTTTCCAATAAAGCTACACTCAAGCTATCAAAACATCTACTGGAAAGAAAGTGAATGAAATATTCAATGACTTTTCTCTCAGTAACAAAAGTAATAAAGAAAGCTATTGGCAACAGTAACCCATTTTAAAGTCAAAACTCCTTTCAGGCTGAGCTCTTTATTGTCCCCCTCACTTCATTTCTGTGGTGATATCTGCCAATGAAGAACTGAACTCCATTTATCAAGGTCAACATATCTGCTAATAAAGATCAACACCAGCTTTCAGGCTTTGCGTTTCCAAGCTTAATACTGTATTTAGGCAGCACTAAAAAATTCAACTATTATTTCCTTCTGAAAGCATAAATGAAATATGTGTGTAACTGTCATTTTAGCTTATTTAAGTGTCTTTCTGTGAAAATATCCTGTAAATGAATAACTAAAAATCTCAAGAATGAATATTTAAATACAATTTAATTATTTGAATAAATGTGTATACTATTCTCCAATGTGGAAAACATATTTATTGTATTTCTGAAATAAAACTTTACTATCAGATTGAAATATATATATATACATATATACTCAGTAATATGTATATATTTAAGACAATACTGTGTTGGTGAGTTTAAATATTTTAACTGTGTCCTCTTTGACTTAGCAATCTTACTCTAGGAAATTTTTCCTAAAAAGCTAGCTACACAATTTTATAAAAACATGCTTCGCAGTTTTTCTTTTACTTTGTTCTTAAATTGATGATGTATCTATGCATTTATCTTCAGCAATGCTTACACATTTACCAATGCCAGTAATACAGGATTACTGAGTTATATTAAAATTATCATCTTCTACTACAATTTTATTCCTTAATATAGGTAGCATTACAATTTTCCTTTATTTTATATAAGTATATACAAGTATTAAAAAACAATATTCTATGAAAATAATATTATATAACTTTGTTTTATCACCTAACAATGTATTTTTTCTTAAAATATATATATAAAAATCTACTCTATTCTTATAAATAGCTGCACAGTATTACAGAACACTGATTCACCATAATTTAGTCAATATCCCCCTATTGATACAATGCTTTTAGTTTGTTTTCCTATTTCAAATAACGCATAATAAAAATCCTTTAGCACATTATTTCTATATGCCAACATTATCATTTCTATTAGATCAATAAAATTGCTGGTTCAATATTATGTGTACACTTTAATTTTTAAAAATGCTGCTAGAAAAATTGCACAGTTTGGAGTGATGTTCAACTCCACTGGAGAGTTATCGTTTTTGCTGCATCTTTGGTACCACTAAATGTGATCAATCTTTCAGATTTCTGTCAACCTGATAGTTAAAAAGATCTCATTGTTGCAGTTATCATGTCTTTGATGGCTAGTGTTATTTATTTAATCGTGTCCCACAAAAATGTGTTGTAGACCCAAAATCCCTGTAGTTGTTCTGTGCCATTGAGTCGATTGTAACTCATAGTGATCCCATATGACGGAGTAGAACTGTCCTACAGGGTTTCCTAAACTGTAATCTTTACAAAAAATAGTTCTCCAGATCTTTTCTCCCGTGGAGTAGGTGGGTTAGCAGCTGAGTGCTTAACCATTGTGCCATCAGGGTTCCTTCTAAACCTCTATACCTGTGGATATCCATTTGGGAATAGGATTTTCTTTGTTATGTTAATGAGACCATGTCATTGTAGGGTGTGTCTCAAACCAATCAACTTTGAGATATAAAAAGGACAGATGAAGCACAAAGAAGGAAGCGTAAATGGAGAAGAAGGATGCCAAATGTAGATCACCAAGGAATCGAGGAAGACAAGCTGAAAAAAACGAGGATTTTCCCCTGCAACAGACAGAGAGCCTCTTCCCCTAGAACCGGCAATCTGAATTTAAACTTCTTGTCTCCTAAACTGTGAGAAAATAAATTTCTGTTCTTTAAAACCACCCATTTGTGGTATTTCTATTCAGCAACGCTAATGGCGCAGTGATTAAGAGTTTGGCTGCTAAACAAAAAGTCAGCAGTTTGAATCCACCAGCTGCTCCTTGGAAACTCTACGCGGACAGTTCTACTCTGTCCTAAAGGGTCACTATGAGTTTGAATCAACTTGACGACAACGGGTTTGTTTGTTTTTTTGGTTGAGAAACTAAGACAACTAGTGAAGTGGAACATCTTTTCAATGGATGGACATCTACATTTTCTTTTCTGTGAATTTCCTAATTATATTCTTTGCTCATTCTCTTGTGGGCTGTTTTCTTCCCTTTTATTAACGTGTAATTTGTGGTGTAAAGTAGTAATACTCACGTTTTACATTAAATGTAAAAAAAAATGTGTTGCAGCATATTCATTTCTCAATTTGTGACAACTTTTGATTTACAAAAATGACAAGTATGGCACTCAAATATATTCTCTCAATCTACCACATGTCATTTGACTTTGCTTATAGTTCCTTTGCTAAATAAAAATTTAATTTCATGTAGTTTATACTATGCATATATTCTATGTTTGATTTTAATATTATTACAGTATATATTTTTAGCTTCTCTCTGTATACTGTAAAGTTATAAGGTGGGATTGATTTCTTTTTCTTTCAAAGAGATAGCTGTTTTTTAACCCTTCAAAATTATTACATTATTACTAAGTTATAATTTATTTATAGAAATGGATAAAATGGTTCTGAACCCAAATTTATTCAATCTCCCAGTTAACTTAATATTTTAAACAATTATTTAAATATTTAGAATGCAAAAGACTAGATATTCTAGTTTTCTCCTGCTTATGGCTCTTACACAAATGCAAAATGATTACACATTAAATTTAAAGTTTACATAACTAATAATATTAACACAAATCACATTAATATGACAGGTGATGGTTTGGGCTGAAGCTAACATGCTATGTGCAGTGAGAAAATGGTACCGATGGCTATGGCTCTTTTTCTTATGGCTCTGACCTGTTTATACTTCAGTGGACCGCGTGATGACTTAGGATTCCCATCATCTTTCACTTTTGAAACTTTTGCTCCATCTGCATCATGTTGTGATATCATATGGCCTTCATTTGTGACCAAGGCATCATGAAGCCCATCTCTTTACTTTTCCAAATAATACTAGTTGGAATAAACATGTTTCTAAGAAAAAAAACAAAAATCTAGGCCCTAAAATCAAACGGTTGCGCAGATGCTTCAGAATATATTTCTTCATTTTATTATTCATATTAAAACAAAAAATACAAAATGTGAAAATCACTGTATAGAACTTCTAGAAATATGGGAATAAGTCCAGGGAACACTGGAGAATACTAATTTGTGAGAGTATTTAACAAAAGTCTACATTACAACTGTGCAGATAAAAACCAGTAAAACCAGCCGTCATTCATTTGCACTGGTGTCATGCAGACACTCCACTGGATGCTGTCTAGCCATGATCCTCTATTAAGATGCACATTAATCATGACAATTTACCAAAGATGAAATTGAAGCTGAGAAAAATTTTGAAAATTCCCCCAAACCACACAATGATTAAGTAGGAGACTCAGGTTTTGTATCAAAGAGCATCTCTTCCAAGGCTCCTGTCTTTCTGCTCCTGACCCTGGAGCAATGATTTTCAGCTGAGTGTCTGCTGTTTAACTGGTTCCTGCTCACTACATATGGCTTAATTTCACTCCTCTCATATTTGCTGAAAAATGTTAGGAAAGGCAAACAAGCTATTGAAGAAATGAGCCTCTGGCAGTCAATTTAATTCCAAAGCTCTCTCAAATCTCTGCTAATAATTTTAGCTTTTGTTCCCCCATGGTGTATGGCACCATATTTGTGACAATATAAAAAACATATTTTGTCGTACTTAACAGCAATATGATTGTGCAGATGGCCTAAACCTACCAAGGCACACAACAAAATGTTATAGATGCAGAAACAACAACAACAACAAATGGGGGTGGGGGTGGGGATCAGACTGGCTTTTTTAATTTCCTGAATTTTGACCTAATGTAATTTAGTAATACTTTCAGCAAAACTCCCTCCTGCTTTACACGTGAAAGCAGATGGAGGCAGATTGCATCATGAGTTCAGTCCTTTCAAATTACCATAGTTTATGATGCTTATCTGCGTTTTAATCAGATACAAATGATTTATTCCCGAAATGTATCAGGAAAGCCTATTTTCACCACCTGAAAATGCATCAGAGTTTATAGCCAATCAAGTAAAATATGTGGCACATTTTTACTTTGTATCTCTTTTTCTTGAGTACCATAGTTTTACACAAATAACGGGAACTTTCTACATTTGTTTCCCAGCTGTGCCCTCCACCTGTGAGGTATTTTTATAATTGTGTTATGCTAATTTTTTTATAACACGCTTATGGAAAATACCTCCCGGGGTGGGGTGGGGGCGGGCACTGCTGGCAAACAAATGTAGAAAGCACGCATTATTTGCGTAAAATACTATACAACATTACATGGATGGAAGTGTCAGCAGTTTTATCAGGAGCTGTGCATAATCCTTTCAAAAGAAGGATGGAGAGGCAATTTCTTACTCAAAATGTAATTTTATTAGGGATTTAGCTCCTGTTTTAAAAGAAGTTGAATTTGCCATTCAATCTAATAAAATCATTTAATTTAAAATAAATTAGACTCTAATAACAAAGTGTGTAGTTAGCAAATAGGAGCTCACATCTGGTACAACTGTCTTTAAATCAAGTGTGAATTGGTCAACTCACAAGTTAAAAACAAAAGTTGTTTTTGAGAGATTCCCACTCCTGGGGAACTCATGTGTTGCAGAGTAAAACTGCTCTCTGTAGGGTTTTCAGGGCTGTGATCTTTGGAAGCAGATTTCCAGGACTTTCTTCCAGGGCTCCTCTGGGTGGTTTCGAGCCACCAACCTTTCTATTAGTAGTCAAATGCTTAACCTTTTGTGCTACCCAGGGACTCTGGCACATGACTGGCCACTGGAAATTAAATGAGAAACCAGATATATTTTTGTGTTAGAAGTAGAAAACTCGTCACCTCTACAATAGGGGGTATTCATTTTATTTTTCAGAGGGCCATATGTAGTTTAAAATGAAGGACTGCTAACCAAAAGTTCAGCAGTTCAAAACTATCAGAGGCTCTGCAGGAGAAAGATGTGGCAGTTGGCTTCCATAGAGATTTACAGCCTCAGAAACCCTACGTGGTTGCTATGAGTTCGAGTCAACTCAGTGAGTCCTGGGTTTGGTTTGAATTTGGGTATATAGTTTTTCACTTTTATAATTCATGGCAATTAATGAAATCCAATCATGATCTTCATATGGTACATTTACATTGTAGAAAAAATAAAATATATCTGAGCTTCCACACAGTATTCGAATGATTACAAATTTCTCTATGCACTGATTCTTTCTCTCTACTGTTAGATAATAAATGAAAGATAAGGGAAAAAAATGCAAAATGTAGTAAAATCACTAAGGTTCTTAAAACAAATGTTGAAAATAAAGAGAATACCAATGAACTCCTCTTACTGAAAAATATGCTTTTATGAAGATGATATATTTAAATACAGTGCACATTAACTCGCCATATTTATCTCTTTCGTTCCAATACAACATTTTAAAAAGTCGATATGCAAATGTTCTAGAATTTAAATCATCACAGATATGCAATATTATATTACCCTCTGACCAATTTGATTATACAAAGAAATTAATTACTAATATGAAATGCAAACAATCTCAATTTTCTCAGTAATCTTAATTATTTACTTCCCTACAATTTCT
Organism: Dugong dugon; assembly: GCA_030035585.1. NCBI lineage: Eukaryota > Metazoa > Chordata > Mammalia > Sirenia > Dugongidae > Dugong > Dugong dugon. The sequence goes on from CM057465.1 coordinate 45,816,418, forward strand.
CAAGAGGGGATTGAATATATTGTCTTCTTTTTATTTTTTTAACTATTTTAGATGTTCATCTCTGCATAATTAAAAGACAGAGAACACAGAGTGGTGTCAACAAATTAAAACCCAAACCAAACCTGTTGCCATCAAGTTGATTTCAACTTGTAAGGACCCTATAGGATGGAGTAGAACTGCCTCATAGGGTTTCCAAGGAGCTGTTGGTGGATTCAAACTGCCTATCTTTTGGTTAGCAGCTGAGCTCTTAACCACTGCTTCTCCAGGGACCCTGTCAACAAATAAGAACTTGGTAATTTCTGGATTAAATCACATTGACTTTTAAAAAATGGGTTTACTGATTTTTTTTAATTAAATTGTATTTATATTTCCATCACAGTATGGAAAAGACATAGCAAGAATTCAGTTGTATAGAAAAGGAAATATATTTGCTAGTAAAAACTAATGAATGCAAACAGAGCTTTGTAACTATAGGTCTAATATTTATTTTATCAGTAGAAGTTGATTAGAACAAATCTCAGATCAAGTACAAGTTTCATTCTGTAGAAAATAGAACATAGGGGACTTTGGTAGCACAAAGGAAGGAATGGAAGGAGCTGTGATAGAACATAATCCACATCCTTTCAATAGAAGATCTGAATTTGTTTTTTAGCTTAGTCAGTTCCTGTATGATTTTTGAAGATGTCAGTTAGCCCAACTGATACCCTTAGCTGTAAAATAGACATTATATTTCCCTCCTAAAATAGTTGTGAGGGTTTAATGTTATAACGTTGTTATGGATTGAATTATGTTGCCCAAAAATGTGTGTCAGCTTAACTAGGCCATTGTCGTGGACTGAATTGCACCCTCCAAAAATATGTGTTCACTTGGTTAGGTCATGATTCCCAGTATTGTGTGGTTGTCCTCCATTTTGTGATTGATATAATTTTCCTATATGTTGTAAACCCTAATCTCTGCCTATAGTTACTGAGGCAAGATTGGATTATACTGAAGAGGATTAGGGTGGGATATAACACCCTTGCTCAGGTCACATCCCTGATCTTATGTAAAGGGAGTTTCCCTGGGGTGTGGCTTACACTGCCTTTTATCTATAAGAGGTAAAAGGAAAGGAAAGCAAGCAGAGTTGGGGACCTCATACCACCAAGAAAGCAACACCAGGAGCAGAGCGTGTTTTTTGGACTCAGAGTTCCTGTGCGGAGAAGCACCTAGTCCAGGGGAAGACTGATAACAAGAATCTTCCTCCAGAGCCAAAAGAGAAAACTTTCCCCTGGAATTGACACCCTGATTTTAGATTTGTAGCCTAATAGACTGTGAGAGAATAAATTTCTCTTTGTTAAAGTCATCCACTTGTGGTATTTCTGTTATAGCAGCACTAGATAACTAAGACAGCCATGATTCCCAAAATCGTGTTATTGTCCACCATTTTGTCATATGATGTGGTTTTCCTATGTGTTGTAAATCTTGCCTCTATGATGTTAATGAGGCAGGATTAGAGGCAGTTATGTTAATGAGGCAGGACTTAATCTACAAGATTAGGTTGTATCTTGAGTCAAACTCTTTTTTAGATATAAAAGAAAGAAGGGAGCAGACAGACTGAGGGAACTTATTACCACCAAGCAAGAAAAGCCAGGAGCATGTGTCCTTCGGATTTGGGTTCCCTGTGCTGAGAAGCTCATAGACTAGAGGAAGATTCATGACAAGGACCTTACCCTAGAGCCAACAGAAAGTTAAAGCCCTCCTCTGGAGCTGTCATCCTGAATTTGGACTTCTAGCCTCCTAAACTGTGAAAGAATAGATTTCTCTTTGTTAAAGCCATCAATTTGTGGTATTTCTGTTATAGTAGCACTAGATAACTAAGACAAATGTACATAGGAGCCTTTTAAAATTGTAAAATAAAATACAAATTTTAAGTAATTGTAATTTTGTCTACAACTAAGTTGAATTTATTATTATTATTATTATTCCATTATCACCACATTTAAAGTCTCGTGTACATTTCCCAGAATCTGCTTACCATAGATTCCTAGTCAGATTTGTCAAAGAGAGGCACATGTTCAACACTTGACAGCTGGAAGAAAGGATATGCTATTAAGTCTCTAGAGGCAGCTGTAGCCAGAAGTATGGGCAGACATGAATTTCACAGCAGCTTCCAGCAAACTCTTGAGAACCACTGGCCTCAGTTCTGCCAGCTGGGATCTTCCCAGGTGACTTACCCAAACTTCACTGATTTCCATGATTTTTGCTCTCCAGCTCTTTAAAACATTGTATATCTTTGAAATATTAAACACTTTTACCTAAAACATGGCAAATGGTGTCTGTTTTCCTGGCCAAACCCTAACTGTTACAACTTATTTTTTAAACTCTATATCAGATTTAGTGATTGACGAAATGCATAGCAGTCATTTTTAAACCTAAAGTAATCAATAATATCAAGAAACTTTTAATTATCTAATGTCACAACGGAACCCCTGGTGGTATAGTGGTTAAGAGCTATGGCTGCTAACTAAAAGATTGGCAGTTCGAATCCACCAGACACTCCTTGGAAACTCAATGGGGTAGTTCTACTCTGTCCTATAGGGTGAATTCTAAGAAAAAATGCTGAGAAGCAAATCTGATTTTCATCTTTCTTAGTCTCTGCCTTTGGTTCCACACATATGGCCCCTGAAAAAAAAAAAAAAAACCTTTTGCAGTAGAGTAGATTCCAACTGTCTTAAACATCTAGTGCTGCTATAACAGAAATGCCACAAGTGGCTGGCTTTAACAAAGAGAAGTTTATTCTCTCACAGTCCAGCAGGCTACAAGTCCAAATTCAGGGCTTCAGCTCCAGGAGAATGCTTTCTCAATCGGCTCTGGAGGAATGTCTATGACATCAATCTTCTCTTTTTCTGGGAGCATCTCTCGCAGGAACCTCAGGTCCAAAGGACATGCTCCCGGCTCTGCTTGCCCAGTGATATGAGGTTCCCATGTGTCTCTTCTCGCTTCTCTCTTTTATATCTCAGGAGAAATTGGCTTAGGACACTATCCAATCTTGTAGACCTCATCAGTATAACCTCATCATAGTGACAGAGTTTACAACACATGAGGAAATCACATCAGATTACAATACTGGGAATCATGACCCAGGCAAGTTGACAGATATTTTTGGAGGACACAATTCAATCCATGACACTGACTCATAGCAACCCTATAGGACAGAGTAGAACTGTCCCATAGGGTTTCCAAGGAGCAGCTGGTGGATTCAAACTGATGACCTTTTGGTTAGCTTCTGAGCTCTTAACCACTGCACCAGCAAGCTTTCCAGATCACCCAGATTATTTCCCCATGATCCACAACCTTGTAGTCCAGTGCTTCTCAAAAAAGATGTGCATACAAATAACCTGGAGATCATGTTAAGCTGCAGTTTCTCACCCAGAGGGTCATGGTGAGGCCCAAGGTGTATTTCTGACAAGCTCCCATGTAATGCTGATGCTGCTGGTCTGCAGATCACTTTTTAAGTAGCAAGGTTTGGGTCAACTCACGTAGCTTTTCCCTTAAAACTGATCATCTATTAATTTGTGTTGAATTATATATTCTAATTAGCAAGTCTGCATGTTGGAATTCATCCATTCTAAACAAACAAACACTCTTTTAGGTAAAATTATTTATTTTCTAGTGGAAGAATATCAGTAGAAATACTTTTTGTGTATGTACTGTCTCCATTCAAATGTATGGTTATTCAGCCCATAAGAAGGCTGACAGTGCCATAAATTCTTCCATCATCTTATGATTTCCTAACATAAGTGTATTAGTTTTCTATTGCTCCTTAACAAATTATCACAAATTTAGGTGCTTAAAACAACGCTCATTTATTATTTCACACTTTCTGTATTTTAAAAGCCCAGGTTGCTCTAAACTAGATTCTCTGACCATGGTCTCACTCTCACCGGCTGAAATCAAAGTGTTGTTTGGGGGTGTGATCTCATAGGAGGCTTGGGGTTCTCTTCCAAGCTTGTTCAGGCTGTTGGCAGAATTCAGCTTCTTGTGGTTTTAGGGCTGAAGTCTCAATTTGCTTGCTGACTATTGCCTATGGCTCACTCTGAGCTCCTAGAAATTTCCATCATGTCCTAGCCAACGGCACACTCACAACATGGCAGCAGAAGAATCTATCACTCCATTTTCCACTAAAGGAATTTTACATAACATAATATAATCATAGGAGTGACTATACATCAACTTTACTATGTAATATAACCTAACCAATGGAGTAACTATTCCAGCAAATTATCAAGGGATAAAAATAACACCCTGCTTTAAACACTTCTTGGGTCAAATGAGCCAATACAAAATGGAATAGTCTGTAAACTGCAAAACATATTATTCCTGATTTTTTTTTTATTATAGATGTCAATAAGAAGATATTGAAAAACACACTTTCATTTCTCAAGTTCAGGTGCCTTGAAACTGTGGAGAAAATATTTAAATATAGAGGTACCATAAATGATCTTGCATAAATACACTCGGTCCTCACTTACCAACATGGTTAGGTTCCAAAGACCAGGTCATTATGCAAAAATTGGTGCTATGCAAAAATGGAGGATGACCACATCATATCACAAAATGGAGGATGACTACATTATTACATAACTGCCAAACCACTGAGAATCATGGCCCAGACAATTTGACACCTAACCTTAACCATCACAGACAGCATTACTCTCACCTCGCACCTCAGCATTCGTTACTGCCAGATGTACGTCATAAATGCACAAAACAGTCAGATAGTAGATATTTGGCTATTGTTGTAAATGCAAATGTTGGACAATGAGGTAGTCAATAAATGAAAAGTAGGTGTATAGACTTTTAAATTTTTTAAAAAATGTAAACATCCACAGTAATTTTCTGTCTATTGTTCATATAACAGGTAATTTCATAAGTTATCATGTATTCTTCCTTTAAAAAAAATTCCAAAATAATATTTATTAATGTTTTTCTTATTAAAAATAAATACTTTGGTTTTATTTTTTAAAAAGTTCAATAGTTTAATGTAATGTCAAATTCTATAAACTTATTATGGAGCATGTCTTTCTTTTTGCTATTGTTGTGTGCTGCCAAGCCAGTTCTGACTCTTAGCAACCCTACATGACAGAATAGAATTATGGAACATAGGGTGGAGAAAATGAAGGTAAAAGAAAAGCAAAGATATTTCTTTCAAATGCATGACCTACAAAAGAAGTGAGTACTTCTACTCACTATCTAAACGTTCTGCATTATGCATTTTAAAACATATGTCATCTAAATGGTGATAGAGATCCAACCAAACTCAACTGCTGTCCATTCAGACTCATAGTGACCCTGTAGGACAGAGTAGAATTGCCCCCATAGAGTTTCCAAGGCTATAAACCTTTAAGGAAGCAAATTGCCACATCTTGCTCCCACGCAGTGGCTGGTGGTCTCAAATTGGTTATCAGCCAAGTGCTTAACCACTGCACCACCAGGGCTCCTTCAGAGATCCAAAGGACGTTAATATTTTAAAGGATGTTTCTATATGCAATTATTTCATATAAAATTCAAGTAACTATAATCGTTTTGGGAGCCCTGGTGGCACAGTGGTTAAGAGCTCAGCTGCTGACCCAAAGGTTGGCTTTTCAAATGCACCAGCTGCTGCTTAGAAACCCTATGGGGCAGTTCTACTCTGTCCTATAGGGTTGCTATGAGTCGGAATTGACTCAATGGCACCAGGTATTTTATATTCATTTTGTAAGTAATTACAGTAGCTATCTATTTGTACATAATTGTAGAAAATCATTTTCCTTAAAAACTTTGACTTGTTTGTATGAAAGTTATTTAAAAAGTCTTCATAGTGGTTAACAATTTACAATTTATGTACCATTAAAAAAAGATTATAAAATTATTTCAAAGTGCTCATTTTTGGTGAAATAAAGAAAAATCATTCAATACCTTTGATATATAATGTGAGTGTGTGTACGTATATATGTATATTAAAATTTACCAGCATTGGAAAGTTGGGCAAGACCTGGAAGCCTATTTTCTCATCTATAAGAGATGCACAGTAGAAGTATATACATTGCTGTTTGGTTGTTTAAGACAACAGCAAGAAGACACTGAAATATATTCACATAGTGTTTGGCACGTTACATGCATTCAAAATTGCCAACTATTATCATTATTATCATTTTCATTATGCTGTTTTTGAAATTTATAATTTATATTCTAGCTCTTCTATGGAAAAATAGTCCATTGGCAAACAAAATAAAACAAAACACCTGTCTAAAAATGTCTGATAATCCAATCCAAATGTGATAACAATTTTGAATCATTTTAGACTATTATGAACATTGTACCTAATTTGATTTAACCTGGAAAAACAAATTAATAACGTTAAGTGAGAAATAAGTATGGTTGGTAATTTTTGCTACTTGTCAAATAGTGTGACCTTGCCTTCTTACAGTGTTTTTTACAGTTTACAGATTAGTGTCACATATCAATGTGAAGGCAGGTGCAGGCAGTGGGTGGCAAGAATATTATACCATTTTACAACTGAAGAAACTAGGACTAAGAAATATTATTTTTGAAATTCACAGAGATAGAAGGTAGTTATATCCACTAGAAACCATTTTAGAAAAATAGAATTAAAGATATCAGGAGTTAACTGTTAGGAGAAATAAAGAAAAAAAATGCATGGTTTTATATAATGTCTATTAACCAACAGGCCAGCAGTTCAAATCCACCAGCCACTCCTTGGAAACCCTATGGGGCAGTTCTGTTTTGTCCTATAAGGTCGCTATGAATCAGAATCGACCAGAAGGCAACTTTTTTTTTTTTCTTTCTTTTATTAACATGTATGAAGAAAGGCCTGGTGATCTAATTCTGAAAATCAGCCAGTGAAAACCCTGTGGAGCACAGTTCAACTCGGAAACTGTCATATTTGCAACCGATCAGATTTTCGTCCTGTTGCACATGGGTTCCACATGAGTTGGGGGCCTACTTGATGACAGCTAACAACAACATTAACATTAACAACAGCAGTATTATTTTATTCAAAAATTTGTATCAAACACTGGACACAGATAGGGCTTCTTTCTTCCCTGAATTTATAGTCTAGAGTGAAAGATTAACAATGGAAGAAAAAAAGTTAAAGGATTACACATGTGATAAGCTCAATGAAAGCAGCAAACAGGATGTTGAGAGAAAAGAAACACAGCTGGGGTGGGCAAAAATTACTCTAGAAAGAAAAATCAGGAATTGCTACCTTCTAGAGGTGAAATTTAAGTTGAGACATGCAGGATGGGAAGGAGATAGATACGGACAAGCAGGGAGAACATTTCAGACAAAGAGAGACAGTGAAGAAAGGCACTTTTTGTTGGAAAAATATATGGGCCAGTTTTGAAAAACTGAAAATGGGTTAGTGTGGTTGGAACACAGTGAAAAGGGAGAGAGGAAATAGGTGGGAGATGTAGTAACATTAACAACAGTGTACTGTAGACCACGGTAAGAAGTTTAGATTTAGCTTTAAAATCAAAGGAGGCCAGTTAATTGTTTAAGCAGGGAAATGGTGTAATCTTATTTACATTATAAAAAGTTATTTAAAGTTAAGCTATTTGAGTTATGAAAGACAATAATCAGGGAAATCAATTAGAAACCTTTTACAGTTATTCAGGTGTTAGATTCTTGTCTGACCTGAACTGGAGAAGAGAGGTTGTCAATGGAGAGAAGTAGGCTAAATCAATTTATATTTAGAAGGAAGAGTTGGCAGACTACCTTGATGGATTGGAGGTATGGGATGAGGAAAAATGAAGAATGAACGAGGATTACCGTTTTTTTGTTTTTTTTTTTTTTTTTTTTAGTTTTTTTATTTGAAGGTAAAAGCCTGAAGTCTAAAGATTTGGACTCTAACTGCTAAACCAACATTGTAATTGTTAATTCTGATTCTCCAAATCTAAATGAATGTTGTGAAGTCTGCCTTACTTGCCTTTGCCTGACTACCCTGGAATAAACTAAATGATTTTGTGCCTGTTAAACCTGAGTATCTCTTCATTAATTTTCTAAGATTTCTAAAAGCCTACACAATACCGTAAAAATTATCATCTAAACAGAATCACTTTTGAGAGTGATAAAAGGAGCTTTCAATAATTGCTGCAGGACAATTGACACACACTAGGATTGTCACCCCAGAGATAAATAATAATAACAGGTAAAAAGAAAGAATAATTGTTAATATTTATGTAGCAGTATGTGCTAAACTCATCACTTTCTTTAAGATTTTTAAAAAAAAATTTATAAATTAACAAATATAATTCTCCCTAAACCTTATTGTTATTATAGATGTTTTACAGATGAGAAAACTAAAAGAGAGAGATGAAGTAATGTGTCACAAAGATAATAAGGGCTGGCACTGGACTGTCATCTCTGGCAGCTCATCTCTGGAATGTATACTCTTAGCCAATACATAGTGTAACAGTGTAACCCCTTATAGGGAACACTTCATCATAAGGCAGTGATTCTTTCTCAAGGGGGGAAAAAAAGAACTTCCTAAAGTGATAGCACATACACACAAAGAATGTCACCTGTACATTCTGAGATGTGTTTCTAAGCAATGAAAATTACATGAAAGATTATAATCTCATCCTTGAAAAATGTCCTGCTTCTATATCCAGGTATGAAGAACTGGCTTAGAGGAACTATAACTCAACATAAAAAAATCATTAACAAGGAAGTAAATCATTTTGTTTAAAAAAATCTTGAAGGCAACTTCCAGCTCTAAAAATTATGCAAATTCTATTGGAATGACTATTTTTTCACTTCTTCTGAACCTCTAATCCTAGGTCTCCCTTACAATCCTCCTACTCATTTCTGTAGGCAGCAAATCAGGTTTTCTGTGCTGGAAAAGTTTCTTCAAATTCTTAATGAAGGGAAATGATTCTTTGGAATTATTTTACTACTTTTAATGAGCTGATTTAATTAAGATCCCTGTAGTTGTGAAAACAGAAACCGGTTGCTTCATTTAAGCAAAAAAGGACTTTATTGGAAAGATAATCTGGCTACTCATAGAATCTTAGGAACATCTCAGGAAACAGACCAGCTGGAAGAGTAAAAATGATGGTAGCTGTAGAACCTACAGGAGCAGGGCTTGGGAGACCTTCTCCCTTAACCCATTGCCGTGGAGTCCATTCAGACTCACAGCGAGTCTACAGGACAGAGTAGAACTGCCCTATGGGGTTTCCAAGGAGTCGCTGGATTCAAACTGCTGACCTCCCTTAGTGCTCCCTTTAGCCTAGCTCAAGTCCAGTGACTTGTAGTTTTGTTTTCTCCCTCCTTCCGAGTTTAAAAATCCCAGGACAGATGATCTGATGGATCAGTTTTGGCCTAGCCCTGGATCAACCATCTAGGGCTGGAGACATAAGGCCCCGATAGGAGCCTAAATCTTTGTTTTGAATTCATTTCCAGGAAGGGGAGAATTCTATGTACCAGAAATTCAATCCAGTTGGCACTTTTTACCTTCCACCCTATGGAAGTTGCACACATGCATAACACACCACACACTGCTTTCTCCACCTCTATCCAAAATGTGAGGCCTTGGTGACACTGTGGTTATGAGCTCAGGCTGCTAACCAACAAGTCGACAGTTCAAATCCACCAGCCGCTCCTTGGAAACCCTATGGGGCAGTAGTACTCTGTCCTATAGGGTTGCTATGAGTTGAAGTGACTCTGTGTCAACGGGTTTGGTTTGGTTTTGATATCCAAAATGTACCTGCCTAACATAACCCAACATATTACATAGGCATTCTTCCCCACAGGAGATAACTGTAAGTAAGATCCACTACTCTAGTCAGAGGTGATGTCATGGCTCTTTTGAGTGTTCAGTAGAGTGAAACTTATTTTCTTCTAGTTCCATCACAATATTCAAAAACCTTAGAAAGAAATGGCAAATTTAACACTTGCTCTGTATTATACACAGAAGAAAGAAAAGAAATACAGAAAAAAGACAAATACATATTATAACTTGTACAATATATGTTAAAAGAGGGAAAATCATTTCATGGAGCAAAAAAAAACCCAAAACTTCAGTCCTCATATTTATAAGTGTCACAAGATTCCAGGTACCATATATCACTTCTCAACTTCTTTGCCTTCAGCTCCCATTCCATCTGGCTGGGGTAGAAGTATTCCTCCTGTAGGAGATTTTATCTAAGAACCTTAAATGAGTGTGTAGTCACAGGACAGGAAGTAAAATTTTATGGACTATGGAGTATGATACTGCAAGGATTTTTGATTAAGGGACACAGTTTCAGAGAATATCCTGAATCCTGAGAAAACCTGTCTATCCTCACAAGGTGTGGTCTTCTACCTGACCATATAAATAAATTATCAACTTGTCATTCTATAGTACTGTGAGCCTGGTTACCTCTGGATAAACAGATACTTGGTAAGAATAGTACATACTTGTGTACCTGGTCCTTCACTTTTTTGCCAGGCAAGCATCTTGGTCAATTTCAGGGATGAGGAATTCCTTGCTGTTAAAGCCTTCACAGAAATTATCATCATTATTTTTAGACTATTTAACAGCCACTTTTTTTAATGAGTAAAATTAATCACTAAGCATCTGGTGAATAGGACATCTTGTCCCTGAGATTGTTGATAATGATGATAATCATCTGGTGATCAATCAAAAATAGATCTAGTCTCTGAGTTTTTCTTAGAAGTCCATTTCCATAGCTAATTCTAAATTTTCCTTTTGAATAATCTCACTTTATCCTAGTCCCTTAATACCTATTAATTATCACTCTAAAAGTGGATACTTTAAGGTTATCCAGCCAGGAAAACTGAACAGTGATAAGTGTTTTTTGAAGTTTTGCCAATGGAAGGGATTCCCTTTTTAGAGAAACCCAGCAGCATTCCATTCCTACCAAGTATGAGCATAACATGAATGATCACTGTCAACCTGGATCAAGTTTTCTTTTTTTAATTTTCGTTGACTAGATAGAAGCCCCGAGAAAACAACTGTGGGCTAAGAGGGTGTTTAAGTGCCAAACATTGGCTTACTTGGGTTAATTATGTACTACATGTGGCCACTTATGAAATATAAACTCTGAATGTCATTATTTCTTCAATCTCATATATTTGTATACCACTGGAATTATTGCAATGTGGGCATAGAGAAAATGTATTGCATTTTTTTAAAAACCTTAAGTAATTATTTTACTTTCACAGTATCTAAAATGCCATATGGTATGCAAATATGTAACATAACAAAAATGCAGATTCTCATACTCTTCTAACATTCCTTTGTAATTAGCAATGGAATAGATAATGTCCCAGACATTTGGGACTTCATTTGCTTGTTTGGCTCACCTCATGAGCTAGAGCAGAGTAAGCAGCTTGCCCTGCTGATTGAGAATTTCATAGCTCCAGCTCCTGTTAATTCACTAAGAAAACACAGCAGTGCATGTTACCTCAGAATGCCCACCTAAAAAAGGTGCATTTTTAACAGTCGTTGTCTTCATTGACATTCACTGTTACATGATAACAGCAAATGACCACCAGGATTGCCGGACAGAAAAAAAAGCAACCTTATCATATACAAAACAAATCTTTTGACACAGAACCTTTACCCACTTGGAGACCACTCTGACACGTGGTTTCTGTACAAATTTCCTCTAAATAAAACCATAGAGTGTTCACATATTAGATTTTGGATATTCCTTAATTTGAAAACTTACCTATTAGCATTTAGATATTTAAAACACTCATAACATATTTCAACAGTAAACACACTGAATTTTTTAACATCTTTCCTGTGTAATGAGATTTGTCTTCTATTCTTTGAAAAATGTACTATGTATTACAACTTTGCTGAATCTTTTCAGATCGTTAATTTATAAAAAGGAAGTAATAATTGAGGAAAAGGGAAATTCTTATGCTTTTCCCTTTTTTTTTCATTAGAAATGCATATATTTAGTTCTTTTAAAAAGTGAAAAAGCACTGAAATTAAAATTCCTGCCAATCATGATGATATATGGTCTGGAGAAAAATGGCAGCTAGTATTTTTTTTTTTTTTAACCACATTTATCATTAATTGTTTGAACTTTCTTCAGCCTAATGGAAATTAGGCAATGATTGTAAAAATAAGTTAAAAAAAAAGTGCTCAATGCTTATATTTGTATTCTCTGAACTCATCACTGAGAATTCTTTTTTAAATATACAAGATACACTGAATTAAAATCATTCTTGTATTAAAATATATAGTAAGGAGTGATATCAGCAAAAAATGGCAGAATAGGCAGCTCCAAGCTTCTGTCCCCCTGTTAGTCATATCGGTAACAAACTTTTTACTAGCACAAGACATTATCCTTAATTACACAGGGCTTCTTCTTTGCATAATTTCATTTCATCTTCACAGAAAAAATGTAAAAGGTGGCACCCAGAGTTTTGCTACAAGGTGGTTAGTAACATCTGTACTCTCTATGCTGCAAATAATACAATTAGAAAAAACAATCATAAGGATGAAACTCTGTAAATAGGGTGATACTTTGAAGATGTTCTTACCTAAGAGAGATTTGTTTTATTTAGCATAACTCAGTATTCTGACCTCTCTTTGAATGCATCTTCTCAGTTTATGAACTCCATCTGATATCAAAGCTTAGTAAAATGAATGAGGATTCACGGCATCTGTTTTATGTGCCACAGTGGTTAAGAGCTCGGTTGATAACCAAAATGTCAGCAGTTTGAATCCATCAGCCGGTCCTTAGATACCCTATGGGGTAGTTCTACTCTGTCCTACAGGGTCACTATGAGTCCAAATCTACTCGATGGCAATGGAATTGGTTTTGGTTTGATTTGATGTATATCCTTACATTATCAATATTTTAATATGCAACCTAGATTTAGCTCAGTAACCATTCATTTGAAGTTCATATGTCCACTGCTATTCACTACAGCAAAAAACTGAGTGAATAAAAACTCTTTCAAGAGGTTAATAATCTGATAATAGAGGCAGATATGGAAACTTATTTATCATAGAGGCTATATAATGTAAACAGATTCAAAACAGAAATATCAGGTAGAGTGTAGGGGAATTCTGTACAGAAGATATATAGTAGAGCCAGAATTTAAGGAATGAGTGGCATAGACCTTTTGAACTACCAAAGTGTGCTTATTCTTTATAGAACATACATATTTCTTGAAATTTTGACCAATATTTATATAGGACAAAATTATATTTACTTCCCTAAAATATAATACAACATTTAAAACAAAATAATGTGTGAGAAAAAACAATGACAACAACTTGATATATGTTATAAATACAACTGGAAGTGTGTCAGAATTGCATGTAGACTATTTGAAATGTGCATTAAGTGTCTGGGATGTTGACAGAAATAAGAAAGGCATCACAATGTTACATTCAGCGTGAGACTTTTTTGGCCTTTCTGCACTTGTCTCAAACGCTTTTCCACAGTGTCTTTTATATTTAGTTCTTGTTTTTGCCTACTATTATACAATGAGTTATAAAAGAGTTGAAAATGTTATAAAGAAAATTTGGAAATAAAAACAAAGCGAGTGAGAAAAGTAATTTCAAGGAAATAAAACTAAGATTTTTTGAAAATGAAGAGCATGTCAAAGAAATCATATATATGCGAAAAATGAATTATCCTGGTATGTACCATAATGATAAATAGTAAAATAATAAAATAAAGTTTATGAGCTACCATTTATATGTATTATGTGACAATAGTACAGTATAATGTCTTGGAAAAACATGCAAAATAATTGAAAAAATGCAGGGCGATACATTGTAATCAAGGACTCAGATTCTCCATCATGTTGATTTAAAAGAAAAGAATAACTATGTTTGAGAAATTAAGGATAAAGTAGCAGAAGGAAATATTTTGACAAAGAGTTGGCTTTCAAAGCAAGCCTTGAAAGTTCAACAAAATTAAGATTCAAGCTATGCTCATATCATCAAAGTATCTGGGAGCTGCATCGACTCTTTACAAGGAGACTGCCATATTTCTGTTCTACCTATAAGAAATAATCAAAGGAGATTTTACTACTAAATAAAAAATTAACGTAGGTGGGATAGGATTGTTTTGGAAGCAGATATTGTCCTGTAGAAGAAGAAAATGCTTCATTACAAAGCTTCTAAAAATAGGCTGACTCTATGGTTCTAAGCACTTATTAGAAAAATATTAAATTGAAACTCAAACTAAAACTAGTCTATCATCCTGAAAACCCTATGTACACATAGGAATGACTAAGGGAAACTGCCAGTTATCTGGAAGTCCTCAAAACCAACTGGACAAAAAAAAAAAAAAAAGATATTGGCAAATTATGTACAATCTTATATTTAATCCTTAGTAAAGAATTACATCAGCAAATAAAAATCCTTATAAACAAGCTCTTAAACATTTTTAACATGTTAACACCCAGCAAGGTTGTGGAATATAGCCCCAACAACCAAGTGATTTCCTTACCTCCATATATGACATTGATATTGATCTTGCAACCCATGGAACATGAGCTTGTAGTCAGTCTTAATAAGGTTTAATAAGTCACAGACTTATTATTCTCAATTATTTATACAACACCTGGTCCAGAGTACAGATGCCAAGCAAGAAGCTTTACTAAAAGATTTTTGGAAATATTTTGATATAAAAAAGACTTTAGAATTTATGAATCAGAAGAAGATTTTTCTCTGCTATCACCAAGGGAGGCATATGTGTACATATATAACCTAAAGTTCCATGGATCAAAAAAACCACCTGTAGCTCCGTGGAAGAAAGATGTGGCAGTCTGCTTCTGTAAAGATTTACATCCTTGGAAACTCTATGGGGAAGCTATGAGTCAAATTCTGAATGTGGGTTTTATTTTTGGTTTTATATATATATATTTATTTTTGGTTTTATATATATATATATATATTTATATATATATATATACACAAATATATATGTATATATATATATGGTTGTTAGGTGCCGTCAAGTCAATTCCAACTCATAGCGACCCTACGTACAACAGAAGGAAACACTGCCCTGTCCTGCACCACCCTCACAATCGTTATTATACTTGAGCCCATGGTTGCAGCCACTGTGTCAATACATCTCTTTGAGGGTCTTCCTCTTTTTTGGTGACCCTCTTCTTTACCAAGCATGATGTCCTTCTACAGGGACTGATCCCTCCTGATAACAGGTCCAAAGTATGTGAGATGTAGTCTCCCCATCCTTGCTTCTGAGGAGCATTCTGATTGTACTTCTTCCAAGACAGATTTGTTTGTTCTTTTGGCAGTCCATGATATATTTGATATTCTTTGCCAACACAACAATTCAAAGGCATCAATTCTTCTGTCTTCCTTATTCATTATCCAGCTTTCACATGCATATGAGGCAACTGAAAACTCCATGGCTTGGGTAAGGAGCACGTTAGTCTTCAAGGTGACGTTTTTGCTTTTCAACACTTTAAAGAAGTGTTTTGCAGCAAATTTGCCCAATACAATACTTCCTTTGATCTCTTCACTGCTTTTTCCATGGGTGATGATTGTGGATCCAAGTAAAATGAAATCCTTGACAACTTCAATCTTTTCTCCGTTTATCATGATGTTGCTTATTGGTCCAGTTGTGAGGATTTTGGTTTTCTTTATGTTGAGTTGTAACCCATACTGAAGGCTGTGGTCTTTGATCTTCATTAGTAAGTGCTTCAACTTCTCTTCACTTTCAGCAAGCAAGGTTGTGTCATCTGTATATTGCAGGTTTTTAATGAGTCTTCCTGCAATCTTGATGCCCTGTTCTTCCTTTTTCATATAATCTAGCTTCTCAAATGATTTGCTCAGCATACAGACTGAATTAGTATAGTGAAATGATACAACCTTGGCACACACCTTTCCTGACTTTAAGCTCTGTAGTATCCTCTCATTCTGTTTGAACGACTGTCTCTTGATCCACCTACAGGTTCCTCATGAGCACAATTAAGTGTTCTGGTATTCCCATTCTTCACATTGTTATCCATAATTTTTTATGATCCACACAGTTGAATGCCTTTGCATAGTCAAGAAAACACAGGTAATCATCTTTCTGGTATTCTCTGCTTTCAACGAGGATCCGTCTGACATCAGCAATGATATTCCTCCTTTCACATCCTCTTCTGAATCCAGCTTGAATTTCTGTCAGTCCCCTGTCAATATACTGCTGCAGCTGCTTTTGAATGATCTTCAGCAAAATTTTACTTGTGTGTAATATTAGTGATATTGATTGATAATTTCTGCATTCAATTGGATCACCTTTCTTGGAAATAGGCATAAATATGGAAGTCTTCCTATCAGTTGGTCAGGTAGCTGTATTCCAAATTTCTTCCATTAGCTACCCCATAGGGTTTCCAAGGGGAAGCTCTTGGATTCAAAGTGCTGACCTTTTGGTTAGCAGCTAAGGTCTTAATTGCTGCGCCACCAGGGCTCCAGCAACAACATAGGAGTGGACAAAGATAGAGTGAACATTGAAAAAGACATGTTGATTTGAAGAGGTTGATGAAAAAGATGCTGAAAACTTCCTGAAATCTCATGCTGAGAAATTAACAACTACCACACATGTTGAAGAGAGGGAGGAATGCCAGTACATTTTTGAAGGTTTTGGCAACTTGGAGGTCTCTAAGTTTTAGGAATCTTTGGCCTCAGGATACATTTCAAACTCCATAACATCTCTTACTAGGACCTCTACCTACTTTTCCAGTCAACCTCATCTTCCACTACATCTCACATTTCCCAATACTGAACAGCTTATAGTTACCTGAATGCATTATTCTCCTTCACATTTCCATTTCTCTGGTCCATAATTTGAATGCTTCTTCTACTTCCATCTTTCTCAGTCTGGTTAAATTACACTCATGCTAAAGCTTCATCTTAACTTTCATTTCACCCATTTGGCTACATGCCCTCCTTTGTTCTTTATAACCCAAAGATACCTGGTATATATTCATCTTATCCCTTTTTTGAGGTCAAGAACAGGACTTATTCTTATGTTCTAAAGAACAGGAGTGATTTAAAAGGGTAGATAGACATGACATACCAAAAAAAAAAAAAAAATCAAGTTTTTTTTTAAGATGCAAAGCTTAATTATGAAACAAATTCTGCTCATAAAAATCCCTATCTCTTACTGTGTTATAATTCTCAAAAGCTCTCATGTAATTACAAAAACTGCTGCTACTAATGTTCTCCTTTACAATATAAAATACTTAACAAATGCCTTAGAAAATATGAATCAATGGCATTTACAATTCTTTTATGACAACATGACCAAACTTATTTTTTTTTATTGTATGTTAGATGAAGGGTTACAGAACAAATAGTCTCTCATTAAACAGTCAGTACACATATTGTTTTATGACATTGGTTAACAACCCCACGATGAGTCTACCTTCTCCCTTCTTGATCTTGGAGGACTATTTTTTTTTTTTTTTTGGTAAAAATATTCACAGCCATAGATACACTGTTTCAAAAATTACATAGCTCTCATATATTTGTCCTTTTGTAATTGACTTATTTCACTCAGCATAATGTCCTCCAGTTTCATCCATGTTAAGTGATGTTTCATGGATTCAGCACTGTTCTTTATCATTGCATAATACTCCACTGTGTGTATGTACCATAGTTTGTTTATCCATTCATCTGTTGATGGGCATCTAGGTTGTTTCCATCCTTTTGCTATTGGGAACTGTGCTGCAACGAATATGGGTGTGCCTATATCTATTCATGTGATGGCTCTTATTTCTGTAGGATATATTCCTAGAAGTGGGATTGCTGGAGCATGTGGTATTTCTATCTCTAGCTTTCTAACGTGACATAACATTTTCCAAAATGATTGTATCATTTTGCATTCCCACCAGCAGTGCATAGGACTTCTGATCTCCCCACAGCCTCACCAACATTTGTTATTTCCAGTGTTTTTGATTCGTGCCAGTAATGCCGGGGTGAGATGGTATCTCATTGTGGTTTTAATCTGCATTTCTCTAATGGCTAGTGATCGCGAGCATTTCCTTATGTGTCTGATGGTGTCTTCTTTGGTGAAGTGTCTGTTCATTTCCTTTGCCCATTTTTTAATAGGATTATTTGTATTTTTGTCATAGAGGTGTTCGATTTCATTGTAGATTTTAGATATTAGGCCTTTGTCTGACTTGTAATGTCCAAAAATTGTTTCCCAGTCTGTAGGTTCTCTATTTATTCTTTTCCTGAAGTCTTTTGATGAGCATAAGTATTTAATTTTTAGAAGAGCCCAGTAGTCTGGTTTATCATCTGGGGTTTATATGTTGTTGGTTATAGTTTGTATCCTGTTAATGCTGTATACTAGGGCCTCTAGCATTGATCCTATTTTTTCTTCTATGAACTTTGTAGTTTTGGGCTTTATATTTAGGTCTTTAATTTATTTTGAATTAGTTTTTGTGTATGGTGTGAGGTATGGGTCCTGTTTCATTTTTTTACAGATGGACATCCAGTTTTACCAGCACCATTTGTTAAAAAGACTGTCTTTTCCCAGTCTGATGGACTTTGGGCCCTTGTCAAAGATCAGGTGACTGTAGGTGGATGGATTCACATCTGGATTCTCAATTCTGTTCCATTGGTCAATGTATCTCTCATTGTACCATTACCAGGCTGTTTTGACTACAATAGCAGTTTAATAGGATCTGAAGTCAGGTAGTGCAAGTCCTCCTACTTTATTCTTCTTCTTCAATAGTGCCTTAAATATCTGGGGCTTCTTCCCTTTCCATATAAAGTTAAAGATTAGTTTTTCCATCTCTTTAAAGAATGTTGTTGGTATTTGGATCAGGATTGCGTTGTATTTGTAAACTGGTTTGGGTAGAATTGTCATTTTCACTATGTTGAGTCTACCTATCCATGAGCATGGTATGTTTTTCCCTTTTTGTAGATCTCTTTGGGTTTCTTGCAGTAGTGTTTTGAGGTTTTCTTTGTATATGTCTTTCACATCCCTGGTTAGATTTATTCCCAAGTATTTTATTTTTTTAGGGGCTATTATAAATGGTATTGCTTTCCTGATTTCTTTTTCATCATTCTCTTTATTGACGTATAGGAATCCAATGGATTTTTGTATGTTTATCTTGTATCCTGCTACTCTGCTGAATCTTTCTATTAGTTCCAGTAGTTTTCTCATGGAGTCTTTAGGGTTTTCTATTTATAGTATCGTATCATCTGCAAACAAGGACATTTTAATTTCTCATTACCAATTTGTATGCCCTTTATTTCTTTTTCTTGCCTTGTTGCTCTAGCTAGGACTTCTAGCACAATGTTATATAGGAGTGGAGATAAAGGACATCCTTGTCTTGTTCCTGTTCTCAAGGGGAATTTTTTCAGCCTCTCTCTATTAAGAATGATGTTGGTCATTGATTTTCCATAGATGCCATTATTATGTTGAGAAATTCCCCTTCTATACCTATTTTATTGAGAGCTTTTATCAGGAACAGGTGTTGGACTTTGTCAAATGCCTTTTCTGCATCAATTGAGATGATCTGTTATTCTTTTCATTCCTTTTATTTATGTGGTGGATTACATTGATTGATTTTCTAATGTTGAACCATCCTTGCATACCTGGTATGAATCCTACTTGGTCATGGTGTATTATTTTTTTGATTTGATGCTGAATTCTACTGGCTAGAATTTTGTTCAGAACTTTTGCATCTATATTCCTGAGAGATATTTGTCTGTAATTTTCTATTTTTGTGGCAACTTTGTCTGGTTTTGGTATCAGGGTTATGCTGGCTTCGTAAAATGAATTCGAAAGTATCCTTTCCTTATGTATGTTCTGAAATAGTTTGAGTACTACTGGTATAAACTCTTCTCTGAATGTTTGGTAGACTTCTCCAGTGAAGCCATCTGAGCCAGGGCTTTTTTTGTTGGGTGTTTTTTTATTACCTTTTCAATCTCTTCTCTTGTTATGGGTCTGTTCAGACTTTCTACATCACTTTGTTGTAGTTTGGGTAGGCTGTGTGTTTCTAGAAATTTATCCATTTCCTCTAGGTTTTCAAATTTGTTGGCGTATAGTTTTTCATAATATTCTGTTATGATCCTTTTTATTTCAGTTGGGCCTGTTGAAATGTCCCCCATTTCATTTCTTATTTCGGTTATTTGCATCCTCTCCTGTTTTTCTTTTGTTAGTCTGGCCAGGGGTTTGTCAATTTTGTTGATTCTTTCAAAGAACCAGCTTTTGGTTTTGTTGATTCTTTCTGTTGTTTTTCTGTTCTCTTTTTTTCATTTATTTCTGCTCTGATCTTTATTATTTCCTTTCTTCTAGTGGCTGTGAGCTTTCTTTGCTGTTCTTTTTCTATTTGTTTGAGTTGTGTAGTTAATGTTTTGATTTTGTCCCTTTCTTCTTTTTTGATGTGTGCATCTATTGCTATAAATTGTCCTCTGAGGACTGCCTTTGCTGTGTCCCAAAGGTTTTGGTATGATGTGTTTTCATTCTCGTTTGATTCTAGGATTTTTTAAATTCCACCTCTGATTTCTTCTATTACCCAGTGGTTTGTAAGCAGAGTGCTATTCAGTTTCCATGTAATTGATTTTTTTTTCCTTGCTATTCCTGTTCTTAATTTCCACCTTGATGACTTTGTGGTCAGAGAAGATACTTTGTATTATCTCAAAGTTTTGGATCTTGTTGAGGATTGCTCTGTGGCCTAAGATGTAGTCTATTCTGGAGAACGTTCCATGTGCATTGGAAAACAATGTGTACTTTGCAGCAGTTGGGTGGAGTGTTCTATATGTATCTATGAGGTCAAGTTAGCTGACTGTACCCTTTAGATCTTCTGTATCTTTGTTGAGTTTCTTTCTAGATGTTCTGTCCTTTACTGAGAGTGGTGTGTTGAAGTGTCCTACTATTATTGTGGAACTGTCAATTTCTATTTTCAGTGCTGTTACAGTTTGTTTTATGTATTTTGGAGCCCTGTCATTGGGTGTGTAGATGTTTATTATGGTTATGTCTTCATGATGGATCGTCCCCTTAATCATTATATAGTTTCCTTCTTTGTCTTCATGGTGGATTTTGTTTTAAAGTCTATTTTATCTGAGATTACTACTGCCACTCTTGCTCTTTTTTGGTAGCTGTTTGCTTGATATATTTTTTTCCATGCTTTGATTTTTAATAAATTTACATCTTTGTTTCTAAGGTGTGTCTCTTGTAGATAGCATATTGATAAATCCTATTTTTTTAATCTATTCTGTCACTCTCCATCTCTTTAGGAGTGCATTTAGGCCATTTACATTCATTGTAATTTCTGATAGGTGTGAGTTTATTGCTGTCATTTCGCAGAGCTTTTTTTTTGTAGTGCTGCCATTTCATTTGTTCCTCTTGCTCTCCTGTGGTGAATTCCTTTTGCTTGTGGATTTTTTTCATTTCTTTTGTTTTTGTAGGTTTTGTTTTTACTGAGACTTTATGTTTTTCTTCTTTATTTTGATGAGTAGGTTTGTTAACTTTCTTTGTGGTTACCTTGAAATTTACCCTTCTCTTCCTATGTTTGAAGCAGTCTATTTTTACATGGTATTGCCTTGCCTTCCTCTCCATCAGAAGGTTCTATAACTACACCATTTATTACCTCTTTTATTGTTTTGAAGTTGTTGTCATTTATAGATTAACCTCTCTGGTTTCCTGTTGTAATTCTTTCAGTTTTGGATTGTCCTTGAGAGTTCATTTCCTAGGTTGGTACCTGGCTATTATAATCCTGTGTCCTAGATTCAGCCTGTGGTCTGATGTTGTTTGTTCTCAGATCGAAGGACTCCCTTTAATATGTCTTGTAAGTTTGATTTTGTTTTTACATAGTCCCTTAATTTCTGTTTATCTGGAAATGTCCTATTTTCACCATCATATTTGAATGAGAGTTTTGCAGGATATGTTATTCTTGGCTGGCAATTTTTTTCTTTCAAGGTTTTATATATGTCATCCAAAGCCTTCTTGCCTGCATGGTTTTCTCTGAATAATCGGAGGTTAGTCTTATTGTTTCTCCTCTGTGTGTGACTTTTTGTTTTTCTTGAGCTGCTGTCAGGATTCTTTGTCCACAGTTTTTGCAAGTGTGATTATGCTATGCTTTGGTAATTTTCTCTTTGAGTCTATTCTATATAGGGTTCAATGTGCTTCTTGGATGGTCAGTTTTTAATCTTTCATGATATTGGGGAAGTTTTCTGTCAGCAATTCTTCAGTGATCCTCTCTGTGTTTTTTGTTTGGTCCTCCTGTTCTGGAACTCCGATCACTCACAGATTTTTGCTTTTGATCGTATCCCACATAATTCTCAGGGTTTCTTCATTTTTATCTGTTCTTTTTTCTGATTTTTCCTCAAACAGTGTTTCGCTGATCCTGTCTTCCATCATTTCAAACCTGTTCCTCAGCCCTTCTATGATACTGTCCATTTCTGCAATCTTGCTGTTTATCTTTTGGATTTTTATTTGCTGTTTCTGTATGATTTCTGGCTGTGAATTTATTTTAGCATTTTGTTCCTGTATTATTTTGTTGAATGCTTCCATTTTTCTGTTTGTATTTTCCTTGAATTTGTCTGCCTTTTCCATGAATTTTTCTATTTTTCCTCATTTTGTCTGCTTTTTGCTTCAACTCTTGGATAATTCTGAATATTGAGATTTGAATTCCCTGTAAGTTAGTTCTAGTGTTTTTTCTTCTATTGGAAAGTCACCTGGTATTTTATTTTGGACTCCTACTGGAATCATCCTGTCCTCTTTTTGTATATGTTTTGATATTGACTTCTGTCTTTAGAGCATTTAGTAGCTATTTTCCTCATTTTTTGATTGTAGATTTGTTTGTTTTGTCCTGCTCTTTTGTTTTATTTGGTTATGTCTGAGCAGGTGGTCTGTGCATTTTTTGTTGTTTGCTTGTCTGTGAACATGACACGTTTCACCTCCTTCATCAAGGGGCAGGGTCAGTCACTCAGGTATGGTACATCAGGGCGGGTCCAGGTGAAGGGTATTTGCTGGGACGGGTTGTTTGTGGCACATACTAAGGATGACAGGGCAGGCCGGAATCAGTGCAGGACAGATTCCGGTAGGCCGTGCCTATGATGCTTGGGGATGTGATGTTCAGCACACAGTGCAGGTAGGAAGGAGGGTGGAGATTATGATATGTTGAGCTAAGATGGATATGAGAAAGAGGAGAGAGAGAGGAGAGAGGAACAGGAGCCAAATCATATATAGAAACAAAAAAGAGTGTTAAGGGAGCTGGCTATTGGAGTAGAGAGATGACAGACTGAGAAATGGAGAAAACAGAAATTTAAAAAAAGAAAGAAAAAGGGTAAAAGAAAAAAATGAGTAAATCCAGAAACTGGAGATGAAGAAAGACAAAAAAGGGAAAAAGAGAGAGAAGAAAACAGAACAAAGAAACAAAAAAAAGAAAAAAGAAATGCCCCCAGTGATGTCTCTGTGCATCTGCTCAGAGTAAGGGAATATCTCCCACCTGCACAGCACTGCCCAGCCAGACAGGGCTCCTAAGCCAAGAAAAGAAAAAGAAAACAATCAAACAAACAAATCAAAACAGAACAAATTGGAACAAACAAACAAGCAAAAAGCCCTCGGGGGCGGGGGGTCCCACCAGCTTGGTGGCACGGGCTGGGAACCAGTTCTACAGGAAGAAGCAAAGATGGCCATAAAACCAGGTATTTGAGAGAAAGGAGGGGGAGGTGGTGAGAGGTAAGAAAGAAATCTAATGAAGCAGAAAAAAGCAACACCAGCAGCCAACAAGTGGCACTCAGGGAGCCGGCCAGTGCAGGCGGGTGGAATCCAAGTGATAGCAGGGTGAAGCCGGTGCTTCCTGGCCAAGAGACTGTGGATGTGGGAAGCAGAGGAGGCTGAGAGGGGGTAAAGAAGGGTGGGGGATGGAAAAGCATGTATCGTTGTTTACCTGTTGTTCTGTCTCTTGCTGGAAGCTCCATGAAACTGCTTTCTCATACCCCTTGTTCACCAATCTCTGAAAGGAGTCCAAGATGGCAGATCCATGTTGCGTTAGCTGATAGGAAACCTCTGCATGTATCTCTCCTTGCTCTCTATTCTCAGTCAGTTTCTTATTCCATTTGGTGATTGGCTGAGTTCTTTATCTCTTCATTTGATGCTTAGGGTTTCAGGACTGACGTGTTACTGTGTTTGACTTAGTTTTTCAGATCTTTGCTATGGAGGGACGGCGTGGTGCTTCTGACTATAGTGCCATGCCCGGAAGTGACGAAAGTTATTAATGTATGATTTGTATCTAAAGTTCATTTTGCTCTAAAAAGATTAATTACATAATCTTTTTATCTGTAAATCATATGTAAGTTAATGATCTGAACTTCTACAGTTGTATTTATAAATTAAAAGAGCCATTTGGAGAGAACTGAAAGGTTTTTAATACTTGCGAATGATCCTACCAAATTGTATGAAATCTCTGCTGTCTACTACAATTGTCAATGTAAGGAAGAAAAAATACATTTTTAATGAGCAAAATGGCTTATAGCATAAAATAACTCAACATACATTTTTCTATCTATATTGTCTTCCTTGTATTATACAATTAAAAATACAAGAATGCTCTTGTATTTTTCAAACTAGTGTCTTTCATTTTATATATTTAATTTGCTTATCTCAACTTTGGGATAAGGTGACAATGAATCTGACAAGGTGGATATTGGGATTAAATTAATCAGGAAACAAAGGATGCCCTAAAGCTGTTGTATACCTTTCAGAATTGGCAAAATATCCACTTTCCACAAGCAAGAAGAAGTCATATTTCGTAGTTAAGATGCAATTACTTTGTTATTTCACAGCTGTCAAAAGGCATAGTCTTGAAATATGACTTTAAATTTAAACTACGTACTTAAAAAACTTTCTCTACACTTTAACTAAGAATTTCAGAGGCCCTAAAAATACTGTAACTAGAATCACCTTAAATAGAAGAAAATGAGCTGATAAAGTTTTTTTATAAGGTTTTCAACAGAACAAAAAATTCTACATTCTAGCTTTAATGAGTATCATACAACTTTACATACATAGTATATGAAATATAACGTATAAAGCAAGGTTATAAAAGTATACTAACAGTAAAACCTAAGGATTAAGCAATATAAAGAAACAAATTTAGAACATAAGAAAAGATTATTGTTTAAATTTTTATTTATAATCCTCACATTTAGTTTAGACATAAAGTGAAAACACATACCAAATACAAATAAAAAGATATGTGAGGAAATTTGCACAAACAAGTATGAACAGAATAATGAATAGGAATTAAGGTGATGATTTTAGCACACAAAATGTGTGCCATAACACCTCTACAACTGCTAAAAATGGGCTGCAATTAGATAGGAACCTTAGGGGGCAGTGAGTATGTTAATGAGGGAGGAACAACTCAGAAAAGAGGATGAGAATGGTTGCAGAACTTGAAGAATGTAATCAATGTCACTGAATTGTATGTGTAGAAACTAATGAATTGGCTTGTGTTTTTATTGTGTATATTCTGAACAACAACAAAATACAATTAAAATTAAATAATAACAAACAAGCAAAAAAGGAGGCTGCAAATTTGACTTTGAATTTCTCAATGGACAATAAGGAGAAGTATAATTAGATAAAATATTTGCAATGCCCACGGTGTAAAATATAAATCAGATTGACAGAAGCCAGGCAATATTTCCTTGTTCTAAAATCTGATAGAAATAGTTTCAGTGGTTACTATACTGTGTCATTCTGTAATGAGTGGATCACATCTTTCATTATATACCTAAAATAAACAGCATGAGAATTTCAGAGAATATTTTTTATAAAAGCATTGAAGGTTGCAGAACATAATATTGGGTTATATGCATTGAAAACATCATTTTGAGAGACCAAAGCAAGGCATTTCAGCACTCTACCTTCTGATTTTTGAATAACTTTCTGTTTGAAAGGGAGCCCTGCTGGTGCAGTGGTTAAGCACTAGACTGCTAACCAAAAGGTCCTCAGTTTACATCTGCAAGTCGCTCTGTGGGAGAAAGATGTGGCAGTCTGCTTTCCTAAAGATTTGCAGACTTGGAAACCCTATGGGGCAATTGTACTCTGTCCTATACGGTTGCTATGAGTTGGAATCAACTCGTTGGCAGTGGGTTTTCTGTTTGAAAAATAAAAAATCATCACAACTGGACAAATAATCCACCACAAGTCTGTCAGTTTGTCCTACTGTGGTAGTTTCTATGTTGCAG
The DNA here is from genome assembly GCA_030035585.1 of Dugong dugon. NCBI lineage: Eukaryota > Metazoa > Chordata > Mammalia > Sirenia > Dugongidae > Dugong > Dugong dugon. The sequence goes on from CM057465.1 coordinate 45,842,609, forward strand.
TGATACTGGAAGTTATGTAACCAGTATTTCAAATACCAGCAGGGTCACCCAGTGTGGACAGGTTTCAGAGGAACTTCCAGACTAAGACAGACTAGTAAGGACCTGGCCATCTACTTCTGAAAAAACTGGCCAGTGAAAACTGTATGAATAGCAGCAAAACAATGGCTGGTATAGTGCTGAAAATGAGCCCCTCTGGTTGGAAGGAACTCAGAATATGACTGGAGAGGAGCTGCTTCCTCAAGGTAGAATTCACCTTAATTACTTGGATGGAATAAAGCTTTTGGACTTTCGTTTGCTGAGGTGGCACGACTCAAAATGAGAAGCAGCAGCTGTAAATATCCATTAATAATTGGAACATGGAATGTATGAAGTATGAACTAGAGAACTTGGAAGTTGCCAGAAATAAAATGGGATGCTTGAAGATCAATATCCTAGGCATTAGTGAGCTGAAATGGACTGGTATTGGTCATTTTGAATTGGACAATCATATGGTCTACTATACATGAAATGACAAATAGAAGAGGAATGGCATTGCATTCATCATCAAAAAGAACAGTTCAAGACCTATCCTGAGGTAAAATGCTGACAGTGACAGGATAATATTCACCTACAGGAAAGACCAGTTAATATGACTTCTATTCAAATTTACACATTAATCACTAATGCCAAAGATGAAGAAATTGAAGATTTTACCAACTTCTGCAGTCTGAAATTGTTCAGACATGCAATTAAGATGCATTGATAATTACTGGTGATTGGAATGTGACAGTTGGAAACAAAGAAGAAGGATCGGTAGTTGGAAAATATGGCCTTAGCTATAGAAACTTTGCCGGAGATCACATGATAGAATTTTGCAACACCAACTACATATTCATTGGAAATACCTTTTATCAACAACATAAATGGTGACATTAAACTTGGATTTCACCAGATGGAATACACAGGAATCAAATTGACTATATCTGTGGAAAGAATAATGAAGAAGCTCAAAATCATCAGTCAGAACATGCTCAGGGGTCCAATTGTGGAACAGACCATCAACTGCTCCTATGAAAGTTCAAGTTGAGGCTGTAGAAAATTAGAACGAGTCCAAGAGAGCCAAAGTACAACCTTGAGTATATCCCACATGAATTTAGAGACCATCTTGAGAGCAGATTTGACACATTGGACACTAATGACTGAAGACCAGACAAATTGTGGAATGGCATCAAGGACATCATACATGAAGAAAGTTTAAGAGATCATTAAAAATACAGGAAAGAAAGAAAAGACCCGAACGGATGTCAGAAGAGACTTTGAAACTTGCTCTTGAACATAGAGTGGCTAAAGTGACAGGAAGACATGATGAAGTAAAAATATGAACAAAAATTTCAAAGAGTGGCTCAAGAAGACAAAGTAAAGTATTATAATGACATGTGCAAAGAATTGGAATTAGAAAAGCATAAGGGAAGAACATGCTTAGTGTTTCTCAAACTGAAAGAACTGAAGAAAATATACAAGGCTTGAGTTCCAATATTGAAGGTTCTATGGGTGCAATGGAAATCCTGGTGGTGTAGTGCTTAAAAGATATGACTGCTAACCAAAAGTTCAGCAGTTTGAATCCACCAGGCGCTCCTTGGAAACCCTATGGGGCAGTTCTACTCTGTACTATAGGGTCACTATGAGTCAGAATCAACTCGACAGCAATGGGTATAGTATAGTATATGGGCACAATGGGGCCGTGGTGGTGTAGTGGTTAAGCATTTGGCTGCTAACAAAAAGGTTGGCAATTCAAATACACCAGTTTTTAATTGGAAATCTGTATGGAGAAGTTCTACTCTGTCCTCTAGAGTTGCTATGAGTTGGAATCGACTCAACGGCAATGGGTTTTTGGTTTTATGGGCATAATATTGAATGATGCAGAAAGTATCAAAAGCAGATGGAAGGAATATACAGAATCACTGTACCAAAAAGCATTGGTCGATGTTCAACCATTTCAAGAGATAACATATGGTTAAGAACTGATGGTACTGAAGGAAGAAGTCCAAGCCTCATTGAAGGCATTGTCAAAAAACAAGGCTCCAGGAATTGACAGAATACCAATTGAGATGTTTCAACAAACAGATGCAACTCTCGAAGTGCTCACTCGTGTATGTCAAGAAATTTGGAAGACAACTAACTAGCCAACCAACTGGAAAGATCAGTATTCATGCCCATTCCAAAGAAAGATGATAAAACAGAATGCAGAAATTATAGAACAATATCATTAATATCACACGCAAGTAAAATTTTGCTCTAGATAATTCAAAATCGGCTGCGGCGGTACATCCACTAGGAACTGCCAGAAATTCAAGCCAGATTCAAAAGAGGATGTGGAATGAGGGTTATCACTGCTAATATCAGACAGATCTTGACTAGAAGCACAGAAAATCAGAAAGATGTTTACCTGTGTTTTATTGACGATGCAAAGGCATTCACTTGTGTGGATCATAACAAGTTATGAATAACATTGCAAAGAATGGGAATTTCAGAATACTTAATTGTGCTCATGAGGAACCTATACATAGACCAAGAAGCAGTTGTTCTAACAGAACACAGGGATACTGCGTGGTTTAAAATCAGGAAAGGTATATGTCAGAGTTATATCCTTTCACTGTACTAGTTCAATCTGTATGCTGAGCAAATAATACAAGAAGCTGGACTACATTAAAAAGAACATGACATCAGGATTGGAGGAAGACTCATTAACAACCTTGGACATTCAGATGATACAGCCTTGCTTGTTGGAAGTGAAGAGGACTTGAAGCACATACTGATGAAGATCAAAGACTAAAGCCTTCAGTATGGATTACACCTCAACATAAAGAAAACGAAAATCCTCACAACTGGAGCAGTAAGCAACATCATGATAAATGGAGAAAAGATTGATGTTGTCAAGGGTTTCATTTTACTTGGATCCACAAGACAACACTCATGAAACAGCAGTCAAGAAATCGAATGACATATTGCATTGGGCAAATCTGCTGCAAAGGACCTCTTTAAAGTGTTAAGAAACAAAGATATCACTTTGAGGACTAAGGTGCACCTGACTGAAACCATCATATTTTCAGTTGCCTCATATGCATACAAATGCTGGACAACGAATAAAGAAAACTGAAGAACAATTGATCCATTTTAATTATGGTGTTGGCAAAGAATATTGATTATACAATGGACTGCCAGAAGAAGGAACAATTCGGTCTTGGAAGAAGTACAGCCAGAATGCTCCTTAGAAGGGAGAATGACAAGTTTCTGTCTCACAAATTTTGGGCATGTTGTCAGGAGGGACTAGGGCCTGGAGAAGGATATCATGCTTGGTTAAGTGGAGGGACACTGGAAAAGAGAAAGACCTTCAGTGCAATGGATTGACACAGTGGCTCCAGCAATGGCTTCAAATATTGCAACAATTGTGAGAATGGCATAGGACTAGGCAGTGTTTCATTCTATTGTTCTGGAAAACATAAATTAATCAAGCATTTTACACTGTGACTTAGGGGAGTGAGGGCTTATAAAAATTATTGTATTAGTTATTCTTGTGTAATAAATTTTCCTGAAACTTAGCATCTTAAAACAACAAACAGTTATTATCTCAGATTTCTGTGAGTCAAGAATCCAGGAGAAGCTTAGCTAGGTGGTTCTGGCACAACTGCCTCATGAGGTTACAATGAAGCTGTCAGCTGAGGATACAGGCTCATCTCAAGGCTCAACTGGGGGAGGATTTTCTTTAATTTCACTCATGTGTCTATTAGCAGGCCTTAAAATTTCCACATCCAAGCTCACCCTGTGACTGCTGGAAGGCCACAAGTCCTTGCTATCTGTTGTTGTAATACTTCAGTTTCTCATAACTTGGACCTCTCCACACAGCTGCTCAACATAGCATCTGGCTTTCCCCCAGAGTCAATGATCAAAGAGAGAGATAGGAAGAGCACCCCAGAGAGAAGCCAATGGTATTTTTGTGCCCTAATTTTAGAAGCAAAATACCATCACATCGACTGTATGCTGTTGGTCACACAGACCAAAACTGGCACAATGTGGAAGGGCACTATACAAAACTACCAGGAGGAAGGGATCATAAAGTGTAATCTTAGAGGCTGCCTACCATAACAGCATTTAGAGAATGCACACCTATCTTTCTGTGTTTCACAGCATCACTCACATTATTCTAAAGGGGAATCAAAGTAATTCTCCTGTTATATCACCTTATAAAGTAGGCAATTTGTGAAGGAATCATTCACACTTTATATAACTCACATATTAACATGTGAGTTTTACAAAAGTGCCAATAGAAGGTGTCCGGTAACACAGTGATTAAGGGCTCAGGCTGCTAACCAAAAGGTTGGCAGTTCAAATCCACCAGCCTTTCCTTGGAAACCCTATGGAGCAGTTCTACTCTGTCTTAGAGGGTCACTGTGAGTGGGAATCGACTGGACAGCAACAAGTTTTGGGGTTTTTTGGGGGGGATATAATGGACTAACGTAGTTTAGCCTATGACTAGGTCTTTTTCATTAAATCTAATATTGAATGGAGTCCTGGTGGTGCAGTGGTTAAGAGTTCGGCTGCTAACCAAATGGTCAGCAGTTTGAATCCACCAGCCACTCCTTGGAAACCCTATGGGGCAGTTGTACTCTGTCCTATAGGGTCAGTGTGAGTCAGAATTGACTCGATGGCAACAGATTTGGCTTTGGTGGTATTGAATAGATCTCTTAGAAAACTGTAATCTCATGTTATACCAAATCCTTGAAGTGATAAAAGGTCTAGCAATGGAAGAACAATATGAAAGTTCAATTGCTTGTCTTCTACCATATTGTTCTGAGAATCCCAGCCTTGAGTTTTAGCAAGATGAAACTAGTTTGATTTATTTGAAGAGGTGTTTAATAAGATAACACTACGATTTGGAAGAAATAAGCTTTAGTTTAAATAGAGATGGAGTATCATTAAACAAAGTGAACACTAATTCTGTCAAATGTTCTGCAGTTTTAAGAAAAGAAAAATCTGGAAAATCACAAGTCACATTAAGTCCATGGCTCTGTAAAACTGGGGAGAAATGAAATTCTATCATTTTTTCAAACTCACGTGATCTCAGTTTTTCATTTTATTTTTCTTTAATTCATGAAACACATTATAGTCAAAACTGGAATACATTAGTCTCAGTCTGGTCAGATAAAACCATAGATAAACAATTAATAAATATAAATGAATGATGAAGCCTATTCAGAGAGATTTGTGCAAAATTCTAGAAGAAATACCCCTAAAGTATTTTATTTGACTTGATCATTTTAGCCAGGACATAGTAAGAAACTTGTATAATATCTATAAAATTCTTATCAGTTGTATTATTTGAAGTTATAGTCCTTATTTACCTCAACAATAGAGATATGTACATAATACCTTAGGAGAGGATGACTTAGACTTGAAGCCAGAATTCATAGAGAATTAGAGTAATGATATGATATTTTAGATAAAGCATAAGTATGTATTACTAGCTACTTTGGAGACTTAGGTATCTGATTTGCAATTTCCAGGTTTAGATATCAACTCTAACTATTCCAAGTCTAAAAGAACTGGCAAGAATTTGCATATTTTCCTTTATGCCCAGATTAGTAAAAAATGGTATCTGTCCTTTGCAAAAAAGAACAACTCAAGATTAGAGAAACCCATAATTTATCAGAACATTCTGTAAAATGAAATTTTTTGTTAAAAGCTAACACAACACAAACATGGAAAAGCAGAAACTTAGGTAACTATTGAATGAAAATCCTTGGAAGAATGAGCGTAAGTAGTATGGGGAAGGGTAAATTTTGATATTTGTGAGGCTATTTCACAAATGTAGCTCATGTAAGAGTTACCCTTTGATGACTGAGAATGTATCATTTCAGTTTTGATCTTCTAGGAACAAAAACAAAAAACCTTTTAAAACGATAGAGATTTATGTAGAATATGCTACTCATTTATTTCTGTATGTTTTTTGTGTGAACTGACTTTTATTAGAGCTGACAGGACCTCTATTTTTCTCCTCCAAGTTCAATGAAAACAGTTTTCTCTCAAAATGGTTTCACAACCTTTGGACATACAAAAGCCCAGGGAGAGAAAAGTAAACATAGGTATGCACACATCTATCAATCTTTTGATATTACAAACTCTTCAGGCAGGGAAATAGATGTTTAGAAGACTAGCAGAGGGACACTAGTTTTCACTTCTAGGTCACCTGTACAAATCTCACTTCTCTAAAATGTGTCACTTGTGCTCAACTATTGGCTATGTCACTGGAGAAAATAGCATCTGGCAAGAAATAATATATGTTTTAGCAATTAAAAAAAACAAAATTCATTGATCAGAGAACTACATCAATGGTCCTTATTTGTAAAATATTTAATGTCCCCTTCATTTAACACACTTGCTTCTCCTCCTGGTCTGAAGTGATTGGCTTCATAGGCTAAAAACCTGGTAGTAATATCAAGGCTTAAACAAACTTTGACAGTGAGTTAATATTAGTCTTTTTTTTCTTTTTTCTTGTGGCGATCTGTCACAATCTTGGCCAATTGTCTAATCATTTTACATCATTGGTTATGGTGACGTAAGACTTGCACAATTATTTCAAGAATCTAATTTTCGTAACTACATTTCATCTCTTATCTATACATTTTGTTTTCCCTATAACTAAACTCATGACTTTTTTTTTCTTTTAAATTTTTTCTACCTTCTGACTATTCTAGTCTATTAATATTGCCATTGCCCCCACAGTCATACCAGGTTGATATTCATGAGAAATCTTCATTTCATTATTTTCCAGTTGGTTTCCCTATAGTGGGTATATCCCATACTGTATAAGTCTGACAAGGTACTTGCACCTAAGCTTCGTTCTGATGGTCTTGCTCCTTCTGTTGTCTACACTGTTCACCAAATGTAGTCCTAAGACCAAAGTGCGGTACCCATGTCTCTCTATATTATTTTAATCCATTTCAAAGGTTAATCTTCTTATAGTTCCATTCATGTGTTCTATACAATAGTAACATTAGGTTATTTGTCAAAGTGCCCTGCTATATCTCTTGGCCAAATTAACACCTTTTTTCTATCTTGTGCTTTTTGCACAGCTTCTTTTTCTGTTGAAAGGCTATCTTCACACTTTGTACCTGTTAAAATCCTACCAGTCAGCAAAAGGGCAGATAAAATAGCATCTTTATCACGTAGACATATTCTCTTCCCATTGGCAGAAATAACCCTTACAGACTTGTTTGTATATTTGATTTTACTACTATCTGCAAGCTTATTAAGGGAAGGAACTATGTAAGAATTTTCTGGTAGATCCTTTAGAATAAGTCTAAATCTGGAAAAGTGATATATGCATTTGTCAAAGGAATAAATGAATGAACACTGTGATTCTCAGCAGTTTTTCACATGAAATAACAAATCATTGGATACATAGTAGGTAATAGAAAATATTTATTAAAGAAATAACTGACTAGGAAAAAAAAAAGTTACTATAGTGAAGAGACGTTTGTTTCTGGCCAAGATGGTGTAATGTGGACTGGATTTATTCTTCTCCCTGAAACTAATAAAAATCTGGACAAAATATTTTCAGACACTGGTACATCAGGCTTCACAGAACACACATTATTTTAAGTTGTATGCTTTTAGTCGTATGCCCAGAAGATATTCTTCTAACATTAGTTAATTTTAAAACACATGATTAGATTGTATTTGCTATCTCTTTGTTTCCAGTCATGTCAAATGTCATAAACAATTTTAAAAATTAGCCATGAGAACCTGCCTTTCCTTTTTAGACTTTTAGGACTACTTAAATATTATTCCTCAAAACCAAAATGAAACCCATTGCCATCGAGTTCCTTCTGACTCACAGTGACCCTATATTCCCTCAGCATCATCTAAATCTCAAAGTTGGTGGCATATTTTGGAGTGTGAACCAAGGTACTATGGCAGCAATCCTTTCAAATACTCATTATTAAGGAAATATACTTTGATCTTACTTTTCCCCTTTAAGGTGCAATAAAAATGCCAGTATTTTTACTTACAATTAGATACCTAAACTGGTGTAAGACCCCTGTCAAGATTTTAGCTTTGTGACTATAGAATAATGTGCCAGTTTAGTCGCATTCAAAAAGTTTTAAGTGGGTCTCTAAAAACTGAGATAATTTGGTTTTATTCCTCTTGTGCTTATCTTAAAATGTTGCCTTTATCTAAAACCTAATGGTTAAACCAGACTTTAAATTAAATCAGATTGTGTTATTTAGCCACAATACCAGAAGTTTATCTCAGAAGTACAGGGATGGAATTAAATTCTCACACCATTAAGTTGCCTACCTCCAACTTCCATACGTAATGTAGGAATTATTTCCTTTATCATAGGTGTTTCTTTCTGTGGTAATAGCCAATGGGTATGAATATTTAGACTTACCTTCCCATGGATGTTTCTGACCCTCTGAGGTGAAAAAAAAAAAAAAAAAAAAAGAACAAAGGAAGAGAAACATGTTCCAGTTAACCTAATTAAAAGCTTATTATAAGTATATATGAGGAAATAAATCAAGGAAACATTTTCAACAAGCTTCTTGAGAATTAGAGAATAATTCACAGGAATTTAGAGGGCATAAGAGATCTGAAGACTGACAACAGGTCTGGTTCTTTAAAAGCAATTTTCTAACTTTTCTATTTTTAGTGAGGACTGTAGACGCCAATCCTCACTAAACTTGAAGTCACCATTGTACACAGCCATTCTTGAGTATTATTTGTTTGAAACTACAATTTCCACCATTTATTAGCTGTGTAAACTTGCAAAGTTTATTTAATGAATCAATACTTCAGTTATCTCATCTGGAATATAAGGAACAACAATAATACAAAACTAATGGGATTGTCCTGAGTTGTATTAATTGTCTAGTGTTTTGTAATAAATTGGCGTATTCTTAGCAGATTAAAACAACACACATTTATTATCTTATGGTTTATATGGTCAGGAGTCTAGGCACACCTGAGCAAGATTCTCTGCTCACGGTTTCATAGGGCTACAATCAAGCTTTTGTCCAGGCTGCATTTCTTTCTGTCTTGTCCTCTTTCAAGCTTGTGCGATGATTGGCACAATTCAGTGTGTGGTTGTGGGACTGAAGTCATTGTTTCCTTGCTGTCATCTTGGAACTGCTCTCAGTTCCTAGAAGCCTTCTGCAATTCCATGCCACATGGTTCTGTAATAGGCCCTCTCATAACATGACAACTAACTCTACATGACCTTCTAGATAATCTCTTGCTTTGACATGCTAAGAGTGTTGTATAAACTAAGCTAGACAGGGGAATGACTCTCTTTTCACCTTTGTCATAATCTATTGGCTGGCAGCAAATTACAGGTTCTGCCCACACCCAGGGAAAGATATTACACAACCGCATGATTCATGGAAGTCACCTTAGGGAGTGTCAGGCATATGAGGATCAACTTAACTAATAGGTAAAATGTTTATAACTACGTTTGGCATAACCATAGACTTAATAATTCTAGCCCTTACCTATCACTTCTGCTGCTGCCTACTAAACTGTTCTACTCTCTACCTGGTGTCTCCTGTTGCTTTATGAATTCAGTTGCTTCAACTGTTAGGCTGCCTTAAAAGTTTTCTTATGGTCTTCTCTCTGTCATTGTTTTTTTTTTATTTTTAATGAGCCACAGATCACTGGTTCTCTTATAATGTATTAAACTGCTGTCACAAGAGTGATACTAATTGATGGAAAGACACGAGCAGAGAGATAAATCAAACAAGTGTCTTTAATATGGGTAAATGGCACAAGAACTTATCTTTATGCACAGAACAGTGGACACAACAGCCAGCTACCAACTGGTGATGTGACTCTCTGATTTTGGATCCCCAAAAAAGACATATGTGGATGTTCTCAGCTCATAAAAGTCAAGATCCTGTCAGGTCCTTTGACTAGTGGGGTGGAATTAGAGGGTTAAACACCTATGACCACTCCCAAACCAACTGCATAGAGCTATTCAGTCAAGGCTGGCCTTCTCAGCCAGTGTAGTAAAGTGTAAGTCATGCATCGATTAAAATAATATGATAAAAGTTTATCTTTAACTAGGAAGTACATATCCATCACTTCTGTGAGGTTAGTAACTTAATGTCAACAAGTACCAGCAGCTTACTGAGCAGATATTGCAGACCAGTTTGAATTGGAGATGAGTGTCCCAGGGGTCCCCACTGAGGTTCCTTAATAAGTAGGATTAAATCTCATGCTAACCTGAAATTCATTACTCAAATACATATACCTCCTATAGTCTCTATTAGCTCATCATTTCTTTTCTTTATAAATCTTTCACCACAGAGATTTTATCCCAAATAACCACTAAACTTTTTTTTGTTACTATTATCCCAATAACTGCTTGAATTATCTAAGGGTGGGGGGTTATATCACGTAACTAATAGTCTTCCATATTCCTTCAGAGACAGTTTCATATTGTCTAAGTAAATGGGTAATTTTTCCTTGCCATTTTTAAAGAACTTGTATTGCTTTTAGCAAGTGGACTTGTTTACTGATTTGTGACTATATCTTCAGTCATTTGGACAGTTTTTTTTCTATATTTTGGAGAGTATTAAATGTTATTAGTTCCATTTACCAATGTTTAAGTCAGTTACAAGTTGTACATTATCAAAACATTTATTCCACATGGATTCATTGTGTCCTATAATAAAGTGATAGTTACACCACTATCAGTATAATTCAACATATACTTAGTGATTCACATCAAGTATTGATCATTATTAAGGATATTTCCTTCACTCCTTCTTTTTTAGTCCCTTTAGAAAGAGGATTTATACACAAGAGGTCAAGTTTCAGTGATTAATTTCCAAAATATTTCTTGGGTCATAACTAGTGACTGATTATAAAAGCATGAATCTGTACAGTGAGTTGAAAAGTAGCGTTCCTTAATTACAGGCCAATGCCCATGGACATTAGCCTCTGATCTTCTACAATCTGGATCATTTCTACTAACTGTACATGGAACATAAAGATTTATTCAGGGATTCAGGGTACTTAAACTGCTAGGAAGCTGTATTGTAGGCTATACTTTCCTTTTGTATTTCCAAGCACTCTGAGTTTTATATATATATATACGTATATACACACACACACATATATATTTGTATATACAAATATATATTTATATATATAGATATTTATATCTATATATATATATATTCTTTTAGCCTGGGATTCTAAGATTTTAAGCTATGCAATTCTGATTCCATTTCTGTTAACCTAATTAAAATCCCTCCCTTCGTAAATATCTAGGCTTATTTTAATATTTGAGTTCTAGTCAAGTATCTAGCTAGAATTATACAGCTTCCTTTCATCAAAATGGTACTACCACAGCAACCTTATCATTTGAATGTTAAACATTTTGTCTTCCATGAACCATATCATATAAAGACCTCAGATTCTCTCTTAGGGGTGTTGAAAGAGCACCCTATCCTTCTGAAAAGACAGAGGGTTGCCTAGAGTCTTCATTTCCCCCCTTCTGCTCTACTGAGTCTATCCACTTTAGATCCTATCAGTTAAAAAAAGGAAGAGGTAATTTCAATCCTCTTCTCAACAGGTTTCTGTTGCTCTCACTCTCTCCTTCTAAGCCTCATTTAGTGCCTCCTTTAATTCTTGTAGATCACAGTTCATTGTGCAGGTTTTCTTGAGTGGGGCTACTGGGATTTCTGTGTTTTTCTTACCTTTGTGCCTTTTCTCAGGTCTTTCTTAACTCCTTCCATGTCCTAGCACGTTAACTGTTTTAGGCAATGTCTTCAATTTTTTAAAACATAAAATCTTGAACGAACCGATGGAAATTTCTTGTCTTTTACAATCTAATTTCATTTAATAGAATATTCTTTTAATTTGCCTAGTAACCAGTTTTTCTTCCAAACTTCTGATAAGATTGATATTTCTACCTTGCTGTTAAAAACAATTTCTTCACTGACTACAGTCATATAAATCTACTAGATGCACAGAAATTATAATGCCTCATCACTCTTCTCCCAGTAGATTTTTTAAGAGGTAAGCCCCTGCGGTGATAACAAATTTTGCTGATGCTTTCAACAACTATTTCCAACTCTCTTCTAAGTTACCTGTAGAAAAAGCTAATTTTTTTTTTTTTAATTTCTGTGAAGGTCAGGATGTAAATGCTAGCATTTTAGTTATCAGATAGGTTTTTAGTAGATATTAGATTGGTGTCATGTAGGATGGATATAACACTTTGGCCATTTTTCTGATTTTGGATGGGGTCCCTGGGTAGACGGGAGAATTGGCTGAGAAAAAGTGACAGGAAGACAACAGTAATTTATTTTAATTAGAAGCAAATAGATATAAACTTGGCCTACTTTAAAACTGTACTTTAGGTCGTTCATTCATTTTATCTACTCTGCCAACAGATATAACTGAACATCTACTTTGTGCAAAGCACTATTTTTAGAAACTGGGAACATAGTGGCTAAGTAGGAGAGAAAAAAATGTCCACTTGGAGTTAGTGAAAGAGGATGAAAACAAATAAGAAAACAAACATACATAATATTGTTTCAGGTAGAGGTAAGTGCCCTCAACAAAACATAAAGCAGACCAAAAGGAGGGAAAATATTGGAGGAGAGAAATGTTCATCAAATATATTTGCTCTTCCAATTACAGAGCATGCAACAGGTTGAGGTTTCCCAACAGACAAAAAATATGTGCGTGACACAGAGCTATTAGAAAATACCAAATAAAGTGCAAATTAAGTTTAAATTAACTGCGTTCTCTTGTATGAAATAGATGGGCAAAACCTACTGTGTTGCTTCACAATTTAGCAAAATTGAAACAATCTGCAAACAGATACAAGACTTATCTTTCCTGGATTCTGACCTTATAAACTTGACGATTATTAATCTGCAATATCTTATATGTCTCAGTTTAATTAAAGTTAGAATTTTTTTTTTTTTCCTCTGACAGTTCTGGGCTTTACTGTTCATTCGGGAAAAAACAAAACAAAACATCAGAATATATGTCAATGTAAGTATACTTTAATTATCTAATGTATTAAACTCAACAAATATATATATATCTTTTTCAGGGTAATACTTAGGATTTGACCAGATTGGAAGCTCCTTTATGATAGATAAGATTTTAAATAATATTTCTAAAAACAACAATAATAATAATAAACATTATTATTATGATTATCATAATCATAATTATTATGATATCCGACATCTATTGAGTACTTATTAGGTACCAGCTATTTTAAATGCTTTGCAAATATTAATACAATTAATCCTCACAACAGATCTATAAATTAGGTAAAATAATTGTCTCCAATTTACAGATCACTTAGTTTATAAAGAGTTAAGTTACTTGCACCAGGTAACACCTCTGTAAGTATAGTAGCCATAATTCATGACCAAGGAATCTAACTAAAGAACCTACACATGAACGGCACAATGTTTTATAATGAAACTATACTAAGATCTCATTAAAGTACTTCTTCAAACATATTATGCATGATACACGTGCGCTTTCTTATTTTTGTGTTAGCAGTACCTCTACGCTAACACTTATCATGTGAGAATGAAATTTTGATTTTCTGTTTTCCAAATCTTCATGGTGAACTCTTTGAGAGCTCTAAAAATCTTCCTATCACAGAGTAATATGATGTAAGATAATAGAGAAGATTCTTGTTTCTTCAGACAGAGATATTATATAGAAAGAATAATTCAAAGTCTCATTAATCTATCTTGTCTTTTGTTGCTCTTGCTTTTAGTGTCATATCAAAGAATTTATTGTTAAATACTAAATCCTAAAACATTACTCATATATTTTCTTCTAAGAGTTTTATGGTTTTAGTTCTTATATTTAGGTACTTGATCCATTTGGATTTGATTTTCATATATGGTTTAAAGTATGGGTATAGCTTTATTTATTGATTAATTTTTTTTGGCTGTGGAAATCCAGTTGTCCAAGCACAACTTATTAAAGAGACTATTATTTCTCCATTGAATGGACTTAGTGTCCTTGTGGAAAGTCAGTTGATCATAGATGTTCAGGTTTATTTCTTGACTTAATATTCCATTGGTCGATATGTCTATCATTATACCAGTGAAGCAAGGGATATCATTGTTGATGTCAATTGGATCCTAACTGAAAGCAGAGACTACCAGAAAGACGTTTACCTGTGTTTTTTGACTGTGCAAAGACATTTGACTGAGAGGATCATAAAAATTATGGATAACACTGAGAAGAATGGGAATTCCAGAACACTTAATTGTGCTCATGAGGAACCTGTACAAGAGGCAGTTGTTAGAACAGAACAAGGGGATACTACATGGTTTAAAGTCAGGAAAGGTGTACGTCAAGGTTGTATCCTTTCACTATACTTATTCAATCTGAGTGCTGAGCAAATAATCGAAGAAGTTGAACTATATGAAAAAGAGCAGGGCATCAGGATTGGAGGAAGACTCATTAACAACCTGTGTTAGGCAGATGACACAACCTTGCTTGCTGAAAGTGAAGGGAACTTGAAGCACTTAACTGATGAAGATCAAAGACCATAGCCTTCAGTATGGATTACACCTCAACATAAAGAAAACAAAAGTCCTCACAACTGAACCAATAAGTAACATCATGATAAATTGAGAAAAGTTTGAAGTTGTCAAGGATTCCATTTTACTTGGATCCACAATCAATACCCATGGAAACAGCAGTCAAGAAATCAAATGACGCATTGCATTGGGCAAATCTGCTGCAGAAGAACTCTTTAAAGTAAGTATTGAAAAGCAAAGAGGTCACCTTGAAGACTAAGGTGTGCCTGACCCAAGCCATTGTGTTTTCAATTGCCTCATATGCATGCAAAAGCTGGATGATGAATAAGAAAGACCAAAGAAGAACTGACACCTTTGAATTGTGCTGTTAGACAACAATATTGAATATACCATGGATGGCCATAACAAACAAATCTGTCTTGGAAGAAGCACGACCAGAATGCTCTTTAGAAGCAAGGATGGCAAGACTACGTCTCAGATACTTTGGACATGTCGTCCGGAGGGATCAGTCCCTGGAGAAGGATATCATGTTTGGTAAATTAGAGGGTCAGTGAAAAAGAGGAAGACTCTCAATGAGACTGATGGATGCAGTGGCTGCAACAATGGACACAAGCATAACAACGATTGTGAGGATGGCCACTGAACTGGGCAGTGTTTCCTTCTGTTGTACATAGAGTTGCTATGAGTTGGAATCTACTTAACGGCACCTAACAACAAAAACAATATGCCAGTACCAGACTATTTTGAATATGGTAGCTTTATAGTATGTTTTGTGATCAGAAAATGCGAGTTGTCCTAGTTCATTATTCTTTTTGAAGATTGCTTTGACTCTTTGCGACCTATTGCTGTTCCATATAAATTTGAAGATTAGCTTTTCTATTTCTGTAAGGAATACTGTTGGAATTTTGATGGGGATTGAATTGAATCTATAGATTGCTTTGGGTAACACTGGCATCTTAACAATATTAAGTCTTCCAGTCCATGAACACAAGTGTCCTTCCATTTATGCAGGTCTTCTTCCTTCCTTCCTACTTTCCTTCTTCTCTTTCTCGCTTCCTTCCTCCCTCCTCCTCTTCTTTCTCTCCCTCTCTCTCTGTTTCTTTCTTTCTTTCAGTAATGACTTATAGTTTTCAGTGTACAAGTCTTTCAATTCTTTGGTTAACTTTTTTCCTAAGTATTTTATTCTTTTACATGCTGTTATAAATGGAATTGTGTACTTCATCAAAATTAAAATCTTTTGTTCATCAAAATATTTTATCAACAAAGTAAAGAGACAGATTACGACTGGAAAAACAAATTTTTGGAACTATACATCCGATAAGGTTTTAATATCCAGAATATATAAAGACCTGTAAATTAACAACAATAAGCTAAACTGTTCAATTAAAAAATGGGCAAAAGACTTGAATAAATATTTACCCAAAGAAGAAACACAAATGGTCAACAGTCGCAGAAAATCAATGGCATTAGTTATTATGGAAATACGATCCAAACCACAATGAGATATCACTTAACCCTCACTAAGATAGCTATAATAATAATTTTTTTTAAAAAAAGGAAAACAACAGGTGATGGTGAGGATATGGAGAAATTGGAACCCTCATTCAATGCTGGTGGGACTGTAAAATGGAACAGCTGCTTTGTAAAACATTTTGGAGGTTTCTCAAAAAGTTAAACACAGAATTACCACATGATTCAGCAATTCCACTTCTTGGTATATACCCCCAAAGAACTGTAAGCGGTAACATAAACAGATGTATGTACATCAACTTTCATTGCAGCGCTATTCACAGTAGCCAAGAAGTAGAAACATTCTAAATGTCCATCAACAGATGAATGGGTGAACAAAAGGGTATATACATACATACAATGGGATATTACTCTGCCTAAAGATAAATGATGTCCTGATAGATAGTACAATATGGATAGACCTTGAAAACATTATGCTGAGTGACGTAAGTCAATCCAAAAGGACACATATTGTATGATACCATTTATATGAAGTATATAGAATAGGCAAATATGCAGAAACTAAAGTTTAGTACTAGTTACCAGAGGTGAGTAGGAGTGGGAAAGGGGAGACATTGCTTAGGGGACACTGAACTTCTCTTAAAGATGATGGAAAAATTCAGAAAGGGATAGTGGTGATAGTTGTGCAACATGATGAGCGCAACTAATGTCGCTGAATTGTACGTGTAAAAAATGTTGAAATGGCAAATGTTTTGCTATATATATGTATATACTTTCCACAATAAAAAAACAGCAAGGAAAAAGAAAATTTGAAAATCTGAATCATCCCTTTTACCTCTTTGTTGGTACTTGGATAGTATCCCAATACCTTTACCTATAGATCCAATCTGCTCTCCATTGCACGATGTCACCCACCAAATGTCTTTTGCTTTATCTGATGCACAATGCTATTTTGGTTTCATATAAACATTCATCTGATGACAAAAGAGAACTTCAAAACAACTGAAGTCGACTTCTATTTTATTGTTTCTATGTGTGGATTTACATTTTACATTAAGCAATCCATTCTTCAGTTTAATAGTAATGTTATTTCATCACATGACTCACAAAGGATTATCTCAGGGAAATGATTTTAAAATACCTTTCAAAAAAGCACTTTGTAGAAGTAATTTATTTTATTGTTTTTTGGACCATTACTGATAGATAGAAAGACAAATCTTTTCCTTGAATTACCAAGTCAACTTAGATGAAATAAAAAGCGAGAAAACGCCAAGTCAACCTATCAAAGATTCTGGAAATGCAAATGGAGGTAGACAGAACACATAATACATTTATTTGCTTTGATGAAATAACAGATAATAAAGGATCTAAGTTATCTGAACCTTGAAAATGGTCCATTTCTAGACAGATTTCTTATTTTATTACATTAGCATAATGGCTGTTCATAATATGTGTCTATATACAGTATTCATATAAAAACTCCCATGTTTAGGAAAAATTAATTAAATTATACTGCATAATAGGGATCTAGTAGCTGTTAATATTTTCCAACAGTTTAGTTTTGGCTGGAATCAGTAACTCAAATTTCCAAACACTAAAATAGAAAATTTGGCAACATCAAGATTATAAAGATTCTTTGATAATTTTTGTCCTCTGACTGGCTTTCTGTGTTAGGTACATGATCAGTTAGTGGCAGACACAGTCAGATATACTTTATCTGAAATGCTAAACCATTCAATACCTTTAAAATACATATTGCTTATTACATTTTTTCCCAAATAAGTGTCATTTGGGTTAATTTATTTGCCTATTCTATCTTATCTCATTTTTATCATTCAGAAAAGTGGCTTCACTCACCGCATATAAGCATTTTATTTTTCAGTAGGGCTGGTGTGGATAACCACTACTTTCCATTTATTATCAAAATAAACCCAGCAACAGTACGACAAGCTGTGGAAATGAACACTGGAATTCATTGTGTTAAATAAAGTTTCAGTAGAAACATATCAAGCTTTTAAAGCAGAAGGTCCTAAAATAAATGGAAAGTTATCTACATCTGGCCATAACACTAAGTTTCAGGAATTCTAAGGTAAGGTACT
Source organism: Dugong dugon (assembly GCA_030035585.1). Taxonomy (NCBI): domain Eukaryota; kingdom Metazoa; phylum Chordata; class Mammalia; order Sirenia; family Dugongidae; genus Dugong; species Dugong dugon. The sequence goes on from CM057465.1 coordinate 45,860,748, forward strand.
GATCTCTGATAAAAGAAAGCCTGTCTGAAGAAAGAGGATGGCAGCACTTATTTTGATTGCTTTCCTTTCGGCTGCTGAAGAAAGAGAATGAAGTATTGTAGATAATCGTAGTCATACATGCTTAGCTTGGAAAACGTTTACTAAAATAAAGTTAGAAAGATAGGCAAGCCATCAACAAATTAGCAGAGAATGTCTGGGTAAAGAAAGGGAAAACATACAACACCAAAAACTAAGAATAGTTTAGAGTTCAAAAATACGCCAGACTAAGGAAGGGGTTAGATATTTAAATAAAGAGAAATCACTAGAATAAATAATCTATGGGAAACAAGGTGTATAGGTGGTTCTCTATAAGGTCTTATTTGTTTGGAAATATTTTACACGTGATTTTCTAAAAAAATAAGTTCGATTAACTAGAATGTGTTTGATCAGTGAAAGATTCTGTCAACCATGATTTGTTCGGGTCAGAAAGAACATATTTTAGAAGCTGTGGCAGAGTGGTTAAGAGCTCGGCTGCTAACCAAAAGATCAGCAGTTCGAATCCACCAGTCATTCCTTGGAAACCCTATAGGGCAGTTCTACTCTGTCCTATAGGGTCTATATGAGTCGGAATGGACTTGATGGCAATGGGTTTGGTTCGTTTCTTTTTTTTACTTGAAAATACAAGAATGGCATGGAAATGACAAAGAGGAAATGAGTGTATGGTTATTATTGTGAGTATAAAACGGGGGATAATCCACAGGAGATAGAGAGGAGTTAGTATAGAAAACAAAGGATTAAAGATATATAGATTAAAAAAAGTGTTCAACCTTATTAGCTAAAGAACATCTTGGACATAACTCTTTCCTGCTATTGCCCCTGCTGGTGTGTTCATGACCAGTATATATGATCAAGTGCACTTGATTCTACACTGCTCTTCATATTTGCCCAAACACCACATGGAAAGAAACTCTAAAGAGAGGAGGTTAGAGAATTGTGAACAAGTTAAGAATACACCAAATTCATCAATATTGAACTGTTTTTCATTAGAGTACAGGTAGTCCCTGACTATTCAAGTTACAACATAGTTGAATTATGACAAATCGCACTTAAGACCTTCAGTTTTTTTAATCTTGTTAGTAATATGTACTACAGCCAGTGTAGCAGCACTTAATTTGCTGATGTTATCATTCTCATGCCAACTCACAAAGACAAATAAAGATCAGATTTATAAAGATACTGATAATAAAAGCCAATAATAATGAAAACTAAAGGAAAAATACGAGGTATATGACTTACCTTAAAACTAACTTAGGACGGACTCATCAGAATGGGACCCCGTTGTAAGTCGAGGACTACCTGTATAACAAAACATTCTCTGCTACATGATACTTGTTAGAATGCTACTCTGAATGTGGGTGAATTAAGTGTTGCAAGCTCTAGCATTTGTGAAAACAAAGACAGACGGTTTTGAAAATTAAATTGAAATTAATAGTGTTGTGGCAGAATGCCTGAAAAGGAGTCAGGAGACTTGGTTCTGCCAGTTACTACAAATTTGACATTAGGGAATTTGTCTAGCTATATATTCATTATCTAGCTATATATTCATCCATGTCCCAATCATAGTTTTATTTAAAGCTACATGGATATTACTGATTTTTGCAGTCTCATGTGTTAAATTTATGTAAGCAAGATTCAGGGGAATAAAAGCTTTCTTTTGATTAAGTATAACATTTATTCTAGTGTGTTCCTGCATAATAATTGAGATTATATAAAAAATCTATAAAAGCCCGTTAAAATGACTGTTAATTATAAAAAAGGGAGAGTGAGCACTATTTAACAGAAACCTGTTACCCAAGCATTATTGACAAGAGAACTGGTAAAATGGCTATGGTTAGAAATCAGGACAAGTTGATTTGCATATGAATAAGTCACTATTTTGGTGTTTGTGCATGTTGCCTGGCATAAGAATACACCTATATTTATTCAACTAATACTCATTGAGAGTGTACTATATTCCAGATGCATAACAATGAGTTTTAGAAAGAAGGTGGGTAGTGTTTGGTGTCTGTTTTCATGGCCATGAAATATACTTTCTATGAGATATCAAAAATTCCAGAAAATAGGAGTTCCGGCAAAATGGCACTCTAGGCAGAAGCACCACGCCGTCCTTCCACAGCAAAGATCTGAAAAACTAAGCCAAACAGAGAATACAACAGTCCTGAAACCCTAAAACATCAAATGAAGAGATAAAGAACTCAGCCAAGCACCAAATGGAGTGAGAAAACTGACAGAGAACGGAGAGCGAGGAGAGATTCATTCAGAGGTCCCCTACCAGCTAACACAGCAGGGATCCGCCATCTTGGACTCCTATCAGAGACCAGAAAACAGGGGGTATGAGAAAGCAGCCTCATGGAGTGTCCAGTGGGAGACAAAACAACCGCTAATTTGTGATATACGCTTTCCCACCCCCCACACTTCTTCACCCCAACTTGGCCTCCTCTGCTAACTGCGGCCACAGTCTGTGGACCGGGAAACACCAGCTGCTTGTATTCCACACACCCAAATGGGCCGGCTCTCTGAGTGCCATTTGTTGGCTGCTGGTGTTGCTTTTATCCGCTTCTTTTGATTTCTTCCTTACCTCTCACCACCTCCCCCTCCTTTCGCTCAAATACCTGGCTCCGTGCACCATCTTTGCTTCTTCCTGAGGGGCTGTGGAGCTCCATTCAAGTGTGGAGGTGCTTACTGGTATGGGCTGCCACGCTGGTGGGATCCTGGGGCTTTTGTTCGTTTGTTTGTTTTGAATTGTTTGTTTTCTTTTCCTTTTCTTGAGTTGGGAGCCCGTTCTGGCAAGGCAGTGCTGCGGGACAAGGAGACTTCCCCCTTGGCTTGCACAGACGTGCAGAGGGATCTCTGAAGGCATTTCTTTTTTTTTTTTTTTTTCCTGTTTTTTTGGGGGCCTTTCTTGTTCTTTTTTTTTTTTTAAATTTATTTTGTTTTCTTTTCCCTCTCTTTCCCTTTTTGTCTTTCTTCATTGCTCAGTTTCTCATCTTTCTGTATCTTCCTTCTCTTTCTGTTCCCTGAATACCTGGCGTTGTATACCCTTACGCCTTATAGCCAGGCTGTACTGCAACACCTGAGAGCGACTTCCCCAGACCTCATATCTGCACTGGTGGGATCCCTGGGAAATTTGTGGTTCTTTAACCTTTCCAATTTTTATTTATTCATTCTTTTCTTTTCTTCCTCTTCCCCTTTCTGTTTTTCTCCATTTCATAGTCTCTCATCTCTCCACACCAATGGCAAGCTCCCCTAGAATTATTTTTGTTTGTTTGTATGTTTTTGGCTCCTGTTCCTCTCTCCTCTCTCCCATATCCATCTTAGCTCCACACATAACAATCTCCCCACTGCATCCTACCTACCTACACCGTGTGCTTGACATCACACCACAAAGCAGCACAGGCACGGCCTACTGGAACCTGCCCTACACTTATTACCGACCCGCTCTGGTGGCTGTAGTAAGTGCCACAAACAATTCATCCCAGTAACTCCTCTTCAGCTAGACCTACCCTACCGTACCATATCTGAGTGACTGACCGTGCCAATTGGAGAAGGAGGCGAAAAGTATTGGGCCCACAGATGAGTAAACAATAAAGAACATACAATCCACCTGCTAAGAAATAGTCAAATTAAAAAAAAAAAGGGGGGGGGAGGGGACGAAACAAACAAATCTACAATCAATAAACAAGAAAAATAACTACTGAATGCCCCGAAGACAGGAGACAATATCAAAACATTTACAAAAACAGGACAGGATGGTTCCAGTAGGCGACCAAAATAAAACACCAGATGACTCTCTAGTGGAAGAAAATGCACTAGAACTACCTGATAAGGAATTCAAATCTCTAATACTCAGAATTCTCCAAGAGCTGAGGCAAAAAGCTGACCAACATGAGGAAAAAATAGACAAATTCATGGAAAATACAGACACAAAATTTGAAGAATTCAGGAAAATAATGCAGGAACAAAATGCCAAAATAAATTCACAACTAGAAATTATAAAAAGACAACAATTAGAAATCCAAAAGATACACAACAAGGTTTCGGAAATGGACGATCTCATAGAAGGGCTGAGAAGCAAACTGGAAATGGTGGAAGACAGGATCAGTGGAATTAAAAACAAACACTTGGATACAACTCTATTTCAGGAAAACTCAGAAAAAAGAAAACAGAAAAATGAAGAAACCGTGAGAGTTATGTGGGATACAATCAAAAGCAAAAATTTGCTAGTGATTGGAATTCCAGAACAGGGGGAGAAAACAGAAAACACAGAGAGGATCATTGAGGAACTGCTGACAGAAAACTTCCCCAATATCATGAAAGATGAAAATCTGGCCATCCAAGAAGCTCAACGAACCCCATATAGGAGAGATCCCGAAAGAAAATCACCAAGACATATCATAATCACACTCGCCAAAACCAAAGACAAACAAAGAATCCTGAGAGCAGCATGTGAAAACAAGAAGTCACATGCAGAGGAGAAACAATAAGGCTAAGCTCAGATTATTTGGCAGAAACCATGCAGGCAAGAAGACAGTGGGATGACATATGTAAATTCTTGAAAGAAAAAAATTGCCAGCCAAGAATAATATATCCTGCAAAACTCTCATTCAAATTTGATGGTGAAATTAGGTCATTTCCAGATAAACAGAAATTAAGGGAGTATGTAAATGTAAAACCAAACTTATAAGAATTATTAAAGCGAGTTCTTCGATCTAAGGACAAACAGCTTCAGGTCACAGGTAGAACCTAGGATGCAGGATCGTACCAGCCAGATACCAATCTAGGAAATGAACTCTTGAGGACTATCCAAAACCAAAAGAAATACAACAGGGAATTAGAGCAGTTAATCAGTAAATGACAACAACATCAAAACAATAAAAGAGGGAATAAATGGCATAGGTATAGAACCGTCTAATGGAGAGGAAGGCAAGGCAATACCAAGTAATGGTAGACAGCTTCAAACTTAGAAAGATAAGGGTAAAACTCATGGTAACCACAAAGAAAGTTAATAAACATACTCGTAAAAAAAAAGACGAGAAACATAAAGTCTCAGTAAAAAGGAAACCTACAAAAACAAAAGAAATGAAAAAAAAAATCCACAAACAAAAGTAACTCAGCACAAGAGAGTAAGAAGAACAAAGAAAACTTCAGCACCACAAAAAAAGGCACGACAAAATGACAGCAACAAACTTACATCTATCAATAATTACACTGAATGTAAATGGATTCAATGCACCCATAGAGACGGAGAGTGACAGAATGGTTAAGAAAACAGGATCCAACAATATGCTGTCTACAAGAGACACACCTTAGAAACAAAGATGTGAATTTACTAAAAGTCAAAGGTTGAAAAAAAATATATCAAGCTAACAACTACCAAAAAAGAGAGGAGTGGCAATTCTAATCTCAGATAAAATAGACTTCAAAATAAAATCTACCATAAAAGACAAAGAAGGACACTATATACTGATTAAGGGGACGATCCATCATGAAGATGTAACCATAATAAACATCTACGCACCCAATGACAGGGCCCCAAAATACATAAAATGAACTCTGACAACACTAAAAGAAAAATTAACAGTTCCACAATAATAGTAGGAGACTTCAACACACCACTCTCACTAAAGGACAGAAAAACTAAGAAGAAACTTAGCAAAGATACAGAAGACCTAAAGGGCACAATCAGCCAACTTGACCTCATAGACATATACAGAACACTGCATCAAACTGCTCCAAAGCACACATTCTTTTCCAATGCACATGGAACGTTCTCCAGAATAGACCACATCTTAGGCCACAGAGCAATCCTCAACAAGATCCAAAACACTGACATAATTCAAAGTATCTTCTCTGACCACAATGCCATGAAGGTAGAAATTAACACTAGAAAGAGCAAGAAAAAAAAAAAAAAATCAATTACATGGAAACTGAATAATACGCTGCTTAAATATCACTGGGTAATAGGAGAAATCAGAGATGGAATCAAAAAATTCCTACAATCAAACGAGAATGAAAACACATCATACCAAAACCTTTGGGACACACCAAAGGCAGTCCTCAGAGGACAATTTACAGCAATAGATGTACATATCAAAAAATGAGAAAGGGACAAAATCAAAACATTAACTACAGAACTCAAACAAATAGAAAGAGAATAGCAAAAAAAAAAAAGCCCACAATCACCGGAAGAAAGGAAATAGTAAAGACGAGAGCAGAAATAAATGAAATAGAGAACAGAAAAACAATAGAAAGAATCAACAAAACCAAAAGATGGTTCCTGGAAAGAATCAACAAAATGGACAAACCACTGGCCAGACTGACAAAAGAAAAACAGGAGAGGACACAAATAACCCAAATTAGAAATGAAATGGGGGACATTACAACAGACTCAACTGAAATAAAAAGGATTATAATAGAATATTATGAAAAACTATACACCAACAAATTTGAAAACCTAGAGGAAATGGGTAAATTTCTAGAAACACACGGCCTACCCCAACTAAACAAAGTGATGTCGAAAATCTGAACAGACCCATAACAAGAGAAGAGATTGAAAAGGTAATAAAAAAAAACTCCAAACCAATAAAAGCCTGGCCCAGATAGCTTCACTGGGGAATTCTAAAAAACATTTACAGATGAGCTTGTACCAGTACTACTCAAGCTATTTCAGAGCATAGAAGAAGGAACACTTCCAAATTCATTCTATGAATCCAGCATAATGCTGATACCAAAAGCAGGCAAAGACGTCACAAAAAAAGAAAATTACAAACCAATATCTCTCATGAATATAGATGCAAAAATTCTGAACAAACTTCAAGCCAATAGAATTCAACATCATATCAAAAAAATAATACACCATGCCCAAGTAGGATTCATACCAGGTATGCAAGGATGGCAAAACATTAGAAAATCAATCAACGTAATCCACCACATAAATAAAAAGAAAGAAGAGAATCACATGATCATCTCAATTGATGCAGAAAAGGAATTTGACAAAGTCCAACACCCATTCCTGATAAAATCTCTCAATAAAATAGATATAGCAGGGAAACTTCTCAATATAATAAAGGGTATCTATGCAAAACCAATGACCAAATCATTCTTAATGGAGAGAGGCTGAAAACATTCCCCTTGAAAACAGAAACAAGACAAGGATGCCCTTTATCACCACTCCTATTTAACATTGTGCTGGAAGTTCTAGATAGAGAAATAAGGCAAGAAAAAAGAAATAAAGGGCATCCAAATAGGTAATGAAGAAGTTAAACTGTCCCTATTTGCAGATGATATGATACTATACATAGAAAACCCTAAAGACTCCATGAGCAATCTACTGGAACTAATAGAAAGATTCAGCAGTGTAGCAGGATACAAGATAAACATTCAAAAATCAGTTGGATTTCTATACACCAATAAGGAAAATGATGAAAATGAAATCAGGAAAACAATACCATTTTCAATAGACCCTAAAAAGATAAAATACTTAGGAATAAATCTGACCAGGGGTGTAAAAGACCTATACAAAGAAAACTATAAAACACTACTGCAAGAAACCCAAAGGGATCTACATAAATGGAAAAACATGTCATGCTCATGGATAGGCAGACTCAACATTGTGAAAATGACAATTCTACCTAAAGCAATTTACAAATACAACACAATCCTGATCCAAATACCAATAACATTCTTCAAAGAGATGAAAAAACTAATCATTAACTTTATATGGAAAGGGAAGAAGCCCCGAATAAGTAAAGCACTACTGAAGAAGAAGAATAAAGTTGGAAGACTCACACTACCTGACTTCAGAACCTACTATACAACTATAGTAGTCAAAACAGCCTGGTACTGGTACAACGACAGACACATTGACCAATGGAACATAATTGAGAACCCAGATGTAAATCCATCCACCTATGGTCACCTGATCTTCGACAAGGGCCCAAAGTCCATCAAATGGGGAAAAGACAGTCTTTTTAACAAATGGTGCTGGCAAAACTGGATATCTATTTGTAAAAAAATGAAACAGGACCCATACCTCATGCCGTATACAAAAACTACTTCAAAATGGATTAAAGACCTGTATATAAAGCCTGAAATTATAAAGTTCATAGAAGAAAAATAGGACCAACACTTCAGGCCTTAATACACGGCGTTAACAGGATACAAACCATAACCATCAACGCACAAACCCCAATAGATAAGCTAGCTAACTGGGATCGTCTAAAAATCAAACACCTATGCTCTTCAAAAGACTTCACCATAAGAGTAAAAAGAGAACCTACAGACTGGGAAAAAATTTCTGGACAGTACAAGTCAGACAAAGGTCTAATCTCCATAATCTACAAGAAAATCCAACACCTCTACAACAAAAAGACAAATAATCCTATTAAACAATGGGTAAAGGAAATGAACAGACACTTCACCAAAGAAGACAGTCAAATGGCCAACAGACACATGAGGAAATGCTCGCAATCGCTAGCCATTAGTGAAATGCAAATTAAAACCACAATGAGATACCATCTCACCTGGGAATTACTGGCACGAATCAAAAACACTGGAAATATCAAATGTTGGAGGGGCTGTGGGGAGATCGGAACTCATATGCATTGCTGGTGGGAATGCAAAATGGAAAATGATATGGTGCTTCCTCAGAAAGCTAGAAATAGACATACCATTCGATCCAGCAATTCCACTCCTAGGTATATATCCTAGAGAAATAAGAGTCGTCACTCGAATAGACATATGCACTCCTATGTTCATGGCAGCATTGTTCACAATAGCAAAACAATGGAAACAATCTAGATGCCCATCAACAGGTGAATGGATAAACAAACTATGATACATACACACAATGGAGCACTATTCAACAAGAAAGAGCAACAATGAATCTGTGAACCATCTCATAACATGGATGAAACTGGAGGACATTATGCTGAGTGAAATGAGTCAATCACAAAAGGACAAATATTGTATGAGACCTCTATTGTAAAAACCCATGAAAAAGTTCACACACAAAATGTAACAATCTTTGTTGGTTACCAGGGATGGGAGGGGTGGGGGGGAAATACTAAATAGGCAATAGATAAGTGGTATCTTGGGTGAAGGGTGAGACAGTACACAATACAGGGGAAACTAGCACAACTTGTACAAGGAAAGGTCATGGAAGCCCCATAGACACATCCAAACTTCCTGAGGGATTGAATTGCTGGGTGAAGGGATGCGGGGACCATGGTCTCAGGGAACATCTAGCTCAATTGGCATGACACAGCTTATAAAGATAGTGCTCTACATTCTACCTTGGTGAGTAGTGTCTGGGGTCTTAAAAGCCTGTGAGCAGCCATCTAAGATACTCCATTGGTCTCATCGCTTCGGGAGCAAGGGAGAATGAAGAGAACAGGATACAAGGAAAAGATTAGTCCAAAGGACTAATTGTCCACTGCTACCAAGCCCTCCACCAGACTGAGTCCAATACAGCTAGATGGTGCCTAGCTACCAGCACTGACTGCTCTGACCAGGATCACATCAGAGGGTTCTGGACAGAGCTGGAGAAGGACGTAGAGCATAATTCTAACTCACAAAAAAGAAGACCAGATTTACTGGCCTAAAGGAGACTGGAGAAACCCCGAGAGTATGGCCCCAGACACCCTTTTAGCTCAGTGGTGAAGTTATCTCCAAGGTTCACCGTTCAGCCTGGGAGTGGACAGCTCTGTAAAACCAAATGAGACTAACAAGGTACAGTAGTCCAGTGACAAGAGCCAGAAGGCAGAAAGGTACAAGGAAGCTGGTGATAGGGAACCCAAGGTTGAGTAAGGGTAGTGTTGATGTGTTGTGAGATTGTTAACAATTGTCATAGGGCAACATGTGTAGTAACTGTTAAATGAGAAACTATTTTGTTCTGCAAGCCTTCATCTTAAGTGAGAATAGCAGCACAATTGGAAGAGCGTAGTCAATGTCACTGAACTGTGTATGTAGAAATTTTTGAAATGGTGTATCTTTGGCTATGTGTATTTTAACCAAAAAAAAAAGGTTGAGAAGTTAGAGCGTTGGCATGTTGTGGGGTTGTTAACCAATGTCATAAAACAATAGATGTACTACTATTTCATGAGAAACTATTTGTTCTGTAAGCCTTCAGCTGAAGTAGAATTAAAAAAAAAAAAAACAATTCCATAAAATACTATCATATCTAATCTGAAATGCTGGTTGATCATTCAGAGTAAGAAACATAAACTCCAAGTACTGATGAATATTCATCAAAAAGTAGTCTAGGATGCCGAGAAAGACATCTCAATTCTACATAACCTTGTGAGTTTAGCAAATGTTACATTTTATGTTGTTCTGGCCATTTTATATTCTATTTTTTTATGCAGATATGTTTTCTTCTTCCCTTGCGTTATTTACTCTAATATATACTATCATAGATTTCAACAGTGATCATTACTTATTTAGCCCATCCCAGCATGTACATTCTTAATAATGTGACTTTGAAAATCTTGGAATCAAGAAGTGAAGTTTACAATTCTCTACACCTCAGATTTGGGCTTGACCATGTGAATTGCTTTGGCCAGTGGTGCATTAGCCTAGGTGACAGAAGCAAAGTCTTTCAAAGCACTAGTTTATTGTAACTTAACCTCTATTGCTCTTGAGAACTCTGAGACTACCATATGATGAAGCCTGAACTAGCTTCATGGAAGATGAGAGAAACGTGGGGGAAAAAAAAAGGTCCAGCTGATCCAACTATCTCAATTATTTCACATGAATCTAGTGCCCTGTTGCCCTGAGAGCTGACTGCAGTCCCATCAGTAAGCCCAGGTGAGAACAGAGAAGAATTGCCAAGCTACCTAAAGAATCATGAAGAATAATTAAATTGTTAGAGGGTTGCTATGAGTCAGAATCGACTTGATGGCAACGGGTCTGGTTTTTGTTTTTTGTTTTAAGCCACCAAATTTGGGGATGATTTGTTATGCAGCAAAAAACTGATATATATATTTGATTATTAGATGTATCATCAATTTGGATTATTTTGGATTCAAACCGAATCAAACCTAAATTAAATTCACTCAAAGAACTTGGAATTTTATTTGCTTAACACAATTTAGAAGTCCATAGACTTTCTAGGTTTCTGTATGAATCAATCAGGGTTTCAAATTATATTGATTAATGGGAATTGATTTTTTTCTTTTCTCAGTTCTGCACTCTGTCGTATATATTCAATTTTAAGCTATGTCCACGCTTACATTTAAGAGAATGTATTTTCTAGGTTTCCAATAGAATAGGATGTATTGATCATCTTCAGTCTAAGGTCATGTGTTACAGTTCTTAGCTGGATTACTGCTCCCATCTGATACATATTATTACCCAGAAGATCAAACAGTGTTTTAGTGAAAGATAGTTAATAAATTCTAGGTGGCAAGAACACCAGATAATACATGAATTCGTTATAGAGGCTACATGTTAGGCTTGAAGAGACAATATCAAGCAGAAATGTGAATAGGTTATTTGCATATGAAGTCATGATATCTGCAAAATAAAAACTTAGACTATTCAACATCCTACAAGAAAAACTTTTTTTTGAGATGATTTTTTAAATTGAGATATAATTCACATACCATAAAATTCACCATATTAAAGTGTACAATTTAGTGGTTTTTAGTATAGTCACAAAGTTTTGTAATCATCACCACTATCTAATTCCAGAACATTTCCATCATCTCAAAAAGAAACCCCATACCTATTAGCATTTAATTTCAATTCCCTTATATCCCTATCCCATGGCAACTACTAACTGATTTTCTACTGTAATAACTTTTTAACTCAAATGAGATCTTTGGAATGTAGAGAAGGATAGTCTCATCTAGCCTGTTTCTTCCAAGAAAAAAGAAAAAAGAAAAATATAATTTTTAGTAAGAGAAGGAAGTATGAGTTATAAGAGGGAAAGGAAATTTAGTTTTTTAACATATCAACAGGACCCGTGAGATGGACCTACTCTGTGAAAGATGTAACACTCATTATTTGAGATATATTGAGTCCTAACACTTCGGTGTAAACTAGGGATTTTGAATCAAAGACACATATACTTGAGTTTCCAATAATCTGCTTTTTGGGATTTTAAACCTATCATGTATCACATTGTGTATTCAAGCAAAACCATTTACATACTTTTTTTAAACTAGTGTTGGTAGTGATTAATGCCACAGTATAAATGTTTTATGTAACTGTACATACTACCAATTTCTTGTATTTCAAAATTGTTCTCTGTAGGTCCCTGGGTGGTGCAAACAATCTGTGCTCAACTATTAATCTACAGATTGGCGGTTGGAACCCACCCAGTGGTAGTGGGAGAGAAAGGCCTGGAGATCTGCTTCCATAAAGATTACAGCCATGACAACCCTATGGAGCTGTTCTATTCTGCAATGCATGGGTCACCATCAGTTGGAATCAACTTAATGGCAGTGGGTTTGGTTTGGTTTTATACTTTTTTTTTTTTGATGCACATTCTCAAATTTGAAGTCTTTGATTTTAAGGCATATATATATATTTAAATTCATTAAAACAACTTGATTTTGAGCCTTCCTTTGGTCAGCACTGCTACATTCATAAAGGAATTTAAACATGTAATTTTTTCAATGGTTATAATAGTAATAATCAATATCTATTATGTAAAATTTTCTAGATAACTATGTGTTCCCCACATACCTAATTTGTATATCTAAGCATATCTTGAGAGTCAATAAAAAGTGTCGCTTCTTCCAGAAAACCTCTGAACCTTAGAAACCTTTGAGCGTCCTACTTCTGTGAGTCTATAACACTTGGAGAATACATTTACTATCATAATATTTTTATAGTTTAGACTCTATACTCTTTTATATTCTAATATGTAATTTATATGTAATATTAAGTTAGATATCTTTAAGCAACTTTTCCTTGACAAAGAACCAAAAAGAAGGAAAAGTAATATTTAACTAAAGAAATGAACTCGCTTAAATCTGAAGGCCACTGTTTTATAGATTTATTTAAAACATTGAATCAAAAGGCCCTATAATATAGCAAGCTATTAATAATACGTATGTAGGATGTTGATAATTTACACATATCAAAACATCCACTAGGTATATTTTAGATCATATATTTTTAAAGCACTGTAGTATCTTTAAAAAGTGGAATATTTATAATATTTTTAATATTAAAAATGTTATAAGAATTTCAAAGTCAGTAGGACAATCCTTGCAGAATTTCTATAGTGCAATGCACCATCAGTCCGGAAAATTGAAAAAAGTCAAGGTTTGCTGAATAGCTGCTGTAGACCACAATTCTTAATTAAGTCATGCTTTTGGAGTTATAAACTTTAATATACTTTTTCATGACATTTTATATTTTACAATAGCTACTCCTCTCAGAATACATTTCCTCTGACAACTTTTATAATAGTCACTAATAAATGGTTTCGTGTTCAGAAAAAGAAAAAAGAATTCTAAGTAAATTTTCCACTTACTCTACAACAGAGTATTGCATAAGACACTAGGATAATATTCATACTAAGCTTATAGTTATACCAAGTATATTCCTTCTGAGTGTCCAAATGTAATTATTGTGGCTCTGCTTCAGTAGAATTCCACGCTAGAGATTCTGCTATGGATTTAAAAATCAACCTCTCTATTACAAATGAGCTTTAGTAGTATAGCACAAATAATGCATTGTATTCCTTCCCACAACACCACCACTAATGTGTCTTGAGAGCTCTGCTAAGTGCACAGGAATTCAGCAGTGACACATTGAAATGCAAAATGCAGCAGAAAAAGTATCACTAGTATTTCTAAGGGACTGAAATTGGATGGCTCAGATTTAAACTGTTGTTTCACAGTGAATTATGATCCTCTTGCTCTCTAGTGGCTCCAGACCTTGAAAATGGATGTCTGTATTATTATATATTATCTGAGCTTCTTCTGGAGACTGAACTGTAGGAGAAAAAAAAAAAAAAAAAAGAAATCCTCAATCTTCAGTCCCAACAAAGTCCTCATTGACTTAAGAGAAATTTATCAATGTAAAGGGATTGGTTTACTACTGCTTTAAACCTCTCATGCATCACAAAGGAATTTGCTAAATACTTTCATGGGGACTGCCTGTATCAAGGAGCTTCTGAAAGGCACCAGACCTTTTGGTAATTGCAGTGTACAGTCCCGCAATGAATTAACATAACTGGAATCAGGACTAGATGTTTTTATAGGAGCTGATTATATGCAGTTCCAATAGTATCCCTAGTTTAGCCTATCTTATCCTCGAGTATAAGAAAGCATAAGAAGACTTTCAAAAGGGCTTTAAATATGATGGCTGTTCAGCAGGTAACTCCTTGGTGAGAGGCACATTACTTGTCATTTATAAAGTGTAGTTTGTGGCATTTAACATTCTAATTCTGTGTAATATTAAGATGTGTTAAGTGGTAATATATTGTGTATTCTACCTACCTTAGAAAAAAGTTCCAGTTCATCTATTGTACTATGATCTACTGGAGAAGTACAAGATTCTTCTTCATGGTATATTAAACAAATGAAATGTTAGGGCAATGGCAGTCAGAATCTTATATAATTATACATCTACTTCTTTAAAAAATCATTGGTGGTTCCAGAATGAACAAAAAGCATATCAGCAGGTCAAAGTAATAAAAATCCAACCATTCAAGTTTCATATGTAGCAGTTTAGCCATCAATGTCCCCATGGAATTCCCCATTTTAAAGATCCACGTAATACTTATAGTTTGAAATATTAGTTTTTAAAACTGACAATCTAAAATTCATCTCAAGTATAGACTTGTTTATTGCTTACAAGTAGTTATAACAACACTAAAAAAAAAAAAAAAAAAAAAACAAATGAACTAATAGTACTTGATGATCCCTTCCCTTCCCCACAAGATGCCTAATATTGTAAAAATATTCCCGTAATTAAATATTCCCAGCCCAGTGACTAGCAACATTATTTTTTAACAATCACACTGCTTCTTAGAAGGTAAATGGATAGTTAAAATAAATGAAATCTGCCATTAGTGAGTAAATGAATGCTTAATTACTGAATAGGATGTTAAAACAGCTGATTAATAGAAGAACTGTATGAATTACATAAAGTATATTAAGGCTGTTTTCATTTTAAGTAGATTCAGTAAGTCCAATAAAACTCTGAAAGTAAATATTATTTATTTGCGACCTTGACTTAATGAATTGGTGAAAATTGCTGAAGATGACGAATTTATCACAGAGTTAAAGCCTGGTCAGTCTCTGTTTCAGGAAAGACATGATTGCTTCTGGAATATTTTCAAACACCTGGAAATCCTTAGTAAATGGTTTTCTTACAATTTACCTGCATTGCTTATGTTTATAGCAACCAGCATCTCATCCTTCAGAACATTTTATTTCAAACTTGAAATGACCATAATTAGCAAAATAATAATGAATGTAGAGAAACACAATCCTAATTCTTACTTTAAATAATGATTATAGATAGACATATTTAAGCCCATGTTGTGTATTCCAGTGCCCCAAAGATATATTTTACACTTTAGAGCATGTAAAATTCAACCAAACATAGCCTACATCTCATCTGATTCAAATATAAACCAAATAATAGATCTACACTGATTTTTTTTAAAAAAAAGTGTTACTAGAGATCCCAGTTGCCATCTGCCTGGATAATCATATCCACAATGAACCTCAAAATATAGCTGATTTGAAACGGGAGGGGGCCGGGCAGCCGGAAAATGTACATTTGATGGAGCCTGGGTGAATAATTTGTTTTTCTTCTGGGAGTTTGGAATGTTGGGAAAGAGAATGAATCAGATGCAAAGATCAATGTTAAGAGTGTACAGAGTTACTGAGACTACTGGGGCCAAATGATGGCTAAAGCAATATTCAAGTAAAAAATTTGGGAAACACAAATATGAAATACCCTGCTCAAGAAGCCAGGCATAAGAAAGGGAGACTGAGAAGTGTATAGAGAGGTCAGATGAGAAGCCTTGAAGACTCACAAAGAAGTGCAGACTCTTCGTCTCAAGCTTTTAGTTCTGCCACATTGTATTTCTTGCAATTCATTTCTTCATATTTTTCATATTCTTACAGTATATTCCTATCTTAAACTCATTTGACTGGGTGTCAATTATTTATATTAGAAATATCCATGACTATGGTCCTGCATTATCAAAGATAATCACACCTAAGTATCTGTCATTTTTGAGTACTCACCACAGAACCACTGTTTCCTAGAGAGATAAAGGTTATATGGACTTTTACTTTTTTACTTTTGATATATTAAATTAGAAATTCACTTATATTTTCCTAGTGGAGTGTAACGTATAATTAATTTAGAGGTAAAAAATATTATAATGTTTGTCTTTGCCATTTGCAATATGATCATAATCATTTGTAATAATGAGTTTTCAGTATAATTGGTTAAGTAATACAGTTTATTTCTCTTTCATAGAAGTATCCAAGTAGGCAAATGGACTAGGGTGGCTTTACATCGTGCCTTTATCCAGGCATCGGGAATGCAGTAATCTCTAAACCTAATGACAGAGTCGATTCTGACTCAGGGGTGTGGTGTAGTGAATTAGTTAATATGGCCCTTCTAGCCATAGTCTTTATAATTCCCACAAAATAACTGAGTGGAGCTATGCAAATGAGGTGTCTTTGGCCCACCAAGGGGATTGTCTTGTTTGCTAATAATGTATATAAGGTACATGGCACCCTTGTGGGGGTGAAACCATGCAAATAAGGTGTATAGAACCCTACAGAGGGGATTGGTCAGTTTTGCCATCCTGCTAGGCTTAAAATGAGCCATCTCAGAGGTGGAAAGAGGGAACCTCGCCACCATCAAAAAGAAGAGATGGAAGCAGAATTCATTCTTTGGACCCGGTGCATTCTTTAGACCCAGGATCCTTGTGCTGACAACCACTTTGACCCAGGAGACAGGGAGGGACAGCTGTAACACTGGAGGCGGCAAAAGATGACAAGAAGCAGCAGCAGAAAAACAGCAGCAGAAGAGGCAGCAGAACCAGGAGACCGGCAGGAGAGGGAGTGGTGAACTTTCTGGTCCACAGAGCAAGAAAGCTGAGCGACTTCGGGCAGGAGGCTTGCTGGTGGAGTAGGGTGCTTCAGGGCACGTGGTGGAGCTAGGTTTGCCAACCCACAGAGCAAAAGCTGAGCACCCTCGGGCTGAGGCTTACGGGTGGAGTGAGGTGCCTCTGGGCACTAACTGACAGTGCTAGAAGAGCTTTGTAACACTTGCTCAAGCAGGGCAGAGGCTAGGCTGAGGGGCCAAGGCCCAAAGAGAGACCTGCCTGCGGGCACAGCTGAGATGAAGCTGTTCTTATCAAACAGCTATACTTTGAGCTTTCCAGATCCTGAATTGTAACCTATTACTCTCCTAATAAACCCCATAACTGTGAGCACGGTCTGTGAGTTCTGTGTGGCCACTGAAATGAATTATTGATCCTAGCAGAGAAGTACAGAGTGCAGAGGAGGGATGATCGGTGTCAGAATCGGTAAAAAGTTTGGCAAGAAGGAGGTATGCCTGACCTCGCCTCACAGGAATTAGCCCGGGGGGTTGATGCTAGTAATGATTCTCCTTCCCACTTGTGAAGTTAGAGGAGGTCATATGCTGCCACCATGCCATTTTCACATGGCAACCCCATGTTTCCAAGTAGAGCTGTGCTCCATAGGGTTTTCAATGGTTGGGATCTTTTGGAAATAGATTGCCAGTCCTTTCTTCCAAGGCATCTCTGGGTGGATCGAACAGCCAACCTTTCAGTTAGTAGCCAAGTGCTTAACCATTTGTGGCCCCTATGGTCTCCAGCAACCTCTTTGTTGTTGTTAGGTGCCCTTGAATCGATTCGGACTCATAGCGACCCCTATGTATAACAGAATGAAACACTGCCTGGTCCTGCACCATCCTCAAAGTCATTGCTATGTTTGAGCCCTTTGTTGCAGCTACTGTATCAATCCATCTCGTTGAGGGTTTTCCTCTTTTTCTCTGACCCTCTACTTTAGCAAGGATGATGTCCTTCTCCAGGGACTGGTACCTCCTGATAACATGTCCAAAGTATGTGAGACGAAGTCTTATCATCCTTGCTTCTAAGCAACTTTTACTCTCCTCAAAAAGTGTTTTCCTCTTCTGAATCTAAGGCAGTGGTTATAGGTCTCTCAATTCTGTAGACAGTAGAAAAGAGTAAAGGAGGAAGTGGATGACAGTTTCCTTTTACAGAAATATCATTAAAATTGCACACATCACGTCTGCTCACATTCCTATAGCAGGGGCTTCATCAAACAGCCCTGCCTAGCTGTATGAGAAGGTTTTTAGCTTTTGCCATGGGCCTTGCTAAAACTCAGCTGTGGAGGGTTCTATTACTAAAAGGAAGAGAGAAATGACATTTGGTGAGGAAGTAGAATCTCTGCAAAAGAATAATATTCTGTTGTCATCTTTTTGTATATATCTCTCCTGTATATAAAAAATACATACTTAGAAATCATTAGTTGTCAGAAGTAATGACACCTAAGATTTTATCAGTTATCCACTGAGTATTTTCGTCACTCAGGTAAAGATTCTATTCAGGATATATGTGTTAACAACCATAAAAGGTATTTAGAAAAACAAGCATATTTTAAGAGTAAAATAAGAAATGACATATTTCATTAATTTAGAGTTCAAACTTTCTCTTTTGATATTTTTTAATATTACCACATTATTGTAATATTTTTGTAGAAGGAAGCAAATTTCAGAATAAAAAATACAACCAAACTAATGGCATACAAATCAGAATGAGTTGTCATTTTTGCCATAATGTTCTCTTAATTAAAGAAAAACTTTGAAAATGTTAGAGAACATTAAACAGCAAAATGTATGTATACTCTTAAAAGCACTATGGTTCCAAATTTTTAATCATTGATGAGCAAGGATTTATGGTTTATAAGAAATTGGATAAAGTAAAAATGAGATGGTGTTTCCTGGATTACAAAGATATTGACCTTTTGATTCTCCATGTCATTTACACTGATTGTATCAGACAAGGAGAGTAAAGTCTACAAATTGTGGCTGATGTGAGAAAGAAAAAAATCTAAATTAAAAGTTAGAAACAAATAGAAAAGTTTTGTTTGTTTTTTTTTTCCCCTTAAAGCAATGGAAATCAGCTTTCTTTTCAAAGTGGTAGAGGAACAAAACAATATAGAAAGCTTTAAAATAGGAAAATATGCACAATCTATGTACCAGCAGCCACACGTCTTATTTCATTCCAAGGTGATATTTTAGTTCTAAACCTCAGAGGATTCAAAGGAAAATGGAATTTTTATCTGAATTCCAGGGTCCATATCAAGCAAAACTTCAAATCAGTGTGGTTACATGCCTATCATGTCTGGCCTGTTTGTAGAATTTTCTTTGGTTTAGATAAGAACATGGCATCAGAATCAAGAGTCCCAGATTCTAGTCTAGCAATGCAATTACACAGTTATGTGATTTGGGGCAGGGCATTATTTTTTCTTTTTAGCTCATATTCTTAATATGTTCTCTGGCTTTCTCACTAGCGTGTTCACTGAATAAGCTGCATCATATCATATTGCACTGGAAGTAGGAAAACGCTTAGAATAAACAAGAAACATCTTCCTGGATCATCAATTTTATTTGAAGTTTTTGTGGGAGGCAGGGCCATTACCGAGATATGAAAACATAATTTAATGAAAGTTTGGAATATTTTTCATTAAGTAAAAGGAAAGGTAATAGATATGTGGTTGTGCCCATTTTGACAGCTTTTGCCCTTGATTTGCACCCATCTACTTAGTTAGAGCCCTAGTGGTGCTGTGGTTAAGAGCTATAGCTGCTAACCAAAAGGTTAGCAGTTTGAATCTACCAGCTGCTCCTTGTAAACCCTATGGGGCACTTCTACTCTGTCCTGTAGAGTTGCTGTGAGTCATAATTGACTGGACAACAACGGGTTTGGTTGTTGTTTTTCATTTACTCAGCTTCAACCCCATTCCATCTCCAACCTCTTTCAAGTCCAAAAGCTTTTGTGAATAATGTAGGTTTTACTGTACATTTCATATAGAGACCAAAGAACGCTTTATGCCAGAAGTTCCCTCTGGTATCTATTTTTGCCTTTTAAATCTCTCCCTCCACAATGAATTATGGTGTTAGCAAAGAATATTGAATATACCATGGACTGCCAGAAGAAAGAACAAATTTTTCTTGGAAGAAGTACACCCAGAATGCTCCTTAGAAGCGAGAATGGCAAGCCTTCTTCTCAAGTACATTGGACGTGTTAGCAGGACAGACCAGTCCCTGGACAAGGACATCATGCTTGGTAAAGTAGGTCAGTGAAAGAGAGGAAAACTCTCAATGAGATGGATTGACACAGTGGCTGCAACAATGGGTTCAAGCATAGCAATGGTTGTGAGTTTGGCACAGGACCAGACAGTGTTCCGTTCTGTGTACGTAGAGTCAATGAGTCAGAACCAACTCGAGGGCACCTAACAACAACTACTCTGCAATGTACCTCCCTAGCATGCAGTCCTACCTTTGTTCTCATCCCACCTTACACAGCCATTATGCATAGCAACTTAGCTTTCTTCCTATAACTTAGATTTCCCAGGTTAATAAATGAAACAGGACTTTGTTCAACCAAAATTATTTGCCTGCTTCTCTTCAAGGTGGAGCCCTGGTGGCGCAGTAGTTAAGAGCTCAGGCCACTAACCAAAAGGTGGGCAGTTCAAATCCACCAACTGCTCCTTGAAAACCTTATGGAGCAATTCTACTCTGTCCTATAGAGTCGCTATGAGTCGGAATCGACTCCATGGGAATGGGTTTGGGTACTGGTCAAGGTAGTTCCCTGTAGCAGAAGTGGGACAATGTGTGGCTTAGTTCATTGTATAACAGGTGAAATATTGAATAACATACTTTCATTGGGCTTTGTGGGCTTATATTGTCTTTCATCTAAATTTAAGAATAATGGTTAGGAGAATCAATTCCGGAGCCAGACTATTTGGCTCCAAACCCTATCTCTGTCACTTATTATTACGTAGTGTTAAAAATTAATAAAATCTCAAATTTAAACATAAAGTTTATTCTGAGCAGTTATTCTATGTGCATATAGGAAAACCATTCATTTTTTTTTAAATTGTGATTTAGGTGAAAGTTTACAGCTCAAGTTAGTTTCTCATACAAAAATTTATACACACATTGTCATGTGACCCTAGTTGCTATTCTTATAATGTGAATGCACATTTCTCCTTTCCACCCGGGATTTCCCGTGTCCATTCAACCAGCTCCTATCCCTTTCTGCCTTCTAATCTCGTCTCTGGACAGGAACTGCCCATTTAATCTCATGTACCTACTTGAACTAAGAAATACACTCTTCACTAGTATCATTTTATGTCTTATAGTCCAGTCTATTCTTTGTCTGAAGAGTTGGCTTTGGGAATGGTTTTAGCTCTGGGTTAAAAGAGAGTCTGGGGACCATGCCTTCTGGGGTTCCTCCAGTCTCAGTCAGACCGTTAAGTCTGATCTTTTTACTAGAATTTGAGTTCTGTGCCCCACTTTCTCCTGCTCCATCAGGAGCTCTCTGTTGTGTTCCCTGTCACAGCAGTCACTGGTGGTAGCCAGGCACCATCTAGTTCTTCCGGTCTCAGGCTGATGGAGTCTCTGGTTTATGTAGCCCCTTTTATCTCTTGGGCTAATATTTTCCTTGTGTCTTTGGTGTTCTTCATTCTCATTTGCTCCTGGTGGTTGGGACCAATTGATGCATCTTAGCTGGCTGCTCACTAGCTTTTTAAGACCCCAGACACCACTCACCAAATTGGGATGCAGAACATTTTCTTAATCAACTTTGTTAGGCCAACTGACCTAGATGTACCCTGAAACCATGGTCCCCAGACCCCCACCCCTGCTACTCTGTCCCTTGAAGTGTTTGTTTTGTTCAGGAAACTTCTTAGCTTTTGGTTTAGTCCAGTGGTGCTGACTTCCCGGGTATTGTGTATGTTGTTCCCTTCACCTAAGATAATTCTTTATCTACTATCTAGTTATACTCTCTCCCTCCCTCCCTACCATCATAACCATCAAAGAATGTTTTCTTCTGTGTTTAAACATTTTCTTGAGTTCTTATAATAGTGGTCTTATACAATATTTGTCCTTTTGTGATTGACTAAATTCACTCAGCATAATGCCCTCCAGAGTCCTCCATGTTATAAGATGTTTCACGGATTCATTGTTGTTCTTTATCGTTGCGTAGTATTCCATTGTGTGAATATACCACAATTTTTTTATCAATTCATTCGTTGGTGGGCACCAAGGTTGTTTCCATCGTTTTGCTATCATGAACAGTGCTGCAGTGAACATGGGTGTGCATATATGTATTCGTGTGATGGCTCTTATTTCTCTAGGATGTATTCCAAGGAGTGGGATTGCTGGATCATATGGTACTTCTGTTTTTAGCTTTTTAAGGAAGTGTCAAATCATTTTCAAAAGTGGTTGTATCATTTTACATCCCCACCACCAGTGTATAAGTGTTCCAGTCTCTCCACAACCTCTTCAATCTTTATTATTTTATGTTTTTGGATTAATGCTAGCCTTGTTGCGGTGAGATGGTATCTTATTGAAGTTTTGATTTTCATTTATCTAACGGTTAAAGATCGTGAGCATTTCCTCATGTATCTGTTAGCCTCCTGAATGTCTTCTTTGGTGAAGTGGCTGTTCATACCCTTTGCCCATTTTTTAATTGGGTTATTTGACTTTATGTAGTTGAAGTTTGACAGTATCTTGTAGATTTTAGAGATTAGTCCCTGACTGGATATGTCTTAGGCAAAATTTTTTTCCCAGTCTATAGGTTGTCTTTTGACTCTCTTTTGGTAAAGTCTTTTGATGAGCATTGAAGTGTTCGATCTTTAGGAGCTCCCAGTTATCTAGTCTCTCTTCTGGTGCTTGTGCATTGCTACTTACGGTTCGTATTCTGTTTATGCCATATATTAGGTCTCCTAGAGTTGTCTCTATTTTTTCCACCATGATCTTTTTCATTTTTGATTCTATATTTAGGTCTTTGATCCATTTTGAGTTAGTTTTTGTGCATGGTATGAGATATGGGTCTTGTTTCAGTTTTTTGTAGATGGATATCCAGTTATGCCAGCACCGTTTGTTAAAGAGACTGTCTTTTCCCCAATTAACAGACTTGGGGCCTTTGTCAAATATCAGCTGCTCATAGGTGGATGAATTTATGTCTGGATTTTCAATTCTGTTCCATTGGTCTATGTATCTGTTGTTGTACCAGTACCAGGCCGTTTTGACTACTGTGGCGGTATAATAGGTACTAAAATTAGATAGTGTGAGGCTTCCTACTTTGTTCTTCTTCTTGAGTAATGCTTTACTTACCTGGGGCCTCTTCCCTTTCCATACGAAGTCGGTAATTGCTTTCTCCATCTCATTAAAAAATGCCCTTGGAATTTGGATCAGGATTGCATTGTATCTGTAGATCTTTTTGGGTAGAATTGATATTTTCACAGTGTTCAGTCTTTCTAACCCATAAGCAAGGTACATTTTTCCACTTATGTAGGTCTCTTTCAGTTTCTTGCAGTAGTTTGTTATAGTTTTCTTTGTATAGGTCTTTTACGTCTCTGGTTAGATTTATTCCTAAGTATTTAATCTTCTTCGGGGCTATTGTAAATGCTATTGATTTGGTAATCTCCTCTTCAAGGTTCTCTTTGTTGGTGTCGAGGAATCCAACTGATTTTTTATGTTTATCTTTTATCCTGATACTTTGCTGAAATCTTCTATTTGTTCCAGTAGATTTCTTTTGGATTCTTGGGGTTTTCTGTGTATAAGATCTTATCATCTGTAAACAGGGATACTTTTACTTCTTCCTTACAAATTTGGATGTTTTTCTAGCCTAATTGCTCTGTCAAGGACCTCCCGCACAATGTTGAATAAATGTGGTGATAAAGGGCATCCTTGTCTGGTTTCCACTTTCATGGGGAATGCTTTCAGACTCTCCGTTTAGAACGACATTGGCTGTTGGCTTTGTATAAATGCCCTTTATTATGTTGAGGAATTTTTCTTCTCTTCCTGTTTTGCTGAGAATTTTTATCATGAATGAGTGTTGGACTTAACCAAATGCCTTTTCTCAATCAATTGATAAGTTCATGTGGTTCTTGTCTTTTGTTTTTTTTTTAAGTGATGGATTACATTGATTGTTTTTATAATGTTGACCAATTCCTGCATACCTGGTATGAATCCCACCTGGTCAAGGTAAATTATTTTTTTAATATGTTGTTGAATTCTATTGGCTAGAATTTTGCTGAGGATTTTTTTCATCAATGTTCATGAGGGATATTGGTCTGTAATTTTCTGTTTTTGCTGTGTGTTTACCTGGTTTTGGTATCAGGGTTATCCTGGCTTCATAGAATGAGTTTGGGGGTATTCCATCCTCTTTTATGCTCTGAAATACCTTTAGTAGTAGTGGTGTTAATTCTTTTCTGAAAGTTTGGTAGAATTCTCCAGTGAATCCGTCAGGGCCAGGGCTTTTTTGGGGAGTTTTTAAAATTACCTTATCAATCTCTTATTATAAGTTTATTTAGTTGTTGTACCTCTGCTTTTGTTAGTTTAGGTCAGTAGTGAGTTTCTAGAAATTTGTCCATTTCCTCTAGGTTTTCAAATTTGTTAGAGTACAGTTTTTCATGTTATTCTGTTACGATTCTTTTCATTTCAGATGGGTCTGTTGTGATATCACCCATCTCATTTCTTATACGGGTTATTTGCTTCCTCTCATATTTTTCTTTTTTTAGTTTGGCCGGTGGTTTATCGATTTTGTTGATATTTTCAAAGAACAACTTTTGGTCTTGTTAACTCTTTCAATTGTTTTTCTATTCTCTATTTAATTTAATTCTGCCATAATTATTATTTCCTTTCTTCTGGTGCCTGAGGGCTTCTTTGCTACTCTCTTACTACTTGTTCAAATTGTAGGGTTAATGTTTTGATTTTGGCCCTTTCTTCTTTTTGGTTGTGTGCATTTATTGCTATAAGCCGACCTCTGAGCGCTGCTTTTGCTGTATCCCAAAGGTTGTGGTAGGATGTGTTTTCATTCTCATTTTAGTCTGTGAATTTCTTTATTCTGTCCTTCATTTCTTCTATAACCCAGTAGTTTCTGAGCAAGGTGTTGTTCAGTTTCCATGTGTTTGCTTTTTTTCTGTGCTTTTTCTGTTATTGATTTCTACTTTTATGGCTTTATGGTCAGAAAAGATGTTTTGTAATATATCTATGTTTTGGGTTCTGTTAAGGCTGCATTGTGGCCTAATATGTGGTCCATTCTGGAGAATGCATTGGAAAAGAAAGCATACTTCACTGCTTGTGGGTGGAGTGTTCTATATATGTTTATGAGATAAAGCTTATTGATTGTAGCATTTAGATCTTCTGTATCTTTATTGAGCTTCTTTGTGGATGTTCTTTCCCTCACCAAAAGGGGTGTGTTGAAGTCTCCTACTATTATTGTTGAACTGTCTATTTCTCCTTTCAGTGGTGTTATAGGTTATTTTATGTATTTTGGGGCCCGTCGTTTGGTGAGTAAATATTTATTATGGTTATGTCCTCCTGGTTTGTTGACCCTTTAGTCATTATATAGTGTCCTTCCTTATCCTTTGTGGTGGATTTCTTAAAGCCTATTTTGTCAGAGATTAATATTGCCACTCCTGCTCTTTTCTGATTGTTATTTGCTTGATATTATTTTTTCCATCCTTTGAGTTTTAGTTTGTTTGTGGCTTTAAGTCTAACATGTGTCTCTTGTAAGCAGCATATAGACAGACTCTGTTTTTTTAATCCTTTCTGCCACTCTCTGTCTCTTTATTGGTGCATTTAGTCCATTTACATTCAGTGTACTTATTGATAGGTGTGAATTTTTTGCTGTCATTTGTTGTCTTTTTTGTGTTTGAGTTGTTGACAGTTTCTTTGTTCCACTTAGTTTTCTGTGCTGAGTCATTTTTCTTTATGTATTTTCTTTCCATCTTTTTCATTGTCGTTAATTTTGTATTTGCTGTGTCTGTGTTTTTCTTGTTTTTTTATTGTGATGTGTAAGATTGATAGTTTCCTTTGTGCTTATCTTAATATTTAACCATATTTTTCTAATTATAAGCCAATCTTTTATTTCTTTATATCTTCTTGACTTTCTTTGCTTATGAAAGCTCTATGACTACATTTTTTATTCTTTCTTTTTTTTGTTTTAATGTTGTTGTATTTTACATCTTGATGTCTCTGTTTCCCTATTTTTAGTGTTTCTGCTTTGATTTATTTTTATGACTTCCCTATCTGGGTTTATATTGGGTTGTTCTGTCCTGTGTTACAGTCTTGGGTTGTTATCTGATGTTATTGATTTTCTAACTGGAGGACTCTTTTTAGTATTTCTGGTAATTTTGGCTTGGTTTTTACAAACTCCCGAAACTTTTGTTCATCTGGAAATGCCCTAATTTTGCCATCATATTTGAGAGACAGTTTCTTGGCTGATAATTTTTTTCCTTTAAGGCTTTATATATGTAATGCCATTGCTTTCTTGCCTGCATTATTTCTGCGGAGTAGTCCGAGCTTAGTCTTATTGACTCTCTCTTGTGAATGACTTTTTGTTTATCCCTAGCTGCTCTTAAAATTCTCTCTTTATCTTTGGTTTTGTCAAGTTTGATTATAATGTGTCTTGGTGGCTTTCTTTTTGGATCTACATTGTGTGGGGTTTGATGAGCTTCTTGGATAGATATCTTTTCATATTTCATGATATCAGGGAAGTTTTCTGCAAACAAATCATCAACAATTCTCTCTGTATTTTCTGTTATCCTCCCCTTTCTGGTACTCCAATCATTCATAGGTTATTCCTCTTGATAGAGTTCCACATAATTCTCAGGGTTTCTTCATTTTTTTTTTTTTAATTCTTTTATCTAATTTTTCTTCAGATAAGTTGGTGCCTAGTGCTTTATCTTCAGTCTCATTCATTCTGACTTCTGTTCCCTCAATTCTGCTCCTATGACTTTCTATTGAGTTGTCTAATTCTGAAATTTTATTGTTAATCTTTTGAATTTCTGTTTGCTGTCTCTCTATGGATTCTTGCAGCCTGTTAAATTTGTCATTATGCTCTTGTCTAACCTTCTTAAATTCTTCCATTGCTTTGTTTGTGTGTTCTTTGGCTTGTTGTGAGTTTTGACTGATCTCCTTCCTGATCTCTTGAAGAGTTCTGTGTATTAATCTTTTGACTTCTACCTCTGGTAATTCCAGGAAGTTCTCTTCCTCAAGAAGATTTCTTGATTCTTTGTTTTGCAAGCTTGCTGAAGCCATCATGGTCTGCCTGTTTATGTGATTTGATATTGACTGCTGTCTCCAAACCATCAATAACTTATTATATTTACTTATTTTAAGTTTGCTTACTGCATCTTAGCTTCTCTTTTTGTTTTGTTTTGATGTGCCCAAATAGGCTGCTCGTGTGAGCTACTTTGATTACTGGTGTCTTTGAAGCTGTCACATCCTGTCTCTAGGTGGCTAGAGCTGTTACTAGGTATGTAAGCCCAGGAGTCTGTTTACTTTTCTTGTGTAGATTCAGCTCAGGTGTCCAGGTCGTTGGTCCCTGAGTGTGTGCTGCAGACTCACCACAGTTCTAAACAGGCAGGGGTGACTGGTGTAGGCACAGGTATCTGGCTGCAGTAGGGGGTCATAAGCTGATCAAGGCAGGGGGCTGAATGCTGTCCCTGAGTGTCTGGGTGGAAGGCGTGTCCCTGTTCCCTAGAGCATATAGGTAGGTGATTTTTGCAGTCAGATTATAGGCATCTAATGCTGTTGGCTGTAATGACTGGGAGTCACCACTTATTCTTGGATCCCTGTCACAGGTGGCTCAGTGGAGTGGGTGCAACCTTCAGTCCTCAAGCCCTGATGTGGGTGGGTGAGAGGCTGGCTTAATGGGAAGGGTAGTGTCAAATTTAATGAATTTGCCACTCCCCCTTACAGCTGATACAGATGAAAATAGGCTCCAGGTATATATATATACCCTGTTATACTGTGCTAATAAGGGCCTACACTGTTGAAATGAGCCCACACAGATCTATGCAGGGGTGAAATGCATTCAAAGTCCATAGACCCCTTATGCCTATGCCTAGGCAAAGAGGAGGTGGCTGCCCTGAGTTCCCAGTTTAGGGGAGCTGGCAGATTATTTTTCCTGTTTGTTAGTTTGTTTCCTCTCCAAAGCTGGGAGAATGGCTCAGGGCACGCGAAGCATCCCACTTCTGGCCCAGGGGTCTCAACAATTGCTGAAGCCAGAGTTGGACACAGAGCAGAGAGGGGAGGGGGCAGGTAGATGGGAGAGAGGTATTTCCCAAAAGGGTTTATTTTTTTAATCAGCACAGTAGGTTAGATACTTGTGCTTGTCTTTCTCTGACTGAGGGCCGTTTCCCCCTATTTCTGGAGTTTTGAGCAGATTCTCCAGCGCTTGGTCTCTCCTGATGTGGAAAATGTGTCTTGAGCACCACTGCTTGCCTCATCCCTCCTGCACTAGCCAATCCAGCCTGCAGGGTTCTAGCCAGGTCAGTCTGGCAACTCCTTGCTGCTTCTGAACCATCTCTCCCTCCCCTTGCCACTCAGTCTGATCCCTTAAGTTTGTCTTTGATGTTCAGGGCTCCTAGATTGTCATACATAATCGATTGACTTGTTTTTATGGGTCTTTGTTGTAAGAGAGACCACAGGATGCTCTGACTACTCGGCCATCTTGCCCCTGCCCCCCAGGAAAACCATTCTAATTAAAAAAAAAAAAAAAAACAAGAACAAATGGCTAATGGCTGGAAATAGGCTGGTTACAATGACACTTATAAAGACAAAAGGAGGGAGAAGAATAAAAGATCAATCATTGGCTAATCTTAACTTGATTGCTTACACCCTGGCTTCCTCTTTTTACTGAGATAAGCTGATAACAGGTTAGGTGACCTCTAGTTTATAGACTAAAAATTTGGCCTTCCCCGCACCTGAAGCTGTGAGACTATTTGAGATTTAAATTAAGAGAGCTTAGAGTCTTTTTTTATTAAATCAGGAGATAAAGGTTTTGTTGACTATCCTTTTCTAGTAGGAAAAGACTAATTTACATTGCTGTACCGGAGCATCTGGCAGGCTTTTGCAGGTTGGGTCAGGCTTTTTACCATTAATACTCAGTTTCATGGATAAGAAAAACCTTAAAATCAAAGTAAGAAATCTGTTATTAATTTCCCTCTTCAACAATAGTGAGGAACTTGTGTTCTTTGTTATTATGGGTACTTGAAATGTTTTAGAAGCAGAGAACAGCAGAAAAACTCAGTCAAGCAGAGCTGAGTTCGAATTCCGGCTTTCATTCTCATTAGTTATGGGCTCTTGGGAAAATCACTTGCTATCACTGACAATATGGAAATTGTGGGGAATACAAACCTTGCCAAGTTGTTGTAACAATAAGTGACGATATATGTTAAATGCTTACTCACAGACATCACTAAATAAATGGCAGCCTCTACTGTCTTTTTAAGGAGTCCTGGTGGCAAAGTAAGAGCTCTGGTAGTGCAGCATTTAAAGCACTCAGCCGTTAACGGAAAGGTTGGCAATTCCAATCCACCAGCTATTCCGTGGGAGAACGATACAGCAGTCTGCTTCCATAAAGATGTACAGACTTGGAAACCCTATAGGGCAGTTCTACTCTGTCCTATAGGGGCACTATGAGTCAGAATTGACTTGACAGCAATGGGTTTGGTTTTTGGATTGGGTGGTGCAATCCTTAAGCCCTTGGATGTTAACCAAAAGGTTGGTGGTTCAAAACCACCAGCTGCTCTGTGAGAGAAAAGGCCTGATGATCTGCTCAAGTAAAGATGACATACAGCCTAGGGAACGCTATAGGGCGGTTCTACTCTGTCATATAAGGTCACTATGAGTTGGAACCCACCACCACCAATGTTTTTAGTATGCACTAAGGATGAAAATAAGAGAGGAAAGAGATTTCAAATGGTTTTAAGTAACACTTTGTACGAAAAATGCAAGAGGATTAATGGTCAGCATTCATTTAACAAATATTTTTAATTTGCCTATTATATGCCAGACAGAGCCAGGCACTTGACAATGAGCAACATCAGACATTGCCCTCTACTCTTATTCAGTTTATTAT
The DNA here is from genome assembly GCA_030035585.1 of Dugong dugon. Classification (NCBI taxonomy): domain Eukaryota; kingdom Metazoa; phylum Chordata; class Mammalia; order Sirenia; family Dugongidae; genus Dugong; species Dugong dugon. The sequence continues at coordinate 45,890,926 of CM057465.1, forward strand.
GTGTGTTCTTTGTGAGTAGTCTTAACAAAAAATGGAAATTGTGGTTTTTCATTGTTTACAGAAGCAGTCTGGAAATGAGATAAAGAAAGACACTATAGTCCCATGAATGTAGATTCTAGAGACACTTATCAGACAAATCCTCAGACCAGTTTAGTAGCTTAATTTATAAAAAGAAAAAATTGACCTTTCTGTGGTCAGTTATTATGTTATACTGCTGATCAGTTTACTGACAGGTATACTTTTAGAAGTCAGTCAAAAGTGTAGGTCTACATGAAGAAAATGAATATATTTAACCATAAAGACCTTTTAAGGAAAACAAAAAGGTTGCATCTAATTTGTATATTCTTGGGATGTTTAGCATCAAAGATAAAAAATGGAAAATCAGCTGTCAACAAAGGAGAGATACTGGAGACACAAGATGCTAATAAATCTATGTCCATGTTTCTTCCTAAACCTCTATACTTTATTTCTGAATCAATATTTTTGGCTGACTCAAAAAGGCATTAAAACAAGCCATGTGAAGATCATGTTTCTAAACTAGAATATGTTGAGTTTGTGGCTGGAACTATTCACCATATTTTTACCATTTTCTTATTTAATATGTAAAATTAATATAAATGTCTCAGAAAACATTTTGGGAGTACACCTGAGTGTGAAAAATGCTTTGCAAGTTGAGAATATACTGATACCTTGTGTTCTTTTGTAGAGTAATGGAACAAGCACATCTTTTGATACTTAAGTAAACATGATCTAAACCAACGGTACGTTTGTTTTACAAATTCAGTGTCTGAGATCCAAATTCCTACATAGATAGCATTTTAGTAAAGATTTAGGAGCACATTTAGGATCACTTGTAGAATTACTTATGCACTCAGCCACCCTGAGGCCCCTTGAAACAAAGGCCTGGCTATCTACTTCCAAAACCTCAGTCACTGAAAACCCTATGGAGCAGAGATCTGCTCTGTCACGTATGGGGTTGCCATGAGTTGGAGTCAACTCCACAGCAACTGGGTATTGCTTACCTGAAAATATTTTTAAACATTTCTATTTTAACAAATTTGTAACTCCATAATACTATAAGCTCTATTGATTTTAGCATTCTGAGGTTATGTATACATTATTTTTACATGTGAACTGATTTCAAAGAAAAGTCTCATCTGATACCTTTTGATTACTGGAAACTGAGTAGTGAAAAGCTAAAACACTTCCTTTATAGTCTCCCATATACTCATTTCAAGGAATCATAGGAGAAAGAGGGAAGGCAAAGGTTAAATAAAACTGGAATCTGGGTATGCAAATCAACAAGCTGGAAAAGACTAGAATAAATCTGTATGGAATAAAACTCAGATGAAATTGTGAGTTAATTATGAGTCAGAATCGACTCATCAGCAATGGGTTTTAATGGTGGAGAAGAAGTTGTTGGCTGTTTCTTATACTCATGCTGAAATCCTTGACAATAGAAAAAAATATTTCTATGACAAAAGAGGTAATTGAAAGATACTGGGAGCCACAGATATCACTCCCATGTATTCAATCTGAGGAGTTAGAAAACAAATAAACAGACTAAATGAAAAATTAGGAGGAAGGTAAAAGCAGACATTACATGCTGAGAAAATTGGATAACTATAAAACTGATAAATAAAATCAAGACTTAGTTATTTAAATCTATTAAACTGATAAACTTCTGGCAATGCTAATCAAAAGGGAAAAAAGTGTATGAAACTTGAAATTAAAACAATTGTAACTAGAATAAAAAATTTTAAAAAATCTTGTTGTCACCCAGTTGATTCCACTCATAGTAACTCTACAGGACAGAGTAGGGTTTAGAGCCACTAGGGCTCCTACATACGAATATACATACATACATATACTTTTTAAACATATATATAGACATTAAATTGTGTGGATCATAATAAATTATGGTTAACATTGCAAAGAATGGGAATTCCAGAACACTTAATTGTGCTCATTAGGAACTTGTACAAGAGGCAGTTGTTCGAACACAGCAAGGGGATACTGTGTTGTTTAAAGTCAGGAAAGGTGTGCATCAGGGTTGCATCCTTTCACCATACTTATTCAATCTATATACTTAGCAAATAATCCAAGAAGCTGGACTATATGAAAAAGAATGGGGCATCAGGATTAGAGGGAGACTCATTAACAACCTGCAGTATGCAGATGACACAACCTTGCTTGCTGAAAGTGAAGAGGACTTGAAGCACTTACTGGTGAAGATCAAAGACCACAGCCTTCAGCATGGATTGCACCTCAACATAAAACAAAAATCCTCACACCTGGACCAAAAAGCAACATCATGATAAACGGAGAAAAGATTGAAGTTGTCAAGGATTTAATTTTACTTAGATCCACAATCAACACCAATGGAAGCAGCAATCAAGAAATCAAAAGATGCATTGCATTGGGCAAATCTGCTGCAGAAGACCTCTTTAAAGTGTTGAAAAGCAAAGATGTCACCTTGAAGACTAAGGTGCACCTGACTCAAGCCATGGTATTTTCAATCGCATCATTATGCATGCAAAAGCTGGACAATGAATAAGGAAGACCAAAGAAGAATGGAAGCCTTTGAATTGTGGTGTTGGCGAAGAATATTGAATATACCATGGACTGCCAAAAGAACAAACAAATCTGTCTTTGAAGAAGTACAACCAGAATGTTCCTTAGAAGCAAGAATGGCGAGACTATGTCTTACATACTTTGGACATATTGTCAGGAGGGACCAGTCCCTGGAGAAGGACATCATGCTTGGTAAAGTAGAAGGTCAGCGAAAAAGAAGAAGACCCCCAACGAGATGGATTGACACAGTGGCTGCAACGATGGGCACAGGCATAACAATGATTGTGAGCCCGACGCAGGACCGGGCAGTGTTTCGTTCTGTGGTGCATAAGGTCGCTATGAATCAGAACCAACTTGACGGCACCTAACAACAACAACAAAGGGCCAATTTTGCTATATAATCTTATATTTGACATATTAACATTCTGTTTTGGTTATGTGAGTAAATGTGATTATTAATTAACCTAAATATGCTACTTTCCAGGCTTTTCCAAGGCAGAATGTTATGCTTGATACACTTTATTTATAAGTATAAAATTAAAGGAAATCAACTCAACAGCAATGGGCTTGGTTTTTTTTTTTTTTTTTTGGTTTTATATTCATATCTGTGTATGTACTTAGTATACGTAATACTTTTTAACAAGTTATTTATTCAAAGTTTAATGTTTGTGTAATATAAAGTGTTAAATTCAATTTATATTGATTCACAAATTCTGTCTCTACATTATCAGAATATTATTTTACAATGAAAGCAACTGAAAAACAAGGGTTTGGAGAAGAATTTCTCAGTGATAAAATCAGATGGATCTGACAGTGTTTCACAAAAAAACTATACTTCAGGATATTTTGTTTAAAACAAAGCTTTTATTAAGTTTCAAGAGAGAGAAACACTTAAGGGAGTTCCTATTCTTTTGTCTCTGAATCATCATTCACTAGAATGATGATTATTAGGAGATATGCCTGTTTCATTTCCTTCAAATGTTAACTAAACATGGCATGACATATCACGGCGATTAATGTCAAGAGAATTTCTATTAAAGGAATCATCTTCTGTGTTCTTAAAGTATTTCCACTTAAAAAGAATGAAAGTAGTCATTATGTGCCTATTATGGAATTATCTGCTCCTGGATTTTCTTACAGTTCACTCTTTTACTTCTTTCATGTATTCAGGTCTCACAGAGCAAATGTCACTTTTTCAAACAGGCTTTTCTTTACCACCTGGGTTAGGTTGTATCTTTGTTCACAACTATTCAGTCCCACAGGAAGATTATACTTTCTTGCCCAGTTGACTTCAGTCTTGGTCATATGATTTGCCTTGGCCAGTCGTATGTGAAGGGAAATGATAGAGGCAGAAGATTTAGGCATCTGCACGTTGTTCCTCAGGTCTCATGTTCCCTCTGCTTGGATGCCCGGTAATGTTCTGGGTGGAAGCTGCTCTGTCAACCTGGGCCCCAGAGGGAGGACAACACACAAAAGAGCAACACTTGACCTGTGAGTGACATATGTTAGTCATAATTAAACCTTTATTACAGTAAACCTCTGAGATTTGAGGATTGATTGCTACCATAGCATAACCTAGCTTATCCTGAGGGATACCCTACCCCATGTAAAACAGCAAGTACATCTCCTCTTAACCTGCTTAATTTTATTCCCCATCCCCGCAGCACTTTTTGCTACTTAACATATACATTTTTGTTTGATTTTTGTGTTTTCATCCATAAAAAGGTAAGCTCCATGAAAGTAGAGACTAATTTTTCTCATTGTTGAATCCCCAGTTCGGTGACTAGTGCCTAGTTCAGAGACTGTTGTATAATTAGTCCCATGGATGGTATGTGGGAGGAAGAAGGGTATTTCAGGCTAAGGCAGCATTCTTCCCAAAATGCCAGAGGAGAGATAGAAGCTGCTGAATTTTATCAGCTTCATTTAGTTTCTGCAGCTGAAGGGAAAAAATGAACCAAAGCGTGAAGGACTAGAAATCAGGGGACTGGGTTGTTATAGTTATCCATGCACATCATCTGGATCCAATCAGGAAAAAGAAATGCTGTAATTTGTACAGGGCAAGTTTGACACACCCAGCTATTAGCTATAACAGAAGACTGGAGTATTGGGAGATAGGCTAGTGAGAGGTAAAAAGAACTCTAAAGATGTAAGAAGTAGTCACAACGACAAATATAACAACAATAAAAATACAACTAAGGTTGAGCTAAAATGCCCAATCCTCCCCATCTTCTCATTCAGCGCTGAGATTTGGATCTTATTGGAGGGCTCTCTTCTCACTCACTGGATGGCAAAGAAGTCACTGTGGTGCCACACCTGTGGAACTTGCTGGAAATACACCCTCTCATGTGAGGGGAAAGCTGATCACTAGGCAGTGTCTTTCTGAGGCCCTCTGCTACCAACAACCCCAGAGGTGTGCCAGGGAAATGTTAATGGCTGAGAACTGCAGAGCTAGCGCTACAGAAGCCCTCTATGCTAGCACACCAAAAAAAAGGAAGCCAAACTCTGTCTAGCACCCTCTACTGGCAAAGCTTAAAATCATGCCAGCTGGCAAAGGAAAATAATTTAATGAGCCCAAATACACTGTCACAGATCAAGTGATACAGGATGAATTAGGAGCTAAGGGAAAATAAATGATGACTGACACACCACATAAGAGACCTTGGTGATGTTAACCACGGATAATGAGGTGAAATACCTTTGAAAGATGGAGACCCATTAACAAAGTAGATTGAGAGGATTGGATAACAGAATGGATGAATGATTGGAGAAGAAAGAGTCTGGAACCCTCACATTCTGCCATGGATGATTGATCGCCTGAGATGTGGAATTCAGGAAGAAATGATCCTTGGATATTCAGTAAGAAGATTCATGGGGAAGAAAGTGAGTAAAATGATAGACGCATTAACTTAAAGATACATTAAGGATCTGACACTCAGGAGAGAGATCCAACCTGAGATATAGATTTGCCATTTTCTATACAGAATAATTATTAAATACATGCTATAGATATCAGCAAAGCCCTGGTGGCACAGTGGTCAAGAGCTTGGCTGCTAACCAAATGTTGGCAGTTTGAATCCACCAGCTGCTCCTTGGAAACCCTATGGGGTACTTCTCCTCTGTCCTATAGGGTCGCTATGAGTCAGAACCAACTTGATGGCACTGGGTTTGGTTTTTTATAGATAACCAGCAGAGAATTGCTAGGCAATATAATAGAAATTGGATGATATTACTAAGAAACAATATATTGTTCTTGTTTTTATGTACTGTCAAGTAGATTCCGACTTATAGAGACTCTAATATGACAGAGTAGAACTGTCCCATAGGGTTTCCCAGGTTATAATCTTTATGGGAGCAGATTGGGAGATATTTTCTTCTGCACAGCCACTGATGGGTTTGAACCACTGACACTTCAGTTAGCAGTTGGTCACTCAACCATTGTGCCACCTGGGCTCCTTAAGAAACAAGAACATAAAAAAGAAGCTGTCAAGGAGAGATACCCTAGAGGACACTAACATTTAATACTACCTTTTTGTTCCCTTGGCTTCTTTCAGTTAGGGTGTTTAGTATCATGTATTCTCTCAGCAAGGTCAGGCCTTATGTAGTATATGGAAATCTATTCCCACTTAGAACATTCCATATACCTTCTTTTTCTGATTCGTGGCAAACCATGATGTGTTCCTGCTATACCTAAAGTTCAGTAATTATCCACATTGTAAATCGTGAATTTTTAAAGCAGTTTCTCATACAATGACTGAATGATGTGAGCTGTCGGGAAGCAATATTGTTCCAATAAGTCAAGAATGTCATCTGCAGGGAGATTTATAGCCCTGGGTAGAATTAACTAACACTCCCTTGGTGAAGTTTCTTGGGGAACATTCTTAAATGAACTAGAAGATCCCCTTGGGGAGTCAGAGGGCTGTTGCTGAAAAATCTATTGGTTAGAAGTTACTCAACCTTCCCTGGAAGACGTGAACTCTTTCCACATTGCCATCACTGTAGATGTCCTGTCAGTAATCATTGCTAGTAAGTGAAAACATGAAGAGAGGAATAAGACGAAAGTCAAATAAAAATTAGAGAAAGAAAAAAAAAAAGATTAGATAAGAAAATTAAATACTCTGAGTGAAATACAAGAAAAAAGATTAAAGTAAATAATTTTGTATGTGAAAGCGTAAAAAAATGTATATAATAAAAACTAAGTGTTGAAGCAATGAAGTTTAAAACAAAGATTATAACAACAGAGATGTATTTTAAAATATGAAAGAATTTAATAATCTCAAAAGTCTCAGACAATATATTAATATGAAACCATAAAATTAATAAAAAAAGATTTTAAAGTACACAGATAATTTTTTAAGTTAGAAAAATACAAGGTTTTTTTCAAAAATTATTTTAGCTTAATTTTTTGATGAAATTACATACAGCAAAAAATACACCATTTCAAGTTTTACATGTACAAGTCAGTGATATTATTTACATACTTGAAGTTGTGTAACCATTCTCGATATCCTTTTCCTTATTATTCCATCAGCATTAACATAATCTCACTGTCCTCTAAGCTTCTCATCTAACTAATGTTTCGAGAATCTGTTGTCAATTTGATCCCACATAGATAATTCTTTGAAAAATCACAATGCTCAAAGAAGACATACTTTACTGATAAAGCTAAACTATTGTGTCTTTCAGGAGCCTTGATGGCACTGTGGTTAAGTGCTCGGCTGCTAACTGAAAGGTCAATGGTTCGAACCCACCAGTTACTCTCTGGGGAGAGAGATATGGCAATATGCTTCTGTAAAGATTATAATCCTGGAAACACTATGGTACAGTTCTACTCTGTCCTATAGGTTCACTAGGAGTCGGGATTGACTGATGGCAACAGGTAAGTTTTTTTGCTTTTAATTATTCAATTCAAAGCAGACTTCAGAGAATAATATTGGTTGGAGGTTTAAGTTATCTCAGGGAAATACTTTTGGGTGTTCATCCAGCCTCGATGGCTCCAGAATATCTAGATTCCATTGAGAATTTTAAATTTTCCACTCCCCCCCGCCCCCGCCAACTTTTGATCAAGATTCTTCTTTGGTATCTTAGATCCAAATGTTTAGTGATGGAAACCAAAAAAAAAAAGTTTAGTAATGGTAGCCAAGCATCAACCAGTTCTTCTGGGTGCATGGCATAGGAGGCAGAAAAGAAGTCCTGATATATGCTATAACATGGATGAACCTTGAAGATATTATGCTGAGTGAAATACATCAATCACAGAAGGAAAATACTGTATGATCTCATTTGTATAAAATGACAATAATGGGCAAATATATCGAGACCAGTTTTTGGTGGATATTAGCGCCAGGAGGAAACTGGAGAAGGGAAGTCATTGTTTGGGAAATAGTGAGTTAGCTTCTGTTTGTGGTGATGGGAAATTTGGCACAGATTAAGGGTAATGGTTACACAACTGTTAGTGTAATTGATATCACTAAGCTGTGCATCTGAAAAATGTTGAATTGACAAATGTTGTGCTATACATACCTTTACCAAAAAAAAAAAAAAAAAAAGAGCATCTGCTGGTGCTGCTTATGTACAACCAAACACCTGATGGAATTCCTTTCTTGGTTTGGAGGTTTAGAGTCATGATTTTGAGGGACATCTTAGTCAGTTGTTCTAATACAGTTTTCCAGTGATCCTCTTCTACCTCCTAATTCATTGCCTAGTGCTTGGGGTCTTAAAAGCTTGCAAGTGACCATCCAAGCTATGACAATAGGCCAAGCTATGACAATAGGTCATAGCTGGGATGGAGTAGCAGAGGAAGAAGGTGAGACAGCAATGGGAGGAGGAAATGGCATACATGTCTGCTTGCCTCCATGAAAAAAGTTTATTTTAAAAAAAGGAAAATTTAAAAAAAAAAAAAAAACTAGCTGATGAAATAAACACTAAAGATATAGACAGTAGTCCAAGCTGAATTAATGAAGCATTTTTGGATGGGAGATTGGCAGGATAACAATGAAGAAATCAAACATCAACAGGAAAGGGATATATACACTTGTACTAATATCTTCTGTATATCTGGCTTCTGGTGTTCAGCCCACCACCTAGTAATCAAACTAACCTAATTGCCCAGAAGGATGGCCTGCAGGCATATAAAATTCTTTTACTTTAGTCTTCTTTTCAGGTCAGGGAGATATGAAGATCTCCAGTGACCTGCTAAGACCCAGCCATCAATGAGTTCAAGGGTTCCAGAAGCCCCCAAATTCTCAGAATGTCAGAGAAACAGGTGATTTACTCGTGCATCCTATAGTCATTACCGTATATTAAGCATCACCATAAAATTATATTTTGTGACAAAGAAACATTAAAACATAAGGAATGAAAAAAAAAAGAACTAGCAAAAAATCTTGACATAACTTCTTGTGGAAAATTCATATTTGTATATTATATATTAATTTCTCAACGAACTGAATAATAATTTCCTTATGAAGATGGTAGAAAGATTGAGGCAATAACCTGAGTGCATTCTCAATCCTTGGCTTATACTTCTTCCATTACTTAACAAATCATTTTTTTGAATATTTGCAATTCAGAATGAAAAAAGGAGTTTTGATATCATAAAATTGTGGGTTTGAATATCAACTTTGCTCTTTACAATTTATGGTTTTTTTCTTAATATCTCAAATCTTCAGGCTTCTAATATGTAAATGGGGACAGTATGCAACTTCCAGGACTATTTTGAAGATTAGAAATAACACATATTAAACATCCAGCACAGTGTGTGGTAGAATGAATGGTACTCTCATTTTTGTTGTTATACTTCTAGCTACTGAGTTAATACTGGTCTGAATCAGCATTCATCCTAGTCATAAACTTAACTAGATCACTAACAAGATTTTGAGAAGTCATAGACAAGCCAATTAACTTCATTAATTGGTTTGAAAAATGAACGCTGCTACTCTTTCTAGAAAGTTCAGTTTCCCTTTGAATTATGTTGTAGCCATTAATAAAATACAATACTTATCTGATAATTACAGTTAAAATAATTTTCATGCTGATTACATCATTCATCTGTCTTTCACATAAGTGAATTCTTATTCAATAACTGGGGTTGTCAGAATTAATTATCACATGATAATTCATATAAAAGTAATGGGACATGGTAAGTCAGACATGACAGGGTCATAGCACATGTGGAATTTAGTCATTTACCATAATGGAATTTGCCTCTAAGGTAAGAAAAGCTGTTTTAAGTATTATTGATTTACACTTGGAAAATGTGTCCTATTGATTTTTCCACCTGGACCCTTAACTGTGAATTTTAATACACTATTCTTATCTATAAGGACATCCAATGGAAAACTGGAGAACAGAAATGGCATAGTCACAGATGGGGAAAGAGTAAAACGGGGCTTTAAGAAGTACTACCTAAAAGGATTATTTTTGTTCATTAGCATGTGCGATAGTATTTCCAAATACTACTTACTTCTGAAATGGCAAACTAAGGTGCTTAGTTTTTTGAGTAAAAATGTGTGGTGAATTAAAAAATATGCAACTTAATTTGGTGTCTCAAAGCTTCCATGCTTGTGGGCAAATAATTCCTGGGTTTCTGCCAAAATTGAAGTTCAGATGATTTGGAGAGGTTAGATGTTCTGAGTTTTTTTCTTTCTTTTAATCAGATTTATTTTTGCACAGCTGTCATTAGTCAGTTCTATTTTATTACCTATTGCGACTTGGCATTCAAATGTTTAGAAATGTATTTATTCAGTTAGAGTGAAAAAACAAACAGCAACAAAAAACTGTTTGAATTCTGAAGAACAAATTATTATTTGGCTTTGCACAGTCAATATTCTTTGTGCTTTGAAGAACTACTTCTACAGCTACCCAGAGGAAGCATCTGGTAACGATGCCTTTATTTTCCTTTTTGTTTCCTCTCTCCACACATCTCTCTTACTTTTATCTCTCCTCGCCTCCTTCCTTCCCTCCCCCTAACTTTTCCCTGCTTTTCTTTTCTTTGCTCCTTTTTTCTATCCTCCCTCTGTCTTTTCATTTATTTAAATATTGAGTTTGAAAGCTTAAACGAAATAACTTAGAAGTTCAATATTTGTGCCTATGGACATTGTAAAAAAATAAAATAACAAAAAAACTGAGTTTATTATTTTGTTTGTACCAGATTTTGAACAGAATAAATGATATTATGAAGACGACAATTCTGCTAGCAAGCTAATAGATATTATTCTTTGTCTCAAAAGTTAATGTTTTAATTTCGTGCCATGAAAGAATCGCTTCTTAAGCAAATCCTCTTAAGTGCTCTGGGAATTATCAGGTCCATTTAGAATATTTTAGTTAAGATTGTTACATTGATATTTTTTCAGACCCCACAAGGGCAATTTGATTTCCAAATATTGATTTCTGCCTGAAAGGAGAAAAGGTTAAAGGAACAAAAAAGCACCTAATAACTGGGTAAGTTATTAACCAATAAGACATTACATTTATTATCATTCAAAACATTAACAATCTGTAGCCAAAGTGTGTGAAGGATTATCTTCCTACCGAGGGAAAAAAAACCAAAAAACAAAAAACTCAAGTTTCTGCTTTGACATTTTATTTAACTAAACACTAACATTAATACAAACTAATTTTGTGGGTAAAATCAGACACATTTTAATCAAATATTGTAAGGTATTTAATTAGTTGTGTTCTAACCACTGGTCAAATCAGGATTATTTTACCTGCCCTCTTTTTTGTATATTGTTGTTATTAGTCACTGTCGAGTCGATACTGACTCATGGAGACCCCATATGTGCAGAGTAGAACTTCTTTATAGGGTTTTCAAAGCTGTGACCTTTAGGAAATAGATCTCTAGGCCTGTCTTCTGAGGCACCTCTGGGTGGGTTTGAACAGCCAACCCTTTCATCCAGTAGTTGAGTGCTGAACTGTTTGTACCATCCGGGGACTTCTTTTGTATATTAGTACTCCACATTTTGTGTTGGATTATCACTGAGGCAGCGTAAATCATATCAAGTAAGCAACGCGGTCATGTAGCAGGCTAGTCAATAATCTAGTCCTCTTGTCTATCCAGTTCATGTTGCACCCTCTTTTTTGAAATTAGATACACTGTTTCCAAAAAGGTGCTATACAAAACTGATTTAATTAAGAGTCAAGTAGTAAATGTAGGCTGTGGGATCAGCCTACAGCACAAGAAGCTAAGTTCTGGGATACATTAGTCAGTGGGAGGTTAGCTTCAGATGAGGTGACAAAATGTCCATGGATTGGATGGATTCAATCTAGTTTTCCACTATACTACAATTTCTTGCCAGCAGGTTCTTGGATAATACTGGGACAACTTGTAACCCATTATAGGGAAGTGGCCATGGTAAAAATTTTATGCAACCTCGATTTTTCTGTTGGGAATCATGGTGGAGACAGGATAGAGACTGTCAAAAAGAGTGGTGTTCAAGGAACTTATCATTTTCTGTAGGCAAAATTGGAGATGACTAATTATATTGTCTAAAGTTGAACCTATTTGTGTTTGTGTCTTTATTTAAAAAGAAACTACTGAAGTAGTTCCAAAAAGCAAATAAAATATCAGAACAATAACACTTTATATCTCTGGTTATTTCCGTTATCTTGCAGTCTTACAATTTAAGGAAACAAGTACATTTTTACAGTCATATTGTACAAAGCAGCATTCTTTTACTTGGCCAAGGAAACTAGAAAAGTGACAATCAAAACTGTAACTCTTAAAACAAGCTTGAGGCAATTTTGGATTCATGCATTAAAAAAACAAACAAACAAAAAATAAATGGGCATTCTTCCTCACATTTTGCTTCTGTTTCAGCAGACAATGTCACCAAGGCATTGTACATCAAAAAGGCCTCTAAAGCTGTCTGTAAAACCACAGCCAGATACAAACCTCCCATTTTTAGCTCTTCTACTGAGACCTGCCCTTGGCTCCATTAGCCTAATTCTGTTTCATAGCACTAAGATCACATTGTCATTTACATTAAAAGAACTCACTTAAATGTGATATAATAATATGTATTCACAAAAAGCCTCATAACTAGAAGTGGATCTTTGTTAAATCCACAACCAGATAAATCTTCAGCTTTAAAATATTATTGATATGTCATGCCACATTTGGAAAAGCATTATATTTTTCCACAACACCTTTTCCTTAATGTCTTCTGGCATTTCATTCCTTGCTTTTTTCAAAAGAAATACTGCAGAAAAATAGAATCTAAGTTTACAGAGAATCATTATTAATCTTCATTTTCCACAGACTTTCTCATCCTCTGTGACATGAGTCACAAACAAAATTATTGTTTCATAAAAAGCAACAAGAATCATAACAAGGAACTCCCTTGTTTCTCTAAAAGTGCTTTGGCAATTAGAAACACGAAGGCAGCTTTGTTCTCTAAGAGTACCTCTGAGGAAAAGGTTTCAAGTATTATCTCTGAGCTGTCATGAGTTCAGTATACGCACCTGTTGTTCTGACACACTTTGAATCAGACGTCCCTAAGCAATGAAGCAGAAGCTTTTCCCCTAAACTATTGGGTGAACATTTATCAGTCCAATACACATTTACTAGATCATGTTCGTAAATATACAGTCCCTAAAAATATGTTATCTTCATTCAAATTCACATTTACAGAGTGGAACTCAACATTTCTCCTGCCAGACACAGCTGCATCAGAATCAACAGAGACTTGCGTGGAATGATTGGTTACCAAGTGTTAAATGGATATGCGATGCATGCATTTGAGAAACATTTTGATTATGGAACATGTGGAAATTGCTCTATACCACTGCTTAATGTCTATTTCTTGTATTTTATTAAACTTCCCTAGTACAAAAGAGATGAGGCCACTTAAGTACAGTGTACAAAATACACACAGTGGAAATCCTGTTGTAAAATATAAAGTAAAACATTTAAGAGGAAAAGGAGTTTACTTAAGAACTAAGAATAAAATCAGGGGTAAGAGTTAGCAGTAGAATCACTGTGAAGCAACAGGAAAGGCTTCCAGTAGGACAAGGTGTTGTCAGAGCACACCTGTCACATAGCAGAAGCATGTTAGATTAGGCAGAACTGACATAGAAGCCAAGGGAAAATGTAGGACAAGCTGTTGTCCTTTGGGTTTTAATTGTGAGCCAGCAAGACAAATGGCCAGCAATACAAAGACCTGGATTGAAAAAACCTAGAAATCACTAGAATTTGCACTTATTTTTTGGAAAAAGCAGGCAAACAAAACCATGGCTTTACCTAAGGAAAGAAGATTTCAATGTCTAGAGCAGAAGTCAGCAAATGTTTTTCATAAAGGCTCAGATGGTAAGTATTTTAGGCCTTGCAGGTCATTTGATCTCTCTTATTACTACTCAGATCTGTTGCAGTGATAAAGTAGCTGGCATGGATTGAACTGTGTTCCCCTAAAATATCTGTCAATTTGGCTGGGTCATGATTCCCAATACTGTATGATTGTGTACCATTTTGTAACCTGATTTGATTTCCTTACGTGTTGTAAACTCTATCTCTATAATATAATAAGATGGATTAGTGGCAATTATACTGATGAGGTCTTCAAGATTAGGTAGTGTCTTAAGCCAATCCTTTTTGAGATATAAAAGAGAGAAGCAAGCAGAGACACACGGGGACCTCATACCACCAAGAAAGCAGCGCCGGGAGCACAGTGAGTCCTTTGGACCTGAGGTTCCTGTGCTGAGATGCTCCCAGCCCAAGGGAAGACTGATGCATCACAAGGACCTTTCTCCAGAGTCAACAGAGACAGGAAAACTTCCTCTGGAGCTGATGCCTTGAATTTGGACTTGTAGCCTACTAGACTGTGAGAGAATATATTTCTCTTTGTTAAAAGCCATACACCTGTGGTATTTGTTATAGCAGCACTAGATGACTAAGACAGTAGTCATAGGCAGTATGTAAACAAATGAATATGCTGTGTTCTAATAAAAGTTTATCAAGACTGAAATTTGAATTTTTACATGAATAAAATTTTATACTTCTTACTTTTTCAAGCATCAGAAGCCATGCAAAAATGTTTCACAGGCTACACCAAAATAGGCACAGGCCAGCTTTGGCCCAAAGGCTGTAGCTTGCTCACCTATGGTATGGAAAAATAAAACCTATCCATTAAACGATTATGCTTCCCTGTGTCGGAAATACGCAGAAGCTGAGATGTTTGTATTTTCAGGGATTTTACTAGTCAAAATTTATTTCCAGAATCAATGGCATCAGCAACTTGTAGTATTCGAATTCAATTCTTTGGACACAAAAATGTATGGCTTAATTTAGTGATAAATAAAAGAGCTTAAATAGCTCTGACAGACTGTGCCTAAGACTAATTCTATTTTATTAAATCTCCAAGTAGTATTATAAAGCTATCTTAGAGACTTGAAGAATATTTTAAATAATTGTTGTTTTTAGTTGCCATCAAGTTGAGCTGACTCACAGCAACCCCACGTGTGCAGAATAGAACTGCTCCATAGGGTTTCCAAGACTATTTTTTCTACATAACACATATAGATCTAATATATTTCTAAATATACAGCCAGATGTACCCTTTATCATATGGTAGTTCCTTGAATTTCAGGTTTTACTGCCAAAATGATAACTACCTTATCTAATTTTAAAGTGGGCATTTACATGTACAATCTAGTATGTGCAGTGGTTAAGGGAATGATCTCTAGAAACAGACTTCTTGGGTACGAATCCCAGTTCTGCCACTTATTAGCTATTTGGCTTTAGAAAAGTTGACGAAACTCTGTGCCTCAGTTTATTCATCTATAAAATGGGGACTTTCCATAGGGTTGTTATGAGTTCAGCTATGTAAAATATTTAGAAAAGGAACTGACACAAAGTAAGCCTTATAGAGTTGTTTGGTTTACTACGTTATCAGAAAAAAAATTATATATATTTCTTCATTCTCACAAAATCCTTTGAGTAAGCAAAATCACACATACACACTCAAATAATTTTTGGTAGTATGCTAAATTAGATGATCCAAATAAACTCTTTAGATGAATTTTAATGTCTCTTCAAATTTCAATATAACACTAGTTTGCTAATTGTGTTTCTTATCTCAAACTGAAAAAAAGATCTTATTTTAAAATATACAAGAATATTTCATCTTTAGAGGGTACGACAAGAGAAAAGGTGTTATAGCTTTCACTACACAGATACTTAAATTGCTATTTCAAGTGTATGGAGTTGAACAAAAAAAGCATTATCAGTCAGCTACATTTAATTATACTGAAACATTCTGACTGAAAGGAAAAAGTATACTATTATTCCTTTGACAGGTTACTACTCTTTTTTAAATGACTCCATATCTCTAATTAAACCTTAGATGTACATTTCTAATTTTAGCACAATATTTTTATTCACGCTACATAAGAATTCAAAAAAAGATGTTAAGAGTAGAATCAACTGCTACCTAACTCCTATACTTATGAGTTAGTCTTAGGGTAAGCTATTTCAACAATCTAGCTGCAGTTTTCAAATTAAAATATTTATGTATTATAACCAATAGCATTTACACTAACATATAGACATTTTATCACTCTGTCTTTATGAACTGTTTCTAAATAAATTATTAAATGAATGTTTACAGATTTAACATCATACAAAATCCAAACTGTGAAATACAAACAGTAAAAGAGCCACAAAAACAAAGATGTAGTCAAACAGCCAGACAATTTATCTATAAAAGGCTAACATTCTAGATTAGTGAAAACAATGATGGGTCTGATTAAACTCTTAAGTTCCCATTTAGATTTAGAGATCCAATATTTGTTCTCATTAAGCAGTCTATGTTATATTTTTTAATATTCTCAAATTAGACATTTCTTATGACTATCAAAAATTTTCACCCTTTTTCTACTACAATTCATTCTTCTTTTTAGGCAAAGATGGAAGACTATTCCAAACTTCTATTAAGTTTTTTCCTTGTATCTATAAAGATATCATAAGTGAATTTTCAGTAGTGGATTATACAAACTTTCTAAAATACAACTTTAAAGCTACATATGGTTCTGATCTAACAACTGAACACAATCACCATAAAAACATTTATTTCACGAAAACATATAGATTATAATAAGAAAGATGTAATTAAAACTAATAAAAAAAACCTTTATATTTGAAGATGATTGCAACATACACTGAAAGTTACTGAGTCTCCTGTTTTTCCATTCAGATAAATTGTATTGTTTACTTTGCACACACTTGCTTCCAGCCTCTTGATATCCTTTCAGAACAAGACCAGGTATACATATTTACACAAAACACACTTAACACCATTTTTATCTTCATATTAACCTATTCTAATTTTCTATTTTTCCTGCCCTTAAATGAGAGAATTTAAAAGACTCCGAAAGACTAAGTATTATCTTTAGATTCTGCTGCAAAAACACACCATAGTCAGAATTAGAACACAGATTTTGAATGGTAGTCTAGGTCTTTTCCCACTAGACCAGAGAGGACTCCCACCAAATCATGCTACAGTATAATCTGCTGATGCCATTTTTATCTGGCACCATTGGGGAATTTTCCAAAACTGGAAATTGCCTTTTGAGTTCCAAGGAAACATTTATTTTAATCATTTTTTGATAGAAATCTTCTGGAAGCCTGTCAACAAGTCTCTACCTTCTTAAAAAGAGGACACTAAAGGGAATTTACTCTTGTTTTGAAGACTCAAAACCTCCATCATGAACATCCATTATCATACCCTGTGGTGATGCCTCACCAGTCAAGCTGCCGGTTGTCATGTCTGCAATCATCATGCTTGCCTTTAACAGTCTTCTGCTCTGATTCCTCTCAGTAACTCTGGGTCAGGAAACCAGATGATCAAGACTTCTAAAGATTACATGTAAAGGTTCTCAGTTTTCTCAACTGTAAAATGAGGGCACTGTCACAGTCTAAGGGTTCTCAACCCCAGATGCATATATGAATCACTCAGGGGCTATTTACAAATATCTGTGCTCAAGCTTCACTCCAGGAGATTCTGATTTTATTGGTCTAAAGTAGGACCTAGCCACTGATATTTCTGAAAAACTGAAGTTTTTTTTTTTTTTTTAAATATGCAAAGCACAGTATTAGATGATCTCTAAAGTCCTTTTAATTCTGAAATATATTTTTCTACCATTAAAAGAGCCAGTAAGGGAGGTGGGGCCAGGATGGCAAAGTAATCAGATGTTTCCTGTGGTCTGTCTTACAACAAAGACCCCAAAAAAACAAGTGAGTAGACTGTATATGACAATCTAGGAGCCCTGAACATCAATGGCAAAGTTGAAGAATCAGACTGAGTGGCAGGGGGAGGGAGAGACAGTTCAGAAGCAGCGAGGCATTGCCAGACCTGACCCGGCAAAGCCTGAGCCCTTCAGACCAGATTAGTTCCTGTGCACAGTGAGGGGGGCAGTGGTGCTCGGGAGGCAATTTCCATATAAGGAGAGGCCCAGTGGTAGAGTCTACTCAGCCATCCAGAACCAGCGAAAAGCAGCATTCAAGCAGCTATAGATAAGCACTCGTGTCTGGCCAACTGTGGGGATTAAAAAAAAAAAAAAAAAAAATTGGGAAAAACTTCTCTCCCATTTATCTGCCCCCTCCTCACTGTGCACGGGGTTCTGGGCCACCTTCAGCAATTGCTGAGTCCCCTAGGCTGGAAATTGGGCCCATCGCATACACTGAGCCATTCTCCTGGCCTTGGAGAGGGAACAAATTAACAAACAGGGAAAAAATAAGCTGCTGGCTCCTCTAAGCCAGGAACTCAGGGTTGGTACAGCTCCTTTGCCTAGGCACAGGCATAAGGGGTCCATGGACTTTGAATGCCTTACTCCCCTGCATAGACTTGTGTGGGCCCATTTCAACAGCATAGGCCCTCACTATTGAAGTACAACAGGGTATATACCGTAACTCTGATTTCAACTGTTTCAGCTGTGAAGTGGAAGGTTTGTGACATTTGACACTACTCTGCCCATTAAGCAGGTTCCTCACCTGCCCACATCAGGGGCCTGAGGACTGGTGGCTCCACCCATGCCACCTAGCCACCAGTGACAGGGGCCCAAGAATAAGTGGTGCCCCCTAGTCATTACAGCCAACAAAGTAAGGTGCTCATAGTCTGGCTGCAAAACCCACCTACCTACTAACTCTACAGAACAGGGACACTCTTTCCTTCTAGACACTCAGGGGCAGCCGTCAGTCCCTTGCCTTGCTCAGCGCGTGACCCCCTACTGCAGCCAGGTACCTATGCCTACAACAATCACCTGTGCCTGTCTACGACTGTAGGTAAGAGCCTGCAACACACACTTGGTGACCAACTACCTGAACATCTGAGCTGAATCCACACAAGAAAAGTTAACAAACTCTTGGGCTCACATACTTAGTAACAGATCTAACCACCTGGTGACAGGACATTAGAGCTTTAACGATGCCAATAATCAAACTAGCTCACAAAGAAGCCTATTTGGTCATATCAAAACAAAACAAGAAGCTAGGACACAGTAAGCAAAAGAATTATAATAACTTATCGATGGCTCAGAGACAACAGTCAATATCAAATCACATAAAGAAGCAGACTATGATGGCTTCAGCAAGCTCCCAAAACAAAGAATCCAGAAGTTTTCTGGAGAAAGAGAATTTCTTGGAATTACCAGAGGCAGAATAAAAAAGATTAATATACAGAACTCTTCAAGATTTTAGGAAGGAAATCCAGCAACATGCAGTGAAAGTCAAAGACACACAGACAAAGCAGTAGAGGAATTAAGAAGGTTATTCAAGAGAATAATGACAAATTTAATAGGCTGCAAGAATCCATAGAGAGACAACAATCAGAAATCCAGAAAATTAACAATAAAATTTCAGAATTAGACAACTCAATAGAAAGTCACAGGAGCCTAATTGAGGAAATGGAAGTCAGAATTAGTGAGATTGAAGATAAAGTGCTTGACACCAACTTATTTGAGGAAAAATCAGATGAAAGAATTTTTAAAAATGAAGAAACTCTTAACAATTATGTGGGACTCTATCCAGATAAATAACCTACGAGTGATTGGAGTACCAGAACGCAGGGGATAACAGAAAACACAGAGAAAATTGTTGAAGATTTTGTTGGCAGAAAACTTCCTTGATATCATGAAAGATGAGAAGATATCTATTCAAGATGCTCATTGAACCCCATGTAAGGTAGATCCACAAAGAAAGTCACAAAGACATAATCAAACTTGCCAAAACTAAGATAAAGAGAGAATTTTAAGAGCAGCTAGGGATAAACCAAAAGTCATCTACAAAGGAGAGTCAATAAGAATAAGCTCAGACTACTCAGAAGAAACCATGCAGGCAGGAAGGCAATGGGATGACATCTATAAAGGCCTGAAGGAAAAAAATTGCCAGCCAAGAATTATGTATCCAGAAAAACTATCTCTCAAATATGATGGTGAAATTAGGGCATTTCCAGACAAACAGAAGTTTAGGGAATTTGCAAAAACCAAACAAAAATTACAAGAAATACTAAAGACAGTCCTCCAGCAAGAAAATCAGTAACATCAGATAACAACCCAAGACTAGAACACCGGACAGAGAAACCAGATATTAACTCAGATAGGGAAGTGAGAAAGACAAATAAAAACTACAACACTGAAAATGGGGAAACAGAGATGTCAGTATGTAAAAGATGACAACATTAAAATAAAAAGAGGCACTAAAAAATGTAGACATAGATTTTTCATACAGAGAGGAAGTCAAGGCAATATAAAGAAATAAAAGACTGGTTTAAACTTAGAAAAATAGGGGTAAATATTAAGGTAGCCACAAAGGAAACTAACAATTATACACATCAAAAAAAAAAAAAAAAAAAAAAATAGAAAGACTCAGCAACTACAAAATTAATAACAAAGATGAAAACAAAATACATAAAGAAAAATGACTTAGCACAGAAAATTAAATAGAGCAAAGAAACTGTCAGCAACACGTAAAAAAAGACATCAAAATGACAGCATTAAACTCATGCCTATCAATAATTATGCTGAATGTAAATGGACTAAATGCACCAATAAAGAGACAGAGAGTGGCAGAATGGATAAAAAAATACGATCCATCCATATGCTGCCTACAAGGGACACACCTTAGACTTAAGGACAGAACAAACTAAAACTCAAAGGATGGAAAAAAATACATCAAGCAAACAACATTCAAAAAGGACAGAAGTGGCAATATCTGACAAAATAGACTTCAAAGTAAAATCCACCACAAAGGATAAGGAAGGAATGGTTAAAAGATCAGTACACCAGGAGGACATAAATATAATAAATATTTATGCACCCAATGACAGGGCTTCAAAATATAAAGTCTAATAGCATTGGAAAGAGAGATAGACAGCTCCACAACAGTAGTAGGAGACTTCAACACACCACTTTTGGTGAAGGACAGAACACCCAGAAAGAAGCTCAATAAAGACACGGAAGATCTAAATGTTACAATCAACCAACTTGATCTCATGAACCTATACCGAACACTCCACCCAGCAGCAGCCAAGTATACTTTCTTTTCCAATGCACATGGAACCTACTCCAGAAGAGACCACATATTAGCCCATAAAGCAAACCTTAACAGAATCCAAAGCATCAGAATATTGCAAAGTATCTTTTCTGACCATAAAGCCATAACAGTAAAAATCAATAACAGAAAAAGCAAGAAAAAAAATAAAACACTTGGAAACTGAGTAACACCTTACTCAAAAACTACTTGTATAGAAGAAATTAAGGATGGAATAAAGAAATACATAGAATCAAACAAGAACAAAACTACATTCTACCAGAACCTTTGGAAAACAGCAACAGCATTGATCAGAGGTCAGTTTATAGCAGCAAATGCACACAATCCAAAAAGAAGAAAGGGGAGGCAGGGCCAAGATGGCGGAGTAGTCAGATGCTTCCAGTGGACCCTCTTATAACAAAGACCCGAAAAAGCAAGTGAATTGATTATATATGGCAATCTGGGAGCCCTGGACATCAAAAACAGAGTTGAGGCTCCGGTTTGAGTGGTGGGAGAGGGAGAGATGGTTTGGAAGCAGAGTGGGGTTGCCAGACTTGACCCGGTGATAGCCTGAGCCCTTCAGGCCTGATCAGCTCAGGGGGGAGCAGTGAAGCAGGCAAGTGGCAGTGTTCGGGAGGCATATTCTGCACCAGCAGAGACCCAGTGCCAAAGAGTCTACACAGCCACCCAGAACCAGTGAGAAGAAGCCCTGGATCGGTGAAAGATAAGTAATTGCGTGCGGCCTACTGGGTGAATCAAAAACTTCCCCCTTAGGGAAACACCTCTCTCCCATTTACCTCCCTGCTCCCTGTTCTGCGCTGGGACCCAGACCAGCTTCAGCAATTGCCAAGTCCCCTGGGCTGGAAGTAGGATCTGTCACACGTCCAGAGCCATCCTTTCTGCCTTTGAGAGTGAACAAATTAACAAAAAGAGGAAAAAATAAACTTCCAGTTCCTCTAAGCCAGGAACGCAGAGTAGGCACAGCCCCTTTGCCTAGGCACAGGAATAAGCGACCCATGAACTTTGAGTGTCTTTCCCCCTGCAGAGACTTCTGTGGGCCCATCTCAACAGCGTACGCCCTCATTACTGCAGTAAGACAGGGTATGTTTCAGAACTCTAACTTCAACTGTTTCAGCTGTGAAGTGGCAGGTTCTTGACATTTGACTCTGCTCTTCCCGTTAAACAGGATCTTCACCTATCCACATCAGGGGCCTGAGGACTAATGGCTCCACCCATGTCACCTAGCCACCTGTGATAGGGGCCCATGAATAGGAGGTGCCCTCCAGTCCTTACAGCCAACTGTATTAGGTGCTCATAGTCTGGCTGCAAAACACACCCGTCTACAAAATCTAGGGAACAGGGACACACCTTCCTCCTAGACACTCACGGGTGGCCGTCAGCCACCTGCCTTGCTCAGGGTGTGTCCCCCTGCTGCAGCCAGATGCCTGTGCCTACACCAATCACCCATACCTGTCTAGGACTGTAAGTGAGAGCCTACACCACACATTGGTTGCTATCTACTTGGACGCCTAAGGTGAATCCATACAGGAGGAGTGTGCAGACTCCTGAGCTCACATACCTAGTAACAGACCTAACCACCTGGTGACAGTACATTAGAGCTTCAAAGGTGCCAATAATCAAACTAGCTCATATGAGCATCCTATTTGGGCATATCAAAATAAAACAAGAAGCTAGAACGTAGTAAGCAAACATAAAATAAATAAATTTAATAACTTATTGATGGCTCGGAGACGATAGTCAATATCAAATCACTTAAACAGGCAATCCATGATGGCTTCAGCAAGCTCCCAAAATAAAAAAATCTAAAAATCCTCCAGAGGAGGAAAATTTCTTGTGATTACTGGAGGCAGAATACAAAAGATTAATATATAGAACTCTTCAAGAAAATAGGAAGGAAATTAAGCAAAATGCAGAACAAATAATACAGGAAATTAAAAAGTTTAGCAAAGAGCATAATGAAAAATTTAATAGGCAGCAAGAATCCATAGACAGACAGCAATCAGAAATCCAGAAGATTACCAATAAAATGTAATAATTAGAAAACTCAGTAGAGTCATAGGAGCAGAATTGAGGCAATGGAAGTCAGAATTAATGAGATTGAAGACTCACTTGATGCCAACTTATTTGAGGAAAAATCAGTTAGAAGTTTAAAAACAATGAAGAAAACTTAAGAATTACGTGGGACTCTATCAAGAGGAATAACCTATGAGTGATTGGAGTATCAGAAGTGGGGGGGGGGGGGATAACAGGAAATACAGAGGGAATTGTTGAAGATTTGTTGGCAGAAAACTTCCTTAATATAGTGAAAGATGACAAGATATCTATCCAAGATGCTTATCGAACTCGACATAAGGTAGATCTAAAAAGAAAGTGAGCAAGACATATTATAATCAAACTTGCCAAAACCAAAGATAAAGAGAGAATTTTAAGAGCATCTATGGATAAACGAAAAGTCATCTACAAAGGAGAGTCAATAAGAATAACCTCGGACTACTTAGCAGAAACCATGCAGGCAAGAAAGCAATGGGATGACATCTATAAAGCCTTGAAGGAAAAAAAAATTGCCAGCCAAGAATTGTACATCCAGCAAAACTGTCTTTCTCAAATATGATGGTGAAATTAGGACATTTCCAGATGAACAGAAGTTTAGGGAATTTGCAAAAACCAAACCAAAGTTAAAAGAAATACTAAAGAGAGTCCTCCAGAAAGAAAATCAGTACCATTGGATACCAACACAAGACTAGAATACAGGACAGAGCAACCACATATCAACCCAGATAGGGAAGTCACAAAAATAAATCAAAGCTAAAACACTGAAAATAGGGAAACAGATGTCAATATGTAAAAGATGACAACATTAAAACAAAAAAGATGGACTTAAAAAATGTAGACATAGATTATTAATATAGAGAGGAGTTAAAGGTGATTTAAATAAATAAAAGACTGGTATAAACTTATAAAAATAGGGGTAGATATTAAGATAACCACAAAGGAAAGTAACAATTCTGCAAGTCAAATTAAAAAACTAAAAATATACACGGACTCAGCAAACACAAAATCAACAACGATGAAAAAGATGAACATACATAAAGAAAAACAACTCAGCACAGAAAAATTAAGTTCAACAAAGAAATTGTGAACAACACACAAAAAAAGACATAAAAATGACAGTACTAAACCCATACCCATCAATAACTATGCTGAATGTTAATGGACTAAATGCACCAATAAAGAGACAAAGAGTGGCAGATTGTATAAAAAAACATGATCCGTCTATATGTTGCCTAAAAGAGACACACCTCAGACTTAAAGACACAAACAAACTAAAACTCAAAGGATGGAAAAAAATATATTAAGCAAACAACACTCAAAGAAGAGCAGGAGTGGCAATATTAATCTCTGACAAAATAGACTTCAAAGTAAAATCCTCCACAAAGAATAAGGAAGGACACGATATAATGATTAAAGAGTCAATAAACCAGAAGGACATAACTATAATAAATATTTATGTGCCCAATGACAGGGCTCCAAAATACATAAAACAAACTCCATAGCACTGAAAACAGAGATAGACAGCTCCACAATAGTAGTAGGAGATTTCAACACACCACTTCTGGTGAAGGACAGAACATCCAGAAAGAAGCTCAACAAAAACATGGAAGAGCTAAATGCTACAATCAACCAGCTTCATCTCATAGACATATATTGAACCCTGCACTCAACAGCAGGCAAGTATACTTTCTTTTCCAACGCACATGGAACATTCTCCAGAATAGACCACGTATTAGTCCATAAAGCAAGCCTTAACAAAATCCAAAGCATCTTTTCTGACCATAAAGCCATAAAAGTAGAAATCAACAGCAGAAAAAGCAAGGAAAATAAATCAAACACATGGAAACTGAACAACACCTTGCTCAAAAACTACTGAGTTTGGTACATCCACACAATGGAATAGAACGCAATGATAAAGAACAAGGATGAAGCCATGAAACATAACACGGAGGAAGCTGGAGGTCATTACCTCAAGTGAATTGTCAGTCACAGAAGGACAAATATTGTATAAGACCACTATTATAAGAACTCAAGAAAAGGTTTAAACACAGAAGAAAACATTCTTTGATGGTTACTAGGGTGTGGAGTGAGGGGGATGGTTATTTACTAACTAGATGGTAGATAAGAATCATCTTAGGTGAAAGGAAGGACAGCATTCACTACAGGGGAAGTCAGCACAACTGGACTAAACCAAAGCTAAGAAGTTTCCTGAATACAGTCAAACAGTTTGAGGGACAGAGTAGCAGGGGTAGGGGGCTGGGACCATGCTTTCAGGGGACATCTAGGTCAATTGACATAACAAATCTTATTAATAAAATGTTCTGCATCCTACTTTGGTGAGTGGTGTCTGGGGTCTTAAAAGCTTGCAAGCAGCTATCTAAGATGCATCAATTAATCCCAAACACCTAGAGTAAAGGAGAATGAAGAAACACCAAAGACACAAGGAAAGTATTATCCCATGAGACAGAAAGGGACCTATAAACCAGGGACTTCATCAGCCTAATTCCAGAAGAACTAGATGATGCCCCGCTACCACCAATGACTATCCTGACAGGGAACACAACAGAGAGTCCCTGATGAAGCAGGATAAAAGTGGGGTGAAGAACTCAAATTCTAGTAAAAAGACCAGACTTAATGGAAAGCATGGCTCCTGGATTCTCTATCAACCCAGAACTAAAAAATTTCTCAGGCCAACTCTTCAGACAAGGATTGGACTGAACTGTGGGACATAAAGTGATACTCGTGAGAAGGGTGCCTCTTAGCTCAAGTAGATACAAGAGACTTAATGAGCAGTTTCTGTCTGAAAGTGAGATGGGAAGGCAGAGATGGTTAGGATCTGGTTGAATAGACTTGGGGAATCAGGAGTGGAAAGGAGGAGTCTGCTGTCACAATATGGAGAGAGTAATTAGAGTCACATAACAATGTATGTCTAAACTTTTTTATGGGAAATAATAAAGAAAAATAAAGAAAAAAAAAAAAACTACTGGGTTATAGAAGAAATCAAGGATAGAATAAAGAAATTCATAGAAACAAACAAGAATGAAAACACATCCTACCAGAACCTTTGGGACAAGCAAAAGCAATGCTCAGAGGTCAGTTTATAGGAACAAATGCACACATCCAAAAAGAAGAAAGGACCATAATCAAAACATTAACCCTACAACTGGAACAAGTAGAAACAGAGCAGCAAAAGAAGCCCTCAGGTGCTAGAAGAAAGGAAATAATAAGAATTAGAGTAGAATTCAATGAAATAGAGACTAGAAAATCAATTGAAAGACTTAACAAGACCAAAAGCTGGTTCTTTAAAAAGATCAACAAAATTGATAAACCATTTGGCAAACTGAAAAAAGAGAAACAGGAGAGGAAGAAGATAACCCATATAAGAAATGAGATGGGTGATATAACAACAGACCCAAATGAAATTAAAAGAATCATACAGCTTACTATGAAAAATTGTACTCTAACAAACTTGAAATCCTAGAGGAAATGGACAAATTTCTAGAAACTCACTACCTACCTAGACTAATACAAACAGAGGTAGAACAACTAAATAAACCCATAACAAAAGAAGACATTGAAAAGTTAATCAAAAAACTCTCAACAAAAAAAAGCTCTGGCCCAGATGGCTTCACTGGAGAATTCTACCAACCTTTCAGAGAAGAGTTAACAACACTACTACTAAAGGTATTTCGGAGCATAGAAAAGGATGGAATAGTCCCAAACTCATTCTATGAAGCCAGCATAACCCTGATACCAAAACCAGATAAAGACACCACAAAAAAAGAAAATGACAGACCAATATCCCTCATGAACATTGACACAAAAATCCTGAACAAAATTCTAACCAATAGAATCCAGCAACATATCAAAAAAATAATTCACCATGATCAAGTGGGATTTATACCAGGTATGCAGGGATGGTTCAACATTAGAAAAACAATCAATGCAATCCATCACATAAATAAAACAAAAGACAAGAACCACATGATCTTATCAATCGATGTAGAAAAGGCATTTGACAAAGTCCAATGCCCATTCATGATAAAAACTCTCAACAAAATAGGAACAGAAGGGAAATTCCTTGACATAATTAAGGGCATTTATACAAAGTCAAGAGCCAACGTCATCCTAAATGGAGAGTTTGAAAGCATTCCCGTGAGAACAGGAACCACACAAGGATACCCTTTATCACCACTCTTATTCAACATTGTGCTGGAAGTCCTAGCCAGAGCAATTAGGCTAGAAAAAGAAATAAAGAGCACCCAGATTGGTAAGGAAGAAGTCAAAGTATCCCTATTTGCAGATGATATGATCTTATACACAGAAAACCCCAAAGAATTCACAAGAAAACTACTGGAACTAATAGAAGATTTCAGCAAACTTTCAGGATACAAGATAAACATACAAAAATCATTTGGATTCCTCTACACCAACAAAAAGAACTTCCAAGTGGAAATCAGCAAATATATACCACTTACAATAGCCCCCAAGAAGATAAAATACTTAGGAATAAATCCAACCAGAGATGTAAAAGACTTATACAATGAAACTACAAATCATTACTGCAAGAAACCGGAAGAGACCAGCATAAGTGGAAAACATACCTTGCTCATGGACAGGATGACTCAACATTGTGAAAATCTCAGTTCTACTCAAAGCAATCTACAGATACAATGCAATCCTGATCCAAATTCCAACAGCATTTGTTAATGAGATGGAGAAACAAATCACCAACTTCATATGGAAAGGGAAGAGGTACCAGGTAAATAAAGCATTACTCAAGAAGAAGAACAAAGTGGGAGGCCTCACACTACCTGATTTGAGAACCTATTATACTGCCACCAATGTCAAAACTGCCTGGAACTGGTACAACAATGGATACATAGACCAATGGAACAGAACTGAAAATGTAAACGTAACTCATCCTCCTGTTAGCAGCTGATATTTGACAAAGGACCAAGGTCTGTTAATTGGGGAAAAGAAAGTCTCTTTAACAAATAGTCATGACATAACTGGATATCCATCTGCAAAAAACTGAAACAAGACCTTTGCCTCTCACCATGCACAAAAACTAACTCAAAATGGGTCAAAGACCTAAATATAAAATAAAAAACAACAAAGATCATGGAAGAAAAAATAGGGACAACACTAGAAGCCCTAATACGTGGCATAAACAGAATACAGACCATAAGTAACAATGCACAAACACCAGAAGAGAAACTAGATAACTGGGAGCTCCTAAAAATCAAACACTTAAGCTCATCAAAAGACTTCACCAGAAGAGTCAAAAGACAACTTACAGACTGGGAAAAAGTTTTTGGCTATGACAAATCTGATCAACATCTAATATCTAAAATCTACAAGATACTGCAAAACCTCAACAACAGAAAGACAAACAACTCAGTTAAAAAATGGGCAACATATATGAACACGCACTTTGCCAGAGAAGACACTCAGGTGGCTAACAGACACATGAGGAAATGCTCACTATCACTAGCCATTAGAGAAATGAAATCAAAACTACAATGAGATACCATCTCACCCCAACAAGGCTAGCATTAATCCAAAAAACCAAAAATAATAAATGCTGGAGAGGTTGTGGAGAGACTGGAACACTTATACACTGTGGGTGGGAATGTAAAATGGTATAACCACTTTGGAAATTGATTCAGCACATCCTTAAATGCTAGAAATAGAAGTACTGCAGGATGCAACAATCCCACTCCTTGAAATACATCCGAGAGGCATAAGAGCTGTCACACGAATAGATATATGTGCACCCATGTTCATTGCAGCACTGTTCATGATAGCAAAAAGATGGAAACAACCTAGGTGCCCATCAATGGGGAAATGAGTAAACAAATTATGGTATATTCACACAACGGAATACAACGCAATGATAAAGAACACTGATGAATTTGTGAGACATAACATGGAGGACTCTGGAGGGTATTATTCTGAGTGAACTTAGTCAGTCACAAAAAGATAAATATTGTGTGAGACCACTATTATAAGAACCCAAGAAAAGGTTTAAACACAGAAGACAACATTCTTTGATGGTTACGAGGGTGGAGAGGGAGACAGAGGGGTATTCACTAACTAGAAAGTAGACAAGAATTATCTTAGGTGAAGGGAAGAACAGCACACTCTACAGGGGAAGTCAGCACAACTGGACTAAACCAAAGCTAAGAAGTTTCCTGAATACAACTAAACACTTTGAGGGACAGAGTAGCAGGGGTGGGGTTCTGGGGACCATGGATTCAGGGGACATCTAGATCAATTGGCTTAACAAAGTTTATTAAGAAAATGTTCTGCATCCCACTTTGGCGAGTGGTATCTTGGGTCTTAAAAGCTAGCGAACGTTTATCTAAGATGCATCAATTGATCCCAACCCACCTGGAGTAAAGAAGAATGAAGAACACCATGGACACAAGGAAAGTATTAGCCCAAGACAGAAAGGCCCACATAAACCAGAGACTTCATCAGCCTGAGACCAGAAGAACTAGATGGTGCCCAGCTACCACAATAAGCGTCCTGACAGGGAAGACAACAGAGAGTCCCTGACAGAGCAGGAGAAAAGTGGGGTGCAGAACTCAAATTCTAGTAAAAAGACCAGACTTAATGGTTCGACTGAGACAGGAGGGACCCTGGAAGACATGTCCCTGGGCTTTCTGTTAGCCCAAAACTAAAACTATTCCTGACACCAACTCTTCATTCAAAGACTAGACTGGACAATGGGACATAAAATGATACTTGTGAAGAGTGTGTTTTTAGCTTTACTAGATACATGAGACTAAATTTGTAGCTCTTGGTCAGAGGTGAGATAAGAAGGCAGAGGGTCAGGAGCTGGATGAATGGACATGAGAAATCCGGGGTGGAAAGGAAGAGTGCACTGTCACAGTATAAGGAGAGCAACTAGGATCACAAAACAATGTATGTATAAATTTTTGTATGAGAGACTAACTTGAATTGTAAACTTTCACTTAAAGCACAACAATTAAAAAAAGAGCCAGTACATTTTTAAATGAATGCCTACAACGGCAAGTTATGGGTTTATAATTTCAAGCTCTCTGTTAACTTTGTAAGCACCCAGATCACTTTAGTCAGTTTCTAGCTTAGTAGTTTTTCTCTGTATCTTTTCTTCTATGAACTGATATAATAAGCTAATTCTCTCTCTCTTACATACAATGAAACTGCCTCACTTCATTATTTAATGTTGATGCAAAGCTCTACATAGTTAGCAAAGGCTTCCATTTCATTACCAAACCTACTCAGTTTTTCTTCTCTAATTTTCTCAACTTCCTTCTTCATTTCTCTACCAAATTCTTAGATTACAAAAATCTAAAGACTGAAGAGAGCAATTTAACATTTTCAAGGTGCCTCCATATATTTTATTTTTTATCTTCCGTACTGCAGCAGATTGTGTCTGTTGTCTTACTTTCCTTCCTTCATTCAGAATCTTTTTATTGCTATTGCTATGTGTATAATATTCAAAAAGATGGAAAAAACAAAACAAAACAGAATTCTATCCCAATGCAGTTCATAGGTGGATGTAGAGAACTAACAAGTGAATGTTGTTGTTAGTTGCCATGGAATGGATTCTGACTCATAGCGACCCCATGTGACAGAATAGAACTGCCCTATAGGGTTTTCTTGGCTGTAATCTTTATGGAAGTAGATCAGCATGTCTTTCTCCCACAAGGCCAATGGACAGGTTCTAACTGCCAACGTTTTGGTTAGTGGGTGAGTACTTAACCATTGTGCTACCAGGGCTCCTTTAACAAGTCAAGAGACAGTTGTAGTCAGTGTGATAGAGATATGTAGATGCCTGTAGGAGAACAGATAGAGGACAGTTAAACCAACCTGGGGGGTGGATATCACATAAAGTTTCCTAGGGGAAATGAAGGTTTAGTTAAATATTGAAAAAATTATAATAGTTTCCTAGGGCTGTTATAACAATCACATAGGAGATGGCTTTACAAAACAGAAATTTATTATTTCATAGTTGAGGAGGTTAGTAATACAAAGCAGTGTACTGGACAGGCCCTGGTTCCCCAGAAGTCTCTAGGGAAAGAGTCTTTCTTGTCTCTTCCGGTTTCTGGTAACTCTAGGCATACCTTGGTATTTATATACATCTTAACATGTCTGTTCTTTCCCTGTTTGTCTCTGTTTCTCTTATTTTTTATGAGGTCGCCACTCATTTCAGATTAGATCCCACCCTACTCCAGTATGACCTCATGTTAATTTAACTGAGAACATCTTCAAAGATACTAATTGCAAGCAGTATCATATTCACAGACACCAGGGCTTAGAACACAACATATCTTTTCTGGGGACAGAATTCAAAACATAATACTTGTCTAGGTCAAGAAGGAAAGGGGCAGGAGAAAGACACTCCAGGTAAGGAGGAAAACGTGCAAAGTTAAAATAATGAAGAAGTCTAAGATATTTTTTGGAATTTCAAGTATTCAGTTTGATACGATTAATGGTTAGAAAATGAAGGAAAGCCTTGAGAATAGAGTTTTAAATAATTAGCTTGGAGTCAGATTATGGAAGAATTTGTATACTCTGTTAAGATTATTAGATTTTTACTCTAAAGACAATAGGAAGGTAGTGAAAAATCTTAATGCACAAACCAAACACACACACACAGACACACACACCTAATCCACATTCCACATTTGTTACAGAAACATTAAAACTTAAATTATCATTTATGCTAGGGCCCTAGTGGCACAGTGGTTAAGCACTGGCTGCTACCCAAAAGGTCGGCAGTTTGAATCCACCAGCTGCTCCTTGGAAACCCTATGGGGTAGTTCTACTCTGACCTACAGGGCCTCTGTGAGTAGGAATCAGCTCAAAGGCAATGAGTTTGGAATATACACTATTAATGGATTTTAAGCAAAGGAATACAGGATAACATATCTTGACTGGTGCCAGGCAATCAGGTCACTGCAATATTAAGAAAAATAAATAACTGGATATACTGATAGAGAATCTGTGCAGATGGATTTGATATTTACAATCACTGAGTCATGGAGTATAGGAGTACAGTTAGGAGAGTGAAGAAGGTAACCGCCATTTTCAACTTCTCAGTGTTGAAGTGGTGACCATGAGTCAGTGAATTAAGCATATTCCATATGTTCATAAAATGGATTTGAACCCAAAAGAGATCAAGGCAGAACATGTAAATGTGGATTAATAAGTCTATAGAACATTTAAAACCATGGTTTCATTAAAAGTGAACATAGAGATTGAGGTTCAAGAAAAAAAACTCTCTGAAGAATAAAATCTATGAGGCAAGTGAAGGAATAGGGCCCTGGAAGAACATGGAGAAGAAATAACTAGAAAAGTAAGCGGGGGGGGGGGGGGGGGGGGGGGGGAAGCCAGATAAACTCCAATAAAAGCCAGATAAACTCCAATTAGGAGAGTGGTTCCAGATGGTGTGTAGTCAGGAGTGTCATTGTGTAGGACAGTGAAGGGGTTGTTTCAGCCAGATTACAGAGAGCTGAAGAATACACAGTATATGAGGAAGTACCTGTCCTCTTAAAAAAAAAATACTATATGAACTTAGTAACTTTTTTTCAGACATTAGTTAATTACATAATTTCTTATTTTAGAAACCATGTGGTAACACATTAAGGCCTTCTTAAATTAAATAAAAAAGTTATCTTCTATTTCTATAATTTTTTCATATTAATTATCCCCACACCTTATCAGTTTCAGAAATTCCAGTCATTCCTCTTTTCAGTCACCAATCTTTTGATAGTTACTAGACTGCAAATTGGCAAGGTGGGAGTTAGTACCAATTACATCTTTAACTTCCTTTGTAAAATCCCAATCAGTGAATATAGAGCCTTGTACACAATGGCTATTTAAGATACTCTTTAGGTTTATTTTTCCACTTAGCCAAGAAGTCAGGGAGTGAGGTAAAATCCTCATCATGACACGCCATTCAGCATAACAGATTTTAAAATCACTGATAATACAAGTCTCTGGAAACAATGTGCAATTTTTAAAAGGCATGAACATCTTTCATTTGCAGAGAATTTATTAAAGAATACCGAAATTTAATGTAACATTTTCTCTGTATTTAAAAGAAATTAAAGAATAAATATTCTCAAATAATTTTCTATGACATACAGTGGTGCAATAAGCTAACGAGTTTCATATAAAATTTATTGAGATTAAATAACTGAGGTACACGTTGGTCAAAAGTAAAAATACTAAGTAAGATATAATACTAATGCAGTTATTTATTCAGCCACATTAATTTTAAAGAAACTTTTCTTCATGCTTAAGAAAATAAAAGGATTAGGACTGTTAAACAGAAGAATATTGGTGTTATTCTTCCTGACTTCTAATATTGATGGCCCCAGTGTTGGACCTCTTCTTCTGTCTTTATACTCTCTACCAGGAAATAGCTTCTAGTCACATGGTTTTTAATGCCAAATGTTTGCTGATGACAATCAAATTTATATCACGAGTTCTGAACTCCCCTGAGTTCCAGATTTGCTTATACTACAGAAAAAATGATTTCTCTTTGGATATCTCTAACAAGAATCTCAAATATACAAAGAAGAACCCTTAATTTCCATCCCACATAAAATTAAAACAAACAAGAAATATTCCTAGAGTTCTCCCCATTTTGGTAAACGACACTACAATCCTCATACAAGCTATGGCCAAATATACAAGAGTCATGCTTTATGCTTCAACCTACCTTACCTCAAAACCACATGCAATGGCTCAGCAAGCCTGTTGACTCACCACTTCCATCACATTACCTACTTGTAGTTGTATCATACATTATCAGTACCTTACTGCGATTCCCTACTGTGTTTTATTGACTATACAAAGGCTTTCAACTGTGTCGATAATAAGAAATTATGGATAACATTGTGAAGAATGGGAATTCCAGAACACTTAATTGTGCTCATGAGGACCTGTACATAGACCAAGATGCAGTCGTTTGAAGAGAACGAGGGGATACTGTATGGTTTAAAGTCAGGAAAGATATGTGTCAGGGTTGTATTCTTTCACCATACTTATTTGATGTGTATGCTGAGCAAATAATCCAATAAGCTGGGTTATATGAAAAAGAACAGGGCATCAGGACTGGAGGAAGACTCATTAACAACCTTCGGATACGCAAATGACACAATCTTGCTTGTTGAAAGTGAGGAGGACTTGAAGCGCTTACTGATGAAATCAAATACTACAGCCTTCAGTATAGATGACCAACATAAAGAAAACAAAAATTCTCACAACTGGACCAATAAGCAACATCATGATAAATGGAGAAAAGATCAAAGTTGTCAAGGATTTCATTTTACTTGGATCCACAATCAACACCTGTAGGAGTAGCAGTCAAGGAATCAAATGAGGTATTGCATTGGGTAAATCTGCTGCAAAAGACCTCTAAAGTGTTAAAAAGCAAAGATGTCACTTTAAAAACTAAGGTGTGCCTGACCCAGGCCATGGTGTTTTTAATCACCTCATATGCATGTGAAAGCTGTACAATGAATAAGGAAGATGAAGCAGAATTGACACCTTTGAAATATGGTGTTGGTGAAGAATATTGAGTACACCATGGACTGCCGGAAGAATGAACAAATCTGTTTTGGAAGAAGTACAGCCAGAATGCTCCTCATAGGCAAGATTGACGAGACCTCATCTCACATACTTTGGACATGTTATCAGCAGGGACCATTTCCCAGAGAAAGACGTCATGCTTGGTTAAGTAGAGTGTCAGTGAAAGAAAGGAAGACCTTCAATAAGATGGATTGACACAATGGCTGCAACAATAGTCTCAAACATAACAAAGATTATGAGGATGGTGCAGGATAGGGCAATGTTTTGTTCTTTTGTACTTAAAGGGTTAGACAGCACCTAACAACAATAACAATAACAACTGTGGTTATTTCCAAATGACTGTTTCCTCTTTTGCTTCCTTTACGTGGGGTTGCTGTGAATCAGAACTGACTTGATGGCACACACCACCACCACCACCGAGGCTATTCTACACACAGTAGCCAGAATGATCTTTTCTAAAATATAAATCAGATCATGTCTCTTCTTGTTCAGGATTCTCCAATGCCTTTCCATCACATGGCATAAAATCCAAATTCTTAACCATGGCCTACAGCAACCTACTTTATTGTCTTTTCCTGATTCTTGAAATACAATATTATTCTGTTTTTTTATGACCTTTGTGATTAATGTTCTTTTTTCAAAGAATTCCCTTACCTCTTCAGGTCACTGATTCAGACATGTTTTCCCTCTTACTCATAAATTATATATATATATATATATATATATATATATATATTTTTTTTTTTTTCTTCTTGATATCTATCTCCCTTTTTAAAATAGGTTCCATAAAGGCAGAGAATTTGACCAAATTCCTAATACATTAAAGATTACTTGGCACACAGTGGGCACTCTACAAATATTCTATATTTGAAGATTTATAATCTACTTTCAGTAACACCTAGGTGGTTGGATTATAATACATAAAAGTAACAACTGGAAATTTTATAATGATTTCACTTATTATCTCATACAATCTTCATAGTTTATAAAGATATGAGTATTCTCACTTTACAAGTAAGGAGAATGGGGCTAAGAAAAATTAAGAAACTTTCCCCAGGACCCACATCCATGGAATTGTTGGAGCCAGAGAGGAATCCCAGAACTGTTGGACTTTTTGACTGAGCTTCAGGAATAATGTGTAATTGTTCTATGTTCAATGCACAAAAAAGATACTTGGAGCATATATCTTTGCCATATGGTTACATAGCTTCTTAGGCAAGACTGCATCTTTAAAAAGCAAACTCTTGAAATAACTTATCCTCTAAATAAACAATGGCTTAGGGATAAACTAGCAATTAGCTTACCTTATTTTCCAGGTGTAGAAGAAAAGTTACATTCATTGTTACGGTGCTCTGAAGGCAAATTCATAACCGTGCACTTGGAGCCAGGATAAAATTGAAATTACCGAATGTGGTAGGAAAACCATTATGTAATTTATGAATTTTAGGATTTTATATTGTGTTTCTTTTCATTTCATCTTTCTATTGCTGTGAATTTAGAGCCGTTGAATCCAAGAGGGAGGAAAAGAAAATTTATCACATATATTCCAAGTACTGCTTTTCTGGTGCGTGACATATCATGCTCACAGGACTATTGTGCATTCTGTTTCTAAGATGTTGGTGATTTATTTTAAAACCTCCTAAGTAACTTATTTAAATAAAAATTATGAGAACGGACCTATTTATAATGAAGAAGAAAATATATGCTACTTAGAAATTCCTGTCATATATGTGGTTCTCTTCATGTGCAGATACTGTATTTATTATCCATGCAGTAGACAAGTATCTTCTTTTTCTTTTAATTTAGATTTCACTGTGAATTCAGCAGTACTAGCCTCTATAATAATCATGTCCAGACTACATTGCCATGGATGTGATTAAAACAAAACAAAACAACACACTGTATCTCAGGAAAGGTGTAAGTTATACATCTTGATTTAAAGAGGCAGTTCTCTTATGTCAATTACTTATCAGGTCATGATATTTTCAGTCTTAGTGGAATACACAATTTTCCTTTTTGCATAGAACATTTATATTGAAAGCTTTTCTACATTGTGCCCTGACAACTCAATTACTTAAATTGTCATTTATTTAAGATAATGTCATAAACATTCATTCACTCACTCATCCATTCATCAGACACTTCTATTCTTATTGAGCACTGTCTTAGTTGCTAGGGGCAAAAAAGATAAATAGAAATGATTGATTTCATAAAGAAGTCTATAGCCTAGTGAGACAAGCAAAGAAATCGACAATAGTCTTGTGGTTTTCTGTCCACCTAACAGCTGCTGAGAATGATGCAGGCATATTCTAGTCCATTTAACAATTATAGTTTTTATTATAGATTAATACGTTGGGATTCTGACATATAAAATTTTAATGAGGTTAACGTGAGCTCAAGCATAAAAGATTGATTCCTCCTTAGAAGGGAGGCAAAATCAGTTTTCTGAGCTTTCACAGTTGAGTTTTAGAACCTGGAAAGTGGAAATTCACTGAAGAAAGATGGTTCTTGAAATCCAGGCAGCTTTCACTGTCAATTCCATTATTCCACTTCACCTTGAGCGTACCATCAACATGCAAATGTGATATGGTTTATAACACGAGCATTCACAAAGGGAGATTAGGGCACTGGAAAGTTGCTCAAATTTAAGATCTGTAAACATGAATTTAAGATTTGCTAATTTAAGTCTGAGTGTAGGTGCATGTTTATGTATGTAAATCGAAATAAAAAAATAGTTATTGCAAATAGAGTTCTAATGATTCATAAACAGCCTTTATTGTATGAGCAAGTACATATAGGAGTGTTTCTTCTTTAATTTTAAATTTTAGTAGGGGTAAAACCTGGCAATAGTTGGAACTGTTGTTGTTGTTAGGTGCTGTCCAGTGGAGTACAACAGAACGAAACACTGCCCAGTCCTGCACCATCCTCACAATTGTTGTTATGCTTAAACCCATTGTTGCAGCCACTGTGTCAATCCATCACACTGAGGGTCTTATTCTTTTTCAATGACCCTCTACTTTACCAAGCATGATGTCCTTTTCCAGGGACTGGTCCCTCCTGATTATATGTCCAAAGTATGTGAGACATAGTCTCACCATCCTCACTTCTAAGGAGCATTCTGGTTGTTATTCTTCCAAGACAGATTTGTTTCTTCTTTTGGCAGCCCATGGCATAGTCAATATTCTTCACCAATACCACAATTCAATTCAAAGGCATCAATTCATCTTTGGTCTTCCTTATTCATTGTCCAGCTTTCGCATGCATATGAGGCGATTGAAAACACCATGGCTTGGGTCAGGCACACCTTAGACTTCAAGGTAACGTTTTTGCTTTTCAATGCTTTAAGGACGTCTTTTGCAGCAGATTTTCCCAGTGCAATGTGTCTTTTGATTTCTTGACTGCTGTTGCCATCGGCATTGATTGTGGAGCCAAGTAAAATGAAATCCTTGACAACTTCAGTCTCTTCTCTGTTTACCATGATATAGATGGAACTAGCATTTAGTAAATGGTATGAAATCTGATCTGTATTTTAAATGCACTATTACATTTAATCTTAACAAAATTCTGGATTGAGGCTCAGAGAGAAGAGGTAATTTGTTTAAGAAAGAAGCTAAGAGGTTGACCCACTATACAATAAATTCACTGCGGGGAAAGTCTGGTCTTTACAGTTCTTTGAATTTTCAGTGCCTACTGCGATTTGACTCAACAGCAAAGGATTTGTTGTTGTTGTTTTAAAGTAAGTTGCCTGCAGTATAAATATTTGAATGATAAATTTCCAAAATTGCAG
This sequence comes from Dugong dugon, assembly GCA_030035585.1. Lineage (NCBI taxonomy): Eukaryota > Metazoa > Chordata > Mammalia > Sirenia > Dugongidae > Dugong > Dugong dugon. The sequence goes on from CM057465.1 coordinate 45,929,472, forward strand.
AGATAGTTAACTTAGAGCCCAGATATCTTTCTAATGTCCGTATTCTTTAATAGACATTGGTTGATCTCATGTAGAAGTAATGAAAGGAAGCCTTAAAGCACAAACTCATGAAAGTGATCATAAAAGGACAAAACGTTTTGCCCAATATTTTATGATTCAAATTCTTATATTTTAGGAAGCTTTTGGAATGTGCTTAATGCAGGTCAAGAAATTGTCTTTGTTTGACCCATAATATAAATTTCAAGTAGTTAGTGGATAATTTATATATATATATATTATTTATTTATTTGATTTTCTGAATCATTAAACAAGATTGACTGGATGTCACACAACAACAACATTTTTAAAAGCAATCTGGAAACTTTTAACTAGTGGGTAAATATGTTTCACTAGTGAGTAAATATGTTTGGCTGTAGCTATGAATTTTCATAATTGAACATGGGTAATTCAAGCTCTCTTCATCAGTAACTACAACAACAACTAGACGTAGGAGCCCAAACTAGAAGAAAGGTTACTTGTCATATTACAACCTGAAATATTATGCTTCCATTTCAGTAAATTCTGAAATCTCTAAGCTCAATATTGAACTAATAAGCGCACAGTGTGCTCACACACACCACATAGAATGAGTCCACAGCCCATGGTCTTCAAGGAGAAAGATTTAGCAAATATATTTCATAACATAGTAACTCAGTTAAAATTCTTAACTTAAATCTACTTTTCTCTCTAGCTACAATTTTAGGAGTGATTAGGAAGAATCAGCATGCCTAAAATTCACTATCACCACCTCCCACATTTAAGACACTGGCATTTATCCAATTCCCCTTATTATACATCTCTAACAACTTAGCTCGTTCCAATTTTCCTTTGAAAGCTGAACCTTATAAAGTGGCAGAATATTACACTGTATTGGAAGAACAGTGTGAAGTTTAAGAAAGTAGGTTCTGGAAAGTGTTGGGTTTGAAGCTTGACTCTAGCACTGCTATCTGTGTGACTTAAGGTAACTTGCATGATATTCCTGTGCCTCAGTTTCTCTGTGTATGAAATTGACATAAGAATACCTCAAAGGTTGTTGTGAGGATCAAATAAATTAAAAATATGAAAAAAAAGAACCCTGGCACAGAGACAAGATCAAGGATCAAGTAAAAGCTATTTATGATTATCATTTTTTTTAGTTTCCAAACCAGAAGGCAGGTCCCAGGAAATTTGCCAGAAATTCTTAACTTTTCACAGTCACAGCTTAACCTCAATACTTGCTTACCTTAAATTTCATCATCCATCATTTTAACCACGTCTTCCCATCCCCACTAAGTATACTTGTCTTACTCTCCTGTCAAAAACCCAACCCATGTTAAACCCAAATATCTAGCTATACTCTGCCTGCTTCTGGCAAGTTGAACGGAGCCCTGGTGGTGCAGTGGTTAAGAGCTTGGCTATTAAGCAAAAGGCTAGCAGTTCGAATCCACCATCCGCTCCTTGGAAACCCTATGGAGCAGTTCTACTCTCTCCAATAGCGTGGCTATGAGTCGGAATCGACTCCATGGTAACAGGTTTGGTTTGGGTTTTATGCTAATTTAAGGAGCCCCGGTGGAGCATTGGTTAAACTTACCTGCTAACTGAAAGGTTGGCGGTTGGAACCCACCAGCCGCTCTGTGGGAGAAAGATGTGGCAGTCTGCTTCCATAAAGATTTCCAGCCTTGGAAACCCTATGTGGTAGTTCTACTCTGTCCTACAGGGTCACTATGACTTGGAATCGAGGACAATGTTTTTTTTTTAAATGCTAGTTTACTTCATGTTGTTAATTCCATGCTCACAGACAAGTGGTGAGACTATAGCTCTCCCCATAAATCCTATCTCATTCCCCTAGTAAACTCACTCTGCCGTTACCTGAAAGACTTTTTCACACAGTCTCTTCTTGAATATATAAACCCTTCTTTCCTTTCCTCGGAAACCCTGGTGGCGTAGTGGTTTAGAGCTAGGGCTGCTAACTAAAATGTTGGCAAGTTCGAATCTACCAGGGGCTCCTTTGAAACCCTATAATGCAGTTCTACTCCGTCCTCCTATAGGGGTTGCTGTGAGTTGGAATCTACTAGATGGCAGTGAGTTTCCTTTCCTTATTCTCTGATGCCTTGGTTCTATTGTGATTGAGAAAAGAAAAAAATAAAATAAAAGAGGAATATGTCTCCATGTCCTCACCACACCAAATCATTAGCCTAACTTCTTCATCTGCACCCACATGCTCCCTTTCTTCTTGTTGGAACCAATGAGCCCTGTTGTTGCAGTTGTTAGGTGCTGTCAAGTTGGTTCCGACTCACAGTGACCCTGTGTAAAACGGAATGAAACATTGCCGTGTCCCGCGCCGTCCTCACAATCATTGGTGTGTTTGAGCCCATTGTTGCAGCCACTGTGTCAATCCATCTTGAGGGTCTTCCTCTTTTCTGCTGATCATCTAATTTACCAAGCATGATGTCCTTCTCCTGGGATTGGTCCCTCCTGATAACATGTCCAAAGTACGTGAGAGGAAGTCTTGCGATTGTGTCTTCCAAGGAGCACTCTGGCTGTGAGCTCTGCACACTCTTATCTAAGAGCAAACCTCTGCCTATGACTTGCATTTTGTAAACTCTTTCTAGTCATAGAATTTCCTTCTCCAATCATACGTCTTTCTTTATTACACCATCAGCCTCCTTCCTTGACAGGATTATTTAATAATAATAATAAACAAAAATCCCTTTATTTCCTATCTTTCCAGCTACCTACAGCACTCTGCAGCTGAGGTAATCCCTGAAGGGACTGACAGCTAAAGACGTTCTGCTTATAGCACTACTAACAGTTGAGGACCGGGAGGTGCATCACAGTGTCTACTTCACTCCGCTTTTTTTTTCCATATCATTTATCACTATCTGACAATTAGACAGTAAGTGGTTGGTTGATATATTCATAAACTTAATGAGGAAAAATGATTCTTTTCTTGTTTATTTTTCTGTAGTTAAGAATTGTGTCTGTCACAAGCTAGTGTTTAATAAATATTTTTTAAATGAATGAATGAGCTGGAAAATTAGAGACCAAGCTCAGAAGTCTATTAAAAGTATTGTTAAAAATATGTTGGTATATGGTTAGTTCTGACCGTTTTGGTGTCAGGTTGACTAAGATGTAATTTGCAGCTCTGATACGCATTATTTCTTCAGCCTTGGGAACACAGGTTAATCTCTTTGCTAAAAATAATTGGTTTGGTATATAGATAGAGAAAAAATAAGATTCTCTTGTAAAACACTGTTATGGATTGAATTGTGTCTCCTAAAAATTTATGTTTCCATGTGTATCCCCTGGTACTTGTGAATGTAACATTGTTCGGATACATCTTTGAATATGTTATTAGTTAGTATGAGGTCATACCAGAGTGGGGGGTGGGTACTAATCCAATATAAGTGGTATCCTAAAAGGAGAAGAGACACAGACAGACAAAGGAAGAATAGCCTTGTGAGAATGGACTTATGCTGTAGCTGCAAGTCAATGAACACTTGGTGCTACCAGAAACTGTGAGAAACACAAGATAATTTTCTCCTTGGTCTTTTAGAAAGAGTATGGCCCTACTGACATCTTGAATTCAGACTACTAGGCTCCAGAAAAGGTCTCTACGTGGCATAGACAGTTTGTGCTCATCTATTAACCTAAAGGTTGGTTGTCCACTTCCACCCAGCAGTACCATGGAATAAAGGCCTGGTGATCTGCTCCCACTAAGATTGTTGCTGTTGTCATTAGTTGCCATCAATACAATTCTGACTCATGATGACCCAATATGTGCAGAGTAGAACTGTACAGTAGGACTGTTTTCAAGGTTGTGAACTTTCAGAAGCAGATGACCAGGACTGTCTTCCAAAGTGCCTCTGGGCAAGTTCAAAACCCAACATTTTTGCTAGTACTCGAGCACATAACCGTTTGCGCCATCCAGGAATGCCTCCATTAAGATTTCAGCCAAAAAAATTCCTATAAAGCAGTTTTACTCTGTAACACACGGGGTCGCTGTGAGTCAGAATACACTCAATGGCAATGGGTTTGGTTTGTTTTTTTGGGTTTAGCCTCCAGAACTATGACACAAGACATTTGTCTTCTTACAAACCACCCACTTTGTGGTTATTTGCTATGGCAGCTGGAGGAAACTAAGACAAACACTTAGAACACAAAGATGTCACTTTTAAGACTAAGGGGCACCTGGCCCAAGCCATGGTATTTTCAATAGCCCATATTCAGGTGAAAGCTGGACAATGAATAAGGAAGACCGAAGAAGAACCGATGCCTTTGAATTATTGTGTTAGTGAAGAATATTGAAGCATAACAATTGTGAGGATGGCCCAGGACCAGGCAGTGTTTCTTTCTGTCGTACATAGAGTTACTATGAGTTGGACATGACTCAACAGCATCTAACAACAACAACAATCATCTCATTATTGGTCAAGCTTAATATTGTAAGTTATGTAAAGGTTATTTGGATTTTTGGCTTATTTAAACCATAAATTATTTTTATTTCTTTGCCTTATCCAGGAACCTGAAACCTGGCATGAACTCCTTTGAAGTGATCTACATTAGGTTTTGAAAACTCTTCAGTTTGTTTTTTTCTATTGCCAACAAAATGCTAATGTCTAAATGTCTGAGAGCTTTAGCCAACAATGGCGTTCATTTCTTTTCTGCTTCATTTCTGAAATTCGGGGGAAAAAAACCAAAAAGTTATTTTTCTCTGTGTCCAAAACAATAGGGAGAGGAAAACACTTCTAACATACAACTTCAGGATTTTTCTGCCACATTTAGTAATTCTAAATTAAGATAAATTAGCCAAATATCTATCTGTTGTATCTTTCTACCTTCCCGCCTCATTCTTGATTAATGGTAAATCAGTTATTTTGAATCTCCTCTTCCCTGTTCTTGGAGACCACCTTTACCTCGTTGGTCTTTGTAAGCTAGTTTGTTTTTTTTTTTTTCCCCTGCCTCTATTGTACTTTTCATAATTTTTTTTTCCTATGTTTAAAATAGATTTTGAACATGACATAATGGAATGCCATTTTATATCATTAAAATCCTAGTTTTCTTAACATAACTCATTTACCAATACACATTGTTATGGAGTTGGTTGTGACAATCAGGGACCCTATAGGACAGGGTAGAACTGCCTCATGGGTTTCCTAGGCTGTAATCTTTACAGGGGGGCCTCATGGTGCAGTGGTTAAACGATTCACTGCTAATAAAATGGCCAGTAGTTGAATTCACCAGCCACTCCTTGGTAACCCTATGCGGCAGTTCTACTCTGGTCTACTTTTGGTTGGCAGCCGAAGTCTTAACCACTAAGCTACCAGGGATCCAAGGATGAGGTTAGTTAGCCAAAATTCTATTAGATAATCAGAATTTTTAAGCACTATCATGAGCAACTGTCTTAGGCCCTACTTTGCCATGAGTAAGCTTTAAGCAAAGTATTGTTTTGAGAAATATGGCCCTGGTGGCAAGTCCATCCTATTTCTGAAGTGGATGCAAAAGATTCAGTGAAAGGACTTTGCAAATTCCATTTATACAGCCAGTTCATTTATAAGCAAGGAATGGAACAGAATATTTCATTATCCTGTTTAAGCCCCGTATAATCTTCTGATTTTGAATTAGCTTCCTATATGTATTTGCCTAGATGTAAATAGCATTGGTCATGGGACATACTCATAAATTGAAATCGTTCTCGTGAGTTTGGTTTATATGATTTCTACGCTCCAAAGAGATATCTGTTCTCAGTGTGCAGACCAAGTCAGATTTTGAGACTATTTTCTGTAGATTATATTCTAAACCGGGGTATATTCACCAAACAAATATTACTCCATGAGGCTATTTTGGGGACCACCTGCACCTAACTTTACTCTTTCTGACTCATCATTTGATTTTTCTTTTTTCAAATTTTACAGTAGATAGTTAATAAACACTTTTTATTCTCAGTTGGAAACCCTGGTGTCGTAGTGGTTTAGGTCAGCAGTTCAAATACACCAGACGCTCCTTGGAAACCCTAAGGGGCAGTTCTACTCTGTCCTATAGGGTCACTATGAGTCAAATTGACTCGAAGGCAAAGGGTTTTTTTTTGTTTGTTTGTTTTATACTTAATTGAAATCGAATGGTGATTAATGTAGTATGTCTTCTATACAAGAAGGACTACCTCCTTCGGTTGAAGATCCATCCAGTCCTTTGGCAAATTTCATGAGCCCTACATAGGTGATTGGCAACACCAAGATCATAGTATAGTGTGAGATTTCCCAAATGTACTGACTAAAGTAGAGATTATCTGCAACTTTTTTCTTGTTCGTAGTCTTATAAATTGTTCAAGTAGTTTACCTTCTGATCTTGGCATTTTACTGTTCAGATATGCTGAGTGTTTCTGCAACCTGAGCTGTTTGATAACATTAAAATAGAACAGCTTGGGAATCATAGATACCTGAACAACATGGAAACCTAAAGTTTAATAAGTCTATACTTCTTATTTTATAGTTGTAGTTAGACTGAGAGCCTGGGGAGTAAAACTTGAATTACCTGATTCCCATGGCAGGAGAAAAAGTCACACCTAGAAAAATCAAAACTAGAGTCTATCCTCTAAGGAGATATACAAATTTAATTTCATCACTCAAAGTGCCTCCCACTTACCCTTACTTTTGAGTATTCATTGCTATCCCAGATCTTTTCCTTTGCCAAAAAATAAAATTAGGAAATTCATAAAATAGATTTTATTTAAATATACATGTGTTACTAATAGCTAAACAACAATGAATTTGTACTTTAATAATAATGACGATGATGATGATGAAGGTAATAGAAGAAAATAAATTATTATTAAAGATTATATGATGAAATGCAAAACTCTCAGTCCTGCTCCTAAAATCTATTTCACTACAATCACTTTTTGTATTATTTTTAGCATACTATATCATGAATGTCACAAGCAGATCTGCTTTATCATTTGTAATAACTTTATATTCTACATAGTTTATTCAATCACTGCTCTATTAACCATATTTATGTAAATTCTAGTTTTTAGTTTTACCAATAATGCCACAATGAATATATCATTTAAACTTGGCCAATATATTTTTAAAATAAATCCTAGCAGCAGTATAACAGTATCATAGTTAAATATGGAGAAAAAATCTGCAACAGATGACAAAAGACTCAATTCTTTAATAAAGAAAAAAGAAAAATTCCAACAACCCAATTGAAAAATATAAAGTGGGTATGAGTAGATTCACAAAAAAATAAGCAAATAAATGGTCAATAAATATATGAAAAATACTAAACCTTACCCATCTAAAAGATGGGCAAAATTTGAAAATGGATTGTACTATTTTTAACCTGAAAGGCTGGCAAAGACAGAAATGTTTGTTACCACTAACCGTTGGTGAAGTTGTGGGGCCACAGTGACTCTCCTATATTTTAGAAGGCAGGTAATATAACATATTTCTTTTCAGGATAATATGGCCATATCTACGAATAAATAAAATTACTGCATTCATGCTGGACTTTAAACCAAACCAAACCCGTTGCCGTCGAGTCGATTCTGACCCACAGCGACCCTATAGGACAGAGTAGAACTACCCAACAGGGTTTCCAAGGAGAGGCTGGTGGATTCGAACTACTGGCCTTTTGTTTAACAGCAAAGTTCTTAACCACTGTGAAACCAGAGATCCATACAGGACTTTACTGGGATTTTAAAAATGTTTCTTGTGGGATTAAAAAAAAAAAAAAAATTCCAAAAAATGGCTGGAATATGAAACATATGCTGTAAGTATGTGCTAGGGTAGTCTGTTGATTTATGTATGAGTGCCACGTAAGTTCATTTCAATGACATTTAGTTTATTCACTTGGTTTCATTCTGAAGGAATGAATTCATTCTGATCATTTTGTCTGTGGTTGAGAAAATTGAACTCTTAACAGATTGCAGTCCCAGAAGAAATTGCCTAGTGTTGAAGCTGCAAGTAATTGCTAAACTCCCACGTGCCTCAGGGGAGAAAGTTCCTCCTTGATTAGAAAAACATGCAAGGAAAAAGCGGCAGTAAGCTTGTAGTTAACGGGCAAGATAGCATTCTCTGTTAAGTGCTTTAGAGTAACAAAGCACGCTGTTCTCCATTTTTACTAACTAGAGGATTAATTTATATTCCAAAACAAATGTTAAAATTCTAATCATTCTTCATCATTAAGTAGGGATTCTATATCTTCTCATTACTACACAGAAGGGCAGTTTAATTCAAATGAGGCAGATAAATAAATTCAAAGGACTTATTTAAATTCATTTAATATATAATTCTAAATTATGTACTTCCGACAATACTGCTACAAATTAAACAGAATAGCTTCTGTTCAATTATGATGGATCCTACAGTCAGAAAATCAATACGCTTTAGCAATATAAGCACTTAGATTGTTTCTAATGTACCAGGGATTATTATTTTCATATCTTTCTAGAAAAAAAAAGATGTATTTTCCATTTATTCACTCTGATTAGGTTTTATTCATAAACTGATCTATAATTTACGTATCAACAGAAGTCATCAGAGCTTATGTATGGGTTCAAAGTCACATAATATATTGGCCAAAACAGTTCATTTTAGATAGACCCTGGAATAGATAGAAAGATAGAAAAATAGATACCTGCTTTAGTATTTATACATGATCAAACCCACCATTTTTATCAAATTTCTACTAATAACTGCAAAGAAACGATGTAGAGAGCCATTAAATGCAAAGTTAAATCATGTCCACATAAATGTGCCCACACTGGGACCAGATGAGTAGTGTCTGACAAATATATAGTTAAATAAAGGCAGAATAACTAAAATATTCAGAAATTATGCCTCACCTAAGTATTTAAATACATTTCAGGTGCATATGTATACATTTTTAGAGTATATCAAAAATTCTCCCAAGGTAGAACCAAACTGTTCCAAGAAGGGCCTTCATTTTATGTAACGAATAGCCAAACCACTTTTAAAATTCTGTCAAACTTAAAAAAAAAAAAGAACTGCTGCTAACAACAACAAATGCACCAGAGACAGCACCAAGACTAACGCTAATCACATACTGTTTTCATATGTACAAACCGAAGCATGTAAAAGTTAAATTTTTGGCAGACATTATTCTCTGCCCCTTTGTCCACTGAAATGTGGGGTAAATATATCCTTACAGACTTCAGGTTAAGCAAACTGAAGCTTGTCGTAGCCACATAATAGTGTCTTAACTTAATACCTCTCAAAGGAAGTAATGGAAATTATTTAAATGAAGTGTTATTCTGGTAGTTTTATTTCTGAGTAAGATCAAGAAAAAGTGACCTAAGTATAATAATAGGCTCGTATAGAGAGAGTTATATTCATATGTATAGAGAAGGAAGTGAAAGAGGATTTTTTAATAATATTTTATTGTGTTTTAGGTGAAAGTTTACACAGCAAATGAGGTTTTCCTTTAACAATTTTTATACAAATTGTTCCATGCCATTGGTTACAATTTTTGTAAACGTGTCAGCATTCTTATTATTTTCATTCTGTTTGTTCTGTTTCCATTGATCTAGCTTCCTTTCGCCTCCTTGCCTTCTCATCTTGCTTTTGGGTAAATGTTTGACCCTTTGGTCTCATATAGTTGATTGTTTAAGGGAGCACATTACTCACAGGTGATATTGTTTATTTTATAAGTCGATCTATTATTTGGCTGAATTGTGACCTGCAGAAATAACTTCAATTCCAAGTTCAAAGGGTATCTTAGGGTGATAGTCTCAGGTTTTTCTAGTCTCTATCAGTCCAGTAGGTCTGGCAATTTTTAGGAATTTGAGTTTTGTTCTACATTTTTCTCTCATTCTATCTGGGACTTTCTATCGTGTCCCTGGTCAGAATGATCGGTAGTGGTAGCCCAGCGCCATCTAGTTCGTACAGTCTCAGGTTAGAAGAGGCTGTAGTTCATGTGGGCTATTAGTCCTGGGGACTGGTTTCTTCTTTGAGCCTTTGATTTCTTTCATTCTCTTTTGCTCTGCATGAGTAGAGACAAATGATTGTATCTTAGATGGTTGTTCACAAGCTTTTAAGACCTCAGACACTACTCATCAAACTAAAATGTAGAACATTATTTTTGTGAAATATGTTATGCCAATTGGCTAAGCTGTCCTGCAAGACTATGATCCAAAGTCTTTTGACCTAGTAAATCAATCCCACGAGTTGTTTGGATATGTCTGGGAAGCCTCCATAACTGTGCCTAAAAGGGGATGTTTTGATTAAACTAGAAACTATAAGACCATAACTTTTGTTTAGTTTGCTCAATAAATCAGCATAAAACTAAGAGTTTTCCTGTTATTCTAAATATTAATCCTGCAACGTATTTTGGTTAAAAAATACTAATGTTGTATAGTATTCCATATAATCCTCATTAAAAAATTATGAATAAAATTGTATTATTTTCCTGTTTTATAAATAAGAAAACTGAACTTTACTGACATTAGGGAACTTCAGAATTTTAAATAAAGTCCTAGCTTTCTTCCATGTCTTCTATGCATTTGGGGATCAGGGACTGACTAACTCTTCTAAAATATTAACTCCATACAATTCACCTGATGATGAATTAGACTCTCTATTGTCTACAATTTCAAAGACGTAATGATCAAATCAAATACCAACATAAATCCAAATCTATATTTTTTTGACACCAACTATGAGGATATAACAAATTCCCACTTTTCACTTCTCTGTTCAGTTCTGACACTGACTGATTATGCAGCACTTCTTTCTCTGACCCTAGCACCCAGAATTAGGTCAGATATCACAGGTTAAAGGACACAGTCCTCCTGACCACCAAGTTGGCCTGAGACGTCATATACCAGCCACAGGTTTGGGACTCCATACAACAATCTCACTTCTGACTTGCTGGCTACAAATTCAGGCATTTTCCACTACCCCTTGAGGGTGCCAGTTGCAAGTTTTGGGGAGAGGGGTCCTGTACTAGCTCCCTTAGACTTGCTGGCTTCAAATTGGTGGTTTCTTGTACCCCCTCAGGATACCAAGCTCAGGCATCCACAGCCCCTCACTTCTGACCTGCTGGCTCCCACTAATCCCTCAGTTCGTAATTAGCTGAAACAACTTACAGAACTCATGGGAAGTGCTATACTTACGATTATAGTTTAAATAATTTTAAGCATAGTAAAAAGGGACACAAATGAAGAGACACATAGGGAGAGTTCAAGCAGGTTCCCAACGTGAAACTTTCATGTCTCAAAAAGGGTTGAGTTATCCTTTGATGTCCATCAAAGTCTTTCACCAACCAGGAAGCCCATGGAGCTTCCATGTCCAGAGCCTTTACTGGCTTCATTATGCAGTTATGACTGAGGTCTTATTGCATCGGCATGATTGGAGCCTCAATGAACAGGAATAATTGATTGAATCATGCCCCTCATCAAGTCAGCTGGTAGTTATCAGGCTACTTGGTGATCTTCATGCTATAGCCATCCCTTACTCATTAGCACAAACTCTCAAGTGCTGTTTAGATAACAAAGAAACATCAATTACTTAGACAATTAGAAGGTTTTAGACTTGTCTCTCAGGAAACAAGGGTGAAGACCAAATTACTTTGGGTAATTTGTGTTTGGTTTTTAAAGTTAAATTCTACCCATCGCTGTCGAGTCAATTCTGATTCATAGCAACCCTATAGGACAGAAAGGAACTGCCCCACAGGTATCCAAGGCTGCAATCTTTAAGGAAGCCACATGTTTCTGCCACAGAGCTGCTGGTGGGTTCGAACTGCCAACTTTTTGGTTAACATCCAAGCTCTTAACTGCCAGGGCTCCTTCTTCCCTATGTTTATCAGTTAGAGTTGCAAGCAGCTCTCTTTCTTGTATATATTTATCAGATGGGTTGCAAGCAGTAGACTCTAACTGACTAACTTAAGTAAAAGGGGCATTTATTGAGAGGATATCAAGTATTCTTAGAATTTATGGGAGACTTAGGGGAAAAAAAACAAACGAAAATAAAACAAACAACAACAAAAAATGGGTACCAAGGAAGCTCCAGAAGCAACTCTTCTAGACAACAGTATAGTCAAAGCAACCCCAAGGGCAATATGACTTCTACAGTGAAGTGATCTTCAATAACAATAATAACTAAAGCAACAATAACAATATTATGAGCTAACATTTATTGCTCTTTAACCATATGAATGTCTCTTTTACAAGTATTTCATTTAATTTTTTTTTTTTTTAATAAACTATGAAGAAATATTATCCCATTGAATAATTTTACTGTGGTATTGGGGAACTAGTTTCACCCTCCCAGAAGGGAACATATTTCCCAACTTAGGTTATCAATCTGCCCTCTGGCCACGCTAGACATCATGGGTAATACAAAACTGACCCCTCTGGCTTCTGTTGTGTAAGTTAGGCCAAGACACAAAATGCAAAGGATGAACACTATATAAAAGTGTGTGTGTGTATGTGTGTGTGTGTGACTGTGTGTGTGTGTGTGTTTAATGATGAAAAAGAAAACCAGTATAGATTTACTACAACTAACTTCCAAATTTTTCTATATTTTTTATTAATGAACCTGTTAGTCAGAAAATAGAACAAGTATTTCATTTATATATATGAACTCATCAATGTATTACTATTTATAGTATAACGTATGCGGGAGAAAAGGAGCACTAATGGTACAAACAGTTAAGAGCTTGACTGCTAAAGGAAAGGTTGGCAGTTCAAATCCACCCAGATGCTCTGCTGGAGAAACATCTGGTGATCTGCTTCTGTAATGATTATAGCCAAGAAAACCCTATGGGACAGTTCTACTCTGTCAACGGGGTTGCTATAAGTCAAAATTGACTTGATGGCACCTAACAATGACAAAGTGAAGGAGAAGAAAAGACTGGAAACTAAGATTATAAAGTATCTAGCATTTGTACTGGACATTTTAGCTATTTCCTTCAGTTCTATTAATTACCATAGGAGGCACATATTATTCAAATTTTGTGGATGAGTAAACTTGTCTGGTGATACTCAGTGAAATTAATTTTCTTGCCCAAAGTCGCACTAATGTAGCACAGTTTTAAACCTAGATAAATGGAACTCTAGGTCTGTATGAAGATGTATGGCAATGATGTCTAAGACTTAAATGCTTCTGGCAATAACAAGATTAACACGTATGCAATAAGAACTATGTCACTGAAGTGAGTATTTGTCATGTTTTATGGTCCTTCATTCACACTGAGCAGCCTCTTGTTTTAAATAATTTTGTGGATTGTATTGTGTCTCCCCAAAAGATATGTTGAAGTCCTAATCCCTGTACCTATGAATTTAACCTTGTTTTTTTGGGAAAAAATATTTTTGTTTGAAGATATTATCAGTTGAGTCATACCAGAGTAGGGTGGATCCTAATCCTAATCCCTTTTGTGTGGTGTTTTATAAAAGGAGAGGACAAACACTGAGAGTGACACACAGGGAGAGAGGCCTCATGACAACAGAGGCACCAAGGATTGACTACAGTCACCAGAAAGTAAGAGAGGCATGAAACAGTTTCTGTCTCAAAGCCCTCAGCTGATATCAACGCGACCGAGTTCTAGATTTACACTCAAAGCCTCCATAATTGTGAGACAACAAATTTCCATTCTTTTAAGCCACCCGCTTTGTGGTATTTTGTTATGGCAGCTCTAGGAAACGAAGACAGATGACTTCTTGAATTTTTGTTTCGGAATTGTTTTCACGAATTAGAAGCAGGATTAGCATTTGCAATCATTCTTGTAGAAAGGTACAGGCATTTCAGCCAGGCCCCACCAATCAGATTCAGGCAGGAGAGATCTTTCATTTAATCCAAAGGTCAAGGCAGGGTGTAGGGTTGCCTTTCCTAGAACAGTATCAGTGTTTTTGAAGCATCGCTCCTGTCAGCATAGACTTCAAAGATTGATGCTTTGGTCTTCTGAGATTCTGTAAACTACCTAATATCTTTATATATATATAAAGATTCATTTATTAATTAATTAATTTATTTTTGCTTAAACTAACTAGAGTGGGTTGTATTATTTGCCACTAAGCAGCTGAATCAGTCCAGTTATAGCATACTATTAGGTGTTAAAGTTTACAATACAGACAATTAAGAATTCTTAAACCTCAAAGTGAAATGAGAAGTTAAAGGAGGTTTCAGAAGGGAATTGAGCATCTGAAAGACAGGTAGGGTTTAGGACACGTCTTGGGGGGAAAGACATTCCCAATAAGGGAAATATTATAAAAGACAAAAGTGTAAGATTTTTATAATCTGCTAGTGGGATGAGAATACATGCACAAAAAAAAATAATGAGGATCAGGCTGTGGCATATTCTAGGGTTAAACTACACGGATGAAGCCTGACTCGTTTTGGAAGGCTCTTGGGAAAAGAATTTAGGATCGATGCTTAGGAAGCAAGAAGTTACTAAAGAGAGACTGGTAGGCTATAAGAGGAGACATAATGTAGAGGAAAAAATAATTAATGGGGGTCACAAGCTCTTGTTAACAGATTGACCTCTGTTATTACCCCACGGGGGAGTTAACTAGTTGTTTCACTTCTGCGAGTGACTTTGAACTAGTTGCTTCACTTTTGTGATCGACTGTATCCTTATGTGAAGGAGGGGAATGTTATGCTACACAGTCTCTAGAATTTCTTTTCAATTTATGATGCTGTTATTGTAGTCCCCTTAAAGAAACATTAGTATAATAGAATAAATAGAAATTGGGAGAGACAAAAATTATTGAACTCATCTCTGTGTCTCTGTGTTCATGGTAATGATCCAAGCATCAGATAATTAAAACTTAGACAAGGATAGGTGAAGACAGATTAGATAAAAGGTAATAGAAGGGAAACCCACAGATTTTTGTGTCTTATTGAATGTTGGAGTAAATAGAGAAGTGCGATGTCATTGAAAGTTGAGGAATTTGAAGGAAGGAAAAATTTTCATGAAGACATTAAGTTTTAATATAGGAGTATCAAGTTGGGTTTATAGAAGGCTGTCTCCAGGGAAATGTCTAGCAGATAGTTGGAGATGAAGGGGTAGCATACTGGCGATCAGGTGGCTTCCCAAAATAAATGGCCTAGTCTCTGTTGACAATTCTATGAAAAAGCTATAATGATTTCAAATCACAGTATTTATTTTCTTTTGTTTTTAGATATCCTAATTTATCTCAATGTATTACCAAAGGCATTAATTTATGGAAAGGTTACCTACTCCTTGAACTTGAAGATTACATCAGGGCTGCTTTATTAAATGTTAACTCTGTCAGGACAGCTAAATACATGACTCACTGAAAATCAATGAGGGTTTTCTATATTAGCAACTTGTATGAGAAAAATAGTTAAGATCTGAGGTATAGGCTGTATATGAGGTGATATCTACAAAAATGTGGTTGTTGTTAGCTGCTATTGATGTGGGTCCCAACTCATGAAGATCCCATGCCCAGTCCTACACTATCCCCATGATCAGTTGTGGATCAGACTATTGTGGTTCATAGGGTTTTCATTGGCTGATTTTCAGAAGTAGATCTCTGGGTCTTTCTTCCTAGCCTGTCTTAGTCTGGAAGCTCCACTGAAACCTGTTCAGTATTATACAAAAAAAGACGCCTCTTGCCATCAAGTCAATTCTGACGCATAGGGACCCTATAGGACAGAGTAGAACTGCCCCACAAGGTTCCCAAGGGGCAGCTGGTGGATTTGAACTGCTGACCTTTTGTTTAGCAGCCTGACTTCTTAACCACTGCACAACAGTAACATGTAAACCTCCACTAACAGCTGGGTGGTGGCTGCGCTTGAGGTGCATTGGCTAGGACTAAAACCCAGGCCTCCAGCATGGAGGGTGAGATTCTACCACTCAACCACCATTGCCCTCAATATCAACAATAATAGAATGATTCATTTTCTCAAAATGCCTATGGATCCATGATAATACGTTGTGCTATGTTTTAATGACTTCTGTTGATTGTAAATATCTTGGTATGTATGGTATCTTAATTATTGCAAAAAACAATAGAGAAAATTACATAAATTTTTGCTTATAACAACCCAATTTAGTAACTAAAGCTCAGAGATAAAATTAGTATCCCGAGGTGTCTCGGCTCATAAACTCAACTTATGATCATATGAGTTGATTCCAAGCCCAGGGCTCTTTATGTAAGGAATTTTCAGTTTCAACATATTCTATAGATTGATGAACAGAAAAGGCATTTATTAATACAGTTATTGGAAAAGTGACTGGTTAAATGCAGAGACTTAACATGAAGTGCAAGGGTATTCCAGGTGTGTGGAACATTATACATAAGGGTGTCTACAATTGTCATAAAATACTCTTATTCAGTTAAATCAGGGGTCTTCAAACTATGCTATTGGGCCAAATCTGACCCACCACTTGTTTCTCTGAATAAAGTTTATAGGAACACAGTCTTCCTTGTTTGTTTACATATGTCTATGGCTGGTTTTGTGCTACAGACGAGGTCGAGTAGTTGACAGAAATTTAATGGCCCGAAAAGCCTAAAATATTTATTATCTGGCCCTTTACAGAAATAGTTTGCCAACCCCTGGGCTGAATTATAAGGTATATTTCAAAGGCTGCTTCTCTGCTCTGCTTAGATGCTTCCAAGTCAAAACAATTTCATTTATTACCATATAAAAAGATTAGGGAAAAATATTTACTACTAGTTATTTATTTTCTTTTCTCCTTCTTCTCCTCTTTTTCCTTTTCCTCATTTTTTTATTGTCTATGAAAGTATTAAATATTTATAACATAGTACACAACTTTTATTAGCACACCTGTTTCTTCTTGTACCCACAATTTCAGATTAAGGTGGATAGTTATAAATTTAATTTGAAATGATTAGTAATGCAAACTTGAATGATGAGAGAAAATAAATAAAAGCAAAACCAATTTGTATATTTTGTTGACAAATTTTTTAACTTCTCTCAACAGCATGACAAATTTGCTTTGTCTCATGTGATATCAAGTAATAGAAGAAAACTATATTTTTTCAAAAAAAAGTTAATATAATATTATCCATTACTTAAAAATTCACCAGATAGAGGCAAATCATTTGTATATGAATTTGTTTAATAAGTCTACTGGGAAAATAAAAATGTTTTCACAATAAATTCCAAACTTTGCTATATGGTTATGGTATATTCTTACAGAAAATAATTTGATAATATATGTATCCATAGACATTTTCAACTAGCATTATATATAATTGTCATTTTATTTTTTAATAATCTCTTACGTTAACTTATCATTCACGTTTATAATGTGGTATTAACAAAACATTGTTATTCTAAAAGTGAGATGTTTATTCATTTAACAAAAAAATTAAAGTGTCAGTAAGTAAATATTATGGTAAGTAGCAGGAAATTCATGAAATTTTGATATTTTTTGCTTAAAAAAAGTCCTTTCACCTCTTGATTTAGCCATAAACTCTCCCTTTCTTTACCTGGGAAATTATAAAGGAGCATATTTGGCATTGGGATGCTCAGAAGTGAGAGATTATTTATAATAGATTTTTTAAGCTGTCTTCTCTGAAATAGTTCTCAGTATAATTAAAATGTTAAGCTTTATATAGCAATGCAAGCAAGATTAATTTTTCTTTAAAAAAATTTTACAATGTGTTGAGTTCCTAGTCATCTCATAAGCTTTCATTCTTTTAAGCTAGTTCTTGTAATAAAAGATTAATTTTCCATATATAATATTGCCTATAGCAGCCAGAGAATCAAGACGAAACCTCAACATAGTCTCCTGTTTCAAGGAATGTTTCTTTTATTTCCCAAAGCATGAAGCAGACTGGAATCCCAAATGACATGGGGGAAGAACTAAAACACTAGACCATTTTTTTCCTTCTGAAGACTTTTACTTAACAAAAATATCCTTTGGTCATTTATTATATGTTTCTAGCATTTCTGCATATTGGTAATAACAAGTAAGAGATTCAGATCACTTTTGTACCTAGAGGCACAAGTATTAAGAAAAAAAAAAGAAAAAGAACTTTATAAACCATAGGAAATGATTATTTTATCACAGCCAGACATAGAAGTTTTAAGATTAAACATGTTCTGTAGATTATTATTATAAATCTTCATAATTACAGGCTTAAAGGGGCCTTGAGAAACGTCACAGAAATGAAGATCTGTTTATACTCCCCCTCAGCAGTTTTCTTTTTTATAGATCAACAGAGAAGAAAATTTCAGAAACTTCCTCTACCTATTTCTGTGTTAACAATGTTGGTTGACATGAAGTTCTCCTTATACACAGAAAAAAAATTTCTAGTTATGCAAATTGATTTCAAATATTTTGTTCTGATCTTACTGACAACCTACCCTGGTAAAAATTTCTTTAAATAAAGGTAGTTCTCAGGTCATTTTTAAAAGTTATTATTGCATAAACAATCCCAATTCCTACTTATATCCTAGTAAAAAACAAAAAGGATATGGATGACCAATAGAAACTTTAAAAACCTTTCAACTTTACTCCTTATTGAAGTACAGTAAATTAAATTAAAAATGAGATTTTTTTTACTATCAGATTGGTCATCCTCTCTCCTTTTTCACATGAGCACTGAAAGGCTGTTAAAGATGTCATAAATGCGCTTGAATAGCTGGGGGGACAATATGAAATTACGCAATCTTTCTAGAAAACAATTTCTCAAAACTTATTCATAACCATTTCTTTTTGGTTCCACCGCCAGGAATATGTTCTTAAATCAACTTCTTTAAGCTGTAAGCTGTCTTAAGTCACTTTCTGATTAAATCAGAAGTCAAGTATGACAAGGGAGTTGGGTGCAAGTCGTTTTTATGGCCCTTAAAGCAGAAAGATAAGGAGCCCTGGTGGTGCAGTGATTAATTGCTCAGCTGCTAATCTGAAGTTCAGCAGTTTGAAGCCACCAGCCACTCCTCCTGACAAAGCTGTGGCAGTCTCTTTCCATAAAGATTACAACCTTGGAAACCCTATGAGGAAGTTCTACTGTGTCCTATAGGGTTGCTATGAGTTGGAATCTACTTGATAGCAGTGGGTTTTTGTTTGTTTGTTTTGTTTTTTTAAGGCATAAAGTGAAGCAGGATGTTGTTGCTGCCATTGAGTTGATTCTGATTCATGATGACTCCATGTGTGCAGAGCAGAACGGCTCCATAGGATTTTCAAGGCTGTGACCTTTGGGAGGCAGATTGCCAGGCTTGTCTCCTGAGGTACCCTTGTGTGGGTTCGAACTGCCAAACTTTGGGCTAGTAGTCCAATCTTAACTGTTTGCACCACCCAGAGACAGGACAAGTAGGGGAAATAGTCAAGCAAGAGCAAAAGTCTTATGGTAAAGTCTAGCCTTGGCTCTCCCCATAGAGTATTTCCCTAGTATTCAGTATCAACAACTAGGGCATGGGCTAATTCTGACAGCATTTGTTACTCATACTAGCTGGGATATGGGAACACTGGCCCAGTAAAGAGGATTTGAGCAGGATACCAAAGCAGGTTTACCACAGAGCTTTGTAAATAATCACGTGAGCTCAAATTTTTGTGTGTGGATGGTCACTGCATTGTTACATTCATAAAAAAAATGATTCCCGGTAGTTAGTATTTTCTTTATAATGACATCACTCTTTTCATCCAGCTTTAGAAGAACAGTAGTAATTTGTAATAAAGGACAGGAGGAAGGAAAACAAATGTGCAAATTAGATAGGTTTTCACATCACAGATTTGCTTTTTCAATTGGTATTTTTATATTAAAATGGCTAACATAGTCAATTATGCAAAAACAGACAGTTTGGAGGTAGAGCCAAGATGGCGGAGTAGTCCGATGCTTCCCGTGGTCCCTCTTACAACAAAGACCAGAAAAAACAAGTGAACGGGTTATATATGACAATCTAGGAGCCCTGAACATCAAAGGCAAAGTTGAGGAATCGGACTGAGTGGCAGGGAGAGGGAAAGATGGTTTGGAAGCAGTGAGGAGTTGCCAGACTCGACGTGGCAAGATCCTGAGCTCTTCACACCAGATCAGCTCATGGTTCGTGGTGAGGGAGGCAAGGAGTGACACTCGGGAGGAGTTTCCACACCAAGAGAGACCCAGTGGCAGAGAGTCTTCTTGGCTATCCAGAACCAGTAAGAAGGAGCCCTCGACTGACGAAAGATAAGTACTTGCATCTGGTCTACCATGCAGATCAAAAACGCCCCCCTTTGGGAAAAACCTCTCTCCCATTTACCTCCCCGCTTCCTGCTCTGCACTGGGTTGAGGACTGGTTTCAGCAATTGCTGAGTCCCCTGGGCTGAAAGTAGGACCCATCATGCTCCCTGAACCAGTCTCCCGGCCTTGGAGAATGAACAAATTAACCAATAGGAAAAAATAGTCTACCGGCTCCCCCTAAGCCAGGAATTCAGAGTGGGCACAGCTCCTTTGCCTAGGCACAGGCATAAGGGGTCCATGGACTTTGAGTACCTTATGCCCTGCATAGACTTGTGTGGGCCAATTTCAACAGCGTAGGCCCTCATTACCACAATACAACAGGGTATATACCTGAAGTCTAACTTCAACTGTTTCAGCCATGAAGTGGCAGTTTTATGACATTTGACACTACTATGTCTATTAAGCAAGGTCTTCACCTACCCACATCAGGGGCCTGAGGACTGGTGGCTCCACCCATGCAACCTAGCTACCTGAAACAGTGGCCCAAGAATAAGTGATGCCCCCAGTCCTTACAGCCAACAGCACTGGGTGCTCATAGTCCAGCTGCAAAATTCATCCACCTAAGTGCCCTAGGTAACAGGGGCACACTATCCTCCTGGACACTCAGGGGTGGCCGTCGGCCCCCTGCTTTGCTCAGCGTGTCACCCCCTGCTGTAGCCAGATGCCTGTGCCTACACCAGTCACCCCTGCCTGTCTAGGACTGTGGTGAGAGCCTGCACCACACACTCGGTGGCCACAACCTGGACACCTGAGCTGAATCTGTACAACAGGAGTGGGCAGACTCCTGGGCTCACTTACTCAGCTGAAAGTCTGGCCACCTGGTATAGCAGGATGTTGGACCTTTAGGGGGGCTGGTGATCAGACTAGCTGGCATGAGCAGCCTATCTGAGCATATCAAAACAAGAAGCTAGGACACAGTAAGCAAGTATAAAATAAATAAAAATAATAACTTATTGATGGCTTGGAGACAACAGCCAATATCAAATTACATAAAGAGGCTGAATATGATGGCTTCAGCAAGCTCCAAAAATAAAGAATCAAGGAATTTTCTGGAGGAAGAGAATTTCTTGGAATTACCAGAGGCAGAATACAAAAGATTAATACAAAGAACTCTTCAAGAGATTCAGAAAGAAGATCAGGCAAAATGCAGACCTAGCAATAGAGGAACTTAAGAAGATTAAAGAACAGC
This sequence comes from Dugong dugon, assembly GCA_030035585.1. Lineage (NCBI taxonomy): Eukaryota > Metazoa > Chordata > Mammalia > Sirenia > Dugongidae > Dugong > Dugong dugon. The sequence goes on from CM057465.1 coordinate 45,950,852, forward strand.
ATAATGACAAATTTAATAGGCTGCAAGAATCCATACAGAGCAGTCAGAAATCCAGAAGATTAACAATAAAATTTAAGAATTAGACAACTCAATAGAAAGTCATAGGAGCAGAATTAAGGTAATGGAAGTCAAAATTAGTAAGATAGAAGATAAAGCACTTGACACCAACTTATTTGAGGAAAAATCATGTAAAAGGACTAAAAATTAAAGAAACACTAAGAATTATGTGGGACTCTATCAAGAGAAATAACCTATGAGTGACTGGAATACCAGAACAGTGGGGGATGATAGATATTACAGAAAGAATTGTTGAAGATTTGTCGGCAGAAAACTTCCCTGGTATTGTGAAAGATGAGAAGGTATCTATCCAAGATGCTCATCAAACCCCAGATAAGGTAGATCCCAAAATAAAGTCACCAAGACATATTATAATCAAACTTGCCAAAATCAAAGATAAAGAGAGAATTTTAAGAGTGTCTAGGAATAAACAAAAAGTCATCTACAAAGGAAAGTCAATAAGAATAAGCTGAGATTGCTCAGCAGAAACCATGCAGGCAAGAAGACAATGAGATGACATATATAAAGCCTTGAAGGAAAAAAAAAAAAATTGCCAGTCAAGAATTCTATATCCAGCAAAACTGTCTCTCAAATATGATGGCAAAATTAGGGCATTTCCAGATAAACAAGTTTAGGGAATTTGCAAAAACCAAACCAAAATTACAAGAAATATTAAAAGGAATTTTCTGGTTATAAAATCAATAACATCAGATGACAATCCAGGACTAGAACACAGAGCAGAGTTACCAGATATTGACCTAGATAAGGAAGTCACAAAAATAAATCAAAGCTAAAATACTGAAAATAGGGAAACAGCGATGTCAGTATGTAAAAGATGATAATATTAAAACAAAAAAGAGGGACATAAAAAATGTAGACATAGATTTTTCATATGGAGAGGAAGTCAAGGTGATGCAAAGAAATAAAAGATTTCTTTAAACTTAGAAAAACAGGGGTAAATATTAAGGTAACCACAAAGGAAACTAACAATCCTACAAGTCAAAATAAACATCAAGAAAATATACAGACTCAGCAAATAGAAAATCAGTAACAATGAAAAAAATGAAAAGAATATACATAAAGAAAAACTCAGCACAGAAAATTAAGAGGAACAACAAAACTGTCAACAACACACAAAAAAAGACATCAAAATGATGCCACTGAACTCATACCTAACAATAATTAAGTTGAAAGTAAATGGACTAAATGCACCAATAAAGAGATAAAGAGTGGCAGAATGGATAAAAAAACACGATCTGTCTCTATGCTGTTAACAAGAGACACCCCTTAGACTTACAGACACAAAGTAAAACTCAAAGGATGGAAAAAAATATATCAAGAAATAATACCCAAAAAAGAGCAAGTGTGGCAATATTAATCTTTGAGAAAAGAGACTTTAAAGTAAAATCCATTATAAAGGATAAGGAAGGACACTATATAATGATTAAAGGGTCAATACTCCAGGAAGACATGACTATAGTAAATATTTAAGCACCCAACGACAGGGCTCCAAAATACATAAAACAAACTTTAACAGCATTGAAAAGAGAGACAGATAGCTCCACAATAATAGTAGGAGACTTTAATGCACCACTTTTGGTGAAGGACAGCTCATCCAGAAGCTCAATAAAGACACGGAAGATCTAAATGCTACAGTAAACCAACGTGATCTCATAGACATATACAGAACACTCCACCCAAAAGTAGCCAAGTATAAGTTCTTTTCCAATGCATTTGGAGCATTCTCCAGAACAGACAACATATTAGGCCATAAAGCAAGACTTAACAAAATCCAAAGCATCAAACTATTACAAAGCATCTTTTCTGAGCATAAAGTCATAAAAGTAGAAATCAATAACAGAAAAAGCAAGGAAAAGGAACCAAACACCTGGAAACTAAACAACACTTTGCTCAAAAACTACTGGGTTATAGAATAAATTAAGGATGGAATAAATAAGTTCATAGAATCAAATGAAAATGAAAACACATCCTCCCAGAATTATTGGTAGACAGTGAAAGCAGTGCTCAAGGTCAGTTTATGGCAATAAATGCACACATCCAAAAAGAAAAAGGGTCAAAATCAAAACATTAACCCTACAACTGGAACAAGTAGAAAGAGAGCAGCAAAAGAAGCCCTTGGGCACCACAAAAAAAGGAAATAATAAGAATTAGAGCAATTAAATGAAATAGAGAATAGAAAAACAACTGAAAGAGTTAACAAGACCAAAACTGGTTGTTTGAAAAGATCAAGAAAATTGATAAATCATTGGCCACTGACAAAAGAAAAACAGGAGAGGAAGCAGATAACCCGTATAAGAAATGAGGTGGGTAATATCACAACAGACCCAGCTAAAATTAAAAGAATCATAAGAGAATACTATTAAAAATTATACTCTAACAAATTTGAAAACCTAGAGGAAATAGACAATTTTATGGAAACTCACTACCTACCTAAACTAACACAGAGGTAGAACAACTAAATAAACCTATAAAAAAAGAAGAGATTGAAGGGTAATTAAAAAACTCCAACAAAGAAAAGCCCTGGCCCGGATGGTTTCACTGGGGAATTCTACCAAACCTTCAGAGAAAAGTTAACACCATTATTACTAAAGGTATTTCAGAGCATAGAAATGGATGGAAAGCATTCCCCTTGAGAACAGGAACCAGACAAGGATTCCCTTTGTCACCACTCTTATTCAACATTGTGCTAGAGTTCCTAGCTAGAACAATTAGGCTAGAAAAAGCAATAAAGGATCCAGATTGGTAGGGAAGAAGTCTAAGTATCTTTATTTGCATATGACATGATCTTATACACAGAAAACCCCAAAAAATCCACACGAAAACTACCGGAACTAAAAGAAGATTTCAGAAAATTTTCAGGATACGAGATAAACATACAAAGATCAGTTGGATTCCTCTACACCAACAAACAGAACTTTGAAGAGGAAATCACCAAAGCAATAGCATTTACAATATCCCCCAAGAAGATAAAATACTCAGGAATAAATCTAACCAGAGACTTAAAAGACCTATACAAAAAAAAAAGACCTATACAAAACTACAAGACACTACTTCAAGAAGTCAAAAGAGACCTGCATAAGTGGAAAAACATACCTTGCTCACGGATAAGAAGACTCAACATTGTGAAAATGTCAATTCTACCCAAAGCGATCTACAGACACAATGCAATCTTGATCCAAATTCCAGTGGCATTTTTTAATGAGATGGAGAAACATATAACCAACTTCATATGGAAAGGGAAGAGGCCCCAGATAAGTAAAGCATTACTGAAGAAGAAGAACAAAGTGGGAGGCCTTACACTACCTGATTTTAAAACCAATTATACTGCCAAGGTAGTCAAAACAGCCTGGTACTTATACAACAACAGATACATAGATCAATGGCACAGAATTGAGAATCCAGGCATAAATTCATCTACCTATGAGCAGCTGATATTTGACAAAGGCCCAAAGTCCATTAACTGGGGAAAAGACAGTCTCTTTAACAAGATGCTGGCATAATTGGATATCCATCTGCAAAAAACTGAAACAAGACCCATACCTCACACCACGCACAAAAAGTAACTCAAAATGGATCAAAGACCTAAATATAAAATCAAAAACGATAAAGATCAAGGAAGAAAAAACAGAGACAATGCTAAGAGCCTTAATACATGGCATGAAGAGAATACAAACCATAAGTAACAATGCACAAGCACCAGGAGAGAAACTAGGTAACTGGTAGCTCCTAAAAATAAAACACTTATGCTCATCAAAAGACTTCACCAAAAGAGTCAAAAGACAACCCACAGACTGGGAACAAAGTTTTTGGCTGCGACAAATCCAATCAGTGTCTAATCTCTAAAATCTACAAGATACTGCAAAACCTCAACAGCAAAAAAACAATTAACCCAGGTGAAAAATGGGCAAATGATATGAACAGTCACTTCACCAAAGAACACATTCAGGTGGCTAACAAATACATGAGGAAATGCTCACAATCATTAGACATTAGAGAAATGCAAATAAAACTACAATGCAATACCATCTCACCCCAACAAGGCTAGCATTAATCCAAAAAACACAAAATAAGAAATGTTGGAGAGTTTGTGGAGAGACTGGCACACTTATGCACTGTTGGTGGGAATGTAAAATGGTACAACCACTTTGGAAATTGATTTGATGCTTTCTTAAAAAGCTAGAAACAGAAGTACCATATGATCCAGCAATCCCACTCCTTGGAATATATTCCAGAGAAATAAGAGCCATCACGAATAAATATATGCACACCCATGTTCATTGCAGCACTGTTCACAATAGCAAAAAGATGGAAAAAACCTAGGTGCCCATTAATGGACAATTGGATAAACAAATTATGGTATATTCACACGATGGAATACTACACAATGATAAAGAACAATGATGAATCTTTGAAACATAACATGGGGGAATCTGTAATGTATTATGGTGAATGAATTTAGTCAATCACAAAAGGACAAATATTTTATAAGACTTCTATTATAAGAACTCAGGAAATGGTTTAAACACAGAAGAAAACATTCTTTGATGGTTATGAAGGTGGTGAAGGAGGGGGAAGGTTATTAATTAACTAGATAGTTGACAAGAATTATCTTAGGTGAAGGGAAGGACAGCACACACTACAGGGAAGTCAGCACAACTGGACTAAACCAAAGCTAGGAAGTTTCCTGACTACAACCAAAGACTTCAAGGGACAGAATAGCAGGGATGGGTGTCTTGGGATCATGCTTTCAGGGGAAATCTAGGTCAATTGGCATAAGAAAGTTTATTAAGAAAATGTTCTGCATCCTATTTTGGTGACTGGCATCTGGGGTCTTAAAAGCTTGCAAGTGGCCTTCTAAGATGCATCAATTGGTCCCAACTTACCTGGAGTGAAGGAGAATGAAGAACATGAAAGTCAAATGGAATGTATTAGCCCAAGAGACAGAAAGGGCCACATAAACCAGAGACTGCCTCATCCTGAGACCAGAAGAACTAGATGGTGCCTGGCTACCACAATGACTGCCCTGAAAGGGAACAAAACAGAGAGTCCCTGATGGAGCATGAAGAAAGTGGGATGCAGAACTCAAATTCTAGTAAAAAGATCAGAGTTAATGGTCTGATTGAGACTGGAGGATCCCCAGCTATCATGGCCCCCTGAATATCTATCAACCCAGAACTAAATCCATTCCCGAAGACAGTTCTTCAGACAAAGATGAGGCTGTACTATGGGACATAAAATGATACTTGTGAAGAGTATGCTTCTTAGCTCAAGTAGATACATGAGAATAAATGGGCATCTTTTGTCTGGAAGTGAGGCGAGAAGGCAGAGAGGTTTAGAAGCTGGTTGAATGGACACAGGAAATCCAGGGTAGAAAGGAGGAGTGTGCTGTCGCAGTATAGGGAAAGCAATTAGGGTCACATAGCAAGGTATGTATAAATTTTTGTATGAGAGACTAACTTCAATTGTAAACTTTCACTTAAATTACGATTAAAAAAAAAAAAAGGACAGTTTGATAGTCTATTTATTTTTATTACCTTTCCACAAGACCAGCTACATAATTTGAGAGGTCCACTGCAAAATGAAAATGTGGGTCCTCTTGTTAAAACATTAAGAAATTCAAGGCAGCAATAGCAGAGCTCCTGAACCAGGCTTGGGACTCCTGTAAGTGTGGGGCCCTTTAAAAGCTTTATGTATTGAAACAGTTTACAAAAAAAAAAAAGTTTGTGTATTTTGAAATGTATAAATGTAAAAACTACTCTTTTGTTCCTTGCATCAATAAACTGTAATCTCCTAAACTCAGGGGAAAAAAAAAAAAAGGTGGGATAGAAAAACAAAACAAAACAGATTTTCTCAAAATTAAAAAGTTTACCAGTTCTTGATTCATAAAGAACACAATCAATGCCTGTCCACAACAAATGAGGAGATCTTCAGACAGTTTAAGTCAAAAGAAGAAATTCACAAAACCTGCATGAATTCAATGCTCTTGGCTGTCTATTATTAGCACAGGAGAAATGAGTCATTCAGGGATACAGGACTCACTTGAGTTGTGTCCAACATTTCATGAGCTAAGAGCCACTTGATAAAGCATTCATGTCATCTGATGTCACTGTGACTCAAGATAAAATTATTATTTTTGAAAACTGGCTTTTTCTTCCAGCATTAATCATTAAAACTGGGCATAGAGCATAGTGGTTTTCAAATTTTCACCTTCCAGCTGCAACAGAAAGAAAACTAAATTTGAAGGAAGAGAGGTTGGAGCAGCGAGGGTGCTTGTAGTCTCAATACAGGTACCAGGAAGGCAAAGCTCCACTGAGTTTACACTTAAAGGGTAGCTACCAATTGCATACAATCCTTCCCCACCCCTGCCCCCCTTTCGTCCTCTTCCTTAACAGAGTCTGTATTTTTCCGCAACACAATAGCTATTGATGTACAGCCATTAAATCAGAAAACAAAAAGGCATCTCTCACCATGAGAGTACTAATGAACACTGATAAAATGGTTTTATGGAAGGAGATTTTGTTAAATGGTTAGCAGCTCAATGGTTTAGTCCGTCTGTAATTGCCAACTATTTATTACTGAAAATCTCTGGAGACCAAGTTTTCATTTGGTTTAATTACTGTCCAGTTGTATCCGTCAAACACATAAGCAAAAAGAAAGAAAGAAAAAAACAAACACAATGACATTTATACCATTATATTCAATAGTTTTGCTTATGTTTAAGATAATAGTGTTCCCGTTAACTAGTGACTTCTTACGTACAACAGATGGTTTAAATATTTTTTTAAACTAGATTTAATATAAAGGTAGCTATCAGTCTGTACAACTCCCTCTGTGAGTATTGTTGATTTTTATAAACTGATGCTTTTTTCCTCCAAGATGACAATATGTTCAAACAGCTGTTGCACATTTCAAGCAACAAGAATTAGACTGACCTTACCCTCTGAGGACAGATCATCTTATGCTCAAAATTTTCATTCATCTTCTTAGGCTATAATCATAATACATGCATCTGTTATGGTCAAAGTCTGATGTATGAGTAATCTCTCTTAAAATTTAAGGGAAATAAAGGGCTTGTACCTCCATTGTGAAGCTAAAATACATACATACATATATATATTATATATATATATTAGCTTTTGGAAGACTGTATACTATATAGAAGCGTAGTTATTGATTAAAGGTGTGCTGGAGATAATACTGAAATGTAAAAATATCAGTTAAACTTTATTTGCTGAGGTTTTGTTTACTATTAAGGGCTTTACACATCTTAGCCCATTTACTCTTCTGAACAGTCATAGGAGAACAACACCACTGTTGTCTCTACTTTATGGATGAGGAACCTGAGGTTCAAAGAGTTTAAGTAACTTGCTCAAGGTCCCATAGCTTGGAAGTGAAAGAGTAAAGATTTGATTTGATGAGTCACTGGTTGGTGTAAACGGTTAAGTGCTCAAAAATGTTGATGGTTCAAACCTACTGAGAGGCACCTCAGAAGAAAGGCCTGGTGATCTGCTTCCAGAAGTTCACAGCCTTGGAAACCCTATGGAGAGCAGTTCTACTCTGCGACTCATGAGGTTTCCATGAGTCAGAATAGTCTCAACAGTAATTGGTTTTACTGTTTGTTTGTTTGTTTTTTGACTCCAATGTTTACTACATTATTTTGTACAGACAGGTAGAAAAATCTGTATTAAAAAATTCAAACTTCATTTGAATTTATTGATATACTTTTCAAAATTTTATTAAATTACAGATACTGTGCTGGATTTTGGAGGAGCAAAGAAAAATGAAATATGATTCTGGCTCTGGACTAACTTACAGGCTTGTTTGTAAGACAGATACATATGGTTACAGTGTAAAAGACATAGCCAAAAACCTAGTGTAATGTATAAGAAACACACTAGAACTTTTGAAGGAGCCCTGATGGTGCAGTGGTTAAAGCATTTGACTGGTAACTGAAACGTTGGCATTTCAAATCCACCAGTAGCTCCATGGGAAGAAAGACCTAATGATCTGCTTCCTTAAGGATTATAGCCTAGGGAGCTCTATCAGGCAGTTCTAGTATGTCTTACAGGGTTGCTATAATCAACTCAATGGCACACAACAACGACAATAGAACTTTTAAATGAACACATAAATTGATCTGTCAGTTAACTGATGGATACAAGTATGCTATTGCAACCCCGGAAAGAGAGAAAGAAATCCTGACTGGGAGACTGAAGAAGTTTTCACAGAAGAGGCGAGTGACATTTATGGTTAGCATAAGTAAGAAGTAACTTTTGATGAGTTGGACTATTTTATATGTATAATAAATAAAAGAATATTTCAAGAAGATGCTCAAGCATGCAGACAGGTATAAAAGTTGGAAAACATATGCCATGTTCATGACATCGGGCATTTATTTGCAGTGTTAAGAGCACAGGGTATAGGGTGAAGAGTTTTGATGAATGAGTGTAAAGGATACGTATGTCATTGTAACAGATAGATCTAAGAATATAATACCTTACAGCATATAGAAGCCAATTTAGTTCTATCTTACAGAAGAGTCAGTGGTGGCAGGTGGACTGTCTGCTCCATGCAGTTATTCAGGGAACTGGGTCACTTCCATCTTGCTGCCATCATTCCCTAGGCCATTTTCTTTGCCTGCATTATTGAAGCTAAGACAAGTAGAATTCCAAAAAGTAGAATGCATAAGAGATTGGCAGAGGCCTGTCTGCTGTTTTAAGGCCTAGGCACAGATAATATGTGCTTGTCTGCCACTGGTGAGACATATGACTAGAAAGACCACAGCACCAATTAGCACGTGATTCTTATTTGTTGAAGACTTTCTGCCTCTATTAGGTAGACTGCACCTTGAGGAAAACTACTCTAATGTTTTCATTGATACATATTCCCAGTGTATATCTCAGTACCTAACACATCAGAAATCCTCAGTGAATATATAGGAAGCGGAGAGGGTGGGAGGGAGTAAGAACGGAAGTAAAAAAAGAGAGATATCATTTAAAAAGTTATCAGTATAAGACAGGTATGATATACTGAGTTAGATGGCTACAACCAAAAATGAACAAAAAGAAATCATCGTTAAGATTATTTTATATCATATAATATGCTTAAGGACTGACATTGAAGTTATGAGAAGTCACACGAAAATTTACCTCATATTTTAGTCAAATATTGCATAATTATATACATTAATTTCTAAATAGTCCCATCACTTTTAATAAAGGATAATAATAATGCTTCAATTTATTCAGACATGTTCACTTACAAAGTCTTTTTAAATAACTGTCCTTGTTTGTCTTTGGGTATGAGTGAACATGAAGGCATTGGAGAAGTAAATGACTTCCGCAGAACCATATGACTGCAGATGCAGGTTTCACTCTCCTAATTTCAACACTTAGGCTCTTGAACATTATTCCTGTGTTCATTCATTTTCCTAATCAATGTTTATTGTACACACATTCAAGAAAGTCTTTTCCTTTTATTTTTGAACTATGCAATCCTTTACATAGATTTACTTGATGTCTTAACTCAGCATTAGTTTTAGGTTATTGTTCTGGAGTATGAATGCTTAATTAAAGTTCAGTAATGTCGCCTGAATTTCAAAAGAGAAAACATTGCTCTTTTATAAAAACTCACTTCCAAATCAAGTATTTTCAATGAGTTTCTGATGGTGTTAGTATATTCTGATATGTTAAAATGGTTCTGATGTGTTTGTATACTGTATTTTGTTTGCAACCATTGAGAAAAAAGAGTCCCATTGGTTTTTCACAAGATATAAAGTAAACCACTTACTAATTGCCAGTGACATTTACAAAGCAGTAACAGTCTGCTAAAGGAGGTACATGTAGACATTATACAGGACAATATATGCCAAATTAAATCAGATAAACATGAAAATTAAGTAAGAAGCAATTTTAATGCAATTTGCATTCCAATTTTGCTTTTAGATAGTCACTACTGCCTCTGCTTCATACGTTACCTCTACAAAATATACTTTTTGATCCCTCTTGTTGGTGTGCATTAATCTTTGAAAGCAAATGTGACAAAATATAAATTTGTTCATCCCATTTAGCATCTTGCCCTTGCAAAAAGGAAAGTAACATTAAAATGAAAAGCAGTTACTACAGGGTAAATGTACTGGTGCACCAGATGTATCAGGTTTTACAATTCCTTTCCCTTCTGAAAAATGAAAGGGGTAAACCCATCCAGAAGTTATGAATAGCTTACAAATCAATTTATATGTCATTGCACTGCACAAAGTTTGTAAAAAGGAAAAAATGGATTTAATCCATTTGAAAACTCTGTGTAATGGATGTCCTATTCCTCTGATAAGTGGTGGCTGTCAATTGATGACAGATATATGCCTTGTAATAGTGACATTCCAATTACCAAGAAAAAGATAATGTCTCGTATATTTGAAAGTTAAACCCAGAATACGACTAGACACTAGCTTGCTTGGACTTTCAGTGGAAAAAAGGGTTTGCTGATATTTGGCAGTGGGGTGCAGTTGAGTCTCCTGCCCTTGAAACATGCAGTAGATGTGTCTTACCCCTTAGCAGTGTATTCTACACTCAGCTGTTTTCACGGTGCTGGCGATAGATTTGCACTGTCCAATAGTGAAGATGGATTTGTACTTGCCCTCTCATGCTCTCTCTCTGCTTGTGACAACCAGCATTTGAAACAGAATTGTTAGGAAATAATGGCACCATCATTGGCCCCTGTTTGGAATAAAATCAACTTTTTCCTTTAGGCCAACCAACTTGCCCTGGCCTACTAAAATGAATAAAACAAAAATAAAGCTAGTAATTATAATTATTACAACAACATAGGTGTTTAGAAAGAGAAGTTGAATTACATATAACAAACTACAACAAATTACACAGACAGAGCCCGTTCTTAAATGCCTTACCTAGGAATATGGATTCAACAAAAATGGAAAATTAGGAACATCAGGTCAATATTTTTAAATCATTAATACCACAGGAGAAAGCAAGGATACTAGTAAAAACCTTATGTCCCCTCTCCCTCCAACCCTGAGCCCTTTGTTCCTTTTCCATGACTAGAAATTCTGATAGCATTTCCCTTCTGAATTGTAAGTTGCCATGCAAATATTATCACCAAACTTTGAAGAGGTAGATTATGTTGTCAGAAATGCACAGAAAATCCCATTATTTGCAAGTAGTGATCGGTTCTTGCTAAGTATTTTTAAAAGTCCCAAATGCTAAATTATGGGGTTATCTGAGGAACAAACACATCTCCTGAAAAGCCATCGATTGATAAATGAGTTTTTATTGAAACAATTAAAAATAACAAGAAAAATTAGCAGAAGCTTGAAATATGAAGAACAAAAGTACACAGAAAAAAGTAGACAATTATTCAAGGTGAACCTCATTAGCCTCATAACTAATGTAAATCTATTTTTATGCATTTACAGAAGTATAGGTAGCGTGGACATTTTGAAGATTTTGCAAACAGAACATCTATTTCTAGAATTTGCTTGGTTCAGTAGTTAGTGTCTCTATGTCATGGATTGAATTTTGTCCCCCCAAAGTGTGCATCAACTTGTCTAGGCCATGATTCCCAGTATTACGTGATTATCCACCATTTTGTAATCTTATGTGATTTTCCTATTGTTGTAAATCTTACTTCTATGATGTTAATGCAGCAGGATTAGGAACAATTATGTTAATAAAGCAGGACTCACTATACCACATTAGGCTGTGTCTTAAGTAAATCTCTTTTGAGACATAAAAGAGAAAAGTGAGCAGAAAGACTGGGGGACCTTGCACCACCAAGAAAGCAATGCCAGGAGCAGAGCACGTCCTTTGAACCCAAGCTTCCTGTGCTGAAAAGTTCCTAGACCAGGGGGAGATTCATGACAAGGACCTTCCCCTAGAACCAACGGAGAAAGAAAAAATTCCCCTGGAGCTGGCGCCTTGAATTCAGACTTCTAGCCTCCTAGACTGTGACAGAATAAACTTCTTGGTAAAGCCATGCACTTGCGGTATTTCTGTTATAGCAGCACTAGATGACTAAGACACTCTACTTTTGGAGTTTATTAGTAAGGTCTTTTATCTGAATTCTCGGCCAGCTATATTATAAAGTTTTATACTCTTTTTCTTCCTCAGAATTCTTTTTCTCTTACCGTTCTTTCCGTAAATTTATCAAGACTAGTGATTCTCAACCAGGAGTGATTTTCCCCCCAAGGACATCTGGCTATGGGAGTGATTTCCCCCCCGAGAACATCTGGCTATGGCCGGAGACATTTTGATAGTCACAAATCGGGAAGGGGTGTGCAACAGGTATCCATTGTATGCAGGCCAGGGATGCTGCTAAATATTCTACGATGCACAGGGAAGCCTCCATAACAACAAATTTTCTGACTGAAAATGTCAGTCAACTACACCCCTTGCCTTCGAGTCAATTCTGACTCATAGTGATCCTGTAGGACAGAGTAGAACTGCACCATAGGGCCTCCAAGTCTATAAATATTTACAGAAGCAGACTGCCACATCTTTTTCCCACGGAGTGGCTGGTGGGTTCCAACTGCTGACCTTTTCATTAGCAGCCTAGTGCTGAACAACAGTACCACCTAAAAATGTCAATAGTGCTAATGATTTAAACCAAAATACTAAAATAAAACCTATAAATGGCTCATTTCTCATGTATCTTCTAACATAAAAAAAATAAAATAAAAATGCTTTCAATATTTCCATAGTGCTTGTTCTAGTTATCTATTGCTATGTAACATTCCAAAAGAGTGGTTTAAAGCAATAACAATCATTTATTTTATTCATGAATCCTAGCAGTTGTGTGGGCTCAGCTAGTCAGTTCTCTTCTGGGTCTCTCATGCAGTTAACTGTTAGATGGTGGCAGAGGATAGAGTCATCTCAAAGGCTTTCCGACTTGCATAACTAATTCCTGTGCTGGAAAGACTCAAACCATTAGTGCTGAACAGTTTGGGGCTACTTGGGCATATTTTTCTCTCTCTATGTGGTTTCTTCACCTGATCTCTCCATGTGGCAGCCTCAAACTGGGTAACTTACCATGGAAGCTGGTGTCTTCCAGAGTGTGCATGCCAAGAATGACCAACAGAAGCTGCATAGATTTTTCTTCAAATTTGCACAATTTCGCTCCTACTGCACCTTATTTTTCAAGGTTGTCTCAATATCCTGTCCAGGTTCAAGGGGAGTTAACATCAACTTGAAGTCTTAAACGGCTGAGGAGTGTCAAAGAACTTGTGGGCATGTTTTAAAACCACTACAGTGCACTCTCTTGCCACAAAATATTATTCTTTCCATATGCAAAATAAACTTATTCCCTTCCATGACCCCTGAAAGTCTTATATATTACAGTATCAGAGTCAGGTTCAAAGTTTAGCATCTTGTCATCAAAGTCAGGTTCATGTACATAAAAGGCACGCTGGCTGTGGTTCTCCCAGTACAGCTCCTTCAGTACTATCCTCTCAATCTGAAGTGCAGCGTTTTATATGTCATCTTTCCTTTGAAGTACTATCCCAAATATGTCCTATTAATATCAGTCTTTAAATGTTCTGTGTATAATTTACCTTTTCCCCATCAAGATCTAGCTTCTGACTCTCTTTTGTCTCTTTTCAAAGCCTGACTTCATCATCCATCTAAAAAATATGAATTATGACCAATTTTTGTTGGGGCAATAGGAGAAACAAGAGGAATAAAGGTTATGGTTTATGAAATTAGTTAGCTGAGGGAAACTCTAAAGTATAAACACAATTTGAAAATATAAACTAACAGCCTGTTAAAAAACAAAATTTTGGCTTGGTCACCAACATAAAATAGATGGATGATTTATAGAAATTCAAGTAGATATTTAAAACAAATCCCTCAATTACACTGAAGACACAAGATGGTTGAGAGTTCAAAAATAGAATATCTAAGGAAGATTTCTTCGCAGAGAGCTGAGCAGTAAGTCTCACGCTCTGCTGTTAACTGCCACCCCCTTGCCGGCCTCCCCCACCACACACATACACACACACGCACACATGCACACACACCCCAAAGAGAGTAAGTTATAACTAACTACGAGTCAGTCAGAGTAACTTTAACAGAACAGTCGGAGAATCCGATATGTGTTCACTGAAAGCGAAGTCAAGAAAGCCACAGAAGTGCCCCATGAGAAAAATAATACTACTAATAGTTTGACTGTAAGCAATCCACCTAGCCTAGAAAGCACACATTCATCAGAAAAAAAGTCTTATCCCATTACTCCTCTTCCTTCTGTTTTGACCATGAGGTCAGAAGAAACCTCAGGTAGCAAGCAAAGTGTGGAGAGGCAGTACTAGATAGGAAAGAGTGAACAATCACCTCTCTACGTTATACTAGAAGTTCCCTGAGTAGAAAGGTGAAACTATTTAACTTTGAAATACGTTCAGAACTTGATTACTACATGAGGTAAAATTTAAATTTTACCAAATTAAGACTGTGTTTTTGTCTTACAGTGACCAAAAGCTTTTTACAACATTAGATTGACCAGCTCATGCATAGAACCTGCCAGCAGTTTTAGTTCAAAGGGAATGGAATAATTTGCCACATTAGGTAAATTTTACAGGAAGATTTCAAGATAACAATAAAGTAACTTTTGTAATTTTTTCTTCTTCTTAGGCCTACTTGTTCAATATTCTGTCGCTGTTATTGTTAGGTGCCACCAAGTAAGTTCTGGCTCATAGCCACCCTATGTACAAAAGAATGAAACCCTGCCCAGACTGTGCCACCCTCACAATTCTTGCTCCATTTGAGGCCATTTTTGCAGCCACTGTGTCAGTGCATCTAGTGGAGGGTCTTCCTCTTTTTTGCTGACCCTCTACTTTACCAGGTATGATGTTCTGCTCCAGAGACTGGTCCCCCCGATAACATGCTCAAAGTGCGTGAGATGAAGCCTTGCCATCCCTGCTTCCAAGAAGCACTTTGGCTGTATTTCTTCCAAGACAGACATGTTCATTCTTCTGAAAGTCCATGGTATTTTTAATATTCTCGCCAACACCTTAATTCAAAGACTTCAATTCTTCTTCAGTCTTCATTATTCATTGTCCAGCTTTTGAATGTATATGAGGAGATTGAAAATATCATGGTTTGGGTCAGGCACACCTTAGTATTCAAAGTGACATCTTTGCTTTTCAAAACTTTAAAGAGGTCTTTTGGAGGAGATCTGCCCAATGCAATACATCATTTGATTTCTTGACTGCTGCTTCCATGGGTGTTGATTTTGGATCCAAGTAAAATGAAATCCTTGACAACTTCAATATTTTCTCTCTTTATCATGATGTTTCTTATTGGTCCAGTTATGAGAATTTTTGTTTTCTTTACCTTAAGTTATAATCCATAGTTTTTGATCTTCGTCAGTGTTTCATGTCTTCTTTGCTTTCAGCAAGCAAGGTTGTGTCATCTGCATATAGAAGGTGGTTAATGAGTCTTCCTACAACCCTGATGCCCCATTCTTCTTCATATAGTCCAGCTTCTTGGATCATTTGCTCAGCATACCATTGAATAAGAATGGTAAAATGATACAACTCTGACACACTTCTTTCCTGATTTTAAACCACAAAGTACCCCCTTGTTCTCTTTGAATGACTGCCTCTTGGTCTAAGTACAGGTTCCTCAGGAGCATAATTAAGTGTTCTGGAATTCCCATTCTTCCCAACATTATCTATAATTTATTATGATCCACACAATCGAATTCCTTAGCATAATCAATAAAACACAAGTAAACATCTTTCTGGTATTCTCCGCTTTCAGCCAAGATCCATCTAACATAAACAATGATATCTCTTGTTCCACATCTTCTTCTGAATCCAGCTTGAATTTCTGGCAGTTCTCTCTTGATGTACTGCTGCAACTGTTTTTGAATTATCTTCAGCATAATTTTACTTGAGTGCGATATTAATGATATTGCCTGTAATTTCCACATTCTGTTGAATCACCTTTGTTTGGAATGGACACAAATATGGATCTCTTCTAGTCAGTTGGCCAGGTAGCTGCCTTCCGAGTTTCTCAGCATAGATGAGTGAGTACCTCCAGAGCTGCATTTATTTGTTGATTGAAACATCTCAATCGGTATTCCATCAATTTTTAGAGTCTTGTTTTTAGCTAATCCCTTTAGTGCAGCTTAGACTTCTTCCTTCAATACCATTGTTTCTTGAAAATATGCTTTTTCCTGAAATGACTGAATGTTGACCAATTCTTTTTGGTACAATGAATTTGTGTATTCCTTCGGTCTTCTGTTGATGCTTCCTGTGTCTTTAAATATTTTGCCCATAGAATCCTTCAGAACTGCAACTCAAGGCTTAAATATTATCTTCAGTTCTTTAAGCCTGAGACATGCTGAATGTAGTTTTCTAACTCCAGGTCTTTGCCCATTTCTTTATAATATTTACTTTGCCTTCTCAAGTGTCCTTTAAAATCTTCTATTCAGCTCTTTTACTTCATCATTTCTTCCATTCTCTTTAGCCGCTCTGCATTCAAGAGCAAGTTTCAGAGTCTCTTCTGACATCCAATTTTGGTCTTTCCTTTATTCCCATTTTTTAATGAACCTTTGCGTTCTTCATGTATGATGTCCTTGATGCCATCTCATAACTTATCTGGTCGTCACTCATTACTGTTCAATGTGTCAAATCTATTCTTGAGATGGAATCAAAATTCAGGTGGGATATACTCAAGTTCATACTTTGGCTCTCATGGACTTGTTTTAATTTTCTTCATTTTCAACTAGAACTTGCATATGAGCAATTGATGGTCTGTTCCACAGGTGGCCTCTGGCCTTGTTCTGACTGATGATATTGAGCTTTCCATTGTCTCTTTCCACAGATATAGTCAATTTGACTCTCATGTTTTCTATCTAGTGAGGTCTACGTGTATAATCACTGTTTATGTTGTTGAAAAGGTTATTTCCAATGTAGAGGTAGTTGGTCTTGCAAAATTCTATCACGGGATCTCCAGTGTCTTTTCTATCACCAAGGCTATATTTTCCATCTACTGGTCCTTCTTTGTTTCCAACTTTTGCATTCCAATCACCAGTAATTATTAATGCATCTTGATTGCATGTTTGATCAATTTCAGACTACAGAAGTTGGTAAAAATCTTCAGTTTTCTTGTCTTTGGTATTAGTAGTTGGTGCATAAATTTGAATGATATTCATATTGTCAGGACTTCCTTGGAGGCACATGGATTATCCTATCACTGACAGTGTTGTACTTCAGGACAGATATTGTAATGCTCTTTTTGATGATGAACCTGATGCTATTCCTCTTCAATTTGTCATTCCCAGCTTAGGAGACCATATGATTGTCTGATCCAAAATGGCCAATATCAGTCCATTTCAGCTCACTAATGCTTAGGATATCCATTTTTATACACTGCATTTCATTTTTTACTACTTACAATTTTCCTAGATTCATGCTTTTACATTCCGTATTCTGATTATTAATGGATGTTTGCAGAGGTTTCTTCTCATTTTGAGTCGTGCCACATCAGGAAATGAAGGTTCTGAAAGCTTTACTCCATCTATGTCATTAAGGTGGACTACACTTTGAGGAGGCAGCTCTTCCTCAGTCATATTTTTAGTGCCTTCAAACCTGAGGGCCTCATCTTCCAGCACATATAGCAGACAATGTTCCACTGCTATTCATAAGGTTTTCACTGGCCAAGTTTTTCAGAAGTAGGTCACCAGGTCATTCTTCCTAGTCTGTCTTAGTCTGGAAGTTCCACTGAAACCTGTCCACTATGGGTGACCCTGCTGGTATTTGAAATACCAGTGGTATAGCTTCCAGCATCCCAGCAACACACAGGCCACCTCAGTATCACAGACTGACAGAACATTATTCAATGTTCTACCTAGATAAAAAGAACATGCAGTTTATAGATCTTTTGTTGTGGAAAATAGCATAAGTGACCTGTAAGAAAACTAATAGATTCAAGTTGGCAGGAGAATAAACCTATGTTTGTTTGTTTGTTCATTTTTCTCTCTAGAAAGAAGCAGCAGAGATAAATAAATAGTCTCTTAAGCGTTGGTTCAATATTTTGGGGACATATGGCAAAAGTACATTAATATTATAATCTTCTAATCAATATATAAAATTTGGGTTGCTAATATAACACTTAAGCAGAAGTAGGTTAGACTACAAAGTTAAGATTGTGGCTACCTGGAATCTGATTGACCTACCCCCTACTTTATTACTAATTCAACACAAAATATCAGGACTTGAGGGTAGGTGAGCAGTAAGTGGAGAACATAAAAGCATAATAAATTTCTTGATATATAAATGGAAGCATATACTATTTTTTGCTGTTATTCTTGAATTTGAAAATTTGAACAACATCACCTCAGAGTGTCTGACACTAGTAGAATTTAAAATTGCACATATGTATTTTAAAAGAGTAGAGATTATGAAAACAAATAAAGCAGTATAAATGCAGCAAGTGTTAAAAAGGAAACAAAAAAATATAAAATGAGTATAAAAATACTTATGATGATTTATACAAATGATTCAAAGTAAATTAATGAAAGTAAGTCTATTACAGTGATTTTAAAAATATTATATGTCAATTTTAAGTTTAGCCCTGATGTCAGTCCCAGGACATTCTTGCCAATCAGCATGTTCCAGTGACCCAATTTTTTGAAATATTCACTTAAGTTAGGCTGAACCCCAGCATCCTTCCTCCCCACCCCAGTAAGTCCTGAGATTCTCAAAGGTATTACGTTTCTTCTTGTCACCCTTTGTTTGAATTTTCTATGTTCAATTACTCAAATCTCCAGCTCTCCTTCGTAACTAGTTGAATCCTTGTAACTACATTTTTATCCGCCAGTGCAATGTAGACAAAAGTATCAACTGATGGTTTCTAGGAATCTTCCTCAAGAGACTGCATTCTTCTTGTCTCCTGCCGGAATACTGTGACACAGGTTTTATTATATTGGACCAAGAAGTTGAGGTATGGCCAAGGACTATCATAAAAGTAACTTTAAAACATGGCTGGTCATATTATCTCTGGACTACATGCCATTCTCCTTGAAAGATGAATAAACTTCTCTTTAAGACACTCTTAGACCAGAACCTCATATCAATGGGCATTTATGGCAATCCCCATTTTGCAGTTTGTTTTTCTCTGCTGACTCTTGCTCCTAGTGGATTCTTTCCTCATTTATTTTGTAATCTTTAATGTGTGAACTTTATTGGGCTCTACCTTTGCAGAAGGTTTTTATAGCCTGAATTCAAAGTTGTCTACTCCCCCATCCTCCAAAGTGTTTGCCTTTCCTTCTGTTTGTTTGTTTTTCGTGTTACCAACCTAAAACTCTTTTTATGTTAAACTAGTGGCTAGATTCTTAGAAGACAGGTCAAGTGACTTTATATGTTAAACCTAGGAGATGTCAAATCTGTGATTAAAATTTCTCAAAGCAGAAGTTTGTAAACTGCTTATTCACATGAAATTGAATCACAAAATTTTTCAGTTTTCAATCACAATTTGCCTACGCTGTGTCACAGAAGAAGGGCAGTCCATCAAAGAGATATATTCTCATTTATTTAACAAGTCTGTTTTGTATCTTCTGGACATACACAAGATCTGCTTGAATCTTTTCAATTTTCAGATTAGAAAAAAATATGTTACTGAACCAAATTATAGAGAGCATGGATTTAATAGGAAAGCATCAATGAGCTAATGGCTTCTTATTTAACTGGTAATCTTAAACAAGTCTAATTGTCAATTTGTGATGGTAATAAATATAAGTGATGGTAACAATTATCTATAGATTTCTTATCTTTTATTTGAAGATAATTCCAAATGATGTATGTATAAGCACTTTAACAAAATTATAGTTGTTAGATTGATATATATTATTGTCATGTTGTACAGTGGAAATGGATAGAATTTGAAATAAAAAGTCCAGGGTTCAAGGCCAGCTATGTCATCTGCCAGATAAACGACTTCTGGATCAACTAATGCTAGTCTAATGCCAGCATATTGTGTGGCTTATAGAGGCCATTCAATATATAATTATTGAATAATTGAAAGATGTCACTTTCTTTCTCTGTATCTAAAGTCCTTCATTTGACAAATGGAGCAAATAATAAAATGTGTCTCTTAAAAGTTACTGTAATGTTTAAACAAAGTATGTGTTTATATATTGTAAATTAAAAAGAACTATAAAAATTCTACTTTCAATATCATCAGAAACTGAGTATAAAAAACTATGACAAAGTTTAACAGGAGTCAAAGATAGATGGAGAAATGCATATTTCTAAAAGCTTACAATCTTGTAAAAGAAAAGTATTATAAACAAAATCAAATGTTATGCACTGTGTTTAAATTTCTCACAGATGAGCTGTCTCAGGTTGGCCTTACTCCATCCTCAGGTTGGTCTCTATCTGGTAGGTAATGAATGACATGTAACTCCACACATCCAGGTTGTTCTGTTCAGACAGGAGAATTTGGACTTTTTTTTCGGTTCACTCCAGGATGATTGGTTTTTAGGAGACTGGTTTTGAAGAACCTAGTGCACCAAAGACTAATTCACAACCAAAGCATGCCTAAGGTTTCAAATTTACTTGAAGAATATGACATAATAAGTTTCAGTTATTTGTCTAATTCAAATTTTTAATCTCAGCAGAAAGCATAAAGAAATGAAGAACTAAGTTTGGAAGACTCTTTTGCTAATGATTTGAACCTTGGAGATCTATCTGCTTATAGACAATGACATTAGGATTCCCAAATTTTTAGTAGAGCTAAAGCTGCCAAGAAAATTGAAATACCAGGTTTTGGCTGATCTAAGCATCTTAATCTATGGAAATGTCTAGAGAATGTTAAAACTATATTATTTCCCATTGTTGATGTTGCTAGGTGCTGTTGTTGAGTCAGTTCTTACTCACAGCAACCCTATGTATACATTGAATAAGTGTGATGAAAGGTTATAACACTGACACACATCTTTCCTGACTTTAAACCACACAATATCCCCTTATTCTGTTCCAGTGACTGCCTCTTGGTCTATGTACAGGTTCTGCATGAGCAAAATTAAGTGTTCTGGAATTCCCATTTTTTGCAATGTTATACATAATTTGTTATGATCCACCTAGTCAAATGTCTTTGCATAGTCAATAAACCACGGGTAAACATCTTTCTGGTATTCTTTGCTTTCAGTCAAGATCCATCTGACATCAGCAGTGATATACCTTGTTCCACATCCTCTTCTAAATACAGCTTGAATTTCTGGCAGTTGAGTTTCTGGCAGTTCTGCTGCAACAGTTTTAGAATTATCTTCAGCATAATTCCACTTGTGTGTGATATTAATGATATTGTTTGATAATTTCTGCATTCGGCTGGAACACCTTTCTTTGTAATGGGCACACATGTGGATTTCTTCCAGTTGGTTGGCCAGGTAGCTGTCATCCACATTTCTTGGCATAGATGAGTGAACACCTCCAGCGTTGTATCCCTTTGTTGAAATATCTCAGTTGATATTCCTTCTATTCCTGGAGCCTTGTTTTTCCCAACACCTTCAGTGCAGCTTGGACTTCTTCCTTTAATACCATTGATTCTTGATCATGTGCTATTTCCTGAAATGGCTGAATGTTGACCAGTTCTTTTTGGTACAATGACTCTATGTAATTCTTCTATCTTCTTTTCATGCTTTCTACATCATTCAATTTTTTGCCCATAGAATCCTTCAATATTGCTAGTAAAGGCTTCAATTTTTTCTTCAGTTCTTTCTTCTTGAGAAAAGCTGAGCATGTTCATCTCTTTTAGTTTTCTAACTCTGAGTCTTTGCACTTTTCATTATAATAGTATACTTTGTCTTCTCGAGCTGCCCTTTGAAACGTTCTGTTCAGTTTTCTTATTTGATCATTTCTTCCATTTGCTTTAGATACTCTATGTTCAAGAGCAAGTTTCAAAGTTTTTTCTGACATTCATTTTGGTATTTTCTTTTTTTCCTGTCTTTTTAATGACCTTTTGTGTTCTTCATGTATTATGTTCTTGATGTCATCCCACAACTCATCTGATTTTCAGTCATTAGTGTTCAATATGTCATATCTTTTCTTGAGATGGTCTCTAAATTCAGGGGGATATATTCAAGGTTGTATTTTGGCTATCAAGGACTTGTTTTAATTTTATTCAGCTTCAACTTGAACTTACGTATGAGCAACTGATGGTCTGTTCTACAGCCAGCCCCTGGCCTTGTTCTAACTGATAATATTGAGCTTCTTCATCGTCTCTTTCCACAGATTCAGTCAATTTGATTATTATGTATTCCAACTGGCAAAGTCAACGTTTATGTTGTTCAAAAAAGGTACTTTTAATGTATAGGTCCTTGGCCTTGCAAAATTCTATCATGTGGTCTCTGGCATCGTCTCTATCATCACAGCCATATTTTCTAACTACCGATTCTTCTTTGTTTCCAACTTTCACATTCCAATCACCAGTAATTATCAATACATCTTGATTGTATGTTTGATCAATTTCAGACTGCAGAAGTAGGTTAAAAAAACTTCTGTTTTCCTCTTCTTTGGCACTAGTGGTTAGTGCATAAATTTGAATAATAGTCGTATTAACTGGTCTTATTTGTAGGCATATGGATATTATCCTATAACTGACAGTGTTGTACTTCATGACAGATCTTGAAATATTCTTTTTGACAGTGAATGTGACACTGTTCCTCTTCAATTTGTCATTCTCAGTAGACCACATGATTTTACAATTCAAAATGGCCGATACCAGTTCATTTCAGCTCACTAATGCCTAGGATATATTCATGCATTCATTTCTCTTTTGACAGATTCCTATTTTCCTATATACTTTGTATATTCCATGTTTTGATTATTAATGGATTTTTGCAGTGGTTTCTTCTCATTTTGAGTAGCGGCACATCACTATATGAGGGTTCCAAAAGCTTTACTCCTTCCACATCATTAAGGTCTACTCTACTTTGAGGAAGCAGTTCTTCCCATAGTTACACAATTATATTTCCCATAGTTATACAAGCATATTCCTTAGAGTTGATTTTCTTATATGCTACAGTGCAAATTGTTAACGTGCTCAGGTGCTACTGAAAGGTTGGAGGTTGGAGTCCACACAGAGGCACCTATAAGAAAAGTGTTTGATGATTTGCTTCTGAAAAAATAGGCCTTTGAAAACCCTATAGAGTACACTTCTACTCTGACATACATGGGAACGGCATGAGTCAGAATCAACTCGAAAGCAACTGTTGATTTTTTCGTTGCTATTTTTAATAGTGATAAAGATAAAAATTTTGTGTTGGTTTTTTCCCTTAGTTTCTTTTGTTGCCATAATTCAGGAAGAGTAAAGAAATTCTAGGTTCCTAAGAAAATTGAAGGAGCCCTGGTGGTGCAAAGGTTACCATTCAGCTGCTACCCAAATGTCAGCAATTGGAATCCACCAGCCTATCCTTAGAAATCCTATGGGGCAGTTCTACTCTGTACTGTATGGTCACTCTGAGCCCAAATTGACTTGACAGCCATTTGTTTCTTTTCTTTTAAAAAGTCGAAATAGTAATTACATGCCCCATTACCAGTTACACTACACTATTAACTAATTGTATCACTTTGGATTAAGTTAACTATCAGAGATACTAAATTTGGAAGGAATTTAGAGGTCAACACACTCTCCATTTCTGAAATTCAGTTTTTTCGTCTATAAAATGTGGGATCACATTTTACTTTTCTAATAGCTGAGAAATGCATTCGTCTCACTAGCAGAATTTTACAAGCAACCATTGTAGGTATATGAAGAAGAACGTGGCATCAGGATTGGTGGAAGATTCATTAACAACCTGCAATACACTGATGACACAACCTTGCTTGCAGAAAGTGAAAAGGACGTGAAGCATTTAGGATGAAGATCAGAGACTTCAGCCTTCAGTGTGGATTACACCTCAAGGTAAAGAAAACAAAAATCCTCACAACTGGACCGATAAGCAACATTATGATAAATGGAGAAAAGATTGAAGTTGTCAAAGACTTCATTTTACTTGGATCCACAATCAACAGCCATGGAAGAAGTAGTTGAGAAATCAAACGATGTATTGTATTGGGAAAATCTGCTGCAAAGTACCTCTTTAAAGTGTTAAAAAGCAAAGATGTCACCTTGAGGAGTAAGGTGTGCCTGACCCAACCCATGATATTTTCAATCACCTCATATCCATGTGAAATCTAGACAATGAATAAGGAAGACCAAAGAAGAATTTATGCCTTTGAATTACAGTGTTGGCAAAGAATGTTGAATATACCAAGGACTTCCAGAAGAGTGAAGAAATCTGCCTTGGAAGAAGTACAGCCAGAGTGCTCCTTGGTAACGAGGATGGTGAGACTTTGGCTCACATACTTTGGACACGTTATCAGGAGGGATCATTCCCTGGAAAATGACATCATGCTTGGCAAGGTAGGCGGTCAGCAAAAAAGAGGAAGACCCTTGACAAGATGGATTGACATAGTGGCTTCAGCAATATGCTGAAACATAACACCAATTGTGAGGATGGTTCAGGATCAGTCAGTGTTTCCTTCTGTTGTACATAGGATCACTACGAGTTGGAAGTAACTAGAGGAAACCTAACTACAACATGAAAAACAGTTTGTTTATTGTTTAATATTTTGTGCTGCTTCTCGTTAGTTTCCACTTTGAATTGGGCCTCCCAATGTGGAAGGCCAGCACACCACGAGTCAATGACATCTTCTATTGTATCTTTAAAAGAGTAGATCCAAAGCAGTTATTGTGACATTTAGTTGAGAAGAATCATTAGCCTAGATATTTTTAATCTTATGTAATTTAATGAAAGAAAGAGCTATGGATAATATTTATTTCCATGGTCTCATGAAGTCACCCCATATGTCCAGATTAAGTAAATATATATGATAATAAGGATAACAAATAAAAGAATCTCATGGCTGGGTGAACACTAGCACTTTTTACTCATTGTTAAGTAATGGTTCTCTTCTCCCATCAGTGATCTCAAGAACAAGAGAAATAAGGATGACAAGAGGAGAGAGGACACTGTTAACTATGCATAACAGGAAACAAGAAGAGTATGAACTGAAAGAGAGTTAAGTCTAGCATTACTACAGGCCAGATAGGACTTTATGCATGTAGTTCCTCTACAGATGCTAAAAGACACCTCAAAGCAGACCCAGTATCTTTAGAACAGTAAAGCCTCTGAAACTGAGGTCCATTCCTTAGATGCCATCAAAAAACTGAAAAATTGTAACTCTGCTTGAGCATTTTCTTGGTAAAGACCTGTTGAAAAATTTAACACACACATACATCCACACATGCATGCACACACACAGTAAAAACATGTATCTCCCTATGAAGGCTACCTCACAGAATGATGTAGAAGTCCCAAAATATGATATTTCACCAAGTCAGTAGTTACGTAGTAGATTAATCAAGAATCAACCCAAAACAATAATAGACCAAAAAAATTAATAATTATATTTTGGCTGGTATTATTGAAAATATTCTAGATCTCAAACCATGACATCGGGACTCTGCCTGTATCCATATCTCAGCTTTGTTTTACTCTCTTCCCTCAGAGTAGCAAACAGGTACTCTTGTTGTTAGGTGTCATCAAGTCAGTTCTGACTCATGACAGCCCCATGTATAACAGAAAGAAATGTTGCTTGGTCCTGTGCCATCCTCACAACAGTATGTTTGAACCCATTGTTGCAGTCACTGTGTCAGTCCATCTCTTTGAGGGTCTTCCTCTTTTTCACTGACCCTCTACTTTACCAAGCATGATGTCTTTCTCCAGGGATTGGTCCCTTCTGATAACATGTCCAAAGTATGTGAGATGAAGTCTGACTATCCTTGCTTCTAAGGACCATCCTGGCTGTACTTCTTCTAGGACAGATTTGCTCTTTCTTCTGGCAGTCCATGGTATATTTCATACTATCTGCCCACACCATGGTGCAGGATCAAGCAGTGTTTCCTTCCATTGTACTTAGGATTACTATGTACATTAATTCTTCCTCTTCAGTCTTCCTTATTCATTGTCCAGCTTTCACATTCATATGAGGCGATTGGAAATACCATCTTTTGAGTCAGTTCACCTTAGTCCTCAAAGGGACATCTATGCTTTTTAATATTTAAAGAAGTGTTTGGCAGCGTATTTTAGAGACTAAATCAGCTAAAAGATTCAATCCAACTACTTTACCCACCCTAGGAGAAAGCAACTTTTCCCATGTCTCTTTCAAATGTATTGCGTCAAAGTTTGATTGATCTAACTTGGTTTGTTCACATACTCCTAAATCAATATCTCTGACCAAAAGAGTATGGATTCTAATTTTACATATCTCTATTACATGCTCATCCCTCTTGCTGATCATGGGAATTCTGGAAGAATGGGGCCTGAATTCCCACTAATTAATATACATTGAATGAACTGGGTTGTTTCAGCAGTAGAGGTATGGTATTCAATATGAAAAACATATGTTCATCATATTCTGATATATGCTAAATCCAGGGGCCCTCCTGCACATTAATCCTGTTTCATGAGAAGAATATAGAGACACTTGTGCTATAATTAGGTCAAATTTATGTTCCAAGTCTATACAACATTTTTGTATATTGATAGTTCTATCACACAATGTTTATTCACTAATTTATAGTATAATTGCCAAAGACAGTTGGCTCCTGTTGCTCTTTAATTTTAAGACTATCTAACAACTATTGATGCCAGGTTCAGTACTGCTCTTCAGAAATTCATAATTAAATACTTTCAGGATCCAATTTCCTGTATAGATTGCCTCCCTTAAACCACTGCTGCTGTGGAAACAGAATCTCTCTCTCTATGAAAAATTTGCTAGGATTTTCTTTTCTTGTAATTTTCCCTGTTTAACAGTATAACTTCTGAAAGATTTCAATTAAAATTTTCAGAATATTATTATGCTATATTTTAGCTCTCTGGAGATTGTAATAAGAAATAAAATATAACAACTGCAATGAAATTTCCAGGTAAATAAGTAGGAAGCATGTAGTTAAATTGCTCATCTCTGAAAGGATTTCTGAAATTGTGTGTTTGCAAATTTCATATGTGTATGTCTTAACTTGCTTAGATAACAATTGGAATAGGATAGCAAAAGAGAGCCAAGGTACTTTCTTTGAGGTTTTAGGCTCCAACAGTGAAGGCTCCTATGCAAGCATATTTAGTATTTTCCTGTGATTGGATATGTATTTGTTCTATACAATACCCATGCATTGGAAATTTAACTTTTATAAGATGCTCAGAAAATCCAAACCTGAATGAAAATATATTTCAGATGTGTTTCCCACAAATAGATGGGTTTTTTAAAACTATGAAACATTGCCATTAATTATAGCCCAAAACAAACACATAGCCATTAATTCTGGTTCAAAATGATTAATAGCAAATAAATACTCCCATAGCCAATCAAGTCTCTTATAATCTTGAGTTCGTGATGTGTTCAGTACAAGGTGCAGCAATAATTATGACCTCCTTGGCACTGTGCCCCTCCTTGAATTGTAAAGCTTTAATATGTAATTTGTCTTTGATATAATCATAAACATCTCCAAAATTTTTCTGAAATTAATCTTTCTTCATTAACAATGTCTTCAAAATCAAGGTGATCAAAGGCTTCAACTTTGTTACTATTAATTCCAAAGTTGTCTTTTAGAGTTTCCAAATTTTCTGGCCCTAGAACCTTTAAGCAGCAGTTCTAGACATCACTCAATTATGATAAAAAGCTATTACTCAATGTTTGTGTACATTTCCCCACCGTACATAGAACATACATGCAACGAGTCATAAATTAAAGTTAATTCATTTATATAACTTCTTTGAAGTGAAAATAAGAAGATGTGCTAATTGGTAGAAATAGTATTTGCTTCTGATGAAATGTTATTTCAATAACGATGGTGTCAATAAGTGATTTAATTACTGAAAGCTTAAAAATCTACACTAACTGATCTTAAAAGCATCTTTGAAAGTGATTAATGGCTTAAAGATCGGTGATTTCAGAGTCAAAATATCTAAATCCCATGACATTACCTAACACTTTATTTATACTAGCATACACTGTAAAATAAGAGATTGAATTTAAGAATTTGCTTCTTTAAAAGCTAGAATATACCAGATTTTTAAAAAATGAACAGGAAATTAATCATTACTTAATCGATTGTCCAGTGGTTGTGTGTCAGTTCCTTGACTCTCAAGGAAGAATACCACCATCCTTATCCTTAAACAAGTTGGGTGTTTAAGTGGCAATGATTTTTTGTTAGATCAGACTAGACAAAAGACTCCACAAGAAACTGTATAGACAGAGACACTAAAATCATCAACACTCCCTTCTTATTAAATTGCCACACTTGTGTTTAAAATATATTAGACAAACATTATGTCCTTCTGCTAAGATGCTAAAGAATTCTGGCATCTCAAACAAGCTCCTTTACAAGTTTGGAACAGATTTCAAGTTGCATTACACTTGTATTTTTCCCTACATGTTCAGAAAATAACCCTTTGGTTTACCTCTATGAAGAAGAGTGATAACATACATCTGAATAATTGAGGAACTATATAATCACACTCCAAATTTTTCACAGTAGAAGGCCTGTAAAGCGTATAGACCCTTCTCTAATCAATACCAGAGTATGTGCTCCTTTAGACGCATGTTTCAAATATTCAAATTATCATGACACAAAAATGATCTATCACTTGACAAAAGACAGCTAGATATATCAAAAATTTGAGTGAGGTCATCTAATGAATATGATAATTATACCATCCTCGTAAAATTTTAAACTAAATGGATCAAATTAGGTCATGAGGAAGTAACAAAACTCCACATTATTTTTACATCCTACAGCAAAATTTTCACTAACTTCAGATATAAATCTATAGAGATGGGGTGTTAATATGCAGGCAACAGATCAGATAGAGATCCAAAAATATAAATTATCTATCTAAATAAAAATTCTGTATAAATCTGTGGTTGATAATATGATACTACCTAATGTATTTTATGTGTGAATTCCATATGAATTCACTGGCATGAAGAAATGTATCTTCCAAGAATAAACAAAAGTGTATCCTTTATTTTACTAAACCAAGGGAACTGTAGAACACAGATGCTTTCCTTTTTTGCCATGTATTCTAGAAACAGAGTGTTATTTAGGGCTCAACTATAGTAAATCATTAACCTGTGTGTTTGTTAATATATAAATATTATTTTTAAATGATTCGCTTGTTTTTATTGTTGTGTAGTAATTAAATATCATACTAAATAATATCAAATCTAATGTAACAATAAGTAATTATGTAAGATATGATTGATAGATAAACTAAGAGACAAAGAGATAAATGTCACCTTGAAATGGCGGTTATAGTTAATACAGACTGAATCAAAATATGCAATCCTTTACATAGGTTTATATGATGTCCTAACACAAATAAGACTTGAGAATGTTAAAGGGATGCTATAAAACAAAGAAGCAAATTTCTAATATTATAGAAAAATATTTCTGAATTAAAATATTTGAATATCCATAAAACACCGACTATAGGTTGCAAAAGTATATTCTCTGTATGGGACAAAATGCTATGACCTATAAAAATTGTGTTTGAAGAATATTTTCACCCATTCTAAGATAAATATATTGAAACATCCCATTGTAATCACATTGCCAAATTCATCTTGTCTTTGTTCTCAGCTAGCTTGAACACTGGAACCCTATTATATATATATAATATAATATATTATATGTATATATTATATATATATATATATATATATATATATATATATATATATATCTCTGATAGTGTCATATCCTAGTTCTTCCACTTTAGTGGACTCTAAGTACCTAAAACAAATAAAATCTCGGCGTAAAAATCTTGACTCCCAGTTTCAAAAAAATAGAGTACTTACCCATCCAAGAGGGATGTAACAGCAGCTGAGAAGCTGTCAAGGAGAAAATGCCAGAAGGATTAATAAATCATATTACTATAACATGATGATAAGAATAATAAACAGCTAAATAAAAAATATTAGGTCTTCAGCAGGCAGACGTCTTGGCTTCTTGTAGTCTTGGTAGTAGAGCAGTGCATATCTATCCTCTGTTATGCACTCGTAAGTAGTTGGCGAGCTTGGCATATATAAACATTACTTAAAGATGTTATGATTGGCTTGGGCCCAGAAAATGTCCTGTGCTTTACCATTAGCTATCAGAGCTCTTACATATTGCTGGAGATGACTGAAGAGGCAAGGGAAAACCAGTAGTCAGAGAAAGATAAAAACAAGAGAAATCGAAAGGATGGTTAATAAATAAGGCATGTGCGTTTAATGATATAATAATTTAAAAACAATTAATTAAGCCTAACTATCTGTGTGGTACATAAGAAAGAGTGATTTAAATACATTATTAAAACATAAGGGGAAGAAATGTCTAAAACAAGTGTTTACTCAGTACTTACTAAATTTCTTCCTTTGCATTAATTTTTTTATACGTGCTATAAATAAAAATCAATGTTCCTAATGCAATTTTTCCAATTACATATGAAAGAATATATGCTGTTATTATCTGTGACCCTATATAAAAATAATGATATGGGCATCAGGAAACAAAACAAACACAAACAAAAATTCGCTTAATCACAACTTCTCGTGCAATCAACTAAAAAGACTCTTAAGAAGGCCTAACAATAACTTAACTGTGATGTACTACATTTAGTTTGGTAATCTAACAATGTTCATACAAGTCAGGTAGTTTTTTGATAAATAAATTTAATTGAAATAAAAGTAACCACATTTATGAAACCATGTTTCTGCAGGAAAAAAACCTATGAGAAATGATGTTTTTTAATGCCATTAATGATAGCGTTTTTCAATTTTAGTGCTTTAAAATGAGATAGACTGACACAATAGTCACAACAATGGACTCAAACCTACCAATGAAAATGAAGATGGCACAGGACCAGGCAATGAACATTTCTTTCTGTTATATATAAGGTCACCATGAGTTGGAGCCTACTTTTCTATCACATAAATAAATAATTCTTATCCACTAACAAAAAATTTTGAAAACACAGTCAGGTGGAAACAAATTAAATTCATCATTAATTCTACCTCCTGGATTGGGTCTGCATGCCTCTGGTGTTTTCCCATAACTTATTACACAAAACACTGACTATTAGAAAACAAATGGCAAAAAAATAAATAAACACCTCACTTCAAAAACATGCAAAATAAGGAGTGAAAATTAACTATACTCCTACTCAAGTAACGGCTATGTTTGGTGCACATTATGCCAGATTGTTTCTGTGTACATACTAACATGTTTGTTTACATTTTTATCTAATGTACAAATATATTTATACATATAGTTATAATAATTACATAAACATACTATTTTAAAACTTAGTTTTTGTCTTAATACTGTATCTTAGATATCTTTCATGTCAGTTCAAATAATCCACATTTTTAAAGGTTATGTACTCTTAACAGATGAATATGAATGATTAATTTGTTTGTTTTTTTCTTTGCTAAAAAACTAATTATGTACTTAATAAGAACTGTAGATAATTAAAAACCCAAAGCCATTGCCATCCAGTCATTTCCAACTCATAGAGACCTTATAGAACGAGTAGAACTGCCCCACAGGATTTCCAAGGCTGTAATCTTTACAGAAGTAGACTGCCAAATCTTTCTCCTGCAGAGTGGCTGCTTGGTTCCAACCACAACATTTCAGTTAGCAGCCGAGCAGTTAACCACTGCGCCATCAGGGCTCCTTGTAGATAACTAGTTTAGTTTTTATAGTTAGAACATAACAAGACTAAAACTGGTTTTGCATAAAAACAAAGAAAAGACCTTAAGTATAATTTACGCCAGGTGCAATTGACAATGGTAGATGTTATCATGGAGAAAATAAAATCTTGTAAGTAAGGAATCCAAGTACTTACTCAACAGAAGGCAGGACTAAAAGATTTAGTCCTCTGAATAGAGTACAGCTTAGAAGCAGGAGCTTTTGAAAGGCTCAGACAATAGTTACCGAGCTTTTCCTTTTAAGTTTTTTGGCCAGCTCTTTTTTTTTCCCCCAATTGTTATCACTGACTGTGACAGGTGCAGTGTTAATTGCTGTCAGTTGTTTTTGACAACCCACCTGGGGGGAAAAAAAAAAAAAAACCCTGCTTGCAGTAAGTGAGCTCTACCATTGGGAGGTTAACTCTATAGTAGAATTAACTACTTTGATAATTTAAGAACTGCAAGAAGTCGTTGTTGAAGTCAAGGCTCAGGGCATTGGAAACATAGGAGCTATTCTACCACTCTCGAATTTCAATTTCAAATAATTTATTTTTGTCAGGTTTATTAGTGATATCTATATATACAGTATAAAAACCAAAACCAAACCCGTTGCCGTGGAGTCCATTCCGACTCCTAGGGACCCTATAGGGCACAGTAGAACCGCCCCATTGGGTTTCCAAAGGATAGGCTGCTAGGTTCAAACTGTCTACCTTTCAGTTAGCAGCCGAGAGCTTTACTACTGCTCCACCAGAGCCCTTTCATATATGTTAAGATTAATGAAAGTGAAGTATGACACTTTTTCAGTTTTTTTTTTTTTTTTTTAGATTAAGCTCCTATTCTTCAAATGCATATATAATTAAATACAGTATATAGATACCTTTTAGTTAGCAGCCAAGCTCTTAACCACTGCGCCACGAGGGCTCCTGATAAATGTATACATGTAATTATATGTGACGTATGTAATCTAAAATTCAAAAAAAAGTATTAATATTATAGTATGTTACCCAAAACAGAAAACTTATTACTCGTTGAGTCAATTCTGATTCATAGTGACCCTATAGGACAGAGTAGAACTGCTCCATAGGGTTTCCAAGGCGGTAAATCTTTAGGGAAGCAGACTCCCACGTCTTTCTCCACGATCCTGGTGGTTTCGGACTGCTGACCTTTCAGTTAGCAGCCAAGTGCTTTGAACACTGTGCCACGAAAACCCTATGGAGCAGTTCTACTCTGTAATATGTAAGACTGGTGGTTTCGAACCACCAATGTTCCAGTTAGCAGCCAAGTGCTTAACCACGAGTCACCAAAGCCCGTCAAAATGTTTTGGAAAGACCCAAAAGGATAATATGCATTTGAAGAAGAAGAGCTTAACCTGACAAAATGTTAAACTTCACTTTCATTAATCCTCACATACATGAAAGGGCACTGGCGGCACAGTAGTTGAAGCTATCTGCCGCTAAACTAATCCAAAGGTAGGCAGTTGGAACTCAGCAGCTGCTCTGCGGGAGAAAGATGTGGCAGTCTGCTTCTGTAAAGATTATAGTCTTGGAAACCCTATGCGGGAGTTCTACTCTGTCCTATAATGTTGCTATGAGTAGGAATAGACTCGATGGCGACAAGTTTTTAACATACATAAAATCACTCCAATAGGGTAGCTGTTTTACTTTTCCTCAGGTGTGCTCTTTTTCCATGTAATTTAAAATATTTACTCTATAGAAACTTCAATAAATGTTGTGCTTTTGTTGTTCCCAGTGGCATCTTTAGAAATGACGTGCTTTATGCTGTTCATCCAAAATTTGTAAAAAGAAACTACCTTTCAACTTTTTTGAGATGAATCATGGTATAAAGTTTCTTTGTTAAATCTTCTGTGATTGAAAAATAAATCACATATGCTGTAAATATACTTTGATCCAAAAGCATTGCAAATTGCCATTACAGTGTGGATTTTTCATCTTGACAGCTTATTGTAGGAGCCAAGTAGCCTCAGCTTTCTTTAAAGAACAGGATATATCTGGTCAAACATCAAGAATAAAACAAAATACTTGTTTACGGCTGGAAAAGAATCAACTGACAGATCAGATTCCGTATGAGATTAATTCTAATTACTACTGGAGAAATTGAAAATTTCACCCACAAAAACTAGCAGAAATTTTACTCTTTTCTAAGGGATTGGAAAAAGAGAACTTATTTAATGAAACATTTACACGTCGGGGCTCATTCTAAAGGTAGAAAAAAAAATAACACATATATACAGGAAGAAAATCATATAAAGTGTCATTCCCAGACACAGATCGAAAACATTTGATTTCAATGTTACTTGATTAACAGTGAATGCTGCCAATAAAAATTATAAAATCTATAGTTGTTTGGTCATTGTATTAATTAGTAGGATGCAAAGGAATCAGCCTGAACATATCTTAAAAGGGAAGATGGGCAATTTTATTCTACCATAAACATATTTAAAGGGTCAGAAAAATTCTCAAGGTGCCCTGATATTGCATATACATATATTTCAATAAAAGTATACTTACAGTAAAATAGTATTTTGCTTTGGGTATGGAAATTAAACTCTGCCTGTGACACGGTCAGAAAATGTCTTACATGTACACAGTAGGTTAAAGAGCATATGAAGGTGTCATGGATTGAATTATGTCTCCCCAAAAAAACGTGTGTATCAAATTGGCTGGGCCATGATTCCCAGTATTGTGTGGTTGTCCTCCATTTTGTGATTGTAATTTTATGTTAAAGAGGATTAGGGTGGGATTGTAACACTCTTACCAAGGTCACATCCCTGATCCAATGTAAAGGGAATTTCCCTAGGGTGTGTCCTGCACCACCTTTTATCTTACAAGAGATGAAAGGAAAGGGAAGCAAGCAGAGAGTTACAGACCTCATACCACCAAGAAAGCAGAACCAGGAGCAGAGAGCGTCCTTAGACCCAGGGTCCCGGCGCCTAAGAAGCTCCTCAACCAGGAGAAGATTGAAGACAGGGACTTTCCTCCAGAGCCGGCAGAGAGAGAAAGCCTTCTCCTGGAGCAGATCCCCTGAATTTGGACTTGTAGCCTACTAGACTCTGAGAAAATAAATTTCTCTTTGTTAAAGCCATCCACTTGTGGTATTTCTGTAAGACCAGTACTAGATGACCAAGACACAAGGTAAATATACAAAAAGTACAGGCAGATGATAATTTAGGGATCATGGTTATGATCCTCCTCTCCATTCAAAAACATTTTTTTAATTATATAAGCTACCATTTAATAAACTCTGGTTATATTATAGGTGCTATGCTTAATCTTGAGCTCTGGTTGCTCAGTGGTTAAACTCTGGGCTGCTAAACAAAAGATCAGCGGTTTGAACCTACCAGCTGTTCCATGGGAGACAGACGTGGCAGTCTGCTTCCATAAACATTTACAGCCTTTGAAACCCTGTGGGGCAGTTCTACTCTGTCCTGTAGAGTTGCTATGAGTTGGAATTGACTTGATGCAATGGGTTTGGTTTTTACGATTATTCATAAGATATATTTATCTCATTTAGTCTTCCACAGCAGTACTGTAAAGTAATTCCTGTTAATGTCACTTGAGAGATGAGAAAACTGGGACAAAGAGAGAGTGAGTAATTTGCTTGTGATCAACTGGGTAGTGAGTGTCAGAGTCTGGCGTTCACTGAGATTATCTGACTCCTGAAACTGTGCTTTTGATCCCTGTATAAACCTAAAAAGAAAACTCAATGCCATCAAGTCAATTTCGGTTCATAGTGACCCTATAGGACAGAACAGAACTGCCCCGTAGAGTTTTTGATCCCTGTATAGACAGTATAAATAACCTATTTGTACAGAACTTTTAGAGTTCTTAATTAAATAAATTAATTAATCTCATTGTCCCTGTATAATCATTATATTCAGTCTGTGGGGAGGGTGGTTAGCTGTTCTTAACAGACTGGGAAACTGAGGCACAGAGGGATCAACTGGCATTTCAGTTGTAAAAGAACAAGACCAAAGCCAACAGTTGTAAGTGCTTCCACTAAACACAAAATGCATGTTTTCATTACCTAAAAATTCAAGGTTTTTCCATTACTAATCTGCAAGTTTCCTGTAGGAAACAGAAAGAAAAAAACAATGAATAAATGACTCATATGCAGCCACACAGATGGCTAAATGGCATCAATGTCCTACCTGGTTTACTATGTAGATTTTTGCTTTTAAAGAATTGATAAATGAAGTAATATTCACTACTGTGATATTTCTCCCAGAAGAAATTACACATAGTATGTTAGAGGCTTAAAACAACACATGGAATTTTTTTCTTCTGTTATATTACAGGAAACAAACTCTGGCAAATAACACTGCCATATATTAGTAGTATATATTATATAGGAGTTTATTAATGTAAATCAGCTCCTTTTATAAAGCTTGGCATATTTAACTCAAAGCTAAAACAGTCTATACCTATAATCCCCCTCATATCTCCCAGCTGATGTTTTTAAATGTAAACTTTATATTGAAGTATACTATATATAAGAATATATGTATTATTTGAAGTGTTAAAAAGCAAAGATGTCACTTTGAGGACTATCATAAGCCTGACCCAAGCCATGTTATTTTCAATCACCTCATATGCGTGGGAATCTGGAAAATGAATAAGGAAGACAAGAAGAATTGATGCCTTTGAATACTGAATATATCATGGACTACCAGAAGAAAGAGCAAATCTGTCTTAGAAGTACAGCCAGAATGCTCCTTAGAAACAAGGATGGTGTGATGGTTAAGACGAGACTTTGTGTCACATACTTTGGATATGTTATCAGCAAGGACATATATAAGAAAAGCGTCGATAGCTGAATGGATAAACAAAATGCAGTATATACATACCCAACCCCAAAACCATACCCATTGCCGTCAAGTTGATTCCAATTCATGAAGACCCCATGTATTACAGAGAACTGTGTTCCGTAGGATTTTCAAGACAGTAATCTTTATGGAAGCATATTACCAGTACAATGAAATAGTATACAAGTATAAAGAAAAATGAAGTTCTGATACATGCTATGACATGGATAAACCTTAAAAACATTATGCTCAATGAAATAAAGGACAAATGTTAGATTTCATTTATATGAAATATCTAGGATAAACAAACGCATAGAGACCAATGTTTACTAGTTGTTATAGGGGCTGGAGGGAGAGGAAGTTGGGGAGTTACTGTTTATGGGGTACTGACTTTCTGTTGAAACCCTTGTGGCCTATTGGTTAAGAGCTACAGCTGCTAATCAAAAGGTCAGCAGTTCGAATCCACTAGGCACTCCTTGGAAACCCTCTGGGGCAGTGCTACTTTGTCCTATAGGGTCGCTATGAGTCGGAATTGACTCAATGGAAAAGGGTTTGGTTTTGGTTTGGAGTTTCTATCTGGAGTGATGAAAATTTTGGAAATAGTGATTGTTATTGCACAACATGGTGAATGTAATTAATGTCACTGAATTTTACACTTAAAATGGTTAAAATGGCACTTTTTTGTGTATAGATATATATACATATATATATAAAACCACGCTTTTTTTCTAAAAAGTTAAAAGAAATGCACACAGTAATAAGTATACAGATCGATGAGTTTTCACAATGTGAACACACTCATGTAAACAACATACAGATAAAGAAACAGAAGATAATTGGAACCCCAGAATCCCTCCTGTGCTCCCCTCTGATCATCAAAGGTAACTGCTGTTGTGACATCTAACACCATAGACAACCAACTGAATTTTGACAATGATATTTGATTTTTCATGTGACAAAATATCCAAATTCTACTATGATAGAAGCTGTTAAAATAAAGAGATCCCTGTCTAGAATGAATGAAGTTGACAAGATAAAATGTTGCTTCAAGCACTCCTTTCTGAAAATGCTTTAATAACTCTCCCTCCTCTATGAAATAAGTTTAAAAGTCTGAGGTCCTCAATCATCTTTTCATTTGTACCTTTTCTTCCCAAGAATGTTATTCAAAGCTCCAAGGCTGCAGGAGCATGACAACGTTTGTGCCTAACAACATTACTCTGATTATTCAGTTGAGAATTTATTTGAAAGGAAAGAGAGGCATCTAGAAAGAGACTAGGGAGTTCCATACAAGTTTGGGTTTTGAGTTTTTCTAGAATTGTGGCAGTGCAATCGGAGAGAAGTGGGCCATTTTAATTTTCCTTTTGGAAGTAGAATTGGCAAGATTTCTTTTTGGGTTGTATGCGACATACTGAGGGAGAGAAAGCTCTCTAGAATCATTCTTAGGTTTCAGAAATCAAGAACTACTTCAATAAAGGCACCATTTACTGATATGATGCTTGTGGAGAATAGCTTGAGGAAGAAACATCAGGTTTCAATTTGAAAATATTACTTTTGTCCTGCCTCAGTGACATCTATGTGGAGATGTCAAGAAGTCAGTTGTGTGTCTAATATACAGAAGCACTGGAAAGAGTCTGGTTTTGAGTAATAGCTTAGGAGTGATTAGCTCCAGAGCTAACGATAGGGTCAGCTGTGGCTTCTGATGCAACTCTCTTGCCTTCTGCCTAATACTGCTTTTCTTACTACCTGAAGGGTGTTCTTTCCTGAGAGCATACCCAAATAAACTTCCTGTAAGCAAATCCCTATCTCAGAGGCTATTTCTTGTGGCTCTAACCTAAAACAATAGTTTTCATTATCAAGACATGCTCTGAATCTTTTGTCAAATCTTCTTGGTCCCTTTAATAGTTCTTGCTCTTTGAAAAATTTTTTCAGTTCTTTAATCTTTTTTTTAATTTATTGTTGTAGTTTAAATGAAGTTTGCATTTCATGTTAGTCTCTTATACAAAAATTTATACATAAATTGTTATGTGAACCTAATTGCTCTCCCTATACTGTGACAACACACTCCTCCTTTCCACCCAATTTCCCATGTCCATTCAACCAGCTCCTAACCATCTCTGTATTCTCATCTCACCTCCAGACAGAAGCTGCCCATTTAGTCACCTGTATCTACTTGAGCTAAGAAGCACACTCTTCACGAGTATTGCTTTATGTCCCATAGTCCAGTCCAATCCCTGTCTGAAGAGTAGGCCTTGGGAATTCTTTTAGTTCTGGGTTGACAGAGAGTCCAGAGGCCATACTTTCCTGGGTTCCTCCAGTCTCAGTCAGATCATTAAATCTGGTCCTTTTACTAGAATTTGAGCTCTGCACCCCACCTTTCTCCTGCTCCATCCAGGACTGTCGGTTGTGTTCTCTGTCAGTGCGGTCATTGGTGGTAGACAGGCACCATCTAGTTCTTCTGGTCTCAGGCTGAAGTCTCTGGTTTATGTGGCCCTTTCTGTCTCTTGGGCTAATACTTTCCTTTGGTATTTGGTATTGCTCATGCTCCTTTACTCCAGGTGGGATCAATTGATGTATATTAGATGGCCGCTTGCAAGCTTTTAAGACCCCAGGCGCCACTCACTGAAGTAGGATGCAGAACATTTTATTAATAAGCTTTGTTATGCCATTTGACCTAGATGTCCACTGAAAGCATGGTCCCCAGACCCCCACAACTGCTTCTCTGTCCCTCAAATTATTTGATTGTATTCAGGAAACTTCTTAGCTTTGTTTTAGTCCAGTTGTGCTAGCTTCCCTTGTAGGGTGTGCTGTCCTTCCCTTCACCTAAGATAATTATTCTCTACTATCCAGTTCGTGAATAACCCTCACCCTCCCTCCCACCCTTGTAACCATCAAAGGATGTTTTCTTCTGTCTTTAAACCTTTTCTTGAGTTCTTATAATCGTGATCTTATACAATATTTGTCGTTCTGTGACTGACTAAATTCACTCAGCATAATGCCCTCCAGATTCCTCCATGTTATGTTTCACGACTTCATCGTTGTTCTTTATGATTGCGTAGTATTCCATTGTGTGGATATCCCATAATTTGTTTATCCATTTGTTCGTTGATGAGCAACTAGGTTGTTTCCATCTTTTTGCTTTCTGCTTTCTGCTCATAGGTGGATGAATTTATGTCTGGATTCTCAATTCTGTTCCAGCGGTCTATGTATCTGTTATTATACCTGTTCCAGGCTGTTGTGACTACCATGGCGGTATAATAGGTTCTAAAATCAGGTAGTGTCAGGCCTCCCACTTTGTTCTTCTTCCTGAGCAATGCTTTACTAATCTGGGGCCTCTTCCCTTTCCATATGAAGTTAGTGATTTTTTTCTCCATCTCATTAAAAAATGCCATTGGAATTTGGATTGGGATTTCATTGTATTTGTAGATCATTTTGGGTAGAATTGACATTTTCACAATGTTGAGTCTTCCTATCCATGAGGAAGATATTTTTTTCCACTTATGCAGGTCTCTTTGGTTTCTTGCAGTAATATCTCGTGGTTTTCACTGTATAGGTCTTTTATGTCTCTGGTTAGATATATTCCTAAGTATTTTATCTTCTTGGAGGCTGTTGTAAATGGTATTGATTTGGTGATTTCCTCTTCAAGGTTCTTTTTGTTGGTGTAAAGGAATCCAACTGATTTTTCTATGTTTATCTTGTACCCTGAAACTTTGCTGAAATCTATTAGTTTCAGTCATTTTCTTGTGGATTCTTTGGGGTTTTCTGTGTATAAGATCATATCATCTGCAAATAGAGATACTTCGACTTCTTCCCTACCTATTTGGATGCCCTTTATCTCTTTTTCTAGCCTAATTGCTCTGGCTAGGACCTCCAGCACAATGTTGAATAAGAGTAGTGATAAAGGACATCCTTGTCTGGTTCCCGTTCTCAAGGCAAATGCTTTCAAACTCTGTGCATTTAAGATGATGTTGGCCGTAGGCGTTGTATAAATGCCTTTAATTATGTTGAGGAATTTCCCTTCTATTCCCATTTTTTTGAGAGTTTTTATCATGAATGGGTGTTGGATTTTGTCAAATGCCTTTTCTGCATTGATTGATAAGATCATGTGGTTATTGTCTTTTGTTTTATTTATGTGATGGATTAAATTGATGTTTTTTTCTAATGTTGAACCATCCCTTCACACTTGGTATAAATCCCACTTGATCATGGTGAATCATTTTTTTGATATGTTGCTGAATTCTGTTGGCTAGAATTTTGTTGAGGATTTTTGCATCAAAGATCATGAGGGATATTGGTCTGTAATTTTCTTCTTTTCTGGTTCTTTACCTGGTTTTGGTATCAGGGTTATGCTGGCTTCTTAGAATGACTTTGGGAGTATTCCATTCTTTTCTATGCTCTGAAATACCTTTAGTAGTAGTGATTTTAACTTTTCTCTGAAAGTTTGGTAGAATTCTCCAGTAAAGCCATCCGGGCCAGAGCTTTTTTAAATTACCTTTTCAATTTCTCCTTTTGTTATGGGTTTATGTAGTTGTTCTACCTCTGTTTATGTTAGTTTAGGTAGGTAGTGAGTTTCCAGAAATTTGTCCATTTCCTCTAGGTTTTCAAATTTGTTAGAGTACAGTTTTTCATAGAATTCTGTTATGATTCTTTTAATTTCAGTTGGGTCTGCTGTGATACCACCCATCTCATTTCTTATACAGGTTATCTGCTTCCTCTTCTATTTTTCTTTTGTCAATTTGGCCAATGGTTTATCAATTTTGTTGATCTTTTCAAAGAACCAGCTTTTGGTCTTGTTAACTCTTTCAATTGTTTTTCTGTTCTCTATTTTATTTAATTCTGCTCTAATACTTATTATTTCCTTTCTTTTGGCTCCTGAGGTCTTCTTTTGCTGCTCTCTTTCTACTTGTCTCAGTTGTAGGGTTAATTATTTGATTTTTGCCCTTTCTTCTTTTTGGATGTGTGCATTTATTGTTATAAACTGACCTTTGAGCACTGCTTTTGCTGTGTCCCAAAGGTTCTGGTAGGATATGTTTTCATTCTCCTTTGATTGTATGAATTTCTTTATTCCATCCTTAATATTTCTTCTATAACCCAGTAGTTTTTGAGCAAGGTGTTGTTCAGTTTCCATGTGTTTGATTTTTTTTTTTTTGCTTGCTTTTTCTGTTATTTATTTCTACTTTTATGGCTTTATGGTCAGAAAAGATACTTTGTAATATTTAGGTGCTTTGGATTCTGTTAAGGCTTGCTTTATGGCCTAATATGTGGTCTATTCTGGAGAATGTTCCATGTGTGTTGGAAAAGAAAGTATACTTGGCTGCTGTTGGGTAGTGTTCGGTATATGTGTATGAGATCAGGTTGGTTGATTGTAGCATTTAGATCTTCCGTGTCTTTGTTGAGCTTCTTTCTGGATGTTCTGTCCTTTACCAAAAGTGGTGTGTTGAATTCTCCTACTACTATTGTGGAACTGTCCGTCTCTCTTTTCAACGCTGTTAGAGTTTGTTTTATGTATTTTGGAGCCTTGCCGTTGGCTGTGTGAATATTTTTATAGTTATGTCATTCTGGTGTATTGACACTTTAATCATTATTTAGTGTCCTTCCTTATTCTTTGTGGTAGATTTTACTTTAAAGTCTATTTTGACAGAGAATAATTTTGCCACTCCTGCTCTTTTTTGAGTGTTGTTTGTTTGATATATTTTTTCCATCCTTTGAGTTTTAGTTTGTTTGTTTGTGTCTTTAAGTCCATGTGTCTCTTGCAGGCAGTGTATAGACGGATCATGTTTTTTTTTTTTTTTTTTTTTTATACAATCTACAGCTCTGTGTCTCTTTATTGGTGCATTTAGTCCATTTACATTCAGTGTAATTATTGATAGAGATGAGTTTAGTGCTGTCATTTTGATGTCTTTTTTTGTTTGTTGTTGACAGTTTCTGTGTTCCACTTAATTTTCTGTGCTGAGTCATTTTTTCTTTATGTATTTTCATCTTTTTCATTGTTGTTGTTTTTGTATTTACTGAGTCTTCATATTTTTCTTGTTTTTTATTTTGACTTATAGAATTGTTTGTTTCTTTTGTGATTACCTTACTATTTACCCCTATTTTTCTAAGTTTATACCACTCTTTTACTTCTTTATATCGCTTTGACTTCGTATCAGTACGAAAAATCTATGTCTATATTTTTTAATTCCCTCTCTTTTGTTTTAATATTGAAATCTTTTACATATTGACATGTTTCCTTATTTTCAGTGTTTAAGCTTTGATTTATTTTTTTGACTTCCCCATCTTGGTTGATATCTTGTTACTTTGTCCTGTTTTCTAGACTTGGGTTGTTATCTGGTTTTACTGATTTTCTAACTACAGGTCAGTCCTTCATTTTTTAATATAACCATATGAAGTATATTAATTTTATATATCCAGTTATGATATTCTGTGTCTTATTTCTGGAGACTCTAGCTTATGGCAAATTGTTTCCTTGGGTTTTTTTTTTATTGTAAATTTACATTAATTAAAATTTTATCTGTGGGAATTTTTTTGAGGTTTATACTAATGACAAGTTCTTCCAGAGAAAATCTGTAAACATTTCTACCAGTGTCTCAGGGCCATACCAACATAGGACCATTTCAAAGTATACTAGCGCATTGAGCGGTTCACATAACACAAATAGGGTAAATACAGGCTACAATCCATAATCAGGGCTAGCTTTTAACCTTCATTCAGCACTAGGATTCAAGATAGGAATATTTCCTTACCAAATCCTGGATGGGGAGATATTTATTTCCATTTTACTCTTACATTGAGGAGTTAGCCAATTTGGTGGACCCAACTTTATGATGGATTTATTTTCTATTAGACTTCCTAATTTAAGCAACTACTGGATTTTTACTCCTTTTTCCTATGCTCTGCATATCTTAGAAAACTGAACTCAAGTCATTAGAATCTGTGACTGTCTTCAAGGTAGAAGCTATTATGAGTATTCTGCTTCTAGCTTTTCATTTTTTCCTTTTATTTAGTTTTGTCTCAGAGTGCTCCTTACTTTCTATTCAGCTCATCAATGCATTTGAATGTGTTTTAATATATTCAGAATGTATAGTGTATTTTTCCCTAGCAAAAGAGATGGGAGGATTAACCATTCTATCATACTGCATAAATATAAGTCTCTCTCTTTAATTTTCATCACCTTTCTTCATTTTTATCATATAGTTCTTTCTCTGAGACCAGTCAGTTGGGTAGAAGTGAAA
This sequence comes from Dugong dugon, assembly GCA_030035585.1. Taxonomy (NCBI): domain Eukaryota; kingdom Metazoa; phylum Chordata; class Mammalia; order Sirenia; family Dugongidae; genus Dugong; species Dugong dugon. Next base: position 45,994,767 of record CM057465.1, read on the forward strand.
GGAGAGACTTAAGAGAAGATATGTTAAATCTTTGGTTTACTTTTAATAAAAGTTGCGTTCCTGATGGATTAGACAAAGAGTTGGAAGGATGGAAAAAGATTTTAAAAATATTCCTGCTGATTAGAATAATGACATAATAATTCCCTGGAACAGAGACAGGTGGCACATAGAATTGGAGACAAAGTAGACATTTAGACCCTAATACAATTTTATCTCCTCTTGAGTCAGTGAAAAGTAAAAACAGAAGAAATATTAACAGAAGCCACAGGGCGATCTGTGGATCCAAAAATAAAGCATCTACCCTTAAATCTTTCTAGAACAGTTGAAGAAATATATATATATGTATATATATGGCACACATATATACATATACATACATATATATACACGTATATATATAGGATTCACTGATAACCAAGTAGAATGAGAGAAAAAGGGTTGAGGTGTGTCTTTGCAGATAGGGAGAGAGAAGAAACAAGGAAGCCGCATGTCTCCTGTAGTTCCTGAGTAACTAGAGAGATCAACAGGATTTCCATTTGCTTCCAACAAGACTATTAGCTGAGAGACAGAGAGCAAGCAGATGCTGAAGGGGTCTGGGGTTAAAATGGCAGGAAATTATAACAAAGTGTAATAAAGAATGTATGTCAAGATATCAGGTGGTAATACAAAACCTCAACAGATACCAGTGCAGTTGGGATACGGGACATGATTGTACATTGCAACAGATTTTAGCACAGAATAAAGGAAAACTGAAGCCCAGATGCCTCACCATCTGATATCATTGTACTATATGAAACTTCAGAAATTAAACCAATCCAGGAAGAAAGGAAGGAGGATGGAGAGAGGCAATTCTGATATGACTGAATTGAAACCTAAAGTGCCTGAGCAAACTTTGAAGCAACTGAATTTACTTAGAATTAATCCAGTTAACTTCTCTGCACCTCAGCAGACTGGGAACTCAGAAACTAATCCTAGTTAGGAGAAAAATTGAAATAAAAATAAAGAAAAATTACATCTTGCCTACACCTGAATTTTAGAGCCTGAGATTATGTATCCACCACACTTGGAGATTGAAAGAATAAGATCCACCAAGAAGAAAGTGGTCAAGAATGTAAAATACTGCTGAGACCTAAAGTGGGTTGTGAACATGTTGAATTTAGCAACAGGTAAGTAACTGATAAGGAGTCCAGGTGGCACAGTGGTTAAGAGCTCAGCTGCTAATGAAAGGTCTGCGGTTCAAACCCACTAGCTGCTCTGTGTGAAAAATATGTGGCAATAGGTTTCCATTAAGATTTCAGCCTTGGAAACCCTGTGAGACAATTCTATTCCTATCCTATAGAGTCACTATGAATAGAATCAACTCAATGGCACACAACAACAAGTAATTGGTAGCAGGGGGAACTGGTGGTTCAGTGGTAGAATTCTCATTTTCCATATGGGAGACCTGCTTCTATTCCTGGCTTATGCATCTCATGCACAGCCACCATCTTTCCGTCAGTTGGAGGCCTGCATGCAGCCATGGTGATGAATAGGTTTCAGCAAAGCTTCCAAACTAAGACGGACTAAGGAAAAAGAAACTCAACCAAACCAGTTGCTGGTGAGTCGATTCTCACTCATGGTGACCCCATGTGTTACACAGTAGAACTGTTCCATAGAGTTTTCTTGGCTGTAATCTGTACAGAAGCAGATCACCCAGGCCTGTCTTCTACTCTGAAGTTGCTTGGAATGATAGCAGCTGTTACAGTGGTCAGCTGATGAAATTATCAGTGATTGGAAGCGAGGAACCAGGAGATTTATTAACGTCCAGCATGAGAAAGGGGAAGGGGAAGAGGGCAGGAAAACCAGATAGTTAAGTTCTGATGTTTGCTGTCAGATGGATTTATACATTTTTATTTGATTTTCAGGTAAATTAAAATATTTTTGAACACTGAAAAATGTCTCATTTCTGGAATGGGCTGGCTTGTAAGGAGAAGGTCATAGGCAATACTCAGATATGAGATGGTTATTAGTTATATTGTGAAGAGGCTTTCCAGATGTAAAAGATTAGATTATGTAATCTCTGATGTCTCTTCCTTCTCCAAAGTCCCTTCTGAATCTGTATGTTCACTTGTCCTCTAGCCATATTTTTTTTCTTTCAAGTTCAGTTACTAGTAAAACTGCCTATACAAGCAGCCTCTTCCTTGAATGTTTCTCTCACTGTCTTGTTCTAACATAAACCTAGTTCTATCCTGATGACACATCTTCTTTTGCAGACCTCATAAGTCTGGACCTTGGAAAGGGGTAAGTATACTTTTTGTTTAACCACCCCACTTCAGACAATTATTTCTTCCTCCTTCATAAAACACCTGCCTTTTTTGTTGTCATCTAAGATTCTCTGTATCACTCACATTTGTTCTTTAATGATGTTAGCTCATACAACTATCTTTGACACTGCTTATGTATAAATCCCTAATAATTTCAAAGTCCAATACCATTTTTCTCCATTCTTTTCAACAATCACTGTCCCCACTCTAACTGAAATTCACTTCAGTAGTCATACCTTTGACTTTGTTGTTATTAACAATTGTAATTCTCCCAATATCTCAATTTCAAACACATCTTGCTACAATTCTGTCTTTACAACTCTCTCCCTCCAAGAATCCAAACACAATGATCCTATGAATCCACCAAGACCTTAGTGTTTTTCCTTTTCTCTCACTCCACACCTGATAGCAACACATCCCTCATTACCCAGCTTAAATCTCATTTTTAATCATTATAAAATTACACACTAACTCACAACATCAGCTTTTTTGTTTCATATCCTACTTGTATACTCTTTTGGCTAAACCATGATTCCGGTTAAATCCAACACTCTATCTACTGTCTACCTGCACCTGCACTGCTGCACCAGCATGGAAGAAACCCACAACCATTCATACTGACCTCATTCTAAGTTCCTGAGCACTAACTTCCTGAGCTATATCTAAACAGACTGTATTTCTCTAGTTCATTTACTCTTTTACTAAATAAACTGTTTTCTTGCCTAAAACTTCTTCTTTTGCTTTACTCTCAGCTTGTTGTCAGGTGCCATTGAGTCGATTCTGACTCATAGAAGACCTATATACAACTGAATGAAACACTGTCCTGCTCATCTTCACAATCATTGTTGGAGTCCATTGTTGCAGCCACTGTGTCAATCCATCTTCTTGACGGTCTTCCTCTTTCTTGCCGAACTTTATTTTACCAAGTATGATGTCCTCCTCCAGGAACTATTCCATCCTGATAACATGTCCAAAGTACTTGAGACAGTCTCAGAACACTCACTTCTAAGGAGCATTCTGGCTGTATTTCTTCCGAGAGGGATTTGTTGGTTCTTCTGGCAGTCCAGGAGATATACAATATTCGCCAACACCGTAATTCAAAGGCATGAATTCTTCTTAGATCTTCCTTATTCATTCCCCAACTTTTGCATGCATATGAGGTGATTGAAAACACCATAGCTTGGGTCAGATGCACCTTAGTCCTTAAAGTGACATCTTTGCTTTTTAACACTTTAAAGTGCTCTTTTGCAGCAGATTTGCCCAATGCAATACATCATTTGATTTCTTGACTGCTGCTTCCATGGGTGATGATTGTGAATCCAAGTAAAATGAAATCCTGGACAACGTCAATATTTCTCTGTTTATCATAATGTTGCTTATTGGTCCAGTTGTGAGGGTTTTTGATTTCTTTATGTTGAGATACAATCCACATTGAAGGTTGTAGTCTTTGAACTTCATTAGTTAAGTTCTTAAGTCCTCTTCACTTTCAGCAAGCAATGTTGAGTCTTCCTCCAATCCTGATGCCACTTTCTTCTTCATATAGTCCATCTTCTCGGATTATTTGCTCAGCATGCATATTGAATAAGGATAGTGAAAGACACAACCCTGACACACACCCTTCCTGATTTTAACCACTCAGTATACCCTTATTCTGTACTAACAACTGCCTCTTGTTCTATATGCAGGTTCCTCATGAGCACATTTAAGTGTTCTGGAATTCCCATTCTTCCCAATGTTATCCATAGTTTGTTATGGTCCACACAGTTGAATGTGTTTGCATAGTCAATAAAACACAGATAAATATCTCTGCTTTAAGACAAGATCCACCTGACATTAGCAAAGATATCCCTCTTTCCATGTCCTTTTCTAATTCTGGCTTGAATTTTTGGCAGTTCCCTGTCAATGTACTGATACAACCATTTTTAAATTATCTTCAACAAAATTTTACTTGCATGTGATATTAATGATATTATTTGATAATTTCCACATTCTGCTGGATCACCCTTCTTTGGAGAGGGCACAAATATGGACCTCTTTCAGTGTCTTGGCCAGGTAGCTGTCTTCCAAATTTTTTTGTCTATGCAAGTGAGAGGTTCCAGCACTGCATGTGTTTGTTAAAACATCTCAGTTGGTATTCTGTCTATTCCTGGAGCCTTGTTTTTTGCAAATGCCGTCAATGCAGCTTGGACTTCTTCCTTCAATCCTATCAGCTATTTATCATTTTCTACCTCCTGAAATGGTTGAACATTGACAATTCTTTTTGGTACAATAACTCTGTATTCCTCCCATCTTCCTTTGATGCTTCCTGCATCATTCAATATTTTGCTCATAGAATCCTTCAATATTTCAAGTTGAGGTTGGAATTATTTTCTTCAGTTCTTTCAGCCTGAGAAATTATGAGGGTGTTCTTCTCTTTTTGTTTTCTGACCCCAGTTTTTTAAGCTTTCCATTATAATACTTCACTCTCATCTAGTGACCATTATTTCTATTTCATTGCAGAAAATGAATCAGTTAAAAGAGAAATTCCAACACCTCTTCCTACCAAATTCACCCAGTTTGCTGCATCTGTGCTTAAATACTATGATTTTTCTCCCGTTATTATGGATGAACTAGATTCAAGTAAATCCATCTCTTCTACTGTGTATGGGATTCCATCCCCTTTTTCCTTCCCCAGTAACAATGCTCTAGTATTGTCCTAACTTTCTCTGGAATGATCAAATGTTCTCTCTTAACCTCATCACTCATCTGTCAGTTTGTTGTACTGTGGTGGCTTCCATGTTGCTGTGATACCGGAAGCTATGACAATGGTATTTCAAATACCAGCAGGGTCACCATGGTAGAAATGTTTCAGCAGAGTTTCCAGACTAAGACAGACTAGGAAGAAGGACCTAGTGGTATACTTCTAAAAAGAATTAGCCAATGAAAACCTTATGAATAGCAGCAGACCATTGTCTGATATAGTGCCGATCGATGAGCCCCTCAGGTTGGAAGGTACTGAAAATATGACTGGAGAAGAGCTGCCTCCTCAAATGGAGTCGACCTTTTTTTTTTTCGAAATATTTCATGAAATTTTCCTGTTGATTAACTTTTTTAAAAAATTTTTTTCCCATACAAAAATTTATACATACCGTGTTATGTGATTCTAATTGCTCTCCCCATACTGTGACAGCACACTCCTCCTTTCCACCTCTGATGCCCCATGATCACTCAACCAGCTCCTAACACTCTCTTCCTTCCCATCTCACCTCCAGACAGAAGCTGCCATTTAGTCTCTTGTATCTACTTGAGCTAAGAGGCACACTCCTCGCGAGTATCACTTTATGTCCCACATTCCAGTCCAATCTCTGTCTGAAGAGTTGGCCTCGGAAATTGTTTTAGTTCTGGGCCGATAGAGAATCCAGGGACCATGCTTTCCGGGGTTCCTCCAGTCTCATTCAGACCATTAAGTCTGGTCTTTTTACTAGAATTTGAGTTCTGCTATCCACCTTTCGCCTGCTCTGTCTGGGACTCTCTGTTGTTTTCCCTGTCAGGATGGTTATTGTGGTAGCCAGGCACCATCTAGTTCTTCTGGTCTCAGGCTGATGGAGTCTCTGGTTTATGTGGGCCTTTCTGTCTTGGGCTGATACTTTCCTTGTGTCCATGGTGTTCTTCATTCTTCTTTACTCCAGGTGGTTGGGATCAATTGATGTAAATTAGACGGCCACTTGCAAGCTTTTAAGACCCCAGATGCCACTCACCAAAGTAGGATACAGAACATTTTTTTGATAAGCTTTGTTATGCCAATTGACCTAGATGTCGCCTGAAAGCATGGTCCACAGATCCCAACCCCTGCTACTCTGTCCCTCAAAGTGTTTCATTGTATAAATCCTACTTGATCATGGTGAATTATTTTTTTGATATGTTGCTAAATTCTATTGGCTAGAATTTTGTTGAGGATTTTTGCATCAATGCTCAGTGAGGTATATTGGTCTGTAATTTTCATTTTTTTCTGATGTCTCTACCTGATTCTGGTATCAGAGTTATGCTGGCTTCATAGAATGAGTTTGGGAGTATTCTGTCCTTTTCTGTGCTCTGAAATACCTTTAGAAGCAGGGTGTTAACTCTTCTCTGAAAGTTTGGTAGAACTCTCCAGTGAAACTGTCCAGGCCAGGGCTTTTTTTTTTGTTGCTGTTGGGAGTTTTTTAATTACCTTTTCAATCTCTTCTTTTGTTATGCGTTTATTAATTTTTTCTGCCTCTGTCTGTGTTAGTTTAGGTAGGTAGTGAGTTTCTAGAAATTTGTCCATTTCCTCTAGGTTTTCAAATTTGTTAGAGTACATTTTTTTCATAGTAATCTGTATGATTCTTTTAATTTTGCTTGGGTCTGTTGTGATATCTCCCATCTCGTTTCTTATATGGGTTATCTGCTTCCTCTCTTGTTTTTCTTTTGTCAGTTTGGCCAATGATTTATCAATTTTGTTGATCTTTTCAAAGAACCAGCTTTTGGTCTTTTTAACTCTTTCAATTGTTTTTCTGTTCTCTATTTCATTTAATTCTGCTCTAATTCTTATTATTTTCTTTCTTTTGATGCCTTAGGGCTTCTTTTGATGCTCTCTTTCTTCTTGTTTGAATTGTAGGGTTAATGTTTTGATTTTTGCCCTTTCTTCTTTTTGGATGTGTGCATTTATTGCTATAAACTGACCTCTGAGCACTGTTTTTGTTGTGTCCCAAAGGTTCTGGTAAGATGTATTTGAGTCTTTGAATTTATTTATTCCATGATTAATTTCTTCTATAACCCAATAGTTTTTGAGCAAGGTGTTGTTCAGTTTCCACGTGTTAAATTTTTTTCCTTGCTTTTTCTGTTGTTGAGTTCTACCTTTATGGCTTTATAGTCAGACAAATGCTTGGTAATAGTTTGATGCTTTGGATTCTGTTAAGGCTTGCTTTATGGCCTAATATGTGGTCTATTCTGGAGGATGTTCCATGAACGTTGGAAAAGAAAATATACTTGGCTGTTTTTGGGTGGAATGTTTGGTATATGTCTATGAGAGCAAGTTGATTGATTGTAGAATTTAGCTCTTTCATGTCTTTGTTGAGCTTCTTTCTGGATGTTTTGTCCTTCACCAAAAGTATTGTGTTGAATACTCCTACTATTATTGAGGAGCTGTCTATCTCTCTTTTCAGTGCTGTTAGAGTTTGTTTTATGTATTTTAGAGCCCTGTCTTTGGTTGTGTAAGTATTTATTATAGTTATGTCCTCCTGGTGTATTGACAGTTTAATCATTATATCACATCCTTTCTTATCCTTTGTGGTGGATTTTACTTCAAAGTCTATTTTGTGAGAGATTAACATTGCCACTCCTGCTTTTTTCTGAGTGTTGTTTACTAGATATATTTTTTCCATCCTTTGAGTTTTAGTTTGTTTGTGTATTGAAGTCTAAGCTGTGTCTCTTGTAGGTGGTGTATAGACGGATTGTGTTTTTTAATCCAATCTGCCACTCTCTGTCTCTTTATTGGTGCATTTAGTCAGTTTATATTCAGGTAATTATTGATAGGTATGAGTTTAGTGCTGTAATTTTGATGTCTTTTTTTGTGTGTTGTTGACAGTTTCTGTGTTCCACTTAATTTTCTGTGCTGAGTCATTTTTTCTTTATGTATTTTCATCTTTTTCATTGTTATTGTTTTTGTATTGGCTGAGTCTTTATATTTTCCTAGTTTTTTTTTTTTTTTAACTTGTAGGATTATTAGTTTCATTTGTGGTTATCTTAATATTTACTCCTATTTTTCTAAGTTTATGCTAGGGTTTTATTTCTTTATATCACCTTGACTTCCTCTCCATATGAAAAATCTGTGTCTACAGTTTTAAGTCCCTCTTTTTTGTTTTTTTTAAATAAGAAATTTCATATTTGGTATTTCTGTTTCTTCTCTTTTCTGGAAGTAAAGATTATAACAATTGAAATATTGAGCTATGAAACATACAAAGGAGAAAATTTTAATTTTCAAACCATGTTGCACTCCACATCACTAAAATGGAATCATTTATTTTTCCTTTTTGTTCTACTTCCATAGGAAAGCACATCGTATCAGGAAAACAATCTTAAAATCATTAAGTGAGACTAGAATAATAGTAAAAGCTGAGACTCTTTTTGTCCCTCCAGCCACACGTCCTTTGCCTGTAACATTACTTTTCTTTAGAATGCTCTTTTCTCCTTCATTGCCCATTATCTGCTTTCATCCATTGAGTCTTGCATTAGTTACCTATTGCTGCACAACAAATTACTGCAAAACTTTAAGTTTGTACAGCATCAACAAATATTTATTCTCTCATGCTGACCCAGGTGTGAGCGAGAGAGAACACACCAGGACAGAAGTCAGTCTTTTTATTACTTGATCTTGTCCGTGACATCACATTACTTCTGCAGGTTCTAACTGTAGTAAATCCAGCCTACACTCAAGGGCAGAGGATTTTCCAAAGGCGTGAATACTAAGATGGCGTGAATACTAAGATCACTGGGGGGCCATCTTAGAGGCTGCCTACCATAGATCTCAGTACCAAAACATGTTCCTCAAGGTACATTTTCTGTACTTTCCATTGGTTGGTATTACTATTTTACAGATTTTTTTGATTATTTGATTAATGCCTATGGTTCCTATTAAATCATAATCTTCATAATAAGTAGATGAACAACTGAGCACCTATGTATTACAATTAAATAAATGAATATTACTGTGCCTTCCATCCTCTCTCCACCAGAGCTTTGCTCTAATATACTCAGTAGGTGGTCACCCAGGAGCCATCTGGATGAAAACTACTAGTGAGAGACTGGAACATTATCTTAGAATGTAGCAAAGAAAACATTTTATTTACTTCCAGTATTTATCATAAACTTAATGCATTAGTCTGCATGTAGCATTAGTAGACAAAAAGATCACATGGGTCTCTTATTCTAACCGTTCCTGTTTGCTATTTAGAAATAACAGAATTTTGAAGGGAAACTGGTGATGCTTTCAATTGTACCTACAATTGTAGTAATTGTATCTACAAGTGATGTTGATTTTTAATTATATATCAAAACTAGAATTTAAATTTCATTTCCCTCCCCTAAAAGTTACAAAGTTCGTGGACTTTGTAGCTGGCTGTCATGGACTACTAGTCCCCAGATCACACTATGAAAACTACTGCATTCGAGGCAGAAATATAATTAACACACTTGGATGATAATTCATCTTATTTTCAGGATGTCTAGAAAAGGAGGCAATTGAATTTTACAGCTTCTTACTTGAATCTATTCATAACTATAAAAATCATTGAGAAATATACTTTTATGTCTAATCGACATCCACAATGTGCTATTTTATAAAATGCAGTACCAACATTCCCTAGCTAAAAGGTTAAAATTGATATTTTAAGCTTTCTTGAGCCAGGAGATTTACAGTAAAGATTCCTGTACTGTCTTGACTTTACTTACCAAACTGATGATTAAAAAGAAGTCATGCGCTTAGTGTAGCTAAATTAAGGTTTCTCCGGCAATGTAATTTGAATTTCTTGGACTTTATATGATTAAGATCTTAGTCACAAAATTGCATTTGTTTTAAATGAAACCTTGAATCTTTAAGAGAAATCTACTGCTTAAATGCTAACTGGGTTGAATCAATAGCTTAGTTTGTAACGTGCTTTGAGTTATTCCTCACTTGTTAAATAAGTAGAGAGATAGAGCACATAAACTCATTTAGTTGTCTAAAAAGACCCAGGGAAGAAGAAACAGAGTAAGAAGGAAAAAGCTCACGTCCCTTGCATTTTCTGGCTGTTGCTTATTCTGTAATGGTTCAGCTCTGTGTTTGTTACAGTCTGGAGAGTTTTGAAGTTTGAGCTCTTGAAACACCAAATGAAGAGTGAAATAATTCTAATATTTGGTTTTCCTTACATAAAATGTTGGGTATTTTCACAGATCTCCACCTATATTTGTGCTCTTTCCCTTTTTTAAAAAGTATTAAATTACCTAAATAAATAACAATAAAGGTGACAAGTTGTAAAGATCATAATAGGCAATAAGAATGACTCCTATTTAGCTAAATACCAGCATGGTGTTAGGTGCCGGGAGCCGATTCCGACTCACTGTGACCTTGGTTACCACAGAATGGAACACTGCCCGGTCCTGCGCCACCCTCTCAGTTGTTGTTATGTTTGAGCCCATTGTTGCAGTCACTGTGTCAATCCATCTTATTGAGGGTCTTCCTCTTTTTCTGGCCCTCTACCAAGCATGATGTCCTTCTCCAGGGATTGGTCCCTTCTGATAACATATCCAAAGTACATGAGATGAAGTCTCAACATCCTTACTCTAAGGAGCATTCTGGCTGTATTTCTTCCAAGAGAGATTTGTTTGTTCTTTTGACATTCTGTGGTATATTCAATATTCTTCGCCAACATCATAATTCAAATGCATCAATTCTGCATTTTTTCTTATTCACTGTCTAGCTGTTGCATGCATATGAGGAGACTGAAAATACCATAGTTTGGGTCAGGTGCACCTTAATTCTCAAAGTGACATCTTTGCTTTTAACTCTTTAAAGAGGTCTTTTGCAGCAAATCCTGTGGAGAAATGTAAATAGAAAGTCAAAGAAAACCATTCCACACAATGCTTTTCTGAAGCTATATGGTCATCTTATAACAGCCAAATTTGTTAGTTTCTTCCCAAGTTAAAGGTTCTTTCTGTTTAAAATTCATGGTACCAGACTCCTTATGGCTTTGTTTTGTATTCTTCCAACAGATCTATCACCACCTCCCCCTCCTTTAGCTCAAATACCTGGCTCCATGAGCCATCTTTGCTTCTTCCTGAGGGGCTGTGGAGCTCTGCTTTCCTCTTTGTTTTAATGTTGTCATCTTTTGCATATTGACATCTGTTTTCCTATTTTCAGTGTTTTAGCTTGGATTTATTTTTGTGACTTCCTTCTCTGGGTTGATATCTGTTTGCTCTATCCTGTGTTCTAATCTTGGTTTGTTATCTGATGTTACTGATTTTCAAACCAGAGTATTCCCTTTAGTATGTCTTGTAATATTTGTTTGGTTTTAGCAAATTCCCTAAACTTCTGTTTATCTGGAAATGCGCTAAATTTGCCATCATATTTGAGAGACAGTTTTGCTGGATATATAATTCTTTGCTAGCTTTTTTTTTTTTCCCCTCAAGGCTTTATATATGTCATTCCATTGCCTTCTTGCCTGCATGGTTTCTACTGAGTAGTCCGAGCTTATTCTTATTGACACTCCTTTGTAGATTACTTTCTGTTTCTCCCTAGCTGCTCTTAAAATTCTCTCTTTATGTTTAGTTTTGGCAAGTTTGGTTATAATATGTCTTGGTAACTTTCTTTTGGGATCTACCTTATGTGGGGTTCAATGAGCATCTTGGATAGATATCTTCTCATCTTTCACGATATCAGGGAAGTTTTCTGCCAACAAATCTTCAACAATTCTTTATGTATTTTATGTTATCGCCTCGTTTTGGTATTCCAATCACTCGTAGGTTATTCCTCTTGATGGAGTCCCACATGATTCTCAGCGTTTCTTCATTTTTTTAAATCCTTTTATCTGATTTTTCCTCAAATAAGTTGGTGTCAAGTGCTTTACCTTCAATCTCACTGATTCTGACTTCTGTTGCCTCAATTCTGCTCCTATGACTTTCTATTGAGTTGTCTAATTCTGAAATTTTATTGTTAATCTTCTGGATTCCTGATTGCTGTCTCTCTATGGATTCTTGCAGCCTGTTAAATTTGTCATTATGCTCTTTTCTAATCTTTTTAATTTCCTTTATTGCATGTCTTGCATTTTGATTAATTTCCTTCCTAATTTCTTGAAGAGTTCTGTATATTAATCTTTTGTATTCTGCCTCCAGCAATTCTAAGAAATTTTCTGCCTCTGGAAAAATTTCTAAATTCTTTATTTTGGGAGCTGTCTGAAGACATCATGGATTGCCTCTTCATGAGATTTGATACTGACTTTTGTCTCTGAGCCATCATTAAGTTATTATGTTTATTTATTTTATGTTTGTTTACTGTGTCCTAGCTTCTTGTTTTGTTTTGATATGCCCATATACACTGCTCGTATGATCTAGTTTGATTATTGGCACCTCTGATGTTCTAACGTCCTGTCACCAGGTGGTTAGATCCGTTACTAGGTATGTGAGTTCAGGAGTCTGGCCACTCCTCCTGTATGGATTCAGCTGAGGTGCCTAGGTGGGTAGCTATCAAGTGTGTGGTGTAAGCTTTCACTTACAGTCCTAGACAGGCATGGGTGATTGGTGTAGGCACAGGCATCTGGCTGCAGCAGGGGGACACACTCTGAGCAAGGCAGGGATCTGATAGCCACCCAGGAGTGTCCAGGAGGAAGGCGTGTCCCTGTTTTCTAGAGAACATAGATGGGTGGGTTTTGCAGCTGGACTATGAGCACCTAATGCTCTTGTCTGTAAGGACTGGGGGCACCTCTTATTCATGGGCCCCTATCACAGGTGGCTAGGTGGCATAGGTGGAGCCACCAGTCCTGAGGCCCATGATGTGGGTAGTTGGAGACCCTGCTTAATGGGCAGAGCAGTGTCAAATGTCAAGAACCTGCCACATCACAGCTGAAACAGTTGAAGTTACAGTTCTGGTATATACCCTGTTGTACTGCGGTAATGAGAGCCTATGCTACTGAGATGGGCCCACACAAATCTGTGAAGGAGGAAAGGCACTCACAGTCCCTGGATCTCTTATGCCCATGCCTAGGCAAAGGAGCTGTGCCTACCCTGGGTTCCTGGCATAGGGGAGCTGGCAGCTTATTTTTTCCCCTCTCTTTTGTTAATTTGTTCACTCTCCAAGGCAGGGAGAATGGCTCCGGGTGTGTGACGGATCCTACTTCCGGCCCAGGGAACTCGGCCAATTGCTGAAGGCAGTCCAGGACCCAGTGCAGAGCAGGGAGTGGGGAGGTAAATGGAAGAGAGTTTTTTCCCTAAGGGTGGTTTTTTTGATCCGTGCAGTAAGCCATACGCAAGTACTTATCTTTCACTGATGAGGGCTGCTTCTCCCTGGTTCTGGGTGGCTGTGTAGACTCTCTGGCACTGGGTCTCTCCCAATGTGGAAAATGTGCCTCCCGAGCACTGCCACTTGCCTGCCTCACTGCTCACCCACGAGCTGCTCAGGCCTGAAGTGTTCAGGCTCTTGCTGGGTCAGGTCTGGCAACTCCTCGATGCTTCTGAACCGTCTCTCCCTCCCCCTGCCACTCAGCCTGGTTTGTCACTTCTGCCTTTGATGTTCAGGGCTCCCAGATTGCCATATATAATTGAATCATTTGTTTTTTCGGATCTTTGTAGTAAGAGGGTCCACCAAAAGCATCTGACTACTTCGCCATCTTGGCCCTGCCTCTGGAGTCGACCTTAATGTTGTGAATGAAATAAAGCTTTCAGGACTTTCATTTACTCATGTGGCATGACTCCAAATGAGAATAGCTACAAACATCCATTAATAATTGGAACGTGGGATGTACAAAGTATGAAACTAGGAAAACTGGAAGCCATCAAAAATGAAATGGAACACTTAAAGATCAATATCCTAGGCATTAGTGAACCGAAATGGACTGATATTGGACATTTTGAATCAGACAATCTATGGTTTACTATGCTGGGAATGACAACTTGAAAAGAAATGGCATCTTACTCATAGTCAAAAGGAACTTTTCAAGATCTATCCTGAAGTACAATACTGTCAATGATAGGATAATATTCATATGTATACAAGGAAGACCAGTTTGTATGATTATTATTCAAATTTAGGCATCAACTACTAAAGCCAAAGATGAGGAAATTGATGGCTTTACTAGCTTCTTCATGCTGAAATAAATCAAACCTGTAATCAAAATGAATTGATAATTACTGGTAATTGGAATGCAAAAGTTGGAAACAAAGAAGGATCAGTAGTTTGGAAAATGTGGTGTTGGTAATAGAAATGACACCAGAGACAACATGATAGAATTTTGCACTACCATCAATGTGTTTATTGCAAATACCTTTTCTCAACAATGTAAAAATGGCTATACACATGGACCTCACCAGATGGAATAAGAAGGAATGAAATCGACTACATCTGTGGAAACAGACAATAAAGAAGCTCAATATATTCAGTAAGAACAGGGTCAGGGCCTGAAGGCGGAGCATACAATCAATTGCTCATATACAAGTCCAAATCGAAGCTGAAGAAAATTAGAGCAAGTTCACAAGTACCAGAATATGACCTTGGCTATATTCCCCCTGAATTTAGAGACCATCTCAAGAATAGACTTGACACTTTGAACACTAATGACCAAAGACCAGACAAGTTGTGGAATGACCTCAAGGACATCATACATGAAGAAAGCAAGAGGTCATTGAAAGGACAGGAAAGATAGAAAAGACAAAAATGGATGTCAGAAAAGACTCTGAAATTTGCTCTTGAATACAGAGTAACTAAAGCTAATGGAAGAAATAATGAAGTAAAAGAACTAAACAGCAAATTTCAAAGGGCAGATCAAGAAACAAAGTAAAATATCATAATGAAATGTGCAAAGACCTAGAGTTAGAAAACAAAAAGGGAAGAACATGCTTGGCATTTCTCAAGCAGAAAGAACTGAAGCAAAAAGTCAAGCCTTAGGTTGCAATATTGAAGGATTCTACAAGGAAAATATTGAACAACATAGGAAGCATTAAAATAAGATGGAAAGAATACAGAGTCACTGTACCAAAAAAAATTGGTTGATATTCAACCATTTCAAGAGGTAGCATATGATCAAGAATCAATGGTACTGAAGGAAGAGGTACAAGCTGCACTGAAGGCATTGGTGAAAAGCAAGGCTTCAGGAAGTGATGGAATACTAATTGAGATGTTTCAACAAATGGAAGCAGCACTGGAGGTACTCACTCATCTATGCCAAGAAATTTGGAAGACAACTATTTGGCCAGTCAACTGGAAGAGATGAATATTTGTGACCATTTTAAAGAAAGATGATACAACAGAATGTAGAAATTATCGAACAATATCACTAATATTACACACAAGTAAAATTTTGCTGAAGATCATTCAAAAGTGGTTGCAGCAGTACATCAGTAGGGAACTTCCAGAAGTTCAAGCTGGATGCAGAAGAGGACCTGGAACAAGGGATATTATTTCTGAAGTCAGGTGGATCTTGGCTGAAAGCAGAAAATACCAGAAAAATGTTTACTCGTGTTTTATTGACTACGCAAAGGCATTCGCCTGTGTGGATTATAACAAATTCTGAATAGCATTGAGAAGCATGGGAATTCTAGAACATTATATTGTGCTCATGAGGAACCTGTACATAGATGAAGAGGCAGCTATTCGAACAGAACAAGGGGATACAGCGTGGTTTAAAGTCAGGAAAGGTGTGTGCCGGGATTGTACACTTTCGCCATACTTACTCATTGTGTATGCTGAGCAAATAATCTGAGAAGCTGGACTATATGAAGAAGAAATTGACAACAGGATTGGAGGAAGTCTCATTAACAGCCTGCAATACACAGTTGACAGAATCTTGCTGAAAGTGAAGAGGACTTGAAGCACTTCCTAATGAAGTTCAAAACTACAGCCTTCACTATGGATTGTACCTCAACATAAAGAAAACAAAAATCCTCACAACTAATTAGCAGCATCATGATAAATAGAGAAAAGATTGAAGTTGTTAAGGATTTCATTTTACTTGGATTTGCAATCATCACCCATGGAACCAGTAGTCAAGAAATCAAATGATGTATTGTGTTAGGCAAATCTGATACAAGAGAGCTCTTTAAAGTAGTAAAAAGCAAATACACCACTTTTAGAACCAACATGCGCCTGGCCCAAGCCATGGTATTTTCAACACTTCTTATGCATGAAACATCTGGGCAATGAACAAGGAAGACTGAAGAACAGTTCATGCCTTTGAATTATGGTATTTGGGAAGAATGTTGAATATATCATGGACTTCCTGAAGAAGGAACAAATCTGTCTTGAAAGAAGTACATCCAGAATGCTCCTTAGAATCGAGGATGGTGAGAAAGTGGAGTACACGAAGTGTGAATCTAGGAAAATTGGAAGTTGTCAAAAATGAAATAGAACACTAGGCATTAGTGAGCTGAAAAGGACTGATATTAGCCATTTTGAATGTGGCAGTCATATTGTCTACTACGCCAGTGTCTCAGTTATCTAGTGCTGCTATCACATGAATATCTCAAGCGAATGGATTTAATAGACTAATTTATTCTCTCACAGTTTAAGAGGCTAGAAGTTCAAATTTAGGACACCAGCTCCAGGGGAAAGCTTTCTGATCTTTTGGCTTTGGGAGAAAGTCCTTGTCATTAATATTTCCCTGGTGAAGGAGCGTCTCAGCACAGGGACACTGGGCCAAAATACTTGCTCCATTGCCTGCTCTTCTTTCTTGGTGGTAAGAGGTCCCTTTCCTCTCTGCTTGTTTCTCTCTTTTATATTTCAAAAAAAATTAACTCAGGATAGAATCTAATCCTGTAGATTGTGTCCTGCCTCATTAACATAATTGCTTCTAATCCTGCCTCATTAGCATCATAGACATTAGGATTTATAACACATAGGATAATTACATCAGTCTGGGAATCATGGCCTAGCCAAGTTTACAATTTTGGGGGGACACAATTCAATCCATAACAGCCTGGAATGAAAATTGAAGAGTAACAGTGTTGCATTCATTGTCAAAAAGAACATTTCAAGATCTATTCTGAAGTACAACTCTGTCAGTGATACTATGATATTCATATACCTAAAAGGAAGACTGGTTAATATGAATATTATTCAAATGTACCCACCAACCACTAACGCCACGATAAAGAAATTGAAGATTTTTACCAAGTTCTGCGGTCTTAAATTGATCAAACATGCAATCAAGATGCATTGATAATTACTGGTGATTGGAACATGAAAGATGGAAAAAAGAAGGATCAGTACTTGGAAAACATGGCCTTGGTGATAGAAATGATGATGGAGATCGCATGATAGAATTTTGCAAGACCAATGACTTACTCATTGCAAATACTTTTTTTTAACAATTTAAATGGAGACTATACATGTGGACCATAACAGATGAAATACACAAGTATCAAATTGACAACATCTGTGGAAAGACACCATGGAAAACTTAGTATCATCTGTCAGAACAAGGCCAGGGGTTGACTGTGGAACAGACAACCAACTGCTCATATACAAGTTTAAGTTGAAGCTGAAGAAAATTAAAACAAAATCACAAGAACCAAAACATGACCTTGAGTATATTCTACCTGAATTTGGAGACCATCTCAAGAATATGTACCTCAAGAAGAGATTTGACATATAAAACACTAATGACCAAAGACCAGATGAGTTGTGGAATGACATCAAGGACATTATATATGAAGAAAGCAAAAGGTCATTAAAAAGACAGGAAAGAAAGAAAAGACCAAAATATATGTCAGAAGAGACTCTGAGACTTGTTCTTGAACATAGACTAGCTAAAGAGAATGGAAAAAATGAAGAAATAAAAGAGCCGAACAGAGTATTTCCAACAGAGGCTTGAGAGACAAAGTAAAGAATTTTAATGGAATGTGCAAAGTCCCGGCATTAGAAAACTGAAAGGGAAGAACACATTCAGTATTTCTTAAGCTGAAAGAACTGAAGAAAAAAATTAAACCTCATGTTGCAGTACTGAAGTATTCTATCGGCAAGATATTGAAGGATGCAGGAAGCATCAAAGAAAATGGAAAGAATATACAGAGTCATTGTAGCAAAAAGAATTGGTCGATGTTCAACCATTTTAGGAGGTAGCATTTGATCAAAAATCCATGGTATGGAAGGAAAATGTCCAAGCTGCACTGAAGGCATTGGGAAAAAGAATGCTCCAGGAAATGATGGAACACCATCATTAAGATGTTTCAACAAGCAGATACAGGCTGGAGGTACTCACTCATCCTTGCCAAGAAATTTGGAAGACAGCTTACGTGGCCAACCAACTGAAAAAGATCCATATCTGTGCCCATTCCAAAGAAAGGTGATCCAACAGAATGTGGAAATTATCCAACAATATCATTAATATCACACACAAGTAAAATTTTGCTCTATATAATTCAAAAAGGTTTGCAGCAGTACATCGACAAAGAAGTGTCAAAAATTGAAGTGGATTCAAAAGAGGACTTGGAAGGAAGGATATAATTGCTGATGTTAGATGAATCTTGTCTGAAAGCAGAGAATACCAGAAAGATGTTTACCTGTGTTTTATGGACTATGGAAAGGCATTTGACTGTGTGGATCATAACAAATTACGGATAACATTGTGAAGAATGGGAATTCCAGAACACTTAACAGTCCTCATGAGGAAACTGTACATAGACCAAGAGGCAGTTTTTCAAAGAAAACAAGAGGATACTGCCTGGTTCTAAATCAGGAATGTATGCTTCAGGTTTGTATCCTTTCACCAAACTTATTCGATATGTAGGCTGATAAATAATCAGAGAAGCAGGACTATATGAAGAAGAACGTGGCATCAGGACTGGTGGAAGGATCATTAACAACCTGCGATATGCAGATGACAGAACTTTGTTTGTGGAAAGTAAAGACTTGAAGAACTTACTGATGAAGATCAATAACTGCAGCCTTCAGTACGGATTGTACCTCAACATAAAGGAAAGAAAAATCCTCACAACTGGACCAATAAGCAACATCATGATAAATGGAGAAAAGATTGAAGTTGTCAAGGATTTAATTTTACTTGGATCCACAATCAACACCCATGGAAGTAGTAGTCAAGAAAGCAAAGGCTGTATTGTATTGGGAAAATCTGATGCTAAAAAAACTATGTAAAGAGTTAAAAAGCAAAGATGTCAGCTTGGGACTAAGGTGTGCCTAAGTCATGATTTTTTCAATCACCTCACCTGCATGCGAAAGCTGGCCAATGAACCAGGAATATCAAAGATTAATTGATGCATTTGAATTATGGCGTTGGCCAAGAATATCTGAATATACCATAGACTTCCAGAAGAATGAACAAATCTGTCTTGGAAGAAGTACAGCCAGAATGTTCCTTAGAAGTGAGGATGGTGAGATTAGTCTCAGGCATTTTGGACATGTTATCTGAAGATATCAGTCCCTGGAGACAGACATCATTCTTGGAAAGTAGAGGGCCAGCGAAGAAGAGGAAGACCCTGAACAAGATGGATTGACTAGTGGCTGCAATGATAAGCTCAAACATAGCAGTAATTGTGAGGATGGGGTACTACTGGGCAGCGTTTCATTCTGTTGTACGTAGGGTTACTATAACTTGGAATTGGTATAATAGCACCTATCAACAACAACAACACAACATTTGACTAGCTGCCATTAGAGACGCCCACTATGTCTTGTTTCTTATCAGATTGGGATTTCTGAAGTGTATTATAACCTTATTTGACCACAGAAGTGTATGTGGTTGGATGTTCCCCTGACGGACATCATGCAGTGCATGGCTGTATATGCATATATGTGCACACACACACACATCCCTAAACTCAAAGTGTCTATTTATGACATAGTATTCCTCATGATATTAATAGCCAAAAAAGAACTTCCCAAAAGACAACAGACAATACTATTTTTACTTCCAAGTCCAAAACTATTGTTGATTTACTATCATTATTTTTGAAATTACAAAGTTATTTCAAGCAAAATGTTCATTTTCATTTAGTAAGAGCCATTCATTATTTCAATCCCTTTTAAAATTCCTTTCAGAAAATGTTGGAAGGTATGTTCTTTTCTATGAGGACAATAGAGTTAATTTTCTTTCAAATTATTATAAGAAACCATGATTTTTAATTTTATCCTTCGCAAAAGAAATACTACATCTGTTATACTTCAAAAGTTGTAAAAGAATCATGATCATGAGGATAGAATTCATCATATACTTATGTTTTTTGATTTCTATCATAAATTTTGCCCTGTAGAATTTTTAAAGCCATATTGAAGAAAAGGATTCTTTTAAAATAGGTTTATAACTGTGAAAAAAATGAAAGATCTAACATAAACTTTTGTTAATCAAGAAGAAAGCAAATGATTCACACTTTAGAACTATACTAAATTGACAGAAAAGAAAGAAAATCTGTATATTTTGAAATTTTAATCCCCCCAGATCTCTTTATAGGCATAATGTATATCCTCACAGCACACCTTCTAGAGTATTTTGTCTGTAAAACAAAATGTCAATGTTAATTTTATTAACATTTCTATAATAGGTCTCTCTTAACTTTGAGAAGTTCTCAGAAAAAAAAAAAAAAAAAAAAACTTAAAGTCTTGATAGTCTTCAGAGAGCACATTTTTTCCTGAAAAAGAATTATAAATCTGATCTCTTTCTTAATTATATTATGTCACAACAAGCAATTTTGACACACGTGTTTCGGGTTTGCTATTTGAATGCAAACTGTTCTTAGTTGAACAGCATTTAATACAAATGATATTAAAACTTGTTTTATATTTAACTTATTTGATTTTATTTTAAGGTGTTCTAAGTTATCATACATAGAAACTTGATGAAAATATTATATGGTCTTTTATCTTTTGAAGTTATGAAGCATATTCTTTTTTTAATAATAAAATAACACATTTGATGCAGTAATTTGGTCAGTTTTTGCACAATAGTAATGGAAAATGCAAAAATTGAATGGATAATCAACTCTCCTTAAATGAATTTCCTAAGAAGGTAACTGTCAAATTTCTGTGTCTGGCTCTTAAATGTGAAGTCTTAGAAATATTAGGTTAAAAGCTGACAATCCAATATGTTTTATTTGGTGCCATTTAAAGTATCCAAAGATTGAAGCAATGTTTGAACATTTTCTTTTGTAATTGGTAAAAGGCAAAGTAAAATATACTTTTAATTCAGAATACAAATGACCCCTCAGAAACATATCCTGACTCTATGCAGAGAAATGATCCCTGAAAATATGAGAAATTTAATACAAAAATGGCTTTGCTTGTTAAAAAAAATGATTTATCTTGCTTTTATCATTACACCACTACACAAGGTTCTCATGTCATCAAAGCACTCTTCCAACCCTGATACTCTATTTTTAAACAGTACAATAGGATTGGTTTAATTCTGTCATAGTTTTTACAATCATATATTTAAAAGTGAATGAACAGGATGTCTTCTTATGCATTTTCTTATATTTCATTTAAACAAAGTGAGTTCATTTCTTTGTATATTTATATTTATTTTTTGTAAGGTTTATCCATTGATAATAAGGTTAATGTATGGTTCTATTTAGTTCATATACCTATCTTGAATTTATTCTTATCTGTGTTGTGTTCTTTGGTCTTCTAGGTTTAAGGTTATCAAGAATTGACATATTACTGGGGTCTTAAAAGCCTGTGAGCAGCCATCTAAGTCACTCCACTGGTCTCACCCCTTTGAGAGAAAAGGAGAATGAAGAAAACAAGATACAAGGGAAAGATTAATCCAAAGGACTAATGGATCACAACTACCACAGCCTTGACCAGACTGAGTCCAGTACAACTAGATGGTGCCTGGCTACCACCACTGACTGCTTTGACAGGAATCGCAACAGAGGGTCCCAGACAGAACTGGAGAAAAATGTAGAACAAAATTCTAACTCACAAAAATGACCAGACTTACTGGCCTGACAGATACAGGAGAAACCCCGAGAGTATGGCCACCGGACACCCTTTTAGCTCAGTATGAAGTCACCTCTGAGGTTCACACTTGAGCCAAAGATCAGACAGGCCCATGCCCATAAAACAAAAGGAGACTAATGGGGCACAACAGTCCAGGGACAAGGACTAGAAGTCAGGAGGGGACAGGAAACCTAGTAATAGGGAACCTAAGGTAGAGAAGGGGGAGTGTTGACATGTCGTGGGGTTGTTAACCAATGTCATAAAACAATATGTGTACTAACTGTTTAATGAGAAACTATTTGTTCTGTAAACCTTCATCCTCATCATACACAGTTAATCCTCATTATACAGTTTCATATTCTTGAATTCACCTATTTGCTAAAAACGTTCACACAGCTTTCATGCCATTCATAGGCATGTACATGCACAGAACAGTGAAAATTTTCCAGCTGAGGTCAAACAAGACTGATTTGGTATTCACTAATTCAGTATTTGCAGGAACATTTTAAAACATAACTACCACATATAACGAAGAGACTGCATTAGTTAACTGAAACTGAGAACACATGTCCTTTGGCAAGCTCTATATGTTAGACTGTATTATTTATTAGTAATTCTTCCTTCCCTCCAAGTGCTTGCTTGCGTTAGTATAAATATAGTTCCATGAGTAATGAATGTTAGGCATGAACATGTAACTTGCTTTAACCAATGGAAAAGTGACAAGGTTGACGCCTGAACAGAAGTATTATGTGTTTCTGCTTCTACCGTCCATGAATAAGTTATGCCATATTTAGCCATTCTTTCTTCAGCCAGAGTAACTGAATAAAAACACACGAACCCAAAGCCTGTGATCTTAGTCCAGACTGTTGGAGCTGAGATTAGCTGATTTGAGTTTGAAATTTAAACAAGTAATTTTTGTTTAAAGTCAAGGAGGTTTTGGGAGGTTTTTGTTTGGTTGTTTTCATTTTTGTTGTTATTATGCAGCATTATTGTGGCAGAAAACTGACTAATACTCCATAGCATAAGAAATGAGAACTTAATCATAGCTTTTTAGTATGACTATAAAGAAATATAGATAATAAATGTTTTAGAACTTTCTAAATAATAAAAAACTGTAATGTATTTAAAAGTTTCCATCTTGATTAAATAGTGTTCATGAGTGAAAAATTATTTACAAAATTAAGGCAGAAACATTTTAAAGATGCATTAAAAATATTTCAAAGACTGAAAGGCATAACATTTTATCTATTGATAGTCACTTAAGGAAAGAACTAAGTTATACGAAGAAAAAGTATATATATGATATTCATTTAAGTTTCATTCTGGCTTCCATTTAGATACCATGAGTACTGCTGAGTTAATACACGTATACCTTCAAAAAAAACTAGAGAAATTTCCATATTGCGTAATTTTTTATTTTAATATTAGAGACATCTACAAAGAGAAAATGTTCTCAATTATACATTGACTAAAATAATAACTCATATTTCAGTGATTTAATAAATTAGGGTATATGTGAATTCTCTGTTTCAAGAGATAATATGCCTCAGGGGAATATAAGCTTTCTCTTGAAGAGATTATTTTACATTTGACATAAATGGTTGGAAATAGGCACAAAATAAAAATGACATTTCAGCTTTCACATAAGTTTTCTGGCTACTATAGATTTCTGGGTCTTTTAAGTTCCTGCTTTTCTAATTAACTCTAAGTATAAAATAAAGGAACTGAGGATGGAAGTACAGAGAAAATAACCAATACATCGTCTTAAGTGTACAGATTGTTAAAGTATGCCCAGATTTGTCCATGTTCATAAAAACATTAGATCTTCAAATCAAAGATTTATTCCAGATATCTGTCTTAACTTCAACCTCTGTAGGAATACTAGCTCAATATCCAACTTCTGGGATACTAGTCAGACATCTGAAGTTCAACAGGTTTAAATTAAATTCACCTTCTACCTTTCACAGTTGTGTTGTCCTCTTGTTTTTTCACCTTGGTTATGGGGTAGTATGAACATATGACTAAGTCAGGATCACAGCAGAATAAGATGGTACACTCAAATGTAGTAATGTAGCAGACTTCAAAGCAGGGACAATTTACAAATTTGAGGGAAAGTTCAAAGAAAACCAAGTCATGCTGAAGCACCCTCAGTTTAGCAATAGCAGGGAGCCATGAGCATCACTTGGCCTGAAGAGACGGGGAGAGAGCGTATTATGGATTGAATTATGTTCCTCCAAAATATGTATTGTAAATCCTAAACTCAATGCCTTAGGTTACAATCTCATTTGGGAATGGGTTGTCTTTGCTATGTTAGTGAGGCAGGGTTAATG
This sequence comes from Dugong dugon, assembly GCA_030035585.1. NCBI lineage: Eukaryota > Metazoa > Chordata > Mammalia > Sirenia > Dugongidae > Dugong > Dugong dugon. The sequence continues at coordinate 46,019,030 of CM057465.1, forward strand.
TAAGGTGTATCCTGAGTCAATCTCTTTTGAGATATAAAAAAGATTAAACAAGCAAGCAGAGCAGAGATGGGGTAAAATAGATGCCAAGACATATGGAGATTGCCAAGGAACCAGGAAGCAGAAGCTGAAGAGACAAATAACTCCAGAGCTGACAGAAAGAGAAAGCTTCCCCTTAGAGCCAGTGCACTAAATTTGGACTTCTAGCCTCCTAAACTGAGACAATAAATTTATGTTTGTTAAAGTCATCCACTTGTGATATTTCTGTCATAACGACATTAGACAACTCAGAGTGCTTACTAAAAAATAAGCAAGAGCTGAAGTTGTCATTGTACTACTACAATTACAAGAGAAAACTGCCCAAGAGCAGAGAAACTCAGAAAGGCCAATACATGACTGGGTAGGGAAGTAACCATAGAACTAAATACTTCAACTTCATTATCCCCCTGCCACAGCCTCTCCTGCAGTAGCTCCCATCAACTAAACTCAATAGTAAGCTAGAGGGAAAGAAGAGGACAATTTGAAGTGAATAAAAATTGGTCTTCTGGTGACAGAGGAGGGTGGAGAAAGGTAGAAAGTAGATCCAAAGAGGCAGGTGGAGTATTTCTATCACATCTATCCAGTGTTTCAAGACAGAAACAAGAAAATCTTTCTAAAATTTTCCTCCCTTAACCTATCTACATTCAAAACATGTTTTGGTTCATCTAAAACCCAGTGGAATTTCACCTCCACATGGCATGATATAGTAGACTTAAGTTAGTAACCCACCAGCTCTCAATATTTCTCAAAATGAGGTGAAACATCAGAAGTGATGAGACATTGCAACAGTCATTTTTTACTATTTTGTGGAAGAACACTCTAAGCATAACCAAGTCAAAGTTATTAAGCTGTAAGTATAGATGAGGGTATGTCTTTGCAGAACACCTATGTTCTACAAAGAGAGCCTACATGGTGAAAACTCTCGCTGTGTATGCCACTAAGAACAAGGTATCTAGGTAAGGAGCACCACATCATCAGTCCCTTTACCCCAAATCTGTGAGTGACTTGAACTCTCAATGAGGAAACTAATTAAAACTTCACCAGCTTCAAATATATATTAGGTCTCAAGAGAAATTAAAAAAATAATTGAAATAAATGAAAATAAAAATACAGCTTATCAATATTTGTGGGAGTCAGCAAAAGTAGTGCTTACAGGGAAATGTAAAGCTTTGAATGTATCATTAGAAAAGAAGATTTTAAACCAATAATCTAAGCTTCTACTCAGAAAACTTGAAAAAGAAGATCAAATTAAATTCAAAGTAAAAAAAAAGAAATAAAACTAGAGTAGAAATCAATATTGAAAACAGAAAATTCATAGAGAAAAATCAACAAAGATGAAATCTTTTTTTAATCAATAAAATTGATAAAACTACAGCCAGACTAACCAGGAGAAAAAGAGAGAAATAACTAATATTAGAACAACTAACATTAGAAATGAAATAGGGGTCATCACAACTGACCCTATGGACATTAAAAGAATAATAAAGAAATGTTATGAACAGCTCTCTACCTCCAAATTTGGTAACTTAGGCAAAATAGGCCAATTCCTTGAAAGACACAATCAATAAAAACTCACAAAAGGACAAATGGATAATCTGATAGGTCCACACCTATCAAATAAATTGAATCAACAATTAATAACCTTCCAAAACAGAAAGCATCACACCTAGATGGCTTCACTGGTGAACTCTACCAACCATTTAAAGAATAAAAAACTCTTCCTAAAGAAAAAAGAAAAGCAGAGAACATTCCCTACCTAATTCTGAGTCAGCATCACCCTATTACTGAAATCAGAGAAACACATTACTACGAGGAAAAATTATGGAGCAATATTTTTCATAAACATAGATGTAAAAATCATCAACAATGAGAAAACTGAATCTAACAATGTATAAAAAGAATTATACCCCATGACAAAGTGGGATTTATCCCAGGTATGCAAAGCTGGTTCAACATTCATAAACTAATTAATTTAATGCATCGTATTAACAGGCTAAAGAAGAGAAGTCATATGATCATGTCAGCTTTGGACAAATCCAACATCCACTCTTATTAAATACTCTAAGCAAACTAAGAATAGAGGTAATCTTCTTTAACTAGATAAAGAACATCTTAAAAACAAAACAAACAAATAAAAGATACACAGAATGGAAAGAAATAAATAAAATGACCTTTGTTCTATGTGGTATGATCGTCTATGTAGAAAATCCCAAGGAACTGTCAAAAAAACTCCTGGAAATAATAAGTGATTATAAAAAGGTTGTAGGATACAAGATTAATATTCAAAAGTCAATTAATTTCTTATATATCAGTCACATATAATTGTAATTTGAAATTGAAAACAAAAATACAATTTACATTAGCACCCAAAAAAATGAATTTCTGAAGTATGAAAGCAAACAAACAGATCTTTTGCCATCAAGACAATTCCAACTGATAATGACCCTATAAGACAGAGTAGATCTGCCCCCATAGGGTTTTCAAGCAGCAGCTGGTGGATACTTTTGGTTAGCAGCTGAGAGCTTAACCACTCCACCACCAGGGCTCCTTAAATATAAATCTAACAAAATATGTATAAGATCTGTATGAGGAAAACTACAAAACTCTGATGAAAGAAATACCAGATCTAAATAAACAGAGAGATATTCCATGTTCACAGATAGGAAGACTTAATAAGAGTAAGATGTTAACACTTCTTAACTTGATCTATAGATTTAAAAATTCCAATAAAAAATCCAGCAAGTTATTTAATTGCTGATTCTAAAGTTATTTAACTGATTCTAAAGTTCATACGGAAAGAGAAAAATGTGGAATAGCCAAAAAGATACTGAGAAAGCACAGAGTTGGAGTATGATAGTACCCTACTTCCGTCAAGGCTTAATATATAGCTATGTTGATCAAGACAGCTTTTGGTACTGGTGAAGGAATAGACAACAGATAAGTGGAACACAATAAAGAACACAGAAATAGACTCACACAAATATAACCCATTGATCTTTGACGAAGGAGCAAAGGCAATTCAATGGAGAAAGGATCGCGTTTTCAACAAATGGTGCAGGAACAACTCAAAATCTACATTCAAAAAAATGAGTCTTCCCAAAGCTTTATCTTTCACAAAAATTAACTCAAAATGGATCCTACACCTAAATGTAAAATGTCAAACCATACAACTTCTAGAAGATAACATAAGAGAAAATCTAGGTGACATTGGGTTTGGAGATGACTTCTTAAACATAATAAAATTACCATATATAAAGTAAAAGAAAAACAAGATAAGATGGACTTTCTTAAAATTAAAACTTTCTGCTCTGCCAAAGATTGTGTTAAGATAATAAAAACACAAGGCAAAATTGGAAAAAATATTTGAAAATCACATATCTGTTAAAGGACTTGTATCTAAAACATAAAAAGAACATATAAAGTGCAATGATAAGAAAACAAACAACCCAATTAAAAATGAGCAAAAGATCTGAACAGACACTTCACCTAAGAAGATATACAGATGGTAAATAACATCTAAAAAAAAATTGTCAGCCTCATATGTCATTTGAGAATTTCAAATCAAACAACAATGTGATAACAAAATACAGCTACTTATTAGAATGCCAAAAATTCAGAACACTAACAACATCAAATGTTGGCAAGGATATGGAGTAACAGGACGTCTCATTCATTGTTGGTGGCAGTAAAAGTGGTATAGACACTTTGGAAGACAGTCTGACAGTTTTTTACAAAACTAAACATAGGCTTACCATATAATCCAGCAATCACAACGCTAAGTATTTACCTGGTGAGTTGAAAATGAATGTCCACATAATAACCTACACCCGAATGTTTTTAGCAGATTTATTTATATTGCCAAAATTAGGAGCAACCAAGATGTCCTTTAATAGGTGAATGGATAAACAACCTGTGATACATTCATACAGTGATGTGTTACCAGTAAAAAGAAATGAATTATCAAGGAACAGAAAGATATGGAAGAACCTTAAATGCATATTGCTAAGGAAAAGAAGTCACTCTTTTTCAGACCTTTTGGTTAGCAGCCGCTGCATGATTCCAACTATATGACATATTGGAAAAGGCAAAACTATAGAGCCAGGGAAAAGCTCAGTGGGCTCAGAGGGGAAGAGTGGAGGGATGAGTAAGTGGATCACAGGACATTTTAAGGGCAGTGAAACTATTCTGCATGATGATATAAGAGTGGATATATGACAATATATATTTGCTAGAAACAAAGAGTGAACGCTAATGTAGACTACAGAGTTTAGTAAATAATAATGTCTCAATATTGGTTCATCAGTTTTAACACATGCACCACAGGAATACAAGATGTTAATAATTGGAGAAACTATGCAGGGAGGATAGGAGGTATATGTAAAAATCTTTCTGCACAATTTTTCAGTAAACCTAAAACTTCTCTAAAAAATAAAGTTGAATTTTAATAAATGTGTATTAGCTTTGGGGAAGATTCTGAAGTTACTTGGGGAAGAGAAACCATGCTGCAATCCCATTCTGTATGCATCAGCCTCCGTCTCCCTTAAGAACCCTTAGGCAGTGAAGAGAATGTGCCTTCAGGAGATTAATGAGCTGGAGAAATAGTAAGGCTGTTCACCCAACCTTCTCTTCCCTAGAGGGTAGTTAGAGCTACACCCTATGGGGCAGAGAGGAAAGGGTGTACCACCTGTCTTACACCTGTGTAAAATTAAAAAAAAAAAAAAACAAAAAACTTCTTAACCACCAACTCAAAGACATCTGATTGTTTAAAATGGTACATAAGGTCTGGAATGACTAAACTGTACAAAGGAATACATACATATTCAGATTCAAAATGGTCATGTAAATGAAACAGTTTGCTTCTGGAGAATGAAGACATTTTCTATTTCTGTGTAATCAAATTATTTTTAAGAACTAAGGAGTTATTTGGTATAAATGAAGTACCAATTTCAGAAGATATTCACATACTCTTATGAATGTAAAATATGCTTTGCATTTCACTTCTGATTTTTGGAGTCCAAACTTATAATAAAGGAGGCCTGGGTTCTTACAGTATGGATAATTCCAAAGGAGGTATGAACAACAAGATGATACAATTATACTTGGAAATATGGAGGAAAAAAATGTAAAATTCATAAACATCTGCTTATAAGCCAAACAAGATTGTGTCTATCCATGCTTAATCCAATGCTTTCCAATGAATGAGATAAATATTTTTAAATCAGTTATGGATGAATAAATGGATAAATGCTTGCATATATGGGTGAATTAATGAATGCATTAATAAATATGACCTCATAAAATTATCTACTTTTTCATAAAACTACTAAAATATAAACTGAGAACTGTCTCTGGTAATGACTTTGTGTCAGAATCGAAGTAGGTTATAACAAAATGCCCTCATGCAAACCAATAAGGATTTCTTCCAGCTGCAGAAACAGAAACTCAACTTCAGGAACTTAAAGTAAACAAAGATTTGAGGCACCATGCTATTAATGAGGCAGAATTGTAGACTTGCCTATTCCTGGGGAATACTGCATCACTTCACTGAAGAGGCTATTGGTCTAAAGTCCTGTAAGGACTATTAATGAGTTTTGCTCTTCTAGCCCTCTTTACATCCTCTCATTTACACTTGCTCAAAAGAAGCCACCATTCTCACTGCCCAATGGACAGAGTTAACTCTGTGAAATTTTCTCAGTGCTGGCCAATTGCCTCTTGCTCTCTTAGACCATCCATAAGAAAATACCACAAACAGGGTGGCTTATAAATCAGAAATGTTCTGTCTCAGAGTTCTGGAAGCTAGAAGTCCAAATCAATGTAAGAGCCAGATTATGTCCCCTCCAAAAAGGGGAAGATTCTTTCTTGTCTCTCCCACCTCTGGTAGCACCAGGCATCCTTTTGCTTGTAGAGATATCTTCACATGGCTGTCCTTCCTCTGTCTGTCTCTGTGTCTCTTCTCATCTTTTATAAGGACACCAGTCATAATGGATTAGAACCCACCTTATTTCAATATGACATTATATTAAGTTAACTGACAATATCTTCAAAGAACCTATTTCCAAGTAAAGTCACATTCAGATGTACCAGGAGTTAGGACTTCAGCATATCTTCTTGAGGGACGCAATTCAATCCGTAACACCTTCTAAACCACTCTCCACAAGGAAACTGGAAGCATCTTTATAAACCAGAAATCTTATTATGTCCACCATCTGCTTAAAACCATTTGGTGGCCCACCATTTGCCTCAGAACAGGTTCCACATGTCTTAATATGTTCTATAAGACTCTTGATCTGTTATCCATGTTTTAGGACAATGCCTTTTCTTCTGCTCCCTCAAAGCAAATTTCTTAATTTTCTCTTAATATAATTGATATCAGTTATACAGACATCTGGCGTTTTAATCTTGCAGATATGTCTTTTGTTGTCTAAAGTATATTAAAAACCTCCAGAAGTCTTTTATTTTCAGGGGTAACTGGAAAGGAAATTAAAATAGAGCTATTGATAAATGGTTGACATGTTCAATTTGAAAGATCTAGAATGGGTCACACACAGGGAAGGGATGTCACAAAGCTCTGTGACAAATGCAAAAGAAAAACTCCTAGCTACACAATGAATCTGCAGTTTTGAAGGCTTTAATAATAAGATCTATAACACATAAGTTACCGATCACAATTAAGGCTAAGGTACTTAATTTGATTAGCATTAATGCTCGTGAAGATTTAAAAACAATTAGAAGCCAATCCTTTGATTATTTCTTTTATCAATTTAACAGTAGAATTTGGTTAACAGGCTCTAAATATACAGAAAATTCTATTACTATGGAATCTGTAGCTTATAAAATAGTGTTAAGCTTTGATCTATTAATATGTTAAGCAGTAATACTAAACAGATGGCTATTAGGCATACTCGTCTAGGCTTTACAACATTGTCCTCAACTCAATTTCAGATAATATAGGCAGTTAGAAGTGTTTCAAAGAGTTCTAATTACATTACATTACATTACATTAGAAATGGGCTAGAGCCACTGGATAATATCATGAATTTATGATTATACAAACTGGAAGAATGGCAATGAGTCAGAAACTTAATTTTTATTTCCAGGTTCCATTCTTTAATGAAATTAATCACTGTGAATTTTGGTTCATGTTCCTAACATGCCAATCTATTCAAGGTTAATTGGTTCTAACATTTGAGAATCATATAAGTAAGAGTACTAGATGAGATTATGACTGAAAGGTAGTAGAGAGGAGGAGTGTGTAGACATTAGAAAAGAAAAGAACTGGAGATACTATCACCATGTGGAAGTGGTAGTAGAAGGAAGAGTAGTCAGGATCAGAAATAGAATGTATAATATCATGTAAACCAAAGAAGAGTATCAAGGGGAAATAGGTAATCAAACATTAAATATCTACAGTGAGTTCAAGGGGGATAAAATGTGAATTTTAATGTGTTACTAGGGTCAAAATAGTTTTATTAAAATTTACAAAACCACATCTTGAAAAATGATCATGAAATAGGCAAACTTAAAAATGTTGAGGATATCAGCAGAGAACTCAGCCCAAAGCTAAATTTATTTTCTCATCCATTCACATTAGTTTACTAATAGTTAAAAGTGTTCAGTGTTTAATTATAAATTTTAAGTCCAATTCTGACTCATGGTGATCCCATGTGTTACAGAGTGGAACTGCTCCATAGGATTTTCTTGGCTTTAATCTTTATGGAAGCAGATTGCCAGGACTTCCTTTCCTGATACCACTGGCTGGGTTCAAACTGCCAACCTTTAAGTTAGTAGTCAAGTGAAAATAGTTTGCATCACCTAGAAACCACGATTAAAAGAGTACATACTGTATATATCATTAATATGGAATTCTAGAAAATGCAACTCATCTTTAGATAGAAAGCAGGTCAGTAATTGCCAGGGGACAAGAGTCTGCAAAGGGAGGTAGGGAAAGCAGGGAGAGAAGTTGTGGGGAGGAAGAATTACAAAGTGGTAGGAAGAAAGTTGAGACAGAAAGATTACAAAGGAAACTTTTTTGCGGGGGGGGGTGGTAAGATATATATTCATTATCTTGATTGTGGCATTCTTTTCATGGGGGCATACCTACGGCAAAACTTCTCAAATTGTAGACTTTAAACACCAGCAGTTTATTATATGTCAATTATACCTCATTGAAGCTGTTATAAAAAAATAAATAAATACATACAGAATGGTCATTTTGTAAAGATGCATGAAAAATGAAGCTGCCACATAGACTGGAGACTGAGATTCTTCCTGTAATGGTACTTCTTAACCTGTTGCCATCGAGGTGGTTCGGACTCATAACGACCTTATAGGACAGAGTATAATTGCCCCATAGGACTTCCAAGGAGCATCTGGTGGATTCAAACTGCTGACCTTCTGGTTAACAGCCATAGCTCTTAAGCACTGCACCAGAAGCCAAGTAACCAGAATGACTGGTGAATGATGACTTAGAACAAGGAAAGATGGGGCATTGTTTTACTATTCAATGGCATTAGGCTATATAAGTCTGATGTATCTATCTCTATTTTAAGGTAGATGTCCATAAGGAGATTTTAAAAAGGAGTAGTCTTTGGCTGAAACCCTCTCTCCCTTCAGTAGTGCTGAGAAGAGTATTGCCTACATATTCTTCTGTGATTCACCTTCTTTGCTTCCAAAATAATCTGAGTAGCAACTGGCATGTTTTTTCCTTAGCTCTGTTTATGTATTCAATTAGACTTTAATTTAGCCGTTTACTAATGGTGTATCTTTGTAAAGAGATTTTGTAAATTACTAATCTAATATGCATTTCTGTTACAGACAATATGAGAAGAAATATAATTCCTGATTTCAAGGACTTGTGGAACTCTCTTTTTTTTCTTCCAAAAGCTTACGACATATATCTTAACAGTGAACTATTTTCAAGATCAATCTTTTAAGGTGATAATATTCCTTAATATTTAAAGAGCTTTTTTTAAATTTAATCTTAAAATATAACAATGTTCTCCAAATAACACTGACAACTTAATTTCTTTAGAATTCTACACTCCTTAATATATGATCACATATTTTGTTTTATCTGATTTTAATAATCACTCTATCAAGTATATAGACTGAGTAGAATGTCATCATTTTCTATAATCTAAAAAAGTCAAATGACCTGCCCAGAATAAAACATTGTAATAATGGGAACAAAAACTGTTACTTTCTAATTTATCCCATTATTCTTATTTTGCTACCCCACACTGCCTCAAAATCTTTCAAATCCAAAAAAGAACTAATTTTATATAAGTAGGACCCCTGTTGGCATGGTGGTTAAGAGTTCTGCTAAGCAAAACGTCGGCAGTTTGATACCACCAAGCTCTCCTTGGAAACCATATGGGGCAGTTCTACTCTGTCCTATAGGGTCACTATGAGTTGGAATTGACTTGACAGAAACTAGCTTATATTAAGTAGACAGTACAGAGTGCGGGGCAGCTACAGTATAAACTCCTGGTTCTGGCAATTTCTACTCACTTTAGCCACAAAGAACAGAAAGGTAATTGTTCTGAAAACTAAGTAGTAATGCATTTTCCAATCAACAAAAATGTAAGCTTCCATCAATTTTACTAAATTGTTAGTTGTCAGAAACTCTGTATAGAAATAGATGTAAAAATAGCCTAAAACTTACTTCTATATACATCACATTAAAAACAAAACCCATTGCCATCGAGTCTATTCTGACTCAGCAACCCTATAGAGTAGAACTGTCCCACAGGGTTTCCAAGGAGGTGCTGGTGGATTCAAAATGCTGACCTTTTGGTTAGCAGCCTTAACTCTTAACTACTGTGCCACCAGGGCTCCTTTACCTGTTGCCATCGAGTTGATTCTGACTCATAGCGACCCTATAGACAGAGTAGAACTGCCCCATGGAGTTTCCAAGGAGCACCTTTAGATAACATATATTTCCCCACCTGACAGAAAACATGCTGTGAAGCAAAGACTTTTAAACTTATGTGAGATCAGAAATATATGTATTTAGATATATATAAATACATATATATATATATATATATATATATATATATGTTAAACAAAGGCTTATAATGAAATCCAGTAGGTTTAACAGATTGAGGAGCCTTCTCTAATTTATTTAGGGGTCTATGTAAGTGTGGGAGTCTGGACTGGGTACTCCGTCCCCTTTTCCCTTAGGTAAGCCAGCACAATCCTTAGTTTCTTAATGCTATGGGATGATTTTTAAATGCCAGATGTAGTTGATACCCATATGTAGTTTAATATATACGTATTGTTTTTGGCCCTTCTGGTTTATTTTATCTGAACCTGATGTAAACTTTCACCTTTAAGATGGAAAACTAGGCTTTATGCTTTAAGTTATAATAAAAGAGGATTTTTTTTTCACCTTTTAAATTCTGCTGGTATAAATTACATGGTTAAGCTCAAGTCTACTTCTTCTTGATTAATTTTCAAGACTGTTGTTGACTTGTTTATAGAATGGATCTCTTTCCTTTGGCAGCTTATTATTGTTAGTATCATCAAGTCAGCTCCGACTCTTGGCGACCTTACCTAAAACAGAAACGTTGCTCAGTTCTGTGCCACCTTCAAGATTTCTTTTTTTAAAAGATAAATGTTTTTTATTTTTTTGTATTTTTTTAAATTGTTCTTTAGATAAAGGTTTACAGATCAAATTAGTTTCTCATTAAACAATTAATACACATATTGTCTTGTGACATTGGTTGCCAACCGTACGATACGTTAACACTCTCCCCTTCCTGACCTTGAGTTCCCTGTTAACAGCTTTCCTGTCACCTCTTGCCTTCTCATCCTTGCCACTGAGCTGGTGTGCCCATTTACTCTCATTTTGTTTTATGGGTGTAGTTTAATATTTTTAATATCTGGACTTTTTGTTCTTCTTATAATAGATATGTGTGCTTAAAATGTAAAGGAAAGTCACAAATGGATCTGTAAACCTGCTATAATAGAGACTGCTCTCTACAGTATAGTACAGCTCCCTGGTTCTTGCCTTCACACTGACTTTACCTCAAGGCACTGATAGATAACCATTTTGTCTAACAGTAAGTAGTAATTCAGTTTCCAATTCTGCTAAAACCAGAGCCTCACCTCAATTTTAACTGCTGAAATTCTTATGTCTTCTATGGGTCATATCCGTTCACTTTTAAAATCTCTTAAATTTGGTTACTATGGAACCAGTGGGCATCACATATAGTATTCCCAGGGTGAACGGAAGAAGTAAGTCAGAAAATGCCTTCGTCCAACAGCTTCTTTTCAAAACTGTTCAAAGAGCACTTTCTATTGAGTATAATTTATGGGATACTTTACATTTCTCTTGTGATAGGTGACAGAGCTATTGATTGCAATCTTTCATCATGAACTTCTACTGAGATTCAGCAAACTGCATTTCAATTACTCAAGGTTCTTTGGTACTTACAGCATTGTCACAAAAATAAATTGCTATAAAACTTTGCAATCATATACCACTAAAAGTTTTGCTAGGCCAAACTGGCAGGTAGTCACAGAAACACGTATGTGGATAAAGATGAAACAAAGGAATTTTTATAAGCCACAAAGTCTTAAAAAATAAAGCTAGCGCACTTTTTATTTCTAAGTACTTTGTTTAAAAAAATAAAAACTTTTTAAACTTTTACTTAGTGTAATTATGCAGCAGGTACAACTCTTATTTCTTTATATTTATATTAACTTAACAAACCCTGGCACAATTTTTTGAGAAAAGTATATTTATTAAGACTCTCTCTCCCCTTTCAGATAAGAAAACTGAGGCACAGAGAGTCTTAGTAAATTTCTTAAACTCATTCAGATGGTTAAATGACAAAGTGAAGATTCAAACAGAGGCAATCTGGCTCCAGAGACTCTGCATATAATCATACTTACATACCAAGAAACAAACAAACAAACAAACCCGTTGCCATCGAGTTAATTCTGACTCATAGTGACCCTATAGCACAGAGTAGAACTGCCCCATAGGGTTTCCAAGGAATGGCTGGTGGATTTGAACTACCGACGTTTTGGTTAGCAGCCAAATGCTTAATCACTGTGCCACCAGGGCCCCATACAACTGCTAAAACTTTTACATTTAAATCAATGCAGTGAATAACACATTAAAAAAAAAAAAAGTTGTATCATATTTAAATTCATGAATGGTAGATATACTGTTAGACAAAATTAATCATTTTATATAATCACATAGTAAACTTCTACAGAACCTTACTTTCTTTGCACTATCTTTACATCTCTGATGTGATAGTCCAAGATTTTCTGAAGCTAAATATGAATAGAGCACTACACTGGCGAAAGAGTTAGAATGAGATACAGTAACTTGTTTATGTTTCTTAACTCGTAGATTAAAAATAAGCATTTTTTTTTTTTAATAGTAAAAGGCAAGTGTAGAATGAGTGATCTAAGTGATCCATTCTATGAAAACTAAAAACTTTTTTGGACATTGGTTCCTGCCTGAAAAACCCTATGAGATACATCCGTTTAAAAGATACTGCAGTGGACATTAGGCAAGAAAGCACAGTGATTGCTGAGATGGGTAATCAATAAGGTAAGTTCCACTTTGGTCCAGCTAACTGCCTTGACAGTGCTTTCCTGGAAGGAAAAGGGAATAGAGGTGGAGCCCAGAAGATTCCCTGAGTTGAGAGGACTTTACTGAAAGTATTCTCAGCTCAGGAGAGAGATACACAACAACATGGATGAGTCACGAGATAATTATGCTGCATGAAAGAAGCCAGGCAAAAATGAGTACGTTGTTTGTTGTTGTTGTTAGGTACTGTCAAGTCAATTCCAGCTCGTAGCAACGAAACACAGCCAGTCCTGTGCCATCCTCACAATGCTTGTTACGGTTGAGCCCCTTGTTGCAGCCACAGTGCCAATCCATCTCCTTGAGGGTCTTCCTCTTTTTCACTGACCCTCTCCTTTACCAAGTATGATGTCCTCGTCCAGGGACTGACCCCTCCTAATACTTGTCCAAAGCATGTGAGACGTAGTCTTGCCAACCTTGCCTCTAAGGAGCAATCCGGTTGTATTTCTCTCAAGACAGATTTGTTCATTCTTTTGGCAGTCCATGGTATATTCGATATTCTTCACCAACGTCACTATTTAAAGGCATCAATTCTTCTTTGGTCTTCCTTTTTCATCGTCCAACTTTCACATGCATATGAGGCAAATGAAAATACCATGGCTTGGGTCAGGTGCACCTTAGTCTTCATGGTGACATCTTTGCATTTTAACACTTTAAAGAGGTCTTTTGAAGCAGATTTGTCCAATGAAATGTGTCTTTTGATTTCTTGACTGCTGCTTCCTTGGGTGTTGATAGTGAATCCAAGTAGAATGAAATCTGTGACAACTTCAATCTTTTCTCCATTCATCATGATGCTGCTTATTGGTCCAGTTGTGAGGATTTTTGTTTTTGTTTTTTTTTATGTTAAGGTGTAATCCATACTGAAGGCTGCAAACTTTGATCTTCATAAGTAACTGCTCCAAGTCCTCTTTACTTGCAGCAAGCAAGGTTGTGTCATCTGCATGTTGAAGGTTGTTAATGAGTCTTCCTCCAGTCCTGATGCTCCCTTCTTCGTACAGTCCAGCTTCTCAGATTATTTGCTCAGCATACAGACTGAATATATACGGTGAAAGGATACAACTCTGACACACACATTTCCTGGCTTTGAACCACTCAGTATCCCCTTGTTCTGTTTAAACGACTGCCTCTTGATGTATGTACAGGTTCCTCATTAGCACAATTAAGTGTTTTGGAATTATCATTCTTTGCAATGTTATCCACATGGTTTATGATTCCATTTGTATAAAACTTTAGAAAACACAGACTCATTTATATTGACATAAAGAGCTCAGCTGTTAAACAAAAGACCAGTAGTTTGAATCCACCAGCAGCCCATTGGAAATCCTATGGAGCAGTTCTACTCTGTCCGACAAGGCTGTCATGAATTGACTCAATGGCTATGGGTTTGGTTTGGTTTTGGTTTAAAACTGATCAGTGATTGCCTGTAGACGGCAGTAAGGGAAGAGTGGGAAGGGAGAGATTGAAAAAGGACATCAGGTAACTTTTCAGGATGATATATATGTTCACTATTTTATTTTTGGTGAAACTTAGCAAATTATACACTAGATGTCTGTGTAATTTATTGTATTCAGTTATACCTCAATAAAATATGAAAGCAAAATCTGATCTGGACATTTGCAATTGAGAGTAACTTTCTAGGAAAATTGGGACTTTTGACTGGACTTCATGGAATTATAGCATTTATTAAAAGAAAACGAAAGGGAAGGATATTCTCTACTTGATGAATGGTAAAAGTAAGTGGCTGTGCAAACTATGTTTGTTAGGTTCCATCGAGTCTATTTCAACTCATAGCAACCACATATAACAGAACAGAACTGCTCCATAGGGTTTTATAGGCTGTAATATTTATGGGAGCACATCCTCAGATATTTCACCCATGGAGCTGCTGGGCGGGTTCGAACTGCCAACATTTTGGTTAGCAGCCAAGTGCTTAACTACTGGGACACCAGGGCTTCTTAAACTTTGTTCAAAGGGCTGTAAATTTATTATCTCATTGGTTAATTTGGTTGATTTAAATATTGGTTAATCTGGGTCATAGAGAGAGAATACAGAGATAGGTTGGGATATAAACATTACCATGGGCCACTACAGAAACCCTGGTGGCACAGTAGTTAAGAGCTACGGCTGATAACCAAAAGGTCAGCAGTTTGAATGCACCAAGAGCTCCTTGGAAACCCTATGGGGCAATTCTACTCTGTCCTATAGGGTCACTATGAGTCGGATTTGACTCAATGGCAGCAGGTTTTGTTTGTTTTTTTTATGGGCTAACTGCAATTATCTACATGGATATTGTATTCATTTTCTACAGATGTTAACAATTATTACAAATCTAGTGGCTTGAAACAACAAATTTACATGTCACTATTTCAACAGGTCAGGAATCTGGGAACAGGTGTATTGATTTTCTATTACTGATATAACAGATTAGCACAAATCTAGTGGCATAAAACAATACAAATTTATTCTCGTACATTTATGGAGGTCAGAATCCTGACATAAGTTTCCCTGGGCTAAAGTCAAAGTATCTTCATGGTGCGTTCTGTCTGGTGGCTCTCAGGAGCCTTTTTCCTTGTGTTTTTCAGCTTCTAGTGGTTACTTGTTTCTCTTGGTTTGTGGCCCATTCCTCCATCTTTCAAGTGTTTCACTCCAATCTCTGCTTCCGTCTTCACATTTCCTTCTCTCTTGACTTTCTTGCCTTCCTTTTATAAGGATCTTTGTCATTGTAGATAGGGCCTAACCTAATAATCCGGGAAAATCTTTCTTAAAATCCTTAATCACATCTGCAAAGCCCATTCTGCATAAAAGGTAACATTCACAGGTTCTGGGGATTAAGATGTGGCTGTTTTGAAAGAGGGTGCGTAGGGTCACATCAGGCTGAAGTCAAGATATTGGCTAGAGCTCATCTAGGTTTTGGCAAAATTCAGCACATTGAGGCTATTGGTCTGATTTAACCATTTCTGTCTGACTGTTGGCCAAAGCAGTCTCTTTTATTTTTATTTTTTTAATCGGATGTTTATTTTATTTTCCCTAGGGACAATGAATTACAGAATTACTTTTCAAAGCTTTACTGTTTCTTTTTTGTTTGTTTGTTTATTGTTATAATTTAAATAAAAGTTTACATTTCAAATTAGTCTCTCATACAAAAATTTATACATTGTTATGTGACCCTAATTGCTCTCCCTATACTATGACAGCACACACCTCCTTTCCACCCCTTATTTCCCATGTCCATTCAACCAGCTCGTAACACTCTCTGCCTCCTCATCTCACCTCCGGACAGAAGCTGCCCATCTAGTCTCATGTATCTACCTGAACTAAGAAGCATACTCTTCACGAGTACCATTTTATGTCCCACAATCCAGTCCAATCTTTGTCTGGAGAGTTGACCTCGGGAATTGTTTTAGTTCTGGGTTGACAGAGATTCTGGGGGCCGTGCTTTCTGGGGTTCCTCCAGTCTCAGTCAGACCATTAAGTCGGGCCTTTTAGCTAGAATTTGAGTTCTGCACCCCACCTTTCTGCTGCTTCATCAGGGACTGTCTGTTGTGTTCCCTGTCAAGGTGGTCATTGGTGGTAGCCGGGCACCATCTAGTTCTTCTGGTCTCAGGCTGATCAAGTCTCTCATCTGTGTGGCCCCCTCTGTCTCTTGGGCCAATACTTTCCCTGTGTCTTTGGTGTTCTTCATTCTCCTTTACTCCAGGAGGTTGGGACCAGCTGATGCATCTTAGATGGCTACAGTATCTTTTAGATCCTAGAGGCCACTCTCAAAACCTAGTCACATAGCCCCCCTCTCAATAAGGCATCTCACCTATTCAAAGCCACCAGGAGAGTCTCTCTTTCATCACTGTGACATTGTCTTACACAACTTCAGCTTTGTGTTAGTCAGCATTTGCCCCAGTAAACGACAAAGAACACCTAGAGTTATTTCATAATACATTATAAAATAAAAACAAAAAATTAAGCTCATTTGTAAGCTATTTTTGTCTTTTAAAAATATTTTGTCTCTTTTTTAAAGGCACTACCTACCATGTCTTAACAAATAAACAATGAATGCATTTCCAAAGTAGGAAAACATGTCATCATAATGCACTAGCAAGCTCAAAGCAGACAAGTAAAAGAGCCACACTGATGATGCTCTGTGCTGTTTTCTGCTGTTTTCAAATGAAAAGCAAATACAAAAACTCTAGTCTGCAGGTGTTTGATATAAATCAGATACTGAGTTACAACACATGCTTGTGCTGTCTATGGAATTTATACTCTTTCAAGACATTTTGTTACAAAAGGTAACTTATTGAATTTTCTGAGACTTTGAGAAGAATGGAAGAAAATAAGCATATCTTAGGACTTTGTCATTGGTTTAAAAGGAGTATAATGAAGCACAGCCTCGTGTTCATGTTTGGTGTCAGTAAAAATTATCAAGAGAAATATATTAAATGTAATTAAAAATTAATTTGTATATAAATTACAAGGGAGAAAAAAGAAACAAAAACCAAAAGTGAGATCCATCTTTCTGCTTCTAAACAAAAGTATGAATCTATTCCAGCATTCTTAATTAAAATAATTTGTCTTTACAAGGACATATTGGAATCCAGGGCTAATAACTCTCCAGTGTACTCCTTTAAGAGTTACATTCATATGCAGTTTTTTCTTTTCATTTTATCAAAACCATACCTAAAGCTATGCTGATTTAATATAGCATTTATTTGGTATACCATTAACGTATTCAACTGAGGTCATCATGAGTCAGAATGGACTGGATAGCAACTAACAACAACAACTTTATTTTTTATTAATATTTTGTGTATTTGTTTGTCTTCAAGTAAATGACCAAGAACTATAGGGCAGAAATTTGTTCATATTTATTTTTATTACCACTGTCAGTATAGATGCTTTGAATTAAAAAAAAAAAGTTGCCATCGTGTCGATTTTGACTCATAGAAACCCTATAGGATAGAGTAGAACTGCCCCATAAGGTTTCCAAGAAGCAGCTGGTGGGTTCGAACTGCCAACCTTTTGGTTAGCAGCCAAGCTCTCAACCACTAAACTATTCCATATAGGAATAATCTCAGCAAAATTTTTCATTGATCGAGGGGCAGATATATCAACTTGCACTCAATAACTCACATATGTGTGTGTGCATGTGTTATGTATTCTGCACCTGCAAAATGCCTGACACATAGTGTTGTTGTTGTTGTTATTGGGTGCTATCAAATTGGTTCCGACTCATAGTGACCCTGTGAATGAAAAATTTTCAACAGAATGAAAAACTGCCTGGTCCTGAACATTCCTCACAATCATTGTTATGCTTGAGCCCATTGTTGCGGCCACTATGTCAATCCATCTCCTTGAGGGTCTTCCTCTTTTTCCCTGACCCTCTCCTTTACCAAGCATGATGTCCTTCTTGGGGAACTGGTCCCTCCTGATAACATATCCAAAGTATGTGAGATGAAGTCTCTCCATCCTCGCTTTTAATGTGCAATCTGGCTATCCCTCTTCCAAGACAGATTTGTTTGTTCTTCTGGCAGTTCATTGTATATTCAACACAGTAGTTGCTCCATAAGTGGAAATTATACTTGCACTTATAAATCAATGCATCTAGGATTGAGTTAGCTCTCTGTATCTAAAATACAATTAAAAACAGTGATATCATTGGCTTCATACTATTAGAAACTAATCAGCATTTGGCACTAATATTGACGATGTAATGAGAATGATTTAGCATATATTCAGAAACAGAGCCTATTTTTCCACAGAATCATAGAATAACTGTGTGCCCTTAAACAATTAGAAATACAAAAGCAATGTTTTAATATAAATACACATTTATAGCGACAACAATAATATGAGCATGGAGCAATGTTTGCATTTGTTTACCTAGTATAACAGGAGTCTCTGGGTTGTGTGAACAGTTAAGCACTGGACTACTAGCTGAAAGGTTGATAGTGTGAATCCACCCAGAGGCTCCTATGAGGACAGGCTTGGCATTCTTTTTCCGAAAGATCACAAAGACTTGAAAACCCTATGGAGCGGTTCTCCTCAGCACACATGGGGTTGCTATGACTTGGAATTTACTCAGTGACAAACAACAACCTAGAGTAAAAAATTGCTACCAATGTAAATATTAAACTCTCTGGGAATATGTGTTGTTCACATAAATTAATCCTTTCATTTCCAAGTATTAGTACAATTCTGGAAAACTGTGACTATTAAAACTATATATCTAACTAATGCTGTTTTATTATTGCTGTTTTGTTGCATCTTTAAATATTTTGAAGAAAATTTTTCATAATAGTTTCCCATGATTTTTGCTTTTAGGCCCTTCAAAACTGTGTCCAAAATTACGGAAACTCTTCTGTGCAGTATATCAAAGTCAATGTCAACGTAAACAAGAACCTACCACTTAATAAAGAATAATCGAGCCTTCTGTTTTGGATACAATTAAAATAGAAAATTTATTTGAAAGACAAAATTGGTTTCATCACATAAGAATTAAAGTAGGCCATTTATATCCAGAGACGTAATTATACATATATATTTATATATACATGAATATGTATACGTATATATATACATACACATATACACATACATACTAATATTATATATACACAGATACATACATGTATACATACATACACACGTAATATTTTCTAATGTTTTGAATTTATACATATATGTATGTATATACAAAATTCAAAACACTATAAAATAATTCAGTAGAGTTCTCTTTCTATTGTATTATACAAAACATCAACATGATTTAAAATCAAGTACACCTTTTTTTCCCTTAAATCAGAAAACCTGTGTTTGAATACGGGCGCCTCTACAGGGAGAAAAAAGGAGCTGACTAAGTGGAGAAGGAGGGAATGAAAAGAACGATGCACATGGGTTTTGTCTCCGAGGGCAGAGCCTCATCTGTGGCCCAGAGTCAGGATTAGAGCAAATGTGTGCCCCCAATATTATTCAATGGACGCTGAACTTCTCCACTTAAATTATAAGAAACGTCAGACTTCTCCTTTACCAACTAAATTCTCTTCCTAAGGAAAGAAGAATTAGTGACAGTTTGCAAGTCTTGGGTAGAAAACAAATTAAGTTAAATAAATTCAAGCTGCAACTGGAGACTCCAGATGAAAATTAATTTTCTTTGTACTGATATTTTGCCCTATTGACAAAACCTTAAACATATGCAAGTCTTCATCTATGCTTATAATATTTTGTTTCTGTAGGTATTTTTTATAAGTTCATTTGTGCAAAACAAATAGTTAAAAATTATATACTTGATAAGACTGGGAGTGCAGATGGTAGTTGACAGGTGATTCAAAAATAAATGTTGATTTGGTTTTTATGTAAAAATACGAAAGTAAATTCCAGATAATTCAATAATATATTTCAAACACCTCAGGCATCAATTTATGTATGAATGCTTTCAGATACTAATTAAAACAAAGATTAAGTCTTGGAAATAGTGAATGACTTTAATCTTCCCTTCTAGAACTTTAGGTCCTAAATCAGGGAAAAAACAACAACAACAACTTTGGGATTAAGAATAAAAAACTTTGGGATTAAGAATAATAATTTGAGTGGTTTTCTTAGAAGTTGAAAGATATAGTATTACAAATACGGTATAGTTTGAAGGTAGGCAACTGACTAAAAAAGTTTAAAATATTTTTCCTACTGTTGTATAGGGAAGGAAAGAGAAAATTTGATCATCTTCCGGTCCCTCAGCCTGATGACCCCAACATATAATAATTCTAATAATTATTTATGTCTTATAACTATTTATTTATAAAACCAGTGATATATGTCCTCATAATTTGATTTTAATAATTTGAGTATTTTAAATGCTTATTTGTATTCATATATAGCATAGCATATTACCTAATGTTCCCAAAGCTTTTGTAAAATAAATAGATAAATATAGATTATTTAATTTACACTGGATGGTTAGCTATATTTATTCAAAATGTACCTGTTAATCATGACTACATTAATTAAAAGTACTTTATATGGTGCTTTTTTTACTCTTATTCATGCAACTAAACATAAGTAAAAGAGAACAAGCTGATATGGATGTATTTGATATATTTCTTTAAGAAGTTATTTGTCTCACAGTTGTGCTTGGCTAGATTCTCAATGTTTATAATTATGATATTCTCATATTTTTCTCCTTTTAAAAAGAAATTGTGTTTGTGTCAATATAATTTGTATGAAAAAGAACTCACTGCATTTACCAATTTAATTCCAATTAGCTCTCTTTAGCTTAAAAAAATTCCTTTTTACTAGAAAGGATTTTCATTTACCATTCATAAAGATTTTACATAGTTTAAGAAGCATTTTCAAGAAAGTGACAATTCAAGAAGTTTCACATTCATCCAAATAAGAACACTAATTTAATGATGGAAAATAGAGTTGGTTTTATAATGAGGTCTCATAAGTACTTCATTATGTGAAGACAACCAATTCTTCGAAATTTAAGAGAGAATTATTGTCGAGAAAAGACTCCATATGATAGATTATCTTTAGGTCAAGTATTCTTAAGCAGAAATTATTGTGTAGCCATTCATTTTTATAAATACATCAAAGCCTTGCCTTTAAAAAATCCATACACTTTATTATGAGAAGCAACAGGTCTTTAGTAAATAAATATTTCTGTTAATGGGAAAGACCATGAAATACAGGTTGCAAATGACTCTCTAAAATGCTTTGAACACAGGCACAGACACAAATCCTCCTTCACTAGTGGATTAGGAAACTGGTCAATCACTTACTGTGTTTCTTTCACTAAGAAATGTTTAGAATGACCATACTATACTACTAAACATAGCATAAAACTCTGTAGCTTAGCGCTAAGCCATGTGGATAAAAGTAAGTATACCCATTCATTTATTTATGCATATATATATATCAATTATACATATTATATAAATAATACATATGTAACATATAACAATAGAATGAAATAATATACATAATCTAATATATATTCATTAATATATATGTGTTTTTCTATCTAGCTAAATATACATTTGTTAAACATTTATTGTGTGACTGGCACTGTGTTACAAACACAAATAAAAAGATGCTTTGCTCCGGCCCCTGAGGAGATGACATTCTTACGCAGATGGCAGATACATGTGCAAATGAATAAAGACCTAAAATCTGGTAAGTTCAAGCACAGAGCTAGTGAAAAGTGCTGTGGGAATAAGCATAAGAGTGATGCAGACTTTTTAGAAGGGGTTTAAAAAGACCACAGAGAGGAACTGATATCTGAATGGGATGCAGTATTATGAGTCTGAATTTGTTTCGGGATAGAAGAAAAACAAACATCTCAGGTAGAGGTTTTTGTGCAAGATTAACAGGTGGTGAT
The DNA here is from genome assembly GCA_030035585.1 of Dugong dugon. NCBI lineage: Eukaryota > Metazoa > Chordata > Mammalia > Sirenia > Dugongidae > Dugong > Dugong dugon. The sequence goes on from CM057465.1 coordinate 46,041,040, forward strand.
GAGGGAAAAAAGGTGAGTTGGGGCTAACTGTAAAGCACATTGTAATCTAAAAAAAGAAGATGTTTGTTGTTGTTGTTTTGTTTTTCCCCTTAGCAATTGCAAAGTATCTTTAAGTAAGGCAATATCTTATGACTAGGTTGATGGTTTAGACATATTGTTTTGTAAAAAAATCAGAAGTGAAATGTAAAGTTGAAGAGGCTTTTCAGGGTATTAGGGGTGAGAGGGAGAGCTCAGAATTTGCTAAAATATTCTTGACAGGAAATGATAAAGGATTAATAAGAAAAAGAGTTTGAGAGCTATTTAGAGGTTCAGAAACAAGAGATAGAAAAATAAAGGAAAGAGCTATCTTCCTCACAGTCAGACCTCTGTTTGAATCACTCTATCAGGACTGCCAACAGATAAGCAGAGAAATGACCATGGATCCCCATAGAGCTGAGAGCAGCGCTGAACCAAATGTGAGACAGTCACCCCACCACAGACAAATGCAAGGACCTTAACCTTTGAAAAATAAAGAATAGAATGCCATCCAAGTTACATACAGTTGTCAGGGTATCCACCAGGGAATGGTTTCAGGACCTCCCACAGGTACCAAAATCCATGGATACTCAAGTCCCTTATATAAAATGGTGTGGTATTTGCATATAACCCATGCATATCCTCTTATATACTTTAAATCATCTCTAGATTACTTATAATACCTAATACAATGTCAATGCTATGTAAACAGTTGTCATACTAGATTATTTAGGTAATAATGACAATATGCGAGGCCAACAATGCTCAAACACTGAATGCTGGAAAGAGACTGAGGATCTGTGAAATGATGGGAGGTTACAGCAGGTATGGGGCAAATTCAATTTTTGCTTTTTGAAACTTCCTTTTTTTTTTTCTGAATGGTTGAATTTGTGAATGCGGAACGCGTGGATAAGGAGGGCTGACTGTAAATGCAAAAACAAATGCTATACTATTTCTGAATCATCAATTATTTTTTAACTCTCTGGAGTAATTTTTTCCCTGAAAATATATCATTGCAATTACCTAAGTTGTTACCAACAATTGAGCGTTGAGAAACCTCTGAACTAATGTAAAGAGTGAGAATATGCAAATGAATGGAAGATATTAATAGGGTAGAATCTATAGAACTTGATGACTGATTAGATGTAGAAGCTGAGTAAAAGAAGTAAGTCTAAGATGATCAAAAGTTTTTAGTCCTGGACCAGACAAACAATGGAAATAGATACCATAGTTGGAAATATTAGTAAAGAGTCCATTTCAGAGGGCACAAACAGGAAACACAAAATAAATTCAGCTTGGAATATACTTAAGTGGCTACCTATATAAAACATACTCATTAATATTGCTAAAACATATAAATGCATAAGTATACATATAATAATTTATTTTAATTCTCAGCTTAAATTCAGAGAACTGTTTCTGGACATGAGATCCTTTATTGGTTGATACGGAGGATAAAAATTAAGGTATTTTCTCACACCTATAGTGGCTTATAGTTTAACAGGGGAAGTAAAATTTATTCAAGAATAACTAAACTCCTTTTCTAAATAATCACTTAAATATCTTTAGTAGAACCTTATATGGGCTGGCAGAGAATTCAAACTACAAAACAGAATTGTGGCCATTTGCTAATTTCTGGCCTTGTACGTTTACAAGCCTGAGTTTCAGCATATAAAAATACGCATAATAATTATTGTACAGAGCTGTTTTGAGGACTAATTAATTAAAATATATGAAACTACCTAACACAGTATATTACACATGTTTGATAAATTACCTCTTTCCTTCTTTTCCAATGTGTCTAAATCACCTGGGTCCCATGCCTAACACACACATACGTTTTTTAAGAATGATCATTAAAACTCATCCAGGAATGTCGATTTTGAAAAAGTTCAGTTTCTTTTTGACTGACCATTATCTACATACCACAAATTAGAAAAAAACTGATCACTTGGCTAACTAAAAAAATATAACCCTTTGCTGCTGAGTGGATTCCGACTCATAGCGACCCTATAGGACAGAGCAGAACTGCCCCATGGGGTTTCCGAGGAGTGGCTGGTGGGTTCAAACTGCCAAACTTTTGGTTAGCAGCCAAACACTTAACCACTGCGTCACCAGGACTACATAACTAAAAAACATAGTCAACTAAAGTTGCACCTTGGAGCTATGTAGAAGCTTACAGGTCTCTATAAATAATTTTTGAGAACTATTTTATCTAGTTAGCAAGATTAATGTATGAAATTCAATGGCAAATTGCCAAATTGCCACTTGTATTTAGTGATATGATCCAGTCATTCCTATTTAATCCATATATACCTACTCCTCACTTATGGAATATCTTGTTATCTAATATTTTGTATTTACTACAATAGTAAAAATTCTACTGTCTGACTATTTTGCACATTAATGACCTATATCTTGAAGTAATGAATGTCAAGGTGTGAGGCGAGAGTAACATTGGCTGAGATGGTTAAGGTTATGTGTCATCTTGGCTGTGCCATGATTCTCAGTGGTTTGGATGTTACATAATGATGTAATTTGACAGTTATATAATGATGCAGTCATCCTCCATTTTGTGATTATCCTCTATTTTCATGTAATGCCTATTTCTGCATAATGGCTTGGTCTTTGGAACCTAACCATGTTGATAAGAGAGGAATGGGTGTATAAGCTTAGTATACTAAATGCTGGAAAAAAAATGTTTCAATACATTTACCAAGGTTATGAAAAGGTTCTCTCTGATATGTTCCAATAATGGAATAGCTTGTGAATCTTGTCATCTCTGTTTGGTTACAGTATTGACCCTTGCTTGCTAGGAAGAATATCTAATTTGTTTGCAGATGATTTATCAGAATTGGGTTGGCTTGCCTCTTTCACAAGTTTCTTTGGCAGATTGAAAAGAGTCCTGGCCTGGTCTGTGTTTGGCTTGAGTCACTGACAGATATGTTGGAGATAATGAGTTAGAGGCAGCCAGAGCCTGGGAATCACATGACTGGAAAAGTTCCAAGTAGTCTTTGGCACAGATTTCCTCATATGCAAGGGTGGTAGTTTTGGAAAGCTAGAGAGCTTGTATTGAGTAACAAGATAAGTAAAATGTATAGCAAAGGAAATTTGTGCCTTTCAGCCTAGAAAATAAAGGAAATTGAGCCATCTCCATCTAAAGGTCCTTTGAAATATATTCTCAGTTGTTTTCTGCGTAACTGGAAGAGGAGGGTTACCTTAAATCATTAAAGAAATACCGATAAAATTAGGAACAATAGCTGTGTAGAGGATATTAGTCTTCTATATACTTTAGTTTATTCTCTATGCAGAACCCAAAATTTTAACTTTTGAATAATATTTATCAATTAGTCCTTATAGTAATAATACATTTATTTTTAAACCACCTCATTTTTTTTAAAACTGTCTTGTTCCTTTCCCTCCAGGGTAAAGGAAATGAATGCAAACTGTGGATCCAGATTAATTGAGATTCAAACCCCAGCTCCACAGCTACCAAGTTGTGTGGCCTAGGGCAAGCCCCTCCTCTCTCAAAGCATTTTTATCATGTGAAAATGAGGATAATATTACTATCATCATAGGAGAGTTGAAGGATAAAGATAATTATGTAGATAATTAATCTCAATGTCAGAGGTTCTCATTTTAAGGAGTATTTACAATTTTCCATCTTCACTCAAGTGTGAGTGTGTGTTTTTGTTTATATGTGTGTGTATGTGTTTGTGTGGGTGTATGAGAGAGAGAGATGAGACAGTAAAAGAGAGCGAATAGACTGCATAATGAAGAGATTATTCATATTTTAGAAATTTTGTTTATCTGTATTCTACAAAAGACATGCAAGAACACACAGGTACAAACTCTTCTATGAGAAATTTCCCCTTTTCAAGTTTGTATTTAAGAATGAAAGTGAAAGCTGGTGGAAGAGAGATTTAAAAAAATTTTAAAAGATAATGAAGCCTATTCTAGTACCAAATTCTCTAGCAGCAAAAATAAAAAAACTAAACCCTATGCATAAATAATTTAACAGAGAAGATCTAGCAACCTGAAAAGTATCCCCAAGGTTAATTTGACAACAATAACATAAGGAAATGGTCATCTGCTATTTTCAAAATGAGCAAAGATGGCCTATTTTCTTACAGTTGTCACTAACATCCGTGCCACTGCTAACCTCTTGACAAGTTATAGTGAAATGTTATATGAGTTATCCCCGCATCGCAATTACTCAGCTATCAATGTGAGAGCAGAGCTGTGTTACAGGATCTCTAACAAGTGGTTTCCTGCTAAAGATACAACTTTTATTACTACTTTTTTCCAAAATCTGTTTAATTCCATTGCACAGTGTACAATTTGTTATGTTACTTAGAGAGACCTACAATAATACTACTAGTTTTTCTATTAGAAAAACTGAATTAATTTGAATACAATTCAAAGACAAGTGTTTAAACAAATCAACCTAAAATAGCCATAACCACTTCAACAATAGTAAAAACAAAAACAAAACAAATAAAAAGCTCTACTAAAGAAATGGTGTCTACCACCCATCTGTCAATTTGTCCTACTGCAATGGTTTGCATGTTGCTATGATGCTTAAGAGTATGTCATCAATATTTCAAATACCAGCAGGCTCACCCATGGTGAAAAGGTTTCAGTGGAGCTTTCAGACTAAAACAAGTTATGAAGAAAGGCCTGGAGATACACTTCCAAAAATCAGTCAATGAAAACCCTATAGATCACAACAGAATATTGCCTTATATAGTGCTGGAAGATGAACTCCCTAAGTTGGAAGGCACTCAAATACACAGTGGTCACAACAAACAACTCGAGCACACCAAGCATCATGAAGATAGCACAGGACCAGGCAACATTTTATTCTATTTTACATGGGGTTGTCATGAGTTGGAGCCCACTTAATGGCAACAATCAATAACAACAACAAAGGAATAGGATGAGAGCCATCTTTATTACACCTGTTATTTTTAATTAGAAATATGCCCATGATTTCATCTAATCCCAGTTTTAAAAAAAATTAGGCAATTTTCTAGAGTTGAAAACAGAGATCAAGAGGGTATCTATAAATTGGTCAAGAATACACAACTAGTAAACAGTTTAGTTATCATGGCAGGAGTAGGGGTGTGTGGAGATTACAATTCAGGTATGCTTAGTTCTAAAATCATGGCTCTTTTCCTCTATATCATTTTGCATTCCAATTGCCCAATAGCAAAAACAAATTATAAAACAATGAAGGAGAATAAAAAATCACAGATAATGGAGGAATTTTCCAGGATTCCTTGACAATTCTGTGAAAATTAATATTATTTATCATCTATTAATACAGATCATCAAGATAAGAAAATATACTTTTAATTAAGAGTAATGTCAAAATTTGTATGTTAAATGAGTGTAATAAATTCCTCTTTCTAAGCCAAATAAATAATAAAATTGCCAATTCCACATTTATTTTGTTATTACATGATAATATACTGCCTCAAAACTTTCAAAAAAATGTTTAAAGGAGGCTACTCTAGCAGGAGCAGAGAGTGACCCTGCCTGAGGATACACGAAAGTAGAGACTGACTCCATCACACAGGGTCTTATTAATGTTTAACCTTATAACAAAGGAAAGACATGAGAGGTTAGTGTCTGTGCCTACACACTTAAAGTGTAAGGGTTATAGAGGAGAAATATGATCAAATTTGTGTTTGGAAAAGATAACTCACTCAGCATTGTAGAGAAAGAAATGATTATAGGGAGCCTGGTGGTGCACGGGTTAAGAGCTATAGCTGCTAACCAAAAGGTCAGCAGTTCCAAACCACCAGGCAGTCACTGGAAACCCTATGGGCAGTTCTACTCTGTCCTATAGGGTTGCTATGAGTCAGAATCAATTCGATGTCAACACGTACCAGTTGGGGGTAGATATCAGGAGGCCTAGTGGTACAGTAAAGTGCTCCACTACTTACCAAAATGTCGGTGGTTCGAACCCACCAGCTGGTCCATGGAAGAAAGATGTAGCTGTCTGCTTCTGTAAAGACTTACACAGCCTTGGAAATCCTATGTGGGCAGTTCTAGTCTGTCCTATAGGGTCGCTATGAATCTCCACGGTGGTGGGTTGTTTTTTTTTTTTTTTTTTATGGAGTAGATACCGGAAACCAGTCACTAAGCTCTTGAAATTAGATCTAGGCCTTCTGATCAATTCATGATATAAATTTGAAAGATCAGATATTTGTTAACTGCTAAAAAAATTCTTTATACCCTCTTTCCTTGCATGATTTAATCAAGTGGAAGGGAGTATTAGCTGCCAGGAATAACTCTATAAATACAGTGGCTAAATTATACAGCTATTTCATGCACTATTTGTCATTCAAATTTGAGAAAAAACTAAGCTATCATAAATGTCTGGCTCTATTTGCTGGAAAAATGAATGCAGTGTATTGATTCCAAGAGAATGAACAGCAATATTCCCTTGCTATGAGACTGAAATATCTGCTATTTTTTAATACATCTTCTCTCAAATACTAATTTGAATGAGAGACCAAACTGTTAGTCTTTCAAAGGGTAAAGTATATGGCAAATTTTAATACAATTTCAAGTATACATGATGAGTTTTTATTGTTTGTAAATAAAATTAGATAATAGCTTTAAGAATAAAATTTCAATCTTGAGGAAAATCAAATTCTGTGGTGAAATATGTAAATTTTAGGAAGATCATACTATGTTAAATAAGCTACTTAAAGCACAATTTTCTAGTGTTTGGAGTATCAAATATGAACTCTATCAAGATCATTTAGTTTATATTTTTAGTGAAAATAATATATTCAATGCATAAATGTAATAGTAACAAAATTAAACATAATTTATTTATCATAATGTTAATTAAAAGGCATTATTAATTTAGACTTTTAATACTGACCCAGTCATCTACTAATGTAAGAAAATTATAATACACCATCTTAAAAAAGCTTTTAATATTTGTTGTTATTGTTAGGTGCCGTCAAGTCGACTCTGACTCATAGCGACCCTATGCACCACAGAACCAAACACTGCCTGGTCCTGCACCATCCTCACAATCATTGTTATGCTTGAGCCCATTGCTGCAGCCACTGTCAATCCATCTCATTGAGGGTCTTCCTCCTTTTCTCTGACCCTCTACTTTACCAAGCATGATGTCCTTCTCCAGGGACTGATCCCTCCTGACAACATGTCCAAAGTGTGTAAGACATAGTCTTGCCATCTTTCCTTTTAAGAAGCATTTTGGTCGTACTTCTTCCAAGACAGATTTGTTCATTCTTTTGGCAGTCCATGATATATTCAATGTTCTTCACCAACACCACAATTCGAAGGCGTCAATTCTTCTTCGGTCTTCCTTATTCATTCTCCAGCTTTCGCATGCATATGATGCGATTGAAAATACCATGGCTTGGGTCAAGTGAGCCTTAGCCTTCAAGGTGACATCTTTGCTTTTCTTTCATATTTGAGATACTCCAAATTTCACCTTTTTCTCTAGTGATTTAAAGTGTATAACCTTACCAATGACCAGTGAGTATTAATACTCTGAGTAAAGAATGAGTACATAACACAAATTCCTGTATTTCCAGCTTTCTAAGATCATTTAGCAAAGATCCTCAACATGTGACTCAATTTTGTTACCAGGCTTATTCTTTCTTTAGCAGTATAATGCCCCCTTACAGCCCTTCAACATTTATAAGCATTCAACATTCATACCTGCTATATGCCAGGTGGTTTGTTACATGCTAAGGGAACAAAGATGAATAGAAGATTATCTTTGCATTCTAAAATTTCAGAAAAGCAGCAGGTAAAGAGTAGAATACAATGTGGTAGATACTATGAAGAATTCTGTATAAAGTGCTACCAAACATAGATAAAAGAGTAATTTTGTAGGGAGTGTACCGGTTGGTCAAGAAAAGCTTCTAACAAAAGAAGTACCTAGAAAATGGGCTTTGAAAGATAAATAGATATTAACTAGTGATGTCAAAAAAATAAAAATTTCTTTTCTTTTCTTCCAAAAAGAGCAAGGAGAAGGCATAGATGTCAGGGAACTAAGTGTGTTGTGTTGTTGTAACTATCTGCTCCAGATTGGTCAGTGGTTTCATTTTTCATGAAATACACTTTCTTTTACCTCCAAACGAAATCAAATTCAGTTCTGCTGAGTTGATTTCTACTCATAGTCACCCTATAGGACAGAGCAGAACTGCCCCATAGGGTTTCCAAGGTTATAATGTTTATGGGAGTAAACTGTCACATCCTTCTGTGGAGCAACTGGCAAGTTAGAACCACCAGCTTTTCAGTTCGCAGCTGAGCACTTAGCCACTGCACCAGCAGGGCTCCCTTTTATCTCCAAACCTCTTGTCAAACTTTTCTTCTTTTCTGGAATGCTTTTTACACTTAAAAGGTCCCTCTCATGTCTAAAACACAAAATGTAAAAATGTGTCCTAGTCTGGCACCTGTATAAAGACATCTCCTCTTCATGTGCGACTTATATTGCTCCCTCCACTTCTGAGTTTCTAAATGAATAACTCTGCAGGCCACTTACATTAGGCCTTATTCACATATAGTTGATCTTGTTTTCTGTCTTATCTTCCTAACTAATCAGTAAACTTTTTAATAGGAAATTTTCTCTGATAATTTTTTAGTTATCTATAATCCTAAACACAGACAAGTTCTCAATAAATATTTTTTGCATTTAACAGAATTAGGATTTAAGGTAAGTCCTTTTCCTCTTTTTGCCCACCAGCAAGTTCACTTGCTGAGCTCTAGACCTAACAAATGATGTTCCTTTCCCAAAAGCACACGTGCTCGCATGCTGCATATCTTTGCACATATTCCTCCCTTAGCCTTCAGTGTACCTCCTTCTAGTTGTCTGACACATTCCTAATAACTTATCAAAAAATAAAAAAAAATAATTATATTTTCTTTTGAAACCCCTTCTTATCTCCTAAAATTAATCAAATATCACTCTTCTTTATTCACATATCACTGCATTCATAAATTACCTCTATAAGATTATTTTTCTTTTGCCTCTTTTACACTGAGGACAGAGGCTGCTGTAATTCATCCTTGCATCTCTAACACTTAGTATGTCATATTGCTTAAACTTTTACTTAAAAATGATTAAACTGTGTACTCAGAAATGGGCCTAGAAATATATGTAGATGATTCGGGCATGCTGATTTAGGAGAGAAGGCCATTCCAGATAGGGGAAATTACAAAGGTATGGTTGGAAATGTAGGAAAGCTTAGTTTACATACATACGTAGCAATAGTTCTGCTGTATTGGTATGTAGACATAATGGAAGAAAATAAATAAGAAATGGAAGAAAGAAATAATGACTGAATATGTTGAAATAATAATTAAATAGGGCCAGAAATTCAGGTTGTCCTTAGAACAGGGTACTCTATAAATATTTTAGATTAACAACCATTTTCAATCAACAAACAAGGGGATGATGGTAAAGGTATGAGCAGGGCCCTGATGTTTAGTGCAGGCCGGAAGGGGGAAGTTTATGGGTATGGAAGCTGATAGAAAATTACTAAGTAGTAGAGAATGGATAGGAACTCTGAACTGGTAAGGTAGAGCTGGAAATCAGAGGAGACAGATGTTAGAGGAACTGTAAAGGAGGAATTGCCAGGAATTCAGAAAGTATTATTTCAACAATTAAACAACGAATTTTTCAATATTTTATTTGTTCTAGATACAGTGCTACTTTCTATGGAAAATTGTACATAAATGTGGATCCTGCCCTCAATAAGTTTATATTTAATTCAGGATTGGGAAAGACCTCTGAAGGAGACAGAATTACAGCCAGACCTTGATAGGAAGAATTTCACTAGATGATGTGACTCATTCAGGGACAGAAAACCCCTCTAAAAGCTGTAGAATTTGGGAAGATCTCAACTATATTTAAAATGAAGAAAGTCCTGCAGTTTGGCTAGAGAATAGTCTCTTACTTGATTTTGTTTTTATCCTGAGTCTATCCTGCTTTTGGTATATTTTAAATATTTTGTTCCTTCCCAGGAAAATTATTTGAACATGAATATATGTCTTGCCAGCTACAGTCAAGTGGTCATGGACAGAAATAAAATGAGATGAGTCTTAAAAGACAGATTAGCAACATGAGAGAGGAAGATTTTAGTATCAGGCTGAGGAGTTTAGGCTATAGATTGGAGTGCGTATCTCCTGTTTTTGGTCACCTTCAATCTTTTATCTGCTTTTATATTTATTTGTTTATTTTGTTTATTATGCATTAAAAAATGCTAAATTTTCTTTGTGAAAATACCACTTTCCACTGCAGGTCACTGTGATGCCTGTCCCAGAAATTTGAACTTTGATCAGTGACACAAGGAGAAGAGATGGGAGGGGCTGGAGCACACCAATGCCAGTGTCATGGGCAGATTGCCCCCTTATTCCTGAAAACTTTCTGGGTTTATGTCCATTGCAAGAAATGATTGTTTTGCTTTTCCTTTTTATCTATGAGTTGTCATGAATCCTTTCAATAAATTTCCTTTTTTTCTCCTTAAATTGGCTAGAGTTGATTTCTGCTTCTTAAAACCCAAGTACATATGTAGTTTTCAAAGAAGGAATGAAAAATCAAATGATCTGCCTTGTGAATAACATTATGATACAGATGTTATTGCCAGACATTATGGAGAAACTACCGTGCTACCTTTTGAAGGAAATCATAAATCAACGTACAAAGTAACTGTGGCTTGGAAAGAGTTCTTGTAAAGAATGAATTTCTCATGCCTCTGTAGCCAGTCCATGAAATCAACAATTTAAATTGAGAAAACCAGTATTCGTTTATACTTGGAAAGCTTGAAGAAGATATTATCAATTACTTGAAAATCTGTAGATGACTAGAAATGTATAAATGTTCAAGTAATTTTCCTGTAAAAAATAAAATATAATAAAAGATTGGATGTGGGGCCAAGATGGCAGAGTAGTCAGATGTTTCCAGTGATCCCTCTTACAAAAAAGACCTGAAAAAACAAGTTAATTGATTATATATGAAAATCTAGGAGCACCAAAAACCAAAGGCAAAGTTGAGGAATTGGACTGAGTGGTAGGGGGAGGGAGAGATGGTTCAGAAGCAGCAAAGAGTTGCCAGACCTGACCTGGCAGGAGCCGGAGCCCTTCAGCCCAGATCTTCTCCAGACGCGCAGTGAGTCAGGCAAGAAGCAGCACTCGGGAGGCGTTTACCCCATCGAGAGAGACCCAGCGGCACAGAATCTACTCGGTCATCCAGAACAAGTGAGAAGTAGCCCTCAATCAGCGAAAGATAAGTACTTGCATCTGGCCTACTGCACAGATCAAAAACACCCCCCTGAGAGAAAAACTTCTCTCCGATTTACCTCCCTGCTCCCTGCTCCACACTGGGTAGTAACGGCTTCATAGATTGCCGAGTATCCTGGGCGAGAAGTAGGACCCGTCACGTGCCATGAGCCATTCTCCCTGCCTTGGAGAGGAAACAAATTAAGAAACATGGAGAAAAAACAATCTGCCAGCTCTCCTAAACCAGTAACTCAGAGTAAGCACTGCTCCTTTATCTAGGCACAGGCATAGGAGATCCATAGATGCTGAGTGACTTTTCCCCTGCATAGATTTGTGTGGGCACATTTCAACAGCATAGGCCCTCGTTACTGCAGTATAACAGGATATATACTTGAAGTCTAACTTCAACTGATTCAGCAGTGAAGTGGCAGGTTCATGACATTTGACACTGCTCTGTCCATTAAGCAGAATCTTCATCTACCCACATCACGGGCCTGAGGACTGGTGCCTCCACTCACACCACCTAGCCACCTACGATAAGGGCCCAAGACTAAGAGGTGCCCCCAACTCCTTACACTCAACAGCACTCGGTGCTCATAGTCATAGTAAGCTGCAAAACCCATCATCTAAGCACTCTAGGGAACAGGGACACACTTTTCTCCTGGACACTTGGGGGCAGTGATCGGCCCCCTACCTTGCTCAGCATGTGTCCCCCTGCTGCAGCCAGATGCTTATGCCTAGACCAATCACCCATGCCTGTCTAGGACTGTAGGTGAGAGACTGCACCACACACCTTTTGGTTGACTACCTAGATGTCTGAGCTGAATCCATACAGGAGGAATGGGCAGACTCCTGGGCTCACATACTTAGTGGCAGATCTGGCCACCTGTGGGAGCTTCAGGGGTGCTGCTAGCTCACACAAGTAGCCCATTTGGGTATATCAGAACAAAACAAGAAGCTAGGACACAGTAAGCAAACATAAAATAAATAAATATAACAACCTATTGATGGCTCAGAGACAACAGTCAATATCAAATCACATAAAGAGGCAGACCATGATGGCTTCAGCAAGCTCCCAAAATAAAGAATCTAGAAATTCTCTAGAGGAAGAAAATTTCTTCGAATTACCAAAGGCAGAATACAAAAGATTAATATACAGAACTCTTCAAGATATTAGGAAGGAAATTAGGCAAAATGCAGAACATGAAATAGAGGAACTTAAAAACATTAGAGAAGAGTATAATGACAAATTTAACAGGCTGCAAGAATCTATAGAGAGACAGGAATCAGAAATCCAGAAGATTAACAATAAAATTTCAGAATGAGACAAATTAATAGAAAGTCATAGGAGCAGAACTGAGGCAACGGAAGTCAGAATTAGTGAGACTGAAGATAAAGCACTTGACACCAACTTATTTGTGGAAAAATCAGATAAAAGGATTTAAAAAAAGGAAGAAATGCTAAGAATTTTGTGGGATTCTATCAAGACGAACAACCTATGAGTGATTGGAGTAGCAAAACAGGGGGGATAACAGAAAATACAGATAGAATTGTTGAAAATTTGTTGACAGAAAACTTCCCTGAGATAGTGAAAGGTGAGAAGATATCTATCCAAGATGCTCATCGAAACCCACATAAGGTAGATCCCAAAAGGAAGTCACCAAAGCATACTATAATCAAACTTGCCAAAACCAAAGGTAAAGAGAGAATTTTAAGAGCTGCTAGGGATACATGAGAAGTCATCTACAAAGAAAAGTCAATAAGACTAAGAAAGGACTACTCAGCAGAAACCATGCAAGCAAGAAGGCAAAGGCATGACATATGTAAAGCCTAGAAGGAAAAAAAAAAAATGCCAGCCAGGAATTATATATCCAGCAAAACTGTCTCTCAAATATGATGGCAAAATTATGGCATTTCTAGATAGAAAGAAGTTTAGGGAATTTGCAAAAAACAAACAAAAATTACAAGAAATACTAAAGGGAGTCTTCCGGTTAGAAAATCAGTAACATCAGATAACAACTCAAGACTAGAACACAGGACAGAGCAACCAGATATTAACCCAGATAGGGAAGTCACAAAAAGAAATCAAACCTAAAACACTGAAAATAGGGAAATATGTAAATATGTAATATGACAACATTAAAACAAAATAGAGGGACTAAAAACTGTAGACAAAGATTTTTCATATGGAGAGGAAGTCAAGGCTATATAAAGAAATAAAAGACTGGTACAAACATAGGAAAACAGGTGTAAATATTAAGGTAACCACAAAGGAAACTAGCAATCCTACAAGTCAAAATAAAAAAAAAATAAAAAAAGAAAGAAAGAAAAGTATAGACTCAGCAAACACAAAATCAACAACAATGAAAAAGATGAAAAGAAAATACACAAAGAAAAATGACTCAGCACAGAAAATTGAGTGCAACAAAGAAACGGTGAACAACACACACAAAAAAAATCAAATTGACAGCACTAAACTCATGCTTATCAATAATTACACTGAATGTAAATGGACTAAATGCACCAATAAAGTGACAGAGAGTGGCAGATTGGATTAAAAAACACCATCCGTCTATATGCTGCCTGCAAGAGACAGATCTTAGACTTAAAGATTTAAACGAACTAAAACTCTAAGGATGGAAAAAATATATATGAAGCAAACAACACTCAGAAAAGAGCAGGAGAGGCAATATTAATCTCTGACAAAATAGACTTTAAAGTAAAATCCCGCACAAAGGATAAGGAAGGACACTATATAATGATTAAAGGGTCAATACACCAGAAGGACATAATTATAATAAATATTTATGCACCCAATGACAGGGTTCAAAAATACATAAAACAAACTCTAACTGCATTGAAAAGAGAGATAGACAACTCCACAATAGTAGTAGGAGACTTCAACACACCTATTTTGGTGAAGGACAGAACATCCATAAAGAAGCTCAACAAAGACATGGAAGAGCTAAATGCTACAATCAACCAACTTGATCTCATAGACATATACCAAACACTCAACAGCAGCCAAGTATGCTTTCTTTTCCAATGCGCATGGAATATTCCCCAGAATAGACCACACATTAGGCCATAAAGCAAGCCTTAACAAAATCCAAAACATGAATATATTACAAAGCAACTTTTCTGACCATAAAGCCATAAAAGTAGAAATCAATAACAGAAAAAGCAAGGAAAAAATAAATAAAACACTTGGAAACTGAACAACACCTTCCTCAAAAACTACTGGGTTATAGAAGAAATTAAGGATGGAATAAAGAAATTCATAGAATCAAATGAGAATGAAATCACCTCTTACCAGAACCTTTGGGATACAGAAAAAGCAGTGCTCAGAGGTCATTTTATAGCAATAAAAGCACACATCCAAAAAGAAGAAAGGGCCAAACTAAAAACATTAACCCTGAGACTTGAACAAGTAGAAAGGGAGAAGCAAAAGAAGCCCTCGGGCGCCAGAAGAAAGGAAATCATAAAGATTAGAGCAGACTTAAATGAAATAGACAATAGAAAAACAATTGAAAGAGTTAACAAGACCAAAAGCTCGTTCTTTGAAAAGATCAACAAAACTGATAAACCATTGGCTACACTGACAAAAGAAAAACAGGAGAAGGAGAAAATAACCCATATAGGAAATGAGATGGGTGATATCACAGCAGACCAGACTGAAATTAACAGAATCATACATATTACTATGAAAAAATGTACTCTAATAAATTTGAAAACCTACAGGAAAGGACAAATTTCTAGAAACTCACTACCTACCTAAACTAACACAGAGGTAGAACAACTAAATAAACCCATAACAAAAGAAGAGATTGAAAAGTAATTTAAAAACTTCCAAAAAAAAAAAAAAAAAAAAAAAGCCCTGGCCCAAAAGTCTTCACAGAAGAATTCTACCAAACTTTCAGAGAAGAGTTAACACCACTAATACTAAAGGCATTTCAGAGCATAGGAAAGGATGGAATACTCCCAAACTCATTCTATGAGGCCAGCATAACCCAGATACCAAAACTAGGTAAAGACACTACAAAAAAAGAAAATTACAGACCAATATCCCTCATGAAAATTAATGCAAAAATCCTCAACAAAATTCTAACCAATAGAATTCAGCAACATATCAAAAAAATAATTCACCATGATCAAGTAGGATTTATACCAGATATGCAGGGATAGTTCAACATTAGAAAAGCAATCAATGTAATCCATCACATAAATAAAACAAAAGACAAGAAACACATGATCTTATCAATTGATGCAGAAAAGGCATTTAACAAAGTCCAACACCCATTCATGATAAAAACTCTCAGCAAAATAGGAATAGAAGGGAAATTCCTCAGCATAATTAAGGACACTTATACAAAGCCAACAGCCAATATCATCCTAAATGGAGAGAGATCGAAAGTAGTCCCTTGAGAACAGGAACCAGACAAGGATGCCCTTTATCACCACTCTTATTCAACATTGTGCTGAATGTTCTAGCCAGAGCAAGTTGGCTAGAAAAAGAAATAAACGACACCCAGATTGGTAGGGAAGAAGTAAAAGTATCTCTATTTGCAGATGATATGATCTTATACACAGAAAACCCCAAAGATTCCACAAGAAAACTGTTGGAACTAACAGAAGATTTCAGCAAATATCAGGATATAAGACAAACATTCAAAAATCAGTTGGATTCCTCTACACCAACAAGGAGAACTTCAAAGAGGAATTCACCAAGTCAATACTATTCACAATATCCCCCAAGAAGATAAAATACTTAGGAATAAATCTAACCAGAGACGTAAAAGACCTAGACAATGAAAACTACAAGACACTACTGCAAGAAACCAAGAGACCTGCATAAGTGGAAAAACATACCTTGCTCATGGATAGGACGACTCAACATTATGAAAATATCAATTCTTCCCAAAGTGATCTACAGATACAATGCAATCTCAATCCAAATTCCAAAAGCATTTTTTAATGAGATGAAGAAATAAATTATCAACTTTATATGGAAAGGGAAAGTCCCTGGAGAAGTAAAGATTTACTCAAGAAAAAGAGCAAAGTGGGAGGCCTCACACTACCTGAGTTTAGAACCTATTATACCACCATGATAGTCAAAACAGCCTGGTACTGGTACAACAGATACATAGACCAATGGAACAGAATTGAGAATCCAATCGTGAATTCATCCACCCATGGGCAGCAAAAAACTGAAACAAGACCCATACCTCACACCATCCACAAAAACTAAGTCAAAGTGGATCAAAAACCTAAATATAAAATCAAAAACAATAAAGATCATGGAAGAAAAAATAGGGACAACGCTAGAAGCGTTAATACGTGGCATCAACAGAATACTAACCATAAGTAACAATACATAAGCACCAGAAGAGAGACTAGATAACTGGGAGCTCCTAAAAATCAAACATTTATGCTCATCAAAAGACTTCACCAAAAGAGTCAAAAGACAGTCTACAGACTGGGAAAAAATTTTTGGCTACGACAAATTCGATCAGCGTCTGACCTTTAAAATCTTGAAGATACTGCAAAACCTCAACAATGAAAGGACAAATAACCCAATTAAAAAATGGGCAAAGGATATGAACAGGCACTTCACCAAAGAAGATATTCAGGTGGCTTACAGACACATGAAGAAATGTTCATGATCATTAGCCATTAGAGAAATGCAAATCAAAACTACAATGAGATACCATCTCACCCCAACAAGGCTAGCATTAATCCAAAAAATACAAAATAATAAATGTTGAAGAGGTTGTGGTGAGATTGGAACACTTATACACTGTTGGTGAGAATGTAAAATGGTACAACCACTTTGGAAATCGATTTGGCGCTTCCTTAAAAAGCTAGAAATAGAAGTACCATATGATCCAGCAATCTCGCTCATTGGAATATATCCTAGAGAAATAAGAGATGTCACATGAATAGATACATGCACACCCATGTTCATTGCAGCACTGTTCACGATAGCAAAAAGCTGGAAACAATGTAGGTGCCCATCAACAGACAAACGGATAAACAAATTATGGTATATTCACACAACGGAATATTAGGCAACAGTAAAGAACAAAGATAAATCTGTGAAACATAACACGGAGGAACCTGGAAGGCATTATGCTGAGTGAAATTAGTAAGTCGCAGAAGGACAAATATTGTATAAGATCACTATTATAAGAACTCAAGAAAAGGTTTAAACACAGAATAAAACATTCTTTGATGTTTATGAGGGTGGGGAGGGAGGGAGAGGGTTATTTACCAACTAGAAAGTAGACAAGCATTATCTTAGGTGAAAGGAAGGACAACACACACTACAGGGGAAGTTAGCACAACTGTGCTAAACCAAAAGCTAAGAAGTTTCCTGAATTAAAACCAACCACTTCAAGGGACAGACTAGCAGAGGCGGCGGTCTGGGGACCATGGTTTCAAGGGACATCTAGGTCAATTGGCATAACAAAGTTTGTTAAGAAAATGTTCTGCATTCCACTTTGATGAGCGGCATCTGGGGTCTTAAAAGCTAGCAAGCAGCCCTCTAAGATGCATCAATTGGTCCCAACCTACCTGGAGCAAAGGAGAATGAAGAACACCAAAGACACAAGGAAAATATTAGCCCAAGAGACAGAAAGGGCCACATAAACCAGAGGCTCCATCAGCCTGAGACAGAAGAACTAGATGGTGCCTGGCTATCACCAATGACCCCCTGACAGGGAACACAACAGACAGTCCCTGACGGAGCAGGAGAGAAGTGGGGTACAGAACTCAAATTCTATTAAAAAGACCAGATTTCATGGTCTGTCTGAGACTGGAAGAACCCCAGAAAGCATGGACCCCAGACTCTGTCAACCCAGAACTGAAACAATTCCCGAGGCCAACTCTTCAGACAAAGATTGGACTGGACTGTGGGACATAAAATGATACTCATGAAGAGTGTGCTTCTTAGCTCAAGTAGATACATGAGACTAAATGGGCAGCTTCTGTCTGGAGGTGAGATGAGAAGGCAGAGAGGGTTAGGAACTGGTTGAATGGACATGGGAAATCGGGTGGAAAGGATGAGTGTGCTGTCACAGTACAGGGAGAGCAACTAGGGTCACATAGCAATGTATGTATAAATTTTTGTATGAGAGACAAACTTGAATTGCAAACTTTAACTTAAACTAAACAATACAAAATAAAAGATTGAGAAATCACTAAAAGCAGGACAGACTCAAGATAAAAACACCATCATTGAAGAAACATATTTTCATAGTTTAAATTACATTTAAATTAAATCAGCTGATTTATATTTCAGGTATTCATCACATATTCTGTTAACATTAAAAAAAATTGTTACTAACGATAGCTAAAATGTACTTAGAAAATAAACTTAACTGCCAGATGTTATGCTGAACTCTTTACATAGATTATCTCATTTATTCTTCACAAGAATGCTATACCATAGGTTTAGTATTTCTCAGCACTCTTTGATCACAAAAGAACAAAAAACTCAATCCACATTTTCTGAAGTAAATAGGGCCAATACTGGTTCACATAAAGTTTTCTAGAAGAGCATTGTTTAAAAGGGCAGCTTAATGCTTAAAGTATATGAACAGGATTAAGAGTCTCAATTTCTCACTGTATCTTCTCTCTTTCATGAATTGTCATTATCTAGTCCCTTATGGTCACAAAATGATGCCCCAAATTCAACCAGACATTCTCCCAACTAAAATGCAGGGAAAAGAGAAATTTTTATCCCTTAGCATGTTGAAGTCTTGGCTTGATTCTCATTGTCTAAATTGAATGACACTCATTCCTAAAACAATAAGGATGAGTTATGTTGATTGACTTGCACTAGTTGTAACAATGTGATTGTGTCCATAGTAATAATAAAGATAATAATGACACTCATAGCAGGTATACATATAGTGCTTACTTTAAGTATTGTAAGAACTTTGAATTGATTAATTTATCAATTCTCACAACAGCCATTATGATATAGTGTACACTATTACTGTTGTTGTTATTAATTGCTATCAAGTAGATTCTGACTCATGGAGACCCATGTGTGTAGAGTAGAACTACTTTATAGGGTTTTCAAGGTTGTGACCTTTCAGAAGCAGATTGCCAGGCCTGTCTTCTGAGGCACCTCTTGGTGGGTTAGAACTGCCAACTTTTCAGC
This sequence comes from Dugong dugon, assembly GCA_030035585.1. Classification (NCBI taxonomy): domain Eukaryota; kingdom Metazoa; phylum Chordata; class Mammalia; order Sirenia; family Dugongidae; genus Dugong; species Dugong dugon. The sequence continues at coordinate 46,060,499 of CM057465.1, forward strand.
TAGTAAGTGAGGGCTTATCCTTTTGTGCCACCTACTATCCACATTATATCAGTGAGAAAACTGAGAGAGAGGTTAATTATTTTGACAAAATTAGCACAAGTGTCAAATGACAGAACTGGGGTTTCATCAGAGGCACTCTGGCTCTGAAGTCTATGCAGTAATTATGATATTGTGCTGTCATTCTTTGAACTAACAGTCGAGGCATTTCCTCCCAAACCACATGGACTGAAAGTAGTTGAGTGGTATGTTCACATAGAAAAATGGTTGACCAAGTCTGTCTGAGGGCATAGCTGGACATCCTAACTACTACAATATGTTAATGCACATGATGACTGTTATTGAATATACTTATAGACAGATAATGTAACCATAATTACATTTGGAAGCTGTTACTTTGATGAGTTTTTATTTCTTCCATGAATCATGTTTCCAGATAGTCCAAGACCTACCATAAGGCTCTTAAAAAAGGGGGGAGGGGAGGCAGGGCAGCCAGGAACAAAAAAGCCAGTAGCTAGATTTGTTTCACAGATAGAAGTTTTTACGATTGTTAATATTTTTAATTTTTTTTTGTTTTTTAATCTGCACCAAGGCAATCATCCTGAAATGCAAAGTTTGCCTAAGAAGTCTTATTTTCCATTAGCTTCCATTCACATATCAAGAGCCACTTCTAATAAATTAAATCATACATTTTATCCATTAATTTTAAAGGAATAGCCTTGATGCCATTAAAGCTGACCTGCAGAAAATTGGATATGATGTAGGGAAATCACAAAGAAAGAGAAAATAGCAAGCCCAAGTCTTTTGCCAATTCCAATGTGGTTGTTGGACCTGGGTATCCATATTTTTAACACTTTCCAAGTATTTGTAATATGCAGCTAATGTTGAGAAAAGCTGCTCAGAAAAAAACTCTCTAAAAACTGAGGTTTACATGGCATGGGCAATAGTATCACTGGGCTATTAGGTTGCCAGGGAGGTGATTCTGGGAAGCTTTTCTAGTTCTTTCTAGCCTAAACATAGCCTTTAGGGGATCCAGAGCATCCTGTTTAGTCTGGTAAGGGAACTTATAGATGCTAAGAAGGCTAAAAGTTAAGAAAAGGCTTGATGTCAAGACCAAGAGACCTCATCTGTGGGGTTTTATAAATAAAGAAAATGATCAGAGCCACAAACAACAATAGCAGATGCTTAAAAAAAAAAGGTCTCTGAGTAGCCAGTCAGGACAAGTTTCTGCTCAAGTGCCACCAGTCCAGATCCAAGAACAGAGGAGCCACTCCACAACAAATATCCGGAACATCATGCACATATGACATCCCTTTGACACATTGAAACACCGTCTTGGAAAGGAGTTGTTGTTGTTAGGCACTGTTGAGTTGATTCTGAATCATAGTGACCTTATGTACAACAAAACAGAACACTACTTGGTCATGCACCATCTTCACAATCGTTGTTACCTTTTGAACCCATTGTTGCAGCCACTTGTCAATCCATCTTGTTTAGAGACGAGACTTCCCCTTTTCGCTAATCCTGTACTTTAGCAAGCATAGTGTTCTTCTCCAGGTACTAGTCACTCCTGATAATATGTCTAAAGTACTTAAGAGAAGTCTTGCCATCCTTGCTTCTAAGGCGCATTCTGGCTGTACTTCTTCCAGGACAGGTTTTTTCATTCTTCTGGCAGTCCATGTACATTCAATATTCTTTGCCAACGACACAATTCAAAGGCATCAATTCTACTTTGGTCTTCCTTAATCACTGTCCAGCTTTCAGATGCATATGAGGCAATTGAAAATAGCATGGCTTGCATCAGGTGCACCCTAGTCCTCAGGGTGACATCTTTGCTTTTTAACGCTTTAAAGAAGTCTTTTGCAGCAGATTTGCCCAATGCAATATGTTTGATTTCTTGACTGCTGCTTCTATGGGCGTTGATTGTGGATGCAAGTAAAATGAAATCCTTGATAACTTCAATATTTTCTCCGTTTATCATGATGGTGCTTATTGGTCCAATTGTGATGATTTCTGTTTTCTTTATGTTGAAGTCTAATCCATACTGAAGACTGTAGTCTTAAATCGTCATCAGTAAGTACTTCAAGTCCTCTCAGCTTTCAGAAAGCAAGATTTTGTCCTCTGCATATTGCAGGTTGTTAATGTCTTCCTCCAATCCCGACACCAAGTAGAGGGTCAGAAATGGTGAGCATCTGAGCATTAACAAGAACAATATATATATTTTTAAACTTAAAAACTATGATCCTTTAAATTGATAATTTTCAAATTTACTTGTTTGTTTGTTTGCTTGTTTTTTCTCCTAACACACATCAGGATGAATTTGGAGATTAGGGTCAGTTTATGGGGCTTGAGAAAATCACATGTATTAGAGGTAATAAGAAAGATTTCTTTCTTGTGAACGTTTAAGTGTGTTTTTTTTTTTTTTTTTTTTTTTTTACCTCTTACAGTAATTTTTAAGATTTTTTTTTCCCCTGGATTTTTCACTACTTCTTTTCCTATTCTTGTTTGCATGAGGGTAGGTTTGTGACTGTGGAGAAAGTATAGTTGCTAACAAGATGTCCTTACTCAGTTATTCTTTCCAGAATTCTAAACCCATAGAGAGGATTTTACAAAGTGCCTCTGAAGAATCATTAAAGAGAGAGAAAATACATCTAAAGAAATATTGGGAAGGAGATAATTTATCTAAGATGTGGAGAAGAGCCCAGACTCATGACTGGAGAGACGAAAGGGGATCTAGGTTTTGGGGACCCTTAGAAGCACAAGGATGAGGGAATAAAACTCCAAAATGAAGGAAAAGAAACTGGACTATAATCATTTGTGCTTATAATTCTTTCCAAAGAATTGTATGTCCACAGTTGACAGGAAAATAACATAAAGCCTCAAGACTGTATTAGACATTCTAACAGATGTTACAGTGGTCTCTGTACAGAAATCCACTGTGGGGATTCTTCCACCCCACCACTCTCACCCATCCCCTACATGCAACATCACTCTTTGGTACTGTACAAAACTCAAGAACCTTGGTGGATCCACAGAGGTGAGTGAAGGTTCCACAGATAACCAATGCAGCATTTTCTTCCAGTCTGGTGGGATCAAGAGCCCAGTCGAAAATTAGAAAAATTTAAAGAAATCTAGATCATATTTATTGTATAGCTACTATTCATACCTACTATACAAAACCTAACTTTGAATTGATGTTCTAAATTCATTAACCTTCACTATGAAGATTTTCAATAGCCAATACTTGTTTGACACATTAAATACAGAAGAAAATCTGATCCTGAGCCAAGTTTCAACAGTGAGAGAGGAATGAGATCTTTGCCTAGTAAGACAAGCCAATACACATTGAATTTTAAGGGGCAATGCCTACTATCATGGATTTTGGCAGAAAAGAATAAATGCCCTGGTATATTCACAAAAACTGTTTAAAATCTTACCCCTACTACATGTACATCTTTCATCCTAGTTATTGGCAAAATGCTAAGCCTCCCAAAATTTTAAATGTTTGAGTAAATATGAGGACTCCTACAAAGTAGTATAAGTTTATTTGAGCATTTTAGAAAAATGTTTGACATAAACAACTTTCTTTCTGGCTAACATTTAATTGGCCAGAAAATCTAGTTAATAAGGACATTCTAAGGACATACTATTCCTCAAACTCTGAAGTTACTTCAGGTACAACACTTCATAGCTTATCGGCTAGAAAAAAAATGATTTCATGTTTTGTAGTGTAACGTAAATTTCTTAAATCTGACACATTTAATTGGCTAGTGATTTTTGGATTTGATTAACACTATTTAAAGATAATTATGAAGGGATCCTTTTTTTTTTTTTCAGTTTAATTTTACGCAGTGCTACCAAAAAATGCTACAGCTCTTCAGGGTGGTTCAACATTACTCAGAAATAAAGTAATTTATTTAGCAATTAAGACAAACTAAAGCTACACCAACCTCCTGAAAATTATAATTCGAAGTTAACTTGGTCTGAGCTCTCCACTCTTTTCCAGATACAGACTATCATTTATATTATTACCATTAGTAATTTAAATAATGCTGAATCTTATTTTATTTTTGTTTATTTTCTGTGTAAAAGTAGAACATAGTGAAAATGAATATGGGCGTTTTTACTGGAATTGGGCTGATTGGCTGAAGAAAGCTTGAATGATTTTAAAACAATGAATGATATAAAGCTCTAAAATTACACACACATATGCTCACACTCATTTGTTTTCAGTTAACAAACGTTTTTGAGCATATTGTATGTACCTGGTAGTGTTTTTTACGTATATTAACAGTGAATATGTTTTGATGAGCACATACATATTCCCCTTATAAATTTTATTCATTCCACTTATATATTAATGAAATTGTGAATTTTGTAAATGATTATTAAATTCCTTTTGAGATGCCTTGATTGGCAGCTCACAGGTGTGATTTTTTTTGTTTATAGAACTGCAGTAACACTGAAACACTGATATGAGAAAACACTGCAAAAATTGGATAACCCTTCCATAGATCACTGATAAAATAAACAAATGCAAAAATTAAATCAATATGTCAAGACTTTATGAAGCAAATATGAGATGCATATATGCTTGGATTTATATTTTTATATAACCACAACACACTAAATTCAAATATATATTAAGTAGTACAGGACTGTAAATTTATACAGATAAATAAGTATAACAATTTGTAATTATGGTGCCATATAAAAATAATAAATAAAATGAGCATTTTTTCATTATTAATAATTTAAATGCTTATGGTTTATAATAGAATTTTATGAAAACACAGTAAATTCAGACATTAAAACATTTTTCATTTAAGATGTTACATTGGGGGTGACAGTCTGAATTTCTTTTTGACATTTTATTTAGAAGTTAAATTTTTAAAATATGCTCTAAAAATCTTGCACCAACAGACTAGGAATCTTTTATATATTCATTTACCTCATCAGTAATTTTAATAAAATTAGGCTGTTGAAATATTTTATTTATTTTATATTTGTTTTCTAGGGAAAAGTAAAGGTGATTAAATGAGTTTCTACAATTTACTTCATGGTTCAGTTATAATATATTATCTAAAAATTGGAACTTGACCCAATGTTAACATTTCATCAGCAGTTAATATCTAAAATATATTATCATAGTACAGATATTTTGTTCCACTTTAAAATACTACTTTTGCATCAAGAGATAAAAATATTTTTTAACATAAAGGGTGCAAAAGGTTAACACACTTGACTGCTAATCAAGAGTTTGGCGGGTCAAGTCCCCCTTGAGTCACCTATGAAGAAAGTTCTGGCAATCTATTACAGAAAAATCAGCCATTGAAAACCCTATGGAGCCCAGTTCTACTCTGACACACATGGGGTTGCTATCAGTCAGTATCAACTCAATGCCAACTGGTTAACACAAAGGGAGTTCATATTTTTAAATGAGAGATCCCTCTTAAGTGTATATTTAAAAGAACCCTCTGAGGAAACTCTGAAATCTTCTTTAATTGACCTAAATCCTACCTGCTAAGTTAAGCTACAATTAACTGAACGCTAACAGAAATCGAAGATTTTCCTTGGGTTAATAAAATAATGTGTGGCAGCAGATTTATAAAATTTCATAATTTTTGCAGTTGTAGCTATATTCTGATGGCACAAAAGCCAACACCATTAAGAAATTTAGAAATAGTCAATAAAAATAGAAATGCTGCTCCCAATGTTGCTATGAACACTTGCTTCAAGAATATATTTGACCTAAAACTGATTCTACATTAATGATAGAAAAAGTACTTAAAATAAATTTCCTAAAATTTATGCTCAATTTGCAAAGTCATGTATTAAGATTTTCACAGACAGGAGGCAGGGCCAAGAAGGCAGAGTAGTCAGATACTTCCTGTGGTCCCTCTTACAACAAAGACCTGAAAAAACAAGTGAATCAATTGTATATTACAATCTAGGAGGCCTGAACATCAAAGGCAAAGTTGAGGAATCAGACTGAGTGGCAGGGGAAGGGAGAGATAGTTCAGAAGCAGTGAGGACTTGCCAGACCTGATGTGGCAGGAGCTAGTATCCTTCAGGTCGGATCATCTGGTGTGCACAGTGAGGCAAGCAGTAGCACACAAGAGTCATTTTCAACATCGGAAGAGACCCAGCAGCAGAGAGTCTACTCACGCCTCCAGAACCAGTGAAAAGCAGCATTTAATTGGCAAAAGATAAGTACATGCCTCTGACCTACTGTGCGGATCAAAAAACACCCCCTTTGGGAAAAACCTTGCTCCCATTCACCTGCCCCCTCCCTACTCTGCACTGAGTCCTGGGCTGACTTCAGCGACTGCCAAGTCCTCTGGGCCAGAAGTAGGACCTGTCACACCCCCTGTGCCATTCTCATGGCCTTGGAAAGGGAACAAATTAACCAACAGGAAAAAAAGTAATCTGCCGGCTCCCCTAAACCAAGAACTAAGGGTAGGCACAGCTCCTTTGCCTGGGCAGAGGCATAAGGGGTCCACGGACTTCAAATGTCTTTCACCCCTGAATAGACCTGTGTGGGTGAACAGCATAGGTCCTCATTATCACAGTACAACATGATATATACCTGAAGCCTAACTTCAACTATATCAGCTTTATGGTGAAGAGGCAGGTTCGTGACTTTTGACACTGTTCTACCCAATAAGCAGGGTTTTCTCCTACACATATCAGGGGCCTGAGGACTGGTGGCTCAACCCATGCTACCTGGCCACCTGTGACAGGGTCCAAGAATAAGTGGTGCCTCCCAAGCCTTACAGCCAACAGCATTGTGTGTCTATAGTATGGCTGCAAAACCCATGCACCTATGTTCTCTAGGAAACAGAGACATGCTTAAATCCCAGACACTTGGGGGCAGAGATCAGGCCCCTGCCTGAAACCTGTGCAGCCAGATACCTGTGCCTACACAAATCACTCCTGCCTGTCTAGGACTATAGGTAAGAACCTGCACCACACACTTGGTGACCCACTACCTTGACACCTGAGATGAATCCATAGAAGAAAAGTAAAGAGACTCCTGGTATCACATACCTAGTAACAGATCTAACAACTTAGTGACAGGATGGTAGAACTTCAAATGTGCCAATAATCAAACTAGCTCTCATGAGCATATTTGAGCATATCAAAACAGAAAAAAACAAGAAGATAGGACACAGCAAGCAAACATTAAATAAATATAATAACTTATTGATGGCTGGGAGACAACAGTCAATATCAAAACACATAAACAGGCAGACCATGATGGCTTCAGCAAGCTCCCAAAACAAAAAAAATCAAGAAATTTTCCAGAGGAAGAGAACTTCTTGGAATCACCATAAGTAGACTACAAAAGGTTAATATACAAAACTCTTCAAGAGATCAGGAAGGAGACAAGGCAAAATGCACAACAAGCCAAGGTACACACAGACAAAGAAATAGAGGACTTAAAAATATTAGAGAAGAGCATAATGACAAATTTAACAGGCTGAAAGAATCCACAGGGAGAAGAAACAGAAATTCAGAAGATTAACAATAATATTTCAGAATTAGACAACTCAGTAAAAAGTCATAGGAACAGAATTGAGGCATTGGAAGTCAGAATTAGTCAAAGTGAAGAAAAAGCACTAACACCAACTTATTTGAGGAAAAATCAGATAAAATAATTTTCAAAAATGAAGAAACCCTAAAACTTATGTGGGACTTTATTAAGAGGAATAACCTATGAGTGACTAGAGTACCAGAACAGAGGAGGATAACAGAAAATACAGAGAGAATTGTTGAAGATACTTTGACAGAAAACTTCCCTGATATCGTGAAAGATGAGAAAGTCTCTATCCAAGATGCTCATCAAACCCCACATAAGGCAGATCCCAAAGGAAAGTCACCAAGACATACTATAAACAAATTTGACAAAAACAAAGATAAAAGAGAATTTTAAGAGTGGCTCAGGGCAAACGAAATGTCATCTACAAAGGAGAGTCAATAAGACTAAGAAAGGACTACTCAGCAGAAACCATGTAGCAAGAAGACATGAAAGAAAAAAATTGCCAGCCAAGAATTGTATTTCCAGCAAAACCGTCTCTCAAATATGATGGCTAAATTAGGGCATTTCCAGATAAATAGAAGTTTCAGGAATTTGCAAAAACCAAACCAAAATTACAAAATAATACTAAAGGGAGTCCTCTGGTTAGAAAATCAATAACATCAAACAAGAACCCAAGACTAGAACACAGGACAGAGTAACCAGATATCAACCCAAATAGAGAAGTCACAAAATTAAATCCAATCTAAAACACTAAAAGCAGGGAAACAGAGACAGCAATACGTAAAAGATGACAACATTAAAATAAAAAAGAGGGACAAAAAAAATGTATTTATAGATCTTTCATATGGAGAGGAAGTCAAGGCAATATAAAAAAATAAAAAAGTGGTCTAAACTTAGAAAAATAAGGATAAATATTAAGGTAACAACAAAGGAAACTAACAATCCTACACATCAAAATAAAAACCAAGAAAAACATAAATGCAAAGCAAATGCAAAATCAACAACAATGGAAAAGATGAAAAAAAACACATAAAGAAAAACAATGTAGCACAGAAAATTAAGTGGAATAAAGAAACTGTTAACAACACACATACAAAAAAAGACATCAAAAAGACAGCACTAAAATCATACATATCAATATTTATGCTGAATGTAAATGGACTAAACACACCAATAAAGAGAGAGTGGCAGAATGGATAAAAAAACATGATTCGTCTATATGCTGTCGACAAGAGATACACCTTAGGCTTTAACATGCAAACAAAATAAAACCCAAACAATGGAAAAAATATATATATTAAGCAAACAAAGCTCAGAAAAGAACAGGAGTGGCAATATTAATCTCTGACAAAATAGACTTTAAAGTAAAATCCACCACAAAGGATAAGGAAGGATTCTACATAACGACTAACTAGTCAATACACCAGGAGGACATAACTATAACAAATATTTATGCACCGAATGACAGGGCTCCAAAATACATGAAACAAACTCTAACAGCATTGAAAAAAGAGACAGACAGCTCCACAATAATAGTAGGAGACTTCAACACACCATTTTTGGTGAAGGACAGAACATCCAGAAATAGTTCGATAAAGACAGGGAAGATCTAAATGCTACAATCAACCAACTTGATCTCATATACATACACCAAACACTCCACCCAACAGTAGCCAAGTATACTTTCTTTTCCAATGCACATGGAACATTCTCCAGAGTGGACCACATATTAGGCCATAAAACAAGGCTTAACAGAATCCAAAGCATTGAAAAATTACAAAGCATCTTTTCTGACCATAAAGCCATAAGAGTAGAAATCAATTACAGAAAAAGGAAGGAAAAAAATTCTAACACATAGAAATGAACAATACCTTGCTCAAAAACTACTAAGTTATAGGAGAAATTAAGGATGGAATAAAGAAATACAAAGAATCAGATGAGAATTAAAATACATCCTACCAGGACCTTTGGGATACAACAAAAACAGTGCTCAGAGGTCAATTTACAGAAATAAATGCACACATCCAAAAAGAAGAAAGGACCAAAAACAAAACATTAATGCTTCAACTTGAACAAGTAAAAACACAGCAGCAGCAAAAGGCCTCTGGTGCCAAAAGCAAGGAAATAATAAGAATTAGAACAGAATTAAATGAAATAGAGAATAGAAAAACAATTGAAAGAGTTAACAAGACCAAACTGGTTCTTTTTGTAAAGAGCAACAAAATCAATAAATCATTGGCCAAACAGACAAAAGAAAAACAGAAGAGGAAGCAAATAACCCATTTAAGAAATAAGATGGGTAATATCACAACAGACCCAACTGAAATTAAAAGAATCATAACAGATTACTATGAAAAATTGTACTCTAACAAATTTGAAAACCTAGAGGAAATGGACAAATTTCTAGAAACTCACTACCTACCTAAACTAACACAAACAGAGGTAGAACAACTAAAACTCATAACAAAAGAAGAGATTGAAAAGGTAATTAAAAAACTCCCAAGAAAAAAAAACCTCTGACCCTGACAGTTTCACTGGAGAATTCTACCAAACTTTCAGAGAAGAGTTAACATCACTAATACTAAAGGCATTTCAGAGCATAGAAAAGGACAGAATACTCCCAAGCTCATTCTATGAAGCCAGCATATCCCTGATAACAAAACCAGATAATGACACCACAAAAAAATAAAATTATAGATTAATATCCCTCATGAACATTAACGCAAAAATCCTCCACAAAATTCTAACCAATAGAATTCAACAACATATCAAAAACAGTAATTCACCATGATCAAGTAGGATTTATAACAGGTATGCAGGGATGGTTCAACATTAGAAAAACAATCAATGTAATCCATCACATTAATAAAATAAAAGACAAGAACCACATGATCTTATAAATCTATGCAGAAAAGCATTTGACAAGGTCCAACATCCATTCATGATAAACACTCTAAGTAAAATAAGAACAGAAGGGAAATTCTTCAGCATAATTAAGGGCATTTATACAAAGCCATAGCCAACATCATCCTAAATGGAGAGAGTTTGAAAGTATTCCCCTTGAGAATGGGAACCAGACAAGGATGCCCTTTATCACCACTCTTATTCAACATTGTGCTGGAGGTCCTAGCCAGAGCAATTAGGCTAGAAAAAGAAATAAAGGGCATCCAAATCAGTAGGGAAGAAGTCAAAGTATCTCTATTTGCAGATGATAATGATCTTATACACAGAAAACCCCAAAGAATCCACAAGAAAACTGCTGGAACTAATAGAAGATTTCTGTAAAGTATCAGGATACAGGATAAACATACAAAAATCAGCTGGATTCCTCCACACCAACAAAGAGAACTTCCAAGAGGAAATCACCGAATCAATACCATTTACAATAGCCTCCAAGAAGATAAAATACTTAGGAATAAATTTAACCAGATACGTAAAAGACGAGTACAACGAAAACTACAAGACACTACTGCAAGAAACCAAATGATGTTACCTGCATAAATGGAAAAACTTACCTTGCTCATAAATAGGAAGACTCAACATTGTGAAAATGTCAATTATACCCCAAATGATCTACAGATAAATGCAATCTTGATCCAAATTCCAACAGCATTTTTAACTTCATACGGAAAGAAAAGAGAACCCGGATAAGTAAAGCATTACTGAAGAAGAAGAACAAAGTGGGAGGCCTCACACTACCTGATTTTAGAACCTATTATACCACCATGATAGTCAAAACAGCCTGGTACTGATACAACAGATAAACAGACCAATGGAACAGAATTGAGAATCCAGACATAAATTCATCCACCTATGAGCAGCTGATATTTGACAAAGTCCCAAAGTCCATGAATTGGGGAAAAGACAGTCTCATTAACAAATGGTGCTGGCATAAGTGGATAGCCACCTGCAAAAAACTGAAACAAGACTCATACCTCACACCATGCACAAAAACTAACTCAAAATGGATCCAAGACCTAAATATAAAATCTAAAAAGATAAAGATCATGGAAGAAAAAATAGAGACAATGCTAGGAGCCCTAGTAGATGACATAAACAGAATACAAACTGTAAGCAACAATGCACAAACATGAGAAGACAAACTAGATAACTGGTAGGTCCTAAAAATCAAACACTTCTGCTCATCAAATGACTTCACCTACAGACTGGGAAAAAATTTTTGGTTACGACAAATCCAGTCGGTGTCTAATTTCTAAAATCTATAAGATACTGCAAAACCTCAACAACAAAAAAAAAAACAACCCAGTTAAAAACTGGCAGAGGATGTGAACTGACACTTCACCAAAGAACATATTCAGGCAGCTAACAAACACATGAGGAAATGCTCACGATCATTAGTCACTGGAGAAATGCAAATCAAAACTACAATGAGATACCACCTCACCCCAACAAGGCTAGCATTAATCCAAAAAACACAAAACAATAAATGTTTGAGAGGTTGCATAGAGACTGGAACACTTATAGTCTGTTGTTGGGAATGTAAAATGGTATAACCACTTTGGAAATTGATTTGGTACTTCCTTAAAAATCTAGAAATAGAAGTACCATACTATCCAGCAATCCCACTCCTTGAAATATATTTTAGAGAAATAAGAGCCGTTACATGGATAGATATATACACACCCATGTTCATTGCAGCACTGTTCATAATAGCAAAAAGATGGAAACATCCTAGGTGCCCATCAACAGACGAATGGATAAACAAATTATGGTATTTCACATAATGGAATACTATGCAACAGTAAAGAAGAAAGATGAATCCGTGAAACATAACATGGAGGAACCTGGAAGGCATTATGCTGAGTGAAATTAGTCAGTCATAAAAGGACAAATATTGTATAAGATCACTATCATAAGAACTCAAGAAATGGCTTAAAAAGAAGAAAACATTCTTTGATGTTTATGAGGGTGGGGAGGGAGGGAGAGGGTTATTCACTAACTAGATAGTAGACAATAATTATCTTAGGTGAAAGGAAGGACAACACACACTACAGGGGAAGTTAGCACAACTGTGCTAAACAAAAAGCTAAGAAGTTTCCTGAATTAAAACCAACCACTTCGAGGAACAGACTAGCAGAGGCAGCGGTCTGGGGACCATGGTTTCAGGGGACATCTAGGTCAACTGGCATAACAAAGTTTGTTAAGAAAATGTTCTGCATTCCACTTTGATGAGCGGCATCTGGGGTCTTAAAAGCTAGCAAGTGGCCATCTAAGATGCATCAATTGGTCCCAACCTACCTGGAGCAAAGGAGAATGAAGAACACCAAAGACACAAGGAAAATATTAGCGCAAGAGACAGAAATGGCCATATAAACCAGAGACTCCATCAGCCTGAGACCAGAAGAATTAGATGGTGCCCAGCTGTCACCAATGACCGCCCTGACAGGGAACACAACAGAGAGTCCCTGACGGAGCAGGAGAAAAGTGGGGTATGGAACTCAAATTCTAGTAAAAAATCTAGACTTAATAATCTGACTGAGACTGGAGGGACCTCAGAAGACATGGCCCGCAGACTCTCTATTAGCCCAAAACTAAAACCATTCCTGAGGCCAACTCTTCAGACAAAGTTTAGAGTGCATCTAGGGGACATAAGGTGATACCCGTGAAGAGTGTGCTTCTTAGCTCAAGAAGATACATGAGACTAAATGGGAAGCTCCTGTCTGGAGGTGAGATGAGAAGGCAGAGAGGGTTAAGAGCTGGTTGAATGGACACGGGAAATCTGAGGTGGAAAGGAGTGTGCTGTCACAGTACAGGGAGAGCAACTAGAGTCACATAACAATGTGTGTATAAATTTTTGTATGAGAAACTAACTTAAATTATAAACTTGCACTTAAAGCTCAATTAAAAGAAAGATTTTCACAGATAATAGCTTTAATACATCACTGAGTTTTCAAAATATATAAAGGACCTAATTTTTTAACAGCTCATATTTCCCTTTATAATAAAATATCAAATTATTTTCCACATGAAAATCCACCTTGATTATTCTCTAATTATTATCTTTTAATACTGGTTATCACTTTAATGATAGGAGAGAAATGACAAATTTTGTCTGTGCTATAACTAAATAAAAAGAAGGTGAAGACGTTACCTGTCTCACCTTGAAGAGTTATCCTTCCACTGTGCTTAAACTTGTGAAATTCTAATTAGTCCTTCGAAACATTCGAGTGCTTCCACCAAGGGGGGAAAAAAAAAAAAAAAAGTCCTAGTGATATCTACAGTATCATTAACATTGTGATATCCTCTAGAACTAAAATGCAATTTTTCTAGTTCAACTTTTTTTTTTTTTAAATTTATGGACCAAAACTCAAAAATAGCAGTGAAGTCACTGGACTTAGGATATCACAGTAAGACAGAAGAGTGAGAGAGACAGACAGAGAGAGCTTGCGAGAGAGAATATCTGAGTCATCCTTCATTATTTTCAATGATTTCTTGAAATAAGCCTGTTTCTATCCCTCCACTGCCATAAAAACCTTTCCCAGGAAATCCTGAATTTGTGTACAAAAGCGTGTTGCCTATTTTCTCTGAACTTTCAGCTATAGAGAATGGCACAGGTGTCTCTGCTTAGTAGATATTAAGTTCTGCTGCTTCCTGGAGACCGTTACAAAAGGATGCTTTAAAGCTCTTCAGAATCACCTCTGAAAGCAGAATAATATACTGATCTATGCAAAATTATAAATGGAGTGATGCTAAACCTTCTGACTTAATGATTTTGAAATACAGATTTTCACATGAACTTTTAAAAATTTTGTGCTGCTTTAAATATTCTTTGCTCACCAGGGCCATGCAAAATTAAAAAAAAAAAAAATTGGATTTGTTCTTGGGCCACTATTACAATACTTCGGATACAGGAAAAAGTTTCTGGTACCTAACCCGAAATTTAAAATTTTCTGTAACTTAGAATTTTTCCACCTTAGCAGTCTCATACTCAATGCACTACCAGCCACACTAAATTACTACTCTACATATCAGGTTGTTTGGCACCTCTGGGCCTTAATTGTGTTTTTTCCTCCTTCGCAAATGCTTGTTGAGCAACTATTAAGTGACAAACCTCATATAGAGTGGGAAATAGTCATACTACATCCTCAAGAAGTTTGCAGAAGCAGGATGAATATTCTAATCATGAAGAACATGATTGTTGTTGCTAGCTAACACTGAGTTGGTCCCTGACTCGTATGGCAACCCCATGCACGATGTGATCAGACTGTTGTGATCTATAGGGTTTTCGCTGGCTGATTTTTCAAAAGTAGATCACCATGCCTTTCTTCCTATTCTGTCTTAGTTTGGAAGCCTCACTGAAACCTGTTTAGCATCACAGCAACATGCAAGTATCCACTGACAGACGTGTAGTGGCTGTGCTAAGGTAATTTGGCCAGAAATCCAATCCAGGTCTCCTGCATTGAGGGTGACAGTTCTACCACTGAGCCACCACTGTCCACCCACTGCGGAGATGATAAGGTATTCTGGTTTTGTGCAGTAGGGAAGACTTCTGTATTTGACTAATGTCATGAGTGAAACTCCAGTTCTGAATGAGTATTAGTACCTGATTTCCCTCTCCCGTGTGCTGGAATAGAGTGCAGCTGGAGAAAAATCACAGATGCAGGAACAGCCACCTCCTCTCTCCATCATCCATCTCATCTCTACCATATTTTTTATCTCCTCACTTTTGGATCTTTAATTAGGAGCACTGGTGGAGCAGTGGTTAAAGCGCTCCAGCTACTAACTGAAAGGTCTGCAGTCCAAACCCACCAGCCGCTCCATGCGAGAAAGATGTGGCAATCAGCTTCCATAAAGATTTATAGCCTTGGAAACCTTATGAGGCAGTTACTACTCTGTCCTAGAGGGCTGCTATAGGTCAAAATGGACTCCACGGCAGTGGGTTTGATTTTTGGGTTTTTGTATCCTTAGTCCCTTCTTATCTATTAGCTTCTCCCCACGGGTCACGAACATTCTAAGTACCTCCCAAAATGAAAAAATAAAAAATAAATAAATAAAAATCACCTACCATGATCTCATAACCCTCTTCAGTCAATATTTCCTTGTTCTCTCCTATTTTTTGTTCACTTTTTTTTACTGTTTCTTACAATTTCCACTTCCTTGTATGATATTATGTAGTCAGTTCACCACCACTGATACATATATATGTATATATGTCAATGATTGCAAAATTTAGTGGATTTTTTTTCATTTCAACTTATTGAATATCCTAGATGTATTTTCCATGTGTTTCACTCCACTTTTTGTATGCCCATTGCATCTGTGAAAACTGCAGACGTCTGTTTCTACCTGCTCTACCCACATCTCTTTGCAAGTTTCTTCCAATTTCCTTAGCATTTTGTCCTCTATTTTAACCCATCTTTTAAGTCTTTGGGTAATTTCAATTGTTCTTATGATTTCAACTAATGGAAACTAAGTCAATAACATATCTTCAAGTGACATAAAGAACTTATTGACAATATGGTCAAGTCTGAAATCCTTTTTATTTGCAGAATGTCACCTCTTCTGATACTCTTTATTACAGTTACTGATACCAAGTACTCACAGCTAGCGTAGTGGGAATTAACTTTGAAGTATTTCTTTCTTGAATCTTACAGTTGTTAAATGCACACACATTTATCTCTTTATCTTGAATAGTTTTCCTCATCTTTATCCTTACTACCATGTCATTAATTTGTATTCCCGTTATCTCCTAATAGTATACACCTATCTGCATATCTTACCTGTCACTATCTATACGTATGCCAAGATGTAAATCACATCACATTATTTCCTCATATAAAACCCTTTAGTGGCTTTGTGCATCCACAAGAATAAATGACTAGCTACTTTCTATGACACATAAAGTCATCAATGATCTGGTCCTTGGCTCTTCTCTCCAGTCTTAGTTCTTGCCATTCTTGACTCACCCAGAAACAACCATATAATTTGATGGGCACAGTAATAATAAAAATGTTGAACTCCGTTGAAAAAATTAAAAATTTCAAGACAGTGAGGGCAGAGCATTAAACCAAGAGCAGGACCCTGTGCAACAGCCTAGATTGCAGACTCACGAAGCCAGGCTGGCTCCCATGTTATGATCAAACACCAGTCTACTTTTCTACACCAAAATCCACAAACCTTATTTCATTTTTTCTGCCTTTATTCACACTGCATGCGTCATATTTCACCTGTTCCTTAGTTTGTGTTGTCTCCTCTGCCAGGAATGTTCTTCCCAACCACCTTGGTGACCATACTTTTATTCAATGTTCTTAATTGATTCTAGGTGCCATTGACTCTGGAGTCATCCTATGCCTCCACCTCCTTCCAGACATAGACTAAATAAACCCAGATAACATCCTTCATAACTATCTGCACCTCTGCAATTATATTCGCTTCACAATTTTATAGTAATCTTAGCATATGTGAGTCATCCTTAGCCTACTCTGAAATCTTTTGTGACAGTGACTGAGTCCTATTTATCTTTGTGTTTTCTCCACATAGAATTTCGCAGGTTTGTAATACATTCAGGCTCCTAAATTTAAGCAATTTGTGTAGAAAAACAGGTACACTTTTCACATTTTTAGAGAAAGTGAAAAACGAGTGAGTTATACTACGGTAATTAAGGCTGGGGGGATTGGAGTTTAGAACACTGTTAGCGTTTGAAAAAAATCTATTACTTTCCACTTCAATTGGTTACCTTGGTAAGATTCATACAATCTCTTGAATAAATGCCAAGGAGAATGAAGTAAAATATTTCATAAAATTATTTTACTAACACAAATATAGCTATGTTTTGTTTTCTGATATATGTGAACCAAGAGCTCAATATGTTGTCACTGGCTTGAAAACAAGTTCCATTCAGGAGTAGCATAAACTCTAAACCAGGGTCACAATATAGGAAAGACTTCTGTTAGTATAATTCAATTTGTCTAACAGACTCTGCCCACGGATTTAAAAAAAAAAAAAAAAGTGATAAATCAATGAACAAAAGCAGACTGTATAGGGGAAAGAGGCATTTAATTTGGTTTTCATAAATGTAGTCTGTGTATTTGAAGTAATTATCTATTTATTACCCCTAATACTTTCTTACCTCTTTTGCTCTCACTAACACATGACTTTTCCCCTTTTATACTTTTTTCAGTGGTTTCTGCTTGGTATAAGCTGCATATTTGTTGTGAGCCCTCAAAAACCTTTTTTTTTTCTTTTCTGAATTGCTGTTATACACTAACAAGTTGTCTCCAATTCATAATGCCCTCATGTATAACAGAACTAAACACTGCCCAGTCCTGCACCATCAGTACAATCTGTTTGAGTACATTCTTGTAGCCACTGCATCAGTACAAGAAACTGACAGATGGTTGGTGGTGATTTTTGGAATTAAGTATGGAATAATTAATCAATAAATATCACTGCTCTCAAAACAATGAGAAAAGGTCTGATAATTTAAGATAAAAAGAAACTTTGTAGAATTGGCCAGTTATGGGATATACTTATTTTCAATATAATATTAAGTATACACCAAAAATTAACAAAACATAATAAAAGTCAATAAATGATGAAGAAAATGGATATGGGAATGTTATCTTTAATTTCTCCAGTTTCTCATACTGAAAACCACTTTGAACAATACTTAAAATTCTTCAGGTCTAAACCATTATTTACAACTTCTGTCCTAGAAAGAATATTCCCTGAAATTCATAATTTTTATGTGGATGTTGCAGAGATTTAAGTTAAAAATGCTTGTCACCTCACAGCTGTTTTCCTTTAAACTATCATTGTACCAGTTTTCTTTAAACCATTACTTATGATATATAAATAGCTTCTGTAATTTCAGGAAGGGAATATCTCAAAAGACAGAATAATACTAAAAGCTGTTTGAGTGAAACATGTATTATAATTTGTACTATGTGGTCTTTGCTATATGGCTTTGAGTATTTGACCATAATGTGGATACATGTGTTTAGGAAATTACAAAGATTACTGTATTTAAATTACCAGAATGGTCTCTTTCACTTTAGATTTATCTCATATTGTGGAGACTCAGAAAGTAATCTTTTCTGAAGATTGCTTTAAGCAACATGACATTTATTTTCCAAATAGTTCTAATGTTACATTCAAAATTTAATTTAGATAACTTACGTGATGCAATAATTATGTGCAGAATCTTACTAGGACATAGAAGAAAAAGAAGGGAAATGGAGACAGTCAATATAAGTAGTAAGATTAGAAGGGAAAAATGATGTACACAACTCATTCATTTACTCAACGAATATTTAGCATTGGGTACTCCCTGAAGATACATTATCAGCAAAATAGACACAAATCCATACGCTCATGGAAGTTACATTCTAATGGTACATGCAGAGAAGAAAAAATGAAACAGGTAAAACATGTAACACTTTAGATGGGCAGAAGTTCTCTGAGAAAAAATATGGCACAGAAAGGATTAGGAATTATGGAGGTGGGGATGAGTGTTTCTATTTTAAACGCATACCAGAGAAGCCATCACAGAGAAGACATCTTAGGATCAGATATGCAAAGAAGGTGAGGTTGCAATCCATATAGATATTAAGGCAAGAGTGTTAAAGGAAAAAGATAACTGAAGATATAAAAACCCGGAGGTAAGGAACACACTTAATATATTTGAGGAATATAAAATAGGTCATTGTGGCTGGAGAGGAGTGAAAGATGAGAAAGTAGAAGAGTATGAGGTAAGAGAGGTATTGTATATTTTAAAAGCAGCTCCTGGCTTGCTAGTCACTCTGGTAGAGACCAGACACTGGACTTTAAGTAACTATATCATTTGAAAAGGTTTCATGTCTCTGGTATATGATCAACCAAACAATGAGATTGGGCATGTGCAGTAGGAATCTGTCTTCAAATGGAAAATAGTATGCAGGAAATCTTATCAAAGTGGAGTTAGAATTGAATGGGTGAGTAAATGGATCTACAACACCTATTTCTGCTGTACCCATGGCCTCATGGGGAATTCTTGACCACATATTTATGATGGAAGAAGGAATTCAGGTACAATTAACAAATGGAGCCTCATGGTATGTTGCAACTAGCATTCAGCTGACTGACTGCTATGGTTTAAATTCTCACTAAGCAGTGTCTTTTAAGGACTATGAAGAAGGGAAAAACTCCAAGTTGTCATATGCCAGTCACTACATCATGTCCATACTGACTGGAAGATGAAATGGCTTGAGATATTCATCTACCCTGATTCATAGACAGTGGCTAACATTCTGGGTGAATGATCAGGAACTTGGAAAGATCTAAACTCGAAGCTAGTGACAAGGCAGTCTAAGAAACAGATACGTGGAAGTGTCTTGATTTCAGTTAGAGAAATACCCACACACATCAGTTGCCATTAAGTTGACTCCGCCTCATACCAACCCTACAAGACAGAGTAGAACTGCCCCATAGGGTTTCCAAGGCTGTAATCTTTACAGAAGCACATCTTTCTCCCGTGGAGTGGCTGGTGGGTTTGAATCACTGACCTTTTGATTAGTAGCCAAGCACTTAACCAGTGTGCCACCAGGGCTCCTTAGTTACAGAAACAGAGAAAAAGGGTGAAGAGAATGTCAGAGAGCAAGTTGAGTATATGTGAAGATTACTGATGTACTGACCATGTATGTGTTCAAACAATTCAGTGGAAGCCTTTCAGAAGTTGAGAAGAGTGGAAGATAGTTCAGAAAATCAGATGTACATATTTGTATGGGGAAAAAGTCTAGAAGATGGGGGCTGAACTGGGGGTTTCTTGAATTTAGTTATGTAAACATGGGTAAAGATCATATTGAATTTTTTTGCTTGTTGGTCACAAGGCAGATTGTGATATTAAGGCAGTGGGTGTTAATGAGGGATGAGGAAATAGAGGAGTGTTGATGGGTGATTGATGTAATGCTTTGAGGGTCCCTCTTTGGTTCTAGTGAAATTACGGACGTTGGAGATGGGTGATCCTAAACAGAATATACAGAACTCCTCTTGAGGAGTTGGGATGAGGCATTTCTATACCTTCAGTGTCCAGATATGACCTTGGTTGTAGTCTGGCCCATACTACCTTCTGAGTGGAAGTATTTTCAACTATTTCCACATATGATCAGTTTGATAATATTTATGAGTTATACAGAAAAACTGAAGAAAACTGGAAATCATCTCTGTCATAGTTATCTAGTTCTGCTATAATTGAACAGTCACAAGAGAATGGCTTTAACAAACAGAAATTTATTCTCTCACATTTTAAGTGGCTAGAAGACCAAATTCAGGGGGCCAGCTCTAGGGAAATGCTTTCTCTCTGTTGGCTCTGAGGGAAGGTTCTTGTCTCCTTTCAGCATCTGTGAGTCCGACATTTCTTGGAGATCTCCATGGGTCTTGGTGTAACATGTTACTATTCAGGATCAGAAGTGACTCCAGATACAGTTCTTCAGTCAGAACAACTTCTCAGACATGCCTGCAAGCAGGCCTTTCTCTTTCTCTCAGCCCTCAGCCCCTCGACTCCTCTGCTCCACCTGGCCTCTGCCTTGCTTAAGCAAGTGTTACAAAGCTCTTCAACTCCACCAATAAGGGCCCAGAGGCACCCCATTATTCCAGTATGCCTTCTTCAGATGGCACTCAGCTCTCTCTCTCTGTGGGTCAGCACACCAACTGTGCCATCTTCTGCTGGTGTCCTGGTTCTGCTATTACCACTTTGCTACCACTGCTGTCTCTGTGTTACAGCTCTCTGGCTCCTGGGTCTAGGAGGTTCTCAGCACAGGGACCCTGGGTCCAAAGGACCTGCTGCACTCCCATCTCTTCTTCTTGGTGGTAGTCAGGACCCCTCCTCTCTGCTCACTTCCCTCTCCTTTTATGTTTTGTGAGATGAAGTTGTGACTCGAGTAATGGTGGTGACTTGAGTAAGAGTGGTGACTCAAGATACACCTTAATCTTGCCTAATTAACATAACAAACATAACCTAATCCTCATTGATGTAACCTAATCCTCATTAACATAACCACAGGCAGCAGTTATGATTTATATAACACATCACAAAATGGAGGATAATTGCATCATATCACAAAATGAAGTACAATCACACAATACTGGGAATATTTGGGGGGGGGCACAATTCAATCCATGACAATCTCTAACCATTTTTTTAAAAAATTTTTTCCAGATATAAGTAATATAAAATGTTGAAGGAAATATTTTATTATACCATCTAATGAAGTGTCAGATTTTAGTGGTTTAGTGTTGGAATTTAAACAAAAAGAGTCTTATGGTAATATTAAACTATCCCCTTTATTTCTCTTATTCACTAAGTTAATTTTGCTCCCACTTCTTTTCATTCTTAGTTAGTTACTGTCAGCCACACTTAGGGATTTGTCATCTTGTAATACAGAACCTGCAGTAGCACCTTGTCAGTAAACTGTTGTCTAAAATATAATGATTGACAACATCACTACTGACAACTTTATGAACTCATTAGTCTCATTCCTACACAGGGTGCCACATATTTAGAATTGTTGAAAGGTTAGTGTAGGGCAAGTATTTTAAAAACCTTACATTTGCCTGCCTTTTGTCAGCACCTAAATAAATGGGTACCTAGGAGCCCTGGTGGTTCCATGGTTAAGAGCTCAGCTGCTAACCAAAAGGTCAGCAGTTCAAATCCACGAGCCACTCCTTGGAAAACCTATGGGGTAGTTCTACTCTGTCCTATAGGGGCACTATGGATTGGAGTCAGCTAGACTGCAATGTGTTTGGTTTTTCATATAGATTTGTTACTCATGCTATGATTTTGTTGTATTTATTTTATTCAATCTGTGGTTATTGAATGCATACTGTGCTATATACTTGGAATACAAAGATGAATTCAATATTCCCCTTCTCATCAGGGGCATAGTAATGGTTTTTAAATTTTTATAATTCTATCCAAAGTCTTTCAGTATCACAGCAACATGCAAACCACGATAGTAGGACAAACTGACAGATGTGTGGTGGCAACAAAAACGTCCAAATTCTTTGGCCTACAGATTTCCTGTCTGAAGAAAATCATTCATTAATTTATTCATTAATTCTTTCAAGCACCCTTTATCCTTAGCACTGTACTGGAAAAATACTTTAAGTATCAGGTTATGTCAGTCTATATCTTAATTTTTTTTTCCCATTAGTAATTTTGACCTACCTCATTTTATTATTTTTTTTATGGATTTTCACTGTATGGTGCTACATTGTAATTGAAATAAAACCTGACATGAATAACAAACAAAATACCTCACATCTACAAATACAGTCTTAAGGTAGAGTCACAACTCTTCAAAAGCCTAAATGAGTGCTTTTCATTGAATGGAGATTTATTTCAACTACATGCATTTACAGTAATTTCTAGGTAAAATGAATGGCAAGTGCCTAAATCTCTGTCATGGATTGAATTATTAAAAAATGCTGTGGCTCTTCTTGGCTTTTTACACTTTCCACTAAAATTATAAGATCACCTTGTCAAGTTCCATTAAAAAATCCTGTTGGGAGTTTGATTAGATTGCATTTAATTTATAGATTTAGTTGGGCAGATTTTCCAGTTTTACAAATCTTCCCATCAATGAAATACCTTTCTTCATTCACTTAAGCCTTCTATTATGCTCCAGTAAAATTTTATAATTTTGTTTGAAATGTCTTGCATACCTTTTGATAGATGTATTCCTAAATGTTATTTGTTATGACTATAGTAAATTATTTATTTCTTAAAATATTCACTTTCTAATTTTTAGTCATTGGTATGTAAACACGCCATAATCTAAATCTTTGCCATTCCTTTCTCTTGCGGAGCAGCTGGTGGGTTTGAACTGTCAGCCTTTGGATTAGCAGCTGAGCACTTAACCACTGAGCCATCAGGGCACTGTCCATAAAGATTACAGCCTAGAAAACTCTATGGGGCGGTTCTGCTCCTTCCTATTGCATTGCTATGAGTCAGAATCCACTTGATGGCACACCACAAAAACAAAGGTTTTCGTTAAAAGGAGCCCTGGTGGTGCAGTGGTTAACCTCTTAGCTGCTAACCCAAAGGTAGGTTTGATTTTTTTCATAAATGCATATTGAAAATCACCAAATAATAGTTCTCTGTCTACTTGAAAGTTTCTCTCTCTTAATCTTATATGGGTTTATTCATGTTAATAGATGATAAACTATCGTTTATTTTCTGGGAAAATACATAATTAGTCATGATGTTTTACTTTTGTTTATATATAGCTGGTATAGGTTTTCTTTCTTTCTTTTTTTAATGATTTTTAAAATGTTTATGTTCGAAAGTGAGATTAACCTAGCTAGTGCATGCTGTAGTCTGGCATTGGTTCATGTGAATGTGTGTGTGTGCGTGGTGAGTGGCAATGTCTCTCCACACTATAAGTTGTTATCAGTCAATTTTCACTTATTTTTTTTTGCACTAAAGTCCTGATCAAATTTTTCCAGAGATCATTCTTTAGCCTTTATATCATCATTTCTTATTTTTAATCATTTTATGATTAATCATATCTATTATTTTGTCATTAATTGTAATTATAATAATGACATTACTTTTTATTTATTACTTTACTATTATTGTTTTGATGTTCAACTCAACTGTTTCTCTTTTGTGTTTCTTTCTTGGGCTTTCATTCTTACCTTTACTGTCCTTAGCTCTACTTTCTGTGTTTTCATCCTAATTCACTGAGTTATAAATTTTGCTTATTAAGTTTTAAACATTCTTCTTTTCTAGCATATACAATTTAGGCTAGATATTTCCCTTTAAATATTGTTTTACTCAAAAAACATAAGAGTTGGAGTTGATACTTTCATTGTCACTCAGTTCTTAATGTTTTTGAATTTATATTATGGTTTCATTTTTGATACATAAAATATTAAAGTTATATTTATTAATCACTTTAACACATAATTTATGTAAATCCATATTTTTAATTGTTTCTCTCTTTTGTATTGTTTTCCAATTATATTTACCAATTTTGGACATCAGTTTTATATTGTTTCATTGGTGAGCTTTTAGGCTTTCTTTGTGTTCATCTATGGGGTTGATTATTTCAATTGTTCCTTTCTACAGTTGTTGCGTACAAACATAATGCATTAGATCAAGCTTATTATATGTTTTGTTCAATTTTTCTATAGCATTAAGAATTGTTCCTTCTCTTTAATCTATTTATTGAGAATTAGATTTACTAGTTCTGCCAATCTTTCATTTTAATTTTGAATCTGTATTGTTATGAGCATTAAAGGAATTCAGAATCGTTACGTGTACCTACTGAGTTTCTTTTTTATAATTTGGAAATGTCTCTTTCTCTAATGATATATTTTCTCTCAAATCCTGTATTCTCAGAAAATAAAGAGAAAAATCTCTACAGAAGAAATATGGACAGAAGAGAAAACAACAAATAATAAACTGAGTTTTGCAAAGATGTTGGGAGTGGTAATATGCCCAGGTATGCCCAGGGCTTCTGTTTTAATCTGTACAAGAGGACAGGATATAGGGACATTAGGGTTACTTAAGCAGGAATTAAAAAAAAAAAAAAAAAGCAAAACCTTATTACCAAGATGAGGAATTAACTTTACTTATTTTTTTTTAATTCTACTTTAGGTGAAGGTTTACAGAACAAATATTTTCTCATTAAGTAGTCAGTAGACATATTGTTTTATGGTATTGGTTAACAACCCCACGACATATCAACACTCTACCTTCTTGGCCTTGGAGGACCCTTTTTTTTTTTTTTTTTTTTTTTTTTGGTGAAAATACATATAGCCAAAGATACACCATTTCAAAAATTTCTACACGTACCACTCAGTTACATTGGTTACGTTCTTCCAGTTGTGCTGCTATTCTCACTTTAGATGAAGGTTACAGAACAAAACAGTTTCCCATTAAACAGTTAGTAAACATGTTGCCCTATGACATTGGTTAAGAACCCCATTACATGTCAACACTGTCCTTACTCATCCTTGGGTTCCCTGCCACCAGCTTTCCTGTCTCCTCCTGCCTTCTACTCCTTGTCCCTGAAGTGCTGTGCCTCATTAGTCCCGTTTGGTTTTATGAGGATGTCCAATCCCCGGCTGAATGGTGAACTTCAGGAGGGGCTTCACCACTAAGCCAAAAGGTTGTCCGGGACCCATACTCTTGAGGTTTCTCCAGTGTGTCAGGGCAGTAAATCTGGTCTTTTTTTGTGAGTTAGAATTCTGTTCTACATCCTTTTCCAGCTCTGTCCAGGACCTTCTATTGTGATCCTGGTCAGAGCAGTCAGTGGTGGTAGCCAGGCACCATCTAGCTGTACTGGACTTAGTCTGGTGGAGGCCTTGGTAGCTGTGGTCCATTAGTCCTTTGGACTAATCTTTTCCTTGTATTCTTTCTCTTCATTCTCCCTTGTTCCCAAAGGGGTGAGACTAGTGAAGTATCTTAGATGGCTGCTCACAGGCTTTTAAGAACACAGATGCTACTCACCAAGGTAGAATGTAGAACAATGTCTTTATAAACTGTGTTATGCCAATTGAGCTAGATGTTCTCTGAGACCATGTTCTGCACAGTAACTTGTTGTGTTGTTGCTATTGTTTAAAATGGTTCACTAAATAAGTTAACATAAAGTCTCTTTGAAGGGGTAGAATTCCCTCAGGAAAAAGACACCACTGTGTTTTTATCCAAAATTATAAAACAAAGGAAAAAATATTCACCATGACCTGGATTTAAAAGAACAAGAGAAGATAATTTAAAATTCCCAAGACTGGTTCCCTAACAATAGTCACTAAAAGCATATAGTATATATTTTTGTTAAAAGAAAAGTGTAACAAATAAAAATAACCATTATAAAAGAGTAAAAATTATGAGGAAATAATTAAGTTAAAAAAAAAAAATCTTGAAGAGAAGGCCCAAGATGGTAGCTTAGTCACACACATCATGCCATCGCGGTACAGTGAAGAGCTGAGAAACCAAGTGAAACAGATAGGGATGACAATCTGGGAACCCAAGAAGAGCAAACGGAAGAATGAGGAGTTAGGTCGAACACTGAAGGTAAGGAGAAACTGAATGAAAACAGTGAATGAGAAGACTTAGAGACCATAGGTGCCTGCCAGTCAGCCTCGTGCAGCAAGGCCATATTAAGACAAGGGAGCAGTATTCCTAGGTGAGGAGTGCAGAAAGGCAACTTCACTTCACGGAATCCCCAATAGGAGACAGAGATACTGTGTAGACAAACCTGGAGTGAAGCAAGGTAAGCAGAACATAAACTAGATCAAAGGAGGGAAAGTGCAGGAAGGCAGGCAAGAGTCCTAGGGATCCAGGTGACCATAGAGCATGGAGGGAGACAGAAAATAGCTACAGAACTACTGACCAGCAGTGGTCTCTGATCATTTGGGCTGATGGGGCTCATGAAGTAGAGGATCCTTAGACTGGTAGCTAGAGATCCCCCACCCCACCGGACTCTGGATAGCCTCTTGCTCCTCACATTTGGTTGGGGCCAGGTTCTGATCACTGGCTGCACTGTGTGGGGAGTGCCCTTGTGCTTATGCCAGAGACTGGGGGAATATGCTCCACCCCTTCCTCCCTCCCCACCAGTGGTGTGCCCACCCTCCATCCTTACCCTGCAGTCCCTGGTGTGTGCTCCCATGATGTCGGACCCTGTGACCTGAGGCTCATGCCTGCCCCACCCACCCACATGCCACCCCACACACTCACATGCCACCCCACACACCAGTTCACTCCCACTGCCATACTGGCAACTGGAGGTGAGAGAAGCCCCTCCCCTGCCCCCACCACCCCACCCGCCAGGCGACCAGTGGAGGGAGCTCCTATGCCATGGGACTAAGACTTCTAGATAAGTAGAGCATAAGATCTTGGGGACAGGAAGAAAAATTTTGAAAGTAGGTCACTAGAGGTAATAGTGAGTGGTGCCACTCCCATTTCCACCCCTTGATTCCTGGACCCATGAATCCTGGCTATGGGAGAAACAGCACCGTATATCAGATGCTGGTTTAGAACATATACAGCCTACTGGAGAACATTGCCCCAACCCTGCAAGGTATTGCCACCTAGCTGGTGCCATAATTGTATCTTTAGAAGGCCATTCTATCTTTCTACCAAGCCAGATGCTTCAGGATGATAGGGAACATGGTAAAACCAGTGAGTTCCATGAGCAAGGGCACATTGATGAACTTCATTTTCTGTGAAATGAGTACCTTGATCCAAGGAGATGCTGTGTGGGATAACATGATAGTGGATAAGGCATTCTGTAAGTACATGGATGGTAGTTTGGGCAGAAGCACTGCATGCAAGGAAGGCAAATCCATATTCAGAGTAAGTATCTGTTCCAGTAAGAACAAAATTCTGCCCTTTCCATGAAGGAAGCAGTCCAGTGTAATCAACCAGCCACCAGATGGCTGGTTGATCACCTAGAGGAAAGGTGCCATAACAGGGACTCAGTGTCAGTTTCTGCTGTTGGAAGACTGGTCACTCAGCAGTGGCTGTAGCCAAGTCAGCCTTGGTGAGTGGAAGTCCATGTAGCTGACTTAGCTACAGCATGGATGTAAGTGGAACCTCCATCCCTGCAACCATGGCCACCTTGTTCATGAACCCATTGAGCAATAATGGGAGTGGCTAGGGAAAGAGGATGAATCATTTCCACAGAATGCAACATCCTATCTACTTGATTGTTAAAATCCTCCTCTGCTGAAGTCATCCTTTGGAGAATGTCTTAGGCTGTGTTCTCTAGAGAAGCAAAACCAGTAAAGCATATAAATATATATAGAGAGAGATTTATATCAAGGAAACTACTCAAGCGACTGTAGAGGCTGGAGTGTCCCAAGTCTGTGGATCACATCAGAGGCGTCTCCTGATTCACGTAGCCACAGGGTCTGGAGAACCAAAGATTGACAGGTCAGAGAGCAGGGCTCTTGCTCACAGGCTATGAAGATCGACAAATCTCGAGATCGGCAGATAAGCTGCTTGCTCAAGTCCCAAGACCCACAGGTGAATTGAATAGGAGACAGCTGCAGGATCCAGAGCAAACAATAGCCAGAATGTCCACTTATATTCGAATGCAGGCAACACACCCAAGAAAACTCCCTTTCAACTGACCGGCTACTCACAGCAGATCCCATCTTGGAGGTGATCACATATAAACTCTGAAAATCATGGCCCAGCCAAGTTGACACACAATCTTAACTATCACAGTCCACCCCTTGTCAACTTGACACCTGTGCACATCTCCCCAAACTATACATAATCTCTGAATAAAGACAATTACAAAGTCATACTTGCCCCTAACATGATATAACTAACACATGTACAACCGAAAACTCACTAGCCCATTTACATCTTATATTTTATAAGAAAACAAAAATATTTGATGGACACTTACAAAGCAGAAATACTCATAATAATTACAGTCCTCATTTCTGCAACTGGTGACATCGATGTAACTGGTATTTAGAACTACCTTCCTCCACCACCCGTTCTGTATTCCCTTTGCCCTCAACAAGCACTTCAGCTGGTCGTGGTTCTTTACCTGATGGAGTGACCCAAACATGCATTCCTGAAGGGTCTAGGTCATGTCAGAGTTGGGTTGCTGTAGTTTTCCATTGACTTTAATCATAACCCATGGTAGTACTAACAGACGCCCTAAGGGATCTCCTGCATTCCAGATATACTCTTCTTTACCTCCATTATATAACATCAATCCAATTTCTTCTTGGTAATCAGGATCAATAACACCAGCCAGTATGGTACTCCCTTCTTTGCCCATTGATTCAGAGACATAAGGAGCCCAAAGTGGCCAGGTGACATTCTTAGCTTCCAGTTCAGTGGAATCAGCGATGTGTCTCCAGATGAGAGCATTCGGTGGACCTCTAGACCAGTAGAGCATAAGGTCGCAGTGACAGGAAGCAAAAACCTTGTGAGTGGGTCACCAGGGGAAATAGTAAGTGGTACTACTCCCATTTCCACCCCTTGATTCCTGGACCAATGAATCCTGGCTATGAGAGAAACAGCACCATATATTGGATATTGGATGCTGATTTAGAGCATATACAGCCTCGTGGAGAACATTGCTCCAACCCTGGAAGGTATTGCCACCTAGCTGGTGCCATAATTGTATCTTTAGGAGCCCATTCCATCTTTCTACCAAGCCAGCTGCTTCAGGATGATGAGGAACATGTTAAGACCAGTGAATTCCATGAACATGGGTCCACTGCTGCACTTCATTTGCTGTGAAGTGAGTCCCTTGATCAGAGTGTGGACACCATGATGGTGGATAAGACATTCTGTAAGTCCATGGATAGTAGTTTTAGCAGAAGCACCACCCCTGCATCCTTCAAGTCCTTTATAGTGGTAGTAATCGCTGCAATCCCTGCAGGAATGCGGTATTGCTTTTTATTTACTATTTGCCCATGTAGGGATGGTTCTAAAGGCTTCCACTTGGCTTTTCCTACCATAATAGCCCTTAATCCACTTTTCAGGGATCCAGTGTGGGGTCTGCCAGTTGCTGAGTCTATCTATTCCAATTATGCATTCTGGAATGGGAAAAATCAGTACAGAATGGGTTAAGGGACCCACTGTACCTACTGTGAGATGGACATGAGCTAAGATCCATTAATAACTTTACCTACATATGCACCCACTCTGACTAATGAGCCTCAGTGATATTTTGGGTCTCCTGGAATTAGTGTTAGTTCAGAGCCACTATCGAATAATCCCATAAAAGTCTGATATTTCCTTTTCCTCAATGAACAGTCGGTCTCATAAAACCCTTAGATTCCTTTGAGGAAGGCTGGGAGAAAGATTAATGGTATAAGTCTTTGGCAGTGTAATGAACTCCTTCTTCAAAAGGACCTGGCCTCCGCTGTGGGTCTGTAAACATGCTCAACTGTGGGAATTGATTGAGGGCTATGACTCTCTATTCTGAGTTAGACTGCTCTTAACTTGACCTAGAATTCATCTGCTTGTACAGATCAAGTAAATATTTAGTAGATTTCCTATCTATTTCCCTCTTAGGTACACCATGACTACGTAGCCAATGCCATAAGTCTTCAGCTGACATTGTAATTCAGCCACTCTTATGGTAAGTCTCTGTGTTTGGTTTTTGGCAATATCAGCTCTGTTACTACAAGAAATAAGACTTCCTTTCAAGGTACAAGTGGAAACTTTGAGGTTGTTTACACACTGCTTGAGCTTTGACCCTAAAGCCCTGAGCTCATCACTTTCTTTCACCAGTCTAGCAAAAGTAGGACAAACCAACCAGCTTCCTTATACTTCTTATTATGACAAAACTGTAGAAAAGATGCAGACATGCAATCACCCAGAGCCTTGCCTTTTGCCAATACTTGGTCTATTGGTGGTGATGTTTTGTGTACTTCTATTGTCACCTCATACCATAGATTAGTAGTCCCCTCTTTTTTACTAGAAGCAACCTCAACAACATCTGTAAGACAAACAGACTTTAGAACCATTTAGAAAACTCATCTTTACAATTTTGTTTCTCTAGAACCACTCCCAGTACCAAATGTCTGAGGCTGGGTTCTCTAGACAAGCAATACCGGTAAAGCATATAAACATACGTAGAGAGATTTATAGCAAGAAAATGGCTCATGCAGTTGTAGAGGCTGGAAAGTCCCACATCTGTGGGTAAGGCTGGAGGTTTCTCCTGAAAGATCAGCAGGTCAGACAGCAGTCTTCTGGCTAATAGGCTGTGGAGACCAACAGATCCCAAGACTGGCAGGTAAGGCAGCAGGTAAGCTGCTAGCTTAACTTCCAAGAACCAGAAGTCAGATGAATAGAAGTCAACTGCAAGATTCAGAGTGAGCAAAAACCCACAAGCCTTGCTAGAAATCCCACCTTCATTGGATGTAGGCTGCACCCCCAAAGAATTTTCCTTTCCATTGACTGGTTACTCACAGCAGATCCCATCATGGAGGTGATCACACTATATCAGACTTTATCATGGAGGTGATTACACCATTATATGACTGCCAAACTACTGAGAATCATGGCCTAGCCAAGTTGACACACAACATTAAAGTTCAGAACAATCAATCAACCAGACTTCACAGACCTATGCAGAAGACCACATCCAACAACAGCACAGTACACATTCTTCTCCAAGGCACATGGATCATTCTCCAGAATAGACCATATTTTAGGCCACATAACAAGCCAGAATAAATTCAAAAACATTGAAATAACCAAAACATATTCTCTGATCATAATACTATAAAACTAGTAATCAGTAACAGAAAGAACAAAGAAAAAATTAAATACTTGGAACCTGAATGCATTAAAATCTATTGCATAATATAAGGAATTAAAAAAGAAATTAAATAATTCTTAGAATCAAACGAGAATGAAAACAATATATTCCAAAACCTTTGGTACACACACAGCAGAAGAAGGGCACAGAGAATAACTTATAGCAGTAAATACACTCATCAAAAAAGAAGAGAGGGCCAAAATCAACAGCTTAACCCAACAATTTAAATGAATAAAAGAGGAGTAGCAAAAGAAGACCACAGTTATCAGAAGAAAGGACATAACAAAAATCAGAGCAGAATAAATGAAATAGAAAATAGAAAAACAATAGAAAGAATCAACAAGACTAGAAGTTGGTTCTTTGAGAGGATCACTAAGACGGACAAACTTCAGCCAAACTGACAAAGGAAAAAAAATAAGAAGATATAAATAATATATAAAAAAAAACAAGAAATGAGACAGATGACATGATGACATTACAAGTGAGCTAACTGAAATAAAAACAATCATAAAAATATTATGAAAAATGGTACTTAAACAAATATGAAAACCTAGAAGAAATGGGCAAATTTGTAGAAACACACAACCTACCTAAACTAACACAAATAGAGGTATAAATTTGAATAGACCCATAACAAAAGAAGAAATTGAAGATGTCATTAAAAAAACAAACAAACAAAAAGAAAAACAATTCTACCAATCATTCAGAGAAGAGTTGACACTGATTTTACTCAAACTATTCCAGAACATAGAAAAAGAAGGACTACTCCCTAATCTATTCTATGACACCCTGATACCAAAGCTAAGCAAAGACACTCCAAAAAAAAAAAAAATTAAAAACCAATAACCCTCATGAATATAGACACAAAAATTCTCGACAAAATTGTAGCCAACAGAATTCAACAGCATATTAAAAAAGTAATACATCGTGATCAGGTGAGATTCGTACCAGGGATGTGAGGATAGTTCAGCATTAGAAAATAAATCAACATAATTCACCACATAAATAAAACAAAGGAAATGAAGCATATGATCATCTTAAATGACTCAGAAATGGCATTTCATAATATCCAACACCCTTTCCTGGTAAAAACTCTCAGGAAAATAAGAATAGATGAGAAATGCCTCAAGATAATTAAGGGCATATATGCAAAACCAACAGCCAACATTATTCTCAAAGGAGAAAGATTGAGAGCATTCCCCTTGAGAATGGGAAACAAGGATGCCCTTTATCATCGCTCTTATTCAACACTGTAAGGGAAGTCCTAGCTAGAGTAATAAGGCAAGAAATAGGAATAAATCATATCCGAACTGAGAATGAAGAAGTAAAACTATCCTTATTCGCAGATGGCATGATCCTATACATAGAAAATCCCAGAGATCCCACAAGAAATTTACTGGAACTAATAGAAGGATTCAGCAAAGTGGCAGAGTACAAGATCAATACACAAAAATCAGTTGGATTTCTACACTAACTAAGGAGGACTCTGAAAAGGAAATCAAGAAATCCATAACATTTACAGTAGCCCCCAAAAGGATAAAATACATAGGAATAAACCTAACCAGGGATGTAAAAGACTTATACAAGGAAAACTGTAAAACACTACTGCAAGAAACTAAAAGAGATCTCCATAAATGGAAAAACATTCCATGCTCCAGGATTGGAAGATTTAACATTGTGAAAATGTCAATACTACCAAAAGTAATCTATAGATATAATGCAATCCCATCCAGACTCCAAAAACATTCTTTAATGAAATGGAAAAACTAATCTCCAGAAGGAGGCCTGGGATAACTAAAACAATATTGAAGAAGAACAAAGTAGGAGGCCTCACACTTCCTGATCTCAAAACTTACTATACAGCCATGGTAATCAAAACAGCCTGGTGTTGGTTCAATGACAGTTGCGTAGACCAATGGAATAGAACTGAGAATCCAGAAGTAAATCCATCCGTCTACGAGCAGCTGATCAAAGTCAAAGTCCATTCAATGGAGAAGAAACAATCTCTTTAACAAATGTTGCTGGCAAAATTGGATATCTATTTGCAGAAAAATGAAACAGGATCCATCCATACCTCACACCATGCACAAAAACTAACTCAAAATGGATCAAAGACCTAAATGTTAAAGATAAAACTATAAAGTTCCTGGAAGGTAACATAGGATCAAAACTGGGGACCTAATTTGCTACATAAATAGCCCATCAAACAAAACTAACAAAGAAAGAATGAAAGAAGATAAATTAGATAACTGAGATATCCTAAAAATTAATATTTATGCTCATCAAAAGACTTTATGAGGAGAGTAAAAAGATAACCTACAGACTTGGAAAAAATATTTGGCAAAGACATATCTGATAAGGGCCTATAAAATATATAGAAAACTTCAACAACTCAATAATAAAAAGACAATCCAATAAAAAAAAAAAATGCAAAGGACTTTAACAGACACTTCACCAAAGAGGATATTCAGGCAGTCAACAAATACATGAAAAGACGCTTAGCCATTAGAGAGATGAAAATCAAAAGTACAGTGAGGTATTATCTCAACCTGTAAAAATGGCAATAATCAAACAAACGGAAAGCAACAAATGCTGGTGAGGTTGCAGGGTGATTGGAACTCTTAAACATTGGTGGTGAGACTGCAAAATGGTACAAACACTGTGGAAAACAGTATGGCACTTCCTCAAAAAGCTAAAGATAGAAATCCCAGTCCTAGGTATATATCCTACATATAAGAGCAGTGACACAAATAGACATATGCACACCTGTGTTTATTGCAGCATTATTCACATTAGCAAAAATATGGAAACAACTTAAGTGCTCATCAATGCGTGAATGGATAAACAAACTGTGGTACATGCATACAGTAGAATACTATGCAACTGTAAAGAATAATAAGGAGTCTATGACACATCTTATAACATGGATGAATCTGGAGGACATTAAGCTGAATGAAATAAGTCAATCACAAAAAGATAAATATTGTACGGCTCCATTTTTTATAAAAAATCAAGAATAGATATACACACAGGAAGCAAAGTTCTTCGAAGTTTTCCGGGGATGGGAGGGAGACGGAGGGAAATCACTTGTTGCTTTTGGTGATGGGAAAGGCAATTCCAAATAAGAGTGAAGTAAGCAAAATCTGACCAAAGTTAATGAAGACACTAAAAAGTACATGAGAAAAAGACAGTTTTGGTAAATACTATAACATAGACAATTTTTGCAACAACAGTAAAATCAACCAAAAAATATGTATGTGGTTACAGAGGTAGATATGGATGCATATACATGTATAGGAAGGCATATGTGAGTAAATGTATGTGCATGTATAAGTGCATCTGTAGGCATATGTATATGTCTGTGTGTGCTGCATATATATCCACATATATAACAAACCACATAGGGGGCACACTTATGAAGACTTCCTAGATATATCCAAACAACTTGAAGGATTAATATACTGGATTAAAATGTTTAGGATCACAGTTTTTGGGGACACCTTAGCCAACTGGCATAACATAGTTCTTAAAGATAATTTTCTACATCCTAGTTATGTATTTTGGAATACTCTGATGACTAGTGTCTGGGGTCTTAAAAGCTTGTGAGTGGCCATCTAAGAAACAACTATTGGTCTCTACTTATATGGAGCGAAAAAGAAAGAAGGAAATCAAATGCTCAAAGAAGAAACTAGTCCATGGGTCTAATATCCCACACAAAGCACAGCCTCTGCTAACTTGGGACGAGAAGAACTAGGTGGTGCTGGGCTACCACAGCTGACCATTCTGATCCAGGACACAACAGAAGATCTCTGATAGAATGGGAGAAAAGCGTAGAACAAAACTCAGATTTCTAAAAAAAAAGGCCAAACCTGCTGGACCATTAGAGACTAGAAGAATCCCCATGACAATTGCTGTAAGATTCCCTTTGAACTTGGAATTGAAGCTATTTTTGCAAATTACCTTTCAGTCAAATAATAGATTGGCTTATGAAATACATAATATTACCTATGAGTAATGTGCCCCCTTAATTAACTATAAGAGACCAAACAGTCAACATTTACCCAAAAGCAAAGATGAGAAGGCAGGGAGGGGAAGGGAAGCTAGGTCAATGAAAAAAGAACAAACAGAATGGAAATAATGAGAATGCTGACACATTGTAAAAATTTTAACCAATGACTCAGAACAGTTTGTTTAGAAATTTTTAAAATAGGAACCTAATTTGCTGCATAAATTTTCATCTAAAACACAATATTATTTAAAAATATCTAGAAATAATAATTAAAAATATGTGAACAGTAAAGCCACTGCTTAACACAGCTGTCATGGACTGAATTGTGTCCCCCAAAAATATCTGTCAAGTTGGCTGGGCCATGATTCCCCATATTGTGATTGTCCACCATTTTGTCATCTGATGTGGTTTTCTTATGTCTTGTAAATCCTATCTCTACGATTTTGATGAGATGGGATTAGTGGCAGTTACGTTAATGAGCCAGGACTCAATCTACAAGATTGGATTGTGTCTTAAGACAATCTCTTTTGAGACATAAAAGAGAGAAGCGAGTAGAGAGACAGGGTGACCTCATACCACCAAGAAACAAGAGCCAGGAGAATAATGCGTCCTTTGGACCCGGGGTCCCTGCGCTGATAATCTCCTCGATCAGCGAAGATTGATGACAAGGACCTTCCTCAGAATTGACAAAGAGAGAAAGCCTTCCCCTGGAGCTGGCACCCTGAATTTGGACTTCTAGCCTACTAGACTCTGAGAGACTAAACTTCTGTTTGTTAAAGCCATACACCTGTGGTATTTCTGTTATGGCAGCACTAGATAACTAAGACAGCAGCTTAGAGTTAATTAGTGGAACTAGAAGATAATTTTGAGGAAGTAAGTATAAAGTGATTAAAAGATGAAGAATCTGAATAAGTGGTTAAGAGGCATAGAAAATAGAATGAGAAGGTGTAACATAAAAGGAATTACAGAAAATGGAGAAAGGTGATTTTGATATAGGTAATGGTTCAGAACATTCCAAAATTGATAAAATGCTTGCATAGTCAAGTTTACATAGCACAACAGTTCCTGAGTAAACAGAATAAATCCACGTCTAGACGTGTGGTGGAGTCCCTAGGTGACAAAAACTATTAACACACTTGATTAACAGGTTGGCGGTTCTAGTCCACCCACAGGTAGTGCTGGTGTTGTTGTTGTTAGTGCTGTCAAGTCAGTTCCAACTCATACTGACCCTATGTAAGACAGAATTAAACACTTCCCAGTCCTGTGCCATCCTCACAATTGTTGCTATGCTTGAGCCCATTATTGCAGCCACTGTGTCAACCCATCTTGTTGAGGGTCTTCTTCTTGTTCACTGGCCCTCTACTTTAGCAAGCATGATGTCCTTCTCCAGGGACTGGTCCCTCCTGATAACATGTCCAAAGTATGTGAGATGTAGTCTTGCCATCTTTGCGTCCATGGTGCATTATGGATGTAATTCTTCCAAGATAGATTTGTTTGTTCTTTTGGCACTCCATGATATATTCAATACTATTTGCCAACATCACAATTCAAAGGCCTCAATGCTTCTTTAGTCTTCCTTATTCATTGTCCAGCTTTTGCATGCATATTAGGCACCCACAGGTGCCCTGAAGAAAGCCTTGGTAATCTACATCTGAAAAAGTAGCCCTATGGAGCACAGTTCTACTCTGACACACATGGGGTCACCATGAATTGGAATCAACTTGAAGGCAACTGGTACTGGTAGACATATGATAAGTGTGGGAAAAAAGACTTAGTTTTTACCCTAAGCCCCGGTGGTGTAGTGGTTAAGAGCTTAGGCTACTAACCAAATGGTTGGCAGTTCAAATCCACCAGCCACTTCTTAGAAACACTATGGAAACTTCTACTCTGTCCTAGAGGGTTGCTATGAGTCGGAATCAACTCAGTGGCATCAGGTTTGGTTTTGTTTAACATGATCTTTGTCTTTGCCTTCAGATCAATAACTCTTGGAGCAATTGGGGTGCTTTGGTCAGGGACTTTTAGGCCACACCTGAGGATTTGGGCTGACTAGGGAGGGCTCACCAGACCAGAAATCCCTCACCTGAGAGGCTGATATCATCTAGCCTCATGAGGTATGATTTAGCCTATCATGCAGGTCTGGTAGATTAAAAAAAAAAAAAAAAATGAAACACAGAGGCTCAGAGAGCTTCTTGGTTGGAGAACTTCCTGGTTGACAAGTACATCTGCTGTCAGGAAGATAGGTCATCCCTTGAGACATGGAAGCTTCATTGGGAATCTGCCTGGACCTCGTCCTATGTGTCTTATCGTTTGTATCCTTTTTGGCTACAATAAATCTGTAGTTGTGAATATGATATCCTCTCTGTTAATGTTGCGTTTTTCCATGAATTATTGAACTGATAAGGGCAGTAGCAGCCAACAGGTAAGAAAAATAAGGGTGTTGTTTTGACTCCACAAACTTGCAGAATGGCATCTGCCTATTTGGCAGTCTGAAGGACAGTGTCCGTTTAATTTGTGAGCTCTGACCTAGGTCTGAGTAGCTAGGGTCAGAAAGAGAGAGTGCTGTGGGGGCAGCTGGCAATGAGGATGGAGAAGTGGGAATGTGAGGGCTGGATCAATCTTCACATTTTGGGGACTGGATTCATGCTGATCCTTAACGGGCAATAGGAAAAAATAAATCCAAACAAATAAAAAACTGTAAAGCTTCTGAAGAGAGGAATCAAATACTGTTTCCAAAAAAAGCAGCAACAATTAGATTTTTAATACTCTTCTCAAGTGCTAAAATAGAAAGTGGAAACATATGAAATTATTTTCTCAAAGAGTTTAATCAAGTTGAGAGCAGATCTAGAATCAAATCCCAGCTATCAATGAACAATAAGAGTAAAATATAACTGGAAGAAAATATTATCAAAACTTATATCTGATAAAGGACTTGTATCCAGAATATATAATGAACTATTACAACTCAATAATAAAAAGACAAACAATCCTATTTAAAAATGGAGAAAATATTTAAGCAGACACTTCACCAGAATAATTATATGAATGGTAACTAAGCATATAAATAAATGCCCAGAATAGTTAATTACTAGGGAAATGCAAATTAAAACCACAATTGGATCCAAATACAAACCCACTAGAATGACTAAAACTAAAAAGTCTAAAAATAAAGTGGGATAATTTGGTATGTGTTGTAGATCCACTTGAGGAAAAAAAAAAATTCCTTTCCTTTTCTTTTTCATTTACAATTTAGAAAATCAATTACTAGGGAAAATGACAAGGCCTTTAATCAGAGTTTCACCTATCAAGATTTTGAAAGTAAATATAAAATATAAACCATAAGAAATTTTAAATGGAATTTTTGATGACTTAGCTCTCATTCAATAATATAAAAATAATTATCAAGTTTTTTCCCACCCTGAATTAGTTACAAGGAAACCTGGTGTCATAGTGGTTAAGAGCTTGGTTGCTAACCAAAATGTCAGCAGGTTGACCCCACTTGTCACTACTTGGAAACCCTACAGGGCAGTTCTACTCTGTCCTGTAGGGTTGCTTTGAGTATAAAACCACTCAACGGCAATGGGAGATTAGTCATAATGGAAAAGGTTATGCTCTTATAACAAACAACTCAAAGTTTGACTCAGAAGTTATTTCTTGTTCATGCTATATGTCCATGGTGGGTTGGCAGGAGGACAATATTTATAATGGTCTTTCAAAGATTAAGGATGGCAAAAGCGTCATTTCTACATATACAGGATATTTTAAGTAGGGAAAGGGCAGGTTGGAAACAAGTTCAATCACCCCCTTGCAACTTCAGTTGACATATGAGACTTCCAGTCAAATTTCATTGACCAAAACAAATATAATTGTCATGTCTATCTTCAAAGGGCAGAATTTTGCAATATAATAATTTTAGTGGCAGAAAGAGAACCACTAAATATGTGAACAGCCTAAGTGACCATCACACACCTCACTCACTGTTTCAATTGTATTATAAAAAAATGGACTGCATCAATAGTTGCATAAAACTGGTTTGTAAAAGTTTTAAATGTTATCCCAAATTATTTTTCAAAGAATTTGATAAGTGACATAAGCACAGTCCAAGAGTTCCACCACATATTGGAACTACATGAGGGAATGCATTGTATGAGGAAATACAATAGATATATAAAACCTTAAATTTAATAAAGTTGATTTCTGGTTTAAACTTGACCTGGAAGATGCTTCTGCCTTTATTTAAGCCATGCATTCTCTCTGGCAAATCATAACTGAAGTTATAGCTGACAAAACAAACTTTTAAGAAAAAGGTCATCATTCAGCTTAGTATTAAAGATGGCACACAACAATAGCATGTATATAATATATGAAGAGAAATTGTGAATGGTGGAAAGATTTCCAATGGAATCTCAGCCTCAAAGTGTTTGAAACTCACTGTTCTTATCCAAGGATGTAACTCCAGCGTTACTAAAGTGTCTAGCCAGGTCCTTGATAGATTTATGTAGCCTGTGATGAATGAATGGGTGAATGGCAGAGGACAAAATAAAAAATAGTATTTTAGAAATGTAGGAGAGATTTTCATTAAAAGTTAGTGTTATCTCCCTGTTTGCAACGATTGTGAGAAACAGAAATATCAACAAGTGTTTGGAGTCATCCAACATTTATGTCTAGTGTCTAATCAACATTTTGTGGAGGGTTACAAAGAAGTATTAAAAAAGGTTCTAAATTGCTTTCTTTTTTGATTTTGAAATATAACAAGGAAGACAACTGATATATGGTTGCAATTATATTGTCTGTTCATTGATCATCTGACTCAGTTGTCATGTAAAAGCATAAAGAGCAGAAGCAGTATAGGTTATAGGCAGATAAGAGAGCAAATTGGATTAAACGCTAGTGACAGTGAACCTTGAAAAAAGCAATTAGAAAAATGAAAATGGCTGTGAAATTCAGAAACTTGTTTGAATGATCTACAGTTAACTTTTAACCGCAGAGTACCTGGATCAGTCAATATGGTGTTTAGGATCCAGGCAATTCTGGTGATGATGCTCAGGGTCCTGGGGAGATAAGACATTTAGGGTAGGACCAAATGAAGATGTAAAACAGAGGAAAAGAAGCTGACTTGGATAGTTGATGCTACAAGAAAAGACAGACCTCTCCTTAGACATTTGTTACATTCTGCTGGGTAGCTGAATTAGTAGCAAGTTTGTGTGCACTCCTAAAGATCAAAATCTATATCCTTCTTCCCTCTCCATATGTCCTCTGTTCTCTCCTCCCCCACACACTTCAGTTCTCTGCTTGTAGTAGTCATAAAAAGATATTTGTTGAATAATTGTTTATCAAAATGATGCGTAAAGTACTCTGTAACTCCTATTTTGCCAAGCCAGTAGAACTTACACTTTCCTTTTGCATGCCTATCCCTTGGGATTGATAAGCAGCTCTCTGGTATTTTCTTTCCTACAAGGCCTTTCTCACACGATGTTATTTAAAGTCTCTTAAACTAAAGAACACTAAAATTTGAGAGGAGACTTTTATAGGAAAAACAAGCTTTCAATTAATTATAGTTTGTGAAGTATTTGAGAATATAAGACAAAGGGAAAAGTTGAAAAAAAGTTAAACATTCATACTAAGCATTCGGTGGGGATATACACCTGTACAACAACTTTGGAGTAAATAGTAAATTGAAATAGCACATTGCATATGCTTAGTATTAGAATTACAACTATTTTTCCTAGAGAGATATTTACATGTGTCAACAGATTAAAAGGCACTGCACTGAGGAGGCGGGGCAAGATGGCACTCTAGGCAGAAGCACCATGCCGTCCCTCCACAGCAAAGATCCGAAAAACTAAGCCAAACAGAGAATCAACAATCCTGAAACCCTAGAACACCAAATGAAGTGATAAAGAACTCAGCCAAACACCAAACGGAGTGAGAATACTAAAAGAGAACGGAGAGCGAGGAGAGACTCATACAGAGATTCCTTACCAGCTAACGCAGCGCGGATCCACCATCTTGGATTCCTATCGGAGACCAGCGAACGGGAGAGCAGCCTTGCAGAGCATCCGGTGGGAGACAGAACGACCGGTAAACTGCGGTGCGTGCTCTCCCACCCCCCACCCCTCTCCGCTTCCGCTGGGGATCCCCTGCTATCCGTGGCAAAGGTCCGTGGGCTGGGGGGCGCCGGTGCTTGGATTCTGCGTGCCCGGGCTGGCGGCTTTCTGAGAGCCGTTTGCTGGCCGCTGACGAAACTTTTTCTGCCGCCTCCCCCTCCTTTTGCCTGGGTGCCTGGTTCCGAGTGCCGTCTTTGCTTTCTCCTGCGGGGCTGTGGGGCTGCGATCGGGCGTGTGGCTGCATCCAGGTCTGGGCTGCTGCACTGGTGAGATCCCGGGGCCTTTGTTCGTTTGCCCCTCTGCTTCCCGTGGCCACGGTCTCTTAACCCCAAGACTGCCGGCTTCTTGGAATTCGCGCCCCTGAGTGGGGGCTCTCTGGGTCCCATTTGTTGGCACTGACTGCTGGTGTTGCTTTTTTTTTTTAATTTTATTTTTCTTCTTTTTTTGATTAGTTTTTTCATCTTTTCCCTCTTTTTCCCTTTTGTCTTTCTTCATTGCTTAATTTCTCGTCTCTCTATCTCTTCCTTCTCTTTCTGATCCCTGAATACCAGGCGATGTATGCCTCTGTACCTTCTGGCCAGGCTGTGCTGTGAAAACTGAGACCGACTCCCCCAGATCTCATAGCTGCATCGGTGGGATCCCTGGGAACTTTGCAGTTCTTTAACTTTTCTGATTTTTATATGGTCATTCTTTCCTTTTCTTTCTCTTCCCCCTTCTGGTTTCCTCCATCCCATAGTCTCTCATCTGTACATTCCAACGACAAGCTCCCCTAGCATTCTTTTATGTTTGTATGCTTTTTGCTCCTCCTCCTCTCTCCTCTCTCCCATATCCAGCTTAGCTTCACACATAACCATCTTCCCGCTGCACCCTACCTACCTGCACCGTGCACTAGACATCACACTACCAAGCTGTGCAGGCACGTCCTATTGGAACCTGCCCAGCACTAACTACCGACCGTCCTGGTGGCTGTGGTGAGTGCCACAAACAACCCGTCCCAGTGGCTCCTCCTCAGCTAGATCTGCCCAGCTGTACCACAAGGACGAAACAAAAAAAAAAAAAAAATCTACAATCAATAAATGAGAGAAATATTTACTGAATGCCCCAAAAACAGCAAACAATATCAAAACATTTACAAAAACAAGACAAGATGGCTCCAATAGGCGTCCAAATTAAAACACCAGATAATTCTCCTGTGGAAGAAAATGCAGTAGAAGTAACTGATACGGAACTCAAATCACTAATACTCAGAATTTTCCAAGAACTGAGGCAAAAAGCTGACAAACATGAGGAA
The DNA here is from genome assembly GCA_030035585.1 of Dugong dugon. Lineage (NCBI taxonomy): Eukaryota > Metazoa > Chordata > Mammalia > Sirenia > Dugongidae > Dugong > Dugong dugon. Next base: position 46,103,688 of record CM057465.1, read on the forward strand.
AAAATAGGCAAATTTATGGAAAATACAGACAAAAAATTGGAAGAATTCAGGAAGATGATGCAGGAACAAAATGCCAAAATAAATTCACAACTCGAAATTATACAAAAACAACAATTAGAAATCCAAAAGATAAACAACAAGATTTCAGAAATGAACGGTGTCATAGAAGGGCTGAGAAGTAGATTTGAAACCATGGAAGACAGGATCAGTGGAACTGAAGACAAACACTTGGATACAACTCTGTTTCAGGAAAACTCAGAAAAAAGAACAAAGAAAAATGAAGAGACCCTGAGAGTTATGTGGGACACAATTAAAAGCAAAAACTTACGAGTGATTGGCATACCAGAACAGGGGGAGAAAACAGAAAACACAGAGAGGAACATTGACGAACTGCTGACAGAAAACTTTCCCAATATCATGAAAAATGAAAAGCTGGCCATCCAAGAAGCTCAACGAACCCCATATAGAAGAGACCCCAAAAGAAAATCACCAAGACATATCATATTCACACTCGCTAAAACTAAAGACAAACAAAGAATCCTGAGAGCAGCTCGTGAAAAACAAGAAGTCACATGCAGAGGAGAAACAATAAGACTAAGCTCAGATTATTCAGCAGAAACCATGCAGGCAAGAAGGCAATGGGATGACATATATAAAATCTTGAAAGAAAAAAATTGTCAGCCAAGAATAACATATCCTGCAAAACTCTCGTTCAAATTTGATGATGAAATTAGGTCATTTCCAGATAAACAGAAACTAAAGGAATATGCAAAAGTCAAACCAAACTTACAAGAATTATTAAAGGGAGTTCTTCGATCTGAGGACAAACAGCTTCAGCCCTCAGGCAGGACCTAGGACCTAGGACGCAGGTTCACATGAACCAGATACCATTCTAGGAACTGAACTACAGAGGACTTTCCAAAAACAAAAGAAATACAACAGGGAATCAGAGAAATCAATCAAAGGATGACAACAACATCAAAACAATGAAAGAGGGAACAAACGGCATAGGTATAGAACCTTCTAAAGGAGAGGAAGGAAGGCGATACCAAGTAACGGTAGACTGCTTCAAAATTATAAAGATAAGGGTAAAATTCATGGTAACCACAAAAAAAGTTAACAAACCAACTCATAAAAATAAAGACGAGAAACATAAAGTCTCAACAAAAACAAAACCTACAAAAACAAAAGAAATGAACACAAAATCCACAAACAAAAGTAACTCAGCACAAGAGAGTAAGAAGAACAATGAAAATTTTAGCACCACAAAAAAATCACTACAAAATGACAGCAACAAACTTCTATCTATCAATAATTACACTGAAAGTAAATGGACTCAATGCACCCCTAAAGAGACGGAGAGTGGCAGAATGGATAAGAAAACAGGATCCATCAATTTGCTGTCTACAAGAGACACACCTTAGAAACAAAGATGTGAATTTATTAAAAATCAAAGGTTGGAAAAAAATATATCAAGCTAACAACTATCAAAAAAGAGCAGGAGTGGCAATTCTAATCTCAGATAAAATAGACTTTAAAACCAAATCTACCATAAAAGACAAAGAAGGACACTATATAATGATTAAGGGGATGATCCATCATGAAGACATAACCATAATAAATATCTATGCACCCAATGACAGGGCTCCAAAATACATAAAACAAACTCTAACAGCACTGAAAAGAGAAATTGACAGTTCCACAATAATAGTAGGAGACTTCAACACACCACTCTCAGTAAAGGACAGAACAACTAAAAAGAAACTCAGCAAAGATACAGAAGACCTAAAGGACACAATCAGCCAACTGGACCTCATAGACATATATAGAACAATCCACCCAACCGCTGCAAAGTACACATTCTTTTCCAATGTACATGGAACGTTCTCCAGAATAGACCACATCTTAGGCCACAGAGCAATCCTCAACAAGATCCAAAATGCTGAGATAATTCACAGTATCTTCTCTGACCACAATGCCATCAAGGTAGAAATTAACACTAGAAAGAGCAAGGAAAAAAAATCAAACACATGGAAACTGAATAATAATCTGCTTACACATCAATGGGTAATAGAAGAAATCAGAGATGGAATTAAAAAATTCCTAGAATCAGATGAAAATGAAAACACATCATACCAAAACCTTTGGGACACAGCAAAGGCAGTCCTCAGAGGACAATTTATAGCAATAGATGCACATATCAAAAAAGAAGAAAGGGACAAAATCAAAACATTAACTACAGAACTCAAACAAATAGAAAGAGAACAACAAAAAAAGCCTACAACCACCGGAAGAAAGGAAATAGTAAAGATCAGAGCAGAAATAAATGAAATAGAGCACAGAAAAACAATAGAAAGAATCAACAAAACCAAAAGTTGGTTCTTTGAAAGAATCGACAAACCGCTGGCCAGACTGACAAAAGAAAAACCGCAGAGGGCACAAATATCCCAAATAAGAAATGAAATGGGGGACATTACAACAGACCCAACCGAAATAAAAAGGATTATAACAGAATATTATGAAAAACTATATTCCAACAAATTTGAAAACCTAGAGGAAATGGATGAATTTCTAGAAACATACGGCCTACCCAAACTACAACAAAGTGATATTGAAAATCTGAACAGACCCATAACAAGAGAAGAGATTGAAAAGCTAATAAAAAAAACCTCCCAACCAAAAAAAGCCCTGGCCCAGCTGGCTTCACTGAAGAATTCTACAAAACATTTACAGAAGAGCTTGTACCAGTTCTAATCAAGCTATTTCAGAGCATAGAAGAGGAAGCAACACTTCCAAATTCATTCTATGAAGCCAGCATAACGCTGATACCAAAACCAGGCAAGGACATCACAAAAAAAGAAAATTACAGACCAATATCTCTCATGAATATAGATGCAAAAATTCTGAACAAAATTCTAGCCAATAGAATTCAGTATCATATCAAAAAAATAATACACCACGACCAAGTAGGATTCATACCAGGTATGCAAGGATGGTTTAACATTAGAAAATCCATCAACGTAATCCACCACATAAATAAAAGGAAAGAAAAAAATCACATGATCATCTCAATTGATGCAGAAAAGGCATTTGACAAAGTCCAACACCCATTGCTGATAAAAGCTCTCAATAAAATAGGTATAGAAGGGAAATTTCTCAACATAATAAAGGGCATCTATGCAAAACCAACAGCCAACATCATTCTTAATGGAGAGAGGCTGAAAACATTCCCCTTGAAAACAGGAACAAGACAAGGATGCCTTTTATCACAACCCCTATTTAACATTGTGCTGGAAGTTCTAGCTAGAGCAGTAAGGCAAGAGAAATAAATAAAGGGCATCCAAATTGGTAATGAAGAAGTTAAACTCTCCCTGTTTGCAGATGATATGATACTATACATAGAAAACCCTAAAGACTCCACGAGAAATCTACTGGAACTAATAGAAAGATTCAGCAGAGTAGCAGGATACAAGATAAACATTCAAAAATCAGTTGGATTCCTATACACCAGTAAAGAGAACGATGAAAAGGAGATCAGGAAATCAATACCATTTTCAATAGCCCCTAAAAAGATAAAATACTTAGGAATAAATCTGACCAGGAATGTAAAAGACCTATACAAAGAAAACCACAAAATACTGCTGCATGACACCCAAAGGGATCTACATAAATGGAAAAACATACCATGCTCATGGATAGGCAGACTCAACATTGTGAAAATGGCAATTCTACCTAAAGCAATTTACAAATACAATGCAATCCCGATACAAATATCAACAACATTCTTCAAAGAGATGGAAAAACTAATTATTAACTTTATATGGAAAGGGAAGAAACCCCGAATAAGTAAAGCACTACTGAAGAAGAAGAATAAAGTTGGAGGACTCACACTACCTGACTTGAGAACCTACTATACAGCTACAGTACTCAAAACAGCCTGGTACTGGTACACCAACAGAGACATTGACCAATGGAACAGAATTGAGAACCCAGATGTAAATCCATCCACCTACGGTCACCTGATCTTTGACAAGGGCCCAAAATACATCAAATGGGGAAAAGACAGTCTTTTTAACAAATGGTGCTGGCAAAACTGGATATCCATTTGTAGAAAAATGAAACAGGACCCATACCTCACACCATATACAAAAACTACTTCAAAATGGATCAAAGACCTGAATATAAAGCCTCAAACTATAAAATTAATAGAAGAAAAAATAGGACCAACGCTTCAGGCCTTAATACATGGCATTAACAGGATACAAACCATAAACATCAACACAAAAAACCCAACAGATAAACTAGATAACTGGGATCTTCTAAAAATCAAACACCTATGCTCTTGAAAAGACTTCACCAAAAGAGTCAAAAGAGAACCTACAGACTGGGAAAAAATTTTTGGACAGTACAAGTCAGACAAAGGTCTAATCTCCATAATCTACAAGAAAATCCAACACCTCTACAACAAAAAGACAACCAATCCTATCAAAAAATGGGCAAAGGAAATGAACAGACACTTCACCAAGGAAGACATTGAAATGGCCAACAGATACATGAGGAAATGATCGCGATCACTAGCCATTAGAGAAATGCAAATTAAAACCACAATGAGATACCATCTCACCCCGGCATTACTGGCACGAATCAAAAATACTGGAAATAACAAATGTTGGAGGGGCTGCGGGGAGATGGGAACTCTTATACACTGCTGGTGGGAATGCAAAATGATACAACCATTTTGGAAAATGATATGGCGTTTCCTCAGAAAGCTAGAAATAGAGATACCATTCGATCTAGCAATCCCACTCCTAGGAATATATCCTAGAGAAATAAGAGTCATCACTTGAATAGACATATGCACACCTATGTTCATGGCAGCATTGTTCACAATAGCAAAACGATGGAAACAACCTCGATGTCCATCAACAGATGAATGGATACACAAACTATGGTACATACACACAATGGAGTACTATGCAATGAGAAAGAACAACAATGAATCTGTGAACCATCTCATAACATGGATGAAATTGGAGGACATTATGCTGAGTGAAATAAGTCAATCACAAAAGGACAAATATTGTATGAGACCTCTATTGTAAAAACCCATGAAAAAATTCACATGCAAAATGTAACAATCCTTGTTGGTTATCAGGGATGGGAGAGGAGGTGGGGGGAAATACTAAATAAGTAATAGATAAGTGGTAACTGGGTGAGAGGTGAGACAGTACACAGTACAGGGGAAACTAACACAACCTGCACAAGGAAAGCTCGTGGAGGCCCTATAGACACATCCAAACCCCCCGAGGGACTGAGTTGTTGGACGGAGAGCTCTGGGGTCCATGGTCTCGGGGAACATCTAGCTCAATTGGCATGACAGTACTTATAAAGATAATGCTCTACATTCTACCTTGGTGAGTAGTATCTGGGGTCTTAAAAGCCTATGAGCGGCCATCTAAGATACTCTACTGGTCTCATCCCTTCGGGAGCAAGGGAGAATGAAGAGAACAGGATTCAACGAAAAGATTAGTCCAAAGGACTAATTGTCCACAGCTACCAAGGCCTCCACCAGACTGAGTCCAGTACAGCTAGATGGTGCCCGGCTACCACCACTGACTGCTCTGACCAGGATCACAACAGAGGGTTCTGGACAGAGCTGGAGAAGGATGTAGAGCATAATTTTAACTCCCAAAAAAAATAAAAAATAAAAAGACCAGATTTACTGGCCTAAAGAATACTAGAGAAACCTCAAGACTGTGGCCCCGAGACACCCTTTCAGCTCAAAGGTGAAGTTACCTTCGAGGTTCGATGTTAAGCCTGGGAATGGACAGCCCAGTAAAACTAAATGGGACTAACGAGGTACAGGAGTCCGGTGGCAAGGGCCAGAAGGCAGAGGGGGAGTAGGAAACTGATGATAAGGAACACAAATTGAATAAGGACACTGTTGATGTATTGTGAGATTGTTGACCACTGCTATAGGGCAACATTTGTAGTAACTATTAAATGGGAGGCTGTTTTGTCCTGTAAGCCTTCATCTTGGGTTAGAATGGCAGCACAATTGGAAGAGCATAGTCAATATCACTTAAATGTGTAAGTAAAAAGTTTTGAAATGGTGTTAAAATAAAAAAAAAAAAAAAAAAAAAAAACCAAATGAGACTAAAGAGGTACAGTAGTCCAGTGACAAGGGCCAGAAGACAGAAGGGGACAAGGAAGTCCCCTGGTGATAGGGAACACAAGGTGGAGTAAGGATATTCTTGATGTGCTGTGAGATTGTTAACCATTGTCATAGGGCAACATGTGTAGTAACTGTTAAATGAAAAACTGTTTTGTTCTGTAAGCCTTCATCTGAAGTGAGAATAACAGCACAGTTGGAAGAGCGTAGTCAATGTCACTGAACTGTGAATGTAGAAATTTTTGAAACGGTGTATCTTTGGCCATCTGTAATTTTCATCAAAAAAAAAAAAAAAAAGGTTGAGAATTTAGAGGCTTAATACGTTGTGGGGTTGTTAACCAATGTCATAGAACAACATGTGTACTACTATTTCATGAGAAACTATTTGCTCTGTAAGCTTTCACCTGAAGTACAATAAAATATAAAAAATAAAAAAATAAAAAATAAAAGGCACTGCACTGAAGCATTGTTTATAATAGTGAAAAATTAGACATAATCTAAATGTTCATAAATAGAATGGAAAATGAATATACGGTACACACTAATATAGTATATAACAAAAGATATACATATATATATAAAATGTTGACAGATATTTTGAACATTACTAAATAAAAAAAACAGTGTAATAATGTTCATGATTCATAATACTACTTAAGTAAAATTTAAAAAATATATAATGTAAGGTTGATTTATCTATTTACTTTCTTATATGAAGATAAATATTTAAAAAGTGGCTAGAAGTCTACACATCAAACAAATACAAGAAATTGTATCTGGAAATGGGGGGAGAGAACCCAGTCGTGCTTGATGAACTTAGGGGATATGAGCTTTATTTCTATTACATCCATCTATTCGTCACTTACTATCTTATTATCTGACATTTCGCATATACAATAGTAAAAATTCTGCTATCCAAATCTTTTGTGCATTAATGATGTGTGTCTGGCAGCAATGAACAAGGTGTGAGGCAAGAGTAATGCTTGCTGTGATGGATAAGGTTATGTGTTAAGTTGTCTGGGTCATGATGCTCAGTGATTTGGCAGTTATGTAATGATGTAATATGGCAGTGATGTAACGATATAGTCACCTTTCATTTTGTGATCTGATGTGGTCATTCTCTATTTTTGTGCAATGTCAATTTTCATGTAACAACCTCATCTTTGGAAGCTAACCATATTGATAAGTGAGGCGTGGGTGTACCTTAAAGGAAAATATATTCACATGTCATTTAGCTAATATCAATGCATACACAGAATAAAGATGAGAAACAGATACACAAAAATGTTAATAGAGAGTAATTCTGGAAAATCAGAATATAAGTGCTAGTTTTAATTCCATTTTTACTGTTTTTACGTTTTTCAAAATCTCCAAAGTAAAATAGAAACGAGAAAGAGAAAGCGTGTCATAGACATTATTGATAATCTGCCCTCATTTGCCTTCCAAGGATTCACTGAGGATTTAAATCCTGAAAGATTGACTTCAGTGATAGGTTAAATAAATGGTATTTTATAAAGGAAGAATGGAAAGCCAGAAAAGTAAAATAAACCAAAAATAAAAGTTCACACCATCTTAGAATACATAAGGGTATACATGAAACACTTTTAAGAAAATAATGAGAATATTCTCTTACATAATTTCAAATTAATATTACTTCAAGAACCTTCTAGGTGCTACAAATACCAAGTGAGTAGGCAAAATAAATAAGTCAACGCTTAAAATGGAAAAAGATAATTGCTATAAATGATGGGGCACATGATGTTTGGTGCACATGAAGGAGTTATGCAACTCAGTCTAAACTGTGGTGGGGGAGGCAGGGCATCAGCAAAGATTTTAAACAAAGGTTGGCATTGGAGCTAAGACTAGAAAAGTAAATTAGAAATTAGCCAGGTGATCATGAAGTGTAGCAGAGGTGTAAAGGAACTGAAGAACAAGAGAATACTTTTAGACTGAATTTTTTGAAAAGAGGGATTGAGTCATGTTGATTTTTATGTCCACAACCCCAAATCTGGCAAAGTAGATACAATCTGTATTTTCTAAATGAACCGATGAATTAGACAACTGTCATTCCAAGTTGTTTCCTGTTTGTAAAATGAGAATAATAAAACTTGCATAAACATAATAAGAAGCTGTAAATAATGAGAAAATTAAATATTTATTAATGTAAAGGTACTACCTATTTCAATTTAAATTATATGTGTGTATATATATATATAAATATATAAATATATATAAATATATAAATATATAAATATATAAATATGTATATATATATATAAATTTTCAACTGTGTGTTTTAATAATCTGTGGAAATTTTAGTGCTTGGAATATAAACAAAAATTTTAATTTGTATTGTCTTAAATTTTCTGTGATAAAAATTAATTCAAGTTGCTTGGTAACATTTAACACTAAGTGAATATCAAGGCAATTTAATCTTAATTATTTTAACACAAATGGAGTAATTTCTAAATTACTATTAAACTACAACATACTGTGAAATATTAGCTATTAACCTTTTATGATGTATTCATTTACATGAAGTTTTCACAATTGCAAAACAATGTGGAATAAGATTACAAAATATATAGATACTGATATTCATATCTTAAAAATGAATTAAGTAAAGAAATAAAATTGAACATAACACAATCAAATAACCTTTTCACTTATACAGTGTTTTACACATTTTGGCAAGGTTGAAGTTTTTCTAGCAGTATTGATGATAAAATTCTGTGTTTGTAAGATTATAATTATTTTTATGCATAAATTATTAAGAAATATTAATTACAATTCTAAAGTAGTATTTTTTTCAATAATTTACCTGTAATTACAAACAAAGATTTTTTAATTACTTAAAGTATTACTTTTAGTTTGCAGGGTTGGTATTAGACAATATTATAATTGTGTTTTTCAAAAGATCTGTTATTCTTACATATTTCAAATAATTATTTTGAATTTAGTAAAATTAATAAAACCTGAAAAATGTAAGTACCATGAAAGAAGCAAAAAGTAATTAAGAGCCACACCACAAAAATAGGCATCATTCTATTGGATTTCCACTTCTGATAACTCACCTGCTCTTCTGTGATTTGTTCTTTCTTCCCAAAAAATATCCTGAAAGTTACTACCTTTCAATAACGACCTATATTTTCACCTTTTATTGTGCATACTATTCAAGATATGTTAAATATATAATTTAGTTAATGTTAATTTTGTTAATGAACATTTAGTTTGATTTTAATATTTAGGTTAAAATATAGCAATCCAGCTACTTGGACATATATCTTTCTGTTTTTCTGTATTTTCTTTTGATAAAATATTAGAAATGGAGTTGATATTTCAAAAGAAACCAATCATCGAAAAGATGATACAATTGTACATTTCTCTCTCAGATAGTATAGGAACATGTCCATTTGCCCTTATGCTAGTCATTGGTCAGTTTTGTCTATTTTGTTTTAATATTTGCTGCTATGATAAGAACAAAGTAATGTATCAGTGCTTTTATTTACATGTACTTGATTATCAAGAAGCTTCCTGGGTGGCACAAATGGTTTATGATTGGCTGTTAACATGAAGGTTGACAGTTTGAACCCACCTGGCAGCACCACAGAAGAAAGGCCTGGCAATTCACTCCCATTAAAAATTACAGCCAAGAAAACTCTACAGAGCAAATCTATTTTGCAACATATGAGGTTGCCATGAATCAGAATCAACTTGATGGCAATAAGTTTGGTTTTGGCTTTGGTTTTGGATTATCCAGAAGACTGATTAATTTTAGTCACTTTTATTTTAACTTTTTAAAATTACGTATTGACATCCATTGTTGATTTCTCTACTGGTAAGTTTATATATATATATATATATATATATATATTCATATATGCATATATGTATGTATATAAACTCTTCAATTATAAGAAACAGAGTCTTTTAGGTTTTGCAAATATTGTTTACAGGTATCTTTTTATTTTCAATTCATAAGGTTATCATTGGCCAATTTTTTCAGAAGTAGACTGCCAGGTTCTTCTTCCTAGTCTGTCTTAGTCTGGAAGCTCCGCTGAAACTGTCCACCATGGGTGGCCCTGCTATATCGGTGACATAGCTTCCAGCATCATAGCAACTTGCAAGCCACCACAGTGTATGACAAGCTGATGGACCTGTGGTGCAGTTATCCTTAGAAGTGAGGATGGCAAGACTTCGTCTCACATACTTCAGACATGTTATCAAGAGGAATCAGTCCCTGGAGAAGGAATTCTTGCTTGGTAAGGCAGAGAGTCAATGAAAAAGAGGAAGGGAAGACCTTCAACGAGATTGATTAACACCATGGCTGCAACAATGGGCTCAAACGTAGCAATGATTATATGGATGGCACAGAACTGGGCAGTGTTCTGTTCTGTTGTACATAGGGTCGCTATGAGTTAGAACTGACTTGGCGGCACCTAACAACAACAGCAACAGTTTTATTTTCAAATAAATTTTTGGTATTTTGACCAATAAAGAAGTTTGCATTATTTGTAATAAAGATAGAGTAATTTTTTTTAAATTTTATTGATAGTTTCTGCACTTTTATGTCTTACTTACCTTTCCCATCCTCAGATTTTAAAGTGTTCATTCTTTTATGTTTTTCTAGTACTCACATGATTTTTTTTAATTGAAAGTTATGATCCATTAGACGTTTATATTAAAAGCTCATATAAAATATATTAATGTTATATTAGAGAAGTTAATAGAAAGATAAAGACCTTTTTAAGAATATTGAAAGTCTTATAGATTTTTTGGCAAAAGAAACAACATCAGCAAATGCTTAAGTAGTAAGTAGATAGTCAGAATCTTAGAAAGTCTAGAAAAATAGAAATAATTCTGATGAGCCATAAGATCAAAATAATAATAATAATATAGGGATAGTTCTAAACTGAGGAACATCAAATAACCTTACAAGTTTTTCTTTGAGAGTAGGTAAGATTATGGATTGATGGTGATATGAACTGATGATGAAAATGAGAATTTATAGAATTTTTACCCTGAAATAGACCCTGTGCTAAGTTATTTCCATGCATTAGCTCAAATTTGGTTACAAAAGAACACTATGGATGTAATGCAATCTTTCTCTTCTTAAAAATGAGGATATTATAAAGGAAGCAATTTCCCTGAAACCACACAGTTAATTAAGTGACAGGGCCAGAATTTGAATTCAAGTATATTACATTCAAAAACAGAACGTTTTCTCTGTCTTAGAGAACAGCATCTTCCTACTGCTCCCATGCTACTTGAAGATAAACCAAAAGCCAAACGCATTGCTGTTGAGTCGATTCCAACTCAGTGACCCTATAGGACAGAGTAGAATTTCCCCATAGGGTTTCTAAGGAGCAGCTGGTAGATTTGAACTGGTGACGTTTTGGTTAGCAGCCTGAGCTCTTAACCACTGCACCACCAGGGCTACTTTTTACTCAAAGCAATAAGTAAATGCATATTTTAATCCATAGATATGTATGAGTCAGAAAGAAAAGAAACTCATACAACTGTTGGTTTGTGTTGTTGGCCTGAGTAGGAGTGAGAGAATTTGTGTGAGAGCTTGTGTGTTTCTCCTTTGACTGATGCATTACAACACTTCTAGATTGCTTCTGGGAATCAGTGATTGTGCTAAACTGAAAGAGCGGCGAAGGAGGATGTTCTGCCAAATTTTCTAAGGTAAATTTTTAATTTTGTGATTTTATAATTTTAGACAACTTCTCTTTTTTTGTTTGTTTTGTTTTTATGAGATATAAAACAGACTAAGATAATGATTTTGGTTAAAGATGAAAGATTCTAAATGTATACAAAAAAGCTTTTTAGTTTCTCTGTTATCAATCCCATGTATTTCTAAGATAACAGCGATAATATGCTACTTAAATAAAAAAAATTTAAAAAATCAAGTTGGCATTGTAATACACAGCAAAATTTATATAGCATTTATATAATTAAAACAAAAAAACATTTTACTATAAATAAATGAGAACAAACAAACTTTTATTTCTGTTCATGGGAAAGCTGCTTTAGTATAAGATTTCATCCCACAATAATTTCAACTGAACCAAGTAAAGATCTGGCTATACTAGTTGCAAGAAAGCACTTGGTTGGTTTTATGGCATCCATAAGACAGGTGAAAGGAGACTAAGCATTTAATAAGAATACAGAATCCCTGTGTTCCTATTAAAACAATTTACATGGTCCAAAACCTAATAAAATAAAAATTAAAAACCCTATGTTTCTCTTAAACATATGTGGACACTATATTTTCATAAGGAGCCCTGGTGGTGCAGTGGTTAAAAACTTGGCTGCTAACTGAAAGGTTGGCAGTTCGAACTCACTAGCTTCTCTGTTGGAGAAAGATGTGGCAGTCTACTTCCTTAAAACATTACAGCCTTGGAAACCCTGTGGGGCAGTTCTACTCTGTCCTATACGGTCACTATGAGCCAGAATTGACTCAATGGCAGTGGGTTTGGGTTATTTTTTGGTTTTATGTTTTCATGTATGCTTTCCTGAATACATTTTTAAACGGAGATTTTTGTTAAGTTTCTTTTGGATAACAAACATTCAACTACCAGGTCAGAATCAACGAAAAGAAAGTCATGATTGGAATTGGAAGTGGAAATGGAGTTGGATATATGACAACAAATAAAATCACCCAGATTGAGCCGGTACAGAGAAAAAATAGAAAAAGGCAAATGATAGAGGATGAACAAAAGAAAATTATCTTGGAAAGATGGGAGCATTTCTCAAGCTTAAACAAATAGGAAAAGAAAGTGTCACAGTAAATCATATATTTTGATTTCTGATACACTGTGTGGAAGAAAAAAATCCATTTAAAAGTCAAATACACTTTGCTGTATGTCTAAACTGGTTATTTCAAGTCAAAATATGCATAAAGGCATTGTTGCATGTCAATAGACCAAAAGTAAACAAATAATTAGAAAGATCATCATGAAGTATAACCTTTGTAAAAAGCTTTACATCTTCCCTGGTATATCACTAAACTTAAGATATGGGATAAATTTGCGTTACTAGATAAACAATCTAATTCAAAGTTGGCCTTAGTCATCCACATGATTTGGAAATTAGTACATAAATTATTTTCATTAGCTTAGCAAACTCTGAATATCAAATAATTTAAATAAAATATTAAAGTCAGCTTTCACATAGTAATTCATAGTAGTAGGCAAGAATAAGTTTAAAAACTCCTAGGGAAAAAAAAAAAGAACTGCATTTTAAGTGAGAAATTCTTACAAATACGAGTACAGAGGCAGAGCCAAAATGGTGGAGTAGTCTGACGCTTCCTATGTCCCTCTTAGAACAAATACCCAAAAAAAAACAAGTGAATCAATTGTGTATAACTATCTAGAAGCCCTGAACATCAAAGGTGAATTTGAGGAATCGGACTGAGTGGCAGGGGGAAGGAGAGACGGAAGGAAGCAGCAAGGAGTTGCCAGACCTGACCTGATGGGAACTGCAGCTCTTCAGCCCAGATCAGCTCAGGGTGTGCAGTGAGGTGGGCAAGCAGCCATGCTCAGGAAGCGTGTTCCACATTGGGAGAAACCCAGTGGCAGAGAGTTTACTTGGCCGTCCAGAACAAGTGAAAAGCAGCACTCAAAAGCTGCTAAAGATAATTATTTGCGTGTGTTCTATCGCAGGGATTAAAAAAAATAAAAACATCCCATTTGGGAAAAACTCTCCTATTTACCTCCCCCCTCCCCTCTCTGCACTGGGTTCCAGCCGGCTTCAGTGATTGATGAGATGCCTGGGCCAGAAGTAGGACCCTTAAGGTGCCCTGAGCCATTCTCCCAGCCTTGGAGAAGGAACAAATTAACAAACAGGGAAAAAATAAGCTTCCAGCTCCGCTTAGCCAGGACCTCAGAGTTGCCACAGCTCCTTTGCTGAGGCACAGGCATAAACGATCTGCAGATTCTGAATGCCTTTCACCCCTGCATATACTTGTGTGGGCCCATTTCAACAACGTAAGCAGTCACTACCACAGTACAACAGGGTACATGCCTGAAGTCTGACTTCAACTGTTTCAGCTGTGATGTGGCAAGTTAGTTACATTTGACACTGCTCTGCACATTAAGCAGGCTCCTCACCTGCCCACATCAGGGGCTTGAGGACTGGTGGCTACACTCACACCATCTAGCCACCTGTGGCAGGGGTCCAAGAATAAGTGAAGCCCCCAGTGTTTACAGCCAACAGCATAGAGTGCTCATAGTCCAGCTGCAAAACTCACCAACCTACTGCTCTAGGGAATAGGGACATGCTTTCCTTTCAGACACCTGAGGGCAGCTGTCAACCCAAAGCCTTGCTCAGTGCGTGACCCCCTACTGCAGCCAGATACCTGTACCTAAAACAATCACCCACGCTTCACTAGGACTTTAGTTGAGAGCCTGGACCACAAACTTGGTGAACAACTACCTGGAAACCTGAGCTGAATCCATACAAGAGAATTTAATGGACTCCTGGCCTCACATACTTAGTAACAGACCTAGCTACCTAGTGACAGGATGTTAAACCTTCAAAGTCTCCAATAATCAAACTAGCACACACGAGCAGCCTATTTGGGCATATCAAAACAAAACAAGAAGCTACGACACAGTAAGCAAATATAAAATAAAAGAATTATAATAACTTATTGATGGCTCAGAGACAACAGTCAATATCAAATCACATAAACAGGCAGACTATAATGGCTTCAGCAAGCTACCAAAATAAAGAATCAATGAATTTTCTGGAGGAAGAGGATTTCTTGGAATTACTAGAGGCAGAATACAGAAGATTAATATACAGAACTCTTTAAGAAATTAGGAAGGAAATCCATCAAAACGGAGTTACATCCAAAGAACATAGAGACAAAGCAGCAGCAGAACTTAAAAAGGTTATTCAAGAGCATAATGACAAGTTTAATAGGCTGTAAGCATCCATAGAGAGACTGCCATCAGAAATCCAGAAGACTAACAAAAAAAACTTCAGAATTAGGCAACTCAATAGAAAGACATAGGAGCAGAATTAAGGCAATAGAAGTCAGAATTACTGAGATGGAAGATAAAGCATTTGACATCAACTTCTCTGAGGAAAAAATAAGATAAAAGAACTCAAAAAATGAAGAAACTCTAAGAGTTCTGTGGGACTCTATCAAGAGAAATAATCTACGAGTGATGGCAGTACCAGGACAGGGGGGGATAACAGAAAATATAAAGAAAATTGTTGAAGATTTGTTGAAAGAAAACTTCCCTGATATCATGAAAGATGAGAAGCTATCTATTCAAGATGCTCATTGAACCCCACATAAGGTAGATCCCAAAAGAAAGTCACCAAGACGTATTATAATCAAACTTGCCAAAACCTAAGACAAAGAGAGAATTTTAATAGTAGCTAGGGATAAACGAAAACTCATCTACAAGGGAGAGGCAATAAGAATAAGCTCAAACTACTCAACAGAAACCATGCAGGCAAGAAGGCAATGGGATGACATATGCAAAGCCTTGAAGGAAAAAAAAACCAACAGCCAAGAATTATACATCCAGCAAAACTGTCTCTCAAATGTGACGACAAAATTAGGGCATTTCCTGAGAAACAGAAGTTTAGGGAATTTGCAAAAACCAAACCAAAATTACAAGAAATACTAAAGGGAGTCCTCCGGTTAGAAAATCAATAACATCAGATAACACCACAAGATTAGAACACAGAAACAAGCAACCAGATATCAACTCAGATAGGGAATTCACAAAAATAAATCAAAGCTAAAACACTGAAAACAGGGAAACAGAGATATCACTATGTAAAAGATGACAACATTAAAACAAAAAAGAGGGACTTAAAAAATGTAGACATTGATTTTTTCATATGGAGATGAAGTCAAGGTGATATAAAGAAATAAAAGACTAGTATACACTTAGAAAAATAGGGGTAAATATTGAAGTAACCACAAAGGAAACTCACAATCCTACAAGTCAAAATAAAAAACTAGAAAAATATAAAGACTCAGCAAATACAAAATCAACAACAATGAAAAAGATGAAATGAAAATACATACAGAAAAATTACTCAGCACAAAAAATTAAATGGAATAAAGAAACTGTGTACAACACACACACAAAAAAAAACATCAAAATGACAGCACTAAACTCATACCTATCAATAATTACTCTGAATGTAAATGGACTAAATGCACCAATAAAGAGACAGAAAGTAGCAGACTGGATAAGAAAACATGACCCGTCTATTTGCTACCTACAGGAGACACAACTTAGACTTAAAAACACAAATTAAACTCAAAGGATGGAAAAAACATCAAGCAAGCAACGTTTAAAAAAGAGCAGGAGTGGCAGTACTAATCTCTGATAAAATAGAATTTAAAGTAAAATCCACCACAAATGATAAGGAGGGACACTATATAATGATTAAAGGATCAGTATACCAGGAGGACATAACCATAATAAATATTTACGCACCCAATGACTGTGCTCCAGAATACATAAAACAAACTCTAACAGCATTGGAGAGATAGATAGCTCCACAGTAGTTGTAGGAGACGTCAACACTCCACTATCAGTGAAGGATAGAACACCCAGAAAGAAGTTCAATAGAGATACAGAAGATCTAAATGCTACACTCTACCAACTGGATCTCATAGATATACCAAACACTCTATCCAACAGCAACCAAGAATACTTTTTTTTCCAATACATATGGAACATTCTCCAGAATAGACCACTTATTAGGTCATAAAGCAAACCTTAACAGAATCCAAAGCATCAAAATATTACAAAGCATTTTTTATGACATAAAGTCATAAAACTAGAAATCAATAACAGAAAAAGCAAGGGAAAAAAATCAAACACATGGAAACTGAACAACACCTTGTTCAAAAACTACTGGGTTATAGAAGAAATTAAGGATGGAATAAAATTCATAGAATCAAAGGAGAATGAAAACACATCCTACCAGAAACTTTGGGACACAGCAAAAGCAGTGCTCAGAGGTCAGTTTATAGCAATAAATGCACACATCCAAAAAGAAGAAAGGGCCAAAATCAAAATGTTAACCCAATAACTGGAACAAGTAGAAAGAAAAAAGGCAGTAAAAGAAGTGCTTAGGTGCCAAAAGAAAGGAAATAATAACTATTAGAGCAAAATTAAATGAAATAGAGAATAGAAAAATGATGGAAAGAGTTAACAAGACTAAAACTCGTTCTTTGAGAAGATCAACAAAATTGATAAACCAGTGGCCAAGCTTACAAAAGAAAAGCAGGAGAAGAAGCAAATAATTCGTATAAGAAAAGAGATGGGTGATATTGCAACAGACCCAACTGAAATTAAAATAATCATAACAGAATACTATGAAATTTGTACTCTAACAAATTTGAAAACCTAGAGGAAATGGACAAATTTCTAGAAAGTCACTACCTACCTAAATTAACACAATCAGAGCTAGAACAACTAAATAAACCTATAACAAAAGGAGAGATTGAAAAGGTTATTAAAAAACTCCCAACCAAAAAAAGCCTTGGCACAGAGGTTTTCACTGGAGAATTCTACCACTTTCAGAGAAGAGATAAAATCACTACTACTTAGGTATTTCAGAGCATAGAGAAGGATAGAATACTACCACACTCATTCTATGAGGCCAGCATAACCCTGATACCAAAACCAGGTAAAGAAACCACAAAAAAAGAAAATTACAGACAAATATCCCTCATGAACATTGATGCAAAAATCCTCAACAAAATTGTAGCCAATAGAATTCAACAACATATCAAAAAAATAATAACCATGATCAAGTGGGATTTATACCAGGTATGCAGGGATGGTTCAACATCAGAAAAACAATCAATGTAATCTATCTAATAAATAAAACAAAAAACAAGATCCATATGATCTTATCAATTGATGCAGGAAAGGTATTTGTCAAAGTCCAACACCATTTCATGATAAAAACTCTCAGCAAAATAGGAATAGAAGGGAAATTCCTCAAAATAATTAAGGGCATTTTTACAAAGCCAAGAACCAACATCATCCTAAATGAAGAGAGTTTGAAAGCATTCCCCTTGAGAACGGGAACCAGACAAGGATGCCCTTTATCACCACTCTTATTCAACATTGTGTTGGAGGTCCTAGTCAGAGCAATAAGGTTAGAAAAAGAAATAAACAGCATCCAAATTGTTAAGGAAAAATTAATAGTATCTCTATTTGCAGATGATATGATTTTATACACAGAAAACCCCCAAAGAATCCACAAGAAAACTATTGGAACTAATAGAACATTTCAGCAAAGTTTCAGGATACAAGATAAACATAAGTTGCAGTCCTCTACACCAACAGAGAACCTCGAAGAGGAAATTACCAAATCAATACCATTCACAATAGCCTCCAAGAACATAAAATACTTAGGAATAAATCTTACCAGAGACGTAAAAGACCTAGACAATGAAAACTACAAGACACTACTGCAAGAAACCAAAAGAGATCTGCATAAGTGGAAAAACATACCTTGCTCATGGATAGGAAGACTCAACACTGTGAAAATGTCAATTCTACTGAAAGCGATCTACAGATACAATGCAATCCCGATCCATATTCCAAGGGCATTTTTTAAAGAGATGGAGAAAGAAACCACCAACTTCATATGGAAAGGGAAGAGGCCCTTGATAAGTAAAGCATTACTCAAGAAAAAGAACAAAGTGGGAGGCCTCACACTATCAGATTTTAAAACTTATTATACTGCCACGGTAGTCAAAAGAGCATGGTACTGGTAGAACAACAGATAGACAGACCAATGGAACAGAATTGAGAATTCAGACATAAATTCATCCACCTATGAGCAGCTGGTATTTGACAAAGGCCCAAAGTCCACTAATTGGGGAAAAGACAGTCTCTTTAACAAATGGTGCTGGCTAACTGGATATCCATCTGCAAAAAACTGGAACAAGACCCATACCTCACACCATGGACAAAATGTAACTCGAAATTTACCAAAAACCTAAATATAAAATCAAAAACGATGACGATCATGGAATAAAAAATAGGGACAACGCTAGGAGCCCTAACACATGGCATCAACAGAATACGAACCATAATTAACAATGCACAAATACCAGAAGAGAAACTAGGTAACTGGGAGCTCCTAAAAAAAAATCAAACACTTATGCGCATCAAAAGACTTCACCCAAAGAGTAAAAACATAATGTATTACTGGGAAAAAATTTTTGGCTACGACAAATACGATCAGCATCTAATCTCTAAAATCTACAAGATACTGCAAAACTTCAATAACAGAAAGACAAACAACCCAATTAAAAAATGGACAAAGGATATGAAAGGCACTTTGCCAAAGAAGACACTCAGTAGGCTAAAACGGTATGTAAAATGGTACAACCACTTTGGAAATCTATTTGACTCTTCCTTAAAAAGCTAGAAATAGATGTACCATACCATCCAGCAATCCTGTGCCTTGGAATATATCTTAGAGAATTAAGAGCCATCACATGAATAGATATATGCACACCCATATTCACTGTAGCATTGTTCATTATAGCAAAAAAGATGGAAACAACCTAGGTTCCCATCAAGGGACAAATGGATAAACAAGTTATGGTATATTCACACAATGTAATACTACACAATGATAAAGAACAAAGATGAATCCGTGAAATGTGTTATAATATGGTGGAATCTGGAAGGTATTATGCTGCGTGAACTTAGTCAGTTGCAAGAGGTCAAATTGTATAAGACCACTACTAGAAAAAACCTACGAAAAGGTTTAAACACAGAAGACAACATTCTTTGATGGTTACAAGGGTGGGAAGGAGGGAGAGGGTTATTCACTAACTAGAAAGTAGACAAGAACTACCTTAGGTGAAGGGAAGGACAGCACACACGACAGGGGAAGTCAGCAAAACTGGGCTAAACCAAAGTTAAGAAATTTCCTGAATACAACCAAACATGTCAAGGGACAGAGTAGCAGGGGCGGGAGTCTGGGGACCATGCTTTCAGGGGACATCTAGGTCATTTGGCATAACAAAGTTTTTTAAGAAAATGTTCTGCATCCCACTTTGGTGAGTGGTGTCTGGGGTCTTAAAAGCTAGTGAGCGGCCATCTAAGATGCATCGATTGGTCCCAACCCACCTGGAGTAAAGGAGAGTGAAGGACACCGTGGACGCAAGGAAAGTATTAGCCCAAGAGACAGAAAGGGCCACATAAACCAGAGACTTCATCAGCCTGAGTCCAGAAGAACTAGATGATGTCCGGCTACAACCAGTGACTAACCTGTTAGGGAACACAACAGAGAGTCCCTGATGGAGCAGGAGAAAAGTGGGGTGCAGAACTCAAATTCTAGTAAAAAGACCAGACTTAATGGTTTGATTGAGACTGGAGGGACGCTGGAGACGTGGTCCCTGGGCTCTCTGTTAGCCCAAAACTAAAACCATTCCCAAGGTCAACTCTTCAGACAAAGATTAGATGGGACTATGGCACATAAAATGATACTCATGAAAAGTGTGCTTCTCAGCTCAAGTAGATACATGAGATTAAATGAGCAGCTCTCATCTGGAGGTGAGATCAGAAGGCAGAGAGGGTCATGAGCTGGTTGAATGGACACAGGAAATCTGGGGTGGAAAGGAAGAGTGTGCTGTCACAGTACAGGGAGAGCAAGTAGGGTCACAAAACAACGTATACATAAATTTTTGTATGACAGACTAACTTGAATTGTAAACTTTCACTTAAAGCACAACAATAAAAAGAAAAAATAAAATAGAGTACAGCAAAGTTATCTATCTGTAGCTTTTTATATTTTTATTTTATTCAATCAGAAAACACCAGCTATTTTACAAAAGTAGATTCTCTCTTTTTTCCATCTGAAACAGAACCCAGACAAACAAGTTAACAAAATATTTTAATTGGCCTGTATATGTATCACTTATATTTCCTTTTTGACATATGTTTTCTATAAAACATGCGAGATTATTTATATTTAAAACAAGTGACCTAAGCTTATTAGGCTAGAGTATACCATTATGCTTCTCTTTAAAATAAAATGTAAAATATTGCCCCTTTCCCCCTAAAAAAAGTAACCTCATAGCCAAACACAAAACCCAATTCTCAGATTGTGTTGATCGGGAAGAAGTACTAGACATGATGCATAACAGTAGTTTTAAAATGATATATAAAAAAAAAAAAAATCTGACTCATGACGACCTCATGTGTGTAAAAGTAGATCTGTGCTTCATGGGATTCTCAATGGCTGACTTTTCAGAAGTAGATTGCCAGGCCTTTCTTCCAGAGTGCCTCTGGGTGGACTAGAACTTCCAGCCTTCTGGTGAGCAGCCAAGCTCGTTCACCATTTTTACCACCCAAGGACTCTAAAATGATACGAGATTTATAGTTTCAATCCAGTTGATTATGTCCACCTACCACTGAAAAGAAAGAATGGTTACATATTCTACCCATATATTGCATGCAAAGTATTTATGTAATGATAACAATTTAATGTATGCATTTGATTATATAGTCTTTATATTCTTCTAAACTTCTGAAAGCAGCTCCTAAATAACCATCAGGCTTTGCCAACCTATAAACACCCTTACCATTTAAAAATGTTTTGAAGAGTAAATATTTCAAATGAATCAACAGTTAAATATAATGTAATAATCAAAATTTTATACAAGATTTAAGGGTCCGATATATTTCCATTCAAGTTGTTAAAATATCATTCAATCAAAGGAGCATTATTTTTTCCCTGCTTTACTCATTTTTTTGCAGCAAAAAAAATCAAGTGCATTTACAACTTAGAAGTGATTTCAGTGACCCACAGCAAAAAACTAAGGGATGCAAAAACTGCTCTGACATTAATAACGTTTTAGAGGCACAACTGTTTTGTTCTTTTTGTTTGTTTTTCAGTTGTTGTTACCACTCCTGGAAAAAAAAAAAAAATATATATATATATATATATCATTTTCTTGTCTGAATTCTGACTTGTCTCTCACATTAAAGAGCTTGAAAAGACCATAAGGTAACATTTCAACAGCAGCCTCGCAATAACTTGACTATTTTTTGTTTGTTTTTCTTACTCAAAGACAGCGGTACTAGAGGAAATTAAGACAGGATTACAAGGCATGTTTGCATACATACCCTAAAACATATAGTTTTTTTTCTGCATCTATATGATTAAACAACCCATGGATGAATATACCTTAAAAGTGATAATTTTCTCTAATAAACAAGAAAAATGGTTTATGACTAAATTTTTCCTTATGAATGTATAGAGTAAGTATGGACATAAGGTGTCTATATTTACATCTATGCATGGGCTATCAATCAGTGTCTGAACCTGCCTCTCCATGCTTGAGTTTGGTTTAACCTAACTGTGCCTTCTTATCTGTCTATTGGTCTGTTTGTCCTTGGTCTGCTCATCTGTGCTTGTCTGTCTGTCTGTCCATCCATATCTCTGTGTGGGATGTTTCTGGCTGGCTGTCAGTTTGCGATCGCTGTCTATTGATCTGGTCATCACTGGCTTTGGTTTGTCAGTTCCTATATTTCATTCTGTCCCTGTGTGTGTTTTCTGTCAGATTGCGTCTTGTATCTGTATGGCTATATGTATTGATCTGTAGGTATGTGTCCATCTGTCATGGATACACCAACACATACACAGAAATGGACACATGCATATGCATAAATTAAGACTGTTTTCTTTAGTGTGCATTTAGTCTATACTAGCTTTTAAAAGTATCATTTATGGTCACTATGAGTCAGAATTAACTCGATGGCAACGTACCATTGCATGTGTATGCTTTCCTGCAGATAATGTACGCATGCTATATATGTATGCACACACATACATACATATCTCCCAATACCTGCCAACTATATAGCTCCAATCTACATAATAGTAGAATCTAGAGTCCACTAATCTCCTTCAGGAATCAACTTGATTCAGTATATTTAGTATATGGGACAGTTGTCATTTTCTGCACCATTCTCTACTACAGCTTTCCTCTCCATTGTGACATGGTTCCTAATGAAAGGAGTCTTGTGACAGGTAGAGACTTATCTGTCTACCTCAGGCCTCTGATTGTTTAGCTACTCTAACCTCCTTCAATTCTGAAACTGCTGTCACTGAGGGGAGCTGGGAATGCTTGTCCCACCCTAACTATGTATACTGCCAAACTTTTAATTCCCCAGTAACCCCACATCATGGTCCTTGTATTTACCAAAGGTTTGAAAATAACTAGAAGGGTTTACAAAATAAAAATGAGACTTGAAACTTAACTGTTTCTAGGTCAAAGGAGAATATATGATAATTTAATACTTCAGAGATATCTTTTTATGGGCATATCTCAGTTCCCAGCATTGTTCTCAAGATTCAGCATACCCGTACCTCCACAAATAAAATGGTAAGTTTATACTTTCTTCAATCTTTTGCAATGCTAATCTTTACTCCAGCATCTAAATTCTGCCTATTCCCATAAAGGTTTCTCTTTTTCTCGAATATTCCTAATCTTGACCCATAAGAATAATCTGAATGAAAATAAAATCTCTAGCAGAAAATTTTCTAAAGCCTGAATTATTATATGAAGAATAATAATAAATGGAAGGAGAGTGGAGGAAAGCTGCAAGATATGATGAGATTTAACACTCCAATTTCTGTACAATTCGGGGTTTATTTATACGTGTGATGAGAGCATGGCTGCCAACATTTCTTCTGTGGGCTAATCCTTGGAAATAAAACTCAGGTAAATAAAAACACATGACACTCACAGTCATGTACACAAACACGTCCACACACACCTGCACCTACTTACCCATATACTTCTTAAAAATGAAACAATTTTTATAGAAGGTATATCTAAATCCATACTAAAGAAAAATTATTCCAAAATAATTTAATGCACGTAGTTATCCACCTGTCCAAATGAAAATACTAAATTAATTTCACTTTGCTATTGTGCTACAATGTCTGGGAACCTACTTGTTGTTAGGTGCTATTGAGTCGCTTCCAACTCATAGCCACCCTGTGAACAACAGAAGAAACATTGCCCGGTCCTGTGCCATCCTCAATCTTTGCTATGCTTGAGCCCATCTTTGCAGTCACTGTGTCAATCCATCTCATTGAGGATCTTCCTCTTTTTCGCTGACCCTCTACTTTACCAAGCATGATGTTCTTCTCCAGTGACTGGTCCCTCCTGATAACATGTCCAATGTACGTGAGACAAAGTCTTGCCATCCTCCCTTCTAGGGTGCATTCAGGCTGCACTTCTTCCAAGACAGATTTGTTTACTCTTCTGGCGGTCTACAGTATATTCCCATGCATATGAGGCAGCTGAAAACTCTATGGCTTGCATCAGGAATGCCTTAGTCTTCAAAGTGACATCTTTGCTTTTCAACTCTTTAAAGTGGTCTTTTGCAGCAGATTTGCCCAATGCTCTATGTCATTTGATTTCTTGACTGCTGCTTCCATGGGGTTAATTGGGGATCCAAGTAAAAGGAAATCTTTGTCGACTTAATAATTTTCTTTATTTATCATGATGTTTCTTACTGGTCCAGTTGTGAGCATTTTTGTGGTCTTTATGCTGAGCTGTGATCCACACTGAAGGCTGCAGTCTTTGTTCTTCATCAGTAAGTCCTTCAAGTTCTCTTCACTTTCAGCAAGCAAGGTTGCATCATCTGCGTATCATAGATTGTTAATGAGTCTTCCTCCAATCCTGATGGTGTATTCTTCTTCATATAGTCCAGCTTTTGTGATTATTTGCTCAGCATACAGATTGAATAAGTACAGTGAAATGATACAACCCTGACACGCACCTTTCCTGATTTTAAACCATACAGTATCCCCTTTTTCTGTTTGAACGACTGCCTCTTGGTTTATGTTCAGGTTCCTCATGAGCACAGTTAAGTGTTCTGCAATTTCCATTCTTCACAATGTTATCCTTAATTTATTATGACCTTACTAGAGCCTTAAAAACAGGGTTTAATTCAATAATTTATTAAACAACAATAGCATTTATTATATAGTCACATATATTTTAATTGCATATTAAAAATTATAGTTAAAACCTGGGACTATTATGACCAGTTATTTAGACTGATTGATCTTGGCAGTTGATTGGCAACCTCCCACTTTATGATGACTGAATGTTTTGTATCAGATATAGCCAGCTGACTATATCACAAGGATTCTATTATGAAAAAGAGGCTATAGAAGAATAATTTATAAAGTAGGTTAAATGTACTTACATCAATGGGATTCTGGCCTACTTTTCTTTTCAAAGATATTTTAACAAATTCAAATTAGACCAGAAAAGATGACTTCACCTAATTTGTACAAAAAATTACTGAAGGCTTATCAGATGTATAGATGAACCGAAAAAGGACAACCCAGGAATTCACACACACCATATCCTTCTTAGAATTAAAGCAGAAATGCCACCTGGCAAAACGTTTACTCAGATAAGTCCTTCCACAAAAACATGCAACTTTAATACCTTCTGATGCTGTTGAGATAAACAGAAATATGAGTATTTGTAATCATTTGTCAATTTGGTTATTCAGTATTTCCTCTATATAATATGGGTCGTTAAATTAAGCATTAACTTATTTACATGCAAAATTACATATAAAATCCTTGCTCATTTCAAATTATAACATTTTGTTTTTTAGTTTTCTATGATAAACTTAATTTATTCACCTATGCTCATTAATTAAATAATATTTTGTAGAAAAAAAGAGTTCTTAAAAGATATATCACATCCTCTATGAGTGAAGTCAAATAGAAATTATGTAACAGAGTAATATCATATCTACTCTATCAGAAAAGACCAGTTTCTAGAAAAGAACATTGTTTTTGGTAGAGGGTCAGAGAAACAAGGGAAACCCTCAATGAGCTGGACTGACACAATAGTCGCAACAACGGACTCAAACATACCAACAGTCATGAAGATGGCACAGGACTGGGCAGTATTTGGTTCCATTGTACATGGTGTTCCCATGAGTCAGAGACTGACATGATGGCAACTAACAATATTAAATAAGCACCATATCATTTCCCTTCTCTTTCACCGGAACCGTTATTTGATATGTGTTTTTCCAAATTTCAGAGCTAGTCTTACGGTAAACATAAAACCGTGCCATGAATTGAGAGTTTTTATAATGTAGCAGTTAGATGCCAGACTGTTGGGCCAAAGATTCTGGATCTAAACCTTGGCTAAGCACCAAGTTACTTATGCTAAGTAACTATGGGCAGTAACTTCATCTCTGTGCCTCAATTTCCACATCAGTAAAATGATTATTGTAACAACTACCTCATAGAGTTATTGGTAGGATTAAAATGAGAAAATGTATGTTAAGTGCTTAGAATAATGTTTGGTCCACAGAAGGTAATCAGTAAGTGCTAACTGCTATTATTATTGCATATATTTCCAGATGTAATTTTAACACTGGAATTTTAGAGTGATCATTAAAAAGGAAGTTAAAATACTATAATATGTATTCCCATCACCTCTCTGTCGGTTTGTCGTACTGTGGTAGATTGTGTGTTGATATGATGGTGGAAGCTAGGTCATCCATATTTCAAGTACCAGTAAGATCACTCATGGTGGACAGATTTCAGTGAAGCTTCTAGACTAAGGCAGATTAGGAAAAAAGCCCTGATGATCTAGTTCCAAAAATTAGCCAGTGAAAACCCTATAGATCCTAACAAAATATTGTCCTACATAGTACTGGAAGATGAGCCCCCTAAATTAGAAGACACTCAGATACAAAGCAATTGCAACAATAGACTGCGGCATACCAGTGATCTTGAAGATGGTGCAGGACCAGGAAATGTTTCATTCTCCTTGTACATGGAGTCTCCATGAGTTGAAGCTGACTAGACAGTAGCTAATGACAATATATATTCACATCATATTGAGGTATTTGGAGGGATTTTGGTGGAAGAAAAAGCTCAGGTTATATTTTTCTGCTGAAAATCATTGGTGGTGTCTACAAAGTAGACTATCTAAGAAAACAGCATGGAAAGTTAGAACTACCTTTTGGTCAGTTGAATTGTTATGTGAGCAAACTTTGGAAAGCTTGGAAGACCTGTCATTTTCTACAGTAGGGGTCTTCAACTGTGTCATGGGCCAAATATGGCCCTTAACAGTGGTTTTCACATGTTTAATGTGTGAAGAATGAGAAGAAGAAAAGAAGAGTGAGGAGGAGCAGTAGGAAGAGAGGGCAGAGGATGAGAAGAGTAAGAAGAATTTGCAAAAGAGACTTGATGGAGCCTTCAAGATAAAATATTTACTGTTGAGCCCTTAACAGAAAATGTGAATTGGATTCTGTTCTAGAACCTGAGGATGTTATATCTGACTGTTGTTGTTCTTAAGCGTCATTGAGTTGGTTCTGACTCATAGCAATCCTATAGGACAGAGTAGAACTGCCCCATAGGGTTTCCAAGGAGCGCCTGGTGGATTTGAACTGCCAACCTTTTCTGTCAGTGAGTAGCCTAGCTCTTCGCCACTATGCCACCAGGGCTCTTATATCTGACTAGGAAGCTAGTATTTTCTATGTCTCCTTTACTGTATGTTTCTCATTGTACAAAAATCGAGACATAAAGAGAATTGCCAATATTAGAGAAGGCTGCTTTCCCATCAAGACTGTGCAGAACTGCTTCCATAGGGTGGTGGCCAAGCTATTTAAGCTTGGGTCAAAGAAGCAAGGCTTACTAAATGAAAATATTTACCTGGAGGCAGTTATGGACAGAAGAAGACAGTAGGTGAACACAGATCTGGGAGACAGTAAGACGTCTGAAAATCAAAATGAATGAAATCAAATTCAGTAACAGGGTTGGGCCTGGCTTTGGGGATATTATGGTAGGAACAATAGTAACCATTGCAATTTTTAATTCTCTGAACAAGTAGTTGTAGTTTACTACATTTTGTCATTTGTTCCACATCACCGTGTGAATTTAATTATTACTATACACACATACACACACATTCACACAGGCTTTAACAGATTTGGAACTGAGTTAGAACTAGAACATATGTACTAATCTCCTTAAGTACTGGCTCAAAATTTCCCAAGTTGAAAATCAAAAAGCAATAAAGCAATCATTTCAGGATCTTTGGGAATATGAAGTCAGATGCATAAACCTTCTCCTTGTTGGCGAGCTGGTACATATTTGTAAGTTTATAGCACAAGATGGGCACTGACAGCAGATACTGACTCAAAAAAAAAAAAAAAACAGAATGGCTGCTGAGCAGGTACTTGCTTTTTGTGTCCATACTTTGTTCTAGCCAACTGTGCTGCATGTTTTTGTTGTTGTTAGTTAACATCAAGTTGATTCTGACTCATGGTGACCCTATGTGTGCAAAGTAGACATGTACTCCATAGGGTTTTCATGGCTGTGACCTTTCAGAAGCAGATCGCCAGGGCTTTCTTCTGAATATGCTGTATACTTCCCTATAAAACACTTTCAAAACAAATACTAGGTGGTTCCCTCTTATAAAGATGACAGAACTTTTGTGCATCTGCTTCCAAATTCCAGTAGAAAGAGATAAGACAAAAGTACGCTATACTAACTTTACCTTCCCATATAACTTAGAATATTAAAGTAGGTTTTCAGTATATGAAAGTGAAATGTTTCTGAAAAATTCAGACTCAGAATTCTTCAGCAGTCTTGAGACTCAATGAAAGCAGCTTTTAGCTTAGATTTACATATTAATTTGCAAAGATTCAGACTCATAGTTAAGTTCAACATCTGGTTGGGCTTAACATTCACGTTTGACAGTTTCACTCATTAAAAAAAGCTTAGCATTTTGTCAAAGCAGAAGTTGTCTTTTAAATTAATATTTTATTTTCATATATTTGCTTTATTCTTTGGGGGTGGATTTGAATGCTTGAACTACTCTGAGCAGTTGTAACTTGAAGCCATCTCACTAAACAAGCCACTATAGCCAAATAAAAGGACAAAGTATAATGAGCAAGATAATTTACTGTTTCTTCTTCTCCTTCCATATCCTCTGGGAAAGGGCAAAGTGGACAAATGAGATATGGTTCTACTTGCTTTTCCTGGTAAATTATGATGGACAATCTAACTACTGACAGTCATAAAGAATATGCCCACTATTTCTCAAACAACTCTTAATTTCCAGTTTTTCCTGTGCATGGCTATTGCTTCAGTGCTTCCATAGGGTACTTTAGTACTGAGCAATCACTATGTGCTCAACCATTCTTTTTATTGGTAGAACTGCTAGATAGATTTATGAAAATACACATGTGCATGCAAACACACACACATGCATTGTTGAAGAAAGAGAGTCAAGGTGGTTTCAGCTGGAACATTCTATATGTGAAGTCTTATGTTAAAATGTAAAAATTCAAAACTAGGTTCCATTTAAGTATATGCTGTGCACAAACCATGTGTTTGTTACTTAATATGTGTGATTTCTGCTACCTACACAAATCTAAAAAGTTGATCATTATCACCATTATACCATTGTCAGCAGCTGATGGGACAGAAGTAGGTAGAGATCAATTAACTTAGACAAACTTGCTTAATAGATTCAAACCTAGTTTGTATTACCCCCAGTCAAGTATTTTTTTTCCACTATAACACTTTGATATATGGGAACAGAGTTAAGAATTTGAAAACAACTGGATGGTCAATCTGGGATCATCAGTAAAAATGTGTGCAAGTCATTGACTGAATATAGGTCATTTTATACCTAAAATGCACATAAGTAACCACTAAAGAGCCAGACTAAATTCTCTGTCTCTGTAGTCACCAATTAGAGGGCTTGAAATATTAATAAACTGGCTGATTTAGAAGAGAATACTATTATGTGTTTTCTTCCTACATACTGCTTTGAAGCCTCAAACGTACCATGGGCACTCAATAAATATTGAATATTTAACAGCAACTAATGAAATTATGGAGATATATTTTGCAATGAACTCACCATAAGATGAAGTAAAACAAGTTTTAGTATCAGACCTAGAGTCTGAGCAGATTTAAACAGCTTGGGTAAGTGAATGAACCCTTTGGGGAAGCAAGAGATGCTAATACGATCGTGGTAGAGAAGGTTAATGTGAGACCAGAGTGATAAAAATTTTTATTGCAATTTGACAACTGAAGCTTCCCCTCCTGATTTCCATATTTGTTCTATTCTTTTAATTTCCAAAATGCAAATCCAAAGGATATATTTCTAAGCTGCTGTCATATATTCCCCATGCCTAAACACCAAAGTGACTTTATTTCATTATCCACTTGTGTTACCTTATTTTGAAAGCACATAAAATCTGTTCCCCAAAGGTATTCCTCTTGGGTTTTCCTACTTTGTGCCCTCTTTTGCACATAGTCTGAGGTTTCCAGAAGAATCAGTTGTAATAATAATAATAATAAAATATGTGAATTCACTTCATCCTCTGTCATTCATAAGGCATTGAATTGTAAAACTCTGAGACACTCAGGAGTGTAGGCAGTTTTAGAGAGCACACTCCTGTAGATTTAAATTAGAGCTGCAAGATATTGGGGGAGAACCAGGCTGGGAGTAAGCTCACTTATTATTGTTTTATATATATATATATATATATATATATATATATATATATATATATATATATACATATTTTTTAAGTGAGTGGAGAGAAAAAGCTTACCAAATGAAGGAATCCATAAGGAAGCCTTAATTTAAGCCCCTGTTCCTCAGTTTTTGTAAGGTTCATGACAAAAGAAGTAATTAAAAGTCCTCTTTGGGGGCTCTATTCTCCTTCCTATTTTCCCTTTTTTGACTTTTATAATCCCTCTGAAGATAAAGAGAAAAAGCACTTAAAGTTACTGTTTGGGTAACTCAATCCTTCCTTTCCCTCTTTTTTATTCTCCTAATAGTCTCTTGAATGCTCCAAAGAAATCAGAACGCATTTAACAAGTGATCTTGTGAAACTCAGCCACCATTTTTCCTCTTGAGCCTGTGATTAACCCACAGATGTGTGCACAAATTCTGCATTCCAGTCCAAATACAGCAGCAGGTATCCCAAGCTTCAGGTCAAACATACGTGCTATTCTACCTAATAATTCTAAGAGGGTCTAATATTCATTTTTAATGCAGAAAATTGTCAATACCATGGTAGGTTTCACCGAGCCCATTCACACTATAATAACACATTTAAAAGCATCAAAAACCCCAATAGCATATTTTAAAATATTCCTTCGGTTTTCATAGTGTTGACAATGTGCTACTTTCTATCCTCCACCTCCGTTCACCCTCTGACACAGAATCAGCTTTCCCCTTAACTTTTAGGAAACAGACATAGAAGTCACCTCTTCCTGTTTTAACAGATCCTGTTTTTAAGTCTACCTTAGGCTTTCTCCATTTTTATTGGTTCAGTTAACGTTCACAAGTTTGTCAGCTTTTAGCACATTACTTTGCTAAGCAGTTTAATGTGCTTCTATAGAACATATCTAGGCTTTCACTTAACATAACAAAGTTAAATAATGCATTTTTATAGCATCTAAAACTGTACTGTAGCAAGTATATTTAGTAAGATTCTTTTAAACTCAAAAAATAAAGATTTGTAAAGCCAACAATGAACAGAAATATAATATTCCCAAGAAGACACCTACAGGAGTTACTTTCATTAAATACTTTTATTATTACATGTTTATGTATCTAAAAAATAATGACACTAAAATTAATAACAGAATTTGAGACAAAGTTTATATCTGGAAAAATACGGAGAAAATATCATGATTATTTAAAAAGACTCAAATATGTATAAGGTTATGTGAGTTTCCAAAGTATGTATTTCCCTTCATTATATAGTGCAGCTACAAAAGAAAAATGCTCAAGAGAATTAATATGAACTTATGATAATGCAGCTTGCAGCACGGTTTTGTTTTGGTTTTGCCTGTTTTATATTTTTATTTTTTTTGCTGACAATACAAGTCAAACTATATCCTACTAATCTTTAGTAAAGATATCAGATTATTTCACCTATAAGCATGCAGCAATAAAGTGTCATTGTTCACTCAATACCAGCTACTTAACATCTTTCTCTTTTTTACAGGTTTGTATCACCAGCTCATTAGATCATTACCTGATAAATAGGAGAGGGCAATGAATTGAGAAAATAACTAAATAACTACGTACCTTCAGAGAAAACCTGCCCGATACCAATAATCCATTAGAAAACTGGCAATATCCTCTGATCTATTGCCCGCAAAGCTATGACTTGATGGAGAGTTTCATTCCCTGGGCTCAGTTCTCCAGAAGAAAATCAGCACAATTTAAATATTTCTTGGAATGTGACAGCTCTCTAGATCCCGGGTTGCATTCTGTTCCCCTGGGATGGCAATCTGGTGTTCCTGTGTGCATAGAGCAGTGAAGATGAATTGAAAACGCTTGAGATAAATTAGGAATGGCTAAGTTAAAATTGTCTCTGCTCCAGACTCTCTCATCTGCAGTCTGTAAGCCTGTTTTTCTGTGAAAAAGCTAGATGGCAGGCTGCCTCAGTAAGTTCTTCTTAAGCGACAGAGAGCATTTTCAATGAAGAAAAATTCTCCCATTATCTAAGCTAACGTGACTGCTGTTAAATCTACTTTTAAAGTGTCTACTGGCATGAAATTCATTTTCACTATTGCTTTCTTTTAAACTACAGCCTAGAATCCATACTATCAGGCTATATGTATTTCTATCTAAAACATTTAAAGTTTTCACATAACAAATTGTATCCCTTTTTGGGTTTTCCCAATTGGGTATATATAGGAAAGTCCTCTTTAAGTCCAAAGGGAATTTTTAAACATATTGAGTTTTTTTGTTTTTGTTTTTTTTTAATTGCACTACCTTGATATGAATAATTGTATTTCTTATTAATAATCACTTATTTTAATGCACTTTCATATAGAAGTCTTCTTAAACATCAGTTAAAATGACAGAAGTTATAGAAAAATAGAAAAGGGTAAAGTCTAATACTAATATTTGACCACAAGAATATGTATTGATTAGCTGAATATCCACCTAAAGAAAATAAGGTTTTCCTAATTAAACCAAACTTCATAAATTATTTCCCTTCTAAATAAAAACAAGCCAGTTCTGAATTCAGTTAATTTCAGTTGAGTGATATGTTATAATATGAGAGGTTTCCCCCCCCCCTAATTTAGAAATTTCTTTCAAAATTTTGATAATATTCTGGATTTGAGACATAAAGTAGATATTACCTACTTGGTCGATGGACGACACACCAAACCAAGAAAGGTTATCAGCATTTTCAGTTCCATTTCTTTGCTTGGATTTGGTATATGAAATAATTTCTAAATCATTTCATGTCCATTT
Source organism: Dugong dugon (assembly GCA_030035585.1). Taxonomy (NCBI): domain Eukaryota; kingdom Metazoa; phylum Chordata; class Mammalia; order Sirenia; family Dugongidae; genus Dugong; species Dugong dugon. Next base: position 46,137,188 of record CM057465.1, read on the forward strand.
CAGAAAGAATTTTTAAAAGCATCACAATTATGAAAATGCGGTCCATTTAAAAAATCTGTTGGCTAGAAAAAGCAGTCTTATGCTTGGCAGAATTTTCCACATGATATTGTATAATGCTCTATGTCTGATTATTTGAAATGTTTGTTGCTTCCGTGACAAAAATGGAGTGTATACATAGTGGGGAAGCAGAGAAGATGGAATTACCAGGAGACAACAAAAAAAAGTAAATAAAAATTTCATTTTTTTTTTTTTTTTCTGCATCCAACCTTGATCTGTGCTATTTACTTCACCCAGGAAGGTGGAGTGGAGTCTAAATAGTAGAAACAAAATAAAACACCAGTCGGATGACTCCAGCTTCTCTAACCCTCCAGAAGTAGCACTGTTGCAGCTGTTGCTGAGAAAGAGCCACAAGCTGGTTAAAAGGAAGCAGCGTTCATGTCCCTGTTGGGAACTAAAGTTAGAATTTTTTTTAAAGACTATTAAAAAGGGGGAAAATAAAGAGAGAAAGAACAAGAACACTTCCTATCAGCCTCAATTACCATCTCTAAAATGACCATGGGAGTTTTGTGCTGAATGTACATAAATTGAATAGTAAAACTGATAGTTTATCTAATAACTGCTAGTTGATTGAATACCCAACTGCATTGCACAAATGTACATTAAGCATGCAGTTGATGTAATAGGGGTTAAAACAGTGAATGAGGTACATGCTTTTTCTTTAAGAATATTGGATTTCTGTATCCACCTAGAAACTGCAAATCGCATTAACATGATAATGTGGTAATGGTTTATCCATTACTCATTGCTGTCCAGTCAATTCTGACTCATGGAGACATCATGTGTTACAGAGTAGCACTGCTCCGTAGGGTTTTCTTGGTTGTAATCTTTATGTAAGAAGGTCACCAGGCCTTTCTTCTGTGGTGCAACTGGGTGGTGCAAATCTCCAACCTTTAAGTTTGTAGTCAAGCAAAAATCATTTGCACTACCTAAAGCTAGCTCTGTGGTTCTTAAAGTGTGTTCCTTAGATCAGCAGTGGTAAATTAAGGATCATGTGTGATTACTTATAAGTGATACTTAAATTATTCTTAGAGTATAAGGAATTATTTCTTGTAGGAAGTAACATTTAAGAAAAGGCCAAGTAAGCCTTGAGAAAAAAGGTGAGGAATATTTCTAGGCAGTGGGAAAAAAATCCAGAGGGGAGTGGATTATTACATTTGGATAAATGGAAGTATTTAGTATAGTTTGGGTGGAAAGGCATGGAAAGAGATGACCCTGGAGAGATGAATCTTTTAAACTATGATAAGGAGTATGGACTTCATCTTTGAATCGGGACTTGTTGAAAGCTCTTAAACAGGGAGGAGAAATAATCAGATTTACATTTTAGAGAGATCACTCTTCATGTCTTGTTATTCAGATAAAAGGCACCACCATACGCTCAGTTAGCCAAGTCAGACACCTAATAATCATACTATCCATGTCCTTTACCTGCACTTCTAATATATTATCTGCCATTTATTGATTCTATTTCACCCTTTCTTCATCTCTTACCTATACAAAAACAAAATTCTTCTATTTGGTCTTTTTGTTTCTAGTCCCTCCCTCCATCAGATCCATTCATGTATGCTGAGCAAATAATCTGAGAAACTAGACTGTATGAAGAAGAATACAGCATCAGTATTATAGAGAGACTAATTAGTAACCTTGAATATGCAAATGACACAACCTTGCTTGCCGAAAACAAAGAGGCTTTGAAGTACTTACTGATGGAGATCAAAGACTACAGCCTTCAGTATGAATTACACCTCAACGATAGAAAACAAAAATCCTCACAACTGGACCAATAAAAATCATCATGAAAAATGGAGGACACATTAAAGTTGTCAAGGATTTCATTTTACTTGGATAAACAAATTAACTCTCCTAGAAGCTGTAGTCAAGAAATCAAATGAGGTATCACATCAGCCAAATCTACTGCAAAATACCTCTTGAAAGTGTTCAAAAGCAAAGATGTCATTTTGAGGACAAAAGTGCACCTGACCCAATCAATGGTATTTTCAATCTCCTCATATGCATGTAAAAGCTGGATGATGAATAAGGAAGACAGAAGAATTGATGCCTTTGAATTATGGTGTTGGCAAAGAGCACTGAATAAACCACAGACTGCAAGAAGAACAAACAAATTTGTCTTGTCCCTGGAGAACTACATCATGCTTGGTAAAGTAGATGGTCAGCAAAAAAGAGGAACATCTTCAATGAGATGGATTGACTTGGTAGCTGCAACAACCAGCTAAAACATACAATGATTGTGAGGATGGCACAAGACTGGGCAGTGTCTTATTCTGTTGTACACAGGGTCACTATGAGTTGGAACCAACTCGACAGCACTTAAGGACAACAATAGCTGTTAGCTCTCTTTTTAAAATATGCATAATCTTGTCACTCTCCTGCTTGCAACAATTTATTTACTCATCATTGTTGTTAATTAATCTTCCTTCAATCCTGATGGTGCATTCTTCTTCATATTGCCCAGTTTCTAGGATTATTTGCTCAGCATACAGATTGAATAAATATGGTGAAAGGATACAACCTTGACATATATCTTTCCTGATTTTAAACCATGTAGTATCCCTTGTTCTGTTCAAACGACTGCCTCTTGGTCTCTGTACAGGTTCTTCAAGAGCACAATTAAGTGTTCTGGAATTCCCATTCTTTGCAATGTTTTCCATAACTTGTTATGATCCACACAGTTGAATGTCTTAGCATAGTCAATAAAACACAGGTAAACATCTTTCTGGTATTCTCTTTCAGCCAGGATCCATCTGACATCAGTAATGATATTCCTCCTTCCACCGCCTTTTCTTAATCTGACTTGAATTTCTGGCAGCTCCCTGGCAATGTACTGTTGCAACCATTTTTTAATGATAGTCAGCAAAATTTTACTTGTGTGTGATATCAATGATTTGTTCAATAATTTCTGCATTCTTTTGGATCACCTTTCTTTGGAATGGGCACAGATATGAATCTCTTCCAGTCAGTTGGCCAGGTAGCTCTCTTCCAAATTTCTTGGCCTGAACAAGTGAGCACCTCCAGTGTCGCATCCATTTGTTGAAACATCTCAGTTGGTATCCTGTCAATTCCTGGATGCTTGTTTTTTGCCAAGCTCTTCAGTGCAGCTTGGACTTCTTTTTTCAATACTATCAGCTCTTGATCATATGCTACCTCTTGAAATGGTTGAATATTGGCCAATTATTTTTGGTACAATGACTCTGTCTGTTCCTTCCATCTTCTTTTGATGCTCCTGAGTCATTCAATTTTTTGCCCGTATCTACTCCTGTTGCCCTGGAGTCGATTCTGATTCATAACGACACTATAGGACACAATAGAACTGCCCTATAGGGTTTCCAAGGAGTGGCTGGTGGATTTGAACTACCATCCTTTGGTTAGCAGCTGAGCTCTTAATTACTGTGCCACCAGGGCTCCATTTTGCCCACAGAATCCTTCAGTATTGCAATTCAAGGCTTATCTTTTTTCTTCAGTTCTTTCAGCCTGAGGAATGCTGAGTGTGTTCTTCCCGTTTTTTTTTTTTTTTTTTCTTTTACTCTAGGTCTTTGCATAATTCATTATAGTACTTTACTTTTCTTTCTCGAGCCACCCTTTGAAATCTGTTCAGTTCTTTTACTTTGTCATGTCTTCCATTCACTTTATCTAGTCTATGTTCAAGGTTAAGTTTCAGAGTCTCTTCTGACTTTCATTTTGGTCTTTTTTTTCCCCTCTGTCTTTCTAATGACCTTTTGCTTTCTTTATGTATGATGTCCTTGATGTCATCTTACAACTCCTCTGGTCTTTGGTCATTAGTCATTGAACACTAATGACTCATCATTGTCTGGAGAATAACGCCCAAACTTCTTAGTATTGTCTAGAACTTCTGACTGCGTATCTTTGTGAATCTATACCTGCCTTGACCAGATAACAGCCATGAGAAATCAGTACTAATGAATAAAGCTATTGGATTTTATCCCTAAACACCCTGTACCTGCTGTCCCCTCTGCCTAGAATTTTTCACCATCTCTATGTGACTATAATGTGAAATGTTTTTCTTAAATATTATTTTCTTTATGAAAGCATTCCTGATTCCCTCAGATAGAACCAATTTTGTCCTCTGAGCTATTGCTTGTCTCTTATGTAATGGCTAGGAGATCACATCAATTAAGTCAATTCTCAGGTAAAATATATATTCCTTTATGGATTAAATCTCTCCCATCCTTTCCTTTCCTCTCTTCTCCTCTCCTCTTTTTTCTCTCCATCTTTCTCTTTCTCACTCCTTCCCTCTACAACTTACTTCTACAATTTACTCCGGCTTTTCACTTTCTATTGCTGTTGCCATTAAGTCATATCTGATTCATAGCTAACTTATAGCAAAGAGTAGAACTGCCCCACAGGGTTTCCAAGGCAATCTTTACATAAGCATATTGCCAAGCCTTTTCTCTTGCTGAGCTGCTGGTGGGTTCAAACCTCGAAGCGTTAGGTTAGAATTCCAGTGCTTAACCACTGTGCTGCCAAAGGTCCTTTTCACCTTCTGTAAATTTGTTTGTATCTGTGTCTTTTGAGTTTGTTGCTAGTGTTTCATACTTCTATTTCTCTGTTATCATCTATTTTTTTCTGGGTATTTTATTTTTTATCCTTCAGCTTATCTTTTACTGTCTTCTATGCCATTTTTTTTTATCCTTTTCTCATTTATTTTTCAATCTTTTTTTATTCCTTATCCTTCTTTCCTTTTCTCAACACTTGTGCCGTATCTCCCTATCCTCCTTCTTTCTAATGTCTTACTGTTAAGAAAAAAAGAAAAAGACCTTGAAACTACCTTGTAAAATTTTAGGGGAAATAACCCAAGAATTTTGCCAACTGATGGACATTCTCATTTTCATATTCTCTTCAGTTAACATGGTGCAAAAACTAAGCTGTGGAAATAGGCTGCATTTGATTTGCTGTGATATAGATCTAAACAGAAAATGTTTTATCTATTTCTATTTGGTTTTTTGCTTTTGTTGTTGTTAACCTAAAGATTTCTGCACGTTCCATTATACGAATACTTTTCTTTTTCAAGTTACTATTTAAATTAAAATATTAAGAAATATGAATGTATAGAAAAATAAATTTTATCACTCAATTTATGTTCAATAGCCATAATCAGAAAAAAAATTTGCTTATTTTGCTACTTTATAACATTTTTATAATTCAATTCCCTTAAGTTTCATTTTATAATAACAGTGGCAGTCCAACAATTTGATTTATTTTATAACCAAATCAGCTCTGCATTTATAATTTGTTTTTAAATTTAAAATTACTCGTTTCTCCTTAAATATGATAGGGCAACTGATCTTAAATATGAAGAATGTTACAACATGAGGAAATTAAGAAAGAATATTCATAAAATAAATATTCCCTTTCCTCACTCATCAACATGATTAGGTTCCAATGAACAGGTCATTACCCGAAAATCAGCATAATACAAAAATGGAGGACGACCACATCAGATCACAAAATGGAGGATGACTACATCATTACATAACTGCCAAATTTCATCACTACTTAACTGCCAAACCATTGAGAATTATGGACCAGGAGACATGGTTAAGAGCTACAACTGCTAACCAAAAGGCTGGCAGTTAGAATCCAAAGCTGCTCTTTGGAAACCCTATGGGGCAGTTCTACTCTGTCTTATAAGGTCACTATAAATCAGAATCAACTTGATGGCAAGAGGGATGTTGACACATACCCATTATGTCCAGCATTACTTTTACCTCACACCTTGGCATTCATAATCGCCAGACATATTTGTACATTGATAATGCATAAAATATTTGGATAGTAGATTTTTTGCTGTTGTCATAGATGTGAAATTTTGGATAATGAGACGATTGATAAGTGAGGAGTAGGTGTATAGACATAGTGCCATGCTTAAAAATGCAACTGACATAGACTGGGAAGATGGGAACTTTTTATGAGTGCTCTAATAAAAAGTAGTTTATAACATCTTTCTAAACTGAGAGCACTGTGTGAAGTATAAACAAAACCCATTTCTGTCGAACTGATTCTAACTCATAGAGTATGAAGTATAGACTTACATTAAACACATAGTAAGTATATCAGACAAGATGCACTCAGCATCATTGAGAAAAGTATGTAAAAATATGTTTAAATGACAAAAGATTAAATTGAAAGCCTTTGAATTCATATTAACAGTATAAGTTAAAATCTAAAGGTTAAAGAAATACTAGTTGTTTCTTAAAAGTAAGAATTTTATTTTTTATTTGTAATTAAGTCAATCAAATATTTACATCAAGTATAGCCTTTTTCCACTCAGAGTGTAATACTATTTATAATTATTTTTTAAATTTTCAGCATTTAACTTTATCCATGATAGAGTAGACCGAAGAGTATAAATGTAAGTATCTGGTGTATTTATAAAAGCTGAAATATTATTCTTTCAAAGACTCTATCAATAGATCCAATGACAGAAACCTCAGGAGCAGCTTAAGGGAAAATATATGTGAGATTTCATAAGTTTCTTTAATGATGTGAAATCTAACTTTGAAAAAAATTCAGTAGGATTAGCAAACTATGTTTTGTCCTTCGAAAATAAATGAGTTACTTATTTATCCTTTATATCCATACCTTAAAGATAAGAACCCTAGCCCAATTTATTTATTCATGAATTATTACTGATTTCCATGAAAACTGAGTACTTATAAATAGTTTTGAGAAGAATTTATTACTAATCCTATCAGGACTGGCATCTTTTGTTCAAGAGAGTGTCTCTTTTTATTAAAAACAGTAAATTATTCTGGCAACATGTATTATTAAAAAATAATCTTAAAGCTACTGAAAAGTGTTTTCTAATTAATGTTAAGTACTTTATGAGGTAGGTAAACACAATTTAAGAGATTACTTGAAATCCGTGGCTCAAATGTTACCCCTTTGTAGGTAACACAAGATATTAAAGCATTATATAAAAATAAATTATAGCCTTCTTCAATTAAAATAAACATAGATAGAAATTGTGGGGACAAATTTTCAATCCAAAGGGTCTGAGTGGCTTCTGGTTATCAGAATTGCTATCTGTCCTACACGTCCTATGTGAAGAAAATTTTGATAAATTTCCAGGTATGAATAAAGTACTTTAAATAGTTTATATAGTTTCTACATTGATAAGGCTTATGTTAGAAGTGAGTTTTTGAATCAGTTCTGAAAGATATTGAAAAAGATTTTTTAACACTAAAGTGATGCTTAAAGCAAAGATGTCATCAGCTTTGTTCAAAAGTTGGCACAGGGGTATAAACTTTAAAAATTAAACTTATATATAATCCATGTTCTTTCAGAGCTCAAAATATCTGAGCCATTTTTCAAAAGTTAAAAAAAAAAAAGAGAAATCTATAAACTTTATGTGGACAGAATAACACATTTTCAAATAAGAGAACATCAAGGCCATGATAGGACATACTCAATGTAATATTCTATTATTATACAGAGGACGGGGATTCTTAGGAAAATTCATAGGTTTTAGTTCACTATAGAGAGTGGAAAAATGTCAAAATTATATTAAAAAAGCCAACACAATACTCGAACAAATTTGAAAACCCAGAGGAAATGGATAAATTTCTAGAAACACACGGCCTACCCAAACTACAACGAAGTGATGTTGAAAATACGAACAGACTCATAACAAGAGAAGAGATTGAAAAGGTAATAAAAAAAACTCCCAACCAAAAAAAGCCCTGGCCCAGATGGCTTCACTGGAGAATTCTACAAAACATTTAGAGAAGAGCTTGTACCAGTACTACTCAAGCTATTTCAGAGCACAGAAGAGGAAGCAACACTTCCAAATTCATTCTATGAAGCCAGCATAATGCTGATACCCAAACCAGGGAAAGACGTCAGAAAAAAAGAAAATTACAGACCAATATCTCTCATGAATATAGATGCAAAAATTCTCAGCAAAATTCTACGCACTAGACTTCTGCATCATATCAGAAAAATAATACACCACGACCAAGTAGGATTCATACCAGGTATGCAAGGATGGTTCAAGATTAGAAAATCAATCAACATAATCCACCACATAAATAAAAGGAAAGAAAAGAATCACATGATCATCTCAATTGACACAGAAAAGGCATTTGACAAAGTCCAACACCCATTCCTGATCAAAACTCTCAATAAAATAGGTATAGAAGGGAAATTTCTCAACATAATAAAGGGCATCTATGCAAAACCAATGGCCAACTTCATTCTTAATGGAGAGAGGCTGAAAACATTCCTCTTGAAAACAGGAACAAGACAAGGATGCCCTTTATCACCACTCCTATTTAACATTGTGCTGGAAGTTCTAGCTAGAGCAATAAGGCAAGAAAAGAAATAAAGGGCATCCAAATTGGTAATGAAGAAGTTAAACTGTCCCTGTTTGTGGATGATTTGACACTATAGACATAAAACCCTAAAGACTCCAAGAGAAATCTAGTGGAACTAATAGAAATATTCAGCAGAGTAGCAGGATACAAGATAAACATTCAAAAATCAGTTGGATTCCTATACACCAATAAGGAGAACGATGAAAAGGAAATCAGGAAAGCAATACCAATTCCAATAGCCCCTAAAAAGATAAAATACATAGGAATAAATCTGACCAGGGATGTAAAAGACCTATACAAAGAAAACTATAAAACACTACTACATGAAACACAAAGGGATCTACATAAATGGAAAAATACAGCATGCTCATGGATAGGCAGACTCAACATGGTGAAAATGGCAATTCTACCCAAAGCAATTTACAAATACAATGCAATCCCGATTCAAATACCAACAACATTCTTCAAAGAGATGGAAAAACTAATCATTAACTTTATATGGAAAGGGAGGAAGACCCGAATAAGTAAAGCACTACTGAAGAATAAGAATAAAGTTGGACGACTCATGCTACCAGACATCAGAACCTACTATACAGCTACAGTAGTCAAAACAGCCTGGTACTGGTACAATGCCGGATAACATTGACCAATGGAACAGAATTGAGAACCCAGATGTAAATCCATCCACCTACAGTCACCTGATTCTCAACAAGGGCCCAAAATCCATCAAATGGGGAAAAGACAGTCTTTTTAACAAATGGTGCTGGAAAAACTGGATATCCATTTGCAGAAAAATGAAACAGGACCCATACCTCACACCATATACAAAAACTACACCAAAATGGATCAAAGACCTGAATATAAAGCCTCAAACTATAAAGTTCATAGAAGAAAAAATAGGACCAACACTTCAGGCCTTAATGCATGGTATTAACAGGATACAAACCATAACCATCAATGCACAAAACCCAACAGATAAGCTAGATAACTGGAATCTTCTAAAAATCAAACACTTATGCTCTTCAAAAGACTTCACCGAAAGAGTAAAAAGAGAACCTATAGACTGGGAAAAAATTTTTGGACAGTACAAATCAGACAAAGGTCTAATCTCCATAATCTACAAGAAAATCCAACACCACTACAACAAAAAGACAAACAATCCTATCAAAAAATGGGCAAAGGAGATGAACAGACACTTCACCAAAGAAGACATTCAGATGGCCAACAGACACATGAGGAAATGCTCGCGATCACTAGCCATTAAAGAAATGCAAATTAAAACCTCAATGAGATACCATCTCACCCCAGCATTACTGGCACGAATCAAAAACACTGGAAATAACAAATGTTGGAGGGGCTGCAGGGAGGTGGGAACTCTTATGCACTGCTGGTGGGAATGCAAAATGATACAACCATTTTGGAAAATGATATGGTGCTTCCTCAGAAAGATAGAAATAGACATACCATTCGATCCAGCAATCCCACTGCTAGGAATATATCCTAGAGAAATAAGAGTCGTCACTCGAATAGACATATGCACATGAACTATGTTCATGGCAGCATTGTTCACAATAGCAAAACGATGGAAACAACCTAGATGCCCATCAACAGTTGAATGGATAAACAAACTATGGTACATACACACAGTGGAGTACTATGCAACGAGAAAGAACAACAATGAATCTGTGAAGCATCTCATAACATGGATGAAACTAGAGAACATTATGCTGAGTGAAATAAGTCAATCACAAAACGACAAATATTGTATAAGACCTCTATTGTAAAAACCCATGAAAAAGTTCACACACAAATTGTAACAATCTTTGTTGGTTACCAGGAATGGGAGGGGTGGGGGGAAATACTAAATAGGCACTAGATAAGTGGTATCTTTGGTGAAGGGTGAGAGAGTACACAATACAGGGGAAACTAGCACAACTTGTACAAGGAAAGGTCATGGAAGCCCCAGAGACACATCCAAACTCCCTGAGGGACTGAATTGCTTGGTGGAGGGCTGTGGGGACCATGGTCTCGGGGAACATCTAGCTCAATTGGCATGACACAGCTTATAAAGACAATGCTCTACATTCTACCTTGGTGAGTAGTGTCTGGGGTCTTAAAAGCCTGTGAGCAGCCATCTAAGATACTCCACTGGTCTCATCCCTTCGGGAGCAAGGGAGAATGAAGAGAACAGGATACAAGGAAAAGATTAGTCTGAAGGACTAATTGTCCACAGCTACCAAGGCCTCCACCGGACTGAGTCCAGTACAGCTAGATGGTGCCCGGCTACCACCACTGACTGCTCTGACCAGGATCACAACAGAGGGTTCTGGACAGAGCTGGGGAAGGATGTAGAGCATAATTCTAACTCACAAAAAAAAGACAAGATTTACTGGCCTAAAGGAGACTGGAGAAACCTCGAGAGTATGGCCCCCAGACACCCTTTTAACTCAGTGGCCAAATTACCTCCGAGGTTCACTGTTCAGCCTGGGAGTGGACAGCCCCATAAAACCAAATGAGACTAATGAGGTACAGGAGTCCAGTGACAAGCGCCAGAAGGCAGAAGGGGACAAGGAAGCTGGTGATAGGGAACCCAAGGTTGAGTAAGCATATTGTTGATGTGTTGTGAGATTGTTAACCATTGTCATAGGGCAACATTTGCAGTAACTGTTAAATGAGAAACTATTTTGTTCTTTAAGCCTTCATCTAAAGTGAGAATAACAGCACAATTGGAAGAGTGTAGTCACTGAACTGTGCATGTAGAAATTTTTGAAATGGTGTATTTTTGGCTATGTGTAGTTTCACCAAAAAATAAAGATTGAGAAGTTAGAGGGTTAATATGTTGTGGGGTTGTTAACCAATGTCATAAAACAACATGTGTACTACTGTTTCATGAGAAACTATTTGTTCTGTAAGCCTTCACCTGAAGTACAATAAAATACAAAAAAAAAAGCCAACACTATGGGCTCTTCCCTTAGATTGGTGAGAAAGCCAAGTATGGTGATCAGTAAAACACTGTATTCTTCATGGGCAAATTATGGAGTGGAGAACTTCTAAACAATCTTTTCATACTCTTGTTGTGTGCAATTGAGTTGATTTTGTCACATAACGACCCATAGGACAGAGTTGAAATGCCCCTTAGGGATTCCAAAGCTGTAATCTTTATAGAAGCATACTGCCACATCTTTCTCCTGCAAAGAAGCTGGTGAGTTCAAACACTCTACCTTTCGGTTAGTAGCCAAGTGCTTAACCACTGTGCCCCCAGGGTGCATCATTTCATAGTATTTTTCAAATTTGTTGCACATATTTGGGCTCCAGTAAAATAAAGGACATGTGATATTTCTTTTAGGGTGTTTCAAAATCATATAACTTTGGATTTGGGAAGGAACCTTAGAGATAATCTATTTCCACTGTCCTTTATTTCCTGGATTGCTCTCTTGTCCAAAGTCAAACAGTGACAGGAGAAGATATAGAACCAACATTTCCATTTATTTATTTTTTTTCATTTTATCGGACTATGCCTTCATCTATACAAAATACTGGGAAATATCAATATCCTTACATAATATTATTCAGCCACACATATACTTAAATAATTACATCACTCTGTTTGGCACTCCAGGTAATACAATAATAAGGAAAAATAATCTGTATTCCTAGAACTTAAAAATTACTCAGTAGAAAAGCTTACAATCAGACAGATTAAAAAAACAAAAACAAAAACAAAAACTACACAAGGCAAAACATTGTATGTCATAAGAGAGTTATAATCAAAATGCAATTGAGAATTTAAAGCAGGGGTTTAGAAGTCACTAAGAATATTGTGGAGCAGCAAATTTGGTAAAAAAAAAAAAATGAAATTACTTCATAATGATATTTGGCCATACTCTACTTAAAAGAGCAAGGTCAAACGTTGTCTATCACCAGTGAAGTGACAAGCATTATATAATAGGAAGCGCCTCATTCAATCTCTTGAAAATAACCATGCAAAACACACAAGTGACCTAGAAACTATTTAAATGCTTCTAGTTAGCTCCAGATTTCAGGATAGTGGTTTTCCCTGAAACTCCAGTTCTCAGATGAGTCCAGAAAGATTTGTTGATTTTCAGTTTGCTCCTCTTTTCCATGTGATAAGATATGAATGATCCCTTCTAAGCTCTTTACATGTCACAGCTGAACCCAGAGTCCTGTCTGCTTTTTTAAATCACCAGTCATTAAGTACTTATTTCTGTGTTTCACATTTTAAAATGGTTTCTAGAATGCAAAGTCAGAATGAAATCTCTCTTTAATGAGGTATACAAGAGTATGACAGAATATAAAGCAAATGTTTCACAAAGAGGTGATGTAATAATAAACAGAAGGCATGAATAACAAATTCTAAGAAAGGAATGAGAATTTACAAAAAATATGTGTAGATATGTTTTCTATGAATTATAAATTATAACTTTTTCATTATAAATTATTTCTATTTTAGATTCTCTTGTTAGCATACATAATAGCTAAAGAGTAAAATGGACATAAATCTGTTAAGGGAAGTTGTTTGAAAGAATGGTTTAGATATATACTATAAATATCTGCAAACCAAATTAAGTAAGATAAAAAAAAGCACGGTCATTTTAACAAAATACAGATGGAACTATCAAACATGCATGTTCTTCGTACTTCAAATGAATGTGCAGGCAAAGACATGCTCAGTAGCCTAGTTGAATAGTAAGCCAGTAGCACCAGGCATTAGTATAGTGCACTGTACATAGTCAGTGCATGGTATTTGTTAATATACTCTAAATCCTAATGTTTTTGCTATCATCATCACTAGCTGAGATTAAAGGCACACCAAAGGGTCTCAATAAATATGATATTTTTACTAAAATAAATTTCATATCCAATGTATCACCATTTTTTACCAAATATGACAAACACCCATTGAGAGATTGGGGTATGCACCAGGACTACAGCACTGAGCAAAACAGAAACAGCCACTACTCTCTCAAAGCTTACCATCTAGTCTACACAAATGCTTTCTCCTAATACTGGCCTTGTTCTAATTAGAGAAGATTTTTGGTTACAATTAGTTTTTTCTGGTGTTCAGTCATTCCAAGAAAGAAATGTAAAGGTGAAAATATGTCAGATTTGACTGTAGCCCATCTTTCTACAAGTGCTTATAAAGGTTTTAGAACAAAGATATTTAATTCTTAAATAGCTAAGGCAGAGCATAAGCAATATTTCATTGTTGTAAATAATAAAGCCTTTTAGCTTTTTACTTAAAAGATATGTATTAGCAAATAAGGGTCCTATCTTCCTCCAAAAAAGGAAAGAAATGTCACTATAACACCTGAAGCAAGTGGAAAGAGATGATTACATTCAAATGGTATTACATGTATCTGAGTTTTGTATCGTTTCATTCTACGCATAGAAAGGAATTTTGTGCTGTGAGTCTGCTGGCAGCATCACGAGGTTTGGGCTGGATGTGGGGCCTGTTGTTTTACTGGTTGCCATCGAGTTGATTCTAACTCATAGTAATCCTTGAAATAGCCATATTTTTGGAGTATGAAACTGAAACGTAATTACCAACGGCAGCATTTAAAAGAATTGCTAGAGTTGCACTAACGAAACAAATTCGAGCAGAGCAAAAAGAGAAAACTGAATTAAGATGGAAAAAAGGAATATTTCTAGCAGGGAGAAGAAAGACTAGCATGGAGTGATTTCTTCTTGCTGTCCTGCTTGCCGACTCCAGCTTGAATGTATGGACGTTCTAAAGCAGCTAAAAAGGAGTAAACAGCAACTAATCCTCGCTCATTTTACCACACTCATTCTGAAGCAGCTGCATAATAATCTTTAAATCCTTGACATTACTTGATTATGCAGTTTAATTAGCACACCACTCATTGCTGAATATTAGAGATTTTTCATCTCATATCTCATACCACTCTTCAAAATCACATCTCTGAAGGACTGAAATTTTAATAACAATTCATTAAGCATAAAGCTTATCATTTACATTGAAAAATAGCATGTATTTATTTGAAAAAGTATATTTTTCCAGATTTTTACCAGAATTCTTGTTCAAAATTTCATATTGGGCTGCTTATTAAAAAATAATTTATTTTTCATTTAAAAATCAGCTTGTTGCATGAAATATTTTTGACAAAATGTGTGTGTATAAAGTTTGCTTTTGCATTATTATTATTTTAAGCATATAAAGAGATTTTCACAGATCCTAAGATTATGAAGCTTCTTGATAATTTTTTAAATCACATTCCAGAAATAAATTTTATTTCTGGTAGATACTAGAATCTATTTAAAATGATCTTCCTTATATAGAATTGCATGTAACTTGCATAAAAGAGTGTGTCTATTAATACTGTGTGTACATGTGATATATATATAATCATCTACTATATTGAATTTGGCCTATGATGCAGTGCCCATTACTATTTATTTTTTTAAAAAAAGAAATTCTAAAAAGATTCTATTTATTTAAGTGTAAGTTACTTCTCATATACGTCAAATTAATACTAACAATTACTTTTATCACTCAAACTCTAGGTTCTCAAAGGAACTTTCCTCCAGATATAATAATGTTACTTTTTCATATGTGTAGATTATATTTTAAATCATTGCTCTAACAGTTTTGAAACAATTGTTACTATCTGTTGTGTATGTGTGTTTGTTGTACATGTTGTCAAGCTTATCTCTACTGCTAAATACATACATATATATATATATATATAGTTTCTTTTACAATCCAGTTAATTGATTTTTAAAGGATATGTTTAGGTACACGAAATGCTTATACCCCATATTGTCACACTTGATAAATTATAAATCTTTCTTCCTTTAAAATTACTTCAATTAAGTCTTTCAAAAAGGAGGGAAGACGCTGTAGTTTACATATATATATATATATATATTTTATATATATGTTATATATATATTTGTGCTTGATTCTGACTTTTGGTAGCCTGTTATTGATTGAATTCTGTCCTCCAAACATTTATGTTGAAATCCTAACTCCAGATACCTGTGAATGTGACCTTTCCAAAGGACTTTGGAAATAAAGTCACATTATCAGTTAACACGAGGTCATATAGGAGTAGGATGGGTCCTAATCTATTGTGAGTGATTTCCTGTAAAAGAAGAGACATAGAGATATACAAAGAGGAAAGACTGGCATGTGAGGGTGGAATTATGCTGCAGCTGCAATCCATGGAATGCCTGTGGCTGCCAGAACCAGGGGAGACAAGAAAGAATCTTCCTCTAGAGTCTTTGGAGAGAACAGACACCACCCTGAATTTGGACTACCAGCCTCCAGAACTGTGAGACAATAAATCCTGTTCTTATAAGCCACCTAGTTTGTGGTACTTTGTTATGGAAGTTCTAGGAACTTTCCTAGATATACGACCTTTTTCTGCCTCCTACTTATGAAAAATGGTCAGATTGCCCACTTCTCCATTGTGTCTGTATATAGAGAATACAGTGAGTTACTTTTGCTAGAAAATCTTCTAAAGGCTTAGAGAAACACTCAGGAGTAAGGGGTGATATCTGTGGTGTTCCAAATTAAGATTCTCAGGGTCACAAAGATATGATTTCACAGGATGTTTAGAAGTTTCTTTAAACAAGTTGCCCCCACTGGAAATACTTATTAAATGTGGCTTATAGCAATTTTGCAATTATTCACAACCACAAAGTATTTGCAATGACAGTAAAATACTAGACTGAGTCATCCAAATCCTATTACTATACTCTGAACACTTATTTTAAACGTAATCTTAGTAATGAGATGTGAGGAAACAGCCATCTAGGCAAGAGACAGGTTAGAGTGATGGCCTTGTTTCTTCACTGGTGTAATGGCATATGGTTATACAGTTTGAAAGTGCTCTCTCTCATGTGTCACTGAAAACACAGAGCATGTATATTTTTTAACAATTGTAATCCTTTCATCATTACAAGGAAATGACACTGAAGGACCACGTGGGTGTACGCGTGCATTTGCTCTCCTGTTCAATAATTTTTCAGTCAAATCATATTACCATATCCAGAAGGATTTCTTAGCACTTTTAGAATAATTTTATTGGTCGAGTATGTAATATTTTGAAAATTATTTTCTCTACTCACCCACTACAGCTGCCACCCACAAAGCCCAGCTTATTTCTTTCTTGAAAATCAGCATGGCATGTTTTTTGTGGGAGTTCACATAGCAGCTGCCTCAGACAGTGTGGTAGTCCATCTGATTTATCCTGCCTCCACTTCTAGTAATCTCTTACAACCCACGTCAGACTTCCAGCCCCAAATCTCTTCATTTTACAGAGAATTTTTAGCTAAACCTACAACTTTCTGAGTATGTCACTAAAAAAAACAACCACCACAAAGATTGTGCTAGGGGATTTACTACTAGATACCGATAACCAGCGTATCTGAATAAGAATGACTACATATTTCAAAAGCTACAATGAGTAAATATATGTGGTTAAAACTCTAATAACTTAAAATGCAATTTTCCATGTTTTAAAGAAAATAATGGATATATAGATATTTTTATTATTAATATGATTACATGATAACTGTCGGTATTAAAAGTGCCTTTTGCTCAGATGCTTTTGTCAATTAAATACATCTCATTGCTTTAACTTTTAAATTATCATGCGAGCATTTTGTATTTGCAATCGTACATTATGCTAACTCTATGAGCCTGTATATCAATATACCAACAGTCCTTGCATGTAGAAGACAATAACTATAAATTTCTTATAAAAGTAAGCATATCATAATGCTTTCACCCCTTATTCTATCCACTCCACCACCATTCTGTCTCATTCCCTCCACTAAAATTAAAAATGAGGGAAAAAAATCACACTTTCAACATATGCATCCCAATAACAAAAGGGAAAACATTTTTAGAGTACTATATATAGTCCAAAATTGCACATTTTTATAATAATTGAATAGTTCTTGGTGATACTTTTTATGCTAGTCAAAACTGGGCAGAAGGACCTATGCTTTGAACAAAGGGAAAAACCTTGAACAGAACAATTTCTACATGAAGTTTCACATCACAAAATTTAAGACATGAAAACAATTTTAGGAATGAACGACCTCAATCTCCACATTTTATATGAAGAATCTGAGCCAAAATAAAATGGATCAGAAAAAAATCTCTTACATGTCACACAGCTAGTTACTGACTGAAGTTAGGAAGAAAATCTACAATTGAGACTGATTACCAGACTTGATTATGCCACAGGAGTGAAATTTCACTCTTGTTCTCCTGAGTCTTGGCATTTTGGGAGGGTGTTAAAAGCCTTGCAGTTGGGGGTTGAAGAGGAGGTCACAAGAGCACAGATGCCACTTACCCAGAAGCACTTTCTTTTGTCTATGTGTAACTATCAGGATTCTGTCTAAATCAACATTTTATTGGTAAGTTTTTGCTTCGGGAGCATAACAAGCGCATATCTGCTTGCTCCTGAAAGCTAAAAACTCCCAGGTATAATTAGGAGAAAAACATCCATTTATTCATAATCATCTTCAAAATTTAAAATGATGGAAAAAAAACCTTAATGGTCTCTATTAATAGGAACTAGGGCAACAAATGCTTATTCTGAAAATTGATAATTAGAGAAAATTATTTAATTGTTTGCCTTGGTCATCTTAACTCATGGTAACCACATAACCCTAGCTGATTCCTCAGGGAAAAATTACAGCTAATAAAATGTATAAAGAATGATAGATTTTTAAAAAATCACCATTTTATAAGCTTTAATAAAATAATCAATTCAGGAAATGACAATTAATGAATATTAAAATTATTTTAAGAAAAAGTCTGTTGAAGACCTTTCTAATGGAAGTTTCAGGCTGTCACCACTTGAATCTACTCATGACTTTTAACTTCCCTGTAAGTGTGTCATTGAGATGCTATGCAGTCTCCCAAAGTGATGCAGTACTTCCTGTGCAGTACTCTTATAAGCAAGTTCAACCTGATTCTAATCAAGGCTTTAGGCATAATTTCCAGCTTGTAATAAGTACAGAAGATACATGAACACCTTAACTGACAGTACAAGGAAGAAAAAAATCAGAGAAAATGGGATATTCCACAACACAGTAGATCTGATTTGTTAGACAAGACGAGTAAAGAGATTAAAAAAAAAGAAGAAGAAGAAGAAGAAGGCGGCGGGGGAATGAACAGGGTAGAGAGGACTGTTCTAGATTAAAATAGTTAACAAAAATTTAATGTCAAATATATCATTGACAAATCACCAAAGTGAATCAGAATGAAATCTCACTAAATTCCCCATTTGTAAGTTTTAACACGATTCAGCTGCTCTGGTATGTTTTGCTCTTTTGAGGGACAATAGATGATGACTATTCAAACCATTCAACCAACATTCTGGGAAGCCATATATATATCTTTTTTCTTCCTTTATTATCAAATTTATTTTCTATACTTACAACAGAAAGTGACAAGGACATGCACATAGGTAAATTGAAGTACTCTTAGTAACAAGGCAGCTTTTCACCAAGGATAGGTTTTCCAATCTGATCAAATATTTGAGGTGTTCTTAAATGTGTTCCTCCTTCTGAGGAGACAAAATAAACTTAATTTCTTTTTTTTCTCTCTTTTTTTTTTTTTATATTGTACTTTAGATAAAGGTTTACAGAACAAATAGTTTCTCATTAAACAGTTAGTACACATATTGTTTTATGACAACGGTTAACCACCCCACAACATGTGAACACTCTCCATTCTCGACCTTGGGAAGCCATATTTCTGGTAGATGATCCTACACAATTGGGCATGCCTGCAGAAACTGCAGATGGCTGGGCCCTTGATGACATGAGACCATATAAATAAAAGTTAAAAGTATGAAAGAGATTTACTGGTTAATCCTTGTGTATACTCCCTGATGAAAGCAGAACATAATCATTATTAGTCTACATTTAACTAGCCTCTACTACTGAGAAAGTTTTATAATATTTATTCCTAGAATGGCTTATTCCTAATATTCCTGTTATGTATTCTTTCTTAACAACTCACGATCTTCTATCTTTTTCAACCTAATTTATTTGCCCAGTGCTCAATGGCCATGATTCCAACATCTCATTATTGACCATCTCATGAAAATATCCAAAAAATTTTCCTTGTTTCTAATTCTTGATATTCTGCTTTGACACTAGTCAACTCCATGTAAATCTCTTTTTTTCTATGTCAACACTTCCTTGCTTATTCTCCATTAGCTTTGTCACCTTAATTAACTAATTTCCCTCAACCTATAATAAGTGTCTTCTACTAGTGTTAAAGTTCCCATTTCTTCCTTCTTTAGGCCTTAGTTTCCCACTGTCCACTTTAAACTTACTTGCCCACTACTGAACTCTTCAGTATACATGGCTTCAGCTTTAACACAAGTGTGATGACATTCAATCTTATTCCCTTACTCTTTATTTAAAGTCTGCTCATAGCAGAAACTCAGCAGTTTTCATTAACAAATGAGAAACGATTCATATCAGTTTTTATAAAGTCTTTATAAAGTAAAATATTTGAGACAAGTCTTTTTGAATAATAATTTTTAAAAATATATATATATTATCTCCTCCTTGTTTCTAATAAATCTTAGTTACATAATTTAACCTTAAGACATGCTTAACATTATCAGCTCCTTTTATCTAATGTTATCTTTTTTAATATAGAAAATAAAATCATAGAATTTTCCACGAAGAAGATAAATGAGTTTCAAAACAAAAAATCATTCCCTTGGATATCAAGTTCTATATTCTAATTTCAAGAAAGTAGCCTTACATATAACAACATAACCTGGAATAGATATAATATTTAGATGGGAAAAAAAAACCTGTCATTTATTTATACATGTCTGTTCTACATATAACAGAAGCTGATTTGAATACCTAGGAATTAGAGTCAAGTATTCATATTCTCCATTCATATAAGCTTTTAAAGGGTAATTATCTGTACTACATATTAGACATTTAAAGATATTCCACTTCATAACATAGTTGAATGTAATACAGTCAAATGAGCCCTCATTAAATCCAAGAATGATTGAAGTTTTTTAAGTTATGGACATAGTTAACTGAATATTGAATTAATTATTTCTTCAAGTGAAATCCCAAGGGATCTATAAAACACTCTAAATATCTTCTCTTTCTCCATTATCCACTTGAAACTTGGGGATTTTTTCACATTTAGTAGTATACTGCCAAGTTCTAAGCTACTCTTTGGAAACCAATGAGATAAGTCTTTGTCAACTGGAAAGATTTAATTAACGTTAATGTGATTTATTAATTGATAAGATGTATAACTAAGATATATGACTTCCTAAACCTCCAAAGAAGGTCATTTTTGCAGTCCACATTTTTTCTGCTTAAAAATATTAATAATAGTAACAACAAAACCTACACTAATAGCAATGGCTAAAATATATTGACTATTATATGAAAAACATTGTTTAAACTCTACATGTATTATCAAACTTAAGTCTCATAACAACCTTATAAGGGAAATATTATTGTCATTCCCCTTTTACAGATAAGGATCTTAGACAAGCAGTGATTTGTCCAAGGTCACAAAGCTTGTTAGAGGTAAAACAGCCTTCAAACTCAGGCAGCCTGACTGGAGTCTTACTCATTAACCTTTACATTCTATATGCAATATTAAAAAATGAAAGTTTCTGTGGAAGGTCAGGGTTACTTACAAATGATGAAGGCCATCACTATGGAAATATAAATGACCCTCACCAGTCCTAACCATCCACTGCATACCTATTCTTAAATGAGAAGAAAATGTTTTCTGAGGAACTTTGCTATATGTATTTCATAGAGAAATCACTATTTCTAGTTTTAAAGCTTTGACCTCTAAAAACGTCTGTAATCCTAATGATCATCAGGATACTGTAGGATCAGTATATATTGCGACTTGCCCAGGGTCATAAAGCTTACTGTTGTTGTTAGGTGCCTTTGAGTCAGTTCTGACTCATAGCAATTTTATGGGTAACAGAACTAAAAGTAACCTAGTCCTGTGCCATTCTCACAATCATTCCTGTGTTTGAGAAGATTTTTGCAGCCTTTTTGTCAATCCATCTCATTGAGCTTCTCCATCTTTTCCCCTGACTTTCTACTTTACCAAGCATGATGTCTTTCTCCAGCTACTGATCCTTCTTGATAACATATTCAAAGTAAGTAAGGCAAAGTTTCGCCATCCTAGCTTCTAAGGATCACTCTGTCTGTACTTACTCTAAGACAGATTTGTTCATTCTTCTGGCAGTCCATAATAGAGTCAATATTCTTCGCCAACACCACAATTTGAATGTGTCCATTCTTCCTTTTTCATTGTCCAGCTTTGGTATGCATATGAAGCTAATAAAAATACCATGGCTTGGGTCAGGCACAATTTAGTCATCAAAATAACATCTTTGCTTTTTAAAAAGGTCTTTTGCAGCAGATTTGCCCAATGCAATACATGATTAGATTACTTGATTGCTGCTTCCATGGGCATTGATTGATGATTCAAAAAGAATGAAATCCTTGACGACTTCAATTTTTTCACCATTCATCATAATGTTGTTTATTGCTCCAGTTATAAGGATTTTTCTTTTATGTTCAGGGGTAATACATATTGAAGGCTATAGTCTTTTACCTTCATAAATAAATGTTTCAAGTCATCTTCACTTTCAGCAAACAAGATTGTGTCATCTGAATATCTCAGGTTGTTAATGAATCTTCCTCCAAGGCTAGCCTAATATTGGATCCTTTGAAAATAACATCTATTTTTGGCCTCAAAAATCTTAACATTTTATCAATTTTTAAAACAGAAAAAAAGAATAGTGTGGATAGATATCAGTCTTGTTTTCATTAACTTTTCTGTAAAATTAAGCATACTATATCTATAGTAATTATATGAATGTAACTTAAGCATATAATTAAATGATTTATAAGAAAATATGAGTCAGAATCGACGTGACAGCAAAGGGTTACAGAAGAGTACCATAGGGACTTTTTTTTTTTTAAATTCTAACAATGTAAAATAACACGTCATCTGCAAAATAAATCCCAACTAGAGAGTAATGAGGAAGAGAATTGTTTGCTTCTTTCTCTTAGACAATTCTGAAATGAATATCTTGAAATAGTGTGCTATGTTGCCTTTGAAAACAATATTTATGAAATTCTTTTGCACAGTTCCTTTGCAAAGAAGAATTCAAAAGTGGAAAAATAAGAAATACTGTCTTTGGTTTCTTTTTCTTGGACTATATTTTATTTCTTCTTTATGAGAGAACTTGGACATTTAAAGGAAACACTTATTAGCACCCTAACTGCGACCAAAGGTAATATAAGATGCTTCACTTACTCTGTTTGGAGGGATGATGTGTTATTCCTCTTCTTCTCTGCCATCTCTGATCTCAGTCAATGAGTTATTCTATTGCTCAGAAATTTTCTGAAGCATAATCAGATTGTGAGATAAAATTGGGTCTTTAAAAATCGAGGTGCTTTCCTTCCTACAGCAAAGATCATCTGTTTGCTGTCTTTTTATTGCAGTATTTCACAAATAAATACCTTTGTCGTTTGCCTGTGATCTATTCATTGAATTCCAAGATAGCTTATGAAATTCATTAAGGTTTAATTTAAGAGAAACTAAATACTTTAACAATAGCACACAAATAAAGGCATTGATTTATTTATAGCACCCTATATATTCTGTTCAACTATGAGAGTCAACTGTTGTGATTCATTATTCATTGAAAGTGGAAGTCTTGCTCTTTAGAGATGTAAATGAGAACAAATGAGTTACAGTTCTAGAACAAGCTTTATGAACCTGAATTAGTAAAGTCAGTAAAATGAACATAGATATTAACCCCTCAGTGAATTTAAAGAAATGTTTTATGAAGTCACTCTTTACTTTTGTTCTCAGTTTACCGTAACTTTCATAATGAGAAGATCATGATAATTAAGTCAGTGTACTGTGTGCAAAGGAGCCTTGGTTAAGCCTTGGTTAAGCACTCGGCTACTAACTGGAAGGTTGATGTTCAGAACCCATCAGCCGCTCTGTGGGAGAAAAAAACTGGCAGTCCACTCTAGTAAAGATTAGAGCCTAGGAAACTCTATGGAGCAGGGTGATTCTACTTTGTCCTGTAGGGTTGCTATGAGTCGGAATTGACACGATGTCACACAACAACAACAACACTGCAGTACAACTAGAGTTGGACAATAAAATGTGACATCTAGGTTTTTCAGCATGGCTTCGCTCATGACTATTATCAGTTGAGGAGCCCTAGTGGCGCAGTGGTTATGCACTTGGCTGCTAACCAAAAGGTTGGTAGTTTGAATCCACCAACTGCTCCTTGGAAACCCTATGGGGCAGTTCTACTCTGTCCTATAAAGTCTCTATGAGTCAGAATTGACTTGATGGCAGTGGGTAAATATCAGTTGTGTGAACTTTGCTTTCCTCTGTAACATTCCTGGACTCCATGAGCTGCCCTTGCCATCAAACTCAAAATGTTCACTCCCTTGTTGTTCTTCATGAAATATTTAAGAGATATTGACAGCTGTTATGTGTCAGGTGCTGTGTTTAGTAGTGGGAAACAAATGAAAAACAGGGTAAGCAGGAAAGACCTCAGACTTCATAGAGCTTACAATTCTCAGAGGTGAGATAGACAATTTAAAAAGCATTTTAACAAATAAATAGAAGCATGTGTAAAATAGGAGCATGTAACAGGGGAAAATATTAATCTATGGGCTCTGGGAAAATTTTCAGGACGAACTGATTTCTAAGATATTGTAAAGATCAGTTGGTGTTAGTTAAAGAGTGGTGAAGAAAAGTCTACAGAACTGAAGGGACAAGTGCTGAAGTTTGGAAGTGAGAAAAATGATGGTTCATGGAGTGGACTGCAATAAGCTTCATTAAGTTCACAGTGTAGAAACCCTCAACTGTGAGCTTAACAAAAAATCTAACTTTTCCACTCTTATGCCCAAACTACAAATGACATTAAGATGTTCTTCTGGCATTGTACCCTTCAGAAGCATACTGTATTCTACCATAGTTGAGGTAGTTTAATATAGAAATTCCATATCTTTAATTTCTTATTAATACAATATAATTTCAATAAATTTAAACTAATAGCCATTCATCTATCCTCTGAATATTTTGTTTTCTGAATTGTTGTTATTGTTGTTAGGGGCTATTGAGTCAGTTCCAACTCATAATGATCCTATGTACAACAGAACTAAACGCTGCTCAGTTCTGAGCCATCCTCATGTTCATTGTTATGCTTGAGCCCATTGTTGCAGCCACTTTGTCAGTCCATCTCATTGAGGGTCTGCCTGTTTTTCACTGACACTGTAATTTACCAAGCATGATATCCTTCTCCAGTGACTGGTCCCTCCTGATAACATGTTCAAAGTATGTAAGACGAAGTGTCACCATCCTTGCTGCTAATGAGCACTCTGGCTGTACTTCTTCCAAGACAGATTTGTTCATTCTTTTGGCAGTCCATGGTATATTCAATATTCTTTGCCAACCCCATCAATCAAAGGCATCGATTTTTTTTCAGTCTTCCTTATTTATTGTCCAGCTTTCACATGCATATGAGGCGATTGAGAACACCATGGTTTTGGTCAGGAGCACCTTAGTCCTTAAAGTGATATCTTTGCTTTTTAAAGCTTTAAACAGATATTTTGCAGCAAATTTGCCCAATGCAATGTGCCTTTTGATTTGTTGACTGCTGCTTCTATTGGCATCAACAATTTAAAAAAGCAGCCCAATTTCAAAGAGAGCAATTTAAGTTCAGTGAACGGAGTCAAAATGTACTGAATCCGCTTAAGTATATCTCAAACATGCATCTCATTGCATTCCAATGAAGACTGAGCGTATGAAGAAAGAGAAATAGGAAAGGATCTGATCAGATATTCTGTCCAGTCCAACAAAAGTGAAAATGAGAAACACAACTAAAGAAAAAGTTATTAGTAAAAATGAATTGCGATATATACATCACCAAATAATGTAAGCTGTTTAAATCAACTGGATAGCTTAATATAGATGCTGTGTAAGGCTAAAATAATAATAAATATTAAAAAAATATAAAAATTATATTAATGGCTATTGTTTGTAGAACATCTACTGTGTGTCAGACATTCTAGTAGATAATAGTCATTGGAATGACTTTAGTTATAAGTGAAAAAATAAAATTGCTTACTTATTTTTAGGCAAAATGGGGACTACTACTATTGCATCTTACTGTGGAATTGCTTAAGTCTTAAAAGCCAGCTTCCTACTTCCTAGCCAAGGGAATTTTTACCTGAAGCTATAATTGGGACCAGTTTCTATGCCATGTGATCCTAAAGTATTCACTTTCTATAGATTTTGAAATTTCCAGAGATAAAATAGCATACTCTTGTGCTCTATCTTTTTTTTACTGCAATTAAGAACCATTTCCCAAACCACCAAAGGAGGTTTCCTTTGCAACCTCCTACACCTATCAGAAAAGATCAGCTCATCTCACAAAACTTAAAGTTGTCTCTTAAAGTGGCCCACTTGAATTGCTTCATAAATTGGTGTTATTGGCTGTATTTGAATATTAACTTTCTATTTACTAGTACTTTCTGGCCCAGATACTTGTTTTTTAACTTTCTGCTCTAGATTCAATCTTATGTGTTCCCCATGGTGAGAGATATGAAGTTAATGAGAACTGGGTTTGCTAAAAGCATTGCTTATTCATTGTCATCTTCCACTGAAACTTACCAAGCTCAGTAGGAAATGAGCCTTCTGCCATGGGAGCAAGAAATAAGAGAATGTACAGTCTGTAGATAATTTTAAAAAATAATAAAATTAAATTTTTTCCTGCAGTTTTGTTATTGCCATGAGCCAGAAATTTCAAACAATGCCAGTAATAAAATATTCCTCCCTGAAAAAATCTTTTGTTAGTCCAAGTTCAAAACAATTTCTGTGGTTAGAGTCGAGCTTAAAAAACATATATATATATATATATATATATATATATATATATATATATATATGCTTCCAATTTACACATTTTTATTACACATTCTTTATTAAATATTGTATACTTCTGTTGTTGTTAGCTGCCTTCAAGTTGGCCCCCGACTCATGGTGTTACAGAGTAGAACTGCCCCATAAGGTTTTCTTGACTACAATCATTACAGAAACATTTCACCAGGGCTTTCTTCCATGGAGCCTTTATGTGGGTTTGAACCAACAACCTTTATATTCATACCTAATAGCAAACTGCTTGCTCCACATAGGCTCCTATAGGGAAGTTAATTCAGAGAACTCCAAGTTATAGAGTTAGCCTCCAATGCAAGTAGACTCAGATGCAGTCATTCTTTTCCAAAGTAAGTTTGTAGTGGTTTGTTATCATTGGAATTATTTTTCTGTCTAGTGTGTGTCTCCAATCTCTGTGGCACTACACATTATTGTTTTCAATGGTAGATTAAAAATAAACAATGATAACACATTGACTGTATAGATGAAGAAATAGAACTTGAATCTGTCATTCTATGTGACCACTGGAAGTTTTGTTTCTATCTTAAAACTTAATTGAATGAATAATAAACTCTAAAGTGTACAATTTTTGAGTAAGTTCAAATTAATACATCTATAAAATATTTTATTGATTTTAGTAATAATTTTAGATGCTCTTTTAATTTTGGGGTGTGTTTTTAATTGCATTTAGGTGAAGGTTTACAGAACAAATAGTTTCTCATTAAATAATCAGTACACATATTGTTATATGACACTGGTTAACAACCCCATGACATGCCAACCCTCTCCCTTCTCGACCTTTTTTTTTTTTGGTGAAAATACACATAGAGAAAGATACACCATTTCAAAAATTTCTACCTGCACAATTCAGTGACATCGATTACGTTCTTCCAGTTGTGCTGGTATTCTCACTTTAGATGAAGGTTTACAGAACAAAATAGTTTCTCATTAAACAGTTAGTACACATGTTGCCTTATGACAATGGTTAACAACCCCACTACATGTCAACACTGTCCTTACTCAACTTTGGGTTCCCTATCACCAGCTTTCCTGTCCCCTTCTGCCTTCTAGTCCTTGTTGAGGGGAGGGGAGGGTGATGTTTTAAAAACAAAATAAAAAAAAAATCCTGTCGCAACAATGGATCAATTTAGAATTTGCCCAAATTAGATGTTCTGATTAGGTTTCAGTCCTAATAAAATGTACTTATCAGCTTCTGGAAATTTCTTTACATGTTATTATATAAGACTGTAACCAGAGGGTTAAAGTTCATGATGTTTTGTAGATGTAAAACCATTGACCACGTATTTGTGCTTTTTTTTCTTTTTATTGAAGGAATTTGGGGAAGTCTAAAGTCATTTGTACTATTGTTGTGAAACCAGTAAGTTGTTCATATTATTCTAAATTTTGTAAAGAAGTTTGAGGAGGGCTATCTTTACTAATACAAAATGACATCATTCCAGTGGATCCCAACAAAGAAAACAAAATAAAAAAGAAGAGATAATTGAATCATTGTCTGAATCTATTTTTTAAAGTGCAGTGTCTGCAACATTGTATATACTTCATGAAACTTTGTAGGAAATGCAAGCTTGCATATCCAAAGCACCTGTACAAAAACAAAGATGAGGTTTAATGATACCGGTGAAGAATGACAATAAGTTATTTTCTCTAAGTCTGTTAAGGTTAAGAGGAGTAAGGAAGTATTATCAACAGTCAACAATAACAGTATAAATAATAATAATAGTAATAATAGAGAATAAAAAAGATCAAGACCAGCTTTAATAGACAAAATGTGATTAAATTATATTTTAATGAGTTGTGATACCATTAAAGAGCCCTGGTGATGCAGCGGTTAAACCAATAGACTGCTAACCGAAAGTTGGTGGCTCAAAACCACCAGAAGCTCTGCAGGAGAAAGTTGTGGTAGTCTGCTTCCATAGAGATTTACAGCCTTGGAAACCCTATGGGGTCACTATGAGTCAGAATCAACTCAATGACAGGGGGTTTATGATGTCATTGCTTGATTAATAATGATTCTAGATGATTGAGAGTTAACCTAGCTAAGAGAAATGAATCACTTCATAATAAGCATCTGTATGCAGTTAACCACAACACATCTGTCCGTTTGCCCTACTGTGGAGGTTTGTGTGTTGCTGTGATGCTGGAAGCTATGCCACCAGTATTGCAAATACGAGCAGGGTCACCTATGGTGGACAGGTTTCATTGGAGCTTCCAGACTAAGACAGACTAGGAAGAAGGACCTGGTGGTCTACATCTAAAAGAACTGGCCAGTGAAAACCAAATGAATAGCAGGGGAACATTGTCTATAGTGCTGGAAGATGAGCTCCTTGGGTTGGAAGGCACTCAAAATATGATTGGGGAAGAGCTGCATCCTCGACGTTAATGATGTGAATGGAGTCAGGCTTTAAGGAGCTTCATTTGCTGATGTGACATGACTCAAAATGAGAAGAAACAGCTGTAAACATCCATTAATAATCTGAATGTGGAATGTACGAAGTATGAATACAGGAAAATTGGAAACCATCAAAAATGAAATGGAATGCATAAACATCAATATCCTAGGCATTAGTGAGCTAAAATGGACTGATACTGGCCATTTCAAATCAATCATATGGCCTACTATGCGGGGAATGACAAATTGAAGAGAAATGGTGTCACATTCATAGTGAAAAAACATTTCAAGATCTACCCTGAAGTACCATGCTGTCAATAATAGAATAATATCCATACACCTACAAGGAAGACCAGTTAATGCAACTATTATTCAAATTTGCACACCAAGCACTATGACCAATTATGAAGAAACTGAGAATTTTTTTTACCAACTTCTGCAGTCTGGAATTGATCAAACATGCAGTCAACATACATTGATAATTATTGACAATTGGAACCCAGAAGTTGGAAACAAATAAGCATTGGTAGTTGGAAATTTTGGCCTGGGTGATAGAAATAATGCTTGTGATCAAATGATACAATTTTGCAAGACAAACGATTCGTTAATTGCAAATACCTCTTTTCAACTACATAAATGGTGACTATACACGCGGACCTCACTGGATGGAAAACACAGGGCTCAAATGGACCACATCTGCAGAAAGAGATGATGGAAAAGCTCAATATCATCAGTCAGAAGATGGCCAGGAGCTGAGTGTGGAACAGAGCATCAGTTGTTCATATGCAAGTTCAAAAGATGTCACCTTGAGGACAAAAGTGTGGCTGACCCAAGGCATGATGTTTTCGATCACTTCATATGCATAAGAAAGCTGGACAATGGATAAGGAAGATCAATGAACAATTGATGCCTTTGAATTGCGGTGTTGGTGAAGAATATTGACTGTACCATGGACTGCCAGAAAAATGAACAAGTCTTTCTTGGAGGAAGTACAGCCAGAGTACTCCTTGGAAGCAAGGACAGCAAGATTTCATCTCACTTTGGACATGTTATCAGAAGGGACCAGTCCCTTAAGAAGTATCAGCCAGTGGGCTATGTACTCACAACTGGGCAGTCTAGAAGTATGAAGAAATAATGGCCATGAGGCCACTCTGAAGCAATGTAGACAGGAGCGTGATGAACAAATAATTGCTTGTTTTGTTTGGGTTGATAATTCTATAAAAAACAAACTGCAACTCATTATGACACTATAGGACAGAGCAGAACTGCCCCATAGAGTTTCCAAGGTGGATTCAAACTGCCAACCTTTTGGTTAGAAGCCATAGCACTTAACTACTACGCCACGAGGGTTTCTGAATAATTCTATAGTATATTTTATAAGGCTCCTCAGAAGTTCCAGTCTGAAGCAGCAACAGTTGCCCTTAGGGCATCCAATTCGGTGACACATTTTTGCATTGGCGTTTCTTTCTTCTTTGTTTCACTCTCTCTGTCCTGCATTCCACCTCTTCCCTGAGATGATATTGTGCAATAAAATGGACTTACACAAGCTTTTTGACTCAGGTTCTGTTTTCAGGGTAGACTTCAGGCTAAGGAACATTTACTATGTTAACTTGGCTGCATCTTTTCTTCGAGGTTATTGCATAAATTTACCAGGTGTATTTCATGATGAAACAGGAAGTAGCTATATTTCTACTTAGAATAAATGTTCACACAGTATTTTTAAAAGTTTTTACATTGATCTGTTCAGTCATTCCCTCTAACTCTTCCAAATTTTCTGTGACCACTCAGTACAACTCTCACAATAAGTAAATGTGCAGTCACCAATTGCAGTTATTATTGACTCTCAATCTGCTACTTTACGAGGTCACACTTGTTTCCTCCTGGCTCTGTGTTCCCTCTGAAAGTCATTTCAGTTTGGTATCTGACCTCTTGTCATCCATTCTTTCTTCTATATTGCATTTCTTACCATGCCCAAATTCTAACAACAATTTGGATAGACACAGGGATCAGAATGGTAAAGTTAAAATGCCATCTTCATTACAGATATGAATGAGACTGGAAGGTGTAGCTCAGGTGTGTTGCAATATTGAGTTTCTATTTAATGCACTCAATACAAATCTTTAATGGAGAAGCTCAGGTGTAAGCCAGAATGTCAGAAAAAGCCAGCCAAACTGTATAAACAGGTGCCAATTCACAGTTGGGGAAAATCTAAAAGTAAACAGTTTAAATTTACACCTGTAATTGCTACTTTTTTCATATTTTAATAATTATCTATGGGAAATAAAAGAGCATTGGTTATATATCTCTGATTTTGGCATAAGCAACATAAAGTATTTCTTACGTTATTTTTATTTTTTTTAGTTTCCCATACAAAAATTTAAACGCACACTGCTATGTGATCACAGTTGCTCTCCCCATACTGTTACAGCACCCCCTCCTTTCCAACCCGGATTTCCTTGTCCTTTCAACCAGCTCCTGTCCCTCTCTGCCTTCTCATCTCGCCTCTGGACAGGAGCTACCCATTTAGACTCATGTATCTACTTGAGCTAAGAAGCACACTCTTCACAAGTATCATTTTATGTCTCACACTCCAGTCTAATCTTTGTCTGAAGAGTTGGCTTCAGGAATGGTTTTAGTTTTGGGTTAACAGAGAGTCTGGAGGCCATGTCTCCTGGGGTCCCTCCAATCTCAGTAAGACCATTAAGTCTGGTCGTTTTACTAGAATTTGAGTTCTGCACCACACTTTTCTCCTGCTGCGTCAAGAACTCTCTGTTGTGTTCCCTATCAGGCAGTCATTGGTGGTAGTCAGGCACTATCTAGTTGTTCTGGACTCAGGCTGTTGGAGTCTTTGGTTTATGTGACCCTTTTGTCTCTTGGGCTAGTATTTTCCTTGTGTCTTTGGTGTTCTTCATTCTCCTTTGCTCCAGGTGAGTTGGGACAAATTGATGCATCTTTGATGGCCACTCCCTAGCTTTTAAAACCCAGGATGACACTCACCAAAGTCGGATGCAGAACATTTTCTTAAGCTTTTTTACATCAGTTGACCTAGATGTCCCCTGAAACCATGGTCCACAGACCCCTGCCTCTGCTACACTGTCCCTTGAAATGTTTGGTCGTATTCATGAAACTTCTTAGACTTTGATTAAGTCCAGTTGTGCTGACTCCCCGCGTAGTGTGTATTGTTGTTCCCTTCACCTAAGATAATTCTTGTCTACTATCTAGTTAGTGAATACC
This sequence comes from Dugong dugon, assembly GCA_030035585.1. Taxonomy (NCBI): domain Eukaryota; kingdom Metazoa; phylum Chordata; class Mammalia; order Sirenia; family Dugongidae; genus Dugong; species Dugong dugon. Next base: position 46,169,235 of record CM057465.1, read on the forward strand.
CCTCAGCCTCCCTCCCCACCCTCATAACTATCAAAGAATGTTTTCTTCTGTGTTTAAACCTTTTCTTGTGTTCTTATAATAGTGATCTTATACAATATTTCTCCTTTTGTGACTGACTAATTGTGCTCAGTATAATGCCTTCCAGATTCATCCATGTTATGAGATATTTCACAGATTGATCATTATTCTTTATTGCTGGGTAGTATCCCATTGTGTAAATATACCATTATTTCTTTATCCATTTGTCTGTTGATGGGCATCTAGGTTGTTTCCATCTTTTTGCTATTGTGAACAATGTTGCAATGAACATGGGTGTACATATATCTATTCCTGTGATGGCTCTTACTTTCTAGGATATATTCTAAGGAGTTTGATTGCTGGATCATATGGTACTTATAATTCTAGCTTTGTAAGGAAGTGCCAAATCAATTTCCAAAGTGGTTGTGCCATTTTATATTCCCAACAGCAGTGTCTAAGTGTTCCTCTCTATCCACAAACTCTCCAACATTTCTTATTTTGTGTTTTTTGGATTAATGCTAGCCTTGTTGGAGTCAGATGGTATTGTGTTGCAGTTTTGATTTGCATTTCTCTAATTTCTAATGATTGTGAGCATTTCCTCATGTATTTGTTAGCCACCTGAATGTGTTCTTTGGTGAAGTGACTGTTCATATCATTTGCCCATTTTTCAACTGGGTTATTTGTCTTTTTGCTATTGAGGTTTTCAGTAACTTATTGTAGCCAAAAAATTTTTCCCAGTCTGTAGGTTGTCTTTTGACTCTTTTGGCAAAGTCTTTTGATGAGCATAAGTGTTTGATTTTTAGGACCTCCCAGTTATCTAGTTTCTGTTCTGGTGTTTGTTCATTGTTACTTATGGTTCGTATTCTGTTTATGCCATGTATTGAGGTTCCTAGTGTTGTCCCTATTTTTTATTCCGTGATCTTTATTGTTTTTGATTTTATATTTAGGTCTTTGATCCATTTTGAGTTACTTTTTGTGCCTGGCGTGAGGTATGGGTCTTGTTTCAGTTTTTTGCAGATGGATATCCAGTTATGCCAGCACCATTTGTTAAAAAGACTGTCTTTTCCCCATGTAACAGACTTCAGGCCTTTGTCAAATATCAGCTGCTCATAGGTGGATGAATTTATGTCTGGATTCTCAATTCTGTTCCATTGGTCTATGTATCTGTTGTTGTACCAGGACCAGGCTGTTTTGACTACCTTGGCGTATGATACATTCTAAAATCAGGTAGTGTGAGGCCTCCCACTTTGTTCTTCTTCAGTAATGCTTTATTTATCTAGGGCCTCTTCCCTTTCCATATGAAGTTGGTGATTTGTTTCTTCATCTCTTTAAAAAATGCCATTGGAAGTTGAAGAGGGATTGCATCGTATCTGTAGATCGCTTTGGGTAGAATTGACATTTTCACAATGTTGAGTCTTCTGATCCATGAACAAGGTAAGTTTTTCCACTTATGCAGTTCTCTTGGTTTCCTGCCTTAGTGTCTTGTACATCTCCGGTTAGATTTATTCCTAAGTATTTTATCTAATTGGGGGCTATTGTAAATGGTATTGATTTTGTGATTTCCTCTTGGAAGTTCTGTTTGTTTTTTGTAGAGGAATCCAACTGATTTTTGTATGTTTATCTTGTATCCAGAAACTTTGCTGAAATCTTCTATTAATTCCAGGAGTTTTCTTGAGGATTCTTTGGAGTTTTCTGTGTATAAGATCATATCATCTGCAAATAGAGATATTTTCGCTTCTTCCCTACCAATTTAGATGCCTTTTATTTCTTTTTCTAGCCTAATTGCCCTGGCTAGGAACTTCAGCACAATGCTGAATTAGAGTGGTGATAAAAGGCATCCTTGTCTGGTTCCCATTTTCAAAGGGAATGCTTTCAGACTCTCTCCATTTAGGATGATGTTGGCTGTTGACGTTGTACAAATACCATTAATTATGTTGAGGAATTTCCTTCTATTCGTATTTTACTGAGAGTTTTTCTCATGAATTGGTGTTGGAATTTGTCGATTGCCTTTTCTGCTTCAACTGATAAGATCGTGTGGTTCTAGTCTTTTGCTTTATTTATGTGATGGATTACATTGATTGTTTTCCTAATGTTGAACCATCCCTGCATACCTGGTAAGGATCCCACTTGGTCAAGGTGAATTATTTTTTTGATATGTTCTTGAATTCTATTAGCTAGAATTTTGTTAAGGATTTTTGCATCTATGTTCATGAGGAATAGTGATCTGTAATTTTCTTTTTTGGGGTGTCTTTACCTGGTTTTGGTATCAGGGTTATGCTGGCTTCATAGAATGAGTTTGGGAGTATTCCACTGTTTTCTATACTCTGAAATACCTTTAGTAATAGTGGTGTTAAGTCTTCTCTGAAAATTTGGTAGAATTCTCCAGTGAAATCATACGGGCGAGGGCTTTTTTTTTTTGTTGGGAGTTTTTTCTTAATAATCTTTTCAATCTCTTCTTTTCTTATAGGTTTATTTAGTTGTTCTACCTCCTTTATTTATTTTTTTAAATTTATTTTATTAATTTTTTTTAATTTCAGGTGAAGGCTTACAAAACAAATAGTTTCTCATGAAACAGAAGTACACATGTTGTTTTATAACATTGGTTAACAACCTCACAAATTATCAACCCTCTAACTTCTCAACCTCCTTTCCTTTTTGGTGAAAATACACATAACCAAAGATACAACACCTAAAAAATGTCCACATGCACAGTTCAGCGACATCGACCACTCTCTTCGAATTGTGCTGCTATTCTCACTCAAGATGAAGCCCCACAGAAAAAAACAGTTTCTCATTTAACAATTACTACGCATGTTGCCCTGTGACAGTGGCAACAGTCTTTTTAACAAATGGTGCTGGCAAAACTGGATATCCATCTGCAAATAAATGAAACAGGACCCATACCTCACGCCGTATACAAAAACTACTTCAAAATGGATCAAAGACCTGAATATAAAAAGCCTATAACTATAAAGTTCATAGAAAAAAAATAGGACCAACACTTCAGTCCTTAATACATGGCATTAACAGGATACAAACCATAACCATCAATGCACAAAACACAACAGATAAGCTAAATAACTGGAATCTTCTAAAAACCAAACACCTATGCTCCTCGAAAGACTTCACCAAAAGAGTAAAAAGAGAACCTACAGACTGGGAAAAAAATTTTGGACAATACAAGTCAGACAAAGGTCTACTCTCCATAACCTACAAGAAAATCCAATACCTCTACAACAAAAACACAAATAATCCTATTAAAAAATGGGCAAAGGCAATGAACAGACACTTCACCAAAGAAGACATTCAAATGGCCAACAGACATATGAGGAAATGCTCGCGATCACTAGCCATTAGAGAAATGCAAATTAAAACCACAATGAGATACCATCTCACCCCGGCATTACTGGCACGAATCAAAAACACTGGAAATATCAAATTTTGGAGGGGCTGCGGGGAGATCGGAACTCTTAGGCACTGCTGGTGGGAATGCAAAATCATAGAACCATTTTGGAAAATGATATGGTGCTTTCTCAGAAAGCTACAAATAGACATACCATTCGATCCAGCAATCCCACTCCTAGGAATATATCCTAAAGAAATAAGAGTCGTCACTCGAATGGACATATGCATGCCTATGTTCATGGCAGCATTGTTCACAATAGCAAAACGATGGAAACAAAGTAGGTGCCCATCAACAGATGAATGGATAAACAAACTATGGTACATACACACAATGGAGTACTATGCAACGAGAAAGAACAACAATGACTCTGTGAACCATCTCATAACATGGAGGAAACTGGAGGACATTATGCTGAGTGAAATAAGTCAATCACAAAAGGACAAGGTAGAATGCAGGGCATTGTCTCCATAAGCTGTGTCATGCCAATTGAGCCACACGTTCCCCGAGACCATGGTCCCCAGAGCCCTCCGCCCAGCAATTCAGACCCTCAGGGAGTTTGGATGTGTCTCTGGGGCTTCCGTGACCTTTCCTAGTACAAGTTCTGCTAGTTTCTCCTGCATTGTGTACTGTCTCACCCTTCACCCAAAATACCACTTATCTATTATCTATTTGGTATTTCCCCCCCAACCCCTCCCATCCCTGGTAACCAACAAAGATTGTTACATTTTGTGTGTGAACTTTTTCATGGGTTTCTACAATAGAGGTCTCATACAATATTTGTCCTTTTGTGATTGACTTATTTCACTCAGCATAATGTCCTCCAGTTTCATCCATCTTAGGAGATGTTTCACAGATTCATTGTTGTTCTTTCTCGTTGCATACTACTCCATTGTGAGTATGTACAATAGTTTGTTTATCCATTCATCTGTTGATGGGCACCTACTTTGTTTCCATCGTTTTGCTATTGTGAACAATGCTGCCATGAACATAGGCATGCATATGTCTATTCGAGTGACGACTCTTATTTCTCTAGGATATATTCCTAGAAGTGGGATTGCTGGATCGAATGGTATGTCTGTTTTTAGCTATCTGAGGAAGCACCATATCATTTTCCAAAATGGTTCTATGATTTTGCATCCCCACCAGCAGTGCCTAAGAGTTCCGATCTCCCCGCAGCCCCTCCAAAATTTGATATTTCCAGTGTTTTTGATTCGTGCCAGTAATGCCGGGGTGAGATGGTATCTCATTGTGGTTTTAATTTGCATTTCTCTAATGGCTAGTGATTGCGAGCATTTCCTCATATGTCTGTTGGCCATTTGAATGTCTTCTTTGGTGAAGTGTCTGTTCATTGCCTTTGCCCATTTTTTAATAGGATTATTTGTCTTTTTGTTGTAGAGGTATTGGATTTTCTTGTAGATTATGGAGATTAGACCTTTGTCTGACTTGTATTGTTCAAAATTTTTTTCCCAGTCTGTAGGTTCTCTTTTTACTCTTTTGGTGAAGTCTTTTGAGGAGCATAGGTGTTTGATTTTTAGAAGATTCCAGTTATTTAGCTTATCTGTTGTTTTGTGCATTGATGGTTATGGTTTGTATCCTGTTAATGCCATGTATTAAGGACTGAAGTTTTGGTCCTATTTTTTCTTCTATGAACTTTATAGTTATAGGCTTTTTATATTCAGGTCTTTGATCCATTTTGAAGTAGTTTTTGTATACGGCGTGAGGTATGGGTCCTGTTTCATTTATCTGCAGATGGATATCCAGTTTTGCCAGCACCATTTGTTAAAAAGACTGTCTTTTCCCAATTTGATGGACTTTGGGCCCTTGTCAAAGATCAGGTGACTGTAGGTGGATGGATTTACATCTGGGTTCTCAATTCTGTTCCATTGGTTAATATATCTGTCATTGTACCAGTACCAGGCTGTTTTGACTACTGTAGCTGTATAGTAGGTTCTGAAGTCAGGTAGTGTGAGTCCTTCAACTTTCTTCTTCTTCAGTAGTGCTTTACGTATTCGGGGCTTCTTTCCTTTCCATATAAAGTTAATGATTAGTTTTTCCATCTCTTTGAAGAATGTTGTTTGGTATTTGGATCGGGATTGCATTGTATTTGTAAATTGCTTTGGGTAGAATTGACATTTTCACAATGTTGAGTCGGCCTTTCCATGAGCATGGTGTGTTTTTCAATTTATGTAGATTCCTTTGAGTTTCATGCAGTAGTGTTTTGTAGTCTTTTTGTATACATCCTTTACATCCCTGGTCAGATTTATTCCTAAGTATTTTATCTTTTTAGGGGCTATTGAAAATGGTATTGTTTTCCTGATTTCCTTTTCATCATTCTCCTTACTGGTGTATAGGAATCCAACTGATTTTTGTATGTTTATCTTGTATCCTGCTACTCTGCTGAATCTTTCTGTTAGTTCCAATAGATTTCTCGTGGAGTCTTTAGGGTTTTCTATGTATAGTATCATATCATCTGCAAACAGAGACAGTTTAACTTATTCATTACCAATTTGGATACCCTTTATTTCTTTTCTTGCCTTATTGCTCTAGCTAGAACTTCCAGCACAATGTTAAATACCAGTGGTGATAAAGGGCATCCTTGTCTTGTTCCTGTTTTCAAGGGGAATGTTTTCAGCTACTCTCCATTAAGAATGATCTTGTCCATGGCTTTTGCATAGATGCCCTTTATTATGTAGTGAAATTTCCCTTCTGTACGTATTTTATTGAGAGTTTTGATCAGGAATGGGTGTTGGACTTTGTCAAATGCCTTTTCTGCATCAATTGAGATGATCATGTGATTCTTTTCTTTCCTTTTATTTATGTGGTGGATTACGTTGATTGATTTTCTAATGTTGAACCATCGTTGCATACCTGGTATGAATCCTACTTGGTCATGCTGTATTATTTTTTTGATATGATGCTGAAGTCTATTGGTTAGAATTTTGTTCAGAATTTTTGCTTCTATATTCATGAGAGATATTGGTCTATAATTTTCTTTATTTGTGACAGCTTTGCCTGGCTTTGGTATCAGTGTTATGCTGGCTTCATAGAATGAATTTGGAAGTGTTGCTTCCTCTTCTATGCTCTGAAATAGCTTGAGTAGTACTGGTACAAGCTCTTCTGTAAATGCTTTGTAGAATTCTCCAGTGAAGCTATCTGGGCCAGGGCTTTTTTTGGTAGGGAGTTATTTTTATTACCTTTTCAATCTCTTCTCTTATTATGAGTCTGTTCATATTTTCAACATCACTTTGTGGTAGTTTGGGTAGGCCATATGTTTCTAGAAATTTATCCATTTCCTCTAGGTTTTCAAATTTGTTCGAGTATAATTTTTCATATTTAATATTCTGTTATAATCCTTTTTATTTTGGTTGGGTTTTTTGTAATGTCCCCCATTTCATTCCTTGTTTGGGTTATTGGTGTCCTCTCCTGTTTTTATTTTGTCAGTCTGGCCAGTGGTTTGTCGATTTTGTTGATTCTTTCAAAGAACCAACTTTGGGTTTTGTTGGTTCTTTCTATTGTTATTCTGTTCTCTATTTCATTTATTTCTGCTCTGATCTTTACTATTTCCTTTCTTCCGGTGGTTGTGGGCTTTTTTTGCTGTTCTCTTTCTATTTGTTTTAGTTCGGTAGTTAATGTTTTGATTTTGTCCCTTTCTTCTTTTTTTATATGTGCATCTATTGCTATAAATTGTCTTCTGAGGACTGCCTTTGTGGTGTCCCAAAGGTTTTGGTATGACGTGTTTTCATTCTCATTTGATTCTAGGAATTTTTTGATTCCATCTCTGATTTCTTCTATTACCCACTGATGTGTAAGCAGGGTATTATTCAGTTTCCATGTAGTTGATTTTTTTTCCTTGCTCTTTCTAGTGTTAATTTCTACCTTGATGGCATTGTGGTCAGAGAAGATACTTTGAATTATCTCAGCGTTTTGTCTCTTGTTGAGGATTGCTCTGTGGCCTAAGATGTGGTCTATTCTGGAGAATGTTCCATGTGCATTGGAAAAGAATGTGTACTTTGCAGCTGTTGGGTGGAGTGTTCCATATATGTCTATGAGGTCAAGTTGGCTGATTGTGCCATTTAGGTCTTCTGTATCTTTGCTGAGTTTCTTCTTAGTTGTTCTGTCCTGTACTGAGAGTGGTGTGTTGAAGTCTCCTACTATTATTGTGGAACTGTCAATTTCTCTTTTCAGTGCTGTTAGAGTTTGTTTTATGTATTTTGGAGCCCTGTCATTGGGTGTGTAGATGTTTATTATGGTTATGTCTTCATGATGGATCGTCCCCTTGATCATTATATAGTGTCCTTCTTTGTCCTTTATGGTAGATTTTGTTTTAAAGTCTATTTTATCTGAGATTAGAATTGCCACTTCTGCTCTTTTTTGGTAGTTGTTAGCTTGATATAATTTTTTCCAACCCTTGACTTTTAATAAATTCACATCTTTGTTTCTAAGGTGTGTCTCCTGTAGACAGCATATTGACGGATCCTGTTTTCTTATCCATTCTGTCACTGTCCATCTCTTTATGGGTGCATTGAGTCCATTAACATTCAGTGTAATTATTGATAGACGTGGGTTTGTTGTTGTCATTTTGTAGGGCTTTTTTTGTGGTGCTGAAGTTTTCTTTGTTCTTCCTACTCTCTTATGCTGAGTTACTTTTGTTTGTGGATTTTTTTTTTTCATTTCTTTTGTTTTTGTAGGTTTTGTTTTTACTGAGACTTTATCTTTTTCATCTTTTTTTATGAGTATGTTTGTTAACTTTCTTTGTGGTTACCATAAATTTTACCCTTATCTTTCTAAGTTTGAAGCAGTCTGCTCTTACTTGGTATCACCTTGCCTTCCTCTCCATTAGAAGGTTCTATGCCTTTGCTGTTTATTCCATCTTTTATTGTTTTGATGTTGTTGTCATTTATTGATTAACTGCTCTGATTCCCTGTTGTATTTCTTTTGGTTTTGGATAGTCCTCAAGAGGTCATTTCCTAGATTGGTATCTGGCTCATACGATCCTGCGTCCTAAGTTCTGCCTCTGAGCTGAAGCTGTTTGTTCTCAGATCAAAGAACTCACTTTAGTAATTCTTGTAAGTTTTGTTTGACTTTTACATATTCCCTTAATTTCTGTTTATCTGGAAATGACCTAATTTCACCATCAAAGTTGAATGAGAGTTTTGCAGGATATATTATTCCTGGCTGGCAATTTTTTTCTTTCAAGATTTTATATATGTCATCCCATTGCCTTCTTGCCTTCATGGTTTCTGCCAAATAATTTGAGCTTAGTCTTATTGTCTCTCCTCTCTATGTGACTTCTTGTTTTTCATGAGCTGCTCTCAGGATTCTTTGTCTTTGGTTTTGGGGAGTGTGATTATGATATGCCTTGATGATTTTCTTTTGGGGTCTCTTCTATACGGGGTTCATTGAGCTTCTTGGATGGCCAGCTTTTCATCTTTCATGATTTTGGGGACTTTTTCTGTCAGAACTTCTTCAGTGATCCTCTCTGTGTTTTCTGTTTTCTCCCACTGTTCTGGAATTCCAATCACTATCAGAGTTTTGCTTTTGATTGTGTCCCACATAACTCTTAGTGTCTCTTCATTTTTCTTTGTTCTTTTTTCTGAGTTTTCCTGAAACAGAGTTGTATCTACGTGTTTGTCTTCAATTCCACTGGTCCTGTCTTCCACCGTTTCAAATCTTCTTCTTAGCCCTTCTATGACATCATCCATTTCTGAAATTTTGTTGTTTATCTTTTGGATTTCTAATTGTTGTCTTTGTATGATTTCTAGTTGTGAATTTATTTTGGCATTTTGTTCCTGCATTATTTTCCTGAATTCTTCTAATTTTTTGTCCATATTTTCCATGAATTTGTCTATTTTTTCCTCATGTTTGTCAGCTTTTTGCGTCAGTTCTTGGAGAATTCTGAGTATTAGAGATTTGAATTCCCTATCAGGTAGTTCTAGTGCATTTTCTTCCAGAGGAGAGTCATCTGGTGTTGTATTTTGGACCCCTACTGGAACCATCCTGTCCTGTTTTTGTAAATGTTTTGTTATTGTCTGCTGTCTTTGGGGCATTCAGTAGTTATTTTTCTTGTTTACTGATTGTAGATTTGTTTGTTTCATCCCTTTTTTAAAAAAAATATTTGACTATGTCTGAGCAGGCAGACTGTGTGTTCTTTGTTGTTTGCTCGTCTGTGGGCACAATACTTTTCACCTCCTTCTTCAACTGGCAGGGTCAGTCACTCAGATATGGTACGGCAGGTCAGGTCTAGCTAAAGAGGAGTTACTGGGATGGGTTGTTTGTGGCAATTAGTACAGCTACCGGAGCTGGTCGGTAATCAGTGCAGGACAGGTTCCAGTAGGCCATGCCTTTGCTGCTTGGTAGTGTGATGTCAAGCGCATGGTGCAGGTAGGCAGGATGCAGCAGGGAGATTGTTATGTGTGGAGCTAAGATGGATATGGGAGTGAGGAGAGAGGAACAGGAGCCAAAAACATACAAACAAACAAAAAAGAATGCTAGGGGAGCTTGCCATTAGAGTGGAGAGATGAGAGACTATGAAATGGAGAAAAAATAAAAAGAGGAGGAGGAAGAAAAGGAAAGAATGAATGAATAAGAATCAGAAAGGTTAAAGAACCACAAAGTTCCCTGAGATCCCACCGGCACAGCTATAAGGTCTGGGGAAGTCGCTCTCAGGTGTTGCAGTACAGCCTTGCTAGAAGGCTTATAGGTATACAATGCCAGGTATTCAGGGAACAGAAAGAGAAGTAAGATATAGAGAAATGAGAAACTGAGCAATGACGAAAGACAAAAAGGGAAAAATAGGAATGAGAAAACAAAGCAAATAAAAAAAAAAAAGAAAAAGAAAGCAAGAAAGGCCCCCAAAGAAACAGAAAAAAAAAAAAAAAGTAAAAAGAAATGTTCTCAGGGATCCCTCTGCACGTCTGTGGAAGCTGAAGGAGTGTCTCCCTGCCATGCAGCTCTTCCTGGCCAGAAAGGGCCCCCAACTCAAGAAAAGGAAAAGAAAACAAACAAACAATTCAAAACAAACAAATGAACAATAGCCCCGGGATCCCACCAGCACGGCAGCCCAGACCAGGCAGCAGCTCCACACTGGAACAGAGCTCCACAGCCCCTCAGGGAGAAGCAAAGATGGCGCACGGAGCCAGGTACTTGAGCAAAGGGAAGGGGAGGTGGCGAGAGGCAAGTAAGAAGTCAAAAGAAGCAGAAAAAAAAAAAAAGCAACACTAGCAGCCAACAAAATGTCACTCAGAGAGCCAGCTAGTGCGGGCTGGTGTTTCTGGACAAGAGACTGTGTCCCTGGGAAGCAGAGGGGTCCGAGTGTGGGTGAAGAAGGGTAGAGAGTGGGAAAGCATATATCACAAATTACTGGAGCTCTGCAGCCCCTCAGGAAGAAGCAAAGATGGTGCACAGAGTGAGGTACATGAGCTAAAGGAGGGGGAGGTGGGGAGAGGCAAGGAGGAAATAAAAAGAAGTGGAAAGAAAGCAATACCTGCAGCCAACAAATGGCACTCAGACAGCCACACGTTCAGGTGGGTGGAATCCAAGCAGCCGCTGTTTCCTGGTCAAGAGACTGTGGCCGCGGGAAGCAGAGGATGCCAAGTCAGGGTGAAGAAGGGTGGGGGGTGGGAAAGCGTATATCGCAAATTACCGGTTGTTTTGTCTCCCGCTGGACGCTCCGTGAAGCTGCTTTCTCATACCCCCATTTGCTGGTCTCCGGTAGTAGTCCAAGATGGCAGGTCCGCGCTGCATTAGCTGGTATGGGACCTCTGCATGAATCTCTCCTCACTCTCCATTCTCTGTCAGTTTTTCACTCCATTTGGTGCTTGGCTGAGTTCTTTATCTCTTCATTTGATGTTTTAGGGTTTCAGGATTGTTGTATTCTCTGTTAGACTTAGTTTTTTGGATCTTTGCTGTGGAGGGACAGCGTGTGCTTCTGCCTAGAGTGCCATTTTGCTAGAACTCCCTGTTCTACCTCCTTTTGTGTTAGTTTAGGTAGGTAGTGTGTTTCTAGAAATTTGTCCATTTCTTCTAGGTTTTCAAAATTGTTAAAGTACAATTTTCCGTATTTTTTTGTTTTGATACTTTTAATTTCAGTTGGGTCTGTTATGATATCCTCTATCTCATTTCTTATTGAGATTATTTGCTTCTTCTCCTGTTTTTCTTCTGTGAGACTGGCAAAAGATTTATCAATTTTGTTAATGTTTTCAAAGAACAAGCTTTTGGTCTTGTAGCTCTTACAATTTATTTTCTATTCTCTATTTCATTTATTTCTAATCTAATCTTTATTTCCTTTTGTCTGATTCCTGAGGGCTTCTTTTGATGCTCTCTATTTGTTCAAGTTGTAGCGTTAATGTTTTGATTTTGGCCCTTTCTTCTCTTTAGATGCCTGCATTTATTGCTATAATTTGTCCTCTGAGCACTGATTTTGCTGTGTCCCAAAGGTTCTGGTAGGATGCGTTTTCATTCTCATTTCATTTGGTGAATTTCTTTATTCCAGCCTTAATTTCTTCTATAACCCAGTGGTTTTTGAGCAAGATGTTCAGTTTTTAAGTGTTTAATTTTTTTTCTTGATTTTTCTCCTATTTATTTCTACTTTCATGGCTTAGTTTTTTGTTTTTTTTAATCTAATTTTTCCTCAAATTCTTTTAACTAATTTTTCCTCAAGTAAGTTGGTGCCAAATGCTTTATCTTCAGTCTCACCCATTCTGACTTCCTTTCCCTCAATTCTGCTCCTGTGACTTTCTATTGAGTCGTCTAATTCTGAAATTTTATTGCTAGTCTTTTGGATTTCTGTTTGCTGTCTCTCTATGGATTCTTTCAGACTGTTAAATTTCTCATTATGCTCTTCCCTAATCTTAGTTTCCTCTATTGCTTTCTCTGTGTGTACCTTAGCTTGTTCTGCATTTTCCCTGATCTCATTCTTGATCACTTAATAAGAGTTCTGTATGTTAATCTTTTGTATTCTACCTCCAGTAACTCCAGGAAGTTCTCTTCCTCCAGAAGATTTCTTGATTTTTTTTTGTTTTGGGAGCTTGCTGAAGCCATCATGGTCTGCCTCTTTATATGATTTGATATTGACTGTTTTCTCTGAACCATCAGTGAGTTATATTTATTTATTTTATGTTTGCTTACTGTGTCCTAGTGTCTTTTTTTGTTTTGTTTTGATACGCCCAAATAGGCTGCTCATGTGAGCTAGTTTGGTTATTGGTGCCTTTGAAGCTCTAATGTCCTGTCACCAGGTGGTTAGATCTGTTACTAGGTATATGAACCCAGGAGTCTGTTTACTTTTCTTGTATTGATTCCACTTAGGTGTCCAGGTAGTCAGTCACCAAGTGTGTGGTGCAGGCTCTCACCTACAGTCCTAGATGGGCAGGGGTGATTGGTGTAGGCACAGGTATCTGGCTGCAGTAGAGGGTCACCCACTGAGAAAGACAGAGGGCTGACATCTGCCCCTCAGTGTCTGGCAAGACAGCATGTCCCTGTTCCCTAGAATGTGTAGGTGGTTGGGTTTTTCTGCTGGACTATGGGCACCCAATGCTGTTTGCTATAAGGACTGGGAGGCACCACTTATTCTTGGACCCCTATCATGGGTGGCTAGGTGGTGTGGGTGGAGCCATCAGTCCTCAGGCCCCTGATGTGGATAGATGAGGACACTGCATGGTGAGCAGAGTGGTGTCAAATGTCACAGACCTGCCACTCTACCATCACTGATGCAGTTGCATTTAGTCTTCAGGAATATAACATGTTGTACATGCTAATGAGGGCCTATGCTCTTGAAATGGGTCCACACAAGTCTATGCAGGGGTGAAAGGCATTCAAAGTCTGTGTACCCCTTATGCGTGTGACTAGGCAAAGGAGCTGTATCTGCCCTAAGTTCGTGGCTTAGGGGAGCTGGTGGATTATTTATTCCTGTTTGTTAATTTGTTCCCTCTCCAAGGCCAGGAGAATGGCTCAGGGTGCATAATTGGTCCTTACTTCCGGCCCAGAGGTCTCAGCAATGGCTGAAGCTGGCCTGAGACCTGGTACAGAGCAGGGAGAGGGCAGGTAAAGGGGAGAGAGTTATTTCCCAATGAGGGTGATTTTTGATCCATGTGGTAGGTTAGATGCACGTACTTATCTTTTGCCGATTGAGCACTGCTTTTCACTCGTTCTGGAGGCTTGAGAAGACTCTCCACAGCTCAGTCTCTCTCGATGCGGAAAATGCCTCCCAAGCGCCACTGCTTGCCTCATCATGCCAGCTGCAGGGTACCGGGTCCTGCTGGTCAGGTCTGGCAGCTCCTCAGTTCAGGTCTGGCAACTCCTTGCTGCTTCTGAACCATCTGTCCCTCCCCCTACCACTCAGTCTGAGTCCTCAACTTTGCCTTTGATATTCAGGGTTCCTAGATTGTCATATATAATGGATTCACTTGTTTTTTCAGGTCATTGTTGTAAGAGATACCACAGGAAGCATCTGACTACTCTGCCTTCTTGGCCCTGCCTCCAACAAAAAGTATTTTTTACATTGCAAAGTTTATTTTTAAGAGAAAGCTTTATTTTCTAGACAGCCTGCTTTGAGAATGGTAGGCTTGGGGAATTCTTATTGGAACATAAAATGAGTTTTGTTTTCTCAGGTTTTTTTTTTTTTTTAATTGCTTCTCTTGCTCTCCATCCTAATCTTGATGACCCTTTTTGCTTATAAATCATCTCTTGTTTACAAGGATTTATATTAATTTTGACTTTGGAAAAATTAGATCTATATAAAAAAAGAAAATAGAAAAATAAACAAAACAAAAATGAGAATACCTGGAGAGGCATGAATTAACTCTCAGCTGGCTACAAATTGTGAATTATCGGGATTATCTTTACTCACCAACAAACACACTTAAAAGAGCAGGTATTATGATAGGAATATCTTTTCCTTATTGTTCTGAATGAGAGAGAAAAGATTCCTTTTTTATGTCAAGGAAACCCATCCTTATCCAAAACCCAAACCAAACCCACTGCTGTCAAGTCGATTCCAACTCATAGTGACCTTATAGGACAGAGTAGAACTGCCCCATGGGGTTTCCAAGGAGTGGCTGGTGGATTCGAACTGCCAACCTTTTGGTTAGCAATTGAGTTCTGAACCACCAGGGCAAGCAAGTATTATGATAGGAATATCTTTTCCCTATTGTCCTAAATGAGAGAGAAAAAGAGATTCATTTTTTATAGTGAGGAGACTCCATCCTTACATTTATTGCCAATGATGTGCTAATATTTTTCCTGTGTGTTTAACATTTCTTCCCTGTGCCTTTCAGTACATTTAATTTTTTTTTTCTTCTGTAGCTCATTTCCCCAGAAAGCATGTTGAATATTTTTTATTTCCTCACTTTGTATATTCTATGCCTTATCCCCACACCCCCATCTTCTCATTTTGGTCTTCAAGATGTACTATTAGTCTACAAAAAGTGAGTAGATGACCCTTCTCCCCTGTGTCACCAGTTAAGTTTCATACACAAGCAATGACACAGTTTTACTTAAGGTCAGATAGCTTTTAAGAACCACTATGATCTACACCTGCACAGTTTAATAACATTAACATAACTTCACTACTCTTTCTCTTATTTTTTCTGTTCAGACAACTCTTGCCCATAGAGATAAAAGATGCAAATAATGTTAGTGTTAATTTCAAGGACTTCCCCAAAATTAATTCAAATGAACATAAGACTACTAACCTTTCAATAGATAGCATATTTTTAGGAATTTTTGTCTCAAAAAAACTTTAGTCTTGCCGTGTCTACTAATTTGAAACTACCATATCATGAAATGTGCCCCATTCTAATCAGGCCCTTACATTGAAATACATCCCTTAAACTACACCCTCAAAATCTCATAAAGATCCCAACAAGAAGTAAATACATACTGCCCTTCCCTCTCTGAAACATTATTTAGACTTTCTCTAGTAAGTGATCCTTTACCATGTCTATCAATGAGTTCCTTTTTGTGGAATTCAGCAGTTAAAATAGCACTTTAAAACACCAGCAAATTAGAATTGTGTTTATGAAAAAAATTCCTGATTTTTGTATTAGAAAAGCTGAGTGCTCCATTATTCTAGAGCTAGGAGACAATTCCTCATATGCCTATTGCCTCATTCCAGGTCTCCTGAGCAAAGACATTAATGGTTTCTGTTCCATAGTATCTTTCAAGGTTACTTACAGTTTACTTTTGGAAGCTGGAGACAGTAACTCTTCCAGAGTAAATGGCAGATTAGTTTGCTGTCCATAATAATAATGATAATGTCTTCTCCAGGGCAAATCTTGGGTTGGTCTGCTATCAGCCTCGTTATAAAAGATTAAGGTCTCCTAAACTCGGGCTTCTTCCTCCAATACAACCCACTGTGTGAACCGGCATAACTTTGACTTTGTCTTGTCACTCTGTGAGAATTAGAGTTTAAGGACCTGTCACAAATGACGTTATGCTGGCTACTACTGTTGGTGTAATAAACTGTCTTATGTCTCTACCCAAGGGTCTTGTGTTTTCTGTCAGTATCCATGAACATATACCCATAAAAAAAACTGTTGCAATCAAGTCTATTCCAAGTCAGCCACCTGTAGGACAGAATAGAACTGCCACGTAGGGTTTCCAAGGATTGCCTGGTGGATTTGAATTGCCGAACTTTTGGATTAGCATCCGTAGCTCTTAACCACTATGCCACCAGGGTTTCCTAAACATACAATAGGTTATCTTATTAGCTTATGGGTAGGGTACAACCTCCTACTCTTCACGATTCTTGACATCTGCATGAAATATTGAAAATTTTTAATTAAATTCTTTGCACTAGTGAGTGTAAAAGTAACATTTATTTTAGAAGTTACATTTAATATCAGTCATGAAAATGTCTACCCTAGTACATGGAATTTTATTTTGATAGATTAAATAATCACAGTTCCAACTTAATTATCTATGGTTCAGATAGGTTAAAATATACTCTGTAAATGTGATTAAATTCTATTTTCACATCAAATCTGTGTGCTTTATATTGTTATTGCAGATACAAAACTAAGGAGATCAAGATCTTAAAAATTAAATAACTTGTTCAAAGTCATCAAGTTAGTAATAGAGCAGATTAATACCCATGTCTAACATTAAAACCAAGTTCTTTCTACTATTCTAAATTGTAACTTCAGGCTTTCAATTGAAATTTGACACATATTGCCAAAAGTGTCAAATAGTAGCAGTATATAAAAAACACATTGAACTTGGTAATATCCAGTAAGAAGAGGGCTTGAAAATCAGCTTAATAAGTACACTGGGTTGAACAGAAACATCCTGTGATAGAAGAAAAAATAAATGAGTATGACTTCTGTTTCTGCTACTCACAAGTTTGCTGCTTTTGTTTCTAAAGTATCATTAGCCTTACAATAGAATTATAGCTACAAAAGACAAAGATATGTGAAGAATTTTGAAATCCAATGGATGACATTAAAACAGCTTTAGAGTTGTGGCAGAGCCAGAGAAGACATTAAAATGTTTTTAGAATTCTAGCCAGAGTAGATCATGGGAACAAAACAGAATTCAATTAGGCAGTAAATAGAAAGCTGTGGGAAATACCATGTATCAAGTCAAGCAGCTTTAAAAAATAACCTCGCCTGTCCATCAGTGTCCCCAGGGAAACATCCAGGGCATATACCCAGTTCTTGTAAAGTGGCTTAAAATTTATGAATGTGAAACAAATATATCAATAATTACGGCAAACCTATTACAGCAAACAGTACAATGGTTTCTAATTTTCTATCAAGGAATCTCAGCATGCCTATTAGTAGGTTAAGACATAATTAAGCCAGGATGTCATGAAGGAAATCAAGTCTAGAGCACTATTATCGTTAAGTTTGAAAAATCATTGGCTTTTTGTTATGAAATTGCTTGTGATATTTAGGGAAATATGACATATTTGATACTTCATTTTGAGCTAAAATGTCTAAGATGATTTGATTCTCTGTTAATAGTATTGGCATGTGTAAGGAAACTTGATTTACCAAAGATATATTTGGATTTATTAAAATTCCCTAAGAGATTTTAAGAGATATTTTCGTGTTATAGTTGTCAGACTTCCTTTTCATATTTGTGGAATGGCTAAAAGTATATATATATGTATTTAATTTATAAATGCAGATTTTAAAAGTTTAATTTTAACTTAAATAATAAGCAGAATGTTTATTTTATGGCATTTTAATTTGATCATTTTGGGTTAACTTTATATTAGTCTAAGAACTTTTTTCAAGTACTTGTTAAATTCTACATACAGAAAAAGGAAAACAATGTTTTTAAGTTGAACTTAATGATTCAAACACCACTTTATTTGTAAATTAAAAACCTGAATATAAATTTAAGCACAAGATTATTATACTTTCCCATAAACATTCAAAAATCATGTTGTCATGAAAATATCATTAAGCAAATTTAGACAATATTTATATACAGAATTACTTGTATGCATTTTCTTTTGTAGTAAAATATTTAAATATACAAAATCATATCCATGTTATTGGATACATAGAATTTTAGTACTGGTATATCTTCCTAGAGAGTTTTCCTTTATCTATATAATGACCCTCTTTATCCCTAATAATATTATCTTAAAACCTATTTTGTCTTCTCTCAAATTGTAATACAAAGGCTTAGATAATATCTTTTATCTGTTAAGTTTAGTATGTTTATATTTACTAATTACTGACATTTATTCTACTAGCTTATTTTTTGAATTACCTATTTATCCTCTTTTTTATATTTTCCCGATCTTTTTTTCATTTCTGCTTTATATTAGCTTGATTGAGGTTTCTGACTTTCTTCTTTTTTTTCCATTTACTGTTTTTGTTTGTTTGTTTGTTTTCCTACAGTGATTTTTTATATATTCTACCATTATTTAGTCAATATCTTTAAATTTTTTAAATGAAGTCTAAAACAAATCAAAATTTCTACTTCCACCCATGAACTTTTCAAGGCTTTTTACTATCTATACATTTGACCTAAACATAAAACATAAAAATAACAAAAATGCGGGTTCCGTCAAGATGGTGCTCTAGGCAGAAGCACCACGCCGTCCCTCCACAGCAAAGATCCGAGAAACTAAGCCAAACAGAGAATGCAACATACCTGAAACCCTAGAACATCAAATGAAGAGATAAAGAACTCAGCCGAGCACCAAATGGAGTGAGAATACTGACAGAGAATGGAGAGTGAGGAGAGATTCATGCAGAGGTCCCCTACCAGCTAACGCAGCGTGGATTCACCATCTTGGACTCCTATCAGAGACCAGCAAACGGGGGTACGAGAGAGCAGCCTCAGCGAGCGTCCAGGGGGAGACAAAACAGCCGGTAATTTGAAGTGTGCGCTTTCCCACCCCCCACCCCTCTTCGCCCTGGCTCAGGCTCCTCTGCTTCCTGTGACCACAGTCCTTGACCAGGAAGTGCTGGCTGCTTGGATTCCACACACCCAAGCAGGCGGCTCTCTGGGTGCCATTTGTTGGCTGCTGGTGTTGCTTTTCTTTTTTTTCCCCCTGCTTCTTTTGATTTCTTGCTTGCCTCTCGCCGCCCCCTCCTCCTTTTGCTCGAGTGTCTGGCTCCGAGCGCCATCTTTGCTTCCTCCTGAGGGGCTGCGGGGCTCCATTCGAGTGTGCAGCTGCTTCCTGGTCTGGGCTGCTGCACTGGTGGGATCCCTGGGCTTTTGTTCGTTTGTTCCTCTGCTTCCCGTGGCCATGGTCTCTTGACCGGGAGGCGCCAGCTGCTTGGATTCCACACACCCAAGGAGGCGGCTCTCCGGGTGCCATTTGTTGGCTGCTAGTGTTGCTTTCTTTTTTTTTTTCTGCTTCTTTTGATTTCTCACTTGCCTCTCACCACCTCCCCTCCTTTCACTCAAGGGCCTGGCTCCGTGTGCCATCTTTGCTTCTTGCTGAGGGGCTCCAGAATGCCGGCAATCTGTGATATACGCTTTCCCACTCTTCACCCTTCTTCACCCACACTCGGCCTCCTCTGCTTCCCACGGACACAGTCTCTTGTCCAGAAACAACAGCCCGCACTGGCTGGCTCTCTGAGTGCCATTTGTCGGCTGCTGGTGTTGCTTTTTTTTTTTTTTTTTTTTCTTTTCTGCTTCTTTGGATTTCTTGCTTGCCTGTTGCTGCCTCCCCCTCATTTTGCTCGAGTGCCTGGCTCCATGCGCCATCTTTGCTTTTTCCTGAGGGGCTGCAGAGCTCCATTCAATTGTGGAGCTGCTTCCCAGTCTGGGCTACCACGCTGGTGGGATCCTCGGGCTTTTCTTCATTTTGAATTTTTTGTCTGTTTTCTTTTCCTTTTCCTGAGTTGGGAGCTGTTTCTGGCCAGGCGGGAGCTGCATACCCGGGAGACTCCCCTTTAGCGTCCACAGATGTGCAGAGGGATCCCTGAGAGCATTTCTTTTTACGTTTTTTGTTTGTTTGTTTGTTTTCTTTTCCCTCTTTTTTCCTTTGGTCTTTCTTCACTGCTCAGTTTCTCGTCTCTCTGTATCTTCCTTCTCTTTCTGATCCCTGAATACCAGGCGTTGTATGCCTCTGCACCTTCTGGCCAGGCTGTGCTGGGACACCTGAGAGCGACTTCCCCAGACCTCATAGCTGCATTGGTGAGATCTCTGGGAACTTCGCGGTTCCTTAACCTTTCTGATTTTTATTTGTTCATTCTTTTCTTTTCTTCCTCTTCCCCCTTCTGTTTTTCTCCATTTCATAGTCTCTCATCTCTCCATTCCAATGGCAAGCTCCCCTAGCATTCTTTTTTGTTTGTTTGTATGTTTTTTGCATCCTGTTCCACTCTCCTCTCTCCCATATCCAGCTTAGCTCCACACATAACCATCTCCCCGCTGCATCCTGACTACGTGAACTGTGCGCTTGACATCACACCACCAAGCAGTGCAGGCACAGCCTACTGGAACCTGCTCAGCACTAATTACCGACCCCCCCTGGTGGCTGTAGTGAGTGCCACAAACAACCCGTCCCAGTGGCTCCTCTTCAGCTAGACCTTCCCTGCTGTACCACATCTCAGTGACTGAACCTGCCAGTTGGAGAAGGAGGCAAAAAGTATTGAGCGCACAGACAAGCACACAACAAAGAGCATGCAGTCCGCCTGCTCAGACATACTCAAATTTTTTATGTTTTAAAAATAAGGGACAAAACAAACAAATCTACAATCAATAATCAAGAGAAATATATACTGAATGCCCCCAAAACAGCAAGCAATATCAAAACATTTACAAAAACAGGACAGGATGGTTCCAGTAGGTGTCCAAATTCAAACACCAGATGACTCTCCTGTGGAAGAAAATGCAATAGAAGTACCTGATAGGGAATTTAAATCTCTAATACTCGGAATTTTCCAAGAACTGAGGCCAAAAGCTGACAAACATGAGAAAAAAATAGAGAAATTCATGGAAAATACAGACAAAAAATTGGAAGAATTCAGGAAGATGATGCAGGAACAAAATGCCAAAATAAATTCACAACTTGAAATTATACAAAAACAACAATTAGAAATCCAAAACATAAACAACAAAATTTCAGAAATGGATGATGTCATAGAAGGGCTGAGAAGCAGATTTGAAATGGTGGAAGACAGGATCAGTGGAACTGAAGACAAACACTTGGCTACAACTTTGTCTGAAGAAAACTCAGAAAAATGAAGAGACACTGAGAGTTATGTGGGACACAATTAAAAGCAAAAATTTACAAGTGATTGGCATTCCAGAACTGGGGAGAAAACAGAAAACACTGACAGGATCATTGAGGAACTGCTGACAGAAAACTTCCCCAATATCATGAAAGATGAAAAGATGGCCATCTAAGAAGCTCAACGAACCCCATATAGAAGAGATCCCAAAAGAAAATCACCAAGGCATACCATATTCACACTCACCAAAACCAAAGACAAACAAAGAATCCTGAGAGCAGCTCGTGAAAAACAAGAAGTCAAATACAGAGGAGAAACAATAAGACTAAGCTCAGATTATTCGGCAGAAACCATGCAGACAAGAAGGCAGTAGGATGACATATATAAAATGTTGAAAGAAAAAAATTGTTATCCAAGAATAATATATCCTGCAAAACTCTCGTTCAAATTTGATGGTGAAATTAGGTCATTTCCAGATAAACAGAAACTAAGGTAATATGTAAAAGTCAAACCAAACTTACAAGAATTACTAAAGTGAGTTCTTCGATCTGAGGACAAACACCTTCAGCTCACAGGCAGAACTTAGGACGCAGGATCGTATGAGCCAGATACCAATCTAGGAAATGAACTCTCGAGGACTATCCAAAACCAAAAGAAATACAACAGGGAATCAGAGCAGTTAATCAGTAAATGACAACAACATCAAAACAATAAAAGAGGGAATAAACGGCATAGGCATAGAACCTTCTAATGGAGAAGAAGGCAAGGTGATACCAAGTAAGAGCAGACTGCTTCAAACTTAGAAAGATAAGGGTAAAATTTATGGTAACCACAAAGAAAGTTAACAAACATACTCTTAAAAAAAGAGGAAAAAGATAAAGTCTCAGCAAAAACAAAACCTACAAAAACAAAAGAAATGAAAAAAAAATCCACAAACAAAAGTAACTCAGCATAAGAGAGTAGGAAGAACAAAGAAAACTTCAGCACCACAAAAAAAGCCCTACAAAATGACAACAACAAACCCACGTCTATCAATAATTACACTGAATGTTAATGGACTCAATGCACCCATAAAGAGATGGACAGTGACAGAATGGATAAGAAAACAGGATCCATCAATATGCTGTCTACAGGAGACACACCTTAGAAACAAAGATGTGAATTTATTAAAAGTCAAGGGTTGGAAAAAATTATATCAAGCTAACAACTACCAAAAAAGAGCAGAAGTGGCAATTCTAATCTTAGATAAAATAGACTTTAAAACAAAATCTACCATAAAGGACAAAGAAGGACACTATATAATGATCAAGGGGACGATCCATCATGAAGACATAACCATAATAAACATCTACACACCCAATGACAGGGCTCCAAAATACATAAAACAAACTCTAACAACACTGAAAAGAGAAATTGACAGTTCCACAATAATAGTAGGAGACTTCAACACGCCACTCTCAGTACAGGACAGAACAACTAAGAAGAAACTCAGCAAAGATACAGAAGACCTAAATGGCACAATCAGCCAACTTGACCTCATAGACATATATGGAACACTCCACCCAACAGCTGCAAAGTACACATTCTTTTCCAATGCACATGGAACATTCTCCAGAATAGACCACATCTTAGGCCACAGAGCAATCCTCAACAAGAGACAAAACGTTGAGATAATTCAAAGTATCTTCTCTGACCACAATGCCATAAAGGTAGAAATTAACACTAGAAAGAGCAAGGAAAAAAAATCAACTACATGGAAACTGAATAATACCCTGCTTACACATCAGTGGGTAATAGAAGAAATCAGAGATGGAATCAAAAAATTCCTAGAATCAAATGAGAATGAAAACTCATCATACCAAAACCTTTGGGACACAACAATGGCAGTCCTCAGAGGACAATTTATAGCAATAGATGCACATATCAAAAAAGAAGAAAGGGACAAAATCAAAACATTAACTACCGAACTAAAACAAATAGAAAGGGAACAGCAAAAACAGCCCACAACCACCGGAAGAAAGGAAATAGTAAAGATCAGAGCAGAAATAAATGAAATAGAGAACAGAAAAACAATAGAAAGAATCAACAAAACCCAAAGTTGGTTCTTTGAAAGAAACAACAAAATCGACAAACCACTGACCAGACTGACAAAATAAAAACAGGAGAGGACACAAATAACCCAAATAAGAAATGAAATAGGGGACATTACAACAGACCCAACCAAAATAAAAAGGATTATAACAGAATATTATGAAAAAGTATACTCGAACAAATTTGAAAACCTAGAGGAAATGGATAAATTTCTAAAAACACACAGCCTACCCAAACTACAACAAAGTGATGTTGAAAATTTGAACAGACCCATAACAAGAGAAGAGATTGAAAAGGTAATAAAAAATCTCACAACCAAAAAAAGTCCCGGCCCAGATAGCTTCCCTGGAAGATTCTACCAAACATTCAGAGAAGAGTTTATACCAGTACTACTTAAAATATTTCAGAACAAAGAAAAGGAAACATCATTTCCAAATTCATTGTATGAAGCCAGCATAACTCTGATATGAAAACCAGGCAAAGACACCACAAAAAAAGAAAATTACAGGCCAATATTTTCTCATGAATATAAATACAAAAATTTTCAACAAAATTCCAGCCAATAGAATTCAGCATCATATCAAAAAATAATACACCAAGACCAAGTAGGATTCATACCAGGTATGCAAGGAGGGTTCAACATTAGAAAATCAATCAACGTAATCCACCACATAAATAAAAGGAAAGAAAAGAATCACATGATCATCTCAGTTGACGCAGAAAAGGCATTTGACGAAGTCCAACACCCATTCTTGATCAAAACTCTCAATAAAATACGTATAGAAGGGAAATTTCACAACATAATAAAGGGCATCTATGCAAAACCAACGGCCAACATCATTCTTAATGGAGGGAGGCTGAAAACATTCCCCTTCAAAACAGGAACAAGACAAGGATGCCCTTTATCACCACTCCTATTTAACATTGTGCTGTAAGTTCTAGCTAGAGCAACAAGGCAAGAAAAAGAAATAAAGGGCATCCAAATTGGTAATGAAGAAGTTAAACTCTCCCTGTTTGCAGATGATATGATACTATACATAGAAAACCCTAAAGACTCCATCACAAATCTACTGGAACTAATAGAAAGATTCAGCAGAGTAGCAGGATATAAGATAAACATTCATAAAATCAGTTGGATTCCTATACACCAGTGAGGAGAACGATGAAAAGGAAATCAGGAAATCAATACCCTTTTCAATAGCCCCTAAAAAGATAAAATACTTAGGAATCAGTCTGACCAGGGATGTAAAAGACCTATACAAAGAAAACTATAAAACACTACTGCATGAAACCCAAAGTGATCTACATAAATGGAAAAACATACCATGCTCATGGATAGGCAGACTCAACATTGTGAAAATGGCAATTCTACCCAAAGCAATTTACAAATACAATGCTATCCCGATCCACATACCAGCAACATTCTTCAAAGAGATGGAAAAACTAATCATTAACTTTATATGGAAAGGGAAGAAGCCCCGAGTAAGTAAAGCACTGCTGAAGAAGAAGAATAAAGTTGGAGGACTCACATTATCTGACTTCAAAACCTACTGTACAGCCACAGTAGTCAAAACAGCCTGGTACTGGTACAACGACAGGTACATTGACCAATGGAGCAGAATTGAGAACCCAGATGTAAATCCATCCACCTACAGTCACCTGATCTTCGACTAGGGCCCAAAGTCCATCAAATGGGGAAAAGACAGTCTTTTTAACAAATGGTGCTGGCAAACCTGGATATCCACTTGCAAAAAAATGAAACAGGACCCATACCTCACACCATATACAAAAACTACTTCAAAATGGATCAAAGACCTGAATATAAAGCCTAAAACTATAAAGTTCATAGAAGAAAAAATAGGACCAAAACTTCAGGCCTTAATACATGGCATTAACAGGATACAAACCATAGCCATCAACGCACAAAACCCAACAGATAAGCTAGATAACTGGGATCTTCTAAAAATCAAACACCTATGCTCCTCAAAAGACTTCACCAAAAGAGTGAAAAGAGAACCTACAGACTGGGAAAAAATTTCTGGACAGTACAAGTCAGACAAAGGTCTAATCTCCATAATCTACAAGAAAATCCAACACCTCTACAACAAAAAGACAAATAATCCTATTAAAAAATGGGCAAAGGCAATGAACAGACACTTCACCAAAGAAGACATTCAAATGGCCAACAGACACATGAGGAATTGCTCGCGATCACTAGCCATTACAGAAATGCAAATTAAAACCACAATGAGATACCATCTCACCCCGGCATTTCTGGCACGAATCAAAAACACTGGAAATAACAAATGTTGGAGGGGCTGCGGGGAGATCGGAACTCTTATGCACTGCTAGTGGGAATGCAAAATTATACAACCATTTTCGAAAATGATACGGCGCTTCCTCAGAAAGCTAGAAATAGACATACCATTCGATCCAGGAATCCCACTGCTTTGAATATATCCTGGAGAAATAAGAGTCGTCACTTGAATAGACATATGCACACCTATGTTCATAGCAGCATTGTTCACAATAGCAAAACAATGGAAACAACGTAGGTGCCCATCAACTGATGAATGGATAAACAAACTATGGTACATACACACAATGGAGTACTATGCAATGAGAAAGAACAACAATGAATCTGTGAAGCATCTCATAACATGGATGAAACTGGAGGACATTATGCTGAGTGAAATAAGTCAATCACAAAAGGACAAATATTGTATGAGTCCTCTATTGTAAAAATCCATGAAAAAGTTCACATGCAAAATGTAACAATCTTTGTTGGTTACCAGGAATGGGGTGTGGGGAATACTAAATAGGCAATAGATCAGTGGTATCTTGCGTGAAGGGTGAGACAGTACACAATACAGGGTAAACTAGCACAACTTGTAAAAGTAAAGGTCATGGAAGCCCCATAGACATATCCAAACTCCCTGAGGGACTGAGTTGTGGATGGAGGGCTCCAGGGACCATGGTCTCAGGGAACATCTTGCTCAACTGGTATGACACAGCTTATAAAGACAATGCTCTACATTCTACCTTGGTGAGTAGTGTCTGGGGTCTTAAAAGCCTGTGAGCAGCTATCTAAGATACTCCACTGGTCTCATCCCTTCGGGAGCAAGGGAGAATGAAGAGAACAGGATACAACAAAAAGATTAGTCCAAAGGACTAATGGACCACAGCTACCAAGGCCTTTACCGGACTGAGTCCAGTACAACTAGATGGTGCCCGGCTACCACCACTGACTGCTCTGACCAGGATCACAATAGAGGTTTCTGGACAGAGCTGGAGAAGGATGTAGAGCATAATTCTAACTCACAAAAAAAAAGACCAGATTTACTGGTCTAAAGGAGACTGGAGAAACCTCGAGAGTATGGCCCCCAGACACCGTTTTAGCTCAGTGGTGAAGTCACCTCTGAGGTTCACTGTTCAGCCTCTGAGTGGACAGCCCCGTAAAACCAAATGAGACTAACGAGGTACAGGAGTCCAGTGACAAGGGCCAGAAGGCAGAAGGGGACAAGGAAGCTGGCGATAGGGAACCCAAGATTGAGTAAGGATATTGTTGATGTGTTATGAGATTGTTAACCATTGTCATAGGGCAACATTTGCAGTAACTGTTAAATGAGAAACTATTTTGTTCTATAAGCCTTCATCTTAAGTGAGAATAACAGCACAATTGAAAGAGCGTAGTGAATGTCACTGAACTGTGTATGTAGAAATTTTTGAAAATGTGTATCTTTGGCTGTGTGTATTTTCACCAAAAAAAAAAAAAAAAAAAAACGTTGAGTATTTAGAGGGTTAATATGTTGTGGGGTTGTTAACCAATGTCCTAAAACAACATGTGTACTACTGTTTCATGAGAAACTATTTGTCTGTAAGCCTTCACCTGAAGTACAATAAAATATTTAAAAAAAAAAAAAACCTCACAACTGGACCAATAAGCAACATCATGATAAATGGAGAAAAGATTGAAGTTGTCAAGGATTTCATTTTACTTGGATCCACAATCAACACCCAAACATCTCACTTGGTATTCCATCCATTCCTAGAGCCTTTTTTTTTTTGCCAACGCCTTCAGTGCAGCTTGGACTTCTTCCTTCAGTACCATCGGTTATTGATCATATGTTATCTTTTGAAACGACTGAACATCAACCGATTATTTTTGGTATAGTGACTGTGTATATTCCTTCAATTTTCTTTTGACGATTCCAGTGTCATTTATATTTTCCCCACGGGATCCTTCAATACTGCAATTTGAGGTTTGAATTTTCTCTTCAGTTCTTTCAGTCTGAATAATGTTGAAAGTGTTCTCTTCCGGTTTTCTAACTCTGGGTTTTTGCATATTTCATTATGACACTTTTTTTTCTCGAGCCCCCTTTGAAATTTTCAGTTCAGCAATTTTACTTCATCATTTATTCCTTGCTTTAGTTACTCAACGTTCAAGACCAAGTTTCAGAATCTCTTCTGACATCCATTTTGGTCTTTTCTTTCTTCCCTATCTTTTTAATGACCTCTTGCTTTCTTCAAGTATGATGTCCTTGATGTCATTCCAAAAGTCATCTGATCTTCAGTGATTAGTATTTAATGTGTCAAATCTATTCTTGAGATGGTCTCTAAATTCAGGTGGAATATACTCAAGTAAGTTTACTAAGTGATCATTCCACTTCCTGGGCACTAATAAGACCTTAAAACTCTTTAACTCAATTAAGCAGGCTCCTGTCATTTGTTAATATGCTTTATATTTCAATTGGATTATAGTTATATTTTTAAACATCCCAGTATTATTATAGTTTTATTGAGCAGTAAATGTTCTTTATTTTTTACCATATATTCGACTTTTTAGTGCTCTTTCTTCTCTCCTGAATTATTGTTCTGCCATTTAGATAATTTCTTACTTCCTGAATAACTTCAGTGCTTTTGTAAATTTGTGTTTACTTGCAATAACTTCTCAATTTTTATTTGTCTGTAAATATGTCCCTTGCTTTCACTTTGAAAGGATATGCCACTGAGTATAAAATTCTAAGTTGATAGGTTTCTTGTTTATTTGTTTATTTCAGGGCTTTGAACCAGTTCATTCCAGTTCAAACCCCTGCAGAGAATTTTCATTTCTGTCCCTGATATATTGAATCAGAATCTACATTTTAACAAAATACCCAGGTGATTCTTATGTATACATAGAAATCACCTTAGGGTCTTGTTAAAATATAGATGTATATATAAGAATCACCTGGAGGGTCTTGCTAAACTATAAATATATTCATGAGAATCGCCTGCTGATCTTGTTGAAATGTAAATGTGTATATAAGAATCACCTGATGAACATTTTAAACTATAGATTCTGATTCAGTATATCTGGGTTGGAAATAAAAATTCTCTACAGGGGGCCAAACCAGAACAATCCAGTTCAAAGCCCTGGTTTGCTTGTATTTTAGCTCTTCAAAAATGTATATCTACTATCTTATTTCTTCCTTTTTTAAATGAAAACTCAGACATAATTTATATTGCTATTACCCAGTCATTAATATGTCTTTTCTTCTCTCAGATAGTTTTTAAAATTTTTGCTTTATCTTCAGTTTTCAAAAGTTTTAATATCATATTTCTAAGTGTAGATTTCTTTGTAGTTATTTTGCTTGGGCTTTGCAGAGCTTATTAAATCTGTAGATTCAAGGTTTTCTAAATTATTGAAAATTATTATTCATTATATTATAAATGATGCTTATGACATATTCTCACACTCCTCTCCTCTTTATAACTCCAATTTTACGTATGTTAGAATTTTTTGATTTCACATATTTTCCAATTTATTTTCCTTTTTTTGCTTTCTGTGCTTAAGATTGAATATATTTTATTAAAATATTTTTCAACTGTTAACCTTTCTTTGGCTGTGTCCAATATATTGTTCTATTGATCAGAGTTCTCCAGAGAAACAAACAGAAACTATAGGCAATTTATTTTAAGGAATTGATTCATTCAGTTGTGGGGGATGGCAAGTCCAAAACCCACAGAGCAGGCAGACAGGCTGGAAACTCAGGCAATTATTGTTGTTACAGTGTTGAGTCTGAAATTTGTAGGGTCTTTCTTTCCAGGATTTATCGTCCTGTAAACTGACTCAGTTCTAGGAAGGAATGCAGCACCCATGACCCTCTCTGTTTTGGTGATTAAACTTAGATTTCTGTTCACTTAGTCAATGTAGCCGGGTCCTTTCTCAAGTGGAGCTGATCTCCCCTCCTTTCATAAAGTTGTGGGTTAAACTGGTTCAGGTCTGGAAACTGAATGAGGGGCCCTGACTCTCTGCTTTGGTAATTCAAGTTAGACTTATGTTAACTTGACCTAGAAGTCTTCTGCTTATAAAAAACAAGTAAAAATTTAGTTACAGGCAGTCCCTGGGTCATGAATGAGATCTGTTCCTAAGTGTGTTTTTTTTTTCTTTTTTAATATATATTTTATTGTACTTCAGGTGAAAGCTTACAGAGCAAATAGTTTCTCATGAAATAGTAGTACACATGTTGTTTTTTTTGACATTGGTTAACAACCCCACAACGTATTAAGCCTCTAAATTCTCAACCTTTTTTTTTGATGAAAATTACAGATGGCCAAAGATACACCGTTTCAAAATTTTCTACATTCACAGTTCAGTGACATTGACTACGCTCTTCCAACTGTGCTGTTATTCTCACTTAAGATGAAGGCTTACAGAACAAAATAGTTTTTCATTTAACAGTTACTACACATGTTGCCCTATGACAATGGTTAACAATCTCACAGCACATCAAGAATATCCTTACTCCACCTTGTGTTCCCTATCACCAGGGGGCTTCCTTGTCCCCTTCTGTCTTCTGGACCTTGTCAGTGGACTATTGTACCTCTTTAGTCTCATTTGTTTATTTATTTATTTATTTATTTTATTTTATTTAAACACCATTTTGAAACTTTTTACTTACACATTTAAGTGATATTGACTATGCTCTTCCAGTTGTGCTGCCATTCTCGCCCAAGATGAAGGCTCACAGGACAAAACAGCCTCCCATTTAATAGTTACTACAAATGTTGCCCTATAGCAGTGGTCAACAATCTCACAATACATCGACAGTGTCCTTATTCAATTTGTGTTCCTTATCATCAGTTTCCTACTCTCCCTCTGCCTTCTGGCCCTTGTCACCGGACTCCTGTACATCGTTAGTCCCATTTAGTTTTACTGGGGTGTCCATTCCCAGGCTTAACATCGAACCTTGAAGGTAACTTCCCCTCTGAGCTGAAAGGGTGTCTGGGGGCCACACTCTCGAGGTTTCTCTAGTATTCTTTAGCCCAGTATATCTGGTCTTCTTTTTTTTTTTTTTTTTTTGGGAGTTAAAATTATGCTCTACATCCTTCTCCAGCTCTGCCCAGAACCCTCTGTTGTGATCCTGGTCAGAGGAGTCATTGGTGGTAGCCGGGCACCATCCAGCTGTACTGGGCTCAGTCCCGTGGAGGCCTTGGTAGCTGTGGACCATTAGTCCTTCAGACTAATCTTTTCCTTGTATCCTGTTCTCTTCATTCTCCCTTGTTCCCGAAGGGATGAGATCAGTGGAGTATCTTAGATGGCCGCTCATAGGCTTTTAAGACCCCAGACACTACTCACCAAGGTAGAATGTAGAGCATTATCTTTATAAGTAGTGTCATGCCAATTGAGCTAGATGTTCCCCGAGATCATGGTCCCCAGAGCCCTCCGTCCAACAACTCAGTCCCTCGGTGGGTTTGGATGTGTCTATAGGGCCTTCATGACCTTTCCTTGTGCAGGTTGTGTTAGTTTCCCCTGTACTATGTACTATCTCATTTCTCACCCAAGTTACCACTTACCTATTACCTATTTAGTATCCCCCCCCCCCTCCCATCCCTGGTAACCAACAAGGTTTGTTACATTTTGCATGTGAATTTTTTCATGGGTTTTTACAATAGAGGTCTCATACAATATTTGTCCTTTTGTGATTGACTTATTTCACTCAGCATGATGTCCTCCAGTTTCATCCATGTTATGAGATGGTTCACCGATTCATTGTTCTTTCTCGTTGCATAGTACTCCATTGTGTGTATGTACCATAGTTTGTGTATCCATTCGTCTGTTGATGGACATCGAGGTTGTTTCCATCGTTTTGCTATTGTGAATAATGCTGCCATGAACATAGGTGTGCATATGTCTATTCGAGTGATGACTCTTATTTCTCTAGGATATATTCCTAGGAGTGGGATTGCTGGATCGAATGGTACGTCTATTTCTAGCTTTCTGAGGAAACGCCATATCATTTTCCAAAATGGCTGTATCATTTTGCATTCCCACCAGCAGTGTATAAGAGTTCCCGTCTCCCCGCAGCCCCTCCAACATTTGTTATTTCCAGTGTTTTTGATTCGTGCCAGTAATGCCGGGGTGAGATGGTATCTCATTGTGGTTTTAATTTGCATTTCTGTAATGGCTAGTGATCGCGAGCATTTCCTCATGTGTCTGATGGCCATTTGAATGTCTTCCTTGGTGAAGTGTCTGTTCATTTCCTTTGCCCATTTTTTGATAGGATTGGTTGTCTTTTTGTTGTAGAGGTGTTGGATTTTCTTGTAGATTATGGAGATTAGACCTTTGTCTGACTTGTACTGTCCAAAAATTTTTTCCCAGTCTGTAGGTTCTCTTTTAACTCTTTTGGTGAAATCTTTTGAAGAGCATAGATGTTTGATTTTTAGAAGATCCCAATTATCTAGTTTATCTGTTGGGTTTTTTGTGTTGATGTTTATGGTTTGTATCCTGTTAATGCCATGTATTAAGGCCTGAAGTGTTGGTCCTATTTTTTCTTCTATGAATTTTATAGTTTGAGGCTTTATATTCAGGTCTTTGATCCATTTTGAAGTAGTTTTTGTATATGGTGTGAGGTATGGGTCCTGTTTCATTTTTCTACAAATGGATATCCAGTTTTGCCAGCACCATTTGTTAAAAAGACTGTCTTTTCCCCATTTGATGTATTTTGGGCCCTTGTCAAAAATCAGGTGACCGTAGGTGGATGGATTTACATCTGAGTTCTCAATTCTGTTGCATTGGTCAATGTCTCTGTTGTTGTACCAGTACCAGGCTGTTTTGACTACTGTAGCTGTATAGTAGGTTCTCAAGTCAGGTAGTGTGAGTCCTCCAACTTTATTCTTCTTCTTCAGTAGTGCTTTACTTATTCGAGGTTTCTTCCCTTTCCATATAAAGTTAATAATTAGTTTTTCCATCTCTTTGAAGAATGTTGTTGGTATTTGTATCGGAATTGCATTGTATTTGTAGATTGCTTTAGGTAGAATTGCCATTTTCACAATGTTGAGTCTGCCTATCCATGAGCATGGTATGTTTTTCCATTTATGTAGATCCCTTTGGGTTTCATGGAGTAGTGTTTTGTAGTTTTCTTTGTATAGGTCTTTTACATTCCTGGTCACATTTATTCCTAAGTATTTTATCTTTTTAGGGGCTATTGAAAATGGTATTGATTTCCTGATCTCCTTTTGATCGTTCCCTTTACTGGTGTATAGGAATCCAACTGATTTTTGAATGTTTATCTTGTATCCTGCTACTCTGCTGAATCTTTCTATTACTTCCAGTAAATTTCTCGTGGAGTCTTTAGGGTTTTCTATGTATAGTATCATATCATCTGCAAACAGGGAGAGTTTAACTTCTTCATTACCAATTTGGATGCCCTTTATTTCTTTCTCTTGCCTTACTGCTCTAGCTAGAACTTCCAGCACAATGTTAAATAGGAGTGGTGATAAAGGGCATCCTTGTCTTGTTCCTGTTTTCAGGGGGAATGTTTTCAGACTTTCTCCATTAAGAATGATGTTGGCTGTTTTGTTTTGCATAGATGCCCTTTATTATGTTGAGAAATTTCCCTTCTATACCTATTTTATTGAGAGCTTTTATCAGCAATGGGTGTTGGACTTTGTCAAATGCCTTTTCTGCATCAATTGAGATGATCATGTGATTTTTTTCTTTCCTTTTATTTATGTGGTGGATTACGTTGATGGATTTTCTAATGTTAAACCATCCTTGCATACCTGGTATGAATCCTACTTGGTCGTGGTGTATTATTTTTTTGATATGATACTGAATTCTATTGGCTAGAATTTTGTTCAGAATTTTTGCATCTATATTCATGAGAGATATTGGTCTATAATTTTCTTTTTTTGTGATGTCTTTGCCTGGTTTTGGTATCAGCGTTATGCTGGCTTCATAGAATGAGTTTGGAAGTGTTGCTTCCTCTTCTATGCTCTGAAATAACTTGAGTAGAACTGGTACGAGCTGTTCTGTAAATGTTTTGTAGAATTCTCCAGTGAAGCCATCTGGGCCAGGGCTTTTTTTGGTTGGGAGTTTTTTGATTACCTTTTCAATCTCTTCTCTTGTTATGGGTCTGTTCAGATTTTCAATATCACTTTGTTGTAGTTTGGGTAGGCCGTATGTTTCTAGAAATTTATCCATTTCCTCTAGGTTTTCAAATTTGTTGGAATATAGTTTTTCATAATATTCTGTTATAATCCTTTTTATTTCAGTTGGGTCTGTTGTCATGTCCCCCTTTCATTTCTTATTTGGGTTATTTGTGCCCTCTGCTGTTTTTCTTTTGTCAGTCTGGCCAGTGGTTTGTCGATTTTGTTGATTCTTTCAAAGAACCAACTTTTGGTTTTGTTGATTCTTTCTATTGTTTTTCTGTTCTCTATTTCATTGATTTCTGCTCTGATCTTTACTATTTCCTTTCTTCCGGCGGTTGTAGGCTTTTTTTGTTGTTCTCTTTCTATTTGTTTGAGTTCTGTAGTTAATGTTTTGATTTTGTCCCTTTCTTTTTTTTTGATATGTGCATCTATTGCTATAAATTGTCCTCTGAGGACTGCCTTTGCTGTGTCCCAAAGGTTTTGGTATGATGTGTTTTCATTTTCATTTGATTCTAGGAATTAATTCCATCTCTGATTTCTTCTATTACCCATTGATGTGTAAGCA
The DNA here is from genome assembly GCA_030035585.1 of Dugong dugon. Taxonomy (NCBI): domain Eukaryota; kingdom Metazoa; phylum Chordata; class Mammalia; order Sirenia; family Dugongidae; genus Dugong; species Dugong dugon. Next base: position 46,203,370 of record CM057465.1, read on the forward strand.
GTTTATTATTCAGTTTCCATGTGTTTGATTTTTTTTCCTTGCTCTTTCTAGTGTTAATTTCTACCTTGATGGCATTGTGGTCAGAGAAGATACTGTGAATTATCTCAGCATTTTGGATCTTGTTGAGGATTGTTCTGTGGCCTAAGATGTGGTCTATTCTGGAGAACGTTCCATGTGCATTGGAAAAGAATGTGTACTTTGTAGCGGTTGGATGGATTGTTCTATATATGTCTATGAGGTCCAGTTGGCTGATTGTGTCCTTTAGGTCTTCTGTATCTTTGCTGAGTTTCTTTTTAGTTGTTATGTCCTTTACTGAGAGTGGTGTGTTGAAGTCTCCTACTATTATTGTGGAACTGTCAATTTCTCTTTTCAGTGCTGTTAGAGTTTTTTTTATGTATTTTGGAGCCCTGTCATTGGGTGCATAGATATTTATTATGGTTATGTCTTCATGATGGATCATCCCCTTAATCATTATATAGTGTCCTTCTTTGTCTTTTATGGTAGATTTGGTTTTAAAGTCTATTTTATCTGAGATTAGAATTGCCACTCCTGCTCTTTTTTGATAGTTGTTAGCTTGATATATTTTTTTCCAACCTTTGATTTTTAATAAATTCACATCTTTGTTTCTAAGATGTGTCTCTTGTAGACAGCAAATTGATGGATCCTGTTTTCTTATCCATTCTGCCACTCTCCGTCGCTTTATGGGTGCATTGAGTCCATTTACGTTCAGTGTAATTATTGATAGATGTGAATTTGTTGCTGTCATTTTGTAGTGCTTTTTTTTGTGATGCTGAAGTTTTCTTTGTTATTCTTACTCTCTTGTGCTGAGTTCCTTTTGTTTGTGGATTTTGTGTTCATTTCTTTTGTTTTTGTAGGTTTTGGTTTTTTTGAGACTTTATGTTTTTCGTCTTTATTTTTATGAGTTGGTTTGTTAACTTTTTTTGTGGTTACCATGAATTTTGCCCTTATCTTTATAATTTTGAAGCAGTCTACCGTTACTTGGTATCGCCTTGCCTTCTTCTCCTTTAGAAGGTTCTATACCTATGCCGTTTGTTCCCTCTTTCATTGTTTTGATGTTGTTGTCATCCTTTGATTGATTTCTCTGATTCCCTGTTGTATATCTTTTCTTTTTGGAAAGTCGTCTGTAGTTCAGTTCCTAGAATGGTATCTGGTTCATGTTAACCTGCGTCCTAGGTCCTAGGTCCTGCCTGAGGGCTTAAGCTGTTTGTCCTCAGATCGAAGAACTCCCTTTAATAATTCTTGTAAGTTTGGTTTGACTTTTGCATATTCCTTTAGTTTCTGTTTATCTAGAAATGACCTAATTTCACCATCAAATTTGAACGAGAGTTTTGCAGTATATATTATTCTTGGCTGACAATTTTTTTCTTTCAAGATTTTATATATGTCATCCCATTGCCTTCTTGCCTGCATGGTTTCTGCCGAATAATCTGAGCTTAGTCTTATTGTTTCTCCTCTGTATGTGACTTCTTGTTTTTCACGAGCTGCTCTCAGGATTCTTTGTTTGTCTTTAGTTTTAGCGAGTGTGAATATGATATGTCTTGGTGATTTTCTTTTGGGGTCTCTTCTATATGGGGTTCGTTGAGCTTCTTCGATGACCAGCTTTTCATCTTTCATGATATTGGGAAAGTTTTCTGTCAGCAGTTCCTCAATGATCCTCTCTGTGTTTTCTGTTTTCTCCCCCTGTTCTGGTATGCCAATCACTCGTAAGTTTTTGCTTTTAATTGTGTCCCACATAACTCTCAGGGTCTCTTCATTTTTCTTTGTTCTTTTTTCTGAGTTTTCCTGAAACAGAGTTGTATCCAAGTGTTTGTCTTCAGTTCCACTGATCCTGTCTTCCATGGTTTCAAATCTACTTCTCAGCCCTTCTATGACACCGTCCATTTCTGAAATCTTGTTGTTTATCTTTTGGATTTCTAATTGTTGTTTTTGTATAATTTCGAGTTGTGAATTTATTTTGGCATTTTGTTCTTGCATCATCTTCCTGAATTCTTCCAATTTTTTGTCTGTATTTTCCATAAATTTGTCTATTTTTTCCTCATGTTTGTCAGCTTTTTGCCTCAGTTCTTGGAAAATTCCGAGTATTAGTGATTTGAGTTCCGTATCAGGTACTTCTAGTGCATTTTCTTCCACAGGAGAGTTATCTGGTGTTTTAATTTGGACGCCTATTGGAGCCATCTTGTCTTGTTTTGTAAATGTTTTGATATTGTTTGCTGTTTTCAGGGCATTCGGTAGATATTTCTCTCATTTATTGATTGTAGATTTTTTTGTTTTGTTTTGTTTTGTCCTTGTGGTACAGCTGGGCAGATCTAGTTGAGGAGGAGCCACTGGGATGGGTTGCTTGTGGCACTCACCGCAGCCACCAGGACGGTCGGTAGTCAGTGCTGGGCAGGTTCCAATAGGGCGTGCCTGCACCGCTTGGTGATGTGATGTCTAGTGCACGGTGCAGGTAGGTAGGGTGCAGCGGGAAGATGGTTATGTGTGAAGCTAAGCTGGATATGGGAGAGAGGAGAGAGGAGGAGGAGCAAAAAGTGTACAAACATAAAAGAATGCTAGGGGAGCTTGTCGTTGGAATGTACAGATGAGAGACTATGGGATGGAGGAAACCAGAAGGGGGAAGAGAAAGAAAAGGAAAGAATGACCAAATAAAAATCAGAAAAGTTAAAGAACTGCAAAGTTCCCAGGGATCCCACCGATGCAGCTATGAGGTCTGGGGGAGTCGGTCTCAATTTTCACAGCTCAGCCTGGCCAGAAGGTACAGAGGCATACATCGCCTGGAATTCAGGGATCAGAAAGAGAAGGAAGAGATAGAGAGACAAGAAATTAAGCAATGAAGAAAGACAAAAGAGAAAAAGAGGTAAAAGATGACAAAACTAATCAAAAAAGGAAGAAAAATAAAATTGAGAGAAAAAAAAAAAAAGGGCAACACCAGCAGTCAGTGCCTACAAATGGGACCCAGAGAGCCCCCACTCAGGGGCGCAAATTCCAAGAAGCCGGTAGTCTCGGGGTTAAGTGACCGTGGCCACGGGAAGCAGAGGGGCCAACGAACAAAGGCCCCAGGATCCCACCCGCGCGGGAGCCCAGACCTGGAAACAGCCACACGCCCGAAAGCAGCCCTACAGCCCCGCAGGAGAGAGCAGAGACGGCACTCGGAACCAGGCACCCAGGCAAAAGGAGGGGGAGGCGGAAGAAAAAGCTTCGCTAGGTGCCAGCAAACGGCTCCCAGAAAGCCTCCAGCCCGGGCGCGCAGAATCCAAGCACCGGCGCCCCCCTGCTCAGGGACTCCGGCCACGGAAAGCAGAGGGGCGAACGAACAAAGGCCCCGGGATCCCACCCACATGGGAGCCCAGACCTAGAAACAGCCACACGCCCGCACGCAGCCCTACAGCCCCGCAGGAGAGAGCAGAGACGGCACTCGGAACCAGGCACCCAGGCAAAAGGAGGGGGAGGCGGCAGAGAAAGGTTCGCTAGCTGCCAGCAAACGGCTCCCAGAAAGCCGCCAGCCCAGGCGCGCGGAATCCAAGCACCAGCACCCCCCAGCCCAGAGACCCTGGCCACGGAAAGCAGGGGATCCCCAGCTGAGGCGAAGAGGGGTGGGTGGTGGGAGAGCGCGCACCGCAGTTTACCGGTCGTTCTGTCTCCGACCAGATGCTCTGCAAGGCTGCTCTCCCGTTTGCTGGTCTCCGATAGGAATCCAAGATGGTGGATCCGCGCTGCGTTAGCTGGTAAGGAATCTCTGCCTGAGTCTCTCCTCGCTCTCTGTTCTCTTTTAGTATTCTCACTCCGTTTGGTGTTTGGCTGAGTTCTTTATCTCTTCATTTGGTGTTCTAGGGTTTCAGGATTGTTGATTCTCTGTTAGGCTTAGTTTTTCGGATCTTTGCTGTGGAGGGACGGCGTGGTGTTTCTGCCTAGAGCGCCATCTTGCCCCTCCCAGCCCTAAGTGTGTTTTTAAGTTGAATTTGTTTGTAAGTCAGAACAGGTGCATACGGTTCTTGTTTAGCCTTACTTTAGTGCAAGAAAAGCCTTGAAAACTTTTCAATGATTTAAACCTGCAGGTGCAGCAAGTGAAGACGATTGTGATGAAGAATTTGTTATAAGTAGGGGTTGGTTCAATCGTTTCGAAGTGATGGCAAATTTACATAACATTAAAGGGCAAATAGAAGTTGTCCAAAAGTCAGATGTTATCCTAGGGACTGCCTGTACTTCCAATTTATTTCACTTCTAAGGACACGTGTTTGCCTGGGTTTTATTGACTATGCAAAAGCATTCAACTGTGTGGTTTATAACAAATTATGGATAACATTTCGAAGAATGGGATTTCCAGAGCACTTAACTGTGCTTATGCAGAACCTGTACATAGATCAAGAGGCAGTCGTTTGAAGAGTACAAGGGGATATTGTGTGGTTTAAAATCAGGAAAGGTGTGTGTCAGGGTTGTATCCTTTCACCGTACTTATTCAATCTTTATACTGAACCAATAATCCTAGAAGCTGGACTATATGTAGAAGAGCAGGGCATCAGGATTGGACGAAGACTCATGAACAACTTGCAATATGCAAATGACACAACCTTGCTAGCTGAAAGTAAAGAAGACTTGAAGCACTTACTGATGAAAAGTCAAAGACTACAGCTTTCAGTATGAATTACACTTCAATGTAAAGAAAACAAAAATCCTCACAACTAGACCAATAAGCAACATCATGTTAAACCAAGAAAATATCGACGTTGTCAAGGATTTCATTTTACTTGATTCTACAATCAACACCCATGGAAGCAACAGTCAAGAAATCAAATGATATATTGTCTTAGGCAAATCTGCTGCAAAAGACCTCTGTAAAGTGTTAAAAAGCAAGGACTCAAGTCATGGTATTTTCTTTTTTTTTTTATTATTTTTTTTCCATACAAAAATTTATACATACATTGTTACGTGACTCTAATTGCTCTCCCCATACTGTGACAGCACACTCCTCCTTTCCACCCCTGATTCCCCATGTCCATTCAACCAGCTCCTAACCCTCTCTGCCTTCCCATCTCACCTCCGGACAGAAGTTGCTTGTTTAGTCTCTTGTATCTCCTTGAGCTCAGAGGCTCACTCCTCACGAGCATAATCACTTTATGTCCCACAGTCCGGTTCAATCCTTGTCTGAAGAGGTGTCCTCGGAAATTGTTTTAGTTCTGGGCTGATAGAGAATCCAGGGGCCATGCTTTCCAGGGTTCCTCCAGTCTCAGTCAGACCATTAAGTCTGGTCTTCTTACTAGAATTTGAGTTCTGCACCCCACTTTTCTCCTGCTCCATCCGGGACTCCCTGTTGTGTTCCCTATCAGGGTGGTCATTGGTAGTATCTGGGCAGCATCTAGTTCTGGTCTCAGGCTGATGAAGTCTCTGGTTTATGTGGCCCTTTCTGTCTCTTGGGCTAGAACTTCCCTTGTGTCTTTGGTGTTCTTCATTCTCCTTTACTCCAGGTGGTTGAGACCAACTGATGCATCTTAGATGGCTGCTTGCAAGCTTTTAAGACTCCAGATGCCACTCATCAAAGTAGGATCAAGTCATGGTATTTTACATCACCATGTATACATGTGAAAGATAGACAAAGAATAAGGATGATTGAAGAATTGATGCCTTTGAATTTTGGTATTGACAAACAATACTGAGTATATCATTGACTTCCAGAAGAATGGACAAATCTGTCTCAGAAGAATTACCGTCAGTATATGCCTTAGAAGTGAGGATGACAAGCTTTGTCTCTTGTACTTTGGACATGCTATCAGGAAAGACCAGTCATTTGAGAAGGACCTCATGCTTGGTAAAGTAGAGGGTCAGCCAAAAAGAGGAAGACCCTTAACGAGATGCACTGACACAGTGGCTGCAACAACGGGCCCAAACACAGCAACAGTTCTGAGGATGGCGTAGGACTCAGCAGTGTTTCGTTCTGTTGTACATAGGGTATCTATGAGCAGAATCGACTTGACGGCACCTAATAACAACGAGGACACCATGATCTACTAACTAAACCCACTCATCTTTGTTAGTCAAACTCTTCTGATTACTGTTTTAACTCGGCTGTCCATTATGGTAACCACACCCTCCTTATCTTTGGTAATTAAATGCTCCCACTTGGGCCTGCCATCCCAGGATTCAACTAGTTCAGTAGTAACAATTTCCACTGTAATTTATGAAAAGAGTTTTGGAAAGAGATACCACAGATTTATTCAAGGATAGTGGCAGTCCCCTGACAAATTTATTCTTCACAGCAGTGGTGAAAAGTATGTCCTCTGGACCCTCCTAGCATTGGTAGTCAGTTCTAAACCAGTAAATTCGCTCTACTTACATAGTCCCTAAATCTTTAGATCCCTTCTTCTACAGTATACCAAGGCAGATTTGGCATTTCCACTTCATTTAGTGTAAGCCACCTTTTGATCCACATTTAAGCCAACCAATCAAACTGTTAGAGCCCTTTCTAATCCCTTGAAATACAATACTGAACTCAGAATACCTGCTTAGTCCATTCATAGCAATAAATTCATTCTGATCAACTCTATGTTCCTTGTATCATTATCCCACATCCTTAATGTCCATTCACACACATGTTCTCTGGATTTCTGCCTGTATAAGTTGGAAAAATCATATAGTTCTTTTGGAGAGTAACACACTTGATACATCTGATACTTTGTACCTCAGCTTTCTGGATCTGCTGGAACTTTTATCTAGTTATACTTCTAGAAGCACAAAGGAGTGGCTGGTGTGAATATGAAGGAGAATCAGCAATGTTTTGCAAGGCGACTACATCAGGAGAGGCCATTACAGGTTCCTCAAGCAAAGCTGAGTTAAAGATGGGAGTGGAAGACTGTTGCTATTGGCAAATAAGATTCATCAGAATATTAAAAAAACACCAAACCCATTGCCATCAAGTCAATTCTGACACGGAGCAACCCTGTAGAACAGAATAGAACTGCCCCATTGGGTTTCCAAGGCTGTAAATCTTTATGGAAGCAGACTGCCACATCTTTCTCACACAGAGCAGCTGGAGGGTTCAAACCACCAACATTTCAGTTGGCAGTCGAGTGCTTAACCACTGTGCCATCAGGTCTACTTACTCAGAATATAGGAGTTGCATATTCACAGCTTTATCAGGATTTGTCCATATGTCCCCATTCCAATTTCCAGATGGCAATGGGGTATTCTTCCCAATAAATACCCTCCCTCGCTTTAACAACAACAACAACAAAAAAAAAAAAAAAAAAACAGGAAACCCTCATGGCATAGTGGTTAAGAGTTTGGCTGCTAACCAAAAGGTTGGCAGTTCAAATCCACCAGGAGCTCCTTGTAAACCCTATGGGACAGTTCTACGCTGTCCTCTAGGGTTGCTATGAGTCGGAATCGACTCTACAGCAAGGAGTTTGGTTTGGTTTTCACTTCAACAGCAGACACCCATGAGGTTGGGACTTCAGTTTACATCTCAGTTATGTTACTAACAGGATGAGAATCTGGGTTTGGTTTTCTGAAATTTCAGCTGCCTAATACAGGAGACAAAGTTATCTTTTAGGGCAGACACATTTGTTTTTATAAATAAAATAAAAATCTTTACTCATCTTTTGTTGTTACAGAAACTTTCACGTCATTTATGGGGCACTGGAGCTGGGAATATGAGGTTCTGAGCTCATCCTTTTTTTCTGCCACATTCTCCAGTGAAGTTGGGAACAACCTGACCTATTGCTGTAGTCTATTCTGACTCCTAGTGACCCTATAGGACAGAGTAGAACTGCCCTGTAGGGTTTCCCAGGCTGTAATCTTTACAGAAGCAGACTGCCACAAAATCTCCTAGGGTGCCACTGGATGTGTTCGAATCACCAATCTTTCAGTTAGCAGCTGAGTGCTTAACCACTGCACCCACAGGTAGGAGCAACCAGCCAATTTTACTATACTAGTTTGACAAAAAATATTCTAAAGTATCACCCAGAACCCTGCCTTTTATAAGTATTTCATTCCGAGTATGCAATGGTGACTTTTGCATTTGTTTCTATTGCCACATCATAGCATGGACTACCTGTATGCTCTTTACTACTGTAAATAGTCATTATTGCCTTTAAAAGTAATTAGAGAATTAATTCTAGAAACCTGAAAACTAACTCAGAAAACTCATCTGGATGATTCTGTTCCTTTTAAACCACTCTCAGTATCCAAATCTGTATCATTCAGGGTTCTCCAGATTATTTATATGTATACTTTGGACATGTTATCAGGAATGGCCAATCTCTGGAGAAGGATGTCATGCTTAGTAAGTATTAGAGGGTTAGCAAAAAAGAGGAAGACCCTCAAAGAAATACATCAACACAGTGGCTGCAATAATGGGCTCAAGCATAACAAGGATTGTGGAGATGGTGCAGGATTCGGCAGTGTTTCATTCTGTTGTACGTAAGGTCGCTATGAGTCAGAACTGACTCAAGGGCACCTAACAGTAACAAACAATTCTCCTTGACAGTGGGCTGCTGTTAATGTGGGCTTTATTTCTTTTCTTTTTTTCCTTTTAATCAAAGAGAAGGCCACCTTATAAAACTTTCCTGACATCATCTTGCATTGGTGATTGAATTTTGTTTGTCGTACACCATTTCTATGAGGCTACAATGTAGAAGAACCTGGCTGTATGTACACTCCCTTTCCCAGTTTTCTCTTACATGAAGACTTATTGTCAAGGGCAATTTCCTTTCTCTCCATGGGCAATAAAACACTAAGCTATCTGAGATAAGTGACTTAACCTCATCTACCCCCTCAAAACACATATATTTTCATTTGATAATACTTCCCATATGTTTATTTAATGCTGGTTAATAATTTACTAAGCAGTTGCTATTTGTTTTTGGTTCCTGTATTTTCTTATACTTTATTCTAAGTTCAAATCTGCATTAAAATTTTATTTTTGATATTTTATCCTTCCTTTCTAGAAGTTTTGAAGCAGAAGAGGGTCCAGGTACTTGTAAATTGCCAGGAATGGATGCTTTAACATGACACCTATACACATTAAGTAAATGGTTGATAGTGCCACCTATTTCTTAATTTCTCATGTTGAAAGGACTTGCAGACACAGAGCACTATGCTATCATCTTGACTAAAATAAACACTATGGATATTGCAGAATTTGAAATAAACAGATCAACACATCACAAGTAAGACTACCTTCATATTAACCTGGAAACTCTTAAAACTCTGCACATTTAAATGATATATATGGGATTAAGTCAAGTATATAAATTGTGTGTTATCCCTTACAAAATTTGTATCCTGAAGCAGCCAGAAATGTCCTTGCTGTTCCATTTAGATTAAATATCTAGTTACATTAAGCAAATAAAAGGAGTTAAAAACATTTAAGGAAAGAACCATTAGGGTTGCAAGTACAATTTCATAAAAAAGTTAAGGAGCAGAAGAGGAAATTTTCAAATGGAATACTGTAGCAAGAGAGAGTTCTTTCTACAGTAGAGTCAGCAAGGCTGGCCATTGCTGAACTTTATCACAGAACACAGACTTGCATGGCTGAAAAAGATAGGGCTTCAATGCCAGATAGAAACTGCGTGGTGAGCTTGGCAGCACAGGCAAGCACTTTTAGCAAGGAAGCAGACAAGGCGGATGGCAGCCCATTCACCTCCAGAGGGAATGGATAAATAGCTAGGAGACTAAAAATAGACAAAGCCATGTTTTCTATTAATTGAAAAAAATGATGCCTCTCTTCCCACTTCCTTTTGATGAATATTAATCACTTCATGCTACTTTAGAACTGGGAGCTGCACTAAAATGTCTACAGTATACTAGGAAACAAGGCTGTAATTTTCTATATTTGCATTACTTAAAACACATGACTTGCAAAACGTTTTCATGTTTTGTACACTTTGTATCATTCTAAATCAGTTGGTCTAAGCACATATACATATATGTATCCATGAAGTGAATATGTCTATTTTGGCTATAAAAATTATGATAGACTTCAGAGTCTGCAATTTTCAAACACAATTTTATTACAATAATGATTTAAATGCATAAGCCATTGAGAAAATTCTACATCATAATGTCATTTCCAAAATGAGAAATATATTTTTATTAAGAGAAGATAAATTCTATTTTTAATTTTTCTGCTTTTCATTGACAATTTATTCACACCTTCTAAAGAAATAACAAAAAATTAATACAATCAATAATAATTATAAATGTATATAAATTATTTCAGCATTACTTTGTAAGTAATTATAGGAAAATAATATATTTCTAAGAATCCTAATACGTTCTAAGAAAAGTGGCTTTGAAAAGAATCATCTTAGTTTTTAACATGTTCATGATGACTTTAATAGTATTTTCGTATCTATAAAGCATAGAGTGAAGTAGTAGTGACTAAAATAAATCAGAACAGATTATATCATACTGTTAGACATTTTATCAAGTATATCATGAAAAGATATGAAATAAAATGATTATCTTTCCACAGTGCAAATCCTTCCAACGTGTTTTCAAAACACTTTAATTTACAAGGCCCTTAAAATAAAATTCCAGGTCAAGGAATATGAGATTTTGTTTTATCACTATTGAAAAATTGCCTGTAGTATTTTAGCACTATATTAGTCAGTTTAAAGTTGTTCATCTATGGGCACATCATTACAGGGCAAAAAATGAAAATATGAGATTGGATTATATAATGTACTGACTGCCCTTGGAAGAAAATTAAAAACATCTAGAATTTGATTTATGTTAATTAAACAAAAGACCTATCAAAATTAAGGCATAGGCATCTCTACTTCTCAAGTCTTTAATCATTTTATTAAACCATACTCACTGGAGGTACTCAGTCTTTTGTCTGACCAGTGACAATTCATTTGGTATGGTTTGCTCAGAGTCTCCCCATACAGAAAGACTTGGTTTGGCTTTGCTGAACAGAAACTCTGCTTCAAAATCTGTGGTCTGAGTACCACATCCACCTGATTTCTGTTCCTGCTCTGACTTTGTGTATTTGTATCGATAACTGAATATCAGCCTGAGCCAGAGCTGCAAGGGATCAAGAGGTCTGGATTTAGGAGGAAGAACATAGAAAAAAAAAAGAAACAATTACATATTTATAACTGTTATATCCTTTCACTAATATCTGACTTGTTTTTCAGGCCATAGAGAAATCCCCCCCCACTAAACACACTGATGTACAGTAGATTTTGAGGAAACATATCACTATGGTAGTTTTTAAATATTAACATATGTTTCTCTATGCAAAATAGATAGGCTATGAATAATGATAAGAATGAATATGTAAACTTGGCTGACAAGCTAACTGTAGAAAGCCAAAGGTAATAATAAGAGTATTAACTAATATGAATGAGTGATCCTTGGGTGGCACAAATGGTTTGCTCTCAGCTACTGAATGAAATGTTCACGGTTTGAATCCACTCAACAGTAACATGAAAGAAAGCTCTGGTGATCTGCTCCTGTAAGATTACAGCCAAGAAAATTCTATGGAAAGCAGTTCTATTCTGAAGCATCTGGGATCACTATGAGTTACAATAGACTTGATGGGAGAAAGTTTTTTGTTTTTTTTTTAATATGAGTTAGAACTTGGGCTAGTTGCATTATCTCACTGAATCTTACTTATCATTACTATTATTCGTACTTTACTGTTGAAAGAACTGAGGCTTAGGGATATTAATTATACTGTCCAATGTCTTTACAACTAGTTAAGTGGTAGAGCTAGGATTTAAACTCAGACATCCTGAGCTAGACTTTAATTTTCACTCTTACGCTACATTGGTGGTTGAAGGGCTAACTATTTCGTGAAGTTTTGGAAAAATAGGTAACTTAGCAATGACTAAGTTCCTATTGCTCACAAGTGATGAAATGCTGGTTATAGGCGTAAGTAGTTGACAACTTGTGCAAAATAAGGACTCATCATAGAGCAGTAGAAAAGCTGAAAACAATTAAGACAGTAGCCAATGAATTTCATGAAGGTTAGAGATTTTCGTTGTGATCTCTGAAAATGAAGTAAAGTGTTATAAAATAAATCAATGCACTGGAGAGCATAACTAGGCTGAATAAAAGCAGGTACAATTGAATTACCACCATAAAGTGAATGATGCCAACAGTACATCACAAAAAGAAGCCTCCTTAAACATAGGAGACAGCTTTCCTGGGCTTAAAGCAAAACCATCTCTCTGTCTAAAAGGAATCACTAATACAATAATCATTAGTTTAAAATAGAATTTTATTCATAATCTTTTAAAATCTTTATGCTCTTAATTACGTTCCATTCATGTGATTAAAGAATAAATCTACCAACTTATTTACAGTGAAAATTACCCATCCACATTTACAAAAAATGAAAATGATGGAGAAGCATTTTTATTATCTTATAAATACTGCAATTAACCTCTAAATAATAGTTTTTCTAATAAAGTAAATAAGCAAAAATTGCCAACAGTTCAATTTAATTAACCCTAATTAAATTGCAGCATGTCACTAAATGTAATTACACTGAATTTTTCATGGGGTTACATTTCATAATGCATTAAATATTATTATTGGTCGTTGACATTTTATCCTCAGTAAGCAAGCCAAGACTTATTTATGGTTATTTTTATGAGATGAATCAAACAACTCCTAAATCTTTTTCTAACATGATATCTTTGAGTAGGCTTTTAAAAATTTTTTTGTGGTGATATAGTATCTCCAATGGTAGAAATATTATATGAAGAAACTTCTATGTTATGATGTATAATCAAATTTGTTTTTGTAATAATTGCATCATCTACACACATGAGAATCCTGCAGCCTTTCCAGATATAATTTATTCTTACAGATATAAGGCCTTTTCTAACTTCTTACCCTCCCCTACCCTGGGAGTAGGTATGTATATACTGTAGGCCAGCAAAAATTGAACAGTTCTTGAAGATTTTAGAGCTCCTTGAATTAAATTACTCCTGCAATTTTAAATAATTCAATATTGTATTTTTACAATCTTATTGTACAGTTATCAATTCCCTATGAAACTGACAATAAGCTTAACGCTCACTTGTTTACTCTTCTTGTGACAGTAACAGTTGTCTCATACCTAAGATGATCAAAAATATTTAAATTTTTATGTTGTGAGAAAAGGACATTTCTCTGAGCAAAAACACAATACCTAATGACCAACAAATGTACTTAATTCGGGAATTCCTTTTGGCTGAGCCATGGAAAGTCCTAGTCAAAAATGAAATTGTCTTTTGAGTAAGACAACACTTTAGGCATACTAACAGTAATAACAGCAACACCCTTTTTGATTAGCCCCATACTGGCACTTAGCAAGGGTTATGTTTTTAATTTTAACAACCCAACAGGGAAGTATCAATTTTTGCACTTAATAGACTAGAAAAAACTAAGGCTCACAGATATAATCACCAAAGTTTATAAACACACAAGAAAGCTTTATTCAGCTTGAAAATGTCTGCACCAGTAGGCTTTTTCCTGTATACTATGTTGACTGAAAATTTCCTGGCGCTCACAGTTAGCACTATGTATTAGCATTAGTCGCAAATAGACAGACTAAAATAGATTCAATTCAGTTGTATTCAGTGCAAATATACAGATGCATAGTGAGTTCCTTGTCTGGACCAAGGATTATGTTTTATGCATCTGGCAAGAAGACAAGTAAGACTTGGGCCTTTCCTATAGTTGTACAATGTCTAATACTAGACACAACATGAAATCAAAATTTACCTTTGTTGTTTCTGCTGTTGTTAGCTGTCATCTAGTAGCCCTCCCAACTCATGTTGACTTCATGTGTTACAAAGTAGAACCGCTCCATAGGGTTTTCTTGGCTGTGATCTTTATGGAAGCAGATCACCAAGTCTTTCTTCTGTGGAGCCCCTGGGTGGGTTCGAATCATCAATCTTTTGGTTAGCAGCTGATTGCAAACCCCTTGCACCACCCAGGCTCCTAAAATCTACTGTGGAATTTTAAAAATATAATAAAAGAAGTATGCATAAAGCAAAGTGGAAGCATGGAGACCCTGGGTATGCAAATGGTTAACATGCTTGACTGCTAACTGAAAGGTTGGTGATGTGAGTCTACGCAGAGGAGCCTCTGAAGAAAGGCCTGGCAATCTACTTCCAAAAAATCAGCCATTGAAAATCCTGTGGAGCACAGTCCTACTCTGACACACATGGAGTTGCCATTAGTGGGAATCAACTCTATAGCAAGTGGTTGTTTTGTTTTGTTTTTGTGTTAAAGGGTACCAAATAGAATAAGAAACACAGAGAACAGAGAGCGAAGAGAGACACATGCAGACATCCCCTATCAGCTAACACAGCACGGATCTGCAATCTTGGACTCCTATCGGAGATAGGCGAAAAGGGGGTATGAGAAAGTAGCTTCATAGAGCTTCCAGCAGGAGACAGAACAACCACACAGGCATGGCCTACCAGAACCTGCCCTGCACTGATTCCCAGCCCACCCTGTCTGCCCTAGTACGTGCCACAAACAACCCATCCCAGCAACTCCCCTTCAGCTGGACCTGACCTGCTGTACCATGCCTGAGTGACTGACCCTGCCCATAGGAGAAGGAGGTGAAAAGCATCTTGCCTACAGACGAGCAAACAACAAACAACGCACTGGCTGCCTGATCAGACATAACCAAATAAAACAAAAAAATAGGATAAAACAAACAAATCTACAATCAATAAATGAGGAAAATAACAACTGAATGCCCCGAAGACAGCAGACAATATCAAAACATTTACAAAAACAGGACAGGATGCTTCCAGTAGGCATCTAAAATAAAACACCAGATGACTTTCCAGTAGAAGAAAAGACACTACCTGATAGGAAATTCAAATCTCTAATGTTCAGAGCTATCCAAGAGTTGAAGCGAAAAGCAGACAAAAATGAGGAAAAAATAGACAAATTCATGGAAAAGGAAGACAAATTCATGGAAAATATAGACAAAAAAAAAAAAAAAAGGAAGAATTCAGGAAAATAATGCAGGAACAAAATGCCAAAATAGATTCACAACTAGAAATTATACAAAAACAACAATTAGAAATCCAAAAGATAAACAACAAGATTTCAGAAATGGGCAGTGTCATAGAATGACTGAGGAGCAGATTTGAAACAGTGGAAGACAGGATCAGCGGAATTGAAGACAAACACTTGGATACATCTCTGAGGAAAAATCAGAAAAAAGAACAAAGAAAAATGAAGAAACCCTGAGAATTGTGTTGGATATGATCAAAAGCAAAAATTTGTGAATGATCGGAATTCCAGAACAGGGGGAAAAAACAGAAAACACAGGATCATTGAAGAATTGATGACAGAAAACTTCCCCAATATCATGAAAGATGAAAAGCTGACCATCCAAGAAGCTCCATGAACCCCGTATAAGATAGAATCCAAACAAAAATCACCAAGGCATATCATAATCACACTTGCTAAAACCAAAGACAAAGAATCCTGAAAGCAGCTTGAGAAAAACAAAAAGTCACATACAGAGGAGAAACAATAAGACTAAGCTCAGATTATTCAACAGAAACCATGCAGGTGAGGAGGCAATGGGATGACATATATATAAAACCTGGAAAGAAAAAAATTGCCTGCCAAGAATAATATACCTTGCAAAACTCTCATTCAAATATGGTGGTGAAATTAGGACATTTCCGGATAAACAGAAATTAAGGGACTATGCAAAAAACAAAACCAAACTCACAAGAGTTATTAAAGTGAGTCCTTCAATAGGAGAAGAAACAACATCAGTCCACAGGCTGAATCTAGGATGGAGGATCATACCAGCCAGACACCAACTTAGGAAATGAACTCTTAAGGACTATCCAAGACCAAAAGAATTACAACAGGGAATCAGAGAGGTTAATCTGTAAATGACAACAACATCAGAACAATAAAAGAGGGAATAAACTGTGTAGGTATAGAATCTTCTAATGGAGAGGAAGACAAGGCAATACCAAGTAATAATGGACTGGTTAAAACCTGGGAAGATAAAGGTAAATTTCAAGGTAGCCACAAAGAAAGTTAACACACTACACATCAAAAGAAAAACATAAAGTCTCAGTAAAAACAAAACCTACAAAAACAAAAGAAATGAAAAAATAACACAAACAAAAGTAATTTAGCACAGGAGAGTAAGAGAAACAAAGAAAACCTCAGCACCACAAAAAAAAAGCACTACAATATGACAGCAATAAACTCATACCTATCAATAATTACACTAATATAAATGGCCTAAATACACCCATAAAGAGACAGAAAGTGACAGAATGGATTAAAAAAAACAGGATCCATCAATATGCTGTCTACAAGAGACAGACCTTAGAAACAAAGATGTAAATGTATTAAAGATCAAATCATGGAAAAAATATATAAAGCAAACAGCTACCGAAAAAAGAGCAGGAGTGGCAATACAAATCTCAGATAAAATAGACTTAAAAACAAAATCCACCATAAAAGCCAAAGAAGGACACTATATAATGATTAAGGGGACGATCCATCATGAAAACACAACCATAATAAACATCTAAGCACCCAATGACATAAAACAAACTAACAGCACTGAAAAGAGAAATTGACAGTTCCACAATAATAGTAGGAGACTTCAACATACCACTCTCGCTAAAGGACAGAACATCTAAAAAGAAACTCAACAAAGATACAGAAGACCTAAAGGGCAAAAAGAAATTGTAGTTTGAACATGAATAAGGCTATTATAAGTCTTACATATTCTTCTGGTGTATAGCTGCTTTGAACAAAGATTCTGTATTAAAGGGGAAAATCAATCAAAAGCAAATCAAATCTATATTTTACTAGAAAGCTATAGAGTCTCCTTCCACTTGCTTTATCTCCAAGTACTCTTTGAATTTAGTTTCAATCAAACTACAACAAATTCAGGAACTTAGAAAATGATCCACACATACTGAAAGCAGATAACAGCAGAAAGAGGTTTACTTGTGTTTTATTAACTTTGAAAAGCATTACTTTGTGGATCATAACAAATTATGGACAACATTGTGAAGAATATAAATTAGAGAACACTTAATTGTACTCATGCAGAACTATACATACACCAAGAGGCAGTCACTCAAACAGAACAAGGGAATACTGTGTGGTTTAAAACCAGGAAAGGTGTGCATAAGAGTTGTATTCTTTCACCATACTCATTCAATTAGTATGCTGAGCAAATAATCCCAGAAGCTGGACTATATAAAGAAGAACACAGTATCATGATTACAGGAAGACTCGTTAACAACCTGTGATATGCAAATGACACAGCCTTGCTGCTGCAAGTGAAGAGGGCTTGAAATACTTACTAATGAAGTTCAAAGACGGCAGCCTTCAGTGTGGATTACACCTCAACATAAAGAAAATATTCTCACAACTGGACCAATAAGCAACACCATGATAAACAGAGAAAATACTGAAGTTGTCAAGGATTTCATTTTACTTGGATCCACAATCAACACCCACTGAAGCAGCATTCAAGAAATCAAATGATGTATTGCATTGGGCAAATCGACTGCAAAACACCTCTTTAAAGTGTTAAAAAGCAAAGATATCACTTTGAAGACTAAGGTATGCCTGACCCAAGCTGTGGTATTTTCAGTCGCCTCATATGCATGCCAAAGCTGGATGATGAATACGGAAGACCAAAGAAGAATTGATGCCTTTGAATTACTGTGTTGGCAAAGAATATTGAATATACCATGGACTGACAAAAGAGCAAACAAATCTGTCCTGGAAGAAGCACAGAGAGAATGCTCCTTAAAAGGGAGGATGGCAAGACTTCATCTCAAGTACTCTGAATATGTTATCAGGAGGGACCAGTCCCTGGAGAAGGACGTCATGCTTAATAAAGAAGAGGGTAAGCAAAATAGAAAGACCCTCAATGAAATGGATTGACACAGTGGCTCCAAAAATGGGCTCAAACATAGCAACAATGGCACAGGACCAGGCAGTGTTTCATTCTTTTGTACCTAGGGTCGATACAAGTCAGAACCAACTGGACGGCACCTAACAACAATAACAGCAACAATAGAACTTCTCCACTGTTCTACTTGGACTGAAATCCTCACTTTGCTTTTAAATCTTAGCAGGGCTCCAACTTTAATTCTTGTTATGGGCTGGTTATAGTGATATATTTTTCAGCTTCAGGAGGTACACATCTCTCTATTCATAGGCACCATGTCCCATTATTCTAGAAGCATAAATTAGATCCCTTTTTAACACTGGTACTGTTCTTCCATTATCTTCATCACTGTCTCTATGCCTCAGAGCAACCCTCATTAAGTTTGCACAATCTAGGTAAACTTCTCACATAATTACATTTTGGTTTATCCTGTCTAAGGCTTCCTGAAAAATTCAAGGGGTTGAGTTTTTTGAAACAGGGACTGAGATTTTTGGAAGCAACAGAATGGGTCAGCTAAAAATTAGATGTATTGATGAACATGGGGCAGATGTTTATAGGTAATTTATTACCATGTGTAGGAAAATTTTGACATTGAGATAGAGCCCAGAATCCAGAAAGTAAGATTACAACAATTAAGAGACAATAAAGCAGGTTTTAGTTTCCAGAAGAGATACAAATTTATAATTAGTAGCATTCCAATAAGTAGGACAGAAGATGGGGGAAGTCTTTAAGGGTATCAGGAGCAGACAGTACGCAGAGTAACTCAGATAGTTAGCATCAGAGTTCTGTCTTCAGGAAGGAAGACTAAGTCACTGTGCAGAGTTAAAGAAAGAAAGTTCAGTCTTCATCGTTTAATAAAACCAAAGCAAAATCCCTGATCTCATAGAAACTAGAAGATTCAGTTTAGTCTACTCAGTTATACTCATTCACCCATTCAGAGGGAGATGATTTCCATTCAGAGGGAGATGATTTAAACTGATAGAATAGGAGTGTGCTATCATGCTGTTGTTGTTAGGTGCCAACTAGTCAGTTCCTTAATGTACAACAGAACAAAACACTGCCCGGTCCTGTGCCATCCTCACAATCCTTGCTATGTTGGAGACTATTGTTGCAGTCACTATGGCAATTCATCTTGTTGAGAGTCTTCCTGTTTTTCGATGACCCTCTACAAAACATGCCGTCCTTCTGCAGTGACTGGTCCCTCCTGATAACATGTCCAAAGTACTTGAGATGAAGTCTTGCCATCCTCACTTCTAAGCAGCATTCTGGATCTACTTCTTCCAAAACTGACTTTTTTTGTTCTTCTGGCAGTCCATGATATATTCAATCCTCTTCCAACATTTTAATTCAAATGTATTAATTTTCCTTTGGTCTTCCTTATTCACTGTTCAGCTTTCACATGCGTATGAGGCAATTGAAAATACCATGCCTTGGATCAGGGGCACTTTAGTCCACAAGGTGACATCTTTGCTTTTTTAATACTTTAAAGAAGTCTTTTACAACAGATTTGCCTAATTCAATACATCATTTGATCTCTTAACAACCATTTCCATGGGCATTGATTATGGTTCCAAGTAAAATGAAATCCCTGACAATTTCAATATTTTCTCCATTTATCATAAAGTTGCTTATTGGCCCAGTTGTGAGTATTTTTGTTTTCTCTAAATTGAGGTGTAATCCATGGTGAAGGCTTTAGTTTTTGATATTCATCTGTAAGTGCTTCAAGTCCTCTTCATTCTCAGCAAGCAAGCTTGTGTCATCTGCATATCTCAGGTTGTTACTGAGTCTTCCCCCAATTCTGATATGCGTTCTTCATATAGTCCAGTTTCTCAGATTATTTGCTCAGCACGCAGAATGAACAAGTATGATGAAAGGATACAACCCTGACACACATCTTTTCTGATTTTAAACCATACAGTAATCCCTTGCTCTGTTCAAATAACTGCCTCTTGGTCCATGTACAGTTTCCTCATGAGCTCAGTTAAGTACTGTAGAATTCCCTTCTTTGAAATGTTATCCATAATTTTCTGTGATCCACACAATCAAATGCCTTTGCATAGTCATAAAACACAGGTAAACATTTTTGAGGTATTCTCTGCTCTCAGCCAAAAACCATCTGACATCAGCGATGATACCCCTCATTCCACATCTTCTTCTGAATCCAACTTGAGTTTCTGATAGTTCCCTGCAGATGTAGTGCTGCAATCATTTTTGAATTATCTTCAGCAAAATTTTGCTTGTGTGTAATATTAAAGATATTGTTCAATAATTTCCATATTCTATTGTATCGCCTTTCTTTTGTATTTTTAAATCTTTTTTTATAGTTGTAATTAAATGAAGTTTACATTTCAGATTAGTCTCCCATACAAAATTTTTATACATGCATTGTTACGAGACCCTAATTGCTTGCCCCATCCTGCAACAGCAGTCCTCCTTTCTGCCCCTGTTTCCCCATCACCATTCAATCAGTTCCTAACCCTGTCTGTCTTCCCATCTCACCTCTGGACAGAGGCTGCCCCTTTGGTCTCTTGTATCTACTTGAGCTAAGAGGCACATTCTTCAAAAGTATCACTTACGTCCCACAGTCCAGTCCAATCCCTGTCTGAAGAGTCGGCCTCTGAAATTGTTTTAGTTCTGGGCTGATAGAGAATCCAGAGGCCATGCTTTCAGGGGCACCTCCAGTCTCAGTCAGACCATTAAGTCTAGTCTTCTTACTAGAATTTGAGTCCTGCACCCCATCCTTCTACTGCTCCATCGGGGACTCTCTGTTGTGTTCCCTGTCAGGACGTTCATGGGTGGTAGCTGGGTACCATCTAGTTCTTCTGGTCTCAGGCTGATGAAGTCTCTGGTTTACGTGGCCCATTCTGTCTCTTGGGCTAATACTTTCCTTGTGCCTTTGGTGTTCTTCGTACTCCTTTACTCCAAGTGGTTGGGACCAATTGATGCATCTTAGATGGCCACTTGCAAGCTTTCAAGACCACAGACACCACTCACCAAAGTAGGATACAGAACATTTTCTTAATAAGCTTTGTTATGCCAGTTGGCCTAGATGTCCCTGAAAGCATGGTCCCCAGACCCCTATCCCTGCTACCCTGTCTCTCAAAGTATTTAATTGTATTCAGGAAACTTCTTAGCTTTGGTTTAGTCCAGTTGTGCTGACTCCCCGGTAGCGTGTGCTGTCCTTCTCTTCACCTAAGATGATTCTTATCTACCATCTAGTCAGTGAATAACCCTCACCGTCCCTCCCCAACCCCATAACCATCAAAGAATGTTTTCTTCTGTGTTTAAACCTTGTCTTGAGTTCTTATAATAGTGGTATTATACAGTATTTGTCCTTCTGTGACTGACTGAATTCACTCAGCATAGTAAATTCCAGCTTCCAACATGTTATACGATGTTTTACAGCTTCATCGTTGCATAACATTCCCTTGTGTGGATATACCATAATTTGTTTATCCATTCGTCCGCTGATGGGCACCTAGGTTGCTTCCATCTTTTTGCTATTGTGAACAGTGCTGCAATGAACATTGTTGTGCGAATATCTATTCGTGTGATGGCTCTAAGTTCTCTAGGCTATAGTCTAAGGAATGGGATAGCTGGATTGTATGGTACTTCTATTTCTAGCTCTTTAAGGAAGCGCCAAATCGATTTCCAAAGTGTTTGTACCATTTTACATTCCACCAATGGTGTATAAGTGTTCCAGTCTCTCCACAACCTCTCCAGCATTTATTATTTTGTGTTTTTTGGATTAATGCTAGCCTTGTTGGGGTGAGATGATATCTCATAGTAGTTTTGATCAGCATTTTTCTAATGGCTAACGATAGTGAGCATTTCTTCATGTGTGTGTTAGCCACCTGAATACCTTCTTTGGTGAAGTGCCTGTTCATATCCTTTGTCCATTTTTTGATTGCTTTATTTGTGTTTTTGTTGTTGAGGTTTTGCAGTATCTTGTAGATTTTAGAGATGAGATGCTGATCGGATTTGTAGTAGCCACAAATTTTTTCCCGGTTTGTAGGTTGTCTTTGACTCTCTTAGTGAAGTCTTTTGATAAGTGTTTGATTTTTAGGAGCTCCCATTTATCTAGTCTCTCTTCTGGTGCTTGTGAATTGGTACTTATGGTTGGTATTGTGTTTATGCCATGTATTTGGGCTCCTAGCATTGTCCCTATTTTTTCTTCCATGATCTTTATCATTTTCGATTTTATATGTAAGTCTTTGATCCATTTTGAGTTAGTTTTTGTACATGGTGTGAGGTATGTGTCTTGTTTTAGTTTTTTGCGGATGGGTACCCACTTATGCCAGCACAATTTGTTAAAGAGAGTGTTTTTCCCCCCAATTAATGGACTTTGGACCTTTGTCAAATATTAGCTGTTCATAGGTGAATGAACTTATATCCGGATTCTCAACTCTGTTCCATTGGTCTATGCATCTGTTGTTGTACCAGTACCAGGCTGTTTTGACTACCGTGGCAGTATAATAGGTCCTAAAATCAGGTAGCGTAAGGCCTCCAACTTTGTCTTCTTCTTTAGTAGTGCTTTATTTATTCGGGCCCTCTTTCCTTTTCATAAGACGTTGGTGATTTGTTGCTTCATCTCATTAAAAAGTGCTGGTGGAATTTGGATCAGGATTGCATTGAATCTGTAGATTGCTTTGGGTAGAATTGACATTTTCACTATGTTGAGCCTACCTATCCATGAGCAAGGTATATTTTTCAACTTATGCGGGTCTCTTTTAGTTTCTTGCAGTAGAGTCTTGTAGTTTTCTCTGTATATAAATTTGATATCTCTGGTTAGATTTATTCCTAAGTATTTTATCTTCTTGGGGGCTATTATAAATGGTATTGATTTGGTGATTTCCTCTTCTTTGTTGGTGCAAGGAATCCAACTGATTTTTGTATGTTTACTTTGTATCCTGAAACTTTGATGAACTCTTCTGTTAGTTCCAGTAGATTTCTTGTGGATTCTTTAGGGTTTTCTGTGTATAAGATCATATCATCTGAAAATAGAGATACTTTGACTTCTTCCCTACCAATCTGGATGTGCTTTATTTCTTTTTCTAGCCTAATTGTTCTGTCTAGGACCTCCAGCACAATGTTGAATAATAGTGGTGATAGAGGGCATCCTTGCCTGGTTCCTGTTCTCAAGGAGAATGCTTTGAAAGTCTCTCCATTTAGGATCATGTTGGCTGTTTGTTTTATATAAATACCCTTAATTATATTGAGGAATTTCCCTTCTATTCCTATTTTATTAAGAGTTTTTATCATGAATGGGTGTTGGACTTTGTTGAATGCCGTTTCTGCATCGATTGATAAGATCATGTTGTTCTTGTCTTTTGTTTTATTTATGTGATGGATTACATTGATTGTTTTTCTAATGTTGAACCATCCCTGCATACCTGGTATAAATTCTAGTTGGTCATGGTGAATTATTTTTTGATATGTTGCTGAATTCTATTGGCTAGAATTTTGCTAAGGATTTTTGCATCAGTGTTCATGAGGGGATATCAGTCTGTAATTTCCTTTTTTTTGTGGCACCTTTACCTGGTTTTGGTATCAGGGTTATGATGGCTTCCTAGAATGAGTTTGAGAGTATTCCATCCTTTTCTATGCTCTTAAATACCTTTAGTAGAAGTGGTGATATCTCTTCTCTGAAAGTTTGGTAGAATCTCCAGTGAAGCCATCTGGGCCGGGGTTTTATTTTATTTTATTTTTTTTGGTGTTGTTGTTTATTTTTTAGCATGTTTTATTTATATCATTCTTTTAAATTTTATGGTGAGTGATTTTTTTTTTTTAATATTTTATTGTACTTCAGGTGAAGGCTTACAGAACAAATAGTTTCTCATGAAACAGTAGTACACATGTAGTTGTATGATGCTGGTTAACAATCCCACAACATATTAACCCTCTAACTTCTCAACCTTTTTTTTTTTTTGGTGAAACAGCACGTAACCAAATATACACCGTTTCAAAAATTTCTACATGCACAGTTCAGTGACACTGACTATGCTCTTCCAATTGTGCTGTCATTCTCACTTAAGATGAAGGCTTACAGAACAAAATAGTTTCTCATTTAACAGTTACTACAAATGTTGCCCTATGACAATGGTTAACAATCTCACTATACATCAACGATATCCTTACTCAACCTTGGGTTCCCTATCACCAGCTTCCTTGTCCCCTTCTGCTTTCTGGCCCTTGTCACTGGACTCCTGTACCTCGTTAGTCTCATTTGGTTTTACGGGGCTGTCCACTCCCAGGCTGAACAGTGAACCTCGAAGGTAACTTCACCACTGAGCTAAAAGGGTGTCTGGGGCCATACTCTAAATGTTTCTCCAGTATCCTTTAGGCCAGTAAATCTAGTCTTTTTTTTGTGAGTTAGAATTATGCTCTACATCTGTCTCCAGCTCTGTCGAGAACCCTCTGTTGTGATCCTTGTCAGAGCAGTCAGTGCTGGTAGCCGGGCACCATCTAGCTGTACTGGACTCAGTCCGGTGGAGGCCTTGGTAGCTGTGGACCATTAGTCCTTCGGACTAATCTTTTCCTTGTATCCTGTTCTCTTCATTCTCCCTTGCTCCCGAAGGGATGAGACCAGTGGAGTATCTTAGATGGCCGCTTACAGGCTTTTAAGACCCCAGACACTACTCACCAAGGTAGAATGTAGAACACTGTCTTTATAACCTGTGTCATGCCAATTGAGCTAGATGTTCCCTAAGACCATGGTCCCCACAGCCCTCCACCAAGCAATTCAGTCCCTCAGGGAGTTTGGATGTGTCTATAGGGCTTCCATGACCTTTCCTCGTACAAGTTGTGCTAGGTTCGCTGGGGCTTTTTTCAGTGGGAGTTTTTTCATAACCTTTTCAATCTTTTCTTTGTTATGGGTTTATTTAGTTTTTCTACCTCTGTTTGTGCTAAATTAGGTAGGTAATGAGTTTCTAGAAATTTGTCCATTTTGTCTAGGTTTTCAGATTTGTCAGAGTACAATTTTTATATTAATATGTTTTGATTCTTTAATTTCATTTGGGTCTGTTGTGATATCACCCATCTAATTTCTTATACGGGTTATCTGCTTCCTCTCCTGTTTTTCTTTTGTCAGTTTGGCCAATGGTTTATAAATTTTGTTGATCTTTTCAATGAACCAGCTTTTGGACTTATTAACTCTTTCAATTGTTTTTCTGTTGTCTATTTCATTTAATTCTGCTCTAATTCTTATTATTTCCTTCCTTATGGCACCTGTAAACTTCTTTTGCTGCTCTCTTTTTACTTTTTTCAGTTCCAGGGTTAATGTTTTGATTATGGCCCTTTCTTCTTTTTGGATGTGTGCATTTATTGCTAGAAACTGACCCCTGAGCACTGCTTTTGCTGTGTCCCAAAGGTTCTGTTAGGATGTGTTTTCATTCTTGTTTGATTGTATGAATTTTTTTATTCCATCCTTAATTTCTTCTATAATCCAGTAGTTTTTGAGCAAGGTGTTGTTCAGTTTCCATGTGTTTGATTTTTTCCTTGCTTTTTATGTTGGTTATTTCCACTTTTATGGCTTTATGGTCAGAAAAGATGCTTTGTAATATTTCCATGTTTTGGATTTTTTTAAGGCTTGCTTAATGGCCTAATATGTGGTCTCTTCTGCAGAATTTTCCATGTGTACTGGAAAAGAAAGTATACTTGGCTGCTGTTGGGTGCAGTGTTCAGTATATATCTATGAGATCAAGTTGGTTGATTGTAGCATTTAGTTCTTCGGTGTATTTGTTGAGCTTCTTTCTGGATGTTCTGTCCTTCACCGAAAGTGCTGTGTTGATGTCTCCTACTACTATTGTGGAGCTGTCTATCTCTCTTTTCAGAGCTGTTGGCATTTGTTTTATATATTTTGGATCCCTGTTGTTGGGTGCATAAATATTTATTAAAGTTATGTCCTCCTGGTGTATTGACCCTTTAATCATTATGTAGTGGCTTTCCTTATCTTTTCTGGTGGATTTTACTTTAAAGTCAATTTTGTCAGAGATTAATATTGCCACTCCTGCTCTTTTTTAAGTGTTATTTGCTTGATATATTTTTTTCCATCCTTTGAGTTTTAACCTGTTTGTGTCTTTAAGTCTAAGGTATGTCTCTTGTAGGCAGCATATAGATGGATCATGCTTTTTCATCCAATCTGCCACTCTCCTTCTCTTTATTGCTGCATTAAGTCAGTTTACATTCAGCATAATTATTGATAGGTATGAGTTTAGTGCTGTCATCCTGATATCTCTTTTTGTGTGTTGTTCACAGTTTCTTTGTTCCCCTTAATTTTCTGTGCTGAGTCGTTTTTCTTTATGTTTGTTTTTTTTTTTTTTTCATCTTTTTCATTGTTGTAGATTTTGCGTTTTCTGGGTCTTTATGTTTTTCTACTTTTTCATTTTGATTTGTAGGATTTTTAGATTCCTTCATGATTACCTTAATATAACCCCTATTTTTCTATGTTTGTAGCAGTCTTTTAGTACTTTATATCACCTTGACTTCCCCTCCATATGAAAAATCAATGTCTGCATTTTTTAAGACCCTGTTTTTTGTTTTAATGTTGTCCTTTTTTACATATTGATATCTCTGTTTCCCTATTTTCAATATTTTAGCTTTGATGTATTTTTGACTTCCCTATCTGAGTCAATGTCTGGTTGCCCTGTCCTGTGTTCTAGTCTTCCGTTGTTATCTGGTGTTATTGATTGTCTAACCGTAGGACTCCCTTTAGTATTTCTTATAATTTTGATTTGGTTTTTGAAAATTCCCTGAGTTTTTGTTTATCTGGAAATGCCCTAATTTTGCCATCTTCTTTGAGAGATAGTTTTGCTGGATATATAATTCTTGGCTGGCAGTTGTTTTCCTTCAAGGCTTTATATATGTCATCCCATTGCCTTCTAGCCTGTGTGGTTTCTACTAAGTAGTCCGAGCTTATTCGCATTGAATTTCTTTTGTAGTGACTTTTCTTTTATCCCTAGCAGCTCTTAAAATTCTCTTTTTACCTTTGGTTTTTGTAAGTTTGATTATAATAAGTCTTGGTGACTTTCTTTTGGGATCTACCTTACGTGGGGTTCGATGAGCATCTTGGATAGATAGCTTCTCATCTTTCATATCAGGGAAGTTTTCTGTCAACAAATCTTCAAGAATTTTCTCCGTATTTTCTGTTATCCCCTCCTGTTCTTGTACTCCAGTCACTCACAGGTTATTTCTCTTGATAGATTGCCACATGACTCTTAGAGTTTCTTCATTCTTTTTAATTCTCTTATCTCATTTTTCCTCAAATAAGTTGGCATCAAGTACTTTATCTTCAATGTCACTAATTCTAACTTCTACTGCCTCAGTTCTACTCTATGACTTTCTATTGAGTTGTCTAATTCTGAAATTTTATTGTTAATCTTCTGGGTTTCTGATTTCTGTCTCTCTATGGATTCTTGCAGCCTATTAAATTTGTCATTATGTTCTTGAATAATTTTTTTTAAGTTTTGCTACTACTTTGTCTGTATGTTCCTTGAAAGTTTCTGCATTTTGTAGAATTTCCTCTCTAATTTATAGAAGAGTTCTGTATATTAATCTTTCGTATTCTGTCTCTGGTAATTCCAAGAAATTCTCTTCCTCCAGAGAATTTATTGATTCTTTATTTTGGGAGCTTGCTGAAGCCATCATGGACTACCTCTTTATGTGATTTGATATTGACTGTTGTCTCTGAGCCATCAGTAAGTTATAATTTTATTTTATATTTGTTTAGTGGGTCCTAGTTTTTTGTTTAGTTTCCTTTTGATATGTTCCAATAGGCTGCTCGTGTGCTCTAGTTTGATTATTGGCACCTTTGAAGCTCTAACGTCCTGTCATCAGGTAGTTAGTTCTGTAACTAAGTATGTGCACACAGGAGTCCATTAAATTTTCCTATATGGGTTCAGCTCAGATGTCCAGGCAGTCGGTCACCAAGTGTGTGGTGCAGGCTCTCACCTACAGTCTTAGACAGGCATGGGTGATTGGTGCAGGCACTGGTATCTGGCTGTGGTAGGGGATCACGCACAGAGCCAGGCAAGGGGCTGATGGCTGCCTCTGAGAGTCTGAAAGAAAAGTGTGTCCTTATTTCCTAGGGAGAGTAGGTAGGTGAGTTTTATAGCCGGACTATGAGCACCTCACTCTGTTGGCTTTAAAGACTCGAGGGCACCACTTTTTCTTAGACTCCTGTAGCAGGTGACATGGTGGCTTAGTTGATGCCAACAGTCCTCTAGCCCCTGTTGCGGATTGGTAAAAGTGCCTATTTAAGATGCAGGGCTGTTTCAAGGGTTACAAATCTGCCACTTCACAGCTGAAACAGTTGAAGTTAAACTTTAGATGTTTGTCTTGTTGTTCTGTGGTAGTGAGGGCTAATGCTGTAGAGATGGGTCCCCACAAGTCTATTCAGGGGTGTAAGGCATTCAAAGTCTGTGGTCCCCTTATGCCTGTGTCTAACAAAAGAGCTGTGCTAAACCTGAGTTCCTGGTTTCGGGGAGCCAGTAGCTTATTTGTTCCCTCTCTAAGGCCAGGAGAATGGGTCAGTGTGCCTTTTGGGATCTACTTACGGCCCAGCAGACTCCTGGTGCAGAGTGGGGTGGCAGGAGGTAAAAGGGAGAGAGGTTTTTCCCAAACGGGCTTTTTATTTTTTTTTAAATCTCTGTGAAAGGCTGCATGCATGTACTTATCTTTAGCAACTTGGGAGCTGCTTTTGACTGGTTTGGAGTGTCCAAGCAGAATCTCTGCTGCTGGATCGCTGTCGATGTGGAAACTGCTTCCCGAGGGCGTGCACAGCTGTTTGCCTGCTTCACTGCGAACCCAGAGCAGCTGAATCTCTGCAGTCCCACCACCACCACTCTAGCACAGCTTGCTTCTTCTTTACCATCTCCCTCTCCCCTTCCACTCAGTCCAGTTCCTCAACTTTGCCTTGCTCAGGGCTCCTAGATATTCATATACAATCAAATCACTTGTTTTTCCAGGTCTTTGTTGTAAGAGGGATATAGGAAGCTGTCTGACTATGCCGCCATCTAGGCCCCACCTCCTGTATCACCTTTCTTTTGAATGGGTACAAATATGGCTCTCTTTCATTTGGTTGGCCAGGTAGCTGCCTTCCACATTTCTTGGCATACACAAGTGAGCACTTCCAGCACTACATCTGTTCGTTGAAACATCTCAGTTGGTATTCTGTCTTTTCCTGGAGACTTGTTTTTCACCAGTGCCTTCACTGCAGCTTGGACCTCTTAATTCAGTACCATCAGTTCTTGATTATATGCTACCTTCGGAAATGGCTGAATGTCAACCAGTTCTTTTTGGTGCAGTGACCGTGTAATTCTTCCATCTTCTTTTGATGCTTACTGTGTTTTTCAGTATTTTGCCCAGAGAATCCTTCAGTATTGCTACTCAAGGGTTAAATTTTTTCTTCATTTCTTTGAGCTTGAAAAATGCTGAGCATGTTCTTCCCTTTTGGTTTTCTAACTTCAGATCTTTGCACATTTCGTCATAATACTTCACTTTGTCTGCCCTTTGAAATCTTCTGTTCAGCTGTTTTTCTTCAACATTTCTTCCATTTGCTTTAGCTACTGTACTATCAAGAGCAAGTTTCAGAGTCTTTTCTGACTTCTATTTTTGTCTTTTCTTTCTTTCCTGTCTTTATAATGACGTCTTACTTCCTTCATATATGATGTCCTTGACGTCATCCCACAGCTCGACTGGTCTTCTGTCATTAATACTCATTGCGTGGAATCTATTCTTGAGAGGACCTCAAAATTCAGGTACGATATACTGAAGGTCATGCCTGGGCTCTCAGGGACTTGATTTAATTTTCTTCAGCTTCAACTTGAACTTGCATATGAGCAATAGATAGGCCATTCTGCAGTCAGTCCCTGACCTTGTTCTGACTGACAATACTGAGCTTCTCCATTGTCTCTTTTCACAGATGTAGTCAATTTGATTTCTGTGTATTCCATCCGGTGAGGTCCATGTGTATAGTTGCTGTTTATGTTGTTGAAAAAAGTTATTTCCAATCAGTACTTCATTAGTCTTGGAAAATTCTCTCATACAATCTCTGGTATCACTTCTATTACCAAGGCCATATTTTCCAACTAACAATCCTTTGTCTTTGTTTCCAACTTTTGCATTCCACTCACCAGTAATTATCAACGCATCTTGACTGCATGTTTGATCAATTTCAGACTGCATAAGTTGGTAAAAATCTTCAATTGCTTCTTTGGCATTAGTGGTTGGTGAGTAAATTTGAATAATAGTCATGTTAACTGGTCTTTCTTATAGGCATATGTATATTATCCTATCACTGACAGTGCTGTACTTCAGGACAGATCTTGAAATGTTCTTTTTGACAATGAACGTGATGCTGTTCCTCTTTCAGTGTCATTCCAAGCATAGTA
Organism: Dugong dugon; assembly: GCA_030035585.1. Lineage (NCBI taxonomy): Eukaryota > Metazoa > Chordata > Mammalia > Sirenia > Dugongidae > Dugong > Dugong dugon. Next base: position 46,233,685 of record CM057465.1, read on the forward strand.
GACCATATGATTATCTGATTCAAAATGGCCGGTGTCAGTCTATTTCAGCTCACTAATCCCTAGGACACTGATCTTTAAGCATTCCATTTTATTTTTTGTCCACTTCCAATTCTCCTAGATCCATACTTTGTACATGCCACATTCTAGTCACTAATGAATGTTTGAAGCCCTTTTTTCTCATTTAGAGTTGGGCCAAATCAGCAAATGTAGGTCCCCAAAGCTTTACTCCATCCATGTCATAAGGTCTACTTTACTTTGAGGAAACCTCACTTCCCCAGTGGTAGTTTGAATGCCTTTCAACCTGAGGGGCTCATCTTCCAGCACTGTATCATACAATGTTCCACTGCTATTCATAAGATTTTCACTGACCAATTTTTTTAGAAGTAGATCTCCTAGTCCTTCTTTCCAGTCTGTCTTAGTCTTGACGTTCCTCTGAAGCCTGTCCACCATGGATGACCCTGCTGTCATTTGAAATACCATGGCATAGCTTCTAGCATCACAGTAACATGCAAGCCACCACAGCATGACAAATTGACAGAGAAGTGGTGGCCTTATTCTCTAGACAGTACAATTAAAAACATTTTTTTTTTTTTGTCTCTGTGTTTTATTATTGCTTCCTTTTTTATGTAACTACATCTTGGATAGTTCTGTGCATACATGTGACATTCCTCTCACTTTCCACATTTTTTAAGGATTCTGTTTCAAATATCACAATAAAAAGTTCATAATTATAAAGCGTAAAAGAAGTTGCGTGCAAATTAGCCAGGGGTTTAAAAGCTTGTCTCTCTATAATTACTTTTTAATTATTTATGTCAAATACATATTACAGGTAAGTTACTCTTTTATATTTTAAAAATAATGTGAATATAAAGTATAAAAGTTACCTAGAATGCTACATAAACATACACTATTTTCTCAAAAAACTGGTTTTCCCAGAATTTTCAGACCAAAATAATTGTATCACATTGATTATAGAATATCATTCATATAATTTTTTAAAACTTTATTTTGTTGTTGAGAATAGACACAGGAAAACATACACCAATCCAACAGTCTGTACATGTGTAATTCAGTGGTATTGATTGCACATTGGAGTTGTGCAACCATTCTCACCCTCTTTTTCTGAGTTGTTTCTCCTCTATTGACATAAACACATTGCCCCGTAAGATTTCTATCTAATCTTTCTAGCTGCTGTTATCAATTTGATCCCATATAGATAGTTCTTAAAAGAGTGTTTTGATCAAGAATTCTACAGAGAAGTCCTGATCAAAAGAGGGTAAATGTAGAACAGAATTTCAAATTCTTATGCAGTCCAGACTTTTGGAGCCATGGAGGCTTGATGAACCCCTGAAACTATTGCCCTGAGGTAAACATTTAAACCTTAAGCCAAAAATATCCCCTAAAGTCTTCTTCAAACCATAGTTTAACTTAACTATTAAAAAATCTGATTTATATAGTTTTTTGAAAACACATCTACAAACTTACTGTAGATACCATTTTTTTCCTAATATTAAAAAATCCAATTTTTTCATTATATATTTATTAGTATTTTATTTTTGCTATTTGTTGGCACTTCATTCAGATGGTCCGAATTTTTAGATGATATGACTTTATGCTATTTTGCTAATACATAGTTCTAATATATTATGTTAATCCATTTTCTTTTGTAGGACTTAGTAACAAATGTTTGGTATATTCCACATCTCCAGCATCACTGTAGCTATATTTGGAAGATATAAGATTCTCTGATAGTAATCATCAAGACATGGCTATGAGAAAATTCTAATAACGAAGTTTAATAAAAATAATCTCTAAAGGAGATCACAAATGAAGTTTATGCTGCTACATTGCTCATCTCAATCTGTGTGAAACTTGTGTTTAGAAGTAATTTTTCTACATTTCAATAAAAAATTAATTTAGTTTAAGTACTTCTAGAAATTAACAAAGTTTGAATTACTGACTATAATTGCTTAATTTAGAACAATGACCTAAATCCAGGTACAAGTTTGAAGCCTTTATTAAGTATTCAATAATTTAAAAAAATAGTGTAAATTATATAAAATGTATTCTGTGAGGGTAACATTGTTGAAAGTGTTATTCTACAGAGCATTCTCTAAATACAGTTCAGCAAATAAAGGATACTGAATCCTTACCCAGGTGAGGCCCAAGAAGCTATCTGCCCCTAAAGATTAAGGATCTGCAAGTGTGTATTTCAATTGATCTAACCTTTCTGTAAGATTCTTCATGGGAGCAAAACAAATCCTAGATATACATTGCAAAAGCAGTGATAGTGACAAATATTAACATAAAATAAATATCCTTAAACAATTGTTGGTAATAACAAAGGGATTGAAAACTAAATGCCCATCAAAGGCTAAATTGTAAATTAAAAGATAGTATCTTTAAATGTAAATATTATGCAGCCATTAACATTGCTAAAGATGTGTGTTTGTGTATAAATGATTTTCATAGGGATTTACCTGTGTGTGTGTGGGTAAAGAGAGACATCAGAAAAAATATCTTGATAAACAATATATTTCTGTTGTATATTGGTTATCAATAAGAGGTTAAATTCTGTATATAGAATTAAGAAAATTGGGTCATCTCTGGAGATTATCTCTGGAGATGAGCGCTGATATTATGAAAACACAGCCTAGTGAAGAAACAGAGAAAACTTCTCCTTGGTAACACAACCAGGTCTCCTGACAGTGATTACTGTTCTTTGTTATTCATAATACAATAACTCCTGCATCCCAAAAGGAATTCAAGAACTCAAAACTTTGAAGAAATCTGTTTCTGCTCACTCTATCTAGTCAGAGTCATTCAGAGTGTTCAGGTGTGTTAAATGCTAGTACTAACTCTCCTCTTTATCTCTTTACTGAACAGATTTTGCTTACTAATAACCGCAACTTTATTTTGCCTTCTGCATTGTGTTATCTGTGTCTCTCCAGATAGCTCTGCTTCATTTGATTTCTCTCTTTGCCTCTGTTACACAAAGTAGGTCCTATTGGGTGTGCCAATAAAGACACGCTGAGGTGAAGAGGGAGGAAGAGTGTTTATTGCAAGCGCACCAGCAAGGAGCAAGGAGGTGTATATCTCAAATCTAGCTCACCAAACAAAGGGAAGCAGAACCTTTTATACTGTCACTCATAAGGCAGTACATACAAACATTATGGACTACATAGGTTATCATGGCGCACAGGCGCAGTAAGACAAACTGAATTTTTTTTCTCTGGCATGCAGGCTAGTAAACTGGGTTTGAGAGGCTTGAGCCACACCCAGGGCTTTGAGGACAATTGACAGGAGGGGACAGGTTCTGTTTGGTTTGAGCAGCTCCCAGTTAAGCTACACTCATTACCATCACCTAAGGTTTTGTTTGCTAATGGACAGGAGGAGCAGGTAAGCAGCTCCCAGCTGTGCTGGTTGTCATCTCTTGAGTTTAAACTCTTCCAAAGAAAGTATCTGATTGGTATGTTGTACTCACAACAGGTCACACCATGGTGTAATGGTCAGGCAGTGAATGCTTGGCTTTCATTTGAAAGTTGATCTCTTTCTTCAATAGTCACACCCAATCAACATCAATGTAATGCTGTCATAACAGAAATTTTATTTTAATTCTAGCTCATTTATTTGAACATGTTCTGTGAGAACGTCTGTCCTCAGGTAAAAACTTGGACATATATCATAATTTTCTAGAACCGTCTTACATAATGGAAAATTCTGAATTACCTATGTCAGAAAACACAGCCTTGATTTAGAAATAAGAATATGCACTCTGATATAGTGCCCAACAATTTAATCTTAATAGAATGGTAAGACATTTTCCTTCCCCTAACTAGTATTACCCGTATAGGGTTTGTGCCCTGGAGCAATCAAGCCAATGAAACATGCTCCAAGTCAGAAAGAGTGAGAAGGTTTATTTAGGAGGTGTCCACCAACCGGGAATCCAACAGCAACGCAGGCTGTCTCTCTGGAGTCCCAAAAGGCAATTTTACATTAGAGTTTATATATGATTTTTACAAGAGTTAGAAATGTCATTTGGTACGTCGCCCATAGATGGCCGGATGAGTTACACATTACAAGATAACTACAAGAGACTCCTTATCAGGCTAAAGAGATACATGCTGGATATCTCCTTATCAGGCTAAAGATTTACAAACCAGACATCTGGGCTCTCTTATCTCCATGTAGGGGGTCATAAGTCACAGATGACCAGACAGAGCAAAACAAAAGTTACACAGAAAGGACAAGGCAGGTAGAGAAAAACTTATAGGTTCATCATGGCATTGGTTATATCAAGTTCTCAGCTGTCCATTTTGAAAAGGAGAAAACATTCTGGGGAGTATTAGGGTCACATTAGTACAGTTCCTCTCCATTTAAGAAGAACAAGTAGGAATATGTATTGAATTAAAAATATTTTGGATAGAAGTCCTTTGTCATACATTATCAATTGCCTTTTCAGTTTCTTAAACATGTTTTTCAAAGAACAGAAGTTTATAATTTTAATGAATGTATTTTAACTATATATTTAAGGATCAAGCTTTTTGCAGCCTGGTTAAAATTTTTCTCTCATGTTTTCTTTTATGTTATAATTTCAGTGTTTATATTTGTTTACTTTTATTTTTTAAAATTTATTTTGTTTTAGGTGAAATTTTACAGCTCAAGTTAATTTCTCATTCAAAAATTTATGCATATATTGTTTTGTGACATTGGTTGCAGACCCAACAATGTGACAGCATTCTCCTGCTTTCCACTGCAGGTTCCCTGTGTCCATTTGTCCCTTTCCTGTCCCTTCCTGCCTTCTCATCTCACTTTTGGACAGGAATTGCCCGTATGGTCTCATATATTTGATTAAACTCAGAAGCACATTCCTCGCCATGCATTATTTTTTTTTTTTTATAGGCCATTGAATCTTCGTCTGAAAATTAGGCTTCTGGAATGATTTCAATTCTGAATTAGCAGATTGTCTGGGGGCCATATTTTTGGATATACCTCCAGCCTCTGTCAGAACAGTAAGTCCAATCTTTTTTTGTGAATTTTAATTTTGTTCTACAATTTTCTCCCACTCTGTCTGGGACCCTCTACTGTGATGCCTATAAGAGCAGTCAGTGATGGTAGCCAGGCACCATCTATTTATTCTGGCATCAGGTTGATGGAGTCTCTGGTTCATGTGGTCTTTTAGTCCTTTGGGCTAATATTTCCCCTGTGTCTTTGGTTTTCTTTATTCCCTTTGCTCTGGATGGGATGTGACCAATAGATTTATCTTAGATGACCACTCACAGGCTTTTAAGTTCCCAGACATTGCTCACCAAAGTGAGATGTAGAACATTTTCTTTATTAACTATGTTATGCCAATTGATCTAGATGTCTCTCAAGACTATTTTCCCCAGCCCCCAGCCCCAGCAACTCAGTCCCTCAGAGTGTTTGGATATGTCTAGGAAACTTCTAAGTTTTTGCTTTGATCCAGTTGTGCTGACTTCCACTGTATTGTGTGTTGTCTTTCCCTTCACTGAAGTTGATACTTGTCTACTATCTAGATTTCCCCTCCCCCTCCCTCTCCACCCTCATAACCATCAAACAATTTTTTTTCTGTGTGTAAACCTTTTCTTGAGTTTTTATAATGATGGTATCATAAAATATTAGTCCTTTTCTGACTGACTTACTTCACTCAGCATAATGCCCTCCAGATTCATCCCTGTTGTGAGATGTTTCATGGATTCATTATTGTTCTTTAATGTTGTGTAGTACTCCATTGAATATATGTACCGTAATTTGTTTCTCCATTCATCTGTTGTGGGGCATTTAGGTTGTTTCCATCTTTTTGCTATTATGAATAGTGCTGCCCTGAACATGGGTGTGAGGTCTCTTATTTCTCTAGTATAAATTCCTAGGAGTGGGATTGCTGTATCCTATGGTATTTCTATTTCTAAGTTTTTAAAGAAGCCCTATATCATTTTCCAAAGCAATTGTACAATTTTGCATTCCCACCACCATTACGTAAGAGTTCCAATCTCCTCACAACCTCTCTAACATTTGTTATTTTCTGTTTTTTGGATAAGTGCCAGTATTATCTGGGTGAGGGGTTATCTCATCGTAGTTTTGATTTACTCTAATGCTTAATGATAGCAAGCATTTCCTCATGTGTCTGTTGGCCTCCTGAATGTCTTCTTTGGTGAAATGTCTATTCATATACTTTGTCCATTTTTTTTTAATTGTAATATTTGTCATTTTGTTATTGAGGCTCTGAAGTATTTTATAGATTTTAGAGATTACGCCCTTGGTGGATATGTCATAGCCAAAAATATTTTTCCAGTCTGTAGGTTCTCTTTTTACTCGTCAGGTGAAGTCTTTTGATAAGCATAAGTGTTTAATTTTTAGGATCTCCCAGTTATGTAGTTTTTCTTCTGGTGTTTGTGCATCGTTAGTTGTGGTTTGTATATTATTTATGCTATGTATTAGGGCCCCTAGCATTGTCCCTGTTTTTTCTTCCATGATCATAAATGTCTTATATTTTATATTTATTTTTTTGATGCATTTTGAGTTAGTTTTTGTGCACGGTGTGAGGTATGGATCTTGTTTAATTTTTTTTTATATGAACATCCAGTTATTTCAGCATCATATGTTAAAGACTCTGTGTTACCCCATTTAAAGAATTTTGGCCCTCTGTCAGAGATCAACTGATTGTAGATGGGTGTATTTACATCTGAGTTCTCAATTCTGTTCCATAGTTCTGTGAGTCTGTTGTTGTACCAGTATTGTTGTTTTTGTTAGGTGCTGTCAAGTGGGTTCCAACTCATAGTGACACTGTGTACAACAGAACGAAATACTGCCTGATGGTGTGCCATCCTCACAGTCATTGTTATGCTTGAGTTCATTGTTGCAGCCACTGTCAATTCATGTTGCTGAGGGTCTTCCTCTTTTATGCTCACCCTTTATTGAACAAGCATGATGTCCTTCTTCAGGGACTGGTCCCTCCTGATAACATTTCCAAAGTATGTGAAACAAAATCTTGAAATCCTTGCTTCTAAGGAACATTCTGCCTGTACTTCTTCCAAGACAGACTTGTTTGTTCTTCTAGCAATCCATGGTATATTCAATATTTTTCACCAGCACAATATTTCAAAGGCTTGGATTCTTCTTAGGTCTTCCTTATTCATTGCTTAGCTTTCCCATGTGTATGAGGTGATTGAAAACACCATGGCTTGGGTGAGGCACACATTAGTCCATTGCTTTTCAAAACTTTAAAGAGGTTTTTTGCAGCACATTTGCCAATACAATGTGTCCTTTGAATTCTTGACTTCTGTTTCCATGAGTGTTGATTGTTGATCCAAGTAAAATGAAATCATAGACAACTTTGATGTTTTCTCCATTTATCAATACATTGCTTATTGGTTCAGTTGTGAGGGTTTGTTTTTAAATTTTCTTATTCTACTTTAGATGAAGGTTTACAGAACAAATAGTTTCTTATTAAACAGTCAGTACACATATTGTTTTACAACATTGGTTAACAAACCCATGACATGTCAACACTCTCCCTTCTCGACCTTGAGGACCTTTTTTTTGGTAAAAATATACAATGCCAAAGTTAAACCATTTTGAAAGTTTCTACATGTACAATTCAGTGACATCGATTACATTCTTCCAGTTGTGCTGTTATTTTCACTATCCTTTTCCAAATTATTCCATCACCATTATCTTCAACTCACTGTCCCCTAGGCTTCCTAGCAAAACTTTTGAGTTGCTGTTGTCAATTTGATCACACATAGATAATTCTTTTTTCTTTTTTGTACCTTAGGTGAAGGTTTTCAGAACAAGTAGTTTCTCATTAAACTGTTAGTACACATATTGCCCTATGACAATGGTTAACAACCCCATAACATGTCAACACTGTCCCTCCTCAAACTTGGGCTCCCGATCACTAGCTTTCCTGTCCCCTCTGGCCTTCTAGTCCTTGTCCCTCGACTGCTGTGCCTCATTAGTCCTGTTTGGTTTTATGAGGCTGTCCAATCCCTGGCTGAATGATGAACTTCAGGAGGGGTTTCACCACTGATCCAAAAGGTTGTCCGGGAGCCATACTCTCAGGGTTTCTCCAGTGTGTCAGGCCAGTAAATCTGGTCTCTTTTTTGTGAGTTAGAATTCTGTTCTACATCCTTTTCCAGCTCTGTCCAGGACCCTCTATTGTGATCCTGGTCACAGCAGTCAGTGGTGGTAGCCAGGCACCATCTAGCTGTACTGGACTCAGTCTGTGGAGGCCATGATAATTGTGGTTCATTAATCCTTTGGAATAATCTTTTCCTTATATCCTGTTCTCTTCATTCTCCCTTGCTCCTGAAAGGGTGAGACCAGTGGAGTATCTTAGATGGCTGCTCTCAGGCTTTTAAGAACCCAGACACTACTCAATAAGCTAGAATGTAAAACACTATATTTATAAACTGTGTTATGCCAGTAGAGCTAGATGTTCCCTGAGACCATGGTCACCACAGCCCTTCACCCAGCAATTCAGTCCCTAAGGGAGTTTGGAAGTGTCTATGGAACTTCCATGACCTTTCCTTGTACAAGTTGTGCTGGCTTCCCCAGTAATGTGTGCTGTCTTACCCTTCACCAAAGTTACCCCTTGTCTCTTTAGTCCTCCCCACTCCTCCCACCCCTTGTAACCAACAAAGGTTGTTTCTTTTTGTGTATAAACTTTTACATGAGTTGTACAGTAGAGGTCTCATACAATATGTGTCCTTTTGTGACTGACTTCATTCAACATAAAGTCCTCCAGTTTTGTTCCTCTTACTCTCCTGTGCTGAGTTACTTTTGTTTGTGGAATTTTTTTCATTTCTTTTGTTTTTGGAGGTTTTGTTTTTACTGAGACTTTATGTTTTTCTTCTTTATTTTGATGAGTAGGTTTGTTAACTTTCTTAGTGGTTACTTTGAAATTTACTCTTATCTTCCTGAATTTGAACCAGTCTATTATTACTTGGTATCACTTGACTTCCTCTCCATTAGAAGTTTCTTTATCTACAGCATTCATTCCCTCTTTTATTGTTCTGATGCTGTTGTCATTTACAGATTAACCTCTCTGGTTCCCTTTTGTAATTCTTTTGGTTTTGCATAGTCCTTAACAGTTCATTTCCTAGGTTGGTATCTGGCTAGTACAATCCTGTGTCCTATATTCAGCCTGTGGTTTGATATTGTTTGTTCTAAGATCAAAGGACTTCCTTTAATAAGTCTCGTAAGTTTCGTTTGGTTTTTACACAATCCCTTAATTTCTGTTTATCTGGAAATGACCTAATTTCACCATCATATTTGAACAAGAGTTTTGCAGGATATATTATTCTTGGCTGGCAATTTTTTTTTTTCCAGGTTTTATATATGTCATCCCATTGCCTTCTTGCCTGCATGGTTTCTGCTGAATAATCCAAGCTTAGTCTTATTGTTTCTCCTCTGTATGTAACTTTTTGTTTTTCTCGAGCTGCTCTCAGGATTCTTTGTTTGTCTTTGGTTTTGGCAAGTGTGATTATGACATGCCTTGGTGATTTTCTTTTGGGGTCTATCCTATATGGGGTTTGTTGAGTTTCTTGGATGGTCAGCTTTTCATCTTTCATGATATTGGGGAAGTTTTCTGTCATCAATTCTTCAATGATCCTCTCTGTGTTTTCTGTTTCCTCCCCCTGTTCTGTAACTCTGATCACTCGAAGATTTTTGCTTTTGATGTATCCCACATAATTCTCAGGTTTTCTTCATTTTTCTTCATTCTTTTTTCTGAGTTTTCCTCTAACACAGTTGTATCCTAGTGTTTGTCTTCCGTTTCACTAAGCCTGTTGTCCATCGTTTCAAACCTGCTCCTCAGCACTTCTGTGACACTGTCTGTTTCTGAAATCTTGTTTATCTTTTGGATTTCTAATAGTTATTTTTGTAAAATTTCTCATTATGAATTTATTTTTGCATTTTGTTCCTGCATTATTTTCCTTAATTCTCCCATTTTTTTGTCTGTATTTTCCATGAACTTGTCTGCCTTTTCCATGAGTTTGTCTATTTTTTCTTCCTTTTTGTCTGCTTTTTGCTTCAACTCTTGTATAGCTCTGAACCTTACAGATTTGAATTTCCTATCAGGTAGTTCTAGTGCCTTTTCTTCTACTGGAAAGTCATCTGGTGTTTTACTTTGGACACCTACTGGAACCATCCTGTCCTGTTTTTGTAAATGTTCTGATATTGTCTGTTGTCTTCGGGGCATTCAGTGGTTATTTTTCTCATTTATTGATTGTAAATTTGTTTTTTGCATCCTTTTTTTAATTTGTTTTATTTGGCTATGTTTGAGTAGATGGGCTGTGTGTTCTTTGTTGTTTGCTCATCTGAGGGCACGATACTTTTATTCTCTTTATCCAACTGGCAGTGTAAGTCACTCAGATATGGTACAGCAGAGCAGGTATAGCTGAAGAGGATTTGCTGGGATGGGTTGTTTGTGGCACTTACTACAGCCACCAGGGCAGGTCGGTAATCAGTGCAAGAGAGGTTCTGGTAGGCTGTGCCTGTGCTGCTTGGTGGTATGATGTTAAGCGTATGGTGCTGTTAGGCAGGATGGAGGGTGGAGATTGTTATCTGTGTAGCTAAGATGGGTATGGGAGAGAGGAGAGAGGAACAAGAGCCAAAAACATACAAACAAACAAAAAAGAGTGCTGGGGAGCTTGCCTTTGGAGTGGAGAGATGAGAGACTATGAAATGGAGGAAAAAAGGGGGAAGAAGAAGAAAGAAAAGAATGAATAAATAAAAATTAGAAAGACAAAATAACAGTAAAGCTCCCAGGGATCCGACCAGTGCAGCTACAAGGACTGGGGAAGTTGTTCCCAGGTGTTGAAGTACAGCCTGGTGAGGAGATATAGAGGTATTCAGTAACAGGTATCCAGGGGACAGGAAGAGAAGGAAGGTATAGAGAGACGAGAAACTGAGTAATGAAGAAAGACAAAAAGGGAAAAAGAAGGAAAAGAAAACAAAACAAATTTTTTAAAAAAGAACAATACCCCCCCCTAAAAAAACAGAAAAAAAAAAACAAGAGAAAAGTAATGCTCTCAGGGATCCCTCTGTGCATCTGTGCAAGCTGAGGGGTTTGGTCCCAAGCCTGGCAGTACCGCCCAGCCAGAATGGGCTCCCAACTCAAGAAAAGAAAAAGAAAACAAACACAAAATTGAAAACAAACAACAACAAAAAAGTCCCCAGATCCCACCAGAGTGGCTGCATGGACCAGGAAGCAGTTCCACGATTGAATGGAGTTTCACAGCCCCTCAGGAAGAAGCAAAGATGGTGCATGGAGCCAGGTATTTGAGCAAAAGCAGGGCGAGGTGATGAGAGGTAAGGAACAAATCAAAAGAAGTGGAAAAAACCAACACCAGCAGCCAACAAATGGCACTCAGGGAGTCAGCCAGTGCAGGCTGGTGGAATCCAAGCAGCCGGTGCTTACCAGCCAAGAGACTGTGGCCTCAGGAAGCAGAGGAGACCTAGTGGGGGTGAAGAAGGGTGGGGGGTGGGAAAGCATATATCACCAGTTACCGGCTGTTCTGTCTCCTGCTGGAAGCTCTGTGAAGCTGCTTTCTCATACCCCCTATTAGCTGGTCTCTGATAGGAGTCCAAGATGGCGGATCCATGCTGCATTAGCTGATAGGGGACCTCTGCATGTATGTCTCCTCACTCTCTGTTCTCTGTCAGTTTCTTATTACATTTGGTGCTTGGCTGAGTTCTTTATCTCTTCATTTGATGTTTAGGATTTCAGGATTGCTGTTTTCTCTGTTTGACCTAGTTTTTCAGGTTTTTGCTGTGGAGATATGGCAAGGTGCTTCTGCCTAGAGCACCATGTTGCCGGAAGTCTGGATTTTTGTTTTTTTCATGTTGAGGTGTAATCCTTACTGAAGGCTATGGTCTTTCATCTTCATTAGTAAGTGCTTCAAGTCATCTCCACTTTCAGCAAGCAAGGTTGTGTTATCTGCATATAGTAGGTTGCTAATGAGTCTTCCTCCAATCCCGATGCCCTGTTCTTCATATAGTTCAGCTTCTCAGATTATTTACTCAGCATAGAGATTGAATATGGATGGTGATCCTGACACACAACTTTCTTGACTTTAAATCACCTAGTATCTCCTTGTTCTGTTTGAACGACTGCCCCTTAGTCTAAGGACAGGTTCCACATAAGCACAATTAAGTTTTCTGGAATTCCCATTCTTTGCAATGTTATCCATAATTTGTTATGATCCACACAGTCAAATGTCTTTGCATAGTCAATAAAACACAGACAAGCATCTTTCTGGTATTCTCTGTTTGAGCCAGGATCCGTCTGACATCAGCAATGGTATCACTGTTTCCAAGTTCTCTTCTGAATCCAGCTTGAATTTCTGGAAGTTCCCTGTCAACGTACTGCTGCAACCACTTTTGAATGATCTCGAGCAAAACTTCATTTCTGTGTGATAGGAAAGATATCGTTCAATATTTTCTACATTCTGTTGGATCACCTGTCTTTGTAATGTGTTCAAATATGGCTCTCTTCTAGTCGGTTGGCCAGGTAGCTCTCTTCTAAATTTCTTGGCATAGATAAGTGAGCACTTCTTGTGCTGCATCCCTTGGTTGAAGTATCTCAGTTGGCATTCTGTCGATTCCTGGGGCCTTTTTTTCACCAATGCCTTCAGTGCAGCTTGTTCCTCTTCCTTCAGTAGCATTGATTCTTGATCATATACTACCTACTGAAATGGTTGAACATCAACCAATTCTGCTTGGTACAGTAACTCATATCCCTTCCATCTTCTTTTGATGTTTCCTACATTGTTTAATATTTTCCTAGTAAAATTCTTCAATATTGCAAACTTGAGGTATGAATTTCTTCTTCAGTTCTTTCAGCTTGAGAAATGCCAAGCGCGTTCTTCCCTTTTGGTTTTCTATCTCCAGGTCTTTGCACATTTCATTATAATACTTTACTTTGTATTCTCGAACTGCCCTTTGAAATCTTCTGTTAAGCTCTTTTCTTCATATTTTCTTTCTTTCACTTTAGTTACTGTTCGTTCAAGAGCAAGTTTCAGAGACTCTTCTGACATCCATTTTGGTCTTTTCTTTCTTTTTAATGGCCCGTTGTTTTCTTCATGTATGATGTTTGTGATGTCATTCCACAACTTGTCTGGTCTTCAGTCATTAGTGTTCAGTGCATCAAATCCATTCTTGAGATGGCCTATAATTTCAGGTGGGATATACTCAAGGTCATAATATGACTCTCAGGGACTTGTTCAAATTTTCATTAGCTTCAACCTGAACCTGTATAAGAGCAGTTGATAGTCTGTTCTGCAGTTGGCCCCTAGCTTTTTCTGACTGATGATATTGAGCTTTTCTATTGTCTCTTTCCACAGATGTAGTTGATTTGATTCCTGTCCATATGTATTGGTTAAAAAAGGAATTTGCAACAAAGAAGTTGTTGATCTTGCAAAATTCTATCATGTGATCTCCAGCATTGTTTATATCACCAAGGTCATATTTTCCAACTACCAGTTGTTCTTTGTTTCCAACTTTCGTATTCCAATCAACAGCAATTATCAATGCATTTTGATCACATGTTTGATCAATTTCAGACTGCAGAAGTTGGTAAAAATCTTCAATTTCTTTATCTTTGACCTTAGTGATTGGTGCATAAATTTGAATAATAGTCATATTAACTGGCCTGCCTTGTAGGAGTATGGATATTATTCTATCACTGACAGCATTGTACTTTGGGATAGATCTTGAAATGTTCTTTTTCACTATGAATGTGATGTCATTCCTTTTCAATTGATCATTCCCAGCATAACAGATCATATGACTGTCTGATTCAAAGTGACCTATAGCAGTCCATTTCAGCTTCACTGATGCCTAAGATATCAATATTTATGTGATCCATTTCACTTTTGATGACTTTCAGTTTTTCTAGATTCATGCTTCGTACATTCCATGTTCCAATTATTAATGGATGTTTGCAGTTGTTTTTTCTCATTTTCAGTCATGCCACATTAGCAAATGAAGGTCTGGAAAACTTGACTCCAACCATATCATTAAGGTTGACTCTACTATGAGGAGGAAGCTCTTCCCCAGTCGTCTTTAGAGTGCCTTCCAACCTGAGGGGCTCATCTTCCAGCAGTATATCAGACAGTGTTCCACTTCTATTCATAAAGTTTTCACTGGCCAATTTTTTCAGAAGAAGACTGCCAAGTCCTTCTTCCTAGTCTGTCTAAGTCTGGAAGCTCCGCTGAAACCTGTCCCCCATAGTGACCCTGCTTTTATTTGAAAGACCAGTGGCAAAGCTTCCAGTATCACAGCAACACACAAGCCACCACAGTACGACAAACTGACGGATGTGTGGTGGGTCGTACAATTACCAGCCTGATTATACAGCCACGGTAGTCTAAATAGCCTGTTGCCGGTACATCTAAATTGCCTGCTACTACTTTTTACCAGTATCAGGCTGTTTTGACTGCTGTGGCTGTATAATGACTGTATAATAAGTTCTAAAATCAAGTAGTGAGAGGCCTCTCACTTTGTTTTTCCTCACTAATGGTTTACTTATCCAGGGCCTCTTCCTTTCTTATACAAAGTTGGTGATTTTTTTCTCCATCTTGTTAAAGAATGCTGTTGGAATTTGGTTCAGGATTGCATTGTATCTGTAAATCCCTTTGGGTAGAATCGACGTTTTCACAATGTTGAGTTTTCTTATCCATGACATTGCTATGTTTTTCCACTTATGTAGGTCCCTTTGGTTTCTTGCAGTAGTGTTTGCAGTTTTCTTTGTATAGGTCTTTTTTGTCCCTTGTTAGATTTATTCCTAAGTACGTTGTCTTCTTGTGGGCTATTGTAAATTGTGTTGATTTGGTAATTTCCTTTTTGAAATTCTCTTTCTCGGTGTAGAGGATTTCAAGTGATTTTTTTTTATGTGTTAATCTTGTGTTGTGCTACTTTGCTGAAATCTTCTATTAGTTCCAGTAGCTTTCTTGTGGATTCTTTGGGGTTTTCTGTGTAATATCATATTATCTGAGAGTACAGATAGTTCTACCTTTTCCTTACCAATTTTTATGCCTTTTTATTTCTTTTCTTTTTGCCTTATTACTCTAGCTAGGACTCCAGAAAGATGTTGAATAAGAGTGGTGATAAAGAGCATCCTTGTCTGGTTCCCACAGCTTTTATTTAGATCTATGATGTCTTTCAAGTTAAGTTTTGTGGTGTGATGTATTATTTAAGGTTTATTTTCTCTAGACTGTCAAATTGTTCCACTGTAATTTGTTTAAAAATATATTCTTTTCCCTCATTGAATTGCTTTGACGTATTTGTTTAAAATGGATTTCCCTTATACGTGTGTGTCTATTTCTGAACTTTCTATTCTGTTCCATTGATCCAGGTGTCTATCCTTATACCATTGTCACACTCTCTTGATTACTGTAGCTTTGCAGTATGTCAGTGAATTAGGTAATATAAATACTCTAAGTCTTTCTTTGTTTTCAAAATTATTTTTTCTACATTATATTTTTATAATTTCTATACACATTTTGGAATTAGCTTGTCAATATCTACAAAAACTTACAGGGACCTTGAAGGACATTAACAAGGAATCTATAGATCAATCTCAGGAGAAACTATATCTAAACAATGCATAGTTTCCCAATCAATTAATAAGGTATATATCTTGTATTTTATTTAGGTATTTGTTATTTCTTTCTATAGTATTTTGTAGTTTTCAGTGTACAGATTTTGAACACATAAGATAAATTTAATCATAAACCTTTTTTTTACATTTTAATCTACTTACATGGTATAATCTTTTTTAAGTTTTTAATGTTCATATATAAGTAATTTTGTATATTGACCTATTGTCTTATGACTTGCTAAACTGAATTATCACATCCATTAAGCTTTATTTGTATAGATTCCTTAGGATTTTCACTATCATATACTCTACAAATAAAACAGATCTATTCCTCCATTCCAAACTGTATGTTTTCTTTGTCACACTGTTCCTGTCTCTGTCTTTCTCCTTCTCAGTGTATTCCTCTTTCTGCCGGTCTGTCTTGCTGTCTCTCCTGTGTATATGTGTGTGTTTCTCTGTCTCTTCTCTCTATCTTATTGTATTTTCTAGGACCATAATACAAAATTGGCTAGAAACAGTGAAGATGGGCATCTGCCTTGCACTTGATCTTCAGGGGAAAACATTTCATGTTTACCTTTAAGTAAATGATAGCTCTAAATTGTTGTTTTGTTTTATCTTAAGGTATCCTTTATCATATTGAAGGAGCTCCTTTCTTCTCCTAGTCTCTTGAGAATTATTTTCATGAATACTTGTTGAAATATGTCATCTGTAAAGTGATTTTTCTGCATCTACTGAACCAATCTTTTTTTTTTTTTCATTTAATTTGGTAATACGGTAAATCATATTAATTATTTCTGAAAATTAAAAGATCTTGATTTCCTGAGATAAAACCCACTTGGTCATTACATGCTATCATTTTTATATATTGTTATATTAAAATATACTAATATCTTATGAAAATTTTCATACGTATAATCAGTAATGATATGAGGTTTCAATTTTCTTTTTATTTTAATGTTGTAATTAAATGAAGTTTACATTTCAAGTTAGTCTCCCATACAAAATTTTTAGACATACATTGTTATGAGATCCTAACTGCTTGCCCCATTCTGCGACAGCACGCTCCTCCTTTCTGCCCCACCTTCTCCATGACCATTCAACCAGCTCCTAACCCTCTCTGCCTTCCTGTCTGACCTCTGGGCAGAAGCTGACTCTTTGGTCTCTTGTATCTACTTGAGCTAAGAGGCACATTTTCACCAGTATCAATTTATGTCCCACAGTCGCGTCCGATCCCTGTCTGAAGAGTCGACCTCTGAAATTGTTTTAGTTCTGGGCTGATACAGAGTCTAGGGGCCATGCTTTCTGGTGCACCCCAGGTTTCAGTCAGACCATTAAGTCTGGTCTTCTTTCTAGAATTTGAGTTCTCCACCCCATCCTTCTACTGCTCTATCCGGCACTCTCTGTTTTGTTCCCTGTCAGAGTGTTCATGGGTGCTAGCCAGACACCATCTAGTTCTTTTGGTCTCAGGCTGATGAATTCTCTGGTTTATGTGGCCTTTTCTGTCTCTTTGGCTAATACTTTCCTTGTGCCCTTGGTGTTCTTCGTACTCCTTTACTCCAAGTGGTTGGGACCAATTGATGCATCTTAGATGGCCACTTGCAAGCTTTTAAGAACTCAGACGCAACTCACCAAAGTAGAATGCAGAACATTTTCTTAATAAGCTTTGTTAGGCCAGTTGACCTACATGTCTCCTGAAAGGATGGTCCCCAGACTCCTACCGCTGCTACTCTGTCCCTCAAAGTGTTCGACTGTATTCAGGAAACTTCTTAGCTTTGGTTTAGTCCAGTTGTGCTGACCTCGCCTGTAGTGTGTGCTGTCCTTCCCTTTGCCTAAGATGATTCTTACCTACCATCTATTTGGTGAATAACCCTCACCCTCCCTTCCCACCCCCATAACCATCAAAGAATGTTTTCTTCTGTGTTTAAACCTTTTCTTGAGTTCTTATAATAGTGGTCTTATACAGTAGTTGTTCTTCTGTGATTGACTAAATTCACTCAGCATAATAAGTTCCAGCTTCCACCATGTTATACGATGTTTCACAGCTTCATCATTGTTCTTTATTGTTGCATAACATTCCTTTCTATGGATATACCATCATTTGTTTCTCCGTTCATCTGTTGATGGGCGCCTAGGTTGCTTCCATCTTTTTGCTGTCGTGAACAGTGCTGCGATGAACATGGTTGTGTGAATATCTATTCGTGTGACGGCTCTTATTTCTCTAGGATATATTCCAAGGAGTGGGATAGCTGGAGTGTATGGTACTTCTATTTCTAGCTTTTTAAGGAAGCGCCAAGTCGATTTCCAAAGTGGTTGTACCATTTTACATTCCCACCAACAGTGTATAAGTGTTCCAGTCTCTCCACAACCTCTCCAGCATTTATTGTTTTGTGTTTTTTGGATTAATGTTAGCCTTGTTGGGGTGAGACGATATCTCATTGTAGTTTTGATCTGCATTTCTGTAATGGCTAATGATCGTGAGCATTTCTTCATGTGTCTGTTAGCCACCTGAATATCTTCTTTGGCAAAGTGCCTGTTCATATCTTTGACCAGTTTTTAATTGGGTTATTTGTCTTTTTGTTGTTGAGGTTTGGCAGTATCTTGTAGATTTTAGAGATTAGACCGTGATCGGATTTGTCCTAGCCAAAAATTTTTTCCCAGTCTGTAGGTTGTCTTTTGACTCTTTTGGTGAAGTCTTTTAATGAGCATAAGTGTTTGATTTTTAGGAGCTCCCATTTATCTAGTCTCTCTTCTGGTGCTTGTGCATTGTTACTTACGGTTCGTATTGTGTATATGCCATATATTAGGGCTCCTAGCGTTGCCCCTTTTTTTTCTTCCAAGATCTTTATCATTTTCGATTTTATATTTAAGTCTTTGATCCAGTTTGAGTTAGTTTTTGTACATGATGAGATACGGGTCTTGTTTCAGTTTTTCGCATGGATACCCACTTATGCAAGCACTGTTTGTTAAAGAGACTGTCTTTTCCCCAATTAACAGACTTTGGGCCTTTGTCAAATATTAGATGCTCATAGGTGGATGAGCTTATATCTGGATTCTCAACTCTGTTCCATTGGTCTATGCATCTGTTGTTGTACCAGTACCAGGCTGTTTTGACTACCGTGGCAGTATAATAGGTTCTAAAATCAGGTAGTGTAAGGCCTCCCACTTTGTTCTTCTTGTTGAGTAGTGCTTTATTTATTTGGGGCCTCTTCCCTTTCCATATGAAGTTGGTGATTTGTTTCTCCATCTCATTAAAAAATGCTGGTGGAATTTGGATCGGGATTGCATTGTATCTGTATACTGCTTTGGGTAGAATTGACATTTTCACTATGTTGAGTCTACCTATCCATGAGCAAGGTACATTTTTCCACTTATGCAGGTGTCTTTTAGTTTCTTGCAGTAGTGTCTTGTGGTTTTCTCTGTATAGATCTTTTATGTCTCTGGTTAGATTTATTCCTAAGTATTTTATCTTCTTGGGGGCTATTGTAAATGGTATTGATTTGGGGATTTCCTCTTCAAGGTTCTCTTTGTTGGTATAAAGGAATCCAATTGATTTTTGTAAGTTTATCTTGTATCCAGAAACTTTGCTGAAATCTTCTATTAGTTCCAGTAGTTTTCTTGTGGGTTATTTGGGGTTTTTCTGTGTATAAGATCATATCAACTGCAAATAGAGATACTATGACTTCTTCCCTACCTATTTGGATGCGCTTTCTTTCTTTTTCTAGCCTAATTGCTCTGGCTAGGACTTCCAACACAATGTTGAATAATAGCGGTGATAGAGGGCATCCTTGTCTGGTTCCTGTTCTCAAGGGGAATGCTTTCAAAGTCTCTCCATTTAGGATGATGTTGCCAGTTGGTTTTGTATAAATACCCTTAATTATATTGAGGAATTTCCCTTCTATTATTATTTTATTGAGAGTTTTTATCATGAATGGGTGTTGGAATTTGTCAATTGCCTTTTCTGCATTGATTGATAAGATCATGCAGTTCCTGTCTTTTATTTTATTTATGTGATGGATTACATTGATTGCTTTTCTAATGTTGAACCATCCCTGCATACCTGGTATAAATCCCAATTGGCCAGGGTGAATTATTTTTTTGATATTTTGCTGAATTCTATTGGCTAGAATTTTGTTGAGGACTTTTGCATCAAAGATCATGAATGATATCAGTCTGTAATTTTCTTTCTTTATGGTGTCTTTACCTGGTTTTGGTATCAGGGTTATGCTGGCTTCATAGAATGAGTTTGGGAATATTCCATCCTTTTCTATGCTCTGAAATACCTTTAGTAGAGGTGGTGTTATCTCTTCTCTGAAAGTCTGGTAGAATTCTCCAGTGAAGACGTCCGGGCCAGGGCTTTTTTTGTTGGGATTTTATTTTTTGATAAACTTTTCAATCTCTTATTTGTTTTGGGGTTATTTAGTTGTTTTACCTCTGTTTGTGTTAACTTAGGTAGGTAGTGAGTTTCTAGAAATTTGTCCATATCCTCTATGTTTTCAAATTTGTAAGAGTACAGTTTTTCATAGTAAAGTGTTATGATTCTTTTAATTTCAGTTGGGTCTGTTGTGATACCACCCATCTTGTTTCTTATATGGGTTATCTGCTTCCTCTTCTGTTTTTCTTTTGTTAGTTTGACCAATGGTTTATCAATTTTATTGTTCTTTTCAATGAACCACCTTTTTGACTTGTTAACTCTTTCAATTGTTTTTCTATTGTCTATTTCTTTTAATTCTGCTCTAATTCTTATTATTTCCTTCCTTCTGGAACCTGTGGGCTTCTTTTGCTGCTCTCTTTCTACTTGTTCCAGTTGTAGGGTTAATGTTTTGATTATGACCCTTTCTTCTTTTTGGATGTGTGCATTTATTGCTAGAAACTGACCCTTAGCACTGCTTTTGCTCTGTCCCAAAGGTTCTGGTAGGATGTGTTTTCACTCTTGTTTGATTCTATGAGTTTCTTTATTTCTTCCTTAATTTCTTCTATAACCCAGTAGTTTTTGAGCAAGGTGTTGTTCAGTTTCCATGTGTTTGATTTTTTTTTTCTTTGGTTTTTGTGTTGTTGATTTCCACTTTTATGGCTTTATAGTCAGAAATATTTGTAATATTTAATATTGTAATATTTCGATGCTTTGGATTTTGTTAAGGCTTGCTTTATGGTCTAATATGTGGTCTATTCTGGAGAATGTTCCATGTGCATTGGAAAAGAAAGTATACTTGGCTGCTGTTGGGTGCAATGTTCAGTATATGTCTATGAGATCAAGTTGGTTGATTGTAGCATTTAGCTCTTCAATGTCTTTGTTGAGCTTCTTTCTGGATGTTCTGTCCTTCACAGAAAGTGGTGTGTTGAAGTCTCCCACTACTATTGTGGAGCTGTCTATCTCTCTTTTCATAGCTGTTGGAGTTTGTTTTATGTATTTTGGAGCCCTGTTGTTGGGTGTGTAAGTATTTATTGTAGTTATGTCCTTCTGGTGTACTGACCCTTTAATCATTACATAGTGCCCTTCCTTATCCTTTGTGGTGGATGTTACTTTAAAGTCTATTTTGTCAGAGATTAATATTGCCACTCCTGCTCTTTTTTGAGTGTTGTTTGCTTGATATATTTTTTTTCATCCTTCGAGTTTTAGCCTGTTTTTGTCTTTAAGGTGCATCTCTTGTAGGCAGCAGACAGATAGATCATGCTTTTTTTATCCAATCAGCCACTCTCCATCTCTTTATTGCTGCATTAAGTCCGTTTATATTCAGCATAATTATTGATAGTTATGAGTTTAGTGCTATCATCCTTATATCTCTTTTTGTGTGTTGTGCACAGTTTCTTTGTTCCCCTTAATTTTTGGTGCTGAGTCATTTATTTTATGTATTTTTTTTCATCTTTTTCATTGTTGTAGCTTTTGTGTTTGCTGGATCTTTATGTTTTTTTACTTTTTTATTTTGATTTGTAGGATTGTTAGATGCCTTTATATTACCTTAATATTACCCTTATTTTTCTAAGTTTATACCAGTCTTTTATTACTTTATATTGCCTTGACTTCCCCTAGATATGAAAAATCTTTGTCTGCAGTTTATAAGTCCATCTTTTTTGTTTAAATGTTGTCCTTTTTTACATTTTGATATCTCATTTTCCCTATTTTCAATGTTTTAGCTTTGATGTATTTTCAAATTCCCTATCTGAGTCAATATCTGGTTGCTCTGTCCTGTGTTCTAGTCTTATGCTGTTATCTGGTGTTGTTGATTATCTAACCATAGGACTCCCTTTCCTATTTCTTGTAATTTTGGTTTGGTTTTTGAAAATTCCCTGAACTTCTGTTTATCTGGAAATGCCCTAATTTTGCCATCATATTTGAGAGACAGTTTTGCTGGATATATAATTCTTGGCTGGCAGTTGTTTTCCTTCAAGGCTTTATATATGTCATCCCATTGCCTTCTTGCCTGCATGGTTTCTGCTGAGTAGCCCGAGCTTATTCTAATTGACTCTCCTTTGTAGATGACCTTTCTTTCATTCCAAGCTGCTCTTAAAATTCTCTCTTTATCTTTTGTTTTTGTAAGTTTGATTATAATATGTCTTGGTGACTTTCTTTTGGGATCTATCTTATGTGGGGTTCAATAAGCATCTTGGATAGATATCTTCTCATCTTTCTTGATATCAGGGAAGTTTTCTGTTAACAAATCTTCAACAATTTTCTCTGTATTTTCTGTTTAGGTTGCAATTTTCTTATAATTTTATTATCTGGTTTTGTTCTGTCAGTTAACAAAGAGAGTACTATTAAATCTCCAGCTTTGATTTCAGATTTTTTAATTTCTTCTTTTAGTTTTGTCATTTTTGGTTTCTCTTAATTCAAAACAATTTTTTCTGGAAATACTAGATCTTTGATACAATTGTTTATGTATTTAGTAAATAAGTTTGACACATACATAGATAGCCTAAATGTTTTTGAGAGCTTAATATTTATGATCAGAAAGTTTCAGTTAAATATTTGTCAATAAGAAAAAAAAACCTCCTAATATCCTTCCATCAAACATAAAATGGATTTTTTAAACTTATACCTAAGTATGAGATAGAGTTCATCACCATAAGTCTGTATAGTATTGTCTGTTATAATAAATAAGCCATTTAGTAGGTGAAAGTCACAGACATGTTGGCATGGCTGTAATAGGAAATCAAGGGGTTAAGCTTAGGTGAAATAGAAATTAATTTTCACAGTTTAGTTGCTGGGTGGTCTCAGATGACATTGCTGTTTAATCTTTGCTACTACAGGTGTGAATGTCATAGTATGAAAACTGACACTTTCAAACAGAAAAAGAGACAATGTTATAATTAGGCTTCATACTCATAGTATGGCTGAAAGCAGGGAAGAGCAGAAAGATGTTTACCTGCTTTATTGACTATGCAAATGCACTCGACTGTGTGGATCATAACCAGTTATGGATAACATTGCCAAGAATGGCAATTCCAGAAAACTTAATTGTGCTTATGCAGAGCCTATACATAGACCGAGAGGCAATCATTCAAACAGAACAAGAGGATACTTGCTTGCTGAAAATGAAGAAGTCCTGAAGTATTTACTGATGAAGATCAAAGACCACAACCTTCACTGTGGATTATACCTCAACAAAAGAAAACAAAAATTCTCACAACTGGACCAATAAGCAACATCATGATAAATGGAGAAAATATTGATGTTCTCATGGATTTAATTTTACTTGGATCCATATTCAATGTCCATGGAAGCAGTGATGTCACTAGGGTTTGTGTTACCCAGTGTTGTAAGTTATGATGTCACTCCCTCCCCATGGACCTCCTCCTGTACCAGACCACACACAATTCTTAGTCATGTTTTTTTTTTCACTAATGTTACCCGTAAATCTTAATTCCCGTATAGGATTCCTTCTTTTCCTTTAATTACTACTTCATTTTTGCAGAAGTTTTTGATACAGGTTCACAAATAGTAACTGCCACAATATTGTAGCTAAAACACTAGAAAATCTGACAAAATCAGCTATTATAAAAACATCAGCAGCAACCAAAAATAATATCATATTCAGACAAAAATCACATGATCTGAAGCATCATCGTAATTGGGTAATAATGACAACTTTAACCAGAGCACATTAGAATGTTCAAAAAGTAAATTAGCATAGAGTTTTAGCCTTACAAAAAATGTTTTTGTTGTTATAACTACAGAGATACATTATAAAAAATACATTTCTGCTGAAACACTGCAGAAAAATTTTGTAGACAGTAATTTTGGTGTCACACCCTCTGAAAGGTATCACCCAGCGTTGTCTGAAACTCCCCCCCACACACACACCTTTCTAGTGACATCACTACATGGAAGCAGTAGTCAAGAAATCAAAGGACGTATTGCATTGGGCAAATCGGCTGCAAAAGACCTCTCTAAAGTGTTAGAAAGCAAAGATGTCACCTTGAGGACTAAGCCGCGCCTTACCTAAGCCATGGTATTTTCAATTGCCTCATATGCACGCAAAAGTTGAACAATGAATAAGGAAAGCTGAAAAAGAATTAATGTCTTTGAATTATGGTGTTAATGAAGAATATTGAATATACTATGGACTTCCAGAAAAGTGAACAAACCTATCTTGGAAGAAGTACAACCAGAACGCTCCTTAGAAGTGAGCGTATGATGTCTCACCTACTTTGGACATGTTATCAGGAGGATCAGTCCCTGGAGAAGGACGTCATGCTCGGTAAAGTAGAGGGTCAGCGAAAAACAGGAAGATTCTCAACGAGATGGTTTAACTGTGATCTCAAATACAGCATGATTATGAGGATGACACAGGAGCAGGCAGTGTTTCATTCTGTTGTAGATAGGGTTGCTATGAGTAGAAATAACTTAAGGGCACCTAACAACAACCACTCATAGT
Source organism: Dugong dugon (assembly GCA_030035585.1). Classification (NCBI taxonomy): domain Eukaryota; kingdom Metazoa; phylum Chordata; class Mammalia; order Sirenia; family Dugongidae; genus Dugong; species Dugong dugon. The sequence goes on from CM057465.1 coordinate 46,258,183, forward strand.
GAAGTTTTAAAAGATTTCCTATTAAATCTCTCTGAATTATGGAAAAACTGCAGAACTTTTTGGAGGATTAATATGAACATTCTACATCTTTCATTCTCTGTATTACTCATAACAAAAGTTCTTGATTGTTTATCTTTAAGATTTTTCATTTTACCACTGCCAAACATCAATTTTTAGAGCCATCCCAATGATGGAAAAATGCCTAACTGCCTGTTGCAAGTTCCATTTTTTCCATGGAGAGTGTTTTTATATTAGTGCACATTCTATCCCTTTTCCAATCTAATTAAGATACAAATGTCATTTGGCCGGCTTGTCACAAGATTGGCTGTGAAAATATATTCATAGGTAAGGTTGATAAGTTCTGAAAAGCAAGGTTTTATTTACCATATTTATAACTGATTGTATGTATTGAGCATTTTTATTACTGGAGACACAGTACATGTCTGAGTAGGTTACACTGCATGTAGTGAACATTAGTTGTATTTTGGCCTGAAGTAGATACATAGTTTTATTGGTATTGTCTCGATGAACAAACTAACATTATAAAATTGGAAATATATTTTATTCTATTGATGAAAACTACATAGACAGTATAACTGTAGCTAAAAATCTCATTTAAAAATCCTACTGAAAAAAAGTCTGTTGAAATGGCTTAATGTTTATTGACATTAAAACCATTGCTCTCACTTACATCTGACTTATTTTAACACATACAATATATGTTAAGTTTCTTATTTTCCATAGCATAGACCAACATTATTCCCTAAATCTTAAATTTAGTAATTTCTGAAATTGAGACTCTTAAATTGAAACATTAAGTATAAATAATGCCTTGCTAGCAAAATTTGTCTATGATCAGTAAATGTGTAGGCTGAGGATGATGTTAACATAAACAAAGTATTCTAACTCTTCATCACTGAATATGCTAATGTTTAAAAATGCACTTAACTGTTTCCAAGGTTGCATCTTATGATTTAATTAACTTACAAAAATTGTGGGAATATAGGAAGTTTTATATTTACTATTTATTTTGTAAAATCCTTAAAATAACTCCTTTAGTTAAAATGTAAGTATTCCAGCAAAATCAGTCTGTATATACCTATGAGATATCATGCATATGGAAAGTCTAAATCAGAGTAAAGCGTATGTATAACAATTACAGGCAATACATTAATTGTAGGACAATTTTATTTTGTATTATAATACTAAAACTATGTTGAATTGAAAAAAATTAGATATTTTTGCTCTCACGAACTTAAACTCTTAAACCATATTATATTACATTGTATATAAAATATAACAATTTAAATGAGGTTATGTAGACCTTGGGTACATAATGCTAGCTGCTACATTAAAAAAAAAAGTCCAAATTCAAGGATATCTAACACATTAAAGGTTGATTACTCACTCATGTCACAATCTAACACAGTTGCCATAGGAGTACAACAGCCCCTCCATCTTGTGAAGCTACTTTGCTTACACATGGCCTACAAGCCATGTGTTGCAGCAGTGGGGACCGGGGGGAATGGAGGACTGTGTGAAGGAGAGATTACAATCCAAATTTAATGGTACTGTATATACCCTCTTCTCATGTTTCTATTAAGCAGAAATTCTTCACATGCTTCCACCTAACTGTATGACAGGAAAGTGTTGTTGTTGATAGTTGCCATCAAGTCTATTACTCTCATGGCAACCCCATGTGTGCAGTGTAGAACTACTGTGTAGGGTTTTCAAGACTATGACTTTATGGAAACAGATCACCAGGCCTGTCTTCTGAGGCACCTCTGGATGGCTTCAAATCAACAATCTTTTTGATAATAGTCACATGCTTAACATTTGTGCCACCAGGGATTCCTTAGAGGAAAGTGTAGGGGCTAGAAAATATGTTTCTGTGTGCCTAGGAAGAAAAATCAGTATGTCTGGAGAACACATTGCATTTCATCTATCACAAACACCAAACAATAGAAGGAAACTCAAATTCATACACATATATATATATATATATTTTTTTTTTTCTGTGATTTTCAGGTTGTTGAAATTTCCTGCTGCGAATACTGGATAAGTTTAGCAAGAAAAACAGGAATAATGTAATTGATAATATATAAGTGCTCTATCCACCTGGACTTTCCTCAATTAGGAAATCAAAATTAGCTTCTCGAACTAGATTCTGAGAGTTCGTCTACACTTCAAAATGATGTTAAATGCTCATTATCACTGTAAAGTAATTCTTCCTGGTAGAATCAAGAAGAATTTTGTTGTTGTTGTTGTTACTAAATCGGTTTCGTGTTTCTTTAATGCACAGATCAACTCTGTAAATTGATTTTTTATTTTTTACAGATATCAATAAACATGCAGCATCATCACGGTTAAAAATCATGGAGAAAAGAACATATTTCAATGAAAAATTAAAATGTTCCAGTAAAGTTCAAATGACCAATCATACTTATGGATACTGTGTTAAGCATCTTGTAAATATCTTACTTAATTTATAGGAGATTTTACTCAAAAATGGATTTAACTTAAATACAGTTAGAAAGAGTTTTTAGTTTTAAACAACATAAAGGAACATTCTACACTTTTTAGAGTCTTATTTTATGAGCTAATCCTCACTCATGGCCCACAGGAATAAAACAATTTTTTCATTGTAAAATTATATTCTATTATTTAATTAATTTGCCATCATTACCCCTTGTGAAATATTATTTTCTTGGCTCCGGGAACTTGGGTTTTGTATCATGGATAGAGGTTTAATAATCATACAGCACTCAACAGCAAAATGATTGTTTTATTTACTTCCTGTCTTAGTTATCTAGTCCTGCCATAACAGAAATACCAGAAATGGGTGGCTTTAACAAACAGAAATTTATTTTCTTACAGTTTGTTGTTCTTGTTCGGTGCCGTGGAGTCAGTTCCTACTCTTAGCAACCATACACACAACAGAATGAAACATTGCCAGGTCCTGCACCATCCTGACATCGTTATGCCTGAGCTCCTTGTTGCAGCCACTGTGTCAATCGATATTGTTGAGGATCTTCCTCTTTTTTGCTGACCCTCTATTTTACCAAGCATGATGTCCTTCAACATGGGACTGGTTCCTCCTGATAACATGTCCAAAGTATGTGATATGAAGTCTCGCCATCTTTGTTTCTAAGGAGCATTCTTACTGTACTTCTTCCAAGACAGATTTGTTCGCCATTCTGTCAATCCATGGTATATTCAGTACTCTTCACCAACACCATAATTCAAAGGCATCAATTCTTCTTTGGCCTTCTTTATTCATTGTCCAGCTTTCACGTGCATACACGGCAAATGAAAGCACCAAGGCATGGGTCAGGCGTGGCTTAATCCTTAAAGTAATATCTTTGCTTTTTAACACTTTAAAGTGATCTTTTTCCCAGTGATTTTCCCAATGTAATGGATCGATTTGTTTCTTAACTGCTGCTTCCATGGATGTTGAACGTGGATCCAGGTAAAATGAAATCCTTGACAACTTCAGTCTTTTCTCCGTTTCTCTGTTGGTCCATTTGTCAAGATTTTTGTTTTCTTCATGTTGAGCTATAATCCATGCTAAAGGCCATGATCTTTGATCTTCATCAGTAAATGCCTCAAGTACTCTTCACTTTCAGCAAGCAAGGTTACATCATCTGCATACTGCAGGTTGTTAATATGTCTTCCTCCAATCCTGATGCCACGTTCTTCTTCATATAGTCCAACTTCTCCAGTTATTTGCTCAGCATACAGATTGAATAACTATGGTGAAAGCATACAACCCTGATGCACACCTTTCTTGACTTTAAACCAGGCAGTATCCCCTTTTTCTGTTCGAACAACTACCTCATAGTCTATCTACAGGTTCCTCATAAGCAAAATTAAGTGTTCTGGAATTCCCATTCTTCACAATGTTATTCAAAATTTTTTATGATCCACACAGTCTAATGCCTTTGCATAGTCAATAAAACACAGGGAAATGTCTTTCTGATATTCTCTGCTTTCAGCCATGATTCATCCTTCTCTGAATCCAGCCCGAATTTCTGGAACTTCCCTATGAATATACTCCTGCAACCATTTGAATGATCTTCAGCAAAATTTTATTTGTGTGTGATATTAAGGATATTGTTTGATAATTTCCACTTTCTGTTCGATCTCCTTTCTTTGGAATGGGCACAAACATGGATCTCTTCCAGGCAGCTGGCCAGGTATCTGTCTTCCAAATTTCTTGGCATAGCCTAATGCAACTCCAGCACTGCATCCATCTGTTGAAACATCTCAGTTGGTATTCCATCAATTCCCAGAGTCTTGCTTTTCGCCAATGCTTTCATTGTATCTTGGACTTTTTCCTTCAGTACCGTCAGTTCTTGATCATAGGCTACCTCTGGAAATATTTGAATGCACAAATTATTTTTGGTTCAGGGACTCTGTTTATTCCTTCCAACTTCTTTTGATTCTTTCTGTGTCGTTCAATACTTTCCCCATAGAATCTTTCAATATTGCACCTCGAGACATGAATTTTTTCTTTAGTTCTTTCAGCTTGAGAAATACTGAGCGTGTTCTTCCCGTTCTGTTTTCTATCTCCAAGTCCTGACACATTTCATTATGATACTTTACTTTGTCTTCTCAAGCTTCCCTTTGAAATGTTCTGTTCATCTTTTTCACTTTATCATTTCTTCCTTTCACTTTAGCTACTCTATGTTCAAGTGCAACATTCAGAGTCTCTTCTGACATCTATTTTGTACTTTTCTTTCTTTCCTGCCTTTTTAATGACCTCTTGCTTTCTTCATGTATGATGTCCTTGATGTCATTCCACAGCTTGTCTAGTCTTTGGTCATTAGAGTTTAATGCATTATATCTGTTCCTGAGATGATCTCTAAATTCAGGTGGAATGTACTCAAGGCTGTACTTTGACTCTCGAGGACTTGTTTTAATTTTCTTCAACTCTAAGTTGAACTTGCATATGAGCAACTGAAGGTGTCTGTTCCACAGTAGGCCCGTGGCTTTGTTCTGACTGATGATATTGAGATTTTCCATTGTGTCTTTCCACAGATGTAGTCGATTTTCTTCCTGTGTATTCCATCTGGCGAGGTCCATGTGTATAGTCACATTGATGTTGCCGAAAAAGGAATTTGCAATAAAGAAGCTGTTGGTCTTAGATAAAATTCTATCATGCAATCTCCAGTGTTGTTTCTATCACCAAGGGCATATTTTCCAACTAGCAATCCCTCTTCTTTGTTTCCAGCTTTCACATTCCAATCACCAGTAATAATCAATGCATCCTGATTGCATGTTTGATCAATCTTAGACTGCAAAAGTTATAAAAATCTTCAATTTCTTCATCTTTGGCCTTAGTGGTTGATGCATAAAAATGAATAATAGTCATATTAACTGATCATCCTTGTAGGTGTATGGATATTATCCTATCATTGTCAGCATTGTCCTGCAGGGTAGATCTTGAAATGCTCTTTTTGATGATGAATGTGACACCATTCCTCTTCACTTTGTCATTCCCGGCATAGTAAACCATATGATTGATTCAAAGTGGTCATTTCCAGTCAATTTCAGCTCACTAATGCCTAGGATATTGATCTTTATGGGTTCCATTTCATTTTTGATGACTTCCAATTTTCCTAGATTCACACTTCGTACATTCTACATTCTGATTATTATTGGATGCTTGCAGCTATTCTCATTTTGAGTTGTTCCACATCAGCACATGAAGGTCCCAAAAGTTTGACTCTATCCATGTCATTAAGGTTGACTATATTTTGTGGAGCTATCTCTTCCCCAGTCGTATTTTGAGTACCTTCCAACTTGAGGGACTCATCTTCTGTCACTATATCAGACAATGTTTCACTGCTATTCATAAAGTTTTCACTGACCAATTTCTTTTTTGTAAGAAGACTGCCAGGTCCTTCTTCCTAGTCTTAGTCTGGAAGCTCTGCTGAAACCTGTCGCCAAGGGTGACCCTGCTGATATTTGGAATACCACTGGCAAAGCTTCCAGTATCACAGCAGCACACAAGCCACCACAGTACAACAAACTGACTGTCTTCATTATCTAGTGCTCTTATAACAGAAATACCACAAGTGTATGGCTTCTACAAACAGAAGTTTATTCTCACAGTCTAGTAAGCTAAAAGTCCAAATTAAGAGTGTCATCTCCAGGGGAAGTCTTTCTCTCTCTGTCAGCTCTGGAGGAAGGTCCTTCTGTTGTCAATCTTCCCCTGTTCTAGGAGCTTCTCCATGCAGGAACCCCAGGCCCAAAGAAAGCATTCTGCTCCCAGAGCTGCTTTCCTGGTGGTATGAGGCTCCCATGTCTCTCTGCTAGCTTGTCTCTTTTATATCTTAAAAGAGAATGGCTTAAGATACAACCTAATCTTGTAGACTGATTCCTACCCCATTAACATAACTTCCAGTAATTCCACCTCATTAACATCATAGAGATAGGATTTACAACATAGGAAAAGCACATCAGATGACGAAAAGATGGACAATCAAGCAATACTGGGAATCATGGCCTAGCCAACTTAACAGATATTTTGGGGGGACACAATTCAATCCACGGCACTGACAGACAAATGGTGGTCTCACAGTTTAGGAGGCTAGGAGTCTGAATTCAGGGTGCAGGTTCTAGGGAAAAGATTTTTCTCTCCGTCAGCTCTGGAGGAAGGTCTTTGTCTCTTCTGAGTTACCGCTTCTGGGAAATCTTCATGTGTTTGGCATCTCTCTTCCCCCGTTTCTCTTTGCTAGCTTGTGTTTAATCTTTTTTATATCTCAAAAGACATTGACTCAAGATAAACCCTACACTAATCTTGCTTCACTAACATAACAAACAAAACTCATTCCCAAATGGGATTATAAACACAAGCCTAGAGGTTAGGATTTACAACATAATTGAATCCATAACATTCCACCCTTTGGCCCTCCAAAATTCATGTCCTTCCCACATGCAAAACACATTTACCCCATGACATCACCCCCAAAATCTTAAATCAACTCCAAATCCAAAATCTGATCTTCTGAATAATCTAAATTAAGTATGGGTGAGATTTAGGTGTATTCCATCCTGGGGCAAAATTCTTTTTCATAGGGAAACTCCTGAAATCTAGATTATAATTTTTCTGTTTCCAAAGTGCAACAGTATTACAGGCAAAAGGTAGTCACTTCCATTACAAAGGGGAGAAACTGGAGGGAAAGAAGGGATAATGGCACCAAGCAAGTCCAAAACCCTGTGGAACAATTTACCTTGGATCTCAAGGTTTGAAGATAATCTTCTGTTCTCTGAGACTATCTGGGCAATGGCCCCACCCTCCAGACTCTGGTTGTTGGCCACACCTTCTGGATTTTGGGTGGAGGCCTCTCACCTCTAGACTTCAGCTCCACTTTCCAAGACATCTAGGATGACAACTCTGCTCCCTTGGCATTAAGCAGCCCCATTCTCTAGTCCATCTGAGTGGCAACTGCACCCCCCTGGCCTTTGCAGGCTCTGTTCTTCTGCCTCTTGGGTATGACATGCCTGTCCGCTCATCTTTGGGCAGAGGCCTCATCATTTTCACATGGCTCAACGTCAGTCCCACACTAAAGAACCAAGCTGGTGAAGATCAGACTCTTTGAAACCTAGGAAGTTGCAGGCCCACCCGTTGAGATCCAGGAGACCGTGGCCCCACCCTTTGAAACTGAGAAGGCCTTGTTTCCCATGCTTCTTGCAGCAGTTCTGCTGATCTCCGAGCTGCTCTAGGGATGATCCTTTTATTTTCTTGGAGTACAACAGATGTGGCTCCTTTGTCCTGTTTCTTGCCTTTAGAATTCCAAGAGGCAGACAGCGTTCCTTCCTTTTGTTCTTTCTCTGTCTTCTTCAATCTAAGCTGATGGGTTTTACTCTTGGTAGTTAGTTAGATGCATCAGTCACAAGCTTAATCTCTTTAACAAAAGATTGTGTAGCCACATCCTTGGTGAACACTGTAGGCCATGTATTCTTCATTTGTACAGCAGAATTTTCCAAATCTTTAAGTTCTGTTTTCATTTTACCCAGTTCACACTTAAGTCCATCTCCTTCCTCTCACATTTTACTATATGTGGCAAAGAGAAACTACATGAACCCTTTAAGATTTTGCTTAGAAATCTTATCAGCCAGATATCCAAGTTTATCACTTACAAGTTTTACCTTACACCAAACTTTTGAACAAAATTCAAACAAGTTCTTTGCCACTGCATGAAAAGCATTGCCTTTCCTCCATTGTCCAGTCACAAGTTCATCATTCTCTTTTAAAGCCTCACAATAAACACATTTCACATCAACATTCCTAACAATATTCTGCTGCTGGCAATGTATGTGTTCTCTAAAATGATAGAGACTTTCTCTATAGCTCTTCTCACTTCCTTCTGAGCCCTCACCAATAGTGCCTTTGACATCCATAATTCTACAAACAGTCTTCGAGGCAATCTAGGCTTTTCACCATTGAAAAACCAAACCATTGATGTCAAGTTGGTTATGACTCATAGTGATCCTATAGGACAGAGTAGAGTTGCCCCATAGGGTTTCCAAGGAGCAGCTGGTGGATTTGAACTGCCATTCTTTTGGTTGGTAGCCGAGCTCTTAACCACTGCACTACCATTAGGCACCTTAAAACTCTTCCAGCTTCTACTCATTCCCCAATTCCAAAACCACTTCCACCTTATAGGTATTTGTTAAAGCAGCACCCCTACTTCATGGTATAAAATTCTGTCTTAGTTATTTAGTGCTTCTGTAACAGAAATACAACAAATTGATGGCTTTAACAAATAAAACAGTCTATTCTCACAGTTTAGAAGGTTAGAAGTCCATATTCAGGGGGCTGGTTCTAGGGGAGGGCTTTCTCTCTCTGCTGGCTCTGGAAGAAGGTCCTTGTCTCTTCTGAGCTTCTGCTCCTGATTAGTTTTCATTTCCTTGGCATCTCTCTTCCCCTGTCTCTCTTTGCTAGATTGCATTTAATCTCTTTTATATCTCAAAAGACAATGACTCAAGATATACCCCAATCCTGCTTCATTAACCTGACAATCTATTCCCAAATGGGATTATAACAACAGACTAGAGGTTAGGATTTATAACATGTATTTTTGAGGTACACTATTCAATCCATAACACTACCTTAAATATATAAAGCCTCGTAACCAAAGGACATAATAAAACTTTCTAGGTATGCTGTTATACTACTTATGCCAACCATTAAAAACACCAAACTGAAACAGTTGCCTTTGAGTTGATTCAGACTTATAGTGATCCTATAGGACAGAGTAAAACTTCCCTATGTGGTGTCCAAGACTGTAATCTTTACAACAGCAGACTGCCACATCTTTCTCCCACAGAGCAGCTAGTGGCTTTGAACCACTGACCTTTTGGTTAGCAGCAGTGTACTTACCCACCGCACTGTCATGTTTCCTTATATCTACAATTAGAGGTATTTAAATACAATTATTTGTCAGATATTTATCTGAATGGTAGGTATTTTTTGCAACGTCTTAGCATTAAAGCAGAACTGTCATCTTCATAAACCAAATGGATGCTAGAGCCATAAAGAGGCAGACTTGAAGATTCTTGAAGTGGACTTGCAAGCTGTCATATCTAATGAATATTAAAATTAAATATTTGCTTGTTACAGTCGTTTATCATATTCAACATTTGTTTCCCCAAAAGTCCAACTTTTCTGGGTATTTTATGGGCAAGATCTCACTGTATTCCACTTGAATTGGAATATAAAAGGACAATTCATATTTTTGTAAAAAATCATTTCTCTGGAAATTCTCAGTATACTTCCATGCTAAGGCTTATAGGCAAACCAAGTACTTTTCCCCAATAATCTGTCCACAAAACATATCTCAGGGACTTCCGGGCAACATCACGCTATAGACATAAGCATCACGCCATCCCTCCACAGCAAAGATCCGAAAAACTAAGTCAAACAGAGTCACACAACAATCCAGAAACCCTAAGCATCAGAACTCAACCAAGCGTCAAATGGAAGAAGAAACTGACCGAGAACAGAGAGTGAGGAAAGATACATGCAGAGGTCCCGTATCAGCTACCGCAGCATGGATCTGCCATCTTGGACTCCTATTGGAGATCAGCAAACAGGGGGTATGAGAAAGCAGCTTCGTGGAGCTTCCAGCAGGAGACAGAACAACCAGTAACCAGCGATATAAGCTTTCCCACCCCCCACACTTCTTCACCCCCACTAGGCCTTTTCTGCTTCCTGCAACCACAGTCTTGCCGGGAAGCACCAGTTTCACCCCAGTGTCACTTGGATTCCACTCGCCCACACTGGCCAGCTCCCTCAGTGCCATTTGTTGGCTGCTGGTGTTGCTTTTTTTCCACTTCATTATATTTCTTCCTTACCTCTCACCACCTTCTCCTTTGTCTCAAATACTTGGCTCCATTTGCCATCTTTGCTTCTTCCTGAAAGGCTGCAAAACACCGCTCGACTGTGAAACTGCTTCCTGGCCTGTGCTGCCATGCTGGTGGGAACGCTGGGGCTTTTTTGTTTGTTTGTTCTGATTTGTTCTGTTTTGATTTGTTTGTTTGTTTTATTTTTCTTTTCTCGGCTTGGGGGCTCCTTCTAGCCAGGCAGTACAGCTCAGCTTGGGAGCTACTCCCTTACTCTGTGCAGATGCACAGTGACATCCCTGGGGGCATTTCTTTTTTTGTTTGGTTTCTTTCTTTTGTTTTCTTTTCTCTAGTTCCCTTTTTGTCTTTCTTCATTTCCAGTATCTCATCTCTCTGTACTTCTCTTCCTGTCTCCTAAACATCTGGCACTGTGTGACACTTCTATCCCTTCTAGTCAGGCCTGGGAGCAACTTCCCCAGTCCTAGCAGCCACACCGGTGGAATCCCTGGGGGCTTTTCTTTCTTTTTTTTCCCTCTAGTTTTGATCTATTCATTTTTTCCTTTTACCATTTTAATTTATTTTTCCTTTTCTTTTTTCTCCATTTCTCAGTCTCTCATCTTTCCAATTCAATAGCAAGCTCCCTTAGTACTCTTTTTTCATTTCTTTGTTTTCTTGTGTGTATGTTTTTGGCTCCTGTTCCTCTCTCCTCTCTCTCCTCTTTCCCATAACCATCTTAGCTCCACACATCACAATCTCCCCTATCCTACCTGATTACCCACCCTGTGCACTGAACATCACACTCCAGCACAGGCATCGATACCAGAACCTGCCCTGCACTGATTCCCAGTCCCTCCTGTCTGCCCTAGTATGTGCCACAAACAACCCATTCTAGCAACTCTCCTTCAGCTGGACCTGCCTTGCTCTACCATACCTGAGTGACTGACCCTGCACATACATTGGAGAAAGAAGTGAAAAGTCTTGTGTTCACAGATGAGCACACAACAAAGAACACACAGCCCGCCTGCTCAGACATAGCCAAATAAAACAAAAAGGCAGGCTGAAACAAACAAATCTGCAATCAATAAATGAGGAAAATAACTACTGACTGCCCCAAAGACAGCAGACTATATGAAAACATATACAGAAACGTGACAGGATGGTTCCAGTTGGTGTCCAGAATAAAACAGCACGTAACTTTCCAGGAGAAGAAAAGGCACTAGAACTACCTGAAAGGGAATTCAAATCTCTAATAATATTGAAAATTATCCAAGAGTTGAAGAAAAAGCAGACAAAAAGGAGGAAAAAGTAGAAAAATTCATGGAAAAGGCAGAAAAATTCATGGAAAATACAGACAAAAAATGGAAGAATTCAAGAAAATAATACAGGAACAAAATGCTAAAATAAATTCACAACTAGAAATCATACATAAACAACAATTAGAAATCCAAAAGATAACAAGATTTCAGAAATGGACAGTGTCATAGAAGGGCTCAGGAACAGGTTTGAAACGATGGAAGATAGGATCAGCAAAATTGAAGACAAACACTTGGCTACAACTCAGTTTGAGAAAAAATAAGAAAAAAAGAACAAAGAAAAATGAAGAAACCCTGAGAATTAAGTGGGATAAAATCAAAAGCAAATTTTTTGAGTGATAGGGATTCCAGAAAGGGGGAGAAAACAGAAAACACGGAGAGGATCATTGAAGAATTACTGACAGAAGACTTCCCCAATATCATGAAAGATGAAAAGCTGACCACCGAAGAAGCTCAAAGAACCTCTTATAGGATAGACTCCAAAAGAAAATCACCAAGGCATACCATAAACACACTTGCTAAAACAAAGACAAAGAATCCTGAGAGAAGCTCGAGAAAAAGAAAAAGGTTACATACAGAGGAGAAACAATAAGACTAACCTTGGGTTATTTGGCAGAAACCATACAGGCAATAAGACAATGGGATGACATAGACAAAACCTTGAAAGAAAAAAAATTGCCAGCCAGGAAGAAAATATCCTGCAAAACTCTCTTTCAAATATAATGGTGAAATTAGGTAACTTCCAGATAAACACAAATTAAGGGACCATGTAAAAACCAAACCAAATTTACAAGAATTACAAAAGGAAGTTCTTTGATCTGAGAACAATAAAATCAGACCAAAAGCTGAATCTAGGGCACAGGATTATTCTAGCTAGATACCATCTAGGAAATGAACTCTTAAGGACTATCCAAAAACAGAAGAATTGCAACAGGTAACCAGAGAGTTTAATCTGTAAATGACAACAGAATCAAAACAACAAAAGAGGGAATAAACTGTGTAGGTATAGAACCTTCTAATGGAGAGGAAAGTAAGGAGATACCAAGTAATAATAGACTGGTTCAAACCTAGGAAGATAAGGGTAAATTTCAAGTTAACCACAAACAAATTTAACAAACCTACTCATCAAAACAAAGAAGAAAAACATAAAGTCTCAGTAAAATCAAAACCTATAAAAACAAAATAAATGAAAAAATAATCCACAAACAAAAGGTATTTGGCACAGGTGAGTAAGAGGAACAAAGAAAACATCTGCACCACAAAAAAAAAAAAGCACTACAAAATAACAGCAATAAACTCGTACTTATCAATAATTACACTGAATGCAAATGGTCTCATTGCACCCATAAAGAGATGGAGAGTGAAAGCATGTATTAAAAAAACAGAATCTATCAATATGCTGTCTACAAGAGACACACCTTAGAAACAAAGATGTAAATTTGTTAAATATCAAAGGGTGGAAAAAATATATCAAGCAAACAGCTATCAAAAAAGAGCAGGAGTGGCTATACTAATCTCAGGAAAAACAGACTTTAAAAAAAAAATCATAAAAGACAAAGAAGGACACTATATAATGATTAAGAGGACACTATATAATGATTAAGAGGATGATGCGTCATGAAGACATAACCATAATAAACATCTATGTACCAAATGACAGAGCTCAAAATACATAAAACAAACTCTAATAGCACTGAAAAGAGAAATTCACAATTCCACAATAATAGTAGGAGACTTCAACACACCACTCTCAGTAAAGGACAGAACAACTAAGAAGAAACTCAACAAAGATACAGAAGACCTAAAGGGCACAATCAGCCAACTGGACCTCATAGACATATATAGAACACTCCATCCAACCGCTGCAAAGTACACATTCTTTTCAAATGCACATGGAATGTTCTCCAGAATAGACCCGTCTTAGGCCACAGAGCAATCCTCAACAAGATCCAAAACATTGAGATAATTCACAGTATCTTCTCTGACCACAAAGCCATCAAGGTAGAAATTAACAACAGAAAGAGCAAGGAAAAAAAATCAATTACGTGGAAACTGAATAACACCCTGCTTACAAACCACTGGGAAATAGAAGAAATCAGAGATAAAATCGAAACATTCCTAGAATCAAATGAGAATGAAAACATATCATACCAAAACCTTTGGGATATAGCAAAGGGAGTCCTCAGAGGACAATTTATAGCAATAGATGCACACATCAAAAAAGAAGAAAGGGACAAAATCAAAACATTAGCTACACAACACAAACAAATTGAAATAAAACAGAAAAAGAAAACCTCACAGTCACTAAAAGAAAGGAAATAATAAAGATCAGAGAAGAAATAAATGAAATAGAGAATAGAAAGAATCACAAAACCAAAAGTTGGTTCTTTGAAAAGATCAACAAAATTGACAAACCAATTGCCAGAGTGACAAAAGAAAAACAGGAGAGGATGAAAATAACCCAAATAATTAATGAAATGGGGGACATTACAGCTGACCTAACTGAATAGAAAGTATCATAACAGAGTATTATGAAAAACTGTACTCCAACAAATTTGAAAACCTAGAGGAAATGGATAAATTTCTAGAAACACACTACCTATCCAAACTAACACAAAGTGATGTTGAAATCTGAACAGACCCATAACAAGAAATTGAAAACGTAATAAAAAAAATTCACAACCAAAAAAAGTCCCGGCCCAGATGGCTTCACTGGAGAATTCTACCAAACATTCAAAGAAGAGCTTATACCAGTACTACTCAAACTACTTCAGAACATAGAAAAAGAAGGAATACTACCAAATTCATTTTATGAAGCCACCATAACCCTGGTATTAAAACCTGGCAAAGAAGACACAAAAAAAGAAAATTACAGACCAATATATCTCATGAATATAGACACAAATATTTTCAACAAAATTCTAGCCAATAGAATTCAGCATCATATCAAAAAAATAGTACACGACGACCAAGTAGGATTCATATCAAGTATGCAAGGATGGTTCAACATTAGCAAATCAGTCAACGTAATCACCACATAAATAAAGGGAAAGAAAAGAATCACATGATCACCTCAGTTGACACAGAAAAGGCATTCAACAAAGTCCAACACCAATTCCTGAAAAAAACTTTCAATACAATAGGTATAGAAAGGAAATTTCTCAACATAATAAAGGGCATCTATGCAAAACAAATTGCCAACATCTTTCTTAATGGAGAGAGGCTGAATACATTCCCCTTGAGAACAGGAACAAGAGAAGGATGCCATTCATCTCCACTCCTATTTAACATTGTTCTGGAAGTCCTAGCTAGAGCAATAAGGCAAGAAAAAGAAATAAAGGGTATCCAAACAGGTAACGAAGAAGTTAAACTGTCCCTGTTTGAGGATGATATGATACTATACATAGAAAACCCTAAAGATTCCACGAGCAAACTACTGAAACTAAAAGAAAGATTCAACAGAGCACTAGCATACAAGATAAACATGAAAATCAGTTGGGTTCCTGAACACGAATAAAGAGAAAAATGAAAAGGAAATCAGGGAAAAAGTACCATTTATAATGCCCTTAAAAAAATAAAATAGGAATAAATCTAAATATGGTGAAAAAAATCTATACAAAGAAAACTACAAAACATTACTGCGAAAAACCCAAAACCCAAACATACATGGAAAAACAACCCATGCTCGTGGATAGGTAGACTCAACATAGTGAAAATGAAAATTCTACCCAAAGCAATTTACAAATACTATGCCATCCCGATCTAAATACCAACAACATTCTTCAAAGAGATGGAAAAACTAATCATCAAATTTTTATGGAAAGAGAAGAAGCCCTGGATAAATAAAAGCTCTATTGAAACTATTAAAGCTCTATTGAAGAAAAAGCATAAAGAAGAAGGACTCGCACTACCTGACCTCAGAATCTACTATACAGCTACAGTAGTCAAAACAGCCTGGTACAACGTTGTACCAATTGTTGTACAATGACAGATACATTGACCAATGGAACAAAATTGAGAACTCAGATGTAAATCCATCCACCTACAGTCACCTGATCTTCGACAAGGGCCCAAATTCCATCAAATAGGGAAAAGACAGTCTTTGTGACAAATGTGGTTCGCAAAACTGGATGTCCATCTGCAAAAAAAATAAAACAGGACACATGCCTCACACCATACACAAAAACTAATTCAAAATGGATCAAAGACCTAAATATAAAGCCAAAAACTGTAAAGTTCATAGAAGAAAAAATATGATCAATGCTAGAGCACTAATGCAAGGCATTAACAGGATACACACCATAACTAACAACACACAAACCCCGGATTACTGGGATCCTCTAAAAATTAAACACTTACGCTCATTCAAAGATTTCACCAAAAGAGTAAAAAGAAAACCTAGAGGCAGGGAAAAAATTTTGGACATTACATGTCAGACAAAGGTCTAATTTCTAAAATCTACAAGAAACTCCAACACCTCTACAACAAAAAGACAAATAATCCAATTAAAAAATGGGCAAAGGAAATGAACAGACACTTCACCAAAGAAGACATTCAAGCAGCCAACAGACACATGAGGAAATGTTCCCGATAACTAGCCATTAGAGAAATGCAAATTAAAACCACAATGAGATACCATCTCACCCTGGTATTACTGGCACGTATCAAAAACACTGGAAATAACAAATGTTGGAGCTGCTGCGGGGAGATCGGAACTCTTATGCACTTTTGGTGAGAATGCAAACTGATACAAGCATCTTGGAATATGATATCACGCTTCCTTAGGAAGCTAGAAATAGAAATACTATACGATCCAGCAATCCCACTCCTAGAAATATACCCTAGAGAAATAAGAGCCATCACATGAATAGATATATGCACACCTATATTCATTGCAGCACTGTTCACAATAGGAAAAAGTTGGAAACAACCTAGATGTCCATCAACAGATGAATGGATAAACAAATTATGGTACATACACACAATGGAATATTATGCAACTATGAAGAACAATGATGAATCTGTGAAGCATCTTATACCATGGATGAAACTTGGAGGACACTATACTGACTGAAATAAGTCAATCACAGAAGGACAAATATTGTGTAAGCCCTCTACTGTAAAAACTCATGTAAAAGTTTACACACAAAAAGAAAAAATCTTTGCTGGTTATGAAGGATGGGAGGGGTGGAGTGGGGAACTAAATAGACAAGTGGTAACTTTGGTGAAGGGTAAGACAGTACACATTACTGGGGAAGCCAGCACAACTTGTACAAGGAAAGGGGAAGGAAGCTCCATAGACACATTCAAACTTCCTGAGGAACTGAATTGCTAGGCAGACGGCTGTGGGGACCATGGTCTCAGGGAACATCTAGCTCTATTGGCATAACACAGTTTATAAATACAGTGTTCTACATTCTAGCTTAGTGAGTAGCGTCTGGGTTTTTAAAACCCTGTGAGCAGCCATCTAAGATACTCCACTGGTCTCACCCCTTCGGGAGCAAGGGAAAATGAAGAGCACAGGATATAAGGAAACCATTAGTCCAAAGGACTAATGGACCACAATTACCATGGCCTCCGCCAGACTGAGTCCAGTACAGCTAGATGGTGCCTGCCTACGAACACTGACTACTCTGACCCGGATCATAACGGATGGCCCTGGACAGAGCTGGAAAATGATGTAGAACAAAATTTTAACTCACAAAAAAAAGACCAGATTTACTGGCCTGAAAAAGACTGGAGAAACCTCAAGAATATGGCCCCCAGACACACTTTTACCTCAGTGGTGAAGTCACTCCCGAGGTTCATCCTTCAGCCAGGATTTGGACACCCCCGAAAAGCAAAACGGGACTAAGGAGGCACAGCAGTTCAGGGACAAGGACTAGAAGGCAGGAGGGGACAGGAAAGCTGGTGATAGGGAACCCGAGGTTGAGAAGGGACAGTGTTGACATTTTGTGGGGTTGTTAACCATTGTCATGCGGCAACATGTGTACTAATTGTTTAATGAGAAATATTTGTTCTATAAACCTTCACCTAAGCTACAAATAATAATAATAATAATAATAATTACCTATGTGAGATCAAATTGACAACAGCAACTCAAAAGGTTAGATGGAAAGCCTAGGGGAGAGTGAGTTAAAGATAATGGTGATAGAATAATAATTACAAAAAGGATAGTGAGAATAGCAGCACAAACTTGACTTTCAAGACCCCAGACGCTACTCACCAAGGTAGAATGCAGAACCTTGTCTTTATAAACTGTGTTATGCCAATTGAGCTAGATGTTCCTGGAGACACTTTTTGGTGAAGTTCTGCACTTATGTTGGCATTTGGATCGGGATTGTATTGTATTTGTAAATTGCTTTGGGTAGAATTGTCATTTTCACAATGTTGAGTCTGCCTATCCATGAGAATTCTATGTTTTTCCATTTATGTAGATCCCTTTGGGTTTCATGGAGTAGTGTTTTGTAGTTTTCTTTGTATAGGTCTTTTACATCCCTGGTCAGATTTATTCTTAAGTATTTTAGCTTTTTAGGGGCTATTATAAATGGTATTGTTTTCCTGATTTCCTTTTCATCATTCTCCTTAATGGTGTATAGGAATCCAACTGATTTGTGAATGTTTATCTTGTATCCTGCTACTCTGCTGAATCTTTCTATTAGTTCCAGTAGATTTCTCATGGAGTCTGTAGGGTTTTCTATGTATAATATCATATCATCTGCAAACAGGGACAGTTTAACTTCTTCATTACCAGTTTGGATGCCCTTTTTTTCTTTTTCTTGCCTTACTGCTCTAGCTAGAACTTCCAGCACAATGTTAAATAGGAGTGGTGATAAAGGGCATCCTTGTCTTGTTTCTGTTTTCAAGGGGAATGTTTTCAGCCTCTCTCCATTAAGTCTATTTTGTCAGAAATTAATATTGCCACTTCTGCTCTTTTTTGAGTGTTGTTTGCTTGATATATCTTTTTCATCCTTTGAGTTTTAGTTTGTTTGTGTCTTTAAGTCTAAGGTGTGTCTCTTGTAGGCAGCATATAGATGGATTGTGTTTTTTTTAATCCAAACTGCCAGTCTCTGTCTCTTTATTGTTGCTAACCGTGCCATGATTCTTACCCTATGTTGCTTTCAAAGAATGTATCATTTCCCCATTTAACAGATGGCAAAACAGAGCCTAGTTGTCTGAAATTTAAAAAGTGGTTGAATATCTTATCTAAATTCATATTTATCTTTTTTAAAATAATATTTTATTGTGTTTTTGGTGACATTTTACAGAGCAAGTTAAGTTCCCATTTAAGAATTTCCACACAAATTATTCAGTGACAGTTAACTTTTTCCACAATGTGTCAACATATTCTTTGTGTTCTGGTTGGTCCATTTTAAGTTGCCTCCTTATTGTCTCATCTTTCCTTTAGAGTAAATGTTGACTTTTTGGTATCATACAGATTTTTTTTTTTTTAGGATTGTGTAGCGCATTTTATTTTTTTTTAATTTTTCATTTAATTGTAATTTAGATGAAGGTTTATAGAACAAATAGTTTCTCATTAAACAGTGAGTACACATATTGTTTTATGACATTGGTTAACAACCACACAACATATCAACACTCTCCTCAACCTTGGAGGACATTTTTTTGGTGAAAATATACATAGTCAAAGTTACACCGTTCGAAAGTTTCTACATGTTCAATTCAGTGACATAATTACATTCTTCCAGTTCTGCTGTTATTCTCACTATCATTTTCCAAATTATTCCATCACCATTATCCTCAACTTACTGCCCCTTAGGATTCCCATCAAACTTTTTGAGTTGCTGCTGTCAATTCGATCTCACATAGATAATTCTTTTTTTTTTTGGATCTTAGATGAAGGTTTGCAGAACAAATAGTTTCTCAGTAAACAGTACACATTTTGCCCTATGACAATGGTTAACAACCCCACAACATGTCAACACTGTCCCTTCTCAACCTTGGGTTCCCTATCATCAGCTTTCCTGTCCCCTCTTGCCTTCTAGTCCTTGTCCCTGGAATGCTATGCCTCATTAGTCCCGTTTGGTTTTGTGAGGTTGTCCAATCCCCTGCTGAACGGTGAAACTCGCAAGTGACTTTACCACTGAGGTAAAAGTGTGTCTGGGGGCCATACTCTCGGGCTTTCTCCAGTCTGTCAGGTCAGTAAACCCAGTCTTTTTTTTGTGAGTTAGAATTTCGGTCTGCATCCTTTTTCAGCTCTGTCCAGGACCCTGTATTGCGATCTGGGTCAGAGCAGTCAGTGGTGGTAGCTGGGCACCATCTAACTGTACTGGACTCAGTCTGGTGGAGGCCTTGGTAGCTGTGATCCATTAGTCCTTTAGACTAATCTTTTCCTTGTATCTTGTTCTCTTCATTCTCTCTTACTTCCAACAGGGTGAGACTCAGTGGGGTATCTTAGATGGCTGCTCACAGGCTTTTAAGACCCCAGACACTGCTCACCAAGGTAGAATATAGAACATTGTCTTTATAAACTGTGTTATGCCATACGAGTTAGATGTTCCCCAAGATCTTGGTCCCCACAGCCCTCTGCCCAGCAGTTCAGTCCCTCAGGGAGTTTGGAAGTGTTTATGGAGCTTTCATGACCTTTCCCTGTACAAGTTGTGCTGGCTTCCTCAGTATTGTGTACTATCATACCCTTCACCAAAGTTACCACTTCTCTACTGTCTATTTAGTTCCTCCTCCACCCTTCCCATCCCTCGTAACCAACAAAGATTGTTTCCTTTTTGTGTGTAAACTTTTACATGAGTTTTTATAGCAGAGATCTCATACAATATTTGTCCTTTTGTGATTTCTTTATCTCACTCAGCATAATGTCCTCCAGTTTCATCCATGTTATGAGATGCTTCACAGATTCATCATTGTTTTTTATCTTTGCATAATACTGCATTGTGTGTATGTACCATAGTTTGTTTATCCATTCGTCTGTTGATGGGCATCTGGGTTGTTTCCATCTTTTTGCGATTGTGAACAGTGCTGCAAAGAATATGGGTGTGCATATGTCTATTTGTGTGATGGCTCTTATTTTTCTAGGATATATTCCTAGGAGTGAGATTGCATTTTGTAGTGCTTTTTTTTTGTGGTGCTGACATTTTCTTTGTTCCTCTTACTCTCCTGTGCTAAGTTCCTTTTGTTTGTGGATTTTTTTTTTTTTTATTTCTTCTATTTTTGTAGGTTTTTTTTTTACTGAGACTTTATGTTTTTCCTCTTTATTTTGATGAATAGGTTTGTTAACTTTCTTTTTGGATACCTTGGAATTTACCCCTATCTTCCTAGATTTGAACCAGTCTACTATTACTTGGTATCGCCTTACCTTCCTCTCCATTAGAAGGTTCTATACCTACACCGTTTATTCCACCTTTTATTGTTCTTATGCCGTTGTCACTTAGAGATTAACCTCTCTGATTCCCTGTTGTAATTCTTTTGGTTTTGCATAGTCCTTAAGAGTTCATTTCCTAGGTTGGTATCTGGCTAGTACAGTCCTGTGTCCTATATTTAGCCTGTGGTCTGATGTTGTTTGTTCTTAGATCGAAGGACTCCCTTTAATAAGTCATGTAAGTTTGGTTTGGTTTTTACATAGTTCCTTAATTTCTGTTTATCTGGAAATGACCTAATTTCACCATCATATTTGAACAAGAGTTTTGCAGGATATATTATTCTTGGCTGGCAATTATTTTCTTTCCAGGTTTTATAAATGTCATCCCATTGCCTTCTTGCCTGCATGGTTTGAGCTCTCAGGCAATTCCTAACTCTTTGCTTTCCTCACTGCAAATTGCAGCTGGTGTGTCTGCTTTTATAATCTCACAGAAATATTGTGGTGACTAAATAAGAAAATAATATATATTAAGTGCTATATTAAAAATTATTACATATCACATGCTGGATTAGGGAAAAGCATTAACAAATATGAATGAATAGATAGCATTCGTGTAGTATTTTAAAAGACATCAAACTCAAGTATAGAAAATGGAAATTATAATAGTATTTATGTTTCAGTCTCATTTCAATTCCCCTTCTCCCTGCTCTCAACATCTATCTTTAGTCCCACTAGCTTTCTTTCTGTACTGCCCTCATGCCTAACTTAGGGTTTGTTTTTCTTTTTTTCCTTGTTTTCTATTTCCCTGAAATGCTCTTATTTCCAACCACCAAGTTATTCTGAACTTCCACATCACATGGGAGGTGGGGGTTGATATAGGATTTAGTAGGCAGGAACATAGTTATAAACTGGAATCAGAAAAGTTAAATTAAGTTTTGCAACAGTATATCCTAATAAACTCATAAGTTGTTTTAAATAAAGGACATCAGAAGTCAAGATAGTGTTATTAATCAAAAGACATACTATCAGGAAAAACATACAGACTTTGTAGGTTAATGTAAGACAAAGAATTTAAAACAGCATGATAAGGGATTGAGCAAGAGGATAGAGAACACAGCAGGAACCAAAGGCCCTTTGACAAAACAATCTCCAAAACTACTTCATCAAATAACTGGTGAGAGACAAAGGCAAGGAAAGCAAAAGATAAGGACAAAAGATAAGGGAATGAAAACCACAATTATTGTGATGAAGTAACATATAATCATGCATGGCAGCTACTAAAAAATGAAATCCCTAGCTTTAAGTAACACAATACATCTAGTGTCATTTGACACCCAAAACAACCGAGTTTTTTTTTTTTCATGTATTTTATTTGGAATCAAGCAATTTATTTTCCTACAAAGCCAACTTAATTAAAGACACTTTTAACCCTTCTTTATCACAGTTGTTAATATAAAGTTTGGTACATTTTAGATGCTCAATAAATGTGGCCTTAATGATAAATATACAACTTACTTTCACTCCTGCTGTTAAATATATTTCATTTTTTCTACATTATTTTTTCTGAGAAGGTATTTTTGTTTAAGAAACACAGAAGAGAAAAAATGTATTAAGAATTAAACTCTTTTCAGGAAAAAAAAATTCAAGGCATATAATTGTATTCAAATAAATTTCTCAAAGAGTTTAATTTTTTTATTAACTAGCACATGTTCTGTTATTTAACCTAATGCTATAATCCAGCAATTTCAGAATATCTATATGTGTTCAACTTGAAAATAAAATGGAAAAGACTGTAATTCTACCTTAAATGCTGTAAAAAATATTTATTCCAACAATGCTTTTGTCACATTTGAGGTAAAAATAATGGCAAAGGTTTACGGTACTGCCATTTAAAAAAAGTAAACCAGTAAAAAATAATAAAAGAATCCCACAGAAAAACTTGGAGATCATAAAAATAGGAAAACAACAATAAAACCTCAGGAAGACAAATACAAAGATATGTTTCACAAAGTCAAAGAAAAATGAAATTAAAAAAACATATACCTATATATATACATACCTATATATATACCTATATATATATATATATACCTATATATATATATACCTATATATATACCTATATAAATATATACCTATATATGTATATATATATACCTATAAAATATACATGTATATATATCTCTCTGAAGTATGGCCATGACCTTTAAATGTAGCTGTAAAAGGAATAAAGTAAATAAAAATAAGTACACGTGTCATTAAATATTTGATTCCTCTTGTAATAAAACAAGTGTGTGTGTGTGTATGTGTGTGTGTGTGTGTATGTGTATACAAATGCAGGTTCACCAGAAAAATAGCTTCCCTTTTGCCACTATATGATGCAATACAAAGTATATCATAGCAGGAGAATGGCATGGCCAATAACTGCATCCACACATTCATAGCTTGACGTTTCATCATTATAAAAATGAAGAGTTAAAGTAGAACTCACAGTTAAATATATTATCCTATAAATGACAAAATGAATTTGCTTCCTAATGTAAGTTTTATATATAGAGAGAGAACCCACTACTCATCTGTCAGTTAGTCGCACTGTGGTGACTTGTGTGTGGCTGTGATGCTGGGAGCTATGCCACCAGTATTTCAAATACCATCAGGGTCACCTATAGTGGACAGGTTTCAACAGAGCTTCCAGACTATGACAGACTAGGAAGGAGGACCTGGTAATCTATTTCTGAAAATTTGGCCAGCAAAAACCTTATGAACAGCAGAAAAACATTGTCTGATGTAGTGCTGGAAGATGAGTCCCTCAAGTTGGATGGCACTCAAGACAACTGGTGAAGAGCTGCCTCCTCAAAGTAGGGTCGACCTTAATGACATGGGTGGATCAAGTATTTGGGACCTTCATCTGCTGATGTGGCACGACTCAAAATGAGAAGAAACAGCTTTAAGCATCCATTAATAATAGGAACGTAGAAGGTAAGAAATACGAATCTAGGAAAACTGGAAATCGTCAAACATGAAATGGAACACATAAACATCAATATCCTAGGTATTAGTAAGCTGAAATGGACTGGTATTGGCAATTTTAAATTTGACAATCATATGGTCTACTATGCCAGGAATGGCAACTTAATCGATTGTGGATCCAATAAAATGAAATCCTTGAACTTGAATGTTTTCCGATTTACCATGATAGTGCTTATTGGTCCAGTTGTGAGGATTTTTTTTTTTTTTTTGGGTGCGGGTTGAGGTGTAATCTATACTAAAGGCTGTAGTCTTTGATGTTCATCAGTAAGCGCTTCAAGTTCTCTTCACTTTCAGCAAGCAAGGCTGTGTCATCTGCATATTGCAGGTTGTTCATGAGTTTTTCTCCAATGCTGATACCACATGCTTCCTATGCTTTGAGTAATAAAATCGTTTGTCTCTGGACCAGTAGATGTAAGACTTCTGTCAGCAACCTGGAACTGTGACAGTCTAATTTACTAGTTGCAAGTAGGGTAAATTATCAGACCCTTAACAGATGCAACTAGATAAGAAAAACCAACTAGAATGATGAGAATTAGAAAATATAAAATTATCCCTATTTTCATGTAATTAAATATAAATCCAAGAATATCCCCAAATCATTTATAAAACTAAAATAAACATTCTTATGCATAAACTTAATAAGATATATCAAGTATCTATACAAATAACATTACCAAAAAATACAAAAGAAAACTTAAAAATAGAAAATCATGTAACTTACTTGAATAAAACTGTTGCTGTCCAGTCAATTCTGACTCATAGCAAACCTATAGAACAGAGTAAAAAAGCCCCATATGGTTTCCAAGGAGCAGCTGGAGGATTCAAAATGCTGACCTTTTGGGATAGGAAGACTCAATACCAAAAAACTGATTATTCCATATTGTTAATTGGTAAGTGCTGTCGAGTTACTTCCTACTCATAGCAACCCTATGTACAACACAGAAGGAAACACGATCCTTGTTATGCTTGAGCCCATCGTTGCTGCCCCTGTGTCAATCCATCTTATTGAGGAGCTTCCTCTTTTTTGCTGACCTTCTACTCTACTAAGCATAATGTACTTCTCCAGGGACTGATCCCTCCTGATAACATGTCCAAAGTATGTGAGATGTGGTCTCACCATCCTGGATTCTAAGGAGTATTCTCATTGTACCTCTTCCAAGACAGAACTGTTCCTTCTTCTGGCAGTCCATGGTATATTCAATATTCTTCACCAACACCCCAAATCAAAGGCATCAATTCTTTTTCGATCTTCCTTATTCATCTTCCAGCTTTCACATGCATATGAGGTAATTGAAAACACCATGGCTTGGGTCAGGTGCACCTTAGTTTTCAAGGTGACATCTTTGCTTTTCAACACTTTAAAGAGGTATTTTGCAGCAGATTTGCCCAGTGCAATGTATCTTTTGATTACTTGACTGCTGTTTCCATGAGTGTTAATTGTGAATCTAAGTAAAATGAAATCCTTTACAACTTAATCTTTTCTCTGTTTATAATGAAGTTTCTTATTGGTCCAGTTGTGAGGATTTTTGTTTTCTTTATGCTGTGGTGTAATCCATAGTGAAGTCTGTGGTCTTTGATCTTCAACAGTAAGTGCTTCAAGTCCTCTTCACTTTCAGCAAGTAAAGTCATGTCATCTGCATAACACAGGTTGTTAATGAGTCTTTCTCCAGTCTTTATGCCCCGTTCTTCATATAGTCCAGCGTCTTGGATTATTTGCTCAGCATACAGATTTAATAAGTTCTGGGAAAGGATACAACCCTGATGCACACCTTTCCTGACTTTAAACCACACACTATCCCCTTGTTCTCTTCAAACAACTGCCTCTTAATCCACGTACAGTTTCCTCATGAGCACAATTAAGTGTTCTGGAATTCCCATTTTTTGCAACGTTATCCATAATTTGTTATGGTAGACTGTCAAATATCTTTGCATATTCAATAAAACACAGGTAAACATCTTTCTGGTATTCTCTGCTTTCATCCAGGATCTGACATCAGCTATGATATCCCTGGTTCTGAGTTCTCTTTTGAATCCACCTTGAATCTCTGGCTGTTCCCTGTTGATATATTGCTGTGGCTGCTTTTGAATGATCTTCAGCAAAATTTTACATGTTTTTGGTATTACTGATATTGTTCATTAATTTCTGCATTTGGTTGAATCCCTTTCTTGGGACTAGGCATATATATGGATCTCTTACAGTTGGCTGGCCAGGTAGCTGTCTTCCAAATTTCTAGGAATAGACCAGTGAGCACTTGCAGCATTGCATCCATTTGTTGAAACGTCTCAGTTGGTGTTCTATCAATTCCCGGAGGCTTGTTTTTCACTAATGCCTTCAGTGCACCTTGGATCTCTTCCTTCAGTACCATTAGTTCCTTATCATATGCTACCTCTTGAAATGGTTGAACGTCAACCAATTCTATCTGGTATAGTGACTCTGTATTCCTTCCATCTTCTTTTGATACTTCCTACGTTGTTTAATATTTTTCCCGTATAATTCTTCAGTATTGCAACTCCTGGCTTGAAATTTTCCTTCAGTTATTTCAGCTTGCAAAATACCAACTGTGTTCTCCCCTTTTGGTTTTCTACCTCCAGGTCTTTGCACATGTCATTATAATACTTCACTTTGTCTTCTCGAACCACCCTCTGAAATATTCTGTCAGCTCTTTTATTTCATCACTTCTTCCTTCTGCTTTAGCTAATCTACCTTCAAGAGCAAGTTTCAGAGTCTCTTCTGACTTCCATTTTGGTCTTTTTTTTCTTTCATGTCTTTTTAATGACTTCTTGCTTTCTTCATGTATGATGTGTCAAATGTATTCTTCAATGTGTCAAATGTATTCTTGAGATGGTCTCTAAATTCAGGTGGAATATACTCATGGTCATACTTTGGCTCTCGTGGATTTGTTCTAATTTTCTTCAGTTCTAAGTTGAATTTGCATATGAGTAATTGATAATTTGTTCTGCAATTGGCCCCTGGCCTTGTTCTGACTGATGATGTTGAGCTTTTCCATCTTCTCTTTCAACAGATGTAGTCAATTTGATTCCTGTGTATTCCATCTGGTGAGGTTCATGTGTATAGTCGCTGTTTATGTTGGTGAAAAAAGGTATTCACAATGAAGAAGTCATTCATCTTGCAAAATTCTATCATGCGATCTCTGGCATCATTTCTACCACCAAGGCTATATTTTTCAACTACAGATTCTTCTTCTTTGTTTCCAACTTTTGCACTCCGATCACCAGTAACTATCAGTGTATGCTGATTGTATGTTTGATCAATTTTAGACTGCAGAAGTTGGTAAAAATCTTCCATTTCTTCATCTTTGGCCTTAGTGGTTGGTGCATACATTTGGATAAAATTCATATTAACTGATATTCCTTGTAGGTGTATGGATAGAATCCTATCACTTACAGCATTGTACTTCAGGATAGATCTGGAAAGTTCCTTTTGATGATGAATGCTACACCATTCCTCTTCAAGTTATCATTCCCAGCATAGTAGACCTTATGATTGTATGATTCAAAATGGCCAATACTAGTCATTTCAGCTCACTAATGTCTAAGATACTGATGTTTATGTATTACATTTCATTTTTGACAATTTCCAGTTTTCCTAGATTCATACTTCATACTTTACAAGTTCAGATTATTAATGAATGTTTGCAGCTGTTTTTTCTCATTTTGAGTCATGCCACATCAGCAAACGGAGATCTCGAAAGCTTGACTCCATCCACTCCATTAAGTCCTACTGTACTTTGAGGAGGCAGCTCTTCCCCAGTCATATTTTGAGTGCCTTCCAATCAGAGAGGTTCATCTTCTGGCACTATATTAGACAAAGTTCTGCTGCTTTTCATAAGGTTTTCACTGGAAAATTCTTTTCAGAAGTAATCTGCTGGGTCCTTCTTCCTAGTCTGTCTTAGTTCAGAAGCTCAGCTGAACCTGTCCGCTGTGTGTGACCCTACTGATATTTGAATACTGGTGGCATAGCTTCCAGCATCACAGCAACAAGCAAGCCCCCACAGTATGACAAACTGACAGATGCAATTATTCCATAGCCATAGCCGTAAGTAGCCTTCAGAATCTGTTTCTGGGTCAATCAATGGAAACTCAGTGAACACACTTTGAGCAGCAAACCAGTGTCAGTTTCTTGCTTATGACAGTCAGGTAATTGGAAACAGATCATAGTAAATACATTTTTTCCTAACAACTAATAAACCGTCTCACCTAAATAACCACACTTACATAGTTGATGCCATCTCATTCATGCTTCTGAAATTCTACAACTTCATGAATTCCCCAATTACAAAATACCCTATGAAAGATCAACTCTCATCTTTAGGTGGAAAGAATTTGCCTGACAAGTAAAATCCTCCCTTAAAATATCAAGAAATAATTTCAGCTTTGTCTTTTTATTTCAGATACCAGATGGTGTTCCCATCATCCTATGCCAGATTAAAACCTAGTCACAATAGTAACAAGTGATCCAGTGGTACTCTATTTACCTGACAGCCAAAAAAATAATTTTCTGTTGTGGGACCAAGATGGCAGAATAGTCAGATGCTTTGTGTCATCCCTCTCACAATAAAGACCAGAAAAAACAGGTTAATCAGGTATATATGACAATCTAGGAACTCTAAGCATCAAAGACAAAGCTGAAGAACTGGACTGAGAAAAAGGTGGAAAGAGAGACAATTAAAAAACAGTGGAAATGGGAAATTAAGGATCATGACATCACTGGAGTCCTGCTAGCTGAATCTGCACAGCATGGACATATTGAGGCAAGCAGCAGCATCCCAAGACGAACTCCACCCCATCTGGTGCAGCTAAACAGGAACAACTCTGCATGCACCTCCAGAACGAAACAGGAGTGACACTAGATCTGTAAAAGTTAAATATATGCTCTGAAGCCATGTTGTATACAAAAGCCTCACCCCCATCAGAGCTCCATGGGCTGAGGAGCACTTCCTTCTCATCCATCCCTCTCCCAGCTCTGAAACCAGTCTGGTGGCATTCAACAGCACTATGCTCCATAAGCCAGGATCTCATGGCCCTTGTCTGGAGGAGCTTGCCCTTTCACCTAGCCTTGGACCCAGGGTGTCCATGGGCTTGCAGCAACTTCTACTCCCTCTGATCTCTTGCACCATTGCCTTGCTAGCCAACTTGACATAACACCAACACATTGGCATAAGGTGGGAAAAGTTCCCAGCTGAAGCCCATTTTCTCTGGCAGCAGCCAAGTGGGAGCTGCAGATCTGTGACATAAGACACCACTCCACCCCCTAAGCCTGGAGCTCCAAGCCTGTCCTGAGGCTCTCCATTTGACTTGAACCCAGCCTTTGTAATAATGGATTCATGTACTTGCAGCACTCTTCACTCCCACCTATCACCCGCACCAGTGCATTGCTGAATGACCTGGCATGGCACTCACTCACTGGGACAAAGTGGGCATGTTTGCCAGCTGAAGCCCATTTTCACATGCAGCAGCCAAGTGGGAGCTGCAGATCTGTGGTATTTGACACAATCCTGCCCCTTAAAAAGGGACCTCAACTACCCACGCCAGTGGCCTGAGGGCTGACAGTATCACCCACTCCATCCAGCCATCCACAATGGGGGCCTGAAAACCACTGGGGCCCCCCAATCCCTCTAGCCAACAAAACTGGACACACAAGGTCAAGTTGCACTACCACCCTACAACACACTCTAGCAGACAGGGTCACAGACTCTATCCAGGCACCCAGGAGCAGCAGATAACCCTGTCTTGCCCTCCGCATGCCCGCCACCTGACTGTAACCAGAGATCTGTGTCTGCTCCAAACACTCTGAAAGTTTGTATGCAGCTCTCCCCCGTTAGGACTATAGGTGAGAGTCTCTGCACCACACAGTTGGTGACTGATGTCCCTGGCACCTGATCTCCACCAACTGGCAAGTGGCAGAGCACACACACAACACCCAACCCAATGACCAGGAAGAACCCCCCTGTACCCACGGCCAGGTGACCAGCAGGACAGATTCATCACCTCACTAAAAAGTCTGCATACATCCTCCAGCCCCACAAGAACAGTGAATAGACTCCCAGGTTCACACACTTAGTAGCTTTCTGGCCTCATGGAGACTGGAGATGAGAGCTTAAATGTGGCCAGATTAACAACCAGACTAGCACACACATCCAGCCTACTTGGACATATCAAAACAAAATAAAACAAAAATTCAGGATGAGTAAACAAACATACAATAAATAAATAAATATAACTTTTTGATGCCATGGAGACAACAGTCAATATCAAATCATATAAAGAAGCAGGACAAGATTGCACCAGCAAGTGACCAAAATAAATAAAAAAAAAAAAACAGAAAAACTTCCTGAAGAAGGTAAGGCAATGGAACTACCTGATGAAGAATTCAAGAGACTAATAAACAGCTCTCCAAGAGGTCAAGAAGGAAATTAGGGAAAACACAGACCAAACTAAGGAACACACTGACAAAGCAATAGAAGAATTCAAGAAAACAATACAAGAACAAAACAACAGAATAAACAGCCTACTAGAAACCATAAAAAGCAGCTACTAGAAATCCAAAAGATTAACAATAAAACATCAGAATTAGACTACTCAATAGGAGGTCATAGGAGCAGAATGAGACAAT
The DNA here is from genome assembly GCA_030035585.1 of Dugong dugon. NCBI lineage: Eukaryota > Metazoa > Chordata > Mammalia > Sirenia > Dugongidae > Dugong > Dugong dugon. Next base: position 46,288,847 of record CM057465.1, read on the forward strand.
GGAAGTCAGAATTAGAGAGATTGAATATACATCCCTTGACACCAACTTGTTTGAGGAAAAATCAGAAAACAAAATAAAAACTAAAAAAAAATTGAGAAAGTCTAAGAATTATGGGGAAACTATCAAGAGGAAAAACTTACGAGTGATTGAAGTTTGATAAGGGGCGGGGGGGGGGGGATAACAGAAAGCATAGAGAGAATTGTTGAAGATTTGGTGGCAGAAAACTTCCCTAATGTCATGAAAGACCAGACAACATCTATCCAAGAAGATCAACGAACCCCATACAGGATAGATCCCAAAAGAAAGTCACCAAGACATATCGTAATCAAACTTGCCAAAACCAAGGATAAAGAAAATTTCTGAGAGTGGTTAGGGATAAAGGAAAAGTCACCTACAAGGAGAAACAATATGACTAATCTCTGATTAAACAGCAGAAATCATGCAGGCAAAAAGACAAAGGGATGATAAATAGAAAACCTTGAAGGAAAAAAAATTGCCAGCCAAGAATTATGTGTCCAGCAAAATTGTCTCTCAAATAAGATGGCAAGATTAAGCCATTTCCAGATAAACAGAAATTAAGGTAATATGTAAAAAACCAAACCAAAATTACAAAATTAAAGGGAGTAATCTAGTTAGAGAACCAACAACATCAGATAACAATCCAAGACTAGGACGCCGGACAGATCAGTAAGATACTAAAACAGAGAATTCACAACAATAAAACAAAGCTAAAAGACTGCAAACAGGGAAACAAATATGTCAATACATAAACAACAACAACATCAAAACAAAAATATAATAAATGGTGTAGCCATAGAACTTCCATATGGAGAAGAAGACAAGGTGATATCAAGAAATAAAAGACTGAATTAAACTTAGAAAAATAAAGGTAAATTTCAAGTTAACCACAAAAGAAGTTAACAAACCTACCCATCAAAATAAAAAAGGGGAAAAACATAAAATCTCAGCAAACTAAATTGACAATAATAAAAGAAAACCCATAAGCAAAAAGAACTCAACAAAGAAAATTAAATGGAACAAAGAAACTCTCAATACCACACATACACACACACACATAAATACAAATGACTGCAGTAAACTCATACCTATCAATAATTACACTGAATTTAAATGGCTTAAATGCACCAGTAAACTGACAGAGAGTGTCATAATGGATATAAAAACATAATGCATCTATATGCTGTCTACAAGAGGAACACCATAGATACAAAGACATAAACAAACTAAAATTCAAAAAATGGGAAAAAAAATCAAGCAAACAATAACCAAAAAATAGAAGCAGTAGGAATATTAATCTCCAATGAAATAAACTTTAAAAAAAAAATCCACCATAAAGGATAAGGAAGAACACTCCAATGTAATAATTAAAGGGTCAATACACCAGGAGGACATAGCCATAATAAATATATACACACCCAATTATAGGGCTCCAAAATACACAAGACAAGCTCTAACATATTGAAAAGAGAAATAGACAGTTCCACAATAAAAGTAAGAAACTTCAACACACCACTTTTCAGTGAAGGACAGAACATCTACAAAGAAACTCAATAAAGATACAGAAAATCTAAATGCCACAATCAACCAACTCAACCTCATAGACATATACAGAACACTCCATTCAACAGCAGCAAAGTATGCATTATTTTCCAGTGAACATGGAACATTCTGAAACGTTCTCCAGAATAGGATACATTTTAGGCAACAAAGCATGCCTTAACAAAATCCAAACCATCAAAATAATACCAAGTATCTTCTCTGATCATAATGCCATAAAAGTAGAAATAAATAACAGAAACAGTAAGGAAAAAAATCAAATACATGGAAACTGAACAACACCTTATTTAAAAATTACTGGGTAATAGAAGAAATCAAGACAGAACAAAAAATTTCATAGAATCAAATGAGAATGAAAACACATTTGTGATGGTTAAGATTGTATGTCAGCTTGGCTACATTATGATTCTCAATGTTTGGGCAGTTGTATAATGCTGTGATCACTTCCCTGTTGAACTTTGACATGTGATTAATCCCATGATGGAATCTGCTGAGTAGTACCGGCAGGGGCAGGGCCTGTGGCAGCTCACCGTCCCCTCAGCCTCCATGGGCTCTGTCCTTCCTGCTCACCTTGCCAATGTTTTTGGCTTGTTCCAGACCCAGCAGCTGCCTCTTGTTGTCTCACCTCTGGTTCTTGGGACTTGAGCTAGCAGCTTACCTGTCTGTCTTGGAATTCATCGATTTTCACAGCCTGCAAGCAAGAGTCCTGTTCCCTGACCTGCTGATCTTGGGTTCACCAGTCCTGCAGCTACGTGAATTGGGAGAAACTTGCAGTCTTAACTGCTGATCTTGGAATTCATTGACTTTCACAGCCTGTGAGTGGGATCCCTGCTCTCCAACCTGCTGACCTTGGGCTCGTCAGCTTCTGCAACTCTGTGAATTGGGAGAGGCCACTACCCTGATCCACGGACTCAGGACATTTTAGCCTCTACAATTGCTCTTTATATCAAGGAGCTGTTTCCTTGATGTAAATATTTCTCTCTATATATTTATATGCTTTAATGGTTTTGCTTCTCTAGAGAACCCAGCTTAGACAACATCTTACACAAAACTATGGGACAAAGCAAAAGCAGTACTCAGAGGTCAATTTATAGCAATAAACACACACATCAAAAAAGAAGAAAGGAAAAAATCAAAACAGCAACCCTACAATTTGAACAAATAGCATCAAAAGAAGACCTCAGCCATCAGAAGAATGGAAATAATAAAGATTAAAGCAGAAGTAGAGAACAGAAAAACAACAGAAAGAATCAGCAATACTAAAAGTTAGTTCTCTGAAAAAAATCAATAAAGGTGACAAACCATTGGCCAAACTGACAAACGAAAAACAGGAATGGAAGCAAATAACCCAAATAAGAAATGAGACAGGTGATATCACAACACACCCACATGAAATAAAAAGGATCATAACAGAATACTATGAAAATTGTATTCCAACAAATTTGAAAACGTAGAGGAAACGGGCACATTTCTAGAAACACACTACCTACCTAAACTAACACAAACCGAGGTAGAAACATTAAACAAACTCATAACAAAAGAAGAGATTGAACAGGTAATAAAAAACTCCCAACAAAAAAAAGCTCTGGCCCAGATGACTTCACTGGAGAATTCTACCAAACTTTCAGAGAGAAGCTCACACCAATACTACTCAAACAGAGAAAAGGAAGGAATACTGCTAAATTCATTCTTCAAAGCCAGCATAACACTGACACCAAAGCGAGGCAAAGTCACCCCCCAAAAAAAAAATTGCAGATGATTATCACTGATAAACATAGACATAAAAATCCTCAACAAAATTCTAGCCAATGGAATTCAACAACATATCAAAAATAATAATAATAATATCACATGACCAAGTGGGATTCATACCAGGTAAACAGGGATGGGTCAATATTAGAAAATTAGTCAACATAATTCACCACATAAATAAAACAAGTAATCACAAGATCGTATCAATTGATAAAGAAAAGACATTTGACAAAGTTCAACACCCATTCCTGATACAAACTCTCAGCAAAATAGGAGTAGAAGGGAAATTCCTTGACATAATAAGGGGCATTTATACAAAACCAACAGCTAACATCATTCTAAACGAAGGGAGACTGAAAACATTCCCTTGGGAACGGGAACCAGACAAGTATGCCCTTTATCAATACTCTTATTCAACGTCATGCCTAAAGTCCTAGCTAGAGCAATAAGACAAGAAAAAAAAAATAAAGGGCATCCATATTAGTAAGGAAGTAGTAAAACTATCCCTATTCGCAGATGATGCGGATCTTATACACAGAAAACCCTAAGAAACAAGAAACCTACTGGACCTAATAGAAAATTTCAGCAAAGTATCAAGATATGAGATAAACACACAAAAATCAGTTGGATTCCTCTACAACAACAAAGAGAATTTTGAAAATGAAATCATCAAATTAGTATCATTTATAATACCTCCAAGAAGATAAAATATTTAGGAATAAATATAACCAGGAACATAAAAGACCTATACAAAGAAAACTACAAAATACTACTGCAAGAACCCAAAAGAGACCTACTTAAGTGGGAAAGCATACCATGCTCATGGATAAAAAGACCTCTCATTGTGAAAATGTTAATTCTACCCAAAGTGATCTACAGATACAATGCAATCCTGATCCAAATTCAAACAGAATTCTTTAACAAGATGGAGAATTAAATCACCAACTTTATCAGGAAAGAGAAGAGGCTTCAGATAAGTAAAGCATTGTTGAAAAAGAACAGAGTGGGAAGCCTCACACTATCTGACCTTATAACCTATTTATAATGCCAAAACAACAGACACATAGACCAGTGGAACAGAATGGAAAGCCCAGACATAAATCCATCCATCTGTGAGCAGCTGATATTTGACAAAGGGTCAAAGTCCGCTAAATGGGGAAAAGACAGTCTAACATATGGTGCTGGCATAACTTGATGTCCATCTGTAAAAACATGAAACAAAATCCATACCCCACACCATACAAAAAAAACTAACTCAAAATGGATCAAAGACCTAAACATAAAATATAATAAGATAAAGAGCATGGAAGAAAAAATAGGGACAATGCTAGGATGACCTAATACGTGGCATAAATACTATACAAACCATAACTAACAAGGAACAACCAACAGAAGACAAAGCAGATAACTGGGAGAACCTAAAAATTAAGCACTTATGCTCATCAAAAGACTTCACAAGAACAGTAAAAAGAGAACCTACAGACTGGGGGAAAAATTTTGGCTATGACATATCTGACAAGTATCTAATCTCTAAAATCTATGAAATACTTCAATACCTCAAAAAAAAAGACATATAATCCAATTAAAAATGGGGAAAGGACAACCTCACCAAAGAAGACATTTAGGCAACTAACAGACACATTATCATTAGCCATTGTTGTTATAGTTGTTAGGTGCCATCTAGTAGGTTCCTACTCATAGTGACAGTATGTACAACAGAACGAAACACTGCACAGTCCTGTGCCACCCTCACAATCATTGTTATGCTTGAGCCCATTGTTGCAGCAACTGTGTCAATCTGTCTCATTGAGGGTCCTCCTCTTTTTTGATGAGCCTTTACCCAGCATGATGTCCTTCTCCAGGGACTGGTCCCACCTGATAACATGTCTAAAATATGTGAGACTACATCTCATCATCCTTGCTTCTAAGGAGCATTCCAGTTGTACTTCTTCCAAGACAGGTTTGTTCATTCTTCTGGCAGTTCATGGTATATTCAATACTCTTCGCAACACCATAATTCAAAGGCATCAATTCTTCTTCGGTCTTCTTATTCATTGTCCAGCTTTCACATGCATGTGAGGCAACTGAAGACATCATGGCTTGGGTTAGGCACACCTTAGCCCTTAAAGTGACATCTTTGCTTTTCAACACTTTAAAGAGGTCTTTTGCAGCATTTTTGCTCAATGCAATGCACCGTTTGATTTCTTGACTACCGCTTCCATGGGTGTTGATTATAGATCCAAGGAAAATAAAATCCTTGACAACTTTAATCTTTCACCATTTATCATGATGTTGTTTATTGGTCCAGTTGTGAGGATTTTTATTTTCTTTATGTTAAGGAGTAATCCATGCTGAAGGTGTGGTCACTGATCTTCATTAGTAAGTGCTTCAAGTTCTCTTCACTTTTAGCAAGCAAGGTTGTGCCATCTGCATAACACAATTTGTTAATGAATCGTCCTCCAATCCTGATGCCCCCCCCACCCCATTCTTCTTCATGTAGTCCAGGTTCTTGGATTATTTGCTCAGCATACAGATTGAATAGTATGGTGAAAGGATGCAATCCTGATGCACACCTTTCTTGACTTTAAACCACACAGTATCCCCTTGTCCTGTCTGAACAACTGCCTCTTGATCTATGTACAGGTTCCTCATGAGCACAATAAAGTGTTCTGGAATTCCCACTCTTTGCAATGTTGTCCATAATTTTTCATGATCCACACAGTTGAATGTTTTTGCATAGTAAATAACACATAGGTAAACACCTTTCTAGTATTCTCTGCTTTTAGCCAGAATCCATATGACATCAGCAATGCTATCCCTTGTTTCAAGTCCTCTTCTGAATTCATCTTGAATTATTGGTAGTTCTCTGTTGATATACTGCTACAGCTGATTTGAATGATCTTCAGAGAAATTTTACTTGTATGTAATATTAATGATATTGTTTGATAATTTCCACGTTCTGTTGGATTACCTTTCTTTGGAAGGAGTACAAATATGGATCTCTTTCAGTTGGTTGGCCAGGTAGCTGTCTTCCAAATTCCTTGGCATAGAGGAGTGAATGATTCCAGCACTGCATCTATTTGTTGAAACATCTCAGTTGGTATTCCTTTGATTCTTGGAACTTCATTTTTTCATGAATGCCATCAGTGCAGGTTGGACCTCTTCCTTCAGTACGGTCCATTCTTGATCATACGCTGTCTTCTGAAATGGATGAAGGTTGACAAGTTCTTTTTGGTACAGGGACTCTGTGCATTCCTTCCATCTTCTTTAGATGCTTCCTGCATTGTTTGATATTTTCCTCATAGAGCCCTTCAATACTGCAACTCCAGGCTTGAATTTTTTCTTCAGTTCTTTCAGCTTGAGAAATGCCAAGCATGTTCTTCACTTTTGGTTTTCTATCTCCAGGTCTTTGCAAATTTCATTATAATACTTTGTCTTGTCTAGCCGCCTTTTGAAATCTTCTGTTCAGCTCTTTCACTTCATCATTTTTTCTTTTCACTTTAGCTACTTTATGTTCTAGACCAACTGTCTGAGTCTTTTCTAATATTGATTTTGGTCTTTTCTTTCTGTCTTCTCTTTTTAATGATCTCTTGCTTTCTTCATGTATGGTGTCCTTGATCTCATCCCACAACTAGTCTGGTCTTCAGTCATTTGTATTCAACGCATCAAATGAATTCTTGAGATAATCTCTAAATTCAGGTGGGATATACTCAAGTTCATATTTTGGCTCTTGTGGACTTGTTCCAATTTTCTTCAACTCCAACTTCAGCTTGTGTATGAACAATTGATGCTCTGTTCCACAATCTGCCCCTGGCCTTGTTCTGACTGATGATATTGAGCTTTTCCATTTTTTTTTTTTTAAAGTAAAAAGAAAGTTTTATTTGGCATATATTCAAAAGGACAAAAGTGGGAAGCAGACAAGCATGCTGCCAGCATTAGAATGTCTGCCTGAATCCAAAGAATATTACAGAATAGGCAAGAATGGGAAAACGGAAAAGCATGCTGCCACAGCCATGTCTGCCCAAATCCAAAGAATATTACAGAATAGGTAAGAATGGGAAAACAGACAAGCATGCTGCCACAGCCATATCTGCCTGAATCCAAAGAATATTACAGAATAGGCAAGAATGGGAAAAACGGACAAGCATGCTGCCCCAACCATGTCTGCCCGAGTCCAAAGAATATTACAGAATAGGTAAGAATGGGAAAACGGAGAAGCATGCTGCCACAGCCATATCTGCCTGAGTCCAAGGAATATTACAGACTAGGTAAGAATGAGAAAACGGGCAAGCATGCTGCCACAGCCATGTCTGCTCGAGTCCAAAGAATAGTTACAGAGCCATCAGTATATATACCAACATCACAAAATGGGTAGAATCATTGAAAGCATCACTTTTTCACTGATTGGCTAGAAATCATAATCTTACATTTTGAATCATCTTTCTTAACAATCATTGGTACGGGTTTCAGTTACGAAAGTCAGGAGGGTCTTCATCGGTCCAACAAATTTCTATTCACTAAATGCTAATAGAAAAAGATAAGAGTGGAAAGTCTTTTGTGTTCTGTTTGATGGGTTTTTGTGAAAACTTCCTTAAGATGTTTTCCAAGATCATCTTAGCTATTGTCTTTATAACTCAGGGCCCAGTTGATGTGTCCTTGAGAGTCCTTGTGAGCCCTTATGAGCCCAGCTCCAGCTGGGTCACATTCTGTATGCTCAAGGAGAGGGAATAATAACTCCAGTATTATTTCCTAAATCTGTCCCTCCTTTTGATCAGAGATAGGCAATAACACATCGATGATCAATACCTGGACTCAGTCGAGCTCCTAGATGGCAGCCATGGCAGGCTCTTTAAAGTCACGGTGCTGGTTTTCCACTGGATACCATCTGGTTCTTCACCAGGTTATTAAGTAAGAGCGATGCTATCATTAATCCCACTGCCAGAGTGAGCAAACTCAATGTACATCAACAATTTAGCCTGAGGCCTTCTTTTGCCTTTTACATGTGTAAGACAATAGAGGATAAATTTTATTATATCTAATACTATCAGAATGCAGACCATGAATATTACTATCCCTTGCAGTAGTGATCTAGCTAGCCCATGTACTTATTCCTGATGTTAACCAACCAAACAAATCTGGTGTTTGTAAGGGTGTGACAACGTGTAATCAAGTAGCTTGTTGTTTAATTCTATGTATATCCTTTTCTACTTCTCTAGTGTTACTTATCCAAATGCAACAAGAGGTATTTGCTACAGCACAGACTCCACTAATAAAAATATCTAAGGTTATTTTATCATCTCATGTCAGCTTGGCTTATGAGATCAGAGATCACTGTTGTGCTTCTATCTCATCTGTTATTTGTCCCATAGTGACTGACAAATTTTTCTTAAAGATTTTTCTAAGTCAGATGTACCATAAGTAGGAATTAAAGCTACCAACCATACCCTGAATGTTGGACCAATGGGTTTTCTTCTGACTTTCATTTTACAATGTGTAACAATTTAACATTACCTTTCCAGTATTTACTAGTATTGTTACTATGAATACTTAAACATAATCCTAAAGCTCCTGAAGTGCATTGTCCATGCATTCATCAGTAATTTAAACAAGATTGCCCATATAAATTCACTATCAGTTGGAAAGGAATCATCTGAATTAGAAACATATCTACACAGAAACATATATCCATAAGAAGCACACAAAGTTTGTCTAGAAGAAACAGAAGGTATAGAAAAATTTACACATGACAAGTTTTCATTAGAGAACTAATGATTAGCAAGATAATACAGGATGGACCTTTCCTATAAGAGGTCTTCAGTTAGTCTGTTTAAAATATACTAAGTGTTCTTCCCAAGGGTAAGCTGCCCCTCTTCGGTTTACCTATTAACAGTCATGAGTCACTTTCTCAGAAGCAGAAATGCAACCAAAGACAAAATGGAGTCTGAACCATGAGGTGAATCTCCTCTGAAAATCTGGTGTCTTTAAGATACATGATTTTCTGCATCATAGGAAGGTGACAGTTTGATTACAAACATTACGCAAGTATTTCATATGACATTGTCTTAAAGACTGCTTAAACTAATTACTAATTTACCCTAAACATAACTCTCAGTCTGATCTTCAAAGTTAGTTTCCTAAAACAGACTGAATTCTTCAAAAAAAAGCACAATGCCCAGAGGAAAATGGTCTACTAGTTTATCTGAACCACTGTTTGACTCAAAGTACCTTCAGGAACCAGTTTTTTTCTCAAAGCTCAAGGTTCAAGAGGACACCCAAAGGCAAATATCCCATGTGGGTTGCTTCAACCTCCCTGAAAGCCAGAAACCTGGATTCCAAGAGAATTATATACAACTCTCTCATCATTCTTTCCTTTGGATCATGATCTTCTTACAGGATCTTTTATCAGAAATGCTCAATAAATGGTAATTGGACATCATCTGGTTTTTAAGATCCTAGGTACCATACAGCAAACTAGGAAATAAAACAGAAACACTAACAATTATATTAGGCCAATTGTCTGAGATAACCAATGAAACCATGACCCTAAGGTCTTTGAACCAAGGAAACAAATCTCATGAGGTGTTTGCCTCTACATAAGCAGCATCAGTGACTGCTTTTCATGTGCCTCAACAGCAAGTACATTCTACAAAACCTTAGATTAAGTATTAATATAAATACAGCAACATTTATCTATTGAGGCACAAACTGTTTCTTAAGAGACTAACAGGAAATCTAATGCTATTCTATTTTGTAAAATCATAGCTCAAATTTCAGACAGTTCTCTGGTTATGGTATCTACAACTTGGCTAAGTCTACGAACAGGAACTTCTAATTCAATATCTAAACCCATTAGTTAGGTAATTTAGGAGAAAGGAGAATGATTTCTTATATCCAGAAATTAGGACCTTAAAATATGAGCAATATTTAAAAAAAACATAGTTTCCTTTAGTTTACTCAGTCTTATGTAGTTAATTTCTGTTCCATGTGATTCTGGATCAGCCGCAGTCTGCAAACTCGTCAGCTTCTGCATAGGAGCTCTGGATATTTTATTCAGTCTAGTCACAGTCTTTTTAGCAAGTCCAATATAGTCTATCTTTCTATTGAGATATTTTGGTCAAACTTTTTCAGCAAATCAGCAAAGTAAAAACTTATCTGCAGATGACAAAACTTAATCTGGCCATGATTAATTGATAAACATAACATTCTTAATAGTGAAAAACCTGATAGAAATTAATTATAAGCATAACATAAAGGCCAAATAAAATCAGTCAAAAAAACTTTAGATAAAAATATTTCTAAATATAGCCATTAACCATATTCAAAGAGCTTCAGATATAATGCATAATAATTTTGAGACAAAATACCATATAGTCAGAATATAATAAGAATATACCAAGATTATCAAATCTCTGAATACCCGAATTGTAATAAAAAAAACTTCATAGGTAAATTATATGAATTCCTCAATCAAACCATTGGCTTTGATGATGCTAGATTCAGAAAGATAAAGTTGCGACCAAGTTAGCAATAAAGATATAATATTATAGGTCACTGTGAAACAATACTTAAGTTATTTTACCAAAGAGCTTAGCTTTCTCTACTAAAAGCCATGAGGCTTAGTATTCAGACTCAGGAATCTTATTTTAATGAGGCCAAACCTTTGTATTCCAGGCAGATTACACAAAGAAAAATTAACCCTTTAACTCAGAAATTAAATAAAATTTTGTTATTTTAACTGCGAGAAAACCAATTCTTTGTTTTATATGCTACTTAACATTAAAACTCCTAAAAATCTCATAAATTAAACCATTAAACTTTAGTCAGACACATGTAACTTGACCATATCAAATAAATTTCTTTTTCAATAAACCTCTTAAAAGTTGCCTTTGTTGTATATCTCTTACAGTGTATCCCTTTAAATGGCAAAAATGAACACCTATTCGCAGACTTAAATATATATATCTATATATGCTCTTGTGGCATAAAAAGACAAAGTATATGAACTTAAATTATGACAAATATCTATTAACTTAATAACATCAATAAGCTACCTAAAATACCTTTGGAATTATTTTAAGCCTGTATACCATAAAACATAACTGTTGTTGAAAGAAAAATCTATTTAAATATTCTGAGATTTCATTCAACCTTTACTACTTCTTATATTTTCCCAATCTAATTTTAGCCCTTAAAGATTGTATCAACTGGCTTTGGAAATCACAAAGTCTCTGCTCTCTTGACCAATTCATTGGTATAGATATAACCTTAAGTGTTTGGCTACTGCTGGAAACATTTTTCCAGGCCACTTCAGTGTGTCTCATTGTGATTTCTATTTTTTTTTACTTCTTAAAGTTCCCCTATAATAGAGAGAACTTGTTTACAGTTCTGTGATTAGGATCTACCCAATTTCTGATAACTATAGCAAAGCAGCAATTTTTCTTATCTTTTGTCTTAAAAGAGTCTCCACCTAGCTGGAAAAGGGTCTTTCTAAAGTGTCCCTGGAGCTACAGGACCTTGGAGACTGGAGGGTGGGGAGGCCTGATCGTGCCAGGCCCTCACTCTCTAAACTCATGTTTAAATTGATGGAGGCACTTTGAAAGACAAAAGATAGCTAATTTCTTTCTTTTTTACTGTTCTGGAACTGCTACTTTTACTTTAAGACAAAACTATCCTTTTCCTTAAATAAAACACATTTCATGTAATATCTAGCTTAAGTTACTTAAAAAGCTTTTGCTTTTAAGATTGACATAGTATAAAATATAAAGATCTTAGTGTACTTTTCAAATAGACCAATTTATATCAAAGATTCTCCAAATAGCTATTTAAAATCTAAATCATAAGACAGACACAAGATGCAGTTTTTTCTGGACAAAGAAGGAACTGAGTTTCTATGACTAGCCTTACAAAAAACAGCAATTCTTAACCATAGCCACTAATCTAATACAAGACAAACTTAGACACAATGTTCTAGACAGGAAGCAAGCTCTTAGAACAAAAGGAGACAGAAAGACCACATAAACTCACCAGATAATACCACACAAAACAAGGATATAGGGATCCTAGTTTCTAAAAGTGTATATAGCAATTTTTGGTAAGATCGACTCAATTCAATGGAAAAAACAGGTACAGAACTACCACTGCTCCCTTAAATATCAAAACCAGGTCAGGAGCTGCCACCTCTCCCTGAGAATTTGGCAAAACAGAGCACTATTTTCCAGATTTTCTCTGAGCCACAAAAAGGTCCGAATTTTGCAGCTTATAGTGACTCACAGCTCTTTGAAAATAGAATTACCTCTTCAAACGCCCGAATCCAGGCCTAAACTGTAGTTCACTTAAAGAGTTACTAAATGTCTCTCTTAACCAAATGATGAAGCAAAAATCTAAGAAAGATTCTCCTTAATCAATTAACAAATATGTCAACGAAAACTTAAGAAAACATGAGAAAGAGAACAATAAAGAATAAGCATAGGTTTGTTTTCTGAGAGCACTCACCCCGTCAACGTCGAAGGGACATGGAGTGGGAACACACGTGGGTCCAGAAGACAGGACCTTTCTTTGCGGCTTCTCCTACGAGGTCCAGGTCTCTTCATAGTTGACTGGATTCGTAGCTTCAGCTCTTGCTCACAGCGCCATTAACTATCGTAGGGGAAAAACATCACAAAGTTTAGTAAAGTAAAAAGAAAGTTTTATTTGGCATATATTCAAAAGGACAAGAGTGGGAAGCGGACAAGCATCCTGCCAGAGCTAGAATGTCTGCCTGAATCCCAAGAATATCACAGAATAGGCAAGAACGGGAAAACGGACAAGCATGCAGCCACAGCCACGTCTGCCCGAATCCAAAGAATACTACAGAAGAGGTAAGAATGGGAAAACAGACAAGCATGCTGCCACAGCCACGTCTGCCTGAGTCCTGAGTTTTTCCATTTTGTCTCTTTGCACAGATGTAGTAGACTTGATTCCTGTGTATTCCGTCTGGAGAGATCCACTTGTATAATCACCTTTCATGTTGTTGCAAAAAAGGTATTTGCAAGAAGTCATTGGTCTTGCAAAATTCTGTCATTTGATCTCCGTCATTTCTATCACCAAGGCCATATTTTCCAACTACCATACCTTCTTCTTTGTTTCCAACTTATGTATGTCAATTGCCAGTAATTATGAATACATCTTGATTACTTGTTTGATTAACTTCAGGCTGTAGAAGTTGATAAAAAATCATCACTTTCTGCATCTTTGGCCTTAGTTGTTGGTGCATAAATCTGAATAATAGTTGTATTAACTGGTCTTCCTTGTAGGCCGTATGGATATTATTCTATCACAGCATTGTACTTCAGGATAGATCTTAGAATGTTTCCTTTTTGACAATGAATGCAATGTTATTCCTCTTTAATTTGCCATTCGCTTAATAGTAAACCATATGATTGTCTGACTCAAAATGGCCAATTCCAGTCAATTTGAGCTCACTAATGTTGTTGTTTATGCATTCCTTTTCATTTTTAATGACTTCCAATTTTTCTAGATTCATACTTAACTACATTCCATGTTACGAATATTAATGGATGTTTGCAGCTGTTTCTTCTCATTTTGAGTCGTGCCACATTAGCAAATGAAAGTCCCAAAAGCTTGACTCCATTCACATCACTGAGGTCGACTCTACTTTGAGGAGGCAGCTCTTTCCCAGTCATCCTTCAGTGTCTTCCAACCTGAGGGTCTCATCTTCTGGCATTATATCAGACAATGTTCCACTGCTATTTATAAGGTTGTCACTGGCCAGTGTTTTCAGAAATAGACCACCATGTCCTTCTTCCTAGTCTGTCTTTGTCTGCAAGCTCCACTGCAAACTTTCCACCAAGGGTCACCCTGCTGGTATTTGAAATACCGGTGGCAAAGCTTCCATTATTACAGCAACACTCAAGCCACCACAGTATGACAAACTGATAGACCCGTGGTGCCATTAAAGAAATGTAAATCAAAATTACATTGAGATATCATCTCGCCCCAACAATACTCTCACCAACCAAAATAACAGAAAACAAAAAATGTTGGGGAGGTTGGGGGAGATTGGAACTCTTATGCACTGCTAGTGGGAACGTAAAACGGTACAATCACTTTGGAAAATGATATGGTGCTTCCTTAAAAAGCTCAAAATAGAAATAACATAGGATACAGCAATCCCATTCCTAGGAATATACCCCAGAGGAATAAGAGCCATCAGACAAATAGATGCATGCACACCCATATTCAATGCAGCACTATTCACAATGGCAAAAAGCTGGAAATAACCTAATGTCCATCGACAGATGTATGGATAAACAAATTATGGTATATACACACAATGGAATACTATGCAACGATAAAGAACAATGATGAATCTGTGAAGCATCTCACAACAAGGGTGAATCTGGAAGGCATTATGCTGAGTGAAATAAGTCAGTCACAAAAGAAAAATACTGTATGAGACCACTATTATAAGAATTCAAGAAAAGGTTTACACACACACACACACACACACACACACAAAAAGAGAAAATTATCTGTGAATAGCTATACTATTATCCAGATCTTTTAAAATTTCTAGTACCAATAGCTTGGGTTTTCGTGAAATTTCAGAGACTTAAAAATATGACCAAAATGCAGTAAAATATAAATTATGGAAACAGACCCCAAAATGATTCATATATTGGAATTATCAAAATATTACTTGAATATATTGATAATATTTTCAAGAAAAGAGTGTAAATAATAGACAAAATTTTAAAAGACAGATTTAAGAGCATTTCAGTCTATAAAGAAGTATTAAAAGGATATTAAAAAAACTGAAAAAATGCAATATCTAAAATTAAGAGCTTGTTAGAAGACTTTAGCGGCAGTCTGGAAATAGCTGAAGATAGAGCTACGAACATGAAGACAGTTAATTTAACTAAATAAGTATAAACACTTTGCAAAACTATTCAGCAATATCTACCAAATCTAAACAAAATAATTTCTTTTATAGGTACATACTCAAGAGAAATTGGTGAACGTATCTACCAAAAGATATGTCCAAATACTTTCAGAGTAACTTTATTTATAAATGCAAAAATATAGCAGGAAAAAAAACAGTACCTGTTAGTTGTAGAACAAGTAAATAAATGAAGGGAAGACTACATAGCAGTGAAAAGGACTGAAGTATGATTATGTGCAACAAAATGAATAAATCTCACAATGAGTGAGAGAAAACAGACATAGAGAATGCATGCAGTGTAATTTTATTTATATGATTTTTTTTAAAAAGTAGATTAATCTATGATGAAAAGTGATGTGTATTAAGAAAGGGAAAAAATGGAGTCAAATGACTGCTGCTAAATTAACCCCCAAATCTGCAATTAGTATAGTGCTTAGTTTATTTGTGCTGCTATAACAGAAATTCCACAAGTGGGTGGCTTTCACAAACAGAAATTTCATTGTCTCACAGTTCAAGAGTTCAGAAGTCTTAATTCAGGGCACTGATTCTAGGGGAAGGCTCTCCCTCTCGCTGTCTGTTCTAGGGGTAAATTCTAGTCTCAGCTTGTCTTGTAGGCAATCTTTGGAGTTCCTGGGCTCATAGACTGGTCTGCCTCAGCCCTCTTCAGATAGCGTTAGTCCTCCCTTGTGTTGGCTTTTTTCTGTGCCTAATCTGCTCTTTTATAGCTCAAAAGTGATTGGTTTAAAACACATCATACAATGATAGGGCCTCTCTAACATAACAAAGAAAACGCTATTTCCAAACGGGATCACTATATCCAAAAGTATAGGAGTTAAGATTTACAACAAGTATTTTTGGGGAATACAATTCAGTCGTAACAGGGGGAAACACACATCTACTCCTTTTTGTACCAAAAAGAAAAAGATTCTTAAGAGAAAAGAAACAAAGTGAAATCCAAGTACCAGAAAGAAAATACTCTTTGCTCCTCATTTTAATTTTGCTTAACCTCTTCTATGCACTTAGGGCCCAACTAAGATTTAAGTGTACTGAAAGTATAATATTTTGACAAGGAAAAGAATCTAGTTTTAAATTTTATTTTACAAGTTTTCAGAATGTCTGCAAACGACTTTCGGTAATGTGAAGTTTTATTTCTTAAAAAGAGTTTCTTGCAAATGGTGACTAAGAACACTGTTAACAGTGACCTAGTTCTGAATAGCTGAGAAATAAGTGTTGTCCCAGGTGGTCATCTCAAAGGAACGAAAATGAAGCGGCTGTTTCCCATTAAAACCACCTCTGAGGTACAATCACAACATTCCTTCATCATTCAGTAGTTTAAGGTGGTAATTAGACACTGCATTCTTCTTTCATCTTATGCATCGCAGCCCATAGAGAGAATTGATTCAGGCTTGTTGATTATATTACTTCCAGCTATTAAAGTAGCAAATTATTTATTTTCTGAAATAACTTATTACATATCTGGTTTTGGTAGATTAACTAAAATATAAGCTCATTTGAATTTTTATACACGGATTAGATCTATTGACAGAGGAGACTGTAGCTTTAAAATGTTTTACAGTTTTATTTTTTTCATGAAACCTCTTTAAAAAAAAAACACATACTGAAAATGAGTAGTGCCTTAAACTCCAGTAAAATAGTTGGTATTCCAGTACACTCATTCTGAAAGTAATGTTATTTAAATGTAGGTGTCTGAGGTTTTATATTTTTGTAATGTAAATGCAGTTAGAAATAACGGAAAGACAAGTGAAGTCTTAGAGCATAGTCTGTAATAGAATTATGCAAGAGTATTATGTTTCTTGTATGTCAGTCAAGTTTATCTACAAAGAGAGTACACAAACATTTCAAAGAAAGCTTTGAAAAGAGTTTTAAAATTCCCCTCTTAATATAGTAATATTTTACACTTAAATGTTTTGAAGCTAAAAGAGTGACCTTTTTGAGGATGTTCTGATTGCTCTCACATGTGTGTATATTACAGCCTAACAGACAACATATTTATTGGATGATTAATAAAAGATTAAAATCATACATAAGTAAGAGTTGAAATAAGATTAAGAAAACTAATATTTTTCTGATGAATCAAATTCTGTGAGAAAAGAAGTAGCCTTTTGAAATAGAATTTGGTATTTATATTCCCTTAAAAAACTGAGGGATATTTACATCAATTGGAGATGCTATACTTCATTTTCTTGAAATGATTTTAGGGCGTGGTTTTTAAAAAAATTCCACTTAAAAATGTTTATGCTGAAAATAATTTAAAAGTCATATTTAGTTATAGTAGATATACTGTAACCCCAAACTTTCAATGGGCATTTTTAAGGAAATAGTTTAATCTATCCATAACTCTAATTTATGGATAAAAATACAAATGAGCTCCCATTTTAGTTGATATTCAAGGGGCACATGTATTATAAGTAATTTGGAAACAACAATATTAAAAGATAAGGGGTAATTTCCTAGGGCTAATCATCTGCAACTGGTCTTCCAGAAAAGATGTTGTCCTTCTCAAAATGCTGTTGAAATTGGCTCAGGTTCACAGATCAAGAAAACTCAATTCTAGTCAAATTCAAAGCTTGGACACTAAGACCCAATCGAAATTCCATCATCACAGGAAGGACAGGTGCTTCTTCAAACTTGAAGGCTCATGTGGTGAAGTTTGCCAACGGATTGCTCCATAATATAGTTGCAACTACAGAGACTGTATTTCATGATAAAGACTGGTTTTCTCACTAAGCACCAATGATGACATATAAGGATGAAGCTGGAACCAAGTTTCTGACACATCATATTGTTATTGTATACTAGCCCTTTATCACATGAAGTGAAGAACCAGTTGGCTCAAAGCCCCTCATCTCACAGGGTGAGTCCAGCCCTTCAAGAGCTGTAAAATGCAATGAGCATTGGTAATCTTACATCTATTATTGCTTCTGCCTCCATAGTATTTTTATCCTACAAATATCAATACAGCAGGCCTTGTATGGCTATTTTCCCACATCTACCTGGAAGCCAGGATCATCTCCAATAAGAATAAGACAGAAATGCGCAGCAATATTATGCCATACAATCTCTTATCACAATGTAAGAGACAGAGACACACGTGGTAAGAACTAGTACAATAAAATGTATTCTACTTAGGAAGTCTCTTGTCATATAGGAAGATTAGTGATTTATTTTTCCAAGTTCACACAAATAGACTTTTCTTCTTCAATAATCCTCCTTTTTATGAAATCTACTTACTTTGTATAATTGTTGATTTTATTTGTCCTTTTGAATCATTGGTACTCTCTGTTAACAATCTAACCATGCTTAAGTTTTAACACTAATTTAATTTCAGTATTATACAGACATCTTGTTCTAATATACCTTCATTCCCTCATACCTTCTTTGTGAAATTATTTTCATACAAATTACATCTATATACATCATTATAAGCCCATCAATACAGTTTTATAATCATTCCTTTATGCAGCTGTCTTTTAAATAAGACAAAATAAAGAAGGTGGTGCAAAAAATATAACAATACTTTAAAAAAAATAAAAAAAACACCCTTACTAGTGCTTATAATTTCTTTATGAGGATTCAAGTTACCATCCATTGTCCTTTCCTTTTAGCCTGAAGAAATCTCTTTGGTATTGCTTGTAGGGCAGGTCTGCTAGTGACAAATCCTCTCAGATTTTGCTTACCTGGGAATGTCTTCAGTTTTTCTATATTTTTGAAGGATAATGTTGGTGGATGTAGAAAACGTGCTTGATAGTCTTTTTCTACTAGCACTTTTAATATGGCAGCCCACTGCTTTCTGGCGTTCATATTTTCTGTTAGCAAGTCAGTGGTTACTCTTACTGAGAATCATTTGTAAGTCATGAGAGTTTTTTTTTTTCTTGTTGCTTAACAAGAATTTTTTAATGTTTCTTGGCAATGTGAATAGAAAATGTCTATGGACGGATTTCTTTGAGTTTATTCTACGTGGAATTTATTAAAGTTTCCAGATGTGTATTCACCCACTTGTCTCTCAGTTTGTCTTCCTGTGGTGGCTTGCCTGTTGTTGTGATGCTGGAAGCTATGCTACTGGTATTTCAAATACCAGTAGGGTTACCCATAGTGGGCAGATTTCAGCAGAACTTTCAGACTAAGACAGACTAAAACGAAGGACCTGGTGATCTATTTCTTAAAAAAATTGACAGCAGAACATTGTCTGACATAGTGCCAGAAGATGAGCCTCAGAGGTTGAAAAGTACCGAAAATAGTACTGAATAAAGGCTGCCTCCTCAAAGTACAGTCAAGCTCAATGATGTGGTGGAGTAAAGCTTTTGGGATTTTCATTTGCTGATGTGTGCACAACTCAAAGTGAGAAGAAACAACTGCAAATATCCATTAATACTTGGAATGTGGAATGCACAAAGTATGAATTAGAAAAATTGGAAGTTGTCAAAAATGAAATAGAATGGATAAACATTGATATCATGGGCATTAGTGAGATAAAATAGAACAGTATTGGCCATTTTGAATTGGACAATCATATGGTGTACTATGCCAGGAATGATAAATTGAAGAGGAATGGTGTCGCATTCATTGTCAAAAACAACATTTCAAGATCTATCCTGAAGTACAATGCTGTCAGTGATAGGATAACATCTGTTATGGATTGAATTGTGTCCCCCAAAAATGTGTGTCAATTTTGCTAATCCATAATTCCCAGTATTGTGTGATTGTCCTCCATTTTGTCATATAATATGATTTTCCTATGTGTTGTAAATACTACCTCTATGATGTTAATGAGGTGTGATTAGAGGCAGTTATGTTAATGAGGCAAGACTCAATCTACAAGATTAGATTGTGCCTAAAGCTAATCTCTTGTGAGATATAAAAGAAAGAAGCAAGCAGAGAGGCACAGGGGCCTCATACCACCAAGAAAGAGGAGACTGGATAATAGCATGTCCTTTGGACTCCAGGTCCCTGCAGTGAGAAACTCAACCAGGGGAAAACTGATGACGAGGACTTTCCTCCAGAGCCAACAGTTTGGACTTCTAGCCTCCTAGGTTGTGAGAGAATAAATTTGTCTTTGTTAAAGCCATCCGCTTTTCATATTTCTATTATAGCAGCACTCGATAACTAAGACAATATCCATATACCTACAAGGAAGACTAGTTAATACAACTATTGTTCAAATTTACGCACCAACCACTAACTCCAAAGATGAAGAAATTACAGATTTCTACCAAGTTCTGCAGTCTGAAATTGATCAAACATGAAATGAAGATGCAATGATTATTTCTGGTGATTGGAATGTGAAAGGTGGAAACAAAGGAGAAGGATCAGTAGTTGGAAAATATGACCTTGGTGATAGAAATGAGGCTAGAGATTGCATGACAGAATTTTGCAA
Source organism: Dugong dugon (assembly GCA_030035585.1). Lineage (NCBI taxonomy): Eukaryota > Metazoa > Chordata > Mammalia > Sirenia > Dugongidae > Dugong > Dugong dugon. The sequence goes on from CM057465.1 coordinate 46,309,513, forward strand.
GACCAACGAACTATTCATTGATAATATAATTTCTGACAGCCTAAACAATGACTATACATGTGGACTTACCAGACAGAATACACAGGAAGCAAATCGACTACATCTGTGGAAAGAAATGTTGGAAAAGCTCAATATCATCAGTCAGAACAAGACCAGGGGCCGACTGCAGAATAGACCATCAATTGCTCATATGCAAGTTCAAGTTGAAACTGAAGAAAAGTAGAACAAGTCCACGAGAGCCAAAGTAAAACCTTGAGTATATCCCACTTGAATTTAGAGACCACCTCTAGAATAGATTTGACACATTGAACATTAAAAACCAAAGACCAGACGAGTCATGGAATGATGTCAAGGACATCATAAGCAAGAGGTCATTAAAAAGACAGGAAAGAAAGAAAAGATGAAAATTCATATCAGAAGAGACTCTGAAACTTGCTCTTGAATGTAGAGTACCTAATGCAAAGGAAATAAATGATAAAGTAAAAGAGCTGCACAGAAGATTTCAAAAGGCAGCTCAAGAAGACAAAGTAAAGTGTTATAATGAAATGTGCAAAGACCTGGAGTTAGAAAACCAAAAAGGAAAAATTCACTCAGCATTTCTCAAGCTGAAAGAACTGAAGAAAACTATTCAGGCCTCTAGTTGCAATGCTGAAAGATCTTTTGGGCAAAATATTGAACAATGGAGAAAGCGTCAAAAGAAGATGGAAGGAATACTCAGAGTCACTGTACCAAAAAGTTTGGTTGACGTTCAACCATTTCAGGAGGTAGCATATGATCAAGAACCGATAGTACTGAAAAAAGAAGCCCAAGCTGCACTAAAGACATTGGCAAAAAATAAGGCTTCAGGAATTGACTAAATGCCAGTTAAGATCTTTCAACAATGAATACAATGCTGGAAGCACTCACTCATCTATGCTAAAAAATTTAGAAGACAGCTACCTGGCCAACCCACCCCAAGAAATTCATGTTTGTGCCCATTCCAAAGAAAGGTGATCCAACAGAATGCCGAAATCATTGAATAGTATCATTAATATCACACCCAAGAAAAATTTTCCTGAAAATCATTTCAAAAGTGGTTGCAGCAGGACACTGAGAGGGAGCTGCCAGAAATTGAAGCTGGATTCAGAAGAAGACACAGAACCAGGGATATCATTGCTGATTATCACATGGATCTTGGCTGAAAGCAAAAACTACCAGAAAGAGGTTTGCCTGTGTTTTATTGACTATGCAAAGGCATTCTGCTGTGTGGATCATAACAAATTATAGATAATATTGGGAAGAATGAGAATTCCAGAACACTTAATTGTGCTCATGTAGGACCTCTACACAGACCAAGAGACAGTCATTTGAAGAGAACAAGTGGATACTACATGGTTTAAAATCAGGAACGATGTGTATCAGGGTTATATGCTTTCACCATACTTATTCAATTAGTATGCTGAGCAAATAATTCGAGAATCTGGACTATATGAAGAAGAACATGGCACCAAGATTGCATGAAGACTCATTAACAACCTGCAGAATGCAGATGACACAGCCTTGCTTGCTGAAAGTGAAGATGATTTGAAGCACTTATTGATTGATATCAAAGACTACAGCTTTCAGTATGAATTACACCTCAACATAAAGAAAACACAAATTCTTACAAATGGACCATTAAGCAACATCATGATAAACGGAGAAAAGATTGAAGTTGGCAAGGATTTCATTTTACTTGGATCCATAATCAACACCCATGGAAGCAGCAGTCAAGATATTAAAGGATGTATTGCACTGGGCAAATCTACTGCAAAAGACCTCTTTAAAGTGTTAAAAAGCAAAGATGCCACTTTGAGGACTAAGGTGCCCCTGACTCAAGTTATGGTACTTTCAATCACCTCATATGCATATGAAAGCAGGACATTGAATAAGGAAGATGAAGAATTGATGCATTAGAATTACGATGTTGGTGAAGAATACTGACTATACTATCGACTGCCAGAAGAACTAATAAGTCTGTCTTGGAAGAAGTACAGCCAGAATTCTCCTTAGAAGCTAGGATGGTGAGAATTTGTCTTCAGTCTTTGGTCATGTTATCAGGAGGGGCCAGTCCCTGGAGAAGGACATCATGCTTGGTAAAATAGAGGGTCAGCAAAAAAGAGAAAGACCAGGAGGCGGGGCAAGATGGCTCTCTTGGCAGAAGCACCACGCCGTCCCTCCACAGCAAAGATCCGAAAAACTAAGCCTAACAGAGAATCAACAATCCTGAAACCCTAGAACACCAAATGAAGAGATAAAGAACTCAGCCAAACACCAAAAGGAGTGAGAATACTAAAAGAGAACGGAGAGCGAGGAGAGACTCATGCAGAGATTCCTTACCAGCTAACGTAGCGTGGATCCACCATCTTGGATTCCTATCAGAGACCAGCAAACGGGAGAGCAGCCTTGCAGAGCATCCGGTGGGAGACAGAACAACCGGTAAACTGCGGCGATGTATTCCTCTGTACCTTCTGGCCAGGCTGTGCTTTGAAAACTGAGACCGACTCCCCCAGACCTCATAGCTGCATCGGTGGGATCCCTGGGAACTTTGCAGTTCTTTAACTTTTCTGATTTTTATTTGGTCATTCTTTCCTTTTCTTTCTCTTCCCCCTTCTGGTTTCCTCCATCCCATAGTCTCTCATCTGTACATTCCAACGACAAGCTCCCCTAGCAATCTTTTATGTTTGTATGCTTTTTGCTCCTGCTCCTCTCTCCTCTCTCCCATATCCAGCTTAGCTTCACACATAACCATCTTCCCGCTGCACCCGACCTAACTGCACTCTGCACTAGACATCACACCACCAAGCTGTGCAGGCACTCCCTATTGGAACCTGCCCAGCACTGACTACCGACCGTCCTGGTGGCTGTGGTGAGTGCCACAAGCAACCCATCCCAGTGGCTCCTCCTCAGCTAGATCTGCCCAGCTGTACCACAAGGACAAAACAAAACAAAACAAAAAAATCTACAATCAATAAATGAGAGAAATATCTACTGAATGCCCTGAAAACAGCAAACAATATCAAAACATTTACAAAACAAGACAAGATGGCTCCAATAGGCGTCCAAATTAAAACACCAGATAACTCTCCTGTGGAAGAAAATGCACTAGAAGTACCTGATACGGAACTCAAATCACTAATACTCGGAATTTTCCAAGAACTGAGGCAAAAAGCTGACAAACATGAGGAAAAAATAGACAAATTTATGGAAAATACAGACAAAAAATTGGAAGAATTCAGGAAGATGATGCAGGAATAAAATGCCAAAATAAATTCACAACTCGAAATTATACAAAAACAACAATTAGAAATCCAAAAGATAAACAACAAGATTTCAGAAATGGACGGTATCATAGAAGGGCTGAGAAGTAGATTTGAAACCATGGAAGACAGGATCAGTGGAACTGAAGACAAACACTTGGATACAACTTTGTTTCAGGAAAACTCAGAAAAAAGAACAAAGAAAAATGAAGAGACCCTGAGAGTTATGTGGGACACAATTAAAAGCAAAAACTTACGAGTGATTGGCATACCAGAACAGGGGGAGAAAACAGAAAACACAGAGAGGATCATTGACGAACTGCTGACAGAAAACTTTCCCAATATCATGAAAAATGAAAAGCTGGCCATCCAAGAAGCTCAACGAACCCCATATAGAAGAGACCCCAAAAGAAAATCACCAAGACATATCATATTCACACTCGCTAAAACTAAAGACAAACAAAGAATCCTGAGAGCAGCTCGTGAAAAACAAGAAGTCACATACAGAGGAGAAACAATAAGACTAAGCTCAGATTATTCGGCAGAAACCATGCAGGCAAGAAGGCAATGGGATGACATATATAAAATCTTGAAAGAAAAAAATTGTCAGCCAAGAATAATATATCCTGCAAAACTCTCGTTCAAATTTGATGGTGAAATTAGGTCATTTCCAGACAAACAGAAACTAAAGGAATATGCAAAAGTCAAACCAAACTTACAAGAATTATTAAAGGGAGTTCTTCGATCTGAGGACAAACAGCTTAAGCCCTCAGGCAGGACCTAGGACCTAGGACGCAGGTTCACATGAACCAGATACCATTCTAGGAACTGAACTACAGAGGACTTTCCAAAAACAAAAGAAATACAACAGGGAATCAGAGAAATCAATCAAAGGATGACAATAACATCAAAACAATGAAAGAGGGAACAAACGGCATAGGTATAGAACCTTCTAAAGGAGAGGAAGGCAAGGCGATACCAAGTAACGGTAGACTGCTTCAAAATTATAAAGATAAGGGTAAAATTCATGGTAACCACAAAAAAGTTAACAAACCAACTCATAAAAATAAAGACGAAAAACATAAAGTCTCAACAAAAACAAAACCTACAAAAACAAAAGAAATGAACACAAAATACACAAACAAAAGTAACTCAGCACAAGACAGTAAGAAGAACAAAGAAAACTTCAGCATCACAAAAAAAAGCACTACAAAATGCCAGCAACAAACTTCCATCTATCAATAATTACACTGAACGTAAATGGACTCAATGCACCCAGAAAGAGACGGAGAGTGACAGAATGGATATGAAAACAGGATCCATCAAGTTGCTGTCTACAAGAGACACACCTTAGAAACAAAGATGTGAATTTATTAAAAATCAAAGGTTGCAAAAAAATATATCAAGCTAACAACCATCAAAAAAGAGCAGGACTGGCAATTCTAATCTCAGATAAAATAGACTTTAAAACAAAATCTACCATAAAAGACAAAGAAGGACACTATATAATGATTAAGGGGATGATCCACCATAAAGACATAACCATAATAAATATCTATGCACCCAATGACAGGGCTCCAAAATACATTAAAAAAACTCTAACAGCACTGAAAAGAGAAATTGACAGTTCCACAATAATAGTAGGAGACTTCAACACACCACTCTCAGTAAAGGACAGAACAACTAAAAAGAAACTCAGCAAAGATACAGAAGACCTAAAGGACACAATCAGCCAACTGGACCTCATAGACATATACAGAACAATCCATCCAACCGCTGCAAAGTACACATTCTTTTCCAATGTACATGGAACGTTCTCCAGAATAGACCACATCTTAGGCCACAGAGCAATCCTCAACAAGATCCAAAATGCTGAGATAATTCACAGTATCTTCTCTGACCACAATGCCATCAAGGTAGAAGTTAACACTAGAAAAAGCAAGGAAAAAAAATCAAACACATGGAAATTGAATAATAATCTGCTTACACATCAATGGGTAATAGAAGAAATCAGAGATGGAATTAACAAATTCCTAGAATCAAATGAAAAAGAAAACACATCATACCAAAACCTTTGGGACACAGCAAAGGCAGTCCTCAGAGGACAATTTATAGCAATAGATGCACATATCAAAAAAGCAGAAAGGGACACAATCAAAACATTAACTACAGAACTCAAACAAATAGAAAGAGAACAACAAAAAAAAGCCTACAACCACCAGAGGAAAGGAAATAGTAAAGATCAGAGCAGAAATAAATGAAATAGAGAACAGAAAAACAATCGAAAGAATCAACAAAACCAAAAGTTGGTTCTTTGAAAGAATCAACAAAATCGACAAACCACTGGCCAGACGGACAAAAGAAAAACAGCAGAGAGCACAAATAACCAAAATAAGAAATGAAATGGGGGACATTACAAGAGACCCAACCCACTGGCCAGACTGACAAAAGAAAAACAGCAGAGAGCACAAATAACCAAAATAAGAAATGAAATGGGGGACATTACAAGAGACCCAACAGAAATAAAAAGGATTATAACAGAATATTATGAAAAACTATATTCCAACAAATTTGAAAACATAGAGGAAATGGATAAATTTCTAGAAACATACGGCTACCCAAACTACAACAAAGTGATTTTGAAAATCTGAACAGACCCATAACAAGAGAAGAGATTGAAAAGGTAATAAAAAAACTCCCAACCAATAAAGCCCTGGCCCAGATGGCTTCACTGGAGAATTCTACAAAACATTTACAGAAGAGCTTGTACCAGTTCTACTCAAGCTATTTCAGAGCATAGAAGAGGAAGCAACACTTCCAAATTCATTCTATGAAGGCAGCATAACGCTGATACCAAAACCAGGCAAAGACACCACAAAAAAAGAAAATTACAGACCAATATCTCTCAAGAATATAGATGCAAAAATTCTGAACAAAATTCTAGCCAATAGAATTCAGTATCATATCAAAAAAATAATACACCACGACCAAGTAGGATTCATACCAGGTATGCAAGGATGGTTTAACATTAGAAAAACCATCAACATAATCCACCACATAAATAAAAGGAAAGAAAAAAATCACATGATTATCTCAATTGACGCAGAAAAGGCATTTGACCAAGTCCAACACCCATTCCTGATAAAAGCTCTCAATAAAATAGGTATAGAAGGGAAATTTCTCAACATAATAACGGGCATCTATGCAAAACCAACAGCCAACATCATTCTTAATGGAGAAAGGCTGAAAACATTCCTCCTGAAAACAGGAACAAGACAAGGATGCCCTTTATCACCACTCCTATTTAACATTGTGCTGGAAGTTCTAGCTAGAGCAGTAAGGCAAGAGAAAGAAATAAAGGGCATCCAAATTGGTAATGAAGAAGTTAAACTCTCCCTGTTTGCAGATGATATGATACTATACATAGAAAACCTTAAAGACTCCACGAGAAATCTACTGGAACTAATAGAAAGATTCAGCAGAGTAGCAGGATACAAGATAAACATTCAAAAATCAGTTGGATTCCTATACACCAGTAAAGAGAACGATCAAAAGGAGATCAGGAAATCAATACCATTTTCAATAGCCCCTAAAAAGATAAAATACTTAGGAATAAATGTGACCAGGAATGTAAAAGACCTATACAAAGAAAACTACAAAACACTACTCCATGAAACCCAAAGGGATCTACATAAATGGAAAAACATACCATGCTCATGGATAGGCAGACTCAACATTGTGAAAATGACCATTCTACCTAAAGCAATCTACAAATACAATGCAATCCCGATACAAATACCAACAACATTCTTCAAAGAGATGGAAAAACTAATTATTAACTTTATATGGAAAGGGAAGAAACCCCGAATAAGTAAAGCACTACTGAAGAAGAATAAAGTTGGAGGACTCACACTACCTGACTTCAGAACCTACTATACAGCTACAGTACTCAAAACAGCCTGGTGCTGGTACAACAACAGAGACATTGACCAAGGGAACAGAATTGAGAACTCAGATGTAAATCCATCTACCTACGGTCACCTGATCTTTGACAAGGGCCCAAAATCCATCAAATGGGGAAAAGACAGTCTTTTTAACAAATGGTGCTGGCAAAACTGGATATCCATTTGTAGAAAAATGAAACAGGACCCATACCTCACACCATATACAAAAACTACTTCAAAATGGATCAAAGACCTGAATATAAAGCCTCAAACTATAAAATTCATAGAAGAAAAAATAGGACCAACACTCCAGGCCTTAATACATGGCATTAACAGGATACAAACCATAAACATCAACACAAAAAACCCAACAGATAAACTAGATAACTGGAATCTTCTAAAAATCAAACATCTATGCTCTTCAGAAGACTTCACCAAAAGAGTCAAAAGAGAACCTACAGACTGGGAAAAAATTTTTGGACAGTACAAGTCAGACAAAGGTCTAATCTCCATAATCTACAAGAAAATCCAACCCCTCTACCACAAAAAGACAACCAATCCTATCAAAAAATGGGCAAAGGAAATGAACAGACACTTCACCAAGGAAGACATTCAAATGGCCAACAGACACATGAGGAAATGCTCGCGATCACTAGCCATTAGAGAAATGCAAATTAAAACCACAATGAGATACCATCTCACCCTGGCATTACTGGCACGAATCAAAAATACTGGAAATAACAAATGTTGGAGGGGCTGCGGGGAGATGGGAACTATTATACACTGCTGGTGGGAATGCAAAATGATACAACCATTTTGGAAAATGATATGGCGTTTCCTCAGAAAGCTAGAAATAGACATACCATTCTATCCAGCAATCCCATTCCTAGGAATATATCCTAGAGAAATAAGAGTCATCACTCGAATAGACATATGCACACCTATGTTCATGGCAGCATTGTTCACAATAGCAAAACGATGGAAACAACCTCGATGTCCATCAACAGATGAATGGATACCCAAACTATGGTACATACACACAATGGAGTACTATGCAACGAGAAAGAACAACAATGAATCTGTGAACCATCTCATAACATGGATGAAATTGAGGACATTATGCTGAGTGAAATAAGTCAATCACAAAAGGACAAATATTGTATGAGACCTCTATTGTAAAAACCCATGAAAAAATTCACATGCAAAATGTAACAATCCTTGTTGGTTACCAGGGATGGGAGGGGAGTGGGGGGGAAATACTAAATTGGTAATAGATAAGTGGTAACTTGGGTGAGAGGTGAGATAGTACATAGTACCTGGGAAACTAACACAACCTGCACAAGGAAAGGTCATGGCCCTATAGACACATCCAACCCCCCCGAGGGACTGAGTTATTGGACGGAGGGCTCTGGGGCCATGGTCTCGGGGAACATCTAGCTCAATTGGCATGACACTACTTATAAAGATAATGCTCTACATTCTACCTTGGTGAGTAGTGTCTGGGGTCTTAAAAGCCTGTGAGCGGCCATCTAAGATACTCCACTGGTCTCATCCCTTCGGGAGCAAGGGAGAATGAAGAGAACAGGATACAACGAAAAGATTAGTCCAAAGGACTAATTGTCCACAGCTACCAAGGCCTCCACCGGACTGAGTCCAGTACAGCTAGATGGTGCTCGGCTACCACCACTGACTGCTCTGACCAGGATCACAACAGAGGGTTCTGGGCAGAGCTGTAGAAGGATGTAGAGCATAATTTTAACTCCCCCCCCCCCTGCCAAAAAAAAAAAAAGACCAGATTTACTGGCCTAAAGAATACTAGAGAAAACTCAAGAGTGTGGCCCCCAGACACCCTTTCAGCTCAGAGGTGAAGTTACCTTCGAGGTTCGATGTTAAGCCTGGGAACGGACAGCCCAGTAAAACTAATTGGGACTAATGAGGTACAGGAGTCTGGTGACAAGGGCCAGAAGGCAGAGGGAGAGTAGGAAACTGATGATAAGGAACACAAATTGAATAAGGACACTGTCGATGTATTGTGAGATTGTTGACCACTGCTGTAGGGCAACATTTGTAGTAACTATTAAATGGGAGGCTGTTTTGTCCTGTAAGCCTTCATCTTGGGCGAGAATGGCAGCACAATTGGAAGAGCATAGTCAATATCACTTAAATGTGTAAGTAAAAAGTTTTGAAATGGTGTTAAAATAAAATAAAAAATAAAAATAAAAAAAACCAAATGAGACTAAAGAGGTACAGTAGTCCAGTGACAAGGTCCAGAAGACAGAAGGGGACAAGGAAGTCCCCTGGTGATAGGGAACACAAGGTGGAGTAAGGATATTCTTGATGTGCTGTGAGATTGTTAACCATTGTTATAGGGCAACATGTGTAGTAACTGTTAAATGAAAAACTATTTTGTTCTGTAAGCCTTCATCTGAAGTGAGAATAACAGCACAGTTGGAAGAGCGTAGTCAATGTCACTGAACTGTGAATGTAGAAATTTTTGAAACGGTGTATCTTTGGCCATCTGTAATTTTCATCAAAAAAAAAAAAAAGGTTGAGAATTTAGAGGTTTAATACGTTGTGGGGTCGTTAACCAATGTCATAGAACAACATGTGTACTACTATTTCATGAGAAACTATTTGTTCTGTAAGCTTTCACCTGAAGTACAATAAAAAAAAAATAAATAAAGAGACCCTCAAAGAGATTGATTGACAGAGTGGCTGCCACAATGATCTCATCAAACATAGCAAAGATTGTGAGGATGTCACAAGACCAGGCAGTGTTCTGTTCTGTTGTATATAGCATCACTATTAGTTGGAACTAACTTGAGGGCACCTAACAGCAATAACAACAAAATGTGTATATGAACGTTTTTCATCAAATTAGAGATGTTTTTGGCCCTTATATTTTATGTGTTATTTTTGCCTATTTTTCCTCTCCTTCTGGGGCTCCCACTAGGTGTATACTTTGCACTTGATATTTTGTCTCAAGTCTCTGAGACTGAAAATTTCAAATCTCCTATAAGGATCTCTTGTGGCACAGTGGTTAAAGCAATCCACTGCTACCTGAAAGGTTGCCTGTTGGAAAACCCCAGTGGCTCCGTTAGAGAAAGATATGTCAGTCTACTTCAGTAAAGATTTACAGCCTCAGAAACCCTGTGGGATTTCCATGAATTGGAATCCACTTGATGCCAGTGGGTTAGGTTTGACTTTTGGTAGCTTCAAGTATGCTGATTCTTTCTTCTGCCAGCTCGAATCTGCTGTTGGGCCCCTCTTGTAAATTTTTATTTCTGTTATTGTACTCTGCAACTCTAGAATTTCTATTTTTTTTTTAAATAATGTTTATTTATTGATATTGTCTATTTCATGAAGTATTATTGTCATTATTTCCTTTAATTTTATAGACATTGTTCCTTTTAATTCTTTGAACATATTTATAATAATAGCGGATTTAAAGACTTTGTCTATTAAGTCCAGTAAGTACAGCATCAGGACCCTCTATGAGAAAGTTTCCATTGTATGTTTTATTTGTGGATCATAATTTCCTGTTTCTTTGTGTGCCTCAAAGTTTGTTGTTGTGGTTGTTGAAAATTGGATAACATGATGTGGCAATTCTGGAAATCAGATAACCCCCTCCCCAGGATGTTTATTGTTGCTGTTTGTGGTGGTTGTTATTGTTGCTATTTATTGACTTTCCTGGACAAGTTCTGTAAAATCTGTATTCTCTGTAGTCTGTGGCCGTTGAAGTCTCAGATACCTAAGGGTTCAGCTAATGATTGGTCAGAAATTTCTTCAACTAAGATGTCTTAAAAACAGTGTTTTTACTGGAACATGCCTTCAGGTCTTAACAAGTTCATGATTCTGCCTTAGCTTTTGTTTCCTGCTCATGCAGAACCTCACTGTCAGCCAGAGATGAGAATTGGGGTTCTGTCAATCACAGGCATACACAGATGTGTGGCTTTCTAGATCCTCAGAAACATATCAAAGCTTCTTAAATCCTCCTATGAACATTTTGTTCTATGTATCTTCCTTTTAAATATGTGGTCAGGCTCTTAATTGTCCCCATTGTTTTTGAAATTTTAGGTAATAGTGATTTTAAACAATTGCAGCTGATTTTTTAACAAGCATTCTGGAGCTAGGCTATTACCATAGAATGAGGTACATGTCTCAACAAATAATGATAGCATCCTGTGCTGCAAGATGGGTCAAATAATGACAGTGCTCTAGGGATGGGGATTTTTAAGGATCTACAACCTGGTGTGCCCCTTACATTGGCTTCAAGGATGTTGGATTTTAAAGATATTTTTGATGGTTGTGAGGCTGCTGGTTTTCAAGGCCGTCATGAAGTTGGGGAAAGGAGATGGGAACAGATCAAGTTAAAATACCACAAATTCCACTGTTGTTATGGAAGTTCAGCAGTTTTCCTTGAATAAACACTTCGCAGATAATTTCTAAACTTTTGGTAAATTTCAAAAGATCTAAAAAAGTTCATTTTGACAATTTTGTGAACATTTTCATTGCTTTTATGAAGAAGCAGATTTACAGACTCTCATCTACCGTTTCAGAAGTCCTAACATGCTTAAATTTTAAAATACATAACCAGAGTTGAAAAAGGAAACAATTCCTTAGAACTTAATAGAGGTCTTGTTCTGGAGTTAATCCTATTAACGTCGAATGGAAATTTCCTACATGAACCTCCTTCCCAGAATTTGCTCTTTTGTTTATATTTTAAAATTTATTATATTAGGTAATAAAATTTACAGACTGCATACTTGTATATATGTCTCTTTATTTTGTGTGTGTCTTCTTTGTAAGTATTTAAATCCAAACTTACTAAAATTATATTTCTGCATTTACTCAAGAAATAACTGATTTACCATGCTGTCTCTTATTAATCTTAATAAGGTAGTATCAAGAGTCTACCACTGTAATATTTTTATTATTCATTTATTTTTGCATTGTGATTATCTAACTACTTTTCTCATATTTGTGCTTGAGACTTGTATGTTATTTTACTGCATCTTGGCTCTGACCTTATACGTTACATTGTCTGGCTGCAAATCTTGGCTTTATTATTTTCTCCTGTATAATGGGGAAGGTAATTTAACTCTCTGTGCGTTAGTTAGTTCAATCATTTAGTAAGGAAGAATAATGATAGTACCTACCTGCTACATTTATTGTAAAAATACAGTCAGCCCTCCATATGCACGGGTTCCGCATCCACAGATTCAGTGAGCCGCGGATCAAAACAATTTGGGGTTAAAACAAGGAAATTCCAAAAGAAAAACTTGAATCTGCTGTGAGCCTAGCACTAGGCTGAATCCACATTAATAAAATGATGTGTAGGCATACCCTGCTGAGCCTCCCAGCTCTTGTTGTTTGAGGACTGTTCACCTCACGTCTTGTCATTATTTCCTAAACAGTACAGTATAACAAATATTTGCATATCATTTACATTATGTTAGTTATTATAAGTAATCTAGAGGTGATTTAAAGTATATGGGAGGATGTGCATAGGCTTAGGCAAATACTATGCCATTTTATATAAGGGACTTGAGCATCCATGGATTTTGGTATCCACGGGAGTGTCCTGGAACCAATAATCAGTAGATAGCGAGGGACAATTGTAATGAGTTAACACAAGTAAAGGTCTTATAACAGCCTACCACATGTAAGTTCTAACTTAACCTTGGTTATTAGATTTCCTTTTCAAAAATATATGACTTTTTAATATAAATCACATATGTTGATGTTATCAGTATTTTATATATTAGAATTTTTTGTATATCTTTACATTACTAGAAGTATTATAAATATTAGAAGTGCATCATGTAAGTAGCTTTGCAAAAATAACATCATGAACTCTTAAACTTGAAGGAATGCATTCAAGAAAAAGTAGTGAGTAGAGGTTAGTTAATAGTATATCAAATGGTAGATATATTTAAAGCTGTCTATCACTTTGAATTCCATATGAAATGATTTTAATAATGAAAATTGTGTTCACTAAATGCCCTGTTGTTTTACCAGTTCACCTTACAAAAAAGTATACCTATGTAAGCATATGCAATGTATGTGTATGTTTATATTTATATTTATATTTATATATATATTTATATATATTTATATTTATATGTAGTATTCAACACTGACTTTCTCTTTATAAACCAAGTAGACTTAGTTTCTCTTGGATTAGGTCAGATATTTCCAGAACACCCAGCCCTGGGAGAAGAAAAACAAAAAAGATTTTTCCAGCCTGGGGCTGTTCATTATTCTAGACAACACTTTGTATTGATCCTCCTCTATTTATTTCTAATTTTGTTGCCACTGATTGAGTTGAGCTGTAAAATGTGTGATGGCCTACATGCTGTTAGGATGCTGCATTGCTACCAGAAGCACAAGGTAGCAATGTTCTCATATGCAACTCTAATTTAGCCTTATTTGCAGCAAATTAAGCTGCCTGGTGCAGCATTTTAGCAACAAAAATGCTTTATTATATGTATGTCTTTACTCACCCTCATAGAAAACACAGTGTATGTGGTCAATACAAATTTGTGCATTAGATCTCCAGCCTAGGAATTGTGAACCAGATAAACTAACACAGAAATTGTCTGGCAATCCATCAATCTACATGGCAGGTAATATGTGCCTTTAGGGTTATACAGTATTTCACAATGTCTATGCTTAGAAGTTACCAGAGGAGTAAAATGTGATAAGAAAGTATTGAAAGTCACACTTATCTACAGATTTTCTCCTATCATAGATCCTAAGACTGCTTTTGGATGAATTTTCTTCTGAAGAGATTTCTTATTAAAAGATTGTATATGTGGTACATTTATGCATGGACACACATGGAGAGATATTGATTTCTCACAGTAATGAGTTTTGAAATACAAAAATTGAAGGAATGGTATTTGTAAAACTAAAAGCTAATGACTTAATGAAAAGAATGGAAGTCTAGGGAAGGGCCAGACTGGGTTATTGTCATACATATTTAGATAAGGCTCTGTGCATAAAACGTAATGCAAGCATTTGCTAAGAAGAAGAAAACTCAATAGGAAAAGAAAAAAATACAGATGTAGAGAATTATGGAAAATATAATTAATTATATATTATGAAATACTGGTTTTACATTTCACCTTTTGATGTGATCAACCTTTTTATTTTTTTAACTTCACTTTGTTTTCCTTTTTGAGTGGCCTTATTTATCTTTTGTATAGGCTTTATCGAAGTCCACTTTTTTTTTTTTTTAATTGAGGGCAAGGATCATACCTTATGCATTTGTATCCTTAAAACTAACAAAATAATTATTAGAACAAATTTACTCCACCTAACAATATTACACAGAATATTAAGTCTATTAGTCTTTTTTGGGGAAAAAAAATCTAACATTAGTAAAAATATTAAAATTATTGCACTTCTACTTACTAAATCTCTTGTGCAAACATAGTTATCCTACTAGAATAGTCATAAGCAAATTATACTGCAAAAAATAACTCATGACAGACTACTTCCAGCTACAGGAGCTTCCTAGCATTCTTGAGTGGCCCTCATTAAAGCTTTTGGTATCATGTCATATTACAGTTGTGGGGGAACTCAAGTCTGGTAAGGGCCAAAGCCAAATTAATTAAATTTGTTAGTTTATTATCCTTACATTTATCTCCAAACTTCTCACGCCTCTACACCACAGTCTTATCTGTAGTGCCTTATTGTCTGATTCCAGCTGAACAAAACCTACTGTGGATTTGAACACCAGTTAGTAACCCCTAGCCTGGTTGCAAAGTGGTTAAGAGCTTGGCTGCTAACCAAAAGGTTGACAGTTGAAATCTACTATCCCCTCCTAGGAGACCCTATAGGGCAGTTGTACTCTTTCCTGTAGGGTCACTGTGAATTGGAATTGACTTGATGGCAAGGATTTGGTTTTTTGTTTGTTTGGTTTGATTTGGTTTAGTGGCACAATGGAGCCCTCGTGGCACAGTGGTTAAAAGCTTGGCTGATAACCAAAAGGTCGGCAGTTCAAATCCACCAGCCACTCCTTGCAAACCCTATGAGGCAGTTCTACTCTGTCCTATAGGGTCGCTATAAGTCTAAATCCACTTGACAGCAATGGGTTTGGTTTTAGTGGCAAAATGGTTAAGCACTCAGCTGTTAACAGAAAGATCAGAGGTTTGAACACACCAGCCACTCTGCTGGAGAAAAGGCCTGGTGAACTGCTCTAGTAAAGACTACAGTCTAAGAAAGCCTATAAGGCAGTTCTACTCTGTCATATAGGGTCACTATGAGCTGGAATCCACTGGGCGGCACACAACGACAACAGTAAGGGGGATAGGTAAAATATAAAATGTCAGATATGTTATTTGATTGTCTGGGGCCATTTTCTAAGTACAGTTAGAAGCTCAACTATTGCTATTGTCAAAAAAATGAAAAGTGGCTGAAACATTTATGAAATTTGAAAGTGAAATGAGACAACATAAATCAAACAGAAGTTTTTCACTTGTTCTTCATCCCCTGTTTGTTAATGTGGTGAATTACACTGATTGATTTTTGAATGTTGAACCAGTTTAACATTCCTGGATAAATTCCACTTTGTGGTGATGTATTTTCCTGAGTATGTACTGCTAGATTTGACATGCTAATAGTTTCTTAAGGGTTTTTACATTTATTTCCATAAGGCACATTGGTCTATAGTTTCCATTTCTTTTAATGGTTTTTTAGTATTAGGGGGATGCTGGCTACGTAGAATGAGTTAGGAATTGTTACTCCCCTTCAATTTCTGGAAAATATTGTTTAGAATTGGTATGCTTTCTTCTCTTCCACCAGCAGCAGTGGTTTTCCACAGTGCCTTAATGTGGCAATTTTTATTTATCCTTGCAGATGAAATCTCCTGAGAAAGATGAGGTGGGTCTGGGTAGAGTTTCAGCAGTAAATGCTGTTTCCCTTCCCCAGCCAGCACAAGGAGATTAGCTTTCTTCGGATTCTCCCTGATTTTTCTTGTGATCTCCTGGTCGAGTTCACAGAGAAAAGTCCACAAAAAGATGTGAAACTCTCATCTCTGCAAACTTGCAGGGCTTTCACACACTTGTCCAACCACATTTGACTTTTATCAATCTGTTAAAAATTTTACCTGTATTTCTTATCCACTATGAATCGGAATTGACTCGACTGCAAAGGGATTTTTTTTTTTTTTTGGCACAGTGGTTAAGTGCATGGCTGCCAACCAAAATGGCAGTGGTTCAAACCTACCAACTGCTCCATGGGAGAAAGATGTAGCAATCTGCTTTCATAAAGATTACAGCCTTGGAAATACTATGGGACAGTTCTACTCTGTCCTATAGGGTCACTATGAGTTGGAATCGATTTGATGGCAATGGGTTTGATTTGGTTTTATACTGTGTCTTCAGTATCCAACCCAGGAAAGAAAATATTAAGGTCCTGTTTCTTGCTGCAGGTGGCTGTCACTCTCAAGATTTCAGGTAACTTAATTGCACTGTAACTCCATTCTCTAATATGTTTCAGGAAAATAACCGATGAGAAGTTCGACAGGTTTGTCAATGTTGTATGGATGAGATGAGATGACACTTGTTCCAGCTCCTTTCGTCTCTGAGCTGAAACCAAACACACTCTTTTTAAAGAGAAGAAATTTGGCCTTTGAATTTGTCTTGATGATTTTTTAAGGAAGTATGATGAGAACATCAAAATCATCAACACAATCACCTTGCAAAATTCTTTTGCTTCTCTGATTAAACCCTGACAAATTCTACGAAGAGAGCTTTCTCTCAACATTAGCATTTCTTTTTGTATTTACTAAATTCAAACTTAACTGAAATAATAAAAATTCAGGTAAGAAGTGGTTTAAAAATTTATTTTTCTATTATTTGCATGCTTATATTTTAATATTTTATAATATAATATATAAGTATTTCATACTAGTCAAATATAAAAAGCCTGAATGTTAAAACCTGATAAACTGTATTGGGATAGGTTTAGCTCTTTAGAAACAAAAATCCTCTATTAAATGGTAAGTCTCTTGGATGGCTTTTATACATTCACTTTCTTACATTCTCTTTGTAGCTCATTGTTTATAAAAAATTGAGAACACCTTATTACATGTGAATGGGAATGGCACAGGACCTGGCAGGTTTTGTTCCACGTGCACGGGATCACCATGAGTCAGGGGCTGATGTGAGAACAGCTAACAACAGCAACATTCATAACTAGGAATAAGCATATAAAGCGTAGGTTTATTTTTTGATTAAAAGAAATTCCCTCAGCCCCAGGCTGGGTTTTGAGGGATATGGGGTAAAAAAGAGGGTAGAAATAGCAAGCGAGAGACTGAACCATCCATATTTTCCAGAAATGTTAGATAGGTGAATGGCGCAAAACCCTACAGTCATTTGCATGAGAGAGAATCCCATAATGCCAATGTATCTAAAAAGTTTAAAGAAAAATGACATGTGTTATATAATGAGACAGAACTATAGCTTGTCTTACAAAGTTTTCCCTGTCCCCACTTGACACAGAAGCCTCTGTTACTGGATCGGAGTACCCATGTTGACTGTGATGATAGTTTTCAAATAATTTCCTCCGTGGGCAGATGACATTTGCCAGGTATCGCAGCTCTTTTTAATGCACCACTGAACTTTGACAT
This sequence comes from Dugong dugon, assembly GCA_030035585.1. Taxonomy (NCBI): domain Eukaryota; kingdom Metazoa; phylum Chordata; class Mammalia; order Sirenia; family Dugongidae; genus Dugong; species Dugong dugon. The sequence goes on from CM057465.1 coordinate 46,327,374, forward strand.
CAGCCTGAGCAGGGGAACCCTAAGACCTTGAAATTATGTAGTGAAGTTGGTATTCAAAATAGATACTAATGTGCATTATAGAAAATAGTTTACACAATGAGATTCGGATAGCCTATATGAGGTGGTTCATTATGGATTATTAAAGCCCTAATGTTTTCATTTAGTCCAGGTTATAAACTGGTTAGAAAGTCCTTAAAAATGACTTAGATTATATTTCTCACCGACCTGAGAAGATGAGCACTCAAAATTAAAATTAATTTTAGTTTTAGAAAATAAAGTTACAGTTTCTACTGTGTTTCAAAACTGCTGTCCTGTGAAAACAAAATAAAATGGTATTGTTTATTTAGGCTTATATTATCCAGTTAGGAGCACTGGTACTGCAGTGGCTAAAGCTCTCAACTACTAACAAAAGGTAGGTGGTTAACTGATTCTTCTTTTTTTCCCCCACACAGATTTTCTTTTGCTACTTTTCTCTCTATCGTACGACTTTAAGAGAATTGGAAAAATGAAAGAAAAATTGAATATTTATAATTTTCCCAATGGTATTGATTGTCAAGTCTCTCATTTACATTATCCTACTGGAGAATTTAAATAGTTTTCTAGACACTTGCAGGATGACAGAAACAGATTTTTGGGGCTGTCATTGCCTCACTTAATACAGATTGATAACAAAGTTTTTTTTTTTAATTAAATTTCACATATTTTAAAATGAGAATTTATTTTTATATTTTTAAATGCACACACATGAACTGGACGTTTAAAAATGTTAATAGCTGGTGCCTGATTTGCACTTTCCAGGGCAGAATAGAACATCAGAGAAATATAGACTAGGATATCAAGTAATGTAAGCATATAATTTTTAAATTTTTAAATCTGGTTTCCAACAAAATAAAAATATAGACAGGCTACTGGTCAGGGAGACATTGACATTTATTTGAAATCTCTTTATTTCATTTATATATTAAAAATCATGAAGGAGAAGATGGCGCTCTAGGCAGAAACACCACGCCGTCCCTCCATAGCAAAGATCCGAAAAACTAAGCCTAACAGAGAATCAACAATCCTGAAACCCTAGAACACCAAATGAAGAGATAAAGAACTCAGCCAAACACCAAACGGAGTGAGAATACTAAAAGAGAACGGAGAACGAGGAGAGACTCAGGCAGAGATTCCTTACCAGCTAACGCAGCGCGGATCCACCATCTTGGATTCCTATAGGAGACCAGCAAACGGGAGAGCAGCCTTGCAGAGCATCTGGTCCGAGACAGAACGACCGGTAAACTGTGGTGCGCGCTCTCCCACCACCCACCCCTCTCCGCCTCAGCTGGGGATCCCCTGCTCTCCGTGGCCCTGAGCTGGGGGGCGCCGGTGCTTGGATTCCGTGCGCCCGGGCTGGAGGCTTTCTGGGAGCCTTTTGCTGGCACCTAGTGAACCTTTTTCTGCCGCCTCCCCCTCCTTTTGCCTGGGTGCCTGGTTCCGAGTGCCGTCTCTGCTCTCTCCTGCGGGGCTGTAGGGCTGCGTGCGGGCGTGTGGCTGTTTCTAGGTCTGGGCTCCCGCGTGGGTGGGATCCCGGGGCCTTTGTTCGTTCGCCCCTCTGCTTTCCGTGGCCGGAGTCCCTGAGCAGGGGGGCGCCGGTGCTTGGATTCCGCGCGCCCGGGCTGGAGGCTTTCTGGGAGCCGTTTGCTGGCACCTAGCGAAGCTTTTCCTGCCGCCTCCCCCTCCTTTTGCCTGGGTGCCTGGTTCCGAGTGCCGTCTCTGCTCTCTCCTGCGGGGCTGTAGGGCTGCGTGTGGGCGTGTGGCTGTTTCTAGGTCTGGGCTCCCGCGTGGGTGGGATCCCGGGGCCTTTGTTCGTTCGCCCCTCTGCTTTCCGTGGCCGGAGTCCCTGAGCAGGGGGGCGCCGGTGCTTGGATTCCGCGCGCCCGGGCTGGAGGCTTTCTGGGAGCCGTTTGCTGGCACCTAGCGAAGCTTTTCCTGCCGCCTCCCCCTCCTTTTGCCTGGGTGCCTGGTTCCGAGTGCCGTCTCTGCTCTCTCCTGCGGGGCTGTAGGGCTGCGTGTGGGCGTGTGGCTGTTTCTAGGTCTGGGCTCCCGCGTGGGTGGGATCCCGGGGCCTTTGTTTGTTCGCCCCTCTGCTTTCCGTGGCCGGAGTCCCTGAGCTGGGGGGCGCCGGTGCTTGGATTCCGCGCGCCCGGGCTGGAGGCTTTCTGGGAGCCGTTTGCTGGCACCTAGCGAAACTTTTTCTGCCGCCTCCCCCTCCTTTTGCCTGGGTACCTGGTTCCGAGTGCTGTCTCTGCTCTCTCCTGCGGGGCTGTAGGGCTGCGTGCGGGCGTGTGGCTGTTTCTAGGTCTGGGCTCCCGCGTGGGTGGGATCCCGGGGCCTTTGTTCGTTCGCCCCTCTGCTTTCCGTGGCCGGAGTCCCTGAGCTGGGGGGCGCTGGTGCTTGGAGTCCGTGCGCCCCGGCTGGGGGCTTTCTGGGAGCCGTTTGCTGGCCGCTAGTGAGCCCTTTTCTGCCGCCTCCCCCTCCTTTTGCCTGAGTGCCTGGTTCCGAGTGCCGTCTCTGCTCTCTCTTGCGGGGCTGTAGGGCTGCGTTCGGGCGTGTGGCTGTTTCCAGGTCTGGGCTCCCGCGCGGGTGGGATCCTGGGGCCTTTGTTCGTTGGCCCCTCTGCTCCCCGTGGCCACGGTCACTTAACCCCAAGACTACCGGCTTCTTGGAATTCGCGCCCCTGAGTGGGGGCTGTCTGGGTCCCATTTGTAGGCACTGACTGCTGGTGTTGCCCTTTTTTTTTTTTTTTTCTCAATTTTATTTTTCTTCCTTTTTTGATTAGTTTTGTCATCTTTTACCTCTTTTTCCCTTTTGTCTTTCTTCATTGCTTAATTTCTCGTCTCTCTATCTCTTCCTTCTCTTTCTGATCCCTGAATACCAGGCGATGTATGCCTCTGTACCTTCTGGCCAGGCTGAGCTGTGAAAATTGAGACCGACTCCCCCAGACCTCATAGCTGCATCGGTGGGATCCCTGGGAACTTTGCAGTTCTTTAACTTTTCTGATTTTTATCTGGTCATTCTTTCCTTTTCTTTCTCTTCCCCCTTCTGGTTTCCTCCATCCCATAGTCTCTCATCCGTACATTCCAATGACAAGCTCCCCTAGCATTCTTTTATGTTTGTATGCTTTTTGCTCCTCCTCCTCTCTCCTCTCTCCCATATCCAGCTTAGCTTCACACATAACCATCTTCCCGCTGCACCCTACCTACCTTCACCGTGCACTAGACATCACATCACCAAGCTGTGCAGGCACGCCCTATTGGAACCTTCCCAGCACTGACTACCGACCGTCCTGGTGGCTGCGGTGAGTGCCACAAGCAACCCATCCCAGTGGCTCCTCCTCAACTAGATCTGCCCAGCTGTACCACAAGAACGAAAAAAAAAAAAAAAATCTACAATCAATAAACGAGAGAAATATCTACTGAATGCCCCGAAAACAACAAACAATATCAAAACATTTACAAAAACAAGACAAGATGGCTCCAATAGGCGTCCAAATTAAAACACCAGATAACTCTCCTGTGGAAGAAAATGCGCTAGAAGTACCTGATACGGAACTCAAATCACTAATACTCAGAATTTTCCAAGAACTGAGGCAAAAAGCTGACAAACATGAGGAAAAAATAGACAAATTTATGGAAAATACAGACAAGAAATTGGAAGAATTCAGGAAGATGATGCAAGAACAAAATGCCAAAATAAATTCACAACTCGAAATTATACAAAAACAACAATTAGAAATCCAAAAGATAAACAACAAGATTTCAGAAATGGACGGTGTCATAGAAGGGCTGAGAAGTAGATTTGAAACCATGGAAGACAGGATCAGTGGAACTGAAGACAAACACTTGGATACAACTCTGTTTCAGGAAAACTCAGAAAAAAGAACAAAGAAAAATGAAGAGACCCTGAGAGTTATGTGGGACACAATTAAAAGCAAAAACTTACGAGTGATTGGCATACCAGAACAGGGGGAGAAAACAGAAAACACAGAGAGGATCATTGACGAACTGCTGACAGAAAACTTTCCCAATATCATGAAAGATGAAAAGCTGGCCATCCAAGAAGCTCAACGAACCCCATATAGAAGAGACCCCAAAAGAAAATCACCAAGACATATCATATTCACACTCGCTAAAACTAAAGACAAACAAAGAATCCTGAGAGCAGCTCGTGAAAAACAAGAAGTCACATACAGAGGAGAAACAATAAGACTAAGCTCAGATTATTCAGCAGAAACCATGCAGGCAAGAAGGCAATGGGATGACATATATAAAATCTTGAAAGAAAAAAATTGTCAGCCAAGAATAATATATCCTGCAAAACTCTCATTCAGATTTGATGGTGAAATTAGGTCATTTCCAGATAAACAGAAACTAAAGGAATATGCAAAAGTCAAACCAAACTTACAAGAATTATTAAAGGGAGTTCTTCGATCTGAGGACAAACAGCTTAAGCCCTCAGGCAGGACCTAGGACCTAGGACGCAGGTTAACATGAACCAGATACCATTCTAGGAACTGAACTACAGACAACTTTCCAAAAACAAAAGACATACAACAGGGAATCAGAGAAATCAATCAAAGGATGACAACAACATCAAAACAATGAAAGAGGGAACAAACGGCATAGGTATAGAACCTTCTAAAGGAGAAGAAGGCAAGGCGATACCAAGTAACGGTAGACTGCTTCAAAATTATAAAGATAAGGGTAAAATTCATGGTAACCACAAAAAAAGTTAACAAACCAACTCATAAAAATAAAGACGAAAAACATAAAGTCTCAACAAAAACAAAACCTACAAAAACAAAAGAAATGAACACAAAATCCACAAACAAAAGGAACTCAGCACAAGAGAGTAAGAAGAACAAAGAAAACTTCAGCATCACAAAAAAAAAAAGCACTACAAAATGACAGCAACAAACTCACATCTATCAATAATTACACTGAACGTAAATGGACTCAATGCACCCATAAAGCGACGGAGAGTGGCAGAATGGATAAGAAAACAGGATCCATCTATTTGCTGTCTACAAGAGACACATCTTAGAAACAAAGATGTGAATTTATTAAAAATCAAAGGTTGGAAAAAAATATATCAAGCTAACAACTATCAAAAAAGAGCAGGAGTGGCAATTCTAATCTCAGATAAAATAGACTTTAAAACCAAATCTACCATAAAAGACAAAGAAGGACACTATATAATGATTAAGGGGATGATCCATCATGAAGACATAACCATAATAAATATCTATGCACCCAATCACAGGGCTCCAAAATACATAAAAAAAACTCTAACAGCACTGAAAAGAGAAATTGACAGTTCCACAATAATAGTAGGAGACTTCAACACACCACTCTCAGTAAAGGACAGAACAACTAAAAAGAAACTCAGCAAAGATACAGAAGACCTAAAGGACACAATCAGCCAACTGGACCTCATAGACATATATAGAACAATCCATCCAACCGCTGCAAAGTACACATTCTTTTCCAATGCACATGGAACGTTCTCCAGAATAGACCACATCTTAGGCCACAGAGCAATCCTCAACAAGATCCAAAATGCTGAGATAATTCACAGTATCTTCTCTGACCACAATGCCATCAAGGTAGAAATTAACACTAGAAAGAGCAAGGAAAAAAAATCAAACACATAGAAACTGAATAATAATCTGCTTACACATCAATGGGTAATAGAAGAAATCAGAGATGGAATTAAAAAATTCCTAGAATCAAATGAAAATGAAAACACATCATACCAAAACCTTTGGGACACAGCAAAGGCAGTCCTCAGAGGACAATTTATAACAATAGATGCACATATCAAAAAAGAAGAAAGGGACAAAATCAAAACATTAACTACAGAACACAAACAAATAGAAAGAGAACAACAAAAAAAGCCTACAACCACCGGAAGAAAGGAAATAGTAAAGATCAGAGCAGAAATCAATGAAATAGAGAACAGAAAAACAATAGAAAGAATCAACAAAACCAAAAGTTGGTTCTTTGAAAGAATCAACAAAATCGACAAACCACTGGCCAGACTGACAAAAGAAAAACAGCAGAGGGCACAAATAACCCAAATAAGAAATGAAATGGGGGACATTACAACAGACCCAACCGAAATAAAAAGGATTATAACAGAATATTATGAAAAACTATATTCCAACAAATTTGAAAACCTAGAGGAAATGGATAAATTTCTAGAAACATACGGCCTACCCAAACTACAACAAAGTGATATTGAAAATCTGAACAGACCCATAACAAGAGAAGAGATTGAAAAGGTAATAAAAAAACTCCCAACCAAAAAAAGCCCTGGCCCAGATGGCTTCACTGGAGAATTCTACAAAACATTTACAGAAGAGCTCGTACCAGTTCTACTCAAGTTATTTCAGAGCATAGAAGAGGAAGCAACACTTCCAAATTCATTCTATCAAGCCAGCATAACGCTGATACCAAAACCAGGCAAAGACATCACAAAAAAAGAAAATTACAGACCAATATCTCTCATGAATATAGATGCAAAAATTCTGAACAAAATTCTAGCCAATAGAATTCAGTATCATATCAAAAAAATAATACACCACGACCAAGTAGGATTCATACCAGGTATGCAAGGATGGTTTAACATTAGAAAATCCATCAACGTAATCCACCACATAAATAAAAGGAAAGAAAAAAATCACATGATTATCTCAATTGATGCAGAAAAGGCATTTGACAAAGTCCAACACCCATTCCTGATAAAAGCTCTCAATAAAATAGGTATAGAAGGGAAATTTCTCAACATAATAAAGGGCATCTATGCAAAACAAAACAGCCAACATCATTCTTAATGGAGAAAGTCTGAAAACATTCCCCCTGAAAACAGGAACAAGACAAGGATGCCCTTTATCACCACTCCTATTTAACATTGTGCTGGAAGTTCTAGCTAGAGCAGTAAGGCAAGAGAAAGAAATAAAGGGCATCCAAATTGGTAATGAAGAAGTTAAACTCTCCCTGTTTGCAGATGATATGATACTATACATAGAAAACCCTAAAGACTCCACGAGAAATTTACTGGAAGTAATAGAAAGATTCAGCAGAGTAGCAGGATACAAGATAAACATTCAAAAATCAGTTGGATTCCTATACACCAGTAAAGAGAACGATGAAAAGGAGATCAGGAAATCAATACCATTTTTAATAGCCCCTAAAAAGATAAAATACTTAGGAATAAATCTGACCAGGAATATAAAAGACCTATACAAAGAAAACTACAAAACACTGCTGCATGAAACCCAAAGGGATCTACATAAATGGAAAAACATACCATGCTCATGGATAGGCAGACTCAACATTGTGAAAATGGCAGTTCTACCTAAAGCAATCTACAAATACAATGCAATTCCGATACAAATACCAACAACATTCTTCAAAGAGATGGAAAAACTAATTATTAACTTTATATGGAAAGGGAAGAAACCCCGAATAAGTAAAGCACTACTGAAGAAGAAGAATAAAGTTGGAGGACTCACACTACCTGACTTGAGAACCTACTATACAGCTACAGTACTCAAAACAGCCTGGTACTGGTACAACAACAGAGACATTGACCAATGGAACAGAATTGAGAACTCAGATGTAAATCCATCCACCTACGGTCACCTGATTTTTGACAAGGGCCCAAAATCCATCAAATGGGGAAAAGACAGTCTTTTTAACAAATGGTGCTGGCAAAACTGGATATCCATTTGTAGAAAAATGAAACAGGACCCATACCTCACACCATATACAAAAACTACTTCAAAATGGATCAAAGACCTGAATATAAAGCCTCAAACTATAAAATTCATAGAAGAAAAAATAGGACCAACACTTCAGACCTTAATACATGGCATTAACAGGATACAAACCATAAACATCAACACAAAAAACCCAACAGATAAACTAGATAATTGGGATCTTCTAAAAATCAAACATCTATGCTCTTCAAAAGATTTCACCAAAAGAGTTAAAAGAGAACCTACAGACTGGGAAAAAATTTTTGGACAGTACAAGTCAGACAAAGGTCTAATCTCCATAATCTACAAGAAAATCCAACACCTCTACAACAAAAAGACAACCAATCCTATCAAAAAATGGGCAAAGGAAATGAACAGACACTTCACCAAGGAAGACATTCAAATGGCCAACAGACACATGAGGAAATGCTCGCGATCACTAGCCATTAGAGAAATGCAAATTAAAACCACAATGAGATACCATCTCACCCCAGCATTACTGGCACGAATCAAAAACACTGGAAATAACAAATGTTGGAGGGGCTGTGGGGAGACGGGAACTCTTATACACTGCTGGTGGGAATGCAAAATGATACAGCCATTTTGGAAAATGATATGGCGTTTCCTCAGAAAGCTAGAAATAGACATACCATTCGATCCAGCAATCCCACTCCTAGGAATATATCCTAGAGAAATAAGAGTCATCACTCGAATAGACATATGCACACCTATGTTCATGGCAGCATTATTCACAATAGCAAAACGATGGAAACAACCTCGATGTCCATCAACAGACGAATGGATACACAAACTATGGTACATACACACAATGGAGTACTATGCAACGAGAAAGAACAATGAATCGGTGAACCATCTCATAACATGGATGAAACTGGAGGACATCATGCTGAGTGAAATAAGTCAATCACAAAAGGACAAATATTGTATGAGACCTCTATTGTAAAAACCCATGAAAAAATTCACATGCAAAATGTAACAATCCTTGTTGGTTACCAGGGATGGGGGGGGGGGGGAATACTAAATAGGTAATAGGTAAGTAGTAACTTGGGTGAGAGATGAGATAGTACATAGTACAGGGGAAACTAACACAACCTGCACAAGGAAAGGTCATGGAGGCCCTATAGACACATCCAAACCCCCCGAGGGACTGAGTTGTTGGACGGAGGGCTCTGGGGACCATGATCTCGGGGAACATCTAGCTCAATTGGCATGACACTACTTATAAAGATAATGCTCTACATTCTACCTTGGTGAGTAGTGTCTGGGGTCTTAAAAGCCTATGAGCGGCCATCTAAGATACTCCACTGATCTCATCCCTTCGGGAACAAGGGAGAACGAAGAGAACAGGATACAAGGAAAAGATTAGTCCGAAGGACTAATGGTCCACAGCTACCAAGGCCTCCACGGGACTGAGCCCAGTACAGCTGGATGGTGCCCGGCTACCACCAATGACTCCTCTGACCAGGATCACAACAGAGGGTTCTGGGCAGAGCTGGAGTAGGATGTAGAGCATAATTTTAACTCCCAAAAAAAAAAAAAAAAAAAAAAAAGAAGACCAGATATACTGGCCTAAAGAATACTAGAGAAACCTCGAGAGTGTGGCCCCCAGACACCCTTTCAGCTCAGAGGTGAAGTTACCTTTAAGGTTCGATGTTAAGCCTGGGAATGGACACCCCAGTAAAACTAAATGGGACTAACGATGTACAGGAGTCCGGTGACAAGGGCCAGAAGGCAGAGGGAGAGTAGGAAACTGATGATAAGGAACACAAATTGAATAAGGACACTGTCAATGTATTGTGAGATTGTTGACCACTGTTATAAGGCAACATTTGTAGTAACTATTAAATGGGAGGCTGTTTTGTCCTGTAAGCCTTCATCTTGGGCGAGAATGGCAGCACAATTGGAAGAGCATAGTCAATATCACTTAAATGTGTAAGTAAAAAGTTTTGAAATGGTGTTTAAATAAAATAAAAATAAATAAATAAATAAATAAACAAATGAGAGTAAAGAGGTACAATAGTCCACTGACAAGGTCCAGAAGACAGAAGGGGACAAGGAAGCCCCCTGGTGATAGGGAACACAAGGTGGAGTAAGGATATTCTTGATGTGCTGTGAGATTGTTAACCATGTTCATAGGGCAACATGTGTAGTAACTGTTAAATGAAAAACTATTTTGTTCTGTAAGCCTTCATCTTAAGTGAGAATAACAGCACAGTTGGAAGAGCGTAGTCACTGTCACTGAACTGTGAATGTAGAAATTTTTGAAACGGTGTATCTTTGGCCATCTGTAATTTTCATCAAAAAAAAAGGTTGAGAATTTAGAGGCTTAATACGTTGTGGGGTTGTTAACCAATGTCAAAAAACAACATGTGTACTACTATTTCATGAGAAACTATTTGCTCTGTAAGCTTTCACCTGAAGTACAATAAAATATATATTAAAAAAAAAAAAAATCATGAAGGAACTAGGACAAATTGCTAATAGTTGTTTATTATGGAGATATTAAATATAGGGCTTTTATTGTATAATTCTTTGGAGTGATCTGTATTTTCTAATTTAAAAAAAATACGTAAAGGACTTCATCAGCATTTTTTGATGAGGAAACATATAAAACTTTGTATTCTACATGCCGTGTATTTTCCAAAATATTTTTGATTTTAACTATTTGTCCCATTACTTGATCATGCATCAAACTTTTCCCCCCAATTTGTTATTGGAATGTAATTCCTATACCATGAAATTCACCCCATTAAAGTGCGCAATTCATTGGTTTCTAGTATATTCATAGAATTACATAACCATCACCACTATCTAATTTTAGAATATTTTTTTCGCTCCAAAAGGAAACCCCTTACCCATTAGTCACTTGTTATGCATTGTCCTGCCCCCCTGCCCGTGGCAACCACAAATTTACTTTCAGTCTGTATGGATTTGCCTATTATGCCATTTTATACAAATCGAATCATACAATATGTGGCCTTTTGTGAGTGGCTTGTTTAACTTAGCATAATGTTTCCAATCTATGTTATAGTAGGTATCAATGCTTTATTCCCCATCCCCTTATTGATTAAGGAATCATGCCATAAATGTAGACACCAAAAAGTAGACCGCAGACAAGTGAGTTTATTTGCAGCATCAGAGACACAGGTCATCCATGAGTACCATTCATTTAGGTGGGGTAGGTTAGTGATAATTCCTCTTCAGGCTGGGACTCATAATTTACTTTAGGTTTTTTTCATTTGTTTGTTTGCTTTGTTTTGTTTTTTCTTGGGAAAACTTTTGTGATTTCTAATACTTTCATTAGTCACATAATTTATTACAGTTTCCATCTCTTTCCTTCTTCCTTTTTTCCTTTCCTGGATATCATGGAAGGTGCATTTAAAAGTATGTGGATGCATTCTGTCTACTCTACTGATACTATAATTATGATTATTACTTTCTCATCTTCACTTTCTATTCTTTATCTGTAGTATCACTCTGTGATGAATCTACCAATATTAGGACCTATTTCTATTTTATAGTGAAATGGAGTTTTCATTCATTATTCAAACTTGTATTATATGTAGGAGCCCTGGTTGCCCACTGGTTAAGGGCTGGCTCAGCTGCTAAGCAAACTTTAGCAGTTTGAACCCATCAGTCTCTCCTTGGAAACCCCATGGGGTAGTTCTACTCTGTCCTATAGGGTTGCTATGAGTAGGAATTGACTTGATGGCAATGGTTTGGTTTTTGTTTGTTTGTTTATATGCCAAGTACTGAATGAAATTCCGGGGATACCATGATGAAAAAAACATAATATCTGACCTCTTTGAAAACAGAGTTTGCTGAAGGAGATAGATAGATAAACCAATATTTTAGCAGTGTGATAATTGCCGTAATAAGTAATTGGCTGTCTCATGATGAGAGATGATTATCAAGTATAATATTGAATCACATCTTGAAAAATATGCAGAATTTTGCTAAATACATGTGTGTGAAGAGAATAAAAGCAATTATTTGAGAAGGAAAGTTATATTCACATACAATGAGATGAGAAAATTCATATATTCTGGGAACCTAAAGTCCCTGTGTATGAATTACATCCCAAACTCCTGGCAGAGAAAAGCTGTACTCAGGAGAGAAAGAAGACAACCCTATTAAACTGATGTTAAAATAAGCCCAGAGGCACATTCTTTAAATTGCTCTTTTAACTCTCCAGGCTTGACCAAAGTAGAAGCAAATATCATTCTTGTCTTCTCTCACTCCTGAGCCCCTCATGTGGCTTTTTTCTCAGAATTGGCCTTGTTAATTCTTTTTACAGTCTATTTTCCACTGTGTAAACATGCTTGCTTTTTGAAGTGCTTTGTGGAGTGCTCATATTGTAATAGGCTCCATAATAAGAATTTTACAGTCATTACTTCAGTCGGGTTTTATTATGAGGATGAACTGGCTGCATCAAACAACTGTGAAAGCTTTTAGAAAAGCAGAATTCGAACTGCCACACTAGAAATTGTGACTCAATAAGTCCACATGCTGGTTTTGGAATTTGTGTTTTTATGGCTCATCCTTGTTTTGGATGCATGACTAAGTCTTTAAGAAATACTTTTAGATAGTAAACATCCAAGAAATACAAATATTAACTCCTTTACAAATATTAACTCATTAACTTCTTAGGATAAATCTATTATTTTGGTAATGAGGAAACTGAAGGAAAGCAAATTTAAGTAACTTGGGCAAGATCACTAGCAAGTAATTGGAAAAGCCAGGATTTGAATCTAGACAATCTGACCTCAGATTCCATGCTCTTAGCAGACTCTGCAATATGTTACATCTTCCTTGCTTTTAAGACAAGTTTATTTCTTAAAAAGCTCATAAACAATAAACAGTGTAGATGACTTTTTTGTATCAAGTCATCACATTCAACAGTAATTTTCAAACGTTCCAACAAAATTGTCAAAGTAAGAGTATAAACTATGATTGAATAATTGTATAAACTACATTCACTGGTATTCTTTTAATAATTTTACTAGCACTATTAAGTTTTTTTTTCTCAAAACTGAAAGTGTTTTATTCTTGAATAGCTCTGGTCATTCTATTCATGCTATATTAACTATTTTAAAATATTTTTGAGCCTTTAGTATAAAGCAGCATTTGTACTATTTCTATAATAAGAAAATTCAGTGTAACTTTTAATTTAAATCATAATATAATTTAACTGTATTCTCATTTAATCATTTTCTTCTTTCAATTTGGATCTTATAAGCTATTTTACATTTTTTGATACTAGAACATTTCGTGTTATGAATGACATTTTACTCCCTAGCATAAAAATATACTTACAGTTGACATGGACTCTTCAAGATTTAAAGTAATGATTTTGACTCACCCTCTTAGAAAAGCCATAGTTACGTACAAAGATATATATTTTTCTGAAACACAAAATAAATTACTTTTATGTATAAAACTGTAGTTAAAAAAGAAATTATATATTGATGCCTGATTGATTTAAAGGAAAAATTGCCTGTTTTTGTAAGAGCTACATGAGCATAGATGTTTATTTTTTTTCTTCTATGACTCTCAAGGGAAAGAAAATTCCAGAACAAAAATTAATAGGAAAACACATAAACAGGAAAATAGAGTACGATGCATGGGTGTCATAACTCAAAGAGATTTTTGCTAGAGTGGAGATTATATTAGATTGAAAAGCGTTTCAGTGTGACTCAGATTCCTTATATTGAAAGAGCAGTTCTTCTAAAAAAATGACATGGATCCAGAACAATCTCTGTTAACAGCTCGTTATACTGACGCATGAAGATAGAAGTAGGCAAGCAAAAATACATAAATGTTTCCTTGATATGTAACTTCCATCTAGAGTGAACAGTCAATTAAGTCAGAAGCTAATGTAGCAAGGATTTCTTCAGAACTAGAAAAACAGGAAAGTGAAAGTCTGGAGTTAGAGTTCAAAAAAAAAAAGAAAGAATCCCCAGGACATCAGGGCACAGGACTGGCTTCTGACAGAAATTAGAGGTAACAACAGGCCTGGGAGAAGATACTCAGGTCAGGAATAAAGAACTTTCCTGAAAATATCAAACATTTTTTTTCCTGATATTTATTTATTGTGATTTATCCTTTCTAGCCTTCTGAATTTTAGACTGTTTCATTTTTTTAAACAGTGCTGTTCAAAATGTGTTTTGTTTCCTGATGTCAATCTGAGTAATCGCAGCCATCAGTCTACCAGGTGATAAGTGCAGAAAATAGAAACAGTATTTAGAAATTTTATAGAAAATTAACATTCTTGTGATATCTTTATTAAAATTTATAAAACTGTCAGTCCTCACTGTACTGGAACGGAAATAAAAATGCACAATACAATATAAAAGCTGTCCTTTACCACAGATATTCTGATAAACATTGTTCCGAAGCTCATTGCATTCACAGACAATTTGAGTTTCTCAAAGCTGAGTCCTAAGCTCCTGTCTTTTTGTCATCTTAGACAAGGCTTCAGACCTGAAATGGCTTCAGGAGACATACAGGTAATATAATTGAGGAACATAACCCATGGTGAAGGCACAAAAAGAGGAGGGAAAATCTTAACAGAGGATGTTTGTCTTGCTGAAAATCAAATATACTACCTTCTTAAACACTGTTGTTCCTGTTGTTATTAGCTGCCATTTTTTACTCATGGGACTACGTTTACCAACTAAGCCCCACCAGTTTGGAATTATTACTTTAATTTTCTTCCCATTGACCATCTCATGTACAACCATTGTTTCATTTATTTCCTATTACTTTCAAATTTTTACCTAAGTCTAGACTTCTCTTACGAATTACAGTCCTATTCAACTGTGTACTCAATCTCTTCATTTGATTGTCTTAGAAGTAACTAAAACTCACCATGTCCCAAATGGAAACAGTCAGTGTTCGTCTTCATCAAATCAAATGGTTTCCTTCTTTTACCAGTGACTAACACTCAAGGTGGAGGCTATGAAGCTAACCATCATATCTGATAATTCCTTTTCTCTTGCCATGCAATATCTATTGTTGTTGTCGTTAGATGCCATCAAGTAGGTTCCAACTCATAGCGACCCTATGTACAACAGAATGAAACATTGCCCTGTCCTGCACCATTTTCATGATCTTTGTCATGCTTGAGACCACTGTTGCAGCCACTGTGTCAATCCATGTTGTTGAGGGTCTTCCTCTTTTTCACTGACCCAGTACTGACAGAATTTTAGATATTTATGCAATATCAAATCCACTATTATTTTTTGTTCATTCTAATACACCCACTGATGTAGTTTTAAAGCTCATTGGTTAAGAGTGGTATATTAATTTCTATGCTAATTCTCCACAGCATTATGTATGTTTGATAGAGCTTTGTCCATTACTTTGCTTTTACAATTTTCCTTGCAAGTTATTTTCTGATCTGTTATAAACAGGTAATGTAGTTAATTTCCAGTGGGAACTGGGTCAAGGTTCTGGAGGTAGTCTTTGCATCCCAATAGACAGTTGCAACGTGAATAACCAAGTACTTATCCCAATCATAGGTGTGTGGTTTATTCTGGTCATCCTCAGGCATGCTAGTAATGAGAGAAAGAAAGAAATATATAAATATGATAATAGATTTTAGGTTTGTTGGTTATTGTTATTTTGTCTTTATATTTCTGAGCATTTCCTAATCTTCTCATACTGAAGATAACTTTCTAATATTATTCTAAATAAAATGAGATTTAAAGAAAACAAAGTTAAATACATACAGTGGGTGAATTATCATTTTAGTATATGTATATATTTCATGCAAAATTGTTAAATTTATATCCTTAGTTTTAAGCCTCTAGACTTTAATTTTTTGTTATAGTTTTCTTTTAATATTCTGTTGGTTGACCTGAAATTAATGGTGCAATAAAGGACAATCATTGTGTGACAGATATTTGGGTTCTGCAAGAATCTTGTTTGAATGGATCCGCCCTTATTATAAGCAAAAAGCTTAACTCTGACATTAATGAGAACTAATCATGTTAAATTTCTCAGCCTACAGAAGCTTAACACTGACCTCTTCTATCAAATGGATAGCTGTAAACAGACATCAAGTCATGAATAACACTACAAGAATTCTATGCACTATTAGCTCCCATTTGGGATGAGGAACTGAAAATTAAGAAAAATATTTATTTAGGTTTTTAATCTTAGAAATATTATAAATAATATATATTAAATGTAATTGCTTACTTATTAAGACTGCAAAAATAGGACTCTGTTCACTTACCACTTATACTCAGGAGGAAAGTCCACTTATTTCTGCGAATTACAATAATTTAACACAATAACATGCTAAAAGCTGATATGTTGCACTTGTGTTTGTGTGTGAAAGAGAGAGAGCATATGCAAATATGTGTTTCCATTTGTTGACACAATAATATCATTTATAACCTGAGCAAGTTCAAGAATAATTCAAGATGATTACTGCAAAAATAAAGTGGAATTTATAAGAACAGCTGTCACAATATATATTATGCAACAACATTTTATTGATTCAGTAAGTATAATTCAACTAATATCTACTCAGTGATCATTATGCACATGGTATGTGCTAGGGGCTAATGAACGCATGCAAAGAAGAAAGAAACAAAAATGGTTCCTTCCTTGATGGAGCTAATGTTCTAGAGAAGGACATCGTGAGAGAAAATTAAACCAGAAAATATAAGTTACTTGCAAATTTCTAAGGTGATTACAATAAACAAACAGAGAGCACTCAAGACCACATAGTCCCAGAACTCAAAAAATACCTTATGGAGAGAACTGGTCAAGTGTTTGAAACTCCTAAGTGTTTTTTTTTTTTTTTTGTTATTCCAACGCTGTATGTCAACTAAAAGCTTTCTGGTTTCTTCTTCCCTGGCAGAGCCTTTCTGCTTGAGCTAAAAAAGACTAGCAGTTGATACAGGAAAAGTTACTACCTCAGTGGATTTTTTGTTTATCTAGATTTCATTTACTTCACAGCTATCTCATGCCTTGAAAAGATGATTAAAAAACAATTATCTACATTTTCCTATTTTTTTGTAACAGGAGCATTGGCCTACTGCTATTTACTAGACCCTACCTAAAAACAGAAGTTCTCAGTACTGTTTTAATTTTTTTTTTTTTTTTAAATTGAGGGAGGCCCTCATAGCCTCACACTTCATCATCCTTTAATAATAGCTCTCATTACATTGTTTGGTAGCCAATGTTTCCACAGTTGTCAAGTATTTCTATTCCAATTAATCTCTCAAGAACTGAGAAAAGAATGCAGAACAGTTGTGTTGACTCATTCTGCCCACACTGAAAAGGACTTGGGACAAAAATCCACTTATCACCCAATTCTCATAAACCACTACTCCCCTTTTTGGCATTTTGGTTTGATGGTGATTTATGATAGCTCAGGACAAGTGTTCCATAATCTATGAAATGCCTAGACCTTTCTCTTTTGCTAATGCACCATTACTCTGTTAAATGTCCATGAGCTCTTTTGGTGAGGCAAAGAGGAAAATACGCACTACAGCCTTCATATCATATCATAGGTCTCCTCAGTGTACCAGATTTATCCTCAGTTAAGATTCCTTGAAAAACCCATTGCCTTTGAGTAGATTCTGACTCATAGTGATCCTATAGGACAGGGTAAAACTTCCGCATAGGGTTTCCAAGGCTGTAGTCTTTATGGAAGCAAATCAGCAGGCAGGGGTGGATTAACCAGTAAGCAAGGTACTTTTATGTGGTGAAAAACAAGTGAAATTGTGCATTACAGGTTAGTAAGTAAGTACAAGTAAGACAATGTGTACCTTGCTTATTGGGAAATCCAGCCCTGTCACCATCTCTCTCTCATGGAGAAGCTGGTGGGTTAGAACCTCCGACCTTTTGGCTAGCAGCCCCTTGCTTAACCACTGCACCATCAGGGCTCCTTTCTCAAGTAATAGGCTCTAGTGATGGCATACTGGTTAAGAGCTTGACTGCTAACCAAAAGGTCAGCACTTTGAATCTACCAGCTGCTCCTTGGAAACCCTATGGGGGCAGTACTACTCTGTCCTTATAGAGTCGCTATGAGTCAGAATTGACTTGACAGGTTTCTTTCGGGTTTTTAGTTATTTGAACTGACCCATATCTGATACTTGGACAGGGATCCATAACCACAGGTGGCTCAGTTTAGGCCTCGGTTGAACACATAACATACTTAGTTGAAGTTGATGATGATGATGATTATGATGAGGATCTTTTGGTTATATATTTCAAACAGGCTCTTAAAACCCATAATCGATTAACTACAGTTACACCTCAAGATCTGTGCTGGTCAAACCATTCAGATTACCAGGTCTAATAGAACTGTAATGCAAAAGGAGCTGTCAGTGGTAGTAGAAGAGAAAGAGCAAAGATCATTAAACAGAGTGAGGGCTGTGCCAAGCTGTTAGAAGATGCGGGATATACAAAATATGGAGAAAGAAAACTCTCTGTATTTTTCTAATTTTTGGGTGTGAATATGACTGAACAGTATATAGTCTGCAGGAATTGGGAGACATAAAAAACTAGTCAACTTCCACAGCTACTCTCTCTTAGCTCTGTCACCTGTCGTTGGAAATCAAGAGGGTATAACCAAAATGTAATGTAGAAGCCTGAAGGTCCAATCTCTTTCAGATCATCTGTACTCTGTTTCTCAGTCCCAGTGATACCAATTCTTATTTGAAATGTGAGAAAAGGGGGTAAATAAAAAATGATAAAAATTATCATAACTCTTCCCTCAAGGAAAAATGGAAAGATTTTGTGTAGGCAAGTGGTAGAAGATAAAGAGACAAACTGTAAGTGAATGATTATCACAAACATGAATGGGAAAGGAACTCTTGGTAAAAATAAGACAATCTATGCCTTCACTGACCTTCCGCAAAAGAGTTCCCAAAAGGTAGACTGGTTTCAAGCTAAAGTTTATAATAGTGAGTAAATCTGTTTTAGGGCTAAGTCTGTCTCTTTGCAGGTAGCACTGATCTTGAGGCTCTTGTATTTGTGCAAATGTATTAGGAACAAATTGTGTTAAAATTCGTATTCAAAGGTTAAAAAGTTTGCTTAAGAGAGAAGATAATATTTTCACTTGTAATTTGGTAAGGAATTTGTTTATGATACTTCAGTTACAACAGATTTGTGTGTTTGTGGCCTAGACAGATTTAGCAAGAGTTTATATTTTAATAACAAACTTTTATATTTTTAAAAATTAATGATTTTTTATTGTGTTGAGTATATATACAAAACCAAAAAAAAAAAACTGTCATTTCATCCTTTTTTGTATATATAATTCAGAAACATTAATTACTCAATATATTATTGAGATAGATTGCATTTTGTTTACCAATTCTACATTCCTCCATGCATCCACACTCTTTACCATACGAAGTGTTTTGGCTAAGGGTATGCTATCAGACATGATGTGAGAGGAGGCTTAGGTAAATCTGAGTGGATAGGCTTGCCCGTTCGTATCTCTGCCATTGCCATGAAAAGGCCTCTCCCAAGAAACTGTACTGTTTTAGCCTAAGTCTGGGAATGAACACATGTGAGGCCTAACTGAGACTCACTCATAGTGAGGAGCTAAGCCTAGCCAGGCTTGCAGTTTGAAGAAAAGCCACCTCTCCAAGCCCAGCCTAGATTAGTTGATTCACAAAAGAACTAAAAACCCATAAGTATGCCCCTGAGGTCTGAAGGGAAGAGTTTCCTGCTGAGCGTTATTGAGGCAACAGTTGGCAGATCAAGATACTGGAATCTAGAAGTGGAGTGCTGCCATAACAAAAACCTAAAATATGTGGCATGGGCCTTAGGACTATATGACAAGAATTGAGTAAGCACTTATAGGGATTCAGGAAAAACAAAAAGAAACGGTCAGTTTACAAACAGAATTAAGAAGTATTATGCAGAACCTAGAAATTCTGGGACGTGCTGCATCGGCAAGTAAACCTTTTCATTTTCAATCTCTCCAGCCACCAGGAAAACTTCAAAAGTTAAGACATGGCCTTGTGACAAACATAAATATGAGATGGCTTTTAAAATACATCCTGTAGACATAAATTTAAAAAAAACCAAGGGCTTGGGAGCCACATCACTTATTAAGATTTCTGAAATAATTAATGAGGCCTCTATGAGACTCTTGTACCTGGATAAAACACTTCTAATAAAATGAAGCACAAGGTCCCACGAAAAGCTTGATAAGAATCATGACTCAAAGAATTGTGAGTGAGATTAACCAAAATAATGAGGAAAAATGCCAAACATTAAAACTGAAAGTGCCAAAATAGTTTATGGAGAAGTAGAATTTAATATAATTTATATGATGTTGATAGTAGAAAAAAAAAAGGGCAACTGGATTACAGCATATATCATTTGCCATTCTGTGCCTATATTACATCCAGATAGCCTCCCCAAAACCACTACAAGTAAATACCCTTACGTTTTTGGTACAGCCCACATAAATATAGAAAGGATTAAATAGGTACATGTATTTGTACGTATACGTATATATATTTCCATATGTATTAACATTTTCCATGCAGGAATCTTCATTTTTTTCTTTTGTTTTGTTTTCTTTGGTAATCTCAAGGACACAAAATTTAGAATATAAAGCCAAATTTGAAAAGAAGTAAATTCCCCAGATAACCTATTATATAAGAAAAGAAAAGATTTCTCATTTCAAACGTTACAAATTGTAGAACCAGGTAAGGAAATCAAGAACTATATTTGTTTCTCGATTTTATGTTGTGAACATGACACACTTCCATCAATTTTTAAATCTTTTATATTTAAAAACTTTTAATCTTGAAAGTACTAAAGAGAAAATTGTTGCTTGTGGTTAGGTGCTGTCTAATTTGCTCCAACTCATAGTGACCCTGTGTATAACAAAATAAAACATTGCGCAGTCCAGCGCCATCCATACAATTGCTGGTATGTTTGAATACACTATTGCAGCCACTGTGTCAATACATTGTTGAAGGTCTCCTTCTATTTTACTGACCCTCTACTTTACCAAGCATGATGTCTTTCTCCAATGATTGGATTCTCCTGATGACATGTTCGAAGTAAGCAAGATGAATTCTTGCCAACTTCTAAAGAGCATTCGGACTGTACTTCCTCCAAGACAGATTTGTTTGTTCTTCTGTCAGTCCATGGTATATTCAATATTATTCACAGCATCACAATTCAAAAGTGTCAATTCTTTGATTTTCTTTCTTTTATCCAGATTTAACATGCATATGAGGTAATTGAAAATACCATGACTTAGGCTGACTACACCTTAGTCATCAAAGTGACATCTTCTTTTTAACACTTTAAAAAGGTCTTTTGCAGCAGATTTGCCCTATGAGATATGTTATTTTGATTTCTTTACTATTGCTTCCATAGGCATTGATCGTTGATTCAAGAAAAATGAAATCCTTGACAACTTCAATTAGTTCACCATTCATCGTAATATTGTTTATTGGTCCAGTTACAAAGATTATTGTTTTCTTTATATTTGGGTGTAATCTATACTGAAGGCTGTAGTTTTCTTTTTTTTTTATCTTCATCAGTTAGTGCTTCAGGTCATGTTCACTTTCAGCAAGCAAGTTTGTGTCATTTGCATATCTCAGGTTGTTAATGAGTCTTCCTCCAACCCTGATGCCACATTCTTCTTCAAATAATCCATCTTCTTGGATTATTTGTTTAGCCTATAAATTGAATAAGTACAGTGAAAGAATATAACTCTGCCGTATAGCTTTTGAATTTTAAACCACTATCCGTAGTTAGTTTTTTGTTCTGTGGTGGCTTGTGTGTTGCTATGATGTTGGAAATGATGACACCAGTATCTCCAATACCAGTAGGGTCACTCACTGTAGACAAGTTTTAGTGGAACTTCTAGACTAAGACAGAATAATAAAAAGGCCTGGAAACATGCTTCCTAAAATTAGCCAATGAAAACCTTATTGATAACAACAAAATACTGTTTGATATAAGCTGGAAGAAGAGCTCCTCAAAATACAACTGGGGAAGAGCTGCCTTCTTAGAGTAGAGTCAACCTTAATGATGTGGGTGAACTAAAGCTTTCTGAAACTTCATATACTGATGTGACATGAGTCAAAGTGAGAAACAATAGCTGTAACAACTGGAATAATAATCAGCTAAAAATTGGAATGGCGAATGTATAAAATGTGAATCAAGAAAAATTGGAAGTAGTCAAAAATGAAATGTTACACTTTAAGATTGATATTCCAGACATTAGTGAGTTGAAATGAACTGGTATTGGCCTTTCTGAATCCGACAATCATATGGTCTACTATGCCAAGAATGACAAATTGAAGAATGGCATGGCATTCATAGTCAAAGAGAACATTTGAAGACCTATCCTGAAGTATAGTGCTGTCAGTGATAGGTTAGTATCCATAGCTTACAAAGAAGTTAATATAACTATTTTTCAAATTTATGCACCAACCAAGATTGCCAAAGATGAAGAAATTAAAGATTTTTGTGAACTGCTACCATCTGAAATTGATCAAACATGCAATTAAGATTCATTGGTAATTACTGGTAATTGGAATGAGGACGTTGGAAGCAAAAAAGAAGGATCGATAGCTGGAAAATAAGGTCTTGGTGGTAGGAACAATGCCAGAGATCATGTGATAGAATTTTTGTTTCCAACAACACAAACGATTATACAGGTGGACCTCACTGGGTGGTTTACACAGGAATTAAATCTACTCCATCTCAATATTATCAGTCAAGACAAAGTCAGGGGCTGACTGTGGAACAGGCCGTTAATCATTTGTGTGCAAGCTCAAGATGAAGCTGAAGAAAATGAAAGCAAATCCAAGAGAGTCAATGTACAACCTTGAATACATCCCACCTAAATCTATTCTCAAGAATAGATTTGATGCACCAAACACTCATGACCAAAGACCAGAGAGTTGTGTGCTGTCATCAAGGACATCATACATGAAGAAACCAAGCTGTCATTAAAAAGACAGGAAAGAAGGAAAAGACTAAAATGGATGTTGGAAGAGGCTCTGAAACTTGGTCTTGAGTACAGTGTAACTAAAGCAAACATGAAATGATGAAGTAAAAGAGCTAAACAGAAGATTTCAAAAGAGGCTTGAGAAGTCAAGGTAAAATATTACAATGAAAGTATTGCAAAGACCTGGAGCTAGAAAACCGAAAGGGAAGCTTATAATTGGTGTTTCTCAAGATGAAAAAACTGAAGAGTAAATTCAAACTTTGAATCATAATTTTGAAGGATTCTATAGGCAAAAAGTTTGGATGATGTAGAAAATGTCAAAGAAGATAGAAAGAATACATAGAGTCATTGTACTATAAATAATAGGTCAATGTTTAACCATTTTAGGAGGTAGCATATGATTAAGAACCACTAAAGGAAGAAGTATAAGCCAGACTGAAGGCACTGGCAAAAATCAAGGCTCCAGGAATTGATGAAATACCAATAGGGCACTTCAACAAACAAATGCAAGTCTGAAAGTGCTTACTCATCTATGTCAAGAATTTTAAAAACAATTACCTGGAAAACTGACTGAAAGAGATCCATATTTTTGCCCATTCCAAAGAAAGGCAATCAGACAGAATGTAGAAATTATCAAAAATATCATTAATATGACATGCTAGAAATATTTTGCTGAAGATAATTTAAAAAATGGCTGTAGTCAAAGATCAATAGGGAACTGTGAGAAGTTCAGGCCAGATTCAGAAGGAAATGTGGAACAAGTGATATTGTTGATGCCAGATGTATCTTGGCCAAAAGCAAAGAATACAGTAAAGATGTTTACCTGTGTTTTATTGACTATGCAAAGGCATTTGACTGTGTGGATCATAACAATTTATGGATAACATTGGGAAGAATAGGAGTTCCAGAACACTTAATTGTACTCATGAGGATCCTGTACATAGATCAAGAGGCAGTCATTCAAATAAATCAAGGGGATACTGTGTGGTTTAAATTTGGAAAATGTGTGAGGCATTGTTGTAGTCTTTCACCTAACTTACTGTATTCTAGTTGATAAAATTTTTTCACACAGGGGCTGGCATAACAATTCTGAGCTGCTATATGGGTTTACTGGAATTAAATAATAAAGAAAATGATGATGGGAGAGGAGGGGCCAAGATGGCAGACTAGTGAGACAACTTCCTATATCCCTCTTACAATAAAGACCTGGAAAAACAAGTGATTTGATTGTATATGAATATCTAAGGAAGCTGAACAAGGCAAAGTTGAGGAAACGGACTGAGTGGTGGACGGAGAGGGAGATGGTTCGGAAGAAGCAAAGAGTGTCAGACCAGCAGCAGGAGCCACAGCTCTTCATCCCTGAAGGGCTCCTGTTGCCCAGTGAAGCAGGCAAAAAACAGAAACAAAAAACACTGGGAGGCAGTTTCCACACTGGGATAGATCCAGCAGCAGAGATTCTGCTTGGACACTCAGAACCAGTGAAAAGGAGCTCCCAAGTGGCTAAAGATAAGTGCGTGCATGTGGCCTTTTGTGGGGGATTTTTTTTTTAAAAAAGTCCATTTGGGAAAAACCTCTCTCCCTTTTACCTCCTCCCTCCCTGCTCTGCACCTGTCTGGCCAGCTTCCCAAGTCTCTGAGTCACCTGGGTCAGAAGTAGATCCCATAAGATGTCCTTACCCATTCCCCTGGCCTTGGAGAGGGATCAAATTAACAAACGAGGAAAAAACAAGCTACTGGCTCCGCTAAGCCAGGAACTCAGGGTTGGCACAGCTCGTTTGCTAGGCACAGTCATAAGGGGTCTGCAGACTTTGAGTGCCTTCCACCCCTGTATAGACTTGTGTGGACCCATCTCAACAGTGTAAGCCCTCACTACCACAGTACAACAGGGTAAACACCTGAAGTCTAACTTCAACTGTTTCAGCTGTGAAGTGGCAGATTTGTGATGCTTGACACAGCCCTGCCTTTTAAGTAGGCACTTGTACTGGTCAGCATCAGGGGCTTCAGGACTAGTGGCTCCACCTAAGCCACTTACTCACCTGCTAAAAGGGTCCAAGAATAAGTGGTGCCCCAGAGTCTTTACAACCAACAGAGTAGGGTGCTCATAGTCCACGTGCACAACTTACCTCCTTACTCACTCTAGGGAATAGAGACACGCTTTCCTTTCAGACACTCAGGGATAGCTGTCATCCCCATGCCTTGCTCAGCGTGTGACCCCCTACTGCAACCAGATACCTGTGCCTACACTAATCACCCATGCCTCTCTAACTCTGGAGGTGAGAGCATGCACCACACACTTGGTGACCGACTGCCTGGACACCTGACCTGAATCCATACAGAAAAATTTAACGGACTCTGGTGTGCACCTACTTAGTTACAGAACAAACTACCTGGGGACAGGACATTAGAGCTTCAAAGGTGCCAATAATCAAACTAGCACACACGAGCAGCCTATTTGGGAATGTCAAAACAAAACAAAACAAGAAGCTAGGACACACTAAACAAATATAAAATAAAATCATAATAACTTACTGATGGCTTGGAGACAACAGTCAATATCAAATCACATAAAGAGGCAGTCCATGATGACTTCAGCAGGCTCCCAAAATAAAGAATCAATAAATTCTCTGGAGGAAGAGGATTTCATGGAATTTTATCAGAGGCAGAATACAAAAGATTAATATACAGAACTCTTCTAGAAATTAGAAAGGAAATTTTTAAAGTGTAGGGACAGCCAAAGAACATACAGATAAAGTAGTAGCAGAAATTAAAAAAGTTATTCAAGGACATAATGACAAATTTAATAGGCTGCAAGAATCCAAAGAGAGACAGCAATCAGAAATCCAGAAGAGTAACAAGAAAATTTCAGAAATAGACAACTCAATAGAAAGTCATAGGAGCAGAATTGAGACAGTAGAAGTCAGAATTAGTGACATTGAAGATAAAGCACTTGATGCCAACTTATTTGAGGAAAAATGACATAAAAGAATTAAAAAGAATGAAGAAACTCTAACAGTTATGTGGGACTATCAAGAGAAACAACCTACAGGTAATTGGAGTGCCAGAACGGGGGGGGGGGGGGGCAGATAACAGAAAATACAGAGAAAATTGTTGAAGATTTGTTGACAGAAAACTTCCCTGATATCATGAAAGATGAGAAGATATCTATCCAAGATGCTAATTGAAATCCATATATGGTAGATCCCAAAAGAAAGTCACCAAGATATATTGTAATCAAACTTGTCAAAACCAAAGATGCAGAGAGAATTTTAAGAGTGGCTAGGGATAAAAGGAAAGTCATCTACAAAGGAGAGTCAATTAGAATAAGCTTGGACTACTCAGCAGAAGCCATGAAGGCAAGAAGGCAATGGGATGACATATATAAAGCCTTGAAGGAAAACAACTGCCAGCCAAGAATTATATATACAGCAAAACTGTCTCTCAAATCTGATGGTGAAATTAGGGCATTTCCAGATAAACAGAAGTTTAGGGAATTTGCAAAAACCAAACCAAAATTACAAGAAATACTAAAGGGAGTACTCTGGTTAGAAAATCAATGACATCAGATAATAACACAAGACTAGAACACAAGACAGAGCAACCACATATTGACTCTGATAGGAAAGTTGAAAATACATCAAATCTAAAATATTGAAAATAGGGAAACAGATATGTCAATTTGTAAAAAAAGGACAACATTAAAACAAAAAAGGGGACTTAAAAAATGCAGACATAGATTTTTCATATGGAGGAAAAGTCAAGGCAATATAAAGAAATCAAAGACTGGTATAAACTTAGAAAAATAGTGGTAAATATTAAGGGAACCCCAAAGGAAACTAACAATCCTACAAATAAAAATTTAAAAAAAACCTAGAAAAATATAGTCTCAGCAAGCATAAAACCAACAATGAAAAAAAAAATACATAAAGAAAAATGACTCAGCACAGTAAATTAAAGGAAACAAAGAAGCTGTGAAAAGCACACAAAAAGATATTTCAGATGACAGCACTAACCTCATGCCTATCAATAATTACACTGAATGTAGAAGGACTAAATGCACCAATAAAGAGACAAAGTGGCAGATTGGATAAAAAAGCATGATCTGTCTATATACTGCCTACAAGAGACGCACCTTAGACTTAAAGACACAAACAGGCTAAAACTCAAAGGATGGAAAAAATATGTCAAGCAAACAACACTCAAAAAAGAACAGGAGTGGCAATATTTATCTATGACAAAATAGATTTTAAAGTAAAAAAGGATAAGGAAGGACATGATATAATGATTAAACGGACAACACACAAGGAGGATGTAACTAAAATAAATATTTATGTGCTCAATGACAGGCCTCCAAAATACATAAAACAAACTCTAACAGCACTGAAAAGAGAGTTCCATGATAACAGTAGGAGACTTCAACACACCACTTTTAGTGAAGGACAGAACATACAGAAAGAAGTTCAACATAGACACGGAACAGCTAAATGCTACAATCAACCAGCTTGATCTCATAGATGTATACTGAACACTGCACCCAACAGCAGCCAAGTATACTTTCCTTTCTAATGCACATGGAACAATCTCCAGAACAGACCACATAGTAGGCCATAAAGCAAGCCTTAACAAAATCCAGAACATTGAAATATTACAAAGCATCTTTTCTGACCATAAAGCCAAAAAGTAGAAATCAACAACACAAAAAGCAAGGAAAAAATATCAAACACATGGAAACTGAACAACACCCTGCTCAAAAACTACTGAGTTGTAGAAGAAATTAAGGATGGAATAAAGAAATGCATAGAATCAAACGAGGATGAAAACACATCCTACCAGAACCTTTGAGACACAGCAAAAGCAGTGCTCAGAGGTCAGCTTATAACAGAAAATGTACACATCCAAAAAGAAGAAAGGGCCATAATCAAAACATTAACCTTATAACTGGAACAAGTAGAAAGAGAGCAGTACAAGAAAGCCTCAGGCACTGGAAGGAAGGAAATAATAAAAATTGGAGCAGAATTAAATGAAATAGAGTATAGAAAAACAATTGAAAGTGTTAACAAGTCCAAAAGCTGGTTCTTCTAGAAGATCAACAAAATTGATAAACCACTGGCTAAACTGACAAAAAATAAAAATAAAAAAACAGGAGAAGAAGCAGATAACCCATGTGAGAAATGAGGTGGGTGATATCATAACAGACTTAACTGAAATTAAAAGAATCATAACAGAATGCTATGAAAATTGTACTCTGGAAAATTTGAAAACCTAGAGGAAATGGAGAACTTTGTAAAAACTCACTACCTACCTAAGCTAACAGAAACAGAGGTAGAATAACTAAACAAACCCATAACAAAAAAAGAGATTGAAAAGGTTGTGAAAAAACTCTCAACAAAAAAAAGCCCTAGCTGGGATGGTTTCAATGGAGAATTCTACCTAACTTTCAGAGAAAAGATAACACCATTACTACTAAAGGTATTTCAGAACATAGAAAAGGATGGAATACTTCCAAACTCATTCTATGAAGCCAGCATAACCCTGATACCAAAACCAGATAAAGACACTACAAAAAAAGAAAATTACAGACCAATATCCTTCATGAACATTGACACAAAAATCCTCAACAAAATTCTAGCCAATAGAATTCAGCTACATATCAAAAAAATAATTCACCATGATCAAGAGGGGTATATACCAGGTACACAGGGATGGTTCAACATTAGAAAAACAAGTAATGTAATCCATTACATAAATAAAACAAAAGACAAGAACCACATTATCTTATCAATCGATGAAGAAAAGGCATTCAACAAAGTCCAACACACATTTATGATAAAAACCCTCCACAAAATAGGAATGGGAGGGAGATTCCTCAATATAATTAAGGGCATTTATACAAAGCCAACAGTCAACAGCCAACATCATTCTAAATGGAGAGACTTTCAAAGCATTCCCTTGGAAAATGGGAACCAGACAAAGATGACTTCTATCACCACTCTTAGTCAACATTGTGCGGGAGGTCTTAGCCAGAGCAATTAGGCTAGAAAAAGAAATAAAGGTCATCCAAATTGGTAGGAAAGAAGTCAAAATATCTCTATTTGCAGATGATATGATCTTATACACAGAAAACCCCAAAGAATCCACAAGAAAACTACTGGAACTAATAGAAGATTTCAGCAAAGTTTCAGGATACAAAATAAACATACAAAAATCAGTTGGATTCCTGTACACCAACAAAGAGAACCTCGAAGAGGAAATTACCAAATCAATACAATTTACAATAGCCCCCAAGAAGATAAAATACTTAGGAATAAATCTAACCAGAGACGTAAAAGATCTATACAATGAAAACTACAAGACACTACTGCAAGAAACCAAAAGAGAACTGCATAAGTGGAAAAACATATCTTGCTAATGGATAGGTAGACTCAACATAGTGAAAATATCAATTCTACCCAAAGATATCTACAGATACAATGCAATCCCGATCCAAATTCCACTAGGATTTTTTAATGAGATGGAGAAACAAATCACCAACTTCTTATGGAAAGGGAAGCGGCCCCAAATAAATAAAGTATCACTCAAGAAGATGAACAAAGTGGGAGGCCTCACAGTACTTGATTTTAGAACCTATTATACTGCCACGGTAGTCAAAACAGCTCAGTATTTGTACAACAACAGACACATAGACCAGTGGAACAGAGTTGAGAATCCACACATAAGTTCATCCACCTATGAGCAGCTGATAGTTGACATAGGCCCACAGTCCATTAATTGGGGAAGAGACAGTCTCTTTAACAAATGGTGCTAGCTTAACTGGATATCCATCTGCAAAAAAGTGAAACAGGACCCATATCTCACACCATGCAAAAAACTAACTCAAACTGGATCAAAGACTTAAATATAAAATCGAAAATGATAAAGATCATGGAAGAAAAATTAGGGACGACTCTAGGAGCCCTAATACATGGCATAAACACAATATGAACCATAAGTAACAATGTACAAGCACCAGAAGAGAGACTAGATAAATGAGAACGCCTAAAAATCAAACACTTATGTTCATCAAAAGACGTCACCAAAAGAGTAAAAAGACAACCTACAGACTGGGAAAAAATTTTTGGCTACAACAAATCCAATCGGCATCTAATCTCTAAAATCTACAAGATATTGCAAAACCTCGACAACAAAAAGACAAATTACCCAATTAAAAAATAGGCAAAAGATATGGACAGGCACTGCACCGAAGAAGATATTCAGGAGGCTAACAGACATATCAAGAATTGCTCGTGATCATTAGCCATTAGAGAAATGCAGATCAAAACTACAATGAGATATCGTCTCACCCCAACAAGGCTTGCACTATTCCAAAAAACACAAAATAATAAATGCTGGAAAAGTTGTGGAGAGACTGGAACAGTTATACCCTGTTGGTGGGAATGTAAAATGGTCCAACCACTTTGGAAATCGTTTTGGCACTTGCTTAAAAAAATAGAATTA
Source organism: Dugong dugon (assembly GCA_030035585.1). Taxonomy (NCBI): domain Eukaryota; kingdom Metazoa; phylum Chordata; class Mammalia; order Sirenia; family Dugongidae; genus Dugong; species Dugong dugon. The sequence continues at coordinate 46,357,648 of CM057465.1, forward strand.
GTAGTACCATATAATCCAGGTTTCCCACTCCTTGGAATATATCCTAGAGAAATAAGAGCCGTCACACGAACAGATATATGCACACCCATGTTTATTGCAGCACAGTTCACAATAGCAAAAAAATGGAAGCAACTAGGTGCCCATCAAGGGATGAATGGATAAACAAAGTATGGTATATCCACACAATGGAATAATATGCAACAATAAAGAATAAGGATGAAGCAGTGAAACATTGTATAACACGGAGGAAGCTGCAACTTACTATGCTGAGTGAATTTAGTCAGTCATAAGAGAACAATACTGTATAAGACCACTATTACAAGAACTCAAGGAAAGGTTTAAACACAGAAGAAAACATTCTTTGTTGGTTAGTAGGGTGGGGAGGGAGTGTGAGAGATATTTACTAACTAGATAGTAGATAAGAATCATCTTAGGCAAAGGGAAGGACAGCACACACTACAGGAGAAGTCAGCAGAACTGGAGAAACCAAAGCTAAGAAGTTTCCTGACTACAATCAAACACTTTGAGAGACAGAGTAGCAGGGGTAGGTGACTGGGGACCATGCTTTCAGGGGACATCTAGGTCAATTGGCATAACAAAGCTTATTAAGAAAATGTTCTGCATCTTACTTTGGTGAGTGGTATCTGGGGTCTTCAAAGCTTGCTAGTGGTCATCTAAGATGCATCAATTGTTCCCAACCACCTGGAGTAAAGGAGAATGAAGAACACCAAAGACACAAGGAAAGTAGTAGCCCAAGAGACAGAAAGGGCCACATAAACCAGAGACTTCATCAGCCTCAGACCAGAAGAACTAGATGGTGCCCAGCTACCACCAATGACCGCCCCAACAGGGAACACAACAGAGAGTCCCTGATGGAGCAGCAGAAAGATGGGGTGCAGAACTCAAATTCTAGTAATAAGACCAGACTTAATGGTCTGACTGAGACTGGAGGAACCCTGGAAATCATGGCTCCTAGATTCTCTATCAGCCCAGAACTAAAACAATTTCTGAGGTCAACTCTTCAGACAGGGATTGGACTTGACTGTGGGACATAAAGTGATACTCACGAGGAGTGTGCCTCCTAGTTCAAGTAGATATAAGAGACCAAAGAGGGCAGTTTCAGTCCAGAGGTGAGATGGGAAGGCAGAGAGGGTTAAGAGCTGGTTGAATGGACATGAGGCATCAGGGCTGGAAAGGAGGAGTGTTCTTTCACAGAATAGGGTGAGCAATTAGGGTCACATAACAATGTATGTATAAAATTGTTTATGGGAGACTAACTTGAAATGTAAACTTCATTTAAACCACAACAATAAAAAAAAAAAAAAAGTAAATGATAATGGATGATGGGAGCCAGGTTTTTTTTTTTTTTTTTTTTTTTTAATATATATTTTATTGTACTTCAGGTGAAAGCTTACAGAGCAAATAGTTTCTCATGAAATAGTAGTACACATGTTGTTTTTTGACATTGGTTAACAACCCCACAACGTATTAAGCCTCTAAATTCTCAACCTTTTTTTTTTTTGATGAAAATTACAGATGGCCAAAGATACACCGTTTCAAAAATTTCTACATTCACAGTTCAGTGACAGTGACTACGCTCTTCCAACTGTGCTGTTATTCTCACTTAAGATGAAGGCTTACAGAAAAAATAGTTTTTCATTTAACAGTTACTACACATGTTGCCCTATGACAATGGTTAACAATCTCACAGCACATCAAGAATATCCTTACTCCACCTTGTGTTCCCTATCACCAGGGGGCTTCCTTGTCCCCTTCTGTCTTCTGGACCTTGTCAGTGGACTATTGTACCTCTTTAGTCTCATTTGTTTATTTATTTATTTATTTATTTTTATTTTATTTAAACACCATTTCAAAACTTTTTACTTACACATTTAAGTGATATTGACTATGCTCTTCCAATTGTGCTGCCATTCTCGCCCAAGATGAAGGCTTACAGGACAAAACAGCCTCCCATTTAATAGTTACTACAAATGTTGCCCTATAGCAGTGGTCAACAATCTCACAATACATCGACAGTGTCCTTATTCAATTTGTGTTCCTTATCATCAGTTTCCTACTCTCCCTCTGCCTTCTGGCCCTTGTCACCGGACTCCTGTACATCGTTAGTCCCATTTAGTTTTACTGGGGTGTCCATTCCCAGGCTTAACATCGAACCTTGAAGGTAACTTCCCCTCTGAGCTGAAAGGGTGTCTGGGGGCCACACTCTCGAGGTTTCTCTAGTATTCTTTAGCCCAGTATATCTGGTCTTCTTTTTTTTTTTTTTGTTTTTGGGAGTTAAAATTATACTCTACATCCTACTCCAGCTCTGCCCAGAACCCTCTGTTGTGATCCTGGTCAGAGGAGTCATTGGTGGTAGCCGGGCACCATCCAGCTGTACTGGGCTCAGTCCCGTGGAGGCCTTGGTAGCTGTGGACCATTAGTCCTTTGGACTAATCTTTTCCTTGTATCCTGTTCTCTTCGTTCTCCCTTGTTCCCGAAGGGATGAGATCAGTGGAGTATCTTAGATGGCCGCTCATAGGCTTTTAAGACCCCAGACACTACTCACCAAGGTAGAATGTAGAGCATTATCTTTATAAGTAGTGTCATGCCAATTGAGCTAGATGTTCCCCGAGATCATGGTCCCCAGAGCCCTCCGTCCAACAACTCAGTCCCTCGGGGGGTTTGGATGTGTCTATAGGGCCTCCATGACCTTTCCTTGTGCAGGTTGTGTTAGTTTCCCCTGTACTATGTACTATCTCATCTCTCACCCAAGTTACCACTTACCTATTACCTATTTAGTATTCCCCCCCCCCTCCCATCCCTGGTAACCAACAAGGATTGTTACATTTTGCATGTGAATTTTTTCATCGGTTTTTACAATAGAGGTCTCATACAATATTTGTCCTTTTGTGATTGACTTATTTCACTCAGCATGATGTCCTCCAGTTTCATCCATGTTATGAGATGGTTCACCGATTCATTGTTCTTTCTCGTTGCATAGTACTCCATTGTGTGTATGTACCATAGTTTGTGTATCCATTCGTCTGTTGATGGACATCGAGGTTGTTTCCATCGTTTTGCTATTGTGAATAATGCTGCCATGAACATAGGTGTGCATATGTCTATTCGAGTGATGACTCTTATTTCTCTAGGATATATTCCTAGGAGTGGGATTGCTGGATCGAATGGTACGTCTATTTCTAGCTTTCTGAGGAAACGCCATATCATTTTCCAAAATGGCTGTATCATTTTGCATTCCCACCAGCAGTGTATAAGAGTTCCCGTCTCCCCGCAGCCCCTCCAACATTTCTTATTTCCAGTGTCTTTGATTCGTGCCAGTAATGCCGGGGTGAGATGGTATCTCATTGTGGTTTTAATTTGCATTTCTCTAATGGCTAGTGATCGCGAGCATTTCCTCATGTGTCTGTTGGCCATTTGAATGTCTTCCTTGGTGAAGTGTCTGTTCATTTCCTTTGCCCATTTTTTGATAGGATTGGTTGTCTTTTTGTTGTAGAGGTGTTGGATTTTCTTGTAGATTATGGAGATTAGACCTTTGTCTGACTTGTACTGTCCAAAAATTTTTTCCCAGTCTGTAGGTTCTCTTTTAACTCTTTTGGTGAAATCTTTTGAAGAGCATAGATGTTTGATTTTTAGAAGATCCCAATTATCTAGTTTATCTGTTGGGTTTTTTGTGTTGATGTTTATGGTTTGTATCCTGTTAATGCCATGTATTAAGGTCTGAAGTGTTGGTCCTATTTTTTCTTCTATGAATTTTATAGTTTGAGGCTTTATATTCAGGTCTTTGATCCATTTTGAAGTAGTTTTTGTATATGGTGTGAGGTATGGGTCCTGTTTCATTTTTCTACAAATGGATATCCAGTTTTGCCAGCACCATTTGTTAAAAAGACTGTCTTTTCCCCATTTGATGTATTTTGGGCCCTTGTCAAAAATCAGGTGACCGTAGGTGGATGGATTTACATCTGAGTTCTCAATTCTGTTCCATTGGTCAATGTCTCTGTTGTTGTACCAGTACCAGGCTGTTTTGAGTACTGTAGCTGTATAGTAGGTTCTCAAGTCAGGTAGTGTGAGTCCTCCAACTTTATTCTTCTTCTTCAGTAGTGCTTTACTTATTCGGGGTTTTTTCCCTTTCCATATAAAGTTAATAATTAGTTTTTCCATCTCTTTGAAGAATGTTGTTGGTATTTGTATCGGAATTGCATTGTATTTGTAAATTGCTTTAGGTAGAATTGCCATTTTCACAATGTTGAGTCTGCCTATCCATGAGCATGGTATGTTTTTCCATTTATGTAGATCCCTTTGGGTTTCATGCAGCAGTGTTTTGTAGTTTTCTTTGTATAGGTCTTTTATATTCCTGGTCAGATTTATTCCTAAGTATTTTATCTTTTTAGGGGCTATTGAAAATGGTATTGATTTCCTGATCTCCTTTTCATCGTTCTCTTTACTGGTGTATAGGAATCCAACTGATTTTTGAATGTTTATCTTGTATCCTGCTACTCTGCTGAATCTTTCTATTAGTTCCAGTAAATTTCTTGTGGAGTCTTTAGGGTTTTCTATGTATAGTATCATATCATCTGCAAACAGGGAGAGTTTAACTTCTTCATTACCAATTTGGATGCCCTTTATTTCTTTCTCTTGCCTTACTGCTCTAGCGAGAACTTCCAGCACAATGTTAAATAGGAGTGGTGATAAAGGGCATCCTTGTCTTGTTCCTGTTCTCAGGGGGAATGTTTTCAGCCTTTCTCCATTAAGAATGATGTTGGCTGTTGGTTTTGCATAGATGCCCTTTATGATGTTGAGAAATTTCCCTTCTATACCTATTTTATTGAGAGCTTTTATCAGGAATGGGTGTTGGACTTTGTCAAATGCCTTTTCTGCATCAATTGAGATAATCATGTGATTTTTTTCTTTCCTTTTATTTATGTGGTGGATTACGTTGATGGATTTTCTAATGTTAAACCATCCTTGCATACCTGGTATGAATCCTACTTGGTCGTGGTGTATTATTTTTTTGATATGATACTGAATTCTATTGGCTAAAATTTTGTTCAGAATTTTTGCATCTATATTCATGAGAGATATTGGTCTGTAATTTTCTTTTTTTGTGATGTCTTTGCCTGGTTTTGGTATCAGCGTTATGCTGGCTTCATAGAATGAATTTGGAAGTGTTGCTTCCTCTTCTATGCTCTGAAATAACTTGAGTAGAACTGGTACGAGCTCTTCTGTAAATGTTTTGTAGAATTCTCCAGTGAAGCCATCTGGGCCAGGGCTTTTTTTGGTTGGGAGTTTTTTTATTACCTTTTCAATCTCTTCTCTTGTTATGGGTCTGTTCAGATTTTCAATATCACTTTGTTGTAGTTTGGGTAGGCCGTATGTTTCTAGAAATTTATCCATTTCCTCTAGGTTTTCAAATTTGTTGGAATATAGTTTTTCATAATATTCTGTTATAATCCTTTTTATTTCAGTTGGGTCTGTTGTAATGTCCCCCATTTCATTTCTTATTTGGGTTATTTGTGCCCTCTGCTGTTTTTCTTTTGTCAGTCTGGCCAGTGGTTTGTCGATTTTGTTGATTCTTTCAAAGAACCAACTTTTGGTTTTGTTGATTCTTTCTATTGTTTTTCTGTTCTCTATTTCATTGATTTCTGCTCTGATCTTTACTATTTCCTTTCTTCCGGTGGTTGTAGGCTTTTTTTGTTGTTCTCTTTCTATTTGTTTGAGTTCTGTAGTTAATGTTTTGATTTTGTCCCTTTCTTCTTTTTTGATATGTGCTTCTATTGCTATAAATTGTCCTCTGAGGACTGCCTTTGCTGTGTCCCAAAGGTTTTGGTATGATGTGTTTTCATTTTCATTTGATTCTAGGAATTTTTTAATTCCATCTCTGATTTCTTCTATTACCCATTGATGTGTAAGCAGAGTATTATTCAGTTTCCATGTGTTTGATTTTTTTTCCTTGCTCTTTCTAGTGTTAATTTCTACCTTGATGGCATTGTGGTCAGAGAAGATACTTTGAATTATCTCAAAGTTTTGGATCTTGTTGAGGATTGCTCTGTGGCCTAAGATGTGGTCTATTCTGGAGAACGTTCCATGTGTATTGGAAAAGAACGTGTACTTTGCAGCGGTTGGATGGAGTGTTCTATATATGTCTATGAGGTCCAGTTGGCTGATTGTGTCCTTTAGGTCTTCTGTATCTTTGCTAAGTTTCTTTTTAGTTGTTCTGTCCTTTACTGAGAGTGGTGTGTTGAAGTCTCCTACTATTATTGTGGAACTGTCAATTTCTCTTTTCAGTGCTGTTAGAGTTTTTTTTATGTATTTTGGAGCCCTGTCATTGGGTGCATAGATATTTATTATGGTTATGTCTTCATGATGGATCATCCCCTTAATCATTATATAGTGTCCTTCTTTGTCTTTTATGGTAGATTTTGTTTTAAAGTCTATTTTATCTGAGATTAGAATTGCCACTCCTGCTCTTTTTTGATAGTTGTTAGCTTGATATATTTTTTTCCAACCTTTGATTTTTAATAAATTCACATCTTTGTTTCTAAGATGTGTCTCTTGTAGACAGCAAATAGATGGATCCTGTTTTCTTATCCATTCTGCCACTCTCCGTCGCTTTATGGGTGCATTGAGTCCATTTACGTTCAGTGTAATTATTGATAGATGTGAATTTGTTGCTGTCATTTTGTAGTGCTTTTTTTTGTGATGCTGAAGTTTTCTTTGTTCTTCTTACTCTCTTGTGCTGAGTTCCTTTTGTTTGTGGATTTTGTGTTCATTTCTTTTGTTTTTGTAGGTTTTGTTTTTGTTGAGACTTTATGTTTTTCGTCTTTATTTTTATGAGTTGGTTTGTTAACTTTTTTTGTGGTTACCATGAATTTTACCCTTATCTTTATAATTTTGAAGCAGTCTACCGTTACTTGGTATCGCCTTGCCTTCTTCTCCTTTAGAAGGTTCTATACCTATGCCGTTTGTTCCCTCTTTCATTGTTTTGATGTTTTTGTCATCCTTTGATTGATTTCTCTGATTCCCTGTTGTATATCTTTTGTTTTTGGAAAGTCGTCTGTAGTTCAGTTCCTAGAATGGTATCTGGTTCATGTTAACCTGCATCCTAGGTCCTAGGTCCTGCCTGAGGGCTTAAGCTGTTTGTCCTCAGATCGAAGAACTCCCTTTAATAATTCTTGTAAGTTTGGTTTGACTTTTGCATATTCCTTTAGTTTCTGTTTATCTGGAAATGACCTAATTTCACCATCAAATCTGAATGAGAGTTTTGCAGGATATATTATTCTTGGCTGACAATTTTTTTCTTTCAAGATTTTATATATGTCATCCCTTTGCCTTCTTGCCTGCATGGTTTCTGCTGAATAATCTGAGCTTAGTCTTATTGTTTCTCCTCTGTATGTGACTTCTTGTTTTTCACGAGCTGCTCTCAGGATTCTTTGTTTGTCTTTAGTTTTAGCGAGTGTGAATATGATATGTCTTGGTGATTTTCTTTTGGGGTCTATTCTATATGGGGTTCGTTGAGCTTCTTGGATGACCAGCTTTTCATCTTTCATGATATTGGGAAAGTTTTCTGTCAGCAGTTCCTCAATGATCCTCTCTGTGTTTTCTGTTTTCTTCCCCTGTTCTGGTATGCCAATCACTCGTAAGTTTTTGCTTTTAATTGTGTCCCACATAACTCTCAGGGTCTCTTCATTTTTCTTTGTTCTTTTTTCTGAGTTTTCCTGAAACAGAGTTGTATCCAAGTGTTTGTCTTCAGTTCCACTGATCCTGTCTTCCATGGTTTCAAATCTACTTCTCAGCCCTTCTATGACACCGTCCATTTCTGAAATCTTGTTGTTTATCTTTTGGATTTCTAATTGTTGTTTTTGTATAATTTTGAGTTGTGAATTTATTTTGGCATTTTGTTCTTGCATCATCTTCCTGAATTCTTCCAATTTTTTGTCTGTATTTTCCATAAATTTGTCTATTTTTTCCTCATGTTTGTCAGCTTTTTGCCTCAGTTCTTGGAAAATTCCGAGTATTAGTGATTTGAGTTCCGTATCAGGTACTTCTAGTGCATTTTCTTCCACAGGAGAGTTATCTGGTGTTTTAATTTGGACGCCTATTGGAGCCATCTTGTCTTGTTTTTGTAAATGTTTTGATATTGTTTGCTGTTTTCGGGGCATTCAGTAGATATTTCTCTCGTTTATTGATTGTAGATTTTTTTTTTTTTTGGTTCTTGTGGTACAGCTGGGCAGATCTAGTTGAGGAGGAGCCACTGGGATGGGTTGCTTGTGGCACTCACCGCAGCCACCAGGACGGTCGGTAGTCAGTGCTGGGCAGGTTCCAATAGGGCGTGCCTGCACCGCTTGGTGATGTGATGTCTAGTGCACGGTGCAGGTAGGTAGGGTGCAGCGGGAAGATGGTTATGTGTGAAGCTAAGCTGGATATGGGAGAGAGGAGAGAGGAGGAGGAGCAAAAAGCGTACAAACATAAAAGAATGCTAGGGGAGTTTGTCGTTGGAATGTACAGATGAGAGACTATGGGATGGAGGAAACCAGAAGGGGGAAGAGAAAGAAAAGGAAAGAATGACCAAATGAAAATCAGAAAAGTTAAAAAACTGCAAAGTTCCCAGGGATCGCACCGATGCAGCTATGAGGTCTGGGGGAGTCGGTCTCAATTTTCACAGCTCAGCCTGGCCAGAAGGTACAGAGGCATACATCGCCTGGTATTCAGGGATCAGAAAGAGAAGGAAGAGATAGAGGGACAAGAAATTAAGCAATGAAGAAAGACAAAAGAGAAAAAGAGGTAAAATATGACAAAACTAATCAAAAAAGGAAGAAAAATAAAATTGAGAAAAAAAAAAAAAGGGCAACACCAGCAGTCAGTGCCTACAAATGGGACCCAGAGAGCCCCCACTCAGGGGCGCGAATTCCAAGAAGCCGATAGTCTCGGGGTTAAGTGACCGTGGCCACGGGAAGCAGAGGGGCCAACGAACAAAGGCCCCAGGATCCCACCCGCGCGGGAGCCCAGACCTGGAAACAGCCACACGCCCGAACGCAGCCCTACAGCCCCGCAGGAGAGAGCAGAGACGGCCCTCGGAACCAGGCACCCAGGCAAAAGGAGGGGGAGGTGGCAGAAAAAGTTCCGCTAGGTGCCAGCAAACGGCTCCCAGAAAGCCCCCAGCCCGGGCGCGCGGAACTCAAGCACCGGCGCCCCCCCGCCCAGGGACCCCGGCCACGGAAAGCAGAGGGGTGAACGAACAAAGGCCCTGGGATCCCACCCACGCGGGAGCCCAGACCCAGAAACAGCCACACGCCCGCACGCAGCTCCACAGCCCCGCAGGAGAGAGCAGAGACAGCACCCAGACCCAGGCACCCAGGCAAAAGGAGGGGGAGGCGGCAGAAAAAGGTCCGCTAGGTGCCAGCAAACGGCTCCCAGAAAGCCCCCAGCCCGGGCGCGCGGAACCCAAGCACCGGCGCCCCCCCGCCCAGGGACCCCGGCCACGGAAAGCAGAGGGGCGAACGAACAAAGGCCCCGGTATCCCACCCACGCGGGAGCCCAGACCCAGAAACAGCCACACGCCCGCACGCAGCCCTACAGCCCCGCAGGAGAGAGCAGAGACGGCACTCGGAACCAGGCACCCAGGGAAAAGGAGGGGGAGGCGGCAGAGAAAGGTTCGCTAGCTGCCAGCAAACGGCTCCCAGAAAGCAGCCAGCCCAGGCGCGCAGAATCCAAGCACCGGCGCCCCCCAGCCCAGAGACCCTGGCCACGGAAAGCAGGGGATCCCCAGCTGAGGCGGAGAGGGGTGGGTGGTGGGAGAGCGCGCACCGCAGTTTACCGGTCGTTCTGTCTCCGACCAGATGCTCTGCAAGGCTGCTCTCCCGTTTGCTGGTCTCCGATAGGAATCCAAGATGGTGGATCCGCGCTGCGTTAGCTGGTAAGGAATCTCTGCCTGAGTCTCTCCTCGCTCTCCGTTCTCTTTTAGTATTCTCACTCCGTTTGGTGTTTGGCTGAGTTCTTTATCTCTTCATTTGGTGTTCTAGGGTTTCAGGATTGTTGATTCTCTGTTAGGCTTAGTTTTTCGGATCTTTGCTGTGGAGGGACGGCGTGGTGTTTCTGCCTAGAGCGCCATCTTGCCCCTCTCTATCGGGAGCCAGGTTTTTAATGCTTGGAATGAGAGTTTACAGATAAGCAAAGGGGGAGGTTAGAATGACCCTTGCAGTATTGGATTAGAGTTGGCAATATCATTATAAACTTAGGTTTAGCTTAAGATAGATACAGATGGTTACATATTGAAATGTGTATGTAGTTGTTCTTGTGTGCCATCCAGTCGATTCCAACTCATGTATATACAAATGAGTATTTGCACAGGTTAGTGCACACAGATATATTTCCCTTATTTCTTTGATTGGTCAGCTGAGAAGGTCCAGCAGTGATGACATCCCAGTAGCAATGAGCATACCTAGTGCCAAGATCTTAGTTTCTAATGCTATTTTCCAGTAAAAGAATCCAGGGCACCTTGGTTAAATGGCTCATTTCTAGAATTTACAAGATGAGTCTAGAACATCCTGTAGTGACTAAAGAAAGGAAGTGACTAAAACAACAACAACAAAACACACATACACACACACACCATAATGGCATGATGGGGTTTGTCGAAGGGACACAAGAGCCACCTGAAAGAACTCCCAATGGCCAAAGCTAAAAGAACTTGGAAAAAAATTAATAAATCATAAGATTTTAACAAGTTTAATGGGATGTATGCTTTCACCATACATATTCACTGTGTATGCTGACCAAATAATTTAAGATTGGACTATATGAAGAAGGATGTGACATCAGGCTTGGAGAAAAGCTCAATAACAACCTGCCATGCATCTTTCAGTCCCTCACATTCCTATAAGTTTGTCATACTGTTGGGGGTTGCGAGTTGCCGTGGCGCTGGAAGCTATGCCAGCGGTATTCAAATACCAGCAGGGTCACCCATGGTGGACAGGTTTCAGCTGAGCTTCAGGACTAAGACAGACTAGGAAGAAGGAACCGACAGTCTACTTCTGAGAAAAATTAGCCAGTGAAAACCTTATGAATAGCAGCAGAACTTCGTCCGATATAGTGCTGGAAGGCACTCAAAACACGACTGGGGAAAGGCTGCCTCCTCAGAGCAGAGTCGACTTTAATGACATGACTGGATTCAAGCTTTTGGGACCTTCCTTTGCTCATGTGGAACGGCATCCATTAATAACTGAAATGTGGAATGTATGCAATGTGAATCTAGAAAAATTGAGAAACATCAAAAATGAAATGGAATGCATAAACATTGATATTCTAGACATTAGTGAGATGAAACGGACTGGTATTGGCCCTTTTGGAATCAGACGATCATATGATCTAATATGCCAGGAATGACAGCGTAAAGAGGAATGGCACCACATTCATCGTCAAAAAGAACATTTTGAGATCTATCTTGAAGCACAACGCTGTCAGTGATAGGATGATATCCATATGCCTACAAGGAAGACCGGTTAATAAGACTATTATTCAAATTTACGCACCAACCACTAAGGCCAAAGATGAAGAAATGGAAGATTTTTACCAACCTCTGCAGTCTGAAATTGATCAAACATACAATGAGGATGCAATGATAATTACTGGTGATTGGAATGCAAATTTGGAAACAAAGAAGGACTGGTAGTTGGAAAATATGACATTGGTGATAGAAATGATGCCAGAGATCGCATGAAAGAATTTTGCAAAACGAATGACTTCTTCATTGCAAATACCTTTTTCCAACAACATAAACAATGCTATACACGTGGACTTCACCAGATGGAATACAAAGGAATCAAATCAACTACATCTGTGGAAAGAAAAGATGGAAAAGCTCAATATCATCAGTCAGAACAAGGTCAGGGGCTGCCTGTGGAACAGACCATCAGTTGCTCATATGCAAGGTCAAGCTGAAACTGAAGAAAATTAGAACAAGTCCACAAGAGCCAAAGTATGACCTTGAATATATCCCATCTGAACTTAGAGACCATCTCAAGAATAGATTTGAAGTGCTGAACACTAATGACCGAAGACTAGAAAAGCTGTGGAATGACGTCAAAGACTTCATACATGAAGAAAGCAAGAGGTCATTAAAAAGACAGGAAAGAAAGAAAAGACTAAAACGGACATCATAAGAGACTCTGAAACTTGCTCTTGAACATCAAGTAGCTAAAGCAAAAGGAAGAAATGACGAAGTAAAAGAGCTGAACAGAAGATTTCAAAGAGTGGCTCAAGAAGACAAAGTAAAGTATAATAAAATGTGCAAACACCTGGAGTTAGAAAACCAAAAGGGAAGAACACGCTCAGCATTTCTTAAGCTGAAATAATTGAAGAAAACATTCAAGCCTCAAGTTGCAATATGGAAGGATTCGATGGGAAAAATATTCAACAAAGCAGGGAGCATCAAAAGACAATGGAAGGAATACATAGTCACGATACCAAAAAGAATTGATCAACATTCAGTCATTTCAGGAGGCAGCATATGATCAGGAATCGATGGTACTGAAGGAAGAAATCCAAGCTGCACTGAAGGCACTGGCAAAAAACAAATCTCCAGGAACTGGTGGAAAAGCAGTTGAGATGTTTCCACAAACAGATGCAGCACTGGAAGTGCTCACTCATCTATGTCAAGAAATTTGGAAGACAGTTACCCAGCCAAACAAGTAGAAGAGATCCATATTTATGCCCATTCCCAAAAAAAGGTGATCCAACTGAGTGTGGAAAAAAAGCTGCTGCAGCAATGTATCAACAGGAAACTTCCAGAAATTCATGCAAGATTCAGAAGAGGACGTGGAACCAAGGATAGCATTGCTGATGTCACATGGATCCTGGCTGAAAGCAGAGAATACCAAAAAGATGTTTACCTGTGTTTTAGTGTCTATGCAAAGGCAATTGACTGTGTGTATCATAACAAATTATTGATAACATTGTGAAGAATGGGAATTTCAGAACACTTAATTGTGCTCATGAGGAACCTGTACATAGATCAAGAAGCATTCATTCAAAGAGAACAAGGGGATACTGCATGGTTTAAAATCTGGAAAGGTGTGTGTCAGGATTGCGTCCCTTCAAAATACCGATTAAATCCGCATGCTGAGCAAAGAATCCGAGACTCTATATGAGGAAGAACAGGGCATCAAGATTGGAGGAAGACTCATTAAGAACCTGCGTTATGCAGATGACACAACCTTGCTTGTTGAAAGTGAAGGGACTTGAAACACTTACTGATGAAGATGATAGACTGCAGTCTTCAGTATGGATTACACCTCAACATAAAGAAAACAAAAATCCTCACCACTTGACCAATAAGCAACATCACGATAAATGGATAAAATATTGAAATTGTCAAGGATTTCATCTTATTGGATACACAAGCAATGCCTATGGGTGCATCAGTCAAGAAATCAAACGACGTATTGCACTGGGCAAATCTACTGCAAAAGATCTCTTCAAAGTGTTGAAAAGTAACTATATCACTTTGAGGACTAAGGCATGCCTGACCCAAGCCATGATATTTTCAATCACCTTATATGAATGTGAAAGCTTGACAATGAATTAGGAAAACTGAAGAAGAATTGATGACTTTGAATTATGATGTTGGTGAAGAATATTGAATATAATAAGGACTACACCAAGAACAAACAAGTCTGTGTTGGAAGTACAGCCAGAATGATCCTTAGAAGCGAGGACGGCAAGCCTTCGTCTCAAGTACTTTGGACATGTTATTAGGAGCTACCAGTCCCTGGAGAAGGACACCATAAGTGGTAAGGTAGAGAGTCAGTGAAAAAGAGGAATGGATTGATACAGTGGCTACAACAATGGGCTCAAACATAGCAATTATTGTGACGATGGCTCAGAACCAGGCAGTGTTTTTTCTGTTGTACTTAAAGTTGCTGTAAGTCAGAACTGACTTGACAGTACCCAACAACAACAACAAAATGATTATAACACAAAGTATAAAGTAAATTTCCATGAGCCTATACAGATATAAATGACTGAATAATATCTGTGGGAGAAGAAATAAATCTCAAATGGAGAATAATTCCAAATAATTTATGTAGCTATTTCATTCAAAGAAGGTGGAGTATAGGATGCACAAGGTGATAGCTTTCCAAAGGATAGAATATGGAAAGGGAGAAGAAAAGAATAACTTTATAGTAAAAAATAACCCCAAGAAACATTATCTTAGCCAAGTTATCAGTCACATCAACAATAAAATGTCATTTTGATATGATGTGATAAGATATGGTATTATATGATGAATGTGGTAGCTTACATTTGCAGTGGTCTTTCCCCAAACTAGTAATACCTCTGTAATCATGAGAAAATATCAAACACATTCCAATTGAGTGTTAATCTACAAAATACTTCATCAGTACTACCCAACACTATCTAGGTCATTAAAAAAGAAAGAAAAGATTAAAATCTGAGAAACTGCCACAGCCAAGAAAAACCTAAGGAGACATAGCATAAATGTAATGTTGTGTCCTGGAGGGGATCTTAGACCAGAAAAAAATAAATTTACCTTAAAAAAATAGAAAGTATGATGGACTTTAGTTAGTAATAATGTATCAACACTGGTTGATGAAATTTCACAAATGTAGGAGTCCCTGGATGGTGCAAACTGTTGTTAATATGCTGGTCTGGTAACTAAAAGGTTAGTGGCTCAAGTTCACCCAGATAAGATGTTAATTAATAAAGGAACTGGGTGGGATGGGTGTGAGAACTCTCTGTACTATCTTCACAATTTTCTGTAAATACAAAACATCTAAAAAATAAAGTTTTTTTGAAAAAAGTGTCTTAAATGTAAGGTAATTCATGGTTAAGTATTTTTTATTGTCATTACTGATTTTGTTGTTTTGATATTTTACTTTTTTAAAGATGGGAGGTCTGACAGCCTTAGAACATGGAGCACCAAGCCGTCTCTCCACAGCAAAGATCTAAAAAACTAAGTCAAACAGAGAAAAACATCAATCCTGAAACCCTAAGCATCAAATAAAGAGACAAAGAACTCAGTCAAGCACTGAATAGAATAAGAAACTAACAGAGAACAGACAGTGAGGAGAGATACATGAAGAGGTCTCCTAAATCACCTAACACAGCACGGATCCATCATCTTGGACTCCTATTGGAGATCGGTAAACAGGGGGTACAAGAAAGCAGCTTCACGGAACTTCCAGCAGGAGACAGAACAACCAGTAACCAGCAATATATGCTTTCTCACCCCCTACCCTTCGTCACCCCCACTCAGACCTCTCTGCTTCCTGCAGCCACAGTCTCTTGACTGGGAAGCACCAGCTTCACCCCCTACTGCTTGGATTCCACCCGGCCACACTGGCCAGCTCCCTGAGTGCCATTTGTTGGCTGCTGGTGTTGCTTTTTTCCGCTTCTTTTGATTTCTTCCATACCACTCACCACTTAACCCTCCTTTCTCTCAAATACCTGGCTCCTCGTGCCATCTTTGCTTCTTCCTGAAAGGCTGTGAAACACCGCTCAACTGTGAAACTGCTTCTGGGCCCGTGCTGCCACACTGGTGGGATCTCCATTGCTTTTTGTGTGTTTGTTTTGATTTGTTCTGTTTTGATTTGTTTATTTGTTTTCTTTTTCTTTTCTTGGCTTGGGAGACCCTTCTAGCCAGGCAGTACTGTGCAGCTTGGGAGTTACTCCCTTCTCCCTTACTGTGCAAAGATTCACAGATCCCTGGGGGCATTTCTTTTTTCTTGTTTTTGGTTTTGTTCTTTTTTGTTTTTGTTTTTGGGTTTTTTGTTTTGTTTTGTTTTCTCTCTTTTCCCCTTTTTGTCTTTCTTCATTTATCAATTTCTAGTCTCTCTATACTTCTCTTCCTATCTCCTGAATACCTGACACTGTGTAACACTTCCACCCCTTCTAGCAAGGCTGTACTTCAGGGCCTGGGAAAAACTTCTCTAATCCTCACAGACAAACAAGGGGCTTCCCTGGAGACTTTTCTTTTTTTTCTTCTAATTTTTATTTATTCATTTTTTTTACTCTTTTTCCTTTTCTTTTTTTTTATTTTTGCTTTTCTCCATTTCTAAGTCTCTCGTCTCTCCACTCCAACAGCAAGCTCCATTAGCCCACTTTTTTCTTTGTTTTTATGTTTTTGGCTCCTATTCCTTTCTCCTCATTCTCCTCTTTCCCACAACGAAGTTGGCTCAGTACATCACAATCTCCCACCTCCTTCTTGCCTACCTGCACCGTGGGCTGAACATCACACCCCCTAGCAGCACCAGGCATAGCCTACTGGAACCAGTCTTGCACTGATTCCTGGCCTGTCATGTCAACCCTAGTATGTGACACGAACAATCCATCCCAGGAATTCCCCTTCAGCTGTACCTGCCCTGCTGTACCATACCTGAGTGACTGACCCGGCCCATTGGAGAAGGAGGTAAAAAGTATCGTGCCTATAAATGAGCACACAACAAAGAACATACAGTCACCTGCTCAGACATAAATAAATAAACTTAAAAAGCAGGACAAAACAAACAAATCTACAATCAATGAACAAGGAAAATAACTACTGAATGTCCAAAAAATCCAGCAGACAATATCAAAACATACAAAAACAGGAAGACAGAATGGTTCCGGTAGGCATCCAAAATAAAACACCAGATGACGTTCCAGTAGAAGAAAAGGTACTAGAACAACCTGATAGGGAATTCAAATCTCCAATATTAGAGATATCCAAGAGGTGAAGTAAAAAAGACAAAAATGAGGAAAAAATAGACAAATTCTTGGAAAATATAGACCAAAAAAAAAAAAAAAAAGAAATAATTCAGTAAAATAATACAGGAACAAATAAATTCACAACTAGAAATCCTACAAAAACAACAGTTAGAAATCGAAAAGATAAACAGCAAGATTTCAGAAATGGACAGTGTCATAGAAGGGATTAGGAGCAGGTTTGAAATGATGGAAAACAGGATCAGTGAAATAGAAGACAAACGTTTGGATACAAATCTGTTTGCTGAAAATCAGAAAAAAGAACAAAGAAAAATGAAGAAACGCTGAGAATTATGTGGGATACAATCAAAAGCAAAAATCTGTGAGTGACTGGAGTTCCAGAACAGGGGAAGAAAACAGAAAACACAGAGAGGATCATTGAAGAACTGCTGAGAGAAAACTTCCCTAATATCATGAAAGATGAAAAGCTGACCATCCAGGAAGCTCAATGAACCCCATATAGGATAGACCCCAAAAGAAATTTACCAAAGCATAGCATAATCAAACTCGCTAAAACCAAAGACAAAGAATCCTGAGAGCAGCATGAGAAAAACAAAAAGTCACAAACAGAGGAGAAACAGTAAGACTAAGCTTGGATTATTCGGCAGAAACCATGTAGGCAATAAGACAATGGGATGACGTATATAAATCTTTGAAAGAAAAAAAAATTGCCAGCCAAGAATAATATATTCTGCAAAACTCTCATTCAAATATGATGGTGAAATTAGGATATTTCCAGATAAATAAAAATTAAGGGACTATGGAAAACCAAACCAAACTTACAAGAATTATTAAAGGGAGTCCTTCAATCTGAGAAGAAAGAACATCAGACTACAGGCTGAATCTAGGACACAGGATCATACCAGCCAGATACCAACCTAGGAAATGAACACTTAAGGACTATCCCAAACCGAAAGAATTACAACATGGAACCAGAGAGGTTAATATGTAAATGACAACAACATTAGACTAATAAAAGAGGGAATAACCATTGTAGGTATAGAATCTTCTAATGGAGAGGAATGCAAGGTAATACCAAGTAATAATAGACTGGATCAAAATTAGGACAATCAGGTAAATTGCAGGATAACCACAAAACAAACCTACTCATCAAAATAAAGAAGAAAAACATGAAGTCTCAGTTTAAAAAAAAAACCTACAAAAACAAAAGAAATGAAAAAAAAAAATCCACAAACCAAAGAAATTCAGAAATTGGAGAGTGAGAGAAACAAGGAAAACATCAGAACAACCAAAAAAAAAAGAAAAAAATCACTAGAAACACACTACCTACCCAAACTACCATAAAGTGTTGTTGAAAATCTGAACAGACCCATAACAAGAGAAGAGACTGAAAAGGTAATAAAATAACTCCCAACCAAAAAAACCCCGGGCCCAGATAGCTTCACTGGAGGATTCTACCAAACATTCAGAGAAGAGTTTACACCAGTACTACTAAAACTATTTCAGAACAATGAAAAGGAAACAATATTTCCAAATTCATTGTATGAAGCCAGCATAACTCTGATATCAAAACCACGCAAAGACACCACAAAAAAAGAAAATTACAGACCAATATTTCTCATGAATATAGATGCAAAAATTCTCAACAAAATTCCAGCCAATAGAATTCAGCATCATATCAAAAAAATAATACACCAAGACCAAGTAGGATTCATACCAGATATGCAAGGAGGGTTCAACATTAGAAAATCACTCTTTGTAATCCACCACATAAATAAAAGGAAAGAAAAGAATCACATGATCATCTCAATTGACACAGAAAGGCATTTGACAAAGTCCAACACCCATTCCTGATAAAAACTCTCAATCAAATAGGTATAGAAGGGAAATTTCTCAACATAATAAAGGACATCTATGCAAAACCAACAGCCAACATCATTCTTAATGGAGAGAGGCTGAAAACATTCCCCTTGAGAACAGGAGCAAGACAAGGATGCCCTTGATCACCACTCCTATTTCACATTGTGCTGGAAGCCCTAGCTAGAGCAATAAAGCAAGAAAAAGAAATAAAGGGCATCCAAATTGGTATTGAAGGAATTAAACTGTTCCTGTTTGCAGATGATATGATACTATATGTAGAAAACCTTAAAGACTCCACAAGAAAACTTCTGGAAATAATAGAAAGATTCAGCAGAGTAGCAGAATACAAGATAAACATACAAAAATCAGATGGATTCAGGTAAACCAATAAAGAGAATGATGAAAAGGAAATCAGGAAAGCAATACTATTTATAATAGCCCCTAAAAAAATACTTAGGAATAAATTTAACCAGGGATGTAAAAGACCTATACAAAGAAAACTACAAAACATTACTGCAAGAAACCCAAAGTGATCTACGTAAATGGAAAAACATACTATGCTCATGAATAGGTAGACTCAACGTAGTGAAAATGACAATTCTACCCAAAGCAATTTACAAATACAATGCAATCCTGATCTAAATAACAACATAAGCAAATGCCGGTCATCACATACTTTAAAGAAATGGAACAACTAATCATTAGCTTTATTTAGAAGGGGAAGAAGCCCCAGATAAGTAAAGCACTATTGAAGAAGAAGAATAAAATAGGAGGACTCACACTACCTGACTTCAGAACAAACTATACAGCTACGGTAGTCAGAACAGCCTGGTACTTGTATAACAACAGAAACATTGACCAATGGAACAGAATCGAGAACCAATATGTAAATCCACCCACCTACGGTCACCTGATCTTTGACAACATCCTGAAGTCCATCAAATGGGGAAAAGACAGTCTTTTTAACAAATCGTGCTGGCAAAACTGGATTTCCATCTGCAAAAATTGAAACAGGTCCCATACCTTACACCGTACACAAAAACTAATTCAAAACGGATCAAAGACCTAAATATAAAACCCAAAACTCTAAAGATCATAGAAGAAAAAAATAGGATCAATGCTAGAGGCCCTAATGCATGGCATTAACAGGATACTAACCATAACCAACAACTCACAAACTCCAGAAGACTAGCTAGATAACTGGGATCTTCTAAAAATTAAACACTTATGCTCATCAAAAGACTTCACCAAAAGAGTAAAAAGAGAGCCTACAGACTGGGAAAAATATTTTGGACATTACAAGTCAAACAAAGTTCTAATCTCTAAAATCTACAAGAAAATCCAACACCTCTACAACAAAAAGACAAATAATCCAATTAATAAATGGGTAACTGAAATGAACAGATACTTCACCAAAGAAGACGTTCAAGGGGCCAACAGACACATGAGGAAATGCTCACGATCACTAGCCATTAGAGAAATGCAAATTAAAACCACAATGAGATACCATCTCACCCTGGCATTACTGGCACGAATCAAAAACACTGGAAATAACAAATGTTGGAGAGGCTGCGGGGAGATCAGAACGCTTATGCACTGCTGGTGGGAATGCAAAATGATACAACCATTTTGGAAAATGATATGGCACTTCCTTAGAAAGCTGGAGATAGAAATACCATATGCTCCAGCAATCCCACTCCTAGGAATATATCCTAGAGAAATAAGAGCCGTCACACGAAAAGACATATTCACACCCATGTTCACTGCAGCATTGTTCACAATAGCAAAAAGATAGAAACAACATAGATGCCCATCAACAGATGAATGGACAAACAAACTATGGTACATACACACAATGGAGTATTATGCAATAATATAGAACAACGATGAATCTGTGAAGCATCTCATAACATGGATGAAACTGGAGGACATTATGCTGAGTGAAATAAGTCAATCACAAAAGGACAAATATTGTATGAGACCTCTACTGTAAAAACTCTTGAAAAAGTTCACACATGAAAAGAGACAAACTTTTTTGGTTACGAGGGATGGGAGCGGCACAGGGGGAATACTAAATAGATAATAGATAAGTGGTAACTTTGGTGAAGTGTAAGACAGTACACAGTACTTGGGAAGCCAGCACAACTTGTCCAGGGAAAGGTCATGGAAGCTCCACAGACGCTTCCAAACTCCCTGAGGGACTGAATTGCTGGGCTGAGGGCTGTGGAGACCATGGTCTTGGGAAACATCTAGCTCAGCTGGCATAACACAGTTTATAAAGACAATGTTCTACATTCTACATGAGTAAGTAGTGTCTGGGGTCTTAAAAGCCTGTGAGTAGCCATCTAAGATATTCCACTGGCCTCACCCCTTCTGGAGCAAGGGAGAATGAAGAAAACAAGATACAAGGAAAAGATTAGTCCAAAGGACTAATGGACCACAGCTACCAAGGCCTCCACCAGACTTGAGTCCAGTTCAGTTAGATGGTGCCTGGCTACCACCACTGGCTGCTCTGACAGGGATCATAACAGAGAGTCTCGGACAGAGCTGCAGAAAAATGTAGAACAAAATTCTAATTCACGATAAAAGACCAGACCACTGGCCTAACAGAGACTGGAGAAACCCTGAGAGTATGGCCCCTAGACACCCTTTTAGCTCAGTAATGAAGTCACACTGGCCCAAGATTAGACAGTCCCATAAAACAAAATAAGACTAATGGGGCACAACAGTCCAGGAAGAAGGACTAGAAGGCAAGAGGGAACAGGAAAGCTGGTAACAGGGAACCCAAGATTGAGAAGGGAAAGTGTTGACATGTCGTGGCTTTGTTAACCATTGTCATAAAACAGCATGTATACTAACTCTTTGAGAAACTATTTGTTCTGTAAACCATCTATAGTATAATAAAAAATAAATTAATTAAACCAAAATAAAAATAAAAAATAAAGATGGGAGGTCCTAGAGCATGTTTGTAAGTACTTAGGACTAAAGGGCTAAGTGGGGAGAGAGATATTAAAAGCACAGTAGTGAAGGAGCCCTGGTGGTTCAGTGGTTAAGCACTTGGCTGCTAACCAAAAGGTTGGCAGTTCAAATCCACCAGCTTCCCCTTGGAAACCATATGGGGTAGTTCTGTCATGTCCTAAAGGGTCGCTATGAATTGGAATCTACTTGACAGGAATTTTTTTTTTTTTTAACTCATTGAAAAAAAAAAAAATTTTTTTTTGGAGAATCCAGAGAGAATGGAACACAGATAATGTTTATTGTTTTCCATTGAACATGTTATTTATTATTTCCTTCCCTATATCACATGGTTTTTAATTTTCTATCATTACAATTTTGTCTCATCTAGCCCAGCCGTCGGGATCCACGTATCAGGCATTTCTATCAGGTTTGTCTCTGTCACTGAAAATGGAAGTTGAAATCAGGAGTAACGGACAGTGTGATAGAGTACTTTTCTAAAACGAATTTAATCTAGCATATGTAGAATGTTCTTTTATGGGAAGCTATGCCGTCTTCGTAAGACGTAAAGCCGAACCAGGTAGGAATGTCTATTCATATCAAGTTCAGCAATCATTAATATATTTGACATCCATATAGAATGGTAAATAATACCCACAGAGGTTAAAAAAAAAGAAAAAAAAAAGAAAATAAAGTGCACATTTAGAACACTTGGGGGATAAGTTGAAACAGTTTAAAAGTTAAGAGTAATATTTTACATTTCCTCTTCATTATTCAGACCTGGGGAAAATCCCCTACAGCAGACTTGTTTACAAACTGGAGAAAAAGAAGATTTTCTTTATCTGCAGAGTGATTAACGATACCAAAGTCGTGGACTCCTGTAAATATCTCATGAGGACCCTGGTTAAACTTGTTAATCAGAAAGCACACTGATCCAATTAAATGGATATTAATTAAATTTGTAAGGGAGAAAGAAAAACACCCAGACAAAATTTTGAAACTGGGGAATACTATGGAGGACGAATGGCCTGATATAGAGCAGGGCAAAGCTCTATTTCATGACAAACTAATAAAAATAAATATTTGAGACAATAGCTATGATCTCAAATATCTGTAAAAACTGCATAGATTAAATAAGACTTAATTTGATATTTTATAAAAGGTAGTAACTATTATGTTATCATCAATAAAGTGATGATTCTACATTTTATATATCTTACCTAGACCTCTTCTTGGAATTCGAGACTCATATATGCAGTTTTCTTAGTTCACTACTTGGTAGTGTACTAGACAACTCTTTACTTTTTCAGCCTAACATTTTCTCCATCCCATGGTCTTCCCCAATTCAGAATAAATCAATTTCATCCATCCTATTGCTCAGGCTAAAAACTTTGGAGATATCTCTGATTTTTCACTTTTGTTTTCCCCACATCCAAATTATCTGCAAATTTTACTGTTTCTAGCTTCAAAACATAATCTGAATCTTTCCAATTTTTATCAATTCCATTGGTATCAGCCAGAAAGCATTGTCTTTTTTTTTTTTTGTGTGGATTACCCCGAAAGCCCCCAAACTGGTTTCTATCAATGTGTCCTTCCATCATTCAGTCTGTTCTCAAAAAGAAGCTAGATTGTTTCTTTTAAAATTATAGAATGTCTCAGATCATTTCCCTAATTAAAACCATCAAATGCTGCTTTAAAATAACATTTGATATGCAATAGTGTGATTCCACTTCTGTTCTTCAAGATTTCCTGAACTACTCTAGGCCATTTACATTTGAAAATACATTTTAGAAACCTGTGTCAATTTATATTATATACCAAATTTTATATCATCCACAGAAGGATGGCAATTTCAGCAGCTGTCAATCGTTGCTTAGGAGAATTTCGTGGGAACTGGAAAGATTTTCTATTTTTCAGACTTGGTTTTAAAGAAAGTCATTATACAATTCCATTCTCTATGACTCTGAGAAAATATGAATAGTTTATTACTCTAGTATAGCTTTAATAAGTTTACTGGGTATAAGAAGCAAGAAAGGTGACCTTTCTATACACTTTTTCTACTCTTTAGAAGATAATTTCTATCAAATAAAAATGACATAATCAAGAAAAGTAAATGTTCACATGGGTATCTGTTCATTTTTCATCATTATGGTACAAGTAAGGACTTATATAAAGATTAGTCTTTGATTTTAATTTAAATGTATTTTGCTGGTAAATTGGATTTTGATATGATTCATAAGGATATATTTCATGTACCAAGCTGAATTGCCTAACTTTACAAACTGGTATAGATCCGGAGAGAAACTTCATTTCAGGCAATCTTTTTAATATCTAGACAGAAATGGAAAATTTACTCTTGCAGTTCTCTGAGGTTCTACTGCAGTAAGAATTCTATTTATCTAAGCAAATGAAATAGTGTACATTTAGGCACGCTCCTCTCTTCTTCTCTACAGTATTACATGTTAATATATTTAATCTATTCAACATCTTCAGCTATTTTAAAACATAATCACATGCATTTACGCTAGTGCTTGGGTATTCTAGTCATACTTTTACTATTGGTAATGAATTTGATCTATCAGCAAATGTTATATAAACTTTTATCTAGTGACATAAACAGAATCAGATTCATAAAACTTGTATTCTTGGAAATTTAAATTTCCAGCTCTAAACAATCTCTTTCTCAATGTTAATCTATACAGCACTTTAAACACTTTTATTTTTTCTAGATTTTTAAGACACTATTTTAATGAAGAATCTCTAGCTATTTCTTCACTTAAAATGACAATTAACTAGTAGATGTCATCTTTCAACATTGATTAAAATTAATATGACTTATTAAAATCAGTGAGACTTAAAATCATGCAATCTTTGGTAATTATACAAAAATGGTGTTGATGCTCCATTTCCCAAGTAATCAGCATCCTGTAGAAGCTGCTTATTACAAAAATTATGCTAACTGATCCTCTCCCCAACAATTGCCAGTTAAATCAGAGCAGCCTATTGTTTGTAGACACTATTGATTGGCTAACAAAATATGTCTTCCTCAGTTTATTAAACCCAAATTTTGTTTAGACCATGATATACTGTATTATGACAAGCCTCTTCACTAGCCCCAGGCATGAGTTATTATTTGTTTAAACCAAGCATGGCAATTACATGTCCTCTATTTGTGACTGGTTAAGGAGTGAGAATGTGGCCTTACTCTCACCAATGAGTCATGAGAAGAGGTATCATAAGTAGAATTTGGGGGAAGATTCTCCTTTGAGATTAAGAAACAATAGAACAGAAGACTTTGCCTTTTCTTCTTCTTGCCTTTAACGTGGTTTTGTGATGATGTGATGTAAATTGAGGCTGAGAGGTGACAAGCCTAAGTGAAAAAAAGCTAACACAAGTTTTTGGAAGGATAGTAAGAGATTAATTGTTCAATTAGTTCTTGCATCAAAACTAGAAGCACTTATCTCTAGATTCCTTGACAGAAGAAATAATGAAATGTCTCTATTGTTTAAAGTTTTATGACAGTATTGTACATTCATCCTAATTCATACAGCTTCTTTTGCTATTTGAAAATTGGGTCCCAAATAAGAAAATGCAATTAATGATGACTGCTATCTTGGATAGTAATAATAATAGCTAACATTTATTGTTCAATTGCTATGGTTCTTTGTCCTTTTATATAGGTTATTATCTCCTATAATACTTACAGTAATTTTATAAAATGTCACTTTATTATACCTACTTTATAAGTGAGAAAAAGGAGGCACAAAGAAGTAAAATAAGTTCACACAGAATGTAAATTCACATTTATGCAGTCTGGCTCCAAAGCTCAGGCTTCTCTTGGTTGTCCATGGGGTACATGAACATGTCATATGGTCATATCACATAATCCATAATTTGTATAAAAACAAAATGAAAAAGGGTTATTAAAATAACTACTTTTAAAATGGAAAAAAGAAATTATTACAAAATAAAGTTAGTTTATTCTTTGTTACAAACTTTGTATAACTATTATCTCTTACAGTGTATATATTAGACATACCACTTCAGTTAAAGTGATGTAATTTTTAAATGATTTTATGTTTAAAATGATTTTAAAAAATGATTTAGTGTTTCTTTTGATGTTTGTGTTTGCTTATGCAAGTTTTAGTTTTTAACCTAGTAATTACAAACCTGAAATAATGATAAATCATTTTTAACCCTCTCATGAAATGTATTAGACATTAGGGAAAAAAATACCTTAGAAATGATGCTTATTACAATACTTAAATGAACTTGAACCTGTGATTCAGTATAACACTGGGCCCTATTCCTTCATAAATGCTTTTGATGAGAAAGAAACATGTCATAATAGTGTCAGATTATATTCAAGATTTGGACTGAGTAACAAAATAGATTGGAAATAGGATCAGGAAAATATTGCCGTTAAGTGGGGGAGGTAAAGACAAACTGGAATACACACATACACACAGATTTGGACTCAGAAGAAACTTCCCATACAACCTACATCTCTAAATCAATTTTTTGACAGAATTTCACAAACGTTGGGTGAAATTAAAAAAAAAAAAAAGGATTTATTTTTTCCTTTCCTCATAGACTTGAGTATTACATAAGAAGATATTAAATTTTAGGAATGAAAACACAAGGGATCTCTCCTTATCCCTAAGAACATACAAGGGACATCTCCAATTCATCTCTAAACATGAGAATTTTTTTTTTTAATACATGCTCTCTGATCCTTCTGATATAATATGTAACCCTGAATGTTTGATTTGATAATCTTACATTTTTCACATAATAAATAATCCTCATTTTTTTTCCCATTTCTCCTGGAATAATTTGTGCATCCTGCTCTTGAGAGTTCTGTTAATTACCCTATCTCAGATAATTCACATATAGATATTTTGATAATTCCCTATATAGAGGTCATGGAGTGTGTTAAACACAATTAATTGTGAAGCATATAAAATATTTCAACTTAAGAGAGTACCAATAGTATGGAATCTTTTGTGAACTAATTAATTGCTGGTACAATTCTTACATAATCCTTGACATATGATTAATAGTTTTCTTAGTCCATATTTCTGATTGTCTTTCATGCATATTAAAAATTAAATTTATCACCACCATCCAAATTAATTACACATTCCATATGTTTACTTTCAGATATAATTTTAATAGTTATTGACTTAGAAGCCATTTTGAAGTATAAATGAAAGCACTTGCATATTATACATAACATTTTTATTTATACAGAAAATTTTTATTTCAAGAGCATGCCTTGCATAATATGATATGATAGCTCAAAAAAGATTTGGGAAATGCCTATGCTTTTTGAGACTACACAGAATTATGTTTACGGTCAACAAAAACATTTTCAAGCCTGTTGCTTAGCAACCTGCATACAAGGAAAAAATAATTTTGCATCGGTTCTTACATAGTAAGAGCTTATAGTATTAAATTCTTTAGCATTATTATTAGTATTATTTCTCTTCAAGAATTTCACCAACAATATTGATTTGATTGGCTTTCTAATTTTATTCATAGCTTTGAGTTTTCTTATTAACTTTTTTATGAAAGCGGGGTAATAAAAACACACATCAACTTTAGAGAAATAGGAAGAAAGAATGAAGTTATATATAGATGCAAATAACCATTTCATTACACCTTAGGGAAAACAAATGCTGATCATAATTATTGTGAAGGTACTGTTTTCCTCTCTTTTTGAGGGGCTGTTTTGTTCTATGTACTATTATCTTTTTTTTAAATATGTCTTTAGTTAATTTCTTATGTGATAACTCAAGCTGGGAAGACAAAAACAGTATCTACACCCACAGGTGTGTGAATCTTTTCTCCTTTTCCACATTTACTCATGGCGTGAGGATAACTTTGACAAGTTAAACATTTCTACTAGAATCTCATGAAAAACAGCAGAGCAGTAGCATCATTAGAGTAAAACAATGGATTGCTTTCATTTTTATTTTCTCTGTAATGTTTAAAAAATCACAGGAGCCTAGCCAACTATTACAAACAATATTATAAAATTATGAGAGCTGGTGTTCATTCATTAATACCAATAGATGATTTCCTTACATAAAATTAAGATTTGCCTCCCTGAGGGACTGAATTGCTGGCCGGAGAGCTGTGGGGACCATCGTCTGGGGAACATCTAGCTCAATTGGCATAACACAGTTTATAAAGACAATGTTCTACATTCTACCTTGGTGAGTAGTGTCTGGGGTCTTAAAAACCTGTGAGCGGCCATCTAAAATACTCCACTGGTCTCATCCCTTCGGGAGCAAGGGAGAATGAAGAGAACAGGATACAAGGAAAAGATTAGTCTGAAGGACTAATGGACCACAGCTACCAAGGCCTCCACCGGATTGAGTCCAGTACAACTAGATGGTGCCGGGCTACCACCACTGACTGCTCTGACCAGGATCACAAGAGAGGGCTCTGGACAGAGCTGGAGAAGAATGTAGAATGTAATTATAACTCACAAAAAAAAAAAAGACCAGATTTACTGGCCTAAAGGAGACTGGAGAAATCCCGAGAGTATGGCCCCAGACACCCTTTTAGCTCAGTGGTGAAGTTATCTCTGAGGTTCACCGTTCAGCCTGGGAGTGGACAGCCCCGTAAAACCAAATGGGACTAATGAGGTACAGGAGTCCAATGACAAGGGCCAGAAGGCAGAAGGGAACAGGGAAGCTGGTGATAGGGAACCCAAGGTTGAGTAAGGATATTGTTGATGTGATGTGAGATTGTTAACCATTGTCATAGGGCAACATGTGTAGTAACTGTTAAATGAGAAACTATTTTGTTCTTTAAGCCTTTATCTTAAGTGAGAATAACAGCATAACTGGAAGAGCATAGTCGATGTCACTGAACTGTGCATGTAGAAATTTTTGAAATGGTGTATGTTTGGCTATATGTATTTTCACCAAAAGAAAAGGTTGAGAAGTTTGAGGGTTGACATGTTGTGGGGTTGTTAACCAATGTCATAAAACAATACGTGTACTACTGTTTCATGAGAAACTATTTGTTCTGTAAGCCTTCACCTGAAGTACAATAAAAAAAAAAAAAATTAAGATTTGCATATTCCATTTCCTTTTGTTATCCCTATTGCTGTTAATGGCACCATTGTGTTGTCAGCTATCAAGCTAGTAGTCAGTTAATTGTTATCCACCCATGCTTACTTCTGCTGCTCATCTATGACAGGTGACTAGGTCTTGCTTATTTAAGAGGCTTTGTGGTTCAGTGGTAGAATTCTCATCTTCCATGCGAGAGACCAGGGTTCAATTCCCAGTCAATGCACCTCATGCACAGACACCACCAGTTTGTCACAGGAGGCTTGCCTGTTGCTATAATGCTGAAGAGATTTCAGCAAAACTTCTAGACTAAGATGAACTAGAAAGAAAGATCAGGCAACATACTTCTGAGAATCAGCCTATGGATCCCAACAGTCTGAACCACAATCAGTCATGCGGATGACTCAGGATCATGAAGGACCATGCAGCATTTCATTCAATTGTTCAGGGGATCCCATGAGTCCCCAGAAGACCTGACAGCAGCTAACAACAACTACAACAACAATGTCTTGCATAACTCCATTTTTTCATCAAACTGAAATCATTCTTTTTATAGTCACTGTATTTTCATTAGTTTATACCTCCATAATTCTTAGAATTGTTTCTAAACTGGTCTTTTTCATTCTAGTCTTTGCTCTTAAACTCTAGACACCGCTCCCAGAGCTCTGTTTCTGCAGCAATGATCACATTACTACCCTACTTCAAACCTAGCAAAGACTTCCTATTACCTACACGGAAAAGTCAGAAACTCTTAGCATAACATAACACATGTCCCCAAGAGGAGCTTCTGCTTACCTCATCTACGTATCTACTAATTTCTTTCCCACTACATACTGTACTTAAATAATGTTAACATAGCTGTACTTTCTAAATGTGCATTTTTTTCTAATTTTCTCTCTTTCCATTACTTTAAACATATGATCCCTATGCATAGAATTTCCTTTTCTTCTTTGTTTCTTTGGAAAACAACAAATTTTTAACTCTCAAATTTACCATTGCTTCCCCCTCAAAAGTTTCTGTTTAACTCTCCTTGCCAGCACAGTTGATTATTCCCTCATTAGAGCTACTACCGTAGCTTTTACATGCATCTGTTAATATAGCATGTCATATTTATGTGTTTAGAGATCAGCAGCTCTTATGTGGTTAACCAAGAAAAAAAAACCCTTTGCCATTGAGTAGATTCCAACTCACAGCAACCCTATAGGACAGAGTAGAACTTCCCTGTAGGGTTTCCAAGGAGCAGCTGGTGGATTCAAACTACCTACCTTTTGGTTAGCAGCCATAGCTCTTAACCACAGCACCAGCAGGGCTCCCTTATGTGATTAGCAGTTTTTTTTTTTTTTTTCTTTTTTTTTATCCATACCCCATCTTCAGGGGTTATGCCAGAATTCTTTAAACTCTAGAGCTTGATGTTTAACACATACTCAGTTGTGCAATAAACCGATGTGAGTAAATGAATACATCTATTAAATTAACAATGAAACTAGTAACATAAATTTAAAAAGTAGTGTTTATTGGGAAATTTTATCTCTGAAGAATCGTTGTTGTTAGGTGCCATCAAGTCAGTTCCAACTCATAGTGACCCTATGTACAACAGAATGAAACATTGTCCAGTCCTGCACCATCCTCCCAATCTTTACCGTGCTTGAGCCTATTATTGCAGCCACTGCATCAGTCCATCTTATTGAGGGTCTTCCTCTTTATTGCTGACCCTCTACTTTACCAAGCATGATGTCCTTCTCCAGTGACTGGTCTCTCCTGATAACATGTTGGAAGTACTTGTGACAAAATCTCACCATCTTGGCTTCTAAGGAGCACTCTGGCTATACTTCTTCTAAGACAGATTTGTTCATTCTTCTTGCAGTCCATAGTATATTCAGGAGTCTTTGCCAACAGCATAACCCAAAGTCATCAATTCTTCGGTCTTCCTTATTCATTGTCCAGCTTTCGAATGCATATGAAGCAATTGAAAACACCATGGCCTGGGTCAGGCTTACCTTAGTCTTCCAAGTGATATCTTTGCTTTTTAACACTTTTGAAGAGGTCTTTTTGCAGATTTGTCTAATGTAATATGTCATTTGATTTCTTGACTGCTGCTTCCATGGGTATTGATTGTGAATCCAAGTAAGATGAAATCCTTTACAACTTCAATCTTTTCTCCATTTATCATGATGTTGTTTATTGATCCAATTGTGAGGATTTTTGTTTTCTTTATGTTGAGGTGTAACCCATACCGAAGGCTGTAGTCTTTGATCTTCATCAGTAAGTGCTTCAAGTCCTCTTTGCTTTCAGAAACAAGGTGGTGTCATTTGCGTATAGAAGGTCGTTAATTAGTCTTCCTCCAATGCTGATGTTGCATTCTTCTTCATATAGTCTAGTGTGGGGATATATGCCATTTAAACATGGCTGCACTATTGACAACTGCAGCCCCCACAGGCCTCTATGCTGCACAGCATGTTGAGACTTGTCAGGATGTGTTTTCCCAAACCTATTGTCCCTTTGCTGATTGACTTGTTTACCTGAATTCCTTCTCCCTTGCCCACACCCAAAGCCCGTTGTTTTGTTAATTGTCTTATTGATTGCTGTATTGACTATAAAATAAACTCCTGGGACTGAAGTGGGGGTCGACTCCTCAAAGTGACCCTCCTGGCCCCACTTCTCTGTAAGAGTTGTGCAGTTGGTTACTGTCTTCGCCGTCCTGATTACCGTCGCCTCTGTGACAGTCTAGCTTCTCAGATTATTTGCTCAGCATACAGATTAAATTTGAAACATTAGGTATTTGTTTTTAGTGAAAATAACAGTTAAATAGGATTTCATGAATTAAAACCAACATTTTCCATTTACCTTCTTCATTCAATTTACTTTATTTTTGATATTTTCAATTGACCTGGTTTCAAGTTTTCTAATCCCATCTTGTTGTTGTTGTTGTTGATAGTTGCTCTCAAGTCAGCTTTGCCTTGTGACAACCTTATCTATACAGAACTAGTCCTGAGCCATCTTCATGATTGTTGGTGTCTTAGTTGGGTTATCTAAAGGAGCAAAACAAGTGAGAAGTGTATATATATATATATATATATATATATATATATATATATATATATAAAATACAGAGAGAGATATTTACTCAAAGGAAATGGCTCACACAATTTTGGGGCCTGGCAAGTCCCAAATCCATAAGTCAGGTGGCAGGCTGGAGGCCTCTGCTGGTTTACAGAATTGCACTGGCTGGTGAATTCAAAATCTGCAGGTCAGATGGCAGTCTGGAGACTTCTGCACGCTTACATCCCAAGGTGTGGAGGTCAAGTGACAAGAAGAGTACAGGATCAAACGAGAAAGTGAGCTTTGCCAGAATATCCATTTATATTCTGGAGGCAGACCGCATCTCCAGGGAAACTCCCTTTTTAGCTCACTGATCACATCAGATCACACCATGGAATTACATGAAATTACATCACATTGCATTGCATTACATGACATGATATGGCATGGCATTACATTACATTATGGAATAGCAATCAGCCTAGTATCTGATCAATCACTAAGAATTATAGCCCAACCAAGCTGACATATAAAGTTAACCATCACAATTGATATGTTTTAGTCCAAAATCCCATCGGAATACAACAGAATCCTATTTTACCCTGGGTCTATTCTTCTGTTAAACTGAATGATTAAGTTCTTAATTTTATTCGTTTTGTTTTTTTGGATCTAGCATATCCATGTGGTTCTTTTTTTTTATGATTTCAATATCTAGTGAAATTCATGATCATAATTACTTTATCCATTTCCCCCTATTTTCCTGAATAATTAACTACACTTATTTTAAATTTTTTGGTACAGGGCTCCAATGCCTAGATACCCTGAGGTCTGTTTCTGCTGTCTGACTTTTCATGTTGTGTCATATTCAGTGATGTTCTGACACTGGCTCATACCCTGTTGGGAGATTGAATAGTGATCATCTCTTTCCAAGTCTACACTCAGTAACTTCACATTGGTAGCTGGAAATCAGTCATGGTGGGAATATTTACACCACAAAAATTAGCAAATGCCACAAATCAGGACTGCACCCATCCCCAAAGCCATTGCATACTGTCCTATATTTTAGCATGTTAAGTAATTATTTTATTGAATGTTAAATGTTATAAAAAAGTTGTAGAAGCTCGAAAAAACAAAAAACAACAATAGAAAAAAAGAAAACCAACTTGTTGCCATGGAGTTGATTCTGACTAATAGCAACCTTATAGGACAGAGTAGAACTACCTCATATAGTTTCCAAGGAGTGGCTGGTGGATTCGAATTGCCAACCTTTTGGTTAGCAGACATAGCTCACTGTAGCCCTTAACTGCTGTGCCACCAGGGTTCCATAGATGCTCCAGATGATGTTATTTTCCCTTAGGGAGGGTTCGTCTTTTCTTCTTCTAAGCAGATAGAATGATGGTCCCTGAGTTGAATAAATGGTAGACTGCAGTATTGGTAAGGTTTTGTCTACGTTGGGTTTACCCAAGTCCATAGATATAGTGATCCACAGCTTTTAACTGTCTTGGCAGATGCTTAAGGAGCATTCGTGGAGTAGTGGTTAAGCAGCTCAGCTGCTAACCGATAGGTTGGTGATTTGAACCCACCAGCTGCTCCTCAGGAGAAAGACATGGCAATCTACTTCTGTAAAGATTTACAGCCTTAGAAACTCTATGGGGCAGTTCTACTCTGTCTTATAGGCTGTCTATGAGTTGGAATTGATGGCAATGGGTGGGCAGATGCTTTCTGATTTTCACAGACTGTTTAAGCTCATCTTTTTAAGACTTATACCTTCTGTAACTTCACAATTCAGCGCATGTTAAGCGGGGAAGCATCCGTATGTCAGTCTAAGTTCCGTGGGGCCTCCATTCTGATTGGAATCTTGGTCTCTCAATTTTCCATTTTTTTTTTTCTCCCATTTAACAAGACTTCCAATAGCTCCGGTAGTTTCTCTTTCCTCTAGCAGTATCCCTCTGCCTAGATAATACATAGTTGTTTTTATGCTTTTGTTTTTTGTACTTTTTGTCCTGTACCCCAAAGTGACAAGTATCTTCAGGGACAAAATGGCAGCAAAATGTGAGCTCACCTCTTTGTGGTTTTTTCCTCTCCAGAATCTGAGCCCCACTACTTCTTGTTGATTCAGCAGCTCTCTAATGACATTAAATAGACTTTCTGTTCTTCTTAATGTTTGTAATCTGGCTTTTCTGATTGTTCTTCATAGGACCATTAGTCTGCTATCAGCCATTTCCTCTTTCCTAGAAGAAGTCTAGCCTACTAAAACAGGAACTGCTCCAGGTTAATTTTATGCGTAGTTTCTTTGTATTTTTAAGATGTAGCATCCACCTGTACATAGAAAGTGACAGATACATCTTGCATTTCTATTTATTTTTTTTTTTAAATCCATTCACAGTGATGCAGTTATATATTCTAATGCCTTTCAATATTTCCCAATGTTCCTCTCCTGACATACTCATTCAAGCAATTCTCTGCCTAGAATTTGCACCTTATTTTAACAAATACTATTTTCTATCCATGACTAAATGTGAAACATGTTTATGTTACCATTTTTCTCAGTATTACTGAAATATATTCTTATATCACATCATTCTTAAATATTAAACTTTAAAGAAATAGAGCTCCTTTTTTTGTAAAATTAATGTATGTACTTCATTAAAAAAAAATCAGTATGGAAACATACAAGAAAAACAACAAAATAAAAAAAAAAATTAGTCCTACAGTAGGGGTGGGGACTTGACATTTAGTAAATTTGAGTTCTAATCTCTCCCATTCATGTTTTGATTTTCCTGAAAATAAAATGTGGCTACGTATGACTATTAGATAAAAATACTTAGTTTTAAATTTCTGTGAAATTTATGGAGGAGTAGCTGTGGCAGACAGGCTAAAGTCCCCCTCACTAAAGATATCTATGTCCTAATCCCCAAAATCTGACACTTTTGCAGTGGTTAAGAGCTCTTCTGCTAACCAAAAGATCAGCAGTTCAAATTCATCAGCCACTCCTTGGAAACCCTATGGGGCAGTTCTACTCTGTCCTATAGGGTCACTCTGAGTTGTAATCTACTCAATGGCAACAGGTTTGGTCTTTAGGTTTATAGCAAAAGGGACTTTTGAAAATGTGATTAAAGATTTTGAGGTGAGAAGATTATCGTGGATTTTCTGAGTGCGTCAAATATAGTAACAAGGGTCCTTGGAAGAGGAAGACAGAAATGTACAAGTAAAGAGACATGATGATGAAATCAGAGGTCAAAGTGATGCAGGGCCATGAGCCAAGGAATGCAGACTAATTCTAGGAGCTAAGAACTAGCAAGGGAACTGATGTTCCCGTGCAGCCTCCACAAGGAACACAGCCCTGACACTTTGCTTTTAACCCACACAGACTAATTTTTGTCTTCTGATTTCAAGTTCTGTGAGATAACAAATTTTTGCTGTTTTAAGCTACTAAGTCTGTAGTAATTTGTTACAGCAGTAATAAGAACAAATGCAATAGCTGAATTTAGGGTAAATGCTTCTTATTTGCAATAAATCTTAATTTTTGAATGATTCTGATAATTTTAGAAAAAATATGATATACTAATGGTTGAAATAATTTTTAAATTGTATGCTCCAATTTTAGAAAGAGCTTATTAACCTTCTCTTATGATATATTATTTCACTATTCTAAGTCTGTTATAGTCCCCTCTTCATTCTTGTTCTACATACGTATATATGGCTATTTTCATATTTAAATTTCTGCATTGATCACAATGAGATGTTAAACTTAAGCTCCTGAGTAAAGACAACTTAAAGTCATGTCTCTTTCTACAGAAGACTTAAACTGTTTCTTTATGATCAAATAATTTTTAAAAATACAATTAACAGTAATATTTTCTTTTGAAAATTTTTACCAGAACTTTGTTTTGGATAGATGATCAGTAGAAAGAAATCTAATGTACCATGGCATTCTTGTAGTAACTTTATTTCTGAAAGCTTCAAAATAGTAGGTAGAAGAGATGGGTTTACATTTCAATCATACTCCCTTTTCAAAGAAGTTTCAATGAAACATAAAATATATCCAGTTGCTTCCTAAGAAAATGCTCTGATTATCCTAAATTCTGTACTTGGAATATTATACTGTAGTAATTTAATAACATATCATAAATATAAAATTTCTAAGTGATGGCATTTGAATTTCTACATTACTGGTACATGATCAAAGATAAACCATCACAAATCTAATTGTTAATCAACATTTGAATGCATACATTTGAAATTTTCTTAAAATATTTTGATCTTGGACAGTTATGTAATTTTAATGAAAATTAAATGTTTAAAAAAGAGCTTTTAAGTATATTTTAGTTAATCTGTGAGTAATATACTTTCTCTGAGATTTTGTAGATACCCTATGATAACAGAAAAATAATAGATAAAAGAAATTTCTAAATGATGGCATTTGAATTTCTACATTACTGGTACATGATCAAAGATAAACAAACCATCACAAATCTAATTGTTAATCAACATTTGAATGCATACATTTGAAATTTTCTTAAAATATTTTGATCTTGGACAGTTATGTAATTTTAATGAAAATTAAATGTTTAAAAAAGAGCTTTTAAATATATTTTAGTTAATCTGTGAGTAATACACTTTCTCTGAGATTTTGTAGATACCCTATGATAACAGAAAAATAGATAAAAGGAGTCCATAGAAATGGCAATTGGGATATAAAATGACTCACTACATATGAGAGTTGTTTTTCCCATTAAGATCACAATGTCTGCTTAATCATGAATCAAATAATTTTCTTCTCTTCAGCTGAAAACAAAAAGAAAATATATATAGTTACAAAGAAGCAGAGCTGAATATTTTTCAGCATATAGTTTGCATGTTGGAGAGAAAAAAATAGAAAACAAAATAATTAGTTTTAAATATCCAACCAAACATTGTAAAAAGATTCACTAATTCAGCAATTCACCATTACATTGAAATGAAAATAAGGTGCTGATAAGTTTAAAAGCAAACTGTGCTTTTTTCATCTTTAAAACCTTTCAGTGCTTCTGCAACAGTGTGTGTTGCACAGAGTAGGCAATTAATGTTTGTTGATATAATAATAATATATTCTTGTTTTTTTGAGAAACATTTATATCATTCCATTTCTGGAATTTCATAATTTAATTCCTATGATTTTCTTTTGTTATTTTAAATCCAACCTCTTTTTTTACTCTTATTTGTATTTAATCTAGTCTCAGCAGGTCTACGTAACAAAATGTGAATTGAAAATTTATATGGTATAAAGTAAGAACCATATTTTCATCTATATTTGTCAGATAATCTTGAAATATACTTTTGAATCAGTCATAATCAAGTATTTTAAGGTATGTAGAAAAGAGAAGGCATTGGCAATTCAGCATTACCATGTGTGAAGAGCCAAAGGTTTTGTAGACATAAATTAACATCATAAATTAATATACTTTTTAATGTTCTTTGTTGTTGATGTTGTCAGGTGCCATAGAGTCAG
The DNA here is from genome assembly GCA_030035585.1 of Dugong dugon. NCBI lineage: Eukaryota > Metazoa > Chordata > Mammalia > Sirenia > Dugongidae > Dugong > Dugong dugon. Next base: position 46,394,818 of record CM057465.1, read on the forward strand.
TTTCCACTTACAGGGACCCTGTGTATAACAAAACAAAACACTGCCTGGTCCTGTGCCATTCCCACAATTTTTGCTGTTTGAACCTATTGTTGCAGCCACTGTGTCAATCCATCTCATTGAGGGTCTTCCTCTTTTTCGATGATCCTCTACCTTACCAAGCATGATGTCCTTCTCCAGGGACTGGTGCCTTCTGATAACATGTCCAAGGTACGTGAGAAGTCTTGCCATCCTCACTTCTAAGGAGCACTCTGGCTGTACTTCTTCCAAGACAGATTTGTTTTTGTTCTGGCAATCCATGATATATTCAATATTCTTTGCTAACACCGTAATTCAAAGGCATCAATTCTTCTTTGGTCCTCCTTACTCACGGTCTGGCTTTCCCACGAATATGAGGCAATTGAAAATATCATGGCTTGGAGGAGGTGCACCTTAGTCCTCAAAGTGACATCTTTGCTTTTCAACACTTTAAAGAGGTCTTTTGCAGCAGATTTGCCCAATGCAATGCACCTTTTGATTTCTTGACTGCTGCTTCCATGGGCATTGATTATGGATCCAAATAAAATGAAATCCTTGACAACTTCAAGATTTTCACTGCTTATCATGATGTTGTTTACCGGTCCAGTTGTGAGTATTTTTGTTTTCTTTAATATGAGGTGGAAATCATTGTTCCTTACAAACTTGTATTTCCCTAAATTTTTGTGAGCCCAACAGAGACATGAAGTTGCATGGCAACCAGAGGACCTGAATTCCAAATGGTGACAAACTCTTCTGAGGAGAGACAAGACACACAAACTGTGTGCTTTTAGTTGAGCATGGAATGAAGAGGCAACTACCATAAAAATGAGCAAGAAGAAATCAACTGAAATATTATGAATTCTTAAATTCTGATTATGATAGTTTAGAAACTTTGGAAACCCTACACACAAAGAGAGTTGTCACTCACTCACCAGATCTTTTCCACAGGACCCCAGAAGCAAAATTGGCGGTAGGACAGGAGACATGAAATGGTCACTATTAGAGTTGTACAAAAATGCAACCCCACCCATCTCTCAGATGTTCTTTCAAATGAAGAAAAAAATTAAAGCTATTGGGAAAGAAGCATGAAACCTTCCTGTTTCTATGGCCCAAGTAAAATTTCACTGCTTCTTGGGGAGGGATAGAAGCAAACAACTTCTGCCACAGTTAGAGGGATAGGAATTCTCAGTCCCAAGCGTAAGTGAACATTAACAGATTTTGAAAGGCATTGTTAGTAAAATGGGGGAGGGGGCATTCTATTATTCCAAGACAAAGACAACCAGACTTCAAAGACTTTCATTCTTAGTAAGTGAATGACTTAACATTTGTATTATTTTTCTATAAAAATCTTTTTTAAAAACAGTCCATTCCTTTCTCAACTTCATGTTGCTGTTTTTGTTAGTTGCTGTCAAGCTGGCTCTGACTCATGAAAAGCTTATATATAACAGAATGACACTTGCCCAGTCCTTCACCATCCTCACAATTGTTGGTAAGTTTGAGTCAGTTGTTGCAGTATAAATTCATCTCATGTTGGGTTTCCCTCATTTTCATTGACCCACCACTTTACCAAACATGGTGTTCTTTTCTAGTTATTTGTCTTTTCTGATGATGTATTCAAAGTAAGCAAGACTAAATCATACCATATTTGCTTTCAAGGAGCGTTCTGACTGTACTTCCTCCAAGAAGGATTTGTTCATTCTTCTGGCAGTTCATAGTATGTTCAATATTCTTCACAAACACCACAGTTCAAATGCTTCAGTTCTTCTTCGGTCTTCCTTTTTCATTGTCCAGCATTCACATGTGTATGAGATGATTGAAAACATAGCTTGGGTCAGATGCCCCTTAGTCATCAAAGTAACAACTTTGCTTTTTAAAACTTTAAAGAGGTCTTTTGGAGTAGATTTTCCCAATACAATATGTCATTTGACCTTGACTGCTGCTTCCATGTGTATTTGGATGTTAATCCAGGTAGAATGAAATCCTTGACAACTTCAATTTTTTTTTTGCCATATATCGTGATGTTGTTTATTGGTCCAGTTGTGAGGATTTTTGTTTTCTTTATGTTCAGGTGTAATACATTGAACTCTGAAGTCTTTGACCTTCATCCGTAAGGGCTTCAAGCCGTTTTCACTTTTGGCAAGTAAGTTTGTGTCATCTGCATATTGCAGGTTGTTAAGGAATCTTCCTCTAATCCTGATACTGCATTCTTAATATGGTACAACTTCTTGGATTATTTGCTCAGCATCAGATTGAAGAAGTAAGATGAAAGGATACAGCCTTGCTACACATGTTTTCTGATTTTATTTATTTATTTTTTATTGTAGTTTAGATGTTTACATTTCAAGTTAGTTTCCCATACAAAAATTTATGCATACTTTGTTCTGTGACCCTAATTGCTCTCCCCATACTGTGACAGCACAATCCACCTTTCCACCCCTGATTCCCATGTCCAGTCAACCAGCTCCTAACCCTCTCTGCCTTCCCATCTCACCTCTGGACAGAAGCTTTCCATTTATTCTCCTGTTATCTAGTTGAGCTACGAGGCACACTCCTCACGAGTATCACTTTATGTCCCACAGTCGAGTCCAATCCCTGTCTGAAGAGTTGGCCTCAGAAATTGTCTTCATTCTAGGCTGACAGAGAATCCAGGGGTCATGCTTTCTGGGATTCCTCCATCTAGGTCAGACCACCAAGTCTGGTCTTCTTACTAGAACTTGAGTTCTGCACCCCACCCTTCTCCTGCTCCATCAGGGACTCTCTGTTGTGTTCCCTGTCAGGGCGGTCATTGGTGGTAGCTGGGCACCATCTAGTTCTTCTGGTCTGAGGCTGATGAAGTCTCTGGTTTATGTGGCCCTTTCTGTCTCTTGGGCTACTACTTTCCTTGTGTCTTTGGTGTTCTTCATTCTCCTTTACTCCAGGTGATTGGGAACAATTGATGCATCTTAGATGGCCACTTGCAAGCTTTTAAGATCCCAAACACCTCTCACCAAAGTCAGATGCAGAACATTTTCTTAATAAGGTTTGTTATGCCAATTGACCTAGATGTCCCCTAAAAGCATGGTCCCCAGATCCCTACCCTTGCTACTCTGTCCCTCAAAGTGTTTGATTGTATTCAGGAAATTTCTTAGCTTTTGTTTAGTCCAGTTGTGCTAACTTCCTCTGTAGTGTGTGCTGTCCTTACCTTCCCCTAAGATAATACTTCTCTGCTATCTAGTTAGTGAATAACCCTCACCCTCCTTACCCACCCTCGTAGAATGTTATCTTCTGTGTTTAAACCTTTCCTTAAGTTCTTATAATAGTGTTCTTATACAATATTTGTCCTTCTGCAACTGACTAGATTCATTCAGCATAATGCCCTCCAGATTCCTCCATGTTCTGTTTCACTGGTTCATCATTGTTCATTATCGCTGTGTAGTATTCCAATGTGTGTATGTACCATAATTTGTTTATCTATTCGTCTGTTGATGGTCACCTAGGTTGTTTCCATCTTTTTGCTTTTGTGAACAGTGCTGTGATGAACATGGGTGTGCTTATATCTATTCATGTGATGGCTCTTATTTCTCTAGGATATATTCCAAGGATTGAGATTGCTGGATAGTATTGTACTTCTATTTCTTGCTTTTTTAGGAAGTGTCAAATCAATTTCCAAAGTGGTTGTACCATTTTGCATTCCTACCAACAGAGTATAAGTGTTCCAGTCTCTCCACAACCTCTCCAGCATTTATGATTTTGTGTTTTTTGGATTAATGCTAGCCTTGTTGGGGTGAGATGATATCTCATTGTAATTTTGAGTTGCATTTCTCTAATGGCTAAATGCTCGTGAGCATTTCTTCATGTGTCTGTTAGCCATCTCAATGTCTTCTTTGGCAACTTGCCTGTTCATATCCTTTGCCCATTTTTTAATTGGGTTATTTGGTTTTTTGTTGTTGACGTTTTTCAGTATCTTGTAGATTTTAGAGATGAGACCCTTATTGGATTTGTCATAGCCAAAATGTGTTTCCCAGTCTGTAGGTTGTCTTTTGACTCTTTTGGTGAAGTCTTTTGATGAGCATAAGTGTTTTATTTTTAAAAGCTCCCATTTACCCAGACTCTTTTAGTGCTTGTGCATTTGTTACTTATGGTTCGTATTCTGCTGATGTCATGTATTAGGGCTCCTAGCATTGTCCCTATTTTTTATTCCATGCTCTTTATCATTTCAATTTTATATTTAAGTCTTTGATCCATTTTGAGATAGTTTTTATTGCATGGTTTGAGGTATAGGTCTTGTTTCAGTTTTTTGCAGATGGATATCCAGTTATACCAGCACCATTTGTTAAAGAGACTGTTTTTTCCCCAGTAAATTGACTTTGGACCCTTGTCAAATATCATCTGCTCACAGGTGGATGAATATATGTCTGGACTCTCAATTCTGTTCCATTGGTCTATGTATCTATTTCTGTACCAGTACCAGGCTGTTTTGACTACAGTGGCAGTATAATAGGTTTTAAAATCAGGTAGTGTGAGGCCTCCCACTTTGTTCTTCTTCTTGAGTAATGCTTTACTTACCTAGTACCTCTTCCCTTTCCATATGAAGTTAGTGATTTGTTTCTCCATCTTATTAAAAAATGCCATTGGAGTTTGAACAGGGATTGCACTATATATGTAGATCGCTTTGGGTAGAACTGACATTTTCACAATGTTGAGTCTTCCTATCCGTGTTGAATAACAGTGGTGATAAAGGGCAACCTTGTCTAGTTCCAGTTCTCAAGGGGAATGCTTTCAAACTCTCTCCATTTAGGATGATGTTGGCTGTTGGCTTCATATAAATGCCCTTAATTATATTGAGAAATTTCTCTTCTATTCTTATTTTGTTGAGGGTTTTTGTTTTCTGATTTTAAACACACAGTATCTCCTTGTTTTGTTTGAACAACTGCCTCTTGATCCATGTACAGTTTCCACAGGGGCACAATTAATTATTCTGGAACTCCAATTTTCATAATGTTATCTGTAATTTGTAGTGATCCATACAGTTGAATGCCTTTGTGTAGTTGATAAAACGTAGGTAAACATCTTCTTGGTGTCTCTGCATTTGGCCAAGATACATCTGACATCAGTAATGATACTCCTCTTTCCATGTATTCTTCTTAATATGGTTTGAACATCTGCAAGTTCCTTGTGGATGTATGGTTACAGTTGCTTTTGAATTATCTTACACAAACCATATGAATACCAATATTGTCTCAACTTCATAATTCTTCCTAAAACTTTCTCTTGGGAGCAAAGTTTTTATAAAGTAGTTAAAAAGAAATAGGTAAACTGATAAATTTTACAGACAGTTTTACTAATTTTCACTCATAGTTTTCTGTACTATGAAAAAATAACTGAAATCATTCATTTAAGAATATGAGACTGAAAATATTTTCTCAATTGCTCAAAATTTTCAGTAATCACTCACTCACACACACATGTATACACAGTGTTGGGTAAAAAAGTATTTGCTCTGAAATACACAGGGTATCCATGAGTGAGAATTTACTTGACAGGGTTTTGTATGGTTTTGGTTATATTAAAAGATATATTAGAGTAACAAAAAGTACTTTAAATAATGCAAGAAATATTGAAGAAAAAGTATGCAGCCTCAGGGAATGAGATTAGCCTACCCATGAATTCCTATAATCTTTTTCTGTGAGGGTAAAAAGTGACTCTAAACCTGACAGCAAATACAAAATCCACACTGTACATGTGGTGAAAGTAAAACAAATGCTTTAGAAAAGTACAGACCATCTATGACAATAGAAAACAGGTATTATTTGTGTTAGAGAATAAGCTCTGATTGAATACTATTTTCAATCATATCCCTGAAATAAACATAGACTATTATTATATCCCTTAACAGAGATTAACACGTTCACACCAAATAACAACTTGGAAATAATTAAATGAGAAAGAGTGATCCCAGTACCAGTTTCTCTAATACACTACCTTAATCCAAGCATAATAATATTAAAGCAAAATAAATGGAGAAAAGATTAAAGTTGTCAAGGATTTTGTTTCACAATCAAAGCCCATGGAAGCAGTAGTCAAGAAATCAAGGGACATAATGCATTGGGAAAATCTGCTGCAAAAGACCTCTTTTTCTAAAAAAAAAATTTCTTTATTGTACTTTAGATAAAGGTTTACAGAACAAATAGTTTCTCATTAAACAGTCAGTACACATATTGTTTTTTGACATTGGTTAACAACCCCATGACATGTCAAAGCTCTCCCTTCTCGACTCTGAGAACCTTTTTTTTTGGTGAAAATATACGCAGCCAAAGTTACACCATTTTGAAAGTTTCTACATGTACAATTCAGTTACATCGATTACATTCTTCCAGTTGTGCTGCTATTCTCACTATCCTTTTCTAAATTATTCCATCACCATTATCTTTAACTCACTCTCCCCTAGGCTTCCCAATAAAACTTTTAAGTTACAGTTGTCAATTTGATCTCACATAGTTAATTCTTTTTCTTTTTTGTACGTTAGATGAAGATTTGCAGAACAAATAATTTTTCATTAAACAGTTAGCACACATATTGCCCTATGACAATGGTTAACAACCACATGACATGTCAACACTGCCCCTTCTCAACCTGGGGTTCTCTATCACCAGCTTTCCTGTCCCCTCTTGCCTTCTAGTCCTTGTCCCTGGACTGCTGTGCCTAATTATCCCTGTTTTGTTTTATGAGGCTATCCAATCCCTGGCTGAATGGTGAACTTTGGGATGGGCTTCACCCTGAGCTAAAAGGGTGTCTGGGGCCATACTCTTGGGGTTTATCCAGTGTGTCAGGCCAGTAAATCTGGTCTTTTTTTTGTGAGTTAGAATTCTGTTCTACATCCTTTTCCAGCTCTGTCCAGGACCCTCTATTGTGATCCTGGTCAGAGCAGTCAGTGGTGGTAGCCGGGTACCATCTAGCTGTACTGGACTCAGTCTCTTGGAGGCCGTGGTAGCTGTGGTCCATTAGCCCTTTGGACTAATCTTTTCTTTGTGTCTTGTTCTCTTCATTCTCCCTTGCTCCCAAAGGGGTAAGACCAGTGGAGTATCTTAGATGGCTGCTCACAGGCTTTTAAGACCCCAGATGCTACTCACCAAGGTACAATGCAGAAAATTTTCTTTATAAACTGTTATGCCAATTGAGCTAGATGTTCCCTGAGACCATGGTCTCCACAGCCATCCGCCAGCAATTCAGTCCCTCAGGGAGTTTGGAAGTGTCTATGGAGCTTCCATGACCTTTCCTTGTACAAGTTGTGCTGGCTTCCCCAGTAATGTGTACTGTCTTACCCTTCACCAAAGTTACCACATTATTTATTAATTCCCACCCACCCCTCCCATCCCTCATAACCAATAAAGATTGTTTCTTTTTGTGTGTAAACTTTTACATGAATTATACAGTAGAGGTCTCATACAATATTTATCCTTTTGTGATTGACTTATTTCACTCAGCATAATGTCCTCCAGTTTCATCTATGTTATGTTTCACAGATTTATCATTTTTCTCTATCTTTGTATAATACTCCATTTTGTGTATGAAGCATAGTTGGTTTATCCATTCCTCTGTTGATGGGCATCTAGGTTGTTTCCATCTTTTTGCTATTGTGAACAGCGCTTCAGTGAATGTAGGTGTGCATATATCTATTAGTGTGATGGCTGTTATTTCTCTAGGATATATTCCTAGGAGTGGGATTGCATTTTGTAGTGCTTTTTTTTTTTTTTTTTTTTGTGGTGCTGATGTTTTCTTTGTTCCTCTTACTCTCCTGTGCTGAGTTTCTTTTGTTTGTGGATTTTTTTTTTCGTTTCTTTTGTTTTTATAGGTTTTGTTTTTACTGAGACTTTATGTTTTTCGTCTTTATTTTGATGAGTAGATTTCTTAACTTTCTTTGCGGTTACCTTGAAATTTACCCTTATCTTCATAGATTTGAACCAGTCTATTATTACTTGGTATTGCCTTGCCTTCCTCTCCATTAGAAAGTTTTATACCTACACCATTTATTTCCCTTTTATTGTTCTGATGGTGTTGTCGTTTACAGATTAACCTCTCTGGTTCCCTGCAAAAGACGTCTTTAAAGTGTTAAAAAGCCAAGATGTCACTTGTAGGACTAAGATGCCCAGACCCAAGCCATGGTATTTTCAATCACCTCATATTCATGTGAAAGCTGAACAATAAATAAGGAAGACCGAAGAAGAATTGATGTCTTTGAATTACGGTGTTGTCAAAGAATACTGAATATACCATGGACTGCCAGAAGAACAAGCAAATCTGTCTTGGAAGATGTAAAGCCTGAATGCCTCTTAGAAGTGAGGATGGTGAGACTTCCTCTCACATGCTTTAGCCATGTTATCAGGAAGGACCAGGACCAGGAGAAAGACATCATGCTTGGTAAAGTAGAGGGCCATCGAAAAAGGGGAAGACTCTCAATGAGATGGATTGACACAGTGGCTGCAATAATGGACTCAGACATAGAAAAGATTATGAGAATGGAGCATGACTAGGCAATGTTTTATTCTATTGTACATAGGGCTCACTATGAGTCTAAACTGACTTGAGGGCACCTAACAACAACAACAACAATTCAAGCATTCTTTTTCATAATAGAAAGGAATGAGTAGAGTGTATATCCACGGGATGTTGTCGTGATAATCCTCAATAAATAAATTATATATACATACTTTTTAGAGATATTAATTCTTCTTTACTGTGTCTTAGGGGACAAGTTATTTTTCTCTTTGAGGAGGCTTTTTGCTTCATCTCTCCTTGTCTTCAAAATTGTAAGATCTAAAGGGACAAATTAAGGTGAAGATCTACAGAAAATGGGTCAAGGAGGTCATTCGGTATGATTTTAATTTCAGCCAGAGATTGCAGATTCAAATGGTTCTCTGTGATTCACATATAGTAACCATTTCAGGCAACTACAATGGAGTTTGGGGCCAGAGCTCAGTTTGTTATAAAGTTAATGCCTTTGTTTGGTTCTGCCCTGATGCATCTGTCTCCATCAGGGACCTAACAGAGTGCCCACAGCTTTACTTCATGTTGTCTTCATAGTTCTTTTTCTACCAGGCATGACTGAAAAAGAAATTTATCTGCATTAAACTGTAATTTAATTCTTAGTCAATTAGCATTTTGATAAAAATTAATATTTTAGGTTTTTTTTTCCTCTTTACTTACAATTTCACTTGTGACTGCCACAGGAATGGCACAGCTATTTTGGTGTTGTTAAAATTCAAGAGCTTTTCATAAAGTGAGAATGGGATTTTACAAAGCATTAAGCTCCTTTTAAAACAAGCAAAATAAGTCTAGTTCTTTCTAACAAAATGCTAAAATAAAGGATTCAAACTCAAAAGTTTTATGCTGAATGCGTTTTCTTAATTATGATTCCCTGAATAATACTTTAAAGCAATACCCATTTTAGTGAAGATGTGATGTAAGTATGACAGATCTGATAACTTTCTTCGAGAGCAATCTACTTCCTAATTACATCAACATTACTGTCGTCTCAGTGGACCCATTAGTCTTCGCAGTGTTTGAAATACAGTGTTTCCTTACACCAGGTCTAATTTTAAATTAAAGTCATTTTAAAAATCCAGACTTATTAAATCTTCTTTGCAGTGAAAAAAAGGAAGTGACTTCTTATAAGTTGTACACTCATTTGTGATGTAACATTTATCTGTATGTCATCTTAATGCACAGCAGGTAAACCTACTCCACCCCCCTCATTGCTTTACTTGAACCTAGAGGCCAGTAAGTTTAAATTGAATTACCTTGCTCTTCAACAAGATCGTTAATGCAGCTATGCAATTACGGTAAGATGCCTCATTATTATTATTCTCAGCTCAACATATATAACGCTGATTGAGTTAAAACTCCTACTTACATATCACAATCAGTGGTTCATCACACTGTCACATTTTTAATTTTGTGATAACATTAATTAATAGAAAATGGAAAATTATCTAAGAGACAAGCCTAGTGAGATGTGACATTGTAATACATTTACATGCAGTTAAAATATATATAATTGTTTTCTTCCAAGGGGTAGTTGAGTTATTGAGGTAATGACAAGAAAAGGTGCACTTTTTTATGCTATTAAACACAGTGTGTTTTGAAGAATTGCTTCATTAGGGGAATACTTCCAATCAGCAACACAAAAAATCATAGACATACTAGGTTTTTAAATCTTAATCTAGATACTTGCTTTCATCTCCATCACGCTAGACCTTCCCCCAATTTAAAATTATTGGTATTCTGATTATAAAATTAATACATCTCTGGTATAGAAATATCTTTTGAAATTCGTCTGTAGCAAGTTCTTGAACAATCTTTTTCCCTTTTCTGGCTCACAACCTTTTTCCAGTCATTAATGTCACTTTCTCATCAACCAACTACATACATTGTGTTATAGAAAACATTGCTCACAGGCAGATACAATAAATAATTCAACTCTAATTTGGAATTTTCTATTCTGTTCACTGTGATACATTGTGTAGATGAAGAGACAAGTAAAACATAGTCTCTGCATCCAGTAAGAGAGTTAGATAGATAAATCAGCACAGGGTAGATGAGCCTGATAAATGCAGAGATTACACAGAGAAGTGAGTGATTATTGCTACTTGGAGGAGTCAGGGGAGACTTTCCAAAGGAAATGATATGTGATTTGGGACTGAAGAATGAATAAAATATTCGTCAGGTGGATAAAAGGAAATTTTGAATAATGGAACTAAGATGTTCGAAAACATAAGGTAGGGATTTACTATTTTTTTCTAAACAAAATTCAACCAACTTTCATAACAGAACTCATGCTAATGTCACTAGCAGGATGCTGAAACTCTCATTCAGCTTCATTTTACTCCTCTTCAAAGTCTCCACATTGATTGTGTTATGTGGTAGTTGTTATGCAGTTTGACAAACATTAAGATTCTCCTTCTGGATACATGTTAGGATTGAATATTCCTTCCTCATTTGATGATAATTCTGAACAAATGACTTCCTTTGACCAAGGAAGTAAGAGTAGAAATGACATGTGTCGTATATAGACAAAAGCTCTAAGATCTAAAGTATTATTTGCCACTTTATCTTATATCTATCACGATGATCATGGACACACATATTGTGATGAAGCCTGCATGATGCTGGATCCTTGAGAGATGATGAGAAGCAGATTTCCAAACTCCTCCTTGATGGAATGTAAAGTGAGAGAACAATACACATCCAATCTTATAGGTCCTTGTGTGGCTCAAATCATTTGCTCATGGATACTAACTAAAGGGTTGGTGGTTTGAATCTACCCTACAGCACCAGGGAAGAAAGGCCTGGTGATCTGCTTCTGTAAGATTATAGCCAAGAAAACACTGTGGAACACAGTTCTACTTTGAAGCACAAGGGATCATCATGAGTTGTAATTGACTCTAAGGCAAGGAGTTTTTATTGTTGTTACCACAGTATAACCTAGCCAATCATGATTGATGATTATCTTAAACCCTTATATTAAGAGCTTTGTACCAAAATAAAATGGATAAATGAAGAGAAGTTGCATCTGTTTATGAAATATACAATTTGTATGCTGTGTCTCCACTGTGTAGTAATTCTCCTCTAACAGGCAATGGGTAGTTCATCCCCTTATTTCTGGGCATGCAAAGCCTTCATTAGTTTCCCTGCTTCCTGGAGCCCTGGTGGCAGAGTGTTTAAGTGTTTCGCTGCAAACCAAAATGTTGGCAGTTGGATTCCACCAGCTGCTCCTTGGAAACCCTATAGCGCAGTTCTACTCTGTCCTATAAGGTCACTATGTGTTGGAATTGACTCAATGGCAATGAGTTTTTTTTTTTTTTTTTTTTTTTTAATGCTGTCTTGGCATCCTGTACTTTGTCCTCATAGCACTTGTATTTATTTATAATTATAAAATCACTGGTGTGATTTTTTAAATTTTTATTTGCTTCCTCTCTATATTGTGAGACCCAATAATTTAATGTCATGTCAGTATAATGCAATCAAAAACTAAAACCAGTTGCTGTCAAGTTGAATCTGACTCATGGCGACCCCATGTGCTTCAAAGTAGAACTGCACTCCATCATTTTCAACAGCTGTGATCAAATTTAGACTGCTAGGCCTTTCTTCTGAGGTGCCTCTTGTTGAATTCAAACCACTAACTTTTTGTTTAGTAGCTGTCTTAGGCTGGGTTCTCTAGAGAAGCAAAAGCAGTAAAGTATATAAATATACATATATATATATATATAGAGAGAGAGAGAGAGAGAGAGGTTTATATCAAGGAAACAGCTCACGAGATTGTAGGGGCTGGGTCGTCCCAAGTCCATGGGTCAGGATAGGGCTTCTCCTGATTCATGTAGCCGCAGGGGCTGGTGAACCCAAGACTGGCAGGTAACCTGCTAGCTCAAGTCCCAAGAACCAGAGGTCAGACTAACAAGAGGCAGCTACAGGATCTGGAACAAGACAAAAACCTTGATGAGGCGAGCTGGAAAGAAGTAGGCAGTGGAGGGCAGAGAGATGAAAGCTGAGAGGGCAGTGAGCCACCACAGGCCTGCACCCTGGTACCACTCAGCAGATTCCATCATGGGGGTGATCACATATCAAATTTCAACAGGGAAGTGATCACAACATTATACAATTGCCAAAACACTGATAATCATGGCCCAGCCAAGTGGATACACAATCTTAACCATCACAGTAGCTGAATGATTAACCACTTGCACCACCCAGAAACTCCTCAGTATAACCCAGAGAATAGCAAAGACATTGGATCAAGGTAAGTTTTTAATAAATAATTTAAGATTAAATACGTAAATGAATGAATGTGTGAATACATAAATGTATAAATAAATTGAGAGTTCTCAGTACGTAATTATTGGTTTGTTGTTCCCTAAAGTCTTAGACAAGGGGAAAAGAGAATTACCACAAGTTGTAAGTATACTTTACTGACTAGAATTTAAAATAATTGACAGATATTAAAATCATTAACTTTTAAGAGGTAAAGGGGCATTTAACATGATTTAATACAATTCTCTTATTTTACAGATTAAAAAATTGAAATCTAGACAGGCTTGTGATTCACCAGTGGTGACACGGAGAGTGGATGATATTGCTTTCAGTTTTATGACACTAATAAAGATTTTTCTCCTTAGAATATTTTCTACAAATTTAATGAGGACTCAAAACGAATAGCTGACATTTGACAATCAAATCACCTTGAACAAATATTTGACCCTACTGGAACTCAGCGCTCTCTTGTCTGAAAATAGGATACCAACATTAACCACACAGTTTTGTTATGAAGACTGAAGAATCCATATATGCAAAATTCTTAAGAAGCAATACTGCATGTAAATACATATATACATATCTATATACATGTAAGGAGACTTGATGGTGCAATGGTTAAGCACTTGGCTGGTAACCAAATGATTGGAGGTTGGAACCCACCAGCTGTGCCATGCGAAAAAGACTTGGCGATCTGCCCTGTCAAAGATTTAAACCTAGGAAACTCTATGGGTCAGTTCTACACTGTCCTACAGGGTCGTATGAGTCAGAATAGACTCCATGGCACGCAACAACAACATATAAACCATCAACCATTTAAACTGAGTGGATTCTGACTCATAGCGACCTTATAGGACAGGGTAGAACTCTCCCATAGGGTTTCCAAGGAGTGGCTGGTGGATTCAAACCACCGACCTTTTGGTTTGCAGACAAACACTCAACCACTGTAACACCAGAGCCTCACAACAACATGTGTGTATATATACATATATACATACTATGTATAATAAACACTATCTATATATTTGGTCTGACGATGATGATGATAATCAGTGCGTATAATCAAGCTACAAAAGGTAGAATTTTTAATATGTTTTAGAAGTCTAATGAGTTTTCAAACACACTTTAAATCATTGGGAATACTCACTCATTTAGAAGAAATTTTTAAAATTGAAGAATTTTATGATATGGGTGGGGAAATTACAAATCTTATGATTATCTTTATATTTTGGAACATTTTATTATCTTTACATTCGTAGTTCCATGATGTTATTTTATAAGCCATAATTTGAAAATACTACTAGGTTACACAATTACAATCTTTAAGGCTTCATTCTAAGTAACTTTTATAGAAAAAACAGAGATATGAGCTTTCATTTTTTGCTAGTTTATAGATAGGATTCAAAACAGTAAAGAAAAAAGAGAAATATTAGAGAGCTAACATTCATTAAGTGTCTACCTCGCATCAGATATATTTTCAGGCATCTGATCTATGTGCATACACACAATGTATAATTTATAAGATATATAAATTATGTATAATTTTATTTTCATATCTTCATCTTAACTTTTCAGAGAAAAGGAAAGTAAAACTATTTGAAGATAAACAGTTTATCAAAATCTTCAACTAAACTGATAATTTAAAAAAGTTTAGAAAGGTAATAGATTGAAAATATTAAAGTGACAAAAATTAAACTTTTAGACTTCATGAAATAATGTGATTTAAATGACATTTTAAGTACAAATTAAGTGCACTGTGCAAATGTACAAAGATCATCTTTTTTCTTTTCTACTTTTACTGATGCAGAACTAAGTCTCAAGGTTGCCAAGAGACTTACTGAGTTTGCACAGCTTCTGAGGGGTAATAATAATTTGAATCTCTACTCCTTTCATTCCCAACCTATTTCTAATGACTTGTTATTAGTATGTATTTTACAATATTTATAACAAAAGTTTATTAGTTCAAACTCACATCAGAAAGTAAATGTGTGATGTTATTGAAAATAATTATCTATCTCTGTCAAGAATGAGTGCTACTAGATACTTGCCATTTGTTTGAGAGCCCATTTTCATTTTTCCCAGACCTAAGCTTGTACCACAATCAAAACGAAGATAATTAAAATCTATCATAGGATGCAAAAAATTTCTTAAGATTCCTGTTGGAAAAGTTGAACATAACTTCAAAAACATGTTGTTGTTGTTGTTAGGTGAAGTCAAGTCGGTTCCGACTCATAGCGACCCTATGTACCACAGAAGAAAACACTGCCTGGTCCTGCGCCATCCTCACAATCGTTGTTATGCTTGAGCCCATTGTTGCAGCCATTGTGTCAGTCCATCTCGTTAGGGTCTTCCTCTTTTTAGCTGACTCTGTACATTCCCAAGCATCATGTCCTTCTTCAGGGATTGATCCCTCCTGACAACATGCCCAAAATATGTAAGATGTAGTCTTGCCATCCTTCCTTCTAAGGAGCGTTCTGGTTGTACTTCTTCCAAGACAATTTTTTCATTCTTTTGGCAGTCCATAGTATATTCAATATTCTTCACCAACATCACAATTCAAAGGCATCAATTCTTCTTCAGTCTTCCTTATTCATTGTCCAGCTTTCGCATGCATATGATGCCATTGAAAATACTATGGCTTGGGTCAGGCACACTTAGTCGTCAAGGTGACATCTTTGCTTTTCAAAACTTTAAAGAGGTCTTTTGCAGCAGATTCACCCAGTGCAATGCATCTTTTGATCTCCTGACTGCTGCTTCCATGGGTGTTGATTGTGGATCTGAGTAAAAAGAAATCCTTGACAACTTCAATCTTTCCCCATTTATCATGATGTTGCTTATTGGTCCAGTTGTGAGGATTTTTGTTTTCTTTGTGTTGAAGTGGAATCTATACTGAAGGCTGTGGTCTTTGATCTTCATCAGTAAGCGCTTCAAGTCTTCTTTACTTTCAGCAAACAAGGTTGTGTCATCTGCATATCGCAGGTTGTTAATGAGTCTTCCACCAATACTGATGCCCCTTTCTTCTTCATGCAGGCCAGCTTCTAGGATTATTTGCTCAGCATACAGATTGAATAGATATGGCTAAAGGATGCAATCCTAAAGCACACCTTTCCTGACTTTAAACCACACAGTAGACCCTTGTTCTGTCCGAACAACTGCCTCTTGATCTGTGTACAGGTTCCTCATGAGCACAAATAAGTGTTCTGGAATTCTCATTCTTTGCAATGTTATGCATAATTTGTTAGGATCCACACAACTGCATGCCTTTGCACAATCAATAAAACGCAGGTAAAAATCTTTCTGGTATTCACTGCTTTCAGCCAAGATCCGTCTGGCATCAGCGATGATATCCCTGGTTCCACGTCCTCTTCTGAATCTGGCCTGAATTTCTGGCAGTTTCCTGTCGACATACTGCTGCAGCCTATGATATTGTTGTGTGATATTGATGATAATGATATTAATGATGTTATTTGACAATTTCCACATTCTGTTGCATTACCATTCTCAGGAATAAGCATAAATATGGATCTCTTCCAGTCGGTTGACCAGGTAGCTGTCTTCTAAGCTGTATCCATTTGTTGAAACATCTCAATTGATAGTCCGTCAATTCCTGGAGCTTTGTTTTTCACCAATGCCTTCAGTGCAGCTTGGACTTCTTCCATCAGTACCATTGGTTCCTGATCATATGCTACCTCTTTACTTGGTTAAATGTCGACCAATTCTTTTTGGTATAATAACTCTGTGTATTCTTTCCATCTTCATTTGATGCTTCCTGCACCATTTAATGTTTTCCCTATAGAATCCTTCACTACTGCAACTGGAGGCTTGAATTCTTTTTTCAGTTCTTTCAGCTTGAGGAATGTCAAGCATGTTCTTCCCATTTGATTTTCTATCTCCAGCTCTCTGCGCATGTCATTATACTACTTTACTTTGTCATCTCGAGCCATCCTTTGAAATCTTCTGTTCAGTTCTTTTACTTCATCATTTCTTCCTTTTGCTTTAGCTACTCAACGATCAAGAGCAAGTTTCAGAGTTTCTTCTGACATCCATTTGGGTCTTTTCTTTCCTTCCTGTCTTTTTCACGACCTCTTGCTTTCTTCATGTTTAATGTTCTCAATGTCATTCCACAACTTCTCTGGTCTTTGGTCACTAGTGTTCAACACCACAAGTGTATTCTTGAGACGGTCTCTAAATGCAGGTGGGTTATACTCAAGGAGGTACTTTGGCTTTTGTGGACTTATTCTAATTTTCGTCAGTTTCATCTTGAACTTACATATGAGCAGTTGATGGTCTGTTCTTCAGTCAGCCCCTTGCCTTCTTCTGACTGATGATATTTAGATTTTCCAATGCCTCTTTCCACAGATGTAGTCGATTTGATTCCTGTGTATTCCATCTGGCGAGGTCCTTGTGTATAGTCACTGTTTATGTTGGTGGAAAAAGGTATTCCCAGTGAAGAAGTCATTGGTTTTGCAAAATTCTGTCATGCGATCTCCAGCATTATTTGTATAATCAAGGCCATATTTTCCAACTACCAATCCTTTTTCTTTGTTTCCAACTTTCGCATTCCAATCTCCAGTAATTATAGATGCATACTGATTGCATGTTCGATCAATTTCAGACTGAAGAAGTTGGTAAAAATCTTCTATTTCTTCATCGTTGGCTGTAGTGGTTGATGGGTAAATTTGAATAGTAGTTGTATTAACTAGTCTTCCTTGTAGTGGTATGGATATTACCCTATCACTGACAGCGTTGTACTTCAGGATAGATCTTCAAACATTCTTTTTGATGATGAATGTAATGCCATTCTTCTTCAAGTTCTCATTCCCGGCATAGTAGACCATATGGCTGTCTGATTCAAAATGGCCAATACCCATCCATTTCAGGTCACTAATGTCTAGGATATCAATGTTTATGCCTTCCATTTCATTTTTGAAGATTTCCAATTTTCCTAGATTTATACTTGAAAAACATGACTATTTAAAATTAGGAGATTATCACTTCCCTTTCAGACACTCAGGGGCAAGCATCAGCCCCCTGCCTTGCTCAACACATGACCCCCTACTGCCGCCAGAAACCTGTGCCTACCCCAAACACCCATGCCTCTCTAAGACTAGAGGTGAGCACCTGCACCACACACTGGGTGACTGACTGCCTGGACACCTGAGCTGAATCCATACAGGAAAATTTAACAGACTCCTCTGTGCACACACTTAGTTACAGAATAGTCTACCTGGGGACAGAACATTAGAGCTTCAAAAGTTCCAATAATCAAACTAGCGCACATGAGCAGCCTATTTGGGCATATTAAAACAAAACAAAAAAAAAGAAGCTAGGACTAAACAAATGTAAAATAAAATTATAATAACCTATTCATGGCTCAGAGACAACAGTGACTATCAAATCACATAAAGAGGCAGTCCATGATGGCTTCAGCAAGTTCCCAAAATAAAGAATCAATAAATTCTCAGTAGGAAGACAGTTTATTGGAATTACCAGAGGCAGAATACAGAAGATTAATATACAGAACTCTTCTAGAAATTAGAAAGGAAATTTTCAAAGCATAGAAACATCCAAAGAACATACAGACAAAGTATTAGCCGAACTTAAAAAAATTATTCAAGAACATAACAACAAATTTAATAGGCTGCAAGAATCTATAGAGAGACAGCAATCAGAAATCCAGAAGATTAACAATAAAACTTCAGAATTAGAGAACTCAATAGAAAGTCATAGGAGCAGAATTGAGGCAGTAGAAGTCAGAATTAGTGACAGTGACTATAAAGCACTTGACACCAACTTATTTGAGGAAAAATCAGATAAAAGAATTAAAAAGGATGAAGAAACTCTAAGAGTTATGTGGGACTCTATCAAGAGAAATAACCTACGAGTGATTGGAGTTCCAGAACAGGACAGGATAACAGAAAATAACGAGAAAATTGTTGAAGATTTGTTGGCAGAGAACTCCCCTGATATCATGAAAATGGGAAGATATCTATCCAAGATGCTCATCGAACGCCACATAGACACCAAAAGAAAGTCAACAAGACATAATCAAACTTACCAAAACCAAAGAAAAGGAGAGAATTTTAAGAGCAGCTAGGGATAAAAGAAAAGTCATCTACAAAGGAGAGTCAATTAGAATAAGCTCAGATTACTCAGCAGGAACCATGCAGGCAAGAAGGCAATGGGATCACATATATAAAGACTTGAAGGAAAAAAACAGCAAGCTAAGAATTATATATCCATCAAGACTGTCTCTCAAATATGATGACAAAATTAGGGCATTTCCAGATAAACAGAAATTTAGGGAATTTGCAAAAACCAAACCAAAATTACAAGAAATAGTAAATTGAGTACTCCAGTTAGAAAATCAATAACATCAGATAACAACACAAGACTAGAACAAAGGAAAGAGCAACCAGATATTGACTCAGATAAGGAAGTCAAAAATACATCAAAGCTATAACATTGACAACAAGGAAACAGAGATATCAATATTTAAAAATGGACAAAAAGACATCAAAACAAAAAGAGGGACTTAAAAAATGCAGACATAGATTTTTCATATGGAGGGGAAGTCAAGGTGATGTAAAGAAATAAAAGACTGGTACAAACAGAAAAATAGGGGTAAATATTAAGGTAACCACAAAGGAAAATAACAATCCTACAAATCAAAATAAAAAACTAAAAAAATATAAAGACTCAGCAAACACAATATCAACAACAATGAAAAAATACATAAAGAAAAATGACTTAGCACAGAAAATTAAGGGGGACAAAGAAACGGTGAACAACACACAGAAAGAGACATCAGGATGACAACACTAAACTCATACCTATCAACAATTACGCTGAATGTAAATGGACTAAATGCACCAATAAAAAGACAAAGAGTGACAGATTGGATACAAAAGCATGATCCGTCTATATGCTGCCTACAAGAGACGCATCTTAGACTTAAAGACACAAACAGGCTACAACTCAAAAGATAGAAAAAAATATATCAAGCAAACAACACTCAAAAAAGAGTAGGAGTGGCAAGATTAATCTCTGACAACATAGACTTCAAAGGCGGGGGGATACTAAATAGGCAATAGATAAGTGGTAGCTTGGGTGAGAGGTGAGACAGTACACAGTACAAGGGAAACTAACACAACCTGCACAAGGAAAGGTCATGGAGTCCCTATGGACACATCCAAACTCCCCGAGGGACTGAGTTGTTGGACGGAGGGCTCTGGGGACCATAGTCTCGGCTAACATCTAGCTCAATTGGCATGACACTACTTATAAAGACAATGTTCTACATTCTACCCTGGTGAGTAGTGTCTGGGGTCTTAAAAGCCTGTGAGCGGCCATCTATGATACTCCACTGGTCTCATCCCTTCGGGAACAAGGGAGAATGAAGAGAACAGGATACAACGAAAAGATTAGTCCAAAGGACTAATTGACCACAGCTACCAAGGCCTCCACCGGACTGAGTCCAGTATAGCTAGATGGTGCCCGGCTACCATCACTGACTGCTCTGACCAGGATCACAACAGAGGATTCTGGACAGAGCTGGAGAAGGATGTAGAGCATAATTCTAACTCCCCCCCCCCAAAAAAAAAAGACCAGATTTACTGGCCTAAAGGATACTGGAGAAACCTCAAGAGTGTGGCCCCCAGACACCCTTTCAGCTCAGAGGTGAAGTTACCTTCGAGGTTCAATGTTCAGCCTGGGAGTGGACAGCCCAGTAAAACTAAATGGGACTAACGAGGTACAGGAGTCCAGTGATGAGGGCCAGAAGGCAGAGGGGGGGTAGGAAACTGATGATAAGGAACACAAGTTGAGTAAGGATACTGTCGATGTTTTGTGAGATTGTTGACCACTGTTATAGGGCAACATTTGTAGTAACTATTAAATGGGAGGCTATTTTGTCCTGTAAGCCTTCATCTTGGGTGAGAATGGCAGCACAATTGGAAAAGCATAGTCAATGCCACTTAAATGGGTAAGTAAAAAGTTTTGAAATGGTGTATCTTTGGCTATGTGTATTTTCACCAAATTAAAAAAAAAAAAAAAAAAAAGCTGAGAATGCAGAGGGTTAAAATGTTGTGGGGTTGTTAACCAAAGTCATAAAACAGCATGTGTACTACTGTTACACGAGAAACTGTTTGTTCTGTAAGCCTTCACCTGAAGTACAATAAAATAGTTAATAAAAAAAAAAAAAGAGTAGGAGTGGCAAGATTAATCTCTGACAACATAGACTTCAAAGTAAAATCAACCACCAAGGATAATTAGGGGCACTATATAATAATTAAAGGGTCACTACACCAGGAGGACATAACTATAATAAATATTTACACTCCCAATGACAGGCTCCAAAATATATAAAACAAACTCTAACAGCACTGAAAAGAGAGACAGGCAGCTCCACAATAGTAGTAGGAGACTTCAACATACCACTTTTGGTGAAGGAGAGAACATCCAGAAAGAAGCTCAATGAAGACACAGAAGAGCTAAATACTGCAATCAACCAACTTGATCTCATAGACATATACCAAACACTCCACCCAACACAGCCAAGCATACTTTCTTTTCCAACGCACATGGAACATTCTCCAGAATAGATGACTATTGTCCATGAAGCAAACCTTAACAAATTCCAAAACATCGAAATATTACAAAGTAGCTTTTCTGACCATAAAGCCATAAAAGTGGAAATCAACAACACAAAAAGCAAGGAAAAAATTCAACACCTTGCTCAAAAACTACTGAGTGATAGAAGAAATTAGGGATGGAATAAAGAAATTCATAGAATCAAATGAGAATGAAAACACATCCTAACAGAACCTTTGGGACACAGCAAAAGCAGCGTTCAGAGGTCAGCGTATAGCCTTAAATGCAGACATCCAAAAAGAAGAAAGGGCCTTAATCAAAACATTAACCTTACAACTGGAACAAGTAGAAAGAGAGCAGCAAAAGAAGCCCCCAGGTGCCAGAAGGAAGGAAACAATAAGAATTAGTGCAGAATTAAATGAAATAGAGAATAGAAAAACAATTGAAACAGTTAACAAGACCCAAAGCTGGTTCTTTGAGAAGATCAAAAAAATTGATAAACCATTGGCCAGACTGACACAAGAGAAACAGGAGACGAAGCAGATAACCCGTATAAGAAACGAGATGGGTGATATCACAACAGACCCAACTGAAATTAAAAGAATCATAACAGATTACTATGAAACATTGTACTCTGGCAAATTTGAAAACCTATAGGAAACGGACAACTTTCTAGGATCTCACTGCCTACCTAAACTAACAGAAACAGGGGTAGAATAACTAAATAAACCCATAACAAAAGAAGAGATTGAAAAGGTTATTAAAAAACTCCCAACAAAAAAAGCCCTGGCCCCGATGGCTTCACTGGAGAATTCTACCAAACTTTCAGAGAAGAGATAACACTACTTCTACTAAAGGTATTTCAGAGCATAGAAAAGGATGAAATACTCCAAAACTCATTCTATGAAGCCAGCATAACCCTGATACCAAAACCAGGTAAAGACACCACAAAAAAGAATATTATAGACCGATATCCCTCACAAACATTGACGCAAAAATCCTCAACAAAATTCTAGCCAATAGAATTCAGCAACATATCAAAAAAATAATTCACCATGATCAAGTGGGATTTATACCAGGTATGCAGGGATGGTTCAACATTAGAAAAACAATCAATGTAATCCATCACATTAATAAAACAAAAGACAAGAACCACATGATCTTATCAACTGGTGCAGAAAAGGCATTCAACAAAGTCCAACACACATTCATTATAAAAACTCACAATAAAACAGGAATAGAAGGGAAATTCCTCAATAAAATTAAGGCATTTATACAAAGCCAACGGCCAACATCATCGTAAATGGAGAGTTTGAAAGCACTCCCCTTGAGAACGGGAATTAGACAAGGATACGCTCTACCACCACTCTTATTCAACATTGTGCTGGAGGTCCTAGCCAGAGCAATTAGGCTAGAAAAACAAATAAGCGGCATCCAAATTCGTTGGGAAGAAGTCAAAGTATCTCTATTTGCAGATGATATGATCTTATACACAGCAAACCCCAAGAATCCACAAGAAAACTACTGGAACTAATAGAAGAGTTCATGAAACTTTCAGGATACAAGATAAACATAGAAAAATCAGTTAGATTCCTTTACACCAACAAAGAGAACCTCGAAGAGGAAATCACCGAATCAATGCCATTTACAATAGCCCCCAAGATGATAAAATACTTAGGAATAAATCTAACCAGAGACGTAAAAGATCTATACAGAGAAAACTAGAAGACACTACTGCAAAAAACTAAAGGATTCCTGCATAAGTGGAAAAAGATACCTTGCTCATGGATAGGTAGACTCAGCATAGTGAAGATGTCAATTCTACCCAAAGCCATCTATGGATACAATGCAATCCCACTTCAGATTCCACCGACATTTTTTAATGAGATGGAGAAACAAATCACCAACTTCGTATGAAAAAGGAAGAGGCTCTGAATAAATAAGGCATTACTCAAGAAGAAGAAGAAAGTGGGAGGCCTCACACAACCTTAATTTTTAACTATTATACTGTGGCAGTAGTGGAAACAGCCTGGTATAGGTACAACAACAGATACATTGACCAATGGAACAGAGTTGAGAATCCAGACATAAGTTCATCCACCTATGAGCAGCTGATACTTGACAAAGGCCCAAAGTCCATTAATTGGGGAAAAGACAGTCTCTTTAACAAATGGTGCCGGCATAACTGGATATCCATTTGCGAAAAAATGAAACAAGACCCATACCTCACACCATGCACAAAAACTAACTCTAAATGGATCAAAGACTTAAATTTAAAATCAAAAAACGATACAGATCATGGAAGAAAACATAGGGACAATGCTAGTAGCCCTAATACATGGCATAAACACAATACAAACTATAAGTAACAATACACAAACAACAGAAGAGAGACTAGATAAATGGGAGCCCCTAAAAATCAAACACTTACGCTCATCAAAAGACTTCATCAAAAGATTCAAAAGACAACCTACAGATTGGGAAAAGAATTTTGGCTACAACAAATCCAGTCAGCGTCTAATCTCTAAAATCTACAAGATAGTACAAAACCTCAACAACAAAAAGACGAATAACCCAGTTACAAAATGGGCAAAGGATATGAACAGGCATGTCACCAAAGAAGATATTCAGGCAGCTAAGAGACACATGAAGAAATGCTCATGATCATTAGCCATTAGAGAAATGCAGATCAAAACTACAATGAGATATCAAGGCTAGCACTAATGCAAAAAACAAAATAAGAAATGCTGGAGAGGTTGTGGAGAGACTGGAAAACTTATACACTGTTGGTGGGAATGTAAAATGGTACAACCACTTTGGAAATCTATTTGGCGCTTCCTTAAAAAGCTAGAAATAGAAGTACTATAAGATCCAGTTATCCCACTTCTTGGAATATATCCTAGAGAAGTAAGAGCCAGCACAAAAACAGACATATGCACACATATGTTCATTGAAGCACTGTTCACAATAGCAAAAAGATGGAAGCAACCTAGGTGCCCATCAATGGACAAATGGATAAACAAATTATGGCATATCCACACAATGGAGTACTACGCAATGGTAAAGAAAAAAGATGAAGCTGTTAAACATCATATAAACATGGAGGAAGCTGGAACTTATTACACTGAGTGAATTTAGTCAGTCACAGAAGGACAAATACTGTATAAGACCACTACTATAAGAACTAAAGAAAAGGTTTAAACACAGAAGAAAACATTCTTCATTGGTTAGTAGGGTGGGGATGGAGTGTGAGTGTTATTTACTAACTAGATAGTAGATAAGAATCATCTTAGGCAAAGGGAAAGACAGCACACACTACTGGGGAAGCCAGCACAACTGGACTAAACCAAAGCAAAGAAGTTTCCTGAATACAATCAAATACTTTGAGAGACAGAGTAGCAGCAGTAGGTGTCTGGGGAGCATGCTTTCAGGGGACATCTAGGTCAATTGGCATAGCAAAGCTTATTAAGAAAATGTTCTGCATCCTACTTTGGTGAGTGGCATCTGGGGTCTTAAAAGCTTGCAAGTGGCCATCTAAGATGCTTAGTTGGTCCCAACCACCTGGAGTAAAGGAGAATGAAGAACACCAAAGACACAAGGAAAGTAGTAGCCAGAGAGACAGAAAGGGCCACATAAACCAGTGACTGCATCATCCTGAGACCAGAAGAACTAGATGATGGCCAGCTACCACGAATGACTGTCCTGACAGGGAACACAACAGAGAGTCCCTGATAGACCAGCAGAAAGATGGGATGCAGAACTCAAATTCTAGTAAGAAGACCAGACTTAATGGTCTGACTGAGACTGGAGGAACCCTGGAAAGCATGGCCCCTGGATTCTCTATCCACCCAGAACTAAGACAATTTCCAAGGCCAACTCTTCAGACAGGGATTGGACTCAACTGTGGGACATAAAGTGATACTCCTGAGGAGTGTGCCTCTTAGCTCCAGTAGATACAAGAGACCAAAGGTGCAGCTTCTGTCCAGAGGTGAGATGCGAAGGCAGAGAGGGTTAGGAGCTGGTTGAATGGTTATGGGGAATCAAGGTTGGAGAGGAGGAGTGTGCTGTCGTAGAATGGGGTGAGCAATTAGTGTCACATAGCAACGTATGTATAAAAAGTTTGTATGGGAGGCTAACTTGAAATGTAAGCTTCAGTCAAAGTACAACAATAAAAAAAAAATAAAAAATTAAATTAGGTGATTATACTTCAGTGAGAAAAAGTCTTACCTCTAGGGAGATTAGTGACCATGGTATCTCAAAGACTAAACCAACTGAGCAGAAGAAACTTGGTTAAAACTGAAGCCTGTGAAGGAAAATGAAACCACTTTCTACTCATTCTATTTCTAAATACACACTGAGAGGTTTTTACTTTGGGTTGTTATAAGGTTATCAAATGTCTCATGAATGGGTGGATATATATTCTGCAATAAGGATGTGATTTCTGTATATATGTGTAGATGTGCATATGTGTATCTTGCTGTATGTCTAAGTATACATGATTATATATATTTATATACTCTAGTTTGCTATTTGTGTGTGTATACTGTATAGTTAATTTAAGCATAGTGTATAACACTGTATAATTGAAAATTCGGGGGGGTAGAATTACAATATAAATTTCACATTCTTTATAAAGAAGACACTGGCAAAACAAAAGAAAACCAATAAAAATTATTATACCTTTAATGTTGCCTTAAAATATAGTCTCTGTTCTTAGGACTTTGAATTTCTTTACGGTTTTTTTCTTTGTCTTTGCAAGTCTGTTCTTCATCCATTTGATCTTGTAACTGGCACTTCCTCACATTAGGAATAAATTTTCTTTTGCAGAAATTTGTAATCTTTGCTCATGTTATTACTCATCCTTCACTTGAGGTAGCCATCTGTCAACAGTTTGACTGAAAAATCTTCATGTTCCTCTAAAGCGTATTGCAAAAAGAATATTATTCCTTTATAAACTGCGTTAATACCGGAAGAACAGTTCTACCTTTATCCTGGATCTGAGGGAGCCCTCAGTATCTCAAAAAATTTAAAACAATTATATTTGGCAACTGCTCTTGTAACTGTAACTTTTGATTGCCACAAATTAAAGTGGAATGACAGGAATCTTTTCTCACAGCTGAAAGGATAACGCCAATCAACATTATCATTGCTTAATTTGATTTTTTTTAAATTTTTCTCTTTTCCAAGGTGTTAACTTATGGGCTGAAATTTCAACCTTGATAAATGATTGAAAACAGGACATTTGTTTCCAATTGAAATTTTCCTCAAATTTAATTATTTTAAATTAATTATTAAAACTACATTAACTATCAAAAACCATCTAGTAGATTCTGACTCCTTTAAATCCCTTGACTGGGATTAATATGTACAAATAATTGTATTTTTTTTAAACTTGAGTCTCTGAGGTTGGAGTCCTTGGGTGGTACAAAGGATTAATACACTTGGCTGCTAACCAAATGGTTAAAAGTCTAAGTCTACACAGAGGTACCTGGGGAGAAATGTCTGGCTATTTACTTCTGAAAAATTAGTCACTGAAAACCCTATCCAGTTAGTTCTACTCTAATACACATGGGATTGCCTTGAGTCACATTTGACTTGACATCAACTGGTTCTATCATCAAGCATAACACTTTAATATTCAACATTCACATATTATGAAATAAATAAATCCTTGAACATCCATCACATAATGTGAAATTTGCATAATTCGGGATTAATATTTGCAGAGGAATAAAGATAAATTAGAGGCAATTCATTCTCAGGGATTGTAAATCTATAACATAAATCCTTCTATAATGCTATTCTTTACTTTCTCATGATCGTGAGTAATATTTTTTAGCAAAGCCTCTCTTAAATTATCATTGTATTTAAATGGCTTTATTTCTAGAATCTAAATTCTGTCCACATTTTTTGTCCTGTTGGTGCATTTTTTTGGTGCTCTAGAATTAGCAGTATCACTCCCAAATAATGAGTGCTTGGATAATGTTCATTTACCTCTGTCTCAGTTTTCTCATATTTCTGTCCTGTTTCTTGCAGACTCAAATGAAAGAATGTAGTGATGACTGTATTGAAACTATAAAGCAATATATATATATATTTAAAGTTTATTTTAATATACTGCATTCCACATTTACCCAAAGTGTTCTAACTGTTTTGAAGGGGTAAAGATCATTAAAGCATGATAGCCAAGTGAAAGGGAGAGTTAATATTTATATCCTGACATTCAAAAGAGGGGAAAAGTCACTAATAAAAGAGAAGGAGAAGAAACTACATTGGTTTCCCTTAAGATTGCCTGTTGTCTGTAATTTCACAAGGGTAAAAAGTCCTCAGCCTCGCCTACACTTTTTCTTGGAAAAAAAAAAAAAAATTCAGGGAAATAAAAAACTAGCAAACCAAAAAACAAAACTATTGTTTAAATCACTTTACCTAAATGTATGTTGTTATAGTTGTTAGGTGCCGTAGAGTTGGTTCTGACATATAGTGACTGACCCTATGTACAACAGAAGGAGACACTGCCTGGTCCTATGCCATCCTCACAATCATTGTTACATTTGAGCTCACTGTTGCAGTCACTGTGTCAATCCATCTCATTGAGGGTCTTCCTCTTTTTTTGCTGACCCTCCACTTTACCAAGCGTGCTGTCATTCTCCAGAGATTGGTCCCTACTAATAACATGTCCTTGAATTATTTTAATCTATTAAGCTTTCTAAATTGGGCTAAAATTTTGCCCCCTGCCATGCCATGGATGAGAGTTAATGAGGAGAAAATAAAGGTATTATCTTGCTTTGTACATGGTCTAATATGTTCACAGTAGTTATTACAGAATATTGTAGTGTGGTATGCTCAGAAATTGTCGGTTAAATATGTGGTTAAAGTAATAGGCTTGTGGCATAGTCTCCTTGCACGATACAACACTAGAGAGATGTACAAGTATATTTGTTTATATGTGAATGAAGGCATGAAGAAACTGAAAAAGTAGAAAACAAACTACAAATTATTTGAAAATATTTTCACTATGTTGTTATTGTTCTTAGTTGTCTTCAAATGGGCTCCAACTTATAGTGACCTTATGTATAACAGAACAAAATGTTGCCCAGTCCTGAGCTATTTCTACCATCTTTGATACGTTTGAGTCTATTGTGGCTTTTGTGTCACTCCATCTAATTGAGGGTTTCTTTCATTTTCACTGACCCTTGACTTTAGCTTATTTAGAGAATGATCTTTCCTAATGAAGTGTCCAAAGAAAGCAAGCCAAAGTCTCATCATCCTAACTTCTAAGGAGCATTTTAGTTGTATTTCTTCTAAGAATGATTTGTTCGTTCTTCTGGAGTACGCAGCATATTCAATTTTCTTCACCAATACCACAGTTCGAACGCATTGTTGTAATGGAAAAACCATTAGGTTTAAAACCAGAGAGTTTTATTACGGCAAAAAAGGCATTTTGCAAAATGGAAAAACAGCGTCAGAATAATCTGAACAAAGCACTTCAGGGGGGCTGCAGTGACACAGAAGCTTATAGAGGAAAAACTGCCAACAGACAGGTACAGTTAAAACACTTTTGGTTAGTTAACATTTACAAAGTTGCAGGTTGCCGGGTCTCTGTCGACTATCCTTACAGGAGTTGGCCTCCTTTGCAAGGGGACCTCAAGGTCAGACAGAATCTCCAGACAGAATCTGGCTGACCGCTAAAATCACATTTCCTGCCATCTAGACATATGCAGTCTGTGTTAAACTGAGTTACTTTAGTGTTATAATGGTGAGTTCTATTGGACTGTAAAAGAGAAGAGTTTGTTGAAGGAACAGGATGATTGTAAGTGAAAATACTAAGTATTCTAATGCTTAAGGAGAGAAAAAGTGTTTGATACAGAAAAGTTACATTAGAGAACAAACGTTGGAAAATTACAAGTATGATTGAAGGGGCTTAAGGGGGTTATTTTCTTAGAATTGGCTTAGCTACTTAAGGACACATGTCTAACACCTTTACAAACTAAAGCTTATTTTCCTTTAGCATCATCAGATTTTAACCACATTTTCCTGTAGAATAACTTATTTTCTAAGTTAAAGGGTATAGTGGAAAAGTTTACAAACGTTAACAGGCTGTATTATATGACAAAAGCTGCATTTAGAAATCTAAGATGGAGTCACATAGGACAAGGAGAGTTTTGGCCTAGACCTTAGCTAGAAATCCTAGTCTGTCAGGAGCTGTAGTTCTGGAATGCTGTTCTTCAGCATCAGTTCTTTTTCAGTCTTCCTTTCTCATTATCTAGATTATTGAAAAGGCTATAGCTTGCGTTAGGTGTACCTGAGTTATCAAAGTAACTAACTTTTACTTTATATATATATTTCATGTTTCTATAATAATAATCAATATTAAAATTGTTTTACTGGTAAGAATATTTCATTCACCAAAATATACTATATTTAACAAATGCATGAATGCATCCTTTAACTGACTGACTTTGTAAAGTAGCCTCTCCTCTCTCCCAGAAGAGTTCACAATGCTATATTCTAAGTCCACTCCCATGTTTGAAAATGGCTACCTATTACTTTTATTCATAAGGTTTTCACCAGCAAACTTTTTTGAAAACCTTGTATCTTAGTCATCTAGTGCTGCTGTAACAGAAATACCACAAGTGGATGGCTTTAACAAAGAGAAATTTATTCTCTCACAGTCTAGTAGGCTACAAGTCCAAATTCAGGGCATCAGCTCCAGGGGAATGCTTTCTCTGGTTGGCTCTGTAGGAAGGTCTGTGTCATCAATCTTCCTTTGGTTTGGGAGCTTCTCTACGCAGGAACCTCAGGTCCAAAAGATGCGGTCTGCTCCCAGCACTGCTTTCTTGATGGTATGAGGTTCCTAACTCTCTGTTTGTTTCCCTTTCCTTTTATCTCTTGAGAGATAAATGGTGGTGCAGGCCACACCCCAGGGAAACTCCCTTTACGTTGGATCTGGGATATGACCTGGGTAAGGGTGGTGTTACAATCCCACCCTAATCCTCTTTAACATAAAATTACAATCACAAAATGAAGGACAGCCACAGAATACGGGACTCATGGCCTAGCCAAATTGATAAACACATGTTTTAGGGGGACATAATTCAATCCATGACACTTGGTGAATAGCATCAGAATATTTTCTGATACAGTGCTGGAAAATGAGCCCCTCAGGTTGGAAGGCACTCAGAATATGACCAGGGAAGGGCTGCCTTCTCAAAGTAGAATTGATACGGGTGGAGTCAAGCTTTTGGGACCTTCATTTGCTGATGTGGAATGACTCAAAATGAGAAGAAAATGCTGCAAACATCCATTAACAATAGGAGCATGGAATGCATGAAGTATGAATCCAGAAAAATTGGAAGTCATCAAAAATGAAATACAAAGCATAAAGATGAATATCCTAGGCATTAGTGAGCTGAAATGGACTGATATTGGCCATTGTCAATCAGAAAGTCATATGGTATACTATGCTGGGAATGGTTGTGCATCAGGGTTGTATCCTTTCACCATGCTTATTCAATCTATGCGCTGAGCAAATAACCCGAGAAGCTGCGCTATATGAAGAAGAACACAGCATCAGGATTGGAGGAAGGCTCATTAACAACCTGCCATATGCAGATGGCACAACTTTGCATTGTAAAAGTGAAGCGGACTTGAAGCACTTACTAATGGAGATCAAAGACTATAGCCTTCAGTATGGATTGCTCCTCCACATAAAACAAAAATCCTGACAACTGAACCAATAAACAACATCATGACAAATGGAGAAAAGATTGAAGTTGTCAAGGACTTCATTTTACTTGGATCCACAATCATTGCTAATGGAGTAGCAATCAATAAATCAAGTGACTTATTACTTTAGGCAAATCTGCTGCAAAAGATCTCTTTAAAGTGTTGAAAAGCAAAGATGTCACTTTGAGGACTAAGGTGCACCTGACTCAAGCCATGATATTTTCAATCACCTCATATGCATATGAACTCTGCAAAATGAGTAAGGAAGACTGAAGAAGTATTGACTCCTTTGAATTATGGTGTTGGCAAAGAATATTGAGTATACAATGGACTGCCAGAAGAACGAACAAATTTGTTTTGGACAAAGTACAGCTGGAATGTCTTTGGAAGCCAGAATGGTGAGATTTCGTCTCATATACTTTGGACGTGTTGTCAGGAGGGATCAGTCTGTGGAGAAAGATTGACACAGTGGCTGCAACAATGGGCTCAAGCGTAACAGTGGTTGTGACGATGACACAGGACCAGGCAGTGTTTTGTTCTGTTGTATATATAGTTGCAATGAGTTGGAACTGATTCGAGGGCACCTAACAACAACAACATTACCTTTATATTTCAACTTATACCCTAGTTACCATACTCTTGGCTCATACCTGTCCCCCTCATATATAGATGCTGCTCCTTTGGCTTCTGGAATGGAGTAATAATATGACCTCATTTTTTGTCTTACGGTTAATTTGATTTTTTTCTCCCTACATGTATGAATTATTATCTGTCTTTAAATTTCAATAATTTAGAGGTCATTTTCATTTAATTTGCTTCCACTATCTCAGTATTTCTTCTGTCAGTAATTAAACATATCTTCTGTGTACTTGAGAGTCCTGATGGAGCAGTGGTTAACAGCTCGGCCGCTAACCAAAAGGTCAGCAGTTCAAATCCACAAGCACCTCCTTGGAAACCCTGTAGGGCAGCAGTTCTACTCTGTCCTATATGGTCACTATGAGTTGGAATGGACTCCAAGGAAACAGGTTTGATTTTTGGTTCTGTATACTTCAATACTTTTTATTTCATTTTTAGTTCTGTAATAAGATTGTTTTGGTCTTTAATTCATGCCCCGAGATGAGCAATTTTTCTTGTTATTCTATAGTTTCATTCTTGAAGTATTTTTCTTTAAATGCATTTTTAAAAATCATTCTTTGGAATGAAGCAATGTGACAGTATTTTTTTTCTTACTTTATATTTGGATTTTACATGCTGTATTTCTTTTTTTTTATTTTTACTGTAAATATTTACAATTTTAGTTATAAATTTGCATACATGCAGGGCCAGTATCTTACGAATGTTTGGAAAGCTCTATCCAGGCATTCTAT
The DNA here is from genome assembly GCA_030035585.1 of Dugong dugon. Taxonomy (NCBI): domain Eukaryota; kingdom Metazoa; phylum Chordata; class Mammalia; order Sirenia; family Dugongidae; genus Dugong; species Dugong dugon. The sequence continues at coordinate 46,427,301 of CM057465.1, forward strand.
CTGCTCTGATATAATGTGGATAACTACTTGATTCTCTTCTTTCTACAATAAAGAGCAGTCTGCTTTTGCTTCCCAGTTGCAGAAGGAGAGCTGTATATTTCGTGTTCTGTTTTTTTTGGTAGTCTGATGAAAAGGCAAAAGCAGAAGGAGAGCAAAATCCCAGCAGCAATAGTAATAATAATACTTAAAAAAACAAACTAAAAAACAAACTAAAAAAAAAAGCTATCATTGAGTAGATTCGAACTCATGGTGACCCCATGTGTTTCACAGCAGAACCATGCTCCGTAAAAACCATAGAGTTTTCTAAGGCTGTGATCTTTTGGAATAGATCTCCAAACTTTTCTTCATAGGTGCCTCTGGGTGAGTTTGAACCTCCAACTTTTCAGTTAGTAGCCAAGTGCCTAAGTGGCTGCTCCACACAGCAACTAATAATATATATATATATATATATATATATATATATATATATATATATATATATATATATATATAAAATGTTGCTGTCAAGTTGATTCCAACTCATAAGGACCCTATAGGACAGAGCAGAACTGCCCCATATGGCTTCCAAGGAGCACCTAGTGGATTCGAACCACTGACATTTTGGTTAGTAGCCGTAGCTCTTAACCACTGTGCAACCAGGTTTCTGAAACTAATAATAGCTAATATTAATTGAGTGCTACAACATGCCAAACATTTTTCTAAGTACTTTACATATATTAAGTCATGTAATCCTTGCAAAAGCACTATGAAGTTAAGTGCAATTATTATCTTTCACATAAATGAGACTACCAAAGCTCAAATAAGTGCAATAAGCAATACTAGGCAATATAGTTAGTAAAGGATAGAGACAGCATGCAGTTTCCTTTAGATAATGTGTGGGCTCGGCTTATACTTGTGAAATTTTGTTATATTTTCTCATTTAGAGTTCACTCACCTCATCAGCATGATAGCAAAGAGAAAGGAAGAGTTAATATTGAGGTTTATCTTTTATCCTCATGAGGTTTTACTCTTAGGCATGTCAGGTAAATTATTTTTTCAATTCAATGCGTACTTCATAAACTTAACTTCCACTAGAGTCAACCCCTTTGTTTGAATCTCTGTTTCATGTATTATCTTTTCTGCTGTTTCAATTTTTCATCTGTCAAAGGAAGTAAAACACAAGGTGTCCCCTCAGTTTACTCCCCTCCTCTCATCTTTAGAGACATTAACAGAATTCTAAGGCTTATGCTGACTTATCAAAAAGCAAAAAGCACTCTGGGGCTAGGGGTAGTATTTGAAGCCTGACCTTAATCAGCTTTTCTGTTAACTCGAGAATCTTCTATCATTTGTGTTGTATGCGTGTGTGTGTGTGTGTACTGTCCACAGTTTGGATTTGTTGTATTGTCTGGTACTCATTCAATGTTTGGATTCTACTAGTGAGTACTTTTGTTGACATTAAATATTCTGGCAAAATTTGATAAGAATTTCTGGAAAGAAATGCCATGAGACAGTCTGAACATTCCATGTTATCTCAGAAAACACTTTATAACATTTTAATAAGACTTTCCCCTCAGAGGCTAGGTTTTCATTTGATTATTTTTTAATTTTTCAGAAGGATTCTATAAATTTTCAACATTTTTATTTTGCATCTTATTTTGTTGACATGCTTCATAGACATGAAAAACAGCAATGTTTTACAGATATGAAAAGCACAGTAGTGATAACTACCTTTATCTTTCATTTGATATTTTAAGAGAAAAAAACAAAAGTTTTTCAACTTTTTTTTTTTCATCCTGTTGCCATTTAAATTTGTTTCTCTTCCTCTTTTTTATAAGGGACTTGTGAAACACTATCTTCCACAGAGTGGAAATGGTCTCTGATAGCCTGACTGACAATTCTTTAGGGGGATACTGTCCCTGGAATGGAGCTCTGGTGATGCAGTGGTTAAGAGCTTGCTGCTAACCAAAAGGTCAGCAGTTCGAATCCACCAGCGACTCCTTGGTAACCCTATGGGGCAGTTCTACTCTGTCCTATAGGGTTGCTATGAGCCGGAATCAACTTGATGGCAATGGATTTGGTTTTCTAGTCCTTGGAATATAGCTGGGAGATTATTAAACTAACAAATAAAACATTTTGAAGATATACCATAAATTTTGGACCCAAAGTCCAGCAGCAAGTTGCAGTGTTTTGAGCTGTTCTGTCTCGCTAAAAACAGGTAGAACAACTGCTCCAAACAGAAGGAAATTGTGATGTGGAGTCAGTTGTTTGTTTTGCCTTGTTTTCCACAAAGTCATTAGTAGCGCAAAAAGTGCTCCTTTGAACGTAATTTCAACATGACCACTCTTTCAACTAGTACTAGTGCTTGACTTAGAGACCTTGAATAAGCTGTTTTTTTCTCTCATTTCACTTTGTGAAAGCTCCCATTATAAGCTCTCTGTAAACAATAGAGAAAATCCGGACCTGTAGTATTTAAAGGCCCAGATTTTAAATTCTCTCATTCAAATATTAAGCACATTTATTGCATATTTTGACTTAGAGAAGAAATACTTGACTGTTTTAAGAGCTTCAAATCCATTATCAAAAGAACTTGGATCATCTCTTCTCAATTACCATCTTCAGATTGTTTAGAAAATTACACTTTTGCTATTAAGTTGAAGGAAATAGAAAAACAATAGAAAATTTCCAACTTGATCTATTTCTTTGTTAATCTAGATTTTTTTAAAAGTGGAAATTAATTACACTAATATATATAAAATATACATAATGCTAATACACAAATACACACATCACATATACACACAAATATAACACACACATCTATGTATACAGAGAGTATTAAAAAAATCCTTTTTTAATATGTCTTAGAAAATTGAAAGGAAAGACCCCATTTAAAATAACAGCATAAAACAAAATCTAGGAAAAAAATACACCAAGAACAGTGCAAATTCCATAAGAAAAAAATAAACCAAAAAAAAACAAAACCCTAAAAGGCTACACAAAATGCACTTGAAAGAATAGAATGCTATGTGTTGTTTTTGTATAGAAAGATTCAATGATTTAAATATATTAAGCTTCCTTGGATAAAGTATGGTTGGCTTCAAGAAGAATAACAAAGTGGAAGGGCTCACACTACCTGATTTTAGAAGCTATTATACCATCACGGTAGTCAAAACAGCCTAGTACTGGTACAACAGCAGATACATGGAGCAGTGGAACAGAACTGAGAATCCAGACATAAATTCATCCACCTATGAGCAGCTGATATTTGATAAAGGGCCAAAGTCTATTAATTGCAGAAAAGTCAGTCTCTTTAACAAATGGTGCTGGCACAACTGGATATCTGTCCGCAAAAAACTGAAACAAGACCTGTATCTCACACCATGCACAAAAAGTTACTCAAAATGGATCAAAGACCTAAATATAAAATCGAAAATGTTAAAAATCATGGAAGGAAAAATAAGGACAATGCTACAAGCCCTAATACATGGCATAAACAGATTATGAACCATAAGCAACAATGCACAAACACCAGAAGAGAGACACTAGATAACTGGGAGCTCCTAAAAATCAAACACTTATGCTCGTCAAAAGACTTCACCAAAAGAGTCAAAAGACAACCTACAGACTGGGGAAAAAAATTTTGGCTATGACAAATCCTATCAGCGTCTAATCTCTAAAATCTACAAGATACTGCAAAACCTCAACAACAAAAAGACAAATAACCCAATTAATAAATGGGCAAAGGGTATGAATAGGCACTTCACCATAGAAGGCATTCAGGCGGCTAACAGACACAGGAAGAAATGCTCACAATCATTAGCCAATAGAGAAATGAAAATCAAAACTACAATGAGATACCATCTCACTGCAACAAGGCTAGCATCAATCCAAAAAACACAAAATAATAAATGCTAAAGAGGTTGTGGAGAGACTGAAACACATACACGGTTGGTGGGAATGTAAAATGGTACAACCACTTTGGAAATTGATTTGATGCTTCCTTAAAAAGCTAGAAATAGAAGTACCGTATGATCCAGCAATCTCATTCCTTGGAATATATCTTAGAGAAATAAGAGTGGTCACACAAATAGATATATGCATGCCCATATTCATTGCAGCACTGTTCATGATAGCAAAAAGATAGAAATAACCTAGGTGTCCATCAGTGGACAAATGGATAAACAAATTATGGTATATTCACACAATGGAATAATACACAACAATAAAGAGCAATGATGAATCCATGAAACATCTTATAACATGGAGGAATCTGGAAGTCATTATGCTGAGTGAATTTAGTCAGTCACGAAAGGACAAATATTGTATAAGACCACTATTATAAGAACTCAAGAAAAGGCTTAAACACAGAAGAAAACATTCTTTGATGGTTACGAGGGTGGGGATGGAAGGAGAGTGTTATTCACTAACTAGATAGTAGACAAGAATTATCTTAGGTGAAAGGAAGGACAGCACACACTACAGATGAAGTCAGAACAGTTGGACTAAACCAAAGCTAAGAAGTTTCCTGAATACAACCAAAAACTTGGAGGGACAGAGTAGCAGGGGCAGGGGTCTGGGGACCAAGCTTTCAGGGGACATCTAGGTCAGTTGGCATAACAAAGTTTGTCAAGAAAATATTCTGCATCCTACTTTGATGAGAGGGATCTGGGGGTCTTAAAAGCTTGCAAGCAGCCATCTAAGATGCATCAATTGGTCCCAACCCACCTGGAGTAAAGAATGAAGAGCACTAAAGTCACAAGGAAAGTATTAGCCAAAGAGACGGAAAGGGCCACATGAACTGGAGCCTGCATCAGCCTGAGACCACAGGAATTAGATGGTGCCTGGCTACAACCAATGACTTCCCTGACAAGGAACACAACAGAGAATCTCTGATGGAGCAGGAGAAAAGTGGGGTGTAGAACTCAAATTCTAGTAAAAAGACCAGACTTAATGGTCTGACTGAGACTGGAGGAACCCCAGAAGGCATGGCCCCTGGACTCTCTGTCACCCCAGCACTAAAACCATTCCTGAGGCCAACTCTTCAGACAAAGATTAGACTGGACTATGGGACATAAAATGATACTAGTGAAGAGTGTGCTTCTTAGCTCATGTAGATACATGAGACTAAGTGGGCAGCTCCTATACGGAGATGAGATGAGAAGGCAGAGAGGGTCAGGAGCTGGTGGAATGGACATGGGTAATCAGGGGTGGAAAGGAGGAGTGTGCTGTCATAGTACAGAGAAAGCAATTAGAGTCAAATAATAATGTATGTATAAAGGTTTGTATGAGAGACTAACTTAAATTGTAAACTTTCACTTAAAGCACAACAATAAAATAAAAATTTTAAAAAAAAGAAAGTATGGTTGTCTGTGTTTTTTGCCTACCCAACAGCCAGGTAATCTCATCTTCCTTGAAAACAGTAAGCCCTTCTTCCTTCAGATATTGGACTACCCTGTGCTTCAGTAAAATCTCAGACCTTCCCATCCTAGGAGGTAAATCTTTATTTGTCATTTGCCAGTGATTAGTTCAAGAATGAGCATAGATGTGGTTCTTGACAATAAAATATAAGGGGAAATCTGTCAGAGAGCTCCTGGGAAATAATTATTCATTCTGAACACGAAGGAGAAACATTCTTCTTTTGGCCTTTGGACTTACGGTATGCTTAAGCTGATCTGAACATCATGTGACCATCACCGGAAAACCCAAGGTCAAAAGTTAAAATAGTGAGGGTGTCAGAGCAGAAGGAAGAGAACCAAGCTTTTGAACTAATAACTTAGCTAACCTCAACAGCACCATGCTTCCAAATGTCTGTCATATGAGATAATAAAAACCAAAAAAAATAACCAAACGTGTTGTCATTGAGTCAATTCCAATGCATAGTGACCCAATAGGATAGCGTAAAACTGTCCCATAGGGTTTCCAAGGAGTGGCTGGTGGATTCAAACTGATGACCTTTTGGTTAGCAGCCAGCTGTTTAACCACTATGCCACTAGGGCTCCTATGAAATAATAATTCCTCCATACTTATAATATTTTACCTTGGATATTCTATCAGTGGCAACTAAAGCAGAAAGTATCCTGACACTATAAGTATATCCTGTCCACACCCCCAAAACATACACATACTTAAAACTGTAAAGGATGATTTAATTTCATAGGGAAATAGACATGTCAAACAATTGCAAGAGTTATCAAAATTAAAATTAATTTCGTTGGCACTGAGTAAGCATAGAAGATTAAAAAAAAAGTATAATAAAGCTAACATCATTTTTACAAGTGTGAGATTGATACACTAGTATACAAGTCTTAGAACCAGCATAGATATTTCAGAAATGATCCCAAATACATAAGACAATTTAGCATATCATAAATATGACATATCATACATATGATAACATGATATGTGCTATGTAGTAAATGGAGTTGAGATACCATTCCATTAAAAAAATATATTGACTCTTCTCTCACACCTCAGGTGAAAGCAAATTTTATGTATCAATGGTTAAAAGTAAAAAATAAATAAATAAAGCGCAAAATAATATATTAGAAAAAATTATGGGACTTTTAAAATTTTAAATAATTAAAACCTTTCTAAGCATGGTTGTTTGCATGTTGCTATAATGATGGAATCCACTGATGTTTCAAAGACCAGCAGAGTCATCCATGGTGGATAGGTTTCAGAGGAGCTTCTACCTAGGAAACACTAGTAAGAAAGGCCTGGTAATCTACTTCTGAAAATTAGCTAACAAAAACTCATGGATCGACTTCTGGGCAACATGGCACTATAGACAGAAGCACCACACAATCCCTCCACAGCAAAGATCTAAAAAACTAATTCAAACAGTCACATGTTAATCCTGAAACGCTAAGCATCAAATGAAGAGATAAAGAACTCAGCCAAGCACCGAATAGAATAAGAAATGGACAGAGAACAGATTGTGAGAAGAGATACATGCAGAGGTCCCCTATCAGCTGTCACAGCATGGATCTGCCATCTTGGACTTCTAATGGAGATCAGTTAACAGGGGGTATGAGAAAGCAGCTTCACGGAGCTTCCAGCAGGAGACAGAACAATCAGTAACCAGCGATATATGCTTCCCCTCACCACACACCCTTCTTCACTCCCACTTGGCTTTCTCTGCTTCCTTCAGCCACAGTGACTTGGCTGGTAAGTACTGGCTTCATCCCGGTGTCCCTTGGATTCCACCCACCTGCAGAGGTTGGCTCAATGAACGCCATTTGTTGACTGCTGGTGTTACTTTTTTCTGCTTCTTTAGATTTCTTCCTTACCTATCACCACCTTCCCCTCATTTCTCTCAAATACCTGGCTCCGTGTTCCATCTTTGCTTCTTCCTGAAAGGCTGTGAAACACTACTCGACAGTGAAACTGCTTTCCAGCCCATGGCACCATGCTGATAGGACCCCCTGGGGCTTTTTTTGTTTGTTTGTTTGTTCTGATTTATTCTATTTTCATTTGTTTCTTTGTTTTCTTTTTCTTTACTCGGCTTGGGAGCCCCTTGTAGCTGGGCCGTACCATGTGGCTTGGGAGTTACTCCATTACTCTGCGCAGATGCACTGTGATATCGCAGGGGGTATTTCTTTCTTCTTGTTTTTTTTTTCTCTTTTTGTTTCTGTTTTTGGTTGTTTTTCTTTCTTGGTTTGTTTTATTCTATCTCTTTTTCCCTTTTCTTCTTTCTTCATTTCTCAGTTTCTCATCTCTCTATACTTACATTATCTTCCTGTCTCCTGAATACCTGGTGCTGTGTGACAACTCTACCTCTTCTAGCCAGGCTGTACTTCGTAGCCTGGGAACAAACTGCCCAGTCCTAGCAGCTGCACCAGTGGCATCCCTTGGGGCTTTTCTTTCTTTCTTTTTTTTTTCCCTCTAATTTTTATTTATTCATTTTTTTCTTTTTCTCTTTTTTTTTTTCCTTTTTGATTTTTCTCCATTTCTCAGTCTCTCATATCTCCACTCCAATAGCAAGCTCCCTTAGCACACTTTTTTTGTTGTTGTTGTTCATGTGTATGTTTTTGGCTCCTTTCCTCTCTCCTCTCTCTCCTCTTTCTCATACCCATCTTAGCTCCACACATCACAATCTCCCCCTTCCTTCATGCCTATCTGCACCACACGCTTACATCACACTCTCAAGCAGCATAGGCAGGGCATAACAGAACCTGCCCTGCACTGATTCCTGGCCCACCCTGTCGGCCCTAGTACGTGCCACAAACAACCCATCCCAGCAACTCTTCTTCAGCTAGACCTTTCCTGCTGTATCGTACCTGAGTGACTGAACCTGGGCATTGGAGGAGGAGGTAAAAAGTATCGAGCCCACAGACGAGCAAACAACAAAGTATGCACAGCCTGTCTGCTGAGACATAACCAAAAAAAAAACTAAAAAGCAGGATGAAACAAACAAATCTACAATCAATAAATGAGGAAAATAACTACTGAATGCCCTGAAGACAGCAGATAATATCAAAACATATACAAAAACAAGACAAGATGGTTCCAGTAGGTGTCCAAAATAAAACACCCAACAACTTTCCAGTAGAAGAAAAGGCACTAGAACTACCTGATAGGGAATTCAAATCTCTAATATTCTGAATCACCCAAGAGTTGAAGCAAAAAGCAGATAAAAATGAGGAAAAAATAGACAAATTCATGGAAAATGCAGACAAATTCATGAAAAATACAGACCAAAAAAAAAAAAAGAATTCGAGAAAATAATACAGGAACAAAATTCTAAAATAAATTCACAACTAAAAATCATACAAAAACAACAATTATAAATCCAAAAGATAAACAACAAGATTTTAGAAATGGACAGTGTCATAGAAGGGCTGAGGAGCAGGCTGGAAACGATAGAAGAGAGGATCAGCAGAATTAAAGACAAACACTTGGTTACAACTCTGTTTGAGTAAAAATCAGAAACAAGAATGAAGAAAAATGAAGAAAACTTGAGAATTATGTGGGATACAATCAAAAGCAAAAACTTGTGAGCGATCAGAGTTCCAGAATAGGGGTAGAAAACAGAAAACACAGAAAGGATCATTGAAGAATGGATGACAGACAACTTCCAGAATATCGTGAAAGATGAAAAGCTGACCATCCAAGAAGCTCAGTGAACCCCATATAGGACAGACCACAAAAGAAAATCACCGAGGCATATCATAATCACACTCACTAAAACCAAAGACAAACAAAGAATCTGGAGACCAGCTTGAGAAAAACAAAAAGTCACATACAGAGGAGAAACAATAAGACTAAGCTTGGATTATTCGGCAGAAACCATGCAGGCAAGAAGTCAATGGGATGACATATACAAAACCTTGAAAGAAAAAAATTGTCAGCCAAGAAGAATATATCCTGCAAAACACTCATTCAAATATAATGGTGAAATTAGGACATTTCCAGATAAACAGAAATTAAGGGACAGTATAAAAACCAAACCAAACTTACAAGAATTATTAAAGGGAGTCCTTCCATCTGAGAACAAACAAAAATAGACCTCAGGCTGAATCTAGGACACAGGATTATACCAGCCAGACACCAACCTAGGAAATGAACTCTTAAGGACTATCCAAAACCAAAAGAATTACAATAGGGAACCAGAGATTTTAATCTGTAAATGACAACAGCATCATAATAATAAAAGAGGGAATAAATGGCATAGGTATAGAACCTTCTAATGGAGAGGAAAGCAAGGTGATATGAAGTAACAATAGACTGGTTCATACCTAGGAAGATAAGGGGTAAATTTCAAGGTAGCCACAAAGAAAGTTAACACACCTACACATCAAAATAAAAAAGAAAAACATAAAGTCTCAGTAAAAACAAAACCTACAAAAACAAAAGAAATAAAAAAAAAAAATCCACAAACAAAAGGAATTCAGCACAGGAGAGTAACAGGAACAAAGAAAACATCAGTGCCACAAAAAAAAAGCACTACAAAATGACAGTAGTAAACTCACACCTATCAATAATTACAATGAACGTAAATGGCCTCAATGCACCCACAAAGAGATGGAGAGTGACAGAATGGATAAAAAAGCAGGATCTATCAATATGATGTATACAAGAGACACACCTTAGGAACAAACACATAAATTTATTAAAATGAAAGAATGGAAAAAAAATATATCAAGCAAACAGCTACCAAAAAAGAGCAGGAGTGGCAATACTAATCTCAGATACAATAGACTTTCAAACAAAATCCACCATAAAAGACAAAGAAGGACACTATATAATGATTAAGGGGACTATCCAGCATGAAGACATAACCATAATAAACCTCTACGCATGGATGACATAAAACAAACCCTAACAGCACTGAAAAGAGAAACTGACAGTTCCACAATAATAGTAGGAGACTTCAACAAACCACTCTCATTAAATTACAGAACATCTAGATAGACACTCAACAAAGATACAGAAGACCTAAATGGCACATCAGCCCAATTGATCTCGTAGACATATGTAGAACACTCCACCCAATAGCTGCAAAGTACACATTCTCTTCCAGTGCACATGGAACATTCTCCAGAATAGACCACATCTTAGCCCAGAGAACAACCCTTAACAAGATCCAAACGTTGAGAAACTACAGAGAAACTTCTCTGACCACAATGCCATCAAGGTAGAAATTAACACAGGAAGAGCAAGGAAAAAATAAATAAATAAATTACATGGAAACTGAATTATACCCTGCTTACAAACCACTAGATAATAGAAGAAATCAGAGATGGAATCAAAAAATTGCTGGATTCAAAAGAGAATGAAAACACATCATACCAAAACCTTTGGGACACAGAAAAGGCAATCCTCAGAGGACAATTTATAGCAATAGATGCACACATCAAAAAAGAAGAAAAGGACAAAATCAAAACATTAACTACACAACTCAAATAAATAGAAAGAGAACAGCAAACAAAAGCCCACATCCACTAGAAGAAAGAAAAAATAAAGATCAGAGGAGAAATAAATGAAATAGAGAACAGAAAAGCAATAGAAAGGGTCAACAAAACCAAATGTTGCTTCTTTAAAAAGATCAACAAAATGGACAAATCACTGGCCTGACTGACAAAGGAAAAACAGGAGAGGATGCAAACAACCCAAATAAGAAATGAAATGAGGACATTACAACAGACCCAACTGAAATAAAAAGGATTATAACAGACTATTATGAAAAACCATACTCCAACAAATTTGAAAACCTAGAGGAAAATGATAAATTTCAAGAAACACACTACCTACACAAACTACCACAAAGTGAGGTTAAAATCTGAACATACCCATAACAGGAGATGAGCTTGAAAGGGTAATAAAAAAAAAAAAGCTCCCAACAACAAAAAAAAGCCCTGACCCAGATGGCTTCACTGGAGAACTCTACCAAACATACAAAGAAAAGCTTATACCAGTACTGCTCAAACTATTTCAGAACATAGAATAGGAAGTGACACTTCAGAAATCATTCTATGAAGCAAGCATAGCCCTGATACCAAAATCAGGAAAAGATGCCACAGAAAAAGAAAATTACAGACCAATATCGCTCATGAACATAGATGCAAAAATTCTCAACAAAATTCTAGCCAATAGAATTCAGCATCAGATCAAAAAAAAAAAAAAAAACCCATGACCAAGTAGGATTCCTACCAAGCATACAAGGATGGTTCAGCATTAGAAAATCAATCAACATAATCAACCACACAAATAAAAGGAAAGAATCACATGATCATCTCAATTGATGCAGAAAAGGTATTCGACAAAGTCTAACACCATTCCTGATAAAAACTCTCAATAAAACAAGTATAGAAGGGAAATTTCTCAAAATAATAAAGGGCATCTATGCAAAACCAATGGGCAACATCATTCTTAATGGAGAGGGGATGAAAACATTCCCCCTGAGAACAGGAACAAGACAAGGATGCCCTTTATCACCACTCCTATTTAACATTGTGCTGGAAGTCCTAGCTAGAGCAATAAGGCAAGAAAAAGAAATAAAGGACATCCAAATTGGTAATGAAGAACTTAAACTGTCCTTGTTTGCAGATGATATGATACTATACATAGAAAACCCTAAAGACTGCACATGAAAACTACTGGAACTAATAGAAAGATTCAGCAAAGTAGCAGGATACAAGATAAACATACAAAAATCAGCTGGATTCCTATACACCAATAAAGAGAATGATGAAAAGGAAATCAGGAAAACAATATCATTTATAATAGCCCCTAAAAAAATAAAATACTTAAGAATATATCTAACCAGGGATGTAAAAGGCCTATACAAAGAAAACTACAAAACACTACTGCAAGAAACCCAGAGGAATCTACGCAAATGGAAAAACATACCATGCTCATGGATAGGTAGACTCAACATAGTGAAAATGACAATTCTACCCAAAGCAATTTAGAAATACAATGCAATCCCAATCCAAATACCTACAACATTCATTAAAGATATGGAAAACTAATCATTAACTTTATATGGAAAGGGAAGAAGCCCCAAATAAGTTAAGCTCTATTGAAGAAGAAGAAGAAAGTAGGAGGACTTGCACTACATGACCTCAGAGCCTACTATACAGCTACCGTAAAGAGGACAACCTGGTACTGGTACAATGACAGATCTATTGCCCAATGGAACAGAATTGAGAACCCAGATGTAAATCCAACCACCTATGGTCACCTGATCTTCGACAAGTTTCCCAAGTACATCAAATGGGGAACAGTCTTTTTAACAAATGGTGCTGGCAAAACTGGATATCCATCTGCAAACAAATGAAACAGGAACCATACCTCGCACCATACACAAAAACTAATTTAAAATGGATCAAAGACTTAAATATAAATCCAAAGATTATAAAGTTCATAGAAGAAAAAATAGGATCAATGCTAGAGGCCCTAATGCACGCGATTAACAGGATACAAACCATAACCAACAATGCACATGCTCCAGAAGATAGATAACTGGGATCTTCTAAAAATTAAACACTTATGCTCATCAAAAGATTTCACCAAAAGAGTAAAAAAGAGAACTTACAGACGGAGAAAAAAAATTTTGGACAATACTATCAGACAAAGTTCTAATCTCTAAAATCTACAAGAAAATCCAACACCTCTACAACAAAAAGACAAATAATCCAACTAAAAAATGGCGAAAGGAAATGAACAGACACTTCACTAAATAAGACATTCAAGTAGCCAACAGACACATGAGGAAATGCTCATGATCACTAGCCATTAGAGAAATGCAAATTAAAACCACAATGAAATAGCATCTCACACCGGCATTACTGGCATGAATCAAAACCACTGGAAATAACAAATGTTGGAGAAGCTGCTGGGAGATCAGAACTCCTATGTACTGCTGGTGGGAATGCAAAATGATACAACCATTTTGGAAAATGATATGGCGCTTCCTTAGATAGCTAGAAATATAAATACCTCACGATACAGCAATCCCACTCCTAGGAATATATTCTAGAAGTATAAGGGCTGTCGCACTAACAGACACTTGCACACCCATATTCATTGCAGCACTGTTCACTATAGCAAAAAGATGGAAATAAACTACATGTCCATCAACAGACGAATGGATAAAGAAACTATGGTACATACACACAATAGAGTATTATGCAACTATAAAGAACAATGATGAATCTGTGAAGCATCTCATAACATGGATGAAACTGGAAGATATTATGCTGAATGAAATCAGTCAATCACAAAAAGATAAATATTGTATGAGACCTTTACTGTAAAAACTCATGTAAAAGTTTACACACAAAAAGGAACAATCTTTGTTGGTTATGAGGGATGGGAGGGGTGGGGTGGGGAAACTAAATAGACAATAGCTAAGTGGTAACTTTGATGAACACAGTACACAATACTGGGGAAGCCGGTGCAACTTGTACAAGGAAAGGTCGTGGAAGCTCCCCAGACACATCCAAACTCCCTGAGGGACTGAACTGCTGGGCAGAGGGCTGTGGGGACCATGGTCTCTGGAAACATCTAGCTCAACTGGCATAACATGGTTTATAAAGACAATGTTCTACATTCTACCTTGGTGAGTAGTGTCTGAGGTCTTAAAAGCCTGTGAGCAGCCATCTAAGATACTCCACTGGTCTCACCCCTTCGGGAGCAAGATAGAACGAAGAGAACAGGATACAAGGAAAAGATTAATCCAAAGGACTAATGGACCACAACTACTAAGGCCTCCACCAGACTGAGTCCAGTATACCTAGATGGTGCCTGGCTACCACCACTGACTGCTCTGACCGGGATCACAACAGAGGGTCCTGGACAGAGCTGGAGAAGGATGTAGAACAAAATTCTACCTCACAAAAAAAGGCCAGATTTACCTGCCTGAGAGACTGGAGAATCCCTGAGAGTATGGCCACCAGACACCCTTTTAGCTCAGTGGTGAAGTCACTCCAGAGGTTCACCGTTCAGCTGTGGATTGGACAGCCCTATAAAACAAAACAGGACTAATGAGGCACAGCTGTCCAGGGACAAGGACTAGGAGGCAGGAGAGGACAGGAAAGCTGGTGGTAGGGAACCCAAGGTTGAGAAAGGAGAGTGTTGACATGTCATGTGGTTGTTAACCACTGTCATAGGGCAATATGTGTACTGTTTAATGAGAAACTATTTGTTCTGTAAATCTTCATCTAAGGTACAAAAAAAATGAATTATCTTCGAATAATGTGAGATCAAATTGACAACAGCACCTCAAAAGGTTAAATGGGAAGCCTAGGGGACAATGAGTTAAAGCTAATGGTGATGGAATAATTTGGAAAAGGATAGTGAGAATAGCAGTGCAACTGGAAGAAAGTAATTGATGTCACTGAATTGTACGTGTAGAAATTTTTGAAATGGTTTAACTTTGGCTGTGTATATTTTCACCAAAAATAAAATGGCTCTCCAGGGTCGAGAAGGGAGAGTGTTAACTAATGTCGTAAAATAATATGTGTACTGATTGTTTAATGAGAAACTATTTGTTCTGTAAACCTTCATCTAAAGTACAATAAAAAAAAAACTCATAAATCACAACAGAACATTGTTCTACTCTTACATTGGACATGCCATCAGAAGGGAGCAATAGCTAGAAGAGAATATCATGTTTGGTGAAATGTAGAGGACCTATAAGGACATAGGAGACCCTTAGTGATATGAATTGGGACAATAGCCACAGTGATGGACTTGAATATACTATATACTAGCAATTGTCAGGATGACATAGGATTAGGCAATGTTTTGTTCTGCCGTACATATGGTCAGTATGAGTTGGAATCAACTCAACCGCAGCTAACAATAACAACAAAGAATCTTACAATTCAGATGACATGAAAAAAATTGATATATGAAAATTAAATTTTGAAGTTTTCTCCCTCCCAACAGGAGAAACGTCATAAATACGGTTGAAATTCAAATGGCAGTTTGGCGGAATATGTAACAGATATGACAAACAAATGACTAAATTCTATAAATAAACATTTAAAATAAATGAGAATAAGGGAGCAACATTAACTGGAAAAAATTAATAAGGCATTTGAATAGTTAGATTACTGAAAACAATGCTTTTTAAACACAGTAGCATATTCAGTCTTCATTATAGTTGAGGAAATACATGCTAAAATTAGACATAAATTTTAAGTTATCACAGTTGTGATAATCTATGAATTTGATAAAACAGTGTATTGGTGAGGAGATGGATAACTCCCAACCAATGTTAGTGTATGTGGGGCCCTGGTGGCTTACTTGTTAAGCACTCGGCTGTTAACTAAAAGGTTGGCAGTTTGAATCCACCAGTCACTCTTTGGATACCCTATGGGTCACTTCTAGTCTGTCCTCAAGTGTTACTATGAGTCGAAATATGAGTCGAAATTGACTCAACACCAATGAGTTTGTTTTCTATTTTTTGCTTAGTGGAAGTGTAATTGGTGCAACTCAGAGAGTGTGTTGGTTATGTAGTGCTTCTATAACAGAAATACCAGAAGTGGATGGCTTTAACAAACAGAAATTTATTCTCTCACAGTTTAGGAGACTAGAAG
Source organism: Dugong dugon (assembly GCA_030035585.1). NCBI lineage: Eukaryota > Metazoa > Chordata > Mammalia > Sirenia > Dugongidae > Dugong > Dugong dugon. The sequence continues at coordinate 46,443,329 of CM057465.1, forward strand.
TTTGAATTCAGGGCGGCAGCTCCAGGAGAAGACTTTTTCTCTCTCTGATAGCTCTGGAGGCAGGTCCTGATAACCAATTTTCCCCTGATCTAGGAGCTTCTCAGCCTGGGGACTCTTGCTCCAAAGGACATGCTTCACTACCAGCTCTTCTTTCTTGGTGGTAAGAGGTCCCTCTCCTCTCTGCTCCCTTCTCTCTTTTATATCTCAAAAAAGATAGACTCAAGATACAACATAATTATATAAATTGTGTCTTGCCTCATTAATATAACTGCCTCTAATCCTGCCTCATTAACATCATAGAAGTTAGGATTTACAACACATAGGATAATTATATCAGATCACATAATGAAGGACAACCACACAATACTGGGAATCATAGCCTAGCCAGAATGGCACACATTTTTGTGGAACAGTTTGATGCATAACATTATGCAACTTTGCAACAGCTATAAATAAATGTGAATGTCTACACACTTTGAGCCAGCTCCTCTACTTCCAGGAATTTTTCTTACAAGTACATTTGCAGGTGTGCATAGTCACAAGCTGAATAAACAAAGATGTTGCTAATTCACTCTATATATGTTGACATGGAACAACTCAGAATATAATATAGAACATAAATTCTCATATGAAAGAAAATTGGCATTAACAACCCCATGGGTTTGGAAAACATGACAAGACAAATAGAAGAGGAGGGAGATTTTTCCTTATTTCTTTCCTTTCCCTTTATTATCTGTCTTTTCCTTTCCTTTTTACTTTTATGCTGAATTCTGTAGCTGAAATAGCTACTCCAAATGACTTTATATTCTGGAAAGAAAAGTTCAACTTTAATGTGGTGTGTGTGTTTTCATAGAATTAGACTGAGATATTCCTGAGAAGTTAAAAATCTATCACCAATATACTGAAATCATTGGAATAGAACAATGAATGCTATTTATGCTTTGCCATGAAGCAGAAAAAATTAGAATAAATCACATACGTTCTTTCAGGTTCTAACATTCTACTTGTTAAAAAAAAATTTCTCTGGGAGTGCACAGCCCCATAAAACCAAATGAGACTAACGAGGTACAGGAGTCCAGTGACAAGGGCCAGAAGGCAGAAGGGGACAAGGAAGCTGGTGATAGGGAACCCAAGGTTGAGTAAGAATATTGTTTATGTGTTGTGAGATTGTTAACCATTGTCATAGGGCAACATTTGTAGTAACTGTTAAATGAGAAACTATTTTGTTCTGTAAGCCTTCATCTTAAGTGAGAATGACAGAACAATTGGAAGAGCATAGTCAGTGTCACTGAACTGTGCATGTAGAAATTTTTGAAATGGTGTATCTTTGGCTATGTGTATTTTCACCAAAAAAAAAAGTTGAGAAGTTAGAGGGTTGATATGTTGTGGGGTTGTTAACCAATGTCATAAAACAACACGTGTACTTCTGTTTCATGAGAAACTATTTGTTCTGTAAGCCTTCACCTGAAGTACAATAAAAATAAATAAATAAATTCCTTAGAAGGGGGACTTTTAAAAAATCAGTTATTTAGTCTGAGCTTCCACATAAGTACTTTTGATTAAACTTTGGCACAGCGATCGTATTTGAAAACTTCAGAGCAAGAGGCACTTTATTTTCCATGTATCAATAATAAACACTTTGAACTCTTCATAACTGTAATAATTCTCTGAAAATGTCAAGTCTTGTTTCCAAATTCTCTTTGCTTCTATAATGATAAGTTACAATATACTCATATGACCTTCTCCCTGCACCACATTAGTGGCTTATTCAGCATAGTGACCTTCCCCTCCACAGACATTATTGTAAATCAACGATGAAGATGTCAGGTCCAGGTTCAGGGTTCAGTGTCATCATTTTCTCCTCTTAATGGAAGAACCTAAACACTGTGGTTACTAACATTCTGTCAAACTGAGGATCCCTGCTAGCCTCTGTAATGAAATACTTTTTTTCTCTTCCTTAAATTGTTATAGCTCATGCTTGCCCTTTCTTAAAATATTGACGAAAGACAAAGGTAGTCTATCTCTCTTTTTTTCTTCCACCTCCACATTAATCTATGTTTTAAAGCACAAAACAAAATCATGTGGTTGGAGGAGGAGGAAGAGAGGAAGATGGGAGTGTCCAGTGCATTAAGATATTTTAGAATAGTCTAAATTAAAAATATAGGATTTACTTACTTTAAGGTATCCACTTTTTAACCATCAACTAATTAGGGAGTTTGTCTAGTGCTGAAAATTAGAGATGAGTTTAGCCTTATTAAGAAAGGAGTTTGACCCTAGAGGCAAAAGAAAAGGTTGCAGTAGTTATAGATGGGAGAAAACTTTCATGTTATCCTGTCATCCTCTTATAATGATTATAAAGTAGGATCCAGTAAATAAATATCCATTAAGGAGCTTCTAAATATTTCCAGTATTTGTGAGGAGAAAGGTGTATTAGTTTAATTCAGCAGTCTTACTTTCCACGGGATTAGAGTTTGATATGCAGAGTGCTCAAGCATGCATAATTCCTGCAAAATTATCTTAAATTTTTTAGTTCCTAATTATTTTAAGGCATTTTTGTGTCATAAAGCTAATAAGTTATAATGCAATTTCTCATTTATATTTTGAAAGTCACTAAATAGGTCAAAATTAATGAACATTGGAAAAACTAGAGGGTGGACTTCATATAAATATTGTATTTATATTTAATGTGGTACGTAGAAATTTCTAACTGTATATGAAACACACATTTTCTTAAATTTTTTCTCTAAAGGTAATTATGTCTATCAAGTCTATTTTATTTTTTACAATTTGTGATCATTAAGGTTGTGTGTCAACTAGACTGGGCCATGATTCTCAGTTGTTTATAAGTTACAATGTGGTTTGACAATTGTATGATGATATGATCACTTCCATGACAAAACTTTGTATAATGTGATCACCTCCATGATGGGATCTGCTGTGAGTAGCCAACCAGTTAAAAGGGAGTTTCCTTGGGGGAGTGGCATGAAACCAATATAGGTGGAGTCTCTGGCAGGGCTCCAGGGATTTTGCTCGCTCTGGATCCTGTAGCTGACTCCTGTTCGTCTGATCTCCAGTTCTGGGGATTTGAGCTGGCAACTTACCTGCCATCTTGCCTGTGTACCTTGGGATTTGTAGGTATTCCCAGATTATGAGCAAGAGACCTGCTGTCTGACCTGCCAATCTCAGGTTCACCAGCTCCTATCGCTGCATGAATGAGGAGAAGCCTCCAGCCTGACCCACGGACTTGGGACATTCCAGCCTCTATGACCGCATAAGCCATTTCCTTGATATAAATCTCTCTATATGGATATTTATATGCTTTATTGGTTTTGCTTCTCTAGAGAACCCAGCTTAAGAACTTAAATCTAAAGCTATCATTTTGTGCTATAATAAGCAAACTACCCTTTCATTTTTAATTCTCTATCTTATTAACTTTTCCATGCTTCTTGACATAGCATCTGTTTCTCTTTAGTTATTTTGGAAAGTGATAGATCAATATAGATACTTCTTTTTTTTATACTTTAAGTGGAAGTTTACAATTCAAGTTAGTCTGTCATACAAAAATTTATACATACGTTGTTATGTGACCTAGTTGCTCTCCCTATACTGTGACACCACACTCTTCCTTTCCACTTCTGATTTCCCGTGTCCATTCAGCCAGCTCCAGACTCTCTCTGCCTTCCCATCTCATCTCTGGACAGGAACTGCCTAATTAGTCTCATGTATCTACTTGAGCTAAGAAGCTCACTCTTCACAAGTATCATTTTATGTCCAGTAGTCCAGTTTAATCTTTGCTTGAAGAGTTGGCCATGGGAATGATTTCAGTTCTGGGCCAACAGAAAGTCCGGGGGTCATGTCTTCCAGGGTGCCTACAGTCTCAAACAAACCACCAAGTCTGGTCTTTTTACTATAATTTGAGCTCTGCATCCCACTTTTCTCTTGCTCTGTCAGGGATTCTCTGTTGTGATCCCTGTCAGGGCAGTAACTGGTCGTAGCCTGGCACCATCTAGTTCTTCTGGTCTCAAGTTGATGAAGTGTCTGGTTTATGTGGCCATTTCTGTCTCTTGGGCTAATACCTTTCTCATGTCCGTGGCGTTCTTCATTCCCTTTTACTCAAGGTGAGCTGGGACCAATTGATGCACCTTAGATGGCCACTCACTAGCTTTTAAGTTCCCAGGCACCACACACCAAAGTGGGATGCAGAACATTTTCCTAATAAACTTTGTTATGCCAGTTGACCTAGATGTCCCCTGAAACCATAGTCCCAGACTCCTGCCCCTATTACTCTGTCCCTCAAAGTGTTGGTTGTATTCAGTAAACTTCTTAGCTTTGGTTTAGTCCAGTTGTGCTGACTTCCCCTGTAGTGTGTCCTGTCCTTCCCTTCACCTGAGATAATTCTTGTCTACTCTCTAGTTAGCGAATAACCCTCACCCTCACTCCACACCCTCGTAACTGTCAAAGAATGTTTTCTTCTGTGTTTAAACCTTTTCTTGAGTTCTTATAATAGTGGTCTTATACAATATTTGTCCTTTTTTGACTAACTAAATTCACTCAGCATAATGCCCTCCTGATCCCTCTACATTATAAAATGTTTCACAGATTCATCACTGTTCTTTATCATTGCATAGTATTCCATTGTGTGAATATACCATAATTTGTTTATCCATTTGTATGTTGATGGGCACCTAGGTTGTTTCCATCTTTTTGATATCGTGAACAGTGCTGCAATGAATATGGGTATGCATATATCTATTCATGTAACAGCTCTTATTTCTCTAGGATATATTCCAAGGAGCAGGATAGCTGGATCACATGGTATTTCTATTTCTAGCTTTTTAAGGAAGCACCAAATCAATTTCCAAAGTGGTTGTACCATTTTACATTCCCACCAACAGTGTGTAAGTGTTTCAGTCTCTCCACAACCTCTCCAACATTTATAATTTTGTGTTTTTTGGATTAATGCTAGCCTTGTTGGAGTGAGATGGTATCTCAGTGTAGTTTTGGTTTGCATTTCTCTAATGGCTAATGATCGTGAGCATTTCTTCATGTGTCTGTTAGCCACCTGAATGTCTTGTTTGGTGAAATGCCTGTTCATATCCTTTGCCCAATTTTTAATTGGGTTGTCTTTTTGTTGTTGAGGTTTTGCAATATCTTGTAGATTTTAGAGATTAGATACTGATTGGATTTGTTGTAGCCAAAAATTTTTTTCCAGTCTGTAGGTTGTCTTTTTACTCTTTTTGTGAAGTCTTTTGATGAACCTAAGTGTTTGATTTTTAGAAGCTCCCAGTTATCTAGTTTCTCTTCTGGTATTAGTGCTTTGTTAGTAATGTTTTGTTTTCTGTTTATACAATTTATTAGGGCTCCTAGCATTGTCCCTATGTTTTTATTCCATGATCTTTATCATGTTAGATTTTATTTTTAGGTCTTTGATCCGTTTTGAGTTACTTTTTGTGCATCGTGTTAGGTACAGGTCTTGTTTCAGTTTTTTGCAGATGGATATCCAGTTATGCCAGCACTATTTGTTAAAGAGATAGTCTTTTCCCCAATTAACCAACTTTGGACCTGATATTTGGGTCAAATATCAGCTGCTAATAGGTGGATAAATTTGTGTCTGGAGTCTCAACTCTGTTCCATTGGTCTATGTATGTATTGTTGTACCAGTACTAGGCTGTTTTGACTACCGTGGCAATATAAGTTCCAAAATCAGGTAGTGTGAGGCCTCCCACTTTGTTCTTCTTCAGTAATGCTTTACTTATCTGGGGTCTCTTCCCTTTTCATATGAAGTTGGTGATTTGTTTCTCCAGCTCATTAAAAAATGCCGTTGGAATTTGGTTTGTGATTGCATTGTATCTGTAAATTGCTTTGGGTAGAATTGACATTTTCAAAACGTTGACTCTTCCCAACCATGAGCAAGATATGTTTTTCCACTTATGTAGTGTCTTGTAGTTTTCATTGTATAGGTCCTTTATGTCACTGGTTAGACTTTTTCCTAAGTATTTTATCTTCTTTGTGGCTATTGTAAATGGTATTGATTTGGTAATTTCCTCTTGGAGGTTCTCTCTTGGTGTAGGGGAATGTAACTGATGTATGTTTATCTTGTATCCTGATACTTTTCTGAAATCTTTTATTAGTTCCAATAGTTTCCTTGTGGATTCTTTGGGGTTTTCTGTGTATAAGATTATCTCATCTGCAAACAGGGATACTTTTACTTCTTCCTTACCCATTTGGATGCCCTTTATTTCTTTTTCTAGCCTAATTGCTCTGGCTAGGACCTCCAGCACAATGCTGAATTAGAGTAGTGATAAAGGGTTTCTTTGTCTGGTTCCCATTCTCAAAGTGAATGATTTCAAATTATCTCCATTTAGGAGGATGGTGGCTGTTGGCTTAGCATAAATGACCTTAATTATATTGAGGAATTTCCCTTCTACTCCTATTTTGTTGAGAGTTTTTATCATTAATAGGTGTCGGACTTTGTCGAATGCCTTTTCTGCATCGATTGATAAGATCAGGTGGTTCTTGTCTTTTGTTTTATTTATGTGATGGATTACGTTGATTGTTCTTCAATGTTGAACCATCCCTGCATACCTGGTATAAAGCCCACTTGATCAAGGTGAATTATTCTTTTTACATGTTGCTGAATTCTATTGGCTAGAATTTTGTTGATGATTTTTGCATCAATGCTCATGAGGGATATTGGTCTGTAATTTTCTTTTTTTGTGGTGTCTTTACTTGGTTTTGGTATCAGAGTTATGCTGGCTTTATAGAATGAGTTTTGGAGTATTCCATCCTTTTCTATGCTCTGAAATACCTTTAGTAGTAGTGGTATTAACTCTTCTCTGAAAGTTTGGTAGAATTCTGCAGTGAAACCTTCTGGGACGGCTTTTTTTTGTTGGGAGTTTTTTAAATTACCTTTTCAATCTCTTCTTTTGTTATAGGTTTATTTAGTTGTTCTACCTCTTCTGTTTGTGTTAGTTTAGGTAGGTAGTGAGTTTCTAGAAATTTGTCCATTTCCTCTAGGTTTTCAAATTTGTTAAAATATACTTTTTCATAGTGTTCAGTTATGATTCTTTTAATTTCACTTTGGTCTGTTGTGGTATCAACCATCTCATTTCTTATACAGGTTATTTGCTTCCTCTCCTGTTTTTCTTTTGTCAGTTTGGCCAGTGGTTTATTGATTTTGTTGATCTTTTCAAAGAACTGCTTTTGGTCTTGTTAACTCTTTCAATTGTTTTTCTATTCTCTATTTCATTTAATTCTGTTCTAAGTTTTATTATTTCCTTTCTTCTGATGCCCAAGTGCTTCTTTTGCTGCTCTCTTTCTACTCGTTCCAGTTGTAGGGTTAATATTTTAATTTTGGCCTTTTAATCTTTTTGGATGTGTGCATTTATTGCTTTAAACTGACCTCTGAACACTGCTTTTGCTGTGTTCCAAAGGTGTGTTTTCATTTTCATTGGATTCTGTGAATTTCTTTATTCCATCCTTAATTGCTTCTATAACCCAGTAGTTTTTGATCAAGGTGTTGTTCAGTTTCCATGTGTTTGATTTTATTTTTTTTCCCTTGTTTTTTCTGTTATTGATTTCTACTTTTATGGCTTTATGGTCAGAAAAGATGCTTTGTAATATTTAGCCACTTTGGATTCTGTTAAGGCTTGCTTTATGGCCTAATATGTGGTATATTCTGGAGAATGTTCCATTGGCATTGGAAAAGAAAGTATACTTGCCTGCTGTTGGGTGGCGAGTTTGGTATATGTCCTTGAGATCAAGTTGGTTGATTGTGGCATTTAGATCTTTCATGACTTTACTAAACTTTCTGGATGTTCTGTACTATACTGAAAGTGGTGTGTTGAAGTCTCCTACTATTATTGTGGAGCTGTCTATATCTCTTTTTAATACTATTAGTTTGTTTCATGTATTTTGGAGCCCTGTCATTGGATGCATAAATATTTATTATAGTTATGTCCTGATAATTTTTAAAATATAAAAAGATATGTGAGAAAACATTCATAATCTCAATGTCTACAGGAAATCACTGTCACAGTATAACTATTTCTTTCCAATATTTCTTCTTATTGCTGTTGTCGTTGTTGTTAGGTGCCATCGAGTTGATTCTGACTTATAGCAACCCTATGCACAACAGAATGGAACACTGCCTTGTCCTGTGCTGTCTTCATAATTGTTGCCATGCTTGAGCCCATTGTTGTAGCCACTGTGTCAGTCCATCTCCTTGAGGGTCTTCATCTTTTTCGCTGACCCGCTACTTTACCAAGCATGATGTCTTTCTCCAAGGATTAATTCCTCCTGATAACATGTCCAAATTATGTGAGAAGTCATCTTGCCATCCTTACTTCTAAGGACCATCCTGGTAGTACTTTTTGCAAGACAGATTTGTTCGTTCTTTGGCAGTCCACGGTATATTCAATATCCTTCTCCAACACCACAATTCAAAGGCATCAGTTCTTCTTCATTCTTCTTTATTCATAGTCCAGCTTTCGCATGCATATGACGCAATTGAAAACATCATGGCTTGGGTCAGATGCACCTTATTCTTCAAGGTGACATTTTTGCTTTTTAACACTTTAAAGAGGCTTTTTGCAGCATATTTGCCCAATGCAATATGTCTTTTGATTTCTTGACTGCTGCTTCTATGGGTGTTGATTGTGGATCAAAACAAAATGAAATGTTTGACAACTCTAATCTTTTCTCTTTTTATCATGATGTTACTTATTTATCCAATTGTGAGATTTTTGTTTTCTTTATGTTGAGGTGCAATCCACACTGAAGTCTGTGGTCATCGCTCTTCATCAGCAAATGCTTCAAGTCCTCTTCCCTCTCAGCAAGGAAGCTTGTGTCATCTGCATAATGCAGGCTGTTAATGAGTATTCCTCCAATTCTGATGCCTCATTCTTCTTCGTATAGTCCAGCTTCTTGGATTTTTTGTACACATATTGTTAAACCTATGGTTTGTAATGAATGGAATCATACTATTTATGACAATGTTTATTTTCTTTCTAAAATTAACAGTGAATTTTGATCTTTTTCCTATGATATTAGATAGCCTGCAAAACACTATTTCAATTCCCGCATAACACACATCATATGTGTGATTATACTTTAATTTACTCATCCATTCTGGTTTAACTTTTTGTCAGTTAGTTCATTTACAAAACATGTTCTAAGTATTGAAAAATCATCATTTTTACATAGACATATCCAAACGTCCTGAGGGACCGAATTGCTGGGCGGAGGGCTGTGGGCACCATGGTCTCAGGGAATTTCTAGCTTAATTAGCTTAACATCCTTTATAAAGAAAATGTTCTACATTCTACCTTGGTGAGTTGCACCTGGGGTCTTAAAACCCTGTGAGCAGCCATCTAAGATACCCCGCTGTTCTCACCCCTTCCGGAGCAAGGGGGAATGAAGAAAAGAAGATACAAGGGAAAGATTGCCCAAAGGACTAATGGACCACAACTACCATGGCCTCCACCAGACTGAGAAACCAGTACAACTAGATGGTGCTGGGCTACCACCACTGACTGCTCTGTCAGGGATCACAACAGAGGGTCCAGAACAGAGCTGGAGAAAATGTAGAATAAAATTCTAACTCACAAAAAAAGACCAGGCTTACTGGCCTGACAATGACTGGAGAAACCCCAAGAGTATGGCCCCCATACACCCTTTTAACTCAGTAGTGAGTCACTCCCAAGGTTCACCCTTCAACCAAAGATTAGACAGCTGCGTAAAACAAAACGAGACTATTGGGGCACAACAGCCCAAGCACAAGGACTAGAAGGCAGGAGAGAACAGGAAAGCTGGTAATAGGGAACCCAAGGTCGAGAAGGGAGAATGTTGACATGTTGTGGGGTTGTTAACCAATGTCATAAAACAATATGAGTGCTGTTTAATGAGAAACTATTTGTTCTGTAAACCTTCATATAAAGTACGATAGAAAAAAATTAAAAATAAAATAAAATAAAAATCACCGTTTTTATTAATTTATGTCTGTGTTTCTTATTTCCTTGTTACTAAGCCTGAGATAATAGTCTTTGGATATAGATTATTGAATTAATCTCTAGAAATACGATATTCATTAATTTTACCTCCACACATTGTATATACATTGTACTTCTGTCTCACAGTGGTCTGTTTGTGTTGAAAAGTATAATTTTTAAAAAACTTCTCCTTATCTTATGGGGAGGGAGTATGAAAAACCTTTTTTTTAATATGGAATACCAGCTTTAGCTTACATTTTTTTCATCTCTGAGATTTATATAAGTACATATAAATCTTACGAGTTGATTGTGCAGACAAGTATTTAAGAGTCAGTATGCATGGAGAGATGGTTCTGCTTGGAGGAGAAGAAAGCTAAGAGAAAAATGCAGATGAGAATAATATAGTATGGCTTTCTTTAACATTGACCCAGGGCCTGCCTACAGTAATCCTGTGAGAAGGGCAATGACAGTATGTATTACTGGCAATGTTCCAAAGAAACTATTGGAAATTTTGGGGCAAGGAAACACTATTTTGGGATCCAGTTGAGAAAAAATGCACATTGAGAGAGAAAAGTGTTTTTCTATCTTTGGAAGAACTTGAAAACTTCTGATAAGTCATCATCAAATCCACACTTTAAGTGCTTACAATGGGACATATACCTTGTATTATCTTCCCATCCCAGTTATGAATTTAATGTTGTTTTTTGGGGGACTGCTTATTAATTTTTTTCCCATCTACTCTTAAACTAACACCATCTAGTATGCTGAAACATCCTATAAGCTTTTTTCTTTTTCATGAAGAAGCAATTTACTCACATTTATTCTTCAAGATTAACTTTCAAAAACGAATTGTTATTTAAAAATTCATATATGTTGCCATTGTTGTTAAGCACCATGGAGTTGGCTCAGACTCGTAGCAACCTTATGTATTAACAGAAGGAAATGTTGCCTGGTCCTGCAGCAGCCTCACAATCACTGCTATGTTTGATCCCATTGTTGCAGCCACTGCATCAATCCCTCTCATTGAGGATCTCCCTCATTGTCACTGACCCTCTACTTTACTAAGTATGATGTCCTTCTCTAGCTGTTGGCCCCTTCTGATGACATGTCCAGAGTAAGAGAGACACAGTTTGACATCCTCACTTATAAGGAAAATTCTGGCTGTACTTCCTCCATAACTGATTTGTTCATTCTTCAAGCAGTCCATGGTAAAGAATATATTCAATATTCTTTACCAATACCCCTACTCGAAGACATAAATTTTTCTTTGGCCTTTCTTTTTCACTGTCCAGCTTTCACATGTATATGAGGTAATTGAAAGTACCGTGGTTGGGTCAGATGTACTTACTCATCCAAGTGTAAGATTTTAAAGAGAGCTTTCATTACAGATCTGCCCAATGCAATAAGTCCTTTGATTTCTTGACTGCTGTGTCCATAGGCAATTGTTGTTCCAAGTAGAATGAAATCCCTGACAATCTCAATTTCTTTACCATTTATCATGATGTTGTTTATGGGTCCAGTAAGGAGGATTTTCTTTTTCTACATGTTCAGGTAATCCATACTGAAGGCCATTTTTTTTTTTTTTTAACCTTCATCAGTAAGTGCTTCAAGTCATCTACATATCTCAGGTTCTTAATGAGTCTTCCTCCAATCCTGATGCCACAATCTTATTCACACAGCCAAGTTTATCAGATTATTTGCTCAGCACACAGAATGGATAAATAACGTGAAATGATACAACCCTGCCACACATATTTTCCAAGTTTTAACCATGCAATACGTGTAGAGGATAAAAAAAGTCAAATTCAACAAACTGCATATATAGACAAGTAATTTATATTTCACTTCAGGCCTCAGACCTTTCTTCCTCAAGATAAAATCAGATTTTACTCTCCTATGTGTTCTTCCTAAAATATTATATGTATATTCAAGCAAATAAATGTGTGTATTCATATGTATATGTATTGAGTACAAATATTGAATATATATTTTTAACGAATGAGAGTAATTTTTTTCTACCTTCTTCCCCTTTGTTTCCTTGCACAGCATTAAATTTTAACAAAGTCAATTTCCCTTTTAAACTTATACTTTTGGTTATTATACCTTAATTGTTTGCTGTAAAAAAGTTTTCCAGCCACTGGCTGAGTTTTTTTCTTGAAATCTAAACACTAAAAATTCAGAAATCTAAACACTATAAGTTCAGAAAGTCATACTGGAACTCTCCCTTTTCATGTAATCAGTAATAGTAAAGAAGTGAGTTTTAATACTTATCTTAATTTAGTTAATCTGGGTACAGGAGAAATTATACTCTCCCACTCCCTGTTCAGAAAAAAAGTTAACAAAACTGGCCTGGGATTGCTTTTCTTAGAACATTCTGTTTGGAAGTTTGCCTCTTGGCTGGTATGTAGGAACCTGAATTTTGGGAGCCTTCTCAGTCAAGGGCTAACTGATAATGTTGCTTCACTGTGCCTAGACTGTTGAAAGAAACAGTGTGACTTGTGCTTGCAGTGCAAACGATCTCTCTCTCTATGGCCTTTCTGGCCCTGGGTTTGTAGTTCTGCCAAGATGATTTGCTAGATCATAATCTTGTGAAAGGATTGGACATTTTACTATGCAAATAAGGTACCTGTGGCCTATGGAGGAAATTGGTCACTTCATTATGTTGGTGGGAGAAGTGAGCTTATAAAAAAGTCAATCCCACAGAGGTTGACGGGGACTTCACTACCCTACCATCAAGAAGAGCTGGGAGCAGAGCATGTCCTTTGGACTCAAGGTGCCTGCACTGAGAACCTCCTAAACCCAGGAGACAGAGAGAGCTGAAACACTCAAGACAATGAGAAACCATGTGAGATGGCGAGAAGTGGCCAAGTGACAGGAGAGTCCTGCAGTCAGGCACAGCTGAGAGCTGACTTGGTTGGAATCTGTCCTGATTTAAGAACTGTATCTTGTCATCCACTTGTATCCAGTTATTTTGAAGTTCATTCTGATCCTGAGTTTTAACCTGTTACTTTCCAAATAAACCCCATAATCATGAGTAAGGTCTATGAATTCTGTGTGGCCATTGCAACAAATTATCAAGCTCAGCAGAGAAGTAGAGAGTGTCATGGGCAGGACGTCTGGTGTCAGAGCTGGTAATAAGGTTGGAAAGTGAAGGTATGTCTGACCTCCACCTCATAGGAATCAGCTTTGTGCCGATGATGATGATTCTCATTATCCCCACTGAAGTTAGGTGACTTCTGATACCACTGCATTGCAGTGCTAAACACCTGCTTTCCTTTTGGGAGTGTGGAATTCTGGTATATGCTACGTAGAAGGAGTCTACCTGACCAGTCTCCAATAAAAAACTTGTTTGCTCAATCTCTAATAAGCTTCCTTGGGAGGCAACACTTCACAAGTTTTCATAACTCATTGGTGAAGGAATTAAGTATATCTTCCATGACTGCACTAGGAGAGGACTCTTGGGACCTTGATTCTGGTTTTTTACGGACCTTACTTCATGCATCTTTTCTCATTGGTGATTTTGCTTTGTAACCTTTCACTATAATAAGTTTTAGTCATGAATATAACTATATTCTGAGTTCTGTGTGTACTTCTGGTCAATAACCAAGCCCCAGGGTGGTCTTAGGGCCCCATACATTCCCTTTTGCAGTTGGGGGTGGTCATGTAACTAGTGATGGCCGTTATGTTTTTTGTGCAAGTGACATATATCATTCTGGATCGGAGTGTTCAGTTGTTGATAAGAGACTGTCCCTTGTTTTATTCTTCCTGAGGTGGTGAACAACAATGTCTCAGAGAGTGGCGAGTCCATTAGCCTGAGTCTGAGAGTGAGGATGACTTGGAGCAGAGCCCTCAGCTGAGCGAGACGGAATTTTTAGTTAAAGCAATAAAATGCTGAAAATTTTTGCCGCTGAAATTTTAGATTTTTTTTGCTACTGCAACACAAGCAAGTCCATTTTGAGCTGTATAAATACTAAGTAGATTTTTGTTATGCCAAAAATAAGCTTGCGAACCATGAAGGATGTTTATATCACAGATTAGTAACAATAATCAGTTGTCATGCATGGAAAATTGCATTACCTGTTATTCATACTTGAAAATTTAATGGCCAGAGTTTATTTTATTACAACAGAATATACTCTACTGCATGACTTTGTCATTTTTGTGGAAAATAATATTGACAGCCTGGACTAGATATTACAAACAATTTGCACAGACCAAAGTATGTTATAATTTGTAAGAAAATACTCTTACAAGACTTCCTAAGTTGTTTATATATGTGACATTTATCATTTTGGAAAGCTTTCAAAATTAGGGGTAGGCAGATATTACCAGTCACTTAGTAAATGATGACCTGATTAAAATAGCATAAGAGGATGACTTTTCTCTTTGATTTTTATTAACTTTGGACTATGTGCTGATTGCATACTACAAGGCATGGTTCACGAGCCTAGCTTAGCAGCAGAAATGTCGGCACAAAGTTTAAGTTGGAAGCAGCTGGATATGACAACCTAATATTATTTATTCACAGTAACAAACACGTCTTAGCAACTGTATTTTAAAAGAAATATTTAAATGTTTCCAAAATGTGCTTTTTTCAGAAGCAATCTATGGTTCACAGCTGCCTTTCCTTCTCATCTTGGAAATTTCTACTTGGAATGTGGATATTGTTGCCTTTACAAAGAGTTCATAGACAAAAAAGTGAAAGATAACTATTTCATTTTTTGTATTAATACTAATCTGATTTTTCTAATATCATTTTTTTTTCACATAAAACTGAAGGCTGGAGAAGAAGGGATATTTAGGGCAGTGAAACTGTTCTATATAAACTGTAATGTTGGTTTTATGATATTATGCATTTGTCAATAACCATAGAAATGTACCACACAAAAAATCAAGGCTAATGTAAACTATCTGCCACTTGTCTATTAGTTTGTCACACTATGGTAGCTTGCATGTTGCTTGTAGGCTATCCATATTTCAAATACCAGCAGGACCACCCATAGTGGACAGATTTCAGCAGAGCTTCCAGACTAAGACTGACTAGGAAGAAAGTTCTGGTGATCTACTTGGAAATTTAACCAATGAAAACCTAATGGATCACAACATAATATTGTCTGATACGGTACTGGAAGATGAGGCCACTAAACTGGAAGGTACTCAAAATACACAGTGGATGCAAGAATGGACTCCAGTACACAACTGCTCATGAATACGGTGCAGGACTGGACAATGTTTCATTCTGTTGTACATAAAGTCACTATGAGTTGGAGCCATGGAAACTAATAACAACAATGTAAACTATGGACTTTATTTAATAATAATTTATCAATACGGGTTCATCAATTGTAACGAATGTACCACACTCATGCAAGATGTTAGTAATAGGGGAAACTGTGTGGAGGAGACAGGGAATATATGGGAACATTCTGTATTTTTTGCTCAATTTTTCTGTAAAACTAAAACTGCAAAAAAAAACCCAAAAAAAACTGGTTAACCAATTACTATACAGTTGACTCTTACTCCTGGAAACCCCATGTGTTAGAGTAGAACTGTGCTCCATAGGGTTTTCAATGGCCGATTTTTCAGAATTAGATCACCAGGCCTTTCTTCTGAGGCATCTTTTGGTGAACTCAAACTGCTAATCTTTCAGTTAGCAGCCGAGTATGTTAGCCATTTGTACCACCCGGGGACTCTGCTCTAAAAAAATAAAGTCTATTAATTTAAAAAATGGAATAACTACAGTTACAATGAACAACACTAACAAAATAAAAAATAAAAAACAAAAACATTATAACACTCAATATTCCAGGGAAATATTTGAAAAGTTGAAGCCTAAATATGATAATAGATTTTCCTAGTGTTATAGCCATTATGAATACAAAATAGATATAATGAACTGAAAAGATGCTGCTACCTTGTCTAACCAAAGGCTAACTATGTTTTTTAGTACTAATTTATATCCTGTTTAATATAACGAAGAACATAAGAACAGAAAAACATGCTATGTAAAACTTTTTACCTTTTAATATAATGCTGGATGATTAGGACTTGTTTGAATAGTGTCATAAATTTGTAGTTGATGAAGATTAACTACTCTTAATCCCTGTGTATGCAATTAAATGTTTTGATGTTTTCTGGATGATTGGGAAAATGTGCTGAATGTAAAGGCCTTTGCATTCTATAGTTTTATAATGAAGTGTAATTAAAATGAACATAATCACAATACCTTTATTCTATTTTGTATCCTGGCTAGATAAATGTTCTGTTTATTCTATATCTACTTAGAAATACATTTATATAACTTAGTAAATAACTTTTTTCTAATAAACTGCTTTATTTTAGAACAGCTTTAAAATTACAAAAAAGTTGTGAAGTTGAAGAGAAAGTGCCCACATATCTATACCAAATTTCTCCTATTATTAACATCTTATATTATTATGGTATATTTAAATGTAGATAAGTAAATAATTAACATCAATATATTATTATTAACTTAAGTCTATCCTTTATTTGGAGCCCTGGGGGTGCAATGGTTAATAGCTCGGTTACTAACCAAAAGATCTGTAGTTGGAAACCACCAGTCGCTCCTTGGAAACCCTATGGGACAGTCCTACTTCATTCTCTAGGGTTGTTATGCATCGGAATCAACTCTATGGCAACTGGTTTGGTTTTTCTGCATGGCAGTAGGAAAGGCATGGTGATCTATCTCCAAAAAATAGCCCATGAAAACCTAATGGATCACAACAAAACATGGTGTCAGATAGTGCTGGAATATAACCCCCTTAGTTTGGAAGGGTTATAAAGACAGCACAGGACCAGGCAATGTTTAGTTACATTATACGTAAAGTAGCCATGCTGGGAGCCAACATATAGCAACAAACAACAAGAGTGTAAAACCATAGTTGTGGTATATGAGGAGTCTAGGGCATTGTTTCTGAAAGTACGATGTGCCAAAATCTTCCACCAATGAGAACACCTAATGGAGCCAACCTCGGATTTGATATTAGTGAGTGTCTGGAGGAATATTCTCACTTATGAAAATGTGCATAGTTATTCACTGACTCTTTCCTTCAGGATTAATTTAGAGAAATAATTCTGAAAGTTGAGATAAGTATGTGATGATTGCAAATAATTTTTTAAAAAAGTTTTTGATGTAGTTAAAACAGTGTTTAATAATTTATGTAGCTACTCTGCCCTACAGGTGGAGTGTAACTCCCACTCATCGAGTGTGGGCTGTGCATAGTGACTTCCTTTCTGAAAGTACAGAATGGAAAGGGGGAAAACAGGTTTACAGTGCAGAATCCTGGTTAACACTACTTCACCTAGTTGATCGAGATTTATGTTTATAGTGATAAGTCATTTTGTTAGTATGTACTTTGATATGAAGTGATGAAATGGTATTTTACTCCTCTGGTCTTCCTCTCAAATACTCATCACTCTGGTCTAATAATGAGAAAAGCATCAGACAAATTCCAACAGAGGAGCCTTCTACAAAACACCTGACCAGTACACCTAAAAACTGTCAAGGTCATCAAATACAAGAAAATTCTGAGGAACTGTCACAGCTGAAAGAAACCTAAAGAAACATGGTGACTAAACGTAATGTGATAACCCAGAAGGGTTCTTTTCACAGAAGAAGAACATTTGGCAAAAACTAAGAAAATATGAATAAAGTGTTGTTGTTGTTGTGTGCAATCTTTTTGAAGAATGCCACATCTCTCTCCAGCAGAGCGGCTGGTGGGTTTGAACAAAATACCAGTCAGTTACCAGCCAGGTGCTTAACCACTGCAACACCGGGGTCCCTTTCTTACAGTCTTAAACTCACAACCTAAACCAAACCCTTTGCTGTTGAGCTGATTCTAACTCACAGAGACCCTCTAGGATGGAGTAGAACTGCCCCATAGAGTTTCCAAGGCTGTAATCTTTATGGAAACGGACTGCCACATCTTTCTCCTGCGGAGCAGCTGGTGGGTTCAAACTTCTGACCTTTTGGTCCACAGTCTAATGCTTAACCACTGCATCACCAGGGCTCCTTTCTGACTGCCTTCGGGTATTTTATTCTAATCTGATTCCCACACTTTATAGATTAAATAATTTGCTTATCCAATTTTCAGAGGTAGAGTGGTACAATCTAAATAAAATCTTAGATCACCTGACCTCCAGGACAATGACTTCTCTAGTATGAAACAGAGACTATTTTTTTGTACTGTTGAGAGCTAACTTAATCCTCAAATATTTTATATTCACATTGCTAATCTTATAAAAGCCTCACTTTTACCAGTCTTACCTCAAGTAGATAATACCTTTTCATATGTTATAGATAAAATTTAAAATGTTTATGAGTTTCCTCTATTATCCTCCCCTCCCCAAATCATTGCCCTAACCATGAATTTACCACATCAAAGATATGCTGTATCACTTCTTTCTTCATTCTTGACTATCTCAGGAATAAAAAATGTTCCTTGCATTTTAAAAGTAAACTTCTTTATATTATTTTATCAGACTTAAATATAAAATTATAAAAAAATAATGAATAAATATTGGCTACACGTTAGAGAAAATACAATTATAAAGAAGGTAGAATTTCTCTTTTGAAGAGGAAGAATAAGGTCTGCTTATTTTTTTTATTACTGATTATCATTGTTTTTATCCCCTATTCCCATTCACAGTACCATCTTCTACACATCCTTCAAGTTCTAGTTTATGGATCAGCCTCTCAACAAAGCTGTCCCTGAATCATTTGAATATATTTCCATAACACCATCTAGCACTTACCACAATTTTAAAATTTAAATATCTGGCATTATGCATTAAATATATCCATTCCAGCTAGATTTTAAAGTCCATAGGATAAGAGATACTGTTCATCTTAATAACCACTATGCTTCTCAGACTTACATAAGTGTTGAGGCTTCCAGTTCTGCTAGGGTGGCCTATCTCCTCCATTAATTACAGCTAAAGTCTCTGGACAGAATCAAAAAGCAGCCACCAAGATTTTCTGAAGGGGAGTCAAAATTGGAAAAGTAACCTGAAGAAGGGTGAGTTTCTTGTTTTTATTTTCTGTTTTTTCTCATGGCTGTCCTGAGAACAGGCTTCAATCTCAGGGCTATTTAGTGAAACAACCACATTGGTAGCTAAAAATCTTGTAGTAACTCTATTTTTGTGGCTAGAGGAAATAGAAAAAAGGGACTGATGAGGTCTAGATAGTAAAGTGGGAGTCCTGAAGAAGAGGGAGCTGGAGAAGAGAAACCTCTAATTCTGTGTGTGATCTGAATAGATGAAAAGGAAGGATATGAACAGGCACTTCATCAAAGAAGACATTCAGCGTCTAGCAGACGCATGAAGAAATGCTCACAATTCTTTAGCCATTAAAGAAATGCAGATCAAAACTATAATGAGATATCATTTCACCCCAACAAAGCTAGCACTAATCCAAAAAACACAAAATAATAAATGCTGGAGAGCTAGTGAAGAGACTGGAACACTTATACACTGTTGGTTGGAATGTAAAATGGTACAACCACTTTGGAAATTGATTTGGCACTTCTTTAAAAAGCTAGAAATAGAAGTACCATACAGTCCAGTTACCCCACTCCTTGGAATATATCCTAGAGAAATAAGAGCTGTCACACAAATAGATATATGCACACCCATGTTCATTGCAGCACTGTTCACAATAGCAAAAAGATGGAAATAACCTAGGTGCCCATCAATGGATGAATGGATAAACAAATTGTGGTATATCCACACAATGGAATACTACACAACGATAAAGAACAACGATGAAGCCGTGAAACATCTTATAACATGGAGGAAGCTGGAACTTATTATGCTGAGTGAATTTAGTCAGTCACAGAAGGACAAACACTATATAAGACCATATACTATATAAGAACTCAATAAAGGTTTAAACACAGAAGAAAACATTCTTTCATAGTCACGGGGGTGGGGAGGGAGGGTGAGGGTTCTTTACTAACTAGATAGTAGACAAGAATCATCTTAGGTGAAGGGAAGGACAGCACACACTACAGGGAAATCAGCACAACTGGACTAAACCAAAGCAAAGAAGTTTCCTGAATACAATCAAATACTTTGAGAGACAGAGTAGCAGGGGTAGGGGTCTGGGGACCATGCTTTCAGGGAACACCTAGGTCAATTGGCATAGTAAAGCTTATTAAGAAAATATTCTGTATCCTACTTTGGTGAGTGGTGCCTGGGTTCTTAAAAGCTTTCCAGCCGCCATCTAAGATGCATCAATTGTTCCCAACCACCTGGAGTAAAGGAGAACGAAGAACACCAAAGACACAAGGGAAGTATTAGCCCAAGAGACAGAAAGGGCCACATAAACCAGAGACGTCATCAGCCTGAGACCAGAAGAACTAGATGGTCCCCGGCTACCACCAGCGACTGCCCTGACAGGGAACACAGCAGAAAGTCCCTGATGGACCAGCAGAAAGATGGGGTGCAGAACTCAAATTCTAGTAAGAAGACCAGACTTAATGGTCTGACTGAGACTGGTGGAACCCCGGAAAGCATGGCCCCTGGACTATCAGCCTAGAACTAAAACAATGTCCGAGGCCAACCCTTCAAACAGGGTTTGGACCAGGCTATGGGACATAAAGTAATACTCATGAGGAGTGTGCCTCTTAGTCAAGTAGACACAAGAGACCAGAGGGGCAGCTTCTGTGCAGAGGTGAGATGGGAAGGCAGAGAGTGTTAGGAGCTAGTTGAGCGGACATGGGGAGTCAGGGGCGGAAAGGAGGAGTGTGCAATCGCAGAATGGGGTGAGCAATTAGGGTCACATAACAATGTATGTATAAAATTTTGTATGGGAGACTAACTTGAAATGTAAACTTCATTTAACTACAACAATAAAAATAAATAAATAAATGAAAATGTATGTTTATGTATTTGAAGACTCAGTATGACTAAGATAGAAATTATTCCCAAATTGACCAACACAATCCTAATCAAAATTCCAGCAGTCTTATTTAGAATCACGAGTTGATTCTAAATTTTATATAAATTCAAAGACCCTAGATAACCAAAATAATTTTAAAAAAGAAAACAAAGTTTAAGGACGTATCTTACTTGCTTTCAAAATACATTGAAGGCAGTCAAAGAGAAAACAATATAATAAAAGCATACTTTTAACAGAAATGATGGAAACCAAAAGACAATGAAATATTTTCAAAAAATTAACTTAACAACCTAGAATTGAATAATATGTTAAATATATTGAATAATATATTACCCTCCCACTGCCATCTAGTCGATTCCAACTCATAGCAACCCTATAAGACAGAGTAGAACTGCCTCACAGGGTTTCTAAGACTGTAATCTCTACAGAAACAGACTGCAACAACTTTTTTCCATTGAGAGTCTGGGAAGTTTGAACCAACCTTTCCACACATAACCACTGTGCCACCATAGCTTACTGAATAGTATATTAAGCATATTAAATATATTCCAAGGTGAAGAAAAAAATAAAATCCTACCAAACTGAAGTGATTGGTTTTTTACTAGCAGGTACTCAATAAAACATTTAATGGCATGTATTTGGCAGAACAAAATTATTCCACATAGAAGACTGGGCAATACAGAAAAGAATAAAGATGAAAAAGGATATAGCTAAATAAGGAGTAAATATGTATAAATATAAAAACAGTTGTCATCGTGTTGATTGCAACTCATAGCAACATCTGGGTGCCAGAGTAGAGATGCATTCCATAGGGTTTTCAATTGATACAGTAGTAACACAAAAATACACTGTCATCATAGAAGCTGAGAAATTTGCCAAGATGAATTCTGACTGGATAGCTCAGTATAGTTCAACGGGCCCTACTATATTGAGTCCCTACTCTATTCTAGGTAATCTTAACACTTGAAGAGCTACAAAGTTAAAGGCAGAGCCAAAAGTTGTAAAGGGGTAAAATCAACAGGATTTGGTCATTGTCTAGATGTTGCTAGAAAAGTGGAGAGACAATTGAGGTTTTCAAGCTTGAGATACTGGAAGATTGGGTGGTGCTCTGGCTCTGACGAGGAGAGTTTTAAGGAAGAGCTAGATTTGGTGTGGGGGGCTAAAGTTGATTTTGATTTTGGATCTGTCAATCTTTTCTTATAATATATGATATAAAATTCTGTCTTTATAATCAAACACTTATGAGACATTTGGGGATTATTCAAAGTTACTTCAGAAAACACAGACACACACACATACACATGTATGTGTGCATGCACATACACACATAACTCAAACGTATAGATCTGGCCTTAAATGAAAGGGAAAAACATTTGTTAAAAACTAAAAAAATTCCACAAAATGTTTTTCATGGGTCACTTAAATGTTATGACTCTCACTTTTCCATACAAATTATTTATACTCTAGGACAGCTTTTATAGATTTGAACATGAATAAATTCTAGTATTCTGTGTTCATATCAGGATAAAGATAGCTAAAATATGAAAGACAGCTACACATTAATATTATATTTATTTCAATTTATCAAGTTTTATCACTTCACTAAGATGTCAAAGTAATTGGATCTTCATCTCCTTCAGTCCAAAGTGTGCCTGTGCATTGAATTATGATTTAATGGTATGTCCTCTACCTTAATGGGAGATCAAAATGAGAATCACTTGGCTGAAAAATGTTTCTGATTTTTTGCAAAAGTATTATTCAGGATATTGTCTACTTTCTTACTCAGTGTCTCTTAGACTAAGAAGTAAACAATGATATTTTACTTAAATGTATCTCCAGAAAAAAATCATTTTGGAAGATGAATTTATATACTGTCTGTGTCAGAAAACGAAAGCAATGGAAATCAGTATGTTTTCCGTATAAGTTTTGCTTCCAGAATACCTGGAAACAAATGCATGTCAACACTTCTGTAGTATGGAGCTGTGACTTGTGGAATCATTTAATATTTTGAGTTTATTTTAGAAGGACTCTATTCGATTTTACTCATTGAAGTCCTGTTGTGCACAGTTCTTTATATGAAAGTTGCTCAAAGTTCTTCCAACAATAAATGAGGCTATATTTGTTGTAATTTTATAACATATATGTGTATAAAAAAAAAAAAAAACTCCCCAGCAAACTTCTCTGTCTTCTAAATTAGATTTGTATTATCCTTATCCTGACTAGTTTCTTTTCCTGATAATTGAAATGTCACTCAATTTTGGCCACACTATCTCAGAGTGTATAAACGTATATAAATGTGTGTTAAATATGCCCACATATTTCTCTGTTTTCTTGGTTGGCTTTAAAATATATTGAAATATTACATACATTCACAAAAATATGCAGATCATATATATCCAACTCAGTGAGTTTGCAGATAATAAACACAACTGTACAATTGACACCCAGGCCAACAACAACAAAACTATTATCAGCATCACTGTCATATCTCTTTCCTGCCATAAATGTCCCGAAGGAAAATAATTATCCTGGTTTTTAACACCAGAGACTGGCATTACAAGTTGATTTGTTGGTTTTCACCGTTTAGCAACACACCAAGTTCACTGTGTTTCTTTTTTTTTTGTCTCAAAAATTGAAAAAAATAAAAATAAAAGAGCATCCAAAATGGTAAGGGAGAAGTAAAACTATTCCTATTTGTGGATGATATGATACCATACATAGAAACACAAAGGACTCCACAAGAAAACTACTGAAACTAATAGAAAGATTCAGCAGAGTAGCAGGATGCAAGATAAACATACAAAAATCAGCTAGATTCTGATACATCAATAAAGAGAACAGTGAAAAGGAAACTAAGAAAGCAATACCACTTATAATAGCCCCTAAAAAAAGTAAAATACTCAAGAATAAACCTAACCAGGAATGTAAAAGACCTATACAATGAAAACTACAAAACACTACTGCAAGAAACCAAAAGAGATCTACATAAATGGAAAAACATTCCATGCTCATGGATAGACAGACTTAACGCTGTGAAAATGTCAATTCTACCCAAAGAAATCTATATATACATTGAAATCCCAATCCAAATACCAACATCATTCTTTAACAAGATGGAAAAACTAATCATTAACTTTATATGGAAAGGTAAGCGGCCCTGGATAAGTAAAGCACTACTGAAGAACGATAAAGTAGGAGAACTCACACTACTGACCTCAGAACCTACTCTACAGTTATGGTAATCAAAACAGCCTGGTACTGGAACAACGACAGACACATTGACCAATGGAATACAATCAAAAACCAGATGTAAATCCATCCACCTACGGTCACCTGATCTTCAATAAAGGCCCAAAGTGCATTACATGGGGAAAAGATGCTCTTTTTAACAAATGGTGCTGGCAAAACTGGATGTGTATCCGTAAAAAAATGAAACAAGACCATACCTCACACCATATACAAAAACTAATTCAAAATGGATCAAAGACCTAAATATAAAACCAAAAACTATAAAGATTATAGAAGAAAAAATAGGATCAACACTAGAGGCCCTAATACATGGCATAAATAGGATACAATCACAACTAACAATACACAGACACCAGAAGATAAGCTAGATAACTGGGATCTTCTAAAAATTAAACTCTTATGCTCATCAAAAAACTTCACCAAAAGTGTTCAAAGAGAACCTACAGATGGGGAAAAATTTTGGCTATGATAAATCCAACAAAGCTCTAATCTCTAAAATCTATAGGAATATCCAACACCTCTACAACAAAAAGACAAAAAATCCAATTAAAAAATAAGGAAAGGATATGAACAGACACTTCACCAAAGAAGTCATTCAGGCAGCCAACAGAACTATGAGGAAAAGCTCGAGATCACTAGCCATTAGAGAAGTGCAAATCAAAAGTACAAAGAGAAACCACCTCACCCTGGCATTACTGTCATTAAAAAGAAAAAAAAACAAACAGAAGACAACAGATGTTGGAGCAGCTGAGGGGACCTTGAAACACTTACGCACTGCTAGTGGTAATGTAAAATGGTATAACCATTTTGGAAAACCACATGGCACTTCCTTAAAAAACTAGAAATAAAAATACCGTGTTGTTGTTATTGTTTGTTCTTAGGCACCTTGAGTCGGTTCTGACTCATAGTTACACTATGTACTACAGAATGAAACACTGCACAGTCTGACACAATACTCACAGTCATTGTTATGCTTGAGCCCATTGTTGCGGCCACTGTGTCACTCCATCTCGTTGAGGGTTTTCCTCTTTTTGGCTGACCCTGTACTTTACCAAGCATGATGTCCTTCTCCAGGGACTGATGATAACATGCCTAAAGTATGTAAGACATAGTCTCGCCATCCTTGCTTCTAAGGAGCATTCTGGTTGTACTTCTTCCAAGACCGATTTGTTCATTCTTTTGGCAGTCCGTGGTATATTCAATATTCTTCACCAACACTGCAATTCAATTCTTCGATCTTCCTTATTCATTGTCCAGCTTTCGCATGCATATGATGCAGTTGAAAATACTATGGCTTGGGTCAGGCCCACCTTAGTCTTCAAGGTGACATCTTTGCTTTTCAGCGCTTCAAAGGGGTCTTTCACAGCAGATTTGCCCAACACAATGCGTCTTTTGATTTCTTGACTGCTGCTTCCATGTGTGTTGATTGTGGATCCAAGCAAAATGAAGTCCTTGACAACTTCAAAAGTTTCTCCCTTTATCATGTTGCTTATTCATCCAGTTGTGAGGATTTTTGTTTCCTTTATGTTGAGGTATAATCCACACTGAAGGCTGTGGATTGGCCTTCCTCAGTAAGTTCTTCAAGTCCTCTTCACTTTCAGCAAGCAATGTTGTGTCATCTGCATAACACAGGTTGTTAATGAGTCTTCCTCCAATCCTGATACCCCATTCTTCTTCATATAGTCCAGCTTCTCGGATTATTTGCTCAGCATAGAGACTGAATAGGTATGGTGAAAGGATACAACCCTGATGCACACCTTTCCTGACTTTAAACCACGCAGTATCCCTTTGTTCTATTCGAACAACTGCCTCTTGATCTATGTACAGGTTCCTCAGGAGCACAATTAAGTGTTCTAGAGCTCCCATTCTTTGCAACGTTATTCATAATTTGTTATGATCCACACAGTCGAATGCCTTTGCATAGTCAATAAAACACAGGTAAAAATCTTTCTGGTATTTTCTGCGTTCAGCCAGGATCCATCTGACTTCAGTAATGATAGCCCTGGTTCCATCTCCTCTTTGGAACCTGGCCTGAACTTCCGGCAGTTCCCTGTCGATACACTGCTGCAGCTGCTTTTGAACGATCTTCAGCAAAATTTTACTTGCCTGTGATATTAATGACATTGTTCGATAATTTTCACATTCTGTTGGATCACCTTTCTTAGTAATAGGCATAAATATGGATCTCTTCCAGTTGGTTGGTCATGTAGCTGTCTTGCAAATTTCTTGGCATAGACAAGTGAGCGCTTCCAGTCTTTATCTGTTTGCTGAAACATCTCAACTGATATGCCATCAATTCCAGGAACCTTGTTTTGGCCGATGCCTTCAGTGCACCTTGGACTTCTTCCTTCAGTACCATCAGTTCCTGATCGCATGCTATCTCTTGAAATGGCTGAAGATTGACCAATTATTTTTGGTATAATGACTTTATGTATTCCTTCCGTTTTATCTGATGCTTCCTATGTCGTTTAATATTTTCCCCATAAAATCCTTCACTATAGTAACTCAAGGCTTGAAGTTTTTCTTCTCATTTTTCAGCTTGAGAAACGCTGAGCACGTTTTTCTCTTTTGGTTTTCTATCCAGCTCTTTGCACCTGTCATTATAATACTTTACTTTGTCTTCTCGAGCCATCCTTTGAAATCTTCTGTTCAGTTCTTTTACTTCATCATTTCTTCCTTTTGCTTTAGCTACTCCACGTTCGAGAGAAACTTTCAGAGTCTGTTCTGACATCTATTTTTGGTCTTTTCTTCTTTCCTGTCTTTTTAATGACCTCTTGCTTTCTTCATGTATGATATCCTTGATGTCATTCCGCAACTCGTCTGGTCTTCTCTCATTAGTGTTCAACGTCTCAAATTTATTCTTGAGATGGTCTCTAAATTCAGGTGTGATATATATTCAAGGCTGTACTTTGGCTTTCAGATTTTTTCTAATTTTCTTCAGTTTTAATTTGAACTTGCATATGGGCAATTCACGGTCTGTTCCGCAGTTGACCCCTGACCTTGTTCTGACTTATGGTATTGAGCTTTTCCATCCTCTCTTTCTACAGATGGAGTCGATTTTATTCCTGTGTATTCCATCTGGCGAGATCCACGTGTATAGTCACCTTTTATGTTGGTGAAAAAAGGTATTTGCAATGAAGAAGTCTGTCTTGCAAAATTCTATCTTGTCATCTCTGGCATCGTTGCTATCACCAAGGCTGTATTTTCCAACTACCTATCTGTGTTCTTTGTTTCCAACTTTCACATTCCGAACACCAGTAATTATCAAAGTATCCTGACTGCAGGTTCAATCAATTTCCAACTGCAGAATCTGGTAAAAATCTTCGATTTCTTCATTTGTGGCCTTAGTGTTTGGTGTGTAAATTTGAATAATAGTCGTATTAACTGGTCTGCCTTGTAGGCGGATGATATCTTCCTATCACTGATAGCATTGTACTTCAGGATAGATCTTGAAATGTTCTTTTTGACAATGAATGCAACATCATTCCTCTTCAAGTTATCATTGCTGGCATAGCAGACCATATGATTGTCTGATTCAAAATGGCCAATACCAGTCCATTTCAGCCCACTAATACCTAGGATATCGATGTTTATGCATTCCATTTTATTTTTGACAATTTCCAGTTTTCCTAGATTCATACTTTGTATGTTCCATATTCAGATCATTAATGGATGTTTGCAGCTGTTTCTTATCATTTTGAATTGTGCCACATCAGCCATGAAGGACCCAAAAGCTTGACTCCATCCACTTCATTAAGGTCAACTCTATTCTGAGGAGGCAACTCTTCTTCAGTTGTCTTTTGAGTGTCTTCCAACCTGGGGAGCTCTTCTTTGTCTCCTCTTATATTTTTCTGTATTTTGTTTATCTTTTCTTGACATCTTTTGAGTATATTGGATTATTTTTAAAATATATTTTAACAAGTATATGTATCTTTAAAAAGTCTGAAGTTAATTAATTTCTTTATTTTCATTTCTCATAGCTTGGGAATTTTAAGATAGAAGTCTATTGGAATGCTTTAATTCAAATCACTTTCCTTCTGACTTATTCTTTTTTAATGTTTAATACTTTAGTTCTATCTTATTTATTATAGAAGTTAAAATTTATTTACATATTTACCAATACATTTGCTCACCATTTCATTCTGTATGTACATCTGTAATGCTGTCACTAACTGCACTATAAAGGGGCAAAGTGGGAATTCTCCACCTCTATCACTAACTTCATGGCAAGGATCAGCATGAATACAATTCACCTGGAAGTGGACCCAGGATCCACCTTCCCACATCTCCTTTCCTTGTTACCAGCCAGTTCTTCTGTAATGGCACTTCCTCTCTCATCCTAACCACCCAGACTTAGGTCAAAATATCTTTGGCCACTCATTTCAAGGTCATCAGGTACTAGCTATAGGCTCAGGAGTCTGCACAACTACCTGCATTTCAAACCAGCCTCTCTCTCTCTCTCTCTCTCTCTCTCTCTCTCTCTGTATCTAAACCCCTGGGGTTAGGTCACAAAAGGACTCTGTCCTCTTCATCAACTCCCCATGCAGTCTTTCTCTGTCACCCAGCCATCCAAAGCTGGTTCCTTAGAGGTTAGGACACTGTCCTTATGACTACCTGCACAGCCCTCCTCTAAATTAACCACCTTCAGCTAAATCAGAATCCCATTGTCCCTTGTAGTTTCATTAGTTCCCTATAACAGCTCAAAACAATTGGTGGCACAACAGTTAAGCACTCAGTTGTTAACCAAAAAGTTGATGGTTTGAATTTACCTAGCTGCTCAGCAGGAGAAGGATTGGTGATTTGCTCCTGTAAAGCAGGAGAAAGACTGGTGATCTGCCTAGTAAAACTTATGGAGCAGTTCTACTATGTCACATGGTGTCACTACGAGTTGGAATCCACTTAACTGCACCTAATAACAATATTACTTGTACTTACAGTTACCCTTTTATTATAACCAGAAAGGACACAAGCAAAGAGTCTCATCAGGCAAGGTTTGGGAGAAATGGCAGCTCAAGGGTTCCGTTGTTCCCAGGGACATGTGCATCATTGTTTGGATGACTCCAGGAAGCCCCAGAAGAGAGTTCCAAGGCCCAGGGTCCCCTATAAGTCATTGGGACCTTGATGTATATGTACGGCTGGAGTCCGAATAGATATACATGAATCAGTGAATATGTATGATTGACTCCACCATGCCTTTCTCCCTTTCTGAAGTTTTCTGCTGGGTTGGGACACAGCCCCTACTCATTTACATATGTTTAAGTGCTGTCTAGCTATTTTAGAAAACAAAGGGGCACCTTGATTGCTCCAGAATTCCAAGGGCTATATGCAGAAACTAGAAACAAAGGACAAACCAAGTTCTCTGTCTCATGCAACACTTTTCTTCTAGTTTGTTTTCCTTCTTTCTGAATAGCATTCTTTAGAAATGTCTTATGTTTTGACAATAAACACGTTCATCTCTTGTCTTAGAACACCTATATTTTACCTCTATTCTTGAATGTTTAGCTGTATATTTAATTCTAAATTGATGTATATTTATATGCATCACTTTTAAGACACTTAGCCTTTTGACTTGTTGCTATTTGAAGTTCATATAGCTCTAATTGTGATTGTGTTGTATGAAACCACCGTTTTCTCTCTCACTGTTTTGAAGCTATTTTTATGATTGACATTTTGCAGTTACACCACGATGTTTTCAGTTGTGCTTTCCTTCTGTCTGTATTAGCCTGTGTTAAAACAAAAAACATATTAATACAATAATATAAATTAATTGAAGTTTATTTAATATATGATTTGCAAATCAGGGTAACATTTTGACTAGGGAGCCAAAAATGTGCTGAAGATGAGAGAACCTCCAAAGATTTTTATCCCCCGTCTTATCAACACTGAGGGCCCAGAACAGTTTTTTCATAATAACTATTTACCCTAAAACACAGGTTCCAGTCTGACTATGAAGTTTCTGTTCCCCAAAGCTGATCGAATTCTTCAAAAGCGCATAAAGTTCAGGGAAAAATGATCTTTGATAATTAGCAAGACTATTGTTTGACTTAAGGTAACTTAGGAGATCTGTCTGCTCAAGGATCAAGGTTCAAAATATCACTTCAGAGCAATGGCCTGGGTGGGTCACCCCAACTCCATGGACCCCAGAAATATGGATTTCAGAGAATTAAAACTGTTTCTCACCTGCCTAGAATTATTAGTGCTGTTACTGAATGCAATGGGTTAGCCGCTTGTGCTCTCATTAAAAATAACTAAGTCAAGTGGATTTAAAGCAAGATATAGGTTTGTTACTTTCAGCAAGTAAGGAGACAGCGGGATCACTCCCAAAGCACTGTCTCACCAAACAAAGGGCTGGCAGAAGTTTTGTACTACACAGGAAAAGGGAAGTGACACACATTCATTCAGTTTATACATACTCAAAAAGGGGTCTGCTAGGATTTGGCACAGAAGTGGCTGACAGACTTCTCGCTTCTGAAATGGGCTCTGTCACCGCTTGATGATGTATGTCCACTGATTTTGATTCCTTAGCATGGGTCTTTTGGTTCCTAGGCAATACTTATTATGGGATGGGGCCATCTGGCTGTTAACCTGGTCTCATACCATGCATACCTAGGATTCTAGTTTTAATTGGTTAATCTGAAAGACAGCTGCAAACCAAAGGATTAGGAGGAAGCAGCTTTAACTTTAACCACAAGTGAGGTAAACAATGTTTTGTGGTTGACACCATTTTTCTTCTAGAAAATGTTTAAATGACATAACTTGTCGTTAAGGGCCTTTTCTGTCTCTAGTTGGTCTCAGTGCATCCTGACTCTAAGGACAATTTGGTCATATTCTCAATCATTATCTTATTAAATATTGCCTCTCTCTTATCCTCTTTACATTTTCTTATGGCACTTAAATAGATGCATGTTAGATCTCCTCGTGGTATCCCACAGGTTCTCAATAAGGAGTGGTTTTGCTCCCCAAAGTATATTTGGCAATATCTGGAGACAGCTTTTGGTTGTCATAGGAGGAAGAGACTCTATTGGCGTCTAGAAAGTAGAGGCCAGGGATGCTGCTAAACACCCTGCAATGCACAGAACACTTCCTATCTCCCAACGAGGAATTATCCAGCTCTAAAATATCAATCGTCACGACACTGAGAAACTCTGCTTTATAGTCTTATAACACTTCTTTAATGTTTTTCATATTTTATTTCTCTGTGCTTTATGCTAGGTATTTATATACTTCCCAGTTTACTAACTGTATTGATAGTTGTGACTAATCTGCAATTAAACATATCCAATGAATATTTTAGTTTATTTTTTCAATTTTTGAAATTTTGATGTTTCGCTATTTGTAAATCTGTTTACCCATTTTTCA
The DNA here is from genome assembly GCA_030035585.1 of Dugong dugon. Classification (NCBI taxonomy): domain Eukaryota; kingdom Metazoa; phylum Chordata; class Mammalia; order Sirenia; family Dugongidae; genus Dugong; species Dugong dugon. The sequence continues at coordinate 46,474,847 of CM057465.1, forward strand.
TGGTATATCTTTGTTTCTTCAGTTTTTATTCTACCTTCATATTTTTAAAATTTGATAGAAATTTGTTTTATATTCTAAATGCTTTCAAAATCTGATTGCAATTATATTTCTGTTTATTTACGTATTATCTCTCCTAGCTCTTCCTCATGGTGGCTTGTTTTTTAGTATTTTTTGTAATTTTGGATTGTGAGCACATATTTGGCTAACCTTTTTGTTGAAATTATGTAGGTTTTGGTTTGCACATTAATTTTCTAGAGAAAATTTAAAACTTTTGCTAATGCTTAAGGTTCTCTTAATTCAGAAGAACTTTAAGTTAATTTCTCATTCAGAGGTTTTGTGATAGGACAAATTTAGAACAAGGACAGGCTTTCCTTTTCTTCCTATAGCCTAAGTTAAGGGAGATAAGTTTATTTATTTGTTCATGTTTTTTTAAGTCTTTGGGTAGTTTTATTTTGTTTTGCCCCCTACCGCCCTGTCCCCAGTCTGCCCTTTCACAGGTGGAAATCTTTGTTAAATTCTTCGCTTTTTTATACCAGATGCATAATGTCTACAACCAGTATGCCTTTTAAAAGGCAAGAGAAGTTATTTATTGAGAGTCAAGCTAGGCCCAGACCAGCTGTAGCTCATATGTACTTATCCTTCTTGTTTTCATTACCTTTTTACATTTGGTTCCTAGTATTTTTTATTTTTTCCCTTTAATGCAGCCTATGAATTTCTATTGCTTTTGTTAGAAGCTCTTCCAGGGCTTTCTTGTTTTAAATATTAGGTTAGGGTTTGTAAAATATCTAATCAGCTCTTTACTGTAAATATTTGCTCTCATTCATTCTTTAATGCCTAAAATCATGTTTTTATCGCTCTCTTTAATAAAATTTTCTGACAAGTTTAATTATTTTTTCCTAATTTTCATACCCAGTGTATCCCTTTTATTCATTACTTTGCTTGAGCTATTTGAAACTCTGTCACTGTTAATGTTATTCTTCTTCTTGGAAATGTTCTCCTTTCTTGCTTTCAATGACACTATTCCCTTGATATTTTTTCCCTACCTCTTAAATCACTCTTCTTCAGTCCCTATTATTACTTCATATTCTTTTTATCTTCTAAATATTGATGATTTCCAGAATTTCTTCATGGTCTTATTTTATTTTTTCTTTCTGCATCAATTTCGTATTTTATTTAAAAAAATAAATTCAAATACCACCTTTAAACTCATAAACTTGCATCTGTAGCCCATACTTCACATTGAGCTTTAGGCCAGTATGTTCAACTGCTTTTTGGATGTTTTATTTCTAAAACTCAGAAACAACTCAAATAAAACTTGCACCCAAAAAGGAAAATACTATATTATCCCCTTAATTTGTTATTCCTCCTATATCACTTAACTCTTTCAAAACTTGTTAACTTGAGAATTTCAAACAACAACTTCTATCATAATTGTTTGAACTAAGTCTGGAATTTAAAAATCCAAATCTGAATTCTGATTACTCTCTCTTGTTTGTAAATGCTGCTTTTCAACCAGGTTCAGTGTTACCTCAGGACTTCAGTTAAAGATGACAACCAGCATTTAGTAAGAAGAGAAAACATTCTGAAGAGAAAAGTCAACTGCAAAGTAACCTCTGTTCTAACACGTTTCTAGTCTCTCAGTAATTGGGACTATTTTCAAACATGGGCAGTACAATACTACAATTAGTTATGTTGGTAAGTGGAACACCATTTCTCTGACTGCTGAAAATTGCAGTAGTTCATTACTAGGAAAACATAATATCAATATCAAAAAAAAAAAAAAAAAGAACATGTGGTTGCTTACCAACTACTTCTACGTAACCATATTAGGGATGGTAACAAGGAGAGTCAGAATGTGTGGATAAGAACATAGATTGAATCCTGCAGGGCAATGGAATTTCCTTTATATATGGCATTTCTGGCCCTGGTTATGTAGTTCTGCTATGGTGATTTGCTAAGCCATAATCTTGCCAAGGGATTGGATAGTCTGCTAGGCAAATAAGGTGTATAACACCTCTGCAGGAAGTCAATTACTATGCCAATGGTGTGGCAGTGGTCTACAAAGGGGATTGGTCAGCTTTGCCATCTTGCTAGGCTTAAAAGAGCCAATTCCACAGAGGTTGAGGGAAACCTCACTGCCATCAAGAAGAAGAGCTGGGAGTGGAACGTGTCCTTTGGACCCTGAGCTCCTCCACTGAGAACCTCCTATACTCAGGACACAGAGATAGCTATAATACTGGAGGTAACATGAGACAGCAGTGGTGTGGAACTGGCAGATGGCTTCAGGGGGCTCTCTGATCCACAATGCAAGAGGGCTGAGTGCCTTCAGGCAGGAGGCTTCCTGAAGGAATAAGGTGTTTCCAGGCACTTATCAGCTGAGTTAAAGAGCTGTAATACTTGCCCGAGCAGGGCAGAGGCCCGATTAGCAAGGGCCTGCAGTGAGTAAGGCTGAGAGCAAGGCCTGCCTGCCTACCCGCAGGCATGACCAAGAATAAGCTGAGAGCTATCTCAGTTGGAAGCCATCCTGTCTCCTGAGTTGTTCCTGTTACTTCCGAGTTGATCCTGATCCTGAGTTATAACCTGTTACTTCTCTAATAAAACACATAATCATGAATATGGTCCGTGAGTTCCATGTGGCCATTGCAATGAATTACTGAACCCAGCAAAGAAGTAGAGAGAGTGCTATGGGGAAGATTCCTGGTGTCAGAAATGGTAAAAATATTGGAGAGTGGAGGTATGTTTGACCTTCACATCATAGGAATCAGCTTTAGGCTGATTTTGATTCTCATCTTCCCCCTGAAGTAAGAGGACCTCTGATGCTACTACCTAAAAATTCTCTATAAGATAAACACATCCTAAATGTTTTCAAGGGGTTTGTCTATGATAGGGAATCACCTGAAGCTCATACAAAATGAGGAAGTACCAAAAAAAAAAGAACGAAAAAACCCCAGTAAATTCCCATTTCTTAACTCTTATATGACAACGTCATATAATCTCTTAAGACTGGGAACCAAGACCATTTCTCATAGAAGGTAAAAATCCATTCACTTAAAATGTAAAACTTGATGTGGAATGACAAAATAAATATACATAAGAATCAGATTCTCTTATCCAACAGAATATCCAAAATACAGGAATCTATTTTGCTGTTTCATTTTATATAGTTTTGTTTTCTATCAATTGCTCAATTTAAGCCTGAGCCAAACAGTTTTCATACCTGTTTGCTGCCTTTAAGGATAGAATATTTTCTAGTGCTATTGTCACCGTCACTTATATATATATATTCTAAACCCATATATTTGGCAACTGTCTTAGGCTGAGTTCTCTAGAAAAGCAAAATCAGTGAAGCGTATATATATAGAGAGAGATTTATCTGGGGGAAATGGCTCACTCAGTTGTAGGGGCTGGCAAGTCTCAAGTACATGGATCAGGCATCAGGCTACAGACTTCTCAGGACTCACTTAGTTACAGGGGCTGACGAACCCAAGATCAGAACATCAGACAGCAGGTTGCTGGCTCATAGGCTGAGAAGGCTGATGAATTTAACATCGGCAGGCAATACGGCAGGATGCTGGTTCAAGCCCCAAGAAATGGAGGTCAGATGATGATAAGCCAGTTGCAGGATCCTATCAAGCAATGAGCTTTGGCATAATGTCTATATACACATTGGATGCAAGCCATGCCCTAAGGAAACTCCCCTTACAACTGATTGGCTGACCACAACAGATCACATTATGAAGTATGACTACATCATTACATAGCTGCCAAATTACATCATTAGAAAACTGACAAACCATTGAGGATCAAGGTCCAACCGAGCTGACACTCAACCTTAACCATCACAGTCCACCGTTTGTCAATTGGCACCTGCATGCATCTCCTTAAATCATACACAGTCTCTAAATAAAGACAATAACGAAGTCATACTTGTGCCTAACATGATACAACTAACACTCATACAACAAAAAATGCACTAGCACCGTTCACATCTTATATTTTATAAGTGATGATATAAGGGAAGAAGACAAAAACAATCACTACATACATACATATATATATCCTAGGCATTACTGAGCTGAAACAGACTGGCACTGGCCATTCTGAATCAAACAATCATAAGGTCTACTATGTAAGGAATTACAAATTGAAGAGGAACAGTATTGTATTCATGGTCAAAAACAACATTTCAAGATCTATCCTGAAGTACAACGCTGTCAGTGATAGGGTAATATCCACACCCCTACAAGGGCAACCAGTTAATATGGCTATTATTCAGATTTACTCACCCACAACTAATGCCAAAGATGAAGAAATGGAAGATTTTTACCAACTTCTGCAGTCTGAAATCGATCAAACATGCAATCAATATGCAGCGACTGGTAAGCAAATTTGGAAAACAAGAAGAAGGATCAGTAGCTGGAAAATATGTCCTTGGTGATAGAAATGATGCTATAAATTGCATGACAGAATTTTGCAAGACCAACAACTTCTTCATTGCAAATACCTTTTTTCAACAATGTAAACAGCTACTACACATGTAACCTCGCCATATGGAATACACAGGAATCAAATCAACTACATCTGTGGAAGAGATGATGGAGAAGCTCAGTATTATCAGTTAGAACAAGGACAGGGAGCATCTGTGAAACAGATAATCAATTGCTCCCATGTAAGTTTAAGCTGAAGCTGAAGAAAATTAGAGCAAGTCCACAAGAGCAAACATATGACCTTGAGTATATCCCATCTGAATTTAGAAATTATCTCAAGAATACATTTGATGCATTGAACACTAATAACAGAAGACCAGACAAGGTGTGGAATGACATCAAGGACATCATACATGAAGAAAGCAAAAGGCCATAAAAAAGACAGGGAAGACGAAAAGACCAAAATGGATGTCAGAAGAGACCCTGAAAGTTGCTCTTGAAATTTCCAAGGAGCTCCTGGTGGATTTGTACTGCCAACCTTTGGGTTATCAACCATAGCTCTTAACCATTACGCCACCAGGGTTTCCTGAACGTTGAGTACCTAAACCAAAAGAAGAAATGATGAAGTAAAAGATCTGAACAAAAGATTTCAAAGGGCAGCATGAGAAGACAAAGCAACATATTACAATGACATGTGCAAAGACCTGATTTAGAAAACCAAAAGGGAAGAACACACTCAGCATTTCTTGAGTTGAAAGAACTGAAGAAAAACTTCAAGTCTTGAGTTACAATATTGAAGGATTCTAAGTGGAAAATATTAAAAGACACGAGAAGCATCAAAAGAAGATGGAAGGAATACACGGAGTCACTGACCAAAAAGAATTGGTCAACATTCAACCATTTCAGAAGGTGGCACATGATCAAGAACTGATGGTACTGAAGGAAGAGAGCTAAGCTGCACTGAAGGCACTGGTGAAAAACAAGGTTTCAGAAACTGATGGACTACCAACTGAGATGATTCAACAAACAGATGCAGCCCTGGAAGTGTGCAGTCATCTACGCCGAGAAATTTGGGAAACAGCTACCTGGCCAACTGACTGGAAGAGAACCATATTTGTGCCCATTCCAAAGAAAGGTGATCCAACAGAATGCAGAAATTATGGAACAATATCATTAATATCACACAGAAATAAAATTTTGCTGAAGATCATTCAAAAGCAGTTGCTGCAGTACGTTGACAGGAAAATTCCAGAAATTCAACTGGGATTCAGAAGAGAATGTGGAGTGAGGGATATAATTACTGATGTCAGATGGATCCTGGCTCAAAGCAGAGAATACTAGAAAGATGTTTATCTGTGTTTTATTGACTACGCAAAAACATTTGACTGTGTAGATCATAACAAATTATGGATAACATTGAGAAGAATGGGAATTCCAGAACACTTAATTGTGCTCTTGAGAAATCTGTACATAGACCAAGAGGCAGTCGTTTGAACAGAACAAGGGGATACTGCGTTGTTTAAAATCAGGAAAGGTGTACGTAGGGGTTGTATCCTTTCACCATACTTATTCAATGTGTATGCTGAACGAATAATCGAGAAACTGGACTATTAAGAAGAATGGGGTATCAGGATTGGAGGAAGACTCATTAACAACCTGTGTTATGCTGATGACACAATCTTGTGTGCTGAAAGTGAAGAGGAATTGAAGTGCTTATGATAAGATCAAAGACTATAGCCTTCAGTGTGGATTACACCTCAACATAAAGAAAAAAATCCTCACAACTGCACCGATAAGCAACATCATGATAAACAGAGAAAAGATTGAGCTTGTCAAGGATTTCGTTTTACTTGATCCACAATCAACACTCATGGAAACAGCAGTCAAGAAATTAAGCAATGTATTGCATTGGGCAAATCTACTGCAAAAGACTTCTTTAAAGTGTTAAAAGCAAATATGTCACTTTAAGGACTAAGGTGCACCTGACTCAGGCCATGGTGTTTTCATTCATCTCATAAGTATGTGAAAGCTGGACAATGAATAAGGAAGACTGAAGAAAAATTGATGCCTTTGAATTATGGAGTTGGCAAAGAATGTTGAATATACAATAGACTGCCAGAAGAACAAACAAATCTGTCTTAGAAGAAGTACAGCCAGAATGTTCCTTAGAAGCAAGGATGGCAAGACTTCATCTTACATACTTTGGACATTTTATCAGGAGGGACCAGTCCCTGGAGAAGGGCATCATGCTTGGTAAAGTAGAGGGTCAGTGAAAATGAGGAAGACCCTCAACAAGATGGATTGACAGAATGGCTGAAACAACGGACTCAAGCATAAGAAAGATTATGAGAATGGTGTAGGACTGGGCGGTGTTTTGTTCTGTTGTACATAGGATCACTATGAGTCAGAACTGACTGAATGGCACCTAACAACAACATATATGTGTATATATATGCACAAACACACAAGTATAATTAAAAAAGGAAGAAATATAAAAATTATAGTCCTTATTTCTGCAGTGGGTCACATTGTTGTAACTCGTACTTGAAACTACTTTCTCCACCACCCATTCCATAGTCTCTTTCATCTTAGCAAGCACTTCAGTTGGTCATGGTCTTGCCTTGGTGAGGTGACACAAACTTTCATTCCTGAAGGGTCTGGGCCATTAGTATTCATGTTAGAATTGAGTAGCTGTAGTTTTCCATTAACTTTAATCACATGGCACAGTAGTAGTCAGAGCAGTAGGATCTCGTGTATTTCAGACATACGCTATTTAACCTCCATTATGCAGCATCAATCCTTTTTCATCTTGGTCAGGCTCAATCACACCAGCCAATATGGTAACTCAATTCCATTCTTTGCCTGTTGATCCAGAGGCATGAGAAGCCTAAAGGGGCTGGGTGGCATTCTTAACTTCCCATTCAAGGGAATCTGTGTTGTGTCTCCAGGTGGGAGTATTCCTCCCTTTGGAAGTAAGAACTCTAAACTTGCTGAGCATAAACTTGTGGGGACAGTTAGTAAAAATTTTGCAAGTAGTTCACTAGGGGTAATAGTGAATGGTGCCACTCCCATCTCCACCCCTTGATTTCCGGACTCATGAATCCTGGCTATGGGAGACACAGCATCATATACTGGAAGCTGGTTTAGAGAATATACAGGCCTCTGGAGACCATTGCCCAATGCTGCAAAGTGTTGCCACCTATCTGCAGCCGTAATTGTGTCTTTAGAAGGCCATTCCATTGATCTATCAAGCCAGCTGCTTCAGGATGATGGGGAACATGATAAGACCGGTGAATTCCATGAGCATGGGCCCTTTGTTGTACTTCATTTTTCTGTGAAGTGAATCCTTTGATCTGAGGTGATGTTGTGTGGGATACAATGACGGTGGGTAAGGCCTTCTGTGAGTTCATGGATGGTAGTTTTAGCAGAGGCATTGCATGCAGAGAAGGAAAATTCATATACAGAGTATAAGGTCTATCCCAGTAAGTATGAAACTTTGCCCTTTCCATGGTGAAAGAGGTCCAATGTAATCAATCTTACACCAGGTTGCTGGCTGATTGCCTAGAGGAATTGTGGCAAATCAGGGTCTCTGTGTTGGTCTCTGCTGCTGGCAAATTGGGCATTCAGCAATGGCTGTAGTCAAGTCAGCTTTGGTGAATGGAAGTCAATGTTGCTGAGCCCATGCCTAACTTTTGTCCTTGCTGCCATGGCCACTTTATGAGCCCATTGAACAATGGCAGAAGTGGCTAGGGAAAGAGGATGACTGGTTTCCAAAGAAAACATTATCTAATCCACTTGTTCGTTAAAATACTCCTCTGTCAAGGTCACCTTTTGGTGAGTATTCACATGAGACACAAATATCTTCACTTCTTTGGCCCATCCACATACCTGTTCCCCATAACTCTTTGTCACCAATTTCCAATCATGTTTCTTCCAATTGCCTGACCATCCAGCCAAACCATTGGCCACAGCCCATGAATCTCACACAATTGCACATCTAGCCATTTTGCCTTCCAAGCAAACAACCAGGTGCACTGCTCAGAGTTCTGCCCATTAGGATGATTTCCCTTCACAACTGCCCTTTAGCTCCCAGAATGGAGCTGCACTGCTGCTGCTGTCCACTTTTGAGTGGTGCCTGCATATCATGCAGAACCATCTGTAAATCAGGCACAAGTTTCCTCTTTCTCAGTTAACTGACCATATGGAACTCCACATGAGGCCATAGATGCAGACTGGGAGAAGGTAGGCAATGTGACAGGATTGGAGACCATGGTCATTTGGGATACGTCCTCATGCAACTTTTTTGTGCCTCCAGGTCCTGCTTGAGCCCTATCTCATATATAACACTACCATTTACTGATGGAATGCTGCTGTGCACATCTGACTTTATGGCCCTGTGGGTCAGACCACACCCAGTTCATGATGAGAAGCTCAGCTGCATGGTCACTTGTGGCCCATGGTTAAGCATTCAATCTCTGCTAAGGTCCAATAACTAGCCAAAAGCTGTTTCTCAGAACTAGAGTAATTATCTGCAGAGGATGGCAGTGATTTGCTCCAAAATTTTAGGGTCTGCTCTATAACTCACAAATAGGAGCCTTCTAAAGATTACAAACAGCACCTATTTATTCCACTCACACTTCAAGCACCTGTGAATCAGCTGGATCATATGGCCCAAGTGGCAGAGAAGCATATATGGCAGTCTGAACCTATTGAAGAGCCTTCTCTTCTTCTGGGCCCCACACAAAACTAGCAGCTTTTCTAACCAGTTGATAAATAATCCAGAGTAGCACACTCAAATGAGGGATATGTTGTCTCCAAAATCCAAAGAGGCCCAGTAGGAGTTATGCCTCCTTTTTAGTTGTAGAAAGGGCCAGATGTAACAACCTATCCTTCACTTTAGAAGGAATATGTTGACATGTCCCACACCAGTGACTCCTAGACATTTCACTGAAGTGGAAGGCACCTGAATTTTTGTGGGATTACTTTCCCACGGTTTAGCACACAAATCTTTTACCGATAAGTCCAAAGTCATTGGAACTTCTTCCTTACTACGTTTAATCTGAATAATGTCATCAATGTAGTGCACCAGCGTGAAGTCTTGTGGAAGAGAAAGGCAATCAAGGTCCTTGTGGACTAAATTATGACACAGAGCTGGAGAGTTGATATACCTCTGAGGTAGGACATTGAAAGTGTATTGCTGGCCTTGCCAGCTGAAAGCAAACTGCTTCTAGTGTTCCTTTGAAATTGGAATTGAGAAAAAGGCATTGGCCAGATCACTAGCTGCATACCAGTAACCAGCAGATGTATTCATTTACTTACACAATGAAATCACATCTGAAAGAGCAGCTTCAATTGGAGTTACCATCTGGTCAAGTTTATGACAATACTGTCATTCTCCAGGATACATCCATTTATTTTTGTTGTTGTTGTTAGATACTGTTGTTGTTAGGTTCCAACTCACAGCGACCCTATATAAAACAGAACGAAAAACTGCCCATTCCTGCACAATCCTCACAGTCATTGCTATGCTTGAGACCATCATTGCAGCCACTGTGTCAATCCATCTCTTTGAGGGTCTTCCTCTCTCTTGCTAACCCTCTACTTTATTGAGAATGATGTCCTTCCTGAGGGACTGGTCGCTCCTGATAACATGTCCAAAATACATGAGACGACGTCTTGCATTCTTGCTTCCAAGGAGCATTCTGGCTATACTTCTTTCAAGACAGATTTGTTCGTTCTTTTGGTAGTCCATGGTATATTCAATAGTCTTCACCAACACCATAAATAAAAGGCATCAGTTCTTCTCTTGTCTTCCTTATTCATTGTCCAGCTTTCACATGCATATGAGGTGATTGAAAATACCAAGGCTTGGGTCAGGTGCACCTTAGTCCTTAAAATGACATCTTTGCTTTTTAACACTTTAAAGAGATCTTTTGTCCAGATAGGTCCAGTTGTGAGAATTTTTGTTTTCTTTATATTAAGGTATAATCCATTAGCACAAGAAATAAAGATTTCTTTTATAGCACAAGTGACAATTTTGAAGTCTTGCAGCACTTGAGCTTTGACTCTGAAGCCCTGAACTCATTTCTTTCTTTCACCACTTTGTCTAGCAAAGGTAGGACCAATGAACCAGCTTCCCTATACTTCTTATTATGACAAAATAGTAGAAAAATGTCAAACATGCAATCACCTAGGGCCTTTCTTATACCAATACTTGATCTATTGATGGTGATATTTTGCATATTAATATTGCCATTTTGTGCAATGGATCAGCAGTGCCATCTTGACTACTGGAGGCAGAGTCATCAGCACCTTTAAGACTAGTCAGACTTAAGAAACAATTTAGAAAACTCATCCTTATGATTTTGTTTCTCTAGAACCACTCTCAGTACTGAATGTCTAAGACTGGGTTCCCTAGAGAAGCAAAATCAGTGAAGTGTATTATATATACACATATAGAGAGAAAGACAGACAGACAGACAGAGAGATTTATCTCAAGGAAATGGCTTACGTAGTTATAGAGACTGGCAAGTCCCAAGGCTATGGGTCAGGCATCAGGCTGGAGGCCTCTCCTGGCTCACGGAGCTGTAGGGGCTGACAAACACAAGATTGGCAGGCTTCTGGCTCACAGACTTTGAAGGCTGATTAATCTCAACGTTGCCAGGCAATAAGGCAGGCAGCTGGTTCAAGTCTCAAAAACAAGGTCAGGTGATGACAAGCTGGATGTAGGATCCAGATCAAGCAAGCGAGCTTTGCCAGAACATCCATATGTATACTGGATGCAGTTCACATCCCAAGGAAACTTCCCTTACAAGTGATTGGCTAATCACATTAGATCACATCATAGAGGATGACTATATCATTACAAAACTGTCAGATTTCTTCATTACATAACTGCCAAACTACATCCTTACATTACTGCTAAACTACATCATTACATTACTGCCAAACCACTGAGAATCATGGCCTAGCCAAGTTGGCACACAACCTTAACCATTATAGTACCTTTTTTCACAGTGGTGTTAGCTGAAGAATTTCCTTTGTTAGATCTTTGAAGGAAAAGCTTTAGCTGAAGTTCCCTTTGTCTATACTGTTAAACCTCACCAACACAGTAGAAACAATGTTCTAATTGCCAGGGTTTTCCCCAAAATCTTGTCTTTTCATACCTTTGAAATTATTCAGTTTTCAGGTAACTTTCTTTCCTCAAATGACTTCACAAACACCTGCTTGACAGCTCTTTTTTATGAATTATCAAAGTATAATTTCCTTTACTTTCTTCTGATTAAGGTTTAAAATTACATTTGATAATTTTATTTTTATTACTTATCAGTTGTGTAACTTTTACCCAATTATAGAAAAATTAGGTGAGAGTAAGATAGTAAAAGGAAAACATCACTCTTGATTCCACTACTGAGGAATAACATGTTACATTATAAGCTAACAAGTCTTTATTTATTTTTTCTTCAAACAAAAGGAACATAATGTAACATATAATACTATAAAATACTTTGCATGTTTATCAGCTTTCTTCACAAAATGCATTTTAAGTGGCCTCATTTCTGTTCTAGCAGGTCTAGCTCTCTTTGCAGGTGATTCATTTCTCATCACCTTTTTCAAATTTATTTACCACAATCATTATTTCAATTGAAAAAAAAAAAACCTGCAAGTCAGAAATACTTGGGTCAGGACAGGTGTTCAGAAGAGGGGAAATATGTGCATAATTCCTAAATGTGAATTGGATATAGCATCACTGGGCCAAATACTATGTGTTTGATAGGATACCTTGGGTTAGGGACAGGGGTAAAGAGTAAATAAAGAAATTGGGTTTGACCTGGGATGTTTTTAAGAATATGTCCAGTTCTCATACTCAAATATTGCAGATAAGCAATGCAAATTGATTACTATACCATGAAAAAAATGAATGTGTATTCTCTATTGTTTAAAGGTCAATGTTATTATTCTTTTATCAGAGGGATAGTGGGTTTATAAACTGCAGGAGTCCTTACTACATAAAGTTTCACTTAGATACACAAACTATGAGTTTTCAATAACTTGATGTTATAGTTGACTAATTATAATAATGTTTTATGTTGATTGCTTTGGAAGATGGGTTATGATGTATCTAATTGAGTCAAATCTTTAGATATCTTTCATTAATTTGACTTACTGAACACTAAAGTTATGTAACTCAAGATTATTATATTATATTATTATTATAGCTTGTTCCAAGATGTATACCACTTCAATTATTGGAGAGTCGAACACTAGCTAGGACAAAAGATCAAGGACAAAACAGAAGTTATTTTCACTTTATGTTGAAATTAAACCTCAACATAAAGACAATAAAAATCCTCACAACTGGACCAATAAGCAACATCATAAGAAAAGATTGAAGTTGTCAAGGATTTCACTTTACTTGGATCCACAATCAAGAGCCATGGAAGCAGCAGTCAGGAAATCAAAGGACATATTGCACTGGGCAAATCTGTTGCAAAAGACCTCTTTAAAGTATTGAAAAACAAAGATGTCACTTTGAGGACTATGAAACACTTGATCCAAGCCATGGTATTTTCAATTGCATCATATGCATGCGAAAGCTGGACAACGAATAAGAGAGACCGAAGGATAATTTATACTTTTGAATTATGGTGTTGGTGAAGAATATTGAATATAACTTGGGCTTCCAGAAGAATAAACAAATCTGTTTTGGAAGAAGTACAACCAGAATGCTCCTTAGAGGGGAGGATGTGAGACTTCGTCTCATGTACTTTGGGCATGTCACCAGGAGGGACCAATCCGTAGAGAAGGACTTCATCCTTGGTAAAGAAGAGGGTCAGCAAAAAAGGAGAAAATCCTCAACAAAATGGATTCACTTAGTGGCTGCAGCAATGCGCTCAGACATAGCAACAATTGTGAGAATGGTGCAGGACCAGGAAGTGTTTCATTTTATCGTACACAGGGTTGTTATGAGTCGGAACCAATTCAGTGACGCCTAACAACCACAACATTTTCACTTACACAAGAACTAGTGAAAGTATAAATGTAACTGCTGCGCCTCATTCTCTAGTCACACTGTGTTGTAGTGCTATGGTAGTATATTTGCAATTAAGCATTGCTAGACATTTCACACAGTAAGGTCTTATGCTACCAGATAAATTATTACCAGATAAGGAACCTCATAAACTTCTTACATGAAAGATATATTGAGTAGTCCATCTTTGATATAGAGTATTTTGGTTTGAAATATCTGCATGCCTCCTGATCTCTGATCTCTGGGCAGGCTGTTAATTACATTATTCAGATTATTTTTTCCCCACAGGCTCCACAGTGAAAGTTTTTCTTTTTTTTAAAAATTCAGGGATGTATCATTGGATGGAAATATTCAAGTATCACATAAAATTATACAAATCTTTGTAAAATTGTGCTTTATAAGAGGTAACTGTTTCTTCAATATTAATCACATACAGTCACAAGAACACATTTAATCTTGAGAGTTTTGAGAGTTGTAATCAAATCTGTGGGATGTCTTTTAACCAGACCTCTTTACTTTTAAAATTATAGTCCTTCTTTACTGTTCTTAGAGAGCAAGTTACTTGATTCATGTGGCTCTTAATTGTCTCTTTCCAAACGTCTAAGGAAAATTAAAGACTTTTTGTATCACTTGAGTAATATAAAATGTAGGCTAGATAGACTAATAAATATTAATACCATTTTAAAAAACAGAGCAATGGGAGAAAAATATTTATTTAGATCATACACCATTTAAATATAATTTTTAATGTGTTTGTTTCGATAGGTTGCCAAAGCCATGTCACTGTAAAATATTATCTTTATATGCGAACCATGTATTTTTACAAATGCTCAATCACATAATTTTATGTTAGTATTTGCCTTCCCCAGCTATTTTTATTAGCATAGTTTACCCAAGTTTACATTTCCAATGTGTGTCATTCTGAATTTAAGGATTCCATTTAATCTCTGGTGAATGAGAAACAGTAATAAAAAGGATAGTGCCATCATATTAATTTGCTTTTCACGATTTTATCCAGATGACTTTCAACATTATATAATAAAATCACATTTATTCTTTCAGACAGAAAAACATTTTATGTGCATTTTGTAAGTCTATATATCTTTTATTTTATGCATCTTCATTGTTTCTATTCAAATATATAACTTCATTCATTCATACAAATAATGCTTACTTTATAGGCAATGAACAAATCAGATAATGCTCCCTTCTTTATACAGCTTATAGTGTGAGAATGAGAAACATGAAACAAATAAACAAGATATATAGTAATGATAGGCCATGAGAGGTGCTTTGAAAAAAAATAATAAAATAAGCTAAGGGGATAGATAAATGCATGGATGCAATTTTAGACAGGATATGTACATTTGGAAGGCTTCTATATTAAGCTTATATTGAACAGAAAGTTGGAAGAAAAATAGTGAGCGGACCATAGCAGACTTTATACTATTTCCAGCAAAGGAAGTGACAAGTGCAATTACAGCAAGGGAGAAACACACTTAAGGTGATCAAGGAAGAACAAGAAAATTGGTGTGAATGAAAAGTGAGTTAAAGAAAGAGAAGAGAAAACGAAATTTTTAGGACCTAGAGTCAATATGAGTTGGAATCGACTCGACCGCAATTGGTTTTTTGTTTTTGTTTTTAATAGGCCATATTACAGATTTCTGGAGCCCTGGTGGCAGAGTGGTTAAGGGCTATTTCTGTTAACCAAAAGGTCAGCAGTTCGAATCCACAAACCGTTCCTTGTAAACCCTAGGGGGCAGTTCTACTCTGTCCTATAAGGTCGCTATGAGTTGGAATCGACTCGATGGCAATGGGTTTTGGATTTGGTTTTTATTACAGGTCCCTGGGTGATGCAAATGGCTTGTTCTTGGTTATTAAACTAAAGATGGGTGGTTCAAACCCACCCAGTGACACCTAAGAAGAAAGAGCAGGTGATATGCTTCCATAAAGGTATGGAAGAAAACCCTCTGTACCAATTCTACTCTGTCACACATGAGATTGCCAGTCATCAGAATCAACAGGAGGGCAAGAGTTTTGTTGTCATTGTTGTTGATAGGCCATGTTAAGGAATTTAAATGTTATTCTTAATAAGTTAAGGAACCACTGGAAGTTTTTGAGCAAAGGAATGCCATTATCTGACACATATTTTAAAGGACGTTTGCTGCCTAAGGAGTGGGTGGAGGTCAAGAGTGGATGGAAAGTGGAAGAGTTAGAAGGTGGCTGTCATAATATCAGACAGAACAGTATGGTGGTTGAGAATAGGGAAGTAGTGATAGAGATTTTGGGAATGGTTTGATTCAAGATGTATTTTTAGTTAGTAAGACTGGGATTTGTTGATGCATTGAATGTAGAGGATGAGTGTGGGATGAAAAAACAGAGGTATAAAAAGACAAGTAACTTGCCGAATTCATGAAGCTGGCTAAATGAAATAACCAGCTTCCAACACAAGCAGCCTGGCTTCAGAAAAGATATTAAACCATACACTGCACAGACAGGCTACAATCCCTAAGAGAGTAAACGTAGGTAGGGAACATACGTATATCATCCAAGTCAACAAAGCCAAACACGTATTTCTTTCAGTGATTTCAATTTAAGTGCAAAGTTAGCTAACTCCAACACATCCAATATTAACAAATAGATGTCTAAATAGTCATTTTCTTTTTATCTATGCATTCAATTATTGGGCAATTATTGTGTGCATGGAAGTCTATTAAAACAATTACAAATTTTGAAAAAAAGAAAACCTCCAAAATGAAAAAAGTTACTAAAAGAGATAAAACAAGTGCATTCCAGAGTCAGTATTGACATTTAAATTGAATACTTAATTTGAGAAACCACAGAATATCCTACTAGGCTATTCTGGCAACTCAGTTTTGACAAATGCCTCTGTGACCTAAGAGGGGCTAAAGTTCTTTGTATACTTACTTTTGTACACTTGAAGTACAGTGGTAGGCAGACTTTTAAGACGGCCGCCAATGATCACTGCCTCCGATATCCCTGCCCTTGTGTAATTCTGCACCCTTGAATGTAGGTTGAACCTAGCATTTACTCCTAATTGAATACAAAATGGCAAAGGTGATAAGATGTCACTTTGGAGATTAGATTACAAAAAATTCTCACTTCCATCATTCTAGGACTCTCTCTCAGACTCTTTTTTCTCATTCTCTTGCTTGCTCTGATGAAGCCAGCTGCCATGTTGTGAATTGCCTGGTGAAGAGATCTATTTGGCAAACAATCAAGGGAAACCTTGGGCCAACAGCTTGAGTGGAATTGACACTCTTAATCCAACAGCCTGCCAAAATAAATAAATAAATAAAATAATTCTGCCAACTATCACTTGAGGAAACATGGAAGGAAATCTAACGCCCTTAGAAAAGTTGTGATGGCTAATTTCATGTGTCAACTTGGCTAGGCTATGATTCTCAGTGGTCTCTAGAAAATCCAACTAAGACACAAGTCTTAAACTGATGTCAGTCTCAGCCTACACCTGATTGCAGCTTTGGAAGGACCCAAAGTCAAGGGACCCAGCTAAATCTCACCCAGATTCCTGACCCACAGACATTATGAGATAATAGTGTTTTAACCTCTTAAATTTAGGAATGATTTGTTAATGCAACAACACATAACTACACGTACTCCTCTCTTACGGACTATCTTGTTACCTGACATTTCATATTTTTGACAAGAGTAAAAAATTGACTTGACTGTTTTGCACACCCTCGCAGCCCACAGATTGTCCAGGACAGAACAGAGAGGAGCAGAGCCACCCCGAGGTTTTAAACCCTAAACTGGAACCCGCAGGGTGTCCAACACTTCCGGTTGTTCCAACTTGCGCCTCCTCTCCTTCCTGCCGGCTCTCGCCTGACATGCCCCACCCTCTGCCCAGTGCTGACTACACACGCAGGCACTGGCAGGCAGGTGCCAGGAGAGTCTCACGGGTGGCTGGAGGTGTTCACCTCTGCAGAGCAGCCCCCTGGCGGAAGCCCGGTGTACCGCCCTGGTTTCCATACCAAGTGCATCCTGGAGCCCAAGCTGGGACCCCAGGCGGCTGAAGAGGCCCAGCCCAGTAGGCTGCAGCATGGTTTCGAATTCCAGCGAGCCTAAGGAGGACAATCAAGTGACTGCCACAGGTACAGAGGAGCCACAGCCAGCCAGCTGGGAGGGCTGGGGCCAGGGCAGAGGGTAGGCTGGGGCAGGACATCGCGAATATTTCACATACCACGTATTTTCAAATGATGATCTCGTCTTTGAAACTTAACCATGTGGGTAAGTGAGGAGTGAATGTAATGCAGGCCTGTGAGAATCTACTCAGCATGTTCTGGGAAAAATAAATAGATAAATAAAAGAATTTTTAAAGTTGTTTACTGCTGTGCAACAAACTACCCGAGACCATAATGGCTTAAAACAAAAATCATTTTATTTACCTCATGACTTTGTACGTCAAGGAATTCTGGGAGGTCTTACCTGGGTGATTTTTCAGCTTCCTGTAGCATTGAAAGATAACACCGTGTTATTAGTTTAGTGAATAGTATGATTAGAGAGTCCAATAATACTTCACTCACGTGCCTGGTTCCTTGTCTATGATAAAAGTAGTCTGGGCTTACCTGGGACCTCATCTCTTTCCATGTGACTTCTGACATGATGTTGTCTCTGAAGGAACACAGTTGGGCTGTTTTCTTGGAGGCACAGGGCTGCAAAAATAAGGGTAAAAAAGATAGGAAGTTAAAGCTACAAGCCCTGGCCAGAAGCCACCATAGCATTATTTCTTACATATTTCATTGGTCAAAGAAGACACAGACCTGCCGCACAATCTCATTCTCAATGGGAATATGTGAAAGAATATGTGGACATCCTTACCTACAAACATTTAGGAGTATTAAATTCTTCAGTAATAATCCTGACTACTGTTTGTAGGTTGACTAACTAGGTGAATATTAGTGCATTTAATTATAAAAGAGAATTCAGAAAGAACAAGATGAGTTCTAGGTTGGGTAGAGGGAAAATGAGATCTTAATTTATTTAATTTGAAATCCTTTCAAGACTGTTATGTTCAGTACTTAATGGTACCTTTGTATGAAATATGGGCAAGAAAATGTGACCATGTAGTAAAAAATTAGGAACCATGATTTCTTTTAAGTTTACTTATTAGTCACTAATACATTATCCCCATATATGTAGGAAAGATTAAAAAAAAAAAAAGTTGTGTCAGTTTCTAATAAGATGTTACGTGGCTAAAATTAAAGGCTGTGTAGCACAGACTAGTTAAGGATCTCCTTCTACCGTTAAATAACTGTATGACTTTGGATGACTTATTTAACCTTTCTAAAGCTGAATTCTCCTTTTTATAGAAAGTCAATAATAGTAGTGCCTAAAATGCAGGGCTGTTATGAGGTTAAAATGAAATAGCAAATGCAAAGTTCTCAATCCAGTACCTAGATATCACTAAGGGCTCAATAACAGTGACTATTATCATTCACACTCTTCCTATAATTGATGGGATATAAGGAATAATTAGTTCATTTGAAAAAAACTTTATCATTAAGTCCAAATTTTATTAAAAAAAAAAAAAAGTACCTCAAGTTTTTAATACCTACATATTATCCGGAGTCCTGGTGGCACAGTGATTAAGAACTTGGCTGCTAACCAAAAGGTTGGCAGTTCGAATCCACCAGTCACTCCTTGGAAACCCTATGGGGACAGTTCTACCCTGTCCTACAGGGTCACTGTGAGTCTGAATCGACTGTACGACAGTGGGCACGTATTATCCAAAATGTGTAAATAGAAGAAGAATACCTGTTGACCCTCCCTTCCTGAGAAAGAGAAACCATTTGCTCCCTCATGTAAGCAAATTAAACTCTGGAGAGATCTTGGGTTCTGTTATGGATTGAACTAAACTAAACCAAACCTGTTGCCCTAGAGTGGATTCCGACTCATAGCGACCTTGTAGGACAGAGTGGAAATGCCCGATAGGGTTTCCAAGGAGCGGCTGGTAGATTCAAACTGCAGACCTTTTGGCGACCAGCCAAGCTCTTAACCACTGTGCCATCAGGGCTCTGTGGATTGAATTATGTCCCCCAAAAATAAGTGTTGTAAATTCTAACCTGTATGCCTGTGGTTATAATCCGATTTAGGAATGAGTTGTCTTTGTTATATTAATGAGGCAAGATTAGTGTAGTGTGTATCCTGAGTCAATCTCTTTTGAGATATAGAAGAGATTAAACAAGTGAGCAGAAGAGAGAATAGGGAAGAGAGATGCCAAGCCACATGAAGATTGCCTAGGAACAGAAGCTCAGAAGAGACAAGGACCTTCTTCCAGAGCCCACAGAGAGAGAAAGCCTTCCCCAAGAGCCATCATCCTGCATTTGGACTTCTAGCCTCCTAAACTGTGAGAAAATAAATATGTTTGTTAAAGCCACCCACTTGTACTATTTCTGTTACAGCAGCACTAGATATAACTAAGATAGTCTTTTACCTTTAGAAAGGACTAGGGGATGGCTCCTTCATTCCAAATCTCATTCTTTCTTCAAAGGTAAACACATACCTCTGGAGAGATAATTCTCTATGAAATCCCACTATCTATTCAGTCATAATACAACTTCTAAAGCTGTTCTTTCAGCCAACATCTCAAGTTTCAGCAAAATTAGCCAAGAAAAAAGACTTACTGTGAAGAAACATAAAAATATTTCCTCTACAATTCCCAAATGTTTTCATTCACTCTGAATGTTTTCAAAAGTGTAAACAGGAAGAATCTATATATTCCCAGTAAGATTTAATTTTTGTAATAAGGAGTATATATAGGTGAATAAAAACTTTTGGAGATTATATAAAAATATTATAAACTATTGACTCTTATTGGTAATATTTGTGATTCATTGTTTCTTTTGTCTGCATTTTCCAAAGGTTGTGTATCATTAATGTTGAACCACTAAACAAAATGTATTAATTTATGGGTTTTCATCATATTTTTTTCTCCAATTTTCTCTGGAACCTAAGGAAAAGATGTTTGTAAACTTAATGGCAAAAATATAGTTTATGGATTATCTATGGAATTTAATGATTCATACTTTTTATGTATACAAACATGGAATTTTGTCATTTTCTTCAATATCTTTTGGCTATGTTAGATATAGTTTAGTATTTTTATGGGCGTCTCTCCATTCGAGTATGCTCAAGTTGGGTAATAAATTACCTGGCATTCAGGCTCTAGGCAGTAGAGGCACTACTCATCTATCTCAGTAAGACTCTTCACTTTTGAAAGGTGGCGTTCATTGTATGTTAAAGTTCATGTAGATTTCAGGAGAGGAGGAAAACATCAATAGTTCAAAATCCTTTATCACTCGTATTACTAGAAATGAACACTCGCTTTGGAGCCGTTTTCAAAATAACTTTAGGTTCTTTCTGGAACTCCCACTGGGTGGCTCTTTATAAGGAGAGATTTCCAAATGAGACAAAAATATTCAAAGTTTACATACATGTATTCTTGCCAAAAATTATCTGAAAGCATCCTTTTGAAGTATTTGCTCTAGTCATGTCCAATGAAGGATAGCAACATATTCATAGCCAAAGTTATTATTCATTGTACGTACGTGTCCCATTTTAGTGATAATGAGCCAAAGTTATTGTCTATGGCCTTAGTGTACAAAGCTCCCTATATGACTTCACATTTCATCAAAGATACTATATGAAAGGTAATTTCAGCCCCTCTTCTGCAAAAACAATTCATCAGTTACCCTTGCTTGGGAGAAGCTTTCACAATTTCTTTCATTTATTTTTACAACATCAAGAACATGTTGTGAATATCTTGGTTTTCACTGTAAGTTTTGGTACTTTATCCGAAACTACTTAGGCAGAGGACTCAAATATAATCCCAATGCTGTAAATGAACTCCAAAATTAGCAAAGAGACAGTTTTTTACTTGTTGTGAAATAGAAATTGTGCACACTAACCATCATTCTTACAGATTAATAGCAGAGTAATTTTAATTTCTTGTTACTTGACCCTTGCTAATATTGCTTAAGAAATAATTCAGAAAACCCACTTTAGTAAGGAACTTGGGAAGCTACACTGTAGCTGTCAGATAACTAATTGCACAGAAAATTGAAATAGATGGGGAAAACTGTTTCCACTGAATGATTTTGCACCAGAGTGTGGTAATCATATTGGTCATGTTTGGCTAATGCCCTTCTTTTCTCCGTTACCTTCCATCAACTTCTATCATGCTTCACTTCCTTTCCAGGACTCAGGGTGTCTCTCGCTACTCCCTATACCAATTTCATTTGGTACTAGTCCATTTCACACCATTCCAACACTTTGTTCTCATCAGTTTATGCTCACTATTTTTCCAAATATCTTACATTGTAAGTGAGCCATACCATTATTTCATTTCCTCATGCAGGTGTTTAAAGCATTCTCAGAAGTCGTGAGCAAGGTAAGAAAGTATAAGAAAAGATATCTATAAATGAAAAGAAATGCTTGTTTAAATAACAGTAAAAATCAAATGCACCGAGCAAAGAAAAACTCTCACCAATCTTAACTGGAGAACTAGAAAATAAGGCCACATTAGAAGTTGCATGCCAGCCTGCAAATTGTACATACCTGAATTCAGACTACCCAGTTTATCCTGTATAGTCCATAGGAGATCTGATATTTCAAGACTTGGCCCAAATCCTGTAATAGAAAAAAAGTTTTCTACTCCTAAAGAATAGGTTGCAAGATTGTGTTAAATTTATGTTACTGACAGACAAGGCCTAACAATACATTAATCCATTGATCAAACATTTAATGAGTACTGTTATGTATGATTTCTATATGATCTTAAATCACATCTAATTCTGTACAGTTCTTAAAACATGTGTAAATCACTATTATATATGCGTCTATAATGCTTTCTCACAATGCTATGATATTTTTATAATACTTTTAAACACCTATGTATAAGTCACTTATAATGTGAAGTTGTTGTTAAGGTGCTGTCCAGTCAGTTCTGACTTGTATAGCAGAAGGAAACACTGCCTGGTCCTGCACCATCCCCACAATCATTGCTATGTTTGAGCCCATTGTTGCAGCCACTATGTCATTTCATCTTGTTGAGGGTCTTTCTCTTTCTCACTGACCCTGTACTTTACCAAGCATGATGTGCTTCTCTAGGGACGGATCCCTCCTGATGACATGTCTAAAGTATGTGATACGTAGTCTCGCCATCGTTGCTTCTAAGGAGCATTCTGGTTGTACTTCGAAGACAGACTTGTTCATTCTTCTGGCAGTCCGTGGTCTCTTCAATATTCTTCACCAACACCATAATTCAAAGGCATCAATTCTTCTTCGGTCTTCATTATTCATTGTCCAGCTTTCGCATGTATATGAAACAATTGAAAATCCATGGCTTGGGTCAGGTGCAATTTAGTTCTCAATTTGATGTCTTTGCTTTTTAATACTTTAAAGAGGTCTTTTGCAGCAGATTTGCCCAAAGCAATATGTGCTTTAATTTTTTGACTGCTGCTTCCATGGATGTTGATTGTGGATCCAAGTAAAACGAAATCCTTGACAACTTCAGTCTTTTCTCCATGTATCATGATGTTGCTTATTGATCCAGTTGTGAGGATTTTTGTTTTCTTTATGTTGAGATGTAATCCATACTAAAGGCTATTCTTTGATCTTCATTAATAAGTGCTTCAACTCTTCGTTTTCAGCAAGCAAGGTTGTGTCATCTGCATATCACAGATGAATGTTACACTAATTTGAAGTTTGAAATAGGGGATTTCTGAACTTAGAAACATATATTTCTATAATGTTCTTTAACCATTAACTATAAGTAGTGCTAACCTTTAAAATATATAATAGAAGTATATGAAGTAGGTTGTAAAAAACTTCCTGAAATTGGGCTGTGCAGCTGCACTCTGTGATAACAGAATGTAACGTTAATCAAATCTCTTTAAATGAACAAAACATAAATATGTCACTAAACAATTCTCATAATTTTTAATTAACTTGGCCTTGACACATGTAGTAAACAAGAACATAAATATGGCATACAACAGTTCCCTAATTAACAATAAAACATAATGTAAATTAAAAAATTTGAGTATGTTATATGACAAGTCTTTAATTGGCAATAAAACATACCAATTATAGTTGAACATGACAGCACATTGGGTATATAAGCCCATGGATTTCTGCTCATTTTCGGAGAAGACAGAAGCAAAAGGTCTCTCTGACTGTCCAGCTAAAGACTGAGATACTGCTCGCCACAACCAACTTTGGACACTAGCTACATGGGACCACCTCTGACTTAGAAAGTTGGTCAAGTCTCCTCCCCGAGACCACTCGTTTAAAGGTAAAGCCTGAAGTCTAAAGATTTGGGCTGTAACATTTAAACTAACACTGTAATTGTTAATTCTGATTCTTCAATGCTAAATGAATGTCTTGAGGTCTTACTTGTGTGCCTTGTCATAACTACCTTGCAATAAACTAAACGAGTTTATGCGTGACAAACCTGAGCATTTCTTTATTCTTAAGATAAAATCCTCCAGGACAAGTACCTAAAACGTGCCAGACAAATATGCAGGACTTGAAAGTACAAAAGTGGCAGAGTATAATCCTTATCTCTTTACGCCTTACAGTTTGTGTGAGATTAAACTTATATTAGAAATATGCTATATCTGCATTTACTTATATCATCTGATTATTAAATGTAAAAAAAAATCTTTTTTCTGCTTTAAAACAACAATTTATTGTGTCTCTTGATTCTGTGCATCAGGAGTTCAGACACTGCGTAGCAGGAATCCTCCTTTTCTGCTCCATGATGTCTGGGGCCTCGGCTGGTTGAACTGGCAGGTCCAAGATGGCTTCGCTCACATTCCTGGGGTTGAGGTGGGACCAGCTAAAAGGCTGGGTTCCATTGGGGCCATTGCCTTTCTTTATGTAATCTCAGGGCCTCTCCACATGGTCTCTCCAGCCAGTCTTCTTGCACAATGCCTCAGCGCTCCCAGAGACCAATGCAGAAGCCATCAGTTCTCTTAAAGGCCAGGCCCAGAACCAGCCTAGTGTCACTTCCACTGTGTCCCATTGACCAAACCAGTCACGGGCCAGCCTCCGTTCAAGGGGAGGGCAACAGATCCCACCTCTGGATGGAAGCAGTGTCAAAGAATTTGTAGCCATATTTGCTCTTCCAGAGAGGGAGGTAGCTTCCCATCTGAAACCTCCCCAGGGGCATCTAGGATGCAGGCATGTGACTGGTTTGGACCACAGGATGCTCCCACCCAGAATTTTGACTTTTTTATTGTTTTAATTGTGCTTTAGGTGAAAATTTACAGCTCAAGTTAATTTCTCATACAAAAATTTATACGTATTGTTATGTGACATTAGTTGCTATCCCTATAATATGACAGTACACACCCCCTTTCCACCCTGGGTTTCTTGTGTCCATTCAACCAGTTCCTGTCACTTCCTGCCTTGTCATCCTGCTGCTGGACAGGTGCCGCCCATTTGATCTCCTGTATCTGAATGAACTAAGAAGCACATTCTTCACAAATATTATTTTATGTTTCATAGTCCAATCTAATCATTGTCTGAAGAGTGGGCTTTGGAAATGGTTTTAGTTCTGGGTCAACAGAGCGTCCAGGGACCGTGGCTTTGGGAGTTTCTCCAGTCTCAGTCAAATCATTAAGTGTGGTCTTTTTACCTGAATTTAAGTTCTGCTCTGTACTTTTCTCCTGCTCTGTCGGGGGCTCCCTGTTGTGTTCCCTGTCAGGGCCGTTGTTGATGGTAGCTGGGCACCATCTAGTTCTTCTGATCTCAGGCTGATGGAGTCTCTGGTTTATGTGGCCCTTTTGTCTCTTGGGCTAATATTTTCCTTGTGTCTTTGGTGTTCTTTATTCTCCTTTCCTCCAAGTGGGTTGGAAACAATTGATGACTCTTAGATGGCCACTTGAAAGCATTTAAGATCCCAGACACCACTCACCAAAGTGGGATGCAAAATATTTTCTTAATAAACTTTGTTATGCCAATTGACATAGACGTCCCCCAAAATCATGGTCCCCAGGCCCCAGGCCCAGCTACTCTGTCCCTCAAAGTATTTGGTTGTGTTCAGGAAACTTCTTAGCTTTTAGTTTAGTCCAATTGTGCTGACTTTCCCTGTATTGTGTGTTGTCCTTCCCTTCACCTAAAATGATTCTTGTCTATCATCTAGTTCGTGAATTCCCCTTTGCTACTCCTCACCCTCATAACCATCAAAGAATGCTGTCTTTTGTGTTTAAACCTTTCTTGAGTTCTTATAATAGTGGTCTTATACAATAGTTGCCCTTTTGTGACTGACTAATGCCCTGAAGATACATCCATGTTGTGAAATGTTTCTCAGATTCATCATTGTTCTTTATCATTGCGTAGTATTCCATTGTGTGTATGTACCATATTAATCCATTAGTCTGTTGATGGGCACCTAGGCTGTTTCCATCTTTTTGCTGTTGTGAACAGTGCTGCAATGAACATAGGTATACGTATATCTGTTCATGTGGAGGCTCTTACTCCTCTAGGATATATTCCAAGGAGTGGGATTGCTGGAAAGTATGGTGCTTCTATTTCTAGCTTTTTAAGGAAGTGCCAAATTGTTTTGAAAAGTAGTTTTACCATTTTACATTCCTGTCAGCAGTGCATAAGTGTTCCAGTCTCTCCACAACCTCTCCAACAATTATTATTTTGTGATTTTTTTTGATTAGTGCCAGCCTTGTTGAGATGAGATGTTAACTCATTGTAGTTTTGTTTTGCATTTCTCTAAAGGCTAATGATCAGGAGCATGTCCTCATGTATCTGTTACCGCCAGAATGTCTTCTTTGGTGAAGTGTTTGTTTTTGCCCATTTTTTTAATTGAGCTATTTTGTCTTTTTCTTGTTGAGGTGCTGCGGTGTCTTGTAGACTTTAAAGATTACCCCCTTACTGGATATGGTATAGCCAAAAATTTTTTCCCAGTCTGTAGGTTCTCTTTTTACTCTTTTGGTGAAGTATGTTGATGAGCATAAGTGTTTGATTTTTTGGAGCTCCCAGCTATCTAGTATCTCTTCTGGTGCTTGTGCATTGTTAGTTATGGATTGTATTCTGTTTATGCCATGTATTAGGGCTCCTAGCATTGTCCCTATTTTTTCTTCCATGATCTTTATTGTTTTAGATTTTATATTTAGGTCTGTGATCCATTTTGAGTCATATTTTGCACATGGTGTGAGGTATTGGTCTTGTTTCACTTTTTTGCAGATGGATATCCAGCTATGCCTGCACCATGACAGTCTTCTCCTCATTTAATGGACTTTACGTCTTTGTTAAATATCAGATGCTGGTGGATGAATTTACATCTGGGTTCTCAATTCTGTTCCATTGGTCTATGTATACATTGTTGTACCAATATCAGGCTGTTTTGACTACCTTGGTGGTATCATAGGTTCTAAACTAAGGTAGTGTGAGGCCTTCCTCTCTGTTCTTCTTCAGTAATACTTTACTTATCCAAGGCCTCTTCCCTTTCCGTATGAAGTTGATTTGTTTCTCCATCTCATTAAAAAATGCCCTTGGAATTTGGATCAGGATTGCATCGTATCTATAGATCACTTGGGGTAGAATTGACATTTTCACAATGTTGAGTCTTCCTATCAATGAGCATGGTATGTTTTTCCACTTATGCAGGTCTCTTGGTTTCTTGCAGAAGTATCTGGTAGTGTTCTTTATATAGGTCTTGTACATTTCTACTTAGATTTATCCCTAAGTATTTTATCTTCTTGGGGACTATTGATTTGGTGATTTCCTTTTCAAAGTTCTCTTTGTTGGTGTAAAGGAATCCAACTGATTTATGCATGTTTATCTTGTATCCTTGATACTTTGCTGACCTCTTCTATTAGTTCCAGTAGTTTTCTTGTGGATTCTTTTGAGTTTTCTGTGTATAAGATCATATCATCTGCAAATAGAGATATTTCACTTCTTCCTTACAAATTTGGATGTCCTTTATTTCTCTTTCTTGCCTTATTGCTCTGGCTAGGACCTCCAGCACAATATTTAATAAGAGTGGTGATAAAGGGTATCTTTGTCTGGTTCCCTTTCTCAAGGGGAATGGTTTCAGATTATCTCCATTTAGAATGATGTTGGCTGTTGACTTTGTATAAATGCCCTTAATTTATGTTGAGGAATTTCCCTTCTATTTATATGTAGCTGAGAGTTTTTGTCATGAATGGGTGTTGGACATTGTCAAATGCCTTTTCTGCATTGATTGGTGAGATCATGTGGTTCTTATCTTTTATTTTATTTATGTAATGGATTATATTGATTGTTTTTCTAATGTTGAACCATCCCTGCATACCTGGTATAAAGCCCACTTGATAAAGGTGAATTATTCTTTTTACATGTTGCTGAATTCTATTGGCTAGAATTTTGCTGAAGATTTTTGCATCTATGATCATGAAGGATATTGTTCTGTAATTTTCTTTTTTTGTGGTGTCTTTATCTGACTTTGGTATCAGGGTTATACTGGTTTCATAGAAATAAGTTTGGGAGTATTTCACCCTTTTTTATGCTCTGAAATATCTTTACTAGTACTGGTGTTAAGTCTTTGCTGAAAATTTGGTAGAATTCTGCAGTGAAGCCATCAGGGTCAGGGTTTATTTTCTGTTTGGAGGTTTTTTTTTTTTTTTTTTTTTTTAATTATCTCTTCAATCTCTTCTTTTATTATAGGTTTATTTCATTTTTCTACCTTGGTTTGTGTTAGTTTAAGTAGGTAGTGTGTTTCTAGAAATTTGTCTATTTCCTCTACCTTTCAAATTTGTTGGAGTACAATTTTTCATAGTAGTCTGTTATGATCCTTTTTATTTCAGTTGGGTCTGCTATTATATCGCCCATCTAATTTCTTCTTCAGTTTATTTGCTTATTCTCTTGTTTTTCTTTTTCAGTTTGGCCATTGGTTTATTGATTCTGTTGATCTTTTCAAAGTACCAGCTTTTGGTCTTGTTGACTCTTCCAATTATTTTTCTATTCTCTTTTTCATTTATTTATCCTCTAATCTTTATTATTTCCTTTCTTCTGGTGTCCAAGGGCTTCTTTTGCTGCTCTCTTTCTATTTGTTCAAGTTGTAAGGTTAATGTTTTGATTTTGGCCCTTTAATCATTTTGGATGTGTACATTTATTGCTATACATTGACCTCTGAGCACTGCTTTTTCCATGTCTCAAAGGTCCTGGTAAGATGTATTTTCATTCTCATTTGATTCTATGAATTTCTTTATTCCATCCTTGATTTCTTCTATAACCCAGTAGCTTTTGAGCAAGGTGTTGTTTAGTTTCCATGAATTTGATTTTTTTCCTTGCTTTTTCTGTTATTTTTTTCTACTTTGACGACTTTATGGTCAGAAAAGATGCTTTGTAATATTTTAGTGCTTTGGATTCTGTTAAGGCATGTTTTGTGGCCTAATATGTAGTCTATTCTGGAGAATGTTCCACATGAATTGGAAAAGAAAGTATACTTGGCTTGTACTGGGTGGAGTGTTCTGTGTTCATCTATGAGGTCAAGTTGGTTGATTGTGGCATTTAGATCTTTCATGTCTTTATTGAGCTTCTTTCTAGATGTTCTGTCTTTCACCAAAAGTGGTGTGTTGAAGTCTCCTCCTATAATTCTGAAGTTGTCCTTGTTTCTTTTCAATGCTGTTAGAGTTTGCTTTATGTATTTTGGAGCCCTATCACTGGGTGTGTATATATTTATTATGGTTATGTCTTCCTGGTGTATTGATCCTTTAATCATTATATAATGTCCTTTCTCATACTGTGTGGTGGATTTTACTTTGAAGTCTATTTTGTCAGAGATTAGTATTGACACTCCTGGTCTTTTTTGCCTGTTGTTTCTTGATATATTTTTTCATCCTTTGAGTTTTAGTTTGTATGCTTGAGTGTGAAGTGTGTCTCTTGTAGGCAGCGTATAGACAGATTGTGTTTTTTTATTCATTCTGCCACTCTCTGTCTCTTTATTGGTACATGTAATCTATTTACATTCAGTGTAATTATTGATAGCTATGAGTTTAGTTCTGTAATTTTTTTTTTTTGTGATGTTGACAGTTTCTTTTTTCCACTTTTAATTATCTGTGCTGAGTCATTTTTCTTAATGTGTTTTCTTTTCATCTTTTCATTATTGTTGATTTTGTATTTGCTGAGTTTTTATGTTTTTCTTCTTTTTATTTTGATGGGTAGATTTGTTAGTTTCCTTTGTGGTTACCTTAAAATTTATCTTTATTTTTCTAAGTTTCAACAAATCTTTTATTTCTTGATATTGCTTTAACTTCCTCTCCATGTGAAAGCTCTTTGACTACACTATTTTGTTTCCATTTTTTTGTTTTAATGTTGTTATTGTTTACATATTGACTTCTCTGTTTTCCTATATCGTCTTTTAGCTTTGACTTATTTTTGTGTCTTCCCTATTTGGGTAGATACCTGGTTGTTCTGTCACGTGTTCTAGTCTTGGGTTGTTATCTGATATTGTTGGTTCTCTAGCTGGAGGACTTCCTTTAATATTTCTTGTAATTTTGGTTTTTTTAAAAAAATTCCCTTAACTTCTGTTTATCTGGAAATGCTCTAATTTTGCCCTCATATTGAAGAGACAGTTGTGCTGGATATGTAATTCTTGGCTGACAGTTTTTGTTTTTTTTTTTCCCTTCAACAGTTTATATCTGTCATCCCATTGCCTTTTTGCCTGCGTGGTTTCTGCTGAGTAGTCAGAACTTAGTCTTATTGACTCTCCTTTGTAGGTGACTTTTCATTTATCCCTGGTTTCTCTTAAAATTCTATGTTTATCTTTGGTTTTGGCAAGGTTGATTACAGTATGTGTTGGTAACTTTCTTTTGAGATTTACTGTGAATGGGGTTCCAAGAGCTTCTTGGATAGATATCTTCTTGTCTTTCATGATATCAGGGTAGTTTTCTGCCAGCAAATCTTCAACAATTCTCTGTATTTTCTGTTATTCCCTCTTGTTCTTGTACTCCAGTTAGCATAGGTTATTCCTTTTGATAGCATCCCATATAATTCTTTTGGTTTCTTCATTTTTAAAATTCTTTTATCTGATTTTTCCTCAAATAAATTGGTGTCAAGGAATTTATCTTCAGTTTCACTAATTGTGACTTCCATTGCCTCAATTCTGCTCTAATGACCAGCTATTGAGTTGTCTAATTCCAAAATTTTATTGTTAATCTTTTGGATTTCTATTTGCTGTCTCCCTTTGGATTCTAGCAGCCTATTAAATTTGTCATTCTGATCTTGTATTGCTTTCCTAAATTCCTCTATTGCTCTGTCTGTGTGTTCCTTGGCTTGGTCTGAATTTTGCCTGATCTCCTTCCTGATATCTTGAAGGGCTCTGTGTGTTAATCTTTTGAATTCTGTCTCTGTTAATTCCTAGACTTTATCTTCCTCCAGAAGGTTTCCTGGTTCTTTATTTTGGTCACTTGCTGGAGCCATCTTGATCTACTTCTTTATGTGATTTGATACTGACTCTTTTCTCCAACCCATCAATAAGTTATTATATTTATTTGTTGTATGTTTGCTTACTACATCCTACCTTTTTGTTTTGTTTTGTTTTGATATGCCCACATAGGCTTCAAGTGTAAGCTACTTTGGTTATTGGCATCTTTGAAGCCCTCATTTTTTGTCACCAGGTGGTTAGAGCTGCTACCAGGTGTGTGAGTCCATGAATCCATTTACTTTTCTTGTATGGATTCAGCTCAGGTGTCCAGGTTGTTGGTCACCAGGTCTGTAGTGCAGACTCACACTTACAGTCTTAGCTGGGCAGGGCTACATTGGGGTGATTGAGGCAGTCACAGTTATCTGGCTGCTGTAGGGGACTACGTGCTGAGCAAGGTAGGGGGCTGATGGCTGCCCCTGAGTGCCTAGATGGAAGGCATGTCCCTGTCCCCTAGAGCATGTTGGTGGGTGGGTATTGCAGTCAGACTTTTGGCACCCAGTGCTGTTGGCTGTAAGGACTGGGAGTCACCATTTAGTCTTGTATCCCTGTCAAGTGGCTAGGTGGAATGGGTAAAACCACCAGTCTTCAGGCCCCTGATATGGGTGGGTGAGGACCCTGCTTATTGGGTGGAGTGGTGTCAAATATGAATCTGCCACTCCCCTTTAGTTGCTGTTGAAAATAGGCTGCAGGTATATATCCTGCTTTTATATGTTAATGAAGGCCTACGCTGTTGAATTGGCCCACAAAGGTCTAGGCAGGGGTGAAGGGCATTTGATGCCCATGGACCTCTTATGCCTGTGTCTAGACAAAGGGACAGTGCCTGCCCTGAGTTCCTGGCTTATGGGGCATGGTGATTATTTTAAAGCCACAAAATTGGTTTGGGCATGGTTAGTTCTGAGTACCTAGCTTAGGGGAGTCAACTTTTTTTTCTCCCTAAAGCCATGAGATTGGTTTGGGTACTATAGCTCCTATTTCCAGCTTGGGGGGGTGGGTAGCAATTGTAGAATACTGCTAGACTGGTATCCAAGGGGAGTGGGGGATGGGGGTGGATTAAGGGAAAGTGTCACTTCTCTGTTATGAAAGTCCCAGAGAGGGAGGGGTTATTTTTGATACTGCATGGTAGATTACACTCTTGCACTTAACTTTTGCAGATCCAGCACCACTTCCCTCTGGTTCTGGAGGTTTGTGCAGACTCTCCACCACCCGGTCTCTCCCGAGAGCTACTGCTTGCCTCAGCCCATGTGTGCCAGCCAATCCAGTCTGCAGGATGCCAGCTAGATCAAGTCTGATACTTCTTCATTGCTTCTGAACTATCTCTCTCCCCTCCCCCCCACCACTCAGTCCAACTCTTCAATTTTTTCTTTGATGTTCAGGACTCCTAGATTGCCATATATAATCGATTCACTTGTTTTTTTGGGTGTTTGTTGTAGGAGAGACCACAGGAAGTGTCTGACTATTCCACCATTTGGCCTTACCTCTCTGTAAAAAATTCCTTGCTTCCTCAATTAAATTGCAAATTTTAAGATTAATTCTTTTTAATTTTGTGCATGTTACTGGTACCATGACACTCATCTACCCTCTTCAAACTCCCAGGATAATAAACTGAACTAAGGAGAGAACTCTTCAGGAGACTTTATTGGAAAGTGTAATGCCAATGAAAGTGGTAGGAATAAATGATATGATTCTCTAAATTCTCTATAAATTTAGATATATTCCAAAATTTTATTTAGTCTCGGCTGTTCTTTATGTTACCACAACTTCCCACATTAAGTATGTTTCCCAGTGACTTCACAATTAAAGATCTCTATTCAAGAAAACAATCTATGTCTCATAATTAGCAACTTCGAGTTGTTTTTCAGAGAGTTGAAGGGACAAAGATAATATTATTGTTTTTCTTTTATAGTCTAATCTAATGATGTTTTAGCTTCTCATATATTTCTTGTATTTTGTGATCTATAGCACAAAATCATTAGCTCTGTAAAATTTCCCATATGTGCATGGATGTTTTGACATGTTGATGCCAAGCATATAGCAAGGACACAATGATGTCCTCTCCAATTTTCAGTATATATTTTATATATTAGAATAAATTCAAAATTACTACACAAGTAATAGGTGATAGTAAAGGGTGTAACAATTTATACCCTAATTTCAAAAGAAAGTGCAAAATTCTCTAAAATAAATGAAGCCAAAATATCTTTGAGCAGTGAGTAACCTAATGGGCAACCCATTCAATAACAAAGATACGTAAATATCAAGGAAAACACAAGGGAATAAAAATGCAAGAGAAGGCTGAATGACAGGTTTGAGATTAAATACTTCATGCCAGTTGTCTTTAGTAAATGCTTTTAAACTCCTTGTGCCACGTTGTCTATCATCAACTCAGTACCATCCCCACCCCCTTCTATAATTCTCCTGTAACTTATTGGAAACTACATTTGCTAGACTCTCTTCTCCAGTATAGGTCCGGATTAGAGTTTTCCAAGGAAAGTAAATCACCAGAGATTTGGAAGGCATTAAAAAAGAAAGGCCTATATTTTACCCAATGGCAGTAGAAGGCTTATATGGATAGATTAGATTCATAGGCGCTTCCTGTTGAGCACCGAGGACCACTCACACTGCTACTGTAGTTTGATAGATTGCCAGGAGCTGCCCAGAGATTCTTGAGAACTGCTGTTGCCTCTAACAAATTTTGGTGAAACACTGATTTGTTGCCTTTTCAACATTTTTCACATGTACCTTTCAATGATATTAATTATGTTTTTAATGTTGTCAACCATTACCTTTAAAGTTGGTAACACTTAACACTCCTATTCAACATTGTCCTGGATGTCCTAGCTAGTGCAATCAGGAAAGAGGCAATAAAACGTTTACAAATTGGGGATGAAGAAATAAATCTAGCTTTGTTTACACATGACAGAATTGTCTTGGTAGAAAATCCCAAGGAACTGGGGAAAAAAAAACCAAAACAAAAACAGAAAAAAAGCTTCAGAACCAATAAAATATAGCAAGATTACAGGATAAAAGTTCATATACAAAATCAATTGTTTTCCTGTATACCAAGTACAAACATTTGGAATTTGAAATTTAAAAAAAAAATACGATTTACAGTAGCACCAAAAAATTGAAATATATAGATATAAATCTTGTAAAATATGTACAAGACCTGTATGTGAGTGAGAAACTAAAAAACTCTGATGTAAAAAAATAAAATCTAAATAAATGGAGAGATATTCCATGTTACAGGGTTGGAAGACTCCATATTGTTAAGATGGCAGTTCTTCCCAACTTAATTTATAGATTCAAAACAAGACCAATCAAAATCTCAGAAACATATTTTGTAGATATTGAAAAACTGATATTAAAGTTATATTGAAAGGTAAGTCCTAAAATATTCAACACAATACTGAAGAAGAACAGAGTAGGAAGACATACTACTTGATTTCAAGACTTATTATAACTCTGCAGGAATCAAGACAGAGCAGTATTAGTGAAAGAACAGACACATAGATCAATGGGACAGAAGGTAGAACCCAAAAATAGAACTACACTAGTATAGTCAACTATATTATTATTTAGAGATAAAAGAAATGAGCTATCAAGTCATCAAAAGAAGTGAATGGATCATAGAGCATATTTCTAATTGAAAGAAGCAAGTTTGAAAAGGGTATAACCTATATGATTCCAGTTGTATAACATTCTGGAAAAGTTAAAACTATATAGATGATTAAAAGATCAGTGATTTCCAGTTTTGAAAAAGGGAAGGAGGATTGAATAGGTGAAGCATGGTGGCTTTATAGGGTAGTGAAACCATTCTGTATGTTACCATAATGGTGGATACATAACACTATGCCTCGTCTATTACTATAGAACTTAATAGCATAAAGAGTGAACCTTAGCGTATGCAAATAAAAGAAGCATTAAATGGGAGGATCTAAGAATGGAAAGCAGAATGTGACAAATCAATCTAATTGTATTATAAATACGTGAAACGTCCTCACTGACGGTGGGGGGGAAAAGGTGCTGACCTAAGAAACTAGATGTGAGAAGTGAGTGAAATTTGTTAAAACTAAAGGCCCCCTCCCCTCCCCCAAAAAACTCAATGATACGGATAAAGTGACATAGAAGTCACCTGAAACAGCTCCCAATGGCCAACAATTTGAGAAATGAAAAAACAATGTGGTATTGAATTATAACTCAAAGTATAATATAAATATGAGTCCATTCTGATGTAATACAGAAAAACTTTTTAAATGATGGAGAAGATACAAATCTCTTGTGCAGAAGAATTCTGAATAATTTATAAAGATACTCTGCCTTACAAATGTAGAACATAACTCCGCTGCCCTTAAGTTTGATCTGTGATTAGTGACTTCTATACTAAGAGAACAGTATGGAAAAAAGTTTAAGAAGAGCAACTTTATAGAACAGAAACCTGACAAACATTACTTTAAACAAGGGATCAAGGTCAACATTAAAAGTGATAAGTCATTTTGACAATATGTTCCATTGATACGATCTGATGGGAATGGCTCTTCCATGTTCTTCCTTGCATATTCCCATAATACAAGTCTTATCATGAGAAAAACAGCAGACAAACTGAGGGACCCAACTGAGGGACATTCTACAAAATACCTAACCACTGGACCAATAAGCAACATCATGATAAATGGAGAAAACATTGAAGTTGTCAAGGATTTCATTTTACTTGGATCCACAGTCAACACCCATGGAAGCAGTAGTCAAGAAATCAAAAGACACATAGCACTGGGCAAATCTGCTGCAAAAGACCTGTTTAAAGTGTTGAAAAGCAAAGATGTCAGCTTAAGGACTAAGGTGCGCCTGACTCAAGCCATACTACTTTCAGTCGCCTCATACATGTGCGAAAACTGCCTTTGAATTGTGGTGTTGGCAAAGAATATGGAATATACCATGGACTGCCAAAAGAACAAAGATATCTGTCTTGGAAGAAGTACAATGAGAATGCTCCTTAGAAGCAAGGATGGCGAGATGACGTCTCACCTACTTTGGACATGCTATCAGGAGGGATCAGTACCTGGAGAAGGACATCATGCTTAGTAAAGTAGAGGGCCAGTGAAAAAGAGGAATATCTTCAACAAGATGGATCGACACAGTGGCTGCAACAATGGGCTCAAACATAACAATGATTGTGAGGATGGTGCAGGACCGAGAAGTGTTTCGTTCTGTTGTACATAGGGTTGCTATGAGTCAGAACTGACTCAATGGCACCTAACAACAACCTAACCACTACTTCTCAAAACATTCAAAGTCATCAAAAACAAGGGTTTTGTTGTTGTTGTTGTTGTTAGGTGCCATCAGGTCGATTCCAACTCGTAGCAATCCTGTGTACAACAGAACTAAACACTGTCTGGTCCTGTATCATCCTCACAATCACTGCTACATTTGAACCCATTGTTGCAGCCACTGAATCAGTCCATCTTGTCGAGGGTCTTTCTCTTTTTTGCTGACCCTCCACCTTACCAAGCACGATGTCCTTCCCCAGGGACTGGTCCCACCTGATAACATGTCCAAAGTACATGAGATGATGTCTAGCCATCTTCGCCTCTAATGAGCATTCTGGCTGTACTTCTTGAGACAGATTTTTTCCTTTTGGCCACAAACTTAAAAAATCCTGTTGCCTTCTAGTCAATTCTGACTCATAGCAATCCCATAGAATAGAGTAGAACTGCCCCATAGGGCTTCCAGGGAGCAGCTTATAGATTCAAACTGCCCACCTTTTGGTTGGCAGCCAAGCTCTTAAATACTGTGTCACCAGTCTGTGGTATATCCAGTATTCTTTGCCGGCATCATAACTCAACGGCATCAATTCTTCAATTCTTCTTTTGTCTTCTTAATTCATTGTCCAGTTTTTGCATGCACATGGAAAATACCATGGCTTGGTTCAGGCACACCTTAGTACACAAAGTGATATATTTGTTTTTTAACACTTTATAGAGGTATTTTACAGCAGATTGGTCCAATGCAATATGTCATTTAATTTCTTGACTGCTGCTCCCAAGGGTGTTGATTGTGGATCCAAATAAAATAAAATCCTTGACAACTTCAATTTTTTCTCCATTTATCATGATGTTGCCTATTGGTCAAGTTGTGAGGATTTTTGTTTTCTTTATGCTGAGGCGTAATCTTTATGTTGAGGCATGATCCATCCTGAGAACTGTAGTCTTTGATTTTCATCAGTAGATGCTTCAAGTACTCTTCGTTAACAGCAAGCAAGGTTGTGTCATCTGAATATCTCAGGTTGTTAATGAGTCTTCCTCCAGTCCTGATGCCTCGTTCTTCATATAGTCTAGTTTCTCTGATTATTTGCTCAGCTTACAGATTGCATAAGTATGCTGAAAGTTAGAAACATGTCACATACCTTTTCTGATTTTAAACGACTCAGTATCCCCTTGTTCTGTTCAAACAACTGCTTCTTGGTCTATGTACAAGTTCCTCATGAGCACAATTAAGTGTTCTGGAATTCCCATTCTTCACAATGTTATCCATAATTTGTTATGATTCACACAGTCAATTGCCTTTGCATAGTCAATAAAACACAGATCGAATCATTCTGGTATTCTCTGCTTTCAGCCATGATCCATCTGACATCAGCAATGATACCGTTTGATCCCCGTCCTCTTCTGGATCTGGCTTTGATTTCTGGCAGTTCCCTGTTGATGTATTGTGCAACCGTTTTTGTATTATCCTCAGTAAAATTTCACTTGGGTGTGATATTAATATTGCTTGATAATATCTGCTTCTGTTGGACCACCTTTCTTTGGAATGGGCACAAATATGTATCTTTTCCAGGCACTTGGCCAGGTAGCTGTCTTCCAAACTTCTTGACATAGACAAGTGAGTGATTCCAGCATTGCATCTGTTTGTTGAAACATCTAAATTGGTATTCTATCAATTCCTGGAGCTTTGTTTTTTTCCAATGCTTTCAGTGCAGCTTGGACCTCTTTCTTCAGTACCATTGGTTCTTGATCATATGCTACCTCCTGAAATGGTTGAACGTCAACCAATTCTTTTTTGTACAGTGACTCTGTGTAGTCCTTCCATCTTCTTTTGAAGCTTCCTGGGTCATTTGATATTTTCCATGTAGAATCCTGCACTATTGCAACTCGAAGTTTGA
The DNA here is from genome assembly GCA_030035585.1 of Dugong dugon. NCBI lineage: Eukaryota > Metazoa > Chordata > Mammalia > Sirenia > Dugongidae > Dugong > Dugong dugon. Next base: position 46,512,928 of record CM057465.1, read on the forward strand.
ATTTTTTTCTTGGTTCTTTCAGCTTGAGAAATGCCAAGTGTATTCTTCCTTTTTGGTTTTCTAACTCCAGGTCTTTGCACATTTCATTATAATACTTTATTTGTCTTCTCCAGCCACCCTTTGAAATCTTCTGTTCAGCTTTTTTATTTCATCATTTTTTATATTCACTTTAGCTACTCATTGTTCAAAAGCAAGTTTCAGAGTCTCTTCTGACATCCATTTTGGTCTTTTCTTTCCTTCCTCTCTTTTTAATAACCTTTTGCTTTCATCATGTATGATGTTCTGGATGGCATCTCACAACTTGTCTGGTCGTCCATCATTAGTGTTCAATGCGTCAAGCTATTCTTGAAATGGTTTCCAAATTCAGATGAGATATACTCAAAGTCGTATATTGGCTTTTGTAAACTCGTTTTAATTTTTTTCAGCTTCAACTTGAACTTGCACATGAGCAATAGCTGATCGGTTCTGTAGTCGGCTCCTGACCTTGTTATAACTAATGATATTTAGCTTCCCTGTCATTTCTTTCCACAGGTGTAGTTGATTTGATTCCTGTGTATTCCATCCAGAGAGGTCCATGTGTACAGTCATCGTTTATGTTGTTGAAAAAAGGAGTTAGCAATGAGTAACTTGTTGGTCTTGCAAAATTCTATAAGGTGACCTCCACTGTCGTTTCTATCACCACGTCCATATTTTCCAACTACAGATCTTTCGTCTTTGTTTCCAACTTTTGCAATTCAATCACCAGTAATTATAAATGCATCTTGATTGTGTGTTTGATCAATTTCAGACTGCAGAAATTGGGGAAAATATTCAATCTGTTTATATTTGGCCTTAGTGGTTGGTGTGTAAATTTGAATAATAGTTATATTAACTGAACTTCCTTGTAGGTGTATGGATATTATCATAGCAGTGACAGTTTTTTACTTCAGGATAGATTTTGAAATATTCTTTTTGACCACGAATGCAACACTATTTCTCCTCAGTTTATCATTACCAGTATAGTAGACCATATAATTGTCTGATTGGCAATGGCCAATATCAGTCCATTTCAGTTCACTAATGCCTAGGATGTCTGTCCTTATGCTTTCCGTTGCATTTTTGACAACTTCCAATTTTCCTGGATTCATATTTTGTACATTCTATGTTCCAGTTATTAATGGATGTTTGCAGCTGTTTCATCTCATTTTGAGTCATGCCACATTAGCAAATGAAGATCCTGAAAACTTTATCCATGTCACTAAGATCTACTAGAGGAGTCAGCTCTTCCTTATTTGTATTTTGAGTTCCTTCCAACCTGAGTGGCTCATCTTTTGGCAGTATACCAAACAATGATTCGCTGCTATTCATGTTTTCATTGGCCAATTCTTTTAGAAGAAGATTGCTAAGTCCTTCTTCTCAGTCTTAGTTTGGAAGCTCCTCTGAAACCTGTCCACCACGGGTGACCCTGCTGATATTTGAAATACTGGTGGCATAAGTTCCAGCATCACAGCAACACACAAGCTACCACCGTGTGACAAACTGACAGATGAGTGGGGGATAATAAATGATAGTCTCAAAAATTGTCACAGACAAGAGATGCCTTAGGAGATATGAGTAATGTATTATGAAATCTTGTATGGAATGTTGGAACAGATAAAGAGCATTAGGTAAAAACTGAAGATATCTGAGTGACGTATGTACTTTAGTAAGCAGCAGTGTATCAAAACTGGTACATTAATGGTGACAATATACCATACTAATATGTTGATAATAAGAGAAACTGGGTGCAGGGTATCTGGGAATTTTCTGTAATTTCTTTGCAATTTTTCTGTAAATCTAAAATTCCTCTAAAATTTTAAAAAATTATTTAAGAAACCAAATATTAAACTGAGAATTATATAATCCAAAATAAGACTACTTTGTCTATAATATTTCCTATATACCCTTTCATAAATGTCTTTAATCTCAGGTTAAATATGCAACTAATTTTATGCATATTCAACAGTCTATATAGCCTATCAGTTCAGGAGTCACAAAAGGTTACAAAGCAATGTAAGGTTGGGAATTGGATGAAATCCTTATAAACCAAACTGAAAATGCATATCCAGTGGTGAATAATACAAAATAAATGAGATTAAAATACAAAAGCTCAATTTTTAAATCATTGACACCCTAAAAAACCATGCAATTTAGCAGTTTACAGTGATTTTATTATTTATATTACCTGTCATATGTAGCACATAACTTATGATTTCCACCATAAAAAGTGAAGTTTAAGTAGTTACATGGTTAATTATTGTAGGGAAATACAGTGGCTGCATTCTACAGTCTGCTTTTCTACCATCATCATGTACATTTGTTTCATAAAGATATTGTGAAATATGACAATGAACAATTTACAGTAAACAGTTTTTTTTTATGCCTCTCCAAAAATTTATGATGGCTATCTGTTTTTTTTTTTCCCACATAACGCCTAAAAGTTTCTTACAAAATTAATATAGTCACAAATACATTTGGCAAAAACAAATAAATTCCCTTCCTTATAGGGTGTTAACAAAAAGACTTAATCACATTAAATCAAATTTAAACATGAAATACTTTGACTCAGCATCGTATCAGTTCTTGCATTTCAAGATGAGGAAGAGTTCTGAAAAGAAAAAAACCTAATGAATATTGACTAATGTTTTATAACCTTCAAGCAGACCAGTTTTGAATGAAGACAATGTTTTTTATAAAACTATCTTTGTTAAATCAATTTAATACTTTGTTTCCATTTTAATGTTCTATGAAATAGTTTTATTGCACCTTTGAAAAGTGATTGTGATATCTGAAATAAATGACACATGAACTAGACTTTAGGTCCTATAATTATTCCTATTGTAACAGATCCTCAATATTAAAATAATCAAGTATCCTCCCTTCATAGTCACTATAGCCTAAAGCTATGAGGAAAAATTAAACTGAGCAGCAAATTGATGTGCTTATAATAAGAAAATACATTTCACAATTCCTCTAAGAAACTATTAATCTGTTACTGGAAAAGCGGAAAGACAGAGAGAGAGAAAGATCCTGAAACTCTAAAAGTAATAAACTGTCTCAGTCATTTAGTGCTGCTCTAACAGAAATACCACAAGTGGACAGTTTTAACAAAGAGAAGTTTATTCTCTTCACAGTCCAGTAGGCTACTAGTCCAAATTCAGGGCTACAGCTCCAGGAAAAGGTCTCTCTCTCTGTCAGCTCTGGAAGAAGGTCCTTGTCATTGGTCTTTCCTTGGTCTGGGAGCATCTCAGCACAGGAATCTGAAGTCCAAAGGATGGGCTCTGCTCCTGGCACTGCTTTCTTGGTGGTATGAGGTTCCCATGTGTCTCTGCTCTCTTCTCTCTTTTATATCTCAAAAGAGATTAGATTAAGACATTATCTAATCTTGTAAACCTCATCAGTATAACCTCATCACAGTGATAGAATTTACAACACATGAGGAAATCACATCAGATTACACAATCATACAATACTGGGAATCATGACCCAGCCAAGTTGACAGGTATTTTTTGGGGACACAATTCAATCCATGACATAAACAAATGCAGATTTGTGTAAAACAAAAAATTTTCTTCAAGCTAGGCCTAATCAGTCTGTGAGGGAAAAAAAAAAAGTATATAAAAAGGAAAGGCAACAATATTATGTCTATAAATTACATTTATTTTACCTGTGGGATTGTTTGAAATGTTTAATCATTTTTAATTCTGCTTTGAAGTTTTAGTAAAACATTTTCCAAAGGTCTTCCTATTTTTATATGTAAGACTAATTAAATTTCAACTTAATAAGTGGTTTCTTGAGATTGGCCACTACTGAACATTTATTGATTACCTACTGTTTTTTAAACCAAAGAGTCCTGCATTGTGAAGGATACACAAATAGCAGCAAATAATCAATGCCTATATTAGTGTTTTGGACAGTGTAGGTAGTTAATAAATGTTTTACAAATTAATGGAACAATGCAGACAGCCCAAAGTACTACTTTGTCATGTCAACAGTGAAAACGAAATTCTCATTGAGAAATTGCAATGTTTAAAAGGTCAAGAGAAAGAGTTTCTTGTAAAATTCCAAAGAAGCATGATATTAAACATTCATGACATAAAATCTTTCTTCCACACACTGATGATGTGACCTTGGACAAGTTACTAAAATAATGTGATCTATCTGACCCCCCTTTATTGTTCCTAGAGAAACAAAGGCTGAACAATGTAGTGAGGATAGAGACATGACTAATGTAGTATGAATATGATTTGTAAAATTATCACTGACATAGTTAACTCCATGCTTCCCACTGGAATCATATAATAGTCAATGTGAAACCTCAAGCCATGGTCAAGGAGTAAATTTTGATTCACATTTTAATATAACAAAATAATAGAGTGATCATGTATGAAACTGGACTCCTTTATATATATATATACGTATATACATATACACATTTAATTCTTGATAAAGAGAGAATGTACAAGATTAGTTGAGTTTGAAAATATTATTATTTTGGAAATTTTAAATGAATGGCATAGTAAACTATGATTTTACACACTTTTTTTGTATAAATGTTATTTGTAAACATTATGAAGTTTGACAATGCCAGGTTTAAGTGAGGCTGTGGGTAAAATGATCTCATATATTGTGTGCGTAGGTGGGAATTAAAATATCCATTTTAGGAAATAATTTGGCAATATCGTATAAAGCTAAATATTCACAGAACTATATACTGGTTAATTCCATTCCTAAGTATATAAAAAGAAGTTTTACACATCTGCGAATGAAATCAGTATAAACATATGTATAACAACAGTGTTTGTAATAGTTAATAAAAAAAGGAGTATGCCAAAAGACTGTTGGTAGAGATTTCATACCAATGTCTGAATTAAGTATGCAAGTCTCAGAAAATTATATATAGCATGCTTATTATAAAGATCAAAAACAATAAAAAACAATATCATATTCAAGCAAACATGTATAGGTATTAAAACTATTCTTAAAGCAATATTTGAGATTAACTATTAAATGTTCAGGACAGAGGGGTGAGCATAAATTAGAAGGACAGTATAGAGGACAAATAAATTGCTAAATGTAAGATATGGTCAACATTCTGGCTCACAAACTTGTTATGTACAACAGTCAAGTAAAAAAATGGATAATCCTCCATCAGTGATGACAGTACATCTTGAACCATGAATTATGATTAATCCAATTCTGAACAACTGAATTCCATTTTAAAATCAGAATAATGAACCAAATTCTAAATTGAAAAATAAAAACAAATAATCATCTCAAAGAATGTAGAAAAATTGGTAAAATTAAATTTGCATTTATGATAAAACAAATACTTGGCAAGCTAGGAATGAATGAGATTATCCTTTATATTATAGTGGTATGTATCAGTAACATACAGTTAAACTCACATTTAATTCTGAAATACGTAAATTATCCCCTTTAAACTCCTGAATGAGGCACGATTACTATTACTATGGTCACTATTACTCTGTCTCTTCAACATTATACTATATCCCCAAGCCAGTAGTTAAGACAAGAAAAATAAATATGTAAGGGTAGGAAAAAATAAAACCTGTTATTATTTTCGGAATCAACTCGATGGCAACAGATTTGTTTTTTGGTTATTATTATTTTATATTTGGTTATTATTATTTTATGTTTGGTTATTATTATTTTATGTTTGGTTATTATTATTTTATGTTTGGTTATTATTATTTTATGTTTATATAAAAACACCAAACCATCCCAAAACTATGAATATTGATAGCAAAATTTGTTAGCCCAGAAAAGGACCCAAGCACTTATAGAAACTTGGTATATGAATGAAGTGGCATTATAGAGGAGTGAGGAATAAATCCCTACTTCATACCATGAACATAAATCAGTTCCAATTAGATTAAATAACCTGAATTTGAAAAGAAAATTTTAAAAATTTGGAAAGAAAAATATTAAAACATAGTAGGGAAAGGATGTTAAATAATCTAAAAATAGTACAAATATGAAAATAAAATATGAATAAAATTGTAATAACTTGTCTTCATGAATTATATTATTAAAGATCAAAATAGAAGCTAAAGACTTAGCAAATATATTTTCAATGAATACAATAAAATTACTCTTCAAAATATAAGAATGTAATCAATATCACTAAATTGTATATGTAGAAACTGTTATTGTATATGTATATGTTGTATACGTATGCTTTGCTGTGCATATTCTCAACAATAAAATAAATTATAAAAAATATGTATATATAGAGTAATGATTTTTTTTGTGTGCCATTAATATGATTCTGACTCATAAAAACCCCACGTGTTAGAGAGTATAACTTCTCCATAGGGTTTTCTTGGCTGTAATCTTTATTGAAGTAGATTACCAGGTCTTTCTTCTGTGTTGCCACTGGGTGAGTTTTAACCACCAACCTTTTGGTTATCAGCCGAGTGCAAACTGTTTGCTCTACCCAGGCTTACAGGGTAATCATAAAAATCAATAAAAGACAAATGGCCCAATATAAAAGAGAGCAAAACATATGAAGAAGAAATCCATAGAATTAATAAAAAAGAATAATGTCGTAATCAAAGAAAAAAAATCTAATCACAGTTAGATACTATCTTACATCTTACAAATTGATTTAAAAAAAAAAAAAAGGCTGGCATTTTTTGTTTTCACCAAGGAAGTTAAGTAGTTAAAACTGTTTTGTATATATCTATAGATTATACTATTTTGGAAAGCAATTTGAAAAGATTCTGTAAATTTTAAGATGTACATCATGAAATTCTTGGAAAATGACAGTGGTAGCATAGCTCTTTAATCAACATGAATACTTTTATAGAACAGGCAGCTCAAAAAATAAAAACAAAAAATTTATGCACAAAACTACAAACAAAAATAACTGAAATATATCCCTGTCTTATTTATCTACTGCTGCTATAACAGAAATACCACAAGTGGGTGGCTTTAACAAACAGAAATTTATTTTCTCACAATTTAGGAGACTAAAAGTTAAAATTCAGGTCACTAGCTATAGGGGAAGGCTTTCTCTCTCTGTAGGCTCTGGGGGAAGATCCTTATCAGCTTCTATTGCTTGGCTCCTTGGTGGTTTTCGTGTGGCGTGATATCTATCTTCCCCCATCTCTGCTTGCTCACTTGCTTGCATAATCTCTTTTATATCTCAAGAGAGATTGACTTAAAATAAACCCTACATGAATAGAATATTGTTAGAATAACAAACAAAACCCATTTCCAAATGGTATTATAACCCCAGGTGTAAGGGTTAGAATTTACAACATATTTTTGAGGGGTACACTTCAGTCTGTAACAATTCCCATGAGCCCCAAAATACAATGAGTGGAATACAGTATCAACAGGGGGAGAAAAGAGATATCTGCCAAAGCTGAGAACAAAAAATACAGAACAGTACAGTGGTATTCACTAGAGAGTGCAACAGGCAAATTGGTGAATGATAGCTGAAACTGGAAGAGTTTTGCACATCCATAGATGATTGAAAGTGTCCCAAAGTAAGTTCCAAATGGGCTCATATTAGTTATCTACTAGTACATAACAAATTATCACAACCTTAATGGCTTAAAAAACACGCACATTTATATCTCACAGTTTCTGTGTGTCAGGAGTCTGGACATGACTTAGTTGAGTCATACAATAAAGATATTCGCCAGTCTGCATTCTCATCCGAAAATTCCACTGGGGAAGAATCACTTCTGAGCTTACTCAAGAGAGAAAGACTTCATTTCTTTGCAGTTGTAAAACTGAGGGCTCTGGTTTTTTAATGGAAGTCTTTGTCCTCTGGATGCCACCCTAAGCTCCTTGTCAAATAGGCTTGCAATCAGGGCCTCTTACTTCTTCAAAGACAGCTAGAGGACAGAGTTTTAGAAATTTCACTAGCAAGATAGAGTTCTAAATAATGTAACACAATCACAGAAATAACATTCCATCATATTTGTCATAGTCTGTTGGTTTAAAAGAAAGTCAAGAGCTCTTGCAACACTCAAAGAGAGAGGATTGCACAAAGATATGGGCACCAAGAGATGGGAATTATGACAGGCCACACATCTTCTCTGTTCATGACAGTGCTGAAGCAAAACTAAGGCACTCAAGCTCTCTTGCAGAACAAAGCCCCATACTAAGAAAAACTGAGAGATATTGATTTCAAATTTGAGAAAAAACAAAGAAAATAGAAATAAAAGAAAACAAATCACTAACACTAGAGGAAGAAAGAGAATCAGAGAATCACATAGAATATACGTTTTCTTTTTAACTTAATGAAGTTAGAGAAGCTATTATGACTCATTTATTCCTTCAGATACACTGTTGTTGTGTGCTGTTGCATCCACCCTATCAGATACATTAACGCCATGTTAAAATGAGCAGGAAAAGTTTCAAAGTCAAATCTTATACAATTTGTTAAAAAAAAAGACAATAAAATGCTGAATAATATCTTTCAAGAAAAAATTTTAAAAATCCATAAAATGTCACAAAACAGATGAAAACTATAAATTAATATGTCAAGATAAGCTAAAAGTAATAGATAAACTAATAAAATATATAAAACTAAAACATTACAATTAGAAAAAGTTAAGAAACACAGTGATGGAACCCAGAAAATAATTATGCATAAAAGAATAAAAGTAGGAGGCGGGACCAAGATGGCGGAGTAGTCAGACACTTCCAGTGGTCCCTCTTACAACAAAGACCTGAAAAAATAAGTGAATTGATTACATATGACAATCTAGGGGCCCTGAACATCAAAGGCAAAGTTGAGGAATTGGACTGAGTGGCAGGGGGAGGGAGAGACGGTTCAGAAGCAGCAAGGAGTTGCCAGACCAGACCCAGCGGGAGCCAGAGCACTTCAGCACTAATCAGCTTGTGGTTGAGTAGTGAGGGAGACATGCAGCAGCACTCGGGAGGTGTTTTCCACATTGGGAGAGACCCAGTGGCACAGAGTCTACTTGGCCATCCAGAACCAGTGAAAAGCAGCCCTCGATTGGTAAAAGATAAGTATTTGCACCTGGCCTACCGCGCAGATCAAAAACACCCCCTTAGGGAAAAACCTGTCTCCCATTTACCTCCCTGCTGTCTGCTCGCACTGTATTCAGAATGCTTAAACACAAAATCAACAACAATGAAAAAGATGAAAAGAAAATACATAAAGAAAAATGACTCAGCACAGAAAATTAAGTGGAACAAAGAAACTGAACAACACACAAAAAAAAGCCATCAAAATGACAGCAATAAACTCATACCTATCAATAATTACACTGAATGTAAATGGACTAAATGCACCAATAAAGAGACAGAGAGTGGCAGATTGGATTAAAAAAAACATGATCCGTCTATATGCTACCTACAAGAGAAACATCTTAGACTTAAACACAGAAACCAACTAAAACTCAAAGGATGGAAAAATATATATCAAGCAAGCAAAACTCAGAAAAGAGTAGGAGTGGCAATATTAATCTCTGACAAAATAGACTTTAAAGTAAAATCCACCACAAAGGATAAGGAAGGACACTATATAATGAATAAAGGGTCAATATATCAGGAGAACACAACTATAATAAATATTTATGCACCCAATGACAGGGCCCCAAAATATATAAAAGAAATTCTAACATCATTGAAAAGAGAGATAGACAGCTCCACAATAGTAGTAGTAGGAGACTTTAACATGCCACTTTTGGTGAAGGACAGAACATCCAAAAAGAAGCTAAACAAAGACACGGAAGATCTTAATGCTGCAATTAACCAACTGTATCTCAGAAACATATACAGAACACTCCAGTTAACAGCAGCTGAGTTCCAACCCACATGGAACATTCTCCAGAATAGACCACATATTAGGCCATAAAGCAAGCCTTAAAAAAATACAAAGCATTAAAATATTGCAAAGCATCTTTTCTGATCATAAAGCCATAAAAGTAGAAATCAACAACAGAAAAAGCAAGGAAAAAAATCCAACACATGGAAACTGAACAACACCTTGCTCAAAAACTACTGGGTTATAGAAGAAATTAAGGATGGAATAAAGAAATCAATAGAATCAAGTGTGAATGAAAACACATCCTACCAGAATTTTTGGGACACAGCAAAAGCAGTGCTCAGAGGTCAGTTCATAGAAATAAATACACACATCCAAAAAGAAGAAAAGGCCAAAATCAAAACATTAACCCTACAACTCGAACACGTAGAAATAGAGCAGCAAAAGAAGCCCTTGGGGGTCAGAATAAATGAAATAATAAGAATTAGAGGAGAATTAAATGAAATAGAAAATAGAAAAAAATGGAAAGAGTTAGCAAGAACAAAAGATGTTTCTTTGAAAAGATCTACAAAATTGATAAACCATTGGCCAAATTGACAAAAGAAAAACAGGAGAGGAAGTAAATAACCCATATAAGAAATGAGATGGGTGATATCACAACCTATCCAACTGAAATTAAAAGAATCATAAGAGAGTACTATGAAAAATTGTACTCTAACAAATTTGAAAACCTAGAGGAAATGGACATATTTCTGGAAACTCACTACCTACCTAAACTAACATAGACAGAGGTAGAACAACTAAATAAACCCCCAACAAAAGAAGAGATTGATAAGGTAATTTAAAAACACCCAACAACAACAACAACAAAAAAAAAGTCCTGGCCCAGACGGCTTCACTGGAGAATTCTACCAAACATTCAGAGAAGGTATTACTACTAAAGGTATTTCAGAACATAGAAAAGGATGTAATACTCCCAACTCATTCTATGAAGCCAGAATAACCCCCATACCAAAACTAGGGAAAGACACCACAAAAAAAAGAAAATTATAAACCAATATCCCTCATGAACATTGAAGCAAAAATCCTCGACAAAATTCTAGCCAATAGAATTCAGCAAAATATCAAAATAATAATAATAATAATTCAACATGATCAAGTGGGATTTACATCAGGTATGCAGGGATGGTTCAACATTAGAAAAACAATCAGTATAATCCATCACATAAATAAAACAAAAGACAAGGAACACATGATCTTATCAATCAATGCAGAAAAGGCATTTGAAATAGTCCAACACCCATTCATGATAAAAGCTCTCAACAAAATAAGAATAGAAGGGAAATCCCTCAACATAATTAAGGGCATTAATACAAAGCCAACAGCCAACATAATCCTAAATGGAGAGCATTTCAAAGCCTTCCCCTTGAGAATGGGAACCAGACAAGGATGCCGTTTATCACCACTATTATTCAACATTGTGCTGGAGGTCCTAGCCAGAGCAATTAGGCTAGAAAAAGAAATAAAGGGCTTGCAAATTGATGGTTAAGAAGCAAAACTATCTCTATTTGAAGATGACATAATCTTATACACAGAAAAGCCCAAAGAATCCACACGAAAACTACTGAAACTAATAGAAGATTTCAGAAAAGTTTCAGGATACAAAATAAACATACAAAAATCAGTTGGACTCCTTTACACCAACAAAGAGAACTTCGAGAAAGAAATCACCAAATCAGTACCATTTACAATAGCCCCCAAGAAGATAAAATACTTACCAATAAATCTACCCAGAGACGTAAAAGTCCTATCTACAAGACACCACTGCAAGAAAACTGTGTAAGGGGAAAAACATGCCTTTGCTCATGGATAGGAAGACTCAATATTGTGAAAATATCAATTCTACCCAATGCGATCCACAGATACAGTGCAAACATGATCCAAATTCCAACGGCATATTTGAATGAGATGTAGAAACAAATCAATTTCATATGGAAAAAGAAGAGACCCCAGATAAGTAATGCATTACTGAAGAAGAAGAACAAAGTGGGAGGCATCACACCACCTGATTTTAGAACCTATTATACTGTTATGGTAGTCAGAACAGCCTGGAACTGGTACAACAACAGATACATAGACCAATGGAACAGAATTGAGAATCCAGACATAAATTCATCCACCTATGAGCAGTTGATATTTGATAAAGGCCCAAAGTCCATTAACTTGGGAAAAGACGGTCTCTTTAACAAATGGTACTGGCATAACTGGATATCAATTTGCAAAAAAATGAAACAGGACCCATACCTCACACCATGCACAAAACTAACTCAACATGGATCCGAGACCTAAATATAACATTGAAAACAGTAAATATCTTGGAAGAAAAAATAAGGACAACGCTAGGAGCTCTGATACATGGCATAAACAGAATACGAACCATAAGTAACAATGCACAAGCACCAGAAGAGAGACTAGATAACTGGGAGCTCCTAAAAATCAAACACGCTCATCAAAAGAGTCAAAAGACAACCTAGAGACTGGGAAAAATTTTTGGCTACAACAAATCCGATCAGGGTCTAATCTCTAAAATCTGCAAGATACTGCAAAACCTCAAAAACAAGAAGACAAATAGCCCAGTTAAAAAGTGGGCAAAAGATATGAACAGGCACTTCACCGAAGAAGACATTCAGGCAGCTAACAGACAGAAGAAGAAATGCTCATGATCATTATCCATTAGAGAAATGCAAATCAAAACTACAATGAGATACCATACACCAACAAGGCTAGCATTAATCCAAAAAACACAAAATAATAAATTATGGAGAGGTTGTGGAGAGACTGGAACACTTATACACCATTGGTTGTAATGTAAAATGGTACAACCACTTTGGAAATTGATTTGGCACTTCCTTAAAAAGCTAGAAATAGAAGTACCATACGATACAGCAATCCCGGTCCTTGGAATATATCCTAGAGAAATAAGAGCCGTCATACGAATAGAAATATGCACAGCCATGTTCACGGCACCACTGTTCACGATAGCAAAAAGATGGAAACAACCTATGTGCCCATCAATGGGTGAATGGATAAACAAATTATGGTATATTCCCACAATGGAATACTACGCAATGATAAAGAACAACGATGAAGCCGTGAAATATAACATGGAGGAATCTGGAGGACATTAGGTTGAGTGAATTTAGTCAGTCAAAGAAGGACAAATATTATATAAGACCACTATTATAAGAACTAAAGAAAAGTTTTAAACACAGAAGAAAACATTCTTTGATGGTTATGAGGTGGGGAGGGAGGATGAGGGTTATTCACTAACTAGACAGTAAACAAGAATTATCTTAGGTGAATGGAAGGACAGCACACAATACAGTGGAAGTCAGCACAATGAGACTAAACCAAAACTAAGAAGTTGCAGAATATAATCAAGCACTTCGAGGGACAGAGTAGCAGGGTCTGGGGTCTGGGAACCATGCTTTCAGGGGACTTCTTGGTCAATTGGCATAACAGAGTTTATTAAGAAAATGTTCTGCATCTTACTTGGGTGAGTCCTGTCTGGGGTCTTAAAAGCTAGCAAGCGGCCATCTAAAATACATCAATTGGTTCCAACCACCTGGAGTAAAGGAGAATGACGAACACCAAAGACACAAGGAAAGTATTAGCCCAAGAGACAGAAAGGGCCACATAGACAAGAGACTTCATCAGCCTGAGACCAGAAGTACTAGATGTTGCCCAGCTACCACCAATGACAGCCCTGACAGGGAACACAACAGACAGTCCCTGATGGAGTGAGGGAAGGGTTGGATGCAGAACTCAAATTCTAGTAAAAAGACCAGACTTAACGGTGTGACTTAGACTGGAGGAACCCCAGAAAGCATGGCCCCTGGACTCTGTCAACCCAGAACTAAAACAATTCCCATGGCCTACTCTTCAGACAAAGATTGGACTGGACTGTGGAATGTAAAATTATACTCGTGAAGAGTGTGCTTCTTAGCTCATGTAGATACATGAGACTAAAAGGACAGCTTCTGTCTGGAGGTGAGATGAGAAGGCAAGAGAGGATTAGGAGCAGGTTGAATGGACACAGGAAATCAAGGGTGGAAAGTAGTGTGCTGCCATAGTACAGGGAGAGCAATTAGAGTCACATAACAATGTATGTAAAAATATTTGTATGACAGACTAACTTGAATTGTAAACTTTCACTTAAACTTCAACAATAAAAAAAAAGGAATAAAAGTAATTTTAGACTGAAGACAGAACTAGAAGGAAAATGAGTGAACACAATAAAATCACAGACTGAATCAGCCTGAAACCAGAAGAACTAGATGGAGCCTGGCTGCCACTAATGACTGCCATGACAGGGAACACAACAGAGATTCCTCGATGGAGCAGGAGAAAATTGGAATGCACAAAGCAATTTACAAATACAATGCAATCCCCATCCAAATACCAACAACATTCTTCAAAGAGATGGAAATAGTAATCATTAACTTTATATGGAAAGGGAAGAAGCCCCCAATATGTAAAGCACTATTGAAGAAGAATAATAAATTTGGAGGACTCACTCTACCTGACTTCAGAAACTACTCTACAGCTATGGTAGTCTAAACAGCCTGGTACTGGTACAAAGACAGATAGATTGACCAATGGAACAGAAATGAGAACACAGATGTAAATCCATCCACCTATGGTCACCTGATCTTCGACAGGGGATCAAAGTCTTCAAATGGGGAAAAGACAGTCTTTTTAACAAATGGGGCTGGCAAAACTGAATATCCATCTGCAAAAAAATGAAACAGGACCCATACCTCACACCATATACAAAAACTAATTCAAAATGGATCAAAGACATAAATAAAAGCCAAAAACTATAAATTTCATAGAAGAAAAAATAGGACCAATGCTACAGGCCCTAATACATGACATTAACAAGATACAAATCATAACCATCAACACACAAACCCCAGAAGATAAGCTAGATTACTGGGATCTTCTAAAAATCAAACACGTATACTCTTCAAAAGATTTCACCAAGACTGGGAAAAAATTTTTTGTGTGTTACAAGTCAGACAAAGGTCTAATCTCCATAATCTACAAGAAAATCCAACAACTCTACAACAAAAAGACAAATGATCCTGTTGAAAACTGGGCAAAGGAAATGAACAGACACTTCACCAAAGAAGACATTCAAATGGCCAACACACACATGAGGAAATGCTTGCGATCACTAGCCATTAGATAAACGCAAATTAAAACCAAAATGAGATACCATCTCACCCTGGCATTACTGGCACGAATCAAACACACTGGAAATAACAAATGTTAGAGAGGCTGCAGGGAGATCGGAACTCTTAAGCACTGCTGGTGGGAATGCAAAATTATACCACCAATTTAGAAAATGGTATGGCACTTCCTTAGAAAGCTAGAAATAGAAATACCATATGATCCAGCCATCCCACTCCTAGGAATATATCGTAGAGAGAAGTCGTCACTCGAATAGACATATGCACACCATTGTTCATGGCAGCATTGTTAACAATAACAAAAAGATGGAATCGACGTAGATACCCATCAACAGTTGAATGGATAAACAAACTATGGTACATATACACAATGGAGTACTACGCAATGCTAAAGAACAATGATGAATCTGTGAAGTATCTCATAACATGGATGAAACTGGAAGACATTATGCTGAGTGAAATAAGTCAATCACAAAAGGACAAGTATTGTATGAGACCTCTATTTTAAAAACTCATGAAAAAGTTTACACACAAAAAGTGACAATCTTTGTTGGTCATGAGGGATGGGAGGGCTGGGGGTTAAATATTAAATAGACA
Organism: Dugong dugon; assembly: GCA_030035585.1. NCBI lineage: Eukaryota > Metazoa > Chordata > Mammalia > Sirenia > Dugongidae > Dugong > Dugong dugon. The sequence goes on from CM057465.1 coordinate 46,528,573, forward strand.
ATAGATAAGTAGTACCTTTGGTGAAGGGTGAGACAGTACACAATACTGGGGAAACCAGCACAACTTGTACAAGGAAAGGTCATGAAAGCTCCATAGACACATCAAAACTCCCTGAGGGACTGAATGGTTGGGCAGACGGCTGTGGGGACCATGGTCTCAGGGAACGTCTAGCTCAATTGGCATAACACAGTTTATAAAGACAATGTTCTGCATTCTACCCTGGTGAGTAGCATCTGGGGTCTTAAAAGCTTGTGAGCAGCCATCTAAGATACTCCACTGGTCTCAACCCTTCAGGAGCAAGAGAGAATGAAGAGAACAGGATACAAGGAAAAGATTAGTCCAAGAGACTAATGGACCACAGCTACCAAGGCCTCCACCAGACTGAGTCCAGTATGGCTAGATGGTGCACGGCTACCACCACTGGCTGCTCTGACCAGGATCACAACAGAGGGTTCTGGACAGAGCTGGAGAAGGATGTAGAACAAAATTTTAACACACACAAAAAAGCCCAGATTTACTGGCCTGAAAGAGACTGGAGTAACCCCGAGAATATGGTCCCAGACACCCTTTTAGCTCAGTGGTGAAGTCACTTCTGAGGTTCACCGTTCAGCATGGGTATTGGATAGCCCCATAAAAGAAAATGGGACTGATGAGGCACAGCAGTCCATGGACAAGGACTATAAGGCAGAAGGGGACAGGAAAGCTGCTGATAGGGAAACCAAGTTGAGTAAGGGCAGTGTTGACATGTAGTGGGGTACTTAACCATTGTCATAGGCAACGTGTACTAACTGTTTAATGGGAAACTATTTTGTTTTGTAAACCTTCATCTAAAGTGAGAATAGGAGACTTCCAGCAACATGGCGCCCTAGGCAGAAGCACCACACTCTCCTGACACAGAAAAGATCTGAAACACTAAGCCAAACAGAGAAAACAGCAATCCAGAAACACTAAAACAACAAATGAAGAGATAAAGAACTCAGCCAAGCACCAAATGGAGTGAGAAACTGAAGGAGAATGGAGAGCAAGGAGAGATTCATGCAGAGGTCCCCTATCAGCTAACACAGTGCAGAGCTGCCATCTTGGACTCCTATCAGAGACCAGGAAATAGGGGGTACGAGAAAGCAGCTTCATGGAGCTTACAGCAGAAGACAGAACAAACAGTAACTGGTGATATATGCTTTCCCAACCCCTACCATTCTTCACCCCTTCTTGGCCTCCTCTGCTTCCCGCAGCCACAGTCTCTTGGCTGGGAAGCACCAGCTGCTTGGAATCCACCTGCCTGCACTGGCCGACTCCCTGAGTGCCATTTGTTGGCTGTTGGTGTTGCTTTTTTTCTGCTTCTTTTGATTTCTTCCTTACCTCTTACCACCTCCCCCTCCTTTTGCTCAAATACATGGTTCCATGCTACATCTTTGCTTCTTCCTAAGGGGCTGCGGAGCTCGTTGCGAGTGTGGAACTGCTTCCCGGTCTGTGCTGCCACGCTGGTGGGATCCCGGGCCTTTTTTTGTTTGTTTGTTTGCTTTCAATTGTTTGTTTGTTTGTTTTCTTTGTCTTTTCTCGAGTTGACAAACCATTCTGGCGGGTCAGTGCTACGTGGCTTGGGATCTACCCCTTCGGTTTGCACAGACATGCAGAGGGATCCCTGAGAGCATTTCTTTTTTCATGTTTTTTTTTTTCTTTCTGTTTTTTGTGGGGGCTTTTCTTATTCTTTTTTGTTTGTTTGTTTTCCTTTCCCTCTTTTTCCCTTTTTGTCTTTCTTTATTACTCAATTTCTCATCTCTCTATACATTCCTTCTCCTCCTGTCCCTTGAATACCTGGCACTGAATACCTCTATGTCTTCTAGCCAAGCTGTACTTCAACACCTGGAAACAACTTCCCCAGACGTCATAGCCACACCAGTGGGATCCCTGGGAGCTTTGCTGTTCCTTTTCTTTCTGATTTTTATTCATTCATTCTTTTACTCTTCTTCCCCTTTTGTTTTTCTCCACTTCATAATCTCTCATCTCTCCACTCCAAGGGCAAGCTGTTCTAGCACTCTTTTTTGTATTGTTTGTATGTTTTTGGCTCCTGTACTTCTCTCATCTCTCCCATATCTATCGTAGCTCCATCCATCACAGTATCTCCCCTCCATCCTGCCTACTTCCACTGTGTGCTTAACATCACACCACCAATCAGCACAAGCATGGCCACTGGAACCTGCCCTGCACTGATTACTAATCCATCCTGGAGGCTATAAAGTGCCACAAACAACCCACCCCAGCAACTCTTCTTCAGCTAGACCTGCCCTGCTGTACCAAAACTGAGGGACTGACACTGCCAATTGGAGAAGGAGGGGAAAAGTATCGTGCCCACAAATGAGCAAACAACAAAGAACTCACAGCCCACCTGCTCAGACATAGCAAAAAAAAAAAAAAAAGATGAAAAAACAAATCAACAATCAATAAATGAGAAAAACAACTACTGACTGCCCCGAAGACAGCAGACAATATCAAACATTTACAAAAAGAAGACAGGATGGTTCAAGTAAGCATCCAAAATAAAACACCAGATGACTTTCCAGTGGAAGAAAAGGCACTAGAACAACCTGATAGGAAATTCAAATCTCTCATACTCAGAATTATCCAAGAGTTGAAGTAAAAGCAGAGAAAAAGGAGGAAAAAATAGGCAAATTCAAGAATAAGGCAGACAAAGTCATGTAAAATACAGACAAAAAAATTAAAGAATTCAGGAAAATAATGCAGGAGCAAAATGCCAAAATAATTTCACAACTAGAAATTATACAAACACAACCATTAGAAATCCAAAAGATAACAAGATTTCAGAAATGGATTGTGTTATAGAAGGCCTGAGGAGCAGATTTGAAATTGTGCAAGACAGGATCAGTGGAATTAAAGACAAACACTTGGATACAACTCTATTTCAGGAAAACTCAGAAAAAAGAACAAAGAAAAATGAAGAGACCCTGAGAATTATGTGGGATACAATTCAAAAGCAGAAATTTTCAAGTGATAGGAGTTCCAGAACAGGGGGAGAAAACATAAAACAAAGAGAGGATCATTGAAGAACTTCTGATGGAAAACTTCCCCAATATGATGAAAGATGAAACGCTGGCCATCCAAGAAGCTTAACGAACCCCATATAGGACAGACCCCAAAAGAAAATCACCAAGGCATATCATAATCACACTCACCATAATCAAAGACAAACAAAGAATCCTTAGAGCAGCTCGTGGAAAAAAAAAGAAGTCACAAACAGAGGAGAAACAATAAGACCAAGCTCACATTATTCGGCAGAATCTATGCAGGTAAAAAGGCAATGGGCTGACATATAAAACCTTGAAAGAAAAACATTGCTGGCCAAGAATACTATATCCTGCCAAAGTCTCATTCAAATATGAAACACAAATTAAGGGAATATATAAACACCAAACCAAACTTACAAGAATTATTAAAGGGAACAAACAACTTCAGCTCACAGGCTAAATCTAGGACACAGGATCATAGTAGCCAGTTACCAATCCAGGAAATGAACTCTCAAGGACTATCCAAAACCAAAAAAATACAACAGGGAATCAGACCAGTTAATCTGTAAATGACAACAACATCAGAACAATAAAAGAGGGAATAAATGGTGTAGGTATAGAACCTTCTAATGGAGAGGAAGGCAAGGTGATACCAAGTAATAATAGACTGCTTCAAACTTAGAAAGATAAGGGTAAATTTCACGGTAACCACAAAGAAAGTTAACAAATATACTCATAAAAATAAAGAGGAAAAACATATAAAGTCTCAGTAAAAACAAAACCTACCAAAACAAAAGAAACGAAAAAAACTCCACAAATGAAAGAAATTCAGCACAGGAGAGTAAAAAGAGCAAAGAAAACATCAGCACTACTTAAAAAGCACTACAACATGACACAATAAACTCACATCTATTAATAATTACACTGAATATAAATGGACTGAATGCACCCATAAAGAGATGAAGAGTGACAGAATGGATAAAAAAACAGGATCCAATGATATGCTGTCTACAAGAGACACATCTTAGAAACAAAGACATGAATTTATTAAAAATCAAAGATTGGAAAAAAACATATCAAGCAAACAACTACCAAAAAAGAGCAGGAGCGGCAATACTAATCTCAGATAAAATAGACTTTAAAACAAAATCCACCATGAAAGAAAAAGAAGGACACTATATAAAGATTAAGGAGATGATGCTTCATGAAGACATAACAATAATAAACATCTATGCACCCAGTGACAGGGCTCCAAAATACATAAACACTGAAAAGAGGAATAGACAGTTCCACAATAATAGGAGGAGACTTCAACACTCCACTCTCAGTAAAGGACAGAACAACTAAAAGAAACTCAGCAAAGATACAGGAGACCTAAAGGACACAATCAGCCAACTGGACCTCATAGATATATACAGAACACTCCATCCAACCGCTGCAAACTACACATTCTTTTCCAATGCACATGGAACGTTCTCCAAAATAGACTACATCTTAGGCCACAGAGCAATCTTCAACAGGATCCAAAATATTGAGAAAATACAAAGTATCTTCTCAGAGCAAAATGCCATCAAGGTAGAAGTTAACAATAGAAAGAGCAAGGAAAAAAAAATCAATTATATGGAAACTGAATAACATCCTGCTTACAAACCACTGGGTAATAGAATAAATCAGAGATGGAATGAAAAAATTCCTAGAATCAAATGAGACTGAAAACACATCATACCAAAACCTTTGGGACACAGCAAAGACAGTCCTCAGAGGACAATTTATACCAATAGATGCACACATCAAAAAAGAAGAAAGGGAAAAAATCAAAACATTAACTACACAACTCAAACAAATAGAAAGAGAACAGCAAAACAAGCCCACAGGCATCAGAAGAAAGGAAATAATAAAGATCAGAGAAGAAATAAATGAAATAGAGAATAGAAAAACAATAGAAAGAATCAACGAAACCAAAAGTTGGTTGTTTGAAAGAATCATCAAAATCGACAAACCACTGGCCAGACTGACAAAAGTTAAACAGGAAAGGACATAAATAGCCCAAATAAGAAATGAAAACAGCAACATTACAAAAGACCCAACTGAAATAAAAAAGATAATAACAGAATATTATGAAAAACTATACTCCAACAAATTTGAAAATCTAGAGGAAATGGATAAATTTCTAGAAACACACTACCTACCAAAGCTACAACAAAGTGATGTGGAAAATCTGAACAGACCCATAACAAGAGCAGAGACTGAAAAGGTAAAAAAAAAAACTCCCAACAACAACAAAAAAGCCCTGGCCCAGATGGCTTCACTGGAGAATTCTACAAAACATTCAGAGAAGAGCCTGTACCAGTACTACTCAAGCTATTTCAGAGCATAGAAAAGGAAGCAACACTTCCGAATTCATTCTATGAAGCCAGCATAATCCTGATACAAATACCAGGCAAAGATGCCACAAAAAAAGAAAATTACAGATCAATATATCTCATGAATATAGATGCAAAATTCTCAACAAAATTCTAGCCAATAGAATTCAGTATCATATCAAAAAAATAATACACTATGACCAATTAAGATTCATACCAGGTATGCAAGGATGGTATCACCATTAGAAAATCAATCAATGCAATCCACAACATAAGTAAAAGGAAAGAAAAGAATCACATTATCATCTCAACTGACACAGAAAAAGCATTCGACAAAGTCCAACTTCCATTCCTGATAAATACTCTCAGTAAAATAGGTATAGAAGGGAAATTTCCCAACATAATAAAAGGCATCTATGCAAAACCAACAGCCAACATCATTCCTAATGGAGAGAGGCTGAAAACATTCCCCTTGAGAACAGGAACAAGACAAGGATGCCCTTTATCACCACTCCTATTTAACATTGTGCTGGAAGTTCTAGCTAGAGCAATAAGGCAAGATAAAGAAATACAGGGCATCCAAATTGGTAATCAAGAAGTTAAACTGTCCCTGTTTGTGGATGCTATGATACTATACATAGAAAACCCTAAAGACTGCACAAGAAATCTACTGGAACTAATAGAAAGTTTCAGCAGAGTAGCAGGATATAACATAAACATACAAAAATTAGTTGAACTCCTATACACCAATGAAGAGAAAAATGAAAAGGAAATTAGGAAAACAATACCATTTATAATAGCCAAAAAAAATATAATACTTAGGACTAAATCTAACCAAGGATGTAAAAGACCTATACAAAGAAAACTACAGAACACTACTGCAAGAAATCCAAAGGGGTCTACATAAATGGGAAAACATACCATGTTCATGAATAGGTAGACTCAACATTGTGAAAATGACGATTCTACCCAAAGCAATTTACAAATACAATGCAATCCTGATCCAAATACCAACAGCATTCTTCAAAGAGATGGAAAAACTAATTATTAACTTTATATGGAAAGGGAAGAAGCCCTGAATAAGAAAAGCACTACTGAAGAAGAAGAATAAAGTTGGAGGACTCACACTACCTGACTTCAGAACCTACTATACAGCTACAGTAGTCAAAACAGCCTGGTACTGGTACAATGACAGATACATTGATCAAAGGAACAGAACTGAGAACCCAGATGTAAATCCATCCACCTACGGTCACCTGATCTTCGACAAGGGCCCAAAGTCCATCAAATGGGGAAAAGACAGTCTTTTTAACAAACGGTGCTGGCAAAACTGGATATCCATATGCAAAAAAAATGAAACAGGACCCATACCTCACACCATATACAAAACTAATTCAAAATGGATCAAAACCTAAATATAAAGCCCAAAATTATAAAGTTCATAGAAGAAAAAATAAGACCAACCTACAGGCCGTAATACACAGCATTAACAGAATACAAACCATAGCCATCAACACACAAACCCCAGAAAATAAGCTAGGTAACTGGGATTTTCTAAAAATCAAATCCGTATGCTCTTCAAAAGACTTCACCAAAAGAGTAAAAAGAGAACGTACAGACTGGGAAAAAAATTTTGGACAGTACAAGTCAGACAAAGGTCTAATCTCCATAATCTACAAGAAAATCCAACACCTCTACAACAAAACGACAAATAATTCTATTAAAAAATGGACAAAGGAAATGAACAGACACTTCATGAAAGAAGACATTCAAGCAGCCAACAGACACATGAGGAAATTCTCGTGATCACTAGCCATTAGAGAAATGCAAATTAAAACCACAATGAGATACCATCTCACCCTGGCATTTACTTGCACGAATCAAAAACACTGGAAATAACAAATGTTGGAGAGGCTGCAGGGAGATCGGAACTCTTATGCACTGCTGGTGGGAATGCAAAATGATACAATCATTTTAGAAAATGATATGGCACTTCTTTAGAAAGCTAGAAATAGAAATACCATATGATCCAGCAACCCCACTGCTAGGAATATGTCCTAGAGAAATAAGAGTCGTCACTCGAATAGACATATGCACACCCATGTTCATGGCAGCATTGTTCCCAATAGAAAAAAGATGGAAACAACCTAGATGCCCATCAACAGATCAATGGATAAACAAACTATGGTACTTACATTTAATGGAGTACTATGTAAATATAAGGAACAATGATGAATCTGTGAAGCATCTCATAACATGGATGAAACTGGAAGATGTTCTGCTGAGTGAAATAAGTCAATCACAAAAGGACCAATATTGTATGAGACCTTTATTGTAAAAGCCCATGAAAAAGTTTACACACAAATAGTAACAATCTTTGTTGGTTACCAAGGATGGGAGTGGTGATGGTGGGGGAAGGAAATACTAAATAGGCAATAGATAAGTGGCATCTTTGGTGAAGGGTGAGACAGTACACAATACTGGAGAAACCAGCAGAACTTGTACAAGGAAAGGTCATGGAAGCTCCCTAGATACATCCAAACTCCCTGAGGGACTGAATTGCTGCATGGAGGGCTGTGGGGACCATGGTCTCGGGGAACATCTAGCTCAATTGGCATAACAGTTTATAAAGATGATGTTCTGCATTCTACCATGGTGAATAGCGTCTGGGGTCTTAAAAGCCTCTGAGCAGACATTTAAGATACTCCACTGGTCTCATCACTTCGGGAGCAAGGGAGAACGAAGAGAACAGGATAGAAGGAAAAAATTAGTCCAAAGGACTAATGGACCACAGCTACCAAGGCCTCCACCAGACTGAGTCCAGTACAGCTAGATGGTGCCTGGCTACCACCACTGGCTGCTCTGACTGGGATCACAACAGAGGGTTCTGGGCAGAGCTGGAGAAGGATGTAGAACAAAATTCTAACACACACAAAAAAGACCAGATTTACTGGCCTGAAAGAGACCGGAGAAACCCCAAGAATATGCCCCCAGACACCTTTTTAGCTCAGTAGTGAAATCACTTACGAGGTTCACCATTCAGCCAGGAATTGGGCAGCCCCATAAAAGAAAACAGGACTAATGAGGCACAGCAGTCCAGGGACAAGGACTAGAAGGCAGAAGGGGACAGGAAAGTTGGTTATAGGGAACCCAAGGTTGAGTAAGGACAGTGTTGACATGTAGTGGGGTTGTTAACCATTGTCATAGGGCAACATGTGTACTAACTGTTTAATTAGATACTATTTTGTTCTGTAAACTTTCATCTAAAGTGAGAATAGCAGCACAACTGAAAGAAGGTAACTGATGTCACTGAACTGTGCATGTAGAAATTTTTGAAATGGTGTATCTTTGACTATGTATATTTTCACCAAAAAAAAAAAAAAAAAAAAGGTCGAGAAGAGAGATGGTTGACATGTCATGGGGTTGTTAACCAATATCATAAAACAATATGTGTACTGAGTGTTCAATGAGAAACTATTTGTTCTGTAAACCTTCTCCTAAAGTAGAATAAAAAAAAAAAGTGGAGTGCAGAACTCAAATTCTAGTAAAAAGAGCAGACTTAATGGTCTGACTGAGACTGGAGGATCCCCAGAGAAAATGGCATCCTGACTCTCCGTCAACCCAGAACTAAAACCATTCCCGAAACCAACTCTTCAGACAAAGATTAGACTGGACTACGGGACATAAAATGATACTTGTGAAGAGTGTGCTTCTTAGCTCATGTAGATACATGAGACTAAATGGGCAGCTCCTGTCTGGAGGAGAGATGAGAAGGCAGAGACTGTTTGGAGTTGGTTAAATGGACACGGGGAATCAGGGGTGGAAAGGAGTGTGCTGTCGTATTACAGGGAGTGCAATTAGGGTCACATAACAGAGTATGTATTAAGTTTTGTATGACAGACTAACTTGAATTGTAGACTTTCACTTAAAGTACAACAATAAAAAAAAAGCAATAAAAGTAGTTTTAGACTGAAGACAGAACTAGAAGGAAAATGAGTGAACACAATAGATGCTATACCCTAAGAAAACAAAATGTGAAAAGGAGTATATTAAAAAAAAAAAAGAATAGCATTAGAATTAAAAAGTTTTAAGACTTTGAGAAAGAGATGATTAGGGAAAGGGGCAAAGAAGATCCAATATAGATGGAATTTGAGTTTGTAAAGAAAAATCCAAGTAGAAAGCAAGTTTCAAAAAATAAAAAAATACTAGAGTTATGCTTTATTAATGAGAGAAGGCCTTAAACTATTATCATAAAATGTTAAAAATATATATAAGACATTATATTCCTGCTGATGTAAAAACTTAATGCTATCTATGAGGTAGTCTTGCTTACAAAAAAAAAAAATCCAACCTGCATCTGATCCAACTTGAGAGACATATGTTGAACTATGGATCTATACCATAAGCAAGTGTTATGGATTGAATTGTGTCCCCCCAAAATATGTAGGTCTAACCCCCGCACCCATAAATACAACTTGGTTTGGTAATAGAGATTTTCTTTTGTTACGTTAATAAGACAATATCAAAATAGGCTGAGTTCTGAACCTAATGACTTTTAAGTGGTATCTTATAAAAGAGCAGAATGAACACAGAGACATACTTAGGGGGAGACAGACAACTTGTGAGGATTAACTACAAGCAAAGGAACTCCAAAGATTTCTGTCAGTCATCATAAACTAGGAGAAAGGGCCAAAACAGTAATTGCCAAGCCTGAGATCCTGATTTGTGCTTAAAGACTCCAGAAGTGTGAAAATATAAATTTCTGTTCTTTAAAACCACCCACTTATAGTATTGTTTTGCAACCACACTAAGTAGCTAAAACAGCATGCAAATATAATCCAATCTGTGAGACACTCAAGAAGACAAATAATCAGTTGCTTCAACAAATAATTTTTTAAAAAACTGCAGAGAGATCTTTAAAGCATATATCTGCCGATCAAAATGCCTTAACTTTATTCTGATTCAATATTTATAAACAATTTAAACTGTGAAACTAATTGGATACTGTATGATATTTAGGGAGTTGTTAATAATTTAATTTTAGATGCACAATGGTTGTGCAATTACATTACAAATATTTTTTTCTTTAAGAGATATATGCTAAACTACTTGTAGATGAAATAATATTGCCAATATAATTTTATTCAAAACAATATAGAGGGTAATGTAAAGGGGTACAGATGTATCAGAATTTTCCATGGGTAATAGTTGTTGGAGTTGGGTAATGAGGACACGGTGGTTTATTACATTGTTCAATTCTATTTGGGTGTATGGTATATATTTTAAAGAAGTCTATAGTAAAATACACACACACACACACACACACACACACACACACACACACACACACACACTCAATTATACTACAAGTCTCCCTGTCCAGATAGCTGTTCAATTTTGAAGTTTTTTTAGTGGTGGAGAAAGAGGCTGTGAACCTGGGATAGAATCTATGAGGATTTTTATATTTTACAGATATTCAGGGCTGGGCCCATCTGGCGTTCAGTTATGGAGCACAGTGTTTTAGGTTTATATTTACACAACAGAATACTATATGACAGGAAAGAACCATCTGCAATAGAATGTAGGAAAACAGGCAGAAAATAGTTGTGATCTATTAATCCATTTGTATATAAACTAACCCAGGTGCTGTAAATACAGATGGTAGTTACCTTTGGAGGGGTGGTGACTGAAAAGGGAATATGAGAGGGATGTTGGTGTTTCTGGCAATTTTTCTGTTTCTTGATCTAGAAGCTAGAAATACTGTTCACTTTGAGTTGTACACTTACGATAACTTCTCTGGTCATAAAGCTAATATGATTGCCTAAGTCTGCAGAATGGATTCAGTCTGTAGATCTCTTGGCCTTGAAAAACAAATACAAGAGAAATACAAGTCAAAGTGGTTTTTAAATATCTGCTTATTTTATAATTCTTAGTCTACTGGGTTCATATTACAGTTTTCATCAATTCTAATTGAATATTTTGTCAAGTATCCAATAAAAAGCTCACTTTTTCTCATTACTAAAATTAAATAAAAATTGTGATGATTACATGAGAAAACATATAAATCTCTTATTCTGGTGCCTGGAACACATGATTATAGTGTCTGCCCCCTAGATTTGATTTTATTCTGTTCCCATCTTAATGAGACTTGCAGTCATTTGAGTCACCTGAAAGTACGGGATACATAGACAATTTTAACATACATGCCATTAATTAAGCATCTTTGGAAGACATCGCAGAACTTTGAAGTCAGCTTCTTGGATGCTGCCCAGATACTCCAGCTTGTTTGATTCATCTTGCCATTTACAATTTAATGAGTATTGGCTTGAATTCTCTTCTTAATATAGCCAGGATTTCTGAATTGCTGTATTTGCTTATTTCTCCAGGATGTAAGTGCAGTGGACTTCCCTGTAGTTGGGAGCAAAAGCCAAAATTTACTTTTTAAAAGAATACAGCAACAACTTAAAATGTAATAATAAAACTTTCAACTATTTAAGAACACTTATCCAATCCCAGCATTAAAAAATTTCCATTCGTTGTATCTTCTACCCATCAGGTAGCTATTACCCTACAACTTTTTTCACTTTGACATTTTTCCTCTACTTCCTAAATTACTAGCCCTCAATCACACTATCCATGGCTTATGTACGCATTATTGTTCATATTTTATGCAGAGCAATTAATTTTCTCTTTGCCTCAATTCTGTAAGGATTCTCATTTCCTAACCAGAATGCATCATCAGGAATTCCCTATAATTTTGGAGACTGTCACACACCATTTTAAGTGAGAAAATAATAGGTTTCACAATAAAGCAAAGCAACATATGTTGATGTTTAAATTTATCATGATTGTTACTGTTTAAATAATATGAAGTGTTTCATGTTTTTGTTCTTTTTAATAATATTTCGTGTGTTTTTGGTAAAATTTACTCAGCAAATTAGGTTCCCATTTGACAATTTCTACACAAGTTGTTCAGTGACATTAGCTGCAGTTTTCACAACGTGTTAGCATTCTCTTTAATTGTGTTCTAGTTGTTCCATTTTCAGTAATCTAGTTTCCCTGCCCCCCCCCCCAGTCTTCTCATTTTTATTTTAGAGTAATTGCTGACCTTTTGGTCTCATATAGAGGTTTTTTTTTGGGGGGGGCCTGTACTCACTTGTAATATCCTTTATTTTGTGTGCCAATCAGTTATTTTGCTAAGAGGTGACCTCAGGAGATAGTTTGGTTCAAGGTTTAGAGTATCTCAGGATAATAGTCTCAGGGAGTTCTCCAGTCTCATCTGGTCCAGTAAGTCTGGGCTTTCTAAGAACTTGAGTTCTGTTCTGTGTTTTTCTCCCATTCCATCTGGGTCCCATCTATTGTGGCCCTGATCAGAACGGTAGGTAGTGGTAGCCAGGCACCATCTAGTTATTCTTGTCTCAGGGTAGATGACGCTGTGGCTTCTGTACGCTGTTCACCCTGTAGACTACTTTCTTCCCTGATACTTTGATTTCCTTCTTTCTCTTTTGCTCCTAGTGAGTAGAGACCAATAGTTGTATCTCAGATGGCCCTTTACAAGCTTTTGAGACCACAGACGCTACTCACCTCCTAGCATGCAGAGCATGAACTTTGTGGTGACAATTGACTGAGTTGTTCCATGAGACTAAGGGCCTAAGTCTTTAAACACAGAAAACCATTTTCACAAGGTATTTGGTTACGTCTGAGAGGTATCTGTAACTGTGTCCTCTGTGAATATGCGTGCACACACATATCTGTACACACGTATATATTTGTATGCACACGTTCATATAGATACTTCTATCTGTGCACACATATGTACTCTCCTGTACCTACCTGTACACATATATGCTTATACACCTACATATGTCACCATCACTCTTTTTTTCAGTTATTGTTGTTGTCGCCAAATTATATATGTCATATTTTTTAGCACAAACATCCTTTTCTCTTGTGCACTTCTTAGTGGCATCGTTTACTTTGGTCAAGCTGTGCTCATTATATGCACATTCTGAGCTACTTGTCCCATCACCAAAAATAACAAGTATCTACAACCCAGAGGGTAAATCTCCCTCCCCCCACCATCCATTTCTGGTAACCACCAAAGAACATTGGTCTCTGTATACATGTCTATTTTTATCTTCTTATAAAAGTGAGACTATACAATATTTGTGCTTATGTGACTGATTTATTTCACTTAACATTATATCCTCCAGTACCATCCATGTAATAATACATTTCATGGACTCATCATTGTTCAGTCATCAACAGACACTTCACCAAAGAAGAAATTCAATCAGCCAACAAACACATAAGCAGATGCTCAGGATCATTAGCTATTAGAGAGATGCAAATCAAAACTACAATGAGATACCATTTCACCTGGCTAAAATGACACTGATTTAAAAAACAAAGCAAGCAAACAAACAAAAAAGCAGACAACTACTAATGTTGGTGAGGATGTGGGGAAACTGGAACCCTTATCCATTGCTGGTGGGACTGTAAAACGGTACAAGCACTGTGGAAGATGGTATGGCACTTCCTCAAAAACCTAGAAACAGAACTATCTTATGATCAAGCAATCCCACTCTTAGGCATATGCCCTAGAGTCCTAATAGAAATGACACAAACAGACATATGCACACCTATCCTATGTTCATTGCAGCTTTATTCACAATAGCAAAAAAAATGAGAACAGCCTAAGTGCCCTTCAGCAGATGAATGGATAAGCAAATTGTGGTATGTACATACAATGGAATACTATACAACCATAAAGAACAATAATGAGTCCATAAAACATACCATGTTTTTATTTTATTAAACAGATAACTGGTTTTGAAAGTTTTAGTTAATTATGCAAAAATAATAAATATTTTAGTACAAAAACAGAAAATATACAAGAAAAAGAGAGAGAAAAGGTCAAAAATAGATTCCATACAACAAAGTAATTTAAGATTGAAGCGTAACAAAACTCCAAATACAGTAAAACTTTTGAAAGCCGAAACCTGTGTAAGGCAGAAAATTGTTAGGGAAGGAAAACTCAAATAATTTCCACTAAAACAAGGGATAGACAAGTGAATAGAAAAGTTTTCCCACTGTCAAAGGTGAAAAACTTGTGAGACCAGAAAAAGAAGGCAGTCCCATCGAGTTCCAGCTCTTACAGGTTTCACTGTAATATAAATGGAATAAAAAACCCTTGAAGTGTGGAATAACTAAGTTGTAAATACTAGCATAAAACATGGACTACACAGTATAATAAAGGAGATGTTCTAAATAGAACTGGTTCACTAAGTAGCTCAATTATTAAAGAATTATGAAAATTTTATTATACTTAAGTACCCGCAATCCAAAATGCAATTAGCATTTATACTACTGTATAATGTTGTTCTGTAATTTAACAGAGTTTTAAACAATAGAAAGGACCTGCTTTAAGGGGATGTCAGGACACTGACAAGTAGCCATATCGAATTCCTATAAAATGACCAGTAATATCGATGCATAAAAACATCCTGCATAGGTGAAGCAAAATGTATAGAGGCTTAGAGTTGAGTTTTATTTGAGAACAAGCAAAATATATAGAGTAGAGACTGGTAAGGTTGGGTCTTTCTGGTTGTTTAAATGCACACACGCACACACACACACTCACAGAGAACATAATTAGACATAGTTTATGGCCTTGTAAAAACTGGAAAGAGAATTTTGTCTTCAGTGTCCTGAGCTTCTCCATGTCTTGCCCATTCTGTCTTGGTTTCACTTTTTTCCTGTGCAGTGTCTGCCCTTTGCTAATCTCCAATACTCCATGCCATCCATGCAATCAAACTTTTAATTCACACTCAGATAAAAGAAATTTTAGACTATTACTCTTCTTCCAGGAATATTTGAATTTGGTAATGTATTATGTAAGGGGTGATCCTATAAACATGGAAGTATTCGCTTTAGTCAGTAATATAAGAAAGCTCAATACCCTTTAAAAATACAATATAGCCAACTGCCTAATCAGAAGAATAGGCTGTCCCACAAAAGAAAGTTTATGTCTGAATTTATGCATTGGTAGTTAGTTACACAATTTTTAGAAATTAAGCAAAACTGTATTATAATTTCAAATCAACCTTCATGTAAATTCTAACATTCAAAGGTTAGACTATAAGAGTAGGGCATGTGGGGATGAGAGACTGTTCTCACATACAAGACTGTTACTCCATTCTACATGAGACAGTACTCTTCAGAATAAATTCTCTATAGGAATGAATTAATTGTGATATTGCCATTTCTCACCTTTCTAACTTTAATCGAATCACATGAAGCTGATAAGAAAATTGAAAAAGTCAAGAGCTAATGCATCTCTTATGCAAACATATCATTAATGTAAGAAATTTGTTAAAGATTACACATCATCTAGTAGACTGAGGAAGCCTGTCACATCAAAAGTTTTCTAAATCCCTTTCTGGGGTCTTAAAAGCTTGTGAGTGGCCATCTAAGATACTCCACTGGTCTCACCTTGTCAGGGGAAAGGGAGAATGAAGAAAACTAAAGACACAAAGGAAATATTAGTCCAAATGACTAATGGACCACAACAACCACAACCTCCACCAGACTGAGTCCAGCACAACTAGATGGTGCTTGGCTACCACTAACAACTGCTGTGACAGGGATCACAACAGAGGGTCTTGGACAGAGCTGAAGAAAAACGTAGAACAAAATTCTAACTCACACAAAAAAACCAGACTTACTGGCCTGACAGAGACTGGAGACACACTGAGAGTACGGCCCCTGGACACCCTTTAGTTTAGTAATGAAGTCACTCCTGAGGTTCACCCTTCAGCCAAAGATTAGACAGGCCCATAAAACAAAACAAAAGTAAAGGGACATACCAGCCCAGGGGCAAGGACTAGAATGCAGGAGGGGACAAGAAAACTGGTAATAGGGAACCCAAGGTGGAGAAAGGGAGAGTGTTGACATGTCTAACCAATGTCAGAAAACAATATGTTTACTATCTGTTTAATGCAAAGCTAGTTCTGTAAACCTTCTTCTAAAGTACAATAATAAATAAATTACATCTATTGGCCCCATTATGTTTGGAGCAAAAGAGAAAGAAGAAAACCAAAGACAGAGGAAAATATCAGTTCAAAGGACTAATGGACCGCATGAACCACAGCCTCCACCAACCTGAGCCCAGAACAGCTAGATGGTGCCTGGCTACCACCACCATCAGCTCTGACAGGAATCACAATAAAGGGTTTCGGACAGAGTGTGAGAAAAATGTAGAACAAAATTCAAATTCACATAAAAAGACCAGACTTACTGGTCTGACAGAGACTGGAGAAACCCCCGAGACTATGGCCCCCGGACACCTGCTAACTCAGAACTGAAGCCACCCAGAAGTCCACGTTTCAGCCAAAGATTAGACAGGCCTACAAAACAAACAATAACACACATAAGGAACGTGCTTCTTAGTTCAATCAAGCACGCAAGACCAAATGGGCAACACCTGCCCAAAAGCAAAGACAAGAAGATAAAAAAGGATAAGAAAACTGGACAAATGGACACGGGGAACCAGGGATATAAAGGGAAAGGGGGAGAGTGCTGACACATTGTGAGGATTGCAACCAATGTCACAAAACAATTTAAGTATAAGTTTTTTAATGAGAAACTAATTTGTGCTGTAAACTTTCACCAAAAACACAATAAAATTAAAGGAATAAAAAGTTTACTAAATCCTACAACAGGTGGAAACTTTAATTCTAGAAAATTGCCACAGATAGCCCTACCAAACCAAAAGAAACCTATTCCCTGAGTCGATTCTGACTCACAGGGACCCTATAGGACAGAGTAGAACTGCCCCATACGGTTTCCACGGAGAGGCTGGTGGATTCCAACTGCCAGCTTTTTGGTTAGCAGCCGAACTCCTAATCACTGTGACACCAGGTCTCCCAGATAGCCCTAGAGCTAATTAAAATTAACTAGGTTAGATATTTCTATATTATTTTGGGGGTGAATGGGTAGGAATATATTAAATGAATAATAGTAGTAGTAACACTGATAATGACTATTTATGTCACACATATGATGATGGTCATATAATAGGATTAAATAAGATAAAACATTCAGCATCAGATTTTACTTTCAGATTAATGCTTTTAAACATTTTTAGATTACTTTTAATTTTTCTTTATATTTTATAATTTGATTAAATGCTTTGCTACTATTATTAGTGTGACTGTATAAAAATGGGAAGAAGTCAGGTACACACCATAAACAGATATTCTAAGAGGATTTTATTGGAGGCTGTGTGTTTCTAAGGGAAAAAAAGGAAATGTGTCTGTCTAGAAAGTAAAAGGATTGGCACAGTAGAATTAAGAGATCGTGACCTCAAATATAAGAAATTAAGATTCTCAAATGAGTGATATCATGTGAGACTTAGGATTTAAAATATTTATGTTAGGTCAATATACAGCTGAGCTGGTCATCTATTATAATGCTGAATATCAATCACAGAGGAGCTAGAATTAGAACAACATTGAGCCTCAAAGAATGATATCAATGGATCACAAATGGAAAAGTTTTTCATGTATTTATTTCACATAAATTGAGTATATTATAGACAAGATGAAGGTTTTGGTTGGGGGGACTATGGATAATGGAATTTTGCCAGATTCATATGTTAGAATCAGTAAATTTTATTTTTGAAATTAGTTTCCATACAGCCAAGAGTTTAAAAGGTCTTATCTTGCATTTTAGTTATTCTAACAAGTGCTAGGGAATAGGAAGTGATGGAGTGGATGATGCCAAAAGGACCAGATGCTATGAAAGTAGACATCTTGAACATTTTGGAGTAAGAATTTTAAAGTAAAAATTTAGTCATTGTCATGCATTTTCTAAATAAAAATTTAACTGCAGTAGAAAATTTTCTATAATCTATGATTCAGCATGTTGTATCAATGGAAAGTCAATTTCCGCAAACCTTGAGGAAAAAAGTTGTTTATTATATATATTGTAAGGCTTATATTATATATAAACTTAGTTTTTTAAATATTTATGTATGTATTTAACTGGTGGCATAAGCATTCCTAGGTGTGAGAATTAGTGTGTTGGGATTTGAAAAGCTACCAAATTAACATCTTCCTGCCTATCCCATCATGGTAGATTTCTGATTGTTCCCCACAAAATTCATTCTCCTATTTTTTTGTAGAAAAATATTTTAAAATGCACTGGGATTCCTAGCTGGAGAAAACATTTTGTAGCATCCCTTCCAGCTAGGCGTGCCATGTGATTCAGTTTTGACCGAAATGCACTATGAGCAGACTGATGTAAGCAATTTACTTGTTACTTGTGTGTGAGGGAGTTGCTTGTTCTCCATTTCACTTTTTTCTGTTACAACCTGCTAAGATGTTAATGTGATGACTGAGGTTAAAACTCTATTTTCTGTACAGCAACAAGAAAAAAAAAGCCATGTATTGGTGAAGATCAGAGCAACTAGAGTGCTCACAAACTGCTGGTGAGAGAATAACAATGGTAAACCATTTTGGAGTATTTTGTAGCCATTTTGGTACAGAGCTCATTTATATACCCTATCCTTTCTCATGAAAGACAAATGTTATCCTATTGTGTTCAAATCATTTTATATTGGGGATTCTTTGATGGCAGAATAGTCTGTATCCTAAATAGTGTAACAATATTACTTGTAAATTTTGTTAAAAATAAAAATAAATTCAAAATTTATATTTATAGGATAAAAACAGGGATAATTATACAGTTGGATTTATACTATAGCCACAACAATGGACTGAAACATACCAATGATCATAAAAATGGCACAGGACAGGGGAAGCTTTCCTTCTGTTATTTATAAAGTCCTCGTGAGTTGGAGCACTCTCAAGGGCAATGAACAACAACAGAAACAATTACTCAGCAGTAGTTACAAACATCCTATGACCTTTTAAACTGAACTCTACTCTGGTTAACACTAGCACCTCATTTATTCTTTTTTTTTAAATAATATTTTATTGACTTTTTGGTGAAAGTTTACACAGCAAGTTAGGATAGCATTTGACAATTTCCACACAAATTGTTCAGTGACATTATTTATGTTTATCATAATATGTCAAAATTCTCTTTAATTGTGTTCTGTTTGTCTCATTTCTGGTGTTCTAATTTCCTTGTACTTTATCTTCTCATTGATTTAGAGTAATTGTTGACCTTTTGATCTCATACTGATGGTTTTTACATAGAGCACCAATCTTATTGGTAATACTCTTTGTTTGCCGCTTTGCTATTTCTCTAAAAGGTGACATCAGAGGATAGGATCAGTTCTTTGTTTGAAGAGTGTCTCACGGCGATAGTCTCAAGGAGTCTTCTGTTATCTCCTGTTCCAGTTTGTCTAGTTTCTTTCTTTCTTTTTTTAAATAATTTGAGTTCTGGTGGGGCCAAGATGGTGGAGTAGTCAGTCTGCTTCCTATGTCCCTCTTACAACAAAGACCTGAAAAAACAAGTGAATTCATTGTATATGAATATCTAGAAGCCCTGAACAAGGCAAAGTTGAGGACTCAGACTGAATGTGAATGACGGGGGTAGAGACAGAAGGTTCTGAAGCATCGAGGAGTTGCCTGACCTGATCTGGCAGGAGCCACAGCACTTCAGCCCGGATCAGCTCATGGTGTGCCGTGAGGCCGGCAAACAGCTGCGCATGCTCTCTCGGGAGGCACTTTCCACATCAAGAGACATCTGGGAGCAAAGGGTCTACTTGGACATGCCGAACCAGTGAAAAGCAGCACTCAAGTGGCTAAAGATAAGTACTTGGGTGTGGTCTACCATACGGATTTAAAAAAAGAAAAACATTTGAGAAAAACCTCTCTCCCATTTACCTCCTCCCTCCTCACTCTGCACATGGTCCTGGCCAGCTTCAGCGATCTGTGAGTCCCCTGGGCAGGAATTAGATCCCATAAGGCACCCTGACCCATTATCCTGGACTTGGAAAGGGAACAAATTAAAAAACAGGGACAAATAAGCTACCAGATCCCCTAAGCCAGGACCTCAGGGTTGGCACAGCTCCTTTGCCTAGGCACAGGCATAAGGAGTCTGCAGACTTTGAGTGCTTTCCACCCCTGCATAGACTTATGTGGGCCCATCTCAACAGCAAAAGTGCTCACTACCACAGTACAACAGGGTAAATACCTGAAGTCTAACTTCAAGTGTTTCCAGCTTTGAAGTGGCAGATTTGTGATGCTTGACACTGCTCTGCCTTTTAAGCATGCACCTTACCTGTCCACATCAGGGGCTTGGGAGCTGGTGGCTCCACCCACACCACCTAGCCACCGCTGACAGGGATCCAAGAATAAGTGGTGCCCCCCAGTCATTACAGCCAACAGAATATGGTGCTCATAGTCCCGCTGCAAAACTCACCTACCTACTTGCTCTCAGGGAACAGGGACACGCCTTCCTTTCAGACACTCAGGGGCAGCGGTCAGCCCCCTGCCTTGCTCAGAGTGTGACCTGCTACTGAAGCCAGATACCTGTCCCTACACCAATAACCCCTGCCTCTCTAAGACTGTAGGTGACAGCCTGCACCGCACACTTGGTGAGCTGAGCTGAATCCATATGGGAAAATTTAACAGACTTCTGGCCACACATACTTAGTAACAGAACTATCTACCTGGTGATAGGACGTTAGAGCTTCAAAGGCACCAATAATCAAACTAGCTCACACAAGCAGCCTATTTGGGCTTATCAAAACAAAATAAGAAGCTAGGACACACTAAACAGATATAAAATAAAATTGTAATAACTTATTGATGGCTTGGACACAACAGTCAGTATCAAATCACATAAAGAGGTAGACCATGATGGCTTCAGCAAGCTCCTAAAACAAAGAATCAAAAAATTTTATGGAGGAAGAAAATTTCTTGGAATTACCAGAGGCAGAATGCAAAAGATTAATATACAGAACTCTTCTAGAAATTAGAAAGGAAATTTTACAAAATGCAGGGAAATCTGGAGAACACACAAAGCAGTAGCAGAACTTAAAAAGGTTATTCAAGAGCATAATGACAAATTTAATAGGCTGCAAGGATCTATACAGAGACAGCAATCAGAAATCCAGAAGATTAACAATAAAATTTCAGAATTAAACAACTCAATAGAAAGTCATAGGAACAGAATTGAGGCAGTAGAAGTCAGAATTAGTGACATTGAAGATAAAGCACTTGACACCAACTTATGTGAGGAAAAATCAGATAAAAAATTTTAAAAAATGAAGAAACTGTAAGAGTAATGTGGGACTCTATCAAGAGAAATAACATATGAGTGATTGAAGTACCAGAACAGGGGGGGATAACAGAAAATACAGAGAGAATTGTTGAAAATTTGTTGACAGAAAACTTCCCTGATATCATGAAAGATGACAAGATATCTATCCAAGGTGCTCATCAAACCCCACATAAGATAGATCCCAAAAGAAAGTCACCAAAACATATTATAATCAAACATGCCAAAACCAAAGATAAAGAGAGAATTTTAAGAGTGGCTAGGGATAAAAGAAAAGTCATCTACAAAGGAGAGTCCATAAGACTAAGCTCCGACTAATAAGCAGAAACCATGCAAGCAAGAAGGCAATGGGATGACATATATAAAGCCTTGAAGGAAAAAAATTGCCAGCCATGAATTATATATCCAGCAAAACTGTCTCTTAAATATGATGGTGAAATTAGGGCATCTCCAGATAAACAGAAGTTTAGGGAATTTGCAAAAAACAAACCAAAATTACAAGAAATACTAAAGGGAGTCCTCCAGTTAGAAAATCAATCACATCAGACAACAACCCAAGACTGGAGCACAGGACAGAGCAACCAGATATTGACTCAGATATGGAAGTTGCACAAATACATCAAAGCTAAAACACGGAAAATAGGGAAACAGAGATATTAATATGTAACAGTTGACAACATAAAACAAAAAACAGTGACTCAAGAAATGTAGACATAGATTTTTCATATGGAAAGGAAGTCAAGGCAATACAAAAAATAAAAGACTGGTATAAACTTATAAAAATAGGGGTAAATATTAAGGGAACCACAAAGGAAACTAATAATCTTACAACTCAGAATAAAAAACTAGAAAAATATAAAGACTCAGCAAACACAAAATCAACATTAATGAAAAAGATGAAAAGAAAATACATAAACAAAAATGACTCAGTGCAGAAAATTAAGTAGAACAAAGAAACTGTGAAAACACACACAAAAAAGACATCAAAATGACAGCACTAAACCCATACCTATCAATAATTAAGCCGAATGTAAATGGACTAAATGCACCAATAAAGAGACAGAGAGTGGCAGATTGGATAAAAAAACATGATTGGTCTATATGCTGCCTACAAGAGACACATCTTAGACTTAAAAACACAAAGAAACTAAAACTCAAAGGATGAGAAAAAAATATATCAAGCAAACAACACCCAAAAAAGAGCAGAAGTGGCAATATTAATCTCTGACAAAATAGACTTTAAAGTAAAATCCACCACAAAGGGTAAGGAAGGACACTATAGAATGAGAAAAGAGTCAATACACCAGGAGGACATAACTGTAATAAATATTTACGCACCCAATGACAGGGCTCAAAAATACATAAAACAAACTCCAACAGCCCTGAAAAGCGAGACAGAGACAGCTCCACAATAGTAGTAGGAGATTTCAACACACCACTTTCAAAGAAGGACAGAAAATCCAGAAAGTAGCTCAACAAAGACACAGAAGAGCTAAATGTTACAATAAAACAATTTGATCTCATAGATGTATACTGAACACTCCACTCAACACAGCCAAGTATACTATGTTTTCCAATGAACATAGAACATTCTCCAGAATGGACCACATATTAGGATATAAAGAAAGCCTTAACAAAATCCAAAGCATTGAAATATTACAAAGCATCTTTTCTGACCATATAGCCCTAAAAGTAGAAATCAGCAACAGAAAACACAAGTAAAAAAAATAAAACACATGGAAACTGAACAACATCTGGCTCAAAAATTACTGGGTTATAGAAGAAATTAAGGATGGAATAAAGAAATACATAGACTCAAATGAGAATGAAAACACATCCTACCAGAACCTTTGGGACACAGCAAAAGTAGTGCTCAGAGGTCAGTTTATCACAATAAATGCACACATCCAGAAGGAAGAAAGGGTCATGATCAAAGCATTAACCCTACAACTGGAACAAGTAGAAAGAGAGCAGTAAAAGAAGCCCTCAGGTGCCAGAAGAAATCATAATTAGAGCAGAATTAAATGAAATAGAGAACAGAAAAACAATTGAAAGAGTTAAAAAGAACAAAAGGTGGTTCTTTGCAAACATTAACAAAACTGGCAAACCATTGGCCAAACTGACAAAAACAGGAGAGGCTGCAGATAACCTGTATAAGAAATGAAATGGGTGATATCACAACAGACCCAACTGAAATTAAAAGAATTATAACAGAATACTATGAAAAGTTGTACTCTAACAAATTTGCAAACCTAGAGGAAACGACAAATTTCTAGAAACTCAGCACTTACCTAAACTAACACAAACAGAGGTAGAACAACTAAATAAACCCATAACAAAAGAAGACACTGAAAAGGTAATTAAAAAACTCCCAACAAAAAAAAAAAAAGCCCTGGCCCGGATGGCTTCACTGGAGAATTCTACCAAGCTTTCAGAGAAGAATTTACACCACTACTACTAAAGGTATTTCAGAGCATAGAGAATGATGGAATACTCCCAAACTCATTCTATGAAGCCAGCATAACCCTGATACCAAAACCAGGTAAAGACACCAGAAAAAAAGAAAATTACAAACCAATATCCCTTATGAACACTGACGCAAAAATCCTCAACAAAATTCTAGCCAACAGAATTCAGCAACATATCAAAAAAATAATTCACCATGACCAAGTAGGATTTATACCAGGCATGCAGGGATGGTTCAAAATTGGAAAAACAATCAATGTAATCCATCACATAAATAAAACAAAAGACAAGAACCAAATGATGTTATCAATAGATGCAGAAAAGGCATTCGACAAAATCCAACACCCATTCATAATAAAAACTCTCAACAAAATAGGAATAGGAGGGAAATTCCTCAGCATAATTAAGGGCATTTATAGAAAGCCAAAAGCCAACTTCATCGTAAATGGATAGACTTTGAAAGCATTCCCCTCGAGAATGGGAACCAGACAAGGATGTCCTTTATCACCAGTCTTATTCAGCATTGTGCTGGAGGTCGTAACCAGAGCAATTATGCTAGAAAAAGAAATAAAGGGCATCCAAATTGGTAGGGAAGAAGTCAAAGTATCTCTGTATGCAGATGATCTGATCTTATACACAGAAAACCCAAAGAATCCACAAGAAAACTATTGGAACTAAGAAGATTTCAGCAAAGTTTCAGGATACAAGATAAACATACAAAAATCACTTGACTTCCTTTACACCAAAAAAGAGACCCACGAAGAGGAAATCACCAAATCAGTACCATTTACAATAGCCCCCAAGAAGGTAAAATACTTAGGAACAAATCTAACCAGAGAAGTAAAAGACCTACACAATGAAAACTACAAGGCACTATGCAAGAAACCAAAAGAGACCTGCGTAAGTGGAAAAACATACCTTGCTCATGGATAGGTAGGCTCAACATAGTGAAAATGTCAATTCTATCCGAAGTGATCTACAGATATATTGCAATCCCGATCCAAACTGTACGGGCATTTTTTAATGAGACAGAGAAACAAATCCCCGATTTCATATGGAAAGAGAAGAGGCCCCAAATAATTAAAGCATGATTTAAGAAGATGAACAAAGTGGGAGGCTTCACAATAACTGATTTTAGAACCTATTATACTGCCACAGTAGTCAAAACAACCTCGTACTGGTACAACAACTGATACATAGACCAACGGAACAGAATTGAGAATCCAGACATAAATTCATCCACCTAGGAGCAACTGATATCTGACAGATGCCCAAAGTCTGTTAATTGGGGAAAAGACAGTCTCTTTAAAAAATGGTGTGACATAACTGGATATCCATCTGCAAAAAACTGAAACAAGACCCATACCACACACCATGCACAAAAACTAACTCAAAATGGATCAAAGACTTAAATATAAAATAAAAACAATAAAGATCATGGAAGAAAAAATAAGGACAACACTAGTAGCCCTAATACATGGCATAAGCACTGTACAAACCATAAGTAACAATGCACAAGTCTCAGAAGAGAGACTAGATAAATGCGAGCTTCTAAAAATCAAACACTTGGCTCATCAGAAGATTTCACCAAAAGAATAAAAAGGCAATCTACAGACTAGGAAAAAGTTTTGGCTAAGAGAAATCCGATCAGCGTCTAATCTCTAAAAATCTGCAAGATACTGAAAAATCTCAACAACAAAAAGACAAATAACCCAATTAAAAAATGGGCAAAGGATATGAAGCCACACTTCGCTAAAGGAGATTTGCAGGTAGCTAACAGATATATTAAGAAATGCTCATGATCATTAGCCATTAGAGAAATGCAGATCAAAACTACAATGAAATATTGTCTCACCCCAACAAGGCTAGAAATAATCCAAAAAACACAAACTAATAAATGCTAGAGAAGTTGTAGAGAGTCTGGAATGCTTATACCTTGTTGGTGAGAATGTAAAATGGTACAACCACTTGGAAATTGATTTGGCACTTCCTTAAAAAGCTAGAAATAGAAGTACCATACGATGCAGCTATCACACTCCTTGGAATATATCCTAGAGAAATAAGAACCGTCACACGAATAGAAATATGCACACCCATGTTCATTTCAGCAGTATTCATAATAGCAAAAAGATGGAAACAACCTAGTTGTCCATCAACTGAAGAATGGATAAACAAATTATGGTATATCCACACAGCTGAATACTACTCAATGATAAAGAACAATGATGTAGCCGTGAAACATCTTATAACATGGAGGAAGCTGGAAGTCATTATGCCGAATGAATTTAGTCAGTCACAGAAGGACAAATATTGTATAAGACCACTATTATAAGAACTCAAGAAATGGTTTAAACACAGAAAAAAACATTCTTTGCTGGTTATGAGGGTGGTGAGGGAGGGTGAGGGTTATTTACTAACTAGATAGTAGGTAAGAATTATCTTAGGTGAAGGGAAGGACAGCACACACTACAGAGGAAGTCAACACAACTGGACTAAACCAAAGCTAAGAAGTTTCCTGAATACAATCAAACACTTTGAGGGACAGAGTAGCAGGAGTAGGGATCTGGGGACCATGCTTGCAGGAGACATCTAGTTCAACTGGCATAACAAAGCTTATTAAGAAAAAGTTCTGCATCCTACCTTGGTGAGTGGCTTCTGGGGTCTTAAAAGCTTGCAAGCTGCCATCTAAGATGCATCAATTGGTCCCAACTACCTGGAGTAAAGGAGAATGAAGAACACCAAAGACACAAGGCAGGTATTACTCTAAGAGAGAGAAAGAGCCACATATACCAGAGACTTCATCAGCCTGAGACCAGAAGAACTAGATGGTGGCCGGCTACCACCGATGACTGCCCTGACAGGGAACACAAAAGAGAGTCCCTGATGGAACAAGAGAAAGGTGGGGTGGACAACTCATATTCTATTAAAAGGACCAGAGTTAATGGTCTGACTAAGACTGGGGGAACCCCAGAAAGCATGGTCCCCAGATTCTCTATCAGCCCAGAACTAAAACAATTTCTGAGGTCAACTCTTCAGACAAAGATTGGACTGGACTGTGGGATATAAAATGATACTCATGAAGAGTGTGCTTCTTAGCTCAACTAGATACATGAGACTAAATGGGCAGTTTCTGTCCGGAGGTGAGACGAGAAGGCAGAGAGTGTTAGGAGGTGGTTAAATAGACATGGGAAATAAAGGGGGGAAAGGCAGAGTGTGCTGTCACAGTATGGGGAGAGCAATTAGTGTCACATAACAGTGTATGTATAGAGTTTTGTATTGGAAACAATAAAAATAAAAATAAATAATTAATTTGAGTTTTGTCTCATATTTTTCTCCCGTTCTATCTGGGACCATCTATTGTGAATATGTTCAGAACGCTGAGTAGTGGTAGCCAGGCACCATCTAGTTCTTCTGGTCTCAGGGTAGATGAGGTTTTTGCTCGTGTAGACTTGTTTCTTCTCTGAACTTTTGGTTGCCTTATTACTGTTTTGTTCCTGATGAGTAGAGACCCATAGTTGTGTCTTAGATGGCGTCTCGCAAACTTTTAAGACCCGAGACACTACTCACTTCACTAGGATGCAGATCGTGATTTTTGTGAACTATGTCATGCCAATAGAATGAGTTGTCCTGTGAGACTATGGTTCTAAGCTTTCAAACCCAGAAAATCAATCTTGGAAAGTGTTTGGTTATGTCTGAAGAGTATCCATATTTGTGTCTTCAATGAATACATGTGCCTCCACTCACATATTTGTATTTATTTATAGTTATTTCTAACAGTTCTGACAGATGTACACACTTGTCCCTACCCATATATCAGTATGCCTATACTCATCCATATGTGTTCACACACTCATTTTTACTTTGGTTGTGCAGTGCTCACTACAACCACATTCAGTGCTGCTTTACCCATCACAAAAATAGCAAGTCTTTACGACATAAAGAGTACTTCTCCCTCCCCCTTCTTTCCCTGGTAACCAGAAATGAACATTGAGCTGTTTATATTTATCTATTCTTGTCTTCTTATAAAACAGGGATCATACAATATTTTCCCCTATATGCTGGACTTATTTCACTCAGCATTATGCCCTTCAGGTCTACCTATGTTATAATATATTTCACAGACTCATCGTTGTTCTTTATGGTTGTGTATTATTCCATTGTATTTTGCTTATCCATTCATCCATTGATGGGCATCGGTTGTTTTCCCATTTATTCTTGGTAAGTGAAAAATTTGGTTAAAGATCTGAGAAAATATTGAGTATGAGTAATTCAAATTACCAGTCTATTGTCTAGGAAGAAATGAAATCTTCAATATGTTAGGACTGCATAGTCCAAACAATAAGATGATTACAAAAGTCATAAAGACTTTAGTATCCTATACATCTTTCAGAACTGGTCTGTAGGTCCATGTTTGAATGTCTTAATTATTGTCATAAGGGCCCTGGTGGGGCAGTGGTTAAGTGTTTAGCTGCTAACTGAAAGGTCCACAGTTTAAATCCACCAGTCACTCCGCAAGAGAAAGATGTGGTAGTCAGCCTTGAAAACCTATGAGGTAATTCTACTCTGTCCTATAGGGTCACTACGAGTTGGAATCGATGTAACGAGTTTTTTTTTTTTTTTTTTTTTTTTAATTGGTGTCATCATAGATCCAAATGTTGTTACAGAGTTTTTTTTTTTTTTCATCCTTTTACCTGTCTCTTTACTGTCTAAAGAGAGTCCAGAGTTCATGTTTTGTGAAGATAATGAGAGAAAATATTTTAACGATATTTGACAATACTTAATCTGTAACTTCCATTGTAATTCAGCTCCTTCTAGGCATATGGTGTCTTTCATTTATGCCTAGAAGGAGCTGAATTACATTAAGTATGCTTCATTCCACATTAAGCGTTGATGGAGCACCTAATAAATTCATGTTAATAGAGGAAAAGTTATTATGATCATGATGACAATTTCTTTTCCAAGTAATCCAAGATACTTTTCCAATATTTCCACGTTTGTCAAATATAAGATTTGTAACCATTTTAGGACTACATCTGTAGCTGGTTGATCTCCTTGTCCATGTGCTATTATCCTGCCTGGAAAGAACCATCTACATTTTTGTTCATTTTTACCTATGCATAATATTCACTGTGTGAATACACATCTGCCTTTTATTCTTTTAACTTATTTTGTTGTTAATAAACGTTTGAATTTTTCCAATAATTTGCTCTTTAGAGTGATAAGTTATGAATATGTTTGTGCATGTTTCGTGGAGCCTATGGGAAAGCATTTCCCTGGATAATATACCTAAGAGTTAAATTACCAGAGAGTGAGCCTGGTATTAAGTTCATAATTATGAGATGGTGCTAAACTGTAGTGGCAAACTTTTCAAAGTGGATATACCATTTTAACTTCCACCAGAATCAATTCTGGTGGATCGACATCCTCCCCAACATGTGTAATTATCAGGTTTATTTTTATAATTATTTTTTATTTTTATAATAAAATGAACATACAATATTATTCCATTGTTGTTATGATTCTTATTTCCTTGAGCATTAATGAAGTTGAACATCTATTCATGTATTTTTGGCGTTATGTTTCCTCTTTTGTAAAATATCTATGTCACTTTTTCTTAGACTGTTTATACTTTTCTTACTGATCTCTGTAATTTCTTGACTATACACATAAACACAAAATTAAAGGCCACACACTAGTATTTAAGTGTGCATGGTTCAGTATATAAAGTGTTTGTCAAAAATATTGACACTCAGAAAATGATAAAATATTAACGAAATGTATTGTTGTCAACGAAACGCTACTTTCTCTTGTTTTATTTTTCTCTGTCTCTATGCTTTACTTATTTTTTTTATTTTCAATACTAGTGTTTTATTATTATTATTATTATTATTTGCACTGCAAATATTTTCTGCAAGATCACATTAAGTATCTGCTGAATAAATGAATATTGAATTAAAACACTTGTTCAAATACTGGTTCTTCCATTCAGAAGCTGTGTAAATTTAGTAAAGTCATTTATATCCTCTGAATTTCAATTTTCTGTGTTAAATGTGTATATCTACTTCATCACTTATGATTTCACTACTTTGTTTAATAATAAAATGACATCCTGAGAAACTGAAAAAAAATAATTTTATACAAGTGAGTTTTTATTTTTCTCTTATGAATAATAAATAACTAGCTAGCTACTTACATACATAGATGATCAAATGATAGATGATAGGAGGCTAGCTAGCTAGCTAGCTTGATAGATAGATGAAGGTATGTTTTAATAATAAAAGAAATCTGATGCAGAATTTCTATCACTTTACCACCGAATCATACAGCAAATGATTTTTTTCTAACATTGAAACCAAAGGATATTTCTTAGATTTTTTTCTGACCTTGAAATCAAAGGATATTTCTTAGAAAAGTAGTGTTTTTTTTTTAAACAAACTTTAATCACAAAAAATTCCATTGTTACATTTGCTTTATATCTCTCTTGTAATAGAATTTCAAGAATATAACACAATATTCCAGATTCATCAGTTTATACAAGAAATGATTTTCTCTTCTGTTGGTAGTATGACCTTTTCCTTTTTCTGCTGGCTTTTTCCTCCAAAGAAAGGTGCCTATGTCCTGACTTAAAGTTACAGTACATCCAAAGTCCCTTGACTGAGCTGTAGCTGATAACACATAACTGACCAAAAGAAGCTTCACCCTGTGGCAAATCATATATAATTATATTTCCACAAGCCATCATGACATCTTTTGATTTAATTTGATCATTTATCTTTATTGCACTATAATATACACTTTATTATTAGAGAGGATAATAATATAATATTTTAACTAATAAAATTTACAAATATATTTTAGGGATTTGCATAAATAATGGTGTTTTAATATTACCATGGAAATCTATAGAAAATAAAATGTACTCTTTAGCATATATGTTGAGCTCAATTTTAACAGCTTATAGTCTGATAGAAATGATATTTAAACTGTCAACTGAGTTATGGTATGTTCATTTCAGGTTTTGGTCTTGGAATTTTTTCAAAAGTTGTTCAATTACACTATACAAAGATAGCCAGAAGCCAATTGATAAATGCCACAAATCGGATCTAATCCGGAAAAAAAAAATGCAATTTGTGCTAATTATATCATCTCACAAGATACCTGCAATTATTTTAACTATGTTAATGTTTTCTGTAACTGTTGGACAAACTGTCCTCATTTTCATGGTAAAATGATATAAACAAAAATGTTTTCCATATCAGTGAAACTTCCAATAACATTCAATATATTTTAAAATTCAACTAGATTAGTGATAAACATATATGGGAAATTTAAATATGCATGACTGATGCCTCTGCAGTGTGGTCATTGAATGGAGAGAATGAAAGTTTGGAGGTAAGATCAGATTTAATATTGTAACATCAAAATTCACCTTAAGCTAAAGAATGTTAAGTAATAAGGTCTCTTTCCTCAGTGACCCATAGAAGAGAGACAAAGGGGAGTGGAGAAGACAGTACCGTATTTTCACATACATATGCTTTTTCTTCCTAGACTATCCTAGAAATCAATTTCTAAGAGGTCCTGTCCCAGTTATTATGGCTCTGTATAGTAAATTATTCAATAACTTAGTTGCTTAAAACAGTAACATTCATTTTGCTCACAACAGCTTGTCTTTGCTGTACTCAGCATCACCTAAGGTGGCTTGAAGACTGAAGCTGGAATCATCTGAAGGCATGTTGAGAGTATATGAGAACACCTGTGGGATGGAACACCTGGATTTTCTCGGGTAGTTTCCTCTATCTCTAGGTGACCTCTTCATGTGCTTTCCCCAGCATGGCAGTTTTAGAGCAGTCAGATTTTGTATGTGCCAACTCAGTCAGAGCTTATCCAAGAGAAAGTAAGACAGTTGTTTTGCCTTTTATAACCTAGCCTCAGAAGTCACATAGCATCACTTCCATCATAATGTATCAGTCAAAGCAGTTACAAAGGTCTGCCCGTTTCAGGGAGAGAAAACATAGACTTCCACCGCTCAACAGAGTAGTTATCAACCTCAAGTTATAAGAAGAGGTGGGATAACATATATACTTTGGAAAATACTATCTGCTACAAGCTCTGAAGTGAGAAAAGATTGATGCTGATAGACCAACTAAGGTAAATGCACCCTAGCCTAAAGGAGCAAATCAGACCTCAGGGTCAGCAATTCGTCAATCAAGAAAGCCACTAATTGAAACTATAGTGAACTCAGCAAAATTTTGATAGTTGCACTATGATAAGAAATTATCCAGAACCAGTTGAGAAACTCAACAGCAAATGCTGTTTCTTCTTCTATTGCAACCTAACTACTTTGAAGAGGAACCAGCGCTAAAGAACAAGGAGGGGCCCATACCATAAAGCTAAAGATATCTTCCTTCCTGAAAAAAATTCCATCTTCTTTTAACCTCTAAACATTGAGTCTTTCATAGGGATGAATTAATGGGGAAGACAGTGTTTACTTTTTCTAAGATTTCATAGAATACATAGAAGAATGCTTACCAGGGACATCACTGAGTGAGAGTCTCTATTTAATAATTAAGACTTGTACTGAAATGGTGATTTAGAGTATGCTGGCTAATTCAGTTTCATCCACTGAAGGAATCTCTTATCTCCTTTCTCAGCGAGTCTCTACAGACTATTTATTGAACTTGTATGCTTAACCTTGCTCATCTGTTGCAGATCCATCTTTTCTGGTCATGTTCTGTCTCTCCACCAACCTGCCCTGCATCTGTGACTTCAGGCTGACCCTGAGATACTAAATGGGCTTTTAACCTGAGACTGTGTGTCAGGACCACTCATTTTAATGTGGAGTCCTAGTTTTTAGAATCTTATTGCAGAAACTGACCACTGGGCTTTTGCTTTGAGGGTGAATGACCAGAAAGTATAAAACACATAATTTATGTTATTCCATTTAATTCTCTCAGTATCGGATTTAGGCCAAATATTATTAACTTTGCTTTACACCAAAGAAAGCTTTATAACTTCTTGCAACTACATAGCACATGAATAATAGGGGAATTCTGGAATTTTGAAATTTGATATAGATCTTTCTTTGCAGTACAGGAATCATTTAGCTGTCTTGATCCTGTTTCTAGATTTAATGTTCATATCTACTAATATTACTTCTACCCAACCAAAACTCTAGTTAAAACTTTAGCAAAGAGTCCTCTGCTAGTTAATGAAGAAGCCACTTGTTATTTTGTTTTTCACTATCTAAAGGCTAAGATTTTAAAATAGATAATTAAATTCTTAGCTTGATTGTTGATTTATTTCTTATAGGACTTTTAGTCAAAAAATGATTTTCTTCCAGTTGAAACTACTCACTGAATTTAGGATTAAGACATATATGATAAGCTAACAAGTACAATCTACCACAATTTCTTTTTGATAATAAGGATGCTTTTATTGGTAGTTCTTAAAGTAGAATACTAAGGTAGCAATTCAGAAATCTCAATTCTTGCCAGGAAATATATTAAAAAAATTATTAAATGGTAGTTTATTAAACTAAAAAGATATAATTTGGTTGCTTTATGAATTTAGATAATTAAAATAGTAGTTAAATCAATGTAGTAATATAAATTATTCAATATTCACATGCTATCTATAATTTCTAAAAATAACTATAGTTTAAGGCAAAGTAATTCCATCCCTTACTAATTAAATGTATCATTCTCATTCCAGTGATTATTTCAATTTACTCAAGACCTAGTAGACAAATGGACAAAATATTCCTCAATAAAAGTAACAGTTTAGCTTTTAGAAAATATTTTTCATTGTTCTTGGGCCTTAGTTTAATGATTGCAAGTTACTGCTCATTACTGACTATTCCTTGCTAACAAAACTGAAAATATATTTCCCTTGAGTATTAGACCAACTTGTTCATATTGCATACAAGCTTTCTCCCTCTGAAATATTTTGTAGTTAAGTAAATCTTTCCCCTTTTGTTTTTCTCTAAATACGTGAAAAACTTACCTGGTTGTATATGTTGAATCAGTTGCTTCCTGTGTGCTTTTTTATATATTGGGTATATCACATCCTTTTCCTTCAAGGAACTGTGAGTCTTTGACTAACTCAGGACTGGATATTGAATAAAGTTCCGTTACTCTCTATAGAAGTGGCTCAGATTAGGCCTAATGTTTTTGTTTCTACGAACATTAGAACATTAGTGATATGCTCATCTGTCTACCACTGGGGGAGCACGGAGCAAGATGCATGTTATGATGATCTTGCCCATGATGCCATCACAGTTGAGTCACTGTACCTTCTGTCACCTCAAGATCCTGGTGTCCATATTAAAATCAGGAAGCACATTTCACTTTCCATGTCCCTTACTCCATAAATAGACTACACATTATATATAAAATATATGTATATGAATGCAACGCTGGTGCTGATCTCCCAGTGTATTTCTTAAGATCTTAAAGAAAGTAGTGCCCTCTGGGCCCACTCCAGGAGACATATTTGGAAATGGGTTAACAGGTTACACACGATAAATTTACCTGAACAGTCCTATCTACTAAAACCAAGATATTTCTGATACATTACCTATAATCTGGAAACCCTGGTGGCTTAATGGTTAAGAGCTACAACCGCTAACCAAAAGGTCAGCAGTTCAAATCCACCAGGCACTCCTTGGAAACCCTATGGGGCAGTTCCAGTTTGTCCTATAGGGTTGCTATGAGTCAGAATTGACTCAATGGCAATGGATTTGGTTTTTTTTTTTTTCTTTGTTTTTTTAACCTACATTCTGGACAATGAATAAGGAAGATCAAAGAAGTATTGACGCCTTTGAACTAAGGTGTTGGTGAAGAATATTGAATATACCATGGAGGCCAAAAGAATGAACCAGTCTGTCTTGGAAGAAGTATAGACAGAATGCTCGTTAGAAGCAGGACGAGCATGGTGAGACTATGTCTCAGAGTCCAGAATAAGTAGAAAGTGAACATGTATTAGTAATTTTAGTCCAAATAAGGCTACATCTTTGAAATAACACTCTCAGAGTCAGTCACCAAAATCTATTAGTCATGGTTTTGCCAATGCTGTTGCAGTAACAACAACAAAACAAATCTCTGACTTGCATAAAAATATCTATTTAATGTTTCATGAACAAAAATTTTTCATAGTCCTCATGGACTGTGGGTCAGCTTTGGCTCTACTCCATGTATAGACTCATTCTAGCACCCAGGCTTAAGGAGGAGTCCTTCTCTGGGATGTAATGTTCTCATAGAGGGACAGAAGCGGTACATGCAAAACTCAATCACACAATCACATTATGTGCTTCTATATGGCACACCTTACATTTTCCCATATTTCACTGGCCAGAAAAAGTCACCTATCCAAGCGTGACAATAAGGTAAGGAGGCATGGAAAGGACAGTAACACGTAATCCTTTTAATGAGGAGTAAACAAATATTTTTTTGAAAAAAAAATACAAAATTCAAAAATGAAATACCAAATCTTGAAAATTTTTGGATTGCAGATTTGTATTGTAGTTGGATACTCTCAAGCATGTTCTGGGAAGTGATTCTATTTAGAAGATGGACAAAACAAGGCACGTTTGGGTGGGTGGTTTAGGCAAGTTGGCTTCCTCAAGTAAGACAAATTATTTAGAGAATGGCATTCAGTATTTTTAAGAAAGGAGAAACTGCTTCAGTAGACATAAACATGCTGTGGTTGATTTTATGTGTTAAGTTGACTAGACTATGGTTTTATAAGCCAAATATGAGCTGTAAGCCAAATACAAGTCTAGATGTTGATACGAAAGTATTTAGATATGATAAATATTTATAAATATAAATAAAGCAGATTACCCTCCATAATGGGGGGGGGGGGACCCATCCAATCAGTTAAAGGCCTTAAAGCAAAAACTGAGGTTTCCTGATGGGAGAAGGATTCTGCCTCGAGACTGTAACTATGTTCAGCAAGAGTTTCCAGCCTGTCTGACCTATGGATTTCAGACTCAAGACTTCTGGCATTTCCAGGCTGCTGTGGTTAGGAGTTCAGGTGTCGCAGTGGCGATGGTTGTCGGGGCGGCAGAGACAATAACCAATGCCACAACTCTTACAGCGAAGTGGGGCCAGGAGGGTCACTCTGAGGAGTTGAACCCCAGCTTCAGTCCCAGGAGTTTATTTTATAGTCAGTACAGCAAGCAGTGAAGCAAATAACAGAACAATGGGCTTTGGGTGAGTAACAGTACGTTTCGGGCAAGGGAGAAGGAATTCAGGTAAACAAGCCAATCAGTAACAGGACAATAGTTTTGGGAAAACAAATCTCTTTCTCATCGCTGACAAGTCTCCAACATGTCGTATACAGCATAGAGGCCTGTGGGGGCTGCAGCTGTCAATAGTGCAGCCATGTTTAAATGGCATATATCTCCACATTCAGGTACACCTGAGTCCTCTGATCCTTCCATATATTCACCAAAGAATATGATTTGAATTTACTTTCTTTGCCCTAAATTGCATAGATTAGATGTTTTGAATTCAACTTATGTTGTAATTTGTAATCCTGTAGAATCGAACTGTATTTTTGTTTTTTGGCTATGTTGGTACTTGAGCTTAAATATACAAGAGATTACATAGTATAATTATAGACAGTCCATGAAGTTCATCTATTTTATGGAGTAAAAATTAGTAATTAGAAACTTAGAATTACCATTCTCATTTTCAGGTTATACGATGGAGTTAGCAATAACCACCCCATAACACAAACACTGAGGATAATACAAACAGAAAAATTTTAAATATAGGGCAACAAAAATTAGCAACATTTATCTACTATATATACCTATTCAAGAAATCCCTCCTGGTGCAAATGGATAAGAGCTTGGCTGTAACCGAAAGATTGGTTGTTCAAGTCTATCCAGAGGCACTTCTGAAGTAAAGCCTGGTGATCTACTTCTGAAAAATCAGCCACTGAAAAATCTATGCAGCACAATTATACCCTGGCACAAATGAGGTCTACATGAGTCAGAATCAACATTATGGCAAATGGTTTGCTTGTTGGCTTCTTTCTCTCTCCTCTTTCTCTTTTTTGGTTGCTTATATTCATAGAGGATCCTTGGTGGCATAGTGGTTAAGAGTTTGGCTGCTAACCAAAAGGTTGGCAGTTTGAATCCACCAGCCGCTCCTTGGAAACCCTAAGGGGCAGTTCTACTCTGTCCTATTAGGTTGCTATGAGGTGGATTTGACTCCACGGCAACAGAGGGTTATTTATAGAAAAAGTTATTTGAAGTAGATACCCAAAATATTAATGAGGCAGATTCTTCAGAACTTGTATGAGTACTTTATTCTATATCAGATAAAAGTGTGGCACTCACCTTTTTTTTTTTTTTTCTTTATTTTTTTATTGTACTTCAGGTAAAGGCTTACAGAACAAATAGCCCCTCATGAAAGAGTAGTACACATGTTTTAAGACACTGGTTAACAACCTCACAACATATCAACCCTCTAACTTCTTAACCTTTTTTTTTGGTGAAAATACACATAGCCAAAGATACACCATTCCAAAAATTTCTACATGCACAGTTCAGTGACATTGACAACGCTCTTCCAATTGTGCTATTATTCTCACTTAAGATGAAGGCTTACAGAATAAAACAGTCTCTCATTTAACAGTTACTACAAATGTTGCCCTATGACAACGGTTAACAATCTCACGACACATCAACAATATCCTTACTCAGACTTGGGTTCCCTATCACCAGCTTCCATGTCCCCCTCTGCCCCCTGGCCCCCATCACTGGACTTCTGTACCTCATTAGTCTCATTTGGTTTTACGGGGCTGTCCACTCCCAGGCTGAACAGTGAACCTCGGAGGTAACTTCACCACTGAGCTAAAAGGGAGTCCGGGGGCCATACTCTCAAGGTTTCTCCAGTCTCCTTTAGGCCAGTAAATCTGGTCTTTTTTTTTTTTTTTGTGAGTTAGAATTATGCTCTACATCCTTCTCCAGCTCTGTGCAGAACCCTCTGCCATGATCCTGGTCAGAGCAGTCAGTGGTGGTAGCCGGGCGCCATCTAGCTGTACTAGACTCAGTCCAGTGGAGGCCTTGGTAGCTGTGGACTACCAGTCCTTCAGACCAATCTTTTCCCTGTATCCTGTTCTCTTCATTCTCCCTTGCTCCCAAAGGGATGAGACCAGTGGAGTATCACAGATGGCCGCCTACAGGCTTCTAAGACCCCAGACACTACTCACCAAGGTAGAACGCAGAGCACTGTCTTTATAAGCTGTGCCATGCCAATTGAGCTAGATGTTTCCCAAGACCATGGTCCCCACAGCCCTCCGCCCAGCAGTTCAGTCCCTCAGGGAGTTTGGATGTGTCTATGGGGCTTCCATGACCTTTCCTTGTACAAGTTGTGCTAGTTTCCCCTGTACTGTGTACTGTCTCACCCTTCACCCAAGATACCACTTACCTATTGCCTATTTAGTATTTTCCCCCCACCCCTCCCATCCCTCGTAACCAACAAAGATTGTTACATTTTGTGTGTGAACTTTTTCATGGGTTTTTACAATACAGGTCTCATACAATATTTGTCCTTTTGTGATTGACTTATTTCACTCAGCATAATGTCCTCCAGTTTCATCCATGTTATGAGATGCTTCACAGATTCATTGTTGTTCTTTTTTGTTGCATAGTACTCCGTTGTGTGTATGTACCATAGTTTGTTTATCCATTCATCTGTTGATGGGCATCTAGGTTGTTTCCATCATTTTGCTATTGTGAACAAGGCTGCCATAAACATAGGTGTGCATATGTCTATTTGAGTGACGACTCTTATTTCTATAGGATATATTCCTAGGAGTGGGATTGCTGGATGGAATGGTATGTCTATTTCTAGCTTTCTGAGGAAGCACCATATCATTGTCCGAAATGGTTGTATCATTTTGCATTCCCACCAGCAGTGCATAAGAGTTCCCATCTCCCCGCAGCCCCTCCAACATTTGTTATTTCCAGTGTTTTTGATTGGTTCCAGTAATGCCGGGGTGAGATGGTATCTCATTGTGGTTTTAATTTGCATTTCTCTAATGGCTAGTGATCGTGAGCATTTCCTCATGTGTCTGTTGGTCGCTTGAATGTCTTCTTTGGTGAAGTGTCTGTTCATTGCCTTTGCCCATTTTTTAATAGGATTACTTGTCTTTTTGTTGTAGAGGTGCTGGATTTTCTTGTAGATTATGGAGATTAGAACTTTGTCTGACTTGTACTGTCCAAAAATTTTTTCCCAGTCTGTAGGTTCTCTTTTTACTCTTTTGGTGAAGTCTTTTGAAGAGCATAGGTGCTTGATTTTTGAAGATCCCAGTTATCTAGCTTATCCTTTGGGGTTTGTGCATTGATGGTTATGGTTTGTATCCAGTTGATGCCATGTATTAAGGCCTGAAGTGTTGGTCCTATTTTTTCTTCTATGAGCTTTATAGTTTTAGGCTTTATATTCAGGTTTTTGATCCATTTTGAAGTAGTTTTTGTATATGGTGTGAGGTATGGGTCCTGTTTCATTTTTTTGCAGATGGATACCCAGTTTTGCCAGCACCATTTGTTAAAAACACTGTCTTTTCCCCATTTGATGGACTCTGGGCCCTTGTCGAAGATCACGTGACCGTTGGTGGATGGATTTACATCTGGGTTCTCAATTCTGTTCCATTGGTCAATGTATCTGTCATTGTACCAGTATCAGGCTGTTTTGACTACTGTAGCTGTATAGTAGGTTCTGAAGTCAGGTAGTGTGAGTCCTTTATTCTTCTTCTTCAGTAGTGCTTTACTTATTCGGGGCTTCTTCCCTTTACATATAAAGTTAATGATTAGTTTTTCCATCTCTTTGAAGAATGTCGTTGGTATTTGGATCGGGATTGCATTGTATTTGTAAATTGCTTTTGGTAGAAATGTCATTTTCACAATGTTGAGTCTACCTGTCCATGAGCATGGTATGTTTTTCCATTTATGTAGATCTCTTTGCGTTTCTTGCAGTGGCACTCACCTTTTTTTTGGCAATAAAGTTATGTTAGAACACAGCCACATTTACCACTTATATAATGTCTGTGATTGTTTTTGCAGTACAGTGGCAGAGTCGAATAGTTACAACAGAGACCACATGGCCCAGAAAGTTTAAAATATTTACTATCTGACTTTTACAGGAAAAGTTTGTCAACCATTTTGTAAAACACGAACATTCTCTAAAATTTTAACAACAAAACAATACATAGTATGGTAGTCCTACAGACAATTT
Source organism: Dugong dugon (assembly GCA_030035585.1). Lineage (NCBI taxonomy): Eukaryota > Metazoa > Chordata > Mammalia > Sirenia > Dugongidae > Dugong > Dugong dugon. The sequence continues at coordinate 46,568,929 of CM057465.1, forward strand.
AAATTTTCATTATAATTTTCTTTAGAATTTATTCCATTTTTTTTTTAATTGTACTTCAGGTGAAGGCTTACAGAAGAAATAGTCCCTCATGAAACAGTAGTATACATATTGTTTTATGACATTGGTTAACAACCCCACAACATGTCAGCCCTCTAACTTCTCAATCTTTTTTTTTTTTTGGTGAAAACACACATAGCCAAATATACACCATTCCAAAAATTTCTACATGCACAGTTCAGTGACACTGACTATGCTCTTCCAGTTGTGCTACTATTTTCACTTAAGATGAAGGCTTACAGAACAAAATAGTTTCTCATTTAACAGTTACTACACATGTTGCCCTATGACAATGGTTAACAATCTCACAACACATCTTCAATATCCTTAGTCAAACTTGGGTTCCCTATCATCAGCTTCCTTGTCCCCTTCTGCCTTCTGACCCTTGTCACAGGACTGCTGTACCTCATTAGTCCCAATTGGATTTACGCGGCTGTCTATTCCCAGGCTGAACGGTGAACCTTGGAGATAACTTCACCACTGAGCTAAAAGGGTGTCTGGGGGCCATATTCTCAGGGTTTTTCCAGTCTCCTTTAGGCCAGTAAATCTGGTCTTTTTTTTTTTTTTTTTTTGTGAGTTAGAGTTTTGTTCTATATCCTTCTCCAGCTCTGTCCAGAACCCTCTGTTGTGCTCCTGGTCAGAGCAGTCAGTGGTGGTAGCCAGGCACCATCTAGCTGTACTGGACTCAGTCCAGTGGAGGCCTTGGTAGCTGTGGACCATTAATCCTTCGGACTAATCTTTTCCTTGTATCCTGTTCTCTTCATTCTCCCTTGCTCCCAAAGTGATGAGACCAGTGGAGTATCTTAGATGGCCGCTAACAGGCTTTTAAGACCCCAGACACTACTCACCAAGGTAGAATGTAGAGTATTGTCTTTATAAGCTGTGTCATGCCAATTGAGCTAGGTGTTCCCCGAGACCATGGTCCTCACAGCCCTCCGCCCAGCAATTCAGTCCCTCAGGGAGTTTGGATGTGTCTATGGGGCTTCCATGAGAATTTTTTCCATTTTTGTGCAATGAAAAATGAGGATACATTTCACTGATAGAAAAATGTCATTTTCAAATTGAGTAAAGTAGAAGGCAACAAATTATTGAGGAATAATTCACATAGCATTGCTAATGGAATTTCTGTACTGAATGTCAGAGAATAAACACGTATCATTGGTGAACAAAAATATGAAAATGAATGGTCAGAAATGAGTTCCTTATGCATGGAGGTTGTCTTTCAAGGATATTGATAATTTTGGCTTTCAATAACTTGAAGTGACAGCTAGACATCTAGGTGAAGAAGTCCTGGAGGCAGCTTATTAGACTAAAGCACTTCACAGACTTATAAAATGCCTTCTTTGTCTTTACAGACATTTTACGCTTGTGAAGATTTACATATTGACAAACGTGAGTTATTTTTCTACATTAGTTTTCCTTTGTACCTTAATTTTACATGTTTTTCCACTTGTTTTTGAAGTTATCACTTTGAAACAAACATAATTTTGTGTTTCCTAGAGTGCTAACTACGCTTCACAAAGGGAAATGCAACCCAAACACAATAGTCTCTGCCATTAAGCAACAGCGTTTTCTCTTAAGCTGTGAACTACAAAATGATAGAGAAATCAGTAGAAGCTATAAATTTATGGCATCTGCAATTTTCAATCAGTTTCCATAATAACTAGCCAGAATGTTTGCTTTCTTTCCTGGATAATCACCAGCTTTTGCATAAATAGTATATCTGTTTATTGATCTATTTCTGGAATGAATTATAGAAGATTTTTTTTCTTTTTATCAAGAGTGGTTTCAATAGTAATGTTTGATGTAAGTTAGTTAACAAATGATATATCAATCCAAATTTTTTTTTGAAATGTGCGTAATAAAAATTTATTAATGTTTCCATAAAGCATCTGCAGAACTATGGCTCTATGACCCAGCCTCTGCAGTGTCATTTTTTAATGACTATGCTAAAATTCAAGTGTAATCCAAATGCCCTTATACCTCATTTTAGGAACTAAACAAATAAGCATAACTAACATAACCTAACATCTTAGTTAAAACAAAATTGTACAGAATTATATGTTTGATAAAAATCTTGTTTCATGACATGTCTTATTAATATTATAGGGTAATATTTTTAGTTGTCAATCTTCTTTCCTCTAGTATATCATGTTAAGCCATTTATGCTATCATACATATTTAATTTTTTTTTTTTTAAAAGAAGAAAAATCAAACTGATATTTTAGAGACCAAAACCAAACCAAACCTGTTGCAGTCAAGTAGATTCATACTCATAGCAAACTTATAGGGCAGAGTAGAACTGCCCCATAGTTTCCAAGGAGCACCAGGTGGATTCGAACTGTTGACCCTTTGTAACCAAAGAGCATCCTAGCACTTAACCACTATGTAATCAGGGTTTACATTTTAGAGACAAAAGTGAAAAATAGTTTAACTCTTCCTAAAGTTTGCATGGACCTCAGCAATTTTGAAATTAAGAAGTCTGAAATAAAGTTATTTTAGCAAATATGGTCTGATTATAGTATTAACTTTTAATGAATAGAACAATCAGCTATGTGACTAAATAACAATAAATAACATTTAATGAGTTTTTCTTAGGTTCAAGCCACAATCCTAAGCATTTTATAAGCACCGTAAAACCCTCTCAAGAACACTAAGAGAGGTGTCCCCATTTTATAAATTAATGATCTCATTTTTTTTTTTAATTAATTATCTCATTTTTTTTTGGCACCCTGGTGGCATAATGGTTAAGAGCTTGTCTGCTAAACTAATGGTCAGCAATTTGAATCCACCTTCTTCTCCCTGGAAATCCTATGAGGCAAAAATCCACTTTGCCCTATACGGTCACTATGATTTGGAATTGACTAGATGAAAATGGGCTTAGTTTTTGGTGTGGTTTGATCATATTTTCATAGAGGATGAGTGATTTTCCCATGGCCACAAATCTATCATGCATAAGAACCAAAATTTGAACACAGAAATGTTGTTTCTAGAACGTTAATGAATCTCAAGCTTAACTGCCCCTTCCAGTCTGCTTTTAAGAATTTGTTGTCATTAGTTGCTATCCAGTGGATTCTGACTCCTGACAACCCTATGTGTGCAGAGCAGAACTGCTACATGGGGTTTTTTTGGAAACAGATTGCCAGACCTGTCTTCCCAGATGACTCATGATGGATTTGAACCTCTAGCCTTTCACCTAGTAGTCCAGCACTTAACCATTTGTGCTACCCAGTGACTCCTGCTTTTAACCATACAGGGAATAAAATAAGCTAATGGCCTGTTATAAAAGGGGGAACCCAAATCCATTCTCTCTTCATTACCCAGAATCTACTTATCCCTTAGCCAACCCTAGACATACATTATTTGCTTTGATTCTTTAGCCTTTGCCAATGGGCCCATGTGGAATAGATATTTGGGTTATTTCTTAGATTTGCAAGACCTTTATATTCTGCCCTCTCTTCTCCCTTTGTTTCCCACTCATAAAATGCCTGGGCTTCATTTTGCAGTTTGCTCATTCCTGAAACCCCATCCACTAGGTCCCATATTGCTGGGAAAGATTCTTGCGCTTAAAACAAAATTTGTGTGTATTTCAACACCATCCAAGATGGTTAAAAAAGTTGTACATCATTTCAAATATGATAAAAGAAAACAGCGAGGGATATAATGGGACAATAAGGAAAAAAAACTTTGTTCACAAGGATTCCCTCATCTTTTAGTAATGCTAGTGAAAATAACTCTCATGTATTGATATGAAGCATTCTTTGCTGACAGAGAACAGTAGATTGTTCAACACTTAACCATGACATTTAAGCTCAAGTTTGTCTAAATTTGCCTTTTATTCCTTTTATTTCTGTATCAGTTCCATTATTTCCCTCTTCAGCAACTAACATCTCCAGTGCTTGTCTTCTGTCTAAAGTAAAGGAGATGTGGCAATTACTTAAATATGTTATCACTACTACGTTTAATTGCATTTTTAAGACCTCCATAGTAACCTGAAGGGAAAACGTCCAGTATACCATCCAGCAGCTGGTAAATTCTCAATGAATGTTAGTTCTCCTCTTAATTTCTAGAAACTAAGAAACATTGTAGAAATGTGGACTGAAGTTGAATGTCTAGATAATAATTTGGTTTTCAATATATTCTCACATTATCTAATATTGTTCCCACCTATTCCATGTTGATACATGAGAAATGTTTTGTTAAAATAAGATAATTTTACCTTCTTTAAAGGAAGATTTTTTTATAGTATGTTTATATAAATTTTTAAGAATTTACTTTATTCCAATGACTCTAATTACTTTACTTATTTCTTACCTTGTTTAACAATATGTATTGTATTTCTTCCTGATATGTGTTTTCTAAATGTATTTTAACTTCAACCCTCATTGTTAAATTAAGTATAGAACATATTGTTAGCATTTAAGCATAAAACGCCGTTCGGTTGTTTCTGTTGCAGATAATTATTCTGGTTAGTCAGAATTGAGCTTTGTAAAAAATATCAATTCTCTTTAAGGATCTTTAAGTGAATTTTGATTTAGTAGAAGAACCAAATGAAGTCTAATTACAGACAGGAAACAAGTGTTTTCCTTGAAGTTTCCAAAAGTTGTTTTCATTTAACTGACTTTATTTTTGTTACTCTATTTCTATTGGGATTAATGTTCCTAATTCTAAATTAAAAAGTAATTAAAGCTGTTATCTAGCATCAGTACATCACATTGTATTTTAAAGGATGCAAAATGCATTAGATAAAATTTCAAGGTAACAAGGAAAAGGTAAGAAGTTAGATAGATCTTTAATTTATGAGCTTTACCAAGGGGATATAAACAGCCAAAGCCAAGATCACCAATCATCACCTGCAATCGCTTCTATACCGGCTATTCAGCCTCCTAGGGACATGCTGAGAGTGGTATGATTTAAGCCTTTTCCAGTAAAAAAATAAATAATTAAAATGTATAATATATACGTACATACATGTGAATGTGTATTTTCCAGAAATTATATATTACTATATAAATATTTCTATATATATGTATGTGTGCATGTGTGCATATATATATATATATAAAACCTGTAAAAATATACATAAATAAATTTACCTTGACATTCATAGTAGGTAAAGAAGAAAATTGTTGTTAAAATCCTATATGAATTGGTTTTTATCTCACATTTTGCATCCTCAAAAGTAGAGAAATGGAATTGAAAATATGCAAATAGTTTTCATTAAAATATTTACATACCTTTGCATTATTTTATTCATCTATGTCCAAACAGTTTCTCTTCCTATGGCAAGAAAATGCTGCTTTTCACCATTGAATAGTCCCTACTCAGCCCTATCCTCTATTCTTACGTTTGGTTAAATTACAGGGTCCACAGTCATTAACTAATATACATTAGTTTTTTCCCAATATTTTAAGGCAAAGGCAGATATATTGACTGAGAAATGCCCAAAGGACTGTATGAACTTCTCAAGAGGACTAACCAATGAAGAAAAATATACCCTGTAATTAAAATAAAATCAGCTTTAATTTAGGGAAAGCTGTAATTTAATTTTGATGATATTTGATAGGGGAAACTAAGGTCATTCTATGAAGTCTGATTCTGAAGGCCCCTGGACTCTTGAAAACCCTTCCGCAAGATTTATCTCTCATAGGAAATCTAATTTCATATGGCTTAAGGTTACCAAAGATGAGGAGAATAAATTGTTTCAGTGCCTAGACATTTTTTCTTTTAACATACGTTGTTAATATCCTAGTCAGAAACCATGTCTAATTTTGTGTTCTCTACAGCACTTAGACTTCAGTAAATGCTAAATGACATCAACAAGAGACAGTCTTGATTCCCAGTCTCATTGTTAGATTGTGTCCACAGTCCTTTACCACATGCTGTGCATAAGACAGGAGTTTTCTACCAGGTCAAAAGGGAAATAGTCCACAAACACTTGTGTTATCTTTGAATTGAGGCTTTCATATGCTATGAGCATAGAAGATAATTCATTAATGATTATTTTTTTGCTGCCATTTTTTAATATTTGAACTCTCAAGAACGGCACACTGAAACTAATTAGAAACCATTGAAATAAAAGTTATCTAATTGTCCTTGAACTTGCCCTTACTGCAGTCAGAAATCTTTCTAAGCTTTATAATTTTTACATTGCATATTCTAATGATGTTAAAGATAGAATTAATTTTCTTATGTGAGCTTGCACTTAACACAAAAGGTTCATAACCAGTTATGAAATTAGGAATTATGTGAAAGATGGCGTATTTGCTTTCTGTTAAAAAGCCAACAATCCAATGAGACCTTAGTATATACATATACATATGCATGTGTACGTGCATATGCATTGCATATATACATGATGAAGAACAGTTAAAAATAAGTCTACATTCACATTTATTCACAAACATGTATGAGTCTAAAAACCGTTTTTCAAAATGTTGTAGGTATAATGAATACGTGGACATTCCTAATAGTTCACAGTAAAATATAATCAAGCTGTAGGCAGCAATAAAATAGGAAAGACAGCAAGTAATTTCCAGGGAAATAGGTATGTTGAAAAGACTGAAAAATTGTAAGTAATTAAACATAATATTTTGGGCACTAAGAGATTATGTCAGTGTAATTGTGCCTCTGTAGAATAAACATACTCTTAGTAATTAATGAGGGCAGTTGGGGATTTGCAAAGTATAAGAATTTGTCTTTATTTTATATATGCAGATACATTAAGCATATAGATTAATGGATTTAAAAAAAATTATAAAGAGCAGTTCACAAGCAAATCAAATTAAAATGTGTTTTCTGAAAATATGATTTTACCTAAGTACTGTTATGCTGAACATTTTTATATTTTAGTCATCTTGGTCAATGTCATTTACACTATTTCCCTAGGATTCACGGCAAAAGGCAGAGATAAGTACTAGTGGAAGTATCATCATGTGTTATTGATTCATTAATTCATCAACAAATATTTATCCAGTGCAACTAGGTGTAAGATATTGCTCAAAATGCTGAGGATGCAGCAGTAAACAAAATGGGCCAAAATCTGCCTTCATGGAGCATAGTTTTATATATCTTTTCTTCTCTGAAGGTAAATTCTTTGGATATTATCATACATATCTGTGTAATATTACAGAGAAATATGTGCCGAACAAAATATTCCATTAGAAAGACAAATACAGACAGTAAGGGACTTAGAGATGACCCTTGACATTTCACTCCTAGGTCAGTCCTCTGTTGTTCAATGAGTATATATAAATTTCCAATCATTCTAGAAACTATTTTGTGGGCGTATCTTTTATTTTATAGGTCTTTGATGTATTATCAATCGAAGTAGCATTACCAGGGAAAAGATCTTCTGTGATTAGGAAGAAGACTTGTTAAATGAACTTGCATTTGTTGTCTCCCTTCATTTTCACAGTGCGTGAGATCTCAAATACAAGTTACAGAAATAAGAGGATGAACAGTTGTATGTTGCCCCTCTAATATGTATTGCCAGATGTGTGTCTGTATATGAGGAGTCACTTTAGATATAGGCCCAAAAAGAGCAAGATTTTGAAATACAAAAGAAAGAAAGCTAAACCTTCCCATCAGTCCCATACATTAATTATACCTTATGAATTATAAAAACCAAAGCCAACACACCCTAACCTAGCATGATGATATTCACCAAGCTGATACATATACAGACTTCCTCAGCTTTCCTCTAAAGGCAAACTAAACTTTTCATTCATATTCTTTTTTTTTGGTCAGGGGGAGGTTAAGGCTATATTTGAAAAGAATAGCACAGGACCAGGTAGTGTTTTGATCTGTTGTACATAGGGTCGTTATTAGTTGTAACCGACTCGATGGCACCTAACAATAACAATAGTTTTCTAAGCAAGTTTTCTAAGTAAGTTCATTACTATATTCTTTTATGTGAACCATCCTTTCCAATACTTGAATGTGAAAAAAAAAAAAAGGACATGGAGGGATAAATCTAAAGAAAGTCTTTCTCATATAGAAGAACCATCTCCTTTTTCTTGGGCAGCCATCCTTGAAATATTATTTGTTCTGGGAAAAAATAAAGCAGAGTCACCCAAATGTAGACCAATGTCCCTTATCACTTAGCTAACTCCCGTTTTGCTCCAGCTCAAGCATTATTTCCTTAGAATATCCTTCCCTATGCTCCACGACTATATTAAAATCAACATTACTCTCTTATAGCACCATGTTCTTCTCTTTAGAAGCACTTATCACAGTGTTAAATAACATTGAATGTGTGATCATTTGATGGTATCCATCTTCCATAAACTTCAGCTTCAGAAATACAGACTTGTGTCAAATCTGCTCACATTTCATCTGCATTTCTTAGCACAGTGTCTGGCATGTAATGGTTGAGTAAATGAAAAAAAAATGAATGATTCAGTGTTTTTCATACTTACCATCCAGTACACATATTCATAAAGCTACCCTGAGTACTTACTCAACACAGACAAAATATACATCACATCTTGCATAATTACTGGATGAAAACAACTAACACACATACACACAACACACATGCACACTCTGCAAATTTACCAAGTCACCTGCAGAGACTCCCTGACCTGTGCTTCCATTTCTAGTATGTCAGCACTTGACCAAAAATACTGCTTTGGCACATGGTTCTTTTGCAATCAAAGAAAAATATAAAGATGGCTTATGCTTATACAGAAGATATTTTTCACGTAACACTTAACTATGGGCCTGATCAATGTCTGCTTTTGCAGAGGGAAGAAAAGAGCAGCGTGTTATTCCTTTTAACACCATGCCTTTGGCGTACAGTTCATTGAAACCCTATCAAAGTAATGTGTCTTTAGAATAAATTAGAGAATGGCTCAAGCTCTCTCCCTGCTATAATTAAACCACAAGCTTCCTGATCCCATTTTCTTGTGGACATGTCAGCTGCATTTACGCTCATACTAGTTGGGCAGAACATCCCTGTGAACATTCATCTAAATAAACAGTTCAACCCCAAAGTACTGTAAATTTCTCTAAGACTACATTGTTACATTGCAGTACCAAACAGAAGCATGCCTGACATGGAGGACAAAATGCTAAGCAGACATGAGACCTTTGTAGACCTTTTGATTATCTCACAACAAAATGAAATGCCTTAACTTTAGCCTTAGAGGAAAAAATTATAGTTCCATACACAAGTAATTTTTGAACGTATTTTAAAGTACAGATTGATGAAACCCATTTACAAAGACATATTCTTAAAGTCTTGTAAACTTTATTGAGGAGAATAACTTTAATTTTTTTTTTCTGTAATCACTTCAGTTTTATTCAACTGTCACCAAGTTTTGAAGAATTTGTTATCAGTAAACAATTAAAATGTTGTTGTTAGGTGCCCTTGAGTCAGTTCCCACTCATAGCGACCCTATGTACAACAGAATGAAACACTGCCCAGTCTTATACCTTTCTCATGATCTTTGTTAGGCTTGAGCCCATTATTGCAGCCACTGTGTAACTCCATCCATTGAGGGTTCTCCTCTTTTTCACTGCCCCTCTACTGTACCAAGCACGATGTCCTTCTCTACGGACTGGTCCCTCCTGATAGTATGTCCAAATTATGTTAGACCAAGTCTAGTCATCCTTGCTTCTAAGGAGCATTATGACTGTACTTCTTCCAAAACAGATTTGTTTGTTCTCTTGGCAATCCATGGTATATTCAATATTCTTCACCAGCATCATAATTCAAAGGTATCAATTCTTTTTCAGTCTTCCTTATTCATTGTCCAGCTTTTGCATGCAAAGGAAGCAATTGAAAATACCATGGCTTGGGTCAGGTGTATGTTAGTCCTTAAAGTGACATCTTTGTTTCAGAACTTTTTTTTTTTTTAATGACATTTTAGTTTTTTTTTAATTTTAAATTTTTTTAAAATTGTACTTTAGGTGAAAGTTTACCGAACAAATATTTTCTCATTAAACAGTCAGCACACACATTGCTTCATGACATCGGTTAAAAACCCCACAACATGTCAACTCTCTCCCTTCTCGACCTCTTTTTTTTTTTTTTTTGGTGAAAATATACATAGCCAAAGATACACCATTTCAAAAATTTCTACATGTACAATTTAGTGATGTCGATTACGTTCTTCAAGTTGTGCTGCTATTCTCATTTAGATGAAGGTTTACAGAACAAAATAGTTTCTAATTAAACAGTTAGTACACATATTGTCCTATGACAATGGTTAAGAAACCCACTACATGTCAAAACTGTCCTTACTCATCCTTGGGTTCCTTATCACCAGTTTCCTGTCCCTTCTGCCATCTAGTCCTTGTCCCTGGACTGCTATGCCTCATTAGTCCCATTTTGTTTTATGGGGCTGTCCAATCCCCGGCTGAACGGTGGCTTCTGAAATTAAAGAGGTCTTTCGCAGCAGATTTGCCCAATACAATGCATCTTTTGATTTTTTGACTGCTGCTTCCATGGGTATTGATTGTGGATCCAAGTAAAACGAAATCCTTGACAACTTCAATCTTTTCTCCATTTATCATGATGTTGCTTATTGGTCCAGTTGTGAGGATTTTTGTTTTCTTTATGTTGAGGTGCAATCCATACTGAAGGCTGTGGTCTTTGATCTTCATCAGTAAGCGCTTCAGGTTCTCTTCACTTTCAACAAGCAAGGTTGTTTCACGTGCATAACACGGTTGTTAATGAGTCTTCCTCCAAACCTGATGTTGCATTCTCCTTCATATAGTCCAGCTTCTTGGATTATGTGCTCAGCATACAGACTGAATAGGTATGGTGAAAGGATGTAACCCTAAAGCACACCTTTCCTGACTTTGAATCACGCAGTATCCCCTTGTTCTGTTTGAACAGCTGCCTCTTGATCTATGTACAAGTTCCTCATGAACACAATTAAGTGTTCTGGAATTTCCATTCTTTGCAATGTTATCTATAATTTGTTATGATCAACACAGTCAAATGCCTTTGCATAGTCAATAAAACACAGGTAAACATCTTTCTGGTATTCTGTGCTTTCAGCCAGGATAGTCTGACATCAACAATGAATCCAATGAATCCATCTTGAATCTCTGGCAGTTCCCTGTTGATGTACTGCTACAACTGCTTTTGAATGATCTTCAGCAAAATTTTACTTAAATTAATGGATCTTAATTTTACTTAATTATGGATCTCTTCCAGTTGATTGGCCAGGTAGTTTTCTTCAAAATCTCTTGGCATTGACTAGTGAGCACTTCCAGCGTTGCACCCACTAGTTGAACCATCTCAGTTGGTATTCTGTCAGTTCCTGGAGCCATGTTTTTTTGCCAATTCCTTCAGGGCAGCTTGGACCTCATCCTTCACGACCATAGTTCCAGATCATGTGCTACCTCCTGAAATGGTTGAACAATGACCAATTTTTTTGGAATAGTGACTCTATGTATTCCTTCCATCTTCTTTTGGTACTTCTTGTGCCATTTAATATTTTCCCCAAAGAATCCTTCAACATTGCAACTCGAAGCTTGAAATTTTTTCTTCAGTTCTTTCAGCTTGACAGATGCTGAGTGTGTTCTTCCCTCTTGGTTTTCTATCTCCAGGTCTTTGAACATGTCATTATAATACTTTAGTTTGTCTTCTCAAGCTGCCCTTTGAAATCTTCTGTTCAGAACTTTTAATTAATCATTTCTTCCGTTTACTTTAGCTACTCTATGTTCAACAGCAAGTTTCAGAGTCTCTTCTGACATCCATTTTGGTCTTTTCTTTCTTTCCTGTCATTTTAATGACCTCTTGCTTTCTTCATGTATGATGTCCTTCATGTCATTCCACAACTCATCTGGTCTTCAGTCATTAGTGCTCAACGTGTCAAATCTATTATTGAGATGGTCTCTAAATTCAGGTGAGATATACTCAAGGTTGTACTTTGGCTCTTGTGGACTTATTCTAATTTTCTTCATTTTCAAATTGAGCTTGCATATGACCAACTGATTGTTCTGTTCCACTGTCAGCCCCTGGCCTTGTTCAGACTGATGATATTGAGCTTTTCCATTGTCTCTTTCCACAGATGTAGTTGATTCCTGTGTATTCCACCTGGTGAGGTCCACGTGTATAGTTGCTGTTTACGTTGTTGAAAAAAGGTATTTGCAATGAAGAAGTCTGTGGTCTTACAAAATTCATCATTTCTATCACCAAGCCCATATTTTCCAACTACTGATCCTTTTCTTTGTTTCCAACTTTCAAATTCTAATTGCTAGTAATTATCAATGCATCTTGATTGCACGTTTAGTCAGTTTCAGACTGCAGAATTTGGTAAAAATCTTCAATTTCTTCTTCTTTAGCCTTAGTGTTTGGTGGGTAAATTTCAATAATAGTCATAGTTATTGGTCTTCTTTGTAAGCGTGTGGATATTGTCCTATCACTGACAGCATTGTACTTCAGGATATACCTTGAAATGTTCTTTTTGACAATGAATGCAATGCCATTCCTCTTTAAGTTGTCATTCCTGGCATAGTAGGTCATATGATTGTTTAATTCAAATGGCCAATACCAGTCCATTTCAGCTCACTAATGCCTAGGTATTGGATGTTTATGCATTCCATTTCATTTTTGATGTTTTCTAATTTTCCTAGGTTCATACTTTCTACATTCCACGTTCCAATTTTTAATGGATGTTTGCAGCTATTTGTTCTCATTTTGAGTAGTGCCAAATCAGCAAATGAAGGCCCTGAAAGCTTTACTCCATCCATATCATTAAGGTTGACTCTACTTTGCGGAGGCAGCTTTTCCCCACTTGTCTTTTGAGTGCTTTCCAACCTGAGGGGCTCATCTTCCAGCAGTGTATCAGACAATGTCCCACTGCTATTCAAAAGGTTTTCACTGACTAATTCCTTTCAGAAGTAGAATACCAGGTCCTTCTTCCTAGTCTGTCTTAGTTTGGAAGCTCAGCTGAAACCTGTTCACCATGAGTGACCCTGCTGGTATATGAATACTGGTGGCATAGCTTCCAGCATCACAACAAGCAAGGCCCCACAGTATGACAAACTGAAAGACTCTTGGGAGACACAATTAAGAAATAATTAAGATAGAATTTATGTTTACTATATGCCACGGCTTTTCTTACAGTACCTGTATTTCTCAAGACGAAAAATGAATAATTATTAAGACTTTCATTATAATGTTGAAGAGATTGAAATTTAAAGACATGAGGTTATATATGCCCAGTGTCACACAGCCAGTCCTTGAGTCAAATGCAGATTTGGCATATTCAGTCTTTTTCTTTTTACATGTTTCCTATCAAATATTCTGTTAACTAATGTTACCTTCTAAGTGTCAAAAATACTGCAAAAACCTCCTAGTCTAAAACGGAACTCTGTCAAAAATTTATTATGTAATTCTTTGCATTTTGGAACAGATACTTTTGAAAGTAATTCTACCATTACTTTATGGCTTAGTTGTGCTTGTTAGGGGGAAAAAAAAAAGTTCTATGTTGTAGTACATTGATGCGCTGATGGTCTATTTAGAACTGTGGAAATATTTGCTCATCTGTTAAGGAGCCTCCCAGTATTCTGGTTTTGAGTTATGATGTCTGATTTATTGCTAACTTGCTTTTCTTTCTCCTTGCTAGATAACAGTTGTTAATTTTTGCTGCTGTTTACATGTCTACCTTTAGACGGCATCCTCTGAACACACTGTTCCCAGAGCTCTTCTAGTTCGTAAAGAGTAATTAAGCTCTGAGTGGGCTTCTGCTGGGCTCTACTAAAAAGAAGATAGTGTCCCAGCTTAGATTTTATAATGTGTGTGTATGTGTGCCATGCATCTTTGTTGAGAAGGCTCAGTTTCTCATCTACGGTCTGTATAATTAAATTTTCCAGATGAGTGATCCACAGATAAGAGAGGTGTCCTGTAACTGAAAGAAAAATAATTGATTAAGATGAAATTTGAACTTCCAACACTAGAATATTGTTTAAATAAATCATGAGGTACTCATACACTGGAATACTATGCAACAATCAAAAAACATTACCAGAAGAATATTTACTGACATAGGAAGTATTTCAAAACTTATTTTGCACTAAAAATGCAGTTACAAAATCTTATGAAACCAGTCATATAAATATAATATGGGCATATAAAACTATATAATCGTGTTCCTTAAAAAAAACATAGGTTATTACTGGATAGTAGGATTAAAGATAGGAAATCAATAGCTACCTACAATGGATAAATCATTAAAGAAGTATAGAAGCTATTACAGAAATACAGAGGAAAATACATAAAACAGGTATAAAACCAAACCAAACCCATCACCGTAGAGTCCATTCCGACTCATAGTGACCCTATAAGACAGAGTATAACGGCCCCATAAGGTTTCTAAAGAGCAATTGGTAAATTTGAACTGAGGAACTTTTGGTTAGCAGCCTGAGGTTTTAACCACTGAGACACCAGGGATCAAAATAGGGTTGTTATGAGTTAGAATCAGCTGGACAGTGAAGGGTTTTAAAACAAGTATAAGCACTGAAAATAGCTGTCTTTGGGTAATAAAATTGGGAAGTAGAGAAGGACGCTTTTGTTGTTGCTTTTATTATCAAAAGTCTTATGGTACTCTTTGGCTTTAAAATGATGTGGATATATACTGTTACATTGAAGAAACTAAACTAAACTAGGATAGACTGAATTTCATCTGAAGAGATAGCCTTGTGCTTTAAACTTATCAAGGGACATCAAACACTAACACACTGATCCTTGCTTAAGAGTCTGCAGAAGGAAAGATGATAATTCCTGCATGTAAAATTGTGGCATCAAAATGAAAATGCACCTTTCACATAGCTCTAAAAACAGATGTATACTTGGGCTTTGCTACAAAATCTCACAGAAATTACACAGCTAAGTAAATGACCCACTTTTTATCCGATTATCCATGGATCAATAATTTCTAATTATATTAAAATTGTATATGGAAATAGAGCTTTGCTTTTTTGTAAAGTAATTTTAAAATAACACTGATATTTGTCAAATAATTTTTGCTCAACATATTTCAAAGGTTTTCATTAAGGTAGATTTTCTGTCAATGGGTCATTAACATTTTTTCAAAGAGTTTTCTATTGAAGCAGATGCTCTATATCAGAAACTTTTTGATGCTATTTTGTTGATGAATTTCTGTGCTGATGTTTAGAGAACAATGTAATTTAAACATATAAAACTACTTTCATTTTTTTCTCTTCATCTTAACTTAATTATATCATTGGCAAAAGGAAAACAGGCTTAAATATTTGACTTACTATGAATAGTAACAATTTATACATAATAGCATCTTTATTAAATTTATATCAGCACATACACACACATAACTCAAATGTAGAGTGTTTACTATCTTGTTTTGTTTTCTCCCTTTTTGGCATAAAATGTGTCTTTAAAAAAAGAAAAGGAATGAAGGTTAAGTAGTATTTACAGAATTTGACAGGAGATAAAATAGCTCTTCATTTTAGAGTTTGGAGGTATGTTCATCAAATAAAACTTTGCAATATTTTACTATACTATAGCAACTGTGAAATAATGTGTCATATTAAGATTTGAAAATTACAAAAGGGCTTTTTTCTGAAACACTTGAAAATTATATGAACCAATAAAAATTATAAATAATACATAAACTTTTGAGTTAATGAAAATATTTGGTAAATGAAATTGTTAGATTGATAACTAGTGCAGGGGTGTATACAATTTTAGAAAGACCTGGAGAAATAGATGATTTTTCTGGCAAAACATGAATGACCAAAACTAACACAAGCAGAAAAAAATTAACAGACCTATTATCATAAAATAGATTAGAAATGTAAATGAAGTGATAACTTTAAAAAAGATAAAAGCTCCAGAAGCATTTACTACCTAGTTCTAGCCAAAGCATAGCTAAGAGATAATTAAAATATTAATTCATTGATTCATTATTCATTAATTCATTTATTGTTTCATTCATTATTTAAGCAAATATATATTGAACACTTCTCTATGTCAGTAACTATTTGAGGCATTGGGAATGCTGCAATGAAAAAAATCAATGATTTTTCCCTAATAAAACTTACATTTGAAATTATTCCTGCACATAGGGAGGAAAGGCAATTTCAGAGCTTCACGTTTAATGATATTTATCAAAGTATAACTTAAATATCGAAAACCTAATGGAGAGGCAGGTCCAAGATGGCAGGGTAGTCAGATGCTTCCAGTGGTCCTTCTTACAACAAAGACCCGAAAGAACAAGTGAATTGATCATATACAACAATCTATATACGACAAAGTTGAGGAACTGGACTGAGTGGCAGGGGGAAGGAGAGATGGTTCGGAAGCAGCGAGGAGTTGCCAGACCTGACCTGGCAAGACCCTGAGTCCTTCAGGCCAGATCAACTTGTGGTGCATGGTAAGGCAGGCAAGCCTCAGTGCTCAGGGGGCAATTTCCACACCAGGAGAGTCCACTCAGCCATCCAGAACCAGGGAGAAGCAGCCCTAGATCTGCGAAAGATAAGTACTTGCATCTGAACTACCATGTGGATCAAAAACACCCTCCTTTGGAAAGAAACTCTCTCCCACTTACCTCCCCACTCCCTGCTCTACACTGGGTCCAGGATGGGCTTCAGCAATTGCTGAGTCCCCTGGGCCAGAAGTAGGACCCATCACGCACCCTGAGCCATTCTCCCAGCCTTGGAGAATGATCAAAATAACAAATGGGAAAAAATAAACTGCCAGCACCCCTAAGCCAGGAACTCAGGGTAGGTACAGCTCCTTTGCTTTGGCACAGACATCAGGGGTCCATGGACTTTGAGTGTCTTTCCTGCTGCATAGACTTGGGTGGGCCCATTTAAACAGTGTAAGCCCTCATTACCACAGTACAACATGGCGTATACCTGAAGTGTAACTTCAACTGTTTCACCTGTGAAGTGGTGGGCTCCTGACATTTGACACTGCTTTGCCTATTAAGCAGGGTCTTCACCTACCCACATAAGAGGCCTGAGGACTGGTGACTCCACCCATGCCACCTAGCCACCTGCTACAGGGGCCCAAGAATAAGTGGTGCCTCCCAGTCCTTACAGACAATAGTATTGGGTGCCCATATTCCAGCTGTAAAACCCATTCAAGTAAGCACCCTAGGGAACAGGGACATGCTTTCCTCCCGGACACACAGGGGCAGCTGTCAGCCTCTGCCTTGCTCAGCTTGTGACTCCCTGCTGCAGCCAAAAGCCTGTGCTGACACCAATCACCTATGCCTGTCTAGGACTATAGGTGAGAGCCTGCATAGACACTTGTGGCCAACTACTTGGACTCCTGAGCTGAATCCATACAGAAGCAGTGGGCAGACTCCTGGGCTCATATACTTAGTGGTAGGTCTGGCCACCTGGTGGCAGGATTTTGGAACTTCAGGGGAACCAGTGATCAGGCTAGGTCATACGAGTAGTCTATTTGGCTATATCAAAACAAAATAAAACAAGAAGCTATGACACACTAAGCAAGCATAAAATAAATAAATATAATAAATTATTGATGGCTCAGAGACAACAGTCAATATCAAATCACATAAACAGGCAGACCATGATGGCTTCAGCAAGCTCCCAAAATAAAGAATCAAGGAATTTTCTGGAGGAAGAGAATTTCTTGGAATTACCGGAGGCAGAATACAAAAGCGTAATATACAGAACTCTTCAAGAGATCAGGAAGGAGATCCTCCAAAACCTATCAATAGAGGAATTTAGGGGGATTAGAGAAGAGCATAATGACAAATTTAACAAGCTGCAAGAATCCATAGAGAGAGAAATCAGAAATCCAGAAGACTTACAATAATTTTCAGATTAGACAACTCAATAGAAAGTCATAGGAGCAAAATAGAGGCAATGGAAGTCAGAATTAGTGAAACTGAAGATAAAGCACTTGACACAAACTTATTTAAGGAAAAATCAGATAAATGGATTAAAAAAAAAAAAGAAGAAGAAAGCCTAAGAATTATAAGGGATACTAACAAGAGTAAAAACATACAAAGGATTGGAGTACCAGAACAGGGAGAAATAATAGAAAATACAGAGACAATTGTTGAAGATTTGTTGGCAGAAAACCTCCCTAATATTCTGAAAGATAAGAAGATATCTATCCAAGATGTTCATCGAATCCCAGAAAAGGTAGATCACAAAAGAAAGTCATCAACATACTATAATCAAACTTGCCAAAACCAACGATAAAAATAGAATTTTAAGAGCAGCTAAGGAGAAACGAAAAGTCATCTACAAAGGAGAGTCGATAAGACTAAGCTAGAACTACTCAGAAGAAACCCTGCAGGCAAGAAGGCAATGCGATGACATATATAAACCCTTGAAGGAAAAAAATTGCCAGCCAAGAATTATATATCCAACAAAACTCTGTCTCAGATTTGATGGCAAAATTAGGGCATTTCCAGATAAACAGAAGTTTAGGGAATTTGCAAAACCAAACCAAAGTTACAAGAAATACTAAAAGGAGTCCTCTGGTTAGAAAATCAGTAACATCAGATAACAACCTAAGACTAGAACACAAAACAGAGCTACTAGATATTAACCTAGATAGAGAAGTCACAAAAATAAATCAAAGCTAAAACACTGAAAATAGGGAAAAAGAGATGTCAATATGTAAAAGATGACAACATTAAAACAAAAAAAGGGGGACTGAAAAATGTAGACATAGATTTTTCATATGGAGAGGAAGTCAAGGTGATATAAAGAAATAAGAGAGTACTTTAAATTTGGAAAAATAGGGGTAAATATTAAGGTAACCACAAAGGAAACTAACAGTCTTACACAACAAACTAAAAAATAAGAAAAATATAAGGACTTAGCAAACACAAATCAATAATGAAAAAGATGAAAAGAAAATACATAAATAAAAACTCAGCACATAAAATGAAATGGAACAAAAACTAAGAACAACACACACAAAAAGACATCAAAATGACAGCACTAAACTCATACATATCAATAATTACTCTGAATGTAAACTGACAAAATGCACCAAAAAAGAGACAGAGAGTGGCAGAATGGATACAAATACACTATCCATCTATATGCTGCCTAAAAGAGATACACCTTAGACTTAAAGACACAAACAAACTAAAACATCAAAGGATGGAAAAAAATATGTCAAGCAAATAACACTCAAAAAAGAGCAAGAGTGGCAATATTAATCTCTGACAAAATAAACTTTAAAGTAAAATCCACCACAAAGGATAAGGAAGGACTCTATATAATGATTAAAGAATCAATACACCAGGAGAATATAACATAATAAATATTTACACAACCAACGACAGGGCTCAAAAATACTTAAAAGAAACTCTAACATCATTGAAAAGAGAGATAGACAGCTCCACAAGAATAGTAGGAAACTTCAACACATCGAAGGACAGAATATCCAGAAAGAAGCTCAATAAAGACATGGAAAAGCTAAATACTAAATTCAACGGACTTGATCTCATGGACATATACTGAACACTCCACCCAACAGCAGCCAAGTATACTTTATGTTCCAGTGCACATGGAACATTCTCCAAAATAGACCACATATTAGGCCATAAAGCAAGCCTTAACAAAATCCAAAGCATTGGAATATTACAAGGCATCTTTTCTGACCATAAAGCCATAAAAGTAGAAATCAATAACAGAAAAAGCAAGGAAAAAAAATCAAACACATGGAAACTGAACAACACCTTGTTCAAAATCTACTGGGTTATAGAAGAAATAAAGGATGGAATAAAGAAATTCATAGAATCAAACAAGAATGAAAACACATCGTACCAGAACATTTAGGACACAGCAAAAGCAGTGCTCAGAGGTAAGCTTATAGCAATAAGTACAGACATCCAAAAAGAGGAAAGGGCCAAAGTCAAAACAATAACCCTACAACCAGAGAAAGTAAAAAGAGAGCAGCAAAAGAAGACTTCAAGTGCCAGAAGAAAGGAAATAATAAGAATTAGAGCACAGTTAAATGAAATAGAGAATAGAAAAACAATTGAAAGAGTTAAGATCAAAAGCTGGTTCTTTGAAAGATCGACAAAATCGATAAACCACTGGCCAAACTGACAAAAGAAAAACAGGAAAGGAAGCAAAGAACCCGTATAAGAAATGAGATGGGTGATACCACAACAGACCCAGATGAAATAAAAAGAATCATAACAGAATATTATGAAATATTGTATTCTAACAAATTTGAAAACCTAGAGGAAATGGACAAATTTCTAGAAACTACCTACCTACACTAACATGAACAGAGGTAGAACAACTAAATAAACATATCACAAAAGAAGAAATTGAAAAGGAAATTAAAAACTCCTAATAAAAAAAAGTCTGGCCCAGACAGTTGCACTGGAGAATTCTACCAAACTTTCAGAGAAGGGTTAACACTACTACTTCTAAACTTATTACAGAGCATAGAAAAGATAGAAAGCTCCAAAACTCATTCTATGAAGTCAGCATACCCCTGATCACAAAAACCTGGTAAAAACACCACAAAAAGAAAATTATAGACTAATATCCCTCATGAACATTGATGAAAAAATCCTCAACAAAATTCTAGACAATAGAATTCAGAAACATATCAAAAAAATAATTGATCATGATGAAGTGGGATTTATACCAGGTATGCAGGGACGATTCAACATTAGAAAAACAATCAAAGTAATCCATCACATTAATAAAACAAAAGACAAGAAACATATGATCTTATAAATCAATTCAGAAAAAGCATTTGATTAAGTCCAACACTTATTCATGATAAAAACTCTCAGGTAAATAAGAATAGAAGGGAAATTCCTCAAAATAATTAAGAGCATTTATACAAAGCCAACAGCCAGCAACATCCTAAATGGAGAGACTTTCAAAACATTCCCCTTGAGAATGGGAACCACACAAGGATGCCCTTTATCACCACTCTTATTTAACATTGTGCTGGAGGTCTTAGCCAGAGCAATTAGGCTGGAAAAAGAAATAAAGCGTATCCAAATTGGTAGGGAAGAAGTCAAAGTATCTGTATTTGCAGATAATATGATCTTATACACAGAAAACCCAGAAGAATCCACAAGAAAACTACTGGAACTAATAGAAGATTCTAGAAAAATATCAGGATACAAGCTAAACATACAAAAATCAGCTGGCTTCCTTCACACCAACAAAGATGAAATCACCAAATCAGTAACATTGTCAATAACCTCCAAGAAGATAAAATACTTAGGAATAAATCTAACCAGAGATGTAAAAGACCTATACAATGAAACTACAAAACATTACTGCAAGAAACCAAAAGAAACCTGTATAAGTGGAAAAGCATACCTTGCTCATGGATGGGAAGACTCAGAATTGTAAAAATATGAATTCTACACAAAGTGATCTACAGATACAATGCAATCCCAATCCAAATTCCACTGGCATTTTTTAATGAGATGGAGAAACAAATCACCAACTTCATATGGAAAGAGAAAAGGCCCCAAATAATTAAAGTATTACTCAAGAAGAAGAACAAAGTCGGAGGCCTAACACTACCTGATTTTAGATCTTATTATACCACTACAGTAGTCAAAACAGCCTGGTACAGATACAACAACAGATACATAGACCAATGGAATAGAATTGAGAATCCAGACATAAATTCATCCACCTATGAGCAGATGATATTTGACAAAGGCCCAAATTCCATTAATTGGGCAAAAAACAGTCTCTTCCACAAACGGTGCGGCATAAATGGATATCCATATGCAAAACCTGAAACAAGACCGTACCTCACACCATGCACAAAAACTAACACAAAATGGACCAAAGACCTAACCATAAAATTAAAAACGATAAAGATCATGGAAGAAAATATACGGACAATGCTAGGAGACCTAATACACAGCAAAAACAGAATACAAATCATAAGTAACAATGCACAAACACCAGAAAAGAAACTAGATAACTGGGACCTCCTAAAAATCAAACACTTACGCTCATCAAAAGACTTCACCGAAAGAGTCAAAAGACAACCTACAGACTGCAAAAAAATTTTTGGCTATGACAAGTCCGATCAGTGTCTAATCTCCAAAATCTACAAGACACTTCAAAACCTCAATAACAAAAAGACAAATAACCCAACTAAAAAATGGGCAAAGGACATGAACAGGCGCTTTGCTAAAGAAGACATTCAGGCAGCTAACAGACACATGAAGAAATGTTCACAATCATTAGTCATTACAGAAATGCAAATCAGAACTACAATGAGATACCTTCCCACCCGTACAAGGCTAGCATTAATACAAAAAAACAGAAAAATTAAAAATGTTAGAGAGGTTGTGGAGAGACTGGAACACTTGGACTCTGTTGGTGGGAATGTCAGATGGTACAACTAATTTGGAAATCGATTTGGTGCTTCCTTAAAAAGCTAGAAATAAAAGTACCATATGATCCAGCAATCCGGGTCCTTGGAATATATCCTAGAGAAATAAGAGCTGTCACACAAATAGATATATGCACATCTGTGTTCATTGCAGCACTGTTCGTGATAGCAAAAAGACGGAAACAACCTAGGTGACCATCATTGTACGAGAGGATAAACAAATTATGGTATACTCACACAATGGTTTACTATGTAACAATAAAGAAAAATGATGAATCTGAGAAATATTTTATAACATGGAGGAATCTGGAAGGAATTATGCTGAGTGAATTTAGTCAGTCAGAAAAGGACAAATATTGTATAGAACCACTATTATAAAACTGAGGAAAATGTTTAACGAAGAAAACATTCTTTGATGGTTATGAAGGTGGGAAGTGAGGGAGAGGGTTATTGATTAACAAGAGAGTAGACAAGAATTGTTTTAGGTCAAGGGAAGGACAGCACACACTACAATGAAGTCAGTACAACTGGACTAAACCAAAGCTCAGAAATTTCCTGAATACAACCAAACACTTGGAGGGACAGAGTAGCAGGGGTGGGTGTCTGGAGAACACGCTTTCAGAGGACATCTAGGTCAATTGGCATAAAAAACTGTATTAAGAGAATCTTCTGCATCCTACTTTGGTGAATGGCCTCTGGGATCTTTACATCTGGCGAGTAGTCATCTAAGATGCATCAATTGTTCCCAGCTCACCTGGAGTAAAGCAGAATGAAGAACACCAAAGTCACAAGGAAAGTATTAGCCTGAGAGATAGAAAGGGCCACATAAATCACAGACTGCATCAGCCTGAGACCAGAAGAATTAGACGGTGCCCAGCTACCACTAATGACTGCCATGACAGGGGACACAACAGAGAGTCCTCGATGGAGCAGGAGAAAATTGGGGTACACAAAGCAATTTACAAATACTATGCAATCCACATCTAAATACCAACAATATTCTTCAAAGAGATGGAAAATCTAATCATTAACTTCATATGGAAAGGGAAGAAGCCCCTAATATGTAAAGAAGTATTGAAGAAGAAGAATAAAGTTGGAGGACTCACACTACCTGACTTCAGAACCTACGGTATAGCTGTGATAATCAAAACATCCTGGTACTGGTACAATGAGAGATACATTGACCAATGGAACAGAATTGAGAACCCAAATGTAAATCCAACCAACTACAGTCACCTGATTTTTGAAAAGGGCCCAAAGTCCATCAAATGGGGAAAAGACAGTGTTTTTAACAAATGGTGCTGGCAAAACTGGATATCCATCTGCAAAAAAATGAAACAGGACCCATACCTCACACCATATACAAAAGCTAATTCAAAACGGATCAAAGACCTAAATAAAAGCCAAAAACTATAACGTTCATAGAAGAAAAAATAGGACCAATGCGACAGGCCCTAATACACGGCATTAACAAGATACAAACCATAACCAGCAACACACAAACCCCAGAAGATAAGCTAGATAATGGGGATCTTCTAAAAATCAAACACCTATGCTCTTCAAAAGATTTCACCAAGACTGGGAAAAAATTTCTTGTATGTTACAAGTCAGACACAGGTCTAATCTCCATAATCTACAAGAAAATCCAACAACTCTACCACAAAAAGACAAATAATCCTATTAAAAACTGGGCAAAGGAAATGAACAGACACTTCACCAAAGAAGACATTCAAGGGGCCAACAGACACATGAGGAAATGCTTGCAATCACTAGCCATTAGAAAAACACAAATTAAAACCACAATAAGATACCATCTCACCCTGGCATTACTGGTGTGAATCAAAAACACCAGAAATAACAAATGTTGGAGAGGCTACAGGGAGATCAGAACTCTTGTGCACTGCTGGTAGGAAAGCAAAATGATACTACCAATTTAGAAAATTATATGGTGTTTCCTTAGAATGCTAGAAATAGAAATACCATATGATCCAGCAATCCCACTCCTAGGAATATATCCTAGAGAGATAAGAGTCATCTCTCAAATAGACATATGCACACCCACATTCATGGCAGCATTGTTAACAATAGCAAAAAGATGGAATCAACGTAGATGCCCATCAACAGCTGAATGGATAAACAAACTATGGTACATATACAAAATAGAGTACTACGCAACGCTAAAGAACAATGATGAATCTGTGAAGTATCTCATAACATGGATGAAACTGTAAGACATTATGGTGAGTGAAATAAGTCAATCACAAAAGGACAAATATTGTATGAGACCTCTATTTTAAAAACTGATGAAAAAGTTTACACACAAAAAGTAACAATCTTTGTTGGTTAGCAGGGATGGGAGGGGTGGGGGGTAAATACTAAATAGACAATAGATAAGTAGTACCTTTGGTGAAGGGTGAGACAGTACACAGTACTGGGGAAACCAGCACAACTTGTACAAGGAAAGGCCATTGAAGCTCCCTAGACACATCAAAACTCCCTGAGGGAGTGAATGGCTGGGCAGACGGCTGTGGGGACCATGGTCTCAGGGAACGTCTAGCTCAACTGGCCTAACACAATTTATAAAGACAATGTTCTGCATTCTACCTTGGTGAGTAGCATCTGGGGTCTTAAAAGCCTGTGAGAAGCCATCTAAGATACTCCACTGGTCTCATCCCTTCAGGAGCAAGGGGGAATGAATACCACAGGATACAAGGAAAAGATTAGTCCAAAGGACTAATGGACCACAGCTACCAAGGCCTCCATCAGACTGAGTCCAGTACAGCTAGGTGGTGCCCGGCTACCACCACTCACTGCTCTGACCGGGATCACAACAGAGTGTACTGGACGAGCTGGAGAAGGATGTAGAACAAAATTCTAACACACACAAAAAAGACCAGATTTACTGGCCTGAAAGAGACTGGAGAAACCCCGAGAATATGGTCCCAGACACCCTTTTAGCTCAGTGGTGAAGTGACTTCCGAGGTTCAGTGTTCAGCTGGGGATTGGACAGCCCCATAAAAGAAAATGGGACTGATGAGGCACAGCAGTCCAGGGACAAGGACTATAAGGCAGAAGGGAACAGGAAAGCTGGTGATAGGGAAACCAAGTTGAGTAACGATAGTGTTGACATGTAATGGGGTTGTTAACCATTGTCATAGACAACATGTGTACTAACTGTTTAATGAGAAACTATTTTGTTCTATAAACCTTCTTCTAAAGTGAGAAAAGGACACTTATGGCAACATGGCGCTCTAGGCAGAAGCATCATGCAGTCCTGACACAAAAAAGGTCTGAAAAACTAACCCAAACAGAGAAAACAGCAATCCAGAAACCCTAAAACATCAAATGAAGAGATAAAGAACTCAGTCAAGCACCAAATGGAGTGAGAAACTGACAGAAAATGGACAACAAGGAGAGATTCATGCAGAGGTCCCCTATCAGCTAACACAGTGGGGATCTGCCATCTTGGACTCCTATCAGAGACCAGGAAATAGGGGGTACAAGAAAGCAGCTTCACAGAGCTTCCAGCAGAAGACAGAACAGCCAGTAACTGGTGATATATGCTTTCCCATCCCTCACCATTCTTTACCCCCACTTGGCCTCTTCTGCTTCCCTAGGCCACAGTCTCTTGGTTGGGAAGCACCGGCTGCACTGCTTGAATTCCACACGCCGGCACTGGCCAACTCCCTGAGTGCCATTTGTTGGCTGCTGGTGTTGCTTTTTTCAGCTTCTTTTGATTTCTTCCTTACCTCTCACCACCTCCCCCTGCTTTTGCTCAAATACCTGACTCCGTGCTACATCTCTGCTTTTCCTAAGGAGCTGCAGAGCTTCTTTCGAGTGTGGAACTACTTCCCGGTCTGTGCTGCCATGCTGGTGGGATCCCGGGGCTTTTTTTGTTTGTTTGTTTGCTTTTAATTGTTTGTTTGTTTTCTTTCTCTTTTCTCAAGTTGAGAGACCGTTCTGGTAGGTCAGCGCTACGAGGCTTGGGCCATACCCCCTCAGCTTGTGCAGATATGCAGAGGGATCCCTGAGAGCATATTTTTTTCATGGGTTTTTTTTTTTTCTGTTTTTTTTGGGGGGGATTTTCTTATTCTTTTTTTTTTTTAATTTGTTTTCTTTTCCCTCTTTTTCCCTTTTTGTCTTCCTTTATTACTCAGTTTCTCATCTCTCTATAACTTCCTTCTCTTCCTGTCACCTGATTATCTGCCCCTGAATAACTCTATGTCTTCTAGCCAGGCTGTACTTCAACACCTGGGAACAACTTCCGCAGACCTCGTAGCCACACCAGTGGGATCCCTGAGAGCTTTTCTGTTCCTTTTCCTTTCTGATCTTTATTCATTCATTCTTTTCTTTTTCTTCTCCTTTTGTTTTTCTCCATTTCATAGTCTCTCATCTCTCCACTCCAACAGCAAGCTGATCTAGCACTCTTTTTTATTTGTTTGCATGTTTTTGGCTCCTGATCCTCTCTCCTCTCTCCCATATCTATCTTAGCTCCATCCATCAGTGTCTCCCCTCCATCGTGCCTACTTGCACTGTGTGCTTAACATCACACCACCAAGCAGCACAAGCACGGCTACTGGAACCTGTCCTGCACTGATTACTGATCCATCCTGGAAGCTGTAGTAAGTGCCACAAACAACCCACCCCAGCAACTCTTCTTCAGCTAGACCTGCCCTGCTGTAACATAGCTGAGCAACTGCCCTTGCCAATTGGAAAAGGAGGTGAAAAGTATCATGCCCACAAATGAGCAAACAACAAAGAACTCACAGGCTGCCTGCTCAGACATAGCCAAATAAAAAAAAAAAAAAAAAGAAAAGAAAAACTAATCTACAATCAATAAATGAGAAAAAACAACTACTGACTGCCCTGAAGACAACAGACAATATCAAACATTCACAAAAACAGGACAGGATGGTTCAAGTAGGCATCAAAAATAAAACACCAGATGATTTTCCAGTGGAACAAAAGTCACTAGAACGACCTGATAGGAAATTCAAGTCTCTAATACTCAGAATTATCCAAGAGTTGAAGCAAAAAGCAGACAAAAATGAGAAAAAAAAAGACAAATTCAAGGATAAAGCAGAAAAATTCATGGAAATTACAGACAAAAAAATGGAAGAATTCAGGAAAATAATGCAGGAACAAAATGCCAAAATAATTTCACAACTAGAAATTATACAAAAACAACCATTGGAAATCCAAAGGATAAACAACAATATTTCAGAAGTGGATAGTGTTATAGAAGGCCTGAGGAGCAGATTTGAAATAGTGCAAGACAGGATCGGTGGAATTGAAGACAAACACTTGGATACAACTCTATTTGAGGAAAACTCAGAAAAAAGAACAAAGAAAAATGAAGATACCCTCAGAATTATGTGGGATACAATCAAAAGCAGAAATTCACCAGTGATAGGAGTTCCAGAACGGGGAGAAAACATAAAACAAAGAGAGGATCATTGAAGAACTGCTGATGGAAAACTTCCCCAATATCACCAAAGATGAAAAGCTGGCCACCGAAGGAGCTCATCTAACCCCGTATAGGAGAGACAACAAAACAAAATCACGAAGGCGTATCATAATCACACTCACCAAAACCAAGACAAAAAAAGAATCCTTAGAGCAGCTCATGGGAAAAAAAAGAAGTCACTGACAGAGGAGAAACAATAAGACTAAGCTCAGATTATTCAGCAGAAACTATGCAGGTACAAGGCAATGGGATGACACATATAAAACTTTGAAAGAAAAACATTGGCAGCCACAAATAATATATCCTGCAAAACTCTCCTTCAAATATGATGGTGAAAGTAGGACATTTCCAGATAAACAGAAATTAAGGGAATATATAAAAACCAAATCAAACTTACAAGAATTATTAAAGGGAGTCCTTCAATCTGAGAACAAGCAACTTCAGCTCACAGGCTAAATCTAGGACACAGGATCATAGCAGCCAGATACCAATCCAGGAAATGAACTCTCAAGGATTATCCAAAAAAAAAAAAAAAAAAAAAAAACCAACAGGGAATCAGAGCAGTTAATCAGTAAATGACAATAACATCAGAACAATAGAAGACAGAATAAATGGTGTAGGTATAGAACCTTCTAGTGGAGAGGAAGGCAAGGTGATACCAAGTAATAATAGACTGCTTCAAACTTAGAAAGATAAGGGAAAATTTCACGGTAACCACAAAGAAAGTTAACAAACATACTCATAAAAATAAAGAGGAAAAACATATACAGTCTCAGTAAAAACAAAACCTACAAAAACAAAAGAAATGAAAAAAAAAAAAAGTCCACAAACAAAAGGAATTCATCACAGGAGAGTAAGAAGTACAAAGAAAACATCAGCACCACATAAAAAAGCACTACAACATGACAGCAATAAACTCACACCTATTAATAATTACACTGAATGTAAATGGACTGAATGCACCCATAAAGAGATGGAGAGTGACAGAATGAATAAAAAAACAGGATCCAACAATATGCTGTCTACAAGAGACACACCTTAGAAACAAAGACATGAATTTATTAAAAATCAAAGGTTGGAAAAAAACATATCAAGCAAACAACTACCAAAAAACAGCAGAAGCAGCAATAGTAATCTCAGATAAAACAGACTTTAAAACAAAATTCACCATGACAGACAAAGAAGGACACTATATAAAGATTAAGGAGATGATGCATCATGAAGACATAACCATAATAAACATCTACTCACCCAATGACAGGAATCCAAAATACATAAACTCTAACAACACTGAAAAGAGAAATTGACAGTTCCACAATAGTAGTAGGAGACTTCAACACACCACTCTCAGTAAAGGACAGAACAACTAAAAGAAACTCAGCAAAGATACAGAAGACCTAAAGGGCACAATCATCCAACTTGACAGACATATACAGAACACTCCATCCGACAGCTGCAAAGTACACATTCTTTTCCAATGTACATGGAATGTTCTCCAGAATAGACTAAATCTTAGGCCACAGAGCAATCCTCAACAGGATCCAAAATACTGAGATAATACAAGTATCTTCTCTGACCACAAGGCCATCAAGGTAGAAGTTAAAAACAGAAAGAGCAAGGAAAAAAATCAATTATATGGAAACAGAATAATATCCTGCTTAGAAAACACTGGGTAATAGAAGAAATTAGAGATGGAATCAAAAAATTCCTAGAATCAAATGAGAATGAAAACACATCATACCAAAACCTTTGGGACACAGCAAAGGCAGTCCTCAGAGGTCAATTTATAGCAATAGATGCACACATCAAAAAAGAAGAAAGGGACAAAATCAAAAGAGTAACTACACAACTCAAACAAACAGAAAGAGAACAGCAAAACAAGCACACAGGCATCAGAAGAAAGGAAATAATAAAGATCAGAGCAGAACTAAATGAAATAGAGAATAGAAAAACAATACAAAGAATCAACAAAACCAAAGCTGATTCCTTGAAAGAATCAACAAAATCGACAAACCACTTGCAAGACTGCCAAAAGTAAAACAGAAGAGGACGTAAATAACCCAAATAAGAAATGAAATTAGCAACATTACAACAGACCCAACTGAAATAAAAAAGATCATAACAGAATATTATAAGAACTATACAACTATATCCAACAAATTTGAAAGCTTAGAGGAAATGGATAAGTTTCTAGAAACACACTACCTACAAAAGCTACAACAAAGTGATGTGGAAAATCTGAAAATACCCATAACAAGAGAAGAGACTGAAAAGGTAACGAAAAAAACTCCCAACAACAACAACAAAAAAGCCCTGGTCCAGACAGCTTCACTGGAGAATTCTACAAAACATTCAGAGAAGAGCTTGTACCAGTATTACTCAAGATATTTCAGAGCATACAAACGGAAGAAACACTTCCAAATTAATTCTTTGAAGCCAGTATTATCCTGATACCAATAGGAGGCAAAGATGCCACAAAAAAAGAAAATTACAGACCAATACCTCTCATGAATATAGATGCAAAATTCTCAGCAAAACTCTAGCCAATAGAATTCAGCATCATATCAAAAAAATAATACACCACGACCAAATAGGATTCATACAAGGTATGTAAGGATGGTTCAACATTAGAAAATCAATCAATGTAATCCACCACATAAATAAAAGGAAAGAAAAGAATCACATGATCATCTCAATTGACACAGAAAAAGCATTCAACAAAGTCCAACATCCATTCCGGATAAAAACTCTCAGTAAAATAGGTATAGAAGGGAAATTTCTCAACATAATAAAAGGCATCTAAGTAAAACCAAGGGCCAACATCATTCTTAATGGAGAGAGGCTGAAAACATTCCCCTTGAGAACAGGAACAAGACAAGGATGCCCTTTATCACCACTCCTATTTAACATTGTGCTGGAAGTTCTAGTTAGAGCAATAAGGCAAGAAAAAGAAATAAAGGACATCCAAATTGGTAATGAAGAAGTTAAACTGTCCCTGTTTGCAGATGCTATGATACTATACATAGAAAACCCTAAAGACTCCACGAGAAATCTACTGGAACTAATAGAAAGATTTAGCAGATTAGCAGGATACAAGGTAAACATTCAAAAATCAGTTGGATTCTTATACACCAAAAAGGAGAATGATGAAAAGGAAAACAGGAAAACAATACCAATTATAAAAGCCCCTAAAAAGGTAAAATACTTAGGAATAAATCTAACCAGGGATGTAACAGACCTATACAAAGAAAACTACAAAACACGACTGCAAGAAACCCAAAGGGATCTACATAAATGGAAAAATATACCATGCTCATGGATAGGTAAACTCAATATTGTGAAAATGACAATTCTACCCAAAGTAATTTACAAATACAATGCAATCCCGATCTAAATACCAACAGCATTCTACAAAGAGATGGAAAAACTAATCATTAACTTTATATGGAAAGGGAAGAAACCCCGAATAAGTAAAGCACTACTGAAGAAGAATAAAGTTGGAGGACTCACACTACCTGACCTCAGAACCTACTATACAGCTACAGTAGTCTAAACAGCCAGGTAGAGGTACAACGACAGATACATTGAACAATGGAACAGAATTGAGAACCCAGATGTAAATCCATCCACCTACGGTCACCCGATCTTTGACAAGGGCCCAAAGTCCATCAAATGGGGAATAGACAGTCTTTTTAACAAATGGTGCTGGCAAACTAGATATCCATCTGCAAAAAAAAAGAAACAGGACCCATACCTCACACCATATGCAAAAACTAACTCAAAATGGATCAAAGACCTTAATATAAAGCCCAAAATTATAAAGTTCATAGAAGAAAATATAGGACCAATGCTACTGGCCGTAATGCATGGCATTAACAGGATACAAACCATAACCATCAATGCACAAACCCCAGAAAATAAGCTAGATAACTGGGATCTTCTAAAAATCAAGCACCTATGCTCTTCAAAAGACTTCACCAAAAGAGTAAAAAGAGAACCTACAGACTGGGAAAAAATTTTTGGACAGTACAAGTCAGACAAAGGTCTAATCTCCAAAATCTACAAGAAAATCCAACACCTCTACAACAAAAAAACAAATAATCCTATTAAAAAATGGGCAAAGGAAATGGACAGACACTTCATCAAAGAAGACATTCAAGCGGCCAACAGACACAAGAGGAAATACTCGCGATCACTAGCCATTAGAGAAATGCAAATTAAAACCACAACGAGATACCATCTTACCCCGTCATTACTGGCACAGATCAAAAACACTGGAACTAACAAATGTTGGAGAGGCTGCAGGGAGATCAGAACTCTTATGCACAGCTGGTGGGAATGCAAAATGATATAACTATTTTAGAAAATGATATGGCGCTTCTTTAGAAAGCTAGAAATAGTAACAGAATATGATCCAGCAACCCCAGTCCTAGGAATATATCCTAGAGAAATAAGAGTCATCACTCAAATAGACATATGCACACCCATGTTCATGGCAGCGTAGTTCGCGACAGCAAAAAGATGGAAACAACCTAGATCCCCATAAACAGATGAATGGATAAACAAACTATGGTAGATACACTTAATGGAGTACTATGTAAATATAAGGAACAATGATGAATCTGTGAAGCATCTCATAACATGGATGAAACTGGAAGACATTATGCTGAGTGAAATAAGTCAATCACAAAAAGACAAATATTGTATGAGACCTCTATTGTAAAAGCCCATGAAAAAGTTTACACACAAAAAGTAACAATCTGTTGTTTATAAGGGATGGGAGTGGTTGTGGGGGGAGGGAAATACTAAATAGGCAATAGATAAGTGTCATATTTGGCAAAGGGTGAGACAGTACAGAATACTGGAGAAACCAGCAGAACTTGTACAAGGA
Source organism: Dugong dugon (assembly GCA_030035585.1). Classification (NCBI taxonomy): domain Eukaryota; kingdom Metazoa; phylum Chordata; class Mammalia; order Sirenia; family Dugongidae; genus Dugong; species Dugong dugon. The sequence continues at coordinate 46,601,677 of CM057465.1, forward strand.
AAGGTCATGGAAGCTCCATAGACACATCCAAACTCCCTGAGGGACTGAATTGCTGGGTGGAAGGCTGTGGGCACCAGGTCTCAGGGAACATTCAGCTCAATTGGCATAACACAGTTTATAAAGACAATGTTCTACATTCTCCCTTTGTGAGTAATGTCTGGGGTCTTAAAAGCCTGTGAGCAGCCATCTAAGATACTCCACTGGTCTCATCCCTTCGGGAGCAAGGGAGAATGAAGAGAACAGGATACAAGGCAAAGATTAGTCTGAAGGATTAATGGTCCACAGCTACCAAGGCCTCCACTGGACTGAGTCCAGTACAGCTAGATGGTGCCCGGCTACCACCACTGACTGCTCTGAGCGGGATCACAACAGAGGGTTTTTGACAGAGCTGGAGAAGGATGCAGAACAAAATTCTATCACATACAAAAAAGACCAGATTTACTTACCTGAAGAAACTTGAGAAACCCTGAGTGTATGGCTCCCAGACACCCTTTTGCTCAGTGGTGAAGTCACTTCTGAGGTTCACCGTTCAGCTGGGGATTGGACAGCCCCATAAAAGAAAACGGGACTAATGAGGCACAGCAGTCCAGGGATAAGGAGTGGAAGGCAGAAGGGGACAGGAAAGCTGGTGATAGGGAACCCAAGGTTGAGTAAGGAAAGTGTTGACATCTAGTGGGGTTGTTAACCATTGTCATAGGGCAACATGTGTACTAACTGTTTAATGAGATACTATTTTGTTCTGTAAACCTTCATCTAAAGTGAGATTAGCAGCACAACTGAAAGAACATAATTGATGTCACTGAATTGTACATGTAGAAATTTTTTAAAAGGTGTATCTTTGGCTATGTATATTATTACCAAAAAAAAAAAAAAAAAAGGTCGAGAAGGGAGATGGTTGACATGTCGTGGGGTTGTTAACCAATGCCATGAAACAATATGTGTACTTACTGTTTAATGATAAAATATTTGTTCTGTAAACCTTCGCCTAAAGTAGAATTAAAAAAAAAAAGTGGGGTGCAGAACTCTAATTCTAGTAAAAAGAGCAGACTTAATGGTCTGACTGAGACTGGAGGATCCCCAGAAAAAACGGCCTCCTGACTCTCCGTCAACCCAGAACTAAAACCATTCCCTAGGCCAACTATTCAGAAAAAGATTAGACTGGACTGTGGGACATAAAATGATACTTGCGAAGAGTGTGCTTCTTAGCCCAAGCAGATACATGAGACTAAATGGGCAGCTCCTGTCTGGAGGTGAGATGAGAAGACAGAGAGGGTTAAGAGGTGGTTGAACGGACATGGGGAATCAGGGGTGGAAAGGAGTTGCTGTCATATTATAGGGAGAGCAATTGGGGTCACATAACAATGTATGTATTAAGTTTTGTATGAGAGACTAACTTGAATTCTAAACTTTCACTTAAAGTAACAAGAAAAAGGAGAAAAAAAAGCTAATGGAATGTAGCAATAAATCAAAAGAATAATACTAAAAGAGTTATTCCACAAATGAAATAATATAAAACATGGTCAAATATCAGAAACACTATATTTAAAATTTATTACATTAAAAACAAAAGAGTGACCCAATAGGATCATGTTAATTGGTATTAAAAGACTTTTATCAAATTTAGCAGTCATTTTTAAAGTAAAATATGAACAGAAGCAAGCAATTTAAAATGAGCGGTTAATTTTAAATTAATGTTAGGAACCACACAGAGGTTCACTTTTTGGTCACTATAGTTCAACATTTTTCTGGAGCATGTAAGATAAAGAAACACTGAAAAATACCTCCAGCAAAATGGCGCTCTAGGCAGAAGCACCACGCCGTCCCTCCACAGCAAAGATCTGAAAAACTAAGCCGAACAGAGAATACAACAATCCTGAAACCCTAAAACATCAAATGAAGAGATAAAGAACTCAGCCAAGCACCAAATGGAGTGAGAAAACTGACAGAGAGAGCGAGGAGAGATTCATGCAGAGGTCCCCTACCAGCTAATGCAGCGCGGATCCACCATCTTGGCTTTCTATCGGAGATCAGCAAATGGGGGTATGAGAAAGCAGCCTCACGGAGCATCCAGAGGGTGACAAAACAACCGGTAATTTGCGGTGTGCCCTTTCCCACCCCCCACCCCTTTTTGCCCCGGCTCGGCCTCCTCTGCTTCCCGTGGCCACGGTCCCTTGACCAGGAAGCACAGACTGCTTGGATTCCATGCACCCAAGTGGGCTGCTCTCTGGGTGCCATTTGTTGGCTGCTAGTGTTGCTTTTTTTTTATGCTTCTTTTGATTTCTCACTTGCCTCTCTCCACCTCCCTCTCCTTTCACCGAGTGCCTGGCTCTGTGCGCCATCTTTGCTTCTTCCTGAGGGGCGCCAGAGCTCCATTCGAGTGTGGAGCTGATTCCCAGTCTGGGTTACCACACAGGTGGGATCCTGGGGCTTTTGTTTGTTTCTTCATTTTGAATAGTTTGTTTGTTTTCTTTACCTTTTCTTGAGTTGGGAGTTCTTTCTGGCCAGGCGGAGCTGCGTGGCAAGGAACTCCCCTTCAGCTTCCACAGATGTGCAGAGGGATCCCTGACAGCATTTCTTTTTAAGTTGGTTTCTTTTTCTGTTTTTTTGGGGTGCCTTTCTTGTTCTTTTTGTTTGTTTGTTTGTTTTCTTTTCCCTCTTTTTCCCTTTTTGTTTTTCTTCAATGCTCAGTTTCTTGTCTGTCTATATCTTCCTTCTCTTTCTGATCCCTGAATACTAGGCATGTATACCTCTACACCTTCTAGCCAGACTGCACTGCAACACCTGAGAGCCATATCCCCAGACCTCATAGTTGCACCGGTGGGATCCCTGGGAACTCTATGGTTCTTTAACCTTTCTGATTTTTATTTATTCATTCTTTTCTTTTCTTTTCTTTCTCTTCCCCTTTCTGTTTTTCTCCATTTCATAGTCTATCATCTCTCCATTCCAACGGCAAGCTCCCCTAGCATTCTTTATTTGTTTGTTTGTATGTTTTGGGCTCCTATTCCTCTATCCTCTCTCCCATATCCATCTTAGCTCCACACATAACAATCTCCAGCTGCATCCTGCCTACCTGCACCGTGCGCTTGACATCGCACCACCAAGCAGCACAGGCATGGCCTACTGCAACCTGACCTGCACTGATTACCAACCTGCTCTGGTGGCTGTAGTAAGTGTAGTAAGTGCCACAAACAACCCGTCCCAGTAATGCCTCATTAGCTACACCTGCCCTGCCATACCATATCTGAGTGACTGACTCTGCCAGTTGGAGAACAAGGTGAAAAGCATTGAGCGCACAGACGAGCAAACAACAAAGAACACACAATCTGCCTGCTCAGACATAGTCAATTTTTTTTTTTAAAAAAGGGAAGAAAGAAACAAATCTACAATCAATAAATGAGAAAAATAACTACTGAATGCCCCCAAAACAGCAGACAATATCAAAACATTTACAAAAACAGGACAGGATGGTTCCAGTAGGCATCCAAAATAAAACACCAGATGACTCTCCTCTGGAAGAAAATGCACTAGAACTACCTGACAGCGAATTCAAATATCTAATACACAGAATTATCCAAGAACTGAGGCAAAAAGCTCACAAACATGAGGAAAAAATAGACAAATTCATGGAAAATACAGACAAAAAAATGGAAGAATTCAGGAAGATGATGCAGGAACAAAATGTCAAAATAAATTCATAACGAGAAATTATACAAAAACAACAATTAGAAATCTAAAAGATAAACAACAAAATTTCAGAAATGGACGGTGTCACAGAAGGGCTGAGAAGCAGATTTGAAATGGTGGAAGACAGGATCAGTGAATTGAAAACAAACACTTGGATACAACTCTGTTTCAGGAAAACTCAGAAAAAAGAACAAATAAAAATGAAGAGAACTTGAGAGTTATTTGGGACACAATCAAAAGCAAAAATTTTCGAGAGATTGGAATTCCAGAACAGGGGGAGAAAACAGAAAACACAGAGAGGATCATTGAAGAACTGCTGACAGAAAACTTCCCCAGTATCATGAAAGATGAAAAGCTGGCCATCCAAGAAGCTCATCGAACCCCATATAGAAGAGACCCCAAAAGAAAATCACCAATGCATATCATAATCACACTCGCCAAAACCAAAGGCAAACAAAGAATCCTGAGAGCAGCTCTTGAAAAACAAGAAGTCACATACAGAAGAAAAACAATAAGACTAAGCTACCATGCAGGCAAGAAGGCAATGGGATGAAATATATAAAATCTTGAAAGAAAAAAGTTGTCAGCCAAGAATAGTGTATCCTGGAAAACACTCATTCAAATTTGATGGTGAAATTAGGTCATTTCCAGATAAACAGAAATTAAGGGAATATGTAAAAGTCAAACCAAACTTACAAGGATTATTAAAGGGAGTTCTTCGATCTGAGGGCAAACAGCTTCAGCTCACAAACAGAACCTAGGATGCAGGATTGTTCCAGCCATATACAAATCAAGGAAATGAACTCTCAAGGACTATCCAAAACCAAAAGAAATACAACAGGTAATCAGAGCAGTTAATCAGTAAATGACAACAACATCAAAACAATAAAAGAGGGAATAAACAGCATAGCTATAGAACCTTCTAAAGGAGAGGAAGGCAAGGCAATACCAAGTAATGGTAGACTGCTTCAAACTTAGAAAGATAACGGTAAAATTCATGGTAACCACAAAGAAAGTTAACAGACCAACTCATAAAAATAAAGATGAAAAACATAAAGTCTCAGCAAAAAGAAAACCTACAAAAACAAAAGAAATGAAAAAAAAAATCCACAAACAAAAGTAACTCAGAACAAGAGACTAAGAAGAACAAAGAAAACATCAGCACCACAAAAAAAGCACTACAAAATGACAGCAACAAACCCACATGTATCAATAATTACACTAAATGTAAATGGACTCAATGTACCCATAAAGAGAAGGAGAGTGACAGAATGGATAAGAAAACAGGATCCATCAATATGCTGTCTACAGGAGACACACCTTCAAAACAAAAATGTGAATTTATTAAAACTCAAAGGTTGGAAAAAAATATATCAAGCTAACAACTACCAAAAAAGAGCAGGAGTGGCACTAATCTCAGATAAAATAGACTTTAAAACGAAATCTACCATAAAAGACAAAGAAGGACACTATATAATGATTAAGAGGACGATCCATCATGAAGACATAACCATAATAAACATCTACGCACCCAATTACAGGGCTCCAAAATACATAAAAAAACTCTAACAACACTGAAAAGAGAAATTGACAGTTCCACAATAATAGTGGAAGACTTCAACACATGACCCTCAGTAAAGGACAGAACAACTAAGAAGAACCTCAGCAAAGACACAGAAGACCTAAAGGGCACAATCATCCAACTTGACCTTGTGAACATATATAGAACACTCCATCCAACCGCTACAAAGTACGCAGTCTTTTCCAATGCACATGGAACGTTCTCCAGAATAGACCACATCTTAGGCCACAGAGCAATCCTCAACAAGATCCAAAATGTTGAGATAATTCAAAGTATCTTCTCTGACCACAAGGCCATCAAGGTAGAAATTAACAACCGAAAGAGCAAGGAAATAAAAAATCAACTACATGGAAACTGAATAATAATCTGCTTACACATCAGTGGGTAATAGAAGAAATCAGAGATGGAATCCAAAAATCCTAGAATCAAATGAAAATGAAAACACATCATACCAAAACCTTTGGGACACAGCAAAGGCAGTCCTCAGAGGACAATTTATAGCAATAGATGCACATATCAAAAAAGAAGAAAGGGACAAAATCAAAACATTAACTACAGAACTCAAACAAATAGAAAGAGAACAGCAAAGAAAGCCCACAACCACCGGAAGAAAGGAAATAGTAAAGACCAGAGCAGAAATAAATGAAATAGAGAACAGTAAAACAATAGAAAGAATCAATAAAACCAAAAGCTGCTTCTTTGAAAGAATCAACAAAGTCGACAAACCACTGGCCAGACTGACAAAAGAAAAACAGCAGAGGGCACAAATAACCCACATAAGAAATGAAATGGGAGACATTAAAACAGACCCAACTGAAATAAAAAGGATTGTAACAGAATAGTATGAAAAACTATACTGCAACAAATTTGAAAACCTAGAGGAAATGGATAAATTTCTAGAAACACACGGCCTATCCAAACTACAACAAAGTGATGTTGAGAATATGAACAGAACCATAACAAGAGAAGAGATTCAAAAGGTAATAAAAAAACTCCCAACCAATAAAGTCCTGGCCCAGATGGCTTCACTGGAGAATTCCACAAAACATTTACAGAAGAGCCTGTAGCAGTACTACTCAAGCTATTTCAGAGCATACAAGGGGAAGCAACACTTCCAAATTAATTCTATAAAGCCAGCATAACGCTGATACCAAAACCAGGCAAAGACATCACGAAAAAAGAAAATTACAGACCAATATCTCTCATGAATATAGATGCAAAAATTCTGAACAAAGTTCTAGCCAATAGAATTCAGCATCATATAAAAAAATAATACACCACAACCAACTAGGATTCATACCAGGTATGCAAGGATGGTTTAACATTAGAAAATCAATCAACGTAATCCACCACATAAATAAAAGGAAAGAAAAAAAATCACATGATCATCTCAATTGACGCAGAAAAGGCATTTGACAAAGTCCAACACCCATTCCTGATAAAAACTCCCAATCAAACAGGTATAGAAGGGAAATTTCTCAACATAATAAAGGGCATCTATGCAAAATCAATGGCCAACATCATTCTTAACGGAGAGAGGCTGACAACATTCCCCTTGAAAACAGGAACAAGACAAGGATTCCCTTTATCACCACTCCTATTTAACACTGTGCTGGAAGTTCTAGCTAGAGCAATAAGGCAAGAAAAAGAAATAAAGGACATCCGAATTGGTAATGAAGAAGTTGAACTGTCCCTGTTTGTAGATGATATGATACTATACATAGAAAACCCTAAAGACTGCATGAGAAATCTACTGGAACTAATAGAAAGATTCAGCAGGGGAGCAGGATACAAGATAAACATTCAAAAATCAGTTGGATTCCTATACACCAGTAAGGAGAACGATGAAAAAGAAATCAGGACACAATACCATTTTCAATAGCCCCTAAAAAGATAAAATAGTTAGGAAAAAATCTGACCAGGAATGTAAAAGACCTATACAAAGAAAACTACAAAACACTACTGCAGGAAACCCAAAGTGATCTGCATAAATGGAAAAACACACCATGCTCATGGATAGGCAGACTCAACATTGTGAAAATGTCAATTCTACCCAAAGCAATTTACAAATACAATACAATCCCATCCAAATGCCAACAACATTCTTCAAAAAGATGGAAAAAGTAATCATTAACTTTATTTGGAAAAGGAAGAAGCCCCTAATAAGTAAAGCACTACTGAAGAAGAATAAAGTTGGAGGACTTACACTACCTGACTTCAGAACCTACTATACAGCTATAGTAGTCAAAACAGCCTTGTACTGGTACAGCGACAGATACATTGACCAATGAAACAAAATTGAGAATACAGATGTAAATCCATCCACCTACAGTCACCTGATCTTCGACAAGATCCCAAAGTCCATCAGATGGGGAAAAGACAGTCTTTTTAACAAATGGTGCTGGCAAAACTGGATATCCATCTGCAAAAAAATGAAGCACGACCCATACCTCACACCATATATAAAAACTACTTCAAAATGGATCAAAAACTTGAATATAAAGCCTAAAACTATGAAGTTCATAGAAGAAAAAACAGGACCAACACTTCAGGCCTTAATACATTGCATTAACAGGATACAAATCATAACTATCAACACAAAAACCCCAACAGATAAGCTAGATCACTGGGATCTTCTAAAAATCAAACACCTATGCTCTTCAAAAGACTTCACCAAAAGAGTAAAAAGAGAACCTACAGACTGGGAAAAAATTTTTCAACAGTACAAGTCAGACAATGGTCTAATCTCCATAATCTACAAGAAAATGCAACACCTCTACAACAAAAAGACAAATAATCCTATTAAAAAATGGGAAAATGAAATGAACAGGCACTTCACCAAAGAAGACATTCAAATGGCCAACAGACACATGAGGAAATGCTTGCGATCACTAGCCATTAGAGAAATGCAAATTAAAACCACAATGAGATACCATCTCACCCCGGCATTACTGGCAATAATCAAAAACACTGGAAATAACAAATGTTGGAGGGGCTGCGGGGAGATGGGAACTCTTATGCACTGCTGATGGGAATGCAAAATGATACAACCATTTGGAAAATGATATGGTGCTTCCTCAGAAAGCTAGAAATAGACATACCATTCGATCCAGCAATCCCACTCCTAGGAATATATCCTAGAGAAATGAGACGTCACTCGAATAGACATATGAACACCTATGTTCATGGCAGCATTGTTCACAATAGCAAAACGATGGAAACAACCTAGATGCCCATTAACAGATGAATGGATAAACAAACTATGGTACATACACACAACGGAGTACTATGCAATGAGAAAGAACAACAATGAATCTGTGAAGCATCTCATAACATGGATGAAACTGGAGGACATTATGCTGAGTGAAATAAGTCAATCACAAAAGGACAAATATTTTATGAGACCTCTATTGTAAAAACCCATGAAAAAGTTCACACACAAAATGTAACAATCTTTGTTGGTTACGAGGGATGGGAGGGGTGGGGGGGAAATACTAAACAGGCAATAGATAAGTGATATCTTTGGTGAAGGGTGAGACAGTACACAGTACAGGGCAAGCTAGCCCAACTTGTACAAGGAAAGGTCATGGAAGCCCCATGGACACATCCAAACTCCCTGGGGAACTGAATTGCTGGGTGGAGGGCTTTGGGGACCATGGTCTCCGTGAACATCTAGCTCAATTGGCATGACACAGCTTATAAAGACAATGCTCTACATTCTACCTCGGTGAGTAGTGTCTGGGGTCTTAAAAGCCTGTGAGCAGCCATCTAAGATACTCCACTGTTCTCATCCCTTCGATAGCAAGGGAGAATGAAGAGAACAGGATACAAGGAAAAGATTAGTCCGAAGGACTAATTGTCCACAGCTACCAAGGCCTCTACCGGACTGAGTCCAGTACAGCTAGATGGTGCCTGGCTACCGCCACTGACTGCTCTGACCAGGATCACAATAGAGGGTTCTGGACAGAGCTGGATAAGAATGTAGAGCATAATTCTAACTCACAAAAAAAAAGACCAGATTTACTGGCCTAAAGGAGACTGGCGAAACCTCGAGAGTATGGCCCCCAGACACCGTTTTAGCTCAGTGGTAAAGTTACCTCTGAGGTTCACTGTTCAGCCTCGGAGTGGACAGCCCCGTAAAACCAAATGAGACTAACAAGATACAGGAGTCCAGTGACAAGGGCCAGAAGGCAGAAGGGGACAAGGAAGCTGGTGATAGGGAACCCAAGTTTGAGTAAGGATATTGTTGATGTGTTGTGAGATTGTTAACCATTGTCGTGGGCAACATTTGTAGTAACTGTGAAATGAGAAACTATTCTGTCTGTAAGCCTTCATCTTAAGTGAGAATAACAGCACAATTGGAAGATCATAGTCTACTGTCACTGAACTGTGTATGTAGAAATTTTTGAAATGGTGTATCTTTGGCTATGTGTATTTTCACCAAAAAAAAAAAAAAAAAGGTTGAGAAGTTAGAGGGTTGATATGTTGTGGGGTTGTTAACCAATGTCATAAAACAACATGTGTCCTACTGTTTCATGAGAAACTATCTGTTCTGTAAGCCTTCACCTGAAGTACAATAAAATATTTAAAAAAAAAGAAAACAAGAAACACTGAAAAATAAGCATTAAAAACATGATTCTACACTTGGTTTAAAAGAACAGTGAAACAAGTAAATAAAGAAAACTATTAGAACTAATAAGACAATTTGAAAAAAGTGGATGGACACTAAAAAAAATACAATATCCAATGTTTTCTTACCACTTACCATCAATAACCAGCAAGAAAAATAACTATAAAAAATTCTATTTAAATAGTGGCAAAAACATACTATACTAATTAATAATCACTAAAATTTATTGAGAAATGTCTATACTCCACTTAGCACTCGATATTTAATAAATCATTTACCCCCATTTTAGAAATGACGTATGCTTTCTTCTAACCTTAGTTTTTAGACTGTGAAACTAAGTCTCAGAGAGATTAAATAACATGCCCAAGATAGGCAACTAGTAAGCTGCAAAAATGAGTTTCAAACCATCTGCACCCATAATGACTACATGTTTCTGCCTCTCTGGTTTATTAATGGAAACCCTGGTGGTATAGTGGTTTATTCTTGGGATTAGATTGAATAATAAAAGGACAAAATCTTTGCAATTCCTGTTTGAATGTTAAATGTTACCATATTTTCAGAGTTAGATCAACTATGATAACATTCATATGGGAGAATGAATGTCTCAAACTGCACATAAAAACTGATAACAATAATAATAAATATAGAAATACATGTATACAATGCTGTAGAGTTTATGATGAAACATTATAATCATATAACATAGTGCTAAAATGGGTATAGACAAATTGATTAGTGGATAAGATGAAGATTCTTCCTGAGACAAACACAGTCAAATGATTTTTTTTTTTAAAGGTGCAAAGCCAATTCCATGGAGAAAGAGTAGTCTTTCTGACACTTAGTGCTGGAAAAATTGAATGTCTATATACAAAAGAGACAAGAAAAATCTGGACACACAACATAAACCTTTCTCAAAATTTAATTCAAAATGGATCATAGACCTAAATGTAATCTGCATAACTGTGATACTTCTAGGAAAAAACAAATAGGAGAAAATCTATGTGACTTTTGTGTGGCAATGAGTATTTAGATATAATACTAAATGCATGACCTACAAAACAAAAAATTTATAAGCTGGACTTTGCTAAAACTGAAAATTTCTGTAAAAGATACTGTTAGGAGAATGAAAGACAAACCAAAAATGGGAGAAAATATTTGCAAAACATGTATTAGTTAAAGTACGTTTATCTAAAATATGCAAAGATCCCTTAAGAGTCAACAAAGAAAATAAACTAACAACAAAAAAAAAATTAGAAAATTGGCAAAATATCTGACCAGACAGATGGCTAATAAGCATATGAAAAGATGCTGAATATTGTTTGTAATTAGGAAAATGCAAATTAAAACAAAAATAAGATGCCACTGTAAATCTAATTGAAAGGTCAACCCCCCCCCCCCAAAAAAAAAAAAAACCTGACAGTCCCAACTATTGCAGAGAATGGGATCTACAGGGACTCTCATTCATTGCTTGTGAGAATACAAAATGTTACAGCCAAGTTGTAAGTCAGTTTGTCTGTTTCATATAAAGTAAGCATATTCTTACCATAGCATCCAGCATACTGAAATACAATTTAGCATAAATACTGAAATAGAAAAATTAAGTAAATTACCCAACTAGTTAGAAATAAATTTTTTTTTTCACACAAAAAACTGCATGCTAATGTTTATGACAGTTGTCTTAGGCTGGGTTCTCTAGAGAAGCAAAACCAGTAAAGCGCATAAATATATACAGAGACAGATTTATATCAAGGAAATGGCTCATGTGACTGTAGATGCTGGAACATCACAAATAAGTCTATGGATCATGATAGAGGTTTCTCTTGATTCATGTAGCCGCAGGGGCTGGTGAACCCAAGATTGGCGAGTTGGAGAGCAGGGGTCTTGCCCACAGACTGTGAAGATTAAGAAAGCCCGAGATCAGAAGATAAGCTGATAGCTCAAGTCCCAAAAACCAGAGGTCAGACAAAGAGGAGGCAGCCACAGGATCCAGAGCAAGTAAAAAGCTAGAACGTCTGCTTATATTCGGATGCAGGCTACACGCCCAAGGAAACTCCCTTGCAACTGATTGGTTACTCACAGCAGATCCCATTTTGGGAGTAATCACACATAAACACTGAGAATCATGGCCCAGCCAAGATGACACACAGTCTTGACCATCACAGCAGTATTATTCATAATCAATAGAAACTGGAAGCAACGAAGATATTTACAATAGGTAAATGGATAAATACACTGTGATACACCCATACAATGGAAAAGTATTCAGTGATATAAAGGAATTATCTATCAAACCCATACTGGGATATAGATTAATTTTAAATGTATATTGCTAAGTGAAAAAAAATCAGCCTGAAAAGATTACAGACTTTATGACTCCTTTCATGTGACATTCTGTAAAAGGCAAAACTATATAGACAGTGAACAGGGATTCAGGGTCAGGAGGAAGGTTAAATAAATGAAACATAGAGGATTTTTTAGGGCAGTGAAACTACTCTGAATGATATTGTAATGGTGGATACATGATACTATGCATTTGTCAAAACACACAGAATTTTACAGCATAAAGAATCAGCCTTCATGTATGCAAATTTTAAAAATATTATTTAGACAGTCTGGGGATTTCAGGAAAAAAATGCAGAATAAGACAAAAAAAATCTAACTGTATTACAAATTTATGAAAGAAACTACCTGAAAGGGATGGTGGTGGGGGGAACGTGATAATCTAAGTAACTTTGGAAAGGAGCGGAGTCTGTAAATCTAAAGAGAAAAGAAACTTTACATGAGTACTGTTCTCTACTTCATAAATGTGTTTCCCATAGGGTATAGGTTAACAATTTGAAAACACTATACATATATACTAAAATTGAACAATTAAATAAATAGATGGAGGATGGTGGGAGCCAGGTTTCTCACTTTAGAATTGGGAGATTAGGAATAAATAAAATAAGAAGGTCAAAATAAACCATGCGGCAATGGATTTGCACTGATGTCATCAGTATGAACTCTTGTTTAACTTAATATGGATGTAAATGATTACATATAGATACATTGATTGATATGTGTGGACACGTGATTTTGTATATACATATTTATTCCTTTGCAATGAGCATACCTAGCACCCAGATCTTTGGTTCTGATACCATTCTCTACTAAAAGGAAGCAAAGCTCCTGGTAATAAGATAGACAATAGATAGATAAATAGAGTGAGAAAGAGAGAGAGAGATAGGTAGATTTTTAAGGAATTGGCTCATGTCATTATGGGGGTTGGCAAGTTTGAAATTTACAGGGCAGGCCAGCAGTCTGGAAACTTAGGCAGTAGCTGATGTTACAGTCTTGAGGCAACATTTCTTAATATCTTTTACTTAAAGTTATCTGATTGTAGATGTTAAATACATCTACAAAATACTTGACCCCAACATCTAGATTAGTGTTTGATTAAATAACTGGTTACAATAGCCTAGCCAAGGTGACACATAAAACTATCACAAACAGTAACACAATTCTTGAATTCTTTAATCAATACTGTGTTTTTGTTTGCTTTTGTAATGCATGCTTGTGTTATTATTATCCAAATATTAAAAAAAATTGCTAATATTGGAAAACTTGTTCTTAGCTACTTGGTGAATTGTATGAAACAATTAAAAACAAATCTATTGTTTGTTTTTTTTTTTTTTTAGTTTAGAACAGTTTTGAGTTTACAGAATAATTGTGAACATTGTACAGAGAATTCCCATATGCCCCATACCCAGTTTGTCCTATTATTAAGATATTACATTAGTATGATACATGTTATAATAAATGAACCAATATCAATATATTAGTACTAATTAAAACCCATGTATACTCCTATTGGTTCTGTTTCTCTAGCTGATACATTACTAAAATATAGAAAACCTATGGGGTCACCATGAGTAGGAATCGATTCAATAGGAACTTTTTTTTTTTTTAATGTTTGGAGGGACTTTATTAACTAATAGCACTTGGGCAAGAAAACAACGATGTTTATCCATCAGTTGTAAAATACAGGTGGAAATTATAACTAATGCCTAGAAATTGTGTGTAATTTGAAGGCAATCTTGAATCATCTGCTGTTCTACGATGAAAATCTGCATGTATGTGAATGAGTGTGTACTTGATAGCGGAGTGAGGAAGCTATAGGAAACAGTTTTGAACTAAAGTAAAGACTGGAAGATGATTATTTTGTAAAACCACAATATAATTTTTTTTTAATTAGAAAAGTTTACTTCTGGGTGGGCAGCATTAGAAACTAACTTCCAAAATCCTCTAAGAACAATAAAATGCAGATGATACAGTGGTGGTCAAATGTCTTCTCTGAAGGAAATTCTGTCTTCTCAGTTGACCCTGAGTCCTTCTCTCTTTTGAATCTTTTGTTCCCTCATGCTGTTTGAAACTGGTACTATGACATAATGATTTGTGCTGTACCTCCAAACACCAACTTTCCTTCTTACAGGTGTATTGTAGGACTCCTATTATACATCCCCTTTAAAATTTGCCATAACAACATTTCTGCTTTAGCCAATGAAATATGATTACAAGTGACAACAGGAACCTTTCAAGAAGAGACTTTAAGAGTTGGAAGTGTAATTTGTTCATTCTCTGTATCCTGCCTCAGATATTCTGGAAACATTGAAACAAAGTCTCCCTTAGCCTACATCCTAGAGTCAGGATGAGATAGAACAGAGTGACAAGCAATGTATAGCAGAGTGACTAGCAAAGGACACATAGTAATACACAAGTAGTAAGTCTGTATTATTATTATTATCTTTACTATTACTATTGCGATTGTAAACTAGTAGATCTGGGGGATTTTTATTAGCATGTATGAGCTACCTAGTCTGATGGGTACACACTACTTATGATAAAACCACAGCAGTCATTTGAATCATTTTCAATCTATCTTTACATTAACCAACTGGAAGAAAAATACAATTTCTTCTTTAGTTTTATTTGATATAAAAGTAGAGACCTTCAATATAAAATTTTATTGAGAAATGAAAATCCTCTACTGCATTCTCCCAAAGCTCTAGTTAATTTGATCTTTTATAGTGCCTCGTTTCTTCACTCAACCTTAATCTGGTAAGGCTTTATTAAGTCATTCTTTGTAATCTTGAAAAATTCTCCCCCTAATTAATTATTGTTACAGTCTTCCTTCTAAAGGGTGAAGTTTGAAGAGGTTGGTTTACAGAAGAGCTCTGGAGTATTAACCAGCCGGGTTGAAGTATATTCCATTAATTGTCTGACAAGTTATCAGTAGTTGTAGAAAGAGACCACAGTGCTTACGTATAAACAAGTAAACTATTTCCAGAATTTATTGGTATGAAAGTAGTCTCCCAACTACAATTACTAAGAGTTCAGAATCTGTACTAAACCATCTGATATCCAAGAACCTGTAATTAGACCACCTAATGTCCAATTCTAATACCATCACATGTTGTGTGAACTTGGTGCATTACTTGCCTCCTTTGGCTCTTGGTTTCTTTATCTGTAATTGGGAATATTAATAATAATACATTTCTCATAAAGGTATCTTTTGCAGACACTTTATAAATACATTTAAATTATTCACAACAGAATTTTGTACAGAATAAATGGACTATACACTAATTACTATTATTTTACTCTTATTTTTATCATATTTTGGAATTCATGAAGTAATTTCCTTTGAAGTGTTTGTCAATCAATATTAGGCATTAGCTGAAAAAACTTTCTAATTTGCATTTTATAACACTGTAAAAAAAACCTCTCAGATTTAATGTAACAGAAGACTCTCATAGGTTATCAATGAGCTGGTGTTTGCCACTTGAGAAATGTCTTTCAAATGAATCGATGAGTGGTGAATTAATTACTTCAGTTTAGAAAATCTTCACTGAGTATCTTCTCTATGCTCATGCCAGAGATGGGAGCAGAGATCATGAAATGGAACAGAAGAAGCAAAGCTAGCCAGGGTCCCTCATGGAGAGCTCTGGCTTGAGATTGCTGGCATGCTCGTGGAGCTGCCCTAAATCCTATCAGCAGCCTAAATTTTCTGTTCCATGTAAGTAACCCAACAGAATTTTGTTCTGTAAGAAACTTTTAATTTATGAACATGAAGACATTTTTAGACTACACCACTCACCCCATGAAGAATAAATCTAGGTATAGCGTGATGACTTAGTAACTTTGCCAGATATGTAAATCTCTAGGACTTCTAAATCCATGTGGCTTTGTGAGCATATTCTTAACTAAATTGAGCTCTATCCAGATAGAATGAAGCCTTCAGGGAGGGAATATTTTGGACCTTTATCTGCTAGATGAAGAAGTTAGTGTCAGAATATATCGAACACATTGGTTGTTGCATCCCACCACAAAAATATGTTATAGTATTAATTTAGTAAACGCTATTCTAGAGAACTACAGGGGTTAAAACACCTTAGAGAAGGGTTTACACCCAGAAAGTAATGTATGCACTTTCCAGGATCCTCTAATAGGTTTATTTCAATGGGCCTCACACAGATCATTATGTGTTATGTAAGTTGCAATTTTAACTGATATTTTATTCTGACTTTTAAAGCAATGAATTTAGAACTATAAAACGTATAATTCTACATATTGGATTATCTTCATTAACTTGGAGAAATTGTCAGACCTGATATTTCAAAATTCTTGTTAGTGGGATTCTTACAAGACAGAGAAAGGAGTTCTAACTTTATTTGAAGTTCAGGTTATTTGGTTCACATAGACAATATCCACAAATAGCCAATTAATAACCACAGTCTAGAAAAACAAACCCAGGTGACTTGCTGATAGCTAGCTTAACAATCTTCCTATGTCACAGCATGATCATTTCTTCTTGCCACAAATCTTGGATTGGTCAACTCTCCTGACTGTTTATTCACTCATTCAACAAATACGTGTTAGGAAAACAAGGCGTATCAGTTTATGTACTTTGTGCTGGGGAT
This sequence comes from Dugong dugon, assembly GCA_030035585.1. NCBI lineage: Eukaryota > Metazoa > Chordata > Mammalia > Sirenia > Dugongidae > Dugong > Dugong dugon. The sequence continues at coordinate 46,618,532 of CM057465.1, forward strand.
AGAAAATGTGTGAGAATTAGACCTTCTCTTCAGGAAATGTAAAGTCTTATGGAGAGGCGAATACCTAAGGAAATAATTATAATACCATGTGAAATGTGTTATAATAGAGGTTAAGTACAAGGTTTTATAGAAGCAGAGAGACAGAGCAATTAATTCCAAGGAAGAAAAATCACAGAACGTCAAATAGAAATGTTGCTAATTGAGTGGGCCTTGAAGGATTAGCTTCCCGGGGAGAGAACACTGGGAAAAAAAAGATAATAAGTAGGCACTGAGGCAGGAATCTGAGTAGTTTTGCTTCATGACCTTCTTATTTCTGATGTCTAGATACGAACACACTCATCTGTTGAATACAGTTTTAATACTTATATTTAACATACTTAATTTGGGAAAACCTTTGAAATTTAAAAAGGTGCAACCTGAATCTAAAATAATCTTTGCTTTCTCATTGGTATAATCAGAATATTCTAGAAATACCAACAATCTGGTTTCCATTTTGCTGCTCTAGGCTTTAAGTAGCACATTTAACTTTGGAAAGTAAATTAGAAAGATGTGTGCTGCACAAAATAAACACAAATACAACTGGCATTGTTTAGAAGTTGTCACGTTAATATAATAGTGATTATCAGTCAGAAATTTCATTCCAGCAGATGTGATTACTTCAAGGAAAGCCATGATTTTGAAATACACATCCAGGAATATAGTCTTAATGCTGAGACATTGTATAGTTTTAATTAAAAGTTCATCAAGCCACTCCGTAAATCTGATTTCAAAAATTCACACGAATCTATTTCCTTGGCTATGAGTGTACTAGAGCTAATTAGAAAAAGATAAATAACACAATTTTACTCAATAATAAATGATAAAGATTGGTCAATAGAAACCACATTAAGGCTTTAAATTTGAAGCAACTGTAGACAACTCTTTGGTTTCCTTACTAGATAAAAATCAACAGGATGCTAGTTCATGAAACAGAGTTAAATTGGATGTCTTCTGTTAGGAAGAAGAAATAGAATTTCTTTATTTGAAATGCTGGAGAAGTATTAAAGTTCTAAGTCTGTATAATAATAAGATAATTAGTAATATTTTCTCCCTTATTTAAATTAAATAAATTAATTGTATGAAGTTGAAATTTATTTGGTCTATATTTTTAATATTGGAATTTATAACATTGTTATACAGTTGAAAAATATATACAGATTCTTATTTTTGTAATATAACCTCTTCAACTCAATAAGAAATAAAATCTCTGACTAAAGGTGTATGGAATAGAACAACAAAGACAGATATATGCACAAATGTTGCTGTTGTGTGATGTCCACTTGATTCTGATTCATAAGGACCCTACAGGACAAAATAGAACCATCCTGTAGGATTTCCTAAGCTGTAATCTTTTATTATAAATTGGAAACTGTGTTTTATTGATTATGGAAAGGCATTTGATTATGTGGATCATAAGAATTTATGGATAACGTTGCAAAGAATAAGAATTCCAGAACACTTAATTGTGCTCATGAGGAGCCTATACATAGATCAAGTGGCAGTCATCTGAACAGAACAAGGGGATACTGCATGGTTTAAAATCAGGAAAGGTGCACGTCAGGGTTGTATCCTTTCACCATACATATTCAATCTGTGCTGAGTAAATAACCTGAGAAGCTGGAACAAGATGAAGAAGAACACAGCATCAGGATTGGAAGAAGATCATTAACAACGTGTCATATGCAGATGACACAACCTTGCTTGCTGAAAGTGAAGAGGACTTGAAGTACTTACTGATGAAGATAAAAGACTACAGCTGTCAGTATGGATTGCACCTCAACATAAAGGAAACAAATATTCTCACAACTGGACCAATAGGCAACATCAAGATAAATGGAGAAAATATTGAAGTTGTCAAGGATTTCATTTTACTTGGATCCACAATCAACGTCCATAGAAGCAGCAGTCAGGAAATCAAAAGATGCATTGCATTGGGCAAATCTGTTGCAAAAGACCTCTTTAAAGTGTTAAAAAGCAAAGATGTCACTTTGAGGACTAAAGTACCCCTGACCCAAGCCATGATATTTTCAATCACCTCATATGCATGTGAAAGCTGAAAGATGAGTAAGGAAGAACAAGGAAGACTTGATGCCTTTGGATTATGATGTCGGTGAAGAATATTGAATGCACTATGGACTGCCAGAAGTACATGGGAGAAGTACAGACAGAGTGCTTCTTGGAAGCAAGGGTGGCAAGACTTCATCTCACATACTTTGGACATGTTATCAGAAGGGATCAGTCCCTAAAGAAGGCCATCATGTTTGGTAAGGTACAGGGTCAGCAAAGAAGAGGACGACCCTTGAGGAGATGGATTGACACCGTGGCTGCATCAATGGGCTCAAACATAACAATGATTGTGAGGATGGCTCAGGATTTCATTCTGTTGTACATAGGGTCACTATGAGTTGGAACCTATCAGAGGAAACCTAACAACAACACAATCTTTAGGGAAGCAGATCTCCAAGTCTTTTCTCCCACAGAGCAGCTGGTGGGTTCAAACCACAAATCTTTTGGTTAGCAGCAAAGTGCTTAACCATTGTGCCACCTGGGCTCCTTTATGCATGTATAACCAAAACAAACAAACAAACAAACAAACAAACAAACCCTTTGCTGTTGGGTGGATTCCAACTCATAGCGACGCTGTAGGACAGGGTAGAACTGCCTCTTAGGGTTTCCAAGAAGTGCCTGGTGAATTCGAACTGCTGACCTTTCGGTTAGCAGCTGTAGCTCTTAACCACACATGTCCTTAAATTACAGTAAATTTAAAAAATAAAACACTGCACTTAGAATATAAAGGAAAAACGACAAAATGTAGTTCCAGACCTTAATAAAGTCTCAAGTTTCTTGATATTACTCCATTTTATTTGGTATGCATTTTTTTTTCAATTGTGTCTCCCCACCTAACCTCCTGTTTTCATCACTTAAATAGTTCTTATGACCTGTAAGGGTAATCAATTTAAACATTAATGGTGTTTCTTATATCATCACCGTTGTCTTTGTAATAATTATTATTAGTTAACTTTTATGAATAGTCTATTATGTGCCAAGTATTTTAAATGTATTTGCTCATTAGCCTTTGATATCTATATAAAATCAATTTTATACGGAATACTTTTCTTTTTCTATGTATTTTTCTTGACTATTAGATTCATTGTTTCTAGTGGATGTCCAGCCTTATTTAATAAATAATCTGAGGCAAGAGTATATAAAATAGATATTAAATTATTAAAATTTTTCATGCTGAATATATCCAAAGCAAAAATAAAAGTAAAATGTAGCACTTAATTATAAACTATGTATACACACACAATCAAGACAGTAATTAATGATTACGGTCAAAAATCTGTTATAGATGGTATACTTTCATTATTAAAACACTAAGTTCTTGTATATCCTGTTATTGGAGGCTTGGTGGTGCAGTGGTTAAGAGCTAGGCTGCTAACCAAAAGGTCAACAGTTTGAATCCACCAGCTGCTCCTTGGAAACCCTACGGTGCAGTTCTACTCTATCCTATAGGGTCACAATTAGTTAGAATTGACTTGAAGGCAACAGGTATACCCTGTTACTATTATGAAAATGTACAGTTCATGAGAAGATAAATTATAGACACAAATTTATGACATTATATTTATAAATGAGAATGTATTACATACACAGAATAATTTAATATGTAAGCAGCATGTCTTTTCTGAGCAGTCTTTATTGACGTGTAGTTTCAAATATTACAAATTACATCTTTATTACAAAGCATGTAATTTATTACAAATAACATGCTCTATTAAGCAACATAAAATTACACACCTGAATTACAAAAAATTCTTCTGAATTAAATTTATTTTTACATACTTTGGAAAAACATTTTAAAGACAATATTATGATATTTTGTGATGTATTTTGAAAGAGAAATGTACAAAGGAACAGACAATGTTTAAAGATGGGGACAGAAAATAGATAAATCATATATAAAAATGAAAAACTGGTGAATGTAAAGAGAAAGAGACTCTCAATAGACAAAAGACATCAAAAAGGAAGGAACTATTGAATAGAGTAGTAAGAGAAAGGAAACAAAAATAACTGAGATATAAATGCTGACACTATGTGAAGGGAAATGGCAGACTGCCCTAAAGGTCTTGGCTCCTGCCCTTCCATCCTATTTGTCTGTTTACAAAATGTCTTCCTGGCTAGCTTTTCTGTGTTTTCTGTTAGGTAAAATGATGTTGGAAGAATCATCACTGGGCTCACCTTCATTTAACGTCCAGATGATCAGAAAGTCCTTCAGCACTCTTCCTTTTCTCTTTTATTCTATCTTTCTCTTTCCTCATTCTGTATTTCTCAGGTCTCTATTTTATCCTGTTTGTGAGTCCACCTACCTGGAAAAAAATATGTTTATTTTCTATACTATCATGACCCTAAAATGGTATTACTGTTCTTTTAATTTGAATATTCTAGTACTAAATATCCTTTATAGCCCATCCTAAAATAACAACATAAGAATACACATATAAAAAAAGCAATATGCATATAAATGTATGTATGTTTTGTTATTAGGTGCTGTCGAGTCAGGTCCAAATCATAGTTACCCTATGTATAACAGAACAAAACATTGCCTGGTCCTGTGCCATCCTCACAATCATAGCTGTGAAGATATATATATATAAAGAGTAATGGCTGCTAACCAAAAATTCAGCAGTTCAAATCCACCAGCTGCTCCTTGGAAATCCTGTGGAGCAATTCTACTCTGTCCTACAGGTTCACTACGAGTCAGAACCCACTTGACGGCAATGGGTTAGGTCAGGTTATGTATATGTGTATATATTTATAGTACTGTAGGTATATAAAATACGAACAATTTCCATCAATCTTCTGTAGTAATATTCACATCATTTCTCTGTCTCATCCCTCCCCCACATATTACGTACTCTTTCATTTTTCTTTTTTAATGGGAGGGTTAAAAACTAATTCAAGGCACAGCAGTCTTCTAACATTCACTAAATACCCACTGAGTATCATGACTGCCTGCTGAGGGAGTTATAAATGGCAACATGGTGTCTGTTTGCTATTGACAGGCTACTCCAAGAATGTAGTGACTAAAGACAAATTTTCTTCTGTGGTGTGGTCTCTGTCTGTAACCCTCCAATCCTGTTCAGTTTGGTGGTATATTTGTATCTTTAATGACTATTTTTGCCTACAACTAATATTAAAAAAAAAAAAATTGTCATTGAGTCAATTCTGACTCACTGTGACCCCAGAAGAATCTTTTTTTCTATATCCTGACACAAAGGTTTGAATGATACTCTCGTGATTTAGATGATTACATGATCATGCAGAACCATTGATTTAATAAACTTCATAGATCTTAAAAGATGTGCAGACTAGCAGAAATCATGGAGATGACATGGAAGGACTAAAAAGATATATAAAATTTTAGTTTCTAAATGTTCAAATTACCTAAAAGATTATTTACACTGTTACTTGTGGTATTTTGCATAGACATTTCTGTAACATGCAAAGGCTTATTAAATGTTTTTGAAATGATTATTTGGTTTCAGCATATTAAACCATTTTCTTTCACTTTTTATTTACAGATTACATTCTTAATCATTAAAAGACATTTGGAGACTTTCAATGAATGAATTGGTTGCAGAGGTGCTAATCTGGAAATTTCTGAAGATCTATAGTTGTGTTTTTGTTGTTGTTTTTTACTTTAAGTAACAACAGTTAACACAAAGTAAAATAAAATAGATGAATATTTAATAAAAATCATGCATTTTATGCTTTGTGAAGTGAAATGTGGGAATTTCTGAGGGCAAAAGTTTCAGATATTCTAATAATTAACAAGCAGAAATAATGTGTGACCATAATCTTTTCATGGTTTACTACTATCAGGATGCAATGGGGGAAAAATCAGATATTGGAAGGAAAATTTCTCTTTTTGTTTGTGTTTTTCTTTTAACCTGAGGCTTTTTTTTTAGTATGTTTGTTTAGTTTTGCTTTGTTTTGTTTTGGCTAATACAGGGAATAGCTAGTATCTACCAGTCTAAAGAATATAAAAAGGCTTTAAATGGAATCTGTGGAGCTATCCAAAAGTCAAGAGGGATTTTAATACTAAAATGATAATCAGATGAGAGAAAAGAATTATTTTTCTTCAAATCTATGAAGGAATAAGAAAGTCAACTTAAGTGATCATTATTATAGAAGAGTGAGTATTTTGTGATTTTATTTCTTTAGATTTTACTGTAATATTATGGATCAATTTTAAATATGCCAATTAACTGGTTTAGTAAAGAAATGTCATTTTTTGAAGGGTGAGAAAATAGAAATATTAGAATCACAATTCTTTAAAGGTTAAAACCAATTCTATGCCAGATACCTAAAAGCAAATACGAAGCCTTAGGAACACTATCCTTTCAAGTGTTGTGGTTTGAATTGTGGAAGTAATTTATGGATATAATAGATGCTGTATTTTTTGCCTTTCAGTGTGACAATAGTGTGTGTGTGTGTGTGTGTGTGTGTGTAAACTAATGAATGCTTGAGACCTCTTGAGAGTCAAGCCACTGTTCCTCAGTGAATAATAAGGGAATTCATGTTCTGAAGAGTTTTTAACCCTTTATACCTACAGTAAATTTTCTAATTTGAAGATTATTCTTTTACTAATGATGCAACTCATATAAAAGAAACATAAAAATATACTGTAAACTGTACATACTTTCAAAATAAAATTCATAAACTATTTTTAATGCAAACATTTGCATCATATATTCATTTTTACTCAATATCTCTCACATAATGGCTTCTTTTAGCCAGAAAAGTTTGCAGAGTAATTAATTTCACATTTCCATAAATAGCTGCAATACCCATCATTCTAGTTGAAGATGCTCAGATAATAATGTTGAAGGTCATCTCAATATTCACCCAGTTGTAAGAAATATCAATTTAACACCAATCAAATCATAAGGAGAAGTGGGACATTTTTCCAGATCAGCATGGTCATAAACCCTACCCCAGTACCCCAGTGTTGTTGAGTCAATTCCGGCTCATCGCAGCCGTATACAACAGAGTAGAACTGTCCCCACAGGGTTTCCAGGGAGAGGCTGGTGTATTTGAATTGCCGACTTTTGGTTAGCAGCTGTAGCTCTTAACCACTGTACCACCAGGGCCCCCATAAACCCTACATTATAAAAAACAGATAATGGAGAGAATAAATGATAATCTTGAAAAATTTGTTTAATTAACTTCTAATTCCATTTAACCTTACTGCTTTCAATTTTGGACCAGGCTTGAGTGAATATAAGATGTATGTTGTTGCTGTTGTTAGCTGCCCTTGAGTCAGCCCCCAATTCATGGTGACTCCGTGCAAAATGGAACAAAACGCTGCCTGGTCCTGTGCCATCCCCATGATTGATTGCAGATTAGACCATTGTGATTCATAGGGTTTTCATTGTCTAATCTTCAGAAGTAGATTGCCAGGCCTTTCTTCCTAGTCTGTCTTAGTCTGGAAGCTCTGTTGAAACCTGTTCAGCATCATAGCAACATGGAAGCTTCCACTGACATACAGGAGCCCAGGTCTCTTACATAGAAGTTGAGAATTTTACCATTGCCCCCTTCTTATTAATTGGTTTAATATCTTTCATTTTAAAAAGTATTAGATAATGTTTTCCTATTATTGAAATATAAATTAATTAGAAAATAATCTACATTTTATTAATTTTACACGTATTTTCTGAAGAGTAAAAGTCTCTGAAAATAACTCGATGTTAGAGAGTATTTTCTTCCCTAGGTGGATAAGGCAGTATATAGAAAAAATCAGTTGCTACCATAAAAAACAAGGTATTTCTGCACTGCCTGTCTAGATCTATTACAAAATTTAATGGGTAAACAAGTGTCTCTATGAACTACATTTCAGGCCAGCACCATCTGCTTTCATTTTCTGAACAGCCTGGTGAAGCAAACAGAGATAAGCAGGTAATAAAATATTTGACTGAACTACTACCTCTAGGGTACCACCGAAATAAAAGGCATCATGGTGATATTTAACACTGGAAATTACAATCAAAGAGTTGTTTATTTTCAGGGACTGAAGTTCCAGCATTTTCTACCAAACTAAGAGAACTAACCAAGATACCTTTGAAAAATATTTTCTTCAGACACCATAATGCAAATAATAAAACAGAAATTGTAAGAATCTTTAGCCAAAAACACAAATTAAAAGGCAGTGGAAGTTTAGATGGTTTTGATGCGTCAAATAACAGTCCATATGGGGCAAGCATGATTAAATCAGTATATGAAAAATAATGGTATTGCCAAAGACTTACAGTCACCAAATTCAAACAATGATGTAAGCTAGGATAGTGGTAATTCTCTTAAACAGGAAAAGATCTTAGGCTCATAATTATTTGCTTGACATTGATAAGGAATATTTCTAATAATGTATTGATTCCTAGAAATAGTTTATTGGATTTAATGTATAAAATTCATGGTATGGTAGATTGTTTACAAAAATGGATGCATTTTTTTTCTCTTCTCAGTATTCATGCCTCTTTGTATTGTGACTACATCTCTTCCCAATAAGAGTAAATCTGTTATACCACTTGTTAAATGTGGGATGGACTGTTGGCTTCGTTTCGTCAGTAGAGTATGGCCTCAAGAACTCTTTCTTGCTTCTATTCTCTTTTCTGGAACCCTTCCAAATCTACACAGGACTAGTCTGCTGGAGGATCAAAGACACTTAGCCAAGTTACTCACATTGCCTCAGCCAACTGCCGTTCAAACACCAGGTACATGAATGAGGCCAGATTAGATAGTTAGTCCCAGTTAACATTCCAGCTGATCTCAGAATACATGAGAAAGCCTTGCTGAGATCAGTGAAGCCTGGCCCAGATCAGCAGAACCATCAACCTGCCCCCACAGACTCGTGAGTGGTATTAATGACTGTTGTTTCAAGGCTTGACAAACTACAGTGCGTGGGTTGGCCCCGAGTTTTTGTAAATGATTTTTGTTGGAACACAGTGTTTTGTGTTTCAATTGTTTTATTGGAAAAATGCCTATTTGTTTATGTATTTCTATGGTTGTTCTTATGCTATAAAAGAAGCACTGAATAATTGAGAAGAGAACTTATGACCTGCAAAGCCTAAAATATTTACCATGGGGTTATTTACAGACAATTTTGCTGACTCCTCATTTAAGCCACTAATTTTGAGGTGGATTATTACCAAGGAATAGGTAACAGAAACATCTTGCAAATCATTTCCATACATTTTTGCTCTCATTAAATATAATAGTACACCATATTTTGTGCTATTATATTTAATATATATATAAGGAAGATTAAAGAAGAACTGACACCTTTGAATTATGGTGTTGCCAAAGAATATTAGATATACCATGAACTTCCAGACAAATGAACAAATCTGTCTTAGAAGAAGTACTGCCAGAATTCTCCTTAAAAGCAAGAATGGCAAAACTTCATTTCAGATACTTTGAACATGTTATCAGGAGGGCCAGTCCCTGGAAAAGGACATCGTGCTTATCGTGCTTGGTAAAGTAGAGAGAAAAAGAGGATAGACCCTCAAAGTGTTTTGTTCTGTTGTACGTAGGGTCGCTATGATTCGGAACTGACTCAACAGCACCTAACAACAACAACAATGTATCATTTTATATATAATTTATAATAATTTATAGACCTTCTATATTTACAACCATTTGTTATACAAATATTCATCACATATCCACTATAAGCCATCACTGTACTAGATGCTTCAATTCAGCAGTGGACAGTCAGGCAAAAATTCTTCCCTTGGTGTAGCTTACATTTTAGAGCATACAGATAGACTAAAAAATATACATATATATACAATTACCTGCCTACATGCACATATATGCATACATACATGTGTGTATAGTCAGAACCATGTAAAATTACCATTTTTGTTGGGAAAATAATTGAATGTTGACAAGTCAATCGTTTTTCTTTAAAAAATGGTAATTTATGTACTATTATACCAGAGGTGCAATTTAAGGGGGCAAGAGGTAGTAGGAAGGAAACAGCATTGCTGTTATCTGAGCAACCACTTGAAGGAGATGAAGTAGTGAGCCATGAAGTTATCTAGGAGAAGAGAATGTCAGGGAGAGGCAAGTGCAATGTTCCAGAAGTGAGAGTGGGTCTGATCTGTTCAAAAAACAAAAAAAAGGGATAAAGGTCAAAGTGACTAAGGGGAAGTATAGTAAATGTTAAAATTAGGGAGGTACTGAGTAACTGTAGGGAGCTGCTGTGGAAGATTGCATAGAATTGTCCTGCCCAGAAGTTAGCCACTAGTCACATATGGTTGTTGAGCACTTGAAATACAGCTAGTCCAATCCAAGTTATTATGTAAATGTAAAATACACACCAGATTTTGAAGACTTAGTATGAAAAAAAGAGAGTGTTAAATATTCCATTAATAATTTTTATATTGATAGGATGTTGAAATGATGGTATTTTAGATATAATGAGTTAGGGTCCCTGGGTGGTGTGAATGGTTAAGCACTCAGCTGTTGACCAAAAGGTTGGCAATTTGAGTCCACCCAGAGGTGCCTCAAAAGAAAGGCCTGGCAATCTACTTCCCAAATATTCAGCCATTGAAATACCTATGGAGGACAGTTGTACTCTGACACAAATGGAGTGGCCATGAGTTGGAATTGACTCAGCAGCAACTGGCGAAATAGGTTAAATAAATTATATTAAATTTAATTTCACTTTTTTCTTTCTACTGTCTTTTTAATGTGGCTAGTAGAACATGTAAAATTAAACATATGGCTCACATAACATTTCCTTCAGACTACACTAGTATTGTGTCAGAACTGTGGTTTTTACTTTGAATGAGATTAGTGGCCATTGGCGGCTTTGCAGCAGAGAAATGACATGATATGCCTCATATTTTTAAGGATCCCCTAATGGATGTATCGAAAATAATGTATAATGCAGAAGCAGAAACAGGAAGAGCAGTTTGAAGGATGCTTTATGAATAGTAGGGAAAGATAACTGGGTCTTGGAACAGAATGAAAGTAACAAACAGGGCTAATGAGAATTGTTCAGATTTTTGATACATTTTGAAAGAACAAGTGGGCTATGAAAAAAGAAAGGCATCAAGAATCTGTGATTTGTGTCCAGGCAACTGAAAGACTATTTGAGGTAATAACTGAAATGAAGAGGATGGGAAGAGGAATAGGTTCAAGGTGAAAAAGATTTGAATACGGTACGGATGGAAATATTAAGTAAAAAATTGGATAAATAAATTTACGTATCAGAAGTGAGTTCCCAGCTGGGGATTTTATTATGTGACTCATCAGTCTGTACATGGAATTTAAAGCACACTGAATTAATGAATGAGTGAATGAATGAATGAGTGAATGAGAAAAGAAAGTGAAAACGCAGAGCTCTAGGACATTCTAAACATTTAGAGGTTAAAAAAAATAAGGAAGCACCAGCAAATGGAATTGCCAGGGACAGCCTATTGAGGAAGGAGGAAAATCAGAAGTTTGTAGCAGGTGTATAAAAAAAAGTGTTTCGGAGAATTGAGACTGATCCTTGGGATCAAATATTGCAGACAAAGTTTAAAGATTGATTCACTGGATTTTGCAATGTGTAGGTCATCAGGTTGTCGATAATTTGGTAAGAATAGCTTTAGTTGAGTGTCTACTGTCAGTGGAATGGGGTAAAGAGAGGAAAGTGTATGGATACCATGAAAGTCACAAACTTCTCCAGGAATTTTGCTATTAAGGAAAGTAGAGACATCCAGTGGTAGATGAAAAAGGATGTGGAGGGCCAAGACAGACTCTTATTTTTTAATTTTTGTAAAATTTGCAGATTACTATTATGACCACACTCTGAATTTCTGAATTTCTCCAAATTTTATTGTCAGTTTTAAATTTTTTATTCCCTTCTTTGACTTCATCAAAACAAAATCTTTTAAAATAATTGTACTAATAATATTTTCCCTTTTGTAACTAATAATTTTGGAAAAATACTCGCCTAATTCTATTAATTTTGCTACTAATATATAACATATGTACATATAATTGCTAAATAATTTAAAATGTTATGAGCAATACAAGAAATTATAAGCAATATATAAAATTGTTCAGATAAAATAGCATTTTATCAATTACACACGTAACTATTCCAATTATTGGCTTTATAATTAAATGAAAATAGTATGAATAAAATAAGCCAATGGAAAATACTATTAAAAGGGACCAATTTTTTTTTTAATACTTTTTTTTGTAGCTTAGGTGAAGGTTTACAAAACAAATAATTTCTCACATATTGCTTTATGACACTGGTTTACAACCCCACAGCATGTCAATATTCTCCCTTCTCAAACTTGGAGGACCTTTCTGTCTTTTTGGTGAAAATGTACATATCCAAAATAGACCATTTCAGAAATTTCTACATGTACAATTCAGTGACATTGATTACATTCTTCCAGTTGTGCTGCTATTCTCACTATCCTTTTCCAAATTATTCCATCACCATTATCTTCAACTCACTGGCCCCTAAGCCTCCCATTAAACCTTTTGAGACGCCATTGTCAATTTGATCTCACATAGATAATTCTTTTATTTATTTATTTTTGGACCTTCGATGAAGGTTGGCAGAACAAATTGTTTCTCATTAAACAGTTAGTACACATGTTGCCCTATAACAATGGTTAACAACTCCACTACCTGTCAACACTTTCCTTTCTCAACCTTGCGTTCCCTATCACCAGCTTTCCTGTCGCTTCCTGCCTTCTAGTCCTTGTCCCTGGACTGCTGTGCCTCATTAGTCCCCGTTTTTTTTATGCGGCCGTCCAATCCCCTGCTGAACAGTGAACTTCGGGAGTGACTTCACCACTCAGCTAAAAGGGTGTCTGGGGGCCAAAATCTGGTCTTTCTTTTTTTTTGTGAGTTAGGATTTTGTTCTACATCCTTCTTCAACTCTGTCCAGGACCCTGTGTTGTGATCCCAGTCAGAGCAGTCAGTGGTGATATCCAGGCACCATCCAGCTGTACTGGACTCAGTCTGGTGGAGGCCGTGGTAGCTGTGGAGGGAACCAATATTTTTAACAAGGCTCTGAGTGAGAAGGATATTTTATTTCATGTGTCACTAAAAATGTGTTTTGAAGTATTTCTCAAAAATAATACTAAAATCTTGATTAGGAGGGAACATCAACCTTTTTTAAGTTTTAAAAGATATTGAAACAGAGGCATCAAATATTATCAGATTTTTAAAAATAATTTTCTACATCCAAAGGAAAACATCTAAATAGACTAAACTTTCTGCGGCAAACTGGTCAATCTAAGTTTTTATCATTTCCGTTTTGAAAAGGCTTATTAAAGTAACTTGCACTGACTGCTCATTGGCTATGACAGAAAAATATTACAAACATTATAGTAATCTAGCTGCAAGAAAATTAGTAGGATCACTTCTGTGGAAAAGAAAGTAATAAAGTCTGAGACTCTGTCCACAAAAATGAAAGAAGCTCATTATTTCAGTTATTCTAACCAACTGTGAAGCTCCCAGACTCAAAATTAGAGGCATTTTTCCCCCTTTCCTTCACATCTGAAAACATTTATCCCATTAGATAATTTTGCTAATATTTTCTTGGGAAAACACGTGGCTTTATTCCTTTCCCTTCTTGACAGTATATGTAGCAAAGGAATACAATGTTTGTATTTGGAGAAACCAGTATGATGCTCTGACTTTATTACTCACAGACTACATGAACATGAATAAATTCTCCTTCTTCTCAAAATAGTTTTCTTAAATAAAAAATGCAAAATAAGATGTATGTCTCATAAAATGGCCCTAAAAATCAAACTGTATGAACATTAGTAAGTACTTAACAAATGGTAAACACAAATACTGATTCTCATTTTTTTGATTTTCAGACTCTCAAACCCTGGTTGGAACTATCATTATGCTGTTTATAAACTGCTGTATTTTCACAATCAATTTTTCTCAACTTTCAACCTATCTTACAAATAAAAACAGATAATAGTCTTAAACAAACATCATACATAATATGCCATAAATATTGAGGCATATGGGTACGCAAAGGGCAAAAGGAACTATATCAGTATGTTAACAATCATTTCTTTTTGAGGGATACAGATTTCATTTGCTTTTTCTTTTTTATATCTTTCACATTTTTCTGCAGTCTATATACATTCATCTTCTAATAAGAACACATGCACTCTATGTATAGTTGATTTGCAAAGACTACTTACCCTCTTGAAATGTCTATCATTTTCCAAAAACGACACATGATAAATCAAAATGCATAACCATCAAAAAATTAATAATCAATTACTGGGTTAATATTATATGCATCCCTTTAGACACTTTCTTAGAGATCACAAAGCATAACAGAGTGTTTGCTTTCCAAAAAATGTAAGATCAATGTATATTATATATTTAAACAAGTTAACAGAAACAAATACTTTACTATCCCTGAGAATTAGTCTTTGATGTACAGACTTCTATTCAGTTTAAGTACCCTCAAAAATTTTCTGCTTAATCAAACAATGATAGAGTAAAATTTGCACTTCAGGTATGGCCCTGAACCAGGTATTATGTTACATGTTCCTATGACACCTTAGCTTAATAATATGGACTCAGAAACATGGAGGAATAAAACAGAGTGTAGAACATTCTAATGTTGCCAGTCTATCTTGGCTATGATGGTCCTAATAGTGTCATCTGTCAGCAGCTCTCCCCTTCTCTTCTGCCACTGAGTAAGAAGCTTACAAAGTGAAGCCAAAAACTGAGCTGCAATATTAGATACCATCTGTGTTGCTCATTTGATTTCACTCCAAATTGTTCTTAAGCCAATCATGGAACCAAGTGAAGAATTTGATTGTGATTAGGGTGAGGAATGAAAAAGACATGAAACTAGAAGATCAACAGCAAGCTTCCAGGCACAAAGGGACAGTTTACCCATTTTGCAAATTTCATCGTGGAAAATAGGTTTCAGACATGTAAAATTACAGCATGTTCAGAAATGGACACAAAGACAAGCACACATATGTGCACATACACACACAAACACCAGGTAGAAATGATTTTGTTTTTAAATTCTCTGTTTTAAGGAAGTATTCTTTATACTTATTTTAGAAAAATATCTGGCAATTTTAAAATATGAGAAAATGAGAGATTGGTGTGTGCCTGTGTCCTGTAAAATTAATTCCGATGCTTGTAAGGACTGCAGTAAACAAGAGCCAATGTTTAGACCCATGTCTCAGTGATAGACATTCTCTCTGTAGTGAACCACTATTGATCCATCTACAAAGCACAGCAACTAGCCAGTTGCTTGACTGAGAATAGGTTGTAAAGAAGATAAGTCACGTTATCCTGATTTATTTTGGTCGTTGCCTTTTGTTTGTTTTGTTTTGTTTTTAGTGTCTATTTTGATCTCTTAATGTTTTCTTTCCAGCATATTTTGAGCAGTGTTCTTGATTGATGTTTTTGGGTGGGAAGGATAACATGGCACAGAACAAGATAAATGTGAACTGAAATTTTTACTACATTGGAGAATGCTAATTATTTGTATGTTTATCAGGTTTCATTTACGTGAAAGAAGTCATGGACAATGGAGAAACACTTACTTTTGGGCCCTAATGAACCGTATCATTTCAGAATTTTAAAAATTATTTTCATATGTATATATTACACAATGAAGTATATGGAACCCTTTATACTATTACCAGAAGTCCCTGGATGCCACAAACGTTTAAGCACTCAACCACTAGCTCAAAGGTTGATAATGTGAACCCATGAAGAGGTGCCTTGGAAAACAGGCCTGGCACTCTGCTTCTGAAAGATCATGGCTTTGAAAATCCTGTAGAGCAGTCCTACTCTGCACACATGTGGTCTCCATGAGTCAGAATCGACTCCATGGCAACTAACAACATAGTATTAACAAAAATGTCGGAATTATTTATGTAGGATTCATAAGGTATTTAAACATTAATGTATGAAGAAGGAAAACATAGAAATATATTATGAATTCCTCTACCTCCTAATTGCAAATTCCTAACGCTGAAGATAATGTGTAAGAATTGAGTGAAATAATAATAAAAACGCTTAAATTTTACACTGAAATTATCATTTTCATTTAGAAATTTTTATGATACATTATCAAATTATATATTATTTATTAAGCTTGTTAAAAGGCATGGAACAAAATGTTTATTCAAAAGTACTTTGCAAGCAAATGTGCTAAGGGATATTGTTTTCTTGGTTTCTTGTTTAGTTTAATTTGTTTTCATAGTGTTATTTTTCACTTACGTACCACTTTATGGAGAAGTGTATTATGTTTGAGGGCAAAGATTGATTCTGATATTTATCTTCAAGTAACACATTTGTCTTACTAGGAAAATACTTTTAACAAGAACATAGTATAATAAATGCATTGCCATGAGCTAGACATCAAAGTTTTCATGTTGAACAATCTACTTTAAATAAAATGATCTAGAAAAAACCTGACACCTAAAACTATGTACAAATCTCTGTACAAAAGGGTGCTCCATTATTATTGAACCTAAAATTAGGACTTTTTTCACATTGCAATGCTGCAAAAATGAATTACAGATTTATTTGTAGACTTAAACCTCAAATATATGACCTCTCAGATCTCATATTTTTAATGTGTGTATTAACAGGAGACCCTAAGGAATGAGTTTACCACAGACTCTCACATAAAATAATGGTGCCTGTGGTCATTATTATTTTTCAACTTATAAACATTTTTCCAGATCCACTTTTCCTAATTTTTACATATTAACATTTTTGTTGCTGTTGTTAGTTGCCGTCAAGTCAGCTTTGACTCATGGAAACCACATGTACAACAGAATGAAACTTTGCCCAATTCTATACCATCTTCACATTCATTGGTATGTTAAAGTCTGTAGTTACGGCCATAGTGTATTTTGAGCTTTCTCCCAACCTAGGGGCTCAACTTACTGCATTATATTGGAGAATATTCTGTTGTGATCCATAAGATTTTCATTAGCTAATTTTTGGAAGTACATTGCCAGGTCCTTCTTCCTGGTTTGTCTTGGTCTGGAATATCTACTAATAACTGTCCACTATAGATGACCCTGCTGGTATTTGAAACATCGGTGGCATAGTTTACAGCATCATAGCAACACACAAGTCCCCAGAGTACAACAAACAGACAGATGGTGGATTAATATTTTAAGAAGGAATTAAAATTATATTCAAGACACTTAACAGTTTCTTAATATGAATTCCAACATCCCAGACTTTCTTCATCTTTTTAGAAATCAAATATTTTCTGTCAAAGAATTGTTTTTGACATGTTTGTTACCGCAAATTGCGGATTTGAGCCGCCTGCCGCAAAAGCCAATACTGAGACAGGGGTGAGGGGAGAAGCAAGAGGGTTTTATTGTATATCAATATACAACAGACAGAGGGGAATAAGCTCCTCCAAAAAACCCGTCTCCTCGACTGAAGACTGGCTGAAGATTTTATATGGACAGGATTATAGTTTCTCTTCATGGTGGTCACGTTTCTCACGTCTCAGATGAGTTAACCTCTTACTGCAATCCTTGAAGGTTGTCTGGCACCGTTAGTCACGATTGTCACATGGCAGATGAGTTAATCCTAGTCCTTGAGGGTTATCCATTTGCTCCGCCACCCTCCAAGGAGAAACTTTAGTCAATGTTACTGGAATAGGAGGAAGGAGAAAGAAGAAGAAGAAAAAAGAAATTAATCATGAGGAAAACAGGGACACTAGAAGCAATGGTGGTAATTGAGCTTATGTAGCCTGTTCCATGCTTATGAGAACCTCTAAACTGGCTGCCAGTATTTGAGTTTAGTCAAGACTCTTCTGCTGTATATTTATCTACTTACTCACTTAGCTCTATCTTATTTCAAATGGAATTTAAAAGCACATACAAGAGAATGTTAATAATTATACTTAAATATATCACAAGAAAAAATTTGAGCTAGAAAAATCCAAGTTTCATAAATACACTGAAATTAGGAGTGTGCAAAATGCATGATTATATATTTGCTTGAGATGAACCACAAAAATGTTTCTAAACTATCTAATAGGAAACAAAGAGTTGTGAACATGACTTAGTCAAATAGTATACCATGAAAAAATTCAACCACATACTCATGAGAATTCCAGCTATTTTTGCAATACAGTGTACAGAGAAGTAAAATAGGATACCTTGAAATCTAATGAACATCTCTCACCATTTTCTTAAAGTGAAAACAGAAGAGCAAACTTCTCTCAGTATAGTCTGCTGCATAATGCCAAGTGCAATTTAGGGAAAGCAATTTTATGGAACACCAAAATGATGCCGTTCTCTAATGATCTTGTGTAATCCAAGGACGGATTTGTTTTATGGTTTTTACGTTCCCCAGCTTAAGATAAGCCTATACTGTAAAAAGAACATTTTTAGACACATTTTAGGCCAAATGATAACATATTATTTTAAAGTGTTTTTCTTTTTCTTTTTTCTTTTTTTTAAATACCTTTGCTTGAAATTTCAACAAGAAAAAGAATGGCTCTTCTCTTTCTTCTTTTCAGATTTACCGTTGTAAAAATGGCATGGGAGAGGTGTCTGACCTCCTCTAACTTCACAAGGGGGAAGGAGAATCAAGATCAACAGTCCAATGCTGATTGCTATGAGATGGAGATCAGATATACCTCTTCTCTCGAACCTTTTACCCAATTCTGACACCAATCGTCCCTTCTACGACTCTCTCTATTTCTCTGCTGGGTTCAATAATTCTTTGCAATGATCATGCAGAACTCACAGACAATACTCGTTAGGGAAGTAACAGGTTACAATTCAGGACCAGGAAGGACTCAGGATATAGTTTTTTGGTTAGGACAGCTTCTTCTCAGCCATGTCGGCAGGCAGATATCTTTCTGGCACTTGGCCTCTTGGCCCTCGGCCCCTCAGACCCTGCCTTACTTAGGTACTTATTACAAAGCACTTTAGCTCTACCAATAAGTGCCTGGAGGCACCCTACTCCACCAGTAAGCATCGGCCTGAAAGTGCTAGGCTTTCTTGCACTGTGGGCCAGGAAGCTCACCATGCCATCTCCTGCTGGTCTCCTACTGGCCTCCTGCTTCTGCTGCTGCCATTTCTCTGCCACTGCTTCTCACTGTCTTTACTGTTACAGTTCTCTCTCTTTTCGTCTCCTGGTTCCGGAGACCACACTCTACTCCTAGTTCTTCTTTCTTGGGTGGTGAGATCCTCTCTTCCCACCTCTGGGATGGCTCATTTTAAGCCTAGTGGGATGGCAAAACTGACCAATCCCCTTGTTAGGGTTCCATATACCTCATTTGCATGGTCCCACCCCCACAAGAGTGCCCTACACCTTATTTACATTATTAGCAAGCTATCCAATCCCTCTGGTGGGTCACAAGCACCACATTTGCATAGTTCCATCCAATTATTTGGTGAGAGTTACAAAGACTATGACTAGAAGGGCCATATTAAGTAATTCACTACATTGCAACCATCTTGAAAAAAAATCACTCTTATTCTCTTATTCTCAATGGGAAATAAAGGACAGAAAAGAAGATAAGAACACAAAATTTGCCAAAGTCATTTTCACCCCCTCATAAAAGATAGAATTACATTATAAGCTTATGAAACAACAAGTAAATAGCATTTTTCTATATGTTTGCCCAGAATGAGCGCCACTTTTATTCCATTTTTCCACTACATGTAATAAATCAGTACTATCTGAATGATGCATAATTTCATGTAACCAAGTAGTTTTTTTTTTCCCATTTGTTCATAGACCGCTTAAGTAGCCACCAGATAAAGTTACATGAATTAAATTATTTTAAGAATGATTAAAGCCACTTTCACCCATAATAAAAGTAATATTAAAATTTTAATAATAACAAGCAGCAGTATCAGAGCCTATCTGATACTGTGAGTAGGATACTACCAATGTCCATGGTGAAATCCTCCACATAAAGTTTTTCTGCTGGTGGTATAAAGAGGATTGTTGGGTCAGTGAACTACAGAAAAAAAGCTAGACAATACTTTTTTATTGTATGCTTGATTCTAAAAACATAATTCAAGATACTTGTCATGGATTGAATTATGTCCCCCCAAAAATGTGTGTTATCAGTTTGGCTGGGCCATGATTCCCAGTATTGTATGATTGTGTACCATTTTGCCATTTGATGTGATTTCCTTATGTGTTGTATATGCTATCACTATAATGTAATAAGATGGATTAGCAGCAGTTATATTGATGAGGTCTACAAGATTAGATAGTGTTTGAAGCCAATCTCTTTTGAGATATAAAAGAAAGAAGTGAGTAGAGAAACATGGGAACCTCACCACCAAGAAAGCAGTACTGGAGCAGCGCTCGTCATTTGGACCTGAGGTTCCTGGGCAGAGAAGCTCCCAGACCAAGGGAAGATTGATGACATAGACCTTCCTCCAGAGCTGACAGAGAAAGTGTTCTGCTGGAGCTGATGCCCTAAATTTGGACTTGTAGCCTACTGGATTGTGAGAGAATAAACTTTTTGTTAAAGCCATCCACTTGTGATATTTCTGTTATAGCAGCACTAGATGACTAAGACAATACTTATCATAGCAACCTTTATTAGTATAAAATTAAAGACTCAAGACTGTGAATTACATAAGTTCAATTGCCACAATAAAATCCATTTGTAATCTGTATGTAGATTGGTTCCATATCTTCAGAAATTTTTGCAAAGGCTTACTATATAGTCTAAGCACTGTACCAGCTCTGGTAACCATAGCACATTTCTGGCCTCGGAGTGCCAATTAAAAGGCAGAGAGAGAGAACTCTCTTACAATATGACAAGGGTATGTTTGCAGTATGAATGAAGTGTTGGAGCAGAGTAGAAGAAAGCTGTTAGTTCTGCCTGTGAAGCTTTGAAAAGGATCAATAAATGAAGTGACACATGTGAGGCTAGAAATTTGAAAAGGACACTTTACAAGTAGAATAAAGAGAAAGGACGTTTGAAAAGGAACTTTTACAACTGGAATGAAAAAGAAGGTCATTTTAAGTTTTACCACAGATTTATTTATTTTGTAGGTCAAGAAAGAAAAAGAATAAATATTAAAGAGCAAAAAAGGGAAATTGTGAAGAAGATAACTCCAAAGATTCAACAGAGAACAGACATTATATAACAGGCACAGGGCAATAGGAGATATCTGCCCAGTGCAGGCTATATGGAGGTGTTGTGTGTATAGAGAATTTAAAAGCAAGAAATTACTAAAATAATTTTACATAATTGTTGCAGTTACTGTTGAGTTTCGTAATATACATAACCTTAAAACTAGCACTTTTTTTTTTTTTAACTTATTCTTTAGTAAACCTTGCATTCTAAGTGGAAGACTTTGCACTGTCTTAGGCTGGGTTCTCTAGAGTAGCAAAACCAGTGAAGCCTATAAATATACATATAAAGAGATTTATAACAAGGAAATAGCTCACGCAATTGTAGAGGCTAAAACGTCCCAAGTCCACAGATCAGGGTAGAGGCCTCTCCCAGTTCACATAGCCACAGAAGCTGGTGAATCCAAGGTCAGCAGGTCAGAGAGGGGCTCCTGCTCACAGGCTGTGAAGGTCAATGAATTCCAAGATCAGCAGACAAGACCACAAAGTTTCTCCTGATTCACATAGCTGCAGGGGCTGGTGAAACCAAGGTCAGCAGGTTGTGGAACCAGACTTTTGCTCACAGGCTGAGAAGTTCGACGAATTCCAAGATCAACAAGTAATCTGCTAGCTCATGTCCCGTGAACCAGACGTAAGGCAACAAGGGGCAGCTGCTGAGTCTGGAACAAGCCAAAAACCTTGGCAAGGTGAGCAGGCAGAAAGTAACCGGCGGAAGGCAGAGAAATGAAACTGAGAGGGCGGTGAGCTGCCACAGGCCCCGCCTCCACCAGTACCACTCAGCAGATTCCATCATGGGGTTTATCACAGCATTATACAACTGCTAAAACACTGAGAATAATGGCCTAGACAAGTTGATATACAATCTTAACCATCGCATGCACATTCATTCAAGATTAAATTCACAGCAGTTCAGAATCATTACGGCTCCCTTCAGGCACTGTTTGGATCTTTAGCTTCTGTGGTACTACATATTCCTGTGCTAAAATAATAGTTAGAAATAAACAATGATAACACAGTGATTGTAAAGACAAAGAAACAAAATTTGTGTACTTCACTGCTATTTTGAGATGAATTAGAGTTTTTATTTGTGCTTAAAATTTAAAATGGTGAATGAAAACTATGGGTGTGATAGTTTGCTGTGCTAAAGATATTTTAATCATATCTTTTTTAAAAAGTCTTATTCTTTTAAATTTTTAAATTGATTGTTAAAAGTAAGAAAATAAAACTTTGCATCAGTAGTACAACTTGCTATTTGCCTAAAATACATCTTTCACAGATATTTCAGTTTTAATAGATTCACTTAAGAGTTCCTATAAGTTATTATTGATGACTTTGGCAGAGCAATTATAGGTAAAGTTTTCCCAAGCAGAATATAATTAATCTAATTGAAAAGAATTAAAGGGTTACTGTTTTCCTTTTTTATACTATACTATTTTGTTTAATTAATTTTCTATTGGCATGAATATAAATATGAAGTTAAGCAAAAGAAAATTATCACTGCCTGCATTTCTTTTCTGGTCATTGTTTTCAGTTTCTTTCTCAGTTATTACTGAATATAATTTTGTAATAATAGGAAGGGATTAGGTAAAAATTGATCCACTCCATTTGTCAAATACACTAGACAGGCTCCACAGTGATTGGCAAACTTTTTTTCTATAAAGGGCTAGATAGTAAATATTTTAGAGTTTGCAGGCCATACTGTCTCTGTAACAACTACTCAACTCGGCAGTTGTATTACAGAAGCAGCCATAGACATAAACAAATGGGAACAGCTGTTTTCTAATAAAACTTTATTTACATAAATAGGCAGCAAGCTGGATTTAGCCCTTTGGTGATACATAGTTTGCCAAACTGTGCTCTAGAATGTCACTGATGGACATGCATTAATAAGGAAACACTTTTTAAGTCATTTTCTTGAAATAATTTAATTACCAAATAAGGAAAGAATCACTAATACTTCACTGTTTTTTTCTAGAAATGTAACTAGATATTTCCTTTTCAAAGTGAAGAAAGTAGGCTGCCTAAATTCTCTTCTTAAGTTTATATGTCTCAATTTAACTTTTAATCCTAATGATATAAAATATATACTAAAGGATCAAACTATATTTGAGGATATTAAAATGTTGAATTTATAAATAACCTAATATTTTAAATTATATATTTAGTTGGTCAAAAATCAATTTACTACAGCATATGTCAAAAGCTGAATTTATCCACCTAAATTTATCTATTTAAATGTACTGTGTAATTGCACAGAGAAAATAATAAAGAAAATTGATGTAGAATATTTTTCTGATAATCATTAATTTTAAAAACATCTTCTATAATATGGTTATTCAAATTGTTAGGATACATGTTGGAAAAGGCAAGAGAAAAGCAAACAAGAAAGCTACAATTTCACAGTAATATTTTTCTATTAGGTTTCCTTCTTCCCTTTGGTAAGATCATATTTACCATGAAATTTGCATTTATTTGGAAGGCTACTGGATTTTAAGTCCAAAAATACTGCTTTCATCATTATCAGTTTTACTATTTAGCAAGGTAAGCTTGGCTCCCTTGCTTGCTTGGTGCTTATACTCTATTATCCTCTGAGTAAACAAAGCAAAATAAAATTACTTTTTTTTGAGTTCCCACAACTCTACTTCCAAAATTCAGAGAGTATAAATATCAATAACAGTGGTGTTTAAACATATTCTTAGACTCCATGCCCACAGATTCTGCTATGGTATGTATAGGGTAGGGACTAGAAATCCGAATTTTTTTTTTTTTTTTTTTTTTTTTTTTTTTTTTTAGTAAGTATGTCAGTTTCAATCCACCAAGCCCTCCTTGGAAACCCTATGGGATAGTTCTACTCTGTCCTATATGTTCGCTGAGTCGGAATAGACTTGACGGCAATGGGTTTGGTTTTTCTGGTTTATGGTAGTCTACGGGTCAAAAGCTAAGAAACATTTAAAATGTGAAAGAGACTATTAAAAGGTGCTATTAGCAAGGTCAAGTGGGAGAAAAAATAGTTTAGTTCATTGTATGAATACTTTTCAAAATTTTGATAGTTTGTTAGTTTAGAGAAAAAAACGGTTGTGTAAGAAATGAGTAGTTTTTGTTTTTAATTACTCCAACTGACCCAAGAACAATGGAAGAAATATCATTTGTATTTTATATATACTTATTACAAACCCATAAACTAAATCACCTTATTTGGGTGCACATACACACAAAAACTAAATTTTCTAAGTTGACATTTGCAGTCATTATTTGAGAACTTAGGCTTTATTGTGCATCATATGCAGATTTATCTTATTTTTTTCTTACCTTACTTTTTAAAGAAACTTACATATTTAGGAAGAGTAGACTTGTGATTAATGGAATCTCACAAGTTAATTCCTATCTTATACTGCTGCATACCAGACATAATAAAAAAAGAACAAGTTGTCCTTGTCCAGGGAATTTTGTGTTTAAGACTTTATCATTGAAGATCATAGAAAAAAAAAGACAGAATCTAACACCTTTTATCATTTATTTCACTTGTAAATAACATAAGAGAAGAATAAAAGCATCTAAATGAACAGAAAGCATATTCAATCATTTCTCATCTCAGACCAAACAAATTTTATTACTCTGATTTCACACCACAGACTTATGGAATTGTATCATCTCAATGGTTTTCCTGATTGAGAATAAATGCGCCATTAAATTTAAATATAGTAACCTAATAACAATAGTAAAACCAGAGAGAATAATGATTGACCTTAAAAAGAACAAACACACTATCCCTTAGAACATATTCAACTTCTTGATAAAATAAAAAAATTAATATGCACAATCGTATAGTAAATGTGAAGAATTATGGAAAGGCATGAGGATATAATAAAATCAAACTTAATTTGTGAGCTATTTTGAAAGTAAAGATCTCGTTGATTGCTCTTTTTTTTTTAATTTAGAGGGTGTAAGGAAGAACGAATTATAATGATCCCCAGGTCACTGGCTGTGACAACTAGATGGATAGTGATAAACTTCATTAAAATGAACAATAATGGAAGAGGAATAAGATGTGTTTTTTGAGGGAAGTGCAGACAAAGCTCACTGTTTTAACTCAAAGAGTTTGAGGTGCTTGGAGGTCTAGTGGATATGCTGAATAGGAAGTTGACCACATGAATATGGAGTTCTGAAGAATCTGGACTGAAGATGCCTGCAACACTCTTTCCCAGGCTTCAGACACAAATAGTCAATGCCTACCAGACGTTTTTCTTGGATGTTTCAAAAGCATTGAAAATTTAAACTATTCAATGCCTAACCCAAAATATGATGTAGCAAAATCTAGTTATCATCCATTGTTCCCCATTTCATCACTAAGTGGCATTTCCAAACATCCAGCTCTACCAGCCAGAAATTTAGGAAAGTCTTATCTGGAATCCGTCTCTGACATTTAGGGATTTCAAGAAACCCAAGGTTCATCATGACACTCTCATTTCCTCTGCTGCTATGAGAGAGGAATCTGTCAGTTTTACCATCTAAACACTACTGAGATCCATCTGATTTCTCCATCTCAACCTTCATTTCCTGAATGTAATAACCTCCTAAATGGTATCCTTGCATTTACTATTTCTGCTGGCAATGTAATCTCCCAGCTGAATCCAGAATTGTGATTTAAAGACATGAATCTGATCATGTAACTCTTATGCTTAACCATTCTATAATAATGGATTCTCTGGAGTTTTACGATACAGATTTAATCCTTAAACTAGGCTGCAAATATGTATAATTGATACTTTGCCTGTTTCCTGATTTTATCTTGCCTTACTCCCCCCTTCTTTTATTCCAGCGCCAATGACCTATTTTTTATTCAAGAAAATTGGTAAATAGAATCTTAGTAATTGACTAAATAGAACTGTTAAAAAAGTTTCTCTCCTCTGGGAAGGGTTTCCCTGAGGATATTGTATCTGGGCTGAGATCAGAAACAGAAGCATAAATTAACTTGTTGAAAGAAAATAATTGCAGGTCGAGGTGAAGGTTCTGAGACAATATATAGAGATCCTATAGAACAGAGTAGAACTGCCCCATAGGGTTTCCAAGAAGAGGCTGCTGGATTTGAACTGCTAACCTTTTGGTTATAAGCCAAGCTCTTAATTTTTTGGCCACATATGGTGAATTATAGATTATTTCTTAATAGTACCTTAATTCTTTGGAAGACTGTCTCCTCTGCCCTACTGGAATCTGTAGGGAGTGATAAACAAGATTCCATGTATTCCTCATGTCAGGAAATGTGTATGTAATTCAAGCTAGACCAGTCACATGCTGTCTCCTTGAAATGTGGAGAGTGCATGATTATTTGATTGAGGTTGATAAGCGTATCTCTTTTGCTCAAATTGTATCCCCAGTACTAAACACAGTACCTGTCACAAACAGTCCTCACCATACAACTGACAAAATAGACCAATGAATTAGCTAAATAGTTCTATTTGATATCATGAGAATGAATGAGTCTCTTAAGTAATTTGTGTAGAATAAGCATAGCATGGGAACATTTAAAGGGTAAGCAATAAAAGAAAAATGCAAAGAACACTTAGGCCAGTAGGAAGAAACCAGGATTCTGGTGAGTCGTGGAAGCCACATGAAGAGAAGGTATCAAAAAAAAAAAAAAAAAAAAAAAATCTGTCATGCCACAGGACATAGAACAAAACAGGCAAAGACTGATAAAAATTGATGGGATTGAGCAAAAAGAAGGTTATTAGAGACTTAGGGAAAATTTTAGAGAATTAACTGGAGAGACAAGAACATAAACACAGAAAGTGTTTATTGCTTTTAAGATGGTTTGGAAATGTCCACAGGAGACAAGGTAGTAGTTGGATAGTAACAAGAATTTTAATACATTTTTGTTTTTCTGTCACAGTTTTTTCATGCTGCTGTTGTAAACCTATATATGTTTAAATATACCTGTTTTTAGAATTGAAGGAAAATTTAATGCAATAGATAAGAGTCAGTTAACTGAGGGAGAAGAGGAGGGGGAAGGAATCTAGGTCATTACTTTTAGAAAGGAAGGAGCATATCTTTCATTTGAAGGAAGAAGAAAGGTTGTGGGTAAGAACAAGCATATAGGTTTAGAAATGAAAATTTGAGATGGGTTAACTCCTTGGTATCAGATGACAAGATCATCTGACCATTAAAGTAATCCAGGCAAAAAGGTGATGATGGAGACTTCCGGCAAAAATGGCGCTCTAGGCAGTAGCACCACGCCATTCCTCCACAGGAAAGATTCAAAAAACTAAGCCAAACAGAGAAAACAGCAAACCTGAAACCCTAAAACATCAAATGAAGAGATAAAGAACTCAGCAAAGCAACAATCAGAGTGAGAAAACTGACAGAGAACAGACAGCAAGGAGAGATTCATGCAGAGGTCCCCTATCAGCTAACACAGCACGGCTCCACCATCTTGGACTCCTATCGGAGACCAGCAAATAGGGGGTATGAGAAAACAGCTTCATGGAGTTTCCAGCAGGAGACAAAACAACTGGTAATTTGCTATATATGCTTTCCAACCCTTGCACCCTTCTTCACCCCCACTCTGCCTCCTTTGCTTCCCATGGCCACAATCTCTTGGCCGGGAAGCACTGGCTGCTTGGATTCCACCCGCCTGCACTGGCCGGCTCCCTGAGTGACTTTTGTTGGCACTGGTGTTGCTTTTTTCTGCTGTTTTTGATTTCTACCTGACCTACCACCTCCCCCTCCTTTTGCTGAAACACATGGCTCCGTGAGCCATCTTTGCTTCTTCCTGGGGGGCTGCGGAGTTCTGTTTGGGTGTGGAGCGTCTTCATGGTCTGGGATGCTGCACTGGTGGGATCCCGGGGCTCTAGTTCGTTTGTTTGTTTTGAGTTGTTGGTATGTTTTCTTTTCCTTTTCTCGAGTTGGGAGCCTGTTCTAGCAGGGTGGTCCCGCATGGCTTGGGACCTGGCCCCTAGGCTTGTGCTGAGGTACAGAGGGATCCCGCAGGGCATTTCTTTTCTCGTGGTTTCTTTTTTTTTTTCTGTTTTTTGGGGGGTTTTCTTGCTCTTTTTTTAAAATTTGTTTCATTTTCTTTTCCCTCTTTTTCCCTTTTTGTCTTTCTTCATTACTCAGTTTCTCATCTCTCTATACCTTCCTTCTCTTCCTGTTCACTGAATACCTAGTGCTGAATACCTCTATGCCCTCTAGCCAGGCCATACTGCAACAATGGAGAACAACTTCCCCAGACCTCGCAGGTGCACCAGTGGGATCCCTGGGAGCTTTTCTTTTCTTCTTTCTTCCTAATTTTTACTTATTCAGTCTTTTCATTTCTCTTTCTTCCCCTTATTTTTTTTCTCCATTTCATAGTCTCTCATCTCTCCACTCCAATGGCAAGCTCCCCAGCACTCTTTTTTGTTTGTTTACATATTTTTGGCTACTGTTCCTCTCTCCTCTCTCCCATATCCAACTTAGCTCCACACATCCCAGTCTCTCCTCTCCATCCTGTCTACCTGCACCATGCGCTTAACATCAAACCACCAAGCAGCACAAGACCAGCTTACTGGAACCTGCCCTGCACTGATTACCGACCTGCCCTGCTGGCTATAGTAAATGCCACAAACAACCCATCCCAGTAACTCCTCTGCAGCTTTACCTGCCCTGCTGTACCATATCTGAGTGACTGACCCTGCCAATTGGACAAGGAGGCGAAAAGTATCATGCCCACAGTTGAGCAAACAAGAAAGAACACACAGCCTGTCTGCTCAGACATAGCCAAATTAGAAAAAAAGAATGGAACAAACAAATCTACAATCAATAAACAAAAAAAATAACTACAAAATGCCCCAAAGACAGCAGACAATATAGAAACATTTACAAGAACAGGACAGGATGGTTCCAGTAGGCGTACAACACAAAACACGAGGTAAGTTTCTAGTGGAAGAAAAGGCACTAGAATGACCCGATATGGAATTCAGATCTCTAATACACAGAATTATCCAAGAGTTGAAGCAAGAAGCAGACAAAAATGAGGAAAAAATAGACAAATTCAAGGATAAGGCAGACAAATTCATGGGAAATACATACAAAAAAAAAAATGGAAGAATTCAGGACAATAATTCAGGAACAAAATGCCAAAATAAATTAACAACTAGAAATTATACGAAAACAACAATTAGAAATCCAAAAGATAAATGGCAAGATATCAGAAATGGACACTGTCATAGAAGGGCTGAGGAGCAGATTTGAAACGGTGGAAGACAGGATCAGTGGAATTGAAGACAAACACTTGGATACAACACTGTTCGAGAAAAACTCAGAAAAAAGAATAAAGAAAAATGAAGAGACCCTGAGAGTTATGTGGGATACAATCAAAAGCAAAAATTTTCAACTGATCGGAGTTCCAGAACAGGGGGAGATAACAGAAAAAAAAGAGAGGATCACTGAAGAACTGCTGACAGAAAACTTCCCAAATATCATTAAAAATGAAAAGCTGGCCATCCGAGAAGCTCAACGAACTCCATATAGGAGAGACCCCAAAAGAAAATCACCATGGCATATCAAAATCACACTCGCCAAAACCAAAGACAAACAAAGAAACCTGAGAGCAACTCATGAAAAAAAAGAAGTCACATACAGAGGAGAAACAATAAGACTAAGCTCGGATTATTCAGCAGAAGCCATACAGGCAAGAAGGCAATGGGATGACATATATAAAACCTTGAAAGAAAAAAATTACCAGCCAAGAATAATATATTCTGCAAAACTCTCATCCAAATACGATGATGAAATTAGGACATTTCCAGATAAACAGAAATTAAGAGAATATGTAAAAAACAAACCAAACTTACAACAATTATTATAGGGAGTCCTCCGATCTGAGAACAAACAACTTCAGTGCACAGGCTGAATCTAGGATGCAGGATCGTACCAGACAGAAACCAATCTAGAAAATGAACTCTCAAGGACTATCCAAAACCAAAAGAAATACAACAGGGAATCAGAGAAGTTAATCTGTAAATGACAACATTAGGACAATAAAAGAAGGAATAAACAATGTACGTATAGAACCCTCTAATGGAGAGGAAGGCAAGGCGATCCCAAGTAATAATAGACTGCTTCAAACTTAGAAAGATAAGGGTAAATTTCACAGTAACCACAAAGAAAGTTAACAAACATACTCATAAAAATAAAGAGGAAAAACACAAAGTCTCAGCAAAAACAAAAGAAATGAAAAAAAAATCCACAAAAAAAAGTAATTCAACACAGGAGATTAAGAAGAACAAAGAAAACATCAACACCACAAAAAAAGAAAGCACTACAAAATGACAGCAACAAACTCACATCTATCAATAATTACACTGAATGTAAATGACTCAATGCAGTCATAATGAGACGGAGAGTGACAGAATAGATAAGAAAACAGGATCCATCAATATGCTGTCTGCAAGAGACACACCTTAGAAACAAAGACATGAAATTATTAAAAGTCAAAAGTTGGAAAGAAAAGTATCAAGCTAACAACTACCAAAAAAGAGCAGGAGCTGCAATACTAATCTCAGATAAAATAGACTTTAAAACAAAATCAACCGTAAAAGACAAGAAGGACACTAGATAATGATTAAGGGGACGATCCGGCATGAAGATATAACTGTAATAAACATGTATGCACCCAATGACAGGGTTGAAAAAGACATTAAACTAACTCTAACAACTCTGAAAAGAGAAACCGACAGTTCCACAATAATAGTAGGAGACTTCAACATACACTCTCAGTAAAGGAAAGAACAATTAAAAAGTAACTCAGCAAAGATACAGAAGACCTTAAAGGCACAATCAGCCAACTTGAACTCATAGACATATATAGAACACTCCATCCAACTGCTGCAAGGTACACATTCTTTTCCAATGCACATGGAACATTCTCCAGAATAAACCACATCTTAGGCCACAGAGCAATCCTCAACAAGATCCAAAACATTGAGATAATTCAAAGTATCTTCTCTGACCATAATGCCATCAAGGTAGAAATTAACAACTGAAAGAGCAAGGAAAAAAAATCAATAACATGAAAACTGAATAATACCCTGCTTACAGAACACTGTGTAATAGAAGAAATCAGAGATGGAATTAAATAATTACTAGAATCAAATGAGAATGAAAACACATCATACCAAAACCTTTGGCAAACAGCAAAGGCAGTCCTCAGAGTTTGATTTATAGCAATAGATGCACACATCAAAAAAGAAGAAAGGGACAAAATCAAAACATTAACTACACAACTCAAACAAATAGAAAGAGAACAGCAAAACAACCCCACAGTCACTGGATGAAAATAATAAAGATCATAATGAAAATAACAAAGATCAGAGCAGAAATAAATGAAATAGAGAGCAGAAAAACAACAGAAAGAATCAACAAAACCAAAGTTGGCTCTTTCAAAGAATCACAAAATCGAAAAACCACTGGCCAGACTGCCAAAAGTAAAACAGAAGAGGACACAAATAACTCATATAAGAAACGAAATGGGCAACATTACAATAGACCCAACTGAAGTAAAAAGTATCATAACAAAATATTATGAAAAACTATACTCCAACAAATTTGAAAACCTAGAGGAAATGGATAAATTTCTAAAAACAGACTACCTACCCAAACTAGAACAAAGTTACGTGGAAAATCTGAACAGATCCATAACAAAAGAAGAGATTGAAACGGTATAAAAAAATAAAAAAACTTCCAACTAAAAAAAGTCCTGGCTCAGATGGCTTCACTGGAGAATTCTACAAAAGATTCAGAGAAGAGACTGTACCAGTACTACTCGAGCTATTTCAGAGCATAGAAAAGGAAGCAACACTTCCGAATTTATTCTATGAAGCAAGTAAAATCCTGATACCAATACCAAAGACGCTACAAAAAAAAAGAAAATTACAGACCAGTATCTCTCATGAATATAGATGTAAAATTCTCAACAAAATTCTAGCCAATAGAATTCAGCATCATATCAAAAAAATAATACACCACAACCAAGTATGATTCATTCCAGGTATGCAAGTATGGTTCAACATTAGAAAATCATTGTAATCCACCACATAAATAAAAGGAAAGTAAAGAATCACATGGTCATCTCGATTGACACAGAAAATGCATTTGACAAAGTCCAACACCCATTCCTGATAAAAACTCTCAATAAAATAGGTATAGAAGGGAAATTTCTCAACATTATAAAGGGCATCTATGCAAAACCAACAGCCAACATCATTCTTAATGGAGAGAGGCTGAAAACATTCCCCTTGAAAACAGGAACAAGACAAGGATGCCCTTTATCACCACTCCTATTTAACATTGTGCTGGAAGTTCTAGCTAGAGCAATAAGGCAAGAAAAATAAATAAAGGGCATCCAAATTGGTAATGAATAAGTTAAACTGTCCCTGTTTGCAGATGATATGATACTGAACATAGAAAACCCTAAAGACTCCACGAAAAATCTACTGGAACTGATAGAAAGATTCAGCAGAGTAGCAGGATACAAGATAAACATTCAAACATCAGTTGTATTCCTATACACCAGTAAGGAGAATGATGAAAAGGAAATCATGAAATCAATACCTTTTTCAATAGCACCTAAAAAGATAAAATACTTAGGAATAAATCTGACTAGGGATAGAAAGAAAACTATAAAACACTACTGGGTGAAACCCAAAGGGATCTACATAAATGGAAAAACATACCATGCTCATGGACAGGTAGACTCAACATTGTGAAAATGACAATTCTACCCAAAGCAATTTACAAATACAATGCAATCCCGATCCAAATACCAACAACATTCTTCAAAAAGATGGAAAAACTAATCATTAACTTTATATGGAAAGGGAAGAAGCCCCGAATAAGTAAAGCACTACTGAAGAAGAAGAATAAAGTTGGAGAACTCACACTACCTGACCTCAGAACCTACTGTACACGTCTGGTAATCAAAACAGCGTGGGACTGGTACAATGACAGATACTTTGACCAATGGAACAGAATTGAGAACCCGATGTAAATCCATCCACCTACAGTCACCTGATCTTCGACGAGGGCCCAAAGTCCATCAAATGGGGAAAAGACGGTGTTTTTAACAAATGGTGCTGGCAAAACTGGATATCCCTCTACAAAAAAATGAAACAGGTCCCATACCTCACGCCATATATAAAAACTAATTCAAAATAGATCAAAGACCTAAATATAAAACCAAAAACTATAAAGTACATAGAAGAAAAGATAGGACCAATGATACAGACCCTAATACACGGCATTAATAGGATACAAACCATAACCATCAACATACAAACCCCAACAGATAAGCTAGATCACTGGGATCTTCTAAAAATCAAATACTTATGCTCTTCAAAAGACTTCATCAAAAGAGTATAAAGAGCACCTACAGCCTGGGAAAAAAATTTTGGACAGTACAAGTCAGACAAAGTTCTAATCTTCATAATCTACAAGAAAATCCAACACCTCTACAACAAAAAGTCAAATAATCCTATTAAAAAATGGGCCAAGGAAATGAACAGACACTTCACCAAAGAGGACATTCAAGCGGCCAACAGACACATAAGGAAATGTTCACGATCACTAGCCATTAGAGAAATGCAAATTAAAACCACAATGAGATACCATCTCACCCCGGCATTACTGGCACCAATCAAAAACACTGGAAATAACAAATGTTGGAGGGGCTGTGGGGAGATTGGAACTCTTACGTACTGCTGGTGGGAATGCAAACTGATACAATCGTTTTGGAAAATAACATGGCATTTCCTTAGAAAGCTAGAACTAGAAATACCATATGATCCAGCAATCCCACTCCTAGGAATATACCCTAGAGAAATAAGAGTCGTCACTCGAATAGACATATGCAGGCCTATGTTCATGATAGCCTTGTTCACAATAGCAAAACGATGGAAACAACCTAGATGCCCATCAACAGATGAATGGATAAACAAACTATGGTACCTACACACAATGGAGAACTATGCAGTGGGAAAGAACAATGATGAATCTGTGAAGCTTTTCATAACATGGATGAAACTGGAGGACATTATGCTGAGTGAAATAAGTCAATCACAAAAGGACAAATATTGCATGAGAACTCTATTGTAAAAACCATTGAAAAAGTTTACACACAAAAAAGTAGCAATCTTTGTTGGTTACCAGGGATGGGAGGGGTGTGGGGGGAATTCTAAATAGGAAATAGATAAGTGGTATCTTTGGTGAAGGGTGGGACAGTACACAAAACCGGGGAAACCAGCAAAACTTATACAAGAAAACGTCATGGAAGCTCCCCAGACACATCCAAACTCTCTGAGGGACTGAATTGCTGGGCAGAGGGCTGTGGGGACCATGCTCTCGGGGAACATCTAGCTCAAATGGCATAACACAGTTTATAAAGACAAAGTTCTACATTATAACTCGGTGAGTAGCATTTGGGGTCTTAAAAGCCTGTGAGCAGCCATCTAAGATACTCCACTGGTCTCATCCCTTCGGGAGCAAGGGGGAATGAATACCACAGGATACAAGGAAAGGATTATTCCAAAGGACTAATGGACCACAGCTACCAAGGCCTCCACCAGACTGAGTCCAGTACAGCTAGATGGTGCCCGGCTACCACCACTGACTGCTCTGACCGGGATCACAACAGAGGGTTCTGGACAGAGCTGGAGAAGGATGTAGAACAAAATTCTAACTCACAAAAAAAAGAACTGATTTACTGGTCTAAAGGAGACTGGAGAAACCCCAAGAGTATGGCCCCTAGACACCCTTTTAGCTCAGTGATGAAGTCACTTCCGAGGTTCACCGTTTAGCTGGAAATTGGACAGCCCCATAAAACAAAACGAGACTAATGAGGCACAGCAGTCCAAGGACAAGGGCTAGAAGGCAGAAGGGGACAGGAAAGCTGGTGATAGGGAACCTAAGTTTAAGTAAGGACAGTGTTGATGTGTAGTGAGGTTGTTAATCATTGTCATAGGGCAACATGTGTACTGTTTAATGAGAAACTATTTTGTTCTGTAAACCTTCATCTAAAGTGAGAATAGGAGCACAACTGGAAGAGCGTATTCGATGTCACTGAACTGTGCATGTAGAAATTTTTGAAATGGTGTATCTTTGGCTATGTATATTTTCACCAAAAAAAAAAAAAAAAGGTCGAGAAGGAGAGGGTTGACATGTCATGGGGTTGTTAACCAATGTCATAAAACAGTATGAGTACTAATGTTTAATGAGAAACTATTTGTTCTGTAAACCTTCACCTGAAGTATAATAATTAAACAAAAAAAAAAGTGACAGAATAAGCAAACCACACCCACAAAAAAAAAAAAAAAAGAAAGAAAGAAAGAAAGCAGTGCCAGGAGCTGAGCAAGTCCTTTGGAGCTGGGGTCCTTGCATGGAGACATTCCTAGTCTGGGGGAACACTGATAAGAAGAAGACCGACAGAGAGGGAAAGACTTCCCCTGGAGCTGATGCCCTGAATTTGGACTTTTCGCCTACTTTGCTGTGGGGAAACAAACTTCTCTTTGTTAAAGCCAAAAAAAAAAAGAAAAAAAGATGATGATGGATAGGGATGTTGCCACTAATAGTGGAGGAAAATGGAAAGATGAGAGAAAAAGTCTGGTAATTAAAATGACAGGCAGCATTGGAACCAGGCTTTTCAAGGTCTAAAGTTTCATCATAGTTTGCTCTTTTTTGAGAATAGAATACAAAATTACAAGCAAAAAAATAAGTTTATGGCCTTGGGAAGTGCCTCTGCATGGGGGACCCTGAAGCTTAAGCTTCTCTAGCTTCATGGCAAATATGTTTCTCACCCCAGGACTTGCTGATGAATTTGGCATGGAAGCTGGAATCGAATAGTTTGTGTTTTTAAAGAAGAATGTTCTAGTTGTGTCATGGAGAATGGATTGGAGATAAGGTGTGGAAATAGGAAGATAAAAGAAAGAAAACTAAACATATGAAGGACAAAGTTTTCCTCTCAAAAAATGAGCCAAAATGGCCACATAATGAGTCCCTTGGTTGCCAAGGGCAAATTAACATTTTCAGTTCTTGCCAAAATGTAATAAACAATAACATGTAATAAACTTGCTGCATTTTAAATGATCGGTATTGAATATAAATAGTTTATGATATTCATTTGCTTGGAGTCTCTCCACAAAATAAATAAATTTAATAGAACTCCTTAATGTGAACTCCAAGACTATGCAGAATAAATATGCATGTGATGTCAATATTTTTTTAAGTTACATTCAACATGAACAAGATTGTTTGCAAGTAACATGTGGTTTTATTTTTATTTATTTTTAAATTGTATTGGGATATTTGTAGATTCATATGCAGTTGCTATAAATAATACAGAAATATTTTTTGTACCCTTTTCCCAGTTTCCCCCAATGATAACATTTTATAAAACTATAGTCTAATATAACAATCAAAATATTGACATTGGTAAGAATCGTTTTCTCTATCTAATTTTATTCATCTCTCTCCAGTTTTATTTATATTTGTGTGCATGTGTGTGTTTATTTGGTACTGTCCAATTTTATTACCAGTGTAGACTCATGTATCCACCATTACAGTCAAAATACTGGATAGTTTCAACATTATATATGTAAGATATTTTTAAAGTAAAATTATACAAAATATTTTACTTATTATCCTATGAAAAGATATACATACATATATATATTTTTTCCTTTTCCTTTTATTGAACAACCAAGTCATAAATTGGTGAACTTAAATAGCAGGAACATCTGACATAGCATCATGCTTGATATCTTTATTTTATTTGATGCAATGAAATGTTACCTTCTAATAATTGAGTACAAATCAGGAGTGAAAAGACTGGTTTCTAAGACATGCCAACTGGTCAGATACTAGAATCAAATTAATTGGCTGAGACATTTAGCACAATAGACTTGTACATAAGCTGATATCTGGTTATAATCATGTCTATGCATGGGCATCTGGGGCCAGTGCAAGGTAAACTTTCACTCTCTATTTAAAATCAAAACAACAGTAATTTAAAAAAAGTTGATGTATGATTTCATGAAAAAGAGCATTACACTAATTTTTTTTAACAATGATGTATTTTACTAGTAGAAACATTTATGCAAAATGCATGCTTAAAGTATAAGTATTTAAGTTTCATAGTAGTTAGACTATTGAAGAACACAGTAGTGTAAATATGTAAAGAGTTACATACAGCAAGAATATTTTGTAGTTGAAGAATACATTTATATGAAGTGCATGTTTAAACTATGAGTATTCATGCAACAGATTATTTAGAATATGTGCTGTATTAATATGCAAAGAGTTATATTTTGTATGTGTATTTTTAAAGGAACTTTCTTTAAAAGAATAACTATTTGTATTTGCAATATTTTGTTTGATTTTACTACAGAAAATTTCAGAGAGAGAGAACAAAAGCAGAGTACATCTACCATATTCTTTTCCACAAGAAACCTTGTCCTATGGCAGAACTATGACTCCCACTGAGTGAAGAAATATGACTCTTCACTTCCCTTTTCCAGGCTCAAAGGATAATCTTTAGCATAGTTAATACTGTGGACATTGCTATAGTGACTATGGTCCTCCCTGAAGCTGGAAAACCCCACAGAGGCTGAAGAATCACTCTGGCCAGATGACTATGGGCTCCATTTCCCAGCCTTAGATAGAGAACTCAGGACATCTACTTGTCTTGGTAGGTTTTTTCCTGTGGAGATGTGTTAGTTGTGCTCATGTTCCCATTTAGTATCAGACATCATTGTAAATTAGCTAGAAGTTGTACACTCAAGATCAGTATTTATAAAACTGATAAATAAATGTGTAACAACAGAAAATATGAGGAAAAGTAGGGCTTATCTTGAAAATGATAACTGTTTGGCTGAAGAATAGATTGGAGACATTGAAACAACTTAGAGATTTTGGTAATTGTATTGTGGTTTTGTAAGAAGTGTCTACAGAAGTATTTAGGGGTAACAGGACACCATGTCTACAACTTAACTCTCGAAAGTTTCAGACAAAATCATGTATGTGTGTTTGTTTGTGTATACATGTGTGGGTTTGGGGGAGAGAATGATAATGTAAATGTGATAAATGTTAACATATGGGACATCAAAATTTTTGAACAGTTTTTGCAAATTTAATGCAAGCCAGAAAGTTATGTCAAAATACAAAGTTAAAAAATAAAACAATTGGAAACTTAACCAAGAGCTTCCTCTTTAATGTGTAGGGGTTATGTTTGGTGATGCTGGGGGGAGGACTTAGGGGACTAAAGGGAGCACTCAAATATATGTTTCTTTCAGGGAACAGACATAAAAGAAACAAACAAGATCTAACTAAAAATGAGTGAGGCAGATTAAAATTGATACAAAATGACCCTAATGTTATCTTTCTTTTTCCACCTCACTGCCACTACTACCATAGTTTGAATCCTAATATCTTCTCTGGATTGACCTAACAGTCTCCCATAGATATTCCTGTTGCCAAATCTACTAGTGTCCACATTAATATTATAAACTATTGCATTTCAGAATACTTCTATATCTCTTCACAATTACACTAGATTTAAATGTCTAAGAGTTAGAGAATGAATCTTATTTAATCCTATACTCACCAAAGCTAAAGATCTAACTAAAAGGCAGAGTGAATTATTAAATTGTACTAATATGACTAGAAACCACACAAAGTAAAAATGTATTTATAGCCATTTTATACATTATTATTAAAAATACGATCACAGTACAAAATAACAGACAAACTATACCCTCATACTGTGCTTCATTAATAGGAAATTTGAAGTTAAAAGAGCTTTGGAGATTAACTTCATAGAAAAATGCTATACTCTTCAGTTGGTTGCTTCTTCGTATACTGTCGCATTCAGAATCCTGGAAAGGAGAGACTGTCAGTCTGAACACATTTGTTCTCTCTCTTTCTGGATAAGTAAATTAGTAAATTTCTTATGATTTTCGTTTGGATCAAAATTTCAAAACAGCTGAAGAATATGGATACGAGTAGAGAGAAAACAATAATATATAAAAAAG
The DNA here is from genome assembly GCA_030035585.1 of Dugong dugon. Classification (NCBI taxonomy): domain Eukaryota; kingdom Metazoa; phylum Chordata; class Mammalia; order Sirenia; family Dugongidae; genus Dugong; species Dugong dugon. The sequence goes on from CM057465.1 coordinate 46,657,792, forward strand.
AAACTAGCAATTTCCTCATGTTCTAACCTTTTACAAGAATAAGATAATAGTATGAAAAATGAACATGAGTTAAGAAGGGACATCACCTTATCAGAATATATATCAGCTTATCAGATATATACATCACCTTATCAAAATATATATGTTGTTAGTGTTATCGAGTCAGTTACAGCTCATAGGGGCTCTATGTACAACAAAAGGAAGCAATACTAGATCCTGCACCATCATTACGATCATCGTTATTCCTGAGCCCACTGTTGCAGCCACTGTGTCAATCCGTCTCATTGAGGGCGTTCCTCTTTTTCGATGATTCTCTACTTTACCAAGCATGATGTCCTTCTCCAGGAATTATTCCCTTCTGATAACATGTCCAAAGTATGTGAGACAAAGTGTCGACACCCTTGCTTCTAAGGAGCATTCCGGTAGTACTTCCAAGACAGACTAATTCATGCTTCTGCCAGTCCATGGCATTTTCAGTATTATTCACCAACACCGTAATTCAAAGGCATCAATTCTTATTCCGTCTTACATGGTCATCGTTCAGCTTTCGCATGCATATTAGGTGATTGAAAATACCATGGTGTGGCCAGGCGCACCTTAGTCCTTAAAGTGACATCTTTGCATTTTAACGTTCTACAGAGGTCTTTTGCAGCACATTTGCCCAATGCAATGTGTCTTTTGATTTCTTGACCACTGCTTCCATGGGTGTTGATTTTAGAGCCAAGTAAAATGAAATCCTTGATGACTTCAATCTTTTATCCATTTATCATAATGTTGCTTATTGGTGTAGTTGTGAGGATTTTTGTTTTCTTTATATTGAGGTGTAATCCATACTGAAGGCTGTGGCCTTTGATCTTCATTAGTAAGTGCTTCAAGTCCTCTGCACTTTTCAGCAAGCAAGGTTGTGTTATCTGCATAACACAGGTTGTTAATGAGTCTTCCTTCAATCCTAATGCCCCATTCTTCTTCAGATAGTCCAGCTTCTTGGATTATTTGCTCAGCATATAGACTGAATAAGTATGATGAAAGGATGCAACACTGATCCACACGTTTCTGATTTTAAACCATGCACTATCCCCTTGTCCTGTTTGAGCAACTGCCTCTTGTTTCATGTACAGGCTCCTCATGAGCACAATGAAGTGTTCTGGAATTTCCATTCTTCTCAATGTTATCCATAATTTGTTATGATCCACACAGTCCAATGCCTTTGCATAGTCAATAAAACACAGGCAAACATCTTTCTGGTATTTTCTGCTTTCAGCTATGATCCAGCTGACATCAGCAATGATATCCCTTATTTCATGCCCTCTTCTGAATCCAGCTTGAACTTCTGGCAATTCCCTGTTTATGTACTGCTGCAACCTCTTTTGAATGATCTTTAGCAAAATTTTACTTGTGTGTGATATTAATGTTATTGTTTGATAATTTCCACATTTTATTGGATCACCTTTCTTGGAAATGGCACAAATATGGATGTCTTCTATTCAGTAGGCCAGGAAGCTGTCTTCCAAATTTCTTAGCATAGATGAGTGAGCAACTCCAGTGCTGCATTCTTCTGTTGAAACTTATCAATTGGTATTCCATCAATTCCTGGAGACATGTTTTTTGCCATTCCTTGCAATGCAGCTTGGACTTTTCTTTCTTTCAGTACCATTGGCTATTGGTCATATGCTACCTCTTGAAATGGTTGACCATGGACCAATTTTTGATACAGTGACTCTGTATATTCTTTCCATCTTCTTTTGATGCTTCCTGAGTCTTTCAATATTTTTCCCTTAGAATCCTTCAATATTGCAGTATGAGGCTTGAATTTTCTCTTCAGTTCTTTTAGCTTGAGAAATGCTGATCATGTTCTTCACTTTGGATTTTCTGTCTCCAGTTCTTTGCACATTTTGTTACAGTACCTAATTTTGTCTTCTCGAGCTGCCCTTTGAAATCTTTTGTTGAGCTCTTTTACTTCATCATTTCTTCCATTAGCTTTACCTGCTCTACATTCAAGAGCAAGTTTCAAAGTCTGTTCTGACATCCATTTTTTCTTTTCTTTATTTCTTCTCTTTTTAATGACCTCTTGCCTTCTTCATGTATGATGTCCTTGATGTCATTCCACAACTCGTCTGGTCTTCAGTCCTTAGTGTTCAATGCATCAAATCTATTCTTGACATGATCTCTAAATTCAAGTGGGATATACTCAAGGTTGTATTTTGGATCTTGTGGACTTTAATTTTCTTCAGCTTCAACTTGAACTTGTATGTGAGCAATTGATGGCCTGTTCAGCAGTCAGCCCCTGATATTGAGCTTCTCCCCTGTATCTCTCCACAAACGTAGTCTATTTGATTCCTGTGTATTCCATCTATTGCATTCTATGTGTATAGTTGCTGTTTATGTTGTTGAAAAAAGAATTTGCAATGAAGAGGTCAATGGTCTTGCAAAATTCTCTCAAGTAATCTCCTGTATTGTTTTATCACCAAGGCTATATTTTCCAACTATAAGTCCTTCTTTTTTTCCCATTTTCCAATTCCAATCATCCGTAATTATCAAAGTGTCTTTATTTCATGTTTGATCAATTTGAGACCGTAGAAGTTGGCAAGAATCTTCTATTTCCTCATCTTTGGCATTAGTGGTTGGTGTGTAAATTTGAATAATAGTCATATTAACTAGTGTTACTTGTAGGTGTATGGATATTACCCTATCACTGACAGTTTTGTACTTCAGGATAGATCTTGGAATGTTCTTTTTGACGATGAATGTGAGGCCATTCCTCTTCAATTTGTCATTTCCAGCATAGTAGATGATGTGATTGTCTGATTCAAAATGGCCAATACCAGTTTATTTCAGCTCACTAATGTTGAATGTAATGCATAATATATATACACATACATAAATACACACACATTCACACAAGATATTATGATATTATAAAAAACAAAAGCATGTAGTGGACAATATATTGCAATGGAACTGAAAATATCTGCATTATAAACATGGCTCTACCTCTTATTAGGAGCCCTGGTGATGCAATGGTTAAGCACTTGGCTACTAACCAAACCCACCAACAGCTCCAAGGGAGAAAGACCTGGCATTCTGCTTTGGTAAAGAGTACAGTCTAGAAAACCCTGTGGGGTAGTTCTACTCTCACATGAGGTTGGTATGAGTCGGAATCAATTCAATGGCACACAACAATAGCAATAACAACCTCTTATTTTTTTTAGTGTTTCTTTGGACAAGTGGTTTAACTCCTCTGAGTTTTCAATGTTTTCTTAAAAGTGAAGGTGAAGTGTACTTAGAAAAATCAAATCTATAAAATAATGGTAGAATTTTTCAAATGAATCACACGTTGGAACAGGGATAATAGTTCTCTGTTGAATAAAATGAGGTAACCTATAAATTTTTTATTGAAATCATGAAATTCTATGTTAGCATAAAATAATTTATCTTAAATAAGAAACCATCAAAATAAGGAACACTGCACTTTGAATATATGTAAATAAATTATGACATACTGGAAGACAAACCATCTTGTAGATTGTCTGTAGACAAAATGCAGGTGCCAGTGCAGAACCAATCCCTGATTTTCTAATTTTAAAGAATTTATTCCAAAACTATAAAAAGGTAAGCTGCATATTGACTTTGTCAGCTCCTTGAGACTTAGACTTACATGGATAGTATTCCAACTATACTTGATACAGTCCTTAAAAATCTTAGACGGGAGAGCACATAAACATAACGGGGAGGTATGCATTAAAACCCATTATTATCCTAGAAAGTCCTCTATATAATGGAAATTCAACTCAGTTGTGTCCAATGCAACCTCCTGAAAACTATCCTGTTTTCATAGTAGACTTGGAGCAAGAGAAAGCTTTTTTCTAAGTTTGTTTGAATTCACATTGAGGAAAAACAACAACAAACAGAAGTTAGCACTGTGTCAGTTAGAGGAATGATTTTCATACAATGCCTAACAAAGTTTTTTTTTTAATCTGTGCTTACTCTCAGAATGTCTATTATATTAGCACATAATTTTAGCTTTCTTAGGTCCTCCCAAAGGAAATAATGATAATAATAATATCTAGCATCATCTATAGAGTATTTCCCACGTTCTATGATGTATGCAGGAGTCTCTGGGTGGCACAAATGGTTAAGCACTCGACTAACAACCAAAAATTTGATAATATGATTCCAAAAGGTAACAGCCTTGAAAACTCTTTGGAACAGTTCTACTCTGCACACATGAGGTCACCATGGTTCAGAATCAACTTCATGACCACTAATAACAAGAGGTTGTATGCCAAATGCATAAAGGGAATAATTTTACTTAGTTTTCACAGCAGCCCAGTTGAGTTAGCTACTTTGAAGAAACTAAAGTTAAAGTGAGGTAAGGAACTTGACCAATATCATAGGATAATAAATGCCAGAAACTGAATTTGAATGAAGATGTTTAACTCCAGAACCCTCATTTCACACTAAAACTCTGTTCCTGCCCCTGGACAGATAAATAGATTTTGTGCAAGATTTGAGATCACTTTTTACTACTACTAATTTCAGCAATGGTTCAGATATTAGACTTATGATCCGTGTCATTTTGCAAAAACTTTGTAAATTTAAACATTGCCTCAGATCTGAGATCAAATTTAAATGCTAAATAATTTTATCTCATTTCTTGGAAAAAAATTATTCATATTTAGTAAAAAAAAAAAAAAAAGGGGCACAGGAGAAGTTATTACAATAACTTGAAGTTAATTTGTATAATTATGAATAATTATACAAATAATTATTACAATAACTTGGATTTAATAGTAAGAAGTTAGGACAATTTGCTTTACCTAAAAAACCCATTGCCATCCAGTCAATTCTAACTCATAGTGACCCTATGAGACAGAGCAGAACTGTCTCATAGAATTTCCAAGGAGCAGCTGGTGGATCTGAACTGCCAACCTTTTGGTTAGCAGCTGTGTCTCTTAACCACTTCACCACCAGGGCTTCTTGCTTTATCTACAGATTTTAAATATACACATGAAAAGAATTATTAAATTTAAGATGTTATTTAATTAATCTTAATTACAAACATCATTTACAATTCTTATAATTTTGTAAAAGCATGAATGCCCCAATTGGATTACATTTTTTTCTTCTGTATAGAATATCATTAATTATCTGTAAAATTAATCATACATCTTATCTAAAATATCCAAAGTTAATGTGCTCTTTACTTTCAGCTTTCAATGTTTTATTCAAGATGACTGAGTTAGACCCAATTTTTCCATTTTCTAATTCTGCTCTAGCGCATTCTTTCTAGTTCCACAGAAGTTCCATTTGTGCCACTGTATTATGGAGATTTCAATGAATCACCTAAATACTACTAGTTTTCATTTGTTACATGCCTACTAGTCCTTGAACTAGTTAAAACTGGAAAATCACTCTCCTAAAATGCTATGAAAAACAAAACAAAACAAACCCATTGCCCAGTCGATTCTGACTCATAGTAACCTTATAAGACATTTAATTACTATCTTGCTGTTATAGAGGTGTTGTTGTTTTGTAGTTGTTGTTATTTTTGTTTGTTTTTTAAAATTATACTAGAGTTAATCATAGTTTTATTGTTTATAAAATTGCATTATGAAAGGTGTTTAATGGTTATCTGCTAGCATTTTTAAATGACATAGCAGTAATCCGCCCTCAAAGGACTATGTCTATCTAAGATTAGCTGAAAAACACAGTAGCCTAATTATCATCCCAAATCACCACCCAGCCATCTGTTATCTCTAGGTAAAGCAGAAGAAAATGTAAATGTCTAGGAAATACGGGCTTTGTGTGAGAAGTCTACACTTTTCTTTTTTCATTTTCTCCCCACAGCATTTGTAGTAGCACTGATGATATAGATGATGAAAAGAAGTTTTCCTTTCTGATATCCTTCTATTGTTGTGAATGTGTATGAAAAAATGTGTCAGAGCCAGCAAAGTCACAGAATCATGACATGCACATATAACTTCAGTCTGTTTGTAAAGTTCAAAAAGGGAATGCAACTTCTGGGCAACATGGAACTGTAGACAGAAGCACCATGCCGTTCCTCCACAGCAAAGACGTGAAAAACTAAGTCAAACAAAGACAAACATCAGTCCTGAAACCATAAGCATCAAATGAAGAGATAAAGAACTCAGCCAAGCACCAAATGGAATAAAAAACGATGGAAAACAAAGAGTGAGGAGAGATACGTGCAGAGGTCCCCTATCAGCTAACACAGCACAGATTCACCATCTTGGACTCCTGTCAGAGATTGGCGAACACAGATTACAGGAAAGCAGCTTCACAGAGTTCCCAGCAGGAGAAAGAACAACTAGTAACCGGCGATACATGCTTTGCCACCCCCAACTCTTCTTCAACTGGACTCGGCCTCCTCTGTTTCCTGCGACCACAGTCTCTTGCACTGGAGGCATAGGCTTCAGCCCTGTGTGGCTTGGATTGCACCCACCTGCACTGGCCAGCTCCCAGAGTATTATTTGTTTGTTGCTGGTGTTGCTTTTTTCCACTTCTTTGGGTTTCTTCCATACCTCTCACCACCTCCCCCTCTTTTCTTTCAGATACCTGGATCCGTGTGCCATCCTTGCTTCTCCCTGAGAGGCTGTGAGACACTGCTTAACTGTGGAACTGCTTTCTGGCCTATGCCGCCGCACTGGTGGGATCCCCAGGGCTCTTTCTTTGTTTGTTTTGATTTGTTCCATTTTGATTTGTTCATTTGTTTCTTTTCTTTCTCTTTTCTTGGCTTGGAGTCCCTTCTCCCCAGGCTGTAGTGTGCAGCTTGGCAGCTACTTCCTCAGTCTGCTCAGTCACACTATAGGGTCCTTGGGGGCATTTCCTTTTACTTTTTTTGTTTTGCTTTGTTTCTTGTTTGTTTCTTTGTTTTATTTTCTTTTCTCTTCTTTGTCCTTTTTGTCTTTCTTAATTTCTCTGTTTCTCCTCTCTTATACTTACCTTCACTTCATGTCTCCTGAATACTTGGTGCTGTGTGACACCTCTACACCTTCTAGCCAGGTTGTATTTCACAGCCTGGAAGCCACTTCCCCAGTCTTCACAGCAGCACTGGTGGGATCCCTAGGAGTTTTGCTTTTCCTTTTCTAATTTTTATATATTTATTTATTCCATTATCCTTTTTCCTTTTTCTCTTTAACTTTTTGTTTTCCTCCATTTCTCAGCCTCTTATCTCTCCACTCCAGTGGAAAGTTCCCTTAGCACTCTTTTTTGATGGTTTATTTCTTTGTTTTTTAACCCTGTCCCTCTCTCCTCTTTCCCATACTGATCTTAGCTCCATGGATCCCAATCGCCCCCCTCCTTCCTGCTTAGCCACACCATGCACTGAACATCACACCCCCAAGCAGCACAGGCACAGCATACCAGAATCTGCCCTGCACTGATTCCAGCCTGAACTGTTGGCCCTAACATGCCACAAACAACGCATCCCAGCAACTCCCCCTAAGCTAGACCTGTCCTGCTGCACTGTAGCTGAGCGACTATCCCTGCCTATTGGACAAGGACCCAAAAAGTATCATGCCTACAGGCAAGCAAACTCCAAAGAAAGCACAGCCTGCTGACTCAGACATGACCGAATAAAACAAAAAAGAAGGATGAAATAAATGAACTTACAATCAATAAACTAGTAAAATAATGACTGAATATCCCAAAGACAGCAGACAATATCAAAACATATAAAAAAACAGGAGAGGATGGTTTCAGTCGGAGTCCAAAATAAAACACCAGATTAGTTTCCAGTAGAATAAAAAGCACTAGAACTACCTGAAATCAAATTCAAATCTCTAATATGCAGAATTATCCAAGAGTTGAAGCAAAAAGCAGACAAAAATGAGGAAAAAATAGACAAATTCATGGAAAAGGCAGACAAATTCATGAAAAATACAGACCAAAAGAACTGAAGAATTCAGGAAAATAATACAGGAAAAAAATGCCAAAATAAATTCACAACTAGAAAGCATACAAAAACAATTAGAAATCCAAAAGATAAACAACGAAGTTTCAGAAATGGACAGTGTCATGGAAGGAATGAGGATCAGGTTTGAAATGATGGAAGACAGGATCAGCAAAATTAAAGACAAACACTTGGATACAAAGCTGTCTGAGGAAAATTCAGAAAAATGAAGAAACCCTGAGAATCATGTGGGATACAATCAAAAGCAAAAATTTACAAGTGATCAGATTTCCAGAACAGGAGGAAAAAACAGAAAACATAGGATCATTGAAGAACTGCTGACAGAAAACTTCCCCAATATCATGAAAGATGAGATGCTGACCATCCAAGAAGCTCAACTAACTACATATAAAATAGATCCGAAAAGAAAATCACCAAGGTATATCACAATCACACTCACTAAAACCAAAGAAAAAGAAAGAATCCTGAGAGCTGCTTGAGAAAAACCTAAGACACATATAGAGGAGAAACAATAAGACTAAGCTCAGATTGTTCGGCAGAAACCATGTAAGCAAGAAGGCAATGGGATGACATATAAAACCTTGAAAGAAAAAGAAAAATTTCAGGCAAAAATAATTTATCCTGTAAAACTCTCATTCAAATATGACGGTGAAATAAGGACGTTTCCAGATAAACCTGAATTAAGGGACTACATAAAAACCAAACCAATTTACAAGAATTATTAAAGGGAGTCCTTCTGTCTGAGAACAAACAACATCAGACTACAGACTGAATCTAGGGCACAGGAACATACCAGCCAGTTGCCAACCTAGGAAATGAACTCTCAAGAATTATCCAAAACGAAAAGAATTACAACAGGAAATCAGAGAGGTTAATCTGTAAATGACAATAACATCAGAACAATAAAAGATGGAATAAACGGTGTAGGTATAGAACCTTCTAATGGAAAGGAAGGCAAGGTGGTACAAAGTATTAACAGACTTGTTCAAACCTAGGAAAATAAGGGTAAATTTCAAAGGTAACCACAAAGAAAGTTAACAAACCTACACATCAAAATAAAGAGGAAAAACATAAAGTCTCAGTAAAAACAAAACCTACAAAACCAAAAGAAATGAAAAAAAAGTCCACAAGAAAAAGGAATCCAGCTCAGGAGAGTAAGAGGAACAAAGAAAACATCAGCACTGCAAAAAAGAGCACTACAAAATGACAGCATCAAACTCACACCAATCAATAATTTCACTGAACGCAAATGGCTTAAGTACACACATAAAGAGACAAAGAGGGACAGAATGGATAAAAAAACAGGATGCATCAATATGCTGTCTACAAGGGACACAGCTTAGAAACAAAGATGTAAATGTATTAAAAATTAAAAGATGGAAAAATATATCAAGCAAACAGCTATCAGAAAAGAGCAGGAGTGGCAATACTAATCTCAGACAAAATAGACTTTAAAACAAAATCCACCATAAAAGAGAAAGAAGGGCACTATATAGAGATTAAAGGCATGCTCCATCATGAAGACATAACCATAATAAACATCTATGTACCCCGTGACAGGGCTCCAAAATACATAAAACAAACTCTAACAGCACTGAAGAGAATAAATTGACAGTTCCACAATAATAGTAGGAGACTTCAACATACCACTCTCAGTAAAGGACAGAACATCTAGAAAGAAACTCAACAAAGATACAGAAGACCTAAGGGGCACAATCAGCCAACTTGAGTTCATAGAACTATATAGAACACTTCACCCAACAGCTACAAAGTACACATTCTTTTCCAATGCACATAGAACCTTCTCCAGAATAGACCACATCTTAAGAGCAACCCTAGAAAAATCCAAAACACTGAGATAATACAAAGTGTCTTCTCTGACCACAATGCCATCAAAGTAGAAATTAACAACAGGAAAAGTAGGGAAAGAAAATCTATTACATGGAAACTGAATAACACCCTGCTTACACATCACTGTGTAATAGAAGAAATCAGAGATGGACTAAAAATTCTTAGAAAGAAAACACATCATACTGAAACCTTTGGGACACAGCAAAGGCAGTCCTCAGAGGACAATTTATAGCAATAGATGCACACATCAAAATAGAAGAAAGGGTCAAAATCAAAACATTAACTACAGAACTTGAACAATAGTAAGATAGCATCAAAAAAAGCCCACAGCCACCAGAAGAAAGGAAATAATAAAAGATCAGACAAGAAATAAATGAAATAGAGAATGGAAACACAATAGAAAGAACCAACAAAACCAAAACTTGGTTCTTTGAAAGTATCAACAAAATTGACAAACCACTGGCCAAACTGACAAAAGAAAAACAGAAGAGCATGCAAATAACCCAAAAAACAAGTGAAATGGGCAACATTACAAAAGACCCAACTGAAATTAAAAAGGATCATAAGACAGTATTATGAAGAACTATACTCCAAAAAATTTGAAAACCTACAGGAACTGGATAAACTTCTAGAAGACACTACCTACCCGAACTAACACAAAGTGATGTTGAATATCTGAACAGACCTATAACAATAGAAGAGATTAAAAAGGTAATAAAAAAAAAACTCCCAACAAGCAAAAGCCCAAACCCAGATGGCTTCACTGGAGAATTCTACCAAACATGCAGAGAAGAGCTTACACCAGTACTACTCAAATGATTTTAGAACATAGAAAAGGAAGTGATATTTCTGAATTCATTCTATGAAGCCAGCAAAACCCTGATATCAAAACCAGGCAAAGACACCACAAAAGAAGAAAATTACAGACTAATATCTCTCATGAATATAGATGCAAAAATCTTGAACAAAATTCTAGCTGATATAATTCAGCATCATTTCAAAAAAATAATACACCACAGAAAAGTAGGATTCATACGAGGTATGCAGGGATAGTTCAACATTAGAAAATCAATCAACATAATCCACCACATAAATAAAAGAAAAGAATCATATGATCATCTCAATTGACGCAGAAAAGGCATTCGACAAAGTTCATCACCAATTCCTGATAAAGACTCTCAATGCAACAGGTACAGAAGGGAAATTTCTCAACATAATATATGGCATCCATGTAAAACCAATGACCAACATCATTCTTAATGTAGAGAGGCTAAAAACTTTCTTGAGAACAGGAACAAGACAAGGATGCCCATTATCACCACTCCTATTTAACATTGTGCTGGATGTCCTAGCTACAGCAATAAGGCAAGAAAAAGAAATAAAGGGCATCCAAATTGGTAATGAAGAAGTTAAACTGTCCCTATATGCGGAATATATGATACTGTACATAGAAAGCCTAAAAGACTCCAGTGGAAAACTACTGGAACTAATAGAAAGATTCAGCAGAGTAGCAAGATAGAAGATAAACATACAAAAATCAGTTGGATCCTTACACAACAATAGAGCGATGAAAATGAAATTAGGTAAACAATACCATTTATAATACCCCTAAAAAAATAAAATACTTAGGAATAAATCTAACCAGGCATGTAAAAGATCTATACAGAGAAAACTACAAAACACTACTGCAAGAAACCAAAAGGGATCTACATAAATGAAAAAACATACTATGCTCATGGATTGGTAGACTCGACATAGGTAGAAAATGATAATTCTACCCAAAGCAATTTACAAATACAATGCAATCGTAATCCAAACACCAATGACATTATTTCCACAGATGAAAAGACTTATCATTAACTTTTTATGGAAAGAGAAAAAGCCCCAGATAAGTAAAGCACTACTGAAGAAAAAGAATAAAGTAAGAGGACTCGCACTACTTGACCTCAGAACCTACCATACAGCTATGGTAGTCAAAACAGCCTGGTACTGGTACAAAGACAGATACATTGACCAATGGAACAGCATTGAGAACCTGTATGTAAATCCATCAACCTATGGTCACCTGATCTTCGACAAGGACCAAAGTTCATCAAATGGGGAAAAGACAGTCTTTTTAACAAATGTTGCTGGCAAAACTGAATGTCTACCTTAAAAAAATAAAACAAGAGCCATCCCGCACACTATATACAAAAACTAATTCAAATCAATAAAAGACTAAATATAAAGTCAAAAACTATAAAGTGCATAGAAGAAAAATAAGATCAAGGCTAGAGGCCCTAATACATGGCGTTGACAGGATACATACCATAACCAACACAACAACTCCAGAAGATAAACTAGATAACCGGGATCTTCTAAAAATTAAACACTTATGCTCTTCAAAAGATTCACCAAAAGAGTAAAAAGAGAACCTACAGACTGGGAAAAAACTTTTTGTATGTTACAAGTCAGACGAAGTTCTAATCTCTAAAACCTACAAGAAAATCCAACACTTCTACAACACAAAGACAAATAATCCTATTGATAAATGGGCAAAGGAAATGAACAGACACTTCACCAAACAAGACACATGAGGAAAGGCTTGTGATCACTAGCCATTAGAGAAATGCAAATCAAAACCACGATGATACCATCTCACCCCGGCATTACTGGTATGAATAAAAAAAACTGGAAATAACGAATGTTGGAGAGGCTGCGGGGAGATTGGAACTCTTATGCACTGCTGGTGGGAATGTAAAATGATACAAGCATTTTGGAAAATGATATGGTGCTTCCTTAGGAAGCTAGAAATAGAAATACCATACGATCCAGCAATCCCACTCCTAGGAATATATCCTAGAGAAAGAAGAGCTGTCACACGAATAGAAATAAGCACATCAATGTTCATTGCAGCATTGTTCACAATAGCAAAAAGATGGAAACAACCTAGATGTCCATCAACAGAAGAATGGTTAAACAAACTATGGTACATACACACAGTGGAATATTATGCAATGATGAAGAACAATGATGAATCTGCGAAGCAGCTCATAACATGGATGAAACTGGAGGACATTATGCTGAGTGAAATAAGTCAATCACAAAAGGACAAATATTGTATGAGACCACGACTGTAAAAACTCATGAAAATGTTTACACACAAAAAGAAACAATCGTTGATGGTTACGAGGGATGGGAGAAGTGAGGTGGGAAATACTAAATAGACAATATATAAGTGGTAACTTTGGTGAAGGGTAAGACAGTACACAGTACTGGGGAAGAGAGCACAACTTGTACAAGGAAAGGTCGTGGAAGCTCCATAGACACATCCAGAATCCCTGAGGGACTGAATTGCTGGGCGGAGGTCTGCGGGGACCATGGTCTTGGAGAACATGTAGCTCAATTGTCATAACACAGTTTATAAAGAAAATGTTCTATATTCTACCTTGGTGAGTATAGCATATGGGGTCTTAAAACCTGTGAGAAGCTATCTAAGATACCCCACTGGTCTCACCCCTTCTGGAGCATGGGAGAATGAAGAAAACAAGACACAAGGGAAAGACTAGTCCAAAGGACTAATGGACCACAACTACCATGGCCTCCACCAGACTGCGTCCCGCATAACTAGATGGTGCCCAGCTACCACCACTGACTGCTCTGACAGGGATCACAACAGAGGGTCCCAGACAGAGCTGGAGAAAAATGTAGAACAAAATTCTAACTCACAAAAGAAGACCAGACTTACTGGCCTGACAGAGACAGGAGAAACCCCGAGAGTATGGGCCCCAGACACCCTTTTAGCTCAGTAATGAAGTCACTCCTGAGGTTCACCCTTCAGCCAAAGATTAGGCAGCCCCATAAAACAAAACAAGACTAATGGGGCACGACGGCCCAGGGACAAGAACTAGAAGGCAGGAGGGGACAGGAAAGCTGGTAATAGGGAACCCAGGGTCGAGAAGGAAGAGTGTAGACATGTCATGGGGTTGTTAACCAGTGTCATAAAACAGTATGTGTACTGTTTAATGAGCAACTGTTCTATAAACCTGCATCTAAAGTACAATAAAAAAATTTTTTTTTTAAAGAGAATGCAGAGTAGATGTATAAACAGAATTTCACTCCCTACAGCTACCCATCTGACATCTTGTACTGCCATAAACTCATTACAGAAATGATACATTTTTTCAAATAGGTGACATATTTCATTACTGGATTTGAAAATAACACAGCTCTAATCTTACTAGTAAATAATATTTTTTATCTTTCACACACATTTCAGGTTATATCAAAACATCCTTTGTTTTTATACAGAACAAGTGGGTGGTGTTGTAATACTCTGGCCTTTTGAATAAATTATTTGTATATATATATAAAACTATACAAAAGTTTAAAGCAAAGCAAGATACAGAGAGACAGTCTGGGGGAAATAGGTACAGCACATATGAAGGGCAAAGGAAGAATATTAGATTATTTTTTAAATTTACAAATTAATAATGGATCATTGATCTAAATAAAAGTGTTCCATGGATTGTATTAAGTTTATGTTAATGGTGGTGGAATAATATGTTAAATGATAGTGATAATCTTTGCCTAACATGAAAAATATAATCAATGTCACTGAACTACACATGTAGAAATCATTGAATTGGCAAAAGTTTTGCTGTGTATATTTTCACCACAATTAAAAAAAAAGTGTTCCGTGGATAAGAGTTGGGAATTCAGTTAAAAGAAAAAACCATAGCCAATGGAAAAAATTGAAAGATATTTAAATTTAAGCTAATTAGATAAATGCAAATTAAAAGAATACCATTTTGTTCATGCATCAGAAATCAAGTTTTACAGTAATGAAAAGGCATGATATTATTTATAAAAAATATTTTTTATAATTGTATGTATGTATATGGAAATATATAGAAAAAAGTTTTGGAAGGATATAAAATTCACTGCTAACCTAGTTTCAGAAAGAAGAAAGATACAATGAGGCAGTGGTGAAATGGGATCTTAACCTTACCTACAACCTTAACCTTATCTTAATTGTTTGTTTCACAGAGATTATATTCAGGCAACACTTATATAATTGTAAATTAATTTTTATAAATATAAAGATCTAAGAGGCAAAGTGTTTTTAAGTACCAAACAACTTTCTTTCCTTGGACAAATTTTTTTTAACATTTTTCAATTTAAACATCCTCCTTCAAATAATAGGAAAGTAATATATACATTGTTCTAAGAAGGCAGATTATACACAGATATACAACTACTTAGAAAAACATAAGTCTACACAGATAAAATTATTTGTCTCAAATTCTTCCTGAACTTTGATAAAATGATAGGGAATAGATTATATGCATGAGCATATTGATTATAATTACTGAATTTGCAATAAATATAAATCTGTTGATCTCTTTCTTCTCTGAGATTTATATTAACATAAAATAAATTACTCAATTTCTTCACATTATAATTATATTCATTTGAATTCCTTTTTGTTTTTTACTTATATTTTCTACCACCACATTACTATTAAGTTTTAAGTTAATTCATGTAGCATCATTAATCATTACCTAGTTAAGCTTTGGGAAGGAGTTTGTCACCATTCCTTATAATTAATACTGTTCTGTGAGAAGGAATTAAATAAAATTTATCAAGGAGAAATCATGAATGTCACAAAATTAAATTTTTATTTGAAGTAGTTTTAAAAATTATAAAGTGCACAGAAAATGTAAGGTAATATTGTTTTTTAATGCCAAAAGAAGCAAAATATGTTGTTCTTTTAAAATCAATGCAAACAATTATGCATATATTTAAGAAATGCTTATGTTATATTAAAGAAGCATACTATTACTAATACTTTCAAAGATTATCAAGAGGTAGACCAAGGAATTCACAGACCTAAATAGACTTTTGAACTTCATCTTCCATCAATTCCAGTATGCCAGGGTCATAATTTTAGCTGTCTTTAAGAACAACAGATACAAAGAGCGAAGCTCTATTTTAAGTGTAAAAAACAAAACACACACACACACACACACACACAACAAAACCAGAAAACGTGAATGGTTTGATAAAATAACTATAAAATTCCTCTTTAACGTCTAGGAGAGTAGAGTAGATAATGGGGACTGCCTGTGGTAAACTAGAGGTCTCTGACCAGTTAGATAGAGAGCTATTACTCAGCTCTATTAATTGTTGTCATATAAGTAGTCGGCCCATGTTGCCAGAATTTCAGACAATTTAAAAGAATCCAGACATCTGTTTTTATTTTAATTTGGAAGCTACTGGTTTTTTTTTTTTTTAACTTTGTTTTTTTATCGTTGTCTTAATACGTCTAATATTATGCTGGTCAAAAGAGTAACACATCTCTCCCTACACCCCCCAGCCCCCATACATTTGCTTTTATTTGTGATTATAGTTTTATTTGAAGTTTGTGGTCTGTGGGCATGCTGACTCACCCATGGCAATAGTTTTGTTGGCATCGCTTGAACATGATATGTAATTTAATACATCTATATACTTGCTTACCTTTTCCTTTTAGTTTAAAATTGTCTACTGCTCCCTGTTTCTCAGCAAGCTTTCTGTTTAACCAGTACAACAGTTACCAAAATTCTTCTCATTTCCAATTTCCCAGTAAAATGTCAACTTCTCTGTGATTATTTTTAACTTTAAATCCTAGTTCCCCTCTTGTAAATGCTTCTGTGTTTCAAAACTTAAAACAAAGGCTACTTAGTTCTACGTTTTTAATAATTGTGTTCCCTTCTTATCCATAAATTTTAAGTTTCCTAAATATAAGGATATGAATTATTCATATTTATAGCACTCTCCAACAAAATGATGTAAGAGCCTTGCATAGAATAGACATCTAAAAAAAAAAACGTTTATTGTTA
This sequence comes from Dugong dugon, assembly GCA_030035585.1. Lineage (NCBI taxonomy): Eukaryota > Metazoa > Chordata > Mammalia > Sirenia > Dugongidae > Dugong > Dugong dugon. The sequence continues at coordinate 46,674,439 of CM057465.1, forward strand.
ACCATTGTCATAAGGCAACATGTGTACTAACTGTTAAATGAGAAACTGTTTTGTTCTATAAGCCTTCATCTAAAGGGAGAATAGCAGCACAGTTGGAAGAGCGTAGTTGATGTCACTGAACTGTGCATACAGAAATTTTTGAAATGGTGTATCTTTGGCTATGCATATTTTCACCAAAAAAAAAAAGGTCAAGAAGGGAGAGGGTTGACATGTTGTGGGGTAGTTAACCAATGTCATAAAACAATATGTGTACTACTGTTTCATGAGAAACTATTTGTTCTGTAAGCCTTCACGTGAAGTACAATTAAAAAAAAAAAGTTTATTGAATTGCATTGAATTGAATTACATTAAAATGAAAGCTGAACAAATTTACATTTATTTATTCATCATGTCCATAAACTTTTCCTTAATCTATGTATCAAGCCTGTGTTTGGTGCAGATGATACAAAAATATAACATGTTCTCTGACATCCAAGGAGTTAAATACTTAAGAAGGTATACATACAGAAATATCAACCCTAAATTTAAAAAATATATACTAAAATGTAGGAATTGCAGTAAATATATGTATAGCTTACTGTGGGGTATTTTAATAAAATTTAACATTTGTCAAGCACTTATATTATGCTATGCTCTAAGCACTTTATAGTTATACAAATAATTCTCATTACCACTCTATAAGGAAGATACTCTTATGATATATTGCCATGGAAATGCTGAAGACACTGAGACAATTTGCCCAAGGTTCATGTATGTCTTATGTAAGAAAGCCTTGATCCATTGTCACTGAGTAAATTCTGACTCATAGTACAGAGTAGAACTGCCCCAAAGGGTTTGCAAGGAACAGCTGGAGGATTTGAACTGCCAACCTTTCGGTTAGCAGCCAAGCTCTTAACCACCGTGCCACCGGGGCTCCATGAATAAAATTAGATAGATAGAATAAAATTAGAGAAGTTCTCTCTTACTTAGAAATGTTGGGTGAATGTAGGGAGAGGTTCAATAAGATGCAAAGGTGGGGGTGAATTTTTAGTTGATTTTTGAAATGTGAGATGGCGTTTACTAGATGGAAAAAGCAATGAAAATGGCTCCTGGGAGGGAGTTGGTCAGTTTCCGGGTGGGGAATACTTTTCATAAGAAAATCTGAAAACGTGGTTTCAATATTGAATATGAGGAGTACAAAAGTGAGACATGAGCTTGGGGAGGTAAAATCCGTTTGCCATCGAATCGATTCCAACTCATAGCAACCCTATAGGACAGAGTAGAACTGCCTCATAGAGTTTCCAAAGAGTGCCTGGTGGATTCGAACTGCCGACCTTTTGGTTAGCAGCCATAGCTCTTAACCACTATTCCACCAGGGTTTCCTTGGGGAGATAGGAAGGACACATATCAGAAATTACCAGATGTGAGGCGTCACTGAATGCTGAATTTGGGACTAAGGCTTTTTCAAATGTGTCATTATGTAAACAAACATGTTGACTATAAAAAAAAAAAAAAAAAAAAAAAAACTGTGAAGAAATTGAATACTGAGTTAAAATAATTGAAGGACCCAGAAAGGGGGGGAAAGAAATCTTGAAGCTCTTGGGCAATGGAATGAACTGCAAGATTTTTCTTGTTGTTGTTGTTAAAAATAATCTGCTTTCCACATAGAGAAAATGATTTTGCCACAACCAAAACTGGTAAGAATATGAAAGTAAAGAGAAAAAAATTACAACACCTCGAGAAAGCTGTAGACTTAATTTAGCTTTGCTCACAGCAATGGAGACAGAAGAAAAGATGAAAAGCATCAGCAAGGGTTCAAGAAAAACTTGTGAAAAATGACGAAGAGTTGAGAGGCCAACTGATTAATTTCAATGCAACAGACTATTTCCAAAAGACACTTGTTATAGCAAAACAAATCTCTCTTCTTTTCATAACCATAGTCCTGACTTTTTCTCTAGCCTTCATATTTTGTTACTTAAAACTCATTTAAAATGTATTAACAGTGTTTTTCTGTGTGTGTGTGTGTGTGATACACAGAAGTCCAATAAATAGCACCCCTCTTCCTGATCCAGGTTATGAACAAACTGAAAAAAAATAAGAAAAAGTAAAGATAGATAGGAGATCAAAATAGCACCTGAATTATTAAAAAAAAAAATACACAAAAATTTAGAATAAGACTGATGGTTTTTTAGCCATGGTAAAAAAGCCATCAGAAGAGTTTTATACTCTTTAAATATATCAAGAATCTCACCTCAATGAACTAGGTTTTGCAACCAACCAGTCTATATTAGGACCTCCCTTCTAAAAGTTAACCAGTCAGGAACAGATTTACTTCAATCAATAACAGTATCTTAAGTGCTAGCCAGTCTGCAACAGTCACACCGTGTAATCACTCTACAAATGACTTCAGCCCCTACACCTCTGAAGGTTTACTAATCCTAGAACTCCATGATGTCCACAATACCTAGATCAACAGTCCACTCTTCTCTGGTATTGTGTTTAACCAGTGTGGCTCTCCCTTACTACAATAAGCAATTAATTCAGCTTTCTCATTTTAGATATTGAGTGGTGGCTTAGTCATCCTTTGGCTAGCCTTTACTATTGATAAAGGTTATGTTGGAGGATCTCAGTTAATGTTAGAGTTTATTTCCTGCTAACTGAACCCATAAATAAACAATCATAGGTTGAGCATTACTGGAATTGGGCAGACCTCTCACTTTGATGGGGGAAAGGTAAGACTCACAACATAGGGGAGTAGAGAACTAGGACTCCCTCAGGCAGTTTGCTCCCATATGTAGAAGCTGGATGAGTAGAAACAGCCAATCTTTTGGTTAGTGGAGCACTTAAACTTTGCACCACTGGGACTTCTCTAATTATCCTTATTTGCCCACTTTATAAAACTAACTCAAATCTTTGTGCTTCATGACATGATTTTGTTTGCTACTTCTTCCACTAATGGATGTAGTTGGCACAATATTATAATGTGTTTGGGTATAAAACATACTTTTAAATATCATCGTTAAGGGAGATTGTTGGCATCACTGTTTTCTAAGCATTCCTCTCTCATGTAATTGTTTTCCCATTATAATGCCCTACACTTATTAACCTATATTTGTACGAGTTAATCAAATTTTCTTCAGTCTCTCTTTCTCTTTTCTGTTTCCTAGCTTCTTTTGCCAGAACTTCCAGTGAAATAGAATTGATAGCATTTTAAAATGATTATTATTTTTTTTAATTAACTAGCATCAAACTCAAAGACAACTTACAATACTTCTAAATAGAATATAGATGTTGTTGTTGTTGTTAGGTGCCATGGAGTCGATTCTGACTCACAGTGACCCTATGTACAACAGAAGGAAATACCACCCGGTCCTGACCACCCTCATTTTCATTGTATGCTTGAGCCAATTGTTGCAGCCACTGTGTTAATTCATCTCATTGAGGGTCTTCCTTTCTTTTTTTTTTTTTTGCTGACTGTCTACCAAGTATGATGTCCTTCTCCAGGGACTGGTCCCTCCTGATAAAATGTCCAAAGTATGTGAGATGAAGTCTTGCCATCCTCACTTCGAAGGAGCATTGTGGCTTTACTTCTTCCTAGACAGACGTGCACTGTACCAAAAAGAATTGGTCAACATTCAGTCAAAAAATATAGATACATCTCTCAATTTATTTAGCTTATCTTCTTTGATACTTTTACTCACATATAACTTGATATAGTCAAAGCAACATTATAAATGTTAAGACACTTCCACCTCTTTGTGCTATTTAGTGTACTTTTTATCTTTAAATGTTCTACATATAAATATTTTGTTTATTTTTTAATTGTTGTGGTTTAAATGAAGTTTACATTTCAAGTTAGTCTCCCATACAAAATTTTATACATAATTGTTATATGACCGTAATTGCTCACCCCATTCTGTGACAGCACACTCCTCCTTTCTGTACCTGATTCCCCATGTCCATTCAACTAGCTCCTAACCCTCTCTGCCTTCCCATCTCCCCTCTGGACAGAGGCTGCCCATTTGGTCTCTTGTATCTACTTGAGCTAAGAGGAACACTCTTCAGGAGTATCCCTTTATGTCCCACAGTCCAGTCCAATCCCTGTCTGAAGAGTTGGCCTCCGAAATTTTTTAGTTCTGGGCTGAGAGAGAATCCAGGGGCCATGACTTCCAGGGTACCTCCAGTCTCAGTTAGACCATTAAGTCTGGTCTTCTTATTAGAATTTGAGTTCTGCACCCCATCTTGCTGCTGCTCCATTAGGGACTGTCTGTTGTGTTCCCTGTCGGGGCAGTCGTTGGTGGTAGCCGGGCACCATCTAGTTCTTCTAGTCTCAGGCTGATGACGTCTCTGGTTTATGTGACCCTTTCTGTCTCTTCAGCTAATACTTTCCTTGTGTCTTTGGTGTTCTTCATTCTCCTTTACTCCAGGTGGTTGGGACCAATTGATGCATCTTAGATGTCCGCTTGCAAGCTTTTAAGACCCCAGATGCCACTCACCAAAGTAGGATGCAGAATATTTTCTTAATAAGCTTTGTTGTGCCAATTGACCTAGATGTCCCCTGAATGCATGGTCACCAGACCCCTACTTCTGCTACTCTGTCTCTCAAAGTATTTGATTGTATTCAGGAAACTTCTTAGCTTTGGTTTAGTCCAGTTGTGCTTATTTCCTCTGTAGTGTGTGCTGTCCTTCCCTTCACCTAAAATGATTCTTATCTACTATCTAGTTAGTAAACAACCCTCACCATCCCTCCCCACCCTCGTAACCATGAAAGAATGTTTTCTTCTGTGTTTAAACCTTTTTTTGAGTTCTTACAATAGTGGTCTTATACATATTTGTCCTTCTGTGACTGACTAAATTCACTCAGCATAATAAGTTCCAGCTTCCTCCATGTTATATGATGTTTCACGGCTTCAACATTGTTCTTTATCGTTGCATAGTATTCCATTGTGTGGATATACCACAATTTGTTTATCCATTCGTCCATTGATGGATACCTAGATTGTTTCCATCTTTTTGCTATTGAAATATTTATTTTTAACAGGACCTTTTTATTTAAGAGAAAACAAATTTACTTCAATTAACTTCTAGGAAAGGGAGATTTTCTTAAAGGAGTTTATATAGGGATAGCATGCACACACACTAAATAAAAATATAAACAGCAAGACTTCAGAAAGGAAGCAGGCCATCATTACCTTAGTAACATCATCATCCATAATTCTGTAGTTTTACCATTACTGTGACTTGAGTCCTAACTCTAATTCTCCATCTCTTGTTACATGAAGAAAGAAACTATTTAGCCCAACCTGAGTAACATAATATCCCCTTATATAATCAAGTACAACTGAGGGGTGTCTTCTGGGAAATACATGGCCAACAGAGGTTCCCTCTTTTGTATAGGGATGTGAGGCTCTCAGAAAAAGAGTTCCTGCTAGCAAGGGTGCCTACAGCTCTGTTTGTCTCTTCATAATCATACATATTTCAAGTTTGAATAATATCATTTGAACATTTTTCAGCAAGTATGAGTTGAACACTTTCTAACGGCCAACTACTGGAGAGACAGTGATAAACAAGTTCTTATTACCTTGATATTCTATTGGGATTATTCTGTTGAGATTAACAGACCATAAATAGGTTGATGGATAACTAAACAAGATAATTACTTATTACAAGAGTGTCACAAAGGAGATAATGAGATAGAGAAGGCCTGGGTTCAGAATTAGGCTTCTTTTAGATAAAGGTGGTCAGAAGAGGCCTCTCTGAGAAGTCGAAATTCGTATTGAGACATAAAGGATGAGAGGGATCCAGTCACGGGAAAACCTTTCAGGCAAGGAGATAGCAAGTCAAAAAGGCTGGAAGGGTTAAAAGCATGAACACCAAAAAGAGAGGCAAGTATAGCTACAGCTCAATGAATGTCAGAAACAGTGGTAAAAAGGAAAATAAAAAAAAAGGATTGAGTAAGCAGGCAGAATAAGATTGGGCATGGCTTATAAACTTATATCAAGCTTTAGCCTTAATTCTAATTGTAATAGGCATCTAGAGGGCTTGAAGCAGGTTGGGTATGGGGAGCCACCTAAAGGGTAGAGAATGGGTTGGTGGCACATAAAAATGGAAATAAAACATACATGTCTGTTGCCAAAGCCTGGATAATAGTGGCTTTTCTAGGAGAGCATCAAAAGAAATGAAGAGAAACCAAAGATGTAAAATTTATTTTGGAAGACAAACTGACAGGGATTGATATTGGATAAGAAATGGAAAATGGAGGAAAGAGGTAATTCAAGACTACCTACCAGGTTATTGGTGAGATGGGAAAATTTTCCTCCTAGCTTATACTCCTTCATGGATCATAATGATATTTTTGCTGCAAATCCAATGCAAACAAACAATAATGACTGAATAGTTCAAGGGGTATAATTTCCTTCAGAAAGGACTTTACTCTTACATCAAAAAAAAAAAAAGACCGTTACAGAGGTTCTCTGTTTTCAAGTACTGGCTCCACTTTCTTAATAGTAGTTTCACCTCAGAGAAGTTAAACCCTATACTCCCAAATAGCATCCAGTAGTTGTGGGTCTTCTTGCTCTCTCAATCTGAGTACAAATAACAACAAATTTCAGCTTTCTGATAGGTCATAAAAGTCCTGGAATTGAATTTTGTTGGTCCTAATTTTTTTGGTTTTTATGAATTTGGGTGTGTGTCTATTTCCCACCAATCGCTATGGCCAACAAGATTTTCTATGGTGGGTGGCTTTAGCTTCCCTGGGGAATTGGAAGCAATTAACCCAGTCAATAAGTATTGTCAAAAGTCCATTAAATGACAATAGGAATACAGCAATGGGAAAGCAAAAAACAAACAAAACCAAAAGCTAACATTCTACTGAACTCTCATCTAAGTGCAAAGTTGTGAAAATTTCCAAAATGTCACAGCCTTGAAAACCCTATGGAGCAATTCTACTCTGTACATATGGGGTCACCATGAGTCAGAATTGATTCAACGGCAACTAACAACAAAACCATTAGGAAAAGAGTAAAAGGGAATAGAGGTTAGAAAAATTCAACATATGTTTGCCACAGTCATTCCAAAAATTGCTATTAATTTTACACTATGATAAACCAAGCTAGTGAGAAGTATTTCAAAGCCATCTTACCAGTATTATCAAACACATTTGTTTTTAATGTCTCAATTAGAATAAAAAGTATAATAAAGATGATGTCTTATTGGGGGAATTAGAATAACCATATTTTTATGTAAATAACTTGCCCCTTCTATGTTTTTTTGCCAAACATGCCCTCCCCCTGCGAGGTATTTTTGTATGCGCTGCTATACCATTTTTTTTTTTTTTTTTAACAGCAGCATGTAAAAAACAATCGGCATAGCAGTGCTTACAAAAGTACCTACTGAAGGAGGGCACAGCTGTCAAACAAACTTAAGGGGTGCACTTTATTTGCATACAAATACGATATAAATAAATTATTATGCTCTAAATTCATTTGAAATATCAATAATAAAATATTTAATTCAGTAAATATTGATATGTACTCATGTAAGCTTTGGCATGTGAGCTTTCTGATTGACGATTCATTTTAGTAAATTGACCATTTATTTTTACCATTTTTGTAAATTGGTTTCTACATGTGCTACAATCTCTTACATCAGTTTAGTAGTTTGCTTCTGAATAATTAATTTTATTTTTCTCTTTGTAGTTAATGAGCCTTTCTCTAATGTTTATTTTTCTTTCCTTAACAAGCAATTATGAGGAATAAGATCACAAATTCAATCCAAAAAACAAGAAATAAGCAAGCAAAGTAATTTTGCCCTTCCCGTTTCATTATTTATGCTCTCATCTTACCACCACCACACTCCCCCTGGAGCCAAGGATCTTAGCATGAATACAGACTTTAAAAAGCAGATACAGTTTTATAAAGTTGTGGACCAACACTCATATATTACTGGTGGTAGTGTGTATGTATGGGTGTGTGTGTGTGTGCGTGTGTGTGAACTGGTTAAAACATTTCAGAAAACTTTTTGGCAGGAATTTAAATAGATATATACACTATGACCTGGCAATTTCACTGCTAGGAATATATGATAGAGAAAACTCTTGTGCTTATCATATCTCCTATCAAGAGATGCTAAAATAATTTTCTTAGAAATAGCTTGAAATTGTAAGCAACACACATTTTCTTCAAGCTTAGAATGGGTAAATAAACAGTCTATTATGAAATAGAATAATATACAGCAAAGGACATAAATAGCCTACTGTTGCATGCATTAATGTGGTGGAACCTCAGAAATATAATGTGAAGGGAAAGGAGCAAGCCACACAAAAAGTCACATGGTATTATACCATTATGTGAAAAATATAGAGATGAAAATAAACAGAATATTTCTGATATATATTGGAAAATACAATAAAGATAACTAAAGAAGTATTTAGAATCAGAACAGTTATTAATTCTAGGAGATGAAAGAGGGTGCACAGAATATTTTAAGATATTGGCAAAGTTCTGCTTTATAACCTCAGTGGTTTGTATATTAGTGTTTGTGTTTGCTGCTTTCTTTTATATTATTAATCAGTAATACTATTTTTATTAATGCTATTAAATTAGGAATACTATTATCCTTACAATATCCATTTGGAGTCCATAGGAAAAATCTAGGACTCTCATTGATGTGACTTTCAATATCTGAACCTTACCTTGAGAGGAAGTTTTTCCAAGTTAGTGAGGTTACTATACTATGTTCCTATTTTAACTACTTTCCAGTGAGCCCTTGACTTATGGTGACCCCATGCACAATGGAATAAAATGCCCAGTCCTGCACCATACCCGTAATTGGTTGTGAATCCAACCGTTGTGATCCGTATGGTTTTCACTGGATGATTTTTGGAAGTAAAGCATCTGGGATTTCTTCCTAGTTTGTCTTAGTCTGGAAGATCCACAGAAACCTGTTCAGCATCACAGTAACATGCAGGCCTCCAAAGACAGACAGGTGGTGGCTGGGCATAAGCTACATTGGCTGGGAATCAAATCTGGGTCTTCCACATGGAAGATGGGAATTCTGTCACTGAACCACCAATGCCCCCACGCTATGATAATGCAGACTTTTTTTTGCACTCATTTCTATAATTTTGTTTAGATGTGAAAAAATAGCCTTTATTAGGGTTAAATTTTTCGCTGATGCTCAATTTACAGAATCATTATTTGCAATAACAATTGTCACATTCTATCTCGTAATAGTAAGTTTCTTATAACCTAAGATCAAGAGAGGTCTTTGGTGCTTATATGTATACTTATTTTCTAAACAAATTGCACAACTTGTGAACTTTGGACACAAATGTTGTTCTCTTCATATCCCCCCAGAAATAATTTTCTTCTTTCTGTCTTGCATAGTGGCATAAATGACTAATAACAGCTCATACTGTCCTACTTAGTTGTGTTCTAACTGAGACCCAAGTATAAAGGTCAAAAGATGAAAAGTAATGATAACTAGACGCTAGGTGATCTATAATGAATGTGCAGGTTGGCATCAGAAATTTGCTAGTATTTCTGACACTGCATCCTTCTCATCTCCTAGGCTACATTTTGGTGGCGTTTAGTGATGGGGAGATCACGGTGAATGTGCGGAGAAAAAAAATATCAACAATTCTATTACTTGAATGAATTTCTCTCATTTTTATGTTGTTAGGTGCTGTTGAGTTGGTTTTGGCTCATAGCAATCCTATGTACAACAGAAAGAAACAGTACACAGTCCCACACCCTCCTCCCAATCATTGTTATGTTTGAGCCCATTGTTGCAGCCACTGTGTCAATCCATCTCACTGAGGATCTTCCTCTTTTTTGCTGACCCTCTACTTTACCAGGCATGATGTCCTTCTCTAGGGACTGGTCTCTTCTCATAACATGTCCAAATTGCACGAGATGAAATCTCTCCATCTTTGCTTCTAAGGAGCATTCTGGCTGTACTTCTTCCAAGAGAGATTTTTCCGTTCTTCTGGCAGTCTATTTTTATACTTATGTATAATTTTTCATTTTAGCTAGATTTAGAAATTTTACCCATGGGTAATTAAAGCTGGGAGAGGTTAAGCCTAAAGTCAACTAATGATTGGTAAATCCACACAGTAAATCCAAATCCTGGACTGTAAATTCAATGTACATTTCCTAAGTATCTTCGTTTTAAAATCCCACAGCACCCGTGTAACAAAATCTTCCCAACAAACCAAAACTATTCTACCTTACTTCGGTGATTCAGCTGTAATGTTTTCACTACGCACAGAACAAATAAAATGCTGATATTAATATCGCCACATAATAACACAGAAATGACCTTGAAAATAAGTTCTTGCTCTAAAAGTTCCTGCTTAACTCACCTAAAAATCTATCATTTTAAAATACCCAAATTATTTGATGGATATTTAGAGTACATTAACAGATATAAAGTTTGAAACAATTATAGTTTTATAAATAAAAACTCTTCTTATGCTTCAGTTAATTTTAATAACCACAGTTCATAATAACCGCAATACAGAGTTGGACTCTAATAACTTAGATTCATGCTCTCTTGCCTCGGAACATTAAAAGGACATGAGGCAGGGGGTCGTTCCTTAACATAGAGTGTAAAATTTGGAATAGGAATCTGTTTATATGCATCTCCATTATACTACTGCACGTTACAGAATATATCTACTGACAGTGTTGTTGTCTGTACAGGTATGAGAAAGTATGACGCATGAGTCAGTGTGTGTTTTTTTTTTTTTTTTTTTTAACTAGGAAGAAAAAAATGAGTCCCAATTTTTAGTAAGAATAATTGAATTAAATTCCAGTCTTTTTGTTTACTACTTCCCTAACTTTCTGGCTCCCGGTTTCCTTAACAATAAATTGATTTCATCCACTTCACCTGTTGCAGAGTGATGTTTTAAGGAATCAATAGACCCTGTCGGTATGCCTCTGTGATTTGTTAAGTAAAAGCACTATATAAACATTACAATTACTATATATTCTGTTCTCCGTAATAATACATTAAAACTTAAAATAAATGCAAAAGTATAGCTATATTTGAAATCGCTCTTCAAAAATAAATTTCAAAATAGTGTTTGGAAGAAAAAAGTAAATAATTAGAAAAATTGCAAAATGTTTGGAACTGGAAAATGTGAAACAATTCATTTCATTTTAAATCTTGCAAGACTCAACAAAACAGTATGTAGACGGAGGTGTACCACTACAAATAAAAATATTTTAACATCAAGTATACTGAAAATTACTAAGCCAATAATTCAAATCAATAAATTTTTTAAAAAAGAGGAATTAATAAAGATAATGCTATCGATTAATAAAATCGAAAGTAAAAAGAACAGTATGGAAGGCTACATTCACAGATAAACACCTATTGATATAGAAAGCTATAAGTTATGGAGGGGACTATTTTTACTGAAACCAGAAAAAACATTTACTATAGAGTCAATTCTGACTCATAGAAACCCCATGTGTGTCAGAGTAGAACTGTGCTCGATAAGATTTTCAATGGTTGATTTTTTGGAAATAAATTGTCAGATCTTTCTTTCCAAAAGTCTTTGGTTGGATTCAAACTGCCACCATGCAGGTTGGTAGCAGCACGCTTAACCATGTGCACCATCCAGGGTCTCCATTTTTGTTGAAAACATGCTTTAAAGGAGTAAAATAAGAGAAACTGAGGAAACACTGGTGGTATAGTGGTTAAGAGTTTGTCTGCTTAACAAAAAGGTCAGCAGTTGGAATCCACCAGGCGATCCTTGGAAACCCTATGTGGCAGTTCTACTCTGTCCTATAGCACTCGATGGCAACAGGTTTTGTTTTTTTTTTTTTTTTTAAAGAGAAACTGTGAGATACCAGAGAGAGAGAGAGAGAGAAAACATGATTTATTTACTCAGCCAACAATTATTTATAGGACATTTTATATGTACCAGCCATTCTTGTAGGCACTTATTTATAACAGTTAAAAAAAAAAAAAAACTCATAGAGCTTTTGTTGTAATAGAGAAATATGGTAAAACAAAATAAAAAGTAACTAATTGGCATATTAAAATGTAATGAATGTTATGAAAAAAAGTAAAGCAGAGAAAGGTGATAAGGTTTGCTGTGGGGTGGGCAATAATAGAGATTGAAATTTTAAATAGAGTGATAAGAGCCTTTATCATTCTCAGTACCAGTTGCCATCGAGTGGATTCCGACTCGTAGCGATCCTATAGGACAGAACAGAACTGCCTTATAAGGTTTCCAAGAAGCTGCTGGTGGATTCAAACTGTGGAGCTTTCGGTTAGCAGTCTGAGCTCCTAAATACTGTGCCACCAGAGCTCCAACTTTTTTAAGTCATATGAAAAAAAGTACATTATCAAATTTTGAGATTTCTCTAATTTTGTTCGTTATCTAAGCTGTGGAACAATTGCTATGTGTCATTTTTCCCAGTCTTATCAATGTTTTGAACATTTTATTATGTTGTAGGTGAAAGTTTACACAGCAAGTTAGTTTTCCATTCAACAATTCATACACAGATTGTTCTGTGACATTGGTTGCTCTCCCTGTACTCTCCACATTTCCATCCTGCCTTCCGTTTCCATCCCTCCAGTTTCCCCGCCCCTCCTCGCCTTCTTGTCTTTGCTTTTAGACAAATGTTTCCTATTTGGTCACGTATAGTTGATTATTCTAAGAAGCACATTGCTCATGAGTGTCATGTGTTACTGTTTATTTACAGGCCAATTTATTGTTTGGCTGAAAAGTGACCTCCAAGAGTGGCTTCAGTTCTAGATTAAAAGTGTGTCTTAGGGCGATAGTCTTGCAGTTCCTCCAGTCTCTATCAATCAGTCCAGTAAGTCTGAATTTTTTTATGAATTACAATTTGCTCTACAGTTTTATCCCATTCTAACTGGCACCCTCTATTGTGTCCCTGGTCAGAGAGGTCAGCAGTAGTAACCAAGCATCATCTACTTTTTCCCAGTCCTATGAACTTAAAAGACATTAGAACATTTTTTACTGTCTAATACAGCATGTTTCTGTATTCATTCCATAAAACCAAGGTTGATTTTGACAATGAATATTTTAATTCATGTATATTTTATAGATAGTATCTATTTATTGTTTAAAAAATCATATTAAACCAGTAATAGAAATTTATTGAAATTTACTTAATATACTCTTTGCAAATCAGGGTAATACTTCAACTAGAAAGTCAAAAATGTTCCAAACATGAGAAGAACTTCCAAAACACTTATACCAAATCTTATCAGCACTGTCAAGGAAGAAGAGCCAGAAGAGAACAATTTGTGGTCGGGAAGAATTTCATACAACATTCTCTTGAAGAACAATTAAAACAATTAACCTAAAACATAACTTCAAGTCTGACTTTGGAGTCTGTTTCCTGAAACTGATTGAATTCTTCAAAAGAGCACAATGCCCAAGGTAAAATAGTCTCACCAGTATATCTAGACCATTGTTTGACTCAAACGTGACTTCTTAGAAACCAGTTTCTTCAGTCTGAGGTTCAAAACGACATCTATAGGCAAATGACTTAGCTGGGTCACCCCTATTCCATGGACTCAGCAATCTGGATTCCTGGAGGATTAAAAGAGATTCTCTCTATCTCTCTCTATCTATCATCTATCTATCTATTATATCTCTATCCTCTTCTTTCCATAAATAAAAATATTTTGTAAAAGTGACAAAGTAGTAAGGAACTCACCAATACATATTTTATTATGTTCACCCTTAAATTGAGTGACTCTTATGTATTTCTTTTTAGTGGAATCTAATCAATCAAGGATCTGAGTAATTTCACATAATATAGCTTTGTTTTCAGAATATAATCAATATAAAATAATTAAGTTGCCTGGCAGGATATTATAGCACTGTATATTTTGTATGTTTTTAAAAAGTGGATAATTCAAAAACAATTCCTCGGCATCTTCTAAGATAAGTACTTTCAATCTTGGGTAAAAAAAAAAATCACGTCAAATAAAAGAAATTTAATGTCAATATAAATATGCAGAGGATCAATATCACTAATTGAATCAATCATCATTTCTGCATTAAAGACATAAGCACTCATACTAGAAACTCTTAACCAAAACTCATTTTATTTGATAGATGTATACTGATGGATCAGTATTTTATTTAGGTAATGAAACACTAGATTGAGATACCATTGATGATTAATTGCTCTACCTAATTATCCCATAATTCTCATGTTTAACTTTATCATTATTACTTTACACTATTTTATTTAACTAAATATCTTACAACTATAAGATCAGTTTCGTAAGGGTGGTATTTTTATCTTTGTGTATGCCCAGCATAGTGGCTACTATGTGACAGTTTGACAATTATGCCATAAAGTGTTGTTACATGAATGTGCTACTGTATAATGGATTGACTAAGTACCAGTGCATTTTAACACAAACCACACACAATAATTCATGAAAATGTATAAATTTGAAGCTGAAGATCACACAAAAGTGGCTGTAGCAGTACGTTAACAGGCAAATGCCAGAAATTCATGTTGGATTCAGATGAGAATGTGGAACGAGGGCTATTATTGCTGATATCAGATGGATCCTGGTTGAAAGCATAGACTATCAGAAAGATGTTTACCTGTGTTTTATGGACTATGCATAGATATTCAACTGTGTAGATTATGAAAAATTATGGATAACATCGCGAAGAACAGGAATTCCAGAACACTTAAATGGGGAATCTGTACACAGATCAAGAGGCAGTCATCCGAAGACAACAAGAGGATACTATGTGGTTTAAAGATGTGTGTCAGGGTTGTATCCTTTCACCATACTTACACAATCTGTATGCTGAGTGAACAATCTGAGAAGCTGGAATATATGAAGAACGGGGCATCCGGATTGGAGGAAGACTCATTAACAGCCTGCATTATGCAGATGACACAACCTTGCTTGCTGAAAGTGAAGAGGACTTGAAGCACCCACTGACGAAGAGCAAAGACCAAAGCTATCAGTATCTATTACACCTCAACAGGAAAAAAGCAAAAATCCTCACAACTGGATCAATAAGCAAAATCATGATAAATGGAGAAATGATTGAAGTCATCAAGGATTTCATTTTACTTGGATTCAAAATCAACACCCATGGAAGCAGCAGTCAAGAAATCAAAAGGCACATTGCATTGGGCAACTCTGCTGCAAAAGACCTCTGTAAAGCATTAAAAAGCAAAGATGTCACCTTGAAGACTAAGGTGCACCTGACCCATGCCTTGATGTTTTAAATTGCCTCATATGCATGTGAAAGCTGGACAATGAATAAGGAAGACCAAAGGAGAATTGGTGCCTTTGAATTATGGTGTTGTTGAAGAACATTGAATATACCATGGACTGTCAAAAGAATGAACAAATCTGTTTTAGAAGAAGTACAGCTAGAATGCTCCTTAGAAGCAAGTATGGCGAGATTATGTCTCACATACTTAGGACATGTTATCAGGAGGGACCAGTCCCTGGAGAAGGACACCATGCTTGGTAAAGTAAACCGTCAGCAAAAAAAAAAAGGAAGACCCTCAAAGAGATGGATTGACACAGTGGCTGCAACAATGAGTTCAAGCATAACAAATATTCTGAAGATAGCGCAGGACTGAGAAGTGTTTTGTTCTATTGTACACAGGGTCACTATTAGTTGGAACCAACTCGATGGCACCTAACAACAACAGCAACAGAATAGAGTTTGCAAAGTGAGAGAAAACATTTTGTTTCAAATTTACTATGAAAAGTTTATTTTATATTTTAGCTAATATCAAAAAACAATAAAATTATTTTATGCATATATTCACACATATACAAACGTGTATATACGTATTTGAAACCATCCCTAATGGTACTGAATCAATGCCCTGTAGCATAGAATCTGACAAATAGTAAACACTATCATTTGTTGACTAAGTGGATGAAAATCATTAAATCCATTGATCAAAGGGAAGTCTCTAACCCTAGATTCTCTGTCTCCTTAGATAAAACTATCTAGATAACTTATTCTTCTCCTATTTATATGGCTCATTTGGACCAAAAAGACACATCATGATAAATGGAGAAAAGATTGAAGTTGTCAAAGATTTCATTTTACTTGGATCCACAATTAATACCCATGGAAGCTGCAATCAAGGAATCAAACGACACACTGCGTTGGGCAAATCTGCTGCAAAAGACCTCTTTAAAGAGTTAAAAAGCAAAGATGTCATTTTGAGGACTAAGGTGTGCCTGACCCAAGCCATGGTGTTTTCAGTCACCTTATATGCATGCCAAATCTAGACAATGAATTAGGAAGATTGAAGAAGAATTGACCACTCTGAATTATGGTGTTGGTGAAGAATATTGAATATACCACGGACTGCCAAAAGAACGAACACATCTGTCTTGGAAGAAGTTTAGCCAGAATGATTATTAGAAATGAGGATGGTAGATTTTGTCTCACGTACTTTGGACATGTTATCAGGAGGGATCAGTCCCTGGAGAAGGACATCATGCTTGGTAAAATAGAGCGTCAGCGAAAAAGAGGAAGATCCTCAACCAGATGGATTGATACAGTGTCTACAAAAATGGGCTTAAGGGTAACAACGATCATGAGGATTGCCCAGGAACGGGCAGTGTTTTGTTCTGTTGTACAAAGGATCACTGTGAGTCAGAACAGACTCAATGGCACCTAACAACATTTACATGGCAGCTCTCAATTTAGGTGTTGGATTATTGGTCCAATTTGGAAAATTCTTTTTAAGTTATATAATTTGCATTGGTAGGCCTACTTTCCATGAGGTGAAGCTTCATTATATAATCATTGTTTACTGCATTGATTCTAAGCTTATTTTACTACATTCACCCTTAAATTTAGTGACCCTTATGTATTTCTCTGTAGTGAATCTAATCAATCAAGGGTTTGAGTAATTTCACATAACTATGTTTCTGGAGTATAAGCAATTTAAAATAATTAAGTTGCCTGGCAGGATAAATATGACATATGTTGCAATATACTAGAAAATATTTTAAAATTTTGCCTATACCACAGTTTCCTTGAAAGAAAGAGAAAATAACTTTTCTGGAAACATCACTACTCTAATCAACTTCCTTTTGAAAAGTTTTGGTAGTTGTTAGGAAAGTTTTCTCAAATTAAAAAAAAAAAAAAATTAGGATTTTAGTTGGTAAAGTTGTGGTAATCAAACCCACTGCTGTTGAGGTGATTCTGACTCATAGCGACCCCATAGGAGTTTCAAGGCTGTAAATCTCTATGGAAGTAGATTGCCACATCTTTCTCCAACAGAGTCACTGGTGGTTTTGAACCGCCAACCTTTCATTTAGCAGTGGATCGCTTTAACCACTGCACCATCAGGACTCCTAGAGTTGTAATAAAAACAGTATAAATAAATAACTTTTGAATAGCATTTTCGGCTTTCAAAGTGCACTTATTCAACTATGTAGTTTAATTCTCAAAATAACCTATGCAGATAGACGGAGAGGGATTTGAAAAAAAAAAGAAAAAAGGAAAAGGAAACATTATTCTGAATGGCTCTGCCAGAGGCTTCTTCTGAAGTTGGAGCCAACTTTAAGTAAGTACACTGGCAGATTCCTGGAGTTCCAAAAGGTCTTCTAGAAACCGTGAAGGATTTGTAAAGGAGATAGCTGAAATGTTGTTATTACTCTCCAGAATTCTATTTCTGACTGTGATGATTGCTGAATAATTTTTGCTCCTCAGTGGGCCCACAGTAGTATATGTTGGTCCCTCTCCAAGTCCTTAGGCTTAGGATACTAGGGGGAGACATGAATTTATTCATACTTGGCATTTCACCATCTGCTCTCATGCTTTTTGGCTTGGTCTGTTCACAATAACAAACTTTTCGGTAAGAAATTTGCAGGGTTTGCAATGATTTCCTTGATCTACTTTTTAATCTCAGGGTAATTTCTAGGGACTAGATCCTGAGCAGAGGAGCCCTGGTGGTGCAGTGGTTAAGCACCACCAGCCACTCCAGGAAAAAGATATGGCAGCCTGCTTCTGTAAAGATTTACAGCCTTGGAACCTCTATGGGGCAGTTCTACTCTGTCCTATAGGGTCACTATGAGTTGAGATTTACTTGACAGCAATAGGTTTTTAGGACACAGTTAATGACATTTATTCAGCAAAGGAGCAGTTCTTGTTTTCATTTCCCCATCACCTAGAATGCCCTTATTAAATATTTGTTGAATGAGTGTTTTGCTTGATGGTTGCGTAAAGAGCAACAATTTCTTAGCAATCATTCCAAAGTTGGCATGTGGAAAGGATCCAGGTGAAACTTGGTATCTATCTATCACCCAAATGTTTTCAAAATAGTCTGGCTCATGAAGAGAATAGGATACAAGGAAAAGATTAGTCCAAAGGACTAATGGACCACAGCTACCAAGGCCTCCACCAGACTGAGTCCAGTATAGCTAGATGGTGCCCAGCTACCACCACTGACTGCTCTGACCAGGAGCACAACAGAGGGTTCTGGACAGAGCTGGAGAAGGATGTAGAACAAAATTCTAACTCATACACAAAAAAAAACAGATTTACTGGCCTAAAGGAGACTGGAGAAACCCCGAGAGTATGGCCCCCAGACACCCTTTTAGTTCAGTGGTGAAGTCATCTCCGAGGTTCACCGTTCAGCCTGGGAGTGGACAGCCTCATAAAACCAATGGGACTAATGAGGTACAGCAGTCCAGGGACAAGGGTCAGAAGGCAGATGGGGACAGGAAAGCTGGTGATAGGGAACCCAAGGTTGAGTGAGGATAGTGTTGATGTGCTGTGAGGTTGTTAACCATTGTCATAGGGCAACATGTGTACTAACTGTTAAATGAGAAACTATTTTGTTCTGTAAGCCTTCATCTAAAGTGAGAAAAGCAGCACAATGGAAGAGCGTACTCAATGTCACTGAACTGTGCATGTAGAAATTTTTGAAATGGTGTATCTTTGGCTATGTATATTTTCACCGAAAAGAAAAAAGGTCGAGAAGGGAGAAAAAAAAAAGTCTGGCTCAGTCTCCAGAATATTTAACTGAATCAAATTTTTAACTGCTTTTTAACTTGCTTTTTAACTTGCTTTTTCAAATGCATTTATTAATCTATGTATTTATTCTACAAATATATACTGAGTGCCTCTATATATTAGGCACTGTGGAGCCCTGGTGGCAAAGTGGTTAAGAGCTTAGCTGCTAACCAAAAGTTTGGCAGCTCAATCCACCAGTTGCTCCTGAAAACCCTAGGGGGGCAGTTCTGCTTTGTCCTATATGGTCGGTCACTATGAGTTGTAATCCAATTGAAGGCAACTGGTTTGGGCTTTTTTTTTTGGTTTATGCTAAGACTGAAAAAAACACAAGTCACTCCATATCAACAGTATATTGAATATTATTTGCTATATTTTGTTATAAATTTAGCAATATCCAGATATTGTGCAGTCATTATCAAGACTGCTGAGCTTACCAATATCTTGAAGTTTGTTTGTTCTTAATGGCTTTAAAATTCTTTGATTTTCTTTTTGAAATGGTATAGACCAAAAAACAAAAAAAAAAAAGATTCCTGATGGAATTTTTATTTTTCCATTCAGATGTGTGACATCTTATAGCTTGGATCCAAAGGTCATACACTCTTTACCATATGAACATGTGCAATCAATACTTCACCTTAATTAAAGTTACCGTGGTTGGCCTTTGTTCTATACAGACTTAATCTTGAGGTTTAAAGCTGGTCTTGTGGACAGTAAGTAATAAACAAGAATGGGTTTGAAATATATTAAAGAAAATTTTGAAAAGGTAGCATAGAAGAGAATCCATTTTAGAAGTGGAATTTACCTTTGATAGCATCTAATTCAACCCTTCCATTCCCACTTCTTTCTGTAGAGGATAAAACATAGATTCAAGAAGATAAAGCAATTTGCCAAAATCAGTTAGTAGCAGAACATGACTTATAGCTCAAGTATTCTAAAATTAAATCCAATATTTAAACAGACTGAGTTGCCTTCCTTGCCATATATTTGTCATTTTTAGGCTGGCCAAAACTCATCCTCTCACCCGACTCCTAACTTCTCCTCAATTCCCAGATCTTCATTTTGGGGAATTCCTCATTATAAGGTCTTCTCAGTGGAGTAATTCCAGCAGTCCTTTGTCCATTGCCGCCCACAATGAAAGCACAGAGGATGCTATCATTCCTTTAATTAGTCACAGATATTTTCAGGGAACAGGAATACGAAGGCAACTGCAAATCTGATGCAAACTACAGATATTATGTAACTTTAATAAATGATACAAGATAAAAGTAACTTTTTTGGTTGTCAGATTCAGTGCACAGCAGTGCTCTCAGATTCCGATAGCCAACATTGGGCCAGATGGTTCCTTTGAAAGGGCTCATGCATGTGAAAGAATGTAATTTACATTGCCAACATCAGAACCTCTCTTGGTTCCTGCTCATATTACAAGCAGGGAAAACTAACCTCCTGTGGAATCCATAGATCCCACCCTCCAAATTACTTTTAATCTTCTCTCCTCTCCTCCTCATCTCTCTGCCTCTCCCCTTCCCTCCCCTCTTCTCCTTTGCCTTCCCTTCCCTTTTCTTCTCCTCCTCTTCTTTCTTCTTCTTCTCATCCTTCTCTTCCAAATTCTCCGTTTATTTCTCCTTTTTATCCTCTTCTCCTCTCTCTCTCTTTGATAGGGTCCAAGTCAAATGTGTCTCAAAATATTTCTTTTATTAACACTAAAGTAATAATAATAAAATAAAAGCAAAAAATAAGATAGTGTGTGCTTGATTGCAACTCCCTCAACACAAAGTCTCTGTAAATTAACTTTTTCCTTTCTTGAAATCATACTTTTTTTTTCTGATTTTACGGAAAACATTGTTCTCAGTAAGTAACCTGGGAGAACCAACATTATGTTATAATAAAGAACCAGGCAGCAGAAGCATTATATTATAATAAAGACGAAGTTCATTCATTATTTATTTTCAGTATAAACGTTTTTAATATGTTCAGAATGCTATCCATGGACATTTGTTAAGTATGCAGTGTATGCTAAGTTTGTTCTCAGACGGAGATGTGAACAGAAGGTAGATGAGGGCAGAAGTTCCTAATGCAAATTCTAAGTTCTCTTTCTGTCAACAGTAAGAGTATTCTTGGAATCAGAAAAAAGACATTAATGCCCAGCAGGATTTTTTTAGTAAAGTCTCATGTGATAATTTTCAAGAATAAGGATTATCTGGAATGCTCAAAACTATGCCAAGTTCAACTGGATGTCTAGCATTCCAGTCTACAAGTAAAAATCAATAAATAAACAGCCATGATTCAGGATACAGCAATTGTACAATATACATAGTAGATAAAACTACAATGTTCATGGGCTCCTGTATGGTATAATAATGTATCAGTGAGAATTTAGAATAAGAGGAGAATAATGGGTAGAGAAGAGGTAGTTACCTCTTTGTTTTTGTCTTATCAGTGTACAAGAAGACTCTTCATACTGTCTAGGCACAATATTTTCCTATTTAGGTTCAGGAACAACCATCTATATTCTTCATTGTTAAGTGCACCATATCTGGCTAACTTCAGATTCCCATTGTGAGGAAAAAGTTAGCAATGTTATTATTACTTGCAATTCCATGACTCTTTGGAATCTGCTTGCTTTTAAACAATACAGACATCTATGCCTCTGCAGTTCCATAAAAATATTTATTTAATGCTGTATGTCATTTCTTATGACTCAACTCCATCCACTGTGCTACTAGGAATAATGGATTCCAATGACTTTCTCAAAGATGGTAATTATGCTTCATTGATGATAATGAGAAATGCAATTCTTATCCAGATCATGGGAGATAATGTGAACGATAATTTTCTTTCTAATTATGTTAAATTTACTACTGTGGATTTTATAGTGTAAAAGAGCACATCTTCCATCCCTGTCTTCCCTGGAACTTTTTAGACTGTGATCACTTAATTCTTAAAATGTGATCTCTAATGTTGTCTGTATGTCTTCCTTCCACATACCACCCCTAGCAAGGAGGATAGACAAGCGGCCCATTGGTAGAACAAGAAAAGCAGTATCATTTGCACAGGGAATATCTCATCCTTGTCTGATATGCTTAAGAACCACACAACAGAGCATGAGTTTACCATATGAATCAGAGGCAACAGAGGAAATCTATTGGAAGGACCCATTTGAGTTGTGGAGTGAACATCTTAAAAGACATTGGAAGAGGCATAGCCACCAAGGACAAAACATGGAGCCTACAGATGGGGTGGCAAAAATACCCTGAGTGTCAATGGTTGAGGGTACACAGGGTAAAGGATTTCTCCCATTACCTCCACTGGCCTGAGATGTGGTAGACCCGAGTCAGCATCACAGTCAAATTAGTAGTAAAAAAAAAAAAAAAATAGTATACATATATATGTGTGTGTGTGTGTGTGTGTGTGTATGCTCTGGCTTGTGGGAATGATTTTCATCAGGCTCCCCTCCTGGGACAAGGGCTCAGCTACAGGGCCCAGGAGAACCCATGGCACAAGATTCAGAGCTCCTCAGTGCATCTGTTCACCACAAGAAGTGTGTGGGGTGGTGCAGGAATGGGTATGGTAGAGGATCAGAGAGCGCCCTGAAGGGGAGAAATGGGAGCAGGATTCACAAGGGCCCAGACTGAGATCAGAGTGCCCCACTGAGATGGCACATCTGGCTTCAGGAGTCCCACACACTAAATAGGAACTTAAATAACTTTGAGGCAGGTGTTTCTATTGACTAGTATCCACAGGGTATCACATCTGGACTTAAGGCACCTTTTCTGAACGGTACCGGGATCTGGTAGTCAAAGTGGAAAATTTCTAGGAAGGCACTCTGAATAAGGGGATAGTGGGCATAAAGTTGGTTCAAGGGCCAATTTTCATTGGTCTAAGAGTGGTACTACTCTGCAGAATATATTACAGATAAATGTTTTGGTATTTTGGGATATGCATTTTTTTCTCCTTTTTTTTTTTCCTTTTCACTTGTCTATGCCAGGAAATTTGGAAGACAGTTGCCTGGTCAACAACTGGAAGAGATCCATATTTGTGCCCATTCCAAAGAAAGGTGATCCAACAGAATGCAGAAATTATCTAACATATTAACTGATATCACACACAAGTAAAATTTTGCTGAAGACAATTGAAACAGTTGCAGCCGTACATCCACAGGGAACTGCAGAAATTCAAGTCAGATTCAGAAGAGGAGGTGGAACCAGGGATATCATTACTGATGTCAGATGGACCTTGGCTGAAAGCAAAGAATACCAGAAAGATGTTTACCTGTTTTTTATTGACTATGCAAAGGCATTCAACTGTGTGGATCATAACAAATTATGGATAACATTGAGAAAAATGGGAATTCCAGAACACTTAATTGTGCTCATGCAGAACCTGTACATGGAACAAGAGGCAGTTGCTCAAACAGGACAAGGGGATAGTGAATGGTTTAAAATCAGAAAAGTGTGTATGAGGGTTGTATCACTTCATCATACTTATTCAATCTGTATGCTGAGAAAATAATCTGAGAAACTGGACTATATGAAGAAGAATGTGGCATCAGGATTGGAGGAAGACTCATTAACAACCTACAATATGCAGATGACACAACCTTTCTTGCTGAAAGCAAAGAGGACTTGAAGCACTTACTGATGAAGATCAAGGACTACGGCCTTCAGTATGGATTGCACCTCAACATAAAGAAAACAAAAATCCTCATAACCGGACCAATAAGCAACAACATGGTAAACAGAAAAAATAATGAAGTCGTCAAGGACTTTGTTTTACTTGTATCTACAATCAACACCCATCGAAGCAGCAGTCAAGAAATCATACTACATATTGCATTGTGCAAATCTACTGCGAAAGACCTCTTTAAAGTGCTCAAAAGCAAAGGTATCACTTTGAGGACTAAGGTGTGCCTGAACCAGGATATGGTATTTTCAATTGCCTCATATGCATGGGAAAGCTGGAAAATGAATAAGGAAGAAAGAAGAAGAATTGACACCTTTGAATTATGGTGTTGTTGAAGAGTATTGAATATACCCTGGGCTGCCAGAAGAATGAACAAATCTGTCTTGGAAGAAGTACAGCCACAATGGCAAGACTTCAACTCATGTACTTTGGACAGATTATCTGGAGGCACAGGTCCCTGGAGAAGGATATCATGCTTGGTAAAGCAGAGGGTCAGCAAATAATAGGAAGACCCTCAAGGAGATGGATTGACACAGTGGCTAACAACTATTAATAAACAACTAAAGCCAACTGTTAATAGCATAACAACTATTGTGAGGATGGTGCAGGACCAGGTAGTGTTTCATTCTGTTGTACATAAGGTCATTATGAGTTGGAACTGACTCAGTGGCACCTAACAACAACTCCCATAAATGTATTAACTAGTTGCTGTTGAGTCAATTCTGCCTCATAGTGACCCCATATGTTACAAAGCAGAACTGCTCCATAGGGTTTTCTTGGCTGTAATCTTTACAGAAGAACATAGGCAAACCTTTCTTCCTAATACCTTTGAATGGGTTCAAACCACCAATCTTTTGTCTAGTAGCCAAGTGCAAACTATCTGCACCACCCAGGGGCCTCTAAGAAGGGGGATGTTTACCAAAATGGATCTCTATGCAAGTAGTGGGTATTGCAATTCTGAGGAAATAGAAGCTGTAGAAAAAGTCAGATTCAGTCTGTAACACCAAATTGTATAGACAAAGCAAATGACCAAGACTCACTGAACCAGGCAAGGTAGAAGGCAATTGACACAAACTTCTACCTGAAATAAGTATTTTGGCTTTGGAAGGATACAGCAAAATAAAATATTTCATAGAGCTTTAACACAAAATATTTGAGAGATGATTGCACACTTCATTTAAAATTAACGCAGAAGTGAAAAGAATTAATTGACAACCCAAGGGTGCAGGAAGGACAGAAAGACAAAATAAGGCTGCCATTCATAAATCAAAGTAAAACTGAATCATCTACCATGTGAAATTGATTATAGTTTTCAGGTTGTTTCAAAGATAAAAGGTGTTTCCTTTTTCAGAGTAAGATGTGAAGATGATTAGATGACAATTGGTGATACTCTGAGAAACTTAACAAGAAAGTGTTTCTAGGTGGCTGTCTTCCAGGAAGAATTGGCTTAAGATTATATAAATGCATGTATATGTGTGTGTATGTGTATGTACACACACACTTGCATACATATATTCTCAAAAATGTATGAAATGATGAAATGATTATTTTAGCAGAAAGCGTCAGCCCTCCAATTTCTATAAAAAGGAAAAGAAAACAAATTTCAATCAATATTTTTGGCATTTACTCCACAAGCAGAGAAGTATTCTTTCAGTCAATATGTTGTTCCAATTATCTTTCACTAATCAACACTTGAAAAGAAAAGGCATCTCACTTAACACCATTTTAAGTGGACTGTAATTGCCAAGTAGTTTTGTATTTCAAGACTTCTCAAAAATTTTTAAGCACAAAAACCCAAAACGTTAGATATTTAAATTTCTTTGTGTGTACGCATCCAAGTAATTAATAAAGAATGAAACAGGATAATATTAGGATATTCTTCTCGATTAATTATGCCCAGTTACAATTTCTGTGCAGATATGAAAAGTGAGGCAATAGTTGTTGCTATAAAAAGAACTTGGAAAAGTTTTGGGAATGGCAGTTTTAGATCGGTGTCATTAAGTGCTTTAAATAGAAAATCAAGAAAGTCAATTGAATAAAGATTTGATTGTTCTCATCCAATTCATGGAAACAAATAAAGCCTTTGGAAGTTCTTTCTTTCACCGGCGAAATATTTCATATATGTGGATCTTCTTAATTTAATTAAAAAGATTGGTAATGAAAATAAATATATGTTTTTTTTTTTCCTATAATGTTATGGATACAAATTTTGGTAGAGCTTATTTTTATAGTAAGAACACTTTTTTACTAATTAAGAAGAGAGCAAATCAGAATGACACTTGTAATTGGCTAGGGTGTATACATGATCTATGACTGCAACAATTTAACTTGGTATATTCTATCAATCTAAATAGAGGCTGAATTTTTGAAAATCTGTATTTTTTAAATATAATCACAGAGTAATTAAACTAGAAAATTGTTTGTAACAAACCTGATGTTAAGTTAAAAAAAAAAAAACCTTGGAATGTAAACAGCCTTACCTTTTTGCTGCCCCCATCATTAAAGAAATTTTAGAAATATTTCACTCTTGAAGAGCTACTTTGTAAACCATCAGTGTCATACAATAATACAGAATATTTGAAGAGTGCACAATATGTTGGTTGCATCATCTTATAATCAATGGAAAATCATTAATCAAAATAATCAGTGAAGAATACTCTAAAATTTCAGCTTTTGAAGTGTTTTGTAAACTGTAATTTCTGAAACAAAGTTTGCAAAGCAAGGACAAAACTGAAAAAAATTAAATGATGACAACTCAAATAGTGTACAAGTGTAATTTAAATTCTATACTTAAGTTTTAATATTTCATCTTCTAGTAAGTATTCTTTGATGGAACTCCTATTTTTAATTGAATATAACTTGTACCTGATGGAAATATAGTTGAGGTCTATGATTTTGCAACATATATACTTTTTGTACAATTAAAGGACTCATTAATAGAGACTAGGTATTTGAGAAAATTTACTTATAATAATTGTGAAATAATAGACTGAAATATTTATAAAGTTTAATGCAAATTATATAATTTGTATATATATAATCTATATATGAGAGAAAGATAGATTGATTTTATTATACTAATTGATTTTGAAGTAGTTTTTTTCAAAACACATTTTCAGATATGAAATTGTTTCTAAAGAAATGTATATATATATGTATCTCAACCACTAGTCTGTCAGTTTGTTGTACAGTCATGGTTTGCAAGTTGCTGTGATGCTGGAAGCTATGCCTCTAGTATTTCAAATACCACCAGGATCACCCATGGTGGACAGGAATTAGTGGAGCTTCCAAACTAAGACAGACTAGGATGATGGTCTTGGCAATCTACTCCCCTTCAAAAATTGGCCAGTGAAAACTTTATGGATAGCAGTAGAATGTTGATATAGTGCTGGAAGATGAGCCCCTCAGGTTGGAAGGCACTTAAAATATGACTGAGGAGGAGCTGCCTCCTCAAAGTAGAATCGACCTTAATGATATGGACGGACTAAAGCTTTTGGGACCTTCATATGCTGATGTGGTCTGACTCAAAATGAGAAGAAACAGTTGGAAACATCCATTAGTATTCAAAACATGGAAGGTACAAAGTATGAATCAAGGAAAATTGGAAGTTGTCAAAAATAAAATGGAACCCTTTCTGATTGATATCCTACACATTAGTGAGCTGAAGTGGATTGGAATTGGCCATTTTGAATTGGATAATCTTATAGTCTACTATGCAGGGAATGACAAATTAAAGAAAAATGGTGCTGCATTCATCATCAAAAAGAACACCTCAAGAACTATTCTGAAGCACAATCCTGTCAGTGATAGGATAATATCTATATGCATACAAGGAAGACCAGCATCTTAGATATCTAGTGCTGCTATAACAGAAATAAGACAAATGGATGGCTTTAACAAAGAGAAATTTATTCTCTCACCGTATAGGAGGCTAGAAATCTGAATTCAGAGTGCCAGCTCCACGGGAAGCCTTTCTCTCTCTGTTGGCCCTGGGAGAAGGTCCTTATCATCAGTTTTCCTCAGTTGAGCTTCTCAGCACAGCGACCCTAGGTCCAAAGGATTCACTATTCTCCTGGCTCTTGTTTTTCGGTGGTATGAGGTCCCCATGTCTCTGCTCACTTCTCTTTTATATCTCAAATGAGATTGACATAAAACACAATCTAATCTTGTAGATTGAGTCTTCCCTCATTAACATAACTGCCTTTAATTCTGCCTCATTAAAATCATAGAGGTAGGATTTACAACATGTAGGAAAATCACATCAGATGACAAAATAGTGGACAATTACACAATACTGGGAATCATGGTCAAGCCAGGTTGACATACATTTTTGGAGGACACAATTCAAATCATAGCAACCAGTTAATATGACTATCATTCAAATTTACTCAACCACCACTAATGCCAAAGATGAAAACATTAAAGATCTTTACCAACTTCTGCAGTCTGAAATTGATCAAACTTGAAATCAAGAAAAATAGATAATTACTGGTGATTGGACTATAAAAGTTGGAAACAAGAAGGAATAGTAGTTGGAAAACATGGCTTTGGTTATAAAAATGTCAGAAATAACATGGTAGAATACTTCAAGACCATCAACTAATTCATCAGAAATACCTTTTTTTTCAACAACGTAAATGATGACTATATATGTGGACCATGCCTGATGTAATACACAGGAATCAAATCAATTACATCTGTGGAAAGAGAAGCTCAATATCATCAGTCAGAACAAGACCAGGGGGCAACTGCAGAACAGACCATCAATTGCTCATATGCAAGTTCATGTTGAAGCTGAAGAAATTTTTTAAAGTCCATGAGAGTCAAAGTAAGACCTTGAGTATATCACACCTGAATTTACAGACCATCTCAAGAACAGATTTAACACATTGAACAGTGATAAACGAACACAAGACGAGTTGTGGAATGACATCAAGGATATCATAAATAAAGAAAGCAAAAGTTCATTAAAAAGACAAGATAGAAGGAAAAGACCAAAATGGGTGTTAGAAGAGACCCTCAAACTTGTTCCTGTGCATAGAGTAGCTAAAGCAAATGGAAGAAGTGAAGTAAAAGAGCTGCACAGATTTCAAAGGACAGTTCGAGAAGACAAAGTAAAGTATTGTGATGAATTGTGTAAAGACCTGGAGTTAGAAAACAAAAAGTGAAGAACACAATGGACATTTCTCAATATGAAAGAACTGAAGAAAAAATTCAAACCTCAAGTTGCAATATGGAAGGATTCTATGGGCAAAATACTGAACGATGAAGGAAGCTTCAAAAGAAGATGAAAGGAATACACAGAGTCATTGTACCGAAAAAGAATTTGTCAGCATTCAACCATTTCAGGAGGTAGCATAGGATCAAGAACTTTGAAGGAAGATGTCCAAGCTGTACTGGAGACATTGGCAAAAAACATGGCTCCAGGAATTGACCGAATGTCAACTGAGATGTTTCAACAAAGGAATGCAACACCGGAAGAGCTCGCTCATTTTGGCCAAAAAATTTGGAAGACAGCTGTTTTGCCAGCCATCAGGAAGAGATTCATATACATGCTCATTACAGAGAAAGGTGATCAATAGAACAGAGAAATTATCAAACAATATCATTAAATCACATGCAAGTAA
Organism: Dugong dugon; assembly: GCA_030035585.1. Classification (NCBI taxonomy): domain Eukaryota; kingdom Metazoa; phylum Chordata; class Mammalia; order Sirenia; family Dugongidae; genus Dugong; species Dugong dugon. The sequence goes on from CM057465.1 coordinate 46,703,749, forward strand.
AAGTATGCTGAGGATAATTCAAAAACAGTTGCAGGAGTACATCCACTAGGAACTGGCAGAAATTCAATCTGGATTTAGAAAAGGACGTGGAACAAGGGATTTCATTGCTGATGTCAGATGGATCTTGGCTGAAAGCAGAGAATCCCAGAAAGGTGTTTACCTGTGTTTTATTGACTATGCAAAGGCATTTGACTATGTGGATCATAACAAATTACGGACATTGCGAAGAATGAGAAATTCCGGAACACTTAATTGTGCACATGAGGAACCTGTACATAGAACAACAGGGAGTGGTTCAAACAGAAAAAGGGAATACTTTGTGGTTTAAAGTCAGAAAAGTTGTGTGTCAGGGTTGTATCCTTTCACCATACCTATTCAATCTGTATGCTGAGCAAAATAATCCAAGAAGCTGGACTCTATGAAGAAAACTCTACATCAGGATTGAAGGAAGACTCATTAACAACCTGTGATATGCAGATGACACAACCTTGCTTGCTGAAAGTGAAGAGGACTTGAAACACTTACTGACAAAGATCAAAGCCTACAACCTTCAGTATGGATTACACCTCAACAAGAAGAAAACAAAAATCCTTACAACTGGAACAGTAAGCAACATCATGATAGATGGAGAAAATATTGAAGCTGTCAAGGATTACATTTTAATTGGATCCACAATTAGCACCCATGGAAGCATCAGTCAAGAAGTCAACCGATGTATTGCATTGTGAAAATCTACTGAAAACAATTCTTTCAAGTGTTAAAAAGCAAACATGTCACTTTGAGGACTAAGTTACACCTGACCCAAGCCATGGTATTTTCAATTGCCTCATATGCATTCGAAAGCTGGGCAGTAAGTAAGGAAGACCAAAGAAGAATTGATGCCTTTGAATTACGGTGTTGACGAAGGATATTGAATATACCATTGACTGCTAGAAGAAAAAACAAATCAATCTTGGAAGAAGTACAGCCAGAATGTTCATTAGAAGCGAAGGTGGTGAGACTTTGTCTGACATACTTTGGACATGTTATCAGGAGGGACTAGTCCCTGGAGAAGGACAGTATGCTTGGTAAAGTAGAGCATCAGTTAAAATGAGGAAGACTCTCAATGAGATGGATTGACACAGTGGCTGCAACAACGGGCTTAAACAAGGCAATGATTTTGAGGATGGTGCAGGACTAGGAAACATTTGTTTTCTGTTGTACATAGTGTTCCTATGAGTCAGAAGCAACCTGATGGCACCTAACAACAATAACATATATATATATATATATATATATATATATAACCATTCTTTACTTTTAAAAGTGTCCTAATTCAGACAATAAATTACATGATCACTCCATCAACAGTGCAAACAAATAACGGAGGAGTATTTATTGATTTTCCAGCTTAGATGCTATTTGGGTTAACTACATTAATCCAAGGCATTTAGTGAACATTGTGGTTTGTTGTTCTTTATTTGGTACAGTAATGATGTATTAGTGTAATGTTGCCTGTGGTGTTTCTCACTGAGATCAGTACACACAGAGGCCACATTCTTAACCAGTACTCAATGGTAATTATATCTGCCCATCCCAAAGAGGGAGCTGTGAACTCCACTCATACAGCATTTCATTATTACTAACAAATCCAATTAACATTCTAAACATAATACTTCACTACAGTCAAATATGGCTTTTTTCAGAGATCTAACATCCCCAATTTCAAGATTTGTTTCTGACCACAATTAAAAACCAAAGTGTAGGACCTCTTACTTAATAATAATAGTTATAATAATAATAAATACTTCAAGATTATGTACCATGTGTCACTGTACAGAGTGCTTTGAAAAAACTCGGTGAGTTAAGTATCATTATTGAATCCATTTTACAGATGAGGACTGGTATGGATTGAATTGTGTCCCCCAAAAAGATGTGTTAAAGTCCTAATCCCTGGAACCTACGAACATGACCTTATTTGGAAATAAGGTCTTTGAACACATTATCAGTTAAGATAGCATGAAGTCATACTGAAATAGGATGGGTCCTAATCCAACTACATTGGTGTCCTTATAAAAGAGAAGAGACACAGAGACAGACAGAGGAAGGACAACATGTGATGCTGCAGCTGCAAGCTAAAGAAGGCCTGGAGCTACCGGAAGCTAGGCAAGAGGCAAGAACAGATTCTCCTTCAAAATCTCAGAGGGAATCAACATGACCACAACCTGATCTCAAACTCCCAGTTTCCAGAACTGTGAGGCAAAAATTTCAGTTCTTTAACACTACATACTCTGTAGTATTTTGGTAAAGTATCCCTAGGAAACTAATATAAGTACATTGAGGCAGGGAGAAGCTAAGTAATTATTCCAGGGTCACACTGCTAGTATGTAACATAGCCAGAATGTGAATCCAGGCTATCTGCCTCTCTATTCTAGATGACTATGGGATTCTTTTCCTTACATTAGCTTGAGTCTTGGAGTTCTGCACTTAATAGTTTCATAATTACTTAATAATTTTCTTTAATTGACTTGATGTGAAGCTCCATGAACATATGAACCAGGCCTTATAACTTTATCATTTTCTGTCTCCCTCACATTACATAGTACCTAGTTATTTTATTTTCCAATTATAATCTGACACAACTCAAGCTATCTTGCAACAATTCACAATTTAAAGTGTATGGTTACTATTTCAATTGCCCAAACTGTCTTATCTACAAATCATGAAAAATTAGCTTTGTTAGGAACAACCAGATGTCATTTAGCCTAACCTCCCCACAGATAAGGATCACTTCTCTTAATGCTTGTTTCATTCCAGTGCATATCCGTTCATGGTATGACAGTTTTCAAAAATCTCAGAGTGAAAATGCTTTTTGTTCCTTTCTTATTAGTATAATAACCTCTCCTTCTACAATATGTTTCCTGCAGCATCATATTCGTTTCTTATAAGGATTCTAAAAGGAAGCTTACTACAGAATAGTATTTTTTCACATTTTTTTCAGTCTTGCAGCATCAAAATTTCTCCTTCTACAATTCTACAAAACACTTCTCTGGTTTCAGAGTACTAAACTCAACAAGGTAGGGTTAAACATCTATTTCATAATTTGTACAAACATTTTTGTATATTTTCATCTATAAGATGCTTCTGGGTGTTTTATAAGTTAGGGGCTGGCTATGTATGTTCAGACAATGCAAAATACTTCAAATATTATTTTTAAAAATGCCATTTTTAATTCAATTTTTGATTGATGTATGTTGTTGTTGTTAGGTGCCATCAAGACGATTCTGACTGATAGCAACCCTGTACACCACAGAACAAAACACTGCCCAGTCCTGTGGCATGCTCACAATCATTATTATGCTTGAGCCCATTGTTCCAGCCACTGTGTCACTCCGTCTCATTGAGGGTCTTCCTCTTGCTGTATAGAACAATTGAAACAAAAATTCTTTTCCATATATTTGCTCTTTTAGATAGTTCCCTTTCATCAATTTAGTTAATCTGTGGGCTAATTGTGTCTATTTTTTATCTGCTTGAAACATGTTATATGTATATCTGGATGAATAAGTTATTAAGAGACAATCTCAAATGCTCAGTTACTGAGTGGACAAGAGACACCATTGATCATAAAAGCCTCAGACCATATAGAAGTCTTAGTAAAATTGATCTGGTTTCAACAGATATCTGTTTCATTTACTTGAGAAAATGACCAAGCTATATAACTTACAGATGTTGATTCCACACTGTCATTTTGTTTTTTTCAATATATTAGAGGTCATTCTATTGCTATTCAAGTATATGTTTGCTGTAAAAACTGCATTCAGAACTTGGAGATGTTAGACTAGAAAGCATATTCATTAAATTACTGACAACATTAATTTGGATGAGATGGTTGGCACCTTGGAGAATAGGATAAAAATTTTAATAACCTGACAAGCTGAAGCGTGGGAGGATGTCAACAAGATAAGTTTTAGTATCGAGGTCAAAGGACGCTAACTCACCCAAGAGGAAAAACAACTGCCAAATATAAGAACAGAAGATGATATTTGCAGAGATGTCACAAAAATAACAATGCAAAAAACTATAAGAGTCATATTAGAGCACAGTAATATATGCCACTGATACGTGTTGTTTAACCTATTTTACAAATAAACTAAAGGCAATTTTTACAATTAAAACTACAATATTTGATTAAAAATAACTGTTGATTTATTTCTATTTAGCTGCAAGTACGAGTAGCTGATTCATCCATCCTTTTATCATTCATTCATTTATATTTTTATGCTTATAAGTCTACATTTAGTCAGCAAATATTTATTAAATGCAAGATTTTTTTTTTATTTTTTAATTGTACTTTGGGTGAAGGCTTATAGAAAAATTAGTTTCTCATGAAACAAAAGTACACATGTTGTTTTATGACATCGGTTAACAACCCCACAACATGTCAACCCTCTAACTTCTCAACCTTTTTTTTTTTTTGGTGAAAATACACAAAGCCAAGGATAGACCATTTCAAAAATTTCTACATGCACAGTTCAGTGACATTGACCACGCTCTTCCAATTGTGCTGTTATTCTCACTTAAGATGAAGGCTTACAGAACAAAATAGTTTCTCATTTAACAGTTACTACAAATGTTGCCCTATGACAATGGTTAACAATCTCACAACACATCAACAATATTCTTACTCAACCTTGGGTTCCCTATCACCAGCTTCCTTGTCCCTTTCTGCTTTCTGGCCCTTGTGACTGGACTCCTGTACCTCATTAGTCTCATTTGGTTTTACGGGGCTGGGGCTGTCCACTCCCAGGCTGAACGGTGAACCTTGGAAGTAACTTGACCACTGAGCTAAAAGGGTGTCTGGGGGCCATACTCTCGAGGTTTCTCCAGTCTCCTTTAGGCTAGTAAATCTGGTCTGCTTTTTTTGGGAGTTAGAATTATGCTCTACATCCTCCTCCAGCTCTGTCCAGAAACCTCTGTTGTGATCCTGGTCAGAGCAATCAGTGGTGGTAGCCGGGCACCATCTAGCTGTGCTGGACTCAGTCTTGTGGAGGTCGTGGTCGCTGTGGTCCATAGTCCTTTGGACTAATCTTTTCCTTGTATCCTGTTCTCTTCATTCTCCCTTGCTCCCAAAGGGATAAGACCAGTGGAGTATCTTAGATGGCTGCTCACAGGCTTTTAAGACCCCAGAAACTACTCACAAGGTAGAATATAGAGCATTGTCTTTATAAGCTGTGTCAAGCCAATTGAGATAGATGTTCCCCGAGACCATGGTCCCCACAGCCCTCCGCCCAGCAACTCAGTCCCTCAGGGAGTTTGGATGTGTCTATGAGGCTTCCATGACTTTTCCTTGTACAAGTTGTGCTAGTTTCTCCTGTACTGTGTACTGTCTCACCCTTCACCCAAAATCCCACTTATCTATTGACTATTTAGTATTTCCCCCCCACTCCTCCCATCCTTGGTAACCAACAAAGATTGTTACATTTTGTGTGTGAACTTTTTCATGGGTTTTTACAATACAGGTCTCATACAATATTTGTCTTTTTGTGATTGACTTATTTCACTCAGCATAATGTCCCCCAGTTTCATCCATGTTATAAGATGCTTCACAGATTCATCATTGTTCTTTATCATTGCATAATACTCTATTGTGTGTATGTACCATAGTTTGTTTATCCATTCATCTGTTGATGGGCATCTAGGTTGTTTCCATCGTTTTGCTATTGTGAACAATGCTGCCATGAACATAGGTGTGCATATGTCTATTCGAGTGATGACTCTTATTTCTCTAGGATATATTCCTAGGAGTGGGATTACTGGATCAAATGGTGTGTCTGTTTCTAGCTTTCTGAGGAAGCGCCATATCATTTTCCAAAATGGTTGTATCATTTGCATTCCCACCAGCAGTGCATAAGAGTTCCCATCTCCCCCCACCCCCTTCAACATTTGTTATTTCCAGTGCTTTTGATTATTGCCAGTAATGCCGGGGTGAGATGGTATCGCATTGTGGTTTTAATTTGCATTTCTCTAATGGCTAGTGATCGCGAGCATTTCCTCATGTGTCTGTTGGCCATTTGAATGTCTTCTTTGGTGAAGTGTCTGTTCTTTTCCTTTGCCCATTTTTTAAATAGGATTATTTGTCTTTTTGTTGTAGAGGTGTTGGATTTTCTTGTAGATTATGGAGATTAGACCTTTGTCTGACTTGTGCCATCCAAAAATTTTTTCCCAGTCTGTAGGTTCTCTTTTGACTCTTTTGGTGAAGTCTGTTGAAGAGCATAGGTGTTTGATTTTTAGAAGATCCCAGTTATCTAGCTTATCTATTGGGGTTAGTGCATTGATGGCTATGGTTAGTAACCTGTTAATGCCATGTATTAAGGCCTGAAGTGTTGGTCCTATTTTTTCTTCTATGAACTTTATAGTTTTAGGCTTTATATTCAGGTCTTTGATCAATTTTGAAGTAGTTTCTGTATACGGTGTGAGGTATGGGTCCTGTTTCATTTTTTTGCTGATGGATATCCAGTTTTGCCAGCACCATTTGTTAAAAAGACTGTCTTTTTCCCATTTGATGGACTTTGGGCCCTTGTCGAAGATCAGGTGACTGTAGGTGGATGGATTTACATCTGGGTTATCAATTCTGTTCCATTGATCAATGTATCAGTCGTTGTACCAGTACCAGGCTGTTTTGATTACTGTAGCTGTATACTAGGTTCTGAAGTCAGGTAGTGTGAGTCCTCCAACTTTCTTGATCTTAATCATTATTGCTTTACTTATTCAGGGCTTCTTCCCTTTCCATACAAAGTTAATGATTAGTTTTTCCATCTCTTTGAAGAATGTTGTTTGTATTTGGATCGGGATTGCATTGTATTTGTAAATTGCTTTGGGTAGAATTGTCATTTTCACAATGTTGAGTCTGCCTATCCATGAGCATGGTATGTTTTTCCATTTATGTAGACCCCTTTGGGTTTCTTGAAGTAGTGTTTTGTAGTTGTATTTCTATAGGTCTTTTACATCCCTGGTCAGATTTATTCCTAAGTATTTTATCATTTTAGGGGCTGTTCAAAATTGTATTGTTTTCCTGATTTCCTTTTCATCGTTCTCCTTACTGGTGTATAGGAATCCAACTGATTTTTGAATGTTTATCTTGTATCCTGCTACTCTGCTGAATCTTTGTATCAGTTCCAGTAGATTTCTTGTGCAGTCTTTAGGGTTTTCTGTGTATAGTATCATATCATCTGCAAATAGGAACAGTTTAACTTCTTCATTACCAATTTGGATGCACTTTATTTCCTTTTCTTGCCTTATTGCTCTAGCTAGAACTTCCAGAACAATGTTAAATAGGAGTGGTGATAAAGGGCATCCTTGTCTTGTTCCTGTTCGCAAGGGGAATGTTTTCAGCCTCTCTCCATTAAGAATTATGTTGGCCATTGGTTTTGCATAGATGCCCTTTATTATGTTGAGAAATTTCCCTTCTATACCTATTTTATTAAGATTTTTTATCAGGAATGGATGTTGGACTTTGTCAAATGCCTTTTCTGTGTCAATTGAGATGATCATGTGATTCTTTTCTTTCCTTTTATTTATGTGGTGGATTACATTGATTGATTTTCTAATATTGAACCATCCTTGCATACCTGGTATGAATCCTACCTGGTCGTGGTGCATTTTTTTTTTTTTTTAATATGATGCTGAATTCTATTGGTTATAATTTTGTTAAGACTTTTTGCGTGTATATTCATGAGAGATATTGGTCTGTAATTTTCTTTTTTTGTGACATCTTTTCCTGGTTTTGGTATCATCATTATGCTGGCTTCATAGAATGAATTTGGAAGTGTTGCTTCCCCTTCTATGCTCTGATATAGCCTGAGTAGTACTGGGGCAAGCTCTTCTGTAAATGTTTTGTAGATTTCTCCAGTGAAGCCATCTGGGCCAGGGCTTTTTTGATTGGGAGATTTTTTATTACCTTTTCAAACTCTTCTCTTGTTATGGGTCTGTTCAGATTTTCAACATCACTTTGTTGTAGTTTGGTAAGACGTGTGTTTCAAGAAATTCATCCATTTCCTCTAGGTTTTCAAATTTGTTGGAGTACAGTTTTTCGTAATACTCTGTTATGATCTTTTTTATTTCAGTGGAGTCTGCTGTAATGTCCCCCGTTTCATTTCTTATTTGGGTTATTTGTGTCCTGTCCTGTTTTTCTTTTGTCAGTCTGGCCAGTGGTTTGTCGATTTTGTTGATTCTTTCAAACAACCAACTTTTGGTTTTGTTGATTCTTTCTATTGTTTTTCTGTTCTCTATTTCACTTATTTCTGCTCTGATCTTTACTATTTCCTTTCTTCCAGTGGTTGTGGGTTTTTTTTTTTTTTTTTTTTTTTTGCTGTTCTCCTTTTATTTGTTTGAGTTCTGTAGTTAATATTTTGATTTTGTCCATTTTTTTTCTTTTTTGATATGTGCATATATTGCTATAAATTCTCCTCTGATGACTGCCTTTGCTGTGTCCCAAAGGTTTTGGTATGGTGTGTTTTCATTCTTATTTGATTCTAGGAATTTTTGATTCCATATCTGATTTCTTCTATTACCCAGTGATGCGTAAGCAAGGTATTATTCAGTTTCCATGTAGTTGATTTTTTTCCCCTTGCTCTTTCTTTTGATAATTTTTACCTTGATGGCATTGTGGTCAGAGAAGATGCTTTGAATTATCTCAGCGTTTTGGATCTTGTTGAGGATTGCTCTGTGGCCTAAGATGTGGTCTCTTCTGGAGAACGTACCATGTGCATTGGAAAAGAATGTGTACTTTGTAGCAGTTGGATGGAGTTTTCTATATATTTCTATGAGGTAAAGTTGGTTGATTGTGCCCTTTAGGTCTTCTGTATCTTTGCTGAGTTTCTTCCTAGTTGTTCTGTCCTTTACTGACAGTGGTGTGTTGAAGTCTCCTACTATTATTGTGGAACTGTCAATTTCTCTTTTCAGTGTTGTTAGAGTTTGTTTTATGTATTTTGGAGCCCTGTCATTGGGTGCGTAGATGTTTATTATGGTTATGTCTTTGTGATGGATCGTCCCCTTAATCATTATATAGTGTCCTTCTTTGTCTTTTACGTTAGATTTCATTTTAAAGTCTATTTTATCTGAGATTAGAATTGCCAGTCCTGCTCAATTTTGGTAGTTGTTGGCATGATATATTTTTTCCAACCTTTGACTTTTAATACATTCACATCTTTGTTTCTAAGGTGTGTCTCCTGTAGACAGCATATTGATGGATCCTGTTTTCTTATCCATTCTGTCACTCTCCGTCTCTCTATGGGTGCATTGAGTCCATTTACATTCAGTGTAATTATTGATAGATGTGGGTTTGTTGCTATCATTTTGTAGTGCTTTTTTTTTGTGGTGCTGAAGTTTTCTTTGTTCTTCTTACTCTCTTGTTCTGAGTTACTTTTGTTTGTGGGTTTTTTTTTTTTCATTTCTTTTGTTTTTGTACGTTTTGTTTTTGCCAAGACTTTATGTTTTTTGTCTTTATTTTTATGAGTATGTTTGTTTACTTACTTTGTGGTTACCATAAATTTTACCCTTATCTTTCTAAGTTTGAAGTAGTCTACCATTACTTGGTATCACCTTGCCTTCCTCTCCATTAGAAAGTTCTACACCTATGCCATTTATTCCCTGTTTCCTTGTTTTGATTTTGTTGTCATCCATCGATGGACTGCTCTGATTCCCTGTTGTATTTCTTTTGGTTTTGGATAGTCCTCGAGAGTTCATTTCCGAGATTTGTATCTGGCTGGTACGATCCTGCCTCCTAGGTTCTGCCTGTGAGCTGAAGCTGTTTGTCCTCAGATCGAAGAACTCCCTTTAATAATTCTTGTAAGTTTGGTTTGACTTGTACATATTCCCTTAGTGTCTGTTTATATGGAAATGACCTAATTTCACCATCAAATTTGAATAAGAGTTTTGCAGGATATATTATTCTTGGCTGACAATCTTTTTCTTTCAAGATTTTATATACGTCATCCCATTGCATTCTTGCCTGCATGGTTTCTGCTGAATAATCTGAACTTAGTCTTATTGTTTCTCCTCTGTATGGGACTTCTTGTTTTTCACGAGCTGCTCTCAGGATTCTTTGTTTGTCTTTGGTTTTTGCGAGTGTGATTATGATATGCCTTGATGATTTTCTTTTGCAGTCTCTCCTATATGGGGTTCGTTGAGCTTCTTGGATGGCCAGGTTTTCATCTTTCATGATATTGGGGAAGTTTTCTGTCAGCAGTTCCTCAATGATCCTCCCTGTGTTTTTTGTTTTCTCCCCCTGTTCTGGAATTCCAGTCACTTGCAGATTTTTGCTTTTGATTGTGTCCCACATAACTCTCAGGGTCTCTTCATTTTTCTCTGTTCTTTTTTCTGAGTTTTCCTCAAACAGTGTTCTATCCAAGTGTTTGTCTTCAATTTCACTAATCCTGTCTCCACGGTTTTAAATCTGCTTCTCAGCCCTTCTAATATGTCATCCATTTCTGAAATCTTGTTGTTTATCTTTTGGATTTCTAATTGTTGTTTTTGTATAATTTCTAGTTGTGAATTTATTTTGACATTTTGTTCCTGCATTATTTTCCTAAATTATTCCAATTTTTTGTCCATATTTTCCATGAATTTGTCAATTTTTTCTTCGTGTTTGTCAGCTTTTTGCTTCAGTTCTTGGAGAATTCTGAGTATTAGATATTTGAATTCCCTATCAGGTAGTTTTAGTGCATTTTCTTCCAGACGAGAGTCATCTGGTGTTGTATTTTGGATGCCTACTGGAACCATCCTGTCCTGTTTTTGTAAATGTTTTGATATTATCTGCTGTCTTCGGGGCATTCAGTAGTTATTTTTCTCATTTATTGATTATAGATTTGTTTGTTTTGTCCCTTTTTTAAAAAAAAAGTTTGACTATGTCTGAGCAGGCAGACTGTGTGTTCTTTGTTGTTTTCTTGTCTGTTGGCACAATACTTTTTGCCTCCTTCTTCAACTGGCAGTGTCAGTTACTCAGATATGGTACGGCAGGGCAGGTCTAGCTGAAGAGGAGTTACTGGGACGGGTTGTTTGTGGCACTTACTACAGCCACCAGAGTGGGTCGGTAATCAGTGCAGGTCAGGTTCCAGTAGGCCGTGCCTGTGCTGTTTGGTTTTGTGATGTCAAGTGCACGGTGCAGGTAGGCAGGATGCAGCAGGGAGATTGTTATGTGTGGAGCTAAGGTGGATATGGGAGAGAGGAGAGAGGAACAGGATCCAAAAACATACAAACAAACAAAAAAGAATGCTAGGGGAGCTTGCCATTGGAGTGGAGAAATGAGAGACTATGAAATGGAGAAAAACAGAAACGGGAAGAGGAAGAAAAGAAAAGAATGAATAAATAAGAATCAGAAGTGTTAAAGAACTGCAAAGTTCCTAGGGATCCCACCAGTGCAGCTATGAGTTCTGGGGAAGCCTCTCTAAGTTGTTGCAGTACAGCTTGGCTAGAAGGCATAGAGGTATATAAAGCCCAGTATTCAGGGAACAGAAAGAGAAGGACGATATAGAGAGACGAGAAACTGAGCAATGAAGAAAGACAAAAAGGGAAAAAGAAGGAAAAAAAACAAAACAAATTAAAAAAAAAAAAATACAAGAAAGGTCCCCAAAGAAACAAGGGAAAAAAAAAAAAAAAAAACGTAAAAAGAAATGCCCTCAGGGATCCCTCTGCCCTCTGTGGAAGCCGAAGGGGATTCCCCCTGCCACGCAGCTCAGCCTGGCCAGAAAGGGCTCCCAACTCAAGAAAAGGAAAAGAAAAACAAAAAATTCTAAACTAACAAATGAACAAAAGCCCTGGGATCCCACCAGCATGGCAGCCGAAACCAGGAAGCAGCTCCACACTCGAACGGAGCTCCACAGCCCCTCAGGAAGAAGCAATGATGGTGCACAGAGCCAGGTACTTGAGTGAAGGGAGGGGGAGGTGGTGAGAGGCAAGTAAGAAATCAAAAGAAGCAGACAAAAAAAGGAACACTAGCAGCCAACAAATGGCACTCAGTGAGCCAGCTACTGCTGGCTGGTGTTTTTGTAGAAGAGACTGTGTCCGTGGGAAGCAGAGAGGGCCGAGCTTGAGTGAAGAAGTGTAGAGAGTGGGAAAGCATATATCACAAATTACCAGAGCTCTGCAGCCCCTCAGGAAGAAGCAAAGATGGCGCACGGAGTGAGGTATTTGACCAAAAGGAGGGGGAGGTGGGGAGAGGCAAGGAAGAAATAAAAAGAAGCAGAAAAAAAAGCAACACCAGCAGCCAACAAATGGCACTCAGAGAGCCACCTGTTCGGGTGTGTGGAATCCAAGCAGCCGCTGTTTCCCGGTCAAAAGACTGTGGCCACGGGAAGCAGAGGAGGCCGAGTCAGGGTGAAGAAGGGTGGGGGGTGGGAAAGCATATATCACAAACTACCGGTTGTTTTGTCTCCTGCTGGAAGCTCCATGAGGCTGCTTTCTCATCCCCCCTGTTTCTGGTCTCCGATAGGAGTCCAAGATGGTGGATCCAGGCTGCGTTAGCTGGTAGGGGACCTCTGCGTGAATCTCTCCTCGCTCTCCATTCTATGTCAGTTTTCTCACTCCATTTGGTGCTTGGCTGAGTTCTTTATCTCTTCATTTGATGTTTTAGGGGTTCAGGATTGTTGTATTCTCTGTTCGGCTTAGTTTTTCGGATCTTTGCTGTGGAGGGACAGCGTAGTGCTTCTGCCTAGAGTGCCATTTTGCTGGAACTCAAATGCAAACATTTTTTAAGAAAGGAATGAGCCTTAAAGTTGTTCAGGCAACCTCTGTTGGTTCAGAACAATGGGTCTTTTATAAGTGTTAGTTTTACATTTGCAAAACAAAATAAAAATGGTATGGCCAGCATAACGCACACACATTTTTTCTTTCTTACTTATTCTTTTTCTTTTTTTTGATAAAAGGGTCATAGTAAAGGAGAGGTAGAATCAAAGCCTTTTTGTTTCTCACCAGTCTCCCTGTGTGACATTGTTAGAAGAGATCAATCTGTAAATTTGCAAGACCTTTATTCATGCTTTGTCACTGAGTGAAATTCCATATAGGGTCACTATGAGTCAAAATCTACTGGACAGCAATGGGTTCGGGGTTTGGTTTTGACTCTTTCTTTAATTAAAGGTACCTATTTTTCAGAATTCAGCACCACGTTTTCTAGTTGGCCTACAGAAAGCTGAATTTTCCACTTCAAGAATAACGTATACATGCATATCTCAGAAATATTGCGGGTTCAGTTCCAGACCACAGCAATAAAACAAATATCTCAATAAAGCAAGTCACATGACTTTTTGGGTTTCCCAGTACATATAAAAGTTATGTTTACACTATACTGTAGTTTATTAAGTGTGTAATAGCATTATGTCTAAAAAAAGAAAAATGTACATATACCTTAATTTAAAAATACTTTATTGCCAAAAAATGCTAACCATCATCTAAGCCATCATCGTTTTTATCAGTGGAGGGTCTTGCCTTGATGTTGATGGTTGCTAACAGAACAGGGTGGTGGTTACTGAAGGTTGGGGTGGCTGTGGCAATTTCTTAAAATAAGACAACAGTGAAGTTTGTTGCACTGATTGACTTTTCCTTTCATGAAAGATTTCTCTGTAGCATGCGATGCTGTTTGATAGAATTGTACCCACAGGAGAATCTCTTTTAAAATTGGAATCAGTGCTGTCAAATCCTGTTGCTACTTTATCAATTGAGTTTATGTAATATTCTAAATCCTTTGTTGTTATTTCAACAATGTTCATAGCATCTTCACTAGGAGTAGATTCCATCTCAAGAAACCATTTTCTTCACTCATCCATAAGAAACAACTCCTCATCCCTTAAAGCTTTATCATGTGATTGCAGCAATTCAGTCACATCATCAAGTGCCGCTTCTAATTCTAGTTCTCTTAGTATTTCCACTACATCTGCAGCTAATTCCTCCACTGAAGTCTTGAGCCCTGCAAGGTCATATGCGAGGGTTGGTATCAACTTCTTCCAAATTCCTGTTAATGTTGATATTTTGACCTTCTCCATGAATCGCAAATGTTCTTAATCGCATCTAGAATGGTGAATCCTTTCTAGAAAGTCTTCAGTTTACTTTGCCCAGATCTGTCACAGAAATCACTATTAATGCCAGCTATTAGTCTTATGAAACGTATTTGTTAAATAATAGACGTGAAAGTAGAAATTACTCCTTGATCCATGGGCTGAAGAATGGATGTTGTGTTAGCAGGCATGAAAACAACAATAATCTCCTTGTATATCTCCATCAGACCTCTTGGGTGACCAGATGAATTGTCAATGAGCAGTAATATTTTGAAAAGAATCTTTTTTTCTGAGCAGTAGTTCTCAACAGTGAGCTTAAAATATTCAGTAAGCCACATAGTAAACAGATGTTCTATCATCCAAGCTTTGTTGTTCCATTTATAGAGCACAGGCAGAGTAGATTTAGCATAATTCTTAAGGGGCCTAGAATTTTTAGAATGGTAAATAAGCATTGGCATCGATTTAAGGTCTACAACTGCATTAGCCCCTAACAAGAGAGTCAGCCTGTCCTTTGAAGTTTGAAGCCGCTTTGACTTTTCTTCTCTAGCTATGAACATTCTAGTTGGCATGTTTTTCTGATATTTCACGAACATATCTGTTGTTTGGTGTAGCCACCTTCATTGGTTATCTTAGCTAGATCTTCTGGATAACTTGCTGCAGCTTCTGCATCAGGCTTTGCTGCTTCACCTTGCACTTTTATGTTATAGAGACGGCTTCTTTCCTTAAACCTCATGAACCAACCACTGCTAGCTTCAGTTTTCTTTCTGCAGCTTCCTCATCCTTCTCAACCATCACAGAATTGAAGAGAGTTAGGGCCTTGCTCTGGGTTAGGCTTTGGCTTAAGGGAATGCTTTTGCTGGTTTGGTCTTCTATCTAGACCACTAAAACTTTCTCCATATCGGCTATAAGGCTGTTTCACTTTTTTATCCTTTGTGTGTTCACTGGAGTAGCACTATTAATTTCTTCAAAAACTTTTCGTTTGCATTCACAACTTGGCTAACTGACACAAGAGGCCTAGCTTTTGGCCTGTCTCGGCTTCCTCACTAAGCTTAATCATTTCTGGGTTTGATTTAAATTGAGAGACTTGCTACTCTTCCTTTCACTTGAATACTTACAGACCATTGTAAGGTTATTAATTGGCCAAATTTCAATATTGTCCTGTCTCAGGGAATAGGGAGGCCATAGAAGATGGAGAGAGATGGGAATGGCTGGTCAGCGGAGCAGTCAGAACACACTCCACATTTATCGATTAAGTTCATCATCTTATATGGGCACAGTTCATGGTGCTCCAAAACAATTACAATGGTAACATGAAAGATCACCGATCACAGATTACCATAACAGATATAATAATAATTAAAAAGTTTTAAATATTGAGAGAATTACCAAAATGTGAAATAAGACACAAAGTGAGCACATGCTATTAGAAAAATGGCACTGATAGACTTGCTCAATGCAGGGTTGCCACAAACCTTCAATTTGTAAAAAAATGCAGTATCTACGAAGCACAATAAAACAAGGTTTTTAATTTTAAGTCATGTAGCTGGCACTGAATGAAAGTATATCATATAATGGACCATATGTTTATGATATTAATCTTGTTTCTTGCATGGAGGGAAAATATTAGAAGCATTTGTCTTTAAGAAACAAAAATACTGTTTTAAACCTCTTAATACAAAAGAAATCGTTTTTATGGGTAGTGTTAAAACATGATCAAAACTCACCAAAATTTGAACATAAGGTATATTCTGAGCAGTTATTCTACATGCATATTGTTGTTGTTGCTGTTAGGTGCCTTCAAGTCGGTTCCATCTCAAAACAACCCTAGCGCAACAGAATGAAGCACTGCCCAGTGCTGCACCATCCTCGCAATCATTGTTATGCTTGAGCCCGTTGCTGCAGCCACTGTGTCAATCCATCTCATTGAGGGTATTCATCTTTTATACTCACCCTCTACTTTATCAAGCATGGTGTCCTTCTACAGGGACTGATCCCTCCTGATAACATGTCCGAAGTGTGTAAGACACAGTCTCACCAGCTTTGCTTCTAAGGAGAATTCTGGTTGTACTTCTTCCAAGACAGATTTGTTTGTTCTTTTGGCAGTCCATGGTATATTCAATATTCTTTGCCAACACTATAATTCAAAAGTATAAATCCTTCTTCGGTTTTCCTTATTCATTATCCAGCTTTCCCATACATATGAGACAACTGAAAACACCAAGGCTTGGGTGAGGCACACCATAGTCTTCAAGGTGACATCTTTGCTTTTCAACATTTTAAAGAGGTCTTTTGTGGGAGATTTGCTCAACGTAATACATTGTTTGAGTTTTTTTTTTTTTTTTTTTGCTGCAAAAGACCTCTTGATTTTTTTTTATTGTACTTTAGATGAAGGTTTACGAACAAATAGTTTCTCATTAAACAGTTAGTACACATATTGTTTTATGACAATGGTTAACAACCCCATGACATGTAAACACTGTCCCTTCTCGAACTTATGTTCCCTATTAACAATTTTCCTGTCCTGTCCTGCCTTCTAGTCCTTGTCCCTGGACAGTTGTGCCCCATTAGTTTCATTTTGTTTTATGGGACTGTCTAATCATTGGCTGAAGGGTGAACCTTGGAGTGACTTCGTTACTGAGCTAAAAAGGGTGTCCGGGGGCCATACTCTCAGGGTTTTTCCAGTCTCTATCAGGAGAGTAAGTCTGGTCTTTTTTTGTGAGTTAGAATTTTCTTCTACATTTTTTCTCCAGCTCTGTCCAGGACCCTCTGTTGTAATCCCTGTCACAGTAGCTAGTAGTGGTAGCCGGGCACCATCTAGTTGTACTGGACTCAGTGTGGTGGAGGCCATGATAGCCGTGGTCCATTAGTCCTTTGGACTAATCTTTCCCTTCTATCTTGTCTTCCTCATTCTCCCTTGCTCCCGAAAGGGTGAGAGCAGTGGGGTATCCCAGATGGCTGCTCACAGGCCCTTTTTTTTTTTTTAAATTTTTTTATTGTACTTTGCATGAAGGTTTACAGAACAAATACTGTCTCATTAAACAGTCAGTACACATATTGTTCTATGACATTTGTTAACAACCCCACGACACGTCAACACTCTCCCTTCTCCACCTTGGAGGACCTTTTTGTTGTTGTTGTTGTTGAAAAAGTATATAGCCAAAGTTACATCATTTCAAAAGTTTTTACACGTACAATTCAGTGACCTCGATTACATTCTTCCAGTTGTGCTGCTATTCTCACTATCCTTTTCCAAACTATTCCATCACCATTATCTTCAACTCACTGCCCCCTAGGCTTCCCATCAAAACTTTTGAGTTCCTGCTGTAAATTTGAACTCACATAATTTTTTCTTTTTGTTTTTTGGTACCTTAGATGAAGGTTTACAGAACAAATAGCTTCTCATTAAACAGTACACATATTTCCCTATGACAATGGTTAACAACCCCACGACACATCAACACTGTCACTTCTCAACCTTGGGTTCCTTAATACCACCTTTCTTGTCCTCTCCTGCCTTCTAGTCCTTGTCCCTGGACTGCTGTGCCTCATTAGTCCCATTTTGTTTTATGGGGCTGTCCAATCCCTCGCTGAACTGTGAACCTTGAGAGTGATTTCACCACTGAGGTAAAAGAGTGTTCAGGGGTCATAGTCTCCGGGCTTCTCCAGTCTGTCAGGCGGGTAAATCTGGTCTTTATTTGTGAGTTACAATTTTGTTCTATATCCTTCTACAGCTCTGTCCAGGACACTCTGTTGCGATCCCTGTCAGAGCAGTCAGTGGTGGAAGCTGGGCACCATCTAGCTGTACTGGACTCAGTCTGGTGGAGACCGGGTATCTGTGGTCTATCAGTCCTTTGGACTAATCTTTTCCTTTTGTCCTATTCTCTTCATTCTCCCTTGCTCCTGAAGGGATGAGACGAGTGGAGCATCTTAGATGGCTGCTTACAGGCTTTTAAGACTCCAGATGCGACTCACCAAGGTAGAACGCAGAACATTTTCTTTATAAACTGTGTTATGCCAATTGAGCTAGGTGTTCCCTGAGACCATGGTCTCCACAGCTCTCTGCCCAGCAATTCAGTCCCTCAAAGAGTTTGTATGTGTCTATGGAGCTTCCATGACTTTTCCCTGTACAAGTTGTGCTGGCTTACCCAGTATTGTGTAGTGTGTTACCCTTCGGCAAAGTTACCACGTATCTATTGCGTATTTAGTGTTGCTCTACCCGCACCACTTCCCTCCCTGGTAACCATCAAAGATTGTTTCTTTTTGTGTGTAAACCTTTTCATGAGTTTTTATAGTAGAGGTCTCATACAATATTTGTCCTTTTGTGATTGACTTATTTCACTCAGCATAATGTCCTCCAGTTTCATCCATGTTATGAGATGCTTCACAGATTCATCATTGTTCTTTCTCATTGCGTAGTACTCCATTGTGTGTATGTACCATAGTTTGTTTATCCATTCATCTGTTGATGGGCATCTAGGTTGTTTCCATCTTTTTGCTATTGTGAACAATGTTGCAGTGAACAAGGGTGTGCATATGTCTGTTCGTATGATGGCTCTAGGATATATTCCTAGGAGTGGGATTGCTGCATCATGTGGTGTTTCTATTTCTAGCTTTCTAAGGAAGAGCCATATCATTTTCCAAAATGCTTGTATCATTTTGCATTCCCAACAGCAGTCCATAAGAGTTCTGATCTCCTTGCAGCCTCTCCAACGTTTGTTATTTCCAATGTTTTTCATTCGTGCCAGTAATGCTGGGGTGAGATGGTATCTCACTGTGGTTTTAATCTGCGTTTCTCAAATAGCTAGTGATTGCTATCATTTCCTCTTGTGTCTGTTGGCCGCTTGAATGTCTTCTTTGGTTAAGTGTCAGTTCATTTCCTTTGCCCATTTTTAAATTGGATTATTTATCTTTTTGTTGTAGAGGTGTTGGATTTTCTTGTAGATTTTAGAGATTAGAACTTAGTCTGACTTGTAAAGTCCAAAATTTTTTTCCGAGTCTGTAGGTTCTCTTTTTACACTTTTGGTGAAGTCTTTTGATGAGCATAAGTATTTAACTTTTAGAAGATGCTAGGTATCAGGCTTATCTTCAGGAGTTTGTGTGTTGTTGGTTATGTTTGTATCCTGATAATGCCGCGTATTAGGGCCTCTAGCATTGATCCTATTTTTTCTTCTATGAGCTTTATAGTTTTTGGCACCATATTTAGGTCTTTGATCCATTTTGAATTAGTTTTTGTATATGGTGTGAGCTATGGGTCCTGTTTCATTTTTTTGCCAATGGAAATCCAGTTTTGCTTGCACCATTTGTTAAAAAGACTGTCTATTCCCCATGTGATGGACTTTGGGCTCTTGTCAAAGATCAGGTGACAGTTGGTGGATGGATTTACATCTGGGATCTCAATTCTGTTCCACGGGTCAATGTCTGTCGTTGTACCAGTACCAGGCTGTTTTGAGTACCACAGCTGTATAGTAGGTTCTGAGGTTAGGTAGTGCGATTCCTCCTACTTTATAGTACTTTATATACTTCTTCAATAGTGCTTTACTTAGTCGGGGCTTCTTCCCATTCCATGTAAAGTTAATGATTAGTTTTTCCACCTCTTTGAAGAATGTTGTTGGTATTTGGATTGGGAGTGCATTGTATTTGTAAATTGCTTTGGGTAGAATTGTCAATTTCACAATTCTGAGTCTACCTATCCATGAGCGTGGTATGTTTTTCCATTTATGTAGATCTCTTTTGTTTCTTGCAGTAGTGTTTTTTAGTTTTCTTTGTATAGAGCTTTTATCTCCCTGGTTAGATTTATTCCTTAGTATTTTATGTTTTTAAGGGCTATTGTAAATGGTATTGTTTTCTTGATTTTCTTTTCATTGTTCTCTTTATTGGTGTATAGGAATCCAACTGACCCTTGTATGTTTATCTTGTTTCCTGCTATCTGCTGAATCTTTCTATTAGTTCCAGTAGATTTCTTGTGGAGTCTTTAGGGTTTTCTGTGTATAGTATCATATCATCCCAAAACAGGGACAGTTTAAATTCTTCATTACCAATTTGGATGCCCTTTATTTCTTTTTCTTACCTCATTGCTCTAGCTAGGACTTCCAGCACAATGTTAAATAGGAGTGTTGACAAAGGGCATCCTTGTCTTGTTCCTGTTCTCAAGGGGAATGTTTTCAGCCTCTCTCCATTAAGAATGATGTTGATTGTTGGTTTTGCATAGGTGCCCTTTATAGTTTTGAGAAATTTCCCTTCTATACTTATTGTATTGAGAGTTTTTATCAGGAATGGGTGTTGGACTTTGTCTAATGCCTTTTATGCATCAATTGAGATATCATTTGATTCTTTTCTTTCCTTTTATTTATGTGGTGGATTACGTTGATTGATTTTCTAATGTTGAACCATCCTTGAATACCTGGTGTGAATCCTACTTGGTCACGGTTATTATTTGTGATACCATGCTAAATTCTATTGGCTGGAATTCTGTTGATAATTTTTTTGTATCTATATTCATGAGAGACATTTGTTGGTAATTTTCTTTTTTTGTGGCATTTTTGCCTGGTTTTGGTATCAGGGTTATGCTGGTTTCATAGAAGGAATTTGGAAGTGTCACTTCCTTTTCTATGTTCTGAAATATTTTGAGTAGTACTGGTAGAAGCTCTCCTTTGAATGTTTGGAAGAATTCTCCAGTGAAGCAACCTGGGCCAGGGATTTTTATTGCTGGGAGTTTTTTTTTTTTTAATAACCATTTCAATCTCTTCTCTTGTTATGGGTCTGTTCAGATTTTCAACATCATTGTGGTAGTTTGGTTAGATAGTGTGTTTCTAGAAATTTGTCCATTTCCTCTAGGTTTTCAAATTTGTTGGAGTATAATTTTTCATAATACTCTGTTATGATCCTTTTTATTTCAGTTGAGTCTGTTTTAATGTCCCCCGTTTCATTTCTTATTTGGGTTATTTGGGTCCTCTCTTTTTTTTATTTTGTCAGTCTGGCCAGTGGCTTGTTGATTTTGTTGATCCTTTCAAGGAACCAACTTTTAGTTTTGTTGATTCTTTCTATTGTTTTTCTATTCTCTTTTTCATTTATTTCTGCTCCTATCCTTATTATCTCCTTTCTTCTAGTGGTTGTGGGCTTTTTTTGCTATTGTCTTTCTATTTCTTCAAGTTGTGTAGTTAATGTTTTGATTTTTGTCCTTTTCTTCTTCTTTGATGTCTGCATCTAGTGCTATAAATAGTCCCCTGAGGATTGCCTTTGCTGTGTCCCAAAGGTTTTGGTATATCTTTTCATTCCCATATGATTCTATGAATTTTTTTATTCCATCTCTGATTTCTTCTATTACCCAGTGATGTGTAAGCAGGGTGTTATTCAGTTTCCATGTAATTGATTTTTTTTTTTCCCCTTGCTCTTCCTGTTAAGTTCTACCTTGATGGCGTTGTGATCAGAGAAGATACTTTGAATTATCTCAGCGTTTTGGATCTTTTTGAGGATTGCTCTGTAACCTAAGATGTGAGCTATTCTGGAAAACGTTCCATGTGAGTTGGAAAAGAATGTGTACTTTGCAGCTGTTGGATTGAGTGTTCTATATATGTCTATGAGGTCAGGTTGGCTGATTGTACCCTTTAGTTCTTCTGTATCATTGTTGAGTTTCTTTCTAGATGTTCTGTCCTTTACCAAGAGTGGTGTGTTGAAGTCTCCTACTATTATTGTGGAACTGTTAGTTTCTTTTTTTGGTGCTGTTAGAGTTTGTTATATGTATCTTAGAGTCCTGTCATTTTGTGTGTAGCTGTTTATTATGGTTATGTCTTCATAATGGATTGTCCCTTTAATCATTATATAGAGTCCTTCTTTGTGTTTTATGGTGGATTTTGTTTTAAAGTCTATATTATCTGAGATTAGTATTGCCACTCCTGCTCTTTTTTGGTAGCTGAGTGCTTGATATGTTTTTTTCCATCTTTTGATTTTTAATAAAGTTACATCTTTGTTTATAAAGTGTGTCTCTTTTAGATAGCATACTGTTGGATCTTGTTCCTTATCCATTCTGTCACTCTCCATATCTTTATGGGTGCATTTAGGTCATTTACATTCAGTGTAATTATTGATAGGTGTAAGTTTATTACTGTCATTTTATAATGCTTTTTTTTTGTGGTGCTGACGTTTTCTTTGTTCCTCTTACTCTCCTGTACTGAATTCCTTTTGTTTGTGGATTTTGTTTTCATTTCTTTTTTTTTGTAGGTTTTGTTTTTAATGAGAGTTTATGTTTTTCTTCTTTATTTTGATGAATAGGTTTCTTAACTTTCTTTGTGGTTACCTTAAAATTTACCCTTATCTTCCTATGTTTGGACCAGTCTATTATTACTCAGTATTGCCTTGCCTTCCTCTCCACTAGAAAGTTTTATACCTACACAGTTTATTTCCTCTTTTATTGTTCTGATGTTTTTGTCATTTATAGATTAACCTCTCCAGTTCCCTGTTGTAATTCTTCTGGTTTTTGATAGTCCTTGAGAGTTAATTTCCTAGGATGGTATCTGGCTGGTATGATCCTGCATCCCAGATTCAGCCTGTGGTCTGATGTTGTTTGTTCTCAGATCAAAGGACTCCCTTTAATAATTCTTGTAAATTTGGTTTGGTTTTTACATAGTCCCTTGATTTCTATTTATCTGGAAATGTCCTAATTTCACCCTTATATTTGAATGGGAGTTTTTGCAGGATATATTATTCTTAGCTGGCAATTTTTTTTTTTTCTTTCAAGGTTATGTATATTTCATTCCATTGCCTTCTTGCCTGCATGGTTTCTGCCAAATATTTCAAGCTTAATCTTATTGTTTCTCCTCTATATATGACTTTTTGTTTTTCTCTAGCAGCTATCAGGATTCTTTTTTTGTCTTTGGTTTTAGCAAGTGTGATTACAATATGCCTTGGTGATTTTCTTTTGGGGTCTATCCTATACGGGGTCCGTGGATCTTCTTGGATGGTCAGCTTTTCATCTTTCATGATATTGGGGACGTTTTCTCTCTGCAGTTCTTCAGTTATTCTCTCTGTGTTTTCTGTTTTCTCTTCCTCTTCTGGAACTCCGATCACTTGCAAATTTTTGCTTTTGATTGTATCTCACATAATTCTCAGTGTTTCTTCATTTTTCTTCATTTTTTTTTCTGATTTTTCCTCAAACATAATTGTATACAAGTGTTTGTCTTCATTTTCGCTGATCCTGTCTTCTGTTGTTTCTAACATGCTCCTCAGCCCTTCTGTGACACTGTGCATTTCTGAAATCTTTTTGTTTATCTTTTGGATTTCTAATAGTTGTTTTGTATGATTTCTAGTTGTGAATTTATTTTGGCATTTTGTTCCTGTATGATTTTCCTGAACGCTTCCATTTTTTTGGCCTGTCTTTTCCATGGATTTGTCTATTTTTTACTCTTTTGTCTACTTTTTGCTTTAAGTCTAGGATAGCTCTGAATGTTAAAAATTTGAATTCCCTATCAGGTAGTTCTAGTAACTTTTCATCTAGTGGAAAGTCATCTGGTGTTTTATTCTGGATGCCTATGGTAATCATACTATCTTTTTTATATATATATGTTTTGATCTTGTTTTCTGTATTTGGGACATTCACTAGTTATTTTCCTCATTTATTGATTGTAGATTTGTTTGTTTCATCCCGCTTTTTTGTTTTCTCTGGTTATGTCTCAACAGGCAGGCTGTATATTCTTTGCTGTTTGCTTGTCTGTGGGCACGATACTTTTTGCCTCCTTCTCCAATGGGCAGGGTCAGTCATTCAGGTATGTTACAGCAGGGAAGATCCAGCTGAAGGGAAGTTGCTGGGATGGGTTGTTTGATGCACATACAGTTGTTCTGTCTCTTGCTGGGAGCTCCATGAAGCTGCTTTCCCATACTCCCTGTTTGCCAATCTCCAACAGTAGTCCAAGTTGGCAGAACCATGCTGCATTAGCTAATAGGGGACCTCTGCATGTATCTCTCCTTGCTCTCTGTTGTCTGTCAGTTTCTTATTCTGTTCGGTGCTTCGCTGAGTTCTTTACCTCTTCATTTGGTGCTTAAGGTTTCAGGATTGACGTTTGTCTCTGTTTGACTTAGTTTTTCGGATCTTTGCTACAGAGTGACCTCGTGGTGCTTCTGTCTATAGTGCATGTTGCCCAGAAGTTGTTTGATCTCTTAATTGCTGTTTGCATGGGTGTTGATTGTGGATCCAAGTAGAATGAAATCCTTGACAACTTCAATCTTTTCTCCCTTTATCATTATGTTGCTTATTGGTCCAGTTGTGAGGATTTGTGTTTTCTTTATGTTGAGATTTAATCCATACTGAAGGCTGTAGTCTTTGTTCTTCATCAGTAAGTGCTTCAAGTCCTCTTCACTTTCAGCAAGCAAGGTTGTATCATGTGCATAATGCAGGTTGCTAATGAGTCTTCCTCCAATCCTGATGCCCTGCTCTTCTTCATATAGTCCAGCTTCTCGGATTATTTGCTTAGCATACAGATTGAATAGGTATGGTGAAAGAATACAGTCCTGATGTACATCTTTCCTGACTTTAAATCATGCAGTACCCCCTTGTTCTGGTCAAATGACTGTCTTTTGATCTGTGCACAGTTTCCTCATAAGCACAATTAAGTGTTCTGGAATTCCCATTCTTTGTAATGTTATCCATAATTTGTTATGATCCACTCAGTCAAATGCCTTTGCATAGTCTGTAAAACACACGTAAATGTCTTCCTGGTATTCTCTGCTTTCAGTCAAGTTCCATCTGATTGTATCCCTTGTTCCATGTCCTATTCTCAATCTGCCTTGAATTTTTGGCAGTTCCCTGTCAGTGTACTGCTGCAAACATTTTCGAATCATCTTCAGGAAAATTTTACTTGCATGTGACTAGTGAAATTGCTTGATAATTTTCACATTCTGTTGGATCATCTTTATTTGGAATTGGCACAAATATGGACGTCTTGGAATGGGTTGGCCAGGAAGCTGTCTTCCACATTTTTTGGCAAAGATGAGTGAGCGTTTCCAGCATTGTATCCATGTGTTAAAACATCTCAGTTGGTATTCTGTCAGTTCCTGGAGACTTGTTTTTTGCCAATGCCTTCAGTGGAGCTCAGACTTCTTTTTTTTTATGCTATTAATTCTTGATCATATGCTGCCCCTGAAATGACTGAACATTGACTATACTTTTTGATCCAGTAACTCTAAGTATTCCTTCCATCTTCTTTTGATGCTTTCTCTGTTGTTCAATAATTTGCCAATAGAATCTTTCAATATTGCAACTCAGGGCCTGAATTTTTTCTTCAGTTCTTTCAGCTTGAGGAATGCTGAGAATGTTCTTCCCTTTTGGATTTCTAACTTTAGGTATTTGCACATTTCATTATAATACTTTCCTTTGTCATCTCGAACTGCCCTTTGAAATCTTCTGTTCAGCTGTTTTACTTCATCATTTCTACCTTTTGCTTTAGCTACTCAACGTTCAAGAGCAAGTTGCAGAGTCTCTTTTGACATTCATTTTGATTTTTTTTTCTTTCCTATCTTTTTAATGACCCCTTGTTTTCATCATGTATGATGTCCTTGATGGCATTGACAACTCCTCTCGTCTTTGGTCATTAGTGTTCAACCCATCAAATCTATTCTTGAGATGGTGTCTAAATTTAGGTGAAATAGACTCAAGGTCATACTTTGGCTCTCAGGGACTTGTTCTAATTGTCTTCAATTGCAACTTGAACTTGCATATGAGCAATTGATGGTCTGTTCCGCAGTTGGCCCCTGGCCTTGTTCTGACTGATGATATTGAGCCTTCCATCATCTCTTTCGAGAGATGTAGTTGATTTAATTTCAATCTATTCCATCTGGGGAGATCCACTTTTATAGTCGCCGTTTATGTTGTTGAAAAAAGATATTTGCAATGAAGAGGTCGTTGGTCTTGTGAAATTCTGTCATGTGATCTCCAGCTTTGTTTCTATCATCAAGGTCATATTTTCCAACTACCAAGCCGTCTTTTTTGTTTCCAACTTTTGCATTCCAATCACCAGTAATTATCAATGCATCCTGATTGCATGTTCTATCAATTTCAGACTGCAGAAGTTGGTAAAAATCTTTAATTCTTCATCTTTGATCTTAGTGGTTGATGTGTAAATTTGAATAATAGTTGTCTTAACTGGTCTTCCTTGTAGGCATATTATCCTATCATATTATCACTTACAGCATTCTACTTCAGGATAGATCTTGAAATGTGCTTTTTGACGATGAAGGAAATGCCATTCCTCTTCAAGTTGTCATTCTTAGCATAGACAGTCCATTTCAAAATAGCCAATACCAGTCCATTTCAGTTCACTAATGCCTAGGATATTGATGTTTATGTGTTCCATTTCATTTTTGATGATTTCCAATTTTCCTAGCTTCATACTTTGTACATTCCATGTTCTGGTTATTAATGGATGTTTGCACCTGTTTCTCTCATTTTGAGTTGTGCCACATCAGCAAATGAAGGCCCCAAAACTTGATTCTATCCATGTCATTATGATCGACTCTATTTTTGAGAAGGCGGCTCTTCCCCAGTCATCTTTTGAGTGCCTTCCAACCTGAGGGGCACATCTTCCTACACTATTCCTATAGCTTTTGGCTTAATGTACTCCCGGTATCAAGTGTTATTCATGAGGTTTTCACTGGCTAATTCTTTTCAGAAGTAGACTGCCAGATCCTTCTTCATAGTCTGTCTTTGTCTGGAAGCTCACTTGAAACCTGTCTACCATGGGTGACCCTTGTGGTGTTTGAATACCAGTGTTATAGCTTCCAGCATAACAGCGACATGAAAGCCACCACAGTAAACAAACTGACAGATTTGTGGGGGACATGCATATAGGGAGACAATTTTTATTCTAGAAAAAGCAATTGGTTAAAAGAAGGTAGATACAATGAGGCTTATAAAAACAAGAGGAGGGAGAAATATAAAAGATCAACCATTAGTTAATCTTAATGGAATTGATTGAACCCTGCCTTCTCCCCTTTATCAAGATTAACTGATATCAGGTTACTTCTGGCCTAAACCAAAATCAGACCCTTTGCTGTTAAGTGGATTCTGACTCATAGGGACCCTATAGTGTGACTGCTAATAATTTGGCCCTCAACCCACCTGTAGCCATGAGATTTTTTGAGATTTAAATTAGGAGGTAATGGTTTGACAACTACCCTTTTCTACAAGGATAAGATAACTTTACATTGCTGTACAGCAGTTTCTGGCAGGCTTTTGCAGTTTGGATCAGGCTTTGTTTAAGTTAATATTTGGTTTCTTGGATAAGAAAAAACTTAAAATCAAAGTAAGATGCCCGTTATTTTTTTCCTATTCAACAGTCATAAATCCAAAATCTCTGTCTCTATATAGTTTCTATCCTCCTTATCCTTGGTTAAAGAGGAATATGAAAGTAAAAAAAAAATATAACAAAAAATAGGTGCAGGAAAAAGAAGCCCAACATACCTGGCCTTGTACTAAAGCACCTAAGCTGGAAAAGGGAAGAGGTCTCAACTTTAAGCTAATACCTACATCAGACTATTAAATGAGACTGGATATTGAATTACTGCCTGGAGGAAAGTTTCCATAAATTAACCAGAAAGTGACAAGATTTGCCTAAATTCCATCAAACATAAGGGGTAGAACTAGTCCCATAGAATAAATGTTAGGGTGCTCGCTTAAATGAAAATTACAAATACTCCTTTGTACCTAGTATTGTTAAATACTTTTACATACTGTATGTATGTGTGTATGTGTGCCTCCTTATAAGTTCTGTCCCATATAGTAGTATCATTGCTATTTGTTGTAGATGAGAGGAATGAGACTTGGAGATATTACGCATCTTGCCTATGTCTAGTGTTGCCAGACTGATCAAACTAAAAATATAGGCCTCCCAGTTAAATCTGAATTTCAGATATAATTTTCTTTTTTTGGTATAAGGATATCTCATGCGATATTTGAGATATACTCTTATATTAAACAGTTATTCATGGTGTGTCTGAAATTAAATTTAACTTCAGATAAGTTTAATTTCAGATAAATTTTTTTTTCAGTATAAGGATATCTCATGCAATATTTGGGATATACTCTTATATTAAACAATTATTCACGGGGTATATGAAATTCAAATTTAATTGGGCATCCTGTACGTTAACTATCAACCCTACCTAGGTCACACAGCTGGTAAGTGGTGGTCTCAGGATTTGAAATCAAATTTGTAGTATCTGTACACACATTTGCCCTCATAGCTTTACAGTTTCTTTTTGGAGTAGGGAAATGGCAGCTTGTTTGTTTCCTTGCACTGCTAAATCTCAGGACATTTTCCTATAGCTTTTGGCTTTATGTACTCCCAGTATCAAATGCCAAAATCTACTGTTGCTGTTTTTCTATATGGTTCTTATAAACCCAGTAGAATAACTTACCCCAAAGATGTGAAGCATACAGTTAACTTCATTTCTGTGGTTGTGTTTATTATTCCCCCAATGTTAAGAGCCTTGAAATACTGTTGGCATTTCTCCTAGCTCAACACTCCACTTTCTAGTGCTTACTCAATTTGCATTTTACAAGCCCCTCAGCTTCTACTACCAATCACATATTCTGGGCCAGTGGTTTCTCAAGCTTTTAGAGAAGGCTTCCCTTAAGAGAGAAAACATTTATTTGTAAAAATATAAAACTCTACTTTGGGCAAGATAGAACCGAACAAAATACATTTGATGCATTTTATTTCACTATATATTTTGGAATAATACATGAGATATGTTAAAAATAATCAAAACTCAAAGAAATTGAATCATAAGGTTTATTCTATATGCATATAAGGAGACTTTTCTGATTCCAAAAAAAAAAAAAAACAGCAAATGGCTCAAGAAGGCTGGTTACAATGAGGTTTATAATGAGAAGAGGAGGTAGACAAATAGAAGATCAACCATTTGCTAATCTTAACATGATTGATTGAACCCTGACCTCCCCCTTTGACTGAGATCAACTAATATCCAGTCACAAAAAGGTCTCTGGTCCTCCACTCACCTGTACCCATGTTATCATTTGAAATTTACATTAAGTAAGCCTTGCTTTGAACTGAAAAGAAATGATTAACAATTTTGGATGAAAAAGACCTCTGCAGGTTTAATTTTTGGTCAGAATTTTTTTTTTGTTTTGTTTTTTACTGTTAAGATTTGATTTCATAGGTAAGAAAAACCTTAAAATCAAAGTAAGATGTTTGTTATTCAATTTTTCTCTTCAACAGATACTTAGTTGTTTCACATGTATTAATTTTCTCCCTTGTGACTAAACTGTCAAGGAATTAAATTTTCGATGTTCCCTGTTAGTGTGTATTATAAAGATAAAACCCACAATAAACAGGGAGGCAAAGTAAGTTCAAAGAAGAAAAAGAAGGTAGGTTAACACAAGTTATACATACATACTAAATGACCCAAACAGAGTCCTGTATTTAGTATATATAACTATGATAATGTGGGAAATTATGGAAATAAAGTAGGTGTACTGAGATACAAAAGTTCTATGTATCTGAAGGGATAAAAAAAACAATTAATGGCATTTCTGAAGTAACTTGGAAAGTGGAATGAATAAATGTAGATATCTGGAATGATTTCGGGGAAGTAGTGAGCCTGTACATGAAATCTGAAAATAGAGAAGGCCATAAATTAGAAAAGAAGAGTGGCAACTGTGTCTATCCTGCTCTTTTTATAACTCAGGAGTGATTACATTTACAACCCATTCTACACTGCTATGACCTCATTAAAATAACAAAAGAAACCCCTATTTCTAAGCAGGGTCATATTTACAGGTACAAGGACTAGGATTTCAGCACATATTTTAGGAGGACACAATTCAATCCATAACAGATAATTTCTCACATTTTTTAAATTCTTAATTTGCCTTTGGTTGAATATTTAAGTGTTAATATATGTGAGAACTTAGAGGCTCAAAATTTATGTTTGTTTGCCCTGGCCTTGGAACGCTAATTATGCAAATTTTTTTTTAGATTAGGAATAACCAGGTGCCAAAATACACTGTGTCAGGATCTGAAAATGCATTTGAAAGTGTATCCCTCAAGGTTGAGATAATTAAAAACAGGGTATAAAACAGCTTGTTACAGATAAAGCATTTACACAGTGCTATTTCTTCAGCATTCGCTTGCTTGAATAAATATCCCAAATGAATATACAATATAAAGCAAAATATTACATTTGCTAAAATAAATAAAAGTTCAAATGTGCACAGCTACAGATGGCTACTGCTCTTAGAGAAATAAATAGGGCTCAGTCTAAAATAAATGTATGACACTAAAAGAAGCATAAAACAGTTTTACAGAACATGGTAAAATGAATACTGCACCATTTAAAACTGATTGACAGGTAATGAGCTATAAAATCTATGTTGAAATGAAAATGACACAGAGAAAGAATAGCATATGGCCTTATCTCTACAGTCTCGAGGCTGAAAAATGAGAAATTTTCTAAACCACCAGCTCAAAAAAATCAAGCAAATTAAAAACTGATGAAAAATCTATGTGCTATGATTGAATTAGCCAGTTGCTGAGAAAGAGAACTACAATGCAATTTAACTTTGAGATATTAAAATGATATTCCTACTCGTACTGGTTGAATTAGCAGTTGAAAATGAGATGTTTCCTATATATATATGTGTGTTTATCTATGTGTAAAAATGGTGTGAGGGTGATGTCTGACCTCCTCTAACTTCACAAGGGGGAAGGAGAATCAAGATTAACAGCATCAACTGCCCAAGGCTGATTCCTGTGAGGCAGAGGTCAGACACAACTCCTCTCTCCACCATCTTTGCCAACCCTGATACCAACTGTCCCTTCCATGACACTCTCTACTTCTCTGCTGGGTTTAATAATTCATTGCAGTGGCCACACAGAACTCATAGACAATACTCAAGATTAGGGGGTTTATTAGGGAGGTAACAGGTTACAATTCAGGTTCAGGAACGTTCAGGATGCAGTTCATCAATCTAGGCAGCCTCTTCTCAGTCGGTCCCACAGGCAGGTCTCTCTTTGGCCCTTGGCCCCTCAGGTTGGCCTCAGCCCTGCTTGGGCAAGTGTTACAAAGCTCTTTTAGCTCAGCCAGTAAGTGTCCAGAGGCACCATTCTCCATCAGCAAGCTTCCTGCCAGAAGGCACTCAGCTTTCTCACTCCTTGGGCAGGGAAGCCCACCGTGCTGTCTCCTGTTGGTCTCCTGCCAGTTTCCTGTGGTCTCCTTTGGTTTCCTGCCAGCCTCCTGGTTCTGCTGCTGATGTTTCTTTGCCACTGCTTCTTGCCATCTCCGGTATTATAGCTCTCCGTCTATGTCTTCTGTGTTACTTACAGCTCCTACTCTCTCTCTCTTTTTCAGTGTCTTCCTTTAAGCCTAGCAGGATGGTAAAACTGAACAATTTCTTTGTTAGGGTTCCATACACCTACTTGCATGGTCCCACCCAGTCATTTGCTGGGAGTTACAAAACTATGGTGAGAAAGGCTGTATAAAAGTGATCCATCACACTGCACTATGCATCCTCATGTTTCTAGACAATTCTTTGTCTTTCTCAGGATTTAAACATATGTTAAAGATCTACATTTGCATCTTAAGAAATCAACATACCCATGTAGACCTTCTGTTGCAAGTTTATAGTTTGCCAGTCTAAATTTTGTAGCCATAACTAGTAAACATTGGATTTTATTGCCAATTTTGATATAATTATTGTGTATTAAATTTTGACTACCTGATTACAAAGATGTCTTTGTAACTTAGTTTAACTCCCTAGTTTTTTGTTTGTTTGTTTGTTTTTCCACTTAAAGGATCTGACAGAAAGTAAAATTGTGAGGCCCTCATGGGTAGCTGTACAGAATTTCGTGTCTTATATTTACATTAAAAAAAAAAAAAAAGACTTCCAGGCAACAAGTGCTATAGTCAGAACACCATGCCGTCCCTCCATAGCAAAGATCTGAAAAAGTAAGTCAAACAGAGTCACACATCAATCCTGAAACCCTAAGCATCAAATGAAGAGATAAAGAACTCAGCCAAGCACCGAATAGAATAAGAAACTGACTGAGAACAGAAAGCGAGAAGAGATACATGCAGAGGTGCCCTATCAGCTACTGCAGCACGGATCTGCCATCTTGGACTCCTACCAGAGATAGGCGAACAGGAGATATGAGAAAGCAGCTTCACGGAGCTTCCAGCAGGAGACAGAACAATGGGTAACCAATGATATACACTTTCCCACCCCCACCCTTCTTCACCCCCACTCTGATGCCTCTGTTTTCTGTGACCACAGTTTCTTGGCTGGGAAGCACTGTCTTCACCCCGGTGATGCTTGCATTCCACCCGCCCACAACAGCCCGCTCCCTGAGTGCCTTTTGTTGGCTACTGTTGTTGCTTTTTTCTGCTTCATTAGACTTCTTCCTTACCTCACACCACCTCCCCCTCATTCTCTCAAATACCTGGCTCCATGTGCCACCTTTGCATCTTCCTGAAAGGCTGCAAAACACCACGCTACTGTGAAACTGCTTCCTGGCCTGTGCTGCCATGATGGTGGGCCACCCCAGGGCTTTTTTTTCTTTGTTTGTTCTGATTTGTTCTGTTTTGATTTGTTTGTTTGTTTTATTAATTTTTTTCTCAGTTTGGGAGACCTTCTACCTGGACAGAACTGTGCAGCTTGGGAGCTACTCCCTTACGCTGCACAGACACACAGTGACATCCCTGTGGGCATTTCTTATTTTTTGTTTTGTTCTTTTGGGTTTTTATTTTGTTTGTTTCTTTGTTTTGTTTTCTTCTCTCTCTTTTTCCCTTTCTTCATTTCCAGTATTTAGATTTATTCATTTTTTTCTTTTACCATTTTTTTTTAATTTTTGTTTTTCTCCATTTCTCAGTCTCTCATCTCTCCACTCCAATAGCAAGCTCCCTTAGCACTCTCTTTTGTTTGTGTGTATGTTTTTAGCTCCTGTTCCTCTCTCATCTTTCCCATGTCCACTGTAGCTCCACACATCGCAAACTCCCCCCTCCTTCCTTCCTACCTGAACCATGTGCTGAACATCACACTCCCAATCAGCACAGGCCCAGCCTTCCAGAACCTGCCCTGCACTGATTCCCAGTCCACCCTGTTGGCCCTAGTACATGCCACAAAGAACCCATCCCAGCACTCCCCTTCAGCTGGACCTGCCCTGCTGTACCATACCTGAGTGACTGACCCTGCCCATTGGAAAAGGAAGTGAAAAGTATTATGCCCACAGATGAGCAAACAACAAAGAATGCACAACTCGCCTGCTCAGACATAACCAAATTAAAAAAAAAAAAAAAAAAAGGAGGTAACAAAAAAATCTACAATCAGTAAATGAGGAAGATAACCACTAAACGTCCCTAAGACAGCAGACAATACCAAAACATATACAAAAACAAGACAGGATGGTCCCAGTAGGCATCCAAAATAAAACATGAGATAACCTTCCAATAGAATAAAAGGTGCTAAAATAATTGATAGGGAATTCAAATTTCTAATATTCAGAATTATCCAAGAGTTGAAGCAAAAAGCAGACAAAAATGAGGGGAAAAAAAGACAAATTCATGGAAAATACAGACAAAAAGATGGAAGAATTCAAGAAAATAATACAGGAACAAAGTGCTAAAATAAATTCACAACAAGAAATCAAACAAAAACAACAATTAGAAATCCAAAAGATAAACAACAAGACCTCAGAAATGGACAGGGTCATAGAAGGCCTGAGGAGCAAGTTTGAAATGATGGAAGACAGGATCAGTGAGATTGATGACAAACATTTGGATACAACTCTGAGGAAAAATCAGAAAAAAGAACTAAGAAAAATGAAAAAACTCTGAGAATTATGTGGGATACAATCAAAGGCAAAAATCTGCACATGATCAGAGTTCCAGAATGGGGGGAGAAAAGAGAAAACACAGAAAAGATCATTGAAGAACTGCTGACAGAAAACTTCCCTAATATCATGAAAGATGAAAAGCTGACCATCCAAGAAGCTCAACAAACCCCATATAGGATAGACCGTAAAATAAAATCACCAAAGACTATCATAATCACAGTTGCTAAAACCAAAGACAAAGAATCCTAATAGCAGCTTGAAAAAAACATAAAGTCACATACAGAGGAAAAACAGTAAGACTAAGCTCGGATTATTTGGTGGAAACAATGCAGGCAAGAAGGCAATGGGATGACATATACAAAATCTTGAAAGAAAAAAAAAAATTGTCAGCCAAAAATAATATATCCTGCAAAACTCTCGTTGAAATATGGTGGTGAAATTAGGACATTTCCAGATAAACAGAAATTAAAGGACTATGTAAAAACCAAACCAAAGTTACAAGACATGCTAAAACGAGTCCTTTGTATGAGAACAAACAACATCAGAACACAAGCTGAATGTAGGACATGGGATTGCACTAAGGAGATACCAACCTAGGAAATGAACTCTTAAGGACTATCCAAAACCAAAAGAATTACAACAGGGAACCAGAGAGGTTAATCTGTACATGACAACAACATCAGAACAATAAAAGAGGGAATAAATGGTGTAAATATAGAACCTTCTAATGGAGAGGAAGGCAAGGTGATACCAAGTAATAATACACTGGTTCAAACCTAGGAAGATAAGGGTAAGTTTCAAGGTAGCCACAAAAAAGTTAACAAAAACTCATCAAAATAAAGAAGAAAAACATAAAGTCTCGGTAAAAACAAAACCTACAGAAACAAAAGAAATAAAAATAAATCCATAAACAAAAGAAATTCAGCACAGGAGAGTAAGAGGAACAAAGAAAATCTCAGCACCACAATAAAAAAAGCACTACAAAATGACACCAATAAACTCACACCTATCAATAATTACACTGACTATAAATGGCATAAATGCAGGCATAAAGGGATGGTGAGTGATAGAATGGATAAAAAACAGTATCCATCAATATGCTGTCTACAAGAGACACACCTTAGAAACAAAGATGTAAATTTCTTAAAAATCAAAGGTTGGAAAAAAATATATCAAGCTAACAACTACCAAAAAAGAGCAGGAGTGGCAATTCTAATCTCAGCTAAAATAGACTTTAAAACAAAATCCACCATAAAAGACGAAGAAGGACACTATATAATGATTAAGGGGACAATCCATCATGAAGACATAGCCATAATAAACATCTACGCGCTCAACGATAGGGCTCCAAAATACATTAAACAAACTCTAACAGCACTGAAAAGAGAAATTGACAGTTCCATAATAACAGTAGGAGACTTCAACACATCAGTCTCACTAAAGGACAGAACATCTAGAAAGGAACTCAACAAAGATACAAAAGACCTAAAGGGCACAATCAGACAAGTTGACCTCATAGACATATATAGAACACTACAGCCAACAGCATCAAAGTATACATTCTTTTCCAATGCAAATGGAAAGTTCTCCAGAATAGACCACATCTTAGGACACAGAGCAATCCTCAACAAGATCCAAAACTTTGAGACAATACAAAGTATCTTCTCTGACCTCCATGCCATCAAGGTAGAAATTAAGAACAGGAAGAGCAAGGAAAAAAAAAATAAATTACATGGAAACTGAATAACACCCTGCTTACACATCACTGGGTAATAGAAGAAATCAGAGATGGAATCAAAAAATTCCTAGAATCAAACGAGACAAAACACATACTACCAAAACCCTTGGGAAACAACAAAGGCAGTCTTCCGTAGACAATTTTTAACACTAGATACACACTTTAAAAAAGAAGAAAGGGACAAAACCAAAACATTAACTATAGAACTTAAACAAATAGAAAGAGAATAGCAAAAAAAAAAAAAAAAAAAAAAAAAGGCCCACAGCCACCAGAAGGAAGGAAATAATAAAGATCAGAGCAGAATAAATGAAATAGAGGTTAGAAAAACAATAGAAAGAATCAACAAAACCAAAAGTTGTTTCTTTGAAAGGAACAACAAAATCAACAAATGGCTGACCAGACTGAAAAATAAAAACAGGAGAGGAGGGAAATAACCAAAAAAAGAAATGAAATGAGGGACATTACAACAGATCCAGCTGAAATAAAAGGGATTATAACAGAGTATTATGAAAAAATATACTCCAACAAATTTGAAAACCTAGAGGAAACAGATAAATTTCTAGAAACACACTAACTACCACAAAGTGATGTTGAAATCTGAGCAGACCCATAACAAGAGAAGAGATTGAAAAGGTAATAAAAAAAAAAATTCCCAACAAAAAAAAGCCCTGGCCCAGGTGGCTTCACTGCAGAATTCTACAAAATATTTAGAGAAGAGCTTATACCAGTACTATTCAAACTATTTGAGAACATAGAAAAGGAAGGGCTATTTTTGAATTCATTTTATGAAGCCAGTATAACCCTGATGCCAAAACCAGGTGAAGACACCACGATAAAAGAAAATTACAGACCAATATCTCTCATAAATAGAGATGCAAAAATTCTCAACAAAATTCTAGCCAATAGAATTCAGCATCATATCAAAAAAATAATACACCACAACCAAGTAGGATTCATACCAGGTATGCAAGGATGGTTCAACATTAGAAAATCAATCAACGTAATCCACCACATAAATGAAAGGAAAGAAAAGAATCACATGATCACCTCAATTGATGCAGAAAAGGCATCTGATAAAGTTCAGCACTCATTCCTGATAAAAACTCTCAATAAAATAAGTATAGAAGGGGGGCGGGCTCAAGATGACAGAGTATTCAGATGCTTCCGGTGGGCCCTCTTACAACAAAGATGCAAAAAAACAAGTGATATGATTACATATGTAAATCTGGGAGTCCTGAATACCAAAGACAGAGTTGAGGAACCAGACTGAGTGGCAGGGGAGGGAGAGATGGTTCAGAAGCAGCGAGAAGTTGCCAGACCTGACCCAGTGAGACCCTGAGCCCTTCATGCCTGATCAGCTCAGAGGTGAGCAGTTAGGCAGGTAAGCAGCCATGCTTGGGAGCACGCTTTCCTCACTGGGAGAGACCCAACATCAGAGACTCTACAAGGCCAAGCAGAATCAGTGAGAAGCAGCCCTCCACAAATGATAAGTACTTGCATACAGTTTACTGCGTGGATCAAAAACACCCTCATTAGGGAAAAATCTCTGTCCCATTTAACTCACCACTCTCTGCTCTACACTGGGTCCCAGAGAAGAGCAGCTTCAGCAATTGTCAAGTCCCCTGGGCCAGAAGTAGGATTCATCACACACCCGGAGCCATTCTCCTTGCCTTAGAGAGTGAACAAATTAACAAAAGGAAAAAAATAAATTGCTAGGTCCCCTAAACGAGGAACCCAAGGTAGGCACAGCTCCTTTGCCTAGGCACAGGCATAAGGTATCCATGGACTGTGAGTGCCTTTCCCCCTACATAGACTAGTGTGGGCCCATCTCAACAGTGTAGGCCCTCATTACTGCAGTACAACAGGGTATATACCAGAACTCTAACTTCAACTGTTTCAGCTATGAAGTGGCAGGTATTTGACATTTGACACAGCTCTGCCCATTAAGCAGGTCTTTATCTACCCATAGCAGGGGCCTGAGAACTGGTTGCTCCACCCATGCCATCTAGTCAACTGCTAGAGGGCCCATAAATAAGAGTTACCCCCCAGTACTTAACAGCCAACAGCATTAGGTGTTCATAGTGTGGCTGCAAAACCCACCCACCTACAGTGGTAGGGAACAGAGACATGCATTCCTCCTGGACGCATGCGGGAAGCCGTCAGCCCCCTGCCTTGCTCAGAGTGTGTCCACCTCCTACAGCCAGATGCCTGTGCCTACACCAATCACCCATGCCTGTCTAGGTCTGTAGGTGAGAGCCTACACCACACAGTTGGTGGCTATCTACCTGGCCACTTAAGTTGAATCCATGCAGGAGGAGTGGGTGGACTCCTGAGCTTACATATCTAGTAACAGATCTAACCACCTGGTGACAGGACATTAGAGGTTCGAAGTTGCCAATAATCAAACTAGCTCATACAAGCAGCCTATTTGAGCATATCAAAACAAAACAAGAGGCTAGGACCCAGAAAGCAAACATAAAATAAATAAATGTAACTTACTGATGGCTCGGAGACAACAGTCAATATAAAATCATATAAAGAGGCAATCCATGATGGGTCTAGAAAGCTCCCTAAATAATGAAACTAGAAATTTTCCAGAGGAGGAAAATTTCTTGGGATTACTGGAGGCAGAATACAGAAGATTAATATACAGAAGTCTTCAAGAAATTAGGAAGGAAATTAAGCAAAATGAAGAACATGCATTAGAGGAAATTAAAAAGATTAGAGAAGAGCAGAATGACAAATTTAACAGGCTGCAAGAATCCATAGAGAGATAGCAATCATAAATCCAGAAGATTAACAAAAAAATTTCAGAATTAGACAACTCAATAGAAAGTCATAGGAGCAGAATTGAGGCAATGGAAGTCAGAATTAGTGAGATTGAAGATAAAGCACTTGACATCAACTTATCTCAGGAAAAATCAGATAAAAGGATTTAAGAAAACAAAGAAAATCTAAGAAGTATGTGGGATTATATCGAGGAATAACCTATGAGTGATTGGAGTACCAGAAGTGGGGGGTGGGGGGATAACAGAAAATACAGAGAGAATTGTTAAAGATTTGATGGCAGAAAACTTCCCTGATATGGTGAAAGATGACAAGATATCTATCCAAGATGCTCATCGAACCCAGATAAGGTAGATCCCAAAAGAAAGTCACAAAGACATATTATAAACAAACTTGTCAAAACCAAAGATAAACATAGAATTTTAAGAGCGGCTAGTGAGAAAGGAAAAGTCATCTGCAAAGGAGAGTCAATAAGACTAAGTTCGGACTACTCAGAAGAAACCATGCAAGCAAGAAGGCAATGGGATGACATATATAAAGCGTTGAAGGAAAAGAAACAGCCAACCAAGAATTATATATCCAGCAAAATTTTCTCTCAAATTTGATGGCAAATTAGAGGATTACCACATAAACAACAATTTAGGGAATTTGCAAAACCAACCAAAATTACAAGAAATACTAAAGGGAGTCCTCCGGTTAGAAAATCAGTAACATCAGATAACAATCCAAGACTAGAACACAGGACAGAGCAACCAGATATTAACCCAGATAGGTAAATCGCAAAAGTAAATCAAAGCTAAAAC
Source organism: Dugong dugon (assembly GCA_030035585.1). NCBI lineage: Eukaryota > Metazoa > Chordata > Mammalia > Sirenia > Dugongidae > Dugong > Dugong dugon. The sequence continues at coordinate 46,742,939 of CM057465.1, forward strand.
ATTGAAAGCAGGGAAACAGATGTCAATATGTGAAAGATGACAACATTAAAACAAAACAGAGGGACTTAAAAAATGTAGACACTGATTTTTTATATGGAGAGGAAGTCAAGGCGATATAAAGAAATAAAAGACTGGTATAAACTTAGACAAATAGGGGTAAATATTAAGGTAACCACAAAGGAAACTAACAATCCTACCAGTCAAATGAAAAAACTGGAAAAATACAAGGACTCAACAAACACAAAAGCAACAACAACGAAAAAGATGAAAAGAAAATACATAAAGAAAAACGACTCAGCACAGAAAATTAAGTGGAACAAAGAAACTGTGAACAACACACAAAAAAGACTTCAAAATGACAGCACTAAACCCATACCTATCGATAATTGCACTTAATGTAAATCGACTAAACGCACCAAAAAGAGACAGAGAGTGGCAGATTGGAAAAAAAGAACAAGATCTGTCTATATGCTGCCTATAAGAGAAACACCATAGCCTGAAAGACACAACGAAACTATGTCTCATAGACATATACCAAACACTCCTCCCAACAGCAGCCAAGTATACTTTCTTTTCCAATGCACATGGAACATTCTCCAGAATAGACCACATATTAGGCCATAAAGCAGCCTTAACAAAATCCAAAACATCAAAATATTACAAAGCAACTATTCTGACCATAAAGCCATTAAAGTAGAAATCAACAACACAAAAAGCAAGGAAAAAAAATCAAACACATGGAAAATGAACAACATCTTGCTCAAAAACTATTGGATTATAGAAGAAATTAAGGATGGAATAAGGGAACTCATAGAGTCAAACCAGAATGAAAACACATCTTACCACAACCTTCAGCACACAGCAAAAGCAGTGCTCAGAGGTCAGTTTATAACAATAAATGCACACATCCAAAACGAAGAAAGGGCCATAATAAAAACATTAACCTTACAACCTGATGAAGTAGAGAGCAGCAAAAGAAGCCCTCAGGTGCCAGAAGAAGGGAAATCAGAAGAATTAGACAAGAATGAAATGAAATAGAGAACAGAAAAACTATTGAAAGAGTTAACAAGACCAAAAGCTGGTTCTTTAAAAAGATCAACAAAATTGACAAACCACTGGCCAAACTGACAAAAGAAAAACAGGACAGGAAGCAGATAACCCGTATAAGAAATCAGATGGGTGATATCACAACAGAACCAACTGAAATTAAAAGAATCATAACAGAATACTATGAAAAATTGTACTTTAACAAATTTGAAAACCTAGAGGAAATGGACAAATCTCTAGAAACTCATTACCTACCTAAACTAACACAAACAGAGGTAGAACAACTAAATAAATCCATAACAAACGAAGAGATTGCAAAGGTAATTAAAAAACTCCCAACAAAAAAAGCCCAGACCTGGATGGCTTCACAGGTGAAGTCTACCAAACTTTCAGAGAAGAGTTAACACCACTACTACTAAGGATATTTCAGAGCATAGGAAAGGATGGAATACTCCCAAACACATTCTATGAAGCCAGCATAATCCTGATACTCAAACCAGGTAGAGATACCACAAAAAAAGAAAATTACGGACGAATATCCCTCATGAACATTGATGCAAAAATCCTTAACAAAATTCTAACCAATAAAATTCAATAACATATTAAATAAATAATTCACCATGATCAAGTGGGATTTATACCAGGTATGCAGTAATGGTTCAACATTAGAAAAACAATCAATGTAATCCATCAAATAAATAAAACAAAAGAACCACATAATCTTATCAATCGATGCATAAAAGGCATTTGACAAAATTCAATATCCATTCATGATAAAAACTCAACAAAATAGGAATAGGAGGGAAATTCCTCAATATAATTAAGGGAATTTATACAAAGCCAACAGCCAACATCATCCCAAATGGAGAGAGTTTGAAAGCATTCCCCTTGAGAACAGGAACCAGACAAGGATGTCCTTTATCACCGCTATTATTCAACATTGTGCTAGAGGTTCTAGCCAGAGCAATTAGGCTAGAAAAAGAAATAAAGGGCATCCATATTGGTAGTATCTCTATTTGCAGATGACATGATCTTATATACAGAAAACCCCAAAGAATCCACAAGAAAACTACTGGAACTAATGGAAGATTTCAGCAAATTTTCAAGATAGAAGATAAACATATAAAAATCAGTTGGAATCATTTACACCAACAAAGAGAACCTCGAAGAGGAAATCACCAAATCAATATCATTTACAATAGCCCTCAAGAAGATAAAATACCTAGGAATAAATCTAACCAGAGACATAAAAGATCTATACAATGAAAACTACAAGACACTAATGCAAGAAACCAAAAGAGACCTATATAAGTGGAAAAAAAATACCTTGCTCATGGATAAGTAGACTTAACATTGTGAAAATGTCAATTCTACCCAAAGCAATTTACAGATACAATGCAATCCCAATCCAAATTCCACAAGCATTTTTTAATGAGATGGAGAAACAAATCACCAACTTCATATGGAAAGGGAAGAGGCTCCGAATAAGTAAATAATTACTCAAGAAGAACAAATCAAAGACTAGAAGGATGGGGGGACAGGAAAGCTGGTAATATGGAACCCAAGGTTGAGTAAGGACAGCATTAACATGTACTGTGGTTCCTAACAATTCTCATAGGGCAGTATGTGTACTAACTGTTTAATGAGAAACTATTTTGTTCTGTAAACCTTCATCACATCTAAAGTGAGAATAGCAGCACAACTGGAAGAATGTAATTGACGTCACTGAATTGTACATGTAGCAATTTTTGAAACAGTATATCTTTGGCTATGTATGCTTTCACCAAAAAAAAAAAAGGTCTCAAAGGCCAAGAACGGAGCGTATTGACATGTCGTGTGGTTGATAACCAATGCCATTAAACAATATGTGTACTGACTGTTTAATGAGAAAATATTTGTTCTGTAAACCTGCACCTAAAGTAAAAAAAAAAAAAAAAAAGAATTAAAAAAAGAAGAACAAAGTGGGAAGTCCCACACTACCTGATTTTAGAACTGTATATACCACCCCGGTAGTCAAAAGAGCCTGTAACTGGTACAACAACAGATACATATACCAATGGAACAGAACTGAGAATCCAGACTTGAATTCATCCGCCTGTGAATAGCTGATATTTGACAAAGGCGCAAAATCCATTAATTGGGGAAAACACAGTCTCTTTAACAAATGGTGCTGGCATAACTGGATATCCATCTGCAAAAAACTGAAACAAGACCCATACCTCACACCCTACACAAAAATTAATTCAAATTGTATAAAAGACTTAAGTATAAAATCAAAAATGATAAACATCATGGAAGAAAAAATAAGGACCACGCTAGGAGCCCTTATACATGGCATAAACACAATACGAACCATAAGTAACAATGCACAAGCACCAGAAGAGAGACCAGATAAATGGGAGCTCCTAAAAATCAAACACTTATGCTCATCAAAAGACTTCACCAAAAGAGTCAAAAGACAAACTATAGACTGGGAAAAAAATTTTGGCTACGACAAATCCCATCAGCATCTAATCTCTAAAATCTACAAGATACTGCAAAACCTCAACAACAAAAAGACGAATAATCCAATTAAAAAATAGGCAAAGGATATGAACAGGCACTTCGCCAAAGAAGATATTCAGGCAGCTAACTGACACATGAAGAAATGCTCACCATCATTAGCCATTAGAAATGCAGATCAAAACTACAGTGAGATATCATGTCACCCCAACAAGACCAGCATTAATCCAAAAAGCACAAAATAATAAATGCTGGAGAGGTTGTGGAGAGACTGGAACACTTATACACTGTTGGTGGGAATGTAAAATGGTACAACCACTTTGGAAATCGATTTGGTGCTTCCTTAAAAAGCTAGAAATAGAAGTACCATAAGATCCAGCTATCCTGCTCCTTGAAATATATCCTAGAGGAATAGGAGCCATCACACGAATAGATATATGCACACCCATGTTCACTGCAGCACTGTTTACAATAGCAAAAAAGATGGAAACAACCTACTTGCCCATCAACAGATGAATGAAGAAGAAAATTGTGGTATATCCACACAATGGAATACTACACAAAGATAAAGAACAACGATGAAGCTTTGAAACATCGTATAACATAGAGGAATCTGGAGGTCATTATGCTGAGTGAATGTAGTCAGCCACAGAAGGACAAATATTGTATACAACCACTATTATAAGAACTCAAGAAAAGGTTTAAACACAGAAGAAAACATTCTTAGATTGTTGGGGGGGAGGGAGGGGAAGGGTTATCTACTAACTAGATAGTAGATAAGAATTATCTTAGGTGAAGGGAAGGATAGCACTCACTACAAGGGAAGTCAGCACAACTGGACTAAACCAAAGCTAAGAAGTTTCCTGAATACAGTCAAACACTTTGAGGGTCAAAGTAGCCGGGGTAGGGGTCTGGGGACCATGCTTTCAGGGAACATCTAGGTCAACTGGCATAACAAAGCTAATTGAGAATAAGGTCTGCATCCTACTTTGGTGAGTGGCGTCTGGGGTCTTAAAAGGTTGCAAGCAGCTATCTAAGATGCATCAGTTGGTTCCCAATCACCTGGAGTAAAGGAGAATGAAGAACACCAAAGACAAAAGGAAAGAAGTAGCCCAAGAGACAGAAAGGGCCACATAAACTGGAGACTTCATCAGCCTGAGACCAGAGGAACTAGATGTTGCCTGGCTATCACCAATGACAACCCTGACGGGGAACACAACAGAGAGTCCCTGATGGAGCAGTAGAAGGAAGGGGTGCAGAACTCAAATTCTAGTAAGAAGATTAGACTTAATGGTCTGACTGAGACTGGAGGTATCCCAGACAGCATGGTCCCTGGATTCTCTATCAGTCCAGAACAAAAACAATTTCTGAGGCCAACTCTTCAGACAAGGATTGGACTGGACTGTGGGACATAACATGATACTTGTGAGAAGTGTGCCTCTTAGCTCAAGTAGATACAAGAGCCCAAAGAGGCAGCTTCTGTCCAGAGGTGAGATGGGAAGGCAGAGAGGGTTAGGAGCTGGTTAAATGGACATGAGGAATCAGGGTGGAAAGGAGGAGTGTGCTGTCATAGTATGGGGAGAGCAATTAGAGTCACACAACAATGTATGTATAAATTTTTGTATGGTAAAAAATAAAAAATAGAGAAAAGTTATGAGACTAAAAAAAAAATAGGTATAGAAGGGAAATTTCTCAACAAATAAAGGGCATTTATGCAAAACCAATGGTCAGTATCATTCTTAATGGAGAGAGGCCAAAAACGTTCCCCTTAAGAATAGGAACGAGGATGCCCTTTATCTCAACTCCTATTTAACATTGTGCTGGACGTCCTAGCTAGAGCAATAAGGCAAGACAAAGAAATAAAAGTCATCCAAATTGGTAATGAAGAAGTTAAACTGTCCCTATTTGCAGATTATATGATGCTATACATAGATAACCCTAAAGACCCCATGAAAAATCTACTGGAACTAGTAGAAAGATTCAGCAGAGTAGCAGGATACACAATAAACATGCAAAAATTGGTTGGATTCCTATACACTAACAAAGAGAACGATGAAAAGGAAGTCAGGAAAGCAATACCATTTATAATAGCCCCTAAAAAATATAATACTTAGGAATAAATCTAACTAGGGATGTAAAAGACCTATTAAAAGAAAACTACAAAACAGTACTGCAAGAAACCCAAAGCAATCTATATAGTTGGAAAAACATCCCATGCTCATGAATAGGTAGACTCATCATTGTGAAAATGACTATTCTATCCAAAGCAATTTACAAATACAATGCAATCCTGATCCAAATACCAACAACATTCTTTAAAGGGATGGAAAAACTAATCATTAACTTCATATGGAAAGGGAAGACGCCCCGGATGAGTAAAACTCAATTGGAGAAGAAGTAGGAGGAGTTGCCCTACCTGACCTCAGAACCTACTATACAGCTCTGGTAATCAAAACAGCCTGGTACTGGGACAACGACAGATACACTGACCAAGGGAAAATAATTGAGAACCCAGATGTAAATCCATCCACCTACTGTCACCTGACCTTCGATAAGGGCACAAAGTCCATCAAATGGGAAAAATACAATCTTTTTGACAAATGGCACTTGCAAAACTGGATGTCCATCTGCAAAAAAAAAAAAAAAAAAAAAAAAAAACAATACAGGACCCATACCTAACACCACACATAAAAACTAATTCAAAATGAATCAGGGATCTAAATATAAAGCCAAAAACTATAAAGTTTATAGAAGGAAAAATAAGGTCAATGCTAGAGCCCTAATGCACAGCATTAAAAGGATACAAACCATAACAAACAACACAGAAACCCAGAAAATAAGCCAGACTACTGGGATCTGCTAAAATTTAAACACTTATGCTTATCAAAAGACTACACCAAAAGAGTAAAAAGAGAACCTACAGAATGGGAAAAACAATTTTGGACATTACAATTCAGACAAAGTTCTAATCTCTAAAATCTGCAAGAAAATCCAACACCTCTACAACAGAAAGACAAATAATCTAATTAAAAAATGGGCAAAGATAATGAACAGAACTTCTCCAAAGAAGACATTCAAGCGGTGAACAAACTCATGAGGAAATGCTCGCGATCACTAGCCATTAGACAAGTGCAACTTAAAACCACAATGAGATACCATCTCACCCCAGCATTACCGGCACGAATCAAAAGCGCTGGAAATAACAAATATTGGAGAAGCTGTGGGGGAGATTGGAACTCTTATACACTGCTGGTGGGAATGCAGAATGATACAACCATTTTGGAAAATGATATGGCGCTTCCTTAGAAAGCTAGAAATAGAAATAGCATACGATCCAGCAATCCCACTTATAGGAATATATCCTAGAGAAAGAGGAGCCATATTTATTGCAGCACTGTTCACAATAGGAAAAAGATGGAAACAACCTAGACGCCCATCAACAGATGAATGAATAAACAAACTATGGTACATACACACAGCGGACTATTATGCAAAGATAAAGAACAATGACGAATCTGTGAAGCATCTCTTAACATGAATGAGACTGGAGAACACTATGCTGAGTGAAATAAGTCAATCACAAAAGGACAAATATTGTATGAGACCACTACTGTAAAAAGTCATGAAAAGGTTTACACACAAAAAGAAACAATCTTTGATGGTTACGAGGGAGGGCAGTGGCAGGGGTAGAAAAACAGTAGACAGACAATAGATAAGTGGTAACTTTGCCGAAGGGTAAGACAGTACAGAATACTGAGGAAGCCAGCACAAGTTGTACAAGGAAAAATCATGGAAGTTCCAGAGACCCATCCAAACTCCCTGAGGGACTGAAATGCCTGGCAGAGAGCTGTGGAGACCATGGTCTCAGGGAACACCTAGCTCAATTGTCATAACACGGTTTATAAAGAAATTGTTCTGCATTCTACCTTGGTGAGTAGCACCTGGAGTCTTAAAAGCCTGTGAGCAGCCACCAAAGTACTCCGCTGGTCTCATCCCTTCGGGAGGAAGGGAGAATGAAGAGAATAGGATACAAGGAAAAAATTAGTCCAAAGTACTAATGGACCACAGCTACTACAGCCTCCACCAGACTGAGTCCAGTACAGCTGGATGGTGCCCAGCTTCCACCACTGACTGCTCTACCCGAGATCACAACAGAGGTTCCTGGACAGAGCTGGAAAAGGATGCAGAACAAAATTCTAACTCACAAAAAAAAAAAAAAAAAAAAAAAAACAGTTTTACTGGCCTGACAGACTGGAGAAACCCCACGAGTATGCCCTCGACACCCTTTTAGCTCAGTGGTGAAGTCACTCCCAAGGCTCACTGTTCAGCCGGGGATTGGAGACCCCCATAAAACAAAAACGGGACTAATGAGGCACAGCAGTCTAGGGACAAGGATAGATGGTAGGTGAGGATAGGAAAGCTGGTGATAGGGAAGCAAAGGTTGAGAAAGGACAGTGTTGACATGCCGTGGGGTTGTTAACCATTGTCATAGGGCAATATGTATACTAACTGTTTAATGAGAAACTGTTCTGCAAATCTTCATCTAAGGTAGAAAAAAAGAAAAGAATTATCTATATGAGTTCAAATTTACAACAGGAACTCCAAAGTTTTGATGGAAGCTTAGGGGGCAGTGAGTTGAAGATAATGGTGATGGAATAATTTGGAAAAGGATAACGAGAATAGCAGCACAACTGGAAGAATGTATTCAATGTCACTGAATTGTACATGTAGGAACTTTTGAAATGGTGTAACTTTGGCTATGTATATTTTCACCAAAAGAAAAAAAAAGGTCCTCCAAGGTAGAGAAGGGAGAGTGTTGATGTGTCATGGGGTTGTTAACCAGTGTCATAAACATGTGTACTGTTTAATGAGAAACTATTTGTTCTGTAAACCCTCACCTAAAGTACAATAAAAAAATTAAAAAGAAAATAAAATTATATCAACTAAAAGCAATAATTTTGAAGTTACTGGCCTATTTCAAGACACACACACACACAGAGTTTAGCTAGCATTTATTGCTCACCTAGTATTCACTCACACAAACACACACACGCACCCACACTGTTTAGCTATCATTTATTGATCATCTACTATTTGTCAGGGTATACACTATAAATTTAGTGTATATTAAAATTATTTAATTTCATACCAAACCCCTATAAGTTATATACTGCTATTGTCCCTGATTCACTGAAGACAAACCCAGGGCACAGAGAAGTTAGGCAAATTGTCCAAATCTGCACAGGCAGTAAGTGGTCATAGCCAATAATCAAACCTGGTAATCTCATTCCCAAACATGTTTTCTTAACTATGTTTTTTTTTTCTTTTTGTATATGTATATATGTGTGTGTGTGTATGTATCAAAAAACAAAAACAAAACAAAAAAAAAAAAACCAGTTGCCATCAAGTTGGTTCCAGCTCATAGCAACCCTATAGTGACCATATAGGACAGAGTAGAATTGCCCCACAGGTCTTCCAAGGAGAGGTTTGTGGATTAGAGTTGCCAACCTGTTGGTTAGCAGTCATAACTCTTAACCACTGTGCCACCAGGGCTCCTGATACACACACACACACATATATTATAATTGGGTCCAAACACCTTAGACGCAGTTTATTACTTAAGCTTTGCTAAATTTCAGGCTTTGGCCCAAGGCCTAGATCAACAGATACACAGTTAACCCCAGATGCTAACACTTTAATATAAATAAAGAATTAGTTCCAGGAGCATTATCAAAAGGCATCGCTCAAATAAAATTATTGTGAAAAAAAAAGAATGTTATCCATAATGATTATACAGATTGTGAAACTGTGTCTAATATATCATGATTAAATTAAATTGATTTTCATTTTGTCTCTGATTTACTAACAAGACCTCATCCATTTCCTTATTTTTCATCAGTACAGTGTAAATGTCCTACTGCTGTGCCTAGTCACTAGAAATCCGGAGGTCCACTTAGATTGTAAAGAGATATTGAGTTTCCAGAATACCTAAATTTAAGTCTATGGGCTTCAAGGGGATCTATAATCTCTCTGGAAAAGCGTGGCAGGCATGCAGGTATAGATGCATGCGACTATACATGTACATGTTTATGTGCACGTGTTATTTCTTTGCAGAGAGAACCTGTGACCTTTTTTAGACCATTGAATCAGTTTTTGGCAGTGTATAACTATTCCTCTCCTATGCTTCTTACAATCCTAGAGCTGTTAAGAAGGTGACATGTTGTTATTGCCGTCGAGTCGGTTCCTACTCATAGCAACCATACATACAACTGAACAAAACATTGCTCGGTCCTGCACCATCCAATAATCGTCCTTATGCTTGACCCCATTGTTGCAGCCACAGTGTCAATCCATCTCTTTGAAGGTCTTCCTCTTTTTCACCGACCCTCTACTTTACCAAGCAAGGTGACATGGATTAATGGAAAAAGATATGGTATGGAAAACTAGATTGCATAATAGTTAAGAGAACATGTCCTGGAGTGAGGCTACCAAGTTTGAATCTTGGCTCTGGCCACTTATTGCTTATGTGTATTTGGAAAATTTGTTTAATTTCCCTGTGCCTCAGGTTTGCCATCAGTGAGTTAGAAACAATAGCGGTGTGTATCTTATTGGCATCCTATACGATTAAACAATTTTAATATACATAGCTTGTAGAGTTATAAATGCTAAGCCTGAGTTCTAGGTTTTCACTGTTACTGTAAGATCTTAGAAAATCCGTTCTAAAATCAAGCCACTGTGTTTAAATTGGTGAAAATAAGGACTGTACTCCTGTTCTAGCTGCCTATGGTGGTGTAACAAACCACCTCAAACTTACTGACTTAAAACAATGAACATTTATTTTGCTCTGTAGGCAGGGTTCAGTGGGAACCACTCATCACTGTTCTGCACACCATCAGCTGCTGGGGTGATTCAAGTGCTTGGGAATGGATTATCTGAAGCCTTCCTGTCTCTCATAACTAGTGGTAGATGTTGATTGTCAGTTGGGATCTCATCTGAGCTCTCAACCAGCACACCTACATGCAATCTGTCCATATGGCTACTTGTCTCCCTCGCAGCGTGGTGGCCAGGTTTCAAGAATAAGCATCTAAAGGAAACTAAGCAGAAGCTATATCACATTTTATGGGCAGAATTCAAAAATCACATAGGGTGGTATCTTTAGTAGTCACAGGCTCACTCAAATTCAAAGGGAGGCACATGGACTGACTTTTTGTTTGTTTGGTTGGTATTTTTTCATTGTACTTTAGATGAAGTTTTACCGAACAAACAGTTTCTCGTTAAACAGTCAATACACATATTGTTTTCTGACATTAGTTAACAACCCCATGATATGTCAACACTCTCCCTTCTCTACCTTGGAGGACCTTTTTTTGGTGAAAATATACATAGTCAAAATTTCTACATGTACAATTCAGTGACATCGATTACATTCTTCCAGTTGTGCTGCTTTTCTCACTATCCTTTTCCAAATTATTCCATCACCATTATCTTCAACTCACTGCCCCCTAGGCTTCCCATCAAACATTTTGAGTTTCTATAGTCAATTTGATCTCACATAGATAATCCCTTTTTTTTTTTTGTACCTTAGATGAAGGTTTTCAGAACAAATAGTTTCTCATTAAACAGTTAGTACACATATGGCCCTATTGACAATGGTTAACAACCCCATGACATTTCATCACTGTCTTTTCCCAATCTTGGGTTCTCTATCACCAGCTTTCCTGTCTTCTCCTGCCTTCTAGTCCTTGTCCCTGGGCAGCTATGGCTCATTAGTCCCATTTTATGAGGCTGTCCAATCCCCAGCGGAATGGTGAACTTCAGGAGTGACTTCACCACTGAGCTAAAAGGGTATCTGGGGGCCATACTCTCAAGGTTTCTCCAGTCGATCAGGCCAGAAAATCTGGTCTTTTTTTTGTGAGTTACAACTTTGTTCCACATCGTTTTCCAGCTCTGCCCAGGACCCCCTATTGTGATCCTCGTCGGAGCAGTCAGTGGTCGTAGCCAGGCACCATCTAGCTGTACTGAACTCAGTCTGGTGCACACTGTGGTAGCTGTGGTCCATTAGTCTTTTAGACTAGTCTTTTCCTTGTATCTTGTTCTCTTCATTCTCCCTTGCTCCAGAAGGGGTGAGACCAGTGGAGTATCTTAGATGGCAGCTCACATGCTTTTAAGACCCCAGATGGTACTCACCAAGGTAGAAGGTAGAACATTGTCTTTATAAACTGTGTTATGCCAATTGAACTAGATGTTCCCTGAGACCACGGTCCCCACAGCCCTCCACCCAGCAATTCAGTCTCTGAAGGAGTTTGGAAGTGTCTATGGAGCTTCCATGAACTTTCCTTATACAAGTTGTGCTGGCTTCCCCAGTATTGTGTACTGTCTTACCCTTCACCAAAGTTACCACTTATCTATTGTCTATTTTGTTTCCCCCACCCCTCCCATCCCTTGTAACCAACAAAGATTATTTCTTTTTGTTTGTAACTTTTACATGAGTTTTTACAGTAGAGGTCTCATACAATATTTGTCCTTTTGTGATTGACTTACTTCACTCAGCATAATGTCCTCCAGTTTCATCCATGTTATGAGATGCTTCACAGATTCATCATTGTTCTTTATCTTTGCATAATACTTCATAGTGTGTATGTACCATAGTTTGTTTATCCATTCATCTGTTGATGGACATCTAGATCATTTCCATCTTTTTGCTATCGTGAACAGTGATGAAAGGAATATGTGTGTGCATATATCTATTCATGTGACGGCCCTTATCTCTCTAGGATATATTCATAGGAGTGGAATTGCATTTTGTAGTGCTTTTTTTATGTGGTGCTGACGTTTTCTTTGTTCCTCTTATTCTCCTGTGCTGAGTTCCTTTTGTTTGTGGATTTTTTTTTCATTTCTTTTGTTTTTGTAGGTTTTGTTTTTACTGAGACTTTATGTTTTTCTTTTTTTTTTTTTTTTTGATGAATAGGTTTGTTAACTTTCTTTGTGGTTAAATTTACCCTTATCTTCATAGATTTGAACCAGTCTATTATTACTTGGTATTGTCGGGCCTTCCTCTCCATTCGAAGGTTCTATACTTACACAGTTTATTTCCTCTTTTATTCTTCTGATGGTGTTGTCGTTTAGAGATTAACCTCTCTGGTTCCCTGTTGTAATTCTTTTGATTTTGCATAGTCCTTAAGAGTTCATATCCTAGGTTGGTATTTGGCTAGGACAATCCTGTGTCCTATATTCAGCCTGTGTTCTGAAGTTGTTTGTTCTCAGATTGAAGGACTCCCTTTATAAGTTTTGTAAGTTTGGTTCAGTTTTTACATAGTCCCTTTAGTTGTGTTTATCTGGAAATGACCTAATTTCACCATCATATTTGAACGAGAGTTTTGCAGGATATATTATTATTGGCTGGTAATTTTTTTTCTCTCAAAGTTTTATATATGTAATCCCATTGCCTTCTTGCCTGCATGGTTTCTGCCAAATAATCCGAGCTTAGTCTTATTGTTTCTCCTCTGTATGTGAGTATTTGTTTTTTTCCAGCTGCTCTCAGGATTCTTTGTTTGTCTTTGGTTTTTAGGGAGTGTGATTATGATATGCCTTGGTGATTTTCTTTTGGGGTCTATCCTATATGGGGTTTGTTGAGATTCTTGGATGGTCAGCTTTTCATCTTTCATGATATTCTGGAAGTTTTCTGTCAGCAATTCTTCAGTGATCCTCTCTGTGTTTTCTGTTTTCTCTCTCCCGATCTGGAACTCTGATCGCTTGCAGATTTTTGCTTTTGATTGTATCCCACATAATTCTCAGGGTTTCTTCATTTTTCTTCATTCTTTTTTCTGATTTTTCCTCAGAGTTGCAGCTGAGTGTTTGTCTTCCATTTCGCTGATCATATCTTCCATCATTTCAAGCTTACTCCTCAGCCCTTCTATGACACTGTCCATTCCTGAGATCTTGTTGTTTATCTTTTGTATTTCTAATTGTTGTTTTTGTATGATTTCTAGTTGTGAATTTATTTTGGCATTTTGTTCCTGTATTATTTTCTTGAATTTTTTTCCTTTTTTTTTGCCTTTATTTTCCATGAATTTGTTTCCCTTTTCCATCAATTTGTCTATTTTTTCCTCATTTTTGTCTGCTTTTTGCTTCAACTCTTGGATAATTCTGAATATCAGAGATTTGAATTCCCTATCTGTTAGGTCTAGTGCTTTTTCTTCTACTGGAAAGTCATCTGGTGTTTTATTTTGGACCCTACTAGAACAATCCTGTCCTGCTTTTGTAAATGTTTTGATACTGTCTACTGTCTTTGGGGCATTCAGTGGTTATTTTCCTCGTTTATTGATTGTAGATTTGTTTGTTTCATCCTGCTTTTTTGTTTTATTTGATTATGTCTGAGCAAAAGCTGTGCATTGTTTGCTGTTTGTTTGACTGTGGGTACGATACTTTTCACCTCCTTCTCCAATGGGCAGGGTCAGTCACTCACGTATGGTACAATAGGGCAACTCTAGATGAAGGGGAGTTGTTGGGATTGGTTGTTTGTGGCACTCACCAGGGCCGACAGTGCAGACCAGGAATCAGTGCAGAGCAGGTTCCAGTAGGCCATTCCTGTGCTGCTTGGGAGTGTGATGTTCACTGCACAGTGCAGATAGGCAGGAAGGAGGGGAAGATTGTGTTGTGTGGAGCTAAGATCGGTATGAGAAAAAGGAGAGAGAGGAGAGAGGAACAGGAGTGAAAAATAAACAAACAAACAAAAAAGAGTGCTAAGGGAGCTTGCTATTGGAGTAGAGAGATGAGAGACAGAAATGGGGAAAAACAAAAATGAAAAAAATAATAAGGGTAAAAGAAAAAAAGAATAAATCAAGAAACTGGAAATGAAGAAAGACTAAAAGGGAATAAGAGAGAGAAGAAAACAAAACAAAGAAATTAAAAAACAAAACAAAACAAAAAAAAAAAACCCCAAGAAAAAAGAAATTCCCCAGGGATGTCACTGTGTGTCTGTGCAGAGTTAAGTGGGTAGCTTCCAAGCCATGCAGTACTGCTCAGCTAGAAGGGGCTCCCAAGTTGAGAAAAGAAAAAGAAAACAAAGAAACAATCAAAGCAGAACAAACAAACAGATAAACAAACAATGAAGCCTCAAGATTCCCAACACAGTGGTGGCATGGGCCAGGAAACAGTTTCCCTGTTGAACGGTGTTTCACAGCCTTTCAGGAAGAAGCAAAGATGGCACACAGAGCCATGTATTTGAGGGAAAGGAGGGGGAGGTCTTGAGAGGTAAGGAAGAAATCTAAAGTAGTGGAAAAAAGCAACCCCAGCAGCCAACAAAAGGCACTCAGGGAGTCAGCCAGTGCAGGCGGGTAGAATCCAAGTGACACCAGAGTGAAGCTGTTGCTTCCTGGCAAGAGACTGTGGCTGCAGGAAGCAGAGGAAGCTACATGGGGGTGAAGAAGGGTGAGGGGTGGGAAAGTGTATATCGCTGGTTACCGGTTGTTCTGTCTCCTGCTGGAAGCTCCATGAAGCTGCTTTCTCATACCCCCTGTTCACTGATCTCCAATAGGAGCCCAAGATGGTGGATCCATGCTGCAGTAGCTGATAGGGCACCTCTGCATGTTCTCTCCTCGCTCTCTGTTCTCAGTCAGTTTCTTATTCTCTTCGGTGCTTGGTTGAGTTCATCTCTTCATTTGATGCTTAGGGTTTTAGGATTGACGTGTGACTCTGTTTGACTTATTTTTTCTGATCTGTGCTGCAGAGGGATAGCGTGGTGCTTCTGACTATATTGCCATGTTGCCTGGAAGTCCTTGGACTGGCTTTTTAAGGAATGAAATGTCAAAGTCATAACTTAAGAAGAGAATGTGGGATGGGAGGTGATGTTGCAACAATTTTTGGAAAACACGATCTACCACAACTACCTACCATATAGGACTTTTTTTTTTTTTTTGACATGATGAACATGCAATGTATTAAAAAATAAAAATAAAAAAGCCCAGTATGGCGATACACATGGCAATTAAAAGGCTCTCAAGTTATAATCGTGCGAATGACGTTTGAATTTCTTATAATTTTCACATTTAACATAGCTTTATTCTTCTTCGATTTTTTTTTCATTTATTTACAAATAAAAAATAAAAGAAAACATTCTTAAGTCACAGGCTTTTCCCCCTCCAAAAAAAAGAGGGGAAGACAGACAGAGAAAGAGACAGAAAGAGGACTTAATAGAAAGCACAAAATAAGTTAGTAGAGATAAATAACCTATTTTAGTAATGAAAATTAACTACTTCTCTCCAGTTATAATGCAAAAATATTTATATCATATTTTTATATTTTAAAATATGTAACAAGATTTTATTTAAAGTAAATGCATCTAAAATAATTAAAACCTTTCACGAACTATTCCAGAGAATAATAATGATGGGATGCACAGTAAGTTGCTTGTGAAATATGCATAATGCTCATTCCAAAACCAGATGAGGTCTGGAGAATAAATGAGATATGAAAGTCAATTGTCCTCTTGAGCACAACGAAAAGTTCCTAAATAAAATATATTATACAAAAATAATAAAGAAAATGTGTACTGACAAATGTGAATTGATCCCACAAACACAAGTGTAGTTTAACATGAGAAAACTAATACATGTATTTCACCATAGAATGAGTTAAAAGAAAAAAAAATTAATAAATGTAGGAAAATGTAAGTAAAATTTAACATCTAATTATGATAAATATTTTTATGATAATAAAAATATAAAGATAATCTTTTTGCTGTTAAAGACATTTAGAATAAGCCACAGTAAATATTATAATAGACTTTAAGATGTACAAGAGCAAATGGTTAGTATCACAACTCTTCTTAACAATGTTTTGACAATCCTACCTAGTGCCATTAAAAAGAAAAAGGAGTAAAATACGTACGAATCAGGGAGAAGACACTAACAGAAATTATTTTCAATGAATCTAACCAATAAGTCTGTGTTATTTATTTGAAGAGAAAAACCAGTTTAGAAAATTTGTCAGATGCAAGAGCTAAAGAAAAGATTAACTATAACAAGATGTGCACTCACTGGGAGAAGATGTTAAACAGATATAATTGACAAGGTGTAGTATAGCTGTATGTAAATTAACATGTATAGAACACCCACTAATAAGTAAGAAAAGATTAAAAAAAAAAAAAAGAACTCTAATACTTGACTCGCACTTTAACATCAGAGGTAACCTGAATGACCAAAACACAAGCAAAAAGTCCCGCTGCATCTGGAATCAAGGTAATACCATTCAAAACAAATTAAAGTTTGTTTTACATCCTCCAAATAAGCAAGAGTTTATAAAGTTTTGTAATGTCAACTGTTGGCTGAATGTCATGCAATGTGGAATTCTATAAACTAATAGTAGGAGAATACACCGACATAACCATTTCTATTACCTTCAGATTGAAGATATCCATATCTTTTGTCCAGAATATCCTAGACATATACACTGGAGGCATGTACACCAAGGCACATATGCAATAGGATCATACAGTGTTTATTCTTTCTTGTCTTCCTTGTTTCACTAACATCTTTGAAATTCATTTATACTGTTGTACATACCAGATACTTTGTTCTTGTTAATTGATGAATAGTATTTCATTGTATGACTATACTATGACTTTAAAAAAAAAAATCTATTATCTTCTTCATAGCCATTGGGATTGCTTTATTTATTTATTTTTAATCATGAATTAAATAAACCAAACCAAACAAAACCCATTGCCATCAAGTCAATTCCAACTCATAGCAACCCTGTAGGACAGAGTAGAACAGTCCCGTAGGTCTCCAAGGAGTGGCTGGTGGATTTGAATTGCCAACCTTTTGGTTAGCAGCCATACCTCTTAACCACTACCCCCACCAAGGCCCATCATGAATTAAGGTACTATAATTATTTTTGTATGAGTCTTTTTGTGGAAATAGGCTCTTGTTTCTCTTAGACATATACCTAGGAGTGGAATTAGGAATTACCAGGTTATAGAAAAAATATACTTTTAAGCTTATAGAAGGAGCCTTGGAGGCACAGTGGTCAAGTTCTTGGCTGCTAAATGAAAGGTCGGCAGTTCAACCGACCAGCTACTCCATGGGAAAAAGTTGTGACAGTCTGCTTCTGTAAAGATTACAGCCTTGGAAACCCTATTGGGCAGTTCTACTCTGTCCTGTAGGGTTGCTATGAGTTGTTATCAATTTGACAGCAACAGGTTTTTTTTTTTTTTTTAACTTTATAGACAATGCCAAACAATTTTCCAAAAGAATTTACCATTTTAAATTTCCAGAAGCAATATATGGTGATTAATTATGTTTAGCACCTTCATATGGAGCTCACTTGGTCTAGAACAAATAGTCTTTTTCAGAATTAGCCAAAGATAAGGGACACATTAGTCTCTTCAAAGTTGCAAAGCAAACAGCTGTGAAGAACGGCCTGAGGAGCTACTCAAGCAAGCTTAATCAATTAGTTTTCCAACTTCCGGGGTAGAAGGTTATGGCAACAATTGTCCAGAGATTTTTCAGAACTGCTACAAGCTAGTGACTACTATGTGCCTGTCATAAAATTCCTTTCTGAATGGAAATGTTTTCAGTGATTATCCTACCCTTATTTACAATTTTTGGTAAGTTATTAGAAGAAGAATATGATTTTTTGTTGCTGCTGTTGTTCTTTTCAGTTCACAGATTTCTGGGCCAAGTAGAACCACATACAGATCATGAGATCATGGACTTTGAGTCTGATGTCGTGATTCAATGAGATTTTGGGTTCTTCATACAAGAGGACATTGAATATTTATGAATTAGAGCACAGACTATGTCAAGATTATTGTTCAGCAAATATTCACTCCCCTTCTCACATCATCTCCATTGTTTGATGGAGTGCGTCTTCCAACTCACTGATGATGGGCTTGCCCAGGATTTGCTTTGGCTGATAGGATATTAGCAGATATACACAGAAGCCTTAAATGACCTTGCACAGTTTGGTTTGTCTTTTACACTCTGGTAATCCCAAATGGAAGAATATAACCTAGGTAGCTACAGCCCTTTTAGCCCTGATCCCTAAATCAGACATGTAGCAGAACTGAATCCAAAACACAGATGACTGGAGCACAGAACTTGTGCCTTAAAAGGTACTTCCCAACTGTGACTATTGTAGATCAGCTGAAATCCAATCAACTAAAACCCTAAGTAGGAAAATAAATGTAATTGTAAGCTACTAGTTTTGGGGTAGTTTGTTATGCAGTATTATTGTGTCAATAACTAACCTTAAAGAAGTTATAGTTAAGTGAGTGGAAGACAAAAGTAAATGATAACATTTGCCTATCTCCTCTATGACAAAAACCTAACCCAAACTCATTGCTGTTCAGACAATTCTGACTCATGGTGACTACAGCTGTGTCAGAGTAGAACTGTTTCATAGGATTTTCTTAGCTGTAGTCTTTAGAGAAGATCGCCAGGCCTTTCTTCCATGGCACAGATGCATAAGTTTGAACCATCAATCAATATGCTAACAGATAATTGCAATTCATTTGCACCATCCACAGACCTTGTGGCTTCTGTGAGGTATACCAAGAATACTACAGAAGCATAAAGAAGGAGAATAAAACAAAAATGACATAAAGTGGGTGTAAGAGTAGGAGAAGTTTCTCTAGAGGAGATAGCTCTTTAAATCAGGCTTGAGATGGATCTAGGTTGATACGTGGGTGTTGATTGTTCCAGACCAAGGGAGTAGAATGAGTAAAGCATGAAACAATAAAGAACATGGCACATATGAGGAGTCCAAAGTAGTTCAGTGAGTTCTGGTGGTGTACTGGTTAAAGCCTTCAACTGCTAACAAAAAGGATGATAGTTCGAACCCACCAGCTGCTTCTTGGGAGAAAGGCGTGGCAGTCTGCTTCCATAAAGATTTAAAGCCTTGGAAACCCTATGGGGCAGTTCTAGTCTGTGCTATAGGGTCGCTATAAGTTGGAAGTGACTCAAAGGCAATGGGTTTTTGGGTTTGGTAAGTAGTTCAGTATAGAAGGAGTGAAAGGGTACGTATGGCAGAGTGAGTGGAAATAAGGTTAGAAGACAATACAGAATTCAGATTATGAGGGACTTCCAGGCAACATGGCACTATAGTCAGGAGCACCACGCCGCCCCTCCACAGAAAAGATCCAAAAAATTAAGTCAAACAGAGACAAACGTCAATACTAAAACTGTAAACAACAAATGAAGAGATAAAGAACTCAGCCAAGCACAGAATGGAATAAGAAACTGACAGAGAACAGACAGCAAGGAGAGATTCATGCAGAGGTCTCATATCAGCTAATGCAGCACAGATCTGCCATGTGGACTCCTATCAGAGATTGGTGAACAGGGAGTATGAGAAAGCAGCTTCATGGAGCTTCCAGCAGGAGACACAACAACTAGTAACCAACGATATATGCTTTCCCACCCCCCGCCTTTCTTCACTCCCACTCGGCTTCCTCTGCTTCCTGTAGCCACAGTCTCTTGGCCAGGAAACACCAGCTTCACTTAGGTGCCTCTTGGATTCCACCCGCCCTCACTGGTCAGCTCCCCGAGTGCCATTTGTTGGCTGCTGGTGTTGCTTTCTTCCACTTCTTTTGATTTCTTCCTTGCCTCTCACCACCTCCACCTCCTTTCTCTCAAATACCTGGATCTGTGTGCCATCTTTGCTTCTTCCAGAAAGGCTATGAAACACTGCTTGATTATGAAACTGCTTCCTGGCCCTTGCCACCATGCTGGTGGGATCTCTGGGGGGGGGGGTAGTTTGTTTGTACTGATTTATTCTGTTTTGATTTGTTTTCTTTTTCTTTTGTCAGCTTGGGAGCCCCTTCTAGCTGGACAGTACTGCATGCAGCTTTGGAACTACTCCCTTACTCTGTACAGACGTGCAGTGGGATCCTTTATAGCATTTCTTTTTTTTGGTTTCTTTGTTTTGTTTTCTTCTCTCTCTTTTTTCACTTTTTGTCTTTCTTCATTTCTCAGTTTCTCGTCCCTCTATACTTACCTTCTCTTCCTGTCTCCTGATACCTAGTGCTAGGCTACACCTCTAACCATTCTAGCAAGGCTCTATTTCACGGGATGGGAGCAACTACCCCAGTCCTTGCAGCCACACTGATGGGAACACTGGGGGCTTTTCTTTTTTTCCCCTTATTTTTATTTATTCATTTTTTTTCTTTTCCCCTTTTTTCTTTTCCCTTATTGTTTTTCTCCATTTCTCAGTCTCTTATCTCGCCACTCCAAAGGCAAGCTCCCATAGCACTCTTTTTTGTTTGATTGTTTGTATATTTTTGGCTCCCATTCCTCTCTTCTCTTTCTCCTCTTTCCCATGCCGATTTTAGCTCCACACATCACAATCTCCCCCCTCCTTCCTGCCTACGTGCACCATGTACTGAACATCACACCCGGAGGCAGTACATGCATGGCCTACTGAAACCTGCCCTGCACTGATTCCCAGCTCTAATATGTGCCACGAACAACCCATCCCAGAAACTCCCTTCAGCTGGATCTGCCTTGCTGTACCATACCTGAGTGACTGACCATGTCCATTGGAGAAGGAGGTGAAAAGTATCGTGCCAAGAGATGAGCAAACAATAAAGAACATACAGCCTGCATGCTCAGACATAACACAATAAAACAAAACAACAGGATGTAACAAACAAATCTACAATCAATAAAAGAGTAAAATAACTACCAAGTGTCCTGAAGGCAGCAGACAATATCAAAACATATACAAAAATAGGACAGGATGGTTTCAGTAGGCATATAAAATAAAACAACAGATGACTTTATGGTAGAAGAAACAGCACTAGAACTACCTGATAGAGAATTCAAATCTCTAATATTCAGAGCTATCCTGAGTTGAAGCAAAAAGCAGACAAAAATGAGTAAAAAATAGACAAATTCATGGAAAATACAGACAAAAAAAATGGAAGAATTCAGGAAAATAATAAAGAAACAAAATGCTATAATAAATTCACAACTAGAGATCATACAAAAACAACATTTAGAAATCCAAAAGACAAACAACAAGATTTCAGAAACAGACAGTGTCATAGAATGGCTGAGGAGCAGGTTTGAAATGATGGAAGATAGGATCAGTGAAATGGAAGACAAACACTTGGATACAGCTCTGAGGAAAATTCAGAAAAAAAGAACGAAGAAAATGAGGAAACCCTGGGAATTATGTAGGGTACAGTCTAAAACAAAAATTTGCAAGTGATTCAAGTTCCAGAACAGGGGGAGAAAAGAGAAAACACAGAGAGGATCATTGAAGAATTGCTGACAGAAAACTTCCCCAATATCATGAAAGATGAAAAACTGAGCATCCAAGAAGCTCAAAGAACCAGACATAGGATAGACCTTAAAACAAAATCCCTAAGGCATATCATAATCACACTCCCTAAAAACCAAAGACAAACAAAGAAGGCTGAGAGCAGCTGGAGAAAAACAAAAAGTCACAAACAGAAGAGAAACAATAAGACTAAGCTTGATTTATTCGGCAGAAACCATACAGGCAAGAAGGCAATGGGATGACATATAGAAAACCTTGAGAGAAAAAAAAATTACCAGCCAAGAATAATATATCCTGCAAAACTCTCGTTCAAATGTGATGGTGAAATTAGGTCATTTCCAGATAAACAGAAATTAAGGGACTATGTAAAACTTACAAGAGTTATTAAAGGAAGTCCTTAGATCTGAGAACAAACAATATCAGACCACAGGCTGTATATAGGACACAGGATTGTACTAGCCAGATAACAAGCTAGGAAATGAACTCTCAAGGACAATCCAAAACCAAAAGAATTACAACAGGGAATCAGAGAAGTTAATCTGTAAATAACAACAACATAACAAAAATAAAAGAGGGAATAAATGGTGTAGGTATAGAACCTTCTAATGGAGAGGAAAGCAAGGCAATATCAAGTAATAATAGACTGGTTCAACCTAGGAAGATAAGGCTAAATTTCAAGGTAACCACAAAAAAGTTAAGAAACCTACTCATCAAAATAAAGAAGAAAAACATAAAGTCTCAGTAAAAACAAAACCTACAAAAACAAAAGAAACAAAAAAAAAATTCACAAACAAAATGAATTCAGCACAGGAGAGTAAGAAGAACAAAGAAAATGTCAGCACCACAAGAAAAAAGCACTACAAAATGACAGCAATAAACTCACACCTATCAATAATTACACTGAATATAAATGGCCTAAATGCACCATAAAGAGATGGAAAGTGACCTAATGGATAAAAAACAGGATCCATCAATATGCTATCTACAAGAGACACACCTTAGAAACAAAGATGTAAATATATTAAAAATCAAAGGATGGAAAAAAAATATATCAAGCAAACAACTACCAAAAAACAGCAGGAGTGGCAATATTAATCTCAGATAAAATAAACTTTAAGCAAAATCCACCATAAAAGACAAAGGAGGACACTATATAATGATTAAGGGGATGATCCATCATGAAGACATAACCATAATAAACATCTGTGTACCCAATTACTGGGCCCCAAAATACTTAAACAAACTCTAACAGCACTGAAAAGAGAAAATGACAGTTCCACAATAATAGTAGGAGACTTCAACACACCACTCTCAGTAAAGGACAGAACAACTGAAAAGAAACTCAGCAGAGATACAGAAGACCTAAAGGGCACAATCAGCCAACTTAACATCATAGTCATATATAGAACACTACACCCAATAGCTGCAAAGTACACATTCATTTCCAATGCACATGAAATGTTCTACAGAATAGACCACATCTTAGGCTACAGACCCATCCTCAACCAGATCCAAACCATTGAGCTAATATAAAGTATCTTCTCTGAAACAATGCCATCAAGGTGGAAATTAACAACAGGAAGAGCAAGGAAAAAGAATCAATTACATGGAAAACGAGAAACACCCAGCTTGCAAACCGCTGGGTAATAGAAAAAATCAGAGATGGAATCAAAAAATTCCTAGAATCAAACAAGAATGAAAATATGTTGCAACAAAACCTTTGGGACACAGCAAAGGCAGTCCTCAGAGGACAATTTATAGCAATAGATGCACACATCAAAAAAAAAGAAAGGGACAAAATCAAAAGATTAACTACACAACTCGAACAAATAGAAAGAGAACAGCAAAAAAAGCCCACAGCCTCCAGAAGAAAGGAAATAACAAGGATCAGGGCGGAAAAAGTGAAATAGAGAAAAACAATAGAAAGAATTAACAAACTCAAAAGTTGCTTCTTTGAAAGAATCAACAAAATTGACAAACCACTGGCCAGACTGACAAAAGAAAATCAGGAGAGGACGTAAATAACCCAAATAAGAAGTTAATGGGAGTCATTACAACAGATCCAACTGAAATAAAAAGGATCATAACATAGTATTATGAAAAACCATACTCCAACAAATTTGAAAATCTAGAGGAAATGGGTAAATTTCTAGAGACACTCTACATACCCATACTAACACAAAGTGATGTTGAAAATACAAACAGACCCATAACAAAAGAAGAGATGGAAAAGGTAATAAAAAAATTCCCAAATAAAAAAAAATCCTGGCCCAGATGGCTTCACTGGAGAATTCTACCAAACATACAGAGAAGTACTTATACCACTACTACTCAAACTATTTCAGAATATAGAAAAGGAAGCAACAGTTCCAAATTCCTTCTATGAAGCCAGCATAACCCTGATACCAATACCAGGCAAAGACACCATAAAAAAAGAAAATTACTGACCAATATCTCTCATGAATATAGATACAAAAATTCTAAACAAAATTCTAGCCAATAGAATTCATCATATCAAAAAAATAACACACCACAACCAAGTAGGATTCATACCAGGTATGCAAGGATGAGTAGAAAATCAATCAATGTAATCCTCAACATAAAAGAAAGGAAAGAAAAGAATCACATGATCATCTCAATTAATGCAGAAAAGGTATTCAACAAAGTCCAACACCCATTCCTGATAAAAACTCTCAATAAAATAAGTATAGAAAGGAAATTTCTCAACATAATAAAGGGCATCTATGCAAAACCAACAGCCAACATCATTCTTAATGAAGAGAGGCTGAAAGCATTCCCCTTGAGAACAGGAACAAGACAAGGATGCCCTTTATCTCCACTCCTATTTAACATTGCACTGGAAGTCTTGGCTCGAGCAATAAGGCAAAAAATAAATAAATAAATAAATAAAAAATAAAGGGCATCCAAATTGGTAATGAAGAAGTTATATTTTCCCTGTTTGCAGATGATATACTCTACATAGAAAAGACTCCACAAGAAAACTACTGGAACTAATAGAAAGATTCAGCAGAGTAGCAGGATACAAGATAAACATGCAAAAATCAGTTGGATTCTTATACACCAATAAAGAGAACGATGAAAAGGAAATCAGGAAAACAATACTATTTATAATAGCCCCTAAAAAAATAAAATACTTAGGAATAAATCAACCAGGGATGTAAAAGACCTATACAAAGAAAACTACAAAACACTACTGCAAGAAACCCAAAGGAATCTATGTAAATGGAAAAGCATCCCATGCTCATGGATAGGTACACTTAACATAGTGAAAATGATAATTCTATCTAAAGCAATTTACAAATACAATGCAATCCTGATCCAAATACCAACAACATTCTTTAAAGAGATGGAAAAACTAATCATTAACTTTATATGGAAAGGGAAGAAGCACCGGATAAGTAAAACTCCATTGAAGAAGAAGAATAAAGTAGGAGGACTCACAGTACCTGACCTCAGAACCTACTATACAGCTCTGGTAATCAAAACAGCCTGGTACTGGTACAATGACAGATACATTGATCAATGGAACAGAATTGAGAACCCTGCTGTAAATCCATCCACTTATGGTCACCTGATCTTCGACAAGGGCCCAAAGTCCATTTTTGGCATTCTTTTTAAAAAAACGGTGCTGACAAAACTGGTTGTTCATCTGTAAAAAAATGAAACAGGACCCATACCTCACATCATATACAAAAACTAATTCAAAATGGGCCAAAGACGTAAATATAAAGCCAAAACCTATAAAGTTCATAGAAGAAAAAATAGGATCAACACTAGAGGCCCTGATACATGTCGTTAACAGGATACAAACCATAATCAACATCAAACAAACTCCAGAAGATAATCTAGATATCTGGAATCTTCTAAAAATTAAACACTTATGTTCATCTAAAGACTTCACCAAAAGAGTAAAAAGAAAACCTACAGAATGGGAAAATTTTTTTGATGTTACAAGTCAGACAAAGTTCTAATCTCTAAAATCTACAAGAAAATCCAATACCTCTCTGACAAAAAGACAAATAATCCAATTAAAAAATGGGCAAAGGAAATCAACAGACACTTCATCAAAGACGACATTCAAGTGGCCAACAGACACATGAGGAAATGCTCACGATCACTAGCCATTAGAGAAATGCAAATTAAAACCACAATGAGATACCATCTCATCCTGGCATCAAAAACACTGGTAGTAACAAATGTTGGAGAGGCTGCGGGGAGACTGGAACTCTTATGCACTGCTGGTGAGAATGCAAAATGATACAACAATTTTGGAAGATGATATGGCGCTTCCTTAGAAAGTTAGAAATAGAAATACCATAGGATCCAGAATCCCACTTCTAGGAATATACCCTAGAGCAATAAGGGCCATCACACTAATTGACTTAAGCACACCCATGTTCACGGCAGCATTGTTCACAATAGCAAAAAGATGGAAACAACCTAGATTCCCATCAACAGAAGAATGGATAAACAAACTATGGTACATACACACAATGGAGTATTATGCAATGATAAAGAACAATGATGAATCTGTGAAGCATCTTATAACATGGATAAAACTGGAGGACATTATGCTGAGTGAAATAAGTCAATCACAAAAGGACAAATATTGTATGAGACCTCTACAGTAAAAACTCATGAAAAAGTTTACACAGAGAGATACAATCTTTCTTGGTTATGAGGGATGGAGGGGTGGGGGGGAATACTAAATAGACAATAGATAAGTGGTAACTTTGGTGAAGGGTAAGACAGTACACAATACTGGGGAAGCCAACCCAACTTGTACAAGGAAAGGTCATGGAAGCTCCTTAGACACATAAAAACTATATGAGGGACTGAATTGCTGGGTTGAGGGCTGTGGAGCCATGGTCTTGGGGAACATCTAGCTCAATTGGCCTAAAACAGTTTATAAAGAAAATGTTCTACATTCTACCTTTGTGAGTAGCTTCTGGGATCTTAAAAACCTATGAGCAACCATCTAAGATACTTCACTGGTCTAACTCCTTCGGGAGCAAGGGAGAATGAAGAAAACAAGTTACAAAAAAGATTAGTCCAAAGGACTAATGGACCACAACTACCAAGACCTCCACCAGACTGAATCCAGTACAAGCAGATGGTGCCCGCCTACCAACACCTACTACTCTAATCGGGATCACAACAGAGGGTCCCAGACAGAGCTAGAGAAAAATGTAGAACAAAATTTTAACTGACAAAAAAAAGACCAGACTTACTGGCCTGACAGAGACAGGAGAAACCCCGTGAGTATGGCCCCTGGACACACTTTTAGCTCAGGAATGAAGTCACTCCAGAGGTTAACCCTTCAGCCAAAGATTATAGACAGTCCCATAAAATAAAACGAGATTAATGGGGCACAACAGTCCAGGGACAAGGAACAGAAGGCAGGAGGGGACAGGAAAGCTGGTAA
This sequence comes from Dugong dugon, assembly GCA_030035585.1. Classification (NCBI taxonomy): domain Eukaryota; kingdom Metazoa; phylum Chordata; class Mammalia; order Sirenia; family Dugongidae; genus Dugong; species Dugong dugon. The sequence continues at coordinate 46,770,219 of CM057465.1, forward strand.
TAGGGAACCTAAGGTTGAGAAGAGACAGTATTGATATGTCATGGGGTTGTTAACCATTGTCATAAAACAATATGTGTACTGTTTAATAAGAAACTATTTGTTCTGTAAACCTTCATTTAAAGTACAATAGCAAAAAAAAAGAAAACAATGTTAGCACATAGTCACGACTGCCTTTAGGGGCACCTATGGTCAATCGTTTAGAAGACCCCTTACCTGAGGGGTTACATTCCTGCAGGAACGGGGCTACAATTTTCCCAAACACAAATGTGCCTTAGCCAGGAAAGAGCCTCCACCCCACTGTGCTTGTAAGCTGCTTTGTTCTTGTATGCCTCCCAATCATTCCAGAATAAAACTTTAATCTATTCGGTAGCCTCAAAAAAAGAAAAAGAAATCAGATTATGAAGGGCCTTATATGTTATGATTAGATTTCATATCAATTAGCAATTTTAACAATGTGCTCCCTTTTATCAGTTCCCTATGAGAAGGTCAACTCTGTAATCTAAATACTTAATAAATCTGCTATAGTATTGGCATATAACGATTCATTCCTGATGGTTAAGGTAGTATTTTGACATCAGCATTTTGAGTGGCAGAGCAAATGAGATATATGTTTTCAGACACAGAATTCCTTAAGTTTCTCATAACTTTGGATTGCTGGTAGCATTTTTCCTCCCTAAAATGGAACCTGCTTTGTTCTGGAGAAATAAGCTCTAGAATGTTGCTTTGGGAGAGGTGTCATGCTGGGAGCTATGCCGCCCGGTATTTCAAATACCGGCAAAGTCACCCATGGTGGACAGGAGCTGCAAACGTAGGCAGGCTAGGAAGAAGGACCTGGTGATCCACTACTGAAAAAATTGGTCAGTGAAAATCTTATGAAGAGCAGTGAAATGTTGTCTGGTATAGTGCCAGAAGATGAGCTCCTCAGGTTGGAAGTCACTCAAAAGATGATGGGGGAAGGGCTACCTCCTCAAGTAGAGTCAACCTTAATGACATGGATACAGTAAAGCTTTCAGGACCTTTATTTACTGATGTGTCATGACAAATGAGAAGAAACAACTGCAAACATCCATTAATAACAGGGACGTTGAATATACGAAGGAAAAAATCTAGGAAAATTGGAAGATGTAAAAAATTAAATGGACTGTTTGAAGATAGATATCCTAGGCAGTAATCAGCTGGAATGGACCAGTATTGGCCATTTGGAATCAAACAATCATGTGGTGTACTATGCCGGGAATGACAAATTGAAGAGGAACAACGCTGGTTGCATTCATTGTCAAAAAAAACTTTTCAAAATCAATCTTGAAGTACAATGCTGTCAGTAATAGGATAATATCCATACGTCTGTAAGGAAGACCAGTTAATATGACTATAATCCAAATTTACTCACCATTCACTAATGTTAAAGATGAAGAAATGACAGATTTTTACCAATTTCTGCAGTCTGAAATTGATCGAACATGCAATCAAGATTCATTGATAATTACAGGTGATTGGAATGCAAAAGTTGGAAACAAAGAAGAATCGTACTTTGGAAAATATGGCTGTGTTGTTAGACACAATGCACAGATCCCTTGATAGAATTTTGCAAGACTGAAGATTTATTCATTGGAAATACCTTTTCAACAACATAAACGGCAGCTGTGTAAGTACACTTCAATATACCTTCGGTACTGCAACTAGAGGCTTTTAATTTTTCTTCTATTCTTTCAGCTTGAGAAATGTTGAGCATGTTCTTCTCTTTTGGTTTTCTAACTCTAGGTCTTTGTACATTTCGTTATAATAATTTACTTTGTCTTCTGGAGCTGCTCTTTGAAATCTGCTCAACTCTTTTACTTCATCATTCATTCCATTCACTTTAGCTACTCTACGTTCAAGAGCAAGTTTCAGAGTCTCTCCTGACATTCATTTTGATCTTTTTGTTCTTTCCTGCCTTTTTAATGACCTTTTGCTTTCTTCACGTCTTCATGTATGATGTCCTTGATGTCATCATCCCCCAACTCATCTGGTCTTTGGTCATTAGTGTTAAATGTGTCAAACCTATTCTTGAGATTCTCTAAATTCAGGTGGGATATACTCAAGATGGTACTTTGACTCTCATGGACTTGTTTTAATTTTCTTCAGCTTCACCTTCAACTTGGCGTATGAGCAATTGATGGTCTGTTCCACAATCGGTCTCTGGCCTTGTTCTGACTGATGATATTGAGCTTCTCCATTGTCTCTTTCCACAGATGTAGTTGACCTGATTCCTGTATATTCCATCTGGCAAGGTCCATGGGTATAGCCACCATTTATGTTGTTGAAAAAGGGCATTCAATGAATACATCATTGGTTTTGCAAAATTCTATAACGCGATCTCTGGCATCATTCATATCACCAAGCCCATATTTTCCAACTACCGATACTTCTTCTTTGTTTCCTATCACTGACAGCATTGTGTTTCAGGATAGATCTTGAAATTTTCTTCTTGACAATGAATGTGATGCTATTCCTCTTCAATTTGTCATTCCTGGTAGAATAGACCATATGATTGTCCAACTCAAAATGGCCAGTACCAGTCCATTTCAGTTCACTAATGCCTAGGATATCCATCTTCAGGTGTTCCATTTAATTTTTGACAACTTACAATTTTCCTAGATTCATACTTTGTATATTCCATATTCTGATTAGTAATGGAGTTTTTCACCTGTTTCTTCTCATTTGGAGTCATACCACATCAGTAGATAAAGTCCTGAAAGATTTACACTATACACATAATTAAGGTCGACTCTACTTTGAGGAAGCAACTCTTCCCCAGTTGTGTTTTGAGTGCCTTCCAACCTGAGGGACTCATCTTCCAGCACTATATCAGACAATGTTCCACTTCTAGTCATAAGGTTTTCACTGGCCAACGGTTTTAGAAGTAGATCACCAGGTCCTTGTTCCTAGCCTGTCTTAGTCTGGAAGCTCTGCTGAAATCTGTCCACTGTGGGTGAACCTGCTGGTATTTGAATTATTGGTGGCATAGCTTCCAGCATCACAGCAACACATAAGCCCCCACAGTATGACAAGCTGACAGATGAGTGGTAAAACATCATGATAAACAGAGTAAATATTGAAGTTGTCTAGGATTTCATTTTACTTCGATCCACAATCAACATCCATGGAAGCAGCAGTCAAGAAATCAAAAGATGTATTATATTGGGCAAATCTGCTGCAAAAGGCCTTTTTAAAATGTTAAAAAGCAAAGATGTCACTTTGAGGACTAAGGTATGCCTGACCCAAGCCTCATAGGCAAGTGAAAGCTGGACAATGAATAAAGAAGACCGAAGAAGAATTGGCACATTTCAATTATGGTGTTGGTGAAGAATACCGCGGACCAGAAGAATGAACAAATCTGTCTTGGAAGAAGAACAACCAGAATGCTCCTTAGAACAGAGGATGGCAAGACTTCCTCTCACATAATTTGGAGATGTAATCAGAAGGGAATAGTCCCTGGAGATGGACATCATGCTTAGTAAAGTATAGGGTCAGCAAAAAAGATGAAGACACTCAAAGAGATGGGTTGACACAATGGCTGCTACAATGGGCTCACACATAACAACCTTGAGGATGGTTTAAGACCGGGCAGCATTTCATTCTGCTGTGCATGAGGTCGCTATGAGTTGGCAGGGACTTGACAGCACCCAACAGCAACAACAACAATAATGATTATTATTATTAAGGAGCATTGGTGATTAAGCACTCTGCCGCTAACCAAAACGTCAGTGGTTGGAACCCCTCAGCCACGTTGCAGGTGAAAGATGTGGTAGTCTGCTTCTGTAAAGATTTTAGCATTGGAAATCCTATAGGGCAGTCTGACTCTGTCCTTTATGGTTGCTATGAGTCAGAATCGACTTGACAGCAATGGGTTTGGTTTTTTAGTTCCTTATTTGCTCAATCTTCCTACTCTATTATTCTTTCTTATGACCAATCCTGTGAAAGCTGAAGTCTGTGCAACCACAGTTAGAGGCATATTTGTCACACCTTGTCAGAAAAGGTTTATTAAAATCCTAGCCAAAGAACATAAGATTAGCTGGCTTCTGACTTACTTTTAGTATGCTTCATCCATGCCACCTCTAAGGACCACATTAGCAATACTGCCTCATCATTTGCTATAGGCATCATACTAGGAGGGACTATTTTTTATTGTTGTTTCTACTTCATTCTCTCTTTTGCTCTTCCGCGCTCTGCATAAAAAAGGGCACTTGCTCTGCTCTTAAAGAATTTTGTAACAGTTCGCTTCTTCTTTGTCCTCACAGGAAAGTGAATTGGCCTTATTATATAGCAATATAGTACTACAGTCCAAATGCTTAAGTTTAATTCACTTATTAGTGAGAAATACCGTACCTGGAGAAAGATAATGGAGATCTAATGCATATGCTACATAGCTTCCCAATAGAGTATTCCTTTTAAAAGGAACTAATTAGATGAATAAATTAGATTTTAAGCACTGATCTACCTATATACGCCAATATAAGAAATTTAAGCAGTCAGACAGATTTCATCAAGTCACTTGGAGACATTTCTATTAGAAGCCAATAGTGTTGCCAGAATGTTAATTTTTGAAAACCATTTTAAAATCTTTAAATATTGCAAAGTGTAAATAAGGTTGACCGAGCTTGCCAATTTAGAGAACTATATCAGATAAATAATGCTGTACTTATGGAAAATACACGACATACTCTAGATGTTAGGCTAACTCAGTATTTAAAAACCATGGCAAAAGGATGATAGAAATGGTGAGGCAAAGAGTCATTTACATTAAAGAAGACAGCCTTATCTGAAAAAATGATTGGTAATCCCCTGATGGTGATGATGTGCTAGGTGACAAAGGAAAATAAGCTATATCCTTCGTCTAGAATCATAGTAAAACACAAAGGGAACAGTAAATACTTGCCATAGAGATCCGAAATGACCAAATAAACGTAAATAGTTTCAACCTCTCTTCTCTTATAAATTACAAAAATGAAAAGATGATTGGAGAAGCGTATATGTGAACAAGATCTAAATAAATATATGAAGAAAAAATTTTAAAAAATCAGCCACATTTGCAACCAGATGATAAACTTATGGATGTTTAGAAATTGCTTGTAAGCTGCACTCTTTATTTTCACTTCTACTTCTAAAGTGATATAATCCTCCCCCCCCCCCCCTTTTGCAGGGGTAGCGGTTCTAGTATAGCAAAAAAAAAAAAAAAAAAAAAAACTCCTAGATTAATTCTAAATTGTGTGAACTTTGGGGATGCTGACCTGTCTGAAAATAAACATATTCACAAACTGATGGAATGAATCTATAGGAATTCTATTTGCGTACGGATATCAAGATACTCTTGGGTAAAAAAACATTCTGAGAAGAAGGAGTCATGAACCAAAGTAATCAGTAAAATTGTTTAATCAGTGAAGACCTCTTATCTTTTCAGGGAAAGCATATGATATGTCAATCTGATTTATCTATCAGCCCCACCTTCCATGAACTTCCGTTTCCAGTATATGGTATTGTTCATGAAAAACTCTAAAGATGTTGAGACAAAAGCAGCACATATTTTACACTATTATACTCTATCTATCCAACTATTACAAATAATAGGAAAAGAATCACTTTCTTGCCATTGTTAACACTTAAACACAAAGCTTTAGCTTTATGAAGACTTGAGTATCTGTAAGATGGTGGCAGTGTCCAGTATGTAGTAGGAGTCAGCGATAACCAGACGACCTAGAGGAAACCATGATAACATCTGGGAAAGGTTAAGTGCCTGGTATACTCACTCACTAATGATATTCAGTGGAAATGGAAACTGTACTGAGCAGAGGGACAGCATAGTTTAGGAAACTTTGATATCAGCAGGTGTGATGTCAAACATAGTTTGAGGAATAAAATCACAGATGCTAGTGATAAATGACTAGAAATATCTGTAGTTAGTGGCACCGTATGTCATAGTTTGCTGAAGACAGTTATGATTTACACCTGATGTGACAGTTTGCCTATTGCACTCTCCAAAATTTCCCATTTTGGTGATAAATTATACACACTCAACTGTTAAATGAAAGGTTGGAGGTTCTAGTCCATCTGGTGATCTACTTCTGAAAAATCAGCCATTAAAAACCCTCTGGAGCACAGTTCTACTCTGACACACATGGGGTCTCCATGAATCAGGGTCACCATGAGTCAGAGTGAACTTGGCAACTGTTTTATTTAAAAAAAAAAAAAAAAAACACTATGAGTAATATAGGAATTTGGAGGGAGCTGGAATAGTGCCTTAGCAAGGTAAGGAAGAAAGCAAGTTAAAACTGAATTGTGCTTTATTTTATGAAATTATTGTGTCATGTTGTATTTTGTTATATTTACAGTATTAAACAATTAAAGGGGCTTTCAACGATGTTACTGATAAGGGACTCTCAGCCATGTTTCTATTTAGTAAGTTTTGCTTACAGTGTCAAAAGTAAAATCTGAATAGAAAGTTCTACAGTTGTGTGATTGCTTTATGTTCATGTCTAGAGTAATATTCTTTCCAGCAAAAGCTTCAGCTTCTGTGAATTTCTCTGCGTTGACTGGTAAGAGAAGGCACTGGATTCTTCTGGAAAATTATGGTGGTAATAATTGGAGTCAATGTCATTCACTGGCAAGAAACGGCCTCCTTGCATTTACATGGGTCAGCTCTGGGAACATCAGTTAGAAACTTACCTTGATTCTAGAAAGAAGGTAGGGAGTGTTTTAGACTCTAGATAAAATAAGAAAAGAATTGCTTTGATTACTTCAGATTTGTGACAGGAATTTAGGGTCCAGATTAATCTTATGACTGAGAATAACTTCTTAATAGTTAGCTTTCAGAATTAGGAGTAAAAGTTACACCATATTAGGGAATTCTCCCTGTTGCAAATGAAGTTCGGTTATAATATAATATATAATACTTGGCACCTGCCACTATTACGTGGTCTTGTACTCTTTTTCTAATGTAAATACTAGGGAAATCAAGTGTATATGCAGTATTGAGGCTTAGATGGGAGTTTCTCATCCTCATCACTCTTGACATTTCCAGCTGGTTACTCTTCATTGCAGGGAGCTGCCCTGTGCCTTGCATTGCTGGCCTCTAATCACAAGATTCCAATAGTACCTTTCCCAAATGTCTCTGGACATTGCCAAACTTCACAGGGAGAGAGGGGAAGAGGAGTAAAATTGCCCTAGTTTAGATTCACTGTCTTATAATGAATAATGCTGTGAATTTCTTGAAATGAATTGCGTGTACTTATGCTCATGGAAGCAAAATTTAGAAATCTCACCCACAACCTCGCTTGTGTAGACACAGCCTCCTATCTGGGCTTAAAGCCAGAATTAAAATTAAGCATCTCCCAATTCCCTAAGACAATCAGGAAACACATTTTTCTTCCTCCCTTCTCTCTACCCTGACACCATTTCTTTTGGACAATTAAACTACAGTACTTTCACCTCCTTAGAGGAAACTGCTGTGTAAATGCAAAGTAATAATGGATAGTGGCCAAGTAAAATGAAAGAAACTGTACTAAAAAGCTAACTGTCTAGATTGAGAAGTCCATGCTCATGAAAGAATATTTTCATACTAATATACTGAAGTAATACAAGATTCCTGCTAGCAGATTAATTTGAAGCTGAAAGAGACATCTATTTCTGAAGTTGGAGACATTGATCTTGTGATGATGATCTGTAACAAAAACTGCATTTCTACCATAGAAGGTGAATGATATAATAATAATTTTTAAAATGATGAATACCAATGGTACGGTGAGACACATGTTTATGAATTTGATTTGCTTTAATGGAATTTTTCCCCTAAGGGTCCTGGTCATAGGCAGCAAACTTATAAAAGAAATGGTTGTTCTTACTATTACTTTTATTACAGAAAACACAATCACTGACTATACTTTGGCACCACCATAAATATTCAAAACTAATATACTGCTTTCCAGTGGGAACTTGAGAGCTTGGTGATGAAATGCACATTGTTGAATGGAAAGTTTCATTAATTCCAAGGAGAAAGACAAATGTAGTTATGTTTCTCCTGAAAAAAATATCCCTGTTTAATTAGTTTTTGCTTTGTAGGCTTGAATTCACTGTGAAAGCTAATGGGATAAGCAGTTAATTATACTATAAATTTATCTAGTTGATTTATTTGATAATTGAGCTGTGTAGCTGATTTAAGGCTAACACCTTAGTCTTGATAAAATTTAGTGATAAATAACATTACTTTGGAGTGGAGGGCTAAGTGAGCTAATGGTTATTTCTCCTGTGTCCACCAAACCCTCTGTCTCTCCACCACTTGGATGCTCTCTGTCCAGCTTCTGAACCTGTGTGACTTGATCAGATGCCAGGTTGTTTTCAACTGTCCATATACCCATGCTAATCTCTTAGCTTGGAGGATCCCAACCTATCCTTAACAACATTTTATTCAACTTTAAGGAGCCCTGGTGGCATTGTGGTTAAGCGCTCAGCAGCTAACCGAAAGGTCGGCGATTTAAACCCACCAGTCACTCCGTAGCAGAAAGATGTGGCGGTCAGCTTCCATAAAGATTACAGCCTTGGAAACCCTAAGGGGCAATTCTACTCTGTCCTGCAGGGGTGGTGTAAGTCGAAATCGACTCACTGGCAATTTTTTTTTTTTTAATTCAACCTTAAAATTTCAGCTCCCTGTAGTTTACCTCCTCTATGAACTCCTTCCACAGCTTTCATATGTAAATTGAATATCTCTTCTAGTGGTTTGCTTCCACCTCTCCTCTGTCATCTACCTAATTCAACAACAGTTTTTCAGTTTACATATTTGTCCTCCTGAGAACAAGAACACTATGAGGACATGACACCCTCTGTTATTGATATTTGTTGACTGAACACAGTAAACGTACAGAGCAGATACTATACAGATATTAGCTGAATGAATGGGATGAATTTAAAGTACTTTATACTTAAAAAAACACTTTTACAGCAGATACCATAATATGAAATTAGCATATATATTCATTTATTTGTTTTCTACCTGTATTTCCCAGGGCTTTGAACTGGTTCATTCTGATTCAAACCCCTGCTGAGAATTTGCATTTCTACCCCAGATATACTGAATCAGAATCTACATTTTAACAAGATCCCCAGGTGATTCTTACATATAATAAATTTTGAGAACCACTCCTCTACTAGTGGTACTCAGAAACGATCCATAATCAGCAGCATTAGCACTGCCTGGGAACTTGTTAGAAATACAAATTCTCAGCAGGAGTTTGAACCAGAATGAATTGGCTTCAAGCCCTGGTATTTCCTCTCTCTGTACCACCATTACCTCTGAGTTTATTGAGGGTAGAGACCTTGTCTGTCTTTTTAACTTGTCTGTATTTCCCATCTTGTAGTTAGCGGTTGCACAATAAATATTTATGCAAAGAAGAATGATGTTGTTTGATAATGGCAACCCTGTGAAGTGCACAACACGTGTGAAAACCCTCTCCAAATTACAAATATGCTAGAACTTTAACCACAGAGGACATTTCAGTAATACATTCAACGTCTGATACAATACTAAGTGCTCTGCAAATTGTAAATGAACTAACACAGTGACTTGAAGTTTAAGCATGGATTGTCTGGATGTAATTCTTACAAAAATTGCACTGTAGCATGGTGTACATTATTACTCCAAGATATTTGGCAATGAAGGCCTAGAGAATGTTTTTATGCTGTAGAAAAACAATTAATTGGCCCAGGTGTGACTGGGGAGATTTAGGAGGGGAAAGAGCTGACAAGTAAACAGGGTTTGAATATAAGAGTGAAAGATTAGATGATTGATGGCACATATTTTTTGATGGTAGAGGATAGAATTAGTACAAAAACACCAGTAAAGGTTTGAATTTGGAAAAGAAGATGCGATGCAATGCAAATGCCCTTCCAATATATTCCATTAGTCAAAGGTCATAGTTCTTTAACATGGCCTACATAGCCTTCCATTATCTAACCCACAATTTTAAACGTCTTTGGTGGCTTCACCCAAGCTGTTCTCTTTACCTATAATCATCTTCCTTCTCTCTTTGTCTGGTATTCAGATCTCATCTCAAATGATACTTCATTAAAGAAACCTTTCCTAACTCCCTATATTAGATTACCAGTTGCTATGGAATCAGGACTCATGGTGACCCCATGTGTGTCAGAGTAGAACTGTGCTCCATTGGGTTTTCAATGGCTAGTTTTCAGAAATGGAACACTAGATCTTTCTTCCAAGGTTTCTCTAGGTGGACCAAGAACCTTCAGACTTTCAGTTAGCAGCAGAGAGTATTAACCACTTGCACCACCCAGGAAGTCCCTAGATTAGCTTACAGCGTTGAAAATTGTAGATACTTAATTAATAATTATGTTAGATTAATACCTATGTTGCTCACTAGACTATAATTCCATGCTGTCATGTACAGATTCTTTATTCTTTGCCTTTGTTACTCCAAGATTCAGCACAATGGTTGACACAAAATTTTTGGTGAATAAATGAATAAATACTGTGGTCAGATAAGAAAGAACAAAATATAAAAAAATATAGAGATGTTTATAGGGAGAGAAAAGCAGATGTTCTTCATATTGTAGACTCTTTTTTCTTCGTAGTGAGAAGAAAATTTAACAATAGGCAAGGTAGGGAATTCAACAGGGAATAAGGAAAGATGCAACTAAAAGCCCACAGGTGAGCCATCAGAGCCCAACTGAGAATAACCTACTGGGAAAAAATGAAGGCTTGAACTGTAAAATCAAACTCAAAAGAATCAGAGCTCTAACCTAATTTCAAATTTCACTGATAATTCAAACTATATTGTTAATGGTGAGTAATTTGCAAAGCATGGAGAAATCTGAGACCACCAATGCAGCTTCCTAAGTCCCTCCTTGTCATATTATGACGTGCACTGGTCCAGACTTGACAGGTCTTGTCTCTACCCAATACAAACAGAGAATCACTTCCACAAAGTGAGCTATTTTACTTATGAAATATCTTCATTTTATACTCTGATAAGTATAAAGCTGACACTGACTTTTTTCAGTGAATCACGTCCCATAAATCTTAAAGTTCTAAGTTTGTTTACCATCAACAACTTTGACTGACCAGGTGTATCCTGCTAAAAGCATTCCATAGATCAGAATTCTACATTATTTTTCCACCGTAAATGCCATCTGGAAGTTTGATTTGCATGTTAACAAAGAGGTTTGACTTTTTCAGGGCTTTGAACCAGTTTGTTTCAGGTTGAACCCTTGCTGAGAATTTACATTTCCACACCACATATGCTAAATCAGAATCTACAGTTTAACAAGATACCCAGGTGATTTTTATGAATAATAAATTTTGAGAACGACTGCTCTACTAGAAAATCCATTCGACAGCAAAGGGTTTGGTTTGGTTTTGGCTCTGCTAGTGGTTCTCAGAATTGGTCCCTAGCCAGCAGCATTAGCACCATCTGGGAACTTGTTAGAAATTCAAATTCCCTGTAGGGGCTTGAACTGGAATTAACCAGTTCAAAGCCCTGGATTTTTTTCTTAGTCATAGCTTTCCTTTTTCTTTTTTACCCTGTGCCTCTGATGAGGCAGAACTGGTTACAGGTTATCTGCTAATGCTTTTCTTACCACCTATTACCCAAAGTTCATTTAAATCAATTGACACATAATAATGAGAAATCATGCACCTGATTTTAAAGCAAGAAACCAAAACGCTAATATCCAACTTATAGATAATATTTGAAATTAAGTATACATATTTATGGAAACCCTGGTGGTGTAGTGGTTAAGGGCTGTGGCTGCTAACCAAAAGATCAGAAGTTCAAAAAGGCACTCCTTGGAAATCGTATGTGGCATTTCTACTCTGTCCTATATGGTCGCTAAGAGTGGGAATCGACTTGACACAACAGGTTTTTGGTATGCATATTTACAATGCCTAGCCAGTTTGCACCCAAAATAACTCAAGCTTTAATTAGCCTAAATTATTAAAACAAACAAAAACAAAAAACTAACATATAAAACAAATTATTGACATCCTTTTGTGGGTGCTATTTAGATGTGCTTACTTTATCTCTGGAGCCCTGATGGAGCAGTGGTTAAGAGCTTGGCTGTTAACCAAAAGGTCAGCACTTCAAATCCACCAGCCACTCCTTGGAAACCCTATGGGGCCGTTCTACTCTGCCCTATAGGGTTGCTATGAATCAGAATCAACTTCACTAGATGGTGATGGGTTTTGGTTGGCACTTTATCTCCAGATACTAATAAAGTTTTAAAAAGCTTAACATTGTACTATGTCCTACCCATATTAGGTGATCAGTATATTTAGATTTGATTTTATATGACTCTTAGAAGACTTCTAGAAATAAATATTAGTGTAACTTTATCCAAGTTAAAAAATCCTAGATTTGCTATTTATAAAATTGCACCAATTAAAGATGATGAAATAACAAAGACCTATTTTAACTTTTCTGGTGGTGCACTGATTTTCTAACACTACACCTGCCACTGATGACCTCTAAGAGTGTGGTTATACATCTCCTTTACTATGTATTTTACACAAACAGACTTGAAAGACAGGTTTATAATCCAAGCATGCCAAAGAACATATTTGTTGAATGTTTATAAAATAGAGTCATATAAATACAGAGGAGCTTTGTGCATTTTTAATCATCATCATGGACACTTTAGTACTAACATATATTTTCTTTCAGAAATAAATCAAAATGAGCCAGTATACGGTTTTAATCTAGGAGGTTATCTTGTGTACAGAATCGACTATACAGCTCCTGTCTCCAAAAGATGATTACACTATTTATATGTTTGCTTCTGTTCTTCCTCTCTCCCTGTTTCAATTTCTGTTACCTTCTCAAGTTCTTAAAAACAAATTTTGCATATACTTTTTGGAAGCATATAAGAACACAGGCAGGCTAAGGATAGGTAGAAGAGCAGACAGCCATCTCCAATCCATACCTACATGGCTTTATTGAAAAAAGAAATCTTAACTAAAGCTATTTCTCCCACTCAAATTATTACTCAGAGTGTATACCACACACCACATCTATCAAAATCACATACAGTAATGATTAAAACAGATATTTCTATACGTCACTCAAAATCAACATCTTTTGGAAAACTGGCGTTTAAAACTGGTGCCCCACATAAATCTTTGGCACACCAAGTTTTGAGTATCACTAAGGAAAGACACACAAAATTTGTTTAGATGAAAGCATTTCTAAATGCATATGGGTTTCCAAGATGCAAAATATGAGTCTAACAGTATTTTTAATCATACTTTTATAAAATTGTGTACCCTATTGCCCTGCAGATAGTAGACCTGTGGCAGGATGGACAAAAAAATACAAAGCTTTAGGAAGCATGTATCGGGATTAGCGAAATGCTGGCAGAGTTACGTGTGCCTCCCTATCAACAACAAAATGACAATTTAATAACCTGTTAAAGTTTGCAGTGGTTAATGTGCTGGGCTGCTATCCAAAAGTTTAGTGGTTCTAGTCCATACAGAAGCCTGAAAAGAAAGGCCTGGCAATCTACTTCTGAAAAACCAGCTATTGAAAACCCTGTGGAAGACAGTTCTACTCTAACACACATGGGGTTGCCATGAGTAGGAATCGACTCAATGGTAACTGGTCACTGGTTAAAGTTTGCAGTGTACAATTTTCTGTCTTGCTTCACAAAATTTGAAAACAGTCATATAATTGTTTTTCATTTTAATTCCCAAATGAGACAACAGTGGTTTTCAGAGTTTAATTATATCCCTGTTTCCTAACAATGCCCTCACATATTGATTATGATCAATTTTATTATTACTGTTATTTGCTTCTGTAAAATCATGTGGAATTTTAAGTAGAGAGATAAGGTAGAAAACAGTTTTGCTCTGCTTTTTTCTCCTACTTAGGTACTTTTTTCCATTCTCCATTGCCGTATAAATTGAATGAGACTTCTACTTCTTCAGGTAACTGTGGATCATAATCAACCAGAGGAATTGTGAAATGACGTCATAAAGTCAGATTTGTGCTATAATAAATTAGACAGAAATAAAATACTGAGTCAGAGGTACACTAAATAAGCCAATGACCACAAGGACAGATAGGCCCCTTTTGTTTCCTGTAGAGTGTCTCTGAGCTACAACATTGAACAGTCTCATGATTGTTATATTTATGTTTTGACATATATGCACAGATTTACTTGTAATGCCTCTTCTTCCAGCTCAGCCAACATGATCCCCAAAATATAACGTTGTTGTTGTTGTTGCTAGGTGCCTTCAAGTCAATTCTGATTCATAGCAACTCCACATGACTGAGTAGAACTGCCCCTTTGGAGTTTTCTTGGCTGTAATCTTACAGAAACAGATCGCCAAGTCTTTCTCCCATGGAACAGCTGGGTGGGTTCGAACTGCTAACCTTTTGGTTAGCAGTGAGTGCTTAACCGTTTTCACCACCAGGACTCCTTCCAAAATATAATAAGCCAAGAATTAAAAAAAAAAAAAGAATAATAGAAAAGTGTTCCTAGATTACTGGCCACTCATCAGAGTTTAGAAGTCAAAATACAGTTAATAAGGTGACATGAATGGTTAGACTCTAACATTAGTTTGGTGAAACCTGAACCTAGAAGCTGGTTGCTTATTATCATCAAATCTTTAAGTGGCAGTGACAGACAGAATAATGGTTCCCCAAAATGCCTACATCCTATTCCCTGGAAAATGTTACTTTGTATGGCAAAAAGGAATTTGCTTAAAATGGAAAGGTTACCCTGGATTATCCAGGTGGGCCTGATGTAATTGCAAGGAACATTACAAAAGGAAGGTGTCCCTGGTTGGTGCAAACAGTTAAGGCACTTGACTGCTAACTGAAAGACTGGAGGTTCAAGTCTACCCAGAGGCACCTTGGAAGAAAGGCCTGGGAATCTATGTCTAAAATACCAACCATGGAAAACTGTATAAATCACGGTTCTACTTTGATACACTTGGGGACACCATGATTCGGAACTGGCACAGTGGAAACCGAGCAAGGCAGGAGGATTAGAGTCAGAAGAAGATTTGACAATGGAAGCAGAGGTCTGAGTGATGTGATTGGTGGAAATGATCCAGGACCCAAGTAATGTGGGAAGCCTCTAGAAGCCAGAAAAAGCAGAGAAACACATTGTCTCCTAGAACCTCCAGAAAGAGCACAGACCCACTGACACCTTGATATTAGCCCCATATGACTCATTTAAGACCTGGGATCTACAGATCTGTAAGTTAATAAATTTGTGTTATTTTATGCCACTAAGTTTGTGATACCACGTGCCTGTCAGCTTGTCGTACGGGGTGGCTTTCATGTTGCTGTGATGCTGAAAACTTTGCCACCAGTATTTCAAATATCAGCAGGGTCACCCTTGGTGGACAGGTTTCAGCAGAACTTCCAGACTAAGACAGAGTAGGAAGAAGGAACTGGCAGTCTACCTCAGAAAAAACTGGCCAGTGAAAACCTTATGAAAAGCAGCGGAACATTGTCTGATACAGACGATGGAAGATGAACCCCTCAGGTTGGAAGGCACTCTAAAGAAAACTGGGAAAGAGCTGTCACCTCAAAGTAGAGTCGACCTTAATGACGTGGATGGAGTCAAGCTTTTGGGATCTTCATTTGCTAATGTGGCACTACTCAAAATGAGAAGAAACAGCTGCAAACATCCATTAATAATCAGAATATGGAATGTACGAAATATGAATCTAGGAAAATTAGAAGCCGTCAAAAATGAAATGGAACACATAAACATCAGTATCCTAGGAATTAGTGAGCTGAAATGGACGGGTATTGGCCATTTTTGAAATGGACAATCATATGGTCTACTATGCTGTGAATGGCAAATTGAAGAGGAATAGCATCACGTTCATTGTCAAAAATAATATTTCAAGATCTATCCTGAAATACAATGCTGTCAGTGATAGGATAATATCCATATGCCTACAAGGAAGGCCAGTTAATATGACTATTATTCAAATTTATGAGCCAACCACTGAGGACAAAGATGAAGAAATTGAAGATTTTTACTGACTTCTGCAGTCTGAAATTGATCAAACATTCAATCAAGATGCATTGATAATTTCTGGCGATTGGAATGTGAAAGCTGGAAACAAAGAGGAAGTAACAGTAGTTGGAAAATATAGCCTTGGTGATAGGAATGATGCCAGAGATAGCATGATAGAATTTTGCAAGACTAATAACTTCTTCATTGCAAATACCTTTTTTAAACAGCATGAACGGTGACTATACATGTGTATGTCATCAGATGGAATACACAGGAATCAAATCAACTACATCTGTGGAAAGAGAAGATGGAAAAACTCAGTATCATCAGTCAGAGCAATGCCAGGGGCTGACTACGGAGCAAACCATTAATTGCTCTTATGAAAGTTAAGTTAAAGAAAATTATTACCATTTTTTCTTTTTTTATTGTGATTTTTGTGAAAGTTTATAGAGTAAATCAGTTTCTCATTAAACAGTCAATACACAAATTGTTTTGCGACATTGGTTACCAACTGTGAGGTGTCAACACTCTCCCCCTCTCCACCCCAGTTCTCTGTTACCATTTGTTCAGTTTTCCTGTCCCTTCCTGCCTTCGCGTCTTTGCTTTTGGGCTGATGTGCCCTTTAGTCTCGTATACATGATTAAACTACAAAACACTCTCATCACTTGTGTTATTTGTGCTGTTGTTGGCCCTATAGACCAGTCTAATCTTTGGCTGAAGGGTGAACTTCAGGAATGGCTTCAATACTGAGTTAAAAGGCTGTCCAGGGACCACACTCTCAGGGTTTCTACAGCCTCTGTCAGATCAGTAAGCCTGTTTTTTTTTTTTGTTTCTTTGTTTTTGTGAATTTGAATTTTGTTCTACATTATTTCTCCCACTCTGTACGGGGCTGTCTATTGTGGTCTCTGCCAGAGCAGTTGATAATGGTTATTAGGCACCACCTAGTTGTTCTGGGCCCAGTCTGGTGGAGGCTGTGGTAGTTGTGGTCCAATAGTCCTTTGAACTAATCTTTCCCTTATGTCTTTGGTCTTCTTCATTCTCCTTTGCTCCAGCCAGATGGGACCAGTAGATGTATCTTAGATGGCTGCTCACAGGCTTTTAAGACCCCAGTCACTACTCACCACAGTCAGATGTAGAACATTTTCCTTATAGACTATGTTATGCCAACTGAGCTAGATGTCCTCTGAGACCATGGTCCCCAGCCCTCAGCCCAGTAGCTCGATCTTTCAGGACATTTGGATGTGTCTGTGAAGCTTCTATGACTTTGGCCTGGCCAAGATGTGCTGACTTCATTAGTATTATGCATTGTCTTACCCTTCACCAAAGTTACCACTTATCTACCAACTAATTAGTGATTTTCCCTCCCCACTCCCCTCTCCCTCATAACCATCAAAGATTGTTCCTTTAAGTGTATAAACCTTTTCATGAGTTTTTATAATAGTAGTCTCATACAGTATTTGTCCTTTTGTGACTGACTTATTTCACTCAGCATAATGCCCTCCAGATTCATCCATGTTGTGAGACGTTTTGCAGATACCTCATTGAAGTGGCAGAAAATTAGAACAAGTCCACAAGAACCAAAGAACAAATTTGAGTTTATCTCACCTGAATTTAGAGACCATCTCAAGAATAGATTTGATGCATTCAACATCAATGACCAAAGACCAGAGGAGTTCTGGAATGACATCAAGAACATCATACATAAAGAATGCAAGAGATCATTAAAAAGGCAGGAAAGAAAGCAAATACCAAAATGGATGTCAAGAGACTATAAAACTTGCTCTTGAACATAGAGTAGCTAAAGCAAAAGAAATGATGAAGTAAAAGAGCTGAACAGACGATTTGAAAAGGTGGCCTGATAAGACAAAGTAAAGTATTATAATGGTACATGCAAAGACCTGAAGATAGGAAACCAAAAGGGAAGAACACGTTCAGTATTTCTCAAGCTGAAAGAACTGAAGAAAAAATTCAAGCCCTGAGTTGCAGTTTTGAAGGAGTCTATGGGGAAAATATTAGACAACACAGGAAACATCAGAAGAAGAAGGAAGGAATGCTCAGAGTCACTGTACCAAAAAGAACTGGTCGACATTCAATCCTTTCAGGAGGTAGCATATGATGGAGAACTGATGATACTGAAGGAAGAGGTCCAAACTGCTGTGAAGGCATTAGCTAAAAACAAGGCTTCAAGAATTGACGGAATACCAATTGAGATGTTTCAATGAACAGAGGCAGTGCTGGAAGCACTCACTCATCTATGCCAAAAAATTTGGAAGACAGCTACAGGGCCAACCGAGTAGAAGAGTTCCATATTTGTACCTATTCCAAAAAAGGTGATTCAACTGAATGTGGAAATTGTCGAACAATATCATTAATATCACACACAAGTAAAATTTTGCTGAAGATCATTCAAAAGCAGTTGCAGCAGTGCATCAATAGGAACTGCCAGAAATTCAAGCCAGATTCAGAAGAGGACATGGAACAAGGGGTATCATTCCTGATGTCAGAGGGACCATGGATGAAAACAGAGAATACAAGAAAGATGTTTGCCTGAGATTTATTGACTATGCAAAGACATTTGACTGTTTAGGTCACAACAAATTATAGATAGTATTGTGAAGAATAGGAATTCCAGAACACTTAAATTTTCTCATGAGGAACCTATACATAGACCAAGAGACAGTTGTTTGAACAGAACAAGTGGATACTGAGTGGTTTAAAGTCAAGAAAGCTTTATGTCAGGGTTGTATCCTTTCACTATACTTATTCAATCAGTATGCTGAGCAAATATTCCCAGAAACTGGACTGCATGAAGAAGAATTTGGCATCAGGATTGGAGGACGACTCATTAACATCCTGTGATATGCAGATGACACAACTTTGCTTGCTGAAAGTGAAAAGGACTTGAAGCACTTACTGATGAAGATCAAAGACCACAGCCTTCAGTATGGAATACACCTCAACATAAAGACAACAAAAATCCTCACAAGTGGACCAATAAGCAATATCATGATAAATGGAGAAAAGACTGAAGTTGTCAAGGATTTCATTTTACTTAGATCCACAATCAACACCGATGGAAGTAGCAGTCAAGAAATCAAAAGGCTCATTGCATTGGGCAAATCTGCTGCAAAAGACCTCTTTAAAGTGTTAAAAGCAAAGATGTCACATTAAGGACTAAGGTGCGCCTGACCCAAACAATGGCGTTTTCAATTGTCTCATATGTATGTGAAAGCTGGATAATGAATAAGCAAGACAGAAGAGAATTGATGCCTTTGAATTATTGTGTTTATGAAGAATATTGGATATACCAGTGACTGCCAGGAGGGTGAATAAATCTGCCTTGGAAGAAGTACAGCTACAATGCTCACGAGAAACAAGGATGGCAAGACTTCATCTCACATACTTTGGGCATGTTACCAGGAGGGACCAGTCCCCAGAGAAGGACATCATGCTTGGTAAAGTAGAGGGTCAGAGAAAGAGGAAGACCCTCAACAAGATGAATTGACACAGTGGCTGCAACAATGAGCTCAAACATAAAATTGATTGTGAGGATGACACAGGACCAGGCAGTGTTTCATTCTGTTGTATGTAGGATCACTATGAGTCGGAAATGACTCGATAGCACCTAACAACAACAATGTCACTAAGTGTGTGATAATTTTTTATAGAAGCAATAGGAAACTGATATAGTGGCCACAAAGCCTGTGTTGCTGACATACTCATTAAATCAGTATTTGGTGTTCAATTTCATACTTTGGAGGATTTACATGTTATTCATGTAAATATTTTGCTTATCTGGAAGATTTTTGTATTTCTATTTTAAAGACAGAAAGTTTATTCATTTATTATTTATTCAAGAAATAATTTTTGAAAGCCTATTGTGTGCCAGTCTCTGTGCCCATCCTAAGAGATACAGAGTGAACAAAACGGACAAGACCCTTGTTTCATAAATCTTAAAGTCCAATGTAGGCAATAGAATTGAAGCATTCAGTAAACTTTCTATGTATATTTGTTGTTTCTCATGCCTGGTTTAACTGTTTTCATGATTTTTAATAAAGAATACCCAAAAAATAACTACATTTATTTTGAAAGTCATCCTTAAATTACAGATATTGAGGCTTAAATAATCGGGAGGAACTTTAAAGTCGAGAAAGGAGGGCATAGAAAATTTTAATGTTCTCATCTACCAACGTGTACCAAAATTAGCTTAAGATGATAAGAAGCATATTCTTTCTATTTTGTTGGGTTATACACCTGAATTATGAGAAGGAATGGAAAACCCTATTTGTTACTTTTTTTTAAAATTTTCTTCATAGAATGATGTTCTTCTTTACACCTCTCACTTTTCATTATGATCATCAAAAATATGCAGGAGATTTTAGGGGCATAGTCAAGTTCTAAAGGTAAATCATGTGTGTATTGTTGTTTCTTCTATCCTGACATAACTATTACATTAAACGAAAGAATAAAACATGATCAGGCCATTCCCCAATTGTATTTTGTCCGTCTATTGTTTTCTAGATCTACTTACTGAACAATAAGAAATAAGTAAATTCTCTAACGCTTTTAATTTGTATTAGGAAATTAAAATGAGAAGAAAATAATTAATTACCACAGGAAATTGCATAGACTAGAAAAATTCTTCTAAATATATTTTAAGAGTTGTATCTAACAGTCCCAAGAAACTGAACATGATTAATAAGAAACAAATTAAGTGATTAATGGTAATATACTGTGTTTATAAACACTGAAAGGTTTTTTTTTTTTGATACACAATAGAATTTATTTTACATATAGCTCTCAATGTATTAAATTTAATATTAAATAAAATATCAGGAACAATGTGGTCCTACATTATATTAACTTTTATACTAAAATAGAAAATCATATATAACTATGTGATTGACCTATTGTTATAACTAATAACAATTATTTCAGTTGAAAATTTAAAATGATTGAAGGGAAAATAAGCAAAATAAAATTATCTTCAACAAGAAAGCTTTTTTTAAAAATTTTTTTATTGTATTTTAGAAGTTGCAGAACAAATAGTTTCTCATTAAATAGTCAGTACACATATTGTTTTATGACATTGGTTAAGAGCCCCACGACGTGTCAGCACTTTCCCTTCTCGACCTTGAGAACCTTTTTTTTTTGGTGAAAATATACATAGCCAAAGTTACACCATGTCAAAAGTTTCTACATGTAGGATTCAGTGACATCGATTACATTCTTCCAGCTGTGCTGCTATTCTCACTATCCTTTTCAAAATTATTCCATCACCATTATCTTCAACTCACTGTCCCCTAGGCTTCCCATCAAAACTTTTGAGTTGCTGTTATCAATTTGATCTCACATAGATAATTATCTTTTTTTTTTTTTTTTTGTACCTTAGATGAAGGTTTGCAGAACAAATAGTTTCTCGTTAAACAGTACACATATTTCCCTATGACAATGGTTAACAACTCCATGACATGTCAACACTGTCATTTCTCAACCTTGGGTACCCTATCATCAGCTTTCCTATCCCCTTCTGCCTTCTAGTCCTTGTCCCTGGACTGCTGTGCCTCATTAGTCCTGTTTTCTTTTATGAGGCAGTCCAATCCCTGCTGAACGGGGAACTTCAGGAGGGGTTTCATTACTGAGCTAAAAGGGTGTCCGTGGGCCATACTGTCAGGGTTTCTTCAGTCTCTTTCAGGCCAGTAAATCTAGTCTTTATTTGTGAGTTATAATTCTGTTCTACATCCTTTTACAGCTCTGTCCAGCACCCTCTATCGTGATCCCAATCAGAGCAGTCAGTGGTGGTAGCCGGGCACCATCTAGCTGTACTGGACTCAGTCTGGTGGAGGCCATGGTCGCTGTGGTCCATTAGTCCTTTGGACTAACCTTTTCCTTGTCTCTTGTTCTCTTCGTTCTCCTTTGCCTCCAAAGGTGTGAGACCAGTGGACTATCTCTGATGGCTGCTTACAGGCTTTTAAGACCCCAGACTCACCAAGGTAGAATGTAGAACACTGTCTTCATAAACAGTGTTATGCCAATTGAGCTAGATGTTCCCCGAGACCATGGTCCCCACAGCCCTCTGCCAAGCAATTCAGTCCCTCAGGGAGTTTGGAAGTGTCTATGGAACTTCCATGACCTTTCCTTATGTAAGTTTTGCTGGCTTCCCCAGTATTGTGTACTGTCTTACCCTTCACCAAAGTTACTACTTATTTATTTAGTTCCCCCCCATCCCTCCCATCCCTCGTAACCAACAAAGAGTCTTTCTTTTTGTGTGTAAACTTTTATATGAGTTATACAGTAGAGGTCTCATACAATATTTGTCCTTTTGTGATTGACTTATTTCACTCAGCATAGTGTCCTCCAGTTTCAACCATGTTATGAGATGCTTCACAGATTCATCACTCTTCTTTATCTTTGTATAATACTCCACTGTGTGTATATACCATAGTTTGTTTATCCATTCATCTGTTGATGGACATCTAGGTTGTTTCCATTTTTTTGCTGTTGTGAACAGCAGTGCAATGGATATGGGTGTCCATATGTCTATTAGTGTGTTGGCTCTTATTTCTCTAGGATATATTCCTAGGAGTGGGATTGCATTTTGTAGTGCTTTTTTTTGTGTGTGCTGACTTTTTTTTTTTTTTTTTTTTTTTTTGTTCTTCTTACTCTCTTGTGCTGAGTTCCTTTTGTTTGTGGATTTTTTTTTATTTCTTTTGTTTTTGTAGGTTTTGTTTTTACTGAGACATTATGTTTTTCTTCTTTATTTTGATGAGTAGGTTTCTTAACTTTCTTTGTGGTTACCTTTAAATTTACCCTTTTCTTCCTAGATTTGTACTGGTCTATTATTACTTGTTATCGCTTGACTTCCTCTCCATCAGAAGGTTCTATACCTACACCGTTTGTCCTCTCTTTTATTCTGATGCTGTTGTCATTTAGAGATTAACCTCTGTTTCCCTGTTGTGTCTCCGTCAGAAGGTTCTATACCTACACCGTTTGTCCTCTCTTTTATTCTGATGCTGTTGTCATTTAGAGATTAACCTCTCTGTTTCCCTGTTGTAATTCTTTTGGTTTTGCATAGTCCTTACGAGTTCATTTCCTAGGTTGGCATCTGGCTAGTACAATCCTGTGTCCTATATACAGCCTGTGGTCTGATATTGTTTGTTCTCAGATCGAAGGACTTCCTTTAATAACTCTTGTAAGTTTGGTTTAGTTTTTACATAGTCCTTTAATTTCTGTTAATGTGGAAATGACCTAATTTCACCATCATATTTGAATGAGAGTTTTGCAGGATATATTATTTTTGGCTGGTAATTTTTTTTTTTTCTTTCAAGGTTTTCTATATGTCAACCCATTGCCTTCTTGTCTTCATGGTTTCTGCTGAATAATCCGAGATTAGTCTTATTGTTTCTCCTCTGTATGTGTTTTTCTTGAGCTACTCTCAGGATTCTTTGTTTGTCTTTGGTTTTAGCAAGTGTGATTATGATATGCCTTGGTGATTTTCTCTTGGGGTCTATCCTGTATGGGGTTCATTGAACTTGTTGGATGGTCAGGTTTTCATCTTTCATAATATTGGGGAAGTTTTCTGTCAGCAATTTTTCAATGATCCTCTGTGTTTTCTGTTTTCTCCCCCTGTTCTGGAACTCTGATCACTCACAGATTTTTGCTTTTGATGTATCCCACATAATTCTCAGGGTTTCTTCATTCTTTTTTCTGAGTTTTCCTCGAACACAGTTGTATCCAAGTGTTTGTCTTTCATTTCACTGATCCTGTCTTCCATCATTTCAAACCTGCTCCTCAGCACTTCTGTGACACTGTCCATTTCTGAAATCTTGTTGTTTATCTTTTGGAGTTCTAATTGTTGTTTTTACATGATTTCTAGTTGTGAATTTATTTTAGCATTTGTTCCTGTACTATTTTCTTGAATTTTCCATTTTTTGGTCTGTATTTTCCATGAATTTGTTTCCCTTTTCCATGAATTTGTCTATTTTTTCCCCATTTTTGTCTGCTTTTTGCTTCTTCTCTTGGATAATTCCAAATATTAGAGATTTGAATTTCCTGTCAGTTGGATCTAGTGCCTTTTCTTCTACTGGAAAGTCATGTGGTGTTTTATTTTGGACACCTGCTAGAACTGTCCTGTCTTGTTTTTGTAAATATTTTGATATTGTCTGCTGTCTTCAGGTCATTCAGTGGTTATTTTTCTCGTTTACTGACTGTAGATTTGTTTGTTTAGTCCCGATTTTTTGTTTTTTTTGTTTGTTTGGTTTTTTTTTTTGTTATGTCTGAGAAGGCAGGCTGTGTGTTATTTGTTGTTTGCTTGTCTGTGGGCATGATACTTTTCACCTCCTTCTCCAATGGGCAGGGTCAGTCACTCAGGTATGGTACAGCAGGGCTAGTCCAGCTGAAGGGGAGTTGCTAGGATAGGTTTTTTGTGGCATGTACAAGGACTGACAGTGCAGACCAAGAATCAGTGCAGGGCAGGTTCCAGTAGGCCATGCCTGTGTTGTTTGGGAATGTGATGTTCAGCACACGGTGCAGATAGGCAGGAAAGAGGGAGTAGTTCGTGACGTGTGGAGCTAAGATGGGTATGGGAAAGATGAGACAGGAGAGAGAGGAACAGGAGCCAAAGACATACACACAAACAAAAGAGAGTGCTAAGGGAGCTTACTACTGGAGTGGAGAGATAAGATTCTGAGAAATGGGGAAGAAGAAAAACACAAAAAAAAAGAAATGGTAAAAGAAAAAAATGAATAAATCGAGAATCTGGAAAGGAAGAAAGACAAGGGAATAAGAGAGAGAAGAAAACTAAAGAAAGAAATGAGAAAAAAACCCAAAACAAAACAAAACAAAACAAAAAAACAGAAAAAAGAAATGCCCCGAGGGATGTCTCTGTGCGTCTGCACAGAGTAAGGGACTAGCTTCTAAGCCATGTGGTACTCTCCAGCTAGAAGAGGCTCCCAAGCTGAGAAAACTAAAGAAAACAAACAAATCAAAACAGAACAAATCAGAGCAAACAAATAAAGAAACAAAAAAGCCCCGGGAGTCCCACCAGCATGGCTGCATGGGCTGGGAAGCAGTTTCACAGTTGAGCAGTGTTTTGCAGGTTTTCAGGAATAAGCAAATATGGTTCATGGAGCCAGGTATTTGAGAGAAAGGTGGGGGAGGTGGTGAGAGGTAAGGAAGAAATCTAAAGCAGAAAAAGCAACACCAACAGCTAACAAATGGCACTCAGGGGGCTGGCCACTGCAGGCGGGTGGAATCCAAGCGGCACTGGGGGGAAGCTTGTGCTTCCTGGCCAATAGACTTGGCTGCAGGAAGCAGAGGAGGCTAAATGGGATGAAGAATGGTGGGCGGTGGGAAAGCCTATATCATGGGTTACTGGTTGTTCTGTCTCCTGCTTGAAGCTCCAGGAAGCTGCTTTTTGGAACCTCCTGTTCGTTGATCTCTCATAGGAGTCCAAGATGGAGGATCCGTGCTGCAGTAGCTGGTAGGGGACCTCTGCATGTATCTCTCCTCGCTCTCTGTTCTCAGTCAGTTTCTTATTCCATTTGGTGCTTGGCTGAGCTCTTTACTTCTTCATTTGATGGTTAGCATTTCAGGACTGACGTGTGACTCTGTTTGACTTAGTTTTTCTGATCTTTGCTGCAGAGGGACTGTGTGGTGCTTCTGACTATAGCGCCATTTTGCCCAGAAGTCTGAGAAAGTTTTAAAATATCAGAACCATTCACACACACACACAACACAGACATACACACACACACACAAATACATATAGTTTTGGAAGTAGTTAAGAAACCAAAACATAAAAGCAGTAATAAAACTATAGAAATCTCCAGACCCAGGGAAATCCCTATTTCTATTTAAACAATAGTGTCTTACAGTTGAATTTGGAGATAGGTTCTCAATTTACTGTATTTCAATTCCTGTTGCTTTTAGAAACATAAGAAAGAAAAATATGTTTTGGTAGGAGCGGTGAGGAAAAAAGGATTGTTTTTTCTTCAGAGTAAAACATGTGGTGGAATAGTTCACATTGATCTACCTTGGAGGTAAAGACATGATGGTTTTCTGAAAAAGTATAACCAGTAGTGAGCACAATAAATAAATTTCTTAGAAATGGAACAGAAAGTAAGTCAAAGATCCCATCTCCCCAAGGCTTCACGGATGTGATGTTTAAAACGGTGTACATTTTTGTAAGTACTTGGCTTTAACGCTAGGCATGATATAAGAATTAAATGCATTAATCTGAAATGATTGTTAGTCAGTTTATAACATCCGTTCAGTTGGCCTCTTCTTTATTGACATCTCTAAGATTTTCACGTTTTCCAAATCTCAGAGCCAAATGTCCCGACTAAGTTTTGGTAATCTTACTCGTTGTTGTTGTTAGGTACCGTAGAGTTGGTTCCAACTCATGGCGACCCTATATACAACAGAATAAAACACAGCCCGGTCTTGTGCCATCCTCACAATCATTGTTATGCTTGAGCCCCTTGTTGCAGCCACTGTGTCAATCATTTCATTAAGCGTCTTCCTCTTTTTCACTGACCCACTACTTTACCGAGCATGATGTCCTTCTCCAGAGGCTGATCCCTCCTGATAACATGCCCAAAGTATGTGAGACAGTCTCACCACTCTTGCTTCTAATGAGCTGTCTGGCTGTACTTCTTCCACGACAAATTTATTCCTTCTTTTGGCAGTCTATAGTATATTTAAGACTAAGTTTTTGTAAATCCTACTCATTGGCATCTTGTAATTATTTCCTCAACTTCAAATGTATTCCTTTCTTCTATTGATTCAAATTATCGAACCCCAAATCATCAAATTTGTTAGGTGTTTCAGTTATTTAAGTTTTTGTCCCCATTTCAAGTTACTTACTACACTCAGTGGTTCATGGAAGTCTTTCCTATTCTTATGAGCGTCAAGCTGTCCTTAAAAGCCCATCAAAAATTATAGCATTTAAAAAAATATGCAAGTCTTGCCTGCTCACTACAGTAGTTCTAATTAAGCACCTTTTCCTTCAGCCTGATTTGTTTTATATTCTTTGATATTATGGAAGAGCATCAGAAAATTCTCTACATGTTACTTGATAATCCCTATCATTACCTGTAATGAATTTCCCTGTCATAGACAACAGATGTGATAAACAGACTATGACTGTTATGTATTGTTTTCAAGCAAAGAATGCCAAGATACCTGCCAGTTCTAGAGACTGGCTGCACATCAATAAATAATATCTACAAATCCCCTGCTTAAACCCTTTTGCTTAGAAACCATGATGACCTTTTTGTTTCTACTTTATTTTTATGAATAGGAAGAATTTACTTATCAACCTGCCAAATAATGTAAGAAGTGTAACAGAAACTCACCATGGAATCACTACTTCTACCATGAGAAAAGTTATAGAAGGGGTCAGAATAGCTGTTCTTTGCCTCATCCCCAGCCCCACCAGCCACCATAATCCCAACGCACTCATAGAAACATATGCGCAGATGGGTCACAGTTGATATTTTCAGAGCCTCTAATAGACTTCATACTTATATTTCCCTTTGGAGTCTCCAGGAATCTGAATTGACTTGACAACAACTAACAACAACAACAACATAGAACCTAAATGACATTACACAGCAAATATTTACTGAGTGCTAGTATGTGTGTAAGGGCAACAAAATATTTTAGAAGACAATTTCCAAGGAGAAAGTACCCAGATAATTTTTCAAAATCATCATCATGGCAAAACTTTAAAAATAAAAATAATTTGTGAAAATATTACAAATAAATTTAACTAATATCAAATGTTTAACATAATGACTGCTATGGCTCCAACACTCTTCCTTTTCATAGTGCTACAAAGAGGAATGAGATTCTATCATTGAGAATCTCTTAATGTGGCAAAAGAGTCTGACACTGATAAACAGTATTATAAGGCAAAAAGTGCTATGGTAAGTACACAGCTGTTTCAGTTTTATTTACTGTGTAAATTTACATTATTAGTGGTTCTTCTCAGAAATAAACCGACACTCTGCTTTGAATTTCTCTAAATATTTATCTGAAAATGGAACCAGAGCCCAAGGTTAACATTCTTTTTTTAACTCCCACTGCTTCATTCTCTATCCCCTATCCTCCATCAGTATTTGTAAAAAAAAAAAAAAAAAGAAAGAAAAATAGATACAGCAAACATCAAACACAGTAGATTTTCCAAGACCTTTACAGACTCTACAAGAAAACCTGCAAGGAGTGATTATTAAGATTTAGCAGCACGGACGGTATCTTGACATGGTAATATCACACACCTTAGTAACAGACAGAGGATATTTATGAGAAGATTTCCAGCCTGTGTAATGAAGAAATAGTGCTTAAAAAGAGTGAAAAAATAAGCAAAAGAAGGCAATAATCACTAAATTTCATGGAAATTGCCACAGATTATAAATGTAAAGGAATATGTCTAGCTAGAGCTATACCTTCATTGACCCTCCTCCAGATAATTAGATTCGACTTAGTACAATCTAATTATGAAATAGTCTCTTGTAATGTATTACATTAAAAATATAGAATATCCTCTAAGGTTTACCTTGGTTCAATTGAATGCCATTTGTACTAGCCAGAGTTGGCCAACCTGGCTTACTAAAGTCTTACAAGAATAAGACTATTCCCCATAAATTCTAGTCAAAATGTCCAAGAAAGTAATAACTACTTGTTGATAATTAAAATTAATGTAGTTATTAATTTAACAAATAGCTACTGAAAGTCTATTATGTGCCAGACTCTATGAGATATGTGATGTTTATGAACAAACTAAAGTCCCTGCAGCCATGGAATTAACATCCTCATAGCCGGAGAAAAATAGAAAATAAATAATAAATATATGATATGCTATACATAAAAATGGAGACCTGGCTGCTCAGTGGTTAACCATTTGCCTGCTAAACAAAAGGTCAGCAGTTCAAATCCACCAGCCACTTGGAAACCTATGGGACAATTCTACTTTGTCCTATAGGGTCACTAGGAGTTGGAATCAACTTGATGGCAATGGATTTGTTTGTTCGTTTTTTGGTATATGTACCAAAAAAAAGTAGAAAAAAGGGACAGGAAGCAATTTGGGGTGGTGCTATCACCTTGGTATGAAATGATGGTGGTGCAGACCCTTGGAGGGTAGTGGAGGTAAAGAAAAGTGGCCCAAATTCGGATCAATATTTAAGGCAGAACTAACAGGATCTTCTAACTGTATGGTAATGAAAACTGGTAAAAGGAGAAAAGTCAAGAATAATTCTCATTTATTAGGCCAGGAAATCAGAAAAATGGAACTGCCTTTTACCAAAAGGGTAAGGACTCCATGAGGAGCATAGAGGATAGGTAAAATCAGAAGTTTGGGGTTACCTTTGTCTAGTCAATTGCATCAGGTGTCCACATACTTGTAGTGCCCTTCACCCCTGAGTAGACCTGTTTGGGCCGATTCAACACTGCAGGCCCTCGTTAGCGTAAAACAACAGGGCATACGCCTGAAGCCTATTTTCAACTGCAGTAGACAAGTGGGAGTTGCAGATTCTTGACATTTGACATCCCCCTGCCCATTAAGCAGGGACCTCATCAGCCCACATCCGGAGCCTGAGGTCTAGCAGTATCACCCACTCAATCTAACCACCCATGACAAGGGTCTGGGAGTTAGTGGTGCCTCCCAGCCCCTACAGCCAAAAGCACTGAGTGCCCAAGGACCAGCTGCAAAACCCATCCGCATAAGTACCGTAGGGAATAGAGACATGCCCTCCACCCAGGCACTTAGGTGCAGCCACTAGCCCCTTGCCTTGTTCAGCACATAGCCCTCTACAGCAGCCTACTTCGAACACTCCTACACAGCCCTGCCAGCCTAGAGTAGTAAGTAAGAGTCTGCCATACACACTCGTTAACTAATGACCTGGACAACTGATCCACACCTACACAATAAAATAATAGGATGTGAGAACTTCAAAGATGCCAATAACTGAAGTAGCTCACATGCCCAACCTACTTGAGCATATCAAAACAAAACAAAAAGCCAGGACACAGTAAACAATCATAGAATAAATAAATATAAATTATTGATGGCTCAGAGACAACAGTCCATATCAAATCACATAAAGAAGGTCAAGATGGCAAAATAAAGAACCAGGAAACTTTCCAGAGGAAGATAAGGTCTTGGAATTACCAGAGGTAGAATTCAAAAGATTAATATATAGAGCTATTCAAGATATCAGGAAGAAGATTAGTCAAAACTCAGACCAAGCCAAGGAACACATACACAAAGCAGTAGAGGAATTCAGGAAAACAATACAAGAATAGAATGACATATTTAACAATTGGCTAGAAATCATAGAGAGACAGTAACTAGAAATCCAAAAGATTAACAATAAAATTTCAGAATTAGACAACTGAATAGAAGTTCATAGAAACAGCATTGAGAAAATGGAAGTTAGAATTAGTGAGATTGAAGATAAATCCCTTGACACCAATTTATTTGAAGAAAAATCAGATAAAATAATTTTAAAAAATGAAGAAACTATAAGAATTATGCGGGAAACTATCATGAGAAAAAAACCTACAAGTGACTGGATTACCAGAATGGGGGTGGGGGGAGAAAATACAGAGAGAATTGTTGAAGATTTGTTGGCAGAACACTTCCTTGATATTATGAAAGACAAGAAGATATCTATCAAAGAAACTCAATGTACCTCACACAGGGTAGATCCCAAAAGAAAATCACCGAGACATATTATAATCAAACTTCCTGAAATCAAACATAAAGAGAGAATCTTGAGTGACAAGGGTTAAATGAAAAGTCACCTACAAAGGATGCGCAATAAGACTAAGCTCTGACTACTCAGCAGAAACCATGTAGGAAAAAAGGCAATGAAATGACATACATAAAACCTTGAAGGAAGAAAATTGCCAGCCAAGAATTATATATCCAGTAAAATATTCTTTTAAATATGATGGCAAAATTAGAACATTTCCAAATAAACAGAAGTTAAGGGAATTTGGAAAAAAAAAAAAAATTACAAGAAATAATAAAGGAAGTCCTCCAGTTAGAGAGCCAGCAATATCAGACAACAACCCAAGACTACAACACAGGAAAGAATAACCAGATATCAACCCAGATAGAGAAGTCACAAAAAAAGTCAAAGCTAAAAGACGGAAAGTGGGGAAACAGAAATGTCGATATGTAATGATGAAAACATTAAAAAGAAAAGGAAGGAACAAATAGTGTAGTCGTAGAATTTCCATATGGAGAGGAAGTTAAGGCGATATCAAGAAATAAAAGATTGGTTTAAACTAGAAAAATAAAGGTAAATTTTAAGGTAAACACAAAGGAAGCTAACAAATCTACCCTTCAAAATAAAAAAGAAGAAAAATATACTCAGCAAACAAAAAATGAACACTAATGAAAGAGATGAAAACAAAATCCATAAACAAAAAGAACTCAGGACAGAAAATTAAACTGAGCAGAGAAACTATCAGCACCACAAAAAAATAAAAATAAAAATAAAAATGACAACAATAAGCTTATACATATCAATAATTACACTGAATGTAAATGAACTATATGCACCAATAAAGAGACAGCGAGTGGCAAAATGGATAAAAAAAAAAACCAGGAACCGTCTATATGCTGCCTACAAGAAACACAGCTTGTATTCAAAGACACAAACAAACTAAAACTCAAAGGATGGGAAAAAAAAAAATATATATCAAGCAAACAACAACCAAAAAAGAACAGGAGTGGCAATATTAACCTCTGACAAAATAGACTTTAAAGCAAAATCTATCTCAAAGGATAAGGAAGGGCACTATATAATGATTAAAGTGTCAGTACACCAAGAGGAAGTGATCATAATAGATATATATGTACACAATGACAGGGCTCCAAAATATATTAAACAAACTCTAACAGCATTGAAAAGAGAAATAGACAACTCCACAATAATAGTAGGAGATTTCAACACACCACCTTCAGTGAAGGACAGAACATCTAGAAAGAAGCTCAATAAAGACACAGAAGATCTAATTGCCACAATCAATCAACTTGATCTCATGGACAGGTACAGAAACCTCCACCCAACGGTAGCCAAGTATGCATTCTTTTCCAACATAGAACATTCTCCAGAATAGACTACATGTTAGGCCACAAAGCAAGCCTTAACAGAATCCAAAACATCAAAATATTACAAAACACGTTTTCTGAAACGTAACGCCATAAAAGTAGAAATCAGTTATAAAACAGCACGGAAACAACAATCAAATACATGGAAACTGAATTACACCTTAGTCAAGTTATAGAAGAAATCAAGGACGGAATAAAGAAAGTCATAGAATCAAATGAGAATGAAAGTACATCTTACCAGAATTTATGGGACACAGCAAAAGCAGTGGTTAAAGGTCAATTTATAGCAATAAAAGCACATATCCAAAAAGAAGAAAGTGCTAAAATCAAAACTTTAACCCTACAACTTGAACAAATAGAGAGCAGCAAAAGAAACCCTTGGGCACCAGAAGAAAGTAAATAACAAATATTAGATCAGAAATAAATGAAATAGAGAATAGAAAAACAGTTGAAGGAAGAACAATTTGGTTCTTTGAAAAGATCAACAAAATCAATAAACCATTGGCCAAACTGACAAGAGAAAACAGGAGAGGAAGCAAATAACTTGATTAAGAAATGAGATAGGTGATATCACAACAGATCCAACTGAGATAAAAAGGATCATAACAGAATACTATGAAAAATTATACTACAATGAATTTGAAAACCTAGAGGAAATGGACAAATTTCTAGAAACACACTACCTAAGTAAATTAACACAAACCAAGGTAGAAAAACTAAATAAACCCATAACAAAAGTAGTGATTGAAGAGGTAGTTAAAAAAACTACCAACAAAAACAAAGCCCTGGCCAGATGGCTTCAATGGAGAATTCTACCAAGCGTTCAGAGAAGAGTTAACACCAGTACTACTAAGGTATTTCAGAGCATAGAAAAGGAAGAAATACTCCCTAAATCATTCTATGAAGCCAGCATAATTTACCTGATACCAAAGCCAGGTAAAGACACCACAAAAAAAAAAAATTACAGACTAATATCCCTCATGAACATTGATGCAAAAATCCTCAACACAATTCTAGCCAGTGGAATTCAACAGCATATCAAAAAAATAATGCATCATGACCAAGTGGGATTCATACCAAGTATGCAGGGATGGTTCAACATTAGAAAAACAATCAATGTAAGTAAAACAGAAATAAACCAAAAGATAAGAATCACATGATAAAATCAATTGATGCAGAAAAGGCATTTGACAATATCCTTGATAATAATTCTCAGCAAAATAGGAATAGAAGGGAATTTCCTCAACATAATTAAGGGAATTTATACAAATCCAACAGCCAATATTATTCTAAATAGAGAGAGTCTGAAAGCATTCCCCTTAAGAACAGGAATCAGACAAAGATGCCCTTTATCACCACCCTTATTCATCATTGTGCTGGACGGCCTAGCCAGAGCAATAAGGCAAGAAAAAGAATTTAAGGACATTCAAATTGGCAAGGAAGAAGGAAAAGAATCCCTATTCACAGATGATATGGTCTTATACACAGACAATCCAAAGAATCCACAAGAAAACTTCTGGAACTAATAGAAGATTTCAGCAAAATATCAGGATACAAGATAAACATACAAAAATCAGTTGGATTCCTCTACACCAACAAAGAAAACTTTGAAAAGGAAATCATCAAATCAATACCATTTATAATAACCCCCAAGAAGATAAAGTACTTAGGAATAAACCTAACCAAAGATGTAAAACATTCAACATTGTGAAAGGGTCAATTCAACCCAAAGTGATCTACAGATACAATGAAATCCCAATCCACATTCCAAGGGCATTGTTTAATGAGATGGAGAAGCAAATTACCAACTTCATATGGAAAGGGAAGAGGACCCAGATAAGTAAATCATTACTGAAGAAGAACAAAGTGGGAGGCCTCACACTGCCTGATTTTAGAACCTATTATATTGTCATGTAGTCAAAACAGCCTAGTACTGGTACAGCAACAGATACAGAGATCAATGGAACAGAATTGAGAACCTAGATGTAAATTCATCCACTTATGAGCAGCTAATATTTTAGAAGGCCCAAAGTCCATTAAATGAGGAAAAGACAGTCTCTTTAACAAATGGAGGTGGCATAACTCAATATCCACCTGCATAAAAACAAAACGAGACCCATACCTCAGAGCATACACAAAAACTAACTCAAAATCGATTGAAGACCTAAATATAAAATCTAAAAAGTTAAAGATCATGGAAGAAAAAATAGGGACAATGCTAGGAGCCCTAATATGTGGCATAATTAGAATACAAACCATAACTAACAATGCACAAACACCAGAAGAGAAACTAGGTAACTGGGAGCTCCTAAAAACCGAACATTTATGCTCATCAAAAGACTTCACCCAAAGAATAAAAACAGAACATACAGAATATGAAAATTTTTTTGGCTATGACATATCCAATAAGGGTCTAATCTCTAAAATCAACAAGATACTGCAACAACTCAACAACAAAAAGACAAATAACCCAATTTAAAAATGGGCAAAGGATATGAACAGACACTTTACCAAAGAAGACATTCAGGTGGTTAACAGACACTTGAGGGAATACTCATGATCATTAGCCGCTGGAGAAATGCAAAACAAAACTACAGTGAGATACCATCTCACCCCAGCAAGGCTGGCACTTATCCAAAAAACACAAACTAATAAATGCTGGAGAGGTTGTAGAAAGACTGGAACACTTACGCACTGCTGACGGGAATGTAAAATGATACAACCACTTTGGAAAACGATTTGACACTTCCTTAAAAAGCTAGAAATAGAAGTACCATATGATCCAGCAATCCCACTCTTTGGAATATATCCTAGAGAAATAAGAGCCATCACACAAATAGACATATGTACTTTCATGTTCTTTGCTGCATTGTTCACGAAAGCAAAAAGATGGAAACATCCTTGTTGCCCATCAACAGTGGAATGGGTAAACAAATTATGGTACATACACACATTTGCATTGGTCAAATCTGTTGCAAAAGATCTCTTTAAAGTGTCGAAAAGCAGAGATGCCACTTTAAAGACTAAGGTGTGCCTGATCCAAGCCATGGTGTTTTCAATCGCCTCAGATGCATGCAAAAAATCTGGACAATAAATAAGGAAGACTGAAGAAGAGTTGATGCCTTTGAATTGTGGTGTTGGTGAAGAATATTGAATATACCATGGACTGCCAAAAGAATGAACAAATCTGTCTTGGAAGAAGTGCAACCAGAATGCTCCTTAGAAGCAAGGATGGCAAGACTAGGTTTCACATACACTGGACATGTTATAAGGAGGGATCAGTCCATGGAGAAGGACATCATGCTTGGTAAAGTAGAGGATTAGTGAAAAAGAGGAAGATCCTCAATGAGATTAATCCACACGGTAACTGCAACAATGGACTTAAGCATAACAACGATTGTGAGGATGGTGCAGGTCCAGGCAGTGTTTCATTTTGCTATACTTTTGGTCGCTATGAGTTGGAACCAACTCGATGGCACCTAACAACAACAACAACATACAATGGAATGCTATTCAACGATAAAGAACAATGATGAATCTGTGAAACGTCTCTCAACATGGATGAATCAGGAGGTCATTATGCTGAGTGAAATTTATCAGTCACAAACGGACAAGTATTGTATGAGACCAGTATTACAAGAACTCAAGAAAAGGTTTTAACACAGAAGAAATTGCTGTTTGATGGTTATGAGGGTGGGGAGAAAGGAAGAGGGGGATTCACTAACTAGGTAGTAGACAAGGATCATCTTCAGTAAAGGGAAGGACAACACACAATACAGGTGAAGTCAGCACAGCTGGACCAAAGTAAAAGCTAAGAAGTTTTCTGAAAGCAACCAAACACTTTGAGGAACAGAGTAGCTGGGGCTGGGGCCTGGGGACCATAGTTTCGGGGAACATCTAGACCAATCGGCATAACAAAGTTTATTAAGAAAATGTTCTGCATCCCACGTTGGTGAGTGACATCTGGGGTCTTAAAAGCTTGGGAGCGGCCATGTAAGATGCATCAGTTCATCCCAACCCACTTGGAGCAAAGGAAAATGAAGAACACCAAAGCTACAAGGAACAAATTAGACCAAGAGACTAAAGTTCCACATAAACCAGAGACTCCACAAGCCTGAGACCAGAAGAACTAGACGACAACTGGCTACCACC
This sequence comes from Dugong dugon, assembly GCA_030035585.1. NCBI lineage: Eukaryota > Metazoa > Chordata > Mammalia > Sirenia > Dugongidae > Dugong > Dugong dugon. The sequence continues at coordinate 46,806,511 of CM057465.1, forward strand.
AATGACCACCCTGATAGGGAACACAACAGAGAATCCCGTGCAGAGCAGGAGAAAAATGCTGAGCAGAACTCAAATTCACTTAAAAAGACCAGACTTACTGATCTGGCAGAGACTGGAGGAACCCCCAAAACTATGGCCCGTGGACACTCTGTTAACCCAGAACTGAAACCATTCTGGAATCCCACTCCCCAGACAAGGATTAGAGAGGACTATAAAACAAAAGGTAATATGCGTGAGTGTACTTCTCAATTCAATCAGACACAGGAGACCAAATGGGCATATCCTGTCTGTAGGCAGGATGAGAAGGCAGGAAGGGGCAAGAACTGGTTGAATGGACATAAGGAACCTGGTGTGGAAAGATGGAGTGTGCTGTCACTTTGTGGGGATGACAACAAATGTCACAAAACAATATGTGTATAAATTTTTGTATGAGGAATTAACTCGAGCTGTAAATTTTCACCTAGAGTACAATAAAAAAATAGTTTGGGGTTAGTTATGCTACTTTTCTCATTGAAGATAACTTTGATTGCACATTTGCATTCATGAGTCTGATGTTCAGGCTGGATGTTCCAGACTAGATTTAAAATATTGGATGTTCTCAGGATATAGCTGAGAGACTGCATGAAATCATCTAGAAAATAAGTAAAGACGGAAAAAGGACCTGAGAATTGAGTTTTGAGCCACAGTGACATTTAGAGACCCGGGAGGTGAAGGAGAACTAGCAAAAAAGACTAGTGAATAGGATGCTAATATTAAGTGGACCACATTCCAAACAAGATGTCTGGAACCACATTCCAAAGGAGGTGTTATACAGAAGTTAGTGAAACCCAGCTACATGACTCTTAATTGCTCAGCAACATGAAGGTCATTAAAAGATCAATGGTTGATACTTAGAGGAGGAATCAGAAGAGCATATCTACCACCCCCCTCAATTCTAGAGACAGGGTATTGATCGAGATTCTATACATTCCCTACATGGACATAGAGAACCAGTGTTTGATTCCCTTCTGGAGGTCTAGTGAACTAAAGACATGTGGGCTAGCTGCTGTTACCATGTAACAAAAGAGCAATGGCTATTTTGGGAAGACTGAACTTGAGGATATGTTCCTAACAAGGGATTATGAATGTTTCCTTTGGACTTGATGTACGACATTCATGTGAAAGAACAGTTGTGATCTGTCTTAATTCCTGTCAAAGGGGACTTCATGGGGAGGCATACAATCTTAGTAGAAAGAAGCTGAAGGTATCTCCAGAATTCTAGGGATAATAGAAGAAGGAACACACAGAACAGAAACTCTTGACTCTTGTTTAGTGAAAAGCAGATGAGCAATCTACCTTGACGTGGGGCAAAGGAATCTTCTGAATGAACTATCCATAAAAATGTGGGAGAACAAGTCAATGTCCAGCACTTTCCAAGCCACACTAGATTACTCTGACTGGACTTTAAAAGTGAAAATTTTTCCCCCTTTCATTGAGGGATAAAGGGAAAGGGAAACGAAAACAGATTATTTTAATATTTTTATTCAGTAAGGAGACTTTGGAATTTTGATTCATCTACAGAACATGCCTATTATTCCTATGTCAGTATTATCTGAAAATTTGATAAGCTATTGCCTGTCTTTAATGTAGCCCTTAATGAACATACTGAATAGGACAGGGCTAAAAATAAAACCTTGTTAGATGTCTCAATTTATAGTAATTCCTCAGTCTAATTACAAGCCCATTTAATTTTACTGCAACTTAACCAACTTTTCTATATCTTGTCCGCAGGGATGAACTAAGAGACTCTGGGAAAATACTTCATTAAAGAAAGACAGATTACCTGTCCAAAATTGTCCTTACCTAATAATTTAACCAACATGTTAAATAAAAACTTAATTCATTGCTATGAAGCTTTTTCTTGGTGAACTTCTTTTCTCATATTTTTCAGATACCAGTGGCACTGTGATTTTTTTATTCAAAAATTTATATTTCATATAAAGCCATTTGTTGTCTTAGATTCCAAAACCATTTATTATCTACTAAGCTCTGCATTTTCTGGTATTAAAAAGTAACTTCTTTAAATATTCTTATTTAGAATTTCTAGGAATAAAAGCCTGGTATCTCAATTTTCTATATCAATTTTCAATATCTCCATTGTTCTCAACGTCAACTATACATTATAATCATCTGGAAAGATTTTAAAAATATCTATTCCTAGGACTTCTCCAGGCAAATTGAATTTCAATATTTTGAGGCTTATCTGTTATTTAGTTTTGTATAACAAACCATCAACACTTGGAAAATTAAAATGCAGCCATTTATGTGGTCATTATTCTGCAATTTTGTCTGGGTTCATCAGAGTGGTTATTCTGCTTGAACACGTAAATATCAAGAAGCCAGAGAGTTATACAGAGAGACATAATTCCAAAAGGAGTCAGAGGCAGAGAAAGAATCCAAGATAAGGAGGAAAAGTGCAGGAACATGTAATCTGGGAGTTGGAGCAGATAGATTTAAGATATTTAAAGAAATTTCTAAATTAGCTTCTGGAGCTAAAATTCAGAGTATAACAGATAATTTGATTATAGGACTATACAGCAATACAGAAACTTTGATTTCTAATTATCTCAAATCACCTAAGAGTTTGTTCATTTCCACACAAGGGAAGAAATGCATGCACACACACACACACACACACACACACACACACACACACACAAATAACTGAAATAGAATAGAGAACCAATGATTTAATATTATCATAAATAACTTTTATGAGATTGTGGAGAAGATGATGGTTATCTTTTACGAAATATTAATTCCAAAGTTTTGAGCCTTGTCAAACCTTCTAAAACAGTTCACACAGCAGCATATATTTGTAAACTATTGCATTTTGATTTTAAATATTTATTTAAATGTCTCTATGTTTTCTCACTTGACTCTCACAGTCAAATAGCTTGTTTCTGGAATCAATTATATTAACAAAATATTTTGCAATTTTGTTAATTATGTTTGCAAGAAATGAAAATCAATTACCTAACTAGAATTTCATAAGTATAAAACTTCAACAATATTGAGTAAGTAATATTTTCTCTGTGAGAAACAAATTATATTTGTTACGAAGTATCATTATATCATACATCTAGGAACTATAAATTTCCTTATATCAAGACTATCATATTGCTACCTGACCCTATGATCTCCCATCAGATACATTTTTATAACCTAGCTTGGATGACTAGAGCATTAGCAATAAAGACAGTCATTTTGGCTCAGTTTCTTGTTCTTTGTAACGGATGTGTTATAAAATAATCTAATGACAATATAGACATTCTCCTATGGGCACCACTTACACAACAAAATAAAAAGATGTTCAGGTTTATTCCTTTATTCCCATTGTTTATTCCTTTCTTCCATTTATCAAACTGCAATATTTTTTTTTTAAATATTTAATTGTACTTCAGGTGAAGGCTTACAGAAAAAATAGTTTCTCATGAAACAGTAGTACACATGTTGTTTTATGACATTTGTTAACAACCCCACAACATATTAACACTCTAAATTCTCAACCTTTTTTTTTTTTTTTTTTTTGGTGAAAATACACATAGCCAAAGGTACACGATTTCAAAAATTTCTACATACACAGTTCAGTGACATTGACTATGCTCTTCCGATTGTGCTGTTATTCTCACTTAAGATGAAGGCTTGCAGAACAAAATAGTTTCTCATTTAACAGTTTCTACAAATGTTGCCCTATGACAATGGTAAACAATCTCACAACACATCAACAATATCCTTACTCAACCTTGTGTTCCCTATCACCAGCTTCCTTCTCCCCTTCTGCCTTCTGGCCCTTGTCACTGGACTCCTGTACCTGGTTAGTCGCATTTGGTTTTACCGGGCTGTCCACTCCCAGGCTGAACAGTGAACCTCGAAGGTAACTTCACCACTGAGCTAAAAGGGTGTCTGGGGGCCATACTCTCGGAGTTTCTCCAGTCTCCTTTAGGCCAGTAAATATGGTCTTTTTTTTTTTTGTGAGTTAGAATTATGCTCTACATCCTTCTCCAGCTCTGTCCAGAACCCTCTGTTGTGATCCTGGTCAGAGCAGTCAGTGGTGGTAGCCGGGCACCATCTAGCTGTACTGGACTCAGTCCGGTGGAGGCCTTGGTAGCTGTGGACAATTAGTCCTTTGGTCTAACCTTTTCCTTGTATCCTGTTCTCTTCATTCTCCCTTGCTCCCGAAGGGATGAGACCAGTGGAGTATCTTAGATGGCTGCTCACAGGCTTTTAAGACCCCAGACACTGCTCACCAAGGTAGAATGTAGAGCATTGTCTTTATAAGCTGTGTCATGCCAATTGAGCTAGATGTTCCCTGAGACCATGGTCCCCAGAGCCCTCCACCCAGCAATTCAGTCCGTCAGGGAGTTTGGATGTGTCTATGGGGCTTCCATGACCTTTCCTTGTACAGGTTGTGCTAGTTTCCCCTGTATTGTGTACTGTCTCATCCTTCACCCAAGATACCACTTATCTATTGCCTATTTAGTATTTCCCCCCCACCCCTCCCATCCCTGGTAACCAACAAAGATTGTTACGTTTTGCGTGTGAACTTTTTCATGGGTTTTTACAATAGAGGTCTCTCATAATATTCGTCCTTTTGTTATTGACTTATTTCACTCAGCATAATGTCCTCCAGTTTCATCCATGTTATGAGATGCTTCACAGATTCGTTATTGTTCTTTCTCATTGTATAGTACTCCATTGTGTGTATGTACCATAGTTGGTTTATCCATTCTTCTGTTGATGGGCATCAAGGTTGTTTCCATTGCTTTGCTATTGTGAACAATGCTGCCATGAACATAGGTGTGCATATGTCCATTCGAGAGATGACTCTTATTTCTCTAGGATATATTCCTAGGAGTGGGATTGCTGGATCGAATAGTATGTCTATTTCTAGCTTTCTGAGGAAGCGCCATATCATTTTCCAAAATGGTTGTATTATCTGGCATTCCCACCAGCAGTGCATAAGAGTTCCTATCTCCCCGCAGCCCCTCCAACATTTGTTATTTCCAGTGTTTTTGATTCGTGCCAGTAATGCCGGGGTGAGATGGTATCTCATTGTGGTTTTAATTTGCTTTTCTCTAGTGGCTAGTGGTCGTGAGCATTTCCACGTGTCTGTTTGCCATTTGAATGTCTTCTTTGGTGAAGTGTCTGTTCATTGCCTTTGCCCATTTTTTAATAGGATTATTTGTCTTTTTGTTGTAGAGGTGTTGGATTTTCTTGTAGATTATGGAGATTACACCTTTGTCTGACTTGTACTGTCCAAAAATTTTTTCCCAGTCTGTAGGTTCTCTTTTTACTCTTTTGGTGAAGTCTTTTGAAGAGCATAAGTGTTTGGTTTTTAGAAGATCCCAGTTATCTAGCTTATCTGTTGGGTTTTGTGCGTTGATGGTTATGGTTTGTATCCAGTTAATGCCATGTATTAAGGCCTGAAGTGTTGGTCCTATTTTTTCTTCTATGAACTTTATAGTTTTAGGCTTTATATTCAGGTCTTTGATCCATTTTGAAGTAGTTTTTGTATATGGCATGAGGTATGGGTCCTGTTTCATTTTTTTGCAGATGGATATCCAGTTTTGCCAGCACCATTTGTTAAAAAGACTGTCTTTTCCCCATTTGATGGACTTTGGGCCCATGTCAAAGATCAGGTGACCGTAGGGGGATGGATTTACATCTGGGTTCTCAATTCTGTTCCCTTGGTCAATGTATCTGTCGTTGTACCAGTACCAGGCTGTTTGGACTACTGTAGCTGTATAGTAGGTTCTGAAGTCAGGTAGTGTGAGTCCTCCAACTTTATTCTTCTTCTTCAGTAGTGCTTTACTTATTCGGGGCTTCTTCCCTTTCCATGTAAAGTTGATGATGAGTTTTTCCATCTCTTTGAAGAATGTTGTTGGTATTTGGATCACGATTGCATTGTATTTGTAAATTGCTTTGGGTAGAATTGCCATTTTCACAATGTTGAGTCTGCCTATCCATGAGCATGGTATGTTTTTCGTAGATCCCTTTGGGTTTCATGCAGTAGTGTTTTATAGTTTTCTTTGTATAGGTCTTTTACATCCCTGGTCAGATTTATTCCTAAGTATTTTATCTTTTTAGGGGCTATTGAAAAAGGTATTGATTTCCTGATTTCCTTTTCATCATTCTTCTTACTGGTGTATAGGAATCCAACTGATTTTTGAATGTTTATCTTGTATCCTGCTACTCCACTGATTCTTTCTATTAGTTCCATTAAATTTCTCTTGGAGTGTTTAGGGTTTTCTATGTATAGTATCATATCATCCACAAACAGGGACAGTTTAACTTCTTCACTACCAATTTGGATGCCCTTTATTTCTTTTTCTTGCCTTATTGCTCTAGCTGGAACTTCCAGCACAATGTTAAATAGGAGTGGTGATAAAGGGCATCCTTGTCTTGTTCCTGTTTTCAAGGGGAATGTTTTCAGCTTCTCTCCATTAAGAATGATGCTGGCCGTTGGTTTTACATAGATGCCCTTTATTATGTTGAGAAATTTCCCTTCTATACCTGTTTTATTGAGAGTTTTTATCAGGAATGGGTGTTGGACTTTGTCAAATGCCTTTTCTGCATCAACTGAGATGATCATGTGATTCTTTTCTTTCCCTTCACACTGCAATATTATTCAGACATACAAAATGGCTGTTTCTGTCTGGAGATATGTGTATAAGTGATTTTATGGGTTTACCACAACTGTATAATGGGTTAGTGGATCATTTACTCTAAAAAGGCCAGATTTTCAAAATAATTATTAATATTTAAAATAGTGAAAAATACTCTGTTTTTAACATAACGGTGTCTAAGTGTTAGAGATGAAAAGAAATAAAGGGCAGTAGTATATTTTTTATCTGTATTTATTTTTAAAAAACTCAGAAACTTGTACTCCATCAAATAAAATTCTTTAAAGTAATACTTTTTTTGCTAAAACTAAAGTCCCTGGAAGATAACAGTGATCATTAAGGTTATGTATCAAGTTGGCTGGGCCATGATGCTCAGTGGTTTGGCAGTATTGATCTAGTTTGGCAGTAATATAATAGTATAATTACCTCCATGACGAAATCTGATATAATGTGATCACCTCCATGATGAGATTGGCTGTGAGTTGCCAATCAGTTAAAAGGGAGTTTCCTTGAGGCTGTGAACTACATCCAATATAGGTACACTTTCTGGCAAGGCATGCTGGCTATTGCTCCCTCTGGATCCTGCAGCTAGCTCCTGTTCATCTGACCTCTGGTTCTTGGACCTGAGCTAGCAGCTTGCCGACCAATCTTCTGATTCTCCAGTCTCTGCAATCTGGATCTTAGGTTCTCAATCACCTGCAGGTACGTAAATCGGGAAAAGCTTCCAGCGTGATCCACGGACTTAGGAATTTCCAGCCTCCACAACTGCATGATGTAAATCTCTCTATATGTGTCTTTGTCTATATGTTTATAAACGCTTCACTGGTTTTGCTTTTCTAGGGAACCCAGCCTAAGACGTTTGGTACTGAGAGTAGTTCTAAAGAAACAAAAATGTAAGGATGAGTTTTCTAAATTGATTCTCAAGTCTGGTTACTCTTAAATTTGTTGATGACCTTGTTTCCAGTACTAAAGAGGGCACTGCTAATCCATGGCGTGAGGGGGAAATAGAAATACAGAAAATATCATCACCAATAGATCAGGTATTGGTGAGAGGCGAGGTTCTGGGCAATCACATGTTTGATACCTTTCTACAATTTTGTCATAATGAGAAGCATAAGGAAACTGGTTGGTCCTACTTTCACTAGACAAAGTGGTGAAGGGAAATCCTCCCAAAGGGCAGAACTTCAAGCAGTGTACCTGGTTGTTCACTTTGCTTGGAAGGAGAAATGGCCATATGTGTGATTTTATACTGATTCATGGGTTATGGCCAATGGTTTGGCTGGATTGTCAGGGACTCGGAAGGAACATGATTGGAAAATTGGAGACAAGGATGTATGGGGAAGACATATGTAGATAGACCTTTCTGAATGGGCCAAAGAAGTAAAGATATTTGTGTATCATGTGAATGCTTACCAAAGGGTGACCTTACCAGAGGATGATTTTAACAATCAATTGGATAGGATGATATGTCCTGTGGAAACCAGTCTTCCTCTTTCCCTAGCCACTCCTGTCATTGCTCAATGGGCTCATAAACAAAGTGTTCATGGTGGCAGGGAGGAAGGTTATGCATGGCCTCAGCAACATAGACTTCTGCTCACCAAGGCCGACTTGGCTATAGCCATTGCTGAGTGCCCAATCTGCTAGCAGCATATCAACACTGAGTCCCCAGTATGGCACCATTCCTCAAGGTAATCAACCAGTAACGTGGTGGCAGGTTGATTACATTGGACTACTTCCATCATGAAAAGGGCAGCATTTTGTTCTTACTGGAAAAGACACTCTAGATATGGATTTGCCTTCCCTGTACGCAATGCTTCTGCCAAAACTACCATCCGTGGACTTACAGAATGCCTTATTCAATGTCATGCTATCCCACATAGTATCACCTTGAATCAAGGGTCTCACTTCACAGCGAATGAATTGGACAATGGGCACATGCTCATGGAATTCACTGCTCTTATCATGTTCCCCATCATCCTGAAACAGCTGGCTTGATAGAACAATAGAATGGCCTACAAAAGACACAATTACAGCAACAGCTGGGTGGCAATACCTAGGTGGCAGGGTTGAGGTAATGTTCTCCAGGAGGCTCTATGTGCTCTAAACCAGTGTCAAGTATATGGTGCTGTTTCTCCCATATCCAGGATTCATGGGTCCAGGAATAAAGGGGTGGAAATGGGAGTCGCACCACTCACTATTACCCCTAGTGACCCACTCACAAAATTTTTGCTTCCTGTCCCTGCAATCCTATGCTCTGCAAGTTTAGAGGTCTTAGTTCCAAAGGGAGGAATGTTCCCACCTGGGGACACCTCACTAATTCCAACAAACTGGAAGTTAAGAATGATGCCTAGCAACTTTGGGCTCCTTATGCCCCTGGATAAAAAGGCAAAGAAGGGAGTTACCACACAGCTGGTGTGATTGATCCTAACTGCCAAGAGGAAATCTTAGTGATATTACATAATGAACATAAAGAAGAGTATGTTTGAAATGAAGGAGATTCCCTAGGGAATCTCTTAGTATATCCATGCTCTGCGATAAAAGTCAAAGGAAAACTATAGCCACCCAATTCTGACATGACTACTAATGGTCCAGATCCTTCAGGAATGAAGGCTTGGGTCTACCACCAGGCAAAGAACCATGACCAGCTGAGGTGCTTGCTGCAGGCAAAGGGCATACAAAACGTGTGGTAGAAGAAGATAGTTCGAAATACCAGTTACAGCCACATAAGCAGTTGCAGAAAGAGGACTTCAATTGTTGTAAGTATTTCTTCCTTGTATGTGTGCATCAGATATTTTTGTTTTCTTCACTTATAAAATATAAGATGTACACAGGGCTGGTGCATTTTTCAGTTGTACACAATGTTAGTTGTACCAGGTTAGGGCAAGTATGACTTTGTAATTGTCTTTATTTAAAGATTATGTGTGGTTTAAGGAGATGTGTGCAGGTGTCAACTTGACAAGTGGTGGACTGTGATTGTTAATGTTGTGTGTCGACTTGGCTGGGCTATGATTCTCAGTGGTTTGACTGTTACGGTGTAGTTTGGCAGTCAAATAATGGTGTGACAACCTCCATAATGAGATCTTCTATAATGTGATTACCTCCATGATGGGATCTGATGGAGTAGCCACTCAACTAAAAGGGAGTTTCCTTGGGGGTATGACCTACATCCAATATAGGTGGACTTTCTGATAAGGCCTGCTGGCTTTTGTTCACTCTGGATCCTGTAGCTGACTCCTGTCCACCTGACCCTGTTCTTGGGACCTGAGCTAGTAGCTTGCCTGCTGATCTTGGGCTTAGTCAGTCTCCGTGGTATGGATCTTGGGTTTGCCAGCACCTGCTGCTATGTGAGTCAGAAGAAGCCTCTAGCCTGACCCACAGACTTCAGAGTTTTCATCCTCTACAACCACGTGAGCCATTTCCTTGATATAAAACTCTCTCTTTCTCCATGTATATATATATATATATATATATATATATATATATATATATATATATATACATACATACATACATATATATATTTACTTATATATAGATGCTTCACTGGATTTGCTTCCCTAAAGAACCCAGCCTAAGACAATAACATAGGGAAAAAACTAGAGGACCTAATTTTTGGCATAAATAGTCTATCAAACACAACTACAAATGCACAAACAACAGAAGACAAAATTATATAACTGAGACCTCCTAAAATTTAAACATGTATGCTCATCAAAAGACTTTATCAAAAGAGTAAAAAGAGAACTTACAGACTGGGGAAAAAATTTTTGGAATGACATATCTGAAAAGAGTCTCATAGCTAAAATATAGAGAAAACTTCAACAACTCAATAACAAAAAGACAAACAACTCAATCAAAACATGGACAAAGGACAAGAACAGACATTTCACCAAAGAGGACATTCAGGCGGTTAACAAACACATGAAAAGATGTTCACAATCATTAGCCATCAGAGAGATGTAAATCTAAACTACAGTGTGATAGCATCTTACCCCTGCAAAACTGGCACTATCAAGAAAATAGAAAATGAAAAATGCTGGTGAGGTGGTGGGGAGATTGGAATTCTTACCACTATACAAAACAGTATTGCTCTTCCTCAAAAAGCTAGAAATAGAACTACCTTATGACCCAGCAATCCCACTTCTAGGTTTATATCCTAGAGATACAAGAGCAGTGACACAAAGAGACATATGTACACATGTGTTCATCACAGCATTATTCACTATTCACAATAGCAAAGATGGAAACAACCTAAGTGCCCATCAATGGATGAATGGATTAAAAAATTGTGGTACATACATACAATGGAATATTACACAACTATAAAGAATAATGAGTCCATGAAACATCTTATAGCACGATGAATCTGGAGGACATTATGCTGAGTGAAATAAGTCAATCACAAAAGGACAAATATTGTATGGTCTCACTTTTATAAAAAAATAAAGAATAGGTATACATACAGAAAGCAACATTCTTTGATGGTTATCAAGGGTGGGAGGAAGAATCACATTCTAGATAGTAGACACTTGTTACTTTTAGTGATGGGAAAAGCAGTACCCAATATGGGTGAAGCCTGCACTACTTGTCCAAGGTAAATAAAGATACTAAGAAGTACACAAGACTAAGTGACAATTTTGGTATATACTATAACATAAAATTTTACAATAGTAATAACAACCAAAAAAAAAAATATGTGTGGTTACATAGGTAGTGTTATAGATTGAATTGTGTTCCCCCAAAATGTCTGTCAGCTTGTCTGGGTCATGATTCCCAGTATTGTATGATTGTGTACCATTTTGTGGTCTGATGTGATTTCCTTATGTGTTGTGAACTCTATCACTATGATGTAATAAGATGGATTGGTGGCAGTTATACTGATGAGGTATACAGAATTGGATAGTGTCTTGGGCTGGTCTTTTTTGAGATATAAAAGAGAGAAATGAGTGGAGACACAGGGGAACCTCATACCACCAAGAAAGAAGTGCCAGTAGTAGAGTGCGTCCTTTGGACCTGAGGTTCCTGTACAGAGAAGCTCCTAGACCAAGGAAAGATTGATGACACGGACCTTCTTCCAGAGGTGACAGAGAAAGCCTTTTCCTGGAGCTGATGCCCTGAATTTGGACTTGTAGCCTACTAGACTGTGAGAAAATAAATTTCTCTCTGTTAAAGCCATCCACTTGTGTTATCTCTGTTATAGCAGCACTAGATGACTGAGACAGGTAGATATGTATGCAAATATGTGTATAGGAAGGCTCATGTGAGTATATGGATGTGCATGTATTGGGGTATCTGTAAGCATAAGTATGTACATGTATATGTATGCTGGATATATATTTAAATATATATAATAAAGTACATAGGAGGCACAGCTAATGATACTTCCCAGACATAACCAAACACCTCAAGGGATTGGTTTACTGGGTTTCAAGTCTTGGGACCATAGTCTTGTGGGACTACTCAGTTAATTGGAATAACAGTTCACAAAGATAATGTTCTACATCCTAGTTTGGTGAATAGTGCCTGTGGCCTTAAAAGCTTGCAAGCAGCCATATAAGATACAACTATTGGTCTCTGCTTGTCTGGAACAAAAGAGAATGAAAGAAACCAAAGAATCAAAAAAGTAGCTAGTTCTTAGAACTACTAGCCCACAGGAATCACAGCCTCATCTAGCCTGAGACTAGCAGAACTTGATGGTGCCTGGCAGAGGCAGACTAACCAGTAGGCATGCTGTGCACCAGCTTAAAGTAAGCAAGGTACACACAGGCTTAATTACATTTACTTACAAATTTGTAGTGCACAATTTCACTGAGGTTTCTGAAATTGTGCACTATAGATTAGAAAGTAAACACAATTAGGCCCATGCATACCTTACTTATTGGGTAATCCATCCTTTGTGCCTGGCTACCACTACCACACAATACAAAGTTCTGGATAGAAAAGGAGAAAAATGTAGAACAAATCTCAAATTCCTAGAAAAAGGCCAGACTCACTGGACCAATACAGACTAGAGAAACCCCTGAAACTATTGCCTTAAGATACCCTTTGAACTTGGATCTGAAGCCACTCCCAGTGGTCACCTTTCATCCAAATAATAAATTGCCTTTTAAAATAAACAATATCACAGTGAGTACTGTGATCCCTTAAATAATGAACTGTATGAGATCAAATGGTCAACATTTACCCTAAAACAAAAATGCGATAACAAGGAGGGTCAGGGAAGCTAGATTAATGGAGGCAGAACAAACAGAATGGAAATAATGAGAATGTTGACATACTGTAAACAATGTAACCAATGTCATGGAAAAAATTGTATAAAAATTGTTAAATGAGATCCTAATTTACTGTGTAAACTTTCACTTAAAACACAAAAAATATTTTTTAAAAAGTATTGTCTCTATATTCAAGGTACTTTTCATCATGGAGATAGTTGGTTCATGAGGTACCCTTAATCTCAATATATACTGAAAATATTAGGCAAAAATTCTTTCATTGAGAAAGGAGATAATAGCACTTCAACTAACAATTTATTTGATTCTATGTTCAGTTCTAATTTTCTGAATGATAATAAAGAAATTATTTTAGGATTATCTGTCCACATGCATAAGAGTCTTTGTGTTTCTAAAGCTCCTATGGCATCTGTATAACAAGAAACAACTTAGACATCTATTTTTAAAGGATCAAGATGATTTGGGAAAGAAGTTTATCTGAGCAGTAGGGTTTCCAAAAAAATGGTACTGCAGCACTTGAAGACCATATTAAAGAAACGTATTGTACCAGACCATCTTATTGAATAAACATTTTTAGTACAGAATATATTTCAAAATCCTTAAGTAATATTTCAAGTTTCCAAACAGGAAGCATTATATATTATAAAATTTTAAAGAACAAACATATTGAAGAACAGTGATGAGTATATAAATTAGGTATCGAAAGAAAACACAATTTTTTTTTAAGGGCTGTAAATCAATACATGTCTGTCCTGAATCTTCTTACTGCTGTTTGTGCTCAAGGGCATGTGGTGAGATTGTTAAAAAATGCTTATTGAATTATAGTAATCATTTGAATTTTTAAATACAAATTATCTCTGCAGAAAGCTTTGTTAGAGGATTGTGTCTAATATTTTCCCAACAGGCTTACTTAAAGTATAAAAAACAAATTTTAGAACAAATGAACAAAAGTATAACTATAATTTTATTTTTATGCAATACGAAAATTTTAGGGGAGATTTAGAAGTTTTCATGGAATTATATCTTTGAAAAAATGTAAAGGAAATAATTACAGTAAGTCCCTGGGTTATGTAATGTTATGTAAATTTGCTCTCACTTTGAAATGATTGAATCAACTCCTACTCACAACAAATTCTTCATCACAATCACCTTCATTTGCTGCTTGTGCAGCTTTTAAATCACTGAAAATGCTATAAGCCTTTTCTTGCACTAAAGTAAGGCTAAATAAGAACTGTATGCACCTGTTCTGACTTATCTACAAATTTGTCTCAAAGACACACTTAGGAACGGATTTCGTTTGTAACCCGGGGACTGCCTGTATTATGGAGTTTGTCAAGTGGTTATTGTGAGTACATTTTAGAGACACAAGGATATACAGCATTATAGAATATACAAATTTTAACAAATGATCATTAAGTTGCATTTTTTTTTTTTAAAAACCTGTTACTGTAGAGTTCATTCCAACTCCTAGCAACCCTATAGAACAGAGTAGAACTGCCCCATAGGGTTTCCAAGGAGCAGCTGGTGGATTTGAACTGCCAACCTTTTGATTAGCAGCTGAGCTCTTAACCACTGCACCACCGGGGCTCTGTGCTTTGTAAAAGGTACGTGTAATTGACTACAGAAAAATGACATGTTTGAATGAAGAGACAAATATGTCTTTCATATATATTGAATGACTGCTTGATATATCAATGGATCTTCCTCAACATTTCTAGAATGTAAGCACCAGGAGAGCAAGAGTTTTTATTGCCTTTTCTCTGGTACATTTCCAACACTTTGAATCAAGCCCAGAGCAGAGTAACTACGTCTTAAATGTGTATTGAATGAAGAAGTCAGAGTCTTTCATCTTTCTGTTCTGCCAACCTCATTAATCTTCAGACTTTTCTCTTATGCTTGCAGGATAATTGCAGCAGACATCACCTCTTCACACATCAAAGAAGGACAAAGAAAGTTTTCCTTCCTGAATCTCCTTTGTATTTATTTAACTCATTAACATCTGCTTTGATGTTTGTCATGTTTTTCCCTATGCTTTCCTATAGTTAATTTTGTTGTTCCTATTCTAACCTGAATGCCTAATGTGTTTTTCTTCTTTTCCTTTTGATGGGCATATGTACTAAGTTTATGAATTTTCCTGTAAGGCCTGATTAGCTGATTAGCCTAGCTGCCCCATATCTTCTGGTATGTCAGGTTTCATTTATCATAATTTCCTAAAGATTTTGAAATTTGTGACTGAAGTTTCTCTGTAACTCAAGAATGGCTTAAGAGAGTTTTGAACTTTGTTTTGGTATAATTTCTGGATGAATTGGATTTTTTTTTCTAGTTATATATTTTCTTAGATGTATAGGTTTATTGCATTGTAATCAGAGAACATGGCCACTGTTTCTATTTTGGTAATATATTTTTTGTGGCCTACTAAATGGAAAATTATCATGCATGTTCCCTTTGTAAATTGTATTTTTAAATGATTCCTTAACAAAACATACATTTTGTTCTAGTTATATCTGTAAGTTCCATAAAGCTAAACACTCAAATAATCCTAGCTAATATAGTACAACTAAACCAGATGAGAATGTTAAAATTGCCATCAATGGAAAATAGGAATATACTAATGGCACTATAAAATTTTATATCTTATTACAAATAAAATGTGCTAAGTTAAGACATGTCTTCTCTTCGTCGCTTAGTTGAATACAAGTAAGAAGGAAAATAAATAAAATCTATCTACTTGGTGTTTTACCATAAGTTCACTCGTAGAGAAGAATGAGAAATTTTCTAGTTGTATCACATCTACTAAAAAGGACTGTGAAAATGTTCACTAAACCATTCAACATGTAGATTTAAACACTAAACAAAAGTAAATAAAACACTGAATAATCAAATTTAAAAAAAAAAACTTTGATGTGGGACTGATTCAGTGAAGTAGGCCGCTGGAGTCTCTTCTTTTCCTTTTGCCAGACATGGAAAATTGTTTCTACATCATGAAAACGTATGAGATTATTTCAAACATAACTAAAATTAAGAGATTATAATAATATCAGGACAGGGTTCTATACTTCTCTGATAATTTTTTTTTTTCAAGAAAAGGAATGGGAATCATTTCAGTAAGCCAAATGTTAGAGTTAAAATGGAAAACTAGAAAACAAATCTATTTTCTCCAACCTTAAATTTGATCTAATTTGTCAGTCTTTGGGATGTAGTTTTTTGCGAATACTATGTTGTATCTTATCTATTTCTGGAAAGGCAAGACCCACATGAAGAAGATTTCTGTAATTTTTAGCAGCATGTCAGACTAACTATCTCTGAATTGTGACTGCTTTAAAATGTATTTTCAAGAGCTTCTAAATTTTTAGTTGGGGTAGATTTCAAGGTTTTTAAATGTGAATGCATTCTGATTATTTTTGTTCCCTTACCAAAACTGAAAGCAAACTCTGCTTCTTATAAAACATTGTTGTAGAAACAGAGCAGACTGGCTACAGCTTTATATACAGCTTCACTTTCCCTGTGGGAGATGAATAATAATTGTTTTGTTTCCAGAACATCACAGAGTAATATGAAATTTGCAGATAATAATAAATAGAACCCAGGTTTAGCTCCTGCCTCTGAATCATCAGTGATGAAATCAGCACTGGGTGTCATACAAAGTGAACATAATGTTAACTCTGTAGTTGAAATAAAAATATTTCATCTGCTAACATATTTCAAAATGGCTTTTGAAAGAAATACCTTGCTTTGGTTGATGATATTTATTTAATCTACATTACGGAAGTTGTTCTTTATTGACAGGATTTGCTGTTGATATTTTCCTCTAAGGCTTTATCTTTGCTTAAAAGAGCATGCTTGACTTTAACATTTTTAATGAATTTCTATTAAATTTAGATGGCTCCTGGAATCTTAAAAATATATTTTATTGTTGACAGAGGAGTGCTAAAAAATTCCTACTTTGCAATACGGACATCTGTGATTGGGGAGGTTGCTGAACAGATTTAATTTCTATAGTTGAATTTAGGTAAGAGTTCTGGCTCTGAAATATTTAGATTTGAGGTCAGACTGCAGTTTTTACTCTCTCTGTGACCTCATAAAATCACTTCCTATCTGAATATAATGAGGATAATAATTGACTGTGTCTTATAGGGCTGTTGTAAAAATTAAATGAGATAGCCTAAGTAAAACACTTCAGAGAGTGCCAGACACATGTAGAGAATTATATAAATTTATACATATTATAATTAATGAAAGTGAATTTATAATATAATAAAAATTATCCTGGCCAAAAACTTCTGAGCTCTGTAACCTTGAAAAAAGAAACACATAAGCACTATTACCCCATTTTCATGTCCATACAATGAAGGTTTTCATAAATGTCCAATTAATCAAATAAAACTGATAAAATTAGGTAATACATATAATTATGCCATATAATCAGATTATATTTTAAGACTCTATTCTTTTCAGCATCTTACTTCACAAAGTATCTCCAAATACATTAAATTAGTTGACATCTTCTACCATATGTCTACATTTGAAATAAATGGAAACATAAATTCCAATTTTTGTCCATTAAATGCAGTATTTTCATGTATATAAAATATTTTCCAACTTTGGGACAACATGGCACTATAGACAGAAGCACCACACCATCCCACCACAGCAAAGATCCGAAAAACTAAGCCAAACAGAGAAAACGGCAATCCTGAAACCCTAAGCATCAAATGAAGAGATAAAGATCTCTGCCAAGCACCCAAAGGAATAAGAAACTGACAGAGAAGAAAGAGTGAGGAGATACATGCATAGGTCCCCTATCAGCTAATGCAGCGTGGATCCACCATCTTGGACCCTTATTGGAGATCAGTGAACACAGAGTATAGGAAAGCAGCTTCACGGAGCTTCCAGCAGGAGAAAGAACAAATGGTAACCAGTGATATATGCTTTGCCAACCTAGCTCTTCTTCACTCCCACTCAGCCTCCTATGCTTCTTACAGCCACAGTCTCTTGGCCGGGAAGGACCAGCTTCACCCCAGTGCTGTTCTCTCCTCTCCTCTTTCTCAAACCCAACTTAGCTCCTCACATCACAATCTACCCACACCAACCTGCCTATCTGCACCATGCATTGAACTTCACACCACCAAGAAGCACAGGCATGGCCTATCAGAACCTGCCCTGAACTGAATCTCAGCCCACCCTGTTGGCCCTAGTACGTGCCACAAACAACCCATCCCAGCAACTCTTCTTCAGCTAGGCCTGCCCTGCTGTGCCATAGCTGAGCAACTGACCCTGCCAAATAGAGAAGGAGGTGAAAAGTATCATGCCCAAAGATGAGCAAACAACAAAGAACACACAGCTTGACTGCTCAGATATTAAAAAGTAAAAAAAAAAAGTTGAAACAAATCTGCCTTCAGTAAATGAAGAAAATAACTACTGAATGCCCTGAAGACAGCAGACAATATCAAAACATTTACAAAAACAGAACAGGAAGGATCAAGTAGGTTTCCAAAATAAAACACCAGATGACTTTTCAGTAGAATAAAAGGCACTAGAACTACCTGATAGGGAAGGCAAATCTCTAATACACAGAGTTATCCAAGAGTTGAAGCAAAAAGCAGACACAAATGAGGAAAAAATAGACAAATCAATGGAAAATACAGACAAAAAAATGGAAGAATTCAGGAAAATAATGCAGGAACAAAATGCTAAAATAAATTCACAACTAGAAATCATACAAAAACAACAATTAGAAATCCAAAAGATAGATAACAAGATTTCAGAAATGGGCAGTGTCGTAGAAGGGCTGAGGAACAAGTTTGAAAAGGTGAAAGACAAATCAGTGAAATTGAAGAAAAACACTTGAATACAACTCTGAGGAAAAATCAGAAAAAAGAAGGAAGAAAAATGAAGAGACCTAAGAATTATGTGGGATACAATCAAATCAAAAATTTTCGAATGAACAGACCTCCAGAACAGGAGGAGAGAACAGAAAATACAGAGAGGATCATGGAAGAACTGCTGACAGAAAACTTCCCCAATATCATGAAAAATAAAAAGCTGGCCATTCAAGAAGCTCAATAAACACATATAGGATAGACCCCAAAAGAAAATTCCCAAGGCATATCATAATCACACTTACTAAAACCAAAGACAAAGAATCCTGGGAGCAGCTTGAAAAAAACAAAAAGTCACATACAGAGGAGAAACAATAAGACTATGTTCGGATTATTTGGCAGAAAACATGCAGGCAAGAAGGCAATGGGATGAAATATATAAAACTTTGAAAGAAAAAAAATTGCTTGCCAAGAATAATATAACCTGCAAAACTCTTGTTCAAATATGATGGCAAAATTGGGACATTTCCAGATAAACAGAAATTAAGGGAATATGTAAAAACAAAACCAAACTTACAAGAATTAACAAAGGGTGTTCTTCGAACTGAGAACAAAAACATCAGCTCACAGGCTGAATCTAGGACACGGGATCGTACTAGCCAGATACCAATCTAGGAAACTAAATCTCAAGGACTATCCAAAACCAAAACAAATACAATAGCAAATCAGAGAAGTTAATCTGCAAATGACAACAACATCACAACAATAGAAGAGGAAATAAATGGTGTAGGTATAGAACCTTCTAATGGAGAGGAAGGCGAGGTGATACCAAGTAATAATAGACTGGTTCAAACTTAGGAAAGGAAGGGTAAATTTAAAGGTAACCACAAAAAGAGTTAACACAGCTACTTATCAAAATAAAGAGGAAAAACATAAAGTCTCAGTAAAAACAAAACCTACAAAACAAAAGATATAAAAAAAAAAAATCCACAAACAAAATTAATTCAGTACAGGAGACTAAGAGGAATAAAGAAAACGTCAGCACCACACACACACACACACACACACACAAAAAAAAAAAAAAAAAAAAATACTGTAAAATGACAACAAGAAACTCCCACCTATCAATGATTACATTGCATGTAAATGGCCTCAATGCACACATAAAGAGACGAATGGATAAAAACAAAAACAGGATCCATCTATATGATGCCTACAAGAGATGCACCTTAGAAACAAAGATGTAAATTTATTAAAAATCAAAGGATGGAAAAAAATATAGCAAGCAAACAGCTACTGAAAAAGAGTAGGAGTGGCAATACTAATCTCAGATAAAATAGATTTAAAAAAAATCCACCATAAAAGACAAAGAAGGGCACTATATAATGATTAAGGGGACAATCCATCATGAATACATAACCATAATAAACACCTATGCACACAATGACAGTGCACCAAAGTACATAAAACAAACTCTAATAGCACAGAGAAGAGAAATCAACAGTTCCACAATAATAGAAGGAGACATCAACACACCGCTCTCGGTAAAGGAAAGAACATCTAAAAAGAAACTCAACAAAGATACAGAAGACCTAAAGGGCATAATCAGCCAACTGGACCTCATAGGCATATATAGAATACTCCATCCTGCAGCTGCAAAGTGCACATTCTTTTCCAATGCACATGAAACGTTCTCCAAAATAGACCATATCTTAGGCCACTGAGCAATCCTCAACAAGATCCAAAACGGTGAGATAATTCAAAGTATCTTCTCTGACCACAATGTCATCAAGGTAGAAATTAACAATAGAAAGAGCAAGGAAAAAAAAATCAATTACATGGAAACTGAATAACACACTGCTTACACATCACTGAGTATTAAAAGAAACCAGAGATGAAATAAAAAAATTCCTAGAATCAAACAAGAATGAAAATATATCATACTAAAACCCTTGATAGACAGCAAAGACAGTCCACAGAGGACAATTTATAGCAATAGATGCACACATCAAAAAGAAGAAAGGGACAAAATGAAAAGATTAACTACACAACTTCAACAAATAGAAAGAGAAGAGCAAAAAAAGCTCACAACCACAGGAAGAAAGGAAACAATAAAGATCAGAGCAGAAATAAATGAAATAGAGAGTAGAAAAATAATAGAAAGAACCAACAAAAGGATAAGTTGGTTCTTTGAAAGAATCAACAAACCACTGGCCAGACTGAGAAAAGTAAAACAAGAGAGGACACCAATAACCCACATCAGAAATGAAATGGGCGACATTACAACAGACCCAACTGAAATAAAAAGGATCATAACAGAGTATTATGAAAAACTATACTCCAACAAATTTGAAAATCTAGAGGAAATGGCTAAATTTCTAGAAACAAAATACTTGCCTACACTATCACGAAAAGATGTTGAAAATCTAAACAGACCCATAACAAGAGAAGAGATAGAAAAGATTACAAAAAAATTCTTCGCAAAAAAAAAGCCCTGGCCCAGATGGCTTCACTAGAGAATTCTACAAAACATTCATAGAAGAGAGTCCGGCAAGATGGCACTCTAGGCAGAAGCACCACGCCGTCCCTCCACAGCAAAGATCCGAAAAACTAAGCCAAACAGAGAATTAACAATCCTGAAACCCTAGAACATCAAATGAAGAGATAAAGAACTCAGCTGAGCACCAAATGGAGTGAGAATACTGAAAGAGAATGGAGAGCGAGGAGAGCATCATGCAGAGGTCTCCTACCAGCTAACGCAGTGCAGATCCACCATCTTGAACTCCTATTGGAGACCAGCAAATGGGGGTACGAGAAAGCAGCCTCACGGAGCGTCCATTGGGAGACAAAACAGCCGCTTAGCTTCACACATAACCATCTCCCTGCTGCATCCTGCCTACCTGCACTGTGCACTTGACATCACACCACCAACCTGTGCAAGCACGGCCTATTGGAACCTGCCCAGCACTGATTACCGACCGCCCCGGTGGCTGTGGTGAGTGCCACAAACAACCCATCCCAGTGGCTCCTCTTCAGCTAGACCTGCCCTGCTGTACCACATCTGAGTGACTGAACCAGCCAGTTGGAGAAGGAGGCGAAAAGTATTGAGCACACAGACGAGCGAACAAGGGACACGCAGTCCGTCTGCTCAGACATACTCAAATTTTTTTTTAAAAAAGGAATAAAACAAACAAATCTGCAATCAATAAACGAGAGAAATATCTACTGAATGTCCCGAAAACAGCAAACAATATCAAAACATTTACAAAAACAGGACACGATGGCTCTAGTAGGCATCCAAATTAAAACACCAGATGACTCTCCTGTGGAAGAAAATGCACTAGAAGTACCTGATAGGGAATTTAAATCTCTAATACTCAGAATTTCCCAAGAACTGAGGCAAGAAGCTGACAAACAGGGGGAAAAAATAGACAAATTCATGGAAAATACAGACAAAAAATTGGAAGAATTCAGGAAGATGATGCAGAAACAAAACACCAAAATAAATTCACAACTCGAAATTATACAAAAACAACAATTAGAAATCCAAAAGATAAACAACAAGATTTCAGAAATGTATGATGTCATAGAAGGGCTGAGAAGCAGATTTGAAACCGTGGAAGACAGGATCAGTGGAACTGGAGACAAACACTTGGATACAACTCTGTTTCAGGAGAACTCAGAAAAAAGAACAAAGAAAAATGAAAAGACCCTTAGAGTTATGTGGGACACAATTAAAAGCAAAAATTTATGAGTGATTGGCATTCCAGAACAGGGGGAGAAAACAGAAAACACAGAGAGGATCATTGAGGAACTGCTGACAGAAAACATCTCCAATACCATGAAAGATGAAAAGCTGGCCATCCAAGAAGCTCAACAAACCCCATATAGAAAATCACCAAGGCATATCATATTCACACTCGCCAAAACCAAAGACAAACAAAGAATCCTGAGAGCAGCTCGTGAAAAACAAGAAGTCACATACAGAGGAGAAACAATGAGACTAAACTCAGATTATTCGGCAGAAACAATGCAGGCAAGAAGGCAGTGGGATGACATATATAAAATATTGAAAGAAAAAAATTGTCAGCCAAGAATAATATATCGTGCAAAACTCTCGTTCAAATTTGATGGTGAAATTAGGTCATTTCCAGATAAGCAGAAACTAAGGGAATATGTAAAAGTCAAACTAAACTTCCATGAATTATTAAAGGGAGTTCTTTGATCTGAGGACAAACAGCTTCATCCCTCAGGCAGGACCTAGGATGCAGGATCGTATGAGCCAGATACCAAACTAGGAAATAAACTCTTGAAGAATCCAAAACCAAAAGAAATACAACAGGGAATCAGAGCAGTCAATCGATGGATGACAACATCAAAACAATGAAAGAGGGAATAAATGGCATATGTATAGAACCTTCGAATGGAGAGGAAGGTAAGGCGATACCAAGTAAGGGTAGACGGCTTCAAACATAGAAAGATAAGGGTAAAATTTATGGTAACCACAAAGAAAGTTAACAAACCAACTAATAAAAATAAAGACAAAAAACATACAGTCTTGGCAACAACAAAACCTACAAAAACAAAAGAAATGAACACAAAATCCACAAACAAAAGTAACTCAGCACAAGAGAGTAAGAAGAAAAAGAAAACTTCAGCACCACAAAAGAAGCACTACAAAATGACAGCAACAAACTCACATCTATCAATAATTACACTGAATGTAAATGGATTCAATGCACCCGTAAAGAGATGGAGAGTGGCAGAATGGATAAGAAAACAGGATCCATCAATATGCTGTCTACAAGAGACACACCTTAGAAACAAAGATGTGAATTTATTAAAAGTCAAAGGTTGGAAAAAAATATATCAAGCTAACAACTACCAAAAAAGAGCAGGAGTGGCAATACTAATCTCAGATAAAATAGACTTTAAAATGAAATCTACCATAAAAGACAAAGGACACTATATAATGATTAAGGGGATGATCCATCATGAAGACATAACCATAATAAACATCTACGCACCCAATGACAGGGCTCCAAATTACGTAAAACAAACTCTAACAACACTGACAAGAGAAATTGACAGTTCCACAATAATAGTAGGAGACTTCAACACACCACTGTCAGTAAAGGACAGAACAACTAAGAAGAAACTCAGCAAAGATACAGAATACCTAAATGGCACAATCAGAGAACTTGACCTCATAGACATATATAGAATACTCCATCCAACCGCTGCAAAGTACATACTCTTTTCCAATGCACATGCAACGTTCTCCAGAATAGACCACATCTTAGGCCACAGAGCAATCCTCAACAAGATCCAAAACGTTGAGATAATTCACAGTATCTTCTCTGACCACAATGACATCAAGGTAGAAATTAACAACAGAAAGAGCAAGGAAAAAAAATCAACTACATGGAAACTGAATAATACCCTGCTTACACATCAGTGGATAATAGAAGAAATCAGAGATGGAATCAAAAAATTCCTAGAATCAAATGAGAATGAAAACACATCATACCAAAACCTTTGAGACACAGAAAAGGCAGTACTCAGAGGACAATTTACAGCAACAGATGCACATATCAAAAAAGAAGAAAGGGACAAAATCAAAACATTAACTACAGAACTCAAACAAATAGAAGGAGAACAGCAAAAAAAAGCCCACAACCACGGGAAGAAAGGAAATAGTAAAGATCAGAGCAGAAATAAATGAAATAGAGAACAGAAAAACAATAGAAAGAATCAGCAAAACCAAAAGTTGGTTCTTCGAAAGAATCGACAAAATCAACAAACCACTGGCCAGACTGACAAAAGAAAAACAGGAGAGGACACAAATAACCCAAATAAGAAATGAAATGGGGGACATTACAACACACCCAACTGAAATAAAAAGGATTATAACAGAATATTATGAAAAACTATACTCTAACAAATTTGAAAACCAAGAGGAAATGGATAAATTTCTAGAAACACACAGCCTACCCAAACTACAACAAAGTGATGCTGAAAATCTGAACAGACCCATAACAAGAGAAGAGATTGAAAAGTTAATAAAAAAACTCCCAACCAAAAAAAGCCCTGGCCCAGATGGCATCAATGGAGAATTCTACAAAACATTTACAGAAGAGTTTGTACCAGTACTACTCAAGCTATTTCAGAGCATAGAAGAGGAAGCAACACTTCCAAATTCATTCTATGAAGCCAGCATAACGCTGATACCAAAACCAGGCAAAGACATCACAAAAAAAGAAAATTACAGACCAATATCTCTCATGAATATAGATGCAAAAATTCTCAACAAAATTCTAGCCAATAGAATTCAGCATCATATCAAAAAAATAATACACCATGACCAAGTAGGATTCATACCAGGTATGCAAGGATGGTTCAACATTAGAAAATCAATCAACGTAATCCACCACATAAATAAAAGGAAAGAAAGGAATCACATGATCATCTCAATTGATGCAGAAAAGGCATTTGACAAAGTCCAACACCCATTCCTGATAAAAGCTTTCAATAAAATAGGTATAGAAGGGAAATTCTTCAACATAATAAAGGGCATCTATGCAAAACCAACAGCCAACATCATTCTTAATGGAGAGAGGCTGAAAACATTCCCCTTGAAAACAGGAACATGACAAGGATGCCCTTTATCTCCACTCCTATTTAACACTGTGCTGGAAGTTCTAGCTAGAGCAACAAGGCAAGAAAAAGAAATAAAGGGCATCCAAATTGGGAATGAAGAAGTTAAACTGTCCCTGTTTGAGGATGATATGATATTATACATAGAAAACCCTAAAGACTCCAGCAGAAATCTACTGGAACTAATAGAAAGATTCAGCAGAGTAGCAGGATACAAGATAAACATTCAAAAATCAGTTGGATTCCTATACACCAGTAAGGAGAACAATGAAAAGGAAATCAGGAAATCAATATCATTTTCAATAGCCCCTAAAAAGATAAAATACTTAGGAATAAATCTGACCAGGGATGTAAAAGACCTGTACAAAGAAAACTATAAAACACTACTGCAAGAAACCCAAAGGGATCTACACAAATGGAAAAACATACCATGCTCATGGATAGGCAGACTCAACATTATGAAAATGTCCATTCTACCCAAAGCAATTTACAAATACAGTGCAATCCCGATCCAAACACCAGCAACATTCTTCAAAGAAATGGAAAAACTAATCATTAACTTTATGTAGAAATGAAGAATCCCCGAATAAGTCAAGCTCTATTGAAGAAGAAGAATATAGTAGGAGGATTTACACTACATGACCTTCGAACCTACCATACAGCTGTGGTAGTCAAAACAGCCTGGTACTGATACAACGACACATACATTGACCAATGGAACAGAACTGAGAACCCAGATGTAAATCCATCCACCTACAGTAACCTGATTTTCAACAAGGGCCCAAAGTCCATCAAATGGGGAAAAGACAGTCTTTTTAACAAATGATGCTGGCAAAACTGGATGTCCATCTGCAAAAAAATGAAACAGGACCCATACCTCACATCATGTACAAAAACTAATTCAAAATGGATCAAAGACCTAAATATAAAGCCAAAAAGTACAAAGTTCATAGAAGAAAAAATAGGATCAACGCTAGAGGTCCTAATACACTGCATTAACAGGATACAAACCATAACCATCAACACACAAACTCCAGAAGATAAGCTAGATAACTGAGACCTCCTAAAAATCAAACACTTATCCTTATCAGAAGATTTCACCAAAAGGGTAAAAAGAGAACTTACAGACTGGGAAAAAACTTTTTGTATGTTACAAGTCAGACAAAGGTTTAATCTCTAAAATCTACAAGAAAATCCAACACCTCTACAACAAAAAGACAAATAATCCAATTAAAAATTGGGCAAAGGAAATGAACAGACAGTTCACCAAGGAAAACATTAAAGTGGCCAACAGACATATGAGGAAATGCTCAGGATCACTAGCCATTAGAGAAATGCAAATTAAAACCACAATGAGCTACAATCTCACCCGGCATTACTGGCATGAATCAAAAAAACTGGAAATAACAAATGTTGGAGACGCTGAAGGGAGATCGGAACTCTAACGCACTTCTGGTGGGAATGCAAACCGACACAACCATTTTGGAAAATGATATGGCACTTTCTTAGAAAGCTAGAAATAGAAATACCATACGATCCAGCAATCCCACTCCTAGGAATATATCCCAGAGAAATAAGAGCCGTCACTCGAATAGACATATGCACACCCAAGTTCATGGCAGCATTGTTCACAATAGCAAAAAGATGGAAACAACCTAGCTGCCTGTCAACTGATGAATGGA
Organism: Dugong dugon; assembly: GCA_030035585.1. Lineage (NCBI taxonomy): Eukaryota > Metazoa > Chordata > Mammalia > Sirenia > Dugongidae > Dugong > Dugong dugon. The sequence continues at coordinate 46,833,564 of CM057465.1, forward strand.
TAAACAAACTATGGTACATACACACAATGGAGTATTATGCAACCATAAAGAACAATGATGAATCTGTGAAGCATCTTACAACATGGATCAAACTGGAGGACATTATGCTGATTGAAATAAGTCAATCACAAAAGAACAAATATTGTATGGGAGACCTCTACTATAAAAACTCATGAAAAAGTTTACACACAGAGATACAATCTTTGTAGGTTATGAGGGATGGGAGGGGTGGGGGGGAATACTAAATAGACAATAGATAAATGGTAACTTTGGTGAAGGGTAAAACGGTACACAGTACTCGGAAAGCCAGCACAACTTGTACAAGGAAAGGTTATGGAAGCTCCACAGACACATCCAAACTCCCTGAGAGACTGAATTGCTGGGCAGAGGGCTGTGGGGACCATGGTCTCAGGGAATATGTAGCTCAATTGGCATTACACACTTTATAAAGAAAAAGTTGTACATTCTACTTTGGTGAGTAGTGTCTGGGGTCTTAAAAGCCTGTGAGCAGCCATCTAAGATACCCCACTGGTCTCATCCCTTCCACAGCAAGGGAGAATGAAGAAAACAAGATGAAAGATTAGTCTAAAGGACTAATGGACCATAAGTACCACAGCCTCCACCAGACTGAGTTTGTTACAGCTAGATGGTGCATGGTTACCACCACTAACTGCTCTGACCTGGATCAAAACAGAGAGTCCTGGAGAGAGATGGATAAAAATGTAGAACAAAATTCTAACCCACAAAAAAAAAAAAAAAAAAAAAAAGACCAGACTTACTGGCCTGACAGAGACTGGAGAAACCCTAAGAGTACGGCCCCTGGACGCCCTTTTAGCTCAGTAATGTAGTCACTCCTGAGGTTCAACATTCAGCCAAAGATTAGATAGCCCTATAAAACAAAACGAGACTAATGGGGCACAACTGTCCAGGCACAAGTAGTAGAAGGCAGGAGGAGACAGGAAAGCTGATAATAGGAACCCAAGTATGAGAAGGGACAGTGTTGACATGTTGTGGGGTTGTTAACCCTGTCATGAAATAATATGTGTACTAACTGTTTAATGAAAAACTATTTGTTCTGTAAACCTTCATCTAAAATACAATAAAAAAATTATAGATTATGTTAGAGGCAAAAAAATATATTTTCCATGGTTTTTCTTTGTTAGAAATGTGCTTTAAAATGGTATTTGACCTTATTCCTAGTAGTTAACTACTAGCTATGTATTCATAATAGTTCATTTCTTGAACTATTCAAAGCTTTCACTACAAGTGCCGTATTTCTTTTATCCCTTTGAAATGCTCTGGTTATAAACTTTTGTATAGAAAAAGAAGGAAATTGGGTGTACACTTCAACTAAACTATTTTGGTCACCATAGCTCCCAGGAACAACTTTGTAATCCATCTTTAAAACTGATTAACCTTAGTGATGAAATAGAAATGAAATATTTAGCCACTCAGACTTTTACATGATTTAAATATCTGCATAGAATTTAGAGGGATAGCTTGAAGAAAAAGAAAGAGAAGAAGAAAGAAAGAATTGGAGTTCTGTCTGATTTGTATTGCTGCAAAAAAAATTTACCTTTAGTATGCTGAACCAAAATATATGCCACAAGCATATGAATATCTTCTACCATTCAGTGTTGCTGATAAATGTAGCAGGTCAATTCAGCCAAACGAATCCTTTTTGTACTCCCAAATGCTCCAGTCTTCTAAATAGTCTGTTTTTGTTTTGTTGTGTGTGTGTGTGTAAAAATTTAAGAGGTGAGTGAGAGCTCAGCTATCTCCATAGAGATTAATCGCATGTGATTTGTACAATGCTTTTAAAGTAAGTTAAGGTGCCGAATTGAATGGTACATAATTACATCATATGAGTTAATTTAGTTCTAAGCGGCAAATATTTGGGGATGAAATATATGGAAAACAAAGCCATTTTATAAGAAAGCATATCACATTTTAAATATAAGGAATATCCAAAATGTCATTTCACTGCGTTTAAGAAACCACTGTGACACCAGGGCTCCTTAGGAATTTAGCTACTATTTTCCAGTAGATGCTTCTGTTGGGGAGCTATTCTCCATGGTGCTTCCATACATTGTGTGTCAGCTTTTAACCTGATCTATCTTTATAAGGATGTTTGTGTGGTAAACAACCTGGGAAGATATAGTGTTTCCCTGGATCAGAGGGAAGATTTATTTCCTGACCAGGATGATACAGAACATGTCTTCCTCAGGGGCAAAGATGGTACGTACATGTTTGGTTTGAGCCTCATTTACACAATTTGGAATTTCGTAAGCTCAGTGTTTTTCAGCTGTGACAGAGCTGCACTGTGGGTGCAGCATGTCCTTTGGCAGTTGCATGTCTTCCCCCTGGGTCTCAGCGTGCAATGGATACAAACACGAATCTCATGTGCCTGTGGTATTGTGAGTAATAAAAGTCCTATGTCTCTGTCCCAGGGGTCTTGCACCTTCTGCCAGCATCTATGTAACTCTGGCAGAGTAACTCGTTAGCTTACAATTATTCATAAATTTTGACAGATTCACTTTGTTTGAAGAGTTATTTATTAAGCACTTAATGTTAAGGTCACTGTGCTAAGTGCTGCATGGAGAGAAATGCAGAGAATTATGTGTGTCATATCCTAAAAGTGTTTCCGTTAGAGATGGGGACATAAGCAACACTCACAAGTGGTGTACAGTTATGTTTGATAATTCAGAAGAGGAAATTATACTGACAAAAAAGCAAAACCAAAACTAACAAACAAACAAAAAACACATTTTCAGTGATGACAAACGCACAATATCCAGAGAACACTGATGCAGGTAGAAGAGTTCCTGGCCTGTTTTTGTAATGACAAGTAGATAAGTGTCGTTTAATTTTACATTTTGTAGAGCGATGTGAGCAGCTCTGGTGGTGCAATGGTTAAGCGCTGGGCTGCTAAACGCAAGGTTGCAGTTGGAACCCACAGAAGAAAAGACCTGTTCTTCTGCTCCCTTAAACATTACAGCCTAGGAGGCCTTATGGAGCAGTTCTAGTCTGTCTTGTGGGGTCTCTATGAGCCTGAATCAACTGGAGGGCACACAACAAAAACAGTGGTGATCATGAGACTGAAAAGGTAATTTAGGCCAGATAAAAAAAGGCTTAAAGGCAAAGGGTGTCAGCAGATGAGCAGCAACTTGCATATGTTAGAAAATGTTGCTTCCTTTCCCAGCCCTTCAAAATCCTGCAAGGATCAGCCTTGTGGCCTAGCCCACAGGAAGCATACAAGAAAGGGAATTCTGGGAAATGTAGTTCAGACTAGACCATTTGCCACTTTACAAAGTCATCATAGACCTAAATATGTAGATATTGGAATGCCTTTGCAGATTTTTAGTTATTTTTCTTTTCTGTCAAATACTACAGACATTATTAACAATTCTCATGCTATGTAAAAATACACACACTGATTTGAAAACAGAAAAACTGGATTCTGAAGTTGTTTTGAAAATATTTACAAATCTGTCATTAACAGTTTACAAAGTTTACAACTAATTATCTTCCTCCCACACTGCCTACCAGGAAAATAAGATTTTTTAAAAAATATATTCAAATACTATTCTAATAGTCTAACCAAAAGTTCAGTAAAATGCTTTTAAAATATATAAACGTCTAACCTTATCATCAATCTTAGCCATAAGACTAGCCTTAAACTCTTATCTCAAGTATTTTGAAACTTTTTAAGAAAAGACTAATTCTCAATTACATTCTTGACAAAAGAATATATAGTCAATATTTTTCAAATATCAAATATTCATTACCAGTGTAAAATTAAAAACAAGAATAACAGGGATAAAGATAAGTAGATTATCCTGTATATTTGTATGAATAAAATACATTTTTTTTCTAGAAATAACACCCAATTATTTTTATTATGCAGAATATTAGAGAAATACAGAGAGGGATGGAAATAATCTGGCATTTTGGGAGAGAAAGTTTGAAGTAAATTATTCAGAAGCATTATGGATAGCTAGAATCCTGAAACACCTGGCTTTAGCAATTGTATGATAACTGTGAGTTGGAATCGACTAAACGGCAACAGGTTTGTTTTGTTTGCACTCACCTCCTTCCCTTACTGTCCGTGAAAGGAGAGCATTTTCTCCCCAGTTTCTGGACCAGAAAACAATCAATCACCCCTTTTATCTTTTTATTTTAGGTCGCAGTTGTTGTGTGTGCCTCAAGTCAGTCTGGTTCATGGGAACCCTATACAAGAGAGTAGAACAGCCGCATAGGATTTGCTAGGCTGTAAATCTTTATGAGAACACATTGCCAGATCTTTTCTTCCACAGATGGGCTGGTAGGTTCAAACCACCGACCTTTCAGTTAGCAGCTGAGCACTTAACCATTGTGCCACATCTAAATTTGGAAATGAGTAATTTCTCCTCCAATAAATCTGTCTTTCCAACATCATATCTTTCCTCAACAAATTTAGTACTGGATACACTTAAAATAACTTTCTGTTTTGTTCAGCACTCTGTATGTGATAGAATCCTGGAAATTATAATTCTGGCTTAGTAGCAGGAAAGAATCAGTGAAGCAGGTCTTATCAATTAACCTGATTCAGCTTGGTCACCTGGTCTGTTTCACTATCCTAAAGAAGAGCCCTGGTTTAGCATCTAACAACAGAGGCAAGCACCCAAACCACAGAGAGTAAAATAACATAGAACTATCAAAAGCCTTTAGGAAGTTTTTTTTTTTAATCATATGGTCTATTTTACATGATAGGGACTTCTTCTTGTATCTAAAAGAATTGAGCGTGAAGGTAGTGTCACAAGTTTTACTGCATTTAATACAGCTTTCACTAAGCCTAAAATGGAGAAAGAATTAATAAATACTGAACTCTCTGTCTTAGACCTGCCTGGAACAGATTTTAATAAATTACATTTTATACTGCAATCCAAGCACTGAACTGCTAAAGTTATGGTTAATAAAGTAGCATTCTTATAAAAGAGCAAGAATTCTAAAAGCATTTTCTCACACATTGCTAACACATTAGTACTGAAAAGTGATATAAATATTGCTTCAATAAAATAACTGAATAGGAAAAGAATATATTTCCTTGAATTATGTTGTTAATTCACTTTTGTATCAGATTATAAAGTATAATGGTAATAATTACCACCAAAATTTGAAAAATAATTTTTGAAAAAATGGAATGAAATTTTGAGAGAATATTCATAAGTATTCATTTAAATAGAAAGACTCTAAGTTAAAATTATACTGTTTATTGGAAGTCCAAAATAAAAGGACATAGAAAACTATTAAAGGTGTCAGTAATGTTAAAATTCTTAATGGATGTTTTTGGTAACATTTAAGCACATTTTTAAAATTTAAAATCAGTTATTTGTAAAAAATCCATTGTTTTAGTAAATAAATTTTTTTAAGATAGTTTTCAAATCCTGGCAAATTAAAATTGACTTTGCCATGTAGTGAAGTGACCATGTAGTTTCTTAACAGCTGATACCAAAATTGTTCACTGATAGAGAATTGCATTTGTTTAAAGAGTTATATTGATCTTCCAAGGTAGTATATTAGTTTCCTAGGGCTGCCAAAAAAACAAACAAAAAAAAAAAAAAAAAAAAACACCACAAACCATGTGGCTTAAAACAACAGAATTTTATTCTCTCACAGTTCTGGAAAATAGAAGTCCAAATTCAGGGCATCAGCAAAGCCACTTTCTATGAAAAGTCTAGGCAAAAATCTTTCCTAGCTTCTGGTGGTTCCTGGCAATCCTTGGCATTCTTTGGTTTGTAGATGCATCACTCTAAACTTTACCTCTCATTTTGCATGGCTCTCTTCCCTTGTGCCTGTGTATTGGATTAAATTGGGTCCCTCCAAAATAGGTAGTAAGGTTTTGATCTCTGAACCTGTGGCTGTGATCCATTTTGGAAATAGGGCTTATCTTCTATTATGTTAATGAATCCATACCAGACCTCATTAGGTCAGGGTAGGATGGCTCCTAAACCTAGTCAGTTCTCTGTTATAAAGAAGAGCAAAATAAACGGAGACGCACACAAGGGAAAGACACAATATGAAGAAAGACACACACAGCAAGTGATTTAAAAGCTCAGGAACACCAAGGATCACCAAAGAACACCTAGGAATGACAAGGATTGCCAAAGAACACTAACGAATGCCCAGGAACTCCTGGGGCTACCAACAAAGAAGAACTTCTTCATAGAACCACACCCTGAATTCAGACTTCTAGCTTCCTAAACTGTGAAAAAAAAAATATTTCTGTTCCTTAAAGCCACACATTCATGGTATTACTGTTGTTGTTGTTATGGCAGTACTATGTTATTAAGACAACTTGTATCTCTTCTCTTTTATAAGGATTCCAGTCATATTGGATTAGTATGACCTCATGTTAACTAATAACATCTTCAAAAACCCTATTTCCAGACAAGGTCACATCCACAGGTACCAGGAGTTAGCAATGCAACATATCTTTTTGGGGGACAAAATTCAACCCATAACAAGGAGGAAGGGTAGGCTTTAACTCATGGGATTGCATGAACCAAGGAGCAGGCATGTTGTTCGGCATTACAAGTGAGTAGAGACTGGAAGCAGGGAGAGCAGAGAAAAAAGAATGGAGGAAGAAGATAGTCAAGGAATGCAGTGGTCCACTAAAGCTTGAGTTGCAGAAATGGTTGAGGAACTTTTAGTTAGATTCCCAACATTGATTTTGAAGTGATTTTATTGCAAGGAGAAAATTCTGTCATCTTCCTTAAAGTTTTGATAAGTCTATTAACCCTCCCACCTCTCTAAAAGCAAACAAACAAAACCAAGGATTAATAATCCTTGATTCTTCTCTTTGGTTCAGTTGTCATCTTCTTGTTTTGTTAACTGTACCTCTAAGCAGTGGGTTTTAAATTTTAGCATTCCTCAGAGTTACCTGAGGGATTTTTTAAAAAAGGGTGCTGAGATTCACTCCCAGAGTTTTTGATTAAGTAAATCTACAGTGTGGCCCAATGCTGCTGATTTTGGGACCACATTTTGAGAGCCACTACTTTAATTGCTATTCTAAGTAGATTGTTGTTGGTGTTGTTAGGTGCCATCTAGCCAGTTCTGACTCGTAGCCACCATATGTACAAAAGAACAAAACAGTGCCCAGTCCTGCACAATCCTCACAAGTGTTGTTAGGCTTGAGCCCACTGTTGCAGCCACTGTGTCAACCCATCTCCTTGAGAGTCTTCCTCTTTTTTGCTGACATGAAACTTTACCAAGCATGATGTCCTTCTCCAGGAACTGTTGCCTCCTAGTAACATGTCCAAAGTATGTGAGACATTGTCTTGCCATCCTTGCTTCTAAGGAGCATTCTGGTCGTACTTCTTCCAAGACAGATTTGTTCATTCTTTTGGCAGTCCATAGTATATTCAACATTCTTAACAGCACAATTCAAAGGTGTCATTTCTTCTTTGGTCTTCCTTATTTATCGTCCAGCTTTCATATGCATATGAGTCTATTGAAAATACCATGGCTTGGGTCAGGTGTACCTTAGTCTTCAAGGCAACATCTTTGCTTTTCAACACTTTAAAGGAGGTCTTTTGCAGCAGATTTGCCCAGTGCAATGTGTCTTTTGATTTCTTGACTGCTGCTTCCATGGATGTTGATTGTGGACCCAAGAGAAATGAAATCTTTGACAACTTCAATCTTTTCTTCATTTATCATGATGTTGTTTATTGGTCCAGTGTGAGGATTTTTGTTTTCTTTATGTTGAGGTGTAGTCTATACTGAAGGCTGTGGTCTTTGAGTATCAGTAAGTGCTTCAAGTCTTTTCACTTTCAGCAAGCAAGGTTGCATCATCTGCATAATGCAGGTTGTAAACGTGTCTTCCTCCAATCTTTTTTATAGAGTTCAGCTTCTTGGATTATTTACTCAGCATACAGACTGAATAGGTATGGTGAAAGGATTCAACCCAGACACACACCTTTCTTGACTTTAAACCATGCAGTATCCCCTTGTTCTGTTCGAATGACTGCCTCTTGATCTATGTGGGTGGGTCTCATTATTTTCTCTGAGATCACCCTAGCTCAGACCAGCATCATCTCTCACCTGAATAATAGCTTCCTAATTGATCTCTCTACTTCTCTTCTTTCCCCCACCCTCATATTATTCATTCTGTATTCAATAGCCTGAATAATCCTTCAAAAATATAAAATTGAGTAAATATAATTTATTAAAAAATCTTGTAAATAAACTGGACTCCTTTTCCCTATCTCCTCCCATCCCCCAAATAAATACTGCTTTATTTTTTTAAGTGTATGTACCACTATCTTATATATTCTTATTCAATAGTTTATTGTTCATAAAATATGAGATTTGTGGCAAAAGGGATCTTGTCTTTCCTGCCGTATCCTTGGTCCTAGATAGTTTCTAGTCCAAATTGTAGATTCTCATTAATATTTATTGAAAAAACAAATAAAATGTCATATGTGCATTGAAAGTTGTATTGCTGTTTTGTAAAAATTAAAAGGGCAGAACTTCATGGTAGGATAAAGAAATGATATGGGTGAGATGATAAAACAATCCATAAACTGAATTAATTCCCTGGAATAGCAACTCTGAGACAAAGATTATAAGAATATCATTTCTCTTTCCCTACTCTTGGGAATTTTAATACCTCTTGGAGTTTGGACTTACAGGTGATTGAATGGGTATTAAATCAATCTTCTCTAGAACTGAAGGGAAACAGTGGTGTCAACTTTAGAAATAGATATAAATAAGTAAACTTGTCCCTTCCTTGACAATCAACTTGCTTCAGATAACAACTGTATTAGAACATAATTGGACTATAGCTAGAGTTATATTTACACTTAAGTGCATATATTTCAGGGCCCTGATGGTGCAGTGGTTAAGCATTTGTCTGCTAACCAAAACGTTGGCAGTTCAAATCCACCAGCCACTCCTTAAAAACCCTATGGGGCAGTTCTACTCTGTCCTATAAAGTCGCTATAAGTCACATTCTACTCGACTGCAATGGGTTTGTTTTTCTTTTCTTTTCTTTTTTTTTTTGTATATATTTTAGAATTTGGCAAGCCCACATAATACATACTTGACAATTTGATTTGATTCTTAAACCCATAAAATTTCTCAGTTTTATTTCTTTAATCTTAAAATTATTTAAATCTATGTCTAAACACATGTGCGCACACACACACACACACACACACACACACACACACACACACACACACACCAGAACGTGTTTCAACTATATTGAATGTTACAAAAATATCAAGGCATTCATATATGAGGCACAGCAAAAAAACAAACAAACCAAACCCATTGCCTTCAAGTCAATTCAGATTTATGGTAACCCCATTTGTTACAGAGTAGAACTGCTTCATAGAATTTTATTCACATGATGTTTATGGAAGCAAATCACCAAGCCTCTCTTCCTCAGTACCACTGGGTGGGTTTGAACCACCAACCTTTAGGTTAGTAACCAATAGCAAACCACTTATGCCACTCAGGGACCTGAGATATAGAAAGAGGACAATAATACAAGCTGATTTTTGCTCTTTTTTCCAATGTAGTGACTCAATTATTATCATGTTTTAAGAGCTTTACATATAATTCTGTCTTTTAAAAATATTTGTTTTTTTAAATTATCCATGGAAATTCAGATTTCAGTAATTTTATTTTATTTTTACTTTTCCTCATATTCCAGCTATGCCATTTCTAATCTTTGTGATCTTGGGCTAGATGATTACCTTCTCTGTGCTTCTGTATCTTCATCTATAAAATAAGAATAATAATATCACCTATATCAAAAGAAGAGTCTGTTAGTACATATAAATTCTCAGAAAATCTTATTATTATTTTTATTTTATTGTTTTATTATTGTTACTGACAATGATGCCTCTGTAATTTAGTTTGTTTAACATAAACCCAAAGCCATTCTTGGCAAAAGGCGTATGAGGATGAAAAGCAGTAAAAAATAAAGGGATACAGAGGAAGATAATGATTGTGTCACAAGGTAGAAATCTTGACCACGAGATGGGAGTTTATCTGGCTGGAACATAGGGATTGTGAATATGAGCTAGCTGGCTCAGGTAGCAAATGGTTTTGGAAAATAGAGTTGTCTGGCTCCCAACACCTGATTGTGAAGACCGGGAAATGGAACAAAATAACAATTTATTGAGCACTGGCTACATGCCAGGTAATTTCATTCATGTCATATTTTAGGGTTGTCGACATTTTTGTTTTCATAGATTATAATAGAAAAAAACAGAGAAATCATGTAATTAGTAGAATATTACACATTTTCAACCTATACATTCAGAATTCAATTTTAGTTTTATCTAAATCCATAGTCAATAACATATTTTCTATCAGGCTGTCTTTTGTATAGAAATAAAGGATGAATTTATAAATGTTTCTGATATACAAATAAAATCAATCTGTAATTTGGAGACTGCCTTCATTTTATATCAAAACCAAAAGATAGAAATGAGGAGTAGGAATGAGACTTCCTGGAGTCAAGAGTAACAAGATTTGAGCACAGGCATCTAGGACCTTCAGGGGATGGAGTAAAGGGGGCACTGAATTGGAGCAAAGACAAGCAATCCTATAATTTTAAAATTAACATCCCAGACAAGGCATGATCCTCACTGAGGAATGACCTTGATCCCTCTTTAAACTAAAAATCTTCATGCTCAGCTAAGCCATGAAGGAAGGTCCACACTAGGACATGGAAAGCTAAACAGGTGAAAAGTGTGTCTGCCACAGTCCAAAGCTATTAGTCCACATGGAGGACTTGTCACTTAAAACATACATTGTGACCCACCCCCAACCTCCCCCCCCCCACCAGGATTTTATTTAATGAAGTCTTGAATGGGACCAGAGAATTTGTATCTTTAACAAGTAGATAGTGAGATAGTACATTCTGAGATAGTGCTGATGCTGCTGATTCAGGCCCATACTTTAAGAACCACTGATGCAATCTAAACTACTCACTTTTAAAGAATATAAACTGAGGCCCAGACAGAGGTTCATCCAAAATTACACAGTAAATAAGACTGGAAGGGTAAAAAGAAGGAAGGACCTCTGAAATTTGTACATTAGAAATTATATGCAGTTATTCTTGTCTTAACAGCATGGCTGTGGCCTTATTTAAATTCAAAGTTACAGCTACAATGGTACCTAGTCATTTCTGGACTAAGTAAGCTGTCAAAAAAAAGAATTAATATAATATGTTTGATGTTGGTTTCTCATAACTCATGGTAACTCTTCTCTTGAACTTCATTATCCCAAATACTACTAGGACATTTTAAGGTTGCAGTGAAAATGGATGAAATATATTTTGATCTAGTTAGTCTTCAATTGCCAAAATGAGTTAGAAAAAGTAGGGCTGTGTAAAATATGGGGTAAACATATATTCTCAATGGAAAATCGACTTTACTTCCTAGGCAAAATCAGATGAATTGGAGTACAGTCTTGAAAATCATTTTCATGCTAACCTGGGGCTCATCAGAAAAGATAATTATCTGACATGGATACTGAAAGCGGAAGGGCCACCAGTATTATACATTGGCAAATTTGGGGCTGTTATTGAAGTTTATGATGCTTTCTTCACATGTTCATATGAAAAAAATGTTTATGTGGCTCCAACTTTGTTGAAAGTTCATGCTATTCATTATGACCATAAAAACTTTCACTGTTCATCACTTACTGTTTAATTGCATGTTTTTTTGATCTACCCAGTAAAATTCTCCAGCTATCCATAATAGTTGGACAACCTATTAATTCCATGACTACACTGTTCTATATAATGTTCTATGTGACAGCCCATGTAACACAGACTTAAATGCTAGATCTCTCATTTGATAAATAACTGATGCTACAAGCATTACAATGAAAAGTGCAAAGACCTGGAGTTAGAAAACCAAAAAGGAAAAATTCACTCAGGATTTCTCAAGCTGAAAGAACTGAAGAAAAAATTCAATCCTCAAATTGTAATATTGAAGGATTTTGCAGGGAAAATATTGAATGACCCAGGAAGCATCAAAAGAAGATGGAAAGAATACAGAGCACTGTATGAAAAATAAGTGGTCATTGTTCAACCATTTCAGAAGGTAGCATATGATCAAGAACTGATGGTACTGAAGGAAGAAGTCCAAGCTGTACTGAAAGAAACGGCAAAACAGTGCTCCAGGAATTGACAGAATGCCAACTGAGATGTTTCAACAAATGGATGCAGCTGAGGAGGTGCTCACTCATCTACGTCAAGAAATTTGGAAGACGGTTTCCTGGCCAGATGACTGGATGAGATCCATACTTGTGCCCATTCCAAAGAAAGGTGATCCAACAGAATGTGGAATTATTGAACAAAATCATTCATATCACGCACAATTAAAATTTTGCTGAAGATCATTCAAAAGCGATTGTAGCAATACATCCCCAGGGAAGTGCCAGAAGTTCAAGCCAGATGCAGAAGAGGACGTGGACCATGGCATATCATTGCTGATGTTAAATTGATCTCGGCTGAAAGCAGAGAATACCAGAAAGACGTTTACCTGTGTTTTATTGACTATGCAAAGGCATTTGACTGTGTGGATCATGACAAATTACGGATAACACTGCAAAAAATGGGAATTCCAGAACACTTAATTATGCTCATAAGGAACCTGTACATAGACCAAGGGGCAGTCATTCGAAGAGAACAAGGGGATATAGCATGGTTTAAAGTCAGGAAAGTGTGCGTCAGTGTTGTATCCTTTCACCATGTTTATTCAGTCTGTATGCCGAGCAAATAATCTGAGAAGCTGCACTATATGAAGAAGAACAGGGCATCAGGATTGGAGGAAGACTCATTAACAACCTGTGTTATGCAGATAACAAAACCTTGTTTGCAGAATTGAAGAGGACTTGAAGCAATTACTGATGAAGATCAAAGACTACAGCCTTCAGGGCGGATTGCACCTCAACATGAAAACAAAAATCTTCACAACTGGACCAATAAGTAACATTATGAAAAAGGAGAAAAAATTGCAGTTGTCAAGGATTTCATTTTTCCTGAATCCACAATCAACGTCCACAGAAGCAGAGGTCAGGAAATGAAACAACTTGTTGCATTGGGCAAATCTGCTGCAAAAGACCTCTTTAAAGTGTTGAAATTCAAAGATGTCACTTTGAGGACTAAGATGTGCCTGACCAAAGCCATGGTATTTTCAATCACCTCATACGCATATGAAAGCCAGACAATGAAGAAGGAAGACCAAAGAAGAACTGATGTCTTTGAATTGCGGTGTTGGCGAAGAATATTGAATATACCGTGGACTGCCAAAGAACAAACAAATTTGTCTTGAAATAATTACAGACGGCGTGCTCCTTAGAAGGAAGGATGGAGAAACTTTGTCTCATGCACTTTAGACATGTTATCAGGAGGGACCAGTCACTGGAGAAGGACATCATACTTTGTAAAGTAGAGGGTCAGTGAAAGAGGAAGACCCTCTACAAGATGGATTGACACAGTGCCTGCAAAATAGACTCAAGCATAACAATGATTGTGAGGATGGTGCAGGATAGGGCGGCATTTTGTTCTGTTGTACCTAGGGTTGCTATGAGTCGGAACTGAATTTGTCAGCACCTAACAACAACCATATTGCCATTCTGAGTGGTTGTAAGAATGAATATGTACAGTACTGCTAATCAACTACTTCTACAATAGTGATATGATGTCTAGTTACATACTGTCACTTGCAACAAACATCTAGAAAATCTAAGAAGTGACAAAGTGAAAGGGTAAATGGTACTGGTTTTTAAAGGCTATTTATTAGTTATCTATTGCTGTTTAGCAAGTTGTCACAAATTTAGCATCTAAAAACAACATAAATTATCTTATCACAATTCCTATGGGTTAGGAGTTCAGGTACAGGTTAGATGAATGAAATATAAGTGTCACTCTGGGCTGCAATCTCAGCTGAGGCTCAGGGTCTTCTTCCAAGGCTACTGGTTGGTAGAATTCAGTTCCTCGTAGATGTAGGTAAAGGGCCCCATTTTCTTTTTGGCTGTTGGCAGGGGGCAATTTTCAGCTCCTAGAGGTTGTCCTCAGGTCCTAGCCAAGCAGCCCTCTTACAAAATGCCAGTCTACTTCTTCAAAATCAGCAAGAAAATCTCTTTCTCATTTTAAAGAGCCAAATCCCTTTTAAGGGCTCATCTGATTTGGTTAGGTCCATAAACATAATCTCTCTTTTAATTAACTCAAAATCAACTGGTTTGAGACCTTAACTAAAACCAAACCAAACTTGATGCCATTGAGTTGATTCTGACCCGTGGTGACCCTAGGTGTTACAGAGCACAATTGCCAAGGGTTTTCTCGGCTGTAATCTTTAAAGAAGAATATCACCAGACCTTTCTTCTGTGGTGCCACTGGGTGGGTTCAAAACACCAACCTTTATATTAGCAGTAGAGTGCTAACAGTTTGCACCACCCAGAAACCTGGGACTTTACCTAAACTCTGCAAAAATCTCTTCACCTTTGTCAAATAATGTAACCTAGCTACAGTAGTGAAATACATCGTATTCATAGTCCCTCATATACTCAAAGAGAAATTACACAGGGTATGTATACTAGGAGGATGGAAACTTGGGTGCTATCTTAGAATCTTGCCTTCCACATGCTACTTTTTATATTATGCTTATTTTTATAAATTTTTATTATAAAATATTATATATTGGTTACAGAAAATTTGGAAAATACTGAAAAGAATAAAAAAGAAACATTTTCTGTATTCTACCACCTAAACGTTAGCAAGTTAACATTTCAGCTTGATTTCTATTTTTATACGTATGTATAAATGTATACCCTTAACTATTAGATTATGCTGTGTATACAATTTTGTATCTTACTTTCTCATTTAAAATATTACAAATATTTTCCCTTTTTTTCATTTATATAATTCTAAAACAGTTATTCCAATGCCTGCATGTTGTTGTTGTTAGGTGCTGTGAAGTCAGCAACACTACGTACAAAATAAACATTGCCCGGTCCTGTGCCATCTTCACAATCATTGTTGTGCTTGAGCACATTGTTGCACCCACGGTGTCAATCCATCTTGTTGAGGGTCTTCCTCTTTTTCGCTGATCCTCTACTTTACTAAACATGATGTCCTTCTCCAGGGACTGATCCCTCCTAGTAACATGTCCACAGTATGTGAGACATAGTCTAGCCATCCTCACTTCTAAAGAGCATCTTGGTTGTACTTCTTCCAAGACAGTTTTGTCAATTCTTTGGGCAATCCATGGTATATTCAATATTCTTCGCCAACACCACAATTCAAAGTCATCAATTTTTCTTCAGTCTTCCTTAGTCTTCATCCAGCTTTTGCATGCATATGAGACGATTGAAAACACAATGACTTGGGTCAGGCGCACCTTAGTCTTCAAGGTGACATCTTTGTTTATCAACACTTTAAAGAGGTCTTTTGCAGCAGATTCACCCAGTGCAATGCATCTTTTAATTTCTTGACTGCTGCTTCCATGGATGTTGATTGTGGATCCAGGAAAAATGAAATCCTTGACAACTTCAATCTTTTCTCCATTTATCATGATGTTGCTTATTGGTCCAGATGTGAGGATTTTTGTTTTCTTTATGTTGAGATGTAATCCATACCGAAGGCTGTGGTCTTTGATCTTCATCAGTAAGTGCTTCAAGTCCTCTTCACTTTCAGTGAGCAAAGTTGTGTCATCTGCATAACACAGGTTGTAAATGAGTCTTCTTCCAATCCTGATGCTCTGTTCTTCATATAGTCCAGATTCTCAGATCATTCCCCAGCTTACAGATTGAATAGGTATGGTGAAAGGATACTACTCTGAAGCACATCTTTCCTGATTTTAAACCATGAGGTATCCCCTTGTTCTGTTCAAACAACTGCCTCTTGCTCTATGTACAGGTCCCTCATGAGCACAATTAACTGTTCTGGAATTCCCATTCTTCCCAATGTTGTCTATAATTTGTCATAATCGACACAGTTGAATGCTTTTGCATAGTCAATGGAACACAGATAAACATCTTTAGGGTATTCTCTGCTTTCAGCCAGGATCCATCTGACATCAGCAATGATATCCTGATTCCACATCATCTTCTGAATCCAGCTTGAATTTCTGGCAGTTCAATGTCGGTACACTGCTACAACCACTTTTGCATGATCTCCAGCAAAATTTTACTTGTGTGTGATATTAATGATACTGTTCAATAATTTCCACGTTTGCGTGGATAACCTTTCTTGGGAATAGACATAAATATGGATCTCTTCCAGTTGGTTGGCCAGGTAGCCGTCTTCCAAATTTCTTGGGATAGACAAGAGAGAACTTCTGGGCTGCATTCTTTTGCTGAAACATCTCAATACCTATTCCATCAATTCCTGGAGCCTTGTTTTTCATAAACGCCTTCAGTGCAGCTTGGAATTCTTCCTTCTTTACCTGCAGTTCTTCATCATATGCTACCTCCTGAAATGGTTAAACATAGACCAATTCTTGTTGGTACAGTGACTCTGTGTATTCCTTCCATCTTCTATTTTTTTTTTTTTTTTATTGTACTTTAGGTGAAGGCATACCGAACAAATAGTTTCTCATGAAACAGTAGTACACATATTGTTTTATGACATTGGTTAACAGCCTCACAACATGTCAACCCTCTAACTTCTCAACTTTTTTTTTTTTTTGGTGAAAATAGACATAGCCAAAGATACACCATTTCAAAAATATCTACATGCACAGTCAGTGACATTGACTACACTCTTCCAATTGCGCTGCTATTCTCAATTAAGATGAAGCCTTACAGAACAAAATAGTTTCTCATTTAACAGTTACTACACATGTTGCCCTATGACAGTGGTTAACAATCTCACAACACATCAACAATATCCTTAACTCAAACTTGGTTTCCCTAGCACCAGCTTCCTTGTCTCCTTCTGCCTTCTGACCCTTGTCACTGGACTACTACACCTCATTAGTCCCATTTGGTTTCACAGGCTGTCCACTCCCAGGCTGAATGGTGAACCTCGAAGATAACTTCACCACTGAGCTAAAAGGGAGTCTGGGGGCCCTACTCTCAGGGTTTCTCCAGTCTGCTTTAGGCCAGTAAATCTGGCGTTTTTTTGTGAGTTAGAATTATGTTCTACATCCTTCTCCAGCTCTGACAGAACCCTCTGTTGAGATCCCAGTCAGAGCAGTCAGTGGTGGTAGCCGGGCACCATCTAGCTGTACTGGACGCAGTATGGTGGAGGCCTTGGTAGCTGTGGTCCATTAGGCCTTCGGACGAATCTTTTCCTTGTATCCTGTTCTCTTCCTTCTCCCTTGCTCTCTAAGGGATGAGACCAGTGGAATATCTTAGATGGCCGCTCACAGGCTTTTAAGACCCCAGACACTACTCACCAAGGCAGAATGTAGAACACTGTCTTTATTAACTGTGTTATGCCAATTGAGCTAGATGTTCCCCAAGACCATGGTCCCCATAGTCCTCCGCCCAGCAGTTCCGTCCCTCAGGGAGTCTGGATGTGTCTATGGGGCTTCCATGACTTTTCCTTGTACAAGTTGTGCAGCTTTCCCCTGTATTGTGTACTGTCTCACCCTTCACCAAAGATACCACTTATCTATTGCCTATTTACTATTATCCCGCCACCCCTCCCATCCCTGGTAACCATAAAGATTGTTACGTTATGTGTGTGAACTTTTTCACGGGTTTTTACAACAGTGGTCTCAGAGAATATTTATCCTTTTGTGATTGACTTATTTCACTAACAATAATGTCCTCCAGTTTCATCCATGTTATGAGATGCTTCACAGATTCATTATTGTTCTTTCTCGTTGCATAGTACTCCATTGTGTGTATGTACCATAGTTGGTTTATCCATTCATCTGTTGATGGACATCTAGGTTGTTTCCATCATTTTGCTATTGTGAACAATGCTGCCATGAACATAAGTGTGTGTATGTCTATTCAAGTGACAACTCTTATTTCTTTAGAGTATACTCCAAGGAGTGGAATTGCTGGATCGAATGGTATGTCTATTTCTAGCTTTCTGAGGAAGCACCATATCATTTTCCAAAATGGTTGTATCATTTTGCATTCCCACCAGCAGTGCATAAGAGTTCCGATCTCCCCTCAGCCCCTCCAACATTTGTTATTTCCAGTGTTTTTGATTTGTACCAGTAATGACAGGGTGAGATGGTATCTCGTTGTGGTTTTAATTTGCATTTCTCTAATGGCTAGTGATCATGAGCATTTCCTCATGTGTCTGTTGGCCATTTGAATGTGTTCTTTGGTGAGGAGTCTGTTCATTTCCTTTGCTCATTTATTAATAGGATTATTTGTCTTTTTCTTGTAGAGGTGTTAGATTTTCTTGTAGTTTATGGAGATTAGACCTTTGTCTGACTTGTACTGTCCAAAAATTTTTTCCCAGTCTGTAAGTTCTCTTTTTACTCTTCTGGTGAAGTCTTTTGAAGAGCATAGGTGTTTGATTTTTAGAAGATCCCAGTAATCTAGCTTATCTGTTGGGGTTTGTGTGTTGACGGTCATGGTCTGTATCCTGTTAATGCCATGTAGAAGGGCCTGTAGCGTTGGTCCTATTTTTTCTTCCATAAACTTTATAGTTTTAGGCTTTATATTCAGGTCTTTGATCAATTTTGAAGTAGTTTTTGTATACAGCGTGAGGTATGGGTCCTGTTTCATTTTTTTTGCAGATAGATATCCAGTTTTGCCAGCACCATTTGTTAAAAAGACTGTCTTTTCCCCATTTGATGGACTTTGGGCCCTTGTCGAAGATCAGGTGACCATAGGTGGATGGATTTACATCTGGGTTCTCAATTCTGTTCCATTGGTCAATGTATCTGTCATTATACCAGTACCAGGCTGTTTGGACTACTGTAGCTGTATAGTAGGTTCTGAGGTCAGGTAGTGTGAGTCCTACAACTTTATTCTTCTTCTTCAGTTGTGCTTTACTTATTCGGGGCTTCTTCCCTTTCCATATAAAGTTAATGATTAGTTTTTCCATCTCTTTGAAGAATGTTGTTGGTATTTGGATCGGATTTGTGTTGTATTTGTAAACTGCTTTGGGTTGAGTTGTCATTTTCACAATGTTGAGTCTGCCTATCCATGAGTGTGGTATTTTTTTCCATTTAAGTAGATCCATTTGGGTTTCATGCAGTAGTGTTTTGTAGTTTTCTTTGTATAGGTCTTTTACATTCCTTGTCAGATTTATTCCTAAGTATTTTATCTTTTCAGGGGCTATTGAAAATAGTATTGTTTTCCTGATTTCCTTTTCATCATTCTCCTTATTGGTGTATAGGAATCCAACTGATTTTTGAATGTTTATCTTGTATCCTGCTACTCTGCTGAATCTTTCTATTAGTTCCAGGAGATTTCTCGTGGAGTCTTTAGGGTTTTCTATGTATAGTATCGTATCATCTGCAAACAGGGACAGTTTAACTTCTTCATTACCACTCCTGATGCCCTTTATTTCTTTTTCTTGCCTTATTGCTCTAGCTAGAACTTCCAGCACAATGTTAAATAGGAGTGGTGATAAAGGGCACCCTTGTCTTGGTCCTGTTTTCAAGGAGAATGTTTTCAGCCTCTCTCCATTAAGAATGATATTGGCATTGGTGTTGCATAGATGCCATTTCTTATGTTGAGAAATTTCCTTTCTATACCTATTTTTTTGAGAGTTTTTATCAGGAATGGGTGTTGGACTTTGTCAGATGCCTTTTCTGCATCAATTGATATGATCATGTGATTCTTTTCTTTCCTTTTACTTATGTGCTGGATTACGTTGATTGATTTTCTTATGTTATACCATCCTTGCATACCTGGTATGAAGCCTACTTAGTTGTGATGTATAATTTTTTTGATATGATGCTGATTTCTATTGGCTAGAATTTTGTCCAGAATTTTTGCATCTATATTCATGAGAGATACTGGTCTGTAATTTTCTTTTTTCTGACATCTTTGCCTGGTTTTGTTATCAGTGTTATAGTGGCTTCATAGAATGAATTTGGAAGTATTGCTTCCTCATCTATGGTCTGAAATAGCTTGAGTAGTACTGGTACAAGCTCTTCTGTAAAATTTTTTGTAGAATTCTCCAGTGAAGCCATCTGGGCCTGGGCCTTTTTTGGTTGGGAGGTTTTTTTATTACTTTTTCAATCTCTTCTCTTGTTATGGGTCTGTTCAGATTTTCAACATCACTTTGTTGTAGTTTGTGTCGGCCGTGAGTGTTTAGAAATTTATCCATTTCCTCTAGGTTTTCCAATTTGTTGGAGTATAGTTTTTTATAATATTCTGTTATAATCCTTTCTGTTCCAGTTGGGTCTGTTGTAATGTCCCCCATTTCATTTCTTATTTGGGTTATTTGTGTACTCTCCTGTTTTTCTTTTGTCAGTCTGACCAGTGGTTTGTTGATTTTCTTGATTCTTTCAAAGTACCAACTTTTGGTTTTGTTGATTCTTCCTGTTGTTTTTCCATCCTCTATTTCATTTATTTCTGCTCTGATCTTTACTATTTCCTTTCTTCCGGTGGTTGTGGGCTTTTTTTACTGTTCTCTTTCTATTTGTTTGAGTTCTGTAGTTAATGTGTTGATTTTGTCCCTTTCTTCTTTTTTGATATGTGCATCTATTGCTATAAATTGTCCTCTGAGGACTGCCTTTGCTGTGTCCCAAAGGTTTTGGTATGATGTGTTTCCATTCTCATTTGATTCTAGGAATTTTTTTTATTTCATCTCTGATTTCTTCTATTACCCAGTGATGTGTAAGCAGGGTATTGTTCAGTTTCTATGTAATTGATTTTTTTTCCTTGCTCTTTTTTTCTGTTGTTAATTTTTACCTTGATAGCATTGTGGTCAGGGAAGATACTTTGAATTATCTCAAAGTTTTGGATCTTTTTGAGGATTATTCTGTGGCCTAAGATATGGTCTATTCTGGTGAACATTCCATGTGCATTGGAAAAGAATGTGTACTTTGCAGTGGTTGGATGGAGTGTTCTATATATGTCTATGAGGTCAAGTTGGCTGACTGTGCTCTTTAGGTCTTCTGTATCTTTGCTGAGTTTCTTCTTAGTTGTTGTGTCCTTTACTGAGAGTGGTGTGTTGAAGTCTCCTACTATTATTGTGGAACTGTCTATTTCTCTTCTCAGTGTTGTTAGAGTTTGTTTTATGTATTTTGGAGCCCTGTCACTGGGTGTGTAGATGTTTATTATGGTTATGTCTTCATGATGGATCGTCCCCTTAATCATTATGTAATGTCCTTCTTTGTCTTTTATGGTAGATTTTGTTTTAAAGTCTATTTTATCTGAGATTAGAATTGCCACTTCTGCTCTTTTTTGGTAGTTGTTAGCTTGATATATTTTTTTCTAAGCTTTGACTTTTAATAAATTCACATCTTTGTTTCTAAGGTGTGTCTCTTGTAGACAGCATATTGATGGATCCTGTTTTCTTATCCATTCTGTCACTCCGTCTCTTTATGGGTGCATTGAGTGCATTTACATTGAGTGTAATTATTGATAGATGTGAGTTTGTTGCTGTCATTTTGTAGTGCATTTTTTTGTGGTGCTGAAGTTTTCTTTGTTTTTCTTACTCTCTCGTGCTGAGTTACTTTTGTTTGTGGATTTTTTTTTTTCATTTCTTTTGTTTTCATAGGTTTTGTTTTTGCTGGGACTTTATGTCTTTCCTCGTTTTTTTTTTTTTTTTATAAGTATGTTAGTTAGCTTTCTTTGTGGTTACCATTAATTTTACTCTTATCTTTCTAAGTTTGAAGCAGTCTACCATTACTTGGTATCACCTTGCCTTACTTGCCATTAGAAGGTTTTATACCTATGCCGTTTCCCTCTTTTATTGTTTTGATGTTGCTGTCATTTACTGATTAAATGCTCTGATTCCCTGTTGTATTTCTTTTGGTTTTGGATAGTCCTCGAGAGTTCATTCCCTAGATTGTTATCTGGCTGGTACGATCCTGCATCCTAGATTCTGCCTGTGAGCTGAAGTTGTTTGTTCTCAGATCAGAGGACTCCCTATAATAATTCTTGTAAGTTTGGTTTGTTTTTTACATATTCTCTTAATTTCTTTTTATCTGGAAATGTCCTAATTTCACCACCATATTTGAATGAGAGTTTTGCAGGATATACTATTCTTGGCTGGTAATTTTTTTCTTTCTAGGTTTTATATATGTCATCCCATTGCCTTCTTGCCTGAATGGTTTCTGCTGAATAATCTGAGCTTAGTCTTATTGATTGTCCTCTGTCTGTGACTTCTTTTTTTTTCATGAGTTGCTCTCAGGTTTGTTTGTTTGTCTTTGGTTTTGGCAAGTGTGATTTTGATATGCCATGGCAATTTTCTTTTGGGGTCTCTCCTATATGGGGTTCGTTGAGCTTCTTGGATGGCCAGCTTTTCATCTTTCAGGATATTTGGGAAGTTTTCTGTCAACAGTTCTTCAGTGATCCTCTCTTTGTTTTTCTGTTTTCTCCCCCTGTTCTGGAACTCCGATCAGTGGCAAATTTTTACTTTTGATTGTATCTCACATAAGTCTCAGGGTCTCTTCATTTTTCTTTGTTCTTTTTTCTGAGTTTTCCTGAAACAGAGTTGTATCCAAGTGTTTGTCTTCAATTCCACTGATCCTGTCTTCTACCATTTCAAATCTGCTTCTCCGCCCTTCTATGACACCATCCATTTCTGAAATTTTGTTGTTTATCTTTTGGATTTCTAATTGTTGTCTTTGTATAATTTGTAGTTGTGAATTTATTTTGGCATTTTGTTCCTGCATTATTTTCCTGAATTCTTATAGTTTTTTGTCTGCATTTTCCATGAATTTGTGTATTTTTTCCACCTTTGTCAGCTTTTTGCCTCAGTTCTTGGAGAATTCTGAGTATTAGAGATTTGAATTCCCTATCAGGTAGTTCTAGTGCATTTTCTTCCAGAGGAGAGTCATCTGGTGTTGTATTCTGAACTCCTACAGGAACCATCCTGTCTTGTTTTTGTAAATGTTTTGATATCGTCTGCTGTCTTCGGGCATTCAGTAGTTGTTTTTCTCATTTACTGATTGTGGATTTGTTTGTTTCATCCCTTTTTTAAAAAAAAATTTGATTATGTCTGAGCAGGCGGAATGCGTGTTCTTTGTTGCCTGCTTGTCTGTGGTCACAATACTTTTCACCTCCCTCTCCATTTGGCAGGGTCAGTCACTCAGATATGGTACAGCAAGGCAGGTCTAGCTGAAGAGGAGTTACTGGGACAGGTTGTTTGTGGCACTCACTACAGCCACCAGGGCTGGCTGGCAATCTGTGCAGGGCAGGATCCAGTAGGCCGTGCATGTGCTGCTTTGTGGTGTGATGTTAAGCGTACAGTGCAGCTAAGCAGGATGCAGTGGGGAGACTGCTATCTGCGGAGCCAAGGTGGATATGGGAGAGAGGAGAGAGGAACAGGAGCCAAAAACATAGAAACAAACAAAAAAGAATTTTAGGGGAGTTTGCCATTGGAGTGGAGAGATGAGGGACCATGAAATGGAGAAAAACAGAAAGACAAAGAGGAAGAAAAGAATGAGTAAATAAAAATCGGAAAAGCTAAAGAACTGCAAAGTTCCCAGGGATCCAACTGGTGCAGCTATGAGGTCTGGGGATGTTGCTCTCAGGTGTTGCAGTACAGCCTGGCCAGAAGGCGCAGAGGTATACAACGCCGGGTATTCAGGAAACATAAAGAGAAGGAAGATATAGAGAGTCGAGAAACTGAGTAATGAAGAAAGACAAAAAGGGAAAAAGAGAACAGAAAACAATACAAGTTAAAAAAAAAAAGTAAACACCCCAGAAAAACAGGAGAAACAATAAACCAACAAAAAAAAGAAATGCCCTCAGGGATTCCTCTGCAAGTCTGTGGAAGCCGAGGGGGTAGTCTCCTTGCCACACAGCACCGCCTGGCCAGAAAGGGCTCCCAACTCAAGAAAATGAAAAGAAAACAAACAAATAATTAAAAAAAAAACAAATGAACAAAAGCCCTGGTATCCCACCAGCAGGGCTGCCCAGACTGGGAAGCAGCTTCACACTCGAATGAAGATCCACAGCTCCTCAGGAAGAAGCAAAGATGGTGCACAGAACCAGGTATTTGAGCGAAAGGAAGGGGGAGGTGGTGAGATGTAAGGAAGAAATCAAAAGAAGCAGAAAAAAAATCAACACCAGCATCCAACAAATGGCACTCAGATATCCAGTATCGTGGGCTGGTGGAATCCAAGCAGCTGGTGTTTCTTGAACAAGAGACTGTCTGCGGGAAGCAGAGGGGGCAGAGTGTGGGTGAAGAAGGGTAGGGAGTGGGAAAGCGTATATCACAAATTACCGGAGCTCTGCAGCCCCTCAGGAAGAAGCAAAGATGGTGCACAGAGGCAGGTATCTGAGCAAAAGGAGGGGGAGGTGGTGAGAGGTAAGGAAGAAATCAAAAGAAGTGGAAAAAAGCAACACCAGCAGCCAACAAATGGCACTCAGAGAGCTGGCCCATTCGGGTGTGTGGAATCCAAACAGCCGGTGTTTCCCGGAGAAGAGATTGTGGCCGCGGGAAGCAGAGGTGGCCGAGTGGGTGTGAAGAAGTGTGGGGGGTGGGAAAGCATATATTGCAAATTACCGGTTGTTTTGTCTCCTGTTGGAAGCTCTGTGAAGCTGCTTTCTAGTATCCCCTGTTTGCTGGTCTCCGATAGGGGTCCAAGATGGCAGTTCCGCGCTGCGTTAGCTGTAGGGCACCTCTGCATGAATCTATCCTAGCTCTGCATTCTCTGTCAGTTTTCTCACTCCATTTGGTGCTTGGCTGAGTTCTTTATCTCTTCATTTGATGTTTTAGGGTTTTAGGATTGTTGTTTTCTCTGTTCGGCTTCGTCTTTCGGATCTTTGCTGTGGAGGGATGGCATGGTGCTTCTGCCTAGAGCACCATTTTTCCAGAAGTCTGTCCTTCCATCTTCTTTTGATGCTTCCTGCATCATCGAATATTTTCCCTGTAGAATCCTTCAGTACTGCAACTCAAGGTTTGATGTTTTTCTTAAGTTCTTTCAGCTCGAGAAATGGTGAGCATGTTCTTCCTTTTTGGTTTTCTATCTCCACGTCTTTGCACAAGTCATTAGAATACTTTACTTTGCCTTCTCCAGCTATCTTTTGAAACATTCTGTACAGCTCTTTTACTTCATCATTTCTTCCTTTCGCTTTAGCTACTATACATTCAAGAGTAAGTTTCCAAGTCTCTTCTGACATTTATTTTGGTCTTTTCTTTCTTTCCTGTGTTTTTAATGACCTCTTGCTTTCTTCATGTATGATGTCCGTAATGTCATTCCACAACTTGTCTGGTCTTCGGACATTACCTTTCCACGTGTCAAATCTATTTTTGAGATGGTCTCTAAATTCAGGTGGGGTATATTCAAGGTCATATTTTGGCTCTCAGAGACTTGTTCTAATTTTCTTCACTTTTAACCTGATCTTGCATATGAGCAATTGATAGTCTGTTCAGCAGTCTGCCCCTGGCTTTGTTCTGACTGATGATATTGAGCTTTTCCGTTGTCTCTTTCCACAGATGTAGTCGATTTGATTCCTGCGTATTCCATCTGACGAGATCCACGTGTATAGTTGCTGTTCATGTTGTTGAGAAAGGGTATATGCAATGAAGAAGTAATTGGTCTTGCCAAATTCTGTCATGTGATCTCCAGGATCATTTCTATCACCAAGGTCATATTTTGCAAGTACTAATCCTTCTTTGTTTCCAATTTTCACATTCCATTCACCAGTAATTATCAATGCATCCTAATTGCATGTTCAATCAATTCAGACTGCAGAAGTTGGTAAAAATCTTCAATTTCTTCAGCTTTGGCCTTAGTGGTTGGTGCGTAAATTTGCATAATCATATTAACTGGTCTTCCTTGTAGGCATATGGATATTATCCTACCACTGACAGTGTTGTACTTCAGGATAGATCTTGAAATGTTCTTTTTGACGATGAATGCAATGCCATTGCTCTTTAAGTTGTCATTCCTGGCATAGTAGACCATAGGATTGTCCGATTTAAAAGGGTCAATACCAGTCCATTTCAGCTCACTAATGCCTAGGATATCGATGCATATGTGTTCCATTTCATTTTTGACAATTTCAGGTTTTCTTAGATTCAAACTTCGTACATTCTACATTCCAATGATTAATGGACATTTTCAGCTGTTTCTTCTTATTTTGAGTCGTGCCACATCAGCAAATGAAGCTCTCAAAAGCTCGACTCCATCCATGTCATTAAGGTCGACTCTATTTTGAGAAGGCAGCTCTTCCCCAGTCATCTTTTGAGTGCCTTCCAACCTGAAGGGCTCATCTTCTGGCACTATATCAGACAATGTTTCCCTGCTATTCATAAAGTTTTCACAGAAAATTCTTTTCAGAAGTAGACTGCTGAGTCCTTCTTCCTAGTCCGTCTTAGTCTGGAAGCTCAGCTGAAACCTGTCTGCTAGTGACCCTGCTAGTATTTGAATCCCAGTGGCACAGCTTCCAGCATCACAGCAACATGCTAGCCCCCACAGTATGACAAACTGACAGATGCATGGGGGAATGACTACATAGTATTTATTATATAGATACACCTATTTAACCAATTCCTTAAGTTCATTTTCATTGTTTCCTTATTTCAATTATCATTGCAGTAAATACTTTTGTATATTAGTCTTTGTTTGAATCTCTGTTTTATTCAGATAAAGTTTGCGGTAGAATGCACTGGTGGGCATAATGTTTCATGCCCACCTATATCCACGCCCTTTGGTAATATCTCTTTCCTCCACTGATCTGCCCTGGCCATTTGACTACTTTTACCAATGGGACGGCACAATATTATTGGATTGAAGCACAATATTAAACTACCTCTTGCACAATCCAACTTCCTTTCCTGGACCCTTGCTACTGCCACAAAAATGTCCCCAGTTTAGCCTGTGGAGAAATGTGAGAATCATGTGGGAAGCACTCCCAGCTAAGTCAGGAAACTCCCCAGCCTATTATCAGCTGACTGCATGCACATGAGAGAGCCCAGTCATGATCAGCTGAGCCTGGTCCACATAAGCAGAATCACCTATCTGACCCATTGACTCATGAGAAATAATAATTGCTTGTTGTTTTAAGCCACTAAATTTTGGAGGTGGGTAATTAACCAACAAAAGCTAACTTACACAGAGTTTTGGACGTGAACTACAAAGGATAAATTTAGAAGTGTTAAAAAATTGGAAGGCAATGGGCAATTATTTAACCAAAGTAGCACGTAAAGACCTGTTGAAACAAGTAAGATGAAAATTGCTTTAATAGCAGGAAAGGAGCAGTCTCTTTTATAAAGACGTAAAGAATATCATTGAGAAGAAAAACAACAGAAATTTGTCTTGAGACTTGCAAATAACACAAAGATACAAAATGCTCTTTCCTCTTTCCATTGTGAGTTCTAGAATTTCTCTCTCTGACATGACAAGGTCCATATCATGTTTCCATAAGATCCTACTGGGCACCATCCAAGGAATATAACTTTTTTTTTTTTAAACAACAAACTGAAGCCATCCACACACACACCCATGACCATCCCCCGCCCTAAATCCCATTTAACTTAGGCAAAAACTTTACTTCAAAAACTTTACTTCAGTTTAGAAACAGTCCGCAGAGACCATTAATCATAAACACTCTTTTTTTTTTTTTTTTCTCTCCATTCTTTACTTTAATCTGTTACAGGGCCTACAGAGTCACTCAATGGAACAGAGTCAAGGAAATCAAAATTGGCACAAAGTTTGGGTCAACTGATGAAGTTCTATCTTTGGAAGAACTGTTTATTTCCTGACGATGCTGCTCAGCCAATGAAACACATACTGCAGGATAATAGCATACAGGACCATCAACCGGGTACAGAAGGGAGACTCATTCCCTAAAGCAAATTGTTTATCGTTATTATATTGAATTTATATATTAAAAATCTACTAAAATTTAAGACTGATGTGAAGAATAGTAAACTAATCAAGTCTTCCTACCGCCCTAGATTTTATTAGAAATATTTGACAGGTATGGAATTAAAACTCTTTAAGGACCAGTGGTATATATAGCTACCACTTACTTTTTGTACCTCTGGGGATCTTTGGGAAGCTACTCTTCTACTGACATTCTGTGCTGCCAGGAGCAGGGCACTATGTAACAGTTTGAAATGGAAAAAAACAGGTGTGTGTCTCAAATTACTGTTTTTGCAGGTTATTATATGAGGTTGTGCTGAATTATTTAATTTTTGGTAGGAAAAATATGAATTTTGATAATTTTTATTTGGTATACATATATACCTCTGGACTTCGGGTGTAAAATTTGTGTTCACAAGGAGTATATATATGTACCTCTAGACTCTGAGGGTACAATTTATGGAACGAGGCATTAAACAAAAACCATATTACCTGCCAAAAATTCAGACACACTCAATGATTTAGCATGCCCTACATTACTGAAAATATATAGTATCTACCAAAAATTAAAAGGAAAAAAATTGGGTCACAAAAGGGTTAAAAGCAGACTAGGAGAGAAAATTACTTATTTCATCACCATTAACAGACATCATTCAGTTAAAAGAGTAGCTTATTTTTTCCTTGAAGGATAGGCCTCCCCCCAATAAACTTTTTGGAAAGAGGGGCAATATTAAGCTTGCCCAAGTGAGGAGGGGAAGGAAATCGATTATTCACCATTTTTTCTGTGCATCTGCCAAGGAAATAAAAAATTAAGGCACTAAACCGTTTGACTTAGACATATTGGAATTGACAACAATCAATGTTAGAATGCAATGCGTTTTAATTAATCATAGAAATGAGTTTTTAGATGTTTTGTTTTATAAGTTACTCTTTGTTTACAGTTTCTATCTCACCCTCACACACTTTGTTTTCTTCAGAAATATATATTTATTCTAAAATAATGATTCAAGCTATATTCATTTATCAAAAAGTTTGAGGCATTTTATGAACATGATATTTCTTTTAAAACATCCATATTAGATTCAGACTTAAAAGGAAGTAAAATGTGTCAGAAAAAGACTTTGTTAGATGAAATATGACCACGAATTATTTGCCACTTATCCCATTAGAGAGCAATAGATAATTGATATAAATATATTCATAGCATTTGGATGTAGTTTTGGTTTAAGTCAATTAATCTTCTGGACTTCAATTCATATTTTCAAATTATGGTTAGTTGAAAATAATGATAATTAGGGGGAAATGAATGTAAATGAAATTACAGAAGCTAAGAGTCAGGCATTATCTGCCAGTACATTCCTTCACCTGTCATCAGAAGGGGTGGAACAACGAAACCAAGAGCAGCAATAGTGTTTTTATTATTACTATATTCTCCAAACTAACAAAATCCACAATTAAGCATCAAAAATTATTTGTGGAACAAATTGATTAATAAAATTAGAGAAATGATAGCTATATGGTACAATTCACATGCACACTAATTAATAACTATCTGATGTATGGCCATTTCTGAACATTTTCCTTATAAGAGAGTGTATTTAAATTACTCTCGATGATTAAATTTATCCAGAATCCTCCATTCAAGTGAGTCACTTGTGATTTTAACCTTTGCTTGTCTCCAAATTTCTGTTTTTACTTGCAGTCAGAGAATACCACATCCAACTAACCCAATTAAAAGGAATATTTCATACTATCTCTTAAAATAGGTTACCTATGTGCCATGATCTCATACATTGAAAGTTTTGCCTGAAAGATGTCTCACACAATGCGTGAAATTTTCAGTTAATATCTCACTATTTCAAATATACCCCCTACCAAAAAAAAAAAAAATTAATGTATTCACTTGAGAGGAGGAATTAGGCAACATAATATATCAGCACTATTGTCTGGAAGCCACCAGCTATTATCTTGGAAAGGGAAAAATAAGGTCAAGTGAACTACTAGGTCAGTTTAATGTGGGACGTGGTATTCTGATGGCAAGTCCAGAAGAAATGTTTCTCTTTGTCATTGAATGGCAACAATTGCTAGATTGAGTAAGAAATAAAAATAAAGGTAAGGAGAAAGAGTAGGATGCAAAATAATAATAATAATAATAAGTATTCTTTTCCTAATAGGGTGGTTTTGGCATTGTATGTGGGTATATATGTGGAATTCTTATAATTCTGTTTTGGAAAAAGAAAGTAATGATGAATAAAGTCTAAGTTTGCTAAGCTGGAAATTATGGAATATATGATTTCCAAGTTTAAGACAAATTGTGACTTTCCTGATCTAAAACCTTATTTCACTTAGATACTATACTTAATTATCTCCAATAAGGATTTGTCAATTTATGGCTCATTCCCCCTCCAGCAGTGTGACATAATATCAAAAATAGCTGATTTTCATTTAGAAGAGAGAGTTTCCTAAAATAAATGCTTTGATAAGACTCTTGGGGTATTTCTGTGTATGAGGTGGTGTTGGGGGTGGAGTGCAGTGACAGCTGCTGAAATCTGTTCCTGAGAAGATGTGGTCAGTTCACTGTTGGACTTCCAGTGAAATGGAAAGAGTACATGAATCATCAGTAATGAAATCTGAGGAGCAATGATGAGGACCTGAGAGGCTATGCAGAAGCAGAGATGTGAGTGGACAACTTCCAAGAGCAGACTATTTTAGAAAGGAATTGGATGTATAGAGGGGGGTTCTAGTTTGGCTTGTAATATGTGATGCAAACCCTTTCCCCCTCTCAACCCACAAAATCGTTTAAACCACCCTCAAGTTTTGTATTATTGCTCTTATAATTCTTCAATTTATAAATAAGGAAACAGAGACTCAGTAAAATGAAATGATTTGATTGAATGACAGAAACAAAAATTATAAATTTGAATCCAGGTCTTCTAATTCCAAGTCTGATGCTTTCACTGACCACCAAGCCAAGGTGTATTATTATGCGTGTAAAAGGCAGCATTTGGATATGTAATGTTGAAACTTCATCTTATTTTGAGGTGAATTTAGAAGGGATATCTTAATTTGAAATGTCTCTAACATAAATATTCTAGTGTGAGAGGGAAAAGAAAAATACTTTTAAGAGAAAAAGCTGTTTTTTAACTGTATACAGGGATGTTGCTGCTGAAAGTCAGTGAATATTTTAGAAAATAATCAAGTTGGCTATTTGACATTTGAAGGAAACAAAAGGACTCAGCCAGAGATAACACCTATACAGTGCACGACCTATATAAAATATCCATAACACCAAGAGACAAGCTCAAAGAGACAACAAAAGACTGGAGGAGTCAGAGAAGACAGACTACAGTGGGAGTGAAAATAAATCTTTCTTTAAACCCAGTGAGAGAGAAGAATCCTAATGGGAAAAGAATATTACTTATGAAATGAATGTGGCCACAGCCACAGAATACTCTAGAGAACAAAATCATAGGTTAACAAGTAAGAGTCACACATTCAAGATTTTAGATACCAACTGTGACTATAGGCATATTCCAATTACCGATAAAAGAGTATTACATCTTACAGAATTTTGTATAAACAGACCCTAGGAAATATTTTCCAAAGATACTGCCAGGGTATCTGTTGAAAAGAGGTTACAGCTTAGGTGTAATGAAAGGGTCACTCTGGCTTCTGTGTGCAGCCAAGGCTTGAGGGCAAAACAGAAAGTGTCAGATTTAAGGACAGAAAAATTTCCAAATTGGAATCACAATGGCTAAAAGCTAAAGACATGCCTTAAGCAACAAAGAACTGTAAACTAGGAGATCTCAGTAATTTCCTCAATGGAAATGGTGGAAGGCAGGAGTGAGAAAATGAAGATCACTTAGCTTGTGAAGTGTAGTCAAATGCTGTAAGGAATTCAGCACACAGTTGCCAAGAAGACTGCCCAGAAAAAAAATGCTGTGGAGATATGATAATATTGATGGAGCAAAAATAACTGCATACATACAGAACAGTCCAGAGAATTTTTGATTAGTTTTTGGTAGGCCAAATAGCACGCACCTTGTCAGATGTCTGACCTGAGTTATGCCTGCAACTTCCAGCTGTAGAATGTTCCCCATTGGTAGTAGACTTGGAGCTAGTACAACATTTTCTTTCTTCATGAAGACGCCCTTGAAATCTGGAATGCTTTATCTCAATCTTCTTTTGGTATTTATCACTGTAGACTTTTTAACATAGCTAAAAAAAAAAAAAAAAAAAAAAAAAGGAGACAAGGCAATTACAGCCTAATAAGAAGCACATGTATATAACTGAAATCAGCAAACTGTGGCTTGTGGGCCATATTTGCCATGCTACCTGTTTTTGTAGAGCCTGCAAGCTAAGAATGACTTTTACATTTTTAAATAGTTGGGGAAAATACAAAAAGAGAAACATATTTTGTGACATGACAAATTAAATTCAAATTTTGTGTCCATAAATAAAGTTTTATTAGAAAACAGCCAAATGCATTTGTTTACTTTTTGCTTATGGCTGCTGTCACACAGTAATGGGAGAGCTGAGTACTTGTGACAGATGCTATATGGCCTGTAAAGCTTGAGATATTAACCTATGTAAAATATTTACCTATATAAAGCCATGCAGGGGAGGGAAGGGAGGGAGTTTGAAAAGAGCTAAGTCTTGTTGTAAGGAGTGTGATTTGACTCTGTAGTAATGACTTACATCTTAATATGACTCTACTAAAATTAACTGAGGAATCAAAGGAATACATTTGTACATATAATTTAAGAATAGAATACTACCCTTTCTAGTTAACTAAGTTTCATTTGCTAAATTTCTATTTCTTTTTTTTTAATGGGGGAGTATATCTTACATTGTTTCCTCTAGAAATTCCAAAGAACATGAAAACAACAAAAGAGAAACAACATTCCCTTTTCCTCTACTGTATTTCAAGTAAAGAATATAAAAATAGGTAGTAAGTGGCACACTGACATCATTAAAATGAGCATCAGGAGCTGCAAAACGAATTAGTACAATCACGAGGCTGCTCAAGGTATTACACAGCCAGAACATCTTTAAAACAAAACATCCACCACCCCCCAACTCAGGATGAAGCTGGTATGCTTGACCTAGCTCAGCCTTCCTTCATATTAAAAACAAAACCCATAGAGCTGCTTTCTACTTCAAGTCTTTATCTTATTAAAATTTACACTTCAAGGGACAAGGTGAAGAGAAATGCAGTTATGATAATTGCATCTTTTCACCCATGGTGTATTACCTTCTTTTTATTTCAGTGGGCAATCTAATTCCACAATCTGAAAAAAATAAAATTTACTACCACCTTAGTGAGAGGATGATATTCCTACATGTAAGTTGTTCGCAATTGCTTGAAGTAAGGCCTAATGAACACAGAGGCAGTACAGTAACTATCTTGCTGGTGTGATCTCAGATACTCAGAAGCACTGAAACCATTATGTGCCAGTAAGATACCTACCCATAAACTACCATAAGAACTGTTTCCACCCATTGCATGCAATAGTAATGCATTATAGCCTTACTTTAATTCAGGCTGCTCCATAGTCATTCATATTCATTTACATCATACCAGCTATGCTGTGGCATCTTTGAGAGTAGAAAATAAAGTTGCTCCCCATACATTATTTCATTTAGTCTTTACACCATCATAAGAGTTAAATTTTGATGACCTAAAAATTAAGAAAAGAAAATGAAAGCTCAGGGAAGTTAAGAGAATTGTCTATAGTGACACAGATAATAAAGAGTGGAGCCAGGATTAATACACATATCTGACTCCAAGTCACTCAAGTGTTTCTGTTGTTGTTGTTTTTAAATGTTATATATACTGTCCCCACACACATCCACTTAAGCCCAGTATAGTGTTTTGTATGTCATCATTTTTTAAACTGAATAGTTTAAACAGTTCAGTAATGATTGATCTCCATCACTTACACCTTAGTATGAATGAATAACCAAATCATTCTTGTATACAGATTAAGAAAACAAAATCTCAAAGAAACCAAGCAGAGGAGAGAGTAATACCATAAACAAGCTTCAACTATTTTCTCATTTTTCCCATAGGTTACAGCAATATGGCAATATCTCACAAATATTACACTGGTTGATATAATTATATAACACATGACATAGACTGAAATGAGGGAATATAGTACATGCAACCAAAAACAAACAAACAAACAAACTCATTGCTGTCAAGTTGATTGCGACTCATAGCTACCCTAAAGGACAGAGTAGAACTGCCCCATAGGGTTTCCAAGGAGTGGCTGGTGGAGTCGAACTGCTGACTTTTTGGTTAGCAGCTGAGCTCTTAACTGTGATACCAGGGATCCATAATACATGTAGTCCCCTATTTATGATGCAATCTAATTATGACAAACAGCACTTATGACTGTCCTTTTTTTTTTGTGCATCTTATAGTTATATATACTACATACAATGTTGCAGTTTGTATCTGTAAGTTTGTATGCAATGTTTCCAACCTCCAAAGATAAATAAAGATCAGATTTATAAAGTTACTGATAATAAAAGTTAATAATAATGAAAACTAAAAAAAAAACAATGGTATTTGACTTTTGTCAGAACCAAATTATGGTGGAGTCTTTGGAACAGAACCCCATCTAAGTCGGAAACTAGCTGTCCTTTCCAAACTGTATTCTTGAAACCAAACAGTGTCTGGCTTTAGAGACCCTTGATATTTTTTTCTTAATAAATGAATGAGTGATAATAAACACAATAATACCCCCGTTTCTCACCCTATGGTGAAGTGAGACTTGTCTTTCTAAAGAAGTTCGTAGTTGCGTTCCCTGCCTTGGGGTTCTAAGTAACATGCAAATCAATGACTGAGCCTGAATATCTGTTTCAGTATTGCTATATAGCACATAAGAGTTAAACAGATCATTTTTATTATGACATAATTTAAATGATATGTTGTTGCCAGACTAAAACTATTCTAACTGCTATTTAGACAGTTAAGAAATATAAATCCATAAAATTTTACTTTAGGAGAGATAATTGCAGATACCTAAAAGTAAAAAGAACTATACACATATCGCTACTTTGCTTTACTGCAGTAACTCATGAGAGCTCAGTAGAAGCCTTTCTGTGGGTTGGCTGGGGCAGCTCTGCTCCTTACGTCTTTTATCGTTCTCTTACCAGTAGGCTAACCAGGGTGTTTGATGCCGCTTAAGGCCTAGGTTCAGACTTCTTTCCCTTCTGCCTCATTCTATTGACCAAACCAAGTCACCTGATTGATCCCCAGTTGGAATGGGAATATATTTTGTCTTATGGGAGAAACTCTACAATCACATGACTCTAGTTACAGGAAGAGATGAATAATTGCTACTAATAATGCCATCT
The DNA here is from genome assembly GCA_030035585.1 of Dugong dugon. NCBI lineage: Eukaryota > Metazoa > Chordata > Mammalia > Sirenia > Dugongidae > Dugong > Dugong dugon. Next base: position 46,868,855 of record CM057465.1, read on the forward strand.
GTAATCTGATGCAAACATAGGGTAATGTTAACGATTGTTAAATTTATAAGTACTCATTATACTATCTTCTACTTTTATATATATTTTGAAGATTTTAATAATAAAATAACATTTAAGAATCAAAACTACTGAAGATATGAAAGTTGAAGGCTTAATATCTTTAATACCTGAAGAAGTCTTAGAAATTGGAAAGGAAAATATCCAAATAAAACTGACAGCGGATATGAGCAGAAGATTTTCAATAGTATAAATTACCAATAAACATCAATATCACTAGTAGCCTGAGGAATGGAAATTAATCTAAAGATGAATAATACAGAAATTTTTTTTTTTAAAGATAAAATCCTGCCAGTGGTAGTGATTCCAGAAAAGAAAAAAAAAAAAATTTCTGTACACCGACACCGCTAAGAGTTGCACGAATTGTTACATCCTTTCACTGGAAAACAAGTTAAATTGAAAATTGACCCAGTCACTTCTGATAATCTATCCCATAAAAATGTAATACTGGTAAGTGCTTACTACAGCATAGTAGTAAACAAAAAAAAGTAATCCCCTTGGAATGACAAATAGTTAAATATAGTGTCATGTAGCCACTAAAATGAATTCTTTACCAGCTAACTGGGGGAAAATTCCACAATGCTTTCCTAACTGAAGATTTCAAGATGAAAAGAAACAAAGAAAATATTACCCTATTAAAAAATGAACAATAGAAAAACCTATATACATATAAACATATTTCTATATGATTATATAATTATGGATGAAATATATTGAAGGATACCTATGAAGTTACTATCAATAGGTGAGGAAGAATGAGTAGTGAGGAAAGAATGTGGAAATTAAGAGGTGATAAAAGATGTCTCTGATAAAAATGACATGTACTATATAGTATTACATATGTAAATTTCTATATGTATATAACAGGACATAGATTAGCATCTTTCCTCTAGTCTCAGGATTCTGGGCATCATCTCAAAACTAAGGACAATGGATATAAGAACTCCCTAAAAAGAAGATTTATTCACATCGTTGTGGGACTTGCTAAGAGTGGTCAGACTGGCCCAGTTATTATTATTATCAATCTAACATCCTACATAAGAAAAAACTATTTATTAGTAATGAGAATTCAAGGGAGGAATTTGTAAGAATAGAGAGCACTGGGAATGTCCCGTTCCTTCTCTGGAGGATGGTTAGAGAACCTGGGCCCCACCTAGGTATACGCTTTATAGAGATTGTCTGGAGGGTCTGAAAGGTTATTCCCTCAATGATTGTGGAGCAGAAGCTTGAGAGATTTCTTCGTAGAGCGTGGTGTATGCCATGGGAGTGTGGCGGGCATGTCAGTGGGAACTCCTCTGACAGGTATGAGAAAAGGAAAGCCTTGGGCAAAAGCTTCCTTCCACCTTCTGCTGGGGCTAAGGTACAGTGAGCAATCTGGGCCTTAGTGCAGTGAGCAACCTGGGCCTTAGTACAGGTCGTATTAAAGCTGTCTTGACAGGACTTTGCCTGAAAAAGACTTCAGCTGAAAGAGTTTATGTGAGGTTTATTGCCAAAGGGCATGCCTGAAAAGTCATTGTGAGTGAGAAGTCATCGGAGTCCATTGTCTGTGCCAGCCAACTTTGCAGTAAGGCAGTAAAAGCAGGTAAAGATCCATAAATGTGTTTTCTGAGAGAGAGACACACAGACAGAAACACTATTTGGACATTCATACACTTGCCATGGCAGAAACTATTGACAGGCAATAAAGAATGATAGCCCTAGCTAACCGAAGAGACTTTCATTTTTCCTTTTTTCATAATTGTAATTATAGTTGGGGGAGTAGTGAAAGAAAAAATTTTATTATTATGATTATTTGCTGTTTCCTGGACTTGGGAAAGGAGAAACTTTTCATATTAAATATAAAACACTTATTTAGCTTAGACTGAACAGTTTCATTCCCTGAGAGTTACTGCAAATTTAAGATGTGACCAAGTTGCTGACGAGGGTCAGGGAAGTGAGAAGCATCAAAGCTTTTTTTTAAGTTCCCTTATGAATGAAAAATCAAACTGTTTCCTGATTTTATCCTACTGAGTTCAACCCACTTTTTTAAACCCTGGGTGTTTTGGAGTTTATATACCCATGACACACATGCACAGACACAAATGTCTAAAAAAGCAGCCACCAAAGCATTAATGTTGTCTCAGAGGGGTGTGTTTTCAGGTATTCTTAGAATCTTCCTCTTTGGTCTTATAATATGTGATTTTCTTTTTATAAGGGGAACAAATGTCCCCCAAATCAAAAAAGCTCATCTCCTTGTGAAGAACACACAAATAAACACAAATCAGATTGAGAATCTGAATTTCAGGGAGTAGAGCCCAGGATCAATATTAAAAAAAAAAAAAAAAAAAAAGTTGAAGTGAACAGTTTTATTTGAGAACTATTCTTTAGACAGATGCCATTTCCTCATAATACTAGAAATTTTTTCTTAATTTCCTCCTTCATGTCTCTCACGTAGGTAATTAATTTTATTTTTTTACAGAGCCTTCCACCATTAAGTTGATTTAGATTGAACCCTATTCCTGCCACTACACATTTATTTTAGCCAACTAAACTCAAATTTAATTTGATAGGGAGATCGTATTTAGGGAGAAAATATAGAAAACATCATCAGTAAAAGCTATTGTTCATTATAATGTAAAATTAAAAAAGAGTCATCATATTTGTTCCTTTTACTTTCATGTATTCATCTTGCTGATGTCATCATCTTTCAGATATGCCTGTTACAGTATATTACTCATGTTAGCTAACATCAAGGAAAAGACTGAAAATACAAATAGTATGAGTTGTGGATTACTGTAGGATAAGCAAAAATCCTGTGACTGCTAGGGGACTGTCATTTAATAACTTACAGAGAACAGATTCAAGATGCTAATACTGATTAAGATTACACATAAACTGACATGAAGCTAAAGAGCCAGGAATTTTCCTTGAGAAGGTGTCTGAATTATTTTGAACTTTGTGATCATGTTGGAGATAACACCAAGATTTCATTAAGCATTGTCTGAAAGCAATATAGGGTTGACATAAACAAAAAACAAAAGCAACAGCAGCACAGTAATACTTCTGTCTTTTGTTGTTAGAAACATAGGCCCTATATTAAGGTCCTTTCCCATAATCTGTGCTTCCTAGAACTTCTAGGATATGTGAGGTTCAAAAGTAAATTTTTTTTTCTTACTTTGATTTTTTTTTAATTTTACGTATAAAACAGAGCGTCGATTAGTAAATTCATAAATTAGCAATAAATTAGCAATTCATAAATGTGATCCAGTCCTTTTGGAAAGCATTTTTTTAATATAAGATTATGAGCTATAGAGTGAACACTGGATTTTAGATCTTTGAAAAGTAATCACGTAGCACACTGCCTGGAGAATAATACATGCTCAATAAATGCTATTTACATGTTGACTGTAAGCCAGGTTAAATAAAATGTTAATTGAACCTGGATGTGTAATGATTTCCATAGCATCTTACTTGCTGTATGAAGTAACACATACTTCTATTTGCCCTAAAATTTCTCCTTTAACATTTCAAAAATAGTGTATTGTTCAGTTAAGACATGCTGATTTATAAACTCCTCTATTAAATACATGCTGTGCATATCTATTTCCAATCCATGTTGCACCAAGGCAAGAGTAAGCCAATTCTGGAAGCATTAAGGATTTTCAGATCTGCCATGGTCACTTTGGGCTAAATGATACGTGGCCAGAAGTTGCCTGAGTGATAAAAGAGTTGGAACAACGTTTCCTGCTGGCTATGCTGGGATAGCCATTCAACTGTGTGGATCGTAAAAAAATTATGTATAACATTGCCAAGAACGAGAATTCCAAAACACTTTACTTTGCTCATGAGGAACCTGTACATAGACCCGAACAGAACAAGGGGATACTGCCTGGTTTAAAATCATGAAAGGTGTGTGTCAGGGTTGTATCCTTTCACCATATTTATTCAGTCTGTATGCTGAGCGAATAATCCAAGAAACTGGAATATACGAAGAAGAACATGGCATCGGGATTGGTGGAAAACTCATTAAGAACATGCAATAAACAGATGACACAATTTTGCTTGCTGAAAGCCAAGATGACTGAAGCAATTACTGATGAAGATCAAAGACTACAGTCTTCAGTATGGATTACACTTCAACATAAGCCCCATTGGATCGCAACGTAAAGAAAACAAAAATCCTCACAACTGGACCAATAAGCAACATCATGATACATAGAGAAAAGATTGAAGTTGTCAAGGATTTCATTTTACTTGGACCCACAATCAATGACCATGGAAGCACAAGAAATCAAACTACATATTGCATTGGGTAAATCTGCTGCAAACGACCTCTTTAAAATGTTCTAAAGCAAAGATGTCACTTTGAGGACTAAGGTGGGCCTGATCCAAGCCACAGTGTTTTCAATTGCTCATATGCATATGAAAGCTGGACAGTGAATAAGGAAGACCAAAGAAGAATTGATGCCTTTGAATTATGGTGTTGGCGAAGAGTATTGAGTATACCATGGACCGCCAGAAGAACGAACAAGTCTGTCTTGAAAGAAGTTCAGCCAGAGTGCTCCTTGGAAGCGAAGATGGCGAGACTTCGTCTCATGTACTTTGGACATGTTATCAGGAGGGACCATTCCCTGGAGGAGGCCATCGTGCATGGTAAAGTAGAGGGCTGGCGAAAAAGAGGAAGACCCTCAATGAGATGGATTCACACAGTGGCTGCAACAGTGGGCTCAAAAATAGCAACAATTGTGAGGATGGCAGAGGATCAGGCAGTGTTTCGTTTTGTCGTGCACTGGGTCTCTGTTAGCTGGCACCGACTCAATGACACCTAACACAGCCATGCTGGGATAGGACAGTGCAATACTCCAAACATCTCTATTATGTATTTAATTTGTCTACATAAAAGCTAAGATAAATACGATTTTGATGTTTTCATCTTCCCTCTCTGTTCTCCAAACCACCCTATTTGCATACCTAGCCTAAAATTGGTAGAAATAAACTAACATGTATTGGCACTCTGCAGCCTAGTAGGCACCAGATCCTGGGAACAGAATGTGTCAATTTCTTCTCCATTCAGTAAAGTCACATTGGTAACTGAAATTGACCATGGGGGCCATAGTTACTCCATAGAAAACAGCCAATATTACAAATCAGGGCAACCCACCCCCTGTACACCCCATCCTCTGAAGACAGTTAATAGAACTTTACCAGCATATCACTGAATATGAACTTGAAAGGAAGAGGTTAAAATATTTATGTCTCAAAATAATTATGCCTTAAAAAAGAACTCTAGAGAAGGATGCTGAACCTGGAAAATATGGGCAGGAGCGACTCTGTGGTAACAAGGGTGTCCCTGTCAAGGGCAGGAGTTATGTGTGCATGCCTGAACTCATCTGATTTGTAGTTGCAAAGGTCCAGAGGTAAATAGCAATGACCTTAAGAGGCAATAAGAGCAACCATTTTACAAAAATAAAAGCACAGCTCCACTCAGTTGTAACCCTAACTTAGAATTTGAGACTGGTGTTCATCTTCTTTTTTTTTTTTTTTTTAAAGCAAATGCGTTTTCTTTAGGTTTATCTATAACAGCATCTACCCAGGCAACAGCAAAAGCTCTCCCCCAACACACACATACACACACCCTTACCCAAAATATGCAAAGATAATGTCCTCAAAACACTTCAATACTGTCTGACAGACCTTCTCTGCACAGATGCAATTTGTGGGGCTCATTAAAGTATATGTCTCAATCAAAAATATATAAAACCTTAAGTATTCAAATATGCAGCACAATCAAGGAAGCATGCCAGCTGATTGGTAAAATATGCAGCATGTTGAGTAAATCCCATTAAAGACAATTTTAGAGACTAAAATATGTTTGAAAATTAGTAACGTGTGATTTCAGTTGTCAAGTATATTGAAATATTTCAAAAGAAACAAGAACTTGTAAGAAATGATACAAAACAGTCAAATTCTGATGATGAAGAAAGTCTGCAACTGGTCTATGAAAGTGGGTTCCAGCGTGATGGGTGTGGGGATGGAAGCGGGAATAAAAGATGTGATCTCCCATAGCACAGATCTTCTTTTGAAAACCTCAGAAAATTAGAGCATGTTATGGTGAATATCAAATGGTGAGATTAACACTTCCTTCATTCCCTAGAGGAATGGCATCTCAGTCTATGGAGAAGATATGAAGTGCCTAGAGGATAGCAATGAAGGCAGAGAAAGGGAGACTATTTTTTGCAAAATTGGCAGAAATTGCCTTTTTATCTTCCAAGAAAATGTTGTGAGTCAAATCGTCAATTTAGCACAGCTTTGCTTGAAAGCCATTTCCTCACATTGTGCATTAATTTTTAAAACTTCTCTTTTCCTCACAAAGAATAAAACCCTAGCTTTGAAATATTATGGCTGATGCTTATATTATGCAGTCTGATTATGTTAGTCATCTCATGTATCTTTATTTAATATAAAAGGAACATTTAAAAATATTTATATACTCTCTCCTTTAGTGAACATGTCTTGTGATGGAAAGGGATTTGGCTGGTTTCACATAAGCAGGCACTATGCAGCCTTTCCATAAATGTGCAGATGGTTAGTTGGTAATATCAAGGAGTCCTGTGCACAGATGGGGGCATAAAAATGATTAGTGGAAATAACCCAGGAAGATTCATTCAGATCATGGTGATGTAACAGTGTAGGAATTATGGTTTGTATTTGTGAACTGAAAAAAGGCATAAAGAAATTGGCCTATCACAAAAGCCGTAATCAATTCAGCAGTCAGTACCCAGAAGTCCTATAACATATTAAACTTCTGGTCATTTTAGAAATACTCGGAAGTTACAATTTAGCTTTCTTCTTACTCAAGATTTTCCCTCAACTGATTGTAAACACATTTATTGGTAATCATATTCTCCCAGCAACTATAGTTTGCCTTAGAAACACCTTTGGGAAGCTTTACTCATTTTACTCGTTCTCTCCTTAATGTCTAAGCTATGCAACTTTTCATGACTATGTAAAGGCTAGCAAGGCATTTATGTGAAACAAACAAAACACAAAAACAATTAAACAAAACTTTGCAGATATATCTATGAGAGTATTTGATTTTCCTCTGGTTAAGATATATGCCTCTCTGTATTCTTCCAGATGTATTCTAGAAAGTGGATATTTTGTTTGACCCTGTGCATTTATTTCTTATCTATACATAGAGTTTTAATACTTGTTTATTTAAATATGTAGAGAAAAAAATAAACATTTCTTCTACAGAGAGAGGATCACTCTCTTAATAATTTTAAAATGTGACTTGACCACACTTCTAAAACATTTCTTAATGTCTGTCGACTTCATCTCTAAAATTATCAGCATATTGTTATTAGTAATTTTCAAGAAAAATGAGATCAATTTTTAAACACAAGATAAGTGTAAATTGATTTTGCTCATTTTAGACTATCAATCTACAGCATTTCATTTGGTTGCCTAGTGCTGCTATAACAGAAATATCACAAGTGGGTGGCCTTAAAGAACAGAAATTTATTTTCTTACAGTCCTGGAGGCTGAAAGTCTAAATCAGAGTCTCAACCAAGTCAATTCCTTCCTAGCTGGGAGCCCTATGCATTCCTTGATAATCCTTAAATGGCATTTGTCTTCCCCTATATGTGTGTTTATGTGTGTGTCTGTATCTGCTCTTTTTGGAACTCAGAAGTAATTAGGTTTAAGACACAGCCTACACTGGTATGAACCATTACATTAACATTACAAAGAAAACCTTATTTCCAAACGAAAGTGTATCCACAGGTATAAAAAACCCAAAACCAAACCCATTGCTGTCCAGTCAATTCTGACTCATAGAGACCATACAGGACAAAGTAGAACTGCCCCATAGGATTTCCAAGGAGTGGCTGGTGGATTGAACTTCCGACATTTTGGTTACCAGCTGACCTCTTAACTGCTGTACCACCAGGGGTCCATCCACAGGTATAGAGGTTAGGAATTCAACACATAGAGGGACACAATTTAATTTTATATCAGCGTTATAATAATGTTTCCGAGAAGTTCTAACGCAGGTCTTTCAAAGAGCAGTCCAAAAACTAGTTAGAAATATAATGGGAAAATGGCCTAATTACAATAGCAACAAAAGCATAGCATAACTACATATAAATGTATAAGAAATGTTCAGGACATATACGAAGACACCTCTAAAATTCTCTACAGGCAAACACAAATGTCGTTTTGAAAATAAAGACATGATGTCAACTTTATCTAAATATTTCTCTAGGTTCAAGGCAATTCCAATAAAACACTAATGGAATTATCTGAAACTTGATTAAATAATTATAAAGATCACCTGCAAGAACATAAACGGAAGCAGTTGTTAGGAATATCCTGTTAAAAGAGAGTAGGGCCCTTTCAGAATTTCAAATATATTATGAAACTAGTATTAAGAAGGAGCTGTAGTGGTGCAAAGGTTAAGTACTTGACTGCTAACTGAAAGATTGGCAGTTCTAACTCATCCAGCAGCTCTGAGGGAGAAAGACTTGGGGATCTGCTCCCATGAAGATTATTGCCTGGAAAATCCTATGGAGCAATTCTACTCTGTCACATGGGGTCGAAATTGACTCAATGGCAATTAACAAGAACAACAACATAGTATTAATAAGAGTGTAATACTGATTCGAAAATAGTATCATTGACTTAATGGATAAAGAAATAGATATGAATGCATGTGAGAATTTAGTATGTGATAAAAGGAGAGAAATAGACATCATGCATAAATAAAGTATTAAGAGAAAAATTACTTTTTAAAATTCATTCAATATTTTCTTTTCTAAATATCTATTATGTGCCAGGACCTGCTCAGGTTGCTAGAAATAGAGAAGTAAAGAAAAGAGACAAGACAGATAATAAATAAATATATGGTAAGTCAGGTAGTGATAACATTATGAGAAAACGGTAAGAGTGGCAGAATGTGACTACAAAATGGAGTTGTGCTATTTTTTATAGGGTGACCAGGGAAGGTGTTTTCCTAACTGGCATGTATGCACACTAACGAGATACTTTTGTCTAAGAGATTGGCGAAGATGAGAAAAAGCCGCAATATCAGGATAGAGATAGAGGGAAAGAGGTACTTTTATATGCTTTTGGTAAAACTGTAGATTGTTGCAGCTTCTCTGCTATGTGTTTTAGTAAATGTATAAAATTCTTCCTTTAGTTAAGGAGATAATCAAACAAGTAGCAAAGATTAGTATTGAAACACTTTTTATATTCACAAAAAAAAAAATCACTTCAAAGTTTATTAAAAGGTAGTAGTAAAATGAAATTATGGTACATCCAAACAAGGAGATATTGTGTACCCATGGAAAAGTTGATAAAATGTTCTGTTTCATAAAAAAGGCGATAAAATATGAAGTAGAGTACAAGTCCATGAATTCAAAATTATGTATAAATTTATTCCCTCTCTCTCAACACACGCAAACACTCACAAGCCTGGGAGGTCATTCACCAAAATATTAACATAGATTATCTAAAGCAGATGGGACTTTAAGTGCTTTTTAACTTTATAATTGTCATGGATTGAATTATGTCCCCCCAAAAATGTATGTATGGATTTGGCTGGGCCATGAATCCCTGTATTGTGTGATTGTCCTCCATTTTGTGATTGCAATTTTATGTTTAAGAGGTTTAGGGTGGGATTATATAACATGCTTACTAAGGTCACATCCCTGATCCAATGTAAAGGGAGTTTCCGTAGGGTGTGGCCTGCAACACCTTTTATCTTACAAGAGGTGAAAGGGAAGCTAGCAGAGAATTGGGGACCTCGAACCACCAAGAAAGCAGTGCTGGGAGCAGAGCTCATCCTTCGGACCTGAGGTTCCTGCACTAAGATGCTCCCAGACCAAAAGAAGACTGATGACAAGAACCTTCCTCCACAGCTGACAGAGAAAGCCTTCCCCTGGAGCTGACACCCTGAATTTGAACTTGTAGCCTACTGGACTGTGAGAGAATAAACTTCCCTTTGCTAAAGCCATCCACTTATGGTATTTCTGTTACAGCAGCACTAGATGACTAAGACAATAAAGTTTTTATTTTTAGAATTATTTAAAGATTAATTATTTTTATAATGGTATATTAAAAAGTTATTTTCTTATTTTAAAGAACTCTACATAAAGGTCAATTTTGTAATACTTATAGGGAAGTTACTAGTTACTGCAATAATCATATAGACTAATAAATGTAATTTTTAACATAAATTTTGATCAAACACTTAATATGAAGTAGAGGTGCAAACTAATAATAATGCTATGTTTCATCAATGGGACAAAAATGGTCACTGGTAGAGTCGAGTATAGAAGACATACGTTATTATTTTCTCTCCAGGTTACTCTTAAATAATATAAGAAGAAAGGAAAATTTTTAAAGGCAATGGAGCTGAAGACATCTGAGTTGTTAATGCAATAGTCTACGAAAAAGGGCAATGATGTGAATAAATCCTAAAGCAGGACAGGTCTTAAATTGACACGCTAAAGGAAGAATACCCCTCTTTCTAGATATTCTTTCCTTTTCCCTTGTACTATGTTTCTATTTGAGTAGGCAGACATTGAGGTAATAAACAGTAATCCCCTTGAAGAAGACTCCATTGAGTTGTTACTGATAAAACAGTAGTGCTAATGTTTTATAGTAATGAAACTATGAAGGAAAAAAGAAGAAAGAGGAAAAAGATTCAAAACAGTGAATTTTTAGTGTGATTGTACTTAGTGTTAAAAAATTCTGTAAAATTGTAATTTTAGATATTTTTAAACAATGCTAGGTAAACTTACTCTCGTAGGGGATTATGTTATATTTATCAAGTGGAAAAGCATGTTTCCTTATTTTAATGTTTACTGTATCAATAGGTATACTGGTTTTTGGGAATCCAAGAATTTATAATCACCCAGATCTGTTTCTCTTTCTCTTTCTTTATTCCTTTCTGGACTCATAGCACTACAATCTAAAAAGTTCTGCCAAACCAGAAACTCAAGTGTCATCCTTAATTCCTTACAATTTCTTAACCTCAGTGCTGATTCTGTCATGGAACTTTATTGATCCCATCTGTTCAATGTCTCTTAAATTTATCCTTTTTTTCTTCATCTTATCGTCACTACTTTACCTCAGACCTTCATGATTTCTCACCTGAATTACTGCAACAACCTCAAAACTCTTTTCCTTGCTTTCTGTCTTGTTTTCTGCAATCCATCTAACACTCTGCTACCAGTGGGCTTTCTTAAATAGAAATTCAATCATTTCCCTTCGGTGCTTAGAAGCATTGAATGATATCCCCTTTTGTAACAGAATGAAATCTGAAATGGCACAGATGATCTATCCACTATTCATCCTCCCACCGTAGAAACTGACATAACCATATTCAAGTCCTACTGAAATATTTGTAATCCCTTGAGTGTGTCTATGCCTCTGTGCTTTTCACAGGCTCTTCTCTCTGCTTGACACACCCTTACTTCTTTGACACTCTCATCAAGCCCATTGTTCTTTGTTTGCTTTTTAAAACAAGGCTAGTATTTACTGGTCTTTAAAACCCAACTTATATATGACTGTCTCTGAGAAACTTTTTCTATGTAATCCAGTATGAGATAAATGCTCTCACAAGCACCTGTATTTACTGTATCATAATCTATGTCCCAGTGCATTGCTATGGTATGTTCATTGGTCAATTTCCTGTGCTTGGAATTTTGGAAGGAAAGACATTTCAGTTTTTTTAATCTTCATATTTCCTATATCTGACATAGTGACTGGTACCTAATAACCCTTTGCCATCAAGTTGCTTCCAACTTATAGTGACCCTAAAGGACAGAGTAGAACTGCCCTACCCAGGGCTTCCAAGAAGGAGTTGGTGGCTTCAAACTGCCAACCTTTCGTTTAACAGCGTGAGATCTTAACCACTGTGCCATCAGCGCTGGTACATAAGGTGTCAGAAAACGCTGTTAAGGAGCGCTGGTGATGCTGTGGTTTAAGTACTCAGTTGCTAACCAAAAGGTCAGTGGTTTGAACCCACCAGCAGCTCCACCAGAGAAAGATATGGCAGTCTGCTTCTGTAAGCTTACAGCCTTGGAAACCCTACGGGGTAGTTCTACTCTGTCCTATAGGGCTACTATGAGTTGGAATAGACTGGATGGCAGTGGTTAAATGCTTGTTGAATGTAGAATCTGAAGGTAGTATCTTATCTCTCTGAATCTATCGAACTTCACCATATGGCTATACTGAAGCCATCAGAAGACTACTAGTCTCTTGTAATTTTTAAATATTTTTTGGTAGGAATTTATACCATACTTTATATTGTGTGTCTAACAAAAATAAAATCATTTTCCTAAGATCATACACTAGCAACTAGATTTCATTTGAAGTCTGACTATAATATTATAAGTGTGATCCTCGTATTATAACTCCTATAAAATTCTACTGAAGTCAACATTTGTTTCAGCAAGTATGTATTGAATGTCTACTATGTGTCAGGAACTGTACTAGAGGTTGGATTAGAGGAGAAAAATTAACAAGTATATTCCCTATCCTCAAGAGACAATAGGTCTTAATCTTCTGCTGTGGGACCAAAAAAAAAAAAAAAAAAGCAATAAATTTATTGATAAAATCTCTTTTCTGATTATAAATACGAGAAGCCTATAATAAGTAAGTAAACTTTATGGTTAGAATATTATCAGTGAAAATGTGAAAAAAAATAATAAAATCACTTATTGTGATGACAAGTTTGATTTTCTGTATGATGTTTAGATGCTTCAAGAAACTAGGTCAATAACATACTTTCGTATTTGCATGTTATAACATAAAACTATTTATGACTGTCACAGATGTTTATGTCAGAAAGATTATTACACTATAAACTTGGGGATGAGATTTGGTGTGAGCCTTCATGAGGAATAGGATTTTAGTAGGCAGACAAAAGGCAAAGGCACAAAGTTGGCAAAGTGAGACAGTGACTAAATCTACTTGGCTTGAGCAGGGATTTTGGATAGGAGAAGAGTAGGCTTAGCTTCTGGAAAGACAGGGTTAGTTATATTAGCCAGTCCCTTGAGTCCCAGCTTAAGGAGCTTGGACTTTATCCTTTAGGCAGGTGAGTAAAGTGTCTTATTTTTGATTCTGAAATTACACTATTGAAATAGTGTTTTAGAAAGATTGATCTGGCTGAGGATTATAGCACACATTAAAGGAAAAGAAAACTTGCTGAAGTGAAAGAGAAAATAAAGGAATGCATGAATAATGTAGTCATAGAAATAGAAAGTATTAAAGATATACAAATCTAAATCTCACTTTTTTTTGCTGAATAGAATATACTCTAATATGTGTTCTGTGTCTGTTTGTTTTATGTCTCTTTTATAGGGTCGCTATGAGTAGGAATCAAATTGACGGTAACAGATTTTTTTGTTTGTTTAATACTGCAGTCAGCAAATTTAGACAAACTAGTTGTTTCAGACATTGGCTTTGGAGGTACCTAGTTGCTTAACAGACATATTCGCTTTTTGGAGAGTTGATTTGAAATTTCTAAGACTTGGCTCATATCCATTCTCTTTTCTTTGTCATCTTCTGGAAAGATGCCAGGAGAACAAAAGAGACCTGGATCAAAAATATAATAATAATAATAATAATACAAAACCTGACTCCAGAAAAATGAGGACAGTGTAAAGTTGAAAAGGATCTATTTTTGGCTTAAACACTCTATTTCAGTATAATCAATACAAACTGAAGGAATTTTTCCAAGTACATTAGCATCAACACTTTATCACTTGATGTCCTTGATATAATCAATGTGGAATTGGAACTGGAATAAAAGCCAATTAATACAAATATAAAAAACTATAGTACCCAAAATAAACAAAACCATAAAGAAATGAGTCTTTTGGAAATTATAGAAAGATGAAAAAGAGGAGATGCTAGAAAGCAAGCTGTCATTTTCAATCTGGACAAAATTTACATGAGGGAAATATTTTGTCAGGTTACAGAGAGATGGTTTCTCAGACCTGTACACCATCCAGGTGTGAGAAGTATATCCTGCTGAGTTATTAAGAATGGCTTTCTGATTGGGAATACCTTCCACTGTCAGAGGTAATGATCAATCTGCTATATTGTAACAGCATAATTTTAATTCAGTCCCTGGGCCATATTCCAGTCATGCAGGTGAAACCCTATTACAATGTTATTTGTATCCAGTACATAAAAAAGAGCTTCTTCATCATATACAGCTGTTGGAACAGAAGAAACCATTACTAAATAGCATTTCATTGCCAAGTTTCATGTTCATTCCTTTGCTCATGGTGCTCCATCTCTTTAGATTTTACCTTCAGCATCTCTTCCTCCCTCTGCTGTATCCTACTTATGTTTAAAGACTCACTCAACTATTACCTTTGCAATGAAAGTATCCTCAACTCACTTTCCTACTCTAGCCTACCATATTTAATTTCTTCCTCCTCATAAACTTCATCAGATTGTCAACTCCTCAAACATAATGCATAGCTCAAGTTCTCATCAGTTACAGAATCATAAGAAAAAGATCTAGAGGGAAGCAGGGCCAAGATAGCGGAGTAGTCAGACACTTCCTGCAGTACTTCTTACAACAAAGACCAGAAAAAAACAAGTGAATTGGTTGTATATGACAATCTAGGAGCCCTGAACATCAAAAGCAAAGTTGAGGAATCAGACTGAGTGTTGCGGGGAGGGAGAGACAGTTCAGAAGCAGCAAAAAGTTGCCAGACCTGACCTGGCAAGAGCCTGAGCCCTTTAGGCCAGATTAGATTCTGTGCACGATGAGGTGAGCAGTGGTGCTCTGGAAACGTTTTCCACATCAGGAGAGGCCCAGGGGCAGAGAGTCTACTCAACCATCCAGAACCAGTGAAAAGCAGCACTCAAGTGGCTAAAGATAAGTACTTGCATCTGCCTTACTGCAGGGATTTAAAAAAAAAAAAAAAAAAACTCATTTGGGAAAAACCTCTCTCCCATTTACCTCCCCCCTCCCCACTCTGCACTGGGTCCTGGGTCGGCTTCAGCAATTTTCAAGTCCCCTGGGCTGGAAGTAGGACTCCTCACACTCCCTGAGCCATTCTCCCAGACTTGGAAAGGGAACAAATTAACAAACAGGGAAAAAATAAAATGTCAGCTCCCCTAAGCCAGGACCTCAGTGTTGGCACAGCTCCTTTGCCTAGGCACAGGCATAAGGGGTTTATAGTTTGAATGCCTTTCACCCCTGTATAGACTTTTGTGGGTCCATTTCAACAGCGTAAGCCCTCATTACCACAATACAACAGGGTATATACCTGAAGTCTAACTTCATCTGTTTCAACTGTGAAGTGGCAGGTTTGTGACATTTGACACTGCTCTGCCCATTAAGCAGGTTCCTCACCTGCCCACATCAGGGGCCTGGGGACTCATGGCTCTACCCACACCACCTAGCCACCCTCAACAGGGGTCCAAGAATAAGTGGTGCCCCCCAGTCCTTACAACCAGCAGCATTGGGTGCTCATACTACAGCTGCAAAACCCACCTACCTACTCACTGTAGGGAACAGAGACACTTTTTCTTTTAAGACACTCATGGGCAGTTATCAGTCCCCTGCCTTGCTCAGCATGTGACCCGCTATTCTAGCCAGATACCTGTGCCTAAGGCAAACATCCATGCCTATCTAGGATGGTAGGTGAGAGCCTGAACCACACACTTTGTGGCTGACTACCTGGACACCTGAGCTGAATCCATACAGAAAAGTTAACAGACTCCTGGCCTCATATACTTAGTAACAGATATAACCACCTGCTGAGAGGACGTTAGAGCTTCAAAGATACCAATAATCAAACTAGCTCACACTAGCAGCCTATTTGGGCATATCAAAACAAAACAAAACAAGAAACTAGGACACAGTAAGAAAATATGAAATAAACAAATTATAATAACTTATTGATGGCTCAGAGACAACAGTCAATATCAAATCACATAAAGAGGCACATCACGATGGCTTCAACATGCTTCCAAAGTAAAGAATCAATAAATTTTCCAGAGGAAGAGACTTTCTTGGAATTACCTGCGGCAAAATACAAAAGATTAATATACAGAACTCTTCAAGACATTAGGATGAAAATCTTAACAAAATGCAGAAAGAGCCAAAGAATGCACTGACAAAGCAGTAGAGGAACTTAAGAAGGTTATTCAAGAGCATAATTACAAATTTAATAAGTTGCAAGAATCCATAGAGAGACAGCAATCAGAAATCCAAAAGATTAACAATAAAATATCAGAATTAGACAACTGAATCGGAACTCATAGGAACAGAACTGAGGCAGTAGAAGTCAGAATTAATGAGACTGAAGATAAAGTACTTGACACCAACTTATATGAGGATAAATAAGATAGAGGAATTTTTAAAAAAATGAAGAAACTCTAAGAATTATGTGGGACACTATCAAGATAAATAACCTATGAGTGATTGGAGTACAATAATGGGGAGAAAAGAGAGCAAAATGGGGCTCTAGGCAGAAGCACTATGCCGTCCCTCCACAGCAAAGATCCGAAAAAGTAAGCTGAAAAG
The DNA here is from genome assembly GCA_030035585.1 of Dugong dugon. Classification (NCBI taxonomy): domain Eukaryota; kingdom Metazoa; phylum Chordata; class Mammalia; order Sirenia; family Dugongidae; genus Dugong; species Dugong dugon. The sequence continues at coordinate 46,885,452 of CM057465.1, forward strand.
AGAAAACAACAATCCTGAAACCCTAAAACATCAAATGAAGAGGTAAAGAACTCAGCCAAGCACCAAATGGAGTGAGAAAACTGACAGAGAATGGAGAGCTAGGAGAGATTCATGCAGAGGTCCCATACCAGCTAATGCAGTGCGGATCTGCCATCTTGGACTCCTATCGGAGACCAGCAACAGGGGGTACAAGAAAGCAGCTTCATGGAGCTTCCAGCGGGAGACAAAACAACAGGTAATTTGCGATATACGCTTTCCCACCCCCCACCCTTCTTCTCCCACACTCGGCCTCCTCTGCTTCCCGCTGCCATGATCTCTTGTCCGGGAAACACCAGCTGCTTGGATTCCACCAGCCCACAATAGCTGGCTCTCCGAGTGCCATTTGTTGGCTGCTGGTGTTGCTTTTTTCCACTTCTTTTGATTTCTTCCTTACCTCTCACCATCTCCCCCTCCTTTCGCTCAAATACCAGCTCCGAGCGCCATCTTTTCTTCTTCCTAAGGGGTTGCAGAGCTCCAGTAATTTGTGATATACGCATTCCCACTCCCTACCCTTCTTCACCCACACTCAGCCCCCTCTGATTCCCACAGACACAGTCTCTTGTCTGAGAAACACCGGCTGCTTGGATTCCACCAGCCTGCAATAGCTGGCTCTCTGAATACCATTTGTTGGCTGCTGATGTTGTATTTTTATATGCTTCTTTTGATTTCTTCCTTACCTCTCACCACCTCCCCCTCCTTTTGCTCAAATACCTGGCTTCGTGCGCCATCTTTACTTCTTCCTGAGGGGCTGTGGAGCTCCGGTCAAGTGTTGAGCTGCTTCTTGGTCTGGGCTGCTGCGCTGGTGGGATCCCAGGCCTTTTGTTCATTCGTTTGTCTTGAATTGTTTCTTTTCTTTTCCTTTTCTTGAGTTGGGAGGCAGTTCTGGCCAGGCTGTGCTGTGTGGCTTGAAGCCTACCCACTCAGATTGCGCAGACGTACGGAGAGATCACTGAGGACATTTCCTTTTTCGTGGTTTTTTGTTTGTTTGTTTTTTTGGGGGGGTTTCTTATTCTTCTTTCTTTTAAATTTGTTTTGTTTTCCTTTCCCTCTTCTTCCCTTTTTGTCTTTCTTCATTACTCAGTTTCTTGTCTCTCTATATCTTCCTTCTCTTTCTGTTCCCTGAATACCTGGTGTTGTATACCTCTACACTTTCTAGCCAGGCTGTACTGCAACAGCTGAGAGTGACTTCCCCAGACCTCATGGATGCACCGGTGGGATCCCAGGGAACTTTGCAGTTCTTTAACCTTTCCTATTTTTATTTAGTCATTCTTTTCTTTTCTTCCTCTTCCCCTTTCTGTTTTTCTCCATTTCATAGTCTCTCATCTCTCCACTCCAACTGCAAGCTCCCCTAGCATTCTTTTTGTTTGTTTGTATGTTTTTGGCACCTGTTCCTCTCTCCTCTCCCCCATATCCATCTTAGCTCCACACATAACAATCTCCCTGCTGCATCCTGCCTACCTGCACCATCCGCTTAACATCACAACACCAAGCAGCACAGGCATGGCCTACCAGAACCTGCCCTGCATTGATTACCGACCTGTCCTGCTGGCTGTAGTGAGTGCCATAAACAACCTGTCCCAGTAACTCATCTTCAACTAGACCTGCCCTGCCGTACCATATCTGAGTGACTGACCCTGCCAATTGGAGAAGGAGGCAAAAACTGTTGTGCCCACAGATGACCAAATGACAAAGAACACAGTCTGCCTGCTCAGACATAGTCAAATTTAAACAAAAAAAGGGATGAAACAAACAAATCTATAATCAATAAATGAGAAAAATAACTACTGAATGCCTCAAAGGCAGCAGACAATATCAACACATTTACAAAAACAAGATAGGATGGTTCCAGTAGGCATCCAAAATAAAACATACAAAATAAAACACCGGAAGACTTTCCAGTGGAAGAAAAGGCACTAGAACTACCTGATAGGGAATTCAAATCTCTAATACTCAGAATTCTCCAAGAGCTGAGGCAAAAAGCTGACAAACATGAGGAAAGATAGATAAATTCATGGAAAAGACAGACAAAAAATCAGAAGAATTCAGGAAAATAATACAGGAACAAAATGATAAAATAAATACACAGCTAGAAATTATACAAAGACAACAATTAGAAATCTAAAAGATAAACAACAAGATTTCAGAAATGGACGGTGTCACAGAAGGGCTGAGAAGCAGATTTGAAACGGTGGAAGACAGGATCAGTGGAACTGAAGACAAACACTTGGATACAACTCTGTTTCAGGAAAACTCAGAAAAAAGAACAAATAAAAATGAAGAGAACTTGAGAGTTATTTTGGACACAATCAAAAGCAAAAATTTTTGAGAGATTGGAATTCCAGAACAGGGGGAGAAAACAGAAAACACAGAGAGGATCATTGAAGAACTGCTGACAGAAAACTTCCCCAGTATCATTAAAGATGAAAAGCTGGCCATCCAAGAAGCTCAGCGAACCCCATATAGAAGAGACCCCAAAAGAAAATCACCAATGCATATCATAATCACACTCGCCAAAACCAAAGACAAACAAAGAACCCTGAAAGCAGCTCATGAAAAACAAGAAGTCACATACAGAACAAAAACAATAAGACTAAGCTCAGATTAACTGGCAGAAACGATGCAGGCAAGAAGGCAATGGGATGAAATATATAAAATCTTGAAAGAAAAAAATTTCCAGCCAAGAATAACATATCCTGCAAAACTATTGTTCAAATTTGATGATGAAATTAGATTATTTCCAGATAAACAGAAATTAAGGGAATATGTAAAAATCAAACCAAACTTACAAGAATTATTAAAGGGAGTTCTAACTGAGGACAAACAACTTCAGCTCACAGGTGGAATCAAGGACACAGGATAGTACCAGCCAGATACCAATCTAGGAAATGACCTCTCGAGCACTATCCAAAACCAAAAGAAATACAACAGGGAGTCAGAGCAGTTAATCAGTAAATGACAACAACATTAAAACAATAAAAGAGGGAATAAACGGCATAGGTATAGAACCTTTTAATGGAAAGGAAGGCAAGGCGATACCAAGTAATGGTAGACTGCTTCAAACTTAGAAAGATAAGGATAAAATTCATGGTAACCACAAAGAAAGTTAACAAACACGCTCATAAAAAAAAGAGGAAAACATAAACTCTTAACAAAACCAAAACCTACAAAACCAAAAGAAATGAAAAAAAAATCCACAAACAAAAGTAACTTAGCACAAGAGAGTAAGAAGAACAAAGAAAACTTCAGCACCACAAAAAAAGCACTACAAAATGACACCAACAAACCCACATCTATCAATAATTACACTGAATGTAAATGGACTCAATGCACCTATAAAGAGACGGACAGTAACAGAATGGATAAGAAAACAGGATCCATCAATATGCTGTCTACAAGAGACACACCTTAGAAACAAAGATGTGAATTTATTAAAAGTCAAAGCTTAGAAAAAAATATATCAAGCTAACAACTACCAAAAAAGAGCAGGAGTGGCAATTCTAATCTCAGATAAAATAGACTTTAAAACAAAATCTACCATAAAAGACAAAGAAGGACACTATATAATGATTAAGGGGACAATCCATCATGAAGACATAACCTTAATAAACATCTACGCACCCAATGACAGGGCACCGAAATACATAAAACAAACTCTAACAACACTGACAAGAGAAATTGACAGTTCCACAATAATAGTAGGAGACTTCAACACACCACTCTCAGCAAAGGACAGAACAACTAAGAAGAAACTCGGCAAAGATAGAGAAGACCTAAAGGGCACAATCAGCCAATTTGACCTCATAGACATATATAGAACACTCCATCCAACCACTGCAAAGTGCACATTCTTTTCCAATGCACATGCAACGTTCTCCAGAATAGATCACATCTTAGGCCACACAGCAATCCTCAACAAGATCCAAAACGCTGAGATAATTCAAAGTATCTTCTCTGACCACAATGCCATCAAGGTAGAAGTTAACAATAGAAAGAGCAAGGGGAAAAAAATCCATTACATGGAAACTGAAGAATACCCTGCTTACACATCACTGGGTAATAGAAGAAATCAGAGATGGAATCAAAAATTTCCTAGAATCAAATGAGAATGAAAACACACCATACTAAAACCTTTGGGACACGGCAAATGCAGTCCTCGAGGACAATTTATAGCAATAGATGCACATATCAAAAAAGAAGAAAGGGACAAAATCAAAACATTAACTACAGAACTCAAACAAATAGAAAGAGAACTGCAAAAAAAAAAAAAAAAAAAAGCCCACAACCACCAGAAGAAAGGAAGTACTAAAGATCAGCGAAGTAATAAATGTAATAGAGAACAGAAAGACAACAGAAAGAATCAACAAAAGCAAAAGTGGGTTCTTCGAAAGAATCAACAAAATCGACAAACCACAGGCCAGACTGACAAAAGAAAAATAAGAGAGGACACAAATCACCCAAATAAGAAATGAAATGGGGGACATTACAACAGACCCAAATGAAATAAAAAGGAGTATAACAGAATAGTATGAAAAACTATACTCCAAAAAATTTGAAATCCTAGAGGAAATGCATAAATTTCTAGAAGCACATGGCCTACCCAAATTACAACAAAGTGATGTTGAAAACCTGAACAGACCCATAACAAGAGAAGAGATTGAAAAGGTAATAAAACAACTCCCAACCAAAAAAAACCCTGGCCCAGATGGCGTCACTGGAGAATTCTACAAAACATTTACAGAAGAGCTTGTACCAGTACTACTCAAGCTATTTCAGAGCATACAAGAGGAAGCAACACTTCCAAATTCATTCTATGAAGCCAGCATAACGCTCATAACAAAACCAGGCAAAGATGTCACAAAAAAAGAAAATTACAGACCAATATCTCTCAGGAATATAGATGCAAAAATTCTTAACAAAATTCTAGCCAATAGAATTCAGCATCATATCAGAAAAATACTACACCATGACCAAGTAGGATTCATACCAGGTATGCAAGGATGGTTCAACATTAGAAAATCAATCAATGTAATCCACCACATAAATAAAAGGAAAGAAAGAATAACATGATCATCTCAATTGATGCAGAAAGGGCATCTGACAAAGTCCAACACCCAATCCTGATAAAAACTCTCAATAAAATAGGTATAGAAGGGAAATTTCTCAACATAATAAAGGGCATCTGTGCAAAACCAAGGGCCAACATCATTCTTAATGGAGAGAGGCTGAAAACATTCCCCTCGAAAACAGGAAAAAGACAAAGATGACCTTTATCACCACTCCTATTTAACACTGTGCTGGAAGTTCTAGCTAGAGCAATAAGGCAAGAAAAAGAAATAAATGGCATCCAAACTGGTAATGAAGAAGTTAAATTGTCCCTATTTGCAGATGATATGATACTATACTTAGAAAACCCTAAAGACTCCAGCAGAAATCTACTGGAACTAATAGAAAGATTCAGCAGAGTAGCAGGATACAAGATAAACATTCAAAAATCAGTTGGATTCCTATACACCAATAAGGAGAACAATGAAAAGGAAATCAGGAAAACAATACCATTTATAATAGCCCCTAAAATGACACAATACTTAGGAATAAATCTGACCAGGGATGTAAAAGACCTATACAAAGAAAACTACAAAACACTACTTCATGAAATCCAGAGGGATCTACATAAATGGAAAAACATACCATGCTCATGGATAGGCAGACTCAACATTGTGAAAATGAAAAATCTACCCAAAGCAATTTACAAATACAATGCAATCCCGATCCAAATACCAACAACATTCTTCAAAGAGATGGAAAAACTAATCATTAACTTTATATGGAAAGGGAAGAAGCCAAGAATAAGTAAAGCACTACTGAAGAATAAAATTGGAGGACTCACACTACCTGACTTCAGAACCTACTATACAGCTACAGTAGTCAAAACAGCCTGGTATTGGTACAAAGACAGATATATTGACCAATGGAAAAGAATTGAGAACCCAGATGTAAATCCATCCACCTACGGTCACCTGATCTTCGACAAGGGCCCAAAGTCCATCCAATGGGGAAAAGACAGTCTTTTTAACAAATGGTGCTGGCAAAACTGGACATCCATCTGCAAAAGAATAAAACAGGACCAATACCTCACGACATACATGAAAACTACTTCAAAATGGATCAAAGACCTGAATATAAAGCCTAAAACTATAAATTTCATAGAAGAAAAAATAGGACCAACACTTCAGGCCTTAATACACGGCATTAACAGGATACAAACTATAACCATCAACTCACAAACCCCAAAAGATAAGCTAGATAACTGGGATCTTCTAAAAATCAAACACCTATGCTCTTCAAAAGACTTCATTAAAAGAGTCAAAAGAGACCCTACAGACTGGGAAAAAATTTTTGGACAGTACAAGTCAGACAAAGGTCTAATCTCCATAATTTACAAGAAAATCTAACACCTCTACAACAAAAAGACAAATAATCCTATTAAAAAATGAGCAAAGGCAATGAAAAGACACTTCACCCAAGAAGACATTCAAATGGCCAGCAGACACATGAGGAAATGCTTGCCATCACTAGCCATTAGAGAAATACAAATTAAAACCACAATGAGATACCATCTCACCCCGGCATTACTGGTACGAATCAAAAACACTGGAAATAACAAATGTTGGAGGGGCTGCGGGGAGATCAGAACTCTTATGCACTTCTGGTGGGAATGCAAAATGACACAACCATTTTGGAAAATGATATGGCGCTTCCTCAGAAAGCTAGAAATAGACATACCATTCGATCCAGCAATCCCACTCCTAGGAATATATCCTAGAGAAATAAGGGTCGTCACTCAAATAGACATATGCACACCTATGTTCATGGCAGCATTGTTCACAATAGCAAAACGATGGAAACAACCTAGATGCCCATCAACAGATGAATGGATAAACCAACTATGGTACATACACACAATGGAGTACAATGCAATGAGAGAGAATGACAATGAATCTGCGAAGCATCTCATAACATGGATGAAACTAGAGGACATTATGCTGAGTGAAATAAGTTAATCACAAAAGGACCAATATTGTATGAGACCTCTATTGTAAAAACCCATGAAAATGTTCACACACAAGATGTAACAATCTTTGTTGGTTACCAGGGATGGGAGGGGCGGGGGGAGGGTAATACTATACATGCTATAGATAAGTGGTATCTTGGGTGAAGGGTGAGACAGTACACTATACAGGGGAAACTCGCACAACTTGTACAAGGAAAGGTAATGGAAGACCCATAGACACATCCAAACTCCCTGAGGGACTGAATTGCTGGGCGGAGAGCTGTGGGGACCATGGTCTCGGGGAACATCTAGCTCAATTGGCATAACACAGTTAATAAAGACAGTGTTCTACATTCTGCCTTGGTGAGTAGTGTCTGGGGTCTTAAAAGCCTGTGAGCGGCCATCTAAGATATTCCACTGGTCTCATCCCTTAGAGAGCAAGGGAGAAGGAAGAGAACAGGATACAAGGAAAAGATTCGTCCGAAGGCCTAATGGACCACAGCTACCAAGGCCTCCACCATACTGCATCCAGTACAGCTAGATGGTGCCCGGCTACCACCACTGACTGCTCTGACTGGGATCTCAACAGAGGGTTCTGGTCTGAGCTGGAGAAGGATGTAGAACATAATTCTAACTCACAAAAAAACGCCAGATTTACTGGCCTAAAGCAGACTGGAGAAACCCTGAGAGGAGGGCCCCCAGACTCCCTTTTAGCTCAGTGGTGAAGTTATCTCCGAGGTTCACCATTCAGCCTGGGAGTGGACAGCCCGTAAAACCAAATGGGACTAATGAGATGTAGTAATCCAGTGACAAGGGTCAGAAGGCAGAAAGAGACAAGGAAGCTGGTGATAGGAAACCCAAGTTTGAGTAAGGATATTGTTGATGTGTTGTGAGATTGTTAACCATTGTCATAGGGCAACATTGTAGTTACTGTTAAATGAGAAACTATTTTGTTCTGTAAGCCTTCATCTTAAGTGAGAATAGCAGCACAATTGGAAGAGCGTAGTCAATGTCACTGACTGTGCATGTAGATATTTTTGAAATGGTGTATCTTTGGCTATGTGTATTTTCACCAAAAAAAAAAAAGTTGAGAAGTTAGAGGGTTGACATGTTGTGAGGCTGTTAACCAATGTCATAAAACAATATGTGTACTACTGCTTCATGAGAAACTATTTGTTCTGTAAGCCTTCACCTGAAGTACAATAAAAAAAAAGAAACCTTTAAAAATATAAGTTTAAAAACATATAATATTATTCAAAGAAACATTTATGTTTATGAGAATTTTTCTTGCTTTTTTTTTTCCTGAAGTCTTTTGTACTTTTACAAAATAAAATTTTCAGAGAAAAAAAAAAACACCAAGCTTGTACATTAGGAAAAAAACAGAAAAAGAAAACACCTATCTATACTAACTTCATAGAGGTTATGGAGGTTCTGGCCTAATAGCAGAAATATATATTAAACAACAATCATAAGTATAACTCTGTTGTCGTAATTTGCTAAACAGAAAATTAATAAAAAACATCAGAAAGAAAATACTATTGCTATCAAGTCATTCCGACTCATAGTGACCCTGTAGGACAGAGTAGAACTTCTCTGTAGGGTTTTCTTGCCTGTAATCTTTACTGAAGCAGACTGCCACATATTTCTTCCTCAGAGTGGCTAGTGGGTTCAAACCTCTGACCTTTCGGTTAGCAGCCGAACACTTAACCACTGCACCAACAGAGCTCCTTTTAAAAGTTAATTACATGTCATTCAAAGAGAGCTAAGCAAGGTATTTTCATATTCTATTGTCTGAGGACACCCCTCTGAGGAAGTATCACTTGCAGCATGATCACATCTTCAGATGAAGATTGAATGGAAAAATGTTCAAAGAAGAAATAATAGAGTGTGTGAAGATTTTGAGGGGAAAAGGAGCTTGGCTTTTTATAGAAACGGAAAGATCAGTGTACCTAAATAGAGAGAAAGAATGCAGTGTGATTAGATTCCTTCCAAATCTTTGAGACTTGGATATTTTCTAAATCTATGAACCTGATGTGTCTTCGGAATTCTTTAATTATTAATTAACATTTGGTAACTTTTCCATACCAGATTCTTAAGTCCTTTGAGGTCAACTGGAGGAGACAAATGTAAATAGGACAATAACAGATCATACAATGAGTGCTGTGGTAGGGGTGTGCACAGGTTACTGTGGGAAGACACAGAAATGACATTTCATTAAGCCATGAGGGATCAGGAACGGTTTTTCAGAAGAAGTGAGAGGTAAGCTGAATCCTAAGGGACACATAGAAATGGGTGAGACAAAGAAGATAAGGGATGAGGAAGGACATTCCAGGTGAGGAAGGAACGTATGGAAACTTCAGGAGCAAAAGAAATAGTTCAGTGCAGATGAAGCATACAGTGAGGGCAAAAAAAAGAGACAGGTTAGGAGGGATACTTTGGAGAAAAAGTAAGTAAGGACCAGATCGTAAAAGGCCTATTGGCATATATTTAAGGAACTCGAGTTTTATTCTAAATAGATGGAAAATCTGAGAATGGTTTTAAGCAAGGACTTAAGATAATACAAGTTTAGCGATAACACTTTGGAGCCCTGGTGGCTCAGTGATTAAGAGCTACGGCCGCTAACCAAAAGGTTGGCAGTTAGAATCCACCAGATACTCCTTGGAAATGCTATGGGACAGTTCTAGTCTGTCCTACAGAGTTACTATGAGTCAGAATTGACTTGACAGCAACTGGTTTGGTTTTTGGTTTTATTCTAAATGTCCAGCTCTTAAGACAGTGCCTGGCACATAATAACCAGTTTCCTTAAAGTCCATTCCAACTCATGTTGACCCCACGTGTGTCAAAGTAGAACTATGCTCCACAGGGTTTTTAACGGCTGTTTTTTCAGAAGCAGATTGCCTGGCTTTTCTTCTGAGGCACTCGTGAGTGGACTTGAACCCCCAACCTTTTAGTTAGCAGCCTTTTGCATTACCAGGGATTCCAGGCACATAAGAAAACCAAAACCAAACCAGTTGCCATTGAGTGAATTCTGACTCATGGCACACAATAGGACTAAATAAATACCGGTTGTTGAGTGAATTAAAAAAACAAACATATTTCATTGATTGCTACGTGGATAATTCTTTCAATCTTTCTAAAAATCCTGTTGGCTGTATTTTCAAAATACATCCAACCATCATCTCTCACGTGGATTATTGTAATAATTTCTTAATGGATTTCCCTGCATTCACACCCCTCTACAGTTCACTCTCAACACAGCGGCCATCAGAATTCTTTAAAATGTAAGTCAGATGATCACATCTCTGTTCAAATCCCTCTAATGCCTTTTCATCTCACAGAGAGTAAATAGCAAATTTCCTACAACCAATTTCCCTTCAAGGCCCTACACAATTTGGCTTCCAGTTTCCTCCCTGATTCCTCTCCCTTCCTTCTTATCTTTGATCACTCCCCTTTAGCCACACGGGGCTCCTTGCACTTACTCAAACACACCAGTCACATTCTTGCCTCAGGGCCCTTCCACTGACTCTCCCTCTGGTTGGAGTGCTCTTCCCACAGATAGTTCCTGTCCTTCACCTCAGTCAAATCTTTGATCACTGAGTCCTATCCTGACCACATATTTAAGAATTACATTTGTCCTCATCCACAGCACTCCTCATTTTCCTTATACTACTTATTTTCTTCATAGCACTCTTCACCTTCTAACATACAATATACCTATTATCATGTTTGTTGTTTCTCTCCTTCCAGTAGAATGTAAGATCCATTACGGCAGAATTGTTATGATTTTTTTCCTTTATTAAACCCCAGTTCCTAGAACAATGTCTGACTGGTAGTAGATGCTCAATAAATACTTACTGAATGACAGGGGAAGACATAGAAGCAGTAAAGACAATTTGGAGGCTACTACTTAAGAGCTTGGCAGCTAACCAAAGGGTTAGCAGTTCGAATCCACCAATCACTCCTTGGAAATCCTATGGGACAGTTCTACTCTACCCTATAGGGTCACCAAGAGTCCGAATCTACTCAACGGTAACTTTTTTTTATTATTATTCATACTCTAGGGTAGTTGTTATTGTTTTTAGGTGCCATTGAGCCGGTTCGGACTCATAGCAACCCTAGGTACAACAGAACAAAACACTGCCCGATCCTGCACCATCCTCACAATGGTTGTTATGCTTCAGCCCATTCTTGCAATCCATCTTGTTCTAAGTGCTTAACCTTTGTGCCACCAGGTCTCCTTTACTAGGGTAGTGGCAGTGCTGAAAGAGAGAAATGAGCTAACATGCTGTATTTGAAAGTAGAATTGACACTCTCTCAATTCTATGTAAAGTGTTGTACTTTCTAGTTTCTTACCACCCACCTGGTTTTGCCTACTCCACCCTAAGTCTTTTGTATATAAATTTCTAGAGCTGCTATTGTGAACAATGATGGACTTGGTATGAGAGATGAGAGAGAGAGATGCATTAGAGATAAATCTCAGGTTTCTGGGATGAGCATTTTCAGAGATTAGGAATGCTAGAAGAGGAACATATTTGGAGCCAAAATCTAGAGTTTAATTTTGGTTATGGTAAACTATTCATCCAGGGGGTGAAACCATCTTGGTTTTTTTATTGTACTTCAGGTGAAGGTTTACAGAACAAATAGTTTCTCATTAAACAGTCAATACACATATTCTTTTATGACATTGGTTAACAACCCCACAACATGTCAACCATCTCACTTCTCGACCTTTTTTTTTTTTAGTGAAAATATACATAGCCAGAGATACACCATCAATTTCAAAAATTTATACATGCACAATTCAGTGACATTGATTACATTCTTCCAGTTGTACTGCTATTCTCACTTTAGATGAAGGTTTACAGAACAAAATAGTTTATTAAACAGTTAGTACATATGTTGCCCTATGACAGTGGTTAACAACCCCACTACATGTCAACACTGTCCTTACTCAACCTTGGGTTCCCTATCACCAGCTTTCCTGTCCCCTTCTGCCTTCCACTCCTTATCCCTGGACTGCTGTGCCTTATTAGTCCCGTTTTGTTATATGGGGCTGTCCAATCCCCGGCTGAAAGGTGAACTTCAGAAGTGACTTCACCCTGAGCTAGAAGGAGTCTGGGGGCCATACTCTCGAGGTTTCTCCAGTCTCTTTCAGGCCAGTAAATCTGGTCTTTTTTTTTTTTTTTTTTTTTTTTTGTATTAGAATTTTGTTCTACATCTTTCTCCAGCTGTGTCCAGAACTCTCTGTTGTGATCCCTGTCAGAGCAGTCAGTGGTGGTAGCTGGGCCCTATCTACCTGTACTGGGCTCAGTCTGGTGGACGCCTTGGTAGCTGTGGTCCAGTAGTCCTTTGGAATAGTCTTTTCCTTGTATCCTGTTCTCTTCATTCTCCCTTGCTCCCAAAGGGGTGAGACCAGTGGAGTATCTTAAATGGCTACTCACATGCTTTTTAGACCCCAGACGCTACTCAACAAGGTAGAATGTAGAACATTGTCTTTATAAACTGTGTTATGCCAATTGAGCTAGATGTTCCCGAGACCATGGTCCCCACATCCCTCAGCCCAGCAATTCAGTCCCTTGGGGCGGGGGTGGGGGGGTGAGACCATTTTGACTGAATAGATAGATTAATCAAATGCTGCGGAGACACTTGCTGGATTCAATTATTTGCCCATCACTTTGAAATAACTGTTTGCTAAATGACTGCGTACAGACTGAACAAAATAGTAAATATGATATATGAAGACATGAAACTAGTATCAGTTAGGGTTTAAACAGAGAACCAGAACAAACATGAAACACATGTTAAGAGATTTACTGCAAGGAATTGGTTTACACAATTGTGGGAGATGGCAAAGTAAGTCTGAAATCAGTAGGGCAGGTCTTCAGGAACAGCAGGCTGGAACTCTCAGGCATGAGCTGAAGCTACTTTCCACAGAGTTTCTTCTTCAGGAATGCTTCAATTCTACTCTTGAAATCTGTGCATGGATTGAATCAGGCCAATGCAGATTATCTAGGAAAACATCTCTTACTTAAAGTCAACTGATTATAGGCTTTAATTACATCTACAAAATACCTTCACAGCAATACCTGGATTAGTGTTTGGTTGAATAATTGAAGAAATAGATGAATATGACTGACCATCACACTCTACCCCCTCCTGTATTTCAAGTTTTATGAGTTCTATAATTTTAATGAATTTTAGATTTCTTTGTTCATGTTAGAGACAAGTTTTACTATAATCAAATATGCAAGTAGCCCATATGCATTAACCCTCATTAGATATGTGTCTTAGGCTGGGTTCTCTAGAGAAGTAAAACCAGTAAAGTGTATAAATATGTATATATAGAGAGATTTATATCAAGGAAACAGCTCATGTGATTGTAGAGGCTAGAATGAACCAAGTCTGTGGATCAGGGTAATGACCTCTCCCAATTCACGCAGCCACATAAGCTGGTGAACCCAAGGTCGGCAGGTCAGAGAGCAGGGCTCCCACTCAGACGCTGTGAAGGTCAAGGAATTCCAAGATCAGCAGACAAGACCTCAAGTTTTCTCCTGATTCATGTAGCTACAGGGGCTGGCGAACCCAAGATCAGCAGGTCGGGGAGGGAGACTCTTGCTTGCAGGCTGTGAAGATCTACAAATTCCAAGATCAACAGGTAAGCTGCTAGCTCAAGTCCCAAGAATCAGAGATGAGAAGACGAGACGCAGCTTCTGGGTCTGGAACAAGCCAAAAACCTTGGCAAGGCGAGCAGGAAGGAAGTAGCCAGTGGAGAGCAGAGAGATGAAGGCCTGGGGGCAGTGAGCTGCCACAGGCCACGCCCCCACCCACCACTACCATTCAGCAGATTCCATCATGGGAGGGATCGCATATCAGATTTCAATAGGGAAGTGATCACAACATTATACAACTGCCAAAACACTGAGGATAATGGCCTAGCCAAGTTGACATACAATCTTAACAAACACAGTATGTGTCTCAGTATGTATGTCCTCGGATTTATCTGCTTTTTGACTTCCTCCTTACTCATTTTACTAGGTTCTCTTTTTGTGATTTGCCCACAAGAGTGATTGCACTTTTTTTTTTTAAATTGTACTTCAGGTGAAGGCTTACAGAACAAATAGTTTCTCATGAAACAGTAGTACACATGTTGTTTTATGACATTGGTTAACAACCCCACAACATGTCAACCCTCTAACTTCTCAACCATTTTTTTTTTGGTGAAAATAGACATAGCCAAAGGTACACCCTTTCAAAAATTTCTACATGCACAGTTCAGTGACATTGGCCATGCTCTTCCAATTGTGCTGTTATTCTCACTTAAGATGAAGGCTTACAGAACAAAATAGTTTCTCATTTAACAGTTACTACAAATGTTGCCCTATGACAATGGTTAACAATCTCACAACACATCAATAACATCCTTACTCAACCTTGGGTTCCCTATCACCAGCTTCCTTGTTCCCTTCTGCCTTCTGGCCCTTGTCACTGGACTACTGTACCTCATTAGTCTCATTTGGTTTTACGGGGCTGTCCACTCCCAGGCTGAATGGTGAACCTTGGAGATAACTTCACTACTGAGCTAAAAGGGTGTCTGGGGGCCATACTCTTGGGGTTTCTCCAGTCTCCTTTAGGCCAGTAAATCTGGTCTTTTTTTTTTTTTTTTTTTTTTTGTGAGTTAGAATTATGTTCTACATCCTTTTCCAGCTCTTTACAGAACCCTCTGTTGTGATCCTGGTCAGAGCAGTCAGTGGTGGTAGCTGGGCACCATCTAGCTGTACTGGACTCAATCCAGTGGAGGCCTTGGTAGCTGTGGTCCATTAGTCCTTCGGACTAATCTTTTCATTGTATCCTCTTCTCTTCATTCTCCCTTGCTCCCAAAGGGTTGAGACCAGTGGAGTATCTTAGATGGCCGCTTACAGGCTTTTAAGACCCCAGACACTACTCACCAAGGTAGAATGTAGAGCATTGTCTTCATAAGCTGTGTCATGACAATTGAGCTAGATGTTGTGATTGTACTTTTTGAATGCTCTAATGTAATTTGAAAAAACAAGCCTATAACTCTTTGATATGCTGATATTAGTTTCTCTGAGTACTAGAAAATTCAATGCCTTGGAAAAATAACTGCTTCAAGAAAAAAATACATATTTATATATTTTGTATTTACAAAGCAGTTATTTTTCTCACTCTTACATTTTGTACATGAGCTTTTCAATATTATCCAGAAGACAACTATTTTCTTTCTTCTGCTCTCCACCAGGTCTACTTTGCTGTGAAAAGACAAAACAAGCACATTTCTTTCTGTAGCATATTATTTATTTAATGAATGTCAATAGATTTATTTCATATTATTCTTTTACAAAATTAAAATTTTTAATGATCTTTTTAATTTTTGTTCCTCATTTTCTGTGAAAATATAACTTCACAATATAATTTTAATATTTATCTCAATGAAGAAAGAACAAAGCACTTTTCAGACTTTAGAGTTCAGAAGAGAGGGTGAATAACTCTTTCTGGGGAGTTTAGGAAATATTTTATTGACTAGGAGATGACGTTGACCTTAATATTAAAGTACGTAGGAGTTTGACATGCTGAGAAGGAGGTATTCCAGAATGGGGGGAGGGAGGGCAGATACTATGCACAAAAGCACTGAAGAAGAAAAGGGCACAGGATATCTAGTAAAAGAGAAGTTCAATGTGAATGGAAGATTGCGTGTGTGAAGTGGAATAAAGAGAAATCAAACTGCAAAAGTTGGTTGGGTTTGTAATATAAGAGACACATATGTCAAGTTAAGGAGAGACTAGACAATAGAAAACCTGCAAACCTTTTTAAGCTTTGTATATCATGATATTTATGTGTCTTCAGTGCCTATCAGAACACCTGATATATAGCAATCATTCAATAAATACTTTCGGTGATTGAATACCTCCCCAGTTGTATGCGAGGATTAGATCTGCTTTTAAACACAATAGCTCTTTCAGTTGTATCAAGGACTGATTCTCACAGGGGAGGTGAGAAATGGGTGTCAGAAAGACCAGACAGGAGGTTAGAAGAGATTGAGTTTAAGAACTTTTTCCCTAATCATAAACATTTTAAAAGATAGATATTTTTATTGGTATCAAAAGTTTAAACATGTTTTTATGAATAAGAACCAGTTGTGCATTGTAGCATTAAATCATATTGAAACTCATCTCTATCTCTGAGCAGTAACGTTTACAAACATCTAAAAACTGTATCAGGTGGAGAATGATGTTATGCAATTTCACAGAGTTTTTGTATTCTTTTTCTATGTGGGAGATTCTGAAAAATATTTTTGAACATTGGATCAATGTTGTGAAATTTGCCAACATATTTTTTCTGTGACAGCAAAGATATTCAGAAGATAACTAGAAATTGGATCTGAAATGACAGTTGAGCCCTGGGATTGCATTCATTTTCCTGCTGATGAATAACTGGTTTGTATCTAAGGATAGGTGAGGGTATCTCGTTGTTTTTCAGGAAACTTTAGATTCTCTTTGCATGAATCAATCCCAAAGATTAAAGAACTCATGGTTGTAATTTCAAGTTAGACTTAATGAAACCTATTTTTTATTGAATTCAAAAACAGAGTGATGAGCAATTAGTTTTAACCCTCTTGGGAAAGGGGTGGGATTACTTCAGAATACTCCTTGACTAGTTTTTCCATCAAGTGTCTGCCAACTTTAACACCCAGGGCAAATGAATTTGTTTCTAGATTTATATGATTTAAGAAAGATACTGCACACCAGAAAACAGAAAAAGAAATCTACAGTTTACATTGTGTTTGAAAATATAACTGAGTTGAAATAAAGCCAACTCAGATAACGATTACATGTAAACAAGTACCAACCATGAGACATCCTTTTTTATACTAGTAAACAGAATTTTTAAATAAATTTCCCAAAACATGAATTATAAAAAACTCTTGAGAGGAAGAACTTATATAAGTGCCTATAACAGGCAGAAATACAACTTTCAGTACCATCTAAGTGAAGTACATACATAGATACTTGTTTAAGCAATTTTCTATTACACGAAGACAGATGATATTGTAGGCAACAACGAAGCCCAGGTTACTTTCACTTCCTGATAGTTGATGCTTTCTACCAGAACTAGGGTTCTTCCACACCAAGCCAACACCTCCAATTCATTACACGTACAGACCCTGAGAGAAAAGATTTGTTTAGATAGATAGTTCAGGAGCAGACAGATATCTATAGTTGCATCACTTCAACTGAGGACTTCTTGGGAATATATCCATTTCATTATTCCTCCTCCTGATTCCTTCCTTAAGAAAGGCTTTCAGAATGGTGTGGTTCCCAAAGATATCTTAGTCCCACATGGTAAAGAGAGCATATGGTAGGGAATTAATTTTGACTGAGTCATCTGTAAACTTCACTTTCACTATTGAAAATTCAAACTTAATTTATGGCTGACTTTTCACGAACAACTAACCATTGTTCCTCTCTCAGCTGGCCCATGTGCTCCTAAAATGTGCACCACTTTCTCCTAATGTAATTTCACAGGTATGTCTTAAAATTATTAATCATGCCTTGAGTGCTATCGTAATCCAGAAGGCATTAAAATGCTTCAATTATATAATCAAGCTTATTTATGAACCAATAAGTGCATGGACAACTGAATAAAGTTACATCTTATTTAGTGTCTAGGTGTTCAGGATACAGTAAAAGTGCCAGAAGGCCCTCCAACTTCCTTGGAACAAGTGGACATTTGTAAACTTCTTGTTTTAGAAGTTCTGTCATACTTGTTCACCAACTAATTTTTCTTGATTATTGGAGCCACTAAACATCCGGGTTTTTATGAGAATTGACTGAGACAAATAAGTACATCTGATATCTTGTATTGTCTAGATTGTATCATATCGATTTGTAACTTATCAGTACACCGTTCTACCAGTCTTAGTCCAGGAAAGTGATAGTATACAATATAAAAAGATATGATATTGTTTGTTGTATGCTAGAAGAAAGAAACTTGCAGATAGGCTACTTTTTCTAGAATATATTTCTGTTGTCAAAGAATTTTAAGCACAGAAATTAACAAACTCACATTTATCAGTTATTTTCAACTTATCTCTGTTTCTCCTTTCCTAAGATGAATTATTTCCAGTCCTGTATGTCACTGGCATCCTGATCGCATGTTTGATCAATTTCAGACTACAGAAGCTGGTAAAAGTCTTCAGTTTCTTTATCTTTAGCCTTAGTGGTTGGTGCATAAATTCGAATAGTAGTCATACTAACTGGTCTTCCTTGTAGGCATATGGATATTATTCTGTCACTGACAGCGTTATTCTTCAGGATAGATCTAAAAATGTTCTTTTGGACGATGAATGCGACGCCATTCCTATCAGTCCATTTCAGCTAACTAATGCCTAGGATATCAATGTTTATGTACTTCATTTCATTTTTGACAATTCCCAATTTTCCTAGATTAATACTTAGGTACATTCCCTGTTCCAATTATTAATGGATGTTTGCAGCTGTTTCTTCTCATTTTGAGTCATACCACATCAGCAAATGGAGGTTCTGAATGCTTGACTCCATCCATGTCATTAAGGTTGACTCTAGTTTTAGGAGGCAGCTCTTGCCCAGTCATATTTTGAGTGCCACTCAACCTGAGGGGCTTATCTTCCAGCACTATATCAGATAATGCTATTCATAGAGTTTTCACTGGCTAATTCTTTTCAGAAGCAGACCACCGGGTCCTTCTTTCTTGTCTGCTGAGCAAATAGTCTGAGAAGCCGGACTATATGAAGAAGAATGGGACATCAGGATTGGAGGAAGACTTACTAACAATCTGCAATATGCAGATGAAAGTAAAGAGGACTTGAAGTACTTACTGATGAAGCTCAAAGACCACAACCTTCAGTATGGATTACACCTTGACATAAAGAAAACAAAAATCCTCATAACTGGACCAATAAGCAACATCATGACAAATGAAGTAAAGATTGACATTGTGAAGTAATGTCTCTAACTTTTTACTGTTCTCAACATCTGTCTTGTGTTGTACAGGTCTCATGTACATGTACAACATAACAGAGCACTGCCCGGTCCTGTGCCATCCTCACAATCATTGCTATGTTTGAGTCCATTGTTGCAGCCACTGTATCAATTCATCTGGTTGGTCCAGTTGTGAGGATTTTTGTTTCCTTTATGTTGTAGTGTAATCTGTACTGAAGGCTGTAGTCTTTGATCTTCATCAGTAAGTGCTTCAAATCCTCTTCACTTTCAGCAAGCAAGGTTGTGTCATCTCCATGTCGCAGGTTGTCAAAGAGTCATCCACCAATCCTGATGCTGTGCTCTTCTTCATATAGTCCAGCTTCTTGGATTATTTGTTCATCATACAGATTGAATAAATATGGTGAGAGGGTGCAATGTTGATGCACATCTTTCTTGATTTTTAAACCATGCAGTATCCTCTTGCTCTAGTCAAACGACTGTCTCTTGGTCTATGTACAGGTTCCTCATGAGCACAATTAAGTGTTCTGGAATTTCCATTCTTCCCAATGTTGTCTATAATTTGTCATAATTGACACCGTTGAATGCTTTTGCATAGTCAATGAAACACAGGTAAGCATCTTTCTGGTATTCTGTCATACTACCCCTTAATACCAAGCAGTGGTTGCCAGTTTAAAACTTATCTGCTTGGGGAAATGGGAGGTTAATACTTAATGGATACAGAGTTTCTGTCTGGAGTGATGAAGAAGATTTGGAAACAAATAGCAGTAATTGTTATACAACAATATGAATATAATTAATACCACTGAATTCTAAACTTTAAAGTGGTTAAATTGGTTGTATACTTATTTATATAATCTCCACAATAAAAACTTATATTTAAAAATTCAATGGGGATAATGTACTACTTTGAATTAAAGAATCACCCTTGTAAATTTAATAAGAAATGACCTTGGCCTCATTGTAATATATATAGAAATACTGGAGGGCTTTAGTTAAAAATGTTAAAATACTAACACAATACAGTTGAGCCCATAGACGGAATTTCATAAAGTAGCAAAAACTATAAATTCATAGTTTAGAGTAATACTTTAAGAAAAGTTTGTCTACAAAGCACCCATGTTTCTATTATTTTTTTTATAATTTTCAGCCAAAACCAGTAATTTCAAGTTAATCTCTTAAGAAAGGACTAAGAAAATTAAAAAAAAAAAAAAAAAAACCTGCTTAAATTACACTAAACAGAAATAAACTTCTCCTTGAAAATTAATACTCGTAGATTGTAGACACTTTGGGAGTCCTGTCTACCTTAATTCTGTATTTCTAAATTATACGACTGTATCTAAAACATAGCAATTGCTTAATAAATGTCTGTCTAAAAATATAGATTTTCCAGAGCTTTATTGCTGTTAATATGAACATTAATTATAATTATACTAGGAAAGTTCCAGTGCTTGGGGATGATAATAGATAATCCTGACCAAGTGTGCGTGGTCTTCACCAGACACCATCCATACATGACTGAATTAACTGTTTTATCTGTGAGTTAAGTTCTTTTCATTAATCCATTTTACATTTGAGGAAAGTAAGGTACAGACAGGTTAAGTTACTTTCTAAGCTCACAATGGCACTCATAGTGAATATGAACCCAAACAATCTGACTTCAGAGCACAATTTATTATCCATTCTCTTTTATAAAATAAAACTGATCTTCCATTCTTAGCCAAGATATGTGTTTCCCAGATATTTGGATTTCTTGATATAGTTGACAATTTTAATTTTGTCAAGAAAGGCGTGAAAAAAATTACTCTATCACAAATAGTGTGACTTTAGCACAAAAACATAGAAATTACCGTAATAATCGTGATAAAGGATGATTCTGTAAATTAACATAAAATTATGAACTGATCAAGTACACTGTCCACATTATTTTCTTATTTTACTACTCCCTGCTCACAATACTCTCACGGATGGCAAAGATGACTACACTGGCAATAGGGAAGCTTTGTAGTACATTATGCAATTTTGCCATGAACCTTTCTATTTCCATTTGCCTCCTTCTACCTTAGATGGATTTTAGCATGCCCTGGGAGTCTATACATAGCAAAGGGGCAGCATTTGTTATTTGTGGAGATGAGAACATGTCCATTGCACTAGCTGACCTGCGCTTCTGGGTATCTGGGCATGAAGCCAGCAGCCTCAGAGAATTAGACAAGGATCAAAAACTCCTTGGGTTCATACCCAAGAAGGTATTTTTCAGTGCCCTCAGGGATCAAAGGCGAAGATAAAACTGATTCTTTATAACTGGCTAACACAAATTGATGGTAGCATGAACAAATAGCTGTGTTCAAGGCCAAGTTAAAACATTAGTAGATCTTCAAAGTACAGGTTCAGTTTTAGCTCTCTTTGGCTGCAGATTAGGAACGGAATCCATTTCAGTACTTAATTATTTCAGATAGCAACTGAAAGCACAAGGTCTGCTGTATTTTTTCATGTGTTAAGAATTTTACAAAGTGAAACATGGAAGACAGTATCTATGAGTGGTATATTTGTGTTCTCTCAAAGTAAAAGAGAAATTGAGAATTGTTCCTATTTTTTTTTCAGAAGTAGATTCTAATATGTTCAATACAGTTCAGTAGTTATATTTTATTACATTCAAATAATTACTTATTGGTAATATACAGATTACGTATGTTGATTCATGAATGCCCTTGTTTGTACCCCTGCAAATTTACCAGCACATATGCACTTTTATCCGTTCCTTGCCTTCTGAGTAAACGGATACAATGTGTTGCTCTTCCTGTCGATGATTAACCCCTCCTCCTGATCTCATGTCAGCTTGCTTTCTCAAGAACTTCTCTTCTGCTCTATCCCCTCCACCTCCGTTTTCATCTATCTGTCTCCCTCTTCCTGGATTATTCCTGTAAGTCTATTAATATTTTATAGAATTTCTACCTCAAAAACAACATACAACAAAAAACTAAACAAACCAAAAAAAAAAGAAAACCAAGCCTGTTGCCGTAGAGTCTATTCCAACTCAGTGACCCGACAGACAGAGTAGAACTGCCCTGTAGGTTTTCCAAGGAGTGGCTGGTGGATTTGAACTGCTGACTTTTCAGTTAGCAGCCAAACATTTAAACCACTGCACCACTAGGGCTCCAAACTAAACAAATCCCCCCTTATTCCTTTTGCTCCAATGTCTTTTTTTACCATCACAGCAAAATTTCTTAGAAAGTTTTACACAGAGATTTACATGGAAGATTAGATTATGATAGTGTCTATGAGATAAGGAGATATGGAGGAGAGGCAACAAGTTTATTTTTATTTGAATGTACTTTTAGATAAGATGAATTCATGAGCATATGCATCCATTCCTTTTACCTTTTATTGCTGTGTATCAAATTACCACAAAATTTAACAGCTTAAATCAACACACATTTATTATGTCAAAGTTTGTGTTGGTCAGGAATCCAGAGAGAGTTTAGCTGAATCCTCTGCTTCACGGTTTCTCACAGGCAGAAGTCAAGGTGTCTTCTGGCTGTCATATTCTCGATATGGTTGATGCAGGTTACAGTTGCTGTGGTTGTTGGACTGAGGGCTTTGGTTCCTAGGTGGCTAATGGTCAGTGGCCCCACCTTCAGTTCCTTGCCTTTCCAACATGGTAGTTTGCTCCATCAATGTATATAAAACGAGAAAGTTATAGAGAGAGTTGGCTTAAGAAGACAGAAGTCAATCTTTTGTTATCCAATCACAAAAGTGACATTCCATTGCTTTTTCCATATTTCATAGTTTAGAAGGAAGTTACTAAGTCCATACACAAGGGGTTACACAAGGGTGTGAACATCAGAAGGGAGGATCACTGGGGGCCATTATAGAAGTCTGTCTATAGTCTGTTCTCCAATTTCTGACTCTGTAAGTGTCAAACATAGTTCTCCAAAAAGAATAAATATAGAGTAATAGTAGCAATAATAAGAAGAATAATCTTGATGTGATATGGAAAATTATATAAATACAAATGAAATTATTATTGAATGCATAAAATCAGCTTATAAATCAAGTACAATATTATTAAAATTTTATTGAAATAGCAGATGAAAAATATCAGAATTGTATAATGAGTAGGTTAATAGGATGATTTCTTATTATAAGGGAAAATACGTGTATAGTGTTCCTCACCTTTTTTTCAGTATGTGTAATGGAAAAGACAAGGACCTTGATAATGAACCAAGCATGTAATAGTCTTAGAGCAAGAATTGTTTTAAATATTATGGATATGTATATATATAAATATATGTATGTATGTATAAATATATGTATGTATGTGTGTGTGTATGTACACACACACACACACACACACACACATATATATACATATGTCTATGCATTAAAAAACAAAGATGTCACTTTGAGGACTAAGGTGTGCCAGACCCAAGCCATGGAATATACAATCACCTTGTATGTGTTCGAAAGCTAGACAATGAATAAGGAAGACCGAAGAATTAATGCCTTTGAATTATGGTGTTGATGAAGAATATTGAATATACTGTGGACTACCAGAAGAACAAACAAATCTGTCTTGGAAGAAGTACAGCCAGAATGCTCCTTAGGAGTGAAGATGGGGAGACTTCATCTCAAGTACTTTGGACATGTTATCAGGAAGGACCAGTCCCTGGAAAAAGACATCATGCCTGGTAAAATAGAGGGCCAGTGAAAGAGAGGAAGACGCTTAATGAGATAGATTGACACAGTGACTGCGACAGTGGCCTCAAGCACAGCAGTGATTGTGAGGATGGCCCAGGGCCAGGCAGTGTTTTGTTTTGTTGTACATAGTGTTGCTATGAGTTGAAACCAAGTCCACAGCATGTAACAACAACAAACATATGTATATAGGTGTTATACATATACATATATATGTATAATTATGTATTTTTTTCTCATAATCTTATGAGTAAACTATTGCCATCATCAGCCCTACTTTAAAGATAATGATACTGAAACTCAAAATATCCCAAAAATATCATAGCTAATAATCAGTGGAGTCAGAATTTGAACCCAGACTTTCTGACCTCAGAGTCTATGCTCTTGAATATCAGGCTAAATCTCTTGCCCAGAATTTGCCCACAATATGTGTCAATAAGTCCTTCTGGGATCATTAGAAACAGAAGACTGGAAACCAAAAACCAAACTCATGTGGTCAAGTGAATTCCAACTCATAGTGACCCTAGAGGACAGAGTAGAACTACCCCATGTGGTTTCCAAGGAGCACCTGGTGGATTAGAACTGCTTATTCTCTGGTTAGTAGCTGTAGCTCTTAACCACTATGCCACCAGGGTTGGCTAGAAGTAGTAAACGAAGACTGATAAAAAGATTACATTTTTTGAGGGGGACCATATACAAACTAAGACACTTAAGAGAGTTAAGGGGATTGCTATTAATAACTATATGGGAGCAACAGGCATAAGCATGCCACTATTCCAGGCAGATTGGGATAGTTGGTTCCAAAAATCAAGTTTTGCTTATTAAAAAGGCTTTTCAGGTGAGTTCTCAGATAAGAAGTAAATGACAACTCCCTGTCTTTCTATGAATCTCCATGCCTGAAAAAAGTATGTATGGGCCAAATATAATTGGAAAAATTCTCCCTGGATACCAGTCTCTTTACATACACCTACCAAAGGCTTCATTTTCCTTGTAAGAGTTAAGAGCAGTGAGGAATTAATGTTATCAAGATAAAGTTACAAATATCAAAGAGCATGAACAAGACTAAGACTTTAACAAAACATACCACTTGGTTAACTTATTATTATTACTATTGCAAAGTTCGAGGGCATAATTCTCGAGACTGCCAAAACTACCAAAAACTTCTGACATCAACTGCAAAGAGTTAGGGCCTGACTTGAAAGTTAGAAGGAGATTTGCACAAGACCACACTCACTTCTGACACCAACTGCAAGTACGGAGAGTTTCAGGAGGATCATTTTTTTAAAAGGTGTCACAGAACTCACTGAAAGCTATTATACTCATGGTTATGGTTTATTACAGGAAAAGCATACAGATTACAATCAGTCAAGTGAAAAGATGCAAAGGGTAGAATCTGAGAGGGTTCCAAACAAGAAGCTTCCAATGTCCTTAGGTGGCATTACTCCCCTAGAATTAACGTGTGACAATACACACAGAGTATTGCCAACCAGGAAAGCTCACCCCACTTTGATGTCCAGAGTTTTTATTGGGACTTCTTTATATAGGCATGATTGATTGCTTGCCCATGCAGGTGAACTCAGTTTCTAGGTTGACTGATACTGCCTGACCCAAAATCCTAAATCATATGGTTAGTATATCTGGCATGCACCTTAAGACTATTGGGTGTAACCAGTCCCACCTCAAGATTTGGTGTGACAAGCTCCAACTCTGAACAGAGACTCTTCTATTAAGCATGACATATATTACTTCCCAGAAGCTGAGGACAAAATTCAGACCTCTCTTTGGGCAAGGCCAAATTATTTACTATACAACATCAAATCCCTAGGTCTGCCAGTTGTCATAACCTACTGCATCAGGGGAGCTCCAAGGTTATAATTATTTCTTTATATTAGTGATTCCAGAGCCCTGGTGGCACAGTGGTTAAGAGCTTTGCCGCTAACCCAAAGGTCAGCAATCTGAATTCACCAGCCACTCCTTGGAAACTCTATGGCACAGTTCTACTCTGTCCTATAGAGTTGCTATGAGTCAGAATCGACTCAACGGTAACTGGTATGATTGTTTTATTAGTGATTCTCAACTGGGGGCATTTCTTTTTTTCCCTCAGGGAACTTTTGACAATGTCTGGAGATATTTTTTGGTTGTTATGACTGGAGAGAGGTGGTTCTGGCATTTAGTGGGTAGAGGCCAGAATGTTTATAAACATTCTACAATGTGCAGGATAACCTCCCCAGAGCAAATAATTATGTGGTTCAAATTGCCAATAGTGTTGAAGATGAGAAACTATACATTTTAAGAAACAAATGAAGGGCTTGTTGGTTCCTTTATTTTTTAAATTGAATTTTTATTTTTTGCCTTATTGTGCAAAGGACTGGCTACTTACTTACATGCTTCCAAAAAATCCAGTCTATATAAATGCTGAAGGCAGTCATTAGGACAGTGGGTTAGTGAATCAACTTTAATATGGAATGAAAGAAACCCTCTCTTTAGCTCTCCTAATCCAGACCAGTTTTTCATTAAGAATCTCACAAGTGTATCTTCAACAAATTTAAAAAAGTATGTCTCAGCCTCTTGATCCTCTGTGTGAGAAATAGTACATTGAACCATCTTCCTGTTTCAAACAACTTCACATTATCATTAATTATCAAAAACTGTTGGATGATTCTGAAAGTACAATATTAAAGAGAAAGAGACAGAAAAACAAGATAGCCTGCTCAGTTGAACTCAACTATAGGTAAAAGGAGATTAAAAGGTGTTGAATATTATAATTATCTGCTTTGGCTTAAATTAATAAAATGACTATTATTTGAAGTAACTACAAAATCATTGTCAGAACATACATTAAAAAATAAAAAATTAACTTCTGGGCAACATGGCACTATAGACAGAAGCATCACACCATCCCTCCACAGCAAAGATCTGAAAAACTAAGTCAGACAGAGACACATGTCAATCCTGAAACCCTAACCATCAAATGAAGAGATGAAGAACTCAGCCAAGCACCAAATGGAATAAGAAATTGACCAAGAACTGAGAGCAAGGAGAGATACATGCAGAGGTCCCCTATCAGCTACTGAAGCACGGATCTTCCATATTGGACTCCTATCAGACATCGGTGAACAGGGGGTATGAGAAAGCAGCTTCATGGAGTTTTCAGCAGGAGACAGAACAACCTGTAACCAGCGATATACGCTTTCCCTCCCCCCACACTTCTTCACCCCCACTCACCTCTTCTGCTTCCTGCGGCCACAGTCTCTTGGCCAGAAAACACCGACTTCACCCTGGTGTCCCTTGGATTCCCCCTATCCACACTGCTGGCTCCCTGAGTGCCATTTGTTGCCTACTGATGTTGCTTTCTCCCCCTTCTTTAGGTTTCTTCCTCACCTCTCTCCACCCCACCCCCTCCTTTGTCTCAAATACCTGGCTACATGTGCCGTCATTGCCTCTTCCTGAAAGGCTGCAAAACACCACTCGACTGTGAAACTGCTTCCCAGCCCTTGACGCCACGCTGGTGGGACCCCTGGGGCTTTTTATAGTTGTTTGTTTGTTCTGATTTTTTGTTTTGATTTGGTTGTTTTCTTTTTATTTCCTGGGCTTGGGAGAGCCTTCTAGGGGGCAGTGCTGCTTGGCTTTGGAGCTACTCACTCTTCACACATGCACAGTGACAGCCCTGAGGGCATTTCTTTTTTCTTGTTTTTTTTTTTTGTTTGTTTGTTTCATTGTTTTGTTTTCTTCTCTCTCTTTCTGTCTCTATGTCATTCTTTATTTCTAGTTTCTCATCTCTCTATACTTACCTTCTCTTCCTGTCTCCTGAATACCTGGCACTGTGTGACACCACTATCCCTTCTAGCAAGGCTGTACTTCATGGCGTAGGAGCACTTTCCCCAGTCCTAGCAGCTGCACCAGTGGGATCCATAGGGACTTTTGTTACCTTTTTTTCTTCACTAATTTTTCTTTATTCATTTGTTCTTTTACCCTTTTTCTTTTTGTTTTTCTCCATTTCTCAGTCTCTCATCTCTCCACTCCAACAGCAGGCTCCCTTAGCACTCGTTTTGTTTGTGTGTATGTTTTTGGCCCTTGTTCCTCTCTCCTCTCTCTACTCTATATCATACCCATCTTAGCTCCACACATCACAATCTCTCACCTCCTTCCTGACTATCTTCACTGTGCACTAAACATCACAACCCCAAGCAGCACAGGCATGGTCTACTGGAACCTGCCCTGAACTGATTCCTGGCCCACCCTGTTGGCCCTAGTACGTGCCACAAACAACCTATCCCAGAAACTCCCTTTCAGCTTGACCTACCCTGCTGTGTCATACCTGAATGACTGACCCTGTCCATTTGAGAAGCAGGTGAAAAGTATCATGCCCACAGATGAGCAAACAACAAAGAACGTATAGCCCACCTGATCAGACATAACCAAATAAAACGAAAAAGCAGGATGAAACAAATCTAGAATCAATAAATGAGGAAAATAACTTCTGAAAGCTCCAAAGACAGCAGACATCATTAAAACATACAAAAAAATAGAACAGAAAGATTCTAGTAGGCATCCAAAATAAAACACCAGATGACTTTCCAGTGGAAGAGAAGGCAGTAGAACTACCTGATAGAGAATTCAAATCTCTAATACTCAGAAATATCCAAGAGTTGAAGCAAACAGCAGACAAAAATGAAGGAAAAATAGACAAATTCATGGAAAAGGCAGACAAATTCATGGAAAATAAAGACAAAAAATAGAAGAATTCCAGATAATAATACAGGAACAAAATATTAAAACAAATTTACAACTAGAAATCATGCAAAAACAACAATTATAAATAAAAAAGATAAACAAGATTTCAGAAATGGACAGTGTCATAGAAGGACTGAGGAGCAGGTTTGAAACGATGGAAGACAGGATCAGTGAAATTGAAGACAAACAGTTAGATACAACTCTGAGGAAAAATCAGAAAAGAAGACCGAAGAAAAATGAAGAAACCCTGAGAACTATGTGGGATACAATTAAAAGCAAAAATCTTTGAGTAACCAGACTTCCAGACCAAGGGGAGAAAACAGAAAAAACAGAGGATCATTGAAAATTACTGACAGAAAACTTCCCCAATATTATGAAAGATGAAAAGCTGACCATCCAAGAAGCTCCACAAACCCCATATAGGATAAACCCTAAAAGAAAATAACGAAGGCATATCATAATCACACTTGCTAAAACCAAAGACAAACAAAGAATCTTGAGAGTAACTCAATAAAAACAAAAAGTCAAATGCAGAGGAGAAACAGTAAGACTAAGCTCAGATAATTAGGTAGAAGCCATGCATTCAAGAATGCAATGGGATAACATATATAAAATGTTGAAAGCAAAAAAAAATTGCCATCCAAGAATAATATAACCTGCAAAACTCTAGCTCAAATATGATGGTGAAATTAGGTCATTTCCAGATAAACAGAAATTAAGGGACTATGTAAAAGCAAACCAAACTTACAGGAATTATTAAAGGGAAAGCTTCGATTTGAGAACAAAGAACAACAGACTACAGGCTGAATCTAGGACACAGGATTGTACTAGCCAGATACCAATCTATGAAATGAACTCTCAAGGACTATCCAAAACCAAAATAATTACAACAGGGAACCAGAGAGGTTAGTCTATAAAAGACATCGGCATCAGAATGGTAAAAGAGGCAATAAACGGTGTAAGTATAAAACCTTCAATGGAGAGGAAGGCAAGGCAATACTAAGTAATGATAGACTGGTTCATACCTAGGAAGATAAAGGTAAATTTCAAGGTAACCACAAAGAAAGTTAACAAACCTACTCATCAAAATAAAGAAGAAAAACATAAAGTCTCAGTAAAAACAAAATCTACAAAAACAAAAGAAATGAAAACAAAATCCACAAACAAAAGGAATTCAGCACAAGAGAGTAAGAGGAATAAAGAAAAAGTCAGCACCACAAAAAAAGCTCTACCAAATGACAGCAATAAACTCACATCAATCAATAATTACACTTAATGTAAAAGGCCTAAATGCACCCATAAAGACACAGAGAGTGAAAGAATGGATGAACAAACAGGATCCATCAGTAAGCTGTCTACATGAAGCACACCTTAAAAACAAAGACATGAATTTATTAAAAATCAAAGGATGGAAAAAAATATATCAAGCAAACAGCTACCAAAAAAGAGCAAGAGTAACAATACTGATCTCAGATAAAATAGAGTTTAAAACAAAATCCACCATAAAAGACAAAGAAGGACACTATATAATGATTAAGGGGATGATCTATCATGAAGACATCACCATAATAAACTTCTATGCACACAAAGACAGGACAACAAAATACTTAAATCAAAATCTAACAGCACTGAAAAGAGAAAATTACAGTTACACAATAATAGTAGATTTCAACACACCACATCCAGTAACGGAGAGAACATCTAGAAAGAAACTCAGCAAAGATACAGAAGACCTAAAGGGCACAATCAGCCAACTTGACCTCATAGACATATATGGAACACTCCGCCCAAAAGCTGCAAGTACACATTCTTTTCCAGTGTACATGGAACGTTCTCCGGAATAGACCACATCTTAGACTACACAGCAATCCACAACAAGATCCAAAACATTGGAATAATACAAAGTATATTCTCTGACCACAACGCCATCAAGGTAGAAATTAACAACTGGAAGAGCAAGGAAAAAAAAAATCAATTACATGGAAATTGAATAACACCCTCCTTACACATCACTGGGTAATAGAAGAAATCAGACATGGAATCAAAAAATTCCTAGAATCAAATGACAATGAAAACACATCATACCAAAACCTTTGGGACACAGCAAAAGTAGTCCTTAAAGGACATTCATAGCAATATATGCACACATCAAAAATCAAAACATTAACTACAGTATTCAAACAAATAGAAAGAGGACAGCAAAAAAAGCCCACAGTCACTAGAAAAAAGGAAATAATAAAAACCAGAGAAGAAATAAAAGAAAAACAGAATAGAAAAACAAAAGAAAGAATCAAAAAAACCAGAAGTTTGTTCTGTGAAATGATAAAAAAAATCGACAAACCACTGGCTAGACTGACTAAAGAAAAACAGAAGAGGATGCAAATAACCCAAATAAGAAATGAAATGGGTTACCTTATAAGAGACCAAATTAAAATAAAAAGGATTATAGCAGAGTATTAAGACAAACTATACTCTAACAAATTTGAAAACCTACAGGAAATGGATCAATTCCTAGAAACACACTACCTACCCCAACTACCTCAAAGTGATGTTGAAAATCTGAACAGACCCGTAACAAGAGAAGAGATTGAACAGGTAATAAAAAAACTCCCAACCAAAAAAAGAAAAGAAAAAAGCCCTGGCCCAGATAGCTTCCTTGGAGAATTCTACCAAATATTCAGAGAAGAGCTTATACCAGTGCTACTTAAACTATTTCAGAACATGGAAAAGGAAGGGATACATCCAAATTCATTTGAAGCCAGCATAACCCTATACCAAAACCAGGCAAAGACGCCACAAAAAAAGAAAATGACAGTCCAATATCTCTCATGAATATAGATGCCAACATTCTCAACAAAATTCTAGCAAATAGAGTTCAGCATCATATCAAAAAAATAATACACCACAACCAGGTCGGATTAATACTAGGTATGCAAGGATGGTTCAACATTAGAAAATCAATCAATGTAATCCACCACATAAATAAAAGGAAAGAAAAGAATCACATGATCATCTCAATTGATGCAGAAAAGGCATTTGACCAAGTCCAATACTCCTTCCTAATAAAAACTCTCAATACAATAGGTATAAAAGGGACATTTCTCAACATAATAAAGGGCATCTATGCAAAACCAATGGCCAACATCATTCTTAATGGAGAGAGGCTGAAAACATTCCCCTTGAGAACAGGAACAAGACAAGCATGCCATTTATCTCCACTCCTATTTAACATTGTACTGGAAGCCCCAGCTTGAGCAATAAGGCAAGAAAAAGAAATAAAGGGCATCCAAATTGGTAATGAAGAAGTTAAACTGTCTCTGTATACATAGAAAACCCTCAAGACTCCATGAAAAAACTACTGGAACTAATAGATTCAGCAGTGTAGCAGGATACAAAATAAACATACAAAAATCAGTTGGATTCTTATACACCAATAAAAAGAACAATGAAAAGGAAATCAGGAAAACAATATCATTTATAACAGCCATTAGAAAAATAAAATACTTAGGAATAAATCTAACCAGCAATATAAAAGACCTATAAAAAGAAAACCAGAAAACACTACTGCAAGAAATCCAAAGGGATCTACATAAATGGAAAAATCATACTGTGCTCATGGATAGGTAGACTCATCATTGTGAAAATGAAAATTCTATGCAAAGCAATTTACAAACAG
The DNA here is from genome assembly GCA_030035585.1 of Dugong dugon. Lineage (NCBI taxonomy): Eukaryota > Metazoa > Chordata > Mammalia > Sirenia > Dugongidae > Dugong > Dugong dugon. The sequence goes on from CM057465.1 coordinate 46,917,640, forward strand.
AATGCAATCCCGATCTAAAAACCAACAACATTCTTTGAAGAGATGGAAAAACTAATCATTAACTTTATATGGAAAGGGAAGAAAACCCGGAAGAAGTAAAGCACTATTGAAGAAGAAGAATAAAGTAGGAGGACTAGCACAACCTGACCCCAGAAGCTACTATACAGCTACTGTAGTCAGAACAGCCTGGTACTCATACAACGACAGATACATGACCAGTGGAACAGAATTGAGAACCCAATTGTAACTCTATCCACCTACAGTCACCTGATCTTCAATAAGGGCTCAAAGTCCATCAAATGTGGAACAGTCTTTTTAACAAACGATGCTGACAAAACTGTACGTCCATCTGCAAAAAAATGAAACAGGACCCATACCTCACACCATGTACAAAAACTAATTCAAAATGGATTAAAGACCTAAATATAAAGCCAAAAATTATAAAGTTCATAGAAGAAAAAATAGGATCAATGCTAGAGCCCTAATATATGGCATTAATAGGATACAAACCATAACCAACAACACACAAACTTCAGAAGATAAGCTAGATAACTGGGATCTTCTTAAAATTAAACACTTATGCTCATCAAAAGACTTCACCAAAAGAATAAAAAGAGAACCTACAGACTGGGAAAAAAATTTTGGACAGTACAAGCAAGACAAAGGTCTAATCTCTAAAATCTACTAGAAAGTCCAACACCTCTACAACAAAAAGACAAATAACCGAATTAAAAAATGGGCAAAAGAAGTGATGTCAAGGAACATGGCAGCGTAGAGAGCTGGAAGAATTGGCCACTCCACTGAAACAGCCATAAACTGGCAAAGATCGACAAATTCAGCTCTTTTGGAATTCTAGAGTCTAATCCGAAATTTACAGCAAGCAGGGGACCGCTTAAGAAGAAAATGGTACCTGAATTTTGCATTAAAGAAAATCTCTGTCACATCACTGTCTGACCACTGAGATAAGGAACTCTACTGGCCACACACTACAAGGAATACAGCCTTTGCAAAAATACTTTGGAAACGCCACTAAACAGACAACTAAGCCATCAAGATCCAACAAAAGCAAACTCCAAAGAAAGAGGAGAATCTGATCTCCAGAGTTACCACACTATACTATTCAAAGTGTCCCGTTTTCAACGGAGAGTTACAAGGCATGTAAGGAATCAAAAACATATGTCCCATACACAGAAAAAAAATAAATCTACACAAACTGACCGTAGTTTTCAAGGAAGAGTTACAAAGCATGCAAAGAATCAGGAGTGGATGGCCCATTCACAGAAAAAAAATAAATCTACACAAACTGACCCTGATGGAGACCAGCTATCAGAATATGGAGCATGGTCAGAACATGGAATATGCTCGGTCAGACAAAGCCTGGAGAAGAGATATTATAAACGTGCTCAAAGAGACATGGCAAAGCTTGAATGAGTGGAAAGCTTGGTTAAATGACTAAAGTAAACCAAGGATACACTGAATGAAAATTATGAGCTCATCAATAAAGGTATAGATATTATAGAAAGAAACCACATAGAAATTCTGGAGATGAAGAATAGACTAACTGAAAAGAATAATTCACTAGAGAGGTCCAATAGACAGGGAGAAGAAAGATCTTTCTGGCATAGACTGCAGCAAAACCAGCCTCCCTTCCCATCAACACTGCCACCATAACTGCACTAACAACTTAGTGAAGCCCTCCCCAACCCTCCTTTTTGTTTCCAATGATGTTGGCAGAAAGTCAAGGGATGATTAGGTGGTGCCACCTTCTTTTTGTTAATATGAGCACCGTTTCGGCAATCAGAAGGTACAAATTCACTGCTCCTACCTACATGAACTCTGCTCCTTTACCTTTAAAGCTATGGTGCAAGCTATTTCTCCTTTGTATAGAGGAACAACAGGTATTCTCTGAAGGAGCTTGGAGTTATAGCCAAGTTTACCGGAACATAATTTAAAAAAGATACATTAAGAGAATGAAAAGGCAAGCCACAGACGTAGAGAAAATATTTGCAAAACATAACATTTGTGAAAGGACTTGTGTCCAAGATATACAAAGAACTTCTAAAAACTCCACAACAAGAAAACAACCCAATTACAAAATGGGCAAAAGATCTGAACAGACACTTCACCAAAGAAGACACACAGATGGCAAATAAGCATGTGAAAAAATGCTCAACATCATGTCATCTAGGACATTGTGAATTAAAACAACAGTGAGAGATTCCTATACACCTGTTAGAATGGCTTCTAAAATCCAAAACACTGACAACACCAAATGCTGGGGAGAAACTCTCATCCATTGCTGGTGGGAATGTAAAATGGTTCTGCCTCTTTGGAAGACTGTCTTGTAGTTTCTTACAAAGCTAAACATAGGCTTACCATATGATCCAGCAGTCCTGCACCTAGATATTTACCCAAGTGAATTGAAAACTTATGTCTACACAAAGACCTGCACAAGAATGTTTATAGCAACTTTATTTGTAATTTCCAACATTTGGAAGCAAACAGGATGTCCTTCAGTGGGTGACTGGATAAATTGTGGTACATCCATACAGTGCAGTATTTTTCAGCAATAGGAAATGAGTTATCCAGCTACAAAAAGAGAGGGCTGAATCTTAAATGCATACTACTAAGTGAAAGAAACCCGTCTGAAATAGCTACATACTGTATGATTCAAACTATATGGCATTATGGAATAGATAATACTGTAGTAAAAAGGTTAGCTACCAAAAAATAAATAAATCTGTACAAATTTGTTTTATGTAGATAAGCAGATGAATAGTTACATAGATGAAACAGGGCCTTTTCAGGGCAGTGAAACTATTCTGCATGATACTGTAACTGTAATGGTGGATACATGATATAATGCATTTGTCAAAACTCAAAGGATTGTCAGCCCGAATGCACACTATGGACATTAGTTAATAATGTATCAATATTCATCAGTTGTAGAAGTATAACACAGGAATTCAAGTTCTGCATGATAACTGTAATGGTGGATAAGGTTCTTAACATTATTCATTTGTCAAAACCCATAGAAGTCAAACACAAAGAGTGAACCCTAATGTGACCTATGGACTTTAGTGAGTACTAATGTATTGATATGGGTTCATCAATTCTAACAAAAGTGGGACACTAATGCAAGGTATTGATAATATCTGTGAAGAGGGGAGAGGGAGTATATGGAAACTCCTGTCTGCAATGTTTCTGTAAACCTGAAACTGCTCTAAAAAATAAAAGTCTTTAAGAAAAAATGGGCAAAGGAAATGAACAGACACTTCACAAAAGAAGACACTCGAGAGGCCAACAGACACATGAGGAAATGCTCACTATCACTAGCCATTAGTGAAATGCATATTTACAACCACAGTGAGATACCATCTTACCCAGGCATTACTGGCACGAATCAAAAACGCTGGAAATAACAAATGTTGGAGAGGCTGTGGGGAGATTGGAACTCTTAAGCACTGCTGGTGGAAATGCATAATGATACAACCATTTTAGAAAATGATATGGCACTTTCTTAGAAAGCTAGAGATAGAAATACCATACGAGCCAGCAATCCCACTCCCAGGAATATATCCTAGAGAAATAAGAGCCATCACAGGAATAGACATATGCACACCCATATTCATTGCAATGCTGTTCACAATAGTGAAAAGATGGAATCAACCTAGATGCCCATCAACAGATGAATGGATAAACAAATTATGGTACATACACACAATGGAATATTATGCAACCATAAAGAACGGTGATGAATCTGTGAAGCATCTCATAACATGGATGAAACTGGGGGACATTAAGCTGAGTGAAATAAGTCAATCACAAAAGGCAAATATTGTATGAGACCTCTACTGTAAAAACTCACGTAAAAGATTACACACAAAAAGTAACAATCTTTGTTGGTTATAAGGGATGGGAGGGGTGGGGGGGGGAACTAAACAGACAATAGATAAGTGGTAACTTTGGTGAAGGGTACGACAGTACACAATACTGGGAAAGCCAGCACAACTTGTACAAGGAAAGGTCATGGAAGCTCCATGAACACATCCGAATTCCCTGAGGGACTGAATTGCTGGGTGGAGGGCTATGGGGACCATGGTCTCAGGGAACATCTAGCTCAATTGGCATAACACAGCTTATAAAGATAATGTTCTACATTCTACCTTGGTGAGTAGCGTCTGGGGTCTTAAAAGCCTGTGAGCAGCCAGCTAAGATACTCCACTGGTCTCACTGCTTTGGGAGCAAGCGAGAATGAAGAGAACAAGATGGAAGGAAAAGATTAGTCTAAAGGACTAATGGAGCACAGCTATCATGGCCTCCTCCAGACTGAGTCCAGTACAGCTAGATGGTGCCCTGATACCACCACTGACTGCTCTGACTGGGATTACAACAGAGCTGGAGAAGGATGTAGAACAAAATTCTAACTCACAAAAAAAGACCGGATTTACTGACCAGACAGAGACTGGAGAAACCCCAAGAGTATGGCCTCCAGATACCCTTTTAGCTCAATGGTGAAGTCACTCTCAAGGTTCACGGTTCAGCTGGGGATTGGACAGCCCCATAAAACAAAATGGGACTAATGAGGCACAGCAGTCCAGGGACAAGGACTAGGTGGCAGGAAGGGACAGGAAAGTTGATGATAGGGAACCCAAGGTTGAGAAAGGACAGTGTTCTCATGTCGTGGGGTTGTTAACTGTTGTCATAGGGCAATATGTGTACTAACTGTTTAATGAGAAACTATTCTGTTTTGTAAACCTTCATCTAAAGTACAAAAAAAAAAAGAATTATCTATGTGAGATCAAATTGACAACAGCAACTCAAAAGTTTTAATGGGGCACCTAGAGAACAGTGAGTTGAAGATAATGGTGATGGAATTATTTGGAAAAGGACAGTGAGAATAGTAGCACAACTAGAAGAATGTAATCGATGCCACTGAATGGTACATGTAGAAATTTTTAAAATGGTGTATCTTTGGCTATGTATATTTCCACCAAAAAAAAAAAAAAAAGGGTCCTCCAAGGTTGGGAAGGGAGAGCGTTGATATGTCGTGGGGTTGTTAACCCATGTCATAAAACAATATGTGTACTGACTGTTTAATGTGAATGTGCTTGTTCTGTAAACTTTCATCTAAGGTACAATAAAAAAATTAAAAAGAAATTATTGCCAATAAAAAAACAAACAAATGTCACTATGCACTTAGTGGCTCTTAATGACTATTCTTCTCAAAATGTTTATTAATTTTGTTTTTGATATTTCAGAGACTGCAGTGACAGAGAGAATATCAGTCTTGTCTATGGTACTTTTAGGTTACATATATAGAGAAACCATTGCAAGAACAATGTAGATATACGACATAATTGCATTATGTGTGTTCTGCCTATACTCACAAATCTGTTTTGAAAAAAATAAACTGCCTTGTTTTTTCATAATTAATCTTTTTTACAATGAAAGTAGTTTCTTCTTTTTTTACTCAGAAAAATATAAAAAGTCACAAGGAATTAAATCACCAATACATGAAATATCATTCTCCAGAGGAAATCACTATTAAACTCTTTATTCTTCTAGATTTACACACACATGCACACACACAGAGAAGAGGAATCATTCTGTATTTACTGTCTTGTAAAATTTTTCTTTTCTTAATTTAAAGATAATTGACTGGCTCAATTTAAATGATAATTTAATAGCAAGTTTGGTCAAAAGGCTAACTGCTGCTTTTAAAAATGGATATAAGTATAATTATCCGTCTGATTTGGGTTATTTTTCTTGTGCTTTGTTCAGCCTTACTGTTTTAAATTTTTTAAGAATCAGGTTCCTATTTACAAGAGAGTCATTAAAAAAAATAACCTTTAAGATACTTCAAATATTGCCTGGAATCCAATGTGTCTCATGTGTATATTTTCTAAGTAATACAGCATATTTGACTAATCCTAATTTAAGTTCCCTATGCCCTTCCCTGTAAAATACAAACATCCACACACAAATGCACATCATTATAACTGTATTTACCAATCACAAGAAAAATTTAATATTTAGGAATGATTCATCAGAAAAGGAAACTTGTCGTACATGTCCTTAAATTGTCTATCATGAATTTGGGTATGTAAAATACCTCTAAATGTTGTCATTAACCGTGAAGCATTTGATATTTTATGTTATTTTGTGAGCTAAAAAGTTATCCTATCTTAGTTTCATTGATGTTGGCAGCAGACATGAGATTCTGGGTTGAGAGTAAAAGGTAACACTCACTGAAATAATACCCAAAATATAATTGTGTTCTTGTGCTAGTTCCTTGAGCTCATATAATCATGGGATGCTATAACAGGGCAAGATAATATCTGCATATGCAGTGGGTTACATAATAGGAGAGGAACCCCAAACTCAGAAGACCTCAGTCTTTTATAATAGGCTGCAAGCAAACCTGCCACTTGCTCCAGGGGGAGAAATGATCTATCTTAAAAGTCTGTTGGCAAGATTGATTATATACATGGCATTGTGCACCTGCGCAGGTATAACTATAGAATTAATTTCAGAAGTAGCATTGCTGGGTCAAAAGAAAAATGTATTTGTAATGTTTTGATAGATTTTGACAAATTAAGCTCTATAAAGGCTATATCATTTTGCTCTCCTGCCAGCAGGGTATAAGATTATTGTTTTCGTAGAGATTTATTTAATTAACGACATCCAAACAGTGGTTATTTATTTGGACATGATAAAATTGGTCTGTAACATATACCATATAGTGTGAATTTCAAAGGGAACAAAGAATTTTTAAAAAAGTAGTAAAACTCTAGAAGAAAACAAGAGTGAAATCCTTTTATATCTCGATAGATAAAAGCACAAATACTTGCACATATACACACATACACATCTTCTGCATAACAATTATAATAATAAAATAATAATAATAATTTTAAAAAAGAGTAAAACATTGAAAAAAGGACAATGAGGGAAGACTAGCCTTACAAAATTTATTCAAAATAGTAAAAAAAGAAAAAATTACTAATCCATAAGTAGCAAAACAGATCCAAGAAACAAAATAGAAATCCCAGATAACAGACTCAAATATATACGGAAATTTAGTGGTCTTATTTTAATTGGAGCAGCTAAAGATAGACTGTTCTCTCTCGTTGGACCTTCCATTTGTCTCATTTGAAGATTTTATTTTTTTATTTCTCTTTTTTTCCTGAATTCTGTTAATTTTGTTTTCATTTATATGAATTGTCTGGCTATGTCTTTCTTGAGTTCTTTTCTTTCCACTTTGAGGTTTTCCTTCATTCTATGATTGGTTCATCATTATTACAATTGTTTTAATTCATGGTAGAATGTTTACAATGTGTATTTGTTCCATGGCAATATATTCTTGATGAACTTTTTTGGTCGGAAATTTTTGTTGCTCTCTGTCATTTTTCTCATCCTTGTTTGAATATTTTCCCTTTTGGTTACCTGTATTTGGGAGAGTGGTATTTTCCTGGGTCAGATTCCTGATCCACGATTGTGAGGGATTCCTGCCTGGGACAGGATGAACATAAGGAAGAGTGATGGCATAGAACTCTTGCCTTTGCATTTCAGTGATTTCTTCTTCAATCAATACCATGACCTGATGTTTCCTTCAAATATGGTGCTTCAGTCTACCGATGCCTCTACAAGCTTAAGAAAGCTCTAGAGACTTTTCTCTGCCTGCTATACCCTCTCAATTTCCTTTCTCAGCAGCTGTTCTCCATAAATACATCCAGTACTAGAATATCCTTATTTTTGCTGTTGCTTTCAGAGCTTCTGCTTTTTTCCCACTTTCTTTCTCCACCTTAATAGTACTCCTGTTTCTGTGAAGAAATCTGTCCTTTTCACAGCATTGCTTACTAGTAGTGGGACTCTCACCTTTTGTGAGTGTTGTTTTCGCTAAAGGTGACTGAGATGCACCATTGCGGGGACTCTCAGCCCTTCGAAGCTCTTTGAGTTCTTCCACTTGGCTCCCTGTGCAACTTTTCATGGATAATGTTCTCTCTGCCCCAGATGTCTTGGTAACACTTGAAAGAAACTTGCAAATTTTCAGATATTATGTCCCATAATTTTCACAAAAATAAATTTTCTTTCCTTCATTTTACTTTGTTTTAGGAGAAATAGTGAGATTCAGAAATAAGTTGACACTAAGTTCATACCAGTAATCTCTCTGAAGGTTTTATTTTTAATGAAGGTCTCATTGCCTATTTTAATATTTAAAACAAAACATTTAATTAACTATAAATGATATATTTGTCCCAAACAAATATTGCTAAGCAGCATGTGATTTGATTAAACAGGAAAACAGCCTCATGAAGCTGTTCTTAATATAGTCTAGTTAGTGTAAAAAGTTATTATCTTTAAAATTCCTGCCTAATCTTTACTATAGTAGTTTAGAAAGTACAGGGACAACTTAAGGAAGATTGATACTCTCTGGAGGTATCTCCAGAGTTATATTTGAGAAGATCTTAAGTGAGACTATGAGCAACATGATGTCATTTTGAGAAAAAGGGAGAGATGACTCTGTCTTCTTCTTAATCATTGAAAATTTCCCTGTAGTCAGCCTAAGCATCATGTACCAACTTATTATTAACTCTTCTGCTCTAGCAGCAAAAATTCTTCCTATTTTTTTGACTTTTCATCCCATCAATATGACTTCACTATGCACACTAATGGTGGATGAGGTTCATCCTCCCAAAAAATATGGGGTTAACTCTCCCCCAAATATAAGGTTAACTTTGTGTACCTTACATTGTTAATTCATTAATTTCTTATTTATCTTGCTTCAAAATGCAAAATAAAAAGTTTGAAACTATGGACTGAGTGGCAGCCAATCTTAAAAGCATACAGCACTATTTATGTCCCTTTTAAACGTTATTTATAATTTTATTTTAACCTCAAGATTTGCCATCTTCTTAAATTCTGAACTAATGCTTTTGCTGGCCATATTAAGGATAGTGTCTCTTGGGCAATAAGACTATTCTATTTAATAGACATAATAAAGCATGGAATTTAATGAATAGTGCTCTTCACAAAATCCACTACAGGGAGAGACAAAATTATTCCACCGAATGTTGCCATTTATCTACACACTGCAGGAAAATATTTTAATCTCTTTCAGAGACAGTTCCAATTAGCAATATAAATTCATTCATTATTTTATAGTAACTGAATACTTCTTCTGGTTCAATATTTATTTCTCACTCCAAAGAACTTATCATGACGTATAAGTCTCTGTACATTCTTCATTCTTTCCACCTCAATTAAATCATTTCCTATCAATATTATATTTTCTCACCCTGCTCTACCCCTACTGGCTCCTTAGTATTCCTCAACAAGCCAAGCATACTCTTACCTCAGGGTTTTCATTTGCTATCCCTTTTGCCTAGAACACTCTTCTTAGAGTTATTATCTACAGCCTTTCCCTGAACTTGTTTCAAATCTCTGTTCAAATGTGATATTATTTGAAAGGCCTTCCTGGCCACAATGTATAAAAGACTTCCAATTCCTTTTTTTGTTTTTGTTTCCCTTTATTTTTAATCATAGCTGGATACATTGTTGTTGGGTGCTATCAAGTCAATTTTGACTCATAGCAACCCCCATAACAGAATGGAACTGCTCCATAGGGTTTTCCAGACTCTAATCTTTATGGGAGCAGATAGCCAGGTCTTTCTCTTGCAGAGCTATTAGGGGGGTTTGAACCACCACCTTCAGCTGGCAGCTGAGTCCTTACCTGTTGTGCCACTAAGGTGTCTTAGCTGGATATATTATCTTATTTATTTATTTCTTAATATGATCGGTATATTGTCGGTCTTACATTAAAATTAGTAATTTTTATAAGAAAAGTAACTTGATCCGTTTTTTTTTTTAATTGTTAAATCCCTCATGTTTAACAGAGTTTGGTACTTAGTAAATGCTCAATAAACATGTGTTAAACAATGGATTGCATACTTCTCTTTTTATACAATCATTCAGATTTGCTCCTTTTTGATCATTTATGTTCCACGTTGGTCCTGATGGAGCTTAGAGAAGCTAAGAAGAAAACTTACACAGAATGAGATAATGGGAAGATTGTGTGGACTAGACCTCAGCAACAAGTTTATAGGACAAATGAAATTTAATTGTCCAACGTTCATTTTGTTGTGAAAATAAAACATCCCAAAATTTAGTGGCTTAAACCCTTACACTTTTGTTATTGCTCTCAAGTCCACAAGTCTCTTGGTCTGCAAGGGCTATATTAGTTTGGGTGGGCAAGATTGATCTCAGCTGGGCTCATTCATGCATCTTCAGTTAATTGGAGGGTTTCCTTGGGCTGTGGCTGATCCAGGATGGCCTTGCCTGGGACAGGTCCCTACAGGTGTTCTCTCTTCCTCCACAACCTCTCCAGTGTTTCTTCACATGATAGTTGCAGAGATCATGAAAAAGAGTAAAAGCGTTTTATTGGCCAAAGCAAGTCACAAAATCAGTCCAGATTCTAGGGGTTGGGAAACAGAGTCCACTCTTGATGGCAAGAGCTGCAAAGTCACATTGCAAAGAGTGTGTGAAGAGGGAGAGGAAGAGAATTGAGACCATTTGTGTAATCAATGTACCACCATTTCCAAACAGAACTACCTACTCCCATCCCAGGTATTCCTGTCAATGATAGCAATCATCCTTTTTGGCTTTTGAATAGCTACAAGACTCAAGTCTGAGATCAATCAGAGTATCCAAAACCCTGATTCAGTGGTTGATCAGAGCTGAACATATAACTAGGCAATCAAAATCTACCCTGAGATATAATTTATACTAAGGTCTCTCTTCTTTTTAGAAAAAAGCTGAAAGGGTACATACAGAACAAGGTGAAGCAGAAAAAAGAAGACATGAGAGAGGAGGGGAGAAAAAGAGCCCTGAAACATTATTTTAAACCCTAGATCCAGTCATCCTGATTTCAGAATCAATCTAGATCTCTAGAAGTCACATTTACTTCTTTAATAAATTCCATTTCTGAAAAATGCTAGTTTGAATAAGGTTACTGCCTGCTTCAAGCTGAAGTAGCCCAGATTAATATATCAGTGATAAACTTAGGGGCACATTTGGAAAAATTCCATCTGGAAGGAATTCACATGAATGCTGCTTGCCTATTGTTAGTGCCATATATTAATAACTTGAGTGTAATTGACTCAGTGCCAGAAATAAGATTTACCACGAGTTAATAACCTGAGGATTATCTGCTTGTGCATTCCACTATCATGAAATGCTCATATTCCTTAATAAAATCTTTTTTACTTTTTCATTAAATTAATCACCTATTCAAAAATATTTATTAAGTGAAAGATACTCTGCTAGTTTCTATATTTTACAAAGGAAAGAAACAAAGTCACTATTATCATGGAGCTTATATTTTAATACTATTTAAAGTCTTGGGAAATTTAAATTTTCAGAAAATATTTTTTGGCAATCTTAACAGTATCAGTGCTGAAAGGCTGTATGTTGAATGATGAATTATTTTAAAAGTTAAGTTTCAAAAAACCTGTTCTGCTGGTTTTGAGACATGACCGGCAGAGTGAGAAAATCTACTTTATTCCTTTTTCAAAAGTTGCCCTTTTCTAATGTCAAGCAACTACAGAACGGATGAACTTTGAAAGTGTCACTCTTGGAGTGTTGTGCAATTTGTTCTGAGTATGAATTAGTCAGGCGGAGCCTTTCAGTGCATTAAAAACCAGGAAGATGAGCTGAACATATCCCTAAAGGGCAAAAATACTGTTAAGTCCGCTTAGCTCAGTTTGTGCACCATTTCTTTCACAGTAGAGATTTCCTTGTTTCGTTGTATCATGCTCTTATGTGCCAGCATATCCTTAAAAGGATTGTGGTCAGGCCATAATGGACAGAAAGTATAGAATAAAGTAACGACACACTTATTTTTGTTGATTTATTACCCAGAAATGGATGAACCTGCTTTCTACAAAAGATGAAAGGTATTTTTTTCTGTTGTTTTGATGGCTTAGCTTTGACTGCACTAGTTTAAAATTAAATAATTCTTTTACTCAGCCAGTGTTTTATCTGAAAGTCATGAAACCATTAGCAAGATTTTTATTTTTACTAAATTCACAATTTTTTCAGCTGAAGTGGCCAGTGTTTATAAAAGTACACAATCATATTTTAAAAAGGCACTTGCCTGCAAAAGATCTAGGACATATGGCAGTACATTTCCAGATACAAAAATCACAATATGATCCCAGAATGCTGAGAGCAAGAGAGGATTATTGGGGAGGGAATGCAATGGAGTTAAAAGAAGGACTAGAAGCAAGCAGGTAGGAGAGGGGCCTTGCTGGAAAGATGTCAGCCCCTGCTTTGCTTCTCTTCCTTCTCCCTTCCCTAGTCCCTGACAGCCTTCCTCTGGACCCTGAAATCTAACCCAGTCTGGGACAATCTTGATAAAGACAATTTATAGATAAAGTATATCCATTGTTTTGTTGTCCTGGTCTGATTCTGGAAATTTCCCCTCTCCCAGTTCATGTGATTCCAGTGACGTGTCAGAGAAGAAGTTCTACACTTCGCACCCTGTGTTCAGGCTATTTCATCACTCAGCACAAGGATTGGTTCACAGCTGAGCACATTATCCAAGTAGAATCAATCAGGACCCTTATAATATTGACTGTAAGATTGACTGACCATTCATTTGTTTATTTTTAGATAACATTAACAGAGTGATTTTATGTTGCAAGTGGTTTACGTGTACGAAATAATTTCATTTTCACAACAACTGTGTGGGATTGGTATTATTATTATCCCTATTTTAAAAAGAAACTGAGGCTCAGAGGTGTTAAGGTGTTTGCCAAAGGTGGTATAGCTAGTAAGTCACAGGGCTAGGATTCTAAATCATACGGTCTCAAGCCACTTTCTCTTAACATCATATGACATTATTTTTCTTCTGAGATTGTAAATTATAAGCACCGTATAAGCCAGAGCATACCAGGGCTCAAGTTGCAAATGAAACCAACACAATAAAAGCAGTCAACAACAACAACAATAGTAGAGAGGAAGAGACAGACTCACCATTATTTGAACAAATTTTACAGAGTAAAAAGTATGGCAGGTATGGTGTGTGCCCTGGGCACTGCTGAGGGGTGGGGGGCTCGGGGAGTGAGTGCCAATGAACAGTTACTATTGGCCATCGAAGGTTCCATTGCCAGCTGTGAGAGATCTTTCAGCAATTTAAAACTAATTTCCATAGGTGCTATTTTCTATAGCTATGCCAGTTTGTCCTTACTCAATCCTGGAATAAATCACAACATTTCTTCCTCCTTGGTGGCCTATTTCCAGTTCAGTAAATATACACAGAATCATTATTATTATGTGATATCCAAAATTCTTTGCTGTCACACTCCGAATTCCTGGTGGCACACCAGAATGAATGCTTTGAGAATTCAAAACGAGGGTACGTATGACACCTCTGTACTCTTGAAACATCTGGATGTTCTTCTGGTAATACGTCTCGTGTTACTTCTCTCATTCTTCCATTCCAAGGACTCCAGATTGCCATGGATTTTAATGATTTATATCTGTAATGAATTCAGGTAAATGTGAGAGAGGTGGCATATCTCTCTACATAACAGAAAGTATTACACAGTAAATTAAAATCATCTGTGAATGCTTCTGTGCTCCACAGACATCATTATTTTGGCCTCCTTATAAACCGTAGAGAACTCTCTGTCCTTTTCTGTCATTCTGAAAAGAAAAGTTAGTTTTGCAAATACTAACAGAAAATCCTAATAGATTCTCATATACAAAGATTGTCCTTGGCACACGTATTCTGTGCTCCCTTTCTCTCCACTTCATTCCAGGCCCTCATCATGCCTTTATTTTGGCCCCAGCTGTTCAGGTCACTACTATTAGGACAGTAATAATACAATACCATTTCAGAGGTTTTAGTAAAAAGTTTCTTTTCCAAAAAGAAAACACTCACTATTTCTCCACCCTATTCTTGAAGCACGTGAATAGAATAAATGAGGTAAAGAAATAGAAATAATAAGCTAGTGTTGTTTTTGCACTTAGCACCTACTAACATATAGAACACTTCTCACTTAGCTCAAAAAACCTTTTACGCACAAAGCAAGTTCACAAATGTGATATTTCCTTTGTCGAGGAAGAGAGTCTGGTGTTTATTCTTCAACAGTTATTGAAGCTCTGGACAAACCGCCATTTTCTTTACATGCAACTCTGTTGATTCCTCAGCAATGGTAGCTGAATGTCCCACTTCAAATAACCTTAGTGTTTAGAATTTATTTTCAAAATCCTATTTTGCTCTTACAAAGCTGATTCCAGTGTAGAGCCGGTGCATGACCCTTTCTTAATTTCTGTGACTCTGTATTATTTGCTTTACTAGTTGTCATGGATTGAATTGTGTCCTCCCAAAATATCTGTCAACTTGGCTGGGTCATGATTCCCAGTATTGTATAATTGTGTACCATTTTGTAAATCTGATGTGATTTCCTTATGTGTTGTAAACTCTATCACTATGATGAGGTTATACTGATGAGGTTTACAGGATTAGATAGTGTCTTAATCCAATCTCTTTTGAGATATAAAAGAGAAAAGCGAGCAGAGACACATGGGAATCTCATACCACCAAGAAAGCAGTGCCGGGAGCAGAGAGCATCCTTTGGACCTGAGGTTCCTGCGCTGAGTTGCTCCCAGACCAAAAGAAGATTGATGCATCATAAGGACCTTCCTCCAGAGCTGACAGAGAGAGAAAGCCTTCTGCTGGAGCTGATGACTTGAATTCGGACTTGCAGCCTACTTGACTGTGAAGAAAGAATAAACTTCTCTTTGTTAAAGCCATCCACTTGTGGTATTTCTGTTGGAGCAGCACTAGATGACTAAGACGCTAGCTGAGGCTGAAGTTTAAATCATCAGTGTAATTGTTTGGTCTGAAACATTGTGGTTTCCTTCTGAGGAAGGAATTCTTTTAGTACTTTGAACAGTTAATTGTATTGCTTTTTTTTTTTTTTTTAATTGTGAAGTGTTCCAGTTTTATGAAGAAAGGAGTTCTCAATCGTTTATTAGAAGTTCTTACTTCAATGGATCTTTTATTTACTTATTATGTTTCTTAAATTGTGTAGACCTTAGTTTGCTCCTTACTTACTCTTTGGAGTTTGGAACACCATTTCCTTTAATTAGGGGTATAACAAATGCAATCAGCTGGCATATGTGATAAGATCATATACACATTTGACAAAATGCTAGTTTGTTTTTGTTTCCTTTGTTTAATGTGGAGGCAGCTGCCTTAAAAACCCATTGCCGTTGAGTCGATTCCAACTCATAGTGACTCTGTGGGACAGATTAGAACTACCCCATAGGGTTTCCAAGGAGTGGTTGGTGGGTATGAACTGCTGACCTTTTGTTTAGCAGCTGTAGCTCTTGAACATGCCAGCGGCTGCTTTAGTCTTATGTAAATTGGTGCACTGATTGTACCTTGAAGAATTGACTGTGGCCTGGGTTTAACTGTCAGTTCTTTAGAGAGCCATGAAGAGCTCTGTTGACAATTACCAACAGCTGAGTTTTTATGGCATCTAATAAATGCCTTTGGGCATTATAAAACAAGCTCCTTCCCAAGAGGTTCTTGTGCCACCCCCTTTCAAGAGCATGTGAAAGATTCTAAGCGAGTGAGTCGTACAGCAATACAAAACATCAACTCTGTTAATCATATGCTTAGCTTCCTTTCTCATGTCTAATTACTCACCAATCCTGTCTAGTATGTCTGAAAAATATCACTTGAATCCATCCCATGAAACCTAGTGCAGATGCCTCTCATCTTGTACTGAGGTATTAAAAAAATCTTTCTAACTAATGTTTATGTATCCAGTGTCTTCTATCTCGCTCTCATCCATTCTCAGTATTGCTGACCAACTTCTTTATAAAGAAAATATTTGCAAAGAGTTCACCTATCAAAGAATCTGATGACACTCTTTATTTCAAGATAAAAATCTAAACTCCTTGCCACGGTACATAGGGACTTTTGAAAGTTGTTCCCATCATAGTTTTCAACTTCATCTCCAGCCAACAATTACCTTCTCCAGCCCCACCAAAAACACATTATGCTTTATTAAAACATATGTGCTTGGGAATTTTGAAGCACTTTTCATTTTCCTGACAACTCTAAGCCAGTTAATTTAATGATTTCACTAAGAGTCTACTTTGTGTAAGATAATTTTCTAAGCACTAAATTACAGGAGGAATAAGATAGGCAAGGTCTCTGTTGTCTTCTAAATTACAGTATAGGAGTAGGGGAGACCAAAACAAACAAAATAAACATATATATGGAAAAGAATTCTCAATAAATATGTATATATAATTTTAGATAGTAATAAGTGCAACAAAGAAAATCAAAAATGGATAATAGGTTAGAGAATGTTTTCTCAACCAGAAATTGTAAGAAACCCAAACCCACTGCTGTTGAGTGGATTCTGACTCATAGTGACCCCATAGGACAGACTGGAACTGCCCCATAGGGTTTGCAAGGAGCGCCTGGTGGATTCAAACTGCCGACCTTTTGGTTAGCAGCCATAGCTCTTAACCACTACGCCACCAGGGTTTCTAGAAGTTGAAGACAATTTGGATATATTTTGTACTGTTTTAAAATCTTATCTTATGCAGGACTTCAGAGGTTTTGTGATATTCTCAAAGAAAAAGATAGTTTAAAATTTTGTTTTTGGGTGATGTCCTGTTTACATTAGGCTGATGTAGTCATATTTGAGTAGCCAGTTTAAATTTCTTTGATGGAATGGCAACTTTTTAGCAATGTGATTTTTACAACTTGTTCTCTGGCTGTTGATTTTTAGCAAGTTCATTTTATTATTATTTTTTTTCTTTTGCATACTAAAATCATTATTTTTTTCCTACAGAGGAAAAAGAAAATACTTTAGGTCATATGTATGCATTTGTGTTTACTGTCATTATTTCATATAAGTGTAGCATAGGTTTCAATAATAGCATATATAATTTTTGATGCCCTCACCCATGTCATTTACTTTGCTTTTGCAAACTAAACTGAGCCAGTGTGGCCAATCCCAATTTTTCTGAACCTTTAGTGGATAGTTGGCCCATGACAATTCCAAACCCAAAACCAAACCCATTGCCAGTGAATCGATTATGACTTATAGCGACCCTATAGCATAGAGTAAACCTACCCCATACGGTTTCCAAGGAGCAGCTGGTGGATTTGAATTGCTGACCTTTTGGTTCGTAGCTGAGGTCTTTATCACTGTGCCACCAGGGCTCCTTAAAGGTATGTAAATACCTATAAGTTCCTCCCTCACAACCTTACTACCAAGTATGTTCTAATGAAAATTAGTCTCAGATAAAATTCTACCATATCAAATGTTATTTCATAGGCAGACACAAAAACAGTCATATAATACTTTCTGTAAAGTCAGTAAAGTCACTGTACTCTGCTTTTGGGTAGTCTGACAAACTCCTTGTATTAAAAGTTCATTCTAAGTTTGCTGAATACCCATCATATCATGGGATGACAATGCTATTCAAGCAAAATTAAATTTATTATCATTTACTGCACAAAGGGAAAATATCACCTTGACAGTGTTAAACAGATCTCAAAGGGAGGAAGTCAGAGTGAGAGGTTTATAGGATTTTGCCGTCTGAGTTCAAGTTGCTTGAGGTAAGTCTTTCAGATTGTAATTAGGCAAAGTTTTTGACTTAATGGTAAAAGATTGGTTAATACAGAAAAATGAGAATGTTGAAGCAAATCTTGATAGGTAAATTGTCATTTGATAAGCAAGTTATATACCCATGTGAGCAGATGGCTGTCGCTAATAAATCGATCTGTAGTAGTTTCAGTCTTACATTTCCAGGTAAAGGTTTATTGGTAAGTATAGTTAAGTCATGTTGTCATTGGTGTTGGCAAAACTGGTTAGGTCTCAAGGCAAAGACAACGCTGTTCTCCTGCCTGGATCAGCGAATCTTCTAATCAGATCACTATATGGAGACTTCCAATAAGTGAAGTGAAAGAAAACTGAATACTGTTCTAGTTTCAAGTCCTTCCTGGAAAGTTACAGACTGCTGGCCTATCCAGACCCATATTCTCCATGCCCATTTCATGAAGAGGCAGCAGTGCTTGATCCATATTTCTAGTCAACTACATATCTTGAACACCACTCAGTTCAATAAAGAAACACTACTTTCGTTGTCTCTTAAGCTAACTTCTATGTAATGGCAGTATCTTGAATGACTTCAGTTAGTCACCTTTGGTATGTGTACTCTTATTAAGTATTTCAATTCTTTCAAGAGCTAAATAACTACCTACTGAATTATTCATTTAAACAATCACCTCTATGGTGTAAATTAAAGTTCATTTATATACACACTTATTGATATCACTGTGTATTTAAAAATGTTTATAGACAATATGAGCCCCTGGTGGCACAGTGGTTAAGAGTTCGACTGCTAACCAAAAGGTGGGCAGTTTGAATCCACCAGCTGCTCCTTAGAAACCTATGGGTTAGTTCTACTCTGTCTATAGGTTCGCTATGAGTTGGAACTGACTTGACAGAAATGAGTGGGTTTTTTTGTTTGTTTGTTTTATAGACAATACTTGCAATTGTATACAGTTGTGAAGCTAGAAGGTACATACTGCTAATAAAATAAAAATTGTAAATGGATGTCCTGTAGATGGTAAGTAATTAGAATCGTCTCTTAGCTGTTCTAGTATACTATTTTTGCAAAGAAATTTAAAAAAGTATTTACCCTTAAATATCAAACTCTAAAAATTTGCTTAAATGACAATCATGCAATGCAGATTTTTTCTTATTATTTATTATTTGTATTTTCATTTTCTCAATGTTTTTATAACTAATGTTTTCAAATATACAAAAAGTTAAATAGCTACTAAACTTACCACCTAGATTCAATAATTATGAACTCTGCCATATTTGCTTGCTCTATCTAATTTATATCCAATTTTACTTTACTGAGAACTTTCAAAATAAGTTTCAGACATCATATCATGCAATCCTTAAATGCTTAAGCACATGCCTACTAAGAATAAAGACACTCTTCAACATAACTACAAAGTTATCACCTAATTACTACAAATCTCTAATATCATCAAAAATCCAGTCCATTTTCAAATTTCAGCATAGATATTTTCTGTCTTATTGTGCAGTAATTGAAGTATAGGTTTTAGACAAATTCCAATTTCATTGTTCCACATCAGCATTCAAAATCAATACACATATATTTTACTGTTATAATAACTACTTCTTAATAGGAGTTATAAAGAAATCATTTTTGAACTATTATATTTTTAAAATAGGTGGTGTAAATCCTAATTTCTGCCTGTGGTTAATGAGGCAAGATCAGATTATGTTAAAGAGAATTAGGGTGGGAACTAACACCCTTACCCAGTTCACATCCCTGATCCAATTATCCTCCTTGCTACTAGTACCAAGAAAAATACTATTACTTTCAAAGAAAAACTTTGCTTAAATTACCTATGGGTTCACTTGAGTTTGTAGATATTTCATCAGGTAATATATCAAGCAGAAAAACAACATTGATTTGAAGGGAAAATAAAAGAAGCACAGAAAATAAAGTCTATTCATTAATAGCACAAATTTAGCAAACCAAGATCACCATTATCCAACACCATATGTCCATACACAAGGTAGTGCTAAACAAGTAACAATTCCTTTTACGAAGCAAAGAGGACTGATGTATTTCAGGCTCTGATGAAGAGGCCAAACATTGTGCCCCAGTTAAGGAGTCAGAGGAGTCGCTGGGTGGTGCAAATGGTTAATACACTCATCTGCCAGTCGAAAAGTTGGAGGTTCGAGTCCACCCAGAGGTGCCTCAAAAGAAAGACCTGGCAATCTACTTCTGAAAAATCAGCCAATGACTATCCTATTAAGCACCGTTCTACTCTGACACACATCGGTTCACCATAAGTCAGAATTGACATGACGGAAATTGTTTTAAAGTAGTTGGAACACACTATGCAAATCTGAACTGGGAGGACATGCTCTTCTGAAGCTTACTGAAAAGTAAAAAAAAAAAAAATCTGAAAATACCCATTAAGCAGAACTCTGGCTGAGGAGAGCTGAGTCAAAGGAATAGGAGCTTGAAAGCTCTGGCAAAGGGCAGGTAACAGAACATTTCAGCTAACAACTCTTTTGGCTGACCAGATACCAACAAAGAAAAATTTTCCATCAGGTACATTTCACTTCCTCTCTATTTCACACCCTCACCCTGAGTATTTTGGTGAACATTTTCATTGAAAGCTTTGTTTTCCTGCTAAAGAAGCTAACTTGCAGCTATATCACAATTTTCCAAGTATCTTTTAGCAATTATATATCATGGAAAAAATGGGAGACTTGCAATGGAGCCAGAATAGTTCTGTGACTTGCTTCTTTAAGCTATTATATTAAAAAGTACACGAGGCTTCCTGTTTTCTATATTTGATGCCAATAGTAAATAAACCATTCTAATATTCTTAGTTGTAATATTTGATAAGATGAGATTAAACTATACTTGAATTATTTAATAATGTTAAGGCATAAAAGAGAATTATCTATTGTGCAATGATTAAAAGCTTGGCTCTGGAGTCAGAATACTTGGTTCAAATCTGTAACCACCACATTGCTGTTGTGAACAATACCTATTTCCTTTGAGCCTCAGTTTCTTTGACTGAATATTAAGGTTATTAGAACCTATATCATTGGATTATTGAAATAATTAAATGAGAAAAAAGGTCATAATGGTATTAGAAAAAGATCTAATACCATACCTGTCATTATTATATTTTTACTGTTATTATGATTATTATTTTATTTGTATTAGTATAAAAGGAATCTCTTATAAACTTTCTATTAGCTTTAATCTTATTTTGCCTTTATTCTCACCAATCTAAACTCCTGAGAAAATATATATATGTATATATATATATATATAATTTTTTAAACTGTTCATTGCCTCTTAAGTTTCTGGTTTTAGAAAATGTTTGATTCCAAAAATGTTATTACCCTTAGTGGAAGAGCCTCCTTCGTGACTATCAATCCCACTTCCTCTTTTCTGTACACACAGCTGGAGGACAATTTTTTGCTTCCTTAGCAGGTAGGTGTGACAATGTGGCTGAGTTATAGCTCATGGGGAAGAAGGGATATACAGCACATCCGGGCCAGGCCCTTAAAACTTGGTCCTCTTAACTTTTCCCATTCTGTTGGCTACATGTAGAGGAAAGCTTGGAATTCATACTTTGAAGATGGAAGGGCAACAAGGTGGAAAGAACCTTAGAAGAGGGCTGTCCACTTACCAAATGTATACCTCTTTGGATTTACATAACTGAAAAATAAATTTAGGCTCTGATATTTTGGGGTGTGCCTTTTATAGCAGCTGTTATTACCTTAACTAAACTCTTCCTTACCTATTGCCATCCAGATCATTCCAACACATAGCGACCCTAAAGGACAGAGTAAAACTGTCCTATAGAGTTTCTAAGGCTGTAATGTTTATGGAAGCAGACTGCTACAACTTAATCGCTCAAATCGGTTGGTGGGGTGGTGGGTAGGAACTGCCGACCTTTTGGTTAGCAGCTGAGTGCTTAACTCCTGTGCCACCAAGGTTCCTTATCTCATTTAATGTCTTCTATAGAGTCACTATGAGTTGGAATCAACTCGACAGCAACTGGTTTGGTTTTCTTGTTGTTGTTTTTTGGTTTCATTATCCTCTGTATGGAGCCCTGGTGGTGCAAATGTTTAACTGCTGGTTTGTTAACTGAAAGTTTGACAGTTTGAACTCACCTAGCCACTCTGAAGGAGAAAGACCTGGCAGTCTGCTGTTAGTAAATATTACAGCCAAGAAAACCCTATGGGGCAGTTCTACTCTGTCATATGTAGTTGCTATAAATCGAGAAAAACAGATACAAATTACCAACATTGGGAATAAGGATGTGAGATCACTACATATTCTACAGATATTAAAAGGATCTTAACGTAACATTAGGCAGCTCAGTGGTGCAAATCTTTTAGGCAATTGACAGCTAGCTGAAAGATTGGCAGTTTAAACCCACCCAAAGATGACTGGAAAGACAGACATGGCAATCTGCTTCTGAAAAATCACAACTTTGAAAACGCTATGGAGTAGTTCTACTCTGCACATGAGGTCACCATGAGTCAGAATCCAAGCAACTTACAACATAACAACAAGGTAATATTATGAACAACTTTATGCCTATAAACTTGACAAATTACTAATTCATTGAAAATCACAAACTACTAAAACATTCTCAAGAAGAAAGAGATAAATTGTATCTATTAAAAAAAATTGAATTTGTAATTAAAAACAAACTTTCCACACAGAAAACTCCAGGACATATGGCATCACTGATGTTATCTATCAAACATTTAAGGAAAAAAAAAAATTCTAATTATAGAAAAACTCTCCTAGAAAATTGAAGAGTAGGGAATACTTCCAAAATCATTCTGTGTAGCCAACATTATGCTGATACCAAAACCTAACAAAGGTATTTTAAAGGAGAAAATTATAGACAAGTTTTTTTTTCATAAAAATAGATGTAAAAATTCTGAACAAAATTTTAGCAAATCATATCCAAAAATTAATAAGGATCATTCATCATAACTAAGTAGGGATTATTTCAAGAATATAATTTAGGGGGGCATGGCCAAGATGGCAGAGTAGTTAGAAGCTTCCTATATCCCTCTTACAACATAGACCTGGAAAAACAAGTGATGTGATTCTATATGAATATCTAAGAGCCCTGAACAAGGCAAAGTTGAGGAATTGGACCAAGTGTCAGGGCGAGGGAGAGGGAGAAGGTTTGGAAGAAGTGAAGCGCACCAGAGCCATGGCAACAAAACTGCAGCGCTGCAGCCACACCGGTCTGCAGTGAAGCAGACAAACAGCTGTGCTGTGCATGTGCTTGGGAAGCAGTTTCCACATTGAGAGAGACCTGGCAGCAGAGATTCTGCTTGGACACTTTGAACCAGTGAAAAGCAGCTCCCAAGTGGCTAAGATAAGTACATGCATGCGGCCTTTCACACAGATTAAAAAATAAATAAATAAATAAAGCCCATCTGGGAAAAACCTCTCTCCCTTTTACCTCCTCCCTCCACACTCTGCACCGGGAGTCTGCTGGGCCGAAGGTAGATCCCAAAAGGTGCCCTAACCCATTCTTCTGGCCTTGGAGAGAAAACAAATAAGTTACTGTCTCCCCTAAGTCAGGAACACAGGGTTGGCACAGCTCCTTTGCTGGCCACAGGTATAAGGGGTCTGCAGACTCTGAGTGCCTTACACCCCTGTATAGACTTGAGGGGACCCATCTCAACAGTGTTAGCCCTCACCACCACAGTATAACAGGGCAAACGTCTGAAGTTTAACTTCAACTGCTTCAGCTGTGAAGTGGCAGATTTGTGACCCTCGAAACAGCCCTGTCCCTTAAGTAGGCACTTTTATTGATCTGCAACAGGGGCTTGAGAACTGGTGGGATCACCTAAAGCTCCTAGTCACCTGCTACAGGAGTCCAAGAAAAAATGGTGCCCTTGAGTCTTTACAGCCAACGGAGTGGGGTGCTCATAGTCCAGCTGCAAAACTCACCTACCTATTCACCTTATAGAATAGGGACACACTTTCCTTTCAGACTCTCAGGGGCAGCCGTCAGCCCACTGCCTGGCTCAGCGCATGATCCCCTACCACAGCCAGAGTCCGGTGCCTGTACCAATCACCCATGCCTCTCTAAGACTGGGGGTGAGAGCCCGCATCCCACACTTGGTGACTGACTGCCTGGACACCTGAGCTGAACCCATACAGGAAAATTTAATGGACTCATGTGTGCACATACTTAGTTACAAAACTAACTAACTAGTGACAGGATGTTAGAGATTCAAAGGTGTCAAAAATCAAACTAGTGCACACTAGCAGCCTATTTGGGCATACCAAAATAAAACAAGAAGCTAGAACAGACTAAAGAAATATAAAATAAAATTATAATAACTTACTGATGGCTAGGAGACAACAGTCAATATCAAATCAAATAAAGAGGCAGTCCATGATGGCTTCAGCAAGCTCCCAAAATAAAGAATCAATAAATTCTATGGAGGAAGAAAATTTCTTGGAATTACCAGAGGAAGAATACAAAAGATTAATAAACAGAACTCTCCTAGAAATTAGAAAGGAAATTCTACAGCATGCAGTAAAAGCCAGGGAACATACATACAAAGTAGTAGCAGAACTTAAGAAAGTTATTCAAGAATATAATGATAAATTTAATAGGCTGCAAGAATCCATAAAGAGACAACAATCAGACATCCAGAAGATTAACAATAAAATTTCAGAATTTGACAACTCAATAGAAAGTCGTAGGAGCAGAATTGAGGCAGTAGAAGTTTGAATTAGTGACATTGAAGATAAAGCTCTTGATGCCAAGTTATCTGAGGAAAAATCAGATAAAACAATTTAAAAAAATGAAGAAACTCTAACAGTCACATGAGACTCTATCAAGACAAATAACCTATGAGTGATTGGAGTACAAGAATGGGGGAGATAATAGAAAATAGAGAGAATATTGTGGAAGATTTGTTGACGGAAAACTTCCCTAATATCATGAAAGATGAGAAGTTATCTATCCAAGATGCTCACTGAACCCCACATAAGGTAAATCCCAATAGAAAGTCACCAAGACATATTATAATCAAACTTACCAAAACCAAAGATAAAGAGAGAATTTTAAGGGCAGCTAAGGATAAAGGAAAAGTTATCTACAAAGGAAAGTCAATTAGAATAAGCTTGAACTAATCAGCCGAAACCATGCAGGCTAGAAGGCAATGGGATGACATACATAAAGGCTTGAAGGAAAATAACTGTAGCCAAGAACTATATATCCAGGAAAATTGTTTCTCAAATACGATGCTGAAATTAGGGTATTTCCAGACAAACAGAAGTTCACGGAATTTGCAAAAACCAGACCAAAATTACAAGAAATACTAAAGGGAGTCTTACAGTAAGATAATCAATAACACCAGATAAAACTGCAAGAGTAGAACACTGGACAAAGCAACCAGATATTGACTCAGATTCAGATATCGAAAATACATCAAACTTAAAACACTGAAAATAGGGAAACAGATATCAATATGTAAAAAAAAGGACAACATTAAAACAAAAAAGAGGGACTTAAAAAATGGAGACATTGATTTCTCATATGGAGGGGAAGTTAAGGTGATATAAAGTAATAAAAGACTGGTATAAACTTAGAAAAATAGGGGTAAATATTAAGGTAACTACAAAGGAATCTAACAATCCTGAAAATCAAAATTAAAAAGTTGAAAAACATAAAGACCCAGCAAACACAAAATCTACAGCAAAGAAAAAGATGAAAAAAAATACATAAAGAAAAACTACTCAGCACAGAAAATTGAGGAGAACAAAGAAACTGTGAACAACACACAAAAAGAAATATCAGGATGACAGCACTAAACTCATACCTATCAATAATACGTTAAATGTAAATGGACTTAATGCACCAATAAAGAGATGGAGAGTGGCAGATTGGATAAAAAAGCATGATCCATCTATATGCTGCCAACAAGAGATGCACTTTAGACTTAAAGACACAAACAGGCTAAAAACTCAAAGGATGGAAAAAAACATATCAAGCAAACAACACTAAAAAAGAGCTGAAGTGGCAATATTAATCTCTGACAAAATGGACTTTAAAGTAAAATCCACCACAAAGGATAAGGAAGGGCACTTTACAATGATTAAAGGGTCAATACACAAGGAGGACATAACTATAATAAATATTTACGCACCCAACAACAGGGCTCCAAAATACATAAAACAAACTCTAACAGTTCTGAAGAGAGAGATAGACAGATCTACAATAGTAGTAGGAGATTTCATGACACTTTCAGTGAAGGACAGGACATCCAGAAAGAAGCTCGACAAAGACTCGGAAGACCTAAATGCTACCATCAAAAGACTCGGTCTCATAGATATATACTGAACACTCCACCCAACAGCAGCCAAGTACACTTTCTTTTCTATCACCCAAGGAACATTCTCCAGAATAGACCACATATTATGCCATAAAGCAAGCCTTAACAAAATCCAAAATATTACAAAGCATCTTTTCTGACCATAGAGCCATAAAGGTGGAAATCAACAACACAAAAAGCAAGGAAAAAAAAATTCAAACACATGGAAACTGAACAACACCTTGCTCAAAAACTACTGGGTTATAGAAGACATTAAGAATTGAATAAAGAAATTCATAGACTTAAACTAGAATGAAAACACATCCCACCAGAACCTTTGGGATACAGATAAAGCAGTGCTTAGAGGTCAGTTATAGCAATAAATGCACACATCCAAAAAGAAGAAAGGGTCATAATCAAAGCATTAACCCTACAACTGGAACAAGTAGAAAGAGAGCAGCAAAGGAAGCCCACAGGCGCCAGAAGGAAGGAAATAATAAGAATTAGAGCAGAATTAAATGAAATAGAGAACACAAAAACAACTGAAAGAGTTAACAAGTTCAAAAGCTGGTTCTCTGAAGAGGTCAACAAAATTTATAAACCATTGGCCAAACTGACAAACGAAAAAAAAAAAAGAGGAAGCAGATAACCCATATAAGAAATGAGATGGGTGACATCACAACAGACCCAACAGAAATTAAAAGAATCCCAACAGATTACTATGAAAAATTGTATTCTGACAAATATGAAAACCTAGAGGAAATGGACAAATTTCTAGAAACTCACTACCTACCTAAAATAACACAGAGAGGTAGAACAACTAAATAAACTCATAACAAAAGAAGAGATTGAAAAGGTTATTAAAAAACTCCAAACAAAACAAAGCCCTGGCCCCGATGGCTTCACTGGAGAATTCTACCAAACGTTCAGAGAAGAGATAACACCACTTCTACTAAAGGTATTTCAGAACATAGAAAAGGATGGAATACTCCCAAACTCATTCTATGAAGCCAGCATAACCCTGATACCAAAACCAGGCAAAGACACCACAAAAAAAGAAAATTACAGACCAATATCCCTCAGAAACATTGATGCAAAAATCCTTAACAAAATTTTAGCCAGTAGAACTCAGCAACATATCAAAAAAATAAGTCACCACGATCAAGTGGGATTTATACCAGGTATGCAGGGGTGGTTCAACATTAGAAAAACAATCAACGTAATCCATCACATAAATAAAACAAAAGACAAGAACCGCATGGTCTTATCAATTGATGCAGAAAAGGCATGTGACAAAGTCCAACACCCATTCATGATGAAAACTCTCAAGAAAACAGGAATAGAAGGAAATTCCTCAATATAATTAAGGGCATTTATACAAAGCCAACAGCCAACATCATCCTAAATGGAGAGACATTGAAAGCATTCCCCCTTGAGAACAGGAACCAGACAAAGATGCCCTCTATCACCACTATTATTTAACATTGTGCTGGAGGTCCTAGCCAGAGCAGTTAAGCTAGAAAAAGAAATAAAGGACATCCAAATAGGTAGGGAAGAAGTCAAACTATCTCTATTTGCAGATGCTATGCCTTATACACAGAAAAACCCAAAGAATCCACAAGAAAACCACTGGAACTAATAGAAGATTGCAGCAAAGTTTCAGGATACAAGATAAACATACAAACATCAGTTGGATTCCTTTACACCAACAAAGAGAACCTTGAAGAGGAAATCACCAAATCAATACCATTTACAATAGTCCCCAAGAAGATAAAATACTTGGGAATAAATCTAACCAGAGAAGTAAAAGATCCTTACAGAGAAAACTACACGACACTACTGCAAGAAACTAAGAGACCTGCATAAGTGGAAAAATATACCTTGCTCATGGATAGGTACACTCAACATAGTGAAAATGTCATTTCTACCCAAGCAATCTACAGATACAATGCAATCCCGATCCAAATTCCACCAGCATTTTTTAATTAGATGGAGAAAAAAATCAGCAACTTCATATGGAAAGGGAAGAGGCCCTGAATAAATACAGCATCACTCAAGAAGAAGAACATAGTGGGAGGCCTTACACTGCCTGATTTTAGGACCGATTTATACTGCCACAGTAGTCAAAACAGCTCGGGACAGGTACAACAACAGATACATAGACCAATGGAACAGAGTTGAGAATCAAGATACAAGCTCATCCACCTATGAGCAGCTAATATTTGACAAAGGCCCAGAGTCCATTAATTGGGGAAAAGACAGTCTTTTTAACAAACGGTGCAGACATAAATGGATATCTATATACAAAATACTGGAACAAGACCCATATCTTACATAATGTACAAAAACTAACTCAAAATGGATCAAAAACTTAAATATAAAATCAAAAACAATAAAAATCATGGAAGAAAAAACAGGGACAACAATAGGAGCCCTAATACATGGCATACACACAATACAAACCATAAGTAACAATGCACAAGTACCAGGAGAGAGACTAGATAAATGGGAGCTTCTAAAAATCAAACACCTATGCTCATCAAAAGACCTCACCAAAAGAGTAAAAAGACAAACTTTAGACTGGGAAAAAACTTTTTGGCTACAACAGATACGATCAGCATTTAATCTCTAAAATCTATAAGATACTTACTGCAAAACCTCAACAACAAAAAGACAAATAACCCAATTAAAAAATGGGCAAAGGATATGAACAGGCACTTCACCAAAGAAGATATTCAGGTGGCTAACTGACACACGAAGAAATGCTCACGATCATCAGCCATTAGAGAAATGCAGATCAAAACTACAATGAGATATCTCACCCTAACAAGGCTAGCATTAATCCAAAAAACACAAAGTAACAAATGCTGGAGAGGTTGTGGAGAGACTGGAACACTTATACACTGTTGGTGGGAATGTAAAATGGTACAACCACTTTGAAAATTGATTTGGTGCTTCCTTAAAAAGCTAGAAATAGAAGTACCATACAATCCAGCTATCCCACTCCTTGGAATATATCCTAGAAAACAAGAGCTGTCACATGAATAGATATATTCACACCCATGTTCAATGCAGCACTGTTCACAATAGCAAAAAGATGGAAGCAACCTAGGTGCCCATCAACAGATGAATGGATAAACAAACTATGGTATATCCACACAATGGAATATTACACAATGATAAAGAACAATGATGAAGCTATGAAACATCGTATAACATGGTGGAAGCTGGAATTTATTATGCTGAGTGAATTTAGTCAGTTACAGAAGGACAAATACTGTATAATACCACTATTATAAGAACTAAAGAAAAGGTTTAAACACATAGAAAACATTCTTTGATAGTTACGAGGGTGAGGAGGGAGGGTGAGGTTTATTTACTAACTAGATAGTAGATAAGAATTATCTTAGGTGAAGGGAAGGACAGCACACACTACAGGGGAAGCCAGCACAACTGGACTAAACCAAAGCTAAGACGTTTCCTCAATACAATTAAATACTTTGAGAGACAGAGTAGCAGGGATGGGGTCTGGGGAACCATGCTTTCAGGGGACATCTAGGTCAATTGGCATAACACAGCTTATTAAGAAAATGTTCTGCATCCTACTTTGGTGAGTGGCGTCTGGGGTCTTAAAAGCTTCCAAGAAGCCATCTAAAATGCATCAATTGGTCCCAACCACTTGGAGTACAGGAGAAGGAAGAACACCAAAGACACAAGGGAAGTATTAGCCCAAGAGACAGAATGGGCCACATAAACCAGAGACTTCATCAGCCTGAGACCAGAAGAACTAGATGGTGTCCATCTACCACCAATGAAGGTCCTGACAGGGAACACAACAGAGAGTCCCTGATGGAGCAGTAGAATGATGGGATGCAGAACTCAAATTCTAGTAAGAATACCAGACTTAATGGTCTGACTGAGACTGGAGGTGCCCCAGAAAGCAAGGCCCCTGGACTCTCTATCAGCCCAGAACTAAAACAATTTCTGAGGCTAACTCTTCAGACAGGGATTGGACTGGACTGTGGGACATAAAGTGACACTTGTGAAGAATGTGCCTCTTAGTCAAGTACATACAAGAGACCAAAGGGGCAGCTTCTGTCCAGAGGTGAGATGGGAAGGCAGAGTTAGGAGCTGGTTGAATGTTCATGGGGAATCAGGGGTGAAGGGGAGGAGTGTGCTGTCGCAGAATGGGGTGAGCGGTTGGGGTCTCATAACAATGTATGTAAAAAAAAAAATTCTTATGGGAGACTAACTTGAAATGTAAACTTCATTTAATTACAACAATAAAAAAAAGAATATAGGTTTAACATTTGAAAATCAATCAATGCAATTTATTATATTAATAAATTACAAAAGAAAAACAAATTACCATTTCAATAGACACAAAGCATTTGACAACATCCAACACCCATTCCTGATAAGATCTTGGAAATGTAAGAATAGAAGGAAACTTCCTTCAAAACGACAAACGGCATCTAAGAAAAAACCAACAACAAATATATTTATGGTTAAAGATGGAATGCTTACCTTAGGATCAGCAATGAGACAAGGATGTATGTTCTCACAACTTCTATTCAACATAGTATTGAATGTTCTATCCAGTGTAAGCATGCAAGAAAGAGAAATAAAAGACATCCATATTGGAAAGAAAGAAGTTAGACTGTCCTTACTTAAAAATAAAATGACCTCCCTTGTGGGATCTACCAAAATTATTAACTGTTTATCAAGTTTTAAAGATATAAGTTCAATACAAAAAATTTGTTTTTATATCCTAGCAATAAAGAGTTGGAATTTAAATTAGCAAGCAAAAGTTTTTACAGTAACATCAAAAATATAAAATATTTAAGGGTAATTCTTACAAAAGATCTGTAATATTGTACATTACACTTAAAATATGGCTGAGTTAAATTGAAGAAGCCCTAAATAAATTGAAAGACATACCATATTCATGGGTAAGAAGATTCAATATCATTAATTTTCTTAGTTTTTGAGTATGGATATCCCATTTTTCCATTATCATTTGTTGAAAAGATTATCCTTTCTCTACTGAATTATTTCTAA
The DNA here is from genome assembly GCA_030035585.1 of Dugong dugon. Lineage (NCBI taxonomy): Eukaryota > Metazoa > Chordata > Mammalia > Sirenia > Dugongidae > Dugong > Dugong dugon. The sequence continues at coordinate 46,948,686 of CM057465.1, forward strand.
CTTTCTTAAAAATAGGTTGTGTATAAACCAAAACTGAACTCATTGCCTTCGAGTCGATTCCGACTCATAGCAACGCTATAGGACAGAGTATAACTGCCCTGTAGTGCTTCCAAGGAATGGCTGGTAGATTCGAACCGCTGACCTTTTGGTTAGCAGCTGTAGCTCTTAACCACTGCACCACCAGAGCTCCAAGTTGTCTATGTATGTCTATTTCTGGATTCCTTATTCTACTTCATTTATCTGTCTATTTTTGTGTCAATGACACGCTGTCTTGATTATTGTAGCTTTATAATAAGTCTTGGAATAAAGAATAGTGTTTGTCCTCTTTTCTTTTTCTCTTTCAAACTGGGAATAAATGAGGTTTTGCTTCAGAATCATGTGCTTAAAAGTTGGTTCTTCTTTTATTAGGTGTATGACAATTTACTTAAATTCTCTGACTTTCAATTTTTTTTTTAAATAACAGTATTTTTACCTATGTTGAAAGGTTATTTTAAAAATTTTTAAAATATAATATAATACATACATGATTCATAGAAAAGTCCCATAGTACCAAACCAAAAAACCCATTGCTTGGCGTCAATTCAGAATCATTGCAACCCTATAGGACAGAATCCCAAACGGTGGGCTGTTCAAATCCAGCAGCCACTCCTTGGATATTCTACGAGATAGTTCTAATCTGTCCTATCAGGTCACTATGAGTTGGAATCAACTCGAAGGCAATGGGTTTGGTTTATAGGGTTTCTGAGGCCATAAATCTTTACAGAAGCAGACTTCCACATCTTTCTCCTGTGGAGTGGCTGGTAGGTTTGAACTAGCAACTTTATGGTTAGCAGCCAAATGCTTAAACACTGTAAACGCTGTGCCACCAGGGCTCCTGCACACAGTTCAATGTCAATAAATGTGCTAATTCTTGGATTATGTAATGGGGAGTATAAAAAAAAATATAGACAAGTAACTGTAGAAACAAGACAATTCTGCATGCATGTGTTACATACTTGGGTTACCTGGGCTTTATTCTGAGAAGTGGGTATCTGAGCTACCAACAACCTACATACCATTATGTGAATTATAAATAGAAACCACCTGTGTATGAACACATAAGTAACGATGCCCTTTGCTTGAGATGATGCAGCCCTGCACTAGTGTGTGTAAGATTAGGAAACGAAGTGTGAACTGAATTCAATCTCTCATTTTCCAGGACCTGCTTCTCTGTGCAACACACAAACTGTACAGCCTGATATGGAGGACCTGGTGGTAACTTTCCACAGTGGAATGGCCAATATTTTCTCATTATGTTCCTGCCTTCATGGTTTCTTGCCCAGAATCTATGATATCTGACAAAAAGGAATACTCTAATCTTAAGGTGAAGTTGACAGTTTGTTCCCAAGATATTTAGAAAAGTATTTTTCCAGAACCCTGAATAAAAATTGAATTGGAGAGTGTACTATTTGGGAAAGGTTGATAACAAAAAATATTACTACATTTTGTTCTAATGTACCGTATTACGGGTCAAACAATACAGAAAGAAATTCATGTAAAATATTGGTAATTTAAAGTTGGTATCTCCATTTCCTAAAAAGATATAAAGGAGTCTGTAAGACTCTTTATTTTATGGGTTTCCTCCTTACTTGGATGGATTTAAATAGTGATGACACCTTTTCTGAACTATAATGTCCTGCTTTCAGCTTGTACAAAATACAATGCTGAGCCATTTTGTTTAGGTTTTAAAATGTCAAATAATTAGAACACTTGCTATTGAAACCTATCTGTGTGGGATCTATTTATTTGAAAGCAAGAGATAACATAAGTGAGAAGAAAGATGTGGCATTCTGCCAAGATGAATTTCTTAAGGCTGACAGCATTCCAATCAAGAAAAGACTCATTATTGAAAAAGTAACAACAGACAAGAAAGCCATGCGTTTATCTTTCAGTAAAGTATGGATGCAACATTGTGAATGCTCTGTTTTAATTAAATGGCAATTTCAAAGAATTTCCAGAATATTTATATTATGTTTATACCTTTTTTACATTTATTCATATATCCATGCTTTTATTAAGTGTCATCGAATGGTTCGGACTCATAGAGACACTATGAACAACAGAAGGAAACACTGCCCGGTCCTGCGCCATCCTCACAATGGTTGCTATGTTTGAGCCCATTGTTATAGTCACTGTGTCAATCCGTTTCATGGAGGATCTTTCTCTTTTTCACTGAACCTCTACTAAGCACAATATCCTTTTCCAGGAACTGGTCTTTCCTGATAACATGTACAGAGCATGTGAAATGAAGTCTCGTCATCCTAGCCTCCAAAGAGCACTCTAGCTGTACTTCTTCCAAGACAGATTTGTTCGTTCTTCTGGTAGTCCACGGTATAGTCAGTATTCTTCATCAACACAATAATTCAAAGGCATCAATTCTTCTTTGGTCTTCCTTATTCATTATGCAGCTTTCGAAAGCATAAGAGGTGATTGAAAATACCACAGCTTGGGTTAAGCACCTTAGTCCTGAAAGCGACATCTTTGCTTTTTAATACTTTAAAGAGATCTTTTGCAGCAGATTTGTCCAACGCAATACGTTGTTTGATTTCTTGACTGCTGCTTCCATGGATGTTGATTGTGGTTCCAAGAAAATGAAATCCTTGACAACTTCAATATTTTTTCTGTTTATCATGATGCTGCGAGAATGCTTATTTTCTTTATGTTGAGATGTAATTCATACTGGAGGCTGTAGTCCTTGATCTTCATCAGTGCTTCAAGTCCTCTTCATTTTCAGCAAGCAAATTGTATCATCTGCATATTGCAGGATGTTAATGAGTCTTCCACCAATCCTGATGCCACATTCTTCTTCATATAGTCCAGCTTCTCAGATTATTTGCTCTGCATACAAATTGAATAAGTATGGTGAAAGGATACAACACTGATGCACAGCTTTCCTGATTTTAAACCACGCAGTATCCCTTTGTTCTGTTTGAACAACTACCTCTTGGGCTATGTTCAAATTCTGCATAAGCACAATTAAGTGTTCTGTGAATTCCCATTCTTTGCAATGTTAACCATAATTTGTTATGATCCACACAGTCGAATGCCTTTGCATAGTCAATAAAACACAGGCAAACATCTTTCTTGTATTCTCTGCTTTCAGCCAAGATCCATTTGACATCAGCAATGATATTTCTCATTCAATGTAATCTTCTGAATCTGGCTTAAATTTGACAGTTCCCTGTCTATGTACTGTAGCAACCATTTTTGAATTATCTTTAGGATAAATTTACTTGTGTGTGATATTACACATATCCATACATTTGTTAAAAACTAACCTTGCATCCTTCAACTTACTGCATGGTGTCCATGTTCACCTTCATTGGAAAAATACTCAAAGGTGTTGTCTATACTGACAATTGACAATTCTTTAACTTATTTTCTGTTTTTGGTCCATATCATTTGGAATTGTTTCTCAACCAACACCCATTGGAATGAGTTTTGTTAAAGTTAAGGATGTTCTAGAACTTTATAATTTCCTTTGTCCTTTCCCTTTCATTTTATCCAAGTCAAAGCAGTTGACCACTTCCTACTTTTGTTTTTGTTGTGCTTTAGATAAAGGTTTACAGAACAAATTAGTTTCTCATTAAAAGTTAATACACATATACTTTTGTGACATTTGCCAACCACATGACATGTTAACACTCTCCCCTTCTTGACCTTGGGTTCCTCATTTCCATTCATCCAGCTTTCCTGTCTCCTCCTTCCTTCTTGTCCTTGCACCTGGGCAGGTGTGCCCATTTAGTCCTTTGTACATGGTTCAGTTAAATGTATTATTGTTTGTTTTATGGGCCTGTCTAATCTTTGGCCAAAGGGTGAACCTCAGAAGTGACTTCAGTACTGAGTTAAAAGGGTCTCTGGAAGCCATATTCTCAGTGTTTCTCCAGTCTCTGTCAGACCATTAAGTCTGGTCTGTTTTTGTGAATTTGAATTTTGTTCTACATTTTTCTCCAGCTCTGTCCAGGACCCTTTATTGTGATCTCTGTCAGAGCCTTCAGTGGTGGTAGTCAGGCACCATCTAGTTGTGCTGGACTCAGTCTGGTGGAGGCTATGGTAGTGGTAGTGACCACGTTCTACTTTTTGAACTTTTTTTCCATTTCTCTATGCTTCAAGGAAAAAAACAAACAACAACAAAACTTCTGTTTTATTTGTATTTCTTTTTCTGTCAAACTATTCTCTCTTCTGATAACCTTTGCGGAATCTTTATAGAAAGGATACTTAACTGTACACCAAAGTTTGTGATCCTCTTTCCACAGTATACAGTTTTGCTTAGAAGTAATATCACAGTCAAAAAAAAAAAACAATCCCGTTGCCATCGAGTAAATTCCGACTCATAGTGACCCTAGAGGACAGAGTAGAACTGCCCCATATGGTTTCCAAGGAGTGCCTGGTGGTTTCGAACAGCCAAACTTTTGGAGAGCAGCCGTAGCTTTTAACCACTATGCTGCCAGGGTTTCCAATTGCACAGTGGGAGACTCTATTTCACGTTTCACTTCTAGGTATGGTGCTATAATTAGTTCTCACCCATGGAATGTAAGAGAAGATGATGTTGTCACTTTTATGCAATGGGTGTGCATGCTCCGTGCTTTCCATCCCTTTCTGATACAAGACCCTGGGAAATCTGGATCAGTAATTACCAGGAACTTTGGTCTCTGAATCACTAAAAGGAGAAAAGCCCTTCCTAGAGGAGGAATTCTGACCTTGAACTGTTGTGCGAACATCATAAATTTTAATGCGTCGTGTTCTTACGTATTTTGGCATCTATATGTCAGGTAGCTTTCATTACTCTAAAATCGGGCCAATGTAGGATTATTTGAGTGGCAAGATCTATAGTATAAGTAGAGGGATTACACATGTATAGTGCAAGAACACTTCTGTTATACAAGGAGACAAGAGTATAATACATACAAAGGTGTAAAAAATTTGTTGGTTTTGGTAATGGGAGATACAGGTAGATGGTTTTCTACCAGCTCTCTCTATTTTCTCTAACTATGAAGCAAAGTAATAAACAGAGAGTGGGAGGACAGGAGAGTTGGATATATTAATAGAGGTTAATAAATGTGAGACAGTAATCTCAGAGGATGAGAACTGTAGTAGAATTTTCCAGCAGTATTAAAGGTATATTTGAAATTTGTAGATCTCAATGAATTTCTCCAGTACTATTCAGCTACTCAGTTGGGTATAATCAGAGAAAGAAATTCATCAAATGACTCTTACTAAGGGAAAAAGAGCAAAGGATTAAGACTATATGCAAGGGGTGAACTGTAGGATCTAATCTGAGTTATGATAGGAGTCAGAACATGAGAGGAGTCCTAAATAGCTAAAAAGACAAACGGTCAAAGGCACCTGAGTTCTTCATGGGGGTCATACCTCTATTTGAATAGAGGTATTTCAGTAATTAGACTGGAATGATACAAGATAATATTCCAAATCTGAGAGAGAATATGGATAATGTTGTTGTTCTTAGGTGCTGTCAAGTCAGTTCCAACTCATAGCGACCTTATGTACAACAGAATGAAACACTGCCCAGTCCTGCACCATCCTCATGACCCTTGTTATGCTTCAGCCCATTGCTGCAGCCACTGTGTCAATCCATATCTTTTAGGGTCTTCCTCTTTTTCACTGACCCTCTACTTTACCAAGCATGATGTCATTCTTTGGGAACTGATCCCTCCTGATAACATGTCCAAAGTATACAGGTAATAGAGCCTAGTAATGTGAGATTCAATTAAGTTAGGAATTTGTATACAAGGAATAAAAATAATTTAAACTACCCTTTAGTAAGATGAGCACAATAATCCTCTGTTCACTTATGACTTTCCTGACCTGTTTACCTTTTTCTGGCCTCCAAAGAGCCTTCGTCAGGCAGCAGAACAGACTTGCATGAGGCAGTATTGTGTAATTCTTAAGAAAATGAGTTTTCCAGACTTCCAGGCAACAAGGCACTACAGACAGAGGCACCATGCCATCTGTCCACAGCAAAGATCAGAAAAACTAAGTCAAACAGAGACACACATCAATCCCAAAATCCTAAGTATCGAATGAAAAGATAAAGAATTCAGCCAAGCACCAAATGGAATAAGAAACTGACCAAGAACAGAGAGCAAGGAGAGATACATGCAGAGGTCCCCTATCAGCTACTGCAGCACAGATCCACCATCTTGGACTTCTATCAGAGATTGGTGAACAAGGGGTACAAGAAAGCAGCTTCACAGAGTTTCCAGCAGGAGACAGAACAACTGGTAACCAGTGATAAAAGCTTTCCAACTCCCCGCCCTTCTTTATCCCCCACTCAGCCTCCTCTGCTTCCTGCGGCCACAGTCTCTTGGCCAGGAAACACCAGCTTCACCTCGGTGTCACTTGGATTCCACCTACCTGCACTGACCGGCTCCCTGAGTGCTGTTTGTTGGCTGCTGGTATTGCTTTTTTTTCCTCTTCTTTAGATTTCTTCCTTACTTCTCACTACCCCACCCCCCCTTCTCTCAAATACCTGGCTACATGTGCCATCTTTGCTTCTTCCTGAAAGGCTACAAAATACCACTCGTCTGTGAAATGGCTTCCCAGCCCATGCCACCACACTGGTGGGATCCCCAGGGCTTTTTATGTTTGTTTGTTCTGATTTGTTCTGTTTTGATGTGTTTGTTTGATTTATTTTTCTTTTCTCAGCTTGAGAGCCCCTTCTAGCCAGGCAGTACTGCGTGGCTTGGGAGATACTCTGGTACTCTGCACAGATGCACAGTGACGTCCCTGGGGCATTTCTTTTTTCTTGTTTTTTGGTTGTTTTTTTTTTTATTTCTTTGTTTTGTTTTCTTCTCTCTCTTTTTCCCTTTTTGTCATTCTTATTTCCAGTTTCTCATCTCTCTATACTTACTTACCCTTCCTGTCTCCTGAACACCCGACACTGTGAGACACCTCTACACCTTCTAGCCAGGCTGTACTTCACGGCCTGGGACCAACTTCCCCAGTCCTACCAGCTGCACTGGTGGGATCCCTGAGGACTTTTCTTTTCCTTTTTTATTTTTTTCCCTTCTTTTTTTTTAATATAATTTTTATCTATTCACTTTTTCTTTTAGCCTTTTTCTTTTTTTCCTTTTGTTTTTCTCCACTTCTCAGTCTCTCATCTCTCATCTCCAATGGTAAGCTCCCTTAGCACTGGTTATTGTTTGTTTGTGTGTGTGTGTATGTTTTTGGAGCCTGTTCCTCTCTCCTCTTTCTCCTCTTTCCCATACCCATCTTAGCTCCACACACCGCAATCTCCCCCCTCTTCCCTGCATACGTTCACTGTGCGCTGAACATCACAACCCCAAGCAGCACAGACATAGCCTATAGGAACCCGCCATGCACTGATTTCTGGCCCGCCCTTTCAGCTCTAGTATGTGCAACAAATAACTCATCCCAGCAACCCCCTTCAGCTGAACCTGCCCTGCTGTACCAAACCTGAGTGACTGACACTGTCTATTGGAGAAGGAGGTAAAAAATATTGTGCCCACAGACAAGCAAATAACAAAGAATATACAGCCCACATTCTCAGACATAACCAAATAAAACAAAAAATCAAGAAAAAACAAACAAATCTACAATCAATAAAGGAGGAAAATAACTTTGGAATGCCCTGAAGACAGCAGACTATATAAACACATTTACAAAAACAAGACTGGATGGTTCTACTAGGTGTCCAAAATAAAACACCAGATGACTTTCCAGTGGAAGAAAAGGTACTAGAACAACCTGATAGGGAAATCAAATCTCTAATACTCATAATTATCCAAGAGTTGAAGCAAAAACAAGCAAAAATGAAGAAAAAAATAGACAAATTCATGGAAAAGGCAGACAAAAATTCATGGAAAATACAGCCAAAAAATGGAAGAATTCAAGAAAATAATACAGGAAAAAAGTGCCCAAATAAATTCACAACTAGAAATTGTACAAAAACAATTAGAAATCCAGAAGTTAAAAACAAGATATCAGAAATGGACAGTGTCATAAACCAGCTGAGGAGCAGGATTGAAACGATAGAATACAGGATCAGTGAAATGAAAAACACTTGGATACAACTCTGTTTAAGGAAAAATCAGAAAAGAAAGTGAAGAAAAATGAAGAAACCCTGAGAATTATGTAGGATAGAATCAAAAGCAAAAATATGCAAGTGATCCAAGTTCCAGAAGTGAGGAAGAAAACAGAAAGCACAGAGAGGATAATTGGAGAATTGCTGACAGAAAACTTCCCAATATCAAGAAAGGTGAAAAGCTGAACATTCAAGAAGCCTAAAGAACCCCATATAGATAGGCCACAAAAGAAAATCACCAAGGCGTATCATAATGACATTCACTAAAACCAAAGACAATCAAAGACTCCTGAGTGCAGCTCAAGAAAAACAAAAAGTCACATACATAGGAGAAACAACAAGACTAAGATCGGATTATTCGGAAGAAACCATGTAGGCAAGAAGGCAATGGGATGACAAACATAAAACGCTGAAAGAAAAAAAAAATGCTAGCCAAGAATAATATATCCTGCAAAACTCTCGTTCCAATATGATGGTGAAATTAGGTCATTTCCAGATAAACAGAAATTAAAGGACTATGTAAAAAAAAAAAAAAACTTACAGGAATTATTAAAGAGAGTCTTTCAGTCTGAGAACAAACAGCATCAGACCACAGACTGAATCTAGAACACAGGATTATACCAGCCAGACACCAGTCTAGGAAAAGAATTCTCAAGGACTATCCAAAACCAAAAGAATTACAACAGGGAACAAGAGAAGTTAATCTGTAAATGACAACAGCATAAGAACAATAAAAGAGTTAATAAACCGTGTAGGTAGAGAACTTTCTAATGGAGATGAAGGCAAGGTGACAACAAGAAATAATAGACTGGTAAAAACCTAGGAAGATAAGGGTAAATTGCAAGGTAAAGCAAAGAAAGTTAACGAACCTACTCATCAAAATAAAGAAGAAAAACAGAAAGTCTCAGTAAAAACAAAAACTACAAAAACAAAAGAAATGAAAAAATATCCACAAAGAAAAGTTATTTGGCACAGGAGAGTAAGAGGAACAAAGAAAATGTCAGCACTACAAAAAAAAAAAGCTCTACAAGAAGACAGCAAGATACTCACACATGTCAATAATTACACTGAATGTAAAAGGCCTAAATGCACACATAAAGAGACAGAGAGTGATAGAATGGATAAAAAAACAGGATCCATCAATATGCTGTCTTCAAGAGTCACACCTTAGAAGTAAAGATGTAAATTTATTAAAAATCAAAGGATGGAAAAAAATAAATCAAGCAAACAGCTACCAAAAAAAGAGCAGGAGTGACAACATTAATTTCAGGTAAAATAGAGTTTAAAACAAAATCCACCATGAAAGACAAAGTAGGACACCATATAATGATTAAGGGGATGATCCAGCATGAAGACATAACCAAACCAAACATCTACACACCCAATGACAGAGCTCTAAAATACATAAAACAAACTTTAAAAGCACTGAGAGAAATTGACAGTCCCACAATAATGGTAGGAGACTTCAACACACCACTGTCAGTAAAGGACAGAACATCTAGAAAGAAACTCAACAAAGATACACAAGACCTAAAGGGCACAATCAGCCAACTTGGCCTCATAGATATATACATACAGAACACTCCAACAGCTGCAAAGTACACATTCTTTTCCAATGCACATGGAACACTCTCCAGAACAGACCATCATCTTAGGCCACCGAGAAATCCTCAACAAGATCCAAAACTTTGAGATAATGCAAAGTATCTTCTTTGACCACAACAACATCAAGGTAGAAATTAACAACAGAAAGAGCAAGGTAAGAAAAAAAAAAAAAAAAACAATTACGTGGAAACTGAATAATATACCCTGCTTACAAATCACTGGGTAATAGAAGAAATCAGAGATGGAATCAAAAAATTCCTAGAATCAAATTAGAATGAAAACACATCATACCAAAACCTTTTAGACACAGCAAAGGCAGTCCTCAGAGGACAATTTATAGCAATAAATGCACACATCAAAAAAGAAGAAAGAAAAAAATCAAAACATTAACTACACAACTCGAACAAATAGTAAGAGAAAGCAAAAAAAGCCCATAGTCACTAGAAGAAAGGAAATAATAAAGATCAGAGCAGAAATAAATGAAATAGAGAATAGAAAAAGAATAGAAAGAATCAACGAAACCAAACATTAGTTCTTTGAAAGGATCAACAAAATCAACAAACCCCTGGCCAGACTGAATAAAGAAAAACAGCAGCGGACATAAATAACCCAAATAAGAAATGAAATGAGGGACATTACAACCGACCTAACTGAAATAAAAAGGACTATAACAGAGTATTATGAAAAACTATACTCTAACAAATTTGAAAACCTAGAGGTAATGGCTAAATTTCCAGAAACACACTAACTACCTAAACTACCACTAAGTGATAGTGAAAATCTGAACAGACCCATGACAAGAGAAGAGATTGAAAAGGTAATAGAAAAATGCCCAACAAAAAAGCCCTGGCTGAGATGGCTTCACTGGAGAATTCTACCAAATATTCAAAGAAGAGCTTATACCAGTACTACTCAAACTATTTTAGAACATTGAAATGGGGAGGAGGGGCCAAGATGGCAGAGTAGTCAGATGGCTTCCTATATCCCTCTTACAACAAAGATCTGGAAAAACAAGTGATTTGATTGTATATGAAAACCTAGGAGCCCTGAACAAGGCAAAGTTGAGGAATCGGACTGAGTGGCGGGGGGAGAGGGAGACGGTTTGGAAGAAGCGAGGAGTGCCAGATCAGCAGCAGCAGGACTTCAGCTCTTCAGCCCCAAAGGGCTCTGGGTGCAAACAGCTCTGCATGCACTCAGGAGGCAGTTTCCACGTTGAGAGCGATCCGGCAGCAGAGATTCTGCTTGGACACTCCAAACCACTGAAAAGCAGCTCCCAGGTGGCTAAAGTTAAGTACATGCATGTGGTCTTTCCCGGGGATGTAAAAAAAATAAATAAATAAAAGCCCATTTGGGAAAAACCCCTCCCCCTTTTACCTCCTCCCTTCCTACTCTACACCTTCTGAAGTCTCTGAGTCCTCTGGGCCGGAAGTAGATCCTAAAAGTCACCCTGACCCATTCTCCTGTCCCTGGAGAGGGAACAAATAAGCTACTGGCTCCCCTAAGCCAGGAACTCAGGGTCAGCACAGCTCCTTTGCTAGGCACAGGCATAAAAGGTCCGCAGACTCTGAGTGCCTTCCACCCCTGTATACACTTGTGTGGACCCATCTCAACAGCATAAGCCCTCACTACCACAGTACAACAGGATAAACACCTGAAGTCTAACTTCAACTGTTTCAGCTGTGAAGTGGCAGATTTGTGACCTGTGACACAGCCCTGCCCTTTAAGCAGGCACCTTTATGGGTTCACACCAGGGCCTTGAGAACTGGTGGCTCCACCTACGTCACCTAGTCGCTTGCTACAGAGATCCAAGAATAAGTGGTGCCCCCAAGTCTTTACAGCCAACAGAGTAGGGTGCTTATAGTCAGGCCACAAAACTCACCTACCTACTCTCTCTAGAGAATAGGGACACGCTTTCCTTTCAGACACACAGGGGCAGCTGTTAGCCCTCTGCCTTGCTCAGCATCTGACCCCTTACTGCAGCCAGATACCTGTGCCTACATCAATCACCCATGCCTCTCTAAGACTGTATGTGAGAGCCTGCACCACACACTTGGTAACCAACTGCCTGGACACCTGAGCTGAACCCATACAGCAAAATTTAATGGACTCCTGTGTGCACATGCTTAGTTACAGAACTAACTACCTGGTGACAGGACTTAAGAGCTTCTAAGGTGCCAATAATGAAAATAGTGCACACGAGCAGCCTATTGGGGCCTATCAAAATAAAACAAGAAGCTAGAACACACTAAAGAAATATAAAATAAAATTATAATAACTTATTGATGGCTTGGAGACAACAGTCAATATCAAATCACAAAAAAAGGCAGTCCATGATGGCTTCAGCAAGCTCCCAAAATAATCAATACTATGGAGGAAGAGAATTTCCTGGAATTACCAGAGACAAAATACAAAAGATTAATATACATAACTCTTCTAGAAATTAGAAAGGAAATTTTACAAAATGCAGAAACTTCCAAAGAACATACAGACAAAGTAGTAGGATAACTTAAAAAAGTTATTCAAGAACATAATGACAAATTTAATAGGCTGCAAGAATCCATAGAGAGACAACAAGCAGAAATCCAGAAGATTGACAACAAAATTTCAGAATTAGACAACTCAATAGAAAGTCATATGAGCAGAATTGAGGCAGTAGAACTTAGAATTAGTGACATTGAAGATAAAGCACTTGATGTCAACTCATTTGAGGAAAACTCAGATAAAAGAATTAAAAAGAATGAAGAAACTCTAAGAGTTATGTGGGACTCTATCAAGAGAAATAACCTACGAGTGATTGGAGTACGAGAACGGGGAGGATAACAGAAAATACAGAGAAAATTTTTGAAGATTTGATGGTAGAAAACTTCCCTGATATCATGAAAGATGAGAAGATATCTATCCAAGATGCTCATCGAACCCCATGCAAGGTAGATCCCAAAAGAAAGTCACCAAGACATATTATAATCAAACTTACCAAAACCAAAGTTAAAGAGAGAATTTTAAGAGTGGCTAGGGATAAAAGAAAAGTCATCTACAAAGTAGAGTCAATTAGAATAAGCTTGGACTACTCAGCAGAAACCATGCAGGCAAGAAGGCAATGGGATGACATATATAAAGGCTTGAAGGAAAATAACTGCCAGCCAAGAATTATATATCCAGTTAAACTGTCTCTCAAATATGATGGCAAAATTAGGGCATTTCCAGATAAACAGAAGTTTAGGGAATTTGCAAAAATCAAACCAAGATTATAAGAAATACTAAAAGGAGTCCTCTGGTTAGATAATCAATAATATCAGATAACAACCCAAGACTAGAACACAGGACAGAGCAACCAGATATTGACTCAGATAGGGAAGTTGAAAGTACATCAAACCTAAAAAATTGAAAATAGGGAAACAGAGATATCAGTACGTACAAAAGGATATTAAAACAAAAAAGAGGGACTTAAAACATGCAGACATAGATTTTTCACATGGAGGGGAAGTCAAGGTGATATAAAGAAATAAAAGACTGGTATAAACTTAGAAAAATAGTGGTAAATATTAAGGTAACCACAAAGGAATCTAACAATTCTACAAATCAAAATAAAAAGTAGAAAAATATAAAGACTCAGCAAACACAAATTCAGCAACAAGGAAACAGATGAGAACATTGTAAAGGAAGGGATACTTCCGAATTCATTTTACAAAGCCATCATAACACTGGTACCAAAACCAGGCAAAGACACCACAAAAAAGAAAATTACAGACCAATATCTCTCACGAGTATAGATGCTAAAATTCTCAACAAAATTCTAGCCAATAGAATCCAGCATCATATCAAAAAACTAATACACCACGACCAAGTAGGATTCATACCAGGTATGCAAGGATGGTTCAACATTAGAAAATCAATCAACATAATCCACCACATAAATAAAAGGAAAGAATCACTTGATCATCTCAATTGACAAAGAAAATGCATTCGACATGGTCCAACACTCATTCCTGATAAAAACCCTCAATAAAATAGGTATAGAAGGGAAATTTCTCAACATAATAAAGGGCATCTATGCAAAACCAACAGCCAACATCATTCTTAATGGACAGAGGCTGAAAACATTCCCCTTGAAAACAGGAAGAAGACAAGAATGCCCTTTATCTCCACTCTTACTTAACAATTTGCTGGAATTCCTAGCTCGAGTAATAGGGCAACAAAAAGAAATAAAGGGCATCCAAATTGGTAATGAAGAATTTAAACTGTCCCTGTTTGAGGATGATATGATACTATACATAGAAAACCCTAAAGACTCCACAGGAAACTGCTGGAACTACTAGAAAGATTTAGCAGAGTAGCAGGATACAAGATAAACCTACAAAAATCAGCGGAATTCCTATACACCAATAAAGAGAACAATGAAAAGGAAATCAGGAAAACAATACCATTTATAATAGCCCCTAAAAAGATAAAATACTTAGGAATAAATCTGACCAGGGATGTAAAAGACCTATACAAAGAAAACTACAAAGCACTACTGCAAGCAACCCAAAGGGATCTACACAAATGGAAAAACATACCACACTCAAGGATAGGTAAACTCAACACTGTGAAAATGGCAATACTACCCAAAGCAATTTACATATACAATGCAATCCTGATCCAAATACCAACAACATTCTTTAAAGAGATGGAAAAACTTTTCACTAACTTTATTGGAAGGGAAAGAAGCCCCGGGTATGTAAAGCACTACTGAAGAAGTACTGTAAAGTAGAAGGACTTGCACTGCCTGGCCTCAGAACCTACTGAAAAAAAGCTAAGGTAGTCAAAACAGCCTGGTAATGGTACAACGACAGATAAACTGACCAATGAAACAGAATTGAGAACCCAGATGTAAATCCATCCACCTACAGTCACCTGATCTTCAACACGGGCCCAAAGTCCATCAAATGGGGAACTGACAGTCTTTTTAACAAATGGTGCTGGCAAAACTGGTTGTCCATCTGCAAAAAAATGAAATAGGACCCATACTGCACACCATGTACAAAAACTAATTCAAAATGGATCAAAGACATACATATAAATCCAAAAACTATAAAAGTTCATAGAAGAAAAATTTAGGATCAATGCTAGGGGCCCTAATACACAGCATTAACAGGATACAAACCATAACCAACAAGACACAAACACCAGAAGATAAGCTAGATAACTAGGATCTTCTAAAAATTAAGCACTTATGCTCATCAAAAGACTTCACCAAAAGAACAAAAAGAGAACGTACAGATGGGGAAAAAATTTCTGACATTAAAATCAGACAAATGTCTAATCTCTATAATTTACAAGAAAATCCAACACCTCTACAAAAAAAAGACAAATAACGCAATTAAAAAACAGGCAAAGGAAATGAACAGACACTTCACCAAAGAAAACATTCATGTGGCCAACAGACACATGAGGAAATGCTCGTGCAAATTAAAACCACAATGAGATACCATCTCATCCCGGTATTACTGGCACAAATCAAAAATACTGCAAATAACAAATGTTGGAAAGGCTTCAGGGAGATTGGAAGTGTTATGCACTGCTGGTGGGAATGCATAATGATGCATCCATTTTGGAAAATGATATGGCTCTTCCTTAGAAAGCTGGAAATAGAAATACCACAAGATCCAGTAAGGCCACTCCTAGGAATATATCCTAGAGAAATAAGAGTCATCACATGAATAGACAAATACACACCCATGTTCATTGCCACATTGTTCACAATAGCAAAAAGATGGAAACCACCTAGATGCCCATCAACAGATGAATGGATAAATAAACTATGGTACATGCACACAATGGAGTATTATGTAATGTTAAAGAACAATGATGACTCTGTGAAGCATCTCATAACATGGATGAAATTTGAGGACATTATACTGAGTGAAATAAGTAAATCACAAAAGGACAAATATTGTATGATATCTCTATTGTAAAAACTCATGAAAAAGTTTACACAAAAAGAAACAATCTTTGTTGGTTACGAGGGATGGGAGTGGTGGGGGGAGAAAACTAAATACACAATAGATGATGGTAACTTTGGTGAAGGGTAAGACAGTGCACAATATTGGGGAAGCCAGCACAATTTGTACAAGGAAAGGTCATGGAAGCTCCACAGACACATCCAAACTCCCTGAGGGGACTGAACTGCTGGGCAGAGGGCTGTGGGGACCATGGTCTCGGGGAACATCTAGCTCAACTGGCATAACACAGTTTATAAAGACAATGTACTACATTCTACCTTGGTGAGTAGCGTCTGGGGTCTTAAAAGCCTGTGAGCAGCCATCTAAGATACTCCACCAGTCTCACCCTTTCAGGAGCAAGGGAAAATGAAGAGAACGGGATACAAGAGAAAGATTAGTCCAAAGGACTAATGGACCACAGCTACCATGGCCTCCACCAGACTGAGTCCAATACAGCTAGATGGTGCCCGGCTACCACCACTGACTGCTCTGACGGGGATCACAACAGAGGGTCGTGGACAGAGCTGGAGAAGGATGTAGAAAAAAATTCTAACTTACAAAAAGACCAGATTTACTGGCCTGACGGACTGGAGTATGGCCACCAGACACTATTTTAGCTCAGTGGTGAAGTCAATCCCGAGGTTCATCATTTAGCAGGGGATTGGAGAGCCCCATAAACCAAAAAGGAACTAATGAGGCACAGCAGACCAGGGGCAAGGACTAGAAGGCAGGAAGGGACAGGAAAGCTGGTGATAGGGAATGCAAGGTTGAGAAAGGACAGTGTTGGCTTGTAGTTGGGTTGTTAACCATTGTCATAGGGCAATATGTGTATTAACTGTTCAATGAGAATCTATTTGTTCTGTAAATCTTCATCTAAGGTAGGAAAAAATAAGAATTATCTATGTGAGTTCAAATTTACAACAGGAAATCAAAAGTTTTGATGGAAGCCTAGGGGGCAGTGAGTTGAAGATAATGGTGATGGAATAATTTGGAAAAGGATAGTGAGACTAGCAGCACAACTGGAAGAATATAATCAATGTCACCGAATTGTAAATGGAGAA
This sequence comes from Dugong dugon, assembly GCA_030035585.1. Taxonomy (NCBI): domain Eukaryota; kingdom Metazoa; phylum Chordata; class Mammalia; order Sirenia; family Dugongidae; genus Dugong; species Dugong dugon. The sequence goes on from CM057465.1 coordinate 46,965,437, forward strand.
ATTTTTGAAATAGTGTATCTCTGGCTATGTGTATTTTCACCAAAAAAAAAAAAAAAAAAAATTCCTGTTAGGTCAAGAAGGGAGACTGTTGACATATTGTGGGGTTGTTAACCAATTTCATAAAACAATGCATACTGAGTGTTTAATGTTCTGTAAACCTGCATCTAAAGAAAAAAAAATCTAAAAAGAAAGAAAATGAGTTTTGTAGTAAAAATGAGTTAGAATCTTTACCATGGTTGGTTATATACTAGCTGGGTAAAGGCTGCTTAAACTTTACAGGTCTCAGCTTCTTCAGCTCTAAAGTAGGAATAATGATAACTTCTCAAAGGATTATTATATAAATTAAAGCATGTTTTAAGAGAATTCAGAAGAAATGACTAAAATATATGGTCTCAAAAAGATAATGCTTCCAAATATAAGTAATTATAAAATTGGCTGTGATTATTTTGTGATTTATTATTATGCTGTGGCTTCAAAAAGAGAATGGCCATTTTTTTTTTTTTTTTGTTAAAATAAAAAAAAGAAACAGGATTAAGTACAATGATTAGATTTATATTAAGGTAGATATCAATCAAAGCCCTTGGGTGGCGCAAATATTTACTAGTGGAAAGGCTGGGGGTTCGAACCCACCAAGAGTCGCTGTGGAAGATAGCCCTGTCAATTTGCTTCCGAAAGGTCACAGCCTTGAAAATCCTATGGAGCAGGTGTATCCTGACCCACATGGGGTGGCCATGAGTCAGCATCAACACCATGGCAACTAACAACAAGATATCTATCAATATATGGAAGAGTTCTTGGAAAGTTAGAAATATCCTGACTGAAAAAAATAATTTGAACTTACTTTTCTCCAGCTGTAGGATCATCAGGAAAGAAAGAGCACAAGAGTAGTTTATCTTTCCTTCTTAGAAAGCATTAAAGACTCTGATTCCCAGACTTTGGAGTTACCTTTTTGTCTGGGTAGTGTTACATCTTTTTCTTTTTTCTAGCTTCAAACCACTTTAAAAAAAAAAAAATATATTGTACTTTAGACGAAGGTTTACAGAGTAAACTAGTTTCTCACTAATCAATTAATACACATATTGTTTTGTGACATTGGTTGTCACAACACTCTCGTGGCAACACTGCCCCCCTTCTTGGCCTTGAGTTCCCAGTTACCAGCTTTCCAGTGCCCTCCTGCCTTCTCATCCCTGCCCCTGGGGGGGGGTGTGCCCATTTAGACTAGTTTTTTGGGTTTTTTTTTTATTGTTGTGCTTTAAGTGAAAGTTTATAATTCAAGTTAGTCTCTCATACAAAAATTTATAGATACATTGTTTTGTGACCCTACTTGCTCTCTCTATACTGTGACAGCACACTCCTCCTATCCACCTCAGATTTCCCATGTCCATTCAACCAGATCCTGACCCTCTCTGCCTTCTCATCTCACCTCTGGACAGGTGCTGCCCATTTAGTCTCATGTGTTTACATGAGCTAAGAAGCACACTCTTCACGACTATCATTTTATGTCCCATAGTCCAGTCTAATCTTTCTCTGAAGAGTTGACCTCAGGAATGCTTTTAGTTTTGGGCTAACAGAGAGCTCAGGGGACAAGTCATTCAGGCTTCCTCCAGTCTCATTCCAACAATTAAGTCTGGTCTTTCTACTAGAATTTAAACTCTGCACCCCATTTTTCTCCTGCTCCATCAGGGACTCTCTATTGTGTTCCCTGTCAGGGCAGTCACTGGTGATAGCTGTCACCATCTAGATCTTCTGGCCTCAGGCTGATGAAGTCTCTAGGTTATGTGCCCCTTTCTGTCTCTTGGGCTAATACTTTCCTTGTGTCCATGGTGTTCTTCATTCTCCTTTACTCCACGTGGTTGGGGACCAATTGGTGCATCTTAGCTGGCCACTCACTAGCCTTTAAGACCCAGATGCCACTCACCGAAGTGGGATGCAGAACATACTCTTAAAAATTTTCTTATGCCAATTGGCCTAGATATCTTCTGAAAGCATGGTCCCCAGACCTCCGCCCCTGCTAATCTGTCCCTCAAAGTGTTTGGTTGTATTCAGGAAACTTCTTAGCTTTGGTTTAGTCCCCTTGTCCTGACTTCCCCTGTAGTGTGTGCTGTCCTTCCCTTCACCTAATTCTTGTCTACTTTCTAGTTGGTGAATACCCCTCTCCCTCCCTCCTCACTCAGCATAATACCTTCCAGCTTCCTCCATGTTACGTTTCATGGCTTCATCATTGTTCTTTATTGTTGCGTAGTATTCCATTGTATGAATATACCATAATTTGTTTATCCGTTCAGCTGTTGATGGGCACCTAGGTTGTTTCCATCTTTTTGCTATCATGAACAGTGTTGCAATGAACATCAGTGTGCATATATCTTTTCATATGACGGCTCTTAATTCTGTAGGATATATTCCAAGGAGTGGGATTGCTAGATCTTACAGTACTTCTATTTCTAGCTTTTTAAGGAAGCTCCAAATTGATTTTCTTAATGGTTGTACCATTTTACATTCTCACCAACAGTGTATAAGTGTTCCAGTCTCTCCACAACCTCTCCAACATTGATTATTTTGTATTTTTTGGATTACTGTTAGCCTTGTTGGAGTGAGATGGTATCTCATTGTAGTTTTGATCTGCATTTCTCTAATGGCTAATGATCATGAGCATTCCTCATTTGTTACCCGTCAGAATATCTTCTTTGCTGAAGTGCCTGTTCATATCCTTTGACCATTTTTTAATTGGGCTGTTTGCCTTTTTGTTGTTGAGATTTTGCACTATCTTGTAGATTTCAGAGATTAGACGCTGATTGGATTTGTCATGGACAAAAATTGTTTCGCAGTCTGTAGGTTGTCTTTTGACTCTTCTGGTGAAATATTTTGACAAGCATAAGTGTTTGATTTTTAGGAGCTCCCAGTTATCTAGTTTCTTTTCTGGTGTTTGTGCATTATTGCTTATGGTTTATATTTTATTTATGCCATGTATTAGGGCTCCTAGCATTGTCCCAATTTTTTCTTCCAAGATCTTTATCATTTTTATTTTACATTTAGTTATTTGATCCATTTTCAGTTAGTTTTTATGCATTGTGTGAGGTATGGGTCTTGTTTCAGTTTTTTGCAGATGGATATCCAGTTATGCCAGCACCATCTGTTAAAGAGACTGTCTTTTCCCCAATTAATGGACTTTGGGCCTTTGTCAAATATTAGCTGCTCATAGGTGGATGAATTTACATCTGGATTCTCAATTCTGTTCCATTGGTCTATGTATCTGTTGTTGTACCAGTACCAGGCTGTTTTGACTACCATGGTGGTATAATACATTATAAAATCAGGTAGTATGAAGCCTCCCACTTTGTTATTCTTCTAGAGTAATGCTTTACTTGCCCAGGGCCTCTTCCTTTTCCATATGAAGTTGGTGATTTGTTTCTCTGTCTTATTAAAAAAATGCTCTTGGAATTGAGATTAAGCTTGCGTTATATCTGTAGATTGCTTTGGGTAGAACTCACATTTTCAAAATGGTGAGTCTTCCTATCAATGAGCAAGGTATGTTTTTCAACTTATGCAGGCCTCTTTGGTTTCTTGCAGTAGTGTCTTGTAGTTTCCATTGTATAGGTCTTTTACATCTCTGGTTAGATTTATTCCTAAGTATTTTATCGTCTTGGGGGCTATTGTAAATGGTATTGATTTGATGATTTCCTCTTGGAAGGTCTCTTCGTTGGTATAGAGGAATCCAACTGATTTTTGTATGTTTATCTTGTATTCTGAAACTTTACTGCAATCTTCCATTAGATCCAGTAGTTTTCTTGTGGATTCTTTGCATGTTTTCTATGGATAAGAACATACCATCTACTAATAGAATTGCTTTGACTTCTTCCTTACCAATTTGGTGGTCCTTTATTTCTTTTTCTAGCCTATATTGCTCTGGCTAGGACCTCCAGCACAATATTAAATAAGAGCGACGAAAAGGGCATCCTTGTCTGGTTCCCGTTCTCAAGGGGAATGCTTTGAAAGTCTTTCCATTTAGGATGATGTTGACTGTTGGCTTTGTAAAAATGCGCTTAATTATGGTAAGGAATTTCCCTTCTGTTCCTATCTTTCTGACAGTTTTTATCATGAATGGGTGTTGGACTTTGTCACATGCCTTTTCTGCATCAATTGATAAGATCAAGTGGTTCTTGTCTTATGTTTTATTAATTTGATGGATTACATTGATTGTTTTTCTAACGTTGAACCATCCCTGCATACCTGGTATAAATCCCACTTGATCATGGTGAATTATTTTTTTGATATGTTGCTGAATTCTATTGGCTAAAATTTTGTTGAGGATTTTTGCACCTGTGTTCACAAGGGATATTGGTCTGTAATTTTCTTTTTTTGTGGTGTCTTTGCCTGGTTTTGGTATCAGGGTTATGCTGGCTTCATAGAATGAGTTTGGGAGGATTCCATACTTTTCTATGCTCTGGAATACCTTTAGTAGAAGTGGTGTTATCTCTTCTCTGAATGTTTGGTAGAATTCTCCAGTGAAGCCATCCAGGCCAGGGCTTTTTTTTTTGGAGTTTTTTAATAAACTTTTTAATCTCTTCTTTTGTTATGGGTTTATTTATTTGTTCTACCTCCCTGGGTTGATAATCTAGTTGCTCTGTCTTGTGTTCTAGTCTTGGGTTGTTATCCGAACTTATTGATTTTCTGTCTGGAGGACTCCCTTTAGTATTTCTTGTAATTTTGGTTTGGTTTTTGAAAATTCCTTAAACTTCTGTTTATCTGGAAATGCCCTAATTTTGCCATCATATTTGAGAGACAGATTTACTGGATATTTAATTCTTGATTGGCAATTTTTTTTTCCTTCAAGGCTCTATATATGTCATCCCATTCTCTTTTTGCCTGCATGGTTTCTGCTGAATAGTCCGAGCTTATTATTATTGACTTCCCTTTGTAGATGACTTTTCATTCATCCTTAGCCACTCTTAAAATTCTCTCTTTACCTTGGGTTTTGGCAAGTTTGATTATAATATGTCTTGGGGACTTTCTTTTGGGATCTACCTTATGTGGTGTTTGATGAGAATCTTGAACAGATATCTTGTCATCTCTCATGAAATTAGGGAATTTTTTTGTCAACAAATCTTCAACAATTTTCTCCGTACTTTCTCTTCCACACAGTTTTTTTTTTTCTAATTTTTTTTTTTAAATGGTACTTCAGATGAAGGCTTACAGAACAAATAGTTTCTCATGAAACAGTAGTACACATATTGTTTTATGACATTGGTTAACAACCCCACAACATATCAACCCTCTAACTTCTCAACCTTTTTTTTTTTTTTTGGTGAAAATACACATAGCCAAAGATACACCATTTCAAAAATTTCTACATGCACTGTTCAGTGACATCGACTACGCTCCTCCAATTGTGCTACTGTTCTCACTTAAGATGAAGGCTTACAAAATAAAATAGTTTCTCATTTAACAGTTACTACACATGTTGCCCTATGACAGTGGTGAACAATCTCACAACACATCAACAATATCCTCACTCAAACTTGGGATCCCTATGACCACCTTCCTTGTCCCCTTCTGCCTTCTGGCCCTTGTCACTGGACTATTGTACCTCATTAGTTGCATTTGGTTTTACGGGGCTGTCCACTCCCAGGCTGAACGGTGAACCTTGGAGATAACTTCACCACTGAGCTCAAAGGGTGTCTGGGGGCCGTACTCCCGGAGTTTCTCCACTCTCCTTTAGACCAGTAAATCTGGTCCTTTTTTTTGTGCATTAGATTTATGTTCTACATCCTTCTCCAGCTCTGTCCAGAACCCTCTGTTGTGATCCTGGTCAGAGCAGTCAGTGGTGGTAGCGAGGCACCATCTAGCTGTACCGGACTCAGTCAGGTGGAGGCCTTGGTAGCTATGGTCCATTAGTCCTTTGGACTAATCTTTTCCTTGTTTACTGTTCTCTTCATTCTCCCTTGCTCCTGAAGGGATGAGACCAGTGGAGAATCTTAGATGGCTGCTCACAGGCTTTTAAGACCCCAGACACTACTCACCAAGGTAAAATGTAGAACATTGTCTTTATTAACTGTGTTATGCCAATTGAGCTAGATGTTTACCTAGACCATGGTCCCCACAGCCCTCCGCCCAGCAATTCAGTCCCTCAGGGAGTTTGGATGTGTCTGTGGGGCTTCCATGATCTTTCCTTGTACAAGTTGTGCTAGTTTCCCCTCTATTGTGTACTGTCGCACCCTTCACCCAAGATACCAATTATCTATTGCCTATTTAGTATTTCCCACCCCCACCCCTCCCACCCCTGGTAACCAACAAAGATTGTTACATTTTGTGCGTGAACTTTTTCATGGGTTTTTACAATAAAGGTCTCATACAATACTTTTGTGATTGACTTATTTCATTCAGCATAATGTCCTCCAGTTTCATCCATGAGATGCTACACAGATTCATTGTTGTTCTTTCTCGTTCCATAGTACTCTATTGTGTGTATGTACCATAGTTTGTTTATCCATTCATCTGTTGATGGGCATCTAGGTTGTTTCCATCATTTTTTATTGGGAAAAATGCTGCCATGTATGTAGGTGTATGTCTATTCAAGTGACGACTCTTATTTCTCTAGGATATATTCCCAGGAGTGGAATTTCTGGATTGAATGATATGTCTATTTCTAGATTTCTGAGGAAGCACCATATCATTTTCCAAAATGGTTGTATCATTTTGCATTCCCACCAGCAGTGCATAAGAGTTCCGATCTCCATGCAGCCCCTCCAACATTTGTTATTTCCAGTGTTTTTGATTCGTGCCAGTAATGGCTGGGTGAGATGGTATCTCATTGCGGTTTTAATTTGCATTTCTCTAATGGCTAGATAGCGCGAACATTTACTCTTGTGTCTGTTGGCCATTTGAATGTCTTCTTTGGTGAAGTGTCTGTTCATTTCCTTTGCCCATTTTTTAATAGGATTATTTGTCTTTTTGTTGTAGAGATGTTGGATTTTCTTGTAGGTTATGGAGATTACACATTTGTCTGACTTGTATTGTCCAAAAATTTTTTCCCAGTCTGTAGGTTCTCTTTTGACTCTTTTGGTGAAGTCTTTTGAAAAACATAGGTGTTTGATTTTTAGAAGATCCCAGTTATCTAGCTTATTTATTGGGGTTTTTGCATTGATGGTTATGGTTTGTATCCTATTAATGCCATGTATTAAGGCCTGAAGTGTTGGTCCTATTTTTTCTTCTATGAACTTTATAGTTTTAGGCTTTATATTCAGGTCTTTGATCCATTTTGAATTTTGAATTAGTTTCTGTATACGGCATGAGATATGGGTCCTGCTTCCTTTTTTGCAGATGGATATCCAATTTTGCCAGCACCATTTGTTAAAAAGACTGTCTTTTCCCCATTTGATGGACTTTGGGCCCTTGTCGAAGATCAGGTGACTGTAGGTGGATGGATTTACTTCTGGGTTCTCAATTCTGTTCCATTGGTCAATGTATCTGTCGTTGTACCAGTACCAGGCTGTTTTGAGTACTGTAGCTGTATAGTAGGTTCTGAAGTCAGGTAGTGTGAGTCCTACAACTTTATTCTTCTTCTTCAGTAGTGCTTTACTTATTCGGGGCTTCTTCCCTTTCCGTATAAAGTTAATGATTAGTTTTTCCATCTCTTTGAAGAATGTTGTTGGTATTTGGGTCAGGATTGTGTTGTATCTGTAAACTGCTTTGAGTAGAATTGTCATTTTCACAATGTTGAGTCTGCCTATCCTTGAGCGTGGTATTTTTTTTCCATTTAAGTAGATCCCTTTGGGTTTCATGTAGTAGTGTTTTGTAGTTTTCTTTGTATAGGTCTTTTACATCCCTGGTCAGATTTATTCCTAAGTATTTTATCTTTTTAGGGGCTATTATAAATGGTATTGTTTTCCTGATTTCCTTTTCATTGTTCTCCTTATTGGTGTATATGAATCCAACTGATTTTTGTCTGTTTATCTTGTATCCTGCTACTCTGCTGAATCTTTCCATTAGTTTCAGTAGATTTCTCATGAAGTCTTCAGGGTTTTCTATGTATAGTATAATATCATCTCCAAACAGGGACAGTTTAACTTCTTCATTACCAATTTGGCTGCCCTTTATTCTTTTTCTTGCCTTATTGCTCTGGCTAGAACTTCCAGCACAATGTTAAATAGGAGTGGTGATAAAGGTCATCTTTGTCTTTTTCCTGTTTTCAAGGGGAATGTTTTCAGCCTCTCTCCATTAAGAATGATGTTGGCCCTTGGTTTTGCACAGATGTCCTCTATTATGTTGAGAAATTTCCCTTCTATACCTATTTTATTGAGGGTTTTTATCAGGAATGAGTGTTGGACCACGTCGAATGCATTTTCTTTGTCAATTGAGATGATCAAGTGATTCTTTCCTTTCCTTTTATTTATGTGGTGGATTATGTTGATTGATTTTCTAATGTTGAACCATCCTTACATACCTGGTATGAATCATACTTTGTCGTGATGTATTAGTTTTTTGGTATGATGCTGGATTCTATTGGCCAGAATTTTGTTGAGAATTTTTGCATCTATATTCATGAGCGATATTGGTCTGTAATTTTCTTTTTTTGTGACGTCTTTGCCTGGTTTTGGTATCAACGTTATGGTGGCTTCTTAGAATGAATTTGGAAGTGTTGCTTCCTCTTTTATGTTCTGAAATAGCTTGAGTAGTACTGGTACAAGCTCTTCTGTAAATGTTTTGTAGAATTCTCCAGTGGCGCCATCTGGGCTGGGGCTTTTTTTGTTTGGGAGTTTTTTTATTACCTTTTCAATCTCTTCTCTTTTTATGGGTCTGTTCAGATTTTCGACATCGCTTTGTTGTCGTTTGGGTAGGCCTTGTGTTTCTAGAAATTTATCTATTTCGTATGGGTTTTCAAATTTCTTGGAGTATAGTTTTTCATAATATTCTGTTATAATCCTTTTTATTTCATTTGGGTCTGTTGTAATGTCCCCCATTTCATTTCTTATTTGGTTTATTTGTGTCCTCTCCTGTTTTTCTTTTTTCAGTCTGGCCAGTGGTTTGTTGATGTTGTTGATTCTTTCAAAGAACCAACTTTTGGTTTTGTTGATTCTTTCTATTGTTTTTGTGTTCTCTATTTCATTAATTTCTCCTCTGATCTTTACAATTTCCTTTCTTCCAGTGGTTGTGAGGTTTTTTTTTTCTTTCTGTTCTCTTTCTATTTGTTTGAGTTTTGTAGTTAATGTTTTGATTTTGTCCCTTTCTTCTTTTTTGATATGTTCATCTATTGCTATAAATTGACCTCTGAGGACTACCTTTGCTGTTTGCCAAATGTTTTGGTATGATGTGTTTTCATTCTCATTTGATTCTAGGAATTTTTTGATTCCATCTCTGATATCTTCTATTACCCAGTGATGTGTAAGCAGGATATTATTTAGTTTCCATGTAATTGATTTCTTTCCCTTGCTCTTTCTATTGTTAACTTCTACCCTGATGGCATTGTGGTCAGAGAAGATACTTTGAATTATCTCAACGTTTTGGATCTTGTTGAGGATTGCTCTGTGGCCTAAGATGTGGTCTATTCTAGAGAACCTTCCATGTGCTTTGGAAAAGACTGTGTACTTTGCAGCGGTTGGATGGATTGTTCTATATATGTCTATGAGGTCCAGTTGGCTGATTGTGTCCTTTATGTCTTCTGTGTCTTTGCTGAGTTTCTTCTTAGTTGTTCTGTCCTTTGCTGAGAGTGGTGTGTTGAAGTCTCCTAGTATTATTGTGGAACTGTCAATTTCTCTTTTCAATGTTGTTAGAGTTTATTTATTTTGGAGCTCTGTCATTGGGTGCCTAGATGTTTATTATAGTTATGTCTTCATGATGGATCATCCCCTTAATTATTATATAGTGTCCTTCTTTGTTTTTTATGATAGATTTTGTTTTAAATTCTATTTTACCTGAGGTTAGAATTGCCACTCCTGCTCTTTTTTGGTAGTTGTTAGCTTGATTTTTTTTTTTTTCCAACCTTTGACTTTTAATAAATTCACATCTTTCTAAGGAGTGTCTCTGTTTTCTTATCCATTCTGTCACTCTCCGTCTTTTTATGGGTGCATTGAGTCCATTTACATTCAGTGTAATTATTGATAGATGCTGTCATTTTGTAGTACTTTTTTTGTGGTGCTGAAGTTTTCTTTGTTCTTTTTACTCTCTTGTGCTGAGTTACTTTTATTTGTGGATTTTTTTTTAATTCTTTTTTTTTTTTTTGTAGGTTTTGTTTTTGCTGAGAGTTTATGTTTTTCTTCTTTTTTTTTTAATGAGTATATTTGTTAACTTCCTTTGTGGTTACCATGAATTTTACCCTTATCTTTCTAAGTTTGAAGCAGTCTACCATTACTTGGTATCGCCTTGCTTTCCTCGCTATTAGAAGGTTTTATACCTATGCTGTTTATTCCCTCTTTTATTGTTTTGATGTTGTTGTCATTTACTGATTAACTTCTCTGATTCCCTGTTGTATTTCTTTCGGTTTTGGATAGTCCTTGAGAGGTCATTTCCTAGATTCGTATCTGGCTGCTACGGTCCTGTGTCCTAGATTCTGCCTGTGAGCTGAAGTTGTTTGTCCTCAGATCAAAGAACTCCCTTTAGTAATTCTTGTAAGTTTGGTTTGACTTTTACATATTCCCTTAATTTCTGTTTATCTGCAAATGACCTAATTTCACCATCAAATTTGAATGAGAGTTTTGCAGGATATATTATTCTTGGCTGGCAATTTTCTTCTTTGAAGATTTTATATATTTCATCCCATTGCCTTCTTGCCTGCATGGTTTCTGCCGAATAATCCGAGCTTAGTCTTATTGTTTCTCCTCTGTATGTCACTTCTTGTTTTTCACGAGCTGCTTTCAGGATTCTTTGTTTGTCTTTGGTTTTGGTGAGTGTGATTATGATATGCCTTGGTGATTTTCTTTTGGGGTCTCTCCTATATGGGGTTTGTTGAGCTTCTTGGATGGCCAGGTTTTCATCTTTCATGGTACTGGGGAAGTTTTCTGTCAGCAGTTCTTCAGTGATCTCTGTGTGTTTTCTGTTTTCTCCCCCTGTTCTGGAATTCCAATCACTCACAAATTTTTCCTTTTGATTGTATCCCACATAACTCTAAGGGTCTCTTCATTTTCCTTTGTTCTTTTTTCTGAGTTTTCCTGAAACAGAGTTATATCCAAGTGTTTGTCTTCAATTCTATTGTTCCTGTCTTCCACCATTTCAAATCTGCTTCTCAGCCCTTCTATGACACCATCCATTTCTGAAATCTTGTTGTTTATCTTTTGGATTTCTAATTGTTGTCTTTGTATAATTTCTAGTTGTGAATTTATTTTGGCGTTTTGTTTCTGCATCATCTTCCTGAATTCTTACAGTTTTTTTGTCTGTCTTTTCCATGAATTTTTCTATTTTGTCCTCATGTTTGTCAGCTTTTTGCCTCAACTCTTGGAGAATTTTGAGTATTAGAGATTTGAATTCCCTATCAGGTAGTTCTAGTGCATTTTCTTCCACTGGAAAGTCATCTGGTGTTTTATTTTGGGCCCCTACTGGAACCTTCCTGTCATGTTTTTGTAAATGTTTTGATATTGTCTGCTGTCTTTGGGGATTCAGTAGTTATTTTTTTCATTTATTGATTGTAGATTTGTTTGTTTCTTCCCTTTTTCTTTTTAAATTTGTCTATGTCTTTTTAGGCAGACTGTGTGTTCTTTGTTGTTTGTTTGTCTGTGGACACAATACTTTTCACCTCCTTCTCCAATTTGCAGGATCAATCACTCAGAATTGGTATGGCTGGGCAGGTCCTGCTGAAGAGGAGGCACTGGTACTGGTTGTTTTGGCACTCACCACAGCCACCAAGGTGGGTCAGCAATCAGTGCAGGGCAGATTCCAGTAGGCCGTGCCTGTGCTGTTTCATGGTTTGATGATAAGTGCGTGGTGCGGGTAGGCAGGAAGTAGTGGGGAGACTGTTATGTGTGGAGCTAAGATGGATATGGGAGAGAGGAGAGAGGAACAGGAGCCCAAAACATACAAACAAACAAAAAAGAATGCTAGGGGAGCTTGCCATCGGAGTGGAGAGATGAGAAACTATGAAATGGAGAAAAACAGAAAGGGGAAGAGGAAGAAAAGAAAAGAATGAATAAATAAGAATAAGACAAGTTAAAGAACTGCAAAGTTCCCAGGGATCCCACCGGTACATCTATGAGGTCTGTGGAAGTCCCTCTCATGTGTTGCAGTACAGCCTGGTTAGAAGGCATAGAGGTATACAACGCCAGGTGTTCAGGGAACAGAAAGAGAAGGAAGATATAGAGAGATAAGAAACTGAGCAATGAAGAAAGACAAAAAGCGAAACTGAGGGAAAAGAAAACAAAACAAATTAAAAAAAAAAAAAAGAGCGAGAAACACCCCCCAAAAAACAGAAAAAAATAAATAAAACAATGAAAATAGAAATGCCCTCAGGGATCCCTCTGCATGTCTGTGCAAGCCAAGGGCGTAGTCTCCTTTACAAGCAGCACCGCCTGGCAGAAAGGGCTCCCAACTCAAGAAAAGGAAAAGAAAACAAACAAACATTTCAAAACAAATGAACAAATGCCCTTGGAATCCCACCAGCGCGGCAGCCCAGACCAGGAAGTAGCTCCACACTTGAACGAAGCTCCACAGCCCCTCAGGAAGAAGCAAAGATGGCACACGGAGCCAGGTATTTGAGAGAAAGGAGGGGGAGGTGGTGAGAGGTAAGGAAGAAATCAAAAGAAGCAGAAAAAAAAGCAACACCAGCAGCCAAGAAATGGCACTCGGAGAGCCAGCTATTGCAGGCTGGTGGACTTCAAGCAGCCAGTGTTTCCTGGACAAGATATTGTGGCCACAGGAAGCAGAGGATGCCGAGTCGGGGTGAAGAATGGTGGGGGCTCGGAAAGCGTATATCGCAAATTACCAGTTGTTTTGTCTCCCACTGGAACCTCCGTGAAGCTGCTTTCTCATACCCCTTGTTTGCTGGTCTTCGATAGGAGTCCAAGATGGTGGATCCACTCTGTGTTAGCTGGTATGGGACCACTGCATGAATATCTCCAGGCTCTCCATTCTCTGTCAGTTTTCTCACTCCATTTGGTGCTTGGCTGAGTTCTTTATCTCTTCATTTGATGTTTTAGGGTTTCAGGACTGTTGTATTCTCTGTTTGGCTCAGTTTTTCAGATCTTTGCTGTGGAGGGATGGCATGGTGCTTCTGCTTATAGCTCCATTTTGCTGGAAGTCCTCTTTTTCTTTTTTTGTAACTTTTTTATAGAAGTATAATATTTAGGAAGAAATATAGAAATATTATAAGTGTGCAGTTTGATGCATTTTCACATGCAAAACACCTGTGTAACCAATTCCCTGATCAAGGAACAGTTTTTTACTAGCACTCCAAAAGCTTTCATCATGGTCTGTTCCTGTGTGTCCCCCTCCTTCCCAGCACTAACTACTATCCTGAACTTAATAGAATAGGCTATCTTGGCTTCTTTTTGTACTTTATGTAAATGGGACATGGAGTATGTTCTAATGATTGCTTATTTTTTTTAACATTATGTTTGCGAGATTCACCATAGCATTGCATGTAGTTGTTTACTTTCATCACTATATAGAATTCCATTGTGTATAAATATCATGATTTATTTATCCATTATACTGTTGATAGATATTTAGGTTGTTTACAGATTTTGGCTGTTGTCAATGATGTTTCTATTAGCTTTCTTGCACATGTCTTTTGGTGAACATATATCTATGTTTTGGGTATATATGTAGAATTGGAGTTTCCAGATCATAAATTACTTATGTTCAGCTACAGTGGAAAGTGCTAAAACAGCTTCCCCAAATTGTTGTATCAGTTGTTACTTTCACTGGAGAGCTCACCTGAGATTTTTCTTGTAAATTTTTCCTTGCAAGATTTTGAGTCTTTTTCTTTTTAAAAATTATGATGGGTATGCAGTGGAATCTCAGTGTTGCCTTAATTTGAATTTCCTGATGATTAATATGGCTACACATATTTTCACACATTTTTTAGCCATTTTGTACCTTTTTAAATAAAAATTAATTCATATTTTATCATATTTTTAATTGGGTTATATGTAATTTTTTACTTATTGTGGGAGTTTTTGTCAGCTATATGTATTATGACTATTTTCATTCATTCTGTGATCCCTTGGCACTCACTTAATGGTGTCTTTTGAGGACCAGAAGTTCTCAATTTTAATATAGTCTAATATATCACTCTCTTCCTAGAGAGTTAGTGCATTTGTTCCTTGATTAAGAAATTCTTCCTACTCCAAGATCAAGAAGGTCTTGTGTCTTTTTTTTCAAAAAGCTTTACACTTTTATGTTTCATATTTAAACCCAAAATTCATGTGGAATTTTTTTTTTGTAAGAAAAGCATTATCTATTTATTATTCACAGTTATAATCTCAACACCTAGCAATAGGTATTAAATACATATTCATGAATAACTGACTGAATAAATGGATGAATGAAAACAGATTTAGGTTAGTTCTAAAAAAGTAAGGTATGTAGGATAAAATGCATATATAGCAGATACTGTAAGTTGCCTGCTCCAAATTTTCTCTCCAATTACATTATCTTTTCTCTAATTAAATGTTAAGTCTTGACATCCTTGCTTCCTTTGCAGCTAGGGACAGCCATGTTGTGCTTTTCAGGCCAATGAGACATAAGCAGAAGTCAAGTGATGGCATCATTTTATTTTTTTCCTGCTACTGAGCAGTAATAAGGACATAGGTATGATACCTGGAGATACAGTAGCCATACTGTGATCACAAGTTTATAAGAATGAGGACAAAAGTCCATAAGAAATATATTTAAGTAAACATCTAAGAAGAGGGAAGGCAGCGCAAAATGACAAAGTTAAGTACTTGATCCCATTTATCCACCATCAACTAAACCACTGAACAATGAATAAAAACAAACACAGACTAAGTTTTCAGAACTCCAGAAGCAGCAGAATTGTTGTAGAGTTGAGGTGAGTCCAGAGGAAGGGGAGGAAGAGTGAAGTTGGCACAGAAGCTGGAAGTTCCTATCCTTTGACATTTGAAGGACTTGGCTCATCATGGCTGTTTTGGGATGGGGATGGGACACAGGATGGGAGCTAAACTGAGGAAGCAGTAGCCCATTGTTTAAGGTAGCACAGATTGGCTGTGGGAGTTCATGGGCTGTGCACTTGAGAAGGGGAAAAGGGATACCAACGTGTTGTGAGTGAGTTCTGTTGAATCTCACAAAGGCCTGAGATGGACAGGCTCTAGGACCTAAACAAATCAAATAGCCACACAACACAGACTTCAGGCAGGGTAAGACAAATACTTCAGGCAGGCAGCACAGAGGGAAACAACTGACTTCCTGCCACATAAGGATACATCTGGGAGATCCTGTACAGGGGCACTTATGACAGAAGGACATAAACTACTCCCCACCTTCACCTAGGGAAAGCCAAGCCCCAACAAATATGTCGACATCCACAACCAGCAGAAAACTCCTTGCATGCGCATTGAGCTGCCAAGCCTAAGACATCTCAAACTCCAAATAAGGGGTGAAAAACCAACCCCAAGTGTACACTCAGGGTGACAGCCAAAACCCCAAAAAACACACCATTAAAGTCAGCCACCTCAGGGAGAACCAGGCAGAATAAACGCCCAGATAAATCCCACAGATAGAACTTCTAACTCAATGCTGAAACAAACCTAAGGACAAGAGTGACTTTCATGGTTCTTAGGAAAAGATAATGGAGTTAAACCTAACAAGCACAATTCTCTTATAAATCAGAAAACTTAGAAATTAAAGTATTTTTAAAACTATATCACAATGTCCTAAGTTCAACAAAAATTAGAAAAACACACAAAATCACAAGAGACAAAGGAATAGTCAAAAGGAAAAAAGAATAAGAGGAAATTTCTCCTAAGAAGGCCAGGTTAACAGAAAAAATAGAAAACTTTCAGACAATGGTGCTAAATATGTTTAAAGAAAACAAAAAATTCACAGAAAACAAACTAAGAGAGATCAGGAACCAAACTGAGTAACAAAATGAGAAACTTAATAAGGAATCTTAAAACACTTACCCACCCACATACACACACACACACACACACACAAAAAAAAAAAAAAAACAGCAACAACAACAAAAAACAAGAGAATTACTAGAACTGAAGAATAAAGCAACTGAATTAGAAAATGCAAGAGAAACATTCAACAAGAGGCAAACAGACAGAAGACAGAATACTTGAATTAGAAGATAGAGTAGCTGAACTTCTCAAGTCTCAAAAGAAACAAGAGAAAAGAACAAGAAAAGTGAACAAAGATAAATGGAAATAGGGGATTCAGTTAAGAAATCACGCATTAGAATTACTGGAATTCCAGAGCTCCATGACAATAATAAAGGCATAGAAAGAATTTTCCAAAAGTTAATCATAGACAATTTCCCAGACTTGCACAGAAAACCAAGCCTTCAAATACAAGGAGCTATGAATGCCAATTAGAAGAAATACAAAAAGCTCAACCTCATGCAACATTCTACTAAGATTCCTGAAAACTAAAGACAAGGAGAGAATTCTGAAAGCAGTGAGAGAAAAACATATTGTCCTTCATAAGAATCAGTTAAGATTAATTCCTAAGAAACTCCAGAGGCCAGAAGACAATGGCATGACATATGTAAAATATTGAAAGAAAACAATTCCCAACCAAGAATTCTTTACCCAGCAAAGCTGTCATTCAAAAATGAGGGGGAAATCAAGACATTCCCAAACAAACAGAAGCTCTGGGAATTTGCTACTACCAGACCAGCTCCGTTAGTATTAAGGGAGTTCTCCAAAGGAAAAGGCAAGAACATTAACTGAATACTCAAATCTATACAGGGGGAAAAAAAATGAGAAGGAAATCTCCAAAAACACAACAGCATGGGCAATCATAATGATCAAGTGCTCAATATTCTCAGGGGATAAACTCAGTAATTTAATCCAGCAAGCAATACAACATCAAGTTCACAAGAAATAAAAACAAAGTAAATCTATCAGATATAGGTTGCAGAATTTTGTTAAGGGAGATTCACCAACAGAAATGGGGGAGGGAGGAGCAAATCAGGAATAGATTTAATAGAATGTTGTATGTTACCTATTGTTCATATGATAAATGTCTCTTCCAGTCAGTTGACCATGTAGCTGTCTTCCAAATTTCTTAGCATAGATGAGTGAGAGCCTCCAGCGCTGCATCCGTTTGTTGAAACATCTCAATTGTTATTCCATAAGTTCCTGGTACCTTATTTTTTGCCAATGCTTTCAGTGCAGCTTGGACTTCTTCCTTCAATACTATCAGTTCTTGATCATTGTGATGGTTAACATTGTGTGTCAGCTTGGCTGGGCCATGATTCTCAGTGTTTATATGTGATCACTCCCACAACGGAATATGCTGTGAGTAGCCAATCAGTTGAAAAGGAGTTTCCTTAGAGGTGTGGCCTGTATCTGAATATGAGCAGACGTTCTAGCTTTTTGCTCTCTCTGGATCCTGTGGCTGCCTCCTGTTCATCTGACCTCCAGTTCTTGGGACTTGAGCTGTCAGCTTATCTGCCAATCTTCGGATTTGTCATTCTACACAGCCTGTGAGCAGAGCACTGCTCTCTGACCTGCTGATCTTAGGTTTGCCAGCCCCTGCAGCTATGTGAATCAGGAGAAACTTATGGTCTTGCCTGCCAATCTTGGGATTCATCGATATTCACAGCCTGTGAGCAAGAGCCCTGCTTTCCAATCTGCTGATCTCAGCATAATGTCCTCCAGTTTCATCCATGTTATGAGAAGCCTCTGTTGTGATCCATGGACTTGGGATGTTGCAGCCTCTACAATCATGTGAGCTGTTTCTTTGATATAAATCTCTCTCTCTCTCTCTCTCTCTCTCTCTATATATATATATATATATATATATATATATATATATATATATATTTATATGCTTTGCTGGTTTTGCTTCTCTGGAGAACCCAGCCTAAGACAATCATTTACTACCTCCTGAACTTTGACCAGTTCTTGAAACAGGACGCATACCACACACCATACACAAAAACTAACTCTAAATGAACCAAAGACCTAAATGTTACACCTAAAATTATAAAGTTCCTGAGAGAAAATTGTAGGACCTAATCTTTTGTAAAAATAGGATAACCAGCATAACAACAAATGCACAAATATCAGAAGACCAAATAGATAAATGGGACCTCATAAAATTCACAATTTATGCTTATCAAAAGATATTATTGAAACAGTAAAAAGGCAACCTACAGACTGGTAAAAAAAATTTCAGAAATGGAATATCTGATAAAGTTCTAGTCTCTAAAATATGTAGAAACTTTCAACAACTCAACAACAAAAAGACAAACAATTTAATTATAAAATGGGCAAAGAACATGAACAGAACCTTCACAAAAGGGAACCATCCAAGCAACCAACAAACACATGAAAAAATGCTCATGATCATTAACCATTAAAGAGATGCAAATCAAAACTACAATGAGATAACATCTCACCTCAGCTAAAATAGCACTGATAAAAAGAACAGATAACAACATATGTTGGTGAGGATGTGGGGAGATTGGAAAGCTTATCCATTTCTGGTAAGACTGTAAAATGGTACAACCACTATGGAAAACAGTATGGTGCTTCCTCAAAAAAATAGAAATATAACTACCCTATGATTCAGCGATGCCACTCCTAGGTGTATACCCTAGAGACCTGAAAGTAGTGACATGAACAGATATGTGCATCTCTATGTTAATTGCAGCTTTATTTACAATAGCAAAAATAAAAAAAGGAAATAACTGAAATGCTCTTCAACAGAGGAATGAATAAGCCAGATGTGGCACATACATCCGATGGAATACTATGCAACCATAAAGAACAATGATGAGTCCATGAAAAGTATTGTAACATGGATGGACCTGGAGGATGTAATGCTAAGTGAAGTAAGTCAAGAACATAAGGACAAATATTATATGATCTGTTTTAGGCTGAGTTCTCTAGAGAAGCAAAACCAGTAAACCGTATAAATACATATATAGAGAGATTCATATCAAGGAAACAGCTCACACGATTGTAGAGGCTAGAAAGTCCCAAGTCCACAGATCAGGGTAGAGGCCCCTCCCAATTCATGCAGCCACAGAAGCTGGTGAGCCCAAGATCGGCATGTTGGAGAGCAGGGCTCCTGCCAACAGGCTGTGAACATCAATGAATTCTAAGATCAGCAGGCAAGACCACAAGTTTTCTCCTGATTCATGTAGCTGCAGGGGCTGGCAAACCTAGATCAGCAGGTCAAAGAGCAGAGCTCTACTTATAGGCTGTGAAGATCGATGAATCCCAAGTTCAGCAGAAAGCTGACAGCTCAAGTCCCAAGAACTGGAGGCGAGACGACAGAAGGCAGTTGCAGGATCCAGACTGAGCAAAAAGCTAGAATGTCTGCTTATATTCAGTTGCAGGCCACACCCCCAAGGAAACTCCTTTCCATCTTATTGGCTACTCACAGCATATTCAATCATTAGAGTGATCACATATAAACACTGAGAATCATGGCCCAGCCAAGCTGACACACAATTTTAACCATCACATGATCCTTCTTTTATAAGAAGGCAAGAAAATATATTTATATGTAAAGAGACTAATTTTCATTGGTGGTTACCAGGGAGATGTGGGGAGGGGGAGGGGAAAGGACTTTTTAGCTCATAGATACTTGTTATTTCTGGTGATGGGAAAAGTGACACCAAATGTGGGTGTAGTGAGCACAGCATGGCTAAAGTAAATGATGACACTAAGAAATGTTCAAGAGAGAAGGATGCTGGTACTAAAGAATTCAACATATATAAGGTGGTAACAGCTCCAACAAAGGCCAAAAAACAAGTGTAAGATCACATATGGATGAGTATGGGCATATAGGTATATGGGTAGGTACATGTGTATACAAATGTGAGAACAGATAGAAGTATTTGTATGTACCAGTAAATACAGATATGTGTGAGCAGGCACATATATTCACTGAAGACACAACTACAGATACTTCTCAGATATAACTCAAACCTTCAGAGTTTTTTTTGGGGGGGGTGGTCTAAAGGCTTAGGACCTTAGTCTCATGGGACAACTCAGTCAATTTGCATAATATTGTTCACAAAGTTCAAGTTCTGCATCCTAGTGAAGTGGGTAGTCTTTGGGGTCTTAAAAGCTTGTGAGTGGCCATCTAAGATACAATCATTTGTCTCTACTCATCAGGAGAAAAAGAGTAAGAAGGTAACCAAAATAGCAGAGAATAAACAAATTTACAGAGCTGTGATGGTTAAGGTTGTATGTCAACTTGTTTGGGCCCTGATTCTCAGTGATTTGGCAGTTATGTAATGATGTACTTTGGCAGTTAATTAATGATGTGATTTGGTAGTTATGTAATGATGTAATTTTGCAGTTATGTAATGGTGTAGTTATCCTCAATTTTGTGATATAATGTAATCACCTCTATTATGTGATCTGATGTGATCAGTCAGTCAGTTGCAAGGGAAGTTTCCTTGGGAGTGTGGCTTACATCCAATATATATGGACATTCTGGCAAAGCTCTCTGGCTTTTGCTCACTCTGGGTCCTGCATTTGGCTCATCATCCTCAGACCTCTGGTTCTTGGGACTTGAGCTGGTAGCCTGCTGTACTGACTGCTGGTCTTGGGATCTGTTGGCCTACACAGCCTGTGAGCTAGCAGCCTGCTGTCTTACTGGCCAATATTGGATTTGTTAGCCCTCACAGCTATATGAGTCTGGAGATGCCTCCAGTCTCACAGCTGACCCATGGACTTGGAACTTGCCAGCCTCGACAACTGCATGAGCCATTTCCTTGAAATAAATCTCTCTCTTTATATATATACATATATATATATAGGCTTCACTGATTTTGATTCTTTAGAGAACCTAGCCAAAGACATTTGGTACTCAGAGTGGTTCTAGAGAAATAAGAGTGTAAGGATGAATTTTCTAAATTGATTTTCAAGTCTTCTTAGTCTTAAAGATGTTGATGACTCTGCTTCCAGTAGTAAAGAAGGCACGGCTAATCCATGGTGTGAGGAAGCGATATTAATATGCACAATATCACCACAATAAATCAAGTATTGGCGAGCAGCAAGGCTCTGGGTTATCACATGTTTGATACTTTTCTACAATTTTGTCTGAGTGAGAAGTATAAAGAAGTTGGTTGATTGTTCCTACTTTTGCTAGAAAAACTGGTGAAAGAAAGAGATGATTTCAGAGATTCAGAGTCACAGCTCAAGTCCACATAAAAGACCTCAAATCTCTCACTTGTACCCTGAAAGCCTTATTTCTTGTATCAGAGCTGATATTGCTGAAAACCAAACCCAGAATCTTATCATGAAAATGGTTGAAATACAATGCCAGTTGAATTCCGAACCTTGAAGGGTGTCTAAAGTTAATGTGAGGATACTGATTGGGAATAAATGGAATCCTGAAACTTGGAATGGGAACATATGGAAAGATGATCAGGAAGCTGGGGACACTAAGCCCCTAAATTCATTTGAATCACTCCTGCCAACAAAACCAATTCTCTCACTCTCATCTGAAGAGATTACTCCACTTTGTCTGCTAAAATACCCTGTCCAATAAATCCATTAGCCCCTCCACCCTCATCTGATGAGATTAACCCAGTTGTGTCTGAAGAGCCTTTGTCTGAGTCATTGCCTGAGGTGCTGTCTGCATCGACAGAAGCAGATACCTTGCAAGACATTGCTGAATGTTCTCAGGACTCATCCACACCACTCATTTTTGCTTCAAGACCTTTAACTAGGCTTAAGTCCTAGTAAGCCCAAAAAGGTAAAACACAAAATTTGACCCAGGAGGAGGTATGTTATACTCCAAAAGAACTACTTGGTTTTTCTAATATATAAAAACAGAATCCTGGGGAATATGTGTGGGAATGGCTATTAAGGGTGTGAGATAAAGGTGCGAGGAACATAAAGTTGGGTCAGTCTGAGTTTATTTATATGGGCCCAATAAGCACAAACTTTTCATTCAGTGCTTCAGCTTGAGAGGTTAGGAAAGGATCTAACAGTTTATTTGGTTGCTTCAGTGAAGCATGAATTAAGCCTACATTAAATCAAGTTGAAGTCTCATGTCTGCCTTGGTATACTATAGAAGAAAGTGTCCAAAGGCTTAGGGAAATTGACATGTTTGAGTGGATTTATTAGGTTAGATCCATAGACCCACAAATGGAGTGTCCAGAGGACACACCTTTTACCACAACCAAGAGGAGCATATTTGTGAAGGGAGCCCCAGTACCGCTGAAGATTGATGTGATCGCTATTTTATGTTAGTCAGACATGACAGTGGGAACTGCTCTAACTAAATTAAGACACCTAACTACAATGGGGATGATTGGACCTCGTGGTGGTAGGGGCCAACTGGCAGCACTCAATCAACAAAGACAAGGTGGGCATGATTACCACAATGGACAGTAAAAGCAGTAATCAGAATAGTCTGACTCACATGGACTTATGATGTTGGCTACTTAGTCATAGTGTCCCTAAGAGTTAAATAGATGGGAAATATACTAAATAATTCTTGATCTGTACAAGTGGAAAAATTCTAAGTCAAGTTAAAGGCAGTCTAACTTGAATCACCAGAAAAGGGAGACACAGCCACCCAGTCGATTCCCAGACTTGAGCCAGTTTACAAACCCAAACAACCTGAATGAAGGAAAGGCTGGGTCCCCTTGCAGAAGAACCTTATTGCACTGCCAAAAATTTATACTGTTACTCTTTCTCCCAGCCTTCCCCAAAGTGATCTACAGTCTTTCACTAGAGTGACTGGACATTTGGGAAAAGGAAATAATCAGACTTTTGGGGAATACTGGATACTGACTGTGAACTGACACTAATTCCAGGAGACTCAAAACATCACTATGGCCCACCAGAGTGGGGGTGTATGGAGGTCAAGTTATTAAGGGTGTCTTAGCTCAGGTTCATCTCACAGTGTATCCGGTGGGTCCCTGAACCCATCCTGTAGTTTTTTCCTCAGTTCCAAAATGCATAATTGGAATAGATACACTCAGTAACTGGCAGAACCCCCATATTGGATCACTGACAAGTGGAGTAAGACCTATTATGGTAGGAAAAGCCAATTGGAAGCCACGGGAACTACTGTTACCTAGGAAAATAGTAAACCAACAGCAATATTGCATTTCTGGAGTGATTGCATAGATTACTGCCACAATCAAGGACTTAAGGGATGCAGGGGTGCTGATTCCTATCACATCCCCATTCAACTCACTTATGTGGCCTATGCAAAAATCAGGTGGATCTTGGAGAATGACAGTGGATTATCAAAAACTTAACCAGGTGGTGACTCCAATTGTAGCTGCTGTTGCAGATGTGGTTTCATTGTTTGAGAAAATTAATACATCTCCTGGTAACTGGTATGCAACTATTGATCGGGACAATACCTTTTTCTCTATTCTGGTTTCAAAGGAACACCAGAAGAATTTTGGCCTCAGCTGGCAAGGCCAGAAATACATCTTCACTGTCCTACCTCGAGTCTATATCAGCTCTTCAGACCTATGTCATAATTTAGTCTGTAAGGACCTTGATCACCTTTCCCTTCTGAAAGACATTACATTGGTACAGTACATTGATCACATGCTGTTTGGACCTAGTAAGGAAGAGGATAGCTCTAATACCAGTTACCACCAAGTAATCAGCTGCAGAAATGAGGACAGTAATTGTTATGAGCATTACTCATTTCCTTCTTGTATGTAAGCCTCAGATATTTTTGTTGTCTTCACTTATAAAATACAAGATTTAAATGGTGCTAATGCATTTTTGTTTGTACTCACATTGGTTGTATCATGTTAGGTGCAAATATGACTTTGTAATTGTCTTTATTTATAGATTGTGTATGGTTTAAGGACATGCATAGAAGTACCAAGGTGATGATGGGTGGACTGTGATGGTCAAGGTTGTGTGTCAACTTGGATGAGCCATGATTCTCAGTGATTTGGCAGTTACGTAATGATGTAGTTATCCTCACTTTTGTGGTATAATGTTATTACCTCCAACATGTGATCTCACCTGATCACTTAATCAGTTGTAAGGGGAGTTTCCTTGGGAGTGTGGCCTACATCCAATATATATGGATGTTCTGGCAAAGCTCGCTGGCTTTTGTTCACTCTTGATACTGCATCCGGCTTTTCATCTGACCTCTGGTTCTTGGGACTTGAGCCAGTGGCCTGTCGTATTGCCTGCTGATCTTGAGATTCATCAGCTTTCACAGGCGGTAAGCCAGCAGCCTGCTGTCTTACCTGCTAGTCTTGGATTCAACAGCCCCTACAGCTACATGAGTCAGTTGAAGTCTCCAGCCTTTTGCCTGACCCATGGACTTGGAACTTGCCAGCCTTTACAACCACATGAACCATTTCCTTGAGATAAATCTCTCTCTCTCCATATACACATACACATATATATATATCAGCCTAAGACAAGGGCTGATGGCCAAGTTGAGCCATGGCCTTATCTACCCTGAGACCAGAAGAACTAGATGATGCCTAGCTACCACTACTGACCGGTTTGACCGGGATTGCAGTAGACGGTCCTGGAAAGAATGGGAGGAAAATGCAGAACAAAACTCCAGTTCTTAAAAAAGCCCAGACTAACTGGACCAGTTGAGACCAGAGGACTCCCTGAGACTATCACCCTGAGATGCTCTTTCAACTTTGAACCAAAAATACCCTCAAGATCATCTTTTAGCAAAATAGCAGAGTGGCATACAAAAGAAAGGGCATAACCCATAAGAACAATGCTCTACTAAAAAAACGTCTGGTGAGACCAAAAGGTCAACATTTACTCATCAAGCAAAGATGAGACGATAAGCGGGGAAGGAAACTAGAGTACTGGAACGGAAAAAACAAAACACAATTTTGAAAAGTGTAATTAATGTCATTGAACAAGTTGTGTGGAAATTGTCAAGTGCGAACTAACTTTCTGTGTAAAATTTCACGTAAAACACAATAAAATACTATCAAAAAAAAAAAAAAATTCACAAGTGCCCTGATCCCAACAGCATTATTGAACAGCTATATCAGTCATATCCCTGCACTTCTTGTGTATATTATAAATAAGCCCCCATTTGTATCTTTTAGTGGCACATATGTTTGTTTAGTTTCATTTGCAGCCCAATGCATTTCCAGATGGTGCAACGTAAGAGATTAATCTACCTTTTGGTTTGTGATTGCCATAATATTCCCTTATCCACCATGAATGAAGGTCTAAGGAATGTTTTTTTCTCTCACCTTATCTTATGCTCACATGTGTCAGAAAGTGCTGGCTTAAACCCTGAATCCTGGCTCTGCAGTCTACTAGCCGTTTCTTCCTTGGAAAATTAACATCGTGGTCTACAGTTTGCTCTCTATCAAAAAATACAATAAAATAAAAAAATAAAAAATACAAGAGAAACATCTCCTTTAAGAGTTGTTTTGCATGGAGGCTTATGATAATTCATATACCTTTCATATAAGGTAGGTATTCAGTATGTGTTAGGTTTCTCCCTTCACTTTAAACTATG
The DNA here is from genome assembly GCA_030035585.1 of Dugong dugon. Taxonomy (NCBI): domain Eukaryota; kingdom Metazoa; phylum Chordata; class Mammalia; order Sirenia; family Dugongidae; genus Dugong; species Dugong dugon. The sequence continues at coordinate 46,991,012 of CM057465.1, forward strand.
TGCATGCTTGAGAAAGCATCTGTAAACACAAACCAAAAAACCAAGACAGTTCTTTTTGGTCTTGCATAAGTTATCCTTTCAGTGAAGATATGCACCAGAAATGCATTTTGTCTAAATGACAGCTCTTCAGAAGGCTGTAATTTGGCACACATATAACATGTTTGAAGTTCACTTAAAACATCTTTCACCATGCATAAAAAAGGACAGGTATATTTTCTGAAGTTTGTGATTTTAAATGTCACGTGAAATCATTAGTTTATTATTTTGAGGCAGTAATTTAATAAATGTTATGGTCTAAGAAAGTTGATGAAGCTTCCAAAGATATCTAACTACTACTCTAACTACATGATGGAAACATAAGCATTTGCTTAAATATCTAGAATCGTATAGGAAATGTTTCTTCAGAATACTTTCATATTGTTTCTCAAGAAGGTAACAGTCTTCAGATTTATAATCTCATATTCGTATGCTGTGTATGTGTCAATACATTAATGAAAGCAAATTTATCTTTTCCAGAATAGAAAATTGGATCACATCTTAAACTGGTTTATACTAGTAGAATACTGCATTGATTCAAAAATTTAATTTGTTTTCAGGCAAAACAGACAAGTTAAGCAACAAAGAAAAATAAAGGTGATTTTTTAAAAAGACTGAAATGCACTCGGAATTGATAAAGCACCAATTTTAGATGGCACATAGAGCATTAAGAAGATTAAAGGAAAAGAGCAAAGAAATCATTAAACCTTTAACCGACCTTTTAAAAATTTCATTAGGCTTAGCAATGTTCCCAAGGAAAAGAACAACAACAAAAAAAGAACAGATCTCTCTGCGTTTTTTGTGGTGGTTGTTGTTGTTGAACAGGAATAAATCAAGAAATTATGTCCTAATCAATTGAAGAGGTGCATTTCAAAATATCAGTAGGCAATAAAAGAGCAAATACTGGCAAAGTTTATTACTATACAACTCAGAGAAGAGAAAATCATGCTAAATTTTAGCAATTCTTAGCAAATATTACAGCAGTCATACACAAGGGAATTCAGAAGCTGTTAAAAAGCTTCATTGTTAGTATCTTTCAGAAAATTGTGCCAGAAACTTAACTGAAAGTAATATATAACAAAAACCTCAGAATAGCCTAACAAATAATATAATAAATACGTTTAATCCTCTTTGCACAAAGTAATCTAAGGTATCCGTAAGAAGAACAAAGGTATAAAAATAACACCTTATATTTAGCACTTGTTACTATGAATCTGGAAATGCTGGTGGCATAGTGGTTAAGAGCTAGGCTGCTAACCAAAAGGTCAGCAGTTCGAATCCACCAGGCACTCTTTGGAAACCCTATGGGGCAGTTCTACTCTGTCCTGTATGGTCACTATGAGTCAGAATTGACTCGAAGGCAGTAGTTTTTTGTTTTTTTTTTTTAACTATGACTCTACCTAGAAGTGCCTTGAAAGAAAGGCCTCGCAATGTACTTCCAAAAGATCACTGTCATTGAAAACCTTGTGGAGTACAATTCTACTCTGACACATATTGCGTCACCATGAGTCAGAATCAACTCAACAGTATCTATTTTGTTGTTTTTGCTGTCAAGGTGCATTTACATTCATTATCTCATTTCAGTCATTAACTTTATGAATCAGATAAAGGATTAACATGCCTCACTTTAAAAACAAAAAAATATATAGTCTCCACCAGCCTGAGCCCAAAGGACTAGAAGGTGCCTGGCTACCACCACCAACCACTCTGACAGGGATCACAATAGAAGGTCCTTGACAGAGTGGGAGAAAAATGTAGAACAAAATTCAAATTCACACAAAAAAAAGACCAGACTTACTGATCTGACAGAGACTGGAGGATCTTCCAAGACTATGGACCCCAGATACCCTGTTAACTCAGAACTGAAACCACTCTCAAAATTCATTTTTCAGCCAAAGATTAGACAGGCCTATAAAACAAACAATAACACATGTAAGGATAGTGCTTCTTAGTTCAGTCACATATACAAGACCAAATGGGCAACACCTGCCCAAAAGCAAAGACAAGAAGGCAGGAGGGGACAGGAAAACTGGATGAATGGACACAGAGAACCCAGGGAGGAAAGGGAAAGGGGGAGAGTACAGATACATTGCGGGGATTGCAACCAAAGTCACAAAACAATTTGTGTATAAATTTTTGAATGAAAAACTAACTGCCCTGTAAACTTTCACCTAAACAAACTAAAATTTAAAACAATGCACAAAGGTATTAAAAAACAAAACAAAACTAAACAAAAACAAAAAATACATATGCCTCAATGCACCCAAAAAATTATTTTAGACTAGAATTCAGGTCTTCTCACTATTTTTACAGGGTCACCAGTGCGGCCTTAAACTATGGAAATAAATTACAAAAGGCTTGCTTCCATTTTCAAAGTCTGTCTCTTTTGTGTATTTCAGGTAAGCAGATCAATCAGGCCAGAGACAATGGGTAGGGATAAAAGAAACTATTAATGTCTATTATAACCTGCTTTGCCAATGCTTTCTGCACCTCTGAATTTTACATGTGTGAAAACAAATGCTAATCTATTTGTAAATAACACTTTGGATATTAATTAGTATGTATGTATAACCTTATAGTGATATCTGTTCAATGGATGGTTGAGCTAGGTAGCTCCTATAAAACAATTGCAATACTTATGTGTAGCAGGTATGAATCAGATATGTAAGCAATAAAAGCATTTATTTATTTTATATAAATTAATTGAAACCCAAATCCTTCTATCCAGTCCCTTAACACTCTTCTTCAGATTATTTTGTTATTGATACAAGAAGCATCAGTTATTATGGGGCTTCCCTTTTCTTAGTGTCGCATGGATACAAAGTATTACCACACACACACACACACACACACACACACACACACACATACATATCACTATATAAGAGTTAAATTCACCCACAGAAAAAATAACAATTTTAAACTTATTTTTACCTAGCTTTAAACAACATAAAGCAAAAAGTAACATTATTTAATAGTCAAATAGACATACTATCCCAAAGCGTGATTGCAGCACATTTTCTCTCATTAATTAATAAATCAAACAAACAAAAAATCAGGAATCATATAGAAAAATTAATAATATGATTGCATTAGTAAGGTAATAGAAAAACAACCTCAAAATCTCATAGGTTCCTAATCAGTGAACTACTTTTCTCCAGGTAGTGATCTAAAGATGCAGACTTCTTCTATCCTCTGATTTCACCATCCTCTAGTGCTGTGCTTCTCAACTGGGAGAGATTTTGCCCCCTCAGAGATACTTGGCAGGATCTGGAGATATTTTGGGTTGTTACAACTAACATGCAGTGCTTAAAGGCCAGCGATATTGCTGAACACCCTATGATGCACAGGGCAGTCCCCACAACAAAGAACTGTCTGGCCCCAAATGTCAGTAGTGCTGAGGTGGAGAAGCCCTGTTCTAGGGCCTTGGAGTGCTGCATTGGATGCCCTGCATCCAGCCAGCAGGTGAGGAACAATGGGAGATTCACATGTCAGAGGTTTGTATCAATCAGGTCTACGTGTTGCGCTTCTGCTTAATGTCCAACATGCTTTAAAATACATGAGAAAAAGGCAAGAAAACCAAAAGAAGAAAATGGGTTAAAAGCACAAACACGCATCTCTCAAATTGGCCAGCATACACATGAGTATGTGCCCAACCTCCTTAGTAAGCAGGAAAATGAAAACTAAAATAAAAACAAGCTGCCAATGACACTTACCAGGCTGACAATAATGTAAAAGTCTGAAAATGCCAATTTTGGCAAGTATGTGGGAAAACAGGAATTTCAGATACTTTGGTGGGATTGCAAATTTGTACAACTGATAGAGATAACAATTAATATTACCTAGTAAATTAAAACCCTATGGAATGCAGTTCTACTCTGAAACTCTTGGGGTCACCATACGTCAGAATCAAATCAAAGGCAACTGGCTATTAAAGTGCACATAAGTCTATTACCAAGGTTTTCTACTCCTACGTGTTGATCAGCTAGGACGGTGGTCTTCAACACTGCCTTCACTTTGCAAAATTGCCTAGGGAATTTTACAAGACATCAGTGCATGAATTCCACCACCAGACTTACTGATACAATTAGTCTGGAATGTATCATCAGCAGGAGATTTTTTTAAAAGCTCCCAAGTTGCATGGAATGTACAACTGAAGTTAAAATGCACTGACATGGAAAGTCTCTTCTTAACACTGCTAGTAATAATAATAATAAAAAAAAACAATAACAACAAAAAAACTAGTAATCATTATCTATACACAATGGGACAGATAAATACTGTGAGTTAGTCATACAACTGAATTTTATACAGTAGCAAAAAATAATCTCCTGCTATACCTATCAATATAATTGAATCTCAAAAAAGTAAATTTGAACAAGAAAAATTCAAAACATATTCTGAGATATGTAATAAAATTCCTTGTGTATAAATGAAAGAGCCGAAATTATATAACACATCCTGTGGAATAATTGAAAGAAAAGCAACACAGTGATTAATTCAAAATTCAGGCTATGGTGACTTCTGGAGGGAGGGAAGAAAATAGTTTATAAAGAAGCACAAAGGAATCTACAACAGTTTGTTTAACGTTCTTTTTTCAAGTTGTACTTTGTGCATACTGGTATGTGTTTTATTATGGTCCTTTAAACTGAACATATAAGTTATAAACACTCTTATTTTTTATACATTTCACAATAATTTTTAAACAACAACATCAGATAAAATACAGAAAACAAAATATAATATCTCAAGAGAGTATCTTCTCACATTCACTTTGTAGTCAATCTTTGAGTCCACACTAAAAGAGAAAGAACGAAAAGTATTCCCAACCCTTTTCTTCACACACCTCTTCCAGGAGGTGCAAGATAAACTAACTTTCTGACCAGAAGTGGATTTCCCAGACATGAATTTTTTTTCCCCACCTAAGAAGGAGTTCTTGGCTGACAGGTTTGTACTCTTCCTCTGATCTAGAAGAGCTGGGTACGTAATCCCGATAAAAGATAATTGTATCCCTTCTAGTACTAGCACCATCCCACCCAGAGGAAACTTTTGGCATGAAGGTTCTACATAATGATTCAGTTTTGACAGGGAGTGTCAGCTGGTTTCCTGTCCTAAATTTTAGAGATGCTCTTCTCATTCTTAGGATCGCTGAGCTCTTACAAGTTTTTAGGCTTCACAAACTGTAAGACAGCCCCTGTTTCCAGAATTCACTGCAGAGTTGGAGGAATGTTGTAACATAAGTAGCTTGCCACCCTCCTCACACAGATTTAGCATGGCTTTCTAGTTGCTTTTTCTGCCCCTTCCTGATTATCAGCTGCCTGATGAGAGACAAAATTGGGTACAGACTGAGCCTAGGCTCATATAATGTAAGTGAAGCTTGTCTTTCTGATCTCTTTTTCATTTACCAAGGTCTCCAAACCAGTTGCCATTGAATCAAGTCCAACTCATGATGACCCCATGTGTGTCAGAGTAGAATTTTGCTCCAGAAGGTTTTCAATGGCTAATGTTTCAGAAGTAGATCACCAGGCTTTTCTTCCAAGGTGCCTCTGGGTAGACTTAAACCTCTATCCTTTTGTTTAGTAGCCAAGAACATTAAGACTTTGCAACACCCAGAGATTCCTCCTGAAGTCAACCAGGTCATATTTCACATTACTATTTCTGTGTGCTCTTCATGGATTCAATCTACCATATGTACATCTTCACCAAAAGAGCATATAAAAAGCAAATAGAGAGTGATTTCGGCTTCGTTAAAGTCTTTGCAGCCATCTTGGAAATATTTTTCCTTTAAGACTGGAGAGGGCTCCCTGGCTCTCAGTATGAGGATCTAGTTTATGCATCGGGGCAACAGTAGGCTATAAGATGAATGGATGTGTATACTTGGCAGTGTATCTTCCTGCTCCACCTTTTTAGCTCACTCTCAGAGAATTGTCAGGACCTGGTCTGGTGACACAGGAATCACCATCTTAGTTATGCTCTTGTGGAACCTATATATAGACCAAGAGGCACTTGTTCAAACATAACAAGGGGATAATGCCTGTTTTAAAGTTAGGAAAGGTGTGCATCAGGGTTGTATCATTTCACCACATTTATTCAATCTGTATGCTGAGCAAATAATCAGGGAAGCCAGACTATATAAAGTAAACACACTGCCAGGATTGGAGGAAGACTCATTATCAGCTTGCGATATGTAGATGGCACAATCTTGCTTGCTGAAAGTGAGGAGGACTTGAAGCACTTCCTGATGAAGATTAAAGACTACAGCCTTCAATATAAATTGCACCTTAACATAATGAAAGCAAAGATTCTCACAACTGGACCAATAAGCAACATCATAATAAATGAAGAAAAGTGTGAAATTATCAAGAATTTCATTTTACTTGGATCCATGATCAATGCCCGTGGAAACAGCAGTCAAGAAATTAAACGAAGTATTGTATTGGGCAAATCTACTTCAAAAGCAAAGATGTAACTTTGAGGACTAAGGTGTGCCTGAGCCAAGCCATAGTATTTTCAATCACCTCATTATGCATGCAAAAGCTGGACAATGAATAAGAAACACCAAAGAATTGATGCCTTTGATTTATGATGTTCGTAAAGAATATTGAATATAACATAAACTGCCAGAAAAATGAACAAACCTGTCTTGGAAGAATTACAGCCAGAATGCTACTCAGAGGTGAGGATGGCAAGACTTCATCTTATGTGCTTTTGACATGTTATTGGAGGGACATCATGCTTGGTAAAGTAGAGAAGAAAAAGAGGAAGACCCTCAATGAGATGGATTGATGCAGTGGCTTCAACAATGGGCTCAAACATAGCAATGATTGTGAGGATAGCGCAGGACCAGGCAGTGTTTTGTTCTGCTGTATGTAGGGACTCTGTCAGTCTGAACCAACTCAACAGCACCTAACAACATAACAACAATAGCAAAGTCTGTATTGCTGTAGTATTGTAGGAGAATCAACGTTATTGTTACGTGTGAAATCTGACTCTCTCACTTCAGTTATTTTAAGGCAGTTTCTATATATAAATACAAACCACCACAGGTTTCAAATTATTACATTATATGAGTTTATAAAAAGCTAAAACATTCTGCAGCATAGACTATTTTCTCTAGTTATATGAAGATAATGTAATTGCATGTCCCAATACTTACTTCAAATTTTTTGTGTTTAGTTATAAACCTTTATCAATCCACTAGATTTACATATTTGGGGTATGTGTTTGTGTGTATGCGTATGTGTGTACAGGGGGGACAGAGAGAAGGTGTACATTTGCATTATAGTACTGACAAAGACAGTGTTCCACTGCTATTCATAAGGTTTTCACTGGCCAGTTTTTACAGAAGTAGACTGCCAGGTCCTTCTTCCTCGTCTATCTTAGTTTGGAAGTTCTGCTGAAACCTGTCCACCATGATGACCTTGCTGTTATATGAAATGCCGGTGGCATATCTTCCAGCATCATAGTAACATGCAAGTCACCACAGTACGACAAACTGACAGATGCTTGAGGTTGGTGAATAATATCCAATATACCATGGACTGCCAGAAGAACTAACAAACCCATCTTGAAAGAAGTACAGTCAGAATGCTCTTTAGAAGTGAGGATGGCGAGACATCGTCTCATGTATTTTGGACATGTTATCAGGAAAGAGAAATCCCTGGAGAAGTACACCACGCTTTGTAAAGCAGAGGGTCAGTGAAAAAGAGGAAGACCCTTAATGAGATGGATTGACACAGTGGCTGCAACAATGAGCTCAAGCATAACAACGATTGTGATGATGACACAGGACCAAGCAGTGTTTTGTTCTGTATGTGGGGTCGCTATGAGTCAGAACTGACTCGACAGCACCTAACAATAACAACAGTCACAAAGAAGCATAATATTTAAGAGTTTGCAAAATTAGTGACCACCAGCTAAAACATCTTCCAAAATTTAACTGAACTTAAATAGGATTCCAAGGTCTTTTTCCACAAGGTAGGTAAAATTTAATTTCAAATAGTATGGAAGTTCCCTGACTTTGCTTTGGTTAGGCAGTTAGAGAGGCTTACATAGTGTCCAGTGAAAAGATGAAATGACCTTTAATTTTCAGCCCTTCATGGTTGCAAGGTGTTTACATTATTCAAACATCATATGCTTCCTTCACTGTTCAGTGGTATCACTTTTCTGCAAGGCTGGGGCAGGAGTATATTTTCAAAGGCTGAAACCTCATTTTTTAGTATGCAGCCATTCGGTAAACCATGCCACCAAGCTCCTGACTCATCTCTAGAGAGTTGGGGAGGTTCTGGATGATGGAGGTGGGCACAAGTATCCAACATTCAAGGTAAGTAATAACTTCCACATCTTTTCTATGCTTGGACAGTCTTTGTTTGCTTTTCACTGCCCTCAAATAAAAACAAAACAAAATGCTCACTTACACTTTCTCCCATCCCCATCTAGATACCGAAGAGTCACTGAATTCTCTCCTTAAACATGTTTCAACTTTTTTGTTAAAAGATAGTAAAAACCCTTAACTTCCAGCACTTTCTTCTTCCTTCTTTTGTCCGTATAAATTTATAGATTAATGCATTAAATGAGTATTTATTCAACAATAATTATTAATACTCTTCTAGGAACTGAAGATACCACAGTGAGCAAAATGAAGTCCCTCATAGAGTTTACATTCTACTAGAGAGAATTTGAAAAATAAATGAATAAATAAACATGCAATATGTCAGGTCATGATGTTGTTATTGTTAGTCGCCGTTGAGTAGATTTCAACTCATGGTGAGCCCTTGTGTGCAGAGAAGAACTATTCCATAGGGTTCTCAAGGCTCTGATCTTTCAGAAGCAGATTGCCAGGACTGTCTTCCAACGTACCTCTGGGTGGGTTTGAGCTGCCAATCTTACGGCTAGTAGTCAAGCCCAAGTAATGATAAGTGTTACAAGAGTGGGTTAGAAAGTTAAGTGATATTGGGGTAAGGAGTGGAAGGTCTTTCTTTTATGTAGAGAGATCAGGGAAGATATCAGTGATAAGATATGTGGGGAAAGTTCTAAAGAGTGGGAAGATCCACAGCATGTGGCACTTTGTAGGAAGAAATTTCAAGACAAGGAGAATAGGAGATGCAAAGATCCGGAGATAAGTATGTGATTGATGCATTCAAGAACCAGCTAGGGGCCAGTTTGTCTACAGTTTAAAGATACAGACAGTTGGAAGAGGGAGCCCAAAGCATGTTCCATGATGTGTTGGATTCTCTCCATAAAAGTGAGCTATATATTGGACATGGGTGCTGATTGTCAAGTACAGATTCTAGAATTTGCAGACTGTTTCCCCAAGGGAATGAAAGGAAAAGTATAGCTGACAAGATTTTCTCTATATCTTATAAATCATGTGTCAATTATTTGCTCATTCTTGGTAGTCATTTAGGTCCCTGGGTGGTGTAAATGGTTTGCACTTGAATACCAACCTAAAGGTAGGTGTTTCAAATCCACCCAGAAGTGCCAGGAAAGAAAGGCCTGGAGATCTGCTTTTGTAAAAATTACAGCCAAGAAAATCTTATGGAGTAGCTCTACTCTGTAACACATGAGTTGCCACTAGTTGGAATTGACTTGAAGGTAATAGGTTTGATGTTTTGGTTAATAGGAGTTCATTGCAAAAACAGTACGGCAGAAATCCAAGACCAAAATTGCCAACAAATCCATCACCTCATCAAATCAGTTTTATTTAACACAGCTTACTTTCTAGTATTGTTCAAATTTTTATTAAAATTTTATATTGCAGCAACAATGTTAGAGATAGAAACGTATACTGTTTGTTTAACATTATATCATGCTTATTTTCCTTTTTTCCCACGTTTTCCCTCAAATTCTGGTAAGACTTGAATACCAGTCACAGGTAACCTATGATAGTCTGGTGATTATATCTTCACATATTGTCCATGTCACACAAATACAAACATACACATAAAGGTATATTTATTTTTTCCAATCACTTATTTGTACAAACATGGGATTAGAGAAAAATAAAAAGTTTGATAATCTGATCTTTCTTTGTTACCACTTCACTGAGGACATCTCTCCAGGTCTTTTTAGTAGCTGCATTGTGGTTATACTGTAAGCACTCATACGACTTTCAGATTTGTGGCACTTTGAATAATGCTGAAGAAACAAAACACATATATGTTTTTGTACTAGTGCTTTTATTTCTAGGATATGTTTATTTATTGTCTTGGTAGATACTGCAGGTTTATCTTCCAAATGGGCTGTATGTAGTAATTCACATCCCACAAGCTCTCACTCGCTATGTCTTCCCTCAGTCCTTACTGGCATCTGTTTTAACATTTATTTTTGTTTGTTGTTTAGGCTGACGTGACAGGTGAAAATTAATATACCATTGCTGCTTTAATTTTTGTTTTCCTTATGTTGTATGTTTGGGTATTTAAATTTTATTCCTTTATAATTTACCTCTTTATCTTTTGACCATTTTCATATTGGTATGTTTACTTTTATCTTATTAATTTGCAAATGTTATCTGTGTATTTTGAGCATTAATTCTTATATGATAATGTGAATTGCAAAGATTTCCCTCTGTTTACCATTTGCTTATGAAGTCTTTTGTCATTAAAATGGTTTAACTTTTATGTAGTTATGTATGTAGCTTCTCTTATATAGATTCTGATTCATAATTTTAAAAATATTGTTATTGTATTAATTTTTAGAAGCATAGTTAAGTATCTATTATAAAATTCATTAAAATAATGAAGAATACGAATCACAAAAAATCCTACTACACAGCCGAGAAAACAATGTTAGCATTTTGATTCATCACCTCTCATACAAATGTGTGAAAATAAATATGTACATTTAAATATATGCATTTTCACATGTATATCCATGTTTTTGAGCAGCTCTGAAATTAGATTTCATTTTGTGTAAATGTTTACCTTTTGCTCATAATGTGTTGTGATCATTTTTTCTATTTGTCATTAAATATTTACTCATTCAAGCTAACATGTTCTACCTAATGGATACTATACCATGAATTTAAAAAATACAAAATTCATGAGTGTGAAGAAGTTTCTAGTATTTTTTTTTAATTTTAAACAATATGCAAATATTTTATTTTGGCAAAAATTTTTATGCATGTTTTTGTTTATTGTCTTAGGGTTAAACACTAAAAGGGTGATGGTTTTATTAAAAGTCAGGAGAAACTTCAAGAGTTTTAATACCTATTGAAAAACTGACCATCAAAAAGTTTGTAGTAATATATACTCATGCAGCAGTGAATGAGAAACCCTTAATCTCACATATTCATTACACTAGTTCAAAACAGTATCATTCTATCAATCTAATGATGAGCAAACACCATTTTGTTACTGTTAGGTGCCAGTCGGTTCCGACTTATTGCGACCCTGTGTGCAACAACAGAAAGAAACACGCCCAGTCCTGCACCATTTTCATGATCGTTGTTATGCTGGAGCCCATTGTTGCAGCCACTGTGTCAATCCATCATGTTGAACGTCTTCCTGTTTATCGCTGACCCTCTACTTGACCAAGCATGAAACACCAAGTAAAAATTAAAATTAAACCTACAGGATTATTCTTATTTTAAAAAGCCATAAAATTAATAAATTAATAATTAATAAATTAATAAATGAAATAGAGTGCATATAATGTATTATTGATACTGCTGTTGTGATTGATATCGTTGTTAAAGTAGAGACTGTGGAGAAGGGGCGGGTGAAAAATTAAACCATGTTAAATATGTCAGCATCACAAAGGAGATTCAAAATTTATTTTTGCCTTTTTTGTCTTAATGAAGAGATAGAATTTAAATATCTTTCAAAATGTTTATATAAAAGCACCAGTGATTAAAGATACAATATATGAATACCAAGGTACTTGGAAAGAATGTAATTTTTTTAAACGTTGATAACTTTAACAAATCATAAAAAAATAAAAAACCACAGGATTTTGACTAAGAAGCAAATAGGAAATGTAAAAAAGATTACAAAAGAAAGAACAAAGTGAGTTCAACAAATATAAACATGTAAACTTTCATATTAAAAGAAAAATTCTTATAATGTGTTTTTAAAAATCCAGCTAAATTTCATCCTTCCCTGTCCTTTGCTTCCCAATTTCTATATCAAATATTTTTAAGAAGGTGATTTTTTCTTATTCATGCAAAGAAAGGAGATAGAGAGAAAGGAAGAGAAAATAGAGATGGAGAAAAGGGGGAGAAAACAGCACTCTATCTACCTAAAGAACATTAAGAAAAGAGCAGTGGACTCCCAGCTGCCCTGGTACTTGAGACTTAAAAGCAATGGCCAGAAAGTAGAAAAGGGATGAAGTGGTTTCCTAATTTATATGATGACCCGAGGATTGCTAAATTTTCTTTCTAAAGACATATATGAGACATCGTATTTCTCAACCACTTTCTATCAGTTTTTTCATTTGGTGGAAATTTCTTCAAAGTCTGAGTTCCGGGGAGACCTTGGTAAATTAAGTTTTATAGGCTTGTAGTTCTTTAACATTTACTGTCTTCTTTTTCTATTAGGAGGGGGAAAAAGGGGTATAAAAAATCATCACTGTTAGCTATTTTTCTCTAGAAAGCTATGCCAAAATATGTGTATACTTTTCTCAGAAAGATAAATTTCATGTAATTTCCTTAAATGGCGCATGAAGTACTTGCAAAGTTCCAGTGAGAAACCTTGGTTCAAAAATCCCATCAGCTTCCTTTCATTGATCATGCTGAAGGACATTGAAGCACCTGACCATTAAACTTCTCTGAATTAGGTAATGGAGTTATATATAATTGGATGTTACCCAGGACAGGTTATAAAATATCTAGAACACTCCTCCCCTTTGAAGAAGTAACACATTTGTGGGCAAAACCCTCTCTCTAATGTCCCATAAAATGTGAGGATTCAGTTAGCTCAGAATTTTCAAAGAGTTCACCCTATAAAAGGAGCATTGAAGCCAATGTGGTAACATCTAAATATTATGGAATAGTATTTTGATAAGAAAATAAAGCACTATAGAAAAAAAAAATTTATCTTCACTCTAAGTATCTTGTATCCTAAAATGTGTTGTTGATGCTGTCATATCAGCCTGTAAGTCATGGTGACCCACGCACAACAGAATAAAACACTTCCTAGTTCTGATCACCACCATGGTCAGTTGGGGATCAGAGTTGTGATGCATAAGTTTTGCATTGGCTGACTTGGAAATAAATCACCAGGACTTTCTCCCTAATTCATTTTAATCCAGAAGCTCCACTGAAACCTGTTCAGCATGATAGCAGTACACAAGCCTCCACTGACAGAAAGGTAGTGGTGAGGATTCCAAAATTTCTGCCTCAGTAATTAAGCCTGATCTAGAGAAGGAAGCTGCTTCTGACTTTGGCATGCTCCTAAACAACCACGATGAAACGATGTGGAATAAGATTAACAGATTCAATACGTCACAGACTTTATGAAACTGAGATGCTCAGCTCGTATTCCTGAGATTTAGTTACAGAGTAGTGAATTCAAAATGAATCAAAGGGAATCTAACTTCCTTCTGTCTTAGTTTCATTACCTGCTCATTCTTCTCTTGTCCTGGGAAACAAAAGATTTGCCTCTCTTGAGGTCTAGTAGGAGTTGTACAGAGATTGACACAAATGTCTGAGCAGAGAAAAATTATTGGTATTTGGTCTTCTCCCTTTGTTTGGTCTCACATCCCCTTTGCTGAAATAAATAGTATAGAGGTGGGGATAGTGGCTTGCAAGTTGTACCCTCCAACCTCAATTTTGTAACAGTCAGTTCACAAGAAATAAAAGACTCTTTAGATTGCTTCCAGCATTTAGAATTCATCCAGGTGGGAGGCAAAAGCAAACTAAATACCTGGAGTGGGAGACAACATTTTTTGCATTTGTAATAGAAAACAGAAAATAGTAATTGGCATGAGAAAAGCTTATGGGCAACATACCACTAAATTTTCTCAGTTCTTAATAACCAGTAAGATGATCACCTAAATCCAGGGGTGTACTTACAAAAAATAGCACCTATGACAAGCACTGAAATTGCACCCTGTCCAAACATCTGATCCCCATCTTTAGATAACTTTACCATAATATCAGCTCAAAAATACAAGCCAAGCTTGTTAATCTTTTACTTAACATATTATGGCACTCCATGAAAATTACAACTGTGCCTTCCTCGCTTTCACTGATGAAAGCTGGTCTATGATGTGCTCAAAGTTGTTTTTTTTTTTTTTTTTTTTTTTCAGTTTCTTCACTTTCCACACTCAGAAGAGCAAGATCACACAATTTGCCTTGACCCATGGATGTTCTCAGATTGGAAGGTGTTACTTTTAACTTGCTGAATGATCTCTCACAGCTGGCAATGGAAACTGCAATGGTTAATAGAAACTGCTCAGTGGTGACCCCCTTCCCTCTTCAAGCTGAGCCCAGGGCACTTGCCACATTCGCCATACCTTAGATACATCTCTGCCTAAATCATAAATTAATAGAGAGATTCCACATTTAAGTTTTAAAATGATTAAGAATCTTGATCTGAAAAGAAAAACAAACAAATGATATTCAATATTTTAGAAGTGGGAGAGGAAGAACATGGAGCTAAAATTAAAAAAAAAAAAAATTTCTTGCCACCTTCTAGATCCCTCCTCTCCCTATAGGAATAGCGAATAGAAAGAAGACTGAACACAATAAAAAAAATTAACTTTGATGCTTAACCACATCTCATCGTTTTCAACCATGAGTAACTCTGTTTAATATGTGTGAGTTATTCTTTCTTTTTTTGCAGATAAAGACGTGTGATTTCTGAAATAGAGCAGGGACCTTCAAACTGAGAGTTGAACAAATGAATAAACCAGTTAAGTTAAAATTTGTGCTTTGAGGCTCAGAGTCTCAAAAATTTTCTATGTGGAAAAGTCACCTTCTACATACGCAATTAAAAGCAATTCAAACATGAAACTTTCATGGATAAAAGAGTAGGAAAAAATCTTTTTGAAGCTTCATTGTGAAGGTTGAATGTGTGATTTGCCAGAAATAGTTATGTGTCTATGTAAAAAGTAAAATATTTTAATATTTGTTGATTTCAATGTGTATCCCAACCCTGGTGACACAGTGGTTAAGCACTCAGCTGTTATCTGAAAAGTCGGCTATTTGAACCCACCAGCCACTCTGCCGGAGAAAGATGTGGCAGTCTGCTTTCATAAAGATTTACAGCCTTGGAAACACTATGGGGACAGTTCTACCCTGTCCTACAGGGTTGCTATAAGTTGGAATCAATTTGATGACAGTGGTTTATAATTCTTTTTATATATTATTTGATTTGATTTGCTAATATTTTGAGTTTATTTTTTCATACTCTGTAGAAATTTTTAATAGCAATAATAAAAACAATATAGCCCTGTAGAATGTTAGAAATGTATTCGAACCCAGATTTGTACTAGCCCCACAAACTTTTCATCATGCTTTCCACGTTTGTTTTGGCAGAGCAGTGACGTGGTATGTCAATAAGCAGAGAGTCGTCCACATGAAGAAGTGGTTATGGGTTCAGTATTTCAACATAAGGTTACTGGTTGAGATCTTCATTTTATCCAAAAGACATGAGCTTTGTTCTTGAAATCTGACTTGACTTACTTGATTTTCTCTAGAAAATTAGAGCTAGAAATGCAAGAAATGCAGTTTAAAAGCTTGGAATTATTTTCATTCTCTCATTTTATCTATGAGAATGAGATGCAGCGATCTACCTAAATCACAAGCCATGTAAGGGGCTGATCCAGTAACAGAGTCGGGGGCCTGACTGTACCTAGTGCTTTCTTCACTACATCCTTCTCCCTTTTCAAGAATTCCTCCACACAAATTCCTTCCATTTGAGGACTCCCACTCTTGTGCCATGTACCACTCAATGATTTAGTCGCAGATGCACTAATTCTATTTTCCATTTCCTCATTCTTCACCTAGTGTTGCCTCCTACAAATTTTTTTTTTAATTTTTTTTATTGTGCTTTAGATCACAGTCTAAAGAACAAATAGTTTCTCGTTAAACAGTCAGTACACATATTGTTTTATGACATTGGTTAACAACCCCACGACATGTCGCCACTCTCCATTCTCAACCTTGGAGGATCTTTTTTTTGATAAAAATATACATAGCCAAAGTTCCACCATTTCAAAAGTTTCTACATGTACAATTTAGTGACATCAATTACATTCTTCCAGTTGTGCTGCTATTCCTACTATCCTTTTCCAAATTACTCCATCACCATTATCTTCAACTCAATGTCCCCTAGGCTTCCCATCAAACTTTTTAAGTTGCAATAGGAGGCGGGACAAGATGGCGCTCTAGGCAGAAGCACCACACTGTCTCTCCAAAGCAAAGATCTGAAAAACTAAGCCTAACAGAGAATCAACAATCCTGAAACCCTAGAACACCAAATGAAGAGATAAAGAACTCAGCCAAACACCAAACGGAGTGAGAATACTAAAAGAGAACAGAGAGCAAGGAAAGACTCATGCAGAGATTCCTTACCAGCTAACGCAGCGCGGATCCACCATCTTGGATTCCTATCGGAGACCAGCAAACGGGAGAGCAGCCTCGCAGAGTGTCCAGTGGGAGATAGAACGACCGGTAAACTGCGGTGCGCGCTTTCCCACCCCCCACCCCTCTCTGCCTCAGCTGGGGCTCCCCTGCTTTCCGTAGCCAGGGTCCCTGGGCTGGGGGTGCCGGTGCTTGGATTCCGCGCGCCCGGGCTGGCGGCTTTCTGAGAGCCGTTTGCTGGCTGCTGGCGAAGCTTTTTCTGCCACCTCCCCCTCCTTTTGCCTGGGTGCCTGGTTCCGAGTGCCGTCTTTGCTCTCTCCTGTGGGGCTGTGGGGCTGCGTTCGGGCGTGCGGCTGCTTCCAGGTCTGGGCTGCCGCACTGGTGAAATCCCAGGGCCCTTGTTCGCTCACCCCTCTGCTTCCCGTGGCCACGATCTCTTAACCCCGAGACTGCCGGCTGCTTGGAATTCTTGCCACTGAGTGGGGGCTCTCTGGGTCCCATTTGTTGGCTGTTGGTGTGGCATTTTCTGCTTCTTCTGGTTTCTCACTTACCTCTCGCTGCCTCCCCCTCCTTTTACTCGGGTGCCTGGTTCCAAGCATTGTCTTTAGTCTCTCTTGGGGGCTGTGGGACTGCGTTCTGGCATGTGGCTGCTTCCAGGTCTGGGCTGCCGCACTGGTGAGATACCGGGGCCTTTGTTTGTTGGCCCCTCTGCTTCCCGTGGCCACGGTCTCTTAACCCCGAGACTGCCGGCTGCTTGGAATTCGTGCCACTGAGTGGGGGCTCTCTGGGTCCCATTTGTTGGCACTGACTGCTGGTGTTGCTTTTTTCTTTTTTTAAATTTATTTTTCTTCTTTTTGACTAGTTTTGTCATCTTTTCCCTCATTTTCCCTTTTGTCTTTCTTCATTGCTTAATTTCTTGTCTCTCTATCTCTTCCTTCTCTTTATGATCCCTGAATACCAGGCGATGTATGCCTCTGTACCTTCTGGCCAGGCTGTGCTGTGAAACCTGAGACTGACTCCCCCAGACCTCATAGCTACATCTGTGGGATCCCTGGGAACTTTACAGTTCTTTAACTTTTCTGATTTTTATTTGTTCATTCTTTCCTTTTCTTTCTCTTCCCCCTTCTGGTTTCCTCCATCCCATAGTCTCTCATCTGTACATTCCAACAACAAGCTCCCCTAGCATTCTTTTATGTTTGTATTCTTTTTGCTCCTCCTCCTCTCTCCTCTCTCCCATATCCAGCTTAGCTTCACACATAACCATCTTCCCACTGCACCCTACCTACCTGCACCATGCACTTGACATCACACCACCAAGCTGTGCAGGCATGCCCTATTGGAACCTGCCCAGCACTGACTACCGACCATCCTGGTGGCTGCGGTGAGTGCCACAAACAACCCTTCCCAGTGGCTCCTCTTCAGCTATATCTGCCCAGCTGTACCACAAGGACGAAAAAAAAAAAAGAAATCTACAATCAGTAAACGAGAGAAATATCTACTGAATGCCCCAAAAACAGCAAACAATATCAAAACATTTACAAAAACAAGACAAGATGGCTCCAATAGGCGTCCAAATTAAAACACCAGATAACTCTCCTGTGGAAGAAAATGCACTAGAAGTACCTGATAGGGGACTAAAATCACTAATACTCGGAATTTTCCAAGAACTGAGGCAAAAAGCTGACAAACATGAGGAAAAAATAGACAAATTTATGGAAAATACAGACAAAAAATTGGAAGAATTCAGGAAGATGATGCAGGAACAAAATGCCAAAATAAATTCACAACTCGAAATTATACAACAACAACAATTAGAAATCCAAAAGATAAACAACAAGATTTCAGAAATGGACGGTGTCATAGAAGGGCTGAGAAGTAGACTTGAAACCATGGAAGACAGGATCAGTGGAACTGAAGACAAACACTTGGATACAACTCTGTTTCAGGAAAACTCAGAAAAAAGAACAAAGAAAAATGAAGAGACCCTGAGAGTTATGTGGGACACAATTTAAACCAAAACCTTATGAGTGATTGGCATCACAGAAGAGGGGGAGAAAACAGAAAACACAGAGAGGATCATTGACGAACTGCTGACAGAAAACTTTCCCAATATCATGAAAAATGAAAAGCTGGCCATCCAAGAAGCTCAACGAACCCCATATAGAAAAGACCCCAAAAGAAAATCACCAAGACTTATCATATTCACACTCGCTAAAACTAAAGACAAACAAAGAATCCTGAGAGCAGCTTGTGAAAAACAAGAAGTCACATACAGAGGAGAAACAATAAGACTAAGCTCAGATTATTCAGCAGTAACCATGCAGGCAAGAAGGCAATGGGATGACATATATAAAATCTTGAAAGAAAAAAATTGTCAGCCAAGAATAATATATCCTGCAAAACTCTCACTCAAATTTGATTGTGAAATTAGGTCATTTCCAGATAAACAGAAACTAAAGGAATATGCAAAAGTCAAACCACTCTTACAAGAATTATTAAAGGGAGTTCTTCGATCTGAGGACAAATAGGTTCAGCCCTCAGGCAGGACCTAGGACCTAGGACGCAGGTTCATATGAACCAGATACCATTCTAGGAACTTAACTACAGAGGACATTCCAAAAACAAAAGAAATACAACAGGGAATCAGAGAAATCAATCAAAGGATGACAACAACATCAAAACAATAAAAAAGGGAACAAACGGCATAGGCATAGAACCTTCTAATGGAGAGGAAGGCAAGGCGATACCAAGTAAGGGTAGACAGCTTCAAAATTATAAAGATAAGGGTAAAATTCATGGTAACCAGAAAGAAAGTTAACAAACCAACTCATAAAAATAAAGACGAACAACATAAAGTCTCAACAAAAACAAAACGTACAAAAACAAAAGAAATGAACACAAAATCCACAAACAAAAGAAACTCAGCACAAGAGAGTAAGAACAACAAAGAAAACTTCAGCACCACAAAAAAAAAGCACTACAAAATGACAACAACAAACTTCCATCTACCAATAATTACACTGAACGAAAATGGACTCAATGCACCCATAAAGAGATGGAGAGTGGCAGAATGGATAAGAAAACAGGATCCATCAATTTGCTGTCTACAAGAGACACACCTTAGAAACAAAGATGTGAATTTATTAAAAATCAAAGGTTGGAAAAAAATATATCAAGCTAACAACTATCAAAAAAGAGCAGGAGTGGCAATTCTAATCTCAGATAAAATAGATTTTAAAACAAAATCTACCATAAATGACAAAGAAGGACACTATATAATGATTAAGGGGATGATCCACCATAAAGACATAAGCATAATAAATATCTATGCACCCAATGACAGGGCTCCAAAATACAAAAAAAAACTCTAACAGCACTGAAAAGAGAAATTGACAGTTCCACAATAATAGTAGGAGACTTCAACACACCACTCTCAGTAAAGGACAGAACAACTAAAAAGAAACTCAGCAAAGATACAGAAGACCTAAAGGACACAATCAGCCAACTGGACCTCATAGACATATATAGAACAATCCATCCAACCGCTGCAAAGTACACATTCTTTTCCAATGCACATGGAACGTTCTCCAGAATAGACCACATCTTAGGCCACAGAGCAATCCTCAACAAGATCCAAAATGCTGAGATAATTCACAGTATCTTCTCTGACCACAATGCCATCAAGGTAGAAATTAACCCTAGAAAGAGCAAGGAAAAAAAATCAAACACATGGAAACTGAATAATAATCTGCTTACACATCAATGGGTAATAGAAGAAATCAGAGATGGAATTAAAAAATTCCTAGAATCAAATGAAAATGAAAACACATCATACCAAAACCTTTGGGACACAGCAAAGGCAGTCCTCAGAGGACAATTTATAGCAATAGATGCACATATCAAAAAAGAAGGGACAAAATCAAAACATTAACTACAGAACTCAAACAGATAGAAAGAGAACAACAAAATAGCCTACAACCACCAGAAGAAAGGAAATAGTAAAGATCAGAGCAGAAATCAATGAAATAGAGAACAGAAAAACAATAGAAAGAATCAACAAAACCAAAAGTTGGTTCTTTGAAAGAATCAACAAAATCGACAAACCACTGGCCAGACTGACAAAAGAAAAACAGCAGAGGGCACAAATAACCCAAATAAGAAATGAAATGGGGGACATTACAACAGACCCAACCGAAATAAAAAGGATTATAACAGATTATTATGAAAAACTATATTCCAACAAATTTGAAAACCTAGAGGAAATGGATAAATTTCTAGAAACATACAGCCTACCCAATTACAACAAAGTGATATTGAAAATCTGAACAGACCCATAACAAGAGAAGAGAATGAAAAGGTAATAAAAAAAACTCCCAACCAAAAAAAGCCCTGGCCCAGATGGCTTCACTGGAGAATTCTTCAAAACATTTATAGAAGAGCCTGTACAAGTATTACTCAAGCTATTTCAGAGCATAGAAGAGGAAGCAACACTTCCAAATTCATTCTATGAAGCCAGCATAACGCTGATACCAAAACCAGGCAAAGACATCACAAAAAAAGAAAATTACAGACCAATATCTCCCCTGAATATAGATGCAAAAATTCTGAACAAAATTCTAGCTAATAGAATTCAGTATCATATCAAAAAAATAATCCACCACGACCAAGTAGGATTCATACCAGGTATGCAAGGATGGTTTAACATTAGAAAATCCATCAACATAATCCACCACATAAATAAAAGGAAAGAAAAAAAATCACATGATCACCTCAATTGACGCAGAAAAGGCATTTGACAAAGTCCAACACCCACTCCTGATAAAAGCTCTCAATAAAATAGATATAGAAGGGAAATTTCTCAACATAATAAAGCACATCTATGCAAAACCAACAGCCAACATCATTCTTAATGGAGAGAGGCTGAAAACATTCCCCTTGAAAACAGGAAAAAGACAAAGATGACCTTTATCACCACTCCTATTTAACACTCTGCTGGAAGTTCTAGCTAGAGCCATAAGGCAAGAAAAAGAAATAAAGGGCATCCAAATTGGTAATGAAGAAGTTAAACTGTCCCTATTTGCAGATGATATTATACTATACTTAGAAAACCCTAAAGACTCCAGCAGAAATCTACTGGAACTAATAGAAAGATTCAGCAGAGTAGCAGGATACAAGATAAATATTCAAAAATCATTTGGATTCCTATACACCAATAAGGAGAACAATGAAAAGGAAATCAGGAAAACAATCCCATTTATAATACCCCCTAAAAAGATAAAATACTTAGGAATAAATCTAACCAGGGATGTGAAAGACCTATACAAAGAAAACTACAAAACACTACTTCATGAAATCCAGAGGGATCTACATAAATGGAAAAACATACCATACTCATGGATAGGCAGACTCATCATTGTGAAAATGGCAATTCTACCTAAAGCAATTTACAAATACAATGCAATCCCGATACAAATACCAACAACATTCTTCAAAGAGATGGAAAAACTAATTATTAACTTTATATGGAAAGGGAAGAAACCCCGAATAAGTAAAGCACTACTGAAGAAGAAGAATAAAGTTGGAGGACTCACACTACCTGACTTGAGAACCTACTATACAGCTACAGTACTCAAAACAGCCTGGTACTGGTACAACAGAGACATTGACCAATGAAACAGAATTGAGAATTCAGATGTAAATCCATCCACCTAGAGTCAACTGATTCTCGACAAGGGCCCAAAGTCCATCATATGGGGAAAAGACAGTCTTTTTAACAAATGGTGCTGGCAAAACTGGATATCCATTTGTAGAAAAATGAAACAGGCCCCATACCTCACACCATATACAAAAACTACTTCAAAATGGATCAAAGACCTGAATATAAAGCCTCAAACTATAAAATTCATAGAAGAAAAAATAGGACCAACACTTCAGGCCTTAATACATGGCATTAACAGGATACAAACCATAAACATCAACACAAAAACCCAACAGATAAACTAGATAACTGTTATCTTCTAAAAATCAAACACCTATGCTCTTCAAAAGACTTCACCAAAAGAGTAAAAAGAGAACCTGCAGACTGGGAAAAAATTTTTGGACAGTACAAGTCAGACAAAGGTCTAATCTCCATAATCTACAAGAAAATCCAAGACCTCTACAAAAAGACAAACAATCCTATCAAAAAATGGGCAAAGGAAATGAACAGACACTTCACCAAGGAAGACATTCAAATGGCCAACAGACACATGAGGAAATGCTCGCGATCACTAGCCATTAGAGAAATGCAAATTAAAACCACAATGAGATACCATCTCACCCTGGCATTACTGGCACGAATCAAAAATACTGGAAATAACAAATGTTGGAGGGGCTGCGGGGAGATGGGAACTCTTATACACTGCTGGTGGGAATGCAAAATGATACAACCATTTTGGAAAATGATATGGCGTTTCCTCAGAAAGCTAGAAATAGACATACCATTCGATCCAGCAATCCCACTCCTAGGAATATATCCTAGAGAAATAAGAGTCATCACTGGAATAGACATATGCACACCTATGTTCATGGCAGTATTGTTCACAATAGCAAAATGATGGAAACAACGTAGGTGCCCATCAACAGATGAATGGATACACAAACTATGGTGCATACACACAATGGAGTACTATGCAACGAGAAAGAACAACAATGAATCTGTGAACCATCTCATAACATGGATGAAACTGGAGGACATTATGCTGAGTGAAATAAGTCAATCACAAAAGGACAAATATTGTATGAGACCTCTATTGTAAAAACCCATGAAAAAATTCACATGCAAAATGTAACAATCCTTGTTGGTTACCTGGGATGGGAGGGGAGGGATGGGAAATACTAAACAGGCAATAGATAAGTGGTACCTTGGTTGAGAGGTGAGATAGTACACAGTACGGGGGAAACTAACACAATCTGCACAAGGAAAGGCCATGGAGGCCCTATAGACACACCCAAACCCCCCGAGGGACTGAGTTGTTGGATGGAGGGCTCTGGGGACCATGGTCTCGGGGAACATCTAGCTCAATTGGCATGACACTACTTATAAAGATAATGCTCTACATTCTACCTTGGTGAGTAGTTTCTGGGGTCTTAAAAGCCTATGAGCGGCCATCTAAAATACTCCACTGGTCTCATCCCTTCGGGAGCAAGGGAGAATGAAGAGAACAGGATACAATGAAAAGATTAGTCCAAAGGACTAATTGTCCACAGCTACTAAGGCCTCCACCGGACTGAGTCCAGTACAGCTGGATGGTGCCCGGCTACCACCACTGACTGCTCTGACCAGGATCACAACAGAGGGTTCTGGACAGAGCTGGAGAAGGATGTAGAGCATAATTTTAACTCCCAAAAAAAAAAAAAAAAAAAAAAAAAAAAACCAGATTTACTGGCCTAAAGAATACTGGAGAAACCTCAAAAGTGTGGCCCCCAGACACCCTTTCAGCTCAGAGGTGAAGTTACCTTCCAGGTTCGATGTTAAGCCTGGCAGTGGACAGCCCAGTAAAACTAAATGGGACTAACGAGGTACAGGAGTCTGGTGACAAAGGCCAGAAGGCAGAGGGGGAGTAGGAAACTGATGATAAGGAACACAAGTTGAGTAAGGACACTGTCGATGTGTTGTGAGATTGTTGACCACTGTTATAGGGCAACATTTGTAGTAACTATTAAATGGGAGGCTGTTTTGTCCTGTAAGCCTTCATCTTGGGCGAGAATGGCAGCACAATTGGAAGAGCATAGTCAATATCACTTAAATGTGTAAGTAAAAAGTTTTGAAATGGTGTTAAAAAAAAAAAATGAGACTAATAAGGTACAGTAGTCCAGTGACAAGGGCCAGAAGACAGAAGGGGACAAGGAAGTGCCCTGGTGATAGGGAACACAAGTTGGAGTAAGGATATTCTTGATGTGTTGTGAGATTGTTAACCATTGTCATAGGGCAACATGTGTAGTAACTGTTAAATGAGAAACTATTTTGTTCTGTAAGCCTTCATCTTAAGTGAGAATAACAGCACAGTTGGAAGAGCGTAGTCAATGTCACTGAAATGTGTATGTAGAAATTTTGAAACGCTGTATCTTTGGCTATCTGTATTTTCATCAAAAAAAAAAAAAAAGGTTGAGAATTTAGAGGCTTCATATGTTGTGGGGTTGTTAACCAATGTCATAAAACAACATGTGTACTACTGTTTCATGAGAAACTATTTGTTCTGTAAGCCTTCACCTGAAGTACAATAAAATATAAAAAAAAAAAAAAAAAAAAACCTTTTAAGTTGCTGTTGTCAATTTGATCTCACATAGATAATTCTTTTTTTTGTACTTTAGATGAAGGTTAACAGAACAAATAGTTTCTCATTAAACAGTTAGTACATATATTGTCCTATGACAATGGTTAACAAACCCACGACATGTCAACACTGTCCCTTCTCAACCTTGGGTTCCCTATCACCAGCTTTCTTGTTCTCTCCTGCCTTGTAGTCTTTGTCCCTGGACTGCTGTGCCTCATTAGTCCCATTTTGTTTTATGAGGCTGTCTGATCCCCAGCTGAACCGTGAACCTTGGGAGTGACTTCACCACTGAGCAAAAAGGGCGTCTGGGGGCCATACTCTCGGGGTTTCTCCAGTCTGTCAGGCCAGTAAATCTGTTTTTTTTTTTTTTTCTTTGGTGAGTTAGAATTTTGTTCTACATCCTTCTCCAGCTCTATCCAAGACCCTCTGTTGTGATCCCAGTCAGAGCAGTCAGTGGTGGTATCAGGGCACCATCTAGCTGTACTGGACTCGGTCTGGTGGAGGCCATAGTAGCTGTGGTCCATTAGTCCTTTGGACTAATCTTTTCCTTGTGTCCTGTTCTCTTCATTCTCCCTTGCTCCCGAAGGGGTGAGACCAGTGGAGTATCTTAGATGGCTCCTCACCGGCTTTTAAGACCCCAGACGCTACTCACCAAGGTAGAATGTAGAACAATGTCTTTATAAGCTGTGTTATGCCAATTGAGCTAGATGTTCCCTGAGACCATGGTGCCCACAGCCCTCCGCCCAGCCATTCAGTCCCTCAGGGAGTTTGGATGTGTCTATGTGTTGAGGATTTTTGCATTTATGTTCATGAGAGGTATTGGTCTGTAATTTTCCTTTCTTGTAATGTCTTTGTCTGGTTTTGGTATTAGGGTAATGCTGTCCTCATAAAATAAGTTACAATGTCTTCCCTCTGCTTCTGTTTTCTGGATCTATCAGACTTTTAAATTTTTTTTTCCTCTTTGCTTCAGAGTCTGTTCCATATTTTGACAAGGCTGCCTCTCGTCGTCATCCATATCTCAATCCAAATATTTCACCAGAGTGGACTTCCCTGACCATGCTAGCTAAAGGAACATACTCCCACCCATTCAGTCTCTATGCCATTACCCCATTTAATTACTTTTGTAATATGCATCACTACCTAAAAATATATTTTAATTTAAATATCATGTAATTATTTTGATTATTTTCTTCCTTCCACTCTACCCTATAAGCATGACAAGGTCAAGAATTTTGTCTCTCTTTTGCCACTAATTTTATGTCCAGATCAATAACAATTTTAGCTGGTGGAACTCAATAAATATATTTTGATTAAAACATTTATCCTTACTGCCTCCACCCTGGACAATATGAATTTCAGATTCATTACTCAGATGGACAAAATTTGTAATATTTCTTTTATATAACTGAATATAATTTCTAATCTCAAATCTCCATTCTACAAATTGGAAAAATATAATCTCATGAATTTAGGATGAACTCCCTTGATGCTAAATTTTCCTGACTTTCTTTTCTCTCATCTTCACATTCCCAGGTTCCAATTTTAGAAGTCTTAGAAAGAGTTAAATAATATATTGGTTGGAGAGAGGAAGAAAATGCATTTGGTTCTGGTCTTATACCGTTGTCTGCCTCCCCTGGCGCAATGTGCCTCTGGGTTGTTCTTATGCTCTCCTCCTGTCGCTGCCATGAAATGATCAGTGCCCCTCACCTCTAGTCAGAGATCCAAGTATGCTCATCTTCTCTGTTTGTCTATTCAACCCCATCAGGGCCTACCACCACTTCTCTAGCACTCTTGACTACAATAATTATTATGTTTTGCTTTGTTACCTACAAATGATGTGCTACCAGTTTGAATTAACAAAATTCCCGATTTTATGTATCTGAAGCAAGGAAACACTGAGATATAAGAATTTGCAATAAATTTTTTTTTCTAAATTTAATTCTAATCAAAAGTCTTAACCCAAAACAACCAAACCTGTTCCCACTGAGTTGATTCCAAATCAAAAGTCCTAGATTTTTTTTGTTTTGCAATTTATAAAAATGATTCTAAAGTGTATTTGGATTATTAACAGTCTATAATAGATGTTTGAAATTGTAGATATAGAGTAGTGAGGGGTATAATGACTCTTTAAAGTAATACTACTGATACTCAAAGCAGTGTTTTATTGACTGAGATCAATGAGGAAATAAACAATTAAGATTTAGACATAGACACAGAAGTATTTAATAATCTAACATGGGATAAAGTATAGTTAGTGTGAAAAGAAAAATTTAGTCAATAATATGTCTGAGTATTTTACTAGCTATCTGGAAAGGAATCTCATTCTATAACCGAATCATATACCAGGCACAAAATTAATTGTAACAGAAAAAAATTTAAATAAAAATGTCAAATTAAACATGAATTAAATATCCGAATGAAAAAAAATTCTAATTCAAAAAATACAGCACGATAACCCATAAAATATTAATGTGTTTAAGTTAGACATAAGAGGTTAATGGGAGCATTACATTTCTTGGGAGGACTGAGTGTGGAGATGAGACTCATGACGTGAGACGTGCAGTGTGCTCGGGTTTAATACCAGATGTTAATTTAAGAGATGCACTCATTTGGCTAAAAGGCAGAGATGATGGATGAATGGCAGTTTCATGAGGCTACTTGCTTCCTCACAGAGCTTCCAAAGAGTCTGTCTGTAATTAACAAATTCAAGGTGAGATAAAGGTGATCCAGGTGAGCACATAGGCAATTTCATTCCTTTTTCAAGAATGGGGAAGTGAAAAGCTAGAGAAGTTAAGCCATTTACTAACTTTACATAATCAGTCATGGCAGAGCCTCTAAAATCTTGAAATCAGGATGCTATACTTAGACTGCAGTTTCTCTTGTTGTTGTCTGTTTTTGCTCAGTTATTGGTTGGTTTGTTTTTGTCCTTCTGTAACGTGCTACATCCTGAAAATAATGAGTAAGACATTTCAGTATACCAAGAGACCGGGAAATGAATTAAAAGATTTTATTCTAATGCCGGTTTATTTTTCACTCAAAGAAACACTGCTCTAGTA
Source organism: Dugong dugon (assembly GCA_030035585.1). Classification (NCBI taxonomy): domain Eukaryota; kingdom Metazoa; phylum Chordata; class Mammalia; order Sirenia; family Dugongidae; genus Dugong; species Dugong dugon. The sequence continues at coordinate 47,018,944 of CM057465.1, forward strand.
AAGAAACTTAAAAGAAGTAACACAATTTAAGTAGAAAAACTTTTTTTTTCTATTCTGTTAGTATTGTGATCATCATAATTGCTACAAGTTGATAGAATCGGAGGTATTATCCTATAAGAAGGGAGATATTTATATTCATGTTATTGATATATATGATATAATAAATAGAAATCTGAATCATGTAGACGTTCCATATTGTTTAAAAGTAAAACTTTCAATTATTTTAATATTTGATCTTTCCAGTTTGAAATCAGGAGTAAGATATTCAGAAATTACAAAGGACAAAGAAAAAAGAAAGTACATTTCTACAAACATAATTAGGAAAGACTACTGAAATACCTTCACCTTGAAGGTGTGTGTGTCTAGTAAGTGTAAACTGGATTGTCTCTAAATCTTTTCACTTCTTAGAAAGGGCATATAAATTAAAAATACAGACAGGAAATTCCATTTCAGGTTTGGTAAGGCACCTATTTTGTATTCAGTCTCATGCATGAATTGCTATGACTATGTCAAAGGAATAGACATATTTAAGGCTGAATGAAATTCTTTATAACGTTTTCCATGCACTAGGCTATTTCTTAGAACAATTGGGAACCATTATGCAGCCATACACAGAGTTTTTATAGGCTTTTTGTTGAAACTTTAAAAATGTAATGTTACATAGGGGAGCATGATATGCCAATTTTTTTCTGATAAAAGTTCTTTGCTTTTTAATATTGTATAAGTAGTATGCATGACTTAGCTAGCTCACACTCAAGGCCATCACATTAAAAAAGTCACAAGGCCATGCTTTAAGAGTTTATAATCACTTCATCCCGCGGAATATATCTATTTTAGTACACATTCTAGTAATGTTACATTTTATAAGGTAATCTTTATTTAAGACTTTGTTGTCCCTCCGTTCTTTTCAGTAACAACTGGTTTCAATGAAGAGTGTATTATGGTATATTATTAACCTATTTACTCTCGGACTTCCCTTCTACCTATCTTTCGTTCTGTCTCTTTAAGCTGTCACTTCATTGTATTCAATGGAGCATCAGAAAATACCAGGTTCTTTCAGCAGCACAGCAGGTGCACGTTTATGAACCATATCTGATATATTCACCAACAGTCAACAGATTAATGTCACTGCTCACAATTCTTGTTGGGAAAAAAACGGAAGTAGTGACATAAAAATAAAAATGCTGTGTCTTTTATATAGTTAAAAATTTTTCTAGAAAGCATGATGGAATATTCTCTCCAGACTACTTATTGACAGCAGGTATTGCCTTTTTTCAGCTTGATTCCTAGACCCATACTGACTTTAAATGTATTAATCACTTGCTCATTTGAATTAAAGTAAACTAGACTAGGGTTAAGGCACAAAGATGAAGAGAAATAAAAGATGGATTTAAAAGATGCAAAAGATCATTGTCCCAGTCTACTGTAATGGACTTCTGTTATTCCCAAATTACTTCTGAAATTGGCTTTTTTTCCCCTTGCTTCATTCATTAACAATAATAAAAACAGTAACAATACTATTATTAGTAATAATAATATGATATTCAGGGAAAAATATGCAAGCTATGTGTGGAAGAGACTCTTAGCTATCTTCCAGTTTCTGTTCCTTTTTTTCTCCCATCTTTCATAATAACAGTTTTTTTTTTTTCTTAAAGCTTGATATATTACAGGAAATGTGTAAGAAAGACTCTTAGCTATCTTCCAATATCTGTTCCTCCTTTTCCTCCAGTCTTTCATAATAATTGTTTTGTTGATTTTCTTTTAAGCGTGATATATTACTTTCTAGGATAAAGATTGCATTTCCCAACCCCCTTGCAACTTGGTGTGGCCATATGACAAGTTTCTGGCCAATGGGATGTAAGAAGACAAGTTGTAGGGTAGCTTCTGGAAATCCTTCCTTAAAGAAAATTCCATGTGTGGTTCTTTGTGTATAATTCTCCATCTCTGTTTCATTCTACCATCTGGAACATTCAGGTTGTTATCTTGTACCATGAGATGAAAAAGCTATGGTGTATACAATAGGGTCGAAAAAAAAACTGAATGGTTGGTGGATGGTAGATGGTGGGAACCAGGTTTTTTAGAGTCAAAGAGAAATTGCAGATAAGCAAGAAAGGAAAGCTAGAATAAAAAATGTGGTAATGGATTAGAATCAGAGACATTAGTATTAGTAACATGTATATATGTGTGTGTGTGTGCAGAAGATAGATACAAACACAATTATAAATATTTGTGAATATGTTGATAAGTAGGTATAAACGCTAATGCTGTCCACTGAGAGAGCCCAGAGTCAGTGACACACCAGAAGCAGCAAGCACACCTAGCATCTGGATCTTTGTTTCTAAATATTATTTTCCATAAAAGGAACCAGATTTTATTGGAGAAATGGCTGAATTTAAGGCTGATGCAGGAAAAAGACAAGATGATTTAGAAGCATCTTGTAGTACCAAATATAAGGGAGAGCCTAAAAAAGCAAGAAAAAAAAGATGGAGGCATGTCAAAGGGAAATTATAGCCAACTTGAAATAGCTCCCAATAGTCAAAACTGGGGAGCAATTTGAGTAATAAAATGAATAATGTAGTATTGGTTTGTAACCAAAAATACAAAACAAATATAAATAAATGATTGAATAAATAAATGGGAGAGAAGAGACAAATATTAGCTAGAACAGAATACCATTTAATATATGTAAATTCTACCCCTCTCTAGGAAGTAGAACTTAATCCCCCACTCTTCCCCAAGGGTGTGCTGGACATAGTGACAGACTCCCAAATAACAGAGTATAGAAAGGGAAATATAGCAACTTCAGAGTGGAGAAACCTGGCAAGCACTACCTTTACTGAGTGATGAAGCTTAACATCTCCCATGATGTCAGTGTAACTACCCATATGACATGATGAGAAGGGCACTTCACCTCTATGGTATTCTTGCCAAAACTCAGATTCCCAGGTTAATTATAAGAAAAATGTCAAACAAACCCAGATTGAGAACAGTCTGCAGGATACCTGGCCAGAGCACCTAAAGACTGTCAAGGTCATGGAAAAGAGAAAAGCTGCTAAAGCATCCAGATCAGAAGATTGCAGAGATATGAAAACTAAATGTAAGGTAGTACACTGGATTGGATCTCAGAACAGAAAAAAATGATAGTAATGGAAAAAATAATAAGAATCCAAATAAAGCCTGGAGTTTAGTTAATAGTAATGTGCCAAATAAAAAGACAGAAGACAAGATTCCTGACACCATGGAAAGCCTTGCAGCCCTGGCCCGTGACACTGAATTCTATGTAAAAGAAATAAACTTATAACTTGTTTAAATGATTGCTACTTTGGGTCTTGTGTCATTTATAGCCAAAGTTAAACTCATATCTACAAAATAAACAACCACAAAAATTTCAAAAGAAATTAACAAATTTCTAGAGAAAGTACAGTACAACCATTGTCTTTTGGGGCCCTGATGACGCAGGGGTTAAGCGTTTGACTGCTAACCAAAAAAGTTGGCGGTTCAAATCCACCAAGTGCTCCTTGGAAACCTTATGGGGAAGTTCTACTCTGTCCTGTAGGGTCACTAAGAGTTGGAGTTGACTAAACAGCAGTGAGCTTGGCCTTTTTTTTTTTTTTAATTGTCTTAGTTTTGAACCACTTATTTTTAGCAGCCCATCAAACCCTATTCTCACTTCCTAACAGTTAAGAGCTTTCTGAGATTAACTCTGCTCCTTCTCATTCATATGTTCAAATGAGTAATAAGCTACAATTACATATCAAATACTCCTTTATCTACAAAGAAAACATAGAAGCTTGAAACATGGAAAGTTGAAAATGTTAATCTGAGATTCTCACACTTTTAGAATAACACCTACAAATTTAAAGCTTAAATGAAATACTGTAGTAGATTGACTTAATTGATGGCTCAAGTTAAAGGCTTTCCTGTGGCAATATCCTATGCCATATGACTTCACAGCTCCTTCCATGAAAAGGTGGATTTTTTTTCCTTTTTTCCACCATCTCTTGAATCTAGACTGCAATTTTTACTCACATTGGCCAATGCAGTGGAGCAGAAGTGAAGGTGTACCATTTCTAAGCCTAAATCTCAAAAGGTGTAGTAGCACTTGTGTGCTACTTTCTCCACTGGATTCCTACCTTTGCCATGAGACCAAGTCTGGGCTAGCCTGCTGGAGACTATATGGAGGAAAGCTGAGGTTTCAGCATACAAACCTCCGAAGCAGAGTTGCCCACCTGATTCATGAACAAGCCCAGCTGAGATGGGCAAAGCCTATCCTACATCATGATAACCAACTAGTCAGCCAATAGACTAGTGAGCAATAATGAATTATTATTTTTAGTCACGTTTTGGAGTGCTTTGTTACTCAGTGATAACTTAGTGATGTTGATGTGATGATGTGTGCCATCAAGTTGATTCCAACTCACGTTGGATACAAGGCTCCGTTCTTGTCTGTTTATTATATGTAAATCTCTGAAACAATTGGTCCACACCCAGAATAGTACCTAGATCAAGAGATCACGTTCAGAAATAAAAATTATATCAAAGGAACTACAATAATGCTAAGTGTTATTGTATACTATAAAGCAGTACTTCTAACATTTCTACTTTTGTCTCCTACCCATGAAACTCATACACCACAATAGTCCACTCACTCCAAACTCCTACCCATCTCCAGTCTGCATATTTCTTGTGTTCTTTCCTCTCATCTTTTATTTCTCTAAATTCTGTCAAACTAGGACTTTTGTTAGAGGTCACGGAGGGAGAAAAAGAAAAGAAATGAGGGAAAACCAAAATGTTCTTCAGCAAGCAAAGGAAAGAGACAGATTTAGCATACTCATGTATTACGAATGCTCCCTATTACATTCTAAATGCAGTTAAGTGTGTGAATTATTTACTCTATTAAAAGACAAAGTGACTTTCTATTGTAGTAAAAGATAAATGTCTTTCTTTCTACATTTGCAATACAGATACTTTGTCTACTTGCGTTAATTTGGACAAAACTAAGCCGCCAATTTATTTTTATTTCCAAATAACTAGGCATCTTTTAGAATTAATTATATATATATTTTTAATTTTCCTTAATTAAGTTGAATATTTCAAATGATAATAAAAATGAGAATGAGAGTACAGCCAGGAAAAATAAAGTGTTAGGAATTCTAGCATGCCAAGTTTTCTTCTTGATAGAGCCTATGTTCTCTTTATTATTATTATTTTTTCCAGATAAATCCTGTCTGCTTCACTTAGCTCCTCAAAATCTGTTAAGTATACTTGCTTTTGTTCCAGTACTCCCAAATTTCTTTTTTCTTTTCTTTTAAGCTTGCTTACCACAGTATACTTATATTGAATGGTAGCTTAGAATGTGTTTAAGATAATTTTATTCTTAAATGCAAGCCTAAGGGAACAATGCCAGTCTATTTCTGATTTTTTTTTTAATTAATGCACTTATTATGGACCAATTTTGAGTTTACAGAAAAATTGCACAGAAATCCAGGGAGTTCCCATATACCTCTCTTCTCCCTGTACACACTATCTCCTATTATTAATATCTTGGTAAATTTTTGTGCATTGTAATTTTTGCTGATTGCATAGTCATAGTACAATGAATCAGATAACTTTGTCCTCTATATTTCCTACAAATTGGCAGCTGGATACAATGTTTTGATAAGGCTCCTAGTCAATCGATTAGGCAAGAATAATGGTGGTGGTACATGCATTTTATCAATGGATTATCTACATTGAAGCTTAAACATGGTCATCTTTAGCCAGTGATAGTCAAATGGGCTCCTGAATAATGACGTTACCCCAGTAGTATTACACAGCTTTGCATAGCATTGTAATTTGTTATTAGGCACCATACAAAGTTTAGTTATCTTTTCTGTGTGATATTAATAACTGTGGATGTTCAAGGACTGTTCTTAGGTGCATTGAGTCAGTTCAGACTCATAGCAAACCTATGTACAACAGAATGAAACACTACCCAGTCCTGCACCATCCTCACAATCGTTGTTATGTTTGTGTCCATTGTTTTCGCCAGTGTCAATCCATTTCGTCAAGGGTCTTCCTCTTTTTCGCTGACCCTCTACTTTACCAAGCATGATGTCCTTCTTCAGGGACTAGTCCCTCCTGATAACATGTCCACAGTACATGAGAAGTCTCACCATTCTTGCCTTCAAGGAGCACTCTAGTTGTATTTCTTCCAAGACAGACTTGTTCGTTCTTCTGTCAGTCCATGGTATAGTCAATATTCTTTGCCAACACCATAATTCAAAGGCATCAACTCTTCTTTGGTCTTCCTTATTTATTGTCCATCTTTTGCATGTATATGAAGAGGTTGAAAATATCATGACTTGGTTCAGTCTTACCTTAGTCCCCCTTCAAAGTAACACCTTCACTTTTCAACACTTTAAAGAAGTCTTTTGCAGCAGATTTGCCCCATACAATACTCTGTTTGATTTCCTGACTGCTGTTTCCATGGGCATTGAATGAGGATCCAAGTAAAATGAAATCCTTCACAATGTCAATCTTTTCTTCATTCATCATGATGTTGTTTACTGGTCCAGTTGTGAGGATTTTTGTTTTCTTTAGACAATGTTCCACTGTTATTCATGAGGTTTTCACTAACCAATTTTTTTAGAAGTAGATTGCCAGGTCCTTCTTCCTAGTCTGTCTTATTCTGGAAGCTCTCTTGAAACTTGTCCATCATGGGTGACCCTGCTGATATTTGAAATACCAATGGCAACACACAAGCCACCATAGTATGACAAACTGACAGACATGTGGTGGGTTCAAGAATTAGATCCATTAATTAGCTGGGAATGGCAAAATGATATTTCTTTCTTAAGTACTAACTGACATGCTTTATATAAAGAGAGGCTACTCATCAGCTATTAGTTGGCTGCTAGTGGTACAGTTTACACAGGAAAGGCAGAATAAATGCTTTATTCATTCCTGTTACCTCCCAGTTTTAGAGGTAATTAATTAGTTTCATATCATCCTCAAAAGTGACCGCTTAGGATAATTTATTTTTAATATTATTATGAACTCATGGATTTAAACTTATTTGTTGGATTTCAATAAATTGATTATCTATAAACAAAAAAAAGAAAGAAATAAAAAAGAAACCCATTGCTGTGGGTTCAATTCCAACTCATAGCAGCCCTATAAGACAGTAGAACTGTCCCACAGGGTTTCCAAGGCTGTAAGTCTTTTCGCAAGCAGACGGCCACATCTTTCTCCCACAGAGTGGCTACTGAGTTCTAACCTCTGGACTTTTGGTTAGCAGTCAAGTGCTTAACAACTGTGCCACCAGGGTTCCTTGGATTATCTGTGTTGAAGCTTAAATATGCTCATCTTTAGCCAGTGATAGTCAAATGGGCTTCTGAATAATGAAGTTATAAAAAAACAAAAACTCGTTGCCATTAAGCTGATTCCAATTCATAACGACCCCGTAGGACAGAGTAGAATCACACCATAGGGTTTCCTAGGAGTGGCTGGTAGATTCAAACTGTTGACCTTTTGGTTAGCAGTCAAGCTTTCAACCACTGAGCCACCAGGGCCCCGTAATGAAGTTACCCTGGTGTTATTTCATAGCTTTGCATAGCTTTGCAATCTGATATGTAAAGATGTCCCAGGCTCATCTACTACATTTCTTGCTTTAGATCTGAAAATGATCATCTCTCAAAGAAATCCTAGTTTCTTTTACTGGGAAGGGGTATTTTTAAAGACCACAATCTGTTGTTCGGGTCATTGTTTCTAGGCTTCTTTAGTTTTGGTGGCACAGGGGTTAAGAGCTTGGCTGTTAAACAAAAGGTCTGTGGTTCGAACCCACCAGTCACTCTTTGGTTACTCTATGGGATAGTTCTACTCTGTCCTATAGGGTCTCTAGGAATATGAGTTGGAATCTACTCGATGGCAATGGATTTGGTTTTTTGGTTTTATATATATATATATATATATAAAATGTGTATACACATATATATATCAGTTTATATTGATACTTTCATATTGCCAATTAAAATATTAAAATTCAGAATAGAATTTTAGTTTAACCTCTTATGCAATGTATCTCTGTCTTCTTTCATAGACATCAAGAATCCTGATTGTTATCAACACAGGGGATGATAAAATCAGAATATCTCATATTTACTTGTTTACTTTATCTCCCATTATACACAGAATAACAGTACTAATACAATCACCACCAACATAATTACTGAGAACAGTTAAACTTTTCTTTTGCTTATATTGTTCCCAATCGCCTCCTATTTATATACTTGTGCTATGTCTACATTGTTTGGACATATAAAAATTGCACACTACACGTTGTATTCTCTCCCTTTTATCCATCATTTAGTCTTAGTTATACAAGTAACAAAGAGCTCTAGTGGTGCAGTGGTTAAGCACTCAACTGCTAACTGTAAGGTCGACTGTTCTAACCCACCAGCCACTCTACGGGAGAAAGATGTAGCAATCTGCTTCCTTTTGTAAAGATTACAGCCTTGGAAACCCTATAGGGCAGTTCTATTCTGTCCTACACCAAAAAACAAACAAACAAACTCACTGCTTTTAGTAGATTCTGACTCATAGCAATCCTATAAGGTCCCTATAAGTAGGCATCCACTCGACAGCAATAGGTTTATGCAAGTAACGATATGTTTAATGCTCACACAAATCCTTATGTTGTCTTTAGTCATTTTGCTTATCTGAAACTCACCCTGTAATAGATTCCTCAGAAAGTTCTCAGTATTCCTCAGGTTAAGATAAGAGTTTGTTTGTGAACTTTATACATGAAAGATATTTCTATTAAGTATTAATCCCTTGGATAACTTTTTTTTTAATCATTGAATATCTTAAACACAGTACTCTACTTTCATCTGTCAGAAAGCATTGATTGCTGTCTAACAGTCTGCTGAGAATGGAATTTTCTTTTATTTATGTTACTTGCTTGCTGTTGTTAGTTGCCATTGAGTCTATTCCAACTCACAGCAACCCCAAGTGTGAAGAGTAGAACTGCTACATAGGGTTTTCAAGGTTGTGACCTTTTAGAAGCAGATTGTGTTCTTTAAAAATACTTCTTCCCAGTAAATGAAAGTAGGCTTCTTTGAGAAATGGTCATTTTCAGGTCTAGGGCAAGAAAGGTACTAAATGAGCCTGGAAAATCTTTAGATAGCTATAAAAGTCTATTCTACAAGTATATTTCAAACTATCAGTTTTACTGTTGATGATCATATGAATATTTGAGACTTTCCCAGTTTCTGGTGTTACAAATAATGCTGCCTTGAACAGTATGGAACATATCTTCTGATGTTCATTTATACATATTTCTGTTGGGTATATAGCTTAAAAACAATTGCTGAGTCATAGAGAATGGTTACATTCAGGTAAATAGACACTGAAAAACATGTTTCCAAAGTGGATGTAAAACTGTACATTTATAAGTGCCAAGTGTAAGAGTTTCATTTTGTTTCTTTCAGACATGCCTGGTGGCTGTGCAGCATCGTTACATTATGGCTTTAATTTGCATTTCTCTAGTGGCAATAAAATAAGCACACTTTATATGCTTCTAGCTTATTTTAGTGTGATCAGAGAATATGCTCTGAATTATTCCAATCCACTGAAATTTATTGAAGCTTATTTTATAAACCAGCAATGTTAATGGCATTCTTATGTGCAATTAAAAATGTGTTTTCTGTCATTGTCAGGTGCATTATTCCACATATGACAATTATTACAAGTTCATTAATTATGTTGTTCAGATCTTTTATATACTTAGTGATTTCTGTTTTTGTTGTTGCTCAGTTGTTCCATCAGCTACTGTGAGAGGTATGCTAAAGTCTCTAACGATGAATGTGGATTATCTACTTCATCTAGTTGTGTAATATTTTGCTTTATATATTTTGAAGTTCAGTTATGAGGTGCATACAAGTTTTAAACCAAGATATCTTCCTCTATATGTTGATTTCTTTATTAGGTCTAGTGATGATTTTTGTCTAAAAGTATGGAGGTAAGCAGTGACATTTGGGTTTCATTTGTAATTACATAAAGGCAATTAAATCTGTGCTGTACAAGAAGAGGGATCAAAACTAAAATCACTGTATGGAGTCAAGGACTGGGTTAGAATTTGCAATTTGTGGAAGGAGGCTTGGCAGTATGGTCTGTAGAAAGTTTTGGATTTGAGGAAGTGAAAAAAGTAAAAAGTCATAGACATAGCATCTGGACCAAGAACTGTGTGAAGTTATCTTTTTTTGTGCAGTAACTGGCTTTTCCTAAAAATGGTGACTATGTAACTTATGATTGCCATTATATAATCTTGCCCTGGAAAGCAGAAGCTGGAGTTCTGATGAAGACAACTACAACTATTTGACAGGAAAACTTTACATAAAGAGAGAGATGATAGATGGATACATAGATAGATAGATACATAGATAGATAGAGAGAACAACTAAAAAGAGTGTAAAATGCAAAATTACAAAAACACATGAAAGATATAATTCCTCAGAAAAATAGCTAATAGCATACAAAAATTTTAAAAAACTTGAAAAAATCAATTGGATAAACATTTTAAAATTAGTATGCTTTACATGTTCAAAACATAAATGAAAGTATAATTTTCATCTAACAATATGAACTAAAAATAGGCAGAAATTACAAAAGCATAATTAAGAGGCAGGACCTAGGAGGCAGGACCTAGAAGGCAGAGTAGTCAGACTCTTCTTGTGGTCCCTCTTACAACAACTACCTGAAAAAATAAGTGAATCAATTATCTATGACAAGCTAAGAATCCTGAACATCAAAGGCACAGTTAAGGAATCAGACCAAGTAGCAGGGGGAGGGGGAGACGGTTCAGAAGCAGCGCGGAGATGCCAGACCTGACAGGGTGGTAGCTGGAGCCCTTCAGGCCAGATCAGCTCGTGTGCACAGTGAGGCAATTAGTGGTGCTTGGGAGGTATTTTCCACATTAAGAGATACCAAGCAGCAGAGAGTCTACTCAGGCATCTAGGCCCAATGAAAAGCAGACCTCAGTCAGCAAAAGATAAGGACTTGCATCTGGCCTACTGCGTGAATCTAAAACACCCCCCCTTTGGGAAAAACCTCTCTCCCATTTACCTCCCTGCTCCCTGCTCTGCTCCGGGTCTGAGACAGCTTCAGTGATTGCCAAGCCCCCTGGGCCAGAAGTAGGACCATCATGAACCTGAGCCATTTTCCTGGCCTTGGAGGGGGAACAAATTAACAAACTGGGGAAAAAATAATCTACAGCCTCCCCTAAGTGGGGAACTCAGGGTTGGCACAGCTCCTTTGTCTACGTACAGGCAAAAGGGGTCCACAGACTTTGACTGAGATTCACCTTGCATAGACTTGTGTGGGCCAATTTCAACAGCGTAGGACCTCATTACCACTGTACAACAGGGTATATACCTGAAGTCTAACTTCAACTGTTTCAGCTGTGAAGTGGCAGGTCCGTGACATTTGACACTGCTCTGTCCATTCATTAAGCAGGGTCCTCACCTGCCCACATCAGGAGACTGAGGACTGGTGGCACCACCCACACCACCCAGCCACCTGTGACAGGGGTCCAAGGATAAGTGATGCCCTCCATTCCTTACAGCCAACAGCACTGGTTGCTCATAGTCTGGCTACAAAACCCACCCGCTTATATGTTCCAGGGAACAGGGACACACTTTCCTCCCAGACACTCAGGGGCAGCCGTAGCCCACTGCCTTCCTCATCACCTGACCCTGTACTGCAGCCAGATACCTGTGCCTACACCAATCACTCCTGTCTATGACTGTAGGTGAGAGCCTGCACCACACACATGGTGACTGACTACCTGGACACCTGACCTGAATCCATACAAGAAAAGTAAATGGAATCCTGTGCTTACATACTTAGTAACAGATCTAACCACTGATGACAGGAAGTTAGAGATTCAAAGGCATAAATAATCAAATTAGTTTACATAAACAACCTATTTGAGCACATCAAAACAAAACAAAACAAGAAGCTAGAACAAAATAAGGAAACATAAATACAGTAAATTATTGATGGCTTGGAGATGACAGTCAATATAAAATCACATAAAGAGGCAGATCATGATGGCTTCAGCAAGCTCCCAAAATAAAGAATTAAGACATTTTCCAGAGGAAGAGAATTTCTTGGAATTACTGGGGCAGAATACAAAAAAATAATATACAGAACTCTTCAAGATATCAGGAAGGAGACAAGTCAAAACTCAGAGTTACTAAGGAGCATATTGACAAAGCAATAGAGGATCTTAAGAAGGTTATTCAAGAGCATAATGACAAATTTAATAAGCTATAAGAATCCATAGAGAGACAGTAATCAGAAATGCAGAAGATAATAAAATTTCAGAATTAGACAACTCGATAGAAATTCATAGGAGTAGAATTCAGGCAATAGAAGTCAGAATTAGTGAGACTGAAGGTCAAGCACTTGACACAAATGTATTTCAGGAAAAATATGATAAAAGAATTTTAAAAAATGAAGAAAGTCTAAGAATTAGGTGGGACTCTATCAAAAGGAATAACTTACAAGTGATTGGCATACCAGAACAGGAGGGGATAACTGAAAATACAGAAAGAATTGTTGAAGATTTGTTGGCAGAAAACTTCCCTGATATCATAAAAGATGGGACGATATCTATCCAAGAGGCTTATTGAACCCCACATAAGGAGGATCTCAAAAAAATGTCACCAAGACATAATATAATCAAACTTTCCAAAACCAAAGATAAAGAGAGAATTTTAAGAGCAGCTAGGGATAAATGGAAATTCATCTACAAAGGAGAGTCAGTAAGAATAAGCACGGGCTACTCAGCAGAAACCATGCAGGCAAGAAGGCAATGGGATGATATATATAAAGTATTGAAGAAAAAAAAAAAAAAACAGTCAGCCAAGAATTATATATCCAGCAAAACTGTCTCTCAAATATGATGGTGAAATAAGGGCATAAGAGCATTTCCAGATAAACAGAAGTTTAGGGAATTTGCAAAAACCAAACCAAAATTACAAAAAATACTAAAGGAAGTCCTCCGGTTAGAAAATCAATAACATCAGATAACAACCCAAGACTAGAACACAGGACAGAACAACCAGATGTCAAACCAGATAGGGAAATCACAAAAATAAATCAATGCTAAAACACTGAAAATAGGGAAATAGAGACGACAATATGTAAAAGATGACAACATTAAAATAAAAAAGAGGGACTAAAAAAATGTAGACATAGACTTCATATGGAAAGGAAGTTAAGGCAATATAAAGAAATGAAAGACTGGTTTAAACTTAGAAAAATAGGTGTAAATATTAAGGTAACCACAAAGGAAACTAACAATCCTACACATCAAAAAAAAAGACATGAAAAAATGTAAAGACTCAGCAATACAAATTCAACAAAAATGAAAAGGATGGAAAAAAAAAACACATAAAGAAAAATGACTCAGCACAGAAAATTAAGTGGAACAAAGAAACTGTCAACAACACACAAAAAAGCACATTAAAATAACAGCAGTAAACTCATACCTATCAATAATTACGCTGAAGGTAAATGGACTAAATGTGCCATTAAAGAGATAGAGAGTGACAGATTGGATAAAAAAACATGATCCGTCTATATGTTGCCTATATGAGACACACCTTAGAATTAAACACAAAAACAAACTAAAACTCAAAGGATGGAAAAAAATATATCAAGCAAACAACATTCAAAAAAGAACAGCAGTGGCAATATTAATCTCTGACAAAATAAACTTAAAGGAAAATCCACCACAAAGGATAAGGAAGGACACTATACAATGATTAAAGGATCTGTACAACAGGAGGACACAACTGTAATAAATAATTACACACCCAACAACAGGGCTACAAAATGTGTAAAACAAACTCCAACGGCACTGAAAAGAGAGAGAGACCACTCCACAATAATAATAGAAGACTTCAGCACATCACTTTCAGTGAAGGACAGAACATCCAAAAGAAGCTCAATAAAGACAGAATATCTAAATGCTACAACCAACCAACCTGGTCTCATAGACATATAGCCAACACTCTACCCAACAGTAGCCAAGTATACTTTCTTGTCCAATGCACACGGATCATTCTTCAGAATAGATCACATATTAGTTCATAAAGCAAACCTTAACAGAATCCAAAGCACTGAAACATTATAAAGCATCTTTTCTGACCATTAAGCCATAAAAATAGAAATCAATAACAGAAAAGTGAGGAAAAAAAACAAACACATGAAAACTGAACAACACCTTGCTCAAAAACTGATGGGTTATAGATGAAATTAAGAATGGAATAAAGAAATTCATAGAATCAAAGGAGAATGAAAACATATCCTACCAGAACCTTTGGGACACAGCAAAAGCAGTCCTCAGAGGTCAGCTTATAGTAATAAATGCACACATCCAAAAAGAAAGGGCTAAAATCAAAGAATTAACCCCACAACTTAAACAAGTAGAAAGAGAACAACAAAAGAAGCCCTGAGGTGGCAGAAGAAAGGAAATAATAAGAGTTAGAGCAGAATTAAATGAAATAGAGAATGGAAAAAGAATTCAAAGATTTAATAAGACCAAAAACTAGTTCTTAGAAAAGATCAACAAAATTGATAAACCATTGGACAAATTGACAAAAGAAAAATAGGAGAGGAAGCAAATAACCCGTACAAGAAATGAGGTGGGTGATATCACAACAGACCCAAATGAAATTAAAAGAATCATAAGAGAATACTATGAAATATGAACTATTTTTCATACAATATGAAAAATTGTACTCTAACAAATTTGAAAACCTAGAGAAAAAGGACAAATTTCTAGAAACTCACTACCTACCTAAACTAATTCATTAGGAGGTAGAACAACTAAATAAACCTATAACAAAAGAAGAGGTTGAAAAAGTAATTACAAAACTTCCAAAAAAAAAAGCCTTGGCCCTGAGGTTCCACTGGATAATTCTACCAAAGTTTCAGAGAAGAGTTAACACCATTACTACTAAAGGTATTTCAGACCATGGAAAAGTACCGAGTACTCACAAACTCATTTTATGGAGCCAACATAACCCTTACACCAAAACCAGGTAAAGACACCACAAAAAAAGAAAATTACAGACCAATATCCCTCATGAACATTGAATGAAAAATCCTCATCAAAATTCTAGCCAACAGAATTCAGCAACATATCAAAAAAATGATTCACCATGATCACGTGGGATTTATAGCAGGTATGCAGGGATGGTTCAACATTAGAAAAATAATCAATGAAATCCATCATATTAATAAAACAAAAGAACCACATGATCTTATCAATTGATGCAGAAAAGGCATTTGACCAACTCCAACACTCATTCATGATTAGAACTCACAGCAAAACAAGAGTAGAAGGAAAATTCCTCAACATAATAAAGGACATTTATACAAAGCCAACAGTCAACATCATCCTAAATGGAGAGATTTTGAAAGAATTCCCCTTGAGAACAGGAACCAGACAAGGATGTCCTTTATCACCACTTTTATTCAGCATCATGCTGGTGTTCCTAGCCAGTGCAATTAGGCTAGAAAAAGAAAGAAAAGCCATCCAAATTTGTAAGGAAGAAATCAAAGTATCTTTATTTGCAGATAATATGCTTTTATACACAGAAAACCCCAAAGAATCCACAAGAAAACTACTGGAATTAATAGATTTCAGCAAAGTATGAGGATACAAGATAAACATAAAAAATCAGTTGGATTCCTCTACACCAACTAAGAGAACTTCAGAGAGGAAATCACCAAATTGGTACCATTTACAATAGCCCCCAAAAAGATTAAATACTTAGGAATAAATCTAACCAGACGTAGAAGACCTATACAATGAAAACTACAAAACACTACTGCAAGAAACCAAGAGACCTGCATAAGTGGAAAAACATACCTTGCTCACGGATAGGAAGACTCAACATTGTGAAAATGTCTATTCTACCCAAAGCTATCTACATATACAAGGTAATCCCCATCCAAATTTCAATGGCATTTTTTAATGAGATAGAGAAACAAATCAGCAACTTCATATGGAAAGGGAAAAGGCCCCGGATAAGAAATACATTACTCAAGAAGAACAAAGTGAGAGTCGTCACACTAACTGATTTTAGAACCTATTACACCACCACGGTAGTCAAAACAGCCAGGTACTGGTACAACAACAGATATATAGACCAATGGAACAGAATTGAGAATCTAGATGTAAATTCATTCACCTATGAGCAGCTGATATTTGACAAAGGCCCAAAGTCCATTAATTGGGGAAAAGACAGTCTCTTTAACAAATGGTGCTGCCATAACTGGATATTCATCTGCAAAAAACTGAAACAAGACCCATACCTCACACCATGCACAAAAACTAACTCAAAATGGATCAAAGATCTAAACATAAAATCAAAAATGATAAAGATCATGGAAGAAAAAATAGGGACAATGCTAGGAGCCCTAATGCATGGCATAAACAGAATACGAACCATTAGTAACAATGCACAAACATCAGAAGAGAAACTAGATAACTGGGAGCTCCTAAAAGTCAAACACTAATGTTCATGAAAAGACTTCACTAAAAGAGTCAAAAGACAACCTACAGACTGGGAAAAATTTTTTGGCTATGACAAATCAGCTCAGCATCTAATGTCTAAGATCTACAAGATACTACAAAACCTAAACAACAAAAATACAAACAACAGATTTAAAAAATGGGCAAAGGATATGAACAGCCACTTCACCAAGAAAGACATTCAGGCCGCTAACAGACACATGAAAAAATGCTCACAATCATTAGCCATTAGAGCAATGCAGATCAAAACTACAATGAGATACCATCTCACCCCAACAAGATTAGCATTAATCTAAAATACACAATTTAATAAATGTTGTAGAGGTTGTGGAGAGACTGGAACACTTAGGCTCTGTAGGTGGGAATGTAAAATGGTACAATCACTTTGGAAATCAATTTGACACTTCCTTAAAAGGCTAGAAATAGAAATATCATATGATCCAGTAATCCCACTCCTTGAAATATATCCTAGAGAAGCAAGAGCCATCACACGAATAGATATATGCACACCCATGTTCATTTTAGCATTGTTCATGAGCAAAAAGATGGAAACAACAACTTCCATAGGCAGAAGCACCACACCATCCCTCCACAGCAAAGATCTGAAAAACTAAGCCAAACAGAGGAAACGGCAATCCTGAAACCCTAAGCATCAAATGAAGAAATAAAGAACTCAGCCAAGCACTGAATGGAATAAGAAACTGACAGAGAACAAAGAGCGAGGAGAGATACATTCAGAGGTCCCCTATCAGTTAACGCAGCATGAATCCATCATCTTGGACTCCTATCAGAGATCAGCTAACAGGGGGTATGAGACAGCAGCTTCACAGAGCTTCCAGCAGGAGACAGAACAACCAGTAACCAGCGACATACACTTTCCCACTCCCCACCCTTCTTCACCCCCACTCGGCCTACTCTGCTTCCTGTGGCCAATCTCTTGGCTGGGAAGCACCAACTTCACTCTGGTGTCTCTTGGACTCCACCTGCCCCCACCTGTCAGCTCCCTAAGTGCCATTTGTTGGTTGCTGGTGTTGCTTTTTTCCACTTCTTTAGATTTCTCCCTTAACTCTCACCACCTCCCAGTCCTTTCTCTCAAATACCTGGCTCTCTGCACCATATTTGCTTCTTAGGCTGTGAAATGCTGCTCTAAAGTGAAATCGCTTCCTGGTCCATGCTGCCACAGTGGAGGGATCTTGGGGTTTTTGTTTGTTTGTTTTTTGAAGTGTTTGTTTGTTTTCTTTTCTTTTCTTTAATTGGGGGCCCATTCTAGGCCGGCAGTACTGCGCAGCGTGGAACTACCCCCTCAGTTTGCGCAGACGTGCAGAGGGATCTCTGAGGGCATTTCTTTTTTCTTTTTTAAAATTTTTTTTTGGGGGGGGCTTTTTTTAATTCTGTTTTTTTTGGGTTTTTTTTCTTGTTCTTTTTGTTTATTTGTTTGTTTTGTTTTCTTTTCCTTCTTTTTCCCTTTCTTCATTACTCAGTTTCTCATCTCTCCATATTTTCCTTCTCTTCTTGTCCCCTGAACACCTGGTGCTAAGTGACACCTTTACCTCTTCTAGCCAGGGTGTACCTCACGGCCTAGAAGCAATTTCCCCAGTCCTTGCAGCTGCACCGGATGGATCTCTGGGAGCTTTTCTTTTCTTCTTTCTTTATAATTTTTATTTTTTCATTTCTTTTTTTTTTCTTCTCCCTTTTGTTTTTCTCCATTTCATAGTCTCTCATCTCTACACTCCAAAGGCAAGCTCTCTTAGCACTCTTATTTGTTTTTATGATTTTGTCCCCATTCCTCTCTCCTCATTCCCATAAGCATCTTAGCTCCATAATCACAGTCTCTCCTCACCATCATATCCACTTGCACAGTGCACTGAACATCACACTACAAAGCAACCCAGGCATGGCCTATGAGAACCCTCCTTGCAGTGATTACTGGTCCGCACTGGTGGCCATAGTAACTGCCACAAACAACCCATTTCAGCAACTCCTCTTCAGCTAGACCTGCCCTGCTGTACCAAATCTCAGCGATTGACCCTGCCAATCAGAGAAGGAGGCAAAAAGTATCTTGCCCAAAGATGGGCAAACAACAAAAAGCACACAGCTTGCCTGCTCAGACATAGCGAAATAAAACAAAAAAGCAGGAAGAAAAAAACAAATCTACAATCAACAAATGAGAAAAATAACTACTGAATTCTCCGAAGATAGCAGACAATATCAAAACATTTACAAAAACTGGACAGGATGGTTCCAGTAGGCATCCAAAATAAAACACCAGATGACTTTCCAATAAAAGAAAAGGCACTAGAACTACCTGATAGTGATTTCAAATGTGAATATTCAGAGTTATCCAAGAGTTGAAGCAAAAAGCAGACAAAAATGAGGAAAACATAGAAAAATTCATGGAAAAGGCAGACAAAGTCATGGAAACTATAGATAAAAAATGGAAGAATTCAGGAAAAAAACGCAGGAACAAAATGCCAAAATAAATTCACAACTAGAAACCATACGAAAACTACAATTAGAAATCCAAAAGATAAACAAGATTTCAGAAATGGACAGTGTCATAGAAGGGCTGAGGAGTAGGTTTGAAATAATGGAAGACAGGATCAGCAAAAGTGAAGACAAACACTTGGACACAACTCTGAGGAAAAGTCAGAAAAATGAAGAGACACTGAGAATTATGTGGGATACAATCAAAAGCAAAAATTCGAGAGTGATCAGAGTTCCAGAACAGGGGAAGAAAACAGAAAACACAGAGAGGATCATTGAAGAACTGCTGACAGAAAACGTCCCCAATATCATGAAAGATGAAAAGTTGGCCATCCAAGAAGCTCAACAAACCCCATACAGGATAGACCCCCCCAAAAAATCACCAAGGCATATCATAATCACACTCACCAAAACCAAAGACAAACAAAAAATCCTGAAAGCAGCTCATGAAAAACAAAAAATCACATACAGAGGAGAAACAATAACACTAAGCTCAGATTATTCAGCAGTAACCACGCAGTCAAGAAGGCAATGGGATGACATATATAAAATCTTGAAAGAAAAAAACGTCAACAAAGAATAATATATCCTGCAAAACTCTTGTTCAAATACGATAGTGAAATTAGGTCATTTCCAGATAAACAAAAATCAAGGGACTATGTAAAAACCAAATTGAACTTACAAGAATTATTAAAGGGAGTCCATCGATCTGAGAAAAAACGTATTCTCACAGGTTGAATCTAGGATGCAGGGTCTTACTAGCAAGATATTAATCTAGGAAATGAACTCTCAAGGACTATCCAAAACCAAAAGAAATACAACAGGAATTCAGAGAAATTAATCTATAAATGACAACAACATCAGAACAATAAAAGAGGGAATAAATGTAGGTATACAACCTTCTAATAGAGAGGAAGGGAAGGCAATATGAAGTAATTATAGACTGTTTCAAATTTAGAAATATAAGGATAAATTTCACAGTAACCACAAAGAATGTTAACAAACATCTCAATAAAACAAAGAAGGAAAAGATAAGGTCTCAGAAAAAACAAAACCTACAAAACAAAATAAATGAAAAAAAATCCACAAACAAATTCAGCACAAGAGAGTAAGAGGAACAAAGAAGTCAGCACCACAAAAAAAAAAAAGCACTACAAAATGACAGCAACAAACTCACACCTATCAATAACTACGCTGAATGTAAATGGCCTAAATGCCCTATAAAGAGATGGAGACTGACAGAATGGATAAAAAAACAGGATCCATCAATATGCAGTCTACAAGAGACACACCTTAGAAACAAAGACGTAAATTTACTAAAAATCAAAGGTTGGAAAAAATATATCGTGCAAACAACTACCAAAAAAGACCAGGAGTGGCAATACTTATCTCAGATAAAATAGACTTTAAAACAAAATCCACCATAAAAGATAAAGAAGAAGACTATATAACGATTAAGGGGAAGGGGACGGTCCATCATGAAGACATAATCATAATGAACATCTATGCAACCAATGACAGGGCTCCAAAATACATTAAAAAAAAACTCTAACAGCACTGAAAAGAGAAATTGACATTTCCACAATCATAGTAGGAGACTTCAAAACACCACTCTCAGTAAAGGACAGAACATCTGAAAAGAAACTCAACAAAGATACAGAAGACCTAAACGGTACAATTAGCCAATCTGACCTCATAAACTTATACACAACACTCCACCCTACAGCTGCAAAGTACCCATTCTTATCCAGTGCACATGGAACGTTCTCCAGAATAGACCACATCTTGGTCACTGAGAAATTCTCAACAACATCCAAAACATTGAGATAATACAAAATATCTTCTATGACCATAACAAAATCAAGGTAGAAATTAACAACAGAAAGAGTATGGAAAAAAAATCAATTACATGGAAACTGAATAACACCTTGCTTACACAACACTGAGTAATAGAAGAAATCAGAGATGGAATCAAAAAATTCCTAGAATCAAATGAGAATGAAAACACATCATACCAAAACTTTTGGGACACAGCAAAGGCAGTCCTCAGAGGACAATTTATAGCAATAGATGCACATATCAAAAAAAGAAGAAAGGGACAAAATCAAAACATTAACTACACACCTCAAATAAATAGAAAGAGAACAGCAAAAAAAGCCCACAGCCACGGGAAGAAAGGAAATAATAAAGATCAGAGCAGAAATAAATGAAATAGAGACCAGAAAAACAATAGAAAGAATCAACAAAACCAAAAGTTGGTTCTTTCAAAGAATCGACAAAATCGACAAACCACTGGCCAGACTGACAAAAGAAAAACAGGAGAGGATGCAAATAACCCAAATAAGAAATGAAATGGGGGGGGACATTAAAACAGACCAACTGAAATAGAAAGGATTATAACAGATTATCATGAAAAATCATACTCCCACAAATTTGAAAACCTAGAGGAAATGGATAAATTTCTAGAAACACTCTACCTACCCAAACTATGACAAAGTGATGTTGAAAATCTGAACAGACCATAACAAGAGAATATATTGAAAAGGTAATTAAAAAACTCCCAACAAAAAAGAAAAAAACCCTGGCCCAGATGGCGTCACTGGAGAATTCTACACAACATTCAGAGAAGAGCTTGTACCAGTACTACTCAATCTACTTCAGAACATACAAAAGGAAGTGGCACTTCTGAATTCATTCTATGAAGCCAGCATAAGCCTGATACCAAAACCAGACAAAGACACCATAAAAAAAGAAAATTACAGACCAGTGTCTCTCATTAATATAGATGCAAAAATTCTCAACAAAATTCTAGACAACAGAATCGAGCATCATGTCAAAAAAATAATGCACCATGACCAAATAGGATTCATACGAGTTGTGCAAGGATGGTTCAACATTAGAAAATCAATCAACATAATCCACCACATAAATAAAAGGAAAGAAAAGAATCACAAGATCATGTCAGCTGATGCAGACAAGGCATTCGACAAAGCCCAACACCCATTCCTGATAAAAACTCTCAATAAAATGGGTATAGAAGGGAAATTTTTGAACATAGCAAAGCGTGTCTATGCAAAACAAATAGCCAACATCATTCTTAATGGAGAGAGGCTGAAAACATTCCCCTTGAGAACAAGAACAAGACAAGGATGCCCTTTATTACCACTCCTATTTAACATTGTGCTGGAAGTTCTAGCTAGAGCAATAAGGCAAGAAAAAGAAATAAAGGGCATCCAAATTGGTAATGAGGAAGTTAAACTTTCCCTGTTTGCAGATGATATGATACTATACATAGATAACCCTAAAGACTCCACAAGAAAACTACTGGAACTAATAGAAAGATTCAGCAGAGTAGCAGAATACTGGATAAACATACAAAAATCAGTTGTATTCCTCTACACCAACAAAGAAAGCGAGGAAAAGGACATCAGGAAAATAATACAATTTATAATAGCTCCTAAAAAAATGAAATACTTAGGATTAAATTTAACCAAGGAAGCAAAAGACCTATACAAAGAAAACTACAAAACACTACTGCAAGAAACCCAAAGGTATATACATAAATGGAAAAACATAACATGCTCATGGATAGGTAGACTCAACATTGTGAAAATGACAATTCCACCAAAAGCAATTTACAAATAGAATGCAATCTGAATCGAAATATCAACAACATTCTTTAAAGAGATGGAAAAACTAATCATTGACTTTATATGGAAAAGGAAGAAGCCCCGGATAATTCAAGCTCTATTGAAGAAGAATAAAGTAGGAAGACGTACACTACCTGACCTCAGAACCTACTGTACAGTTATGGTAGTCAAAACAACCTGGTACTGGTACAAGGACAGATACATCGACCAACGGAACAGAATTGAGAACCCAGATGTAAATCCATCCACCTACGGTCACCTGATCTTCGACAAGGGCCCAAAGTCCATCAAATGGGGAAAAAACAGTCTTTTTTACAAATGGTGCTGGCAAAACTGGATGTCCATCTGCAAAAAAAATGAAACAGGACCCATACCTCACACCATATAGAAAAGCAAATTCAAACTGTATCAAAGACCTAAATATAAAGCCAAAAACTATAGAGTTCATAGAATAAAAAATAGGATCAACGCAAGAGGCCCTAATACAAACTGTAACCAACAGCACACAAACTCCAGAAGATAAGCTAGATAACTGGGATCTTCTAAAATTCAAACACCTATGCTCTTCAAAAGACTTCACCAAAAGAGTAAAAAGAGAACCTACAGACTGGGAAAAAAGTTCTGGACAACACGAGTCAGACAATGGTCTAATCTCAAAATCTACAAGAAAATCCAACACCTCTACAACAAAAAGACAAATAACCAATTAAAAAATGGGCAAAGGCAATGAACAGACACTTCACCACAGAAGACATTCAAGTGGCCAACAGACATGAGGAAATACTCGAGATTACTAGCCATTAGAGAAATGTAAATCCAAACCACAATGAGATACCATCTCACCCCAGCATTACTGGCATGAACCAAAAACACTGGAAATAACAAATGTTGGAAAGGCTGCCAGGAGATAGGAACTCTCATGCAATGCTGGTGGCAATGCATAATGATACAACCATTTTGGAAAATGATATGGCATTTTCTTAGAAAGCTAGAAATAGAAATACCATATGATCCAGCATTCCCACTCTAGTTATATATCCTAGAGAAATAAGAGCCATCACACGAATAGACATAGGCACACCCATATTCATTGCTGTATTGTTCACTATAGCAAAAAGACAGAAACAACCTAGATGCCCATCAACAGATGAATGGATAAACAAACTATGGTATGTACACACAGTGGAGTATCATGCAACAATAAAGAACAATGATGAATCTGCAAAGCATCTCATAACATGGATGAAACTGGAGGACATTATGTTGAGTGAAATAAGTCAATCACAAAAGGACAAATATTCTATGAGACCTCTACTGTAAAAACTCATGAAAAAGTTTACACACAAAAGTAACATCATTTGTTGGTTACAAGGGATGGGAGGGGTGGGAAGGGAAATACTAAATAGCCAATAGATAAGTGGTATCTTTGGTGAAGGGAGACACAGTCTGCAGTACTGGAGAAACCAGCACAACTTGTACAAGGAAAGGTCATGGAAGCTCCCTAGACACATCCAAACTCCCCGAGGGACTGAATTGTTGGGTAGAGGGCTGTGGGGACCATGGTCTTGGGGAACACCTAGCTTAACTGGCATAACACTGTTTATAAAGAGAATGTTCTACCTTCTACCTTGGTGAGTAGCATCTGGGGTCTTAAAAACCTGTGAGCAGCCATTTAAAATACTCCACTGGTCTCACCCCCTAAGGATCAAGGGAGAATGAAGAAAACAAGATACAAGGGAAAGATTGTCCAAGGGTCTAATGGACCACAACTACCATGGCCTCCACCAGACTGAGAGACCAGTATGACTAGATGGTGCCAGGCTACCACCACTGACTTCTCTGACCAGGATCATAACAGAGGGTCCTGGACAGAGCTGGAGAAGGATGTAGAACAAAATTCTAACACAAAAAAAAGACCAGATTTACTGGCCTGACAGAGACCTGAGAAACCCAGAGAATATGGCCCCTGGACACCCTTTTAGCTCAGTGGTGAATTTACTCCCAAGGTACACCTTTCAGCCAGAGCTTGGACAACCCCATAAAACAAAATGGGACTAATGAAGCACAGCAGTCCAGGGACAAAGGCTAGAAGGCAGGAGGGGACAGGAAAGCTGGTGATAGGGAACCCAAAGTTGAGAAAGGACGATGTTGACATGTCGTGGAGTTGTTAACCATTGTCAGAGGGCAATATGTGTACTGTTTAATGAGAAACTATTCTGTTCTATAAACCTTCATTTAAAGTACAAAAAAAAAAAAAAAAAGAATTATATATGTGAGATCAAATTGACAACAGCTACTCAAAAGGTTTGATGGGAAGCCCAGGGGGCAGGCAGTGAGTTGACGATAATGGTGATGGAATAATTTGGGAAAGGATAGTGAGAATAGCAGCACAACTGGAAAAACGAAATCGATGTCACTTAATTGTACATGTAGAATTTTTTGAAATGGCATATCTTTGGCTATGTATATTTTCACCAAAAAAGAAAAAAATGTCCTCCAAGTTTGAGAAGGGAGAGTGTTGACATGTTGTGGGTTTGTTAACCAATTTCATAATACAATATGCATACTGACTGTGTAATGAGAAACTATTTGTTCTGTAAACCTTCACCTAAAGTACAATACCAAAAAATTTTTTTAAAAATTTAAAAGAAGATGGAAACAATCTAGGTGCCCATCACTAAAAGAATATATAAACAAATTATGGTATATTCACACAATGGAATACTACCTAACGATAAAGAACAATGATGAATCTGTGAAACATTTTATAACATGGAGGAATCTGGAAGGCATTATACTGAGTGAATTTAGTCAGTCGCAAAACGACAAATATTCTATAAGACCACTTTATAAGAACTCAAGAAAAGGTTTAAACACAGAAGAAAACATTCTTTCATGGCTATGAGGGTGGGGAGGGAGGGAGAAGGTTACTCACTAACTAGACAGTAGACAAGAATTATCTTAGGTGAAGGGAAGGACAGCACAGACTACAGGAGAAATCAGCACAACTAGATTAAACCAAAGCTAAGAAATTTCCTGAATACAATCTGTCATGGTTTGAATTATGTCCCCCCAAAAATGTGTGTATCAATTTGGCTGGGCCATGATTCCCAGAATTGTGTGGTTGGCCTCCATTTTGTGATTGTAATTTTATGTTAAAGAGGATTAGGGTGGGATTGTAACACCCCCTTATTCAGCTCACATCCCTGATCCAATGTAAAAGGCGTTTCCTTGAGGTGTGGCCTGCACTACCTTTTATCTCTCATACACATGTACAAATCAAATCAAGTACTTACCGCACTCTGCTTCTTCCAAGGTTTTAACAAGTGAAGGGTGTTGTTATACATTTCAAAACTTAGTTCTTTAATCATCTAGCAGCGTTAAGGGCCTCAGTTTAAAGCAATATCCCCTACATAAGGGATTTTTTAGAGAGTGAAATCTCGCTGCTTATTGAGAAAAGGAAGAAAGCAATTTCAGGCAAAGCCAAATATCTGATAATCTCATTAGCCCCATATCACCTCTTACCTAAGAACCCAAGTGCCATGCTGTTAGCAATAAACTGAGGTTCTAATGCCTTTCCAGAACTCCAAATTACAATATGTAAATCCAAGTGTAAATAATTAAATGTACTTATATTTAACCTGAATTACCTGGCAGACATGCTGTTCTCACCTCCTGCCTCCCACCAAATCTTGTCAGTTGTTGGTAAAATACTAATATTGCACTAGAGAAGAAGGGGAAACAAAGGTAGTTAGAATGGTACAACCCCTGCAGTGTTTGATCCATAAAGCAGGAAATGCAAATTGGGGAATTGAAGTGATGGCACGGTTACAAGAACTCTAGAAAAAATGCCCCTTAGGGGAATAGCAGGAAGTAAATTGGGTTCTATTTTGAAATGATGGTTCATTTACATAGTTGTAATTATGTAAATAATTAATCTCATAATGAAAGTAACTTTTAAAAACCAAAGCCCCACTGGGCTGCAAGCTCAAAATTCTCTCACGTTAAATCAGAGCTGTTTATCTTCCATAATATATCAGTAAATCTATTTAAGAAAAAAAATTCTGTTTTTAGGGGATAAGATGTAAAACATATATGGCTTAGTTGGTACTTTATTTTTAGGAAAATGTTTTAGTCTTGCAGAATTTCAGGGGCTGCCTTTGTAGAGCCTTTTTCTCTAACCCAAAGCAAGTAGAGATTTTGCTCCTAGACAGGAAACATGAAATGTTCATTCATATCCAGTTTAGGCAGCCAAAAGTCCTATAGGAAATGTTAGGAGGATATGCAAGGTTAGGAACAAGGAGACTAAAGGAGCTCAAAGTTACCAGAATGTAGTGAATTAGGTGAGTAAAGTAGCTGTCAGTCTATAATTAATAAGGTCAGGACTAGACTAGAATCAGATCATATTAAATAAAGTCTGTGTGTTAAATACCCCAAGGTCAGGTTAGACAGATAACTCTAGAGATCTCAGAAGATTCTCAAATGAAGAAGGTCAATAAAGAATGAGAGTGTTGGAGAAGAAATCTATAGAAGCATACTCAGAGAATCAACTTGACTTCTTTGGAAGTTTTCTTTATTTATATATATATTTTCCCTGTCAGAAGAAACAAATGAGTAGTTCTGGACTTGAATACTTAAGTGAGAGGTATAAGAGGAAAGTCTGAAAGTTCAATAAAAACACCATCTAATCTTTTTCATCTTTGTTATGTCTTCACTTCATAGATACAGCCTTCCCCCCAGTTCTTTGAGGATGCTAACACTAATATATCATTCTTTCTCTCCTTAAGGAACTCAGCATCCATCCTGACTTCAATTTCATGCATGCAATATTTAGCACCACCACCTGTCAGTTTGTCCTACTATGGTGACTTGTGTGTTGCTGTGATGCTGAAAGCTATGCCACTAGTATTTCAAACACCAGCAGGGTCACCCATGGTAGGCAAGTTTCAACAGAGCTTCCAGACTAACACAGACTAGGAAGAAAGGCATGGTGATCTTCCAAAAATTATCCGTTGAAAACCTTATAGATCACTACAAAGCATTATCTGACTAGTTTGCTTTGGACATGTTATCAGTAGGGATCAATTACTGGAGGAAGACATCATGTTTTGTGAAGTAGAGAGCCAGAAAGGGTGAGGAAGATCCTGGGGAAGATGGTTTGGCACAATAGCTGTAAGGATAGAACTGAACCTGCTGGCAATTATGGAGATGACACAGTACCAGGCAGCAGTTTGTTTTGTTGTACATAAAGTCTCCATGAGTTGGAGTTGACTAAATAGCAATTTATCCATCCATCTATCATCTGTCTAATATTTAGCAAAACAGCTTCATTCTCCATTGACCTTTGCTTTTGTTTCACTTGAGCCACTTAGTCCCATCACCACCCCTTTGAGCTTCTCATTTCCTCAACTCTCTATCCCTAAAGTCTTAAATGCACACTGTTCCACTTTCAAACTATAACTACCGATTCTTTATCGATCTTCAAAATTCCACCACTGTTCTTCAGTCTCGTCAAGACTTCCAGACACTTCGTTTCTATTTGTTCTAAATCTTTGAAGTTTCTGTTCTTCTTTAGTTCCTTCTTTGGTTATTCTCTGAATGCAGGATAGCATAGTAGTTAAGATTTGGCCCAGAATTTCTGAGATTTAATTCCAGCTTCTTTACTTTTTGGATACATGACATTTGTGAAGTTTCTTAATATCGTTAAACTTTAGTTTCCTTTCTAATAAAATGGTTATAAAAGTATTACTTACCTCTTAAGGTAATATTTTATAAAATATAATGTAATATATTAATGTATCATATTACATTAATGTATCTTATTAACTTAATATGGTTAAATATGAAATTAATATTTATTATTAAAGAATTATTCAATATAAAGTGTTTAGCACAGTCTGAAACAATTATAAAATATGTAATATATTTGCTTATTAGTCTTAAACTAAAACTAGGCTAATATACAACTTACATGTTAAATTTCTGTTACCATTTTGTCTTTTCATCTCTGTTCACTATCATGGGAAAGCACATATACACATACAGTTCTGTCATAAAATGCTGATGACATGCCACTCTATCTTTACTCCAAACCACACTCTTCAAGCTCAAAAACATGTATTACACACTCTATTGCACTGATATGCCGTGAATGATACACTGAAGCTCAGATCAAATATGAAAGCATCATCACTTCCCCTTCACCTTACGGTTTTCTTCGGTAGTTTTCCCAACCTCAGTAAATGTGAGAACAGTTGCCAAGACAAAAATTTGGTAGCCAGAATGGAATACTCATTCTCCCTCAATTCCTATATATAATCACCTATTTATTTCAATAGAGCTATATTCTGCATAAGGGGCCCTGGTGGAGCAGTGGTTAAGCTCTCAGATGTTAACTGAAAGCTTGGTGGTTCGAATCCACCAGCTACTCTGTGGGAGAAAGATGTGGCAGTCTTCTTTAACCTTGCAGCCTTGGAAACCCTATGGAACAGTTTTCTACTCTGTCCTATAGGGTTACTAAGAGTTGGAATTGACTTGATGGCACACAACAATGAAAACATATTCTGCATAACTTGGAAAATATTTCTTCCCTCAAATGTCTCTACCTTATTGTAATCTCTTATTTTCCTTATGTGGATTACTGCGATGATAACCTTTTTTTTTCCACTACAGTAAACGTTTAACAGTCATCCTTGACTTCCTGGCTCTAGAATTTCTTCCCTTGAAAAAGTAAAAAAAAAGTCCATCTTTGCTGCTTTCATAATGCTCTTTAAAAAACTGAAATCTGATAATATTACCAATTGTCTTAGTCATCTAGTGCTGCTATAACAGATACACCACAAGTGGATGGCTTTAATTAAGAGAAGTTTGCTCTCTCACAGTCCAGTAGGCTAGAAGTCCAAATTCAGGGCATCAGCTCCAGGGGAATGCTTTCTCCGTCGGCTCTGGAGGAAGGTCCATGTCATGAATCTTCCCTTTGTCTGGGAGCTTCTCTGTGCAGGAAACTCGGGTCCAAAGGATGTGCTGTGCTCCCAGCACTGCTTTCTTAGTGGTATGAGGTTCCTATGTATTTCTGCTAGCTTCTCTCTTTTATATCTCAAAAGAGATTGGCTTAAGACACTATCCAATCATGTATACCGCATCAGTATAACTGCTGCTAATCCATCTTATTGGATCATAGTGATTGAATTTATAACACATTAGGAAATCACATCAGATTACAAAATGGTACACAATTATACAATACAGGGAATCATGACCCAGCCAAGTTGACAGATATTTTTGGGGGACACAATTCAATCCATGACACTACTGTACTTAAATTCTTCAAGTGTTTTTTCATAGTCTTCAGGAAAAGAACAAACTCCTTAGCAAATATATACAGCCTTTCTTGGCTGCCTAGCATCATGGAATTGACTGCTAGGATTCAAATCCATGCTCAAATCTACTTTTTAGATCTGTGACCTTAGGCAAGTTACTTTATCTTTCTAATATGTAATAATATGATAATGTAATCCACACTTACTTTTCTGTGTCTTTATTTATCCTTCCTTAGACTTAAAATTCTGGACTATTTCTAGTTACCTATTTTCATATTTATTTAAAGCTGTATCCAGTACATTGGAGGTACACAATAAGAGTTGAATGGGATGACTAGTATCTATAAATTGCCTTACAATAATCACTCATTAGTTTTCTCTCCACAAGTTTTCCTGCTAAGCATTGTAATCTCCACTTAAGCATGAGGGATACTGAGAGTTAGAGAAGTTCACATCTTTCTCAGTGTCACATAACCAGTTAGTAGAATAACTAGGGTTCAAATCTAGATCTATCTGTCTCTGAATTCTTTGCTCTTTCTACTTCTACCTTGCTGTTTCTTAGAGGAAAAGCTAAAACAGTTACGTATCCACAATCAACACCCATGGAAACAGCAGTCAAGAAATCAAATGACACATAGCATTGGGCAAGTCTGCTGCAAAAGACCTCTTCAAAGTGTTGAAAAGCAAAGGTATCACTTTAAGGACTAAGATGTGCCTGACCCAAGCCATGACCTTTTCAATCATCTCATATGCATGCAAAAGCTAGGCAATGAATAACGAAGACTGAAGAATTGATGCCTTTGAATTATGGTGTTGGCAAAGAATATTGAATATATCATGGTCTGCCAGAAAAACAAACAAATCTGTCTCTGAAGAAGTTCAGCCAGAATGCTCCTTGGAAGCTGGTGTCACCCAGATAGGGTCCGTGCCCTGGAGCAGTCTAGCCAATGAAATATACTCCAAATCAGAAAGAGTGAGAAAGTTTTAATTCAGGAAGTGTACGCCACTTGGGACCCAACAGCAATGCAGGCTGTCCTTAGGGAGTCCCACAAGGCATTTTTACATCAGAGCTTACATATGATTTTTACAAAGGGTAGAAGTGTCTTTTGGCATATTGCCCACAGGTGGCCAGATGAGTTACACATTACAAGATAATTACAGGAGACTCCTTACCAGGCTGAAGATATACGTATCTGACATCTGGGCTCTAATCTTCTTGTGGGGGATCCTAAGTCATAAAACAAAGCCATTAACAAAGTATGTGAAAAGGAGAAGGCAAAGATGAAAAAACAAAAAGAAACTTATAGGTTCAAGCTCTCAGTTGCCCATTTTGCAAAGGAGAAAACATGCTGGGGAGTATTAGGGTCACAAGAGGATGGTGAGACTTTGTCTTATGCAATTTGGGCATGTTATCAGGAGGGACCAGTCCCTGGAGAAGGACATCATGCTTGGTAAAGTAGAGGTTCAGCAAAAAAGAGGAAGACCCTCAATGAGATGGATTGACACAGTGGCTGCAATGATGGGCTCAAGCACAGAAAGGACTGCGAGGATGGCTCGGGACTGAGGAGTGTTTCCTTCTGTTGTACGTAGGGTCCGTAAGAGTAGGAACTGACTTAATGCACCTAACAACAACAAAAGTACTATGTCATATATATTACTAAAATTTCATTGTTTTCCCATTTCCTTCTACTTCCAAGCAAATGGGAGAATAGTACCTTCCTACAGCCACATGAAGTTAGGCACGGCCTTAAGACTTTCTCAAGGAGCAATTAAATATGAGCAGAATTGATATTTGACACCTTTGGGTGGAGTCAGACTCTATGATCAGAGAAGCACGTGATGATGTGGAAGCACCACAATGAACCATCAGACAGTAATCATTTTTCTGGAAAGGTATTGATGTTCACACTGCAATTTGAAGAAGTAAGCACAAAACCTATGTCTTTTAAAGTCACTGAAATTTGTTTCACCTTTTTGTTTGTTTGTTTTGTTTTTTGTTACCATAACATAAACTTTATCAGTATCCTGATACACTTTGTATTTATATAGTGTTATTAAGTGAAGTTTGAAAAAAAAACTTAATTAATTACTTAAAAATATTCAAATTAATTAATTATTTAAAGGAAACGTTGTTTGTCAGCTTATTCACTTCAAGAAATATTTCCAGGTGCTTTTAGAAAAAAAAAAAAAAAAGACATTCCTAAATTTGTTTCACATAGTAGAGTCCCAAAAGAGGCAAAGTGAAAACAATTAAGTGAAATAATCTTCAATACTGGAATTGTCATCAAGTAATTAGATTGGCTTTAGAATGTATATCACCATACTAGGTGTCATGGGGTTTTCAAAGCTTAAAATTACTCTGTTTTGAACTCCTCTTAATTCAAAGCAACCTTAATTACAATATCATTTCCCAAGACTAAACTTCCTAATGTTATTCTAGACAGAGCAGGTTATTGAAAGATTCTAAAGATAATGGTTGGTATACATATGATATGATCTTTAATAAAAGCTATTAAAGAGAAAATGCAAAAAAAAAAAAAAAAAACAGTATACAGATTGTCCTCAGCTTACAATGGAGTTCTGTTAAGATGACTCCACTGTAAGTCAATTCTGACATAAGTCGAATAGCTCTTTTTTTTTTTAAGTTTTCATTATTATTGTCTTTTATTACCAGTATCTTTATTAATATATCTTTATTTATTTTTGAAAGTTGGAAACATTACATATAATCTTACAGATGTATTTTAATAGATACATACATACATAAAAATATGCAAATCATAAAAATTTACCCTGACAATGAAGAAGAGTTGGATGATGTTGTCATTTTGTCAGTTTTGATAATAACTCCACTTGTGGAAGTTTCTGGATCATCTGCATTATCCCTGGGAATGGGGATGGAATTTGTAGTCAGAAAATTAATGAGTCTTTTCTGTATGGTCCTTTTCTTTTTTTCTTGATATATTTCACAGTAACATCTCACTGTTTCCTGATTCTGCCTACCAACGTTAGCAGAGCAATCGGCGTTTGGGTCCATGTTTTCAAGCAACTGAAGCCCCTGAATTAGAAAAAAACTCAGCTAATCCTTTCCCTGTAAAATTTTTTCTTTCTCATTATTTCTTCTGCAGCATTTTTCTCTTCAAAATCCATTACGTCCTGATCTGTCAATTCCCCTTCTTCATGATCTAGGAGCTGTTCCACATCGGTGATATCAAGTTCTAAATTCGGCGTTTTTGCCATATGGACAATTTCTCCACTGATTTCTTCCATCATATTATCCTGATCAAGTACTTGGAATGTGTTCACATAAATCAGCAAGTTTTTCTGTATCCCCTGCCTGCATTTTCCCATAACTTCCTCCCAGGAAGATGCAATGTTCCAGATACTCTGAAGAATATTATAATTCCTTCAGAAATCTCTAACGTTACTGTACCTTCATCCATTGCAGCTATTGCCTCAGTGAATGTAGTCCATAAGTAGTATACCTTGAAGGTGGCAATTGCACCTTGATGCATAAGCTGAATCACAGCTGTCATACTGGGTAATAGATACACCAGTTTCACATCTTGATTTAGATCATCTACCTGAGGAGGATTTCCTGGGGCATTATCAACTAAGAAGTACAAAAAAAAAAAAAAAACCCAAAAAAGTACATAAAAAACCCTGCATAAGTGCGAGTTCCTTGTAACTCAGGGACTACCTGTAAAGCAAACTGTTAGAAGACAGTCAATTGATTCTTCCATTTTCGGTGAGCTAAAGCTCTTGTTTTATGTTTTTCACATGCAATAGATGAGAAATGGGTTTAAGTGGGTTCCATTTAAAGTTTGAGGAGCCCAGAAATATATAACAGGCCACCTTCCTCAAAATCACTTTCTCAGTTCCAGCAAGATGGTGCTCTAGGCTGTCCCTCCACAGCAAAGATCCGAAAAACTAAGCCAAACAGAGAATGCAACAATCCTGAAGCCCTAGAACATCAAATGAAGAGATAAAGAACTCAGCCGAGCACCAAATGGAGTGAGAATACTGACAGAGAACAGAGAGCGAGGAGAGATTCATGCAGAGGTCCCCTACCAGCTAACGCAGCGCGGATCCACCATCTTGGACTCCTATCAGAGACCAGCAAATGGGGGTACGAGAAAACAGCCTCATGGAGCATCCAGTGGGAGACAAAACAGCAGGTAATTTGTGGTGTGCACTTTCCCACCCCCCTCCTTCACCCCGGCTTGGCCTCTTCTGCTTCCCGTGGCCACAGTCTCTTGACTGGGAAGTGCCGGCTGCTTGGATTCCACACACCCAAGTGGGTGGCTCTCTGGGTGTCATTTGTTGGCTTCTAGTGTTGCTTTTTTTTTCTGCTTCTTTTGATTTCTCACTTGCTTCTCGCCACCTCTCCTTCCTTTTGCTTGAGTGCCTGGCTCCGTGCGCCATCTTTGCTTCTTCCTGAGGGGCTGTGGGGCTCCATCTAAGCGTGCAGCTGCTTCCCTGTCTGGGCTGCCACGCTGGTGGGATCCTGGGGCTTTTATTCGTTTGTTCCTCTGTTTCCCGTGGCCACAGTGTCTTGACCCGGAGGCGCCGGCTGCTGGGATTCCACACACCCAAGCGGGCGGCTTTCTGGGTGCCATTTGTTGGCTGCTAGTGTTGGGTTTTTTTTTTTCTGCTTCTTTTGATTTCTCACTTGCCTCTGGCCACCTCCCCCTCCCTTCAATCAAGTGCCTGGCTCCGTGTGCCATCTTTCCTTCTTCCTGAGGGGCTCCAGAGTGCTGGCAATTTGTGATATACGCTTTCCCACTCTCCACCCTTCTTCACCCACACTCGGCCTCCTCTGCTTCCCACGGACACAGTCTCTTGTCCAGAAACACCAGCCTGCACTGGCTGGCTCTCTGAGTGCCATTTGTTGGCTGCTGGTGTTGCTTTTTTTTTTTTTTTTTTTGCTTCTTTGGACTTCTTGCTTGCCTCTCCCCACCTCCCCCTCCTTTCGCTCGAGTGCCTGGCTCCGTGAGCCATCTTAGCTTTTTCCTGAGGGGCTGCGGAGCTCCATTGAGTGTGGAGCTGCTTCCTGATCTGGACTACCGCACTGGTGGGATCCCAGGGCTTTTGTTCGTTTCTTCATTTTGAATTGTTTGTTTGTTTTATTTTACTTTTCTTGAGTTGGAAACCCCTTCTGGCCAGGCGGAGCTGCGTGGCAAGGAAATCCCCTTCAGCATCCACAGACATGCGGAGGGATCTGTGGGAACATTTATTTTTTCGTTGGTATTTTTTTTCAGTTTTTTTGGAGGGCCTTTCCTGTTCTTTTTTATTTTTTATTTGTTTTGTTTTCTTTTCCCTCTTTTTCCCTTTTGTCTTTCTTCATTGCTCAGTTTCTCATCTCTCTATATCTTCCTTCTCTTTCTGATCCATGAATACCAGGCGTTGTATGCCTCTGCGCCTTCTGGCCAGCCTGTGCTACAACACCTGAGAGCGACTTCCCCAGACCTCATAGCTGCATTGGTAGGATCACTGGGAACTTTGCAGTTCTTTAACCTTTCTGATTTTTATTTGTTCATTCTTTTCTTCCTCTTCCCCTTTCTGTTTTTCTCCATTACATAGTCTCCCATCACTCCATTCCAACGGCAAGCTCTCCTAGCATTCTTTTTTGTTTGTTTGTATGTTTTTTGGGTGCTGTTCCTCTCTCCCATATCCAGCTTAGCTCCACACATAACCGTCTCCCCACTGCATCCTGCCAACCTGCACTGTGAGCTTGACATCACACCACCGAGCAGTGCCGGCACGGCCTACTGCAACCTGCCCAGCAATGAATACCGACCCACCCTGGTGGCTGTAGTAAGTGCCACAAACAACCCGTCCCAGTGGCTCCTCTTCAGCTAGACCTGCCCTGCTGTACCGCATATGAGTGACTGAACCGGCCAGTGGGAGAAGAAGGCAAAAAGTATTGAGTGCACAGACGAGAGAACAACAAGGGGCACGCAGTCCGCCTGCTCAGATATACTCAAATTTTTTTTTTTTAAAAGGGATGAAACAAAAAAATCTACAATCAATAAATGAGAGAAATATCTACTGAATGCCCTGAAAACAGCAGAAAATATCAAAACATTTACAAAAACAGGACAGAATGGTTCCAGTAGACGTCCAAATTAAAACACCAGATGACTCTACTGTGGAAGAAAATACACTAGAAGTACGTGATAGGGAATTCAAATCTCTAATACTTGGGATTTTCCAAGAACTCAGGCATAAAGCTGACAAAAATGAGGAAAAAATAGACAAATTCATGGAAAATACAGACAAAAAACTGAAAGAATTCAGGAAGATGATGCAGGAACAAAATGCCAGAATAAATTCACAACTAGAAATTATATAAAAACAACAATTAGAAATCTAAAAGATAAACAACAAGATTTCAGAAATGGATGATGTCATAGAAGGGCTGAGAAGCAGATTTGAAACGGTGGAAGACAGGATCAGTGGAATTGAAGACAAACACTTGGATACAACTCTGTTTCAGGAAAACTCAGAAAAAAGAACAAAGAAAAATGAAGAGACCCTAAGACACAATTAAAAGCAAAAATGTGCAAGTGATTGGAATTCCAGACCAGGGGGAGAAAACAGAAAACACAGAGAGGATCATTCAGGAACTGCTGACAGAAAACTTCCCCAATATCATGAAAGATGAAAAGCTGGCCATCCAAGAGTTCAACAAAACCCATATAGGAGAGACCCAAAAAGAAAATCACCAAGGCATATCATATTCACACACACCAAAACCAGAGACAAACAAAGAATCCTGAGAGCATCTCATGAAAGACAAGAAGTCACATACAGAGGAGAAACAATAAGACTAAGCTCAGATTATTCAGCAGAAACCATGCAGACAAGAAGGCAATGGGATGACATATGTAAAATCTTGAAAGAAAAAAATTGTCAGCCAAGAATAATATATACTGCAAAACTCTTGTTCAAATTTGATGCTGAAATTAGCTCATTTCCAGATAAACAGAAACTAAGGGAATATGTAAAAGTCAAACCAAACTTACAAGAATTATTAAAGGGAGTTCTTCGATCTGAAGACAAACAGCTTCAGCCCTCAGGCAGGACCTAGGACGCAGGATCGTCCGAGCCAGATACCAATCTAGGAAATGAACTCTTGAAGAATCCAAAACCAAAAGAAATACAACAGGGAATCAGAGCAGTTAATCGATGGATGACAACAACACCAAAACAATGAAAGAGGGACTAAATGGCATAGGTATAGAACCTTCTAATGGAGAGGAAGGCGAGGCGATACCAAGTAATGGCAGACTGCTTCAAACTTAGAAAGATAAGGGTAAAATTCATGGTAACCACAAAGAAAGTTAACAAACCAACTCATAAAAATAAAGACAAAAAACATAAAGTCTCAGCAAAAACAATACCTACAAAAACAAAAGAAATGAAAAAAAAATCCACAAACAAAAGTAACTCAGCACAAGAGAGTAAGAAGAACAAAGAAAAATTCAGCACCACAAAAAAAAGCACTACAAAATGACAGCAACAAACTCACATCTATCAATAATTACACTGAATGTAAATGGACTCATTGCACCCATAAAGAGACAGAGAGTGACAGATGGATAAGAAAACAGGATCCATTAATATGCTGTCTACAAGAGACACACCTTAGAAACAAAGATGTGAATTTATTAAAAGTCAAATCTTGGAAAAAAATATATCAAGCTAACAACTACCAAAAAAGAGCAGGAGTGGCAACTCTAATCTCAGATAAAATAGACTTTAAAATGAAATCTACCATAAAAGACAAAGAAGGACACTATATAATGATTAAGGGGACGATCCATCATGAAGACATAACCATAATAAACATCTACGCACCCAATGACAGGACTCAAAAATACATAAAACAAACTCTAACAACACTGAAAAGAGAAATTGACAGTTCCACAATAATAGTAGGAGACTTCAACACACCACTCTCAGTAAAGGACAGAAGAACTAAGAAGAAACATAGCACAGATACAAGGGCACAATCAGCCAACTTGACCTCATAGACATATATAGAACACTCCATCCAACCGCTGCAAAGTACACATTCTTTTCTAACGCACATGAAACATTCTCCAGAATAGACCACATCTTAGGCCACAGAGCAATCCTCAACAAGATCCAACACGTTGACATAATTCAAAGTACCTTCTCTGACCACAATGCCATCAAGGTAGAAATAAACAATAGAAAGAGCAAGGAAAAAAAAACCAACTTCAGGGAAACTGAATAATACCCTGCTTACACATCAGTGGGTAATGGAAGAAATCAGAGATGGAATCAAAAAATTCCTAGAATCCAATGAGAATGAAAACACATCATACTAAAACCTTTGAGACACAGCAAAGGCAGTCCCCAGAGGACAATTTATAGCAATAGATGCACATATCAAAAAAGAAGAAATGGACAAAATCAAAGCATTAACTACAGAACTCAAACAAATACAAGGAGAACAGCAAAAACAGCCCACAACCACCGGAAGAAAGGAAATAGTAAAGATTAGAGCAGAAATAAATGAAATAGAGAACAGAAAAACAATAGAAAGAATCAACAAAACCAGAAGTTGGTTCTTTGAAAGAATCAACAAAATCGACAAACCACTGGCCAGACTGACAAAATAAAAACAGGAGAGGACACAAATAACGCAAAGGAAATGGGGAACATTACCACAGACCCAACCAAAATAAAAAGGATTATAATAGAATATTATGAAAAACTATACTCCAAAAAATTTGAAAACCTAGAGGAAATGGACAAATTTCTGGAAACACACGGCCTACCCAAACTACAACAAAGTGATGTTGAAAATCTGAACAGACCCATAACAAGAGAAGAGATTGAAAAGGTAATAAAAAAACTCCCAACCAATAAAAGCCCTGGCCCAGACGGCTTCACTGGAGAATTCTACAAAACATTTACAGAAGAGCTTGTACCAGTTCTACTCAAACTATTTCAGAGCATAGAAGAGGAAGCAACACTTCCAAATTCATTCTATGAAGCCAGCAAAACGCTGATACAAAAACCAGGCAAAGACGTCACAAAAAAAGAAAATTACAGACCAATATCTCCCCTGAATATAGATGCAAAAATTCTGAACAAAATTCTAGCCAGTAGAATTCAGCATCATATAAAAAAAAAATACACCACGACCAAGTTGGATTCATAACAGCTATGCAAGGATGGTTCAACATTAGAAAATCCATCAACATAATCCACCACATAAATAAAAGGAAAGAAAAGAATCACATGATCATCTCAATTGACGCAGAAAAGGCATTTGACAAAATCCAACACCCATTACTGATAAAAACTCTCAATAAAATAGGCATAGAAGGGAAATTTCTCGACATAATAAAGGACATCTATGCAAAGCCAATGGCCAACATCATTCTTAATGGAGAGAGGCTGAAAACTTTCCCCTAGAAAACAGGAGCAAGACAAGGATGCCCTTTATCACCACTTCTAATCAACATTGTGCTGGAAGTTCTAGCTAGAGCAATAAGGCAAGAACAAGAAATAAAGGGCATCCAAATTGGTAGTGAAGAAGTTAAAGTCTCCCTGTTTGCAGATGATATGATACTATACATAGAAAACCCTACAGACTCCATGAGAAATCTACTGGAACTAATAGAAAGATTCAGCAGAGTAGCAGGATACAAGATAAACATTCAAAAATCAGTTGGATTCCTATACACCAGTAAGGAGAAGGATGAAAAGGAAATCAGGAAATCAATATCATTTTCAATAGACCCTAAAAAGATAAAATACATAGGAATAAATCTGACCAGGGATGTAAAAGACCTATACAAAGAAAACTACAAAACACTGCTGCATGAAACCCAAAGGGATCTACATAAATGGAAAAACACACCATGCTCATGGATAGGCAGACTCAACATTGTGAAAATGGCAATTCTACCCAAAGCAATTTGCAAATACAATGCAATCCCTAACCAAATACCAACAACATTCTTCAAAGAGATGGAAAAACTAATCATTAACTTTATATGGAAAGGGCAGAAGCCCCGAATAAGTAAAGCACTACTGAAGAAGAAGAATAAAGTTGGAGGACTCACACTACCTGACTTCAGAACCTACTATACAGCTACAGTAGTCAAAACAGCCTGGTACTGGTACAACAAGAGCTACATTGACCAATGGAACAGAATTGAGAACCCAGATGTAAATCCATCCACTTACGGTCACCTGATCTTCGACAAGGGCCTGAAGTCCATCAAATGGGGAAAAGACAGTCTTTTTAACAAATGGTGCTGGCAAAACTGGATATCCATCTGCAAAAAATGAAACAGGACCCATACCTCACACCAAATACAAAAACTACTTCAAAATGGATCAAAGACCTGAATATAAAGCCTCAAACTATAAAATTCATAGAAGAAAAAATAGGACCAACACTTCAGGCCTTAATACATGGCTTTAACAGGATACAAACCATAACCATCAACACACAAAACCCAACAGATAAGCTAGATAACTTGGATCTTCTAAAAATCAAACACCTATGCTCTGCAAAAGACTTCACCAAAAGTGTAAAAGAGAACCTACAGACTGGGAAAAAAATTTTGGACAGTACAAGTCAGACAAAGGTCTAATCTCCATAATCTATAAGAAAATCCAACACCTCTACAACAAAAAGACAAATAATCCTATCAAGAAATGGGCCAAGGCAATGAACAGACACTTCACCAAAGAAGACATTCAAATGGCCAACAGATACATGAGGAAATGCTCACGATCACTAGCCATAAGATAAATGCAAATTAAAACCACAATGAGATACCATCTCACCCTGGCATTACTGCCATGAATCAAAAATACTGGAAATAACAAATGTTGGAGGGGCTGCGGGGAGATGGGAACTCTTATGCACTGCTGGTGGGAATGCAAAATGATACAACCATTTTGGAAAATGATATGGTGCTTCCTCAGAAAGCTAGAAATAGACATACCATTCGATCCAGCAATCCCACTCCTAGGAATATATCCTAGAAAAATAAGAGTCATCACTCGAATAGACATATGCACACATATGTTCATGGCAGCATTGTTCACAATAGCAAAATGATGGAACCAACCTAGATGCCCTTCAACAGATGAATGGATAAACAAACTATGGTACATACACACAGTGGAGTACTATGCAACGAGAAAGAAGAACAGTGAATCTGTGAACCATCTCATATCATGGATGAAACTGAAGGACATTATGCTGAGTGAAATAAGTCAATCACAAAAGGACAAATATTGTATGAGACCTCTATTGTAAAAACCCATGGAAAAGTTCACACGCAAAATGTAACAGTCTTTGTTGGTTACCAGGGATGTGCAGGGTGGAGGGGGGAAATACTAAATAGGCAATAGATAAGTGGTATCTTAGGTGAAGGGTGAGACAGTACACAATACAGGGGAAACCAGCACAACCTGTACAAGGAAAGATCATGGAGGCCCCATAGACACATCCAAACTCCCTGAGGGACTGAATTGCTGGGTGGAGGGCTCTGGGGACCATGGTCTCGGGGAACATCTAGCTCAATTGGCATGACACGGCTTATAAAGACAATGTTCTACATTCTACCTTGGTGAGTAGTGTCTGGGGTCTTAAAAGCCTGTGAACAGCCATCTAAGATACTCCACTGGTCTCATCTCTTCGGGAGCAAGAGAGAATGAAGAGAACAGGATACAAGGAAAAGATTAGTCCAAAGGACTAACTGTCCACAGCTACCAAGGCCTCCACCGGACTGAGTCTAGTACAGCTAGATGGTGCCCGCTACCACCACTGACTGCTCTGACCAGGATCACAACAGAGGTTTCTGGACAGAGCTGGAGAAGTACGTAGAGCATAATTCTAACTGACAAAAAAAAGACCAGATTTACTGGCCTAAAGGAGACTGGAGAAACCTTGGGAGTATGGCCCCCAGACACCCCTTTAGCTCAGTGGTGAAGTTATCTCTGAGGTTCACTGTTCAGCCTGGGAGTCGACAGCCCTATAAAACCAAATGAGACTAACGAGGTACAAGTGACAAGGGTCAGAAGGCAGAAGGGGACAAGGAAGCTGGTGATAGGGAACCCAAGGTTGAGTAAGGATATTGTTGATGTGTTGTGAGATTGTTAACAGTTGTCATAGGGCAACATTTGTAGTAACTGTTAAATGAGAAACTATTTTGTTCTGTAAGCCTTCATCTTAAGTGAGAATAACAGCACAATTGGAATAGCGTAGTCAATGTCACTGAACTGTGTATGTAGAAATTTTTGAAATTGTGTATCTTTGGCTATGTGTATTTTCACCAAAAAAAAAAAAAATCACTTTCTGCATCATTTTGGTTTGGAAAGAAATCTCAGTTAATCTGTTGGTTATAAAAGTCAATGGAAAAGTTGATCTTCTAATACTTGTTCGAAGAATTGATGATGTTATGTGTGTGTGTGTGCATGCATGTGTGCTACTTTTTTATTTAGGGGAAAATAACTGATGTCAGTACATTCTGTGAGAATTTAGACAACAAAGTCTA
Organism: Dugong dugon; assembly: GCA_030035585.1. Classification (NCBI taxonomy): domain Eukaryota; kingdom Metazoa; phylum Chordata; class Mammalia; order Sirenia; family Dugongidae; genus Dugong; species Dugong dugon. The sequence continues at coordinate 47,061,548 of CM057465.1, forward strand.
AAGAAAGGGTCTTTACCTTTCTTTTACCTTGGTTTCACGGTTGTTTCGGTTTGACGAAGCAAGTTGACTTTTCACTCGTTTCACAATTATTTATCTAGAGTTTATTATGTGCCAGGTAGTGTTGAGGCACTAAGAAATATGTGGTGCACAAAACAAGACATAGTTCCTAACTCAAAAATGTTTTCGTAGTAGTATGGGAGACGTGCATTAATATTTTATACAAAGTAGTTTAAATGTAAACTGTTAAATGATCTATAAAGACAAGGTATGGGGTGCTATAAAAGCTATAATAAAGAATTGACTTAATCAGAGACATCAGAAAAATCATCCTTAAGGATGCGACACAGGAATAGATTAAGAGTCAAAACTGTGTGTGTCCACACACATACATGTATATATTTAGTACTGTGTATACAATAATTAACATATACATGTATGTAGGTGTAAAGCCTTTGTTTAGAAGCAGTTTGGTAATTATAGGGTATTGGAGGGAAGCCAGCATGACTGGCTAGAGTGGAGTAGTATAAGAAAATCTGGCTCACAAGGAAACTAGAAGCACAAGTAAAGGGCAGACCTCTCAGGGCTTTGTAGACTATATAGCAATATTTTGATTCATTCTTTTATCTTTCCAAACCCAAATCTGTGTATTGACATTCAATTGCACCTATTTAGTTTTTCAGACAAAAGCCTCTGTTTAACACCACATGGTTCAAAAATTATCCTAATCTGTATTATCTCCAATACTTTACATAGGCGTAAATGATAGAAGAAATTTGGAGGAGAGGAGAAGGAAAGGAGGGAAAAATATTAATCAGCACTTGAGAGATGGGTTACTGACAATTCTAAACAAATAATATAATTATTTTGTATTTAAAGTACAGTATGCATTGAGCACTCACTCTGTGACACAGCTTTATATATCTTATTTCTAAAAGACTAGCTAGCCTAGGAGTGCCTTCTTAGCGCAGTGGGCAGCGCGTCAGTCTCATGAAAGACTAGCTGGCCAGGTAGATGGCACTATCAATCCCAATGTATCAATGGGCAACCTGAGGTACAGAGAGGGTAGGTCATTTTCCTAAGGACAGAATTGATTAATACAAGAATCAGCATTTAAATGCTGCTCTCTTAAGAGCTGAAAGTCCACACAGTCTCCCAATGTACATATTTAACTTGTGTGATGAAAGAGTGCCATTACCGTGAGAGAGAATAAAAGCAAGCCACCTATGAAAGAAATATCAAATATTTTCACTGCTTATTCCCAATTCTTAAAATTATGTTCAGATTTATACCAGTACGGCACAGGGATAAATACATCTCAATTTTAAAAAAAAATAATAATAACCACCTACTTTGTTGAAATCTTCTAAATGAGGAGCGCTAACTGCTCTCCAATTTCCAGAAGGGCTTATTCAACATCTTAATGATTAAATGTGCCAATAATATGGTATAAATACAGTGTTATTTCTCAAAGCATATCCCACAAAATTGTTTAAGAAAGGTGTTTGGTTCCTTTGTTATTATTTAGTTTAGATCCATTCCTAGTGCTTACAATATAATGTTTGGTACAATGCCCAATAAAAGACACTTTCTGTAAAAGCATCATTACATATTACATGCAATTTATATTCCTGATCTAGAAGAGTTTTTTATCACTTCTACACAATTTTTTCTGAGTTAGCTCTTATTATGAACTTACTTCAACTAAAGTATTTCAGTAACAATTAAAATATATACATTTCCTTCCATTGTCATCCCTAACACCAAACTTCCAAAATTTGTGGTATCGTGGCCTGCTTAGATGTTAAATGCAACATTGTTGTTTATATCTTTTTTATAAATATGAAGTCTGTTATTTTTTCATAGTGGCAAAAATTACATGAGGAAGTTAGGAACTTTAAGTATTTGCATTAACTCTTTAAAGAATGAAATACCAATTAAGAATATTAAAGTGGGGATTATGAATAATTTTCAAGTTTTTTTATTAATAGACTTTATTTTTTAGAATCATTATAGATTTACAGAAAAATTAACACGTAGAACAGAGTTCCCATATTAAATCCCCTCACACATACTTTTCCCTATTATTAACATCTTACATTAGCATGATACATTTGTTATAATTAATGACCCAGTATAGAATTATTAACTAAAGTCCATAGTTTGTTCAGACTTGCTTGTTTTTTACGTAATGTCCTTTTTCTGTTCCAGGATCCCATCCATCATTTCACAGTTCATTTATTAGCTATGTCTCCTTACGTATTTCTTGACTGTGACACTTCTCTGGCTTTCCTTGTTTCTGATGGCCTTGATGGTTTTAAGGAGCACTGGTCAAGTATATTGAAGGAGTCTCTCTGTTAGAGTTTACTGATGTTTTTCTCATGATTAAACTGAGGTTATGGGCTTTAGGAGGAAGGTTATTAGGTAAATTGAAATTTTCATTGTGTCATAATAAAAGTACATACCATCAACATGATTTATGACTGTTGATACTGACTTTGATCACCTGCCTGGCTGAGGTAGTGTTTGACAGAGACCTCCACTGCAAATTTCCCTCCCACCACTCCCTTTCCAAACCCCACTCTTTGGCAGGAAGTCACTACGCACAGCCCACACTTAAAGCGTGGGTGTCTTTAGGATGGAGTATCAGCATAATTTATTTTGAATTATTTAGCACAGGAGATTTTTATCTTCTCCCGCATTTATTAACGTATTCAATCCTTTATTTATATCAGTATGGACTCACAAGTATTATTTATTTCATATCTTGGGTTATAATCCAATACTACTTTATTTATTTTGTTGCACAAATTGTCCCAGCTTTGACCACTGGGAGCACTTTCAGCTAGCTTCTGTATTCCTTTGACATATCCCTACCAATGTGGCTTTTTTGTTTTTTGTTTTTGGGGATGGGAAATCATTCAGCATTTTATTACTTAAAAAAAAAAAAAAAAAAAAAACAAAAACAAAAAAACCTGTTGCAGTCCAGCTGAAGATACTCCAGGCTCATTTTGTATACTTTATTCCACAGTCTTAGCGTTCGTTATTTCTTCAAGGAGACCAGGCTTCTTTTAATGGAGAATGGTATTAGAAACCACAATCTGGGAATTATATGTGCTCATTGTTACTAGAATGTCATTTGTTTTAAGGCCATCTCAGTAAATAGAGTAAAAAATATAGAGGAGTATATTAACCCATATACTACACTATATGATATGTATGATGTATGTATAGCTATATGCATATTCTATACTAACAGATAGCTATAGATATTTCTATATGTAACCATCTATACCTATTTCATGGAGCCTTGGTAGTTCAATGGTTAAACATTAGGTTGCTAACTGAAAGGTGAGCGGTTTGAACCCACCAACCACTCTGTGAGAGAAAAGACCTGGTGATATGCTCCTGTAAAGATCACAGCCAGGAAACTCTGTGGAGGAAATCCTACTCTGTCCTAAAGTGTCACTGTGAGTCTACATCAAGTTGATGACACACAACAGCATATCTATATTAAATTAAGCATGAGTTCTTACTGATGTCCCCAACTCAAATCCATTACAACATAGATCATTCTATACTCCTTGCTATCCGTAAATTCCCGGTCCAAAAGTGAAAAACCTTGTTTTCACTATCAACCATCTGTTCTCTTAGTTAGTTGTTCATTCCATTATACATGGATAGGAGTATCAGAACTAACCTCTACCTTCATGTGAAACAACTTTATTAACTAGAATACAGTGCTCATAAGTAGTTTCTTTTGCCTCTAGTCTTACAGACTCCATTCATTTCCAAAGTTACTTAGATGAGCACCTTTACCTCCTCTCCCTTCAATGAAGTCATTTCATACATTGGTAATACAGTTAGATTCTCTTTTCACAGTCTGCATTCTTTCCTGAGATCTTGTATTGTTTTTTTCTTAATTTGCATAAATTAAATTTCACTCTTTGTATTGTAAAGTTCTATGCATTTGAACAAATGTATGTCATATATCCACTGTAACAATAACATACAGAATAATTTCACTGCCAAGTTATTATTAATCAATGGTAATATTCATGTCAGAAAAAGGAAATGATTGTTCTTCATGTTTATCATGACACTTTAAAATTATCGTTCCGGACTAAATATTTATTATTTATTAGATGATAATGATTGGAAAACAATAATGCATTTATTATTGTTTATATTATTAGTATTAAAATTATAGTTATTATTATAAACATGAATTCTACGAATGAGCTAATTAAAACATCAGGCCCTTTCAGCAAACTTTTTGGCAATGGTATCAGAAAACATAGCAATTTTCAGTGCTCCAATGAAGTCTTGTGGTATAAATCAAATTAATCACAACTACAAGGAACAGCTTATATATACATCTTGTGGTCCTTGAAATATGTTCTCTCATATATTGTATGAGATCACTATGCAATCAGTTTGTAGCTGGGGGATATTTTGAATATAATTTTTATTTGAACAATATTTGTATTACTTTTGAGTAAGTCTTTGTGCTGACCATGAGTTCATTAGACTTGTGAAGGACAATATACTTTGCAAACAACGAAAGAAGCAAAGAACTTTTTTTTTTGTTTGTTTTTGGATCAATATAGTAAGTAATTAAATAACTGAATTGTAAAATACTTTGGAGGAAAAGGAATCAAAATTACATCTCTAAATTTCAACAGACTATTGAATATACCTGATTAGTTCTACAAGCCAGGGCTTCATAAGTCTTGGGACTTCAGATCTGAGAAACAAACAAATAAAAAATCTCTCTCTCTCTTTTTCTCTTTTTTAATTTTCTGTCACTAACAGCAAACCTCTTCCACAACACCGAGATACTTTTGCATAAGTCATATTGTCTGCTTTCATTTCTTTGAACCAGAAACTTTTACCTTGAAAACTACCAGTGGGCCTTACATAGCTCTCAGAAAGAAATGACAGGATAATTTACACGATCCTGAACTCGTTGCCATTGAGATGATTCTGAATCATATTTCACATTAAATTTTAGTTCAATTAATGAATAGTGGTAAATGTTGGTGTTTTTGCAATTCTAAGGTAATTAAGTTTATCCATATAACAAAAATGGACTCAATTATGCAGTATGAGGAAAATAACAAAGAGATAAATAAAATAGTTTCTGAAAAATAGTGGGTGTTCATTATGTGTTTGCTGAATGAATGGACACAGTGCTTCCCACATTGAAAACAAAATCAAGGCAGACAAAAACTTCAGAGTACACCTTGAATATGACTGATCATTGAGAACAGATTGAGTAAAGAGACAGATAAGGCATGATGGATTGGGAGATCAGAGGTGGATTGAGGAACCATATGTCACAAAATAGATGACAAAGGAAATGAATTGTAGATTTAAGAGGAATAGAAAACTGTGATTAAAGAAAAGATGTTCATAGATCCAGATCTTGGCAGTAGATAAGAGTTTTGTAATGAAATATTATGAAAAGTGGCACCGTCTATGGGTATGTAAAGCAGAGTGAAAGAAAAGGCAGTTCAAGTATAGGGAATAAAGGAACTGAGAAGCATTACAAACGTCATCATTATGGAGTTAGAAGATGAAAGACTGCGAAGTAGATATTCATTTAATTGATGATCTAGGTAAATGTTTAGTTATCTTCACAAATAATGGCATTGAAGATGGAAAGAAAAGGGATTGGCACTTAGAGTAAATATTTAAAAGACAAGTTTTGCGAATTATGGTGGCAGAACAATGATAGACAGACGGCAGTGAGAAATAAGATAAATGCTGATCTTCTTCTTTTGAAGTGAAAGATGGAATGCTTTCTCTAAACGATTTCAAGAGAAGTTGTATTTTCAAAGTAAAATGTCGGTAGTGATACTAAGAAATAAAGAAGATTTTAAAAATTAAAAAAAATGGGTGATACTGAAAGCATTTATACACAAAGGAAGGGTTGTTGGATGGGAATGAGCCTGCATTGGGAAAGGTTTCGAGTAGAGTGGGAGAAAAACTGGTGTAGGGAATACTCTTAGAATGTTAACTAAAAGCAAATGGAAGTATTGGGTGTGAAAACTTTTTTTTTTTTTTAATCCAAAATGTTTTATGTATATGCAATGGAATAAAGATAAAATTTTTTTCTTATTTATTTATTTACATTGTGCCTTAAATGAAGATTTACAGAGCATATTAGTTTCTCATTGAACAATATACATATTGTTGCTTGACATTGGTTGCCAACCCCAGGATGTGTCAATACTCTCCCCTTCTCTAACATGGTTTCCCCATTATCAGCTTTTAGGTCCCCTTCTGCTTTCTTGTCCTTGCCCCTGGGTTGGTATGCCCATTTAGTCTTGTTTTGTTTTATTGGCCTGTCTAATGTTTGTCTGAAGGGTGAGCCTCAGGAATGATTTCAGTACTGAGTTAAAAAGATATCTGAGGGCCATACTCTCAGGGTTTCTCCAGTCTCTGTCAGACCAATAAATCTGGTCTTTTTTTTGTGAGTTAAAATTTTGTTCTACATTTTTCTCCACCTCTGTCAGGGACCTTCTATTGTGATCCCTGTTAGAGCAATGGGTGGTGGTAGCCAGATACCATCTAGTTGTGCTGGACTCAGTCTGGTACAGGCTGTGGTAGTTGTGGTCCATTAGTCCTTTGGACTAATCTTTCCCTTGTGTTCTTGGTTTTCTTCATTCTCCCTTGCTCCAGAGGGAGTGAGACCAGCGGCGCATCTTAGATAGCTGCTCACAAGCTTTTAAGACCCCAGACACTGCTCACCAAACTAGGATGTAGAACATTTTCTTTATAAACTACGTTAAGACAATTGAGCTAGATGTCCCCTGAAACCATGGTCCCCAGCCCTCATCCCAGTAATTCCATCCCTCAGGGAGTTTGGATGTGTCTATGAAGCTTCCATGACCTTGTTGTCCTGTATGCATCTCATCTCACATCCCTCTCCACTGCCTCACTATGTATGCTTTAACCACATAGGCTCCTTGCTGCTCATAAACACACCATGTTCCTACTGACCTCAGAATCTTTGCAGTTGCGGCTTCTCCATCTACCTCTTTCATCTCCTGATTTATCTACATGAATGGCTCATTCTAACTTTACTGAAATAGCACCTCCTCATTATCCTAAGGTACAGGTGATACCACATTAAAGAAGAACCTACATCTAGTGGGGAAAATAGCAAAGTGAATCAGTACCCAGAGATATGCTATAATAGAGTTAAGAGCTGAGAGCATACAAAAGTAACATTTTACCCAAGCCAGGGAAGCCAGGGAAGGTGTCATCTAGGCTGCTTCCCAGTGGATGAGTTGATGTTAGAAGCAAGTGAGGAAAGGACAGGAGATAGGATGTAAGATTCGAAGATGAGAGAGAATATGATCCATCCAAGGGATTGCAGAACAGTGAAGCACAGTGAGTGTGCATGTGTGCTGAGCCTCTGGAATGGTTTCTGGCAAAGAGTAGGCATTAAAAACAAACAACTCTCGGGGGCAAGATGGCGCTCTAGGCAGAAACACCATGCCGTCCCTCCACAGCAAAGATCCGAAAAACTAAGCCTAACAGAGAATCAACAATCCTGAAACACTAGAACACCAAATGAAGAGATAAAGAACTCAGCCAAACACCAAACGGAGTGAGAATACTAAAAGAGAACGGAGAGCGAGGAGAGACTCAGGCAGAGATTCCTTACCAGCTAACAGCGCGGATCCACCATCTTGGATTCCTATCGGAGACCAGCAAACGGGAGAGCAGCCTTGCAGAGCATCTGGTCGGAGACAGAACGACTGGTAAACTGCGGTGCGCGCTCTCCCACCACCCACCCCTCTCCGCCTCTGCTGGGGATCCCCTGCTTTCCGTGGCCGGAGTCCCTGAGCTGGGGGGCGCCGGTGCTTGGATTCCGCGCGCCCGGGCTGGAGGCTTTCTGGGAGCCGTTTGCTGGCACCTAGCGAACCTTTTTCTGCCGCCTCCCCCTCCTTTTGCCTGGGTGCCTGGTTCCGAGTGCTGTCTCTGCTCTCTTCCGCGGGGCTGTAGGGCTGCGTTCGGACGTGTGGCTGTTTCCAGGTCTGGGCTCCCGCGCGGGTGGGATCCTGGGGCCTTTGTTCGTTGGCCCCTCTGCTTCCCGTGGCCACGGTCACTTAACCCCGAGACTACCGGCTTCTTGGAATTCGTGCCCCTGAGTGGGGGCTCTCTGGGTCCCATTTGTAGGCACTGACTGCTGGCGTTGCCCTTTTTTTTTTTTCTCAATTTTATTTTTCTTCCTTTTTTGATTAGTTTTGTCATCTTTTACCTCTTTTTCTCTTTTGTCTTTCTTCATTGCTTAATTTCTTGTCTCTCTATCTCTTCCTTCTCTTTCTGATCCCTGAATACCAGGCGAAGTATGCCTCTGTACCTTCTGGCCAGGCTAAGCTGTGAAAATTGAGACCGACTCCCCCAGACCTCATAGCTGCATCGGTGGGATCCCTGGGAACTTTGCAGTTCTTTAACTTTTCTGATTTTTATTTGGTCATTCTTTCCTTTTCTTTCTCTTCCCCCTTCTGGTTTCCTCCATCCCATAGTCTCTCATCTGTACATTCCAACGACAAGCTCCCCTAGCATTCTTTTATGTTTGTACGCTTTTTGCTCCTCCTCCTCTCTCCCCTCCCCCATATCCAGCTTAGCTTCACACATAACCATCTTCCCGCTGCACCCTACCTACCTGCACCGTGCACTAGACATCACATCACCAAGCGGTGCAGGCACGCCCTATTGGAACCTGCCCAGCACTGACTACCGACCGTCCTGGTGGCTGCAGTGAGTGCCACAAGCAACCCATCCCAGTGGCTCCTCCTCAACTAGATCTGCCCAGCTGTACCACAAGAACGAAAAAAAAAAAAAAAATCTACAATCAATAAATGAGAGAAATATCTACTGAATGCCCCGAAAACAGCAAACAATATCAAAACATTTACAAAAACAAGACAAGATGGCTCCAATAGGCGTCCAAATTAAAACACCAGATAACTCTCCTGTGGAAGAAAATGCACTAGAAGTACCTGATACGGAACTCAAATCACTAATACTTGGAATTTTCCAAGAACTGAGGCAAAAAGCTGACAAACATGAGGAAAAAATAGACAAATTTATGGAAAATACAGACAAAAAATTGGAAGAATTCAGGAAGATGATGCAAGAACAAAATGCCAAAATAAATTCACAACTCGAAATTATACAAAAACAACAATTAGAAATCCAAAAGATAAAAAACAAGATTTCAGAAATGGACGGTGTTATAGAAGGGCTGAGAAGTAGATTTGAAACCATGGAAGACAGGATCAGTGGAACTGAAGACAAACACTTGGATACAACTCTGTTTCAGGAAAACTCAGAAAAAAGAACAAAGAAAAATGAAGAGACCCTGAGAGTTATGTGGGACACAATTAAAAGCAAAAACTTACGAGTGATTGGCATCCCAGAACAGGGGGAGAAAACAGAAAACACAGAGAGGATCATTGAGGAACTGCTGACAGAAAACTTTCCCAATATCATGAAAGATGAAAAGCTGGTCATCCAAGAAGCTCAACAAACCCCATATAGAAGAGACCCCAAAAGAAAATCACCAAGACATATCATATTCACACTCGCTAACACTAAAGACAAACAAAGAATGCTGAGAGCAGCTCGTGAAAAACAAGAAGTCACATAAAGAGGAGAAACAATAAGACTAAGCTCAGATTATTCAACAGAAACCATGCAGGCAAGAAGGCAATGGGATGACATATATAAAATCTTGAAAGAAAAAAATTGTCAGCCAAGAATAATATATCCTGCAAAACTCTCATTCAGATTTGATGGTGAAATTAGGTCATTTCCAGATAAACAGAAACTAAAGGAATATGCAAAAGTCAAACCAAACTTACAAGAATTATTAAAGGGAGTTCTTCGATCTGAGGACAAACAGCTTAAGCCCTCAGGCAGGACCTAGGACCTAGGACGCAGGTTAACATGAACCAGATACCATTCTAGGAACTGAACTACAGACGACTTTCCAAAAACAAAAGATATACAACAGGGAATCAGAGAAATCAATCAAAGGATGACAACAACATCAAAACAATAAAAAAGGGAACAAACGGCATAGGCATAGAACCTTCTAATGGAGAGGAAGGCAAGGCGATACCAAGTAAGGGTAGACAGCTTCAAAATTATAAAGATAAGGGTAAAATTCATGGTAACCAGAAAGAAAGTTAACAAACCAACTCATAAAAATAAAGACGAAAAACAGAAGCTCTCAACAATAACAAAACCTACAAAAACAAAAGAAATGAAAACAAAATCCACAAACAAAAGGAACTCAGCACAAGAGAGCAAGAAGAACAAAGAAAACTTCAGCATCACAAAAAAAAGCACTACAAAATGACAGCAACAAACTCACATCTATCAATAATTACACTGAACGTAAATGGACTCAATGCACCCATAAAGCGACGGAGAGTGGCAGAACGGATAAGAAAACAGGATCCATCTATTTGCTGTCTACAAGAGACACATCTTAGAAACAAAGATGTGAATTTATTAAAAATCAAAGGTTGGAAAAAAATATATCAAGCTAACAACTATCAAAAAAGAGCAGGAGTGGCAATTCTAATCTCAGATAAAATAGACTTTAAAACAAAATCTACCATAAAAGACAAAGAAGGACACTATATAATGATTAAGGGGATGATCCATCATGAAGACATAACCATAATAAATATCTATGCACCCAATGACAGGGCTCCAAAATACATAAAAAAAACTCTAACAGCACTGAAAAGAGAAATTGACAGTTCCACAATAATAGTAGGAGACTTCAACACACCACTCTCAGTAAAGGACAGAACAACTAAAAAGAAACTCAGCAAAGATACAGAAGACCTAAAGGACACAATCAGCCAACTGGACCTCATAGACATATATAGAACAATCCATCCAACCGCTGCAAAGTACACATTCTTTTCCAATGCACATGGAACGTTCTCCAGAATAGACCACATCTTAGGCCACAGAGCAATCCTCAACAGGATCCAAAATGCTGAGATAATTCACAGTATCTTCTCTGACCACAATGCCATCAAGGTAGAAATTAACACTAGAAAGAGCAAGGAAAAAAAATCAAACACATGGAAACTGAATAATAATCTGCTTACACATCAATGGGTAATAGAAGAAATCAGAGATGGAATTAAAAAATTCCTAGAATCAGATGAAAATGAAAACACATCATACCAAAACCTTTGGGACACAGCAAAGACAGTCCTCAGAGGACAATTTATAGCAATAGATGCACATATCAAAAAAGAAGAAAGGGACAAAATCAAAACATTAACTACAGAACTCAAACAAATAGAAAGAGAACAACAAAAAAAGCCTACAACCACCGGAAGAAAGGAAATAGTAAAGATCAGAGCAGAAATCAATGAAATAGAGAACAGAAAAACAATAGAAAGAATCAACAAAACCAAAAGTTGGTTCTTTGAAAGAATCAGCAAAATCGATAAACCACTGGCCAGACTGACAAAAGAAAAACAGCAGCGGGCACAAATAACCCAAATAAGAAATGAAATGGGGGACATTACAACAGACCCAACTGAAACAAAAAGGATTATAACAGAATATTATGAAAAACTATATTCCAACAAATTTGAAAACCTAGAGGAAATGGATAAATTTCTAGAAACATACGGCCTACCCAAACTACAACAAAGTGATATTGAAAATCTGAACAGACCCATAACAAGAGAAGAGATTGAAAAGGTAATAAAAATACTCCCAACCAAAAAAAGCCCTGGCCCAGATGGCTTCACTGGAGAATTCTACAAAACATTTACAGAAGAGCTCGTACCAGTTCTACTCAAGTTATTTCAGAGCATAGAAGAGGAAGCAACACTTCCAAATTCATTCTATGAAGCCAGCATAACGCTGATACCAAAACCAGGCAAAGACATCACAAAAAAAGAAAATTACAGACCAATATCTCTCATGAATATAGATGCAAAAATTCTGAACAAAATTCTAGCCAATAGAATTCAGTATCATATCAAAAAAATAATACACCACGACCAAGTAGGATTCATACCAGGTATGCAATGATGGTTTAACATTAGAAAATCCATCAACGTAATCCACCACATAAATAAAAGGAAATAAAAAAATCACATGATTATCTCAGTTGACACAGAAAAGGCATTTGACAAAGTCCAACACCCATTCCTGATAAAAGCTCTCAATAAAATAGGTATAGAAGGGAAATTTCTCAACATAATAAAGGGCATCTATGCAAAACCAAGGGCCAACATCATTCTTAATGGAGAAAGGCTGAAAACATTCCCCCTGAAAACAGGAACAAGACAAGGATGCCCTTTATCACCACTCCTATTTAACATTGTGCTGGAAGTTCTAGCTAGAGCAGTAAGTGAAGAGAAAGAAATAAAGGGCATCCAAATTGGTAATGAAGAATTTAAACTCTCCCTGTTTGCAGATGATATGATACTATACATAGAAAACCCTAAAGACTCCACGAGAAATTTACTGGAAGTAATAGAAAGATTCAGCAGAGTAGCAGGATACAAGATAAACATTCAAAAATCAGTTGGATTCCTATACACCGGTAAAGAGAACGATGAAAAGGAGATCAGGAAATCAATACCATTTTCAATAGCCCCTAAAAAGATAAAATACTTAGGAATAAATCTGACCAGGAATATAAAAGACCTATACAAAGAAAACTACAAAACACTGCTGCATGAAACCCAAAGGGATCTACATAAATGGAAAAACATACCATGCTCATGGATAGGCAGACTCAACATTGTGAAAATGGCAATTCTACCTAAAGCAATCTACAAATACAATGCAATTCCGATACAAATACCAACAACATTCTTCAAAGAGATGGAAAAACTAATTATTAACTTTATATGGAAAGGGAAGAAACCGCGAATAAGTAAAGCACTACTGAAGAAGAAGAATAAAGTTGGAGGACTCACACTACCTGACTTGAGAACCTACTATACAGCTACAGTACTCAAAACAGCCTGGTACTGGTACAACAACAGAGACATTGACCAATGGAACAGAATTGAGAACTCAGATGTAAATCCATCCACCTACGGTCACCTGATTTTTGACAAGGGCCCAAAATACATCAAATGGGGAAAAGACAGTCTTTTTAACAAATGGTGCTGGCAAAACTGGATATCCATTTGTAGAAAAATGAAACAGGACCCATACCTCACACCATATACAAAAACTACTTCAAAATGGATCAAAGACCTGAATATAAAGCCTCAAACTATAAAATTCATAGAAGAAAAAATAGGACCAACACTTCAGACCTTAATACATGGCATTAACAGGACACAAACCATAAACATCAACACAAAAAACCCAACAGATAAACTAGATAATTGGGATCTTCTAAAAATCAAACATCTATGCTCTTCAAAAGATTTCACCAAAAGAGTTAAAAGAGAACCTACAGACTGGGAAAAAATTTTTGGACAGTACAAGTCAGACAAAGGTCTAATCTCCATAATCTACAAGAAAATCCAACACCTCTACAACAAAAAGACAAACAATCCTATCAAAAAATGGGCAAAGGAAATGAACAGACACTTCACCAAGGAAGACATTCAAATGGCCAACAGACACATGAGGAAATGCTCGCGATCACTAGCCATTAGAGAAATGCAAATTAAAACCACAATGAGATACCATCTCATCCCGGCATTACTGGCACGAATCAAAAACACTGGAAATAACAAATGTTGGAGGGGCTGCGGGGAGACGGGAACTCTTATACACTGCTGGTGGGAATGCAAAATGATACAGCCATTTTGGAAAATGATATGGCGTTTCCTCAGAAAGCTAGAAATAGACGTACCATTCGATCCAGCAATCCCACTCCTAGGAATATATCCTAGAGAAATAAGAGTCATCACTCGAATAGACATATGCACACCTATGTTCATGGCAGCATTATTCACAATAGCAAAACGATGGAAACAACCTCGATGTCCATCAACAGACGAATGGATACACAAACTATGGTACATACACACAATGGAGTACTATGCAACGAGAAAGAACAATGAATCGGTGAACCATCTCATAACATGGATGAAACTGGAGGACATCATGCTGAGTGAAATAAGTCAATCACAAAAGGACAAATATTGTATGAGACCTCTACTGTAAAAACCCATGAAAAAATTCACATGCAAAATGTAACAATCCTTGATGGTTACCAGGGATGGGAGGGGGGGGCAAATACTAAATAGGTAATAGGTAAGTGGTAACTTGGGTGAGAGATGAGATAGTACATAGTACAGGGGAAACTAACACAACCTGCACAAGGAAAGGTCATGGAGGCCCTACAGACACATCCAAACCCTCCGAGGGACTGAGTTGTTGGACGGAGGGATCTGGGGACCATGATCTCGGGGAACATCTAGCTCAATTGGCATGACACTACTTATAAAGATAATGCTCTACATTCTACCTTAGTGAGTAGTGTCTGGGGTCTTAAAAGCCTATGAGCGGCCATCTAAGATACTCCACTGATCTCATCCCTTCGGGAACAAGGGAGAACGAAGAGAACAGGATACAAGGAAAAGATTAGTCCGAAGGACTAATGGTCCACAGCTACCAAGGCCTCCACGGGACTGAGCCCAGTACAGCTGGATGGTGCCCGGCTACCACCAATGACTCCTCTGACCAGGATCACAACAGAGGGTTCTGGGCAGAGCTGGAGTAGGATGTAGAGCATAATTTTAACTCCCAAAAAAAAAAAAAAAAAGAAGACCAGATATACTGGCCTAAAGAATACTAGAGAAACCTCGAGAGTGTGGCCCCCAGACACCCTTTCAGCTCAGAGGTGAAGTTACCTTCAAGGTTCGATGTTAAGCCTTGGAATGAACACCCCAGTAAAACTAAATAGGACTAACGATGTACAGGAGTCCGGAGACAAGGGCCAGAAGGCAGAGGGAGAGTAGGAAACTGATGATAAGGAACACAAATTGAATAAGGACACTGTCGATGTATTGTGAGATTGTTGACCACTGCTATAGGGCAACATTTGTAGTAACTATTAAATGGGAGGCTGTTTTGTCCTGTAAGCCTTCATCTTGGGCGAGAATGGCAGCACAATTGGAAGAGCATAGTCAATATCACTTAAATGTGTAAGTAAAAACTTTTGAAATGGTGTTTAAATAAAATAAAAATAAATAAATAAATAAATAAACAAATGAGACTAAAGAGGTACAATAGTCCACTGACAAGGTCCAGAAGACAGAAGGGGACAAGGAAGCCCCCTGGTGATAGGGAATACAAGGTGGAGTAAGGATATTCTTGATGTGCTGTGAGATTGTTAACCATTGTCATAAGGCAACATGTGTAGTAACTGTTAAATGAAAAACTATTTTGTTCTGTAAGCCTTCATCTTAAGTGAGAATAACAGCACAGTTGGAAGAGCGTAGTCAATGTCACTGAACTGTGAATGTAGAAATTTTTGAAACGGTGTATCTTTGGCCATCTGTAATTTTCATCAAAAAAAAAGGTTGAGAATTTAGAGGCTTAATACGTTGTGGGGTTGTTAACCAATGTCAAAAAACAACATGTGTACTACTATTTCATGAGAAACTATTTGCTCTGTAAGCTTTCACCTGAAGTACAATAAAATATATATATATAAAAAAAAAAAAAAAAACAACTCTTCTCTGCTTTTATACCTTAACTGGTCTCTCTAACTTTACCCCCCTCTCTGAGTTGAGATCCTCTACTAGGCACCATAATAGTAATATTTTAAAAATATAGGTCATATCATATCACTCCTTTCCTTAAATCTTCTGATAAACACTCCAGTCATATTGGCCTCCTTGCTTTTCCGTGAACACATCAAGGATACTCTACAACAAGGGTGTTGTACTGGTTGTTTTATCTGCCTGGAAGCCTTTTCCTCTGAAATTTCCATGGAATACTCCTTCACGCCATTCTGTCTTCAAATGTTAACTCATCACAGAGGCATATAAGTGATAAACTTATCTAAAATAGCCCTGCCACACATATCAGCGTCACTCTATCACTTTCTATCTGTATCTGTCTGGATGCTTCTATCTGTATCTCACACTAAATACGAGCAACATGAGGGTAGAAACTTTGTCTTTTTTTTAAAGTGGCATAGATGGTTAAATTGTCGACTACTAGCAAAAAGATTGGTAGTTCAAACCCACCCAGAGGTTCCTCAGAAGAAAGGCGTGACAATTTGTTTCTGAAATGTCACAGCCCTGAAAACTCTATGAAGCAGTTCTACTCTGCACACATGGTGTTGCCATAAGTCACAATTGACTCAACAGCAACTAACAACAACTAACTTACTGAATAAGTGAATAAACAAGCACATCACATATTTGCTGAAATAGTAAATACATATTTGTTGAAAGAATGAATAGATTAGTGTGGAGATGTATATTATGTATAAAACCCGTTGCCTTAAAGTTGATTCTGACTCATGGTGCCCCATGTGTTACAGAGTAGAACTGCTCCATAGAGTTTTCTTCGCTGTAATGTTTATGGAATCAGATTACCAGGCATTTCTTTCAGGGAACCTCTGAATGGGTTTGAACTGCTAATCTTTAGGTTATTAGTTGAGTGCAAACCTTTTGAACCACCCAGGGATCCGTATTATGTGTACCTGTATATTAAATGACTTTGAATTTTCAGTTAAGAAATTTCCTTTTATCTTGAGGAAATAAGGCACCAATAAAAGTTTGTTAGCCTTGCGTAAACAGAATAAGAACCATAAGTAACAATGCGCAAACACCAGAAGAAAAACTAGTTAACTGGGAGCTCCTAAAAATCAAACACTTATGCTCATCCAAAGATTTCATCAAAAGAGTCAAAAGACAACCTACAGACTTGGAAAAAATTTTTGACTACAACAAATACAATCAGCGTCTAATCTCTAAAAACTACAAGATACTGCAAAACCTCAACAATGAAAGACAAATAATCCAATTAAAAAATGGCAAAGTATATGAACAGGTACTTCACCAAAGAAGACATTCAGGTGGAAAACAGACACATGAAGAAATGCTCACAATCATTAGCCATTAGACAAATGCAAATCAAAACTATAATGAGATACCATCTCTCCCTAACAAGGCTAGCATTAACCCAAAAAACACAAAATAATAAATGTTGTAGAGGTTGTGGAGATACTGGAACACTTATACACTGTTGGTGGAAATGTAAAATGGTACAACCACTTTGGAAATCGATTTGGTGCTTCCTTAAAAAGCTAGAAATAGAAGTACCATATGATACAGCAATACCGCTCCTTGGAATATATCCTAGAAAAATAAGAGCAATCACACGAATAGATATATGCACACCCATGTTCATTGTAGCACTGTTCATGATAGCAAAAAGATGGAAACAACCTAGGTGCCCATCAACAGACGAATGGGTAAACAAATTATGGTATATTCACATAATGGAATACTATGCGGCGGTAAAGAACAACGATGAATCTGTGAAACATAACATAGACGAAACGCATTATGCTGAGTGAATTTAGTCAGTCACAAAAGGACAAATATTGTATAAGACCCCTATTATAAGAACTCAAGAAAAGGTTTAAACACAGAAGAAAACATTCTTTGATGGCTAAGAGGGTGAGGAGGGAGGGAGAGGGTTTATTCACCAACTAGATAGTAGACAAGAATTAGCTTAGGTGAAGGGAAGGACAGCACACACTACAAGCGAAGTCAGCACAACTGGACTAAACCAAAGCTAAGAAGTATCCTGAATACAACCAAACATTTCGAGGGACAGAGTAGCAGGGGCGGAGGTCTGGGGACCATGCTTTCAGGGGACATCTAGGTCAATTGGCATAACAACACTTACTAAGAAAATGTTTTGCATCCTACTTTGGTGAGTGGCGTCTGGGGTCTTAAAGGCTAGCGAGAGGCCGTCTAAGATGCATTAGTCTGTCCCGACCACCTACAGTAAAGGAGAATGAAGAACACCAAGGTCACAAGGAAAGCTTTAGCCCAAGAGACAGAAAGGGCCAAATAAACCGGAGACTGCAACAGCCTAAGACCAGAAGAGCTAGATGGTGCCTGACTACCACCAATAACTGCCCTGAAGGGGAACACAACAGAGTCCCTCTTGGAACAGGAGAAAAGTGGGGTGCAGAACTCAAATTCTAGTGAAAAGACCAGACTTAATGGTCTGACTGAGACTGGAGGAACCCCAGAGAGCATGGACCCCGGACTCTCTGCCAACCCAGCACTAAAACCATTCCTGAGGCTAACTCTTCATTCAAAGATTAGACTGGACTATAGGACATAAAATGATACTCATGAAGAGTGTACTTCTTAGCTCAAGTAGATACATGAGACTAAATGGGCAGCTTCTGTCCAGAGATGAGATGAGAAGGCAGAGAGGGTCAGGAGCTGGTTGAATGGACGTGGGGTAGAAAGGAGGAGTGTGCTGTCACAGTATAGGGAGAGCAATTAGGGTCACATAACAGTGCATGTATAAATTTTTGTGTGAGAGACTAACTTGAATTGTAAACTTTCACTTAAAGTACAATAAAATAAAATTAAAAGATTAAAAAAAATTGTTAGCCTTGGACTTGAGGAAAGGTATCCATTCATTAAGGAGCCCTGATGGCACAGTGGTTAAAACACTTGGCTGCTAACTGAAAGAAAGGTTGGTGGTTTGAACTCAGCTCTGTGGTAGAAAGATATGGCAATCTGCTTCCATATAGATTTACAGCCTTGGAAACCCTATGGGGCAATTCTACTCTGTCCTATAGGGTTGCTATGAGTCGGGTTTTGTTTTGTTTTTTATCCTGTCATTATGACAAGATGTCAGGAAGAAAGGATGGATGGTGCCTTAATTTGAGGAAATGTTTAAAGAGAGCACACATTTAACTAAGTAGATAAACTCTTGCTCTGAGTGTGAGGAAGAAGATGAGTTGTTAGTAAACTAAAGGGGAAAAGTCTGAAATAGTTGCTGGTGAAAAAGAACTCACTGAAGAAATTAATTTCACAGCAGAAACCACGAAGTCCCAACTGAAGGTAGAGGCATGTAGTGGCAGCAGTCTTGGAGAACACACAAAAACTTTCAACACAATAGTCTAGATGTAGGAGCAGAGAAAATAGCTGATCGTTACAGTTAAGCATTTTCACAGAGAACAAAAGTCAAAGACAGGAAAGAGACGAAATGTAAGTTATTGGCAAGAACACAGTTAAAGTAATAGAGTCTAAGCTGCATAACAAAGGACATAAGTACAAGAGGGACGTGATGAATGGGAAGAAAGAAAACAGGCTAAAGGACTGTTTGGTTAGATCAAAGTCTAATTAAGTTGATCAAGGTAAACCTTCACAAATATATTATGATAGCATTTTTTTTTTCAGCCCAAATTACAATCAGCATTCTGGAACAAGGTATGATGGCTAGGGCTGGAACAAAGGCTAATCAGTTGAGCAGATATCTGTCCCAGCTTCATAAACTTGGCCCCTGCACGTGGTGGGACTTCTCTTCATCTCTACTTTATATTAGAAGTAATTTTCTGGCAAACCTATTGCTATACCTGAGACTATTAGGTAGCTGGAAATGACTGTGATTCTACTTAGCAGCATATGGACTCTCCTCATCAAGCTGCTCTCTGGGATGCAAAGGGTTGATGAGAGTCCAAAATTCTTTTGGCACTGTCAGACTCAGAAAATATTTTGTATTCTTACTGGTATTTTTACTTTGGCAGATTTCCCAATGTCTATATCTGCTTTTATTCTAACAAAGTCTATTTCCAACTGGGAGTATCAGACTTATGACATATGATGCCCTTGCTATGTCAGAGAATATAGAAAGGAGTTATCTTATTAAAAAAGAAAAATGTTATTTAGACTATAGACATAAGACCAACACACTTAACTTAAATTTTAAATCTGAGTTTTGAATTGAGTAGGAATCAACTTGAGGGCAACAGGTTTGATTTTGGTTGTTTTATGGTTCTTAGTCTCCATATGGCCCCCTGTCTAAAGTAAACTTGCAGGAAAAAACATAAGAAAAGGAAAGAAATTAACTGTAGGAGTTAAATAGTTTTTTTGGAAAAAAGTATATGAATTCTCTATAAGAACTAGTAACCATTAAATGTATGGGACACTATTGTTGAAGTATACATTCAATGCATACTTGACCCTAGTTAATTCGTAAATTGTGTATATATCGATATATGTATCTGTATATCTATATCTATACCAAAATCTATTTGTCTTTATATAAAAATCTTTTGATATCTAAATATATATGATATCTAAATATATATATTGATATCTATATATATATAGACTTTAGATATCAAATGATTTGATATCTAAATATATATGATATCTAAATATATATATTGATACCTATCTATCTATATATAGACTTTAGATAACAAATGATTTTAATTTTTATTCTCATCTGTTATCTTGATGAAGGCCCATATCAAATGTATTGTTCATATTTTTTAGCTGCAAGCAACAGAAACAAATATGTATAGTAAAGTAAAACAAAACAAAATGCATAACAATGATTACTGGGTAGCTCACAGAATCTCAGAAAGGAGCAATAGCTCAAGTTTTGCCATGAACCTAGTTCTGAAAACATCCAAACTGCAGCCACTGGATACGTACAGCACCAATTACACCACCAGCTCTACATATTATACTGCTGTTTAAATTGCTAAGGCTGAACTCTTTGGAAACAGACTCAGCTTGACCACAACTGCCACCCTTAATTTAAGGAGTTCTGTGTAGTCCTTGGAAACCCTGGTGAGGTAGTGGTTAAGGGCTAGGCTGCTGACCATAAAGGTCAGCAGTTCAAATTCACCGGGCGCTCCTTGGAAACCATATAGGGCAGTTCTACCTTGTCCTTATAGGGATGTAGGGATGCTATGAGTAGGAATCTACTCGAGGGCAGCAAGTTGTTTTTTTTTTTTTTTTTTGGTGTAATCCTTGTTTCTTTGCATCACTAGCTTCTGGTCATGGCTTGCTGGCAGACGCATAATTTCCGTACAGCCTCAGTCATGAAGCCATGCATACCAGATACAAAGAGCCTAGGAAAGTAACCAGTTGCCAATGAATCAGTTCCAACTTATGGTGACTCCTTGTGTGTCAGTAGAACTGTGCTCCATAGAGTTTACAATGGCTGATCTTTTGGAAGTAGATCACCAGGCCTTTCTTCCAAGGCACCTCTGGGTGGACTGAAACCTCCAACCTTTTGTTGGCAACCAAGCACATTAACTGTTTGCCCTAGCCAAGGACTTCTAGGAAAGTAGAGATCCGCTTTGTAGAACACCTCTTTTACACTGACACTCCTATTTCATGAAGAAAAGAAAACATATCATGAAAAATTCTGTATTTCCATCTTACTAATTCATAGAATTCAAGAGTACATAGAAGTAGAAAAAGCTTCTGCCTTCTTAAGTCTAGGGGCTGTAAAATTTAGTTTTAATGTTTAAAATCAACAAATCTTAATATGAAAATAAATAGATATGGAAGTATTTATAAGTATGTTTATATATTTCTGAACATAAAAGAGGACATTCATTCTGCAAAATTCCATCCTTTTATGAATCAGTTGATTAATAAGTTGCAATACCCTTTTCTCTCTTTTCCACACGAATGATCTCTTCTACTCCTAAGAAATAACACTTGCTGTTGTTGTTGTTAGGTGTGGTTGAGTGAGTTCTGACTCCTAGCGACCCTATGTGCAACAGAACGAAACACTGCCTGGTCCTGTGCCATCCTCACAATCATTGCTATGTTTGAGCCTGTTGTTGCAGCCACTGTGTCAATTCATCTCATTGAAGGTCTTCTTTTTCAATGACACTGCTTTATCAAGCATGATGTTCTTCTCCTGGGAGTGGTCCATTCTGAAAACATGTCTTAAGTATGTAAGATGTAGTCTCCCCATCCTTGTTTCTAAAGAACATTCTGGTTGTACTTCTTTCAAGACAGATTTGTTCATTCTTTTGCAGTCTTTGGTATATTCAATATTCTTCTCCAACACCATAATTCAAAGGCATCAGTTCTTCTTCAGTCTTAATATTCATATTCCAACTTTCACATGCATATGAGGCAATTGAAAATACTATGGTTTGGGTCAGGCACACCTTAGTCTGCAAAGTGACATCTTTGCTTTTCAGCAGTTTAAAGAGGTCTTTTACAGCAGATTGGCCCAATGTAATACATAGTTTGATAACACTAAACCCGCGGAATTTCCTAAGTAGCCTGATATTAGCTGACCTCAGGGAAAAAGGGGAAAATGATTCGGTGAATCATGCCTACCTAATAAAGTCTATAAATGCTCTGGACAGGGAGCTCCATGAGTTTCCTCATTGGTGAAAGACATGAATACACATGAGAGAATAACATGCCCCTTTTGGGGACATAGAAATTTCATGTTGGGAACTCTTCTAGACCTTGCCCTATGCATCTCTTCTTTGTGCTGATCCGAACTTGTATCCTTTTTACTATAATAGATCTGTAATCATAAGTATAGTGCTTTCTGTAAGTTCGGTGAGTGTTCCAGCAGATTATTGAATGCAAAGGAAGGATGCAATTCAGCAGGTCAGAAGCGAAAGACATCAATAGGGTCTTGAGCTTGTGGCTGGTGTCTTCCTATTTAGTAGAATGAGAACTGTGTCCTTTTAACTCATGGGATTTGACTTAGCTCTGAGTGACTAAAGCCAAAGAAAGAAGAGCTGCATGGGAAGCCAACATCTGAAGTCCTGGGCCAAAATACAGTGTCCTTTTAGCTTGTGAGATCTCACCTAGCTTCTGGAGGCTGAAGTCAGAGAAACAAGTGCTACATGTTGCATCTGGTGTCAGGCTGCACAGAGAAGTAAAAAGTGGGAATTTATGTTGATTATTATCCTCATACTTGTTTTCACTACTTCTACTTCACAACGTATCAGCAGTTTTATCCAGTCAGTGAAGTCAAAAAACTAAAATTAAAAGCATCCAAATTGAAAAAGAAGAAGTTTTTATTTGCAGATGACCAGATGGGTAATCTATGTGAAAATTCTGATGGACTCTTCAAGAAATCTATTAAAACAAATGAGTTTGATAAGGTCACAAGATACATAACCAATACACAAAACCAATTATATTCTTATAAACTAACAAAAATCAAAAATCAAAATCAAAATTATTTATATAGAGATGATAAATAGAAATTCTTAGATATATATTGGGCAGAAGCTTTGCAAGACCTGTATATGAAAACTAGAAAAAATTGATAAGAGAAAGAGGATCAAAATAAATGAGATTTTCCACATTCATGTGTAGGTAGTCTCATTATATTATATTTTTATATATATATACCTATCTATATATATATATATATTTATACTATATTTATATATATATTATATTTATAGATTCAGCACATTCCCAGTCAAAATATCAGCAGTAGTTTCTTTGGAAATTGATAAGCTGATTTCAGAATTCATATGCAAGTGAAAAGTACCTAGAATAGGAAAAATAACTTTGAAAAAGAACAAATTGTAGGCTTACCACTGCCTAATTTTGACTTCTCATGTAACTACAATTATTAAAACAGTGTGCTATTAGCATAGAGATAGAGAAATAGATCATTACAACCAAATAAAGAGTGCAGAAGTAGACTCATGCATATATATGAACAAGTAATTTTTCAGAAAAGTGCAGTGGTAATTCAGTGGAGAAATTAGTCTTTGCATCTAAAAAAGATGAAATAATTGGATATATATAAAAAATAAAAGAATATTAATACAAAATGGAAATCTTACTTAAATGTAACACCTAAAACTATAAAACTACTAGAAGATACCACAAGAGAAAATCTTCATCGCCTTGGATTTGGCAAAGATTTCTTAGCTATAATAGCACACACACACACAAAGATGGTATCTTTTACTTTATCAAAATGAAAACTTCTGTTCTTCAAAAGACACGGTTAAGAGAATAAAAATATTAGCTACAAACTGGGTGAAAATATTTGTAAACATTTATCTGATAAAGAACTTGTACTGAGAATATATAAAGAACTCTCAAAAATCAAAAAGAAGACAAGCAATCCAGTAAAAATGGGCTAAAGATTTTAACACATACTTCATCAAAGAATGAAGATGAATGGCAAAAAGCATATGAAAAGATGCTTAACATCATTTGTAATTATCATCAATCTATACTACTTCATGAAATACTGTGATTAGATTGTCTAGAAAATCATTAAGCAGAATCAATTCAGAGGAAAGAGAAGTGTGGAACCAGAGATGACAGGGAATTCCCAAAAATAATGGAGAGGTTTTTGAAATTTCAGACTGGAAAAAACAGAAGGGATTTGAACCAAACTTTTCAATACTTTAAAGACAGGAAAATCCAGATTTGACCTAGACTACATGTTTACAGGCATAGGAAAAAAGGCTCAAGAATGATTAGCTGGATTCTATCTATAGTATGTGATTATGATTGACTTGTATCATCTTATTTGAACTTCTTATATTCCATTCTTATTACAATAAAACACTCCATTTTAAAAAAAATTTAAAGTGTCTTTCAAATGTACCTAAATAAAGAAATATACTCCAAATGAAGAAAGCAGAAATATGTATTGTTGTCTACTAGCATTTTGGAGGCTAAAGTTCATGATTCCATAATCTTAAAATATGTATGAATGCACCTGACAGTAGTTTTATTCCTTTCTTGTCACTAGACATAAAGAAAGTGGCATCATCCAAACAATATCACTAATTACTTTTCATTTTATTAACAGTAAGAGCTTTTGAGACTGATTGAATGCCAAAGCAAAGGTGAAGGGTGCAATCAATCACAATAGGTATTTATCATGAGTACACTGCAAAGCCATTAAGATTGCAATTTAAATCAGTGCAGTTCATCTCCTTAGAGTGAAAGGGCACCATTAAGAATACAGTAGCCACACCCAATTGGTATGTGTTCTTAAAATAAGTGAGAATTAGTACACATGGAAGGGGTGTATAGTAAGTGGGGCACTCATCTCCTAGGAAATACCTGAAGAGGAAAGATTGAGTAGACAGAAGAAGTACTAGGGTTGTTAAAGAAAAATCAAATATCACATGAATTTTAAAAATATGATCTTTGTAATTCAAACATTTCAATACTTAGTATGAGTTGTCCTTTGATTTTATTACATTATATATTTAAGATTTCACTGAGACAAATAAAGTTAGAATCTTGATTTTCAGTCAAGGAAAGAGTTATCAACTCAATCCTACAGGCTTCTGATTTGTAAAAGATCTGAGAGGGCTTTTTTTGAATATGTCACTAGACACATATAACATTATAGCTCAGTCACACAAGATGAGTAGGCAGAACCAGATTCATGGGTAATGAACCTGTACAGCTACACAGGATCCTGAGCTTAGCAGTATCCCACACTTGGGTTAATGCTCTGCTGCTGCTGTCTTTGAAATTCTTAATAATTTTTGGACAAAAGACCCCATATTTTAATTTTCCACTGTTCTACACAAAGTATCAAGCCTATCCTGAAAGTAGTAACTAAATAATGGTGAGAAGGAGTGGAGGAAGGTAGTTCCAGGCAAACAAGAATATGTACAAAAACCATTAAGAGTTATACCATATGGTTTCTTAAGAAATAAAAAGAACTCTGTATTGCTAGAGATCAAAAAGGAAAATTGCACCTGGCAAGGCAGATGCAATGAAAGAAAAGTCCAAATCCAAATAATTAACTTCCTTTTAATGCCAAGCTATGGATTTTGCTTTAGGTCAACTCCTCAACATGTCAGAACAGAATAGAAATGCCATAAATTTATTGGAAAAAAATGCCAATAAACATTAACAGTAGTCAGGAGAGGCTTCAGACTATGACACAGATCTAACACTTGGGGAAAGAAAGGAGGATGGTCTAGGAAGAGCCTCAGATAGTAGTGCAGCTGAAAGAAAGACTTTTCCAGGCCAAGGGAGCCTCAGAGCATGGATTGTCCATTGCAGAAGTCCTGCAACAGGGCAGAAATTGTCTTTCTAGCACCTCCATCATACCCCATACTCACTCGTTGTCCAGCAGAAGATTTGGAAAAAAGTCACTTTGGGGTGAATCTTGGGATGGATTCTTCAAGTGACTGCTGCCGACTAACTCCACTACTCACAGCGTATTCTCTCTTGAAAAGGGATCTGAGTGCAATTTCAGAAGTTTACACTTGACCTTCCCCATGTTGATGACTTGCCCAAGAAGCCAAGCATCCAATATGTAATTCCATTTATACATAATAGACATTATGCCAGTGACAATTTTATGGGTCTGATGACACTGTAAAGCCACTCACTATAATCTGGATTTTAGCCAAGAATCCATTTACTACCTGTCTTCCACATATATCCAGTCTAATAGAAGTCTATGATAATGTTTTGTGTCTTCAAGTGTCAATGTCAACTACAACTCTGTTCTAATTGTCCTCTAAATGTTGGGATATTCCTCTTTATTCAGTGTCTGATCAACTAAGTGGTCATAGGCCATAACTGGGGAAGGACTGATGGAAACTTTATAGTATCCATTTGCTATTGTGCTATATATACTTCCACCTAGAAAACCAGGCATCTCTTTTGCCAAGGGTCTTCAGAACATAAAATTCTCTGAGACATGAAAACTGAGCAAAAGAATGTGATTTTATATTGGGGTAATTATAATGAAATGTCCAAAGACCTAGATTTAGAAAATCAAAGGGGAGGAGCATGCTTGGCATTTCTCAAGCTGAAAGAGCTTAAAAGAAAATTCAAGCTTCTAGTAGCAATATTGAAGGATTCTACAAGGAAAATATTAAACTATGCAGGAAACATCAAAAGAAGATGGAAGCAATACACAGAGTCACTGTACCAAAACTAATTGGTCAGCATTCAACCATTTTAGGAGGGAGCATATGATCAACAACCTGTGGTACTGAAGGAAGTAGTCCCAGCTGCACTGAAGGCATTGGCAAAAAAAGAGGCTTCAGGAGCTGACGGAATACCAGTTGAGGTGGTTCAACAAATGGATGCAGCACTGGAAGTACTCACTCACCTATGCCAAGAAATTTGGAAGACAGCAACCTGACCAACCGACTGGAAGATATCCATATTTGTGCCTGTTCCAAAGAAAAGTGATCCAATAGAATGTGGAAATTAGTGTACAATATCATTAATATCACAGAAAAGTAAAATTTGCTGAAGATCATTCAAAAGTGGTTGCAGCAGTACATCAACAGGGAACTGCCAGAAATTCAAACCAGATTCAGAAGAGGACATGGAACCGGGGATATTATTGCTGATGGATCCTGGCTGACAGTAGACAATACCAGAAAGAAGTTTACCTGTGTTTTATTGACTATGCAAAGACATTTGACTACCTGGATCATAATAAATTATGGATAACATTGCAAAGAATAGAAATTCCAGAACACTTAATTGTGTTCATCGGAATCTGTACATAGACCAAGAAGCAGTTGCTCAAACAGAACAAGGGGATACTGGGTGATTTAAAGTCAGGAAAGGTGTGCGTCAGGGTTTTATCCTATTGCCACACATATTCAATCTGTATCCTGAGCTACTAATCCAAGAACCTGGGGAATATGAAAAAGAATGTGACACAGGATTGGAGGAAGATACATTAACAACCTGTGATATACAGATGACACAGCTTTGCTTGCTGAAAGTGAAGATGACTTGACACACTTACTGATGAAGATTAAAGACTACAGCCTTCAGTATGGATTACACTTTAACATAAAGAAAAAAATTCTCATAACTGGACCAATAAGCAACATCATGATAAACAGAGAAAAGATTGAACTTGTCAAGGATTTCATTTTATTTGGATCCGCAATCAACACCCATGGTAGCAGCAGTCAAGAAATCAAAGGATGTATTGCATTAGGCAAATCTGCTGCAAAAGACCTCTTCAAAGTGTTCAAAAGCAAAGACGTCACTTTAAGGACTAAGGTGCGCCTGACCCAAGCCATGAATTTTCAATCTCCTCAAATGCGTGGGAAAGTGGGACCATGAATAAGGAAAACCGAAGAATTGATACCTTTGAATAATGGTGTTGGGGAAGAATATTGAATATACCATGGACTGCTAGAATTATGAACAAATCTGTCTTGAAAGAAGTACAGCCAAATTGGTCCTTAGAAGCAAGGTTGGCAAGATTTCATCTCACATACTTTGGACAAGTTATCTGAAGCGACCCGTCCTTGGAGAAGGACATCACACTTGGTGAATTAGACAGCGTAAAAAAGGAAGACCTCAAGAAGATGGATCGACACAATGACTGCAACAAAGAGCTCAAGCGTAACAATTGTGAAGATGGCAAGGAACAAGCAGTGTTTCGTTCTGTTGTACACAAGGTCACTGTGATTTGGAACCACCTGAATAGCACCTAACAACAACACTGGGGTGATTGTCTTCAATCTGTTACTTCTTCATTCTTCACTTCCTCTGATTTTAAATGTTAAGTAGACTGTTTGTTTACTGTCCTAATGTTTGTCCCAGTTGAATTTGTTGTTAGTTGCTGTCAAGTAGATTCCAACTCATGGCAAACCCATGTATGAGGGTATAACTGCTCCATAGAGGTTTTAAGGCTGTGATCTTTTTTTGTTTTGTTTTGCCTTTTAATTGTGTTTTAGGTGAAGGTTTCCAGAACAAGTAGTTTCTCATTCAACAGTCAGTACACATTATTGTTTTATGACATCGGTTAACAACCCCACGACACGTCAACACTCTCCCTTCTCGACCTTTCTTTTTTTTGTGAAAACATACATAGCCAAAAGTTACACCATTTCAAAAGTTTCTACATGTACAATTCAGTGACACCGATTACATTCTTCCAGTTGTGCTACTATTCTAACTATCCTTTTCCAAATTATTCCATCACCATTATCTTCAACTCACTGTCCCCTAGGCTTCCCATCAAACCTTTTGAGTTGCTTTTGTCAATCTGATCTCACATAGATAATTCTTTTTTTTTTTTGGGGGGGGGGGGGCGGGATCTTAGATAAAGGTTTACAAAATAGTTTATCATTAAACAGTTAGTACACATATTGCCTTATGACAATAGTTAACAACCCCACTATATATCACCACTGTCCCTTCTGAACCTTCGGTAGCCATCACCAGCTTTCTTGTCCCTTCCTCCCTTCTAATCTTTGTCCCTGGACTGCTGTGCCTCATTAGTCTCATTTTGTTTCATCAGGCTGTCCAATCCCCAACTGAATGGTGAACCTCGGGAGTGACTTCACCACTGAGCTAAAAGGGTGTCTGGGGACCATACTCTCGGGGTTTCTCCAGTCTGTCAGGCCAGTAAATCCGGTCTTTTTTGTGAGTTAGAATTTTGTTCTACATCCTTCCACAACTCTGTCCAGGATCTTCTGTTGTGATCCCCGTCAGAGCAGTCAGTGGTGGTAGCCGGGCACCGTCTAGCTCTACTGGACTCAGTCTGGTGGAGGCCATGGTAGCTGTGGTCCATTAGTCCTTTGGACTAATCTTTTCCTTGTATCTTGTTTTCCTCATTCTCCCTTGCTCCCGAAAGGGTGAAACCAGTGGAGTATCTTAGATGGCTGCTCACAGGCTTTTAAGACCCCAGACACTACTCACCAAGGTAAAATGCAGAACATTGTCTTTATAAACTGTGTTATGCCAGTTGAGCTAGATGTTCCTCGAGATCATGGTCTCCACAACCCTCATCCCAGCAATTCAGTCCCTCAGGGAGTCTGGATGTGCTATGGAGCTTCCATGACCTTTCGTTGTAAAAGCTGTGCTGGCTTCCCCAGTATTGTGTACTGTCTTACACTTCACCAAAGTTACCGCTTATCTATTGCCTATTTAGTCCCCCCCCACCCCTCCCATACCTCGTAACCAACAAAGATTATTTCTTTTTGAGTGTAAACTTTTACAGAGTTTTTACAGTAGAAGTCTTATACAATATTTATCCTTTTGTGATTGACTTATTTCACTCAGCATAATGTTCTCCAGTTTCATCCATGTTATGACATGCTTCACATATTTATCATTGATCCTTATCATTGTGTAACACTCCATTATGTGTATGTACCATAGTTTGTTATCCATTCATCTGTTGATGGGCATCTAGGTTATTTCCATCTTTTTGCTAATGTGAACAGTGTTGCAATGAATATGGGTGTGCATATGTCTATTCGTGTAACCACTCTTATTTCTCTAGGATATATTCCTAGTAGTGGAGTTGCTTGATCATATGGCATTTCTATTTCTACCTTTCTAAGGAAGTGCCATATCATTTTCCAAAATGGTTGCATCATTTTGCATTACCACCAGCAGTACATAAGAGTTCCGATCTCCCGGCAGCCTCTCCAACATTTGTTATTTCCAGTGTTTTTGATTCGTGTCAGTAATGCCGGGGAGAGATGGTATCTGATTGTGATTTTCATTTGCGTTTCTCTAATTGCTAGTGATCACGAGCATTTCCTCATGTGTTTGTTGGCCATCTGAATGTCTTCTTTGGTGAAGTGTCTGTTCATTTCCTTTGCCCATTTTTCAATTGAATTATTTGTCTTTTTGTTGTAGAGGTGTTGGATTTTCCATTAGATTTTAGAAATTAGACCTTTGTCTTACTTGTACTGTCCAATTTTTTTTCCAGTCTGTAGGTTCTCTTTTTACTCTTTTGGTGAAGTCTTTTGATAAGTGTGTTTAATTTTTAGAAGATCCCAGTAGTCAAGCTTATCTCTGGAGTTTGTATATTGTTGCTTATGGTTAGTATCCTGTTAATGCCTTGTATTAGGGCCTCTAGCTTTGATCCTATTTTTTCTTCAATGAACTTAATAGTTTTTGGTGTTATATTTAGGTCCTTGACAATGTTTAATTAGTTTTTGTGTATGGAATGAGGTATGGGTCCTGTTGCATTTTTTTGTAGATGAACGTCCAGTTTTGCAAGCACTATTTGTTAATAAGACTGTCTTTTCCCCATTTGATGGACTTTGAGCCTTTGTCGAGGATCAGGTGACTATAGGTGGATGGATTTACTTCTAGGTTCTCAATTCTGTTCCATTGGTCAATGTATCTGTCGTTGTACCAGTACCAGGCTATTTTGACAACTGTATCTGTAGAGTAGTTTCTGAGGTAAGGTAGTGCAAGTCCTCCTACTTTATTCTTCTTCTTCAATAGAGCTTTACATGTCCGGGGCATCTTCGTTTTCCATATAAAGTTAATGATTAGCTTTTCCATCTCTTTAAAGAATGCTGTTGGTATTTGGATCGGGATTGCATTCTATTTGTAAACTGCTTTAGGTAGAATTGACATTTTCACAGTGTTGAGTCTACCTATCCTTGAGCATGGTATATTTTTCAATTTATGTAGATCCCTTTGGGTTTCTTGCAGTAGTGTTTTGTAGTTTGCTTTGTATAAGTCTATTACATCCCTGGTTAGATTTATTCCTATGTATTTTATTTTTTTTAGGGGCTATTATAAATGGTATTGCTTTCCTGATTTCCTTTTCATCATTCTCTTTATTGGTGTATAGGAATCCAACTGATTTTTGTATGTTTTTCTTGTATCCTGCTACTCTGCTGAATCTTTCTATTAGTTCCAGCAGTTTTATCATGGAGTCTTTGGGTTTTCTATGTATAGTATCGTATCATTCACAAACATGGACAATTTAACTTCTTCATTACTGATTTGAATGCCCTTTATTTCTTTTTCTTGCCTTATTTCTCTAGCTAGAACTTCCAGCACAATGTTAAATAGGAGTGGTGATAAAGGGCATCCTTGTCTTGTTCCTGTTTTCAAGGGGAATGTTTTCAGTCTCTCTCCATTAAGAATGATGTTGACCATTGGTTTTGCATAGATACCCTTTGTTATGTTGAGAAATTTTGCTTCTGTATCTATTTTATTGAGAGTTTTTATCAGGAATGGGAGTTTGATTTTGTCCAATGCCTTTTCTGCATCAATTGAGATGACCATGTGATTCTTTCTTTACTTTTATTTATGTGGTGCATTATGTTGATTGATTTTCTGATGTTGAACTATCCTTGCATACCTGGTATGAATCCTACTTGTTTGTGGTGTATTATTTTTTTGATATGATGCTTAATTCTACTCGATAGAATTTTGCTGATTATTTTTTGCGTCTATATTCATGAGAGATATTGGTCTGTAATTTTCCTTTTTGTGCCATCTTTGCCTGATTTTGGTATCATGGTTATGGTGGCTTCATAAAATGAATTCAGAAATATCTCTTCCTGTTCTATGTTCTGAAATAGTTTGAGTAGTACTGGTATAAGCTCTTCTCTGAATGTTTGGTAGAATTCTCCAGTGAAGCCATCTGGGCTAGGGCCTTTTATTGTTGGGAGTTTTTTTTTTTTTTTAATTACCTTTTCAATCTCTTCTCTTGTTATGGGTCTGTTCAGATTTTCAACATCTCTGTTTGGGTAGGTAGTGTGTTTCAAGAAATTTATCCATTTCCTCTAGCTTTTCAAGTTTGTTGGAGTATAGTTTTTCATAATACTCTTTTATAATCCTTTTAATTTCAGTTTTGTCTATTGTAATGTTCCCCATTTCATTTCTAATTTGGGTTATTTGCATCCTCTCCTGTTTTTCTTTTGTCAGTCTGGCCAGGGGGTTGTTGATTTTGTTGAACCTTTCAAAGAACAAACTTTTGGTTTTGTTAATTCTCTCTATTGTTTTTCTATTCTCTATTTCATTTAGTTCTGCTCTGACCTTTATTATTCCTTTCTTCTAGTGGCTGTGGGCTTTCTTTGCTGTTCTCTTTCTATTTGTTGGAGTTGTGTAGTTAATGTTTTGATTTTGCCCCTTTCTTCTTTTTTGATGTGTGCATCTATTGCTATAAATTGTCCTCTGAGGACTGCCTTTGCTGTATCCCAAAGGTTTTGGTATGATGTGTTTTCATTCGTGTTTGATTCTAGGAATTTTTGGATTCCAGCTCTGATTTCTTCTCTTACCCAGTGATGTGTAAGCATGGTGTTATTCAGTTTCCATGTAATGGTTGTTTTTTTTTTTTTTTCCTTCCTCTTCCTGTTGTTAATTTCTGTCTTGATGATGTTTTGGTCAAAGAAGATACTTTGTATTATCTCAACTTTTTGGATCTTGTTGAGGATTGTTCTGTGGCCTAAGATGTAGTCTATTATAGAGAACATTC
Organism: Dugong dugon; assembly: GCA_030035585.1. NCBI lineage: Eukaryota > Metazoa > Chordata > Mammalia > Sirenia > Dugongidae > Dugong > Dugong dugon. Next base: position 47,094,746 of record CM057465.1, read on the forward strand.
CATATGCATTGGAAAAGAATGTGTACTTTGCAGCTCTTTGGTGTAGTTTTTTTTATGTATGTCTATGAGGTCAAGTTGGCTGATTATGTCTTTTAAGTCTTCTGTATCTTCGTTGAGTTTCTTTTCAGATGTTCTGGCCTTTATGGAGAGTGCTGTGTTGAAGTCTCCTACTATTATTGTGGAACTGTCAATTTCTCTTTTCAGTGTTGTTACAGTTTGTTTTATGTATTTTGGAGCCCTGTCATTGGGTGCATAGATGCTTATTATGGTTATGTCTTCATGATGGATCATTATATAGTGTCCTTCTTTGTCTTTTATGGTGGATTTTGTTTTAAAGTCTACTTTATCCGAGATTAGTATTGCCACTCCTGCTCTTTTTTGGTAGTTGTTTGCTTGATATATTGTTTTCCATCCTTTGATTTTTAATAAATTTATGTCTTTGTTTCTAAGGTGTGTCTCTTGTAGACAGCATATTGATGGATCCTGTTTTTTTTATCCATTCTGTCACTCTCCATCTCTTTATGGGTGCATTTAGGCCATTTGCATTCAGTGTAATTACCGATAGGTGTGAGCTTATTGTTTTCATTTTGTAGTACTTTTTTTGTGGTGGTGCTGACATTTTCTTTCTTCCTCTTACTCTCTTGTGCTGAATTCCTTCTGTTTGTGGATTTTTTTTTCATTTCTTTTGTTTTTGTAATTTTTGTATTTATTGAGACTTTATGTTTTTCTTCTTTATTTTGATGAGTAGGTTTGTTTACTTTCTTTGTGGCTACCTTGAAATTTACCCTTATCTTCCTAGGTTTGAACCAGTCAATTAATACGTGGTATTGCCTTCCTCTCCATTAGAAGGTTCTATACTTACACCATTCATTCCTTCTTTTATTGTTCTGATATTATTGTCATTTACAGATTAACCTCTCTGGTTCCCTGTTGTAATTCTTTAGTTTTTGTATAGTCCTTAAGTTCATTTCCTAGGTTGGTATCTGGCTAGTACAATCCTGTGTCCTAGATTCAGCCTGTGGTCTGATGTTGTTTTTTCTTGGATCGAAGGACTCCCTTTAATAAGTCTTGTAATTTTGGTTTGGTTTTTACATAGTCCCTTAATTTCTGTTTATCTAGAAATGACCTAATTTCACCATCATATTTGTATGAGAGCTTTGAAGGATATATTGTTCTTTGCTGGCAATTTTTTCTTTCAAGGTTTTTATATATGTCATCCCGTTGCCTTTTTACCTGCATCGTTTTTGCCAAACAATCCTAGATTAGTCTTATTGTTTCTCCTCTGCACATGACTTTTTGTTTTTCTTGAGCTTGTCTCAGGATTCTTTGTTTGTCTTTGGTTTTTGTGGGCATGATTATGGTATGCCTTGGCGATTTTCTTTTGGGGTCTATCCTATATAAGGTTCATTGAGTTTGTTGGATGGTCAGCTTTTCATCTTTCATGATATTGGGGACGTTTTCTGTCAGCAATTCTTCAATTATCCTCTCTGTGTTTTCTGTTTTCTCCCCCAATCTGAACTCCAATCACTTGAAGATTTTTGCTTTAGATTGTATCCCTCATAATTCTCAGTGTCTTTTCATTTTTATTTGTTCTTTTTTCTGACTTTTCCTCAAGCAGTGTTGTATCCAAGTGCTTGTTTTCAATTTCGCTGATCTTGTCTTCCATTGCTTCAAACCTGCTCCTCAGCCCTTCTATGTCATTGTCCATTTCTGAAATCTTTTTGTTTATCTTTTGGATTTCTAATTGTTGTTTTTGTATGATTTCTAGTTGTGAATTTATTTTAGCATTTGTTCCTGTATTATTTTCTTGAATTCTTCCATTTTTTTGGCTGCATTTTCCATGAATTGGTCTGCCTTTTCTATGAATTTTTCTAGGTTTTCCTCATTTTTGTCTGCTTTTTGCTTCAACTCTTGGATAATTCTGAATATTAGAGATTTGAATTCCCTTTCAGGTAGTTCTAGTGCCTTTTCTTCTACTGGAAAGTCATCTGATGTTTTATTTTGGACATCTCCTGGAACCATCCTTTCCTGTTTTTGTATATGTTTTGATATCATCTGCTGTCTTCAGGGCATTTGTCAGTTATTTTCCTCGTTTATTGATTGTAGATTTGTTTGTTTTGTCCTCATTTTTTGTTTTATTTTGTTATGTCTGAGCAGATGGGCTGTGCATTCTTTGTTATTTGCTTGTCTGTGGGCACGATACTTTTCACCTCCTTCTCCAATGGGCATGGTCAGTCACTCAGGTATGGTACAGCACAGCAGGTCCAGATGAAGGGGTGTTGCTGGGAAGGGTTTTCTGTGGCACGTACTAGGGCCAACTGGGCGGGCCAGGGATCAGTTGAAGGCAGGTTCTGCTAGGCCATGCCTGTGCTGCTTGGGGTTGTGATGTTCAGCGTACAGTGCAGATAGGCAAGAAGGAGGGGAGAGATTGTGATGTGTGAGCTAAGATGGGTATGGGAAAAAGGAGACAAAAGAGAGAGAAACAGTGGCCAAAAACATACACAGAAATAAAAAAGAGTATTAAGGGAGCTTGCTATTGGAGTCGAGAGATGAGAGACTGACAAACGGAGAAAAACAAAATTATAAAAAGAAAAAGGGAAAAGAAAAACAATGAATAAATCCAGAAACTGAAAACGAAGAAAGACAAAAGGGAAAAAGAGAACAAAGCAAAGAAACAAAAACAAACAAACAAACAAACAAACAAATAAATAAATAAATAAAAAAGAAATTCCCAAAGGGTTGTCACTGTGTGTCTGTGCAGAGTAAGGAAGCATCTCCCAAGTTTCATGGCACTGCCTGGCCAGAAGAGGCTCCTAAGGCGAGAAAAAAAAAAAAAAAACTGAACAAACAAAAAAAAAGCCCCGGGGGTCCCACTAGAGTGGCGGTACAGGACAGGACACAGTTCCACAGTCGAAAGACGCCTTGAAGCCCCCCAGGAAGAAGGAAAGATGGCCATAGAGCCAGGTATTTGAGAGAAAAGAGGAGGAAGTTGTAAGAGATAAGGAAGAAGTCTAATGAAGTGGAAACAAGCAACACCAGCAGCCAATGAATGGCACTCAGGGACCCAGCCAGTGCTGGAAGGTGGAGTCCAAGTGATGCCAGGGTGAAGCTGGTGCTTCACAGCCAAGAGACTGTGGCTGAGTGAAGCAGAAAAGGCCAAGTGGGGGTGAATAAGGGTGGGGTTGGGAAAGCATATATCATTGGTTACCAGTTGTTCTGTCTCCTGCTGGAATCTCCGTGAAGCTGCTTTCTCATACTCCCTGTTTGCTGATCTCCAGTAGGAGTCCAAGATGGCAGATCCATGCTGTAGTAGCTGATAGGGGACCTCTGTATGTATCTCTCCTTGCTCTCTGTTCTTGATCAGATTCTTATTCCATTTGGTGCTTGGCTGAGTTCTTTATCTCATTTGATGCTTAGGGTTTCAGGACGGACATGTGACTCTGTTTGACTTAGTTTTTCTGATCTTAGCTGTGGAGGGACGGTGTGCTGCTTCTGACTGTAGCATCATGTCGCCCAGAAGCCAAGGTTGTGATCTTTTGAAAGCAGATCACTAGGTAGGTCTTCCGAAGTCCCTCTGTTTGTCTCTAGAAACACCATATTCTAGTAGCCATCATCAAAACCACCTGTGGATCCAGACCTTTATTGCCTGATGTTACCAGTCATTATGAAATTGTGGCCCCTTCTCTTGCCATGGTTAGATGCTGCCACTTGGCATCTATTGCCTTTAGCACCATTATCCCCAATGCTATTTAATAAACCAAGTTCTAGTTTTTAGACAGCCTCTCCTACTAACAGTATCAGACTGCATATGAGAGCAACCCCTGAACTTAGTGATGTTGGTGTCTCTCTCACCAGCACATTTTTGATGACCTTAGTGAAAAATGTGTTATTTGCATACTCCTGTGAAATATAATACTATGGTGGGTCTAGAGCTACCCTAACTGTGAGTTTTCTCCATTCTCTGGTATCTTTGCCAGAGTGTTAAAACCATGTTTCAAACAGTAACCCCCAAGTCAATGAATTCTTGCTTGTCCTTTCTTATATTCCTGTTCACCTAGGAATATGGTGATATCTTTTGTTTCTCTTTAAACCCATTGCTGTTGAGTTGATTCTGACTCATAGCCACCCTATAGGATGGAGTAGAACTGCTCCTCTGGGTTTTCAAGGCTGTGAATCTTTACGGAAGCAAACTGCCACATATCTGTCCTGCGGAGCAGCTGTTGGGTTCAACTGCCGACCTTTTGGTTAACAGCGGAACACTTAACCATTGTGCCACCCAGGCACCTTCCTTTCTCTTTAATGATACTTATTTCTTTATTTGATGACCATATTAGATACAGGATAGGGCATAAATCCTCTCTGTCTCTCTTCCTCTTTTTCTCTCATGTATGTTTAACCACAAATCTATGAAAAACATGTCTGTTTCCCTAACAATCTTTGACGGTGCAGAGATTATTAGACTTGTCTTTCAGCTGGAAGCTATTGAAGTTTACATGGTGGATTTTTTTTTTTTTTTTTTTTTTTGGTTTTAGGTGGGAGTCAAACTGACTTCCAACCACTGGGGATACATTTTCAACTTTCTAACTGCCTATTTTAAATGCCTCTTTTGATTTAGATAAAGAAATAGGGACCTAACTCTCTTTGGGTGGGAGGATGGGTTGGTAATCACATCAATGTGGCAAGTTTCCTTAAATAAATCTCCCTCTTCAAATCCTGTCTGACCTTCAGCTTCAGACCATTTTGTAATATCCATGTGTGAGAGGGCTTTAAAAGTCATTTAACTCCTACTCTAACAATTAATTTTCAAATGTTAATACTAGGTTACTACCTCACTTCAGGTTATCATATGCATTATATCTTAGTGTTTCAAGATACTTAAAATTTAACATCTAGTTACTATTACATAGGGAGATTTTAGTGGGAGCACTTTTAGTTAAGTGATAGATTGCAGTGAGTGTGAAGTAAAAAATGGAGAAAGAAGGAATATCCTACTCTTGCAAGAGTTATGACTCTTTCTCTAAGGAGATGGACAGAAGTGTCTGGAAGGTGTTGGGATTATTTGAAGATTTTTTTTTTTTAAGGTAGGAGTAGTTCAAGCACATTAAATGATCTTTAGAAGAATCTTAGTAAAAAGGAAGAAGTTGATAATATCGGAGAGAAAATGATAGATAGTCCATAATCCATGCAAATGTAGAAGCAGTAGGATTCAGAGTATCAGTGAAGGGATGCTAAAAATTAAACTAAGTGACCATACTTCTTGTCCTCCTTTCATTCATGCATGCAATCAACACATATTTAAACCCCCTTATGTGCCAGGGATAGGCATTAGATATGGAAATAAATAACACATCTATCTGTCACAGTTTGTTGGTCAACTCTACCTAAGGAAAAGGTATTTAGAAACATTTTCAAAGAAGAAAGAATCATGAGCAAAATCTTAAAGGATAAGTAAAATGTAATCAGCTGGTGAGATTACATCTTACATACTTTGGACATGTTGTCAGAAAGGATTAGAAGAAGGACATCATTCTTGGTAAAGTACAGGGTCAGAGAAAAAGAGGAAGACCCTCAACGAGATGGATTGATACAGTGGCTGCAACAATGGGCTCAAGCATAATAATGATTGTGAGCATGGCATAGGACTGGGAAGTGTTTCATTCTGTGGTGCACAGGGTTGTATAAATTGGAACTGACTTGATGGCACCTAACAACAACAACAAAAAGGCAGGAGAAAAACAAGTGTAGAAATCTGGCCAGTGATCCAAATTACTAATTGCTTAGTAGTGGCCTCAGCAAATGCGAATGTCCCCAAATGTGTCAGGAATCAGGGAGAGATTTTAGGGAAATAGGAGAGATATTGAACCAGTTTAGCAGAAACTGCAATCTACGTTTTTCTGTCTGGGCAAATGCGGTGCCAAATTCGGGGCCCACTGGGATATGAGCCATGGTTTTTTGGCCCTTACTGAGTAAGTCAGGACATAAGCCTGCTGAGAACTTTGAGAAATTCCTGGAGACAGAGAAAAGTGAGCCATAGCTGGGTAGACCCAATTTCTACCAGAATCTTTCCCTGCTAAGAAGTCAGGGAAGAGGGGAGATATGAGAATGATTTACTGCAGAGATTCTCTCCTGGGCCAGAAGGAAAAGTTGACCTTGAAAATTGAGAGTAAATATCAGCTGCTATATTTGTACATAAATGTTTTTTAGCTTGAGCTATTACCAAACTTTCACACCAAAGATTTGGAGGAGTATTTATAATTCTGTTAAACCTCAACCTAGGGGAAAGGTTTAAGTATGAATAATTTCCTAAGTGTGCATTAAACTCTTTGTAAATAGGCTGAAGACACTCTGGGAGGGTGATGGTGGTGTATTGCCACTCTGAGCTCTAGGAAGAAGAACAAAATCTAAGTAATAAGAACATCCTCCCAAGAGAAAACAGAGCTATGAAAGGGTAAGATGAGACATTATTTCAGAGATTAAAATCGTCTCTAAATGTAAACAGACTGGATAGTTATGTCTAAATGTTTGTCATAGAAACTTTAAGCATCCTTTGTTCTTAGATGGAAACCCTGGTGGCACAGTGGTTAAGAGTTCAGCTGTTAACCAAAAGGTCAGTAGTTTGAATCCACCAGACCCTCCTTGGAAACCCTATAGGGCAGTTCTACTCTGTCCTACAGGGTTGCTATGAGTCGGAATTGACTCGACGGTAACAAGTTTGGTTTTTTGTTGTTGTTCTTAGATTGTTTATGTGTCTGTTCTTCCTTACATGAGAAAAATAAATCTTATTTAGTTCTTTCCCCAGTTATTGACTCATGGTATTAGTCAATAAATATTTGCTGAACAAATGTTTGCAAAAATTAAAGCAACCAGTCACCAGAGCTAGGGCCTACTCTCCCTTCATCTTTAAACATCTAATAAGTAATTAAGGTTTGCTGCCTTTATTTTCTACACGTCAGTAAATTCCAAACTTCTATCTGTTTGGCCACTTCTTTAATTCAGAGAATATCAAGATCTTTTTCCTATACTATTTTCACTTTTCTTGTCTCTAAATTCTACTCCTTCAATCAATCTGACTACTGTATTTTTTTGCAAATAACAAGCCCACAAATATAACACATGGAAATGATGAATTTAAGAATGATACTTCTGGCATAGCGCACCCATGCATATACCATGCAAATCTCTTGACATTTCCAGAAGTGAATTTCAGCCTCATTCACCTGTCCTCCCATATTACAGGTAAATCATATTGTTCTATTCATTTTCTTTAGTTCTGTTCATTTTTTTTAATTTCCTGCTTATGTGTATAAAAAGTCCAAAGATGTTTTTATTTTTATCATAATTGTATAACAAAGGTATAAGCCATGGTCGAAAAGTCATGGATTGAGTTTGGTAGTCCTCCAATAATCAAAAAATAAACAATCGAAACTGTGCATTTGTTTCTATTAATTTAAGCTGAGAATTACAGTGGGTTAACTCAACAGTTGAATGCAAAAAACTTATCAGATTGTCTTAAGCGACACCATTAGGCTATGTTGTTGTTAGGTGCTGTTGAGTGGGTTCCAACTTACAGCGACCCTATATACAACAGAACAAAACACTGCCTGGTCCTGCACCATCCTCACCATTGTTGTTATTCTTGAGCTCATTGTTACAGCCACTGTTTCAATCCAACTCATTGAGGGTCTTCCTCTTTTATGCTGACCCTCTACTATACCAAGCTATGTTAGGTCTGCTTATTTCATAGTTTAATCATGTCTTCTTAATGTCAGTTAAAGTCAGCAACATGTGAAAAAACATTGGCTTTTTGTGCTTGTGAAAATAATGCAGAGAGGTTGCATGGTTGTCAAAAAATATATAACATGCATATTATTTGTGACAAATAAGGTATATTATCTAAAATAAAAGTACAATTATTTCTTCCCTTGCTTAATACATTTTGTTTCCTTTCTATCAACTGTAGTGTAAATCCAAAAGCTCATGTCTCACTTTACATAACTCTATTCTCCAGAAAAGTAGCTGTACCTTTACACACTCCATTCCCTTTATGTGCATTGCCTGCCCTCACCTTATCTACCAAATGAACTCATATTTACCACCAAAAATCTAAGTTTAAACATCATTTTCTGTGAAGCCTGCCCTAACATCAGTTCACCAATCTGCCTGTTTCATGTGTCTGTTATAGCCTCATCTTGCTGTATTTTAATTATTTTATTAAAAGGCTGTTTCCCCTGCTTGGATGATAGCTTACTTATCTTCGTATAATTTGAACCTCCTTATGTACTTGTCACAGAAATTGTTTAATGCATGTTGGTATAAGAATTAATGAACAAATTTATTTATACATTAATTCATTAAAAACGCAAGTATAAGGACCCAACATGGAGCTACAGACAGAAGGACCAATGCTACAGGCTCTAATACATGGCATTAACAGGATACAAACCATAAACATCAACACACAAATCCCAGAAAATAAGCTAGATAACTGGGATCTTCTAAAAATCAAACACTTATGCTCTTCAAAAGACTTCACCAAAAGAGTAAAAAGAGAACCTACAGACTGGGAAAAAATTTTTGGACAGTACAAGTAGGACAATGGTCTAATCTCCATAATCTAGAAGAAAATCCAACACCTCTACAACAAAAAGACAAATAATCCTATTAAAAATGGGCAAAGGAAATGAACAGACACTTCACCAAAGAAGACATTCAAGCAGCCAACAGACATATGAAGAAATGCTCGCGATCACTAGCCATTAGAGAAATTTAAATTAAAATAACAATGAAGTATCATCTCAACCCAGCATTACTGGCACAAATCAAAAACACTGCAAATAACAAATGTTGGAGAGGCTGCAGGGAGATTGGAACTCTTATGCACTGCTGGTGGGAATGCAAAATGATACAACCATTTTGGAAAATGATATGGTGCTTCCTTACAAAGCTAGAAATAGGAATGCTGTATGATCCAATAATCCCACTCCTAGGAATATATCCTAGAGAAATAAGAGTCGTCACTCAAATAGACATATGCACACCCATGTTCATTGCAGCACTGTTCACAATAGCAAAAAGATGGAAACAACCTAGATGCCCATCAACAGATGAATGGATAAACAAACTATGGTACATACATACAGGAGTGTTATGCAATGATAAAGAACAATGATGAATCTGTGGGTCAGCGTAAAAGAGGAAGACCCTCAATGAGTTGGATTGAAACAGTGGCTGTAACAATGAGCTCAAGCATAACAGCGATGGTGAGGATGGTGCAGGACCAGGCAGTGTTTTGTTCTGTTGTATATAGGGTCGCTGTAAGTTGGAACCCACTCAACAGCACCTAACAACAACGTAGCCTAATGGTGTCACTTAAGACAATCTGATAAGTTTTTTGCATTCAACTGTTGAGTTAACCCACTGTAATTCTCAGCTTAAATTAATAGAAACAAATGCACAGTTTCGATTGTTTATTTTTTGATTATTGGAGGACTACCAAACTCAATCCATGACTTTTCAACCATGGCGTACACCTTTGTTATACAATTATGATAAAAACAAAAACATTTTTGGACTTTTTATACATGTAAGGAGGAGATTAAAGAAAATGAACACCACTAAAGCTTAAATCACAAAAGGATAAATATTGTATGAGACCTCTATTGTAAAAACTCATGAAAAAGTTTACACACAAAAAGAAACAAACTTTGTTTGTTACAAGGGATGGGAGGAGTGGGGGCGAAATACTAAATAGGCAATAGATAAGTGATATCTTGGGTGAAAGGTGAGACAGTACACAATACTGGGGAAACCAGCACAACTTGTACAAGGAAAAGTCATGGAAGCTCCATAGACACATAGAAACTCTCTGAGGGATTGAATTGCTGGGCAGAGGGCTGTGGGGACCATGGTCTCAGGGAACATCTAGCTTAATTAGCATAACACAGTTTATAAAGAAAATGTTCTACATTCTACCCTGGTGAGTAGCATCTGGAGTCTTAAAAGCCTGTGAGCAGCCATGTAAGATGCTCCACTGGTCTTATGCCTTCAGGAGCAAGGGAGAATGAGGAAAATAAGATACAAGGAAAAGATTAGTCCCAAGGACTAATGGACCACAGCTACCATGGCCTCCACCAGACTGAGTCCAGTACAGCTAGATGGTGCCCAGCTACCACCACTGACTGCTTTGACCAGGACCACAACAGAGGGTTCTGGACAGAACTGGAGAAGGATATAAAACAAAATTCTAACACACACACACAAAAAAAAAAAAAAAAAAAAAAACTAGACTTACTGGCCTGAAAGAGACTGGAGAAACCCTCAGAGTATGGCCCACAGACACCCTTTTAGCTTAGTTATGAAGTCACTTCTGAGGTCCACTGTTCAGCTGGGAATTGGACAGCCCCATAAAACAAAACAGGACTAATGAGGCACAGCAGTCCAGGGACAAGGACTAGAAGGCAGAAGGGGACAGGAAAGCTGGTGATAGGGAACCCAAAGTTGAGTAAGGACAGTGTTCACATGTGGGGTTGTTAACCGTTGTCATAGGGCAACATGTGTACTGTTTAACGAGAAATGATTTTGTTCTGTAAACCTTCATCTAAAGTGAGAATAGTAACACAACTGGAAGAACGTAATCGATGTCACTGAATTGTGCATGTAGAAATTTTTGAAATGGTGTATCATTGGCTGTGTAGATTTTCACCCCAAAAAAAGAAAAGGTCAAGAAGGGAGAGGGATGACATGTCATGGGGTTGTTAACCAATGTCATAAAGTAATATGTTTACTGACTGTTTAATGAGAAACTACTTGTTCTGTAAGCCTTCACCTAAAGTACATTTTAAAAAAAATCATAACCTGTAAAATTGTTGTTGTTAGGTGTTGTCAAGTTGGTTCTTACTCATAGTGACCCCATGTACAACAGAATGAAACCTGCACCATCCTCAAAATTGTTGCTATGTTTGAGCCTATTTAAAAAAAAAAAAAAAAAAGAACTCAGCCAAGCATGGAATGAAATAAGAAATTGACAGAGAATGAAGAGTGAGGAGAGACACATGTGGAGGTCCCCTATCAGCTAATGCAGCATGGATTCATCATCTTCTACTCCTGTTGGAGATCAGCAGACAGGGAGTACAGGAAAGCAGCTTTATGGAGTTCCCAGCAGGAGACAGAACAACAGGTAACCAGTGATACATGCTTTCCCACCTCCATCCTTCTCCCTCCACCCCCAGCTTGGCCTGCTTCACTTCCTATCTGGCCGCAGTTGCTTGGCCAGCAACAAAGTGCAGGGTCCATGCTGCTTAGATTCACCCTACCCACATTGTAGATCGGCAGACAGGGAGTACAGGAAAGCAGCTTCACAGAGATCCCAGCAGAAGACAGAGCACTTGGTAACCAGTGATATACACTTTCCTAGCCCCTCACCCTTCTTCCACCATCTCAGCCTCCGCCACTTCCTGCTGGCCTCAGTCTCATGGCCAGTAGACACGCTCCTGCCCTGTGCCCCTTGGATTCACCTTGCCCACACTGGCTGGCAACATCATTGCCATTTGTTTGTTGCTAATGTTGCTTTTTTCCAATTCTTTTGGTTTCTTCCCTGCCTCTCACCACCTCCCTTTCCTTTCTCTCCAACATCTGGCTCTGTGTGCCGTCTTAGCTTCTTCTTGAGAGGTTGTGAAGTACTGCTTGATTGGGTCTTTTTTTTTTTTTTTTTTTTGTATTTTATTTTTTGTTTTGTTCTGTTTTGTCTTGTTTGTTTGTTTTCTTTTTTTTTTCTTTTTTGCAGCTTGGAAGCCCCTTCTAGCCGGGGTGTACTTTTTCTTTTTTTTAATCCATTTCTCAGTCTCTTGTCTCTCCACTCCAACAGCAAGATCTCTGAGCACTCTTTTCTGTGTGTTTGTTTATTTGTTTTTGGCTCCTATTTCTCTTTGCTGTCTCCCTTCTTTCCCATACCCATCTTGCCTCCACACATCACAACCTCCCCCATCCTTCCTGCCTACCTGCGCAGTGTACTGAGCATCATACCCCCGAGCAGCACAGAATGGCCTACCAGAACCTGCCATGCATTGATTCCTAGTCCAACCTGTCGGACATAGTACACACCACAAACAACCCATCCCAGATCCTCCCCTTCAGCTGGACCTACCCTACTGCACCATAGCTGAATGACCGGCCTTGTCCATTAGACAAGGAGGTGAAATGTATTGTGTTCACAGACAAGCAAACAACAAAGAATGCAAAAAACACCTGCTCAGACGTAACCACATAAAACAAAAAAGCAGGATGAAACAAACAAATCTATAATCAATAAATGGAGAAAATAACTATGACTACCTAGAAGACAGCAGACAATATAAAAATATACAAAAAAAAAAAAAAAAAACCAAGACAGGATGGTTCCAGTAGGCAACCAAACTAAAATACCAGATGATTTTCCAGTAGAAGAAAAGAGACTAGAATTACCTGATAGGGAATTCAAATCTCTAATATTCAGAGCTATCCAAGAGTTGAAGAAAAAGCAGACAAAAATGAGGAAAAAAATAGACATATTCATGGAAAAGGCAAACAAATTCATGAAAAATGTAGATAAAAAAACAGAAGAATTCAGGAAAATAATACAGGAACAAAATGCCAAAATAAATTCACAACTAGAAATCATACAAAAACAACAATTAGAAATCCAAAGGATAAACAAGATTTCAGAAATGGACAGTGTCATAGAAGGGCTGAGGAGCACTTTTGTAACAATGGAAGACAGGACTAGTGAAATTGAAGTCAAAGACATGGATACAACTCTGAGGAAAGGTCAGGAAAAAGAACTAAAAAAATGAAGAAACCTTGAGAATTATAAGGGATAAAATCAAAAGCAAAAATTTTCAAGTGATTGAAGTCCCAGAACACAGGGAAAAAACAGAAAACACAGAGAGTATCATTAAAGAACTGCTGACAGAAAACTTGCCTGATATCATGAAAAATGAAAAGCTGGCCATCCAAAAAGCTCAAGGAACCCATATACGATAGACCCCAAAAGAAAATCACTAAGGTATATCATAATCACACTTGCAAAAGTCAACGACAAAGAAAGAATCCTCAGAACAGCTCAAGAAAAATGAGAAGTCACATACGGAGGGAAAACAATAAGACTAAGCTCTGATAATTTGGCAAGAACCATGAAGGGAAGAAGGCAATCGTACGACATATATAAAATCTTAAAGAAAAAAATTGCCAACCAAGAATAATTTATCCTGAAAAACCCTTGTTCAAATATGATGGTGAAATTAAGACATTTCCAGGTAAAAAGAAATTAAGGGAATATGTAAAAACCAAATCAAATTTACAAGAATTCTCAAAGAGAGTCCTTCAGATAGAAACAAACATCAGACTACAGCCTGAATGTAGGACATAAGATCATACCATCCAGAACACCAACCTAGGAAATGAACTCTCAAGGACTATCCAAAACCAAAAGAATTACAACAGGGAACCAGAGAGGTTAATCTGTAAATGACAACAATCTCAGAACAATAAAAGTGGAAATAAGTGGTGTAGGTTTAGAACTTTCTAATGGAGAGGAAGGCAAGGTGATACCAAATAATAATAGAGTAGTTCAAACCTAGGAAGATAAAGGTAAATTTCAAGGTAGTCACAAAGAAACTTAACAAATCTACTCATCAAAATAAAGAAGAAAAACATAAAGTCTCAGTAAAAACAAAATCTACAAAAACAAAAGAAATGAAAAAATCCACAAAAAACTTATTCTGTACAGAAGAGTAAGAGGAACAAAGAAAACATCAGCACTGCCAAAAAAAAGCATTACAAAATGACAGTAAGAAACTCACACCTATCAACAATTACACTGAATGTAAATGGCTTAAATGTACCCCTAAAGAGACAGAGACTGACAGAATGTATTAAAAAACAGGATCCAACAATATTCTGTCTTTAAGACACACATCTTAGAAAGAAAGACAGAAATTTATCAAAATCAAAGGATGGAAAAAAGTATATCAAGCAAACAGCTACCAAAAAAGATCAGGAGTGGCAATACTAATCTCAGATAAAATATATTTTAAAACAAAATCTACCATAAAAGACAAAGAAGGGCACTTTATAATGATTAAAGGGACGATCCATCATGAAGAAATAACCATCATAAACATCCACTCATCCAATGACAGGGCTCCAAAATACATAAAACAAACTTGAACAGCACTGAAAAGAGAAATTGACAGTTCCACAGCAATAGTAGGAGACTTAAACACACCACTCTCAGTAAAGGATTGATCATCTAGAAAGAAACTCAGCAAAGATACAGAAGAGCTAAAGGGCACAATCAGCCAACTTGACATCATAGACATATATAGAACACTCAACTCAACTGCTGCAAAGAACACATTATTTTCCAGTGCACGTGGAGTGCTCTCCAGAATAGACCACATCTTAGGGCACAGAGAAATCCTCAAGATCCAAAACACTGAGATAATACAAAGTATCTTCTATGACCACAAAGCCATCAAGGTAGAAATTAACAACAGGAAGAACAAGGAAAAAAAAAATCAATTACATGGAAACTGAAAAACACCCTGCTTACAAACCACCGGGTAATAGGAGAAATCAGAGATGGAATAAAAAAAAATTTCTAAAATTAAGTGAGAATGAAAATATATCATACCAAAATCCTTGGGATACAGCAAAGGCAGTCCTCAGAGGTCAATTTACAGAGATACAAGCATACATCAAAAAAAAAAAAAAAAGGGGGGGGGGGACAAAACCAAGATATTAGCTACACAACTTCAACAACTATAGAACAGCAAAAAAAGCCCACAGCCACCAGAAAAAAGGAAATAATAAAGATCAGAGCAGAACTAAATGAAATATAGAGACTAGAAAAACAGTATAAAGTAACAACAAAACCAAAAGCTGTTTCTTTGAAACAATCAACAAAATTAACAAACCAATGGCCAAATTAACAAAAGAAAAACAGGAGAATGCAAATAACCCAAATAAGAAATGAAATGCGGGACATTACAACAGAGCCAACTGAAATAAAAAGGATCATAACAGAATATCACGAAAAACTATACTCCAACAAATTCGAAAACCTAGAGGAAATAGACAAATTTCTAGAAACATGCTCCCTACCCAAACTAACATAAAATGATGTTGAAAATCTGAACAGACCCATAACAAGAGAAGAGATTGAAAAGGTAATAAACTCCCAACAACAAAAAAAAAAGGCCTGGCCCAGATGGCTTCACTGGAGAATTCTACAAAACATTCAGAGAAGAGCTTGTAGCAGTACTACTCAAACTATTTTAGAACGAAGAAAAGAAAGCAACACTTCTGAATTCATTCTATGAAGCCAGCATAACCTTCATACCAAAACCAGGCAAAGATGCCATGAAAAAAGAAAATTACACACCAATATCTCTCATGAATATAGATGCAAACATTCTTAACAAAATTCTAGCAAATAGAATTCAGCATCATATCAAAAAACTAATACACCACGACCAAGTAGGATTCATACCAGGTATGCAAGGATGGTTCAACATTAGCAAATCAATCAACGTAATCCATCACTAGAAACAAAAGGAAAGAGAAGGATCACACGATCATCTCAGTTGATGCAGAAAAGGCATTCGACAAAGTCCAACACCCATTCCTGAGAAAACTGTCAATAAACTAGGTATACAGAAGGGAAATTTCTCAACATAGTAAGGGGCATCTATGCAAAACCAACAGCCAACATCATTCTTGTTTGAAAGAGGCTGAAAACATTCGCCTCGAGAACAGGAACATGACAAGGATGCCGTTTATCACCACTCCTATTTAGCATTCTGCTGGAAGTCCTAGCTAGAGCAATAAGGCAAGAAGAAGAAGTAAAGGGCATCCAAACAGGTAATTAAGAAATTAAACTGTCCCATTTGCTGATGATATAATACTAGACATAGAAAATACAAAAGACTTCATGAGAAAACTACTGGAACTAATAGAAAAATTCAGCAGAGTAGCAGGGTACAAGATACACATTCAAAAATCAGTTGGATTCCTATACACCAAAAAAGAGAATGAAGAAGAGGAAATCAAGAAAACAATATCATTTATAATAGCCCCTCAAAAAATACAACACCGAGAGTCGGGCAGGATGGCGCTCTAGGCAGAAGCACCACGCCGTCCCTCCACAGCAAAGATCTGAAAAACTAAGCCAAACAGAGAATCAACAATCCTGAAACCCTAGAACATCAAATGAAGAGATAAATAACTCAGCCAAACACCAAACGGAGTGAGAATGCTGAAAGAGAACGGAGAGCGAGGAGAGATTCATGCAGAGGTCCCCTACCAGATAATGCAGCGCGGCTCCACCATCTTAGACTCCTATCAGAGACCAGCAAATGGGAGAATGGGAGAGCAGCCTCATGGAGGATCCAGTGGGAGACAAAACAGCCACTTAGCTTCACACATAACCATCTCCCTGCTACATCCTGCCTACCTGCACCGTGCACTAGACATTACACCACTAAGCTGTGCAGGCACACCCTATTGGAACCTGCCCAGCACTGACTACCGACCGTCCTGGTGGCTGCGGTGAGTGCCACAAACAACCAGTCCCAGTGGCTCCTCTTCAGCTAGACCTGCCCAGCTGTACCACAAGGACAAAACAAAAAAATCTACAATCAATAAACAAGAGAAATATCTACTGAATGCCCCTAAAACAGCAAACAATATCAAAACATTTACAAAAACAAGACAAGATGGCTCCAATAGGCGTCCAAATTAAAACACCAGATAACTCTCCTGTGGAAGAAAATGCACGAGAAGTACCTGATAGGGAACTCAAATCACTAATACTCCGAATTTTCCAAGAACTGAGGCAAAAAGCTGACAAACATGAGGAAAAAATAGACAAATTTATGGAAAATACAGACAAAAAATTGGAAGAATTCAGGAAGATGATGCAGGAACAAAATGCCAAAATAAATTCACAACTCGAAATTATACAAAAACAACAATTAGAAATCCAAAAGATAAACAACAAGATTTCAGAAATGGATGATGTCATAGAGGGGCTGAGAAGTAGATTTGAAACCGTGGAAGACAGGATCAGTGGAACTGAAGACAAACACTTGGATACAACTCTGTTTCAGGAAAACTCAGAAAAAAGAACAAAGAAAAATGAAGAGACCCTGAGAGTTATGTGGGACACAATTAAAAGCAAAAACTTACGAGTGATTGGCATCCCAGAAGAGGGGGAGAAAACAGAAAACACAGAGAGGATCATTGAGGAATTGCTGACAGAAAACTTTCTCAATATTATGAGAGATGAAAAGCTGGCCATCCAAGAAGCTCAACGAACCCGATATAGAAGAGAACCCAAAAGAAAATCACCAAGACATATCATATTCACACTCGCCAAAACTAAAGACAAACAAAGAATCCTGAGAGCAGCTCCTGAAAAACAAGAAGTCACATACAGAGGAGAAACAATAAGACTAAGCTCAGATTATTTGGCAGAAACCATGCTGGCAAGAAGGCAGTGGGATGACATATATAAAATCTTGAAAGAAAAAAATTGTGAGCCAAGAATACTATATCCTGCAAAACTCTCGTTCAAATTTGATGGTGAAATTAGGTCATTTCCAGATAAACAGAAAATAAAGGAATATGCAAAAGTCAAACCAAACTTACAAGAATTATTAAAGGGAGTTCTTCGATCTGAGGATAAACAGCTTCAACCCTCAGGCAAGACCTAGGACGCAGGATCATACGAACCAGATAACATTCTAGGAAGTGAACTCTCGAGGACTATCCAAAACCAAAAGAAATACAACAGGGAATCAGAGCAATCAATCGAAGGATGACAACAACATCAAAACAATGAAACGGAATAAACGGCATAGGCATAGAACCTTCTAATGGAGAGGAAGGCAAGGCGATACCAAGTAAGGGTAGACTGCTTCAAACTTAGAAAGATAAGGGTAAAATTCATGGTAACCAGAAAGAAAGTTAACAAACCAACTCATAAAAATAAAGACGAAAAACATAAAGTCTCAGCAAAACAAAACCTACAAAAACAAAAGAAATGAACACAAAATCCACAAACAAAAGTAACTCAGCACAAGAGAGTAAGAACAACAAAGAAAACTTCAGCACCACAAAAAAAAGCACTACAAAATGACAGCAACAAACTTCCATCTATCAATAATTACACTGAATGTAAATGGACTCAATGCACCCATAAAGAGACAGAGAGTGGCAGAAGGGATAAGAAAACAGGAACCATCAATATGCTGTCTACAAGGGACACACCTTAGAAACAAAGATTTGAATTTATTAAAAATCAAAGGATAGAAAAAAATATATCAAGCGAACAACTACCAAAAAAGAGCAGGAGTGTCAATTCTAATGTCAGATAAAATAGACTTTAAAACAAAATCTACCATAAAAGACAAAGAAGGACACTATATAATGATTAAGGGGACGATAAATCATGAAGACATAACCATAATAAACATCTACACACCCAATGACAGGGCTCCAAAATACATAAAACAAACTCTAACAGCACTGAAAAGAGAAATTGACAGTTCCACAATAATAGTAGGAGACTTCAACACACTACTCTCAGTAAAGGACAGGACAACTAAGAAGAAACTCAGCAAAGATACAGAAGACCTAGAGGGCACAATCAGCCAACTGGACCTCATAGACATATATAGAACAATCCATCCAACCGCTGCAAAGTACACATTCTTTTCCAATGCACATGGAACGTTCTCCAGAATAGACCAAATCTTAGGCCACAGAGCAATCCTCAACAAGATGCAAAACACTGAGCTAATTAACAGTACCTTCTCTGACCACAATGCCATCAAGGTAGAAATTAACACTAGAAAGAGCAAGGAAAAAAAATCAAGTACATGGAAATTGCATAATACCCTGCTTACACATCAATGGGTAATAGAAGAAATCAGAGATGGAATCAAAAAATTCCTAGAACCAAATTAAAATGAAAACACATCATACCAAAACATTTGGGACACAGCAAAGGCAGTCATCAGAGGACAATTTATAGCAATAGACGCACATATCAGAAAAGAAGAAAGGGGCAAAATCAACACATTAACTACAGAACTCAAACAAATAGAAAGAGAACAGCAAAAAAAGCCTACAACCACTGGAAGAAAGGTAATACTAAAGATCAGAGCAGAAATAAATGAAATAGAGAACAGAAAAACAATTGAAAGAATCAACAAAACCAAAAGTTGGTTCTTTGAAAGAATCAACAAAATCGACAAACCACTGGCCAGACTGAAAAAAGAAAAACAGCAGAGGACACAAATAACCCAAATAAGAAATGAAATGGGGGACATTACAACAGACCCAACAGAAATAAAAAGGATTATAACAGAATATTATAAAAAACTATATTCCAACAAATTTGAAAACCTAGAGCAAATGGATAAATTTCTAGAAACACACGGCCTACCCAAACTACAACAAAGTGATATTGAAAATCTGAACAGACCCATAACAGGAGAAGAGATTGAAAAGGTAATAAAAAAAACTCCCAACCAAAAAAAGCCCTGGGCCAGATGGCTTCACTGGAGAATTCTACAAAACATTTACAGAAGAGCCTGTACAAGTACTACTCAAGCTATTTCAGAGCATAGAAGAGGAAGCAAAACTTCCAAATTCGTTCTATAAAGCCAGCATAATGCTGATACCAAAACCAGGCAAAGACATCACAAAAAAAGAAAATTACAGACCAATATATCTCATAAATAAAGATGCAAAAATTATGAACAAAATTCTAGCCAATAGAATTCAGCATCATATCAAAAAAATAATACACCACGACCAATAGGATTCATACCAGGTATGCAAAAATGGTTTAACATTAGAAAATCTATCAACGTAATTCACCAAATAAATAAAAGGAAAGAAAAAAATCACATGATCATCTCAATTGATGCAGAAAAGGCATTTGACAAAGTCCTACACCCATTCCTGATAAAAGCTCTCAATAAAATAGGTATAGAAGGGAAATTTCTCAACATAATAAAGGGCATCTATGCAAAACCAATGGCCAACATCATTCTTAATGGAGAGAGGCTGAAAACATTCCCCTTGAAAACAGGAACAAGACAAGGATGCCCTTTATCACCACTCCTATTTAACATTGTGCTGGAAGTTCTAACCAGAGCAATAAGGCAAGAGAAAGAAATAAAGGGCATCCAAATTGGTAATGAAGAAGTTAAACTCTCCCTGTTTGCAGATTATATGATACTATACATAGAAAACCCTAAAGACTCCATGAGAAATCTACTGGAACTAATAGAAAGTTTCAGCAGAGTAGCAGGATACAAGATAAACAATCAAAAATCAGTTGGATTCCTGTACACCAGTAAAGAGAACGATGAAAAGGAAATCAGGAAATCAATACCATTTTCAATAGCCCCTAAAAAGATAAAATACTTAGGAATAAATCTGACCAGGGATGTAAAAGACCTATACAAAGAAAACTACAAAACACTGCTGCATGAAACCCAAAGGGATCTACATAAATGGAAAAGCGTACCATGCTCATGGATAGGCAGACTCAACATTGTGAAAATGGCAATTCTACCTAAAGCAATTTACAAATACAATGCAATCCCGATCCAAATACCAACAACATTCTTCAAAGGGATGGAAAAACTAATTATTAACTTTATATGGAAATGGAAGAAGCCCCGAATAAGTAAAGCACTACTGAAGAAGAAGAATAAAGTTGGAGGACTCACACTACCTGACTTGAGAACCTACTATACAGCTACAGTAGTCAAAACCGCCTGGTGCTGGTACAACAGGGACATTGACCAATGGAACAGAATTGAGAACCCAGATGTAAATCCATCCACCTATGGTCACCTGATCTTTGACAAGGGCCCAAAGTCCATCAAATGGGGAAAAGACAGTCTTTTTAACAAATGGTGCTGGCAAAACTGGATATCAATTTGCAGAAAAATGAAACAGGACCCATACCTAACACCGTATACAAAAACTACTTCAAGATGGATCAAAAACCTGAATATAAAGTCTAAAACTATAAAGTTCATAGAAGAAAAAATAGGACCAACACTTCAGGCCTTAATACATGGCTTTAACAGGATACAAACCATAACCATCAACACACAAAACCCAACAGATAAACTAGTAACTGGGATCTTCTAAAAATCAAACACCTATGCTCTTCAAAAGACTTCACCAAAAGAGTCAAAAGAGAACCTACAGACTGGTAAAAAATTTTTGGACAGTACAAGACAGACAAAGGTCTAATCTCCATAATCTACAAGAAAATCCAAGACCTCTACAACAAAAAGACAAATAATCCTATCAAAAAATGGGCAAAGGAAATGAAGAGATACTTCACCAAAGACGACATTCAAATGGCCAACAGACACATGAGGAAATGCTCGCGTTCACTAGCCATTAGAGAAATGCAAATTAAAACCACAATGAGATACCATCTCACCCCGGCATTACTGGCACGAATCAAAAATACTGGAAATAACAAATGTTGGAGGCCCTGCGGGGAGATGTGAACTCTTATGCACTGCTGGTGGGAATGCAAAATGTTACAACCATTTTGGAAAATGATAAGGCGTTTCCTCAGAAAGCTAGAAAGAGACATACCATTCGATCCAGCAATCCCACTCCTAGGAATATATCCTAGAGAAATAAGAGTCGTCACTCGAATAGACATATGCATACCTATGTTCGTGGCAGCGTTGTTCACAATAGCAAAACGATGGAAACAACCTCGATGTCCATCAACAGATGAATGGATACACAAACTATGGTACATACACACAATGGAGTACTATGCAACGAGAAAGAACAACAATGAATCTGTGAACCATCTCATAACATGGATGAAACTGGAGGACACTATGCTGAGTGAAATAAGTCAATCACAAAAGGACAAATATTGTATGAGACCTCTATTGTAAAAACCCATGAAAATGTTCACATGCAAAATGTAACAATCATTGTTGGTTACCAGGAATGGGAGGGGAGGAGGGGGGAAATACTAAATAGGCAATAGATAAGTGGTATCTTGGGTGAATGGTGAGCCAGTACACAATACAAGGGAAAATAACCCAACCTGTGCAAGGAAAGGTCATGGAGGCCCCATGGACACATCCAAACTCCCCGAGGAACTGAGTTGCTGGACAGAGGGCTCTGGGGACCATGGTCTCGGGGAGCATCTAGCTCAATTGGCGTGACATTACTTATAAAGATAATGCTCTACATTCTACCTTAGTGAATAGTGTCTGGGGTCTTAAAAGCCTGTGAGCGGCCATCTGAGATACTACACTGGTCTCATCCCTTCAGGAGCAAGGGAGAATGAAGAGAACAGGATACAAAGAAAAGATTAGTCCAAAGGACTAATTGTCCACAGCTACCAAGACCTCCACCGGACTGAGTCCACCATAGCTAGATGGTGCCCGGCTACCACCGCTGACTGCTCTGACCAGGATCACAACAGAGGGCTCTGGACAGAGCTGGAGAAGGATGTAGAGCATAATTCTAACTCACAAAAAAAGACCAGATTTACTGGCTTAAAGGAGACTGGAGATACCTCAAGAGTATGGCCTCCAGACACCCTTTTAGCTCAGTGGTGAAGTTACCTTCGAGGTTCACTGTTCAGCCTGGGAGTGGACAGCCCAGTAAAACCAAATGAGACTAACGAGGTACAGGAGTCCAGTGACAAGGGCCAGAAGGCAGAAGGGGAGTAGGAAGCTGATGATAGGGAACACAAGGTTGAGTAAGGATACTGTTGATGTGTTGTGAGATTGTTAACCATTGTTATAGGGCAACATTTGTAGTAACTGTTAAATGGGAGGCTATTTTATCCTGTAAGCCTTCATCTTAAGTGAGAATAACAGCACAATTAGAAGAGCGTAGTCAATGTCACTTAAATGTGTACGTAAAAAGTTTTGAAATGGTGTATCTTTGGCTATGTGTATTTTCACCAAAAAAAAAAAAAAAACAAAGAGCTGAGAATTTAGAGGGTTAAAATGTTGTGGGGTTGTTAACCAAAGTCATAAAACAGCATGTGTACCACTGTTACATGAGAAACTGTTTGTTCTGTAAGCCTTCACCTGAAGTACAATAAAATATTAAAAATAAAAATAAAAAAATAAAAAAATACAATACCTAGGAATAAATCTGACCAGGGATGTAAAAGACCTATACAAAGAAAACTACAAAAGACTACTGCAAGAAACCCAAAGGGATCTACATAAATAGAAAAACATATCATGCTCGAGGATAGGTAGCCTCAACATTGTGAAAAGGACAATTCTACACAAAGCAATTTACAAATACAATGCAGTCCTGCTCCACATACCAGCAACTTTCTTTAAAGAGATGGAAAAACTAATCATTAACTTTATATAGAAAGGGAAGATGTCCCGGATAACTAAAGCACTATTGAAGAAGAATAAAGTGGGATAATTCACACTACCCGACCTCAGAATCTACTATACAGCTACAGTAGTCAAAACAGCCTAGTACTGTTACAATGACAGATACATTGACCAACGGAATAGAATTGAGAACCTCGATGTAAATCCATCCACCTATGTTTACCTGATCATTGACAGGGGCCCAAAGTCCAAGAAATGGGGAACAGACAGTCTTTTTAACAAATGGTGCTGCCCAAACTGGATGTTCATCTGCAAAAAAATCAAACAGGACCCATATCTCACACCGTACACAAAAACTAATTCAAAATGGATCAAAGACCTAAATATAAAGCCTAAAAGTATAAAGTTCATAGAAGAAAAAATAGGATCAACACTAGAGGCCCTAATACACAGCATTAACAGGATAAAACCACAATCAACAACACACAAACTCCAGAAGGTAACCTAGATAACATAGTATTTAGGGATGAGGATACAGAATGGTTTAAACAAGGACGTCTCCAAAGAAAGATCTTAAGGGCAATACCTTGTAAGCTATCTCATCAAGTTTCAGTCTTCAATAGCTCTCTTTCTTGTAATTTTCAATAATATAGAAGTCTATGCATTCTTTGCCTTCTTAAATAATTGAATATCCTTTATATTGCTGAAGAAGTCTTGGATTATTCAAATGAATATATTAATTTTTCATCAAGTTTTGCTGTTTGTTTAAATATAAAGTCCCTGGAGAGGAAAGAGCTTGCAGAAAAAAAAAATTTTGCTTTAGTACTCAGAGATATGTAAACTACCAATAAGACTATGAAGGTCCCTGGGTGGAGCAAGCTGTTTACGCTCAGCTATTAACTGCAAGTTTGACAGTTCAAATCCACCCAATGAGGCTACAGAAGAAAGGCCTAGAGATCCACTTTTGTAATATTGTTGTTGTTGTTGTTAAGCACTATCGAGTCAGTTCTGGCTCATAGCAACCTACGCACAACAGAACGAAACACTGCCCAGTCCTGCACCATCCTCACAATCACTGCTATGTTTGAGCCCATTGTTGCAGCCATTGTGTCGATCCATCTCAGTGAGAGTCTTCCTCTTTTTTGCTGATCCTCCACTTTATCAAGCATGATGTCCTTCTCCAGGGACTAGTTCCTCCTGATAACACATCCAAAGTACTTGAGACGAAGTCTTGCCATCCTTGCTTCTAAGGAGCATTCTGGCTATACTTCTTCCAAGACAGATCTGTTCATTGTTCTGGCAGTCAATGGTATATTCAATATTCTTCACCAGCACCATAACTGAAAGGCATCATCTCTTCTTTGGTCTTCCTTATTCGTTGTCCAGCTTTTGCATGTATATGAGGCCATTGAAAATACCTTGACTTAGGTCAGGCAAACCTTAGTCCTCAAGGTGACAGCTTTGCTTTTTAACACTTTAAAGAGGTCTTTCACAGTAGATTTGCCCAATGCAATGTGTCCTTTGCTTTCTCGACTGCTTCTTCCATGGGTGTTGATTGTGGATCCTAGTAAAATGAAATCCTTGACAAGTTCACTCTTTTCTCTGCTTATCATGATGTTGCTTGTAGGTACAGCTGTGAGCATTTTTTTTCTTTATGTTAAATTATAATCTCTCCTGAAGGCTGTAGTCTTTGATCTTCATCAGTTTAAGTGTTTCAAGTGATCTTCACTTTCAGCAGGCAAGGTTGTGTCATCTGCATGTAGCAGGTTGTTAGTGAGTCTTCCCCTAATCTTGATGCTGCATTCTTCTTTATATAGTCCAGGTTCTCAGATTATTTGGTCAGCATACAGATTGATTACATATGGTGAAACAATACAACCCTGATGCGCACATTTCCTGATTTTAAACCACCCAGTATCCCCTGGTTTTGTTCAAACAACTGTCTCTTGGTCTACATACTGGTTCCACATGAGTACAATTAAGTGTTCTGAAACTCCCACTCTTTGCAATGTTATCCATAATTTGTTATGATTCACACAGTCAAATGCCTTTGCGTAGTCAATAAAAAACGTAAACATCTTTCTGGTATTCTCTGCTTTCAGTCAAGTTCCATTTGACATCAGCAATGATATCCTTTGATCCACATCCTCTTCTGAATCTGGCTTGAATTTCTGGTATTTCCTTGTCGATGTACTGCTGCAACTATTTTTGAATTGTCTTCAACGTAATTTTACTTGTGTGTGATATTAATGACATAGTTTGGTAATTCTACAGTCTGTTGGATCACCTTCTTTTGGAATAGATACATCTATGGATCTCTTCCAGATGGTTGGCCAGGCAGCCGTCTTCCAAATTTCTTGACAAAGATAAGTGAGCCAGCTTTGCATCCATTTGTTGAAACATCTCAATTGGTATTCCATCTATTCCTGGAACTTTGTTTTTCTCAATTTCCTTCAGTGCAGCTTGAGTTTATTCCTTCAGTACCATTGCTTGTTGATAATATGTAATTTGTAAGATTACCGCCACTGAGTACCCTATGGAAGGCAGTTCTATTCTGAAACATGTAGGGTCACCATGAGTTGGAATCAACACAACGGCAATGGGTTATAAGACGGTGATCTCTTGGGCATCTCAAACAATGCAAGTCTTTATAGCCATAAATGTAAAATATTATAAAATGCACTGGAATTAGGTTAAATTTCATCTTTACTTTGAAAAACATTATTTAAAAAAATATAAAGTGGAAAATGATAGTGATGTGAGTTGATACATACTATGTGAAATACTTAGGAAAAAATTTTAAGCATCTTCAATAGTTACCATTCAGTGACTACAACTAATTTGTTGGCTAGTTATAATTTTTTTCTTATCTTTATATTGAAGTTAGGCCTCTGACGGGATCACTCACATTCATAGTCCTCTAGATGAGACTGCATTGTCTTACATCTCTTATAGCATAATGGAAAAAAAAATTGACTTGGCATCAGACAGATCTGGATTTGAAGCCTGGATGCACCACTTTCATGTGGTAAACTTTGAAGGCATGTTTCTTAACCTTTCACAGGTTCCTACACTTTTTTTAATGTGTCCTATGAAAAAGAATTCTAAATCTGAGTAAGAAAAATGCCATTATTTGATATGTAAGCCTCCACACCCTTAAAAAAAATTCAGTGCTAATTGTTTATGAAACTGTTATTTGTGCACTTAAATAAATAATATCTAATTTGTATATATTACATACATGAGTCAGAATCAACACAATATATTATATAAATAACACGGTAGCTGTCTTCCAAATTTCTTGGCATAGACGAGTGAGCACTTCCAGCACTGCAACTGTTTGTTGAAACATCTCAGTTGGTATTCCGTCAATTCCTGGAGCCTTGTTTTTCACCAGTGCCTTCAGTGCAGCTTGGACCTCTTCTTTCAGTACCATTGGTTCTTGATCATATGATATCTCCTGAAATGGTTGAATATCAACCAATTCTTTTTGGTATGGTGACTATGTATTCCTTCTATCTTCTTTTGAGGCTTCCTGCATTGTTTAATATTTTCCCTGTAGAATTATCCTTCAGTATTGCAACTCGAAGCTTGATTTTTTTTTCTTTAGTTTTTTCAGCTTGAGAAATGCTAAGCGTGTTCTTCCCTTTTGGTTTTCTATTTCCTGGTCTTTGCACATCTCATTATAATACTTTACTTTGTTTTCTCAAGGTGGCCTTTGAAATCTTCTGTTCACTTCTTTTACTTCATTATTTCTTTCTTTGGTTTTAGTGACTCTATGTTGAAGAGCAACTTTCAGAGTCTCTTCTGACATCCATTTTGGTCTTTTCTTTCTTTCCTGTCTTTTTAATTATCTCTTATTTTCTTAATTTATGATGTCCTTGATGTCAGTCCACAACTCATCTGGTCTTCAGTCATTAGTGTTCATGCATCACATCTATTCTTGAGATGGTCTCTAAAGTCAGGTGGGATATAATCAAGGTCACAACCTCTCTTAGTACATGCCTCCATCCTATGTTCTTCAAAGGCAGAGATCCAGTATAACTCATTGCAGTGTATTTAACACCTCATAAAAACCAGACATATAATTCTCAGCAGGAGAATTATACGCAGGAGAATTATATATGTCTACTTAATATAATACATGTTTGGTGACTAAATTAACGAAGTACTACATAGGCCTGGAGAGTGCATATGGTTAAGAATGAGAAAGGATCATTCTAGTCAAAAGTGACAGAAACTCATCTCAAATTAGCTGAAGTATAAGAATTACATTAGTCAATATAGCTGGGATGCCCAAGGGCAAAACAGAGCTTACTTTAAACACTGTAAGTATAAAAAAAAAAAAAAAAAAAAAGTCTTCTTAAAACTGTGGAAGAAAAATCCTGGTCAGAGCCTTGATAATCAGCTTGGGCTTCTAATTGACCTGTTTGGCTCCATGTGTCTATTCCTGGGGCCAGCTGCAGGTGAGGGTAGGCTACATCTCACTCAAAATGCGAATGGATTCCTCAAAGGAAAGAAAGTGCTCCTAAAATGAAGAAAGAAATGGGTGCTGAATTCAAAGACATTCATTCATTCACTCAAGCTTTCATTTATTCACCTAATCAAAAACAATTTGTTGAGACCCTACCAGATACTATAAGGAACATTGGAGATGCAGTTGTTAAAGCACTCAGTTGCAAGCCAAATGGTTTGGGGTTCGAACTCACCAGCTTCTCCATGGGAGAAAGATGTGGCAGTCTGCTTCCATAAAGATTACAGCATTGGAAACCCTATGCAGCAGTTCTACTCTGTCTTATAAAGTTGCTAAGAGTCAGAATCAACTTGACAGTGGTGTTTTTTTTTTTTACCATGTACCATACACAATGTTTAGGCATCATCTTAGTTGGGGAGCCAGTAACATACATAAATGATTACAAGGAGATTAAAAGTTTCCTTTGACCTTTATGGAATATCCTATTAAACAATTACCTTAAATTAGATGTGTGATGGAGTGATTACTAATTTATTTAAATGATACAGGATTATGTTATGCCAATACTGAGTTTTTCATGATTGCACTTTAATGTCTAGTCATATTAAGACTTACAGTAAATTGAGCACAAACCATTATATTTGCTTATTTTCCCTAACACTGAACATTCTAGTGAATGTACATTATTAACATTTTGAGCATATCTTTGTGATATTCCAGTTTCTTCTGTAACACTATAATTACAGAAGAAAATTTCGAATTATTCAGAATTACATTTAGGTTAAAAATGGGCACTCTTAATGTATATTTCTTATCATCAGTTATTTTCTAAATCAGAATTTGATACTGGATAATTGTACAGTGACTCTTCTTTGGTATTCAATTGAAATCACTTTGTAAATGATTTAAGAAAATGAAACTGAATAATTCAGATTTAAAAAGTAGAAAATTTCTACATTGTATCATGCAATACGACAGATAATGAAAGTAAAAAGGAAATGAATCATATACAAAAGGATCTAAATTTTGAAAAACGTTCTGCATAAGGAATTATTTTTAAATAATTGAAGAGTATGTATCCATTTTATAAAATAATTAATTCTATATCTTTCCCTTCTACTCTTATTATCTTGTTGGAGTTAATTGTAGTTATAAAACAGGCCAGTGTAGCTGACGATTGATCCGATGATTTGTGCCTTTATTTCCAATTTTTCAATTTGTGTGGTCTGGCTCTGATGAATGGATCAAATTTGCTTGTAATTTTTTTTGCCAATTGTCCTGGCAATTTCTTCTAATGTGCTTTTAAAGGACCGCAAGATCTTTGCGTACCTCAAATACACATAGCTTTTCTCTTCCTTAACATTCTGTCTTCTTCTTTATGTGTAATCATTAGTGCTATTATGGAATCCTACTTGTTTGTAGAAAGTATTTATTCCCATTGAAGACAAATATTTTGGGAAGAAATCTAAACAAATTAAATTTTGAATGTAAATAAGAATTGGAAAGATAATGCCAAAATCTTATTTGTAAGAATTAATTTGTTCATTAGTGGTTGGCTGATATTCAGATATCAGCTGACGGATAGTCAAAGAATAATGACCAAAGTAGATCTAGATGAGAAATATTTGAGACAGTCATGGTTTAAATTTTCAATATTCTCCAAAGATCTAACTGTCCACCCTCCACGTTATCTGTATGCATACTAGCCTTTGAAATAATTGGCTCTTTGTTATCTGTTACATAGACGTTAATAACAACCTAATAAGCTAAAAGCAAGATTGCTTCACTTTCCAAACAAGCCATAAAGTATATGTGACACAGTTAGACAAAGTGTTCTCGTGTCTTAAATATCTTATGTTATTTTCAGGAAGGAAAACCCAGATTCATTCATTTCTCAGACTTTAATTATAAATTCATTCAACGACAAATCTAAGAAAGATTGATAAATTATTAATCTAAGAAATAAGAATAAAATCAAGAATAAAGAAATAAGAATTAAAAAGCATAAGAATAAATAAATTATATGAATAGATCTAAGAAATCTTTAATATGCATGTCCCTTGGGCCATGAACATTCTAGGTTCTTGGGATATCATTTAAATAAAAGAAATAATGCCAGTGTGGCTCCAGTAGAGAGGATATGGAGGAAAGTAATAGGTTCTAACGTGGAAGAAATAGCCAAGGCCAGGTGTTCTTATAGCCATGGTATGGATTTGAGGTTTTATTCTACATGTGATAAAAAGTACACACAAATTTTAGCATAGGTAAGTGACATACACTATTTAAAAATTGCTCTCACTGAATAAATGACTGTGAGAGAGCAAGAGTGGAAGTGGTGAGACTGGTTAGAAGATAATAAAGCTCTCCAAGCAGGATATTATGAGGCCTGGTCAATAGCAAGGGAGGTAGTAAGAAGAGGCCTAATTTTGGTTGTGTTTTGAGAGCTGACAAGTCTAGCTGATGAAATAGTATGTAGGCTATAAGGAAGAGAGAGAAGCAAGTCTGACTACTAGGCCTTTGGCCTGGATTTTGGAAAACAGATGTACTGAGTTTCTATTGCTGTGTGACAAATTACCACACATTTAGTGGCTTAAAGCCAAAAAAAAAAATCAGTTGCATCACATCTGTTCCAACTTATGGCAAACTCATGTGTACAGAGTAGAACTGAATTCCATAGAGTTTTGTAATCTTTCAGAAAATTGCCAGGCCTTTCTTCTGAGGTACATCTTAGAAGGTTTGTACTACTAACTTTTACAGTAAGTTGTCAATTGCTTAATGATTTGTGTCACCCAGACACTTCATAGTGACTTAAAACAACACCCACTTATTATCTCACAGTTCTACGGGTCAAAAGTCTGGGTATGAGTTAGCTGGGTCTTTTGCTCAGTGTCTCATCAGGCTGAAATCATGATGTCAGATACAGGAGCAATATTATCTGAGGTTTAGGGTTGTCAT
The DNA here is from genome assembly GCA_030035585.1 of Dugong dugon. NCBI lineage: Eukaryota > Metazoa > Chordata > Mammalia > Sirenia > Dugongidae > Dugong > Dugong dugon. The sequence goes on from CM057465.1 coordinate 47,125,589, forward strand.
GGATTGAACTGTGTTCCCAGAAAATATCTGTCAACTTGGCTGGGTCATGATTCCCAGTATCGTATGATTGTGTACCATTTTGTAATCTGATGTGATTTCCTTATGTTATAAACTCTATCACAATGATGTAATAAGATGGATTAGTGGCTGTTATATTGAGATCTACAAGATTAGATAGTGTCTTAAGCCAATCTCTTTTGAGACATAAAGAAGAGAAGCAAGCAGAGAGACATGGGAACCTCATATCACCAAAAAAGCAGTGCCGGGAGCAGAGTGCGTCCTTTGGACCTGAGGTTTCTGCGCCGCGATGCTCCCAGACCAAGGGAAGACTGATACATCACAAGGACCTTCCTTCAGAGCCGACAGAAAGAAAAAGCCTTCTCCTGGAGCTGATGTCCTGAATTTGGACTTGTAGCCTACTAGACTGTGAGAAGATGAATTTCTCCTTGTTACAGCCATCCACTTGTGGTATTTCTGTTACAGCAGCACTAGATGACTAAGACAAGGGTCTTCTTCCAAGCTCACTACTTCTGGGAAGAATTCAGATCCTTGATAGAACTGATGTTCTGCTTTCTTATTGGCTATTGGCCAGGTACTACTCTTAGCTTTCAGAGGACACTGTTGGGTCCTAGCTATGTGATGCCCTCTATAACATGTTAGGTATTCCAAAATTATTTGAACTCTCATCCAGATTTAGAATAGAAAAAGGAATCAGTATGAAAAAGAAAGAAAAATTTTGGAGGTGGGTTTTGCTAGAAAAATGTCTTTGGATAAAGTATTTTTGTTAATCTCATCTCACCATCACCAGCTTCTCTATGGTAGAAATGTGAGGTACTAGATCTTTTACCACAGGCATAGTGGATTAAGGCCTTCAGTGTGTTACTCTGATCCTAATGTGAATTCCTTCAAATTAGAATAAAACTAGCAGAATAGGATTTGACTTCTGGTTGAGAACGCCACGTGGCAGTAGATATGGGCTTGCAATTTGCTTTGGAAGTGCATCAAAGGTGGGCTACTGTGGCTTTGGAATCAGCTTTCACTCCCAGAACTGGTCAGGGCAAGAAATACTGGGTATTTCTCATGGTACAGATGGGAGCCATACCAAACTGAGACAGACGGCAAGGTGGTAACTTTAGATTGTGCCCAGTAGGGCCAACCTAGCACAAAAGCAGGAAAGAATCTGGAGGTAGACCACTGGTCTTGATTGCAGAAGGATATGGAACTTCCAGAACAAATGGCATTCACCTGATCATCAGTGATGAGGGTCTATGAGGAGTGAGTAAAAGCACTCCTCAAAAGACAGCATTGGTTTAAACATCTGCTAGGTATAGAGAGGGTGAGAACAACTTATAGAAGCTTTAACTCAATTAAGAATTTTTTTTTATATTTCTTACTCCTCTTCTTTCCCTAAGTCCGAACCAAGGAGAAGCCTGAAGCATGAATTAATCAGTATGCTTACGGAGGAGTGTGAAAAGTGAAGAGGACCATGCCCACCACCTCTTCTCTGCATTGATCTATCAATACTAGGGAGAAAATAGATTGTTAAATCAAGCTTGGGATTTTTATTACTATTGGGGACTGTTCACTATTACTTCTGAATCTAGCTGGTATTATGACCTAAAGTAACTACAGGTTTGTCTACAACAGGACATTCTACTTCCTAAAAGTGAAAGGCAAATTCATGCACCCTTCCCACATTTGCATCTAGAGGTGGGAGAACAATCTTAAAGGGACATTCCAAAACAAGAAAAAAAATTGCCTTTTGATTATATCTCACAAGTCAACCTAACACTTAAAAAGGGATTTTTTTAAGTAGTGATAATTTCAGTGATATTAAGCTACTTAAGAATGAGTAGAAATAAAAATTGAAGGAGAGTAGAGATCAATGAAAAACTAGAAGAACTAGTGTAGTTTACAAAATGGTGAGTAATGCTAGAAGTGAGTTGAAAAGTGATGATGTAATTATCAATAAGTGAACTAACTTAAAATCAAGGTTTTGTAGGTGGTACAAGTATTGGTAATGATAATGTCTAGGACATGACATTGGTGGAATGGCTGGGATGAGGTGGAAGAAATAATCATAGGAACTGACAGCGTTAACAGCTAAGAGGCCAGGATACTAAATAGCTTATCTACATAGATATTAACCAAGAATGATGATATTTTTGTAGAGAGAGACCAGGAGCCAGATGTTAAAATCCTCAGTGAAAGAAGGGGAGCAACCAGAGCTAGAAAAATGACTACAACAAAGAAAGGAAGATGATGACATACTATGATTACATGCTTTTAAAAAGTTAATTCTCACTTCCGGGACACATGGCACTATAGTCAGAAGTGCCACACTGTCCCTCCACAGCAAAGATCAGAAAAAGTAAGTCAAACAGAGTCACAGGTCAATCCTGAAACCCTAAGCATCAAACGAAGAGATAAAGAACTCAGCCAAGCACCGAATGGAATAAGAAACTGACCTAGAACAGAGAGCAAGCAGAGATACATGCAGAGGTCCCCTATCAGCTACTGCAGCATGGATCCACCATCTTGGACTTCTATCAGAGATCAGCGAACAGGGGGTATGAGAAAGCTGCTTCACGTTGCTTACAGCAGAAGACAGAACAACCAGTAACCAGCTATACAGGCTTTCCCACCCCCAACATTTCTTCACCCATACTTAGCCTCCTCTGCTTCCTGCAGCCACAGTTTCTTGGCCAGGAAACAGCAGCTTCACCCCGGTGTCACTGGGACTCCACCCGTTCGCATTGGCTGACTCCCTGAGTACCTTTTGTTGGCTGCTGGAGTTGCTTTTTTCCACTTCTTTAGATTTCTTCCTTACTTCTCACCACCTCCTCCTCTTTTCTCTGAAATACCTGGCTCCGTGCACCATCTTTGCTTCTTCACGAAAGGCTGCAAGACACCACTTGACTGTTGGACAGCTTCCTGGCCCCTGCTGCCACGTTGGTGGGACTCATGGGGCTTTTTTTGTTTGTTTGCTCTAATTTGTTCTGTTTTGATTTGTTTGTTTGTTTTCTTTTTCTTTTCTCTGCTTGGGAGCCCCTTCTAGCTGGGCAGTACAACACAGTTTGGAAGCTACTCCCTTACTCTGCACAGACGCACAAGGATGTGCCTGGGGGCATTTCTTTTTTCTTGTTTTTGTTTGTTTTGTTTTCTTCTCTCTCTTATACCCTTTTTGTCTTTCTTCATTTACAGTTTCTCAATTTATTCAATTTTTTCTTTTACCCTTTTTTGTTTTTTTTATTGTTTTTCCTCATTTCTCAATCTCTCATCTCTCCACTCCAATAGCAAGCTCCCTTAGCATTCTTTTTTATTTATACATATGTTTTTGGCCCTTGTTCCTCTCTCCTCTCTCTCTTCTTTCCCATACCCATCTTAGCACCACACATCACAATCTCCCCCCTCCTTCCTGCCCTCCTGAACCATGCATTGAACATCACACTCCCAAACTGCACAGACAAGGCCTGCTGGAACCTGTCCTTCTCTGATTCCCAGTCCTCCCTGTCAGCCCTTGTACGTGCCACAAACAACCCATCCCAGAAACTTCCCTTCAGCTGGACCTGCCCTGCTGTACCATACCTGAGTGACTGACCCTGCCCATTGGAGAAGGAAGTGAAAAGTATCGTGCCCACAGATGAGAAACAACAAACAATGCATAACTTGCCTGCTCAGGCATAACCAAATTAAAAAAAAAAAAAACAGGACAAAACAAACAAATCTACAATCAATAAATGAGGAAACTAACCACTGAATACCCCAAAGACAGCAGACAATATCAAAACATTTACAAAAACAGGACAAGATGGTTCCAGTAGGCATATAAATAAAACACCAGATGACCTTCCGGTAGAAGAAAAGACACTAGACCTAACTGATAGGGAATTCCAATCTCTAATATTCAGAATTATCCAAGAGTTGAAGCAAAAAGCAGACAAAAATGAAGAAAAAATGGACAAATTCGTGGAAAAGGCAGACAAATTCATGGAAAATACAGACTAAAAAACAGAAGAATTCAAGAAAATAATATAGGAACAAACTGCTAAAATAAATTCACAGCTAGAAATTATACAAAAACAACAATTAGAAATCCAAAAGATAAACAAGATTTCAGAAATGGACAGTGTCATAGAAGGGCTGAGGAGTAGGTTTCAAATGATGGAAGATAGGATTAACAAAACTGAAGACAAACACTTGGATACAACTCTGCTTGAGGAAAAACCAGAAAAAAGAACGAAGAAAAATGAAGAAAACCTGAGAATTATGTGGGATACAATGGAAAGCAAAAATCTTCAAGTGATTGGAGTTCTGGAACAGGGGGAGAAAACAGAAAACACAGAGAAGATCATTGAAGAATTGCTGACAGACAACTTCCCCAATATCATGAAAGATGAAAGCTGACCATCCAACAAGCTCAATGAACCCCATATAGGATAGACCCCAAAAGAAAATCACCAAGGCTTATCATAATCACACTCACTAAAATCAAAGACAAACAAAGAATCCTGAGAGCAGCTCGAGAAAAACAAAAAGTCATGTACAGAGGAGAAACAATAAGACTAAGCTTGGATTATTTGGCAGAAATCATGAAGGCAATAAGGCAATGGGATGACATATACAAAACCTTGAAAGGAAAAAAATGCCAGCCAAGAATAATATACCCTGCAAAACTCTCATTCAAATATGCTGGTGAAATTAGGTCATTTCCATATAAACAGAAATTAAGGGACTAGGTAAAAACCAAACCAAACTTTCAAAACTTATTAAAGTGAGTCCTTCAATCTGAGAAGAAACAACATCAGACCACAGGCTGAATATAGAACACAGGATTGTACTAGCCAGATAGCAACCTAGGAAATGAACTCTTAAGGACTCTGCAAAACCAAAAGAATTACAACAGGGAAACAGAGAGGTTAATCTATAAATGACAACAGCATCAGAACAATAAAAGAGGGAATAAATGGTGTAGGTGTAGAACCCTCTAATGGAGAGGAAAGCAAGGCAATACCAAGTAATAACAGACTAGTTTAAATCTAGGAAGATAAGGGTAAATTTCAAGGTAACCATAAAGAAAGTTAACAATCCTACTCATCAAAATAAGAAAAACATAAAGTCTCAGTAAGAGCAAAACCTACAAAAACAAAAGAAATAAAAAAAAAAATCCACAAACAAAAGGAACTCTGTACAGGAGAGTAAGAGGAACAAATAAAATGTCAGCACCACAAAAGAAAAAAAAAGCACTACAAAATGCAATCCCACCCCAGGAATATATCCTAGAGAAATAAGAGCCGTCACATGAATAGACATATGCACACCCATATTCACTGCAGCACTGTTCATAATAACAAAAAGATGGAAACAACCTAGATGCCCATCAACAGATGAATGGATAAACAAACTATGGTACATACACACAATGGAGTGTTATGCAACGATAAAGAACAATGATGAAACTGTGAAGCATCTTATAACATGGATGAAACTGGAGGACATTATGCTGAATGAAATAAGTCAATCACAAAAGAACAAATATTGCATGAGACCTCTATTGTAAAAATTCATGTAAAATTTACACACAAAAAGAAACAATCTTTGTTATGAGGGATGGGAGGGGTAGGGGGGACACTAAACAGATAATAGATAAGTGGTAACTTTGGTGAAGGGTAAGACAGTACACAATACTAGGGAAGCCAACACAATTTGTACAAGGAAAGGTCATGGAAGATCCATAGACACTTGGAAACTCCCTGAGGGACTGAATTGCTGGACGGAGGGCTGTGGGGACCATGGTCTCAGGGAACATCTAGGTCAACTGGCATAACACAGTTTATAAAGACAATGTTCTACATTCTGCCTTGGTGAGTAGCATCTGGGGTCTTAAAAGCCTGTGAGCAGCCATCTAAGATACTCCACTGGTCTCACGTCTTTGGGAGCAAGGGAGAATGAAGAAAACAAGATACAAGGAAAAGATTAGTCTGAAGGACTAATGGACCACAGCTACCATGGCCTCCACCAGACTGAGTCCAATGCAGCTAGGTTGTGGCCGGCTACCACCACTGACTGCTGTGACCAGGATCACTATAGAGGGTCCTGGACAGAACTGGAAAAGGATGTACAACAAAATTCTAGCTCACAAAAAAAAAGACCAGATTACTGGCTTGACAGACTGGAGAAACCCCGAGAGTATGGCCCCCGGACACCCTTTTGGCTCAGTGGTGAAGTCACTCCCGAAGTTCACCATTCAGCTGGGGATTGACCAGCCCCATAAAACAAAACGGGACTAATGAGGCACAGCAGTCCAGGGACAAGGACTAGGAGGCAGGAGGGGACAGGAAAGCTGGTGATAGGGAACCCAAGGTTGAGAAGTGACAGTGTTGACATGTTGTGGGTTTGTTAACCATTGTCATAAGGCAATACATGTACAGTTTAATGAGAAACTATTTGTTCTGCAAACCTTCATCTAAGTTACAAACCAAAAAAAAAAAAAAAAATTATGTGAGATCAAACTGACAACAGCAACTCAAAAGCTTTGATGGGAAGCTTAGGGAGCCATGAGTTGATGATAATGGTAATGGAATAATTTGGAAAAGGATAGTGAGAATAGCAGCACAACTGGAAGAATGTAATTGATGTCACTGAACTATACACACAGAAACATTTGAAATGGTGTAACTTTGGTTATGCATATTTTCACCAAAAAAAAGTCCTCCAAGGTCAAGAAGAGAGATTGTTGAAATCTCCTGGGGTTGTTAACCAATGTCATAAAACAATATGTTTACTGATTGTTTAATGAGAAACTATTTGTTCTGTAAACCTTCATCTAAAGTACAATAATTTTTTTTTTTTAAATAAGAAATCTGGAAAAAAAAAAAAGTTAATTATAACTCTGGGCCCATTAATTTTTATTTTATTTTAGAATTGATCTAATAAACTCCAAACCCTCACATACAATCAAATGAATTTAAGAAAACAAATCAGTGTCTCAGGCGTACCATATAGAGAGTAGATTTGCCTATACAAATATGCCGACTGTAATGACAGAGAATGGTGTAAATTTTGTTTCCCAGATCATTTCATTAGACAAGAGTAGTAAGAGTTTCTTGGTTCGATTTGCTTGTTTTATTTACTGTTATTTGGGAGAACTTTCTGTTTCCTTGAGGGACTCAGAAAATTGTAAAACTCACTGCTCTTTATGAGAAGATATGATTTATCTCTCAATATATAGGAGATAGTGTATCAGAAAATCTCATTTTCATAATTTAATTTTTCCTCTTCTTGTTGTATACATATACTAAATCAAATAAAACTGTATTAAAAAAGGAAAAAATAAAATAAAGGGAAGCAAGTTTTTGTCACTCGGTAAGAAAATTATGAACACAATAGTGTGGTGATAGTCTTAGAAAATATTTGGCTGTTACAGTTTAGTAAAAGAGCTACAAATGTGTCCGTTCAAACTGTAAGTGCCCTGTATAATATTATTTCATAAGAACAATGAAAGTCAATCTCTCTTCATTTTAGCCATAACAAGTATGCAGTTAAACTCTGCTTATTTAGTAGGCAAAACAGCGGCTTGGTTTCTTCAGTATGTGACAGATTATACCATAGCAATAGCATAGATGGGTTTTAAATGGAGAATTACATTTCTTAAAATATAATTGGAGACAAGTATGCTCCTATAAAATCTAAACTCTTTATAGTATTAGAGTAAAAATTGTTCATCCTATTTATAAATATAATTTGATCTTAGAAAGCTGAAAATTGCTCTATCGTGGCTTTTGGTGCCATAATCCAAGATTTGTTACTCTATCATTGTATACTGACAATTAGACCACTGAATTCCAATACATGCGATGACAAAGTTGTTTTTGCCTTGTTCTTTCAGTCTGAGATATAATCATTCTGCTGAACTTTACGTCTGTGATGCAGGTTAAAACCTTTCATATTCTTATTATAGAAAAAAGTTTGATGGCTTAATGGATAAAAGTTCTGACCTGTTCAAGTCTGAATTTTAAGAACTCATCTCTGGTAAAGAGTGATTCACATCTCAAACACAAATACACAGTTCCCTTCAGTCAGCTTGGTGGTTAGAGACACCCCAAGGAATAGCTGGATCTATGTTTTCCACATCTTCACCTGTGCACATTTATTCCTGAGGCTGAAAGGGGACCAAAATAATGAAAACATTATAGACTTCCATTAAGCAGGAAAATTTCACAGAATGGAAAAAAATTGGTTTTTCGTAGGAGCACAGTAATTGTTTTCAGTTATTCAAAATAACTCCCAGTTTTAAAAATAAGGTAAAATGAGGTAAATAAGATAAACAATTTAAGCAAAAACTCTCAAGTATTTTTACTTTCTAGTTGCCCGTTCTCAAGTATTTGTACTTTCTAGATGCCACTTTCTAGATGCTCGTTCTGCTATCCTAAAATACCCAAAATTCTAAAATCAAAATTTGTATATCTGAGAGAATCTTAAGCTCAAGCTTCTCAAGTATCTCACTTCTTTGTCCTGGGAACCACATCTGGAGGGCACACAGGCTCCTGAACTCATTTCAAGCAAACCAAACACACTACCTTGCTACCTTTTCTCCAAAACTTTCCTCTACGCTTTATTTCATGCCCCAGTTTGCTCAGAAATCTAAGCCAGTGACTTGATGTTCATCTTCACCTGATGCCCTTATCCCTACATCAAATGGAGGACCAGAGCCTTTCTGTATTTGTTCATCTTTAATATTTGTTCATAGCCATTTTCTTCATTCTCACTGCCACTGTTTTTATTGTGTCCCTTAGGTCTCCTTATACATTCCATTCTACTTGTTCCCATCTCCTGAATCATACAAACCAAGCCAGACCAAACATTTGCATTTTCTTGTTTCTAATCCTTTAATTGGAGTCTCTTGGTAGTGCTAACAGTTAACACACTTAGCTTCTCACCAAAAAGTTGGAGGCTTGAGTCCACCCAGAGTTTCCTCGCAAGTAAGGCCTAGTGATCTACTTCTGAAAAACAAGCCATTGACAATCCTATCAGGCACACTTCTACTCTGACACACATGGGGTCAACGTTAAGTTGGAATCAATTCCATGGCAACTGGTGGAGATTACTTGATTACTCTCACTAGAATCTCTCTCAGCGTGCATGGTACATATACTACTCTTTCTGGAGTCTTTCCATTTCTGCACAAATAAAGTTAATAAATAAACATAAGGAATAGCTTTGAAAGTACTTAAAATAATTTGCTTGTATTTATCCCACTCAAAACAGAAAACTGGATAACCTGTGACCCTGGGCTGAGGTCCAATTAATGGCAAAAGCAGTAGGAGCTCCTTCACTTGGGTGCCACAGGTTGGCTTAGATTTACTAAGTGCCACAGGAATAACAAGAAAGGCTTCCCACAGTAGTTAGGTAGTGAAGCACAAGTCTGTTGCTTCTTGTGTATCATTTGCCTAAATGATGGGAAAACAGCTTCAGGATAAACCAAAGGATGTCAAATGTAGGGACTGAAAAACTCTTCCTTTGTCATTTCACAAGGATATTGAATCTTATTCTTTCTACCAACTTCTCTGTTTTCAGATTAGAGAAACTGTAATTTTCTTCTGACAGAAAAAAAACAAAAAACTTCTGCTTCAGCCTAAACTTCTGCTAGTTAAGAAACTCAGAGGCAGCTTTAAGTTTACCTTTCTTTCAACCTTTTTAAATTTGATTAATAAAGACTTTTTTAATGTTTCCATCCATTTTTCAAGACCACATATATCTTCTTACAGTTCTAATAAAATTTACTACTTTTTCAACACATTTAATTTCTTATGAACTTCTGAAGTATTCTATTTTTTATGTGATGTTTTGAACAAAGACGACATTTCTCCTATAGGCGTATTACTCTTAGAGTAACAAAGGCAGCTTTAATTTTGTATTTAAAGGTTTTCGAATGTAAAATTCTTTTGCATTATAAGGATTTTTAAAATCTGTTCACATTCTAATTGACTGGATAGAAGTTTTGTGGTGGGAAAATTATGGCATTTCTAAGAAAAATTTATAATTGAGAGAAATCAATATAATTCAAGAAATATTTATTGAGTAATATTTGGGAATTTCTAGCTAGCTAAGGGTTCTAGAAATCTGAAAAAGACAGACATGTACCCTAATAATAGGCTAAGGGACACGTAACATTGTTTCCTTTTTTGCTATTTTTAAAATAACTAGACTACAGTGTGTAAGGTATAATATAGGCCTATGATAAGGTATTATATTCACTGAGTATCTCGGTCTTTTTGCTAAATATTTTATATACATCTTTAATTTTAATCCTCACAGAAACTCAATATCCCTCAATTTAGGAAACTGAGGATTAAAAAGGCTAACTAAATTCATACAGCTGAATTCTGACCAGGATTTTCTGATTTTAAATCTAGATTTAACTTTGAAAAAAAGACGAAAATGCACATACTTCAGAGAGTCAGAGAAGTCTTAAAAAGGACATTTAAGCTACATCTTAATCAATGGTAAAGTATTTTCCAGTTAGATGAAGGGAAAGGCGGGAGGAAAGTAAGTAGAAAATAAATCACAAAGGTGTATATGCCACACTAAGTAGTTTGGTGACCAGATTTACATTTTTAAAAGATAATTTTGGTGGCAATGGAAAAACTGGTAATGAGGAGGGACAAAAATGGAATGTTTAAAAAATCAGAAAGTCATTCTTCATGAATGTACTCATCCAAATACATCTAGCAAACTCCTATTACGTGTCAGGCAGTGTGTAGGAATTGGCTATATTGTGCTAACTCGAATGCAGTCAATTATATCCCACGTCTACTGTGTTGAAAGTCGTCCTTAAATTTTAAATGTAAATATTACAAAACATATACTGACTCATATTTGTCATATATTGAACCAACAGAGACTTCCTATTCCCCCCCAACCCCCCAAAATTTTCCTATCCTTTTCTTTCCCTTCACAGTTTATAAATTCACTATTCATTGAATTGCTTGGAACAAAACTAATTGGAAATCATTTGATTCCTTTTTTCATTCACTTCTCACATCTAAACATGTATTTTTAGTACCTACTCAAGTATTACTGAAAAATGAATGAATGATTAAATATACAATTTTTCTGTTAAAATCTAGAAATAGACTGTATCTATAAACTCTCACAAACTAGGTATGGGCCTTAACATGCATTCTACCTTCCTTCCTTCCTTCCTGTCTGCCTTGCCTCCCTGCCTATTTATTGTTCCTGCCTCCAGCGACTATAAGGCGCCCTGGTGGCACAGTGTTTAAAGTGTTCGACCATTAACCGAAAGGTTGGCAATTCCAACCCACCAGCCGCTCAGGGGAGAAAGATGTGGCAGTCTGCTCCCATAAAGATTTACAGCCTTTGAAAAACTATGGGGCAGTTCTACGCTGTCCTATAGAATCACTATGAGTTGGAATCGACTGGATAGCCATGAGTTTGGGTTTGGCTAGTGACTTGATCTTCTGGACCCTGTGTGTCATTAGTTCATCTTCTGGTTGAGAAAGGAGTGTCATCATGTCCTCAGGACACTGCCACATTTCTCCAGTCTAAGGATACATGTTCACTATTTCCTTTCTGGGGCAAATTACACTATCTTAACTGCTATACTACAAAAATGGAAATGGAAATAGGATTTGAACAAATTTGCTTAAAGACTTCCAGTTCAGTTGCTCAACGAATCACCCAAACACCAGCCCCTGCCTGCTTCCAGTTCCATTTCTCTGATTTTGGCTCACCACAGTACCACTATAAAGTCTGGTGACCATTCCTCTCTCTCCTACAATCTTCTATTAGACTTTTATTCCATCATGGAAGTTTTCCTCAGATTTTCTGGTCCTGATGTCACTTTTTCCCAAACTTTTAATGCATTTCTTCTTTTTTTCTTTCTCTTTCTTCTTCCTTTCTTTATTATATATATGTATTTTGTCATATCTAGTTATTTAGGAAATTAGGTGAAATTAGTTCATGTGCTTAGTTCTCCGAATTGACTCAACTTTTCCAACATCCTTAAATGTTATTAAAAAATATTAAATTTTCTTGGGACCAAAATCAAGATTCATGAATTGTTGTTTGCAAGACAAATTAGGCCAAGAAATTTGCAACAAAATGCTCCTGGGATCTTCATGGTTCACTTTCTGATAATTTAACATAGTGGCTCAGTTCCCAATGCACACAGAGATGGAAATACAATTTTCCATCTCCAATCAATGTTCTCTCTATTCAATTTTTCATATATGTCTGACAATTCTCAGTCTCACCCAGTCTCTACTTCTTCCTGTGGTTGGTCTCATTTCTCTGCCTCTCATTACCCAGTTAAGGTAAATAGCACCCTTTCACTGACTTCCTGAGCAATATTCACACAAGACAATTTTGTGAAGTAGATTATTGCTGAAGGTGTGGGGATAATAGAGGTTATTAGGCCATATCAAATACAACAAAAGACCTAATATTAAATAATATAATCTCTGTGTTTACAAATTATTTGCTTCTGTCTGCATAGAGCACAGCTTCCTTATGGACTTACTTCTGTTTGCCTTTTCCACTCAATGTCGCCACCTTCCCACCTAGCCTAATAGCCTAGAGCTCAGGTCCGTTTCTTAAATTTAGTACTTATATTTTCATTAAAAAAATACAAGTCATTTTTAAACAAAAGACAGAGGATTCCTTCCTGAGGCTAATATTTAAATATTCAAATCACTAATAATGTCTGTTCTTTCACAGTGCTGACATAGCTGCCTATTTTAACTTGCTCTTTAAGGTATATTAATTATAATAAAGTATCCAGTATTACATCCCTGAGAAAAAAAATGTATGTTTATTTTGACTTCTTGTTCTGGGAACCGGCTACCTTTGGAGGAGTGTTGTTGATCTTAGACAATGCATAGAAGTCAGTCATTGGGAAGGTAGCTGTGAATAAGTAATCTTGAGACAAAAGCAAAGTCTGAGGGGGAGACTGAATAGTCCTAAAAACAAACATCTTACCTTGAAAAGACACACACACACACAAAGTCTCAAAAGTCAGCAAAAGGTAGTCACAGCAGAAATAAAAGTCTATCTCCTTAAGAAAGAAAAGTTTGAAAATAAAAGATTGTGGTTGCTAGAAATTTGAGGTAAGCCTGTTTTCAGAGGTCTGTAACTTCCATGCAAAAAGCCAAAGGAAAAAAAAAATAAATTTCCAACCATATGAATATCTTTTTGTGTATATGTCCATGTGCAACTATACATAAATGTATACTGATTCAAGGAGTCATTAAGGGGTAAAAATGATAGAAACTCTAACCCTCCACGTTCGTCAATCCCCTTCTTCTGAGTGTCTCATGGGGGAGCTGCATATTAATAAATAACACCTACACTTCCCACCAGAAGAAGTCATGGAACCAGGGATATCACTGCTGATGTCAGATGGATCATGGCTGAAAGCAAAGAATACCAGAAAGAAGTTTACCTGTGTTTTATTGACTATGCTAAGGCATTCAACTGTATGGATCATAACAAATTATGGATAACATTGCGAAGAATGGGAATACCAGAACACTTAATTGTGCTCGTGAGGAAGCTGTACATAGATCAAGAGGCAGTTATCCACACAGAACAAGGGGATACTGTGTGGTTTAAGGTCAGGAAAGGTGTCAGGGTTGCATCCTTTCACCATACCTAGCCAATCTGTATGCTGAGCAAATAAATCCAAGAAGCTGGACTATGCGAAGAAGAATGGGGCATCAGGATTGGAGAAAGACTCATTAACAACCTGTGTTATGCAGATGACACAACCTTCTTGCTGAAAGTGAAGAGGACTTGAAGCACTTACTGATGAAGATCAAAGACCACAGCCTTCAGTATGGATTACACCTCAACATAAAGAAAACAAAAGTCCTCACAAGTGGACCAGTAAGCAACATCATGATAAACAGAGAAAAGACTGAAGTTGTCAAGGATTTCATTTTACTTGGATACACAATCAACACCCATGGAAGCAGCAGTCAAGAAATCAAAAGATGCATTGCATTGGGCAGATCTCCTGCAAGATACCTCTTTAAAGTATTGAAAAGCAAAGATGTCACCTTGAAGACTAAGGTGCACCTGATCCAAGCCATGATATTTTCAATTGCATCATATGCGTGTGAAAGCTGGACAATGAATAAGGAAGACGGAAGCAGAATTGACACCTTTGAATTGTGGTGTTGGCAAAGAATATTGAGTATACCGTGGACTTCCAAAGAATGAACAAATCTGTCTTGGAAGAAGTACAACAAGAATGTTCCTTAGAAGCAAAGATGGCAAGACTACATCTTACATACTTTGGACATGTTGTCAGGAAGGATGAGTCCCTGGAGAAGGACATCATGCTTGGTAAAGTACAGAGTCAGAGAAAAAGAGAAAGACTCTCAAGGAGATAGACTGACACAGTGGCTGCAACAATGGGCTCAAGCATAACAACGATTGTGAGCATGGCACCCAACCGGGTAGTGTTTCACTCTGTGGTGCATAGGGTCTCTATGATTCAGAATTGACTTGATGGCACCTAACAACAGCCACAGCAACATTTCCCACAATTCTCTAGGAATAGAAATGAATTAGTAATGATACTAACAGTTACATTGTCTGATAAATTTTGAAACTGCAAATATTGACATATCTCTGAAGTTTTCAAAAAAGCAGAGAGGAAAATCAAATGTTTTAAAGTTACATACTTTCCTAGTTGTTTGAGAAGAAAGGAAAAAGTGGTGCCTTTTTTTTGTTTTCTTTCAGAAGATGTAGTTCTCTGTGATGATGGTGGTCACTCTTTCCCTTTGTCATGAAAAATCCAACAAATTCTTCATCTCATATTACAAAAATCCACCTAAGTTAAAGACTATTTTCCAAGCAATTTGAGTCCCATGCCTAACAACTCAATTATTTAGAACTTTTTAAAAATTTTACATGCAAAGGGTAAATCCATTGTCTCAATTTATCACTTAGATTAATGTCAAATTATATATTGTATAAAAATTTAAAGAGGTGGAACAAAATCAGAAAGTAAGTCCTTACTTCATTTACCTGAGAGAGAAAGTGGAAGTAGGGAGTTAGTTGAGATTTGTCTCTCAAGCAAACAGTAGGGATGGCTCGGCTCAGGGAGGTGGCGCTATTAGTTGACCACTCTGATTCATGCCCTTCCTGTAAGGCTCAATGGAGGACAGAAACTAGTATCTATTCATGTCTCCTAAAAGAAAGATTTCAACAACCAAAAAGTAATTTCTTGATGTACAATACAAAAAATAACTTCTGATGTGACAGAAATCATGCCTCTAAATTATGTCAAACAAACTTTAAAAGTTAATGGAAGGGATTCAGACTTTCTTATTATGTTGCTACTTGTTGTCCGTTCATTGAGAGAGAGAGGGGTAAGGAGGATCCAGTACTGTGGGTGGCTAATGGTCAATGGTATACAGGGTTGAGAAGTGGGGACTAGATAGATTCTCCATTTCTCTAGACTATCAGTGAGCCAAAGTTTGGCCATTGGCCGTTCAGAGTACTCGCTCATAGATAGCATAGTACTGAGTTTGTTTCTACTTGTTTCCTTGGTCCCTGATAGAGAAAGTTTCTTTGCGTCCACACTTGAATGACTCTGTTCAGTCTCTCCATTTCTACATCTATGATTCAAATCAATCCTACACCTTACCTTTGTTATTGTGTTGTCATTGTCATTTAGACTTTTGTGGAATATTGAGATTTTTATGAACTGTTGACTAGGTTTCAAGACTTTGAATTCATCAAAATATATAGGTAAATAAATCTTAATAATTTACCTACTCAGTGGTTTTCAAAATCTTGTTCAATTTTAGAGAAGTCATTATGATATTCAGTATTTTAAAGAAAAGTAGAATTGCTGAACATTATCAATTCTTAAATTTTACTTTTCTTCTCTAACAGTAATTGATTTTGGGTAGTACGATTAGGAAAGTATCCATTTCATCAATGCATATATGATATGTCTGTATAATTACTTGCTCAACTCTATTTTCTCTAATTTTAAGAAACAAAACAGCTCTAAAGAAACTTCTGCTTCCAACGCAAACATCCATTTCAGTTAAAACAGAGTAAGAATTAAGGTTTTGCACTTCAGGATGAGAGCCTTGCCCATTTGATATATTCTTTGCTGGCCCTTTTGTACCTCTGCAGCCATGGCTTTTTCTCTCACATCCTCTCTTGTGCACTGCTGCTCTGTCTCCACTGCTCTTGGCAGTTCTTCCACTCATCTTGGATAGGGAGAGGTTGTGGGGAAGTGTTTAGTTCTTGCCTAGTTTCACTGCAAGTGGTGTTACATTTCTGTCTCTCCTTTTCCTGTGGATGATTTATAAAAGGAAAGGTGAAATGCCAACCACATGGTAATCTTCAAGTTAGAATTCTGATTTCATTCTTTTAAAAATATGTCTTTTCTGTAAGTTCAGTGTAAAAAGGACTTCACTCTGTGAATGGAGAACTATTATTTCTTTCACTTCAGGATAGAGCTGCATTTTCCGTTTTTCCTCTTGTCTATTATGAAGCTATGGAAGAACTTGTAATTTGTTTCTACTTTGTGTGAGCCCCAGTGCCTACTTAGAACTCCTACCAAGCAGATTATTCACTCTTAAAAAAAGCAGGGAAGAGTTTAGGACTTTACTCTGGAGACAAAGCACTATACTTTCAACAAATCTCTTGGGTGGAAGGTTTCCATTGGTCTAATAACTTCTTACATATTCACTCTTTATTCATAAATATAGGTAGATAGATAGACAGATAAATTACCTACTATGTGTCAGCCTTTGCTTCTGGTGATAGGAATATAACAGTAAAAAAAAAAAAGAAAGAAAGAAAAATGATTGTGAACAATCTGCCTTCATGCAGCTAACATTCCAGAGAGGAGATAGAGAGTACAAACAAAATAAATAAGAAAAATAGGTAGGTTAAATTGTGATAAATATTAAGAAAAAAATAATAAAGCAGGGCAAGGGGAAAGGCAGAATTTAGGGAGAGTGTTTAATTCATAGAGAGAGTGGTCAAGAAAGGCCTTACAGAGATGGAGGAGATGTTTGAGGAAAGACCTGAAGGAAGTGAGGGAAGGAACCAAGTGGCTACCTGGGGGAAGAACATTTGAGGAAGAAAAGGGCAGTGAGTGCAAAGGCTCAGATATGGGATTGGCCTGGCATGTTCAGGAGACATGCATATCTGCAGTGGATTGAGTAAGGGGGAAAGTCATAGGAAATAAGGTCAAAGAGGTTGTGGAGGGTCAGGTTATTAGGGACTGTAGAGCCACTGTGAGGATTTTGTCTTTCACTCTGAGTCAAACAAGAAGGTACTGGAGAATTTTAAGCAGAGGAGAGACACAGATCAACAATAATTCAGACAAGAGATGATGACGGTGGTGGTGAAAGGGTGACAATTGATAGTAACTTGGACGTATTTTGCACCTAGAGTTGACAGATTTCACTGACATATCAGATATGCAGTAAATGATGGCTCCAAGTTATTAAGTTTCTAATAACCCTGAAGATTGTATAATATTGCTTCTTGTTTTTGATCACCCTCAATGCATAGCTCTTCTAGACCCCACTGGGAAGAGGCTACTGAAACCTCTGTACAGATTTCTCATAAATGTTTTAGGTAGTGGTTTTATTTCTCCAGTTTCTTTGGTCAATCATATTTGTTCTCCTTTCTGTCTTCCTGAAATTATTTAAAAATATGTGTCACAGGACTTCCGGCAAAATGGCGCTCTAGGCAGAAGCACCACGCTGTCCCTCCACAGCAAAGACCTGAAAAACTAAGCCGAACAGTGAAAACAACAATCCTGAAACCCTAAAACATCAAATGAAGAGATAAAGAACTCAGCCAAGCACCAAATGGAGTGAGAAAACTGACAGAGAATGGAGAGCCTGGAGATATTCATGCAGTGGTCCCATACCAGCTAACACAGCGTGGATCCGCCATCTTGGACACCTATCAGAGACCAGCAAACAGGGGGTACGAGAAAGCAGCTTCACAGAGCTCCCAACCGGTAACTTGAAATATGCGCTTTCACACCCCCCACCCTTCTTCACCCCCACTCGGCCTCCTCTGCTTCCCGCGGCCACAAACTCTTGTCTGGGAAACACAAGCTGCTTGGATTCCACACACCCGAATGGGCTGGCTCTCTGAGTGCCATTTGTTGGCGGCTGGTGTTGCTTTTTTCTGCTTCTTTGGATTTCTTCCTTACCTCTCACCACCCCACCGACCTTTCACTCAAATACCAGGCTCTGTGCGCCATCTTTGCTTCTTCCTGAGGGGCTGCAGAACTCTGGTAATTTGTGATATACACTTTCCTACTCCCTACAATTCTTCACCACACTCAGCCCCCTCTGCTTCCCACGGACACAGTCTCTTGTCCGAGAAATATCTGCTGCTTAGATTCCACCAGCCCCCACTAGCTGGCTCTCTGAGTGTCATTTGTTGGCTTCTGGTGTTGCTTTTTTTACTGCTTATTTTTATTCCTTCCATACCTCTCACTGCTTCTCCCTCCTTTCCCTCAAATACCTGGCTCCTGCACCAGCTTTGCTTCTTCCTGAGGGGCTGTGGAGCTCCATTCGAGTGTGGAGCTGCTTCCCGGTCTGGGCTTCTGCGCTGGTGTGATCCTGGTGCTTTTGTTCGTTTTTTTGTTTTGAATTGTCTGCTTGCTTTCTTTTCCTTTTATTGAGTTGGGAGCCCTTTCTGGCCAGGTGGTGTTGCATGGCAAAGAGACTACCCCCTAGGCTTCCACAGACGTGCAGAGGGATCCCTGAGCACATTTTTTTTGTTGGTTTTATTTTCCTTTATTTTTTTTTCTGTATTTTGGAGGGCTTTTCTTGTTCTTTTCTTTTCTTTTTTTTAATTTGTTTTGTTTTCTTTTCCCTCTTTTTCCCTTTTTGTCTTTCTTCATTACTCAGTTTCTTGTCTGTCTATATCTTCCTTCTCTTTCTGTTCACTTAATATCTGGCATTGTATACCTCTACACCTTCTAGCCAGGCTGTATTACAACATCTGAGAGCGACTTCCCCAGACATCATAGCTGCAATGGTGGGATTGCTGGGAACTTTGTTTTTCTTTAACCTTTCTGATTTTTATTTATTCATTCTTTTCTGCCCTGTACTGATTACCAACCCACTCTGGTGGCTGTACTAAGTGCCACAAACAACCCGTCCCAGTAATTCCTCTTCAGCTAGACCAGCCCTGCCATACCATATCTGAGTGACTGACCCTGCCAATTGGAGAAGGAAGTGAAAAGTATTGTCCCCACAGACGAGCAAACAACAAAGAACACACAGTCTGCCTGCTCAGACATAGTCGAATTTAAAAAAAAAAGGGGGGACGAAACAAACAAAACTACAATCAATAAACGAAAAAAATAACTACTGAATGCTCCAAAGACAGCAGACAGTATCAAAACATTTACAAAAACAAGACAGGATGGTTCCAGTAGGCTTGCAAAATAAAATACCAGACGACTTTCCAGTGGAAGAAAACGAGTAGAACTCCTGATAGGAAAATCAAATCTCTAATACTCAGATTTCTCCAAGAGCTGACGCAAAAAGCTGCGAAACGTGAGAAAAAAATAGACAAATTCATGGAAAATACAGACAAAAAATTGGAAGAATTCAGAAAAATAATGCAGGAACAAAATGCCAAAATAAATTCACAACTAGAAATTATACAAAGACAACAATTAGAAATCCAAAAGATAAACAACAAGATTTCAGTAATGGACAGTGTCATAGTAGGGCTGAGAAGCAGATTTGAAATGGTAGAAGACAGGATCAGTGGAATTGAAGACAAACACGTGGATACAACTATGTTTGAGGAAAACTCAGAAAAAAGAACAAAGAAAAATGAAGAGACCCTGAGAGTTGTGGGATACAATCAAAAGCAAAAATTTTCAAGTGATTGGAATTCCAGAACAGGGGGAGAAAACAGAAAACACAGAGAGGATCACTGAAGAACTATGGACAGAAAAATTCCCCAATATCATGAAGGATGAAAAGCTGACTATCCAAGAAGCTCAACGAACCCGATATAGGAGAGAGCCCAAAAGAAAATTACCAAGGCATATCATAATCACACTCACCAAAACCAAAGACAAACAAAGAATCCTGAGAGCAGCTCGTGAAAAACAAGAAGTGACATACAAAGGAGAAACAATAAGACTAAGCTCAGATTATTCGACAGAAAACATTCAGACAAGAAGGCAATGCGATGAAATATATAAAATTTTGAAAGAAAAAAATTGCCAGTCAAGAATAATATATCCTGCAAAACTCTCATTCAAATTTGATGGTGAAATTAGGTCATTTGCAGATAAACAGAAATTAAGGGAATATGTAAAAGTCAAACCAAACTTACAAGAATTACTAAAGGGAGCTCTTCGATCTGAAGACAAGAAGATTTAGCTCAAATACAGAATCTAGGATGCAGGATTGTATCAGCCAGATACCAATCTAGAAAATGACCTCTCGAGCACTATCCAAAACCAAAAGAAATACAACAGGGAATCAGAGCAGTTAATCAGTAAATGACAATAACATCAAAACAATAAAAGAGGGAATAAATGGCATAGGTATAGAACCTTCTAATGGAGAGGAAGACAAGGTGATATGAAGTAATGGTAGACTGTTTCAAACTTAGAAAGATATGGGTAAAATTCATGGTAACAACAAAGAAAGTTAACAAACATACTCATAAAAAAAAAGAGGAAAAACATAAAGTCTCAACAAAAACAAAAGAAATGAAAAAAAAAATCCACAAACAAAACTAACTAGGAACAAGAGAGTAAGAAGAAAAAAGAAATCTTCAACACCACAAAAAAAAGCACTACAAAATGACAGCAACAAACTCACATCTATCAATAATTACACTAAAAGTTAATGGACTCAAAGCATCCATAAAGAGACGGAGAGTGACAGAATGGATAAGAAAACAGGATCCATCAATATGCTGTCTACATGAGACACACCTTAGAAACACAGATGTGAATTTATTAAAAATCAAAGGTTGGAAAAAAATATATCAAGCTAACAACTACCAAAAAAGAGCAGGAGTGGCAATTCTAATCTCAGATAAAATAGACTTTAAAATGAAATCTATCATAAAAGACAAAGAAGAACACTATATAATGCTTAAGGGGATGATCCATCATGAAGACATAACCATAAAAAACATCTACGCACCCAATGACATGGCTCCAAAATACATAAACACTAACAACACTGAAAACAGAAATTGACAGTTCCACAATAATAGTAGAAGACTTCAACACACCACTTTCAGTAAAGGACAGAACAACTAAAAAAAAAACTCAGCAGAGATACAGAAGACCTAAAGGGCACAATCAGCCAACTTAACCTCATAGTTATATATAGAACACTACACCCAATAGCTGCAAAGTACACATTCATTTCCAATGCACATGGAAGGTTCTCTAGAATAGACCACATCTTAGGCCACAGAGCAATCCACAACAAGAGCCAAAACGTTGATATAATTCAAAGTATATTCTCTGACCACAATGCCATCAAGGTAGAAATTAACAATAGAAAGAGCAAGGGAAAGAAATCAATTACATGGAAACTGAATAATACCCTGCCTACACATCACTGGGTAATAGAAGGAATCAGAGATGGAATCAAAAAATTCCTAGAATCAAATGAGAATGAAAACACATCATACCAAAACCTTTGGGACACAGCAAAGGCAGTCCTCAGAGGACAATTTATAGCAATAGATGTACATATCAAAAAAGAAGAAAGGGACAAAATCAACACATTAACTACAGAACTCAAACAAATAGAAAGAGAACAGCAAAAAAAAAGCTCACAACCACTGGAAGAAAGGAAACAGTAAAGATCAGAGCATAAATAAATGAAATAGAGAACAGAAAAACAATTGAAAGAATCAACAAAACCAAAAGTTGGTTCTTCGAAAGAATCAGCAAAATCGACAAACCACCAGCCAGACTGACAAAAGAAAAACAGGAGAGGCTGCAAATAACCCAAATAAGAAATGAAATGGGGGACATTACAACAGACCCAACTGAAATAAAAAGGATTATAACAGAATATTATGAAAAACTATACTCCAACAAATTTGAAAACTTAGAGGAAATGGATACATTTCTAGAAACACACGGCCTACCCAAACTACAACAAAGTGATATTGAAAATCTGAACAGACCCATAACAGGAGAAGAGATTGAAAAGGTAATAAAACAACTCCCAAACAAAAAAAGCTCTGGCCCAGATGGCTTCACTGGAGAATTCTACAAAACATTTACAGAAGAGCTTGTACCAGTACTTCTCAAGCTATTTCAGAGCATAAAATAGGAAGCCACACTTCCAAATTCATTCTATGAAGCCAGCATAATGCTGATACCAAAACCAGGCAAAGATGTCACAAAAAAAGAAAATTACAGACAAGTATCTCTCATGAATATAGATGCAAAAATTCTGAACAAAATTCTAGCCAATAGAATTCAGCATCATATCAAAAAAATAATCCACCACGACCAAGTAGGATTCATGCCAGGTATGCAAGGATGGTTCAACATTAGAAAATCAATCAACGTAATCCACCACATAAATAAAAGAAAAGAAAAGAATCACATGATCACTCAATTGATGAAGAAAAGGCATTTGACAAAGTCCAACATCTGTTCCAGATAAAAACTCTCAATAAAATAGGTATAGAAGGGAAATTTCTCAACATAATAAAGGGCATCTATGCAAAACCAACAGCCAACATCATTCTTAATGGAGAGAGGCTGAAAACATTCCCCTTGAAAACAGGAACAAGACAAGCATGCCCTTTATCACCACTCCAATTTAACATTGTGCTGGAAGTTCTAGCTAGAGCAATAAGGCAAGAAAAAGAAATAAAGGGCATCCAAATTGATAATGAAGAAGTTAAACTGTCCCTGTTTGCAGATGATATGATGCTATACACAGAAAACCCTGAAGACTCCATGAGAAATCTACTGAAACTTATAGAAAGATTCAGCAGAGTAGCAGGATACAAGATACACATTCAAAAATCAGTTGGATTCCTATACACCAGTAAGGAGAAGGATGAAAAGGAAATCAGGAAAACAATACCATTTATAATAGCCCCTAAAAAGACACAATACTTAAGAATAAATCTTATCAGGGATGTAAAAGAACTATACAAAGAAAACTACAAAACACTACTGCATGAAACCCAAAGGGATCTACATAAATGGAAAAACATACCATGCTCATGGATAGGCAGACTCAATATAGTGAAAATGACAATTCTACCCAAAGCAATTTACAAATACAATGCAATCCCAAACAAATACCAACAACATTCTTCAAAGAGATGGAAAAACTCATCATTAACTTTATATGGAAATGGAAGAAGCCCGAAATAAGTAAAGCACTACTGAAAAAGAAGAATAAAGTTGGAGGACTCACACTACCTGACTACAGAACCTACTATACAGCTACAGTAGTCAAAACAGGCTGGTATGGGTACAATGACAGATACATTGACCAATGGAACAGAATTGAGAACCCTGATGTAAATCCATCCACCTACGGTCACCTGATCTTTGACAAGGGCCCAAAGTCCATCATATGGGGAAAAGATAGTCTTTTTAACAAATGGTGCTGGTAAAACTGGATATCCATCTGCAAAAAAATGAAACAGAACCCATACCTCATGCTGTATACAAAAACTACTTCAAAATGCAAAAAAGACCTGAATATAAAGCCTAAAACTATAAAGTTCATAGAATAAAAAATAGGACCAACACTACAGGCCTTAATACATGGCATTAACATGATACAAACCATAACCATCAGCACACAAACCCCAACAGATAAGCTAGATAACTGGGATCTTCTAAAAATCAAACACCTATGCTCTTCAAAAGACTTCACCAAAAGAGTCAAAAGAGAACCTACAGACTGGGAAAAAATTTTTGGACAGTACAAGTCAGACAAGATCTAATCTCCATAATCTACAAGAAAATCCAACACCTCTATAACAAAAAGGCAAATAATCCTATTAATAAATGGGCAAAGGAAATGAACAGACACTATGCCAAAGAAGATATTCAAATGGCCAACAGACACTTGAGGAAATGCTTGCGATCACCAGCCCTTAGACAAATGCAAATTAAAACCACAATAAGATACCATCTCACCCCGGCATTACTGGCAAGAATCAAAAACACTGGAAATAACAAATGTTGGAGGGGCGTTGGGGAGATCAGAACTCTTATGCACTGCTGGTGGGAATGCAAAATGATACAACCATTTTGGAAAATGATATGGCACTTCCTCAGAAAGCTGAAAATAGACATACCATTCGATCCAGCAATTCCACTCCTAGGAATATATCCTAGAGAAATAAGAGTCATCACTCGAATAGACATATGCACACCTATGTTCATGGCAGCATTGTTCACAATAGCAAAACAATGGAAATAACCTAGACGCCCGTCAACAGATGAATGGATAAGCAAACTATGGTCCATACACGCAATGGAGTACTATGCAGTGAGAAAGATCATTGATGAATCTCTGAAGCATCTCATAACGTGGACGAAACTGGAGGATATTATGCTGAGTGAAATAAGTCAATCACAAAAGGACAAATATTGTATGAGACCTCTATTGTAAAAACCCATGAAAAAGTTCACACACAAAATGTAACAATCTTTGTTGGTTACCAGGGTTGGGAGGGGTGGGGGAGAAATACTAAATAAGCAATAGATAACCGGTATCTTGGGTGAAGGGTGAGACAGTAAACAATACAGGGGAAATTAGCACAACTTGTACAAGGACAGGTCATGGAAGCCCCATGGACACATCCAAACTCCCTGAGGGACTGAATTGCTGGGCGGAGGGCTCTGGGGACCATGATCTTGGGGAACATCTAGCTCAATTGGCATAACGCAGTTTATAAAGACAATTTTCTACATTCTAACTTGGTGAGTAGTGTCTGGGGTCTTAAAAGCCTGTGAGCGTCCATCTAAGATACTCCACTGGTCTCATCCATTTGGGAGCAAGGGAGAATGAAAAGAAATGATACAAGGAAAAGATTAGTCCAAAGGACTAATTGTCCACAGCTACCAAGGCCTCCACCGGACTGAGTCCAGTATAGCTAGATGGTGCCTGGCTACCACCACTGACTGCTCTGACCAAGGTCACAACAGAGGATTCTGGACAGAGCTGGAGAAGGATGCAGAACATAATTCTAGCTCACACAAAAAAGACCAGATTTACTGGCCTAAAGCAGACTGGATAAACCCCGAGAGTAATGCCCCTAGACACCCTTTTAGCTCAGTGGTGAAGTTATCTCCAAGGTTCACCATTCAGCCTGGGAGTGGACAGCCCCGTAAAATCAAATGAGACTAACATGGTACAGTAATCCAGGGACAAGGGCCAGAAGGCAGAAGTGGACAAAGAAGCTGGTGATAGGGAACCAAAGGTTGAGTAAGGATATTGTTGATGTGTTGTGAGATTGTTAACCATTGTCATAGGGCAACATTTGTAGTAACTGTTAAATGAGAAACAATTTGTTCTGTAAGCCTTCATCTTAAGTGAGAACAACAGCACAATTGGAAGAGTGTAGTCAATGTCACTGAACAGCGCATGTAGAAATTTTTGAAATGGTGTATCTTTGGCTATGTGTATTTTCACCAAAAAAAAAAGGTTGAGAAGTTAGAAGGTTGACATCTTGTGGGGTTGTTAACCAATGTTATAAAACAATGTGTACTACTGTTTCATGAGAAACTATTTGTTCTGTAAGCCTTCACCTGAAGTGCAATAAAATAAAATGGTGCCACCACTGTGGAGAACAGTTTGAGAGTTCCTCAAAAAGTCAAACACAAAGTTATCATTTGACCCAACAATTCCACTCCTGGGTATGTACATAAAGGAATTAAAAAAAAAAAAATAAGTAGTGATAAAGGGCATCCTTTATCTGGTTCCCATTCTCAAGGGGAGTGCTTTTGAACTCTCTCTATTTAGGATGATGTTGGCTGTTGGCTTTATATAAATGCCCTTAATTACATTGAGGAATTTCCCTTCTATTCCTATTTTGTTGAGAGTGTTTGTCATGAATGGGTGGTGGATTTTGTCAAATGCCTTTTCTGGATTGATTGATAAGACCATGTGTGTGTTGTCTTTTGTTTTATTTATGTGATGGATTACATTGATTGTCTTTCTAATGTTGAACCGTCCCTGCATACCTGGTATAAATCCCACTTGATCATGGTCAATTATTTTTTTGATAAGTTACTTAATTCTATTGGCAAGAATTTTGTTGAGGATTTTTGCGTTGATGTTCATGAGGGATATCAGTCTGTAATTTTCCTTTTTTGTGATGTCTTTACTTGGTTTTGGTATCAGGGTTATGCTGGCTTCATAGAATGAGTTTGGAGTATTCCGTCTTTTTCTGAAATACCTTTAGTAGTAGTGGTGTTAATTCTTCTCTGAAAGTTTGGTAGAATTCTCCAGTGAAACCGTCTGGGCAAGGGCTTTTTTTTTTTCGTTGTTTTGGGAGTTTTTTAATAACCTTTTCAATATCTTCTTTTGTTATAGGTTTATTTAGTTGTTCTACCTCCATTTGTGTTAGTTTAGGTAGGTAGTGAGTTTCTAGAATTTTGTCGATTTCCTCTAGGTTTTCAAATTTGTTAGAGTACAATTTTTCATAGTATTCTGTTAAAATTTTTTTTTAATTTCAGTTGGGTCTGTTGTATCACTCATCTCACTTCTTATATGGGTTATTTGCTGTCTTTCCAGTTTTTCTTTTGTCAGTTGGCCAGTGGTTTATCAATTTTGTTGACCTTTTTGAAGAACAAGGTTTTGGTATTGTTAACTCTTTCAATTGTTTGTCTATTCTCTATTTCATTTAATTCTGCTCTAATTCTTATTATTTCCCTTCTTCTGGCACCCAAGGGCTTCTTTTGCTGCTCTCTTTTTACTTGTCCCAGTTGTAGCATTAATATTTCTTAAGTTCCTCTATTGGTTGGACTGCATTTTGCATCATTTCCTTCCTGAACTCTTGAAGTGTTCTGTATATTAATCTTTTGTATTATGCCTGCTGTAGTTCCAAGAAATTCTGTTCCTCCAGAAAATTTCTTGATTCTTTACTTTGAGAACTGACTGAAGCCATCATTGTCTGCCTCTTTATGTGATTTGATATTGACTGTTGTCTCCGATCCATCAATAAGTTATTATATTTGTTTATTTTATGTTTGCTTACTGTGTCCTAGCTTCTTTTTTTGTTTTGATATGCCCAAATAGGCTGCCTGTGTGAGCTAGCCCAATCACTGGCACCCCTGAAGCTCCAAAGTCCTGCTGCCATATAGACAGAACTGCCACTACGTATGTAAGGCCAAGAGTCCTCCCACTCCTCCTGTATGGATTCAGCTAAGGTGTCCAGGTAGTTGGCTACCAAGTGTGTGGTGCAGTCTCCCACCTACAGTCCTAGGCAGGCATGAGTGATTGGTGTAGGCACAGGCATCTGTCTTCAGCAGGGAGAAACATGTTGAGCAAGCAGGTGGCTGATGGCCACCCCCGAGTGTCCAGGAAGAAAGTGTGTCCCTGTTCCCTAGAGTACATAGGTGGGTGGGTTTTGCAGCCAGACTGTGATCACCCAGTGCTGTTGGCTGTAAGGACTGGGGTGGGGGGGCACCTCATATTCTCAGGCCCCTGTCAGAGGTGGCTAGGTGGCGTGGGTGCAGCCACCAGTTCTCAGGTCCCTGATGTGATTAAATGGGCAGAGCAGTTTCATATGTCACTAACCAGCCACATCACAGCTGAAACAGTTGAAGTTAGACTTCAGTTATATACCCTGTTGTACTGTGGTAATGAGGGCCTACACTGTTGAAATGGGCCCACACAAGTCTATGCAGGGATGAAAGGCATTCAAAGTCCATGGACCGCTTATGCCTGTGCCTGGGCAAAGGGGCTGTGCGTACCCTGAATTCCTGACTTAGAATAGCCAGAAGATTATTTTTCCCCTGTTTGTTAATTTGTTCCCTCTCCAAGGCATGGAGAATGGCTTAAGGCACGTGACGAGTCCTACTTCTAGCCCAGGAGACTTGGCACTCTCTGAAGCCATCCCCACCCAGTGCAGAGCAGGGAGCGGTGAGGTAAATGGAACATAGATTTTTCCCAAAGGGGGTAGTTTTTGATCCATGTGGTAGGCCAGACGCAAGTACTTATCTTTTGCCAATTGAGGGCTGGTTTTCACTGGTTCTGGATAGCCAAGTAGACTATATGCCGCTGGTTCTCTCCCAGTGTGGAAAATTCCCCCCAGGCACTGCTGCTTGCCTCACCATGCACCACAAGCTAATCCAGCCTGAAGGGCTCCGGCTGCTGTCAGGTCAGGTCTGGCAACTCCTTGCTGCTTCCAAACTTTCTCTCCTTCCACTGCCACTCAGTTGGGTTGATTCCTCAAGTTTGCCTTTGATGTTCAGGGCTCCTATATTGTCATATATAATTGATTCACTTGTTTTTTCAGGTCTTTGTTGTAAGAGGAACCACCGGAAGCCTCTGACTACTCCACCTTCTTGTCCCCACCTCGTTCTCATGACCTCAATACTTTTGAGGAGTAATGTACAGACATTTTGTGGAATGTTCCTCTTTTTGCATTTGTCTGTCTGTTTGTTTTTTCCATGATTAGGTTGACATTTTGGATTTGGGAAAAGAATATTGCAGAGGTGATTTACCTTTCTCACATCATATTATAACTTCTTTTAAAAGACACTTAAGCCATCCGTTTTTAGAATTTACACAAATCTTGGCATTACTGATTTCCATTTATTCTAGTTTCAGCTCTGATATTATATGTGGATGATGAAAAACCATGGGGATTGTGATATATATAGTTTTACTATTCATACATTATTTTCAACTCTAAAATTTCATGAGATACAAATATTACAGGCCTTGAGGGCAGTAGTAACTACTAGGGCTCCTGAGTAGTGCAAATGGTTTGTGCTGGACAACTAACCTAAAGGTTGGCAATTCAAATCCATTCAGCAGTGCCTCAGAAAGGTCTGGTGATCTGCTTCCATAAAGATTACAGTCAATAAAATCCTATAGAGCAGTTTCATTCTCTAACACATGAAGCTTCTATGGCTGAAATTGACTCCACAGCAATGGACTTGTTGGTTATTGTTGTTGTTTTTTTGTAGTATACTACTAATATCATTTGATAGTTTGCATTTTTTGTTTGCCAAAATTTAATAATACCCAATGAAAATATACTCATGCATGGAAAAATAACAGGTATTAGAAGCTTTAATTTAATTATAAAGCAACTAATTTTAACATGTTTAAAAAAACAAGGTAATTAAAACTGGCATATAATTTGCCAAAAAAGTCTTCTAATTGGGCTAAAGAGTCTGTCTCCAATGACTCAATCCAAAATTTATTTTGTGCATCTGGCAAGAGAACATCTATATGAAAGTAAAAATTTGTTCCTTGGTGAGTCCCAGAACTGACTTTATAAATGCTTTCCTTCAATAATATTTTACTTAGCAATATTAGATTATTTTTCATTCTAGGTACCTATTGAGTGACCACAGACATTTAAGACATTTCATCTGTATTGCCTTTGTAGCAGAAGGTATTATTTTTGCTTTTTTACAGAAATACTTTCAAATAGACTTTTTACTATAGCATTCTATTAAAATACCTTGTTACTTAAAGTCAATAACACACAAATTCATTTGCATCCTATGCATGTTTTCATTATTTCAATGTTTCTACACCTAAATTCTACTCACCTAAATCAACAAATATTTATTATTTTTAAGGAGAATTTTCTCATAGTTTATAGTAAGATATAGTTTTTATATCAGTGTCATTGGAAGTATAAGTAGCATTTTACAGCCTAAAATTTTCACTGATTATTCTGCATACACATTGGCATGCATTTTTATTTACTCATTGATCATATTTACGTGGACCTATATTTACTTATTATTCATGAACAAAGTTACCTGAACTTCAACAAGTCAAAAATTAATTACATCATATTTAACCCATACCTGCACAGTCCCTGTGTTCCTTTGGTAAACAAGGTGACCATCTACCCATTCCCATAAACTAAAAAATTTCTGAATGAAATGGACTTTTTCCTCCCATTTACCACACAATTTACCTTCTCCCTATGTCCAGTCAATTCTGCATCAGACATTTCTCTTAAATATGATAACTCTCATTACTCACTGCCGTGTCTTAGTTCTGTACTTCATTATCTTCTCCTGTACTACCTCAAAACGTTCTTAACTGGTCATCCTGCCAATAGCCTCTTACCTGTAGCTCATTCCCCACAAGGTGATCGGACTTACTTTTTTGAGATATAGATCCAATCATGTGACTCTTCATAGTATAATTTTGTTACTTTTTACCTAAGGTGAAGGATGAAGCCCAACAATCTTCTAGGCATGGAATATAAACTTTTCCACAATGTGCTTGCAACTTTACTCTCAAAATTCAGTACCTATCACTCTCTACCTTCACTTTCTCAACTCACTATCATAACTTTGAATGTCTTGTGACTCACATGCTGTTGATCTTTCATAATAGTTATCTCTTTCCTATGTCTATTCAATTCTTAAGATATATTGCTGTATTATATATTTCCTATAGTTACTAAGATGTTTGAAAATATTTTAATGTTACTTGTCTATATTTTAATTTTAATGCGGCCTGTGTAAAGATCTAGTCTGCACATAAACCATTATACATGTGATAGTATTTGTAATAATGTAAATATATGATGTGTATAAGGTTCCTAGGTGGCAAAAATGGCTTGTGTTCAACTGGCTAACCTAAAGGTTGACAGTTCAAACCAACCAGGTGGTACCACCAAAGAAAAGTTTTGGCAATCTACTTCTGCTAAAATCACAGCCAAGAAAACTTTATGGAGCAGTTCTACTCTGTAACATATGGGGTCACCATGAATCGGAATTGACTCGACAACAACTAACAACAACAACAACAACAACAACATAGTGTATGTGATTGATTTCTAACCAACCAAACCAAACCTGATTGCTGTAGCGTCGATTCTGACTCATAGCAACCTCGTAGGACAGAGTAGAACTGTGCCATAGGGTAGATTCTAACTGTACCACCAGGGATCCATTGATTTCTAAAGATGGTACATTACCTTTATTATTTTTGTCTCAGAGAATGGATTGAGAAGACTATCCTTTTTCTATAGAGATTTTCAATAAATTAAATATGGAAATAGTTTTAAAGCTTTAAAACTCAATCTGAATACTAATCCATTCTGCACTCTCTGTCAGGATAGCACTTTGATAATTTCTTCCACAGTTACTGGCCTGGACTGTTCATATGTTCTGTATTTTATAGAAGATATTACATCACTAATTTTTTTAAAGGAAATCAATTTAAATAAATTTCCAAATAAATTAATACATGACACCACAGGATTTTCTAAAATATCTTGAAATTTATTGTTTTAAGTATTTTGTTTTATTGATTTTTGCACTGATTGGTATCTGCATTTATTTTTTATTGCTGTGTATCAATTTACCAGAAAATAAACACCATAAAACAATATGCATTGCTTACTTAATTAACTTTCTACAGGTCAGAAGTCTGGCATGACAATGGATGGGTTCTCTGCTAGGAGTATCACAAGGCTGATGTCAAGGTGTTAGCAGCTGAGTTCTCTGAAGTTCCTGAAGAAAAATACACTTCCAAGTTTATTCTTATTGTTGACAGAATTCAGCTCCTTGCAGCTGTGTGACAGTTCCATTTTTCCTTGCTGGCTATAAGCTACAGGCTGCTCTCAGTTCCCAGAGGCTACCCAGGTTCCTTGTCACATGGTCCCGTCCATCTTCAAAACAGAAATGGCACTTCAATTTCTTCTCATGCTTCAAATCTCTGACATTTTCTTCTGCCACCAACCAGAGAAAGTGCTCTGCTTTGAAAGGGATCACGTGGTTAGGTCAGACTCACCTGCAATATCTCCCTATGTTAAAGTCAGTTGTGCAGTATAGTATAACCTAATTATGGCAGTAAAATCCATCATATTTACTAACCCCTGGATAGTACATGGAACCCTGGTGGCACATTGGTTAAGAGCTATGCCTGCTAACCAAAACGTCAGTAATTCAAATCCACTAGCCACTCCTTGGAAACCCTATAGGGCGGTTCTACATGGGGCAGTCGGAATCACCTTGACTGTAAGGGTTTTTTGTTTTATTTTATTTTATTTTTTTGGTTTGGATAACGCAAGTCTTCCGCAACAGGGATAGGAAATATTGCATAGACTGGCAGTACGATGGTATGTTGAATAAACAAGGGGCCATGCCTGCCATCTTAAGTAATATAGAGAGCTAATGAGCTATCCCCTTATTAGGTACTATAGGAACTAACCTCTGCCTTTAGAGTATCTGCTTATTTAGGTATACCTTCGGTTCAAACTCAGTTAAAGAAAACAAGAGACTGGGGTCTTCAGTCCCGCTAAAATCAGTCTTGGACCAGTTCAGGCCCGCCTGAACTGCACAGTACCGAAGACTTTGTTCTCCAGACGACTTATTGCATCAGAGGCCGAAAAACACACTCCTGTCTACGCCCCTGATGTGGGCAAAATGCCATCTTTGTGGCTCCCCCTTTCAGACTGAACAGGTGCAGAAGACCAGACCACCTGGAGAACGCCTCTTCGGGTCAAACCAGTTAGCAAGCTGGCTTCACCTTACGGTGTTCCTGGGGACCCCAGACCAGGTTCACCTCACCCATATAAACCCCTTGGGCTATTGTTCTGCGAGACATCTTGCCGACCCTAGTCCTGGTGTGCTCCTTTACTTGGCCAACTAAATAAATCTTCTTCTTTCGCTTTCATTTGCTGTGTGTGTCTTCCTAGATGCGCAGAACAGCCTGGAAGCATCAGGTTACATTGGGGAGCCATCTTAAATTCTGTCTACCACACTATCCAAAATCACGTCTAAAATAGACATATTCTTCTGTATTCCCAGTAAATGGGAGTCTGAATTCATCCACATAACAAAGCGAAGCAATTTAGATTTGTCTAATCCTTAAGCTACACTTTCCCGTTTAATAAACAGGTTTTACTAGATAATTGAAATGATTTTTTTTCACAAATACCTCTAGAGAATAATCATTACTTTTTATCCTTATTAATAGACAATTATCCACTCTTATCAGACTGCATCTGCCTCTCCGTATTTATACCACCAGCCCCTCCGTATTTTAAACCATTTTTCAAACTTCCTTCAGGTACAACTTCCTACAAAAACAAATCAGATTATTTCATCTCTGTAATTAAAAGTATGTTAAATCCTTTCTTTCCTTATGATAAATTTCAAACTCCTTGACATATTAATACAAATGTGTGAGGGCAACAACCAGTACAAAATAATTTCTGGATTATAATAAACATTTAATAAGTATTTGCTTGTTGAATTACTGAAGAATATTAGCTTTAAAAATATTCTCAATTACCTTGTCAACTTCAATTTCTACCACTTTATCCCAATGGTTCAAATGGCATTAAATATCTCACCTTTCACAGAATACACAAGCCATTTCATACATTTTTGTCTTGACACATCCTCTTAGCTCTTCCTACAAAGTCTTTCTCTGCCTTCTCATTTCTCAAAATCTATCCAGAATGCCTCCTACAATGTGAACTCTTAATGATACCCCTGAATATTTTAGTTTTCTTCCTTTTCTGTCATGTAAACTACCTTGTAGGTATAAGTAGTATAATCATGTTGGAATAAAGTACTGTAAGGTGACAGTGTGCTTGGGTAAGCCTGTATTTTTGAGAAAAATGATGGGTTGGAAATACTACTCGTCCTGTAGCAAATTAGGAAAAAAATGACGTGCTATAAAATTTACATTTTTGACTTTTATACAAGAAAGCTAACTTTTGGACTCACTGGGCAATAAAAAGTTGATAATATCTACTTAAGAGAAGAAATTGCAGCCCAGGGTATGCATAAAGAATACGCCTGCAGATGTATGGAAGCAGCACTGAGAGTGACTCACACAGGAAAAAGTGTAGACCAGAAGTGGTAAAAGGGCATAGAGAGTGAGTTTGACTCTACGGCAGTAGGTATGTTGTAACTCCCACCCTGGAGCCATTAGCAGTATTAGGGGACTCAACTTTCAGGCAAGAATAGTGAAGTTGGGAATTTACTAGGCCCTATCAGGGAAGTAATATCAGGGAAGATCAACGGACAAATCTGCCTAGCCCAATAGCCACCAATGAAACACTTTATCAAATCCCAACAAAAATAATTAAATTCTTTTGAAATTGCAATTGTATCAAGTTTATCAGTATGAACTCTCATTCATAGTCACAGACTTTCACGTGAATGGAATAACACTGGAAGTCTACCCATCTTTCAAAAAATATTTCTCCCCATTTCTCTAAGATATTAAAATTATAGAAAAATATTTCTAAAATAAACAAAAGTTTAACACAAAAAATATATTAAAAAACTGAGATAGACATATATTAAAATACTAGACACCTCAATATAAGTAAAACAAAAATCCTCACAACTCGACCAATAAGCAACATTATGACAAATAGAGAAAACATTGAAGTTGTCAAGGATTTCATTTTACTTGGATCCACAATTAAAACCCAGTCAAGAAATCAAACAAGATATTGCACTGGGCAAATCTGCTGCAAAAGATCTCTTCAAAGTATTCAAAAGGCAGGATGTCTCTTTGAGGACTAAGGTGTGTCTGACTCAAGCCATGATATTTCCAGTTGCCTTATATGCATGTGAAAGCCAGACAATGAATAAGGAGGACTGAAGAATTGATGACTTTAAATTATGGTGTTGGTGAATAATATTAAATATACCATAGATTGCCAGAAGAACGAACAAGTCTGTCTTGGAAGAAGTATAGCCAGAGTCTCCTTGGAAGCAAGGATGGCAAGACTTTGTCTTAAGTACTTTGGACATGTTATCAGGAAAGACCAGTCCCTGGAAAGGACATCTTGATTGATAAAGTAGAGGGTCAATGAAAAAAAGAGAGACCCTCAATGAGATGAATTGACATAGTGGCTGCAACAGTGGGCTCTAACATAGCAACAGTTGTGAGGATGTGCAGGACCGGGTAGAATTTTTTTCTGTTGCACATAGGGTTGCTATGTTGGAACCGACTCAATAACACCTAACAACCACAAAGACACAATGTGGTAGGCTGAATACTGGCTACCAAAAGATACTTCCTAATCCCTGAAGCCTGTGAATATTATTTTATATGGCAAAAAAAGGACATTGCTGACGTGATTACGTTAAATATTTGAGATTTTGAGATTATCTTGGATTATCTGGTGGGCCCTATTTTATTACTGTAAGAAAGAAGCATAGGCAGAGAAGGAGACAGAGTGATGATGGAGAAGAGAGAGATTTGGAGGTGCCGGCCTTGAAGTCTGGAGTGATGCAGCTGCAAGTCAAGCAATTCTGCCAGCCCCCAGAAGCTGGAACAAGCAAGAAACAGATTATCCTCTAGGGTCTTTGGAGGGAACACAGCCCTGCCAAGACCTTAGTTTCAGTCTAGAGATACTGGTTTAAGACTTCTGGCCTCTAGAACTGTAAGAAAATAAATTTCTGTTATTTAAGTTACCAAGTCTGTGGTAATTTTTTACAACAGACACCAGAAACTCATATATATGGAATGATAGAAGAATAGATAAATTAGCTAACCAGGGGGAATAATAGGTTTAACATGTTTTGAAGGGGAATTCTAATTTCTTATAACAATCTAGTTTAAACATAACTAAGACTTTCCAATTACAAATATTTTATTTTTCAATTATAGCCAATACTCAAATAATCAGAATAATTGAGACAGAGAGAATGGAGGGGTGGACAGGCTAATGCAGACAGTTTTGAAGGGTAAATACAGGTAACTTGAAATGATGCTGAAAAAGAAAAATGATATAAATTGTGAACTATAATGTAAAATTTCATCCAGTACTTAGGAACACATTCCCATTCTCAAGGAATCATCCAAAAGTATTGGATACATGAAATATTTTATTACTCAAAAATTACTTGAATAAATCTTGCCAAAAGATTACAAAACACAGCCAGAGTGGACATTTAAAAACAAATCATGTCACTCACCTGCTTAGAATATTCAAATGCACTTGGCATAAACCCAACTTCCTTTTCATGACTGATGAGGCCCTATATAACCCAGAACTTTCTCACTCATCCATCTCATCTCCATTACTCATGTTCTCCCTGGACTCCTCCAGAACCCTAGGTTGCAAACTTGCCAGCCTCCTTTTTGTTATGGTGCACAGCAAGGTCTTTCTGGTCTTAATTTCTTAGCGTAACCTTTTCCCTGGGCCTGGCAAGCATTTCCCCAGATCTTCACATGGCTATCTACCTCTGGCATTAAGGTAGGGTCTTCCCCAACCATTAAATCTAACCCACCAAAATCTGGTTTATATTCTTTTTTATTTTCTTCATATCACCATCTAAAATTATTTTCTTAGTTTATTTACTAGTTCATTTGTCTGCTTCAGCTAGAACTTTGAGCAAGAATTTTGACTTATTCAGAAGTATGTAAGACCCAGAACAGTGCTTGACACCCAATAGGCACTAGATAAATATTAGTTGCATGACTGAATACAGATGATTGCTAACCATTCCCTTTGGCTTCTGAATTATTTCTGTGTACTGTCTTTAGGTCTCTTGCTCTTGCATGGGAGTCAGTCCATCTCTCTTTATATTCTTAATTTTTCTTTGAAGGTACCACAAGATACCATCATTGTTTGTTTTCTCAAACCAAGGTTCCCACCAATCTAAGTCAAATTGTTGTCAGTTGAGAATTTAATGACACAGATTATTAACATTAATTTATTCAAATTAATTTCTCCTCATACTGAGAATGCCTTTCCTGGCCTCTTGCAAAGGAAGTTATTGGAGAAAAAAATAAAGCCAAGACCGAAAGACTTTAGGGAAAACCTTTCAGTTTAGATTCTTAGATTTTTAACACAAAGTTCAATATTTTCATCTCCGGGGAACCCCCCACTCCCACCCTATTTTCCATCCCAGTCCCTCTTTCCTTATTTATTGAAGATCAACTATATGTTAGACACCATTCTAGACCCTTGGGTTACAGGAGTGAACAAAGTCTCTGGTCTCACAAAGCTTACCTCTGAGTGGGTGAAGACAGCCAATAAATAAAAATAAATAAGTAAATATGCATTCCATAAGATGTAAATAATTACATTGGAGATGTTAAAAAAAGTGACAAGGGAAATATTTAAATGTGGGGGTTGAGTGTATATTAATTAATGTCAGATGTTCAAAGATAGATCCAACCTCATGGTGGGCAGAGCACTGGAAGACATAAGGCTGTAATTCATCCATGAATACAGACAAAAGCATTCCAGGCAGGGAGGATAGCCAGTGGAAAAATCTTGAGCGAAATGAGGAAGTGTCTGTTATGTTCAAGAAATAATATAGAGCTCCGTGTCGGCCAGAGTGAAGCGAGTGAAAGAGAGTGATAGAAGATAAGGTCAGAAACACCTAAGTAGAGAAGGTGTATCATAAAGGGCCTTACTTGACTGTTCTAAGAACTTAATCTTTAAATCTGAGTAACATGGCAAGCTAAGGAAGGGGAAAATAAAGTAATAACATAATCTGATTTATTTCAAATAGGTCATTCTGGATGATATGTTGAAAACATATTCCTCCCTCTTTTAAGTTAAGAAAAATTCTGAAGACAGAGAGTTTTCCAACTATTCAAGTTTCAAGTAGACTGGCAAATATTCAATTGCCAAGGGGAAGACTTTATCTTATTAAAATAGGTACAACATAGTATCTAGATCTTTGGTTGAACCATTTGAAATTTAAAATATTCAACAGTTTTTGACTTGCAAAAGTGGCAAATTCATATGCTTTAAACTAATAATTATCAAATAATACTAAAAATATGCTTTTAATAGATATCTTTTGCAGATGTTTTAGTAGTTTTATTTTTTTCACTAATGTCCTGTCAATTATTATTTTTCATTATGGTTAATCTCCAAAGTCATGTATCTACATCTGTTAATAATTTGTCTGAATTTAAGAGATTATTCCTGCTTTGCTTCCTCTTTGAACTTATGATGCTGAAGTGTCTAAATTTGGGTAAGAGATATGAAGAATTTAAGTGTGGAATAAAATTTACAATAAGTTTTAAGACTCCATACAAAGGTAATATTTTCCCCACAAATAAGATGAATTGTGAAAACCTCTATTTCTAGGGTCTCCTTGATTTATCCTGCCTTCATTAACACCTGTAAAATGTGGTAAATACACCTTCCTCTCAAATTTCAGTGGTTAGTTAGAATAATTAGTGATGTCTCAGCTGAATTACAATTATGGGATAAAAACTGCTAAAATAACTTGCTGTGTGCAATCAAGTGGATTCTGACCCATAGAGACCCTAGACCAAAAACCAAACCCAAGCCAATGTTGTCTAGTTGATTCCGACTCATAGCGACCCTATAGGACAGAGTAAAACTGCCCTATATGGTTTCCTAGGCAGTAATCTTTATGGAATAAGATGGCCAGGACTTTTCTCCCATGGAGCTACTGGTGAGTTCGAACGGCCGACCTTTCAGTTAGCAACCGAATGCTTAATCATTTCACCACCAAGGTGCCTTTAAAATAACTTAGGGGACATTAAAATTTTGATAAAGCTATGAGATTCTTTAGAAGACAATAATATGTAAGAAAATTTTTCATAAATATTCAGTTGTACTCATACGTGCTTTCCCTTTACTGATTTTTATTTTACCAAGATTAAAATCTATTGTGGTATAAATTATGAAAAACAGGTGAACATTAGCACAAAATAAGTAGAATTATGATTCTATGATAGAATTATAGAAGATAATTGTAGCCTAGCTTCCACTAAGTAAGAGAAATGTGATTCAGAATTATGTTTTCCCTCAAAAGTGTTTGTTTAAATGGTAGTTTATGCTGTCAAATGATGGACCACACTTGAAAGAATAATTTCCAAAGGAGAATTTTACTCTCACAGAGTTAAAATTGCATAGTATGAAGTAAGTTTGTTGCACACAAGAAGGATAAGGGATTCTCCAACATTAACTATGGCTTAGCAATAACATAACCCTGAAATATAGTATTCTGTGTCACGCATGTCAACAAAATGACTGTTAACGGGCGAATGTCACAGGGACTTTTTATTGCCACTAATGTAAGCTTTATTTTTTTTTAATAAAATTAATTAAGTTCCCTGACAAGTAGTTTCATGAGGTGTACACCGAAACTAATTAAGCCTGTTTTCTTAGGGATTTATGACTTATGGTTGATTAACTTTATAACTGAATTACATACTAATCTCCTAGGGTTATAGTCCCTTTCATGGATTGAATTGTGTCCCCTAAAAATATCTGTCAACTTGGCTGGGTCATGATTCCCAGTATTATATGATTGTGTACCATTTTGTAATCTGATGTGATTTCCCTATGTGTTGTAAATTCTATCACTATGATGTAATAAAATGGATTAGAGGCAATTATATTGCTGAGGTCTACAAGATTAGTGTCTTAAGCCAATCTCTTTTGAGATATAGAAGAGAGAAGTGAGCAGAGAGACAAGAGAACCTCATACCACCAAGAAAGCAGCACCAGAGCAGAGTGTGTCCTTTGGATCTGGGGTTCCTGCTTGGAGAAGCTCCTTGTCCAGGGGAAGATTGATGATAAGGACCTTTCTCCAGAGCCTACAGAGAAAGCCTTCCCCTGGAGATGATGCCCTAAATTTAGACTTCTAGCCAACTAGACTGTGAGGGAATAAATTTCCCTTTGTTAAAGCTATCCACTTGTGGTAACTCTGTTATAGCAGCACTAGATGACTAAGACAGTCCCTTATATTTTTGACTTTACACTATTACTCTTATCAGATAATACCTTTAGGAATGTTCATAGAAACAATTGTTATTTAAAGAGCACAGATTTAAAATAGCCCCAGTATTGCAACAATATTCTACATTATCACAGGAGAAATCCTTGATGTGTAAGAGAAACCCTAGTAGGGTAATGCCACAATGCATGGGGGCCACAACTCATTAAACTCTAAGCCATTCAAAGGTAGGAAATACAGCTACACACAAAAAAGTCACAGAAGAATATGAACACTGAAATGAATGTGTAAATTCTGGAACTGTTCTCATGGTTTAAAAGTGTTTTGATAATTGAGAAGAAGAAAATACCTAGTGTTTCCAGCTATTGAAAAGACAAATATTTTATATAAGAGTAGCTTAAATCCTCATATGCAGGAGTTATACAAAGCAGTTGTCCTATACCAAAAATTTAATAATACAAATGCTCTAATTTAAGAATTATGTGGTTGGGTTTTTCCTTTCCGTTTACATTATAGAAGTGAATTAAACTTAAGATCATCTGAAACACTACATTTTGAATCATGCTCTGCATACTATTTCCCTCTAGTAGCTCTCTGTTTATTAAAATTTGATCTCGTGCTCTCTTGTTGAATATCAACACTTTCTCAATTGGACTACCAATTACAAACTCCACAGATATTACATATAGTACATAGTTCTCATATCTATAGTATTTATTTGTTTAGCTCATTAATTAAGCTCTTAATTCAGGCTTGGCTTTCTGCCATCTAGGCTTGCTCTCTTACTTTCAACACTGAAGACTCTTCCTGTTCTTGATTCTACATTTCACCGCTTTCCTTTTTCCCAGTCAGCATCTAAAACATGTTTATTTTTCTGTCTTTAGGGAAAGAAACATATGGCCTGTTCTAGCCAGTTGCGCACATCAGGTCCAAGGAAAAGCTACTGGCCTAAAATAAATCTGCTCCTGGATTCAACCCAAAGATCTGCGTCTTAAATCCAGGACTTTTCTGGGACAGAAAAAAATATTTTAGCTCTCTGGAAAGTGTGTGCCTCTCCAGTATTTCCAAGTTTCTTTCAGATACACAAGGCACAAAACAATTCTGATCTCAAAATGTTGGATTGCGTTCATCTTTTTCTTATTGCAATTTAAAGATTTAATAGACATTTGAATATATTTAACAAACAAAATAGTGGATGTGAGCTTACTTCTAGAGAAAGGTAAACAGACCGAAGTGTCCTGCTCTTTCAGCTTCTAGATCAGTGAAGAAGAGCAGTGTCCAACAGGGTTAGTGGTCTCACCACCATCAACAGCTATGTAGCACTGAACACATGTGTATGCAGTATGAGGTCATGTGAACACACACACACACACACACACACATACACACATCGCCAGTCAGAGCTACCGTGTGTGCCATTAACCATTTGCTTTAGGTAGGTTTTTACCCCTGAGAGCCAGCTTATTGGGGACTGTCCTTCTTTCTGGCTTATGCCAGAAAGCTATATGTAGAAGCACAAGGCCCTGAACTGTCAAAGCAAATTCATGCAAATCATGATCTTAAGAAATACCAAAACTTGCTAATGATTAGGGAAGGATAGAAGCAAATAGCGAGCACCAATACAGCATCACAACATTGGTCTCTTGAAGGGACCTAAGTCATCAAATTAAGCTTAAAAAAATATATATATATATATACTCCTTTTCCACCCAGGGACATGTTTGGTTTCAGAGTAACAGATAAGATATAATGATGTGTATAGTACAAGCTAGGCAAAGGAAGTCGCTCAGATTTAGGCTTCTTTGTGTTTATACTGCATTATTCACTCAGGCTGAGAGCCTATACAGCTTTCATTCCCCAGCCAACTGTGTCTCATAAATCCATAATTCCAGGTTTATTTATATAAAGCAATCGAGACAGATCAGATATATCCTGTTAAAACATTTCTATATGAAAATTTCCTTGGGTATATTTTTGCTAGGAAATCTAATTGCAGTGTTTACAAAGAGGTTCAGTCAAAGTCAACAGTGCTTCTTGTGTTCTGAGGAGTGGGTAGCAAGCTACAGAATGGCTATTGACACTTCTAGTCTCACAGAACCCAATGAAAGTAACACAACCAAACTCTGGCTTCAGATTCTCTGAGTACAAATCGAAGCTTCACTGTTTGTTAGCTGTGTGACCTTGGGCAAATTACATAATCTCTGAACAACGTTAGTGCCTGATCTGTGAAGTGGGATTACTATGTAGTTCATACAGTTATTGATGATTAAATGAGCCTTTCTTGTAAGATCACTTCACAGTGCCCTCAACAGAAAGACAAAATACACCGGTGACAGCCATTATGATATAAATTTGGTAAATAGTTAAATAGAATGTAAGAGCTGTCTTTTGTTTGTTTATTTAATTATTTATTGTACAAACGTATCTTCAGCCCCTAGAACAGTAACTGAAACATTATGTTGTTGTGTTGTTTTTAGGCACAGTCCAGTCAGTTCCCAGCATGTATGGATGATTAAATAAATAAATAAAGCTTCGGGGCCAGGGCTGCATCCCTTTTCTGGGTTGCTCTGCAAGATTATCTACTATCTTAAAGTTGAAATTCTACTATCATGTCCATACATGCATTACAAAGTTCACTAAATTTTACCACATATATATGGTATAATTTTTACTATATATATATAACTATATATATATGTATGTGTATGTATGTATATATATATGTATGTGTGTGTATGTATATATATATATATATATAAAGTTACCCAAATGTTGTATTGCATTGGGCAAATCTCCTGCAAGAGATCTCTTTGAAGTGTTGAAAAGCAAAGATGTCACTTTGAGAGCTAAGGTGCACCTGACCCAAGCCATTGTATTTTCAATTGCCTTGTGTGCATACAAAAGCTGGGCAATGAATAAGCAAGACTGAAAAAGAATTCACACTTTTGAATTATGGCATTGGCTAAGAATATTGAATATAGCATGGACTGCCAGAAGAATGAACAAGTCCACCTTGGAAGAAGCACAATCAGAAAGCTCCTTGGAAGTGAAGATGGCAAGACTTTGTCCATGTACTTTGGACATGTTATCAGGAGAGACTGGTCCCTGGAGAAGGACATCACAATGGTAAGGTAGAGAGTCAGCAAAAAGGAGGAAGACCCTCGAAGAGATGAATTAACACAGTGGTTGCAGCAATGGGCTCACACATAGCAGTGATTGTGAGGATGGCACAGGACT
This sequence comes from Dugong dugon, assembly GCA_030035585.1. Classification (NCBI taxonomy): domain Eukaryota; kingdom Metazoa; phylum Chordata; class Mammalia; order Sirenia; family Dugongidae; genus Dugong; species Dugong dugon. The sequence goes on from CM057465.1 coordinate 47,168,751, forward strand.
AGGCAGCGTTTTGTTCTGTTGTACATAGGGTCACTATGAATTGGAACTGACTTAAGGGCATGTAACAACAACAACATATAATTACCATATATATATATATAATTGTATATATTATATAAAAGATCTAATTTACATAATGGTATAATATTATGTAAGTTATTTTTCTACTCAGTATTCAACTTTTGAAATGTGTCCTTCTTGATACAGGATTCACGTATCTTTTTAAATGTATAATATTCCATTATATGAAAACACTGAATTTCATATATTCTACTACTGACAGAAAGCGAGATTATATCTTAATTTTATCTGCTATAAGTAATAGTATTACGAATATCTTTGTATGTGCACATATGCAAATGGTTCTCTACGATATATACCAAAAAGTGAAATGGTTGGAAACTAAGGATCTTTGTTCTCAATTTTATTAGATATTGCCAAAATGGTCTCCTAAATTATTACGATAACCCATTTCCACAACAATGTGTGTAAGTTTTCTACAATCACTACATACTTATTCATATTTACTATCATAAGATTTTTTAACTTTTTGTCAATCTAACAGGAGGGAACTATTATGCTATATTCTGTTATTTTGTATCTTCTTAATTATTAAAATTGTTAAGCATCTCTGTCATTGTTGAACCGTAAAACCAAACCCATTGCTGTCAAGTCAATTCTGACTCATAGCAACCCTACAGGACAGAGTAGAATTGCTCCATAGTGTTTCCTATGACTGGTGGATTCAAACTGCCGACCTTTTGGTTAGCAACTGAGCCCTTAACCACTGCTCCACCAGGGACACTGTCTTAGTCATCTAGTGCTGCTATAACAGAAATACCACAAGTGGATGCCTTTAACAAAGAGAAATTTATTTTCTCACAGTCTAGTAGGCTACAAGTCCAAATGCAGGGCGTCAGCTCCAGGGGAAGGTTTTTTCTCTCTGTCGGCTCTGAAGGAAGGTCCTCATCATCATCAGTCTTCCCTCAGTCTAGGAGCTTCTTTGTGCAGGAACCCCGGGTCCAAAGGATGTGCTTTGCTCCTGGCACTGCTTTCTTGGTGATCTGAGATCCCCAACTCTCTGCTTGCTTCCCTTTCCTTTTATCTCTTGTAAGATAAAAGATGGTGCAGGCCAAACCCCAGGGAAACTCCCTTTACGTTGGATCAGGGATGTGACCTTAGCAAGGGTGTTACAATCCCTCCATAATCTTCTTTAACATAAAATTACAATCGCAAAATGGAGGACAAGCACACAATACTGGGAATCATGGCCCAGCCAAATTGATGCACACATTTTTGGGGAGACATAATTCAATCCATAACAGACCCCTAGCATTGTTACTAGCCTTTAAATCTTCATTTTCTGTGTATTACATGTGCATATAATCTGCCAGTTTTTCCACTGGGTTGTGTATCTTTTCCTTATTGATTTGTATGTGCATTGTGGAATTCTAAACACCAAAGTTTTAAAAGTTATTATTACACTTGCTTTAAATATCTTTTAGTAGTCTCCACTTTATTTTTAATTTTGTTTGTTTTCTTATTTTACAGACCTTTTAAATTTAATGTAATAAAATTTATCAACCTGTACCATTATAATTTATGCTTTTAATATCATGTAAAGAAAACCTTCATTATTCCAATATCATAAAGATATTATCCTATATAGCCATAGTAGCAATAGGTTTTTGTTTGTTTTAATCTTTAACTGTATGAGAATACAAGCAGTATTTTTTGTTATTTAATTTGAATTTACCCAACCACTGCAAAAGTTAGAAATATATTTATAAAATTATTGCTTTTTTGGATTTGCTCCAAAAAGTTTATTTATATTTGCCCTCTTACTATAGATTTTATTTTTCTTGTCAATTTGTAACAGCTGTTTGTATATTACATGCATTAACTCTTTGCCTATTACCTATATTATTAATATTTTATCTATAGTGACATTTTTATATTGACTTTGCATATTGTGTCTTTTAGCACGTAGAATTTTAAAATTTTAATGTGGTCAACATGTCTACTTTCCTCTCACGGGATCTAAATTTCCTACCTTGATTAGAAAAAATTCTCCAACTCCTATTTTCTGTATATTATTACTACATTTCTTGAAGCATTTTAATTATTTTATGTTCGGTATTTAATTACTTGATCTATCTACATTTTATCATTTTATATATTGAATAAGAGTGCATTTTATTTCTTCCAGATTGATAGCCAGTTGTATTTCCACATTTATTAACCAATCCATTCTTTTCCTACTGAATTAAACTACTACCTTTGTCAATTGTTAACTTTTTTTATGAAATGTAAGGGTAAAATGTTAACAGAACACTTACACTTAACCAGTTATTCTCCGACAAGGAAAGATGAGGAAACAATATTTTTGCCAACTTGTGCAATCTGAAATTGATCAAACATGCAATCAAGATGAATTGATAATTGCTGGTGACTGGAACACAAAAGTTAGAAACAAAGAAGAAGGATCTGTAGTTGGAAACTATGACCCTGGTGATAGAAATGACGTCAGAGATCACATGATATAATTTTGCAAGATCAATGATTTATTCATTGCAAATACCTTTTTCAACAACATAAATGGTGACTATACATATAGATCTCACCAGATGGAAAACACAGGAACAAAATTGACTACATCTGTGGAAAGAGACAATGAAAAGCTCAGTATCATCAGTCAGAACACAGCTAGGGGCCAACAGCAGAACAGAACATCAATTGCTCATATGCAAGTTCAAGTTGAAGCTAAAGAAAATTAAAACAAGTTTGTGAGAGCCAAAATATGACCTTGATTATATCCCACCTGAATTATGAGACCTTCTCAAGAATAGACTGATTGGACACTAATGACCAAAGACCAGAGGAGTTATTGGATGACATCAAGGACATAATACATGAAGAAAGCAAGAGGCCATTAAAAAGATAGGAAAGAAAGAAAAGACCAAAATAGATGTCAGAAGAGACTCTAAAACTTGGTCTTGGCCACAGAATAACTAAAGTGAATGGAATAAATGTGAAGTAAAAGAGCTAAATAAAAGATTTCAAAGGGGAGCTCAGGAAGACAAAGTAAAGTATCATAATGAAATGTTGAAATACCTGGATTTATAAACCAAAAGGGAAGAACAAGCTTGGCATTTTCAAGCTGAAAGAACTGAAGAAAAAATTCAAGCCTTGATTCACAATCCTAAAGGATTCTATGGGCAAGATACTGAACGGTGCAGGAAACATCAAAAGAAGATGGAAGGAATACACAGAGTCACTTACCAGAAAGAATTGGTTGACATTCAACCATTTTAGGAGGTAGCATATGATCAAGAAACAATGGTATTGCAGTGGCTGCAACAAGGGGCTCAAATATATCAATGATTGTGAGGATTGCCCAGGACTGGGCAGTGTTTGGTTCTGTTGTACATAGGGTTGATATTGTTCAGGACCAACTCAATGGCATCTAACAACAACAACAACAATAAGTGTTAACAGAACTCATACACTTGACCAGTTGTTCTCAAACAAGGATGATTTTTTTAAAATTGTGCTTTAAGTGAAAGTCTAACGTTCTAGTCAGTTCCTCATACAAAAATTTATACACACATTGCTATGTGACCCTAGCTGCTCTCCCCATAATGTGACAGCACACTCATCCTTTCCACCTTGGGCTTCCTGTGTGCATTCAACCAGCTCCTGTCCTTTTTTGCCTTCTCATCTCGCCTCCAAACAGGAGCTACCAATTTAGTCTCATGTATCTACTTGAGCTAAGAAGTACCCTCTTCATGAGTTTCATTTTATGTCCCATAGTCCAGTCTAATCTTTGTCTGAAGAGTTGGCTTCTGGAATGGTTTCATTTCTGGGCTAATGGAGAGTCTGTGGGTCATGTCTTCTGGGATCCTTCCAGTCTCAGTCATACCAGTAAGCCTGGTCTTTTTACTGGAGTTTGAGTTCTGCACTCCACTTTCCTCCTGCTCAGTCAGGGACTCTGTTGTGTTCCCTCTCAGGCTGGTCATTGGTGACAGCCAGGCACCATCTAGTTCTTCTGGCCTCAGGCTGGTGAAGTTTCTGGTTTAAGTGGCCCTTTCTGTCTCTTAGGGTGATGTTTTCCTTGTAAATTTGGTGTTCTTCATTCTCCTTTGCTCCAGATGGGTTGGGAACAATTGATGTAACTTAGATGGCTGCTCGCTAGCTTTTAAGACCTCAGATGCCACTCACCAGAGTGGGATGCAGAACATTTTCTTAATAAACTTTGTTATGCCAATTGACCTAGATGTCCCCTGAAAGCATGGTCCCCAGACCCCTGCCCCTCCTACTCTGTTCCTCGAAGTGTTTGGTTGTCTTCAGGAAACTTTTTAACTTTTAGTTTAGTCCAGCTGTGTTGACTTCCCCTCAAACAAGGGTGATTTTTGTCCCAGGGAACATTTAAAATGTCTGGAGATATATTTGGCTGTCAAAACCTAGGTGGCGTTACTGGAATCTAATGGCTATTGGCCAGGGATGCTGCTAAATATCTACAGTGTAGAGGGCAACCCCTCTCCACCAACAAAGAATTATCCAGCCCTAAACCCAAGGAATTCCAGAGGTGTGATCCTGGATTTTCTTTCTTATAACACGGCTCTCTGGTGTGCTGAATTAATGTTTAGATCGTACCTGGTTATCAGAAATGTTAGTAGTGAAAAGCCCAACGAGCTGTAGCTGCAACTGGAAAGAATCAAGTTGGCAAGTACTCTCAAAGAAGTTATATGACAAATTCAAATAAACAATAAGAAAAGAGTGGAGGTAGTAGTTTCTTTGAACTGAATTTGTCCCTGGAGGCTTTGAACACATTTCTTGCAGTCAGCTGTGCCCAATGGAGTGGAAGGACCTGTAAGCTGAGCTTGCCAAGTTGTGAAACCTACTGATTCAGCTGCTGATTCATTGGGGGCCTAATTGCCTACCGGATACTATAAAGCTGAGGAAACTTAGAACATCGTTTGTCTTGTGAGTCTTTTCACGAATCCCAAACAAATGAGCAACTGACTCAATCAGTAGCGATGTCAATGCATAATTGTTTCTAATTTTGAATCCTCTCCTCTGTGACATTAATCCATTTTCCTATTCTTAAATCAAAATTTATTGATCTGATTTCTTTGATTTTAGAGTATATTCTGATATTTGATGTAAAGTTCCCTGCCCAGTCTTATCATTTTCATTGTTTTCAGGGATATTTTCTTGCATTATTCTCCATTTGAGTATTAATTTTATTCTACCTAATTACAAAATGTAATGACATGTGTGAAGACCTGGAGATGGAAAAACAAAACAGAAGAACATGCTCAGCATTTCTCAAGCTAAAAGAACCAAAAAAAAAATTCACGCCTCAAGTTGCAATATTGAAGGATTCTATGGGAAGAATATTAAATGTTGCAGGAAGCATCAAAAGAAGATGGAAGGAATACACAGTCACTGTACCAAAAAGAATTGGTCAACGTTCAAACAGTTCAGTAGGTAACACGTGATCAGGAACCAGTGATAGTGAAGGAAGAAGCCCAAGTTACACTAAAGACATTGGCCAAGAACAAAGGTCTGGGAATTGACAGAATACCAATCGAGATGTTTCAACAAGCAGATTCAGCGCTGGAAGTGCTCACTCATCTATGCCAAGAAATTGGGAAGACGGCTGCCTGGCCAAACCACTGGAAGAGAACAATTTTTGTGCCCATTCCAAAGAAAGGTAACCCAACACAATGCAGAAAATATGAAACAATATCATTAATATCACACACAAGAAAAATTTTGCTGATGATAATTCAAAAATGGTTGCAGTAGTACATCAACAAGAAACTGTCAGAAACTGAAGCCAAATTCAGAAGAGGATGTGGAACAAGGTATATTATTGCTGATGTCAGATGGATCCTGGCTGAAAGCAGAGAATACCCAGAAGGTGTTTACCTGTGTTTTATTGACTATGCAAAGTCATTCGACTGTGTGGATCATAACAAATTATGGATAACATTGTGAAGAATGGGAATTCCAGAACACTTAATTGTGCTCATGGGAAACGGTATGTAGATCAACAGGCAGTAGTTTGAACAGAACCAAGGGGATACTGGGTGGTATAAATTCAGGAAAGTTGTGTGTCAGGGTTTATTTTTTTCTCCATACTTATTCAGTCTGTATGCTGAACAAATAATCCAAGAAACTGGACTATATGAAGACAAATGAGGTATCAGGATTGGAGGAAGATTCATTAACAACCTGCAATATGCAGATGACACAGCCTTGCTTGCTAAAAGCAAGGAGGACTTGAAGCACTTACTGATGAACATCAAAGACCACAGCTTTCAGTATAGATTACACCTCAACATAAAACACAAATCCTCACAACTGGAACAATAAGCAACATTATGATAAATGGAGAAAATATTGAAGTTGTCAAGCATTTCATTTTACTTGAATCCACAATCAACGCCCATGGAAGCAACAGTCAAGAAATTAAATGATGCATTGCATTGGGCAAATCTACTGCAAAAAAAACTCTCTAAGGTGTTGAAAAGCAAAGATGCCACTTTGAAGACTAAGGTGTGACTGACCCAAGCCATGGTATTTTCAATCATCTCATATACATAGGAAAGCTGAACAAATGAGTAAGGAAGACTGAAGAAGAATTGACACCTTTGAATTGTGGTGTCTGTGAAAAATACTGAATAGATCATGGACTGCCAGAAAAACAAACAAATCTGTCATGGAAGAAGTACAACCAGAATGCTCTTTAGAGGCAACAATGGCGAGCTTACGTCTCACATACTTTGGTCATGTTATCAGGAGGGATCAGTCCCTGGAGAAGAACATTATGCTTCGTAAAGTAGAGGGTCAGCGAAAAAAAAGACCCTCAACAAGATGGATTGTCACAGTGGCTGCAACAATGGGCTCAAGCATAGTAACGATTGTGAAGATGGTGCAGGACCAGGCAGTGTTTCATTCTGTTGTACACAGGGTTGCTATGAGTCAGAACTGACTAGATGGCAGCTAATAAGAATAATTCCAAAAGGAGAAAAACAGAAAAAATAAAGTGTTAGAATTCTAGCTGAGATTGCATTGAATTATATATTATTGTTAGAGAATTGACATATTTTTGTCATTCAGTTCCCTTCCCAGAACAGGATTTATTTCCATTTTTTCCAGTATTTATATATTCAATTAATATTTGATCATATTCTCCATATAATTTCTGGTCTCTCTTGTTAAATCTAATCCAAATTATCCTATATAATTATATTGACTAATGTTCTAATGTTAAACCATCCAAGCATTTATGGAGTTAAACCTACTTTAAAATTGTGTATGTGTTTCTTATAATGCATTACTAAATTCATTTTGCTAACCTTTTATTTAGAAACATATATCTTTATTTATAAGTGATTTTTGCCCATGACCTTCCAATCTCATTTGATCCGTATTCTGTTGGTTCCTGAAAATTCGGTTAGAAAAATTATGAGTAGTTTTATATCAGATAACAAAAACACTAACCTTGTTGCCTTCCAATTAATTCTGACTCATGGGGACCTCATGTGTTACAGATTAGAACTGCTCCATAGAGTTTTCTTGGCTGTGATCTTAAAAGAAGCAAATTGCCAGACATTTCTTCCATGGTACTGCTGGGTAGGTTTAAACCACCAACCTTTAGGTTAGTAGCCAAGTGCAAACTATTTGTGCAACCTAGGGACATTTTATATAAGAAAATTACTTTTAAATTTACAAATTTGATGGAAGGAAAATTTTAACAGTTGTTTTTTTTTTTTTTTTTTTTTTGCTATTGCTGTGGTTATGGTTTTTAGGTGTCATTCAGTCAGTTCCAACTCATAGTGACCGTATGTATGACAGAATGAAGCACTGCTCGATCCTGCACCATCCTCACAATCTTTGCTATGCTTGAGCCCATCATTGCAGCCACTGTGTCAATCATCTCATTGAGGGTCTTCCTCTTTTTCGCCGACCCTTTACTTTACCAAGCACGATGTCCTTTTCCAGGGACTGATCCGTCCTGATAACATGTCCAAAGTATGTGAGAAGAAGTCTCATTATCCTCGCTTCTAAGGAGCATTCTGGCTGTGCTGCTTTTGAGACAAATTTGTTCATTTTCTGGCATTCCATAGTATATTCAGTATTCTTCACCAACACTGTAATTCAAAGGCATTAATTCTTCTTTAGTCTTCCTTATTCATTGTCCAGTTTTCACATGTATATGAGGAGAATGAAAATACAATGGCTTGAGTCAGGTGCACTTTAGTCCTCAAAGTGATATCTTTGCTTTTTAACACTTTGAAGAGGACTTTTGCAGCAGATTTGCCCAATGCATTATGTTATTTGATTTCTTGACTGCTGCTTCCATGGACATTGATTGTGGATCCAAGTAAAACGAAATCCTTGACAACTTCAATATTTTCTCCATTTATCATGATGTTGCTTATTGTTCCAGTTGCGAGGATTTTTGTGTTCTTTATGTTGAGGTGTAATCCATACTGAAAGTTGTAGTCTTTGATGTTCATCAGTAAGTGCTTCAAGTCCTTTTTGCTTTCAGCAAGCAAGGTTGTGTCATCTGCATATTACATTATATAAATGTTAGATCCCAGTGGGCAGCAGTGTCATGGGCAACAGGAAGTGACTTATATTGTCTTTTGATTTGTAGTCACCTCATATTATTTGCTCTATGTAGAGGTCGGGGAAAGTAACAACTCTGGGAACAATGAATTTGGAGGTTTGTATTTTTTCTTGAGCAGCTCTTGGTAGTAGATGATTTACAAACCACGGTGGATTATCCAAAAAGTAAATTATCAAAAGAGTTAGAGATTGTGGCAGAGGAAAAGATCCATCTCATTGCTTCAGAGGTACACTAGCTGAAGGCTTGCTGGGCATAAGAAAAGAGGAACTCTCCTCAGCAATATGCTCCATAGTTTTAGATTTGAGAGCAAGACTTTATTAGCCACCAAGGGAACAGGCAGGAGTGAAATGTTTTCCCAGAACTCTGTCTGCTGATCACATAAGGATTAATAAAACATCTCTGCATTTAAATTAATGTCTGATTATTTTTTTTGCTGTTGTGTGCCCTCCAATTGATTCTGACTCAGAGAGATCCATAATTCAACCTCTTGTAATTTTTCTCTCAAATATAGAAAAAGACTTCAAAAGAAAAAAAAAATATGAGGCTGAGACACTCAGACAAATGTAAGATCATAGGAGTACATTCCACTAATTGCAACATTCATGAAACTGAAATTAAAATCTCAGTTATATTACATTCCTTGTCACATAAAGAGAAACTAAGAGCTCCTAATTGATGTTTTTCTCTTTTCACTATTTTGCTTCTGATCAGAGATCCGGGGTCTATGCCAAGGATAAAATTGGGCAGCTGTCCCTCTGCTATGTAGATACTGATTTTCAGGTGGTCAGAATATGCAGTCCATCCAAGAGTACAGTTCATTCTACTTTTTATTCTAGGATTTTGATTCCTGGAAAACAACATACTAGCAAGCATGTTGGTGGGGGTGGCACACTGAGACCAAGGTAGTCTCATTTCTGTAAGTAAATATATTTTTTGCTGAAGTTCATGGGTGGAGACAGAGACTGGAAATCCACTAGTATTATAATATACTGTGTGCGGAGTTTATGAAAATAAGCAAAAAGCCACACCAGCCTACTCTCACTCCCCACTCTCCCCAAAAAAGATGCTCAGACGAAGACAAAGAGGAGGAACGAGAGGGTGTGGAAACAAAAAGGATACAAAATCACCGAAACCAGAATAAAAGAAAGAAAATTTTCATAAAATTGACAATAAAAATAACAGTAGCATATAAAAATCCCATCATTGTAACAAAGTTAAAAAAGAAACAGATGAGAAAGACACACACTACATGACAACAGGCAAATGTCAATGACTTCATCATCACCTAAAGAGTCATTACAACAGGACAAAAACAAAAAAAAAAAAGAACTCTAGTAGTAAAGCAAGAATGTCAAGGCAAAATCCGTTGCCATCAAGTCGATTCTGACTCATAGTGACCCTTTAGGGCAGAGTACAACTGCCCCATAGGGTTTCCAAGGAGCGACTGGTGGATTCAAACTACCGACTTTTTGGTTAGCAGCGTGAGCTCTTAACCAATGTGCCACCAGGGCTCCAAAGCAACAACGTAGGCCACTACAAATAATCAAATCACCAATTCACAAGCATAGAAATAAATGTGGCCAAAAACACAGTGTAATATCTAACCTTCCCTGACCTTCTCTCCATCCTCTCTGCCCAAACCTCTGACAAATGTTGGTGCCTCCAATTTTAATGTGTTATAATAAAAAGAGCACAGGTTTTGGAGTCCTAAATGCACTTACACATTTCACTGCATACTGCTTTTGTGATATTTGTCGTTGAACTTAACCTTTCAAAACCTGGGTTCTCTCAGGCTTAACATATAAAGATATGTTGATTGGATTAAAATATATATTTATAAAGTGTCTGTAGTATAAACATGAGTTTTTTCTTCTGTTTTGCTTTTTCTTTGTAGTTGTGTTTGTGTTTGCTAGGTGTATGTGTTCTTTATTGGGAGGTGGTGCCTGCCCTGAATATCTTTTTTCTTCTGGATATAGAATTAATCACTTCCTTTTTTGGAGCTTCCCTTTCTCCACCTAATTGGCTATTCATCATTTCATCCCACATATTTCAACAGATGGGTCAGTATGTGACATCTACAAAGAATCAAGGAAATTGTTTCAGAACATAAATCAACATCAACAAATTATTGCTATGAAAAAGAAAAGTCAACTGAACTAGAGTATGCTTTGTTATGTATGTGATGGTCCTCCCGGCACAAGCTCACTATCTGCTTGCAGAAAAGTAACAATAGTGAGTGGACTTCTGCTGGCTCATGGACACACTTTGGGTAGCACTAAAGTTACCTTCCCCAAATTCAGTGGTTGCAGATGCATGACCCAAGTTAGTCCCAAAGTACTCTTATTTCACAGACATCCCTCACACCACATGACAATATGGAAATTGGTTTAGAGAGAGCCTCTTTCTCCTCTTAACATTGTGGGAAGTAAAAATAATAGAAATCAGAAGTTTCAAAAGAAACATTAAAGTTAAGTAAAATAGATTCACTAAAGAACGATAATGCATTTAAATTATGGTGCTGGCAAATACTGAATATACCATGGACTGTCAGAAGAACAAAAAAATCTATCTTGGAAAAAGTACAGACACAATGTCCCTTAGAAGCAACAATGACGAGGCTTCATCTCACTTACTTTGAATATGTTATCAGGAGGGACCAATCCCTGGAGAAGGATATCATGCTTGATAAAGTAGAGGGTCAGTGAAAAAGAGGAAGATCTTCAACCAGATGGACTGACACAGTGGCTGCAACAATGGTCTCAAACATAGCAACGATTGTGAGGATGGTTCAGGTCCAGGCAGCATTTCGTTCTGTTGTACATAGGGTCCCTATGAGACGGCCCTGACTGGACAGCACCTAACAACATCAACTACAAGCGGTAAAAGAGGCCAAGTGACACGAGTGATTTGTAATAAGCTGCTAACCTAAAGTTTGGTGGCTCAAACCTACCCAGTAGCTCCTTGGTAGAAAGGCCTGGAAATGTACTTCCGTAAAGATAACAGCCAAGTAAACCCTGTGGAACAGTTCTACTCAGTCACACATGGGATTACAATGAATTGGGGGCCGACTTGATAACAGCTAACAACAATAAAGAATGATAAAATTGTCTATATCACATACAGAGGATTTGAAATGAATATTACTAAAATTGATATCAGGTATTCCTTATCCTCACCTTTCAAATTAGAATGACTGATAACCTAAAACGTGTTTTTAGCAATGGATTTCATCTTTAACCAATATTCCTTATAAGAGAGCATTTAGAAAACTAAACGAAAAACAGACAAAAGTAGAGCTATCCTGATTAATGTGGCAGTGGTGCCTCCAGAGTCTCCATTACTTGTGTCCTTGTTGTCACCTTCACCAACAAACACACCCTCACAATGGCTGCCATCCTGGAATAGTTTGAACATCCCTGGACAAGACGATTTAAAAGTCTGTTCTGGCTTTAAAAAAAAATCTATAATTCATTTTATTTACTGTAAGAACTGTTAGCCTCATTAATTTGTCAGAAGGGCCTTGCAACGGCAAAAAGCACTAGGCAAGCACATGTATTAAGAAAATACTTCTCTAAAATACTTATTTTCTCTCACTTAAGAATGGACAAGAGATATGGAAAATGTGTTTATTTCCCTAGAATAAAATATGGTAAAAGGGCAGGACGAAAGTATTTTTTCCAAAAATCCAAGCTGTTCAGACCAATAGAATGGCAATAAATCTATCCCATTTAGTCCCAACTTGAAATCTGGCCTTATGAGTGAGCAGTTAATTGTTCTGACTTTGCACATTCTCCCCATAGAAGCAGATTTCAACTTTCCAAATGACTTTCAGATCACTAATTCTACCACCAGCTGTTGCAATACAACTTGAGTTTTTGGCTGTGAAAGGCATTATTGTGTGCTCAAATATTTATACTCTGGCACATTTTTTAACAGGTGCTACCTAGTAAAGAGAGATTAAGCATTATGAGACACTACAGGTGCTAGAGAAAAGAATCACTGAAATGAAAAATCTACCCCCTTTCACTGAAATATACTTGCCTCTTGGCACCAATGACTTTTTAGCTGTAGTTTATCAAACTATGCACAAATCTTTGGTTGACTTAGCAACTGGTTTTGAAAGCTGCCTAATTTCAGTCTCCATGAAAACTTGTGGTTTAATGTCCTTAAGTTATTTATGCGTAAAGAGGCTTCGTTCTACTATTGCTAAACCTAAAGCAAACTGAAAACGTCTTAAAAAAATAAATAAATAAGAAGATTTGGAGGACTATTTGCTCCAAATAAAATAGTTTCAAAGGAATGCATGGAAGAATGCTGAAAATAGTGATTTGAGTGAATTAAGTTTTTTCTTCTGAAAAAATTTTGAAACCCAGTTGAATGTGTTGGGGCAGAAAATTGTTACACTGATTTTCCCACTGTCTCTTATGCAAATGTTGACTTTGTAGATCTGTTTGAAGTTTTGAGTTTTCATAGTTCCAGGTCACTTTTCACTTAAAACTCATTCCAGAAAGAGAATCAAAGGAAACTTCACAAAAACACCTGGCTATTCAGAAATACTTTTTCTCAAAATGGACTTCTAAATGGAATCATTATACTTATACATGAAGGGCAATCATGTGCCATGAAAGTTAGAGCTGATAATAGAATTTTTTCTCAAAATAATATTTTAATATAGGTTTTAAAACATTTGAATCAAAACCACGTATATATATCATAAATCATATATGCATTCACAGTTTTCCATTTCAAAATTATTAATTTCTATTTTAGTAGACATTGAGAAAAAATAGTCACTGACTCCTTCCCTTGCTTTATAATTATCAATGAATTTTTATTTTCTTTACTATAAAATGAAATGTCTACAAACAGCAAACACAATTTTTCATGATCTTCACCTTGTATATCCCTTCATCCTCTTCTCTGACCACCCTCTCCCTTATATTCTATACTCAGGCATTTCCTGAACAAATTGTTCATATTGTTTTCTATGCCTAAAATCCCCTTAAGTGTCAATCTTTACCTTAATGATTCCTGCTTATGTTTTAGGTATTATCTAGATGTATCTTTTTATTCTGGAAGCCTCCTTTATCATACCCTGTCTACATCCTACCTGCGCCTCAACCCAGCCACTATAGGTTCGTTTCATCCAACATATTCCTATCCACTTTTGTGTTTCCCATTCTGTTCTGTCTGAGTCTGTTGCACTCACCTACAACATTAATTGTAATTATTTCTTCACTCTCTATTTTCTCATAAGAATCCCTAATTCCTTGAAGACAGAATCTGTGTCTTATTTATCTTTGAATTCCTTGTATCACTCTTGGCAACTGGTACAAAGATTTACTCACTAATTGTTTGCTGAATAAATATATAAGTGGAAAAGTATTCACTGCTCCCATTCTCCAACACCAGGGTTGTCTTCTGCTCACATAAACTGATCTGCTCTAAGGTACGCCTGAAAAGAGGTAAATCAGAAGCCTCCTCAGACACTAACAAGCTCATCAATGAATTTACAGATGACTTCTGCATTTATTCGTTTATGATTAAAAAGAAAAGTATATTGCTCTGCATAAAAAAATATGTAAAGAACTTAGTGGTTAGTGAGGAGGGGATAAGAGAAGAGAGAAGATGGCAAGGTGGTAAGAGGAGAGACCAGGTAGCCTGGCAGGAGACTAGACCTAGGGATAAAGTGTCTCATGAACAAATCTTGCTGATGAGGTAACCAAAGTACGATCGATAAAGGAAATCTCTGCTTTCAACTGTAAGTTGTTTACATTGCTGTAAGTTAACCCCTTTCTGTTCTGAAATCTTAGGTTAAAACCATTACAAAATACAATTGTCTTTTGAAGATTTTTATTTTATGTCATTTCTGTATATTCAAGGGAAACAGGGCTAAGTGTCAAGTTAGGGCAAAGCAGAGAGACAGAAACAGCCTCAGAAGGTGAGACACAAGGGATATTCAACAGCATGAAAATGTGGAAACTAAATGTGCCATGAAATTATGTGCCTCCATGAATTAAAATCTGGGGAAGTTCTTGGACAGGGATATGGCTTAAGCTGTTTGAATTTATCAGTGCTTGTGTGTGTATATATGTGTGTGTGCATATGTGTGTGTAAAAATAAAGTGATTTGAGCTTACTTCTAAAACACAAATGACTTAAATTGATGCTTGTATGTTTGGTATTGAATGATCACTAAATTAGTATCAAAAGCTACATATAATTTACTCTATCAAGTATGTTCTCAAAGACTCTTAAATATTAATAATAATTTACCAAAATTTACCTACCTCTAAAATAATAATTTAAAAATACCTCAAACCCCTATTAAATATAATTCTGTTATAAATATGAATGTCTTAGCTTTAAGAAATAAAAAGAAAAACTAAAGATCAATTTAATTTTTAATTTTTTTCAAAAAAAGGAGAAAACTACAAATTCATCCTTCTACTTAAAGTTTAAAAAACTAACAAAAAATATTAATTTTAATTGTATTATTTTTGCAGTAAGCTCACACTAATCTTATAACTCCATTCCAACATAATTTCACAACCTTTAAAATGTGTTAGTAGAGTTTTTCTACATGGCATACTACATTTTATGTACAAATAATTTTAAAGAAAATCTATGTCTGATGGCAGTATAGCATTTTTACATTATTTTATTAACCTATCTATGAAATAAGTAGGGTCCCTTTTTATGTGGATATAGCACAGATTGGTAACTTCTGTGCAAAGAGAATTAGTATTTGAAATTGCTTTAATAAAGTACTGAATTCAAGGAAAATCAACCATAGAAAAAATATCCCCTTCATAATTCTAGTATTAGAGGATGGAAGAAATGCTCACTACAATACAGACTAACTATGTAGCTCTTTGCTTTTCTTCTAACAGTTTCTCTTTGGTGTACTTGTTTGACCAGTTCATGATGTGTCAAGATGAATCATGTTATAATGGTGCCCTTGTGAAATTTCATAAATTCTAGTGTGTTTATGTGCTTTAGCATTGGAATTAAGCTTAAGTGTTTTCAAATTACATTTTATGGGACCGGTATCTTTTCCAGCTCTCTTGAACTCCCTTGTTGTAATTAGATCACATTTTGCCAAGTAACTTGAGTCATACACAACCATATGCAATTAAGCAAACTAGAAATATATATATATATATATCATGTATATGTATATATATATGTGTATATATATATATATATATATATATATATATGGTATATATCCAGCTATTTGAGGTATCAAGTGTTCACCTTCAAAAAATTTACATACTAGTACCCTTAGTAGTAGCCTATCCAGTTTCACCACTTTAATCAATGGCACAGTAGTGAAGTTAATAGTCCACTGACATTGTAATCACCATGAGGTTTGGAGCTATTGCTAATATACATAATTATGTAATTAGTTTTTAAAAATTTTGCATCATTCTCAACAAGTAACATATTTTAATGTATATTCAGAGGAAATAGAGGAAATAGACTTACAAGAAAATATATCCCTGACATAGAGAATATTCCCATTAAAACACTCTCACACCAAGATATTTCAATTAAGCATTCCAAAAACAAGGAATTTAATTTTTCTCCTTCCCTCCTTCCATATCTTCTATTTCAGTTACTAGGACTATTTAACAAATCACTTCAAACCTAGTGGCATAATCCCACTACTTTATAGACAGTCGTCTGGGTTGACAGTACACCATCTGATTAATGTAGTCAAGATTCTTGTAGCCAGAGTGGGCAAAGAAGTTACCCCACAGAAAATTACCTTCATCAGGCAGAATGTGGTACTACACAGGCAGCCAGCTCACTGCGGGCTGGTCACTGCACAAAGCTCTAGATAAGAACCAGTGTGGATGCTGGTTTGGGAGCTGTCAGTAGAAGGTAGATGAGATGATAGATAATGCTAGCTATTACAAGAAGAATTTGGGGATTGAGTGGGGAAGCCACAGTACTTCAGAGAAGATAAGGTCAACTGGCAGGACCTGAGAAGGAGAGCCTGAATAACAGTGATTTATCAGCGATGTTCTCACATATAGGAGTTTTAAAGTTTCAAAGAAGAAAGTCAATAAAATTTCCTTCTTCTAATTACAATCATTCTGATATTTGAAAATTTTACAGTGCACTAAAAGAAGATGTTCCATTGCCATTACGTGGAAATACTGGGATTTTTATCTGTTATGAATTGTTTTACAAATCTTAATTGCTTTCTATTTTACTTTTAAAATTACAGAGCTAAAAAAGTGGTCAAACATTTAAAAGATTTCAGGAAAATGTGGCTTTTTAAAGCTTCATGACTATTGTGTATTTTCACTGTGTTGGCATGCTCTGGTATCCCTGGAAAGATGCCAGGTTGTGCTGTTCCTATTTTTGTACTTTGTGCCTCATTCTAGTAAGTAAACTGCTATAATTTCTGCCAAACAACTGTGAGCAGTTCACCAAGCTACATATTTTAATTCGGATATGTTTATAAAGGTAAAAAAATATATAGCTACCTGGAACTTCTTTTTTTAAAATAAATAAATAAATGTAAGCGAGAATAGTCTTTTCTTTTTATTGTACAATTTAGTAAAACCATTTCAGCATCACTAAGATTTTGTCTACTGGGCATACAGTACCCGAAAGTTGAAACAATAGCCTAGGTAATTAGGGACAAGGGAATCTTATCAAATCTAAAAGAAAGCTTTTATAAACTACGCTTTGTTTTAGGTTTGGACTACAATTATACAAATTGAAATCTGGATTGTATCTAACATATCTTCAGGACCTTAGAGTGCAATAATTTAATTTAGCTAGAGCTTAATGTCACATCTTAGTCAGATTTTTTTTTTTTTTTCCTTGAAGAAAGTAGTCCTACTCCAAGAAGAAAAGTAAATGGAGGGCGATTGTTGAGATTTAAATAAGACAATAAGGAGTTAGCAGTCTGGTAGAGATGTAAGAACAGAGCTGTGATTAATAAGGAATCGAGTTAAACGTTTATTTTGGTTTCAAAACATCTCTAGGGACATGAGGAACTGGCATTTGAGGACACTGATCCCAGAACTTGTCCATTACTGTGACTCAACAATATTTGACGTCTGCCTCTTTTTGCCCTATTTCCAAACACTTTCTACGTAGCATGTAACCAATGAATAGGGTTCCATCTACTTTTTCAGTGTCTGTTGTTGTTACGTGCCATTGAGTTGGTTCCAACTCATAGCGACACTGAACCACAGAACAAAACACTGCCCAGTGTTGGGCCATGTTCACAATCATTATGCTCGAGCCCATTGCTGAAGCCACTGTGTCAATCTAGCTCCTCGAGAGTCTTCCTCTTTTTTGCTGACCCTGTACTTTACCAAGCATGATGTCTTTCTCCAGGGACTGACCCCTCCTGAAAACACGTCCAAAGTATGTAAGACATAGTCTTGCCATCCTCGCTTCTAAGGAGCATTCTGGTTGTACTTCTTCCAAGACAGATTTGTTCATTCTTTTGGAAGTCCATGGTATATTCAATATTCTTAACCAACACCACAATTCAAAGGTGTCAATTCTTCTTTGGTCTTCCTTATTCATTGTCCAGCTTTCACATGCATATGATGTGCTTGAAAATACCATGGCTTGGGTCAGGCTCACCTTAGTCTTCAAGGTGACATCTTTGCTTTTCAACACTTTAAAGAGGTCTTATGCAGCAGATTTGCCCAATGCAATGCATCTTTTAATTTCTTGACTGTTGCTTCCAGGGGTGTTGATTGTGGATCCAAGTAAAATGAAATCCTTGACAACTTCAATCTTTTCTCCATTTATCATGATGTTGCTTATTGGTCCGGTTGTGAGGATTTGTGTTTTCTTTATATTGAGGTGTAATCCATACTGAAGGCTGTGGTCTTTGATCTTCATCAGTAAGGGCTTCAAGTCCTCTTCACTTTCAGCAAGCAAGGTTGTGTCATGTGCATAACGCAGGTTGTTAATGAGTCTTCCTCCAACCTGATGCCCCATTCTTCTTCATATAGTCCAGCTTCTCAGATTATTTGCTCAGCATACAGAATGAAAAGGTATGGTGAAAGGGTATAACCCTAATGCACACCTTTCCTGACTTTAAACCAAGCAGTATCCCCTTGTTTTGTGCGAACAACTACCTCTTGATCTATGTACAGTTTCCTCATGAGCACAGTAAGTATTCTGGAATTCCCATTCTTCCCACTGTTATCCATAGTGTGTTATGATCCACATGGTTGAATGCCTCAGCATAATCAATAAAACACAGGTAAACATCTTTCTGGTATTCTCTGCTTTCAGCCAGGATCCATCTGACATCAGCAATGATATCCCTGGTTCCATGTCCTCGTCTGAATCTGGCCTGAATTTTTGGCAGTTCCCTGTTGACATACTGCTGCAGCTGCTTTTGAATGATCTTCAGCAAAATTTTACTTGTGTGTGATACTAATTATATTGTTCGATACTTTCTACATCTGGTTGGTTCATCTTTCTTGTGAATAGACACAAATATGGATCTCTTTCAGTCGGTTGGCCAAGTAGCTGTCTTCCAAATTTCTTGGCATAGACGAGTGAGAACTTCCAGTGCTGCATCCATTTGTTGAAACATCTCAGTTGATATTCCAACAACTCCTGGAGCCTTGTTTTTTGCGAATGCCTTCAGTGCAGCTTGGACTTCTTCCTTCAGTACCATTGGTTTCTGATCATATGCTACCTCTTAAAATGGTGGAATGTCAACCAATTCTTTTTGGTATAATGACTCTGTGTGTTTCTTTCATCTTCTTTTGATGTTTCTTGTGTCGTTTAATATTTTCCCCATAGAATCCTTTAGAATTGCAACTAGAGACTTGAATTTTTTCTTCAGTTCTTTCAGCTTGAGAAATGCCTAGGGTGTTCTTCCTTTGGTTTTCTATCTCCTGCTCTTTGCACATGTCATCATAATACTTTGCTTTGTCTTCAAAGCTGCCCTTTAAAATCTTCTGTTCCTTTTTTTACTTCATTATTTCTTCCTTTTCTTTAGCTACTCGACGTTCAAGAGCAAGTTTCCGAGTCTCTTCTGACATCCATATTGGTGTTTTCTTTCTTTCCTGTCTTTTTAATGACCTGTTGCTTTCTTCATGTATGATGTCCTTAATGTCATTCTACAACTCATCTGGTCTCAGTCTTTACTGATCAACGCATCAAATCTATTCATGAGATGGTCTCTAAGTTCAGGTGGGATATGCTCAAGGTCATATTTTGGCTCTAGTGGACTTGTTCTAATTTTCTTCAGTTTCAACTTGAACTTGCATATGAGTAAATGATGGTCTGTTCCACAGTTGGCCCCTAGCCTTGTTCTAACTGATGATATTGAGCTTTTTCATAGTCTCTTTCCACAGATGTAGTCGATTTGCTTCCTGTGTATTCCATCTGGCGAGGTCCATGTATATAGTCGCCATTTATGTTGGTGAAAAAGGTATTTGCAATGAAGAAGTCATTATTCTTGCAAAATTCTGTCATGCGATCTCTGATATTGTTTCTATCACCAAGGCCATATTTTCCAACTACCAATCCTTCTTGTTTCCAATTTTCTCATTCCGACCACCAGTAATTATCAATGCATCCTGATTGCATGTTTGATCAATTTCAGACTGCAGAAGCTGGTAAAAATCTTTAATTTCTTCATCTTTGGCCTTAGTGGTTGGTGCATTAATTGAATAATAGTCATATTAACTGGTCTTCCTTATAGGTCTATGGATATTATCCTATCACTGACAGCGCTGTACTTCAGGATAGATCTTGAAATGTTCTTTTTGACGATGAATGCAACGCCATTCCTCTTCAAGTTGTCATTCCCAACATAGTAGACCATATGATTGTGCAATTCAAAATGACCAATACTAGTCCGTTTCAGCTCACTAATGTCTAGGATATCAGTGTTTATGCATTCCATTTTCTTTTTGACAATTTCCAGTTTTGCTAGATTCATACATCATATGTTCCGCATTCTGGTTATTAATGGATATTTGCAGTTGTTTCTTCTCATTTTGAGTCATGCAACATCAGCAAATGAAAGTCCCAAAAGCTTGACTCCAACCATGTCATTAAGGTCGACTCTATTTGAGGAGGCAGCTCTTCCTCAGTAGTCTTTTGAATGCCTTCCCACCTGGGGGGCTCATCTTCTGGCATTATATCAGACAATGTTCCGCTGCTATTCATAAGGTTTTCACTCACTGATTCTTTTCAGAAGTAGACCGCCAGGTCCTTCTTCCTAGTAGTCTGTCTTAGTCTGGAAGTTCAGCTGAAACCTGTCTATTGTGGGTGACCCTACTGGTATCTGAATACCAGTGGCATAACTTCCAGCATCACAAGAACGCACAAGCCCCCACAGTATGAAAACCTGACAGACACATGGAAGTGTCAGTGTCTACTGAAGAATTTATCAGATGCTCCTCAGTTAGTGAGACTTAGAGAAAATATGTAACTAGCAAATATGTACCTCATCATTACTGTATCTTTCCTTTCTGATAGTCTTAAAATATGTATTAGGAAAATCTTATCTGTGCCTTATTTTTTTTAATGCATAGACTAAATCTAAAACTTGAAAATGAAATATACCAATGATTGCAAATGAAAGTGGAAATATGGCATGAGGAAAGGCATGTTCAGTCTAATTTCATGAAGAAAAAATTTAAAATAAAATTGAATACATCTACTTCTGTTATGCATCTGTAACTTCTGAGCCTACTTGTTAAATGTTACATGTTAAAAGGTATTTTAAAACATTCTTCATAGAAAATAGAAAGTAAAAACCTACCACCATGTCCACTGAATCTGTATTATTCTCCACTACACTATGTTTTACATATTTGAAAGAAAATATTTATTATACATTTGAAAGCAAAATTTTCATTTGTATATACGTATCTGTATAATTTGTGTTTCTCTCACTATTAATCTTCTTTCAAAGGGTTTCAACCATGTTTCTAAATCCAACTACATTAACTTCTATACAAATACAGAATACTTTCCAATGTATTATCTTCTATTTAATAAAACATGCATTCCCTTTGTCATATTTATGGACATGCTCCTTCAACAAGGCTCAAAGAAGACTTCTTAAATAACATTTATTGTCTCTGTCTTCCATAATTAAAGAATGCATGTCCATTATTTAAAAAATTTGAAAAATACAGACAAGCATAAATAAGAAATCGAAATTACTTAAAAATCCCACTACCATCAAATATAGTTATCTGAAACCATGAGCAAAGCATGATATACTTGATTCTTGCGTATTCCATCTGGCAAGATCCATCTGTATAGCTGCCATTTATGTTGGTGAAAAAAAGGTATTTGCAATGAAGAAGTCATTAGTCATGCAAAATTCTATCATATTGTTAGCTGCCATGGAGTTGGCACCTGACAATGGTGACACTGATTTTCAAAAGTAGATCACCAGGCCTTTCTTCCAAGGCTTTCTTAATCTAGAAGTTCCACTGAAATCTGTTCAGCATCACAGCAACATAAAAGCCTCCACTGAGAGATGAGTAGTGGCTGCGGTGAGGTGTGCTGGTCAGGAACTGAACCCAAGTCTCCCACCTGAAAGAATTCTATCACTGTACACCTCTGATTTCTATACGATATACTACACTCATCAATTTTCCTTTGAAAATTTGAGATATTCCTTCACTATAGTATTTTTTTTAAATGCCACATATTAGCTTCCAAGGTAACTATACTTACATATTCTATTTTATATCCCATTTTCAGAGCTAATTTATTAATTTGGAATCCAAACTTCTTATTTTCTCTCTTAAATCATCTTCCTCTTATTTTCTCCTTCTGTTAGCATTGTACTGGTTCAGTTTATTTAGGCTAAATGACAGAATCATGTTTAGTCCCCTTTTCCCTTCAAAAGACATGTTGATTCTTTCCTGTATCTGTCTTAACTTTCTCTAACATAGAACTTGAATCAATCTTGTGTTCAGTACTGGGGAATTAAAATAACTCCTGCCAAAGAACTTAAAATAAAGCATATAAAATGCCTTCTGAGAGTTAAAAACAAGTCAAATATGAAAAAGTAGAGATACGCCAAATGAACTAAAGGTGACCAAGTGGCACTACTCAACTACCAGGAAACTAATAGTTAACCGTGACTGCTGTTTAAAGTAACAACATACCCAAGGAAGGAAGGAATCCTTGCAAGACTGTAGAGGAACAAAAAAGAAAGAAAAAGTTACAGAACAAACATACTGCTATGAAAAAGCATCCATACTTTGTGATTGTGTGACTTTCTTACAATGTTATGCTGGAGCATTGTCTAACAAGCATTGTCTAACAAAACAATGCTTAAGAATCATCTGACAATAGAAAATGTCACTTTGTTTATTTACTATTTATACTGATTAGGCCCAAGACAGTTTACATCTCTGTAGCATTAGAAATTAAGCTATAGAAAATGGATAAGGTTCAGTGATTTATCTGCCCAATAGAAAAAATAATCCCTAAGGTCATTGTTCTATAGTGCATTAATAAGGTTTTATCTAATTTAGCAATTTATCTAAGCATTCCTTTTTAAAAACTATATAGAATTCTAATTATTATATCTTCTTTTAGACTAGATTTTTAATCCTGCACGTTCCCTCATTAAAGAGTTAAATAAACTCTGCAATAATATCTCTATTATGGAAAAGGATACACCAGACTACCAATTATTGATATCAGTAAACATATGAATTATCTAACTTCTCTTGTTCTGATTCTAGTTGTTCTGATTATCATTTGTCTTCCCATGTGAAGTGCTTGCTAGGAGGGAATGTGCTGACCAAATAATCCAAATGTCTGACCTCCTGATTTAGTGTAAGAAAGTCCATTCCTGGGGGACAAATATATTTCAGCTGTGGTTGCAAACTTTGGTCTCTAAAGAAACTGAAGGATAGATACGGACCATAACCAAATTGGTAAGTTTGTACTAGAAACCTATTATTCTTCCTCAGCCCAAAGATGCCTTAGTGAGATGACGGCTACCTTTTGTTAAGAAAAAAATTACCCTCAACCTGATCTGGGAAAGAACTTTCGATATGCGTGATAGGACTCACAACCTCCTTCTTGGAAGAAATATTTATTCCTAATAAATTGTTTAAATGAGTTTTTAATAGGTGTATATGAAATTAAGAATTTCTGGGCATTTTCAATTTCCTCATATGCATGTGAAAGCTGGACAATGAATAAGGAAAACCAAAGAAGTTTTGTAGCCTTTGAATTATGGTGTTGGTAAAGAATATTACGTACACCATGGACTGACAGGAGAACAAACAAATCTGTCTTGGAAGAAGTAGAGCCAGAGTGCTCCTAGAAGCAAGGATGGTGAGACTTTGTCTCATGTACTTTGGACATGTTATCAGGAGGAACCAGTCCCTAGAGGACAACATGCTTGGTAAAGTAGAGGGTCAGCAAAAAAGAGGAAGACCCTCAAAGAGATAGACTGACACAGTGGCTATAACAATGGGCTCAAGCATAACAACGATTGTGAGGACGGCGCAGGACTGGGCAGTGTTTTGTTCTGTTGTACATAGGGTGGCTGTGAATGACTCGACAGCTCCTAACAACAAGAAGTTGTCCACACTCAACTGAATTTTATCCTAGAATATTTAACCTTTACCCAGCTATTGTTTTCTTCTTAAATCTACTCTACTCTAAAAGTGGTTATTTAACTTCCCTTTTCCCTAAGCATATCTCTGCAAACAGAGACTTATTTGAATTGGTCTTCTAGAGCCCTTTTTCTTGCAGCAAAGTTGTAACGAACTTCTGATGGTTTCAAGAGTTTATTTCTCTCAGTTTCTTGACAATCTTTTCTACCTGATCATGAACTCTCTAGCTTCCTCTCATTCTACTTACAGCAACCAAGTTATTATTATCTTTTTTTAATTTCTTATATAATGTCACTTCCTTGGTTAAAATATTTATAGTCCATTGTTGCTTACCTAAGCAATACAAACCAATAGCACAACATTCAGATCTTGAGCCATACTCCCAACCTAAGACTTCACTACAAGTACTCCACGTAAAACAAATGGGGTCACTTGCTATTCACTCACTGATGCTCTGTATCCCCCCTCCCATTGGTCTTACTTTCTTTATAACTTTACCTTAATGTTCCTCTTTTACCCCATTTTCATCTGTTTGTATTTTACACATAAATTAGAATTAAATGCTACCTCCTGTATTTTTTTCTGAATCTTACCAGCCAGAAGTAATTTGTTTCTCTTCTAAAAAAATGTGCATCCACCAATACAATTAACCAATATTTACTGAGGACCTCATATATGTCAGATGATATTCTAAGCACTGGGAATACAGCTCATACCTTTATGGAGCTCATATTCCAGTGTGGACAAAAGGTAATTAAAAGGCAAGCAGATTAATAGTATAATTTGGAATCTAATACATGCTAAGATAAAAATTTAATAAAGTAGAGAAAAGAGAGGTTAAGTGGGAAGTGTGAGGGGATGTTTTAGGCAGGGTTTCAAGAACAGCTTCCAGGAAGATGATACTTGAGCAGAGAGCTGAAGGAAGTAAGAAAATCTGCAATGGGACTTCTGAAAATAGCATTCCAGGCACAGATTAGAGCTAAAATATAAGCCCTTTGATGTAAATGAGCTTGGCAGCTTCCAAGAAATGCAGATTCCACCTTCTTATGAGATATTGCCCTTGGTAAATAAATCAGCCACTTTAACAAAAAGTCACTAATTGTTCAGTTATGGAAAGAAATTATACCTTAAAGAAACTGATAGATCTGTAATATTTTACTGGACAGTCACTGCCGCAGCTTTGAAACATATGTTGTCAGAACTCTAAGAATAACATTTTGAAGCATGCGATCTTATGTCTGGAATATCTGATGTTTCTAAATCTAACAGGATTTCCTTCCCATGAATATAACAAGATAATTCTCAGAGAGGGTCTTGATTGGTATCTATGTGTCAAATAAAACCTATAGTTAGATGTATTAAGAGATAGGGGTGTGAGGCACTCCTTCTCACATGCAGATTTTAGTAAATGATAAAGTATTATGTTAAATTCTAATCTTATCACTTTATTTTCTGTTATCACTTTCTATCACAGTTGTGGGAGTATATTTCTCTCTAGGTCATAAATTTTTTGAGGTCAGGAGCCATCTTTCATTTATCTTGGTATCGACTGCTCATTACACCCTATCTTGCCAAAGAATGATTCTCAATACCTATTTGTTGAATAAATGAAATATCTAGTTATGCACCTTTCATAAGGAAATGTTTTGCAATATTGTAGATTCTAAATATATTTTCTTTTCTAGACATTTAGTAGTCAGTAGTTTTATGAAGATTATATTGTTTGCTATTGTTGACTCAGCACCTAACAGTCTTGGCCTGTAATAGGCCGTGAACAAGTGGGTTTTGAATAGCAAACTGAAACTTCTCAGACTTTATACAACTAAATGAGTGCTAGTCTTCATAGCAATCAACTTGGGAGTCAATTTGCTCCTTCCAATGGTGAAGCCCTTGCTCAAGAAATTCTTTAAAAAAATTAATTGACTTCTGAATCAGATTACAAGTTTTACAACAATATTGGCCTTGCTTCTTTATAGTTACATCTGATCATGTAATAATTACAGCCACAGACTCTAAATTCAAAAAAAAAAAAAAAAAAAACTTTTTGCCAATAGAAGTATTGCTATAATGATACAAGAAAGTAATAGTTGAGCAACTGTTTAGACTTAAATGGAAAGGTATTCTTTTGTATGTAAAAATTTAGATTTCAAAAGCAATTACAGGTACACCAATGAGGAAACCAGCTCCTCCATAATACAATAGCTAGGGTGTTGGTGAAGTATATCAACTATGCCATGGACTGCCAGAAGAACAAATCAATCTGTCTTGGAAAAAGTACAGCCAGAATGTTCCTTAGAAGGTAAAATGGTGAGACCTTGTCTCATGTACTTTGGACATGTTATCAGGTGGGACGAGTCCCTGTGAAGGGCATCATGCTTGGTAATGTAGAGGGTCAGCTAAAAAGATGAAGACCCTCAATGAGATGGATTGACACACTGGCTGCAACAATGGGCTAAAACATAGCAACGATTGTGAGGATGGCACAGGAGCAGGCAGGTTTCCTTCTGTTGTACACAGGGTCATATGAGTAGGAACTGACTCCATAGCACCTAACAACAGAAAAAAAAAAAAAAAATCTATCAGTCCACCACCCGTCAGTTTGTCACACTGTGGTGGCTTATGTGTTGCTGTGATGCTGGAAGCTATGCCACCACTATTTCAAATATCAGCAGGGTCACCTATGGTGGACAGGTTTTAGCAGAGTTTCCAGACTAGGACAGACTAGGAAGCCTGATGAAATATTTCTGAAAATTAGCCAATGAAAATACTATGGATCACAATAGAATATTGTCTAATATATTACTGAAAGATGAGCCCCCTAGGTTGGAAGACAAAAATGGACTCAAGCATGCTGGTGATCATGAGGATGACATGAGACTTAGCATGTTTTGTTATGTTGTCATCATGAGTAGGATTTGACTCAAGGCAACTAGCACAACACAGCTATCAGTAGAAAGAAAAAGTCATAACAAAACATTTGATTGAAAGATATAACTATTATCGAGTGAGTATTTTCAGCACCTTTTTCAAATAACGTTTTTGACCTTTACTAACTCCAGGTCCATTTCTCCTTCTTTGAAGAGTATCAGGAGACATCTCGTCCTCCCCCAAAGAGTTACAAAGTCTTGTCTGTCTGCTAATCACAGGGTGATTCATGGAAAGGTCCTCAGGTTTCATACACATAAAAAATAGAAAAGCCTGTAATCTTGAAGAGTTACAGAACCAGGGTATAGTGGTGGCTATTGAATATTTATTTCCTTCTTGAAATGCAGTTCTAAAGCATGGCAATGTGTTGTTTTTAAATTCTGCGTCTCTGATCTTTATTTTCTCCATAAAAACCTGTGTTCTAATAGGCACATAATCAGCATATAATATAGTCTAAAGTGTATGTGAAATCCCACTGTCTACAGCATCTCAAGGCTCATTATCAATTCTCAATCATCAGATTTATGTGCACCAACCAAATATTCCCACAAATGTTACCTGTTCCCTCTACCAGATATTTATTAATCAGATTACAAATCAGGGTGAGTTTAGTCAAGGGACTCATTTTCCTCAGGCAGTGATTGCATTAGCTGTCACAACTGGAGTCTAAAGTCATGTATTTTAGGTCACATTTTCCTTGATCCAGTTCTGTTCCTGCCTTTGGCAATATCAGCAGCTGTGATTATTATAATTACCCCCAGGTGACAGAACTTAGCATTTCATTTTAGGGGATAAACAAAGAGCAGTGAAAAGGGAAGGAAGGCTTAATATCTGTAAAACGTTTATTATGTGCCCAAGTACGATGCAGCTAAAAGTACAAACATCATCTAATCCCGCCTGACCACCATGAGAGCAGAGGGCACCATATTATGGGTCATCACTCAGGCAACAGTGCATTAACGGTTCTTTTTCTTCTCCAGTAATTTGAGTCACATTGAAAAAAAAAAAAAGTTGTAGTTATTTCGAATCATTTCCTAACCTCAGTGCTGCTGAATGCTATGTTGGTGTTCTTTTGTTCTTTTTAGGACTGCCTTTGTTTCTTATTCCTTTCCAGATCGAGGAGAAATCAGTGCTTAAAAGAAACCTTTTCAAGATTGACATTTATTTTGTAACCCAAAACAAAAAATCATTTAAAAAAATCTGCTACGAAAGAGAAATGCTAATTGCTCTGAAACTTAAGTTACTCGTTGTTTTCTTAGTGGGCAACCCAATGTAAGCTCACACACATGCACCACATCCATCTCTAAATAATATGAATGCAGGGTTTCACTCTTTAAATAAAGCAAAGCAAGTGGCCTTGCGTGTAAAACATGTCTGCATCCTCTGAGATGCTGGCACTCAGAACACAAACATAGCACCCATTATATTTTATGTGCTCAGTTTTAACGGCACTCTTCTTGGGCCAAGGGCTCAATTGTGAAAGTTTGTTTTTCATTTCCTTTTATTTTAGCTGAATCATTCCCTCCCTTACACAAAATTCAACAGTCTCTCTCAGCTACTATTGTTGGAGGAAGATGACCTATTTTAAATGCTTTGCATATGACTGAAGCTTCCTGTAGATCTGTTGCCGTGAGGAGTTTTTGTGAAGCAGGTGAAGACACACCACCTGTAGCCCTTAAATCCTAAAAACGCATTAAAAACTTTGGTTTAGTTCATAACTCTAAGTCAGTTTAAAGTGGAGGCTTTTGATTTGCGATGACAAAACAGATTTTAGATGATGTTTACTTTTGTTTATAATAGAATCAATCCACCTACCTTACTGGCCTTGCTGAAACTATACCCCTTTCCCATTCACATGTGTACACACACATAAGAAATTTGAGCCTCTGCAAATAAGCTAATAAATGTTCCCATCCCCTCACCTTTAGTTCTGTCCTTCATATTGTAAATGGCTTAGTGAAAACAGGAACCTGACATCGGTCACGTGAACTTGAGGGCAAGAGTCAAAGGATGAAAGGATTGGTTGGAGTGGGTAGAAAAATCTGCTTCTATCTTTTGATATCTCCTCCTTGACTCTATGACCTGGAGGCCAAAGGTCACCTGGGCTGCAGCAGCCTTGCCCCCACTATGCTGATGCTTGGTGATGCAATACAAACCCTGGGGGATTTCTCCTGCTCCATCTACTCAGATGCTTTGCACAAACAAAGAATCCAAAAACATTGCCACTTTTCTCGGTATCCTTCAATGCAACAGTACATTTCACTCTATCCAGCACGGTTTATAGTTCCTGTGAACACCAAATGGCCTCTAACAAGAAAGGTGTGTCCTCTTAATCACTAGATTATATTCACAAAGTAAAGCTGTCTTCACCTTGTGAGTATAAGCAACATTGGTACCTAATATAGGCTAAAAGAGGCAAAGTCACTTTAATGCTCAAATATTGTTCCATCTTACAAGAAAGTCCAATTGAAAACATTTGGAAGTAAAAAAAGTCTTTAATCGATGCATAAATCATGGATCACTCTTTGCTTACAACATGATGTATAACAAGTTTAGACAGACGGATGGATGGATGGATGGATGGATGGATAGAATTGCAAACTACAAGGGGTGGGGGATGAGTGGATACAAATATAAAACTTTTTATATGCTTCCCAATTACTGACTTCCACTACGCTATGTTAAAGGCATTATTCTGCTCAAAACCCTATACTAACTCCCCATTCCACTCAGATTAAACGATAATGTCTTTACAAAACCTTAAAATGACAGCATCATCTCAATCTCTCCTTGATGCCCTGGTTAACGTTTTACTCTCATCTCCCACTACTGCTCCCTAATTGCCTTGCTCTTAATTGACAGTCATGCTCCCATCTTGGAACTTTGTACCAGCTGTTCCTTTTTTCTGAATATTCTTCTCCTAGTCAGCTACACAACTAATGCTCTTCAATTTTTGCTTAAATCTCATTCTCCAGCTGAGGTCCATCCTGGTCACCGTATTTAAAAATAAAATTGCTCCCCATTAAATAGCTAATTCCCTATACCCTAAAATAGTCTTTCCTTCCTTCCTTCCTTCCTTCCTCCTTTCCTTTGTTTTTCTTTTTGCCATGCCACCATGCTTTCTAACAAAGAACACAATTTACTTATTTTTATATTTATTATGTATCCATCTTCCCCAATTTGCAGTGATCTATGAGTACAGGGAAGTTTGTTTTGTTCTTTGATCTATCTAAAGCACCTAGAACAGTCCTGGCATATAGTACATGCTCAACAAATCTTTGTTGAACAAATAAATGAATGATTTTTCCTGTCCTTTCAGAATATGTCTGATAGATGCCATCATTTCCAGTCATTTTCAGGTAAAACAAAAGACCAGACCAATTTAATCAGGTTTAAAATTTTAATCCTATATTCTTCCTTACGGACAACTCTTACTACGCTTCAGCCTGAGGGACTTTGAGTGAGACCATTGTGATCTATTCTTTCACTCTTCCTGTGATAGTTTTATGTGTCAACTTGGTTAAGCTATATTCTCTCATTTTTCCAATCATACACTAATCTAGATGTTGTTGTGAAGATATTTTGTAGATATGATTAACATCTATAATCAGTTCACTTTAAATGGGGAACAGTATCATAGGTAATCTGGTGAGTCTGATCCAATCGGTTGAAAAGACATAAGAGCAGAACTGAGGTTTCCCTGAAAAAGAAGAAATGTCACCTGTGGACAGCAGCTTTACCACCTTCCTCTTCAGTGTGCTGGGGCCACTGGAGTAGGGATGGAAGAAAAGAGGAAAAGTTTTCTCTTTTTATTTTTTTAACCTACTAAGTATTGTTGTAATTTATTTTGCTCTCACAAATAGGTTGTTAACTGTCCTTGCTGTAAAGACTAGATAGTCAAATTCTGCTTGCAACACACAAGCAATCTTTTAGGTGCCCTGTTGCAGGGATATTCCTTCTGCCTATTTGCACTGAAGGGATCTGACTTGATATTTCTGGACTACTTCAACTAATCTCAACAGACATCTTCCTCATAGTGTCTGGCTTCTAAGGTTGCTTCACCTGGAAGTCTTCTCTCTTGGGTCAGTACTACAAGATGGTTCAAGTCTAGCTATTTTCATGCTGCCCACAGCAAGTTCATAAATCTTTGACTCATCACGTAGTGGGAGGGATGACTGCTCTAAGTTCTTCCCACTCTTCACTCTGTCGTCTTTCTGCAGTGTTTTCTCCTGTTCAGATAGGCAGAGAAAAAGATACAAGTTTGCTGCTAACATCCAACCTGAGGATATGTTACGTTTATGTCCATCTCATAGCCGTCTCAATCTTCATGATGGATTTTCTTGATAAACTACTTATTTTTCAAGGGTAGGGGTGAGAAGTGGAAGTACACAACAGCAGGACAAAAACCACAGCAATTCCACTATTGACTCCTGAGCCTCAACATTATTAAGCTATAGAACTCTGGATATATTGACCCAGGAAGGGAAGTGTGACTATGTAACACTATTAGAGACACGTCTGTAGTCTGCAAATCCTAAAATGTGTCAGTTGACTTGTCTTGGGGTTGTCTTTAGAATATGGGATACTTTGTTCCATTTGTCTTTAGGTTTGAGCCTTTAGCAAAGTCCCAGGCAAAAACAGGAAAAGTTTCATTTAGCATCTTGCTACAAGATTCACCCATAAACAAAGGACTTAATTTTTGGATGATAATTTGTAGATCATATTTTTCTTTCTTAATCCCAAATACTTTATTTATAAGTGACTTCTGGAAAAATATTGTTATTAAAATAATTGTGCACTGTACTGTCAATGCAGCAGAGAGCATAATTTATTTTTAATATGTAAGTGGGATCATGTCACTTCTTTGCTCAAAGTAATAGTGCACCGGATAATAATGATAACAGAGAGGCAAGATGGCGCTCTAGGCAGAAAAACCACGCCGTCCCTCCACAGCAAAGATCCGAAAAACTAAGCCTAACAGAGAATCAACAATCCTGAAACCCTAGAACACCAAATGAAGAGATAAAGAACTCAGCCAAACACCAAACGGAGTGAGAATACTAAAAGAGAACGGAGAGCGAGGAGAGACTCAGGCAGAGATTCCTTACCAGCTAACGCAGCGCGGACCCACCATCTTGGATTCCTATCGGAGACCAGCAAACGGGAGAGCAGCCTTGCAGAGCATCTGGTCGGAGACAGAACGACCGGTAAACTGCGGTGCGCGCTCTCCCACCACCCACCCCTCTCCGCCTCAGCTGGGGATCCCCTGCTTTCCGTGGCCAGGGTCCCTGGGCTGGGGGGTGCTGGTGCTTGGATTCCGCGCGCCTGGGCTGGCGGCTTTCTGGGAGCCGTTTGCTGGCAGCTAGCGAACCTTTCTCTGCCGCCTACCCCTCCTTTTGCCTGGGTGCCTGGTTCCGAGTGCCGTCTCTGCTCTCTCCTGAGGGGCTGTAGGGCTGCGTGCGGGCGTGTGGCTGTTTCTAGGTCTGGGCTCCCGCATGGGTGAGATCCCGGGGCCTTTGTTCGTTCGCCCCTCTGCTTTCCGTGGCCGGAGTCCCTGAGCAGGGGGGCGCCGGTGCTTGGATTCCGCACGCCCAGGCTGGAGGCTTTCTGGGAGCCGTTTGCTGGCACCTAGCGAAACATTTTCTCCCGCCTCCCCCTCCTTTTGCCTGGGTGCCTGGTTCCGAGTGCTGTCTCTGCTCTCTCCTGAGGGGCTGTAGGGCTGCGTGCGGGCGTGTGGCTGTTTCTAGGTCTGGGCCCCCGCGTGGGTGGGATCCCGGGGCCTTTGTTCGTTCGCCCCTCTGCTTTCCGTGGCCGGAGTCCCTGAGCAGGGGGGCGCCGGTGCTTGGATTCCGCGCGCCCGGGCTGGAGGCTTTCTGGGAGCCGTTTGCTGGCACCTAGCGAAACTTTTTCTGCCGCCTCCCCCTCCTTTTGCCTGGGTGCCTGGTTCCGAGTGCCATCTCTGCTCTCTCCTGCGGGGCTGTAGGGATGCGTGCGGGCGTGTGGCTGTTTCTAGGTCTGGGCTCCCGCGCGGGTGGGATCCTGGGGCCTTTGTTCGTTGGCCCCTCTGCTTCCCGTGGCCACGGTCACTTAACCCCGAGACTACCGGCTTCTTGGAATTCACGCCCCTGAGTGGGGGCTCTCTGGGTCCCATTTGTAGGCACTGACTGCTGGTGTTGCCCTTTTTTTTTTTTCTCTCAATTTTATTATTCTTCCTTTTTTGATTAGTTTTGTCATCTTTTACCTCTTTTTCTCTTTTGTCTTTCTTCATTGCTTAATTTCTTGTCTCTCTATCTCTTCCTTCTCTTTCTGATCCCTGAATTCCAGGCGATGTATGCCTCTGTACCTTCTGGCCAGGCTGAGCTGTGAAAATTGAGACCGACTCCCCCAGACCTCATAGCTGCATCAGTGGGATCCCTGGGAACTTTGCAGTTCTTTAACTTTTCTGATTTTTATTTGGTCATTCTTTCCTTTTCTTTCTCTTCCCCCTTCTGGTTTCCTCCATCCCATAGTCTCTCATCTGTACATTCCAACGACAAGCTCCCCTAGCATTCTTTTATGTTTGTACGCTTTTTGCTCCTCCTACTCTCTCCTCTCTCCCATATCCAGCTTAGCTTCACACATAACCATCTTCCCGCTGCACCCTACCTACCTGCACCGTGCACTAGACATCACATCACGAAGCGGTGCAGGCACGCCCTATTGGAACCTGCCCAGCACTGACTACCGACCGTCCTGGTGGCTGCGGTGAGTGCCACAAGCAACCCATCCCAGTGGCTCCTCCTCAACTAGATCTGCCCAGCTATACCACAAGAACGAAAAAAAAAAAAAAAAATCTACAATCAATAAACGAGAGAAATATCTACTGAATGCCCCGAAAACAGCAAACAATATCAAAACATTTACAAAAACAAGACAAGATGGCTCCAATAGGCATCCAAATTAAAACACCAGATAACTCTCCTGTGGAAGAAAATGCACTAGAAGTACCTGATACGGAACTCAAATCATTAATACTCGGAATTTTCCAAGAACTGAGGCAAAAAGCTGACAAACATGAGGAAAAAATAGACAAATTTATGGAAAATACAGACAAGAAATTGGAAGAATTCAGGAAGATGATGCAAGAACAAAATGCCAAAATAAATTCACAACTCGAAATTATACAAAAACAACAATTAGAAATCCAAAAGATAAACAACAAGATTTCAGAAATGGACGGTGTCATAGAAGGGCTGAGAAGTAGATTTGAAACCATGGAAGACAGGATCAGTGGAACTGAAGACAAACACTTGGATACAACTCTGTTTCAGGAAAACTCAGAAAAAAGAACAAAGAAAAATGAAGAGACCCTGAGAGTTATGTGGGACACAATTAAAAGCAAAAACTTACGAGTGATTGGCATACCAGAACAGGGGGAGAAAACAGAAAACACAGAGAGGATCATTGACGAACTGCTGACAGAAAACTTTCCCAATATCATGAAAGATGAAAAGCTGGTCATCCAAGAAGCTCAACGAACCCCATATAGAAGAGACCCCAAAAGAAAATCACCAAGACATATCATATTCACACTCGCTAAAACTAAAGACAAACAAAGAATCCTGAGAGCAGCTCGTGAAAAACAAGAAGTCACATACAGAGGAGAAACAATAAGACTAAGCTCAAATTATTCAGTAGAAACCATGCAGGCAAGAAGGCAATGGGATGACATATATAAAATCTTGAAAGAAAAAGATTGTCAGCCAAGAATAATATATCCTGCAAAACTCTCATTCAGATTTGATGGTGAAATTAGGTCATTTCCAGATAAACAGAAACTAAAGGAATATGCAAAAGTCAAACCAAACTTACAAGAATTATTAAAGGGAGTTCTTCGATCTGAGGACAAACAGCTTAAGCCCTCAGGCAGGACCTAGGACCTAGGACGCAGGTTAACATGAACCAGATACCATTCTAGGAACTGAACTACAGACGACTTTCCAAAAACAAAAGATATACAACAGGGAATCAGAGAAATCAATCAAAGGATGACAACAACATCAAAACAATGAAAGAGGGAACAAACGGCATAGGTATAGAACCTTCTAAAGGAGAAGAAGGCAAGGTGATACAAAGTAACGGTAGACTGCTTCAAAATTATAAAGATAAGGGTAAAATTCATGGTAACCACAAAAAAAGTTAACAAACCAACTCATAAAAATAAAGACGAAAAACATAAAGTCTCAACAAAAACAAAACCTACAAAAACAAAAGAAATGAACACAAAATCCACAAACAAAAGGAACTCAGCACGAGAGAGTAAGAAGAACAAAGAAAACTTCAGCATCACAAAAAAAAGCACTACAAAATGACAGCAACAAATTCACATCTATCAATAATTACACTGAACGTAAATGGACTCAATGCACCCATAAAGCGACGGAGAGTGGCAGAATGGATAAGAAAACAGGATCCATCTATTTGCTGTCTACAAGAGACACATCTTAGAAACAAAGATGTGAATTTATTAAAAATCAAAGGTTGGAAAAAAATATATCAAGCTAACAACTATCAAAAAAGAGCAGGAGTGGCAATTCTAATCTCAGATAAAATAGACTTTAAAACAAAATCTACCATAAAAGACAAAGAAGGACACTATATAATGATTAAGGGGATGATCCATCATGAAGACATAACCATAAAAAACATCTACGCACCCAATGACATGGCTCCAAAATACATAAACACTAACACTGAAAACAGAAATTGACAGTTCCACAATAATAGTAGAAGACTTCAACACACCACTCTCAGTAAAGGACAGAACAACTAAAAAGAAACTCAGCAAAGATACAGAAGACCTAAAGGACACAATCAGCCAACTGGACCTCATAGACATATATAGAACACTCCATCCAACCGCTGCAAAGTACACATTCTTTTCCAATGCACATGGAACGTTCTCCAGAATAGACCACATCTTAGGCCACAGAGCAATCCTCAACAAGAGACAAAATGCTGAGATAATTCACAGTATCTTCTCTGACCACAATGCCATCAAGGTAGAAATTAACACTAGAAAGAGCAAGGAAAAAAAATCAAACACATGGAAACTGAATAATAATCTGCTTACACATCAATGGGTAATAGAAGAAATTAGAGATGGAATTAAAAAATTCCTAGAATCAAATGAAAATGAAAACACATCATACCAAAACCTTTGGGACACAGCAAAGGCAGTCCTCAGAGGACAATTTATAGCAATAGATGCACATATCAAAAAAGAAGAAAGGGACAAAATCAAAACATTAACTACAGAACTCAAACAAATAGAAAGAGAACAACAAAAAAAGCCTACAACCACCAGAAGAAAGGAAATAGTAAAGATCAGAGCAGAAATCAATGAAATAGAGAACAGAAAAACAATAGAAAGAATCAACAAAACCAAAAGTTGGTTCTTTGAAAGAATCAACAAAATCGACAAACCACTGGCCAGACTGACAAAAGAAAAACAGCAGAGGGCACAAATAACCCAAATAAGAAATGAAATGGGGGACATTACAACAGACCCAACTGAAATAAAAAGGATTATAACAGAATATTATGAAAAACTATATTCCAACAAATTTGAAAACCTAGAGGAAATGGATAAATTTCTAGAAACATACGGCCTACCCAAACTACAACAAAGTGATATTGAAAATCTGAACAGACCCATAACAAGAGAAGAGATTGAAAAGTTAATAAAAAAACTCCCAACCAAAAAAAGCCCTGGCCCAGATGGCTTCACTGGAGAATTCTACAAAACATTTACAGAAGAGCTCGTACCAGTTCTACTCAAGTTATTTCAGAGCATAGAAGAGGAAGCAACACTTCCAAATTCATTCTATGAAGCCAGCATAACGCTGATACCAAAACCAGGCAAAGACATCACAAAAAAAGAAAATTACAGACCAATATCTCTCATGAATATAGATGCAAAAATTCTGAACAAAATTCTAGCCAATAGAATTCAGTATCATATCAAAAAA
Organism: Dugong dugon; assembly: GCA_030035585.1. NCBI lineage: Eukaryota > Metazoa > Chordata > Mammalia > Sirenia > Dugongidae > Dugong > Dugong dugon. The sequence continues at coordinate 47,205,946 of CM057465.1, forward strand.
ATAATACACCACGACCAAGTAGGATTCATACCAGGTATGCAAGGATGGTTTAACATTAGAAAATCCATCAACGTAATCCACCACATAAATAAAAGGAAAGAAAAAAATCACATGATTATCTCAATTGATGCAGAAAAGGCATTTGACAAAGTCCAACACCCATTCCTGATAAAAGCTCTCAATAAAATAGGTATAGAAGGGAAATTTCTCAACATAATAAAGGGCATCTATGCAAAACCAACAGCCAACATCATTCTTAATGGAGAAAGGCTGAAAACATTCCCCTTGAAAACAGGAACAAGACAAGGATGCCCTTTATCACCACTCCTATTTAACATTGTGCTGGAAGTTCTAGCTAGAGCAGTAAGGCAAGAAAAAGGAATAAAGGGCATCCAAATTGGTAATGAAGAAGTTAAACTCTCCCTGTTTGCAGATGATATGATACTATACATAGAAAACCCTAAAGACTCCACGAGAAATTTACTGGAAGTAATAGAAAGATTCAGCAGAGTAGCAGGATACAAGATAAACATTCAAAAATCAGTTGGATTCCTATACACCGGTAAAGAGAACGATGAAAAGGAGATCAGGAAATCAATACCATTTTCAATAGCCCCTAAAAAGATAAAATACTTAGGAATAAATCTGACCAGGAATATAAAAGACCTATACAAAGAAAACTACAAAACACTGCTGCATGAAACCCAAAGGGATCTACATAAATGGAAAAACATACCATGCTCATGGATAGGCAGACTCAACATTGTGAAAATGGCAATTCTACCTAAAGCAATCTACAAATACAATGCAATTCCGATACAAATACCAACAACATTCTTCAAAGAGATGGAAAAACTAATTATTAACTTTATATGGAAAGGGAAGAAACCTCGAATAAGTAAAGCACTACTGAAGAAGAAGAATAAAGTTGGAGGACTCACACTACCTGACTTGAGAACCTACTATACAGCTACAGTACTCAAAACAGCCTGGTACTGGTACAACAACAGAGACATTGACCAATGGAACAGAATTGAGAACTCAGATGTAAATCCATCCACCTACGGTCACCTGATTTTTGACAAGGGCCCAAAATACATCAAATGGGGAAAAGACAGTCTTTTTAACAAATGGTGCTGGCAAAACTGGATATCCATTTGTAGAAAAATGAAACAGGACCCATACCTCACACCATATACAAAAACTACTTCAAAATGGATCAAAGACCTGAATATAAAGCCTCAAACTATAAAATTCATAGAAGAAAAAATAGGACCAACACTTCAGACCTTAATACATGGCATTAACAGGATACAAACCATAAACATCAACACAAAAAACCCAACAGATAAACTAGATAATTGGGATCTTCTAAAAATCAAACATCTATGCTCTTCAAAAGATTTCACCAAAAGAGTTAAAAGAGAACCTACAGACTGGGAAAAAATTTTTGGACAGTACAAGTCAGACAAAGGTCTAATCTCCATAATCTACACGAAAATCCAACACCTCTACAACAAAAAGACAACCAATCCTATCAAAAAATGGGCAAAGGAAATGAACAGACACTTCACCAAGGAAGACATTCAAATGGCCAACAGACACATGAGGAAATGCTCGCAATCACTAGCCATTAGAGAAATGCAAATTAAAACCACAATGAGATACCATCTCACCCCGGCATTACTGGCACGAATCAAAAACACTGGAAATAACAAATGTTGGAGGGGCTGCGGGGAGACGGGAACTCTTATACACTGCTGGTGGGAATGCAAAATGATACAGCCATTTTGGAAAATGATATGGCGTTTCCTCAGAAAGCTAGAAATAGACGTACCATTCGATCCAGCAATCCCACTCCTAGGAATATATCCTAGAGAAATAAGAGTCATCACTCGAATAGACATATGCACACCTATGTTCATGGCAGCATTATTCACAATAGCAAAACAATGGAAACAACCTCGATGTCCATCAACAGACGAATGGATACACAAACTATGGTACATACACACAATGGAGTACTATGCAACGAGAAAGAACAATGAATCGGTGAACCATCTCATAACATGGATGAAACTGGAGGACATCATGCTGAGTGAAATAAGTCAATCACAAAAGGACAAATATTGTATGAGACCTCTATTGTAAAAACCCATGAAAAAATTCACATGCAAAATGTAACAATCCTTGTTGGTTACCAGGGATGGGGGGGGGGGGATACTAAATAGGTAATAGGTAAGTGGTAACTTGGGTGAGAGATGAGATAGTACATAGTACAGGGGAAACTAACACAACCGGCACAAGGAAAGGTCATGGAGACCCTATAGACACATCCAAACCCCCCGAGGGACTGAGTTGTTGGACGGAGGGCTCTGGGGACCATGATCTCGGGGAACATCTAGCTCAATTGGCATGACACTACTTATAAAGATAATGCTCTACATTCTACCTTGGTGAGTAGTGTCTGGGGTCTTAAAAGCCTATGAGCGGCCATCTAAGATACTCCACTGATCTCATCCCTTCGGGAACAAGGGAGAACGAAGAGAACAGGATACAAGGAAAAGATTAGTCCGAAGGACTAATGGTCCACAGCTACCAAGGCCTCCACGGGACTGAGCCCAGTACAGCTGGATGGTGCCCGGCTACCACCAATGACTCCTCTGACCAGGATCACAACAGAGGGTTCTGGGCAGAGCTGGAGTAGGATGTAGAGCATAATTTTAACTCCCAAAAAAAAAAAAAAAAAAGAAGACCAGATATACTGGCCTAAAGAATACTAGAGAAACCTCGAGAGTGTGGCCCCCAGACACCCTTTCAGCTCAGAGGGGAAGTTAACTTCAAGGTTCGATGTTAAGCCTGGGAATGGACACCCCAGTAAAACTAAATGGGACTAACGATGTACAGGAGTCCGGTGACAAGGGCCAGAAGGCAGAGGGAGAGTAGGAAACTGATGATAAGGAACACAAATTGAATAAGGACACTGTCGATGTATTGTGAGATTGTTGACCACTGCTATAGGGCAACATTTGTAGTAACTATTAAATGGGAGGCTGTTTTGTCCTGTAAGCCTTCATCTTGGGCGAGAATGGCAGCACAATTGGAAGAGCATAGTCAATATCACTTAAATGTGTAAGTAAAAAGTTTTGAAATGGTGTTTAAATAAAATAAAAATAAATAAATAAATAAATAAACAAATGAGACTAAAGAGGTACAATAGTCCACTGACAAGGTCCAGAAGACAGAAGGGGACAAGGAAGCCCCCTGGTGATAGGGAACACAAGGTGGAGTAAGGATATTCTTGATGTGCTGTGAGATTGTTAACCATTGTCATAGGGCAACATGTGTAGTAACTGTTAAATGAAAAACTATTTTGTTCTGTAAGCCTTCATCTTAAGTGAGAATAACAGCACAGTTGGAAGAGCGTAGTCAATGTCACTGAACTGTGAATGTAGAAAATTTTGAAACGGTGTATCTTTGGCCATCTGTAATTTTCATCAAAAAAAAAGGTTGAGAATTTAGAGGCTTAATACGTTGTGGGGTTGTTAACCAATGTCAAAAAAAAAACAACATGTGTACTACTATTTCATGAGAAACTATTTGCTCTGTAAGCTTTCACCTGAAGTACAATAAAATATATATAAAAAAATAAAAATAAAAAATAATGATAACAAATGCTTTCCATATCCTCTCCAAAGGGTATCCTGGGCATCTGGCTCAAATCACATATGGAGGTAAAATATCTTGTCTATGTAGAAATTAGTCTTAGACTATAGCAGTTCCTTCTTCCTGGGACTGTGTTTTGGTAATAACACAAATACCTTTAAAATTACGAAACTATTTTCTGCTACCAGCATGCAGAGAAATTAATTAGAGCATCAACTTTTCTGTGAGTAAATAGCAATGGCATGTATAAATGGCTCCTCATCTCTTTTTCATTGTCACATGTCTGATTCAGGTAGGCAATAACATTGCACAGTCAGGAAGGATGCTGTATTATGCCTATCTTTGTAATTCTACTAAGGTCATTATTAAGGTCTTTTTCAAAGCCCCTTAACTACCCAGTAATTGTTTCTGTGATTTTCCATTGATGTGTAAAGAGCTCTGGTATCTGTCACCTATTGTTTCCTTGTGTCCTTATGAAATCTGAAGTCTTGAAGAGCTTTGAAAAACCTGATGAGGTTAGCAGAAGGTGAAGGTGAAAATTTTGGAATCAATTATATTAAAAAAAAAAAACAACTTTTCTGTGGGAGAGAGAGAACAACACTGTCATAAAAACAAATATGCACGAAGTCTCTTTTCAAGTATCCCAAGGTGATTGGAAGTCATGGAAGAGTTTTGGAATACTTTTGTTGACAATAAAAAAAAAAAGAAGTTATTGAGGGAAAAGACAGTCATCCAAACTTCTTCTGATACTTCTTTTTCCAAAGAAAAACAAAATCATTTCCCAAAGCAAAAAATAAGTTAATCCACTTCATTCCTCAGTCTTTCTAAATTCAACAACAAATAAATTCAATTTCAAAACTAAATTGTATTGTTTTAAAGTCAAAACTATAATGTGGTCAAGGTGAAACTGGTGTTTCTTTCCCTTAAGGCAAAAATAACATTGCTTTCCTAGACCTTCTTCTTCACCTCCTTCTCTCCTCTCCAGGTAAAGCAAGTCATCTGATGTGTGAATTTGGTATTGCCATTTGGACATGCATGACTCAGTTCTTCCTCTTTCTTCATCTTAAGACCCAGCTATCCATCAAAAAAAAAAAAAAAAAAAAAACCTCACTTCCATCAAGTCAATTCTGTCTCATAGCAACCTTGTAGGACACAGCTGAACTGCCCCATAAGTTTTCCAAGGCTTTAAATCTTTACAGAGGCAGACTGCCAACATCTTTCTCCCATGGAGAATCTGGTGGGTTCAAACTGCCAACCTTTCTGTTAGCAGCTGAATGCTTAACCACTATGCCACCAGGGTTCCTTAGTCTACCAGCAAGAAATATAATTCTTGTTTGCTCCTCCTTGCTGTAAGTTTTACAGGGACAAAGATTAGATCATAGGGAAACTTGTAGTATATAATTCTGTATAAATCTTCTATTTAGCGTTAGGCAGCTCATTATTGCCATGTCTACCTTCTTCTGTATCAACATCATCAAAAATGAAAAGATATATTATTATGGCCATCTGCCTACTGTTTTATTTTCTTTCCTAAATGTTCAGACCATGAGAGGAAGAGGGGAAGAAGGCCACAACTTTTTGGTCCCCCTACAAACTCCAATGGACAAATTGTGTTTTTATTTTCTGAAAGCTTAATTTATAAAGTATTGGAGCTCTATATACAAACGTGTGTAATAATTTCTCTTATTAATAGTGTATATTATTTCTAACATTTAAATATTTATTAAGATTTATAATGGCTGAATATTTTTTCCTACAAAATAACAGGGCTCCTATAAATTTATATATTTATTTAATTTGTATTTATTAAATACTAAACAGGGGATTAAGAAATTTCTATTCAAATAATAACCCACCATTCACTTTGGAAAAGTTAAAAACCTGCATCTCTCAAAAAAAACATGATCCATCTATATGCTGCCTACAAGAGACACACCTTAGACTTAAAGACACAAACAAACTTAAACTCAAAGGATGGAAAAAAATATATCAAGCAAACAACACTCAAAAAGAGCAGGAGTGGCAATATTAATCTCTGACAAAATACACTATAAAGTAAAATCTACCACAAAGGATAAAGAAGGACGTTATATAATGATCAAATGGCCAATATACCAGGAGAACATAACTATAATAAATATTTTTCACCCAACGACAGGCTCCAAAATACATAAAACCAACTCTAACAGCATTGAAAAGAGAAATAGACAGCTCCAGAATTGTAGTAGGAGACTTCAACACACCAGCTTCGGTGAAGGATAGAACATCCAGACAGAAGCTCAGCAAAGAGATGGAAGCTCTAAATGCTACAGTCAACTAACTTGATCTCATAGACGTATACCGAACAATCCACCCAACAGCAGCCAAGTATACTTTCTTTTCCAACACACACGGAACGTTCTCCAGAATAGACCACGTATTAGGCCATAATGCAAGCCTTAACAGAATCCAAAGCACCAAAATATTACAAAGCATCTTTTCTGACCATAAAGGCATAAAAAGTAGAAATCAATAACAGAAAAAGCAAGGAAAAAAATCAAACAGTTGGAAACTGAACAACACCTTGCTCAAACACTGATGGGTTATAGAAGAAATTAAGGGTGGAATAAAGAAATTCATAGAATCAAATGAGAATGAAAACACATCCTACCAGAACCTTTGGGACACAGCAAAAGCAGTGCTCAGAGGTCAGTTTTTAGCAATAAATGCACACATCCAAAAAGAAGAAAGGACCAAAATCAAACACTAACCCTACAATTGGAATAAGTAGAAAGAGAGCAGCAAAAGAAGCCCTCGGGCACCAGAAGAAAGGAAATAATAAGAATTAGAGCAGAATTAAATGCAATAGAGAATAGAAAAACAATTGAAAGAGTTAACAAGACCAATAGCTGATTCTTTGAAAAGATCAACAAAACTGATACACGATTGGCCAACCTGACAAAAGAAAAACAGGAGAAGAACCAACTAACCCATATAAGAAATGAGAATTAAAAGGAAGAATTAAAAGAATCATGACACATTACTGTGAAAAACTGTACTCGAACAAATTTGAAAACCTAGAGGAAATGGACAAATTTCTAGAAACTCACTACCTATCTAAACTAACACAAACAGAGGTAGAACAACTAAATAAACCCATAACAAAAGAAGAGATTGAAAAGGTAATTTAAAAACTCTCAACAAAAAAAGCCCTGGCCCAGGCAGCTTCACTGGAGAATTCTACCAAACTTTCAGAGAAGCCTTAACACCATTACTATTAAAGGTATTCAGAGCATAGAGAAGGATAGACTGCTCCCAGACTCATTCTATGAAGCCAGCATAACCCTAATACCAACACCAGGTAAAGACACCACAAAAAAAAGAAAAACACAGACCAATATCCCTCATGAACTTTGACACAAAAGTCCTCAACAAAATTCTAGCCAATAGAATTCAGCAACATAGCAAAATAATAATAATAATAATAATAATTCACATGATCAAGCAGGATTTATACCAGGTATGAAGGGATGGTTCAACATTAGAAAAACAATCAATGTAATCCATCACATTAAAAAAACAAAAACAAGAACGACATGACCTTATCAATCTATGGAGAAAAGGCATTTGACGAAGTCCAACACCCATTCATGATAAAAACTGTCAACAAAATAGGAATAGAAGGGAAATTCCTTAACATAATTAAGGGAATTTATATAAAGCCAACAGCCATGATCATCCTAAATGGAAAGAGTTTGAAAGCATTCCCTTTGAGAAAAGGAACCAGGCAAGGATGCCCTTTATCACCACTCTTATTCAACATTGTGCCGGAGGTCCTAGCCAGAGCAATTATGCTACAAAAAGAAATAAAGGGCCTCCAAATTGGTAGGGAAGAAGTCAAAGTATCTCTATTTGCAGATGATATGATCTTATACATAGAAAAGTCCAAAGAATCCACAAGAAAACTACTGGAACTAATAGAAGTCTTCAGCAAAGTATCAGGGTACAAGATAAACATACAAAAATCAGTTGGATTCATTTAAGCTAACGAATAGGAAATCACCAAATCGATACCATTTACAATAGCCCCCAAGAAGATAAAACACTTAGGAGTGAATCTAAACAGAGACATAAAAGACCTATACAATGAAAACTATCAGAAACTACTGCAAGAAACCAAAAGAGACCTATGTAAGTGGAAAACCATGGCTTGTTCCTGGATAGGAAGACTCAACATTGTGAAAATGTCAGTTCTACCCAAAGCGATCTACAGATACAATGCAATCACGATCCAAATTACCATGGCATTTTTTAATGAGATGGAGAAACAAATCACCAACTTCATATGGAAAGGGAAGAGCCCCCAGTTGAGTAGATTTACTCAAGAAGAACAACAAAGTGGGAGGCCTCACAGTACCTGATTTTAGAACCTATTATACCACCACAGTAGTCAAAACAGCCTGGTACTGGTACAACAACAGATACGTAGACCAATGTGACAGAATTGAGAATCCAGACATAAATTCATCCACCTATGAGCAGCTGATCTGGCAAAGGACCAAAGTCTGTTAACTGGGGAAAAGACAGTCTCTTTAACAAATGGTGCTGGCATAACTGGATATCCATCTGCAAAAAACTGAAACAAGACCCATACCTCACACCATGCACAAAAACTAACTCAAAATGGACCATAGACCTAAATATAGAATTGAAAATTATAAAGATCATGGAAGAAAAATTAGGGACAATGCTAAGAGCTCTAATACATGGCGTAAACAGAATATGAACACTAAGTAGTTATGCACAAGCACCAGAAGAGACACTAGATAACTGGGAGCTCATCAAAAGACTTCACCAAAAGAGTCAAAAGACAACCTACAGACTGGGAAAAAAATTTTGGTTACGACAAATCCGATTTGCGTCTAATCTCTAAAATCTACAAGATACTGCAAAACCTCAACAACAAAAAGACAAATAACCCCATTAAAAAATGAGTTATTAAAAAGGATATGAACAGGCACTTTGCTGAAGAAGAGATTTAGGGAGCTAACAGATACATGAAGAAATGCTCACGATCATTAGCCATTAGAGAAATGCACATCAAAACTACAATGAGATACCATCTCACGCCAACAAGGCTAGCATTAATCCAAAAAACACAAAATAATAAATGCTGGAGAGGTTGTGGAGAGACTGGAACATTTATACACTGCTGGTGGGAATGTAAATCACTACAACCACTTTGGAAACCAATTTCGTGCTTCCTTAAAAAGCTAGAAATAGAAGTACCATAGGATCCAGCAATCCCACTCCTTGGAATATAACCTAGAGAAATAAGAGTCGTCACACAAATAGATATATGCACACCCATATTCATTGTAGCACTGTTCCTGATAGCAAAAGGCTAGAAACAACCTAGGTGCCCATCGACGGAAGAATGGATAAACAAATTATGGTAAATCCACCCAGTGGAATACTACACAAAAATAAAGAACAATGATGAAGCCGTGAAACATCTTGTAACATGAAGGAATCTGGAGGGCATTATGTTGAGTGAATTTAGTTAGTTACAGAAGGACAAATTTTGTATAAGACCACTATTATAAGAACTGAAGAAAAGGTTTAAACACAGAAGAAAACATTCTCTGATGGTTACGAGTGTGGGGAGGGAGGGTGAGTGTTATTAACTAACTAGACAGTAAACAAGATTTATTTTAGTTGAAGGGAAGGACAGCATACACTACAGGGGAAGTCAGCACAACAGGACTAAACCACAGCTAAGAAGATCCTGAATACAATCGAACACTTCAAGGGACAGAGCAGCATGGGCGGCGGTCTGGGGACCATGCTTTCCGGGGATATCTAGGTCAATTGGCATAACAAAGTTTATTAAGAAAATGTTCTGCATCCTACTTTGGTGAGTGGCATCTGTGGTCTTAAAAGCTAGAAAGCAGCCATCTAAGTTGTATCACTTGGTCCCAACCACCTGGAGTAAAGGAGAATGAAGAACACCAAAGGCACAGGGAAAATATTAGCCCAAGAGACAGAAAGGGCCACATAGACCAGAGACTTCATCAACCTGATACCAGAAGAACTGGATGGTCTCTGGCTACCATCAATGACCGCCCTGACAGGGAAGAATGCAACAGAGAGTCCCTGATGGAGTGGGGGAATGGTGGGATGCAGAACTCAAATTCTAGTAAAAAGGCTGAACTAAATGGTCTGACTCAGACTGGAGGAACCCCAGAAAGCATGGCCTCCAGACTCTCTGTCAGCCCAGAACTAAAACAATTCCCAAGGCCAACTCTTCAGACAAAGATTGGACTGTGGGACATAAAATGATACTCATTAAGAGTGTGCTTCTTAGCTTAAGTAGATACATGAGGCTAAATAGAAAGCTTCTGTCCGAAGGTGAGATGAGAAGTCAGAGAGGGTTAGGAGCTGGTTGAATGGACATGGGAAATCAGGGGTGGAAAGAAGTGTGCTGTCACAGTACAGGGAGAGCAATTAGGGCTACATAACAATTTATGTATAAATTTTTGTTTGAAAGACTAACTTGAATTGTAAATTTTCACTTAAACTACAACAATAAAAAAAAACTTGTATCTCTTGAATGTATGAATAAATGTAATAAGTCACTTCATCCTCAACATAAGTCCTGCTACTTGAATTTGTTTCCCACAGTTGCTGAGACTGATTTTTTTACCATATAAACAATAGTCTCGAACATAGCAACAATTGTAAGGTGGTAAACCACCGAGCAACATTTTGTTCTGCTATACACAAGATCTCTGTAAGTCAGAGTCAACTCGATGGCACTTAAATACAACAAACAAGCTTTTTAATATATGTGTTGCCATCGAGTCAATTCCAACTCATAGTGACCCTATAGGACAGAGTAGAACTACAACATAGGGTTTCCAAGGAGTGGTTGGTGGATTCGAACTACTGAGCTTTTGGTTAGCAGCTGAGCCACAAAGACTCCAATTTTTTTAATAGACAACTTGAAATATAATTAGTTCTTCTACTTTTTTCCAAAAGAAGAGCAATAAAGGACTTAAATATATCCACTCCCCACTTCATAAATCTCAACAATAAATTCCTTACCATAATTCTTTAAAATTTTAGTTTAACTATAACATGAAAAAATATTATTTTTCTGATATCTGCTTAAATTCTTCCTTTCTTCCTTCCAAACCCATAATATTTCTTTTTTTAAAAAAATTATATCAAATTTTACTCAAGTAAACAGCAAGTTTTAATATAGTTAATTAGAGGCCTATAGAACACCTGGAAAGGCTAGATGACAAAAGGTCAATAAAATCATTATCAAAAATCTCAACCTGAAACACCAAAGTAGATAGTTCTCAGAAGCCGACAAGGTTGCTGCTGAAAATCTCAAAAACTTCTGGAAACACTTCTGAGAAGATGATGTTGGTGGTTAAACAGTGTTTGTATAGCTCCTACTCCCCACATTAAAGCAGATAGATCCAACAAATAGTGAAACCAAAAACTGACAGAAAATATTTCTTAGAAAATATGGGTAATGAAGTATACCCTTGAGCTCCAAAATAAAAGCAGGTAAAGACAAACTATCAATAACCACAAGATCTATATGGTATCATAGTTCATGTCAGAAGATTGATAGGAAAACAGCAGAACCTGCTGACAGACTTGAGAACAGGGGAATACAAAAATAGCCGATATAAATTCACAGCAGCTGAAACTGGGAGGGAAACTGCCTAAGTGAATAATATTGGTGGTGTTAGGTGCTGTCAAGTCAACTTGACTTTCGACTCATAGTAACCCCATGTGACAGAGTAGAACTTCCTCATAGGGTTTTCTAGGCTGTAATTTTTACAAAAGCAGATTGCCAGGTCTATCTCCCATAGAAGACCTGGGTGGTTTCGAACCACCAACCTTTAGATTAGCAACCAAGCACTTAATCGTTGTGCCATCAAGTCTCCATAATTGAATAATGTATAAATGCAAACTTCCCCCAGAAATGTCTGAAGATACTAAAGCAGACTACAACCTATGAAATCTCAGATCTAACTATTGAAGGATCCTTTACAAAATAGGCTTCTCACTGAGAGAAATTTCCTGGGAATGGAATAAAAATTAAGCAGAAGGGGGACAATAGAGATGAAGGAAAAAGAAGATCCAGATAAAAGTAGGGGGAGCAAAATAACTCATACATTTCAGAATGTAAGCTGCCATATTTCTGAGGACTACATTAAAAGAAAAGAAAAGCGGATTCTGTGATGCCATGAAAACACTATCTTGAGCCGCAATTTCTTCTAAAATATAGGGAAAATAATTTACATTTAAAATAACCATAATATGTGAAAGGATGGAAAAAATATTCTACGCAAATAATAACCAAAAGAGAACTGGAGTGGCAATCTTAATATCAGACAAAGTAGACTAGACTTTAAGACACAGTCTGTTAGAAGAGATAAAAATGGACATTATATAACTGTAAAAGGGCCAACTTATCAAGCAGATTTAAGAATCATAGATATATATATATATATACCTAATATTGGAACACCTAAATATATAAAGCAAACACTGATAGAATTGAAGGGAGAAATAGAAAGCACAATAATAATAGCTGGAGACTTCAGTACACCACTTTCAATGTTGGACAGAATGTCTAGAAAGATCAGTAAGGAAACAGAGGACCTGAATGACACTATAAACCAAGCAGACTTAACAGACATATATAGAACACTCCATCCAACAACAGCACAATATATATTCTACTCCAGTGCACATGGATCATTCTCCAAGATAGACTACATGTTAGGTCACAAAGCAAGTCTTGATAAATGTAAAAAGACTGAAATCATACAAAGTATTTTCTCTGACCACAACAGAGTGAAGCTAGAAATCAATAACAGAAAAAAAATAACTTGGAAAATACACAAACTTATGGAAATTAAACAACACACTATTAAACTACCAATGGGTCAAAGGAGAAATTACAAATTTCTTAGAGTCAAATGAAAATGAAAGCAGAACATATGAAACTTATGGGATGCAGTGAAGGCAGTACTCAGAGGGAAACTTAAAGCAACAAATGCCTACATGAGAAAATAAAGATCTCAATCAACAGCCTAACTCTACAACTTCAGGAGCTAGAAAGTGAAGAGTAAACTAAGCTTGAATGTACTAGGAGAGAGGAAATAACAAACATCAGAGCAAAAATAAATAAAATTGAAAACAGAAAAGCAATAATCAACAAAACCAGAAGTTAGTTCTTTGAAAAGATCAATAAAATTGACAAACCTTTAGCTAGACTGACAAAGAAAAAAGAAGAAAAGATGAGAATAACCAAAACAAGAAATTAAAGAGGGGACATTACAACTGACCTGACAGAAATAGAGAATTATGACAGAATATTATGAACAACTGTACAGCAACACACTGGATAACCTAGATGAAACTGACAAATTCTTAGAAGCACACAACTTAACCAAACTGACTCAAAAGGAAGTAGAAATTCTCAACAGACTCATAACAAATGAAGAGATCAAATCAGTGATAAAAATAGTCCCACAAGCAACAAGAACAATAAAAAAAAAAAAAAAGAAGTCCTGGATGAAATGGTTTCACTGTGGAATTCTACCAAACATTTAGAGAAGAATTGACACCAAGACCATTTAAACTCTTCCAAAAGATAGAGAGGGAGGAATATTACCTAATTCATTCTATGAAGCAAACATAACCCTGATACCAAAACTAGACAAAGACACCAAAAGAAAAGAAAACTATAGATCAATATCTGTTATGAATATAGATGCAAAAATCCTAAAAAAAATACTAGCGAACAGAATCCAACAGCATACTTAAAGAGTCATACACCATGACCAAGTGGAATTTATTCCAGGAATTCAGAGATGGCTCAGCATCAGAAAATCAACCAACGTAATACATCACATCAATAGAACAAAGGAAAAGAACCACATAATCAACTCTATGGATGCAGAAAAGTATTTGATAAAATCTAACACCCTTTATTCATAAAAACCCTCAGGAAGATTGGAATAGAAGGGAAATTCCTCAATATAATTCAAGGCATATACAAAAAGCCAACAGCCAACATTATACTTAGTGGAGAAAGACTGAGATCTTTCCCCTTGAAATTGAGAACAAGATAAGTGAGCCCACTCTCACCACTTCTATTCAGTGTTGTATTAGAAGTCCTAGCCAGACTAACAAGACAAGAAATAAAAAGTATCCAGACTGGAAAACAGGAAGTGAAATTATTTCTATTTACAGATGACATGACCCTATATATAGAAAATCCCAAAGAGTCCACAAGAAAACTTCCAGAGATAATGGAGGAATTTAACAAAGTTGCAGAGTATAAAGTCAACAAACAAAAATTAGTTGGGTTTCTGTACACTAACAATGAGAAATCTTAAAGGGAAATCAGAGAAACATTCCATCTGCAATAGCATCTAAAAGTAAAATACTTATGAGTAAATTTAGCCAGTGATGTGAAGGACTTATACAATGAAAATAATAAAATACTGCTGGAAGAGATTAAGACTTAAATAAATGGAAAGATGTTCCATGTTCACAGACTAGAAAACTTAATATCGTTAAGATGTCAATACTACCCAAAGAAATCTATAGATTCAATGTAATCCCTATCAAAATTCCAACAGACTTCTTTATAGAAATGGAAAAACTAATCCTCAACTTTATATGGAATGGCAGCGCCCTGAATAGCTAAAGCAACACTGAAAGAGAAATCATAGTAGGAGGACTCACACTTTCTTATTTTAAAACATATTATACAGCTACAGTAATCAAAACAGCCTGGTACTGGTATATCAATAGACACATAGACCAATCTAATAGAATTGAGAGTCCAGAAATAAACCCACAAATCTATGGTCAACTGATTTTTACAAGGGTGCTAAATCCATTAGATGAGGAAAGAAGAGTCTCTTCAATAAATGGCATTGGGAAAACTGGGTTTCCCATGCAGAAAAATGAAATACAATCCATGCCTCACATCATACACAAAAATAGATTCAAAATGGACTAAAAATCTAAATGTGAAAACTAAAACCATAAAATTCTTAGAAGAAATACAGGGGCAATGCTGTTGGGCCTAGCTTTTAACTGGATTATCTAATATAATGACAAAAGCACAAACAGCAAAAGACAAAATAAATAAATGGGACTTCATGAAAATTAAAATCTTTTGTTCATCAGAAGACTACCAAAAAAATGAGAAGACAAGCTACTGACTGTGAAAATATCTCAGAAACCATATATTCAATAAGAATCTAATAACCAAAATATATATGAATCTTGAACAATTTAACATCACAAAGACAAATAGCCCAATCATAAAATGGGCAGAGGACTTGAAAAAACATTTTACAAAAGAGGACATTCAAATGACCACCAAATACATGGAAAGTTGCTCAACGTCATAAGCCATCAGAGAGATTCAAATCAAAACCACAATGAAATACCATTTCTTTCCCACCAAGATGGCTAAGGAAGCCTGGTGGCACAGCGGTTAAGAGCCCAGCTGCTAACCAAAATCTCTGTCCTATAGGATCACTATGAGTCAGAATCAACTCGAAGGCAACTTTTTGTTTGTTTATTTGTTTTTAAGATGGATAAAAGGAAAAAAAAAACACAGACAATAACAAACGTTGGCTAGGATATGGGGAAATTGGAACTCATATCCATTGCTGGTGGGAATGCAAAATGGTATAGCTGTTGTGGAAAACAGTGTGGCAGTTCCTCAAAAAACTAAAAATAGAACTACCATGGAAACTCGTTGCAGTGGAGTCGATTCTGACTCATAGCGACCCTACAGGAAAGAGTAAAACTGCCTCATAGGGTTTCCAAGGAGTAGCTGGTGGATTGCAACTGCCGACCTTTTGGTTAGTAGCTGTAGCTCTTAACCACTGTGCCGCCAGGGCTCCAGAACTACCATTGACCCAGCAATTCCAGTCCTAGGTATATACCCAAAAGATGTGAAAGATATTTGTACACCAATATTCATTGCAGTATTATTCACTATAGCCAAAAGTTGGAAACAACTTAAATGCCCATCAAAGGATGAATGGGTAAACAAAATGTGGTATGTACATATAATGGAATACTATTTAGCCAGTAAGAAAAATGAGGTCTTGATACCTGCTACAATATGAATGGAGCTTGAAGACATGCTGAGTGAAATGTCAATCACAAAAGGACAAATATTGTATGACTTCAGCTTATTAAAAAAGACAAGAACAGGCAAATATACAGAGACCAAAGTTTATTAGTGGTTACCAGGGGCCAGAGGGACGGGGACAAGGGGCGGGGTTGTTGCTTACAGAGTACTTCGTTTCGGTTTACGGTGATGGAAAGATCACATTGATTAAGGGTAATTGCTTAATCACAACCAATTAATGTAATTGTGGTCAATAAGTTGTACACTTGTAGAAAGTTGAACTGGCAAAATTGTGTGATAGATATATTTACACACACACACTCACGAAAGAGTAGTTACTGAGGCTGCTTATATACAACCAACACCACATGGGATTTTGTTCTTTGGTTTGGAAGTTCACAGTCATGGTTTCATGGGACATCCACTTAATTGGCCTATTAACATAATGAAAACAAAAATCCTCACACTGGATCAGTAAGGAAACACTGGTGGCGTAGTGGTTAAGAACTATGGACCCTAACCAAAAGTTGGGCAGTTCGAATCCACCAGGCACTCCGTGGAACCCCTATGGTGCAGTTCTACTCTGTCATATGGGGTCACTATGAGTCAGAATTGACTTGATGGCTATGGGTTTGGTTTTTTTGGTTTGGACCAATAAACAACGTCATGATAAAAACGAAAAGATTGAAGTTGTCAACAATTTCATTTTACTTGGATCCACAATCAACACCCATGGAAGCAGCAGTCAAGAAATCAATGCATTCCATTGGGCAAATCTGCTGCAAAAGACCTCTTTAAAGTGTTAAAAAGCAAAGATTGTACTTTGAAGACTAAGGTGCGCCTGACCCAAGCCATGGTATTTTCAATTGCCTCATATGCATGTGAAAGCTGGACAATGGATAGGGAAGATCAAAGAAGAATTGACTCCTTTGAATTATGGTGTTGGTGAAGAATATTGAATACACCATTGACTCTCAGAAGAACAAACAAATGTGCCTTGGAAAAAGTATAGCTAGAGTGCTCCTTAGAAGTGAAGATGGCAAGACTTCATTTCATGTACTTTGGACATGTTATCAGGAAGAATCATTCCCTAGAGAAGGACATCATGCTTGGTAAAGTAGATCAGTGAAAAAGAGGAAGACCCCTCCATGAATGGATTGACACAGTGGCTGCAACAATGGGCTCAAACACAGCAAAGGTTGTGAGGATGGCACAGGATGGGGCAGCATTTCATTCTGTTGTACTTAGGGTTACTATGAGTTGGAACTGACTCAGTGGCATGTAGTAACAAAAACAGTAACATGCTTAGTGCTTCTATGCTACCTCCAAGTTTGTTGTGTCGTACAGGGGGTCTTAAAAGCTTGCAGGTGGCCATCCAAGGCACAACAATTGATCTCTATGTTCCTGGAGCAACAGAGAAAGAAGGAGAATCAGGAATAGTGATAAAATGGAATGTGTGGCTTATTGCCTCCGTGAACAACTGCCTTCTTAGCCATGAGACCAGAAGAACTAGATCGTGTCTAGCTAACACTACTGAACATTTTGATCAAAGATTCTATAGAAGAATCCTAATTAGAAGGGGGAAAATGCAGAACAGAATTACAAATTTTCATGGACTCCAAACTGTCTGGAGCCATGGAGGCTGGCTAAACCCCAGAAACTATTGCCCTGAGATAATCTTTAAACCTTAAACAAAAAATATCTCCTGAGGTCTTTTAAAACCAAACAATAGTTTAACTTAACTAGTAAATAATGTCTGCCTTGATCATTATACTCTGTTAAGATCTATCTATACAGAATCAAAATGACAACAGAAACTGTAAAGATTAGATGGGAACCTTAGGGGTCAATGAGTTTATGTTGATTAAGGAGGAACAATTCAGAAAAGGAGAGTGAGAATGATTGTAAAACTTGAAGAATGTAATCAATATCACTGAATTGTACATGTGGAAGAATTTGAATTAGTGTATATTTAGCTGTGTAAATTCTCAACAACAATAAAAAAGAATTTAAAAAATTTAAAAATAGGTAACTGAAGAAAATAAGCATAAGAAAATATTAAAGTAAAATCTTAGGCAAATTAAAAAGAGAGTATGGGACAAAATCCCATTACCACAAACATTAAAATAAAACCAGAAAGGCATGTTCACCGAATAAATTAAAACAAAATTATGACTGATACAATTTTTCCACCTAGAGAACTCTAGAAAATAATCAGAAACAAAGAAAAAGAAATAATGACTTAGCTAGAATGATTACTAAAGAAAATAAACACAACATTAAGGAACTAGAGGGTGAAATATTTTAATTTTTAAGTCAATAACAAAAAGAAAATGATAAAAAATGGTTGGGAGGAAATAACAAATTTTGAAGATAGGCAAAGAGGATCCAACATATTTATGACAGTATCCCGGAATAAAAAGCCAAATAAGGGAACAAAAAAAATACTAAAAATTGTAAACCAAAATAATAGTAAAATCCACATATTGAAAAAGCACTCCACACAAGTAAGAATATCAACCTGTTGCTGCTAGTTGTTTGAACCTGGCTCCAACTAATGTCCACCTTCTGTATAATAGAACCAAACCTTGCCCATTCCTGGACCATCTTCATGATCATTTGTATGTCTGAATCCATCATTGCAGCTATTGTCAATCCATCGCATAGAGGGTTTCCATTATTTCTTTTGGCCCTCTACTTTGCTAAAAATGATGTCCTTTTCTAGCAATTGGTTTTTCCTGATGATATGTTCAAAGTAAGCAAGTTGAAGTCTCACTAGGCTCAGTTCTTAGGAAATACTGGTTACATTTCTTCTAAGACTGAATTGTTTGTTCATCTGGCAGTCCATGGTATATTCAATATTCATCACCAACACCACAATTCAAGCACATTAATTCTTGTCTTATCTTCCTTTTTCATTATTCGACTTTCACATGCACATGAGGCAACTAAAAAGATCACAGTTTGGGTCAGATGCACCTTAGTCACCAAAGTGGCATCTTTGCTTTTAAAAACTTTAAAGAGGTCATTGTCAGTAGATTTGACCATGCAATACGCCATTTGATTATTATTATTATTATTATTATTGTGCTTTAGATGAAGTTTTACAAAGCAAATTAGCTTCTTGTCATTTGATTTCTTGACTGCTGCTTCCATGGATGTTGACTGTTGATTTAAGTAGAATGAAATCCTTGACAACTTCAATTTCTTCTCCATTTCTTGTGATGTTGTTCATCGGTCCAGTTGTGAGAATTTGCATTTTCTTCACATTTAAATGTAATCCATACAGAAGGCTGTAGTCTTTTACCTTCATCAGTAAGTGCTTCAAGTTGTCTTCATTTTCAGCAAGCAAGGTTGTGTTAGCTGCATATTACAAATTGTTATTGAGTCTTCCTCCAATGCTGGTGCTGTGTTCTACATACAGTCTGGTTTCTCAGATTATTTGTTCACCATATAGATTGAATAAGTAAAGTGAATGGATACAAACATGCCACACATCTTTTCCAATTCTAAACCATGCAGTATCTCCTTCTTCTGTTCAAACAACTGCCTCTTAGTTCATGTACAGATTCCACATGAGCACAGTTAAGTGTTCTTAAGTTCCCATTCTTCACAAGTTTATCCGTAATTTGTTATTATTCACAGTCAAATTCCTCTGTATAATCAATAAGACACAGGTAAACATCTTTCTGGTATTATGTGCTTTCGGCCAAGATCCATTTTACAACAGCAATGATATCCATCATTCCACATCCTCTTCTGAATCTAGCTTGAGCTTCTGGCAGTTCCCTGTCAAAGTATGACCGCAGTTATTTTTTAATTACCCTTAGCAGACTTTTGCTAGCATGTGATATTAATAATATTGTTTAATAATTTCCACATTCTGTTTGATTGCCTTTATTTGGAAAGGACAGAAATATAGATACCTTCAAGCTGGTTGCTCAGGTAGTAGTCTTCCAAATTCTTCACATGGAAGAGTAAGTGCTTCCAGCGTTCCATCTGTCTGTTGAAGCATCTCAGTTGGCATTCTGTCAACTCCTAGAGACTTGTTTTTCACCAATGCCTTCAGTGCAGCTTGAACATCTTCCTTCAGTACCAGTGGTTCTTAATCAAATGCTACCTCTTGAAATGGTTTCAATTTGTCAAAATATTGCAAAAACACTCCACAAACTGAGAATATTAACCTAGAATGACCAAAAGCAAGTCAACTTCTAGTAAAATTACTGGTATCTAAAAATAAAAATTTACTTGACAATCTAGGGAAAAAAAGCAAGCGACTGATAACAGAAAAGGTAATTGAATTACCATGAAACTTCATAACAGCAGTGCAATATGCCAAAAAATAAATAGAATAATATATTTAAAATGCTCAAGAGTTTGTTTGTTTGTTTGTTTGTTTGTTTTTTACTTCCAGAGAAACTGACTTTCAAGTTCAAAGGGTAGAACTAAGCATTCATCACCAAGCATAAATTCACAAATTGTTGTGCCTTTGGTCCTTTCCTGAAGGGTCTACTAAATAACAAGTTACAGATCATCGATGTGACTGGACAAATGTTGGTATAAGTACTGGTAATGAGCACTAAATATATAGTTACTTGTTGAACTAAGACTAAATAAGAATAAAAGGTAGAGAGTATAATAAGTAATGGCTATTTGTTCTGGAAGAGTATATATATATAGTCAACTATGAGAACTGGTAAAGTGTATAAAAAATGTTAACTGATTTCTGAATCAGGTCAGTGGTGTAGTGCTAGTATTGTTAATTTGAGATGTTTGTGAGCTTGATGTGGGATATAGCAAATGGTCAACCATGGGATTTTCTAATTTCATCATCCCCTATGTCATTGTGAACTATCCATCTCTAGCTGAAACTAAAGAAATGCAAATGTAATACAGAGAAGGCTAAGTAAATATCCTGCAAACCTGAATTTGATTTGGCAATATTATTTTTTACTTATGTAATATTGTATTACACACACACATACATACACACATACACACCTCTAAGCTCTGTCTATTGAAAAAGGACTGGAAGAAATCAGAAACCCAGGAAAGAAACTAGGGCCACTTACAGAGATGGTAGATTTCAGCTATGGAGCACGAAATATACAATATAAGCCTACAATATCTTGTCATATTAAGCTATGAAATATAAGTAGAATCATGTCAAAAAGGCTCAAGGCTAACATTAGAAGACACCCATTGATCAAAAATGGGAAAATTTGAGTATCAGTAAGAATAATCATTGCAATGATTGAAACTCATAAAAAACTTGTGTATTAATGAGGGCTTTTTTAGTTTCTTTCTTCCTCTTCTTTTTTTTCTTTTTTTGAGAATAAGGAGGGAACTGATTCATTCATTGACAAAGAACAATGCATGAATGCCATCATTTTTCTATATGAACTGTACCATTGGATGACCAGATAATATTTTAGAAGAAGTATCACTGTTTAGAATTATTCTCGGATGATAAATTTTAAAAGCAATAATAAAATTAGAATCCTATCACTTTGAAATCTCAGTGAATTACTGGATCTAGGCATTTAAAATTTCCAGCTTTAACTGATACAAGAATAGGGACAGCCAGACATTATATGCCTCCTAATGAAAGAACACACTGCCAAGTTGATTCTGACTCATAGCGACTCTGTATGTTTAATCTTGTCAAAAAAATAGAACCTGAATCAGAACAAGCCTTTGAATTCACCTACCAGTCTACAGGAAAACAATGGACAGAAGTACATCTTGAACTGTACAATGAGTATACAATCAACAACATTCAGACTATGGGAAATTCTACAGTTTGGGTTCTTTAACATACATCTTGAACTGCATCAAAAATAATCAATCAGCAACATACACACTGTAGGGTAAAGGAAGGAGTGAAGGACAAATCTGTAGATTAATACAAACTTAAAGGATCATATTTTAAAAGGGGGGGCAACACAAAGCTATGGTATCTATAGTAAACAAAATTAAGAGTGCAATAGTACATTTGTACTTCCAGAGCCTAGTACCGTATATGACATATGAATAATCCTTAAAATTAATTTGTGTGAATGTGTGTGTGTGAGAGTGTGTGTGTGTGTGTATTTGAGATGAGTAGCAGTTTTATGTATATGTGTATGTTTGTGTATTGTTTTATTATTGATGATGATTGGTGGTGGTTTTCCCTGAATAAACATTGATTGTGTTGGTGAAAAAGACGGAGAGAAATACTATCTGGCTTTAATATGAGAAAGCATTCACGGTTGCTAGATTATAGCACTAAATTTTGCCCCAGGTATTTCCCATATGTGTTAAGACACTAAACCACTCATATCACTGAAAGAAATCAGGCTCCGATTGTTCACCTGGGGACACAGAGCTATCCTACACTGCGGGCACTGAGCTGTATGTACCATGACAAGAAACATTATACAGAAAGAATGCAGAGCTACTACAAAGAATGAATTATCATTAGAAAAGCCCCCAGAGAGGCTTTCAGGTTGTTACCCCATGCAATCTCTGTTTGAGATTTTAAGAATGGGATAGTTTATTAAGAACTTGAAAAAGGAATTATTTATTGCTTAGAAAATAGAAAAATCGCACATAAAGGGATCTCTTAGTTTCACTGGAATTCCTGGTTCCCATCAATCTACTTCCATTCTTTTCTGTCAAATCAACCACATGTCCTAGAGACCATGGGAATTCTCTTCATGACTCTGAGATATACCTCTGGACCTCAGCTAATTAAATAGTCATGTTACCTGCCACCAAATTGCCATTTTCAGTCGTTGCTCCAATGACTGTTGTAAAGTTCTAGAACTGTCACTGTCTTTAGAGTACAAATGAAATCTGCTTGTCTTCATTCTTAGAGCATCATCAGCCAGAGACTCCCAACATTATTCCATACCCAGCTGCTGATAGCTTAAAAAAATTAATTAATTTTAAAAAAATTAGCTGAAAAAAGAATTAATATAACTTTAAAAATTGTTAACAATACATATCATAATGGCTGGTACAGGCAAGTACTCAATAAATATTGAATAAATAAATGAGTAGCTGGATGTTTGGATGGCTAGCTGGATAAATGAATGTCTGTTTGGCTGGCTACATGGCTGGATAGATAATTGAGGAAATATAGCGTTTAAAAGTGATAATATTAAAATAAAATCACTCAGATGATGGAAAAAGCTCAGTATCTAATATTTCTCTAGACTAGTGATTTAAAACCATTATAAGTGCATTAAATGGATAGATGTTAATCATAAATTATGTTCATATAATATTCTCCCAGTGTATTACATGCACTTTAAAATATTATAGAGGTATTTTTAGATATTTTTTAAAGATATTTTTAAAGAATGATATAAGATTTAAACAAAATACATATTATAACTTTTAATCTCCACACTGCATATGCCATGTTGCACAATGTCTTGGGCATGTACATTCCATATTGGAAGTCACAAATCTGAAACAGTGAATTTGGAGGTTAGTCCCCTTGACTGTTCTGTGTAAACAAAAGATCTGGCAAGGGTAAGATAAACATGAAAAAAGCAACTTTCACTTCCGGCAAAATGGCACTCTAGGCAGAAGTACCACACCATCCCTCCACAGCAAAGATCCAAAAAACTAAGCCAAACAGAGAAAACAACAATCCTGAAACCCTAAAACATCAAGTTAAGAGACAAAGAACTCAGCCAAGCACCAAATGGAGTGAGAAAACTGACAGAGAATGGAGAGTGAGGAGAGACTCATGCAGAGACCCCCTACCAGCTAACGCAGTGCAGATCCACCATCTTGGCAGACAGGGATTACGAGAAAGCAGCTTCATGGAGCTTCTAGCGGGAGCCAAAACAACCGGTAATTTGCAATATACGCTTTCCCACACCCCACCCTTCTTCACCCCCACTTGGACTCCTCTGCTTCCTGTGGCCACAATCTCTTGTCTGGGAAACACCAACTGCTTGGATTCCACACACCCAAACAGGCTGGCTCTCTGAGTGCCATTTGTTGGCTGCTGGTGTTGCTTTTTTCCACTTCTTTTGATTTCTTCCTTACCTCTCACCACCTCCCCCTCCTTTTGCTCAAATACCTGGCTCTGTGTGCCATCTTTTCTTCTTCCTGAGGGGCTGCAGAGCTCCGGTAATTTGTGATATAAGCTTTCCCACTCCCTACCCTTCTTCACCCACACTCGGCCCCTCTGCTTCCCGTGGACACAGTCTCTTGTCTGAGAAACACCAGCTGCTTGGATTCTACCAGCCTACACTACCTGGCACTCTGAGTGCCATTTGTTGGCTGCTGGTGTTCCTTTTTTTTCTACATCCTTTGATTTCTAACTTATCTCTTAATACCTCCCCAATCTTTCGCTCAAATACCTGGCTCAGTGTGCCATCATTGCTTCTTCCTGAGGGGTTGTGGAGCTCCGCTCGAGTGTGGAGCTGCTTCCCGGTCTGGGCTGCCACGCTGGTGGGATCCAAGGGCTTTTGTTCGATTGTATGTTTTGAATTGTTTTCTTTTCCTTTTCTTGAGTTGGGAGCACTTACTGGCCAGGCGGTGCTGCGTGGCAAGGAGACTACTCCTTCAGCTTGCACAGACATGCAGAGGGATCCCTAAGGACATTTCTTTATTTGTTGGTTTTCTTTTCCTTTTATTTTCCCTGTTTTTTTTTTTTTGGGGGGGGGGGTTGTGTTCTTTTTTATTTTTTAATTTGTTTTGTTTTGTTTTCCCTCTTTTGCCTTTTTGTCTTTCTTCACTACTCAGTTTCTCGTCTCTCTATATGGTCCTTCTCTTTCTGTTCCCTGAATACCTGGTGTTGTATACCTCTACGCCTTCTAGCCAGGCTGTACTGCAACACCTGAGAGCAACTTCCCCAGACTTCATAACTGCACTGGTGGGATCCCTGAGAACTTTGCAGTTCTTTAAATTGTCCAATTTTTATTTATTCATTCTTTTCTTCCTTTTCCCTTTTCTATTTTTCTCCATTTCATAGTCTCTCATCTCTCCACTCCAACGGCAAGCTCCCATAGTATTCTTTTTTGTTTGTTTGTAACTTTTTGGCTCCTATTCCTCTCTCCTCTCTCCCATATCCATCTTAGCTCCACACACAACAATCTCTCTGCTACATCCTGCCTACCTGCACTGTGCGCTTGACATCACACCACCAAGCAGCACAGGCACGGCCTACTGGAACCTGCCCTGCACTGATTACCGATCCTCTCTGCTGGCTGTAGAAAGTACCAAAAACAACCCATCCCAGTAACTCCTCTTCAGGGACCTGCCCTGCCGTACCATATCTGAGTGACTGACACTGCCGATTGAGAAACAGGTGAAAAGTATTGTGCCTACAGATGAGCAAACACCAAAGAACACAGTCTGCCTGCTCAGACATAGCCAAACTTAAAAAAAAAGAGGGACAAAACAAACAAATCTACAATCAATAAACAAGAAAAATAACTACTGAATGCCCCGAAAACAGCAGAGAATATGAAAACATTTACAAAAACAGCACAGCACATGACGGTTCCAGTAGGTGTCCAAATTAAAACACCAGATGACTTTCCAGTGGAAGAAAATGGACTAGAACTACCTGATAGGGAATTCAAATCTCTCATAATCAGAATTCTCCAGGAGCTGAGGCAAAAAGCTGACAAACATGAGGAAAAAATAGACAAATTCATGGAAAATACAGATAAAAAATTGGAAGAATTCAGAAAAATAATGCAGGAAAAAAATGCCAAAATAAATTCACGATTAGAAATTATACAAAGACAACAATTAGAAATCCAAAAGATAAACAACAAGATTTCAGAAATGGACGGTATCACAGAAGGGCTGAGAAGCAGATTTGAAATGGTAGAAGACAGATCAGTGGAATTGAAGACAAACACTTGGATACAACTCTGTTTCAGGAAAACTCAGAAAAAAGAACATAGAAAAATGAAGACACCCTGAGAGTTACGTGGGATACAATCAAAAGCAAAAATTTGCTAGTGATTGGAATTCCAGAACAGGGGGAGAAAACAGAAAACACAAAGAGGATCACTGAAGAACTGCTGACAGAAAACTTCCCCAATATCATGAAAAATGAAAAGCTGGCCATCCAAGAAGCTCAACGAACCCCATATAAGAGAGACCCCCCCAAAAAAATTCACCAAGGCATATCATAATCACACTCACTAAAACCAAAGACAAACAAAGAATCCTGAGAGCAGCTCATGAAAAACCAGAAGTCACATACAGAAGAGAAACAATAAGACTAAGCTCAGATTATTCGGCAGAAACCATGCAGGCAAGAAGGCAATGGGATGAAATATATAAAATCTTGAAAGAAAAAAATTGCCAGCCAAGAATAACATATCCTGAAAAACTCTCATTCAAATTTGATGGTGAAATTAGATCATTTCCAGATAAACAGAAATTAAGAGAATGTGTAAAAGTCAAACCAAACTTAAAAGAATTATTAAAGGGAGTTCTTCAATCTGAGGACAAACAACTTCAGCTCACAGGCAGAATATAGGATGCAGGATCATACTGGCAAGATACCAATCTAGGAAATGAACTTTTGAGGACTCTCCAAAACCAAAAGAAATACAACAGGGAATCAGAGCAGTTAATTGATGGATGACAACAACATCAAAACAATGAAAGAGGGAATAAATGGCATAGGTATAGAACCTTCTAATGGAGAGGAAGGCAAGGCAATACCAAGTAATGGTAGACTGCTACAAACTTAGAAAGATAAGGGTAAAATTCATGGTAA
Organism: Dugong dugon; assembly: GCA_030035585.1. NCBI lineage: Eukaryota > Metazoa > Chordata > Mammalia > Sirenia > Dugongidae > Dugong > Dugong dugon. The sequence continues at coordinate 47,232,534 of CM057465.1, forward strand.
CCACAAAGAAAATTAACAAACATACTAGTAAAAAAAAAAGAGGAAAAACATAAAGTCTCAGGAAAATCAAAACCAACAGAAAAAAAAGAAATGAAAAAAAAAAAAATCCACAAACAAAAGTAACTCAGCACAAGAGAGTAAGAACAAAGAAAACTTTAGCAACACAAAAAAAAAGCACTACAAAATCACAGCAACAAACTCACATCTATCAATAATTACACTGAATGTAAATGGACTCAATGCACCCACAAAGAGATGGAGAGTGACAGAATGGATAAGAAAACAAGATCCATCAATATGCTGTCTATAAGAGACACACCTTAGAAACCAAGATGTGAATTCATTAAAAGTCAAAGGTTGGAAAAAAATATATCAAGCTAACAACTACCAAAAAAGATCAGGAGTGACAATTCTAATCTAAGATAAAATAGACTTTAAAACAAAATTTACCATAAAAGACAAAGAAGGACACCATATAATGATTAAGGGGATGATCCCTCATGAAGACATAACCATAATAAACATCTACGCACCCAATGACAGGGCTCCAAAAAACATAAAACAAACTCTAACAATACTGAAAAGAGAAATTGACAGTTCCACAATAATAGTAGGAGACTTCAACACACCACTCTCAGTAAAGGACAGAACAACTAAGAAGAAACTGAGCAAAGACACAGAAGACCTAAAGGGCACAATCAGCCAACTTGACCTCATAGACATATATAGAACACTGTATCCAACCGCTGCAAAGTACACATTCTTTTCCAAAGCACATGGAATGTTATCCAGAATAGACCACATCTTAGGCCACAGAGCAATCCTCAACAGGATCCAAAACGTAGAGATAATTCACAGTATCTTCTCTGACCACAATGCCATCAAGGTAAAAATTAACAATACAAAGAGGAAGGAAAAAAAAAATCAATTACATGGAATCTGAATAATACCCTGCTTACACATCACTGGGTAATAGAAGAAATCAGAGATGGAATCAAAAAATTCCTGGAATCAAATGAGAATGAAAACATATCATACCAAAATCTTTTAGACACAATAAAGGCAGTCCTCAGATGACAATTTATAGCAACAGACACACATATCAGAAAAGAAGAAAGGGACAAAATCAAAACATTAACTACAGAACTCAAACAAATAGAAAGAGAACAGTAAAAAAAGCCGACGACCATCGGAAGAAAGGAAATAGTAGAGATCAGAGCAGAAATAAATGAAATAGAGAACAGAAAAACAATAGAATCAACAAACCAAAAGTTGGTTCTTTTGAAAGAATCAACAAAATCAACAAACCACCGGCCAGACTGACAAAAGAAAAACATGAGAGGACACAAATAACCCAAATAAGAAATGAAATGGGGAACATTATAATAGACCCAACTGAAATAAAAAGTATTATAACAGAATATTATGAAAAACTAGGCTCCAACAAATTTGGAAACCTAGAAGAAATGGGTAAATTTCTAGAAACACATGGCCTACCCAAACTACAACAAAGTGATGTTGAAAATCTGAACAGACCCATAACAAGAGAAGACATTGAAAAGGTAATACAAAATCTCCCAAACAAAAAAAGCCCTTGCCCAGATGGCTTCACTGGAGAATTCTACAAAACATTTACAGAAAAGCTTGTACCAGTACTAATCAAGCTATTTCAGAGCATAGAAGAGGAAGCAACACTTCCAAATTCATTCTATGAAGCCACCATAACGCTGATACCAAAACCAGGAAAAGAAGTCACAAAAAAAAAAAAATTACAGACGAATATCTCTCATGAATATAGATGCAAAAATTCTCAGCAAAATTCTAGTGAATAGAATTCAGCATCATATCAAAAATATAATACACCATGACCAAGTAGGATTCATACCAGGTATGCAAGGATGGTTCAACATTAGAAAATCAATCAACATAATCCACCACATAAATAAAAGGAAAGAAAAGAATCATATCATCATCTCAATTGACGCAGAAAAGGCATTTGACAAAGTCCAACACCCATTCTTGATAAAAACTCTCAATCAAATAGCTATAGAAGGGAAATTTCTCAACATAATAAAGGGCATCTATGCAAAACCAACGGCCAACATAATTCTTAATGGAGAGAGGCTGAAAACATTCCCCTTGAAAACAGGAGCAAGACAAGGATGCCCTTTATCACCACTCCTATTTAACATTGTGCTGGAATTTCTAGCTAGAGCAATAAGGCAAGAGAAAGAAATAAAGGGCATCCAAATTGGTAATGAAGAAGTTAAACTCTCCCTGTTTTCAGATGATATGATATTATACATAGAAAACTCTAAAGACTCTACGATAAATCTACTGGAACTAATAGAAAGATTCAGCAGAGTAGCAGGATACAAGATAACATTCAAAAATCAGTTGGATTCCCATACACCAATAAGGAGAACAATGAAAAGGAAGTCAGGAAAAAAATACCATTTATAATAACCCCTAAAAAGATAAAATACTTAGGAATAAATCTGACCAGGGATGTAAAAGACCTATACGAGGAAAACTACAAAACACTACTGCATGAAACCGAAATGGATCTACATAAATGGAAAAACATACCATGCTCATGGATAGGCAGACTCAACATTGTGAAAACGACAATTCTACCCAAAGCAATTTACAAATGCAACACAATCCTGATCCAAATACCAACAACATTCTTCAAAGAGATGGAAAAACTAATCATTAACTTTATACGGAAAGGGCAGAAGCCCCGAATAAGTAAAGCACTACTGAAGAAGAAGAATAATGTTGGAGGACTCACACTACCTGACTTCAGAACCTACTATACAGCTACAGTACTCAAAACAGCCTGGTACTGGTACAACCACAGATACATTGACCAATGGTACAGAATTGAGAACCCAGATGTAAATCCATCCACCTCTGGTCACCTGATCTTCGACAAGGGCCCAAAGTCCATCAAATGGGGAAAAGACAGTCTTTTTGACAAATGGTGCTGGGAAAACTGGATGTCCATCTGCAAAAAAATGAAACAAGACCCATACCTCACACCGTATACAAAAACTACTTCAAAATGGATCAAAGACCTGAATATAAGGCCTAAGGCTATAAAGTTCATAGAAGAAAAAATAGGACCAACACTTCAGGCCTTAATATGTTGCATTAACAGGATACAAACCATAACCATCAATGCACAAACCCCAACAGACAAGCTAGATAACTGGGATCTTCTAAAAATCAAACACCTATGCTCTTCAAAAGACTTTACGAAAAGAGTAAAAAGAGAACCTACAGACTGGGAAAAAAATTTTGGTCAGTACAAGTCAGACAAAGATCTAATCTCCATAATCTACAAGAAAATCCAACACCTCTACAAGAAAAAGACAAATAATCCTATTAAAAAATGGGCAAAGGAAATGAACAGACACTTCACCAAAGAAGACTTTCAAATGGCCAACAGACAAATGCTCGCAATCACTAGCCATTAGAGAAATGCAAATTAAAACCACAATGAGATACCATCTCACCCGGGCATTACTGGCATGAATAAATAACACTGGAAATAACAAATGTTGGAGGGGCTGTGGGGAGATTGGAACTCTTATGCACTGCTGGTGGGAATGCAGAATGATACAACCATTTGGAAAATGATATGGCGCTTCCTCAGAAAGCTAGAAATAGACATACCATTCGATCCAGCAATCCCACTCCTAGGAATATATCCTAGAGAAATAAGAGTCGTCACTCGAATAGACATATGCACACCTATGTTCATGGCAGCATTGTTCACAATAGCAAAACGATGGAAACAACCTAGATGCCCATCAACAGATGAATGGATAAACAAACTATGGTACATACACACAATGGAGTACTATGCAACGAGAAAGAACAACAATGAACCTGTGAAGCATCTCATAACATGAATGAAACTGGAGGACATTATGCTGAGTGAAATAAGTCAATCACAAAAGAACAAATATTGTATGAGACCCCTATTGTAAAAACCCGTGAAAAAGTTCACACACAAAATGTAACAATCTTTGTTGGTTACCAGGGATGGGAAGGGTGGGGGGTAAATACTAAATTGGCAATAGATAAGTTTTATGTTGGGTGAAGCGTGAGTGTACACAATACAGGGGAAACTAACACAACTTGTACAAGGAAAGGTCATGGAAGCCCCATAGACACATCCAAACTCCCTGAGGGACTGAATTGTTGGGCAGAGGGCTGTGGGATGTTCTCGGGGAACATCTAGCTCTTATAAAGACACTGTTCTACATTCTACCTTGGTCATTAGTGTCTGGGGTCTTAAAAGCCTGTGAGAGGCCATCTAAGATACCCCTCTGGTCTCATCCCTTCAGGAGCAAAGGAGAATTAAGGGAACAAGATACAAGGAATAGATCAGTTCGAAGGACTAATGGACCACAGCTACCAAGGCCTCTACCAGACTGAGTCCAGTACAGCTAGATGGTGCCCGGCTACCACCACTGACTGCTCTGACCAGGATCACAACAGAGGGTTCTGGACAGAGCTGGAGAAGCATGTAGAACATAATTCTAACTCACAAAAAAAAGATCAGATTTACTGGCCTAAAGGAGACTGGAGAAACCCCAAGAGTATGGCCCCCAGACACCCTTTTAGCTCAGTGATGAAGTTATCTCCGAGGTTCACCGTTCAGCCTGGGAGTGGACAGCCCGGTAAAACCAAATGGGACTAACGAGGTACAGTAGTCCAGAGACAGGGGCCAGAAGGCAGAAAGGGACAAGGAAGCTGGTGATAGGTAACCAGGCTTGAGTAAGGATATTGTTGATGTGTTGTGAGATTGTTAACCATTGTCATAGGGCAACAGGTGCAGTATCTGTTAAATGAGAAACTATTTTTTTTGTAAGCCTTCATCTTCAGTGAGAATAGCAGCATAATTGCAATAGCACAGTCAATGTCACTGAACTGTGCATGTAGAAATTTTTGAGATGGTGTATCTTTGGCTATGTGTATTTTCTCCAAAAAAAAAAAAATGTTGAGAAGTTAGGGGGTTGACATGTTGTGGGGTTGTTAACCAATGTCATAAAACAATATGTGTACTACTGTTTTATGAGAAGCTATTTGTTCTGTAAGCCTTTACCTGAAGTACAATTTAAAAAAAAAAAAAGCAACTTTCCTATCCTAGGGCACTGAATAATTTACACCGAGGGTCCAGTTAATTAAATACGAGTTCTTAACGTTTGTGTTTATCATAGATTTCTTTGACAGTCTTATAAAGCCTATGCATTAAATAAAATGTATAATATTTTAAAGAAATTATATTTAAATAAAGTTATTAAAGTATTTTAACTGTAATATAGTAAAATAATATATGAACTTCTTGATTATTGCATTAAATATTAATATCATGTGTTGAATCTAATAGCTATCATTACTCTAAAGTAGTGGCATTTCTAGATATCCATAATTGCAATGTGATATAAAAATACCTGATTTAAACTATGAATACTACTTTGGGTTTTTGTCAAAATTTATGATGGAAGAAAAGCTAAATTTCAATTAAAGAATTGTAAAAATAAATATGTATTTTTTTTCCATGTAGTTCAGAGATCTTCTAAATTCTATCCAAGAGTTTTCTGGGGATCTTAGGCGCTCAAGCTAAAAACCACTGAATTTAACTAATTTAGTGAGACCTCGATCCCATTAAGAGAGAGAAGTTGCCTTAAGTCCAACTTTAATCAGTTTATTTATTATTGTAACATATATATTTATAATATTTGTTATGTTTGGAACATTAAATAGTATTTTGTTTAAATATTTCAGATGTGTACAAATAGCAAATCAAATAAGAATATTAATAATTAATATGTATTTGTTATTATCTTAATATTTATTCTACATATGGCAGGAAAAAACTTTAATTTTACTGTATTATTCTAGTATTCCATAACAAGGAAAACATCTCAATTGACTTTGCATTGTATTTAATGACTTGAAAAAGTAATTTTCTTTTCAAAAAGTTCAATTATTTTTTCTAATCTCTCTTGTTTGAATGTAATTTTTCCCTACCCAATTTAAGTTTTATTATATTTCTAAGTATGTAGTTTTTTCTACAGCTGAATTTAGCCCATTGTGTCTAACAAATCATGAAAGAGCATAGAACTTTCTACCTTCATATTACTAATCAACTTACAACCTTTTGTTGCTCATTTCCTCTAACATGCTAGAGATCTTCAGGGACAAGCAAAGACCCAGAAGATACAGTCAGAAACAGCTGTGTAATATTTTTCTCTAATATCATTTGCATGATTTATTCTTTTGAATAAATTTATTCTTTTGTTAAGACTGAAAAACAGATTTAAATTATCTATGGATCTCTTTCCATCAGAAGTCAAAGAATTACATCATGGATCTTTGAAGTACTAATCTGGTGGCTTTAAACTAGTTACTTAGCCTTCCTACAATAGGTTTTATCCTCTGCAAAATGACAATAACAAAATCACTTAACAATTTGTCAGGAGAATCAACATTAGTGAAACTTTTCTACTTTGTAAAACATCACTCTTGGTTCTTTCTGCTATTATTAACTACTATAATTCATTTATTCATTCAGTGAATATTTATTGAGTGCTCACTGTGTGGTGCAATAGCTGTGGAAAACAATTTGGCAATTTCTGAAAATGTTGAATATAGAATTACCATAAAACAGAAAATAAAACCCATTGCCATCGAGTCAATTCTGACTCATAGCGACGCTATAGGACAGGGTAGAAGTCCCATAGGGTTTCCAAGGCTGTAAATCTTTACTGAAACAGGCTGCCATGCCTTTCTCCCATGAAGCAGTTGGTGGCTTCAAATTGCCACCCTTTTGGTTAACAGCTGAGTGCTTTAACCGCTGTGGCACCAGGGCTCTTTAGAATTACCATATGACCTTGCAATTTCACTTCTAAATATATACCTGAGATAACCGAAAACATGGACTCAAACAAATACTTGTACACTAGTGTTCGTTGCTGCATTATTCCCAATAGGCAAAAGGTGGAGATAACTTAAGAGTCCATCAGTGGATGAAGGGATTTAAAAATAAAAACGTGTTATATACATATAATGAGATATTATTTAGTCATAAAAGGGAATAAAGTATTGAAACATGATGTGATGCAGTATGAATGAACCCCAAAAACATTTGGATATTGGGCTTTATTTTGGGGTGACAATAATGTTTTGAAACTACTATAGAGCTGGAAACCCTAGTGGCATAGAGGTTAAGAGCTACCGCTGCTAGCCAAAAGGTTGGCAGTTCGTAATCCATCAGGCGCTCCTTGGAAACCGTATGGGGCAGTCCTACTCTGTCCTATACAGTCACTATGAGTTGGACTGGACTTGACAGCAACGGGTTTGGTTTTTTGGTACAGAGGTAGTGGTTGTACAGCATTTTGAATGTACTAAGCGCTACTGAATTTTTAACTTCAAAATGGCTAATTTTATGTTACGTGAATTAGGAAGCTATTCTGTCTTGGAAGAACTACAGCCAGAAAGCTCCTTGGAAGCAAGGATGGCGAGATTTTGTCTCACTTTGGACATGTTATAAGGAGGGACCAACCCCTGGAGAAGAACATCATCCTTGTAAAGCAGACCCTCAATGCGATGGACTGACAAAGTAGCTGCAACAATGGGCTCAAACATACAAAATGATTTGTGAGGATGGTGCAGGACTGGGCAGCTTTTTGTTCTGTTGTGTCTGGGGTCACTATGAGTGAGAACCAACTCTGCAGCACCTAACAACAACAACGACATCTCCTTTTGGTATGAGTGTTGTTTTTTAGATAACTAAAGGCTGATCCTCCTTTTCCTTTCGGTGCAACACTTTTCACCTTCCAAAAAGATGGGGCAACTCCCAGAAAGTTTAGCAAGCTGGGGCACAGATGACTAAAAGTATTCCATTTCATTTTGGGAGACAAACTCCTTACCAGTTCCCAGCAAAATTATCTCGGAAATCTAGGAAATTCCACAGCGGGATTATATGTGGTGTCTTAGTTTCCTAGTGCCGCTGTAACAGAAAAAAGAAACAACACATGAGGTGGCTTTAAAGAACTGAAATTTATTTTCTCACGTTTTAGTAGTCTAGAAGTCCAAATTCAGGGCAACAGGACCTACAGGTGAAGACTCTCTGTCAGCTCTGGGTAAGATCCTTGTCTCAGTTTTTGTAGACCCTGCAGTCCTTGATTCCTTGGCAAATCTTCATATGACATTTATCTTCCCCAGTTTGTGTTTGCTTGTTCGTGTCCATGCTGCTGCTTCTAACTCAGAAGTGGTTAGATTTAGGACACATCTTACACTGCCATATCATCACCTAGTATCTTGAGTTTTGTAGGTTTAATTAAATCCTCCATTTGCTTTCAGCCCAACTTTACTTTCAAATTTTCTCTTTTCTCCAGAATGATGAATTCTACTAACATGCACTGCTACCTCTCTTTATTCTCTTAAAATTATTTTTAATAAGATATATCCTTTCATTGCTGAATTCCAAGTATGTGTCACACTTCAGCAAATATCAGTGGTATGTATGAGATTTTCTTTACATTCTTTTGACAAAGTTATCTGTTGACTTTGTTTATTATCATACTCTGTACATTTGATTAGAGACATCTGTGGCTTTTCCAAAATCCACTCTGATATGCTTTCTTTGAGAGGAGAATTTCAAAGATGTGTATTCCTTTGAATACGAACAGAAATGAGTGAATTCTGAATTTTAATATTTATTTAACAAGAAAGCAATAGTAATTATCATAAGTCATCAGCCTGTCATAGGAAGACTGCCTTGTGGCCTTTTATCAACGGAAGTGATCTCTGCCATAAAATCGAATTAACCTTGTGGTAGAATTTTAAGTGCTATTTGATTTCTCAGATTGCATCAGAACTCTAATTCTATCATTATGGAAATGTGGAGACACTGACATAATAGCAATCTACTTAGCAAACACAACTTAATTAATGAATATAATTTTCACTAATATCAGGAAGCTACTGGTACAGTCCCAGACAGACCAAATACTTTGACTGAATATCTCTCAATAATATACTGATTGTAAGATAACAGGACTTCAAAATAAAATTTGAACAGATCTGCTACACTCTTTTAATGATATTTTATTAATTAAAAAGTAATGTTTTATAAAATCTAAGCACAATTTTTAACACATGGAAGTATTTATATTTGTAAGTAATGCAACTTCACAATAGATACATTTATTTTAAATTCATATCCACAATGTTTGAAAGAAATATCACTGAACTGAACTGTGTCCTAGTCACATAGAGAGTCATGGCCCTAAAGAAAATGTGATTAATTTGAACAAATATACTTACACGTTTTCATGTGTGTTTTTTCCTTTTGAATTATTCATTTAAGGAAGCTATTAATGTAATTTAACAGAGATGTTATTAGTCAAAGTATTTAGGTAACGTCATGGGTATTGCTCTCCATGTGTACAGCCCATGTGTCTAAATATCCATAATGGAGAAAAAATATCTTTCTCCTGAGAGCCGATTTAATTTTGAATATATCTCGGAATCATCTGGAGGCAAGTGTTAGGAATAAGTTTGATGATCAGTCTCAATGTTAGCATCTGAGTTAGTGATAACTCTAAAGTAAAGAAAAATAATTTGGTTGCATGCCCTATAGCCTGCTTTCAAGGCAATTCATCCTCCAGAATAAAATTACAAAATAATTTGGGAATTGCAGCATTTTTAAGTAAGTATAGAAATTTACAAATATAAGTTTCCATTGGATAGAAAAATTTGAGTATAATATTTAAAATAAATCTTATGACTGTACAGTCAATTCCGTATCTCCTAATACGATAACTGGCATGTGGTTGCAACAACAAGTGCTAGTGAAATTAATGAAGTGACTTATGAATTAACTAAAAGATCTATTGTAGGGAAAAAGCAAAACACTATAGCTCTTTTAAAGTTATTTTCTAAAATAATCTGTAGAACCTATACTTCATTTATACTACTGTTGCTTACAGTACTTATACTTACTTATACTTTCATTTCTATTCACGATACTTATTTTGATAGTACCTATATTTTGTACTTAACACAGAATTTTTATTAGGAAAATATAAATAATTTAATAAACAATTGTTATGGTCCATGTGTGAATACTTGCCCTTTGGTTGATATGCAGTGTTGTGATTGACTTACTAGATTCTCTAGCTAAATAAGTAAAACCTTTTAAAAGTCATTTAATCTCAGCTGTAATTTTTGAATATTTTCAAGAATTGGTGGCACCTGCTTGCCTGTGTAATTTAACCTCTCCCTTGCCATTTGTTCTAAGGCATGAGCATTTTTAACTCCTTGCCCTTCCTTGGCCTTTGAATATGAGTTCTCTTCATATAAGGTATCATTCATCTAACAATTCCTACTCATCTCTTAAAACTCAACTCTAATATTACTTTCTCTGCAAGATTATAACAAAATCACTCAGATAGATTGTAAAAATGGCGTGGGGGCAGTGTCTGACCTCTTCTAACTTCACAAGGGTGAAGGAGAATCAAGATCAATAGTCCAAGGCTGATTCCTATGAGGCGAGGTTAGACATGCCTCCCCTCTCTGCTGTCTTTACCAATTCTGACATCAACTGTTCCTCCCAGGGTACTCTCTACTTCTCTACTGGGTTCAATAATTCATTGCAATGGCCACATAGAACTCACAGACCATATTCACTATTATGGGGTTTATTAGGGAAGTAACAGGTTACAGTTCAGGCTCAGGAACACTCAAGGATACAATTCTTCCAAAGGGACAGACTCTTCCCAGCCATGCTCACAGGCATGCCTCTCCCTGGCCCTCAGTCTCTGCCCAAAGGCACGCAGCTTTCTTGCTCTGTGGGCCAATGGGCCAGAAAGCCCACCACACCATCTCCTGTGGGTTTCTCCTGTAGGTCTCTCCTGCAGGTCTCAACTTCCCGCCTCTGGGGTGGCTTGTTTCAAGCCAAGCAGGATGGAAAAACTGACCAATCCCCTTGCTGGGCCACAATTACCCTATCTGCACAGTCCCGCCCAATCACCTGGGTGGGAGTTACAAGACTATGGTGAGAAAGACCACACAAAAGCAATCCATTATACCATACTGATATAACACCCCTTATAGAAACATATGTGACTTCATGTGTATACTTGTATGATCACACTTAATACACTCTTTTTATGTGTGTGTCTCTGTTCTACACCTGTGGCTCTTTCTGACTGAGTTGGTATCTTCCCAACTTTGTATCCCAACCATCAACATAGAGTCTGACAGTGACTTAATTAATCACCTTACAGAGAGCAATTTGGCCTTAGTCCATGGTTCCTGAGAGATAATCTTTGGAATTTCTTCAGTAATTGAGGTACTTTTTGTTACCTAGGCCTAAAGACTATACTGGAGGATTTATGCTAATGAGTTTGGGGCTGGACAAGCCAGATGAACTACCTCATGGCTTGATATCAGCAGACCTCAGAGAGGGAGTGAGAATGATTCAGTCATGCATATACAATGAGGCCACAGTCATGACTATGCAATGAAGTCAATAAATGGCTCTGGACACAGAAGCTTCCAGAGAGAGCTTCCCAGTTAGTGAAAGACGAAATAATGCCTATGGAAGGGTAGTGTGCCATTTTTGGCACACTGAAGCTTCATGTTGGAAACTTTTCTGGAATTTACCACATGTGTCTTTTCTTAATGCTGATCCTGACTGGTATCCTTTTGCTATAATAAATCTGAAATCATAAGGACAGGTAGTCCCCCACTTATGACAGGGTTCTGTTCTGACAACTCGGTCCTAAGTTGGTTCTGACGTAAGTTGAATACCTCATTATTTATTTTATTTTTTTTAGTTTTCATTATTATTGCCCTTTATTAGCAGTGTGTTTATAAGTTCAACCTTTATTTGTCTTTGGGGTCGGAAATACTACATATAAACTTACAGATATTTTATTATATGCATACATACATACACCAACACTGACTTAATTGTAGATCAGGCCATAGCATGCTCAACAGCAGTGTTTTGAAAAGTAAATCTTAACATTGAACATCTGTGAGTGAACATCTGAGTATGATAACGTCAGCAAATTACGTGCCGCAACACTGTGTGTATTACTAACAATAAGATGTACAACAAAAACAGGTGATCATAAATGTGGTTCATCATAACTCAGATATGTTGTAAGTTGGGCATTACCTGTATAGTACTTTCTGTGAGTTCTGTGAGTCATTCAGGTGAATTATTGAACCCTAAAGAATACTGGGAGACAGCAGGTGAAAGTGAGGAAGTCCAGGGGAGGCCCCTGAGCTTGTGGCTGGCATCCGGAAGGGGTAGTGGAAAAACCCTGAATTTGTGACCAGCGGGTCAGAAGTAAGGGTGTTGTGTGGAATCCTGAGTTTGCAGCTGACATCTGCCTATTTAATAGTGTACTTTTAACTTGCGAGACCTAATAGAGCTCCCAGTAGCTAGGATCAGAGAGAAAGTGCCTCCTAGACAGCTCTTGTCAGAGATGACTGAGAAGTGGAAAGTGGGGATTTGATTAATTCTCACATTTGGGGCGCTGCGTTTACACTGATTTTTATCTACAAACTAGCACATAGTAGGTGTTCAGTAAATATCTATGGAATAATTAAATGAAACAGACTTTATCTAAAAACTCTCAATAATGTTTTAAAACCTGAAATATTATGAACCATTCATTTCATCCTTTATTTATCATCATTACACTCTGAAAAAAGCAATTCAAATAATCAGTCCACAATGAAATCTCTCTAAATATATGTACATTTTAGACCATAATTTGGTATGTTATTATAAACACAACTCTTCAACTATCAAAATGCTGGGTAATCGGTTCATTGATGAGAAGACATTCAATTATTCATTGATTCATTCAAAAAATATTGAGAACATACATTTGTAGAAATTTGTGTATCTTTGAAGAATTATTTTTAATCACTTGTACCTCAAAGTAATATACTATCTCTGTCCATCTTATATTATCCAGAAGTGAAGACTAAAATGCTTCTTTGCAATCAGTATCTCAACTACCATGTATTCAGAATGAAGTCATCACTGGAAAAAAAAAAGGCAAGAAAGAAGAAAAAAATAGGGAGGGGGAGCTGAGAGGGAGAAAAAGGAGATAAAGTGTGCCTGCAGTTAAAGACAGACTTTGTGCAGCAGCAGGAAAGAAAATGGTGATTTTAGTTGAAGACTTAAAGTGCTGTGATTGATCACTCCGCTCATCAGACAAGCAGAAGCTCTTTGACTATTGTTCTTGTAAACTGCGGTGGAGTTAGCCCCTGACTCAGGCAGATTCCATGCACAACAGAATGAAAAGCTGCCCCGTCCGGCACCATCCCCATGATTGGTTGCAGATTGGACTGCTGTGATCCATAATGTTTTTCTTAGCTAATTTTCAGAAGTTTATTCTCTATAAAAAGTTGAACTTGACATTCAGGAAAAGAGAAATAAGTGAACAGAAGAGATAATACAACAGTGGAAAAGCAGACAGAATAAACAAAAAGTTCCAGGGACTGTAGACAGAAGTAGCAAACAGCAGATATTCCAACAAATGGAAAGAAATATGGTGAACAATGGAATTTTTTTGTATTCTGATTATTTCAGTAACTCTTAAATATTTTGGAACTGGGCTACTGCTGTAATATATGTGGTGTGGAAAAAAGAAAAAGAAAACCAGCCAAACGAGGAGATCTATTTCATTATTTTTTAATGATTTGCAGGTGGTTTTGGGACACTAAAAATTATTAAATACTTACTACATGCCATATATTGTGTAAAATGTTTATTATGGTTATTGTTTTTAAACCATAAACCCGTTTCTGTCGAGTCGATTCCAACTCATAAGGAACGTATAAGACAGAGTAGAACTGCACCATAGGGTTTCCAAGGCACACCTGGTGGATTTGAACAGCCTACCTTTGGTTAGCAGCCATACCACTTAACCACTATGCCACCGGGGTTTCCTTATTGTTGTTAGGTGCCCTCAAGTCAGTTCTGACTGACAGCAACTCTATATACAACAGAACGAAACAGTGCCTCGTGCTGTGCCATCCTCATAATCATTGTTACGCTCGAGCTCATTGTTGCAGCCACTGTGTCAATCCATCTCTTTGAGGGTCTTCCTCTTTTTCACTGACCATCTACTCTAACAAGAATGATGTCTTCTCCCTGGTCTGGTACCTCCTGATATCATGTCCAAAGTACATGAGATGAAGTCTCGCCATCTTCACTTCTAATGAGCATTCTCCTGTACTTCTTCCATGACAGATTTGTTGGTTCTTCTGGCACTTCATGATATATTCAATATTCTTTGCCAACACCATAATTCAAAGGCATCGATTCTTCTGCTGTCTTCCTTATTCATTGTCCAGCTTTCACATGCATATGAGGCGATTGAAAACACCATGGCTTGAGTCAGGTGCACCTTAATCCTTAAAGTGACATCTTTGCTTTTTAAGACTTTAAAGAGATCTTTTGCAGCAGATTTGCCCAACGCAAAGCGTCATTTGATTTCTTAACTGCTGCTTCCATGGATGTTGATCGTGGAGCCAAGAAAAATGAAATCCTTGACAACTTCAATCTTTTCTCCATTTATCATGATGTTGCTTATTGGTCCAGTTGTGAGGATTTGTGTTTTCTTTATGTAGAGGTGTTATCCATACTGAAGGCAGTAGTCTTTGATCTTCATCAGTAACTTCCTCAAGTCCTTTTCATTTTCGGCAAGCAAAGTTGTGTCATCTGCGTAACATAGGCTGTTAATGAGTCTTCCTCCAATCCTGATGCCCCATTCTTCTGCATATAATCCAGCTTCTCAGATTATTTGTTTAGCATACAGATTGAATAGGTATGGTGAAAGGATACAACACCGACACACACCTTTCCTGACTTTAAACCATGCAGTATCCCTTTGTTCTGTTCGAATGACTGCCTCTTGGTCTAAGTACAGGTTCCTCATGAGCACAGTTAAGGGTTCTGGAATTCCTATTCTTAGCAATATTATCCATAATTTGTTATGATCTACACAGTGAAATGCCTTTGCGGAGTCAATAAAGCACAGGTAATCATCTTTCTGGTATTCTCTGCTTTCAGCCAGGATCCATCTTACATCAGCAATGATAGCCCTTGTTCCACATCCTCTTCTGAATCTGGCTTGAATTTCTGGTAGTTCTTTGCTGATGTACTGCTGCAACTGCTTTTGAATGATCTTCAGCAAAATTTTGCCTGTGTGTGATATTAATGATATTGTACGTTAATTTCCACATTCTGTTGGATCATCTTTCTTTGGAATGGGTACAGATATGGATCTCTTCCACTCAGTTGGCCTCTTCCGAATTTCTTGGCATAGATGAGTGAGTACTTCCAGTGCTGCATCTGTTTGTTGAAACATCTCACTTGGTATTCCAACAATTCCTGAAACCTTGTTTTTTGCCAATGTCTTCAGTGCAGCTTGGGCCTCTTCCTTCAGTACCTTTGGTTCTTTATCATATGCTACCCCCTGAAATGGTTGAATGTCGACCAATTATTTTTGGTACAGTGATTCTTTGTATTCCTTCCATCTTCTTTTGATGCTTCCTGCGTCATTTAGTTTCCCTATAGAATCCTTCAGTATTGCAACTTGAGGCCTGAATTTTTTCTTCAGTTCTTTCTGCTTGAGAAATGCTGAGCTTGTTCTTCCCGTCTGGTTTTCTATCTCCAGGTCTTTGTATATTTCATTATAATACTTTACTTTTTCTTCTCGAGCCACCATTTGAAATCTGTTCAGTTCCTTTACTTCATTATTTCTTCCTTTAGCTTTAGCTCTCTATGTTCAAGAGTAACTTTTAGAGTCTCTTCTTATGGTTAGCTCTTCACAAATCCTCCCCTGAATTACTCCTAAAATGAGAAGACACTGAATTTTTTTCCAAGGAAGAACTAGAAACACAATTAAGATAACTTTCTAGAGTCCTAAATACCTAGTAATTTTTCTTAAAAATCTGTTAAGTTTTAATTTTATTCCACAAAATATGTATGATAACTTCAAAATAGAACTAATGCTAAAGAAAAAAATATGATTAAATCAATAAATGCAGAAAAAGTATTCAACAAAATCCAAACACATTATGGTAAAAACTCTCAGCAGACTAGGAATAGGGGGTAACTTCCTCAACTTAATAAAGACATCTACCAAAAACCTACACCTAATATCACACTAGAAGTCCCTGGATAGTGCAAATATTTAAGTGCTTGGCTGCTAACCAAAAGAAAGATTTGGTGATCTGCTTCTGAAAGATCACAACTATGAAAATTCTATGGAGCACAGTTCTACTCTGAAACACCTAGTCACCAGGAGTCAAAATGAACTCAAAAGCAACTTTTTAATATTTTTTTAGCATCATACTTAATGCTAAGGAACTAGATGCTCCCCTACCCCATCACTGGGAATAAGACAAGGATCTTCTCTCACCTCTCCTATTCAAAATTGTGCTGGAAGTCCTAGATAAAACAATAAGACCAGAAAAGGAAATAAAAGGCAACAGATTGAAAGAAAAGAAGTAAAATTGTCTTTGTTTGAAGATCATATGATTTTCCATGTAAAAAAATCCCAAAGAATCAAAAGAAAAACTCCTGGAATTAATAAGCAATTAGAGCAAGGTTACAAGTTTAATATAGAAAAGTTAATTGCTTTCCTATATGCCAGAAATGAAAAATTGGAATTTAAAGTCAAAAACATGATATCATTTACATTAGCATGAAAAAAAGGGAATACTTAAGATCTATATTAGGAAAACTACAAAACTCTGACTAAAAAAAATACAAAAGATCTCAATAAGTAGAGAGATAGTCTATGTTGATAGAAAAACTTAATATTATTAAGATGTCAATTCTTCCCAACTAAATCTATAGATTCAAGGCAACCTCAATCAAAATACCAGAAAAGTACTTTGTGGATATTGACAAGCTAATTCTAAAGTTTATGTGGAAAGTTAAAAGACCAGAAAACCAACACAATACTGGAGAAAGACAGAGTTGGGGGACTGACAATACTCAACTTCAAGACTTATAAAGCTATAGTGATCAAGACAGTGTGGTCTCAGTGAAGGAAAAGACAAATATATCAGTGGAATAGAAGAGTGAACTGAGAAATTAAAAAATAAAAATAAAACTGCATTGCTATTGGGTTGGTTTTGACTGATGATGACACACGTGTTTCAGAGCAGAACTGCCCTCCATAGGATTTTTAATAATGGCCTTATGGAAGTAGATCATCAGGCCTTTCTTTCACAGCACCACTAAGTGGTTTCAAATCAAACTGCCATCCTTTCAGTTAGCTGCCAGCACATTAATTGTTTGCACCAGCCAGACTCCTGGCAAGAATATGGGAGAGGTAAATAATGTTGGGCCTTGTGGACCATTGTAAAGAATTTGATTTTTACTTACATGAGGAGCTACTGAAGGATTTTCAACAGAGAAGGGGCATAAGAAGCATCTGGTAAGGGAGGTGTGTGAGTGGGGTAAAAACAGCAAAACACATTGAGAAGGTAGCTACAGTAATTCTGATGGGAGATAACGGAGCCTTAGACCAGGGTAGAAATGTTGGCTGTGTTGAGAAGTGGCCATTTTCTAGATATATTAGCAATGTCTTCTTAATATAAGTAAACCACTCTTGAAATTCAGCTTTTTGTGCAAAAATACTATTTCTCATTATTTTAAATTCTTGAAATTATAATGCATTACCAAAAGATAGCAATTAAAACACAGTTTAAAAAAAAAAACAAACCTATATATGATTAATATATGATCATGTCAGGGTACAAAATGCTTTGGGATCACCAAGCAATTAATATAGATGTTGAAAAAGATTTGTTTTGTCAGGTATTTTACCTGTTAGCACCAGGAAAATCAAAGGGGACACATTTCCTTTGTTGAAACTCTTTTTAAATGTCTCCACATGATTCTGACATTTTACAAATTGTATTTGGAATGCATTTAAGATTTTTCCCACATACCATTTTGTTAAAATGTTCATTTAAAATGTAGTGTTAAAATATTTGCTAAAATATTTTGTTAAAATGTTAAAAATGTGTTACTTAATTGGCTTTTGGGGATGTTGGTATGATTTTTTCCTATGTAAAATTTATCTGAAAGATATAGTTTTCAGAAATATGCATATTCTCTGAAGTTTGACTTAAAAATCAAGACGTACTTGTTTTACTAGGAAAATATTAATCAAGGAGATGTTCTGCAGGGTATGCCTGTATTTTGAGGACCCAGACAATGGAATTTGCTGATGGGCCAGGTATGGACTGTAAGAGAAAGACAGGAGTCAAGGATGACTCTAAGATATTTGGCCTTAGCAAATAAGAAATATGGAATTGCCATTACATGGGATGGCGAAGGCTGTGGGATGAAATAGATTTGTGTGTTGTGAGGAGGGGTGCACATCAGGATTTTTGTATGGGATACATTTAGTTGGAAACACCTACTAATATCCAATAAGAGATGTCAAGCAGATTAATATTCTAGACTGGAAAATAAAAGAACATTTTGAGCTAGAGATATATATTTGAGATTCTTTGGCATATAGATTGTTTTTAAAGTCATGAAACAGGATGAGCTCACCAAAGGAATAACAGAAAATACGAGGAAAAAGAGGAACAAACAGTGAACACACTAACATTAAAATACCTGAAGGAGGAACCATCAAAAGAAACTCTGTGATAGGCGCCCAAAGATGTCTATGTCTTAAACCCCATAACATGTGACTATGCTATGTTATAAGGAAAAAGGGAATTATGATCACAGATGAATTTAAGTTTGCTAATCAGATACCCTTAAAATAGTGAGATTATACTGGATTATCTGAATTGGCTCAATAGAATCCCAATGGTTCCTGAAAGTGGAAGTGGGAAAAAGAAGAAGAGTCAGAGTCAGAGTGATACAATGTAGGAAAGACTTGACATACCATTGCTGGCTTTGAAAGTGGAAGGGGTCCACAAGCCAAAAGATGGAAAAGATAGGAAATGGATTCTCCCATAAAGCATCCAGAAAGAACGCAGCCTTGCCTATACCTGAATATTTGCCCAGTAAGGCCTATTTTGGAATTTTGACCTCCAGAACTGTAAGATAATCAATTTGTATTGTTTTAAGCCACTAAATTTCTGGCAATTTGTTACAGTAACAATAGGAAATTAATACAAGGACCAAGAATGTATGATCATTGTAATAGGAGAAAAACCAAGAGAGTGAGAATCCAAGTGGAAACAATGCAACACTCATTTTTAACCTTTCTCTGTTTCAGTTTCCCCATTTGTTCGAATATGTTAAAAATGTTTGTGCCACTGTACCTTATCCCATTCCCCTGAAACTTTTGTATCATCAGACAGTACATTACAAAAAAGATTAAATATCAACAGCGACGTTTCCTAGCTATTTGACGTAGGTCCTTAAAAATGAATGTAAAATACCAATCACTGACATTTATTGAGTGCTTGCAAAGCACTTTATGTGTGTTAACTAATTTAATCTTTCAACAATCCCGTAAGTTAGGTACTTTTATTGCTCCATTTTTTTCAGATGAGAACGATTCTGACCCCTAAAGAAGTTAATATAATATAATATCACAGAAAACCTTCAAATTGAAAGATAAAGTAGGTTTTTAATGAGAGATACCAGGGGGAAACACAGTCTGTAGATTTCTGAAGGAAAAAAAGCTGCAAGAAAGACACATAATATGACACTTGCCAGTGACAAACCAGGAAAAACTAGCTTCCCCCGAAAGTGTGGCAAAGAAACAACTTCCAGTAAAAGGAAATAACTTTCCAGGAAATGAATTTCCTTTGCCTTTCTATTCACTGACTTGTATCTGAACATTCAGGGGAGCTTTGTGCTTATAGAGTAGGTCAAGGCAGTAATCCCTAGAGGATGAGCCTGTGGGTACCATGAATGCAGGAATTACAGGCACAGGAGACTGAAAAGGGAGGAAGGGTAGCAGCAATGGAGGAAAGAAACAATGGAAGTTGACTTGGAGGTGAACCTGAAAGGAAATTTCTGGTCACCTGCATAAAATAAGTGATTATTGTTTTCTAGGCTTGGTCTTGGAAAGCAGTATTCTCCTGACCTTAATGATGAGTCCAGCATGAGTTGGGAGAATACTGACATATTGCTTGAAATCCTGGAAGACCTGTGAATGTAGCAGCCTAAACAAAGAAGCAAGTACATCCCAAAGACTCATAGGTTAATGTGCCAACAGAGTAAATAAAAAGCAATGATTTCAGTTGGTCCAAAAAAGTTTACAGTCTGAGATGTTGGAGAGTACTTAGTTTCAATATTCAGCCTATATACTTACTATTTGATATGTGTGTTGTGTATCATTTTTTGATAAATTTAACTCCCAAATACTATTTTTTCATAAGAGTACTTGTACCTTATTTCAAATAAAAAATGCTGGAAACAAGAATCTGCCACTTGATGTTATGCCATAAACTATTTACACAGACAATATTAATGTAAAATGGGAGATGGGTGTTACAATAATATCTATACTACAGAGTTTTTAATTAAAATTAGAGATACTGTGGATAAAGTATCTAACTATTTTAACAAGTTTATAGCACCTAATAAATACAGTTATTAGTATTATTAAAGGAAAAGTATAATTTCAAGTATAGGCAGTCCCCAGGTAACAAACGAGATCTGTTCCTAACTGTGTCTTTAAGTGGAATTTGTAGGTAAGTCGGAACAGGTGCATACGGTTCTTATTTACCCTCACTAAAGTGCAAGAAAAAGCTCTAAGCCTTTTCAATGATTTAAAAGCTGCACTTGCAGCAAGTGAAGGTGATTGTGATGAAGAATTTGTTTGGAGTGGGGGTTGGTTCAATCATTTCAAAGTGAAGTCAAATTTACATAACATTAAAGTACAAGTTTTCCATAAATCAGATGTTCCTAACCCAGAGACTGACTGTATAACAGAATTTGTAATTGCAAAAGTCTGTCTTATAACTATAATAAAACTCTGAAACCCAACTTCATGGATTAAACAAATAACCATTAAGAATTCCTTCCTCAAAGAACCCTATATAATGATGAAAGGATCAGTACACCAGGAGTACATAACTATAATAAATATTTATGCACCCAATGGCAGGGCTCCAAAATATATAAAACAAACTCTAATAGCACTAAAAAGAGAGAGAGACAGCTCCACAATAGTAGCAGGACTCTTCAACACAGCACTTTTGGTGAAGGACAGAACATCCAGAAAGAAGCTCAACAAAGAACAGAATATCTAAATGCTACAATCAACCAACTTGATCTCATAGACATATACTGAACACTCCACCCAACAGATGCAAAGTATACTTTCTTTTCCAACGCACATGGAACATTCTCCAGAATAGATGACATATTAAGTCATCAAGCAAGTGTAACAAAATCCAAAGAATCGAAATATAACAAAGCATCTTTCCTTATCATAATACCATAAAAGTAGAAATCAATAACAGAAGAAGCAAGGAAAAAAAATGAAACACATGGAAACTGAACAACAGCTTGCTCAAAAACTATTGGATTATAGAAGAAATTAAGGATAGAATAAAGAAATCCATAGATTCAAACGAGAATGAAAACACATCCTACCAGAATCTTCGGGACACAGCAAAAGTAGTGCTCAGAAGTCAGTTTATAGCAATAAACGCACATATTCAAAAAGAAGGAAGGGCCATAATCAAAACATTAACCCTACAGCGGGAACACATAGAAAGAGAGCAGCAAAAGAAACTCTCAGGCACCAGAAGAAAAGAAATAATAAAAATTAGAGCAGAATAAAATGAAATAGAGACTAGAAAAGCAATTGAAAGACTTTACAAGACCAAAATCTGGTTCTTTGAAAAGATCAACAAAATTGATAAACCACTGGCCAAACTGACAAAAGAAAAACAGGAGAGGAAGCAGATAACCCATATAAGAAATGAGATGGGTGATATCACAACAGACCCAACTGAAATTTAAAAAAATCATAACAGAATACTGTGAAAAATTGTACTCTAACAAATTTGAAAACCTAGAGAAAATGGACAAATTTCCAGAAACTCACAACCTACGTAAACTAACACAAACAGAGGTAGAACAACTAAATAAATCCATAACGAAGAAGAGATTGAAAAGGTAATTTAAAAAATCCCAACAAAAATAGACCTTGCCCGGATGGCTTCACTGGAGAAATCTACCAAACTTTCAGAGAAGGGTTAACACCACTACTGCTAAAGGTATTTCAGAGCATAGAAAAGGATAGAATACATCCAACCTCATTCTGTGAAGCCAGCATAACCCTGATACCAACACCAGGTAAAGACACCACAAAAAAAGAAAATTACAGACCAATATCCCTCATGAACTTTGACACAAAAATCCTCAACAAAATTCTAGCCAATAGAATTCAGCAACATATCAAAAAAAAAAAAAAAAAAAAAAATTCACCATGATCAAGTGGGATTTATACCAGGTATGAAGGGATGGGTCAACATTAGAAAAACAATCAATATATTCCATAACATAAATAAAACAAAAGACAAGAACCACATGATCTCATCGATCGATGCAGAAAAGGCATTTGACAAAGTCCAACACCAATTCGTGATAAAAAATCTCAACAAAATAGGAATAGAACAGAAATTCCTCAATATAATTAAGGGCATTTATACAAAGCCAACAGCAAACATTATCCTAATTGGAGAGATTTTGAAAGCATTCCCCTTGAGAAAGGGAAGCAGACAAGAATGCCCTCTATCATCATTCTTATTCAACATTGTGCTGGAGGTCCTAGCCAGAGCAATTAGGCTAGAAAAAGAAATAAAAGGCATTGAGATTGGTAGGTAAGAAGTCAAAGTATCTCTATTTGCAGATGATATGATCTTATATACAGAAAACCCCAAAGAATCGTCAAGAAAACTACTGGAACTAACAGAAGATTTCAGCAAAGTTTCAGGATACAAGATAACCATACAAAAATCAGTTGGATTCCTATACACCAATAACGAGAATGATGAAAAGGAAATCAGAAAAACAATACCATTTATAATAGTCCCTAAAAAAATAAAATACTTAGGAATAAATCTAACCAGGGATGTAAAATACCTATAGAAAGAAAACTACAAAAGACTACTGCAAGAAAACCAAAGGGATCTACATAAATGGAAAAACATACCATGCTCATGGATAGGTAGACTCAACATTGTGAAAATGACAATTCTACCCAAAGCAATTTACAAATACAATGAAATCCCAATCCAAATACCAACAGCATTCTTCAAAGATATTCAAAAACTAATCATTAACTTCATATGGAAAGTGAAGAAGCCCCAAATAAGTAAAGCACTATTGAAGAAGAAGAATAAAGTAGGAGGACTCACACTACCTGACCTCAGACTCTGCTCTACAGCTACGTTAGTCAAAACAGGCTGGTACTGGTACAATGACAGATACATTGACCAATGGAACAGCATTGAGAACCAGATGTAAATCCATCCTCCTACGGTCACCTGATCTTCGACAAGCGCCCAAAGTCCATCAAATGGGGAAAAGACTATCTTTTTAGCAAATGGTGCTGGCAAAACAGGATATCCATCTGCAAAAAAATGAAACAGGACCCACACCTCACACCATATACGAAAACTAATTCAAAATGGATCAAAGACCTAAATATAAAGCCAAAAACTATAAAGTTCATAGAAGAAAAAATAGGACCAACACTACAGGCCCTAATACACGGCATTAAAAGGATACAAACCATAACCGTCAACACACAAACCCCAGAATATAAGCCAGATAACTGGGATCTTCTAAAAATCAAACACCTGTGCTCTTCAAAAGACTTCACCAAACGAGTAAAAAGAGTACCTACAGACTGGGGAAAATTGTTTGGACAGTACAAGTCAGACAAAGGTCTGATCTCCATAATCTACAAGAAAATCCAATACCTCTACAACAAAAAGACAAATAATCCTATTAAACAATGCTAAAGGAAATGAACAGAAACTTCACAAAGAAGACACTCATATGACCAACAGATACATGGGGAAACGCTGGCAATCACTAGCCATTAGAGAAATGCAAATTAAAACCACAATGAGATACCATCTCACCCCTGCATTACTGGCACAAATCAAAAACACCGGAAATAACAAATGTTGGAAGGGCGGCGGGGAGATCAGAAATCTTATACACTGCAAGTGGGAATGCAAAATGACACAACCATTTTGGAAAATGATATGACACTTCGTCAGAAAGCTAGAAATAGACATTCCATTCAATCCAGAAATCCCACTCCTAGGAATATATCCTAGAGAAATAAGAGTCGTCTCTCGAATTAACATATGCACACTTATGTTCATGGCAGCATTATTCACAATAGCAAAACGATGGAAACAACATAGATGCCCATCAACATATGAACGGATAAACAAACTATGGTACCTAAACACAATGGAGAACTATGCAACGAGAAATAACAATGATGAATTTGTGAAGCATCTCATAACATGGATGAAACTGGAGGACATTATGCTGAGTGAAATAAGTCAATCACAAAAGGACAAATATTGTGAGACCTCTATTGTAAGAACCCATGAAAAAGTTCACACACAAAATGTAACAATCTTTGTTGGTTACCAGGGATGGGAAGGGTGGGGGGGGGGGGGAATACTAAATAGGCAATAGATAAGTGGTATCTTTAGTGAAGGGTGAGAGAGTACACAATACAGGGGAAACCAGCACAACTCGTACAAGGAAAGGTCATGGAAACTCCACAGACACATCCAGACTCCCTGAGGGACTGAACTGCTGGGCGGAGGGCTGTGGGGACCATGGTCTCGGGAACATCTAGTTCAATTGGCATAACACAGTTTATAAAGACAATGTTCTACATTCTACCTTGGTGAGTAGCGTCTGGGGTCTTAAAAGCCTGTGAGCAGCCATCTAAGATACTCCACTGGTCTCATCCCTTTGGGAGCAAGGGAGAATGAAGAAAACAAGATACAAGGAAAAGATTAGTCTGAAGGACTAATGGACCACAGCTACCAAGGCCTCCACCGGACTGAGTCCAGTACAGCTAGATGGTGCCCGGCTACCACCACTGACTGCTCTGACCAGGATCACAACAGAGGGTTCTGGACAGAGCTGGAGAAGGATGTAGAACAAAATTTTAACTCACAAAAATAAGACCAGATTTACTGGCCTAAAGGAGACTGGAGAAACCCTGAGAGCATGGCCCCCAGACACCCTTTTAGCTCAGTGGTGAAGTCATTTCCGAGGTTCACCGTTCAGCCGGGGAGTGGACAGCCCCATAAAACAGAACGGGACTAATGAGGCACAGCTGTCCAGGGACAAGTACTAGAAGGCAGAAGTGGACTGGAAAGCTGGTGATAGGAACCCAAGGTTGAATAAGGATAGTGTTGATGTGTTGTGAGGTTGTTAACCATTGTCATAGGGCAACTTGTGTACTAACTGTTAAATGAGAAACTATTTTGTTCTGTAAGCCTTCATCTAAAGTGAGAATAGTAGCACAATTGGAAGAGCGTAGTCAGTGTCACTGAACTGTGCATGTAGATACTTTTGACATGGTGTATCTTTGGCTATGTGTATTTTCACCAAAAAAAAAAAAAAAAAGGTCAAGAAGGAAAAGGGTTGACATGATGTGGGGTTGTTAACCAATGCCATAAAACAATATGTGTACTACTGTTTCATGAGAAACTATTTGTTCTGTAAGCCTTCACCTGAACTACAAAAAAAATAAATAAATAAAAATTAAAAAAAAAACTAGGAAAAAAAAAATGGGCAAAGGAAATAAACAAACAGTTCACCAACGAAGACATTCAAGCGGCCAACAGACACATGAGGAAATGCTCACGATCACTAGCCATTAGAGAAATGCAAATTAAAACCGCAGTGAGATATCATCTCACCCCAACATTACCAGCACAAATCAAAAACACTGGAAATATCAAATGTTGGAGGGTCTGCAGGGAGATTGGGACTCTTTTGCACTGCTGGTAGGAATGCAAAATGATACAACCATTTTGGAAAATGATATGGTGCTTCCTTTGATAGCTAGAAATAGAAATACCATACAATACAGCAATCCCACTCCTAGGAATATGTCCTAGAGAAATAAGAGTCATTACTCGAATAGACATATGCACACCCATGTTCATGGCAGCATTGTTCACAATAGCAAAACGATGGAAACAACCTAGATGCCCATCGACAGATGAGTGGATAAACAAACTATGGTACACACACACAATGGAGTACTATGCAACGAGAAAGAACAACAATGAATCTGTGAACCATCTCATAACATGGATGAAACTGGAGGACATTATGCTGAGTGAAATAAGTCAATCACAAAAGGACAAATATTGTATGAGACCTCTGTTGTAAAAACCCATGAAAATGTTCACACACAAAATGTAACAATCTTTGTTGATTTCCAGGGATGGGAGGGGTAGGGGGGAAATACTAAATAGGCAATAGATAAGTGGTATCTTGGGTGAAGGGTGAGACAGTACACAATACAGGGGAAACTAGCACAACTTGTACAAGGAAAGTCATGGAAGCCCCATAAACACATCCAAACTCCCTGAGGGACTGAATTGCTGGGCGGAGGGCTGTGGGGACCATGGTCTTGGGAACATCTAGTTCAATTGGCATAACACAGTTTATAAAGACAACGTTCTGCATTCTACCTTGGTGAGTAGTGTCTGGGGTCTTAAAAGCCTGTGAGCCGCCATCTAAGATACTCCACTGGTCTCATCCCTTCGGGAGCAAGGGAGAATGAAGAGAACAGAATCCAAGGAAAAGATTAGTCCAAAGGACTAATGGACCACAGCTACCAAGGCCTCCACCAGACTGAGTCCAGTACAGCTCGATGGTGCCCGGCTACCACCACTGACTGCTCTGACCAGGATCACAACAGAGGGTTCTGGACAGAGCTGGAGAAGCATGTAGAACATAATTCTAACTCACAAAAAAAAGATCAGATTCATTGGCCTAAAGGAGACTGAAGACACCCCAAGAGTATGGCCCCTAGACACCCTTTTAGCTCAGTGGTGAAGTTATCTCCGAGGTTCACCGTTCAGCCTGGGAGTGGACAGCCCCATAAAACCAAATGCAACTAATGAGGTACAATAGTCCAGTGACAAGGGCCAGAAGGCAGAAGGGGACAAGGAAGCTGCTGATAGGTAACCAGGCTTGAGTAAGGATATTGTTGATGTGTTGTGAGATTGTTAACCATTGTCATACGGCAACATGTGTAGTAACTGTTAAATGAGAAACTATTTTGTTCTGTAAGCTTTCATCTTAATTGAGAACAGCAGCACAATTGGAAGAGTGTAGTCAATGTCACTGAACTGTGCATGTGTAAATTTTTGAAATGGTGTATCTTTGGCTATGTGTATTTTCATCAGAAAAAAAAAAGGTTGAGAAGTTAGAGGGTTGACATGTTGTGGGGTTGTTAACCAGTGTCATAAAACAATATGCGTACCACTGTTTCATGAGAATCTATTTGTTCTGTAAGCCTTTACCTGAAGTACAATAAAATATATATATATATATATTGGAGGATTACTTGTCCAACTGAGGTCCCTATGTGGTGCAAGCAGTTTGGACTCAGTTTGCACTACTGAGTGAGCTAGAACTACCAACCTTTCGGTTAGGTGAAAGGTTAGCAGTTCAAGCTCACTCAGTAGTGTCACAGAAGAAAGGCCTGGCAATCTGCTTCCATAAAATTATAACCAAGAAAACCCTGTGGAGTTCAGTTCTACCCTGACTCACATGGGGTTGCCATGAGTCAGAACTGACTCAACAGCAACAAGTTTGGTTTTGATTCACCTATCCAATTGCTAGGCCCCTCTCGCCTGCTAGGTACATTCCTAATGGATCCTCCAACCACAGTCTCTTACATTTATCATGGCCTTTTCGTTATAGGTCTCACCTATAAATACTGACTCGATGCAAGTCTGTTTGAGCTCCATTAGAGGAAGTCTATTCAAGTCCTAAAATAGTTGTTTGTTGTTATCCCATTTGCCAAGTGCAAAACTATTGGGATATACATTTTCTGGCATGCATGTGACTGTTTTTTTAAAGTCATATAATTGCATGTGACAATTTAAAACGTTCCTCTCTCTTCTTTATTTTAGACACTATGTTCACAGTGTCATTATAGTCCGCACGCAAATTGTGAGGAAAGTATAAAGCTCCATTCTTTACACATCTATAAAATCATGTCACCTTGCCCCTTCTCTTATATGGTATATTGTTTCCAGTCAAAGCGGTAAGTGTGGTTGCTGATGCAAAAACCTGCACCTGTGACCATTTACAAAAATCATGCATCGATATGTACTGAAAATCAGAATATGCATGAGCTGCATATGCTATTTTTTCAAAACTGCAACCCCAGAGGCTGTAGAAACAGCACATATTTTGCATCTAATATTCTGTCAAAGAAACAATTTGGCCTTTCTTTCCCAACGTAGTTACCATTTTCAGAATGTGATGCCTTTGTCAAAGATAAGATAGGGAAATAAAAGCTCTGCCTACAAAGTCTGTATTCCCACTGTCTTCTCTCGTTAGTATTCTGAAGGTTGGTATTTTTTTCCCCTCCTTGAAGAAACGTTGTCACTTTTCACATTTTAACACCTAGCCATCAACTTTTTCAAAAATGCAATCACGCAAGGAACGTCTTCATCTGCATGTGTCAAAAGGAAAATGTAAAAGATGTATATTTCATGACAATAACATTCTACAAATTTCATAATGGATTTCTGCCACCTTTGGAGATTTTTGTTTGTCTCAGATTGGTGCAATAGCAGGGACTTTTGTATGGGAACATTTGCTGCTTTGTGTTTTATTTTCAGCTTAATTTTTTTTTTTTTTTTTAATTGTCTCTCTTGCTATGGCATCTGTCTGTCTGGAAACTAGTTTAGAAGATGTCTTTATTTCTTTATCTGTGCTATATAAATATACATTTTGTCTGGATCTTTAATTTCTTAGGCTGACTATTAAGGTATAAAGGGGACATCAAAATAGTTTAAAGTCTAACCTACCTAACCTAAAATGAAATCCCTGTTTGAATAAACAAGTACTTTGTCTTCACTTGACAAACATGGCCTCTGGAGACCTGCTACTGGACCTAGAATTAGAGGATCAAGACCGCTGTGTATCATTGTGCTGCATGTGTCCTTCAGAATTGCTAGCGGACAGGTAAACCTAGTGTAGGTATCAGGTAGTTTCACTCCATTACTGGATTGTTGTGAGTATTGAAATTATACATGTCAAGTACATAGCCCAAAGCTTGACACATAGAAAGTGGTCGTATTAGTTTTCCACTGCTGTTACAATGAATTACCACAAACTTAAACACAAATCTATTCTCTTACAGTTCAGGAGATCAAAAATGCGAAATCAGTTCCCCTAGGCAATAGTCAAAATGTCAATAGGATCAGTTCCTTCTGCAGGCTCTTAGGGGAAAGTCCTTTCCTTTCTTTTTTTTTCCCCTCTAACTTCGCTTTTCTGCATTCCTTACATTCCTTGGCTAATAGTCCTTTCTTCCATCTTGAAAGACAGCAATGTAAGATCTTCAAATTTCTCTATGCCTCTGTCCTCACATCACTTCTGTCTCTCTGATCTCCTGCCTCCCCGTGGGATTACATTGGAACCACCAGAGCAATCCAGGATAACTTCCTCATATCAATATTCTTAGCTTAATCACATCTCCAAAGTCCTTTTTGCCATGTAAGTTAACGTATTCACAGGTTTCAGGCATTGGGATTTGGACGTCTTGAGGGGTCATTATTCAGCCTAACACAGTGGCCAATAAATGTTACCATTTACTGTTTTCAGCAGGAGTGGTACATAAACGAAACGATTATGGTGCAGGTAGTAGGGGTATTGGTTGTAACAATAAGTTATAGTAAACTTATGTATGAAATGATGTGCTTTAAAAGATGCCACCTCTCTACTTATCTTTCTTACCACCTTAAAATGGGATATTAAACTTCTAACCTTAATTCAATCCTTTAACACTTCTTAGACAGCTAGCATATTAATCCATCAACTTCTTACATGATTTAATAAAGAGATAATATAAAGAGTGATAAATACTTCCTTTTTACATCACGGGAGTCTAATAAATCCTTGAAGTAATGGTGCACAACATGAGTGCATTTTTACGGGAGACAAGGAGAGGTGAAATTGGAAAGGTACAGATTATGATGTTACCCTAAGAGGTAAGAAAAATAAGAACAAAGAAGAGGAGGAGGGAAGAAAGAAGATGAGGAGGAGAATATTTACTGATTTTTTTTTTTTTTATGGTGAAAATACACACAACAAAACACATGCCAGTTCAAAAATTTCCACAATCATAGTGCAGTGACATTCGTTACATTTTTCAAGTTGTGCAAGCACTCTCACTATCCTTTTCCAAATTATTCCACCATCATTAACATAAACTTAATGCCCCTTTAGCAAAAACTCCCCCCTCCCTCCTATTCTTGATAACCCACTAATAATCATTGGTTTCTATATATTACTTACTGCATGTAAGTGATATCATACAGTATTCTCCTTTTGTGACTGACTTATTTTGCTCAGCATAATGTTTTCTTTTTATTGCTGAGTAACTTTCCATTGTATGTACATACCACATTTTGTTTATTCCCTCATCTGTTATTTCCACCATTTGGCTATTGTGAAAAGTGCTGTAAGGAACATTCGTGAACAGATTTCTATTTGTATTTTGCTTTTATTTTCTCAAGGTATATACCTAGGGTTGGGATTGCTAGGTCATATGGTAATTCTATATTCAACTTTTTGAGGAACCAACAACCTGTTTTCCATAGTGGCTGTATGTACCATTTTGCGTTCCCATGAGCAAAGGGTGACGGTTCCAGTATCTCCACAAACTTACCAACACTGATTCTTTTCTGTTTTTGTTCATTTCTTTGTTTTGTTTTTATCATTGCCATTCTAATGGGAATGAGATGATACCTCTTTGTGGTTTTCATTTGCATCTCCCTACTGGCTAATGACATTCAACATCATTTCAGTGCTTGTTAGCCTTTTGTATATCCTCTTTGGAGAAATGTCTGCTCAAGTTCTTGGCTCATTATTTGATTGTGTTGTTTGTCTTTTTGCTGTTAAGTTGTAGAAGTTGTTTTTTTTTTAATACGTTTTGATATTAGACCCTTATCAGATACAGGGTTCCCAAAATTACTGAGTTTTTACAATGTGCCAGTCACTATTCTTAGAACTTTACTTAATTCATTCTGTAATGATCATACATCTGTCAGTATGTCATACTGTGGTGGCTTACGTGTTGCTGTGATGCTGGAAGCTTTGCCACTGATATTTCAAATACCAGTAGGGTCACCCATGGCAGACAGGTTTCAACTGAGCTTCCAGATGAAGACAGGTTAGGAAGAAGGATTTGGCAGTCTACTTCTGAAAACAATTAGTCTTGAAAACCTTATGAATAGCTGCAAATCATTGACTGGTAAAGTCCCAGAAGATGAGCCCCTCAGGTTGAATCACTCAAAATATAGCTGGAGAAGAGTGGTTTCCTCAAAGTAGTTGTAACTGTTGTTAGGTGCCATCGAGTTGGTTCTGACTCATAGAGACCATATGTACAACAGAACGAAACACTGCCTGGTCCTGTACCATCTTCACAATCATTGTTATGCTTGAGCCCATTGTTGGAGCCACTGTGTCAATCCATCTCTTGAGCGTCTTCCTCTTTTTCACTGACCCTCTACTTTACCAAGCATGATGTCCTCCTCCAAGGACTGATCCCTCCTGATAACATGTCCAATATATATAAGATACAGTCTCGTCATTTTTGCTTCTCTGGAGGTATCTGGCTGTACTTCTTCCAAGACAGATATGTTTATTCTTTTGGCGGCCCATGGTACATTCAATATTGTTTGCCAACACCACAATTTAACAGCATCAATTCTTCTTCAGTCTTCCTTATGCATTATCCAGCTTTCACATGCATATGAGACAATTGAAAATACCATGGCTTGGGTCAGGCAAACCTTAGTCCTCAAGATGACATCGTTGCTTTTTAAGACTTTAAAGAGGTCTTTTGCAGCAGATTCGCCCAATTCAATGTGTCCTTTGATTTCTTGACTGCTGCTTTCATGGATATTGATTGTGGATCCAAGTAAAACGAAATCCTTGACAGGTTCAATCTTTTCTGTTTGTCATGAAGTTACTTATTGGTCCAGTTGTGAGGATTTTTGTTTTCTTTATATTGAGGTGTAATCCATACTGAAGGCTGTGGTCTTTGATCTTTATCAGTAAGTGCTTCAAGTCCTCTGCACTTCCAGCAAGCAAGATTGTGTCATTGTATAACGTAGGTTGTTAATGAGTTTTCCTCCAATAATGATGCCCCATTCTTTCTCGTACAGTCCAGCTTCTCAGATTATTTGCTCAGCATACAGATTGAACAGGTATGGTGAAAGGATACAACCCTGATGCAAACCTTTCCTGGCTTTAAACCACACGGTATCCCCTTGTTCTGTTCGAACGACTGTCTCTTGATCTATGTACAGGTTCCTCATGAGTACTATTAGGTGTTCTGGAATTCCCATTCATGGCCATGATATCCATTATTTGTTATGATCCACACAGCTGATTGCTTTTTCTTAGTCAATAAAAGACAGGTAAACATCTTTCTGGCATTGTCTGCTTTCAGCCAGGAACCAACTGACATCAGCAATGACCCCTTGATCCACGTCCTCTTCTGAATCCAGCTAGAATTTCTGGCAGTTCCCTATCAATGAACTGCTGCAGCCACTTTTGAACGATCTTCAGCAAAATTTTACTTGTATGTGATATTAATGCTATTGTTCGATACTTTCTGCATTTCATTGGACCACCCTTCTTTGGAAAAGATACAAACATGAATCTCTTCCAGTAGGTTGACCAGGTATCTGTCTTTGAAATTTCTTGGCATAGACAAGCAAGCACTTCCAGTGTTGCATATGTTTGTTGAAACATCTCAATTGGTATTTGGTTAATTCCTGCAGCCTTGTTTTTCTCCAATGCCTTTAGTGCAGCTTGGACCTCATTTTTCAGTACCTTCCATTCCTGATCATATGGTACTTCCTAAAATGGTTGAACATCGACCAGTTATTTTTGGTGTAGTGATTCTGTGTATTCCTTCCATCTTCTTTTGACATTTCCTGTATTGTTTACTATTTTCCCCCATAGAATCCTTCACTATTGAAACTTGAGGCTTGAATTTTTTATTCAGGTCTTTCAGCTTGAGAAATGCTGAACGTGTTCTTCCCCTTTGGTTTTCTATCTCCAAGTCTTTGCACATGTTATTACAGTACTTTACTTTGTCTTCTCCAGCTGCTGTTTGAAATCTTCTGTTCGGCTCTTTTACTTCATTATTTCTTCCTTTTGCTTTAGCTAGTCGACATTTAAAAGCAAATTTCACAGTCTCTCCTGACATCCATTTTGGTCTTTTCTTTCTTTCTTGTCTTATTAATGACCTTTTGCTTTCTTCATGTATGATGTCATTGATGTCATACTACAACTCGTCTAGTCTTTGGTCATTAGTGTTCAATGAGTCAAATCTATTCTTGAGAGTCTCTAAATTCAGATAGGATATACTCAAGGTCGTACTTCGGCTCTCGGGGACTTGTTCTAATTTTATTTAGCTTCACCTGGAACGTGTATATGAGCAATTGATGAGCTATTCTGCAGTCAGCCCCTGGCCTTGTTCTGACTAATTATGTTGAGTTTTTCCATTGTCTCTTTCCGCAGATGTAGTCAATTTCCCTCCTGTGTATTCCATCCAGTGAAGTCCACGTGTAATAGTCGCTATTTATGTTGTCAAAAAAAGATATTTGCAATGAAGAAGTTATTGGTCTTGCAAAATTCTATCGTGCAATCTCTGACACTGTTGCTGTCACTAAGGCCATATTTTCCAACTACCAATCTTTCTTCATTTCCAACTTTTGCATTCCAATCACCAGTAATTATCAATGCATCTTGATTGCACGTTCGATCAATTTCAGACTGTAGAAGTTGGTAAAAATCTTCAATTTCTTCCTCTTTGGCCTTAGTGGTAGGTAAGTAAATTTGAATAATAGTCCTATTAACTGGTCTTCCTTGTAGATGTATGGGTATTATCATACCACTGACAACATTGTACTTCAGGATAGATCTTGAAATGTTCTTTTTGATGATGAATGTAATACCATTCCTTTTTAAGTTGTCATTCCCAGCATAGTGGACCATATGATTGGCTGATTCAAAATGACCAGTACCAATCCATCTTAGCTCAGTAATGCCTAGGATATTGATCTTTATGCATTCCATTTCACTTTTGACAATTTCCAATTTTCTCAGATTCATATTTTGTGCATTCCATGTTCCAGTTATTAATGGATGTTTGCAGCTATTTCTTCTCATGTTGAGTCAGGCCACATCAGCAAATGAAGGTCGTGAAAGCTTGACTCCATACATGTAATTAAGGTTGATTCTACTTTAAGGAGGCAGCTCTTCCCCAGTCATATTTCCAACCTATGGGGCTCATCTTCTGGCACTGTATCAGATAAAGTTCTGCTGCTATTCATAAGGTTTAACTGGCTAATTCTTTTCAGAAGTAGACCACCAGGTCCTTCATCCTAGTCTGTCTTATTCTGGAAGCTCAGCTGAAACCTGTATGCCATGGGTGACCCTGCTGGTATTTGAATACCGGTAGCATAGATTCCAGCATCACAGCAACACACAAGTCCCCCACAGTATGACTAACTGACAGATGCACGGGAGCCTCAAAGTAGAGTTGATCTTAAAGATGTGGATGGAATCAAGCTTTCAAGACCTACATTTGCCGATGTGGCATAACTCAAAATGAGAAGAAACAGCTCCAAACATCCATTAATAATAGGAAAGTGGAAATGTATGAAGTATGAATCTAAGAAAAGTGGAAGTCGTATAAAATTATATGGAACAAATAAAGATCGACATTCTAGGCATTAGTGGGCTGAAATGGACTGGTATTGGCCATTTTGAATCAGGCAATCATATTGTATGCAATGCCGAGATTGACCAATTGAAGAGGACTGGTGTTGCATTCATCGTCAAAAAGAACATTTCAAGACCTATCCTGAAATACAACGCTGTCAGTGATAGGAAAATATCCATATGCCTACAAGTAAGATCAGTTAATGAGACTAATATTCAAATTTACCCACCAACAGCTAATGCCAAAATGAGGAAATTAAAGATTTTTGCCAACTTCTGCAGTCTGACATTGATCAACCATGCAATTGAGATGCACTGATAATTACTGGTGATTGGAATGTGATAGTTGGGAAAAAAGAAGAAGAAACAGTGGTTGAAAAATACGGTCTTGGTGATAGAAATGATGCCAGAGATCTCAAGACAGAATTATGCAACATCAACAACTTGTTTGATGTAAATACTTTTTTTCAACAACACAGACAGCAACTACACACGTGGACCTCACCAGATGGAATACGCAGAAATCAAATTGACTACATGTGTGAAAAGAGACAATGGAAAAGCTCAATATCATCAGTGAAAACAAGGCCAGGGGCTGACTATGTAACAGACCATCAATTGCTCATATGCAAATTCAAGTTGAAGCTGAAGAAAGTTAGAACAAGTCCATGAGAGCCAAAGTATGATACTGAACATATTCCACCTGAATTTAGAGACTATCTCAAGAATAAATTTGACTCATTGAACACTAATGACCAAAGGCCAGATGAGTTGTAGAAGGACACCATACATGAAGAAAGCTAAAGGTCATTAAAAAAACAAAAAAGAAATAAAAGACCAAAATGGATGTCAGAAAAGACTCTGGAAACTACTCTTGAACATAGACTAGAGAAAGTGACGGAAGAAATGATAAGGTAAAAGAGCCGAATGGAAGATTTTAAAGGGCAGTTCGAGAAGACAAATTGAAGTATTATAATGACATGTGCAAAGAACTAGAGTTAGAAAACCAAAAGGGAAGAACATGCTCGGCATTTGTCAAACTGAAAGAACTCAAGAAAAAATTCAAGCCTCAAGTTGCAATATTGAAGGATTCTACAAGGAAAATACTAAAGATGCAGGAACCATGAAAAGAAGATGGAAGGAATACAAAGAATCACTGTACCAAAAATAATTTGTGGACTTCCAACTATTTCAGGAGATGGAATATTATAAAAAATAATAGAAGTGAAAGAAGAAGTCCAAGCTGCGCTGAAGGCATTGAATAAAAACAAGGCTCCATGAATTGACAGAATACCAATTGAGATGTTTCAACAAATGGATACAGAGATAGAAGTGCTCACTCATCTATGCCAAGAAACTTGGAAGACAGCTACCTGGCCAACTGACTGGAAGAGATTCATATTTTTGCCCATTCCAAACAAAGCTGTTCCAACAGAAAGTGGAAATTATTGAACAATATCATTAATATCACACACAAGTAAAATTTTGCTGAAGATCAGTCAAAGCAGTTGAAGCAGTACATCAGCTAGGAACTGCCAGAAATTCAAGCTGTATTCAGATGCGGACACGGAATGAGGAATATCATGGCCAATGTCAGATGGATCCTAGCTGAAAGCAGATAATACCAGAAAGATGTTTACCTGCGTTTTATTGACTACGCAAAGACATTTGACTTTGTGGATCATAACAAATTAAGGATAACATTGAAAAGAATAGGAATCTCAGAACACTTAATTGTGCTGATGAGGAACCTGTACTTAGACCAAGAGGCAGTCATTTGAATAGAATAAGGGGATACTGGGTGGTTTAAAGTTAGGAAATGTGTGCATCTGGGACATAACCTTTCACCATACTTATTTAATCTGTATGCTGAGCAAAAAATCTGAGAAATTGGATTATATGAAGAAGAATGAGGCATCAGGATTGGAGGAAGATACATTAACAACCTGCAGTAGGCAGATGACACAACCTTGCTTGCTGAAAGTGAAGAAACTTGAAGCACTTGCTGATAAAGATTAAAGACTACAGCCGACAGTATGGATTAGACCTTAACATAAAGAAAGCAAAAATCCTTGCAACTGGACCAATAAGCAACATCATGATAAACAGAAAAAAAGATTGAAGTTGTCAAGTTCTTCATTTTACTTGGATCCACAATCAACGTTTATTGAAGCAACAGTCAAGAAATCCAAAGACACATTGCACTGGGCAAATTTGCTGAAAAAGACTTCTTTAAGTGTTCAAAGGCAAAGATGTCACTTTGAGGACAAAGGTGTGCCTGACCCAAGATGATGTTTTCAATCACCTCATATGCATGGGAAAGCTGCTCAGTGAATAAGAAAGACTGAAGAAGAATTGATGCTTTTGAATTGTGGTGTTGGTGAAGAATATTGAATATACCATGAACTGCCAAAAGATTGAACAAATCTGTCTTGGAAGAAGTACAGCAAAAATGTTACTTAGAAGCAAAGATGCCAAGAATTCCTCTTACATACTTTAGACATGTTATTAGAAGGAACCAGTCCCGGGAGAAGAACATCCTGCATGGTTAAGTAGAGGGTCAGCAAAAAAGCAGAAGTCCCTTGATGGGATGGATTGACACAGTGGCTGCAACAATGGACTCAAGCATAACGATTGTGAGGATGACCCAGCACCAGACAGTGTTTCATTCTGTTGTACATAGTGTGCTATGAGTCAGAACCAACTAGACGACACCTAACAACAACTACAATTATAACAGCTTTATGGAATCGTTGTTGTTGTTAGGTGCCATCAAGTCAGTTCCAACTCAACAGAAGCCCTACGGGACAGAGTAGAACTGCCCCATAGCGTTTCCAAGGAGCAACTTGTGGATTTGAACTACTGACCTTTTGGTTAGCAGGCAAGCTCTTAACCACTACACCACCAGGGCTCCTTATGGAATAGGTGATGTTATTTCCATTTTACTGATGGTAAACTAAAACAATCAGCTAATTCGTTGTAGGCTGGGTATAAAAACCAGGTGCCTGACTCCAGAGCCCAGAGTCTTAACCATTAAGCAACAATGGAGACCTGTGATTTGTCAAGCGGGAGCACTTGTATATTCCAGGATGTGCTTAGCACACGAAATGAGGAAATCACTGCCTGGGGATCATAGAGAGAGAGGGAAGATAAAGAAAAACAATATTTCTGTGGCAAGTGTTAAGACTCACTCATATTTTATTAATTTTGAGAGTTTCACCAAGTCACTTTCATCTGGATTGAGAAACAGGAAAAACAGAAGAAAGGAAATGTGCATTAAATTTGAATTATACTGGTGAATATTAGACTATTTAGTTAAAATAACTTATTTTTCTGATTTTAAAGTTAGTACACGTGGGTCATGGAAAATTTGGAAAAATACAGAAATGTACAGAATGAAAATTATGTTAATTTTATAACATGCTCCCCCCCACATTTTTTTTTTTTTTTTTTTTTACAAAATTAAGATGTTTGGTATCCTGATGATTCTGTGAGGACAGAAGATAAAGGTTATGGAATTTAAGAATTGAGTCTAAAGCCATGTATCCAGTAGATCTCATACTTTGTAATGTTTGAACATCACTGTACCTTGAGAATATGGTGAAAAGTAGAATGTATTAAAGTGTAATATTTTAAATATAATTTCAGGGAGTATATTTACAACCCTTTCATATCGATATGAATTCAAAAGCCTCTGAGCTAGATAATTAAAATTACCTCCATCAGACTTTGGCATGGCAATCTGAAATGCTGCCAACATGTAGTGCTATTATTTTGACATTAGAACACTGGGAGGTCTTTATTTTATTTATTTATTTTGATTGCGTTTTAGGTGAAAGTTTACAGCTTAAGTTAATTTCTCATTCAAAAATTAATACACGTATTGTTTTGTGACATTGGTTGCAATCCCCACAATGTGACGGCACACTCCCCATTTCTACCGCAGTTTCCCTGTGTCCACTCATCCAGTTTCTGTCCCTTCCTGCCTTTTCATCCTGCTTTGGACAAGAACTGCCCATTTGATCTCATATATTTGATTGGACTGAGAAGAACGTTCCTTGTGTGTATTATTTTTTGTTCTATAGGCCTGTCTAATCTTTGTCTAAAAAGTGGGCTTCAGGGATAGTTTCGCTTCTGGGTTAATGGAATGTCCGGGCCCAATAGTTTCAGGGGTTCCTCTAGTCTCTGTCAGAGCATTATGTCTGATCTTATTATGTGAATTTGAACTCTGTTCTACAATTTTCCCCTGCTCTGTCCAGGACCCTCTGTTGTGTTCCCTCTCAGGGAATTCATTGGTGGCAGCTGGGCACCATCTAGTTCTTCTGGTCTCAGGTTGGTGGAGTCTCTAGTTCATTAGGTCCTTTAGTCCTTTGGGCTAGTATTTTCCTTGTGTCTTTCATTTTCTTCATTATTCTTTGTTTGCTACAGGTTGAATGTAACCAATAGATGTATCTCAGATGGCTGCTCCCAAGGTTTTAAGACCCCAGATGCTACTCACCAAAGTGAGATGCAGAACATCATCTTTATAAACTATGTTAGGCCAATTTACCTAGATGTCCTCAGAAACTATGGCGCCCAGGCCCCAGCCCCAGCTACTCAATCCCTCAAAGTGTTTGAATGTGTCTAGGAAACTTCCCTTTTGCTTAGGTCCAGTTGTGCTGACTTCCCCTGTATTGTGTTGTCCTTCTCTTCACTGAAGTTGACACTTGACTACTATCTAGTTAGTGTTTTCCCGTCTCCCTTCTTCCCAACTCTCCTATCAAAGAATGCTTTTATCAGTGTGTAAAACTTTCCTTGAGTCCTTATAATGGTGGTCTTATACAATATTTATCCTTTTGTGATTGACTTATTTCACTCAGAACAATGCCGTCCAGATTCATTCAAGTGAGATGTTTTTGGATTCATCGTTGTTATCATTGCACAGTATTCCATTGTGTGTATGTACCATAATTTGTTTATCCATTTGTCTGTTGATGGGCACTTAGATTGTTTCCATCTTTGCTTTTGTGAACAATGCTGCAATAAACATGGGTGTGCGTATGTCTATTTGCGTGACAGCTTTTATTTCTATAGGATACATTCCTAGGAGTGGGATTGCTGGATTGTATGGTACTTCTATTGCTAGCTTTTTAAGGAAGCTCCAAATCATTTTCCAAAGTGGTTGTACCATTTTACATTCCCAACTGAAATACGTAAGTGTTCCAGTCTCTCCACAACCTCTCCAACATTTATTATATTGTGTTTTTTGGATTAGTGCCAGCATTGTTGGGGTGAGATGGTATCTTATTGTAGTTTTGATTTGCATTTCTCCAATGACTAATGATCATGAGCATTTCCTCATGTGTCTGTTAGCCGCCTGAATGTCCTCTTTGGTGAAATGTCTGTTCATATCCTTTGCCCATTTTTTAATTGGATTATTTGTCTTTTTGTTATTGATACGTTGTTGTATCTTGTAGATTTTAGAGATTAGACTTTTATCGGATATATCAAAGCCAAAAATTTTTCCCCAGTCTGTAGGTTCTCTTTTTACTCTTTTGGTGAAGTATTTTGATGAGCATAAGTGTTTGATTTTTAGGAGCTCCCAGTTATCTAGTTTCTCTTCTGGTATTTGTGCATTGTTAGTTATGGTTTGTATACCATTAATGCCATGTATTAGGGCCCCTCACCGTGTCCCTATTTTTTCTTCCATGATCTTTATTGTTTTCAATTTTATATTTAGGTCTTTGATCCATTTTGAGTCAGTCTGTATGTATAGTGTGGAGTATGGGTCCTGTTTCATTTTTTTGAAGATGGATATCCAATTATTCCAGCACCATTTGTTAAAGAGACTGTCCTTTCCCAATTTAACAGACTTTGGCCCTCTGTAAAATATCAGCTGCTCATAGGTGGATGGATTTATGTCTGGGTTCTCAGTTCTGTTCCACTGGTCTATGCATTTGTTGTACAAGTACCAGGCTGTTTTGACTACCATGGTGGTATGATAGGTTCTAAAACCAGGTGAATGAGGCTTCCCACTTTGTTCTTCTTCAGTAATGACTTTCTTATCCAGGGTCTCTTCCCTTTCCATAAAAGTTGGGGATGTGTTTCTCCATCTCTTTAAAAAATGCTGCTGGAATTTAGAGAGGGATTGCATTGTATCTGTAGATCACTTCAGGTGTAATTGACATGTTCACAATGTCGAGTTTGCCTATCCATGAGCATGGCATGTTTTTCCACTTGCATAGGCCTCTTTTGGTTTCTTGCAGCACTGTTTTGTACATTTATTGTACTGGTCTTTTATATCTCTGGTTAGGTTTATTCCTAAGTATTTTATCTTCTTGGGGGCCAATGTAAATGGTATTGATTTTGTGATATACTCTTCGAAGTTCTCTTTGTTGGTATAGAAGAACCCAACAGATTTTTATGTGTGTGTGTGTGTTGTTTTTTTTTTTTTTGTTTGTTTATTTTTTGTTTTTTGTATCCTGACATTTTATTGAAATCTTCTATGAGTTCCAATAGTTTTCTTGTGGATTCTTTGGGCTTTTCTGTATATAAGATCATATCATCTGCAAATAGGGATACTTTTACTCCTTCCTTAACAATCTGGTTTCCCTTATTTCTTTTTCTTGCCTTATTGCTCTGGCTAGGATGTCCAACACAACGTTGAATAAGAGTGGTGATAAAGGGTATCCCTGTCTGCTTCCCATTCTCAAGGGGAATGCTTTTATTCAAGGGGAATGCTTTCAGACTTTCTCTGTTTAGATGATGTTGACTGTTGTCTTTGAACAAATGCTGTATATTGTGTCAAGGAATTTCCCTTCTATTCCTATTTTGCTGAGAGTTTTTATCAGAAATATGCATTGGACTTTGTCAAATGCCTTCTCTGCATCGATTGATAAGATCATGTGGTTCTTTTGTTTTATTTATGATGTAGATTACATTGATTGTTTTTAAACATTGAACCATCCCTGCATACGTACTATAAATCCCACTTAGTCATGATGTATTATTTTCTCGATATGCTGTTTAATTCTATTAGCTAGAATTTTGTTGAGGATTTTTGCATCTATGTTCATGAGGGATATTGGTCTATAACTTCCTTTTTTGTGGTGCATTTGCCTGGCTTTGGTATCAGGGTTATGCTTGCTTCACAGAATGAGTTTGGAAGTATTCTTTCCTTTTCTATGCTCTGAAATACCTTTAGTAGTAGTGGAGTTAACTCTTCTCTGAAAGTTTAGTGGAATTCTTTGGTGAAGCTGTCAGGGCCAGGGCTTTTTTTTGTTGGGAGTTTTTTAATAACCTTTTCAATCTCTTCTTTTGTTATGGGTTTATTTAGTTTTTCTAATTGTGTTAGTTTAGGTAGGTAGTATGTTTCTAGAAATTTATCCATTTCTTCTAGGTTTTCAAATTTGTTGTAGTATAATTTTTCCTAGTATTCTGTTATGATCCTTTGTATTTCAGTTGGGTCTGTTGTTATATCTCCAATCTCATTTCTTATTCAAGTTATTCCCTTCCTTTCCTGTTTTTCTTTTGTCAGTTTGGCCAGTGGTTCATTGATTTTGTTGATCTTTTCAAAGAACCAACTTTTGGTCTTGTTGCCTCTTTCAATTGTTTTTATATTCTCTATTTCATTAATTTCTGCTCTAATCTTTCTTATTTCCATTCTTTTTTTCCGAGCTTCTTCTTTTGCTGCTCTCTTTCTATTTGTTCGAGGTGTGGAGGTAATGTTTTGATTTTGGCACTTTCTTCTTTTTGTATACGTGCATTTATTGCTATAAATTGATCTCTAAGCACTGCTTTTCACATCCCAAAGGTTTTGGTAAGATGTGTTTTCTTTCACTTTTAATGCTATGAATTTCTTTATTACATCCTTGATTTCTTCTATAACCCAGTAGTTTTTAAGCAAAATGTTGATCAGTTTCATTGTATTTTATTTTTTTCCTTTCTGTTTATGTTATTGTTTTCTATTTTTATGGCATTATGATCAGAAAAGATGCTTTGTATTATTTTGATAATTTTGGGTTCTGTTAAGGCTTGCTTTGTGGCCTAAAATGTGGTCTACTCTGGAGAATGTTCCACGTGCATTGGAAAATAATGTATACTTTGCTGCTGTTGGGGCAAGTGTTCTGTATATGTCTATGAGGCCAAGTTGATTGATTGTGGTATTTAGATCTTCTGTATCTTTCTTGAGTTTCTTTCTAGATGTTCTGTCCTTCACCGAAAATGCTGTGTTGAAGTCTCCTACTGTTATTGTGGAGCTGTCTACTTCTCTTTTCAATGCTATTAGAGTTTATGTATTTTGGAGCAGAGTCATTTGGTGCATATATATTTATTAAGGTTATGTCCTCTTGGTGTATTGATCCTTTAATCATTATATAGTGTCTTTCTATATACTTTGTGGTGGATTTTGCTTTAAAGTCTATTTTGTCAGAGATTAATATTGCCGTTTCTGCTCTTTTTCGGTGGTTGTTTGCTTGATATATTTTTCCATCCTATGAGTTTTAGTTTGTTTATGTCTTTGTATAGAAGGTATGTCTCTTATAGACAGCATATAGATGGATTGTGTTTTTTTAATCCATTCTGCCACTATCTGTTTACTGCTGCATTAAGTCCTTTTACATTCAGTGTAATTATTGATAGGTATGAGTTTACTGCTGTCGTTTTGTTTTTTGTTTTTGTTTTTGTCATGTTGACAGTTTCTTTGTTCTGCTTAATTTTCTGTGCAGAGTTATTTTTGTTTATGGATTTTCTTTACATCTCTTCAAGTATACTTGATTTTGTGTTTGCTGAGTCTTTACGTGTTTCTTCTTTTTTATTTTGATGGGTAGGTTTGTTAGCTTCCTTTGTGGTTACCTTAACATTTATCTTTATTTTTCTATGTTTAAACCAATGTTTTGTTTCTTGATATCGCCTTAACTTCCTTTCCATATGGAAGTTCTATGACTACACTGTTTATTCCCTCTTTTTTGTTTTGACGTTGTCATCATTTACATATTGACATCTCTGGTTGCCCTCATTTCAGTCTTTTAGCTTTGATGAGTTTTTGTGAATTCCCTATCTGGGTTGCTAACTGGTTGATCTGACCCCTGTCCTAGTCTTGAATTGTTGTCTGATGTTGTTGGTTCTCTAACTGGAGGACTCCCTTTAATATTTCTTATAATTCTGGATTGGTTTTTACAAATTCCCTTAACTTCTGTTTATCTGGAAATGACATAATTTCACTATCATATTTGAGAGGCAATTTTACTGGGTATATAATTCTTGGCTAGCAATTTTTTTTTCCTTCAAGACTCTGTATATGTCATCCTAATGCCTTATTGCCAGCATGGTTTCTGCTAAGTAATCAGAGCTTAGTTTTATTGCTTCTTCTTTGTAAGTGACTTTTTAGTTATCCCTAGCTACTCTCAAGTTTCTATCTCTGTCTTTGGTTTTGGCAATTTTGATTACAATATGTCTTGGTGACTTTCTTTTGGGGTCTATTCTGTGTGGGGTTCTTTGAGATTTTTGGGTAGATATCATCTCATCTTTCATGATATTAGGAAAGTTTTCTGCCAGCAAGTCTTCAACAATTCACTCTGTTTTCTGTTATCCTCCCCATTCTGTTACTCTGATCACTTGCTGGTTTTTCCTCTTGATAGTATACCACATAATTCTTAGGCTTTCTTCATTTTTTAATTCTTTTTTCTAATTTTTCTCAAATAAATTGATGTCAAGGGATTTATCTGCGGTCTCACTAATTCTGA
This sequence comes from Dugong dugon, assembly GCA_030035585.1. Lineage (NCBI taxonomy): Eukaryota > Metazoa > Chordata > Mammalia > Sirenia > Dugongidae > Dugong > Dugong dugon. The sequence goes on from CM057465.1 coordinate 47,277,306, forward strand.
CTTGCATTGCCTCAATTCTGCTCCTATAACCTTCTACTGAGTTGTCTAATTCTGAAATTTTGTTTTTAATCTTTTAGATTTCTAGTTGCTCTCTCCATATCATTTCTAGTTGCCTGTTTATTCTGTGGTTCTGTTCTTGTATTTTCCTGAATTCTTCTATTACTCTGTCTGTGTATTCCTTGGCTTGGTCTAAGTTTTGCCTGATCTCTTTCCTGACATCTTGGAGAGCTCTGTATATTAGTCTTTTTGGATTCTTTCTCAAGTAGTTCCATTGCCTTATCTTCCTCCAGAAGGTTTTCTGGTTCTTTCTTTTGGTTGCTTGCTAGAGCCATCTTGACCTGCTTGTTTATGTGATTTAATATTGACTGTTGTCTCTGAGGCATCATAAGTTATTATATTTATTTATTCCATGTTTGTTTACTTCATCCTGGCTTTTTGTTTTGTTTTGGTTTGATATACCCAGCTAGGCTGGGCAGGTGAACTACTTTGGTTGTTGACGTCTTTGAAGCTCTCACATCCTGTCTCCAGGTGGTCAGAGCAGCTACTAGGTGTGAGAGCCCAGGAGTCTATTTTTCTCGAGCTGCTCTCAGGATTCTTTGTCATTGATTTTAGTGAGTGTGATTATGATATGCCTTGGTGATTTTCTTTTGAGGTCTATCCTATGTGGGGTTCGTTGAGCTTCTTGGATAGTCAGCTTTTCATCTTTCATGATATTGGGGAACTTTTCTGTCAGCAATTCTTCAGTGATCTTCTCTGTGTTTTCTGTTTTCTCCCCCTGTTCTGGAACTCTGATCACTCGAAGATTTTTGCTTTTGATTGTATCCCACATAATTCTCAGGATTTCTTTATTTTTCTTCATTCTTTTTTCTGATTTTTCCTCAAGCAGGGTTGTATGCAAGTATTTGTCTTCAATTTCGCTGATCCTGTCTTCCATTGTTTCAAACCTGCTCTTCAGCCCTTCTATGACACTGTCCATTTCTGAAATCTTGTTGTTTATGTTTTGGATTTATAGTTGTTGTTTTTGTATGAATTCTGCTTGTGAATTTATTTTAGCATTTTGTTCCTGTATTATTTTCTTGAATTCTTCCATTTTTTTGTCTGTATTTTCCATGTATTTGGTGTTTTCTTTCCTCAATTTTGTCTGCTTTTTGCTTCATATCTTGTATAATTCTAAATATTAGAGATTTGGATTCTCTATCAGTTAGGTATAGTGCCTTTTCTGCTACTGGAAGGTCATCTGGTGTTTTATTTTGGATGCCTATTTGAACCATCCTGTCCTGTTTTTGTAAATGTTTTGATATTGTCTGCTGTCTTCAGGGCATTCATTGATTATTTTCCTCATTTACTGATTGCAGATTTGTTTGTTTCGTACTGCTTTTTTTGTTTTATGTGGTTATGTCTGAGCAGGCGGGCTGTGCATTCTTTGTGGTTTGCTCGTCTGTGGGCACGATACTTTTCACCTCATTCTCCAATGTGCAGGGTCAGTCATTCAGGTATGGTACAGCAGGGCAGGATCAGCTGGAGGGGAGTTGCTGGGATGGGTTGTTTCTAGCACATACTTGGGCCGACAGTGTGGACCAGGAATCAGTGCAGGGAAGGTTCCGGTAGGCCATGCCTGTGCTGTTTTGGAGTGTTATGTTCAGCACATGGTGCAGGTAGGCAGGAAAGAGGGGGTAGATTGTGATGTGTGGAGCTAAGATGGGTATGGGAAAGATGAGAGAGAGGAGAGAGGAACAGGAGCCAAAAACATACACACAAACAAAAAAGAGTGCTAACGGAGCTTGCTACTGGAGTGGAGAGATGAAAGACTGAGAAATGAGGAAAAACAAAAAGAAAAAGTGTAAAAGAATAAAATTAATAAATTGAGAAACTGGAAATGAAGAAAGACAAAAAGGGAATAAGACAGAGAAGAAAACAAAACAAACAAAAAAAGAAAACCATAAAAAAAGAAAAATAAAAGGAAAAAGAAATGCCCCCAGGGATGTCCCTGTGCATCTGTGCATAGAAAAGGAGTAACTTCCAAGCCGCATAGTACCACCCAGCTAGAAGGGGCTCCAAGCCGAGAAAAGAAAAAGAAAACAAACAAATAAATCAAAACAGAACAAATCAGAGCAAACAAACAAACAAACAAAAAAGTCCTGATGGTCCCACCAGCATGGCGGCAGGGGCCGGGAAGCAGTTTCACAGTCAAGTAATGTTTCTCAGCCTTTCAGGAAGAAGCAAAGATGGTGCACAGAGCCAGGTATTTGAGAGAAAGGAGGGGGAGGTGGTGGGAGGTAAGGGAGAAATATAAAGAAGCAGAGAAAAGCAACACCAGCAGCCAACAAATGGCATTCAGGGAGCCGGCCAGTGCAGGTGGGTGGAATCCAAGTGACACCGGGTTGAAGCTGGTGTTTCCCAGCCAAGAGACTGTGGCTGCAGGAAGCAGAGGAGGCTCAATGGGGGTGAAGAATGATGGGGGGTGGGAAAGCATATATTGCTGGTTACCAGTTGTTCTGTCTCCTGCAGGAAGCTCTGTGAAGCTGTTTTTTCATATCCCCTGTTCACTCATCTCTGATAGGCAGATCCATGCTGTGGTAGCTGATAGGAAACCTCTGCATGTATCTCTCCTCGCTCTCTGTTCTCAGTCAGTTTCTTATTCCATTTGGTGCTTAACTGAGTTCTTTATCTCTTCATTTGATGCTCAGGGTTTCAAGACTGATGTGTGACTCTGTATGACTTAGTTTTTCTGACCTTTGCTGTGCAGAGATGGTGTGGTACTTCTGACTATAGTGCCATGTTGTCCAGAATTCGAGCCCAGGAGTCTATTCGCTTTTCTTGCAGGGGTTGGTTATTCAACTCACAGTTGTCCAGGTTGTCGGTTACCAAGTGTGTAGTGCAGACTCTTACCTACCGTCTTATGGCGGCAGATCCACATGGGAGTATTTGGAGCAGGCACAAGTGTCTGGCTGCAGTGGGGAGCTAGGTGTGTGGCGAGGCAGAGGGCTGATGGCTGCCCCTGCTTGCATGGATGGATGACATATCCCTATCCCCTAGACAGCATAGTGTGAAGTTATTGCATCCAGTCCTTGGGTACTCGGTGCTGTTTCTGGAGGGACTGGGAGGCATCACTAATTCTCAGACCAATGTCGTGGGTGTCTAGATGGAGTCGGTGGTAATACCGGCCCTCAGGCGCCCACTGTTGGTAGGTGAGGTCCTTGCTTAGAGGGCAGGGAGGGGTCAAATATCACAAATCTGCAGCTCTGCCTTGGGTGCTGCAGGTGAAAACGGGCTAGAGGTTTACGGTCTGCTCTTTATGCTAGTGAGGGCATGCAGTGTTGAAACAGCCCTCAAGGGTTTGGGCAAGGGTGAAGGGCACTGCAAGTCCATGAACCCCTCATGCCGCTGGCTGGGCAAATGAGCAGGGCCTCCTGACCAGCCCTGAGTTCCCAGCTCAGGGTAGATGGTGTTGTTGAATCCCTCAGAACTGTTATCAGGGAGCAGAGGGCCCTGAGTTCCTGGCTTGTGGGGGGTGGCATTTTTGAATGCCATGGGACTGATGCTGGAGAAGAGTGGCATGGGGGGTTGGTGAGGGGACAGAAGTGTCTCTCCCCTGCTAAGCTTTGTGGGGGAGGGGTTATTTTGCCCCTGTGCGGTAGGTTAGAAGCTTGCATTTAACTTTCGAAGGTCTGATGTCACTCCTACTTAGTTTTGGAAATGTGTGCAGATTCACTGCTGCTTGGCTACACCCAGTGTGGTGGGGCTCGTCTTCGGATGTTGCTTCTTGTCTCAGCCCACGTGTGCTGCACAGACTCAGCCAGCCAGGCGCTGGCAATCTCGCAATCTATACTTCTCCACTGCTTTTGAATTGTCTCTCCTTCCACACACAGCTCTGTCTGATTCTTCAGCTTTGTCTTTGATGATTAGGGTTCCTAGATTGTCATTTAGAATCATTTCACTTGTTTTTTTAGGTCTTTCATCAAAAGCACTTCCTTCCCCTCACCCACCCCTCACTCCACTCCTCCTGACACCAGTCAGTAACAGTCTATTCCGCCATCTTGGCCCCGCCTCCAGGAAGTTTTGTTTTAAGCGACAGTTCGTCAATATTTCCAAACATACTCTTTTAGAAGAACATAGATTTTTGTTAAATGTGCATTTTTATATGCTCCTCTCTATAAGGAAATTACCAGAAGTAAAGTGGAATACTAAGGAATTAGTAGTTCCAGTTTGAGATTTACATTTCATTACTTGAACAATTAGGAATCCCTGGGTGGTGCAAATGGCTAAGTGCTAGACTACTAACTGAAAGGTTGGCAGTTCAAACCCACCCTGAGGTGCTTCAGAAGTAAGGGCTGGTAAACTGCTTCTGAAAGGTCACAACCTTGAAAACTCTTTGGAGCATTTCTACTCTGCATACTTTGGGTCACTATGAGTCAGAACTGACTTAACAACTTCAACAATTTATTTTAAAAATAGTTTTCTCATTTTAATATATTCTTATTGTTTAAATAGGATAAATATAGAAAAGTTAAAAGAAGGGAAAATATATATAATCTAACAAATTAGTGACAAATTCTGTGGATTATTATTTTTCTTTTTAATACATATGTAATAAAATTATACTGTATATATGAATTTGTATATTATGCAACTTTAAATTAAATATATACCTTGAGCATTTTTCGTGTCAGAAAGTACTCTCTGAAATAATTTTTGAATAATATAAGTGCTAAAATTGATTTAGCCAATGCCAATTTAGTTTTACCCCAACTATTGCCATTATGGAGCCCTGGTGGCCAAGTGGTTAAGAGTTCAGGTGGCTAATCAAACGGTCAGCAATTTGAATCCACCAGCCACTCCTTGGAAACTCTATGGAACAGTTCTACTCTGTTCTATAGGGTTGCTGAGTCAGAATCGACTTGATGGCACACAACAACAACATTGCCATTATGAATAAACTGTTGTATCAGTCAGAGTTCACCAGAGAAATGGAAATAATGGGATTTTATTTACATGTGTTTATATGTATGTATTTATTTATTATAAAGAATTGGCTTACAGGATTGTAAGGTCTGACAAACCCAAACTTTGTAGGGTAGACTGGCAGACTGGAAACTAGGCATGATCTGATGATGTAGTCTAGACGGTAGAATTTAATATCTTCTTCCCTGGGAAACCTCAGTTTTCATTTTTAAGGCCTCCAAACTGAGTGGATGAAGTTTACCACATTAATGAAGGTAATCTCCTTTATTAAAGTCAAATGATTGTTGATGTTAACAACATCTACAAAATACCTGCACAGCAACATCTAAACTGATGTTTCATTATTTGACTAATAACTGGGTACTAGAACCTAGCCAGGTTGACACTAACCATAAAACTAGCCATCATACTCATATGTAAAGGAATCATATATATGTAGTAAGTGTTTCTGTTTACAGATAAAAATTCATATAGTTTTCTAGAAATGGAATTATACCAACACTCCATTGGAGAACCTACCTGTATTTTTCCCCAAAAATATATATTTTGTTTAATTTAGTTTGTTTTTACTTGTGCATGCATGTAGAATAAAAGTTGAAGAATCTTTTTTTCAACCAATGGGAGCAGGGGTGGTTCAGTGGTAGAATTTTTGACTTCCATGGAGGAGACCCAGTTTTGATTCCCAGCCAATGTGCCTCATGCACAGGCACCATCTGTCTGTCAGTGGAGGCTTGTGTGTTGCTATGATGCTGAACAGGCTTCAGTGGAGCTTTCAGACTAAGAAGGACTAGGAAGAAAGACCTGATAATCTACTTCTGAAAATCAGCCAATGATCACAGTGTTTGATCACAACTGACCACAGGGATAGGGCAGGACAGAGCAGTGTTTCTATCCATTGTCCATTGTGCATGAGATTGTCATGAGTCAAGAGGCCAACTCTATCACAGCTAATAGCAACATCAACCTTCCAACCAAGACTGACAAATTCCTTCCAATGAATTAATCAGTATAAACAGTTTCTATTGGGCAATAAAGACAGACAGGAAGACAGTCAGTTGAAAGAAATGATATTCCAAGCTTGTGCCAAGAGTATATGGTCCAATTTACACTACCCACGTGTGTGAGGACTCTAAGATGATAAAATAAACTAGGGCAGCATTTACCCCTCCAAAACAAAACACTACTATATCATTAATATCATACTCAAATAAAATTTTGCTGTAGATAATTCAAAAACAGTAGTATACTGACAGGAAACTGCCAGAAATTCAAGCTGGATTCAGAAGAGGATGTGGAATGAGGGATATCATTGCTGATGTCAGATGGATCTTGGCTGAAAGCAGAGAATACCAGAAAGAATTTTACCTGTGTTATATTGATTACACAAAGACATTCAACTATGTGGATTATAACAAATTATGGATAACATTGCAAAGAATGGAAATTTCAGAGTGGTTAATTATGCTTATGAAGAACCTGTACATAGACCAAGTGGCAGTTCGTTGAGCAGAACAAGGGAATACTGCATGGCTTAATATCAGAAAAGGTGTGCATCAGGGTTGTATACTTTCACCATACTTATCCAATCTGTATACTGAACAAATAATCTGAGAAGCTTGATTTTATGAAGAAGATTGTGGCATCAATATTGGAGAAAGACTCATTAACAACCTATAATATGCAGATGACACAACCTTGCTTGCTGAAAGTGAACAGGACTTGAAGCACTTACTGACGAAGATCAAAGACTACAGCCTTTAGTATGAATTTTTAACATAAATAACATAAGCAACATCATGAAAAATGGAGAAAGTATTGAAGTTGTCAAGGATTTCATTTTGCTTGACTCCACAATCAATGTCCATGGAAACAGCAGTCAAGAAATCAGTCAAAGTATACCATTGGACAAATTGGCTATAAAAAACTTCTTTAAAGTATTCAAAAGCAAAGATGTCACTTTGAGAACCAAGGTGTGCCTGACCCAAGCCATGTTATTTTCAATCGCCTCATATGCATGTGAAAGCTAGACAGTGAATAAGGAAGATGGAAGAAGAATTGATGCCTTTGAATTATGTGTTGGTGAAGAATATTGAATATACCATGGACTTCCAGAAGAACGAATGCATCTGTCTTAGAAGAAGTACAGCCAGAATGCTCCTTAGAAACGAGGATGGCAAGACTACGTCTCACTTACTTTAGACAAGTTAGCAGGAGGGATCAGTCCCTGGAGAAGGACATCATGTTTGGTAAAGTAGAGGGTCAGTGAAAAAAAGAAAAACCCTCAATGAGATGGACTGACACAGTGGCTTCAACAATGGTCTCAAACATAACATGATTGTGAGGGTGGCACAGGACCAGACAGAGTTTTGTTCTGTTGTACATAGGGTGAGTAGGAGTCGGAATCGATTTGATGACATCTAATTACAATAACAACGATGTCCTTGGTAGGGGAGGCACATTTGAAATTACCCCATAGATGTGATTCTTAAGCAACAGGCTCCTGGAAAACTCACAGTTTAAGTCCAACTGAAGGTTAGATCAAAATAATGAAGAAAAACTTACAAGGCACACGGAAATAAACTACCAAAAAGGAAAATCATTTGATGCAACAGTGGAACCAGGGACACCATCTGTGATCTACAAAATGATTACGATTAGAAAACAAATATGTTTAAAATATCCCAAAGAATGGAAACAGTAAAACACTAGTAACATGATATTTTTAAAAACATGTAAATCTGAAAAAGAACAAAATAGAAATTCTGCAAATAAAAACTAAAGACAATAAAAAATGGACAAATATATTAAATCTGACAAGAGGTATGAAGGCCTGAACTAGGTCATGGCACTTAAAACAAAGAGAAGAGCATGATCAGACATTTTAGAATGTAGATTTTTAGACTTATCATCTTACAGGTTGAGTGGCAAGATACTGAGGAAAACTGAACAGAGCCTCAGGGACCTGTGGGACTATAGGTCAAAGATGAAACTTAGAAACTGAACATGAGTGACAAGGAAACTGGCAGTGCTATTCCCAGGAAAGGGAAACGTATACAGAGGAGCAAATTTGGGTAGATGTTTAAAATTAAGTCATTAGCAAGACGTTCAGGTGGAGATGTCTATTAGAATGTCTGAGATTAGCTCTCAGAAGAAGGTCAGGATTGCTATTAAGATATGTGTATACTGAACCATTGGTTAATGCCCTCAACTGCTAACTGAAAGGCTGGAGATTCAATTCCACCCAGAAACGCCTCAGAAGAAAGGTCTGGTGATCTACTTCTGAAAAACCAGACCCTGAAAACCCTGTGAAACACAGTTTTACTTTAACACACATGGACTCAACAGCAACTTTTTTTTTTTTTATTCAGTTACATGCAATAATTGTGTCACAGCTAAAGCTATTTAATTGATATGTCTAAAGAACAGTATGAGACAAGGAAGCAGGACAGGAGGAAGAGATAAGAGGAAATAATAGTAATGATGATAATAACAACTACTTAACTATATGACAATCACTGTTCTGAACACTTCACATGCATTAATTCATTAATTGTCTCAACACCTCTATGAGCTCCATTTCACAAAATAAGTAAAGGGACTTTAAGCATCTTTTGTAGGGTCACACAGCTAGTAAGTGCTGAAGCTAGGATTTGAAATCAGGCTGTTTAGTTCAAGAATCTGGACTCTTAAACCACTGAGCTATGATCTTTTTTGAAGTAGGAGGAGGCAAAGGAGAATACAATGCCACAGAAATCATAGTGTGCCTTTCAAAAACTGGTAGATAGTCAAATGACCCAAGGCAGGCATGGCAAGAGATGTGACAACTAAAACAACAACAATAACAATAACGTCCTACAAAGTTGACTATCTATGAGAGAACAATCTGATCTGAGTGATTAAGGCAGATGCTAGATCGCAGTGGGTGCAGGGGGCAATGAGGAGTGAATGTTCCATAAGTGAATAAGCGCTCAGGTAATAAAAGACAGTGAATGTAGAAACTCTATCAAGATGTTATGCTCTAAGAAAGCAGGAAAAGAAAATAATGGTGGCATTAGGTTTAGCAGAAGAACATTTTGAAAGCAATTACAATACATGTGTCAAAGGTAGGAACACATGAAATAATTTATTTGGCACTGACTTAGCTCATTTAATCCTCAGAAAAAGCTGATAATGTCGGTGCTATTTTCCCCACTTTACAGATGAGTCAAACGGAGCTTAGAGAATTTACTCGACTTAACCAAATCCCTCAGCTAGTAAGAGGTGGAGCAAGGATTCAAAAGCAACTGCTAACTCCAAATCCAAACTTTTAACTGCTAAAATCTTAGTTAATAATGTCCTGAAATATATTGAGATTAAATATTACTCAGAATTAAATTCAGTATGTTCATCTATAAAAGTAGGAGTTTGACTATAGTCATTTTCATCACAATGACTCTTATTTCTCAAATATGAATCCAGAGATAAAAACAAATATTAGTTCTTGAAACTAAAGATGAATTTTCATGAAAGAAAGACATTTAAATAGTTTACAATTTGGTAAATATAATCCTTTTTTTTCTTTTTTAATGTATGACGTGAATGGGATCAAGAGAACAATAGAAACTGACTGTCGCTGCTGGAAATTCTAACTAGAACCTAACATCAGGGGATTTTGCTTAAGGGGTTTTGCAAAGGCCATTCTGATTGCAAAACAATTTAATAAATTATAAGATTCTGAGGTTCCTTGAAAAAACAGAGAGTCTTTAGATTGTTCCATTCATTGATTCTAAGACATCATTTATAGTTGGCATTGACTATAAGATTTTTCATGGTTTTGTTTTTTAATGTGTGTAATATTTGGAGTTAGATAAATTTGTAAGCAAGAGTATGAGCTTTTTAATATTCAGAATAAAATAACAATTTGTTGGGCTTTTTTAATACAAGAAAAAGAAGCTTAGATATAGGCTGCTGCCGTCATAGCTTGGTTTATTTGTCATTGCAAATTAAAATGTATACAGTTTCACCTATCATAGACTTGAGGCTTTCTTTGTAGTTTAGTTTATGTTGCAAACTACTCCTCATCAAAAGCTGTTTAAATATTCAGCAAAGCTTTAAGGTAATTTTTATTTGTATTAACTCTTTGGCTATTTATACACTGAAATACAATAAAATTGATAAATTATAAATGGAACTACTGGCTTCATTATGTGGGTAAAACCTCCTCTGCATTTAACAATTCAACTTATTGTTTTCTGTGGTATTTTAAAAAGTATTTGTTCACTATATCTGCAGTTTGGATTCAGAGAGGATTTTTAGTTTTCAACTGGGGACAAATACAAACATTTGTACTCATTTCATTTAGCCAATTAGACACAGATGATGATAAGGTCGTCTGGCATAACAAGTCACTGGGGATGTTAAACTTTGCATTGGTAGTGTGTATTTTCAAGTGTATTAACTACAATTTAGCTCACGACAATTAATCCTTAGGCAGATTCCCTCAGGTACTTCTTATAGGTTTTATTGTTTTTGTTTTTAGTTTGTCATTTGTTTTGGTTTTGATTTTGGAAAATAAGAACAATTATTTCTACTCAGATAGTTGAGCAAAAATTACCAGGAAGCTCTGTGGATCTGGATAATGCCTCAACTCCAAAACACCTGAGATTTGGTCCTCTCTCTATCCAGTGTTAGCCATTTGGCTTCTCTGACCCTTAGTATGGAGCCCTGGTGGTACAGTGCTTAAGATCTCATCTGCATGCCGAAAGGTTGGCAGTATGAATCCACCTGCCACTCCTTGGAAATTCTATGGGGCAGTTCTACTCTATTCTGTAGGGTTGCTATGAGTCAATCAACTGGACAGGAACAGGTTTAGTTTTGTTTTGTTTTGACTCCTAGTTTTCTCATCTAGAAAACAAGGAAAGTATTGGCATGATATACCGTTAGAAAACACCGTTTGTGAATATCACAACAAAATGTGGTATAAAGGCCCTGAAAGTATTAAAGAGTAATAACGTGTCTTTTGATCGTTTGTCCTCATTTCATAGGCGCTTCCTCAAGTGAAAGGCTTCCCAGGGCCTCTGCAAGTATTTGTAGGAAATACTCTCTCAGGACAGGGCAGTGATGGCTCAGTGGTAGGTAGAACCGGTTCGATTCCCTGCCCATGCGCCTCAAGGGCAGCCACTACTTATCTGCCAGTGGAGGCTTACGGGTTGCTATGATGCTGAAGAGGTTTCAGTCAAGTTTCCAGACTAGAACAGACTAGATAAAAAAGGGTTGATGGTCTACTTCTCAAATCAGCTGATGTAAACCCTGATCACAATGGTCCAATCACACGGAGTTGCCTCGTGTTGTAGGCGATTCAGCGGCAGCTCACAACAACCCTGTCAGGAGCAGAGTGATTCACCATGCCTAAGAAATCAGTAAAACAGGTTTGTTAAGCCAAAATGGAATGGCAATGTGTTTTGATAAGTTTCTCCATAAGACAAGGAATGATAAATGTAGATGTGAATAACAGTGTTCTCAGCCCATGTAGTGCTGCCACCTCAAAAAGTACTCTTAAAAAAAGTACGTCTAAAAAAAATGCATTATTCCTAAGTACACATTGTTGTTGTTGTGTGCCATCGAGTTGATTCCAACTCATAGCGACCCTATGTAACAGAGTAGAACTTTCTCATAGAGTTTCCCAGGCTGTAATCTTTATGGGAGCAGCTCACCAGATCTTTTCTCCCGAGGAGCAGGTGGGGGGGTGGTTTGAACCACCGAACTTGAGCCCTTGAGCATTGTGCCACCAGAGCTCCTTAAAGTACACATTTAAAAAAAAAAAAAAGGAAAAAAAAGCCGTTGCTGGAGAGTTGATTCCTACTCATAGTACACATTAATACAGATGAGTAATGCCTACAACTCATCTTTTCATGTTTATTCCACCTGGCATGCCTCTAAAAGAGCAAGACTTAACTTCAGTCTATTCAGAGTGTGTGTGGGTATGGGGGTGTATGTGCGTTCACAAAAAAAGTACTGGGCAATGGTCAATTGGCAAAGTCAGGCTTAAAGTCCCTAAGGTCAGCACAAGAATGAGTAACAGTGGAACAGCAGAAGTAAAAGAAACGTCTCAAACATCCAGCCTCCTTCACACAGAAGCTAACGCAACCAAAAATTGCACAGTCATTGAAGTAAATAAAGGCAGCACTAAGACTTTAAAAAAATAAAAATAAGACTTTGTACTGCTCCATTCAGTTACAGAAAACTCTTATCTACCTTTTATTTATTTATTTTTTTTTATCTTTTATTTCTTCTGGAGCCATTATTTGACTCTCTAAAATCAAGAAAGGAGATGCTTCCCTCTGTAAGTTAACGGAGACTGCAGGGCTGACAGAAAGATGAGGCTAGAATGAGAATCGGTTTCAGAAATCAACAAAGTGCTACCCCATGCCTTCCATTTTGAAGCCCTCGAAAATATACACAGCTCATGCAGGAGCCTCAAAACCCTCACCTAGATCAATGCTGAAATACCCAAAATGCCATTTCTAAACAGCATATCATATAAGGTTCATTTCTTTTCTTCTCCACTCAGATACTCATTCTTTGCAGTAGTGCTTGCTACAGGATATCTACACTTTATATATATGTATATATGTATATATATATATACACACATATATATACACACATAGGTATGCATACATATGGATATATTCTTTTTTTTCAATTGAGTCAAGTCAGAGCCATGATAACAAAAACCTTAATATCAGTTGAATAAAAAGAAACATTAACTTAATAAAATGAGTTAGAAGGAAAAAATAGAATCTTCTCTGACTGTTACTATAGAAAGGACAAAAGACAAGCAGTAAAAATGCAAAAAATCTGAGATTTCTTCAATAGGCCCCACATTTTCATTCAGAGACATATTGCTCTAAATTAATCTTGAGGGTGACATTTCATCAAACCATTTGTCCAGCACCTTTTATATGTCTGTTCCAAAATTTCAGGAACCAAATTTACAAATAGCACGGCACAGCCACAGATAAGAGCCTTCCTTCTCGTATGCTATGATTCCCACTGCAAAACATTTCAAAACAGGTCCTGTTGAATAGCTGATCTCTTTCCTCACCAAGGATTAGATGATCAGAAAAACCTAAATTATCTCATTCCTTGATTTCCTCCATCCTGCTTTAGAGATTTTCCCATTTCAGTTCACACCAGGAAAGGCATCACCTACAGGGAAGAAGGGTATGCAAACCTTGGGGCAGCTTGACAGCTTGTCAGAAGTCTAACTTGTGTTGGGAGACAGAATGAAAACAACAAAGTTTGTCTGACACTCACCATTCCAGCAGCTAAAGAAAGATGTAACTTTCTCTATCGAGGTTGTTATTTCCCAGAGGACAGAAAGCCCTTTCTAACTCACTGCATTTAAAATGCTTTCTAGAGACCATGCACAGTGTATCATTACAAAATGAAAGATTGGGTTTTAAAGGAAAATTTTGATTGGTTCCAGTTTTGCTCTACTGACAAACTAGACTTCACGTAGGTCTGGGAACTTTCCTTTGTGCAGCCTGCCTCCAGCTGATCGAAATCCAAAATCTAAGTTTTATAAATTGTGTTCCTTTTCCTCCTCTCCCCTCTCTCTCCATGGCCCTGATACCTTAAATACCTTGATTACAAACATAATTAATCAACTGTGGTACAAAGAGAACGAATCATTTATACATAAAAGTTGAAACGTCTTGTTTGATGAAAACCTTCTTATAGTAAAATCAGTCATTTACACTGGTGATAAATAGGAAGGTGGAAAAAGACTGTAACCTACCTATATTTAGGCATAATCAACTTGAAATGAAAAACATAACTCATATTCTGCCAACTGGTGCTGTTCATACAAGTCAAGCAAATTAGACAGAAAGTGCAGAGCTGGAAAGAAATTATTTTTGGCCAAGGAGCAAATAGAGTGAAGGTACAAAAAATTATGAATATAAATGGAAAATGGTCTTGATATTGTCACGCTGTATTATTTATTCATACTACTATCAGAAGCACTATTATTAATACACTGGACACAATATGAAGAGCAGATTAAAGGTTTGCCATTTATTCTATCCATAAGATTGATTTCAGTCTCTTACCATCAAAACAGAACACCAACTTCCTAAATATAATAAACCAGATTCAAGGTCTAATCCCTGAGAATAATCTATAAAAATACAGAGTTTCCATTAGAGTTTCCATTTTATTTCTTTTCTGCCCAAATGTCATCCTTCCTTCTCTTAACTGAAAGTTGTACCATAACTTTTTTTTAATATGCCAAAATTCCTTGATACTGTGTTTTTTCTTCCACACAACCTCTAAAAATAGGAAAACATGTCCTAATATTTGTAATTCCTATGAGTTTTGAAGTAGAAATCCAGGCCTAACACATATGTATAAACCTTAAGAATGTGTTTTGACATCTCTCCTGTTTTATTGACTATGTAGACTTGAGAATCTCTCTCCAGAGGAGATCCAGCGCTGGACAAATGCCCACCTACATCGCCTTCTCTGAATGTCCCTGAAAATGACAAATGTATTTTACTAAATGAAAGTCAATTGCCTCATCTGTAAAGGTGAAAAGGAGACAATTAATATGAGAAGTTTACAGAATATGACTTAGTTAATGACTGGGAAGCTATCTAAAACACATTAAAGAAAAAGAAAAGACTCCATCAGAATGTCTGTGGTTTGTTTTGTTAGGCATCTTAATTGATTTTTTCACTTCAAAAACCAAATGTGCAAAGAAGACAAAAGCAAAGAGCTACACCTCTGACATTATGCATCATTAGCTAAGCACAGCTCCATTGTAATGTTTCTATAATTGATTTTCAGCCTCAGACAAGTACAAAGAGCACTGATGGTGAGGTACAGGGTAGCTTTGACTCTTTGAAAAATGCTTACACCATCTGAGCACTTTGGTTTAGAAGAAAGCATTCCCTAGGCAGTTCATCTTCAGCTGTTAGGGCAAGTAAACCTCTCACCTATGTCAACGGGCACTTTGCTTCCCTGGTCATCAAGGCTAAAAACCATGGTTAGGAAGATAAAGCATATAGTACCCTCAAATACTTTGAGACCATTTGCAATTATGAATTAAGAAAAGGGAAGGGCAGCATTTTAATCTTCAGCTTAAGCTCTTTCTCAATACTGAAGCTATTTTATACAAGATGCATCACTGCATAATGATCTCTACATCTCACACATTCTTTCCTCTAAGTCTATATCTAAGTTACGTATTTTCAATTATATGTGTTGTTCTCATCTATTTTACAGAAAGAAATGAAATGAAATGAAATGAAAACCCTTGCTATTTGAGGTTTTCACTGAAATACGTGCTGTCAGAAACAGTAGTAAAATCACAGTACTTACTATTAAAGTTCAACAAGAATTGTCTTCATGGTATCGATTTATAAACATCCTAGACTGAGGCTATTTTTGTTTGGAGGATTTGCAATGGCAGAGTAGTAGAGATTGCTGCTTTCAAAGGAGGTCAATACCAGTTTAAACAGAATTCAACAGCACCTTTGCTATTCTAGGTCTGCTGTTTACAGCAGTATGGGAGCTCGCACTTTTTGTATTCCATTCTTGTATTTCTCATATGGATTTTTTCCTAATCCTTCTTGTGATGGATAACTTGTCTTTACTTTCTGTGTTTGCCAGATTAACTTTTTTTGTAAACTGATGATTTCAGCTTCCTTATTATTCCACTTTGCACTACTTCACAGTGCCAGTCAAGCATTATGATTTTTTTCACTCCAGCTGTGTTGAACCACAAATAGCTATGAAGTAATTGACCTTGTTCTTCACTGACTTGTATGATGCCTTACTACCTACTGTTTTGTGCCACTCCCTTCACTTCATGCATCTTCTAAACTCATGAACTTTGCAGTAGATATTACTCTCCAAGCTAGTTTTAGGAAAGCAAAGCATTAAATACAATATGACTAGCATTATGGAAATATCAAAGGCAAGCAGAGTTTTCTAGTCTATGATCAAGGGAACTCAGACTCCCTGCTTTCTAAAAGGAAAACAGAACAGTAACTTTGGTTCATTGGAAAAGACTACTGTATACGGTAAGTTTTAATAATTAAAAATTATGCATTTTCATGTTTACATTTTTTTATTGTAAACAAAGTTAATACTTCCTGCTTTGGTGACCCTTATAATTAGATAATCAAATTGTGGTGGTAGAATGGATTTCAAAGATTCAAAAGAATTAGGAAAAGAACTTATAAGTAATGAAATCTGTCATTGAGTATGTTGCCTTGAAACTGATACAGCCTTTACATGATTAGGAAAAGTATCATAGCAGTTGTAAGAATAGTGAAAGAATTATTAGTGGATTTACAAGGGTCAATCAAGTGCTAATGATATAGTTGTTAATGATACAATGATATCACAGGATATCACTGAGAAAAATTATAATTAATTTATAAAAATATAGATAGAATTTTCATCATTTTTTCTACTTACTGAAAAGCACTGTTTTACTTGTTGACAACTTTTAGAATAAAGTTTTATTCTCCATTGTACTGCATGAGCATGTGATAATGATAATCCTTTTAGAAGCTACCACAGACCATACAGCATAATAAGAAATCCAATTTCATGAACTGGATTATTAAAAATACTAATTATATCAGTCAATTTGAAGTCAGAAAAGGAGAGTACTAAAACTATTATGGAGAAAAGAGAAATTAGAGCTAACAAAGTCGCTGTATAGAAGACAGTCATTGGATAATCAAAGGAAGGCACTCACCATCACAGCCTGAGCACTGACTTAGGTGGGCAGGTGAAAGTTTGCAGATACATTCCTGCAACCATACTCTTTTGACTTCTGAAGTGAACTTGAAAAGGAGAGTTTGTGGATTGGTCTTTGGAATCTTCGTATATGCAGAAACCTCACTCTAGTACTTGAGGCCACTGCTGTTTGACTGAACCAGTAATGGGGGAGAAGATCTGGAAGCTGGAGCTATCTAGGCATCAGCACATTGTTTTCTGGAAGCCACAACCTTCTAAGACTGATGGTTTCTGTTCATGTCTATCTTCTAAATCTCATGTAATGTCCTCTCCTGACCAACTCTAATCAGGAACTAATATGGAAAGAAAATTCTAGGAAATATTTTCTCCAGCCTTATACAGGGATTGTAATGAGAAATTGACAAAGCACAATCCAGCACAGTCCACCCCTTGTGAACTTCATATCTGTACGCACATCTTTTAATCATATTTAACTCTAAATAAATACAATAGCAAAATTATGGTTCCACTTAAATAATACAACTGTCTTTCATAAAACAAAAAACATGGTAACCCTCTACTTAAATAAGATAGATAATGGTCCACATGTCTTTTTATCCGTCTTTGAGTATTGACAGTTCCTCTTCAAGCAGAACTAAAATTTCTCATGTGGATTTTTTTCAGTCTTTCCTTTGACATACAACGTGAGTGGTATTTCTTCTCCAAGTGGACTCAACTCCTCATCAGTATCCTATAACCTATATATTCAGATTTAGGGTTAACCACTATCAGTACACATTTTATTAGATGAGAGGATGATTTAAGAAAGGGAAAATTATTTTCAATTGCCTCTAAATATTTTTACAAATTCAAGGGTGGGAATTGATTAAGGTGCCTATATGGATTGAATTGTGTCCTTCCAAAATATGTGTCAACTTTGCTAGGCCGTATTCCTAGTATTGTGCAGTTGTCCTCCGTTTTGTGATCTGATTATTCTCTGTTTTGTGATTTGTTGTAAATCCTAGCCTTTATGCTTGTGGTTATGGTCCCATTTGCGAGTGAGCTGTCCTTTATGTTAATGAGGCAAGATTGTTGTTGTTGTTAGGCACCTTCAAGTCAGTTCTGACTCATAAAGATCCCATGTACAACAGAATGAAACACTGTCCGGTCCCGCACCATCCTCACAATCGTTGTTATGCATGAGCCCATTGTTGCAGCCACTGTGTCAATCCATCTCATTGAGGGTCTTCCTCTTTTTCACTGACCCTCTATGTTACCAAGCATGATGTCCTTCTCCAGGGACTGATCTCTCCTTTTAACATATCCAAAGTACATGAGATGTAATCTCTAGATCCTTGCTTCTAAGGAGTGTTCTGGTCATACTTCTTCCAAGACAGATTTGTTCATTCTTTTGGCAGTACGTGATATATTCAATATTCTTCACCAACACCACAATTCAAAGACATCAACTCTTCTTCAATCTTCCTTATACATTGTCCAGCTTTCGCATGCATATGAGGCGATTGAAAA
Organism: Dugong dugon; assembly: GCA_030035585.1. Classification (NCBI taxonomy): domain Eukaryota; kingdom Metazoa; phylum Chordata; class Mammalia; order Sirenia; family Dugongidae; genus Dugong; species Dugong dugon. The sequence goes on from CM057465.1 coordinate 47,295,534, forward strand.
CACTATGACTTTGGTCAGGCACACCTCAGTCTTCAAGGTGACATCTGTGCTTTCAACACTTCAAAGAGGTCTTTTGCATCAGATTTGCCCAATACAATGTGTCTCTTGATTTCTTGACTGCCGCTTCCATGGGTGTTGATTGTGGATCCAAGTAAAATGAAATCGTTGACAACTTCAATATTTCTCCGTTTATCATGATGCTGCTCATTGATCCAGTTGTAAGGATTTTTGTTTGTTTTATGTAGAGGTGTAATTCATACTGAAAGCTGTAGTCTCTGGTCTTCATCAGTAAGTGCTTCAAGTCCTCCTCACTTTCAGCAAGCAAGGTTGTGTCATCTGCATAACACAGGGTGTTAATGAATCTGCCTCCAATCCTGATTCCATGTTAATCGTCATATAGTCCAGCTTCTCAGATTATTTGCTCAGCATACAGATTTAATAAGTATATGAAAGACTACAACCCTGATGCAAACCTTTCCCGACTTTAAGACAGGCAGTATCCCTTTGCTCTGTTCCAATGACTGCCTCTTGATTCATGTGCAGGTTCCTGACAGATAAGTGAGGCAGGATTAGGTCATGTTAATGATGATTAGGTTATATTTGTTATGTTAATGAGGTAGGATTAGGGTAGGATGCAACACCTTTACTCAGGTCACAGCCCTGATCTGGTGTAAGGAGAGTTTCCATGGTGTGTGGCTTGAATCACCTTTTATTTCACAAGAGATAAAAGGCAAGAGAAGTGAACAGAGAGGGAGGGACCTCCTACTACCAAAAAAGAAAAGCTGTGAGCAGAGCATGTTCTTCAGACCTGGAGTCCCTGCATTGAGAAAACCCTAAACCCAGGAGATTGATGACAACGATCTCTTCCCAGAGCTGACAGAGACAGAAAGCATTCCCCTGGATTTGGCACCCTGAATTTGGACTTCTTGCTTCCTAAACTGCAATAGAATAAATTTCTATTTGTTAAAGCCATCCACTTGCAGTATTTCTGTTACAGCAGCACTAGATAACTGAGACAGTGCCTTAACTCTATTTTGCATTTGTTCAAGTTAAAATTATTTATCAGGCCTAAAATGATTCTACCTGTACAAATAAATTAAAAGCTTATAATAGACTGCCTGTCTATTTCCTTAGGAGGGGACCACATGATCAATTAGCAGAGCCAATGATTCCTGCAGATCAAAACTTTGATTATCTGTGTTGATTAGCCATTCAATAATCATGCCTACTTTTGATTGCAGGTTAACTGTTGCCACTTGGCAACTGCCACTTGGGTATCCCATTCTCCCCATTGAATTCAAGAAGCCCATTTTAGTGGCATCTTCTCTTACTGTCACTCTAACCTACAGAGAAGAATTACCACAGAACTTTTCTAAGACGCTGGTGCTCTCTTCACCAATGTGTTCATCAAAGTCTCTGCCCTCCTCAGGGGCATGGAAGGTGATGGAAGAACAAAGCAGGTCATAAATAGTAAATATATCCTAGTATTGAATCTCCTTAACCCTTAGTGTATCTTTCTCTATCACATATCATAGAAGCTCTGGTATCTCCACTTAATTTAGCATAGTTCACCTTTGTGTCCAGATTCCAATCATCTAGTCCAATAAACTGTTAGAGGTACTCCAGCTTGCACTAGTTAATTCATTAAACACAGAATTTCTGATTAAGTGTACTCATATTGATAAATTCAGCCCACTCCAACATTATATCCTTCCACCCCAATCCTATATCCTTAGAATATTTCCTCATATATATTCCCCTTAAACTGGAAAAGTCTTGCATTTGCTTTAGTGTGTAAGGTACCTTCCCAAGTGACACTGTGTGCCCAACCTCCTGAAGTCTGGCCACATGTGGGTCTGATTATAGGTCTAGAAAGCATAGAGAGAATGGGAGAGTGTCTTGCGGAAGTGTAGCATTGCCCTATTGTATCAGTTTCCACAGACTGCTATAACAAATGAGCACATACATGGTAAACAGTGGAAATTTATTCTGTCACAGTTCCAGAGGCCAAAAGTACAAAGTCAATTTCACTGGCCAAAATCAACGTGTCAGCAGTGCTACGCTCATTCCAGAAGTTCCAGGGGAGAATTTGTTATTTGCTTTTACAGTAAAATCTGTGAAAGTCAGAACCTTTGTAAGGCGGAAACCTGTCAAAGAAGGAAAATGCAAATGTTTTCCACTAAAACGATTGCTTCAGCCTAGTAAATATTCTCTGAAAGACAGAACCTCAAAATATGGGTAGAATCAGAAAATCATTGATATTGCAACCTGAATAGGAGGAAGTACAAATGTGAAAGCCAGATATAGTTGTAAGAGGTACAAGAGTCAGAGATAAAGGCTCGGTCTCCACTTCCTTTTGCATTGTTAGTGTGTGTGTGCATACCATGCATTACTAGTGTTGTCTGAGTACGTCTATTCTTTACATTTTTGCCTGTAAATTTTTTCAACAAAAACAACATCCATAAGTTTGGACAAAGGTACTAACAATTCCTTTATTTTCCTTAAAATCTAGCAAAGCACACTTCTTTCCTAGTCTTAAAAAGTTTTCCCTTTATCTTTAATTTTCAGTTTTCACTTTAGCTATTTGTAATATTGATACATATTATTACAATTTTCAAAATCCACTCCTTCATTTCCTTGAAATTCCTTCCTTCAAAACTTCTTGTTTTATCCTCAAAATAGAGAAGCATTTCCTCACTTAACACATTTAATGTGTCTACAACAGCATAAACAGTCCTCTCACATGGGTTTTCTTCTTAAATATTTTACTGAAGGGTTCTAACTTTATCATAAAACGATGCTGAAAATTTTCATTTTTTTATTTTTGTTTGAGATATTCACATTTTTGAGAAGGTAAGATAAAAAAAATCCTTAATTTTTATAAGAACTTATTTCCTTTTTAAAAAAAAAGTTTATCCTTTCACAGCCATGGACAAGACAGTGAAAAATTTATCTCTGAAAGAAAAGTTTGACATTATCAAAATGATAATCAAAAATAGAAAGACTATCAAGGAAGCTGTAATTAAGTTCAAGTGCAGCAAAATGCAAATTTACTTAATTATAAAAGAAAAGGATAAAATAATTGGAAAATACATGAGCAGCACCAATATAAATATCAAGAAAGGAAGGGATAAAAATTATGCAGAAATCAACAAATCTGTTTTTGAGTGGTTTTTTCTAAGCCTCCACCAAAAATGTTCCCATTTCGGGACCTATCCTGCAAGCAAAGGTGAAGGAAATGGAAAAACTTTAAAAAGGTGATGAGTCCTCAGTGTCTAATAGGTGGCTTTAGAGCTTCAAAAAAAAAAAAAAAAAACATGGAATCACTTGCAGTATAGCTTGTGGAGAGTCAAATGAAGTTTACAAAGACATTGTTCAAAACTGGTTCACAAACAAAATTAAAAGAGATCATAAGGGGATATGATCCTAAAGATATTGCAAATGCCGATGAGACTGCTCTATTTTACAGTGAAATATCTAATAGTACTCTGAAAATGAAGGGGTAAAAATGCTCTCTGGGTTGGTTTTCCAAAAAGTGGCTTACCATCCTCTAGACTATGTTTTTGAACAGGACATTTGCGAAACCATGAAAGACTGAGAAACACTAATGCTTCAAGCATATCAAAATCAATCGGCTGTCGGTAGAATGGAAATGGAATAAAAAAGATTAGATTAAGGGAGAAATTTATGAAGAGTTTTTAAATAAACTCAACAATAGTATGAAAAAACAAAATGGAAGCATTCTTTTGTTCATTGACAATCCTACTTTCCCTCTATCACTGCCCCTGTACCATATTAAATTAATTTTTTTCCACCATCCATGATGTTGGTCCTACAGCTCTGGATAACGACATTATCCAAAATATTAAAGTAAACTACAGGAAACTATTGCTTCAAAAAAATGATTGCTAGCATTGAGATGTGAAAGATAGCATCAAAGATTTCAGGGAAAATCAATGTCCTTGACGAAATTTCATTTATTAAGCATTCGTTCAAAATGACTAAGGAAAAAAAAAAACATAAGAAAATGCTTTGAAAACTGCAGTTTTTTATTCAGCAGTGGTGATAGTATACAAAACGAAATAGTTATCAAACCCAATAACATAATGGAGATTCAGGACTAAAAAAAACGACATTTATAGTGGTGTTTCAGAAAATAGGCTGAGTGCCGCATCTTACATTGATATCAGCAAAGAAATTGCCACAGAAATGGATGATATGTGTAAACCTGCAAGAAATTGTGGACTCAAAATCTAAAGACAATGACGACGAAGATGATGAAAACCTACTGTTAGAAGAGCCTGTGCCTTTAAGTCAAACACAAGTTTTCAGCTATATAAAGGCTTTGAAGGAATTTGGAAAAGTTAAAGGAGATAAAGAGGTTTTGATAAGACTACAAACTTAGAAAATTATTTCAATAATTTCATCAAAAAAACAAAAGAAACTAAACAATTGACATTAGATGGTTTCATCAAAAAGTGAATTTTAGTCATATATTTGTTTTAATTGCATATATACATATCAGTACATAATTTGAACAAACATGCAAATGATAAACAAAATAATGGTTTAGTTTCTTTTCTAGTCCTATAAAATTGAAAAAAAAAACAAACACTTTTCTGGGTCTTTATAAGGTAGAATTATTCATACAGAGTGATTAGAAAAGTGGTAAGATTGTATATAATAGAAAATAGAAAAATAATAGAAAAACTTGCAATACCCAGAAAAACAAGGCTGTCTCAGCTGTCACAGGTTTCAGTGTACTAGCTTCTGGTGGCTGCTGGCATTCCTTGACTTATGGCCACATCACTTCCATTATCTGCCTTCATCTTCACATCACCTTCTCCTTTTCTCTGTGTGCAGTGTCTCCTTATGCCTCTGTCTTATGAGGACACTTGTAATGGCATTTAGGACACACACTGATAATCCAAAATTATCTCCTCATCTCAAGATCCTTAACTTAATCACATCAGCAAAGATCCTTTTATCAAATAAGCTAATATTTGCAGGCTCCAGAGATTAGGATCTGATATCTTTGAGAACATTTTTCAGCCTCCTACAACTACCAATCATTTACTTATAAGTGGTCATTACAAGTTCTTTAAGCAAGAGTTGGCTACCTTCCTCCTTCAGAGGCACACTGGCAAGACAATTTGTCAGAATTTGGGGTTTCAAGTTTTGTTATTATCTACCCTTATATCCCCAGTCTCGTTTTCAGAATCATCCTCTCTACTGATTGTTATCCTAACATAAGAGATCCTGCAAGGCTATAATTTTAATTTACACTCTTATTCACTGACCATCAGAAACAGGTTTAGATACGCTTTTAAAAAATATTAAACCTGTGACTACAGAAGAAGCTTTTTTTCAGGGCAATAAGAGAATCTTTATAGATACTTACTCTGGTCTTCAGCTGGAAATTTAAAGCACTGATTCCACCATTTTCTTCCTTCAAGTTCTCCAATGCACTAATAAGTAAAAAATCCCACAGTCCTTATGCTTTTTATTTCTACTGTAGTGTTCAATGGTAGCAGCTACATGATCCTGCAGCTGCATGATCATTCCAAAGAAAGGTTATCCAATGGAATGTGGAAATTGTCGATCAATGTCATTAATATCACAAGCAGGTAAAATTTTGCTGAAGATAATTAAAAAATGGTTGCAGTAGTACATCAACAGGGAACTGGTAGAAATTTAAGCCAGATTCAGAAGAGAACATGGAATGAGAGATACAATTGCTGATGTTAAATGGATCTTGGCTGAAAGCAGAGATTAGCAGAAAAAATGTTTACCTGTGTTTTATTGATTACACAAAGACATTCGATTGTGTGGAATATAATAAATTATGGATAACATTGTGAAGAATGGGAATTCTAGAACACTCAATTGGGCTCATACAAAACCTGTACGTAGACCAAGAGGCAGTTGTTCTAACAGAACAAGGAGATATTGCATAGTTTAAAATCAGAAAAGGTTTGTGTTAGGGTTGGACTTTTTACCACATTTATTCAATTTGTATGCTGAACAAATAATCTAAGATGCTGGACTATATGAAGAAAAAACGGCATCAGATTCATTAAGAACTTGTGATATGCAGATGATACAACATTGCTTGCTGAAAGTGAAGGTGACTTGAAGCACTTACTGATGAAGATCAAAGACTACAGCCTTCAGTAAGGATTATACCTCAACATAAAGAAAACAAAAATCCTCCCAAGTGGACCAATAAGCAACATCATGATAAACAGAGAAAAGATTGAACTTGTCAAGAATTTCATTTTACTTGTATTCGCGATCAATGTCCATGGAAGCAGTAATCAAGAAATCAAACAACACACTGGATTGGGCAAATCTGCTGCAAAAGATCACTTTAAAGTGTTAAGAAGCAAAGACATCACTTTAAGGACTAAGGTGCACCTGATCCAAACCATGGTATTTTCAATCGTCTGATATGCATGCAAAAGCTGCACAATGAATAAGGAAGACCAAAGAATTATGGTGTTGGTGAAGAATATTGACTATACCAGGGACTGCCAGAAGAACAAACAAGTCTGTCCTAGAAGTACAGCCAGAATGCTCTTTAGAAGTGTGGATGGCGAGACTTCATCTCATGTACTTTGGACATGTTACCAGGAGGGACCAGTCCCTGAAAGATGACATCATGCCTGGTAAAGTACAGTGTCAGTGAAATAGAGGAGGACCCACAATGAAATGGATTGACACAGTGGCTGCAGCAATGGGCTCAGATATAGCAATGACTGTGAGGATTGTGCAGGACAGGGCAGCATTTCATTCTGTTGTTCGCTATGAGTTGGAATTGACTCAATGGCACCTAACAACAACACAACAGGTAATAATCTAAAGACTTGTCTTTTATAAGAACTTGATTCCAGGTAATTTTAAGAGACAATTTCAGTAATTATTTTGCCACGGACTACCACTAACAAGAGGATCACCAATGACTTTAATCATATTAGAGAACCAATTCCAGAATCATATCCTCAAGGTAATGTTCCACTAAAACTGATAAAAATATATATATACATATATCAGTCACAGTTCAGTCAGGAAACAGAAGTCACTAAAAATAGTGTGGGAGCAGTGGTTTAATATAGGAATCAAAATTTACACAAATATTGGCATAGCTAAGGAAGTAAAGTTCTGGAAAGGGGGATGTTGAAGCATCACAGAAAATCACTAACCTTAACAGGGGAAGCACCAACCTAGTTGGACAGGTTAGATCTTGCAGAAATAGCCCAGAAACTATGCATATCTTCTTGACAAAGTGGTACCACGAAGCAGGAACTCATGCAGAAGTCTTTGGAAGTTTCTTACTTTCTACAAAGTACAGTCAGGTCCCTGGTGATTAGCCTGAAGCCTCTGTTGGTCACCAGGACCAATAACTGGAAGCTGCTGACACCATGTCCAATGACCACAATCTTCTGAGATTAATAGCTTTTGCTTCAATTCTATCTTTCAAATCATGTACAAGTTCCTTTCTTGGCTAAATGTAACCTAGAAACATACAGGGAAAGAGATTCTGAGAAAAAGTATTCATAGCCAAAGACACGAGTGATAATACCAAATTCACAAAACAGAATCTAACACACTAACTACAGTAATAAGAAGATCTTAAATTATAGGAAAAAAACCTAAAAATGGAATCTTTTCCATTATAAAAGGAAAATAGGTAGTTAATAAGTACGTGGTTGAATAGTTGTTAATAAGATTTTCTTTATTTGTTTATTTTCTGTCCAAATACCTCAATTCTCAGTGGAATGGATAAAAAGCAAAACAGACAATCATCCAATTCACTTTCAAATTTGAGATAAAACAGAGAAAAAAATTAGTAGCAAAACAACTATGTGACTATATATAAACTATAGCAAAATGAAATCAGAACAGTCATCTGAAAGAATGTCAGTCTTATTGAAATTGGAATCCTAAACCTCTTAAGCTGCATGCAACCTCCCATGATGGTTATGTTTTCTGGGCAATCACAGATATGTGATACCATGGTGGATGCACTTTGTGTTTTGGGGCAGAACTCTTTGGTCTTCTAACTGCTGAACTAAGCTACAATGTAGAAGTGCCAAAGATCAACATTATACTCTTAATTGTTTTCTTAATTTTCTTTCCTATGAGTGCTGCTTGGTCCTCAAAGGTAAGTTATACCTCAGTCTTCATCATTTCTCATGAAACCATGCAAAAAAAAAAAAAAAGAGCATGAGAGAATTACCCCATTCATTTATGTTTATAATCTCAAAGCTATTCATGAATGCCCAATTCTCCCTACTCACAGGTCCGGGGAAGTGAATGGATAGAAATTTACCTTGTGGTGGCATCATTGTACCAATTTGGCTTCCAGTTATTCTTGATTCGTGCCAGAATTTGCCCTATTGTCAAGGAGGAAAAAAGGACACGCATAGTGGAAAAACTGAAATGGCGGTAACTCGATGCTTTGGGCTATAGGAATAGCCAGAGTCAGCACTAAGTTTATGCTTCCAGTCACATCTTAGCTGAACATCATCCCCTTGAGGATCTAAGATTACCTTAAGGGGGAAGCAAGTCTTCTTCCTTGTCTTTACTTTCTAAGGCTGAGGTATATTATTAGCTCTGCACATGCAAGATACACTTCCCCAGTAGCTTTCTTTTCATCCTATTATCTTTCTGCATCGATCATGAAAACAGTGGAATCCTGTCTTGAGATTTTCCTTGTCCACAGTAAGAGCTTAGCAAGTGTAAAGTGTCTAGAATTAGAAAGTAATGCAGTGGTCAATGGTTTTCTCTGAATTTCTTCAATTTCTTAAGTGGTAAGAAACTTATAGTAGCTATTCTGAGTTTGAGATCTTAAGCCCCCGCCATGATTTTGAAAGTGCACTGCTGTTAGCAGTCAAATCAAAAAATAGAAGACAGGGCTTTATGAAAAGATTTTAAGATGCTTTGAACACCAATGCTTTTTTCTTCCTCTCTTGTATACCAAGATGAAAGCTAAATCTTTGAAATCTTAAAGCATTAGTCCCTATGCCCTTTATAATTCTTTTCCCTTTCTTCTGCATGTCTGAGGCCTTGATCTCTGGCCATCTGCTTATTCTCATACTGTGCTGCTCCACCTTTCATTTGTACCCGGGTCATCTTCTTTTCCAGTGTGCAGCCTCTCTATCTTACCTCTGAACTAAAACAGTTTTAGAAATGCTAGAATCTACCGAGTGCTTCAGGAAGAAAAGTGAAGTTCACTTAAAATAAATGGTAGTATTTTTCAGAGATAAAGTTTCATAAAAGTCTTTTTGAATTTTTTTAGCCTATTTTCTAGAATAGTTTATATTTATGGTATATATGTATGTGTGTGTTCTTTCCTCCTTTCTATCTAAATGGTTGATACAGACGTGATTAAATAGAACGTACACATACACACACATACACACACAAATGCAGCCAAATAGCTAAGAAAATAATGTTAAATAGTGTAATAATAATGGTTAATGAAGAATGCAAATGAGTTAGTTTTTTTTTAAAGGGCCTTTTTATTCCCTCTTTCAGCTCTGATTATGTGATATAGAAGTAATAGATGTATTTATTTAAATATTTCATTTACAAGGTCCTAAATTCTAACACATTAATTTAAGACATGATATAATGACATGTCATTTGCTATCTAAAAATGATAATAAATATTATAATAGAGTTATTTATATAGAGCTTTACCATTCAAAAGAACTTTTTTTATACACACTATCTAGTCTGTATAAACTTTATTTAATTTATTAGGTAAGTTTTGTGATCATAAGCCATAAAAATCGACTATGGCTAACTTAACAACATAAGGAGTATATTAGAAGAATATTCAGTGTCTTTTAGAATAAAAGGAAAACTTAATCTCCTAGACTTTTGTACAGATAAAAACCAAGACAACTCCTGGGACCCAGTATAGCAGCAGACATAGGAAATTAATGTGTAAGTGAACTTTGTTAATGTAGTAAAGCAGCAGAACCTGTCTACACAAAAATGATAAAGAAGACTCTAAAAAGAGCTGATTATATCCAAATTTTACGGAGACAGAACCGGCACTTTTAAGTTGTTTTACACAACACATCATTTACTTGTAATCTATATTTTTGTCTATGGATTTTATATATGTTTTTTTGGTCCTAGGGAACTTTATCATAATTCTGAATCTGACATATATTTTTCACCACCCTAGACAGTTAAATCTAATTTCTTCAGGAGATCTTGCTTGAATGTAGCAGCCCCAACCATGTTCTAACTTTGTTTCCTTATAGTCAAGATTAACATTTGCAAGACAGTCTGATTAGCTTGGCCAAGAGCAGACAGAACACCTTGACAAAAAAATCCCATGAAAGCTATAAAGGAGGAGAAGTAGTTTCCCAAAGTGAAATAAAATTATGGTTACAGGAAGAAAGGAGGACATGCTTTCATGTAGTAGAAATACTATTATTCCCATTCTAAAGATCAGAAAAAAGAGTGCCAAAGAGTCAGAGGACTTGCTTAAAGACACCCATAGAAGTGACAAACATTCTAACAACCAGTTTAGATCTCTACTAGTTGTCAAGATATGTATATTTATATTATTTGTATGTTTAACTGAAATCTATTAAATTTAGGTAAGTTTCCTGAACTTTCCTTGCTTTTACAGGATAAAGACACATAGACTCTAAATTGAGGAGTTGTATATTCATGAATTCATTTAAAAACAATTAATTGAGGAACTTTTGCTGAAAGTTGCCTTGCTAGATGATGGGAACACAGTGGTAAAAAAGACAATAAATAAGGAAGCAAAGAAATACAAATGATGGTAAGAATTATAAGTGAAGTGAGTAGGATGCTGATATGATGCACAAAAGAGTGGTAGCTCCTTTAGATAAGGTAACGAATCATGAATATTCTCTTAGAGGTTATTTAAACTGAGTTCTGAAAATTAGCAAAAGCCAACTATACAAGGGGCAGAGGAAAAGTATTTCTGCAGAATAAACTGTGATCAAGAAGACCATAAGGCAGTTGAAAACTGGATATGTTCTAGGGAAAATCTGGAGGATCAATGTGGTTTTAGCACAGTGAGTAAGAGGGAGATAGGCTCGAGGAATTGGAAGAGGTGCTCAGGTGTCCCACAGGGTTCTATTGGTCATTATAGTGAGCAACATGGGGATGACCTTTTAGAAAGAAATTTTAATGACCTGAAAGGAACAGAAGGTAGAAAGATGTGAGTTCAAATGTGAATTGGAAATAAGGAAGTGGAGGTGCATCTGTATAGACAACTTTTCCTTTCAGAAGTTTTGTTATGAAGGACTCAAAATAGGAAAAACTACAGCAGACATCCATTGATCAACAGGGCTCTGTTGAATCATGTAGTTAGACAAAATAATGTAAAATATGTTAAATGAATTTATGTATAGTAAAGAAGAATACACTTAAAAAATTGCTTTTTGTATCTAAAATTTAAAGAATTTACATGTAGTTTATAAGAGTTAAAAACACGTAAATACTGTAAATAATATATTGGCTTGATATTAAAATTAAAAATATAAAATTTAATAAATATCTGCTACATATATTTTCTTAGACTTTTATGTGAAGTTTACTGCCCATAGAGATAAACATTAAACAATAAATAAACATCTCTTTAGGTCTGACTTCAAGTTAATCAAGTTGTTGTGAGGCACACTTTCATCACCTTTATGATCAAACAAAAATAAAGTAAGTTAAATTTTCTTTTTAGACCTTAAAATCTATGATTTTATCAGATTATATAATAAATAGACATTTATTTCAGCCCAGTTCTTTGATTGCAAGTAGTAGAGACCCATTCAGGTGACCTTAAGTAGTGTTATCATCCCTAAAGACTACAAAAGAAGATTTTAATAAATGAAAAGATATGCTATGTGCTTGGATAGGAAGACTCAACACCATAAAGGTGCCTATTCTTTCTAATGCAATTTATAAACTTTGCACAGTCTATTAAACATGGGAATAAGTTTTATTTTGTTTCTTTGTAATCAGATAAAGAGATTATAGAGTTCACATGAAAGAATTCTGAAGCAAGAATGATCAGAAAACCTCAGAAAATGGATAACTATAAGGAGAAACTAGACTTTCCAACTATTTAAAGACATAATAAATTTTTTTTTAAATATTTCAGACTGGTGATACTGATGCATCAATATGACAATCAATGCAACAGAAAAATCTAGAAATCGCTGGTAAAAAGGTGGGACATATAGCAATTATGCCAGGGCAACTAGATAGCAATTTGAGAAAAAACAGCTATATCCATCCCCTATGTGTTACATCAAGGTAAGTTTCAAAGGGATCAGAAGAAGAAGGAGAGAGTTGAAGCATTGCATGGACCAACTCACTGTCCATGAATCCCCCCCCCATTAAGATTCTGGCCCACTTTTTCCGTCTTACTGTCATGCCTGCAGTTTCTATACGTAGAAACTCTCTGAGCTTCTGCAGAGGGTTCTCCCCTGGCTGCAGGCCCTCCATTCTAATTCATTATTCAGCAATCCACCCAATCAGCTTTACGTCATTCAGAAACACATTGAAATAGCTTCTCTCTCTCTCTCTCTCTCACACACACACACAGACATTATTATTATTATTTGTGAGACACTTACAGTTTGTTTCCAAATTCTACTTAGCCAGAGGCCTTAAGATTACTAGCCATTAGAGAAATGCAAATTAAAACCACAATGAGATACCATCTCACCCCAGCATTACTGGCACGAATCAAAAACACTGGAAATAATAAATGTTGGAGGGGCTGCGTGGAGATCGGAACTCTTATGCACTGCTGGTGGGAATGCAAAATGATACAACCATTTTGGAAAATGATATGGTGCTTCACCAGAAAGCTACAAATAGACAAACCATTCAATCCAGCAATCCCATTCCTAGGAATATATCCTAGAGAAATAAGAGTCGTCACTCGAATAGACATATGCATACCTATGTTCATGGCAGCATTGTTCACAATAGCAAAATGATGGAAACAACCTAGATGCCCATCAACAGATGAATAGATAAACCAACTATGGTACATACACACAATGGAGCACTATGCAACGAGAAAGAACAATGATGAATCTGTGAAGCATCTCATAACATGGATGAAACTGGAGGACATTATGCTGAGTGAAATAAGTCACTCACAAAACGACAAATATTGTATGAGACCTCTATTGTAAAAACCTATGAAAAAGTTCACACACAAAATGTAACAATCTTTGTTGTTTACCAGGGATGGGAGGGGTGGGGGGGGGAATACTAAATAGGCAATAGATAAGTGGTATCTTGGGTAAAGGGTGAGACAGTACCCAATCCTGGGGAAACCAGCACAACTTGTCCAAGGAAAGGTCACGGAAGCTCCATAGACACATCCAAACTTCCTGAGGGACTGAATTGCTGGGTGGAGGACTGTGGGGACCATGGTCTCAGGGAACATCTAGCTCAAATGGCATAACACAACTTATAAAGACAAAGTTCTGCATTCTACCTTGGTGAGTAGCATCCTGGGTCTTAAAAGCCTATGAGCAGCCATGTAAGATACTCCACTGGTCTCATCCCTTCGGAACCAAGGGAGAATGAAGAGAACAGGATACAAGGGAAAGATTAGTCTGAAGGACTAATGGACCATAGCTACCAAGGCCTCCACCAGACTGAGTCCAGTACAGCTAGATGGTGCCCGGTTACCACCACTGACTGCTCTGACCGGGATCACAACATAGGGTTCTGGACAGAGCTGGAGAAGGATGTAGAACAAAATTCTAACTCACAAAAAAAAAAAAAAAAAAAAAAAAAGACCAGATTTACTGACCTAAAGGAGACTGGAGAAACACCGAGAGTATGGCCCCCAGACACCCTTTTAGCTCAGTGGTGAAGTCACTTCCGAGGTTCACCGTTCAGCTGGGGAGTGGACAGCACCATAAAACCAAATGGGACTAATGAGGCACAGCAGTCCAGGGACAAGGGCCAGAAGGCAAAAGGGGACAGGAAAGCTGGTGATAGGGAACCCAAGGTTGAGTAAGGACAGTGTTGATGTGTTGTGAGGTTGTTAACCATTGTCATAAGGCAACATGTGTACTAACTATTAAATGAAAAACTGTTTTGTTCTGTAAGCCTTCATCTAATGTGAGAATAGCAACACAATTGGAAGAGTGTAGTCGATGTCACTGAACTGTGCATGTAGAAATTTTTTACATGGTGTATCTTTGGCTATGTACATTTTCACCAAAAAAAAAAAAAAAAAAGGTTGAGAAGGGAAAGGGTTGACATGTTGTGGGGTTGTTAACAAATGTCATAAAACAATATGTGTACTACTGTTTCATGAGAAAATATTTGTTCTGTAAGCCTTCACCTGAAGTACAATTAAAAAAAAAAAAAAAAAGCCAAGTTAGGGCAAGAACAGTGGACTCACAGAGGATTCCATATAGCATTGTTGGATGAGAAGTACAAAGTGTGTGGGTGTGCGTATAATATGTGGTTGGGGTAGCTAAAATAATTAAAATGTTCTAAAAAGAAAAAAAGATAGGTCACCAATCACTAATATTGATTGCTCCATAAATACCACATCTTTTTTTTTCAGTCTGAACACAATAGATGTCCCCAGAGCACTAGCACATGGAAAATAGCTGTTATTACTTACTACAAGAAGCAGACAGCACATCAGAATAAATGTGTATTCCTTTGTGAGTGTCCCTCTAACTCAAGAACAAGAAGTCTGTCCTGTTAGAGATGACTACACTTCTACTTGCACCCCATTTTTTACCTTAGGTGAGGGACATAAAATGGGGGGCCTAACTTCTGCTGGTCCCGTCTGGCCATGTAGGCTTAATTAGGTGAGGTTAGAACTGCTACATGTGCTTCCCACTAATACCATAGGTGAGGGGCCCCAGTGTCCCTTGAACAGCTATTTTTATACCCCAAAAGCCAAGTGACACACTACACATAAAAAGATCAAGCTCAGAAGCTGGGGGGCAAGGGCTTTTTCTGAGGCCTCATCATGCCCCTCCTTTCCTGAGGCCTGATGTCAAGGGCATCACGTTGGCAACACTTGGGCACTCCCCATTCATTTGTATATATTTAAGTGTTGCCTGGTTATTTTAAAAAAAAGCAAAAAAGTATCTTAATTGTTTGGGCTATTTTCAGAAACCAAAGACAAGAGACCAAACCTAGTTCTTCGTCCTATGTAGTTTACACTTTTTTTTTTCTTTGCTATCACTTTAATGGAGTCTTGGGAGCAAAATGCTTCACACTTACATGTTTAGTTCACAAAATTAAGTAGATCCCTAAATACAAAATAACATTCTTAAAAGAAGAATATGTTTGAGCCCGATTATTCCTTTGCAACATGTTTCAGAACACAATTTATCTATGAATTATCTCTGGCCAAATAATCTATGGTCAGGAGAAAAGTTTCATGTAGCACAAAATATGGTGGCTCCTTATCCTACCCCATGTATGGGGTAAGGTAGAAGGTGAAGCAAGATTGTGGCAGTACAAAATGGCTATAAATAAAGCAGGAAAAGAAAATAGGTAAGAGACCACTTACAACTTGGTGGATTTTCACCATTTTGACCAGCATAGTTTCATTTGTTTGGCAAAATTACAATCCAATCTATTAGTAAGCAGAGGGAATTTCATTTCATGGTCTGAAACAAAAAAAAAAAAAAATCTTAAATTGGCCTGTTATAACAATGCTTAAACTAGACTACCTTCTTTACAGTTATAGAGCCTCAATTATTCCATTTCAGTATTGTGCTTTAGCTTATGTAATTGTGTTTTTACATATGTCATTTTACAATAACTCTCCTATTTTATAAACTTGTTCCGTTATAGACATTGCAACTTTTCTTAATAATATTTTAATTTCCTTGGTCACTTATTTGGAATCTTGTAAGTCACCCTGTACTCCTATATCACATTCAGGTGATGACAAATACCATAGGTCCTAATATTTAATGGCCTTTGCTTTCATTTCCATAACCACATTATATTCTAGCACAAGCCCAGACTCTTCTGCTGGAATTAATGGTATATGTAGGTGCTTCTCCACTGGTGTGCTAACCTCCTGGATTACATGACCATGTTTCAGGAAAAGGGTTCTGAAACTCTGTATCCCTATATAAGTACACAATGACATTTCAGGACTTCCAAATTTAAAATCAAATTGTTATTCTTTTGCATGAAAGAAATAAAAATATGACAAAAGGCAATAAGCAAGATAAGTTAATCCAATACATTGCTCGCATAAATGATAAAAGCCTACTCAGAAAGTCAGTTTTTTTAGCAGAAATTGTTTGTTTGTTTTTAGTCACAGTACTCTCAGTCAATAACTGTGTGAAAAACTGTGACTGTTTTTATTTCCCAGGATAGACTGTATGCAATAGAATCTTGCCCATAAACCAACAAAACAGAAAGATTTTTATTTTTCCATATAGTAAATAATTTAAAATAGATTTTATTAAAGCAAGGAAGGATATATTCTGGAATAGAATGCAAATCCACATGAATATTTTAGGATAAGATGTGAGACTATAAAGAAATTTTACGTTTATGGTTAGTCCTTGAGGATCTACTTAAAAATATCCAGGGATATCCATATTCTCTCCTTCCTTACTGAGGGGGAAAGTTTGAAAAGCACTGGCCTAACATGAGTGAAGTATTTCAAAACTTTTTTAGAAAATGTGCAGAGAATTCATATTTATACAGCTTTAAGTAAGAGAAAAAAAGAAAAAAAATTGTTGAGTAAAATGTCCAGATAAATAAGGAAAGAGTAGCACATATATTTAGAAGCAAGATTGTTAATGGTCATATCATTAGGTGACTTTACACGGAACGCCTGGAATACTTCCATAAACACCAATATTTGTGAAAATTAAGCCTAATATTGGACAGACGATTCCAACTCATTTTAACCTATTAGGACAATTGTACATAAGCACTTTAAATGCTTACCTATCAGGTAAAAATAAACTATCTCAAGAAAGTTGATTTCTCTTTTTTAATTGACAATGTCTATAACAGCAAGCTTTGAAGTCAAACACATATGGCTTTCGTCTTTTCATTTTGTAGTAGCGTAAAATGAGACAAGCTATTTAATTTCTTTGAGGTTCTGGTTAATAAGATGTAAAACAGAGCTAATAATACCATTGCTAATACTGGAAAAAGCCCTTACTAGGCTTTGTGCATTACATGAGTAATACAGAGAGTTAGATGTTTTAAAAGTATATCTAAGCAATTTTTTGTTGTTTTTGTTATGTTTTGTTTTGTGTTTTGTTGGTTTGTTTGTATGGCAACGAGCTTCTCATGGGCAAGAGAGGGAGCTATGCAAAGCTTTACAGACTACTTGTATGCAAGAGAAAACAGAATGCCTAGAACCTAGAAATAAGATACTCTATGAAGAAAAGTTACATCTTTTCCCTGAATTATGATAAATTAAAAAAAAAAAAACACACAGTCATAAAATGGGTATTTCTGAACTACTTCATTACTTTTTGATATTGCCTATATTCCATCGATCTTTTCATTTAATATCCCTAGGATTTCACTCTATGAAATTGCTCTACCTGTATAAATTCTTGCCTTTCTACATTCTGCTATTTACACCACTAAACTTACGTGCCATTCAGAATTATACTATCCCGTTAGGGAGTGAAAAAGGCTGAGGAAGGAAGAACACGTACAGGACAGCAAAATGAATGCGCAGACAATGCTGGGTTTAAGAGATAAGCTGTGGGTATGGTGATGTGCATGTTGTACATGTGTGCTATACTAAAGAGATAAGCTGGGCCATGTTGCAGTATTCTGGGGTTAAAAGATAGGTCTTTCAAGGGTTTGAACTAGAGTAACAAATCTGTGCATAGGCTAACTGAACTTTGGTTAAATGTAATACAGAAAATGGAAACAAGGGAAATGGACATTGAGTTCATATTCTGGCTACTCAAGGAGCATGACAGCAAGTTGTCATATCATGGACTAAAGATGTAGGACTATGCTGACATTCTAAGGTTCTCCCATAAACCTATTCACTGGCTTGAGTTTGGGTTTTTTGCTGTATATTTTTAATGTTACCTGGAGACTTGGACCATTTGCTACAGGGTTATCGAATATGGCTCTTCCTAAAATGCAAATTTTACGACAGTACTTACCACCCTCAATCTTTCAATATCTACACAAACCTTTCACAACAAATTCAAACTTCTTGGGATGACACATCATGCCCTTCAGGACCTCTGCAAACTTCTCTAGCCTTATTCAAACACTTCACACATGTAGGTGCCCAAGCACGCACGTGCGCACACACGCACCCACACCCACACCCACACCCACACCCCCACACACACACATGCACCACTAGTAATGTCAATATATTTGCACTTTTTGCGATAGGAAAGATTTCAGACCTATTAACCTTGATACCTTTGTTGTTGTTGCTGTTGTTAGGTGCTGTTGAGTGGGTTCCAACCCATAGCGACTCCATGCGCAACAGAACAAAACACCGCCCCGATCTGTGCGATCCTCACAATCACTGCTATGCTTGAACCCATTGTTGCAGCCACTGTGTCAATCCATCTCTTTAAGGGTCTTCCTGTTTTTAGCTGACCCTCTACTTTACCAAGCATGATGCCCTTCTTCAGGGACTGGTCCCTCCTGATAACCTATCCAAAGTACATGGGACGAAGTCTTGTCATCCTTGCTTCTAAAGAGCTTTCTGGCTGTATTTCTTCCAAGACAGATTTGTTTGTTCTTCTGCAGTCTGGTATATTCAGTATTCTTTGCCAACACTGTAATTCATGTGCATCAGTCTTTTTTCCGTCTTCTTTATTCATTGTCCAGCTTTCACACACACATATGAGGTGATTGAAAATACCATGGCTTGGGTCAGTCACACCTTGCACAGCAAGTTTCCTCTGCCTTGAACGTTTTTACCAACACTTTCAATATTAAGACTCAGCCCAAATATTTTTCTGGACCCTACAGTTTGAGTAGAGTGAATCTGTTTAGCACTACAGCTTCAACCTCTGAGCACCTCTATCCATTGTGTCTACTCTCTACAGTAATTGTAGGTGCACATTTCTACCTCTCCCAATGGACTGTAAGTGCTGAGGACAGAGATCATAGCTTTATTTGTGTGGCATGTTTGGTCCATAAAATATAAAAACTATAAATTCATTTTATAAAATAAATGATGAATGGATGAATGAGTGAATAAATGAATTTATTCCCTGATATTATCTATAGCAATTGATAGTTCTCTTCTGAATTTTAGTAACTGTCTATTTTTAAAATATCTAGAAAATGTATTGAATACAGGGTGAAAGTTAAAATCATTCTTTATCCTACCATCCAAAAAATAAATCATTGTTAGCATTTCACTTTGATTCCTGAATTAATTCACATGTGTCTATGTGTTTATAATTTAAAATAAAAACAAAATATTCTAGGACTGTAGTTTTATCATGCATCTGTAAAAGGAAAACAATAGCTGTTTTTTAACAAGCTGGCTATAGCAATTTAAATTCTAGGGAAGTAGCAGAATCTTTCTTTAAGAAAAGAACAATTTTTTTTGTTTGGAAGAAACTTTAATGAGCACTTTGGTTATTCTAAGGGGAGACTACAGTAGACTGGAGAAGCTGAGACAAACTGGAGTTAATTTGCTGAATTTAATAAAGTAAAAGAGATTCCTTGCCTTACATTACAATAGAATTGCTGATTTTTAGCTGGTCACATGGCTACCTGAAATTAAAGCATTTCCCAGCTTCTCGTGCATTGTGACTAAGGACTTTACAGTAAAATGTAAGATAAAGCTTTTTGGGACTGTCTGTAAACGACAACTGATGCAAGTCCCTTGTGCCACCCTCTTTATTTTGTTTCTTCCTCCTGTTTCTTAGAGCACAAGTGTAATGGTGGTATCTCCACTTATGTATAAACAATTCTATCATAACCCTTCTTGAACATGAATCTGACATACGTCTCTAATTATTCCTAGAAATATGTCCTTAATGCATTTGATATACACTGTCAAATTGCATTCCATAATAGTTGCAGCAACATATAGTTACACAAACAATGGATGAATGTTTCAATTCAAAAAATTCTAAATACCACTGGACGCGCTCATATTTGAATCTTTGCTAACTTTTAAACAAAAGCTAGTATCTCATGGATATTTTAGTATTTATTTTTCTATTTAATAGTTGGGTTAAACTTTACGCTTATATTGGCCTTTTATAATTTTTTGTTCTTGGTCTTTCTTTATATCAGCTTTTTTTAATATTACCATTGCCATACCTGTTGCCATTGAGTTGATTCTGACACATAGTGACTCTATAGGACAGAGTAAAACTGCCCCATAGTGTTTCCAAGAAGAGGTTGGTGGATTCGAACTGCCAACCTTTTGGTTAGCAGCCGAGCTCTTAACCACTGTGCTACCAGGGCTCCTTTTTTAAAATATTAGTTCGTCTTATTTTCCTAATAATTTGAAAGAGTTATGTATTTTAAATGTTAACTCTCTTTGCCATTAGAGATGAAAGTATTTTTTTCTAGTTTGACTTTTGTCTTAAATTCTTATTATGGTATATTTCAAGCTATAAATATTAAAATTATTTACAAAAATACACTTCCAAACCATGAAAAATAACACTGGTGGAAGCAAAAATTTTTATTATTTATTGTTTAAAAAATCTTTACATCTACACATATGTGTACGCACAACCACCCACACAGTACAGAATAATGTATAAAATAGACCTTAGTTTTGAGTAGGATCTTGCAATCCATATTGAGAACAGTTTGCTTGTATCTACACAGCTTAACAGAATTAAGAGCTAAGGTAGTCTGCATTAAAAAGACTTCACTACTCCAGAATATTCTAGACCAGTAAGGTAAAGTTGTGACTACTTTCTGAAAATCTATTTCTCTGAACAATATACTACAGGGTTCTCTCAGTATAATAGGTTTTTCTTTAGGGTAAATATTGTTGCTGGATGAATGCTCTTGTTGTTGTTAGTTGTCATCAAGTCAGCTCCAACTCATGGTGACCTTATATATAAGAGAACAAAACATTTTCTAGTCTTGTGCCATCTTTATGATCATTGGTATGTTCGAGCCCATTGTTGTAGTTATTGGGTCAATTCATCTCATGGAGGGTTTTCCTCATTTTGTTGACCTTCTGCTTTACTGAATTGATGTCCTTTTCTAGCGATTGGTCTTTCCTGCTGACATGTCCAAAGTAATCAAGCCGAAATCTCCCATCTTCACTTCTAAGGAAATTCTGGTTATATTTCTCCTTAGACTGATGTGTTCATTCTTCTGGCAGCCACTGTCTGAATATTCTTCACCAACACCATAATTCGAATGCATCAGTTCTTCTTCTGTCTTCCTATTTTCGTTGTCCTACTTTCACACGCATATGAGGCAATTGAAAAAAACGATGGCTTGAGTCAGGCACACCTTAATCATCAAAGTGACTAAGCAAATATGTCACTTAGGTAAAGAGCCATCTTCTTAGGTTAGTAAATTACTCAACTGGGAAAACCTATTGTTTATCAAAAGACTACTCATCAAATCCTCTCCTCATTTGTCTATTAATCCTAAACAATTATATCATGAATTTAAGTCAATCCTAATCAAATCTCTACATTGAGCAACTTAGACCTACCAACTATCAGATCCCAAAACCTTATAAAAATATGACCTTGAACCATCTCTTTCTGAAGCACTACCAAAAAATACCAAGGTGTCAAGGTGACATCTCCTTCACTGCAGTAGGTGATAAACTTGGCTTTGAGTGACAGGTTATTTTGATGGCATTTTTAGAGTTCATAATAGACAATATGGAGTGCCCAAGAAAATGAGACTTTACCTGTGGCTCCTCTTCCTTATTTAATTCCCCTTCCCTGGTTCCTTTCTTCAACATGTCCTTTGATATCAGCTAGGGAACACCTCCATATCTCGTCACTAAGAAATCTACACTTTGATCAGGCCCTGGTAATGCAGTGGTTAAAAGCACTAGGCTGCTAACTGAAAGGTCAGTGGTTCGAACCCACCAGCCACTCCATGGGAGAAAGATGTGGCCATTAACTTCTGTAAAGATTTACAGCCTTGGAAACCCTACAGGCAGTTCTACTCTGTCAGAGTCAACTCAACGGCAGTGTTTTTTTTTTTTTTGTTGTTGTTGTTTTTGCATTTATTTCTTTGCCTCTTTTTCATTTTTGATTCTGTCACAAGTTTTCAGTCATTCAGCTCCTTTGACACCATTTTTGGAACAGTGGCGATGGGGAGGGGGATCAGGAGGAGAGTGGGATGACCCACAGCTTAGTATCTTTGACAAATTGAGCTTTTTATAAAATTATATTTCCGGTTTGTTTTATGTTAAAAGGGGACTTTTTTTCATGTCCTGCCTTGGTTCACATTTTCAAATCCCTTCTTTTTTAATCCTTTGGGAGGGATTTTGGGAGAGAGAGAAAACTACATCCCATCATCTGTGGCATTGTCCAGTAGCTCTCCTAGATCCTAGGACGCTGAGCCATTGTATAGACAATGAGAGAGGCACAAATCACTTCTTCAAATTCTACAGACTAGTACTTTTCTTTCTATCATGCAGCAAAGTGTGTGCCAGGGTCAATCACCAACTAAATGTATTTCAGCATTTCAGCAAACAAAGAAGTTCACCAAGAATCTGGCAACAGATGAATTGCCAATTTTGTTTGTCCGAAGTACTATGAAGTTTTGAAATGAGTATATAAAGTTTATACAGGTCTTTCTAAAGTTTTCTTCAATTTATTGACATGCAATTTGTAATTTTTTGTGAGTTTCATTTATACAAAATCAGTTGATTACTTCTAGAATTTTCATCATAAATGCAATTCTTATTTTATCTTGTCTTATCATTCAGGAATCAAGGTAATATATTTGTGCTCTATAAATAATTTTTTTTATGTAAGTCTCTGTAAACACTATTCATTCTAGAGAGAAATTTACTTATTCTTCAGTATAATTTAACAAAATTTTTCTAATATTAATTTACTTATGTAAGTATAAATTCTAGTAAAAATATATCATAGATTCTTTATATTTTCACAAGAATAAATACCTTGAATTTTCAATCAACTTTTAAAAGTATATTCAAGTGTTCTATTCTTGCCCTTAATCAGAAGTTTGTTCTAGTTTTGCCCTTAATCACTGAAGTTTACATTAATATATTCTTTTGCAGCTGCTAAATTTTATACTATAGCTGAATTTTTTTTAACCTGCAAGAAATAAGCATTTTACAGAAGCATATGCATAAATCCTAATCTGCCTTCTATATACCTTGAGGTTTAATATATAATATTTTATTTTATAAAAATCTCTCTGAGAGGCAGGGCCAAGATGGCTGAATAGTCAGATGCTTCCTGTCATCCCTCTTACAACAAAGACCCGAGAAAACAAGTGAATCAATTATATATGACAATCTAGGTGCCCTGATCATCAAAGACAAAGCTGAGGAGTCGGACTGAGTGGCAAAGGGGAGAAGAGACAGTTCAGAAGCAACAAAGAAGCACCACTCTTGAGGTTGGCGCCACCCTGCTAGCTTGGTCAGGTTATGAGCAGTAGCGTTAGGTATGTGTTTCAACATGTCAGGAGAGGCCGGGTGGTGGACAGTCTGCACAAGCCTCTGGAACTGTGTGGAAGTGGCACTGGACCTAGGAAAATAAAGTGCAAGTGTCTAACCTACTGCACCAGGTCATAATAACCCCTCCCCCTGTGAGACTTCCACAGGTGAGAAGTGCCTCTTTTCCCTCACCCATTCCCCCACACTGCTCTGCTCCATCACCAGTCCAGCAGTATTCAACAACTGCCACAGCCCCTGAGCAAGAACTCAGGGGTATTAGGGCCCAAGCCAGTCTTGCAGCTTTGAAAAATTGCCAAGCCCCCTAAGCTGGGAATTCAGGGCAGGCACTGCCCCTTTGCCTAGGCACTGACATAAAGAATCCATGAACTTGTAGCGCCCTTCACCGCTGCCTAGACCTGTGTGGGCAGATTCAAAATTGCATGCCCTCATTAGCATAAAACAACAAGGCATACATCTGAAGCCTGTTTAAAACCGTAGCAGCCAACGGGGAGTTGCACATTCATGACACTTGATACTGCCCTGCTCATTAATCAGGGACCTTATCCACCCACATCAGGGGACAGTAGGATGGAGGTATCACCCACTATATCTAGCTACCCACAACAGGGGTCTGAGAATAAGTGGTGCCTTCCCGTCCCTACAGCCAACAGCATTAGGTGTCCAAAGATCAGCTTCAAAACCCACCTACCTACAAGTCTAGAAGAAAGGGACAAACCCTTCACCCAGGCAATTGGGGGCAGCCCTCAGCCTCCTGCCTTGCCCAGCACATAGCCCCCTACTGTAGCCAGATAACTGTGAATGCTCCAAACACCCCTACACAATCCTGCCCATCTAGGACTATAGTTGACAGTCTGCACCACACACTCCATAACCTACCAACTGGATACTTGAGCTGCAGCCCCACAAGAAAAGTGAACAGACTCCTTGGTTCACACACATAGTAGCTGCTCTAAATACTTAGAGACAGGACATGAAATCTTCAAAGACACCAATAACCAAAGTAGCTCACATGCCCAGCCTACCTGGGCATATCAAAACAGAACAAAATAAAAAGCTAAGACACAGTAAACAAACATAAAATGAATAAATATAATAACTTATTGATGGCTCAGAGACAAAAGTCAATATCAAATCATGTAAAGAGCAGGTCAAGATGGCTCCAGCAAAAGACCAAAATAAAAGAACCAGAAACCCTTCTGGAGGAAGATAAGGTTTGGGAATTACTGGAATTAGAATTCAAAAGATTAATATACAAAGCTCTCAAAGCTATCAGGAAGAAGATCAGTCAAAACTCAGACCAAGCCAAGGAACACACAGACAAAGCAATAGAGGAATTCAGGAAAACAATACAAGAACCAAATGACAAATTTAACAGGCTGCTAGGAACCATAGAGAGACAGCAACTAGAAATCCAAAAGATTAACAATAAAATGTCAAAATTAGACAACTCAATAGAAGTTCATAGGAGCCAAACTGAGGCAATGGAATTCAGAATTAGTGAGATTGAAAACAAATACACTGATACCAATTTATGTGAGAAAAAGTCATAAAAAAGAATTTAAAAAATGAAGAAACTCTAAGAATTACAAGGGACGCTATCAAGAGGAAAAGCCTACAAGTAATTGGAGTATAGAATGGGGTAGGGGGAGATAACAGAAAATACAGACAATTGTTGAAAATTTGATGGCAGAAAACTTCCCTGATATCATGAAAGATGAAAAGATAACTATCCAAGAAGGTCAATGAACACCACACAGGGTAGATCCCAAAAGAAAGTCACCAAGACATATTATAATCAAACTTGCCAAAACCAAAGACAAAGATAGAATCGTGAGAGTGGCTAGGGATTACCAAAACGTCACCTACAAAGGAGAATCAACAAGACTAAGCTCTGACTACTCAGAAGAAACCATGCAGGCAAGAAGGCAATGGGATGATATATATAAAGCCTTGAAGGAAAAAAATTTCCAGTCAAGAATTATATAGCCAGCAAAACTGTCTCTCAAATATGATGGCAAAATTAGGCATTTCCAGATAAACAGAAGTTAAAGAAATTTGTAAAAACCAAACCAAAATTACAAGAAATATTAAAGGGATTCCTCTGGTTAGAGAACTGACAATATCAGACAACAACCCAAGACTAGAACACAGAACAGAACAACCAGATATCAACCCAGATAGGGAAGTTTCAAACATAAGTCAAAGCTAAAACACTGAAAACAGGGAAACAGAGACGTCAATATGTAAATGATGACAATGCTAAAACAAAAAATAGGGAATAAATAGTGAAGTCATTGAACTTACGTATAGAGAGGAAGTTAAGGCGATATCAAGAAATAAAAGACTGGTTTAAAGTTAGAAAAATAAAGGTACATTTTAATTTAACCACAAAGGAAGCTAATGAATCTACCCATCAAAATAAAAAAGAAGAAAAACATAAAGACTCAGCAAACACAAAATCAACAATAAAGACAAAGATGAAAAGAAAATACATAAAGAAAAACGACTCAACACAGAAAATTAAGTGAACAAAGAAAATGTCAACACCACAAAAAAAAAAAATACATCATAATGACAGCAGTAAACTCATACCCATCAATAATTACACTGAATGTAAATGAACTAAATGCACCAATAAAGAGACAGAGAGTGACAGAATGGATTAAAAAACACAATCTGTCTATATGCTGTCTACAAAAGACACACCTTAGACTCAAAGACATAAATAAACTAAAACTCAAAGGATGGAAAAAATATATCAAGCAAATGATAACCAAAAAAGAGCAAAAGCGGCAATAGTAATCTCTGACAAAATAGACTTTAAAGCAAAACCCACCACAAAGGATAAGGAAGGACACTATATAACAATTAAAGAGTAAATACAACAGGAGGACATGACAATAATAAATATATATGCACCCAATGATAGGGCTCCAAAATACATAAAACAAATGCTAACAGCATTGAAAAGTGAAATAGACAGCTCCACAATAATAGTAGAAGACTTCAACACACCACTTCTAGTGAAGGACAGAACATCTAGAAAGAAACTCAATAAAGACGTGGAAGAACTAAATGCCACAATCTATCAACTTCACCTCATAGACATATATAGAGCACTCCACCCAACAGCACCAAGTATACATTCTTATTCAATACACATGGAACATTCTCCAGAATAGACCACATATTAGGCCACAAAGCCAGCCTTAACAGAATACAAAATATCGAAAACTACAAAGCATCTTTTCTGACCATAAAGCCATAAAAGTAGAAATCAATAACAGAAAAAGCAAGGAAAAAAAAATCAAACACATGGAAACTGAATAACACTTTGCTCAAAAACTACTGGGTTATAGAAGAAATTAAGGATGGAATAAAGAAATTCATAGAATCAACCGAGAATGAAAACACATCCTACCAGAACCTTTGAGACACATCAAAAGCAGTGTTCAGAGGTGAGTTCATAGCAATAAATGCACACTTCCAAAAAGAAGAAAGGGCCAAAATTAAAACATTAACCCTATAACCTGAACAAATAGAAAGAGAGTAGCAAAAGGAGCCCTTGGACACCAGAAGAAAGGAAATAATAATGATTAGAGCAGAAATAAATGAAATAGAGAATAGAAAAACAATTGAAAGAGTCAACAAGACGAAAAGTTGTAAAGATCAACAAACTCTATAAACCAGTAGCCAAAATGACAAAAAAAAAAAAAAAAAAAGGAGAGGAAGCAAATAACCTGTATAAGAAATGAGATGGGCATATCACAACAGACCCAACAGAAATAAAAAGGCTCATAATGGAATACTAGGAAAAATTGTACTAAACAAACTTGAAAACCTAGAGGAAATGGACAAATTTCTAGAAATGCACTACCTCCCTAAACTAACACAAACTGAGGTTGAAAAACTAAATAAACCCATAACAAAAGAAAAGATTGAAGAGGTAATAAATAAAAAAATATACAGACAACGCTAGGAGCCCTAATACATGGCATGAATAGTATACAAACCATAACTAACAATGCACAAAACCAGAAGAGAAACTAGATAAATGGAAGCTCCTAAAAATCAAACACTTATGCTCATCAAAAGACTTCACTGAAAGAGTAAAGTGACAACCTACAGACTGGGAAAATAATTTTGGCTATGACATATCTGATAAGGATCTAATCTCTGAAATCTACAAGACACTGCAACACCTCAACAACAAAAAGACAAATAACCCAACTAAAAAATGAGCATAGTATATGAACAGACACTTCACCAAAGAAGACATTTAGGTGGTTAAGAGACACACACGGTCATTAGCCATTAGAAAAATACAAATCAAAACTACAATGAGACACTGTCTCTAACAAAGCTGGCACTAATCCAAAAAACACAAAATAATAAATGTTGGAGAAGTGGAGAGACTGGAACACTTATATACTGCTGATGGGAATGTAAAATGGTACAACCACTTTGGAAAATGATTTGGCACTTCCTTAAAAACCTGGACATAGAAGTACCATATGATCCAGCAACCCCACTCTTAGAAATATATCCTAGAGAAATACGAGCCATCACACATGTGCATACCGACGTTCATTGCAGCATTGTTCACAATAGCAAAAAGATGGAAATAAACTAGGTACCCATTAACAGAAGAATGGATAAACAAATTATGGTACCTGCACACAATGGAATACTACCCAATGATAAAGAACAATGATGAATCCAAGAAACATCCTATAACATGGATGAATTTGTAGTGCATTATGCTAAGTGAAATTAGTCAGTCAAAAAAGGACAAATATTGTATTAGACCACTATTAGAAGAACTCAAGAAAAGTCTTAAACACAGAAGAAAGTATTCTTTGATGGTTACAAGGGTGGGGAGGGAGGGGGAAGGGAATTCACGAACTAGATAGTAGACAAGGATCATTTTCAGTGAAAGGAAGGACAATACACAATGCAGAGGAAGTCAGCACAACTGGACCAAAGCAAAAGCTAAGAAGTTTCCTGAACACATCCAAACATGTTGAGGACAGAGTAGCTGGGTCTGGGACCTGGGGATCATAGTTTCAGGGGACATCTAGGTCAATTGGCATAACAAAGTTTATTAAGAAAATGTTGGACATCACACTTTGGTGAGTGGCATCTGGGGTCTTAAAAGCTTGTGATCCTCCATCTAAGATGCATCAGTTGGTCCCAACCCACTTGGAGCAAAGGAGAATGAAGAACATCAAAGACACAAGGAAAATATTAGTCCAAGAGACTAAAGGTCCACATAAACCAGAGACTCCACCAGCATGAGACAAGAAGAACTAGATGGTGCCTGGCTACCACCAATGACTGCTCTGACTGGAAACACAACAGAAAGTCCCTGACTGTGCCGGAGAAAAGTGTGGAGCAGAACTCAAATTCACATAAAAAGACCAGACTTAATGGTCTGGCGGAGACTGAAACTATGGCCCCCAGATGCTCTGTTAACCCAGAACTAATACCATTCCCAAAGCCCACTCTTCAGACAAAGATTAGACAAGAGTATAAAACAAAAAATAATGCACGTGAAAAGTGTGCTTCTTGGTTTAATCAGATACACGAGACCAAATAGGCCGTTCCTGTCTGGACGCAGGATGAGAAGGCAGGAAGGGGCAGGAACTGGTTGAATGGACACAGAGAACCCATGGTTTAAGAGGAAGTGTGCTGTCCAGTTGGAGGGATTGCAACTAACGTCACAAAACAATATGTGTATAAATTTTTGCATGACAAATTAACTTGAGCTGTAAATTTTCACCAAAAACACAATAAAAAAAAAACCTTTCTGAGTAAGAAGGTATCCCCTATTCTTCTCTTTGCTCTTAGAAAATATAATTAACCAGACATTATTATAAACCTTAGTTAACAGTCAACTCAATACATATTTACTGAAGGCTTACTATGTGTATGATACCCTGATAATTGCTGCAAGAAGATCAAAAGAATTGTTGATTCAACGAGCTATATTGCCAAGTATGAAAAAGAACTGTTACAAAAAAGATATCATTAAAAGAAAAAAGCTGTAACAGATGGTAAAGTGTGTAGGACTCTTAAAATTTTGGCAAAAATTGAAAAATTGAATTTGGACCTAACTTTAAAAGATGAACTGGACCCAGATGAGTGGAGTTGGAGGGATTCAGACAATATCAGATGGTCTGTGGAGGGGAAATAAAAAGTTCTATAGTTTCTTTTGAGGACAGACGAGAATATTCCCATCTTACGTTACAAAAATGTTATTATTGTTAACTTGCAATACATTTTTATAAACTGATGTCTGAGGGTGAGATTGTCTTTTTAATCTTAACAGGTTTACTTAACACCAAGAGAACACTGCACAGAAAGAAGAAGTGAAAAGGGGCATGTAATTGAGCAAAGCTGAATCACAGGGCATGTGTAAAGAAATAAATGGAAAATAGTCTGGAACAACAATTATTATTATCCCAATCTATATTATGGAAGAGTGAAGAAGAACTGGTGTATTTTGAATTATGGTATTGGTGAAGAATATTGAATATCACAGACTGACAGAAGAACGAACAAATCTGCCTTGGAAGAAGTACAGCCAGAATGCTCCTTAGAAGCAAAGATGGCGAGACTTTGTCTCACATACTTTGGACACGTTATCAGGAGGGGCCAGTCCCTGGAGAAGGACATCATGCTTGGTAAAGTAGAGGGTCAGTGAAAAGACAGGAAGACCCTCAATGAGATGGATTGACACAGTGGCTGCAAAGATGGGCTCAAGCATAGCAACAATTGTGTAGATGGTACAGGACCAGGCAGTGTTTCGTTCTGCTGTACATAGGGTTGCTATGGGTCAGAACCAACTGGACAGAACCTAATAACAACATAAAATGAACAACTTTTTATGAGTCCTAGGGTTATACAACATCAGATAGGTATCTCAGTTGATAAGATAACTGTTGACGTAAGAATACATTGCAATTGGCTTTATTACCAGATATGTTTTTGTTCAAAAGGTACCTGGTTAGAAAACTGCCACCAAAAGTTGCCTTTCCCCTGCTGTCATCATATACCTAAGCCCTAAGGGGATCATCTGGGATGAGTAAGATTCCTTGGCAGAAAAGGATTTTGGAATACCACCCACTACAAGGACGAATGCTTGCTTTAGTTGCTAGCTAAACCAGAAAAGTCCTTATCTCTAACTCTATTTAAAAAAATCATTGTGATTAGTCTCTCTGTGAAATTGCATGTTCTGTTTGGGCATCTCAGACATCTGCATGCTTCTTCACTTTAAAGTTTTAGGTTATCAGCCACTGTCTACTCTGTTTTGTTTTCTTTTGTGTCAGCCAGTTGTGGCCTTATTACCTCCAGAGCATAGACTGCGTAAGCATTCTTCAGATACAACTTTGACAGGTGTCTCTTAGAAGGCAATGGGAAGAAAATGAAATTTTTTAAGCAGGAGAATGATATAATCAGAGCTGAACTTTGTAGAAAGCAATTTAGGAACAGCATCAAAGTTGTGTCGCAGAAGAAAAATGTAAATTATTTAAATAGACCAAGTGCAATGTGATGAAAGCCATCAGGGACATCAAAAGGCAAAGGATAGATTTAAGAGCCAAGGTTAGAATGCACAGGATACTGCAACTAATTGAATAGTGGGAGCTAGTAACGGAGTAAGAAATAACTAAGTTTTCAAGTCTTGGTGGTTGAGAAAATATTGAGTTTATAGACAGAGGAATTCAAGAGGAGGAAATAGTTTTGAGGCAGAAATAGTCAAAATTGGGTTTGAGCCCAACAGGGAATATGCATAAATACATCCAGAAGACAAAGAAAAATTAGATCTGATTCATGAAAGAGAGATGAAAGTCAGAGAATCAGAGATACATATTTGGTGCACAAGCTTAAGATGAAAATCCACCATTGCACAAAGTACAGTGAATGTGTTATCAAGCAAAAACTTTGTATTTTGGGTAGAAACAGCAGATAGCTAGTATTGACCTTTAAAAAATATTATATTATTCCTTAAATAAATCTTTCTTGCTTATTAAAGAAAATTAAGACTATTATAATGTTAAATATTAAATATTTGAATAAGAAACAAAAAATCTAAATGGGACTAACAGCAAGTTCAACTTTTGGAATTTCTATCTGAGGATACTTGTAGCTTAGAATAACTTAGAAAGCAAAATAAACTACCCTCCTGTTTTAAGAATTGAAGTCCATTATACTTACTTATGTCAGCAAATCATTTCATAGCTCTGAGTCACAGTCTGTTGAATCAAAGTAGTTAGATTAATGAGGAAAACTTTTACAGGATTTTCTTTTGTTTTAAATCAAGCACACATAAAGATTGCATAATGTGTATTCTAGCATTTTGAACCAAAAGTTCAATGTTTACAGGCCTCAGGCAAATTCTCAATGCCTTCCAAAAGTATTAGGCACACAGTCAAGAAGAAATTTCACTCTCCATTGGAGCCTACTAAATCAACACTTGTCATATTAAATCCCTCATCTATTTTCATTGTTTAGAAAATGCAGTGACTAATCTTAATGTGAAAGTTCAATCTAAAAAAAAACATGTTATATATGGGGATATAATTGTGATAAATAAAGCAAGATCAACAATAGTTATCAATCGTATTTTAAATCTTGATTTTTGTAATTTAGACTATTTAACATATGAAAATCAAAATCAAAGTATTTTATAGTTGAGATAATGCTAAGAGATTATTTATAGCAAAAGACATGCCACAGAACTCTAGGGAGCCATAGTAGAAGCTTGAGTCATTCCATAAATGTTTATTCAAACTGCATTTTTAAAATCTGTGGTAACATACTATATGCATTCTCAAATATTATACGTAAATATCTACACACTATCATTGGTTTTAAATTTATACTTTGAGGTAATTCAGTTTGGAGAAGAACTTGAGATAAAATCTCTCCTAATGTGTCTATTTAATTAAAGAGTATTAAGATATAGAAAATACAGCTATTAAAAAATGTTATCACATAGTGGAATGTAGCAGGCTAACTATGGAACTCCCTGCAAACAGCAGATGTGAATAAATCTAAATTGCTCAACAGGTTTAAGAAAACATACATAGGAGTAAAGACAGCAAACAGTAAATAAATTAAACAAAACAGGAAATAACAAAAATGATAAAGCTAACATGAAGCAATATCCCTAACCTCCATTTTTTGTTGTTTCTTTTGTGCTTATAAAAACCAAACCATTATTCTCATAAATTAATTTTACAAGTATTAAATGTTGCAAATTTTACATATAAATTGAAATACATGAATTCTTAATTTAAATTTTATTCATTTATTATGTTAACAGCTAACATAACATAAACAAACATAAAGTTTCTAAACCTCATTCTAAAGCCCTAAGAGAGGCAAACTCTTAGGTCATGATTATAAAGGATGATATCAATCAACCTAGAATGGGATCATGTTTGCTGATAGCTAAGTAAAGGTTATTTCCATTACATCACTGCCTCTTTCAAAGTCAACTGAATTTTTAAATTCTCGATTTTCGATACTGGGTCCATCATGAATGACCAACAAGAGCAGAAATTTCTCTGTGAATTCTGTCAATGAATTTAAATATGAATGACTATGACCAGGAACTTCCTAACTTCTAGAAAAACTGAGAATTCAACAATGCATCTAACCAGTTCATACACACAACCTCAACACAATTAACTTCATAGTTAAAAAACTATCTTAGCTGACAACCCCAAGAAAACCTGAAAATGCACTTATTTTCTGTTCTGAATCTGTAAAATAGCTTACTGCCAAAATGTGTACTTGCACAATCTATCAGCATCTAATCCAGTTAGTGATCCAGAAGCCTTTCTGTAACCACAAGACATGTATGTCTCTCTCTCTCATACACACATACAGATACATGCGTATACTGAATATATTGAGCAACACACATTCACCTACGTACATTGAGAATTCTGGAAGAATTGCCACATAGTTGGAAAGACACAAATAAATTAACAAAGTACTTTCAGTTCATGGTTTATACCATCATCTCTTATTTAGTATCAGTCGACTCAGAATTCTTTCAGGTTATGGTAACCTAAAACTTAAGTAAATAATTTGTAATGTTTGCACTTCACATAACTCATATAAAAATATCAATAGTCTGCCTATCTTGACCTATGTCTTTTATAACTTCCTGAGTAACTTCATATAGCCCAAAAAATGCAATCTTATATATGAGAGACATTTACACATTACTAATATACTGCAGGTTATCCTACATGTCCATAGTTTTGGCTACGTTTCCACAGCTCCTAAGATTGGTACCCCTTTGATATTATAAGCTGCATTTGCATTGTCTTCTTTTTTGACTGCTATCTTACTTACTTAATGCTGTCATAACACAAATACCACAATGGGTGGCTTAAAGAATAGAAATTTATTTTCACACAGTTCTGGAGGCTAAAAGCCGAAATCGGGTCTTAGCCATGTCAGTCCCTTCGAAGAGCTTCTCTCCTAGGTTCTGGTGTCCGTAGGCAATCCTTGACATTTCTTTGCTTGAAGATGATCCTCACATGTCATCTGTCTTCCCTTGTGTATGTGTGTGTCTGTACCTCTGTGTCTAAACTGCTATTTTAAAAATTTGTCAATTATTAGATTTAGAACCCACTTATTCACTATGAGTCGGAATCTACTCAAAAGCAATGGGTCTGATTTTGGTTTGGTTTATTCAGGTGTTATCTAATTAACATTACCAAAAAACCCTATTTTCAAGCAAGATTATATCAAAGGTAAAGAAGTTAGGATTCCAGGAGGTGGGGCCAAGATGGCATAGTAGTCAGATGCCTCTGGTGGACACTCTTACAACAAACACCCAAAAAAACAAGGGATTCGATTATATATGACAATCTGGGATCCCTGAACATCAAAGGCAGAGTTGAGGAACAAGACTAAGTGGCAGGGGAGGGACAGATGGTTCAGAAGCTGTGAGGAGTTGCCAGACCTGACCCAGCAAGAGCCTGAGCTCTTCAGGCCTGATCAGCTCAAGGGTAAGTGGTGAGGCAGGCAAGCAGCCAGGCTTGGGAGGTGTTTCCACACCAGGAAATACCCAGCTGCTGAGAGTCTACATGGTGACACAGAACCAGTGAGAAGAAGCCCTCATCAGTGAACGATAAGTACTTGCGTACGGCTTACTTCGCAGATCAAAAACATCCCCCTCAGGAAAAACCTCTCTCCCACTTACCTCCCCACTCCCTGCGCTGCACTGGGTCCCAGACCAGCTTCGGCAATTGCCGAGTCCCCTGGGCTGGAAGTAGGATCCATCACACACCCGGAGCCATTCTCCCTGCCTTGGAGAGTGAATAAATTAACAAACAGGTGAAAAAATAAACTGCCGGCTCCTCTAAGCCAGGAACCCAGGGTAGGCATAGCTCCTTTGCCTAGGCACAAGCATAAGGGATTCACGGACTTTGAGTGCCTTTCCCCCTGCATAGACTTGTGTGGGCCCATCTCAACAGTATAGGACCTCATTACCACAGTACAACAGGGTATATACTGAAACTCTAGCTTCAACTGTTTCAGCTGTGAAGTGGCAGGTTCTTGACATTTGACACTGCTCTGCCCACTAAGCAGGGTCTTCACCTACCCACATCAGGGGCCTCAGGAGTGGGGGCTCCACCAAAGCCACCTAGCCACCTGTGAGAGGGGCCCATGAATAAGAGGTGCCCCCCAGTCCTTACAGCCAACAGCATTAGGTGATCATAGTCTGGCTGCAAAAACCACCCACCTATGTGCTCTAGGGAACAGGGACACACCTTCCTCCTAGACAGTCGGGGGCAGCTGTCAGCTCCCTGCCTTGCTCAGAGTGTGTCCCCCAGCTGCAGCAAGATACCTGTGCCTACACCAATCACTCATGCCTGTCTATGACTGTAAGTGAGAGCCTACACCATACACTTGGTGGCTATCTACCTGGTCACCTGAGCTGAATCGATACAGGAGGGGTGGGCAGACTCCTGAGCTCACATACCTAGTAACAGACCTAACCATCTGCTGACAGGACATTAGAGCTTCAAAGATGCCAATAATCAAACTAGCTCATATGAGTAGCCTATTTGGGCATATCAAAACAAAACAAAAAGCTAGGACACAGCAAGGAAACATAAAATAAATAAATATAATAACATCGATGGCTCAGAGACAAGAGTCTATCAATACAAAATCACATAAAGAAGCAATCCATGATGGCTTCAGCAAGCTCCCAAAATAAAGATTCTAGAAATTTTCCAGAGGAGGAAAATTTCTTGGAATTACCAGAGACAGAATACAAAAGATTAATATACAGAATTCTTCAAGAAAATAGGAAGAAAATTAAGTGAAGACAGAACACGCAATAAAGGAAATTAAAAAGATTAGAGAAGAGTATAATGACAAATTTAACAGACTGCAAGAATCCATACAGAGACAGCAATCAGAAATCCAGAAGATTAACAATAAAAAGTCAGAATTAGACAACTCAATGGAAAGTCATAGGAGCAGAAATGAGGGAATGGAAGTCAGAATTAGTGAGACTGAGGATAAAGCACTTTACACCAACATATTTGAGGAAAAATTAGATAAAAGAATTTAAAAAAAATGAAGAAACCCTAAGAATTATGTGGGACTCTATCAAGAAGAATAACCTACGAGTGACTGGATACCAGAAGGGGGGGGTGGTGATAACAGAAAATACAGAGAGAATTGTTGAAGATTTGTTGGCAGAAAAGTTCCCTGATATCATGAAATATGACAAGATATCTATCCAAGATCCTCATCGAACCCCACATAAGGTAGATCCCAAAAGTAAGTCACCAAGAAATATAATAATCAAACTTGCCAAAATCAAAGATAAAGAGAGAATTTTAAGCTTAGCTAGGGATAAACGAAAAGTCATCTACAAAGGACAGTCAGTAAGAATAAGTTTGGACTATTCAGGAGAAACCATGCTGGCAAGAATACAATGGGATGACGTATATAAAGCGTTGAAGGGGAAAAAAAAAAAAAACCTGCCAGCCAACAATTATATAACCAGCAAAACTGTCTCTCAAATATGATGGTGAAATAACGGCATTTCCAGATAAACAGAAGTTTAGGGAATTTGCAAAAACCAAACCAAAATTACAAGAAATACTAAAGGGAATCCTCCAGTTAGAAAATCAGTAACATCAGATAACAACCCAAGACTAGAGCACAGGACAGAGCAACCAGATATCAACCCAGATAGGGAAGAAACAAAAGTAAATCAAAGCTAAAACAGTGAAACTAGGGAAACATATGTCAATATGTAAAAGATGACAAAGTTAAAACAAAAAAGAGGGACTTAAAAAATGTAGACATACATTTTTTTATATGGAGAAGAAGTCAAGGCAATATAAAGAAATAAACAACTAGTATACACTTACAAAAATAGGGGTAAGTATGAACATAACCACAAAGGAAATTAACAATCCTACAAGTCAAAATAAAAAACTAGAAAAATATAAAGACTCAGCAAACACAAAATCAACAACAGTGAAAAAGAGGAAAAGAAAATACATAAAGAAAAACAACTCAACACAGAAAATTAAGTGGAACAAAGAAACTGTGAACAACACACAAAAAAAGACATCAAAATGACAGCACTAAACTCATATATATCAATAATTACATTGAAATCAAATGGACTAAATGTGCCACTAAAGAGACAGAGATCAGCAGATTGTATAAAAAAACACGATCCATCAATATGCTACCTACAAGAGATACACCTTACACTCAAAGACACAAACAAACTAAGACTCAAAGGATAGAAAAAAATCTATCAGGCAAACAACACTCAAAAAAGACCAGAAGTGGCAATATTAATCTCTGACAAAACAGACTTTAAAGTAAAACACACCACAAAGGATAACAAAGGACACTATATAATGATGAAAGTGTCAATACATCGGGAGGACATAACTATAATAAATATTCATGCATCCAATGACAGGGCTCCAAAATACATAAAAAAACTTTAACAACACTGAAAAGAGAAATAGACAGCTCCACAATAGTAGTAGGAGACTTCAACACACCACTTTTGATGAAGGACTGAACATCCAGAAAGAAGCTCAGCAAAGACATGGAAGAGCTAAATGCTACAATCAACCAACTTGACCTCATAGACATATATCTTACACTGTACCCAACACCAGGCAAGTACACATTCTTTTCCAATGCACATGGAACATTTTCCAGAAAAGACCACATCTTAGGCCATAAAGCAAGCCTTAACAAAATTCAAAGCATCAAAATATTACAAAGCATCTTTTCTGACCATAAAGCAATAAAAGTAGAAATCAACAACAGAAAAAGAAAGAAAAAAAATCAAACACATGGAAACACCTTGCTCAAAACCTACTGGGTTATACAAGAAATTAAGGTTGGAATAAAGAAATTAATAGAATCAAACTAGAATGAAAACGCATCCTACCAGAACCTTTGGAGCACAGCAAAAGAGGTGCTCAGAGATCATTTTATAGCAATAAATGCATGCATACAAAAAGGAGGGCCATAATCAAAACATTAACCTTACAAGAGGAACAAGTAGAAAGAGAGCAGCAAAAGAAGCCCTCGGGTGCCAAAAGAAAGGAAATAATAAGAATTAGAGCAGAATTAAATGAAACAAAGAATAGAAAACCAATTGAAAGAGTTAACAAGACCAAAAGCTGGTTCTTTGAAAACATCAACAAGACTGATAAAACATTGGCCACACTTACAAAAGAAAAACAGAAGAAGCAAATAACCCATATAAAACATGAGATGGAAGATATCACAACAGATGCAACTGAATTTAAAAAAATCATAACAGAATACTATGAAAAATTGTACTCTAACAAATTGGAAAACTTAGAGGAAATGGACAAATTTCTAGAAACTCACTACCTACCTAAATTAACACAAACTGGGGTAGAACAACGAAATAAACCAATAACAAAAGAAGAGATTGAAAAGGTTATTAAAAAACTGTCAACAAAAAAAAAGCCCTGGCCCAGATGGCTTCACTGGAGAATTCTACCAAACTTTCAGAGAAGAGTTAACACCACTACTACTAAACGTATTTCAGAGCATAGAAAAGGATGGAATACTCCCAAACTCATTCTATGAAACCAGCATAACCCTCATACTAAAACCAGGTAAAGACACCACAAAAAAAGAAAATTACAAACAAATATCCTTCATGAACATTGGAGCAAAAATCCTCAACAAAATTCTAGCCAATAGAATTCAGCAACATATCAAAAAAATAATTCATCAGGATCAAGTGGGATTTATACCAGGTATGCAGGGATGGTTCAACATCAGAAAAACAATCAATGTAATCCATCACATAAATAAAACAAAAGACAAGAACCACTTGATCTTATCAATCAACGCAGAAAAGGCATTTGACATAGTCCAACATACATTCATGATAAAAACTCTCAACAAAATAGTAATAGAAGGGGAATTCCTCAACATAATTAAGGGCATTTATACAAAGCCAACAGCCAACATCATCCTAAATGGAGAGACTTTGAAAGCAGTCCCCTTGAGAATGGGAACCAGACAAGAACGCCCTTTATCACCACTCTTATTCAACATTGTGCTGGAGGTCCTATCCAGAGCAATTAGGCTAGAAAAAGAAATAAAGTGCATCCAAATTGGTAGGGAAGAAATCAAAGTATCTCTGTTTGTAGATGATATGATCTTATACACAGAAAACCCCAAAGAACGTACAAGAAAACTACTGGAACTAGTAGAAGATTTCAACAAAGTTTCAGGATACAAGATAAATGTACAAAAATGAGTTGGATTCCTTTACACCAACAAAGAAGAGGAAATCACCAAATCAATACCATTTACAATAGGCCCCAAGAAGATAAAATACCTAGGAATAAATCTAACCAGGGACATAAAAGACCTATACGATGAAAACTACAAGACAGTACTGCAAGAAACCAAAAGGGACCTGCATAAGTGGGAAAACATACCTTGCTCACGGATAGATAGACTCAAAATTGTGAAAATAGCAGTTCTACCCAAAGCAATGTACAGATACAATGCAATCCTGATCCAAATTCCACTGCCAATTTTAATGAGATGGAGATACAAATCACCAATTTCATATGGAAAGGTAAAAGGCCCCAAATAAGTAAAGCATTACTCAAGAAATAGAACAAAGTGGGAGGGCTCATACTACCTGATTTTAGAATGTATTATACCACCACAGTAGTCAAAACAGCCTGGTACTGTTACAACAGATGCATAGATGATGGAACTGAATTGAGAATCCAGACATAAATTCATCCACCTATGAGCAGCTAATATTTGACAAAGGTCCAAACTCCCTTAATTGGGGAAAAGAGTCTCTTTAACAAATGGTGCTGGCAAAACTGTATATCCATCTGCAGACAACTGAAACAAGACCCATACCTCACACTATGCACAAAAACTAACTCAAAATGGATCAAAGACTTAAATTTAAAATCGGAAAAAATAAAGATCATGGAAGAAAAAATAGGGACAATGCTAGGAGCCCTAATACATGGCGTAAACACAATACAAACCACACATAACAATGCTCAAGCACCAAAAGAGAGACTAACTAAATGGAAGCTCCTAAAAATCAAACACTTAAGCTCATCAAAAGACGTCACCAAAAGACTAAAAAGACAGCCTCTGTACTGGGATAAAGTTTTGCTTATGACAAATCCGATCAGCGTCTAATCTCTAAAATCTACAAGATACTGCAAAACCTCAACAACAAAAAGACAAATAGCCCAATTAAAAAATGGGCAGGACTTCTGGGCAACACGGCTTTATAGTCAGAAGCACCATGCTGTACCTCCTCAGTGAAGATCAGAAAAACTATGTCAAACAGAGTCACACATCAATCCTGAAACCAAATCATCAAATGAAGGGTAAAGAACTCAGCCAAGCAACAAATGGAATAAGAAACTAACAGAGAACAGAGGGCAGGGAGAGATACATACAGAGGTCCCCAATCAGCTACTGCAGCTTTGGACTTC
This sequence comes from Dugong dugon, assembly GCA_030035585.1. Classification (NCBI taxonomy): domain Eukaryota; kingdom Metazoa; phylum Chordata; class Mammalia; order Sirenia; family Dugongidae; genus Dugong; species Dugong dugon. The sequence goes on from CM057465.1 coordinate 47,336,217, forward strand.
TATTGGAGATCAGGGAACAGGGGTTATGAGAAAGCAGCTTCATGGATCCTCCAGCAGGAGACAGAAAAACTGGTAAGCAGCGATATAGACTTTCCCACCCCTTGCACTTTTTAACCCCCACTTACCCTCCTCTGGTTCCTGCAGCCACAGTCTCTTGGCTGGGAAGCACCAGCTTCACCTCTGTGTAGCTTGGATTCCATCCGCCCGCACCGGCAGGCTCCCTGAGTGCCTTTTGTTGACTGTTGGTGTTGCTTTTTACCACTTCTTTAGATTTCTTCCTTAACTCTCACCACCTCCAACTCATTTCTCTCAAATACCTGGCTCCGTGCGCCATCTTTGCTTCTACTTGAAAAGCTGTAAAACACTGCTTGACTGTGAAAATGATTCCCCTCTCGTGCTGCCATGCTGGTGGCACCCGTGGAGCTTTTTGTTTGTTTGCTCTGATTTTTTCTCTTTTGATTTGTTTGTTTGTTTTCTTTTTCTTTTCTCAGCTTGTGAGTCCCTTCTAGCCGGGCAGTAGTGTGTGGCTTGGAAGCTACTCCCTTACTCAGCACAGATGCACAGGGACATCCCTGGGGGAATTTCTTTTTCCTTGTATTTTTTTTTTTTTAATGGTTTTGTTTTTTTGTTTGTTTGTTTTGTTTTCCTCTCTAATTCCCTGTGATGGTTAAGATTGTGTGTCAACTTGTCTAGGCCATGATTCTCCGTGCTTTAATATAATCACTCCTATGATTGAATATACTGTGAGTAGCGAATCAGATGAAAGGGAGTCTCCTTGGGGGTGTGGCCCGCATCTGTATATAAGCAGATGTTCTGGCTTTTTGCTCTCTCTGGATCCTGTGGCTGCTTCCTGTCTTCTCATCTCCCGTTCTTGGGACTTGAGCTGTCAGCTTATCTGCTGAACCTGGGATTCGTCGATCTGCACAGCCTGTGAGTGGGAGCCCTGCTCTCCGACCTTCTGATCTTGAGCTTGCCAGCTTCTGCAGCTTTGTGACTTGGGAGAGGCCTCTACTCTGATCCATGAACTTGGGACGTTCTAGCATCTACAGTCACGTGAGCTGTTTCACTGATATAATCTCTCCCTCTGTATATATTTATACACTTTACTGGTTTTGCTTCTCTACAGAACCCAGCCTAAGACATTCCCTTTTTGTCTTTCTTCATTTCCAGTGTCTGAATTTATTCATTTTTTTCTTTTACCCTTTTTCTTTTTCTTATTTTTGTTTTTCCCCCATTTCTCAGTCTCTCATCTCTCCACTCCAGTAATAAGCTCCCTTAGCACTCTTTTTTGTTTGTGTATATGTTTTTGTCCTGTTCCTCTCTCCTCTCTCTCATCTTTCCCATAGCCAACTTAGCTCTACACATCAAAATCTACCCCTTCCTTCCTGCATACCTGCACCATGCACTGAACATCACAACCCCAAGAAGAACAGGCACAGCCTACTGGAACCTGCTCTGCACTGATTCTTGGTCCACACTGTCAACCCCAGAACGTGTCACAAACAACCCATCCCGGCAACTCCCTTTCAGCAGCACTTGCTCTGCGGTACCATACCTGAGTGACTGACCCTGCACATTGGAGAAGGAGGTGAAAAGTACTGTGCCTACAGACAAGCAAACAACAAAGAATGCACAGCTTGCCTGCTCAGACATAACCAAATAAAACAAAAAAGTGTGACAAAACAGACAAAACTAAAATCAACAAATGAGGAAAAGAAACAGTGAATGCCTCCAAGACAGCAGACAATATGAAAATATTTACAAAAACAAGACAGGATGGTTCCAGTAGGGGTTCAAAATAAAACACCTAATGAGCTTCCAGTAGAAGAAAAGGCACTATATCTAACTGATGGGGAATTCAAATCACTAATATTCAGAATTATCCAAGAGTTGAAGCAAAAGCAGACAACAATGAGGAAACAATAGACAAATTCATTGAAAAGGCAGACAAATTCATGGAAAATACAGAAAAAAATGAAAAAATTCAAGAAAACAATACAGGAATAAAATGCTAAAAAAAATTCACAACTAGATGTCATACAAAAACAACAACTAGAAATCCAAAAGATAAACAACAAGATTTCAGAAATGGATGGTGTCATAGAAGGGCTGAGGAGCAGGTTTGAAATGATGGAAGATAGGATCAGCAGAATTGAAGACAAACACTTGGATACAACTCTGAGAAAAATCAGAAAAAAAGAATGAAGAAAAATGAAGAAGCCCTGAGAATTATGTGGGATACAATCAAAACCAAAATCTGTGAGTGATCGGAGTTCCAGAACAGGGGGAGAAAACAGAAAACACAGAGAGGATCACTGAAGAATTGCTGACAGAAAACTTCCCCAATATCATGAAAGATGAAAAGCTGACCAAAGAAGAAACGCAACTAACTCAATATAGGATAGACCCCCAAATGAAAATCACCAAGTTTATCATAGTCACACTCCCTAAAACCAAAGACAAAGAATCCTGAGAGTAGCTTGAGAAAAACAAAAAGTCACATATATGAGAGAAACAATACTACTAAGCTCGGATTATATGGCAGAAACCATTCAGGCAAGAAGGCAATGGGATGACATATATAAAACCTTGAAAGAAAAAAATTTCTTGCCAAGAATAATATGTGCTGCAAAACTCTCATTCAAATATGATGGTGAAATTAGGTCATTTCTAGATAAATGGAAATTAAGGGACTATGTGAAAACCAAACCAAACTCACAAGACTTATTAAAGGAAGTCCTTCAATCTGAGAACAAAGAATATCAGACCACAGCCTGAATATAGAACACAGATTGTACTAGCCAGATACCAATCTAGGAAATGAACTCTCAAGGACTATCCAAAACCAAAAGAATTACAACAGGGAACCAGAGTGGTTAATATGTAAATGACAATAGCATCAGAACAATAAAAGAGGGAATAAACAGTGTAGGTATAGAACGTTCTAATGGAGAGGAATGCAAGGCGATACCGAGTAATAATAGACTGGTTCAAATCTAGGAACATAAGGGTAAATTACAAGGTAACCACAAAGAAAGTTAATAAATCTATTCACCAAAATAAAGAAGAAAAACATAAAGTCTCAGTAAAAACAAAAACTACAAAAACAAAAGAAATGAAAATAAAACCACAAACAAAAGGAACTCAGCACAAGAGAGTAAGAGGCACAAAAAAAAAAAAAAAAAAAAATGTCAGCACCACAAAAAAAAAAGCACTACAAAATGCAATCTTACTCCTAGGAATATATCCTAGAGAAATAGGAGCCATCAAAGAATAGACATATGCACAGCCATATTGATTGCAACACTGTTCACAATAGCAAAAAGATGGAAACCACCTAGATGCCCATCAACAGAAGAATGGATAAACAAACTATGGTACATACACACAATGGAGTATTAAGCAAAGATAAAGAACAATGATGAATTTGTGAAGCATCACATAACATGGATGAAACTGGGGGACATTATGCTGAGTGAAATAAATCAGTCACAAATGGACAAATATTGTATGAGACCTCTACTGTAAAAACTCATGTAAAAGTGTACACACAAAAAGAATAACCTTTGTTGGTTAAGAGAGATGGGAGGGGTGGGGGGGGAACTAAACAGACAATAAATAAGTGGTAACTTTGGTAAAGGTTAAGACAGTACACAGTACTGAGGAAGCCAGCACAACTTGTACAAGGAAAGGTCATGGAAGCTCCATAGGTACTTCCAAACTCCCTAAGGGACTGAATTGCTGGGTGGAGGGCTGTGGGGACCATGGTCTTGGGGAACATCTAGCTCAGTTGGCATAACACAGTTTATAAAGACAATGTTCTACATTCTACCTTGGTGAGTAGCGTCTGGGGTCTTAAAAGCCTGTGAGCAGCCATATTCCATGGTCTCAACACTTTGGGAGCAAGGGAGAATGAAGAGAACAAGATACAAGGAAAAGATTAGTCCAAAGGACTAATGGACTGAAGCTACCACGGCCTCCACCAGACTGAGTCCAGTACAGTTACTTGGTGCCTGGCTACCACCACTGACTGCTCTGACCAGGATCACAATAGAGGATCCTGGACAGAGCTGGAAAAGGAAGCAGAATAAAATTCTAACTCACACACACAAAAAAAAGACCAGATTTACTGGCCTGACAGACTGGAGAAACACCCAGAGTATGGCCCTCGGACACCCTTTCAGCTCAGTGTTGAAGTCAGTCCCGAAGTTCACCATTCAGCTGGGGATTGGACAGCCTCATAAAACAAACCAGGACTAATGAGGCACAGCAGTCCAGGGACAAGGATTAGAAGTCAGAAGGGGACAGGAAAGCTGGTGATAGGGAACCCATGGTTGAGAAGGGACAGTGATGACATTTTGTGGGGTTGTTAACCACTGTCATAGGGCAATATGTGTACTAACTGTGTAATGAGAAACTATTTGTTCTACAAAACTTCATCTAAGGTACAAAAAAAAGGAATTATCTATGTGAGATCTAATTGACAACAGCAACTCAAAAGGTTTGATGGGAAGCCTAGGGGACAGTGAGTTGAAGATAATGGTGATGGAATAATTTGGAAAAGAATAGTGAGAATACCAGCACAACTGGAAGAATGTAATTGATGTCACTGAATTTTATATGTAGAAACTTTTTAAATGGTGTAACTTTGGCTATATATATTTTCACCAAAAGAAAGGTCTTCTAAGGTCAAGAAAGGAGAGTGTTGACATGTCGTGGGGTTGTTAACCAATGTCATAAAACAATATATGTACTGACTCTTTAATGAGAAACTATTTGTTCTATAAACCTTCATCTAAAGTACAACAAAGAAATTTTTTAAAAAATGTGCAAAGGATATGAACAGGCACTTCGCCAAAGAAGACTTTCAGGTGGCTAGCAGACACAAGAAGAAATGCTCACAATCATTAGCCATTAGACAAATGCAGATCAAAACTGCAACGAAATATCATCTCCCCCCAACAGGGCTAGCATTTATCCAAAAAACAGAAAATAGTAAATGCTGGAGAGGTTGTGGAGAGACTGGAACACTTAGAAACTGTTGATGGGAATGTAAAATGGTACAACTATTTTGGAAATTGATTTGGTGATTCTTTAAAAAGCTAGAAATAGAAGTACCATAGGATCCAGCTATCCTGCTCCTTGGAGTATCTCCTAGAGAAATAAGAGCCGTCACACGAATAGATATATGCACACCCATGTTCACTGCAGCACTGTTCACAATAGCAAAAAGATGGAAACAAGCTAGGTGTCCATCAACAGATGAATGGATAAACAATTTATGGTATATCCACCCAATGTAATACTACCCAATGATAAAGAACAACGGTGAAGCCATGAAACATAACATAGAGGAAGCTGGAGGTCATCATGCTGAGTGAATTTAGTCAGTCATAGGAGGACAAATATTGAAAAAGACCACTATTACGAGAACTCAAGAAAAGGTTTAAACATAGAAGAAAACATTCGAGGGTGGGGAGGGAGGGAGAGGGTTGTTTACTAACTAGATAGTAGATAAGAATTATCTTAGGTGAATGGAAGGACAGCAAACACTACAGGGGAAGTCAACATAACTGGACTAAACCAAAGCTAGGAAGTTTCCTGAATACAATCAAACACTTCGAGGGACAGAGTAGCAGGAGTAGGGGTCTGGGGACCAAGCTTTCAGGGAACTTCTAGGTCAACTGGCATAGCAAAGCTTATTAAGAAAATGTTTTGCATCCTACTTTGGTGTGTGGCGTCTGGGGTCTCAAAAGCTTGCAAGCAGCCGTCTAAGATGCGTCAATTGATCCCAACCACCTGGAGTAAAGGAGAATGAAGAACACAAGACACAAAGAAATTATTAGCCCAAGAGACAGAAAGGGCCACATAAACCAGAGACTTCATCAGCCTGAGACCAGAAGAACTAGATGGTGTCCGGCTACCACCAATGACTGCCCTGACAGGGAACACAGCAGAGAGTCCCTGATGGAGCAGGAGAAAGGTGGGATGCAGAACTCAAATTCTAGTAAAAATACCAGACTTAATGGTCTGACTGAGACTGGAGGAACCCCAGAAAGCATTACCCCTGGATTCTCTATCATCCCAGAACTGAAACAGTTTCCAAGGCCAACTCTTCACACAGGGATTGGACTGGACTGTGGGACATAAAGTGATAATTGTAAGGAGTGTGCCTCCTAGGTCAAGTAGATACAAGGGACTAAATGGACAGCCTCTGTCCGGAGGTGATATTGGAAGGCAGAGAGGGTTAGTAGCTGGTTGAATGGACATGGGGAGTCAGGGGTAGAAAGGAGGAGTGTGCTGTCACAGTATGGGGAGAGCAATTAGAGTCACATAACAATGTACGTCTAAATTTTTTATGAGAAAAAATAAAAAAAGAAATTAGGATTCCAGCTCATTATTTGAGGGGATACAATTTAATTTATAGCATTATGTTTATTCTCAGACAGTGTGATTGAATACTAAGAAAATTCCAAGGTATCTCAAAACAAATTTCCGCAAATAATAAATCCATTTGTCAATGATGCAAAACCAATACATATATGTATATATACATGTATATATATATATATATATATATATATATATAGTGTTTTTATATCAACTGTACTTCTATATGCTAGAAAAATTAATTAGAAAGTAAAATTACAAATATCACTTAAAATCTTTTAAAAACATAATAATTAGAAATAATTTAACAAAATATGCACGAGATCTGGATAGTGAAATCTATAAAGCATAACTGAAAGAACTAAACATTGTAAGTAAGGGGAAAAATTTTCTCCTGAAACTATTATTTCAACTCCCTTTATACTGTCAAAATGTCAGTTCTCTACAAATTGATCTATAGATTCATTGCAATTCCAAACAAAATCTCAATAAGCATTTCTGTAAAAACTTCCAAGCTGCTAAAAGTTATATAAAGATATAGAGGATTTAGAATTGGCAAAAATTTTGCAAATGATGATCAACGTTGGGGATCTTACAACACCTGATTTCAAGACTTATTACAAAGCTACAGTAGTCAAAACAATGTGAAATAGCTTAAGGATAAACATACATATGATGAAATGTACTAGAGACTCTAATTCTTGACTAACACATACATGGTCAATGATTGTCAACAAAGTTATCAATGTAATTCAGTAGAGGAAGGAATTACTTTTTTTTCAATAATTTATGCTGGAATAATTGGCTACCCATATGGAAAGAGTTCAACCTCACATCCTACTTTATGTCTTTCACAAAAATCAATATTAAATGTATCATTATAAATATCAATATGAAAACTATAAAACTTCTCAAACAAAACAAGAAAAATTATTCACAACCGTGGGTGAGGCTAAAATTGCTTAGAAAGACAAACTTCATTAACATAAGGAAAAATTATTAATTTGTGTCTTAGACTGGTTTCCCTAGAGAAGAAAAACCAGTAAAGTGTATAAATATACATATATATAGACAGAGATTTATATTAAGGAAATGGCTCATGTGGTTGTAGAGGTTGGAAAGTCCCAAGTCCCCAGGTAAGGCTGGAGGCTTTACCCAACTCACATCGCTGCAGGGGCTGGTGATAAGATCAGCAAGTCAAATAGCAGGGCTGTGACTCACAGGCTGTAGAGACTGATGAATCCCAAGATTGGCAGGCAAAACGGCAGTTAAGCTGTTAGCTCAAGTCCCAAGAATCGGAGGTCAGAAGAATAGGAGCCAGATGCAGAATCCAGAGCAAGTAAAAGCCCATGAGCCTTGCCAGAAAGTCCACCTATATTGGATGCAGGCCACACCCCCAAGAAAACTCCCTTTCAATTGATTGGCTACTCACAGCAGATTCCATCATGGAGGTGATCATATTATATCAGATCTCATCATGGAAGTAATTACATCATTATATGGCTGAAAAACTACATCATAACTGCCAAACCACTGAGAATCAGGGCCCAGTCAAGTTGACACATAACCTTAATGATCACAATTAGATATTAGTAAAATTAAAAACTTTTCTTCAAATAACACAGTTGAGAATATGAAAGGACAAGTCACAAACTGAGAGAAAATATTTGCATTGCATGTATCTAATATGTATTTTGTATACCAAGTATGCATAATACACTTACAACAAACTACCCAAAACAAAGATATGAATAAACATTTCATAAAAAAAGAAACAGAAGTGCATAAAGTAGTCCAGAATTGTAAGCAAATAAAATCTTCATTAATATGTTAATGGGTAAACAAACTGTGGTATAACCATACCGTGGAATACTACTCAGCAAGAAAAAGGGAATGAACTACTAATGCATGCAACAATATGAACAGATATCAAAAACATTATGCTGAGCTAAAGAACATAGACACAAAAGAGTATATAATGTATGATCCTATTCATTTGAAGGTGTAGAAGAGGCAAAACTAATCTGTAGTGATAGAATTCATACCAGTGTCTCAGTTGGATGATTAGTAACAGACATGAGGAAACTGTCAGGGGACTTTTTGCTTCACAGTGGCTGTGGTCACGCAAGTTTATTTCTTGGTCAAAAATCATAAAATTGTATGTGTAATGGATGCATTTATCCTCCCTGACAAAGAAAATTAGGTAGGTCTTTATGATACCTTAAAAGTGAAAAAGCATATACAGAATCAGTATACTATGTTCTTTGTTTTAAAAATAAACATAATATTACAGACATTAGTGTAAGCATAAGGAGCCTTGGTGAAGCAGTGGTTAAGAACTCAGGTGCTAACTGAAACGTTGGCAGTTTGAACCCACTCAGCAGCTCCATGAGAGAAAGACCTGGTCATCTGTTCCAGTGAAGATTACATGCTATAAAACCCTATAAGGTAGTTCTATTGTGTCATGTAGGGTGTCTATAAATCAAAATTGACTCAATAGCACCTAACAGTGTAAGCATAGAAAAAATTTCTGGAAGGATACATACCAATTGCTATTGAGTCAATTCTGACTCATGGCAACCCTAAGTATGTCAAAATAGAACTGTGCTCCATAGGGTTTCCCACTGCTGATTTGTGTGTGAGTGTGTGTGTGTGTGTGTGTGTGTGTGAAGGATAGTACTCTATTCATAAATTAAGTTTCTATATAATTTTACTCCTTTATCGTTATGACTGTAACCCTAAATCTTTGTCATTAGTGCCCCACAGAACTTTCCTTTTCTCAGAACTATAATACTAATGTCTATAAGTCCATTTCTATTCATAAATACTTTATATGTAATACCTGGTTAGATATGGGGTCATATTTTGTATAGACTTAAGATTTTTTTAAAAATCCCCCTTGTGGCTTGTAGGGGAGGTCCAGTCCTCCTAATGTCTCTGGTTTATGGATAGACTTCCTATCCAAGGCTACTCTTATCTATTGCTAACTTTTGAGAAGGAAATTGCCAGGCCTTTCTTCTGGGGCACATCTGGGATGCAAAAGAAACTTACAGTCACGGTTTTGTTTTTAAGGAAGGATATTATTTTTCATATTAAAGCTATCTACATAGTTTACATTGTTAAATCTGGTAACTGTATTTCTTTAAAACATATTACCTGGATCAAGTGACATGAGTGTTTTTGATTTTACTTTATACTTTCTTGAATTTAAAACTTAATCAATTTTATAAGAACATAAATCACAGCAGGATTTCTTGGAATGTAGAATCACGTCAGAAAAACATGTGTTTATTTCTAAATCAATAACCAGTCAAAAAAATTACAGCAGAAAATTTCAAACTAGTTTCCAAGAGTCACTATCAATCCCTAATCAGTCAAAAATATGTATAAGGCATGAGGAAAAATGAACTTAAACTACTGGAAAATATGATTCATTTCAGAAAAAAATTAATTTACTAGTTATTAAAATCTCATTGTACGTAATGAAAAGTAAGACTGCCTATTCAGTTGTCAGAAATGGTGCCTTGTTGCCTGCGATGTTTCTCTGTATTCTAAACACAGCTCTTCCAATTGTTCTAGTTTCCCTTCACTGTTTTATATAGCTTTGGTACAGAAACTTGTTTGGTGTTTTGCTATCATTTAGCTCCTTCAAGGCTTTGCTTCCATAGAGTTTATTTCTGAGCAAGGTGGCTTCTTCAAGCCTCCGTACTGAGACAGGAGCACCTGGCAGGAAACCTGGAACTATCACAACTAATTATGGGAATTTGGCCACGTCATTTGATTTTTCTGAGAACCATGCTGTAAATTCGAATGCCTACTCTGTGCCAAGCACTGTGCTCACCTAAGAAAACTAGTTAACTGCCATTCTAAGACTGCTACTAATTGGAAAATTCTACAATTTCAGAAAATTTCAAAGTTTTCCATTAATAATAGAATTGAGCCAGTGGATGATTCTAATGCTGAATTAGAAATACTCAATAAGAGTGAGGTCTGTTTTAGGGTTTCTAGTGATCTAGGTCCTTTTCCTAGCACAGAAACACGTTTGTTTCTAACCATGCATCATACATAATTTATTTTTATATGTTTCCAATTTAATGCACATTTCCCTCACACTAATATTTAGAAATAACACAGACAATATACTAGACTCAAATCAAGACAAACAACCATTTTCTTTGTGGCTATGCCTGCCATTTCGCTCTCTGAGTTCTTAGACTTTTTTAATAGAAGTATACAGAGCTTCTTCCCTTCCTCACTGAGATCCTGGGAGGATTCTCCAGATCATATGCATAAACCACTTTGACTCATTCAGAAGAATTGGCTGTGTATAGAGAAAATATTGTTATTATTTATGGTGTAAAATATGCTGCAGCGATAAGCTCTACTTCCCAAAGGGATCAGCCATTCCCATTTTCTATTCAAAGGGGAATGAATTATGTTTGTGCAAGAGAGCACATGAACGTTCTATCAGTAAATACTGCTTTGAAATACTGCCCTTAGTGATCATATCATTATAAAATTTTGCTTCATTTTCCTATTCTAAGCTAACGCCATAAAACTTCATAAAATTGACAATCACTCGTCTTGCCAGTATGCAGATTCAAGTAAAACAATACAGTTAAATTATACTTGGAAAATTGTTTTACTGTGTAACTTATTTACTTTACTTTAAGTGTGGCTGGTAGACACAGAACATTTTCTATTTTCCTCTCCAAGGATATGAAATACAACTTTTAGTATTAAGAATGACAAGAGTGTGAGAGGTTAGAAATGCCAACGCAGGACTCTTTTCTTCCCTCCCTTTCTGTCACTTAGTGCACACTGAACTAATCACTTCAACATGAACAAAACACACATCAAACCCAAGGGGTTCTAGACACAAAATGAATAAGCTTTAAAAAGGCCCTTTGTATAGAATAATGTGATTTCCACATGATCCCCGACTTAAAGCCCAAAATACTAATTAAATAGAAGTAACAGCATCTCATCATAGCAGTAATCAGCTTGAATGACAATGCTCAAGCCCCCTCAAAGTAATAGTCACAAATGTCCAGCATATTAATGTACAGCAGGTGGAATTTATGCATCATTAAGCTTTCCCTGATTTTGTTTATATGTTTCATGGTTTAAAAGCTTATAATACTGACAGGAGCTAAAATCTTATGGGAAAGGAGATATTATTTTTATGATTCCCAAATTACATCTCATATTTGGATTAGAAAAGTAAGTGGCATTTTAGTTGTCAGGTGGTGAATGGTGTTCCTCCAAAAAATAGGAAATATTGAAGGAAGGGGAGAGGGTGAGGTATTAATATTTAAGGCTGCCATGACACAATACCACAAATTGGGTGGTTTATAAGAACAGAAATGTATTGTCTCACAGTTCTTGAAACTAGTAGTTCAAATTCAAGGTACTGACAGGGCTATGTTCTCTCCAACAGCTCTGCAGGAAAATCCTTTCTTGTCTCTTCCAGCTTTTGGTTGCTTCAAACATTTCTTGGTGTGTAGATGCATCTTCACATGATTGTCTTCCATCTGTCTATTTGTGTCTCTTCTCCTTTGTAAGGATAGCACTCAGATACTATTAGGGCTACTCTACTAGAGTATGATCTCATGTTACCTGAAATCTAATAATATTGGGGCAAGGCCAACAAGGTGAAGTAGTCAGATGCTTCCGGTGGTCCCTTTTACAACAAAGACTCGAAGAAACAAGTGAATTGATTATATATGACAATCTAGGAGCCCTGAACATCAAAGGCAAAGGTGAGGAATTGGACTGAGTGGCAGGGGGAGGGAGAGACGGTTTGGAAGGAGCAAGGAGTTGCCAGACCTGACCCAGCGAGAGCCTGAGCCCTTCAGGCCAGATCAACTCAGAGCGGTGAGTGGTGAGTCAGTCAAGCAGCAGCTCTTCGGATGTGTTTTCCACATAGGGAGAGACCCAGTGGAAGAGAGTCTACTCGGCCACCCAGAACCAGCGGAAAGCAGCCCTCGATTGGTGAAAGATAAGTACTTGCAGGCGGCTTATCACACGGATCAAAAACACCCCCCTTAGGGAAAACCTCTCTCTCATTTACCTCCCCACTCCTTGCTTGGCACTGGATCTGGGACCAGCTTCAGCAATTGCCAAAGTCCCCTGAGCTGGAAATAGGACCCGTCATGCACCCTGAGCCATTCTCCCAGCCTTGGAGAATGAGCAAATAAACAAACAGGGGAAAAAATAATCTGCCAGCTACCCTAAGACAGGAATTCAGGGTAGGCACAGCTCCTTTGACTAGGCACAGGCATAAGGGATCCACGGACTTTGAGTGTCTTTCCCCCTGCGTAGACTTCTGTGGGCCCATTTCATCTGAGTAGGTCCTGATTACTGTGGTAAAACAGGGTATATACCTGAAGTCTAACTTCAACTGTTTCAGCTGTGAAGTGGCAGATTCGTGACATTTGACACTGCTCTGCCCATTAAGCAGGGTCTTCACCTACCCACATCAGGGGCCTGAGAACTGGTGGCTCCACCCATGCCACCTAACCACCTGCAACAGGGGCCCAAGAATAAGAGGTTCCCCCCAGTCCTTACAGTTAACAGCATTGGGTGTGCATAGTCTGGCTGCAAAACCCACCCAACTACATGCTCTAGGGAACAGGGAAGGCTTTACTCCTGGACACTCGGGAGTGGCCATCGGCCTCCTGCCTTGCTTAGCCTGTGTTCCCCTGCTGTAGCCAGATGTCTGTGCCTACACCACCCATGCCTGTCTAGAACTGTAGTTGAAAGCCAGTGCCACACACTTGGTGGCCAACTACCTGGACACCTGAGCTGAATCCATACGGGAGAAGTGGGCAGATTCCTGGGCTCAAATACTTATTGGCAAGTCTAGCCACCTGAGGCAGGACATTGGAGCTTTGGGGGCAGTGGTGACTGGGCTAACTCACAGGAGCAGCCTATTTGGGTGTATGAAAATGAAACAGAACAAGAAGCTAGGACTCACTAAGCAAACATAAAATAAATAAATATAATAACATACTGATGGCTCGGGGACAACAGTCTATATCAAATCACATAAAGAGGCAGATCATGATGGCTTCAGCAAGCTCCCAAAACAAAGAATCTAGAAGTTTTCCAGAAGAGGAAAATTTCTAGGAATTACCAGAGGCGGAATACAAAAGATTAATATACAGAACTCTTCAAGAGATTATGAAGGAAGTTAAGCAAAACACAGAAAATGCAATACAGGAACTTAATAAGATAAGGGATATTATGATGAATTTAACAGGCTGCAAGAATCCATCAAAAGACAGTAATCAGAAATCCAGAAGATTAACAATAAAATTTCAGAATTAGACAACTCAGTACAAAGTCATAGGAGCAGAATTGAGGCAATGGAAGTCAGAATTAGTGAGATTGAAGATTAAGCACTTGACACCAACTTATTTGAGGAAAACAGCTAAAAGGATTTAAAAAAATGAAGAAACCCTAGGAATTATGTGGGATTCTATCAAGAGGAATAACCTATGAGTGATTGGAGTAACAGAACAGTGGGGGATAACAGACAATACAGGGAGAATTGTTGAAAATTTTTTGGCAGAAAACTTCCCTGATATCAGGAAAGACGAGAAGATATCTATCCAAGATGGTCATCGAACACCACATAAAGTACATCACAAAATAAAGTCACCCAGATATATTATAACCAAACATGCCAAAACCAAAGATAAATAGAGAGTTTTAAGAGCACCTAGGGATAAACAAAAAGTCATCTACAAAGAAGAGTCCATAATAATAAGGTTGGACTACTCAGCATAAACCATACAGGCAAGAAGGCAATGGGATGACCTAAATAATGACTTGAAGGAAAAAAACTGCCAGCTAAGAATTATATAGCCAGCAAAACTGTTCTCAAATATGACGGTGAAATTATGGCATTTCCAGATGAACAAAAGTTTAGGGAATTTGCAAAAAACAAAACAAAATTACAAAAATACTAAAGGGAGTCCTCTGGTTACAAAATCAATAACATCAGATAACAACCTAAGACAAGAACAACCAGGACAGAGCAACCAGATATCAACCCAAACAGGTAAATCACACAAACAAATCAAAGCTAAACCACTTAAAATGAGGAAACAGATGTCAACACGTAAAAGATGACATTAAAAAAAAACAGAGGGACTTAAAAAATGTAGACGTAAACTTTTCATATGGAGAGGAAGTCAAGGTGATATAAAGACATAAAAGACTGGTATAAATTTAGAAAAATGGGAGTAAATATTAAGGTAAGGTAACCACAAAGGAAACTAACAATCCTACAAGTCAAACTAAAAGATAAGAAAAATATAAAGGCTCCGCAAACACAAAATTAACAACAATGAAAAAGAGGAAAAGAAAATACATAAAGAAAAATTACTGAGTACAGAAAATTAGTGGAACAAAGGAACTGTGAACAACACACAAAAACAGACATCAAAATGATAGCACTAAACTCATACCTATCAATAATTACACTGCAGGTAAATGGACTAAATGTGACACTAAAGACACAGGGAGTGGCAGATTGGATAAAAAACATGATCTGTCTATATGCTGCCTACAAGAGACACATCTTAGACTTAAAGACAGAAACAAACTAAAACTCAAAGGATGGAAAAAAATCTATCAACAAACAACACTCAAAAAAGAGGAGTGGCAATATTGATCTCTGACAAAATAGACTTTAAAGTAAAATCCACCAAAAAGGATAAAGAAGGATACTATATAATGATTAAACAGTCAATACACCAGGAGGACATGACTATAATAAATATTTACGCACCCATGACAGGGCTCCAAAATATATAAAACAAACTCTAACAGCACTGAAAAGAGAGATAAACAGATCCCAGATCCACAATAGTAGTAGGAGACGTCAACACACCACTTTCAATGAAGGACAGAACATCCAGAAAGAAGCTCAACAAAGACATGGAAGACCTAAATGCTACAATCAATCAACTTGATCTCACAGACATATACTGAAAATTCCACCCAACAGCAGCCAAGTATACTTTCTTTTCCCATGCACATGGAACGTTCTCCAGAATAAATCATATGTTAGGCCATAAAGTAAGTTTTAACAAAATCCAAAGAGTTGAAATATTACAAAGCATCTTTTCTGACCATAAAGCAATAAAAGTAGAAATCAACAACAGAAAAGGCAAGGAAAAAAAATCAAACACGTGGAAACTGAACAACACCTTTGTCAAAAATTACTGGGTTATGGAACAGAATTGAGAACCCAGACATAAATCCATCCACCTATGGTCACCTGATCTTCGACAAGGGCCCAAAGGCCATCAAATGGGGAAAAGACAGTCTTTGGAACAAATGGTGCTGGCAAAACTGGATATCCATCTGCAAAAAACTGAAACAGGACCCATACCTCACGCCATATACGAAAACTACTTCAAAATGGATCAAAGATCTGAATATAAAGCCTAAAACTATAAAGTTAATAGAAGAAAAAATAGGACCAACACTTCAGGCCTTAATACATGGCATTAAAAGGATACAAACCATAACCATCAATGCACAAACCCCACTATATAAGCTAAATAACCGGGATCTTCTAAAAATCAAACACTTATGCTCTTCAAAAGACTTCACCAAAAGAGTCAAAAGAGAACCTACAGATTGGGAAAAAATTTTTGGGCAATACAAGTCAGACAAAGGTCTGATCTCCATAATCTACAAGAAAATCCAACACCTCTACAACAAAAAGACAAATAATCCTATTAAAAAATGGGCAAAGGAAATGAACAGACACTTCACCAAAGAAGACATTCAAATGGCCAACAGAAACATGAGGAAATGCTCATGATCACTAGCCATTAGAGAATGCAAATTAAAGCCACAATAAGATACCATCTCACCCCAGCATTACTGGCACGAATCAAAAACACTGGAAATAACAAATGTTGGAGGGGTTGCGGGGAGATTGGAACTCTTGTGCACTGCTGGTGGGAATGCAAAATGATACAACCATTTTGGAAAATGATATGGCGCTTCCTCAGAAAGCTAAAAATAGACATACCATTCGATCCAGCAATCCCACTCCTAGGAATATATCCTAGAGAAATAAAAGTCGTCACTCAAATAGACATATGCACACCTATGTTCATGACAGCATTTGTTCACAATAGCAAAACGATGGAAACAACCCAGATGCCCATCAACAGATGAATGGATAAACAAACTATGGTACATACACACAATGGAGTACTATGCAACAAGAAAGAACAACAATGAATCTGTGAAGCATCTCATAACATGGATGAAACTGGAGGACATTATGCTGAGTGAAATAAGTCAATCACAAAAGGACAAATATTGTATGAGACCTCTATTGTAAAAACTTATGAAAAAGTTCACACACAAAATGTAACAATCTTTGTTGGTTACCAGGGATGGACGGGGTGGGGGGGTAATACTAAATAGGCAATAGATAAGTGGTATCTTGGGTGAAGGGTGAGACAGTACACAATATGGGGGAAACTAGCACAACTTGTACAAGCAAAGGTCATGGAAACCCCATAGACACATCCAAACTCCCTGAGGGACTGAATTGCTGGGAGGAGGGCTATGGGGACCATGGTCTTGGGGAACATCTAGCTCAATTGGCATAACACAGCTTATAAAGACAATGTTCTACATTTGACCTTGGTGAGTAGTGTCTGGGGTCTTAAAAGTGTGTGAGCAGCCATCTAAGATACTCCACTGGTCTCATCCCTTCAGGAGCAAGGGAGAATGAAGAGAACAGGATACAAGGAAAAGATTAGTCCAAAGGACTAATTGTCCACAGCTACCAAGGCCTCCACCGGACTGAGTCCAGTACAGCTAGATGGTGCCTGGCTACCACCACTGACTGCTCTGACCAGGATCACAACAGAGGGTTCTGGACAGAGCTGGAGAAGGATGTAGAACATAATTCTAACTCACAAAAAAAAAGGCCAGGTTTACTGACCTAAAGGAGACTGGAGAAACCCCAAGAGCATGGCCCCCAGACACCCTTTTAGCTCAGTGATGAAGTTATCTCCGAGGTTCACCGTTCAGTCCGGGAGTGGACAGCCCCGTAAAACCAAATGAGACTAACGAGGTACAGGAGTCCAGTGACAAGGGCCAGAAGGCAGAAGGGGACAAGGAAGCTGGTGATAGGGAACCCAAGGTTGGGTAAAGATATTGTTGATGTGTTGTGGGATTGTTAACCATTGTCATAGGGCAACATTTGTAGTAATTGTTAAATGAGAAATTATTTTGTTCTGTAAGCCTTCATCTTAAGTGAGAATAACAGCACAATTGGAAGAGTGTAGTCAATGTCACTGAACTGTGCATGCAGAAATTTTTGAAATGGTGTATCTTTGGCTATGTGTATTTTCACCAAAAAAATAGTTGAGAAGTTAAAGGGTTGACATGTTGTGGGGTTGTCAACCAATGTCATAAAACAGTATGTGTACTACTGTTTCATGAGAAACTATTTGTTCTGTAAGCCTTCACCTGAAGTACAATAAAAAAATAAAAATAAAAAAAAATAAAAAATTACTGAGTTATTGAAGAAATTAAGGATGAAATAAAGAAATCCATAGAATCAAATGAGAATGAAAATGTATCCTATCAGAACCTTTGGGACACAGCAAAAGTAGAGTTCAGAGGTCAGTTTACAGCAATAAATGCACACATCCAAAAAGAAGAAAGGGCCATAATCAAAACATTAACCCTACAACTGGAACAAGTAGAAAGATAGCAGCAAAAGAAGCCTCAGGTACCAGAAGAAAGGAAAAAATAGGAATTAGAGCAGAATTAAATTAAATAGAGAATAGAAAAACAATTGAAAGAGTTAATGAGTCCAAAAGTTGGCTCTTTGAACAGATCAACAAAATTGATAAATACTGGCCACACTTACAAAAGAAAAACAGAAGAAGCAAATAGCCCATGTAAAAAATGAGATGGGTGATATCACAACAGACCCAACTGAAATTAAAAAAATCATAACAGAATACTATGAAAAATTGTACTCTAAGAAATTTGAAAACCTAGGGGAAATGGACAAATTTCTAGAAACTCACTACCTACCTAAACTAACACAATCAGGGTAGAACAACTAAGTAAACCTATAACAAAAGAACACATTGAAAAGGTAATTAAAAAACTCCCAACAGCAAAAAAAGCCCTCGCCAGGAAAGTTTCACTGGAGAATTCTACCAAACTTTCAGAGAAGCATTAGCAACATTACTACTAAAGGCATTTCAGAGCACAGATGAGGATGGAATACTCCCAAACTGATTCTATGAAGCCAGCATAACCCTGATACCAAAACTAGGTAAAGACACCACAAAAAAAGAAAATTACAGACCAATATCCCTAATGAACACAGATGCAAAAATCCTCAACAAAATTCTAGCCAATGGAATTCAGCAACATATCAAAAAAATAATTCACCATTATTAAGTGGGATTTATACCAGGTATGCAGGGATAGTTCAACATTAGAAAAACAATCAATGTAATCCATCACATAAATAAAACAAAAGACAAGAACCACATGATCTTATCAATCAATTCAGAAAAGACATTTGACAAAGTCCAACACACATTCATGATAAAAACTCTCAACAAAATAGGAATAGAGGAGAAATTCCTCAACACAATTAAGGGCGTTTATACAAAGCCAACAGCCAACATCATCTTAAATGGAGAGACTTTGAAAGCCGTCCCCTTGAGAATGGAAACCAGACAAGGATGCCGTTTATCACCACTCTTATTCATCATTGTGCTGGATGTCCTAGGGAGAGCAACTAGGCTAGAGAAAGAAATAACGGGCATCCGAATTCCTAGGGAAGAATTAAAAGTATCTCTATTTGCAGATGATATGATCTTATACACAGAAAACCCCAAAGAATCCACAAGAAAACTACTACTGGAACTAGTAAATGATTTCAGCAAAGTTTCAAGATACAAGATAAGCACACAAAAATCAGTTGGATCGCTTTACACTAACAAAGAGAACTTCCAAGAGGAAAGCACAAAATTAATACCATTTACAATAGCCCCTAAGAAGACAAAATACTTAGGAATAAATCTAACCAGAGACGTAAAGTATCTATACAATGACAACTACAAGACACTACTACAAGAAACCAAAAGAGACTTACATAAGTGGAAAAACATACCTTACTCATGGACAGGAAGACTCAACATTGTGAAAATGTCAGTTTTACACAAAGCAATTACAGACACAATGCAATCCTGATCGAAATTCCACCATCATTTTTTAATGAGATGGAGAAACAAATCACCTACTTCATATGGAAAGGGAAGAGGCCTCAGATAAGTAAACCATTACCTGAGAACAAGAACAAAGTGGGAGGTCTCACACTACCTGATTTTAGAACATATTATACCTCCATGGTAGTCAAAACAACCTGGTACTTGTAGAACAACAGATACATAGACCAATGGAACAGAATTGAGAACTCAGACATAATTCATCCTCCTATGAGCGGCTGATATTTGACAAAGTCCCAAAGTCCATTAATTGGGGAAAAGATAGTATCTTTAACCAATGGTGCTGGCATAACTGGATACGCATCTGCAAAAAACTGAAACAAGACCAATACCTCACACTATGCACAAAAACTAACTCAAAATGGATCAAAGACTTAAATATAAAATCGAAAATGACAAAGATCATAGAAGAAAAAGTAGGAACAATGCTAGGAGCCCTAATACATGGCATAAACACAATACAAACCATAAGTAACATGCACAAGTACCAGAAGAGAGACTAGATTGACTGGGAGCTCCTAAAAATCAAACACTTATGCTCATCAAAAGACTTCACCAAAAGAGTAAAAAGACAACCTACGGACTGGGAAAAAATTTTGGCTACAACGAATCCAATTAGCATCTAATCTCTAAAATCTACAAGATACTGGAAAACCTCAACAACAAAAAGACAAATAGCCCAATTAAAAAATGGGCAAAGGAGATGAACAGGCACTTCGCCAAGACGCTATTCAGGTGGCTAACTGACACATGAAGAAATGCTCAGGATCATTAGTCATTAGAGAAATGCAAATCAAAAGTACAATGAGATACCATCTCACCCCAACAAGGCTAGCATTAATCCAAAAAACACAGAGTAATAAATGCTGGAGAGGTTGTGGAGAGACTGAACACTTATACAATGTTAGTGGGAGTGTAAAATAGTACAACCACTTTGGAATTTGATTTGACACTTCCTTAAAAACTAGAAGTACCATACAATCCAACAATCCTGCTCCTTGAAATATTTCTTAAAGAAATAAGAGCCATCACATGAATAGATGTATGCACACCCACGTTCATTGCAGCACTGGTCACAATAGCAAAAAGATGGAAACAACCGAGGTGTCTATCAAGGGACAAATAGATAAACAAATTATGGTATATTCACACAGTGGAATACTACGCAACAATAAAGAACAACAATGAAGCCATGAAACATCTTATAACACAGAGAAATTTGGAGGGCATTATGCTGAGTGAATTTAGTGAGTCACAGGACAAATATTGTATAAGACCACTATTATAAGAACTCAAGAAAAGGTATAAACAAAGAAGAAAACATTCTTTGATGGTTACAAGTGTGGGGAGGGAGGGTGAGAGATATTCACTAACTAAATAGTAGATAAGAATTATCTTAGGTGAAGGAAAAGACAGCACACACTACAGGGGAAGTTAGCACAATGGGCCTAAACCAAAGCTAAGAAGTTTCCTCAATACAATCAAACACTTTCGAGGGACAGAGTAGCAGGAGTGGGGGTCTGGGGACCATGCTTTCAGGGGGCATCTAGGTCAATTGGCATAACAAAGCTTATTAAGAAAATGTTCTGCATCCTACTTTGGTGAGTTGCGTCTGGGATCTTAAAAGCTTGCAAGCGGCCATCTAAGATGCATCAACTGGTCCCAACCATCTGGAGTAAAGGAGAATGAAGAACACCAAAGACACACAGAGAAATTATTAGCCCAGGAGACAGAAAGGGCCACATAAACCAGAGACTTCATCAGCCTGAGACCAGAAGAACTAGATGGTTCCTGGCTACCACCAATGACTGCCCTGACAGGGAACACAACAGAGAGTACCAGATGGAGCAGGAGAAAGGTGGGGTGCAGAACTCAAATTCTAGTAAAAACAGCAGACTTAATGGTCTGACTGAGAGTGGAAGATTCCCAGAAAGCACGGCCCCCGGACTCTGTCAGCCCAGAAGTAAAACAATTTCCGAGGCCAACTCTCCAGACACAGATAGGACTGGACTGTGGGACATAAAATGATACTCTTGAAGAGTGTGCTTCTTAGCTCAAGTAGATACAACAGACTAAATGGGCAGCGTCTCTCCAGAGGTGAGATGAGAAGGGAAAGAGGGTTAGTAGCTGGTTGAATGGACATGGGGAATCAGGGGTGGAAAGGAGGAGTGTGCTGTCACAGTATGGGGGAGCAATTAGTCACAGAGTAATGTATGTATAAATTTTTGTATAAGATAGTATTCTGAAATGTAAACTTTCACTTAAACTACAACAATGAACAAAAAAATTAAAAATTAAAAAAAACCTGATAATATCTTTAAAGAGCCTTGTGGAGTTTAAAATTAACTTCAGCCAAAAAATTTAGTCTTTATTCTTGGTTCCTGAGAGATAACCTATAAAATTTAGAAATACTCCAGTACTTGAAGTTCATTTGATGAGCCCTCCAGACCATACCTGAGGGTTTATGCTGAGGTTACACAGATTTGGGCTGGCCAGGCCAGGAAGACCACTTAGTGTCATGGTATCAGTTCACCTCAGGGAGGGAGGGCATAATTTAATCAATCATGCCTATGTAATGAGGAACCAATAAAAGTTCTGAACATGGAAGCTCCATGGGCTTCCTGGTTGGTGAAAGATATTGATGTATGTTGGAGGGTAGTGTATCCCTTGCTGGAACATGGAAGCTCCATGTTGGGAAGGCTTCCAGTGCTTGCTCTGTGTGTCTCTGCATTTGTATCCTTTTTACTGAAATAAAACTGTAATCATAAGTAGAGTGCTATTTTTAGTTCTGTGAGTCATTCTAAAGAATTATCAAATCCAAGCGAATATTGGGAGCCAGAAAGTCAAAAGTGAGGGGGGCTTGGCAACTCCTGAGCTTATGGCTGGTATCCTAATTTGTAACCAGTGGTTTAGAAGTAAGGGGGCCCTGGGGAATCATGAGCATACAGCTGGCATCCTGAAGGAGTAGTGGAAAACCCTTGAATTTATAGCCAGCATTTCAGAAATGAGGGTGTTGTGGGGACTCCCAAGCGTATGGTTAGTATTTAAGGTCTTGGGCAGACTTGGCAGTTGGGAGGGCTTGCCCTATAACTTGTGAGGTCTGATCTAGCTCTGGGTGGTTAGGGTCAGAGGAGGAATTGCTACACGTGTAGCTGGTATCAGAACAGAAGTGGAACAGAATTTGTAATACATTAGATACATTTGATTTATCTTCAACACTATTTCCAAACAAGGTACTTCCATTCACAGGTACTGGGAACTTCAACATATCTTTTCTCGGGTTCACATTTCAGTTTGTAACAGGCAGAGAAACAAAAACTGGGGGCATTAGTTTAACATGTTTCTGGAAGAGTAAAGAAATCTGCTCTTGGGACATCTCATCTCATTCAGATGACAAAAATCCTCACAATCAAAGGTATCTTGATATTCCTTAGCCCTCTCTTTCAATATCCAGATATAGAGAGGAGTTATTTAACTAAGTAAGGAGCCCTGGTGGCACAGTGGTTGTGCTTAGCTGCTAACCAACAGGTTTGTGGTTCAAACCCACCAGCCACTCCACAGGAGAAAGGTGTGGCAGTCTGCTTCTGTAAAGATGTACAGCCTTGGAAGCCCTATGGGACAGTTCTGCTTTGTTGTTAGGGTTGCTATGAGTCAAAATCAACTCGACAACAACAAGCTTGTCTGTTTTTTGTTTCTTTTTTATTCAGCTAAACTTGTGATGACTTTCTCCTGGAAATCTAATATACCCTAGAGGTTTCTACATACTAAACAATTTGGTTGAAACACCTCGTAGACATGTTAACTACCATATTTGAGAGATTCTAAATCACTGCTTCTCATACTTTAGTGTGCCAAAGAATCACCTGGAGGGCTTGTTAAAACACAGACTTCTGGACCCTACATCTGTATTGGGACATGAGAATTTGCTTTTCTCAAAAATTTCCAGATGTTAATGTTATTGGTTTGTAGATGACATTTTGATTAGCAATAGTTATAACCAGGTAGATTAAATGAATACTATGGTATTCAATACTCTATGGAAGAGATCCATATTTATGCCTATTCTCAAGAAAAGTGATCCAACCTAATGTGGAAATTATTGAACAATATCATTAATATCACACACAAGTAAAATTTTGTTGAAGATCATTCAAAATCGGCTGCAGCATTATATCCACAGAGAATTGCTAGAAATTCAAGTCAAATTCAGAAGAGGACATGGAACCAGGGATATCATTGCTGATGTCAGATGAATCCCGGCTGAAAGCAGAGAATACCAGAAAGATGTTTACTTGTGTTTTATTGACTATACAAAGGCATTCAACTGTGTGGATCATAACAAATTTTGGATAACACTACAAAGAATAGGAATTCCAGAACACTTAATTGTGCTCATGAGAAACCTGTACATAGATCAAGAGGCAGCCGTCCGAACAGAACAAGGGGATACTGCGTGGATTAAAGTTAGGAAAGGTGTGCGTCAAGGTTGTATCCTGAGCAAATAATCTGAGAAGCTGGACTATATGAAGAAGAATGGGGCATCAGGCCTGTAGAAAGACTGGTGATTCCTGGTTTTTTTCTGTTCAATTCTCTCTTACTATAGCTATAAATTGTTCAAATTTACTGATTCTTTCAATTAAATGGTTTTTAATTTCATTGATTTTTCTCTATATTCATATAGTCTTCTATTTATTTTATTTCTGTTTTATCTTTATTATTTCCTTCCACTTTTTTTGGACTAAATTTATTTTGTTGTTGTTGTTGTTTTTTTTTAGCTTCCTAAGGTGAAAGCTTAGAAGATTAGATCACTGATCTGAAGCCTTTCTTTTCTTCTAATATCAGCATCTAAGCATACATTTTCCTTGAAATAGTGTGCTTAGCGGCAACTTACAATTTTCGATAGGTTGTGTTTTTATTATTAGTCAGTGTGAAATACTTTATTTCCTTTATAATTTCTTCTTTGACTCGTGTTATTTAGAAGCGTTGCGTTAAATTTTCAAATATTTGGGTATTTTCCAGATACATTTTTCATTAATTTCTAATTTAATTTTGTGTTTTCAGAGACTATATTCTGAATGATTTCAATCCTTTTACATCTATTGAGACTTTTTAGGGCAAGCACATGGTCTATCTTGGTTAATGTTCCATGTGCAATTGAAAGTAACATATATTCTGCAGATGCCAGTGTAGTGATCTATAAATATTAATGAGGTTAAATTGGTTGATAGTGTAGTTCAAGTCTTCTAT
Source organism: Dugong dugon (assembly GCA_030035585.1). NCBI lineage: Eukaryota > Metazoa > Chordata > Mammalia > Sirenia > Dugongidae > Dugong > Dugong dugon. The sequence continues at coordinate 47,361,158 of CM057465.1, forward strand.
CTACTTCTGTTTTTCTGAATACTTGTTCTATTACTAAGAGGACTAATGAAATTACCAACTTTAATTGTAGATTTATCTATTTCTCCTTTTAGGCTTGTCGCTTTTTTGCTTTTTTTTTTTTTTAAGTTTTATTCTTTTGTTTGTACACATTCAGGCTTGTCATGGCTTCTTGTTTAATTTCCTCCTTTATCATTGAGAAACGTCACCTTTATCTTTTGTAATACTCCTTGTACTAGAGTCCACTTTGCCTGATATTAACATAAGCTCTCAGCTTTCTTATTATTAGAGTTTACGTAGTATATGTTTTTCATCCCTTTAAAACAATTTTTTTTTTTTTATTAAACTGTGTTACTTGTAGAGACTATGTAGTTTGGCCTTGCTTTGTTTTATTCACTCTGAGAATTTCTGCCTTATAAATGATCTACTTAATTCATTTACATTTAATGTAATTATTGATATAGTTGAATTTAGATCTTTCCCTGCCACTGGTTTTCTATTTGCTTCATAGTTTTTGTTTTCTTAACATCTTTTGGATTAGGTATATTTGGTATTGTAGTTCCTCTTTGGCTTTCTTTTCCTTATTTATTAATTGATCATCTATTGTGTAATTATGTATCTTTAACTTGTCACAGTCCCCAGTCTCATCCTTTTTGATATTATTGTCATATAGTTTACTTCTTTGTTACACCTGCCATTCATATAGCTATTATTTTGTATTAAATAGCTAATGATCTTTTTTAATTTAAAAAGACATAAAAAGACAAAAACATATCCCAACATGTTTACCGTTTGTGTATCTCTGTCTAGTTTAGCCCTACTCCTTTGTCATGGCCAGAGTTTTCTCTGGCTGCTTAATATAATCTTTCCACTCTGACTGGCCAGAATGCAAGAGTTTCTCAGCCCTGTTGGAACTTATTCAGTTTATAGATTCCTGGTGGTGATTCTTCCCAATTTTTGGCTATTTGCATGGCCCTGTGAAATCTTACCCTTTTGCGTGTGCAGCTTAGTATTCAGGCAAAGCCTCAAAGAGACGTTTATGCAGATGTGTGGAGCTCTTTCTCTGCATAGTTCTCTCTTCTCTGATATTCTGCAACACAAACCCCAGTTGCTTGAATCATCAAAACGCTGATCTCACATTTCTGAGCTCAGCATGACTACAGCACTCTACTCAGGCTTCCATTGCATGAACCATGATCCAGAAAGTACTACTTCGCAAAAATCCAGGAAGATCACAAGGTCTCCTCTTTTGGTTCCCTTGTAGGAGGGATCACAATACTGTGCTACCTGTTAAGCAACATCTAAAATCTGTTGTTTCACCGATTTGCCCACTTTTCTAGTTGTTTATAGTAGAAGGGCTAGTTCAGAAACAGTTAGTCCTTCGTCTTCAGAAATGTAAGTCTCTGACTGAACCAGTATCAATTGAGTGCATTCTCTGTCAGACAGGAACTTCCTAAATGGACAAAACCATAAAAATTACCTGACTTAGGGTAGCTTATGTTTTAATAAAGAAAGAAAAAAAAATACATATTACATTAGATAATGATGGTAAGTACAAAGGAGAAAAATTAAATCAGGAAAAAGGACTAAGAATGCTGTGGTAGAGATAGGAGAGATTCTATTTGAATAGGGTAGTCAAGTAAGGTCTTACTTTATAGGTAATATTCAACAGAGACCTAAAGGAGATAAAGAAGGGAGCCACATTAGAATATGGCAAAAAGTTATGCCAGAAAGAGTCAAGAGAAAGTGAAACTTGATATGGCAATAATCTAGGTAATTGTCCGCGTTGACTTGGAGTTAGGGTGACAGTGGCAGGGATGATGAGAAGTGGTTGGATTTGGAGCATTATTTTGATGGTCATGTAGAGTGGGTTTGTTAATGGATTAGATGTGAATTATTAGAGAAGGAGAGGAATCAAGGCTGACTCCAAGCTTTTTGGCCAAATTAACTGATTTGAATTATCATTCACTGAAAGTGAAATAATCATGGAAGGAGTAGGAATGGAAAGTGGAAAGAAAATATGAGTTCAACTTTGGAGAATTTAAGTTTAATAAACCAATTAAGCATGTAAGTAGAAACATCAAATTAAGTATACTTGTCTGGAGTTTAAGAGAAGATTTATGCTGGAGATAAAAAAATGTGACAGCTGTAATCTTTATGGAAGCAGATTGCCAGGTCTTTCTCTCACAGATCCACTGGGTGAATTTAAACACCAGTCTTTCAGTTAGCAGTCAAGCAGTTAACTGTTGCACCACCAGGGTTCCAGAATACAGAGTCATCCTGTAAAAGAACACTTTACTTGATTTCAAAAAAATAATAAATTTATTAAGTTTGGAAATAGGCAATTTTATTCCTGAGTAAGTTGCTAGAGAGTAAAACAGGAGGGTAAGAAATTCTCCATCAACCTCCCTGTACAATTTCTGATGGCAAATTCAAGAACTAAGGTAAAATGGAAGAGAACACAGATGTTGCCCTGTCAGTAACAAAACTGAAATAGATGAGGTCCAAGGAGAGGTGGATGAAAACAAGTCTGTCTCCTGATTCCTCTCCACTAGGGTAAGAGGGTTAATATGAAAATTTGGTCCAAGATGGAAGACGATGAACAATCATAATTAGAAATATATTTGATATTCTTTCTTTACTCTGATTCTGTTTAAAGGGAATTAATAATGATTCATAATATATTTAGAGACTGGATTTTTGCTTCTGGTTTATAATTCCAGAAGGAATTGTCTAGCAATGGCAGCACAGCCCACAGGGCTGCCAGTTCCCCATTTTCTAGTTTCCTTAGGATTTTGTTTGTCTTTACATGGTTTTACTTGTTCTTTAACAAAATAAAAGTGCACGCTCCTACAAAATGTTTTCGTTATCTATATCCTTAAAATATTCACTTCAGCATTTGTATTTGGAGAATAATTGTCTTATGTGTGTGGTGAATTACACAAAGGAAATGAAATCAAACATACAGAAAGCATTCCTGTGAAAGCATACGTTCAGGGACTGGGAAATCAACAAGCTATGTAAAATGAACAAAGCCTTGAGGATAACATGGAATAGGCGGGTCGCAATCACAACCAAGGGAGCAGGTTAGTACAGCACTTTGCCTAAAAATCAGTTTTAAGGAATAGATATTTCACAAAAAGGCACTCTTCATACCTCAGATGCATTAAAAGCAGAGCAAAAAAGTCTTTCTTATGCCAACCCTCAATAACACAAAAATAATTGTCTACAAATGTAAAGAGAATAAATTTGAATTATCTAGATAACCCACGTTAATAATACATTTACAGAAACAGGTTTATCTGGTTAATGACTTCAATCCTTCACTTCTTTTACATAATTGGAAACTATGTTTTGAAAATTATGTTGTGCAACAGTGTGAAATAAATAATCAGAGCAACATCATAAATAACCTAAATTCCTCACTACTGGGCAGGCCTGCAGGGTCCTGTAGCTACACTCTGTGTTCCTTCATTCATTGTTCTAGATCTTGTAAAATGTTCAGAAATAGACTTTCTTTCCTATCTCTCAAATATCCCTTGGACCCTTTTAAAAACATTTTCTAAAACAAGAGTTATTTTAGGAGCCATTGCTGAAAAATCATAGCCAATTTATAATAAAATGTATCTACATATATTCATCAAATTTAACTTTTACGCACTACAGATCATCTGTTGCTGTGAAATAGTGATTTTTTTTTCCCTAACAATCACCGTCTCTATGAGTTTTAGTCCCATTATGTATCTCCAAACAAACTTGGTTTCCAATAATTCTTGTAAGCCATGTTATAATGAGTGATATCTACAGTCACCTCTGTTGTCTTGTTTGAAAGATTATCTAAGTCTTCCTCATAATTTACTGTAGTATATATTTATATTGGAGCCCTGGTGGTGTAGTAATTAAGAGTTCGGTAGCTCGAATCCACAAGCTACTCCCTGGAAAACCTATGGGGCAGTTCTAGTCTGTCCTATAGGGTCGCTATGAGTAGGAATTGACTCAATGACAATGTTTTTTTCTAAATTTTTTTTTTATTGTACTTTAGATGAAGGTTTATAGAACAAATAGTTTCTCATTAAATAGTATACATATTGTTTTATGACATTGGTTAACAACCCCACGACATGTCAGCGTTCTCCCTTCTTGATCTTGGATTCCCTATAACCAGCATTCCTGCCCCTCCTGCCTTCTAGTATTTGTCCCTGGGCTCTTGTGCCCCATTAGTCTCATTTTGTTTTATGGGGTTATCTAATCTTTAGCTGAAGTGTAAACCTCAGGAGTGACTTCATTACTGAGCTGAAAGTGTTTCTGGGTGCCATACTCTCAGCGTTTCTCCAGTTTCTGTCAGGCCAGTAAGTCTCGTCTTTTTTAGTGGTTAGAATTTTTTTTTTTTAATATTTATATTATATTATCTATGAACCTATGCTTTCTTAAAAATCATAATACTGATAGAATATTTCAGACAATAAAACCACAATATCATCTTAGAATTCTTGGCAAAACTTTTGAAATCTTAGTAGTATTGATATTTAGTGACACAGAAACTTCTTGTTTAAAATTTACTTTATGTTTTCACTCTTTTGACCCAGTAACATTATTTCCATGTAATTCTCTAAACATCTATCCTGGAAGACTTCTTCTGGTCAGGATTCAGGGTCTTGATTTTTCCCAAATCAAATGCAAAAAGCTAGGGAAACCTAAGGAGGGGCGGAATAAATCCCAAAAGGTACAATGAATTCTGTAAATCTATGGTTTGGAGCCAACACCACACAATTTGGTTTTTGGTTGATGATTACTTTGGAGAAGAAATATTTGGAGCTAGACCCATGTGATACCTAGGTCAAGAAATTGAGTAGATTGTAATGGAGTTTTTAAATTTGCTTGAGATGCAGACTGAAATAATTTATGGTTGTCTCAACATTTTTCAATTTTCAATTTCTAGTAACCTCTACAATATGTACCAAGTCAATCAAAAGACACTCTCTTGACCAGTTGGTTCTTTTAAATATATACATGTCAAAATATAATCCACATACAGTGCACTTCAACTATTTAAGGTGTACGATTAAATGGTTTTTAATATATTTACAGACATGTGCCACCATTAACACAGTCAAATTTCAAATATTTTCATCACCTCAAAAAGAACCCTGTACTCTTTAGCTATCATCTCCCTAGTTACCCCCAAACCAGTCCTACCTGATGCCATCGAGTCAATTCAGACTTATAGCAACCCTATAGGACAGAGTAAAGCTGCTCCATAGGGTTTCCAAGGAGTGGTTGGTGGATTCTAACTGCTGATCTTTTAGTTAGCAGCTGAATTCTTAACCACTATGCCACCAGGGCTCCAAACCAGTCCCAAGTGACCACTAGTCTACTTTCTGTCTCTATAGATACCTCATTTCTGGACTTTAGTAAGAATTGTATCATGTAATATGTGGTCTTTTGTGACTGGCTTCTTTTACTTCACACAATGTTTTCAAAGATCATCCATGTGGTAGCGTGTATCAGTACTTTATTTCTTTTACCAGCCAAATAATATTCATTTTACGGTTGTACCACTTTCTGTTTATCCATCTGTCAGTTGATGAACATTTAGGTTGTTTCTACCTTTTGACTATTATGAATAATGTTGCTATAAACATTTATGTACAAGTTTTTGTGTGGACATATGTTTTCCTTTTTCTTAGAAGAGTGGAATTGCTGAGCCATATGGTAACTTTGTGTTTCATTATTTGAGGAATTACCACACTGTTTCCAAAGCATCCACACTACTTTACATTCCTAACAGCAGTGTATGAAGTTTTCAATTTCTCCACATCCTCATCAACTCTTGCTATTATCTGACTTTTTTTATTCTATCCATCCTAGTGAGTGTGGTATCTCATTGTGGTTTTGTTTTGCATTTCCCTAATGACGAATAATGTTAAACATCTTTTTGTGTGCTTATTGGCTTTTCTTTCCTTATCTTCCTTAGCAAAATGTCTATTCAGATTCTTTGCCTATGATTTTTAAATTGTATTATTTCTGTTTTTATTTTTCAGATATATATGTTGGCCAATTGGATCTTAAATGAGAAACCCATTTTATTGGAAAAGTCAATGTTAAAATACTTGTGTATCTTTCATCACTTTCGCCACCTCCTCAGTAAAAGAATAAGCTATTTCCTATCGATGTGCTCCATGGGCTTATGAGCCTCATTGATGAAGACAATGAAAATAGTCAATGCAAAAGAATAAAAGATTGTTCTTAAACATAACCTAAATGACTGATCATCACTGAGTTATGAAAATTATTTTCTAAGGAAGGTCCCCTGAATCAGAGAATATTAAGTTTCATAAAATATTTCAGAAATGCCAAACTGACAGTGGCTTAAAAAAAAAAAAAAGTATAGATTCATTTTTCCTTTAGTGGTGATTAAAATTATGTCTGCAGGCTTCTGTGAACATGGCGCTATAGGCAGAAGCACCACACTGTCCCTCCACAGCAAAGATCTGAAAAACTAAGCCAAACAGAGAAAACAGCAATCCTGAAATCCTAAGCATCAAATGAAGAGATAAAGAACTCAGCCAAGCACCAAATGGAATAAGAAACTAACAGAGAACAGAGAATGAGGAAAGATACATGCAGAGGTCCCCTATCAGCTAACACAGCATGGACCTGCCATCTTGGGCTCCTTTCAGAGACCAACAAAATGGGGTACAAGAAAGCAGCTTCATGGAGCTTCCAGCAGGAGAAAGAACAACTGGTAACCAGCAATATACACTTTCCCACTCCGCACCCTTCTTCACCCCCACTCGGCCTCCTCTGCTTCAGGCAGCCACAGTCTTCTTGTCCGGGAGGCACTGGTTTCACCCTGGTGTCACTTGGATTCCACCCACCCGTACTGGCAGGCTCCATAAGTGCCATTTGTTGGCTGCTGGCGTTGTTTTTTTCCACTTCTTTAGATTTCTTCCATACTTCTCACCACCTCCCCCTCCTTTCTCCCAAATACCTGGCTCCATGTGCCATCTTTGCATCTTCCTAAAAGGCTGTGAAATGCCACTCGAATGTGAGACTGCTTCCCTGCCCGTGCTGCCATGTTGGTGGGATCCTGGGGCATTTTTTTTGGTTTGTTTTGAATTCTTTCTTCTTTGTTTTCTGGGAATTGGGAGCCTGTCATAGCCAGGCAGTACTGCCCAGCTTGAGACCTACCCCCTCAGTTTGGCATTTCTGACAGAAGTTCTTTTTTCTTGCTTTTATTTTGGATTTTTTGTGTTTTTTCTTGGGAACATTTTTCTTGTTCTTGTTTTTACTTATTTGTTTTGTTTCGTTTTCACTCTTTTTCCATTTTTGTCTTTCATCATTACTCAGTTTCTCATCTCTCTATACTTTCCTTCTCTTCCTGTCCCATGAATACCTGGTCCTGAGTGACACCTCTACCCCTTCTAGCCAGGCTGTACTTCACAGCCTGGGAAAGACTACCCCAGACCTTGCAGCCACACTGGTGGGATCCCTGGGAGATTTTCTTTTCTTTTTCTTTCCAATTTTTAATTATTCAATTTATTTATTCATTTTTTTCTTTTCTTTTCTTTTTTCTTCTTCTTCTCCTTTTGGTTTTTCTCCATTTCATAGTCTCTCATCTCTCCACTCCAATAGCAAGCTCCTCTAGCACACTTTTTTGTTTGTATGTTTTTGGCTACTGTTCTTCTCTCCTCTCCCCCATACCCATCTTAGCTCCACACATCACAACCTCCAACTCCATCCTGCCTACCTGCACCATGCACTGAACATCACAGAAACAAGCACCAAGGCACGGCCTACCAGAACCTGTCCTGCAAAGATTACTGGCCGCCCTGGTGGCCATAGTAAGTGCCACAAACAACCCATCCCAGCAACTCCTCTTCGGCTATACCTGCCCTGCTGTACCATATCTGAGCGACCAACCCTGCCAATTGGAAAAGGAGGCAAAAAGTATCATGCCCACAGATGAGCAAACAACGAAGAAAACACAGCCCGCCTGCTCAGATGTAGCCAAATAAAACAAAAAAGCAGGAGGAAACAAACAAATCTACAATCAATAAAAGAGAAAAATAACTACCGAATGCCCGAAGACAGCAGACAATATCAAAACATATACAAAAACAGGATAGCAGGAGGTAGCCATAATAAAACATCAGAAGACTTTCCAGTACAAGAAGAGGCCCTACAACTACCTGACAGGAAATTGAAATCTCTAATATTCAGAGCTATCCAAGAGTTGAAACAAAAGGCAGACAAAAATGAGGAAAAAATAGACAAATTCATGGAAAATACAGACAAAAAATGGAAGATTTCAGGAAAATAATATAGGAACAAAATGCCAAAATAAATTCACAACTAAAAATCATACAAAAACAACAATTAGAAATCGAAAAGATAAACAACGAGATTTCAGAAATGGACAGTGTCATAGAAGGGCTGAGGAGCAGGTTTGAAATGATGGAAGATAGGATCAGAAAAACTGAAGAAAAACACTTGGATACAAGTCTGTCTGGGGAAAAATCAGAAAAAAGAACAAAAGAAAATGAGGAAACCCTGAGAATTATGTGGGATACAATCAAAAGAAAAATCTGCAAGTGATCAGAGTTCCAGAACAGGTGAGAAAACAGTAAACACAGAGAGGATCATTGAAGAACTGCTGACAGAAAACTTTCCAAATATCATGAAAGATTAAAAGCTGACCATCCAAGAAGCTCATAGAACCCCATATAAGATAGACCACCCAAAAAAATCACCAAGGCATATCATAATCACACTCACTGAAACCAAAAACAAACAAAGAATCCTGAGAGCAGCTCAAGAAAAACAAACAGTCACATAGACAGGAGAAACAATAAGACTAAGCTCCAATTATTTAGCAGAAACCATGCAGGCAAGAAGGCAATGGGATGACATATATAAAACCTTGAAAGAAAATTATTGCCAGCCGAGAATAAAATATCCTGCAAAACGCTCATTCAAATATGATGGTGAAATTAGGACATTTCCAGATAACAAAAAGAAGGGACTATTTAAAAACCAAACCAAACTTATAAGACTTATTAAAGGGAGTCCTTCGATCCGAAAACAACATCAGCTCACAGGCTGAATCTAGGACGCAGGATTGTACCAGCCAGATACGAACGTAGCAATGAACTCTCAAGAACTATCCAAAATCAAAAGAAATACAAAAGGGAATCAGAGCAGTTAATCCATAAATGACAAAAAATTCAGAACTATAAAAGAGGGAATAAACAGAGTAGGTATAGAACCTTCTAATGGAGAGGAAGGCAAGGCAATACCAAGTAATAATAGACTGCTTCAAACTTAGAAAGATAAGAGTAAATTTCACGACAACCACAAAGAAAGCTGACAAACCTACTCATCAAAATAAAGAGGAAAAACATAAAGTCTCAGTAAAAAGAAAACCTACAAAAACAAAAGAAATGAAAAAAAATTTCACAAACAAAAGTAATTCAGCACAGGAGAGTAAGAGGAACAAAGAAAACGTCAGAACCATAAAAAAAAGCACAAAAAAATGACAACAAGAAACTCACACCTATCAATAATTACACTGAATGTAAATGGCCTCAATGCACCCATAAAGAGATGGAGAGTGACAGAATGGAAAAAAAACAAACAAACCAGGATCCATCAATATGTTGTCTACGAGAGACACACCTTAGACACAAAGATGTGAACTTATTAAAAATCAAAGGTTGGGAAAAAACATATCAGGTAAACAGCTACCAAAAAAGATCAGGAGTGGCAATACTAATCTCAGATAAAATAGACTTTAATACGAAATCCACCAAAAAAGACACAGAAGGACACTGTATAATGATTAAGGGGACTATCCATCATGAAGACATAACCGTAATAAACATTTACACACCCAATGACGGGGCTCCAAAATACATAAAACAAACTCTAACAGCACCGAAAAGAGAAACTAACAGTTCCACAATAATAGTAGGAGACTTCAACACACCACTCTCCGTAAAGGACAGAACAACTAAAAAGAAACTCATCAAAGATACAGAAGAACTAAAAGGCAAAATCACCAACTTGACCTCTTAGGCATATACAGAATACCCCATCCACAGCTGCAAAGTACACATTCTTTTCCAATTCTGTTCTCCAGAACAGATCAGATCTTAGGCCACAGAGCAATCCTCAACAAGATCCAAACTGTTGAGATAATACAAAGTACCTTTTCAGACCACAATGCCATCAAGGTAGAAATAAACAACAGAAAGAGCAAGGAAAAAAAAAATCAATTACATGGAAACTGTCTTAGGCTGGGTTCTCTAGAGAAGCAAAACCAGTTAAGCGTATAAATATATATAGAGAAAGATTTATATCAAGGAAATAACTCACACAATTGTAGAGGCTAAAATGTCCCAAGTCCACAGATCAGGGTGGAGGCCTCTCCCAGTTCACGTAGCTGCAGAAGCTGGTGAACCCAAGATCGGCATGTCAGAGAGGGGCTCCCACTAACAGGCTGTGAAGGTCAGTGAATTCCAAGATCAGCAGACAAGACAATCAGGTACTGATTCACATAGCTGCAGGGGCTGGTGAACCCAAGGTCGGCATGTCGGGGAACCAGACTCTCACTTGCAGGCTGAGAAGTTCGACAAATTCTGAGATCAACTGGTAAACTGCTAGCTCAAGTCCCACAAACCGGAGGTGAGACAACAAGAGGCAGCTGTTGAGTCTGGAACAAGCCCAAAACCTTCACAAGGCAAGCAAGCAGAAGGTAACCGGCAGAAGTCAGAGAGATGAAACTGAGAGGGCAGTGAGCTGCCACAGGCCCCGCCTCCTCCAGTACCACTCAGCAAATTCCATCATGGGGGTGATCACATTACACAACTGCTAAAACACTGAGAATAGTGGTCTAGCCAAGTTGACATAGGATCTTAACCATCACAGAAACTGAATAACACCCAGCTTACAAACCACTGGGTAATAAAAGAAATCAGAGATGGAATCAAAAAATTCCGAGAATCAAACGAGAATGAAAACACATCATGCCAAAACCTTCGGAACACAGCAAAGACAGTCCTCAGAGGACAATTTATAGCAATAGATGCACACATCAAAAAAGAAGAAAGAGACAAAATCAAAACATTAACTTCACAACTCAAACAAATAGAAAGAGAACAGAAAAAAAAAGCCCACAGTCACCAGAAGAAAGGAAATAATAAAGATCAGAGCAGAAATAAATGAAATAGAGAATAGAAAAACAGTAGAAAGAACCAACAAAACCAAAAGTTGGTTCTCTGAAAGAATCAACAAAATAGACAAACCAATGGCCAGACTGACAAAAGAAAAACAGAAGAGGACACAAATAACCCAAATAAGAAATGAAATGGGGGACATTACAACAGACCAAACTGAAATAAAAAAGATCATAACACAGTAGTATGAAAAACTATACTCCAACAGTTTTGAAACCCTAAAGGAAACAGATAAATTTCTAGAAACACACTACCTACCCAAACTATCACAAAGTGATGTTGAAAATCTGAGCACACCCATAACAAGAGAAGAGATTGAAAATGTAATTAAAAAAAAAAAACTCCCAACAAAAAAAAAAGCCCTGGCCCAGATGGCTTCACAGGAGAATTCTACAAAACATTCAGAGAAGAGCTTGTACGAGTACTACTTAAACTATTTCAGAACACAGAAAAGGAAGCAGAATTTCCAAATTCATTCTATAAAGCCAGCATAACCCTGATACCAAAACCAGGCAAAGATGTCAAAAAAACAGAAAATTACAGACCAATATCTCTCATGAATATAGATGCAAAAATTCTCAACAAAATTCTAGCCAATAGAATTCAGCATCATATCAAAAAAATAACACACCACAAACAAGTAGGATTCATACCACGTATGCAAGGAGGGTTCAACAATAGAAAATCAATCAACATAATTCACCACATAAATAAAAGGAAAGAAAAGAATCACATGATCATCTCAATTGATACAGAAAAGGCATTTGACAAAGTCCAACACCCATTCCTGATAAAAACTCTCAATAAAATAGGCATAGAGGGGAAATTTCTCAACATAATAGAGGGCACCTATGCAAAACCAAGAGCCAACATCATTCTTAATGGAGAGAGGCTGAAAACATTCCCCTTGAGAATAGGAACCACACAAGGATGCCCTTTATCACCAGTCCTATTTAACATTGTGCTGGAAGTTCTAGCTAGAGAAATAAGGCAAGAAACAGAAATAAAGGGCATCTAAATTGGTAATGAAGAAGTGAAACTGTCCCTGTTTGTGGATGACATGATACTATACATAGAAAACCCTAAAGACTCCATGAGAAAACTACTGGAACTAATAGAAAGATTCAGCAGAGTAGCAGGATACAAGATAAACATACAAAAATCAATTGGATTCCTATACACTGATAAAGAGAACAATGAAAAGGATATCACGAAAACAATACCATTTATAATAGCCCCTAAAAATATAAAATACTTAGGAATAAATCTAACCAGCTCTGTAAAAGACCTATACAAAGAAATCTACAAAACATTACTGCAAGAAACAAAAGAGATCTACATAAATGGAAAAACATACATGCTCATGGATAGGTAGACTCAGTATTGTGAAAATGACAATTCTATCCAAAGCAATTTATAAATACAAGGCAACCTTTATCCAAATGCCAACAGTATTCTAGAAAGAGATGGAAAACTAATCATTAACTTTATATGGAAAGGGAAGAAGTCCTGGATAAGTAAAGTACTACTGAAGAAGAATAAAGTAGGAGTACTCACACAACCTGACCTCAGAATCTAGTATACAGCTACAGTAGTCAAAACAGCCTGGTACTGGTACAATGACAGATACATTGACCAATGGAACAGAATTGAGAACCCAGATGTAAATCCATCCACCTACATTCACTTGATCTTCGAGAAGGACCCAAAGTCCATCAAATGGGGAAAAGACAGTCTTTTTAACAAATGGTGGTGGTGAAACTGGATGTCCATCTGCAAAAAAAATGAAACAGGACGCATACCTCACACCACATACAAAAACTCATTCAGAATGGATCAAAGACCTAAATATAAAGCCAAAAACTATGAAGTTCATAGTATAAAAAATAGGATCAATGCTAGAGGCCCTAATACATGGCATTAACAGGATACAAACTATAACCAACAACACACAAAATCCAGAAGATAAGATAGATAATTGGAATCTTCTAAAAATCAAATACCTATCCTCTTCAAAAGACTTCACCAAAAGAGTAAAAAGAGAACCTACAGACTGGAAAAAAATTTTTGGACATTATGAGTCTGACAAATGTTTAGTCTCTATAATCTACAAGAAAATCCAACATGTCAGCAACAAAAAGACAAATAATCCTATTAAAAAATGGGCAAAGGAAATGAAAAGACAGTTTACCAAAAAGGCATTCAAGTATCCAACAGACACAATCCCTTATATCCTAGAGAAATAAGAACTGTCACAGGAATAGACATATGCACACCCATATTCATAGCAGCATTGTTCACAATAGCAAAAAGATGGAAACAACCTAGATGCCCATCAACAGACGAATGCATAAACTATAGTACATACACACAGTGGAGTATTATGCAACGATAAAGAACAATGATGAATCTGTGAAGCATCTCATAACATGCATGAAGCTGGAGGACATCATGCTGAGCGAAATAAGTCAATCACAAAAGGACAAATATTGTATGAGACCTCTATTTTAAAAACTCATGAGAAAGTTTACACACAAAAAGAAACAATCTTAGTTAGTTATGGTGGATGGGAGGGGTGGAGGGAAATACTAAATAGACAATAGATAAGTGGTATCTTTGGTGAAGTGTAAGACAGTACGCAATACTGGGGAAACCATCACAGCTTGTACAAGGAAAAGTCATGTAAGCGCCATAGACACGTCCAAACTCCCTGAGGGACTGAATTGCTGGGCAGAGGGCTGTGGGGACCATGGTCTCGGGGAACATCTAGCTCAATTGGCATGACACAGCTTATAAAGACAATGTTCTACATTTGACCTTGGTGAGTAGCGTCAGGTGTCTTAAAAGCTTGTCAGCAGCCATCTAAGATACTCCACTGGTCTCACCTGTTCAGGAACAAGGGAGAATGAAGAGAACAGGATGCAAGGAAAAGATTAGTCCAAAGGACTAATGGACCACAGCTACCAAGGCCTCCACCAGACTGAGTCCAGTACATCTAGATGGTGTCCAGCTACCACCACTGACTGCTCTGAACAGGATCACAATAAAGGATTGTGGATAGAGCTGGAGTAGGATGTAGAACAAAATTCTAACACACTAAAAGACCAGATTTACTAGCCTGACAGACACTGGAGAAACCCTGAGAATACGGCCCCCAGAGACCCTTTTAGCTCAGTGGTGAAGTCACTCCCGAGATTCACTATTTAGCCGGGGATTGGACAGCCCCATAAAACAAAATGGGGCTAATGAGGCACAGCAGTCCAGGAACAAGGACTAGAAGGCAGGAAGGGACAGGAAAGCTGGTAATAGGGAACCTAAGTTTGAGAAAGGACATGAGTTGACATGTCCTGGGGTTGTTAACCATTGTCATAACTGTTTAATGAGAAACTATTTTGTTCTGTACACCTTCATCTAAAGTACAAAAAAAAAAAAAAAGAATTATCTATGTGAGATCAATTTGACAACACCATATCTAATGGTTTTGATGGAAAGCCTAGGGGACAGTGAGTTGAAGACAATGGTGATGGAGTAATTTGGAAAAGGATAGTGAGAATAGCAGCAAAACTGGAAGAATGTAATTGATATCACTGAATTTCACAGTTAGAAATCTTTGAAATGGTATGTCTTTGGCTATGTATATTTTCACCAAAAAAAAAAAAAAAAAAAAAAAAGCTCCTCCAAGGTCAAGAAGGGAGAGTGTTGACATGTCGTAGGGTTGTTAACCAATGTCATAAAACAATATGTGTACTGACTATTCAATGAGAAACTATTTTTTCTGTAAACCTTCACCTAAAGTACAATAAAAAAATATATTATGCATGCAGCCTAGGGCTAAAATAAAGCTCTGTGATTTCAAGAAAACAAGCTGACGCTTGCATGTGTTGCTGCCATCATTAAGCCATAGCTTACACCTCAGGGTCCAAAGTAGCTTCCTGGCCTCCAACAAGGAGGTATATATTTCAGCCAGCCAAAATGAGAGAAAGAAGAGTCTATTCCCTTCCTATAAGCATATTTCCTGAAAGTCACAAATAATGCCTCCACCTATATTCTACTGGTTACTACTGGTTAGAATATAGTCAGATTACTATTGGTAACTCAAGGGAGGTGGGGAATGTAGTTTTTTTTTTTTTTTTTTTTTTTTTGAGTGACCATATGACCAGTTTAAAAAGATAAGAATTCCACTATTAAAAAAGAAAAGATGCCTGGATATTTGGAGAAAACCAGCTGCTTCTATTATGGCATTAAAAACATTGATACAGGAGGCATATCCTGAGCAAGCAGAAGATTGTTATTGTTAGATGCAGTCGAGTTGGTTCTGACTCAGCAACCCCAAGTACAACTGAACAAAACACTGCCCAGTCCCATGCCATCCTCACAATCTTTGCTAAGTTTGAGCCCACTGTTGCACCACTGTTCAATCCATCTCACTGAGGATCTTCCTTTTTTTCACTGACCCTCTAATTTACCAAACATGATGTCCTCCTACAGGGACTGATTCTTTCTGACAACATGTCCAAAATACGTGAGACAAACTCACCATTCTTGCTTATAAGGAGTATTATGGCTGTACTTCTTCCAAAACAGATTTGTTTGTCCTTCTGGCAGTTAATGGTATATTAAATATTCTTTGCAAACAGAATAATTTAAATGGATTAATTCTTGTTTGGTCTTCTTTATTCATTGCCCAGCTTTGCATGCATGTGAGGCAACTGAATACACCATGGCTTAGATCAGGAGCACCTTAGTCGTCAAAGTGACATCTTTGCTTTTTAACACTTTAAAGAGGTTTTTGCAGCAAATTTGCCCAATGCTATACCTCTTTTGATTTCTTGACTGCTGCTTCCACGGGTGTTGAAAATGAAATCTTTGACAACTTCAATCTTTTCTCAGTTTATCATGATGATGCTTAATGTTCCGGTTGTGAGGATTTTTGTTTGCTTTATGTTGAGCTGCAATCCATGCTGAAGGCTTTAGTCTTTGATCCTCATCAGTAAGCGCTTCAAGTCCACTTCACTTTCAGCAAGCAAGGTTGTGTCATCTGCATATTGCAGGTTGTTCATGAGTCTTCCCTCCAATCCTAATGCCACATTCTTCTTCATATACTCTGGCTTCTCAGATTATTTGCTCAGCATACAGACTGAATAAGTGTGGTGAAAAGGTACAAACCTGACACATGCCTTTTCTGACTTTAAATCACACAGTACTCCCTTGTTCTGTTGGAATGACTGCCTCTTGGCTTATGTACAGTTTCTGCATGAGCACAATTAAATGTTTTGGAATTCCCTTTCTTTGCAATGTTATCCATGATTTGTTATGGTCCACATAGTCAAATACTTTTGCATAGTCAATAAAACACAGGTAAACATCTTCCTGGCATGCTCTCCTTTCAGCCAAGATCCATCTGACATCAGAAATGATAACCTTCATTTCATGTCCTCTTCTGAATCTGGCTTGAATTTCTGGCAGTTCTCTGTCGATGTACTGCTGCCACTGTTTTTGAATTGTCTTCAGCAACATTTTACTTGTGTGTAATATTAATGATATTATTCAATAATTTCCACATTCTGTTGGATCACCTTTCTATGGAATGGGCACAAATATGGATCTCTTCTAGTTGATCGGCCAGGTAGCTGTCTTCCATATTTCTTGGTATAAATGAGTAAGCACTTCCAGCATTAAATTAGTTTGTTGAAACATCTCAGTTGATATTCTGTCAATTCCCGTAGCCCTGTTTTTTGCCAATGCCTTCAGTGCAACTTGGACTTCTTCCTTCAATGCCATCAGTTCTTCATCATATGCTACCTCCTTAAATGTCTGAATGACAACCAATTCTTTTTGGTACTGTGACTCTGAACATTCCTTCCATCTTCCTCTGATTCTTCCTGCTTTCTTCAGTATTTTGCCCATTGAATCCTTCAGTATTGCAACTTGAGGCTTGAATTTTTTCTTCAGTTCTTTCAGCTTGAGCAATGCTGAGTGTGTTCTTCCCTTTTGTTTTCTGACTCCAGGTTTTTGCACATTTCATTGTAATACTTTGTCTTCTCGAGCTTCCCTTTCAAATTTTCTGTTCAGTTCTTTACTTCATCATTTCTTCCTTTCGCTTGAGCTTCTCTACATTCAAGAGCAAGTTTCAAAGTCTCTTCTGACATCCATTTTGGTCTCTTCTTTCTTTCCTGTCTTTTAATGTCCTTTTTCTTTCTTCATGTATGATGTCCTTGAGTCATTCCACAACTCGTCTGTTCTTCAGTCATTAGTATTCAATGTGTCAAATGTATTCTTTAGATAGTTGCTAAATTCAGTTGGGATTTATGCAAGATCATACTTTTGGCTCTCGTGAACTTTTTTTAAAATTTTCTTCAACTTGAACTTGAATTTGCATATGAACAAATGATGGTCTGTTTCACAGTCAGCCCCTGGCCTCGTTTTGACTGATGATGCTGAGCGTTTATGTTGTCTCTTTCCGCAGATGTAGTCAATTTGATTCCTGTATATTCTATCAGGTGAGATCCACGTGAATGGTCACCGTTTACGTTGCTGAAAAAAAAGGTATTTGCAATGAATAAGTTGCTGGTCTTACAAAATTCTATCATTTGATCTCCAGCATCATTTCTATTACCAAGGCCACATTTCCAACTACTGATCGTTCTCCGTTTCCATCTTTCACATTCCAATCACCAGTAATCATCAATGCATCTTGAGTACATGTTTCAGACTGCAGATTTTGTTAAAAATCTTCAATTTCTTCTTCTTTAGTGTTAGTGGTTGGTGCAGAAATTTGATAATAGTCATTTTAACTGGCCTACATTGCAGATGTACAGCCATTATCCTGATACTACTGTACTTCAGGATAGATCTTGAAATGTTCTTTATGATGATGAACATGACACCCTTCCTCTTCAATTTGTCACTCTCAGCTTAGTAGAACATATGATTTTCCAATTCAAAATGGTTAATACCAGTCCATTTCAGCTCCCTAATGGCTAGGATATCGATCTTTAAGCCTTTCATTTCATTTTTAACAACTTCAAATTTTCCTAGATTCATACTTGTACATTCCACGTTCTGATTATTAATGGATTTTTATAAGCAGAAGGTACACTTGTTAATAGCCCCCCTTTTTCAGATTCTTAGAAAAAGACTTATATATTAAATATTTGCTTCTGTTGCCAAAGATCTGGAGCACAGAGTATTAGCTGAAATGAGATAGGAGGGTAATTGATTGACCAGGATAAACTCCACTCCTGTCATCATCAGAAATAAAAGTTTCTCATTATTAGCTTTGATTTAATCCATTCACTTTCAAATCATAATAATTACTTTGATAAAGCATCGTGTGTAACCCCAGTAATATCATTTTGTAGAAAATACAATTTGTAGGCACAAAAGCAGACCATGAACCATGGGATATGCTGAACACACGGGAGAGGGATTTGTCATCAGTTATCAAAATCTCTTGCCTCACTGCTTTTGGTAGCATTTCAAATAATCGCTTTCTTATGTGCTCATGAATATCTAGGTCATGAAAACAAGCAGGGGTCAGCAGATTTGACTCATTTCCGCACAATTTGGTGCCACTTAGGGAGGCTCTTCTGGGGCAGGAGTGCCTAACATGGCCTCATTCACTTGTCAGGGGCCTTTGTGCTGGTTGTCAACCTAGGCATCCTGGTTCTCCTACACATTATCTCTCTCTTTCTTTATGTTGTCTCATACTCAGGTCCTCTTTCTCCATGAGCCTGTCAGAAGAATAATGGAAATTTCTTTACAGAGCAAGCAGCTTCCAAGAGAGTGAATATGAAGGTACATTAGGTAAAGAATGAAGTCCACATGACAAAAAGAAACATTTTCACTGAATTATGTTCTGTTCAGAGCATATGTGCAATATTATGCCTAGTCCTGTGATTACTTTGAGAAAAGGACATTAATAATGGTGAAATGGTCACAGAAGTAATTTTAAAAATTTGTGCTATGAGGTATAGTTTAGGAAAAAACATTAAATTTGTAGAGTGGAAGAGTCAGGAAAAATAAATTAGCCATCTTCTAACTTGGAGAATTGTGTGAATAGTAATCTTTTCTATTGTTTCAGAAGGTTAGCCAGAACCCATGGTAGGAATTTGAGAGATATATCTGCTTTTGGATTAAGCAACAATATTTGAACCGATAGAGCCCAAAATAGATAATGAGCAAGGTAATGATTTCCCAGTCACAGAATGTATATACCTAACTGAAGACCTGGAACAGAGGAGGTGTTTAATATACATTTTAAAAAAATAGGGATTGTCTATCTAACGTGGCATCTTGTGAGACGAATTACTCAATGAGTAGTGGAACGTATAAGAATAATCTCAAAATCCTTTCTAACATCATAGCTCAGTAAATCTATGATTCTAAAAGAGGTAGGTTCAGTTTGTATCTTATTTTAAAAGGTTTATCAGTGAAAGAAATACAACTTTCTTACTATAAAACTGCCACATATTCTGCCAGCCTGGACGTTTAAAGAAATTATAGCACAACTCCAGTGCATTGGCCATAAATGAGGTACATTGGTGTAGTGATGACATTTTATCTTCCTATCTATCATTTTAGTTCTTCTCATAATTTTTTCTTGGATGTTTTTACAATAATGTGCATGTCTTTTTTATATTTTTATTTAGTTTTCATATTTATTAGAGCTTATGTGCTACAGGGCAATAACCATATCTACTCTATTTTCTCTGTATTAAGCTCAAATAAGCACCTTGTAAAAGTTAATTCAACGTTAGTTTCAAGATGATTTATCTTCAGTGTTTTTTTTTTTTTCATGATATCATTCACTGAAACTAATATCTCAAGTCTGGGGAATTAAATATCAGAAGATACTATCATGAAGAATGTATAAATACACACACAGATGCATACTGCATATTTTCAAGTGCTTTCACATAAGAGTCCTAGCTTCCCTAAATTGCTAACATGGCATATGTTAATTTAATAGTTAATCTATCCATAATATATGTCTAATAAAAAATGCATCTCTCAAAGCTCATGGAAGTTTTATTCTGAACTGATTCTAAAAACAACAGAAATCTGTGGCAAAGTAAATAATAGGCATTTGAAGAGTGCCAAGTCCCTCTTTCACATACACATTTCCACTATTGTCAGTGGTGAGTGGTGCTTAGGAAGAGATAACTGAGAAACTTTACTTTTACAGGTGACTATTACATTTCTGGAGCCCTGGTGGTGCCCTGGTTAAGAGCTCAGGCTGCTAATCAAAAGGTCAGCAGTTTGAATCTAACAGCTAGTCCTTGGAAACCCTGTGGGGCAGCTCTACTCTGTCCTATAGGGTCACTATGAGTCAGAATCAAATTGAAGGCAAAGGGTTTGGTTTTTTTAATTGTATTTCTATTCCACCTTACATTTCCTAAACCCATGAAAATAATACCGGTTATCAACCTTTACTCTCTCTGATGGCAATTATTAACATTTCAAACTGAAAGGTTTTTGGATTAATGTAGAGACGTTTCTCCCCGTGAAATGATAGCATTTGTAAATACATCTGAAAGATCATTGGCAGTGCACCTATATTATCTTTACAGAAGTGATATTTTCTTTACCTATCAATAATTTATCTTTTTTGCAAATACATTCCTATTAAAATAATATTGTTTTCTTGAAGTTAAAATTTTCAAGGCAGAATAAAGGCAAATTTATTGACCCATTTATTTCTATCATTAAAACTGACATCTTGACTTCTATGAATCAAATAGTCATTTAAAGACTGGATGCAGCACAAATAGGACATTGGATAATATATAGAAAACATTTCCAAAATAAATCAAGATATTTAAAATCTTATTTACACTACAAGTTTGGACACTCATAGTAAGAAATCAGAAAATAATAAACTAGTTAAAGTAATTTTAGGGTAGTGGTTAAGAGCACAATCTTTAGCATCAGATAAAATAGCTTTGCATCTTGAAAATTATATGACTCTAAGCAAGTTGATTTCTTTGAGCCTCAGTTGTTTCAAATGTCAATATGAAAAATAATACCTAACTCACAGGATCATGCTATGCATTAAATGAGATGTTGTTGTTGTTAGGTGCTGTCGAGTCGATTCTGACTCATAGCAACCTTATGTACAGCAGAATGAAACGCTGCCCTGTTCTGCGCCATCCTCACGATTGTTATTCTTGAACCCACTATTACAGCCACTGAGATAATGAGATAATGTACATAAATTGCTAAACACAGAATCTGGCAAAGATTAAGTTCTCAACGCACAGCAATTGTCATTGTTATTAGTATCAAGCCAAATCAGAGTATTCTTAAATCAACTGAGTAAGATCATCAGGCTGGTTATGCATATAAAATAAATTGAAAGACTGTGAATTCAGGCTACTTCACGGGAGATAGGTAATTTTTGCTTGTATTGTCTAAATAACAGCCAACATATTTCATTTTATAGTCATAGCTAATGGCCTAATTTAATAAACTATTTAAAAGAGATTTATTCAGCTCCACTCCTGAATTCACAGGCCAGAGGTCAGTTACAAGGTCATGGGTGAAAACAGCTTCTGCATTTCTGCTGCGATTTGAGAATCGGCTTCCTTTCTCTACAAAAAAGTAAAGTAAGTTTTTTTTTTTTTCTACCTACATAGAAAATACTGTAGAACCCTAAAGTCCAAAAGAGAAAAAATTGCTCTCTTGAGCCTTTAATATTTTTAATATTAGCAACTTTAATTTCAGGTTTAAAGACAGATTGGTTGGGGAAAAAAAAAAACCTCTAGCTAAAATGACTTTAGGGGACATCGTGTAAAATGTACATTTTACACAGAATATTTAATAACATGATACATAAATTATAACACTAAAACCCAAATTGTAAGTTGACTCAGGGGAAGTTAGAAAGGTTAGGGCTTAGACGAGTAATAAAGGAGGAACACGTCCTCATTACTTTGAGGGGAGGTGTTGTATCAAGACAGAGGTTTCCTATAGAATGATTTATTAGTGCTTTCAAGGAAATGTACTAAGAACCCTGCTCATAAAGTTCTCCTACGGTTAATTCATACTGCGTCTATTTGCTTGGATGCTGTGTGTATATATTTGACTTCTAGCCATAGATTTGCTGTGAAAAATTAAGACACAATCTGTAATATATTTTCCTAAGTAAAAGAGAACCATGGGAATTTTACAAACAGAAGTTCACAGTTTTAACTCTGCTAGAGAATGCTACTCAATAGCTACATTTCAGATTCTACTTGGACTGGGGCAAGTGGAAATATTTTGGTCAAAATGAAAGGAACCATCATCTATCCTTATTGCCCTCAAAATTTAAAATTACCTTTGACTTGTTTGTCACACATCCCCCATTTAATTGTGTGTCCAGTCTTATCAATTCTACCTGTAATACATCTCTCAGATTGATCTTTTTTTTCTTTTCTAATCTCCCTGTAGAAATAACTGAGTGCTCATAACGTGACATTGTACCTGTCTTATAGGCTTCCTTCCTAACTGGTTTCCCTAAGACCAACTTTCCTTTTCTAGTCCATTTTTCTCACCAAATGAAGGATTATTCTTCCCAAAGTATCTCACTGATCAGACCACTTACCTGATCCAAAGTTGTTAAGAGTTCTTTGTAAGGGAAAATAGCTTAGATCCATCTTATTTTAATCTCAGAGAAATTATAACAATGTAAGCCTCACATTATTTAATTCAGCCAACAATTCTGTCAGGAAACTACAAATGCTAAAATATTTATTATTACTTAAGGTCATAAGCTGGATATACAGGAAGGTGATAATTAACTTACTATGACGTCCCTGAACTAGAGCTAATTAACTCTACCTACATCAAAGGACTTTGGATATTCTTTTGACTTTGCAAACATAGGTAACGGTAGAGTCATGAAAAAAAATATGTTCAAAAATGAAATGAATTGACTCAGACTAATATCAAACCAAAAACAGAAACTTGATTTGTCACACAGCTCTAATGCCACCTCACAGATCCAAAGCATCTCCTAAATGGTCTCCTCTCATTCTTTCCATCAAGCTCTTTGTATTTACCTCTCTCTAAATGTAAATTTCAAGGGACTAGAATCTCAATACCGTTCCAGCTGCCCGACATAGAAAACAAAGTAGGACGGGCTCAAATGTGAGTTAATTTTTTTGAGAGGAGTCTGGTCTTGCCTAAACGTTTTTTCCCTCCCTGATACTTAAATTTCCACAACTATTATATTGTTTTTGGAGGGATTTTATCATGCAGAGTTAGATGAAAATAGGAGAGAATGGAAGAACAAGAGATTGTGTCCACACCTGTGGTCTACTGTTTAAGGAAGGAATTTCCTCAAGTAATTTGCCTAAACTGGGAATGTAGCAGAAGTAGAGGTGATCGCTTAAGTTCAGTAGAATATATTGTCAAAGGCCTTGGACTTTTCTGCTGGACCTATCAGAAAAGATTCTTTTACTTCTCGGGAATTATAAAGACTATGTAAGTTCCAGCTGCATACAGCCATTTTCTATGAGGACATGGAGAAAATCCTCTTAAATTGGAGAGGATGAGGCCAAGCAGAGAAACTGAGGCAAAAAAATGAAAAGAAGATAGAACTCTCAAAAGATTATTTTAGCCCTTTGGATAGCTATACTTGGACCAGCTGACCCTATTGCCTTCAGTGTAATGAATTAAAACCGTCCTTCACTTTTTTTTTTAATTGGGGTAAAACATGTATAGGGATCCCTGGGTAGTATAAATGGTTAAGCACTAGACTACTAACCAAAAGGTTGGTGGTTCAAACCCACTCAGAGGCTGTAAGGCCCGGTGGAAGTAAATCCTGGTGATCTGCTTCCAAAAGATCACAGCCTTGAAAATCCTATGTAGTGCCATTCTGCTTTCCACTCATGGGGTCGCCATGGGTCAGAATTTACCTAAAGGCAACTAACAACAACAAAATATATGTAACAAACATTTGCCATTTTAACCATTTTTTAAAGTTTTTAAATTTTTTTATTGTACCTTAGGTGAAGGTTTACAGAACAAATAGTTGTCATTAAACAGTCAGTAACATATTGTTTCATGACATTGGTTAACAACTCCACGACATGTCAACCCTCTCCCTTCTCGACCTTTTTTTTTTTTTTGGTGAAAATATACATAGCCAAAGATATACCATTTCAAAAATTTCTACACGCACAGTTCCGTGACTTTGATTACGTTCTTCTAGTTGTGCTCCCAACTTGAGAAAAGAAAACAAAAACAAACAAACAAACAAAAAAAGCCCCGGGATCCCACCAGCATGGCAGCAGGGACTGGGAAGCAGTTCCACACTCGAACAGAGCTCTACAGCCCCTCAGGAAGAAGCAAAGATGGTGCACAGGAGCCAGGTATTTGAGCGAAAGGAGGTGGAGGTGGTGAGAGGTAAGGTACATCTAAAGAGACTTTGTCTGAATCATTACCTGGAGAATTGCCTGAGGCACATGCTTTACAAGACAATGCTGAATGTTCTCAACTCAAAACATTTCCTTACCACCGATTTTGGCTTCTAGACCTATACCAAAAAAAAAAAAAAAAAAAAAAAACATTGCCTTTGAGTCGATTTCCACTCATAGCAACCCTATACGACAGAGTAGAACTGCACCATAGTTTCCAAGAAGTGCCTGGTGTATTAGAACTGCTGACCTTTTGGTTAGCAGCCATAGCTCTTAACCACTATGTCACCAGGGTTTCCTCTAGACCTATAACTAGACTTAAGCCCCAGCAAGCCCCAAAAGGTGAAGTACAAAGTGTAACCCAGGAGGAGGTACACTACACTCCAAAAGTATTTCTTGACTTTTCTAATACGTGCAATCAGAAACCTGGGGAATATGTGTAGGCACGGCTATTAAGGGTGTGGGATAATGGTGCAAGGAACATAAAGATGGATCAGTTTGGGTTTATTGATATGGGCCCACTAATCATAGATTCTTCATTCAATGTTTCAACTCAAGAAGTTAGGAAAAGACCTAATAGTTTATTTGGTTGGGTCACTAAAGCGTGGATTACACGGTAGCCTACACTAAATCAAGATGAAGTACCAGACCTGCCTTGGTATACTGTAGAAGAAGGTATCCAAAGACTTAGGTAAATTAGCATGCTAGAGTGGATTTATCAGGTCAGACCCACAGACCCACACAAGGAGTGCCCAGGGGACACAGTTTTGCCACAACTGTGAGGAACAGATTTGTGCAGGGAGCCCCAGCATCCTTGAAGACTGTTGTATATTGCTATTTTCTGAAAATCAAATTTGACAGTGAGAACTGTCCTAACTGAATTAAGACACCTAACCACAATGGGACTGATTGGACCCCGTGGTAGTAGGAGCCAAGTGGCTGCACTCAAATAACAAAGACAAGGTGGGCGTGGTTACCATAACAGACAGAACAGTCAAAGCAGTAATCAGAATAGTCTTATAGACTTATGGTGTTGGCTACTTAGTCATTATGTCCCTAGGAGTGAAATAGATAGGAAATCTACTAAATATTTACGTGATCTGTACAAGCAGATGAATTCAAGTAAATTACATTGCATAAAATCAGCACATTTTCAACATTGATCTCCAAACTGGAGAGTTGTGAATGGTAAAGGATAATTTTTAAAGCAAAAAAACATGATTTGTATACAAATGTAAAATAAATACATGTCAAATTTGTCACATTAATTAATAAATGAACCAGTAAAATGTAAAAACAAAAAATGGTTCAAAGGAGAATTCAAAGAACAGACACATATGCAATCAGAAAGGTTGAAATAAATTGCTAACAGATGCACTATTTTTCAATATATACAGGGCAATAATCAATTGCTTTTCCACCAGACAAAATTCAACTACAGTTCTACAATGAAAATCATTTGCATTCCTATCAGTTTCTACAGCATGAAGAGGTATAAAAAAGCTCAAAGACAATGAAAGGCACAGATCTCTATAAAATCAGTAAACCTCAGAAGAGTACACTAGACAATGGCCTATTTTTACTGAAAAAACACTCAGTAATCTTTTTTACCCATTATAAAATCTTTCACAATTTTTCCTAACAAAATGCTTAAAGAAAATTCACCTTATCAGTACATGAGGAGTCAAGTAACTGATAAGTAACCCTATATATTTTTAAATTTTGTAGCTCCAATTTTATTATCCTGAAGTTCTCCCTGCTTTTGAAACTTTAAAAAACCAATATTGATTCTGATCTCCATAATGGCCTCTGAAAATACCCATGTCTATAATGGGTAGTGTTTGGTTTTCTGAGGACCATTAGTCTGAGTGAAACCATGCTGTTGTTGTTGTTAGGTGCCATCGAGTCAGCTCCAGCTCATAGAAACCCTATGTACAACGGAACGGAACACTGCCTGGTCCTGCACCATCCTGCTGTGTTTGAGCCCATTGTTGCAGCCACTGTGTCAATCCATCTCTTTGACGGTCTTCCTCTTTTTTGCTGACCTTCTGCTTTATCAATCTTTTCTAGCAATTGGCCTTTCCTGATGATGTGTCCAAAGTAAGCTAGCCAAACTCTCACTATCCTTGTTTTTAAGAAACATTCTAGTTGTATTTCTTCTAAGACTGATTTGTTCATTCTTTTGGCAGTCCACAGTACATGCAATACTCTTTGCCAATGCCACAGTTTGAACACATCTATTTTTCTCTTTCCCTTTTTCACTATCCAACTTTTGCATGCATATGAGGTGATTAAAAAGACTATGGCTGCAGCAGTGCTTTAGGACACTGTCGATGTTATATACATCCCTTTATGGACAGGGCTCCTGTGAGCTGCTTGCCTGGATCACTGACCCCTTCATCTGACTGAGTAGAAGTGGAGAGTCATGTTAAGTTTAAGCTCCAGATGAAGTCGTGGGCAGCCAAAAGGCTATCCTGGATCTGAGAATAAAAGTAGGATGTGGGAAGCTCATATTACAGATTCGGAAGATGAGCACAGGTCAACAATTCAGCAACCTCATAATATGTCCAAGGGTTTTTGCTGTAAATACGTTGTTGCTGTTGTGTGCTGTTGAAGTGATTCAAACTCATAGCGACCCTATAGGACAGAGTAGAACATATACAACCAAGCCTATATGGTTTCCGAGGCTTTAATCTTTATGGGAGCAGATCGCCAGGTCTTTTCTGTCATGGAGCCTCTGGTAGATTTGAACCGTAGATCTTTCACTCAGTAGCTGAGTGCTTAGACATTGCACCACAAGGGATTCTCCCTGTAAATATAATTCTAATTAAAATTATTGTCTTAGAAAGTTATCTCCAGATTGTGCTAAATGACCACCTTTCTCTGTCCTAGTATTTTTGTTCTATATGAGATCCTGTGAAGAAGTGCTAATTTGTCCCCTATGTTTCACAGACATACACCACTGATTATTTACTGCCAACGTATTTGTTTGCTGCCAAGTAGAAAGGGTCGTAATGATGGCTTCCAGCTTCTTTGTTTTATGTACATCTTCAGTTAAAAAACAAACAAACAAACCCATTGCTGTCAAGTCAATTCCAACTCATAGTGCCCCTATAGGACAGAGTAGAACTGCCCCATAGAGTTTCCACAGAGCGCCTGGTAGATTCAAACGTTGACCTTTTACTTAGCAGCCATAGCACTTAACCGCTGTGCCACCAGGGTTTCCACATGTTCAATTTAGAGCTGGCTAAAAGCACCTCTCACATTTCCGCGTCCATTTTTTCCCCAGAGAAGCTTGGTAAATTTTAGCTCCCTTGCTATCAAATTTACCAAAATGGCTATTTCTTTTTTTATGTCTGCCTTTTTGTTCACAGCAATTTCTTAGCCTCTTCTATAAACATGCCAAGGTTTTAATTGCATTTAAAAAATGAAACAAATTAAATGCAAGAAGGAGAATAGCAAAAATAAGGTTTGACTAAAGAGAAAAATTAAAACAAAATGGAATAAAGAAGGCTTTAAGGCCTATTTTATTTTTTGAGATTTTTGAGCTTCACCTTATTATAATGTGAGCAAAGATCTTCAATCGTCTGCAGAAGAATTTTTAAAATTATACGACATTCTTAACAGTAGTATTTTTAAAGTAGCCTCTACCTAGTTGATTTACATCTTAATACCTGAGTGTTCTAAACAGACAATTAACAGGATAGCTTATTCAGTTGTGGAGTCTGAAAACAAGTTCCCAACAAAATTAAATTTAAAAATTAAAAATCTTAAACATTAAGTAAATCATCCATGGTGTTTGTTTGTTTTCATTTAAGATCTACTTTATGATAAATTTCATAACATTCTTTTAGATGTGTAGAAAAAGGAAATTGATTTAGAAATAGACACAGCTTTGCAGGAAGACCACACGTTATGCTAAAAAGCCACTAAAAATCCTCTTTGTCTTAAAACAATAGAACAATGTTGAATCAGAGTAGAGACAGGTACTACACAAATCATGACAGTCAAATAACTAGTTTAGAACATAAGTCCTAACAAAAAAAAACACGGAAATAAGAAAATAATGTTTCCACTCTCCAAGCTGACAAGATGTATTTGCATAAGAATAAGTATTCTTAAAACTACTTCAAAGGTTTAACATCCTAATAAGGACCAATGGAGCTTGTCTATAAAGTTGCACTGCAACTTTTATCATTACATGACAAAAAACAGTTGCAAAGTCTATTGCTAACATAGAAGTAAGTAAAAGACAATGTACAGGTTAAGAGATAGAGATGGTGAGAAGTGGCCAGATTCACATATTTACTAGTTGTATTACCTTTGGCAAGTTACTAAACTCTCTGAGGATCAGTGTCTCCACATGTGAACTTGAAACACTACTACTTTCCTCACAGTGCATTTGGAGTATCATACAGAAGTATCCAATTACTACTTGCTCACCTATCTCTAACAGTCATAAACTATTAGCAGAAAAGCATTTAGAAGACAGGGAAAGCAAAACTGGGAACTCTGAGGATGTAGGCCACAGGATGAAGGTGATTTAAAAATTTTAGAAAATCTTGTTTTATATGTTTTAGTACTTTCATTAAAACTTGGAAAACAATAGATCAATGCAAAGATGGGATAAAATGTTATTTCTAAATATAAATATATAAAAATGTAGACTTTTTCCATTAGCGTAATTATGAAAGAAAAGACGATTGAATTATTCCATCTTAAAACACCAAGAAAGCAATGTCAGGTGAATAAATTTCAATGACAGCTGCTATACCATTGAGGATTGAAGTAGCTAATGTTTGATATTATAATTTAGAATGTTAATACAATACACAGGCCAGTGTTGGTCTATGGAACCAAACAAAATTCCTGAAACAGAGAATTAGTGCTAGAGCAGCAATGATCTCCTGGTTTAAATGATTGTTAGTCCTATCAACAAGATCAAAGCTGGGTAGTTAAGTAGGTGCTTTAGCTTTGAGGATAAGAGGGTGTCATGGATTGAGTTGTGTCCTCCAAAAATATGTGTCAACTTGGTTAGGCCATTATTCCCAGTACTGTGTGGTTGTCCTGCATTTTGTGATTAATATAATTTTCCTATGTGTTGTAAATCCTAATCTCTGCCCGAGGTTAATGATGCAAGATTAAATTATGTTAAAGAGGATTAGGGTGGGATGTAACACCCTTTCTCGAATCACATCCCTGATTTAATGTACATGGAGTTTCCCTGGGGTGTGACCTGGACCCCCTTTATCTTACAACACATACAAGGAAAGGGAAGTGACCAGAGAGTTGAGGAACCTCGTTCCATCAAGAAAACAATGCCAGGAACAGAGCGCATCATTGGGACCTGGGGTATCTGTGAGAAGAAACTCCTAGTCCAGGGGAAGATTAATGAGAAGGACTTTCCTCCAGAGCCGACAGAGAGAGAAAGACTTCCCCTGAAGTTGACGCTCTGAATTTGGACTTCTAGCCTACTAGACTGTGAGAAAATAAATTTATCTTTGTTAAAGCCATCTACTTGTGGTATTTCTGTTATAGCAGCACTAGATAACTAAGACAAAATTTGGTGCTGGGAATGGGGTGCTGTTCTAACAGATACCTAACAGGTGGAAGTGGGTTTGAAACTGTGAATGGAGAGAGGACTCAGAAGGAAGTGAGGAGAACTGTTAACACTGGAGATGGTGCAGATGGTGAAAAGCAGCAGCAGAGAACCGGAAGCAGCAGGGGACCGGCAGCAGCAGGGGACTGGAAGCAGCAGAGGAAAAGCAGCAGCAGAACCAGGAGATCAGAGTCAGACAGTGCTGGAGCTGACTCACAGAGCAAGAGAGCTGAGTGTCTTTGTGCACAAGGCTTCCTGGTGGAGTGGGGGGCCTCCAGGCACTTAGCGGTGGAGCTAGGCTTGCTGACCCATGGAGCGAGAGAGCTGAGTGCCTTTTGGCCCAAGTTTACTTGCAGAGTGAGGTGCCTCCAGGCTACAGAGCTTTGGAACACTTGTCCCAGCAGGGCAGATGCAGGCAGTGAGTCCCAAGGGGCCGAGAGGCCAAGGTACAAGGAAGCAAAAGCTGAATAGACAAGGAACACAGGAAGCTGAACTGCCTCAGTCTCAAAAGGTATGGCCATGAACTCTGGGGTTTCAAAGGGTGGAGCCATGGCCTCTGGACTTTCTAAAGGTGGAGTCACCACTCAGATGGACTAGGAGAAAGGTGTGCCTAAAGTTGAGGGAGCAGAGCTGCTGTCCCAGTGGGCTTGGAAGCCTGAGTTGAAGCCCAGGGCCGAGGGGCCTCCACCAGAATCAGAGAGTGTGGCTAGTACTCAAATCTGGAAATCAACGACGCATTGCAATCGGCAAATCAGCTGCAAAAGACTCTTTAAAGTGTTGAAAAGCAAAGATGTCACCTTGAAGACTGAGGTGTACCTGACCCAAGCCATGGTGTTTTCAATTGCCTCATATGCATGAGAAAGCTGGATGGTGAATGTGATGGTTAAGATTGTGTGTCATCGTGGCTGGGCCATGATTCTCCGTGTTTTAATGTAATCACTCCCATGATTGAATATATTGTGAGTAGCCAATCAGATGAAAGGGAGTCTCCTTGGGGGTGTGGCCCGCATCTGCATATAAGCAGACGTTCTGGCTTTTTGCTCTCTCTGGATCCTGCGGCTGCTTCCTGTCATCTCATCTCCCGTTCTTGGGATTTGAGCTGTCAGCTTGTCTGCCAAACTTGGGATTTGTCGATCTGCACAGCCTGTGAGTGGGAGCCCTGCTCTCCGACCTTCCGATCTTGGGCTTGCCAGCTTCTGTGGCTGTGTGACTTGGGAGAGGCCTCTACCCTGATCCAGGGACTTGGGAAGTTCTAGCCTCTACAATCACGTGAGCTATTTCCTTGATATAATCTTTCTATATATATATATATTTATGCACTTTACTAGTTTTGCTTCTCTAAAGAACCCAACCTAAGACAGGGAATAAGGAAGTCCGAAGAAGAATTGACATCTTTGAATGGTGGTGTTGGCAAATATTGAATATACCATGGACTTCCAAAAGAACAAAAAAATCCATCTTGGAAGAAGTACAACCAGAATGCTCCTTAGAAGCAAGGATGACGAGACTACGTCTCACATACTTTGGACATGTTATCAGGAGGGATCAGTCCCTGGAGAATTACATCATGCTTGGTAAAGTAGAAGGTCAGCAAAAAAGAGGAAGACCTTCAATGAGATGGATTGACACAGTGGCTGCAACAATGGGCTCAAGCATGACAACGATTGTGAGAATGGCACAAGATGGGGCACTGTGTCATTCTGTTGCACATAGGGTTGCTATGAGCTGGAACAGACTCCATGGCAACTAACAGCAATAACTACAAGTGCGGACAGTTACTTACTATTAGACAATTTATTAGTGAGCAGTTAGCTGTGTTGCTTTGTATCCAATGTATATAAGTCTGACCTTCCCCCTTCTTCTATAGGACGGCATTGTTTTATATCTTCACTACAAAAGAAAAGAGTTTGTTTTTTCAAAGGAGAGTTTCCACAGCTAAATATTATAATTTCTGAAAACCCTTGAAACAAGAAATTGTTATTGTCGTGAAGGACAGATAGTCTAAATAAGGGATATGAAAAAGGCTGACTATCTGTGTAAAGATCTCATATGGTACTTCAAAGAGGCAGGTACGAGCAAGAGGAACTTCTACTTAAGTACTCATCTCTCTGAACAGACAGAAAAATTTCCCAGAAGCCCTAGCAGAAATCTTCTTAACCTCACTATTCAGAACTGGATCAGGTGCCTATCTCTGGATCAATCATTGAAAAAGGAAAATGGAATCACTAATCACATGTCATTACGCAGGGCTAAGAAGATTGTTGCCAGGGCAAAATTTAGGTTTTATTACTGAGGAAGAAGTAGCAAATGGCTGTTGGAAAAGTACTCAATAGTGTCTGCCAAAAGCACCCCATATGCACTTTTAGATTTGACTGTTTTTCAAAATTTATGCTTTTCCATATTTATTTAGAAAATACTGCCAAACTGTAAATCAAAACCTTAGAGTTCCAACTTCTAGAGTAAAATAACAACAACAATGAAACACACTCATTCTTTGTTTTGAATTGATTGTGGCATTAAATTACCTATATCAAATGATCTTTCACTAATTTGAATCATCAAGTTAGCCAAGCTAATTAAGACTTCTGTAACTATTTATTGGGAGGTAGTTATACTTCTCTCTCCACTTGACCACACGGAACTGGTTCCATAATTTTAACTGGGTGTATTTTACCATAAATTATCTCCATGGTACATAAACAGAATAGATTAGTAAACACAGCTCATGTGAGTTATGTAATATGCAATTCCCTAGAAGATGCATTTTTAAAATACTTGCCAAAAATAAACAATTTGCTGCAAAGATATGGAACTTGCCACACACAGAGACAAGCTCATAAGAGAACTTAGAATAACATAGTCATCAGTTTGTGAAATGAAGTATGAATTTCCCTCGGTCAGTCTATTCAGATAGTCACTCATTTGTGCCCAAAGTCCCCTATAGACAGTTTATGTTTCCATGTACAAATAAAAGGCTTAGTCACATTTAAGAATGTTTTCCATCTATTGAGAATAAAATCTTATTTCTATTTGCTTATAAACCAGTTCAATCTTCAGGCACAAATTCTGTTCTTCTCTACCTGTGGTTTTTTGTTTTAAAAGGAAATTGACAGTTCGAGATTCTTTTGAGGTCACCAATAGTTGGCTACTCTTTCTCCTGGCCACACAGCTATGCTACACTTTTTAACCTCCATTGCAGTTAGGTATGGCCACATAATTTAAGTCCTGGCCAAAGGAATATGGACAGAAGAAATGCATATTACTTTCAGAATAAGCCCATAAAAATATTTTCTACCTGTCCTTCTGTCTTAGTCATCTAGTACTGCTCTAACAGAAATACCACAAATGGATGTCTTTAACAAAGAGAAGTTTATTCTCTCACAGTCCAGTAGGCTACAAGCCCAAATTCAGAGCTTCAGCTCCAGGGTAACGCTTTCTTCGTCGGCTCTGGAGGAAGGTCCATGTGATCTGTCTTTCCTTGGCCTGGGAGTTTCTCTGCACAAGAACCTCAGGTCCAAAGGACACGCTCTGCTCCCGGCACTGCTTTCTTGGTGGTATGAGGTTCCCATGTGTCTCTGCTCGCTTTTCTCTTTTATATCTCAAAAGAGATTGCATTAAGACGCTATCTAATCTTGTAAACCTCATCAGTATAACCTCCTCATAGTGATAGAATTTACAACACATAAGGAGATCACATATAACCTCATTATAGTGACAGAGTTTACAACACGTAAGGAAATCACATCAGATTACGCAATCATACAATACTGAGAATCATGACCCAGCCAAGTTGACAGATATTTTTGGAGTACACAGTTCAATCAATGATAACTTCTAACACAACATGTGAATAAATTATTAAAAGAGTTTACTACATAATTACTTTCAACATCAAAATTATTTATAAATAATACACAATCCTATGTTTAACTCTGAGCACCAATTTCTCTATTGTATCTGCTCAGATAATCAGCAAACATTTTAAAGCTAGGATGTGGTAGATTCAGCCTGGAATTTATTGCAGTCTGCAGTTGATTTTCTTCTACTAGAATCAGCCTGGAATTGACGTAGTCTGGAATTGATTGTCTTCTGCATGCTTATATTTTCCAACACATCCTCTCTCAAAACAACTTAAAAATTACCTCTGTGCTTAACTCAATAGCCTATTTTTCTACTGTTCAGGGCAGTAGGAATGAGAAAGTAGGGATGAACGAAAATCATGTGGGAGGTAAAATGTGGTTAGTGTGACAGTCATGTGCCTTGTGAGTTTTTGCTGGACTTGAGCAATAGGCTGCATTGTATTCTTTTTAGAGACAAGATGTTCCGATAGCGTGCAAAGAGGGGTTTGCTTTAGTGATGACTTACATGGTCAAAAAAGAGTACTCCCTTTCTCAACTGGGGTTTCTCTAGAAAATTAAGCCCTAATGACTTAAAGAATACGTTGTATATAATTAATTCTCTTCTATGCTTCTGGAGTCCCTGGGTAGCTCAAACAATTAAGCTCTACAATGAGCCAAAAGATGGAGACTTGAACTCATCCAAAGGCACCTCCTAAGACAGGCCTGGCAATCTGCTTCTGAAAGGTCACATTCTTGAAAAACCTATGGAATGCTGTTCTACTCTGCATACATGGAGTAACCATGACTTGGGATGGACTCAGCGGCAACTGGTTTGTTTTTTTATTTTTCTATGCATCTAGAAGGTACCATCCCTGGAAAATTTGAAGCAGTCAGTCAAATCATTTTCTGTGTTATGTAGTTCCGATGAATAACCCCACTTAAAAGGCACTGCAAGAAATGAATGGGTTTTTGAATAGAAAGCAACGAATATAAAATGGTCATCTCCTGGATAGATGGCACATGGCTCCCTCTTTCATATGAACTGTGAGCTGCCACATACTAATATTTGCATTCTATGCATCTCAAAAAATCTGGTCACATGGATAATAATGCTCATCTTTTTTCTTAAGTGTGACTGAAGTGATTCCTGTTCCTTGCTGCTCCAATAGTCTTGCCTGGAAACCCCCTACGTAAGGATAATACGTGCAATAACACAAAATTAAATCTGTTATCATATGTAGTCTGCTGATAAAAGTGCATGATTGAAATATTTTTATTTTACAAAAACACTTTTATATATATAAAATATCACTAATGAAATCTTCATGGTAGGGGCATTTTGTGGTTAACTGACTGTAAATAAAATACTTCCCTATATGTTACTCCATCTGCAAAATGAAATTGTCATGCTTTCTGCACATCCTGAGTTAAATAATTTCCATCTTTAAAAAAAAAAAATGCTTTTACCCTATCAATGCAAACACATAACAAAGAAGAGCATCTTTTCAATTCATCTGGTGTATTTAATTTGCATTAATTATAGCTGTTTGGAATAGGGGAGGACAAGATTCTTAGCCCTGCCTTCATCAGTGACTAACTAGCAGTAGCAGTAGCAAAGTCCTTTTAACTCTGTGTCACGTAAAATGATAGGTGATGGGATAGATGTTCCCTAGAGATATGTTGTCTAATATAATGACAGCTTGCCACAGTGGTTCTTGAGCACTTGAAATGTAGCCAGTTCAAACTGAGATGTGCTGTAACGGTAGGAGCCCTCGTGGCACAGAGGTTAAGAGCTCTGCTGCTAACCAAAATGTTGACAGTTTGAATTCACCAGCTGCTTCTTGAAAACCCTGTGGGGCAGTTCTACTTTGTCCTGTAGAGTCGCTATGAGTCAGAGTTGACTCAAAGGCAATGAATTTGGTTTGGTAATGGTAAAATACACGCAAGATTTCAAACATTTGGTACAAAAAATGAAGGTAAAACATCTCATTGCTAATTTTATATTGATTACTTGTAGAAATAATAGTATTTTGATATTTTAGGATAAATAAAATATGATATTAAAATTATTTTCACCTGTTTGGTTTTATTCTTTTAATGTTGCCACTAGAAAATTTAAAATCAAGCATATGGATAACATTTGTTACTCTCATTACACTTCTATTAGACATTCCTGTCATAGAAGTTTTATCCAACACTCTTCCAGGTGTAACAGCTTTTTAATGTTTTACAAATTCAAAAAATAAACTGCATTTTAATCCAACTACTAAAGAATGATTTTTATTTTATTCTTTAGTTTTTTGGGCTGGAATTAATTTGAAGATACAATGAAAGGAAATTTACTCACAGATTCTGTCCTTTAATTCTTGTGAGACTAAATCATTTGACTTCAAAAAGTAGAGTGGCCTCAGTAAGATGTCTTTCAGCTCATCTACTCCTCCTGAAAGACTAGAGCTTGTTCATTACTTGTTCACTCCACCAGCTTATCTGTGGAAGATACTTGTTTCTAAATACTAATGTATCTCCATTAGTGTGTATCCCACTTAGTATATTGATAAAGATTATTCCTACCCTGTAACCCATTAAACCAAACCAAACCCATTGCCATTGCCATTGAGTCAATTCCAACTCATAGCAACCATATAGGACAGAGTAGAACTACCCCATAGGGTTTCCACGGAGAGGCTGGTGGATTCGAACTGTCGACCTTCTGGTTAGCAGCCATAGTTCTTAACCCTATAAAGCCTCTAAGAATCTCTGCACTCCCTGTCTGTCTCCCATTAGCCAAGATCCCTGCCCACACCAGTGTATCCTACAACCCTTTGGATGACAGTCTTTTCTACACTCAGCCCCCAATAGAAACAGTGAAGTTTTACTGTTTCTCAGCAATGATGTCCTCCTTATACACCAATGACCTTGAGCTTGCCATGACCTCTCATCCTTCAGGCATGCATATCCATCTGACAGGAGTCAGGTACTCCAGAGAGTTCCAAACTCCACCTTCAGCAATGGATTCTGGGCAGATGTCTATAGGTGAATACTTAATAAGTGATGGTATTATTAATACATAATGATAATAGGTCATGATTACTATCTTCTACCATTGAAGGTAATAATTTATCTTCAAACAAAATAACTATAGAAATATATATTTTCTATATTCTCACTTTTATAAGAAGTCACTTATGTAAATTTAAGATACATTTTTTTCTTTTCAGTTATTTTTTTAAGCCTGTTATTTAATCTGAATATTGAGCATAAGGCATGTAATTTCATATGAGAAATTTCTTAGTTGTTCTAATTCTCATTTCTTGAGTCATCGTATCAGCAGTTCCTGACAGGAAAACATGTCACTGTTGCAACTAAGCAAAGGCGATGCTGCCATTCTGAGTTCATGAAACATTTAAAAAAGGAAGGCCCAAAGATTTATAGAAAATGAAGACTTCTTCAGTGGTGAAGTGTTCTACCTCTTTTCATGTTTGACTATGAAGTACTATGGCATTTTATCAAAATGTTTTATAAGACAAAACTGAGACGTATACTAAAATTCTCCTTCACAAAAGAAAGGATAAAAGATTAACAAAATGAAAGTGTGCACAAGTTCACTCAATTTGTCTATCTTCTTTTAATAAAATACAATCTATTGATACAAAAATAACCAAGTTTGCAACGAATAGCCAGTCAATTCTCAATACACTGCATTAACATAAACAAAGAGTATAAAAAGCAAAGGGACTTGGTAAAACCTCAGTGAATCGACTTTAAGAATATCAGATAGCAACCAAGGATATTTAAGCCAGTTGAAGAAATGGAAAAGAAACAAGATTTCTGGCCATAAAGGATCAAAATAAAAATGACATATATATTTAATAGCATGAGGATATTTTAAAAAATGATAAAAAAAAGGAAGCTAATTAACATTATAAAATTTTGAGCAAGATTTCTTTTGTTTATATCTTTAGATAAGACTACAGGGATAGATAAATAGCTAAAGCATTGGTGTCAAATTTACTAGAATACGTTTAAACAAGCCTACATAATGAAATAATTGTAAGCATGATAATTAAAAGCAGATAATAATAACTCACTGCTGTGGAGTCTATTCTGACTAATAGTGACCCTATAGGACAGAGTAGAACTACCCCATGGAGTTTCCAAGGAGTGGCTGGTGGATTCAAATTGCTGACCTTTTGTTTAGCAGTCAAGCTCTTAACCACTGCACTGCTAGTGTTTATTAAGTGTGCCCAGTGTATTATGTTCTTTATGTTCATTATCTGCAGTTTTCCTCAGAAACGAAAATATTGTTCCCATTTCATTCATAAGGAACCTCAGACACAGAAAGTTTAAGGAACTTGTCCAAGGTCACTGAACTATTATGGGATAATCAGGATTTAAATTTAGAAGGTCAGGTCCCAGAATGCAAGCTTTTAAGCATCGTGATGCACTGATGAATACAGATGTATTTAACATATGTTTGCTTTACATGCTCTCTTAGTTTCTTAGTGCTGCTATAACAGAAATACCACAAGTGTGTGACCTTAACAAACAAATTTATTTTCTCACAGTTAAGGAAGCTAGAAGTCCAAATACAGGGTGCCAGCTCTAGGAGAAGACTCTCTTTGTCCTCTCTGGAGGGAAATTTTTGTCTCAGCTTCTCTAGCTTTCTTCTCAGTATTCCTTTGAGATCTGCACATGGCAGCAATCTTTCTCCCATTTGAGCTTGCCTGCTTCTGTGCCTAATCTGCTTCTTTTATATCTCAAAATTGATTGGCTTAAAATGCACTCCACACTGATATGACCTCATTAACACAACAAAGAAGATCCTTTCCCAAGTGAGATTACGTACAGGTTAGGGTCTACAACACATATATTTGGGAAACACAGTTTAATCCACAACATTCCACCCTTTCACCCCACAAAATGCATGTCCTTCCCACTTGTAAAACACATTCACTCCATCACGTCACCCCAAAAGTCTTATCCCATTCCAGCATCAACTCTAAATCCAAAATCTCATCTTCTGGATCATCTAAATCAAGTATGACACTGGGTGTGTAATCCTGGGGAGAAACTCCTCTTCATCTTTGAACCTGTGAAATCTAGAATACAAGTTATCTTCTTCCAAAGTACAATAGTGGAACAAACACAGAGTAGACATTTTCATTATAAATAAGAGAAATTGGAGAGAAAAAAGGGTTCAAGCAAGTCCAAAACCCAGAAGAACAAATTGTATTACTTCTCAAGGCTTGAAAATAACCCTCTGTTCTCCTGGACCATCTGGTCAATGGCCCCATCTTCCAGGCTTTGGGTGTTGGTCGTGTTCTCTGGAACCTGGGTGGAGTACCCTCAGCCCTGGGCTTCAGCTCTGCCTTACAAGCCCACTGGAAAGTCAACTCTGTTCCTTGGTTTTGGGCAGCCCCATCCTCCTAGTCCATCTGAGTGGCGATCCCTCCCCCTTGGCCCTTGATGGCTCAGTTTTCCTGCCACTTGGGCATGGTAGCCCTACCCCCTCAACTTTGGTTGGCAGACCCATTCTTTTAGCCTTTGTGCATGGCAGCCCTGCCCCCTCAGCTTTAAGTGATGGCTCCATCATCTTGGCTCATGTGAACGGCAGCCTCACACTCCAGAAGTGAAATAATGGAGACTGGACTCTTTGAAAGCTAGGAAGTGGTAGTTCCACCCTTTGCAACTTAGGAGGCCATGTCTCCACTGATTGAAACCAAGGCAGCCCTGCTTTGCATGCTTCTTCCAACAGTTCTGCTGATCTCCAAACTTCTCCCAGGATGGTCTTTTTCTTTTCTTAGAAGACAACAGATATTCGCAACCAAGTAGCTCCATTGTCTTGTTTCTTGCTATGGAATTCTAAGAGGCAGAATCTTTCCTTCATTTTGTCCTATCTGTCCTTTTTAGTCCGAGATGACAGTTTTGTTTTTTTTTTTTTTTTTTTTGGCTGCAGTGGTTGACTAGTCCTCAGCCAAATATCCAAGTCCATCACTTACAAGTTCTACCTTCCACCAAATAGTCAAACGTAATTCTGGCAAGTTCTTTTGTCACTGCATAAGGTGGATCACCTTCCCTCTATTGTCCAATCATATGTTCGTCATCCATTTCAAAGCATCACCTTCTGACTGGCCTCATATTTAACATCCACATTTCTAGCAACATTCTATTCGTGGTGATAGAAGCTTTCACGGCAGCTCTCAATTCTTTCTGATCCCTCATCAGAATCACCCTTAATGCCCATAATTCCAACAACAGTTTCTTCAAGGCAAACTAAGGCCTTACTATGAAGCACATCAAAACTCCTCCAGATTCTATCCATTACTCGATTCCAAAACCACATCCACATTTTAGATATTTGTTAGAGAATCACCCCATTCCCAGTAAGAAATTCTGTCATAGTTTCTTAGTGCAGCTATAACACAAATACCACAAATGTGTCACCTTAACAAACAGAAATGTATTTTCATCACAGTTTAGGAGGCCAGAAGTTCAAATTCAAGGCATTAGCTCTAGGGAAAGATTCTCTTTGTCCTCTCAGGGGGAAAATTCTTGCCTCAGCTTCTCTGACTTTCTTCTCAGTGTTCCCTGGAGATCTCCATGTGGCATCTATCTTTCCTCCATTGAAGCTTGCTTGCTTCTGTGCCTAATCTGCTTCTTTTATATCTCGAAAGTGATTGATTTAGTGCACATCCTACTCTGAGATGGCCTTATCAACATAGCAGAGAAAACCCTACTTCCAAAAAGGATTACATTCACAGGTTTAAGATTTACAACACATATTTTTGGGAGACAAAATTCAGTCCATACAATGCCCTTGATAATATAAAACATAGTTTAAAAGATAAACAGGAAAATAATCTCCAGAGTATTTAAATCATAGAAATTTAAAGAAAGTCACGTTTTTAAAAACCACCTGCTATAAACCACAAATGATTTACGTCAAAGGGTATTTATATTACAAAATTTTGGCCAAAATTCAGGGAAGACTCTTTCATCCTTAAGAGATCTTATATTAAATAATTCCATCCTTCAAAAATCAGTGAAGTACCAACTGAAAGTTTCATGCATGATCAGAAGACAAAAGACAAACACCTTTTTATGCATTTCTTTATTTTTTCTTTAAAAATTAATCTTTAAAAAAAAAAAAGACTGATTGCCATTGAAGCAATTCTGACTCATGGCAACCCCATGTGCTAAAGAGTAGAACTGCTCTATAGGGTTTTCTTGGTGGTAATCTTTATAGAACAAGATTGCCAGAACTTTCTTAAGCAGCACCACTGAGTGGGTATGAACCAACAACCTTTAGGTTAGTAGTGGAGTGCAAATCTTTTGCCACACCCAGGGATGTTCAAAATGAACTTGAGTTGCATGTAACTGGATTAATCATAATTACTTGTTTTCTTTAGTACATGCATGATTCTCTTTTATTTCATTGGTTTAGATATATTGTAGGCAGAATTCTAAGATTGTGTACTTGTCCTGCATAATCCCTAAAACTGTGAATATAACGGATTTTACTCTAGTGATTAGGTTGTGTGATATGACACAGTTGATTTTAAGATAGGGTCGAAGTGGGCCTGACCTCATTATATGAGCCATTTAAAAACTGCGAATTTTCTCTAACTTATTGTAGATGAAGAAGTAACACATTCAAAGCTTGAGAAGGTTTCA
The DNA here is from genome assembly GCA_030035585.1 of Dugong dugon. NCBI lineage: Eukaryota > Metazoa > Chordata > Mammalia > Sirenia > Dugongidae > Dugong > Dugong dugon. The sequence goes on from CM057465.1 coordinate 47,402,907, forward strand.
ATGAGTCTTTGATAGCTTCAAGAACAGGGATCCACATGTAAAGGAATTCAGTCAGACTCTAGGAAATGACAGCTGTCAGCCAATAAGGAAACGGGAACCTCAATCCCACAACCACAAGGCTTTTAATTCTGCCAATAACAAGAAAGATATTGGAGGGGGGCAGGGCAAGATGGCGCTCTAGGCAGAAGCACCACGCTGTCCCACCACAGCAAAGATCTGAAAAACTAAGCCTAACAGAGAATCAACAATCCTGAAACCCTAGAACATCAAATGAAGAGATAAAGAACTCAGCCAAACACCATACGGAGTGAGAATACTGAAAGAGAACAGAGAGCGAGGAGAGACTCATGCAGAGATTCCTTACCAGCTAACACAGCACATATCCACCATCTTGGATTCCTATCGGAGACCAGCAAACGGGAGAACGGGAGAGCAGCCTCACGGAGCGTCCAGTGGGAGACAGAACGACCGGTAAATTGTGGTGTGCACTTTCCCATCCCCCACCCCTCTCTGCCTCGGCTGGGGCTCCCCTGCTACCCGTGGCCAGGGTCCCTGGGCTGGGGGGCGCCAATGCTTGGAATCCGCGCACCTGAGAGGGGGCTCTCTGGGTGCCGTTTGTTGGCTGCTGGTGTGGCTTTTTCTGCTTCTTCTGGTTTCTCGCTTGCCACTTGCTGCCTTGCCCTCCTTTTGCTCAGGTGCCTGGTTCTGAACACCGTCTTTTCTCTCTCCTGCAGGGCTGTGGGGCTGCGTTCGGGCATGTGGCTGCTTCCAGGTCTGGGCTGCCGCGCTGGTGAGATCCCGGGGTCTTTGTTCGTTCGCCCCTCTTCTTCCCGTAGCCACGGTCTCTTGACCCGAGACTGCTGGCTGCTTGGAATCCGTGCGCCTGAGCAGGGGCTCTTGGGGTGCCATTTGTTGGCTGCTGGTGTGGCTTTTTCTGCTTCTTCTCGTTTCTCGCTTCACTCTTGCTGCCTCCCCCTCCTTTTGCTTAAGTGCCTGGCTCCGAGTGCTGTCTTTGCTCTTTCCTGCGGGGCTGTGGGGCTGCATTCGGGTGTGTGGCTGCTTCCAGGTCTGGGCTGCCGCACTGGTGAGATCCCGGGACTTTGTTCGTTAGCCCCTCTGCTTCCCGTGGCTGCACTCTCTTCACTGGGGTCTGCCGGCTGCTTGGGTTCCGCGTGCCCAGGCGGGCGGCTCTCTAGGTGCCGTTTGGTGGCTGCTGGTGCTGCCTTTCTTTCATTTTTTTTTTTTTTCCTCCTGCTCCTTTTGGTTTCTCGCTTGCCTCTCGCCACCTCCCCCTCCTTTCACGCGGGTGCCTGGCTCCTTGCACCCTCTTAGCTCCTTTCTGAGGGTCCCCAGAGTGCAGGCAATTTGTGATATATGCTTTTCACTCTCCACACTTCTTCACTCACAGTTGGCCTCCTCTGTTTCCCACAGACACAGTCTCTTGTCCAGAAACACCAATCTGCACTGGCTGGCTCTCTGAGTGCCATTCATTGACTGCTGGTGTTGCTTTATTTTTTGTTTTTAATTTTATTTTTTTTCTTTTTTGATTAGTTTTGTTTTCTTTTCCCTCTTTTTCCCTTTTGTCTTTCTTCATTGCTTAATTTCTCATCTCTCTATCTCTTCCTTCTCTTTCTGATCCCTGAATACCAGGCTATGTATGCCGCTGCACCTTCTGGCCAGGCTGTGCTGTGAAACCTGAGACCGACTCCCCCAGACCTCATAGTTGCATCGGTGGGATCCCTGGGAACTTTGCAGTTCTTTAAATTTTCTGATTTTTATTTGTTCATTCTTTCCCTTTCTTTCTCTTCCCCCTTCTGGTTTCCTCCATCCCATAGTCTCTCATCTGTCCATTCCAATGACAAGCTCCCCTAGCATTCTTTTATATGTTTGTATGCTTTTCGCTACTGCTTCTCTCTCCTCTCTCCCATATCCAGCCTAGCTTCAAACATAACCATCTCCCCGCTGCATCCTGCCAACCTGCACTGTGCACTTGACATCACACCACCAAGCTGTGCAGGCACGCCCTATTGGAACCTGCGCAGCACTGACTACCGACCGTCCTGGTGGCTGCGGTGAGTGCCACAAACAACCCGTCCCAGTGGCTCCTCTTCAGGTAGATCTGCCCAGCTGTACCACAGGACAAAAAAAAAAAAAAAAAAAAAAATCTACAATCAATAAATGAGAGAAATATCTACTGAATGCCCCTAAAACAGCAAACAATATCAAAACATTTACAAAAACAAGACAAGATGGCTCCAATAGGCGTCCAAATTAAAACACCAGATAACACTCCTGTAGAAGAAAATGCACTAGAAGTACCTGATAGGGAACTCAAAACACTAATACTCAGAATTTTCCAAGAACTGAGGCAAAAAGCTGACAAACATGAGGAAAAAATAGACAAATTCATGGAAAATACAGACAAAAAATTGCAAGAATTCAGGAAGATGATGCAGGAAAAAACTGCCAAAATAAATTCACAACTCAAAATTATACAAAAACAACAATTAGAAATCCAAAAGATAAACAACAAGATTTCAGAAATGAACAGTGTCATAGAAGGGCTGAGAAGCAGATTTGAAACCGTAGAAGACAGGCTCAGTGGAATTGAAGACAAACACTTGGATACAACTCCATTTCAGGAAAACTCAGAAAAACGAACAAAGAAAAATGAAGAGAACCTGAGAGTTATGTGGGACACAATTAAAAGCAAAAACTTACGAGTGATTGGCATCCCAGAACAGGGGGAGAAAACAGAAAACACAGAGAGGATCATTGAGGAACTGCTGACAGAAAACTTTCCCAATATCATGAAAGATGAAAATATGGCCATCCAAGAAGCTCAACGAACCCATATAGAAGAGATCCCAAAAGAAAATCACCAAGACATATCATATTCACACTCGCCAAAACTAAAGACAAACAAAGAATCCTGAGAGCAGCTCGTGAAAAACAAGAAGTCACATACAGAGGAGAAACAATAAGACTAAGCTCAGATTATTCGGCAGAAACCATGCAGGCAAGAAGGCAGTGGGATGACATATATAAATTTTGAAAGAAAAAAATTGTCAGCCAAGAATAATATATCCTGCAAAACTCTCGTTCAAATTTGATGGTGAAATTAGGTCATTTCCAGATAAACAGAAACTAAGGGAATATGCAAAAGTCAAGCCAAACTTACAAGAATTATTAAAGGGAGTTCTTCGATCTGAGTACAAACAGCTTCAGCCCTCAGGCAGGATCTAGGACCTAGGACGCAGGTTCATACGAACCAGACACCATTCTAGGAAATGAAATACTGAGGACTATCCAAAAACAAAAGAAATACAACAGGGAATCAGAGCAATCAATCAAAGGATGACAACAACATCAAAACAATGAAAGAGGGAACAAACGACATAGGTATAGAACCTTCTAAAGGAGAGGAAGACAAGGCGATACCAAGTAAGGGTAGACTGATTCAAACTTAGAAAGATAAGGGTAAAATTCATGGTAACCACAAAGAAAGTTAACAAACCAACAACCTACAAAAACAAAAGAAATGAACACAAAATCCACAAACAAAAGTAACTCAGCACAAGAGAGTAAGAAGCACAAAGAAAACTTCAGCACCACAAACAAAAGCACTAAAAAATGACAGCAACAAACTTCCATCCACCAATAATTACACTGAATGTAAATGGACTCAATGCACCCATAAAGAGACGGAGAGTGGCAGAATGGATAAGAAAACAGGATCCATCAATATGCTGTCTACAAGAGACACACCTTAGAAACAAAGATGTGAATTTATTAAAAATCAAAGGTTGGAAAAAAATATATCAAGCTAACAACTACCAAAAAAGAGCAGGAGTGGCAATTCTAATCTCAGATAAAATAGACTTTAAAACAAAATCTACCATAAAAGACAATGAAGGACACTATATAATGATTAAGGGGACGATCCATCATGAAGACATAATCATAATAAACATCTATGCACCCAATGACAGGGCTCCAAAATACATAAAAAAATCTCTAACAGCACTGAAGAGAGAAATTGACAGTTCCACAATAATAGTAGGAGACTTCAACACACCACTCTCAGTAAAGGACAGAACAACTAAAAAGAAACTCAGCAAAGATACAGAAGACCTAAAGGACACAATCAGCCAACTGGACCTCATAGACATATATAGAACAATCCATCCAACCGCTGCAAAGTACACATTCTTTTCCAATGCACATGGAACGTTCTCCAGAATAGACCACATCTTAGGCCACAGAGCAATCCTCAACAAGATCCAAAACGCTGAGATAATTCACAGTATCTTCTCTGACCACAATGCCATCAACGTAGAAATTAACACTAGAAAGAGCAAGGAAAAAAAATTAAACACATGGAAACTGAATAATACTCTGCTTACACATCAATGGGTAATAGAAGAAATCAGAGATGGAATTAAAAAATTCCTAGAATCAAATGAAAATGAAAACACATCATACCAAAACCTTTGGGACACAGCAAAGGCAGTCCTCAGAGGACAATTTATAGCAATAGATGCACATATCAAAAAAGCAGAAAGGGACAAAATCAAAACATTAACTACATAACTCAAACAAATAGAAAGAGAAGAGCAAAAAAAACCTACAACCAAAGGAAGAAAGGAGCTAGTAAAGATCAGAGCAGAAATCAATGAAATAGAGAACAGAAAAACAATAGAAAGAATCAACAAAACCAAAAGTTGGTTCTTTGAAAGAATCAACAAAATCGACAAACCACTGGCCAGACTGACAAAAGAAAAACAGCAGAGGGCACAAATAACCCAAATAAGAAATGAAATGTGGGAGATTACAACAGACCCAAAAGAAATAAAAAGGATTATAACAGAATATTATGAAAAACTATATTCCAACAAATTTGAAAACTTAGAGGAAATGGATAAATTTCTAGAAACACACGGCCTACCCAAACTACAACAAAGTGATATTGAAAATCTGAACAGACCCATAACAGGAGAAGGGATTGAAAAGATAATAAAAAAAAAAATCCCAACAATAAAAGCCCTGCCCAGATGGTTTCACTGGAGAATTCTACAAAACATTTACAGAAGAGCTTGTACCAGATCTACTGAAGGTATTTCAGAGCATAAAAGAAGAAGCAACACTTCCAAATTCATTCTATGAAGCCAGCATAACGCTGATACCAAAACCAAGTAAAGACATCACAAAAAAAGAAAATTACAGACCAATATCTCTCATGAATATAGACGCAAAAATTCTGAACAAAATTCTAGCCAATAGAATTCAGTATCATATCAAAAAAATAATACACCACGACCAAGTAGGATTCATACCAGGTATGCAAGGATGGTTTAACATTAGAAAATCCATTAACGTAATTCATCACATAAATAAAAGGAAACAAAAAAATCACATGATCCTCTCAATTGACGCAGAAAAAGCATTTGACAAAGTCCAACACCCATTCCTGATAAAAGCTCTCAATAAAATAGGTATAGAAGGGAAATTTCTCAACATAATAAAGGGCATCTATGCAAAAGAAACAGCCAACATCATTCTTAATGGAGAGAGGCTGAAAACATTCCCCTTGAAAACAGGAACAAGACAAGGATGCCTTTTATCACCACTCCTATTTAACATTGTGCTGGAAGTTCTAGCTAGAGCAGTAAGGCAAGAGAAAGAAATAAAGGGCATCCAAATTGGTAATGAAGAAGTTAATCTCTCCCTGTTTGCAGATGATATGATACTATACATAGAAAACCCTAAAGACTCCATGAGAAATCTACTGGAACTAATAGAAAGATTCAGCAGAGTAGCAGGATACAAGCTAAACATTCAAAAATCAGTTGGATTCCGATACACCAGTAAAGAGAACAATGAAAAGGAGATCAGGAAATCAATACCATTTTCAATAGCCCCTAAAAAGATATAATACTTAGGAATAAATCTGACCAGGAATGTAAAAGACCTATACAAAGAAAACTACAAAACACTGCTGCATGAAACTCAAAGGGATCTACATAAATGGAAAAACATACCATGCTCATAGATAGGCAGACTAAACATTGTGAAAATGGCAATTCTACCCAAAGCAATTTATAAATACAATGGAATCCCGATCCAAATACCAACAACATTCTTCAAAGAGATGGAAAAACTAATTATTAACTTTATATGGAAAGGGAAGAAGCCCCAAGTAAGTAAAGCATTACTGAAGAAGAAGAATAAAGTTGAAGGACTCACGCTACCTGACTTGAGAACCTACTATACAGCTACAGTACTCAAAACAGCCTGGTACTGGTACAACAACAGATACATTGACCAATGGAACAGAATTGAGAACCCAGATGTAAATCCATCCACCAACGGTCTCCTGATCTTCGACAAGGGCCCAGAGTCCATCAAATGGGGAAAAGACAGTCTTTTTAACAAATGGTGCTGGCAAAACTGGATATCCATTTGCATAAAAATGAAACAGGACCCGTACCTCACACCATATACAAAAACTACACCAAAATGGACCAAAGACCTGAATATAAAGCCTAAAACTATAAAGTTCATAGAAGAAAAAATAGGACCAACACTTCAGGCCTTAATACATGGCATTAACAGGATACAAACCTTAAACATCAACACAAAAAACCCAACAGATAAACTAGATAACTGGGATCTTCTAAAAATCAAACACCTATGCTCTTCAAAAGACTTCACCAAAAGAGTCAAAAGAGAACCTACAGACTGGGAAAAAATTTTTGGACAGTACAAGTCAGACAAAGTTCTAATCTCCATAATCTACAAGAAAATCCAACACCTCTACAACAAAAAGACAGACAATCCTATCAAAAAATGGGCAAAGGAAATGAACAGACACTTCACCAAAGAAGACATTCAAATGGCCAACAGACACATGAGGAAATGCTCGCGTTCACTAGCCATTAGAGAAATGCAAATTAAAACCACAATGAGATACCATCTCACCCCGGCATTACTGGCACGAATCAAAAATCCTGGAAATAACAAATGTTGGAGGGGCTGCAGGGAGATGGGAACTCTTATACACTGCTGGTGGGAATGCAAAATGATACATCCATTTTGGAAAATGATATGGCGTTTCCTCAGAAAGCTAGAAATAGACATACCATTCGATCCAGCAATCCCACTCCTAGGAATATATCCTAGAGAAATAAGAGTCGTCACTCGAATAGACATATGCACACCTATGTTCATGGCAGCATTGTTCACAATAGCAAAACGATGGAAACAGCATAGGTGCCCATCAACAGATGAATGGATAAACAAACTATGGTACATACACACAATGGAGTACTCTGCAACGAGAAAGAACAACAATGAATCTGTGAAGCATCTCATAACATGGATGAAACTGGAGGACATTATGCTGAGTGAAATAAGTCAATCACAAAAGGACAAATATTGTATGAGACCTCTATTGTAAAAACCCATGAAAAAATTCACATGCAAAATGTAACAATCCTTGTTGGTTACCAGGGATGGGGGGGGGGAATACTAAATAGGCAATAGATAAGTGGTATCTTTGGTGAGAGGTGAGACAGTACACAGTACAAGGGAAACTAACACAACCTGCACAATGAAAAGTCATGGAGGCCCCATGGACACAACCAAACTCCCCGAGGGACTGAGTTGTTGGACGGAGGTGTGTGGGGACCATGGTCTCTGGGAACATCTAGCTCAATTGGCATGACACTACTTATAAAGATAATGCTCTACATTCTACCTTGGTGAGTAGTGTCTGGGGTCTTAAAAGCCTGTGAGCGGCCATCTAAGATACTCCACTGGTCTCATCCCTTTGGGAGCAAGGGAGAATGAAGAGAACAGGATATAACGAAAAGATTAGTCCAAAGGACTAATTGACCACAGCTACCAAGACCTCCACCGGACTGAGTCCAGTACAGCTAGATGGTGCCCGGCTACCACCGCTGACTGCTCTGACCAGGATCACAACAGAGGGTTCTGGACAGAGCTGGAGAAGGATGTAGAGCATAATTCTAACTCACAAAAAAAAAAAAAAAAAAAAAAAAGACCAGATTTACTGGCCTAAAGGATACTGGAGAAACCTCAAGAGTGTGGCCCCCAGACACCCTTTCAGCTCAGAGGTGAAGTTACCTTCGAGGTTCACTGTTCAGCCTGGGAGTGGACAGCTCAGTAAACTAAATGAGACTAACGAGGTACAGGAGTCCAGTGACAAGGTCCAGAAGGCAGAGGGGGAGTAGGAAGCTGATGATAAGGAAAACAAGTTGAGTAAGGATACTGTTGATGTGTTGTGATATTGTTAACCACTGTTATAGGGCAACATTTGTAGTAACTGTTAAATGGGAGGCTATTTTGTCCTGTAAGCCTTCATCTTGGGCGAGAATGGCAGCACAATTGGAAGAGCATAGTTAATGTCACTTAAATGTGTAAGTAAAAAGTTTTGAAATGGTGTATCTTTGGCTATGTGTATTTTCACCAAAAAAAAAAAAAAAAAGCTGAGAATTCAGAGGGTTAAAATGTTGTGGGGTTGTTAACCAAAGTCATAAAACAGCATGTGTACTACTGTTACATGAGAAACTGTTTGTTCTGTAAGACTTCACCTGAACTACAATAAAATATTTAATAAAAAAAAAGAAGAAAAAGAATGATATTGGAAGTAGATGTTTCCCCAGAGCCTGCACACAAGAACTCGGCTGAGGTAGATATGTATGGGTAAATCAAATATTGTTTAGAATATATTGTTTGGCCTTAGTTTATTTAAAATTTTATAAGAGGAGTATTAGTATATTGAAATCTTTTAGGACTTCCCGTATTTCACTGACATTTGCATTGCTAAAAAGCATTCATATAATTGTACTTTATCATTGTATTTCATGACTACGTCACCAAAGTATTTACCCATTCTCTTGATAATGGATGTTTTAGTTTTTTCCAGTTTTTTATATTAAAGATGGTACTGCTTAGATGTGCTTTTACATGTATCCAAGTGCAAATACACAAAAATGTATCTTGCATATACCTATGAAAAGAGTTCCTAGGTTGTAGGGAATATAAAAGATCAAATTTATAAGACACTGTCAAACTGTTTTCAAAGATGGTTGAACAAATTTACTTTCCCACCAAAAGTGGATAAGGAATTCCTTGTTCTCCATTCTCTCCAACATTTAGTAGAATCAAACATCAATTTTTGCTAATAGAATATCATTTCTTGTCTTTTTTTGTAGTTCCATAATCATTAATGAGGTTTGAGCAGCATCTTTTGTGATTTTTAGCCAAATTTGTTTTCTTTTCTGTGAAACGTCTTCTTATGCGTTTTGCCCACTTTCTCTTGAATTGTTTTTTCTTATTCATTTGAACATCCTCATACAACTTCAGTGATAGATTACTGTTTATTATATATGGCAAACATGTTCTCACATTTTGTAGCTTTTCACTTTTTTAAGGTGTCTTTTTATGAATAAAATTTCTTAATTTTAAAATAGATGAAAATGTTAATATTATCTTATAGAGATTGCTCTATTTGCATCTTAGGAATTCTTCCTAACTTAAGGTTGGAAAGATACTTACCTATACTTTCTTTCAAAATGTCAAGTTTTGCTTTTATCAATTTAAATCTTTAATCCATCTGGAGTTGACGGTTTTGGTGATATGAGATAGGAATCCTATTTCATTTTTTTCCACATGTATAGCCATTTTTTCCAGCTCCATTTATCTAATAGTTTCTCTGCACCCCACTGAGCTGTCATATATTAAAAGACTGCATATGTGTGGGTCTGTTTCTCAACTCTATAAATAAATTGGTCTCTCCTCATTCTTGTGTCACATGTCTTATGCAGCTTCATAATAAGTCCTGCTACTACTAATAGGACAAGTTTCCCCTTCTTAGTCTACTTCCATAGAAGTACCTTAACTGTTGATGGTTTATATAAATTTTATAATCAATTTTTCAGTTCTATTAAAAAATACCTTGTTGAGAATTATATTGGAAATTCTTTATACTAATCTTATTAGGGAGAATTTATGTCTTTACATATTAAATCTTATCCAATAATATGCAATACCTCTCAGATCTAAAGATCTCTTTGCCCTTCCCAGGCTGTAGTTGCTGCACTTAAATAATTGTCATGGATTGAATTGTGTCCCCCCAAAGTGCCTGTCAACTCAGCTGGGCCATGATTCCCAGTATTGTGTGATTTTCCACCGTTTTGTCATTTAATGTGATTTTCCTATGTGTTGTAAATCCTATCTCTATGAGGTTAATGAGATGGGATTAGTAGCAGTTATGTTGATGAGGCATGACTCAATCTACAAGACCAGATTGTGTTTTAAGCCAATGTCTTTTGAGTATAAAACAGAGAAGCAAGCAGAGAGATAGGGAGACCTCATACCACCGAGAAAGTAATGCCAGGAGCAGAGCACATCCTTTGGGCCTGGTTCTCTGCACTGAGAAGCTCCTAGTCCAGGGGAAGATTGATGACAAGCACCTTCCTCCAGAACCAACAGAGAGAGAAAGACTTCCTCTAGAGCTGGCGCCCTGAATTGGGACTTCTAGCATCCTAGAATGTGAGAGATAAATTTCTCTTGTTAAAGCTATCCAGTTGTGGTATTCTTGTTATAGCAGCACTAGATAACTAAGACAATAATGATTGTCAAAATTGGACAAGGGAGTTATAAGATGCGCCCCAATCCATCACCTGGATGACAAACATATATTTCCATACCACAACTGTGTTAAAAAAAAGCCCTGAGACACAATTATATGTCATATGACGTGAATTGCCCTTCCAGTAGCAGGTGAGGAATATTCACCCAGCTTTACTGTCAGCTGGTCCTGGCTGAGTTCCATATACTCACTTGACCAGCATGAGACTTAGTGTGATATTCAAACCCCGTCCATTTTCCAAAGTGAGCACTGTTTTCCCTCTACACATTTCTGTAGATGCCCATCTAACTACCAGTTAATAGCTGCCATTTTCTGAGATTAGAAAGCAGAGCTCCTGCCATACTGCTAAATGTGTGCATGCTGAGTGCTGTCTATTTGATTCCAACTCATAGCGACCCCATGTGGCTGAATAGAACTACCCCATAGGGCTTTCTTAGCTGGAATCTTTATGGAAGCAGATTACCAGGTATTTCTCCTGCAGAGCCGCTGCAATTAGCAGCTTTCCATTAGCAGCTGAAAAAGTAAACTGTTGCGCCATGAGTATTAGTATGAAGTTGTTTTTTTATTGTTGTTTTGTTCTTCAATAGTGAAGCCATAAATCTAAACCTATACTATACCATAATTGCAAAGATAGTGTTTGCACTAGATTGCAAAAATGGCGATAATTTTGTATCCTTTCTTCACTCCTTTGCAAAGTGATTTACCACTATTTCTCCTCCCCTTGAATTTGGCTGACCTTATGATTTATTTTGACCAATATAATGTAACAAAAGTAAAAGTCCAGTTCTGAGCCTGGCCTGCAAGTGTTTTGCATGTTTCCCCTCTTGCTCTTAAAACCCTGTGAATATTATGTGAACAAGCATAGGAGAATATGCAAATACATGAAGCAGAATCAAGTCATTCCAGTTGAGGTAATTTTAGATGAGCTAGCCTCTAGCTCATCTGGAAAATGTCCACAGACAAATGAATGGACCCAGTCAAAACCAAAAAAACTACCTAGCTCAGCCCAGACCAAATTGCCAAAACATAGAATCATGAGTTAAGTAAATGGTTATTGTTTTTAAGCCACTAACTTTTGAGGTGGTTTGTTAAGCAGCAATAGCTAATTGACATACTGTTTCATTTCTAATCTAATATACAGTATATGATCCCAAATAAAATGTAGGCTTCCCGATTAAACTAAATTAATGTTCTTACCGGCTCTTTTTCTGTAATCATTCAACTCTGCAATGGAAAATAGTTTTCTTAAAAAAAAAAAGAAACCTCAGTCTTCCTGTGGCTCATATATCACCTAGAGTTAACTTCATTAATGCACGCAGATCAGATGCTGTAAGTTATATGTAAGTTATAAGCTTACTAATAATAAGTAAGAATATCTTAGTAATTAGCTAAGTGACTTTAGAACAATCATTTGAGTTTTCTTTATCTCCAAATAGTGATGTATAAAATGAGAATACTGAAGAAGGAATGTGCTTTAGGGAAGAAATAAATACACACACACACATATTTACATATATATATATATATGTATATATGTGTGTGTGTGTGTGTGTGTGTGTGTGTATGTGTGTATATCCATCCCCATGTGTCTGTCAGTTTGGTGTACTTTGGTGGCTTGCATATTGCTGTGATGCTGGAAGCTATGCCACCGATATTTCAAATACCAGCAGGGTCATCAGTGGTGGATAGGGTTCAGCTAAGAATCCAGATTAAGACAGACTAGTAAGAAGGAACTGGCAGTCTACTTCTGAAAAAATTAGCCAGTGAAAACCTTATGAATATCAGCAGAACATTGTCTGATATAGAGCCAGTACATGACCCTCTCAGGTTAGAAGGCACCCAAAATACAACTGGGAAAGAGCTGCCTCCTCAAAATAGAGTTGACCTTAACGATGTGGATGAATTCAAGTTTTCAGGACCTTCATTTGCTGATGTTGCATGGTCCAAAATGAGAATAAAATGTTGAAAACATCCATTAATAATAGAAACGTGGAATGTACAGAGTACATTCGACTGTATGAATCATAACAAATTATGGGTAACATTGCAAAGAATGGGAATTCCAGAACACTTAACTGTGCCCATGAAGAACCCAGACATAGACCAAGAGGCAGCTGTTTGAAGAGAACAAGGGAATAATGCATGGTTCAAAGTCAGAAAGGTATGTGTCAGTGTTGCATCTTTTCACCATACTTATTCAATCTGTATGCTGAGCAAATAATCTGAAAAGCTGTATTTTATGAAGAAGAACATGGCATAAGGCTTGAAGGAAGACTCATTAACAACGTGAGATATGCAGATGACACAACCTTACTTGGGGAAAGTGATGAGGACGTGAAACACTTACTGATGAAGATCAAAGACTACAGCCTTCAGTAAGGATTACACCTCAACATTAAGAAGAAAAAAAAAAATCCTCACAACTAGACCAATAAGCAACATCATGATAAACACAGAAAAGACTGAAGTTGTCAAGGATTTCATTTTACTTGGATCCACAATCAACGCCATGGAAGCGATATCCAAGAAATCAAAAGATGCATTACATTGGGCAAATCCACTGCATAAGACCTCTTTAAAGTGTTGAAAAGCAAAGATGTCACCTTGAGGACTAAGGTGTGCCTGACCTAAGCCACGGTGTTTTCAATCACCTCATATGCATGTGAAAGCTGGACAATGAATAAAGAAGACTGAAGAAGAACTGATGCCTCTGAATTATAGTGTTGGTGAAGAATACTGAATATACCCTGGACTGCCAAAAGAATTAACAAATCTGTCTTGGAAGAAGTACAGTCAGAAAGCTCCTTAGAAGCAAGGATGGCAAAACCTCATCTCACATACTTTGGACATATTATCAGGAGGGATCAGTTCCTGGAGAAGGACATCATACTTGGTAAAGCGGAGGGTCAGCAAAAAAGAGGAAGACCCTCAATAAAATAGATTGATACAGTTGCTGCAACAATGGGCTCAAGCACAACAACGATTGTGAGGATGGCGCAGGACAAGGCAGTACTTTCTGTTGTATGTAGGGTCACTATGAGTTGGATCTGGCTTGACAGTACTTAACAACAGCAACATGTATGTATATAAACTCATTGCCAGTGAGTGAACTCTGTAGGAATTCATTTTACTTGAATCCACAATCAACACCCTTGGAAGCAGCAGTCATGAAAGCAATCGACATAGTGCACTGGGAAAATCTGCTGCAAAAGACCTCTTTGAAGTATTGAAAAGCAAAGATGTCACTTTGAGGGCAGAGGTTACATGACCCAAGCCATCATTTCAATCACCTCATATGCATGGGAAAGCTAGACCATGAATAAAGAAAACCAAAGAAAAATTGATTCCTTTTTATTATGGTTTGGCAAAGAATATTGAATATACCATGAACTGCTAGAAGAACGAACAAGTCCATCTTGGAAGAAGGACAGCTAGAGTGTACCTTCGAAGTGAGGATGGCTAGGTTTCATCTCACATACTTTGGGCATGTTATTAGGACAGACTAGTCCCTGCAGAAGGATATCATGCTCAGTAAAGTGGAGTCTCAGCGAAAAAGAGGAAGACCCTTGAAGAGATGGATTGACACCTTGGCTGCAACAATGGGGTCAAACATAGCAATGTCTGTGAGGGTGGCAAACAACAGAGCAGTGTTTCCTTCTGTTGTTTGTAAGGTGCTATTAGTTGTATCTGACTTGATAGCACCTAACAACAACAACAACATGTATGTATATATGTGCTTTTACATACACCTACTCCTTACTTATTGACTATCTTGTTATGTAACATTTTGTATTCATGACCATAATAAAAAATCAGACTATTTTGCACATTAATGATGTACATCTGGCAGTAACAAATGCTGAGGTGCAAGGCAAGAATAGTGCTGGCTGTGATGTTTATGGCTATGTGTCAGCTTGACTGGGCCATGATTCTCAGTGGTTTACCAATTATGTAATGACTTAATCCATCAAATATACAATAATGTAATTTGGCAGTTATTAATGATCTAATTTGGAAATTGTGTAATGATGTAATTTAAGTTATTTAATGATGTAATTTGACAATTATGTAATGATGTAGTCATCCTCCATTTTGTGATCTGATATGATCATCCTCCATTTTTGCATAATGTCGATTTTTGCATACAACTTGGTCTTTGGAACGTAACTATGTGGATAAGTGAGGAGTGGGTGCATATATAAATACAATATATAAATAAACAAGCTCTAAATGGTCCCAAATTACATGATTCTGTGGTGTATATTTCTGAACTCTCTTGGAAAATTCCAAATATATACAAGTCTATAATTATCAGAGAAAGCTAAAGAAACAAATATAGCAAAACTTTATAACAAAAATTTTCATCAAGCCATCTATGTGAATGATAAAGAAAGCTGTTGACCAGTCTATGGCTATTACATAAGTGAAAGGTACAAGCAGAATTCTGCATACAGTACAGTGAAAGCAAATCACTGGTATTGATTAAATGAATCATTATAGAACATTAGAGCTAGAAGGAACTTTAAAAATCAAGTCTACCTTTTTGAATTTAATGACTTGACTCAGTTCAATGCAACAAAAATGTATTAGAAATCTCCACTGTGAAGCATATTTTGCATATATTATGAAAATTTCATTCTGGAAAGATCAAATAACTTATATAAAGTTAGCCAGTTAGTTTCCTGATTTTCATTTCAATGGTGTTTTTACCATACCTCTTAGCTACTCCAAATAATGACAAAATATGTATCTCTCACAGATTATAATTAAACATTAGTTATATATTAAACCAAACCAGAATTTTACCTTATTGCAAAGAGCCATTATTCAATGTAATTTCATCTTGAAAAAAAATTTTCGAGGCAAGGAGGTGAAGAAAGTTCTCCAATTTAACTAAAAGACCAATGTAATCAAACTTCTACATCTACTTTGGATTTCTGGGACTCCTATCTATGTAAATCTAAATTGCCCTGCCAGTCACAGTTAAGAATTAGGTTATAAGCTGCTGAAATCAATTCTTGCCTCACCCACTTGGATTCCTATCTTAGAAAGGATCCCTTCATCAGCTTAATAGTAGGAAGTTTTTTCTGATATCTGCTCTCTCCATGCTTTGAAACTCTCAATCTTCCTGTGCCTTACATGCCACTTAGAGTTAACTATTCTGAGTCTTAATGGTTTCCCTTTTTCTCTTTTACTTCTCAAGTCAAATATCTTATTTTGTCCAAATTTTCCTTTTGTCTGAGATTATATTCTTTCTATTTGAGGTGGTAAGGTGTTCAAATTGTCTTGATCTAATGAAAAAAAATGATTAAAAGGTGGTAGTTTAATGTTTCTACTTTGCAAAAAAAAATGAGTAAGGCTAGGATTTCATGCCCTTTACTTCATTTTTCTCACTGCTTCAAGAAATTTAGAAGTCTAGGAATCACACACTAGGGTTTAAGACTGACACTAAACTAAAAAAAAAAAAAAAAAAAAAGTTAAAAATAACCATATTTGTCGAGTCAATCTGATTCATAGCAACCCTATAGGACAAGTAAAACTGCCCCATAGGGTTTCCAAGGCTGTAAGTCTTTACAGAAGCAGATTTCCACATCTTTCTCCCACAAAGTGGCTGGTAGGTTTGAACCGGGAAACTCTTGGTTAGCAGCTGAGCACTAGCAGCCTGAGAAAACACATAAGTTTACAAATTCTCAGCAGCATTACATGCGTTACTACTTATTGACTTTAATTCCTACAATTAATCAAGCTGTACATATTATATCAAAGGAATGTTTGATTAGTCAATTCAAATAAAAGGTTAAATTAAGAAAAAATGGCACAATAAATTCAGCTGTTGACTTTACTGACTAATAATAACATTTCTAAAAACCTTTGTATTTTCTTAAATGCTTTCACAAATTTATTTCCTTTGATAAGCCCAGACAGTGTTTCTGTTCTCATTTTTCAGATGAAGAAACTGGATTAACAGAGTTTAAACAAGTTTCTAAGGATCTAATAATTGTAGGATCCAATAAGGATATAATGATTTAAGAAGGAGACAATAATTTTCAAAATTGGGATTTAGGTATTCGTGTTTTAACTTTAGTTCTTGAGTTGTTTCCACTGCCCCAGGCTGTCTTATGTCAAGAGGTTTAAATAGTATATTTCTTTGGCCCAAAATTGCCAGAAGTAGTGGAGAAATAGCACTTGACTATTTGGTTATATGGTAAAACTAGAGTTTCTGAACATGGGAAAACTGGGCATTATGCTTACTTATAAAGCAGACAGGGTGGCAGCATCTGTTTGTGAGAGATAGTAAAATTCAGTTTATTGATTGGTGGATTTTAAATGCTGAGTTGTAGCATATAGCCAATAGAAACACTTCCTAATTTGTCTATCACTCTAAATCTAGTTACTCCATTGTAGGTGGTAATTTAATCCAAAGCTTTTTTCCAACTATTTACATCCTTTTTGTGTTTGGAAAGTGTACTTTGATATCAGAGATATATCTCTACCAAGTCTGTTTATCAATTACTGTAGCCTTTCCTAGGAGCCCTGGCAGTGCAGTGGTTTAAGCATCTGGCTGTTAACCAAAATGTCAGCAATTTGAATCCAACAGCCACTCCTTGGAAACCCCATGGGGAAGTTCTATTCCATCCTGAAGGGTCACTATGAGTCAGAATTGACTTGATGGTAACGAGTTTGGTTTTCATTTTTGTTTGTTTTGGTTTTTTTATAGCCTTTCCTAAGGGACTCTTTGAACTGTTAGAATTACTTGGGATAAATTTGTGCCCGTGAGTGTTTCATACTGAACATTTTCAAATTAGGTATCATATAACTTTCAGTATTTAAAAAAAAAAAAAACTCTTTGTGAAAGTACCAAGTTAGTGTTTTCCTCTGAAAGGATTCAAGAAATATACCATTTGTAAATGTAGCTTCAAATGAATCTATCCTTTAAAGAGATGTCAATGTTTACAACTCAAAACCTGGAGTTCTAATATGTTTTATACCTTCCCTCACATTTTTAAATTTCTTTAAATATATTTGATGAGAATTATATTTATAGGTTAATTTGGGGGTACGGGTTTTCATTTCTCTAAATAAATAAATTAATGACCGAAAACTATTTTGAGAGATTTCAACAATAAATAGATAATCTCTTAAGGTTTATTAAAGAAGCTAGGCACCAAAAGCTGTTACATTTTATGTGTATGTGTGTTTCTCTGAAGAGACTTTGATTAATGAGCACTGTGGTACTCAGAATATTTTGTTCCTATGTATTATTTCCATGCATCTCAAAAATTTTACATGGGATAACTTAATTTCTCTCTAGTTTACCAAATAAGGAAGAACATTGAGAGTCAAATCAGTTCAAATAAAAATGCATTTTTGAAGCTTGCTATATGCCAATACTCAATCAATTATTCTGTATTCATTAACAAATATTTATTGAAAATCTATTATGTGTCAGGGAATAAGACAGACCTCGGGGGTACATTGTTGGATGATGTCACACTTCATTTCTTCAAAGAGCTTACATGTATAACCAGAAGATAAAGACAAGTAAATAAACAGTTATAATGTGAAAGATGCTATAAGAAGAGTAGATTCAGGAAGTTACAAAAACAGATAAGAGGAGTACAGAACCAGATTTAGAGGAGTTAAAGAAGGCTTCTGGATAGGCAAAATAACTAAGGAGTGAGTAGGACTCAGGTATACAAGAGAGAGAAATTAGCCAACAATTGTAAGAATCAGGTGGAAGTATGATGTTGTTTAGAAAATCAATATGACAGCACTGGGCATGTCACTGGACACAGGTTGTTACTATTTTATGGTGCATAGGGTTTTCATCAAAGAGAAGAAGGAATTTGAGAGTATTGTTAAGAATGGTGGGTGATGGAAATGAATATAAAAGAGAAGTGACCAAAAGAAAGAAATTAAAGAATTTGATGTTACTAAGGGAGGAGGTCTATGGCCATACTACCCTGAATGCACCAGATCTTGTCTGATTTCAGAAGCTAAGCAAGGTCGGGCCTGGCTACTACTTGGATGTGAAACCTCCTGGGAATATCAAATTGACAGCAACAGGTTTGTTATTTTGTTGTTGTTGTTTAAAGGAGGATAAAAGGTAAGAGGAAATTAGCTTAGAAAGTGTAATGTTCTAACTTAAAAATTTAACTTATTTCAGAATTAGAGCAGAGAAAAAAATCTTATTTAATTTTTTATTAGAATTTTTAAAAGAAAAATTAACATAACTACGAAAAAAATACCAGCAGGGTCACCCATAGTGGAAAAGTTTCAGCAGAGCTTCCAAACAAAGACAAACTAGGAAAAGGGATCTGGCAGTCTATGTCTGAAAGATTAGCTGGTGAAAACCTTATGAATAGCAGCTGAACACTGTCTGATAGAGGTCCAGAACAAGAGTCCCTCAGGTTGGAAGGTAGTCAGATATGACTGGGGAAGAGCTGCCTCCTTAAAGTAGAGTTGACCTTAATGGTATTGATGGATTCAAGCTTTTGGGACCTTAATTTGCTGATGTGGCAAGACTCAAAATGAGAAGAAACAACTGCAAACGTCCATTAATAATAGGAACATGGAATGTATGAAGTACGAATCTAGGGAAATTGAAAATCGTCAAAAAGGAAATGGAGCACATAAACATCCATATCCTAGGCATTAATGAGATGAGGATGGAGCAAGACCAGGCAGTGTTTCATTTTATTGTATATAAGGTTGCTATGAGTTGGAGCCGACTAGCCGGCACCTAACAACAACAGCAGTGAAATGGACTGGTATTGGCCATTTTGAATAGGACAATCATATGGTCTACTATGCCGGAAATTACAAATTGAAGAGGAATGACATTGCATTCATCATCAAAAAGAACATTTCCACATCTATGCTGAAGTACAGCACTGTCAGTGATACAATAATATCCATACGCCTGTAAAGAAGACCAGTTAATACAACTATTATTCAAATTTACACACCAGCTACTAAGGGCAAAGATGAAGAAATTAAAGATTTTTACCAACTTCTACAATCTAAACTTGATCAAACATGCAAACAGGATGCACTGACAATTACTGGTGATTGGAATACAAAAGCTGGAAAAGAAAGAAGAAGGGTTGGTAGTTGGAAAATACGGCCTTGGTGGTAGAAACAATGCCAGAGATAGCATGACACAATTTTTTAAGAACAATGACTTTTTCATTGCAAATACTTTTTTTCAACAACATAAATGCCAACTATACGTGTGGACCTCGCCAGATAGAATACACAGGAATCAAATTGACTACATCTGTGGAAAAAGACAGTGGAAAAACCCAATATCATCATTCAGAACAAGGCCAGGTGCCAACTGTGGAACAGACCATCAATTGCTTGTAGGCAAGTTCAAGTTGAAGTTGAAGAAAATTAGAACAAGTCCATGTGAGCCAAAGTATGACCTTGGGTATATCTGACATGAATTTAGAGACCATCTCAAGAACAGATTTGATACATTGAACACCAATGACCAGATACCAGACAAGTTTTGGAATGACATCAAGAGCATCATACATGAAGAAAGCAAGAGGTTATTAAAAAGACAGGAAAGAAAGAAAAGAAAATGAATGTCAGAATGAGTGTCAAAAGAGACTATAAAAGTTGCTCTTGAATGTAGAGTAGCTAAAGCAAAAGGAAGAAATGATGAACTCAAAGAGGTGAATAGAAGATTTCAACGGGTGGCTAGAGAAGACAAACTAAAGTGTTATAATGAAATGAGCAAACACCTAGAACTAGAAAAGCAAAAGGGAAGAATGGATTCCGCATTTCTCAAGCTGAAAGAAGTGAAGAAAAAATTCAAGCCTCAAGTTGCAATACTGTAGGATTCTACAGGGAAAATATTAAATGAAGCAGGAAGCATCAAAAGAAGAATGAAGGACTACACAGAGTCACTGTACCAAAAAGAATTGATGTTCAGCCATTTCAGGAGGTAGCATATGAGCAAGAACTGATGGTACTGAAGGAAGAAGTCCAAGATGCACCGAAGGCATTGGTGAAAAACAAGACTCCAGGAAGTGACAGAATACCGAGATGTTTCAACAAACGAATGCAGCACTGGAGGTGCTCACTTGTCTATGACAAGAAATTTGGAAGACACCTACCTGGCCAATCGACTGGAAGAGATCCATATTTGTGCTATTCTAAAGAAAGATGATCCAGCACAATGCGTAAATTATTGAACAATGTCATTAATACCACATACAAGTAAAATTTTGCTGAAGTTCATTCAAAAGCAGTTGCAGCAGTCCATAGACAGGGAACTGCCAGAAATTCAAACCAGATTCAGAAGAGGACGTGGAACAAGGAATATTATTGTTGATGTCAGATATATCTTAGCTGAAAGCAGAGAATACCAGAAAGATGTTTACCTGTGTTTTATTGACTGTGCAAAGGCATTCAACTGTGTGACTCATAACAAATTACGGATAACATTGTGAAGAATGAGAATTCCAGAACACTTAATTGTGCTCACAAGGAACCTGTATGCAGATCAAGAGATAGTCATTCAAACAGAACAAGGAGGTACTGTGTTGTTTAAAATCAGGAAAGGTGTGTGTTAGGGTTGTATCCTTTCACCATACTTACTCAATCTGTATACTGAGAAAATAATCTGAAAAGTTGTACTATATGAATAGGAACACAGTATCAGGATTGGAGGAAGACTCATTAACCACGTGTGATATGCAGATGACACAACCTAGCTTGCTGAAAGTGAGGACTTGAAGCACTTACTAATGAAGATCAAAGACCATAGCCTTTTGTATGGATCACACCTCAACAAAAGAAAACCAAACTCCTCACAACTGTACCAATAAGCAATATCATGCTAAATGGAGAAAATATTGAAGTTGTTACGGATTTCATTTTACTTGGATCTACAATCAATACCCATGGAAGCAGCAGTCAAGAAATCTAACAATGCATTGTATCGGGCAAATCTGCTGCAAGAGGCCTCATTAAAGTGTCAAAAAGAAAAGATGTCACTTTAAGGACTAAGGTGTGCCTGACCCAAGCCATGGTGTTGTCAATCACCTCATATGCATGCAAAAGCTGGACAAAGAATAAAGACTGAGGGAGAATTGACGCATTTGAATTATCTTGTTGGCAAAGAATATTGACTATACCATGGACTGTCAGAAAAACAAACAAATCTGTCTTGGTATCAGTACAGCAAAAATGCTCCCTGAAATTGAAGATGGCACAAGGCTTCATCTCACAGACTTTGGACATGTTATCAGAAGAGACCAGTCTGTGGAGAAGGACATTGTGCTTGGTAAAGAAGAGGGTCAGCAAATAAGAGGAAGACCTTCAATGAGATGGACTGACACAGTGGCTGCAACAATGGGCTCAAGGATAGCAATGATTTTGAGGATGACACAGGACAGGGTAATGTTTTGTTCTGTTGTGCATAGGGTCACTATGAGTCGGAATTGACTGGAGGGCGCCTAACAACTACAACAACAAGGAAAAAAAAAGAGATGGATTTCCAAAATTACTGGTCATCCTTTGAAACCAAAGAAAATGCCTCACATACAAAAACATCTCAGGAAACAGAATAAAATATTAAAAGATTTCTGGTTGGTATATTCAACTGTCTTGAAGAAGATGCTACATCTAAAAATGTGAAGAAGGTGATCATCAAGAAAACAACGAACTGAGATCCCAGAATAGGTTGTTTAGAATTTAAAAACTTAATTGCCAAATTATAAACTGTGAAGAAAGCAGCTGAGTAAATATCATAAAAATTATAACAGTACAGAGAGAGGAGAAAAATCAAGAAAAGTCCCTAGAAATGTGAATTAGAATTAAGAATTGCTTAAAACTGAAGAACCCCATACTGAAGTTCTCAATGGAAGAAAGAAAGCTGCTCAATGTGTAAAACCAAGAGGGAAATGATTTCTAAAGTACACAAGATACGTCCTCCCATCAACAAGAAACAGGAGAACAAAAGGTATGAAAATGCAATTTACAGGAAGGGAAACGTAACTAACAAGTACATGAAAAGATAGTCAAATCTACCTGTAATCAGAAAATACAAAATAAAATATAAGTAAGATCTTACTTTACATCCATCAGAGTGGTAAACATTTGAAAATTGATAATGTCAATTGTTAGCAAGTATGGGAGAGAGCCCTAGTGGCACAGTGGTTAAGTGATTGGCTACTAACCAAAATGTTACCAGTTCAAATCCACCAGCTGCTTCTTGGAAACTCTATGGGGCAGTTCTGCCCTGTCCCATAGGGTCACTACGAGTCAGAATCAACTTGATGGCAGTGGGTTGTTTAGGTTGTAAGGTGGGAAAATCAAACCTTCAAGAATTACAGGTAGAAGTATAAACTGTATGACCATTTTTATGAGAATTCTGACAATATTTTAGTAAAATTTTACATGCATACAATCCAGGAATCCTACTCCTATGTATATACAACAGAGTAATTCTTCTACTAGTCTAAGATACATGTAGGGACATTTCTTAGCAAGATGTCCATGGTAGCAGGGAGTTGGTGTTCATCATTATATGAAAGAATAAATAATATATGGCAGATGTATAGAATGTATTAAGGAGCCTTGGTGGCACAGTGGTTAAGTGCTCAGCTGCTAATCAAAAAAAGGTCAACAGTTTGAACCCACCAGCTGTTCCATGGGAGAAAAATGTGGCAATCTGCTCCCATAAAGATTACAGCCTTGGAAACCCCATAGGGCATTTCTACTCTGTCCTATATAGCCTCTTTGAGTAGAAATCGACTGGTGGTAGGGAAATAAAGCCCAGAGAATCACAGACCAGCTCTTAAATGCACACTTGCCTTCTGCTTTGGGCTTATTGACTAGAACTAGTCACATAACCAATTTTTAATAATGCTAAGGAATAAAATGTTCTATGTACCCAGGAAAAGAGGAGAAACTGATATGCTGGTGAGCATAAGTAATATGTCTTCTTATGGTTTTGTAAATTTGTTTCATGTCTACATACATTAGCATAGTTTAGACAAATTTATATTGTGAAGATTAGTGAATAAGTATACTAACTTATCCAAAATGTAAGTGACTCTGTGGAAAAAAGGAAATCTTTAAACTAGAGGTCTGAAGATCCTGAGTCTACTCCAAGTGCATGCATTTACTAACTGTGTGATCTTTAGTAAATGAACTGATTTCTTTGAGCTACAATTGCAGTATCCTGAACCTAATACCTGATAATAACCAAAATGTTTTGAATGTTTTCCCTGTGTCAGCCATTCTTCTAAATGTTTTGCATATGTAGCTCATTCAAGCCTCACAATAACCTCTAGGATTCTATTATATATGTCCATTTTACAATTGAGGACACTCATAGAGGTTAAATAATTGTTCAAAGTCTTATGGCTAAAAGGAGGGGGATTAGAGATTAGAATGTAGGTCATCCAACACTAAAACCTGTGTTTTCAATCCTAACATGAAACACTCTTCTTCTTATGTCGTTCAGTCTTCCCTATTTCACAGATAAATTGAAATATCAAATGAGATTATGAAAGTATTTTATAAGTTGCAAATCCCTGTGCAAAAATAGTGGTTCACAAAACTCAGCAAATACACCCTTCACGTTGTTTGGTAGTCCTTCCTCTGAGTCATTAAAAAAAGTTTAAGTTATGAAATGTATTGCCATAACTTACATATTTTACTTTTTACCATTATAGGTACAGATTACTCTTGCCACAACAAATTTAAGCATTATAAATTTTTTCTTTTATTTTTTCCTATACAAAAATGTATGCATACATTGTTATGTAACCCTTGTGCCTACTTGAGCTAAGAGGCACACTCCTCGCGAGTATCACTTTATATCACACAGTCCAGTCCAATCCCTGTCTGAAGAGTTGGCCTTGGAAATTGTTTTAGTTCTCGGCTGATAGACTATCCAGGGTCCAGACTTTCTGGCATTCCTCCAGTCTCAGCCAGACCATTACGTATGGTCTTACTAGAATTTGATTTCTGCACCCCACCTTTCTACTGCTCCACCAGGGATTCTCTGTTATGTTCCCTGTCAGGGTGGTCATTGGTGGTAGCCAGGCACCATCTGTTTCTTCTGGTTTCAGGCGATGAAGTCTCTGGTTTATGTGGCCCTTTCTGTCTCTTGGGCTAATAATACTTTCCCTGTGTCTTTAGTGTTCTTCCTTCTCCTTTACTCCAGGTGGTTGGGACCAATTGATGCATCTTAGATGGCTGCTTGCAAGCTTTTGAGACCCCAGATGCCACTCACCAAACTAGGATGCAGAACATTTTATTAATAAGCTTTGTTATGCCAATAGATCTAGATGTCCCTTGAAAACGTGGTCTCCAGACCCCTACCCCTGCTACTCTGTCCCTCAAAGAGTTTGATTGTATTCAGGAAATTTCTTAGCTTTGGTTTAGTCCAGTTGTGCTGACTTCCCCTGTAGTGTGTGCAGTCCCTCCCTTCACCTGAGATAATTCTTATGTACTATCTAGTTAGTAAATAACCCTCACCCTCCCTTCCCACATCAAAGAAAGTTTTCTTCTGTGTTTAAACCTTTCCTTGAGTTCTTATAATAGTCGTCTGATACAATTTTGTCCTTCTGTGACTGACTAAATTCACTCAGCATAATGACCACCACCTTCTCCATGTTATAAGATGTTTCACAGCTTCATCATTGTTCTTTATCGTTGCGTAGTATTCCATTGTGTGGATATACCATAATTTGTTTATCCATTCATCTGTTGATGGCATCTAGGTTGTTTCCAATTTTTCGCTATTGTGAACAGTGCTGCAATGAACATGGGTGTGCATATATCTATTCCTGTGATGGCTCTTATTTCTCTAGGGTATATTCCAAGGAGCGGGATAGCTGGATCATATCGTACTTCTATTTCTAGCTTTTTAAGGAAGCGCCAAATCGATTTCCAAAGTGGCTGTACCATTTTACATTCCGACCAACAGTGTACAAGTGTTCCAGTCTCTCCACAACCTCTCCAGCATTTATTATTTTGTGTTTTTTTTATTAATGCAAGCGTTGTTGGGGTGAGATGATATCTCATTGTAGTTTTAATCTGCATTTCTCTAATAGCTAATGATCATGAGCATTTCTTCACATGTCTGTTAGCTGCTTGAATATCTTCTTTGGCGAAGTGCCTGTTCATATTCTTTGCCCATTTTTTAATTGGGTTATTTGTCTTTCTTGTTGTTGAGGTTTTGCAGTATCTTGTAGATTTTAGAGATTAGATTCTAATCAGATTTACCATAGCCAAAATTTTTTTCCCAGTCTGTAGATTGTCTTTTGACTCTTTTGGTGAAGTCTTTGAATGAGCATAAGTGTTTGATTTTTAGGAGCTCCCATTTATCTGGTGTCTCTTCTGGTGCTTCTGCATTGTTACTTATGGTTCATATTGCATTTATGCCATGTATTAGGGCTCCTAGTGTTGTCCCTGTTTGTTCTTCCATGATCTTTATCATTTTCAATTTTATATTTAAGTCTTTGATCCATTTTGAGTTAGTTTTTGTACATGGTGTGAGGTATGGGTCTTGTTTCTGTTTTTTGCAGGTAGATATCCACTTATACCATTTGTTAAAGAGACTGTCTTTTCCCAAATTAATGGACTTTGGGCGTTTGTCAAATATCAGCTGCTCATAGGTGGATGAATATATGTCTGGATTCTCAATTTTGTTCCATTGGTCTATGTATCTGTTCTACCAATACCAGGCTGTTTTGACTACCATGGTGGTATAATAGGTTCAAAAATCAGGTAGTGTGAGTCTTCCCACTTTGTTCTTGTTCTTCAGTAATGCTTTACTTGTTCGGGGCCTCTTCTGTTTCCATATGAAGTTAGTGATTTGTTTCTCCATCTCATTAAAAATGCCATTGGAATTTGAATCGGGATTGCATTGTATCTGTAGATCGCTTTGGGTAGAATTGACATTTTCACAATGTTGAATTTTCCTATCCATGAGCGAGGTATGTTTTTCCTCTTATGCAGGTCTCTTTTGGATTCTTGCAGTAGTGTCTTGTAGTTTTCATTGTACAGCTCTTTTACATCTCTGGTTATATTTATTCCTAAGTTTTTTATCTTCTTGGGGGCTGTTGAGAATGATATTGATTTGATGTTTTCCTCTTTGAGGTTCTGTTTGTTGGTGTAAAGGAATCCAACTGATTTCTGTATGTTTATCTTGTATCCTGAAACTTTGCTGAAATCTTCTACTAGTTCCAGTAGTTTTCTTGTGCATTCTTTGGGGTTTTTTGTGTATAAGATCATATCATCTGCAAATAGAGATACTTTGACTTCCTCCCTACCAATTTGAATGTGCTTTATTTCTTTTTCTAGCCTAATTGCTCTAGCTAGGACCTCCAGCACAAAGTTGAATAAGTGATGATAAAGGGCATCCTTGTCTGGTTCCCATTCTCAAGGCGAATGCTTTCAAAGTCTCTCCATTTAGGATTATGTTGACTGTTGGCTTTGTATAAATGCCCTTAATTATATTGAGGAATTTCCCTTCTATTCTTATTTTGTTGAGAGTTATTTTCATGAATGGATGTTGGACTTTGTCAAATGCCTTTTCTGATTTGATCGATATGATCATGTGGTTCTTAACTTTTGTTTTATTTATGTGATAGATTACATTGATTGTTTTTCTAGTGTTGAACCATCCCTGCATACCTGGTATAAATCCCACTTGATCATAGTGAATCATTTTTTTGATATGTTGCTGAATTCTATTGGCTAGAATTTTGTTGAGGATTTTTGCGTCAATGTTCATGAGGGATATTGGTCTATAATTTTCTTTTTTTGTGGTGTCTTTACCTGGTTTTGGTATCAGGGTTATGCTGGTTTCCTAGCATGAGTTTGGGAGTATTCTGTCCTTTTCTATGCTCTGAAATACCTTTAGTAGCAGTGGTGTTAACTCTTCTCTGAAAGTTTGGTAGAATTCTCTAGTGAAGCCATCCAGGCCAGGGCTTTTTTTTTGGTTGGGAATTTTTAAATTATGTTTTCAGTCTCTTCCTTTGTTATAGGTTTATTTAGCTGTTCTACCTCTTTTTGTGTTAGTTTAGGTACGTAGTGAGTTTCTAGAAATTTGTCCATTTCTTCCAGGTTTTCAAATTTGTTAGAGTACAATTTTTCATAGTATTCTGTTATGATTTTTTTTAATTTCAGTTGGGTCTGTTATGCTATCACCCCTCTCATTTCTTAAACAGGTTATCTGCGTCCTCTCCTGTTTTACTTTTGTCAGTTTTGCCAATGGTTTATCAATTTTTTTGATCTCTTCAGAGAACCAGCTTTTGGTCTTGTTAACTCTTTCAATTGTTTTTCTCTTGTCTATTTCATTTAATTCTGCTCTAATTCTTATTATTTCCTTTCTTCTGGCACCCGAGGGCTTCTTTTGCTGCTCTCTTTCTACTTGTTCCAGTTGTAGGATTAATGTTTTGATTACAGCCCTTTCTTCTTTTTAGATGTGTGCATTTATTGCTATAAACTGATCTCTGAGCACTGCTTTTTCTGTGTCCTAAAGGTTCTGGTAGAATGTGTTTTCATTCTATTTTGATTCCATGAACTTCTTTATTCCATGCTTAATCTCTTCTATAACTCAGTAGTTTTTGAGCAAGGTGTTGTTCAGTTTCCATGTGTTTGATTTTTTTTTTCTTGCTTTTTCTGTTGTTTATTTCTACTTTTACGGCTTTATGGTCAGAAAAGATGCTTTGTAATATTTTGATTCTTTGGATTTTGTTAATACTTGCTTTATGGCATAATATGTGGTCTATTCTGGAGAATGTTCCATGTGCATGGGAAAATAAAGTATACTTGGCTGCCATTGGGTGGAGTGTTCAGTATATATCTATGAGATCAAGTTGGTTGATTGTAGCATTTAGCTCTTCCATGTCTTTGCTGAGCTTCTTTCTGGATGTTCTGTCCTTCACCAAAAGTGGTGTGTTGAAAGTCTCCTGCTACTATTGTAGAGCTGTCTATCTCTCTTTTCAGTGCTGTTAGAGTTTATTTTATGTATTTTGGATACCTGTCATTGGGTGTGTAAATATTTACTATAGTTATGTCCTCCTGGAATATTGACCCTTTAATCATTATATAGTGTCCTTCCTTATGCTTTGTGGTGGATTTGACTTTAAAGTCTATTTTGTCAGAGATTAATATTGCCACTCCTGCTCTTTTTTGAGTGTTGCTTGTGTGATATATTTTTCCATCCTTTGAGTTTTAGTTTGTTTGTGTCTTTAAGTCTAAAGTGTGTCTCTGGTAGGCAGCATATAGACGGATCATTTTTCTTTTATCCAATCTGCCACTCTCTGTCTCTTTACTGGGGCATTTAGTCCATTTACATTCAGTGTAATTATTGATAGGTATGAGTTTAGTGTTGTCATTTGGATGTCTTTTTTTGTGTGTTGTTCACAGTTTCTTTGTTCCACTTAATTTTCTGTGCTGAGTCATTTTTCTTAGTGTTTTTTCTTTTCATCTATTTCATTGTTGTTGATTTTGTGTTTGCTGATTTATATTTTTCTAGTTTTTTATTTTGACTTGTAGGATTGTTAGTTTCCTTTGTGATTACCTTAATATTTACCCCTATTTTTCTAGTTTATTCCAGTCTTTTATTTCTTTATATCGCCTTAACTTCTCCATATGAAAAATCTATGTCTATATTTTTTAAGTCCCTCTTTTTTGTTTTAATTTTGTCATCTCTTACATATTGGCATTTGTTTCCCTATTTTCAGGGTTTTAGATTTGATTTACTTTTGTGACTTCCCTATCTGGGTTGATATCTGGTTGGTCTGTCCTGTGTTCTAGGGTTGTTATCTGATGTTACTGATTTTCTAACCAGAGGACTCCCTTCACTATTTCTTGTAATTTTGGTTTGGTTTTTGCAAATTCCCTAAACTTCTGTTTATCTGGAAATGTCCTAATTTTGCCATCATATTGGAGAGACAGTTTTGCTGGATATATAATTCTTGGCTGGCAGGTTTTTTTTTTTTTTTTCCTTCATGGCTCTATGTATGTCATCCCATTGCCTTCTTTTTTTTTAATTGTTGTAATTAAATGAAGTTTACATTTCAAGTTAGTCTCCCATACAGAATTTTTTTTTAACATACATTGTAATGAGACCCCAACTGCTCACCCCATTCTGCGACAGCACACTCCTCCCTTCCGCCCCTGATTCCCCATGAACATTCAACCAGCTCCTAACTCTCTCTGCCTTCCCATCTCACCTCTAGACAGAAGCTGCCCCTTTGGTCTCTTTTATCTACTTGACTAAGAGGCACATTCTTCACAAGTATCACTTTATGTCCCACAGTCTAGTCCAATCCCTGTCTGAAGAGTTGGCCTCAGAAATTGTTTTAGTTCTGGGGTGAGAGTCCAGGGGCCATGCTCTCTGGGGCACCTCCAGTCTCAGTCAGACCATTAAGTCTGGTCTTCTTACTAGAATTTGAGTTCTGCATCCCTTCGTTCTACTACTCCGTCAGGGAACCTCTATTGTGTTCCCTGTCAGGACGTTCACTGGTGGTAGCCGGGCACCGTCTAGTTCTTCTGGTCTCAGGCTGATGAAGTCTCTGGTTTATGTGGCCCATTCTGTCTCTTGGGCTACTACTTTCCTTGTGTCTTTGGTATTCTTAGTTCTCCTTTACTCCAAGTAGTTGGGACCAATAGATGCATCTTAGATGGCCGCTTGCAAGCTTTAAAGACCTCGTATGCCACTCACCAAAGGAGGATGCAGAACATTTTCTTAATAAGCTTTGTTATGCCAATTGACATAGATGTCCCCTGAAAGCATGGTCCCCAGACCCTGCATCCCTGCTACTCTGTCTCTCAAAATATTTGGCTGTATTGAGGAAACTTCTTAGCTTTGGTTTAGTCCAGTTGTGCTGGCTTCCCCTGTAGTGTGTGCTGTCCTTCTCTTCACCTAAGATGATTCCTATCTACTATCTACTTAGCGAATAACCCTCCACCTCCCTCCCCACCCCCATAACCATTGAAAAATGTTTTCTTCTTCATTTAAACCTTTTCTTGAGTTCTTATAATAGTGGTATTATACAGTATTTGTCTTTCTGTGACTGACTAAATTCACTCAGCATAATAAGTTCCAGCTTCCACCATGTTATACGATGTTTCACAGCTTCATCATTGTTCTTTATTGTTGTGTAATATTCCATTGTATGGCTATACCATAGTTTGTTTATCCATTCATCCATTGATGGGCATCTAGGTTGCTTCCATGTTTTTGCTATTGTGAACAGTGCTGCGATTAACATGGGTGTGCATATATCTATTCGTGTGACAGCTCTTGTTTCTCTAGGATATATTCCAAGGAGTGGGATAGCTGGATTGTATGGTTCTTCTATTTCTAGCTTTTTAAGTAAGCACCAAATCGATTTCCAAAGTGGTTGTACCATTTTACATTCTCACCAACAGTGTATAAGTGTTGCAGTCTCTCTACAACCTCTCCAGCATTTGTTATTTTGTGTTTTTTGGATTAATGCTAGCCTTGTTGGGGTGAGATGATATCTCACTGTAGTTTTGATCTGCATTTCTCTAATGGCTAATGATCGTGAGCATTTCTTCATGCGTCTGTTAGCTGCCGGAATATCTTCTTTGGTGAAGTGTCTGTTCATATCCATTGCCCATTTTTTAATTGGGTTATTTGTCTTTTTGCTGTTGAGGTTTTGCAGTATCTTGTAGATTTTAGATAGGATTTGTCATAGCCAAAACTTTTTTCCCAGTCTGTCGGTTGTCTTTTGACTCTTTTGGTGAAGTCTTTGGATGAGCATAAGTGTTTGATTTTTAGGAGCTCCCAGTTATGTAGTCTCTCTTCTGGTGCTTGTACATTGTTACCTATGGTTAGTATTGCATTTATGCCATGTATTAGGGCTCCAAGCATTGTCCCTATTTTTTCTTCCATGATCCTTATCGTTTTCAATTTTATATTTAAGTCTTTGATCCATTTTGAGTTAGTTTTTGTACATGGTATGAGACATGGGTCTTGTTTCAGTTTTTTGCATATAGATATCCAATTATGCCAGCACCATTTGTTAAAGAGACTGTCTTCCACCCACCCCCCCCCCCGACCCCCCATTGCCTTCTTGCCTGTATGGTTTCTGCTGAGTAGTCCCAGCTTATTCTTATTGACTCGCCTTTGTAGATGACTTTTCGTGTATCCCTAGCCACTCTTAAAATTCTCTCTTTATCTTTGATTTTGGCAAGTGTGATTATAATATGCCTTGGTGACTTTCTTTTGGGATCTACTTATGTGGGTTTCATTGAGCATCTTGGATAAATATCTTATCATCTTTCACTCTATCAGGGAATTTTTCTGCCAACAAATCTTCAACAATTCTCTCTGTATTTTCTGTTATTTCCCCACCCACCATTCTGGTACTCCAATCACTCATAGGTTATTCCTCTTAATAGAGTCCCACATAATTCTTAGGGTTTCTTCATTTTTTTAATCCTTTTATCTGATTTTTCCTAAAATAAATTAGTGTTAAGTGCTTTATCTTCAGTCTCGGTAATTCTGACTTCCATTGTCTGAATTGTGCTCCTATGACTTTCTATTGAGTTGTCTAATTCTGAAATTTTATTGTTAATCTTCTGGATTTCTGATTGCTGTCTCCCTGTGGATTCTTGCAGCCTGTTAAATTTGTCATTATGTTCTTCTCTAATCTTTTTAATTTCCTGTATTGCATGTTCTGCATTTTGATTAATTTCGTTTCTAATTTCTTCAAGAGTTCTGTATATTAATCTTTTGTATTCTGCCTCCAGTAATTCCAAGAAATTTTACCCCTCTGGAAAATTTCTAGATTCTTTATTTTGGGAGCTTGCTGAAGCCATCTTGGAATGCCTTTTTATGTGATTTGATATTGACTGTTGTCTCTGAGCCATCAATAAGTTATTATATTTATTTATTTCATGTTTGCTTACTGTGTCCTAGCTTCTTGTTTTGTTTTGTTATGCCGAAATAGGCTGCTCGTATGAGCTAGTTTGTTTATTTGCACCTTTGAAGCTCTGATGTCCTGTCACCAGGTGGTTAGATCTATTACTAGGTATGTGAGCTCAGAAGTCTGCCCATTCCTCCTGTATGGATTCATCTCAGGTGCCCAGGTAGATAGCCACCAAGTGTGTTGTGTAGACTCTAACAGTCCTAGACAGGCATGAGTGATTGGTGTAGGTACAGGTAGCTGGCTGCAGCAGGGGGACACACTCTGAGCAAGACAGGTGGCTGACTGCCACTCCTAGTGTCCAGGAGGAAGGTGTGTCCCTGTTCCCTACAGTGCATAGGTGGGTGGGTTTTGTAGCTACAGTATGAGTAGCTAATGCTGTTAGCTGTTAGGACTGAGACGCACCTCTTATTCATGGGTCCCATCACAGATGGCTAGGTGGCGTAGGTGGAGCCACCAGTCCTCAGTCCCCCAATGTGGGCAGGTGAAGACCCTGCCCAATGGGCAGAGAAGTGTCAAATGTCAAAAACACACCACCTCACAGCTGGAACAGTTGAAACCAGAGTTCTGGTATATACCGTGTTGTACTGCGGTAATGAGGGCCTACGCTGCCGATATGAGCCCACACAGGGAAAAGGCACTCAAAGTCTGTGTATCCCTCATACCTGAGCCCAGGCAAAGGAGCTGTGACTACCCTGGGTTCCTGGCCCAGGGGAGCAGGCAGTTTATCTTTATCCCATTTGTTAATTTATTCACTCTCCAAGGCAAGGAGAACGGCTCTGGGCATGTGATGGATCCTTCCTCTGGCTCAGGGGACCTGGCAATTGCTGAATCCAGTCCAGGACCAAGTACAGAGCAGGGAGCAGGGAGCAGGGAGGTAAATGGGGCAGAGGTTCCCCCCCAAGGGGGGCGACTTTGATCTGCACAGTAAGCCATATGCAAGCACTTATCCTTCGCTGAGGGCCGCTTCTCACTGGTTCTGCATGGCCAAGCTGGGTCTCAGTGCCTGAGCCTCTCCCAGTGCAGAACATGCCTCCCAACCACTGATGCCCGCCTGCCTTACCTCTCACCCTACATCCAATCAGGCCTGAAGGGCTCAGGCTCTCTCCAGCTCAGGTCTGGCAACTCCTTACCACTGCCGAACCGCCTCTCCCTCCCCCCGCCACCCAGTCCGGCCTCTCAACTCCACCTCCAATGTTGAGGGCCTCCAGACTGCCACACACAATCAAATCACCTGCCCCCTAGGGTCCCCACTGCAAGAGGGCCCACCGGAAACATCGGACCACTCCGCCATCCCAGCCCACTAAGCATTATAAATTGATGGATCAAAAAAACTGAAAAAACTGAAAAAAATTAAGAAATAGAGAATTTTTTTTTTTCTATGTTTTCAGTTCCATGTACATTGATATGTAAATAATGTTATCTGGAAAAAAGATAAAATCATTCAAACATTACTTGAATCTGTTCTACAATGTATGAAACTATTTGTTTTTAAAAATCTGCAATATTAACCCTGCAAATCAATGATATGAAAATATGAACATTTCACCTGTAATTATACTGTTTTGATTGAGCCAATCTACTGTATACAGTTTGATCATTTCGTTTATTGACACCAAATAATTTGTTTGATCAAATTTTCTCACTTTTCAAGTAATTGCTTTGTCTTCTCACCCCCATGCCTCTGTCTTTCCCAACCTAATGAAAGCTACCTTCCTAGATGGGAAGGTACCTCTCCTAATTAGAACATTGCCACAAGTATGAATCTCCTTATTCAACTGAGAACTCTTACTGGGCCTTTACTGCTCGCCGCTCTTAGAGTCCAAAAGCAGAAGTTTACTCCAATCATGTAAGCCTTTCTGATCTCTGAACTTTTCCCCTCCTTACAGTCTTTGTTTGAAAACCAACCAATTCTTGCCTAAACTAATATATTTCTTCTAATATCTTGCTAAATGCAGCCAATAATAGCCAACACAGGCTATAGCATTCTGATTTCTTCACAACAATTTCTTCTCCACTTTTAGGTTCATTAGTTGCCTAGCTGCCTTCACAGGCAATACTTTTACGAAATGCATCCCCACAGCATCACAAGGCTCTCCTGCCTCCCATCCTGTTTTATTTCTTTTTATTTGTTGACTGCCATTCACTAAGCCATAACCACCTATTTTATATTTGTTATGGCAGCACCCATTATTAAATTTTGTATTAGTAAAAATAATGTTATCTGCTGTAATAAACACAGCCAACATTTCAATGGCTTGATGCAATTTAAGTTAATTTCTTGTGTATGAAGCAATACAATGCAGGTATGCAAAGTTAAGGGGAGGGGATTCTAATAAGAGTCAGGAAGACAGAGAGACTGCTACATGCAGTAGATGAGCCAAAGTTACCTTGCATATTGACATATAGACAAGGAAGGAAAGAAGAGAGTGAATACAGAAGATTTATCCTGCTTCTTAACTACCTTGCCAGAGAGTGGCACACATCATTTTAAGTAACTTTCCCTTGGCAAGAACTAAACACATGCTTTCCTAGATGCCAAGAGTGTTAAGAAAGTTCATAGTGTCTAGGAAGACACTTCCAAGCAACAGTACTACGTATAGAAAGATACCAAATATTATTGTCAGACAACCAGCCATTTCTGTTTCCCAGAGCTTATCATACATTTAGCTCTCAGTGATTGTCAGCTATTTTTGATTGGTTCTTATTTTGTTGCTTTTGTTTAACCTAGCATCCACTTACACTCCAATTCATCTTTTCCAGGATTAGCTACAGCTAATTTAGTAATTTTCTTTACATCTTCATTTTGCGTAACTTGGTAAGCCAATATCTGGATCTACTTCCAAGCCAACTGAATCACTGTCTTTAAGTCAAATGACTAGGCAGAGTATTCAGGGAAGTCTTCCCTGGTTGTTCTAATTGTCTGTAGAAGTTGAGGACACTGTCTTGCATATTGTGGGAAATCCGAAGTTTTGCCTTTATATACTTCCTTAGTAGCCCTCTCAGTCAATACTCGGTTGTCACTAGTTGCTTTGTAGGCTTCCATTCACTTTGCTGCTTAGATTCCTGGGATTCCTGGATAGCTTCTTTGCTTCTTCTCTGTAGGAACCAGCATAAAAGTGGATGTGGGGTCAACTAAAAGTAATTACAACTTTGATATTAGGTGTGGGTATGCAGGTTTAATGTGTCATATTTTGGAGCTGGCTTGAAGCACTGCAAGTGAGAAAGCATTCCTGATTTCCCTATTAGTTTGAATTGCAGGCACATTTTATTGTTCCAGTTTCAACTCAGTATCTTTGTCTCAGAAATATACATTCATATATCCTAATGCTACATATTAATTCTCAGTGTATTACAAGCAAAAATATTTACTTAATTGCTTCATAATTTGAGAAGTGAATCTGTAGCTAATTTATATCTCAGTTTTTCAAATTATTATTATAATCATGCTATTTCCTCTTCTTAAGCCTCTGCTTTCAACATGTGCTGCTTTGGGGCTACCATAAATGAGAAAATAACTCAGTGCTTACATATGCTGCCTAGGTCTTAGCCTCCTTGTTTATAAAAAAACCCTCTGTCAAACTGTGATGTTTAAAATTCTTATCCCAAGGCTTTTACTGCCTAGGATAAAGGGTTGAACTTATTCCTCCATGCTCAGTTTTTTCAATTTATTTACTTCTTATTATTATTCCTGTAGGCTATTATCCTTGTAGAACCTCTTAGGAGGTAGCAAGAGAGGAATATCTTCAATATAGTACTAATGTATTGGTAATATTTATGTCTAAAGTAAACCTTATAAATAAATGGTGGAGAGCATCTACTAAGTTACTAGGGAAAAAAAAGTCTGAGAAACAGGTTTTCTAGAGAACAACCACCATAGTTAGTGGATTATGCATGATGTTTGGACTCTCCCAGAGAAAGCTGAAATTCAGAAAATCAACACTTTAAAGATAATAAGTTATGTAACTACTGCCTACTTGCATACAAACATGTATTCACATGCTAAACATGTAGATATTTTGGACAAACATGTCATCACAATACTTCAAGTTAGAGGAGACCTTTGAGATCCTTTACACTACTTTTCTTTTAAAGGGAGGAAAATATAACCATAAAGATTGTTATTTGTCCAAGCTCAAATAGTGGCTTAAAGAATTAGAACTAAAAATATGTATTAAGAACTTCCAGTTTTAGTACCCACATGTAAACAGCTTGGAAGTCAACACAACCATCCTTACAGTTTAAAAAACAAAAACCAAAAAACTGAACAACTGAATTTAAACAAATTTTCTTGTACTCATTAGAGAATTGAGGTCACGGGGAAAACCACCACTAAAAATTTGGAGAGAAAAGTAAACACAGAGAATCATAGACTAGATGAGGGTATCAGAAGCAGAAGCCACTGGAGCTATAAGGTGATAAAAAATCTTAAATGGTAACTTTGATTAAAAAAAAAAGTTGTTAGGTGCTGTCAAGTCGGTTCTGACTCATAACGACCCTAAGTACAACAGAATGAAACACTGCCTGGTTCTGTGCCATCCTCACAATCATTGCTATTGTTGCAGCCACTGTGTCAATCCACCTTCTTGAGGGCCTTACTCTTTTTTGCTGACCCTCTACATTACCAAGCATGATGTCCTTCTCCAGGGACTGATCCCTCCTGATAACATGTCCAAAGTACGTGAGACAAAGTCTCACCATCAAAATAATAATAATAATAAATCTATACCAAATTGCACAAATTGAAAAGACAAAGAGAAAATCTTGAAAGCAGCCAGGTATGGGAGTGGAGGGGTAGGGGTGATATTTTACCTGCAGAGGATGAAAGATAAGAATTACACTGAATTTTTTGTCAGAAATAATGCAAGCAAGAAGAGAGCAGAAGGAAATCATAAAATGTTGGAAAAAAAACCAACAACATAGACTTCTATATCCACAGAAATTATTTTCAAAAGTGAAAAAGCATTAAAGATTTCATCAGACAAGCAAAAACTGAGGGAATTCATCAGTGGTAGACCTGCCCTACAAGGAATGTTAAAAGGTCTTCAAGGTGAAGGGAAATGCAAAACTCATATCTCATAATTCATATCATAAAAAAGAAAGAAAAAAAAAGAGCATCACAGAAAGAATAAAACTTTTTAAATTTTTCTTATTCTTAATTGATCTAAGAGATAATGCTTCAAAGTAATAATAGTAACAATGTATTGAATTATTATAGTATATGGGCAGTGAAATGTATGACAGCAATGTTACAAGGAATGGGAATGAGGAGTTGGGATACTGTGTTATAAGGTATCTGATTACATGTAAAGTGATTTAGTGTGTTTAAAAATAGACTTGGAATAGTTGTAAATATATATCGC
The DNA here is from genome assembly GCA_030035585.1 of Dugong dugon. Classification (NCBI taxonomy): domain Eukaryota; kingdom Metazoa; phylum Chordata; class Mammalia; order Sirenia; family Dugongidae; genus Dugong; species Dugong dugon. Next base: position 47,440,889 of record CM057465.1, read on the forward strand.
AAACTTTAAGGAAACCATTACAAAAACTGATAATTGATATGCTAACAAAGGAAAGTGGAATCATATAAAATGATCAATTAAAACCAAAGAAGGTAGAAAAAGAGAAGAAAATAAAAGAAACAAAGAACAAATGCAATGACTACAAACCAGTTATAAACATGGTAGATATTAATCCAACTGTATAAATAATCACTTTAAAGGTTAATAGTCTAAACACACCAATTAAATGACAGAGATTGTCAGACTGGTTTAAAAAGTCAAGAAACCAACTTTAAATAAAACACAAATAGGTTAAAAATAAATGGATAGAGAAAGATATACTATGATAAGACTAACAAAAAAAAAAAAAAAACTAAAGTGGCCATATTAATTGCAGCTAAAGCAGACTTCACTACAAGGAAATTTATCAGGGATAAAGATGGGAATTGCACACAATAAAGAGTTCAATTTTTCAAGAAGACACAAAATCCTTAACATTTATGCACCTTATGAGGCAAAAACTGATAGAACTACATGGAAAGATAGACAATTCAACTATTATAGTTGGAGACTTACACACCCCTCTTTCAATAATTGATAGAATTAGCTGGTAGAAAATCGGTAAGGGTATAGTTGACATGAACAATGCTATCAGTCATGGTGATCTAATAGACTTTTATAGAACACTCCATCCAACAAAAGCAAAATTCACGTCTTTCTTAAAATCACATGAAATATAGGCCAAGAAAAATTACAATATGGATCTTAAAACACACTTGAATCATGCAAAGTATACTATCAGACCACAGTGGAATTAAACTAGAAATCAATAATAGAAATATTACTGGAAAATCCCAAAATATTTGGAGACTAAACAATACACTTACAAATAACAAGGGTCAAAGAAGAAGGAAATTAAAAATATTTTCAACTAATTGAAAGTGAAAATATAACTTATCAAAATTTGTGGGATGCTGTGAAAGCAGCTCTTAGATGGAATTTATAGCACAAAATGCATATATTAAAAGGAAGATCTAAAATCCATATTTAAACTTTCACCTTATGAAACTAGAAAAACAATTTAAACCAAAAACAAACATAAGAAAATAAATAATAAAAATTAGAGCAGAAAATGAAACAGAGAAAATCAATGAAAGCAAAAGATTTTCTTTGAAAGGATCATTAAAACTGATAAGCTTTTAGCCAGAATAACCAACAAAAAAAAAAGATAGAGAAGATACGAATTGTCTATACCAGGAAAGAAAGAGAAGTCATCACTACTGATCCCATGGACATCGAGAGAATCATGAAGGAATACTATGAACAACTCCAGAGTGCTTGGGTGAAGTAAGTGGTTAAAATGCCTGGCTGATAACTGAAAGGTCCATTGTTCGAGCCCACACAGAGGCTCCTCAGAAGAAAGGTTGGGTGATCTACTTCCTAAATATCAGCCACTGAAAATCCTATGGAGCACAGTTCTACTCTGACACACGTGCGATTGCCGTGAGTCAGAATTGACTCCATGGCAACTGCTTTTTTTAAATTAACAACTCTATGTTCACAAATTTGAAAACTTAAATGAAATGGACCAATTCCTTGAAAGACATAAACTACAAAAACCTCACAAAATAAAAAAAATAGATAATTTTAATAGGCCAATATCTTTTTAAAAAATTGAATCAACAATTAATAACCTTCCAAAAGAGAAAGCACAAGGCTGAGATGTTGAGTTCTACCAAACATTTAGGAAGAAAAGATGCCAATTCTCCAGAATCTGTTCCAGAAAATAGAAACAGAAGAAACACTCTATACTCATCTATGAGACCAGATTACCCTATTTCCAAAATCAGATAAAGACATTATAAGAAAGGAAAACTACAGACCAATATCTCTCATGAACATAGGTAGAAAACTCAACAAATTTTAGTAAATTAAATCCAAAAATATATAAACAGAATTATCCACCACGAACAAATGGGATTTATGGCATGTATGCAGGACTATTTCAAGATTGAAAATTCAGTTTATGTAATCCACCTGATCAATGTTGTTGTGAGGTGCCATTTAGTTGGTTCTGACTCATAGCGACCCTATGTAAAACAGAACAAATCACTGTCCAGTCCCGCTCCATACCACTATGTCATTCCATCTCATTCAGGGTATTCCTCTTTTTCACTGACCCTGTACTTTACCAAGCATGACATCCTTCTCCAGGGATTTGTTCCTCCTGATAGCATGTCCAAAGTATGTGAGACAAAGTCTTGCCATCCTTGCTTCTAAGGAGAATTCTGGATGTACTTCTTCTAAGACAGATTTGTTCATTCTTCTGGCAGTCCAAGGTATATTCAATATTCTTTGCCAATATCATAATTCAAAGACATCAGTTCTTCTTCTGTCTTCCTTATTCATTGTCCAGCTTTCACATGCATATCCAGTGACTGCATATAACTTGGTTTTGGTCAGGCCCACCTTAGTCCTCAAAGTGACATCTTTGTTTTTTAACACTTTAAAGAGTCTTTTGCAGCAGATTGCCCTATGCAATATGTCATTTGATTTCTTGACTGTTGCTTCCATGTGTGTTGATTGTGGATCCAAGTAAAATGAAATCCTTGACAACTTCAATCTTTTCTCCCTTTATCATGATGTTGCTTATTAGTTCAGTTGTGAGGATTTTTGTTTTCTTTATGTTGAGGTGCAATTCATACTGAAGGTTGTGGTCTTTGATCTTCATCAGGAAATGCTTCAAGCCCTCTTGTCTTTCAGCAAGCAAGGTTGTGTCATCTGCATATTGCATGTTGTTAATGAGTCTTACTCCAATCCTGATGCAGTGCTCTTATTCATACAATCCAGCTTTTTGGATTATTTGCCCAGCACAAAGTAGATCGATATAAGTGGAGACATATTTACTGTTCATTGATTGGAAAAGTCAATTCTTCCTAGCTTGATCTATAGTTTCAATGCAATCCCAATCCAAACCCCAACAATTTATTTTATGGATATTGACAAATCAATTCTGAAACTTACATGGAAAGGCAAAACCCAGAATATTGAACACAACAATGAAGAAAAAGAACTTCAAGATATACTATAAACCTAAAATAATCCAGACCACATGATATTGACAAAACAAAAACAGAATAGGGACGCCAGTAACAGACCCACACAAAAATAGTCAACTGATCTTTAACAAAAGAGAAAAGGTATATCAACAAAAAAAGGTAGTCTTTTCAACAAATGGAACAATTTGACTTCCTTACTAAAAGCAAACAAAAAAAAAGACTCCAGACACAGACCTTACATTTTTTACAAAAATTAACTCAAAGTGGAGCACTTACTTAAATATAAAATGTAATACTGTAAAACATTTGGAGAAAATCTATGTGACCTTGGGTTTGGTGATGAGTTTTTAGATACAACACCATAGCACAATCCATGATAGTCAAAACTGATAAATTAGACTTTATCAAAATTAAAAATGTTTGGTCTAAGAAAGACACTGTTAAGAGAATCAAAAGGCTAAGAGAAAAAAAAACTGAGAGAAAGTATTTCCAAAAATGTATCCAATTAAGAACTTGTATCTAAAATGTACAAAGAGCCATTAAATCTCAACAATAAAATCACAAACAATCCAATTTAAAAATGGATGAAAATCTGAACAGACACATCATCAATAGGATGCACACATGACAAATATGATTACAAGAAGATGCTCATCATCATTTTCCATCAGGAAATTGAGAATTAAAGCATCAATGAGATGCAAGGACACACTTATTACAATGGTTAAAATCCAAATAAAACCCTCACAAAACCAAATGCTGATGAGGATGTGGGGTAACTGGAATTCTTATTCATTGCTGGTAAGATTGCAAAATAGTACATCCACTTTAGAAGGCAGTTTGGCAGCTTCTTACAAAGCTAAACATACCCAGCAATTGCACCCCTGTGTATTTATGCCTATTCCCAAGAAAGGTGATCCAACTGAATGTGGAAATCATTAATATCACACACTAGTAAAATTTTGCTGAAGATCATTCAAAGCGGCTGCAGCAGTATGTTGACAGGGAACTGCCAAAAATTCAGGCTGGATTCAGAAGAATACGTGGAACCAGGGACATCATTGTTGATATCAGATGGATCCTGGCTGAAAGCAGAGAATACCAGAAAGATGTTTACTTGTGTTTTATTAACTATGCTAAGGCATTCGACTGTGTGGATCATAACAAATTATGGATAACATTGCGAAGAATGGGAATAACAGAATACTTAATTGTACTCATGAGGAAACTATATAGATCAAGAGGCAGTTGTTCCACAGAACAAGGGGAAACTGCATGGTTTAAAGTTAGGAAAGGTCTGCATCAGGGTTGTATCCTTTCACCATACGTATTCAATCTGTATGCTGAGCAAATAATCTGAGAAGCTGGATTATATGAAGAATGGGGCATCATGATTGGAGGAAGACTCATTAACAATCTGTGTTATGCACATGACACAACCTTGCTTGCTGAAAGTGAAGAGGACTTGAAGCATTTACTGATGAAGATCAAAGACCACAGCCTTCAGTTTGGATTACACCTCAACATAAAGAAAACAAAAGTCCTCACAACTGGACCAATAAGCAATATAATGATAAACAGAGAAAGGATTGTCGTTGTCAAGGATTTCATTTTACTTGATTCCACAATCAACATCCATGGAAGCAGCATTCAAGAAATATTAAAACACATTGCCTTTGGCAAATCTGCTGCAAAAGACCTCTTTAAAGTGTTGAAAAGCAAAGATGTCACCTTGAGGACCAAGGTGCGCCTGACCCAAGCCATGGTGTTTTCAATCATCTTATATGCGTGGGAAAGCTGGACACTGAATAAGGAAGACCGAAGAAGAATTGATGCCTTTGAATTGTGGTATTGGTGAAGAATATTGAATATACCATGGATGGCCAGAAGAACAAAAATATCTGCCTTGGAAGAAGTACAACCAGAATGCTCCTTAGAAGCAAGGATGGCGATACTACATCCACGTACTTTGGACATGTTATCAGGAGGGATCAGTCCCTGAAGAAGGACATCATGCTTGGTAAAGTAGAGGGTCAGTGAAAAAGAGGAAGACCCTCTACAAGATGGATTGACACAGTGGCTGCAACAATGGGCTCAATCATAGCAACAATTGTGGGGATGGCTCAGGACCGGGCAGTGTTTTGTTCTGTTGTGCACAGGGTCGCCATGAGGTGGAACTGACTCGATGGCACCTTACAACAACAACAACAGCATTTACCCAACTGATGTAACAGCTTTTGTAGACTCAAAAACCTGCATGTGATAGTTTATAGTAGTTTTATTCATAATTGCTGAAAAGTGGAAGCAAACTAGATGTCTTTCCGTAGGTGAATGGATAAACAAACTGGGCTACATCCATACAATGGATTGTTCTTCATCAATAAAACAAACAAACAAAAATCTATCAAGTCATGAAAAGACATAGAAGGATCTTAAATGCATATTTCTGAGTGAAAGAAGCCAGTATGAAAAGACTACATATGCCAATTATAAGGCATTCTGGAAACAGCAAAACTATACAAACACTAAAGTGATAGGTGGGTGCCAGGGCTTCCATGTAAGGGGGGAGGGATGATAAATGAAGTACAAGGGATTTTTAGAGAAGTAAAATTATTCTGTATGACATTGTAATAGTGGATAAAAGATTATAAGCATTTATCAAAACCCACGGACATTCTAAGCATTAAAAAAAGAAAAAATGAATCTTACAGAAATCATTTATTAGGGGATCCCAGGAAGAAGTACAGACTGTGACAAGAGACTATAATCTATTGTAAATATATGAAACAATGTCGCTGAAGGAGACAGGGAGAAAATTGCTAACCCAAGCAACTTTGGACACGAGTGGAGTCTATCAGACAAAAGGAAAAAGGAACTGCACATAAGCACTGTACTCTTGTCAATGAAGTTGTGAATCAGTTAATTCTGACACTGCTAAACACGTGTATTGGAATGGAACAATTAAGTAAATTGATAGCAGATGCTGGGACTCAGGTTTCTCACAATTGGAAAGGAAATTCGCAGATAAGCAAGAGGTAGAAGCTACAATGATCTATGTGTTAATAGACTGTAGTTGGAGACATCAGTATGAACTAGTGCTTAGCTTTATATAGATATTTATATACAGAAATTTTTATAGTTATGTATGTATACATGGATTAGTAGACACACATATTTTTTCCTCTGCCATCTGAGAGTGCCTAGAAGCAATGACACCCCAGTAGCAAGAAAGTGTTAAATAAATAAGTAAATAATAAATAAATAAATAAAACACATTGATGAGGATATGTCAAAGAACCATAGGAGCCAACTGTTCCAATGGTCAAAGCTAGAACAATTTGAACAACAAAATAAGTAAATAAGTATTGGATTATAATCTGAAGTTTGAAATAAATATCCATGAATCCATACCTATATAAATAAATGACTGAATTAATAAATGATAGAGAAGAGACATATATTCTGTGAAGAATTCCAAATACTTTATGTAGATACTTCACCCTTAAGGTGAGAAATTATAAGTTCCCACTCCTTAGGTGTGGGCTGTGCATAGCAAATTTCATCCAAACTGTACATTGTAGGAAAAGAGGAAAAAAGAGTAACTTCACAGTGCAGATACCTGGCAAATACTACCTCAACAAGAAGATCAAGGCCAATATCAACAGTCATAAATTATGTTATAGTGTGTACACTTGGTATGATGTGATGAAAATGGCACTTTACCTTTGTGTTCTTTCTCCCAATAGCCTGTAAACTAGTTGCCATCAAGCAGATTCAACTCCTGTCACTGAAACCTAATTAGTGTCAGAGTAGAACTGTGCTCAGCAGGGTTTTCAATGACAAATTTTTTGTAAGTAGATGATCAAACCTTTCTTCCGAAACTCCTCTTGTATTCAAGCATCCAACTTTCTGGATAGCAGCTGACTGCATTAACCATTTGCATCACCCAATAGCCCATGTTGTTATTGTGTGCCATCTAGTCAATTTCCACTCATAGTGATCCTACAAAACAGAGTAGAACTGCCCATAGGGTTTCCAAGGCTGAAATCTTTACAGGAGCAGATCACCGGGTCTTTTCTCCCTTGGAGCTGCTGGTAGTTTCAAACTGCTGACCTTTCGGTTAGCAGCCAAGTGCTTTAACTATTGTGCATCCAGGCCTCCTTCAATACTTCAAAGCCCCAGTCTTCTCATGAGTAAAATAACAGACGAATAAAAATAGTGGCGTATTCTACAAAATACGTGACCTAAAAAGTGTCAAAGTCATCAAAAACAAGGAAAGTCTGGGAAACTGCCACAGCCAAGAGAAGCCCAAGGAGACACAACAACTAAATGTAACATGATATTCTGAATAGGATAGTGGAACAGAAAAAAAAGAATTAGGTAAAAAATAAAAATAAACTATGGACATTAGTTAATAATATGATCAATATTGGTTCATTAATTTTAACACCTGTATCATATTAATGTAAGATGTTAATAATAGAGAAAACAAAGTGTGGGTTATATGAGAATTCTGAACTACCCACTTTTTCTGTAAATCTAAAACTTTTCTAAAAATAAAGTGCATTAAAAATACATGTTCAGTCAATTATTTTTATTTGTACCTTTCTTTTGGAAAGGAAAGTTCTCTTTATTATATCCTATTTTCTTTGAGATTTTTTCCCTGTAACGAACGTTCTCAAAATGCTATTTATGGGCCAGCAACATCAGTATCAACTGGGGACTTATTAGAGATGCAAATATTTGGACCCCACCCTGGATCTACTGGAAAAGAAATTCTGGGATTAGAGTCCAGCAATCTGTGTTTTAACAAGCTCTAGAGGTAATTCTAATTTGAGAGCCACTGACTTATAATACTAGATACATAAACTTCAGGATGAAAATGACCTTAAAACATAGCATAATTACTTAGGGAGTCAAACTTTTCAGAACTAAATATTAAAAGCTAAATAAAATATTTGAAGTTAACCAATAATCACATTTTAATCATTCACAAATTGATAAGCAATGATTCCATACCATAAAATATGCTAGGAGATTTTTCACTATAATTTTTCACAGATCCAGGATTCAAGAAAAGAGGCACAGGACTCTATAAAATATGTGTGCGCTCTTTCCGTTACCATTTGCTTCCCATTAAAAAAAAAAAAAAACTTGATTTGAATACACAACATAGATAAAAATTGATGTGCTGACAAATGGTACTAAATGTGGAGTCAGGGGATCCAGGTTCAAGTCTTGCTTCATCCACTTCTTAGCTCTGCGATTTTGTCCTTAATATGACTGAGTTTCAATTTCCTCATCTTTGAAATAAGGCTAATAATACCTGCCTACTCCTCAAGTTAATGCATGGGGCAGAGTTTTTAAACATAAAAGGGGACATAAATGAAGCTGTTGTATTTCAGACTCTTTTCCCAGTTCCTATCATTACAAGGGTAATAGGACTCCATTATTAGGATTATTGGTCTTAATTTCTTCACAAATAAGCAACTCATAAACCATAGATAAAAGGTTAAAATGGGGGAAAGGGATGCACATATTTGATGTATTTGAATTCTATTCCATAATGTCTTTTCAGGTTGTGTGTGGGATTCTGATCAGGTCTATTGCCTCACATTACACAAGTCCATGTGCATGGATAACCCAAAAATCTCAAGTGAGATGCTAAAGCAACTTCTGTGGAATCTGGAGGGGAATAATAATAATAATAATAAATACTGATCTATTTTGTACTATATTTTATAAATATTTTAAAGTAATCCAGATGTGGATTTAACACATTACTTAGAATAGTTAAAGGAGGGGAATTGTTGGCAATGCAGAAGCTGAATAGGGATATAAGTAAACGAAGTAATTACAAGCCAATCACCTTAATTAATACAAAGCACAAAACACTCAATAGCAAAAGATTAGAACTGATCCTATGCAAATTAATTTGGATTACTTACACAAGAATCATAGTCAAGAGCAAGTGAATAATACAAGCTGGTATTTTGACCTCATGAATGTAAATTTAAGCACGCAAATCATACAGTGGCACTAATACATTTGATTCAGTTGTTCAATGAGCTGTGAAGAGATCATTTTAGCTTTTGAAATTGCTCACTTTTAAACAGAAAAATGACTTCAACTTGTATTTGAACAAAGAAGGGGTAGAGTTTGCTTCAAAGATGTACTGTCAGAAGGATCCATAGATTATCTACCATGGCCATTGCAAGATGTATTTCATAGGTGTGGCAGTTAGGGTTCAATCAGGGAAGCAGAACCACTATGTGTGATGTGAAATAAGTAGTTTATTAAAGAGATTAGACCTTGCATAATGTGGGAGCTGGTAAAGAAGTCTATGGAAGGCCAGTCTGGAAGTGGCCCTGAAGTCATTGTAGGTCATCAGGGCCAGGAGAAAGGAAAAAAAAATCTGGACATGAAAGAAGAAAGAGCAAAAAAAACCTGAAACACTAAAAAAAAAAAAAAAAAAAAAAAAAAAAAAAAAAAACCTGGAGCCTACAAGGATGAACAAAAACTACTGTCTTTTATAACCCCCAACCTCACTGACCTAGCAATCTGTCTAACAGCTCATTCAGCTGGCCCACGACTCACAGAAGCTGAAGGAGCTGTGGATCTGGTGCTCTATTCCACACTGGCAAGGTGAGTCAGCAGATTAGCTACAGGTAGGCCAGCTGGAACCCAACACTGACCTTAGAATACAGTGGCTATTGCTTTGTTTCTGTCTTCCAAATTTTGTGCCATGTTTTGTGTGGCTAACTCTAACTCAGTACCATGCATGGAAGAGAATCCTGAGAAATATAATTCCAGTTTAACTAACTGACAGTATAAGATTGCCTTAACAAGAGTTTGATAACTCATGCACAAAAGATCTACGTTCTAACGTTAAAATAGGGAACAATCCAGCACTGGAACCTAGACTCCAACATTTTCTAGTTTTGTGACTTCTTTGAGCAAGTCACTTAAACCTTTCTGAGGCTGCTTCTTCATATGTAACCTAAGTTTTTAAGTATTTACCTGTTGTGGCGAGTTGATTCCAACTCATAGCCACCCTATAGGACAGAGTAGAACTGCCCCACAGAAACTGCCCCGTAGACTTTCCAAGGCTGTGATCTTTATGGAAGCAGACTGCCACATCTTTCTTCCAAAGCTGGTGGATTTGAACCACCAACCTTTGGTTGGAAAAGCATAGATATTTTTTGATCACTAGTAGGTTGTAGTGAGTTTGAGGGATTTCATGGCTGATCAAGGAAAAAGATATGACCATGAGATGTCAGTGTTGCAAAATAAGCTAAACCTACTCTCTTGCTATCCAACATTTTGCATTTATGACAATTCTAAAGTATCTACTATCTGACTATTTTATGCATTAACAATGTATGTCTGGCAGTAATGAATGCTGAGGTCCTAGGCGATGGTTAAGGTTATGAGTCAACTTGGCTGGGCCATGATTCTCAGTGGTTTGGCAATTATGTAATGATGTAGTCATCCTCCATTTTCTCGTAACGCCAATTTTTTGCATAACAACCTGGTCTTTGGAAACTAACCATGTCAGTAAGTGAGGAGTGGGTGTATTTTTGGAGCCAAAGTTTGATAGATTTGCATGCATGGAAGTCTCTCAAAGACACAGTATGAGTAGGGGGAGGAGGGCTACCGGCAGGAGAAGAGGGCAAAGGAACTCCTGGGGGAAAAGGGAAGCAGAGAGAAAGTTTGTCTAGGTGGTGTCACTCAGCAGTGTGGTGGTCAAAAATCTCCAAAAGATGGCATCAGCTTGGGATCTTTATAACTACAGGGTTTTATCTTTGGCTAGCAGATGTTGGTCATAGTTTTGTGGTGTGATGGTTAAGATTGTATGTCAGCTTGGCTGGGCCATGATTCTCAGTGTTTTAGCAGTCATATTATGTTGTGATCACTTCCCTGTTGAGATTTGGTATGTGATCACCTCCATGATGGGATCTGCTGTGAGTAGCCAATCAGCTGAAAGGGAGTTTCCTTGGGCATGTGGACTGCATTGAATATAAGTAGGCATTCTGGCAAGGTTTGGGGGCTTTTTGCTCATCCTGGATCCTGCAGCTGGCTCCTGTTTGTCTAACCTCAGTTCTTGGGACTTAAGCTAGCATCTTACCTGTGGTCTTGCCTGCCAATCTTGGGATTCATTGATCTTCACAGCCTGTGAGCAAGAGCCCTGCTCTCTGACCTGCTGATCTTGGGTTTGCCAGCCCCTGTAGCTACTTGAATCGGCAGAAGCCTCTATCCTGACCCACAGACTTGGGACATTCCAGCCTCTACAACAGCATGAGCCATAAATCTCTTGATATAAATCTCTCCATATATATTGATGTAAATATAAATCTCTATATATTTATACACTTCATTGGTTTTGCTTTTCTAGAGAACCCACCCTAAGACATGTGGGATACGCAAAGCAGACAGGCCCTAAATGACTAAAAATTGGCTCATTTAGGCTATTTTGAAAACAATTGGCTGTGTAAAACTTTGAGTTTGACACTGGTAAGCTTTTAGGCTAATAGACCGCAGCCTGCTATGTAGAAATAAACAACCTGGCGCCAATACACAGAGACCATCTTTGGCTAACTTACATAACATAGGTGCTAGAACTGCATTAGGCATTTTTCTTAATGTCATTTAGTTCTTCAAGAAAATTGAAAAATATGTACTATTATCTTTTATGGTGCAGTGAGTAAGAGTATGGCTGCTAACCAAAAAAAGTCAGCAGTTCAAATCCACCAGCTGCTCCTTGGAAACACTATCAGGGTTGCTATAAGTTGGAATCGATTCAATGACAGCGAATGTGGGGTTTTTTGTTTTGTTTTGTATATTTAACTAAATTGAAGCTCCAAGTTTAATAACTGACTCTGAGTTTCACACTCATGACTTCCTGGTTCAGTATACGCTCTGTGATCAAGAACTCTTCATTTCTGCCCATAACCTGTAATTTACCTCAGCAACTGCACAGACATGGAAGTCAAAGAAATAAAGGATGAAGTTACATAATCAAAATGAGAAGATTATGAAACCAAGAGTTCAATCCATGTCTGCTGAATTTGCTTTATAGTACAGCATAGAACATTGAATATTTTTGTGTTTAGTAAGAGCAATATGATTATTATAACTCGGAGCAACAGACAAGAAGAGCTTACTTGCAAAAAAGTGCCCTAACACAAATACGCAGAGGCAGCTTTTTATGGATTCTAATACCTAAGAGACAGCGACGGGGAAATTCACTGTCATCTCAAGTTATTTTGAGCTAGTTAAGGTATGAAAAAGCCCAGAAATAATCCTGTGGCTGACTATTCTTCTAGCTGTGTTAATAATATAATTAAATGATTTTGCCAACATAAGAATCCTATGCCTTTATAAAGACTTTTAAATTCCTTTGACTTTTTATATCCTCCTTTAATTTGCCTTCCCAGACCCATGCTGTGTATTGCATAATATAATCTTAAAGCATTGTGTGAAAAGTCTTTTTGAATAGCAATACAGTTATGTTATTAAATTGTCTTAATCCATATATTCACATGATAATTAGCTTCCCCAATATTGCATTCCTCAAAATCAATGGATTGTTATAAAGATCTATGAAGTTAAATGCAACTTTTGTTGCATAAAATTTTGTCCAAAGATGAGGCTATTACCTTAGGTATCTCAGATAGACTGATACAGATAGAATATATATTTTTACCAGGGCATTAGGAAAGGTATTTCTTTCCTTTTTTTTTCTTTTTTTAATTTCAGGGTGATCTTCTGATCTACCCTTGGAATATCAGTCCAAATTAAACTTCTGACCCATACCTCCATTGTGAAAAATAGTCTTTGATTATTCCATTTCAAAAGTAGGAGCTTAGAGATAGATTGTGTGTGTGTGTTCAAAAAGGCATATTTTTTATTTATGTTAGCCAGAAAAAAACATCGATTGTGAATTATTGCTTATGCTATGCTTCAAAGAAGTCAAAATTTTGTTTACAGAATGCTACATTTTTGTTAAATATTGAAAAACTATACAGAATAGTCAGTGGATTCCTGAGATATTAAAAACAATTGCAGTTATGAGAATGTATGAATAGAATTTTAAGAGTAAATTTTGTCCAAAGGTTTTTATAAAAGTTGAGCGCTTCAAAATATGTGCCATCATTTATTTTATTTTATTTTATTGTTGTACTTTAAGTGAAAGTTTACAATTCAAGTTAGTCTCTTATACAAAAATTTATACATACATTGTTATGTGACCCTAATAGCTCTCTCAGTACTATGACAGCCCACACTTCCTTTCCACCCTTGATTTCCCGTGTCCATTCAACCAGCTCCTGACCATCTCTGCCTTCTCATCTCACCGCCAGACAGGAGCTGTCCATTTTGTCTCATGTATCTACTTGAGCTAAGAAACACACTCTTCACGAGTATCATTTTATGTCCCATAGTCCAGTCTAATCTTTGTTTGAAGAGTTGGCCTAGGGAATGGTTATAGTTCTGGGTTGACAGAGAGTCCAGAGGCCACACTTTCCAGGGTTCCTCCAGCCTCAGTCAGACCATTGAATCTGATCTTTTTACAAAAATTTGAGTTCTGCACCCCACTTTTCTGCTGCTCCATCAAGGAATCCCTGTTGTGTTGCCTGTCAGGGTGGTCACTGTGGTAGCCAGGCACCATCTAGTTCTTCTGGCCTCAGGCTGATGCAGTCTCTGTTTATGTGGCCCTTTCTGTCTCTTGGGCTAATACTTTCCCTCTGACTTTGGTGTCCTTCATTCTCCTTTACTCCAGGTAGGTTGGGACCAATTGATGCATCTTAGATGGCCACTCGCTAGCTTTTAAGACCCCAGAAGCTACTCACCAAAGTAGGATTCAGAACATTTTCATAATAAACTTTGTTATGCCAATTGACTTAGATGTCCCTAAAAGCATGGTCCCTGGCCCCCGCTCCTGCTACTCTGTCCCTTGAAGTGTTTGTCTGTATTCAGGAAACTTCTTAGCTTTGGTTTAGTCCAGTTGTGCTGACTTCCCCTGTAGTGTGTGCTGTCCTTGTCTTCACCTAAGATAATTCTTGTCTATTATCTGGTTAGTGAATAACCCTCTCCCTCCCTCCACACACTCATAACCATCAAAGAATGTTTTCTTCTGTGTTTAAACCTTTTCTTGAATTCTTATAATAGTGGTCTTATACAAGCTTTTCCTTCTGTGACTGACTAAATTCACTCGGCATAAAGCCTTCTAGATTCTTTTATGTTGTAAGATGTTTCACAGATTCGTTGTTGTTCTTATAATTGTGTAGTATTCCGTTGGGTGAATGTATGATAATTTGTTTATCCATTCATTTGTTGATGGGCACCTAGGTTGTTTCCATCTTTTTGCTGTCATGAACAGTGCTGCAATGAACATGGGTGTGCATATATCTATTCGTGTGACAGCTTTTATTTCTCTAGGATATATTCCAAGGAGTGGGATTGCTGGATTGTATGGTACTTCTATTTCTAACTTTTTAAAGAAGTGCCAAATCATTTCCAAAGTGGTTGTACCATTTTACACTCCCACTCACGGTGTGTAAGTGTTCCAATAATAATAGGTTCTAAAATCAGGTAGTGTGAGGCTTCCCACTTTGTTCTTCTTCAAAAGTAATGCTTTACTTATCCAGGGCCTCTTCCCTTTCCATATGAAGTTGGTGATTTGTTTCTTCCTCTCATTAAAAAATGCCATTGGAATTTGGATCGTGATTGCACTGTATCTGTAGATCGCTTTGGGTGGAATTGACATTTTCACAATGTTGAGCCTTCCTATCTGTAAGCAATGTATTTTTTCAACTTACGCAGGTCTCTTTTGGTTTCTTGTACTAGTGTCTTGTAATTTACATTGTATAGGTCTTTTACGTTTCTGGTTAGATTTATTCCTAAGTTTTTTATCTTCTTGGAGGCTATTGTAAATGGGATTGATTTGGTGATTTCCTCTTGGAATTTCTCTTTGTTGGTGTAGAGGAATCCAACTGATTTTTGTATGTTTTTCTTGTATCCTCATACTTTGCTGAAATCTTCTATTAGTTCCAGTAGTTTTCTTGTGGATTTTTTGGGGTTTTCTGTGTATAAAATCATATCATCTGCAAATAGAGATATTTCAACTTCTTCCTTGCCAATTTGGATGCCCTTTCTTTCTTTTTCTAGTCTAATTGCTCTGATTAAGACCTCCAGAACAACGTTGAACAAGAGTGGTGATAGAGGGCATCCTTGTCAGGTTCCCATTCTCAAGAGGAATACTTTCAAACTGTCTCCATTTAGGATGATGTTGGCTGTTGGCTTTGTATAAAAGCCCTTAATTACGTTGAGGAATTTCCCTTCTATTCCTATTTTCTTGAGAGTTTTTATCATGAATGGGTGTTGGACTTTGTCAAATGCCTTTTCTGCACATATCAATAAGATGATGTGGTTCTTGTCTTTTGGTTTATTAATGTGATGGATTACATTGATTGTTTATCTAATTTTGCACCATCAGTGCATACCTGGTATAAATCCCACTTGATTGTGGTGAATTAGTTTTTTGATATGTTGCAGAATTCTGTTGGCTAGAATTTTTTTGAGGATTTTTGTGTCAATGGTCATGAGGCATACAGGTTGTAATTTCCTTTTTTGTGGTGTCTTTACCTGGTTTGGTATCAGGGTAATGCTCGCTTCATAAAATGAGTTTGGGAGTAATCCATCCTTTCCTGTGCTCTGAAATACCTTCAGTAGTAGTGGTATTAAGTGTTCTCTGAAAGTTTGGTAGAATTCTCCAGTGAAACCATCTGGGCCCGGGCTTTTTCATATTGGGAGTTTCAAAGTTACTTTTTCAATCTCTTCTTTTATTATGGGTTTATTTAGTTGTTCTACCTCTGTTTGTGTTAATTTTAGGTAGGTAGTGAGTTTCTATAAATTTGTCCATTTCCTCTAGGTTTTCAACTTTGTTAGACTACAATATTTCATAGTATTCTGTTATGATTCTATTTTTTTTAATTTTTTTTATATTTTATTGTACTTCACGTGAAAGCTCACAGAGCAAATAGTTTCTCATGAAATAGTAGTACACATGTTGTACTATGACATTGGTTAACAACCCCACAACGTATTAAGCCTCTAAATTCTCAACCTTTTTTTTTTTTTTTTGATGAAAATTACAGATGGCCAAAGATACACCGTTTCAAAAATTTCTACATTCACAGTTCAGTGACATTGACTACGCTCTTCCAACTGTGCTATTATTCTCACTTAAGATGAAGGCTTACAGAAAAAAATAGTTTTTCATTTAACAGTTACTACACATGTTGCCCTATGACAATGGTTAACAATCTCACAGCACATCAAGAATATCCTTACTCCACCTTGTGTTCCCTATCACCAGGGGACTTCCTTGTCCCCTTATGTATTCTGGACCTTGTCACTGGACTACTGTACCTCTTTAGTCTCATTTGGTTTTTTTTTTTATTATTATTATTTTAACACCATTTCAAAACTTTTTACTTACACATTTAAGTGATATTGACTATGCTCTTCCAATTGTGATGCCATTCTCGCCCAAGATGAAGGCTTACAGGAAAAAAAGCCTCCCATTTAATAGTTACTACAAATGTTGCCCTATAGCAGTGGTCAACAATCTCACAATACATCGACAGTGTCCTTATTCAACTTGTGTTCCTTATCATCAGTTTCCTACTCCCCCTCTGCCTTCTGGCCCTTGTCACTGGACCCCTGTACCTCGTTAGTCCCATTTAGTTTTACTGGGCTGTCCATTCCCAGGCTTAACATCGAACCTCGAAGGTAACTTCACCTCTGAGCTGAAAGGGTGTCTGGGGGCCACACTCTTGAGGTTACTCTAGTATTCTTTAGGCCAGTAAATCTGGTCTTTTTTTTTTTTTTTTTTTTTCCTGGGAGTTAAAATTATGCTCTACATCCTTCTCCAGCTCTGTCCAGAACCCTCTGTTGTGATCCTGGTCAGAGCAGTCAGTGGTGGTAGCCGGGCACCATCTAGCTGTACTGGACTCAGTCTGGTGGAGGCCTTGGTAGCTGTGGACAATTAGTCCTCTGGACTAATCTTTTTGTTGAATCCTGTTCTCTTCATTCTCCCTTGCTCCCGAAGGGATGAGACCAGTGGAGTATCTTAGATGGCCGCTCACAGGCTTTTAAGACCCCAGACACTACTCACCAAGGTAGAATGTAGAGCATTATCTTTATAAGTAGTGTCATGCCAATTGAGCTAGATATTCCCCGAGACCATGGTCCCCAGAGACCTCCGTCCAACAACTCAGTCCCTCGGGGGGTTTGGATGTGTCTATAGGGCCTCCATGACCTTTCCTTGTGCAGGTTGTGTTAGCTTCCCCTGTACTGTGTACTATCTCACCTCTCACCCAAGTTACCACTTATCTATTACCTATTTAGTATCCCCCCCCCCCCCGAATCCCTGGTAACCAACAAGGACTGTTACATTTTGCATGTGAATTTTTTCATGGGTTTTTACAATAGAGGTCTCATACAATATTTGTCCTTTTGTGATTGACTTATTTCACTCAGCATAATGTCCTCCAGTTTCATCCATGTTATGAGATGCTTCACAGATTCATTGTTGTTCTTTCTCGTTGCATAGTACTCCACTGCGTGTATGTACCATAGTTTGTGTATCCATTCATCTGTTGATGGACATCGAGGTTGTTTCCATCATTTTGCTATTGTGAACAATGCTGCCATGAACATAGGTGTGCATATGTCTATTCGAGTGATGACTCTTATTTCTCTAGGATATATTCCTAGGAGTGGGATTGCTGGATCGAATGGTATGTCTATTTGTAGCTTTCTGAGGAAACGCTATATCATTTTCCAAAATGGTTGTATCATTTTGCATTCCCACCAGCAGTGTATAAGAGTTTCCATCTCCCCGCAGCCCCTCCAACATTTGTTATTTCCAGTATTTTTGATTTCTGCCAGTAATTCCGGGGTGTGATGGTATCTCATTGTGGTTTTAATTTGCATTTCTCTAATGGCTAATGATCGCGAGCATTTCCTCATGTGTCTGTTGGCCATTTCAATGTCTTCCTTGGTGAAGTGTCTGTTCATTTCCTTTGCCCATTTTTTGATAGGATTGGTTGTCTTTTTGTTGTAGAGGTGTTGGATTTTCTCATAGATTATGGAGATTAGAGCTTTGTCTGACTTGTACTATCCAAAAATTTTTTCCCAGTCAGTAGGTTCTCTTTTGACTCTTTTGGTGAAGTCTTTTGAAGAGCATAGATGTTTGATTTTTAGAAGATCACAGTTATCTAGTTTATCTGTTGGGATTTTTGTGTTGATGTTTACGGTTTGTATCCTGTTAATGCCATGTATTAAGGCATGAAGTGTTGGTCCTATTTTTTCTTCTATGAATGTTATAGTTTGAGGTTTTATATTCAGGTCTTTGATCCATTTTGAAGTAGTTTTTGTATATGGTGTGAGGTATGGGTCCTGTTTCATTTTTCTACAAATGGATATCCAGTTTTGTCAGCACCATTTGTTACAAAGACTGTCTTTTCCCCATTTGATGGACTTTGGGCCCTTGTCGAAGATCAGGTGACCGTAGGTGGATGGATTTACATCTGAGTTCTCAATTCTGTTCCATTGGTCAATGTCTCTGTTGTTGTACCAGTACCAGGCTGTTTTGAGTACTGCAGCTGTACAGTAGGTTCTCAAGTCAGGTAGTGTGAGTCCTCCAACTTTATTCTTCTTCTTCAGTAGTGCTTTACTTATTCAGGGTTTCTTCCCTTTCCATATAAAGTTAATAATTAGTTTTTCCATCTCTTTGAAGAATGTTGTTGGTATTTGTATCGGGATTGCATTGTATTTGTAGATTGCTTTAGGTAGAATGGTCATTTTCACAATGTTGAGTCTGCCTATCCATAAGCATGGTATGTTTTTCCATTTATGTAGATCCCTTTGGGTTTCATGGAGTAGTGTTTTGTAGTTTTCTTTGTATAGGTCTTTTACATTCCTGGTCAGATTTATTCCTAAGTATTTTATCTTTTTAGGGGCTATTGAAAATGGTATTGATTTCCTGATCTCCTTTTCATCGTTCTCTTTCCTGGTGTATAGGAATCCAACTGATTTTTGAATGTTTATCTTGTATCCTGCCACCCTGCTGAATCTTTCTATTAGTTCCAGTAGATTGCTCGTGGAGTCTTTGGGGTTTTCTATGTATAGTATCCTATCATCTGCAAACAGGGAGAGATTAACTTCTTCATTACCAATTTGGATGCCCTTTATTTCTTTCTCTTGCCTTACTGCTCTAGCTTGAACTTCCAGCACAATGTTAAATAGGAGTGGTGATAAAGGGCATCCTTGTCTTGTTCCTGTTTTCAAGGGGAATGTTTTCAGCCTCTCTCCATTAAGAATGATGTTGGCTGTTGGTTTTGCATAGATGCCCTTTATTATTTTGAGAAATTTCCCTTCTATACCTATTTCATTGAGAGCTTTTATCAGGAATGGGTGTTGGACTTTGTCAAATGCCTTTTCTGCATCAATTGAGATGATCATGTGATTTTTTTCTTTCCTTTTATTTATGTGGTGGATTACGTTGATGGATTTTCTAATGTTAAACCATCCTTGCATACCTGGTATGAATCCTACTTGGTCGTGGTGTATTATTTTTTTGATATGATACTGCATTCTATTAGCTAGAATTTTGTTCAGAATTTTTGCATCTATATTCATGAGAGATATTGGTCTGTAATTCTCTCTTTTTTGTGATGTCTTTGCCTGTTTTGGTATCAGCGTTATGCGGGCTTCATAGAATGAATTTGGAAGTGTTGCTTCCACTTCTATGCTCTGAAATAGCTTGAGTAGAACTGGTAAAAGCTCTTCTGTAAATGTTTTGTAGAATTCTCCAGTGAAGCCATCTGGGCCAGGCCTTTCTTTGGTTGGGAGTTTTTTTATTACCTTTTCAATCTCTTCTCTTGTTATGGGTCTGTTCAGATTTTCAATATCACTTTGTTGTAGCTTGGGTAGGCCGTATGTTTCTAGAAATTTATCCATTTCCTCTAGGTTTTCAAATTTGTTGGAATATAGTTTTTCATAATATTCTGTTATAATCCTTTTTATTTCGGTTGGGTCTGTTGTAATGTCCCCCATTTCATTTCTTATTTGGGTTATTTGTGCCCTCTGCTGTTTTTCTTTTGTCAGTCTGGCCAGTGGTTTGTCGATTTTGTTGATTCTTTCAAAGAACCAACTTTTGGTTTTGTTGATTCTTTCTATTGTTTTTCTGTTCTCTATTTCATTTATTTCTGCTCTGATCTTTACTATTTCCTTTCTTCCACTGGTTGTAGGCTTTTTTTGTTGTTCTCTTTCTATTTGTTTGAGTTCTGTAGTTAATGCTTTGATTTTGTCGCTTTCTTCTTTTTCGATATGTGCATCTATTGCTATAAATTGTCCTCTAAGGACTGCCTTTGCTGTGTCCCAAAGGTTTTGGTATGATGTGTTTTCATTTTCATTTGATTCTAGGAATTTTTTTAATTCCATCTCTGATTTCTTCTATTACCCATTGATGTGTAAGCAGATTATTATTCAGTTTCCATGCGTTTGATTTTTTTTTCCTTGCTCTTTCTAGTGTTAATTTCTACCTTGATGGCATTGTGGTCAGAGAAGATACTGTGAATTATCTCAGCATTTTGGATCTTGTTGAGGACTTCTCTGTGGCCTAAGATGTGGTCTATTCTGGAGAACATTCCATGTGCATTGGAAAAGAATGTGTACTTTGCAGCGGTTGGATGGATTGTTCTATATATGTCTATGAGGTCCAGTTGGCTGATTGTGTCCTTTAGGTCTTCTGTATCTTTGCTGAGTTTCTTTTTAGTTGTTCTGTCCTTTACTGAGAGTGGTGTGTTGAAGTCTCCTACTATTATTGTGGAACTGTCAATTTCTCTCTTCAGTGCTGTTAGAGATTTTTTTATGTATTTTGGAGCCCTGTCATTGGGTGCATAGATATTTATTATGGTTATGTCTTTATGGTGGATCATCCCCTTAATCATTATATAGTGTCCTTCTTTGTCTTTTATGGTAGATTTTGTTTTAAAGTCTATTTTATCTGAGATTAGAATTGCCACTCCTGCTCTTTTTTGATAGTTGTTAGCTTGATATATTTTTTTCCAACCTTTGATTTTTAATAAATTCACATCTTTGTTTCTAAGGTGTGTCTCTTGTAGACAGCAAATTGATGGATCCTGTTTTCTTATCCATTCTGTCACTCTCCGTCTCTTTATGGGTGCATTGAGTCCATTTACATTCAGTGTAATTATTGATAGATGGAAGTTTGTTGCTGTCATTTTGTAGTGCTTTTTTTTGTGATGCTGAAGTTTTCTTTGTTCTTCTTACTCTCTTGGGCTGAGTTACTTTTGTTTATGGATTTTGTGTTCATTTCTTTTGTTTTTGTAGGTTTTGTTTTTGTTGAGACTTTATGTTTTTCGTCTTTATTTTTATGAGTTGGTTTGTTAACTTTTTTTGTGGTTACCATGAATTTTACCCTTATCTTTATAATTTTGAAGCAGTCTACCGTTACTTGGTATCGCCTTGCCTTCCTCTCCTTTAGAAGGTTCTATACCTATGCTGTTTGTTCCCTCTTTCATTGTTTTGATGTTGTTGTCATCCTTTGATTGATTTCTCTGATTCCCTGTTGTATTTCTTTTGTTTTTGGAAAGTCCTCTGTAGTTCAGTTCCTAGAATGGTATCTGCTTCATGTGAACCTGCGTCCTAGGTCCTAGGTCCTGCCTGAGGGCTGAAGCTGTTTGTCCTCAGATCGAAGAACTCCCTTTCATAATTCTTGTAATTTTGGTTTGACTTTTGCATATTCCTTTAGTTTCTGTTTATCTGGAAATGACCTAATTTCACCATCAAATCTGAATGAGTGTTTTGCAGGATATATTATTCTTGGCTGACAATTTTTTTCTTTCAAGATTTTATATATGTCATCCCATTGCCTTCTTGCCTGCATGGTTTCTGCTGAATAATCTGAGCTTAGTCTTATTGCTTCTCCTCTGTATGTGACTTCTTGTTTTTCACAAGTTGCTCTCAGGATTCTTTGTTAGTCTTTAGTTTTAGCGAGTGTGAATATGATATGTCTTGGTGATTTTCTTTTGGGGTCTCTTCTATATGGGGTTCGTTGAGCTTCTTGGATGGCCAGCTTTTCATGTTTCATGATATTGGGAAAGTTTTCTGTCAGCAGTTCGTCAATGATCTTCTCTGTGTTTTCTGTTTCTCCCCCTGTTCTGGGATGCCAATCACTCGTAAGTTTTTGCTTTTAATTGTGTCCCACATAACTCTCTCTCAGGGTCTCTTCATTTTTCTTTGTTCTTTTTTCTGAGTTTTCCTGAAACAGAGTTGTATCCAAGTGTTTGTCGTCAGTTCCACTGATCCTGTCTTCCATGGTTTCAAATCTTCTTCTCAGCCCTTCTATGACACCATCCATTTCTGAAATCTTGTTGTTTATCTTTTGGATTTCTAATTGTTGTTTTTGTATAATTTCGAGTTGTGAATTTATTTTGGCATTTTGTTCCTGCATCATCTTCCTGAATTCTTCCAATTTTTTGTCTGTATTTTCCATAAATTTGTCTATTTTTTCCTCATGTTTGTCAGCTTTTTGCCTCAGTTCTTGGAAAATTCTGAGTATTAGTGATTTGAGTTCCCTATCAGGTACTTCTAGTGCATTTTCTTCCACAGGAGAGTTATCTGGTGTTTCAATTTGGATGCCTATTGGAGCCATCTTGTCTTGTTTTTGTAAATGTTTTGATATTGTTTGCTGTTTTCGGGGCATTCAGTAGATATTTCTCTCGTTTATTGATTATAGATTTTTTGTTTGTTTGTTTCGTCCTGTGGTACAGCTGGACAGATCTAGCTGAGGAGGAGCCACTGGGACGGGTTGCTTGTGGCACTCACTGCAGCCACCAGGTTGGTCGGTAGTCAGTGCTAGGCAGGTTCCAATAGGGCGTGCCTGCACAGCTTGGTGGTGTGATGTCTAGTGCACAGTGCAGGTAGGTAGGGTGCAGCGGGAAGATGGTTATGTGTGAAGCTCAGTTGGATATGGGAGAGAGGAGAGAGGAGCAGGAGCAAAAAACATACAAACATAAAAGAATGCTAGGGGAGCTTGTCGTTGGAATGTACAGATGAGAGACTATGGGATGGAGGAAACCAGAAGGGGGAAGAGAAAGAAAAGGAAAGAATGAACAAATAAAAATCAGAAAAGGTAAAGAATTGCAAAGTTCCCAGGGATCCCATCGATGCAGCTATGAGGTCTGGTGAAGTCAGTCTCAGTTTTCACAGCATAGCCTGGCCAGAAGGTACAGAGGCATACATCGCCTGGTATTTAGGGATCAGAAAGAGAAGGAAGAGATAGAGAGACGAGAAATTAAGCAATGAAGAAAGACAAAAGGGAAAAAGAGGGAAAAGATGACAAAACTAATCAAAAAAGAAGAAAAATAAAATTAAAAAGAAAAAAAGCAACACCAGCAGTCAGTGCCAACAAATGGGACCCAGAGAGCCCCCACTCAGGGGCGCGAATTCCAAGAAGCCGGCAGTCTCAGGGTTAAGAGACCGTAGCCACAGGAAGCAGAGGGGCAAACGAACAAAGGCCCCGGGATCCCACCAGCACGGCAGCCCAGACCTGGAAACAGCCACACACCCCAACGCAGCCCTACAGCCCCGCAGGAGAGAGCAAAGACGGCACTCGGAACCAGGCACCCAGGCAAAAGGAGGGGGAGGCGGCAGAAAAAGCCTCGCCAGCGGCCAGCAAACGGCCCCCAGAAAGCCACCAGCCCGGGCGCGCAGAACCCAAGCACCGGCGCCCCCCAGCCCAGGGACCCCGGCCACGGAAAGCAGAGGGGCAAACGAACAAAGGCCCCGGGATCTCACCAGTGCGGCAGCTCAGACCCGGATGCAGCCACACGCCTGAACGCAGCTCCACAGCCCCGCAGGAGAGAGCAAAGACGGCACTCGGAACCAGGCACCCAGGCAAAAGGAGGGGGAGGCGGCAGAAAAAGCCCCGCCAACGGCCAGCAAACGGCTCTCAGAAAGCCGCCAGCCCAGTCACGCGGAATCCAAGCACCGGCGCCCAGCCCAGGGACCCTGGCCACGGAAAGCAGTGGGGTGAACGAACAAAGGCCCTGGGATCCCACCAGCACGGCAGCCCAGACCTGGAAACAGCCACACGCCCGAACTTAGCCCCACAGCTCCGCAGAAGAGAGCAAAGACGGCACCCAGAACCAGGCACCCAGGCAAAAGGAGGGGGAGGCGGCAGAAAAAGGTTCGCTAGCTGACAGTAAACAGCTCCCAGAAAGCCGCCAGCCTGGGCGCACGGAATCCAAGCACCGGCGCCCCCCAGCCCAGGGACTCCGGCCACGGAAAGCAGAGGGGCGAACGAACAAAGGCCCCAGCATCCCACCAGAACGGCAGCCCAGACCTGGACGCAGCCACACACCCGAACGCAGCCCCACAGCTCCGCAGGAGAGAGCAAAGACGGCACTCGGAACCAGGCACCCAGGCAAAAGGAGGGGGAGGCGGCAGAAAAAGCCTCGCCAGCGGCCAGCAAACGGCCCCCAGAAAGCCACCAGCCCGGGCGCGCAGAACCCAAGCACCGGCGCCCCCCAGCCCAGGGACCCCGGCCACGGAAAGCAGAGGGGCAAACGAACAAAGGCCCCGGGATCTCACCAGCACGGCAGCTCAGACGCGGACGCAGCCACACACCCGAACGCAGCCCCACAGCTCCGCAGGAGAGAGCAAAGACGGCACTCGGAACCAGGCACCCAGGCAAAAGGAGGGGGAGGCGGCAGAAAAGGTTTCGTCAGCGGCCACCAAACGGCTCTCAGAAAGCCACCAGCCCGGGCACGCGGAATCCAAGCACCGGTGCCTCCCAGCCCAGGGACCCTGGCCACGGAAAGCAGGGGATCCCCAGCCGAGGCGGAGAGGGGTGGGGTGTGGGAGAGTGCGCACCGCAGTTTACCGGTCATTCTGTCTCCCAGCGGATTCTCTGCAAGGCTGCTCTCCCGTTCGCTGGTCTCCGATAGGAATCCAAGATGGTGGATCCGCACTGCGTTAGCTGGTAAGGAATCTCTGCATGAGTCTCTCCTCGCTCTCTGTTCTCTTCTAGTATTCTCACTCCGTTTGGTATTTGGCTGAGTTCTTTATCTCTTCATTTGGTGTTCTAGGGTTTCAGGATTGTTGATTCTCTGTTAGGCTTAGTTTTTCGGATCTTTGCTGTGGAGGGACGGCGTGGTGCTTCTGCCTAGAGCGCCATCTTGCCCCGCTGCCTCCTGTTATGATTCTTTTAATTTGAGTTGGGTCTGTGGTAATATCACCCATCTCATTTCTTATACGGGTTATTTGCTTCCTCTCCTGTTTTTCTTTTGTCAGTTTGGCCAATGGTTTATCAATTTTGTTTCTCTTTTCAAAGAAGCAGTTTTTGGTCTTGTTAACTCTTTCAATGTTTTTCTTTCTCTATTTCATTTAATTCTGCTCTAATTCTTATTATTTCATTTCTTTTGGCACCCAAGGGCTCCTTTTGCTGCTCTCTTTCTACTTGTTCGAGTTGTAGGGTTAATGTTCTGATTTTATCCCTTTCTTCTTTTTGGATGTGTGCATTTATTGCTATAAATTGACCTCTGTGCACTGCTTTTGCTGTGTGCCAAAGGTTCTAGTAGTATGTGTTTTCATTCTATTTTGATTCTATGAATTTCTTTATTCCATCCTTAATTTCTTCTATAACCCCGTAGTTTTTGAACAAGGCGTTGTTCAGTTTCCATGTGTTTCGTATTTTTTCCTTGCTCTTGCTGTTATTGATTTCTACTTTCATGGCTTTATGGTCAGAAAAGATGCTTTGTAATATTTCAGTGCTTTGGATTCTATTAAGGGCTGCTTTATGGCCTAACATGTGGTCTATTCTGAAGAATGTTCCATGTGCATTGGAAAAGAAAGTATACTTGGCTGCCGTTGGTTGGAGTGTTCAGTATATGTCCATGAGATCAAGCTGGTTGATTGTAACATTTAGATCTTCCGTGTGATTATTGAGCTTCTTTCTGGATGTTCTGTCCTTCACCGAAAGTGGTGTGTTGAAGTCTCCTACTGTTATTGTGGAGCTGTCTATTTCTCTTTTCGATGCTGTTAGAGTTTGTTTTTTGTATTTTGGAGCCCTATCATTGGGTGCGTAAGTATTTATTATGGTTACGTTCTCCTGGTATATTGACCCTTTAATCATTATATAGTGTCCTTCCTTATCCTTTGTGGTGGATTTTCCTTTAAGTCTATTTTGTCAGAGATTAATATTGCCACTCTTGCACCTTTTTGAGTTTTGTTTTCTTGATATATTTTTTCCATCCTTTGAATTTTAGTGTGTTTGTGTCTTTAAGTCTAAGATGTGTCTCCTGCAAGCAGCATATAGAAGGATCTTTTTTTTTTTTTTTTTTTTTTTTGTCCATTCTGCCACTGTCTGTCTCTTTATTGGTGCATTTAGTCCATTTACATTCAGAGTAATTGTTGACAGGTATGAGTTTAGTGCTGTCATTTTGATGTCTTTTTTTGTGTGTTGTTGACAGTGTCTCTGTTGCACTTAATTTTCTGTGCTGAGTCATTTTTCTTTATGTATTTTCTTTTCATCTTTTTTGTTATTGTTGATTTTGTATTGCTGAGTCTTTATATTTTTCTTGTTTTTTAATTTGATGTGTAGGATTGTTAGTTTCCTTTGTGGTTATCTTAATATTTATCCCTATTTTTCTAAGTTTAAACCCGTGTTTTATTTCTTTATTTTTTACCTTGACTTCCTCTTCATATGAAAAATTGATGTCTACTTTTTTTAGTCCCTCTTTTTTTATTTTAATGTTGTCTTCTACATATTGACATCTCTGTTTCCCTATTTTCAGTGTTTTAGCTTTGATTTATTTTTGTGACTTCCCTATCTAGGTTGATATTTGGTTTTTATGTGCTGTGTTCTAGTCTTGGATTGTTTTTTGATGTTATTGATTTTCTAACCAGAGTACTCCCTTTAGTATTTCTTATAATTTTGGTTTGGTTTTTTGCAAATTTCCTAAACTTCTGTTCATCTAGAAATGTGCTAATTTTGCCATCATATTTGAGAGACAGTTTTGCTGGGTATATATTTCTTGGCTGGCATTTTTTTCCTTCAAAGCTTTATATGTCATCCCATTGCCTTCTTGCCTGCCTGGTTTCTGCTGAGTAGTGCGAGCTTAGTCTTATTGACTCTCCTTTGTAGATGACTTTTTGTTTATCCCTAGGTGCTCTTAAAACTCTCTGTTTGTCTTTGGTTTTGGCAAGTTTGATTATGTCTTGGTGACTTTCTTTTGGGTTCTACCTTATGTGGGGGTCAACAAGCATATTGGGTAGATATCTTGTCATCTTTCGTGATATCAGGGAAGTTTTCTGTCAGTATATCTCAACAATTCTCTCTGTATTTTCTGTTATCACCCCCTGTTCTGTTACTCTAATCACTCATAGGTTATTCCTCTTGATAGAGTCCCACATAATTCTTTGGGTTTCTTCATTTTTTTAAATCCTTTTATCTGATTTTTCCTCAAATAAATTGGTGTCAAGTGCTTTATTTTCAATCTCAGTCATTCTGTCTTCCATCGCCTCAATTGTGCTCCTATGACTTTCTATTGAGTTGTTTAATTCTGAAATTTTATTGTTAATCTTCTGGATTTCTGATTGCTGTCTTTCTATGGATTCCTGCAACCTGTTAAATTTCTCATTATGGTCTTCTCTAATCTTAAATTCCTGTATTTCTTTGTCTGTATTTTGCCTGATCTCCTTCCTGATCTCTTGAAGAGTTCGGTATATTTACTTTTGTATTCTGCCTCCAGTAATTCAAAGAAATTATCTTCCTCTGGAAAATTTCTTGATTCTTTATTTTGGGAGCGTGCTGAAGCCATCTTGGAATGCCTCATTATGTAATTTGATATTGACTGTTGTCTCCATGCCATCAGTAATTATTACATTTATTTATTGTATGTTTACTTACTGTGTCTTAGCTTTTTGTTTTGTTTTGTTTTGACATGCCCAAATAGGCTGCTTGTGTGAGCTAGCTCAATCACCAGTTCCCCTGAAGCTCCAACGTCCTGCCACAAGATGGCCAGAACTGCCACTAAGTATGTGAGCCCAGGTGTCTGCCCACTCCTCCTCTACGGATTCAGCTCAGGCATCCAGGTAGTCGGCCACCAGGTGTGTGGTGCTGGCTCTCACTTACAGTCCTAGACAGGCATGGGTTATTGGTGTAGGCACAGGCATCCACCTGCAGCAGGGGCCACAATCTGGGGAAGGCAGGGGGCTGACAGCTGCCCCAACTGTCCAGGAGGAAATTGTGTCCCTGTTCCTTAGAGCATGTGGGGGTTGGGTTTTGCACCTGGATTATAAGCACCCAATGCTGTTGTTGCAAGTGGCTAGGTGGCGTGGGTGGAGCCACCAGTCCTCAGGCCCCTGACGTGGGTAGGTGAAAACCCTGCTTAATGGGCAGAGCAGTGTCAAATGTCACAAAACTGCCACTTCACAGCTGAAACAGTTGAAGTTAGACTTCAGGTATATACCCTGTTTTACTGTGGAAATGAGGGCCTACACTGTTAAAATGGGCCCACACAACTCTCTGTAGGGGAAAAGCACTCACAGTTAGTGGACCTCTTATGCCTGGGCATAGGCAAAGGAGCTGTGCCTACCCTGAGTTCCTGGCTTAGGGGAGCCAGCAGATTATTTTTTCCCCTCTTTGTCAATTTGTTCCTGCTCCATGGCCTGGAGAATGGCTCAGGTCCTACTTCTGGCCCAGGGACTTGGCAATCGCTGAAGCTGTCCCAGACCCAGTGCAGAGCAGGGAGCAGGAAGGTAAATGGGAAAGAGGTTTTTCCCAAAGGGGGTTGTTTTTGATCCTCACTGTAGGCCAGACACAAGTACTTATCTTTCACCAGATCGAGGGCTTCTAACTAGTTCTGGATGGCCATGTAGATTTTCTGCCCCTCGGTCTCTCCCGATGTGGAAAATGCCTCCCAAGCACCGCTGCTTGCCTCACCTCACACCACAAGCTGATCCAGCCTGAAGGGCTTCAGTTCCTCCTGGGTCAGTCTGGCAACTCCTCTTTCCTTCATAACTGTCTCGCCCTCCCCCTGCCACTCAGTCCTATTCCTCAACTTTGCCTTTGATGTTTGGAGGACCTAGATTGTCACATATAATTGATTTACTTGTTTTTTCAGGTCTTTGTTGTAAGAGGGATGACCAGAATTGTCTGAGTACTCTGCCGTCTTGGCCCCGCCTCCTGGTGCCATCATTTTTTATTTATTCAATCTTTTTTTTACTGTGGTCAAGTAAGAATGGAAGTTTCACAAGGGTAGGGATCGACATTTATACAAAGATAAATACCAATAAATGCTTTAAACCACTAGTAAGAACCAAGAAATATGAGAGCTAAACTTTAAGGTTGCTTCTAATTCTAAACTTGCATAATTCTATGAAAAAATTATTGATGATTTTATAAATATTAATATTTTTTAGAATAATTTGTTAATCAGTTATGTAGCACTAAAAACTGGGAATATATACATGCAAGTTAAACAATAACTATGACTCTGTGGTATGCATAAAAATGGCCTCCCAAAGATATCCTTGTACTAATTCCCAGAGCCTGTGAATATGTTACGTTTCCTGACAAAGGAGAATTAAGGTTTTTGTTGTTGTGTGCCAGTGAGTTGATTCCAACTCATAGCAACCCTATAGGACAGAGCAGAACTGCCCTATAGGGTTTACTAGGATATAAACTTTACAGGAGCAGATTGCCAGGTCTGTTCTCCTGCAGAACCCCTAGTGGTTTTAACTGCCAAACTCTCAGTTAGCAGGGTAATTAAGGTAGCAGGTGGAATTGAAGGTTTCTAACTAGCTTACAGTAAAATTCTGGATTAACTGTATAGGCTCAATGTAATTACAATGTCTTTAAAACAAGTAAGAAGGGAGCAGAAGGGTCAATGTCAGAGTTATACAATGAAAGAAAGATTCCACTGACCATTTCTGGCTTTGAAAATGAAAGGGGGCTGTGAGCCAAGGAATGTGGGCAGCCTCCAGAACTGCAGAAATCAAGGAAACAAATTCTCCCTTAGAGCCTCCAGAAAGGAACATAGCCCTGCTGACAACCCCTTGAAGTCAGCCAAGTCTTGTTTCAGATTTCTGACCTCTAGAATTGTCAGATATTACATTTATATTGTTTTAAGCCAGTAAACCTGTAGCAATTTGTTACAGCAGCAATAGGAAACTAATACAGACTCCATGACACTAATATGCTATAATAAAGACAATTGGAGGATACAATGAGATTACAGAGCAAGACACTAATCCACATCATGGTGGGGATGGGGAGGTCAAGAAAAGACTTTCCTAAGGAGTGATACTGGAGCTAAGTTTTAAGGACTGAGTGGTATTTTGTGAGAAGAAAATGTAAGAGAAAATCATTCTAAGCAAAGAGATCAGCAAGTGCAAAAGTTGACAGAAGTGAGAACACATGGACTGTTTGTAGATGTGGTAATGGCAGTTGGGGAAACAAGCAGGGAGGACGCATGGTGTGCTTTGTGCATTAAGCTAAGGTGAGTATGTTTTATCCTGCAGGCAGGAAAACCAGGATGCACAGGATGATTTTAGAAAATTTGTAAGAGGTAGAACAAATAATTGATTTTAATTTCAAGGTTCTAATTAAATTTCCATGCTTTTCTTACTGGTATGTTGGTAAACCATCTCTTAAAAAAAAAAAAAAAAAAAAAAGACCTGATATGTATAGAACGTTGTAATGGAGAGTAAGGCAAGATGATACCAAGTAATGGTAGACTGCAACAAACTTAGAAAGATAAGGGTAAAATTTATGGTAACCACGAAGAAAGTTAACAAACATACCTATAAAAATAAAGAGGAAAAAGATAAAGTCTCAGTAAAAACAAAACCTACAAAAACAAAAGAAATGAAAAAAAAAACTCCAGAAACAAAAGAAACTCAGCACAAGAGAGTAAGAAGAACAAAGAAAACTTCAGCACCACAAAAAAAACACTACAAAATGATAGCAACAAACTCACACCTATCAATAATTACACTGAATGTAAATGGACTCAATGCACCCATAAAGAGATGGAGAATGACAAAATGGATAAGAAAACAAGTTCCATCAATATGCTGTCTACAAGAGACACACCTTAGAAACAAAGATGTGAAGTTATTAAAAATCAAAGGTTGAAAAAAATATATCAAGCTAACAACTACCAAAAAGAGCAGGATTGGCAATACGAATCTCAGACAAAATAGACTTTAAAACAAAATCCACCATAAAGACAAAGAAGGACACTATATAATGATTAAGGGGACGATCCTTCATGAAGACATCACCATAACAAACATCTATGCACCAAATGACAGGGCTCCAAAATACATAAAACAAACTAACAACACTGAAAAGAGAAATTGACAGTTCAACAATAATAGTAGGAGACTTCAACACACCACTCTCACTAAAGGACAGAATAACTAAAAAGAAACTCAGCAAAGACACAGAAGACCTAAAGGGCACAATCAGCCAACTTGACCTCATAGACATGTATAAACACTCCATCCAACCGCTGCAAAGTACACATTCTTTTCCAATGCACATGAAACGTTGTACAGAATAGGCCACATCTTAGGCCACAGAGCAATCCTCAACAAGATCCAAAAAGTTGAGATAATTCAAAGTATCTTCTCTGACCACAATGCCATCATGGTAGAAATTAACAAAAGAAAGACCAAGGGAAAAAAAAAAAAATCAATTACATGCAAACTGAATAACACCCTGTTTACAAACCACTGGGTAATAAAAGAAATCAGAGATGGAATCAAAAAATTCATAGAATCAAATGAGAATGAAAATACATCATACCAAAACCTTTGGGACACAGCAAAGGCAGTCCTCAAAGGACAATTTATAGCAATAGATGCACACATCAAAAAAGAAGAAAGGGACAAAATCAAAACATTAACTACACAACTCAAACAAATAGGAAGAGAACAGCAAAAAAAAGCCCCCAACAACCGGAAGAAAGGAAATAGTAAAGATCAGAGCAGAAATAAATGAAATGGAAAACAGAAAAATAATACAAAGAATCAACAAAACCAAAAGTTGGTTCTTTGAAAGAATCAACAAAATCGACAAACCACTGGCCAGACTGACAAAAGAAAAACAGCAGAGGGCACAAATAACCCAAATAAGAAATGAAATGGGGGACATTACAACAGACCCAACCGAAATAAAAAGGAGTATAACAATATTATGAAAACTATACCCCAACAAATTTGAAAACCTAGAGGAAATGGATAAATTTTTAGAAACACACTACCTACCCAAACTACAACAAAGTGATGTTGAAAATCTGAACAGACCCATAACAAGAGAAGAGATTGAAAAGGTAATTAAAAAAAACTCCCAACCAAAATAAGCCCTGGCCCAGATGGCTTCACTGGAGAATTCTACAAAACATTTACAGAAGAGCTTGTACCAGTACTACTCAAGTTATTTCAGAACATAGAAAAGGAAGCAACACTTCCAAATTCATTCTATGAAGCCAGCATAAAGCTGATACCAAAACCAGGCAAAGACGTCACAAAAAAAGAAAATTACAGACCAATATCTCTCATGAATATAGACGCAAAAATTCTTAACAAAATTCTAGCCTATAGAATTCAGCATCATATCAAAAAAAGAATACACCACGACCAAGTAGGATTCATACCAGGTATGCAAGCATGGTGCAACATTAGAAAATCAATCAACATAATCTACCTCATAAATAAAAGGAAAGAAAAGAATCACATGATCATCTCAATTGACACAGAAAAAGCATTTGACAAAGTCCAACACCCATTCCTGATAAAAGCTCTCAATAAAATAGGTATAGAATGGAAATTTCTCAACATAATAAAGGGCATCTATGCAAAAACAATGGCCAAGATCATTCTTAACGGACAGAGGCTGAAAACATTCCCCTTGAAAACAGGAACAAGACAAGGATGCCCTTTATCACCACTTCTAATTAACATTGTGCTGGAATTTCTAGCTAGAGCAATAAGGCAAAAGAAAGAAATAAAGGGCATCCAAATTGGTAATGAAGAAGTTAAACTCTCCCTGTTTCCAGATGATATGATACTGTACATAGAAAACCCTAAAGACTCCACAAGAAATCTACTGGAACTAATAGAAAGATTGAGCAGATTAGCAGGACACAAGATAAGCATTCAAAAATCAGTTGGATTCCTATACACCAATAAGGAGAATGATGAAAAGGAAATCAGGAGAACAATACCAATTATAAAAGCCCCTAAAAAGGTAAAATACTTAGGAACAAATCTAACCAGGGATGTAAAAGACCTATACTAAGAAAACTACAAAACACTACTGCAGGAAACCCAAAGGCATCTACATAAACGGAAAAACATAGCATGCTCATGGATAGGTAGACTCAACATTGTGAAAACGACAATTCTTCCCAAAGCAATTTACAAATACAATGCAATCCTGATCCAAATACCAAGAACATTCTCCTAAGAGATGGAGAAACTAATCATTAACTTTATATGGAAAGGGAAGAAGCCCCGAATAAATAAAGCACTACTGAAGAAGAAGAATAAAGTTGGAGGACTCACACTACCTGACCTCAGAACCTACTATACAGCTACGGTAGTCAAAACAGCCTGGTACTGGTACAACGACAGATACATTGACCAAAGGAACAGAATTTAGAACCCAGATGTAAATCCATCCACCTACGGTCACCTGATCTTTGACAAGGGCCCAAAGTCCATCAAATGGGGAAAAGACAGCCTTTTTAACAAACGGTGCTGGCAAAATTGGATATCCACCTGCAAAAAAAATGAAACAGGACCCATACATCATGCCATATACAAAAACTAATTCAAAATGGATCAAAGACCTGAATATAAAGCCTAAAACTGTAAAGTTCATAGAAGAAAAAATAGGACCCACACTACAGGCCTTAATACATGGCATTAATAGGATACAAACCATAACCATCAATGCACAAACCCCAAAAGATAAGCTAGGTATCTGGGATATTCTAAAAATCAAACACCTTTGCTCTTCAAAAGACTTCACCAAAAGAGTAAAAAGAGAACCTACAGACTGGGAAAAAAATTTTGGACAGTGCAAGTCAGACGAAGGTCTAATCTCCATAATCTACAAGAAAATCCAACACCTCTACAACGAAAAGACAAAGAATTTTATTAAAAAATGGGCAAAGGAAATGAACAGACACTTCACCAAAGAAGACATTCAAATGGCCAAGAGACACATGAGGAAATGCTTGCAATCACTAGCCATTAGAGAAATGCAAATTAAAACCACAATGAGATACCATCTCACCCTGGCATTACTGCCACGAATCAAAAATACTGGAAATAACAAATGTTGGAGGGGCTGCGGGGAGATGGGAACTCTTATGCACTGCTGGTGGGAATGCAA
Organism: Dugong dugon; assembly: GCA_030035585.1. Classification (NCBI taxonomy): domain Eukaryota; kingdom Metazoa; phylum Chordata; class Mammalia; order Sirenia; family Dugongidae; genus Dugong; species Dugong dugon. The sequence goes on from CM057465.1 coordinate 47,475,434, forward strand.
AATGATACAACCATTTTGGAAAATGATATGGTGCTTCCTCAGAAAGGTAGAAATAGACATACCATTCGATCCAGCAATCCCACTCCTAGGAATATATCTTAGAGAAATAAGAGTCATCACTCGAATAGACATATGCATACCTATGTTCATGGAGGCATTGTTCACAATAGCAAAATGATGGAAACAACCTAGATGCCCATCAGCAGAAGAATGGATAAACAAACTATGGTACATACGCACAATGGAGTACTATGCAAGGAGAAAGAACGATGATGAATCTGTGAAGCATCTCATAACATGGATGAAACTGGAGGGCATTATGCTGAGTGAAATAAGTCAATCACAGAAGGACAAATATTGTATGAGACAACTACTGTAAAAACTCATCAAAAAGTTTTCACCCAAAAAGAAACAATCTTTGTTGGTTATGAGGGATGGGAGAGGTGGGGGGGAAATACTAAATAGGCAATAGATAAGTGATATCTTTGGTTGAAGAAGGGTGAGACAGGATACAATACTGGAGAAACTAGCACAGCTTGTACAAGGAAAGGTCATGGAAGCTTCATAGACACATGCAAACTCCCTGAGGGACTGAATTGCTGGGTGGAGGGCTGTTAGAACCATGGTCTTGGGGAACATCTAGCTCAATTGGCATAACACAGTTGATAAAGACAATGTTCTACGTTCTACCTTGGTGAGTAGCGTCTGGGGTCTTAAAAGCCTGTGAGCAGCCATCTAAGATACTCCACTGGTCTCATCCCTTCGGGAGCAAGGGAGAGTGAAGAGAACAGGATACAAGGAAAAGATTAGTCCAAAGGACTAATGGACCACAGCTACCAAGTCCTCCACCAGACTGAGTCCATTACAGCTAGATGCTGCCTGGCTACCACCACTGACTGCTCTGACTAGGATCACAACAGAGGGTTCTGGACAGAGCTGGAGAAGGATGTAGAACAAAATTCTAACTCAAAAAAAAAAGACCAGATTTATTGGCCTAAAGCAGACTGGAGAAACCCAGAGAGTATGGCCCCCAGACACCCTTTCAGCTCAGCGGTGAACTCATCTCTGAGGTTCACCATTCAGCCTGGGAGTGGACAGCTCCATAAAACCAAATGGGACTAATGAGGTACAGCAGTCAAGAGACAAGGGTCAGAAGGCAGAAGGGGACAGGGAAGCTGGTGATAGGGAACCCAAGGTTGAGTAAGGATAGTGTTGATGTGTTGTGAGGTTGTTAACCATTGTCATAGGACAACATGTGTACTAACTGTTAAATGAGAAAGTATTTTGTTCTGTAAGCCTTCATCTAAAGTGAGAATAGCAGCACAATTGGAAGAGCGTAGTCGATGTCACTGAACTGTGCATGCAGAAATTTTTGAAATGGTGTATCTTTGGCTATGTGTATTTTCACCAAACAAAAAAAAAGGTCGAGAAGGGAGAAGGCTGACATGTTGTGGGGTTGTTAACCAATGTCATAAAACAATATGTGTACTACTGTTTCATGAGGAACTATTTGTTCTGTAAGCCTTCACCTGAAGTACAATAAAAAAAAAAAGAAAATTAAAAATTTTTTTTAAAAAAAGGCCTCACTTGTAGCACTTATCACTTTGTGGTGTAAATGTGTAAATACTCCTACTCTGGAAAATTTCAAGCTATTTCAACATCACATCATTGAACACAGAGCTATTGAGACATGTGCACAAATAGCTCTCCCAGGCCAGTATCTGCCAGCTCCAACATAACACTTGTTATGTTTTTCCACCAAAATCAAACCAAACCCATGGCCATTGAGTTGATTCCGACTCATAGCGATCCTATAGGACAGAGTAAAACTGCCCCATATGGTTTCCAAGGAGTGGCTGGTGGATTGGAACTGCCAACCTTTTGGTTAACAGTCAGACTCTTAACCACTGTGCAACCAGGATTCCACAGTTAATAAACCCAGAAAAAGGAAAAAAAAGACCAAGACTTGTAACTTTACTACATTTTGCTCTTCTTTCTTACTACCCTTTGAATGGTATTAGTGGTGCTCTTTATATTATTCCAAGGTCCATGGAGCTACCCTTTCTTGGTGTCTCATGTGAAGCTTTCATTTATCTAATAGATGAAGTCATCACAGAGCAAACTATATAAGCTGAACTATGGGTCTTACCTATTGAAACTACAAATGGAAAAGTCTACATGCCTTCTCTGTATTCTAGGCTCTCTGCTTTGACAATGCTTCTTTCTTCTGTTGCAGATTTTCTTCCTGTGAACATCTGCCCTTGGCATAGAAATCTCTGCTAAATAATTTTTCCTAATTCACTTCACTGATACCTTAGATGGTTTTCAGAGGAAGTATAATACCTTCACTCTTTATAATCTTTTCAAAAAATCACCAAATATTTCTCCACATAATGGGGCTTCCAATGATTGAATATTTTTCTGCAAAACTTCTCTCTATCACAATCAACATACAGATATATTTGTTCTAAAGAGAAATACTACTTAAAAGCAAATACAGCCATCATCTTATAATACTTGTGGCTTGGGCACAGTTGTCAGTTCTAAAATATTCCACATTATATACTAATTTATTTTAGAGAAGAAAAATTTTAAATAAGGTAAGATGTTTATACAGTCAGCAAAGTTTGAAGTGAAGAGGCCAATGAGGAAGTATGAAATTAATTACTTCATTCAATGAACATCTATTTAGTATTTACAGTTTATCAGGGATTGTATAAGTGCTGGAAACTCAGGATGAGAAAGATACAGTAATGCCTGTCCTCAAGGGATTCACAACCTAGAAAATCAAAAACATTTTAAACACACAATTGGCCAAGGCTTTTTATTTCAACCCATAAATTGTTCAATTTACACTTTATAGAAGAAATTAAAATTGTGGAAAGCCTAGAGAAAACCTCAGTTAAATATGGGAAAGTCAAAATCCGTGACAAGTTGACACAATTTTAAAAATCCCATTTTCTCATTTCCCCCTTTCCTTCCTTTGCCTTTGGTATGTAGGTGGTTGTATTGCAATGACAACATATACTCCTTTTGCAGAAAAAATGAATAGCCCTGCAATGTCCACAGTGTGGCTGTGAGCTCTGAGAAGTACATCAGTGCTTCGTTCAAATGAGTTAGAGGCCACTAAGGTGGTAGCTAATTAGATGCATTTTAATTCCATTTTTAATACTTCTAAGCATCACCAGCAACTTTTGTCATGTCTCTTCAGGGTCTCTTTGAAACATATAAATATATTCTGCTTCTGTCCCATAACTATTAATTAGCAGACTAACTCTGTCATTGAGATTTTTATACTATGTTAAATTTCTCAGCATTTACTTAGAAATAAGTTACATACCTAAATGATATTTTCAGTGTTGTTTTCTTTTTTTTTTTTTTTTTTCCAGTTAGAGAAACACACCCACAAAGAGACATCATTGTGTCTGTTTTCCATTCTAAACATTGAGCACATATGGAAAGAAGCTATTCCGTACAACTTAGGGCAACAAAAATACTCTCCTTTGCTGATCATTACTGAGCACTTACTCTACCTATGTCCTGAGTTATGTTAGATGATAGGAAAGGAGAACATAAACATAACAAGTAATTATTATTTGCTAAGAAAACAGGGAAGATTACTATGAGGTTATTGCTCTCCATGACCTCATAGTATCATAGAACCTGGAAAATATACCCACCACCCTTCTGTAAGTTTGTCATACTGTAGTAGTTTTCATATTGCTGTGATGCCGGAGGCTATGCCTTTGATATTTCAAATACCAGCAGGATCAATCTTGGTGGACAGGTTTCAGTAGAGCTTCCAAACTAAGACAGACTACGAAGAAAAGCCTGGTGATCTACATCTGAAAATTTTTGTTGTTATTGTTAGGTGTAGCTGAGTTCATTCTGCTGACTCATAGCAACCATATGTACAACAGAACAAAACACTGCCTGGTCCTGTGCCATCGTCACAATGGTTGCTGTGTTTGAGCCCATTGTTGCAGCCACTGTGTCAATCCACCTCCTAGAGGTTTTTCCTCTTTATCCCTGACACTTCTCCAGGGACTGGTCCCTCCTGGTAACATGTCCACAGTACTTGAGATGAAATCTCGCCATCCTCGCTTCCAAGGAGCAGGCTGGCTTTACTTCTTCCAAGACAGATTTGTTCACTTTTCTGGCAGTCCATAGTCTATTCGATATTCTTCACCAACACTAATTCAAAGGCATCAATTCTTTTTCTATCTTCCTGATTCATCGTCCGGCTTTCACATGCATATGAGGCAATTGAAAACACCATGGCCTGGGTCAGGCACACCTTAGCCCTTAAAGTGACATCTTTGCTTTTCAACACTTAAAGAGGTCTTTTGCAGCAAATTTGCCCAATGCAATATGTCGTTTGACTTCTTGACTGCTGCTTCTATGAGCATTGATTGTGGATCCAAGTAAAATGAAATCCTTTACAATTTCAACCTTTTCTGTGTTTATCATGATGTTGCTTATTGGTCCAGCTGTGAGGATTTTTGTTTTCTTTATGCTGAGGTACAAGCCTTACTGAAGGCTGTAGTCTTTGATTTTCATCACTAAGTGCTTCAAGTCCTCTTGACTTTCAGCAAGCAAGGTTGTGTCATCTGCATACTGAAGGTTGTTAATGAGTCTTCCTCCAAACCTGACACCACATTTTTCTTTATATAGTCCAGCTTCTTGGATTATTTGCTCATCATACAGATTGCATAGGTATGGTGAAAGGATACATCCCAGATGCACACCTTTCCTGATTTTAAACCACATAGTATCCCCCTTGTTCAGTTCGAACGACTGCCTCTTGGTCTGTATACAATTTCCTCATGAGCACAATTCAGTGTTCTGGAATTCCCATTCTTTGCAACGTTATTCATAATTTTTTATGATCCGCACAGAGTCATCTATAAGTTTGTCCTACTGTGGTGTCTTGCGTGTTGCTGTGGTGCTGGAAGCTATGCCACCTGTATTTTAAATACCAGCAGGGACACCCATGGTGGATAGGTTTCAGTGGAGCTTCCAGAGTAAGACAGGCTAAGAAGGATCTGGATGTCTACTTCTGAAGAAACTGCCCAGTGAAAACTTTATGAATAACGGCAGAACATTGCCTAGTACAGTACTGGAAGATGAGTCCCTCAGGTTGAAAGGCACTCAAAATACAACCAGTGTCTTAATTATCTAGTGCTGCTATAACAGAAATACCACAGGTAGATGCCTTTAACAAACAGAAATTTATTCTTTCACGGTATAGGAGGCTAGAAGTCCAAATTCAGGGTGCCAGCTCCAGGGAAGTCTTTCTTTCTCTGTCAGTTTTGGGGGAAGGTCCTTGTCATCAACCTTCCTCAGTCAAGGAGCTTCTCAGCACAGGGACCCCTGGTCCGAAGGACGAGCTATTTTCCTGGCTCTTGTTTCTTGGTGTTCTGAGGTCCGCATGTCTCTCTGTCACTTTTCTCTTTTATTTCTTGAAAGAGATTGACTTTGGACACAATCTAACCTTGTAGATTGAGTTTTGCCTCCTTAACATAGCTGTCGCTAATTCCACCTGATTAACATCATAGAGGTAGCATTTACAACACATAGGAAAATCAAATCAGATGACAAAATAGTGGACAGTCACATAGTACTGGGAATCATGGCCCAGCCAAGTTGACACACATTTTGGGAGGACACAATTCAATCCATTACAACTTGGGAAGAACTGCCTCCTCAAAGTAGAGTTCACCTTAATGACGTGGATAAAGTCAAGCTTTCGGGACCTTCATTTGCTGATGTGGCACAACTCAAAATGAGAAAAAACAGCTGAAAACATCTATTAATAACCCGATCATGGAATGTAAGAAGTATGAATCTAGGAAAACTGGAAATCATCAAAAGTGAAATGGAATGTATAAAGGTGGATATTTTAGGCATTAGTGAGCTGAAATGGAGTGGTATTGATGATTTTGAATGGGACAATCATATGGTCTACTACGTCGAGAATGACAAATTGAAGAAGAACAGCATAGCATTCATTGTCAAAAAGATCATTTCAAGATGTATCCTGAAGTACAACACTGTCAGTGATAGGATAATATACATACGCCCACAAGGAAGACCAGTTAATACAACTATTGTTCTAATTTTACACACCAATCACTAATGCCGGAGATAAGGAAATTAAAGATTTTTACCAGCTTCTGCAGTCTGAAATTGATCAAACATGGAATAAAAATACATTGATAATTATTGGTGATAAGAATGCAAAAGTTGGAAACAAAGAGGAAGGATCAGTAGTTGGAAAATATGGCCGTGGTGACAGAAACGACACTGGAGATTGAGTGAGAGTTTTGCAGGACCAGCGACTTATTGCAAATACATTTTTCAACAAAGTAAATGACAACTATTATGAAAATTAGCCAATGAAAATCTTATGGGTCATAAAAAAAATTGTCTTAATTGCTTGCTTTGGACACATCATCAAGAGACACCAATTGCTGTAAGAGTACATCCTGTTTGGTGAAGTAGAGAGCCAGCAAGGAGGGATGAGGGGGACAAAAATAACACTAATATAGCACCTGACAAAAGTTAAGAGTCAAAAAAGAGATACAAAAAAGTAATGTGGACCATCAAAAGAGTAAATATTATCCCTGAAAGGGTCCAGGTAAGATTTCACAGAGGAAGTAGCATTTCAGTATATTCTTGTATAGAACCAAAGTGACACTAGCTCCTTAAATTGAAGAATAAACTCAAACAGTAATGTAAAGAATTTCCCTAAGCTTCACTAGATAATTTTTTTTAATGTCTTAAAACTTCACTAGAAAGCTAGAGAAAAACATCCAATTTCATTTGATTAATTGTAAGTCAGATCTTATAAATAGATCTAACAGGGATTTTATCACCGAGGTATAACTAAGACAAAAACAAGGTCACCAGTCCAGACAAAGATTGTTTAAATCTCAGAGTCCCATGCATCACTAGCTTCGATTTCAAGGGAACGCTACATTTTCATTAAGTATTCAAATTATACTGACTCAGGCCTCACAGTCTTGATATCCAGAAGTTAACCCCTCCATTCCCACTACCATCACAACCACCAAATGTTCCCCAGGGTTATAGGCTCTCAAATTCTCTCCTATTCTGCTCTGGCTCCTGTAACATCACTTCTATAACAAATCACTGTTCCTGGGCACAAGCTTACATTTCCCCATGGTTTAACCAAGAAAATGGAAACATACAGAGATTAATGGCCAAATATTCATCCATTTTTTTGTTGTTGTTATTTTTCTCTAAATCTATGGCTTCAACAGTCTAGTTTATGTTACAATAACAATGTACTATCCAATTCTTATTTAGTTTCTCCTTCTACTCAAAGTTAAAGAGAAGAGTAGGCTTAGATTTTCCTTAGTCTTTGAAGGTTCTGTTCCATATCTACTGTGAGCAATATCTGAAGAATGTACACAAAATTATCTTCTCAAGAGCAACAATAATATACTTAAAAAAAAAAAAAACTGTTGCCATCAGGTCTGACTTATAGGCGACCCTATAGGACAGAGTAGCACTGCCCCATAGGATTTCCAAGGAGTGGCTGGCTGGTGAGTTCGAACTACCAGCCTTTTGGTTAGCAGCCAAGCTCTTAACTACTGTGCTACCAGGGCCCCAATAAAGTAATAGGACACTAGAAATCCATATATTTAAAATAAATATAATATTAAAAGAAACATAATCTGTAAAGGTGAAACTACTAAAAGTATAGTTACTTACTGCCTTATTAACACATGGAGCAGCTTAATTTATTAGACTTTCCCAGCTTCAAACTTTTATTTCAGTTAAAAACATTTGCTTTATATTTATGTAACTTAAAGGAACATGAAATTTGTGTTTTTCTTCCTTCAATGTTTGTTTGCATATCACTTTGTTTTAAGAATTTGTTTGTTTCCCAAAACAAGTAGTCTCCCCCAAGATAAATTCCCACCACTTGTCTGTCAGTTTGTCTTACTGTGGTGGTTTGCGTGTTGCTGTGATGCTTGAAGCTATGCCACTAGCATTTCAAATATTAGCAAGGTCACGATGGTAGAAAAGTCTCAGTGGAGATTCCAGACCAAGATAGTCTAGGAAGAAGGATCTGGCAGTCTACTTCTGAAAAAATTGACCAGTAAAAACTTACGAATAGCAGTGCCAGAAGATGAGTCACTCAGGTTGGAAGGAACTCAAAATATGACTGGGGAAGGGCTACCTCCTCAAAGAACTGTCAACCTTAATGATGTGGATGGAGTAAAGCTTTCGGAGCTTTCATTTGCTGATGTGTCATGATTCAAAATGAGAAGAAATAGCTGCAAACATCCATTAATAATCAAAACATGGAATGTACTAAGTATGAATCTAAGAAAATTGGAAGACGTCAAAAATGAAATGAAAATCATAAAGATCGATATCTTAAGCATTAGTGAGCTAAAATGAACTGGTATTGGCCACTTTGAATCAGATAATCATACAGTTTACTATTTGAAGAGAAATGAAGTTGTGTTCACTGTCAAAAAGAACGTTTCAAGATCTATCCTGAAGTATAATGCTGGCAATGACAGGATAATATCCATACATCTACATGGAAGAACAGTTAATACTACTATTACTCAAATATACACACCAACCACTAACGCCAAAGGTGAGGAAATTGAAGAATTTTACCTGAAATTGATCAAACGCACAATCAAGAAGCATTGATAATTACTGGTGATTGGAATGGGAAAGTTGGAAACAGAAGAAGATTCGGTAGTTGGAAAATACGGCTTTCGTGATAGAAAGGACGTGGGAGACTGCATTATAGAATTTTGCAAGACCAACGACTTATTTATAGCAAATACCTTTTTTCAACAACATAAACGGTGACTACACACGTGGACTTCACCAAATGGAAAACACAGTAATCAAATTGACTACTTCTGTGGTAAGAGAGGAGGTAAGCAGCTTAATATCATCAGTCAGAACAAGGCCAGGGTCCAACTTTGGAACAGACCATCAATTGTTCATATGCAAGTTCAAGTTGAAGCTAAAAAAAATTAAAACAGATCCATGGGAGCCAAAATACAACCTTAAGTATATCCTACCTGAATTTAGAGATCATCTCAAGAATAGATTTGACACATTGAACATTAACGACTGAAGACAAGTTGTGGGATGACATCAAGGACATCATACATGAAGAAAGCAAGAGGTCATTAAAAGACAGGAAAGAAAGAAAAGACTAAAATGGATGTCAGAAGAGACTCTGAAACTTGCTCTTGGACATAAAGCAGCTAAAGCAAATGGAAGAAATGATGAAGTAAAAGATCTGAACAGAAGATTCTAAAGGGAAGACAAAGTATGATAATCAAATGTGCAAAAGCCTGGAGTTAGAAAACCAAAAAGGAAGAACACACTTAGCATTTCTGAAGCTGAAAGAACTGAAGAAAAAATTCAAGCCTTGAGTTGCAATATTGATGGATTATTGGCAAAATATTGAACAAAGCAGGAAGCATCAAAAGAAGTGGAAGGAATAGATAGAATCAGTATACCAAGAAAAACTGGTTGAAAGTCAACCATTTCTTCAGGTAGCATATGATCAAGAACCAAACATATTAAAGGAAGAAGTGTAAGCTCTACTGAAGTCATTGGTGAAAAGTAAGGCTCCAGGAATTGACAGAATACCAAGTGAGATGTTTCAACAAATGCTACAACACCGGAAGTGCTCACTTATCTATGCCAAGAAATCTGGAAGACAGCTACCAAGCCAACTGACTTGAAGAGTTCTATATTTGTGCCCATTCTAAAGAAAGGTGATCCAACAGGATGAGTAAATTATAAAACATATCATTAATATCACATACAAGTAAAATTTTGCTGAAGATAATTCAAAAAGTGATGCAGCAATACATTGACAGGAGCTGCCAGAAACTCAAGCCAGATTCAGAAGAGGACATGGAACAAGAGATATCATTGCTTATGTCTGTTGGATCTTGGCTGAAAGTAGAGAATACCAGAAAGATATTTACCTGTGTTTTATTGACTATGCAAAGGCATTCGACTGTGTGGGTCATAACAAATTATGGATAACATTGCAAATCATAGGAATTCCAGAACACTTAATTGTGCTCATCAGGAACCTGTACATAGACCAAGAGGCAGTCATTTGAACAGAACAAGGGGCTATTGTGTGGTTTAAAATTAGGAAAGGTATGTGTCAGGATTGTGTCCTTTCACCATACTTATTCGATCTGTATGCTGAGTAAATAATCTGAGAAGCTGGACTATGAAAAAGAATATGGCATCAGAATTAGAGAAAGATGGATTAACAACCTGCAGTATGCAGAAGACACAACCTTGCTTACTAAAAGCAAACAGGAAAGTGATGACTATAGCCTTCAGTATGGATTACACCTCTACATGAAGAAAACAAAAATCCTCACAACTGGACCAATAAGGTGCTTCCTGATAAATGGAGAAAAGCATGAAGTTGTCAAAGGTTTCATTTTACTTGGATCCCCGGTCAATGTCCAAGGAAGCAGCAGTCAAGAAATCAAAATACATATTGCATTGGGAAAATCTGCTGCAAAAGACCTCTTTAAAGAGCTGAAAAGCAAAGATGTCACTTTGAGGACTAAGGTGCATTTGGCCTAAGCCACGGTATTTTCAATCACCTCATATGCATGCAAAAACTGAACAGTGAATAGGGGAGACCAAAGAAGAACTGATGCCTTTAAATTATGGTGTTGGTGAAGAATATTGAATATACCACGGACTGCCAGAAGAGCAAACAAATCTGTCTTAGAAGAAGTTAAGCCAGAATGCTCCTTGGAAGCGAGATGTTGAGACTTCATCACAGGTACATTGAAGGTGCTATTAGGATGAAGCAATCCCTGGAGAAGGACATCATACTTGGTAGAGTATCAGTGAAAAAAGAGTAAGACCCTCAACAAGATGGATTTATACAGTTGCTGCAACAATGGGTCAAACATAGCAATGTTTGTGAGGATGGTGCAGGACTTGACTTTGTTTATTTCTGTTATACATAGAGTAGCTGAGTCAGAAGCAACTCGAAGGCACCCAACAATAACAACAACAAAGATTAATTCAAGCCTCAAATTCTTGAAATTAAATTCCATTTTAAAAGATTTTATGTTTTTTTATGACTGTTAATTTCCTAAAAATAGGAGAGGCCATATTCAACCATAATACCGAATTGAATACTGACAATCAAATATATAAAATAAGAGGACTTCTGGCAACATGGTGTTCTAGGCAGAAGCACCACACTGTCCCTCCACAGCAAAGATCTGAAAAACTAAGCCAAACTGAGAAAATAGCAATCCTAAAATCCTAAATGTCAAATGAAGAGATAAAGAACTCCAGCAGGAAACAGAACAACCGGTAAACAGCGATATATGCTTTCCCACCCACCACTCTTCTTCACCCTTACTCGACATCCTCTGCTAACTGCGGCCACAGTTTCTTGGCTGGGAAGCACCGGCTGCTTGGATTCCACCCGCCCACACTGGCCGACTCCCTGAGTGCCATTTCTTGGCTGCTGGTGTTGCTTTTTTCCGCTTCTTTTGATTTCTTCCTTACCTCTCATCACCTCCCTCTCCTTTTGCTCAAATACCTGGCTCCGTGTACCATCTTTGCTTTTTCCTGAGGGGCTGTGGAGCTCCGTTCAAGTGTGGAACTACTTCCTGGTCCATTCTGCCACGCTAGTGGGATCCTGGGGCTTTTTTTGTTTGTTTGTTTTCAACTGTTTGTTTGGTTTCTTTCTCTTTTATTGAGGTGGGAGCTCATTCTGGCCGGGTGATGCTGTGCGGCTTCGGACCTAACCCCTCAGCTTGCACAGACGCTCAGAGGGATCCCTGAGAGTGTTTCTTTTTTCACCAGTTTTTTTTTTGGGGGGGGAGGGCTTCTTGGTTTTTTTTTTTAATTTGTTTTGCTTTCTTTTCCCTCTTTTTCCCTTTTTGTCTTTCTTCATTACTCAGTTTCTTGTCTCTCTATACCTTCCTTCTCTTCCTGTCCCCTGGATACCTGGCACTGAATACCTCTATGCCTCCTAGCCAGGCTGTACTTCAACACCTGGGAACAACTTCCCCAGACCTTGTAGCTCCTCCACTGGTGGTATCCCTCGGAGCTCTGCTGTTCTTTTTTTCTTTCTATTTTTTATTTATTCATTCTTTTCTTTTCTTTTTTTCTTCTTCTCCTTTTTGTTTTTCTCCTTTTCATAGTCTCTCATTTCTCCACTCCACTGGCAAGCTCCCCTAGCACTCTTTTTTGTTTGTTTGTATGTTTTTGGCTCCTATTCCTCTCTCTTCTCTCCCATACCTATCTTAGCGCCACACATGACAATCTCCCCACTCCATCCTGCATACCTGCACCGTGTGCTTAACATCACACCACCAAGCAGCATAGGCATGGCCTACTGGAACCTGCCCTGCACTGATAACCAACCTGCCTTGGTGGCTGTAGTCAGTGCCACAAACAAACAATCCCAGAAACTCCTCTTCAGCTGCCTTGCTGTACCATATTTGAGCGACTGACCCTGCCAATTGGAGAAGGAGGTGAAAAGTATCATGCCCACAGATGAGCAAACAACAGAGAACACACAACCTGCCTGCTAACACCTAGCCAAATATATTTTAAAAAAAGACAAAACAAACAATTCTACAATCTATAAATGAGAAAAAGAACTATTGAATGCCCCGAAGACAGCAGACAATATCAAAACATTTACAAAAATAGGATAGGATGGTTCCAGTAGGCATCCAAAATGAAACACCAGATGACTTTCCAGTGGAAGAAAAGACACTAGAATTAGCTGTTAGGGAATTCAAATCTCTAATACTCAGAATTATCCAACAGTTGAAGCAAAAAGCAGACAAAAAGGAGGAAAAAATAGAGAAATTCATGGAAAAGGAAAATTCATGGAAAACACAGACAAAAAAAATGGAATACTTCAGGAAAACAATGCAGGAACAAAATGCCAAAATAAATTCACAACTAGAAATTATACAAAAACAACAATTATAAATCTAAAAGATAAACAACAAGATTTCAGAAATGGACAGTGTCATAGAAGGACTGAGGAGCAGATTTGAAATGGTGGAAGACGGGATCAGTGGAATTGAAGACGAACACTTGGATACAACTCTGTTTGAGGAAAACTCAGAAAAAAGAACAAAGAAAAATGAAGAGACCCTGAGAGTTATGTGGAATACTATCAAAAGCAAAAATTTTCGAGTGATCGGATTTCCAGAACAGGGAGAGAAAACAGAAAACACAAAGAGGATCATTGAAGAACTACTGACAGAAAACTTCCCCAATATCATGAAAGATGAAAAGCTGACCATCCAAGAAACTCAACATCCATATAGGATACACCCCAAAAGAAAATCACCAAGGCATATCATAATCACACTCACTAAAACCAAAGACAAACAAAGAATCCTGAGAGCAGCTCAAGAAAAGCAAAAAGTCACATACAGAGGAGAAACAATAAGACTAAGCTCGGATTATTCAGCAGAAACCTTGCAGGCCAGAAGGCAATGGGATGACATATATAAAACCTTGAAAGAAAAAAATTGCCAGCCAAGAATAATATATCCTGCAAAACTCTCATTCAAATATGATGGTGAAATTAGGTCATTTCCAGATAAACAGAAGTTAAGGGACCATGTAAAAATGAAACCAAACTTACAAGACTTATTAAAGGAAGTCCTTCGATCTGAGAACAAACAATTTCAGACCACAGGCTGAATATAGGACACAGGATTGTACTAGCCAGATACCAACAGAGGAAATGAACTTTTAAGGACTATGCAAAACCAAAAGAATTACAAAAGGGAACCAGAGAGGTTAATCTGTAAATGACAACAGCATCAGAACAATAAAAGAGGGAGTAAACCGTGTAGATATACAACCTTCTAATAGAGAGGAAGTTAAGTGATACCAAGTAATAATAGACTGGTTCAAATCTAGGAAGATAAGCATAAATTTCACAGTAACCACAAAGAAAGTTAACAAACCTACTTATCAAAATAAAGAAGAAAAACATAAAGTCTCAGTAAAAACAAAACCTACAAAAACAAAAGAAATGAAAAAAAAAATCCACAAACAAAAGGAACTCAGCACAGGAGAGTAAGAGGAACAAAACTGGAGGACATTATGCTGAGTGAAATAAGTCAATCACAAAAGGACAAATATTGCATGAGACCTCTACTGTATAACTCACGTAAAAGTTTACACACAAAAAGAAACAATCTTTGTTGGTTACAAGGGCTGAGAGGAGTGGGGGGGAACTAAATAGATAAATGGTAACTTTGGTGAAGGGTAAGACAGTACACATTACTGGGGAAGCCAGCACAACTTGTACAAGGAAAGGTCATGGAAGCTCCATAGACACTTCCAAACTCCCTGAGGACCTGAATTGCTGGGCAGAGGGCTGTGGGGGCCATGGTCTTGGGGAACATCTAGCTCAACTGGCATAACAATATAAAGACAATGTTTTGCATTCTACCTTGGTGAGTAGCATCTGGGGTCTTAAAAGCCTGTGAGCAGCCATCTAAGATACTCCACTGGTCTCACCCCTTCGAGAGTAAGGGAGAATGAAGAGAACAAGATACAAGGAAAAGATTAGTCCAAAGGACTAATGGACGACAGCTACCAAGGCCTCCACCAGACTGAATCCAGTACAACTAGAATTTGCCCGGCTATCACCACTGACTGCTCTGACTGGGAACACAATAGAGGGTCCTGGACAGAGCTGGAAAAGGATGTAGAACAGAATTATAACTCACAAAGAAAGACCAGATTTAATGGCCTGACAGACTGGAGAAACCCTGAGAGTATGGCCCCTGGACACTCTTTCAGCTCAGTGGTGAAGCCCCTTCTGAAGTTTACTGTTCAGCCAGGGATTGGGCAGCCTCATAAAACAAAACAAGACTAATGAGGCACAGCAGTCCAGGGACAAGGACTAGAAGGCAGAGGGGAGAGGAAAGCTGGTGATAGGGAACCCAAGGTTGAGAAGGGACAGTGTTGACATGTTCTGGGGTTGTTAACCATTATCATAGGGCAATATGTGTACTAACTGTGTAATGAGAAACTATTTGTTCTGCAAACCTTCATCTAACGTACAAAAAAAAAGAGAGAGAATTATCTATGTGAGATCAACTGGACAACAGCAACTCAAAAGGTCTGATGGGAAGCCTAGGGGACAGTGAGTTGAAGATAATGGTGATGGAATAATTTGGAAAATGATAGTGAGAATAACAGCACAACTGGAAGAATGTAATTGATGTCACTGAATTGTTCATGCAGAAACTTTCAAAATGCTATAACTTTGGCTATGTATATTTTCACCAAAAAAAGGGTCCTCAAGGTCCAGAAGTGAGAGTGTTGACATGTTGTGGAGTTGTTAACCAATGTAATAAAACAATATGTGTACTGACTGTTTAATGAGAAACTATTTGTTATGTAAACCCTCATCTGAAGTGCAATAAAAAAATTAGAATATATACATATATATATATAATGAGTCCTAGAATGAGGGTTTCCCTCTAAACAAGGATGATGCAGAGTACAACGCAATTTCAGCAGCATTGAGAAGAAGGTACAGAAATCTATGAGCAGGAATTCAGTCGTTAGGAGACTAGTATGTCAAGACAGCCACCCAAATGCTGAAGAACTGGAAGATATAAATGAAACAGGGATGCTACAGCACAAGATTGGGACTCAATCATAAGCTTCTGGTAAACAGTACAGAGTTCTGTTTACAGTTAACTTGGCTATCATGGCCAGAGAGGAATTAACCCTAAATTTAGTGTGATGCTAAAGTGTCCAAAGTTCTAATAAGTTTCAGATTCATATATGAAGCTTAACCCACAGGGAGGAGTTGTGCAATGGGGCAGGAGTGTAGAAAGATTAAAAAAAAAAAAATGTATCTTCAAATGTTAATATTCTGATTTATAAGTCAAAGTCCTCTGCCTATTTTTAGATTTCAGCCACATATTTCAAGTATGTATTAATTTTAATAATTACTATTAAATGCATCTCCTAAATCACATTCTTACATTCATATAGATTCTCATTAGATTTATAATTCTCATTTAAGGTCATAACATTAGTTTCTATACTTTCTTTTTCTAGAAGCACTATAAATGGAATTTTCTGGAGTAGATCAAGCTGTGTAATTCAGGCAGAATGTTTCACTATAGCTCAGGGTAGAAATGTGGGTTCTTTCATAGCAGTCGACCTAATTATCTTTTATGTTTATTCTTCCATCAAAAGGGCACATTTATACCTTTAAAAGGAGCTTATTTAAAGACTTTTTACATTTACATATTTCAATGGTATTGTACATACTATGAAAATGCCAACAATGTTACTGTAGCTCCTGTTAAAATTATTAATTTCTTTTCTAAGCAAAACTGTCAAAAAATATTTTATTTAGGTTGAAAAATTTCAACCCCAGTGTCTCCTACTCAGCATCTTTGTTTTGTGGCAACTAACATTTGTGATTCAGGCAATCAACAAGTAACTTGCTGGCCACCCTCGGGTCGCATTCATCCATACCATGGGGCAGCAAAAAGAGCAGGAATGAATGGAATTTAAGACAACTCTCAAACTTCATTAAATCAAGGGCTTCGGATTACTTCTCTAATCAAATATTGGTCCGTTTTAAACATTTGAACTTCATCACTTCTCCCAGACGATTCTAAAGAACAGTTATGTAGCCCAGTGTGGAAAATGGCATGTGGATTAGGGTAAAAATAATACATTATCATTTGAGTAATGAGCTTATTTTCAGTATTTAGAAAAAGGCTAACCAGATACAGTGAATAGAAGGAAATAAAATAATAAGATTATCTATTTACTATTAAATCACACTAGCTCACATAATAAACAAGATCAGAGACAAGAAAATTTTCTCCTTATATAAACAGCTCCCAGGAGTTGTCTATCACCAGATGACTACTTAAATTTATCAAAGGAAAGAATGTGTCAATCAAAGAAAGAGGGCACTTGGCATCTGGTCAGTACTGTGGAAACATCATCTTTGCACTTTTAAGACCCATTTACAGAAGAAGGAACATCAGCTAACAGACTTTAAGTACTCTGGTCCCAATAGCCAGCCAATGACCCTGAGGAAATAACTAAGCTGAATGTTATTAAATATTTGCATCATTTCTGACTCCCTTTGATGCTGACTATGTGCTGTAGGAAACATTTGTCATATTTGTAGTAGCCCTGTATGTTTTGAATACTCATCCTATATTTGAAAAATTTCCAACATTATGAGTCATGGCTTCCAAAGGTAAAAGTCAAAATTCAAATTACCAGAGTTCCAGTTTCAGCTCTGATTTGTTAAAAGCCTGGAAGTTGTCACTCTAGTTATCACAACAACAACAACAAAAAAAAGCTGAGCAAATTAAAAACTAAGGTCTTTCTTGGCCCTTTCAGAGAATGGATATTGCAGGGCAAACCACCATCACAAAACCTGGAGATACAGTTAACCTGGGTCATAAGCCAGTTGCTTGAGCCAAAAACTGGTTGGAAAACTTAATGGTAATTTTGATGAATTGCTGGAGGCTAGACTAGACTGGAAAGATAGTGAGAATCTCCTGAGGGCTTCAGTCTTGGGGGGGCCCCACATTCATGGGGTTTACTTCCAGGAACTCCATTTTTCATGGTAAAGATATAAAAAATATCGTATTCTAGAAATAACATTGTAAAAAATGTCCATAGCTTTCTCCATACAAAGGCATATTATCCAGGGGAAAAGGCTTTACTTTTCTCAGCTGGAAAAATGTCAGTTCACACATCTCAGCCACATGTAGTCTTCCTGTTGTACCTAAAGGGAAAAAAATCTAACAGAAAAAAACCCTGTAAATATCAGAGTATAGGGACACACAATAACTGAAAGACTGAATTTTAATCATAAAATTAGAGAATGTATCACATCCCCTATGTTTTACCACCACATCAAGAGAACTCCAGTTTAATAACAATGAATTACATCTGACATAGCTGAAAAACACAAACTCTAGGTGGGGATAAGTTCTTTGGGAAGCCCAAAGCAAACAGGAAAGACAAAAACAAGTGGACACTAAAGAATTTGAAGCATCGGGTACATACAACTACCAAAACCCTTTGTCCTCAAGTTGATTCTGACTCATAGTGGCCTTATAGGACAGAGTAGAACTGCCCCAGATGGTTTCCAAGGAGTGTCTGGTAGATTAGAACTGCCAACCTTTTGGTTAACAGCTGTAGCTCTTAACCGCTACACCATCAGGGTTTCCCATACTACTACAGCAAGCCTTAAATACATTTTAACTCCTATCCAGATTAACATAAAACCTCACACTAAAATACATTTATCTCAGTTCCTATTACCCAGTACATCCTGCCTGGCTTTCAACAACAGCAAAAATTACAAGGCATGCTAAAAGGCAAGTATAAAACATAATCTAAAGAGTAAAAGCATGTATTATAACCAGACTCAGACACGACACAGGTATTGCAATATATCAGATAAAAACCAAAAAACCAAACCCATTGCCATCGAGTTGATTCCGACTCATAGCAACCCTATAGGACAGAGTAGAACTGCCCCATAGTGTTTCCAAGGAGCTCCTGGTGGATTCTGACTGCTGATATTTTGGTTAGCAGCTGTAGCTCTTAACCACTATGCCACTAGGGTTTCCAATTATCAGATAGTGAAGTTAAAATAACTATGATTAATCTTTTAAGGACTCTAATGGAAAAAATAGACAACATACAAGAACAAATGGATAATGTTTACAGAGAGAAGGAAAGTCTAGAAAAGAATTAAAATGAAGTGCTAGATATCTAAATTACAGTAACAGAAATGAAAAATTCTTTGATGGGATTATCAGGATAATGGACATGAAAGATAAAACAATAACTGAGTGTAAAGATATGCCAACAGAATCTTCTCAAAACTGAAATTCAAAGAGAAAGAAGAATTAAAAAAAAAAAAAACACAGAACATCCATGAACTATCTGACAATTTCAAAAGGTATAATATATGCATAAGTGGAGTGTAAGAAAGAGAAGAAAGAATGAAGCAGAAGAAATATTTAAAATTAAAATGTCTATGAATTTTCCAAAATTAATTATAGACCCAGAATCACAGATCCAAGAAGTTCAGAGACCACTAAGCAGAATAAAAAGCAAACAACAAAAAATTTACACCTAGGCATATCATATTCAAACTGCAAAGAACCAAAAACAAAGAAAAAATATTGAGAGAAGGCAAAAAAAAGAAAAACACTTACCTATAGAGGAACAAAGGTAAGAACTACAGCAGACTTCTTGTTAGAAACCATGAAAGCAAAAAAGAGAGAGTGGATGAAATATTTAAAGCATTAAAAGAGAAAAGTCAACAACTTAGAATTCTGTATCCAGTGAAAATATTTTTCAAAAATGAAGGAGAAATAATGACTGTCAGACAAACGCAGACTAAGGAAATTCATTATCAACAGACCTACCCTGCCTGCAAGAAATATTAAAAAAAAAAAAAAAAAATCTTCATGGAGAAGAAAAGTAATATAGATCGGAGACTTGGATACATAGAAGAGTATTAAAGATGGAATTAGTGAAAACTGTTGCAAACATGGTAGATATTAATCCAACTATATCATTAATCACTTTAAATGTGATTCGTCTGAATACACTAATTTAAAAACAGTAATCATCAGAGTGGATAAAAAGGCAAGACTTAATTATATATTTTCTACAATAAACACACTTTAAATATAAAGACTCATATAGATTAAAAGTTAATAGATGGGGAAAGACATACAATGCTAACACTTTCAAAAGAAAGCTGGACTATTTATATTAATTTCAGGAAACTTAGAAAAATTAGTTATCATGGATAAAGTGGGGCATTATATAATGATAAACGTGTATGCACCTAACATCAGAGCATCAAAGTATGTGAGGCAAAAAACTGACATCACTGAAAGGAGAAATTGATAAATCCACTACTATAGTCGGAAACTTCAACATTCCTCTTTTAGTAATTGATATATGAAATAGCCAGAAAATCAGTAAGGAATATTTGATCTGAACAGCAACATCATCAATCAAATTGATCTAAATGACACTTGTAGAATACTCCACCCCACAACAAAATACACATTGTTCTCAAGCTTACATGGGACAGTCACCAAGATAGACCACATTTTAGGACATAAATCATATCTTAACAAATGTAAAAGCATTGAAACCCTTCAAAGTTCATTCTTAGACCACAATAGAATTAAACTAGAAATAAAAAACAGAAAGATAGTTGAAATTTTTCCAAATATTTACGTACACTTCTAAAACTGTGGTCTAAAATAAATCTCAAGAGAAATTTAAATATATCTTGAAATAAATAAAAATGAAAATGCAACTTAACAAAATTGATCAGATCCATTGAAAGCAGTGCTTAGAGGGAAACTTACAGCATTCAATACCTATTTTAGAAAAGAAGAAAGTTCTAGAATCAATAACCTTAGCTTTCACTGTAGGAAACTAGAAAAATAAGAGCAGTTTACTGAAAGTATGAGGAAGAAAAGAAATAATAAGAGTTAGAGGAGAAAGCAATGAAATTGAAAACAAGAATACAATAGAAAAATATCAATAATATCAAAAGTTGGTTCTTTGAAAAGATCAATAAAATTGACAAATGTTTAGCCAGGCTAACCAAGAAAAAAAAAAGAGAAGACACAAATTAAAATATTAGAAATGAAAGAGGGATCACTACTACTGATTCCATGAACATTAAAAGATTAATAAAGGAATGCTATAGACAACTTTATGTCCACAGATTTGATAACTTAGGTGAAATGGAACAATTTCTTGAACAACACAAAGTACCAAAACTGACACAATGAGGAACAGATAATATAAATCGGACTATATCCATTAAAGAAATTGAATTAGTATTTTAAAAACTTAAAAAAAAAAAAAAAAAAAAAAAACAGGCCCAGATACTTTCACTTTGTAATTCTACCACGTATTTAAGTAAGAAATGACACCAATTCTCTACAGTGTCTTCCAGAAAATTCAGTTTCCCACCTTCCTCTGCAGATAAGAAATAGCCATGTGTCCTTGGCTCTGCAAACCAGACACACACCCCTGAGGAGTCTATGTTTGGACAAAAGAAAGTTGAGAAAGCCATCCATGTCCAGTGACAGATTTCATAGAGAGCAGTGGTAGAAGCCTGTGTGGAGAAAATGTTCGGCAATCACCTATTTCTGGAGCTCAGGCACAATGAGATCGCTCCTGTGAGCAGTCTGCTAGAATGACTTCAGTGATGTTTGACAGGATCGAGTCCATGGATTCTGAGAGATAACATATTTTTTATTAAATTCTATTTCTTTTTTTTATTGCACTTTAGATGAAGGTTTACAGAGCAAATTAGTTTCCCATTAAACAATTAAGACACATACTGTTTTGTGACATTGGTTGTCAACCCCACGACATGTCAACACTCCACTTCTCAGCCTTAGGCTCCCCATTACCACCTTTCCTGTGCCCTCCTGCCTTCTTGCCCTGTCCCTGGGCTGCTGTGCCCATTTAGTCTCTTTTTGTTTTATGCGCCTGTCTAATCTTTGGCTGAGGGGTGAACCTCAAGAGTGACTTCAGTACTGACAAAGGGCGTCCAGGGGCCATCGTCTCAGGAGTTTCTCCAGTCTCCATCAGACCAGTAAGTCTGGTTTTTTTTTGTGAGTTAGAATTTTGTTCTACATTTTTCTCCAGCTCTGTCCAGGACCCTCTATTGTGAGCCCCATCAGAGTAGTCAGTGGTGGTAGCCAGGCACCATCTAGCTGTGCTGGACTCAGTCTGTTGGAGGCTGTGGTAGTTGTGGTCCATTAGTCCTTTGGACTAATCTTTCCCTTGTGTCTTTGGTTTTCTACTTTCTCCCTTGCTCCAGACAGGGTGAGACCAGTAGAGTATCTTAGATGGCTGCTCACAAGCTTTTAATGCCCAGATGGTACTCACCAAAGTAAGATATAGAACATTTTCTTTATAAACTATGTTATGTCAGTTGAGCTAGATGCTCCCCGAGACAATGGTCTCAGGCTTCAGCCCAGTAATTCAGTCCCTCAGGGAATTTGGATGTGTGTTTGACGCTTCCAAGACCTTGCCTTTGTTAAGTTGTGCTGATTTCCCCAGTCTTGTGTACTGTCTTACCCTTCACCAAAGTTACCACTTATCTATTGTCTAGTTAGTGTTCCTTCCCCACCCCTTCTCTCCCTAGTAACCATTAAAGATTGTTTCTTTCTGTGTGTAAACCTTCTCATGAGTTTTTATAATAGTGGTCTCATACAGTATTAGTTCTTTTGTGATTGACTTATTTCACTCAGTATAACGCCCGCCAGATTTAAATTCCATTTCTGATGAAACTAAAATGGGTTCTGTGGTTTGCAATTAGATCCTTATGAGATACTCTGATTACCCACAAACTTCTAACTAGTGTTTAGCCTCATACGTGGACTCTTCTTAAAGGGAGAAAATGTACTTGTCAATAAGAATTGAGCAGGTCATATAACAGTTGTAAATTAACAGCATTTCCCATCAAGATAAAGCCCCCACCTCTACAACAAACCCCCACAGCAGTGTGGCATAGTTATGGAGGCAACAACTGGTCTAGGAAACAGAGCATGAGTTTTATCCAGGCAGACTTGGGTTCCAATCCCTGCTCTGCCTTTTCTAGCTATGTTACCTTAGGGAAGTTACAATAACCTCTGAAATCTATGCACTTATAAATAGAGGTAATAAAACTCACTGCCTCTGGAAGACACTATTACTTGCCTACTCATCAGTCATATCTTCATATTTGTAATTAACATAACCAAAATTTTATTCAAATATTAGGTAGCAGTGTCTCACCTTAGGTGACCACTTTTGGTTGATAGTAATCCTATACCCATTTGCTGTTGTTGTTGTTAGGTGCTATTGAGTCGGTTCTGAATCATAGTGACCCTGCCTATGTAAAACATAACGAAACACTACCTGCTCCTGCCCCATTCTTACAATTGTTGCTATGTTTGAGTTCATTGCTACAGCCACTGTGTCAATCCATCTTGTCGAGGGTCTTGCTCTTTTTCTCTGATCCTTTACCTTACCAAGCATAATGTCCTTCTCCAGGGACTGGTCCCTCCTGATAACATGCCCAAAGTATGGGAGACAAAGTCTCACCATCCTCACTACCAAGGAGCACTCTGGCTGTACATCTTCCATTTGCTATTAAGTAATTAATCTTTTGCCTGGTATGTGAGCCAATTTTGTTAAAAAGACAGTTGTTGGAGATTTCTGGAGAAGAATCCACTCCCTGGAAAAGACAGAGTGAAAGAGTAAGATAAGACTGAGAGTGAAAAGTTCTTCTTCCTGCCATTGAGGATAGTTGTGTGAGCATTTGATAGTTGCAGTTACTGCAACCACCTTACTGCAATGTATAATGGGAAGACCAGGAGAATGAGAGCCCCACAGTGCTCACATCATAAATTCGTAGAACCACCTTTGGAATCACCACTCTCCAGACATTCTGTTCAAGAGAAGAACAAACCCCTTAATGTTAATGCCAATTTTAATTAAGTTACTTGCAGCTAAAACCACCCTAACTGAAAGATTGATTCATAGGAATTTTATAAGGACTGAATAAGATAATTCTTTTTAAACAAACAAAAGACTACCTGCTCCTCTGTTCAAGTCCCACCTGTGGTTTCTCATCTCACTCAGAATAAAAGCCAAATTCCTTAAAATGCTCACGATTTGTTCTCCAATCCCCACTTTAAAATCTGGCCTAATTTCTTGCTGCTCCAGGCCTTTTTGGTTCCTGACTGTTCCTCCCACACCACAGGAATGCTCCTTCCCAAGGATCTTTGCTTTAACTCTTCCCACTGCCTGGATTGCTCTTCCTGCAGACATCCACTTGACTAACTCCAATCCCTCCCTCTATACTCAGACTGCACCTTCTCAGTGATGCCTTCCTTAACACCTTGTAGGTACACTTGATCCCCTTTACCCTGTTGGACAACTTTACTTTTCCCCATAGGACTTTTCATCTTTTTCACACTGTATAATTTACTTATTTATTACCTTTATTATATATGACTTAAATATGTGCTAAAATGGAAGCTACATGAGGGTACAAGTTTTTATCTGTTTTGTTTAGTGATGTGTCTCAAGGACCCAAAGCAGTGCCTGGCATATAACCTGACCGAAACCGAACCTGTTGCCATCAGGTCGATTCTGACTCATAGCAACTCTATAGGACAGGATAGAACTGCCCCATAGGGTTTCCAAGGAGCAGCTGGTGGATTTGAACTGCTCACCTTTTGGTTAGCAGCTGAGCTCTTAATCACTGCACCACCAGGGCTCCACTTGGCATATAGTAGGTGCTTAATATACTTTGACGATGTATTAATGATGAATACATGAATGCATTCAAAATGTCTGGCATATCTTAGTGATCCAGTCAATCTTCCATTAATCCCTGTGTACTTCCTTGCTTGTTCTTGCCTTCCTTTTGGTCCAGTGTGTAGTAGGATCCACGCTGCTGCTTTCTGTGGTCCTGCTCTTCTTTCCCCTTTTAATTTCTCTTTCCCTCATACTCTTCTCTATATATGGTACTACAGCACTTCCCATCGTGAATTCTCACTGATTTTTCTCCTTGCATATACATTCTCTTTCTTATTCATTTAACAAATACTTATTTGGTGCCTGCTATGTGCCAGATGGAGCCTCCGTGTGGTGCAGTGGTTAATATGCTCAGCTGCTAACTGAAAGTTCATGGTTCAAGTCTACCCAGAAGTTCCTCAAAAGAAAAGCCTGATGATCTACTTCTGAAAAAGCAGCCATTGGAAACTCTATGGAGTACAATTCTACTGTGACACACCTAGGTCACTGTGAGTCAGAATTGACTTGAAGACAACTGATATTGGCACTGGTATGTGCCAGAGATTGTCCTAAGTTTTAGACTTTCAAAGGATAATAAAGCAGAGTCTAAGCTAACGGCTACTCTGTTGTGCTGTCATGTGACAATGTGGTTGTAATAATGCATTTATTCTCTCATGTAACAAATTAATAAAGGTGTTTGCACAACATGTCCCAGTTCCAGGGTGAAACATGTCTGATAGTCACTGGTGAAGAAAACAAGTAGATTAAGCATACTGAGCAAAAGGCTGCAGAGAGAAACGTCAGGAGAATTGTACCATGAATTATGGTAGAAACAGGGATTCAGGGCTCTGCCACGAAGAACATGGAGGACAGGAGTTGTTTCAGAGGATAAAAGTAGTTGGCCTAAGAGTAACAGAGAATGCAGACATCAGAAATTTGCAAAACAGTGAATGTTTTTGTTAAAGATAATTTTTTTTAATGAATCTCTTCTCCTAGAGGAGTTATAAATTATAGTATATATTTTATATATTTGAAAGTGTTGAAGTACCAAAAACATTTAAAAATAACAATTAAAAAAAGCTATTTTATATTATGCTTTTTTTGGTGAAGGTATTTTCAGGCAGTATATTTAAAATGCAGAAATTTCCAATTCTCAATAGCTGTCATAATGCCTAGTGAAGAAGCTATTTAGCCATGAAAGCTTCCTTTGTTAAAATACAGATCGCGTTATTTATACAATCTGAATGTTTAAAGAATGAATATAAATTCAAATGTCAGCGTAGATAAACTAAAATTACATTTCTATCAAGTAAGAAGGGCTTTTCAACAAAGAACAAGCCTTTTGTTTTAAGGTGAAAAAGTTAAAGGATGAATCCTAAATCGTTTTTAAAAAAATGACAGAGAGGTATAAGAGGACTGTCTTAAAGCTTATCTTAAATACAAATGTGAAATCATGTCTTGAAACAATGATGATATAGTCATTTCATTTTGTAGTTCAGAGATTAAATTTAAATTACAATTTTTTTAATCCATATCCTGAAGAAATGTAGTAAAATCATCCCCAAATTGTTATAAAGATATATTTGTAAACATAGATTTAAGAATTTTCTATAGGCACCCAGTCTGAAATGGTGTGAGCTATTTGTAACACAGGAGTTATGACACAAGGAAATGACCACATTCTCTTAATTCTTTCCTGTCACAGCTGTATAAAAGAAATCTTTCTGTGGTGTGATTTTCAAAATATTTCCAAGATAACATGGAAATTACATGCTCGGAAGCTTAGTTTCATTGTCTTCATAGAGCTTCCCAGCAAGGTTACCTTTTGTAACATAGTGTCTTAGTTATCTAGTGCTGCTATAACAGAAATACCACAAGTGGATGGCTTTAACAAAGAGAAGTTTATTCTCTCACAGTCCAAGAGGCTAAAAGTCCAAATTCAGGATGCCAGCTCCAGAAGAAGTCTCTCTCTCTGTGTTGGCTCCGGAGGAAGGTCCTTGTCATCAGTCTTCCCCTGCTCTAGGAGCTTTTCAGCGCAGACACCCTGAGTCCAAAGGACTCGCTCTTCTCCTGGCTCTTGTTTCTTGGTGGTATGAGGTCTCCATGTCTCTCTGCTCGCTTTTCTCTTTTATAGCTCAGAAGAGATAGACTTAAAACACAACCTAATATTGTAGATTGAGTCCTGCCTCATTAACATAACTGCCACTAATCCCACCTCATTAACATCATAGAGGTAGGATTTACAAAATATAGGAAAATTATATCAGATGACAAAATGGTGGACAATCACACAACACTGGGAATCATGGCCTAGCCAAGTGGACAGATATTTCGGGGGGACACAATTCAATCCATAACATAGCTAACTAGTGTTTAAAAGAAAAAAAAACCTGTGATTTTCACATTATTGAGGACCTAACTAATGAAACTCTTTTCCTCCTCACACCTGTTCTAGCTATATTTCTCTCCTAACTATAATCTCTACCATTAAGATATTTTCTATCGGACAGTTAATAAAGTTTTGGGAAGTATCTGCAAACTAGGATTTTCTAGATAAAAGGAGTGGAGGGAGGAAAGGTTTCAGGGAAAATGAGTAGGAAACTCTTCTCTACCAATTTTTTTTCTTTTTCATTTGTAAATCTTCTGCCCAGTGTTGTTTGGAAGAATTATTAGTCATCATTGAATATATAAATCCTTACCGCTAAACAGTATGAAGAAGCCACTTAATTGCCCAAGTAAGCACAAATCAACACCTAAGATTTGGAGCATCTGCACTTGTGATTTTTAATTTGTAGCCAATATAATGACTCTTTCAAATGCAAGAGACAGTAACCTAAATTAAGATGCATAAAAAATAAAAGTAGGTGCTCTGGTGGTGCAGTGGTTAGGTAGCTCAGTTGCTAACCAAAAGGTAGGGGGTTCAAACCCATCAGCTGCTCTGTGGGAGAAATATGTGGCAGTCTGCTTCCATAAAGATTTACAGCCTTGGAAACCCTAAGGGACAGTTCTACTCTGTCCTATAGGGTTGCTATTAGTCAAAATTGACTCAACAGAAGTGGGTTTGTGTTGGTTTGATAAAAACTAAAAGGTAATTTACTGGCTCATATAACTGAAAATTGGAGGATACTTCTGGATCTAGGGACTTAAACGATGCCAAAAGACTCAGTCTATATCATGCACTTGGTCTTCTTTGTCCTATAGTGGTTTAATTCAGAGTAAAGTGGCCTGAATTATGTCACCACAACAGAGAATCATGGCCTCCCATCCAATTCCAAAATCTAAGCCAGTTTACAAACAAAATCTTCTGAATCAATAAGACAGGATCTCCCTGAGAAAAATGTATACTGTATATCTTTGTCTTAGTTTTTTCAAAGAGTTCTACACCCACTTAACAAAAACACTACTTTTTTGTCTCTATAATTTGGCCAAACCATCAGAAAACAGTTTGCTTTCATATGGCAAGGACAGCAATACACTCTCATTGCCTAACTTCACAGCTAAAACAACTCTCCAACACTCCATCACGATCTAATCTATAGAGATCTTACTGGTTGTGTCATTCTCCAAACATTTGCAAGCAGCTTTGTGGACATATATGGAAGTTTCCTGAAGTTCACGAAATTTATATCACCTTCAAGAGATGTTGAGAAATCCTACTTTGGTGTTACAGCTGAGAAAATCATTGGAAGCTTCCTTGATCTTCACTCCATAAAAAGTGTGTATTCCTTCAATTTTTTATATTAATGTTCTTCACATTTGCAATAAATAGAGTGGCTTCTGTTTTCCTGAGAAAACCCCTGACATACGTACTCTCCGATGACTTCTCTCATTCACCTTCCTCTCTCACCTTAACAACCCTCAGAGTGATGGAGAAAGAGCAAGAGATTGAGAATTAAGCCCACATATTAAGAGCTTGGCTGCTAACCAAAACGTCAGCAGTTCAAATCCACAAGCCGCTTCTTGGAAACCCTATGGAGCAGTCCAACTCTGTCCTATAATGTCACTATGAGTAGGAATCAACTCAATGGCAACAGGTATTTTGATTTTACTATAGCTTTGTCTATCCTGAATTTTAACTAAGGAAGAAACTGTTTCCAGATTTATTTTCCACTTAGTTTTTTTTTTTTGGACCTACAACTTGTGAGTTTAAAAGTTGAGAAGTGCCTTATTTGTTCTCTGGTTCCTGGAGAATATGCCTTGTGTGTCATTATTAAATTGGATGATATTCACAATGTAAAGGAGAGTGAGGTATAGAGAAGAAATGTGTGCTTGTTAATATCTCAAATCATCATCCCAAACTCTTTGCTTGATTAGTAAACAAAGCACATTACATCATTTTTTTTAAGTAAAGAAAATAATTTATTTGCTTTTAATTGGATTTACAGGGACAAAGTTATGATCATAAATTTATCAGCAGAATATTTATTTTAAAATTAGTTTTATGTATAAAAAAGCTTATTTGCAATACGAGTTTGCAATCCATTGAATATGGATATTCTGAATTTTTAAGAAATTATACAGATTATCAAACATAATTTAGATATACAATATAAACAGTAGGAACTTCTGACATGTAAAGAGCTTAGAAGTAGTCCCTTCTATATTCACAACAACAAAAAGTTGAACAAACTAAAAATCAGCAACTTTTCTTGGACCCAAAAAGAACAAAATCAAAGGACAAAGCATAACCCCCAAATCTGGAGAGACAAACAAATCCAGAGAGACACAGCTAAGATGTGCTTACCAGAGCAGAAGTCACTGGAGCCATAAACTGGTAGAAACATTTAAACAGTAATTTTGAAAAACTGCTGAAGGCTCAGTATATACTCCCTGGAGTGAAATACTCCTGGGGACCACAGTCTTAGGAGGCTCCATAATTTTCTGTGTTTTATCTGAAATAACAACACCAAGTTCTCTAGAGAAAGAGCTAAGAAAGATCCCTCTGCTCTGGCAGGGAGGAGAAGAGTAACCATTATAAAATAGGTCCAGAGAGTTTTCCATAACAAAGGCCTACATTCCTGAGGAAAGACTGCCTGAGCTTTATACCAGCTGAGGAAAGGGAATTTCTCCCAATCCAATACCCTCAAGTCTTGGTATCATACAAAAGGAGGAAAAAACAAACAAACACTTTGGAAGTTCACAGTCCAGGGAGTTTGCCAAATAAGACTGTTCTTTAATTGGAAGGTTATAGAATAATCTCCCTTTCACAGAATTTACCACCACAACAATAGGGATCCAGTATAATAAGAGTGAATTACAGCTAAAAGAACTGCAAGATGCAGATACTATGCGAGGAGGAGTTCTTAGGGAAGCCCAACACCAACCAAAAAAACAAAACCTCAAACCAAACCTGTTACCACTGAGTCAATTCCAACTCATAGTGACCCTATAGGAAGGAGTAGAACTCCCCCTTAGAGGGAGTGGATTTGAAGGAGCAGCTGGTGGATTCAAACTGCTCACCCTTTGGTTAGCAGCCAGGCTCTTAAACACTGTGCCACTAGGGCTCCAAACATCAACCAGGGAGAAAAAAACACGGATACTAGAGGAATTTGATGCTTCTGAAGTCTACAGCTACTGCAAACATTAAACACAATTTAATCCTAGGCAGAATAACATAAAACCTCACACTAAAAGTCTATTTACCTAGTTCCTATTCCTCCATACAGTACGATAGGCTTTCAATCAAAAATTAGAAGGCATGCTACAAGGCAAGAAAAAACATAGTCTGAAGCAAGTATCAGAACCAGATTCAGTTACAATACAGATGTTGGAATTATCAGACAGGAATTTAAAATAACTATTAATATACTAAGGTCTCTAATGAAAAAAAACAGACACCATGCAAGAATTGTTGGGTAATGTAAGCAGAGAGATGGAAACTCTAAGAAAGAGTCAAAAAGAAATACTAGATACCAAAAACATTGTAACAGAAACAAAGAATGCCTATGACGAGCTCATCAGTAGACTGGACATGGAAGAAGAAAGAATTATTGAGCTTGAGAATAGATCAATAAAAGTTCCCAAACTAAAAAGCAAACACAAGAGAGGCAGAGCCAACATTCTGCTGTAGACAAAAGTACCATGCAGTCCCTCTGTAGCAAAGACCCAAAAAACTAAGTAAAACATATACAAATGTCAATCCCGGAACCCTAAGTACCAAACGAAGGAATAAAGAACTCGATCAAGCACCAAATGGAATAAGAAACTGACAAAGAACAGAGAACAAGGAGAGCTACTGAATAGAGGTCTCATACCAGCTATCTTAGCCAGATTCGCCATCTTGGGCTTCAGCCACCAAAGAACTCAGTCGGGGAATATGGAAAGGCAACTTCACTGAGCTCCAGCAGGAGACAAAGCACCCAGTAACCAGGGATGCATGTTTTCCCACTGCACATCCTTCTTCCCTGTAGGAGACCTCAGCTGCTTGCCAATGGGCCACATACGTTTGGCTGGAGTGACATTAGCTCACTGCTGCTGGGGTCGCCAGCTCCTTCAGCCCCATTTCTTTATTTGCTTTTTTTAGTTTGTATTTTTGTTTATCTTTTTATTTTTATTTTTTATCTTTTTCTTTGTTGCCTCTGTAGCCCCGTGTGACATCCCCTCCCCTTCTTGATAGGCTGTGATTGTTTGGTTTGGTTGGTTTTTTCTTTTACTTTTTTTTGTGTGTGTGGTTTTTTTTTGTTGTTGTAGGAGGACTCAGACTACCTGACCTCAGAACCTACTATACAGCTACGGTAGTCAAAACAGCATGGTACTGGTACAACAACAGACATATTGACCAATGGAACAGAATTGAGAACCCAGATATAAATCCATCCACCTATGGTCACCTGATCTTCAACAAAGGTCCAAAGTCCATCAAATGGGAAAAAGACAGTCTTTTAACAACTGGTGCTGGAAAAACTGGATGTCCATCTGCAAAACAATGAAACAGGACCCCTACCTCACATGAGACACAAAAACTAATTCAAAATGGATCAAAGACCTAAGTATAAAACCAAAAACTATAAACTTCATAGAAGAAAAAATAGGGTCAACGCTAGAGAGCCTAATACACGGCATTAACAGGATATAAATGATAACTAACAATACAAAAATACCAGAAGATAAGGTAGATAACTGGGAACTTCTAAAAATTAAACACTTAACCCCATCAAAAGACTTCACCAAGAGTAAAAAGAGAATCTACGGACTGGGAAAAAAATTTTGGCTATGACAAATCCAACAAATGCCTAATCTCTAAAATCTACAGGAAAATCCAACACCTCTCCTACAAAAAGGCAAATAATCCACTTGAAAAATGGGCAATGGAAATGAACAGACACTTCACCAAAGAAGACATTCAAGCAGCTAACGGACATAAGGAAATGCTCGTGATCACTAGCCATTAGAGAAATGCAAATCTAAACCTTAATTAGATATGATCTTACCCTGGCATTACTGGCAGGAATCAAAAAAAACAGAAAATAAATGTTGGAGAGGTTGCAAGGAGATTGGAACTCTTATGCACTATTAGTGGGAATGCAAAATGGTACAACCATTTTGGAAAACAACATGGTGCTTCCTTAGAAAGCTAGAAATAGAAATACCATATGATCCAGCTATCCCAATCCTAGAATTATATCTTAGAGAAATAAGAGCCTTCACACGAATGAACATATGCACACCCGTGTTCATTGCAGCATTGTTCACAGTAGCAAAAAGTTGGAAACAACCTAAGTGCCCATCGACAGGTGAATGGATAAACAAACTGCGATACATGGACATAATGGAATACTACACAAAAACAAAGAACAACGACGAATCTTTGAATCATCTCACAACATGGATGACTCTGGGGAGCATTTTGCTGAGTGAAATTAGTCAATTACAAAAGGACAGACACTGTATAAGACCACTACTATAAAAATTCATGGAAAGGTTTACACACAAAAAGAAACAATCTTTGATGGTTACAAGGGAGGGAAAGGGTGGGGAGGGAACTACAATAAATTGACAATAGATAAGTGGTAATTTTGGTGAAGGGTAAGACAGCACAAAATACCAGGGAAGCCAGTACAACTTGTACAAGGCAAGGCCATGGAAGCTTCATAGACACATCCAAATTCCCTGAGGGACCGAATTACTGGGCTGAAGGCTGTGGGGACGCTGGTCTCAGGGAACATCTAGCTCAATTGGCAGAACATAGTTTATAAAGAAAGTGTTCTACGTTCTACATTGGTGAGTAGTGTCTGGGGTCTTAAAAGCTTGTGAGTGGCCATCTAAGATACTTCACTTGTATCATCCTGTCTGGAGCAAGGGAGAAAGAAGAAAACCAAAGACACAGGGAAAGATTAGTCCAAAGGACTAATGCATGACAACTACCACAGCCTCCACCAGACTGAGTTCAGCATAACTAGATGGTGCCTGGCTACCCCCACTGACTACTCTGACAGGGATCACAATAGAGGGTTCTGGACAGAGCCGTAAAAAAATGTAGAACAAAATTCTAATTCACAAAAATTAAAAATAAATAAACTAGACTTATTGGCCTGACAGAGACTGAAAAAACCCTAAGAGTATGGCCCCCGGACAGTCTTATAGCTCAATAATCAAGTCACTCCTGAGGTTAACCCTTCAGCCAAAGACCAAACAGGCCCATAAAACAAAATGATACAAAATGGTCACAGCAGCCCAGGGGCAAGGACAAGAAGGCAGGAGGAGCCAGGACAGCTGGTAATGGGGAACCCAAGGTCAGGAAGGGAAAGTGTTGACATGTCATGAGGTTGGCAACCAATGTCACAAAACAATATGTGCATTAATTGTTTAATGAGAAACTTTTTTTGCTCTGTAACCCTTCATCTAAAGTACAATTAAAAAAAAAAAAAGCAAACACAAAATAGAATGGAAAACACACACACACACACGGAGCACACTATCCAAAACTGTTGGAGACTTTCAAAAGGTGTAACATATATGTAATCAGAGTATGAGAAGATAGAAAAAAATGGAGATCAAGAAATATTTAAGTTATAACACCAAAAATTTTAATAAAATATACATTTTATAATAGTTTTAGAGATACAGAAAAGTTGCAAGAATATTAGAGTTTCTGTTTATCCCACACTCAGTGTCTCTTATTGCTAGTATTGCTATGTGTCCTAGGCTGGATTCTCTACAGGAGCAAAACCAGTGAAGCACATATATATATATATATATATATATATATATACACATATACATATATACATATATATGTATGTATATGGAGAGATTTACTTCAAGGAAATGACTCATGTAGTTGTGGAGACTGGCAATTCCCAAATCCATGCACAGGCATCAGGCTGAAGCCTTCTCCTGACTCACATGATTGCAGGGGCTGATGAACCCAAAATCAGCAGGTCATATGGCAGGCTGCTGGCTCACGTCCCAAGAACGGATGTCAAAGGATGATGAGTCAGATGCAGGATCAGAGAGAACAAGCTTTGTCAGGACATCCATATATATTGGATACAGGCCACACCCACAGGGACTCCCCTTTCAACTGATTGGCTGCTCATATCAGATCACAAAATGGAAGATGATTACATCATATCTGCCAAACTACTGAGAACCATGGCCTTGTGAAGTTGACACATAACCTTAACAATCACACTATGGTGCATTTGTTACAAGTAATGAACCACGACTGACACATTATTACAAACTAAAATCCAAACTTTATTTGGATTTCCTTAGTTTTTACTTAATGTTGTTTTTCTGTCCCAGGAATCCATCCAGGATACCAAATTACATTTAGTCACTATATCTCCTTAGGCTCTTCTAAACTGTGATAATTTCTCAGACTATCATTGTTTTTGTATGCTCTCCACAGTATTGAGAAGTACTGGTCAGGAATTTTGTAGAATATCCTTCCATTGGGATTGTATGATGTTTTCATCATGGTTAGACTGTGTTTACGGATTTTTGGAGGAAAACCATAGAGGTAAATTGTCAGTCTCATCACATTATATCAAGGGTAATCTGTTCCTGTCAAGTCAATTCTGACTCATAATGACCCCATAGGACAGAGTAGAGCTGCCCCATAGGGTTTCTGAAAAGTGGCTGGTGGATTCAGACTGTTGACTTTTTGGTTAGCAGCCAAGCTCTTTAACTACTTTGCCACCAGAGCCCCATATCAGTAACATGTACCTTATATCAAGGGTACTACTATTAATATTACTTGTTACTGACAATGTTAAATTTGATCACCTGGCTGAAGTACTGTTTGTCAGTTTTCTGCATTATAAAGTTACTCCTATTTTTCCCCTTTCCATATATATTCTTTAGAAGAAAATTGCTATGCACATTCCACATTTAAGGGGTAGGGAGTTATACTTAACATCCTTGATTAGATTAGATTATTATCCAAGTTTTCTATTTCCTTGTTGGCCTTTGTTCTAGTTATTCTATTCATTAGTGAGCATTGGATCCCTAGCGGTGTGGTAGTTAAAAGCTTGACTTCAAACAAAAAAACAAAACCAGCTGCTCCTTTGAAACCCCATGGGGTAGTTCTACTCTGTTCTATAGGGTCGCAATGAGTTGGAATCAACTTAACAGCAACAGGTTTGTTTTTGTTGTTGTTGTTTTTTAGTGAGCATAAACCAATTTAGTATCTTTCTCCTGTCACTTTTTTTATGATTATGAAGATGATTCAAAAGCGGCTGCAGCAGTACATTGACAGTGAACTGCCAGAAATTCAAGCCACATTCAGAAGAGGATGTGGAATAAGGGATATCATTGCTGATGTCAGATGGATCATAGCTGAAAGCCGAAAATACTAGAAAGACGTTTACCTGTGTTTTATTGACTATGTAAAGGCATTATAAAGAATAGGAATTTCAGAACACTTATGTATGCTCATGAGGAACCTGCACTTAGACCAAGAGGCAGTCATTTGAACAGAACAAGGGTATACTGAGTACTTTGAAGTCAGGAAAGATGTGTAAGGGTTGTATCCTTTCACCATACTTATTCAACCTGTATGCTGAGCAAATACTCCAAGAAGCTGGACTATATGAAGAAGAACACAGCTTCAGGGTCAGAGGAAGACTCATTAACAACCTGCAATATGCACACGACACAACCTTGCTTGCTGAAGGTCGAGAGGACTTGAAACTTTTCCTGATGAATATCAAAGACCATAGCCTTTAGTATGAACTGCACCTCAACATAAAGAAAACAAAAATTCTCACGACTGGACTAATAAGCAACATTATGATAAATGGAGAAAAAAATTGAAGTTAAGGATTTCATTTTACTTGGATCCACAATTAACACCCATGGAAACAGCAGTCAAGAAATCAAATGGCACATTGCATTGGGCAACTCTGCTACAAAAGATCTCTTTAAAATGTTAGAGAGCATAGATATCACTTTAAGGACTAAGGCGTACCTGACCCAAGTTATGATACTTTCAATAGCCTCATATGCATGTGAAAGCTGGACAATGAATAAGGAAGACTGAAGAAGAATTAATGCCTTTGAATTATGGTGTTGGTGAAGAATATTGAATATACCATGAACTGCCAGAAGAATGAACAAATATGTCTTGGAAGAAGTACAAGCAGAATGCTTATTAGAAGCAAGGATGGCAAGACTTCGTATCACATACTTTGGATATGTTATCAGGAGGAACCAGTCCCGGAGAGGGACAGCACTGGTAGAGTAGAAGGTTAGCAAAGAGGAAGACCCTCAGTGAGATGGATTGACACAGTGGCTGCAACAATTGGCTCAAGCATAGTAATGATTGTGAGGTGGCACAGGACCGAGCAGTGTTTCATTCTGCTGTACATGGGATCATGATGAATCAGAACCTACTCTATGGCACCTGTCATGGATTGAATTATGTCCCCCAAAGTATGTGAATTATGTCCCCCAAAATATGTGTGTGTAATTTTGGCTGGGCCATGATTCCTGGTACTGTGTGATTTTCCTATATGTTGTAAATCCTGCCTCTATGATGTTAACGAGGGAGGGTGGGTGGCAGTTGTGCTAGTAAGGCAGGACTTAGTCTACAAGATTGGATTGTGTCCTGAGGCAATCTCTTGAGATACAGAAGAGAAAAGTGAGCAGAGAGACAGCGGGACCTCATACCATCAAGAAAGCAGTGCTGGAAGCAGAGCGCGTCCTTTGGACCGGGGTCCCTGCTCAGAGAAGCTCCTAGTCTGGGGGAACACCAAAGAGAAAAGGCTGACGGAGAGAAAAAGACTTCCCCTGGAGCTGATGCCCTGAATTTGGACTTTTAGCCTACTTTAACTGTGAGGAAATAAACTTCTCTTCATTAAAACCATCCACTTGTGGTATTTCTGTTATAGCAGCACTAGATGACTAAGACAGCACCTAACAACAACAACAACATACTTTACCACTGACAATTCGGAGTTGTATTGTGTTTAAACTAATCAGCCAAGATAGGATATTCTATTTTTCTTTATTAAAATGTTTACTTTAACTTCAAAAATTCATTTAGCCTAGAAAAGAGCCTCTTAGTCATTCTAATATTATCAACTCATCAATTAATTTATTTGGAATGTTTGCTAAAGGCTCATAAGTGTATTGATAGAAGTTAAATCTTTAGAATAAAATTCAAGTCTTTTTTTTTCTTTTAGACAACTTTTTTGTTATAACACTAAACTCAAAGAATCCAGAAGAAAGTTACATTCCGTCCTACTGACCTTTATGAAGAAAAAGATTTACTATACCAATGCTACAGAAATTACATTAGAGTTGAATCTTCCAAATGAAAGAAACCCCAGAGATGGGTTTGATGAATCTTTTTTGTTCAAATTCAAGCCTAATCATGTGTCTCATAAAGAAGATTTATCAGCAAGATGTTCAAAAGAAAGTATTGACTTGCTCACTTAAAAACTTAAATCTCCTAAAAGGAAATCTGGGAAAAGACTAAATAAGGATTTTGTCTTTTGGTGAGATGAAGGAATAAAAACAACTTTAGAAAACTGAATACTTTCATTATAGATTACTGAAAAGACTTCTAAGTAAAGATTCTGGTTTACCGTCTTCAAATGAAGCATATCTGCAACTACAATGTGTTATTTTATCTGAAGCCCATGAGCAAAAAGTAGTATTACCAAAAATATTTGAAATGTAATTGTGTATTGATTTGAAAGAAAACTGAACTTCTTCCCAGAAACATTTTATGAGAATCACTCTGAGTTATATCCAAAAGAAATGGTCACTTAGTGTTGAATTTGTTTTCTTTCTCTCCCTTATTTCTCTTTACTATCATTTCACTTCTTTTCCAGACATATTTATTAGAAACTTAGTGGTAATTCTTACTGATTTGTACTTCCTGCAAAGATAGTTTATGACAATATATTTAACTTTCTTTGAAGAAGAAGTCTTTGTCAGATTAAATCACAAGTTATCGGCAGAACTCTACTAGCCTGGAGTTCTCCTTTACAGTCTAAAATCCCTGCTCTTAGTAGTTGGTTAAATGAACCAGTTTCTAGAAGGCTGCTGTTAAAATGTGTACATGCTACTTCAATATCAGTTCTTTTATATCTATTTATTGTTTCCTTTAGACTACAGACCCCTGGTTGTGGAATGGTTAACCAAAAGGTCAACAGTTCCAATCCAGCAGCTGCTCCTTGGTAACCCTATGGGGCAG
Organism: Dugong dugon; assembly: GCA_030035585.1. Lineage (NCBI taxonomy): Eukaryota > Metazoa > Chordata > Mammalia > Sirenia > Dugongidae > Dugong > Dugong dugon. Next base: position 47,513,490 of record CM057465.1, read on the forward strand.
TGCTACTCTGTCCTATAGGGTCACTATCAGTCAGAATTAACTCAATAGCAATGTTTTGTTTTCCTTTAGAGTACTTCCTTGTGGTCATTAGTGGAGAAGTAATAAAGACATTCAGAGTATGAATCCGTATTTGAGAAAATCAGGCTTAGATATAGCAACACCATGAGGAGTCCCAGATCAGAAAGTACGTTAAGAGAACCAAAAGAACAAGGAGATACTGGATAGACAAGGGCAGTAAAATTCTGAGAAGCCTCAGAGGGTATAGGCAAGTTTTCTAGTTAAATTGCTTGTTAAGGAAAGAAAATAGAGAAGTAATGTTTTTAGGAATGACAAAGTAAAGTAAAAACTTGGAGCTAAAATTAATGCCAAAAACAGTCAAATATATATATATATATATATATATATATATAAAATGGTCCTTTCTGTCATGACTCATCACAATAAAGGATAAGGGTATTTTCACAAAGTTCGGAGGATGCTTGGAATGTATGAAAGTAACTTCTTGGATCCATAAAGGTCTCTGCAAAGAATTAGGCGGTTACCATTCAGAGAACCTAAAACAGAGATATATTGAGAGGCTTGTGTGACCAGTCTGTTAGTTTGTTGTACTGTGGGGGATTGCATATTGCTCCTATGCAAGTTCAAGTTGAAGCTGAAGAAAATTAGAACAAGTCCACAAGGGCTAAAGTATGACCTTGAGTATACCCCACCTGAATTTAGAGACCATCTCAAGAATAGATTTGACATATTGAACACTAATGACCAAAGACCAGATGAGTTGTGGAATGACATCAACGACATCGTACATGAAGAAAGCAAGAGGTCATTAAAAAGACAGGAAAGAAAGAAAAGACCAAAATGGATACCCGAAGAGACTCTGCAAGTTGCTCTTGAATGTTGAGTAGATAAAGCGAAAGGAGACAGGATGAAGTAAAAGAGCTGAACAGAAGATTTCAAAGGGTGGCTTGAGAAGACAAAGTAAAGTGTTATAATGACATGTGCAAAGACCTGGAGATAGGAATCCAAAAAAGAAGAACACGCTGGGCATTTCTCAAGCTGAAAGAACTGAAGAAAAAATTCAAAAGTTGAGTTGCATTAGTGAAGGATCCTATGGGCAAAGTACTGAACAATGCAGGAACCATCAAAAGAAGATGGAAAGAACACACAGAATCACCAAAGAATTGGTCGATGTTCAACCAGTTCAGGAGGTAGCATATGAACAAGAACCAGTGGTGCTGAAGGAAGAAGTCCAAGCTGCACTGAAGGCATTGGTGAATAACAAGGCTCCAATAATTAATGGAATATCTATTGAGATGTTTCAACAAACAGATGCAGCACGGGAAGTACTCACTAGTCTATGCCAAGAAATTTGGAAGACACGTACCAGGCCAATCGACTGGAAGAGTTCCATATTTATGCATATTCCAAAGAAAGGTGATCCAACCGAATGTGGACATTATCAAACAATGTCATTAATGTTACTCACAAGTAAAATTTTGCTGAAGATCATTCAAAAGCAGTTGCAGCAGCACATGGACAGGGGACTGCCAGAAATACAAGTCAGATTCAGAAGAGGACGTGGAACCAGGATTATCATTGCTGCTGTCAGATGCATTCTGGCTGAAAGCAGAGAATACCAGAAAGATGTTTGCCTGTGTTTTATTGATTATGCGAAGGCATTTGACTGTGTGGATCACAAAAAATTACGGAATATTTAGAAGAATGGAAACTCCAGAACATTTAATTGTGCTCAGGAGGAACCTATACATAGATCAAGAGGCAGTCATTCAAACAGAGCAAGGGGATACTGAGTGGTTTAAAATCAGGAAAGGTGTGCCTCAGGGTTGTATCCTTTCACCATGCTTATTTAATCTGTATGCTGAGCAAATATTTCAAGAAGCTGGACTATATAAAGAAGAATGTGGCATCAGTGTTGAAGCAGGACTCATTAACAATCTGTGATATGCACATGACACAACCTTGCTTGCCGAAAGTGAAGAGGACTTGAAGCACTTACTGATGAAGATCAAAGAGCACAGCCTTCAGTATGGATTACACAACATAAAGAAAACAAAAATCTTCACAACTGGACCAATAAGAAACATTATGATAAACAGAAAAAAGAGAGAAGTTGTCAAGGAGTTCCTTTTACTCGGATCTACAATCAACACTCACGGAAGCAGTAGTCAAGAAATCACATGACTTATTCCTTTGGGTAGATCTGCTACGAAAGACCTCTTTAAAGTGTTAAAAAGCAAAAATGTCACTTTAAAGATTAAGGTGCGCCTGGCCCAAGCCATGGTGTTTTCAGTTGCCTAATATGCAGGCGAAGGCTGGATGATGAATAAGGAAGATGGAAGAAGAATTGATGTTTTTGAGTTATGGTGTTGGCTAAGAATATTGAATATACCATGGACTGCCAGAAGAATGAACAAATCTGTCTTGGAAGAAGTACAGCCAGAAGTGTGGATGGTGAGACCACATACTTTGGACATTTTATCAGGAGGGATCTGTCCCTGGAGAAGGACATCAGTTTAGTAAAGTGGAGGGTCAGCGTAAAAGAGGGAAGATCCTCAAGGAGAAGAATTGACACAGTGACTGCAACAATGGGCTTAAGCATAAGAATGATCATGAGGATGGTGCAGGACCTGGAAATGTTTTGTTCTGATGTACATAGAGTTGTTATGAGTCTGGACTGACTTGACGGCATCCAACAACGAAAACAACAGTGTGATTATTGGAGCCCTTGTGGCACAGTGGTTAAGAGCTATGGCTGCTAACCAAAAGCTGGCAGATCGAATCCACCAGCTGATCCTTGGAAACCCTATGGGGCGGTTCTAATCTCTCCTTTAGGGTCGGTATGAGTTGGAATAGACTTAAGGGCAACAGGTTTATGGTTTTATGTGACTATCAATTATGGAGATGCCCTAAATGCATACTAAGACGCTATTGTTCAAGAATGTATCGAGGCCATCAAAATAGGCTATGTCAAAGCTGAATTTATTAGCCTGCCAGCCAAGACAGAGCCCATCGAGCCAGATCAGCTTCAGAGAATCTGTCTGAGCAAGATGGCTGGATATAGTATCTGATCACCACTTTTGACTGGTTAAAAAGAGGATTGACAGTTTCTTTCTGAATTTGACAGTATCCAAGGGTACTGTCATTTCTGCATGCACTAAGTACAGACTCAGTTTTCAACAAAGTCTGTATATCGAAAAAACAGACACCCCAAATCTAAAATCACTGGAACAAACTTTTCAAAATGCAGCTGTGTATTGTAATTTAGTCCCTTGTCTTATTGGGCTCAGCTTCTAACCAAAAGGTTGGAGGTTCATGTCCACCCAGAGACCCTTTGGAAGAAACACCCAGCAATCTACTTACGAAAAATCAGCCATTGAATACCTATGGAGCACAGTTCTACTCTAACAGACCTAGCATCACCATAAGTTGGAGTCAACTCCATGGCAACTGGCTTAAGGTTTTTGTGATAATAAAATTCATCCTTTTTCCTCCACACTGTACTAATAAAGAAATTATTCTCTTCGCATCCTTTCTGTTAGAACTTAGAAGTGTTTCCCTTCCTTGGTGAGAGAAACTTGAGGTAAAAAATGACATATCATTAAAAATATTGTTTACTGTCAAAAAGTGGTTTAAAGTGTTATTTTTGCATTCTATAGTCAGCTACTAGCTCCAATATGAATACTTCTGTAATGTTTTCACTGCTACCTTCTGACTTGTGTGCCAGGCTATGAACACTTTTCTTCACCTAAGGACTGCAGAGCTGCAATTCCTTATGAATGTAGAAAGATTTTTTAGTGGTCTTTGGTAACAGTTTATTATTTTTATATTATCTTAATATGATGCACTTATTAATGTCATAGAATTTCTTTACCTGCTAACTTAAATTGCATACTCTGACATTTTGGCTCAGGAAAGTGTTGTTTATTTTAAAAGTACTGCACATTGTTTAGGAGAGTTTTGAATAAAATAGAAATCATTCCTCATTTCTATGTACTCTGAAACTTTAGTATTTGACCATACATATTTCATTATTGTTTTTGCCATGCATTATTCGAAGCCTCAAGTAGTATACAGCTAATTTCTATCCATTTTTCTACTTTGTCCTAACTCTTCCCTACCATGAGCTCATGTCAATGTTTCAAAACAAGCACACTAAAAATCCTATGGAAATCTCCCGAGTTAACACTCTCTTAGCAAAATGCCTCTTGGTTTTTCTGTACTCAAACTTCGTAAAAGGTATATATCTCTCTAAACAACATTTCTCAGTCAATGTTTACACTGGAAAAAATGTAGATTTTCATCCTCAAAACTCAATATATATTTTTAATTAAAAAAAATGTGTAGGAAAATCTTAAGTTACATTCCAAGTAGCATTGTTAGAGTGTCAGAATCAGGTGGAAAAATTTTGAAAATGTACCATTAAAAGGAATATTCATTGTGCATGTCCTGCTCAAAGTACTTTTTGTTACAAACTATATTAATTTTTTGGTGATCAGGACATCATGTTTTAAACTTTTTTTACATTCTGATAGTGTGTTACTTATAGACATTTCTCTATGTTTTAGGAACATTTTAGAAAATGTATTGAGGTATGGTTTGACGTGAAACGCATTATAATTTTTCCCACTTAAAATAGAAATGGGCTTTTGGTAGCATACTCATGCAGAACAGCTGATTGTCAGGAATAGATTATTGGCATTCAGTAAAGATAATTATAATTTGATGAAAACTATTTTAAGCTCCAAAAGTATCAATGCTATGAAATAAATTGCAATGTGGAACAGTTATTTTCATTCTTTTTTATGATTGTTACATAAATGAATCAAAAATGGTGTCTGTGTTTTTTTCAAAAAACACAGAAAAATTATTTACTTCTTCATAGCAAGCTGAGGCTTATTAGCCCAAATAGCCTGCTGGTCCCAAAGTAACATTTATATACATCCAATTGGGTTTTTTTTGTTTTTGTTTAAAATTAAAAAAGCCCAAATAAGCATATCTGAGCTACTTTGAGCCTGCCTGCTTTACGTACCTCATGAACCTGCACCCAACATCTGAAAGATAGTCCTAAATAAGATAAAATCTTGTGGTTATAAGGACCCCTCAGCTGCATCTGTCTTATGACACTTTCTGACCCAGAGATTTCCCATCTTGCTACAGGAGGAAATCGTCTAGGGATAACATGTGAGCTTCTTCAGCTCCCTTCTCCTTTTCCCCAGGGTCTTTCAGGCCTTATTCTCTTGCTGGCTCCCTACACCACTTGCCTCTTGAAAACCTTCTGTTGCAGGAAACTGTCCTCTGCAAAGGGCTGTCAATGTGTAAAACCAAGCCAAACTTGTTGCTGTGGAGTCGTTTCTGACTCATGGAACCATACGTATTACAGAGTAGAACTGTTACATAGATTTTCTTGGTCATAATCTTTACAGAAGAAGATCTGCAGGCTTTTCTTCCATGGTGTAACTTGGGTTCAAACTGCAACCTTTAGGTTAGTAGAGGATCACAAACTGTTTGCAATACTCAGGAACATTGTCTGCCCTAATAAACAGCTTGTTGTGCAACACTGCTGTCTCATGGTCATATCTTTTTCCTTGATCATTCCAAAATTCCCTCAAACTCATTCACCAGTTCTAAGCTTGTAAATGATATTATTGCCGTTGTTACTTAGGTCAGGCAAATTACTTCTCTTTTTTTCTTCCCAGTGTCTTCTCAGAAATATCTAGTTTGAGTCTGTCCATTATTTATCTACCCTAATTCAAGGCCTCCCTGATTTTCCACTGAGCAGCTATCCTCTTTCACTCTCAGTCTTGGGTTTGAGAGTATAGACTGACCTCATCACTATACTATAAAAATACAAAGTTCAGACAGTGTGAAGTTGGCACAAGGTAGGCAAATAGATCATGGAACATAATGAGAGTTCAGAGGCACACACACTCATATCCAGACTTAAGATTTAAAATAAATATGCTAGTGAAATCAGCAGTGATAGGATGATCTTTTCAATAAATGGTCTGGAGCAATTGACTATACCAATGGGGAAGAGTAAACTTTGCTTCCTACCTCACACTATAATGAAAATTAACTTCAAATGGATTTTAGATCCTCCATGTGAAAAGTAAAGCAGTATCACTTCTAGAAGAAAACATGAGATTATCTTCCTGACCATGCATATTAGTTTGTGTTAGTTTGCTACTGTTGCTGTAACAAATTGCCACAAATTTAGTGGCTTAAAACAACAAAAATTTATAACCTTACAGTTCTAGAAGTCAGAATCCAAAATAGTCTTATGGGGCTAAAATTCAGTCGTCAGCAGAACTGCGTTCCTTTTGGAGGCACTACAGGAGAATTTGTTTTCTTGCTTTTTCTAGTTTCTAGAGACTTCCCACATTCCTTGGCTCATGGCTCCCCTTCCATCTTTAAAGCCAGCCATGGCTGGTTGAGTCTTTCTCATGCTGCTCTATCTCTGGTTCTCTCATTCTGCTTCTTTCTTTCACTTCTAAGGATCCTTGTGATTACATTGGGCCCACCCAGATAATCTATAACAATCTCTCTATTTTAAAGTCAGCTAATTAGTAAATTTAATTCCACCAGATACCTTTATTTCCCTTTGCCATATAACTTAACATATTCACAGATTCTGGGGTTTAAGGCATGAATATCTTTAGAGTCCACTATGTTGCTTATCACACCAAGGGACATAAAACTTTCTAAAACCAAACAAAAAAAGTTATCAGCCATGAAAGAAAATGTTGATAAATTCAATTTCAATTGAAGTAGGAAAGTCTGTTCAACAAAAGATACAATTAAAAGATTGAAAAAGTAAGTCACAGACTTTCAGAAAACATTTGTGATTCATGTATCCAATAAAGAAATTATTTCCAAAATATATAAAGAACTCCTATAAATCAATAAGAAAAAGACTAACAACCCAATTTAAAAAATGGGCCAAAACAATGATTAGGCTTTTCACAAAAAATTATGATCAAATGGCCAATAAGAATATGAATAATTGCTCAATAGTATTGCTTATCAGGAAAATATAATCAAAACTACAGTAAGAAACCTCTACATACCCACTAGACTTGCTATATTTAAAAAGACTGAAAAAAACAAGTGTTTGGAAGATGTTGGAGCAACTGGGGCTCTCATATATTGGGGGTAGTTATGTAAGTTGACAAAACCACATTGGAAAATTGCATAGCATTATCTATTAAAGATAAACATATGTCTACCTGATCGTACAACAATTCTGCTCCTAGAAGAATGCTGAGATATATAAATTTCTATCTCTATCGAAAGACATATAACAAAAAATGTTTATAGTAGCTTTATTTGTAATAACTAAAAACTCATAACAATGTCAATGACCATCACCAAAAGAATGGATAAATTGTTATATTCATGTAAATAAATATAATATACAGCAATTAAAAAATAGCAAACTAATGCTACATGCAACAACAAAGATAAACTTCATAACAATTACACTGAGCAAATGAGTAAATACTTTATATTTTCATGTTTATGAAGTCCAAGTGAAGAAAAACTAATCTAACGTGGTAAGAATCAAACTAGTGGTTACCGCTTGAGGGGAGTCATTGACTGGAAAGTGGAACAAGAAAGTCTTATTGAGTATAGGAAAGGTGCTATAACTTCATCTGCGTGGCGCTTACATGTTGTGGTTAGCTGCCATCAAGTTAACCCCCAACTTCATGCATAATGAAACAAAATGCTGCCTACTCCTGTGCTTTCCCCACGATCAGTTTCAGATCGAACGATTGTGATCCATAGGGTTTTTGTTGACTGATTTTTGGAAGTAGACCAACAGGCCTTTATTCCTACTCCATCTTAGTCTGGAAGCTCCACTGAAACCTGTTCAACCTCATAGCAATGCACAAGCCTCCAATGACAGGAATTGAACCTGGGTCTCCCACATGGAAAGTGAGAATTCTACCACTGAATCACCATCCAATTATACCCTTTAGATCAATGCACTTTTTAGTGAGATTATTATACCTCATTTAAAAAGTTAAAAAAGAGGATGAAGACTAGGTCTTTGTTGTAAAATCTTGAATTCAGTTTGGGATATGCTAAGTTTCAATTCATGTAAACAATCATGTAGTGATAGCAAATCAGCAGATGGATATATAAGCCTGTAACTTAGAGGAAAATATGGGCAGAAATAGAAATTTGACAGTCGTTTTATGTCAATAGATTGGAAGCCATGCAAGTAGGTGAAAATTAGACAGAGTGTAAATAGAGATGTGAAGAAAGCTTAAGATGATCCTTGAAGGAATTTCAACATTATAGATAGAAAGAAAGATAATCTCCAAAGAAGACTGAGGAAGAGCAGTCAGAAAAGTAGAAAAATATATAGGAGAGCTTGATGTCACGTAAATCAAGGATAGAAAGTGTTTGAAGAAGGAGAGCATAATATTTATCAGTTTTTCCTTCCCTATCACCATGAACCAAGTTTAAGCCTGTATTAGTCAGATATTGTTGTGTAGCAAACAACCACAAAAACATCAAGCATATATTTTGGCAATTCATCCTTGAGTTAGTTGGGGTTCACTTGATTTAGCTGTCAGCTCTAATCTGAAGGTCAGGTCTGGATTTGGCAGTCTGCTTCCGTGAAGATTTACAGCCTTGGAAACTCTATGAGGCAGTTCAACTGTGTCCTACAGGGTCTCTGTGAGTCAGAATCAACTCGACAGCACACATCAACAACATTATCCGCAGGACAAAATGCATGTTCTTAGTCAAAAATTTCTCAATTTCTAAATACAGTATAAACCTGCAAAATGTGGAAACTGTGTGTGGTGGAAACCTGTCAGAGAAGAAAAACTCAAATATTGTCTACTAATAGAGAGCGACAGAAAAGTGGTAAGACTGCACCCTGTCAAAGGTGGAAAGCTTGTGAGACCAGGAAAAACAAGGGAGTCCCATCAATTTGCAGCTCTCCTAGGTTTCACTTTATAAGAGACCTAGGATAACACTTAAGAAATTGTCTGATCAATATGCAGAATATAATTTGATTTTATTTACAAAATATCTCTTGTTTATAAACTTAAAAATCAAGAAGCAATCCTATCAAACTCAAGAATATATTACAGCCTTAAGTACAAAATGAATACTTAAGCAATGACCATCAGAAAGCTAATCAAATCTACCTATTCCATTTGTATATGAGTAGAAAACTATATGGAAGAATACACCCCAAAACTAATAGTGATTACACCAAGAGATTAGAGAAATTTAGGGAAGCACTGTACTTTTTCTGCATTCATTAATTGTTGTTATTGTTGTTGTTAGGTGCAGTTTAGTTGGTTCTGACTCATAGCAACCCTATGTACAGCAGAACAAAACACTACCAGGTCCAGTGCCATCCTCAAAATCATTGCTATGTTTGAGCCCACTGTTACAGCCACTGTGTTAACCCACTTTGTCAAAGGTCTTCCTCTTTTATGCTGATCCCCTACTTTACCAAGCATGATGTCCTTCTCCAGGGACTGGTCCCTCCTGATAACACGTTCAAGGTATGTGAAATGAAGTCTCGCCATCCTCACTTCCAAGGAGAACTCCAGCTGTATTTCTTTCAAGACAAATTTGTTCATTCTTCTGGCAGTCCATGGTATATTCAATATTCTTCACCAACACCATAATTCAAAGAAATCAATTCTTCTGTGGTCTTCCTTATTCATTGTCCAGCTTTCCCATACCTATGAGGTGATTGAAAATATCATGGCTTGGGTCAGGTGCATCTTAGTCCTCAAAGTGACCTCTTTGCTTTTTAACACTTTAGAGAGTTCTTTTGAAGCAGGTTTGCCCAATGCAATAAGTCGTTTCAGTTCCTGACTGCTGCTTCCACGGGTATTGATTGTGGATCCAAGTAAAATGAAATCCTTGACAACATCAATTTCTTTTCTCCATTTATCATGATGTTTAGTATTGGCCATTTGTGAGAACTTTTGTTTAGTTTATGTTGAGGTGTAATCCATACTGAAGGCTGTGGTCTTTGACCCTCATCAGTAAGTGCTTCAGGTCTTCCTCACTTTCAGCAAGCAATATTGTGTCATCTGCACATCACAGATTGTTAACGAGTCTTCCACCAATCCTGATGCCACATTCTTCTTCATATAGTCCAGCTTCTTGGATTATTTGCTCATCATACAGATTGAATAAGTATGGTGAAAGGATATAACCCTGAGGCACACCTTTCCTGACTTTAAACTACTCAGTATCCCCTTGTTCTATTTGAAAGACTGCCTCTTGGTCTATACATATATGTTCCTCATAAGCACAATTCAGTGTTCTGGAATTCCCATTCTCTCAATGTTATTCATAATTTGTTATGATCCACACAGTTGAACTCCTCTGCATAGTCAATAAAACACAGGTAAACATCTTCCTGGTATTCTCTGCTTTCAGCCAGGATCCATCTGACATCAGCAATGATATCCCTGGTTTCACATCTTCTGCTGAATCTGGCTTGAATTTCTGGCAGTTTCCTGTCAGTGTATAACTGTAACTGCTTTTGAATATTCTTCAGCAAAATTTTACATGCCTGTGATATTAATGATATTGTACAATAAATTCCACATTCCTTGGATCACCTTTATTTGCAATGGGCACAAATATGGATCTCTTCCAGTTGGTTGGTCAGGGAGCTGTATTCCAAATTTCTTGACATAGACGAGTGAGCAACTCCAACACTGCATCGATATGGTGAAACATCTCAGTTGGTATTCATCATTTGCAATGTTTAAAAAGTATGCATTGTTTTTCTAGTAAAACTAATTAAAGTCTTCTTTTACTGGTCCATATTTCAGTACTCTGCACAAGAAGTAATTGAAGGCTGCTTGCAAGCTTTTAAGACCCCAGGCACAAGGAAACAACCTAGGAGGTAGAACAGAAGCACTACCTGCAAATTACCTGCTATTTTCCATGAAACCATGATCCTAAACCTCCAAACCAAGGAACAAAATCCTGTGAGGTTTTTGGTTGTACATAAGCAGCCTCAGCAGCTGCTCTTTTTATTTATTTATTTATTTAGTCATTATTGTAAATATATCTATCACACAGCTTTTGCCAATTAAGCTTTTTACAGGTGTACAAATTATTGTCAGCAATCACAATAATCAGCTGTGCAACCCTACTCCTAATGCAATTTTTCCATCATAGTTAACCTCCCTTCTCCCCCTCCCTTTGCCCCTGGTCAAAAAAAAACAAACTCATTGCCGTTGAGTCAATTCCAACTCATAGCAACCCTACTGGACACAGTAGAATTGACCCATAGGTTTCCAAGGAGTAGCTGGTGGATTGGAACTGCTGACCCTTTTGGTTAGCAGCTGAGCTCTTAACCAGGGTACCATGAGGGCTCCACCTGCCCCTGGTAATCACTAATAAACTTTGATCTCTATACATTTGCCTTTTAATTGGTCTCTATTTGCCTGGAGCAACAGAGGAAGAAGGAGAGACAGGAATAAGAGGAGGATATACAATGTGTGGCTAACTGCCTCCAAACAATTTGCCTTCTTTGGCATGACACTCAGAAGTCCTGGATGGTACCTGGCTACAATTAGTAAACATTTTGATCAAGGATTTTCTAGAGAAATCTTGATCAAAAGGGGTAAAATGCAGAACAGAATTTCAAGTTCTTATGGACTCCAGACTTTCTGGAACCATGGAGGTTAGATGAACCCCTGAAACTATTGTTCTGAGATAATCTTTAAACCTCAAACCAAAAACATCCCCTGTAGTCTTCTTAAAACCAAACCATAGTTTAGCTTAACCAGTAAAAAACGTCTGCCTTGAGTATTATGTTCTTTTAAAGACTACCTATATGGGATCACCTTGACAAAAGCAATTTGAAAGATTAGAACGGAATCGTCGGGGGCAGTGAGTTTATGTTAATGTGGAAGGAACAACTCAGTAAAGGAGGATGGGAATGATTGCACAACTTGAAGAATGTAATCAATGTCACTGAATTGCACATACAGAAACTGTCAAATTGGTGTATATTTCACTGTGTATATTCTCAACAACAACAAAATAAAATTTTTTAAAAAAAAAGAACTGAGACAAATATTGTCCCAAAGCCTGTCCTTACAGTGGGTTTAGCTTGGGAGTCAGAAAGCAGAGGAAACTAAAAAGACAAAGGAAAGGCAATATGAATGAATCTTGAGGAATATAAATTTATTAAGATTATTTGTCATTATTGTTTTTGAAGAGTTTTCCCTGATGAAGCTAAAGGGTTTTTTTTCCCCCTTTAAGACCATATACACAAGTAATATATCATTTTAAAAGATATTAGTTTGTTGTGCTTCAATCTGAGCCCACAATTGATTCATCATTAACAGCTATTAAAAAATAAAATTTAGTGATTTAAATTTCAAATTTGTATAGAAGATAAATTTGTTCTAAAACAATCAAAAGAAAGATATTATGGTATTGAAAAAAGTATTATAAAAACAAATATTTCTGTATGTTTGTAAAGCTACCATGCTTACCAAAAATTCACTTCTTTTCCTATTTATTTAAATGTTGATTTTGTCAGACATATCTATGATCCACCAAAATGACATACAAACTGGTGTGTTGCATTGTGAAGAAATTTTAGTTAAAAATGCACTAATTGGATTCTAGGAACATGGCACTATAGACAGAAGCACCATGCTGTTCCTCCACAGCAAAGACCTGAAAAACTAAGTAAAACAGAGACAAACGTCAATCCAGGAACCTTAAGTGCCAAAAGAAGAGATAAAGAACTCAACCAAGCACTGAACGGTGTAAGAAACTGACAGAGAACAGAGAGAGAGGAGTGGTACAAGCGGAGGTTCTCTACCAGCTAAAGCAGCATGGATCCACCATCTTGGACTCCTGCCAAAGATCAGCAGACAGGGAATATGGGAAAGCAGATTCACGGAGCTCCCAGCAGGAGACAGAGCACCTGGTAACCAGTGAGACACACTTTCCCACCCCCTGCCCTGCCTCCCCCTGCTCGACTTTCGCCACTTCCCAGAGGGCAGATTCCTGGCTTCTTGGCAGGCCAATTCACTGCTTCCTGTTGGGCTGATTCCCAGCTTCCTGAAGGTGCCAGTTCCGTGCTGTACAAATTTGCCCCACCCACACCAGCCAGCTTCTTCAGTGCCATTTCTTTGTTGCTGGTATTGCTTTTCTTGACCTCTTTTGGTTTCTTCCCTGCCTCTCACTTCCTCCTCCTCCTTTCTCTCCATCACCTGACTCCATGTGCCATCTTTCCTTCTTCTTGACAGGCTGTGAAGCATTGCTCAGCTGAGGAACTGCTTCCCCAGTTCATTTCCCCAGTCCACGTGCCCACACTGGGGGATCCCTGGGAGCTTTTTGTTTGTTTTCTCTTTTTTCCTTTTATTTTTCTTCATTTTTCAGTTTCTCATCTCTTTCTGCTTATCTTCTTTTATTGTGTCCTGAATACCTGTCCCTGTATATCATCTCCACCCCTTATAGCCGGGCTACACTAAGCAGCTTGTGAGCCACTCCCTGGCCTGTGCGGCCATGCAGGTGAGACGCCTGGGAGCATTATTTTCTTAATTTTTTTAAAATTAATTTATTTTTCTCCCCTTTTGTTTTTCTCCATTTCTTGGTTTCTTGTCTCTCCACTCCAATGGCAAGCTTTGTCAGTATTTTTTTTTTTTTTTTTGCTGTTGTTTCTCTCTCCTCTCTCTCTTCTTTTCCATACCCAGTCTAGCTCCACACATCACAACCTCCCCCTCCCCCTAGCTCCTGCCTATCTGCACTGTGTGCTGAACATTGCACTCCCGAGCAGTACAGGCATGACCTACTGGAACCTGCCCTGTGCTGACCACTGACTCATCTTCTCCTCCCAAGTACATGCTACAGACAACCCATTCCAGCCCCTCCCCTTCAGTTGGACCTGCCCTGCTACACCATAGCTGAGTGACTGGCCCTGCCCATTGGACAAAGAGGTGAAAAATATCATGTCCACTGATGAGAAAAAACAAAGAATGCACAGCCCACCTGCTCAGACATGACCAAATAAAACAAGAAAGTAGGACAAAACCAACAAATCTATAATCAATAAATGAAGAAAATAAATACTGAATGTCCCAAAGACAGTAGACAATATCAAAACATATAAAAAAAAGGACAGGATGGTTCCAGTAGGCATCCAAAATAAAACACCAGATGACTTTGCAGTAGAAGAAAAGGCCCTAGAACTACCTGATAGCAAATTCAAATCTCTAATATTCAGAGCTATCCAAGAATTGAAGCAAAAAGCAGACAAAAATAAGGAAAAAATAGAAAAATTCACAGAAAAGGCAGGCAAATTCATGAAAAATATGACAAAAAAATGGAAGAATTCAGGAAAATAATACAGGAACAAAATGCCAAAATAAATTCACAACTAGAAATCATACAAAAACAACAATTAGTAATCCAAAAGATAAACAACAAGATTTCATGCCATGCATTAGCAGTGCCCTCTTTACTGCTGGAAGCAGAGTCATCAACATCTTTAAGACTAACCAGACTTGAGAACCAAATTAGAAAACTCATCCTTACAATTTTGTTTATCTAGAACCACTCCTGGTACCAAAAGTCTTAGGCTGGGTTCTCTAGAGAAGCAAAACCAGTAAAGTGTATAAATATATAGAGAGATTTATATCAAAGAAACAGCTCACGCTATTGTAGAGGCTGGAGCATCCCAAGTCCGTGAATTAGGATACAGGCTTCTTCTGATTCACGTAGCTGCAGGGGCTGGCGAACCTAAGATTGGCAGGTTGGAAAGCAGGACTCCGCTCACAGGCTGTGAAGATTGATGAATCCTAGGATCAGCAGATAAGCTGATAGCTCAAGTTCCAAGAACCAGAGGCCAGACAAACAGGAGGCAGCTGCAGGATCCAGAGTGAGCAAAAAGCCAGAACACCTGCTTATATTCAGTTGCAGACCATACCCCCAAGGAAATTCCCTTGCAACTGATTGGCTACTAACAGCGGACTTAATCAGGAGAGTTATCACATATAAATGCTGAGAATCAAGGCCCAGCCAAGCTGACAGACAATCTTAACCATCACACCCAGTAATGAAATCACTCCAGAGGTTCACCTTTTATCCAAAGATAAGACAGACCCACAGGACAAAATGAGACTAACAGGGCACACCAGCCTAGAGGCAAGGAACAGAAGGCAGGAGGGGACAGGAAAGCTGGTAATAGGGAACCCAAGGTCAAGAAAGGAGAGTACTGACACATCATGGGGTTATTAACCAATGCCATAAAACAATATATGTACTAACTGTTTAATGAGAAGCTAGTTTGTTCTGTAAACCTTCATCTAAAGTACAAAAAAAGAAAAAGAAAAAAAAATTCTTGCACTAATTGTTATAAAGTTGACATTCTCTTAAAGTTTCACAGACTTAATAAACGATTCATTTATTTTGTTCTCACATATTTCTCATTATCCATTAAATAGCCTGCTTATCTAATTATTACTTTATATGTATTACTAGGCAATTATAGTAGAATAGACCCATTTATAGAAATATCCTTTATGGAAATTTGAAACAGGTCATTAAATTTCACTTTTAGTGATGTCGTTTAAACTTATATAACATGTTCAGATTCTTGCCATGAAAAAGACAGCACCCCTCTCTGCCATACTGAAAGTCAAAGTAATTATCAGGTAGATTGTCTTTATTCTATCTATAAATGGTACTAAAGACAATGTTTTACCAATAGGAATGCATTGTATGATATCCTGATTTTTCTTCCAAAACATATTTCAGACTTCCTTTGCTTAGTCCAAATTTTTTACCAGAACATTCCAGGCGCTTCATAATCAGCCAAAAGCCATTCTTTCCATGCACAACTCATACTATTCCCAACTATGAATCTTTTATTCCAGCCACACCAAGTTTCTTGCCATTATACAAAATTTGAAAATGTTATGGTTTCACCTCTTTTCTTATGCTGCTCTTTCTCTTGACATTGCCTGTCCTTTCAGTGATTGTCAAAAAACACCTCTTAGCTCAAAAGTTTAATAGTGAAATGTCCCATGCTGTTAGGAGTCTTCCCCAAATACTATCTAGCAAAATTGCCTGCTTTGTATTCCCACTGTGGGAACCATTAACTGTGGGGCTGTCATGTATAATTGTATAGATTGCGCTGCACAAAAGAACCCAGAAGAGAGAATACCAGGATAAGTCTATCCAGTGTTACATTTGCCAAGCCTTCTGTCCTGGCATGGGCCTGCATCCTCCAGGGAAAAAAAGGAGGACACCTTTTTAAACCCAAAGATGCCGTAAGTATTCTAAAGTGTTCAGTGAGAGGACTATCTGTATCTAGAGGGAGAGCTTCTTCTAATTTACCCACCAAGCATGGGTTACTTCTTTTACTTCATACAAAGGTACTCTATAGGACAGCTGTAACACTCATTATCTATAACACCTCAGAGTTGTACATGCAACACTTTTTTTCTGTTGCTGTTAAATTTCGAACTGAGGACAAACTAGGTACTTACTGATCCAAGTAACTACCTTGGAATCTTCCACGTAAAAGACACTCAGTAGTGCTTGGTATTCAATGAATTCTTCATCCAGAGGACAAAAATGGGGAGAAGATTGTATCTAATTTAAGATTCAGGAATAAAACCCTACATTCAGCATTCTGACAATATTTATTTTATTTGGTTGTGATTTAAAACTACACCTCATTTTTTTTACAAAGCATTATGTCAGTTCATAATAATAGGATACCTCTGCTTTAAGAAAATATTACTCCAATATGAAATTGACTTTTTTAAATTCTGCCTGCATAATTCATTGGTATAAAATTTCCTTACTAGTTTCTTCACAGGGAGGACAAATGCTTCATTAATTTTAAACATATCACTCTGAGAATGCTATACAGATCAAATAGAATAATGACTGAATTATAAGAAGCACACTAGGCTGCATATCAAAACCAAATTTCCTGTTATTCACTCAGAACAAATATACACCTTTATTTGTATTTTGTAAGATTCATGAGAAAAAATCTAATTGAATATTTACAACCTAGTGGAGGGGGTTTTTATATTATGTGAGGCAGAGACCATAAATCTATGATTAGCAAAAATACCCTATATAATGTGTGCTACAACTGTAACACCACAATCTGTCAGTTGATCATGCTGTGATGGCTTACTTGTGGCTACAATTCTGGAAGCTATACCACCAGTATTTCAAATGCCATCAAAGTCACCCATGGTAGACAGGTTTATATGGAACTTTCCAGGGAGAAATGCCTGGTGATCTACTTCCAAAAATTAGTCCTTGAAAACTATAGAGATGGCAAAATACTGTCCAAGACTTTAACCCACTTACCTTGGCTGTTTCATCAAGAGGGACGGATCCCTGGAAAAGGACATCACTATGTTAAAGTGTGTGGGCCAGCAAAGGTGAAGGAAACACTTAATGACAAGTTTTGACAGAATGGCCACAAAAATTGACTCAAACATACCAATGATCATGAAAAGGGTACAGGACTGGGCAACGTTTAGTTCTGTGATACATGGGGTCACCATGAGTCAGGGGCTTTCTGGATGGCAACTAATAACAACATAACTGTGAGGATTTGATATGCAAAAATAGTCTTTCATATTTAGAAATTACATAACACAGAAGTGTATTTTATCTAACTCCCACTTTGTGTCCACACTACCGGCTATAAAGGTTCAATTTATGTGATGCTTTTTTACCCAACTATTAAAAAAATCTTTAAGATTTAAAGCTATTAAATTAACACCATAATTTGCTTTTTAAACAAATTAAAAAGTTTGATAGCTGTTTGGGTGTAGAGATGGACCATGAGAAGGGCTTCTGGGGAATGGTCAATACTTCATTTCTTAACCTGTATGGACCAGGTGTATCCTGAGGGCACATTTTTCCATACCAATGCCAAAGTCTTCCTTTTGCAGGTTATTTTTTTTACTCAAAATCTTTCAATGGCTTACTTAAATCACTCAGAATAAAATCCAAAGATTCTACCTTTACCTGTGAGGCCCTTGAGAGCTGGGCTCTTCCACTTCCCTCTCACCCACTAGCCACACAAGACACAGATCCTTTCCTATGAGCCTTCATTACCCTGCGTCTTCAGTCTGGAAAGCTCTACTCCTACTTATCACCATAACTCACTCCCTCACTTCATTCAGGTGTCTGTATAAGTATCTGTGTTTCAAAATGCTATCTATTTATCTTTTTCTTTTTTTTTTTTATTGCCACTATCACAAGCTGATAAATATTATATTCATTTTTTTAATATATAACTCCCCCGCAACAAAATGTAAGCATCAAGAGCAGAGACTTTATTTGTTCACTGCTGTGCCTCTGTCATTTATAATGGTGCCTACTATGTAATAGGGGTTCAACAAATTTTTATTGAATAAAGGAAATAATACCTCTAGATTGTTAATCAGTCAAGTAACAAGTAAAATTAAAGTTGTTTAGATAAATACAGTGTTATTAAATATATACTAGCTTGGGAGTTCCAGCAAAATCGCAATCTAGGCAGAAGCACCACGCCGTCCCTCCACAGCAAAGATCCGAAAAACTAAGCAGAACAGAGAAGACAACAATACTGAAACCCTAAAACATCAAATGAAGAGATAAAGAACTCAGCCAAGCACCAAATGGAGTGAGAAAACTGACAGAGAATGGAGAGCAAGGAGAGATTCATGCAGAGGTCCCCTACCAGCTAACGCAGTGTGGATCCGCCATCTTGGACTCCTATCAGAGACCAGCAAACAGGGAGTATGAGAAAGCAGCCTCATGGAGCATCCAGCGGGAGACAAAACAACCGGTAATTTGCAATATAAGCTTTCCCACCCCCCACCCTTCTTCACCCAAACTCGACCTCTTCTGCTTCCTGTGGCCACAATTTCTTATCAGGGAAACACCGGCTGCTTGGATTCCACACACCCGAATGGCCTGGCTGTCTGAGTGCCATTTGTTGGCTGCTGGTGCTGCTTTTTTCTGCTTCTTTTGATTTCTTCCTTACCTCTCACCACCTCCCCCTCCTTTCACTCAAATACCTGGCTCCGTGCACCATCTTGCTTCTTCCTGAGGGGCTGTAGAGCTCCGTTCTAGTGTGCAGCTGCTTCCTGGTCTGGGCTGCCGCGCTGACAGGATCCCGGGGCTTTTGTGCATTTGTTTCTTTTGAATTGTTTGTTTGTTTTCTTTTCCTTTTCTTGAGTTGGGAGCCCTTTCTGGCCAGGGTGTTGCGCGGCAACAAGACTTCCCCCTAGGCTTGCACAAACATGCAGAGGGATACCTGAGGGCATTTCTTTTCACGTTGGTTTTTTTTTCTGTGTTTTTGGGGGACTTTCTTGTTCTTTTTTCTTTTTTTAATTTGCTTTGTTTTCTTTTTCCTCTTTTTCCCTTTTTGTCTTTCTTCATTGCTCAGTTTCTTGTCTCTCTATATCTTCCTTCTCTTTCTGTTCCCTGAATACCTGACATTGTATACCTCTAAACCTTCTAGCCAGGCTGTACTGGAACACCTGAGAGCAACTTCTCCAGACCTCATAGCTGCACCGGTGGAATCACTGGGAACTTTGCAGTTCTTTAACCTTTCTGATTTTTATTTATTCATTCTTTTCTTTTCTTCCTCTTCCCCTTTACTTTTTTCTCCATTTTATAGTCTCTCATCTCTCCACTCCAACAGCAAGCTCCCCTAGCATTCTTTTTTGTTTGTTTGTATATTTTTGGTTCCCATTCCTCTCTCCTCTCTCCCATATCCATCTTAGCTCCACACATAACAATCTCCCTGCTGCATCCTGCCTACCTGAACCATGCACTTGACATCACACTACCAAGCAGCACAAGCACGGCCTACTGGAACCTACCCTGCACTGATTACTGACCTTTTTTGGTGGCTGTAGTAAGCACCACAAACAACCCATCCCAGTAACTCCTCTTCAGCTAGACCTGCCCTGCTGTACCATATCTGAGTGACTAACCCTGCCAATTAGAGAAGGAGGCGAAAAGTATTGTGCCCACAGATGCGCAAACAACTCAGAAATAGTCAAATTTAAAAAAAAAATAGGGTGGGGATGAAACAAACAAATCTACAATCAATAAACACGAAAAATAACTACTGAATGCCCCGAAGACAGCAGACAATATCAAAACATTTACAAAAACAGGACAGGATGGTTCCAGTAGGCATCCAAAATAAAACAACGGATGACTCTCCAGTGGTAGGAAAATGCACTAGAACTACCTGATAGGCAATTCGAATCTCTAATACTCAGAATTCTCCAAGACCTAAGGCAAAAAGTTGAAAAATATGAGGAAAAAAAAAGACAAATTCATGGTAAGTACAGACAAAAAATTGGAAGAATTCAGGAAAATAATGCAGTAACAAAATGCCAAAATAAATTCACAAATAGAAATTATACAAAGACAACAATTAGAAATCAAAAAGATAAACAACAAGATTTCAGAAATGCATGGTGTCATAGAAGGGCTGAGAAGCAGATTTGAAAAAGAGGAAGACAGGATCAGTGGAATTGAAAACAAACACTTGGATACAACTCTGTTTCAGGAAAACTCAGAAAAAAGAACAGAGAAAAATGAAGAGACCCTGAGAGTTATGTAAGATACAATTAAAAGCAAAAATCTGTGAGTGATTAGAATTCCAGAACAGGGGAAGACAACAGAAAACACAGAGAGGATCATGGAAGAACGGCTGACAGAAAACTTCCCCAATATCATGAAAAATGAAAAGCTGGCCATCCAAGAAGCTCAATGAACCTCATATAGAAGAGAACCCAAAAGAAAATCACCAAGGCAGACGATAATCACACTCATCAAAACCAAAGACAAACAAAGAATCCTGAGAGCAGCTACTGAAAAACAAGAAGTCACATACAGAGGAAAAACAATAAGACTAAGCTCAGATTATTCGGCAGAAACCATGCAGGAAAGAAGGCAATGGGATGAAATATATAAAATCTTGAAAGAAAAAAATTGTCAGCCAAGAATAACATATCCTGCAAAACTCTCGTTCAAATTCGATGGTGAATTTAGGTCATTTCCAGATAAACAGAAATTAAGGGAATGTGTAAAAGTCAAACCAAACTTCCAAGAATTATTAAAGGGAGTTCTTCGATCTGAGGACAAACAACTTCAGCTCACAGGTGGAATCTAGGACACGGGATCATACCAGCCAGATACCAAACTAGGAAATGACCTCTCAAGGACTATCCAAAACCAAAAGAAATACAACAGGGAATCAGAGCAGTTAATCAGTAAATGACAACAACATCAAAACAATAAAAGAGGGAATAAACGGCATAGGTATAGATCCTTCTAACGGAGAGGAGGCAAGGTGATACCGAGTAATGGCAGACTGCTTCAAACGTAGAAAGAAAAGGGTAAAATTCAAGGTAACCACAAAGAAAGTAAACAAACATACTCATAAAAAAAAAAAGAGGAAAAAAAGTCTCAGCAAAAACAAAACCTACAAAAACAAAAGAAATGAACACAAAATCCACAAACAAAAGTAACTCAGCACAAGAGAGTAAGAAGAACAAAGAAAACTTCAACACCACAAAAAAAAGCACTATAAAATGACAGCAACAAACTCACATCTATCAATAATTACACTGAATGTAAATGGACTCAATGCACCCATAAAGAGACGGACAGTGACAGAATGGATAAGAAAACAGGATCCATCAATATGCTGTCTACAAGAGACACACCTTAGAAACAAAGATGTGAATTTATTAAAAGTCAAATGTTCGACAAAAATATATCCAGCTAACAACTACCTAAAAAGAGCAAGAGTGGTTATTCTAATCTCAGATAAAATAGACTTTAAAACGAAATCTACCATAAAAGACAAAGAAAGACACTACATAATGATTAAGGGATGATCTATCATGAAGACATAACCATAATAAACATCTATGCACCCAATGACAGGGCTCTAAAATACATAAAACAAACTCTAACAACACTGAAAAGAGAAATTGACAGTTCCACAATAATAGTAGGAGACTTCAACACACCACTCTCACTAAAGGACAGAACAACTAAGAAGAAACTCAGCAAAGATACAGAAGACCTAAAGGGCACAATCAGCCAATTTAACCTCATAGACATATATAGAACACTCCATCCAACCGCTGCAAAGTACACATTCTTTTCCAATGCACATGGAACGTTTTCCAGAATAGACCACATCTTAGGCCACACATCAATCCTCAACAGGATCCAAAACATTGAGATAATTCAAAGTATCTTCTCTGACCACAAGGCCATCAAGGTAGAAATTTTAATGACAAAAACAGCAAGGAAAAAAAATCAATTACATAGAAACTGAATAATACCCTGCTTACACATCAGTGGGTAATAGAAGAAATCAGAGATAGAATCAAAAAATTCCTAGAATCAAATGAGAATGAAAACACAACATACCAAAACCTTTGGGACAAAGCAAAGGCAGTCCGCAGAGGACAATTTGTAGCAATAGATGCACACATCAAAAAAGAAGAAAGGGACAAAATCAAAACATTAACTACAGAACTCGAACAAATAGAAAGAGAACAGCAAAAAAAAAAAGCCTACAACCACCAAAAGAAAGGAAATAGTAAAGATCAGAGCAGAAATAAATGAAATAGAGAACAGAAAAACAATAGAAAGAATCAACAAAACCAAAAGTTGGTTCTTTGAAAGAATCAACAAAATCGACAAACCACTGGCCAGACTGACAACAGAAAAAGAGCAGAGGGCACAAATAACCCAAATAAGAAATGAAATGGGGGATATTACAATAGACCCAACTGAAATAAAAAGGATATAACAGAATATTGTGAAAAACGATACTCCAACAAATTTGAAAACCTAGAGGAAATGGATAACTTTCTAGAAACACACGGCCTACCAAAACTACAACAAAGTGATGTTGAAAATTTGAACAGACCCATAACAAAAGAAGAGATTGAAAAGGTAATAAAAAAAAAACTCCCCAACAAAAAAAAGCTCTGGCCCAGATGGCTTCACTGGAGAATTCTACAAAAAATTCACAGAAGAGCTTGTACCAGTACTACTCAAGCTATTTCAGAGCATAGAACAGGAAGCAACACTTCTGAATTCATTCTATGAAGCCAGCATAACGCTGATACCAAAACCAGGCAAAGATGCCACAAAAAAAGAAAATTACAGATCAATATCTCTTATGAATATAGTTGCAAAAATTCTCAACAAAATTCTAGCCAATAGAATTCAACATCATATCAAACAAATAATACACCACAACCAAGTAGGATTCATATTAGGTATGCAAGGAGGGTCAACAATAGAAAATTAATCAACGTAATCCACCACATAAATAAAAGGAAAGAAAACAATTACATGATCATCTCAATTGACACAGAAACGGCATTAGACAAAGTCCAACACGCATTCCTGATAAAACTCTCAATGAAATAGGTATAGGATGGAAATTTCTCAACATAAGAAAGGCAAAACCTACAGCTAACATCATTCTTAATGGAAACAAGGGTGCACTTTATCACCACTCCTATTTAACATTGTGCTGGAAGTTCTAGCTAGAGCAATAAGGCAAGAAAAAGAAATAAAGGGCATCGAAATTGGTAATGAAGTTAAACTGTCCCTGTTTGTGGATGATATGATACTATACATAGAAAACCCCAAAGACTCCATGAGAAATCTACTGGAACTAATAGAAAGATTCAGCAGAGTAGCAGGATATAAGATAAACACACAAAAATCAGTTTGATTCTTACACACCAATAAAGAGAAAGATGAAAAGGAAAGAAGGAAAACAATACCATTCATAATAGCCCCTAAAAAAATGAAATACTTAGGAATAAATCTAACCGGGGATGTAAAAGACCTATACAAAGAAAACTACAAAACAATTCTGCAAGAAACCCAAAGGGATCCACATAAATGGAAAAACATACCATGCTTATGGAAAGGTAGACTCAACATTGTGAAAATGACAATTCTACCCAAAGCAATTTACAAATACAACACAATCCCAATCCAAATACCAACAACATTCTTCAAAGAGATTCAAAAACTAATCATTAACTTCATATGGAAAGCGAAGAAGCCCCAAATAAGTAAAGCACTATTGAAGAAGAAGAATAAAGTAGGAGGACTCACACTATCTAACCTCAGAACCTACTATACAGCTAAGTTAGTCAAAACAGCCTGGTACTGGTACAACGAAAGATACATTGACGAATGGAACAGATTGAGAACCCAGATGTAAATCCATCCACCTATGGTTGCCTGATCTTCGACAAGGGCCCAAAGTCCATCAAATGGGGAAAAGACAGTCTTTTTAACAAATGGTGCTGGCAAAACTGAATATCCATCTGCAAAAAAATGAAACAGGGCCCATACCTCACACCATATACAAAAACTAACTCAAAATGGATCAAAGACCTAAATATAAAGCCAAAAACTATAAAGTTCATAGAAGAAAAAATAGTACCAATGCTACAGGCCCTAATGCACAGCACTAACAGGTTACAAACCATAACTATCAACACACAAACCCCAGAAGATAAGCTAGATAACTGGAATCTTCTAAAAATCAAAGACTTATGCTCTTCAAAAGACTTCACCAAAAGAGTAAAAAGAGAACCTATAGACTGGGAAAAAATTTTTGGACAGTACAAGTCAGACAAAGGTCTAATCTCCATAATCTACAACAAAAAGAAAAATATTCCTATTAAAAAATGGGCAGAGGAAATGAACAGACACTTCACCAAAGAAGATATTCAAGCGGCCAACAGACACATGAGGAAATGCTCGTGATCTCTAGCCATTAGAGAAATGCAAATTAAAACCACAATGAGATATCATCTCACCCCGGCATTACTGGCACGAATCAAAAACACTGGAAATAACAAATGTAGGTTGGATGGGCTGCTGGGAGATCGGAACTCTTATGCAATGCTGGTGGAAATGAAAAATGATACAACAATTTTGGAAAATATTATGACACTTCTTAGAAAGCTAGAAATAGAAATACCATATGATCCAACAATCCCACTCCTAGGAATATATCCTAGGGAAATAAGACTCATCACTCGAGTAGACATATGCACACCCATATTCATGGCAGCATTGTTCACAATAGCAAAAAGATGGAAACAACCTAGATGCCCATCAACAGACGAATGGATAAACTATGGTACATACACACAATGGAGTACTATGCAACGAGAAAGAACAATGATGACTCTGTGAAGCATCTCATAACATGGATGAAACTGGAGGACATTATGCTGAGTGAAATAAGTCAATCACAGAAGAACAAATATTGTATGAGACAACTACTGTAAAAACTCATGAAAAAGTTTTCACCCAAAAAGAAAAAACTTTGTTGGTTACAAGGGATGGGAGAGGTGGGGGGGAAATACTAAATAGGCAATAGGTAAGTGATACCTTTGGTGAAGGGTGAGACAGTATACAATACTGGGGAAACCAGCACAACTTGTACAAGGAAAGGTCATGGAAACTCCATAGACACGTCCAAACTCCCTGAGGGACCGAATTGCTGGGCAGAGGGCTGTGGGGACCATGGTCTCGGGGAACATCTAGCTCAATTGGCATAACACAGTTGATAAAGACAATGTTCTACGTTCTACCTTGGTGAGTAGCGTCTGGGGTCTTAAAAGCCTGTGAGCAGCCATCTAAGGTACTCAACTGGTCTCACCCCTTTGGGAGTAAGGGAGAATGAAGAGAACAGGATACAAGATAAAGATTAGTCCAAAGGACTAATGGACCACAGCTACCAAGGTTTCCACCAGACTGAATCCAGTACAGCTATATGGTGCCTGGCTACCACCACTGACTGCTCTGACCGGGATCACAACAGAGGGTTCTGGACAGAGTTAGAAAAAGATGTAGAACAAAATTCTAACACAAAAAAAAAGACCAGACTTAATGGCCTGAAAGAGACTGGAGAAACCCCAAGAGTATGGCCCCCAGACACCCTTTGAGCTCAGTGTTTAAGTCATTTCCGCATTACCATTCAGCTGGGGATTGGACAGCCCCATAAAACAAAACGGGTATAATGAGGCACAGCAGACCAGGGACAAGGACTAGAAGGCAGAAGGGGGCAGGAAAGCTGGTGATAGGGAAGCCAAGGTTGAGTAAGGACAGCATTGACATGTAGTGGGGTTGTTAACCTTTGTCATAGGGCAACATGTGTACTAACTGTTGAATGAGAAACTATTGTGTTCCGTAAACCATCTAAAGTGAGAATAGCAGCACAACTGGAAGAACATAATCAATGTCACTAAACTGTACATGTAGAAATTTTTGAAATGGTGTATCTTTGGCTATGTATATTTTCACACACAAAAAAAAAGTCAAGAAGGGAGAGGGTTGACACGTTGTGGTGTTGCTAACCAATGTCATGAAAACAATATGTGTACTGGCTGTTTAATGAGAAACTATGTGTTTTGTAACCTTCACCTGAAGTACAATTAAAAATATATATATATATATAAAAATAAAATAAAAGGTAAAAGTAGCTTGATGGGTGAGGATGTAAGAGAAGAATGAAACTGCTGAGTTACAGAGACAGGGAAAAATGAATAAAGATTGGGGAGAACTGTGCCATCAGCATCTCTGACACAGAACAGGTGACCAAATTAGGCTAACAGAATAACATGGTGTGAAAGGGCATCAGGTAAAATACTGCACAATTTTCCTCTCGGAAACCCTGATGTATAGTGGTTGAGAGCTATGCTGCTAACCAAAAGATTGGCAGTTAGAATACGTCAGGAACTCCTTGGTAAACCCTATGGGGCAGTTCTACTCTGTCCTATAGGGTCACTATGAGTTGGAATCGACTTGACAGCAACAGGTTTTGTTTTTTTTATTTTCCTCTCTAGCTAGCTGTTGGCACACTTTGAATCAGTCACTGTCAGATGGTGGCACAAAATATTAATACTTTGAAGAAAAATCACTTACGAATCAATGCAACATCTGTATCATTCTCTTAGTCACCAGTCACATACATGCTAATCGACAAGAAATGTGAATTATAGCTGAACAGACTGCATAAGGTATTGTTATATCGTGTGTCTTGTTTACACAAATGGTATCACACTTTTAAAAAAACTACCACTTCCTTTCTTTCCCTTAACAGTATGTTCTTGAGATTTATTCATGGTTATAGATATAGATCTAATTCATTCTTCTCAACCACTGAATAGTATTCAGTCAGGTGGATTATTTTGAAAGTCACTTTTAAGATGTGAATTTAACCCTTTATGTTTACTGTAATTATATTTCAAGTTACTTTTAATAATTAGTACTTTCCAACTATTGTACTTTTCCTTACTTCTTTTTTCTCTTTTAATATATCTTACTGCTTATTCCTTTTCCTCTACCAGTTTAAAAATATGTATGTAATTATTTTAAATCACATCATATGCATACAAAACCTGGACAATGAAAAAGGAAAACAGAAGAAGAATTGATACATTGAATTGTGGTGTTGGCAAACAATGTTCAATAGACCACGGACTGCCAGAAGAATGAATATGTACAAATCAGTTTTAGAAGAAATACATCCAAGATGCTCCTTAGAAGTGAAAATGGCAAGACTTCAGCTTGCTGAATATATTAGGTGGTAATCCTGCACAAGCATAGGTCATGCTCCTAGTTCTGGATGGCTGCCTCAAAAAAACAAAAACAAAAATCCATTGCCATTAAGTCGAGTTCAATTCATAGAGACCCTATAGAACATGGTACAACTGTCCCATAGGGTTTCCAAGGAGCGACTGGTGGATTTGAACTGCCACTCTTTTTGTTAGCAGCCATAACTCTTAACCACTGTGCCACTAGGGCTCCACCTGCCTCTGATACTTCCCCAAATCGTGAATACAGTATGTTAGCTGGTCCTGGGCTATCAGGAGGAATTAGTTCAGAACTAGGTATATAATCAGAACCTCCAGCTCGATCTCTGTTTCTAATTATACTTGAGGTTCCTCCCTCAATTCTTGCATCAAATCTTTACTTTTCTATGGGTCATATGATTACTTCCTATTCAAAACTATGGGTTTTCTTTCTTTTCTGACCTACCGAGAATTTTTCTATTGTTTTTAAGATATCTATGTAACTTTAGGAGTCCCTGGGTGGTGCAAGTGGTTAACTCACGCAGCTGCTAACCAAAACACTAGTGGCTCAAGTCCGCCCAGCAGTGCCTCTGAAGAATGGCCTGGCAAACTACTTCTGAAAAATCAGCTATTAAAAACCCTATGGAGTAAAATTCTACTCTGAGACACATGGGGTGGCCATGAATCAGAATCCTCTCAATAGCAACAGGTTTATGTAATTTTAGCTGATATATGAGTTGTATCTATGGCTGTGGGTATATATATACGTCTATGCATTCAGAACAGAGAGATATAGGATTAGGTTTCTGTTCACTCTGTTATCTTTAGAAAAAGAAACCCAATTATTGATTTTTAACTTTTAGATTTAGTATATAACCACATCCCAACTCTTGGCACTCTCTACCAACCTCATTATTCTTTATTTTTTCCCCATAGCAATCATCATCATCTGACATGCTCCATATTAATTGGCTTATTTGTTGTTTATGATCTATATTTCCCCACTAAATAAAAATTTCATGAAGTTAAGAACTTTGGCTTTTTTGCTGACATATCTCTAGCTCATAAAAGAGTACCTAAACATATTAGGAACACAAACACTATACATGCCAAAATAATAAATAAATTAATTAACTGAAAGCACCAAAAATCAAACTATGGTTACAAAAGAGAATGCAAATGTCATTCACACTGACAATATGAAAGTATAAATCCAGACCCTGGAAATAGAGGAGGTAGAGGAAGGGCAGGAAGGTAAAGAAAATACTAAGTGCATTAATACCCTCACCATAGAAAACAGGGATCAAAGACACTGTTTACCACTGATGAAGAAGAAATGAAGGCTTAAGTATAGTACCTAATGTTGCCAAGTTAGTCAATGAAGGATTTTTTTTTTATATATATAATTGTATAGTGATGTTGGAAGGATGGGAGATATATGTTCTCTTCTATTATAAAAAGTCAATAACAAATATTTTAAAAATCAGGAAATAGAAGTATATTATTAATAGAAATGGAGAAAACAATCAGTAATAATAGCTAGAACAGACTACTGATTTCACTTAATATAGCTAATGGTTGGAAGTAGTGGAATGGTGGACTAATGTTTTGTTTTGTAAGTTCTTTGAAATATTTGATTTACTTTTTACTATATGCTTCCATTATTTTCATAAAAATAAAACAGGGTGGGGCCAAATTGGCAGAGCAGTCAGATGCTTCTGGTGGTCCCTCTCACAACAAAGACCAGAAAAAACAAATGAATCAACTATATATGATAATCTATCTAGGAGCCCTGAACATCAAAGACAAAGTTGAGGAAACAGACTGAGTGGCAGGGGAGGCAGAGGCAGTTCAGAAGCAACAAGGAGTTGCCAGACCTGACACAGCAGGAGCTGGAGCCCTTCAGGCCAGATCAGCTGATGTGCACAGTGAGGCAAGCAGTGGTGCTCAGGAGGTGTTTTCTATATCGGGAGAGACCCAGTGGCAGAGAATTTACTTGGCCATCCAGAACCAGTGAGAAGCAGCCCTCAATTGGTGAAAGATAAGTACTTGCATCTGGCCTACAGTGCGGATCAAAAACAACCCCCTTTGGGAAAACCTTTCTCCCATTTACCTCCCGACTCCCTGCTCTGCACCTAGTCTGGGATGGCTTCAGCCACTCTTGAGTCCCCTGGGCTGGAAGCAGGACCCATCACACATCCTGAGCAATTCTCCTGGCCTTGGAGAGGGAACAAACTAGCAAACAGGGGAAAAAATAATCTGCCAGCCCTCCTAAGCCAGGAACTCAGGGTAGGCACAGCTCCTTTGCTTAGGCCCAGGCTTAAGGGGTCCACAGACTTTGAATGTCTTTCACCCACATGTAGACTAGTGTGGGCCCATTTCAACAGCATAGGCCCTCATTACCAAAGTACAAAAGAGTATATACGTAAAGTCTAACTTCAACTGCTTCAGCTATGAAGTGACAGCTCATGACATTCAACACTGCTCTGCTCATTAAGCAGGGTCTTCACTTATCCACATCAGGTGCCTGAGAACTGGTGGCACCACCTATGCCACCTAGCCACCTGTGACAAGGGGCCCAAGAATAAGTGGTGCTCCCCAGTCCTTAAAGCCAACAACATCAAGTGCTCATAGTCCAGCTGCAAAACCACCCACTTACACGCTCTAGGGAACAGAGACATGCTTTTCTCCTGGACAGTCAGGGGCAGCTGTCAGCCCCTTGCCTTGCTCAGTGTGTAACCCTCTACTGCAGCCAGATACCTGTGCCTACATGAATCACCCATGCCAGTCTAGGACTATAGCTGACTGCCTGCACCACATACTCAGTGACTGACTACTTGGACACCTGAGCTGAATCCATACAAGAAAGGTAAATGGAAATCTGTGTTTACATACTTAGTAACAGATCTAACCAGCTGGTGACAGGACGTTAGAGCTTCAAAGGTGCCAATGATCAAACAAGCTCACACGAGCAGCCTATTTGGGCATATCAAAACAAAGAAAAACAACAAGCTAGGACAAAATAAACAAACAAAAATAAATAAATAAAATAACTTATTGAAAGCTCAGAGAAAACAGTCAATATCAAATCACATAAAGAGGCAGATCATGATGGCTTCAGAAAGCTCCCAAAACAGGAAATCAAAAAATTTTCCAAAAGAAGAGAATTTCTTGGAATTACCAGAGGTAGAAAACAAAAGATTAATATAGAGAACTTTTCAAGATATCAGGAAGGAAATGAGGTAAGACGCAGACCAAGCTTAGGAAAACACAGACAAAACAATACAGCATCTCAAAGAGGTTATTTAAGAGCATAATGACAAATTTAAATAGACTGCAAGAATCCATAGAGGGACAGGAATCAGAAATCCAGGAGATTAACAATAAAATATCAGAATTAGACAACTCAGTAGAAAGTCATAGGAGCAGAATTGAGGCAATGGAAGTCAGAATTAGTGAGACTGAAGAGAAATCAATTGACACCAACTTATTTGAGGAAAAATCAGATAAAAGAATTTTAAAAAATGAAGGTACTCTAAGAATTATGCAGGACTGTATCAAGAAGAATAACCTACGAGTGATTGGAGTACTAAAACAGGGAGGGTAACAGAAAATACAGAGAGAATTGTTGAAGATTTGTTGGCAGAAATCTTCCCTGATACTGTGAAAGATGAGAAGATATATATCCAAGATGTTTATCGAACCCCACATACAGTAGATCCCAAAAGAAAGCCACCAAGATATATTATAATCAAACTTACCAAAACTTAAGATAAAGAGAGAACTTTAAGACTGGCTAGGGAAAAGCGAAAAGTCATCTACAAATGAGAGTCAATAAGACTAACTTTGGACTACTCAGCAGAAACTATGCAGGCAAGAAGGCAATGGGATAACATATATAAAGCCTGGAAGGAAAAAAATTGACATCCAAGAATTATATATCCAGCAAAACTGTCTCTTAAATGTGATAGTGAAATTAATGCATTTCCAGGTAAACAGAAGTTTAGGGAATTTGCAAAAACCAAACCAAAATTACAAGAAATACTAAACGGAGTCCTCCAGTTAGAAAATAACATCAGATCACAACCCAAGACTAGAACACAGAACAGAGCAACCAGATATCAACCCAGATAGGAAACTCACAAAAATAAATCAAAGCTAAAGCACTGAAAAGAAGGAAATAGAGATATCAATACGGAAAAGATGATAAAATTAAAACAAAAAAGTGGGACTAAAAAAAGTAGACATAGATTTTTCATATAGGAAGGAAATCAAGGCAATATAAAGAAATAAAAGACTGGTTAAACTTAGAAAAATAGCGGTAAATATTAAGGTAACCACAAAGGAATCTAACAATCCTACAAATCAAAATAAAAAAGTAGAAAAGCATAAAGACCCAGCAAATACAAAATCAACAACAATGAAAAAGACGAAAAAAATACATTAAAAAACCACTCAGCACAGAAAATTAAGTCAAACAAAGAAACTGTGAACAACACACAAAAAAAGATATCAAAATGACAGCACTAAACTCATACGTATCAATAATTATGCTGAATGTAAATAGACTAAATGCATTAATAAAGAGACAGAGAATGGCAGAATGGATAAAAACATGATCCAGCTATATGCTGCCTACAAGAGATGCACCTTAAACTTAAAGACACAAACAAACTAAAGCTCAAAGGATGAAAAAAAATATCAAGCAAATAACACTCAAATAAGAGAAGGAGTGGCAATATTAATCTTTGACAAAATAGACTTTAAAGTAAAATCCACCACAAAGGATAAGGAAGACACTGTATAATGACTAAAGGATCAGTACACCAGAGGATATAACTACAATAAATATTTATGCACCCAACAACAGGGCTCCAAACTACATAAAACAAACTCTAACAGCATTGAAAAGAGAGATAAACAGCTCCACAATAACAGTAGGAGACTTCAACACTCTACTTTCAGTGAAGGACAGAACATCCAGAAAAAGCTCAATGAAGAAACGGAAGATCTAAATGCTACAATCAAGCAACTTGATCTCATACACACATACTGAACACTCCACCCAACAGCAGCCAAGTATACTTTCTTTCCCAAAGCACATGGAACAGTCTCCAGAACAGACCACATATTAGGCTATAAAGCAACCCTTAACAAAATCCTAAGCACTGAAATTTTACAAAGCATCTTTTATGACCATAAAGCCATAAAATAGAAATCAATAACATAAAAAAAAGAATAAAAATCAAACACATGGAAACTGAACAACACCTTGCTCAAAAACTACTGCATTATAGAAGAAATTAAGGATGAAATAAACAAATTCATGCAATCAAACGGGAATGAAAACACATCCTACCAGAACATTTGAGACACAGCAAAAGCAGTGCTCAGAGGTCAGTTTATAGCAATAAATGCACATACCCAAAAAGAAGAAAAAGCCCAAATCCAAATATTACTGTACAACTCAAAGAAGTAGAAAGAGAGTAGCAAAAGAAGTCCTTGGATGCCAAACGAAGGGAAATAATAATAATTAGAACAGAATTAAATGAAATAGAGAATAGAAAAACAATTGAAAGAGTTACAAGATCAAAGTCTGGTTCTTTGAAAAGATCAACAAAATTGATAAACCATTAGCCAAACTGACAAAAGAAAAACAGGAGAGGAAGAAAATAACCCAAATAAGAAATGAGATGGGCGATATCACAACAGACCTAACTGAAATTAAAAGAATCCTAACAGAATACTATGAAAAATTGTACTCTAACAAATTTGAAACCCTAGAGGAAATGGACAAATTTCTAGAAACACACTACCTACCTAAACTAACACACACAGAGGTAGAACAACTAAAAAAAACCGTAACAAAAAAAGAGATCCTGAAAGTAATTAAAAAACTCCCAACAAAAAAAAGCCCTGGCCTGGACGGCTACACTACAGAATTCTACCAAACTTTCAGAGAAGAGATAACAACACTACTACTAAAGGTATTTCAGAGCATAGAAAAGGATGGAATACTCCCAAACTCATTCTCTGAAGTCAGCAGAACCTGGTACCAAAACGAGGTAAAGACACCACACAAAAAGAAAATCACCGAACAATATCTCTCATGAACATTGACGCAAAAATCCTCAACAAAATTCTAGCCAATGGAATTCAGCAACATATCAAAAAAATGATTCACCATGACCAAGTGGGATCCATACCAGGTATACAGGAATGGTTCAACATTTGAAAAACAATCAATGTAATCCATCACATTAATAAAACAAAAGACAAGAACCACATGATCTTATCAATTGGTGCAGAAAAGGCATTCAAAAAAGTCCAACACCTATTCATGATAAAAACTCTCAACAAAATAGGAATAGAAGGGAAATTCCTCAACGCAATTAAGAGCATTTATACAAAGTCAACAGCCAACATCATCCTAAATGGAGAGACTGTGAAAGCATTCCCCTTGAGAACAGGAACCAGACAAGGATGCACTTTATCATAACTCTTATTCAGCAATGTTCTGGGCGTCCTAGCCAGAGAAATTAGGCTAGAAAAAGAAATAAAGTGCATCCAAATTGGTAAGGAAGAAGTCAAACTATCTCTATTTGTAGATGATATGATCTTATACACAGAAACCCCAAAGAATCCACAAGAAAACTACAGGAACTAATAGAAGACTTCAGCAAAGTATCAGCATAAAGATAAACATACAAAAATCAGTTGGATTCCTCTACACCAACAAAGAGAACTTCGAATAGGAAATCACTAAATCAATACCATTTACAATAGCCCTCAAGAAGATAAAATAGTTAGGAATAACTCTAACCAGAGATGTAAAAGACCTATATAATGAAAACTACAAGACACTATTACAAGAAACCAAAAGAGACCTGCATAAGTGGAAAAACATACCTTGCTCATGGATAGGTAGACTCAACATTGTGAAAATGTCAATTCTTCCCAAAGCAATCTACAGATACAATGTAATCCCGATCCAAATTCCAACAGCATTTTTTAATGAGATGGATAACCAAATCACCAACTTCATAAGGAAAGGGAAAAGGCCCCAGATAAGTAAAGTATTACTGAAGAACAAGAACAAAGCGGGAGGCCTCACACTACCTGATTTTAGAACCTATTATACCATCGCGGTAGTCAAAACAGCCTGGTACTGGTACAACAGATACACAGACCAATGGAACAGAATTGAGAATCCAGACATAAATTCATCCACCTATGAGCAGCTGATATTTGACAAAGGTCCAAACTCCATTAATTGGGGAAAAGAGTCTCTTTAACAAATGGTGCTGGCATAACTGAATATCCATCTGCAAAAAACTGAATCAAGACCCATACCTCACACTGTGTACAATAACTAACTCAAAATGGATCAAAGACCTAAATATAAAATAGGGACAATGCTAGGGGCCCTAATACATGGCATGAACAGAATACAAACCATAAGTAACAATGCACAAACACCAGAAGAGAAACTAGATAACTGGGAGCTCCTAAAAATCAAACACTTATGCTCATCAAAAGACTTCACCAAAAGAGTCAAAAGACAACATAGACTTGGAAAAAAATTTGGCTACAACAAATCCCATTAGCATCTTAGCTCTAAAATCTACTAGATACTGCAAAACCTCAACAACAAAAGGACGAATAACCCAATTAAAAAAATGTGCAAAGGCTATGAATAGGCACTTCACCAAAGAAGACAGACACATGAAGAAATATCCAGGATCATTAGTCATTAGAGAAATGCAAATCAAAACTACAATGAGATACCATCTCACCCCAACAAGTCTACCATTAATCCAAAAAACACAAAATAATAAATGTTGGAGAGACTGGAACACTTACACACTGTTGATGGGAATGTAAACTGGTACAACCACTTTGGAAATCAATTTGGCACTTCCTTAAAAAACTAGAAATAGAAGTACCATACGATCCAGCAATCCTGCTCCTTGGAATATATCCTAGAGAAATAAGAGCCATCACACGAATAGACATATGCACACCCATGTTCACTGCAGCACTGTTCACAATAGCAAAAAGATGGCAACAACCTAGATGCCCATCAACGGACAAATGAATAAACAAATTATGGTATAGTCACATGATGGAATAGTACACAACCATAAAGAACAAGGATAAATCCATGAAACGTCTTGTAACATGGAGGAATCTGGAAGGCATTATGCTAGGTGAATTTAGTCAGTCACAAAAGGACAAATATTGTATAAGACCACCCTTATAAAAACTCAAGAAAAGGTTTATTCTTTAATGATTACGAGGGTGGGGAGGGAGGGAGAGGGTTATTGAGTAACTAAATAGTAGACAAGAATTATCTTAGGTGAAGGGAAGGACAGCACACACTTCAGGGGAAGTCAGCACAACTGGACTAAACCAAAGCTAAGAAGTTTCCTAAATACAACCAAACACTTTGAGGAACAGAGTAACAGGGGTAGGAGTCTGGGGATCATGCGTTCAGGGAACATCCAGGTCAATTGGCATAACAAAGTTTATTAAGAAAATGTTCTTCATCCTACTTTGGTGAGTGGCATCTGGAGTCTTATAAGCTAGCAAGCAGCCATCTAAGATGCATCAATTGGTCCCTACTGGCCTGGAGTAAAGGAGAACGAAGAACATCAAAGACACAAAGAAAGTAGCAGCCCAAGAGACAGAAAGGGCCACATAAACCAGAGACTGCATCAGCCTGAGACCAGAAGAACTAGATGGTGCCCAGCTATCACCAATGACCACCCTGATGGGGAGCACAGCAAAGAGTCCTTGTTGGATCAGGAGAAAAGTGGGGTGAAGAACTCAAATTCAAGTAAAAAAGACCATACCTAATGGTCTGACTGAGACTAGAGAACCAGAAAGTATGGCCCCTGGACTGGCAACCCAGAACTAAAACCATTCTCGAGGACAACTCTTCAGACAAAGATTAGACTGGACTATGGCACATAAAATGATACCAGTGAAGAGTGTGCTTCTTAGTGCAAGCAGATTCATGAGACTAAATGGGCAACTCCTGTCTGGAGGAGAGATGAGAAGGCAGAGAGGGTCAGGAGCTGGTTGAATGGACACGGGAAATCAAGGGTGGAAAAGAGGAGTGTGCTGTCACATAACAATGTGTGTATAAATTTTTGTATGAGATAACTAACTTGAATTGTAAACTTTCACTTAAAGTAAAACAATAAAAATAAAATAATGTTGTTTATTTTGATAAAAATAAACAGTGTTAAGACAAAGGAAGAAGCAGTAGGAGAAACAGCAGGAGAAAAAAAGAAACTGAAAAATAAGGGGGAGCATTTGTTTTGTATTTTTTGGGGGGAGATGGGTTCTGATTTTTATTTTTCATATTTATTTAAAACCTGAAAATTCTTATTCATCATATGCAGGGTTAACTAATCTAACATTAACAAAGAGTACATTACCCAAGCAATTATAGAAGCGAGTAGTGTTTGCTATCTACAAAAAAGGAAAGAAAACTCATGGGGTGTGAATGATTAAACATTTAAAAAGCACTGAAGAGCATCATTATATTTTCACATCAGTAGACCAACAAAAAAAAATAGTATTGAAACTTTCTTAACAGAAATCGAGGAACAATATTTTCTTCTAGAATAAATAGATTGGTTTCTAATAAACATCAAGTATCTTTTTTTTTTTTTTAAATCCAACGTTTTCTTGAGGGGTCACTATTCTTTATTTTAATCAAGTCTCCTGATCTTGGCGGCAATGTCTATAAAGTTGCTTAACAGAGAGATGCAGAGAGTTTGCCGTGAAAAACTTTGGAGACACAGAAAGATAACATGTCAATGAAGCCTGCTCCTCTCATTCCTGTGAATCACCTTAGTGAAGGCAGTGCTGTGGGGACAACAGCCAACTAGAAGATCAATACTAAGGATCACTAGATCAATCCACTGGAAAGGTGTGTTCTGGAGAATTCTGGCTATATTCTTTCCGAGTCATTTAAATACTGAGGTGGTAGGTATTCACTGTAATCCTCTTTACAATTTATTTCATTATTGAAAGTTTTAGTGGAATCATGAATATTTAATGACACTAGAGAGAAAAACAGGCTTTAAAATATATCTCAAAATTGCCAGTGAAAATGCTTAGATAGCAAACAACACCGTTTCCAAGGTGAAAAATTTTACTGAATAAATGCAGAGACAGCTGTTTTCAGAAAATCGCATTTTCCCCAGTCCCGAGTGAGACATGTGCTTACACATCACAACGTTAATAGTCACGTTGTGTTACTCGATTTAGTGCAACATAAGGCAGTGTGACTAATGCAACCTGATGGTATAGCTTCGGGTGAGAGAAAAATCCATCACCTAGGAAATGTGAAGAAAAGATGCTCTTTTTTTTTTTTTTTTTTTTTTTTTTGAAAACAAAGGTTAAATAAATCAAAGTTTTCAGAAGAAGGAAAAAGTCATGCAAAAGAGAGTCAGTCCTTCTTTGCAATGATCCCTGGGTACATCAGGGAGAGAAATCTGAATCAAACATGAAAAGCCTTTAAGCTGTTTGAACTCAGCAGTAGTTAGCGCTTCCACAGTATTTTCCTCTGTAGCACTGATCTTCTGAAGCAATAGCCTCTTCTTCAGTCTTATCATTCATTGCTTAGCTGAGTGCTACACAGGCTCAGTTGACAACCTAGTGTTCTTTTTTCTTCAGCATCTCCAGAAGTGTACTCACGCTATTAAGGAGATAATAGTCCAAAGTGGAGGAAAAAAAATTCTACAGGCCTGTGGTCAATTTTTGGTCACGTTTGCCCATCTATATTCTTTTCTGATCACAAACATTTAGATCTTTATCTAATAGTAACTACTTGGGACAGATAATAAGAAACAAAGATTGTACCTCTTGGTCAACATTTTGAAATAGGAAGAATTTTTATTTTACTTATCAAAAAGTATTAAGAAAATTTAAGGAAAAAAGAAGAGTCTTACAAGGTGTAAGAAGGTACTGTCTACAGTGGTATTTGGAATATAGTATCAAATACCAAGATGCCTGGGTGGTGCAAAGCAGTATGCACTCAACTACTAACTTAAAGATTGGCGGTTTGAACCCAGTGGTGCCATGGAAGAAAAACTTAGCAATCTGCTTCCATAAAGATTATAGTCAAGAAAATGCTATGGAGCACTTCTTCTCTAACACTTGGGGTTGTCATGACTCAGACTTGACTCAATGGCAAGAGGTTTGGTTTGGTTTACCAAATACCAAAATCATTCTATTCTAATAAAATGAGCCTATTTCTAACAATTATTCAGCATCTACATTTTGTTAGTTAGTTTATATATTTGATACAGCAACACTCAAAGGTGTGTACTGTTATTTCAATTGTCCAGATGAAGAATTTGAGGCAAAGAGAGGTTAAATGAGTTGGCCTCTTAATATAGCAAGTGGTAGAGTTGAGATTTTATTCTGATTTTGTATAGCTTCAAACATATGCTTCTGTCGCATCCACAGAACAGACTGCTTGCAACACTAGAAGTGCTCAGTAAATACTCAGAGACATAGACTGTAAAAGTTGAAGGGTACCAAACCTCGTCCATATCTGGTTTACATGATTTAGATGATGAGATTTGGAACTTTTTGAGCTGATGATTTTTTGATGAGATTTTGGACTTAAAGTTGATGCTAGAATGGCTTGAGACATTTGAAGATGTTGGGATGGGGTGAATGTATTTTGCATGAGGAAAAGAAGTAAATTTGTGTGGTGAAAGGGTGAACTGTAGTAGGCTGAATATTGTCCCCCAAAATTCATGTCCACCTGGAGAGTCAGAATGCAGCGTTACTTGGAAATAGGGTCTTTACAGATATAACTAGGAGTTGAGGCTCTCAGGGTAAAATCATCCTGGTTTTATGGTCCTAAATCCAATGAGTGGCATCTTTACCAGAGGAAGGAGAAGGAGATTTGGACACAGAGAGAAAATGATGTGAAGACAGAGGCAGAGATTGGTGCAATATGTCTATAAACCAAGGACTCTCAGGAGTCACAGAAGCTAGAAAAAGCAAGGAACAGATTCTCCCCTAGAGCCGTCAGAGGGAGTATAGTCCTGCCAGCACCTTGATTTCAGACTTCTGGCCTCCAGAACTTTTTTGAGAGAATAAATTTCTGTAGTTTTAAGCTACCAAGTTTGTGGCAATTTTTACAGTGGCCTTAAAAAACTAATAGGAGCCCCGGTGGCACAAACAAGCGCTAGACTACTAACTGAAAGGCTGGCAGTTTGAACCCACCCAGCAGCTCCAAGTGAGAAAGACTGGTGATCTGCTCCCATAAGATTACAGCCAATAAAACCCCATCGGGGCAGTTCTACTCTGTCACATGGGGTCACTACGAGTCAGAATCAGCTCAACTGCACCTAACAACAACAACAATGGAAAACAAATACACTATCTACATAACATTTCGGCAGCAGGTTATCCAGTTATAACTGAGCACTTTATTGTTAGAATCTCATTTATTCAATGCTAACTGTACTGTTGGTGGAGAGTTATTACCACTAGAAGGTTCTTAAAAACTTAACAGAACTCAGCCTCCCCAGACAAATGTAATGACATTTGAATATTCAGTTCAAATCAACCACTAAGATTAAAAGTGCACAAGCACTGCCTATTGTAAACTGTTACATTGGTGGCTTCTAATG
The DNA here is from genome assembly GCA_030035585.1 of Dugong dugon. Classification (NCBI taxonomy): domain Eukaryota; kingdom Metazoa; phylum Chordata; class Mammalia; order Sirenia; family Dugongidae; genus Dugong; species Dugong dugon. The sequence goes on from CM057465.1 coordinate 47,553,826, forward strand.
AACCATGATTCCCAGTATTCATGTTCATGTATAGTCCCATCTCATATGGAATCTGAGATATCATGTGGCAAGAGACTCTGGAGAATAAGAAGCTGTCTTAGACATTCTAGCCTTAGCCAAACTCATAGCTGAATACAGCCATATGTGTGATCAGAGTGCACCACACGGAGCCAACCACCCAGGTAAGCCCAGTCAACTCACTGAATCATAAATATTTTGTTGTTACCAGGGCTTTCAAATGGCTCTTCCTGGATCAATCATGGTCAAAGAAGTAAAACCGGAACAGACCTGAATTTTAAAAATTTGGGTGAACCAGAATGATACCTGGAATGGGAAAATTAAGGATAGAAGCCCTGCTGGAAACATAATCTCCGTCTTAGAAATCAAGGCATGGTATACATTGCATAGAAACCAAATCTCTTACCTGTCTGCTTTTAAGCAGTCAAAAACAATGGTGCCCTGCTCAAAGATGGCCGCCGACCACACTTCTTTTTTTTTTTTCCATTGCACTCCAGGCAAAGGCCCACAGAACAAATAGTCTCCCATGAAACAACAGCACACATACTGTTCCCTGACACTGGTCAACAACCCCACAACACGCCAACCCCCTAACCTCTCAACCCCCTTTTTTGGTGAAAATGCACATAGCCAAAGATACACCACCTCAAAAATTTCTACATGCACAGTTCAGTGACATCGACCATGCCCCTCAAACTGCACCGCCACTCCCACTCAAGATGAAGGCTTACAGAACAAAACAGCCTCCCACCCAACAGTTACTAGACACGTTGCCCTATGACAATGGTCAACAACCCCACAACACATCAATATCCTTACTCAATCTTGGGTTCCCCACCACCAGCCTCCTCGTCCCCCTCTGCCTTCTGGCCCCCATCACTGGACTACTGTACTTCATTAGTCCCATTTGGTTTTACAGGGCTGTCCACTTTCAGGTTGAATGGTGAACCTCGGAGATAACTTCACCACTGAGCTACAAGGGTGTCTGGGGGCCATACTCTCGGGGTTTCTCCAGTCTCCTTTAGGCTAGTAAACCTGGTCTTTTTTTTTTGTGAGTTAGAATTATGTTCTACATCCTTCTCCAGCTCCGTCCAGAACCCTCTGTTGTGATCCTGGTCAGAGTAGTCAGTGGTGGCAGCTGGGCACCATCCAGCTGCACTGGATTCAGTCCAGTGGAAGCCTTGGCAGCTGTGGACCATTAGTGCTTCAAACTAATCTTTTCCTTGTATCCTGTTCTCTTCATTCTCCCTTGCTCCCTAAGGGATGAGACCAGTGGAGTATCCTAGATGGCCGCTCACAGGCTTTTAAGACCCCAGACACTACTCACCAAGGTAGAATGCAGAACATTGTCTTTACAAACTCTGTTACGCCAATTGAGCTAGATGTTCCCTGAGACCATGGTCCTCACAGCCCTCTGCCCAGCAATTCAGTCCCTCCGGGAGTTTGGATGTGTCTATGGGGCTTCCATACCTTTCCTTGCACAAGTTGTGCTAGTTTCCCCTGTACTGTGTACTGTCTCACCCTTCACCCCAACCACACTTCTTCTAATGTGTGTTGCTCTCCACAGTCCTGCCAATAATTCAGTCTCATGCATCAGCCTTCTGAAAGAGCTCACTACACCTTTTCCAAGTTTCCCATTCCAGGGCTTTGACCTATAATTTTTCCAGTTCTCATTATCATTCTGGATCAACCAAATTGTGAAAATTCGGGTCTGTTCTGGTTTCTCTTCATCGGGCACGACTGAAAACGTTGGAGCCAGTTTGAAGCCCTGGTTTTCACTTTAGGCTGCTCCGTTTGGAGATGTGTGTTATATAGCAATAGATAACTAGTACCGTGACCTACAAGGCTTTCACATCTACTGAAGGAGATTGACATCTACAAGTAACTGTAAAACAAGAAGAAAAGCATACGTACTATGACAATTAAAATTAACAAGGCATTCATCGCAACTTCCATCATATGAGAAGACTTTCAGATCTTTTGACTTTTTTTGATGGCCTACCCTGGAGTGTGTCAATAAATAGATTGCAAGTGTATGTGGCTCATTTAATAAAATGACCATGATAAACTGAATGTTGATGATGATGATGATGATAATAACAGCATCTACCACGTGTTGAGTAATTATTCCTAATATGTTCCAGGCACTATGCAAGTTTATTTAAATCCCTTTAATAATTCCCTGAGATATGTATTATTATTTTACCAGTTTTATCACTGAAAACTGGAGCTCAGAGGTATTTTGTGAATTTGCACAAGATTACACATCTACAACTGGCAGCAACAAATTCAAACCTAGGTACGTCTAACTCTAAAACCTGTATCCTTATCCACTATACTCTCCACAGAACTGCCTCAAGTAGTACTTTGAGAATAGTGAAGGACCTTCAGTCACACAAACATAAGTAAAGTAAATTTTAGGGTTTATCTCACAGATGTGGTAAACTATAACATCAGCATATATCATGTGATATACAAAGTGAAGAAAGTCACCTTAAAAAGAAAATAAATCTCAAGTTCGAGCAAAATATGATTCTAAGATGTGTGTCATTAAATAGACCTAAAGTAAGAGTGTGAGCAATCTGAAGAAGAAACAAGCAGAATTAGAACTTGAAAAAGAAGTGTCAAAAGAAGAACTGGCAGTGCTGATTTCGGAACTATTCTGAGCGAGAGCATACTGACAACTATATGTGTTTAGTCCATGTGGCAGGTATTTTTCCTTGGTGAGTTTGATTCATAAAGCTAAACAGCATGACTCCAATATTTAGCTGATGGATACAGTTAATTCTCCTCCTTTTTCAGACACCACTCTGATTATAATTTGACTTTTCATGTTTCATTGTAAATCTGTAAATTGATGTTCTGGTTTACATACTTCAGTTCAATTAACTCTGAAGCACTAAGGAGGCATAATCACTTGATAACTCCATCCAGGTGATGTTACACTGGGATCTCTGGGTACTCAGCCTGTCTTGACATACAATTTTGACCTCTTTGAATGTATTAAGATATGCTAGGCATTGTTTGTCTTATCTGCTCCTAAATTTGAGGACTTCCCTGCACACTGTCCCTACTGGGTAAGCAGAGACCATATAATGCCTCCCCACCCTTTGTTGAATTAACTAGAGATGCCCACATATAGTACAGTATAGTACAGAGGGAAAGTCCATGGGCTCTGAAGCCTACCTCTGATATTCATATATACCTTCTCCTCACTTATCAGCTATCTCATTATCCGACATCTCGCATTTACGACAATAGTAGAAAATCTACTATCCGACTGTTTTGTGCATTAACGATGTACAGCGACAAATGCCAACTTATGAGGCAAGAGTAACGTTAGATTTGATAGTTAAGGATATGTATCAACTTGACTTGGCCATGATTCTCAGTGGTTTGACAGCTATGTAATGATGCAATTTGGCAGTTATGTAATAATGTAATTGGCAGTTATGTAATGCTGTAACTTGGCAGTTATGTAATGATGTTGTCATCCTCCATTTTGCATAAAGACGATTTCATGTAATGACCTGGTCTTTGCAACCTAACCATGTCAATAAGGGAAGAGAGGCTGTATTGGCTCTGCACAGAGTAGTTGTGACCTTCACTAAGTTATTTAATTATGCTCTAGTTTTCAAGTCCACAAAAAAGCAATAATACTGTAAGGCCTACCTCAAAGCATTGTAAATGTTAAATGAGTTAATATATGTAAAACACTTAGTATTTGGCATGTAGTAAGCACTCAATCCACCACTGTCTGTCAGTTTGCTGTACTGTGGTAGCTTGTGTGTTGCTATGTTGCTAGAAAATATATTACTGGTATTCCAAATACTAGCAGGGTCACCCGTGTTAGATGGGCTTTAGCGGAGCTTTCAGATTATGGCAGACTAGAAAGGCCTGGATCTACTTTTGAAAAATTAGTTAATTAAAACCTTATGGATCACAACAGAATATTGTCTAATATAGTGCTGGAAGGTGAGCCCCCTAAGTTGGAAAGCACTATACAATAGTCAGAACAAAGGACACAAACATACCAAAAATCATGAAGATAGCACAGGACAGGACACCATTTTGTTCTGTTATACATAAGGTCACCATTAGTCAGAGTCTGATCTGACGGCAACTAAAAATAAGCACTCAGTAAATGTTAGCAGTGATTATTATAATGATGATGATGAATGTGATCTTGTTCAACACGGTTTTAAAAAGATAAAGTAACTTGAATAATCAGAATATCTCTTTTATCATTTTTACAAGAGATGTAGAAACGATTTATTAGTTTCTGGTTGGAACCAGATCATGTAGAGCATACTGGTTCATAAGTGAAATGAGCAAGCAGGAAAAGGTAGTCAAAGTATGAGGGTGAAGAAATCACACAAATAGAGATAAGCAAAGATGAGAGAAACCATGAAACTCTAGAGGCAAGAAGAAAGTAGTATTTATTCTAGATTTTCAGTTTTCTGGTCGGTTCTATCTCCCTTGAGGTAAGACTGACTTTCTTTCTTGGAAACCCTGATGGTGTAGGCGTTAAGAGCTATGGCTGCTAATCAAAAGGCTGTCAGTTCAAATCCACCAGTTGCTCCTTGGAAATTCTATAGGGCAGGGCAGTTCTACTCTGTCCTACAGGGTCTCTGCAAGTCGAAATCGACTTGACGGCCATGAGTTTGGATTTTTTCATTTTTTTTAATGGAGCTGCTGAACTCCCTGGGTGGTGCAAATGGTTAATGCACTCAGCTACTCACAGAAAGGTTGGAGATTCAAGTCCACCCAGAGGCACTTCTAAAGATAGCCCTGGCGACCTACTTCCAAAAAATCAGCATTGAAAACTCTATGGAGCACAGTTCTCTGACACACATGGGGTTGCCATGAGGTGAAATCAACTCAACGGCAACTGGTTATGAACTGTCAGTTGACAGTTGTATCCTTACAATGCAAAATGTCCTTCTCTCCACCCCCATCCTTGGGTCCCTACCCATGAGCCACTTAATTAACTTTATGATTTTTACAACTCTAAGACTGTACCCTTTGCTTCAAATTTTTTACAGCTTAATTTTCTTGAATTACTTCAGTCTTTTCCATGTTCTTCTGTCTTGTTATTCATCATCTGAATCTGCCAAATCCATAATGTGAACAGAATCATAATTGGAAATAAAAGCTGATGTGAAATCCACAGGAAATTAGATTGAGATGAGTGTAGGAAATACAGTCACCTCCTAGACACAGAATGGATTTTTATGGCCTCCATGCTAAGAAAGATATGCCCCACCAGCTCGTCAACACCTAAGGAGTATTCCATTGTTCAGCAATATTTCATTAACTCACATTCACATCTTGCATCCCATCCCAGCTTTCTGTTTATCTGTCTCTCTTTATCCCTCTCAGTCTGCTCTCTGCCTATGTCCTGACTTCTCTCTTTTGCTTTTCTTTCTTAACTTGTGTCTGAGCTATTACTATTAAAGTGCTGCATTTTAAACTTCCTCTTCGTATCTCTGAGGAGTCTGTGCATACTTCCTTAAAAAAAAAAAAGTAAACTGTATATCATACAGCTCACATTCTAGTGGTTAAAAATTCATTAATGGGAGCAGATTGATGGTATATTGCTACTTTAATTAAAAAGGCTATGGAATGGCATTTTAAATAGCAATGCCATTTTCTAAATTGACAAACTCCCATTATAAGGAAAGATACTTAAATTGAAACGGAAGTTTCTCTTCCCATAAAATGGGACATTTCAGCTTAAATTTTTAGTCTGCTAGCAAAATATTCACTGGCAAGGAAAAGGATTGTTTCCTATTTCTTCAGTTCTGCCTGAATCTTGGTACTCAAAAGGCTCCAAGGTTATTTCCAGATATCTCAAAAAGTAAACTGTAAATGTTATATTGGAGCCCTGTTGGCGCAGTGGTTAAGAGCTCAGGCTGCTAACCAAAAGTTCAGCAGTTCAAATCCACCAGCTGCTCCTTGGAAACCCTATGGGGCAGTCCTACTCTGTCCTCTAGGGTCACTATGAATCGGAATCAACTCCACAGCAATGGGTTATGTGACTAGAGGGAAATGGAAGTAAATTTCTGGACAAATTTACTGGAATAGTTACAAACTAGGTTTTCTGCAAAGTTGCTTTTGTTTCTTTTGACAGGTATATCATATCCTTCTTTTAATTTTCCTTGCAATTTAGAAGAGAGCCTCAGGTCGCCGAATCTTAGCTCTACATAGAATTGTTTGGAGATTAGCCAATTTGGTAAGGAAAAGCCAAAGCCTCAATGCTGCCCTTCAGTAGCTAATCTGGGGCATTTTTCAACCACATTGTCTTCTTTGAAAATTAACTTCAGTATCTTATACTACTCATGCAAAGTTTTTGGCTTATGATCTTAATATTTGAAAGTTTAATTATGATTTTGGCAAGGACTTTAAGCTATTTTTTTTTTATTGTACTTTAGATGAACGTTTGCAGAACAAATAGTTTCTCATTAAACAGTTAGTACACCTACTGTTTTATGACAATAGTTAACAATCCCATGGAAAGTCAGCACTGTCCCTTCTCAACCTTGGGTTCCCTATTACCAGCTTTCCTGGCCCTTCCTGCCATCTAGTCCCTGTCCCTGGACTGTTGTGCCCTATTAGTCTTGTTTTGTTTTATGGGGCTGTCTAATCTTTGGCTGAATGGTGAACCTCTGGAATGACTTCATGACTGAGCTAAAAGGGTTTCCGGGGGCCATATTCTCAGGGTTTCTTCAGTCTCTGTCAGGCCAGTAAATCTGGTCTTTTTTTGTGAGTTAGAATTTTAGTCTACATTTTTCTCCAGCTCTGTCCAGGACCCTCTGTTGTGATCCCTGTCAGAGAAGTCAGTGGTGGTAGCCAGGCACCATCTAGTTGTACTAGACTCAGTCTTGTGGAGGCTGTGGTAGTAGTGATCCATTAATCCTTTGGACTCATCTTTCCCTTGTATCTTGTTTTCTTCATTCTCCCTTGCTCCCAAAGGATTGAGACCAGTGGTGTGTCTTAGACAGCTGCTCACAGGCTTTTAAGACCCCAGATGCTACTCACCAAGGTAGAATGTAGAACATTTTCTTTATAAACTGTGTTATGCCAATTGACCTAGATGTTCCCCAAGACTATGGTCCCCCCAGCCCTCTGCCCACCAATTCAGTCCCTCAGGGAGTTTGGATGTGTCTATGGAGCTTCCGTGACCTTTCCTTGTACAAGTTGTGCTGGCTTCCCCAGTATTGTGTACTGTCTTACCCTTCAGCAATTACTACTTATCTATTGTCTATTTAGTATTTCTTACGTCACCCCTCCCATCCCTCATAACCAACAAAGATTGTTTCTTTTTGGGTGAAAACTTTTTCATGATATTTTACGTAGTTGTCTCATACAGTGTTTATCCTTTTGTGATTATCTTTTTTCACTCAGCATAATGTCCTCCAGTTTCATCCATGTTATGAGATGCTTCACAGATTCATCATTATTCTTTATTGTTGCATAATACTCCATTGTGTGTATATACCATAGTTTGTTTATCCATTCATCTGTTGATGGGCATCTAGATGGTTTCCGTCTTTTTGCTATTGTGAGGACGTTAAGCTATTTTTAAATGAATAAAAAGCTCCCATCCTTTACAATTTTTAAGTTTGATGTTCTAACAATAAATCCAATCTTTTTAAAATCTTTTTTAAAGGAAGTTTTTAAGGTTTCTGTGAAGAGAGAGGGTAAGTTTTGTTTTATTTCATTTTTTAATTTTGAAACAGTTCAAATATACATACAAATGTAGGAAATAATATAATAAATATTTATTTACTACTTGGTGATAATATATTTTATTTAAATACTGCTGAATTCAATTTATGAATATTTTATTTAGAATTGGTAAGAGATGTTGGTCTATACTTCTCTTGGTCTGTTCTTGCTTGGTTATAATATCAAGATTACTCACCTACATTCTCAATTTTATAAAATATTTTTTAAATATCTGGCTTATTTGTTCTTGGACTGACTGGTAAAAATTATCCTGTAAAACAATCTCCCAGACTATTTTATGGGAATATATGTATATATATACACACACACACATATATACATACCCACTGCCGTTGAGTAGATTCCAACTCATAGCAACACTATAGGACAGTGTAGAACTGCCCCATAGGGTTTCCAAGGAGTGGCTGGTGGATTAGAACTGCTGACCTTTTGGTTAGCAGCCAAGTTCTTAACCACTGGGCCACCAGGGCTCCATATACATATATATGTTATATAAATGATAGCTCGAGAATTTTTACAGGTATATGTATGTATGATGACTTGACAAAAGAGACTACTTGGACTTTTAATGATCCCTGGTGGCACAGTGGTTAAAGCACTCAGCTGCTAACCGAAAGGTCTGAACCCACCAGCCACTCCACAGGAGGAAGATGTGGCAGTCTGTTTCTGTAAAGATTTACAGCCTAGGAAACCCTATGGGGCAGTTCTACTCTGTCTTATAGGGTCACTATGAGTCAGAATCAACTCAACAACAGTGGGTTTGGGTTTGATTTTGGACTTTTAATTAAAAGTTCAGTTCTTTATTGATTATTTAAGGTTTTGTATCTTCTTAAACCAACTTTTGTAATAATTTTTCCTACAAAATTATCAACTCAATTTAAGCTTTCAAATGTATTTGCATGTTGCTGTTCATAGCAGTCTAATGATTTTTAACCTCCACCATACCTGTAATTATACTCCCTTTCTTTGTGCCTCTCTTTATACCTAGATTAGTCTTGCTAAAGATTTAATATTATTATTATTTTTAGTTTGATTTCAAAATGGTTTGTTATAGAATAGCTTTTGGTCTTGTTGATTAACTGTTTCTTTGTTTCTTGTTTTGTTAATTTCTTCCTTATCTTTATTATTTCCTTTAATCTATTTTCTATAGGTTTATTCTGTTGTTTTTCTCCAGCTTTCTAAGTGGAATATGTAGCTTACTTACCATCACTCTTTCTTGTTCTTTTCAGTGAAAGCACATAAGGCTATACATTTATACTTATACTTCTTTGTTGTATCCCACATATTTTGATATGTGGCAATTTCCTTGAGGTTCAATTCTAAATATTTTATAATTTTTATTGCAACATAAACAAAGAGATACTAAGAAGTGCGATTTATGTCTCTGACATCAATATGTCAAGGGATATGGAGGTAAGGGGAGGGATGGTAAATACACAGGAGTTACACACTTAATGGTCCTGAACTGACAAGCTTAGGATATACCACTAGTTTTCTTTAACAGTGCTTTATGGAATAATTATCGTCATGAATTTAAATAGCCTTTCAACTTACTTACATTATACAATAAGCTTTATCATAAAGGTTCTGACTAATTTGGCCTCAGAAAAATGGATATATGTATGAATAAATTCCAGAGACCCTTTAAAGTGATTTTTTAAAAATCTTCCAACCAAATCAGTGTTTCCTTCAAAATCATCCGTATTGATTATATTAGATATATCATAAGGTGAGTACTCAGCCTGTGAATCCCCAGCATATATAACTACTCACTCAACCATAGAACTGTGACCTGAGAGTCAGGTGATACTTGTTTAGCCCCATTATATTAGCCTCAGTTATTTGTACTTAGCTTGGAAATTTGACCCAAACCAGGCTAATCAGTTTCTTTTTTCCACAAATTGGTCCCTAAACATGGGTCAGCACCCGCTGTCTTCTTGAATTGAAGACATGTAAACTGGAGACCTGTGGGAAGATCACCTTCCCCCTTTGTACGGAAGCAGAGAAAACAGTCCTGCAGATGCACAGTAATAAAAAATGAAAGATTATGTAGCCCCAAAGAGCTGTGGAGAGAATAATTGCCCTGGTTACTCTTAGACATCCCGTTCCTTGTCCCAGTCCCTCATTTAGTCACCAAAATATTCTGCCTTTAATTCTGTAACAGAAATCTTTAGGACTCTCATGTTTAGCTTCATCTAATTTAAGTGTATTCCTGCTATTGTCAACCCAAAGATTCATGCGTAAGAAATAGATCCTCATTCATCTGACATAATTTTTCCAAGATAAATTTCATGGATAATTAATAGTTCTAGAATCCTTGTTTTTCTGATATATTTAGACAATTCTATACCAGTTCCTCAAAATGGCCTATAAAGATCCATCATATAGACATATTTCCTTCAGCCAAAGAAGTTAGAGTCTAATAAGAGATTAAGAAAAATACTTACAACAGAAAACAGATATTTTAAAAATATAATATTATGTAAGTATTTCTCTATAAGGATAACCATATGTATAGCCCATAATTTCCTAGAAAATTTCTTTGACTGAATTAAAACAGAAGATTTTAACCAATCTAATATATTATTTGGGTGAGGCCTGGTAGCAGTGGCACAGTGGTTAAGTGCTCAGCTGCTAACCAAATGTTGGCAGTTCTAACCCACCAGCTGCTCCATGGAAGAAAGATGTGGCAGTCTGCTTCCCTAAAGATTTACAGCCTTGTAAACCCTATGGGGCAGTTCTACTCTGTCCTACAGGGCCACTATGAGTCAGAATCGACTAGACAGCAGTGGATTTGGTTTAAATGCATTATTATTTGTGAGAGCTTTTTTGACCAAGAAAACAAGAAAATGATTAGGTGTATTTTATTAGTTCAAAATAATACCCCCTTTGCTCTGAGTGGCATACTTTTATTAAAGAGTATTTACATGCACCTTCTTACTTAATCCTAAAAATAACCCCAAGAATAAACTACTTCACAGATGAAGACTTGTAAATGCAGTAAGGTTAAGTGACTTGTTCAGGTTCACACAGACTTCCAGTCATAAAGATAAGTACCTGCGCTTTCTGTATCCAAGCACAATTGTCCTTCCTTTTTATTAAAAATCAATTTATGCAGGATTTGTAAATGGTTTCACCTACAAAATCTTCCCAGTCATTTACATTTTAGGAACAATAGTCTCCCAAAGGTGGAAGTGATTAAAAAGAAAGGAAAACATTGGAATGAAAAGCCAAGGTTTTTTTTGTTTGTTTTAAGTTTTTGATCTTATGCAGTCTCTGTTCTTTGACTGTTGCACCAAGGTTTATTTGAATGTTTTTGAAATATTTTATTGTTTTAGCTGAGCTTATTATAAATTACCAAAAAAAAAGTAAGAAGAATAAATTAAGTTTTCAGAAAAGAAGATGTAATAAAATTACCTTTCGATAATTACCAAATGGAAAGAATAAAGTTAAGATTGTAGTTATCACTTTCTGAATATTCAGAACAAACAGAAAAGTCAACAAATTGCATTCCCTGGACTCGAGTCACAGTCTTAGAAAAATATCATCACACCTTTTCCTAATTCTTAGAAGATAGTTCAATGGTTCAGTGCATATCCTCTGATTTACTTGAGGAGGTTTTGTGTCTAAAACAATAAAGCCTTAGTTTTATCTTTGGTGTCATAATCCTAAAGTATTTGAATTCATCAGTAAAAGAAATTAATCAGCCTACTATATTTTAAGTAAGAAATAGTTTTATCTATATCTAGACTCCATAAAGTTCCATGAAATCGAAAAATTGCAATGTGCTCTGGCTTGAATTTTAAGGTGTGACTCTGCCAAGGTATGAGTTTTCCAGAAATAATCTGAGGTTAAAACATTTCTCTTAAAGGTAGAGATATTTTTTATGGAGTAATTTATTTAAAACATAAAGTGACACCTATTTCCAGTAGTAAAACACTGACCAAGAAACCAATTAAACAAAATGATAGAGAAAAAAAATCAGTAAGACAAACTACAACTGGCTTTTAACGTGGTCTCATCTGCAAAGTTAGTAATTATGGAGACTTGTCTGCATAAGCACTTCTGGGGCAACCCCCAGGAATTCAGGAATTCAGAGTTATCAACACTCTGATGATCAATTTTAATCACAAAATTCTCATAACTACTTCTTCTACTATATCCATTTTTTTTTTTCCCCTCCAGGAAACCTTTTTCCCAGTAACCTTCAAGCACCTGGCTTGCAACCTGCCACTTGACAATCAATCAAGCACAACTAAATCTTTACTGCTACCCTTACAATTAGCAACATCTCTTTTCTGTGCATTCTCTATTTTTAACAAGCAGTTGAAGTCAAATTCTAACGAGGTCAAAAATGTTGGCTCAAATCAGATTATACCTTTGAGAACATAATTGTTAGTTCTCACTTCCCCTCTCTTACTACTGCTTGACCTAGAAACCCTTATGTCTCCCCAGAGCATTTTTAAACTCATTGGACAGTCTCACAAACTAATACATCACTCTTTGCTCAGAATCTGAGGACAAATACTACTTGGTTATTATCCTCTCTCTCCCTGCGGTGAAATCATACAATCTGTGTTGCCTTTGGGCATCATTTTGGGCATTACAGAGTGGTAACGTTATAGTCAGAGATGTACATTTTACAGAACACCCAAATAGATTGTCTCTGTATGAGTGTTCTTTGTGTTGTCATTGGTATCTTCAAAGATTTAGCTGCTCTGGGAAACTAGCTTTAATTCTAGACAGCTTAAAACTGTTAATAGAATGTGTGCTCTGGTTGGCTCTGCATTACTAAATAACGTCACAAAAGTTCTCAAGTATTTTTTTATATTTCACAGATCTTTTATATCACTGATTGCTTCTTATATACCTGTCCTTCCTCTCTTTTTCATTCTTGTAATTTATATAAACTTTCTTTTTATAGCCCATTTTCAATCATTTTACAGAATTGTCATAAATCAGTCTCACTTTGAAACATCTTTAAAAATATGGACAAGGGGGATCTCATGTCACCAAGAAAGAAGCACCAGGAACAGAGCACGTCCTTTGGACCCGAGGTTCCTGCGCAAAGAAGCTCCGAGTACCGGGGAAGACTGATGATGACGAGGACCTTCCTCCGGAGCTTACAGAGAGAGAGAAAGCCTTCCTCTGGAGCTGATGCCCTGAATTTGAACTTCTAGCCTACTAGATTGTGAGAAAATAAATTTCTCTTTGTGAAAGCCAAAAAAAATAAAAATATGGATGAAAAGTATATAAAAGAAGCCCTAAGACATTCTCAAGAAGTCTTTGAGATATTTTGTTCTTTTCTATCCTAAATAACAAAGTGAATTACAATACAGAACACACACACACATACATATATACACATATATGTAATATTTCATCATTTAAAAATCATTCATATATTATTAAAACCTCGAGATTTGTAGATGTGTTCAGAACTATATCTGTATTACACCTGACAAGGAGGCTTATAAAACGTCTATAGAAAAGTTGCCAAAGCTTAACATTAATTTCAATTTTGTGTCACTTTAAACTATTGTTGAAAACTATGATTAGAGGAAATTTTGAGTAAAGAAAAAAAAAATCACAGCATTCTTAAAGTGATGGACTAGTATCAAACCAGCCATGGGCAGTAACTGAAGACAAAGAAATGGATGTGTCAAGAAATACATAATGCAAACAGTAAGGTCTAAATATTTTGTAAATCAGTATCTATAGTCTTCGCTAGTGAAGTATAAGGGAGTGAGACAGGCAAAAGAAATTCAGAAAGCAATTAAAGGGTCCAGATTCCAGACATCTGAAAGCACGGGAAGAATGGAATAAGAGCAAGCAGATTGGTCTGCAAGTATTCGTTAAATCCAAAAATAAATTTGAAAAAAATGATGACAGTAACAAGAGATTGAGACTAAGCAAAGAGCCAGAGTAAAAAAAATCAGGCAGCAACAGAAAGAGCAGGTTTAGATATGAAACAAACACTTCCTTTACTTTTTAGGATCTTCAGGAGACAAGAGCCCAGGGTTTCAGGTGAAAATTGAGAAGCCAGAAAATATTAATTCTCTTCTTTATAAGTCATACCCTCACTCTTTCTCTCCAAGACCTAGCATCTTTGTGTCTAGAGACTTAAACTATGAACTATTCAACCAAGTTCAAACAATCACCTCATTGAGAATGAAATTATGTCACGTAGGTAAAGCTTGATTATGAACTGTTAATGTAGAAGCAAGCCAAAAAAGTAAGTTCCTAGTTACTCTTTAATTCCTACACTTTGGTGGGGACATATGACCAGCAGTGTACCATCAGCTAATGTTTGGTTTATGGTGTAGTGGAAGAGATCACTTTATAAACTTTACTGCCTATCTGTAGGGGGATATGGTAGGACTTATTCTTCTTAGAAATGTCACTCTATCAACTTCCTGAGACTACTTTAAATTCCTTTCATTTTGCAGTTCTAATGGTGCTGTATTTATTCTTCCTTAACAGGGGAAGAAAAGGACAAGGACACAAGATGGTCCCTGAGAGTGTCTAACACTGTGTCTGAGAGTCAGTTTGTTCATTTTCCTTGCCCAGGTATACTTCCACCAGGTCAGCTAGGAGTGTAACTAATTTCAAGCATTTTCTCCCCATATCATACTTATCAATGTCATGGGAGTAAGGAACAGAGATCTAGTGAAAACTGCTTCCTCAAGCCACTGATATTGACAGTAACATATTCAATCTTTTAAGAAGGGGCAATTCTTAGTATTTCTTATTAGCATTTGAAGGACTACTCCTAATTGTGTGCTTGAAAAATATATTCAGAGAGCCCACTAGTCAGAGAAGATGTAGAGCCAAATGTTTACCTTTGGGAATATGTGACTTTCTTCGGCTAGATTTCAAGGGAGAATTAAGCCTTAACAAAAATTATTTAAATGACTATTTTCTCATTATTCCAGCGACACACAGTGCCATTCCAGATGCATAGGAGAAAAGATACTTCATTGTATAGAATAAATGCCTTAGGACATTTGAATTTAAGTCTCCCACAGAACCCATTTGGAGAAGGGCTATACAAAGCCTCAAAACTCACATCATTTTCAATAACTGTGAAAGGCCTGAGATTTTATCCTACTTCCAAGTTAACAAATTTGTCTGCCACAATTTCATGGATGCTGGCAGAAGTCGTGAATCTCCAGGGTCAGAAACATAGACCTTTATTACTCACAACCCTACAAGCAGCATTAGCTTCATGTCTGCATTGGGTTCCCTTGCTCCCCCAAGTCCCATGAGGATAATAAGAAGCAGCCGAGGTGGATGCTACACGTGTAGTAAGTAGATTTGTATCATAGCTGAGGCATCCTGAGTTTCAGAAACCCTAACCTTTTAAAGGGAACGACTAGCAAACCTGCTAAATCATCAGCCCAGAGAAATATATTATTATCTTAGAAAGGGGGAAAAAAAAACCTGCACTCTACCCCAGAGGGAGACACAATCTCTGTTTTCCAAGGCTGTATGCTATACAAAAATCCTTGAAAAAATAGTCCAGAACAAAACTTGTCAATGCCTCATCACAAGACCTGCAGAAACGCAATAGACTCATGGTGAACTGTTGCCCAACAATGGTCAGCCTCACAAAACCTGAGATGCTTCATTCCCACAGATGTGTTTACACCACTCTCTAATGGAAAAGGTAAAGGAAGCAGAATAACAATGGGCGGGTATCATAACCATGCCAAACAGATAATTTTCCAGAATTGTCTCTTGCTTAAAAGGACTAAGAGCTAAATTAATCTTGGCAAATCATATAACAGGCAAGCTCAGATAGGATTCATAAAGCCTGTATTTTAAAGCTGGTGTAAGTAACTACAGAATCCTAATTGGTATATTTTAGTCTCCCACTATGAACAGTCACAACAGTATATGAATAAAGCAAACGTTAGCATTACTCCAAATTATAAAGCTATTGCATTTAATTTCTCAATTTGAGGAGCTATGATGCAGGATTGCAGCTATGCCAGTCAGCCAGGTCTCTCAGAATTGTCCACAGCAGTGGCAACATCTGCACGGCTGCAGTGAAACAAGTCATGTAAAATTTTTTATTACTTAAGGATCCTTGGCAAAATCTTGCCAATTATACTGGGGAGGAATGTTATTACAATTTCAGCCTCTATGGCAAAATTTCCTTTTTATGTATTTCCTTTTTCTAATTAATGAATAAAATTTCCTTGTATTTCCTTTTTTCAGTTAGTGAGGGAAATGGTGGATGAAGTTCTGAACCTGGATCACATGTCCCGTAGTACCAGTAGAAGATACAGTGTTTTGTTTCATTTTGTTTTTTCTATATTTGTGATGCTTTAATCTAAGTGTTTAAAATTACTGTTAAGAACACCAAACTGTACCAAGCAGTAACCGTTTTTTTGATCAGTTATGCAGTGTCTTAAAAGGCAATATAAGAAAGCAGGTGTTAGATTTATTTCTTAAAACTAGCAGTTTATCAACTGCAGTCTTTCTCCTGGTCTGCTCCTTGTTGTGTTTCTTAACTTCTTATATGCATTTGAATTGTGAAGCTAATTTGGAGCAAAACAGTATGCAAAATTATAACTATCCAAACAATATTGATTCATTCATTGAAAAAAATGTAGCTACGCTCATATTTGATGTTGTGTAGTCAATTCTATAGATAATTACTTGTGTTTTCCATACAGGTTACTGTTAAAAACTGTAAAGAATCTGAGATTTTACCCTAATTGCAAGCTAATAAGCTAGTCTGCCAGTTCTATAAATGCTGGCAGAAGACATGAGACCCCTGAGTCAGAGAAAAAGGACTTTGTTAATCACAGCAAAGGAGGCAGCATGAGCTTCATGTTTGTGTTGGTAACACTTCTCCCCCAGTCCTATGGGGGTGACACAGAGTAGCCCAGTTGAATCTATACATACAGCGAATTTGCATCACATCTAAGAAATCCCCAACTTAGGGATTCCCAATCTTTTAAAATGGTCTGCAAGCAAGCTTGCCCAAAATTTGCCCCAGACGGAGACAGCTTTATTATAATTGAGAGAGAATAATTCTTCTGTCTGCTCCAGAGAGCAACGCTATCTGTCTTCCAAGGTAGTTTCCTTGAAAAAGTAGTCCAGAACAAAAGGCTGTAAGTGCCTCTACTTGCAAGATGTACAGAAATATGAAAGACACATTGAGTCTTGTCTCCAAGCATTTACTGAAATCATGCAGACACGGCCAGAGACACACTTTATCTAAGCTCTTATGTTCATTATCTTACGTTCACCCTCTTGCTAAAATAAGTAAATGAATAAATACATAAATAAAATTGACAAAAGCAACTAGCATAGGAACATATTCCCTGTATTGTTCCCAAGAGATCTTTTTTTAAAGTCTAATTAAATTGATCAAATATGATTAAGAAGAAATTTTAATTCTATGATTATAGTTTGGTTAAAATATCTCTCTAAATGGCAAATTCAAACCTCAGATAAATACAGATTACAAAAAGTATGTTTGTTGCTAACAGCCTGAAATATCTCACGAATTCTCTTTAGAACGTGACAACATATAGTGATTAGGATCATTCCTAGCTAAAAATAAATGTACATTCTCCAACATCCAGATGTTGGTTATAATTAAATTTCATATGGAAAGGCAGCTCTTGCCCCCATGGATTCATTAGTTTGAATCTTTTTTTTTTTTTTTTAACTGGTGTATAATTTCATTGTCAAAATCAAGCTTAAATAACTCAAAGGGAGTATTAAGTTGATTCAGTCAACTTTTAAGCTCTATTTCTTGAATGTTTAGAATCATCTTTATCAATCTAAAAGCACTTCCCTCTGACTTATTGTTTTGCTACTAGAAAAGTGCATATTGAAGGATAAGCTATTTTATGTGTATATTAAACCAATTGTCAGTAAATTTATCAAATCTATAATCAATCCATACCGTTCAAATAATAGCATGAAGTTATTAATATCCAGAAATCTTTTTGAAAACAATTAAGAACTGCAAAATAAGCAAAAATCTTATCTAGGCATGCCATATATATTTGAAAAGTCTATGCAATGAACCTACACAGACATCCATGTGAGCACACACTCTTTGCTTTCTATATACTTCCAACACATTTAAATATGTGGTTTCCTGGGTTACAACAAGAGAGAAACATCAAAACAGTAACAGAGGAAAGTATATGGCAATGCAGAAAAACAACCATTGAAATTAAAATAGGCCAATAAGCATATGAAAGAACTCAACTTCATTAGCCATCAGGGCAATGCAGAACAAAACCATAATGAGATACTACTTTATACTCACTAGGATAGCTATAATAAAAAAGACAGTAAGAGGTGTTGGTGAGGATACAGAGAAATTCGAACCCTCATACATTGCTAGCGGGACTGCAAAATGATGCAGTCATTTCA
Source organism: Dugong dugon (assembly GCA_030035585.1). NCBI lineage: Eukaryota > Metazoa > Chordata > Mammalia > Sirenia > Dugongidae > Dugong > Dugong dugon. The sequence continues at coordinate 47,572,003 of CM057465.1, forward strand.
GAAAAAAAGTCTGGCAGTCCTTCAAAAAGTTCAACATAGAGTTACTTCATGATCCAGAAATTCCACTTCTAGTATACACCCAAGATAAATGAAAACATGTTCACACAAAAACCTGTACATGAATGTACATAGCACCGTTACTCATAACAGCTAAAAAGTTTAAATATGGTATATGCATACACTGGAATATTATTTAGCAATAAAAAATGAAGTATTGTTACATGTTATAGCAAGGATGAACCTTGAAAACATTATGCTATAGACCACGTATTGTATGATTTCAGTTATGAAATTTACAGAATAGGGGAATCTATAGAGACAGAAAGTAGATTAGAGGTTGCCTAAGACAGTGTCAGGAGAGGGTTAGTGGTAGATGGGTGATGGCTGCTAAATGGTTTCTCCTTGGGTGTTGAAAATGTTCTAAAACTGTCGGTGGTGACTGTTGCACAACTCTGAATATATCAAAATCATTGAATTGTAAACTTTAAATAGGGAAGTGTATGGTATGTGAGTTATATCTCAAAACTGTTACAAAAATGAATAAATAAAAATAGATTCCACTACAGCACGACAAAAAAGGTCACTGTTAAACTCTCATTACAAATTGTTTAAAATAATCTCCAAAAGGAGTGTTATTTTTCATAATTTTATACTTTTTCCAAAAGAATTATAATTACTCTTTGTTGTGAAATATTTCTAACACCTCTTGTATGTTGTTGCTGTATGCCATGAAGTCGATTTCCACTCATAGCCAGCTGTGTGACATAGTAGAACTGCCCTGTAAGGTTTCCTAAGCTGTTATCTTACAGGAACAGGAACAGGAACAGCTCTCCATGTCTTTTCTTCCATGGAGCCGCTGGTGGGTTCAAACCATGGACCCTTCAGTTAGCAGCCAAGCACTTAACCATTGTGCCAACAGGGCTCCTTACCTCTTATATAGTCTATGATATTTTTCTTTTAAAAGTCTTGTTTTTTTAAGTTGGTAGTAAAGGAAAAGTCCACAGTTTTCAAATAGAATATTATTATAAATAACTTCTAAATATAACCTGGTTCCAAGAAATATAATAAAATACCTATAGATCATAATGTCCATCTAGTAGCAAAAAAGAAAAAAGGAAGGAAGGAAGGAAGAAAGAAGGTGAGTTTCAGAAAAAAAGAGAAATGCTTGAAGAGGATATCATATATAATTTTGTAAATTCTGGTAGACCACTGCCATCAAGTTGATTCCGACTCACAGCAACCTTATAGGGCTTCCAAGGCTGTAAATCTCTACCGAAGAGATTTCTCCACATCTTTCTCCCGTGGAGCTGCTGGTGGTTTCGAACCACCAACTTTTCGGGTAGCAGTCGATCGATCGTTGAACCACTGTGCCACTAAGATGCATACAAAACCATGTGTATTTGCCTCTCTAGACTTTTCACTGAAAAGAATGCTAAGTGCCTCTGGATATAATAATAAAGAAACTGAACTAATATAAAATTCTATTTGAAACACTCAAGTTATTTGAATCCAATATATGCTGTCATTATTCCATTCCAATTTATCCTCATTCCCGTCCACACTCAATTATTCTAAGTAAATGATACAGTGTTAGGAAAATTAGCCATAGTAATTTCTGCAACACAGAGCACTTAATGGGGTTCCCCATAAGCTCTCTTCCTTAAATGTGTAACTCAGCTTCCCTTAGTCTACCTTTCATCTAGCCATAATGGAGCAATTGACATAGCTACTTTGTATTAAAATGCATAGTGGAGCATGGCTTTTCTGTTACCAGTGCTTTGCATTATTCAAGGATTAGAAGATTGAAGGAAATTTGCATTCTTTAGAGAACACTCAGTAAGAATATATGTTTCTAAACTGATGGTAGATGCCTCTGTGGGGAATAATACCTTTAAATCTAGCACACATGCATGGGTCTACTCACACACAGGCACATATACAGCAATTTAAAAGAAGCAAAGCTCTCAAAGAATGGAAGCAGTCCCCAAAGGTAACCAGGCTATTGTTCCCCAGGCCAGAGCATTGAAAGTATCCATGAAGGTTTGAGCCTTAAAGGGCTAATGGCACCTAGCAAATATTTTAGAGCCTGAGAGTTATTAGGCACTATTCCAGATTCTGATGATTAAACTCTAAACAAGAGAATCAAAATATTCCTCTCAAGGAACTTTCATTCTAATAGGGATAAGGACATTAAACAAGTAAATACATAAGGTAAAACCAGCCAGCAATAGGAGGAAGAAATAAAGCAAGCAAAGGAGATGTGGAGCAATAGAATGTGCATGTATGCTAATGTAGACAAGGTGGTCAGGAGAGACTATTGTGAGCAAGGGCTATCCAAGCAGAAATCTGATTGAAAAGAGTGAGCAAGACAATTACACGGAGGAAAATTTCCTAGTCAATGGAGAGCGCAAATCCAAATTTCCTGAGGCAGGAACAAAATAGAACTTCTCAAGGAGCAGCAAGAAGGTCAGTGTTACCAGAATGGATTCCACAAGGGAAAGAATAGTTGAAGGTGAAGTTAGTGAGGTAGCCAGGAGCCAGACTGTGAGGTCATGATGAGGTTATTGGATTTTGTTCTAAGTATAGCGAGAAGACACTTAGGAGAATTTTAGAGGACAGCTTCCACAAACTGGTTTTTATTTTTAAAAGGTTACCCTGGGACTTTGTGGACAACAAGAGTAAGAAAAGATAGAGAAGTTAGATGAAGATCTCAGCAAAATGTGAGGGCGACTTGGATTAGGATTCAGAGGAATGTGGCATTTGCAACAAGCTCTACTTCCCATCATGCAATATCTCCACATCTGGCTCAAGAGTGAGTTTCCTTGATTTCCCAGAATACGCTAAAAAGTACCATTTCGTGTATGAGCCTGGAACACCTGAGAAGGAAAGGCGATATATTAAAAAAAAAACACTGCCGTCAAGTCGATTTTGACTGATAGCAACCCAACAGACACAGTAGAACTGCCCTATAGTGTTTCGAAGGAGCGACTGGTGGATTCAAACTGCTGACCTTTTGATTAGCAACCAAACTCTTCACCACTACATCACCAGGGTTTCCGTTATATTATAAGGAGTCTAAAAATACAGTTGTATTCCAAGCAATGTCTGTAGACTGAATAAATACTATAACTCGGGCTAAATCTCAGCTTACATACTGACAGGCTGTAGTACTATACTAGCTGCAAAATATTTTTAATATCACTCATGTTGCTGTTGTTGTAGTTAGCTGCCATCGAGTAGACCCCCAACTCATGGTACTGCCATGGACGATAGAATTGGATCATTGTGATCCATAGAATTTTTCTTTTTTAATTATTGTACTTTTAGATGAAGGTTTACAGAACAAATAGTTTCTCATTAAACAGTTAGTACATGAATTATTTTACAACATTGGTTAAGAACCACACGAAATGTCAACACTTACCCTTCTCGACCATGGGTTCCTTACTACCAGCTTTCATATCCCTTCCTGCCTTCCAATCCTTATCCCTGGGCTGTCGTACCCCATTAGTCTCTTTTTTTTTTTCCCGTACAAAAATGTATACATACATCGTTATGTGACTCTAATTGCTCTCCCCATACTGTGACAGCACACTACTCCTTTCCACCCCTGATTCCCCATGTCCATTCAACCAGCTCCTGACCCTGTCTGCCTTCCCATCTCACCTCCGGACAGAAGCTGCCCATTTAGTCTCTTGTATCTACCTGAGATAACAGGCACACTACTCACGAGTATCAATTTATGTCCCACAGTCCAGTCCAATCCCTGTCTGAAGAGCTGGCCTCAGAAATTGTTTTAGTTCTGGGCTGATAGACAATCCAGGGGCCATGCTTTCCAGGATTCCTCCAGTCTCAGTCAGACCATTAAGTCTGATTTTCTTATTAGAATTTGAGTTCTGCACCCCACCTTTCTCCTGCTCTATCCGGGAACCTCTGTTGTGTTCCCTGTCAGTGCGGTCATTAGTGATAGCCAGACACCATCTAGTTCTTCTGGTCTCAGGCTGATGAAGTCTCTGGTTTATGTGGCCCTTTCTATTTCTTGGGATGACACTTTCCTTGTGTCTTTGGTGTTCTTCATTCTCCTTTACTCCAGGTGGTTGGGACCAATTGATGCATCTTAGATGGCTGCTTACAAGCTAAGACCCCAGACACCACTCACCAAAGTAGGATGCAGAACGTTTTCTTAATAAGCTTTGTTATGCCAATTGACCTAGATGTCCCTGAAAGCATGGTCCCCAGACCCCTACCCCTGCCTACTCTGTCTCTCAAAGTGTTGACTGTATTCAGGAAACTTCTTAGCTTTGGTTTAGTCCAGTGGTGCTGACTTCCCCTGTAGTGTGCTGTCCTTCCCTTCACCTAAGATAATTCTTATCTACTATCTAGTTAGTAAATAAACCTCACCCTCCCTCCCCACCCTCGTAACTATCAAAGAATGTTTTCTATGTGTTCAAACCTTTTCTTGAGTTCTTATACTAGTGATCTTATACAATATTTGTCCTTCTGTGACTGACTAAATTCACTTAGCATAATGACCTCCAGCTTCCTCCATGTTATGTTTCACGGCTTCATCTTTGTTCTTTATTGTTGCCTAGTATTCCACTATGTGGATATACCATGATTTGTTTATCCATTTGTCTGTTGATGGGCACTTAGGTTGTTTCCATCTTTTTGCTATTGTGAACAGTGCTGCAAGGAACATGGGTGTGCATATATCTATTTGTGTGACAGCTCTTATTTCTCTAGGATTTATTCCAAGGAGCGGGACAGCTGGATCGTATGGTACTTCTATTTCTAGCTTTTTAAGGAAGCACCAAATCAATTTCCAAAGTGGTTGCACCATTTTACATTCCCACCAATAGTGTTTAAGTGTTCCAGTCTCTCCACAACCTCTCCGGCATTTATTATTTTGTGTTTTGGGGATTAATGCTAGCCTTGTTGGGGTGAGATGATATCTCACTGTAGTTTTGATCTGCATTTCTCTAATGGCTAATGAACATTCATGTGTCTGTTAGCTGCCTGAATATCATCTTTGGCTAAGTGTCTGTTCATATCCATTGCCCATTTTTTAATTGGGTTATTTGTCTTTTTGTTTTTGAGGTTTTGCAGTATCTTGTAGATTTTACAGATTAGACGCTGATGGGATTTGTCATAGCCAAAAATTTTTTCCCAGTCTGTAGGTTGTCTTTTTAATCTTTTGGTGAAGTCTTTTGATGAACATAAGAGTTTGATTTTTAGGGACTCCCATTTATCTAGTCTCTCTTCTGGTGCTTGTGCATTATTACTTATGGTTCATATTGTGTTTTTGCCATGTATTAGGGCTCCTAGCATTGTCCCTATTTTTTCTTCAATGATCTGTATTGTTTTCACTTTTATATTTAAGTCTTTGATCCATTTTGAGTTACTTTTTGTGCATGGTGTGAGGTATGGGTCTTGTTTCAGTTTTTTGCAGGTGGATATCCAGTTATGCCAGCACCATTTGTTAAAGAGACTCTCTTTTCCCCAGTTAATGGACTTTGGGCCTTTGTCAAACATCAGCTGCTCATAGGTGGATGAATTTATATCTGGGTTATCAATTCTGTTCTATTGGTCTATGTATCTGTTGTTGTACCAGTACCAGGCTGTTTTTAATACCATGGTGGTATAATAGGTTCTAAAATCAGGTAGTGTGAGGCCTCCCACTTTGTTCTTCTTGAGTAATGCTTTACTTATTTGGGGCCTCTTCCCTTTCCATATAAAACTGATGATTTGTTTCTCCATCTCATTAAAAAATGCTGTTGGAATTTGGATAGGTATTGCATTGTATCTGTAGATCGCTTTGGGTAGAATTGACATTTTCACAACGTTGAGTCTACCTCTCCATGAGCAAGGTACTTTTTTCCACTTATGTAAGTCTCTTTTCATTTCTTGCAGTAGTGTCTCGTAGTCTTCATTGTATAGGTGTTTTACGTCTCTGGTTAGATTTATTCCTAAGTATTTAATCTTCTTGGGGGCTTTGGTAAATAGTATTGATTTGGTGATTTCCTCTTTGAGGTTCTCTTTGTTAATGTAAAGGAATCCAACTGATTCTTGTGTGTTTATCTTGTGTCCTGAAACTTTGCTGAAATCCTCTATTAGTTCCAGTAGTTTTCTTGTGGATTCTTTGGGGTTTTCTGTGTGTAAGATCATATCATCTGCAAATAGAGATACTTTGACTTCTTCCCTACCAGTTTGGATGTACTTTATTTCTTTTTCTAGCCTAATTTTTCTGGCTAAGACATACAGCACAATGTTGAATAAGAGTGGTGATAAAGGCCATCCTTGTCTGGTTCCCATTTTCAAGGGGAATGTTTTCAAAGTCTCTCCATTTAGGATGATGTTGGCTGTTGGATTTGTATAAATGCCTTTAATTGTATTGAGGAATTTCCCTTCTATTCCTATTTTGTTGAGGGTTTTTATCGTGAATGGGTGTTGGACTTTCTCAAATGCCTTTTCTGCATCGACTGTTAAGATCATGTGGTTCTTGTCTTTTGTTTTATTCATGTGATGGATTACATTGATTGTTTTTGTAATGTTGTACTATCCCTGCATACCTGGTAAAAATCCCACTTAATCATGATGAATTATTTTTTTGATATGCTGCTGAATTCTATTGGCTAGAGTTTTGTTGAGGATTTTTGCGTCAATGTTCATGAGGGATATTGGTCTATAATTTTCTTTTTCTATGGTGTCTTTGCTTGGTTTTGGTATCAGGGATATGCTGGCTTCATAGAATGAGTTTTGGAGTATTCCATCATTTTCTATGCTCTGAAATACTTTTAGTAGAAGTGGTGTTAACTCTTCTCTGAAAGTTTGGTGGAATTCTCCAGTAAAGCCATCCGGGCCAGGGCTTTTTTTGTTGGGAGTTTTTTACTTACCTTTTCAATCTTTTCTTTTGTTATGGGTTTATTTAGTTTCTCTAACTCTGTTTGTGTTAGTTTAGGTAGGTAGTGAGTTTCTAGAAATTTGTCCATTTCCTCTAGGTTTCAAGTTTTTGTTAGAGTACAATTTTTCATAGTATTCTGTTAGGATTATTTTAATTTCAATTGGGTCTGTTGTGATATCACCCATCTCATTTCTTATAAGGGTTATCTGCCTCCTCTCCTGTTTTTCTTTTGTCAGTTTGGTGAATGGTTTATCAATTTTGTTCATTTTTTTTTAAAGAACCAACTTTTAGTCTTGTTAACTCTTTCAGTTGTTTTTCTGTTCTCTGTTTCATTTAATTCTGCTCTAATTCTTATTATTTCCTTTCTTCTGGTGCCTGTGGGCTTCTTTTGCTGCTCTCTTTCTACTTGTTCTAGTGGTAGGGTTAATGTTTTGATTATGGCCCTTTCTTCTTTTTGGATGTGTGCATTTAATGTTATAAATGACCTCTGAGAACTGCCTTTGCTGTGTCCCAAAGGTTCTTGTAAGATGTGTTTTCATTCTCGTTTGAGTCTATGAACTTCTTTATTCCAGCCTTAATTTCTTCTAAAAAGTGGTAGTTTTTTAGCAAAGTGTTGTTCAGTCTCCATGTGCTTGATTTCTTTTTCCTTGCTTTTTATTTTGTTGATTTCTACTTTTATGGCTTTATGGCAAGAAAAGATGCTTTGTAATATTTCAGTGCTTTGGATTTTGTTAAGGCTTGTTTTATGGCCTAATATATGGTCTGTTCTGGAGAATGTTCCATGTGCCTTGGAAAAGGAAGTATACTTGGCTGCTCTTGGGTGGAGTGTTCAGTATATGTCTATGAGATCAAGTTGGTTGATTTTAGCCTTTAGCTCTTCCATGTCTTTGTTGAGCTTCTTTCTGGATTGTCTGTCCTTCACCATAAATGGTGTGTTGAAGTCTCCTACTACTACTGTGGAGCTGTCTATCTCTCTCTTCAGTGCTGTTAGGATTTGTTTTATGTATTTTGGAGCTTTGTCGTTGAGTGCATAAGTATTTATTATAGTTATGTCCTCCTGGTGTATTGACCCTTTAATCATTATATAGTGTCCTTCCTTATCCTTTGTGGTGGATTTTACTTTAAAGTCTATTTTGTCAGAGATTAATATTGCCACTCCTGCTCTTTTTTGAGTATTGTTTGTTTGATGTATTTTTTTCCATCCTTTGAGTTTTAGTTTGTGTCTTCAAGTTTAAAGTGTGTCTCTTGTAGGCGGCTATCATGGATTGAATTGTGTCCTCCAAAAAAATGTGTGTAGCAACTTAGCTAGGTCATGATTCCCAGTATTGTATGATTGTGTAAACTGATGTGATTTCTTTATGTATTATAAATTCTATCACAGTGATAAAGATATACTGATGAGGTTGACAAGATTAGACAGTGTCTTAATGCGATCTCTTTTGAGATATAAACGAAAGAAGTGAGCAGAGACACACGGGAACCTCATACCAGCAAGAAAGCAGTGCTGGGAGCAGAGCGCATCCTTTGGACCTGAGGTTCCTGCACAGAGAAGCTCCCAGACCAAGTGAAGACTGATGACGTGGACCTTCCTCCAGAGCCAATGGAGAAAGCGTTCCCCTGGAGCTGACGCCCTGAATTTGGACTTGTAGCCTACTGGACTGTGAGCAAATAAACTTCTCTTTGTTAAAGCCATCCACTTGTGGTACATCTGTTAGAGCAGTACTAGATGACTAAGACAGCTGCATATAGACGGAGCTTGTTTTTTCATACAATCTGCCACTCTCTGTTTATTGGTGCATTTAGTTCATTTACATTCAGTGTAATTATTGATAGGTATGAGTTTAGTGCTCTCATTTTGATGTCTTTTTTTGTGTGTTGTTCAGAGTTCTTTGTTCCGCTTAACTTTCTGTGCTGAGTCGTTTTTCTTTATGTATTTTCTTTTCCTCTTTTTCATTGTTCTTGATTTTGTGTTTGCTGAGTTTTTATATTTTTCTAGTTTTTTATTTTGACTTGTAGAATTCTTAGTTTCCTTTGTGGTTAGCTTAATATTTACCCTGTTTTTCTAGGTTTATACCAGACTTTTATTTCTTTATATAGCCTTGACGTCCTCTCCACATGCAAAATCTATGTCTACATTTTTTAAGTCCCTCTGTTTTGTTTTAATGTTGTCATCTTTTACATACTGACATCTGTTTCCCTGTTTTCAGTGTTTTAGCTTTGATTTACTTTTGTGATTTCCCTATCTGGGTTGATATCTGGTTGCTCTTTCCTTTGTTCTAGTCTTGGGTTGTTATCTGAAGTTACTGATTTTCTAACCAGAGCTCTCCCTTTAGTATTTCTTGTAATTTTGGTTTGGTTTTTGCAAATTCCCTAAACTTCTGTTTATCTGGAAATGCTCTAATTTCACCATCATATTTGAGAGACAGTTGTGCTGGGTATATAATTCTTGACTGGCAGCTTTTTTCCTTCAATGCTTTATATATGTTATCCCATTGCCTTCTTGCCAGCATGGTTTCTCCTGAATAGTCCAAACTTATTCTTACTGACTCTCCTTTGTAGATGACTTTTCATTTATCCCCAACCACTCTTAAAATTCTCTCTTTATCTTTGGTTTTGGAAAGTTTGACTATAATATACCTTGGTGACTTTCTTTTGAGATCTACCTTATGTGGTGTTCAGTGAGCATCTTGGATAGATATCTTGTCATCTTTCATGATATCAGGGAAGTTTTCTGCCAGTGAATCTTCAACAATTCGCTCTGTATTTTCTGTTTTCCCTCTCTGTTCTGGTACTCTAATCACTTGTAGGTTATTCCTTTTGACAGAGTCCCACATAATTCTTAGGGTTCCTTCATTTTTCTCAATTTTTTTATCTGATTTTTCCTCAGATATGTTGGTGTCAAATGCTTTGTCTTCAATCTCACTAATTCTGACTTCCATTGCCTCAGTTCTGCTCCTATGACTTTCTATCGAGTTGTCTAATTCTGAAATATTATTATTAATCTTCTGGATTTCTGATTGCTATCTCTCTACGGATTCTTGCAGTCTGTTAAATCGGTCATTATGCTCTTCTCTAATCTTTTTAATTTCCCCTTTTGCATGTTCTGCATTTTGATTAATTTCCTTCCTAATTTCTTGAAGAGTTCTGTATATTAATATTTTGTATTCTGCCTCCTGTAATTCCAAGAAATTTTCCTCCTCTGGAAAATTTCTAGATTCTTTATTTTGGGAGCTTGCTGAAACCGTCATGGATAGCTTCTTTATGTGATTTGATATTGACTCTTGTCTCCAAGCCATCAATAAGTTCTCATATTTATTTATTTTATGTTTGCTTACTGTGTCCTAGCTTCTTGTTTTATCTTGATACACCCAAATAGGCTACTTATATGAGCTAGTTTGATTATTGGCACCTTTGAAGCTCTAGTATCCTGTCACCAGGTGGTTAGATCTGTTACTAGGTATGTGAGCTCAGGAGTGCACCCACTCCTCCTGTATGGATTCAGCTCAGGTGCCCATGTAGGTAGCCACCAAGTGTGTGATGTAAGCTCTCACTTACAGTCCTAGACAGGCATGGGTGATTGGTGTAGGCACAGGCATCTGGCTGCAGCAGGGGGACACACTCTGAGCAAGGCAGGGGAATGACATCCACCCATGAGTGTCCAGGAGGAAGGCGTGTCCCTGTTCCCTAGAGCATATAGGTGGGTTTGTTTTGAAGCTGGACCATGGGCACCTAATGCTGTTGGCTGTATGGACTGGGGGGCACGTCTTATTCATGGGCCCCTCTCACAGGTGGCTAGGTGGAGGGAATGGAGCCACCAGTCCTCAGGTCCCTGATGTGGGTAGGTGAAGACCCTGCTTAATGGGCAGAGCAGTGTCAAATGTCAAGAACCTGCCACTTCACAGCTGAAACAGTTGAAGTTAGAGTTCCGGTATATACCCTGTTGTACTGCGGTAATGAGGGCCTATACTGTTGAGATGGGCCCACACAAGTCTATGCAGGGGGATAGGCACTCAGAGTCCATGGATCCCTTATGTCTGTGCCTAGGCAAAGGAGCTATGCCTACCCTGGATTTCTGGCTTAGGGAAGCTGGCAATTTACTTTTTCCCCTGTTTGTTAATTTGTTCACTCACCAAGGCAGGGAGAATGGCTCCAGGTATGTGATGGATCTTACTTCCAGCCCAGGGGACTCAGCAATTGCCGAAGCTGGTCTGGGGCCCAGTGCAGAGCAGGGAGAGGGGAGGTAAATGGGAGAGAGGTTTTTCCCTAAGGGGGGGTGTTTTTGATCTGCATGGTAAGCCATACGCAAGTACTTATCTTTCACCAGTGAGGGCTGCTTCTCACTGGTTCTTGGTGGCTGTGTAGACTCTCTGGTGCTGGGCGTCTCCCAGTGCAGAAAATGCACCTCCTGAGCACCGCCGCTTGCTTGCCTCACTGCTCACCCATGAACTGCTCAGGCCTGATGGGCTCAGGCTCTCACCAGGTCAGTTCTGGCAACTCCTTGCTGCTTCTGAACTGTCTCTCCCTCCCCCTGCCACTCAGTCCAGCTCCTCAATTCTGCCTTTGATATTCAGAGCTAGCAGATTGCCATAAGTAATCGAATCACTTGTTTTTTTCAGGTCTTTGTTGTAAGATGGTCCACCGGAAGCGTCTGACTACTCCATCTTGGCCCCACCTCCCATAGAATTTTCAGTGGCTGAATTTTTGAAAGTAGGTCACCAGACCTTTCTTCTTAGTCTGTCTTAGTCTAGAAGCTCCATTAAAATATGTTAAATATCATAGCAACATGCAAGCCTCTGCTGACAGACAGATGGTGGCTGCCCATGTGGTACATTGTCTGGGAATCAATCACATAACATTGTGAATGCAGTCATAATTTCCACACGTAAAAGCATTAATAAATTCACAATAGCTTCTTGAGAGCATGTGATTGCTCAATAAAAGGTTGCTAAAAAGACAAGCATTCATTTTGCAGTTTATACACTTTCTTCCCTACAGTCTGTCTGTTCTCCCTATGGTGGCTAAAGTGAACATTTCAAACATTAATACAGATTATGTACTCTGTTCAAAAACTCCAATGACTTGCCATGTGATCTACTTTCACCCCTGCATACTCCTCCCTTTCCGTTTCCCTTTTCACATGATTCTAGTCATACTGGACACGACGCTGTTCCTTAAGCCAAGAAAGATCTGGTCTCAGGGTCTTTGGCAAAATTCCATCCTACGGACTCTACGTCACTGTTCTCATTCTTTTGGAATGTTTTCCTCCAAGATATTTGGCTATCATGCTCCCTCCTTTCCTCTTCACCTTCTCAGAGATGTTAGTAGGCACCATTAGAGTCCATCACTCAGATCCCGTTTATATCTGGTGCATCCATCCCCAGCTGCTGTTAGTATTGGCTGAATGAGAACTCATAACTGCTTCCTCTTCTCCAGAGAATTGCTTTCAGCCAAATGAAGTTATCTTCCCCTCAGGCCATGCCACCTACCTCAGCCAATGACTGCTACCACAGCCTGAAAATGGCCAGAACTTGCCTTAAGATGGAATCAACCCTACAAATCAAATCAGTTTGTGTTCCAGAGGTTCCAGTGGCAACTCTGAAATTCTTCAACAGAACTTTTCACCCAGTTCTATCCTGCTTCCCTCACTTTCCTTCTCCTGAGAACATCTTCCACTCCCGCAAATAAATCACAAGAACAATAATCCCCATCCAGGCTGTGCTTCTAGGAAACCAACTTAAGACAGATGCCTTTCCTGACCACGCACACCTAGAAACTCCCTCTCTTGTTTTACCTTGCTGTAACTTTTTACACAGCTCATATCATGATATTGTGTAATACATATATTTTGTTGTTGTAAAATATACAGTTAACACATTTACCAATTCAGCATTTGTCATTAGTATGATTCAATGAAACCAGTTATCAATCATGTTGTGTAACCATCACCGATATCTGTTGCCATGTTTTCCATCCCCATAAACAAAAACATAATGCTAGCTGGACAAAGATTTCCTTCTTTCCCTTTCCCTCCTGCCCATACTAACTACTCTTAAACTCTGATCTCTACACATTTTATTTATTTATTTTTTTTACTGTACTTCAGGCGAAGGCTTACAGAACAAATAGTTGCTCATGAAACAGTAGTACACATATTGTTTTATGACATTGGTTAATAATCCCACAACATGCCAACCCTCTCCCTTCTTGACCTTTTTTTTTTGTGAAAATATACATAGCCAAAATTACACCATTTCAAAAATTTCTACATGCACAGTTCAGTGACATCGACTATGCTCTTCCAATTGTGCTGCTATTCTCACTTTAGATGAAGGCTTACAGAACAAAATAGTTTCTCATTTAACAGTTAGTACACATGTTGCCCTATGACAATAGTTAACAACCTCACTACACATCAACACTGTCCTTACTCAACCTTCGGTTCCCTGTCACCAGCTTCCTTGTCCCCTTTTGCCTTCTGGTCCTTGTCCCTGGACTGCTGTACCTCATTAGTCCCATTTGGTTTTATGGGGCTGTCCACTCCCAGGCTGAATGGTGAACCTCTGAGATGACTTCACCACTGAGCTAAAAGGGTGTCTGGGGGCCATACTTTCGGGATTTCTCCAGTCTCCTTTAGGCCAGTAAATCTGGTCGTTTTTGTGAGTTAGAGTTTTGTTCTACATCCTTCTCCAGCTCTGTTCAGAACCCTCTGTTGTGATCCTGGTCAGACCAGTCAGTGGTGGTAGCTGGGTACCATCTAGCTGTACTGGACTCAGTCTGGTGGAGGCCTTGGTAGCTGTGGACAATTAGACCTTCGGACTAATCTTATCCTTGTCTCCTGTTCTCTTCATTCTCCCTTGCTCCCTAAGGGATGAGACCAGTGGAGTATCTTAGATGACCGCTCACAAGCTTTTAAGACCCCAGACATTACTCACCAAGGTAGAATGTAGAGCATTGTCTTTATAAGCTGTGTCATGCCGATTGAGCTAGATGTTCCCCGAGACCATGGTCCCCACAGCCCTCCGCCCAGCAATTCAGTCCCTCAGGGAGTATGGATGTGTCTATGGAATTTCCATGACCTTTCCTTGTACAAGTTGTGCTAGTTTCACCTGTACAGCGTACTGTCTCACCCTTCACCCAAGATACTACTTACCTATTGCCCATTTAGTATTCCCCCCCACCCCCACCCATCCCTGGTAACCAACAAAAATTGTTACATTTTGTGTGTGGACTTTTTCATGGGTTTTTACAATAGAGGTCTCATACAATATTTGTTCTTTTGTGATTGACTTATTTCACTCAGCATAATGTCCTCCAGTTTCATCCATGTTATGAGATGGTTCACAGATTCATTGTTGTTCTTTCTGGTTGCATAGTACTCCATTGTGTGTACGTACCATAGTTTGTGTATCCATTCATCTGTTGATGGGCAGTTACGTTGTTTCCATCATTTTGCTATTGTGAACAATGCTGCCATGAACATAGGTGTGCATATGTATATTCGAGTGACGACTCTTATTTCTCTAGGATGTAGTCCTAGGAGTGGGATTGCTGGATCGAATGGTATGTCTATTTCTAGCTTTCTGAGGAAGCGCCATATCATTTTCCAAAATGGTTGTATCATTTTGCATTCCCACCAGCAGTGCATAAGAGTTCTGATCTCCCCACAGCCCCTCCAACATTTGTTATTTCCAGTGTTTTTGATTCATGCCAGTAACGCTGGGGTGAGATGGTATCTCAGTGTGGTTTTAATTCTACACATTTTAAAATTTATTTTTGTTTATTCTCTTTTTATTCTAATAATTACATGAGGGCAGGGACTTTTTTGTCTTGTGTTGTTCACTGCTATACTTCCAAGCCTACAAAACGATGTGGTTCACAGAGGTTACTCAAAAAATATGCATTGCTGAATACATGAATGAATGGAATAGACAATGATTTTATTTTATCATTATTTTTGAAAGGGAGTACTGTTCTTGGAAACATTGAGATTCAACAGCCTAGATCAATTTCACCTGCTTTAAAAAATGATTCTGTTAGGGATCATGTGTTCTAGGTTCTTTCAAACTCTCTCGACACTATAACACTATTAAAATAATATTTTCCACTTAACTTAAAGTTAATTCATTTAACATACCATTCACAAGCCCTGCAGACTTTAAACTTAGAGCCTTTAATTCTTTTGAATTTTGATAGTCACTCAAATATCCTTTTGGATTTCTTAATTAATCCTTGCTTTTTATATATGAATTTAGTTTTTTAATTCCAGTATTTTGAACTTAGAACTTAAAAACCTATATTGAAAACAGCCAAATGAAAATATATATACTTAACAATACAAATCATTAAATGAGGAAGACTACATTATAACTAAGGCCCCCTAGGTGATGTAAACAGTTTGCACTCGACTATTAATCTAAAGGTTGGTTGTTGGAACACACCCAGTGATGCCACAGAAGAAAATAGCCTGTTGATCTGCTTCCATTAAGATTATAGCCCCGAAAACCCTTCGGAAGATTTCTACTCTGTAGCACATGAGGTCACCATGATTCAGAATTGATTCAACAACAACCAACCACCATAACAACATTATAACTGACGAATGATCAATATGAAAATCTCTCATATTCAGTCAGAGGCAATCCCTAAAAGGAGTCTAGAGGAGTTTCTTGATATTTAATTTTAAATTAAGACCCGATTTGGCAAAGGAACAGAGTCTACATCTGAGCTGTTTCATTAAGGAAACACTGCAGTTGGATATAACACATCAAACACACTCAAACATCAAAGTATGAAAATTCCAGCTAACTTATAGCCCCTTCAGTTAACTTGCTCTCTAACAGAGCTTTGCCTTGATGAGTGTTTGCAGAAAATTGTCTACATTGTCAATGCCACTCTACAAAAATGATTTTAATATCTGACTTTTACAGATTTTAAAAGTCAGAAGGGATTTGAGGTTGGTGCAAGTCCACAGAAATCTTTTCATTAAGAAATAATAAAATGTGATTTTATTTTTTTTTTATTAAGAGACTGCTACATGAAAGCCTGCTGTTTCTCCATTAAAAACAAATAAATCTTCTAGAGACAATCTCAAACATATTCAGTTAGAGGCCTTGCAAAGATGTTTCATTCTAATTTGGGATTACGTAACTAATATACTTTTTTGCAGCTAGCATTTAATGCCAGCACTTTTATGGTTTACTATGTAACATTTGTTTCTTTTTATTCAACAGAAAAGGTCAATGTGACTAATAATTAGAACTATGGCTCTGAGAGAAGAAGACTGTAATTAGTCTATTTTTCAACCAATAATAAAGTGTCAGAAAAAAGAAAGTGAATCCTTGATATCAGCAAAACTAGTTTACATATGGACAGAAAAAGTGATTTTTTTTATGCACATGCACACTTAGGTGACCTTCTTCTAATAATCTAACTCAAATAATAAATTTAGGTAAAAAGTAACACCTAGATATTCCAACTAAAGCCATGATTCTCAAATGAAGTTGATTTTGCCCCCAAGGGGGTTCATTTGGTGATGTCTGGAAACATTTTTGCTTGTTACAACTGGGAGGTGCCACTGGCCTCAAGTGGCTAGAGGCCAAGGATGCTGTTAGGTATCCTACAAAGCATAAAGCAGCCTAACACAAGAAAAAATCATCCTGCCCCCAAATGTCAAAGGTGCCAATTTTGAGAAACTCTGAAATAAAATCATAAAACATTCTGATTTTGAAATTAATAAGCAAGATTTAAAATAACCCAGAATAATCAGAATCCAATGGTGAAGACATTGTCCACTGACATCTCACAGTGAAGATGTCCACTGACATCCCATTGTGAGGGGCATTTTATAGTCATTGTAGGTTAAAATGGGAAAAAATGTGTTACACTTCTTAGAATCCAGAACCTTGAGCCAATACTGGCATTTAAGAAACTCAGATCACATGCAAATGTTTATTAGAGCCTTGGCCCATCTTTAGTTTAGGAGTTATGCAGATAGGAAATGTCCATTTGTCAGTGTGAAAATTTCCAGATTTTCTGATGAGCTGGGGAGCAGGAAAGCATACTGGCAGAGGGGAAGAGCAATGTTTCCCTGAGTCAGTCCTTAATTTATTTAAATGACTCTAACTTCACCCTAAATCTTTGCAAGAAATATTTACATCAACTCAAAAGAAACGAAAACAAAAACTTTGAATCACAGAACTAATTTGCACATATAAAATAGTTTTCTAATGCAAAACAGAATTAGAAGAGTGAATTCTATGCAGGGATCACATTGACCATGGTATTGCTTTCTTTCTGCTTCTTTTGATTTCTTCCTTACCTCTCACCAGCTCCACCTCCTTTTGCTCAAATACCTGGCTCCGTGCACCATCTCTGTTTCTTCCTAAGGGGCTGCGGAGCTCCATTCGAGTGTGGAATTGCTTCCAAGTCTGGGCTGCCATGCTGGTGGGATCCCGGGGCCTTTGTTCCTTTGCTTTGAACTGTTTGTGTGTTTTCGTTTCCTTTTCTCAAGTTGGGAGCCCATTCTGGCTGGGCAGTGCTACAAGGCTTGGGAACTACCCCCTCAGCTTGCACAGACGCACAGAAGTATCCCTGAGGGCATTTCTTTTTTGTGTTTTCTTTTTTTTCCTTCTGTTTTTTTCGGGGCTTTTCTTGTTCTTTTTTTTTTTTTTTTAATTTGTTTTGTTTTCTTTTTCCTCTTTTTCCCTTTTTGTCTTTCTTCATCACTCCATTTCTTATCTCTCTATACCATCCTTCTCTTCCTGTTCCCTGAATACCTGGCATTGAATATCTCTATGGCTGTTAGCCAGGCTGTTCTGCAACACCTGGGAACAATGTCCCCAGACCTCATAGCCACACCAGTGGGATGCCTGGGAGCTTTGCTGTTCTTTTTTCTTTCTAATTATTATTTATTCTTTCTTTTCTTTTTTTTTTTCTTCTTCCTCACCTTTCTGTTTTTCTCCATTTCATAGTCTGTAATCTCTCCACTCCAACGGCAAGCTCCTCTAGCACTCTTTATTGTTTGTATGTTTTTGGCTCCTGTTTCTTTCTCCTCTGTCCCATATCCATCTTATCTCCACACATAACATTCTCCCCCACTCCATCCTGCTTACCTGCACTGTGTGCTTAACATCACACCACCAAGCAGCATAGGCACGTCATACTGGAACCTTCCGTGTACTGATTACTGACACTCCTTGGCAGATGTAGTAAGTGCCACAAACAAGCCATCCCAGGAACTCCTCTTCAGCTAGACCTGCCCTGCTGTACCATATCTGAGCAACTGATCCTACCAATTGGAGAAGGAGGCAAAAAATATCATGCCCACAGAAGAGCAAACAACAAAGAACACACAGCCTGCTTGTTCAGCCATAGCCAAATTAAAAGAAGGACAAAATAAACAAATATACAATCAATAAATGAGAAAAATAACTAATGAATGCCCTGAAGACAGCAGACAATATCAAAACATTTACAAAAACAGGACAGGATGGTACAAGTAGGCACCCAAAACAAAACACCAGATGACTTTTCAGTGGAAGAAAAGGCACTAGAACTACCTGATAGGGAGTTCAAATCTCTAATACTCAGAATTATACAAGAGTCAAAGCAAAAAGCAGACGAAAATGAGGAAAAAATAGACAAATCCATGGAAAAGGCAGAAAAATTCGTGGAAAAAAACAGACAAAAAAATGGAAGAATTCAGGAAAATAATGCAAGACCAAATGCCAAAATAAATTCACAACCTGAAGTTATACAAAAACAATTAGAATCCAAAAGATAAACAACAAGATTTCAGAAATGGACAGTGTCATAGAAGGACTAAAGAGCAGATATAAAATGGTGGAAGACAGGATCAGTGGAATTGAAGACAAACACTTGGATACAACACTGTTCGAGGAAAACTCAGAAAAAAGAACAAAGAAAAATCAAGAGACCCTGAGAGTTATGTGGGATACAACCAAAAGCAAAAGTTTGCTACTGATTGGAATTCCAGAACAGGTGTAGAAAACAGAAGACACAGAGAGGATCATTGAAGAATTGCTGACAGAAAACTTCCCCGATATCATGAAAGATGAAAAACTGACCATCCAAGATGCTTAATGAACCTCATATAGGATAGACCCTAAAAGAAAATCACCAAGGCATATCAAAATCACACTTGCTAAAACCAAAGACAGAGAATCCTGAGAGCAGCTCAAGAACAGCAAAAACTCACATACAGAGGACAAAAAATAAGACTAAGCTCGGATTATTCAACAGAAACTTTGCAGGCAGGAAGGCAATCGGATGACATGTATAAAACCTTGAAAGAAAAAAATCCCCAGCCAAGAATAATATATCCTGCAAAACTCTCATTCAAATATGATGGTGAAATTAAGACACGTCCAGATAAACAGAAATTAAGAGAATATGTGAAAACCAAACCAAACTTATAAGAATTATTAAAGGGAGTTCTTCAATCTGAGAACAAGAACTTCAGCTCACAGGCTGAATCTAGGATGCAGAATCATACCAGCCAGATACCAATCTAGGAAATGAACCTTCAAGGTCTATCCAAAAGCAAAAATAATACAACAGGGAATCAGAGCAGTTAATCTGTAAATGATAACAACATCGAAATAAAAAAGAGGGTATAAACCATGTAGGGATAGAACCTTCTAATGGAGAGGAAGACAAGGCGATACCAAGTAATAATAGATGCTTCAAACTTAGAAAGATAAGGGTAAAATTCATAGTAACCACAAAGAAAGTTAAAAAACATACTCATTAAAAAAAAAGAGGAAAAACATAAAGTCTCAGCAAAAACAAAGCCTACAAAAACAAAAGAAATGAAAAAAAAAATCCACAAACAAAAGGAATTCAGCACAGGAGAGTAAGAAGAACAAAGAAAACGTCAGCACCACAAAAAAAAGCACTACAAAATGCCAGCAACAAATTCACACCTATCAATAATTACCCTGAATGTAAATGGACTCAACACACCCATAAAGAGATGGGGAGTGACAGAATGGATAAGAAAACAGGATCCATCAATATGCTGTCTACAACAGACACACCTTAGAAACAAAGATGTGAATTTATTAAAAGTCAAAGGTTGGAAAAAAATATAACAAGCTAACAACTACCAAAAAAGAGCAGGAGTGGCAATTCTAATCTCAGATAAAATAGACTTTAAAACAAAATCCACCATAAAAGACAAAGAAGTACAGTATATAGTGATTAAGGTGATGATCCATCAAGAAAACATAACCATAATAAACATCTACGCACCCAATGACAGGGCTCCAAAATACATAAAACAAACCTTAACAACACTGAAAAGAGAAATCGACAGTTACACAATAATAGTAGGAGACTTCAACACACCACTCTCAGTAAAGGACAGAACAACTAAAAAGAAATTCAGCAAAGATACGGAAGACATAAAGGGCACAATCAGCCAACTTGACCTCACAGACATATACAGAACACTCCAACCAACAGCTGCGAAGTACACATTATTTTCCAATGCACATGGAACGTTCTCCAGAATAGACCACATCTTAGGCCACAGAGCAATCCTCAACAAGATCCAAAATGCTGAGGTAATACAAAGTATCTTCTCTGACCAAAATGCCATCAAGGTAGGAATTAACAAAAGAAAGAACAAAGAAAAAAAATCAATTACATGGAAAGTGAATAATCCCTGCTTACACATCACTGGGTAATAGAAGAAATCAGAGATGGAATCAAAAAATTCCTAGAATCAAACAAGAATGAAAATTCAGCAGAGTAGCAGGATACAAGATAAACATACAAAACTCAGTTGGATTCCTAGACACCAATAAAGAGATCGATGAAAAGTAAATCAGGAAAACAATACTATTTATAATAGCCCCTAAAAATATAAAATACTTAGGAATAAATCTAACCAGGGATGTAAGAGACATATACAAAGAAAACTACAGAACACTACTGCAAGAAACCCAAAGGGATCTACATGAATGGAAAAACATAGCATGCTCATGGATAGGCAGACTCAACTTTGTGAAAATGACAATTCTACCCAATGCAATTTACAAATACAATGCAATCACAATCCAAATACCAACAACATTCTTCAAAGAGATGGAAAATCTAATCATTAACTTTATATGGAAAGGGAAGAAGCTCTGAATAAGTACACACTACTGAAGAAGAAGAATAAAGTTGGAGGACTCACACTACCTGACCTCAGAACCTACTATACAGCTACAGTAGTCAAAACAGCCTGGTACTGGTACAATGACAGATACATTGACCAATGGAACAGAATTGAGAACCCAGATGTAAATCCATCCACCTACGGTCACCTGATCTTCGACAAGGTACCAAAGTCCATCCAATGGGGAAAAGACAGTCTTTTTAACAAATGGTGTTGGCAAAACTGGATATCCATTTGCAAAAAAATGAAACAGGACCCATACCTCACAATGTATACAAAAACTAATTCAAAATGGATCAAAGACCTAAATATAAAGGCAAAAACTGTAAAGTTCATAAAAGAAAAAATAGTACCAATGCTACAGACCCTAATACATGACATTAACAGTGTACAAACCATAACTATCAACACACAAAGCCATGAAGATAAGCTAGAAAACTGGGATCTTCTAAAAATCAAATACCTATGCTCTTCAAAAGACTTCACCAAAAGAGTAAAAAGAGAACCTACAGACTGGGAAAAAAATTGGACAGTATAAGTCAGATAAAGCTCTAATCTCCATAATCTACAAGAAAATCCAACACCTCTACAACAAAAAGACAAATAATCCTATTAAAAAATGGGCAAAGGAAATGAACAGACACTTCACCAAAGACATTCAAGTGGCCAACAGACACATGAGGAAATGCTCACGATCACTAGCCATTAGAGAAATGCAAATTAAAACCACAATGAGATACCATCTCACCCGGCATTACTGGCACGAATCAAAAACACTGGAAATAACAAATGTTGGAGGGTCTGCTGGGAGATCTGAACTCTTATGCACTGCTGGTGGAAATACAAAATGATACAACCATTTTGGAAAATGATATGGCACTTCCTTAGAAAGCTAGAAATAGAAATATATGATCCAGCAATCCCACTCCTAGGAATATATCCTAGAGAAATAAGAGCCATCACTCGAATAGACATATGCACACCCATGGTCATGGCAGCATTGTTCACAATAGCAAAACAATGGAAACAACCTAGATGCCCATCAAGAGATGAATGGATAAACAAACTATGGTACATACACACAATGGAGTACTATCAAGGAGAAAGAACAATGATAAATCTGTGAAGCATCTCATTACATGGATGAAAATGGATGACATTATGCTGAGTGAAATAAGTCAATCACAAAAGGACAAATATTGTATGAGACCTCCATTGTAAAAACCCATGAAAAAGTTTGCACACAAAGAGTAACAATCTTTGCTGGTTATGAAGGATGGGAAGGGCAGAGGGGAGATACTAAATAGGCAATAGATAAGTGGTACCTTTGGTGAAGGGTGAGACAGTACACAATACTGGGGAAACCAGCACAACTTGTACAAGGAAAGGTCATGGAAGCTCCATAGACACATCTAAACTCCCTGAGGGACTGAATTGGTGGGCAGAGGGCTGTGGGGACCATTGTCTCAGGGAACATCTAGCTCAATTTGCATAACACAGTTTATAAAGACAACGTTCTACATTCTACCTTGGTGGGTACAGTCTGAGGTCTTAAAAGCCTGTGAGCAGCCATCTAAGATACTCCACTGGTCTGATCCCTTCAGGAGCAAGAGAGAATGAAGAGAACAGGATACAAGGAAAAGATTAGTCCAAAGGACTAATGGACCACAGCTTCCAAGGCCTCCACCAGACTGAGTCCAGTACAGCTAGATGGTGCCTGGCTACCACCACTGACTGCTCTGACCAGGATCACAACAGAGGGTTCTGGACAGAGCTGGAGAAGGATGTAGAACAAAACTCTAACTCAAAAAATGACCAGATCTATTGGCCTAAAGCAGACTGGAGAAACCCAGAGTATGGCCCCAGACACCCTTTTAGCTCAGTGGTGAAGTCATCTCCGAGGTTCACCGTTCAGCCTGGAGTGGACAGCCCCATAAAACCAAATGGGACTAATGAGGTACAGCAGTCCAGGGACAAGGGCCAGAAGGCAGAAGGGGACAAGGAAGCTGGTGATAGGGAACCCAAGGCTGAGTAAGGACAGTGTTGATGTGTAGTGAGGTTGTTAACCATTGTCATAGGGCAACATGTGTACTAACTGTTTAATGAGAAACTATTTTGTTCTGTAAACCTTCATCTAAAGTGAGAATAGCAGCACAATTGGAAGAGCATAGTTGATGTTACTGAACTGTGCATGTAGAAAGTTTGAAATGGTGTGTCTTTGACAGTGTATATTTTCACCAAAAAAATATATATATCAAGAAGGGAGAGGGTTGACATGTCTTGCGGTAGTTAACTAATGTCATAAAACAGTATGTGTACTATTGTTTAATGAGAAACCATTTGTTCTGTAAACTTTCACCTGAAGTACGTTAAAAAATAGAAAAACAATAATATGTAATGTGAGTATGTAAGTGTGCAAGTATAGGTGTATCTGCATGCATGTGTATATATATGTTTATGTGTGCTCTATATTTATTCAGTTATATAATAAACAACATGAGGGCAGTTACAGATATTTCCCAGACTTAACCAAACACCTCACGAGATTGGATTACTGTGTTTGAAGACTTGGGACAATAGTCTAGTGGGACAACGTGGTCAATTGGCATGACATTGTTCTCAAAGATAACATTCTACATCCTAGTTTGATTAGTAGCATCTGGGGTCTTAAATGTTTGTGAGCAGCCACCTAAGATACAACTATTGGTCTCTACTTGTCTGGAACAAAAGAAAATGAAGGAAACCAAAGACTCAAGGAAGAAACTATTCACAGGACTAATATGAACTACAGGACTAATAGCCCGTATGAACCATGGTCTCATCTAGCCTGAGACCAGAAGAACTAGATGGTGCCCGGCTACCACTACAGACCATTCTGACCAGGGACACAACAGAAAATCCCAGTTACAAAGGGAGAAAAATGTAGAATGAAACTCAAATTCCTAAAAAAGGCCAGACTTACTGGACTGAGACTAGAGGAACCCTAAAGACTATCACCTTAAGATACCCTTTGAACTTGGAACTGAACCCACTCCCATTAGTCACCTTTCATCCAAATATTAGATTGGCTTATAAAATAAACAATATCACCCGTGAATACTGTGCTGCCTTAAATAATCAACTCTGTGAGACCAAATGGTAACATTTACCCTAAAACAAAGATGAGAAGCTAAGGAAGGGCAGGGAAGGTAGATTAACGGAAACAGAACAAAGGATGGAAATAATGAGAATGTTGAAACATTGTGAAAAATGTAACCAATGTTATGAAACAAGTTGTATAAAAATTGTTACATGGGAACCTAATTTGCTATGTAAATTTTAACCCAAAACACAATAAAATATTTTTAGAAAATAACATGTAAAATTTGCTTATCAACTAGTTCTTTTTTAAATGGGCCTTAGTCTTTTGGATTATAAATCATTTCAAAGCTCACTAATAATCATAGGGATGCATCTTGGAAATTAGAGATTAATGAAAGGAAAAGATTTTTATGTTTCTTAAGAATAAGGCATAATTCATATATTTAATATTAACTGTCAAATAATATGAATCATTGACATTTATGCAGTGTGGGCAACTGAGATTCACACATGAAACTAAAAGTGTAGTAAATAAAAAAGCATTCGATAAATATTTGATGAGCAGGGGCTTAAGCATTTGTCCATTACTAGCTGAGGGTGTGAGCCTGCACAATGTATATAACCATCTGAATCCCAGAGTCTCTGCTTGTAAAATGACGAAGTTGACCTAAGTAATTTCCATTACTTCTGAGGCTAAATTTCTATATTCCAATAAAAAAAATAATTGCAAATCTGCTTTTACCAAATTTCAAATTTGTTTTCTATATCAGAAAAAGTATTTTAGATATATAACCAAATATCACTTTTTAGAGGTCAGTGTATCAAAAATGCAGAGAAAATTATTTCTGGTTAATTACTCTTGTAAGCTAACATAGTGGAAGATCTTTGAAAGTTTTACCAAATTAAAAAAGTATATAAAATTATAAGAATATATGATCTTTGCTAAGAAACAAGAACTTCTGAAAATTTTTTATGCTCAATGAAAGAATTAAAGTCTCATAAATGTCCTGCCAGACAGACTAGCATAACTGTATTAAAATATGGAATAAACTTTCAGACATTTCTGACTTTTTCTTTGCTTAACTGTATCTCAAGCTATGTACTATTTACACAGATTAGAAACAGAGGAACAATAGCTGATGAGCTTCCCTCAACAGCACTTTGACCAACACATTAAATAAACTTGTTAAATAAAGGAAATCCAAAAAAAAAAAGAGGCTCCCCCAACTTCCGGGGACATGGCGCTATAGTCATAAGCACTAAGATGCTCCTCCGCAGCAAAGATCAGAAAAACTAAGTCAAACAGAGTCACACGTCAATCCTGAAACCCTAAGCATCAAATGAAGAGATAAAGAACTCAGCCAAGCACCAAATGGGATAAGAAACTGACCAAGAACAGAGAGTGAGGAGAGATACATGCAGAGGTCCCCTATCAGTTACCACAGAATGGATCTGCCATCTTGGACTCCTATCAGAGATTAACAAACAAGAGGTATGAGAAAGCAGCCTTACAGAGCTTCCAGCAGGAGACAGAACAACTAGTAACCAGTGATACAGGCTTTCCCATCCCCCACCCTTCTTCACCCCACTTAGCCTCCGCTGCTTCCTGCAGCCACTGTCTCTTGGTTGGAAAGCACAAGCTTCACCCCGGTGTCACTTGGATTCCACCTGCCTGCACTAGCCAGCTCCCTGAGTGCCTTTTGTTGGCTACTGGTGTTGCTTTTTTCTGCTTCTTTAGATTTCTTCCTTACCTCTCACCACATTCCCCTCTTTTCTCTCAAATACCTGGCTCTGTTCTCGTCTTTGCTTCTTCCTGAAAGGCTGAAAAACACCACTTGCCTGTAAAACTGCTTCCCAGCCCATTCCTCCACACCGGTGTGAACCCGGGGCTTTTTTTGTTTGTTTGCTTGCTTTTTCTTTTCTCAGTGTGGGAGCCCCTTCTAGCTGGGCAGTACCACACAGCTTGGAAGCTACTACCTTACTCTGCGCAGATGCACAGGGCCATCCCTGGGGGCATTTCCTTTTTCTTGGTTTTTTTTTTTTTCTTTTCTTTTGTTTCTTTGTTTTGTTTTCTTCTCTGTCTTATTCCCTTTCTATCTTTCTTCATTTCCAGTTTATCGAATTATTCATTTTTTTCTTTTACCCTTTTTATTTTTTTAAATTTTTGTTTATCCTCATTTCTCAGTCTTTCATCTCTCCACTCCAATAGCAAGATCCCTTAGCACTCTTTTTTGTTTGTGTGTATGTTTTGGCCCCTGTTCCTGTTTCATCTCTCTCATCTTTCCCATACCCATCTTAACTCCACATATCAAAATCTACCCGTTTTTCCTGCCTACCTGCACTGTGCGCTGAACATCAAACTCCCAAGCAGCACAGGCATGGCCTACTGGAACCTGCCCTGCACTGATTCCCAGTCCACACAGTCAGCCATGGTAAGTGCCACAAATAACCCATCCCAGCAACTCCCCTCCGGCTGGACCTGCCCTGCTGCACCATACCTTAGTGACTGACCCTGATCATTGGAGAAGGAGGTGAAAAGTATCGTGCCCCCAGATAAGCAAACAACAAAGAACACACAGCCCACCTGCTTAGACATAACCAAATAAAACAAAAAAGCAGGATGAAACAAACAAATCTACAGTCAATAAACAAGGAAAATAAACACTGAATGCCCTGAAGATAGCAGACAATATCAAAACATTTACAAAAACTGGACAGAATGGTTCCAGTAAAGATCCAAAATAAAATACCAGATGACCTTCCAGTAGAAGAAAAGGCACTAGACCTAACTGATAGGGAGTGCCAATCTCTAATATTCAGAATTATCCAAGAGTTGAAGCAAAAAGCAGACAAAAATGAGGAAAAAATAGACAAATTCATGGAAAATGCAGAGAAAAAATGGAAGAATTCAAGACAATAATACAAGAACAAAATTCTAAAATAAATTCACAACTAGGAGTCATACAAAAACAAAAATTAGAAATCCAAAAGATAAACAACAAGATTTCAGAAATGGGCAGTGTCATAGAAGGGCTGAGGAGCAGGTTTGAAACGATGGAAGACAGGATCAGCGAAATTGAACAAAAACATTTGGATACCACTCTGTCTGAAGAAAAATCAGAAAAAAGAATGAAGAAAAATGAAGAAGCCCTGAGAATTATGTGGGATACAATCAAAAGCAAAAATCTGCAAGTGATTGGAGTTTCAGAACAGGGGGAGAAAACATAAAACAGAGAGGATCATTGAAGAACTGCTGACAGAAAACTTCCCCAATATCATGAAAGATGAAAAGCCGACCATCCAAGAAGTTCAATAAACACCATATAGGATAGAACCCAAAAGAAAATCACCAAGTCATATCATAATCACACTCACTAAAACCAAAGACAAACAAAGAATCCTGAGAGCAGCTCAAGAAAAACAAATAGTCACATACAGAGGAGAAACAATACGACTAAGCTCGGATTATTCAGAAGAAACCATGCAGGCAAGAAGGCAATGGGATGACATATATAAAACCTTGAAAGGAAAAAATTGCCAGCCAAAAATAATATACCCTGCAAAACTCTCATTCAAATACGATGGTGAAATTAGGTCGTTTCCAGATAAACAGAAATTAAGGGACTATGTACAAACCAAACCAAACTTACAAGATTTATTAAAGGGAGTCCTTCAATCTGAGAACAAACAACATCAGACCACAGGCTGAATATAAGACACAGGATTGTACTAGCCAGATACCAACCTAGGAAATGAACTCTTAAAGACTATGCAAAACCAAAAGAATTACAACAGGGAACCAGAGAGGTTAATCTGTAAATGACAACAGCATCAGAACAATAAAAAAGGGAATAAACAGTGTAAGTATAGAACCTTCTAATGGAGAGGACGGCAAGGTGATCAAAAGTAATAATAGACTGGTTCAAATCTAGAAAGATAAAGGTAAATTTCAAGGTAACCACAAAGAAAGTCAACATACCTACTTATCAAAATAAAGAAGAAAAATGTAAAGTCTCAGTAAAAACAAAACCTACAAAAACAAAAGAAATGAAAAAAAAAATCCACAGACAAAAGGAACTCAGCACAGGAGAGTAAGAGGAACAAAGAAAATGTCAGCACCACAAAAAAAAAAAATAATAAAAAAGCATTACAAAATGCAATCTCACTCCTAGGAATACATCCTAGAGAAATAACAGCCATTACACGAATAGATATATGCACACCCATATGCACTGCAGCACTATTCACAATAGAAAAAAGATGGAAACAACTTAGATGCCCATCAACAGATGAATGGATAAGCAAACTATGGTGCATACACACAATGGAGTATTATGCAAAGATAAAAAACAATGATGAATCTGTGAAGCATCTCATTACATGAATGAAACTGGAGGACATCATGCTGAGTGAAATAAGTCAATCTCAAAAGGACAAATATTATATGAGACCTCTACTGTAAAAACTCATGTAAAAGTTTACACACAAAAAGAAACAATCTTTGTTGGTTACAAGGGATGAGGGGGTGGGGATGTACTAAATAGACAATAGATAAGTGGTAACTTTGGTGAAGGGTAAGACACAATACTGGGGAAGCCAGCACAACTTGTACAAGGAAAGGTCATGGAAGCTCCATAGACATATCCAAACTCCCTGAGGGACTGAATTGCTGGGCAGAGGGGTGTGGGGACCATGGTCTCAGGGAACATCTAGCTCAATTGGCGTAACACAGTTTATAAAGACAATGTTCTACATTCTACCTTGGTGAGTAGCATCTGGGGTCTTAAAAGC
This sequence comes from Dugong dugon, assembly GCA_030035585.1. Lineage (NCBI taxonomy): Eukaryota > Metazoa > Chordata > Mammalia > Sirenia > Dugongidae > Dugong > Dugong dugon. The sequence goes on from CM057465.1 coordinate 47,600,961, forward strand.
CTGTGAGCAGCCATCTAAGATTCTCCACTGATCTCACCCCTTCGGGAGCAAGGGAGAATGAAGAGAACAAGATACACGGAAAAGATTAGTCCAAAGGACTAATGGACCACAGCTACCATGGCCTCCACCAGACCAAGTCCACTACAGCTAGATGGTGCCCAGCTACCACCACTGACTGTTCCGACTGGGATCACAATAGAGGGTCCTGGACAGAGCTAGAAAACGAAGTAGAACAAAATTCTAACTCACAAAGAAAGACCAGATTTACTGGCCTGACAGACTGGAGAAACCCTGAGAGTAGGGCCCCCGAATATCCTTTTAGCTTAGTGGTGAAGTCACTTCCAAAGTTCACTGCTCAGCTGGGGATTGGACAGCCTCATAAAACAAAACAGGAATAATAAGGCACAGCAGTCCAGGGACAAGGACTAGAATGCAGGAGGGGACAGAAAAGCTGGTGGTAGGGAACCTAAGGTTGAGAAGGGACAGTGTTGACATGTTGTAGGGTTGTTAACCATTGTCATAGGGCAATATGTGTACTGTTTAATGAGAAACTACTTGTTCTGCAAAGCTTCATCTAAAGTACAAAACAAGAAAAGAATGATCTATGTGAGATCAAATTGACAACAACAACTCAAAAGGTTTAATGGGAAGCCTAGGGATCAGTGAGTTGAAGATAATGGTGACGGAATAATTTGAAAAAGGAAAGTGAGAATAGCAGCACAACTGGAAGAATGTAATCGATGTCACTGAATTGTACTTGTAGAAACTTTTGAAACGGTGTAACTTTGGCTATGTATATTTTCACTGAAGAAAAGGTCCTCCATGGTTAAGAAAGGAGAGTGATGACATGTTGTGGGGTTGTTAACCAATGTCATAAAACAGTATGTATACTTACTGTTTAATGAGAAACTATTTGTTCTGTAAACCTTCATCTAAAGTACAATAAAAATTTAAAAAAAAAAAAAAAGGAAATCTTTAAAAATAACAGGGTAACCAAAGGGAAGATTACAAAAGGTGGTAAAAACGAATTACATTTTAATTGTTAGAGAACAAGATTAAGTAAGGGAGTATGTGAAGAAAGTAAATGAGAAAAATAGGTATGCTTTAAAATTTCCTTGCCCACAACTAACATTGCAAACACTCTGGTCATTAGCTTTAACTATACAGAAAAGCTGTATCTGCATAATATTTTATATTTTAGCCATAAAAATGAGTGTCATATTTTGGATCTTGACTGCATTGCAGGTTGTTTCTGGGATGGAAGAGGAAATAATATTAAAAAAAAAAAAATTGGCCCAAAAAGCAAAACTATCTGGTGAAGTCATGAATGACCGAGTTGAACAGCAGGGAAGCCTACTGTTAATTATTTTTGCAGTCAATTGAGAATTCTGTAGAGAATATATTAAAGAGTAGTATAAAAAGTGCAGTGACCCAAATAAATTGCTTTAAAAAAATTAAAAATCAATTAATAGATACTGTATTCCTTCCAAAACTATAAATTTTTAAGAATTAGTAGGTAAATTGTTTGCTGATTGCTTTAATGGGCTATTTCCTCAAAATTTTAAGAATTCTCTATTTGATAGCATTTTTGATGGCATTCCAAGAGAATTTCCTATGTCCTACTTTTAGGAACCACTGAGAGATATTTGTTATTAATGTTTTAATTCTGAAACACACAAGGACAAAATCAATCCTTAGTATCAGACAATAAACTTCTTTTGAAGTACAATGAAATGTTCTTCATAAATTAATATTTTATATTGCTAATTGTCCTCAAAAACCCATTCTTCTTTCTTTTTTTAATTGTATTCTTTCTTTCTCTCTTCCTTCTTCTTCCTCTCCTTCTTTGTCCTCTTGTTCTTCCTTTTTTTTTTATAATAGAATCCCTTTAGTTTAAGCTTGGCATATAGAGTTGGAATACCCAACCACAGACTTGATTTTCCAGCCTTCTTAGCTATGTGTGGCACTGGAATTAAGTCTGGATGAAATACTATGTGAACAGAAGTGAAATGTGCATCTTCAGAACCATTATATTGAAGATGAAGCCACTTATTCTAAACTTCCTCTTCCTCTGCCTTCAATCCATGCATAAGAGGACAATAAGGTGATGGTGAAACAATACGTAGGATATTATCCTATGAGCAGATTTGGATCCATGAATGACTTTCTGGAGTAGACCTATACCACCAGCCTTGAACTCTCACTTTTGGTGAGAATGTAAGAAAATAACCTTCAGTCTTAGTTAAAATAACTGCATTTTTGGTTCACCTTGTTATATTTATCTGGTAATCTATCTAATACAAAAGTTTGGTACAAAAAGTGAGATATTACAACAATAAATACTCAAAATATGAGTTGTTGATTTAGTAGTTAGGTGTATGGTGATGAGAAAAAAGATACTGATTTCATGCAAAGCTAGTGACCTATTTTTTTCCCATGGAAAACCAATACGTAAATATGCAGCCTGTGAGAAATTAGAGGGTAGACAACAAACTTGCTGAGTCTGTTGCTCTAGAAAACTCATGGGAAAACTCAGAATATTGGTGAATGATAGTAGCTTCTTGCTTCTTGTGGGAAAGTTCTGTAAGAGGAAAAGGAGCCCATGCATGAACAGGCCAATTTATGAGCAGAAATTGAAGAAAGCAGAGCTTTCTTAATGGACAAGTGTCTCTATTTTTGCCTGTGGCATTAACCACTTTGACTGAGACATGTGTGGCATTATAGGGTTAGAGAAGCCAAATATTTTTGTGCTGCAAAGAATAAAAGCTACAACTGTCCTTTAGGGCTTCTTTAAAATCTCCCATTGATATGGACTGAGTTGTATCCCCTCCAAAAAAATGTGTAAATCCAAACCTTGTACTCATAAATATGACCCTGTTTGAAAATAGGGTTTTCTTTTTTTATGTGAATGAGGTCACACCAAAGTAAGGTGGGTCCTAAACCTAATCACTTTTGAATGATGTCTTATAAAAGGAACAGAATAGACACAGACACACAGGTCAAAGACAGACCCCATCTGAGAAACTGTTAACAAGGAAAGGATTGCTGGTAGACACCACAAACTAAGAGAGAGGCTCACATAAGGAATCAAAATGGCTGAGACCCTAGTTTGAACTTTTAGCTACCAGAACTATGAGAAAATAAATTTCATACTTTAAAGCCAGGACTAGGTAACTAAGACACCAATTAAGACTTTTTAGTCAAACAATGGGAGGAAGCCCAGAGACAAAGACTAGATTAACTTTTTATTCAAAGCCTATTGTTTTAGATGAACTTTAACTGTTGCTGTTGTTGTTGTTAGTTACCATCCTGTCGATTCCAACTCCCAGCAACCTCATGTGTTCAGAGTTGAACTGCTCCATAAAGTTTTCAAGGCTGTGACCTTTTGGAAGCAGATCACCAGGCCTGTCTTTCAAGGTGTCTCTGGGTGGGTGTGAACTGCGAAATTTTCAATTAGTTGTCAAGTGCTTAAACATTTGTTCCATCTAGGGACTCTGACCTTTAACCACCCATTGCCATCAAGTCAATTCCAACTCATAGTGACCCTGCAGAACAGAGTAGAACCGTCCATAGGGTTTCCACGGTTGTAATCTTTACTGAAGCAGACTGCCACATCTTTCTTCAGCTAAGCAGCTAGTAGGTTCAAACCGCAGACATTTTGGTTAGCAGCTGAGCCCTTAACCACTGTGCCACTGACCTTTAACTAACAAGAAAACCAAATCCATTGCCATAGACTCAATTCTAACTCATTGTTACCCTATAGGACAGAGTAGAATTTCCCCATAAGGTTTCCAAGGAGCGGCTGGTGGATTCAAACTGCCAGCCTTTTGGTTAGCAGCCATACTAGCCAGTATTAAATTGAAAGTCAAAGGAGAAGTCAAACACAGATGAAGTAAATCTAAAAAAGTAGATATCACAGGTTTAAAAACTATGTATAAAAGTAATTTTTGCATGTGGTGACTTTCACATAGATTTTATTGAAAGCAAGTAACCTGGAAGCTTATTAAATTTTTGAGTGGGCTCCATTGCCAAAGGAGCCACAAGTCTAATAAGCAAGAGCCTGTGATTGTCCCAAAAACATTTTTCATGGAGGGCATAGTCTCAGTGCCACTTTGGTTGTGGCAGAGGAAAGTAATGGACAGAAAAAAGAAAAAAAAAAACCCACCCCTACTCCAGAGGGCAGAACCAAGGGACTTGAAGGAAAATGAACCAGAGTATTCTTCTCAGAGATCTGAGCAAGAGCCCAGGTGAGGAATTTTTCATTGCCATATCAAGGGTCTTCCAAAATTTTTATGCAGCGGATTTTTGTCACATCTAGTGGGATCCCTGGTGGCACAGTGTTTGAGAGTTACGGCTGTTAACCAAAAGATTGGCAGTTCAAATCCACCACCTTGAAAACCCTATGGGGCAGTTATACTCTGTCCTTTTGGGTCACTATGAGTTGGAATCAATTTGAGGGCAACAGCTTTGGTTTGGCTTGGTATAGAGAAGATTGCTCTCATTCTTCCTATTTTATCAACAGGAGCATATCATGGCCATTATTCTGTTCCAGCTCCCTCATTGGATATTGGGAACTTGACAGAGAAGAAAATGCAACACTCAGCCCCTATTTGTATATGGATGTAACAACTGAATGTGACTTTGGCTGTCTCATTTGAAGAAGGGGAGAGTATGCTCTACATGCGGGAAAAAGGTGCTCATGGAAGGTGGCCAGAGGAGCAGACTAAATCAGACTATTCACTGATATTTGTTCTTTACTTCCACCTTTCAATATTATAATTTTGAGGGTTTTAGCTGGACACTGTTCACTTACCTTACAGATTGTGTTTCCCAGTTTGTCTTGCAGCTAAGTATAACATTGTTTCTCTATATGAGTCAAGAGGATGTGAGAGCAAGTTGTGTGAGTAACTTCTGGGATATCTTCTTAAAAACAAAGATGTTTGCCTTGGACTTTCTCTTCCCAATTACTGCAGCTAGGCTGTGAACAAAGTGGTCATCCAGCTTTGACAAAGTGGACAAGAACAGTACCCTAGGGGATGATGGAGTAATAGGATGAGTGAACCTGGGCTCTTGAATGACTTGGTAAGGGAGAACTGCCCCATCAGCCTGGTCTGTTCATTTTTGACCTGTTACATACCAGGGAAATACAAACCTAAGCCCTTGTATTTTTGAGGTCTCTTGTTATAGCAGCTTAATCTGAATCCTAACACAATAAGTAATATAACCTAATAAACACAAGACTGTAAGGGACATTTAGGATTGCAAAATGAATCGAAATCTATAAAGATACGCCTCTAAAAGAAGGTAGTGAACTTTTATAGAACAAGAATGGTGAAAGACTGCTTCTAGTGGAAGCAAATAATGTATCAAATAGTTCCTGGGGGACCAGCTGTAAAGGATGCCTTTGAACACAGATGTTAGACTCAGGCACTTTGTATTTAATTTCAAAAGGTGCACCATATGTACATCTGTCTCAATAAACTATCATATTTTATAATTATAAGACACTTTAAATCATCTGTCATACAAATCCAGATGCCAAATAAGTCAAAAATTTTAGTGTTCAAACCACTACTCAAAAATAATTTACACACTTGGGAAATCAAAGTTAATGATTCAGAAAGTATTTTGAATGTGCCATTATATGTCCAAGATGGAACAAAATTTTGAGGACACAGACAAGGATAAGGCACTGCACCAACAACCAAGGTATTTCACCCTTGTTGAAAATACAAACTAAGCCACTTTAAACAATTAAAGAAACATTTGGAGATAAAAATTAATGCTTCTAGCCATTAAAATTAAAAAATTATTAGTGTTTCTGTGATATAATGGTGACTTATAAAAGAAATGATGTTCCTGTCATGAAAGATCTTATAACATGGCATGAGTGTGGTGTGTATGTGTGCATGTGTGTGTGTGCTGGGGATAGGAGATGCAGACATAATCTCACACAGACACACACATGCACACAAACACACACATAAATAAGGGCAATGCCAGAAAAAGAGCATACATAAAATGTTGTGGCAGTTACGTAGATGGAGTGGTAAATGATAGGCACCAAAGCTGGCATCTGGAGAATGGTTAGGGATTGGAAACATTTATTCATCCATCCATTCAAGATATGTTATAAAGCATCTGTTATGTATCGTCTTCTATTCTAGGCACTACAGCCCTGCACACGGCCACAAGGCTGTCCACAACACAAGCTTTTTAGCTGAGCAATGTGGCTTCTTTGGCCAGGTGCCGGAGATGTGTAAGTAAATGGAAAGGCATGATCCTGCTCTCAAGAAACTCACAGTCAAAGCTCCATAGACACATCCAAACTCCCTGAGGGACTGAATTGCTGGGCGGAGGGCTGTGGGGACCATGGTCTGGGTAACATCTAGCTCAATTGGCATAACACAGCTTATAAAGACAATGTTCTGCATTCTACCTTGGTGAGTAGCGTCTCGGGTCCTAAAAGCCTGTGAGCGGCCATCTAAGATACTCCACTGGTCTGATCCCTTCGGGAGCAAGGGAGAATGAAGAGAACAGGATACAAGGAAAAGATTAGTCCAGAGGACTAATGGACCACAGCTACCAAGGCCTCCACCAGACTGAGTCCAGTACAGCTAGATGATGCCCGGCTACCACCACTGACTGCTCTGACCAGAATCACAACAGAGGATTCGGGACAGAGCTGGAAAAGGACGTAGAACAAAATTCTAACTCACAAAAAAAAAAAAGACCAGATTTACTGGCCTAAAGGAGCCTGGAGAAACCCCGAGTATGGCCCCCAGACACCCTTTTAGCTCAGTGGTGAAGTCATTTCTGAGGTTCACTGTTCAGCTGGGGAGTGGACATCCCCATAAAACCAAATGGGACTAATGAGGCCCAACAGTCCAGGGACAAGGGTCAGAAGGCAGAAGGGGCCAAGGAAGCTAGTGATAAGGAACCCAAGGTTGAGTAAGGATACTGTTGATGTGTTGTGAGGTTGTTAACCATTGTCATAGGGCAACACGTGTACTAACTGTTAAATGAGAAACTATTTTGTTCCATAAGCCTTCATCTAAAGTGAGAATAGCAGCACAATTGGAAGAGCGTAGTCTATGTCACTGAACTGTGCATGTAGAAATTTTTGAAATGGTGTATCTTTGGCTATGTATATTTTCACCAAAAAAAAAAAAGGTCGAGAAAGGAGAGGGTTGACATGTTGTGGGGTTGTTAACCAATGTCATAAAACAATATGTGTACTACTGTTTCATGAGAAACTATTTGTTCTGTAAGCCTTTACCTGAAGTACAATTAAAAGAAAAAAAAGAAACTCACAGTCAAGAGGAGAATAGGTGAAGGTAGGAGAGAGAGCACTGTCTATGAGATGAGGCGAATAAATAAGCAAAGTCAAAGGAAAGGACACAGTTAGGGAAGGAAGGAAGTAGTATACCACATTCTGAAAAATTAGGTGAAATAGAGCCGTAGAACAGCATTCAACAAATATCTACTCATTGCTCACTGTGTCAAACATTGGGAATAAGATATTGTAAATTAAAGTATATAAATAAGATTTGAGAATCTCATGATCTAATGCAAGAGATAGAATTGGAAACAAATTATTATAAAATACTATGATAAGTGCTATCATCAAAGGCATATGCAGTATTATGGGAGCTGAGAAGTCAGAAGCACTTCTGCTTAAGGGAGTCAGAGATGAGGTCAACAAACTGTTTACTGTGTACATATTATTTTTGATTGAGTGAATGAATTAGTAAATTATTTATAGTTCTGATTCATTCAGCCTACACTAGTTTGCACCAAGGTAATAAAAGATTTCAGAAGTGTGTCTATACTGTTAAAGGGTACAACAAAAAAAGAAGCCAACAAATAGAAGAGGAAACCTATATTTGAGCTGTTAGAAGGATTTCAGTGTTTGTCAGCTCCATGTGCTCTCTTAATATCCCAAAGGACCCAGATTTAGAAAATACTGTAACTCAGATGTCCGATGATTTCTCATCTTCTAATTCCTATAGCATTCTGTGCTTTGTGTTAACTCCAGTTTAGAAGTCAAAGCTTCTCTGAGTTACCCTAAAAGAACACACTCTCACAAAAATAAAATCAGTGATCAGTTTACTGATGGTTCCAAAGAAAACTTGGAAGATGTTTACATCCTACACATCTTCAGCAAACAATCCAAAAATTCATGTCAATGTATCTGTATGTGAAATTTTCTTCTTGGATACACTGCCATCAAGAAGTATGTTGGCCTTTCACTCACTCAGAGCCCAGTCTAGATGTTTCCCTTCTCTTTCAGTTTCTTTTCGTTCTGCTGTCCTCATTTCCTTACCCCCTCTTCTCAGGAGCCTACAAACTCACTTCTATATCTGATGCACAGCAATTTAACAATCTTTTTTTTTTTCTTTCTTTACTTGAGCGCGTACTTGGGGTTTTGTACTCCACACCCACAAAGTCAATAAAAGTTTTTTGGTTTTTTATTTGTTTGTTTGTTTTCCCAGCAGAAATAATGGGACTCTCTGAGAATAAGTCCACCGAGTAAAAGAATTTTCCATCTTATTACATTGTGAATAATCTCTTTTTGTTTATTGTTATTTAAAAGTGCCTACGTATTATAAGGAGTCCCTGAGTGATACAAACAGTTAACATGCTCCACTGCTAACCAAAAGGTTGGAGGTTCAAGTCCACCCAGAGGTGTCTTGGAAGAAAAACCTGGTGATCTACTTTGGAAAAATCAGCCACTGAAAACTCTATGAAGCACATTTCCACTCTGACACATATGGGGTTACCATGAGTTGGAGTTGACTCTGTAACAACTGATTTTTATGTATTGTAATCAAGAGATGGTAGACTTTTCTTCACATACACAACATGAAAACCCTGATAGCACTGTAAAAAAGACTAAAACAAACAGAACACAATGAAAGAGAATGTTGAGTCATTGCAAAAAATGTAACTAATGTCACTGAACAAATCGTATAGAAATTTGTCAAATGGGAAACTTTCACCAAAAACATAACAAAATGTTACTTTAAAAAAAGACTACAACAGACATGATAGAGATTTCCCAGTTTCCCCCAGCCTTTGATCTTTGTCTACACCCCCACCTTGTGAACCTTGACTAACTGACCAATCACAAGTCTTACAGACATAGTTCTCAGAAAGTACTGTTCTGACAGTTATCAAGATGGAATTGCACCAACAATGCTAAGCAAAAGGCATGAAAACCAGAATAACCTTCAACTGGAAATTTTGCATTTACCTGAGCCAAAACATAATAATAGATGCCCCTCTCTTCTCCTCTCCCTATGCAACTCCAATCTTGTTTCATTTCAGGGAGTTACCTGATCTTCAGATGCTCCCCAATATGTACTAAGTGAATAAGGTCTTCATCATCTTTTTGAGTCACTTAAATTATATTATTTTGATAGCACAGAAGTACATCGACAAACTATATCCACAAAAACACACTTAGTATGTGCTCAGTGGCTGACATAGAAAGATGAAAAACCTGCACTTCCCCATTTCTACAACAGCAGATAGTTGGCCTTGTGAGCAAGTCATTCATTCAAAATACCTGAAGATGAGGAAAGTTGTACCATTGAAGGTCACTTCTTCTCAATGTCTAAATGATAATGTCCTCCATGCCCTGCCTTCCTGGTGCTAGTGCATCCTGAAGGCCTACTCCCATTCCAAATATTCAGGCTCATGGCAAATTTCAGCCTCATCCTAATTGCCACGTGTGTCTCAAATCCCTAACACCACAGTCAGGAGACCCTCTCCAGAGTCACAAAAGGAATCATCAGAATTTACTTTTATTGTTTCTCCACTCTGTTGAGACTTTTTCCTACTTTTCCCGAGAACTTTTCCCTTGTCTTCCCAGAAGATAACCTCTAGTTCCTCTTGGGCTTCTATTTTCTTCCATCACCAAACGTAAGTCCAATGTAATAATCGCACTGTATATTTAAGCTAACAAATATCTCAAACCATCTACCATATATATTACAGACCATCAGGCACTCTGGAGTTTAGAGTTTATGCATGAGTAATTTAATAAAAGGAAAATGGTAAGGCAGAAAAGACATCCCAGGAAAAAGGAATAGTATGAGCTAAAGCACTACAACTTAAAAGCTAGTAGCACCTTACTAAAAAAAATACACTACTTTTTCTATTCCACTAAATATTTATAGAGAAAAAGGGGGGAAAAAAAACAGTTAAAGTAAGCTGTGGTCATATTTGTGCGTGTGTGTATTTTAGATGAGGGTTTACAGAGCAAGTTAGTTTCTCATTAAACAGTTAATAAACATATTGTTTTGTGACATTGTTTGCCAACCCCACGACACATGAACACTCTCCCCTTCTCTACCTTGGGTTCCCCATTTCCATTTGTCCAGCTCTCCTGTCCCCTCCTGCCTTCTTGTCCTTGCCCCTGGGCTCGTGTGCCCGTTTAGTCTCATACACATGGTTGATCTACATGTACTATTGTTTATTTTATGGGCCTATCTAATCTTTGGCTTTAGTACTGAGTTAAAAGAGTGTCTAGGGGCCATTCTTTTGGGGTTTCTCCACTCTCTGTCAGACCAGTAAGTCTGGTCTTTTTTCGTGAGTTAGGATTTGTTCTACCTTTTCCTCCAGCTCTGTCTGGGTCCCTCTGTTGTGATCTCTGTCAGAGCAGTCAGTTGTGGTAGCTTGGCACCATCTAGTGGTGCTGGACTCAGTCTGATGGAGGCTGTGGTAATTGTGGTCCATTAGTCGTTTGGACTAATCTTTCCCTTGTGTCTTTGGATTTCTTCATTCTCCCTTGCTCCAGACAGGGTGAGACTAGTGGGGTATCTTAGATGGCCATTCAAGAAACCAAAAGAGACCTACATAAATGGAAAAACGTATCATGCTCATGGATATGTAGACTCAACACTGGGAAAATATCAACTCTACCCCAAGCAATCAACAAATACAATGCAATCCCTATCCAAATACCAACTGCATTCTTTAATGAGATGGAAAAACTAATCATTAACTTTATATGGAAAGGAAAGAGGCCCCGGATAAGTAAAGCACTACTGAAGAAGAAGAATAACAGAGGAAGCCTTACACTACCTGACCTCAGAACCTGCTATACAGCTATGGTAGTCAAAACAACCTGGTACTGCTACGACACACACATTGACAAATGGAACAGAATCGAGAACTCAGATATAAATACATCCACCTATGGTCACCTGATCTTGGACAATGGGCCAAAATCGATCAGATGGGGGGAGACTGGAATTCTTATGCACTGCCGGTGGGAATGCAAAATGATAAACCATTTTGGAAAATGATATGGGGCTTTCTTAAAAGCTAGAAATAGAAAAAGCATATGAGCCAGCAATATCACTGCTAGGATTATATCCTAGAGAAAAAAAAATTGTCACATGAATAGACATATGCACACCCATGTTGACTGCAGTATTATTCACAATAGCAAAAAGATGGAAACAACCTAAGTGCCCATTAATAGATGAATAGATAAACTATGGTCCGTACACACAATGGAACACTACGCAATGATAAAGAACAATGATGAAACTGCGAAACATCTCATAGCATGTGTACTCTGGGGGGAATTATGGTGAGTGAAATAAAAAAGTCAATCACAAAAGGACAAATACTATATGAGACAACTATTATAAAAACTCATGAAAAGGTTTATACAAAGAAAGAAATAATCTTTGACGGTTACAAGGCAAGGAAGGGATGGGAAGGGAAAAATGCTAACTAGGCAATGGATAAGTGGTAACTTTGGTGAAGGGTAAGATAGTACACAATACCAGAGAAGTCAGAACAACTTGACCAAGGCAAAGTCATAGAAACTTCATAGACACATCCAAACTACCTGAGGGACCGAATTACTGGGCTGAGGATTGGGGACCATAGTCTTGGGGGACATCTAGCTCAGTTGGCATAACATAATTTATAAAGAATACATTCTACATCCTACTTTGGTGGGTAGCATCTGTGGTCATATTTTGAAAGGGTTTTTTTTTTTAAGAACCGAGAGATGTTCATATAATTTAGTGTATAGTAATAAACAACTGAATGTTTTTGAGAAGTAATAGGACCAGGATCCTCACTTAAGAATTTTAATTCAGCAGTCATGCATAGAAAGGACTGGAAGAGAGAGGGTCAAAAGGAAAAAGACCATTTAGGAAGTTGTTAAAATAAAAAGAAAGACTTAAGGAACATGGAAAAGGTCAGAACTGCAAAAGTTGAAAATTGATTAAATATTGAAGGAAAAAGAGAAACATAATCAAAGATGATCTTGAATTTTGAGGCTGAATGACAGAGAAAACTTTAATGCTATCAGCAGTGATGAAGAGAACCAGAAGAAAAGATGTCTATGGTAAAATCGGGAGCTCTCTTTCAGATCTGTGTAATCATATTGCACCATTTTCCTATAGAATTGAGGTGTATACAAAAAACATGAATTCTGTATATTTTTCTTTGATCTAGCCTTTTTTCCAGAACTCCATCTGTTTCTGAGTTGTTTGGAAGAAGGGCTGGGAAGGGACAAATTAAAAGATTAGTTTGATTCAGTGTCTGTTGAAGACAATATACTCAAATGTTCCTTTCTTCTGGGGGAGAAAGGTTGTGCACTTACCCTTATCATAAAGGAGAGAAGTCATAAAATCCTTTTGCACTCATGTCACCTTGTTCTTACTCCTCTGGTGACTCAACAATACCCTTTGTTCTCCTGTATTCGAGGTGCTATGCTCTCTTCTCATGCTGAAGTCTATGGCTAGTATCATACAGGCCATTGTTTTGGCACAAACACCACTGCTGGTAGTATTCCCAGATGAGTATTTCACCTCAGGCCCTGCCAAAAAACCTCTGAGGTCTGGCTGAAACTTCCAACTGGCTTCAATTAGGGTGGCCCTTCCATTTTTCCTTATTAAAGAATCACTTCACTCTGACCATGGTGACCCCTTTTGGCAAGATCCATATGGGAACCACGGATGGTTTAGAAAAGCCAAAACTCAGGATCATTCTTTAACTTAATAGGTTACACTGGCCATCTTATTTTGAAGGAGTTGTGCACTGTTGTGTACATGGCCACCTACAGCCAGCCTTCTCCTGGATTCCCAAATGGAGAATAGCAGTCCCCTTATAACTTTGCTGTTGTTGTTAGCTGCCGTTGAGTACTGCTGCAACCACCTTTGAATGATCTTTAGCAAAATTTTACTTGCAAGTCATATTAATGATATTGTTAAATAATTTCCGCATTCAGTTGGATCACCTTTCTTTGGAATGGGCACAAATATGGATCCCTTCCAGTCGGTTCGCCAAGTAACTGTCTTCCAAATTTCTTGGCATAGACAAGTGAGCACTTCCAGTGCTGCATCCATTTGTTGAAACATCTCAATTGCTATACCATCAATTCCTGGAGCCTTTTATTTCACCAAAGCCTTCAGTGCAGCTTGGACTTCTTCCTTTAGTGTCATTGGTTCTTGATCATATGCTCCTTCTGAAATGGTTGAACATCAACCAATTCTTCTTGGTACCATAACTCTGTGTATTTCTTCCATCTTCTTTTGATGATTCCTGTGTCATTTAATATTTTCCCTATAGAATCCTTCAATATTACAACTCAAGGCTTGAATTTTTCTTCAGTTCTTTTAGCTTAAGAAACCCCAAGTGTGTTCTTCCCTTTTGATTTTCTAACTCAAGGTCTTTTCATATGTCATTATAATATTTTACTTTCTCTTCTCAAGCCACTCTTGGAAGTCTTCGGTTCGGCTATTATACTTAATCATGTCTTCCTTTTGCTTTAGCCACTCTGCATTCAAGAGTAAGTTTCAGAGTCTTTTGTGACATCCATTTTGGTCTTTTCTTTCTTTCCTATCTTTTTAACGACCTCTTGCTTTCTTCATGTCTGTTGTCCTTGATGTCATCCCAAAACAATGTGTTCTACAGTCCTTTTCATGTTTAATGTGTCAAATCTATTCTTGAGATAGTCTCTAAATTCAGGTGGAATATGTTCAGTATCATACTTTGGCTATCATGGACTTGTTCTAGTTTTCTTCAGCTTCAACTTGGACTTGCATATTAGCAATTAGTGGTCTGTTACATAGTCAGCCCCTGGCCTTGTTTTTACTGATGATATTGAGCTTTTCCATCGTCTCTTTTCACAGATGTAGTGGATTTGATTCCTGAGTATTCCATCTGGCACGGTTGACATGTATAGTTGCTCTTTGTGTTGTTGAAAAAAGGTATTTGCAATGAAGAAGTTGTTGGTCTCCCAAAATTCTATCATGTGATCTCCAGCATCATTTCTATCACCAATGCAATATTTTCCAACTACTGTTCCTTCTTTGTTTCCAACTTTTGCATTCCAATCACAAGTAATTATTAATGCATCTTGATTGCATGTTTGATCAATTTCAGAGTGCAGATGTTGGTAAAAGTCTTCATTTTCTTCATCTTTTGCATTAGTGGTTGGTGTGCAAATTTGAATACTAGTCATATTAACTGGTCTTCCTTGTAGGCATATGTATATTATCCTATCACTGACAGCCTCATACTTCAGGATAGATCTTGAAATGTTCTTTTTGATGATGAATGCAACACCATTCGTCTTCAGTTTCTCGTTCCTAGCAGAGTATACTATGTGATTGTCTGATTCAAAATGGCCAATACCAGTCCATTTCAGCTCACTAATGCCTAGGATATCGATCTCTATGCATTGCATTTCAATTTTGACTACTTCCAATTTTCCTAGATTCATACTTCGTACACTCTATGTTCCTATTATTAATGAATATTTGCAGCTGTTTCTTCTCATTTTGAGTGGTGCCACAGCAGCAAATGAAGGTTCTGAAAGCTTGACTCCATCCACGTTATTAAGTTCGACTCTATTTTGAGGAGGCAGCTCTTCCCCAGTTTTATTTTGAGTGCCTTCCAACACGAGAGGCTCATCTTCTGGCATTATATCAGACAATGTTCCGCTGCTATTCATAAGGTTTTCACTGGCCAATTTTTTCAGAGGTGGACTGCCAGGTCCTTCTTCCTGGCCTGTATTAGTCTGGAAGCTTAACTGAAACCTGTCCACCATGGTGACCCTGCTGGTATTTGAAATACCGGTGACACAGCTTCCAGCATCACAGCAATATGCAAGCCACCACAGTACGACAAACTGACATACAGGCTTCTCCTGGATTTCCAATTGAAGAATAGGAGTCTCCTTCTCACTTTGCTAGTAATCTCTATTTTCTAATGTACCAAAATGCTCTTTAGAAGTGAGGCTAGCAAGACTCCATCTCACTTGTTTTGGACATGTTATCAGGAGGGACCAGTCCCTGGAGAAGGAATCATGCTTAGTAAAGTAGAGGGTCAACCAAAAAGAGGAAGACGTTCAACAAGATGTATTTACACAGTGTCTGCAACAATGAGTTCAAACATAGCAATTATCGTGAGGATGGCACAGGACCAGGCAGCATTTCATTCTGTTGTACATAGGGTCACTATGAGTTGGAACTGACTCGATGACACCTAACAACAACAAGCTCCTGTCTAATGTACCAAGACCCAGAGAAAAGAATATTGGATCAGCAACTAATTGCTTTGCTTTTCTCTCTGTCTCTCTTTCTTCTTTCCAGAAATCTCTGGGCCAAGCCTTCCTTGGGGCAGGGTTATATCCTAAACTGTGGTAAAAATATTGGAAACTCTGAAGCGATTGCACCAAGATGGGTTGTTTATTTGTGAACCTGGGGAATGTAACATATATGGAACTCCTCTGTCTAAAATACCTAATAGTCTGTCTTATCATTGTAGAAGAAAACTGCCAGCACTAACCTCAACCCCAAGTAGCCTTTCTTAAAGCATATATCTTTTTTCCTTTCTCATTTTCATTTTTTGGGCACTTTCTCTTTGCATTCCTTCTGTAACAAATTCTAATCTTTCCCAGGCAGATTGTCGCTTCAGGCAAACTAAGACAATGATCTTGTACTCTGAAAGGCAAAATAAAAAAGTACATCAATAATTTTAAAAATATTACTCCATTGCACATGTTCAGTTTAAGTTACCCGCAGAACATTTAGGAAAGTAAATCTCCCTCGGTAATCCAAATAAATTGTTTCATCTTAAAGTCTAAGTAGTTCTCTAGCTTTCATTCAGCCTCTTATGATTAACCATCACTAATGGAACTGGGCCATAAACCAGGGGGAGTTTTTAAGATTTTAAACCCATATATTTCTTAGAACATACTGGATTTCTTAGAAAGTATGACAAGAATTTGACATACGTGACCCCAATTTTCAGGTATTACAGGTCATATGACTTACCCTAATTTACCAGTGCTAATTATCTCATCATTCCAGTACTTTAAATATCAGTGTAGAGCAGAAACAAACAGGTTATCAAACCTAGGAAAATCAAGGGAAGAACAATAGAAGAGAAATAAGATAATGAGACCACAGCTAAGAGCCAAATGTCTCACAGATACCAGAAGTCAAGGCAAAGACAGATCTAGGACCAGTCAATAAGAAAAAGTTCAAGCTGACAGAGACAAAAGCAGAAAAAAAGCCACCATGCATCAGAGTAAAGTAGTTTTAGGAAGCCAGAGATGTAGGATAAGGATTACGATAAATTTTCTAGTCTTTTTTTTGTCATAGGACCTGAACTAGATTCTCCAGGGGCCAGTGGAGAAGCAATGGTTATTTTTCTTGTGTCTGAGGTTACTGCTGTCATTAGCCTCATATAGTAATTGGAGATTCTGGGATCTAACTGAGTGAGTCAGGCTGGACTTGAGAGAAGAAAAATTGAGAATGAAACACCAGAGGGTCCAGCATGACTGAAGATAGAGATTACTATTGTGGTTGCAGTACCTTAAGTTGGGGAGCAAATAGAGATGGAATCAGAGTTGGAGCAGTGCATAAGGGAATCTTGGGTAATTGTCTGGAATATGAGGTAGAACCTGTGAGTTGCCTTTGGAGCAGAATATTCAAGGTATACGGGTTGGTCAAATAAGATTTAAAAGGGACAGTGTTAGGCTGTAGCACTGGGAGTCAGGAATCCAAAGAGACTGGTGAGAAATCTCTAGCTGCTCTGGTATATAAGCAGACTACTATTATTAACCAGGTTACTACTTCATTTAGAAAAATGAAAATCTGTTTACGTAAAAAAAAAAAAAAAAGTAAAAGTCCAAGTTCTAGATGCTGTGAGGACAGATAGGTCTCAATTATCTAGTCATTTTCTAATTTGTATGTCTCAACAACTGTAACTCATTAAACTCTTTATGGGGTGATAAGAGTGACTGTGAATTTTCAAATGGCATCAGCAAGTACTTGAAATCCCTCAGGTTAGTAGAAATTGAGTTATTAATAGACACCAGTTAAGTGTTCTAAAGTATTATAACACATATTTAAATATCACTTTTTTCTGATTTACTGTCAAGGATATGAAGTTAGACACTTGCCTTGACATAGTTTTATTTATTTATTCCCCAACATATCTTATTTTTTCTAAGCTATGATTTCATATAAAATATAGTATTTAATGGCCTCCCTCCTACTGACACTGAGTTTGATGTTGTCAAGGATACAAAGATATATGACATATAGTCCTGTCCTCTGGACTTTAGAATAAATAATATATATAAAATTGGAGATGAGAGTGGATTATGTAGTTATTTTGCTAAAATCCATGACTTCTCATGGAAAAAGAGATGTGTGCCAAGACTAGCGCAGGGTTTTATGAAAAATAAATCACACGTACTCAATAGTAGCAATCAAAACTTCAAAAAGTCAAAACTGTTTGTGTTGACAGGAAAAGTAGACTAAATACACAGAACCAAAGATTTTCTATTCTCAGTTCAAAATAGGGGCCTGTCAAAGAACAAAAGCATCATCAATATGAGTTCTTTTATTTGAAGTGAGGAGATAAAACATGACTTCAGCATTCATTATCTTTCATGAAGGCAGTCATAAAACATGATTGTGATTGTTACTGCTTTGATTATTTATGCAATGCCTACTATTACAATTTGCATGTGAGCTCCATGAAAGTATGGACTATGTCTGCCTTATTCGTCTCTGCATTTCCATCTCTAGGCCAATCTGAGACAAGAGGGATATTCATTAAATATTTAGTGAATGAATAAAATGTGGGCTTCATTCCAACACTGTGAATATGATATGAAGTAAGTGTAAGTGAGCTCTCCAAGTCCACAATAACTGAGGATTGTGTTAAGGGGTGATGTAATATCTCACTGGGCTCAAGGTCATCTCTATTTTGAGAGATGCCAAGAGACTAGATTGATTTCAAGGCTTCTAGAAGACCTTGATCCTTTCCAAGTCATCCATGGCAGTGCGCACACAGGCATTTTCTGAGAAACCTTTGAGATAAAGCATACTTTGGAGGCTGGAAGGTCACCTTGGCATTCTGCTTCATGACACAGTAACAAAGCCATTTAATCAGCTGACTTTCTGGAGGGAACTCAATGCTAAAGATTTTCTATGCTATATAAAATTTAGCTCTTCCATAGATCAGCATAAGGTCAATGAACACTGACCTTTAGCCTGTGTGAAGCATTTTCTAGTCCACTCTTGTTAAGGAATAATTGTATTCTTACAATTTTAAATCAGTTCTTCCATTGTGTTTTAGCCCTGAGTTTTAATGTAACATTCTAGAAAGAGCTTCAGATACCCCAGCAGGGGGCTATATTACACATAAAATCATTGCTTAACTGACATCAGTTTTGATCCCCTGCCATTTGTGTATAACTTCTCATTTTTGCCCTTCAAATGAACTGTGTATAAATAGACTCAAAATAAACTCATTACGGAGTTGGAAGTTGAACATATGTCTGAATGGCACAGCACTCTTTGCAGCCAATGTAAGATTGTCTATAGATTACCTTTTTTTTTTTTCAATAATGAAAGCTTTTCTTTTGAAGCTAAGTTCTAGGATTTAAAGCATAGCTCAACAAAATTTTGTTTGATATAGAAACACCATTTTTTAAAGTCTTATTTTCTGCCAGTGTGGTACCACTGAGAATTTTATAACCATTAAATGACAAAAATGTATGTCATAACTCTCTTAACACAATTAGCTTTTTTAAGAGCTCAGCCCCAATTTTTAGCTTTATTTGCTCTTATTCCAGAGTGTCAAAGATAACATAATCAAGCATTTTCTAAATGCATATCCATAGATAATCCTCACTATAAATATATTCAATAAATAGTTTATTGAATTGCATTTTCAAGAAAAAAAAAAGAACAAGTATAGACATTGGGGAAAAAAGAAAGCAACTTTGGGTTAAGATAGATAAACATCAAATCCAGACTACTGATTAATCTGTAACATATACACTCATATTCTACAATGCTTCAAATTGAAAGAAACTTACATTAGTCAGGGTTGCCTATATTTTAGTGTGGTAACAAACACCGCCAAAATCTCAATGGCGTAATATAACAGAAGTTTACTTCTCAGTCAAAGATGCTACCCAGGGACTTTGATGATGTGGTATTTTCTTCTCAACTCCAGATTTCCAGCTTCACTGAAGCAGACCAGAACATAGAGACTCTCTCACACCAGCTCTTAAATGGTTAAGCCCCAAAGTGATTTATTTCACTCCCAGCCATAGCATTGGGCAGAGCCAGTCACATGGCCCCACCCAATACAAAGGGTCCACGATGTGTTAGTTTCTATAACCACAACATTGAGGAGAACTGGTGATAATAATGTCTACCTCAAAACTCCATCAAAGTAAGACATATTTAAAGGTATCCCCCTCAAAAAAAAAAAAAAAGTGGTAGGTAGAGAGTTCAATCACTTTTCACTTCTGACCTACAGAAAAATACAAAGACACTGTCACACCAGCTACTCTCATGGGCTGGGCTTTATTTTAACAACTCAGGATATTCATCTGGAGCGAACACTCATAAAATACATTACACTGATTTACTTAAACTCAACAGGACATCATTTAATGATAAAGTAAAGGATCAGTCTACACTTCATATGTTAATATTCTATTAAAGTATTTGCATTGGAACTCTGGAAATTGTGAAGAATTTAAAGCCTCCTGGGTAGCTAAGAACAATTAGAATGGAACTAACAGTCTGTATATTTTATTATATTTTTACTGCTTCAGAAGTGATGAACAGGTTAGGCATTTAGAGTTAGGGTTAAACACTTATAGAAATGTCAGAATTTTTGTGCCAAGGTCACCATTTGCTATTTCATGAACAGCTAAACGGGATGCCAAAAGTAGGTTGTAATAAGAACCAGGTCAATGGCAAGATACAAATGCGGAACTTAAATTGTTTCTTCTTTTAAAGGTATGTTAGATACCTTATAAGATATCATCTCTGTTCTTGTGAAGAAAACTTTATTCTCTACTAAAGCTTCTGTCTTCCATCAATAGATTAAAGCATGTCTGTTCTTGTGAAGAAAACTTTATTCTCTACTGAAGTTTCTGTCTTCCATCAATAGATTAAATCATGCCATATCCAGAATTTTTTCAGGCTGTTTTGCTTTCCCAGAGATACTCTTTCTCTTAATGTTTTCAATGAAGCAGAAAGGAACCACGAAACTCTGCAATTTCTTTTACATCAGTTTATTGACATTAATATTTAGTTTCACTTTGCAAATGCAAACACCTTTGAAGCATGCTTATTGTTCTTTGCTGCATCTTATTTCAAGCTCATTCCTATCAAATCGGCATCTGAGCTTTTGGTGTGTATCTAGTTAAGTGGAATAAAAATCATTGCAACACTGAAATATATCCAAACATTATCTCTGAAATATTGCCATGATAGCTATTTACATAGTAATTCAAAGGGTATATGAACAATGAAAATCAATAAAGAAGACCTAAGAAGACTTGATGTATTTGAGTTACGGTGTTGGCAAAGAATGTTGAATACACCATGGACTGCCAGAAGAACAAACGAATCTGTCTTGGAAGAAATACAGCCAGAATGCTTCTTAGAAGCAAGGATGGTGAGACTTCATCTTATGTACTTCGTACATGTTATCAGGAGGGACCAGTCCCTGGAGAAGGACATCATGCTTAGTAAAATAAAAGTTCAGCGAAAAAGGAGAAGATCATCAACAGATGGACTAACACAGTGGCTGCAACAATGGGCTCAAACATAGCAACCATTGTGAGGATGTCACAAGACCAGGAAGTGTTTCATTCTGTTGCGCATAGGGTTGCTATGAGTCGGAACCAACTCGATGGCATCCAACAAAAACAACAATAATTCACTTCTAAAATGTCCTGTGATGATGGGCAAGGGCTGATGTATGAACTCTATGTTAAGGATTAAAATCAAATACATAATCTTTATATGTGCATATGGATGCACGTGTAAGACTAAAATTCATAATTAGCATCATCATATCATGAAAGGTGGCATTTTCGTGCATATATCCTCACCAACCTCACATAGATTCCACATAGCATAATTGGTTTTAACAGTAAAATGTCCAGACAGACATCGTTCTTTGCCATTATCTCTGTTAAATAAAACCAGAGCATTAAAATAACTAGCCAGGAGAAAGAGACCTGCCCTCTGAGCTTCTGTGGAATACAGTGCTTACTTATTTTGAAAGATGGAGACCAGAATCAATCCCAGTTTTATTAATACAATCAATATAACTAGTTGACTTAGGTTTTCTCCAATTTGCACAAAAATGAACTGTTCTTCCATTTCCTCCAATCTTTATTCAAGTAATTCTCCATTTCCAGTGCATGCTGGGTATTTTTTTCACTATTCAGAGCCTGATTTTTCTTATAACCCATGTGTCTCAGTCATCTAGTGCTGCTCTAACAGAAGTAACACAAGTGGATGGTTTTAACAGAGAGAAATTTATTGTCTTCACCGTAGAGTAGGCTACAACTCCAAATTCAGGGCATCAGCTCCAGGAAAAGGCTCTCTCTCTCTGTTGGCTCTGGAGAAAGCTCCTTGTGATGCCTCAGTCTTTCCCTGGTCTGGGAGCATCTCAGCACAGGAACCTCAGGTCCAAAGGATGTGCTCTGCTCCCAGCACTGCTTTCTTGGTGGTGTGAGGTTCCCATGTGTCTCTGCTCGCTTCTCTCTTTTATATCTCAAAAGAGGTTGGATTAAGACACTAATCTTGTAAACCTCATCAGCATAACCTCATCACAGTGATAGGATTTACAACACATAAGGAGATCACATATAACCTCAACATAGTGATAGAGTTTACAACACAAAAGGAAATCACATCAGATTACACAATTATACGATACCGGGAATCATGACCCAGCCAAGTTGCCACACACATCTTCTGGGGGGACACAATTCAATTCATACATTTCGTGTAACAACATTTCCAGAAAGTTTGAATTTTGTTAAAATAGATTTTCTTTCAATATTATGCCCAAAATATTCTCTTATATTTGGTTTTCTCTGTGAGTTTTCATTCTGACTTTGTGTAATGGGTTTGTATTTATCTACTTGATCGTATCTCTATTTGTCTCATGTTTTCACTAAAAACAAAGATCTTAAAGAAGGACTAATGAGATAGACTCTATGTCTCAAGCATTATATGACTATTAAAAATAAATCATGATCACGATGACAGTGATTGCAGTGATAATGGTAAAAAGATGACTTACTTGGCTCCTAGTTTGTAGATTGTACGGAATTACAATAACGGAAATAAATGCAAGTATTTTGGAGTGACTTCTCTACAACCTCTAGTGAAACTATAACCATGAAGAAGACAGGCATAGTACAGTTTAGGGAAAATAAAACAACCTAAAATAAAACAAATATATTTAGTTTCCATTCTTTGGAGATAGCTTCCTAAATTGCCCTATTTATGCTATCTGTAGGTTAGTCAAAGATAGCACTTATTAAAATATGTATTTCTTCCCATTTTTTATTCAATCCGGTCACTTTGGATCCATTTCCATACTTTTTATCATATCAGCTAGGTGTTCTTGGGGATTCGGTAACTAATATCTGACAGTAAAAGAAATTAATATGTACTATACTACTTAATTTCTACCATACTTATTCTATTTAACTTTTATTGCCTCTTAGGCACTCTTGGACAAATAATAGACCACCTACCATTTAAATTACATTTCAACCTACAAATATAATTAAGAGGAAGGCTAGAGCAAGATTTGATTTTCCCAGGGCTCTGAGCACGACTAACTACGCTAACATTAACCAGTGTTAAAACATGATGTAGTATTATTAGCACTTACTATTTTACTTTGTGGCTAGCCTATGTACCCAATCTATTATGCTGCTATTATTGATGCAAAACCATTCTGAACAGCATTTTCAATGCATTAAAATGCAAATCTAAGCCATCGAACATTATATTTCATAGTGCTTGCCTACTCTTAATCTGTAGTAGGACAATTAAAAACCATAAAATAATGATGTAAAATCTATAATGAAAAGAGTTATTTCCCTCTGCGATTTGGCTAATATTATGACAACCTGCTTTCTTGCTACCATACATTTTAAATAAAGTGATGCATCTTCTGCCAGTATTTTAAAAGTCTCTTTGGAATTCTTACCAAAAAATATTACTTCAGGCTAACCCTTAAAGACAATAAACAGTCCACAGATTTTTAGAAACAAAACTTAATATTCATGTTTCTTTGCTGCTCCTTTTTTGATGAGTGACACAATTCTGATATGTCCTCATTAGAAGTATACAGTAAAAGAGTACTACATCTGAGAAGAGCTCAGGAGATTTCATGGGATATCAGACTTTAAAAAATAGTCTTAAGGAGAATAGTAACCTAATTTTAGTGGTGGATGAGGAGTGGAAAGGAGCTACTAATATTTTTACCACTGAAATGCACGAATATATTTTTCCCATCACTGTACTGAGAAATTAAAAGGTAGAAAAGAATGCTAAGCACATTCTAAGAAGGAAAAAAAATAATTATTATGTGATTATTCAAATTCAACCCTCATTTTTCTGTTACTACATATTCATGTAGCTTGAAAATTTTTAAGTACATATGAGTTCTAACTATTAAAGTCATTGCCCTAAATATTCTTTTTTTTTTTTTTAAAGAGAATCAGTATTTTTTCCATTTCTTTGGATAAAAAGCAGGAAGAGAAATGTTGCATCAAAAAGGATGCACAGAGGAATATAAACTCTCAGGATGCTAGGACTGTTGCAGACACGTGGGAAAAAACCTACTCCTTCCTGAGAAGACACAGACAATAAGAAATTGATGTAGAAAATAAGCAATTATCCATCAGATAACTGGAGCTGGAGTCTGAGGAGAGAAATCTGGAAATCATAAGCATAACAGCAAGCAACAGCTTGCCGCTGGAATATCAGCTTTTAAAAATTCTAGGATTTCAAACCTAATATCTTTCTCTTGGTGAGTAATCTGGTTGTCCACTAGGATGATGGAAATTTGGAAGAAAACACTAGCCTACAGGCCTGTAATCAAATGCATTTCCAGATAGAAGTATTTCTGGTGAAGTTAAGAGTATGCCCCATGAGGGTGCCCAAAACACTCATCATGCAAACTTAAATTTTTCTTCCTGTGCTAAATTATATTGTCTTGTTCACAGAGATGATGCAGAGTTCAATCCACAGTGAATAAATCAGGATTTTAAATTAACATAAAAATAGGTGCCCTGCAATATTTAACAAAGCTCATTTAAAAGGGCAAAAATGTATTGACAACTCTAAAATAGAGATTCTGATCTAAAATTAATCTTAAAATCCAAGAGTCAAATAACTGGGATTTCTGAGCTATAGAGAACAAAATATCAGAATTTTTTCCTAGCGATAACAGCTGTACTTAGAATAAAGGACTCAGTAGTTAAACTGAATTATTGAAATGAACATAACTGAGCATCATGATATGTCCACACATTTAAACTATCTGTTGTAAAATATCCGTTTTCCATAGGTCAGTGCACTAGGATCTTCAGTGTGTCCTTCTGTCTGACCCATCCTAACCCATTTTTAAAGTTCTGTGCAGCCCAACCCACAAAAGCACAAGATAACCACTCACAAACATAGCAATTCAGACTCTCCAGAGTTTTTCTCTCCTGCTTCCTCTACTCTAACTCGCCTTCATTACCCCTGGTTTTACCATTACTCCAAAGTTCACCTTCGCTCCCTATTCAAACCAAGGGCACTCATACCTTGACAACGCACTTTGGTCAAGCATTATGTTCAGCCTCGTATTTCTCTCTCAAGGTGAGCCTATGTCTCCCCTCATTACCACATACACAACTAGATATAACATCTACCCAAAAATCCTATGGGACTGACTGCCTGGGAATCCTCATTGCCTAAGGAGGAGAATACAAACTATTTCTATGGTTCCAGTTGACCCCAAGTGTCTCACACAGTAGTGCTCCTCCACTGCTTGGGGCTGGTCCATATCACCCCTCTGCATAGCCGGCTGTTAGTGCTGTGTGTATATGCAAGCGCCTAAAGTGAGTGCTCAGATATGCTTACCTGAGATTACCAATACTTCTGTGGCTTTTACCTTAATGTAATAGGGAGATCAAAGCAGTCTTATTACCAGTCTAGTACTAACAATTTGCTAGCATATTTCAGGAACTGCATTAATTAGACTATAAAGACAAAATAGCAAAAAACAAAGAAGATTTTATTTCTCTCTCATATACCATTCTAAGCATAAGCAGTCCAAGGCTGATATAGTGGCTCCAAGGCATCAGAGTCCCTGAGTTCTTATATCTTGTGGCTCTACCAGGCTATATCCATAGCTTCCATCTTGTAGTTTAAAATAGCTACTCCAGATCCCACCCCTAGCCAGTTGGAAATGGGGATGAGATTAGATACATTTTCCTTTAAGGACATAACTCAGAATTTATACATACACTTTCTCATTGCACAAGGCCAAACCTAACTACATGAGAGGTTAGAAATGTGTTTTTAGCTGGGGGACCAGGAAGGGCAAAAAGGAAAAAACAGATATGGGGGTTAGAGGAAACTAGCAAGCTTTGTCATGAGCATTTACTATTTGCCAGACATTCTTGTAAGAGCTTTTCGTGTACTAACTTATTTAATTTTCAGGACATTCCTATTAGGTAGAAACTGTAACTATTAGCCCAAATAACTTGTTCAAAGTTGCACTATTAGAAAGTGGAGGATCTAGAATATAACCCAGTGTCCATGAGCTTGACTACTACATTAACTCTGTACCAGTAATTTACTAGAGACGTAGAGAGATCTTCTGGTATCTCAGCATCCTCCTGCTCTTGAACCTCATATTTGTTCTAACCACCCTGAGCACATCTAGTGACCCTGTCTTCTACAAAGAGGCCAACTGTGTCATCTACTGATTCTGGCTGAACAGAGAAATGTACAAAGGTGGAGTCTATGGCCCATTACATTAGCAAACTCCATTTCCTTGTGCTGAAAATATGAGAGGATATTGTGTCCTGCATCCAATTTTAAGAAGGCTTCAGATGGGCACTACAAGCCAAAGCTACTGAAATCCCCAGTCTCTGGAGATCTCAACACAAGGACAACATCAGAGTTGATGTCTCACACATCTCTTTGTTGACACTATTGACAATTGCCCTACCCACTCAACACCCAGTCTCCTAAATTTTGAGGGATATAGAGCTCATTTGCATCAAATGTTTACTGCATCAAGCAATCCCTGAAGGTCAGCCCTAGAACTAGACCTAGATAACTATGTATACACCACACTTTCTCCCTCCAGTCATCCCCATCATATTATGTCCAGTCATCCCCATCATAACAAAGAACTAGCTAGAACCCAACACAAAATCTCACACTCAATATGTGAAAGAGTGAGAGGAAAGCACGATCAAGAGGGAAGTACTGAATTTCCCTGTAGAAAGAGCATGGTGGAATTTTGACTCAGAATTTAAAGATTATTGGCTCAGTATTATCAGACAGTTTTGTTGACCATGCCTTGACTGAGTGAACTCAGCTTGCTCCCCTACACCTAAGCTGTACAAAGACAAACACTTAAATCACCAGTTCTAAGCCATGATACAATATTCTTTTGTTTCTGGCATGTGATTTCCAGCTCTGTGTATCTCAATGTATCTGTATCTCAGATATGCTTGATTATTAACAACCCATTTTAAACAGGGTACTCTTCTTCTATTATCAAAACACTCTTTAATATTTTCCCTACGTTTCCTCACCAGATAATGTAAGCTCTATGAAAGCAAGGACTTTTTCTGTTTTGTTCATTGCTAAATACTCAAAACCTACAGCAGTGTCTGGCACCTAATCCAAAACCAAAACCAAACCCGGGGCTGTTGAGTCGATTCCAACTCATAGCAACCTTATAGAACAGAGTAGAATTGCCTCATAGGGTTTCCAAAGACTGCCTACTGGATTCAAACTGCCAACTTTTTGATTAGCAGCCGAACTCTTAACCGCTAGGCCACCGGGGTTTCCCTGGCGCCTAATAGCACTGTACATATAATTGTGACACCTTTATGCATAGTGAATAGCTTGGAATCTAGAATTACTCACAAAAAAAAAAAATCAGGCCCTGACAATAAATATGAACAGGTGAAAGAAGTGAAGACCCAAACATAACTCCTGCCTCCCTATTATTGGTTAGTTTACACTTTAAAAAAAAAAAAAAGGAAGAAGAAGAAGTACTCTGGTTTGCTCATGTTTTCTCTAAAGATCTAGATGTTTTACTTAAAGGTTATAAAGCATGAAGTAATGATAAGGAAGACCTCCTAGGCAGTTACACTAAAATTTCTCAGGTGAAACATTCCACTGTTACTTTCAAAAAGAAAATGGACAACTGCCATAAATGGGAAACGGTAAGTATAGGCAAATGGTACTGAATCTGTTTCATACTGATGCATCAACTGTTCAAATTTATTGAAGTCGTGACCATAAAAAGTTGAGGGGCAATGTTATACCAATTCTAAACATAATTTAAATCATCTCAGTTACGTTATATACTTGTGGTTCATTTAGCCCATTATCTCCATACATTTATATACATGCGATTACAGCATATCACAATAATAAATATCATAATGGTGAGTACCAGTCACTAAAAAAAAAGTTTAGAAGATTTTATGCTTGCTATTTTATGTGTGCTATTTCACCAGAAAATTTTTAATATAGAGTAACAAACTGTCCCTTCAGCTGTCTGGTATAAAGGATCCAGATGAGCTCATCCCTATAGATTCCGAGCAGCTGAAGCAGTGCTTTAACATGCGTCTCCAAATATTTGAAAACACCTATAACCAGATGATGTAAGGGAACACTGATACAGAGGAAAGAAAACATGAATTCCAGTGCTGTGTCTGCCACGTAAAAAGGATGTGAATTTGGACAATTCATCAAAACCCTCCAGGTCTCAGATTTCTTAACTATGAAAATGAGATATCATCTCAAACCTAGTTTCATGGGACTGTTGTAAGGATTCAGTGTGAACACTGATATGAACTATGTTTACAAAACAGTAAAAAATAATATAGTTATTGATTTTTATGGTTTCTATTTACTTTCTGGTATCTATTGCACATTACCTTTATCAAACTTGCAGTTCCATCCTTCTTTTTAGCTTTAGCCTTGTGTTTCATATCTTGAACACTTGCTGCTGTTCAAGATAGTAATCATTATCTTTTTTCCCATTATTCTGTTGAGACTCTCTAGCAATCAATATCTAGTAATTCTTCTGATATAATAAACAGAAAACATGCAAATAATTGCTAGTCTCCCTATTCTGCATCATCTTATTCACCAGCATACTCCGAAAAATGTCTTATAAAAATTGCATTTTCAATGACTTTCTTCCTTGTACTCATACATTAAAAAACAAAAAAATTAAAAAGTATCGAGAGTCTTGAAGGCTTCCTTTCACACTTTCCTTGATTGCATTCTGTCTCAGTAGAATTATTAACCTCTAAATCATTAGGGAAATAAAAGAGCTAGGAATCATTTAAATGGTATAACTCAAAGAAAAACTAGTGGAATTGATGTAAATAGATTTATAGTATAAAAGCAATTCTTGGTAGCACAAATGGAATTGTCCTAACCATTGGATTAAATACAAACTCAGTGAAGACATACAGACTTAACATCTTTCTTTAATATATTTTTTAGTAGAAACACAAAAGTTAAAATTGCTGGCAGCAAGTGGAAATGGATTTTTTATCAGACCAGCAATAAGAAGTTCCCATGAGAACCTCAGAAAACAGAATGCCAGTACTAAGAAAAATAAAGCTACTAAAACCAGTTCAAAAGCATGTTTGTAGATGTGATTGCAAGACAGGACCATGAGTTTCTGGCACTTTTAAATATGAAGTTGTGTGGGTGGATGGACATGTGTGATTGTGAGTGAACATCTACATCTTGATCTGTCCAGACCAATTTACTTGTAAGGTAGGAAAAAGTAATAATAATCTGATAATCAACAAATTATTTTATGCACCTAATATCTGACAGATGAACTGAATATTTAAGACACTGTTAAGTCAGACTATCAAACTCATAGAAGTTATCAATTAACAGAAAATAATAAAGTGGAATTTCTAATCACATAATTCTAGAAATATGATGATATTTAATACTGTGGAATATTTGCAATACCCCATTTTCTTCATAAACTTGTTCCCTATGGTCCATTTAATTAAAGCAAAGTTCCTAAAGGTAGATTTCTCCTAAATTTGCATCAGAATTTTTTCCAAAATAGAAGAGTATAACCTAGAAAAATGAATTTAAAAAAGCATTAAGACATCTAGTATATCTGTTCATTTTACAGGTTAAAAAATAAAAAAAAAACAATTGACCCAGACTGGTTAAAAGACTTGTCCAATCCCACACAGAAAGCCAGGTCTAAGAATCACATCACATCTCTTGAGTTCAGTGCTCTTTTCATGACAACTTTCTGTCCCAAATGTTGTTTGAGTGTTTTGTTTTGTTTAGAGTAACAATATTTGAATATATGCTTTATGAAAAATTTTCCTACAGATCATGATAGCATTTCCATTTTCTACCTGAAAAATAAACTATTATTTCTAGCTTGGTTTGCTTATTTTAATAAACATCTCCATTTTCCTTTTTACCTCAGGATTAAAAAGTGTTAAAAGCTCATTGAAATGTTGTCCTTTCCAGAGTGCTCTGTCCTTCTGGTAGCTAAGTTTTCCTACCAATACTAAAAGTCTGCAATGGATTCTCATGGTTTCAGTAACAAATCACTTCAGTGATTAATGAGTTTAACAAATGAATTGAGTATCTTTAAGTTTAGGTTGTTCTCTCTAATATGCAGAAATAAAAACTAAAAATGGCATGTCACTTTTTAAGCCTCTTTAAAACAGCAATTCTACAAAAACAATTTAAAACCCTTTTTTATGAAATGCATGACAGATGATGAACTGATAGACATACTCCCACAATTATATTCAGGGTTGTAGAAAATTCCCAGAGCAATACTTACAGACTTACTGTTGTCTCAACAATTTAAGAAAGCTTATAAGAATGTGAGTGAGAGTGATGTTGTTAAACACAACGATAAATCCCTTTTCATTTATTAAAAGAAAAAATTATTCATCACTATCCATATTTTAAGTATATTTTGTAACAAAATACTTTCAACACAGCACACACCAATTGCAGTACCATAGGATAGTTTAGTATGTATTTGTGAAACAATCACCTAGTGCTTGGTGGAGCAGAGGTTAAGTGTTGGGCTGCTAACCAAAAGTTTGGCAGTTCAAATCCACCAGCCTTTCCTCGAAAACCCTATGGGGCAGTTCTACTCTGTCCTATACAGTCACTATGAGTCAAAATCAACTTGAAGGCAATGGGTTTTGCTGGTTTTGAGAGGCAAAAAAGGAAGCATGACAACAAAATCAGATTAGTGTTGAAAACTTATTTATCTTAGAAGAGGTAACTGATTAAAAAAAGAAGTAGAAGAAGGAAAAAAAATCTCTTGCTTCCAGCCATGATGAAGTAACTGGTACCAGGGTTTCTCTCATTCTATAAATAATTATAAAATGAAAAATACTTATGAGGCAACTATTTTTAGGCATTGGAAATCATCCAGTGCAGAACTGTGATTCTTGAGAGTGGGAGAACACAGGAGGTGAGCCTCACATTTGACCCAACATTTTGTCCATGGTCACTTTATGGACCATAGTACAGGAAACTAGGGCCCAAATGGAGTATGACAGCTTAGCTGAGATGCGAATGCTAAGACTGGTGTGGGCTGCTATCTTAGCTGGAGTTTATGGAGCAAGGTCCTAGGGAATAGGGAAGTGGCAGAGGGAGAAACATAAACATCTGCATGGAGGTTCCCTGTAGGTCCTTGAATAAGAGCAGAACTGAATAAGTGTAAGGCAAAAATCCACAAGGTTTAGCCAAGAATGCTTGTTACAGGGTTGATAATTGAATAAAGAAGACAGAGATAGTGGATTGTTGGGAGATTCCAGCCAAGCCAAAATGAAGAGCTCTCACAAAGCACTTTGGCCATTCACTTGAGATCACTGGAAGGCCATGTTTTAGAAGAAAGGCTCAAACCCTACAGTAAGGATCTTACACTGGGACAGAGTATAAAGCCAAAACAGATCAACATTAACAAAGAATAAAACCAAGCCTACTAGGATCAAAAATATTTTCTATTATTAGTCATCAGGAAATTGCAAATTTAAAAACCATAACATACCTCATTACCCACTATAGTGGTTAAACTTAAAATGACTGTCAAAACCAAATGCTGACAAGGATGTGGAGGTACTAGGACTCTCATACATTGCTAGTAGGAGAATAAAATGGAATGACCACTTTGGAAACCTGGCATTTCCTACAAAGTATACATACACCTACCCTGTGACTTAGCCATCCCTTTCCTAGGCAGACACCAAAGAGAAATTAAAATGTGTTTATTGCCAAAAATTAGGAAAACATGGATAGTAATTTTAAAAATGCAATATATTCATAGTGTACTCTTTTAATGGAATTCTATCCTCCAATCTAAATAAAAAACAATGAACTACTGATACATGTAACGTTGTACACCGACACATGCCATGAATCTAAAGCTATTATAATGAGCAAAAGAAGCCAGACACAAGTTAGTACTGTGGTGAAATGAGTTCCTTTATGTGGCTGTATGCCTTAGTTCTTTGGAAAAACAGCTTGAGAGATTTTTGCCTTAAGCCCCAAGGAGTAACATTTGCCCTAGTTTTCTACGCCAGAGGTTTTGTTACTTTTATCCAGGTTGATTGACATTTCCTGGGTAAGCAGTACACAACTTAGGGTTTAATAGACTTTTTTTTTTTTAATTATTGTACTTTAGATGAAGATTTACAGAACAAACTAGCTTCTCATTAAACAATTAGTACACGTATTGCTTTGTGACATTGATTACCAACCCCATGACATGTCAACACTCTCCCTTCTCGACTTCAGGTTCCTTATTACCAGCTTTCCTGTCCCCTCCTGTCCTCTAGTCCTTGCCCCTGGCTGGTATGCCCCTTTAGTTTCATTTTGTTTTATGCGTCTGTCTAATCTTTGGCTGAAGGGTGAACCTCAGGAATGACTTCATTACTGAGCTAAAATGGTGTCCGGGGGCCATACTCTTAGAGTTTCTCCAGTCTCTGTCAGACCAGTAAGTGTGGTCTTGAGGGCTGCTCACAAGCTTTTAAGACCCCAGACGCTACTCACCAAAGTAGAATATAGAACATTTTCTTTATACTGTGTTATGCCAATTGAGCTAGATGTTCCCTGATACCATGGTCCTCATAGCCCTCAGCCCAGCAATTCGGTCCCTCAGGGAGATTGGATGTGTCTACGGAGCTTCCATGACCTTGCCTTGGACAAGTTGTGTTGGCTTCCCCAATATTGTGTGCTGTCTTACCCTTCACCAAAGTTACCACTTATCTATTATCTATTAAGTATATTTCCATCCCCAACCCTCCCCCCACTTGTAACCATCAAAGATTGTTTCTCTTTGTGTGTAATATGGTTTGATAGTTTTTGTCTGGCCTGAGCTGCAGCCTGCCCTGTGATTGGTCTATTTTACACACCTTGCAGGAATTGGTCAATATACTTATGTAAATGAAGTGACTATAGCAAATGTCTGTGGCCTACCAAAAAGGGATTGGTCAGTTTTTGGCCTTGGTGGGAGGGCCATGCCTTGAAATTGACAAGGAGTTTGTTTAAATATGCAGGCAAACCCGCAGAAGTTTTTCAGACAGAAAGCAGGAAGAGCAAAAAAGACAAAAGGCAAGACAGAAGAGAAAAGAAGCAGAGAGAAAGGAGGCAAGGAACCTCCTAAAAGAGCTGTAACATAGGTCAAGGGCTATAACACTGAAGACAGCAACAGGCCCAGAAGAGGCCCTGTGGTAGAGTCAGTGGTGACAAATGGCAGGGCCAAGAGGAGCCTGTCCTGAGGGAGTTAAAAGAAGCCTGTCTTCAGGGGGCCAAGAGGAGCCTGTCTTGAGGAGGCCTGTCCTCAGGGTGCTGAGAGGAGGCCTGCACCCAAGATGGGGCATGCATGACTAAGAGAAAGGCCTGCTTGCTTACAAGGCTGAGAGGAGCTGAGAGAGTTGTCCTGCGCTGAAGAAGGGAGGGATGTGCTCTCCTTTTCCAGGGAGACTTCCAGACTTTGCCTGTGTGCTTCCTGATCCTGATCCTGATCCTGATCCTGATCCTGATCCTGATCCTGATCCTGAGTTGTAACCTGTTGATCTTAATCCCCAGTTGTACCCTACTGCTTCCTTAATTAAACTACTTAACTGTAAGTATAGTCTGAGTTCTGTGTGGCCATTGCAATGGATTATTGAACCCAGTAGAGAAGTAGAGAGTGCCATGGGAGAGATGGCTAGTGTTAGAATTGGTAAAAAGTTTGGAGGTATGTCTGACCTCCACCTCATAGGAATCAGCCTTGTGCTGATGCTGATTCACATTATCCCCCCTGAAGTTAGACAGATTCTGATGCTACTACTATTGCCATCTTACAAGTATATGCTGATTTCACAGTTATGAAGTTCAAGAATAGATGAAACTTATTCATGAAAAAAAATCATAGCTCTCATTGCCTAGGGGTGTACAATTTGGTGAATTTTGACAAATGGATTAACCCATGACTGTCACATCAATATATAGAATATTTCCATTATCCTAGAAATTTTCCTTGTGTTAATCTTCCAGTTTTAATTTAATAAAAAAAGGAGAAAATTCAAGGGTATTGAGAAAATCTCATTAGTCAAACACATTCAAAAGAACATAATTAATTTTAAAAATATGCTTCCATCTTACTATCGGAGAAAATCAGTTGGATATGATAGAAAAGTAAAGGGAAACAGACTAATTATAATGGAAAGAGAGATTTCCTTAAAATAAATATTGATATTTTAGAAGATTGGCTGCAAATATATGAAAGGAAAAATGAGACCTTGTAGGTCAGGAGAAAAGGAGAAATATGACTGGTTTTCTTGAAAGGAGACAGAGAACAATAAGGGAAATGAAATGCTACAGGTATATCCCACTGGGCAAACATGTAGAAGCAAGGAATTCTTCTCAAAGCCTAGAAATTTAAAAGCTGAGGAGAGATGATCTCAAGGGATACATGGCAAAGTTATGGTTCTCAGATTCTGGTGTACAGGTTTCAAAAACATCTACTTTATCTCAGAAATCCACTGAGAATGATTATCCAGTTGAAAATTTAAAAAGAAATAAGGTTTATACACATAAGCAATTGTAGAGCAAGAGGTAGTGATAGCAGTCATTGTACTTGACATATCCTTGTATTGGGTGTGAAAGCCTTGCCACTAAACTGGGTCCACATTTGTTGCCACTTTGTCCACATTTGTTGCCACAATAAAACAAAGTTCAAAGAGGCAGTGTGAACAAAAAGGACCTAAATATGCTGTATATGAAAGAAAAGAACTTTGAAGAGTCTTAATGCCTGGGACTTCCACCATTACAAAAACATAAATGCCTCAAATGCCCCTATCAGAGACAGCAGATATTTTTTCTCTTAGATATGGTAAATATGTAGTGCCAGGCCAGTGGGTTCTCCGGACACATAACATACAATGTATGACATCCAGTGAGACTAAAACCAAGAAGTTACTCTCTGTCTACATTCCTTCCCTCAGACATAATTAAGTCCTTCCTATGATCTTTGGCCATAATAATGTGCCAGCTCTGCCTTGACTTCTGCTCACAGCCTATTGGCCAGAACTGCATAATCTCATGGACCATCTTTACTTTGAGGGTGACTATATAATTCTCCCAGAGGTCCCAAAGGTCAGGGCACAAGAGTAATTCTAGTCAATGGAATATTTTTTGCAATGCCTAGGGACACAGGATGTGGGCATGAGTGGTGGTTAAGAGATCAGTATCGAGGATCAGTGCACCTGAGTTGGAATCTGGCTCCATCATTCAATGGCTGTGTAACCTTGGGCAAATTACTTAATTTTTGTATGCCTCGGTTTCTCTTCTATAAAACAGGAATAATGATAGAACCTATTTTTTTACAATTACTGCAAGCATTCAAAAAGATAATACCAATACGCATTTACTACAAAGCCAGGCACATAGAAAGAATTCAATATAAATGTTGGTTGAAACAACTTGACTGGGCTGAGAAGCCCTATACCCAGAATTGAAATGGAGGATAAGCACTGTGCTTACTTGTTGTCAGCTGCAGTATCTCAAGCTTGCCATCACTTCTCAAAGTGAGAAATATCAAGGCATCAAAAAAAAATTATCACCAAAAGGAATTTGAAAATCATTATAATTCACTTTTATGACTTCAAAGAAATTTCAGTTAGTAAATACAATGATTTAAAGCAATGGATTTTTCTAAAATTCAATTTAAATCCATTTTAATAGAAAAAATAGTAATAGCAGCAACATTTGTCATGTGCCTACCATTTGGTGTATATTCAACATAAATTATTTCATTTAATTTTCACAACAACCAAAAGAGCAAGTACTATTAGTAACTGTGTTAATATATGAGGACAACTACAACTTAAAGAGTTTACAAAACAATCTCAAAGTCACAGAGTTGGCAAGCAGCTAACAGGGCATAAACAGAATCCATCTAACTCCATGTAACATTGGGTAAACTACGTAACTATTCTATGCCTTAATTTTTCCCATCTGTAAAATGTGGATAATTACAATAACCTCTTCATATGGTTTTCAATACTGACTATTGAGTTACTATATGCAAAGCACCAAAACAGTGCCTGGCACAAATGTTAGTATTACAATTGTGGTTATACCAGCAGGGTTGAGAGCATTAGTGACCAAGAGTATCAAAGGATCTTTATGTCTACTGAAGAGTGCCTGCCTAGCAGAGATGGTAGTGGTGAAGCCAGAAGATTCCCATCTCATCCAACTTTATTAGAGATAACACCACAGCTTGGCGGAGTGGAGTTCCCACTCATCATAAGCCCATCAGACTGGAGACTGAAAATGAAAACCAGAATGTATTTGTTAGTATATGTAAGCAGGGTTGAATTACCCAATAAGCAAGGTACACAAAGGCCTAATTGTTCCTTCCCACCAATCTGCAGTGCACAATTTCACCTGTCCCCAACCACGTCAAAGATGTGGTGAAACCCATGTAAAATTACTCACAAAGATTTGCAAGTAAATACAATTAAACCCGTGTGTTCCTTGCTCAACACAACTGGTACATACCATGCTTACTAGTTAATACAGCCCGGTATGTAAGAGACCTCTTCAGGACTCCCCAACAAGCTGGTTGGGGCTGAGAGAATGGGAAAATGTGTACTCTCTCAATAGACTAAAACTTGAGCCAAAAACATTTAGACTTAAGTGTGATGCAACCTGTAGACATTTGGGTTATAGATATTTTATGACAACTTAATCAGTCCTACTAATGAAGAATCCATTCATCTACTGCATGAAAGTTTATTGCCAGAGTATGCCAGACATTCAAAGGGAAGAATTAAAAAACACAGTCTCAAATAACAGCAGAGCGTTACTCAGTCCAGTATATACAGCCCAAAAAACCAGCAGCGTTGCTTAATGGGATTATGTTTAATCTGAAAGGACACCATTAGAGATAATGTAAAACATTGAATGGCCTGAAGTGGCAGTGAAATTATTCAATTCCTGGACTGGAGGAGCTCTTAATCAGGGCCCCTGGAATGTTGCAGCAATTTAATAAGTTTAAATTGGTTTCACTCGGATAGATCCAGATTTGTGTTGCAGATGTTATCCCACCCAAATCTCACGTACAGGTTCATCAAAAAGGGAATCATGCCTAAGCAATCTGTGGTAATTTAAAAAGAAACAAATGCCCAAAGCTTGACTCTGGTGAAAAAGAAAGAAAAGTATCAGATAGTAAAGCTTACTGAAAAATCAGTCTGTAAATGTGTTGATTTTAGACAAAATAAAAATGTCTGTAATGCTAAACAAGGTTATTGGTTTGTTCTTGTGTTTCATTTTATTAAATTATAGCATTTTAACATAAAAATGTTAAGTATGCACATTCGGACAAAATCAGTACATTGAAAATTAGAAAATTCAAATAGAGCAATAAAAACACACAAAACAAGAAATGTGTAGAGTGTAATAGTCTTTTCATAGAAAAGCTGGTCTTCATGCAGAAGAGAGAATAGGTGATTTTTAGAGGTCATAGGTTCTGTAGAAGCAATCTCTCTCCTTAAGCTGTAGAGCAAAAACAATTCACATCTATATTTCTAAACTGAAATAGGATTTAAAATACCTATTACCATGTATGAAAGAACTCATATCACTTCCAGAGAAGACTGAACAGGGCAATAATTAGTTGATTAATTACTCATTAACAGTACCAATGTTCTTACAAAGTATAAAATATACTGAGCAATTGCCTGCATTTCCTCACTTTCACAAGGTCATTTGCTAAGTGCCCATTAAATGAATGTAACTAATCATGGTATATGTTATGGTTAAGATTGTCAACTTGGCTGGGCCATGATTCTCAGTGTTTATATGTGATCACTCCCATGATGGAATCTGCGGTGAGTAGCCAATCAGCGAAAGAGAGTTTCCTTAGGGGTGTGGCCTGCATCCAAATATAAGCAGATGTTCTGGCTTTTTTGCTCACTCTGGATCCTGTGGCTGCCTTCTGTTCATCTGACCTCTGGTTCTTGGGACTTGAGCTAACAGCTTATCTCTTGATCTTGGGAGTCAATCTTCACAGCCTGTGAGCAAGACCCCTTCTCTCTGGCCTGCAGATCTTGGGTTCACCAGACCCTGCAGCCATGTGAATCGAGAGAAGCCTCTATCCTGATCCACGGACTTGGGACATTCCAGCCTCTACAATCGCATGAGCCATTTCCTTGAGATATATATATATATATGCATTTATATGCTTTACTGGTTTTTGCTTCTCTAGAGAACCCAGCCTAAGACAGTATATCACTGCAAATGGTGCATAAATGCATCAAAATTTAAATTACCGCTCTATTCAACCCATAAACTCCAGCAGATTGTCTGAAGAACATTTAAGAACAACTACTCGGCTAAGCAACCTCCATCACCAACTAAATAACTTTCAGCAAGAACTTTAATTGTGAGCAGGTGTAGATCATTGTACTCATAATACAGTTAAATAGCTACATCCGAAGATGTAAAGTATATGTATATTTTGAAGCACAGGATAGAAGGAAAGGAAATTAATCTTTATGGAATTAAGACTCTGAGATAAAATAACTTGCTCCAGATCATAAACAACTGTGACTAGGTCAGGTTTTAACCTCAGTAATTCTGACACCAAAATCCACACTTTCTCTTCTGCCTAACTATGTCTTTCCATTGTACAGAGCCCATTGACTTTACTTTGAAGTATGCCCTTTCTTGATTCTTGTTTCATCTATCCTTCTGGCTACCCTTGTCAAAAAAATCTTCCAGACATTCTAGCTGCCCCAATAACTATAATGCTGATGAATTATTCTTTGAAACTACAGCTGTGGACTTCCAGGTTCATGATGGTATAATACAGAACATTCTACCTCCATAATCCCTCAAAAATCACCAAAAATATAATACTTGTGACAGAAAGACAAATCCATCTTAAAAAAAAAAAAAAAAAAAAAAAAACCTATGTGGCATTTGCTAGACCAAAGACCAAATCACAAAATAAGAAGATGGAAAGAAGATGAGGAAGAGGTAAAATTACTTAACATAAGGAGGCAGTTCAATCTTAAGTACCTGAGGAGGGAGTGTTTCGGTGGGTTTGACTTCACAAGTTTCAACTTCCTCATCAATAAAGTGGAACTAATGAGTCATGTATTTGTAAGAAGAACTCAAAGAGAGGACTTCTGGGCAATATGGCACTATAGACAGAACCACCATGCTCTCCTTCCACAGCAAAGATCTGAAAAACTAAGTCAAACAGACACAAATGTCAATCTGGAAACCCTAAGCATCAAATAAGGAGATAAAGAACTCAGCCAAACACCAAATGGAATAAGACACTGACAGAGAACAGAGTGCGAGGAGAAATACATGCAGAGGTCCCCTATCAGCTGACACAGAACAGATCTGCCATCTTGCACTCTTATCGGAGATCGGTGAACAGGGAGTACAGGAAAGCAACTTCATGGAGCTTCCAGCAGGAGACAGAACAACTGGTAACCAGCAATAGATGCTTTCCCACCCCCACCCTTCTTCGCCCCCAATCAGCCTCCTCTGCTTCAGGCAGCCACAGTCTCTTCGCCAGGAAGCACAGGCTTCACCCCTGTGCCGCTTGGATTCCACCCACCTGCACTGGCCGGCTCCCTGAGTGCCACTTGTTGGCTGCTGGTGTTGCTTTTTTCTGCTTCTTTTGATTTATCCCATACCTCTCATCAGCTCCCTCTCCTTTCTCTCAAATACGTGACTCAGTGTGCCATCTTTGCTTCTTCCTGAAAGGCTGTGTGAAACACTGCTCAACCATGGAACTGCTTCCTGCCCTGTGCCGCCACACTGGTGGGATTCCCCAGGACTTTTTTCTTTTCTTTTTTCTTCGTTTGATTTGATTTTTTTGTTTTCTGTTTATTTTCTCGGCTTGGGAGCCCCATATAGCCGAGCAGTATTGCCTGGCTTGGGAGCTACTCCCTCAGTTTGCACAGACACACAGTGAGATCCCTGAGAACATTTCTTTTTCCTTTTTTTTTTTTGTTTTTGTTTTTGTTTTTTGTTTGTTTCTTTCTTTAGTTTTCTTTTCTCTCTTTTTCCCTTTTAGTCTTTCTTCATTACTCAGTTTCTCATCTCTCTATACTTACCTTCTCTTCCTGTCTCTTGAATATCTTGCACTGTGTGACACCTTTTCATCTTCTAGCCAGGCTGCACTTTAAGGCCTGGGAGTAAATTCCCTAGTCCTCACAGTTGCACTGGTGGGATCCCTGGGGGCTTTGATTTTCTGTTTCTAGTTTTTATTTAATTGTTTTCCTTTACCCTTTTTCCTTTTGTTTTCTCCATTTCTCAGTCTCTCATCTCTCCAGTCCAATGGCAAGCTCCCTTAGCACTCTTTTCTGTTTGTTTATTTGTTTGTATGTTTTTGGGCCCTGTTCCTCTCTCCTCTCTTTCCTCTTTCCAATACCCATATAGCTATACGCATCATAATCTCCTCCTCCTTCCTGCCTACCTGCATCGTGTGCTGAACTTCACACCCACAGGCAGAACAGGCACGGCCTACTGGTACCTGCCCTGCACTGATTCCCAGCCCGCCCTGTCAGTCCTAGCACATGCCACAAACAACCCATCCCAGAAACTCCCCTTCTGCGGAACTGCCCTGCTGTACCATATCTGAGCGACTGACCCTGCCCATTGGAAAAGGAGGTGAAAACAATCATGCCCACATATGAGCAACAAACAAAGAATGTGCAGCCTGCCTACTCAGATATAACCAAATAAAACAAAAAAGCAGGATGAAACAAACAAATCTACAATCAATAAAAGAGGAAAATAACTACTTAATGTTCCAAAGACAGCAGAAAATAATAAAATACATACAAAAACAGGAGATGATGGTTCCAGTAGTTACCCAAAATAAAACACCAGATGAATTTCCAGTAGAAGAAAAGGCACTAGAACTACCTAATAGGGAATTCAAATTTCTAATACTCAGAGCTATCCAAGAGTTGAAGAAAAAAGCAGGAAAAAATGAGGAAAAAATAGAAAAATTCACGGAAAATGCAGACAAATTCAAGGAAAATACTGACAAAAAACTGGAAGATTCAAGAAAATAATACTTTAACAAAATACCGCAATAAATTCCACAACTAGAAATCATAAAAAAAAACAACAATTAGAAATCCAAAGGATAAACAACAAGATTTCAGAAATGGACAGTGTCATAGAAGTGACGAGGAGCAGGTTTGAAACGATGGAAGACAGGATCAGCAAAATTGAAGACAAACATTTGGATACAACTCTGAGGAAAAATCAGAAAAAAGAACGACGATAAATGAAGAAACCCTGGGAATTATGTGGGATACAATCTAAAGCAAAAATTTTCAAGTGATCAGAGTTCCAGAAAAGGGGGAGAAAACAAAAAACACAGAGAAAATCACTGAAGAACTGCTGACAGAAAACTTCCCAAATATCGTGAAAGGTGAAATGCTGACCATCCAAGAAGCTCAACGAACCCCATATACGATAGACCCCAAAAGAAAATCAACAATCTGTATCATAATCACACTTGCTAAAATCAAAGACAAAGAATCCAGAGCAGCTTGAGGAAAACAAAAAGTCATACACAAAGGAGAAAAAATAACACTAAGCTCGGATAATTCAGCAGAAACCATGCGGGCAAGAAGGCAATGGGATGACATATATAAAACCTTGAAAGAAAAAAATTGGTAGACAAGACTAATTTATCCTGCAAAACTCTCATTCAAATATGATGGTAAAATTAGAACATTTCCAGATAAACAGAAATTAAGGGATAATTTAAAAACCAAACCAACCTTAGAAGACTTATTAAAGGGAGTCCTTCGATCTGAGAACAAACAATATCAGACCACAGGCTGAATCTAGGACACAGGATTGTACCAGGCAGATACCTACATAAAAAATGAACTCTCAAGGACTATCCAAAACCAAAAGAATTACAACAGGAAACCAAAGAAGTTAATCTGTAAATGACAACAACATCAGAACAATAAAAGAGGTAATAAATGGTGTAGGTATAGAACCTTCTAGTGGAGAGGAAGGCAAGGGAATACCAAGTAATAATAGACTGCTTCAAACTTAGAAAGATAAGGGTAAATTTAACAGTAACCACAAAGAAAGTTAACAAACCTACTTATCAAAATAAAGAGGAAAAACATAATGTCTCAGTAAAAACAAAACCTACAAAAACAAAAGAAATGAAAAAAAAATTCACAAGCAAAAGGAATTCAGCATAGGAGAGTAAGAGGAATAAAGAAAACATCAGCACCACAAAAAAAATCACTACAAAATGACATCGATAAACTCACACCTATTAATAATTACTCTGAAAGTAAATGGCATAAACGCACTCATAAAGAGATGGAGAGTGATAGAATGGATAAAAAAATAGGACCCAACAATATGCTGTCTACAAGAGACACACCTTAGAAACAAAGACATCAATTTATTAAAAAATGAAAGGACATAAAAAAAATATATCAAGCAAACAGCTACCAAAAAAGAGCAGGAATGACAATACTAATCTCGCATAAAATAGACTTTAAAACAAAACCCACCATAAAAGAAAAAGAAGGACACTATATCATGATTCAGGAGACGATACATCAAGAAGACATAACCATAATAAACATCTTCTTCACACCCAATGATAGGGCTCCAAAATATATAAAATAAACTCTAACAGCACTGGAAAGAGAAACTGACAGTTCCACAATAATAGTAGGAGACTTCAACACACCACTCTCAGTAAAGGACAGAACATCAAGTAAGAAATTCAACAAAGATACAGAAGACCTAAAGGGCAAAATAAGCCTACTTGACCTCATAGACATATATAGAACAATCCACCAACTGGTGCAAAATACACTTTCTTTTCCAATGCACATGAAATATTCTCCAGAATAGACCACATCGTAGGCCACAGAGCAACCCTCAACAAGACCCAAAACATTTAGATAATACAGTGTCTTCTCTGACCACAATGCCATCAACATAGAAATTAACAACAGAAAGAGCAAGGGAAAAAAATAAATTATATGGACACAGAATAACACCCTGCTCACAAATCACTGGGTGATAGAACAAATCAGAGATGGAATCAAAAATTCCTAGAATCAAATGAGAATGAAAACACATCATACCAAAACCTTTGGGAGACAGCCAAGGCAGTCCTCAGAGGACAATTTATAGCAATTAGTCACACACATCAAAAAAGAAGAAAGAGACAAAATGAAAACATTAACTACAGAACTCAAACAAATAGAAAGAGAACAGCAAAAAAGAGCCCACAGCCACTATAAGAAGGGAAATAATAAAGATTAGGGAGAAATAAATGAAATAGAGAATATAAAAACAATAGAAAGAATCAGCAAAACGAAAAGTTGGTTCTTTGCGAGGATCAACAAAATCAACAAACCACTGGCCAAACTGACAAAAGAAAAACAAGTGAGGAAACAAATAAGAAATGAAATGGGGGACATTACAACAGACCCAACTGAAATAAAAAAGATCGTAACAGAGTATTTTGAAAAACTATACTCCAACAAATTTGAAAACTTAGAGGAAATGGATAAATTTCCAGAAACACAATTCCTACCCAAACTACCACGAAGTGATGTTGAAAAACTGAACAGACCCGTAAAAAGAGAAACAACTGAAAAGGTAACGAAAAAAAAAAAAAAAAACTCCCAACAAAAAAAAAAGCCCTGGCCCAGATTACTTCACTGGAGAATTCTGCCAAACATGCAGAGAAGAGCTT
The DNA here is from genome assembly GCA_030035585.1 of Dugong dugon. NCBI lineage: Eukaryota > Metazoa > Chordata > Mammalia > Sirenia > Dugongidae > Dugong > Dugong dugon. The sequence continues at coordinate 47,644,839 of CM057465.1, forward strand.
ATACCAGTACTACTTAAAATATTTCAGAACATCGAAAAGGAAGCAACACTTCTGAATTGATTCTGTGAAGTCAGCATAACCCTGATACCAAACCAGGCAGACACCACAAAAACAGGAAATTACAAACCAATTTCTCTCATGAATACAGATGCAAAAATTTTCAACAAAATTCTAGCTAATAGAATTCAGCATCATATCAAAAAAAAAAAAATACACCACAGCCAAGTAGGATTCATACCAGGTATGCAAGGAAGGTTCATCATTAAAAAATCAATCAACGTAATCCACCACATAAATAAAAGGAAAGAAAAGAATCACATGATCATCTCAATGGATGCATAAAAGGCATTTGACAAAGTCCAACACCCATTCCTGATAAAAAACGCTCAAAACAATAGGTATCAAAGGGAAATTTCTCAGCATAATAAAGGGCACCTATGCAAAACAAATGGCCAACATCATTCTTAATAGAGAGAGACTGAAAACATTCATCCTGAGAACAGGAAAAAGACAAGGATGCCTTTAATTACCAGTCCCATTTAACATTGTGCTGAAAGTCATAGCTCCAGCAGTAAGGCAAGAAAAAGAAATAAAGGCATCCAAATTGGTAATGAAGAAGTTAAACTGTCCCTGTTTGTGGATGATATGATAGTATAGATAGAAAACCCTAGACTCCACAAGAAAACTACTGGAACTAATAGAAAGATTCAGCAGCGTAGCAGGATGCAAGATAAACACACAAAAATCAGTTGGATTCCTATACACCAATAAAGAGAATAATGAAAAGGAGATCATGAAAACAGTGCCATTTATAATAGCCCCTAAAAAAATCAAATACCAAGGATTAAATCTTACCAGGGATGTGGAAGACCTATACAAAGAAAACTACAAAACACTACTGCAAGAAACGCAAAGGGATCTACATAAATGGAAAAACACACCATGCTGATGGATAGGCAGACTCAACATTGTGAAAATGACAATTCTACCCAAAGCAATTTACAAATACAATGCAATCCTGATCCAAATACCAACAACATTCTTTAAAGAGATAGAAAAACTAATCATTAACTTTATATGGAAAGGGAAGAAGCCCCAGATAGGTAAAGCCCTATTGAGAAAGATGAACAAAGTAGGAAGACTCGCACTACCTGACCTCAGACTTACTATACAGCTACGGTGGTCAAAACAGCCTGGTACTGGTACAATGACAGATACATTGACCAATGGAATAGAATTGAGAACCCATATGAAAATCCATCCACCTACAGTCACCTGATCTTTGACAAAGGCCCAAAGTCCATCAGATGGGGAAAAGACAGTCTTTTTAACAAATGGTTCTGGCAAAACTGGACGTCCATCTGCAAAACAAATGAAACAGGACCCATACCTCACACCATATGTAAAATTAACTCAAAATAGATCAAAGACTTAAATATAAAGCCAAAAACTACAAAGTTCATAGAAAAAAAAATAGGATCTACGCTAGACGTCCTAATACACAGCATTAACAAGATAACACCATAACCAACAACACACAAACTCCAGAAGATAATCTAGATAATTGGAATCTTCTAAAAATTAAACACTTATGCTCATCAAAAGACTTCATCAAAAGAGTAAAAAGAGAACCTACAGACTGGGAAAAAGATCTTGCACATTACAAGTCAGACAAAGTTCTAATCTCTAAAATCTACAAGAAACTCCAAGACCTCTATAACAAAAAGATAAATAATCCAATTAAAAAATGGCAAAGGAAATGAACAGACACTCACAAAAGAAGACATTCAGGTGGGCAACAGACACATAAGGAAATGCTCGAGATCACTAGCCATTAGAGAAACGCAAGTTAAACTAAAATGAGATACCATCTCACCCCGGCATTACTGGCGCGAATCAAAACAACTGCAAATAACAAATGTTGGAGAGGATGCGGGAGATGGGAACTCTTATGCACTGCTGGTGGGAATTCAAAATGATACAACCATTTTGGAAAATGATACAGCACTTCCTTACAAACCTAGAAAAAGAAATACCATATGTTCCAGCAATCCCACTCCTAGGAATATACCCTAAAGAAATAAGAGCCGTCACGCCAATATACATATGCACATCCATGTTGATTGCAGCATTGTTCACAACAGCAAAAAGATGGAAACAACCTAGATGCCCATCAACAGATGAATGGATAAACAAACTACGGTGCATACACGCAATGGAATATTATGCAATGATAAAGAACAATGATGAATCTGTGAATTGTCTCATAACATGGATGAAACTGGAGGAGATTATGCTGAGTGAAATAAGTGAATCACAGAAGGACAAATATAGTATGAGAACTCTACTATGAAAACTCATGAAAAAGTTGACACACAAATAATAACAATCTTTGTTGGTTACAAGGGATGGGAGGGGTGGGGGGGAAATTCTAAATAGGCAATAGATAAGTGGTGTCTTTGGTGAAGGGTGAGACAATACACAATAGTGGGGAAACCAGCACAGCCTGTACAAGGAAAGGTCATGAAAGCTCCATAGACACATCTAAACTCCCTGAGGGACTGAACTGCTGGGCAGAGGACTGTTGGGACCATGGTCTCCGGGAACATCTAGCTCAATTAGCATAACACAGTTTATAAAGACAATGTTCTACATTCTACCTTGGTGAGGAGCGTCTGGGGTCTAAAAAGCCTGTGAGCGGCCATCTAAGATAATCCAGTGGTCTCACCCCTTCAGGAGCAAGGGAGAATGAAGAGAACAGTGTACAAGGAAAAGATTAGTTCAAAGGACTAATGGACCACAGCTACCAAGGCCTCCACCAGACTGAGTCCAGTACAGCTAGATGATGCCCTGCTACCACCACTGACCGCTCTGACTGGGATCACAACAGAGGGTCCTGGACAGAGCTGGAGAAAAATGTAGAACAAAATCCTAACTCGTGAAAAGATCAGACGTACTGGCCTGACAGACTGGAGAAACCTGGAGAGTATGTCTCCTGGAAATGCTTTCAGCTCAGTAATGAAGTCACTCCCGAGGTTCACTGTTCAGCCAAAGATTAGGCAGCCCCATAAAACAAAATGAGACTAATGGGGCACAATAGCCCAGGGACTAGGACTACAATGCAGGAGGGGATGGAAAGCTGGTAATAAAGAACCCAAGGTTAAGAAGGGACAGTGTTGACATGTCGTGGGTTGTTAACCATTGTCATAAAACAATATGTGTACTAACTGTTTAATAAGAAACTATTTGTTGCGTAAACCTTCATCTAAAGTACAATAAAAAAAAAGATACAATTTTTTTTAAACAAAGAAGAATTCAAAGAGAAAAGGAATTTCAGGTGAGGTGGGTTGGGGTAGTGATACCTAGAGAAAATCTCACTGGAGAAGTTGACTAGATAGATTGAGGTAGATGAAAATTTAGGCTTGAAGGTCAAGAGAATTGTCGGGGCTAATGGTAAAAAGGGAAGATGTGGGAGAGGGAAAGTTAGAGCAGATGAGACAAATAAGAAATTAAAATTAATTATAGTAATACTAATAGTAACAATAATAATAATTAAAACTTGACAAGTTAATGCTGGTCACTTTGCTAACCACCTCACATTCATTTATCCTTAATTCTGTCAAAAGCTACATATGGTAATACTATTATTCTGATTTTCCTGATAGAAAGACTGAAAATTTTACAGTAACTTCTTACTGCTGTTAATATTATTGTATTTCTGAGTTATAACTAGAATATATGATTTGTATCACCACTCAGATTGTGTTGGGCTATATTGTGCTACAGGGGATAGAAGGCATTTTAAAGTCAATTGGTCAGGCAGAAGTGAGAGATGCTCAAAATAAAAGAAGAGGGTATATTCTTCAGTTGATAAGAAGAATTTGAGGAAGCAGTGCCAAGACGGCAGAGTAGTCAGATGCTTCCTCTGGTCCCTCTTACAACAAAGACCAAAAAAAACAAGTGAATCGATTATATATGACAGTCTAGGGGCCCTGAACATCAAAGGCAAAGTTGAGGAATCTGACTGAGTGGCAGGGGGATGGAGAGAAGGTTCAGAAGCAGCGAGGAATTGCCAGAACTGGCCCGGCGGGAACCGGCACTCTACAGTCTGGATTGACCGGCGTGCATGGTGAGGCAAGCAGTGGTACATGGGATGTGTTTTCTACATTAGGAGAGATCGAGCGGCGGAGAGTCATCTCAACCCTCCAGAACTAGTGAGAAGTGGTGCTCAATTGGAAAAAGACAAGTACATGCATCTAACCTCCTACGTGGATAAAAAAACAACCCTTTTGGGAAAAATCTCTCTTACATTTACCTTCCCCCTTCCAGCTCTGCACCAGATCCAGGCTGGCATCAGCGATAGCCATCACCCCTGGGTAGGAAGTAGGACCTGTCACGTGCCCGGAGCCATTCTCCCAGCTTTGGAGAAAGAACAAATTAATAAACAGGAAAAAATAATCTGCCAGCTCCCCTAAGCTGGTAACTCAGGGAAGGCACAGCTCCTTTGCCTAGGCATAGGCATAAGGGGTCGACAGAATTTGAATGGCTTTCATCCCTGCATAGACCTGAGAGGGCCCATTTCAACAGCATAGGCCCTCATTAGCACAGTACAACAAGGTACATACCTGAAGCCTAATTTCCACCATAGCAGCTATAAGGTGTAGTGACAGATTCATGACATTTGACACCACTCTTCCCATTGAGCAGGGTCCTCACCTACCCACATCAGGGGCCTGAGGACTGGTGGCTTCACCCATGCCACCTAGCCACCCATGACAGGGGTCCAAAAATAAGTGGTGCCTCCCAGTCCTTACAGTCAACAGCATTGGGTACCCACAGTCCAGCTGCAAAACCCACCTACCTACATGCTCTAGGGAACAGGGACACGCTTTCCTCCCAGACACTCAGGGGAAGCTGTCAGCCACCTGCCTTGCTCAGCGCATAACCTCTACTGCAGCCAGATACATGTGCCTGCTCCAATCATCCCTGCCCATCTACAGCTGTAGGTGAGAGCCTTCACCACACACTTGGTGACCAACTACCTGGACACCTGAGATGAATCCATACAAGAAAAGTAAATGGACTTCTGGGTTTACATACCTAGTAACATCTCTAATCACCTGGTGACAGGACGTGAGAGCTTCAAGTGCACCAATAATCAAACTAGCTAACATAACCAACCTGTATGGCCATATCAAAACAAAACAAACAAGAAGCCAGGACACATAAGCAAACATTAAATAAATATAATAACTTATTGATGGCTCAGAGACAACAACTGATATCAAATCACATAAAGAGGCAGACCCCGATGGCTTCAGCAAGCACCCAAAACAGAGAATCAAGGAATCTTCTGGAGGACGAGAACTTCTTGGAACTACTAGGGGTAGAATTCAAAAGATTAATATAGAGCTCTCCAAGATATCAGGAAGGAGATCATGCAAAATGCAAAAACAAGCCAAGGAACACACAGACAAAGCAATAGAGGCATTTAAGAAGGTTATACAAGATCATAATGACAAATTTCACAGTCTGCAAAAATCCATAGAGAGACAGCAAACAGAAATCCAAAAGATTAATAACAAACTTTCAGAATTAGACAACTCAATAGAAAGTCATAGGAGCAGAATTGAGGCAATGAAAGTCAGAATTAGTGAGATTGAAAATAAAGCATTTGACACCAATTTATTTGAGGAAAAATCAGATAAAAGAATTTTTAAAAAATGAAGAAACCCTAAGAATTATGTGGGACTCTATCAAGAGGAATAACCTACGAGTGACTGGAGTACCAGAACAGGGGGGGATAACAGAAAATACGGAGAGAATTGTTGAACATATGTTGGCAGAAAACTTCCCTGATATCATGAAAGATTAGAAGGTATCTATCCAAGATGCTCATCAAACCCCACATAAGGAAGGATCCCAAAAGAAAATCACCAAGTCATATCATAATCAAACTTGACAAAACCAAAGATAAAGAATTTTAAGAGTGGCTAGGGATAAATGAAAAGTCACCTACACAGGAGAATCAATAAGACTAAGCTTGGACTACTCAGCAGAAACCATGCAGGCAAGAAGACAATGGGATGACATATATAAAGACTTGAAGGAAAAAGATTGCCAGCCAAGAATTATATGTCTAGCAAAACTGTATCTCAAGTATGACAGTGAAATTAGGGCATTTCCAGATAAAGAGAATTTTAGGAAATTTGTAAAAACAAAACCAAAATTACAAGAAATGCTAAAGGAAGTCCTCCAGTTAGAAAATCAATAACATCTGATAAAAACCCAAGACTAGAACACAGGACAGAGCAAACAAATATCAACCAAGATAGGGAAGTCACAAAAAAAAATCAAAGCTAAAACACTGAAAATAGGGAAACAGATATCAATCTGTAAAAGATGACAACACTAAAACAAAAAAGAGGAACTAAAAAATGTAGACAAAGATTTTTCATATGGAGAGGAAGTGAAAGCAATATAAAGAACTAAAAGAGTGTTTAAACTTATAAAAAATAAGAACAAATACTAAGGTAACCACAAAGGAAACTAACAATCATATACATCAAAATAAAAAACAAGAAAAACAGAAAGACTCAGCAAAAACAAAATCAATAACAATGAAAAAGATGAAAAAACAATACATAAAGAAAAATGACTCAGCACAGAAAATTAAGTGGAACAAAGAATCTGTCAACAACACAAAAAAAAGACATCAAAATAACAGCAGTAAACTCATACCTATCAATAATTATGCTGAATGTAAATGAACTAAATGCACCAAAAAAGAGACAGAGAGTGGCAGAATGGATTAAAAAAACATGATCCCATCTATATGCTGTCTACAAAAGACACACCTTAGACTTAAGGAGACAAACAAACCAAAACTCAAAGGATGGAAAAAATATGTCAAGCAAATAACGTTCAAAACAGAGCAGGAGTGGCAATATTAATCTCTGACAAAATAGACTTTAAAGTAAAATCTACCACAAAGGATAAGGAAGGACACTATATAATGATTAAAGGGTCAATACACCAGGAGGACATAACCATAATAAATATTTATGCATCCAATGACAGGGCTCCAAAATATATAAAACAAACTCCAACAGCATTGAAAAGAGAGATAGAGAGCTCCTCAATAGTAGTAAGAGACTTCAACACACCACTTTCCGTGAAGGACAGAACATCTAGAAAGAAGCTACATAAAGACACAGAAGATCTAAATGCCACAGTCAACCAACCTGATCTCATAGACATGTACAGAACACTTCATCCAACAGCAGCCAAGTACACTTTCTTTTCCAATGCACATGGAACATTCTCCAGAATAGACCACATGTTAGGCCATAAAGCAAGCCTTAACAGAATTCAAAGCATCAAAAATTACAAAGCAACCTTTTTGACCATAAAGCCATAAAAGTAGAAATCAATAACAGAAAAAGCAAGGTAAAAAAATCAAACACATGGAAACTGAACAACACCTTGCTCAAAACCTATTGGGTTATGGAAGAAATTAAAGTTGGAAAAAAGAAATTAACAGAATCAAACAAGAATGAAAACACATCCTACCAGAACCTTTGGGACAGAGCAAAAACAGTGCTCAGAGGTCAATTTATGGCAATAAATGCACACATCCAAAAAGAAGAAAGGGCCAAAATCAAAATATTAACATTACAACTCCAACAAATAGAAAAAGAGCAGCAAAAGAAGCCCACATGCATCAGAAGAAAGGAAATAATAAAAATTAAAACAGAAATAAATGAAATAGAGAATAGAAAAACAATTGACAGAGTTAATGAGACCAAAATCTGGTTCTCTGAATAGATCAACAAAACTGAAAAACCATTGACTGAACTGACAAAAGAAAAACAGGAGAAGAAGCAAATAACCAGTACAAGAAATGAGATGGGTGATATCACAACAGACCCAACAGAAATTAAAAGAATCATAACAGAATACTATGAAGTACCATACTCCAACAAATTTGAAAACCTAGAGGAAATGTACAAATTTCTAGAAACACACCACCTACCTAAACTAACACAAAGAGATGTAGAACAACTAAGTAAACCTATAAGAAAAGAAGAGATTGAAGAGGTATTTAAAAAACTCACAACAAAAAAGCAGACCTGGAACCTGATGGCTTCACTGGAAAATTCTACCAAACTTTCGGATAAGAGTTAACACCACTTCTACTAAAAGTATTCCAGAGCATGGAAAAGGATGGAATACTCCCAAACTCATTCTATGAAGGCAGCATAACCCTGATAACAAAACCAAGTAAAGACACCACAAAAAAAGAAAATTTACAGACTAATATCCCTCACGAACATTGATGCAAAAATTCCTCAACAAAATTCTCAATAGAATTCAACAACATACCAGAAAATAATTCACCATGACCATGTGGGATCCATATCAGGTACGCAGGGATGGTTAAATATTAGAAAAACAATCAATGTAATCCATCACACAGCTAAAATAAAAGACAAGAACCACATGATCTTATCAATTGATGGAGAAAAGTCATCTGACAAAGTCCAACATGATAAAAACTCTGAACAAAATAGGAATAGAAGGGAAATTCCTCAACATAATCAAGGACACTTATACAAAGCCAACAGCCAGCATCATCCTAAATGGACAGAGTCTGAAAGCATTCCCCTTGAGAACAGGAACCAGACAAGGATGCCCTTTATCACTATTCTTATTCAACATTATGCTAGAGGTCCTAGCCAGAGCAATTAGGCTAGAAAAAGAAATAAAGGGCATCTAAATTGGTAAAGAAGAAGTAAAAGTATCCCTATTTGCAGACAATATGATTTTATACACAGAAAACCCCAAAGAATCTACGAGAAAACTACTAGAACTAATAGAAGATTTCAGCAAAGTTCAGGATACAAGATAAACATACAAAAACTAGTTGGATTCCTCTACACTAACAAAGAGAACTTCGAGGAGGAAATCACCAAATCAATACCATTTACAATATCCCCCAAGAAGATAAAATACTTAGTAATAAATCTAACCTGAGATGTGAAAGACCTATACAATGAAAACTAAAAGACACTACTGCAAGAAACCAAAACAGACCTGCATAAGTGGAAAAACATACCTTGCTCATGGATAGGAAGGCTCAACATTGTGAAACTGTCAATTTTACCCAAAGCGATCTACAGATACAATGCAATCCTGATCCAAATTCCAATGACATTTTTTAGTGAGATGGAGAAACAAATCATCAATTTCATATGGAAAGGGAAGAGGCCCTGGATAAGTAAAGCATTAGTCAAGAAGAAGAACAAAGTGGGAGGCCTCACACTACCTGATTTTAGAACCTATTATACCATCAAGATAGTCAAAAACAGCCTGGTACCAGTACCTCTACAGATACATAAACCAATGGAACAGCATTGAGAATCCAGATAAATTCATCCACCTATGAGCAGCTGATATTTGACAAAGGCCCAAAGTCTGTTAAATGAGGAAAAGGCAGTCTCTTTAACAAATCGTGCTAGAATAACTGGATATCCATCTGCAAAAAAATGAAACAAAACCCATACCTCACACCATGCATAAAAACTAAGTCAAAATGGATCAAAGAACTAAGTATAAAATCTAAAATGATACAGATCATGGAACCAAAAATAGGGACAATGCTAGGAGCCCTAATATATGGTATAAACAGAATACAAAACATTACTAACAATGCAGAAACACCAGAAGAGAAACTAGACAACTGGTAGCTCCTAAAAATCAAAAACTTATGCTCACCAAAAGACTTTATCAAAAGAGTCAAAAGACAGCTTATAGAATGGGAAAAAAATTTTGGCTACGATAAATCTTATCAGCGTCTAATCTATAAACTCTACAAGGTACTGCAAAACCTCAACAACAAAAAGACAAATAACCCAATTAAAAAATAAGCAAAGGATATGAACAGCCACTTCACCAAAGAAGACATTCGGGCAACTAACAGATACATGAGGAAGCGCTCACAATCATTACCCATTAGAGAAACCCAAATCAAAACTACAATGAGATACCATCTCACCCCAGCAAGGCTAGCATTAATCCAAAAAACACAAAATAATAAATGTTGCAGAGGTTGTGGAGAGACTTATACACTGCTAGTGGGAGTGTAAAATGGTACAACCACTTTGGAAATCGATTTGGCACTTTCTTAAAAAGCTAGAAATAGAAGTACCATAGGATCCAGCAATCCCACTCCTTGGAACATATCCTAGAGAACTAAAAGCCATCACACGAATGGACATATGCACACCCATGTTCATTACAGCACTGTTCACAATAGCAAAAAGATGGAAACAACCCAGGTGCCCATCAACAGATGAGTGGTTAAACAAATTATGGCATATTCATACCATAGAATACTATGCAACTATAAAGAACAATGGTGAATCCATGAAACATCTCAAAACATGGATGAATCTGGAAGGCATTATGCTGAGTGAAATTAGTCGCAAAAGGACAAATATTGTATGAGACCACTATCACAAGAACTCAGGGAAATTTTTAAACACAGAAGAAAATATTCTCTGATAGTTACGAGGATGGGGAGGGAGGGAGAGGGTTATTCACTAACTAGATAGTAGAAAATAATTAAGTGAAGGGAAGGACAACACACAATACAGGGGAAGTCAGCACAACTGGGCTAAACCTAAAACTAAGAAGTTTCCTGAATGCTATCAAACACTTCAAAGGACAGAGTACCAGGGGCAGGGGTCTGGGAACTATGCTTTCAGGGGACATCTGTCAATCGGCATAACAAAGTTTATTAAGAAAATGTTTTGCATCCCACTTTGGTGAGTGGCGTCTGGGTTCTTAAAAGCTTGCGAGAGACCATATAAGATACATAGTCTCAGCCTACCTGGAGCAAAGGAGAATGAAGAACACCAAAGACACAATGACAATAACAGTCCAAAAGACAGAAAGGGCCACATAAACCAGAGACTCCATCAGCCTGAGACCAGAACTAGATGGTGCCCGGCTACCACCAATGACCACCCTGACAGGGAACACAACAGAGAGTCCTTGATGGAGCAAGAGAAAAGTAGGGTGCAGAACTCCAATTCTAGTAAAAAGACCAGACTCAATGGTCTGACTAAGACTGGAGGTACTCCAGAAGACATGGCCCTGGGCTGTCTGTTAGCCCAGAACTAAAACCATTCCCAAAGCCAACTCATCAGAGAAAGATTAGACTGGACCATAAGACATAAAATGATACTTGTGAAGAGTGTGCTTCTTAGCTCAAGTAGATACATGAGACTAAATGGGCCCCCCCTGTCTGGAAGAAAGATGAGAGGTTAGAAAGGGACAGAAGCTGGTTGAATGGACATGGGAAATCCGGGGTGGAAAGGAGGAGTGTGCTGTCACGTTATAGGGAGAACAACTAGGGTCACATAACAATGTGTATATAAATTTTTGTATGAGAAACTAACTTGAACTGTAAACTTTCACTTAAAGCACAATAAAAAAAAGAAGAATTTGAGCATGCTGAGACTCCTGCTAGTATATGGCGATGACCTCTCCTGCAGGAATATGATTTTAAAAAATAGCTACATTGACACAATAGCCACAGCAATGAGCTCAAAGATAATCAAGAATGTACAGGACCAGGCGACATTTCATTCTGTTGTATATAAGGTCGCCACGAGTCAGAGCCGACTCGATGGCAGCTAACAACAACGCATGTACATAAAGGAGCTGGACAAAGAGAGTAGCAAAAGATGAGCATGTACATTAAAACAAGCTAGCTAGAGGCTGAGTGGGTGGAATACACTAAAAATGAAATTGGGATAAGCTGTTTTTTGTTTAGAAGTGATGGTTTCCTCTGGCAAAACCAAGTGAATCCATTTTGGCAGAATGAGTTCTAAAACTGTGCCTATTCATATGGGTGGAGTTTGAATCTTTCTGTGTATTTCTAGGGTAACAAGACATAAAGAAGAATGTTGTTCAGGACCTTAGCATATCAAAAGAGATTGTGAATTAATACGTTTGTGTCAAAGCCACAAACTGTACCCTTCACCCCAGACAAGAATTGTATGAAATGCATTCATCATAGGGAGGTCAAATGTGGAAGAGTATAGTTTTATCAGAGTCTCAGCTGGTTAACACGCTCAGCTAAAAACCAACAGGTTGATGATTTGAGTACACCCAGAGGTGCCTTGGAAGAAAGCCTTGGTGATCTACTTCTGAAAAATCAGCCACTGAAAACTCTATGGAGCACAGTTCTACTCTGACACACATGGGGTCATCATAAGTGAGAACTGACATTATGGCAACTGGTTTTACAGTGGGGAAATAATTCAAACTAAGCCACATTAAAAAGCAAATGAGAAGCCTTTAAATCCTTTTTCTCCTTTTCCCTGCCCTTTCTGCTTCCTCTCCTCTATTCTATAGATACATTTATTTATTTTCTCCACTATTCATCAAGCCTGTTTACAAGAGGATCATTATTCACAAATTGTTCTCAAAAGAGCAAGCTGTTTGCATTGTTCACAATAGCAAAAATATGGAAACAACCTAGATGCCCATCAACAGACGAATGGATAAACAAACTATGGTGCATACACACAATGGAGTATTATGCAAAGATAAAGAATATTGATGAATCTGTAAAGCATCTCATAACATGGATGAAACTGGAGGACATTATACTGAGTGAAATAAGTCAGTCACAGAAGGACAAATATTGTATGAGAACTCTACTGTAAAACCTCATGAAAAAGTTTACACACAAAAAGAAACAATCTTTGTTGGTTATGAAGGATGGGAGGGGTGGGGGGGGACTAAATAAACAATAGATAAGTGGTAACTTTAGTGAAGGGTAAGACAGTACACAATACTGGGGAAGCAAGCACAACTTGTACAAGGAAAGGTCATGGAAGTTCCATAGACACATCCAAACTCCCTGAGGGACTGAATTGCTGAGTGGAGGGCTGTGGGGACCATGGTCTCGAGGAACGTCTAGCTCAGTTGGCATAACACACTTTATAAAGATAATGTTCTACCTTCTACCTTGGTGAGTTACATCAGGGGTCTTAAAAGCCTGTGAGCAGCCATCTAAGATACTCCACTGGTTTCATCCCTTCGGGAGCAAGGGAGAATGAAGAGAACAGAATACAAGGAAAAGATTAGTCCAAAGGACTAATGGACCACAGCTACCAAGGCCTCCACCAGACTGAGTCCAGTACAGCTAGATGGTGCCCAGCTACCACTAATGACTGCTCTCACCAGGATCACAACAGAGCATCCTGGACAGAGCTGGTGAAGGATGTAGAACAAAATTCTAACTCACAAAAAAAAAGACCAGATTTACTGGCCTGACAGACTGGAGAAACCCCGAGAGTATGGCACCCTTTTGGCTCAGTGGTGAAGTCACTCCCGAGGTTCACAGTTCAGCCAGGGATTGGACAGCCCCATAAAACAAAGCAGGACTAATGAGGCACAGCAGTCCAGGGACAAGGATGAGAAGGAAGGAGGGGACAGGAAAGCTGGTGATAGGGAACCCAAGAATGAGAAGGGACAGTGTTGACATGTCATGGGGTTGTTAACCATTGTCATAGGGTAATATGTGTACTGTTTAATGAGAAACTATTTGTTCTGTAAACCTTCATCTAAAGTACAAAAAAAAAAAAAGAATTATCTATGTGAGATCAAACTGACAACAGCAACTCAAAAGGTTTGATGGGAAGCCTAGGGGACAGTGAGTTGCAGATAATGGTGAAGGAATAATTTGGAAAAGGATAGTGAGAATAGCAGCACAACCGGAAGAATGTAATCCATGTCACTGAATTGTACATGTAGAAATTTTTGAAATGGTGTATCTTTGGCTATGTGTATTTTCACCATAAAAAAAAAAAAAATGTCCTCTAAGGTTGAGAAGGGACAATGTTGACATGTCGTGGGGTTGTTAACTAACATCATGAAACACTATGTGTACTGACTGTTGTTTTTTATTATTATTTTTTATACTGTTTAATGAGAAACTCTTCTGTAAACCTTCATCTAAAGTACAATAAAAAAAAAATTTAAAAAGAGTAAGCTGTTTTACTAAATACAAAAGATTTCCAAAAAAGTAAAAAGAGTAATTTTTCCATGTAGACACAGACAAAGTGCGACAGTCATGATTCACCAAGTCACCTGAAATGTAGAGGCAGATTGTGCCAAATATGGCTTGCTACCCATCAAAAATTAGACCTTCTCCTGTCACAGGGAGGCAGAACCTAAACATAGACTAAATTTCCCAGCTTCTTTTGTATTGAGGAAGCCACACAACAAGATTTCAACAATGGAATATGAATTTTTGTGCTGTAAATATAAATTTCCTCTAGCACACTGATTCTTAAACTTTAACATGCATAAAAATCATCTAAGAAAACTATTCAAATATATATTATCAGATCTTATCACAAAAACTCTTATTTTTATGTCTGTGGTAAGAAATCTTAATTTTAACAAATTAAGTTAATTTCAATGCAGATAGTTTGAACCAAACTTTGAGAAACAGAGCTTTATAAGCTTCTTTTTATGCTAATTTAGCCACACTAAAGGCCACAACCTGAAAGGTATTGTAAATTCCCACACCTAAAAATACTCCGTAAATATTTTTTGGTAAATCAGTTTTTCTTTTTCATTCAACACTTTGCTATTCTCATTTCTAAGAAAGAAAATACATTAAATCTCCTAAATAATCAATTTGTGCACACTTTATCAAGATGATACAGGGAGTAATCACCCAAATTGCTGGCTATCTGTATGATAAAATATTGATGTAAGCTTACCACCTGTTTCTATGGATACAGCAACATATTTTTACATTTCAGGACCATGTGAATAACCAACAGGAATGCACAAATATAACGCTATATGGAATAAGACAAAGTATAAATAAGAAAACATTCCTTAATTAAACAAGAGGTTAGAGCTGAAAGACATGTTAGGGATCATTCAATACAATCCTGGTCAGATAGCACATAAAATTTGTAGAGATATACAAAAGAAATCCATGAGTTTAAAATCATTAACTTGGTATAGAGAGGCTTAAGTATACGTACAACCTGAATTCAATTAAACTAGTTCAGATGGACGGATGGTAGGTAAATGATAGAATAGATAGATAGATAGACAGACAGACAGATACAGGGACAGATTACCCAATAAGCAAGGTAAGCACATGCTCAGGGCATCAACAAAACAGTGGTACCAGTTGTCCAAAGGACAGACACACACACACACACACACACACACACACACACACACACACCAAGCAGACAGGACACAGGAAAAGTGAGTGCCGCAGTGGGAGGGAACTGTCAGGGCACTAAATGAAATTGATAGCAGCTCCAGTGTGTGAGAATGTGCTGGCTGGAAATGAAATTCACGCAGTGTCATGAGGGCACCTGTGCTCAAAATTGTTTAAGCTATGAGGCCGCTACTGCTTCAACACCCTCACTGACACTTGTCTTCTACAGACTTCTCCTGTGCAATTGAAACTCCTTAACTCTGTGAGTCTTGTCAGAATATACTATCTCTTTCTAACAAACAAGAGGTGGGGGTGGGCTGTTGAGTCTAACTACTAAGCATGATGTCCTTCTCTAGGGACTGATCCCACCTGATAACATGTCCAAAGTATGTAAGACGAAGTCTCGCCATCCTTGCTTCCAAGGAGCATTCTGGCTGTACTTCTTCCAAGACACATTTGCTCTTTTGGCGGTCCACAGTATATTCAATTCTTCACCAACACCATAATTCAAAGGCATTGAACAACATGATGGGTTATATTCGTAGATAACAGGCCTCTGATCCATTTTGAGATAACTGTCTTGTATATCCAAGTCTGATGAACCAGCAACTCCAGCCAGAAGGGCCAGCAATATATACGTATATGCATGTGTATATATATATATATATAACTTACATATACCTGGTTTGAATGTGTGAGTAAGCAGAGGATGGGGTACCACACATTATTAGTGTTTATGGCCCTTACACGTCTTAATCCGGCCCTGGATAGATGTGTGTATACTTTAATGAGAAATTTGCTTTTCTTCAAACCAGATATTTTGCAAATTTATAGTCATCTCAGACGTTAATTTGTTTCCAAAGAATTCAGTCGAGTCCAGTTGATTCATTTTACCTTCAACTTAATAATTTAGTATCTATTTCTCAGTCTCTGGGGAATGACAGAGTAGGCATAGCTGAAGGTTAAAGAGGTAGAAGTCCAGTGTGCTCAGGGCTGGACTGAGGTGTATGAGCACCTAAGAAAGGCTTCATACAGATTTCATTGTTAATATTTTTCAACTTGCATTTAGAAAAGAGGCTGAAGCTGCAGTGGAAGAATAAAGAATGAAAAAAATAACTGATAGTTAGGCATAACCTCTTCTCTATTATTTCAAGAAATCGATTAAGCTCAAATCCCAAACTAATAAAGTCAAACTGTTTAAAACCGTGAATATCAACTGTGTGGGATTCCTAAATTTGAGTCCTCAATGTATCAGTTGCAGATATATTAACAACACACACATATATGTACACCCCAGATGACTGTTAACATATTTACTGGAGAAATTGAGTTATCTGTTGTAATAGTTTTGATGATCTATTCACAAGAGGATATAAAATACTGATAATGGTCATATGCTCAAAGCATGATTTTGATAAACTTATATATAATAATTCCATAGAAATTTATGAATATATAGTAATGGATGGAATATATGCTAAACAATTGAGGTTGATATTCATAAGAAAAGTCACACAAACATTCTTGATGTTTATTAGACATTTAAGCTGGCCAAATGACCACCAGTGTAACCTAATATAGCATATCTTATGTTCTAATAGCCATTTAAAGAGACCTGGTTGTGCAATGGTTAAGCACTCAGCTACTAACAGATAGGTTGGCAATTCAAACCCACTCCGCAGCTCTGTGGGAGAAAGATCTGGTGATCTTTGATCTCAGGTTACAGCCTAGGAAACCCCATTGGGAAGTTCGACTCTGTCATATGGGATGGGATCCCTATGAGTCAAAATCAACTCAAGGGTGCCTAACAACAACAACTGGTATTATTTGATTCTTAAAAATAAAACTTGAAAGAGCATTTTTTACCTTTTTCATTTGTATTATAAACTTTAATTGCTTGTTTTCTTAGCTATGTGAACTACTGTCTCATCATGCAATATTTATGCATCAATTTATTCACACATTTGTCAGGTATCTACTGCATGCTACACACTGAATTTAACCCAGGAGATTACAATTATTTTATAAGGAACTGAAAACACTATCAAAGCAAACAGTAAATAAATTACTTCAGAAGGCTAAGGAAAGTATAGGTGCCGAAGAACGTGTTCTTGTAAATTAGATATATATTTAATTTTACTAAACAATCATATTGCAGATTATTTAGTATAACTCACCTCTTAAGACTACTAAAATTAATTACTTTACAGAGTATATAATTTTTTCACAAATCATCTATTTTTTAAATCTACCTTTTAAAATCAGATGATGTTTCTCAGGATGCATTAATAGTCTGGATTTTTAAAATTTTTCAGAATTTACCAATATATAGAACAAGTAATATGTTTTCAAGTAGTGATTTTATTTTAAAAAATGCACATTGTATGTTCTTTTATCTCCCATTTTGTTCTTCTTTTGATTGTGTTATTGTTGTTGCCATTGTTGAAAACTACTCCTAATTTTGGTGTCACTGTTTGGCTAAAGTCATTTATCTTGTTTTGTTTTTTCCAGAAAAAGGAATCACTTTTGTAATGCATACTTTTTTATTTTCCTTATTTTGACTTCTAACTTAGTAAGCTAAGCCACAAGTGAATTTGGGTTTGGTTTCTGTTATTCTTGATCATTCTAGAAATGGAAATGCCATTTTGCAGTCTAACTTTGAAGGCTTCCTGCTGTTGAGAATATGTATATAGGTACCATTCTCTCTCTCTCTCTCTCTCTCTATATATATATATATATATATATATATATTCCAGTGTTCATCAGTGAAAGCCAGGCTCCTGAAAGACTAAGTAGAGGAGAGAGGAATATTATCCATCTCTGGAGTTGAGGTCTTTGAAAGGCATTTTTATAGAAAGTGTCTTAAAATCCATTTATTTCCACTAAATATATCCATAATTATAAGCAACAAATACATTGTGATGTATAAATGGAGAGTCAAAAAAGATATTTTTCTGCATCATTTCACAGCAATAGCGTTCCCGCTCATACTCCCTTACATTTTAAACACTTTACAATTTTTACCTCACCCCATCACATTGTAGTGTTTAAAAAGTGTGCAATTCACTTTACAACAACCAAACTTAACCAACTGAACATAAACTGATATTTCACGTCACCCATGTATTTATTGAATTTTATTTCTTGTTATATGATGTTTGAAAAGACGTAAATTATTGAATGCCTAACAAAATAACTGAACTGGACGATTTTCTAAAACTACATATAAAAAATTCAACTGTTCTGAGAGCTAGGCTTTTCATTCAAGTGGAAAGGGGAAAAACTATTTTAAGAGAGCCAGCAAGTAAAATTTTTTGTATATAAAATCAATAGTACTGATTTTTTAAATTACATGTTTTGTATGATTAGAGTGCTACCTAGTGGTGAAGTACATTAGACCAAATGTGCTTCCTTCTTTATAGCAACTGAGAGTTGCAAGAATAAAAGCTATGGCATACGAAGATGTAGTTCTGGTAGCAGAAATTTTGGACAACATGGAGAGAAAATAAATACCCTCTGAAAGCTAGTAGTGTAGTTTTTACAGTTTGTCTTCAAAGCTGGCAAGTGATCTAGAAGGCTGAAAGGAGTCCATGGAACCATCTGGTCCCTGTCTGTCCCCACTCTTTTCAAGCAGTGATTCTCAAGAAAGTAAAACATTTTTAGCAATGTGTAGCTTCCCTCAGAAACACTTTCCAATATTGAGTCATTCTTACTGCCAGGAAATGTAACTTAATTTCTAACCAAAACTCCACACATTATAATCCAAATTCTTTTTCATTCATTCTTTTCTAAGTAGAACTAGAGAAAGAATTATGCCATCTAGTTTGAGGTGAAAGAGCCCTTAGAGCCAGTCAACATGTGCCATGTTATAGATGACAAAACTGAAGCTCAGTTTTTTAACCCTTTCAAGGCCCAATTATTTTCTGCTTTCAATTTTTTGTTGATACCCTGTGTTTTCTTTAATGGAAGCATGTTGCATCATTGAGTGTTGTTGAATTTTTGGTAGGTAGTATGGATTTTTTTTTTTCCCCTACCAACAATCCTACCCTCCAAGTCCCAAGGGACATACATTTTCCCACTAATTCTACCCCTGGATGCCCTTTAGAGTTCAGTGGGACACACCATGTTCCAAAGAAAAAATTTCAAAATGTCTGTGTTTCCTACCAAAACTGCACACACCTCATACAACACCCTGTAGAAACAGTAATTTGTGGCACATGCCCATGTTTTCAGTTTCAGTCATAAAGGCCTTGCCTTGTGGCAGCATGCACTGGCAGTGGGAAAGCATCTTCTCAAAGAACGTGAGAGGCAGAAAAAGTGGGTGAGCAATCGTATATCCCAACAGTTATGAATTAAAGCCAATTGCCTAAATTAATGCCAGAGCAGGATAGCCTCTGGGACCGAACTCAAAGCCTAGCAGTCTCCCTACTCCATAATATTGTGGCCCCTCTGTTATGGGTTGAATTGCATCCTCAAAAAGATATGTTCAGGGGTTGTTAACCATTGTCATAAAACCATATGTGTACTAACTATTTAATGAGAAACTATTTGTTCTGTAAACCTTCATCTCAAGCACAAAAAAAAAAAAAGGATTGGATTTATAAAAAAGACCAGATTTACTGACCTGACAGAGACTGGAGAAACCCTGCGAGTATGGCCCCCAGACACCCTTTTTGCTCAGTAATGAAGTCACTCACGAGGTTCACCATTCAGCCGAAGATTAGGCAGCCCCATAAAACAAAATGAGATTAATGGGGCACAACAGTCCAGGGGAAAGGAAAGCTGGTAACAGGGAACCCAAGGTTGAGAAGGGACCGTGTTGACATGTCATGGGGTTGTTAACCATTGTCATAAAACAATATGTGTACTAACTGTTTAATGAGAAACTATTTGTTCTGTAAACCTTCAACTAAAGTACAATAAAAAAATTATTTAAAAAAATAGATAAATAAAAGATATGTTCAAGTCCTAACTCCCTGGATCTATGAATGTGAACTTATTTATAAATAGGGCAATTGTAGATGTAAAAGATGAGGTCATTAGAGTGAGACCTAACATCTTTGTGACTGGTGTCCTTATAAGAAGAGGAAAAGAGACACGGAGAGAGAGATGCATAGGAAAGAACATCATGTGAAGACTGAGGCAGAGATCTGGAGTTATGTTGCCACAAACCAAGGAATGTCTGGAGCTACCAGAAGTTGGAATTGACAAAGAAGAGTCTTCCTCTAGAGGCTTCAAAGAGAGCATGGGCTTGCCAATCCCTTGATTTTGAACTTCTAGCCTCCAATACTGAGACAATTAATTTCTGTTCCTTTAAGCCACCCAGTTTGTCGTGCTTTGTTACGGCAGCCCTTGCAAACTAATAAACCCTTCTTTGGATATGATCTTCTTCATAATTGCAATTAAATACCTCAAAATGTGTGACTTGCTTAAGGCTTCTCTTTTAAATTTTTAACACCATTAACCTTCCCTCTGACACTTCAAAACTCCCACCTAGTTTTTCTTCCCCAGTGTACAGTACCTAGCCCAGCAAGAGCACACGGCAGGCACTCGGTACTTACGGATCAGCCCCTCCTATCTTAGCTACATCTCTAGACTTCTTTCCTCCCTCTTGTGCTGATCTGAGATATGCTCACCTGAAGAAAATAGCCTATGTGTTCATGGATTACAATGATTATTGCTTCATTTAAAATATGTTAAGAGCAAATCATCCCCATTTCTATAGTCCATCAAGTTGGACTTTTGCAAAGTACAGCAGTAAATGTGGCAAGTAAGGATCTACCCTGTGGAAAAAAGTATAAGAGCTTTGTATTCTGTAATGGTTTATATAGATATGAAGATAAAACCCTTAGAAACAGACATTGTAAAATCTATTTTGTAATTTCTACTAAAGGACATTAGCCGTGCTTATGCCTGCATCCTATTCCTCATTGACTTCAAATATATATGCTTTTGTCAAGCAACTAAAGGACTTGGCATCCCATCTTTATTAATGTCACATTCAATTTAGCAAGCTCAAAGCAAGAAGTATTATTATAGAATCAAGTAACTAGTTTCCATTTTTCTTGTCCCTAGGATCAAATTCTTACTTGCACATAAAAATTTTAATTCATTCAATCTGGAATTTTCAAAAGATAACAGCTACTATCCTGTGTTACATAAAGGTCTTTCAAAGAAGCAAACTACTGTTGGTTTTTCTTTCTTCTCTTGATGCCATTTATAAGCACTGACCTGTAGGGTACTTATGTCTGGAGCCAATTGTTCATTTTCTGCCAACTTAAACCACATGATATGGCAGGCAAACACCATGGCATCAAGACCAAGGAAAACAATGACAAAAACCATTGTGCTTCCAAGAGACATGTGAAAGAAAGTTTATGAAATTGAGAGATGTGCAGTAAAAGCTTGGAATACGATGACATAAGTCAAAAGAAATGGATTCAGCCCAGGGAATCCTTCTTCATACCCCATAGCATATTCTACTATGATTGCTTTTATCTCTTTGACTTAAATAAAATTCATTCAATGCTCAATTCACAAAATGTTCATTAATATCTGTAAGTCTTTTTTAAAGTCTAAAGTTAAGTATAATGTAGAAAAAAGCTGTGTATTTTCTTGTTCAACCAAAACAAATACAAAAACATAATAAACCTAGAAATCAGAGCAATGTTTCTTTAACAAACAAGTAATTTCTTGCTGGATTGAAGAATAATTG
This sequence comes from Dugong dugon, assembly GCA_030035585.1. Taxonomy (NCBI): domain Eukaryota; kingdom Metazoa; phylum Chordata; class Mammalia; order Sirenia; family Dugongidae; genus Dugong; species Dugong dugon. The sequence goes on from CM057465.1 coordinate 47,666,825, forward strand.
TACCTGTAAGGAAAACATCAATAGTGGTGAGCACATACTTTTACCAGTATATGTTGAAAACTGTATTTCAATTATCTACCAATCTGTATCCCTCACTACTGTAAGCCCCTTGAGGGAGCATGTCTTATTTATCTTCATAACCCCATCATTGAACATACTACTTATCACAAAAGAGTTTAATAAATGTGTGTCTAAATAAACTACACTCAAGTATTTATGGAATTCCTAATTAGAACTAGAAAAATCTTGAGTCCCCTCCCCCCTTGGTACTTCAGTAATCCACAGAAGTTAGTATTCAAGTTTTATATCTGATATTAAAGTTTACATATGCTCTAGGGTCTAGACAAAAATATATATTATATAATCAAGATTTTTTGTTTAATTTTGTACATGTTGAATTGAATCTGACATTAATAAGGATGGGATGAAAAGCCCCTTTTTATTCTTCTAGCTTGTTCTACAAGTTCCTGCCTCTGAGCCTTTGATCACATTCTTGCATGGCCCAGAATACATCTTTTCCCACCTCACTTCCCACAGATCATCATTGTCTAAAACTATTATCCAACACTCAAGGTCCTTTTCAATTCCCACCTCACCCATAAAGTCCAGCACCATGTCCATAAGCTTTGAAATCAGATGGAACTGAGAGTGATTCTCTGAATTTTACTTCTTTCATCAGTAAAATGTACAACATCATTATGATGAATAAACTTTAAATACCTAATATTGCACTAGGTAATCAATATCCCTGGCACTTTTTTCCTTGGCAGTCCACCACACCATAGGTGGCATCTAAATACTGCTCTTATCTACCTAGCTATTATGTTCTGATACTGTAACCTGGTCTTGATGTCTGTTTTGTTGTTGCTGCTGCAGTTGTTTCTCAGCTTTGGTTTTGCTCCTACACGCTCCTCAGCTGTTTTAATTTTGTGGCCTTTCTCAGTCTTAGAGGAAAAGCTCCTTCTCCAGTTCTAAAACTTTGTACCTTTTCAGCACCTGCTCCACTGGAAAAGGAGGACTTGGGCAGTAAACTCTGATCTATGGACAAATACTGGAAGTGCATCTGAAACCTCACCCCAATTAAAGACCAGTCTTCTCTTACATGCAGAGAGGTTTGATTTGGAGGTAGAGGGAAGATCTTAGCCAGTGGAAGTTCCACACAGCTAAGACTTCTAGAAAGAGTATCCCTTGTTTGAATCAAAAGAACCATATGGAATCAAAAATCATATAATGAGGACAGAAATCAGAAAGACAGAATAGATTGCCCAGAGAGATTTCCAGAAAAATAACTAAAGCTATATGTAAATCAGAGATTTAAGGAGAAAAGAGTAGCTATTCATAACTAAGAATTTCCCTAATGTTATAGACTGAAGGATTCTACAGGGAAAATATTAAAAGACTCAGGAAGCATCAATACACAGACTCACTGTATCAAAAAGAATTGGTCAAGCTTCAACCATTTCAGGAGGTAGCATATGATCAAGAACCAATGATACTGAAAGAAAGGGTCCAAGCAGCACTGAAGGCATTGGTGAAAAACAACGTTCTGGAAATCAAGAAATACCAGATGAGATATTTCAACAAACTAATGCAGTGCTCAAAGCACTCACTCAACTATTCCAAGAAATATGGAGGGCAGCTACTTGGCCAACCAACAGGAAGAGATCCATATTTGTGCCCATTCCAAAGTAAGTTGATCGAACAGAATGCGGAAATTATCAAACAATATCATTAATATCACACAGGAGTAAAATTTTGCTGAAGATCATTCCAAAGCAGTTGCAGCAGTACATCGACAGGGTGCTGCCAGAAATTCAAGTAGGATTCAGAAGAGGACGTGGAACAAGGGATATCATTACTGTTGTCAGATGGATCTTGGCTGAAAGCAGAGAATACCAGAAAGATGTCTACCGGTGCTTTTCTTGACTATGCAAAGGGATTTGACTGTGTGGATCATAACAAATTATGGATAACATTATGAAGAATGGGAATTCCAAACACTTAATTATACTTATGCGGAACCTGTACATAGACCAGGAGACAGTTGTTCGAGAAGAACAAGGGGATACTGCATGGTTTAAAATCAGGAAAAACGTGCATTGGGGTTGTATTCTTTCAGCATAATTATTTAGTCTGTATGCTGAGCAAATAATCTGAGAATCCAGACTAGATGAAGAAGAACATGGTATCAGGATTGGAGGAAGACTCGTTAACAACCTGTGATGTGCAGATGACACAACCTTGCTTGCTGAAAGCAAAGAGGACTTCATCTTACTGATGAAGAGCAAAGACTACAGCCTTCAATATGGATTACACCTTAATATAAAACAAAAATCCTCACAACTGGACTAATAAGCAACATCATGATAAATGGAGAAAAGATTGAAATTGTCTAGGATTTAATTTTACTTGTATCCACAATCAACTCCCATGAAAGTGACAGTCAAGAAATCAAACAATATATTATTGCATTGGTCAAATCTGCTGCAAAAGACCTCTTTAAAGTGTTAAAAAGCAAAGATGTCAATTTGAGGACTAAGGTGTGTATGACCCAAGCCATGATATTTTCAATCACCTCATATGCATGGGAAACCTGGACTATGAATAAGGAAGACTGAAGAAGAATTAATTGCCTTTGAATTATGGTGTTGATGAAGAATATTGAATATACCGTGGACTGCAAGAAGAACAAATAAATCTGTCTCGGAAGAAGTACAGTCAGAGTGCTCCTTGGAAGCAAAGATGTTTATACTTTGTCTCAAGTACTTTGGACATGTTATTAGGAGGGACCAGTCCCTGGAGAAGGACGTCATGCTTGGTAAAGTAGAGGGTCAGTGAAAAAGAGGAAGACCGTTGATGAGATGGATTGACACAGTGGCTACAACAATGGGCTCGAACATAATGAATGTGAGTATGGCGCAAGACCAGGCAGTGTTTCATTCTGTTGTACATAGAGTCACTATGAGTTGGCACCAACTTGACAGCACCTAAAAACAATCACAAGCATTTGGCATCAAGTCATCCAAAGGAGACTATTTGAACCAGAAGAAACTGAAACGTTATTAATTGATATGTTTGATTCCCCTTCCAACTTTATACCCTGAGGGATGACAAACAAGAAAGGAGAATTAGATCTGTTGGGAGGCAAAACAAAAACAAAGTACATTTTCTCTGCACATTTGAGTTGCAACATGATAAAGTGTTACTTCCTCACTACTGATAAAAAAAAATAAAATGACAGATGGATAAATTGATGATAGGTAGGTAGATAGATACACACACTGAGAAAAATAGATACCCACAGATGCAGAGAGACAGAAACAGAGATAGGATATATAGATATAGATAAGCAATGAAGATTTGGAGTTAGAGATAGATACAGTTGTAGGCATAAATATAGATATAAATATTGATATAGATGTTGATATAAAATACTCCATTCCACCACAAAAAAGTTTTGTATCAATAATTATGAATTCAGATATATTGTTCATGAACACAAAACCATCAACGTGACTTTTCCACACATGATCCCTCAGAAAAGAAGTTTAAAAGAAAAAATATCACAACTGAACATCTTAAACGTGCTAGTTTCTATGCTGCCTCATTTAATCTCCAAACAACAATGAGGTAAATATATTATTACTCCCATATTATAGTTGAGAATTCAAAAAACAAAAAAATTAGAGAAGTTAAGCAACTTGCTTAAGGCCACAGAGCTAGCAGAGACAGAGGCAACGTGCCAACCAGGTCTGTTTAAGTTTTTTGTGTCAAGCTGACTTCCCCAAAAGACAGATTTTAAATACAGATTCCCTTACAATATCATGTGGTTAAGAACTCTGCTGCTAACCAAAAGTTCAGCAGTTAAAATCCACCAGCTGCTTCTTGGAAAACCGTATAGGGCAGTTATACTCTGTCCTATAGGGTCGCTATGAGTCAGAATCAACTTGGCAGCAACGGGTGTGTGTGTGTGTGTGTGTGTGTGTGTGTGTGTGTGTGTGTGTGTTACAGAATCATGGTGCAACCTCAGGAATTAGTCAACTTATTTTTTTTTTGTTTCCCTAGACAATATTATTGCAAATGTTTAAGAATTTTTCTGCTCCTTTGTGTACATTTAGAACAATTGTACTATAATTTCTATTGTAATGGAATTTTTTGTAATTTTAAAAATTAAACTTTCTGAGCAATGGAACAAAACATTTAGTTGCTTAAAATTAGAATTGGACTACTTTCAGGAAAAACATTAACGCTATATAAAACATAAAATATTGACTCTTAAGTGTTAGATCAATAGTCACAACAGAAGATAATCTGACCACTTCCACAGAAAAAGCTAAAACATCATGAGGGAAGTAAAGCCAATCATCCTCTCTAAAAGAGATTGATTGCAATTCTGGGGTAAGACAACTGTGATACTGTGGCAGATACTCCTCTAAAGAAAACATGCAAAAACTCCACATGAATGAAATAAGGGAAGAAAGGCCAGACATTCCCTACACTGATCTATGAAAAGACCCGTAAGACAGTATTGTTACAAGTAGTTCTGCTGTATCTTATATTTTCTTTAGAGATCACTGAAGGAGATAATGTTTAAAATAGAAAAATTTTAAAAAGTGTAATTTTTCTTATGAAATGATACAAAAAAAATATTGACGTAACCTCTACCTGACTCTACACTCAGACCCAAGTATTAGGTGTCTTAGTGCTGCTGCACACCGTCAGAGAAAGTGGGAGGTGTAAAAAGCCAATTGAACTAAGTAAATAGCAATCCCTTTTAAAGAGAAAAGAATACATTTCTCTTAAAAACTGGGGACAAGGCTAAAAAATCTATTCATTTTGCCTATTAAAGCAAAAAGTTTTCTTATATCCTAAGACCTGTCTGTAAGGTCTCATTTAAAAATCTGTGAGGAACAGAATTAAGATTAATTTTCAGTTTTCCTTATTGGTATTTTCTATTTTTTTTCTTACCAAGTCCATCTTTTACAGGTAAATAAGGTTATATTTTTAATTTAAAAACCTACCATGTCATTTCCATTGAGTTAACAAGTGCATTAAAAATCCCTGAATGTCATGGTAGTTTAGAGCAATGCGACTCAAAATATAGTCCATGGTCCAATGCTGGTCTTTGAATTGTTTGTTACTGATCTGCAATGAAATAAAGATGGAACTAGAGAATAAATGTTTAGAAATCTTTATAGCCATTTGATGGTATAATTTTATGTCTGTGAATCTAAAAATAAAACATATGAACTTCCATTTCATTTTTCTAATCATTCAGTTATATTGTACTTCATAAAATCTTCGGTTTGTAATAGACTGGGAGGAGGTTCTTTCCAACAGGTAATTATAAAAACACTAGATAACGATGAGCTTTGGCAACAAGTTGTTTTGGGTCCCAGCTCTGCAAAATTTTAACTGTATGACCCTGGACATGTTACTTCATCTCTCCATGCTTCCTTATCTGAAATTTGAGTATCTACTTTATACGACTCTTGTGAGAATTAAGTCAGTGCATATAAAGCCCCTAATACAGTGCTTGACATATATAAAGTGATTAGAAATCATTACCTGTTGATAATTTTATTCATAATAATAATTTCTAAGTGCCATCACTTAAAACTGAGGGTGATATTTGAGACTCATGCAATACAAAGATGTAAAAAATCAAACAATTTTCTTTCTGATATTTTACCAAAACAAAACCCAAACCCATTGTGTTGAGCCAATTCTGACTCATGGCAATCCCATGGGTTACAGAATAGAACTGCTTCACAGGGATTTTTTTGGCTGTAATCTTTAAGGAAATAGATCGCCAGGTCTTTCTTCTGTGGTCACTGGGTAGATTCAACCCACCAACCTTTAGGTTAGTAGTCGAGTGCGGACAGTTTATTACAAGTACCTAAACGGTACAAAATATCATGCCAGATTCTCTGGTTTTTAGTAGGAAAGAACGTGTGGTTCACACCCTCAAGGATCCTATGTGATCAAAGTTAAGCCAAATACATGTAATAGATGTAACAATGCGTTCTGAGTTGCTGGTATAGCCATAAAGAAATTATTCACCTAGAAAAGATGAATAAATTGGGGCACTGCTACGTTAAGACAGTACTCTTGCACAAAGAATGAATTTTATATTTGAACCTAAAGAAAAAGACAGAAAAAAGTCAGTCTGTGCTAAGTTGATAACACCTGTACATACTTGGTCTTATATCAAAAATAACCTGAATGTTCAAGAGTTGAAGTGTTAACTCCAGCCAAATTCCTCATCCTTTAAAGTTACCCCACTGTGACTAGGTAATACAGCGGTCACATACCATTTCAGCTGCAATAACAAAGCTTAGTGGGAAGTAAAGAGTAAAATTGTTCCCTACATATCTCTAGGTTCCCTGTCTAGGTTTCTGAGAAACCACGTTAGTGTAGCAAATATACCTTAGTAATGATTTTTCAGAATCAACATACAAAGTTAAAGACAGGAGAGAAAAGATGCACAATGACATTTGCCATTTTTACAAAATAAATGTGCATCCCAGCAATTTACACAGGAGACTACCTCAGACTAATATTGCCAGTGATGCTCTGGAGGCCACAGCAATAGCTAATAGGACTAGTTTAATATCAAATCCACATCAGATTTTTCTCTTCTGTTAAAGCCATGTACAAGGTATGCCCAGGGAAAAGACACATAAACACTGACATATCACCGTTTTACTCACAATACCTTTATTTCTTTTCAACTCCGTATGGCTGACTTTCACAAAACAGAAGATTCAGTTGGTCATAGGAAAGTATTTTTCTATGATATCAAATACTAAGACTTTCCTGAGAGGAAGAGTTACCTAGAGTTCCCTCTGTATCATGCATTGTGTTAGATGTTAAAAGATGATGCAAAATAAATAAGAGAAGTTTTCTCTGATAATGAGATTTAGCTGGAAGAACACAAGGAGCACACACAATAGGACAATATTTTCACAATGAGTCCAGATATCTCATTTCCACTCTCAATTTCCATTTCTTTTCATTTTACCCTCACATTTCAGCTTACAATAAATATAGACAGTATCTTAGAAATCTGAAGGCCTCTAAATTCACCCATGATTTTAAGACCTGTATAACACTGAAACAATTTATCTAAAGGTTTTTTTTTTTTTTAAGCATTGAAATTGGATGAAATTCAGTCATTACATTTCTTAAATGTATATGAACCAGGTGTATTTTCTCATAACACAATTCTTCATATATTGCCAAGGAAGAAAGTCATTTGAAAATCTCACAAAACATTGTTTACCAGACATAAATTATATCATCTTTATTATTAGAAATGTAAAATAGGAGCATATAGATATGCTTCAACAATTCAATAATTAGTTTCATATGCCATTCTTTCACTTGGTAATCTAGAGTGTCATTTTAAACAGGTTTCCAAAGTTCAAAATTATATGGTGAGCTTCTAAAACTGTATTATTACTTTGTTCCAACCCAGAAAAAGAAATTGTGGAAATCTTATCTGAAATTTCATGGTATTGTCTAATTTTCTTTGTAATAATCTTCCTAAAGTATATGTGAACAATCGTGTTAAATTATTCATCATAAAAGTTAATTTGACAGTTAATTATAATAAAGAAGAGGCTTTTCTGGATGCAATCTAGGACATTAACGCCTAAAGGACAAACTACATTCACAGAACTTGACCTAGACTGTAGCCTTACTGCTATACAATAGCCCCCAAAATTAACATTTCATGCTTTTTAGAGCGAAAAATTAACAGTTATGCTTTTTAACAAAGAAAAGTATGCTTATTTTTCTCTTTGAGAGGACCTCAAAATAATGAAAGTTGAACATGCTTTGGACTGAATTCTTAATTTCACCTCTCACTAGCTGTATGACTGGGGGAACTTGCTTAACTCTCTGAGCTTCCTGTTTTTATCGGGTATTATATCCTGTTAAAAATATGCAATTTTTGGCTTTGTTGTGATGACTAAAACAAATGAAAAGCAGCCAGCTCAATCCCTGAAATATAGTCATAACTTAATAACTTTCAGTTCCTTTCTTTTTTTCTTTTCCTTTATATTAGGGAGGGTTGGGAAGACACTGGTAATTCCCTCAGGGTCCTCAATAGAATTTTTGTAATTTATATTAATGATGTTTATTAGTTAATAAATTGCTTTACATACATTAGCTCATTTAATGTTTCTAATGACCTTGTGCTGGAAGCAAACAAGATAATTATTTCTTCTTTAGAGGTAAAGAAACAGGTTCAAGGAAGTTAAAAAAAATTACCAAAATTCATACAACTGGAGCTTGAAATAACTAGGATACAAACTCAGATCTGTCTGATTCAAAAACCCATTCCTGATTTTTATGCAAAATGGTGCTCTAGGCAGAAGCACCATGCCATCCCTCCACAGCAAAGATCCTAAAAACTGAGCTGCACAGAGAATACAACAATCCTGAAACCCTAAAACATAAAATGAAGAGATAACTCAGCCAGGCACCAAATGGAGTGAGAAAACTGACAGAGAACGGACAGCGAGGAGAGATTCATGCAGAAGTCCCCTATCAGCTAACACAGCATGGATCCACCATCTTGGACTCCTATCAGAGACCAGCAGACAGGAGGTACGAGAAAGCAGCCTCACGGAGCATCCAGCGGGAGACAAAACAACCGCTGGTTTGCGATATATGCTTTCCCAAACCCCACCCTTCTCCACCCGACTCGGCCTCCTCTGCTTCCCGTGGCCACAATCTCTTGACCAGGAAATACCAGCTGCTTGGATTCCACACACCCGAACAGGCAGGCTCTCTGAGTGCCATTTGTTGGCTGCTGGTGTTGCTTTTTTCTGCTTCTTTTGATTTCTTCCTTACATCTCACCACCTCCTCCTCCTTTCACTCAAATACCTGGCTCCATGCACCATCTTCGCTTCTTCCTGAGGAGCTGCAGAGCTCCGATAATTTGTGATATACACTTTCCCACTCTCTACCCTTCTTCACCCATACTCAGCCCCCTCTGATTCCCACAGACACAGTGTCTTTTCAGAGAAACACCAGCCCGCACTAGCTGGCTCTCTCAGTGCCGTTTGTTGGCTGTTAGTGTTGCTTTTTTTTCTGCTTCTTTTGATCTTTTCCTTATTTCTCACCACCTTCCCCTCCTTTTGCTCAAATACCTGGCTTCGTGTGCCATCTTTTCTTCTTCCTGAGGGGCTTTGGAGCTCCGTTCGAGCATGGAGCTGCTTCCCAGTCTGGGCTGCTGTGCTGGTGGGATCCCAGGGCTTTTGTTCGTCTGTTTGTTTGAATTCTTTGTTTGTTTTCTTTTCCTTTTCTTCAGTTGGGAGCCCTATCTGGCCAGGCGGTGCTGCATGGCAATGAGACTTCCCCCTTGGCTTGCACAGATGTGCATAGGGATCCCTGGGGCATTTCTTTTCTTGTTGGTATTTTTTTTCCTTCTGTTTTTTTTGGGGGCCTTTCTTGTTCTTTTTTTTTTTTTTTACTTTGTTTTGTTTTCTTCTCCCTCTTTTTCAGTTTTTGTTTTTCTTCATTGCTCAGTTTTTTGTCTCTCTATATCTTCCTTCTCTTTCTGTTCCCTGAATACCTGGCATTGTATACCTCTATGCCTTCTAGCCAGGCTGTACTGCAACACCTGAGAGCGACTTCCCCAGACCTCATAGCTGCACTGGTGGGACCCCTGGGAATGTTGTGGTTCATTAACTTTTCCGATTTTTATTTAATCATTCTTTTCTTTTCTTCCTCTTCCCCTTTCTGTTTTTCTCCATTTCATAGTCTCTCATCTCTCCATTCCAACGGCAAGCTCCCCTAGCATTCTTTTTTGTTAGTTTGTATGTGTTTGGCTCCTGTTCCTCTCTCCTCTCTCCCATATCCATCTTAGCTCCAGATATAAAAATCTCCCCGCTCCATCATGCCTACCTGCACTGTGTGCTTGACATCACACCGCCAAACAGCAAAGGCATGGCCTACTACAACCTGCCCTGCACTGATTACCAACCCACTCTTGTGGCTGTAGTAAGTGCCACAAAAAACCCATCCCAGTAACTCCTCTTCAGCTAGACCTGCCCTGCCATACCATATCTGAGTGACTGACCCTGCCAATTGGAGAAGGAGGCGAAAAGTACTGTGCACACAGACAAGCAAACAACAAAGAACACACAGTCCACCGGCTCAGACATAGTCAAATTAAAAAAAAAAAAAAGGATGAAACAAACAAATCTACAAACAATAAACGAGAAAAATAACTACTGAATGCCCTGAAGACAGCAGACAATATGAAAGCATTTACAAAAACAGGACGGATGGTTCCAGTAGGCATCCAAAATAAAACACCAGATGACTCTCCAGTGGAAGAAAATGCACTAGAACTACCTGAGAGAGAATTCAAATCTCTAATATTCACAGTTCTCCAAGACCTGAGGCAAAAAGCTGACAAACATGAAGAAAAAATAGACAAATTCATGGAAAATAGAGACAAAAAATTGGAAGAATTCAGGAAGATGATGCAGGAACAAAATGCCAAAATAAATTCACAGCTAGAAATTATACAAAGACAACAGTTAGAAATCCAAAAGATAAACAAGATTTCAGAAATGGACAGTGTCATAGAAGGGCTAAGAAGCAGATCTGAAACCATTGAAGACAGGATCAGCAGAATTGATGACAAACACTTGGATACAAAACTGTTTGAGGAAAATTCAGAAAAAGGAACAAAGAAAAATGAAGAAACCCAGAGAATTACTTGGGATACACTCAAAAGCAAAAATTTTCGAGTGATTGTAATTCCAGAACAGGGGGAGAAAACAGAAAACACAAAGAGGATCATTGAAGAACTGCTGACAGAAAACTTCCCCAATATCATGAAATATGTAAAGCTGGCCATCCAAGAAACTCAACAAACACTATATAGGAGAGATCCCAAAAGAAAATCAACAAGGCATATCATAATCACACTCCTAAAACCAAAGATAAACCAAGAATCCTGAGAGCAGCTCATGAAAAACAAGAACTCACATACAGAGGAGAAACAATACGACTAAGCTCAGATTATTCAGCAGAAACCATGCAGGCAAGAAGGCGATGGGATGACATATATAATATCTTGAAAGAAAAATATTGCCAGCCAAGAATAATATATCCTGCAAAACTCTCGCTCAAATTTGATAGTGAAATTAGGTCATTTCCAGATAAACAGAAATTAAGGGAATGTGTAAAAGTCAAACCAAACTTACAAGAATTATTAAAGGGAGTTCTTCGATCTGAGGACAAACAGCTTCAGCCCTCAGGAAGGAACTAGGACCTAGGACGCAGCTTCATACAAACCAGATACCATTCTAGGAAATGAACTACTGAGGACTATCCAAAAACAAAAGAAAAACAACAGGGAATCAGAGCAATCAATCAAAGGATGACAACAACATCAAAACAATGAAAGAGGGAACAACAGCATAGGTATACAACCTTCTAAAGAAGAGGAAGGCAAGGCGATACCAAGTAAGGGTAGACAGCTTCAAACTTAGAAAGATAAGGGTAAAATTCATGGTAATCACAAAGAAAGTTAACAAACCAACTCATAAAAATAAAGACGAAAAGCATAAAGTCTCAGCAAAAACAAAACCTACAAAAACAAAAGAAATGAACACAAAATCCACAAACAAAAGTAACTCAGCACAAGAGAGTAAGAAAAACAAAGAAAACTTCAGCACCACAAAATGACAGCAACAAAATTCCATCTATCAATAATTGCACTTAATGTAAATGGACTCAATGCACCCATAAAGAGACAGAGAGTGGCAGAATGGATAAGAAAACAGGATCCATCAATATGCTGTCTACAAGAGACACACCTTAGAAACAAAGATATGAATTTATTAAAAATCAAAGGTTGGAAAAAAATATATCAAGCTAACAACTACCAAAAAAGAGCAGGAGTGGCAATTCTAATCTCAGATAAAATAGACCTTAAAACAAAATCTACCATAAAAGACAAAGAAGGACACTATATAATGATTAAGGGGACGATCCATCATGAAGATATAACCATAATAAACATCTACGCAGCCAATGACAGGGCTCCAAAATACATAAGAAACAACTCTAACAGCACTGAAAAGAGAAATTGACAGTTCCACAATAATAGTAGGAGACTTCAACACACCACTCTCAGTAAAGGACCGAACAACTAAAAAGAAACTCAGCAAAGATACAGAAGACCTAAAGGACACAATCAGCCAACTGGACCTCATAGACATATATAGAACAATCCATCCAACCGCTGCAAAGTACACGTTCTTTTCCAATGCACATGGAACGTTCTCCAGAATAGACCACATCTTAGGCCACAGAGCAATCCTCAACAAGATCCAAAACTTTGAGATAATTCAAAGTATCTTCTCTGACCACAATGCCATCAAGGTAGAAATTAACACTAGAAAGAGCAAGGAAAAAAAATCAAACACATGGAAACTGAATAATACTCTGCTTACACATCAATGGCTAATAGAATAAATCAGAGATGGAATTAAAAAATTCCTAGAATCAAATGAAAATGAAAACACATCATACCAAAACCTTTTGGACACAGCAAAGGCAGTCCTCAGAGGACAATTTATAGCAATCGATGCACATATCAAAAAAGAAGAAAGGGACAAAATCAAACCATTAACTACAGAACTCAAACAAATAGAAAGAGAACAGCAAAAAAAGCCTACAACCACCGGTAGAAAGGAGATAGTAAAGATCAGAGCAGAAATCAATGAAATAGAGAACAGAAAAACAAAAGAAAGAATCAACAAAACCAAAAGTTGGTTCTTTGAAAGAATCAACAAAATCGACAAACCACTGGCCAGACTGACAAAAGAAAAACAGCAGAGGGCACAAATAACCCAAATAAGAAATGAAATGGGGGACATTACAACAGACCCAACTGAAATAAAAAGGATTATAACAGAATATTATGAAAAACTATATTCCAACAAATTTGAAAACCTAGAGGAAATGGATAAATTTCTAGAAACACACGGCCTACCCAAACTACAACAAACTGATACTGAAAATCTGAACAGACCCATAACAGGAGAAGAGATTGAAAAGGTAATAAAAAAACTCCCAACAAAAAAAATCCCTGGCCCAGATGGCTTCACCAGAGAATTCTACAAAACATTTACAGAAGAGCTTGTACCAGTTCTACTCAAGCTATTTCAGAGTGTAGAAGAGGAAGTAACACTTCCAAATTCATTCTATGAAGCCAGCATAACGCTGATACCAAAACCAGGCAAAGACATCACAAAAAAGAAAATTACAGACCAATATCTCTCATGAATATAGATGCAAAAATTCTGAACAAAATTCTAGCCAATAGAATTCAGTATCATATCAAAAAAATAATACACCACAACCAAGCAGGATTCATACCAGGTATGCAAGGATGGTTTAACATTAGAAAATCCATTAACGTAATTCACCACATAAATAAAAGGAAAGAAAAAAATCACATGATCATCTCAATTGACGCAGAAAAGGTATTTGACAAAGTCCAACACCCATTCCTGATAAAAGCTCTCAATAAAATAGGTATAGAAGGGAAATTTCTCAACATAATAAAGGGCATCTATGCAAAACCAACAGCCAACATCATTCTTAATGGAGAGAGGCTGAAAACATTCCCCTTGAAAACAGGAACAAGACAAGGATGCCCTTTATCACCACTCTTATTTAACATTGTGCTGGAAGTTCTAGCTAGAGCAATAAGGCCAGAGAAAGAAATAAAGGGCATCCAAATTGGTAATGAAGAAGTTAAACTCTCCCTGTTTGCAGATGATATGATACTATACATAGAAAACCCTAAAGACTCCACAAGAAATCTACTGGAACTAATAGAAAGATTCAGCAGAGTGGCAGGATACAAGATAAACATTCAAAAATCAGTTGGATTCCTATACAGCAGTAAAGAGAACGATGAAAAGGAGATCAGGAAATCAATACCATTTTCAATAGCCCCTAAAAAGATAAAATACTTAGGAATAAATCTGACCAGGAATGTAAAACACCTATACAAAGAAAACTACAAAGCACTGCTGCATGAAACCCAAAGGGATCTACATAAACGGAAAAACATAGCATGCTCATGGATAGGCAAACTCAACATTGTGAAAATGGCAATTCTACCTAAAGCAATTTACAAATACAATGCAATCCCGATCCAAATACCAACAACATTCTTCAAAGAGATGGAAAAACTAATTATTAACTTTATATGGAAAGGGAAGAAGCCCCGAATAAGTAAAGCACTACTGAAGAAGAAGAATAAAGTTGGAGGACTCACACTACCTGACTTGAGAACCTACTATACAGCTACAGTAGTCAAAACAGCCTGGTACTGGTACAACAACAGATACATTGATCAATGGAACAGAATTGAGAACCCAGATGTCAATCCATCCACCTATAGTCACCTGATTTTCGACAAGGGCCCAAAGTCCATCAAATGGGGAAAAGACAGTCTTTTTAACAAATGGTGCTGGCAAAATTGGATATCCATTTGCAGAAAAATGAAACAGGACCCTTACTTCACACCATATACAAAAACTACTTCAAAATGGATCAAAGACCTGAATATAAAGCCTAAAACTATAAAGTTCATAGAAGAAAAAATAGGACCAACACTTCAGGCCTTAATACAAGGCATTAACAGGATACAAACCATAAACATCAACACACAAAACCCAACAGATTAACTAGATAACTGGAGTCTTCTAAAAATCAAACACCTATGCTCTACAAAAGACTTCACCAAGAGTCAAAAGAGAACCTATAGACTGGGAAAAAATTTTTGGACAGTACAAGTCAGACAAAGGTCTAATCTCTATAATCTACAAGAAAATCCAACACCTTTACAACAAAAAGACAAATAATCCTATCAAAAAATGGGCAAAAGAAATGAACAGATGCTTCACGAAAGAAGACATTCAAATGGCCAACAGACACATGAGGAAATGCTCGCGTTCACTAGCCATTAGAGAAATGCAAATTAAAACCACAATGAGATACCATCTCACCCCGGCATTACTGGCACGAATCAAAAATACTGGAAATAACAAATGTTGGAGGGGCTGCGGGGAGATGGGAACTCTTATACACTGCTGGTGGGAATGCAAAATGATACAACCATTTTGGAAAATGATATGGCGTTTCCTCAGAAAGCTAGAAATAAACATACCATTCGATCCAGCAATCCCACTCTTAGGAATATATCCTAGAGAAATAAGAGTCGTCACTCGAATAGACATATGCACACCTATGTTCATGGCAGCATTGTTCACAATAGCAAAACAGTGGAAACAACCTAGATGCCCATCAACAGATGAATGGATAAACCAACTATGGTACATACACACAATGGAGTACTATGCAACGAGAAAGAACAACAATGAATCTGTGAAGCATCTCATAACATGGATGAAACTGGAGGACATTATGCTGAGTGAAATAAGTCAGTCACAAAAGGACAAATATTGTATGAGACCTCTATTGTAAAAACCCATGAAAAAATTCACATGCAAAATGTAACAATCCTTGTTGGTTACCAGGGATGGGAGAGGAGGGGGGGAATAGTAAATAGGCAATAGATAAGTGGTATCTTGGGTGAGAGGTGAGACAGTACACAGTACAAGGGAAACTAACACAACCTGCACAAGGAAAGGTCATGGAGGCCCCATGGACACATCCAAACTCCCCGAGGGACTGAGTTGTTGGACAGAGGGCTCTGGGGACCATGGTCTCGGGGAACATCTAGCTCAATTGGCATGACACTACTTATAAAGATAATGCTCTACATTCTACCTTGGTGAGTAGTGTCTGGGGTCTTAAAAGCCTGTGAGCGGCCATCTAAGATACTCCACTGGTCTCATCCCTTCAGGAGCAAGGGAGAATGAAGAGAACAGGATACAACGAAAAGATTAGTCCAAAGGACTAATTGACCACAGCTACCAAGACCTCCACCGGACTGAGTCCAGTACAGCTAGATGGTGCCTGGCTACCACCGCTGACTGCTATGACCAGGATCACAACAGAGGGTTCTGGACAGAGCTGGAGAAGGATGTAAGCATAATTCTAACTCCCAAAAAAAAAAAAAAAAAAATACAAGATTTACTGGCCTAAAGGAGACTGGAGAAACCTCAAGAGTGTGGCCCCCACACCCTTTCAGCTCAGAGGTGAAGTTACCTTCGAGGTTCACTGTTCGGCCTGGGATTGGACAGCCCAGTAAAACTAAATGAGACTAACGAGGTAAAGGAGTCCAGTGACAAGGGCCAGAAGGCAGAGGGGGAGTAGGAAGCTGATGATAAGAAACACAAGTTGAGTAAGGATACTGTTGATGCTTTGTGAGATTGTTAACTGCTGTTATAGGGCAACATTTGTAGTAACTGTTAAATGGGAGGCTATTTTGTCCTGTAAGCCTTCATCTTGGGCGAGAATGGCAGCACAATTGGAAGAGCATAGTCAATGTCACTTAAATGTGTAAGTAAAATGTTTTGAAATGGTGTATCTTTGGCTAGGTGTATTTTCACCAAAAAAAAAAAGCTGAGAATTCAGAGGGTTAAAATGTTGTGGGGTTGTTAACCAAAGTCATAAAACAGCATGTGTACTACTGTTACACGAGAAACTGTTTGTTCTGTAAGCCTTCACCTGAAGTACAATAAAATATTTAATTTAAAAAAAAAAAAATCCTGAGCCAATGTACATTTAAATATTAAATTAAACAATCTAAGTGAAATCCCGATAATAATAATAATTTGTACCATATCCAGGTGAAAATAACTCTTTGTTATTAAGTGAATCTAAAGATTTTTGGTGCTTGACTTCCTTTCAAGGAGACATCAGAATCTACTGTGAAGAAGTATGTTGAACTTTGGAAACAATATGGGTCGTTGAAGATTGGACTGATACGTTTGTAGCTTTGAATGGTCTCTAATTGCATAGTGCCTCCCGTAAATTATGCCTGTGTATGAAGTTTAGCATTAAAAAATAATAATAATAAGGGATGAAAGGTTTTTTACAAGATTAGGTCGGTCACCAGTGCTCCATATAAAACTTAGTCTCTTAAAATTGAAAGATCAGACTTGAAAAACACACAGCTATGGAGGAAGATTAGAACTATTAAAGTTTAAGAAATGAAGTGTGATCCTCTTAAAAATCAACAACTTCCATTTTGAAAAAAATCCATTAGAAACACTTTGCTTCATGCCAACACATCTCAGAGAGTTTGATAAAAGTTTACAGAGGATTTTGAATCTGATGAGTACCAAAAAACCAAAAAGCAAACCCATTGCTATTGAATAGATTCCAACTCATAATGACCCTAAATGGCAAAATAGAACTGGCCCTGTGGGGTTTCCAGGGAGCGCCTGGTGGATTTGAACTGCCAACCTTTCAGTTTGCAACCATAGCTCTTGACCACTATGCCACCAGGATTTCTGATGAGTACAATGTGTGATAAAAATACACCAATAAAACCGTTGGGAAGAAACATTCTTTTCTATGTTAGAATGGTAGTACAATATCAACTAAGCTACACAAAAAATTGTGTCTTATAAAATGGTTCTTCAAGGTTCAAATTATCTAACTTAATATTTCTCTCTGATTATTTGTGATTCCTAACAAAATGCATGGCTGTATTTCCAGAATAACAAAAGTCACACTCAAAAGGAGATGGAGACAATTCTAATTTCTTTCAAGGAGTGGATTTAGTCAAATATTTCCTAAACAAATAATTTACAAAACAAAAATACTTAACTTACACATTTGTCTTCATATTAACCTCTGTATATTTTTACTTGTTTTTCATGGAAATAAAATAAAACCAGCTACTAACATGTTCTACATAACCGACGCAGGAATAGAACAGTGTGTCTCAGGAAAGAGAAGAGAAGGGCATAAACACAAATTCCAGAGCAAGAGAACAATGACAAAGTAGTCATTGTTGAAAGATGTGTGTGTTCGTGTGTGTGTGTGTGTGTCGGCATGCATGTATGAACGTATGTGTATATGCATATATGCATGTATATGTGCATGTGAATGTTTGTGTATGTACACATATGAATGTATATTATGTATATATTTATATTCATCATTCATTTATTCACACACACACAGCCCGAACTATTTAGGTAACTTACTCTATTTAAATATAATCTTTCAGTACTCTACCAGTGCTGTCTAATATAATTACAATGCAATTAATAAATGGAAGTCATATAAACCAATTTTAAATTTGTAAATAAACCACATTAAAATATAAAAAGTAACAGGTAAAATTAAGTATAATAATATATTTTATTTAATCCAGTATACTGAAAATATTATTTCCACATACAATCAACACAAAAAATATGAGTGACATATACTATATTCTTTTTTTCATACTAAGCGTTGGAAATCAGTGCGTAGTTTATACCTACTGCATATCTCAATTAAGAGTAAAGATATTTCAAATGTTCTGTAGCCGTATGTGATCAATAACTAGAATATTGGATGCTGTAAGATGACTTAAGAAAACATTTAATCCATTTCTATTCTCAGTTGTATTTTTTAACAGAATTATCTTTTACAAATGCCTTATCTTCTAGAAACACTATAAATGAATATCCACTTATGACCTCTCAGGTGCCTGTATCAAATAATCATTTTGACTTAAATTTAAAAAGAAATACAAATAATGTAATTTGTTACATATAGGTACAGATATCTCAAGTCTGGTGTTTAATAAAAAATATCTTTTATGAGAAAAAAAAAAAGATTACAGCCAAGAAAACCCTATGGAGCAGTTCTACTCCATAAAACCTGAGGTCGCCATGAGTTGGAATCTACTCGATGGCAACAAATTTGGCTTTTTTTTTTTTTTTTTTTTAATAATACAGATGGGAGATGAAGTAAAGGAATTAATTAAAACTAGTCAGAATTAATTGCATAAAACAACAGTAAGAAAAAAGAAAAGGTGGAGAAGGAAGACTGACAGTGGAAATGTTAAAAAACATCAATAGTTAAGAAAAGGAATCTACAAAGGAGAATAAGAAGGCACTTTCAGAGAAGACGACACAAAAAAGAAGAGTAACCTGATGGCCTTTCTCACCATGGTCTTGTTAACTCTCACCAAATGATTGGGTGGGACTATGCAAAAAAAGTGCTTATGGCCCACCAAGGGGACTGGACAGCTTGCTAATAATACAAATAAGGTGCCTGTCACCCTTGTGGTGGTGGAGTCATGCAAATAAGGTATATGTAACCCTAACGAGGGGATTGCTCAGTTTTTCCGCCTCACTAGGCTTAAAATGAGTCATCCCAGCTGCAGGAAGGAGGGACATCACTACCGCCAATAAAGAAGAGCTAGTTGTGGAGCGTGTCCTTTGGAGCCAGAATCCCTCAGCTGAGAACCTCCCAGACCCAGAAGACAGAGAGAACTATAACACTAGAGGTAGCAAGAGAAGCAGTGGCAAACAGTGGCATCAGAGGCAGAAGAACCAGGAGACTGGCAAGAGACGGTGTGGTGGGCTTTTCAGCTGAGCACCTTTGGGCTGAGGCTTATGGCAGAGTGGGGTGCCTCTGGGCACTTATGGGTGGAAACTGAAGAGCTTTGTAACACTTGCCTGAGCAGGGCAGAGGCTGGGCCGGCCCAAGAGGCCCAAGAGGCCCAAGAGGCCAAGGGCTGAGGGCCAAGAGTCAGGAAAGGGCCTGCCTCTGGGAACAGGCAAGAAGCTGTCCTGACCAAGGAATTGTACAGGTAGTCTCCGGGTTACAAACGAGATCTGTTCCTAAGTGTGTCTGTAAGTCAAATTTGTAGATAAGTTGGAACAGGTGCATATGGTTCTTATTTAGCCTTACTTTAGTGCAAGAAAAGGCTCGATGTCACTTTAAGGACTAAGGTGCACCTGACCCAAGTCATGGTATTTTCAATCACCTCATATGCATGTGAAAGCTACACAATGAATAAGGAAGACCGAAGAATTAACGCTTTTGAATTATGGTGTTGGAGAAGAATATTGAACATACCATGCTGTCAGAAGAACAAACAAATATTTCTTAGAAGAAGTACAGACAGAATGCTCCTCAGAGGCAAGAATGATGAGACTTTGTCTCACCTGCTTTGGACACGTTATCAGGAGGGACCAGTCCCTTGAGAAGGACATCATGCTTGGTAAAGTAGAGAGTGAGGGAAAAAGAGAAAGATCCTCCACAAGATGAATTGAAACAGTGGCGGCAACAACAGGCTTGAGCATAACGATTGTGAGGATGGAGCCCGACCAGACAGTGTTCCATTCTGTTGTACGTAGGGTTGCTATGTATGAGTCGGAACTGACTCGAAGACATCAAACAGCAACAGCAGCAAAAGCTGCATGTGCAGCAAGTGAAGGTGATTGATGATTGTAGTGAAAAATTTGTTGCAAATAGACATTGATTCAATCATTTCAAAGTGAAGGCAAATTTGCATAACATTAAAGGGTAAGTATGAGTTTTCTGTAAGTTAGACATTCGTAACCTGGGGACTTACTGTATCCTGAGTCGTTCCTGATCCTGAATTTTCACTTGTTAGTTCCCTAATAAACCCTGTAACTGGGAGTATTGTTTGTGAGTTCTGTGCGGCCATTGGAATGTATTATCAAATCCAGCAGAGATGTAGAGAATGCTGTGGGAGGGTTGGCAGGTGTCAGAATTGGTAAAAAGGTTGGAGAAAGGAGGTATGTCTGACCTCTGCCTTGGAATGTTGTTCTTGATTCTCCTTCCCCTTCCTGAGGTCAGAGGAGGTCAAAAGCCTCCACCATGCCATTTTTACTCTGGACTTCAGGCCAGGTGATTACTTCTGGCGAAAAGGAGTGATCAAGAATATCCAATGTCTCAGAGAGGCAGCCATTAATGTTGGTATTCAGGAGATCATAAGTGAGTTTAATAAGAGCAGTTTTATTTACATGGGTTTTATTTACAATTTCATTTTTGTGAAGATATACTGTAATGGTTTGAAGAATTAGTAAAGAGAGAGAAAGTGAGAACAGAAAGAGTATTCCAAAGACTGCTAACTAGCCGGTGATGGGTTGAATTCAGCCCATAGGAAACTTTTGTTTGACGTGCAAGGTGTTTGTTGTTTTTGTTTGGTTTTGTTAACTAGTTAGTAGCATTTAGCATTTAAGAAGTTTCCAATAAAATCCAGATTTTCAGGTTTTCTTGAAAAATGGGAAGTTTTGACAGCTGGATCTGCATATTTGCGTGGCAGAGATCAGCCATGGCAGGGGCTGAGTAATAGTTGCAATTTTCCGTTGTTTTTCACTCCAAACCCACCTCCCCATCCCAGGTTTCACATGTCCCATTCTCATCAACAATCCACTCCCTACAGATATTTGAGTTTGAGCCCCAGGTGTAACATATAGAACTCAGAAAGGAAGAAGAGAAAAGTATCTATAAAAGGGATTAGGTCCAGTGAAGTTTTTGGCTTTATTTTTGACTTTCAAGATAGGATTAGCTTGAGCCAATTTGTATGCTAACTAGAAGCAGCAAGAGGATAATTATTGAAGCAAAGTGAAAATGTGAGCAGGGATGTGATGTAGAACAATAGTGGAGAAATTAATCTTGGACAAGAGGAAATACTCCTCCCAGCTCAGTAACTTAGCCTAGCTGTACACAAATTGAGGCTATGATTTAAGAATGTGGCATTGAATGTACGTTAACTAGAATTACTTGAGATGGATGGTCGCTATAGTCTCAGTTGCAGCCCTATTCAGATCAGCAGATTGCAATGAAGAAGAAAATAAAAACCCCAACATTTTCAGTGATACTGAGAAACCAGTGTTCAGTTTTCTAAGAGGCCTAGCGCATAGCTCATGTTTCCATGTTTCTGATGAATTACACCCAGCAGCCCTTTGCTGCTATAGTGGGCTCTCGCACAAAGGACTGAGAGAACATGTTTGTATAAATCCAGAGAGCTTGCAAATCAAGACTCTGCTACAGCACAAAATGATCCATTTCCCAGGCTTGCCAAAGATTATTTGTTTACTTATCCTTTTCATGAAGTTAAAATTCGTTTTTGTTCAGGTTGATGCACTGGGGCCTACTGTAACCAGAAAGTGTATTACCTGAGTTGCAGTTTCATGCAAATTCGTGAGCAAAAAGTTGTTGGCAGTGGCATGATTCTATAAAGTGGAGTAGAATCTGGAAATACTATAAACTAAACCTCTAATGGGTTTGGTATATCCCCTAGGCTTCTCCAAATAAAAGAAACGTGTTAAACGCCTCACCACCACTAAAGAGCTAAGACGAAGCTTTTCAAAATAACATATAAGATCATCTAGGCTCGATATAGGTAATTTTTTCTTTAATTGTTGTAGGTTAAATGAAGTTTACATTTCAAGTTAGTCTCCCGTACAAAAATTTATACATACATAGTTATGCGACCCTAATTGTTCTCCCCATACTGTGACAGCACACACCTCCTTTCCACCCCTGTTTCGCCGTGTCCATTCAGTCAGCTCCTAACCCTCTCTGCCTTCCCATCTCACCTCCGGACAGAAGCTGCCCATTTAGTCTCTTATATCTACTTAAGCTGAGACACATACTCCTCACAAGTATCACTTTATGTCCCACTGACCAGTCCAATCCCTGTCTGAAGAGTTGGCCTCAGAGATTTAGTTCTGGGCTGGTAGAGAATCCAGGGGCCATGATTTCCAGTGTTCCTCCAGTCTCAGTCAGACCATTAAGTCTGGTCTTCTTACTAGAATTTAAGTTCTGCACCCTACCTTTCTCCTGCTCCATCAGGGACTCTCTGTTGTGTTCCCTGTCAGGGCAGTCATTGGTGGTAGCCAGGCAGCATCTAGTTCTTCTGGTCTCAGGCAGATGAAGTCTCTGGTTTATGTGGCCCTTTTTGTCTGTTGGGCTACTACTTTCCTTGTGTCTTTGGTGTTCTTCATTCTCCTTTACTCCAGGTGGTTGGGACCAACTGATGCATCTTAGATGGCCACTCGCTAGCTTTTAAGAAGCCAGACCCCACTCACCAAAGTAGGATGCAGAACATTTTCTTAATAAGCTTTGTTATGCCAATTGACCTAGATGTCCCCTGAAAGCATGGTCCCCAGACCCCTACCCATGCTACCCTCTCACTCAAAGTACTTGATTGTATTCAGGAAACTTCTTAGCTTTGGTTTAGTCCAGTTGTGCTGACTTCCCATGTAGTGTGTGCTGTCCCTCCCTTCACCTAAGATAATTCTTATCTACTATCTAGTTAGCACCCTCACCTTCCCTCCCTGCCCTCCTAACCGTCAAAGATCGTTTTCTTCTGTATTTAAACCTTTTCGTGAGTAGTCTTATACAATACTTGTCCTTCTGTGACTGACTAAATTCACTCAGCATAATGACCTCCAGCTTCCTCCATGTTATGTTTCACGGCTTCATCGTTGTTCTTTATCATTGTGTAGTGTTCCATTGTGTGGATATACCATAGTTTGTTTATCCATTTGTCCGTTGTTGGACAACCAGGTTGTTTCCATCTTTTTGCTATTGTGAACAGAGCTGCAAGGAACATGAGTGTGCATTTATCTATTTGTGTGGCTGGACTTATTTCTCTAGGATATATTCCAAGGAGCGGGACAGCTGGATCGTATGGTACTTCTATTTCTAGCTTTTTAAGGAAGTGCCAAAAGGATTTCCAAAGTGGTTGTACCATTTTACATTCTCACCAACAGTGTATAAGTGTTCCAGTCTCTCCACAACCTCTCCAGCATTTATTATTTTGTGTTTTTTTGGATTAATGCTAGCATAGTTTGGCTGAGATGATATCTCACTGTAGTTTTTGATCTGCATTTCTGTAATGACTAATGATCATGGGCATTTCTTCATGTGTCTATTAGCTGCCTGAATATTTTCTTTGGCGAAGTGCCTGCTCATACCCTTTGCCCATTTCTTAATTGGGTTATTTGTCTTTTTGTTGTTCAGGTTTTGCAGTATCTTGTAGATTTTAGAGATTAGATGCTGATCAGATTTGTCATAGCAAAAAAATTTTTTCCCAGTCTGTAGGTTGTCTTTTGACTCTTTTGGTGAAGTCTTTTGATGAGCATAAGTGTTTGATTTTTAGGAGCTCCCAGTTTTCTAGTCTCTTTTCTGCTGCTTGTGCATTGTTACTTACAGTTCGTATTTTGTTTATGCCATGTATTAGGGCTCCTAGCATTGTCTCTATTTTTGCTTCCATGATCTTTATCGCTTTTGATTTTATATTTAAGTCTTTGACCCATTTTGAGTTAGTTTTTGCGCATGGTGTGAGGTATGGGTCTTGTTTCAGTTTTTTGCAGATGGATATCCAGTTACAGCAGCACCATTTGTTAAAGAGACAGTGTTTTCCCCCAATTAATGGACTTTGGGCCTTTGTCCAATATCAGCTGCTCATAGGTGGATGTATTTAAGTCTGGATTCTCAATTCTGTTCTACTGGTCTATGAATCTGTTGTACAAGTACCTGGCTATTTTGACTACTGTGGTGGTATAATAGTTTCTAAAATCAGGTAGTGTGAAGTCTCCCACTTTGTTCTTGAATAATGCTTTAATTATTCAGGGCCTCTTCCCATTCCATATGAAGTTGGTGATTTCCTTCTCCATCCCATTGAAAAATGCCCATGGAATTTGGATCAAGATTGCATTGTATATGTAGATCACTTTGGGTAGAATTGACATTTTCACAATGTTGAGTCTACCTATCCATAAGCAAGGTATGTTTTTCCACTTATGCAGGTCTCTTTTGGTTTGTTGCACTAGTGTCTAGTAGTTTTCATTGTATAGGTCTTTTACATCTCTGGTTAGATTTATTCCTAAGTATTTTATCTTCTTGGGGGCTATTGTAAGTGGGATTGATTTGGTGGTTTCCTATTCAAAGTTCTCTTTGTCGGTGTAAAGGAATCCAACTGACTTTTGTACACTTATCTTGTATCCTGAAACTTTGCTGAAATCTTCTGTTAGTTCCAGTAGTTTTCTTGTGAATTCTTTCGGGTTTTTTGTGTATAAGATCATATCATCTGCAAATAGAGATACTTTGACTTCTTCCCTACCAATTTGGATGCCCTTTATTTCTTTTTGTAGCGTAATTGCTCTGGCTAGGACCTCCGGCACAATGTTGAATAAGAGTGGTGATAAAGGGCATCCTTGTCTAGTTCCCATTCTCAAGGGGAATGATTTCAAAGTCTCTCCATTTAGGATGATGTTGGCTGTTGGATTTGTATAAATGCCCTTAATTATATTGAGGAATTTCTCTTCTATTCCTACTTGGTTGATTTTTTGTCGTGAATGGGTGTTGGACTTTCTCAAATGCCTTTTCTGCATTGATTGATAAGATCATGTGGTTCTTGTCTCGTTTTATTTATGTGATGGATTATATTGATTGTTTTTATAATGTTGAAGCATCCCTGCATACATGGAATAAATCCCACTTGATCATGGTGAATTATTTTTTTGATATGTTGCTGAATTCTATTGGCTAGAATTTTGTTGAGGATTTTTGCCTCAATGTTCACGAGGGATATTGGTCTGTAAATTTTCTTTTTTTGTGGTGTCTTTACCTGGTTTTGTTATCAGGGTTATGCTGGCTTCATAGAATGAGTTTGAGAGTATTCCATCCATTTCTATGCTCTGAAATACCTTTAAGGAGTAGTGGTGGTAACTCTTCTCTGAATGTTTGGTAGAATTCTCCAGTGAAGTCTTCCGGGCCAGGGCTTTTTTTGTTGGGAGTTTTTTGATTACCTTTTCAATCTCTTCATTTTTTATGGGTTTATTTAGTTGTTATACCTATGTTTGTTTTAGTTTAGGTAGGTCGTGAGTTTCTAGCAATTTGTCCATTTCTTCTATGTTTTCAAATTTGTTAAAGTACAATATTTCATAGTATTCTGTCATGATTCTTTTAATATCAGTTGAATCTGTTGTGATATCACCCATCTCATTTCTTATACAGGTTATTTGCTTCCTCTCCTGTATTTCTTTTGTCAGTTTGGCCAATGGTTTATCAATTTTGTAGATCTTTTCAAAGAACTAGCTTTTGGTCTTGCTAACTCTTTCCATAGTTTTTCTATTTCATTTAATTCTGCTCTAATTCTTATTATTTCCTTTCTTCTGGCACCTGAGGGCTTCTTTTGCTACTTGTTCCAGTTGTAGGGTTAATGTTTTGATTATGGCCCTTTCTTCTTTTTGGATGTGTGCATTTATTGCTATAAAGTGACCTCTGAGCACTGCTTTTGCTGTGCCCCAAAGGTTCTGGTAGGATTTGTTTTCATTCGTGTTTGATTCTATGAATTTCTTTATTCCATCCTTAATTTCTTCTATAACCCAGTAGTTTCTGAGCAAGGTACTGTTCAGTTTCCATGTATTTGATTTTTTTCCTTGATGTTTCTGTTGTTGATTTCTACTTTTATGGCCTTATGGTAAGAAAAGATGCTTTGTAATATTTCAATGCTTTGGATTTTAACAAAATCTTTCTTGCTTTATGACCTTATATGTGGTCTATTCTAGAGAATGTTCCATGTGAGTTGGAAAAGACAGTATATTTGCCTGCTGTTGGGTGGAATGTTTAGTATATGTCTATGAGATCAAGTTGATTGATTGTACCGTTTAGCTCTTCTGTGTCTTTGTTGAGCTTCTTTCTGGATGTTCTGTCCTTCACCAAAAGTGGTGTGTTGAAGTCTCCTACTGCTATTGTGGAGCTTCCTATCTCTCTTTTCAGTTCTGTTAGAGTTTGTTTTACGTATTTTGGAGCCCTGTTGTTGGGTGCACAAATATTTATTATAGTTATGTCCTCCTGCTGTATTGAACTTTTGATCACTATATAGTGTCCTCTCTTATCCATTGTGGTGGATTTTACATTAAAGTCTATTTTGTCAGAGATTAATACTGCCACTCCTGCTCTTTTTGGAGTGTATTTGCTTGATATGTTTTTTCCATCCTTTGAGTTTTAGTTTTTCAGCCTAAGGTGTGTCTCTTGTAAACAGTATATAGAAGGATCATGTTTTTTTATCCAATCTGCCACTCTCTGTCTCTTTATTGGTGCATTTATTCCATTTACATACAGCTTAATTATTAATAGGTATAACTTTAGTGCTGTCATTTTGATGTCATTTTTTGTGTGTTTTTCACAGTTTCTTTGTTCCACTTAATTTTCTGTGCTGAGTCATTTTTCTTTATCTATTTTTTTTTCATCATTTTCGTTGTTATTGATTTTGTGTTTGCTGAGTTGTTTTATTTTTCTAGTTTTATATTTTGACCTGTAGGATTGTTAGTTTCCTTTGTGGTTACCTTACTATTTACCCCTATTTTCCTAAGTATATACCAGTCTTCTATTTCTTTATATGGCCTTGGCATCCTCTCCGTATGAAAAATCTATCTCTACATTTTTTAGTCCCCTCTTTTTTGTTTTAATTTTGTCATCTTTTACATGTTGACATCTGTTTCCCTGTTTTCAGTGTTTTACCTTGATTTACTTTCATGACTTCCCTATCTGGATTGGTACATGGTTGCTCTGTCCTGTGTTCTCATCTTGGGTTGTTATCTGATGTTACTGATTTTCTAACCAGAGGACTCCCTTTAGTATTTCTTGTAGTCTTGATTGGGTTTTTTCACATTCCCTAAACTTCTGTTTATCTGGAAATGACCTAATTTTGCCATAATATTTGAGAGACTGTTTTGCTGGATATATAACTCTTGGCTGGCAGTTTATTTCCTTCAAGGACTTATATATATATCTCATCCCATTACCTTCTTGCCTGCATGGTTTCTGCTGAGTAGTCTGAGCTTATTCTTATTGACTCTCCTTTGTGGACGATTTTTCTTTTAACCCTAGCTGCTCTTAAAATTCTCTTTATCTTTTGTTTTGGCAGGTTTGATTACACTATGTCTTGGTGACATTCTTTTGGGATCTACCTTTTTTAAAATTTTTTTTTAAATTGTACCTTAGGTGAAGGTTTACTGAACAAATAGTTTCTCATTAACAGTCAGTACACATATTCTTTTATGACATTGGTTAACAACCCCACGACGTATAAACACTTTCCTTTCGCAACCTTGGAGAACCTTTTTTTTGGTGAAAATATACTTAGCCAAAGATACACAATTTCAAAAATTTCTACATGTACAATTAAGTCACATCGGTTACTTTCTTCCAGTTGTGCTGATATTGTCACTTTAGATGAAGATTTACAGAACAAAATAATTCCTCATTAAACAGTTAATACACATATTGCCCTATGACAATGGATAAGAACCCCACTACATGTCAACACTGTCCTTACTCAACCTTGGGTTCCCTATCACCAGCTTTCCTGTCCCCTTCCACCTTCTAGTCCTTGTCCCTGGATGGCTGAGCCTCATTAGTCCTGTTTTGTTTTATGGGGTTGTCCTATCCTCAGCTGAATGGTGAACCCTGGGAGTGACTTCACCACTGAGCAAAAAGGGCATTCAGGGGCCATACTCTCATGGTTTCTCCAGTCTCTGTCAGGCCAGTAAATCTGGTCTATTTTGTGTGTTAGAATTTTGTTCTGCGTCCTTCTCCAGCTCTGTCCAGAACCCTCTGTTGTGATCCCTGTCAGAGCAGTCAGTGGTGGTAGCCGGCCACCATCTAGCTGTACTGAACTCAGTCTGGTGGAGGCCTTGGTAGCTGTGGACAGTTAGTCCTTTGGACTAATCTTTTCCTTGTATCCTGTTCTGTTCATTCTCCCTTGCTTCCAAAGGGGTGAGACCAGTTGAGTATCTTAGATGGCTGCTCACAGGCTATTAAGACCCCAGACGCTACTCACCAAGGTAGAATGTCTTTATAAATTGTGTTATGCCAATTGAGCTAGATGTTCCCTGAGACCATGGTCCCCACAGCCCTATGCTCAGCAATTCAGTCCCTCAGGAACCTTGGATGAGTCTATGGAGCTTCCATGAACTTTCCTTGTACAAGTTGTGTTGGTTTCCCCAGTATTGGGTACTGTCTCACCCTTCACCAAAGATATCACTTACCTATTGTCTATCTAGTTTCTCCCCCAACCCCTCCCATCTCTCGTAACCAGAAAAGATTGTTACTTTTCTGTGTAAACTTTTTCATGGGTTTTTACAATAGAGTTCTCATACAATATTTGTCCTTTTGTGATTGACTTATTTCACTCAGCGTAATGTCCTCCAGTTTCAACCATGTTATGAGATGCTTCACAGATTCATCGTTGTTCTTTATCCTTGCATAGTACTCCACTGTGTATATGTACCATAGTTTCTTTAACCATTCATCTGTTGATGGGCATCTAAGCTGTTTCTATACTTTTGCTATTGGGAACAATCTTGCCATGAACTTAGGTGCGCATATGTCTATTCGAGTGACGACTCTTATTTCTCTAGGATATATCCCTAGGAGTGGCATTGCTGGATCGTATGGTATTTCTATTTCTAGCTTTCTAAGGATGTGCTATATCATTTTCCTAACTGGTTGTATCATTTTGCATTCCCAACAGCAGTGCATAAGAGTTCCAATCTCCCCACGGCCTCTCCAGCATTTGTTATTTTCTGTTTTTTGATTCATGCCAGTAATGCTGGGGTGGGATGGTATCTCATTGTGGTTTTGATTTGCATTTCTCTAATGGCTAGTGATCTCGAGCATTACCTCGTGTCTGTTAGCCGCTTGAATGTCTTCTTTGGTGAAGTGTCTGTTCATTTCCTTTGCCCATTTTTTAATTGAATTATTTGTCCTTTTGTTGTAGAGGTGTTGGATTTTCCTGTTGATTTTAGAGATTAGACCTTTGTCAGAGTCATAACAGCTAAAAAATTTTTCCCAGTCTGTAGGTTCTCTTTTTACTCTTTTGGTGAAGTCTTTTGAAGAGCATGGGTGTTTGATTTTTAGAAGAACCCAGTTATCTAGCTTATCTTCTGTGGTTTGTGTGTTGATGGTTATGGTTTGCATCCTGTTAATGCTGTGTATTAGGGCCTGTAGCGTTGGTCCTATTTTATCTTCTATGAACTTTATTGTTCCGGGCTTTATATTTACGTCTTTGATCTATTTTGAATTAGTTTTTGTATATGGTGTGAGGTATGGGCCCTGTTTCATTTTTTTGCAGATGGATATCCAGTTTTGCCAGCACCATTTGTTAAAAAGACTGTCTTTTCCCCATTTGATGGACTTTGGGCCCTTGTTGAAGATCAGGTGACCGTAGGTGGATGGATTTACACCTAGGTTCTCAATTCTGTTCCACTGATCGATGTATCTGTCATTGTAACACTACCAGGCTCTTTCCAGTATTGTAGCTGTACAGTAGGTTCTGAGGTCAGGCAGTGTGAGTTCTCCAACTTTATTCTTCTTCAGTAGTGCTTTACTTATTCGAGGCTTCTTCCCTTTCCATATAAAGGTAATGATTAGTTTTTCCATCTCTTTGCAGAATGCTGTTGGTATTTGGATTGGGATTGCGTTGTATTTGTAAATTGCTTTGGGAAGAATTGTCATTTTCACAATGTTGAGTCTACCTATCCATGAGCATGGTGTGTTTTTCCATTTATGTAGATCCCTTTGGGTTTCTTGCAGTAGCGTTTTGTAGTTTTCTTTGTATAGGTCTTTTACGTCCCTGGTTACATTTATTCCTAAGTATTTTATTTTTTATGGACTATTATAAATTGTACTGTTTTCCTGATTTCCTTTTCATCCTTGTCTTTATTGGTGTATAGAAATCCAACTGATTTTTGTATGTTTATCTTGTATCCTGCTACTCGGCTGAATTTTTCTATTAGTTCCAGTAGATTTCTTGTGGAGTGTTTAGGGTTTTCTATATATATTATCATATCATCCTCAAACAGGGATAGTTTAACTTCTTAATTATCAATTTAGATGCCCTTTATTTCCTTTTCTTACCTTATTGCTCTAGCTAGAACTTCCAGCACAATGCTAAATAAGAGTGATTATAAAGGACATCCTTGTCTTGTTCCTGTTCTCAAGGGGAATGTTTTCAGCCTCTCTCCATTAAGAATGATGTTGGCTGTTGATTTTGCTTAGATGCCCTTTATTATGTTGAGAAATTTCCCTTCTCCACCTATTTTATTGAGAATTTTTATCAGGAATGGGTGTTGGACTTTGTCGAATGCCTTTTCTGCATCAGTTGAAATGATCATGTGATTCTTTTCTTTCCTTTTATTTATGTGGTGGATTACATTGATTGATTTTCTAATGTTGAACCATCCTTGCATACCTGGTATGAATCCTACTTGATCATGGTGTATTATTTTTTTGATATGATGCTGAATTCTATTAGCTAAAATTTTGTTGAGAATTTTTTCATCTATAGTCATGAGAGATATTGGTCTGCAATTTTCTTTTTTGTGGCATCTTTGCCTGGTATTGGTATCAGCGTTATGCTGGCTGCATAGAATGAATTCGGAAGTGTTCCTTCCTTTTCTATGCTCTGAAATAGCTTGAGTAGTACTGGTGCAAGCTCTTCTCTGAATGTTTTGTAGAATTCTCCAGTGAGGCCATCTGGGCCAGGGCGTTTTTTGTTGGGAGGTTTTTTATTACCTTTTCAATCTCTTCTCTTGTTATGGGTCTGTTCAGATTTTCAACATCACTTTGTTGCAGTTTGGGTAGGTAGTGTGTTTCTAGAAATTTATCCATTTCCTATAGATTTTCAAATTTTTGGACTATAATTTTTCATAATACTCTGTTATGATCCTTTTTATTTCAGTTGGGTCTGTGGTAATGTCCCCCATTTCATTTCTTATTTGGGTTATTTGCATCCTTTCCTATTTTTCTTTTCTCAGTCTGGCCAGCAGTTTGTCGATTTTGTTTTCTTTCAAAGAACCAACTTTTGGTTTTGTTGATTCTTTCTATTGTTTTTCTATTCTCTACTTCATTTATTTTTGCTCTAATCTTTATTATTTCCTTTCTTCTGGTGGCTGTGGACTTTTTTTTGCTGTTCTCTTTCTATTTTTTTGAGTTGTGTAGTTAATGTTTTGATTTTGTCTCTTTCTTCTTTTTTGATGTGTCATCTATTGCTATAAATTGTCCTCTGAAGACTGCCTTTGCCGTGTCCCAAAGGTTTTGG
Organism: Dugong dugon; assembly: GCA_030035585.1. Lineage (NCBI taxonomy): Eukaryota > Metazoa > Chordata > Mammalia > Sirenia > Dugongidae > Dugong > Dugong dugon. Next base: position 47,698,882 of record CM057465.1, read on the forward strand.
TATGATATGTTTTCATTCTTGTTTGATTCTAGGAGTTTTTTGAGTCCATCTCTGATTTCTTCTATTACCCAGTAATGTGTGAACAGGGTATTATTCAGTTTCCATATATTCAATGTTTTTTCCTTGTTCTTTCTGTAGTTAATTTCTACCTTGATGGCATTGCAGTCAGAGAAGATACTTTGTATTATCTCAGAGTTTTGGATCTCGTTGATGATTGCTTTGTGGCCTAAGATGTAGTTTTTTCTGGAGAACTTTCCATGTGCATTCGAAAAGAATGTGTACTTTGCAGCTGTTGGATGGAGTGTTCTATATATGTCTATGAGGTCAAGTTGGCTGATTATGCCCTTTAGGTCTTCTGTATCTTTGCTGAGTTTCTTTTTAATTGTTCTGTCCTTTACTGAGAGTGGTGTGTTGAAGTCACCTACTATTATTTTGGAACTGTCAATTTCTCTTTTCAGTGTTGTTAGAGTTTGTTTTATGTATTTTGGAGCCTGTCATTGGGTGAGTAGATGTTTATTATGGTTATGTCTTCATGATGGATCATCCCCTTAATCATTATATATTGTCCTTCTTTGTCTTTTATTGCAGATTTCATTTTAAAGTCTATTTTATCTGAGATTAGTATTGCCACTCCTGTGTTTTTTGGTAGTTGTTAGCTTGATATATTTTTTTCCATCCTTTGATTTTTAATAATTCTTGTCTTTGTTTCTAAGGTGTGTCTCCTGTAGAGAGCATATTGATGGATCCTGTTTTTTTTTCCATTCTGTCACTCTCCTTCTCTTTATGGGTGCATTAAGTCCCTTTACATTCAGTGTAATTATTGATATATGTGAGTTTACTGCTGTCATTTAGTAGTGCTTTTTTTTGTGGTGCTGACGTTATCTTTATTTTTCTTACTCTCCTGTGCTGAATTCCTTTTGTTTGTGGATTTTTTTTTTCATTTCTTTTGTTTTTGTAGGTTTATTTTTACTGAGACGTGATGTTTTTCCTCTTTATTTTTATGAGTATGTTTGTTAACTTTCTTTGTGGTTACTGTGAAATTTACCATTAGTTTTCTAAGTTTGAAGTAGTCTGTTATTACTTGCTATCGCCTTATATTCCTCTATGTTAGAAAGTTCTCTACCTACCCTGTTTATTCCCTCTTTTATTGTTCTGATGTTGTTTTCATTTACAGATTTAACTGCTCTGATTCCCTGTTGTATTTCTGTTGGTTTTGGATGTCCTTGAGGGTTGATTTCCTAGATCTGTATTTGGCTGGTACGATCCTGCATCCTAGATTCAGCCTGTGAGCTGAAGTTATTTGTTCTCTGATCAAAGGACTCCGTTCAATAATTCTTGTAAGTTTGGTTTGGTTTTTACATATTCCCTTAATTTCTGTTTATCTGGAAATGTCCTAATTTCACCATCATATTTGAACGAGAGTTTTGCAGGATATGTTATTCTTGGTTGGCAATTTTTTCTTTCAAGGTTTTATATATGTCATCCCATTGCGTTCTTGCCTGCATGGTTTCTGCCAAATAATCTGAGTGTAGTTTTATTGTTTCTCCTCTGTATGTGACTTCTTGTTTTTCACGAGCTGCTCTGAGGATTCTTTGTTTGTCTTTGGTTTTGGCAAGTGTGATTATGATATGCCTTGGTGATTTTCTTTTAGGGTCTATCCTATATGGGGTTCATTGAGTTTCTTGGATGGCCAGCTTTTCATCTTTCATGATATTGGGGAAGTTTTCTGTCAGCAGTTCTTCAGTGATCCTCTGTGTGTTCTGTTTTCTCTCCCTGTTCTGGAACTCTGTTCACTCGTAAATTTTTGCTTTTCATTGTATCTCACAGAACTCTCAGGATTTCTTCATTTCCCTTTGTTCTTTTTTCTGAGTTTTCCTCAAACAGAGTTGTATCCAAGTGTTTGTCTTCAATTCCATTGATCCTGTCTTCCATCATTTCAAATCTGCTCCTCAGCCCTTCTATGACATCGTCCATTTCTGAAATCTTGTTGTTTATCTTTTCGATTTCTAATTGTTGTTTTTGTATAATTTCTAGTTGTGAATTTATTTTGGCATTTTTTTCCTGCATTATTTTCCTGACTTCTTCCATTTTTTTGTCTGTATTTTCCATAAATCTGTCTGCCTTTTCCATATATTTGTCTCTTTTTTCCTCATTTTGGTCTGCTTTTTGCTTCAATCTTGGATAGTTCTGAATATTAGAGATTTGAATTCCCTATCAGATGGTTCTAGTGCCTTTTTTTCTACTTAAAAGTCATCTGATGTTTTATTTTGGGTGCCTACTGCTACCATCCTGTCCTGCTTTTGTAAATGTTTTGATATTGTCTGCTGTCTTCAAGGCATTCGGTAGTTATTTTTCTCATTAGTTGATTGTAGATTTGTTTGGTTCTTCCTTTTTTTTTTTTTTTTTTTGTTTCATTTGGCTAAGTCTTAGCTGGTGATCTGTGTGTTCTTTGTTGTTTGCTTCTCTGTAGGCATGATACTTTTCGCCTTCTTCTCCAATTGGCAGGGTTAGTCCCTCAAATATGGTACAGCAAGGCAGGTCTAGCTGAAGAGGAGTTGCTGGGATTGGTTGTTTGTGGCACTTACGTTGGCTACCACAGAGGGCCGGTAATCAGTGCAGGGCAGGTTCTGGTAGGCCATATCTGTGCTGCTTGGTGGTGTGACATTCAGGGCATGGTGCAGGTAGGCAGGATGGAGGTGGGAGATTGTAATGTGTGGAGCTAAGAGGGGTATGGGAGAGAAGAGAGAGAGGAGAGAGGAACAGGTGTCAAAAACTTACAAACAAACAAAAAAGAGTGTTAGGGGAGCTTGCCTTTGGAGTGGAGAGATGAGAGACTATGAAATGGAGAAAAATAAAAAGGAGAAGAAGAAGAAAAAAGGAAAAGAAAAGAATGAATAAATAAAAATTAGAAAGATAAAAGAAGAAAAGCTCCCAAGGATCCCACTGGTGTGCCTATGAGGTCTGGGGAAGTTGTTCCTGGGTGTTAAAGTACAGCCTGCCTAGAAGGCCTAGAGGTGTCACACTGTGCCAGGTATTCAGGGGACAGGAAGTGTAGGAAAGCATAGAGAGACGAGAAACTGAGTAATGAAGACAAAAAGGAAAAAAAGAGAGAAAAGAAAACAAAACAGACAAATTTTAAAAAAAGAACAAGAAAAGCAGGCAAAAAACAGAAAAAAAATAAGAAAATAGAAATGCTCTCAGGGATCCCTCTGCACATCTACACAAATTAAGTGGTAGGTCCCAAGCTGCACAGTACTGCCCAGCTAGAATGGGCTCCCATTTCGAGAATAGAAAAAGAAAACAAACAGACAATTCAAAACAAACAAAAAAGCTCCATGATCCCACCAGCTTGGCAGCACAGGCTGTGAAGCAGTCTCACATTCGAGCAGCATTTCACAGTCTTTCAGGAAGAAGCAAAAATGGTGCATGGAGCCAGGTATTTGAGAGGTAGGAGAGGGAGGTGGTGTGAGGTAAGTAAGAAATCCAAAGAGCAGGAAAAAGCAACACCAGCAGCCAACAAATGGCACTTAGGGAGCTGGCCAGTGTGGGCGGGTGGAATCCAAGTGACAACTGGGTGAAGTTGATGCTTCCCTGAGAAGAGAGTGTGGCCACAGGGAGCAGAGGAGACTGAGTGGGGGTGAAGAAGGGTGGGGGGTGGGAAAGCATGTATTGTTGGTTACCAGTTTTTCTGTCTCCTTCTGGAAGCTCTGTGAAGCTGCTTTCTCATACACCCTGTTCACTGGTCTCTGATAGGAGTCCAAGATGGCAGATCCATGGTGTGTTAGCTGATGGAGGACGTCTGCATGTATCACTCCTTGCTGTCTGTTCTCTGTCAGTTTCTTATTCCATTCGGTGCTTGGTTGAGTTCTTTATCTCTTCATTTGATGTTCAGGGTTTCATGATTGTTGTTTTCTGTTTGGCTTAGTTTTTCGGATCTTTGCTGTGGAGGGATGGTGTGGTGCTTCTGCCTATAGCACCATGTTGCCCAGAAGTCTGGGAACTACCTTATGTGGGGTTAGATGAGCATCTTGGGTAGATATCTTCTCATCTTTCACGATATCAGGGAAGTTTTCTGCCAACAAATCTTCAACAATTCTCTCTGTATTTTCTGTTATCTCCCCCGTTCTGGTACTCCAATAATTTGTAGGTTATTCCTTGTGATAGAGTTCCATATAATTCTTAAGGTTTCTTCTTCTTTTTTAATCCCTTTATCTGATTTTTCCTCAGATAGGTTTGTTTCAAGTGCTTTCTCTTCAATCTCACTAATTCTGACTTCCATTGCCTCAATTTTGCTCCTATGATTTTCTATTGAGTTGTCTAATTCTGACATTTTATTGTTAATCTTCTGGATTTCTGATTGCTCTCTATGGATTCTCGCAGCCTGTTAAATTTGTCATTATGCTGTTCTCTAATCTTTTTAATTTCCTCTATTGCGTGTTCTGCATTTTGCTTAATTTCCTTCCTAATTTCTTGAAAAGTTCTGTCTAATAATCTTTTGTATTCTGCCTCCAGTAATTCGAAGAGATTTTCATCCTCTGGAAAATTTCTAGGTTCTTTATTTTGGGAGCTTGCTGAAGCCATCATGTATTGTCTCTTTATGTGATTTGATATTGACCGTCATTTCTGAGCGATCATTAAGTTATTATATTTATTTATTTCATATTTGCTTATTGTGTCCTAGCTTCTTGTTTCATTTTGATATGCTCATATAGGCTGCTCATATGAGCTAGTTTGATTATTGGCACCTTTGAAGCTCTACTGTCCTGTCACGAGGTGGTTAAATCTGTTACTAGGTATGTGAGCTCAGGAGTCTACCCACTCCTCGTCTATGGATTCTTCTCAGGTGCCCAGCGACATAACCACCAAGTGTGTGCTGTAGGCTCTCACTTACAGTCCTAGACAGGCATAGGTGATTGGTGTAGGCAGGGGCATCTGGCTGCAGCAGGGGGACACACTCTGAGCAAGGCAGGGGCTGATGGCCACTCCCGAATGTCCAGAAGGAAGGCGTGTCCCTGTTCCCTAGACTGCATAGGTGGGTGGGTTTTGCAGCCGGACTATGAGCACCCTAAGCTGTTGGCTGTAAGAACTGGGGGGAACCTCTTATTCATGAGCCCCTATCACAGATGTCTAGGTGGCATGGGTGGAGCCATCAGTCCTCAGGCCCCTGATGTGGGTAGGTGAAGACCTTGCTTAATGGGCAGAGCAGTGTCATATGTTAAGAACCTGACACTTGACAGCTAAAACAGTTAAAGTTACACTTCCGGTATATATCCTATTGTACTGTGGTAATGAAGGCCTATGCTACTGAAATGGGCCCACACAAGTCTATGCAGGGGGAAAGGCACTCAAAGTCTGTGGATCCCTTATACTTGTGCCTAGGCAAAGGAGCTGTGTCTACCCTGGGTTCCTGTCTTGGGGGAGAGAGCAGTTTATATTTTCCAATTTGTTAATTTGTTCACTCTTAAATGGCTCAGGGCATGTGACGGATCCTACTTCAAGCCCAGGGGACTCGGCAATTGCTGAAGCTGGTCCGGGATCCAGTGCAGAGCAGGGAGTGGGGAGGTAAATGGGAGAGAGGTTTTTCCCTAAGGGGGGTGTTTTTGATCTGCGCAGTAGGCCATACACAAGTGCTTATCTTTCACCAATCCAGGACTGCTTCTCACTGGTTCTGTGTGGCCGTGTAGACTCTCTGGTGCTGGGTCTCTCCTAGTATGGAAAACGTGCCTCCCGAGCTCCACTGCTTGCCTGCCTCACCGCTCACCCTCAAGCTGATCAGACCTGAAGAGCTCAGGCTCTCTCCTGGTCAGGTCTGGCAACTCCTCACTGCTTCTGAGTCATCTCTCCCTCCCTCTGCCACCCAGTCCAATTCCTTAGGTCTGCCTTTGATGTTCAGGGCTCCCAGATTGCCATATATAATCAATTCATTTGTTTTTTCAGGTCTTTGTTGTAAGAGGGTCCACTGGAAGCATCTGACTACTCTTCCGTTTTGGCCCTGCCTCCAGGTAAATTAAATAAGTGAAAATTCAAGACAATCTTGTTTTCTGGTTTATTCTGCTTGGTTTGAGGTAGTTGTATTTTTTGCATAATAATGGAAGGCTAAATGTTTCATTGGCTTTAATGTCTTTGTTGGATCCACACTATTGCAATAGTGTATCATTATAAATTCAATCACTGCAATAATTAGAGTTTAGGAGTCTAAAGCTTTTCCACAGAAAATAATGTGTAGATTCAAGCATAATTAAAATACTGTAATTCTTCCACTTTTAAATAAACTAATCCTTGTTATGGTCCCACAGTTATATTTGAAAAAGGAAATGTATTCTGATCATTATGGCAATACTAAAATGATTGACTCCAAAATGTCAGTGTTTCCTTTAGACCTATAGCCCCGTAATAAAAAGGTTTTACTGTAGAGAAGGAAAATATATATATTGTAAGATGTGACATGAAAGTGAGATGGGAAACTTTGGAATCAATCACCTACTCATTTTCAGTTATATTTAAATCATACAGCTCAGCCTAATATAACCTTATCTGGCAATTTCTGCAAGTGAATGATCTTAAAATTTCTCCATTTCTCTTTTGCATATGCATCTGAAGTTTCCCTAAGAAGATTTACTGGAATTTTGGACACAGCATGAATTTGTTCTTGCTTTCTTTCAAATTGATCCATAAAAGAGAAAGCTAAACAGTCTTCTTTGACCCAGTCGGTACAGGAAGTCAGAGGTGTTGAGAAGAAGGATGAGATCAGACGAAGCCCATTGCTCATCTACTCACCTTTTTAAAAAGTTCCCTTAGTTCATTTTAGTTTAAACAGAGTTTTATCCCCAGGCTCTTTTCTCAGCACACAATTTCTTTACAAAGGCTTTCATTCTTCTCCAAAAGATAAGAGAGCAAATGAGAAAGTTATTGAAACTGAGGAAGATCAAGTTATAGCTTTCTAGCCTAGATATGCTTTATAATTCTTCAGTCAGATATTCTAACTTCTAACCTAAAATATTCTATAACTTTCTAATCTTTATCAGAATTGATGGCATCAGCATAACCTGCCATTCCCATATGATGAGAACCAGCTCAAAATGAACACTGCCATTTTTCTACTTGCTTCCTTCCTCGTTCAAGTCTCTGTCTCTGTATTATTTTTCTATTACTGCTCTAACAAATTACCTCAAACTTAGTGGTTTAAAACAATATAAAATTTTTTACCATACAATTCTGTAGGTTAGAAGTCCAATGCAGTTCTCACTGGGCTAAAATCAAGGCATCTCAAGACCTGCATTTATGTCTGGAGGCTTTGGAGGTAAACTATGTTTCTTTACCTTTTCCAGGTTCTAGAGCCAAATTTCTTGGATCATGGCTTCCCTTTTCCATCTTCAAAGCCAGCAAGTCCATCTTACATTGCATCACTCTGGTCTTGCAGTCATCATCACATGTCCTTTTCTGATTCTGACTCTTCTGCATCCTTCTTCCACTTTTAAGGGCCCTTGTGATTACTTTGGACCCACGTGGAAAATCCAGGATAATCGCTCTATACTAAGGTCAGTGGACTAGCAATCTTAATTCCAACTGCTACCTTGATTTCCCTTTGCCATGTAATTTAACATATTTACAGGTTCTGGGAATTAGGATGTGAGCATCTTTGGGGTCCATTATTCAGCCTACCAGTTTCCAAAAATTCCTCTAGCATTTCCTCCTGAAAATTCATATAAATGCAACCTTGACTCTTCAGGACAAGACTTTATTTAATTCTTTCAAAATTTTCCCAATATAGTAACTTCTTGCAGCATACTATTATGGAAAAAGTACTGATTAGGATTCAAAAGGCTCAAATTCAAGTCCCGGCTATGAGCCACTTGTTTGATATTTACCTTATGTCAACTTCAGCTTCCTTGCTTATTAAGCAAAGCTAATAAATAGTTCATAATTTGACTAGTTCCCAGAGGGTTGTGAGAACCAAATAGATTAATGACTTGAAAGGTCCTTTAAAACTGGTAAGCTGATAAAATGACAAGTTGCAAAACAGTAATATGGACTTTAGAGATATGTTGACCTATGTAAAAATTTTGGCTCTTTCATGTGACCTTGAGGAAGTTTCTCAAATTCTCCTAGTTCATTTTGTCATCTATAAAATGAAGTTAACTCTTAGGGGTGTTAGAAGAATTAAGTAAGATAAAACATGTAAAAGTGCTTAGAACAGTGCTTAGCACACAGTGCATACTAACCACTATTATTAGTTTTGAGAATTATAATTTATTGAACTAGTTTGATTTTTGAGTTTTCCAAATTCTAATATTAATGGAAATGGAGATGTGGCTTATTTGCAGCTTTAGTTAGCATGTGGATAGCATAATTTATTTGTATAAAATCTTAAAATCTTTTTGTAAAATCATGGGGTTCTTAGTTAATTTTTTGTAATCCGTTAATATTATTAGTTTTTGATGTTCAAATTTTCTAAAATTTGGCTGGCCATGTGAGGTCCTTCAAACAGGCTCCTGTTTTAATTTACCTAGAATGCTGTTCCTATGTTTTTGCTCAGCAGAATAATATTAGTTTCTTGCTTTCTGGTACAACAAAATATTCCAGGCTCACATTATACTTTTCTTGGCACAAACCTGGAATCTCCCATTTCTCCAAAAAACCTTGGTTTCTTTTCATGTAAAGGAGTATTTACAAATCAGGATGTAGGTACTGGATGTTCTCATTGCTAATAGTCAGAATTGACTGGATGGCACACAACAACGGGACACACAAAATAATTTTGGAACTATTGAACCAATATAACTATCAATGACAAATCTATTAAATGAGGTTCAAGTGTTTTTACAGGTTTTTTTTTTTCCATTGAGTCTATAACCCACTAAGGGTGTTCAGTTCCTTCAATAACTCCTTTCTTATATTGCTATGTTATCAATTGGATACACATAGGTTTATTTCTTTCTGTTATAATTAATTATAAGATTTTATCTTTTATGATATTGATTTCATTTTAATTTTGACTTGCAGGCTTCAAAACTTAAGTTTAAATACATAAAATGTATACCTGGTGAACTTACATTTATATCTTTGTCCTTTCCAACCAATTCCCATGAATGGTTTTTAGGGGATTTTACTAATTGAACTGAATGCCCCTAAAAATATGTTAAAGTCCTAACCCCTGTACTTGTGAACATAATCTTGCTTGGAAATAAGGTCTTTCTTTCAAGATATTATCAATTATGTCTACGTTGTTCATACCAGTGTAGGGTGAGTCCTAATCTCTTTTCAGTGTGGCTTATAAAGATGGAGAACAGACACAAGGGATAAGACACCATGTGAAGATACATCTGCAAGTCAAGGAATGCCAAAGATTGCCAAGAGCTTCAAGTGTTTCTTAACTTGAAGCGTTCCTTTGGCACTTTTCCTGAATATCTCTTTCCAATACAGTCTTAATTTGGTTAGGCTTGTTATAGTTTTTCCTTGAAGTTCCATCACACAGTTTACCCATCTTATTACTTGGGAAAGTCTAAACACTCCTACAACACTTTTGACCATTTTTTCTGGTTTTATGTTGCTAGAAAGCTCAAAGACACGAGCTGACATTATGAAAGAGCTTTGAAAATCAAAGTGCTTTATAAAGGGAAGGAAATAATATGTTATCATTAACCCCACTTTATTCAAGAAAAAATATATTCAAATATAAATTGATTTGTTCAAGGTGATACAGAAAGTTTATGGGATTTTCTAGTCCTTGGTTTTTGGTTCGTGTCCTTACATGCCTAATACATGGTTTTCTCCTTCCTCTCAAATATTTTTAAACTGCAGGTGAAATAGTTTTCCTTAATCTCTATTACCACCAACCCTCTAAAATACCTTTTCTAAATTTTTATGTCTAACATTTTTAAAGTACATTTTCAATCTTCCTAATTGGGACTCATCATCACTCTATCTATTTCAATCTAATTTTGTATTCACTTCATTCTTACATCCACTTGTATCAATTTTAATATCTATGTTTTTTCACATATTAGACAATAACTTTCTTCATAGCTTTTCCTATCTCACTTCTTTTTTTTTTAATGGCCAACCACAGTTAGATATTTTTTGGGTGCCAGAAAATCTTTTAGAATCATATTTATAACTGGGGAAATCTCCTTATCCTTGTCTTCCCTGCTACTACACACACCCCACACTCACTGTGTCTCTCTTTTTCAACTCACCATAATTTTCCCCAAACCTTCAATATTCTTTTTGTTGTTGTTGTTAAATTTTACTTTATTTTGGTTATGAAATGTATATTTGTTGACTACCTAATGTATGTTAAGTATTGGAGGAAAATAGAGATGAATCAGGCAAGATTCCTTCCCTTAAGGAGAGTACAACACAACCTAAAAGACAGACACGTAAACAAGTAATTGCAGTACTTCATAAGGCCAAGCTTTCAGTATTCAAATGTTCATTTTTATCAAAAAATGAGTGGAAGGGAAAAAAAATAAAAGGAGAAAGAAAGACTGAACAGGAGCAAGGTAGACATTTCCATTACAAACGGGAGAATTTGGAGGGAAAGAAGGGATAACAGGCACCAAGCAAGTCAGCAGAACACATTACATTATCTTTCAAGGCTTAAAAATAATCTGAGACCATCTACACAATGGCTGTGCCCTCCAGGTATTGGTCACACTCTCTGGATTCTGAGTGGAGGCCCCTCAACCCTGGGCTTCAGCTCTGCCTTCCAAGCTCGCTGGAAGAGCAGCTCTGCTACCTTAAATTTGGGCAGTCCCATTCTCTAGTCCATCTGAGTGCTGACTCCATCCTTTCAGCCCAGCCGGTCTCATTCTTCTGCCCCTTGGGCATGGCAGCCCTGCCCCTTCAACTCTGGGCAGCAGATCTGGTCCCATCCCTCTGGCACTTGTGAAGGGCAGCTCCACCCTCCAGAACCCCGAGTTGGTGAAGATCTGACTCTTTCAAACCTAGGAGGTAGTGGCTCCACCTTTGAGACCCCAGAGGTCGTGGCCCTACCCTTCGAGACTGAAGCAGCTCTGCTTCCTGTGCTCCTTGTCTCTTTAGCTTCTGCTTCCTGGTTCCTTGTCCTCTTGGCCCCTCCAGCCTCTAAGCCCGCATCAGCTCTGCTGGGGCAAGTGTTCCAAAGCTCTTTAGCTTCACCAGTAAGTGCCTGGAGGCACCCCACTCTGCAAGGGAGCCTCCTGTGCAAAGGCACTCAGTTCTGTCTCTAAGTGTGTTGACTCCAGCTCTGTCTCTTACTGGTCTCCTAGTTCTGCTGCTGAAGTTTCATTGCTGCTGCTTCTCGCCATCTGCACCATCTCCAGTGTAACTTCCTGCTGAGTCCTCACCAGAATTGTCTTTGATGTCCATAATTACACCAACAGTCTCTTCAAGGCAATCCAGGCTTTCGCTGTTAAGCACTTTAAAACTTCACCCATTCACAGTTTCAAAACTGCTTCCACATTTTAGGTATCTGTTAGAGCAACCACCCACTCCCAGTACCAAATGTCTTAGGCTAGGTTCTCTAGAGAAGCAAAACCAGTAAAGCATATAAATGTATATATAGAGAGAAAGATTTATATCAAGGAAATGGCTCCTGCAGTTGTAGAGGCTGGAACGTCCCAAGTCCATGGGTCAGGATAGAGGATTTTCCTGAATCAGATAGCTGCAGAGGCTGGTGAACCCAATATCAGCAGGTCAGACAGCAGGACTCTTGCTCACTGGCTGTGAAGATTGATGAATGCAAGATCAGCATACAAGGCCACAGGTAAGCTACTAGTTCAATCCCAAAAACTGGAGGTCAGATGAACAGGATCCAGCTGCAGCATTCAGAGTGAGCAAAAGCACACGAGTCTTGCCAGAATGTCCACTTATATTCAAAGCATACCACATGCCCAAGGAAATTCCCTTTCAACTAATTGGCTACTCACAGCAGATCCTATTATGGAGGTGATCACATTATATCAAATCTCATCATGAAACTGATCACAACATCATACGATTACCAAAGTACATTGTAACTGCCAAACCACTGAGAATCATGGCCCAGCCAAGTTGGCATGCAACATTAACCATCTTAACCATCACATCTGTATTTAAAAAAAAAAAAAAAAAGGTAAGTTAATATTCTTCTGGTCTCTAAAGGGGAGCTAAAGCATTTAATAAAAACAAATTTTTTCCCAGCATAAAGTGTATTTGGCAGAGCTGCTGAACTATATAAATAATAGTGATTGTAGACTTTCTGCTTATATTTCACAGATTGCACTGAGTTGAAGACACATTAGTCCAGTTCAGTTTCAATTATTCTGACTTCTCATTAGGGAAAGGATTGATAACTACAGTTTTTCTAATAGCATATAAAACTTTTTGTGATCTAGATTTAATTTAGGCTAATTCCCAGCTAAGCTATTGTATAGTCCATGGAATAAGGCAAGCTAATTTTCTCATGCATGCGGTTAGCTACACAGAGATTGTACCAAGGGCCATTTGTCATTCTCTTAGTGAGTGGACCTTAACTCATTCTCATCAGTTTTAAGAATCAAATCTACCTGTTTATGGGGTAAAGTGTTCAAATTAGTAGGGAGAAAGTTTGATAAACCATTATCCAAATATTTTTTAAATAATTAATGGGTTCAGCGTAACTCCAGTTTCAGGTCTGTTTGTTTTGTTTTGTTAATTTATTAATTTATGTCAAACTAATCTTTAAATATAATCATTTTAATCATCTAAGTTCACTCTAATGCCTTTCATTTAAAACAGTCTTGGATAGGATTGAAGATGGCGGCCTAGTCAAACACACCATGCCATCCCTCTACAGCAAAGACCTGAGGAACAAAGTGAGACAGATACAGATGACAACCTTGACACCCTGGGCATCAAATGAAAGGATATAGACTTAGATCAAACACCAATTGGAAAAAGAAACTGAATGACAGCAGAGAACAGATTAGAGATGCCATGCCAGACAGCCCAGCATAGCAGGGTCTTTTTGAGACAAAAGCAGCAGCAACCCTGGGTGAGGAGTACAAGAAGACAACATCATGGAACTCCCAATAGGAGACAGAGAAACTGTGTCGACATACCCAGAGTGAAGCAAGGTGAGCAGGACAAGAACTGGAGCTGAGGAAGGAAAGTATAGGAAGGAGGATGAGAGCTTCAGTATCCTGGCCGTTATCATTAAGTTTGTGTTAACTTGGCTGGGCCATGATTCTCAGTGGTTTGGCAGTTATTATGTAGTTTGGGAGTTGTATGATGATGTGATCATCTCCATGATGAGATTTGGTATAATGTGATCACCTCCATGATGAGATCTGCTGTGAGTAGTCAGTTGGTTGAAAGGGAGTTTCCTTAAGAGTGTAACCTGCACTGAATATATAAGTGGACTTTCTGGCAAGATTCATGGGCTTTTGCTTACTCTGGATCCTGCAGCTGGCTTCTGTTCATCCTACCTCCGGTTCTTGTGACTTGTGCTAGCAGTTTACCTTTCATCTTGTCTGCCAATCTAGGAGTTCATTGATCTTCACAGCTTGTGAACAAGAATCCTGCTGTCTGACCTGCTGATCTTGGGTTCACTAACCCCTGCGACTATGGGAATCAGGGAGAAGACTCTATCCTGACCCAGAGACTTGGGATGTTCCAGCCTCTACAACCACATGAGCCATTTCCTTGATATAAATCTCTCTCTCTCTCTCTCTCTCTCTCTATATATATATATATATATAGATAGATAGATAGATAGATAGATAGATAGATAGATAGATAGATAGATAGATAGATATAGATATATATATATATACACATATATGCTTTACTTGTTTTGCTTCTCTAGAGAACCCAGCCTAAGACACCAGGGTGCACAGAACAGGGAGGGAGCCAGGAGCCAGACAGGACAACCTCCAGCATCATTATCTGACTGGCAGGGTAGAAGGCAGGCATGGAACAATAGACAAACCCCCCTTTTTTACCTTTGTCTCTCCCCGCATCCCTGGCCACCTGCTCCACCCCTCCTCCACTGGACAGAGCACCTACACAGGCTCTGGCACCTATCCTTCCCCCCCATCTTTGGTCCCCCTGCCCCACCCCACCACCCATGACTGCCCACCCTGCCCTTTCTCCACCCCAGAGAGTGCCTGCGTGACTCCCAGTCACTTGCCTCTCCCCTCCTCCACCAGAGAATGCACCTGCACACCCCCCAGCATCCACCCAACTGCTCCCCTACCCATGGCCATCCAAACCATCAGGAGAGTACTTGCACTCCCCCCAGCTGACAGCCTGCCCCTTCCCCACTGGGAAGCACACATGTGCTCCCCTTGGTTGCCCACCACACCCTTCTTCCATTGAAAAGAGTGCCTACTCACCCCTTGGCTGACCACCCCACTCCCCCTGATGGAGGAAGCTCCTCAGTGCCCCCCAGACATCTGCCTTGCTCCTTGCCCATCACTTACCCACCTGTGAGAGATTGTGAACATTCCCATACTGCCAGATAACACCCGCCCAGAATGTCCTCAGCCATCTCACATGTACCGTGAAAAGTAATAAAGGCTCACTCTTCCTGCTGTTGCCCTGTCCTACTAGGGGCAGGAAATGAATCCCCCTGTATCACCAGGCTAGTAATCAGAAAAACACACTTGACACACCTGCACTGATAAATCAAAACCAAACAAAAATCATAAATAAAACAACACCTTAATGCCTTGAAGACAGCAGACAATATCATATGGTATAAAGAAACAAGACAAGATTGCTCAACCAAATGACCAAAATAAAGGAGCAGAAAATCTTCCTGAGAAAGAGATGGTAGTAGAACTGCCTGATAATGAATTCAAAAGGCATAGTTCCCTCAAAGAGATCAAGGAAAACACAGACAAAATCCTAGAAGAATTCAGGGAAACAATACAAGAACAAAATGAAAAATTAAAGAAACAATTAGAAATCATACAAAAACAAATAGAAATCCAGAAGACTAATAATAAAGTATCAGAAATAGGTAACTCAATGGAAGGGAATAGAAGTAGAATTGAAACAATGGAAGAAATAATTAGTGAAATGGAGGACAAATCTCTTGAAACAAACCTGAGGATCAGAAAAAAGAATGAAAAAAAGATGAAGAAAGCTTAATAGTTACATGGGACACTATGAAGAGGAATAATTTATACATAATGGGAATCCCAGAACAGAAGGCAACAAAAAAAATCACAGAGAGAATTTTTGAAGATTTGCTGGAAGAAAATATCCCCAATATCATGAAAAACAAGAAGATTTCTATTCAAAAACTCAACGAACCCCATACAGGATAGACCCCAAAAGAAAGGCACCAAGACATAACAAACTCAAATTTTTCATGTCCACAGAAAAAGAAAGAATTCTGAGAGCAGCACAGGAAAAACAAAGTATCACCTACAAAGAGACTCCAATAAGACTAAGTTCTGATTTCTTGGCAGAGACCATGCAGGCACGAATACAATGGGATGACATATATAAAACCCTAAAAGAATTGCCAACCAAGAATCATATTATATACCCAGAAAAATTGTCTTCTGAAATATGATGTGAAATTAGGACATTCTCAGGTAAACAGAAATTAATGGAATTTATAAAAACCAGAACAACCTTACAAGAAATATTAAAGGGATTCTTTCAGATAGAGAACCAATGACAGCAGACAACAACCTGAGAACAAGCCACCTGACAGCATCACCAAGATGCCAACCCAGATAAAGAAATCTCAAAAGTAAAATAAAGCTACAGAACTGAAAACAGGGAACCAGAGATGTCAATATGAAATTGATGACAACTACAAAACAAAAAGGGGATGCAAATGGTGTAGTTACAGAACTTTCATATGCAGAGAAAGTTGAGGTAATGTCTAAAAATAACAGACTGTTTTCAACATGATTATAAAGTTAAACCTCACAGTTAACAAAGAAAATTAACAAACCTACACACCAAAATAAAGAAGAAAATGAAAAAGACTCAATAAACATAAAATTGACAAAAACGAAAGGAAATGAAAAGATAATCCACAAACAAAAAGAACTCACCACAGAAAATTAAGTGCAATAAAGAAACTGTTAACACTATTTAAAAAAAGCATAATAAAATGACAGCAGTAATTCATATCTATTGATAATCACAGTGAATGGAAATGGATTAAATGTACAAGTCAAGAGACAGAGAGTGGCAGAATGGGTAATAAAAAATATGACCCATCAATATCTTGCCTACAAGACACACCTTAGTCACAAATATATAAAGAGGTTAAAAATCAAAGGATGGAAAAAATATATCAAGCAGACAGTAACCAAAAAAGAGCAGGAGCGGCAATATTAATCTCTAAAAAATAGACTTTAAATCAAACTCCTTCATAAGAGACAAGGAAGTACATTATATAATGATTAAGAGATCAATCCACTAAGAGGGCATAACCATAATAAATATCTACACACCAATGACAGAGCTCCAAAATACAGAAAACAAACCCTAACAGAAATGATCAGAGAAACAGACAGTTCTACAATAATAGTAAACCCATTGACATTGAGTTAATTCTGACTCATAGCAGATATTAAACAGAACTTTTGACGATGGACAGAAAACTAGGAAGAAACTGAACGAAGATACAGAAGATCTAAATAACACTATCAACCTGCTTGACCTCATAGATGTATACAAAGCACTCCACCCAACAGCAATGCAGTACACAGTCTTCTCCAGTGCACATGGATCATTCTCTAGAATAGACAATATCTAGGCCACAAAGCAAGCCTAAATAAATTTAAAAATATCAAAATAACACAAAACACCTTTGCAGATCAAAACACTATAAAATTAGAAATCAATAACAGGAAGATAAAGGAAAAAAATCAAATACTTGGAAACTAAACAATGCCATGCTTAAAAACCACTGGTTACTAGAAGAAATTAAAAATGAATAAAAAATTCCTAGAATCAAATGAGAATGAAAATATCACATACTAAAACCTTTTGGACACAGCAAAAGCAGTGCTCAAAGGCCAATGTATGTCAGTAAATGCACATATCAAAAAAGAAGCAAAGGCAAAAACCCAATACCTTAACCCTACAACTTGAACAAATAGAAAAAAGAGCAGCAGAAGAAGCCCACAGAGGCCAGAAGAAAGGAAAACATAAAGATTAGAGCAGAAATAAATAAAGCAGAAAAACAATTGAAACAAGACTAGAAGATGGTTAATTGAAAGGATCAATAAAATCAACAAACCACTGGCAAAACTGACAAAAGAAAAAAGGAGAAGCTGCAAATAACTCAAATAAAAAATGAGATGGGCAATAACACAGCAGAACGAACTGAAATCAAAAGGATCATGACAGAATATTATGAAAAATTGTACTGCAACAAATTTGAAAATTTAGAGGAAATGGACAAATTTGTAGAAACACATTACCTACCTAAACTAACACAAAGTGAAGTAGAAAATATGAACAGATCCATAACAAAAAAAAAAAAAAAGAAATTGAAGAGGTTATTCAAAAAAAAGACTACCAACAAAAAAAAGCTCCAGCCCAGACAGTTTCACTGGAGACTTCTACCAAACATTTGGAGAACAGTTGATGCCAATACTTCTTAAACTACTCCAGAATATAGAAAAGGAAGGAATACTCCTAAATTCATTTTATGGAGCCAGTGTAACCAAAATACCAAAGCCAGGCAAAGATACCACTAAAAAAATAATTATAGACAAATATCTCTCATGAACATTGACACAAAAATTCTCTACAAAAATTCTAGCAAATAGAATCCAAAGGCATATCAAAAAAATAATAGTACCTCATGGCCAAGTGGGATTCATACCAGGTATGCAAGAATGGTTCAACATTAGAAAATCAGTCAATATAATCCACCACATAAATAAAACAAAGGAAAAGAATCAAATGAGCATATCAATAGACACAGAAAAGGCATTTGATAAAGTTCAACACTCATTCCTGATAAAAACTCTCACCAAAATTGGAATAAAAGGGAAATTCTTCAACATAATTAAGGGCATATACACAAAACCAACAGCCAAGATTATTCTCAGTGGAGACAGACTGAAAACATTCCCCCTGAGAATGAGAACCAGACAAGGATACACTTTATCACCACTCTTATTCAGCATTAGAGGAATAAGACAAGAAAGGGAAATAAAGGTCATCCAAATTGGTAAGGAAGAAGTAAAACTACCTGTATTTGCAAACGATATGATCCTATACCTAGAACATCCACAAGAAAGAGACTGGAACTACTAGAAGGATTCATCAAATTGGCAGATACAAAATCAACATACAAAAATCTGTTGGATGGATTGGGGGCAAGATGGCGCTCTAGGCAGAAACACCACGCCGTCCCTCCACAGCAAAGATCTGAAAAACTAAGCCTAACAGAGAATCAACAATCCTGAAACCCTAGAACACCAAATGAAGAGATAAAGAACTCAGCCAAACACCAAACGGAGTGAGAATACTAAAAGAGAACGGAGAGCGAGGACAGACTCAGGCAGAGATTCCTTACCAGCTAACGCAGCGCGGATCCACCATCTTGGATTCCTATCGGAGACCAGCAAACGGGAGAGCAGCCTTGCAGAGCATCTGGTCGGAGACAGAACGACTGGTAAACTGCGGTGCGCGCTCTCCCACCACCCACCCCTCTCCGCTTCAGCTGCGGATACCCTGCTTTCCGTGGCCAGGGTCCCTGGGCTGGGGGGTGCTGGTGCTTGGATTCCGCGCGCCTGGGCTGGCGGCTTTCTGGGAGCCGTTTGCTGGCAGCTAGCGAACCTTTCTCTGCCGCCTCCCCCTCCTTTTGCCTGGGTGCCTGGTTCCGAGTGCTGTCTCTGCTCTCTCCTGCGGGGCTGTAGGGCTGCGTGCGGGCGTGTGGCTGTTTCTAGGTCTGGGCTCCCGCGTGGGTGGGATCCCGGGGCCTTTGTTTGTTCACCCCTCTGCTTTCCGTGGCCGGAGTCTCTGAGCTGGGGGGCGCCGGTGCTTGGATTCCGCGCACCCGGGCGGGGGGCTTTCTGGGAGCTGTTTGCCGGCCGCTAGCGAGCCTTTTTCTGCCGCCTCCCCCTCCTTTTGCCTGGGTGCCTGGTTCCGAGTGCTGTCTCTGCTCTCTCCTACGGGGCTGTAGGGCTGCATTCGGGCGTGTGGCTGTTTCCAGGTCTGGGCTCCCGCGCGGGTGGGATCCTGGGGCCTTTGTTCGTTGGCCCCTCTGCTTCCCGTGGCCACGGTCACTTAACCCCAAGACTACCAGCTTCTTGGAATTCGCGCCCCTGAGTGGGGGCTCTCTGGGTCCCATTTGTAGGCACTGACTGCTGGTGTTGCCCTTTTTTTTTTTTTTTCTCTCAATTTTATTTTTCTTCCTTTTTTGATTAGTTTTGTCATCTTTTACCTCTTTTTCTCTTTTGTCTTTCTTCATTGCTTAATTTCTTGTCTCTCTATCTCTTCCTTCTCTTTCTGATCCCTGAATTCCAGGCGATGTATGCCTCTGTACCTTCTGGCCAGGCTGAGCTGTGAAAATTGAGACCGACTCCCCCAGACCTCATAGCTGCATCGGTGGGATCCCTGGGAACTTTGCAGTTCTTTAACTTTTCTGATTTTTATTTGGTCATTCTTTCCTTTTCTTTCTCTTCCCCCTTCTGGTTTCCTCCATCCCATAGTCTCTCATCTGTACATTCCAACGACAAGCTCCCCTAGCATTCTTATATGTTTGTACGCTTTTTGCTCCTCCTCCTCTCTCCTCTCTCCCATATCCAGCTTAGCTTCACACATAACCATCTTCCCGCTGCACCCTACCTACCTGCACCGTGCACTAGACATCACATCACCAAGCGGTGCAGGCACGCCCTAACGGAACCTGCCCAGCACTGACTACCGACCGTCCTGGTGGCTGCAGTGAGTGCCACAAGCAACCCATCCCAGTGGCTCCTCCTCAACTAGATCTGCCCAGCTGTACCACAAGAACGAAAAAAAAAAAAAAATCTACAATCAATAAACGAGAGAAATATCTACTGAATGCCCCGAAAACAGCAAACAATATCAAAACATTTACAAAAACAAGACAAGATGGCTCCAATAGGCGTCCAAATTAAAAAACCAGATAACTCTCCTGTGGAAGAAAATGCACTAGAAGTACCTGATACGGAACTCAAATCACTAATACTCGGAATTTTCCAAGAACTGAGGCAAAAAGCTGACAAACATGAGGAAAAAATAGACAAATTTATGGAAAATACAGACAAAAAATTGGAAGAATTCAGGAAGATGATACAAGAACAAAATGCCAAAATAAATTCACAACTCGAAATTATACAAAAACAACAATTAGAAATCCAAAAGATAAACAACAAGATTTCAGAAATGGACGGTGTCATAGAAGGGCTGAGAAGTAGATTTGAAAACCATGGAAGACAGGATCAGTGGAACTGAAGACAAACACTTGGATACAACTCTGTTTCAGGGAAACTCAGAAAAAAGAACAAAGAAAAATGAAGAGACCCTGAGAGTTATGTGGGACACAATTAAAAGCAAAAACTTACGAGTGATTGGCATACCAGAACAGGGGAAGAAAACAGAAAACACAGAGAGGATCATTGAGGAACGGCTGACAGAAAACTTTCCCAATATCATGAAAGATGAAAAGCTGGTCATCCAAGAAGCTCAACGAACCCCATATAGAAGAGACCCCAAAAGAAAATCACCAAGACATATCATATTCACACTCGCTAAAACTAAAGACAAACAAAGAATCCTGAGAGCAGCTCGTGAAAAACAAGAAGTCACATACAGAGGAGAAACAATAAGACTAAGCTCAGATTATTCAGCAGAAACCATGCAGGCAAGAAGGCAATGGGATGACATATATAAAATCTTGAAAGAAAAAAATTGTCAGCCAAGAATAATATATCCTGCAAAACTCTCATTCAGATTTGATGGTGAAATTAGGTCATTTCCAGATAAACAGAAACTAAAGGAATATGCAAAAGTCAAACCAAACTTACAAGAATTATTAAAGGGAGTTCTTCGATCTGAGGACAAACAGCTTAAGCCCTCAGGCAGGACCTAGGACCTAGGACGCAGGTTAACATGAACCAGATACCATTCTAGGAACTGAACTACAGACGACTTTCCAAAAACAAAAGATATACAACAGGGAATCAGAGAAATCAATCAAAGGATGACAACAACATCAAAACAATGAAAGAGGGAACAAACGGCATAGGTATAGAACCTTCTAAAGGAGAAGAAGGCAAGGCGATACCAAGTAACGGTAGACTGCTTCAAAATTATAAAGATAAGGGTAAAATTCATGGTAACCACAAAAAAAGTTAACAAACCAACTCATAAAAATAAAGACGAAAAACATAAAGTCTCAACAAAAACAAAACCTACAAAAACAAAAGAAATGAACACAAAATCCACAAACAAAAGGAACTCAGCACAAGAGAGTAAGAAGAACAAAGAAAACTTCAGCATCACAAAAAAAAGCACTACAAAATGACAGCAACAAATTCACATCTATCAATAATTACACTGAACGTAAATGGACTCAATGCACCCATAAAGCGACGGAGAGTGGCAGAATGGATAAGAAAACAGGATCCATCTATTTGCTGTCTACAAGAGACACATCTTAGAAACAAAGATGTGAATTTATTAAAAATTAAAGGTTGGAAAAAAATATATCAAGCTAACAACTATCAAAAAAGAGCAGGAGTGGCAATTCTAATCTCAGATAAAATAGACTTTAAAACAAAATCTACCATAAAAGACAAAGAAGGACACTATATAATGATTAAGGGGATGATCCATCATGAAGACATAACCATAATAAATATCTATGCACCCAATGACAGGGCTCCAAAATACATAAAAAAAACTCTAACAGCACTGAAAAGAGAAATTGACAGTTCCACAATAATAGTAGGAGACTTCAACACACCACTCTCAGTAAAGGACAGAACAACTGAAAAGAAACTCAGCAAAGATACAGAAGACCTAAAGGACACAATCAGCCAACTGGACCTCATAGACATATATAGAACAATCCATCCAACCGCTGCAAAGTACACATTCTTTTCCAATGCACATGGAACGTTCTCCAGAATAGACCACATCTTAGGCCACAGAGCAATCCTCAACAAGATCCAAAATGCTGAGATAATTCACAGTATCTTCTCTGACCACAATGCCATCAAGGTAGAAATTAACACTAGAAAGAGCAAGGAAAAAAAATCAAACACATGGAAACTGAATAATAATCTGCTTACACATCAATGGGTAATAGAAGAAATCAGAGATGGAATTAAAAAATTCCTAGAATCAAATGAAAATGAAAACACATCATACCAAAACCTTTGGGACACAGCAAAGGCAGTCCTCAGAGGACAATTTATAGCAATAGATGCACATATCAAAAAAGAAGAAAGGGACAAAATCAAAACATTAACTACAGAACTCAAACAAATAGAAAGAGAACAACAAAATAGCCTACAACCACCGGAAGAAAGGAAATAGTAAAGATCAGAGCAGAAATCAATGAAATAGAGAACAGAAAAACAATAGAAAGAATCAACAAAACCAAAAGTTGGTTCTTTGAAAGAATCAACAAAATCGACAAACCACTGGCCAGACTGACAAAAGAAAAACAGCAGAGGGCACAAATAACCCAAATAAGAAATGAAATGGGGGACATTACAACAGACCCAACTGAAATAAAAAGGATTATAACAGAATATTATGAAAAACTATATTCCAACAAATTTGAAAACCTAGAGGAAATGGATAAATTTCTAGAAACATACGGCCTACCCAAACTACAACAAAGTGATATTGAAAATCTGAACAGACCCATAACAAGAGAAGAGATTGAAAAGGTAATAAAAAAAACTCCCAACCAAAAAAAGCCCTGGCCCAGATGGCTTCACTGGAGAATTCTACAAAACATTTACAGAAGAGCTCGTACCAGTTCTACTCAAGTTATTTCAGAGCATAGAAGAGGAAGCAACACTTCCAAATTCATTCCATGAAGCCAGCATAACGCTGATACCAAAACCAGGCAAAGACATCACAAAAAAAGAAAATTACAGACCAATATCTCTCATGAATATAGATGCAAAAATTCTGAACAAAATTCTAGCCAATAGAATTCAGTATCATATCAAAAAAATAATACACCACGACCAAGTAGGATTCATACCAGGTATGCAAGGATGGTTTAACATTAGAAAATCCATCAACGTAATCCACCACATAAATAAAAGGAAAGAAAAAAATCACATGATTATCTCAATTGATGCAGAAAAGGCATTTGACAAAGTCCAACACCCATTCCTGATAAAAGCTCTCAATAAAATAGGTATAGAAGGGAAATTTCTCAACATAATAAAGGGCATCTATGCAAAACCAACAGCCAACATCATTCTTAATGGAGAAAGGCTGAAAACATTCCCCCTGAAAACAGGAACAAGACAAGGATGCCCTTTATCACCACTCCTATTTAACATTGTGCTGGAAGTTCTAGCTAGAGCAGTAAGGCAAGAAAAAGAAATAATGGGCATCCAAATTGGTAATGAAGAAGTTAAACTCTCCCTGTTTGCAGATGATATGATACTATACATAGAAAACCCTAAAGACTCCACGAGAAATTTACTGGAACTAATAGAAAGATTCAGCAGAGTAGCAGGATACAAGATAAACATTCACAAATCAGTTGGATTCCTATACACCGGTAAAGAGAACGATGAAAAGGAGATCAGGAAATCAATACCATTTTCAATAGCCCCTAAAACAATAAAATACTTAGGAATAAATCTGACCAGGAATATAAAAGACCTATACAAAGAAAACTACAAAACACTGCTGCATGAAACCCAAAGGGATCTACATAAATGGAAAAACATACCATGCTCATGGATAGGCAGACTCAACATTGTGAAAATGGCAATTCTACCTAAAGCAATCTACAAATACAATGCAATTCCGATACAAATACCAACAACATTCTTCAAAGAGATGGAAAAACTAATTATTAACTTTATATGGAAAGGGAAGAAACCTCGAATAAGTAAAGCACTACTGAAGAAGAAGAATAAAGTTGGAGGACTCACACTACCTGACTTGAGAACCTACTATACAGCTGCAGTACTCAAAACAGCCTGGTACTGGTACAACAACAGAGACATTGACCAATGGAACAGAATTGAGAACTCAGATGTAAATCCATCCACCTACGGTCACCTGATTTTTGACAAGGGCCCAAAATACATCAAATGGGGAAAAGACAGTCTTTTTAACAAATGGTGCTGGCAAAACTGGATATCCATTTGTAGAAAAATGAAACAGGACCCATACCTCACACCATATACAAAAACTACTTCAAAATGGATCAAAGACCTGAATATAAAGCCTCAAACTATAAAATTCATAGAAGAAAAAATAGGACCAACACTTCAGACCTTAATACATGGCATTAACAGGATACAAACCATAAACATCAACACAAAAAACCCAACAAATAAACTAGATAATTGGGATCTTCTAAAAATCAAACATCTATGCTCTTCAAAAGATTTCACCAAAAGAGTTAAAAGAGAACCTACAGACTGGGAAAAAATTTTTGGACACTACAAGTCAGGCAAAGGTCTAATCTCCATAATCTACAAGAAAATCCAACACCTCTACAACAAAAAGACAACCAATCCTATCAAAAAATGGGCAAAGGAAATGAACAGACACTTCACCAAGGAAGACATTCAAATGGCCAACAGACACATGAGGAAATGCTCGCGATCACTAGCCATTAGAGAAATGCAAATTAAAACCACAATGAGATACCATCTCACCCCGGCATTACTGGCACGAATCAAAAACACTGGAAATAACAAATGTTGGAGGGGCTGCGGGGAGACGGGAACTCTTATACACTGCTGGTGGGAATGCAAAATGATACAGCCATTTTGGAAAATGATATGGCGTTTCCTCAGAAAGCTAGAAATAGACGTACCATTCGATCCAGCAATCCCACTCCTAGGAATATATCCTAGAGAAATAAGAGTCATCACTCGAATAGACATATGCACACCTATGTTCATGGCAGCATTATTCACAATAGCAAAACGATGGAAACAACCTCGATGTCCATCAACAGACGAATGGATACACAAACTATGGTACATACACACAATGGAGTACTATGCAACGAGAAAGAACAATGAATCGGTGAACCATCTCATAACATGGATGAAACTGGAGGACATCATGCTGAGTGAAATAAGTCAATCACAAAAGGACAAATATTGTATGAGACCTCTATTGTAAAAACCCATGAAAAAATTCACATGCAAAATGTAACAATCCTTGTTGGTTACCAGGGATGGGAGGGGGGGGGAAATACTAAATAGGTAATAGGTAAGTGGTAACTTGGGTGAGAGATGAGATAGTACATAGTACAGGGGAAACTAACACAACCTGCACAAGGAAAGGTCATGGAGGCCCTATAGACACATCCAAACCCCCCGAGGGACTGAGTTATTGGACGGAGGGCTCTGGGGACCATGATCTCGGGGAACATCTAGCTCAATTGGCATGACACTACTTATAAAGATAATGCTCTACATTCTACCTTGGTGAGTAGTGTCTGGGGTCTTAAAAGCCTATGAGCGGCCATCTAAGATACTCCACTGATCTCATCCCTTCGGGAACAAGGGAGAACGAAGAGAACAGGATACAAGGAAAAGATTAGTCCGAAGGACTAATGGTCCACAGCTACCAAGGACTCCACGGGACTGAGCCCAGTACAGCTGGATGGTGCCCGGCTACCACCAATGACTCCTCTGACCAGGATCACAACAGAGGGTTCTGGGCAGAGCTGGAGTAGGATGTAGAGCATAATTTTAACTCCCAAAAAAAAAAAAAAAAAAAAAAGAAGACCAGATATACTGGCCTAAAGAATACTAGAGAAACCTCGAGAGTGTGGCCCCCAGACACCCTTTCAGCTCAGAGGGGAAGTTACCTTCAAGGTTCGATGTTAAGCCTGGGAACGGACACCCCAGTAAAACTAAATGGGACTAACGATGTACAGGAGTCCGGTGACAAGGGCCAGAAGGCAGAGGGAGAGTAGGAAACTGATGATAAGGAACACAAATTGAATAAGGACACTGTCGATGTATTGTGAGATTGTTGACCACTGCTATAGGGCAACATTTGTAGTAACTATTAAATGGGAGGCTGTTTTGTCCTGTAAGCCTTCATCTTGGGCGAGAATGGCAGCACAATTGGAAGAGCATAGTCAATATCACTTAAATGTGTAAGTAAAAAGTTTTGAAATGGTGGTTAAATAAAATAAAAATAAATAAATAAACAAATGAGACTAAAGAGGTACAATAGTCCACTGACAAGGTCCAGAAGACAGAAGGGGACAAGGAAGCCCCCTGGTGATAGGGAACACAAGGTGGAGTAAGGATATTCATGATGTGCTGTGAGATTGTCAACCATTGTCATAGGGCAACATGTGTAGTAACTGTTAAATGAAAAACTATTTTGTTCTGTAAGCCTTCATCTTAAGTGAGAATAACAGCACAGTTGGAAGAGCGTAGTCAATGTCACTGAACTGTGAATGTAGAAAATTTTGAAACGGTGTATCTTTGGCCATCTGTAATTTTCATAAAAAAAAAAAAGGTTGAGAATTTAGAGGCTTAATACGTTGTGGGGTTGTTAACCAATGTCAAAAAAAACAACATGTGTACTACTATTTCATGAGAAACTATTTGCTCTGTAAGCTTTCACCTGAAGTACAATAAAATATATATTAAAAAACAAAAAAATAAAAAAAATAAAAAAGTAAAAAAATCTGTTGGATTATTCTACACTAACAAAGAGAACTCCAAAAAGGATTTCAGGAAAACAATACCATTTACAATAGACCCCCAAAAGATAAAATACTTAGGAATAAACCTAACTAGGGGAGTAAAGAACTTATACAAAGAAAACTACAAACCACTACTGCAAAAAACAAAAAGAGACTTTCATAAATGGAGAAAATACACCATCTCAAGGATAGGAAGACTTAATATTGTGAAAATGTCAATCCCACCCAAAGCAATCTATAGATGTAATGCAATCAAAATTCCAACAACATTCTTTAACAAGATGGAAAGACTAATCATCAACTTTATATGGAAAAGAAAGAGGCCCTGGATAAGTAAAACATCACTGAAAAAGAAGAACAAAGTAGAAAGCCTCACACTACCTGATCTCAGAATCTACTATACAGCTATGGTAGTCAAAACAGCCTAGTACTGGTGCAACAGCAGATACATAGACAAAAAGAAAAGAATGGAGAACCAAGATACAAATCCATCCACCCATGGACATCTGGTCTTCAATAAAGGGTCAAAGTCCATTAAATGGAGAAGAGATATCTCTTCAACAAACGGTGCTGGTAAAACAGAGAAATGAAACAGGATTCATACGTCACCCTATACACAAAAACAAACTCAAAATGTATCAAAGACCTAAATTTAAAACCTAAAACTATAAAGTTAATGTAAGAAAATATAGGGACAACTCTAGGGGCCCTAACTTACGGCATAAATAGAATATCAAGCATAGCCAAAAATGCACAAACTTCAGAAGATAAACTAGATAACTGGGACTGCATAAAAATTTAATATTTATGCTCATCAAAAGACTCTTCCAAGAGAGTGAAAACAGAACCTACAGACAGGGAAAAAATCTTTGGCAATGACATATCTAATAAAGATTTAATCTCTAAAATATACAGAAAACTTCAACAACTCAATAAAAACACAAGCAACTCAATCACAAAATGGGTAAAAGACATAAACACTTCACCAAAGAGGACATTCTGGTGGCCAATAAATACATGAAGAGATGTTCTCAATCATTAGCCATTACAGAGATGCAAATTAAAACCACGATGAGATACCATGTCAACCCTCTAAGAATGGCATTTATCAAAAATTCAGAAAGCAATAAATGCTGGTGAGGTTTTGGGGAGATTGGAACTATCCCAAGCTGCTAGTGGGAATGTAAGATGGTATAACCACTATGGAAAAATATGGCACTTCCTTAAAAAGCTAGAAATAGTCTCATTTGACTTCTGGCAATATGGCACTCTAGGCAGAAGCACGCCATCCTTCCACAGCAAAGATCTGAAAAACTAAGCCAGAGAAAACAGCAATCCTGAAACCCCAAACATCAAATGAAGAGATAAAGAACTCAGCCAAGCACCAAATGGAATAAGAAACTGAGAGAGAACAGAGAGAGAGGAGACACACATGCGGAGTTCCCCTATCAGCTAATGCAGAACGGATCTGCCATCTTGGACTCCTATCAGAGACCAGCAAATAGGGGGTACGAGAAAGCAGCTTCACGGAGCTTGCAGCAGGAGACAGAACAACTGATAAACAGTGATACGCGATTTCCCGCCCCCCACCCTTCTTCACCCCCACTTGGCATCCTCTGCTTCCCGCAGCCTGTCTCTTGGCCGGAAAGCACCGGCTGCTTGGATTCCACCCGCCTGCACTGGCCAACTTCCTGAGTTCCATCTGTTCGCTGCTGGTGTTGCTTCTTTCTGCTTCTTTTGATTTCTTCCTTACCTCTCACCACCCCCCCCCCCGCAATTCCACTCAAATACCTGTCTCCGTGCACCATCTTTGCTTCTTCCTGAGGGGCTGTGGAGCTCCGCTTAAGTGTGGAACTGCTTACAGGTCTGTGCTGCCACGCTGGTGGGATCCCGGGGCTTTTTGTTTGTTTCTTTTGAATTGTTAGCTTTGTTTCTTTTCCTTTTCTCAAGTTGGGAGCCCGTTCTGGCCAGGCAGTGCTGTGCGGCTACCCCCTCAGTTTGCGCAGATGCTCAGAGGGATCCCTGACAGCATTTCTTTTTTTGTAGGGTTTTTTTTTCTGTTTTTTCTGGGGGGGCGGTTCTCGTTCTCTTTTTTTTAATTTGTTTTGTTTTCTTTTCCCTCTTTTTCCCTTTTTGTCTTTCTTCATTACTCAGTTTCTCATCTCTCTATACCTTCCTTCTCTTCCTGTCCCCTGAATACCTGGTGCTGTGTGACACCTCTATGCCTTCTAGCCAGGCTGTACTTTAACTCCTGGGAACAACTTCCCCAGACCTTGTAGCCACATCAGTTGGATCCCTGGGAGCTTTTCTTTTCTTTTTTCTTTCTAATTTTTATTTATTCATTATTTTCTTTTTTTTTTTCCTTCTTCTTCCTCTATTTCTTTTTCTCCATTTCACAGTCTCTCATCTCTCCACTCCAAAGGCAAGCTCCCCTAGGACTCTTTTTTGTTTGTATTTTTTTGGTTCCTGTTCCTCTCTCCTCTCTCATACCCATCTTAGCTCCGCACATCAAAATCTCCCCCCTCCATCCTGCTTACCTGCACTGTACACTTAACATCACACCACCAAGCAGCACAGGCACTGCCTACCTGACCCACCCTGCACAGATTCCCGACCCACCCTGGTGGCTATAGTAAGTACCACAAACAACCCATCCCAGCAAGTCCTCTTCAGCTAGACCTGCTCTGCTGTACCATATCTGAACGACTGACCCTGCCAATTGGAGAAGGAACCAAAAAGTATCATGCCCACAGACAAGCAAACAACAAAAAGCACACAGCCCGCCTGATCAGACATAGGCAAATTAAAAAAAAAAAAAGGACAAAACAAAAAAATCTAAAATCAATAAATGAGAAAAATACTGAATGCCCTGAAGACAGCAGACAATATCAAAACATTTAGAAAAACAGGACAGGATGGTTCCAGTAGGCATCCCAAATAAAATACCAGATGACATTCCAGTAGAAGAAAAGTGACTAGAACTACCTGATAGAGAATTCATATCTCTAATACCCAGAATTATCCAAGAGTTGAAGCAAAAAGCAGACAAAAATGAGGAAAAAATGGACAAATTCATGGAAAAGACAGATAAATTCATGGAAAATACAGACAAAAAAATGGAATAATTCAGGAAAATAATGCAGGAAAAAAATGCCAAAATAAATTCACAACTAGAAATTATACAAAAACAACAATTAGAAATCAAAAAGATAAACAACAAGATTTCAGAAATGGACAGTGTCATAGAAGGGCTAAGGAGCAGATCTGAAACCATGGAAGACAGGATCAGCAGAATTGAAGACAAACACTTGGATACAACTCTGTTTGAGGAAAAATCAGAAAAAAGAACGAAGAAAAATGAAGGGACCCTGAGAATTATGTGGGATATAATCAAAAGCAAAAATTTTCGAGTGATCGGAGTTCCAGAACAGCGGAAGAAAACAGAAAACACAGAGAGGATCACTGAAGAACTGCTGACAGAAAACTTCCCCAATATCATGAAAGATGAAAAGTTGGCCATCCAAGAAACTCAATGAACCCCATATAGGATAGACCCTAAAAGAAAATCACCAAGGCATATCATAATCACACTTGCCAAAACCAAAGACAAACAAAGAATCCTCAGAGCAGTTCATGAAAAAGAAGAAGTCACATACAGAGGAGAAACAATAAGACTAAGCTCAAATTATTTGGCAGAAACCATGCAGGCAAGAAGGCAATGGGATGACATATATAAAACCTTGAAAGAAAAAATTGCCAGCCAAGAATAATATATCCTGCAAAACTCTCGTTCAAATATGATGGTGAAATTAGGACATTACCAGATAAACAGAAATTAAGGGAATATGTAAAAACCAAACCAAACTTACAAGAATTATTGAACGGAGTCCTTTGATCAGAGAACAAATAACTTCAGCTCACAGGCTGAATCTAGGACGCAGGATCGTACCAGCCAAATACAAATCTAGGAAATCAACCCTCAAGGACTATCCAAAACCAAAAGACATACAACAGGGAATCAGAGCAGTTAAATCTGTAAATGAAAACAACATCAGAACAATAAAAGAGGGAATAAACGGCGTAGGTATAGAACCTTCTCATGGAGAGGAAGGCAAGGTGATACCATGTAATAATAGACTGCTTCAAACTTAGAAAGATATGGGTAAATTTCATGGTAAACACAAAGAAAGTTAACAAACATACTCATAACAATAAAGAGGAAAAACATCACATCTCAGTAAAAATAAACCTACAAAAACAAAAGAAATGAAAAAAATCCACAAACAAAAGGAATTCAGCACAGGAGAGTAAGAGGACACATTCTTTTCCAATGCACATGGAACGTTCTCCAGAATAGACCACATCTTAGGCCACAGAGCAATCCTCAACAAGATCCAAAACACTGAGATAATACAAAGGATCTTCTCTGACCACAATGCCATCAAGGTAGAAATTAACAACAGAAAGAGCAAGGGAAAAAAATCAATTACATGGAAACTGAATAACCCTGCTTCACAATAGCAAAAAGATGGAAATAACCTAGATGTCCATCAATAGATGAATGGATAAACAAACTATGGGACATACACACAATGGAGTACTACCCAATGATAAAGAACAATGATGAATCTGTGAAGCATCTGATAACATGGATGAAACTGGAGGACATTATTCTGAGTGAAATAAGTCAATCCAAAAGGACAAATATTGTATGAGACCTCTATTGTAAAAACTCATGAAAAAGTTTACACACAAAAAGTTACAATCTTTATTGGTTATGAGGGATGGGAGGGGTGGGGGAAATACTAAATAGACAATAGATAAGTGTAACTTTGGTGAAGGGTAAGACGGTACACAATACCAGGGAAGCCAGCACAACTTGTACAAGGAAAGTTCATGGAAGCTCCATAGACACATCCAAACTCCCTGAGGGACTGAATTGCTGGGCGGAAGGCTGTGGGTACCATGGTATCGGGCAACCTAGCTCAATTGGCATAACACAGTTTATAAAGACAATGTTCTGCATTCTACCTTGGTGAGTAGCGTCTGGGGTCTTAAAAGCCTGTTAGCAGCCATCTAAGATACTCCACTGGTCTCACCCCTTCGGGAGCAAGGGAGAATGAAGAGAACAGGATACAAGGAAAAGATTAGTTCAAAGTTCTAATGGACCACAGCTACCAAGGCCTCCACCAGACTGAGTGCAGTACAGCTAGATGGTGCCTGGCTACCATCACTGACTGGTCTGACCAGGATTACAACAGAGGGTTCTGGACAGAGCTGGAGAAGGATGTAGAACAAAATTCTAATACACACAAAAAAAAGACCAGATTTACTGGCCTGAAAGAGACCGGAGAAACCCCATGAGTAAGGCTCCCAGACACACTTTTAGCTCAGTGGTGAAGTCACTTCTGAGCTTCTCCATTCAGCCAGTGATTGGACAGCCCCATAAAACAAAACGGGACTAATAAGGCACTGCATTCCAGGGACAAGGAGTAGAAGACAGAAGGAGACAAGAAAGCTGGTGATAGGGAACCCAAGTTTGAGTCACGACAGTGTTGACATCTAGTGGGGTTGTTAACCATTGTCATAGGGCAACATGTGTACTGTTTAATGAGAAACTATCTTGTTCTGTAAACCTTCATGTAAAGTGACAATAGCAGCACTACTGGAAGAACATAATCGATGTTACTGAATTGTGCATGCAGAAATTTTTGAAATGGGGTATCTTTGCCTATGTATATTTTCACCAAAAAAAAAAAAAAAAAGGTCAAGAAGGGAGAGGGTTGACATGTTGTGGGGTTGTTAACTACTGTCATAAAATAATATATGTACTGACTGTTTAAAGAGAAACCATTTGTTCTGTAAACCTTCACCTAAAGTACAATAAATAAATAAATAAAGCTAGAAATAGAAATATCATATGATCTAGCAGTCCCACTCCTAGGAATATATCCTAGATAAATAAGGGCAGTGACAGGAATAGACATATGCACACCCATGTTCACTGCAACATTATTCACAATAGCAAAGAGATGGAAACAACCTAAGCGCTCATCAACAGATGAATGGCTAAACAAATTACGGTACATACACACAGTGGAATACTACCCAATGATAAAGAACAATGATGAGTCAGTGAAGCACCTCACAATATGGATGAATCTGGAGGGCATTATGCTGAGTGAAATAAGCCAATCACAAAAGGACAAATACTGTATGAGACCACTATTATAAAGACTCAAGAAAAGGTTTACACACAGAAAGAAACAATCTTTGATGGTTACAAGGGAGAGGAGGGTTGGGAAGGTGAAACCACTAACTACATAGAAGACAAGTGTTAACTTCAGTAAAGGGAAAGACAATACACAATATACAGGAAGTCAGCACAACTTGACCAAGGCAAAGAAAGACACTTAGAGAAACACAAGAAATAAAAAAAAACAAGAGGCAACCACAGTCAATACAGCATATACAACCATACATCAACAGTAAAAACAAATAACTTACAAGCAGATACATGTGCTGAATAGGGGAAGGAGGGTGTAAAGGAGTATAACCATGTACATATATAGGTTAGGCTGTGGATATTTTTACATACATATTTGTATGTAAAGCCATGTATATTCATATATAATACAGCACGAAAGGAGCACAGTCATAGAAGCTTCCTAGACACTTTCAAACACCTTGAGGGACCAAGTGAGTGGGGCTGAGGGCTGGGGACCATGGTTTCGGAGGACAACTAGGTCAATTGGCATAATATAGTTCATAAAGAAAATGTTCTACATTCTGCTTTCATGAGCAGCGTCTGGGGTCTTAAAAGTTTGTGAGCAGCTATCTAAGGTACATCTATTAATTCCACCACGTTCAGGACAAAAAAGAATGAAGAAAACCAAAGACACAAGGAAAATATTAGTCCAAAGGACTAACAGACCACATGGACCACAGCCTCCACCAGCCTGAGCCCAGAAGAACTAGATGGTGCCCCGCTACCACCACCGACCGCTCTGACAGGGATCACAATAGAGGGTCCTGAGCACAGCAGGAGAAAAATGTTGAACGAAATTCAAATTCACAAAAAAGACCAGGCTTACTGGTCTTTCAGAGACTGGAGGAACCCCCAAGACTATGGCCCCCAGATACCCTTTTTACTCAGAACTGAAGTCACTCCCAAAGTTCACCTTTTAGTCAAAGATTAGACAGGCCTATAAAACAAACAATAACACATGTGAGGAATGTGCTACTTAAATCAATCAAGTAAACAAGACCAAATGGGCAACATCTGCCCAAGAGCAAAGACAAGAAGGCAGGAAGTGACAGGAAAACTGGACGAATGGAAATGCAGAACCTGGGATGGAAAGGGGGAGAGTGCTGACACATTGCAGGAATTGCAACCAATGTCATGAAACAATTTGTGTATAATTAAAAATAAATAAATAAATGAAACAGTCTTTCCCAAGCACTAGTTCCATGAGATGTTAATGGATGTTATACAAAGCATGAGGGAAATGCTAGGTTAAAATTAAGTTAAACATGTTTGCTTCTTATAAAAATTCTCAAAGCCTTTAATATGATAATGTGTATTACGAATCTCTAAGAGTAGACTGTTTCTCAACTTGATTTGGCAAGGGCATCCTTTTTTTGCCACTGGTCATTTCAAGGATGAATTGGAAAACACTGATCAAATTAATATAACTCTATCTTAAAATATATGAGAATGGGCCAGGCTTCTCTCATTCCCACAATAGATAATAAACCACGGGATCAAAAATGAATAAAATACCCCAAACAACATTTTAGCTGAACTCAGTCATTTATTAAGCAGATGTATAGTGAAGTCTTATCTTTTACATATGAACCATGAAGAGCCTTAAAATTAATGCAAAAAGAATATAAGTATTGGGCCTATATAAGCTGTGTAACTTATGTGTAAGAAGCAACCGATGCAAAAGCAGAGAGGTTGAGGCAGTATTTGAAAAGGATAACACATTAAACTAACGCCCCAGCTAAGATTCATTTTTTTCCTAACACATTATAATCTAGCATTACCTAGGGAGAAATAAAACATGGATGTGTTTCAGCAAGAATGGGTAGTAACAAACAGAATTGAAGAATAAGGAGAAGATCCAGAGAATGGACCATTGTCTCAAGATATTGGACCCCATAGTCACAGGCCCTTTGAAGGCAAGAGCACATTTGAAGGCAGGATCACTCACTGTGGGATAAAGCAAGGAGTTGTTGTTGTTAGGTGCATGGAGCCAGTTCCGACTTATATAGCATCCCTATGGACAACAGAACAAAACACTGCCCGGCCCTGTGCCATCCTCACAATCATTGTTATGCTTGAGCCCAACCGATAAAAGAAAATCTAAAACAAACTCCCAACTTCACAGTTTTGCCTACGAATAGTCTTAAGAAACATGGAAAATATAGGCATATTTCTTTTTAATGCATTTAAAAAGCTAGGAGCATCCACTATTGCTCACTCTCCATCCCATCTCATCTCCCTGGACATACACAATTGTTTTTCTGGATGTCCAGAAATTCAGAAAGCAAAAGTAGCTATTTAGTCAAGACCTCTAAAGACAGAGAGTGGCCATGTAGTTCAGGGATTAGCAAGTTCACAGAAAACACCTAGACATTGAAAAACCAGCAGAACTATAATAATAATAATAAGTTAACATGTTATAGCTAACACATATAACACTGCACGGCATTAAATGTTCTCAAACATGTATTCACTGATTTAACTCTTAGGACAGCTCTGTGAGGTATGTACTACCATTATTCTGATTAAAGATAAGGAAACTGAGACACAGACACATTAACTATATGGTCCAAAGTTGACACTATGGCATGCAGAAATAGAATTCAAACTTATCTTTTGAATTCCAGATTTCTTACTCTTAACAACTATGCTATGCAGTACTTAAAAACCAGTCTCCATGAAGTCAATTCTGACTCAAGGCAACCCCATGTGTTTAAGAGTAGAACTGCACTCCATAGGGCTTTCATGGCTGTGCCCTTTTTGAAGCAGATTGCCAGGACTTTCTTCTGAGGTGCCTCTGGGTGGGGTCAAAGCACCAGCCTTTCAGTTAGTGGCCCACTGCTTAGCCACTTGCAAGTACTTAATCATTCTAAAATCTTTTCTGAAATGTGTGTTTTAATTGTTAAGGGTTGTTATACCTAATAATTTAGTTAAATTTTAATCCTCTAAATGAATCCTGCATCTTTCACCTGTAGTCAATCCATTACTTCCTGGTTTTTGAAAACCTATTCCAAATCAAAAGACATTCTCAAATGCCTTGTTGGAATATTTGGGGCTCCCTCTTACGAGTGAAGAGAATTTCTTTTCTGGCAAGATGAAGGAGATATAAAGACAGGAAGGGGGAAGTTTGATTTGGTTTTTGTTTATCTCAAGGGCTCGCCGAAAATCTGTTGAGCTGCTGTTTCATGTGGTGAGACTTTGCAGACCATGTCAAGACAGCTTGCAGACAACTCATTTTTCATTTAGGAAATGTGCGCTTAATGGCTTCAGTGCCTGAGGTTTCCTTTGAATCAAATTTTGAGATGCCCTTGCTTTGGTTTCATTTGGAATTTGGAAGAAAAGGAGTTGTGAATGAAAACTCTTCTTGTTTATATACTTTTATCTACACACAGGAGAGAGAAAACACAAGATAATTATGACCCCATATGAAACCAATCCCTTGGTGACTAAAATCTAGTTATGTCTTAATATATTTTATCATCCTATTATAGATTATGATTGTATTTTCCCTGTTTTGTATCCATTTATATAACTATTACAATGAATTTATGTTGGTGCAGTTTAGTATTTTTTTAAAGTGGCTGTGTAAGTTTAGCTCATATTCCAATGATAATGTTTTTGAAGGATATCCCTGAAGATACGTAGTTTACAAAGTCAGTTTGTTATTGATTCTAAGATCAGTTTTTTTCTTTAATTTTCTCAATATAAATTTCCAATATTAGTTAAGTAAATGAGCATCATGGGCTATCCGTATTAATTACCCATCCAGTGGCTGCTGAAAAACTACATATTGATGTCCAGACTTATGCTAAGTTCTGTGTGGATTATATTTAAGTTTTAATGCTCTGGAGACATTAGCAAGTCTATCTCTTTGGACTCTTTCAAACCCCTTATCTGTTTATGAGATAAATGAATTCTGTACTATAAATCATTTTCAGAAATATAACCATGAGTAAGAAACAGTCCCAAAGACATTTGGTATCATTGATCATAGCTTGTCATGATCGTTCAATTATGTGGGTGAAATCTTACTTGTCAGAAGATATTTTTTTATTGTGGTTGATGTGTTTCTCTCACTGCAGGTTCACAAGTTTATGAATGCCTGAAAGTGAATCCTTCGATTTCTTTTCAAAGACAGACAGGAAGAATCCTGTGCTAAGTGCTATGCAGTTGTATGCAGAAAATTCAATGATTTTAGAAAATGGGTAATTAAGCTCTATTATTACTTGATAAGGTATATATAACAACTGTCCATTTATTCTGTCGTTAATTTAGGACTGTTTATTATTCTATGATCCTAAATACACAGATGGTGGCTTAAATGTGGTAGAGCAAGTATAAGGTTATGTTTCACACTGTATATTCAAATCACATTATCCACAGTTCACATCAATTGTTGACTATGTCATTATAAATTATGCATATTTTCTATAATGTACTTATGAAATAAAACTTTATCAGCCATCTTCACTTTAAAGGATAACAGATGAAAAATCTCCCTAAGTTATAGAATGAGCTTAGAGAAATGAAAGTCAAAATGGGAAATCAGACACATGGCAATCTTGCAATTTATATAGAGGTCACCTGGCCTGGTGAAGAGTGATTCTGAAAGATGTCAACTGATTTTTTTAAGGAAATTTAAATTCTAAAAAAAAAAAAGAGTAATTATATTTACATTTGGTTCTTTTACAATAGGCAAATTGGCATAATAACAAGGAAGTCATTAAATAACTGTAGTATATTAATACAATGGAGCATTGCTATTATATTCTTTAGGAATATGAAGAAATGCTACTGATATGATGGTAAATATAAAAAGCAATATACCAAATGGCATATGAATTCACCAGCACCACTTGCCATTGAGTCAGTTGTGACTCATGGTGACCCCCTATGTGTCATAGTAGAACTGTGCTCTGTAGGATTTTCAATGGCTGTTTTATTTGGAACTAGATTATCAAGCTTTCTTCTGAGGTGCCTCTGGGTGGAGTTGGACCACCAACCTTTTGGTTAGCAGCCAAGCACTTAACTGTTTGTGCCACCCAGGGACTCTATATGCATTCAAGTCAATTAATACTTGCATGTTTGTGATAATGTAAATAGTTCTTGTTGAGACGATTACTAGTGATATTTATATTTCTCGTTATACATTTCTTCATTTTCTGAATTTTTCAAAATGAACATTTAAAAAAATAATTCAAATAATAATGATATTAATAATATCTAATAGTATTCATTAATTCACCAAATTTTGAGCACTTAATATGTACCTTGCACCATTCAAGATATTAGGAATACAACAGTACACAAGGAAGACAAGTCTCCTACTTTCACATTCTAGTAGAGAAGACAAACAACAGTAAAAGATACACTATCAAATGATGGTAGGTAATAATTGTTAAGCAGACAATGAAGATGGAGAGAGACTGAGTGAGAGGTGACTTTAAGCTGAGATCTGAATAAAAAGCGAGATATGTGATGATCAGGTGAATAAACATTCAGGAAGGGGGAGCGTCTAGTGCAAAGGCTGTAAGAGCAGAATTAGCTTGGCAAGTGTGGTGAGCAAAAAGAAAGTTATTGCGGCTAAAACCTGATGGGAAGTGGGCAGAGTTAACAGAAGATGAAATCATAAGATAGTCACAGTCCAGACATTGTGGAAGTTTATAAGCCAGGTGTTTTGGTTATGGTTCAGTCAGGGAAGCAGAGCCACAAATTCTGGAATACAGATTTGTAATAGGAATTAGACCTTACATAATTGTAGTAGGAACTGTAGAAATAAAGGTCCAAAAAAAAAGGATGAATAGAAAGATTACAGAGAGGTCATTAACAAACTATGGTGCAAGTGAACAAGTTGGAACTTGCAGCAAAATATGGAAGCTAGATACATCTAGCTGCTGCAATGGTTACATTAATATGCAAATACGTTAATAACAAAATAAGGAAGAAATATCCTCAACTACTTCAATCCTCAATTCTGCAACTAGACACGTGGCCATAATTGATATATATAACTTTCTTCTTCTACTTCCTATTTCCCTTTACCCTCATCTGAGGGTGCTTTTTTGTGAGAATTCACATGGGACATGAATATCTTCAGCTTCTGCCCATTCAGAGAGGCTCATGCATATACCTCTTCCCCAGACTTCTATGGCACCAGTTTTTCGAATCATACTCATTTCAAGCCCTTGACAGACTATCCAAATCTAAGGCTGCAATCCTTGAAGCAACGTGGATCTCCATCTCTGGCGATCTCTCCTTTCAGACAAAATGAACCATCAGATGCATTGTTTGAAGTTTTGCATACACAGAATTTTACCATCGTCCTTTAGGGCTACCCTGGAATGGTGTAGTGCTGTAGCTGTGCATTTTTAGGTGGTACCACTACATAACAGAGAACCATCTGCAAACCAGACCTCAAACTTTTCTTCCTCAGTCAAACTGGTCATAGAAAATTATCCACGAGGCCATTTATCATAGGTACAATTTGAGAGAAGGAAGTCAGTGTAGCAGGAAAAGGTGTCATGGGCATCTGGGCCACTTGCTCACACAGCATACTTGTGCTTTCAGGACTTAATGAAGCCCCATCTCATATACTATAACAATTCCATTAGATGATAAGTGCTGCTGAGCATGCCTAAGTTTACAGTTAACCAAACAAACAAAACCCATTGCCGATGAGTCGATTTTGATTCACAGCGACCCTATAGGACAAAATAGAACTGCCCCGTACCAAAGTCAGCGAAAAAGAGGAAGATCTTCAGCGAGATGGACTGACACAGTGGCTGCAACAATGGGCTCAAGCATAAGTGACGATGACACAGGACCAGGCAGTGTTTTGTCCTGTTGTACATGGGGTTGCTATGATTTGGAACTGACTCAGTGGCACCTAACAACAACAACAATCTTTACAGAAGCAGACTGCCACATCTTTCTTCTGTGGAGAGGCTGGTAAGTTCAAACCACCGACCTTTCAGTTAACAGCAGAGCACTTAACCATTGCACAACCAGGGCTCCCATTTTATAGGAAGGTCAAATATTATGGGCAGCTCAATCATATGGTCAATTGATAACATATGGTCACAGTGTTTAGTCTCATGTAGAATCTGTACTGTTTCTTAAAAAGCATGGATATGTGCAGAAGATGCCACAGCATTTTTCCAAGATCTTGAAGGTGTGCACTGTGCATCACATATAGGGACCTACCAAAGGCTTTAAACAGCATCCCTATCTGACACAAGCAGAGCAACTTGAACAGCAGCCTGGACCTATGTTGTGATTTTCTTTTGTTCCAGACCCAGTCAAGACTGGCAGACTTTAAGATTACTCAGTTAATGGGTTGGAGTAAGATGTCCAAATGATGTATGTATAATTTTTTTCCAAAATTCAAAGAGGCCCATTAGTTGCTCTGTCTCTTTCTTAGTGGTAGCAAGGACCAAATGCAACAATTTGTCATTTACCTTAGAAGGGATATTTTGACATACCCTCAACCATTGTACCTCTAGAAATTTCAGCAAAGTTGCAGACTTCTAAATTCTTATGAGATTTATTTCCCACTTTCTCCACCTATGTGTCTTACCAAGGTGTTTAGGATAGTTGTTATTACAGGTCCAAGCACAATTATTAATACAGTGGACCAGAGAAATGTATGGTCAAATGGAGAAGCAATCAAGATCTTCCTTGTGGACCAAATTATGGCAGAGTGCTAAATCCTTGATATAGTCTTGACATAGGACAGCTGAAAGTAAACTTCTACTTTCTTTACTAAGAAATATAGGGAAAGAAGCATTAGACAGATCAATAGCTGCACACAGAGTGCCAAGGGTAATGTTGATTTTTTCCAGCAGTGAAACCACATCTGTAACAGTAACTTCAACTGGAGTCAGCATCTGTTTAATTTTGTAAAAATTCACCACAGTTATTTTCCAAGATCCATCTGGCTTTTTACTGATAAGATAGACCAGTTAAATGGAGATGTAGTGCAAATCACTGCCCTTAAATCCTTCAAGCCCTCGATGCTAGCACTACCAGCAGTAATTCAAAGTTGCTTTTGTTTTGCTACTTCAATAGTAGAGGCAGCATTAGTAATTTCCACTTGGTGTTTCCTGTTCTAATAGCCCTCTCTACCCAGAGAAGGGAACCAATATAAGGATTCTGCTAGTTGCTGAGTATGCCTAGTAGCCAATGCCAGTGATCTCTGGAAGTCAGAACATACTACTTTGGCTTTGATGCCCATTACAGTAATCTTATTCCCCTCTATTATCTCTGACCATTAAATTCCACTACTTGGGCCACTGACTCCCTGGGATATCATCATGTCCATTTTATTCTGCCATCCCACTTCCATGACAACAGTTCCCATTGTCATTCTTCACCTACAGAGAACGCCGCATCAGAACTCCTCAAGGATATCAGTACACCCCTCAGCAATATATTTCTCAGTCTTGGAGAAAACAAATATTAATAAATTAAAAAATAGAAGCAGTTAGAAAAAAAGAGTAAATCTAAGAAATAGATTTATTCTGTTAAACAAAATGTAAAACAGCTACACTTGTTTCTTTTAAAAAAGGTTAATGAGGGAGATTTGGCCTGCCATACATTAAAAATAATTAAAACTGCAAAAACTGTAAGTGAGGGTATTGTGAAAGAATTGACAGGCAGATAAATAGAATGTATTAAATTGTCTGGAAACAGAAACTAGCCTCATCAATCTCTTGGGGGCAGGAGTAAAGAGAGGGAGGAAAGTTTATTCTTTATTCAATAAATAGTGCTGGCTAACTAGATAGTAGATAAGTAGTAACTCTGGTGAAGGGGAAGACAGAAGACATTATACGGGAAGTCAGTACAACGTGACCAATACAAAGTTGTAGAAACTTCATAGACACATCCAAACACCATGAGGGACTGAGTTCCTGGGCTGACGACCGGGGACCATGGTCTCAGGGAACATCTAGGTCAATTGGTATTAGCATAGTTCATAAAGAAAATGTTCTACATCTGACTTTGGTAAGTAGCATCTAGGGGTCTTAAAAGCTTTCTAGCAGCCATCTAAGATACATCTACTGGTCCCATCCCATCCAGAGCAAAGGAGAATGAAGAAAACCCAAAATACATGGGAAATGTTAGTCCACAGGACTAATGAACAGCAAGTAGCACTACCTCCACCAGCCTGAGTCCAGAACTAGATGGTGCCCAGCAACCATCACTTACTGCTCTGACAGGGATCACAATAGAGGGTCCCTGACAGAGCTGGAGAAAAAGTAGAACAAAATTCAAATTCACTAAAAAAGATCAGACTTACTAGTCTGACAGAGACTGGAGGAACCCCAAGACTATGCCCCCAGACACCTTTTAACTCAGAACTGAAGTCACTCCTGAAGTTCACCCTTCAGCCAAAGATTACATAGGTCTATAAAACAAACAACAGCACACATGTGGAACATGCTTCTTAGCTCAATCATATAAAGAGACCAAATGGCAACACCTGCCCAAAAGCAAATATGATAAGGCAGGAAGGGATAGGAAAATAGAATGAATGGAAACAGGGAAACTGGGGTAGAGAAGGGGAAAGTGTTGACACATCACAGGGATTGCAAGACACGTCACAAAACAATTTGTGCATAAATTGTTGAATGAGAAACTAATTTGCTCTGTAAAGTTTCATCTAAAGTACAATTAAAAAATTTAAAAAATAAAATAAATAATACTGGGACAATTATTATATCTTTGGTGGGAGGAATATTATATTTTCACTTAACATCATACAAAAAATTAAATCCAAATAAATGAAAAAATTAACTGAGTATAAAATTATAAAGAAAACATTTGTCAGATCTCAGAGCACAGAATTTTTTTTTCTAGTTATTGCCCTTAATTTTTTTTTTTTTTTGGAAAATTTTCAAATATACAAAAAGCAGCAAGAATAGCATGATGACTTCCAGCAAAATGGCACTCTAGGCAGAAGGACCACGCTGTCCCTTCACAGCAAAGATCCAAAAAACTAAGCCAAACAGAAAAAACAGCAATCCTGAAACCCTGAAACAACAAATGAAGAGGTAAAGAACCCAGCCAAGCACCAAATAGAATGAGAAAACTGACAGAGAACAGAGAGCGAGGAGAGATTCATGCAGAAGTCCCCTATCAGCTAACGCAGCATGGATCCGCCATTTTGAACTCCTATCAGAGACCAGCAAACAGAGGGTACGAGAAACCAGCTTCACGGAGTTTCCAACAGGAGACAAAACAACTGGTAATTTGAGATATATGCTTTCCCACCCCCCACCCTTCTTCACCCCCACTGAGCCTCCTCTGCTTCCTGCGGCCACAGTCTCTTGGCCAGGAAGCACCACCCACCTGCACTAGCCAGCTCCCTGAGTGCCATTTGTTGGCTGCTGGTATTGCTTTTTTTTCGCTTCTTTTGATTTCTTCCTTACCTCTCACCATCTCCCCCTCCTTTCACTCAAATACCTGGTTCCGTGTGCCCTTCTGCTTCTTCCTAAGGGGCTGAGGAACTCCATTTGAGTGTGGAACTGCTTCCCAGTCTGGGCTGCCAGGGGCCTTTGTTTGTTTCTTTGCTTTGAATTGTTTGTGTGTTTTCTTTTCCTTTTCTCAAGTTGGGACTCCGTTCAAGCTGGGCAGTGCTACACGGCTTGGGACTTACCCCCCAAGCTTGCGCAGACAAGCAGAGGGATCACTGAAGGTATATATTTTTGTGTGTTTTTTTGAAGGCTTTTCTTATTCTTTTTTTTTTTTTTTAAATTTCTTTTGTTTTCTTTTCCCTCTTTTTCCCTTTTTGTCTTTCTTCATTACTCAGTTTCTAGTCTGTCTATACCTTCCTTCTCTTCCTGTTCCCTGAATACCTGATGCTGAATACCTCTATGCCTTCTAGCCAGGCTATATTGCAAAGCCTGGGAACAACTTCCCCATACCATGTAGCTGCACTGGTGGGATCCCTGGGAGGTTTGCTGTTCTTATTTCTTTCTAATTTTTATGTATTCGTTCTTTTCTTTTCTTTTTTCTTCTTCCTCTTTTTGTTTTTCTCCATTTCAGTCTCTCATCTCTCCACTCCAACGACAAGCTCCCCTAGCACTCTTTTTTGTTTGTTTCTATGTTTTTGGCTCCTGTTCCACTCTAAGGTCTCCCATATCCATCTTAGATCCACACATAACAATCTCCCCCCTCCATCCTGCCTACATGCACCATGCACTTACCATAACACCACCAAGCAGCACAGGCACAGCCTACTAGAACCTGCCTTGCACTGATTACTGACCCGCCCTGGTGGCTGCAGTAAGTGCCACAAACGACCCATCCCAGCAACTCCACTTCAGCTAGACCTGCTCTGCTGTACCATATCTGAGCAACTGAACTTGCCAATTGGAGAACGACCCAAAAAGTATCGTGCCCACAGAAGAGCAAACAACAAAGAAAATACAGCCCGCATGCTCAGACATAGCCAAATT
This sequence comes from Dugong dugon, assembly GCA_030035585.1. Taxonomy (NCBI): domain Eukaryota; kingdom Metazoa; phylum Chordata; class Mammalia; order Sirenia; family Dugongidae; genus Dugong; species Dugong dugon. The sequence goes on from CM057465.1 coordinate 47,743,460, forward strand.
TCAAAAAAAGGACAAAACAAACAAATCTACAATCAATAAACAAGAAAAATACCTACTGAACACCCTCAAAAAACAGCAGACAATATCAAAACATTTAGAAAAACAGGACAGGATGGTTCCAGTAGGTGTTCAAAATAAAACACCAGATGACTTTCCAGTGGAAGAAAAGGCACTATAACTACCTGATAGGGAATTCAAATCTCTAATAGTCAGAATTATGCAAGAGTTGAAGCAAAAAGCAGACAAAAATGAGGAAAAAATAGACAAATTCATAGAAAAGGCAAACAAATTCATGGAAAATACAGACAAAAAAAATGGAAGAATTCAGGAAAATAATGCAGGAAGAAAATGCCAAAATAAATTCACAACCAGATATTCTACAAAAACAACAATTAGAAGTCCAAAAGATAAACAACAAGATTTCAGAAATGGACTGTGTCATAGAAGGACTAAGGAGCAGATTTGAAACCATGGAAGACAGGATCAGCAGAATTGAAGACAAACACTTGATACAACTCTGTTTGAGGAAAACTCAGAAAAAAGAACAAAGAAAAATGAAGAGACCCTGACAGTTATGTGGGATACAGTCAAAAGCAAAAATTTGCAAGTGATTGGAGTTCCAGACAAGGGGCGAAAAGAGAAAACACAGAGAGGCTCATTGAAGAAGTGCTGACAGAAAACTCCCCCAATATCATGAAAAATGAAAAGCTGGACATTCAAGAAGCTCAACGAACCCCATATAGGATAGACCCCAAAAGAAAATCACCAAGACGTATCATAATCACACTCACCAAAACCAAAGACAAACAAAGAATCCTGAGAGCAGCTCGTGAAAAACAAGAACTCACATATAGAGGAGAAACAATAAGACTAACTTCAGATTATTCGGCAGAAACCATGCAGGCAAGAAGGCAATGGGATAACATACATAAAACATTTAAAGAAAAAAAATGCCAACCAAGAATAAAATATCCTGCAAAACTCTTGTTCAAATATGATGGTGAAATAAGGATATTTCCAGATAAACAGAAAATAAGGGAATATGTAAAAACCAAATCAAACTTACAAGAATCATCAAAGGGAGTTCTTCAATTTCAGAATGAACAACTTCAGCTCACAGGCTGAATCTAGGATGCAGGATTGTACCAGCCAGGTACCAGTCTAGGAAATGAACTCTCAAGGATTATCCAAAACCAAAAGAAACACAACAGGGAATCTGAGCAGTTAATCTGTAAATGACAGTAACATCACAACAATAAAAGAGGGAATAAATGGTGTAGGTATAAAACCTTCTAATTGAGAGGAAGGCAAGGCAATACAAAGTAATAATAAACTGCTTTAAACTTAGACAGCTAATGGTAAATTTCACAGTAACCACAAAGAAAGTAAACAAACATACTCATAAAAATAAAGAGGAAAAATAAAAAGTCTACAAAAACAAACAAATGGGAAAAAAATCCAAAAACAAAACTAACTCAGCACAAGAGAGTAAGAAGAACAAAGAAAACACCAGCACCACAAAAAAAGCACTACAAAATAACCGCAACCAACTCACATCTGTCAATCATTACACTGAATGTAAATGGACTCAATGCACCCATAAGGAGACAAAGAGTGACAGAATGGATAAGAAAACAGGATGCATCAATATACTGTCTACCAGAGACACATCTTAGAAACAAAGACATGAATTTATTAAAAATCAAAGGTTGGGAAAAAATATATCAAGCTAACAACTACCAAAAAACATCAGGAGTGGCAACACTAATCTCAGATAAAATAGACTTTAAAACAAAATCCACCATAAAAGAGAAAGAAGGACTCTATATAATGATTAGGTGGACGATCCATCATGAAGACATAACCATAATAAACATCTACGCACCCAATGACAGGGCTCCAAAATACATAAAGCAAGCTATAACAACACTGAAAAGAGAAATTGACAGTTCCATAATAATAGTAGGAGATTTCAACACACTACTCTCAGTAAAGGACAGAACAACTAAGAAGAAACTCAGCAAAGATACAGAAGACTTAAAGGGCACAATCAGCCAACTGGACCTCAGACATATATAGAACACTCCATCCAACAGATGCAAAGTACACATTCTTTTCCAATGCACATGGAGCATTCTTCAGAATAGGCCACTTCTTAGGCCACAGAGCAATCCTCAACAAGATCCAAAACGTTGAGATAATTCAAAGTATCTTCTCTGACCACAATGCCATCAAGATAGAAATTAACACTAGAAGGAGCAAGGGAAAAAAAATCCATTACATGGAAACTGAATAATACTTTGCTTACACGTCACTGGGTAATAGAAGAAATCAGAGATGGAAACAAAAAACTCCTACAATCAAATGAGAATGAAAACACATCATACCAAAACCTTCAGGATACAGCAAAGGCAGTCCTCAGAGGACAATTTATAGCAATAGATGCACACATCAAAAAAGAAGTAAGGGACAGAATCAAAACATTAACTACAGAACTCAAACAAATAGAAAGAGAACAGCAAAAAAAGCCTACAACCACCGGAAGAAAGGAGATAGTAAAGATCAGAGCAGAAATAAATGAAGCAGAGAACAGAAAAACAATTGAAAGAATCAACAAAACCAAAAGTTGGTTCTTTGAAAGAATCAACAAAATCGACAAACCACTGGCCAGACTGACAAAAGAAAAACAGCAGAGGGCACAAATAACCCAAATAAAAAATGAAATGGGGGACATTACAACAGACCCAACTGAAATAAAAAGGATCATAACAGAATATTATGAAAAAATATACTCCAACAAATTTGAAAACCTAGAGGAAATGGAGAAATTTCTAGAAACACACTACATACCCAAACGACAACAAAGTGATGTTGAAAATCTGAACAGACCCATAACAAGAGATTGAAAAGTTAATAAAAAAAAAAACTCCCAACAAAAAAAGCCCTGGCCTAGATGTCTTCACTGGAGAATTTTACAAAACATTCACAGAAGAGTTTTTACCAGTACTATTCTATTTCAGAACATAGAAAAGGAAGCAACACTTCCGAATTCATTCTATGAAGCCAGCATAATGCTTATACCAAAACCAGGCAAAGACACCACAAAAAAATAAAATTACAGACAAATATCTCTCATGAATATACATGCAAAAATTCTCAACAAAATTCTAGCCAATAAAATTCAGCACCATAACAAAAAAATAATACACCACAACCAAGTAAGATTCATACCAGTTATGCAAGGATGGTTCAACATTAGAAAATCAATCAATGTAGTCCGTCACTTAAATAAAAGGAAAGAAAATAATCAAATGATCATATCAATTGATGCAGAAAAGGCATTCGACAAAGTCCAACACCCATTCCTGATAAAAAAGTCTCAATAAAATAGGTAGGAATGGAAATTTCTCAACATAATAAAGGGCATCTATTCAAAACCAATAGGCAACATCATTCTTAATACAGAGAGAGTGAAAACATTCCCCATGAGATCAGAACAGGACAAGGATGCCCTTTAGCACCACTCCTATTTAACATTGTGCTGGAAGTTCTAGCTAAAGTAATAAGGCAAGAAAAATAAATAAAGGGCATCCAAATTGGTAATGTAGAAGTTAAACTGTCCCTGTTTGCAGATGATATGATACTATACATAGAAAACCCTAAAGATTCCATGAAAAATTTACTGGAACTAATAGAAAGATTCAGCAGAGTAGCAGGATACAAGATAAACATACAAAAATCAGTTGGATTCCCATATACCAACAAAGAGAATTATGAAAATGAAATCAGGAAAAAATTACCATTTATAATAGCCTCTTAAAAAATAAAATACTTAGGAATACATCTAACCAGGGGTGTAAAAGACCTATACAAAGAGAACTACAAAACACTACTGCAAGAAATCCAAAGGGATCTACATAAATGGAAAAACATACCATGCTCATGGATAGGTAGACTCAACATTGTGAAAATGACAATTCTACCCAAAGCAATTTATAAATACAATGCAATCCCAATCCAAATACCAACAACATTCTTCAAAGAGATGGAAAAACTAACCATTAACTTTATATGGAAAGGGAAGAAGCCCCAAATAAGTAAAGCACTATTGAAGAAGAAGATTAAAGTTGGAGGACTCACACTACCTGACCTCAGAACCTACTGTACAGCTATTGTAGTCAAAACAGCCTGGTACTGGTACAATGACAGATACATTGACCAATGGAACAGAATTGAGAACCCAGATGTAAATCCATCCACCCACGGTTGCCTGATCTTTGACAAGTGCCCAAAGTCCATCAGATGGGGAAAAGACAGTCTTTTTAACAAATGGTGCTGGCAAAACTGGATATCCATCTTCAAAAAAATGAAACAGGACCCATACCTCATGCCATATACAAAAACTACTTCAAAATGGATCAAAGACCTAAATATAAAGTCAAAAACTATAAAGTTCATAAAAGAAAAAATAGGACCAATGCTACAGGCCCTAATACAAGACATTAACAGGATACAAACCATAGCCATCAACACCCAAACTCTAGAAGATAAGCTTGATAACTGGGATCTTCTAAAAATCAAATACCTATGCTCTTCAAAAGACTTCACCAAAAGAGTAAAAAGAGAACCTACAGACTGGGAAAAAATTTTTGGACACTACAAGTCAGACAAAGGTCTAATCTGCATAATCTACAAGAAAATCCAACACCTCTACAACAAAAAGACAAATAATCTTATTAAAAAATGGGCAAAGGAAATGAACAGACACTTCACCAAAGAAGATATTCAAGCGGCCAGCAGACACATGAGGAAATGCTCGCGGTCACTAGCCATTAGAGAAATGCAAATTAAAACCACAATGAGATACCATCTCACCCCGGAATTACTGGCACAAATCAAAAACACTGGAAAAGAAAATGTTGGAGAGGCTACGGGGAGATCAGAACTCTTAGGCACTGCTGGTAGGAATGAAAAACGATACAACCATTCTGGAAAATGATATCGCATTTCCTTAGAAAGCAACATACCATACTGTCCAGCAATCCCACTCCTAGGAATATAACCCAGAGAAATAAGAGTGGTCACTTGAATAGACATATAGACACCTATGTTCATGGCAGCATTGTTCACAATAGCAAAAAGATGGAAACAACCTAGATGCCCATCAACAGATGAATGGATAAACAAACTATGGTACATACACACAATGGAGTACTACCCAATAATAAAGAACAGTGATGAATCTGTGAAGCATCTCATAACATGGATGAAACTGGAGGACATTATGCTGAGTAAAATAAGTCAATCACAAGAGGACAAATATTGTACGACACCTCTATTGTAAAAACCACTGAAAAAGTTTACACACAAAAGGTAACAATCTTTTTTGGTTACCAGGGATGGGAGGAATGGGGGGGAAATACTAAATAGGCAGTAGATAAGTGATATCTCTGATGAAGGGTGAGACAGTACACAATCCTGGGAAAACCAGCACAACTTGCACAAGGAAAGGTCATGGAAGCTCCATAGACACATCCAAACTCCCTGAGGGACTGAATTGCTGGGCGGAAGGCTCTGGGGACCATAGTTTCGGGGAACATCTAGCTCAATTGGCATAACACAGTTTATAAAGACAATGTCATTCTACCTTGGTGAGTAGCGTCTGGGGTCTTAAAAGCCTGTGTGCAGCCATCTAAGATACTCCACTGGTCTCATCCCTTCGGTAGCAAGGGAGAATGAAGAGAACAGGATACAAGGAAAAGATTAGTCCAAAGAACTAATGGCCCACAGCTACCAAGGCCCCACCATCTGAGTCCAGTACAGCTAGATGGTAGCTGGCTACCATCACTGACTGCTCTGACCGGGATCACAACAGAGGATTCTGGGCAGAGCTGGAGAAGGATGTAGAACAAAATTCTAACACACACACAAAAAAGACCAGATTTACTGGCCTGAAAGAGACTGGAGAAACCCCGAGAGTATGGCCCCCAGACACCCTTTTAGCTCAGTGGTGAAGTCACTCCTAAGGTTGCCCGTTCAGCTGAGAATTGGACAGCTCCATAAAACAAAATGGGACTAATGGGGCACAGCAGTCCAGGGACAAGGGCTAGAAGGCAGAAGGGGCCAGGAAAGCTGGTGATAGGGAAGCCAAGGTTGAGTAAGGACAGTGTTGATGTGTAGTGAGTTTGTTAACCATTGTCATAGGGCAACATGTGTACTAACTGTTTAATGAGAAACTATTTTGTTCTGTAAACCTCAATCTAAATTGAGAATAGCGGCACAACTGGAAGAGTGCAGTCGATGTTACTGAATTGTGCATGTAGAAATTTTTGAAATGGTGTATCTTTGGCTACGTATATTTTCACCAAAAAAAAAAAAGGTGAGAAGGGAGAGGGTTGACATGTCATGGGGTTGTTAACCAATGTCATAAAACAATATGTGTACTACTGTTTAATGAGAAACTATTTGTTCTGTAAACCTTCACCTGAAGTACAATAAAAAAAAAAAAAATAGCATGATGAACTCCTGTGTTTGCTCTGAAAGTTCCCAGCATCATTTCCTTGGACTTGGTAAGAATTGTGAGCATGGGCCAGTGACAGAAGAGTAAACAACATTCCCAGGGAACCTAGTTCCATATTACAGAACAGCAGCATGCCACTGTGAAGTTAGTGCACTTGGAAAGAGAAACAAGGAAAAGAGAAGATGAACATGGTTTGCAGTAGACATGAATATATATCTAGAAAACACAATAGAATCAACAACAGCAACAAAAATCTATAGAAGCAATGGAAAAAAGTCAATAAGGAGACATTACAAAATCAGAATACAAAAATAAAAGCTTTTCAATATACAAACCACAGCCAGACAAAAAATTTAATGGAAAAATAGATCTCATTTTCACTATGAATAACAGAAAGATAAAATACCTAGGAAAAAACTTAGCAAAAATTGTGTAGGGCCTATATAAAGAAAACTTTAAAACCCTATTGTGGTACATTAAAAAGTCTTCATTAAGTTATAGAAATAAAATATTTATTCATGGAAAACAAAATTTCACACTGTAAAGACGCTAATGCTCTCCAAATTAATCTATTGAATCAATACAACCTGGAATAAAAGAATTTGAAAATAAGATGTTATATTTGTCCTGGTAAATAAACATACTAAACTAGGCAAGAAAATTAAGACAAAATAAAATGGGGTGGAGGGCTTGCTGTTGTTATCTGTTGTTGAGTCAGCCACCGACTCATGACAATCCCATAAAGGATGTGTTCCTTAGAAATCTCTCCGCTGCAATCTTTATGGAAGCAGATCTTCAGGCCTTTCTTCCTCAAAGCTGCTGGGTGGGTTTGAACTGGCAACCTTTGGGTTAGCACTAGATCACAAACCATTTGCACAGCCCAGACCCCTGGAGGAATCCTGCCAAATATTAAAATACTGTAAAACCAAAAAACCACACTCATTATCGTCAAATCAATTCCAACTCATAACAACCGTATGTAGAGTTACGTACACTACAGCAGCTTGGTACTAGTGAAATTATAAGACCTGTGATCTTCAAAGATTGCATAAGAATCACATAGGATGCATGTTAATCCTTTAATTTCCCGGGGGGGTTAAGCCCCTAAAAATTCTGATTTACTAAGTCTGGACTGGAACCTGGGGATATGCATTTTCATAACAGGAACTCCAGATGACTTTATCTAAGGTAAAATATACTTGTCCTTCCCTAAACTAACCCGCCAGCTTAACTGATGAGCTCTGTTATCAATATAGAACACACCAACTCCTACCTGATGCACTTTGCACACTGAAAACTCAATGAGCCATACCACGTTACATTCTTACAAATCTGTCCCTGCAGTTGAGTCCATTATGTTCCTTTTCAGAACTTTTTGTGCCTATTTACATCAATTTATTGCCTAATTTAATTAAATCTTATGTAAATCCATGAAATGTGAGTTCAAAACAAAGGTTGCTTCTATTAAAACTAAGTTAAATGTTTTAGAAAGACAAGTTAAAAGTAAATTGCTAAAGCAAGAATTGTTTTGAACTGGTATGGATGAGAAAACTATAACTGATTGGGATACTAATGAAATTACTCCTAAGTGTCTTTCTTTAAGTTCTTACCCCACTTTAGGAAGACCTGAGTATCATTAATGCAAGATTGATATAAAAATTAACAGTAGATTTATAGTCAAAGGAAATACCTGAGCTTTAAATCAAGAGATTAACAAATAAATGTGCATTTGTATGTTTTAAATTAAAATATTTAAGATGTATATGTATATTTTATGATAAACTACTTAAATTAGTTTTTTGTTTATTTGTTAGTGTTTTATTAACAGACCAAATATTACTTCCAATCATGTTGGCTAGGGCGACATCTTCTCTAATGTAAAAACCGTAATTTGGGGAACACTGGAGTAGACAAATGGGCCAATGAAGCAGAATAGAGTGCTCAGATATGGGCTAGTAACATAGGAGATTTGGAAAATACATACTGCAAGTAGATGGGGAAAAGACGATAAGTCAATGAAGGGTATTGGGAAAACCAGTTAGCAGTTTGGAAAAATAATTATAAAGCTTTTCTTACCCTCACAATGAAATAAACTTGAAAAGAAAAATAAATGTAAGCATAATATTTAAGGCCATAAATTACAAAAAAGTAGTAATAATATTTTTAATTGAATTGTAATGAGGAATATCTTTTAAGTATGACATTAAATGGAAGCCATAAAGGAAAAACTTAATATATTTGACAATACAGACACTTTTTCTTTTACAGTTCAAACAAAAAATTGGTAACCTAGCTGGGAAATAACAAGCCAGAAAAAATATTTTCAACATATATGACAGGAAAAAGATGAAATTACTTACTATAAATGTACTCTTATAAATTAATAAAACACTGGATTAAAATTTGCAAAAGACATTATAAACAGCTTACGGAACAAAAAAACTAACCAATAAATATTTGAAACCTACTCAATCTCAGTCATAATTAAAGAAATGTACATTAAAAACAAAAATGAACTACCATAATTCACCTGTTAGACTAGGAAGATTAAAATAACTGCTAATGTCCAGTATTCATAGGGATTTGGAGAACTATAAATTTCTGCAACCTTTTTAGAAAACCATTTGGATCTATCTGCCAAATTCATAATAAATACTCTGACATCCCAATTAGATTCTAATAATTTGTTCTACAGATATAACAAGTGCCCAAAGCAATCATTGCTCCTTTTTTTTTTTTTTTTTTTTTTTTGCAATTACAACAGATAAAAAAAAAAAGAAATATCTTCCAAGGGGGAGTAATTAATTAATGACCATTGTCTCCTACAATGGGATCCAGTCAGATTTTGACAAAGAAGTTAGTTGACACTTAGAAGTAGGGACCCCTCAAGATCCTTATGACAGGAGCCATAGCAGCTGCAGGGTCTATCGGGCAGGCTGCCATGGCTGTGCCTGGTGGCAGGGGTGTCTTCACTGGACTTGGCAGCACAAGTTGGAACATGGTTCCTGGCTTGTTAGCCTCACGAGCAAGTCCATCTGCTTTCCCAGAGATCCTGGGAGCAACCCATTATGCTTTTTAATAAATCCTTTTATTGCTTAAATTAACTTAGCCCGTTGTCATGGAGTCAATTCCAACTTATGGCGACCCCATGTGTGTCAAGGTAGAACCGTGCTCCGTAAAGTTCAATGGCTGATTTTTCTGAAAGAAGATTGCCAGGCCTTTCTCTGAGGTGCTTCTGGATGAACTCAAACCTCCAACATTTTGGTTAGCAGCCAGCCTCATTTACCTGTTTGCATCACCCAGGGATTCCCGTAAACAACTAAGCTTACAACTGAGAATTCTGACTGATACAATTTCTAATATATAAATATAGCCAAATCATTAAGAAAACTGCTAAAATCTCAATAAAATTTAAATGTCCTAAAGGAACTAATAGTCCTTCCCTAGACTCTAAGCTTCCCCCACTACAGTGTAAGCACAGGAAAAAGCATAACGGTGTCCATTTGCTCACAGCCTATCTATGTCCACTGCCTGTGTCAATACTAGGTACTCAACTCATTAAATTGAACTAAGAAAAAAAATTAAAAAATACATCGCAATGTATCAAAAGTACAATATACTCTTTGAACAAGTGATTTCACTTTTCAAGTTGTTAAGAGCTCTGCTGCTAACAGAAAGGTGGACCGTTCAAATCCACCAGCTGCTCCTTGGAAACCCTGTGGAGCACTTCTACTCTGTCCTATACAGTCGCTATGAGTCGGAATGGACTCGACGGCACCTAACAACAACAGACACATTCACCCAAGGGTGAAATAACATGTGTACAAAAATATTCATTGCAGCACTTTTTAGCAAAAGCCTGATAACAAGAAAAGACAGTTTCTCCAAGACACATTATTAGGCAGAGCTTCAAACCTGTTCATTCCGATTTGACTCCCTGCTGAGAATTTGCATTCCCACTCCAGATATACATAGTGTAGAAGAAAGCTCATGCTTTGGGAGCTCCAGAGACATCAGCTCTGCTGGGGCCCCTGGAGAGGAGGGAGGTTTTACTGTGAGCAAACCGCAGTGTGCAATAGCAATACCTAGGAGAAGTGACTAGACAGAAAACACCAAAGGGCTGCCAGAGCAGCAAAGGAAGCAAGCTGTGGATACCACATAGTAACCTATAGGACTTACATCTGCCCTGGATAATGTAAACAGTTAACAGGCTTGGCTACTAACTGAAAGGCTGAAGGTTCAAGTCAATCCAGAGTTACCTCTGAAGAAAGGCCTGGCAATCTATTTCCAAAAAATCAGCCTTTTGGAAACACTATGGAGTACAGTTCTACTCTGACACATATGGGGTCGCCATGAGTTGGAATCAATTAGATAGCAACTTGTGCTGGCACTAGTGCTAAGAATAAGAACCTCCCTAGATTACAGTTGGGGGGAAATATATATATATATATATATATGTTACAACTTATACAGTATGATCCTAACTTGAGGAGTAAACTGTATCTATAGCACATTATAGAAAAATGCATATAGAATCTATATGTAGACAAATATGATCAATGTTAAGAATGGTTAACACAGGGTGATTGAATTACATGAAATTTTAGTAATCTTTATAATTTACTGTGTAGTATATAATGCTTTATAATATGAAAATTAAAGGTGTTAAGATGATTTTCAACTTTACTTTTAGTTAGTAGATAAAAATCATGTAAAAGAATTGGTGTATCATCAAGGTCCTCTGGATAGATATCTAGGAAAATTAGCTTTGGAAATTCTGAAGTTAAAACTGAATTTTTCTATTTTAATTAACACTTTTGTCTATAAGGGTTATTGTTATGCCCAGTATTTGGTTTATTATTGTCGTAGAATAACAGGCCAAAAATTCTATTTTCTTGTTGTTGTTAGAGTACATACTTACCTATAAATTGAACTTATTTTTGAAAAAGTAAAAGCTGCTTATTTTTTCAGGAATAAAATTGTGAAGTGTCATTTTAAATCATATTGTATCCAAAAAAAACTAGCCAAACCAATCGCCATCAAATTGATTCCGACTCATAGTGACCCCATAGGAGAGGGTAGAACGGCCTCATAGGGTTTCCAAGAAGCAGCAGGTGGATTTGAACTGCTGACCTTTTGATTAGCAGCCTTAGCTCTTAGCCACTGCACCACTATTCTATAAACAGCTAGTTCTCTAGCAGGATTTTATCTTTTATTTACCATCCAGATGCAATGGAACAAAAAATAAATAAATAAATAAAAAATCTCTGCTATATAAAAATATTGCTAACATAACGTTTATTCTCCATTTATATAGCAATGCAGGCACACTGCAGAGGAAATATTTCCATATGGCATGCATAAACAGCCTGACTATTAATCCCTTAAGAGTTTTTTGTATTATTATATGTTTGACTACTGGGAGAACATTTCTACAGCATTGCCTACAATACTTTATTTTTCCTTAGTCTTAAAATTTTTTTAATCTTTTGCATTAAATCAAGGAGGTGCCCATTACTAATTTTGGTGTCATAGAGTGCTCTCAATAGCTGTCAATATTGTTGAATACTTTTTGCTAGTGAGTATGATTTACTTTTAAACTTACAAAATTGATTTTAAAGGGAACCAAACATAGATATAAATTTTTGTATGTATTTTTTATATACCAGTGTAAACACTCATAAAGGGGATTATGGTATTTATGCCTGAAAAATAAAATAAATTATGGCAGATTGAATACTAGGTAGAAAAAGAAGTGACTGGAATAGCTTGCCAGCAGGTAATCAATGTCTACTTCAGGCAAAACAGGTTAAGTTGTTTTTGATTCCCCATCCCTTCTCCATTTCTTAATACATCTTTTCTAACCTAACATTTTCCACTGCGTTTCTCAGAATTGATTAATTTTTCTTACCAGTATCTCTTTAATCCCGGAGATACTAATAAGAAAGTATTTATGGTCAAAAAATTTTTGAAAAACTCACAATTCATATTTCTTTCTTGGAGGGTCACAGAGCACATTAGAATATTAAAGGTGGCACTATAGTCAGAAGTACCATGCCGTCCCTCGGCAGAAAAGATCAGAAAAACTAAGTCAAACAGAGACACATGTCAATCCTGAAACCCTATGCATCAAATGAAGAGATAAAGAACTCAGCCAAGCACTGAATGGAATAAGAAAATGACCAAGAACAAAGAGTAAGGAGAGATACATGCAGAGGTCCCCTATCAGCTCCCGCAGCACAGATCAGCCATCTAGGACTCCTATCGGGATCAGCGAACAGGGGATATGAGAAAGCAGCTTCACAGTGCTTCCAGCAGGAGCCAGAACAATCGGTAACCAGCGATATATGCTTTCCGACCTGCCACCCTTCTTCACCCACACTTAGCCTCCTCTGTTTCCTATAGTCACAGTCGCTTGGCCAGAAAGCATGCCGGTGTCGCTTGGATTCCACCCACCCACACTGGCCAGCTCCCTGAGTGCCATTTGTTGGATGCTGGTGTTGCTTTTTTCCACTTCTTTAGATTTCTTCCTTATCTCTCACCACCTCCCACTCCTTTCTTTCAAATACCTGGCTCCGTGTACCATCTTTGCCTCTTCCTGAAAGACTTTGAAACACTGCTTGACTGTGAAACTGCTTCCTGGCCTGTGCGGCCAGGTTGGTGGAACCCCCGGGGCTTTTTTGTATGTATGTTTGTTTGGTCTGATTAGTTCTGTTTTGGTTTGTTTGTTTGTTTTCTTTTTCTTTCTTTGGCTTGGGAGCTGCTTCTAGCCAGGCTGTACCACACTGCTAGGAAGCTATTCCCCTACTCTGCGGAGATGCACAGGGACATCCCTGGGTGCATTTCTTTTTCTTGTTTTCTTTTTTATGGTTTGTTTTTGGGGTTTTTTTTTGTTTCTTTGTTTTGTTTTCTTCTCTCTCTTATTCCCTTTTTGTCTTTCTTCTTTTCCAGTTTCTCAATTTATTCATTTTTTTCTTTTACCCTTTTTCTTTTTTTTTTTCATTTTTGTTTTTCCTCATTTCTCAGTCTCTCATTTCTCCACTCCAATAGCAAGCTCCCTTAGCACTCTTTTTTGTTTGTGTGTATGTTTTTGGCTCCCGTTCCTCTCTCCTCTCTCTCTTCTTTCCCATAACCATCTTAGCTCCACACATGACAATCCACCCCCTCCTTCCTGCCTACCTGCACCATGTGCTGAACATCACACTCCCAAGCAGCTCAGGCACGGCCTCCTGGAATCTGCCCTGCACTGATTCCCAGTCAGCGTTGTCACCCCGATAAGTGCCACAAACAACCCATCCTAGCAACTCCCCTTCAGCTGGACCTGCCCTGCTTTACCATACCCAAGTGACTCACCCTGCCCATGGGAGAAGGAGGTGAAAAGTATCGTGCCCACAGACGAGCAAACAACAAAGCACGCACAGTCCACTTGCTCAGACATAACCAAATGAAACAAAAAAGCATGATGAAACAAACAAATCTACAATCAATAAATGAGTAAAATAACCACTGAATGCCCCGAAGAGAAAACATTTACAAAAACAGGACAGGATGGTTCCAATAGGCATCCAAAATAAATCACCAGATGACTTTTCAGTAGAAGAAAAGGCACTAGACCTAACTGATAGGGAATTCAAATCTCTAATATTCAGAATTACCTAAGAGTTGAAGCAAAAAGCAGACAAAATGAGGAAAAGGCAGACAAATTCATGGAAAATACAGACAAAAAAATGGAAGAATTCAAGAAAATAATACAGGAACAAAATGCCAAAATAAATTCAAAACTAGAAAGCATACAAAAATAACAATTATAAATCCAAAAGATAAACAACAAGATTTCATAAATGGACAGTGTCACAGAAAGGCTGAGGAGCAGGTTTGAAATGATGGAAGACAGGATCAGTGAAATTGAAGACAAACGCTTGGATACAACTCCGTCTGAGGAAAAATCAGAAAAAAAGAAACCTGAGAATTATGTGGGATACAATAAAAAAAAAAGCAAAAATCTGCGAGTGATTGCAGTTCCAGAAGACGGGGAGAAAACAGAAAACACAGAGAGGATCATTGAAGAATTGCTGACAGAAAACTTCTGTGATATCATGAAAGATGAAAAGCTGACCATCCAAGAAGCTCGATGAACCCCATATAGGGTAGACCCCAAAAGAAAATCAGCAAGGCATATCATAATCACACTTGCTAAAACCAAAGACAAAGAATCCTGAGAGCAGCTCAAGAAAAACAAAAAGTCACATACAGAGGAGAAACGATAAGACTAAGCTCAGATTTTTCAGCAGAAACCACGCAGGCAAGAGGGCAATGGGATGATATATATAAAACCTTGAAAGAAAAAAAATGCCAGCCAAAAATAATCTATCCTGCAAAACTCTTGTTCAAATATGATGGTGAAATTAGGTCATTTCCAGATAAACAGAAATTAAGGGACTATGTAAAAACCAAACCAAACTTACAAGAATCATCAAAGGGAGTCCTTCAATCTGAGAACAAACAACATCACACCAAAGGCTGAATATAGGACACAGGATTGTACTAGCCAGATACCAACTGAGGAAATGAACTCTTAAGGACTCTGCAAAACCAAAAGAATTACAACAGGGAACCAGAGGGATTAATCTGTAAATGACAACAGCATCAGAACAATAAAAGAGGGAATAAATAGTGTAAGTATAGAACCTTCTAATGGAGAGGAAGGCAAGGCAATACTAAGTAATAATAGACTGGTTCAAATCTAGGAAGATAAGGGTAAATTCCAAGGTAACCACAAAGAAAGCTAACAAACCTACTCATCAAAATAAAGAAGAAAAACATAAAGTCACAGTAAAAAGAAAACTTACAAAAACAGAAGAAATGAAAAAAAAAACCCCACAAACAAAAGGAACTCAGCACAGGAGAGTAAGAGAAACAAAGAAAATATCAGCACCGCAAAAAAAAAAAAAAAACTACAAAGTGCAATCCCACTCCTAAGAATATATCCTAGAGAAATAAGAGCCATCGCATGAATAGACATATGCACAATCATATTCATTGCAGCACTGTTCATAATAGCAAAAAGATGGAAACAACCTAGATGCCCATCAACAGATGAATGGATAAACAAACTATGCTACATATACACAATGGAGTATTATGCAAAGATAAAGAACTATGATAAATCTGTGAAGCATCTCATAACATGGATGAAACTGGAGGATAGTACGCTGAGTGAAATAAGTCAATCACAAAAGGACAAATATTGTATGAGAACTTTACTGTAAAAACTCATGTAAAATTTACACACAAAAAGAAACAATCCTTGTTGGTTACAAGGGATGGGGGGTTGGGGAGGGAACTAAATAGACAATAGATAAGTGGTAACATTGGTGAAGGGTAGGACAGTACACAATACTGGGGAAGCCAGCACAACTTGTACAAGGAACTTGTCATGGAAGCTCCATAGACACTTCCAAACTCCCTGAGGGACTGAATTGCTGGGTGGGAGGCTGTGGGGACCATGGTCTCAGGGGACATCTAGCTCAACTGGCATAACACAGCTTATAAAGACAATGTTCTGCATTCTACCTTCGTGAGTAGTGCCTGGGGTCTTAAAAGCCTATGAGCAGCCATCTAAGATACTCCACTGGTCTCACCCCTTCGGGAGCAAGGGAGAATGAGGAGAACAAGATACAAGGAAAAGATTAGTCCAAAGGACTAATGGACCACAGCTACCAAGCCTCCACCAGACTGAGTCCAGTACAGCTAGATGATGCCCGGCTACCACCACTGACTGCTCCGACCGGGATCACAATAGAGGGTCCTGGACAGAGCTGGAAAAGGATGTAGAACAAAATTCTAATTCACAAATAAAAGACCAGATTTACTGGCCTGACACACTGGAGAAACCCTGGGAGTATGGCCCCCAGATACCCTTTTAGCTCAGTGGTGAAGTCACTCCCAAAGTTCACCATTCAGCCGGGATTGGACAGCCTCATAAAACAAAACAGTACTAATGAGGCACAGCAGTCCAGGGACAAGGATGAGAAGGAAAGAGGGGACAGGAAAGCTGGTGATAGGGAACCCAAGGTTGAGAAGGGACAGTATTGATATGTAGTGGGGTTGTTAACCATTGTCATAGGGCAATATGTGTACTAACTGCTTAATGAGAAACTATTTGTTCTGCAAACCTTCCTCTAAGGTACAAACAAAAAAAAACAATTATCTATGTGAGATCAAATTGACAACAGCAACTCAAAAGGTTGGATGGGAAGTCTAGGGGGCAGTGAGTTGAAGATAATGGTGATGGAATAATTTGGAAAAGGATAGTGAGAATAGCAGCACAACTGGAAGAATGTAATCCATGTCACTAAATTGTATATGCAGAAACTTTGAAATGGTATAACTTTGGCTATGTATATTTTCACCAAAAAAAGGTCCTCCAAGGTCAAGAAGGGAGAGTGTTGTTGGGGTTGTTAACCAATGTTGTAAAATGATATGTGTACTGACGGTTCAATGAGAAACTATTTGTTCTCTAAACCTTCATCTAAAGTACAATTTTAAAAAAATTTTAAAAAAAAGAAAAGAATATTAAAGGCTCTTAGAAGTCCTGTGGTAAATAAATCTGTTCAATTTTTCCCAAATCTATATTCCCATGAAAATATTTTAAGGTAATATGCAACAGCATTCATAGAAATACAGTCTCCAATCCCTGACTTTCATTCTCACACTTATCTTTTAAACAATTCACAAATGTTCTAATTTTCAATATTATATTTTATGAGTTTTCTCCCATTCCTTTTCTTTAAATTCTTTACATCTTTTTCACAACTCTTACTTCTCAACATGCTCTTTCACCTGTTTTTAAGCATTCCATCACTGTATTTGTTCACTAATATCTATTTAAAGTATCTGCTCTATTAAGTTCCTTTAACATAGTTCTCATTCTCCTTTTTTCTGTCATTATTGGTTGATTACCTCTTTCAAAACTGTGAGCCTGTGCATGGACGTTTCTATTTCAATTATTCTTCCCTCATCTTCTTCATGTAGAAAATTTCCACTTACTGCTATCCTCCTACACACACACAAACATATACACATATGAGCACAGGGTTCACTGCATGCTATTTTAGTTCTCAGTGTTTTCCTTATCACAGCACTTTTATGTAACTTTCCTTGCATTTATCTCTCACATTACAAGCTTTCAAAGGCAAGAACCAGTCAGTCCTTTTCACTGTTACATCTTCAGAATCTACTATAGTGCAGAGTATATTCACAAAATATAATCATTGAATTAATGAATAATGTTGCTAACAATAGAAAGAAGAGTTATAACTATATTTCTTAAAGACTCTTGAATATGTTTAAACAAAGAGTATGTGATAAGCGTTTTACTGTTTAAATGCAGTTGTTGATGTTAAAAGTTTTCATTGTTGAATAGGTAGGTATTTTTCATGATTGAATAGTAATTTCTTTACAAAGACCGTTGATTTCATGAAGACAGCTAACACTACTTACTTGTTTGTTTGGGTTTAACAAATTCTTTTTAAATGTTAGTCTCAACCAAATGCTTTCTGAAATGTGACTTTGTACTGATTGACATGCCTGGTCATACCAAGGAGAACAGCCAATCCAGTCTTTATGTATAAATCTTTTTCTTGTTAATAAAGTACATCAGACACACACAAAAATACCAATGATGAATTTAAAAACAGCTATATTTAAATGATAAATGTAGGGTTATTAACTATCTTATATGGTTGGTGTATTTAAAACAACAAATTAAACGTGATATAAACTCCAAAAAAGTCTATCTACTAAAAGTAGATTACATCTAATTTAAAATACAGCATACTCAGAATTTTAAACCCACACAGAACAATATAATAAAAAAAGTAATCTTCAAGAAATGTACCACTTCAACAATAGTCCACTGACAAGGTCCAGAAGACAGAAGGGGACAAGGAAGCCCCCTGGTGATAGGGAACACAAGGTGGAGTAAGGATATTCTTGATGTGCTGTGAGATTGTTAACCATTGTCATAGGGCAACATGTGTAGTAACTGTTAAATGAAAAACTATTTTGTTCTGTAAGCCTTCATCTTAAGTGAGAATAACAGCACAGTTGGAAGAGCGTAGTCAATGTCACTGAACTGTGAATGTAGAAATTTTTGAAATGGTGTATCTTTGGCCATCTGTAATTTTCATCAAAAAAAAAGGTTGAGAATTTAGAGGCTTAATACGTTGTGGGGTTGTTAACCAATGTCAAAAAACAACATGTGTACTACTATTTCATGAGAAACTATTTGCTCTGTAAGCTTTCACCTGAAGTACAATAAAATATATATATATTAAAAAAAAAAAAAAAAAAAAAGAAATGTACCACTTCAGGAGGAGTCCGGCAAGATGGCACTCTAGGCAGAAGCACCACGCTGTCTCTCCACAGCAAAGATCAAAAAAACTAAGCCAAACAGAGAATCAACAATCCTGAAACCCTAGAACATCAAATGAAGAGATAAAGAACTCAGCCGAGCACCAAATGGAGTGAGAATACTGAAAGAGAACGGAGAGCAAGGAGAGATTCATGCAGAGATCCCCTACCAGCTAACACAGCGCGGATCCACCATCTTGGACTCCTATCAGAGACCAGTAAACGGGGGTACGAGAAAGCAGCCTCACGGAGCGTCCAGTAGGAGACAAAACAGCCGGTAATTTGAGGTGTGCGCTTTCCCACCCCCCACCCCTCTTCGCCCCGGCTCGGGCTCCTCTGCTTCCCATGGCCGCGGTCTCTTGGCTGGGGAGCTCCTGGGAGGCTCTGGCTGCTTGGATTCCGTGCGCCCGGGCGGGCGGCTCTCTGGGTGCCGTTTGTTGGCTGCTGGTGTTGCTTTTTTTTTTCCCCCTGCTTCTTTTGATTTCTCGCTAGCCTCTCATCGCCTCCCCCCGCTCCTTTTGCTCGAGTGCCTAGCTCTGTGCACCTTCTTTGCTTTTTCCTGAGGAGCTGCGGAGCTCCATTCGAGTGTGGAGCTGCTTCCCGGTCTGCGCTACCGTGCTGGTGGGATCCTGGGGCTTTTGTTCATTTGTTCATTTTGAATTGTTTATCTGTTTTCTTTTCCTTTTCTTGAGTTGGGAGCCCTTTCTGGCCAGGTGGAGCTGCGTGCCAGGGAGACTCCCCTTCGGCTTCCATAGACGTGCAGAGGGATCCCTGAATGCGTTTCTTTATTCGTTGGTTTTTTTTTTTTCTATTTTTCTAGGGGGCCTTTCTTGTTCTCTCTTTTTTTTTTATTTGTTTTGTTATCTTTTCCCTCTTTTTCCCTTTTGTCTTTCTTCATTGCTCAATTTCTCGTCTCTCTATCTCTTCCTTCTCTTTCTGATGCCAGAATACCAGGCTTTCTATGCCTCTGCGCCTTCTTGCCAGTCTGTGCTGTGAAACCTGAGAGCGACTTCCCCAGACCTCATAGCTGCATCAGTGGGATCCTTGGAAACTTTGCGGTTCTTTAACCTTTCTGATTTTTATTTGCTCATTCTTTTCTTTTCTTTCTCTTCCCCCTTCTGTTTTTCTCCATTCCATAGTCTCTCATCTCTCCATTCCAACGGCAGCTCCCCTAGCATTCATTTTTGTTTGTATGTTTTTTGGCTCCTGTTTCTCTCTCCTCTTTCCCATATCCAGCTTAGCTTCACATATAACCATCTCCCCACTGCATCCTGCCTACCTGCACCAAGCACTTGACATCACACCACCAAGCTGTGCAGGCACACCCTAATGGAACCTGCCCAGCACTGATTACCAAACATCCTGGTGGCTGTGGTGAGTGCCACAAACAACCCATCCCAGTGGCTCCTCTTCAGCTAGACCTGCCCTGCTGTACCACATATAAGTGACTGAACTGGCCAGTTGGAGGAGGAGGCGAAAAGTATAGAGCGCACAGACGAGTGAACAACAAGGGGCACGCAGTCTGCCTGCTCAGACATACTCAAATTTTTTTTTAAAAAAGGGATGAAACAAAAAAATCTACAATCAATAAATGAGAGAAATATCTACTGAATGCCCCCAAAACAGCAAACAATATCATAACATTTACAAAAACAAGACAGGATGGCTCCAGTAGGAGTCCAAGTTAAAACACCAGATAACCCTCCTGTGGAAGAAAATGCACTAGAAGTACCTGATAGGGAACTCAAATCACTAATACTCAGAATTTTCCAAGAACTGAGGCAAAAAGCTGACAAACATGAGGAAAAAATAGACAAATTTATGGAAAATACAGACAAAAAATTGGAAGAATTCAGGAAGATAATGCAGGAACAAAATGCCAAAATAAATTCACAACTAGAAATTATACAAAAACAACAATTAGAAATCGAAAAGCTAAACAACAAGATTTCAGAAATGGATGATGTCATAGAAGGGCTGAGAAGCAGATTTGAAACTGTGGAAGACAGGATCAGTGGAACTGAAGACAAACACTTGATTACAACCCTGTTTCAGGAAAACTCAGAAAAAAGAACAAAGAAAAATGAAGAGACCCTGAGAGTTATGTGGGACACAATTAAAAGCAAAAATTTACAAGTGATTGGCATTCCAGAACAGGGGGAGAAAACAGAAAACACAGAGAGGATCATCGAGGAACTGCTGACAGAAAACTTTCCCAAAATCACGAAAGATGAAAAGCTGCCCATCGAAGAAGCTCAACAAACCCCATATAGAAGAGACCCCAAAAGAAAATCACCAAAGCATATCATATTCACACTCGCCAAAACGAAAGACAAACAAAGAATCCTGGGAGCAGCTCATGTAAAACAAGAAGTCACATACAGAGGAGAAACAATAAGACTAAGCTCAGATTATTTGGCAGAAACCATGCAGGCAAGAAGGCAGTGGGATGACATATATAAAATCTTGAAAGAAAAAAATTGTCAGCCAAGAATAATATATCCTGCAAAACTCTCATTCAAATTTGATGGTGAAATGAGCTCATTTCCAGATAAACAGAAACTAAGGGAATATGCAAAAGTCAAACCAAACTTACAAGAATTATTAAATGGAGTTCTTCGATATGAGGACAAATAGCTTCAGCCCTCAGGCAGGACCTAGGACGCAGGATCGTACAAGCCAGATACCAGTCTAGGAAATGAACTCTCGAGGATTATCCAAAACCAAAAGAAATACAACAGGGAATCAGAGCAGTCAATTGATGGATGACAACAACATCAAAACAGTGAAAGAGGGAATAAACGGCATAGGTATAGAACCTTCTAATGGAGAGGAAGGCAAGGCGATACCAAGTAAGTGTAGACTGCTTCAAACTTAGAAAGATAATGGTAAAATTCATGGTAACCACAAAGAAAGTTAACAAACCAACTCATAAAAATAAAGACAAAAAACATAAAGTCTCAGCAAAAACAAAACCTACAAAAACAAAAGAAATGAACACAAAATCCACAAACAAAAGTAACTCAGCACAAGAGAGTCAGAAGAACAAAGACAACTTCAGCACCACAAAAAAAAAGCACTACAAAATGACAGCAACAAACTCACATCTATCAATAATTAAGGTGAATGTAAATGGACTCAATGCACCCATAAAGAGACAGAGAGTGGCAGAATGGATAAGAAAACAGGATCCATCAATATGCTGTCTACAAGAGACACACCTTAGAAACAAAGATGTGAATTTATTAAAAATCAAAGGTTGGAAAAAAATATATCAAGCTAACAACTACCAAAAAAGAGCAGGAGTGGCAATTCTAATCTCTGATAAAATAGACTTTAAAACAAAATATACCATAAAATACAAAGAAGGACACTATATAATGATTAAGGGGATATCCATCATGAATACATAACCATAATAAACATCTACACACCCAATGACAGGGCTCCAAAATACATAAAACAAACTCTAACAGCACTGAAAAGAGAAATTGACAGCTCCACAATAATAGTAGGAGACTTCAACACACCACTCTCAGTAAAGGACAGAACAACTAAGAAGAAACTCAGCAAAGATACAGAAGACCTAAAGGACACAATCAGCCAACCGGACTTCACAGAAATATATAGAACAATCCATCCAACAGCTTCAAAGTACATATTCTTTTCCAATGCACATGGAACGTTCTTCAGAATAGACCACATCTTATGCCACAGAGCAATCCTCAACAAGATCAAAAACGTTGAGCTAATTCACAGTATCTTCTCTGACCACAATGCCATCAAGGTAGAAAGTTAACATTAGAAAGAGCAAGGAAATAGTCAAGATCAGAGCAGAAATAAATGAAATAGAGAACAGAAAAGCAATAGAAAGAATCAACAAAACCAAAAGTTGGTTCTTTGAAAGAATCAACCAAATCGACAAACCACTGGCCAAACTGACAAAAGAAAAGCACGAGAGGACGCAAATAACCCAAATAAGAAATGAAATGGGGGACATTACAACAGACCCAACTGAAATAAAAAGGATTATAACAGAATATTATGAAAAACTGTGCTCCGATTAATTTGAAAACCTAGAGGAAATGGATAAATTTCTAGAAACACACGGCCTACCCAAACTACAAGAAAGTGATACTGAAAATCTGAACAGACCCATAACAAGAGAAGAGATTGAAAAGGTAGTAAAAAAACTCCCAACCAAAAAAAGCCCTGGTCCAGATGGCTTCACTGGAGAATTCTACAAAACATTTACAGAAGAGCTTGTACCGGTACTACTCAAGCTATTTCAAGCATAGAAGAGGAAGCAATACTTCCAAATTCATTCTATGAAGCCAGCATAACGCTGATACCAAAACCAGGCAAAGACATCACAAAAAAAGAAAATTACAGACCAATATCTCTCATGAATATACATGCAAAAATTCTGAACAAAATTCTAGCCAATAGAATTCAGCATCATATCAAAAAAATAATACACCACGACCAAGTAGGATTCATACCAGGTATGCAAGGATGGCTCAACATTAGAAAATCAATCAACATAATCCACCACATAAATAAAAGGAAAGAATACAATCACATGATCATCTCAATTGACGCAGAAAAGGCATTTGACAAGGTCCAATACCCATTCCTGATAAAAGCTCTCAGTAAAATAGGTATAGAAGGGAAATTTCTCAACATAATAAAGGGCATCTATTCAAAACCAATAGGCAACATCATTCTTAATACAGAGAGACTGAAAACATTACCCATGAGATCAGAACAAGACAAGGATGCCCTTTAGCACCACTCCTATTTATCATTGTGCTGGAAGTTCTAGCTAGAGCAATAAAGCAAGAAAAAGAAATAAAGGGCATCCAAATGGTAATGAAGAAGTTAAAATGTCCCTGTTTGCAGATGATATGATACTATACATAGAAAACCCTAAAGACTCCACGAGAAATCTACTGGAACTAATAGAAAGATTCAGCAGAGTAGCAGGATACAAGCTAAACATTCAAAAATCAGCTGGATTCCTATACACCAGTAAGGAGAACGATGAAAAGGAAATCAGGAAATCAATACCATTTTCAATAGCCCCTAAAAAGATAAAATACTTAGGAA
The DNA here is from genome assembly GCA_030035585.1 of Dugong dugon. Classification (NCBI taxonomy): domain Eukaryota; kingdom Metazoa; phylum Chordata; class Mammalia; order Sirenia; family Dugongidae; genus Dugong; species Dugong dugon. The sequence continues at coordinate 47,767,503 of CM057465.1, forward strand.
TAAATCTGACCAGGGATGTAAAAGACCTATACAAAGAAAACTATAAAACACTACTACATGAAACCCAAAGGGATCTACATAAATGGAAAAACATACCATGCTCATGGATAGGCAGATTCAACATTGTGAAAATGGCAATTCTACCCAAAGCAATTTAAAAATACAATGCAATCCCGATCCAAATACCAGCAACATTCTTCAAAGAGATGGAAAAACTAATCATTAACTTTATATGGAAAGGGAAGAAGCCCCGAATAAGTAAAGCACTACTGAAGAAGAAGAATAAAGTTGGAGGACTCACACCACCTGACTTCAGAACCTACTATACAGCTACAGTAGTCAAAACAACCTGGTACTGGTACAACGACAGGTACATTGACCAATGGAACAGAATTGAGAACCCAGATGTCAATCCATCCACCTACGGTCACCTGATCTTCGATAAGGGACGAAAGTCCATCAAATGGGGAAAAGACAGTCTTTTTAACAAATGGTGCTGGCAAAACTGGATATCCATTTGTAGAAAAATGAAACGGGACCCATACCTCTCACCGTATACAAAAACTACTTCAAAATGGATCAAAGACCTGAATATAAAGCCTAAAAGTATAAAGTTCATAGAAGAAAAAATAGGACAAACACTTCAGGCCTTAATACAAGGCATTAACAGGATACAAACCATAACCATCAACACACAAAACCCAACAGATAATAAGCTAGATAACTGGGATCTTCTAAAAATCAAACACCTATGCTCTTCAAAAGACTTCACCAAAAGAGTCAAAAGAGAACCTACAGACTGGGAAAAAATGTTTGGACAGTACAAGTCAGACAAAGGTCTAATCTCCATAATCTACAAAAAAATGCAACACCTCTACAACAAAAAGACAAACAATCCTATCAAAAAATGGGCAAAGGAAATGAACAGACACTTCACCAGAGAAGACATTCAAATGGCCAACAGACACATGAGGAAATTCTCATGATCACTAGCCATTAGAGAAATGCAAATTAAAACCACAATGAGATACCATCTCACCCCGGCATTACTGGCACGAATCAAAAACACTGGAAATAACAAATGCTGGAGGGGCTGCGGGGAGATGGGGATTCTTATGCACTGCTGGTGGGAATGCAAAATGATACAACCATTTTCGAAAATGACATGGCGCTTCCGCAGAAAGCTAGAAGTAGACATACCATTCGATCCAGCAATCCCACTCCTAGGAATATATCCTAGAGAAATAAGAGTCATCACTCGAATAGACATATGCACACCTATGTTCATGGCAGCATTGTTCACAATAGCAAAACGATGGAAACAACGTAGGTGCCCATCAACAGATGAATGGATAAACAAACTATGGTACATACACACAATGGAGTACTATGCAACGAGAAAGAACAACAATGAATATGTGAACCATCTCATAACATGGATGAAACTGGAGGACATTCTGCTGAGTGAAATAACTCAATCACAAAAGGACAAATATCGTATGAGACCTCTATTGTAAAAACCCATGAAAAAGTTCACACGTAAAATGTAACAATCCTTGTTGGTTACCAGGGATGGGAGGGGTGGGGGATGGGGAATACTAAATAGGCAATAGATAAGTGGTATCTTGGGTGAAAGGTGAGACAGTACACAGTACAGGGAAAACTAACACAACCTGTACGAGGAAAGGTCATGGAGGCCCCATGGACACATCCAAACTCCCCGAGAGACTGAGTTGCTGGGCGAAGGGCTCTGGGGACCATGGTCTCCGGGAACATCTAACTCAATTGGCATGACACTACTTATAAAGATAATGCTCTACATTCTACCTTGGTGAGTAGTGTCTGGGGTCTTAAAAGCCTGTGAGCGGCCATCTAAGATACTCCACTGGTCTCATCCCTTCGGGAGCAAGGGAGAATGAAGACAACAGGACACAAGGAAAAGATTAGTCCGAAGGACTAATTGTCCACAGCTACCAAGGCCTCCACCGGACTGAGTCCAGTACAGCTAGATGGTGCCCGGCTACCACAACAGATCACAACAGAGGGTTCTGGACAGAGCTGGAGAAGGATGTAGAGCATAATTCTAACTCACCAAAAAAAAAAAAAAAAAAAGACCAGATTTACTGGCCTAAAAGAGACTGGAGAAGCCTCGAGAGTATGGCCCCAGACACCCTTTTAGCTCAGTGGTGAAGCTACCTCCGAGTTTCACTGTTCAGCCTGGGAGTGGACAGCCTGGTAAAACCAAATGAGACTAACGAGGTACAGGAGTCCAGTGACAAGGGCCAGAAGGCAGAAGGGGCGAAGGAAGCTGATGATAGGGAACACAAGGTTTAGTAAGGGTATTGTTGATGTGTTGTGAGATTGTTAACCATTGTCATTGGGCAACATTTGTAGTAACTGTTAAATGAGAAACTATTTTGTTCTGTAAGCCTTCATCTTAAGTGAGAATAACAGCACAACTGGAACGGCATAGTCAATGTCACTGAACTGTGTATGTAGAAACTTTTGAAACGGTGTATCTTTAGCTGTGTGTATTTTCACCAAAAAAAAAAAAAGGTTGAGAATTTAGAGGGTTAAAATGTTGTGGGGTTGTTAACCAAGGTCATAAAACAACATGTGTACTACTGTTTCATGAGAAACTATTTGTTCTGTAAGCCTTCACCTGAAGTACAATAAAATATAAAAAAAAAGAAAAGAAAAAAAAAAAGAAATGTACCACTTCATTCTAAGGAAATATTAAAAATTTATTATGGCCTGAGAGGTTGATTCATTTGGAGAGTCAATAGTTAATCACTCTGAGAGCTCCAGATCCTTTATAAATATCAAATTCTTTTAATAATTGCTTTACAAATCCTAAGCTGCATAGAGTCTGCATACTTCATATACCAGGGGAAAAGAATCCAAGTTAAAAATGTGGGTGCTTTAAAGTGAATAAACTAAATATCATATGTTCATATTTTGAAATCTTTGCTCTTTTAAAAGACATCAGTGTGATGACAGGAAGGCAAAAATAATAATACCACCTCTAGGCATAGACAGAGCATATGTATGAACAATAATGCTAACAGAGCAAATCCACTGCCAATTCTTCTCTGGAAAATATTAAATATGCAGCTAACTAACAATTAGACTGGGTAAAGGAGGTAGAAATAATTTACACAAATGAAATTCACAGATTATCACATCAGCCATTTGTATTAACCCTATTTCCCAACTATATAAGAAATGTTAGAATTAATCACATAGTTTCAACTCTTTTATTTGCCCGTACTCCACTTACAATCATTATAATCTTGATGATGATAATAATAATGACTGGTATTTGTTGCACAGTGATTAGGTGTATAAATCCCTTTACCAAGCACTTTACTTGTACAATCTTGTATAATCCTCTTAATAACAGCTTGGGTGGATTTTATTATAGGAAAACCCTACCATATGTAATAGGCGAAGTATAAAAATTTTAATTGCATAAAATATGACATCATGTTATTGCAAGTGTAATTAAATAATTAACTAAACTGAACCTGTACAAGATTCAAGGAAAGAGAGGGTTGAGATGCAAGAAGCTACCATCCTGGTTCCAGCTGTAGCTTGGCACCACCTGGTGAGAGTTGTAATCTCTGGCTTAAATATCTCTATGTGGCTGACATTCTGGATTCTCTGGATGACTCTTATGATCCATGTTTTATACTCCTATTAGTCCAAACTAAGATCAGGATAACTCTTAAGTAGGCATAACGAACAAAATACCTTTGGCTCAAATGGAGGTTATGGGGAACTAAAATTTGCAGTTGCCTTAACTGCTGTCAAACCGCATTCTGTACAATGACAATTCATTCCTAAACCAAAATACTGACTTTTACCTTCATTCCCAACAAAGTTCATCTTGTTTGTTTCAGCTTTGTATTCTAACCTATTCAGGTTATTTTGAATCTTAATTCTGTTATCCATCATATTAGTTACCTCACCCAGATTTTTGTCAGTTACAAATTTTAGCAGCACAGTTTCCCTGTCACTCTCCAAGTTAGTTATTGATTAAAATGTGATGATTAATCAATAGTTCTTCATTGCTAAACCTGGTAATCCAGCTACAAATTGATCTTTGATTTGACTGCTCTATTTTTTCTACAATAACAAAAGTGAATTTGTCGTATTCCTCACGTATCACCAGCTTTATGTTTTTTTATGAGGTTTTCTCTACTTTGTTCAAGGTGAAAGTTTTGTAATTGACATAGAAGATAGAAACCAGGCAAGACTGAGCCATGTGTCTAAGCAACATAAATGGCAATCTATTTTAAGACTAGAAATATATTTTTTATAGTATGTAACTATTAAAAGTAAAACTTAACTACACTGACTCAAATACTGATTTTTTTTATTTTTAAATGATGACATTTTATATTTAGATGCTAATTTTAAATCATTCACACATTTTGCTGTGCCAATAAAAATATTTTTAGAAGTTTAAACCATAATACAGAGAAAATTAGTTAAACCACAAGCAACTAATTTGTACTACTCTGTATTAGTAAATTTGAAAATTTGAAATAAATGGATGATTTTCTGAGAAAATGTAACTTACCAAAACTGACAGTATAAGTAGAAATCTGAGCAAACAATTTCAAAAAACATTCATTTTAAAAATTGTCAAAGAGACACTCCCCCCTCCAAAAAAAGCATCAGCTCCAGATGGCTTCACAAGTAAAATTACCATGTGATTTAATAAGTAAAAATCCACCTGACATCAGTAATGACATCCCTCATTCCACATCATCTTCAGAATCCAGCTTGAATTTCTGACAGTTCCCTGTCAATGTACTGCTGTAACTGTTTATGAATTATCTACAGCAAAATTTTACTTGCATGTGATATTAATGATATTGTTCAATAATTTCCACATTCTGTTGGATTATCTTTCTTTGGAATGGGCACAAATGTGGATTTCTTCCAGCAAGCTGACCAGGTAGGTGTCTTCCAAATTTCTTGGCATACAGGAGTGAGTGCCTCTAGCACCACATCCGTTTTTTGAAATATCTGAATTGGCATTTTGTCAATTCCCAGAGCCTTATTTTTCACCAGTACCTTCAGAGCTGCATGGACTTCTTTCTTCAATACCATTGGTTGTTGATCATATCCTACATCCTGAAATGGTTGAACACCGACCAATTTCTTTGGTACAGTGACTCTATGTATTCCTTCCATCTTCTTCTGATCTTTCCTGCGTCGTTAGATATTTTGCCCATAGAAACTTTCAGTGTTGCAACTTTAGACTTGAACTTTTTCCTTTGATTCTTTCAGCTTGGAAAATGCTGATCATATTCTTCCCTTTCGGTTTTCTAACTCCAGGTCTTTTACATTTCACTATAATACTTTACTTTGTCTTCTTGAGCCACCCTTTGAAATCTTTTGTTCAGCTCTTTCACGTCATCATTTCTTCCATTCACTTTAGCTACTATTCATTCAAGAGCAACTTTCAGAGTCTCTTCTGACATACATTTAGATCTTTTCTTTATTTCTTGTTTTTTTTAATGATCTTTTGCTTTCTTCATGTATGTTGTCCTTGATGTCTTCCCACAACTTGTCTGGACTTAAATCACTAGTGTTAAATGTGTCAAATCCATTCTTGAGATGGTGTCTAAATTCAAGTGGGATATACTCAAGGTCTTACTTTGGTTCTCATGGACTTGTTTTAATTTTCATCAGCTTCAGCTTGAACTTGCATATGAACAATAGACAGTCGGTTCCACAGTTGGCCCCTTGGCCTTGTTCTGACTGATGATATTGAGCTTCTCCATTGTCTCTTTCCACAGATGTAGCTGATTTCATTCCTGTGTATTCCATCTGGTGAGGTCTTTGTGTATTGTTGTTGTTAGATGCCGTCGAGTTGATTATGACTTATAGTGACCCTATGTACAACAGAACGAAACACTGCCCAGTTCTGTGCCATTCTCACAATCGTTGTTATGCATGAGTCCATTGTTGCCACTGTGTAAATCCATCTCGTTGAGGGTCTTCCTCATTTTTACTGACCCTCTACTTTACCAAGCATGATGTCCTTCTCCAGGGACTGATCCCTCCTGAAAACAGGTCCAAAGTGTGTGAGACATAGTGTTGACATCCTTACTACTAAGGAGCGTTCTGGTTGCACTTCTTCCAAGACAGATTGATTCATTCTTTTGACAGTCTATGGCATATTCAGTATTCTTTGCCAACACCATACTTCAACGTCTTTGTGTATAGTTGCCGTTTATGTTGTTGAAAAAAAGTATTTGCAATGAAGAAGTCTTTAGTCTTGCAAAACTCTACCATGCAATCTCCAGTGTCTTTTCTATCACCAAGGCCATATTTTCCAACCACCAATCCTTCTTCTTTGTTTTAATATTATAATATATAGTATAATATAATATATTAATATATAAGTTATATATAAGAATATATATAATTATAATATACAAGTATATTTTATAATATAATTATATTAAATTATTGATATAATAAATATAATATTATAGTCCTAACTATATGTAGCAATATCAGGAGGGACCAGTCCCTGGAAAAAGACAACATGTTTGGTAAAGTAGAGGGTCAGTGAAAAAGAGGAATACCCTCAACGAGATGGATTGACACAGTGGCTGCAACAATGAGCTCAAAGATAGCAAGGCTTGTGATGATGTCGCAGGACCAGGCAGCATTTTATTCTGTTGTACTATGAGTCAGAACCAACTTGACAGCAGGTAACAACAACATCATCATTAATGTAAATGATTAGGACTATAATAACCTTATCAACGCACATGGAAACAGCAGTCAAGAAATCAAACGACAGATTACATTGGACAGATGTGCCGCAAAAGTCTCTTTAAATGTTAAAAAGCAAAGATGTCACTTTGAGGGCTAAAGTACATCTGACCCAAGTCATGGTATTTTCAGTCACCTCGTATGCATGCAAAAGCTGGACAATGAATAAGGAAGACAGAAGAAGAATTGATGCTTTTGAATTATGGTGTTGGTGACGAACATTGAACATACCATGGGCTGCCAGAAGAACAAAAGAATCTGTTTTGGAAGAATTACAGCCAGAACGCTCCTTAGAAGCAAGGATGGCAAGACTTCGTCTCACTTACTTCCAATGTGTTATCAGAGGGTCAGTCCCTGGAGAAAGACATCATACTTGGTAAAGTAGACGATCATCGAAAAAGAAAAAGACCCTCAACAAGATGCGTTGACAGAGTAGCTGCAACAACGGGGTCAAACATAGCAAGGATTGTGAGGATGGTACAGGACCAGGCAGCATTTTGTTCTGTTGTACATAGGGTGTTATGAGTTGGAACAGATTCATTGGCACCTAACAACACATAATAACCTTAAGGAGCCCTGGTAGCACAATTGTTAAGCACTTGGCTGCTAACTGAATTGTTGGCTCCAGGGGAGAAAAGACCTGGTGATCTGCTCCTGTAAAGATTACAGCCTAGAAAACCCTACGAGGCAGTTCAGCTACATCACCTGGGGTCATCATGAGTCAGAATTGACTTGAGGGCACCTAACAACCACATAATAACTTAATCGTACATAAAGGAAAAAATATTGTCTAAAGCTAGTAAAACAAGAACTAGAGTGTTTAATATATTATTAGCATTACAAAGGTTATCTGTGGGTAACCGAGAATAATGACTGTCAAAATTTGGGAGGAAGATAGCAAAAGCCCAATTAGTGTAGAAGAGAGAGATGTTGGAGAATAATTTTTTATCTTTAGTCTAGAGAGAAGTTTATAATAATGTAGCATAAGCATATTATTTAGATTTTTAAAGGTGGCCACCAGAAGAATCAAAAGAGAAGTGTTTCAAAGTGTTTACTTCTGGAGTATGAGCCTGGAAAAAGGGACGGGCACCTGTTGTTTTCCTTACAAACTCCATTGTGTAATTTTTTTTTTACCATATGCATATATTCTCTTATTTTTAAAAACAATAATAATAAAATAATTGTAGGAAAGTTACTTTAAGTAATATATATGTGTATATGTGAGTATATATATATAACATTCATGATGGAGAAATTGAAAATTCTTTCCAGGCATTCTTTGTAGATCATAAATCTTCGTAGTTACAGTCAAAACAAAAATTTTCTAGGGGCTATTCAATTATGTGATGCACAAGGGAGTTTAGGAAATTAGGAGAAGCTGTACCGCTCAACATCCTGCTAATCCTTATGGTGTTCACAGGTGTCAAAAATCCGAAGCAATGCAAGAAGCCCTGTATAAAAGTTTCTAGTATTCATGCTGACTTTTTTTACTGTGACCTCTCTCTAACTCCGATCTTGTAGCTCTTAAATTATTTTACCTTGATATTCTACAAACAGGAATTCAATCTCTGTGAAGATGATGAAATGTGTAGGTCAGGCTGCAATCAAGCCAATTTACTTCCAACTTTGAAGTACAAAACATTTTTCTGGAATTTTAGAGGAAAGATAATTTCTTCTACTAGGCCTTATGATGTCCAATTATCTTATGAGCTTTAGAAGAATTGATGACCTCTTTCCTTCTTCCTAAAATTTTCTATCTGATTTTGCATTTAAATGGAAAGAACTTACCTACCTCCTGAAACAGAGAAGAGCTGTGAATTTATTGAGTGGTTCCACAGACCTAAAAAAAAACTTTTTAAAGCCACGGTAATTTCTTTGAAAGGAATTGAACATTGAACAAAAGAAGGAAAAACAGAAAATTTGTATTCTTTCTAATTAGTCAAATCATATGATTTAAAATTATGGAAATCATATAATGGATGCACCACTAAATGCAATCTGGTATCCTGGATTGGATCTTGGAACCAGAAAAGGGCATGAATGAAAAACTAGTAAAAGCCGGCGAGGGGGGCAAGATGGCGCTCTAGGCAGAAACACCACGCCGTCCCTCCACAGCAAAGATCCGAAAAACTAAGCCTAACAGAGAATCAACAATCCTGAAACCCTAGAACACCAAATGAAGAGATAAAGAACTCAGCCAAACACCAAACGGAGTGAGAATACTAAAAGAGAACGGAGAGCGAGGAGAGACTCAGGCAGAGATTCCTTACCAGCTAACGCAGCGCGGATCCACCATCTTGGATTCCTATCGGAGACCAGCAAACGGGAGAGCAGCCTTGCAGAGCATCTGGTCGGAGACAGAACGACCGGTAAACTGCGGTGCGCGCTCTCCCACCACCCACCCCTCTCCGCCTCAGCTGGGGATCCCCTGCTTTCCGTGGCCAGGGTCTCTGGGCTGGGGGGTGCTGGTGCTTGGATTCCGCGCGCCTGGGCTGGCGGCTTTCTGGGAGCCGTTTGCTGACAGCTAGCGAAACTTTCTCTGCCGCCTCCCCCTCCTTTTGCCTGGGTGCCTGGTTCCGAGTGCCGTCTCTGCTCTCTCCTGCGGGGCTGTAGGGCTGCGTGCGGGCGTGTGGCTGTTTCTAGGTCTGGGCTCCCGCGTGGGTGGGATCCCGGGGCCTTTGTTCGTTCGCCCCTCTGCTTTCCGTGGCCGGAGTCCCTGAGCAGGGGGGCGCCGGTGCTTGGATTCCGCACGCCCGGGCTGGAGGCTTTCTGGGAGCCGTTTGCTGGCACCTAGCGAACCTTTTTCTTCCGCCTCCCCCTCCTTTTGCCTGGGTGCCTGGTTCCGAGTGCTGTCTCTGCTCTCTCCTGCGGGGCTGTAGGGCTGCGTGCGGGCGTGCGGCTGTTTCTAGGTCTGGGCCCCCGCGTGGGTGGGATCCCGGGGCCTTTGTTCGTTCGCCCCTCTGCTTTCCGTGGCCGGAGTCCCTGAGCAGGGGGGCACCCGTGCTTGGATTCCGCGCGCCCGGGCTGGAGGCTTTCTGGGAGCCATTTGCTGGCACCTAGCGAACCTTTTTCTGCCGCCTCCCCCTCCTTTTGCCTGGGTGCCTGGTTCCGAGTGCCGTCTCTGCTCTCTCCTGCGGGGCTGTAGGGCTGCGTGTGGGCGTGTGGCTGTTTCTAGGTCTGGGCTCCCGCGTGGGTGGGATCCCGGGGCCTTTGTTTGTTCGCCCCTCTGCTTTCCGTGGCCGGAGTCCCTGAGCTGGGGGGCGCCGGTGCTTGGATTCCGCCCGCCCGGGCGGGGGGCTTTCTGGGAGCCGTTTGCCGGCCGCTAGCGAGCCTTTTTCTGCCGCCTCCCCCTCCTTTTGCCTGGGTGCCTGGTTCCGAGTGCCGTCTCTGCTCTCTCCTGCGGGGCTGTAGGGCTGCGTTCGAGCGTGTGGCTGTTTCCAGGTCTGGGCTCCCGCGCGGGTGGGATCCTGGGGCCTTTGTTCGTTGGCCCCTCTGCTTCCCGTGGCCACGGTCACTTAACCCCGAGACTACCGGCTTCTTGGAATTCGCGCCCCTGAGTGGGGGCTCTCTGGGTCCCATTTGTAGGCACTGACTGCTGGTGTTGCCCTTTTTTTTTTTTCTCTCAATTTTATTTTTCTTCCTTTTTTGATTAGTTTTGTCATCTTTTACCTCTTTTTCTCTTTTGTCTTTCTTCATTGCTTAATTTCTTGTCTCTCTATCTCTTCCTTCTATTTCTGATCCCTGAATTCCAGGCGATGTATGCCTCTGTACCTTCTGGCCAGGCTGAGCTGTGAAAATTGAGACTGACTCCCCCAGACCTCATAGCTGCATCGGTGGGATCCCTGGGAACTTTGCAGTTCTTTAACTTTTCTGATTTTTATTTGGTCATTCTTTCCTTTTCTTTCTCTTCCCCCTTCTGGTTTCCTCCATCCCATAGTCTCTCATCTGTACATTCCAACGACAAGCTCCCCTAGCATTCTTTTATGTTTGTATACTTTTTGCTCCTCCTCCTCTCTCCTCTCTCCCATATCCAGCTTAGCTTCACACATAACCATCTTCCCGCTGCACCCTACCTACCTGCACCGTGCACTAGACATCACATCACCAAGCGGTGCAGGCACGCCCTATTGGAACCTGCCCAGCACTGACTACCGACCGTCCTGGTAGCTGCGGTGAGTGCCACAAGCAACCCATCCCAGTGGCTCCTCCTCAACTAGATCTGCCCAGCTGTACCACAAAAACGAAAAAAAAAAAAAATCTACAATCAATTAACGAGGGAAATATCTACTGAATGCCCCGAAAACAGCAAACAATATCAAAACATTTACAAAAACAAGACAAGATGGCTCCAATAGGCGTCCAAATTAAAAAACCAGATAACTCTCCTGTGGAAGAAAATGCACTAGAAGTACCTGATACGGAACTCAAATCACTAATACTCGGAATTTTCCAAGAACTGAGGCAAAAAGCTGACAAACATGAGGAAAAAATAGACAAATTTATGGAAAATACAGACAAAAAATTGGAAGAATTCAGGAAGATGATGCAAGAACAAAATGCCAAAATAAATTCACAACTCGAAATTATACAAAAACAACAATTAGAAATCCAAAAGATAAACAACAAGATTTCAGAAATGGACGGTGTCATAGAAGGGCTGAGAAGTACATTTGAAACCATGGAAGACAGGATCAGTGGAACTGAAGACAAACACTTGGATACAACTCTGTTTCAGGAAAACTCAGAAAAAAGAACAAAGAAAAATGAAGAGACCCTGAGAGTTATGTGGGACACAATTAAAAGCAAAAACTTACGAGTGATTGGCATACCAGAACAGGGGGAGAAAACAGAAAACACAGAGAGGATCATTGAGGAAATGCTGACAGAAAACTTTCCCAATATCATGAAAGATGAAAAGCTGGTCATCCAAGAAGCTCAACGAACCCCATATAGAAGAGACCCCAAAAGAAAATCACCAAGACATATCATATTCACACTCGCTAAAACTAAAGACAAACAAAGAATCCTGAGAGCAGCTCGTGAAAAACAAGAAGTCACATACAGAGGAGAAACAATAAGACTAAGCTCAGATTATTCAGCAGAAACCATGCAGGCAAGAAGGCAATGGGATGACATATATAAAATCTTGAAAGAAAAAAATTGTCAGCCAAGAATAATATATCCTGCAAAACTCTCATTCAGATTTGATGGTGAAATTAGGTCATTTCCAGATAAACAGAAACTAAAGGAATATGCAAAAGTCAAACCAAACTTACAAGAATTATTAAAGGGAGTTCTTCGATCTGAGGACAAACAGCTTAAGCCCTCAGGCAGGACCTAGGACCTAGGACGCAGGTTAACATGAACCAGATACCATTCTAGGAACTGAACTACAGACGACTTTCCAAAAACAAAAGATATACAACAGGGAATCAGAGAAATCAATCAAAGGATGACAACAACATCAAAACAATGAAAGAGGGAACAAACGGCATAGGTATAGAACCTTCTAAAGGAGAAGAAGGCAAGGCGATACCAAGTAACGGTAGACTGCTTCAAAATTATAAAGATAAGGGTAAAATTCATGGTAACCACAAAAAAAGTTAACAAACCAACTCATAAAAATAAAGACGAAAAACATAAAGTCTCAACAAAAACAAAACCTACAAAAACAAAAGAAATGAACACAAAATCCACAAACAAAAGGAACTCAGCACAAGAGAGTAAGAAGAACAAAGAAAACTTCAGCATCACAAAAAAAAGCACTACAAAATGACAGCAACAAATTCACATCTATCAATAATTACACTGAACGTAAATGGACTCAATGCACCCATAAAGCGACGGAGAGTGGCAGAATGGATAAGAAAACAGGATCCATCTATTTGCTGTCTACAAGAGACACATCTTAGAAACAAAGATGTGAATTTATTAAAAATTAAAGGTTGGAAAAAAATATATCAAGCTAACAACTATCAAAAAAGAGCAGGAGTGGCAATTCTAATCTCAGATAAAATAGACTTTAAAACAAAATCTACCATAAAAGACAAAGAAGGACACTATATAATGATTAAGGGGATGATCCATCATGAAGACATAACCATAATAAATATCTATGCACCCAATGACAGGGCTCCAAAATACATAAAAAAAACTCTAACAGCACTGAAAAGAGAAATTGACAGTTCCACAATAATAGTAGGAGACTTCAACACACCACTCTCAGTAAAGGACAGAACAACTAAAAAGAAACTCAGCAAAGATACAGAAGACCTAAAGGACACAATCAGCCAACTGGACCTCATAGACATATATAGAACACTCCATCCAACCGCTGCAAAGTACACATTCTTTTCCAATGCACACGGAACGTTCTCCAGAATAGACCACATCTTAGGCCACAGAGCAATCCTCAACAAGATCCAAAATGCTGAGATAATTCACAGTATCTTCTCTGACCACAATGCCATCAAGGTAGAAATTAACACTAGAAAGAGCAAGGAAAAAAAATCAAACACATGGAAACTGAATAATAATCTGCTTACACATCAATGGGTAATAGAAGAAATCAGAGATGGAATTAAAAAATTCCTAGAATCAAATGAAAATGAAAACACATCATACCAAAACCTTTGGGACACAGCAAAGGCAGTCCTCAGAGGACAATTTATAGCAATAGATGCACATATCAAAAAAGAAGAAAGGGACAAAATCAAAACATTAACTACAGAACTCAAACAAATAGAAAGAGAACAACAAAAAAAGCCTACAACCACCGGAAGAAAGGAAATAGTAAAGATCAGAGCAGAAATCAATGAAATAGAGAACAGAAAAACAATAGAAAGAATCAACAAAACCAAAAGTTGGTTCTTTGAAAGAATCAACAAAATCGACAAACCACTGGCCAGACTGACAAAAGAAAAACAGCAGAGGGCACAAATAACCCAAATAAGAAATGAAATGGGGGACATTACAACAGACCCAACTGAAATAAAAAGGATTATAACAGAATATTATGAAAAACTATATTCCAACAAATTTGAAAACCTAGAGGAAATGGATAAATTTCTAGAAACATACGGCCTACCCAAACTACAACAAAGTGATATTGAAAATCTGAACAGACCCATAACAAGAGAAGAGATTGAAAAGGTAATAAAAAAACTCCCAACCAAAAAAAGCCCTGGCCCAGATGGCTTCACTGGAGAATTCTACAAAACATTTACAGAAGAGCTCGTACCAGTTCTACTCAAGTTATTTCAGAGCATAGAAGAGGAAGCAACACTTCCAAATTCATTCTATGAAGCCAGCATAACGCTGATACCAAAACCAGGCAAAGACATCACAAAAAAAGAAAATTACAGACCAATATCTCTCATGAATATAGATGCAAAAATTCTGAACAAAATTCTAGCCAATAGAATTCAGTATCATATCAAAAAAATAATACACCACGACCAAGTAGGATTCATACCAGGTATGCAAGGATGGTTTAACATTAGAAAATCCATCAACGTAATCCACCACATAAATAAAAGGAAAGAAAAAAATCACATGATTATCTCAATTGATGCAGAAAAAGCATTTGACAAAGTCCAACACCCATTCCTGATAAAAGCTCTCAATAAAATAGGTATAGAATGGAAATTTCTCAACATAATAAAGGGCATCTATGCAAAACCAACAGCCAACATCATTCTTAATGGAGAAAGGCTGAAAACATTCCCCCTGAAAACAGGAACAAGACAAGGATGCCCTTTATCACCACTCCTATTTAACATTGTGCTGGAAGTTCTAGCTAGAGCAGTAAGGCAAGAGAAAGAAATAAAGGGCATCCAAATTGGTAATGAAGAAGTTAAACTCTCCCTGTTTGCAGATGATATGATACTATACATAGAAAACCCTAAAGACTCCACGAGAAATTTACTGGAAGTAATAGAAAGATTCAGCAGAGTAGCAGGATACAAGATAAACATTCAAAAATCAGTTGGATTCCTATACACCGGTAAAGAGAACGATGAAAAGGAGATCAGGAAATCAATACCATTTTCAATAGCCCCTAAAACGATAAAATACTTAGGAATAAATCTGACCAGGAATATAAAAGACCTATACAAAGAAAACTACAAAACACTGCTGCATGAAACCCAAAGGGATCTACATAAATGGAAAAACATACCATGCTCATGGATAGGCAGACTCAACATTGTGAAAATGGCAATTCTACCTAAAGCAATCTACAAATACAATGCAATTCCGATACAAATACCAACAACATTCTTCAAAGAGATGGAAAAACTAATTATTAACTTTATATGGAAAGGGAAGAAACCTCGATTAAGTAAAGCACTACTGAAGAAGAAGAATAAAGTTGGAGGACTCACACTACCTGACTTGAGAACCTACTATACAGCTACAGTACTCAAAACAGCCTGGTACTGGTACAACAACAGAGACATTGACCAATGGAACAGAATTGAGAACTCAGATGTAAATCCATCCACCTACGGTCACCTGATTTTTGACAAGGGCCCAAAATACATCAAATGGGGAAAAGACAGTCTTTTTAACAAATGGTGCTGGCAAAACTGGATATCCATTTGTAGAAAAATGAAACAGGACCCATACCTCACACCATATACAAAAACTACTTCAAAATGGATCAAAGACCTGAATATAAAGCCTCAAACTATAAAATTCATAGAAGAAAAAATAGGACCAACACTTCAGGCCTTAATACATGGCATTAACAGGATACAAACCATAACCATCAACACAAAAAACCCAACAGATAAACTAGATAATTGGGATCTTCTAAAAATCAAACATCTATGCTCTTCAAAAGATTTCACCAAAAGAGTTAAAAGAGAACCTACAGACTGGGAAAAAATTTTTGGACAGTACAAGTCAGACAAAGGTCTAATCTCCATAATCTACAAGAAAATCCAACACCTCTACAACAAAAAGACAAACAATCCTATCAAAAAATGGGCAAAGGAAATGAACAGACACTTCACCAAGGAAGACATTCAAATGGCCAACAGACACATGAGGAAATGCTCGCGATCACTAGCCATTAGAGAAATGCAAATTAAAACCACAATGAGATACCATCTCACCCCGGCATTACTGGCACGAATCAAAAACACTGGAAATAACAAATGTTGGAGGGGCTGCGGGGAGACGGGAACTCTTATACACTGCTGGTGGGAATGCAAAATGATACAGCCATTTTGGAAAATGATATGGCGTTTCCTCAGAAAGCTAGAAATAGACGTACCATTCGATCCAGCAATCCCACTCCTAGGAATATATCCTAGAGAAATAAGAGTCATCACTCGAATAGACATATGCACACCTATGTTCATGGCAGCATTATTCACAATAGCAAAACAATGGAAACAACCTCGATGTCCATCAACAGACGAATGGATACACAAACTATGGTACATACACACAATGGAGTACTATGCAACGAGAAAGAACAATGAATCGGTGAACCATCTCATAACATGGATGAAACTGGAGAACATCATGCTGAGTGAAATAAGTCAATCACAAAAGTACAAATATTGTATGAGACCTCTATTGTAAAAACCCATGAATAAATTCACATGCAAAATGTAAAAAAAAAAAAAAAGAAAGAAAAACTAGTAAAAGCCAAACGACATAAGGAGTTTAGTGAATTGTAATGTACCAATGTTAATTTTTTACTTTTAACAAACATGCCATGGTTATGTTAGATATTAACATTAGAGAAAACTAATAAAAGGATATACAGGAACTCTGTACTATCTTTGCCAATACCTGGAGTAGGAGAATGTGGCAGAAACTAAGTACTAGTGTGACTTTGCAGAGAAAAAACTTGACACAAGGGCAAAATGAAAAATGATTAACCTGTCATCATTAACCTTCATCCAACAGAAGTAAGGAACACAAAACTTTTTGACTTGCACAGGCATTTACATCTTCCTCACTTAACAAAAACTTGGGGAAAAACAAAACCTCATATGTAAAAATGTTTATTTTCCCAAGTTTCATGAAGTTCCAGATTTTGTTCACTTCTATATTCTTGTTACTGGAAACATAGTAGGCATTCAGTAAATATTTGATAAATGAAGAACAAATTAAACAATTTCTCATCGGATATTGCCCTTTTGTGTTCCTGGCATATTGAAGTTCTAACATGTCAAAATTACTCAGAAGAAATTGACTAAATGGAATTAGACTGGTTCTGATTCACACATTCATCACAGAGGCATAATTGTTATTACATATTATAATTATTAGTGAATTCTCATCTACATAGGATAGTGTCTTAGTTATCTAGTGCTGCTCTAACAGAAATACCATGAGTGGATGGCTTTCACAAAGATAAATTTATTTTTTCACAGTCTAGTAGGCTAGAAGTGAAAATTCAGAGGGTGTCAGCTCCAGAGGAAGGCTTATTCTCTTTGTCGGCTCTGGAGGAAGCTCCTGGTCAACAGTCTTCCCCTGGGCTAGGAGCTTCTCTGCGCAGGAACCTCAGGTCCAAAGGACGCGCTCTGCTCCTGGTGCTTCTTTCTTGGTGGTATGAGGTCCCCCATTCTCTGCTTGCTTCCCTTTCCTTTGATCTCTTGTAAGGTAAAAGGTGGTACAGACCACATCCTAGGAAAACTCCCTTTACATTGGACTAGGAGTGTGACCTGGATAAGATTGGTGTTAGAATCCCACCCTAATCCTGTTTAACATAAAATTATAATCACAGAATGGAGGCCAACCACACAATTCTGGGAATCATGGCCTAGCCAAATTGATACACACATTTTTGGGGGGACATAATTCAAACCAAGACAGATAGTGAGGTCCCTGGGTGGTGCAAATAGTTAACGTGCTTAGCTGCCAGCCAAAAGGTTGGAGGTCTCAGTCCACCCAGAGACATCTCAAAAGAAAGACCTGGATATCTACTTCCAAAAAATCAGCCACTGAAACCCCTATGGAGCACAGTTCTCCTCTGACACACATGGAGTCACCAAGAGTCAGAGTCAACTCCATGGCAACTAGTTTAGATAGAGTGGTTTAGATAGGGTGCTATTATCAAAGGGTAATGATAGCAATGTTCCTTTGGTGGCTAAGTTAAGTGCTTAACAATGAGCTAAAAGGTTGGTGGTTCAAACGCAGCCAGAGGCACCTCAGAAGACAAGCTAGTGATTTGCTTCCAAAAGGTCACAGCCTTGAAAATCCTATATAGCAGTTCTATTTTGCACATATGGGAGAAGCATGAGTTGGAATTTACTTGATGGCAACTAACAACAATGATAGCAATGAGGCATTGGTGATTCACTGGTAGAATTCTCACCTTCCATGCCAGAGATCCAGGTCCACTTCTTGGCCAGTGCACTTCATGTGCAGCCACCACTCGTCTGTGAGAGGAGGTTTGTATGTTGCTATGATGTTGAACAGGTTTCAGCAGGGCTTCCAGACTAAAACAGACTAGGAAGAAAGGTCTGGTGATTTACTTTTGAAAATCAGTCAATGAAAACACTGTGGAGAAAAACAGTCTGATCCACAACTGATCATGGGGGCATGACTGGGCAGTATTTTGTTCTGCTGTGCATAGGGTCCCCATGAGTTGGGGGCCAACTTGATGATAGCTAACAACAATGATAACAATAGGGGTAATGTGGTAAAAGATTACTCTTCTTCAGTTGCTACTTCCTCAATGGAAAATCAGTAGTAAAAGAACCTGTGATGAGCATAATTAATGTCAGTGAATTGTACAAGTAAAAAAATGTTGAAATGGGAACTGTTTTGTAGTATACATATACCTACCACAATAAAAAATATTGATTAAATAAACGAGTGTATGTGGCTTAATAAAAAAAACAACCTCTCCCTATGGTAGTAAAGAAGTAATATTTCTTAAATATAAAAGGATTTAGCTTTGTATTATACTAATTATTTGCTACTTTGGAATAAATATCAACATATCTCTCAAAGTAACTGTATATGTTATTACCAAAAGTAATATATCTATGATTTGATTGCTTTTCTAGGAAAGCTGGCTTTGGATTCTCAGAAATCATTCCTCCATCACGGTTAGACATTCATATACTTAAAACTACAACATTTAATTTAATATACCCATTTTAGAAAAATAATGGGAAATATCTAGCTTTGTAACAGTAATAACAGTTTTAATTATTTAGAAGATTTTTAACTGTGGGATCTATTTCAGTGAGATGGAGATTATTAAATGTTTTAATGAGTCATTCATCTGGAAGAGAGATTTTCATCTTACAATTAATTTTCCAGTTACCAAAATGTTAAATGAATAAAAAGTTCATATCTTTTTCACATAATTAATCACATAACTGAAACTCACAAGGTTCAATGTCTAATCTATTCATTTTTGCACGGTTTACTCCTTTCCAATTGTACCAAAAATGTATAGTTCAGGAAGAGAAATTCAAAGAATACACTGCTCACATGAGAGGGACAATCATCTCCTCTGTGGTTCTTATTTTCTTGACCCAGAGCAGACCACCCAATACTCATAACATGTATATTCCCTCTTTACCTTATCTTATTAAAGTGTTTATAAGTCATAGTCCAACCTATTTGAAGGAAAGTATTACTACCAGGTGCTTCTGACAGGTGAACCCAAATTGGTAATCCGTACATAGAGGTTTTCTATAAAATTTTTATGAACATCTCTTTTCATTTCTTTCTTCTAAGTAGAATTGTTCCCTTTTTCTAATATAAATTCTACATCTGGTGAAAGCATTTAGGCAACTTTTAGTGTTGTTTTTACCAAATAACTAATTTTGAGGGCCCAATTGTCTATCTACTAAAATCATACTCAATAAAGTCACTCTTGGACTTTCTTAAAGACTAAAAGAATGAAGATCTACTCTTAATCACCAGATGGCATAATTCTGCACTTTATGGTCCAAAAGTTAACACAGCAAGGTAACTCTTTTTTTTAGAAACTGCACATATTATGTGTGACAAAAAGACATGTATAGCATTAATTTGGAGACATATAAGTGATTTGGATTGCCTCGGGACTTTAAATGTACTTTAGCATTGATGAAAAGAAATGAACATAAAAATCATTCAAATGCAGAATCTTTCTTTAATCCTTGAAGCTGAAGTTCTTTCAAATAATAAAATTAAGGTAAAGTATAAATACTAAATGCCAAAGAGCCTCCAAATAGTCTTAAGGAAAAAACAATTGTGAAAGTCTTAGAAGCATGGGCCCTGAAGGAAAGCAACATTCCAGGGATTTTACTTAAGAAAGATATGACACACCAAGTAGAAATATATGAGAAAGATTGTGTTAGGAGTGCTATTCAACTGCTTAACTCAATGTGGGCATCAGTAAAGTCAAACTGACAATAGCCACTGAAAAGATGAGCTAAGAAACTTAGGGGGCTGTGAGTTTATGTTAATGGGAGAGAAACAACTTGGAAAAGGAAGGTAAGAATGGTTGCACAACTCGAAGAATATAATCAATGTCACTGAATCATACATGAAAACTGTTGAATTGGTTTATATTCTGCTGTGTATATTCTCAACAACAACAAAAATAAATTATAAATAAAAAAGAACTGCAAATATTTTTGAACCAGGGATCTCCACCAAGGCAGACCTCCAGGAGGTGTCCTTTTCCAAAGCTACAGTATGAACAGTGCCCCCTGCAGTTCTACCATGCAAAGCCCATGCCTCATTTTCAAATCCTTTACAGGAGCCAGAAAAATAATCTAAAGGGATAAATAAAGCTAACTATAAGGTAATGATGGGGAATGTTGGAGACTGGAGTAAACTGGAGTGCCCTGTCTAAAGGTTCTGTGTTATTCATATTCATCCTACTATTGTCATGTAGGAAGGCAGGCCCAGATCTGCTAGGCAATCGAGAAGGTCTAGTGTGTGTGTGTGTGTGTGTGTGTGTGTGTGTGTGTGTGTGTGTGTGTGTGTGTGTGTGTGTGTGTGTGTGTGTGTGTGTGTGTGTGTGTGTGTGTGTGTGTGTGTGTGTGTGTGTGTGTGTGTGTGTGTGTGTGTGTGTGTGTGTGTGTGTGTGTGTGTGTGTGTGTGTGTGTGTGTGTGTGTGTGTGTGTGTGTGTGTGTGTGTGTGTGTGTAAATAGACATATAAAATTTAACATAAAATATCCTGATATTTATATGAAATTAAATTTATAAACTCTGTGAAGGCTAAACAAAATCCATCTATAAGACTACTCCAGGTGGTGGGTCACCAATTTGCAATCTCAGAGATGGGCCCACCTGATTCAAGAGCATCTTCCTCACGTTATGTGAAGTGGTTTCTTATACTCAGAATTCTGACCTCAAAAGAGATTAATTGGGAAACTTTGATCCAAATGACGGAATAAATTTTATACCTTCAACATAAGCATAAGTATACAATGCTGACTTGTTTTTTATTTCACTGAAAAAGTGAAGTAAATGGAAAAGAATTCTTCTCATGCCTACCATCTGTGAGAATCACTGAGAAACATTTCAAATCTATTTCAATTCAATCCAGCTGCCCATGCAGTACTTTCTCCTCTGATCCTAAGCATCTGAAGCTAGGTCAGACCTCACAAGTTAAAGGGTTCAGTCCTCTAGACTGCCAAGTTTGCCCAAGACTTCAGATATCAGTCACAAGCTTGGGAGTCCCCACAATACCCTCACTTCTGATCTGCTGGCTACAGTTCAGGTGTTCCATCTACCCTTTCAAAATGTCAGCTGTAAGCTAGGTGTCCCCAGGCCACTTTCACTTCTGTCTTGCTTGCTCCCACTACTCCCTTGGTTTGCTAATTCAGCAGAGTGCCTCACAGAATGCAGGAAAGTGCTATACTCACAAGTATAGTTTTATGATAGCAAAAAGGATACAAATGAAGAGATACATAGAGTAAGGTCTGGGTTGGTTATCAACAAGGAGCTTCCATGTCCCAAAGGATAAGCCACCCTCCAAACTGCACCAATGTCTGTAACCAACCAGGACAGGAAGCCCATGTAGCTCTGTCACTATAGCCTTTATTGGGGCCTCATTATATAGACATGATTAATTGAATTCAACCTTCAGCCTGCCTCCCCTGAGGTCAGGTTGATATCATCTGGTGGGTCTTTCTGGCTTAGCCAGCATCCACCCAAGAGGCATTAACAAAAACTGTCAGGTGTAGTCTGGAGGCCTCATCCAAGACACTTCAATTACTGAGGAAATTCCAAGGTTCCAGAGGTTGTATCTCAGAAATCAAAGACAAAGACCAAATTGTTTGAGTAAATTCTTTACCCCATACCACCAAACTTCCAACACCTATCTCTATTTCTATATTTCCTATACCTTCCCTCCTGTTACAATGATAAGTGACTCATGTTCCCCTTTAAGGCCAACCTCTCTCTACCTGCGTTGTGGATCCTATCTCCTCCTGACTACTCAAGGCTTTTGACATTGCAGTGATACCTCTCTCTGTTTCTTTGTCTCTTCCCCTGCATTATCAAACTTTTCCTCTCTACTAAAATATTTTCATCAGTGGATATACAAGTAGTAATATCTCTCACTGTGCAATGATCCTTTTCTGAATCCACATCCCTCTCTACTGCCAAGACATTTTTCTGTTACTCTGTTGCAGTAAAATACCTTAGAAGTGTTGTTCATACTCAGGGTCTCTGTTTCCTCTCCTTTACTCTCATTTGAACACCCTGCAATAAGAATGTTATCCCCAAAACTCACTGAAAATGCTGATATTCAAGGCCATCAGTAGTCTCTACTTTGCCAGTTTTTATCAATTTTCAGACCTCATTTTATTAAATCTATCAATACATGTGGTATAGCTCATCGCCCTTTTTTTTAAATATATTTTTCACTTAACTTCTGTAGTAATACTCTCTTGGTTCTTTTCCAACCTCCTAATCTCTTTTAGCTGTGTCTTCTTTTCATGTCACAAGATGTTCAGGGATATGAAAATAAATGCTCAGCCACCTTTTTGATGTGCCTGGAGCCCAGGAGTCCTGTAAGAAACTTGAACACAACCTGTAAATGAGGTGTTGGTCGATAGAGACCTACCTAATGGACTGCGAACTCCAAAGGAAGCTGATTTGGAAAGGAGAAAAAAAAAGAGGTGTTTAGACAGGGAAAAAAGTACTATGAGTGAAGAAATATGGCAAAAAGGGAAAAGACTGGGCAGCAAGGAATGGAATGTAAAGGAAACAGTAATTTCAGATCCAATGTGAGGAGCTACTTAATTATGACCTGACCAGGCACCCTCCTGTGAACTCTTCCCACCCCATATCCCCAACTAGGAAGAACAGAGAGCTCAGGTATAATAATAATAATTAAAAAAAACTATAGGCTCAATGATTCTGTCAATGGGAAACCCCTCTGAAGAAACTAAGCAAGTTTAAAGAAGCAGAAGAAGCTTTCTTGCTGGCCAAAAGGCCTGGAGGTCAGGGGTTGAGAAAAGGTTGGTAATAACATGTTAGTAAAACCGACAACCACCATAGGAAAAAAGGCAGCAGCTGTCAGTGAAATATAAGGTGAACTAGAGTGATAGACATTAGAGTGAGGAATAACAGAGCAGAACGTACTAGCTCTGACTATTATCTACAACCTTATCTAAGGACTCCCAGAGGAAGATTGGGAAGAAGGGTGTAAGAAAAAGCTGGGGTTTCCTATTAATAAACCTTTCTATAATTCTAATGGAATACACAGGAATCAAATCTACTACATCTGTGGAAAGAGATGATTGAAAACTCAATATCATCAGTCAGAAGAAGGCCAGGGGCTGAATGCGGAACAGACCATCAATTGCTCATATGCAAGTTCAAGCTGAAACTGAAGAAAATTAGAACAAGTCCACGAGTGCCAAAGTACGACCTTGAATATATCTCACCTGAATTTAGAGACCATCCCAAGAATAATTTGATGGGTTGAACACTAATGACCCAAGACCAAACGAGTTGTGGAATGACATCAAGGACATCATACATGAAGAAAGCAAGAGGTCATTAAAAAGATAGGAAAGAAAGAAAAGATCTAAATGTATGTCAGAAGAAACTCTGAAACTTGCTCTTGAATGTCTAGTAGCTAAAGCAAAAGGAAGAAATGATGAAGTAAAAGAGCTCAACAGAAGATTTCGAAGGGTGGCTCGAGAAGACAAAGTAAAGTATTATAAAGACATGTTCAAAGAGCTGGAGATAGAAAACCAAAGGGAAGAAGACGTTTAGCATTTCTCAAGCTGAAAGGACTGAAGAAAAAATTCAAGCCTCGAGTTGCAATAGTGAAGGATTCCATGGGCAAAATATCACATGTTCAAAGAGCTGGAGATAGAAAACCAAAGGGAAGAAGACATTTAGCATTTCTCAAGCTGAAAGGACTGAAGAAAAAATTCAAGCCTCGAGTTGCAATAGTGTAGGATTCTATGGGCAAAATATCAAAGGACGCAGCAAGCATCAAAAGAAGGTGGAAGGAATACACAGAGTCACCGTACCAAAAAGAATTGGTCAACGTTCAACCATTTCAAGAGGTGGCATACGATCAGGAACCGATGGAACTGAACGAAGAAGTCCAAGCAGTACTGAAGGCATAGGTGAAAAACAAGGCTACGGGAATTGACGGAATATCAATTGAGATGTTTCAACAAATGGATGCAGCAATAGAAGTGCTCACTCATCTATGCCAAGAAATTTGGAAGACAGCTACCTGGCCAACTGACTGGAAGAGATCCATATTTATGCCTATTCCCAAGAAAGGTGATCCAGTCGAATGCGGAAATTATTGAACAATATCGTTAATATCACACGCAAGTAAAATTTTGCCAAAGATCATTCAAAAGTGGCTGCAGCAGTATATCAACAGGGAACTTCCAGAAATTCAGGCTGGATTCAGAAGAGAACATGGAACCAGGAATATCATTGCTGATATCAGATGGATCCTGGCTGAAAGCAGAGAATACCAGAAAGATGTTTACCTGTGTTTTATTGACTATGCAAAGACATTCAACTTGTGGATCATAACAAATTATGGATAACATTGCAAAGAATGGGAATTCCAGAACACTTAATTGTGCTCATGAGGAACCTACACATAGATCAAGAAGCAGCTGTTCGAACAGAACAAGGGGATACTGTGTGGTTTAAAGTCAGGAAAGGTGTGCCTCGGGGTTATATTCTTTAACCATACCTATTCAATCTGTGTGCTGAGCAAATAGTCTGAGAAGCTTCACTATATGAAGAAGAATGGGGCCTCAGGATTGGAGGAAGACTCATTAACAACCTGCTTTACACAGATGACACAACTTTACTTGCTGAAAGTAAAGAGGACTTGAAACACTCACTGATTAAGATCAAAGACCACAGCCTTTAGTATGGATTACACCTCAACATAAAACAAAAATCCTCACAACTGGACCAATAGGCAACATCATGATAAAAGGAGAAAAGATTGAAGTTGTCAAGGATTTCATTTTACTTGTATCCACAATCAATACGCATGGAAGCCAAACTCAAGAAATAAACAGATGCATTGCATTGGGCAAATCTGCTGCAAAAGGGAGCTTTAAAGTGTTGAAAAGCAAAGATGTCACCTTGAAGTCTAAGATGCGCCTGACCCAAGCCATGGTATTTTCAATGGCATCATATGCATGTGAAAGCTGGACAATGACTAAGGAAGACCGAAGAATTGATGCCTTTTGAATTGTGGTGTTGGCAAAGAATATCGAATATACTGTGGACTTCCAAAAGAATAAACAAATCTGTCTTGGAAGAAGTTCAACCAAAATGTTCCTTAGAAGTAAGAATGGCGAGACTACATCTTACATATCTCAGACATGTTGTCAGGAAAGATCAGTCCCTAGAGAGGGACATCATGCTTGGTAAAGTAGAGTCAGCGAAAAAGAGGAAGAGCCTCAACGAAATGGATTGACACAGTGGCTGCAACAATGGGCTCAAGCATAACAATTGTGACATGGCGAAGGACCGGGCAGTGTTTCGTTCTGTAGTACAGAGGGTCACTATGAGTCGGAACCAACTGGATGGCACCTAACAAACAACAGCAACATAATTCTGAAATAATGTCAAAACATTTTTTTAATCCAAACAAGATTGACGTATCGTATTTGGTTTTTAAACTCTTAAATGTTTTTAACATTCTAAAGTAAAAAATATTTATGAAAATATTTTTATTTAGAACAGTTGTAATAGAGTCTCACGCCACTTTTTACATTTGACCACTGACATTTTTCAGGTCCCACTACTCCTCTTTCCCCTCTTGCCTCGATATGGTCCAGCCAATTGGAAGGGCTGGGTACACTCCCCCTAGGGACCAGCAGGAAAGTTCACACCAGAAAAACACAGACCCATGCACAGGAACTCACACTGAGGCCCCACCTCTTAACCACAATGAAAACAAAACCTTCACCCCTCCCTTTGCTCAAGCCAATCCAGACTGGCTTGCGTATGTATCCTGCTGTCCCAGAAAGTCTCATGATGTGAATAATAAACCTTCTCATACTCTGTTAGTGTTTGTGTGGCGTCATCAGTCTCCACATCCAAAGCAATTTGAGCAGGTGGAAAATGATCCAGCACCCTCCACAGGCAATCTCCAAATAGCAGTATTATGATAGAGGGTACCAGAAGGCCCTGTAAAATATAACATCTGGAAAGAACAGAGAAACAATAAAAAAATTATAAGAAAAATAAAATAATTTTTGGCAGGCAGTAGAATATAACAGTCACCAAAGACCCCACCCCTCATTATTTCTTAAGGACAGCTTCTGAACTTGTACCTCACTTATTAGTATTAAGTATAAGTAAATAAGCCATTGGAAATGTTTCCAGCGGGGCTTCTAACTGGTTCGTCCTGGTTCAGTCATGGCTGACAAAGCAAAACCAGAACAGACTCAAATTTTTACAATTCGGGTGATCCAGCATGATAACCAGAATGGGAAAAATTATGGGTTGAAGCTCTGGAATGTGGGATTCAGAAGAGATTCGTAAATGCTTTCAGGAACCTGATGCATGAGATTAGGTTATTGGCAGGACTGTGGAGAGCGACGCACATTCAAAGACCCGTAGTCAGCCACCATCTTTGAGCAGGACACAGCTGTTTCTGACTCTGCTCAGAATCCGGTGGGCAAAAGTTATGGTTGCTATGCAATTCATACACTGCCCTTGTTTTATAAAAGAGAGATTAGATTTCTAGCAGTGCTTTGACCTGTAATTTTTCCCATTCCAGTTATCATTCTGGTTCACCCAAATTTTAAAAATTTGGGCCAGTTCGTTTCATTTCCTCAACCATGACTGAACAAGGAAGAACCAGTTTGAAGCCCTGGTTTCCAGTGAGCCGTTATAAATTCACTGGATATTTTCACTCAGGTTTCATCATATGCATGATACATTTAAAAAGGGAAAAATATGTAATGGAATAAATGTATTCTAAAGACATTTTATGACTTAAGAAACATTTCTCTTTTGTCTCCAACACTGGGTTATTTGTCATGAGGAGCTCTGGTGGCACAGTGGTTAAGAGCTCAGCTGCTAACCAAAAGGTCAGCAGTTTGAGTCCACCAGCCGCTCTTTGGAAACCCTATGGGGCATTCTACTATGTCCTATATTGTTGCTGCGAGTTGACATCAGCTCGATGGCAACGGGACTATTTTTTTAATTCAACATGAAACACTCTGATTTCTAAGAACATTCATAGACACTTTGCACATGATCACAATCTATCCTTGCCAGCTGACAATTGTTGCAAAAATTTCTGTCTGTATGGAGAATAGAATAAGCATGAAAAAAAAGGCAAATCTGATTAAGGACTCCTTGCCTAAGGGAAGAGAGAGATCCATTGACAAATCCTTAGGGATTATTGATTTTTAGGTAAAAAGAAAACACACACACACACACACACACACACACACACAGAAAAAGAAAGACAAGAAGGGGAGAGAGAATTAAAGCCTGGAAACAGATGTGGAAGATTGATTGCAAGTAGAAAATTCTTGTTTATACTCAGAAAACAACCTCTTGAAGATTAAATGTCGCTGAATATGGATAAATTTTTAGTTTCTTGCAGGTGGAAAATCCAGCATTCTGCTTGCCATAAGCTAGATTCTGAATTCTATAGGCTATTTTAAAGTTCTGATGTGGTTTGAATCTTTAATAGCTTAAATGTTAAAATAGATGTCTGAATAAATACACTTTTAAAATTCGCTCTTTAACCTCTATAAATTCACTTTTAAATTCACTTTTAAACCTCTATAACTGAATACAGGTTTAGTAAAATATCGATTCTAAGGCAAAACTATTTCAAACGTCCATTAACAACATTCTGCCAGTTTAAAGCATTTTTAGGGCTTGTGGAAGGTTGAGGTACTCTGTCTGACAGACATAAAGGAAGTAACAGAAATAATTTATTTTCCTCAGAATTTTCATTCTGACTGACTGGAGAATTCTAAGAATTAGAGGGTCTTAGTGAGGTTGTGTTTCACTCATACAAAAGCACCAAAATATTTTGCAGTACCTTTCTTTAGACATGACTTGCATTCGTAAGAAGCTTATATTTCATTAGGGTAATTTATACTAATATTGTATGCCTCTCACACATGGTGCCTTTATTGATAATAAATTACTCCACTATCTAGATGCTCTCAGAGAATAACAAAAAATTATGGCTAAGTGCCTAGCTTAGTGTTTTGAAAATAAACAGACTCTCAATAATAACCAATAATAAGCAAGATGTTAATAAGTAAGAAATAAGATGGTAAATTAGTTTCATGCTGCACTCCATTACCTCACGTTGAAAGACCAATATGCTATATGGTATTTTGATAAATACAACCTTTGGAACATCCTCTAGAAAGCTTTCCTCTGGATTTTTTTCTTACATGAAGACAAAGATATAAAAGCTTCTGGAGATTAGTAAAATAATAATTTAAGCTGTCTCTTTCTCCCTGAGTTAGTATAGCACTCTCCATAATTTTGTCAGCAAAACTGAATAGTAGTTGTGGAAATTAAGGAAGGAGAGTATAGGATTTTACAAAGGACTGTGAGACTTTTCTCTGTCTCTGGACAACCTTTGACAGAGGCAGAATTTTGGTTGCCATCTCCATCAGACACAGCAAAGAGGAAACAATAAAAGAGGAAAGCAGGAAAAATATTACAGAAAAGATCTATTTTTCCAAGATGAAAGTCTTCTTAACCGTGCAGAACTATTTCTCTTTTTCCTTTTTTTTTTTTTTTTGTCTTCACTTCAACCACAGAAGCAAGATTAATAAGCTTTTCTGGGATTCTGTAAGAAAAGACTAGCAGACTAAATAGAATACCAGACAGCACAGTGTATGGGATGAGGTCATGCCAAAAAGAGGTCAGTGTGTGGCTCTTACTAGCTTTAAAGCTTGTCTGTTGATATAGACATTTGCTGGTGGCCTCCCCAGGATCCTTTTCTTCCTACTATTTCTCAAATTCTTTTTTCCTTCTGTGTCACTTATTCTTTTTAATATGTTGATAACTGTTTCAATATAATTAGTTTCCTTTGTAGTCATATGTTCTACCCATTCAAAAACATTCTAGAAGGTGCTCATCTATATTGTCCAAAACGGAGACTTAAACTATAAAAAAAAAAGGAAAGAAAAAAACCCTCCAACTTTTTAATGTTTTTTGTATTTTTTGAACTTCATGAAAATATTTTAGGAACCACTATCTCTTCCCTACTACTAGATTAACATGCTTCTGTTTCCTTGTACCTGCCCTCTCCTCCCATTTAGAAGTCTTACTTCATCAGGGTTTAACTCATTTTCACTCTGTTCTCCAGCTATGTTTGTTCAAGTTGCTAAATTGGATGTTTATATTTAGATTAATTCTGTATCTAGATTTACCAGGTATTTTCTGTTCTTGAGTTCTTTATTTTGGTTCATCTTTTTTTTTTTTTTTTTTTTGCAAGATATATGGTAGATTTGATCTACAAAGAGTACTCACAAGTACTATACTCCTAATTTCATTTATACTTGAGATGATTAGTTTTCTTTATATTGGAACAACAACTGGATATAAGATTCATGGGTCTGCTTTTGCTTTATTTTCCTCAGAACTTTGTTTTCGTTTCTCCATTGTATTTTTTTTTTTATTGTGGTAAGTATGTATGTAATAAATCATTTGGCTTTTTCTACATTCTTCACGTATACAATTAAGTGGCATTAGTTATATTTATCATGTTGTTCAACCATTAACATTACACATTTCCAAATTCTCTTAAGAAACAAAGTGGGCCCAGGCATATGGACTCCAACCCAAACTCCAGACGAAGAAACAAGATCATTGCCTCCTACTGGAAAAAGTATTTAGTTCAAGGGCATGTGACCAAATCCAGTGTATAAAGAAATGATTCTTCTTAGCCCTGTACCAGGAATTCTGGGACCAAACCTGTCTCTTTTGCCTGCTGCACATCAAAGGGCATCCATAGCTCTGGTAGTTTTGGAAGTGGCAACCATTTCAAGGCTGTAGGGGGACCATTACTGAGAAGCTGGCAATACAGAAGGCTGAGCTGAGACAAGGAAACTGGCCCTTTGTAATATCTAAAACTTGCTCCACCTCTAGACTTTTCAGATATATTTATCAATAAAATTTCATTATTAATTAAATCTATTTGTGGTGTTTTGCCATAGCCATCTAAGTGTGGTAAGAGACAGCTCACAATGCAAAGACTGTAATCAAGTTTGCCAAAATATCTTTTTATTAATTCAGCATTTATTTAATATATGTGCCAAACTCTGTACTAAGTCCAGAGGATACATGATAAAACAAACATGATCTCTGCCCTTCCAGAATTTAGAAACCAGTGAAATTTTTAGAGAAGTAAATAGGCAAGATAACATGCTAAGTGCCGTAATGAGGGAAGCATATTGGGAATAATTACAAGGCACAGCGTAGTGAACATTTGTTTTTTGATGAGTTTTTGAAGATTCTTGCCTTATCGTCCCTTCTTAAAGCTCTTTGATTTCCTTTTGAAGAATTATCTTTCCACTGAGTATCAGTAGCATGGTAAATTCAGATGCCTGCCTCACACTATAGACATCAAAAGATTCAAGTTCTTTCTTTTCATAGCCCTACTAATTCAAAGTACGAATGTATGGGCTTGCTTGGCTAATCAGCTCCTCTTTCCCAGAGCATGCATCTCGAGTGAATATTACAAATAGAGGGGGAAAAAAGTTAGAATTCGTTATTCATCTCCACTGGAATAGCCTAAACAAATGGTTCCTGCTACAAGATAGTTGCTGAGCTTCTTGCTTCCATAGCTTCTAGCACCTTTTCCCCAATGGTCAATCTAACAGCCTCTAATAGTCGTACAATATGTTCTTTTTTGCGTGTTGTTGTTAGGTGCCTTGAGTCAGTTCCGACTCATCGCAACCCTGGGTATGACAGAACGAAACACTGCCCAGTCCTGCGCCATCCTCACAATTGTTGCTATACTTCAGCCCATTGTTGCAGCCACTGCTGTGCTTAAATTAGCCAAATGTCCCATACAGTTTCCAAGGAGCCCCTGGTGGATTCCAACTGCCGACCTTTAGGCTAGCAGCCGTAGCTCTTAACCACTACACCACCAGGGTTTCCAGAGAAAGAACATTATGAATAGTTTAATTCATCTTCTTCATTTTAGAATTGAAAAATAAAGTGTAGTGAATGCTGTGGTTGACTTTCTAATCTTCTCTCCCTGCTGAGAAGTAGCATTACAGCTTTGGGAATCGATCTCAGGCAGAAGGGAAAAGCTGATTGGTTTAAGGAAATTGTATCGTTCCCATCGGTGATTCCTTCTGGAATGGGCAAGTATCCATTTCAGAGGAGAGGGATGCTAAAGTCTTTTTGGAAAATTCTATTTTAGCCCATAAATTAGAAATATGGGATGCCATTCTCTCTCTCCCACTTGAGTGAATAGGGGAAAAGGTACTCTTGTTTTTCTGCTAAAAAAAAACAAAACAAAACCCATTGCTGTCTAGTCGATTCTGACTCGTAGTAATCTTCTCTGTAGGGTTTCCAAAGAGTGGCTAAGTGGGTTCGAATTGCTGACCTTTTGGTTAGGAGTGATAGCTCTTAACCACTGCACCACCAGGGCTCTGCTTTTTCTGAAAGCTGTCTTTTAATTATGATGAGAGCTATTCTAAGACAAACCTACATACAGAAAAGGGTAGAGCCAACAGCAAATGAGCAAAGGAACTAGAGCCCAGGACAGACTGCAAAATTGTTGTAATTCAACCCAACTTTTGAACTCTCACTTATGAGTCAATAAATTCGAAATTGTTTTTAAGTAAGTTTGAGTTGGCTTAAAATTGCTGCCAAAATATACTTAGCATTATTCCACCTGCACTTTTTTAATTCAGTATATACTGAACATTTACTACGTACCAGTTACTGCCCAAATCAATATATTTATATTGAATCCTATCTTCTTCACAAAATCCCTATTATTATCTCCATTTTTATAAATGAGAAAATCAAGATGCAGAGCAGTTAAGTCACTTCCCAAGGTGACCCAGTTAGTAGTGTATTGAATTGGAATCTGAAACCGCCTGAAGCTATTTCTCCAGGCTTGAGATCTACATTGAATATGTAGCTCCCTGCTTCCCACCCAACATGACCCAATGGCTGGAATAAAGTAGTATTACATTATGAAGAAAAATGGCAATGAAAAGATTAATCAAATTTTTTATCTTCCAAGGAATTTATTTCTGTGTTCTGTAGAACCATGGGGGAATAGTCAGCTTTGCATCTATTTTATTTATGTAGTTAAATCCCATGAGAAGAGAATATAATTGAAAGTGAGAAAAAGTTTGCATTTACTTAAAATGCAATAAATGTTTTATATAGTTAGAACATTTATGGTCTCACAGGAATTGTTGCCTTGTGCCTCAGGGATACCTGAGCATGAAGTAAAACAGAAAACTGCATCCTGGGAAGTGAAGGGCTTCACTGAATAAAGATTTCATTTTCTTGAAAATCAGTAGTGGGGGAGAAAGAATGAGCCAACATCAAGCAATGGTCACTTCCCAAATGGTGATGGTGCGCATCTAAGAGGTAATCAATCCCAGATAAGTGTGTGAAAGGGTTCTGGGGACTAAGTTATGGGAAAACAAAAAAGCAACTGCTGAGCCAAGAACAAATCACCAGAGCTCAGTTCTGGAAAATTCTACTGATAGTAGGTAATTGATGTGGCTTGATTTAACTGACTCTACAAACCAACTAAAGCCAATAGATGGAACACCAGTGTGCAGCAGTCAATGATAGATAATGATTTTAAACCACTGTTTCCCAAAGTTGCTGCAAGGGATTTTGGTTAAAATAATAGATCCCTAGGCCTTTCTCTGTAGAGCCTCACACAGCTGGGATCAGGTAGGGGAAAAAAATTGTATTTAAACAAATACCCATAATGATTCTTGAAATCTGTCTAGTTTAGGAAGCCCTGATTTTAGACCAATCAAACCAGAGAAAGGAGACCTTGGAGGCAGTGGTCATAACTACGAAATAGAGGATGCAGTATGAAACAGTTCAGTGGAGATTTGTGCACAACTCCTTGCAGTATAGAAACTTGCACAACCTTCGTTTATCAAATATTTATTGACCACTCACTACATGCTAGCCATTGTGTTATGTGTGAAAATTTAATGATGGACAAGTTATGGCTTCTCTCCCCACAAGTTTTTAACATACAGGAGAAGTACACAAGTCACTATGCTATTATAATACACTTCAATAAATGCACTGTTAGAGCTAAGTGTACAGATATACAGGAGCCAATAAAGAAACTTGTGCTTAAACTCAGGAAGTCATGTCTAAATTTTAATTTGAAAGGCAAATGGGGGATGAATGGAGTGTGCAAAAACTGAATTTGCTTGCAGTGAGCACTAACCTAGCTACTAATGCTTGTCCCATAGAATAAAGCTTCATGTGAAATGGGTGGGCAAAGTAGCTAGAAATGAGAGACAAGAAGTACATAGAAATCAGATGATCAAGGGTCTTTTGAAAGTATATACAGTCACTGGAGAGATTTAAGCAAGACAGTAACAAAAACAGGTTTGTGTTTTAGAAAGAACAGTGACTCAGAGTAAAAAATGAATTAGAGTAGGGCCAAGTTTACAGTCTACAGTCAAAGAGGTCAATTAGGAAGCAAGTACAGTATTTCAACCTTTGATAATAGTCACCTATTGCATTACTAGTTTTCTGTTGCTACGTAATAAAATGACCACAGACTTAGTGGGTTAAAGAAACACACATTTATTATCGCACAGTTTCGTATATGACTTAGCTGGCAGAGAGTTTCACAAGATGTCGGCCAGGGCTAGGTTCTTATCTGGAGACTCAGCTAGAGAAGAATCCTTCTCTCATGGTTGTTGGCAGCATTTAGTCCCTTACAGTTCTAGGACTGAGAGCTTCAATTTTTTGCTGCCCCTTGGCCAGAGGGCACTCTAGACCCTAGAAGCTACCTACAGTTCTTAGCCACATGGGGTTCCCCCAACATGACCACATATTGCAACAGGGACACTGAAATCTTTTTTTTTTTTTTTTTGGTGTCCATATTTTATTTTAATTTTTTATTGTACTTTAGATGAAGGTTTACAGAACAAATAGTTTCTCGTTAAACAGTCAGTACACATATTGTTTTATGACATTGGTTAACAACCCCATGACATGTCTACAGTCTCCCTTCTCAACCTTCAAGGACTTTTTTTTGTGTGTGTGTGTGAAAATATACATAGCCAAAGATACACCATTTCAAAAATTTCGACATGTACAATTCACTGACATCGATTACATTCTTCCAGTTCTGCTGCTATTCTCACTATTTTTTTCCAAATTATTCCCTCACCATTATCTTCAACTCACTGTCCCCTAGGCTTCCCATCAAAACTTTTGAGTTGCTGTTGTCAATTTGATCTCACATAGATAATTTTTTTGTGTACTTTAGATGAAGGTTTACAGAACAAATAGTTTCTCATTAAACAGTTAGCACACGTACTACCCTATGACAATGGTTACAAACCCACTACATGTCCACACAGTCCCTTCTCAACGTTGAATTCCCTATCACCAGCTTTCCTGTCTCCTCCTGCCTTCTAGTCCTTGTCCCTGGACTCCTGTGCCTCATTAGTCTCTCTTTGTTTTATGGGTGTGATGGTTAAGATTGTGTGTCAGCTTGGCTGGGCCATGATTCCCAGTGTTTTAATGTAATCACTCCCATGATTGAATACACTGTGAGTAGCCAATCAGATGAAAGGGAGTCTCCTTGGGGGTGTGGCCTGCATCTGAAAATAAGCAGATGTTCTGGCTTTTTGCTCTCTCTGGATCCTGTGGATGCTTCCTGTCATCTCATCTCCCATTCTTGGGACTTGAGCTGTCAGCTTATCTGCTGAACCTGGGAATCGTTGATCTACACAGCCTGTGAGCAGGAGCCCTGCTCTCCGGAACCTGCCGATCTTGTGCTTGCCAGCTTCTGCGGCTGTGTGACTTGGGAGAGGCCTCTACCATGATCCACGAACTTGGGACTTTCTAACCTCTACACTCACGTGAGCTGTTTCCTTGATATAATCTCTCTCTATATATATATTTATACACTTTACTGGTTTTGCTTCTCTAGAGAATCCAGCCTAAGACATTTGGTACTGAGAGTGGTTCTAGAGAAACAAAATTATAACGATGAGTTTTCTAAATTGATTCTCAAGTCTGGTTAGTCGTAAAGACGTTGATGACTCTACTTCCAGCAGTAAAGAGGTCACTGCTAGTCCATGGAGAGGGGTGGCAATATAAATATGCAAAATATCACCACCGGTAGATCAGGTATTGGTGAAAGGTGAGGCTCAGGGTGAATACATGTGTGATATCTTTCTACAGCTTTGTCAGAATGAGAAGTATAAGGAAGCTGGTTGGTTTGTCCTACTTTCGCTAGACAAACTGATGAAGGAAAGAGATGTGCTCAGGGATTCAGAGTCAAGGCTCAAGTGCTGCATAAATGACCTCAAGGCTTCCAACTGCGCTTTGAAAGAAAGCCTTATTTCTTGTAATAACAGAGTCAAAATTGCTGAAAACCAAACACAGAGTCTTATTGTAAGAGTGGCTGAATTACAACGCCAGCTCAACTGCAAACCTTGAGAGGTGTCTGAAGTTAAAGTAAAGGCATTGATTGGGAAGAGATGGGATCCTGAGACTTGGGAAGGGGACATATGGGCAGATAATCAGGAAGCTGGGGACACTGAGCCTGTAAATTCCATTGAATCACTCCTGCCAGCAGAACCAGTCCTATCTGAAGAGATTACTTGATGTTTGTCTGCTAAACCACCCTGCCCAGAAAAACCATTAGCCCCTCCACTCCCAACTGAGGAGATAAGCCCTATCCCAGCTACCTCTAAAGAGCACTTGCCTGAGTCATTGCCCGGAACATCGCCTGAGGCAGATACTTTACAAGATAATGCTGAATGTTCTCAAAACAATTCCACACTACTGATTCTGGCTTCTAGACCTATAACTAGGCTTAAGTCCCAAGAAGCCCCAAAAGGTGAAGTACAAAGTGTGACCCAGGAGGAGGTACGCTACACTCCAAAAGAACTACTTGAGTTTTCTAATATATACAAACAGAAACCTGGGGAATATGTGTGGGAATGGTTATTAAGGGTGTGGGATAATGGTGCAAGGAACATAAAGATGGATCAGTCTGAGTTTATTGATATGGGTCCACTGAGCACAGACTGTTCCTTCAATGTTTTAGCTAGAGAAGTTAGGAAAGGATCTAATAGTCTATTTGGTTGGGTTGCTGAAGCATGGATTATGGGGTAGCCCACAATAAAGCAAGTTGAAGTACCAGACCTGCCTTGATATACCGTAGAAGAAAGTATCCAAAGGCTTAGGGAAATTGGTATGCTAGAGTGGATTTATCAAGTTAGACCCACAGACCCACACATGGAGTATCCAGAGGACACACCTTTTACCACAACTGTGAGGAACAAATTTGTGAAAGGAGCTCCAGTATCCTTGAAGACTGCTGTGATTGCTATTTTATGTAAGTCAGATTTGACAGTGGGAACTGCCCTAACTGAATTAAGACACCTAGCTACAATGGGGCTGATCAGACCCCGTGGTAGTAGGGGCCAAGTGGCTGCACTCAATCGACAAAGACAAGGTGGGCATGGTTACAGTAATGGGCAGAGGAGTCAAAGCAGTAATCAGGATAGTCTGACTCATATGGACTTATGGGGTTGGCTACTTAGTCATGGTGTCCCTAGGAGTGAAATAGATAGGAAATCTACTAAATATTTACTTGATCTATACAAATGGATGAATTCTAGGTCAGGTGAACAGCAGTCTAACTCAAATCTCCAGAATAGAGAGTCGTGGTCCTTCAATCAATTCCCAGATTTGAGCGAGTTTAAAGACCCACAACCCCTTGAATGAAGGGGAGGCCGGGTCCCCCTCAGGAAGGACTCCAATACACTGCCAAAAATTTTTACTGTTAATCTTTCTCCCAGCCTCCCTAAAGGGATATACCACCTTTTATGAGAGTGACTGTTCATTGGGGAAAAGGAAATAATCAGACTTTTCAGGGATTACTGGATACTGGATCTGAGCTGACACTAATTCCAGGAGACCCAAAACATCACGGTGGCCCACCAGTCAGAGTGGGGGCATATGGAGGTCAGGTTATTAATGGAGTCTTGGCTCATGTCTGTCTCACAGTAGGTCCAGTGGGTCCCTGAACCCATCCTGTAGTGACTTCCCCAGTTCCAGAATGCATAATTGCAATAGATATACTCAGCAACTGGCAGAACCCACACATTGGATCCCTGCCAAATAGAGTAAGGGCTATTATGGTAGGAAAAGCCAAGTGGAAGCCATTAGAACTGCCCCTACCTAGGAAAATAGTAAACCAAAAGCAATACCGCATTCCTGGAGGGACTGCAGAAATTACTGCCACCATCAAGGACTTGGAGTATGCAGGGGTGGTGATTCCCACCACATCCCCATTCAACTCGCCTATTTGGCCTGTGCAAAAAACAGGTGGATCTTGGAGAATGACAGTAGATTATCAAAAACTTAACCAGGTGGTGACTCCAATTGCAGCTGCTGTTCCAGATGTAATTTCACTGCTTGAGAAAATTAATACATCTCCTGGTATGTGGTATGCAGCTATTGATCTGACTAATGCCTTTTTCTCCATACCTGTTTCAAAGGACCAGCAGAAGCAGTTTGCCTTCAGCTGGCAAGGCCAACAATACACCTTCACTTGCC
The DNA here is from genome assembly GCA_030035585.1 of Dugong dugon. Lineage (NCBI taxonomy): Eukaryota > Metazoa > Chordata > Mammalia > Sirenia > Dugongidae > Dugong > Dugong dugon. The sequence continues at coordinate 47,805,547 of CM057465.1, forward strand.
TACCTCAGGGCTACATTAACTCTCCAGCCCTATGTCATAGCCCACAGGGACCTTGATCATCTTTCCCTTCCACAAGACATCATACTGGTCCATTACATCGATGACATTATGCTGATTGGACCTAGTAAGGAAGAAGTGTCAATGACTCTGGACTTATTGGTAAAACATTTGCGTGCTAGAGGGTGGGAGATTAATCCCACAAAAATTCAGGCACCTTCCACTTCAGTGAAATTTCTAGGGGCCCAGTGGTGTGGGGCATGTCAAGACATTCCTTCTAAAGTGAAGGATAAGTTATTGCATCTTTCTGTTCCCACAACTAAAAAGGAGGCACAATGCCTAGTGGGCCTCTTTGGATTTTGGAGGCAACATATTCCTCATTTGGTTGTGCTACTTTGTCCTATTTATCAAGTGACTCAAAAAGCTGCTAGTTCTGAGTGAGGACCAGAACAAGAGAAGGCTCTGCAACAAGTTCAGGCTGCTGTGCAAGCTGCTCTGCCACTTGGACCATATGATCCAGCTGATCCAATGGTGCTTGAAGTGTCAGTGGCAGGTAGAGATGCTGTTTGGAGTTTATGGCAGGCCTGTATTGGTGAATCACAGTGCAGACCCTTAGGATTTTGGAGCAAAGCTCTGCCATCCTCTGCAGATAACTACTTTCCTTTTGAGAAACAACTTTTGTCTTCTTACTGGGCCTTAGTAGAGACTGAACACTTAACCATGGGACACCAAGTCACCATGAGGCCTGAGCTGTGCATCATGAATTGGGTGTTATCTGGCTCACAGAACCATAAAGTTGGACGTGCACAGCAGCACTCCATCATTAAATGGAAGTGCTATATTTGAGATTGGACCCAAGCAGGACCCAAAGGCACAAGTAAGTTGCATGAGGAACTGACCCAAATGCCCATGGTCGCCACTCTTGTTACATTACCTTCCATCTCCCAGTCTGTACCTATGGCCTCATGGGGAGTTCCTTATGATCAGTTGACTGAGGAAGAGAAAACTCGTGCCTGGTTTACAGATGCTTCTGCACGATATGCAGGCGCCGCTTGAAAGTGGACTGTGGCAACACTGCAGCCCCTTTCTGGGACCTCCCTGAAGGACAGTGGTGAAGGGAAATCCTCTCAATGGTCAGAACTTCGAGCAGTGCACCTGGTTGTTCACTTTGCTTGGAAGGAGAAATGGCCTGATGTGCGATTATATACTGATTCGTGGGCTGTGGCCGATGGTTTGGCTGGATGGTCAGGTACTTGGAAGAAATATGATTGGAAAATTGGAGACAAGGATTTATGGGGAAGAGGTGTGTGGATTGACCTCTCCGAGTGGGCTAAAGACATGAAGATATTTGTGTCTCATGTGAATGATCACCAAAGGGTGACCTCAGCAGAGGATGATTTTAACAATCAAGTGGATAGGATGACACATTCTGTGGAAACCAGTCATCCTCTTTACCCAGCTACTACTATCATTGCTCAATGGGCTCATGAACAAAGTGGCCATGGTGGCAGGGATGGAGGTTATGCATGGGTCCAGCATGGACTTCCACTCACCAAGGGTGACATGGCCACAGCCTCTGCTGAGTGCCTAATCTGCCAGCAGAAGAGACCAACACTGAGTCCCCGATATGGCACCATCCCTCGAGGTTATCAGCCAGCAACCAGGTGGCAAGTTGATTACATTGGACCACTTCAATCATGGAAAGGGCAACGTTTTGTCCTTACTGGAATAGACACTTACTCTGGATATGGATTTGCCTTCCCTGCATGCAATGCTTCTGCCAAAACTACCATCCGTGGACTTACAGAATGTCTTATCCACCGTCATGGTATCCCACACAGCATTGTCTCAGATCAAGGGACTCACTTCACAGCAAATGAAGTGTGGCAGTGGGCCCATGCTCATGGAATTCACTGGTCTTACCATGTTGCCCACCATCCTGAAGCAGCTGGCTTGATAGAACGATGGAATGGCCTTCTAAAGACACAATTACGGTGCCAGCTAGGTGACAATAGTTTGCAGGGTTGGGGCAATGTTCTCCAGGAGGCTGTATATGCTTTAAACCAGCGTCCAATATATGGTGCTGTTTCTCCCATAGCCAGAATTCACGGGTCCAGGAATCAAGGGGTGGAAATGGGAGTGGCACCACTCACTATTACCCCTAGTGACCCACTTGCAAGATTTTTGCTTCCTGTCCCCTCAACCTTATGCTCTGCAGGCCTAGAGGTCTTAGTTCCAAAGGGAGGAATGCTCCCACCTGGAGACCCATCACTGATTCCATTGAACTGGAAGTTAAGAATGCCACCTGGCCACTTTGGGGTCCTTATGCCTCAGGATCAACAGGCAAAGAAGGGAGTTACCATACTGGCGGGTGTGATTAATCCTGATTACCAAGAGGAAATCAGACTGATATTACATAATGGAGGTAAAGAAGAGTATGCCTGGGATGCAGGAGATTCCTTGGGGAGTCTCTTAGTACTACCATGCCCCGTGATTAAACTCAATGGAAAACTACAGCAACCTAATTCTGACATGACTACTAATGACACAGACCCTTCAGGAATGAAGGTTTGGGTCACCCCACCAGGCAAAGAACCATGACCAGCTGAGGGCAAAGGGAATACAGAATGGGTGGTGGAAGAGGGTAGTTCTAAATACCAGTTACGGTCACGTGACCAGTTGCAGAAATGGGGACTGTAATTGTTATGAGTATTTATACTTTGTATGTGTGCATCAAATATTTTTGTTTCCTTCACTTATAAAATATAAGCTGTAAACAGGGCTAGTGTGTTTTCAATTATACGCATGTTAGTTGTATCATGTTAGGCACAAGTATGACTTTCTAATTGTCTTTATTCAGAGATTATGTATGGTTTAAGGAGATGTGTATATGTGCCAAGTTGACAAGGTGTGGACAGTGATGGTTAAGACTGTGTGTCAACTTGGCTGGGCCATGATTCTCAGTGTTTTAATGTAATCACTCCCATGATTGAATACACTGTGAGTAGCCAATCAGATGAAAGGGAGTCTCCTTGGGGGTGTAGCCTGAATCTGAATATAAGCAGATGTTCTGGCTTTTTGCTCTCTCTGGATCCTGCGGCTGCTTCCTGTCATCTCATCTCTCATTCTTGGGACTTGAGCTGTCAGCTTATCTGCCGAACCTGGGATTCGTCAATCTACACAGCCTGTGAGCAGGAGCCCTGCTCTCCGACCTGCTGATCTTGGGCTTGCCAGCTTTTGCAGCTGTGTGACTTGGGAGAGGCCTCTACCCTGATCCACAGACTTCAGACGTTCTAGCCTCGACAATCGCGTGAGCTGTTTCCTTGATACAATCTCTCTCTATTTATATATTTATACACTTTACTGGTTTTGATTCTCTAGAGAATCCAGCCTAAGACAATGGGGCTGTCCAATGCCTGGCTAAACGGTGAATCTTGGGAGTGACTTCACCACTGAGCTAAAAGGATATCCAGGGGCTATATTCTCAGGATTTCTCGCGTCTGTCAGGCCAGTAAATCTGGTCTTGTTTTTGTGAGTTAGAATTTTGTTCTATATCCTTTTCCAGCTCTGTCCAGGACCCTCTATTGTGATCCCAGTGAGAACAGTCAGTGGTGGTAGCCAGGCACCATCTAGCTGTACTGGACTCAGTCTGGTGGAGACCTTGGTAGCTGTGGTCCATTAGAACTTTGAACTAATCTTTTCCTTGTATCCTGTTCTCTTCATTCTCCCTTGCTCCCGAAGGGGTGAGACCAGTGGAGTATCTTAGATGGATTCTCACAGGCTTTTAAGAACCTAGACGCTACTCACCAAAGTAAAATGTAGAACATTGTCTTTATAAGCTGTGTTATGCCAATTGAGCTAGATGTTCCCTGAGACTATGGTCCCCACAGCCCTCCACCCAGCAATTCAGTCCCTCGGGGAATTTGGATGTGTCTATGGAGCTTCCATGACCTTTCCTTCGACAAGTTGTGCCGGCTTCCCCAGTATTGTGTGCTGTCTTATCCTTCACCAAAGTTACCACTTATCTGTTGTCTGTGTAGTTTTCCCCCGCACCCTTTCCCTCTTTGGTAACAAACAAAGTTTTTTTTGTGTGTGTGTAAACTTTTTCATGAGTTTTTACAGTAGAGGTCTCATACAATATTTGCCCTTTTGTGATTGACTTATTTCACTCAGCATAATGTCCTCCAGTTTCATCCACGTTATGAGATGCTTCACAGATTCGTCACTGTTCTTTATTATTGGGTAGTACTCCATTGTGTGTATGTACCATAGTTTATTTATCCATTCATCTGTTGATGGGCATCTAAGTTGTTTCCATCTTTTTGGTATTGTGAACAATGCTGCAATGAACATGGGTGTGCATTTGTCTACTCTTGTGATGGCTCTTATTTGTCTAGGTTATATTCCTAGGAGAGGGATTGCTGGATCATACAGTATTTCTATTTCTAGCTTTCTAAGGAAGTGCCATATCATTTTCCAAAATGGTTGTATCATTTTGCATTCCCACCAGCAGTGCATAGGAGTTCTGATCTCCCCGCAGAATCTCCAACATTTATTATTTGCATTTTTTTTATTCTTGCCAGTAATGCCAGGGTGAGATGGTATGTCACTGTGGTTTTAATGCATTTCTCAAATGGCTAGTGATGGTGAGCATTTCCTTATATGTCTGTTGGCCTCTTGAATGTCGTCTTTGATGAAGTGTCTGTTCATTTCCTTTACCCATTTTTTAATTGGATTATTTGTCTTTTTGTTGTAGAGGTGTTGGATTTTCTTGTAGATTTTAGAGATTAGAACTTTGTCTGACTTTAATGTCCAAAATTTTTTCCCAGTATGTAGGTTCTCTTTTTACTCTTTTGGTGAAGTCTTTTGATGAGTGTGTTTAATTTTTAGAAGATCTCAGTTATGTAGCTTATCTTCTGGAGTTTTTGTGTTGTTAGTTATGGTTTGTATCCTGTTAATGCCGTGTATTAGGGCTTCTAGCGTTGATCCTATTTTTACTTCTATGAACTTTATAGTTTTGGGCTTTGTATTTAGGTTTTTGATCCATTTTGGATTAGTTTTTGTATGTGGTGTGAGGTATGGGCCCTGTTTCATTTTTTTGCAGATGGACAACCAGTTTTCCCAGCACAATTTGTTAAAAAAGACTGTTCCCCATTTGATGGACTTTGGGCCCTTGTCGTAGATCAGGTGACCACAGGTGGATGGATTTATGTCTGGGTTCTCAGTTCTGTTCCACTGATCAATGTATCTGTCATTGTACCAGTACCAGGCTGTTTGGACTACAGTAGCTGTATATTAGGTTCTGAACTCAGGTAGTGTGAGTCCTCCTACTTTATTCTTCTTCTTCCATAGTGCTTTACTTATCAGGGCTTCTTCCCTTTCCATATAAAGTTAATGATTAGTTTTTCCATCTCTTTAAAAATACTGTTGGTATTTAGATCGGGATTGCATTGTATTCGTAAATTGCTTTGGGTAGAATTGTCATTTTCACAATGTTGAGTCTATCTATCCATGAGCATGGTAAGTTTCTCTACTTATGTAGATCCCTTTGGGTTTCTTGCAGTAGTCTTTTGCAGTTTTCTTTGCATAGGTTTTTTACATCCCTGGTTAGATTTATTCCTAAGTATTTTATTTTTTTAGAAGCTATTATAAATGGTATTGTTTTCCTGATTTCCTTTTCATCGTTCTCCTTACTGATGTATAGGAATCTAACCAATTTTTCTATGTTTATCTTGTATCCTGCCACTCTGCTGAATCTTTCTATTAGTTCCAGTAGTTTTCTCTTGGAGTCTTTTCGGTTTTCTATGTATCATATCATATCATCCGCAAACAGGGACAGTTTAACTTCTTCATTACCAATTTGGATGCCCTTTATTTCTTTTTCTTGCCTTATTGCTCTAGCTAGGACTTCTAGTACAATGTTAAATAGGAGTAGAGACAAAGGTCATCCTGTCTTGTTCTTGTTCTCAAAGGGAATATTTTAAGTCTCTCTCCATTAAGAATGATGTTGGCTGTTGGTTTTGCATAGATGCTTTTTATTATGTTGAGAAATTTCCCTTCTATACCTATTTTATTGAGAGCTTTTATCAGGAATGGGTATTGGCTTTGTTGAATGCCTTTTCTGCATCAGTTGAGATGATCATGTGATTCTTTTCTTTCCTTTTATTTATGTGGTGGATTACGTTGATTGATTTTCTAATGTTGAACCATCCTTACATACCTGGTATGAATCTTACTTGGTTGTGGTGTATTATTTTTTTGATATGATGCTGAATTCTATTTGCTAGAATTTTGTTGAGAATTTTTGCACCTGTATTCATCAGAGATACTGGTCTGCAATTTTCTGTTTTTGTGGCATTTTTGCCTGGTTTTGGTATCGGGCTATGCTGGCTTCAGAAAATGAATTCAGAAGTATCCCTTCCTTTTCTACATTCTGAAATACTTTGAGTAGTACTGGTATAAGCACTTCTCTGAATGTTTGGTAGAATTCTCCAGTGAAGCCATCTGGGCCAGGGATTTTTCATGGTGGGAGTCTTTTTATTACCTTTTCAATCTCTTCTCTTGTTATGGGTCTGTTCAGATTTTCATCACTTTTTGTTAGTTTGGGTAGGTAGTGTGTTTCTAGAAATTTATCCATTTCCTCTAGGTTTTCAAATTTGTTGGAGTATACTTTTTATAATACTCTGTTATGATGCTTCTTATTTCAGTTGAGTCTGTTGTAATATCCCCCATTTCATTTCTTATTTGGGTTATTGGCATCCTATCCTGTTTTTCTTTTGTCAGTCTGGCCAGTGGTTTGTCTATTTTGTTGATCCTTTCAAAAAACCTCTTGGTTTTGTTGATTCTTTCTATTGTTTTTCCACTCTATTTCATTTATTTCTGCTCTGATCTTTATTATTTCCTTTCTTCTAGTGGATATGGGCTTTTTCTGCTGTTCTCATTCTATTTGTTTTTAGTTCTGTAGTCAGTGTTTTGATTTTGTCCCTTTCTTCTTTTTTGATGTGTGCATCTATTGCTATAAATTGTCCTCTGAGGACTGCCTTTGCTATCTCCCAAAGGTTTTGGTATGATGTGTTTTCATTCTTGTTTGAATCTAGGAATTTTTTGATTCCATCTCTGATTTCTTTTATTGCCCAGTGATGTGTAAGCACATGTTATTCAGTTTCCATGCAATTCATTTTTTTCCTTGATCTTCCCATTGTTAATTTCTACCTTGATTGCATTGTGTTCAAAGAAGATGTTTTATATTATCTCAACTTTTTGGATCTTGTTGAGGATTGCCCTGTGACTTAAGATGTGGTCTATTCTGGAGAAAGTTGAGTGTGCATTGGAGAAGAATATGTACTTTGCAGCTGTTTGGTGTGGTGTTCTACATATGTCTATGAAGCCAGGTTGGCTGATTGTGCCCTTTCAGTCTTCTGTATCTTTGTTGAGTTTCTTTCTAGATGTTCTGTCCTTTACCAAGAGTGGTGTGTTGAAGTCTCCCACTATTATTGTGGAACTGTCAATTTCTCTTTTCAGTGCTGTTAAGAGTTTGTTTTATGTATTTTAGAGCCCTGTCATTGGGTGCATAGATGTTTATTGTGGTTATGTCTTCATGATGGATCATCCCCTTAATCATTATATATTGTCCTTCTTTGTCTTTTATGGTGGATTTTTTTTAAAGTCTATTTTATCTGAGATTAGTATTGCCACTCCTGCTCTTTTTTCATAACTGTTTGACTGATATATATTTTTTTCATCCTTTGATTTTTAATAAATGTACATCTTTGTTTCTAAGGTGTGTCTCTTCTAGATAGCGTACTGATGGATCCTGTTTTTTTTATCCACTCTGTCACTCTCCATCTCTTTAGTGGTGCATTTAGGCCATTTACATTCTGTGTAATTGATAAGTGTGAGTATATTGCTTTCATTTTGTAGTGCTTTTTTTTTTTTTTTTTTTTTTGTGGTGCTGACATTTTCTTTGTTCCTCTTACTCTCCTGTGCTGAATTCCTTTTGTTTGTGGATTTTTTTATCATTTTTTTTTTTGTTTGTTTTGTTTTAGGTTTTGTTTTTACTGAGACCTTGTATTTGTCTTCTTTATTTTGATGAATAGGTTTGTTAATTTTCTTTGTGGTTACCTTGAAATTTACCCTTATCTTCCTAGGTTTGAACCAGTCCATTATTATTTGGTATTGCCTTGCCTTCTTCTCCATTAGAAGGTTCTATACCTACCCTGTTTATTCCATCTTTTATTGTTCTGATTTTGTTGTCATTTACAGATTAACCTCTCTGGTTCTCTGTTGTAATACTTTTGTTTTTGGATAGTCCTTGAGAGTTCATTTCCTAGGTTGGTATCTGGCTGGTACAATCCTGCATCCTAGATTCACCCTGTGGTCTGATGTTTGTTCTCAGACTGAAGGACTCCCTTTAATAATTCTTGTACATTTGGTTTGGTTTTTACATAGTCCCTTAATTTCTGTTTATCTGGAAATGTCCTAATTTCACCATGATATTTGAATGAGAGTTTTGCAGGATATATTATTTTTGGCTGGCAATTTTTTTCTTTTGAAATTTTATATATGTCATCCCATTGCCTTCTTGCCTGCATGGTTTCTGCCAAATAATCCAAGCCCAGTATTATTGTTTCTCCTCTGTATGTGACTTTTTCTTTTTCTCGAGCTGCTCTCAGGATTCTTTGTCTTTGGTTTTAGCGAGTGTGATTACGATATGCCTTGGTGATTTTCTTTCAGGGTCTATTGTATATTGGGTTCATTGAGCTTCTTGGATGGTCAGCTTTCCATCTTTCATGATATTGGGGAAGTTTTCTGTCAGCAGTTCTTCAATTATCCTTTCTGTCTTTTCTGTTTTCTCTCCCTCCTCTGGAACTTCAATCACTCAAAGATTTTTGCTTTTGATTGTACCCCACATAATTCTCAGGGTTTCTTCATTTTTCTTCATTCTTTTCAGATTTTTCCTTAGAGTTGTATCCAAGTTATTGTCTTCAGTTTTGCTAATCCTGCCTTCCACCATTTCATACCTGCTCCTCAGCCCTTCTATGACACTGTCCCTTTCTGAAATCTTGTCGTTTATCATTTGGATTTCTAATTGTTGTTTTTGTATAATTTCTAATTATGAATTTATTTTAGCATTTTGTTTGTGTATTATCTTCTTGAATTCATCCATTTTTTGTCTGTATTTTCCATGAATTTGTCTGCCTTTTCTGTGAATTTTTCTATTTTTTCCTCATCTTTTTCTGCTTTTTGCTTCAACACTTAGATAATTCTGAATATTAGAGATTTGAATTCCCTATCAGGTATTTCTAATGCCTTTTCTTCTACTGGAAAGTCATCTCATGTTTTGTTTTGGACATCTACTGGAAACATCCTGTCCTGTTTTTTATGTTTTAATATGGTTTGCTCTCTTTGGGGCATTCAGTAGTTATTTTCTTCATTTATTATTTGTAGATTTTTTTGTTTTGTCCTGATTTTTTGTTTTATTTGGTTATGTCTAAGCAGGCTGGCTGTTTGTTTTTTGTTGTTTGCTCATCCTTGGGCACGATACTTTTCACTTCCTTCTCCAATGGGCAGGGTCAGTCACTAAGGTATGATACAGCAGGGGAGGTCCAGCTGAAGGGGAGATGCTGGGATAGGTTGTTTGTGGCACGTACTTGGGGCAACAGGGCAGGTTCTGGTAGGCCTTGCCTGTGCTGCCTGGGGGTCTGATGTTCAGCCCACAGTGCAAGTAGGCAAAAAGGATGGGGGAGATTGTGATGTGTGGAAGCAAGATAGGTATGGGAAAGAGGAGAGAGAAGAGAGAGGAACAGTGGCCAAAAACATACAAACAAACAAACAAAAAAGGGTGCTAAGAGAGCTTGCTGGTGGAGTGGAGAAATGAGAGATTGAGAAATGGAGAAAAACAAAAAGAAAAATGGTAAAAGAAAAAATAAATAAATAAAAAATAGAGGAAAAAAATAAGGAAAAATAAAAAGTCCCCAGGGATACTACTGGTGTGGCTGCTAGGACTGGGAAAGTTGCTCCCAGGCAATGAAGTACAGCCTAGCTAGAAGGGGTAGAGGTGTCAAACAGTGCCAGGTATTCAGGAGACAGGAAGAGAAGGTAAGTATAGAGAGACAAGAAACTGCAAATGAAGAAAGACAAAAATGGAAACAGAGAGAGAAGAAAACAAAACAGAAACCAAAAAAAAAAAAACAAAACATGGAATTAAAGGCCCCCAGCGATGTCACCATGCATCTGCGCAGAGTAAGGGAGTAGCTCCCAAGCCACACAGTACCGTCTGGGTAGAAGGAGCCCCCAAGCTGAGAAAATGAAAAGAAAAGAAACAAACAAATCAAAACAGAACTAATCAGAACAAACAAACAAACAAAAAAAAACCCGAAGATCCCACCAGCGTGGTGGCACGGACCAGGAAGCAGTTTCACAGTTGAGTGGTGTTTCGCAGCCTTTCAGGAAGAAGCAAAGATGGTACATGAAGGTAGGTATTTGAGAGAAAGGAAGGAGCGCAGTGAGAGATAAGGAAGAAATCTAAAGAAGCAGAAAAAAGCAACACCAGCAGCAAACAAATGGCTCTCAGGGTGTCGGCCAGTGTGGGCAGGTGGAATCCAAGCAACACCGGGGTGAAGGCAGTGCTTCCTGGCCAAGAAACTGTGGCTGCAGGAAGCAGAGGTGGCTAAGTGGAGGTGAAGAAGGGTAGGCAGTTGGGAAAGCATATATCACTTGTTACCAGTTGTTCTGTCTCCTATTGGAAACTCTGTGAAGCTTCTTTTTTGTACTCCCTGTTCACTGATCTTTGATAGGAGTCCAACGTGGCACATCAGTGCTGTGGTAGCTGATGGGGACCTCTCCATGTATCTCTCCTCACTCTCTGTTCTCGGTCAGTTTCTTATTCCATTCAGTGCTTGGCTGAGTTCTTTATCTCTTCTTTTGATCCTTAGGGTTTCAGGATTGACATGTGTCTCTGTTTGAAGTTCTTTGGATCTTTGCTGTGGATGGACAGCATGGTTCTTCTGTCTATAACGTCATGTTGCCCAGAAATCTTGGGGCACTACAATCTTATGTAACATAATTACATAGTCATATACTTTTTGTAAGCAGATCACCAGGCCTGTTTTCTGAGGCACCTCTGGGTGGGTTCAAATCACCAACCTTTCAGCTAATTGTGGAGCACTTAACTGTTTAATCAAAAACATCTGATCTTTCTCTTTTGGCAGGATGATTTGCTCTATTAGATACAAGGGCTGGAATTATACAATAATTGTCTTCACTACCATCCAATGATTATAAATTAGGTATTTGCACTAGGTAGAGAAATAGCAAGACTTAAGAGGAAAATTCCACCCTATGGGCAGGGAGTTTGAAGACATTCTATAATTACCAAGGAAAGATGTCCAAAGAATGACATTCTTTCTCAGCAGCACTAACAGCAGGCATTAGTTGCAGTCTTGGCACATGAGCAGATGCCAGGGTACTGGAACTTCACTTGCAAGTGGTTAAAACCTGGCATATCATTTCACCATGTCATAGTTATATGACATTTCAGGAAACAGACTACCAATTAGTTTAAGTAATGCAGCTAAAATCTTCTGAAGTGTTTCCAAATCATTTCTGTTTTGTGGCACTGTCTTGTGTCTCAAAATTCTACTTTTCCTGTATATGTCCCGAGCCTGTTATTATTCATAGAGATCAAAAGCCTGTTAAAATAATTCACTGAGATTCCATAAGCTCTAACAGAATCTTGAGCAGTTAATAGTACTAAATTAGGAATCTTTCATTCATCTTTTCTGCTGGAGTTCGTATCCTCAAGTGTTGACCCAACAAGAGTTAGTAAAGTGTTCCTCAACAGCCATACAAATCAAGTATTATTTTAAATTGATTATTGTTGTTAATATGTAAGTATGCAAATGGTTATTTCATTTGTATGGACACTGCTGGATAATGCTAATTTAAATTTTAAATGCCTTCTTGATCACCAATGTGATTGAGACATGCAAACTAAATTTGCCCACAGTGAGCACCACTTCAGTAGATTAAGTTCAAATTGGAGACAGAATGCTGCCCACTGGCAAGTTGGCATTATCCAGAGCAGCTGCAAAATAGCCTTGTGCTCACATCCCTTATTAGAGTTTTATTTTCTCCAGCTTACTCCTCCCTCAGGCAAGGCACATGGGCAAGGAAAGCAAGTGATGCTTTTTGTCTACAAGTATATACTAGACTAAATAGAAATAATAAATATAGTTGATGTAATAACTATAATAATTCTTTTTGTCATTAATTATAATATTAATGGCATATGTTATAATTTTAATTATGTAATAATATATAAAAATAATAATAGCTAATGTTTCAGGGTACATAGGGGCAGGTTGGGGTGTTGAGATAGATAACCACCTTAAGCTTATGATTCTTCTCCACATTTTAGAAAAGAAACTGCAGCTTGATGCTAGCTGATGTTTTATCCAAGGTGTCACACTCATAAGGTCCCAAGACAGGATTCACACTCAGCTATCTCTTCCTTAAAGACCCTTGAAATTCTTCCAGATATAAAATATGGCCAATTTCATTCCAAGGATGTGAAAAGAAAATCTGAATAAACTTCTGGTTGAAATAGAGAAAATTTCTTGAAGAAAAATATGATATTTAAGAATTACTTCTTGAGGGGTGGGGCCAAGATGGCAGAGTAGTCAGATGCTTCTGGTGTTCCCTCTTACAACAAAGATCCAAAAAAACAAGTGAATTGATTATACATGACAATCTAGGAGCCCTGAACATCAAAGGCAAAGTTGAGGAATTGGACTTAGTGGCAGGGGGAGGGACAGATTGTTTGGAAGCAGAGAGGAGTTGCCAGACCTGACGACAGCCTGAGCCCTTCAGTCCAGATCAGCTCAGGGATGAGCAGTGAGGAAGGCAAGCAGCGACAAGTGGGAGGCATTTTCCGCACCAGGAGAGACCAAGCGGTGGAGAGTATACTCAGCCATCCAGAACCAGTTAGAAGCAACTCTCAATCAGTGAAAGGTAAGTACGTGCGTCCAGCCTACTGTGCAGATCAAAAACGCCCCCCTTAGGGAAAAACCTCTCACCCATTTACCTCCCTACTTCCTGCTCTGCACTGGGTCCCAGACCAGCTTCAGCAATTGCTGAGTCCCCTGGGCCAGAAGTAGGACCCAGGAGCCATTCTCCTGGCCTTGGAGAGTGAACAAATTAACAAACAAAGGAAAAAATAATCTGCCGGCTCCCCTAAGCCAAGAACTCAGGGTAGGCACAGCTACTTTACCTACGCACAGGCATAAGGGATCCACAGACTTTGAATACCTTTCCCCTTGCATAGGCTTGTGGGGGCACATTTCAACAGCACAGGCCTTCATTACCACAGTACAACAGGGTATATACCTGAAGTCTAACTTCCACTGTTTCAGCTGTGAAGTGGCAGGTTCATGACATTTGACACTGCTCTGCCCATTACACAGGGTCTTCACCTACCCACTTCAGGGGACTGGTGGCTCCGCCGATGCCACCTAATCACCTGCAACAAAGGGTCCAAGAATAAGTGGTTCCCCCCAGTCCTTACAGCCAACAGCACTCGGTGCTCATACTCAGGCTGCAAACCCCACCCATCTACATCCTCTAGGGAACAGTGACATGCTTTCCTCCTGGACAATCAGGGGTGGGTGTCGTTCCCCTGCCTCGCTCAGCCTGTGTCCCCCTGCTGCAGCTAGATGCCTGCACCTACACCAATCACCCATGCCTGTCTAGAACGGTAGGTGAAAGCCTACACCACACACTTGGTGGCAAACTACCTGGACACCTGAGCTGAATCCATAAAGGAGGAGTGGGCAGACTCCTGGGCTCACATACTTAGTGGCAGGTCTGGTCACCGGGGGCAGGACATTGGAGCTTTAAGGGTGCTGGTGACTGAGCTAGCTCACAGGAGCAGCCTATTTGGGCATAACAAAACAAGAAGCTTGGACAGAGTGAGCAAACATAAAATAAATAACTATAATAACTTATTGATGGCTTGGAGACAACAGTCAATATCAAATCACATAAAGACGCAATCTATGATGGCTTCAGCAAGCTCTCAAAATAAAGAATCTAGAAATTTTCCAGAGGAAGAAAATTTCTTGGATTACCAGAGGTAGAATACAAAAGATTAATATACAGAACTGCTCAAGAGATTAGGAAGGAAATTAATCAAAATGCAGAACACACAATAGAGGAAATTTAAAAGATTAGAGAAGGGCATAATGACAAATTTAACAGGCTGCAAGCATCCATAGAGAGACAAAAATCAGAAATCCAGAAGATTAACAATAAAATATCAGAATTAGACAACTCAATAGAAAGTCATAGGAGCAGAACTGAGGCAATGGACACCAGAATTAGTGAGACTGAAGATAAAGCACTTGACACCAATGTATTTGAGGAAAAATCAGATAAAAGGGTTTCAAAAATGAAGAAACCCTAAGAATTACATGGGATTCTATCAAGAAGAATAACCTATGAGTAACTGCAGTACCAGAACGGAGGGGATAACAGAAAACACAGAGAGAACTGTTGAAGATTTGTAGGCAGAAAACTTCCCTGATATGGTGAAAGGTGAAAGGGATATCTATCCAAGATGCTCATCAAACCCCACATAAGGTAGATCCCAAAAGAAAGTCACCAAGACATATTATATTCAAACTTGCCAAAACCAAAGATAAAGAGAATTTTAAGAGCAGCTAGGGATAAACGAGAAGTCATATACGAAGGAGAGTCAATAAGAATAAGCTGAGACTACTCAGAAGAAACCATGCAGGCAAGAAGTCAATGGGGTGACATATATAAAGCCCTGAAGGAAATAAACTGCCAGCCAAGAATTATGTATCCAGCAAAACTGTCTTTCAAATATGATGGTTACATTAGGGCATTTCTAGATAAACAGAAGTTTAGGGAATTTTCAAAAACCAAACCAAAATTACAAGACATACCAAAGGGAGGCCTCTGGTTAGAAAATAAATAACATCAGATAACAACCCAAGACTAGAACACAGGACAGAGCAACCAGATATCAACCCAGATAGGGAAGTCACAAAAGTAAATCAAAGCTAAAACACTGAAAATAGGGAAACAGATGTCAATATGTGAAAGATAACAACATTAATACAAAAAAGGACTTAAAAAATAGAGACATAGATTTTTCATATACAGAGAAAGTCAAGACGATATAAAGAAGTAAAAGACTGGTATAAACTTAGAAAAACAGGGGTAAATATTAAGGTAACCACAAAGGAAACTAACAATCCTACACTTCAAAATAAAAAACAACAAAAATATAAAGACTCAGCAAATACAAAATCAACGACAATGAAAAAGATGAAAAGAAAATACATTAAAAAAATGACTCAGCACAGAAGATTAAGTGGAACAAAGAAACTGTCAACCACAGACAAAAAAAGACATAGAAATGACAGCACTAAACTCATACCTCTCAATAATTACGCTGAATGTAAATGGAAAATTGCACCAATAAAGAGACAGAGAGTGGCAGATTGGATTAAGAAACACGATCCAGCTACATGCTGCCTACAAGAGACAAACCTTAGATTTAAAGACACAAACTAAAACTCAAAGGATGGGAAAAAATATATCAAGCAAACAACACTCAAACGAGAGAAATAGTGGCAATATTAATCTCTGACAAAATAGACTTTAAAGTAAAATCCACCACAAAAGATGAGGAAGGACACTATATAATGATTAAAGGGTCTATACACCAGGAGGACACAACCATAATAAATATTTATGCACCCAGTGGCAGGGCTACCAAATACTTAAAGCAAACTCTAACAGCATTGATAAGAGAGATAGACAGTTCCACAATAGTAGTAGGAAACTTCAACATACCACTTTTGGTGAAGGACAGAACTTCCAGAAAGAAACTCAACAAAGACACGGAAGATCTAAATGCTACGATCAACCAACTTGATCTCACAGACATATACCGAACACTCCACCCAACAGCTGCCAAGTATACTTTCTTTTCCAATGTACATGGAACGTTCTTCAGAATAGACCACATATTAGACCATAAAGCAAGCCTTACCCAAATCCAAAGTATTGAAATATTACAAAGCATCTTTTCTGATCATAAACTCATAAAAGTAGAAATCAATAATAGAAAAAGCAAGAAAAAAAATCAAACACATGGAAACTGAACAACACCTTGCTCAAAAACTACTGGCTTATAGAAGAAATTAAGGATGGAATATAGAAATTCATAGAATCAAATGAAAATGAATGCCCATCCTACCAGAACCACTGGGACACAGCAAGAGCAGTGTTCAGAGGTCAGTTTATAGCAATAAATGCACACATCCAAAAAGAAGAAAGGGCCATAATCAAAACATTAACCCTACAACTGGAACAAGTAGAAAGAGAGCAGCAAAAGAAGCCCTCTGGCGCCAGAAGAAAGGAAAGAATAAGAATTAGAGCAGAATTAAATCAAATAGAGAATAGAAAAACAATTGAAAGAGTTAACAAGACCAAAATCTGGTTCTCTGAAAAGATCAACAAAATTGGTAAACAACTGGCAAAACTGACAAAAGAAAAACAGGAGAGGAAGTAAATAACCCATATAAAAAATGAGATGGGTGATACCACAACAGACCCAACTGAAATTAAAAGAATCATAACAGAATACTGCGAAACACTGTACTCTAACAAATTTGAAAACCTATAGGAAATGGACAGATTTCTAGAAACTCACTACCTACCTAAACTAACACAAACAGAGGTAGAACAACTAAATAAACCCATAACAAAAGAAGAGATTGAAAATGTAATTAAAAAACTCTTAACAGAAAAAAGCCCTGGCCCGGATGGCTTCACAGGAGAATTCTACCAAACTTCCAAAGAAGAGTTAACACCACTAATACTAAAGGTATTTCAGAGCATAAAAAAGGAAAGAATGCTCCCAAACTCATTCTGTGAAGTCAGCATAACCCTGATACTAAAACCATATAAAGACACCACAAAAAACGAAAATTATAGACCAATATCCCTCATGAACATTGATGCAAAAATCCTCAGCAAAATTCTAGCCAATAGAATTCAGCAACATATCACAAAAATAATTCACAGTGATCAAGTGGGACTTATACCAGGTATGCACAGATGGTTCAACATTAGAAAAACAATCGATGTAATCCATCACATTAATAAAACAAAAAACAAGAACCACATGATCTTATCAATCAATGCAGAAAAGGCATTTGAGAAAGTCCGACACTCATTCATGATAAAAACTCTCAACAAAATAGGAATAGAAGGGAAATTCCTCAATATAATTAAGGGCATTTATACAAAGCCAACAGCGAGCATCATCCTAAATGGAGAGACTTTGAAAGCATTCCTCTTGAGAACGGGAACCAGACAAGGATGCCCTTTATCACCGCTCTTATTCAACATTGTGCTGGAGGCCCTAGCCAGAGCCATTAGGCTAGAAAAAGAAATAAAGTGCATCCAAATTGGTAGGAAAGAAGTCAAAGTATCTCTATTTGCAGATGATATGATCTTATACAGAGAAAACCCCAAAGAATCCACAAAGAAAACTACTGGAACTAATAGAAGATTTCAGCAAAGTTTCAGGATACAATACAAACATACAAAAATCAGTTGGATTCCTTTACACCAACAAAGAAATCTTCCAAGAGGAAATCACCAAATCAATATCATTTACCATAGCCCCCAATAAGATAAAATATTTAAGAATAAATCTAACCAGAGACTTAAAAGACCTATACAACAAAACCTACAAGATACTACTGCAAGAAACCAAAAGAGACCTGCATAAGTGGAAAAACATACCTTGCTCATGGATAGGAAGAACCCAACATAGTGAAAATATCAATTCTACCCAAAGTGATCTACAGATAAAATGAAATCTGGATCCAAATTCCACCAGCTTTTTTTAATGAGATGGAGAAACAAATCACCAACTTCATATGGAAAGGGAAGAGACCCTGGAAAAGTAAAACATTGCTCAAGAAGAAGAACAAAGAGGGAGTCCTCACTGTACCTGATTTTAGAACCTATTTTACTGCCGCAGTAGTCAAAGCAGCCTGGTACTGGCACAACACATACAAAGACCATTGGAACAGAATTGAGAATCCAGATATAAATTCATCCACTTATGAGCAGCTGATATTTGACAAATGCCCAAAGTCCATTAATTGGGGAAAAGACAGTCTCTTTAACAAATGATGCTGGCATAACTGGATATCCATCTGCAAAAAACTGAAACAAGACCCATACCTCACACCATGCACAAAAACTAACTCAAAATGGATCAAAGACTGAAATATAAAATTGAAAACGATAATGATCACGGAAGAAAAAATAGGGACAACGCTAGGAGCCCTAATACATGGCATAAACACAATACAAACCATAAGTAACAATGCACAAGCACCAGAAGAGAGACTAGATAACTGGGAGCTGCTAAAAATCAAAAACTTATGCTCATCAAAAGACTTCACCAAAAGAGTAAAAAGACAACCTACAGACTGGGAAAAAATTTTGGCTATGACAAATCCGATCAGCTCTTAATCTCTAAAATCTACAAGGTACTGCAAAAACCTCAACAGCAAAAAGACAAATAACCCGATTAAAAAATGGGCAAAGGATATGAACAGGCCAAAGAAGATATTCAGGCAGCTAAGAGACACATGAAGAAATGCTCACGATCATTAGCCATTAGAGAAA
Source organism: Dugong dugon (assembly GCA_030035585.1). Lineage (NCBI taxonomy): Eukaryota > Metazoa > Chordata > Mammalia > Sirenia > Dugongidae > Dugong > Dugong dugon. The sequence continues at coordinate 47,824,285 of CM057465.1, forward strand.
TGCAGATCAAAACTACAATGAGATAGTCATCTCTCCCCAACAAAGCTAGCATTTATCCAAAAAGCATAATATAATAAATGCTGGAAGAGGTTGTGGAGAGACTGAAACACTTATACACTGTTGGTGGGAATGTAAAAGAGTACAACCACTTTGGAAATTGATTTGGTGCTTCCTTAAAAAGCTAGAAATAGAAGTACCATATGATCCAGCAATCCCACCCCTTGGAATATATCCTAGAGAAATAAGAGCCATTACATGAATAGATATATGCACAGCCATTTTCATTGCAGCACTGCTCACAATAGCAAAAAGATGGAAACAATCTAGGTGCCATCAACGGACAAATGGATAAACAAATTATAGTATACCCACACAATGGAATACTACACAATGATAAAGAACAATAATGAAGCAGTGAAACATAACATGGAGGAATCTGGAGGGCATTATGCTGAGTGAATTTATTCAGTCACAGAAGGACAAATATTGTATAGGACCCCTATTATAAGAACTCAAGAAAAGATTTAAACACAGAAGAAAACATTATTTGATGGTTACAAGGGTGGGGAGGGAGGGAGAGGGTTATTCACTAACTAGATAGTAGATAAGAATTATCTTAGGTGAAGGGAAGGACAGTACACACTACAGGGGAAGACAGCACAACTGGACTAAACCAAAGCTCAGAAGTTTCCTGAATACAATCAGACACTTCGAGGGACAGAGCAGCAGGGGTGGAGGTCTGAGGACCATGCTTTCAGGGACATCTAGGTCAATTGGCATAACAAGGCTTATTAAGAAAATGTTCTGCATTCGACTTTGGTGAGTGGCATCTGGGGTCTTAAAAGCTTGCAAGCAGGCATCTAAGATGCATCAATTGGTCCCAATCACCTGGAGTAAACGAGAATGAAGAACACCAAAGACACAAGGAAAGTATTAGCCCAAGAGACAGAAAGGGCCACATAAACCAGAGACTTCATCAGCCTGAGACTAGAAGAACTAGTTGGTGCCCAGCTACCACCAATGACTACCCTGACAGGGAGCACAACAGAGAGTTCCTGATGGAGCAGGAGAAAGGTGGGGTGCAGAACTCAAATTCTAGTAAGAAGACCAGACTTAGTGCTTTGACTGAGACTGGAGGAACCCTGGAAAGCATGGGCTCCTGGATTCTCTTATCAGCCCAGAACTAAAACAATTTCTGAGGCCAACTCTTCAGACAAAGATTGGACTGGACTGTGGGACATAAAGTGATACTTGTGAAGAGTGTGCTTCTTAGCTCAAGTAGATAAAAGAGACTAAACAGGCAGCTTCTGTCCGGAGGTGAGATGAGAATGCAGAGAGGGTTAGGAGCTGGTTGAATGGACATGGGGAATCAGGGTCAGAAAGGAGGAGTGTGCTGTCACAGTATGGGGAGGGCAATTAGGGTCACATAACAATGTATATATGAATTTTTGTATAAGAGACTAACTTGAAATGTAAACTTTAACTTAAACTTTAAACGAAAGAAATAAAAAAGAGTTACTTCTTATTGTCCACATCTCAATATTGCAAAAATATAGAACAGATTTACTAGAAATCACATTTAAAACAAGAGGGTAATCCCCATTCATTAATGCTAAAAATGTAATCTGTTGACCTGTAATTTTAACTTGTTGATTTCATTTCTTTTATTTTCCTAATACATTATTTTTCTCTAAATGTTTGAAGTGATATCTTTCCCAGGGTTTAAACATGTTTGGTCTATTGGCTCGATTGCACCTTTGTTGTCTTTATTCTCACCCCTAGTAATGTCCACAATGGTCTCTGTTATTATTTGTAGCAAAGAACACTTTCCAGTGAAACTGTAACCCCCTAATCTCATTAAAATCTAAGGCTACAACTTGAGAGTTTAATAGCATTCAGCTCGAGTTTGGTTCATTTTCTTTTTCTTTTTTTTTTTTTCCTAGCCTGAATTCTGGACACATAATCATGTCATTATAAATACTGCCTGTGGGAAATAAGGAAGCAGAAGCCATTTGTGTGCTACACAAACTGGCATGCCATATGACAGTCAACTGTATAGTATTTAGCCTAGAAAAACAAATACAAACCACATTGAGGCTCCCATGCATGGAGGAGAATTGCAAGCATATGCTTGCCATGCCTTTCTTAATCAAAGGTGCTTAGCTCATCCTATGTGTTTTATGTATCGTATCTTGCCCCGAGCATTGGAGTGTGAGGCACAGGGTAAATTGTACAGGCTCGGACAGAGAAACTATACAGGTAGTTCCTGACTTAAAACAGGGCTCCATTCCAATGATTTCCTCGTAAGTCGGTTCTGAGGTAAGTCGAATACCTTGTTTTGTTTTTGTTGTTGTTGTTTTTAGTTTTCATTATTATTGCCTTTTATTATCAGTATGTTTATGAACTTGATCTTTATTTGTTTTGGGGGGTTGGAAACATTACATAATCTACTCTGGTAGATATTCTTCATCGTGTATTATCTTGTCCAGCCTATCCTTGAATTTTTCAGCAGCTTCAACATCTGTGCTTTCTGCTTCTCTGGTTATACACACGTTACCAAAACAACAAACCAAACTCGTTGCCGTGTAGTTGATTCTGACTCATAGCAACGCTGTAGGACAGAGCAGAACTGCCCCATAGGGTTTCCAAGGAGCGCCTGGTGGATTCGAACTGCTGACCTTTTGGCTAGCAGCCATAGCTCTTAACCACTACACCACCAGGGTTTCCATAAGCACATTATGTAAGCCAAATCTGCATTTGAAGTGATGAAACCAGTCCTTGGTGGCATTAAAGCACTGATGACAATCTTCTCCTTGCTGTTCCTTCAGGTTTCTGTAATGGTTATTGGGCACATGCTCAGTTCAATTGTTGTATGTCATTAGAGTTGAACATTGTCCAACCTTCTGTTCCTTGTGACTCCAGATACCGACCCTGACTTCATTGTAGACCAGGCCAAAGCCTGCTATACAGCAGTGTTTTGAACAGTAAATCATAACACTGAACATCTGCTAGTGAAGATCTGAGAATGGTGACACCAGCAAATTACATGCTGCAACATTGTATGTAGTATATATTATTAATGACCAGGTGTACAAAAAAAAAAAAAAAAAAAAAAAGATGGTCTTTAGTGCGGATCATCTTAACTCGAGTATGTCATACTACATCAAATACATGGAATACTACTACCTGTGTGATATCTGGGAGGTGGAACAATTTGCTATGTAAAATAATTGCCTCTCTTTCTTCCCTATTTTTCTCATTTTCTTCCATTCCCTACATGCCATTAACTTACCTAAATAACCTGCAATAGTGTCTAAAAACTGTAAGTGAAGTCAATGCATAACACGTATCTACAGCTCCCTCTTCAAACCTTTCCTCTTCTTTTTCCTTTCTCTTCTTCACTCCCAGATAGCCTAATGGTCCACAGTGCAGTTGAGGAACACTATACACTTCTCTGTATGTATCATCATTCCAATACAGCAAATGAAAGCAGAACAGAGCTTTGTGAGAAAGATAGTTACGACAAGTATTACTTTATTATCTCTCAGCTCCAAACCCACCTTCTCCTATCCTGCTTTGTGATGTGACTCTGCAAACCATATTTCTTGTCCACAAACTGCCGCCATTTTAAGCTTTGATAATGGGGGTGCTAGAAAAGGACTGCTAAATTGGAGCAGGAGGAGGAGACTTGCTTGTTTCTATTGTTTCTCTGTTGGCTTCTGGTGAGTTTCCTGACTTCCTGTAGTTCTTGTGAACATCATATCACCAATGCTTCTTCACCTTGGCAGTGGCAGTTCCTTCCTATAGAAGATACAGGTAGACTAGGAAGTTGGAGAAAGAAGAAGATACAGGCTCCTTCCCATTTGTTCCCTGTGTACTTCTTCTGCAACTCCTGTTTGCTAACGTTTTCTTGGGAGCACCACCCTAGCAACACATCTTTACTCTGGCAGAGGCAGTTCCTTCTCATAGCAGCGACTGAATCCAGTTTTCAGTTTTCCCAGCACTTGCAGATACCAGTGCCACCTGACTAGCACCTGCTTCTCAGAAGTCTAGCTTCCAGCCCCATGGGACCCCTCCTCTGAGTCCAGAGATAGTAGCACCAGGCGAGCAGCAGACCCCCTTCAGAGAGTTGTGACATGCTACATCCTGTCCTGCCAAGGGTCAGGAAAATATGACTAAATGACTAATTATCACTGTGTGTTTGTTAAGGTTGTGTGTCAGCTTGGCTGGGCTGTGTTTGGCAGTTTTGATGTAGTTTGGCAGTCATATGATGATGTGACCACTTTCCTCATGAGATTTGATATAATGTGATCACCTCTATGATGGGATCTGCTGTGAGTAGCCAATCAGTTGAAAGGGAGTTTCCTTGGGAGTGTGGCCTGTGTCATATATAAGTGGACTTTCTGGCAAGACTCATGGGCTTTTGCTTGCTCTGGATCCTGCAGCTGGCTCTGTTCGTCTGACCTCCAGTTCTTGGGACTTGAGCTAGCAGCTTACCTGCTATCTTGCCTGCCAATCTTGGTATGTGTCAAGTCTTTGTGGCACAGCCTGTGAGCAAGAGCCCTGCTGTCTGACCTGCCGATCTTGGGTTCACCAGCCTCTGCGGTTACGTGAATTGGGAAAAGCCTCCAGCCTCACCCACTGGACTTGGGACGTTCCAGCCTCTACAATCTCTTGAGTCATTTCCTTGATATAAATCTCTCTATATATATATATCAATATGCTTGACTGGTTTTGCTTCTCTAGAGAACTCAGCCTAAGATATACAGTCTCTCCATGAACTCAAAAAGTCATGGAGCTTAAATTATGGAGTGTTCTAATACAGCAGATGGGAAATGCAGGTCATGGATTTAGACCTGGAGAATTAGTTGTTTGGATGCATTTTTGGTGCTGGATAATATCACTAATTTTAACTGCTTTGTTTTCCCAAAGAGCTTATACAGCTTCAAAAACCAATATTGTCAGTTTATAGATGGTAAAAAACGTCTGTTTTATATGCCCTGTATATTGACAGTGCTCATTAAATTTGAAATGACAATACCACAGAAATTTTGCTTGGCTTCTGCTGGAGTTCCTAATTTGTGTCTTGTGAACAGCAGGTTGCCAGAAAGACTCTACCTACAGTGTATAGGGATAGGGATGTCTCAAAGGAATAGAATGGTAACTTAATAACAACCTTAATTCAAAGTCTCAGCAGGGGAGAAAATGTAAGTAGCAGCAAGCAATGGCAAAGTGCAGCTTCTATAAGGCAAAGGGAAAAAAGAGCCAAACAAAATTTTTAAAAAAAAGAAAAAAACTCAGGAGAATTATAGCAAGATTGCTCCAGTAAAGCTTTCTTAAAACAGCAGTCTCTGGTGCCTGCCTATTGGCGTCATGAATATCATAGGCTACGAATAGATGCTGGGAGACCCTATGAAGCTGCCAAAGACTGGACGAAAACTGAAGGGGCAAAGAAGACAATGTAAGTGCAGAAGTGCTAGGCATATTGAGGCTGTTTATTCTGCAGCAATTTCATCACAGAGCAAGCTGATAGCTTTTCTAATGCCTTAAATCCAACAGTGGGTACTTACAGCCTCAGGATAAGAAATATTAAGCGCTAGCCAACTTTCAGAGCCAAAACATTGCAGAGACAGAGCTGGAAGATTTCTCAGAGTGGTGTCTCTCCCCCAATTCTTTCCTTTCTTTGCCTTTCCATCATAAAAACTAATAGGGATAAAAATTCCCCTTCTGTGTGTGATCTCACTGTCATTCTCCCTACGCAAAGACCGCTTTTTATATGAGCCATGGCCTAAATTTCAGTCCAAACTCATGCAAGTGTTTTGGAAATGTTTATACTGAAAACACTTCTGTTCCTTTTTTTTTTTTTGAGGGAGGTGGTTAATAGAAATGAAAGGTGAGAATTCAAGACCAAGACAAAAAGGGCTGTGGTCCTTTTATTTTCTCTTCACAGATAATAAATCTTAACAGTTATTGGCATCGGTTCTGGAGAAGTTTCTAGAAAAAAATATCCTGGAATCCAGAATCATACAGTCATAAAATCTCAGAATTGAAAGGGATCTGAAAGGCCATCTATATCAGGGGTCAGCAAACTTTCTGTAAAAAGCCAGACGGTGAATAGTTTAGGCTTTGTGGACCGTATGGCCTCTGTGATACTACTCAACTCTGCCACTGTATTGTAAAAGCAGCATCTACAATACATAAATGAATAAATGAGTATGGTTGTGTTCCAATAAAATTTTGTTTTAAAATACAAGCAGTGTAGTTGTAGTTTGTAGTTTGGTAAGCCATGACCTAGATTATTCTACCATGAGATGGAAAAAGAAACCAGAAAGAAGAAATTCCTTTAAGTTGGGGGAGGGGTGGAGGATTAGTCCTAAATATCTGACATATATTTGATTATTCATCTTTTTAATTTTTTAGGTATGATATTCAAACAGTTAAGGGTGTAAATTTGTACATATGTATACACCCCTGTAACAAGAAACCAGATAAAGATACACAATATTTACGACTCCAGAAGGCTCTCTTGCTCCCCTTCCCAATCAATTACACACTGAGTAACACCCATTTTTACTTTATTAAACATGAATAAGTGTTGCCTATTCTTGAACATCATACAAATGGAATTAGGCAGTTTATAGTTTGGTGTGTGAAGTTTCTGTTGTTCAGCATTATGACTTAGGGATTATTTATCATTTTATAAAATTCTTACTCTAAAATGTGCAATTTCAAACATGTTTATTACAGCGTTATTTATGCCAATAAACTAAATATCCAGTGATAGGGCAATGATTATACAAGTTGTGGTACATCATTTTGTGGCCACAGAAAGTTTAGCAGAAAGTTTACTATCACACTCTTGGGTTCCCTCCTCTTCCTACCTCCCCATTCCTTCTGTCGATCATCCCAGGTCCATAAAGGCTCATACAGTACAAAAAAGTGTGGATCAGACTTCCTTTCCCAGACTGGGAAGAGACTTGTGTTCCAGCCTGCAGCTGCCATCACTGCAGTTTGTCCTCCTCACCATACAAGGATGCTGTGCAGAATGTTTCACCCCCACCATTCCTAGTCCATTAGCCTCATAGTGCTAAATTTATTAGGCAGCCACACAGCTATTTGCTTCATCAGTGTGCAGGCTAGAGCAGGCTTAGGACTCTGAGAGGCAGCTGGATGTAGTAGTTAAGAGCATGAACTCTGGATCTGGGAAGCTCAGATTCAATTTTTAGCCCTTTTACTCATTATCTATGTGACTTTGGCAAGATACTTAACCTCTCTGTGCCTCAGTTTTTGAATGTGGAAACTAGGGATAATAACAGTACCTACTTTATAGAATCGATGTGGTGATTTGATGAACTGATGCATGTAAAGCACTTGAAACAATGCCTAACATAGAGTAACCAAACAAACTAGTTGCCATTAAGTCTACTCCAACTAATGGTGACCTCATGTGTGTCAAGAGTAGAGCTATGCTCCATAAGATTTTCAATGACTAATTTTTTGGAAGTAGACCACCAGGCCTTTCTTCCAAGGTGCCCCTGGGTAGACTCAAACCTCTAACCTTTTGGTTAACAGACAAGCATGTTAACCATTTGCACCACCCAGGGACTCCAACACAGAGTAAGCTGCGGTAAATAGTGCCCCCAACTAACTCTGAAATACAAAGCCTTCCTGCCTACCTCTCTCCTATAACAATCTAGTTATTATTATTTCAGTCCCCAGGATAATGAAACTTAATTGCCCAGATAAATCTAGTCAAAGTTTCCCAAAGGGGATAACATTGGAATAAAAAAGACTAAATACAAAATTGAATGTACTGTATGATTTTTTTAACTGTGAAAAGATATACGTAAGGATAGAAAACCTACTGAGAGGAAATATTCAAGATTTTAGTAGTCATCTCTAAACTGTGAGATTATGGATAACTTTAATTCTTTTATTTATATATTTTTATAATTTCCAATACAATAAGCAAATGTTACTTTTAATTTCAACAATAAAACTATCTTTTGTGCAACTTATGTAAAATTATATATAAAGCTTGAATTTGAGTGAACAAATAGAATGCAGTAGGGGTATGATCCTGGGGAGACTCAAATGACAAATCCAAACTTCACTTTGCTTCTATCTGAAGTAAGAATAATATCCCTACTTCAATTAGTTGTAGAAATTAAATATGAAATCACACAACGAAATCCTTTTATAATGTAATCTACCATATAGATGTAAGAAATTTCATTGATTTTATTAGGTTAAAAAAGGCATATAATATTTTCAGAAACTCAAGGTGTTCATTTGTACTCAGGCCATTAGGGAAAAATGAACAAAACTTCCAGCTAAGAAAGTGATTTAAAAGCTTATTAAACCAGTGTCCCTTCACCTCCTTTGTAAATAGACACAGTAGGCTGTTGGCTAGCTTCTGCCTGCTCATACGAGAGAAAGCTCACACAAATACACCAGGAGTGCAAAGTAGATTCTAGTACCACCAAAACTGATTAAAATATTGATATGAGCCAGACATTGTGCTAGCCATTAGGGATATAAAAATGAGTAAGGCAGATCCTTGTCCTCAAAAATTTTCCAGTGTAGAAAATTTGGAGGCAATTCCACGCATATTTATTCTAACTTAATCTAGGATTGTATACATATTTTAATACTTTTTGGATTTTATCTTGATGATTATAGTTCCTGTTGCTTTTCACAAATTCCAAAAATTGATTTAGATGTTGTTCACACACACACACATTCACACACGCACCTATTATTTTTGATGATTAAAATTAGCAGGCAGATGAGGAAATCTAGATTCTGTTCCTTTAATTTACTGTTCAGTTTTTATATCTTATTAGACATAATTTTTTTCAATAATAAGATGGTGAGTCTGGGTAGCAGTTCAATGGAGTGAGTTGAACGAAATGAATTTCTCAAGTCCTTTCTACCTTCACTTTCTGAATTCTCCTTTTCTTGGTCTTCCGCTTATTTCCCCATTCACCAATTGTATAGGTTACCACACTAAAATTTAGGTCTGAGAGTTTGAGTAGGGACTGAAATAACTACTTTTCAGTGTTTGTCCCACTAGCCATTGCACCACCTTTCTTCATAAACACATGATCAGCAGAAGTAGATGAATCTCACAGATCAGTGTGGCCGAAGGATTGCACTTCATTGACTGGGGAGGCAGCTTGACTTGGAGAAATAGTTTTGAACACAGAGTCACAAGACCTAGAATCTGGTCCAGGGGTCCAGTCTCAACTACTAACTAGCTGTATGAACTCAGAAGTCTCCAAGTTATGGCAAAGCCTCGGTTTAACTAGCATAAAATAGAGGGCTTACTAAACAGAAGGCTGCCGTAGAGTGCAAATGAGCTCCTTTTTCTAGTTCATGAAGACTGTAGCCACATCAAGGCCTCATCCTCTTTATGTAGCCTTATCCAAAACAGTCTCTGGCAATGTACACACAACAACTCTTACTATGTTGTTGTTAGGTGCCATCGAGTCAGTTTCAACTCATAGTGACCCTATGTACAACAGGACGAAACACTGCCCAGTCGTGCACCATCCTCACAATCGTTGTTATGCTTGAGTCCATTGTTGTCACCACTGTGTCAACCCATCTCCTTGAGGGTCTTCCTCTTTTTCACTGACCCTCTACTTTACCAAGCATGATGTCCTTCTCCAGGGACTGATCCCTCCTGATAACGTGTCCTAAGTATGTGAGACAAAGTCTTGCCATCCTTGCTTCTAAGGAGCATTCTGGCTATACTTCTTCCAAGACAGATTTGTTCATTCTTCTGGCAGTCCATGGTATGTTCAATATTCTTTGCCAACACCATAATCCAAAGGAATCAATTCTTCTTTGCTCCTCTTTATTCATTGTCCAGCTTTCACATGCGTATGAAGAGATTGAAAGCAACATGGCTTGGGTCAGGAGCACCTTAGTCTTTAAAGTGACATTTTTGCTTTTTCACACTTTAAAGAGGTCTTTTGCAGCAGATTTGCCCAATGCAATGTGTCATTTGATTTCTTGAGTGCTGCTTCCATGGACATTGATTGTGGATCCAAGTAAAATGAAATCCTTGACAACTTCAATCTTTTCTCTGTTTATCAGGATGTTGCTTATTGGCCCAGCTGTGAGGATTTTTGTTTTCTTTAGTTAAGGCGTAATTCATACTGAAGGCTGTAGTCTTTGATCTTTGTCAGTAACTGCTTCAAGTCCTCCTAACTTTCAGCAAGCAAGGTTGTGTCATCTGAATATTGCAGGTTGTTAATGAGTCTTCTTCCAATTCTGATGCTGCGTTCTTCTTCAAGTCCAGCTTCTCGTATTATTTGCTCGGCATACAGATTGAATAAGTATGGTGAAAGGATACAACTCTGACACACCTTTCCTGATTTTAGACCACACAGTATCCCCTTGTTCTGTTCAAATGACTGCCTCTTGGTCTATGTACAGGTTCCACGTGAACACAATTAAGTGTTACAGAATTCTCATTCTGCATAATGTTATCCATAATTTGTTACGATCCACACAGACAAATGCCTTTGCATAGTCAATAAAACACAGGTAAACATCTTTCTGGTATTCTCTGATTTCAGCCAGGATCCATCTGACATCAGCAATGATATTCTTCATTCCACTACCTCTTCTGAATCCAGCTTCAATTTCTGGCAGTTCCCTGTCAATGTACTGCTGCAATTCAGCAAAATTTTACTTGTGTTTGATATTAATGATATTGTTCGATAGTTTCCACATTCTGTTGGGTCACCTTTCTTTGGAGTGCATACACATATGGATCTCTTCCAAATTTCTTGGCATAGATGAGTGAGAATTTCCGGCACTGCATCCGTTTGTTGAAACGTGTCAACTGGTATTTCATCAAGGCATTAAAGGAGTTAGACTGAGATCCATTTGCCTCCTTCACTTGAGCAACCCCGTTGGAGAAAAGAAAACAAGTGACCCAGCCTAAACTCCTTGACAACTGGACCTCTGGGTATTAATATAATACTATTAATATAGGATAATATGAATAATATTAATTAATTTTAAGATAAGAGTCCTTATCTCTGAAATATAAGGATATCAGGGCATTCCCTGACAAGGATATCCCTGGTAAGGATTATCTAGTAAAGAGAACCCAATATCTAGGAGGGATAGCTCCCTGAGGGGTGTCATGTAAACCATAAAATTTTCTAGGATATAAAAAGATGTTTCATAATTGAAATAGTCCCCACTATCTGACAAGCCCACGAACTGCATTTAGTGTCTTCATCTGTTCTGAACCAAAAAGGCATACCCTACGTGGGAAGGAAGGACCATGGGCACCACACTTGGTGCCCTAGACCTCTCTTTGCTTTGCCTGAGCTTTTTGATTGTGTGGTTCCTCATAATCATGCAGCAAACATTGGTACTGGGTAAGATCTCTTTTTCCAGTGAATCTGATTTGGCAATCAGTCCCATGTATGAGTGTGGAAATATTTCAGAACTACTATATCAATAGCAATGGTGATAGCAACTCAGTCTTTACTCACTCTGAGATCATTTTTTAACCTCACAAATATTTTGACATAATTTCGTAATCATGGATGAGTCCCTTCTTTTTACCTATATTAGTTAATTAGGGCAATTATGCTATAGCAACAAACTAAACCTACCAATTGCTGTTAAGTAGATTCTGACTCATGGTAACCTCGTGTGTGTGAAAGTATAACTGCTCCACAGGGTTTTCAATGTCTGATTTTTTGGAAGTAGAACCCCCAGGCCTTTCTTCCAGGGCACCTCTGGGTGAACTCAAACTTCCAACATTTTGGTTAGCAGTTGAGCATGTTAACCATTTGCACCACCCAGGGTCTCCATTAAAAAACAAACAAACCAAACCCGTTGCCGCCAAGTCAGTTCCAACTCATAGTGACCCTACGGAACAGAGTAGAACTGCCCTGTGGAATTTCCAAAGAGCAGCTTGTGGACTCGAACTGCCCACCTTTTGGTTAGCAGCAGAGCTCTTACCTCTGAGCCACCAGGGTTCCTGGGTTTCCATAGCAACAAATAAACCCCCAAAGTTCAGCTGTTTGAAGAGCAAAAATATGTATTTCCTTTTCTTCTAAGAGTCCCAGACAGATATTTCCAGGGAGAAGGGGCTACTCCATATAATTATTCAAGGACTCAGACATACGTAGGCTCTGCCATCCTCAACACACGTAGGTCCCAGATTCACCCAGGGGCTTGCGATCCTGGTCAGCCAGAAAGGAGAGAGAGCGTGCAGGAACAACTTGGGGTATTTTATGGGGTGGGCTTAGAAGTGCATCCATCACTCTTGTCCTTCCGCTGTCTAGAACTCAGTTGGATGGCCTCGCCTAACTGAAAAGGAGGCTGTTAAACGTAAGCTAGCTTTAGGCTGGGGAAGAAAGGGACAATGAATTTTACAGGACATCTAGCAGTCTCTGCCACAGGCCCTAACTGATGGATTGTTTCTGTTTTAAAAGTTATAAGACAAAAAATCAGACCACTAACAGGACAGGTGAGAGAATTTTTTGACAACTCTCAAGATAAAGTTAAGTAATAATCAGATGTTTTCTTCACTGATTTCTTAGCCTTCTGCTGATAAGGTTTCTTTATTTGTTTAAATGGTGGAAGAGTGCAAGCCCTTACTTCCCATCACCCTAGGCAGAGTAAATAAAAAGAGAGAGTGATGGTCACATTCCACAGATACTGCTAGGCTGCTGCTTGCAAAGGGAGAATGTGTTCTCAGTCTCCCAGCTCCCACCTCTGTCTTTTATAATCTGATTGATTAATGGTGATAAGATCCAAGAACAACAATGCAGTGGCATTGTTTCTACTCTCTAATGGAAAACTCAAAAACTAGCAAGTAGCATACACAAATTCTGAACAGAGAGAGACACAGGAATTTAATAGAACATTACTTATTCCTATTTTCTCCCCTTGTTGTAACATGTACAAATTACTCCTTTGAATGGAACAGTCAGAACCTGTAGTACTTCTCTCTAGAAACAATAGTTACCATTTTTCAATCCAATCTCCACTCAGGTGAAGAAAGCGCTGTTACAAGGCAAAGATCCAAAAGGTTTATCAATCTATGAACAGGATTTTCCAAGGGCCCCGTAAGATCCAGACTGAATCAAATCCCCCAATTATGTGTTATAGCTCCACGTAGCTTTTGTTATGACAACCACCAAATATGATTTATCTCTGTGATTATTTGATCTGTTTCTTTCACACTCCCTCAACAATAAGCAGTTCTACTCTGTCCTACAGGGTCACTATGAATCGGAAGTGACTTGACAGCCATGGGTTTGGTTTTAGGTCTTTTTTTCAATAATAAGCTACTTTACAGCACAAACCTGTCTGTTTGGGATCACCATTTGATCCCCAGTGCCTAGAATAAAACATAGCATGTAACAGGAGCCCAAAAGCATTTAGTGAATAAATAAATGGCAAAAAAAGAAATAACGTTAGTCAACATTCTTGGAAGCTTCCTATATACCAGGCACTATGCTGAGCAGTTTACCTACAGCTGCCTTGTGACATATGTATCATTATCTCCATTATACAGCTGAGACACAGGCTTAGAGAGGCTGAGTTCTTGCCTAAGATCACCTAGCTGATGATCTTGCAGAGCAGGTGCAGAGTCAGAGGGTCCAAAAGTCGGCCTGAGTTACTCTGACCCACACTTTTTCCACTCTGTTCTGCGTTCTTATTTTTCTCATAATCTTACTGACTGAACACCCCCTCTCCTACTGTGATTGCACAGTAGCCAAAGGAATGATGGTAAGATTTCTGAAGTAATTCCATATTGAGAAAAGTGATTTCAAGTTGTACGTTCTTTCTTGGCTAACTGGTCCAGGAGTCCAACTCTTGAAGAGTGATGAGAAGAGTTCAGTCGACCTAACATTCTCACTGAAAACCTGAGCCACAGGCACATTTGGAGAACAATGGTGTAGGGATATCTTTGACAAGAAAACACATATGAGTGTGTCCATAAATAGCCTCACTTAAGTATAAAGAAATATGAAGAGTAAAAACAATATTCTTAAACCAAGGACCATTCTGAAATGCACATAGCTTGCAGGCGTAAAAGTGGAAGAGTTGGAAGTTCTCTCTCCTGTATTTTAACAGGCTCAATTTCATAGAAATGCAATCAACCTAGTCCTCCCAATATTTATGTTATGGTTCATATTTTCTTGTTTAAATAACACTTTAGAACAGGGTTTCTCAACTTCAGCACCATGGACGTTTGGGACCTGATAACTCCTGGTTATGGAGGGTAGCTATGGCATAGTTGAGAAAGAGACCTAGCAATGAAGGCGATACAAAGGAAAAAATAAATAAGACCTGCAAAGAAAAACAGGAAAAAGGATAAATGAGGGGTGAGACAGGTGGCAGCATGGCGATTTTGAAAACAGCAATAGAAATGACTTCATGAAAACTATTTACTATTTACTAACTATCCATCTCTATATGTATCATTTGACTTCTCAGCTGCTAACCAAAAGGTTGACAGTTCGAATCCACCAGCCGCTCCTTGGAAACCATATGGGGCAGTTCTACTCTGTCCTCTGGGGTCCCTATAGGGTCGCTACGGGCCGGAATCTACTGGATGGCAACAAGTTTGGTTTTTGGTTCTATCCTTTTATCACACATGTAAAGTAAGAATAATAATAGATGTTTTACATTCCTGGGTTATGAGATTTAAAATTGAGAAAATGCAAATTCCTTCAATACAGTACTTATTGAACAGTGCCGTGATTATTTGTTTTTACATCTGTCTACTTAACTGGACCTTGAGTTTCTTGAGGGCTGGGACTATGTATTCCTTTCAGCTGTCTAATCCTACCATATAGCCTGGTGTCTTCCATATAATGAGCTTAATAAATATTTATTGAATACACTAAGAAAAGGGGAAGGGAAGGAAAGAAAGAGGAAGGGAGAGAAACAGGGAGGAAGGCTGTCTTTAAATATCTAAGTTAGAAAGAGTAGGTGAAACAATTTTTGTCAGTGCTTCAAAGCCTAGTGACCTGTGTCTTGAAGAGACAGTAGATTGCGGTTGAAAGGAGTAAAGGTTTATAACTGATTTCACAGATGAATGAAGTAAGGAGAAAAGGGGAACTTCCAGTGGGTGCAAATAATGAGGAAGCATATGTGTCTAATTTGCCTTAATAGTTTTTTAGTCCATTTACTCCATTGCCCTTCAGGGTTTCAGGGCAATAAATTGTAATACGTTTGTCCTGTATCCCTATAAAAAAGATATAAATAAATATTTATATTCCTCCCTATTCCACAAAAAATTGAAGCAGCAATTTTTACATATAATAATGCCGTTCTATGAGCATTACATTTTTAAAATACCATTGTCAAGAAATATATCTTTATTGAATGTATTTCCAGCCATAAATAGCAATTAAACAGAGAGTGAAATGGTGCCTGGAGAAGCAGACTTCTTCTCCTTCTCTCTCTCTCTCTCTCTCATACACATATACACCTTTTCCATTTGTTTATCAAAATAATTTAATTTCTCCAATAGCTAATTATCCTCCCTTAAATCTAAATGAGGTATGTTAGCTGCTGAGTTTATTTATCTGTGTCAGCACCTATCCCACTTCGAACAAAAATAAATAGTACCTAGACAGTCTCACTAGCAGTCAAATATCTAAATGTTCATTTTTTCTCATCCTTTATGCAGACTGTAAAGTTCTATTAGTTTTGCACTGACTCTGTGCTTTTTTCCTAGATGCCCTATTTCTTTCCGTCTTTTATTTCCTGCATCCTCCTCCAGGGCCCGATGGAAGGAAGATTATAATCCTGACTCAAGCACTCATGACCTGCTAGCCCCAGCAGCTACAACTGATTTAAGTAGGGCCTTGGACAGCAATGACACCTTTCTGAGGAAGCACATATACCAAAGCTGCAGGCTAGCCCTTGAGAGGAATACCAGATTTGAACTGGGGCAGTCTGAGTTGCTCTCTTCTCTACTCAAATGCAATTCATTGCTGCCAGCATGAGTTCAGCAAGGGCACCAAGAGAAAAATATGCCCCAGAGTGTCCCCAGCTCCATCTGTCTTTATGTGTTTATTTTCAAACACTATAGAAGCCCCCAAGCTACATTGCAGCTTCCCTGAATCCTTATAAACTAGAAAAAAAAAAATTTCTTTCTATAAAATGTCTTCTATGAAAAAGTTATGCTTTGTTTATTTTCATTTTTCTGAGGACTCCTACCGCTAGCATCAGTGAGTTAGAAATAAATGTACCCAAACAAAATGTCATACTGTGAAGGCTTTCTCGATCCATTTTCAGTGCCTGTGATCATGCTGACCTCTAGTGTTCAGAACACTGATTTTTTTTTTAACTTCATTTTTATTTATTATTTTTAAGCTTTCTTCATGCCTTTGTCTCTTTAAATTATTAGTGGAATTTCGTAAAAACTCTACATTCTGCAATTAAATAAATAACTGCATTTTGGCTTAAGCACTGACTATTAGAATTAAGCTTTGGGATTTTGTTAAATATGAGTTCTTTTTAAGTATATAAACATTTTCAATTGTCATCAGAGGCATTCCCTTGAAGCATCTCAAAGTGAACATAGTCCCAAACCAAACTTCTAATTTCCTGCTTTTCCATTTGTTCAGATGAGTATCTTTGGAGTTAGCCATGACTCCTTCCTTTGTTTCACTACCAATCCATGAGAAATCCTGTGGGCTGTGCTATTGAACACATCCAGAATCCAGCTACTTCTCAGCCCCTGCCCTCCACTACCCTGACCCAAGGCACATGCCCTTTCACCCAGGACTATTGTGATAACCTCCTGACTGATCTCTCTGAGGCCACAATTTGATTCCCACATACAGTCTGTTAGCCTCAGTAGGCATGGGAATCCTTTAGAAATACAGAGTAGATGGTGGCCTTCTTCTGCTCAAAACCTTTGAATGGCTTCCCACTACTATGAAAGAAAAGACTGAAATCTCTAGATGGCCTACAAATCCCAGCCTGGCCTGCCCCATGCCCATCTCTTTAACCTCTTTTACGACTGTCTCTCTCTCTATCTCTCTCTGATCCAGCTACACTGGCCTCCTTTCTTAAACCAAGACACCAAACACATTATTTCCTCTGTTTGGAATGCTTTGACCTCTAGATGTATCTGCAGGGCTTGCTTCCTCACTTTCTTAGGGCCTTTGTTCAAAATGTCACCCTATCAGTGAGTTTCACTAGGCTACATAAAATATCAAACTCTACCGCTCCCAGATCCTCTGTCTCCCTCAGCCTGCTTTGGTTTAGCCCACAGCACTTGTTACCATTCAAACTTATTATATATTCACTGTCTGTCCCCTTCCAATAGAATGTAGGCTCCATGGGGGCAGGGATTTTTTTTTTTTTTTCCTTCCGTTTTGTTGACTGCTGTATCCTTGGCATTTTAATAAAGGTAGAAAGAAAGTGCTCAAGTAAATACCTATTAAGTGAAAAAGCAAAAATTAATTGATGAATCATTGGTAATACAGAGCCTTTTTGTCTCTTTATAGGCAAAAGGTTTGAACTTTAATAGTTCCAAACTCAGTTATTCAAAGTTACTCCAGTTACCGCGTTATCCAAAACTCATTTCTGACTTGCACAGGCTAAGTACTTTAATTGGCATAGTCCATGAAATAAGTATATGAGTACACTTCAAACGGTATTTTACCTCAGACCTGGACAGGTATCAGGTAAAACAAGAAAAATCAAAGGTATAATAAAAAGAATAAACACATACATCATAAGTTTTTCTATTCCCTTTATTTCCTCTGAATTTCTTCCTTATTCAGCAACTCTATTAAAGAATCTGCATTTTTAGGGGGTATAACGATGAATAAAATATAATTGCTATTATACAAGATAATGTTACAATAAGAAAAAATTCTGAAATGGGAATCAGAAAGAGAATTGACTAAAAATAGTTATTGAAATGAATATCTGAAGGATTAATGGAGGTGTATTTTAAAAGAGAAACTTGTGACCTATTGGTTGACATGAAGATTTGGGGAAGGATATAATTTTGCAGTCTGTCAGTTTGTCCTACTGTGGTGGTTTTCATGTTGCTGCAACACCAGAAGCTATACCACTGGTATTTCAAACACCAGCAGGGTCATCCGTGGGGAACAGGTTTCAAAAGAGCTTCTCCAGACTAAGACAGACTAGGAACAAAAGCCTGCTGTTCTACTTCCGAAAAACAGCCAATGAAATCAAAACAGAACCTTGTCCATCTAGCTTGCTTTGGACAAGTAATCAGGAGGGATCAATCTCTGGAGAAGAACATCATGTTTCTCCATGGGCCAGAGAATACATGGAGACCTTCAGTGAGCTGGTTTGGCACAATAGCCACAACTATGGATTCAAACACGCAGGCAGTTGTGAAAATAAAACAGAACGGAGCAACATTTAGTTCTGTTGTACATAAGGTTGCCACGAGTCAGAGTCGACTCAACAGCAGCTATATGTATTTAATTGTGGAGAGAGAATCTTTACAGTGTCCTTGCCTTCACCCCTCATATGACCTCAAACCAAGCCCTATAAAATAACCCTATACTTCAGAACAAGAACAGTGGTCAGCAGCCTGGCACCTAACTTATAAGTTCCTAAAAAGCTACTCTCCCTTAATTTAGGTCTTGTTAGTATTATTGAAAATAATAATAAAAATGCTAACATATATAATGTACTTATCAAATATCAGGTGATATTTCTTTTTTGTTGTACCTTAGATGGTTTACAGAACTAGTTTCTCAGTAAACAGTACACATATTGATTTATGACATTGGTTAACAACCCCACGACATGTCAGTACTCTTCCTTCTTGACCTTGAGTTCCCTATCACCAGCTTTCCTGTCCCCTCTTGCCTTCTAGTCCAGACCTGGAAGCAGCCACATGCCCGAACACAGCCCCACAGCCCCGCCGGCGAGAGCAAAGACGGCGCTCGGAACCAGGCACCCGAGCAAAATGAGGGGGAGGCAGCGAGAGGCAAGCGAGAAACCAGAAGAAGCAGAAAATGCCACACCAACAGCCAACAAATGGAACCCAGAGAGCCCCCACTCAGGGGCGTGAATTCCAAGCAGCCGGCAGTCTCGGGGTTAAGAGACCGTGGCCACGGGAAGCAGAGGGGCGAACGAACAAAGGCCCCGGGATCTCACCAGCGTGGCAGCCCAGACCTGGAAGCAGCCACACGCCCGAACGCAGCCCCACAGCCTCGCAGGAGAGAGCAAAGACGGCGCTCGGAACCAGGCACCCAGGCAAAAGGAGGGGGAGGCGGCAGAAAAAGCTTCGCCAGCAGCCAGCAAACGGCTCTCAGAAAGCCGCCATCCCGGGCTCGCAGAATCCAAGCACCGGCGCCCCCCAGCCCAGGGACCCTGGCCACGGAAAGCAGGGGAGCCCCAGCCGAGGCAGGGAGGGGTGGGGGGTGGGAAAGCACGCACCGCAGTTTACGGGTCGTTCTGTCTCCCACTGGACGCTCTGCGAGGCTGCTCTCCCGTTCGCTGGTCTCCGATAGGAATCCAAGATGGTGGATCCGCGCTGCATTAGCTGGTAAGGAATCTCTGCATGAGTCTCTTCTCGCTCTCCGTTCTCTTTTAGTATTCTCACTCCGTTTGGTGTTTGGCTGAGTTCTTTATCTCTTCATTTGGTGTTCTAGGGTTTCAGGATCGTTGATTCTCTGTTAGGCTTAGTTTTTCGGATCTTTGCTGTGGACGGCGTTGTGCTTCTGCCTAGAGTGCCATCTTGCCCCGCCTCTGTCATGTGATGACTCTTATTTCTCTAGGATATATTCCTAGGAGTAGGATTGCTGGATCATATGGTATTTCTATTTCTAGCTTTCTAAGGATGCCCCATATCATTTTCCAAAATGGTTGTATCATTTTGCATTCCCACCAGCAGTGCATAGGAGTTCCAATCTCCCCACGGCCTCTCCAGCATTTGTTATTTTCTGTTTTTTGATTCATGCCAGTAATGCTGGGGTGGGATGATATCTCATTGTGGTTTTGATTTGCATTTCTCTAATGCCTAGTGATCTCGAGCATTACCTCGTGTCTGTTAGCCACTTGAATGTCTTCTTTGGTGAAGTGTCTGGTCTTTTGCTTTGCCCATTTTTTAATTGAATTATTTGTCCTTTTGTTGTAGAGGTGTTGGATTTTCCTGTTGATTTTAGAGATTATACCTTTGTCAGAGTCATAACAGCTAAAAAATTTTTCCCAGTCTGTAGGTTCTCTTTTTACTCTTTTGGTGAAGTCTTTTGATGAGCATAAGTGTTTAATTTTTAGAAGATTCCAGTTATCTAGCTTATCTTCTGGAGTTCAAGTACTATTTAAAATACTTTACATGACTAATCTTATTTACTTCTTTCAAGTATATGAAGCCGCATTATTGATATCCCCATCGGCTTGCCAAAGGTCATATGGCCAGCAAGTGGCAGAATCAGAATAGTTATAAAGAATCAGGAAAAGTCATTGGATAAACGATTATATAAAAATCTTGATAGGTAGTAGATAAAAGAATAAGCAGTAGTTGGCACAAATCAGCATAATCACACTATTTCAACCATGAAGTTCCAAAACACCCATCTAAAGAAAAAGCCATCATTAGCATCTATTCTGTAGCTTGCCAGTGGGAACAGAGAGTCTCAGGAGAAGTTGGTTTAGAATTCCCTGCTTTCACGACTTAATAGTGAACTCCTTCAAATTCTGTGACCCATTTGCAGCATTTTGTGGAGGCCCTGTTGTCAATTGTAACAAGTTGCTGCCAAGTGGATTCCTACTCACGGTAAGCCCATGTATGTCAGAGTAGAACTGTGCTCCATAGGGTTTTCAGTGGTTGATTTGTCAGAAGTAGATCATCAGGTCTTTCTTCTAAGATGCCTCTGGGTGGACTCAAACTTCCAGCCTTGCCATTAGGAGCTGAGAGCATCAACCATTTACACAACCCAGGGACTCCTGTTGTCAACGGTAGAGCTTCTTTTACTTTGAAAAATATTGGTAACTGCTGATCTTGCATATACCTATGTATATGCACATTGCAGGACATCAAAATAAAAATATGAACTCACAGGACTTACATCATTTTGAAACAACAAAGAGGAAAAATAGTGTTTAGTAGACTAATTAGAGGTTAAGAACATAGATTCTGGAATCAGAAAGATGGGTTCAAAACGGAGCTCTGCCACTTATCAGCTGTTGACTTGAGCAAGTTACATAACCATTTGAAGCTGCAATTTTCTTGTTTATAAAATGAGGAGGTAAAATTAGTGAATATATGATATTGTTATGAGAGATAAAATAGATAATACACGTAACTCACTTAGCACATGCCTGCCATGGAAGAAATACTCTATAAAGATTTGCTATTACTGTTGGGTTATTGCTGTTATTCTTTGCAGAATCACAATCAACATATAGCATTTCACTAAAATATTTTTTTGCTGGAGATTTAAATTATTATTAACTGTAGTGTGATGCAATTTATTATAATTTTCAAATTTAGAAAAATACTAAGGCTTGTTAATTATAATATGCTCTAATTTGCTTTTCTCCTTAAAAGGTATCCTTTTTCTTCTTCTGAATAAACTATAAGTTCATTGAAGAAAGAGCTTCACACAGTGATTCAACAAATCTTTATTTAGTGCCTGCTATGTGCTAGAAGAGATCTATATTTTTGCCGATTCAAAAGAAAGGTGATCCAACAGAATGCGGAAATTATTGAACAATATCATTAATATCACATGCAAGTAAAATTTTGCTGAAGGTCAATTAAAAGTGTTTGCAGCAGTACATCAACAGGAAACTGTGAGAAATTCAAGCTGGATTCAGAAGAGGATGCTGAACGAGGGATATCATTGCTGATGTCAGATGGCTCATAGCTGAAAGCAGAGAATACTAGAAAGATGTTTACCTATGTTTTATTGACTATGCAAAGGCATTCATCTGTGTGGATCATAACAAATTATGGATAACATTGTGCAGAATGGAAATTCTATACCACTTAATTTTGCTCATGTGGAACCTGTACATAAACTAAGAGGCTTTGAACAGAACCAGAGAATATTGCGTGGGTTAAAGTCAGGAAAGATGTGCGTCAGTGTTGTATCCTTTCACCATACTTATTCAATCTGTATGCTGAGCAAGCAATCCGAGAAGCTGGACTATATGAAGAAGAATGAAGCATCAGGATTGGACGAATCCTCATTAACAACCTGCAATATGCAGATGACACCATCTTGCTTGCTGAAACTGAAGAAGACTTGATGCAGTCATCGATGAAGATCAAAGACTACAGCCTTCAGTATGGATTACACCTTAACATAAAGAAAACAAAAATCCTCACAACTGGACAAATAAGCAATATCATGATAAAAGGAGAAAAGGTTGAAGTTGTCTAAGGATTTCATTCTTCTTGGATCCACAATCAATGTCCCTGCAAGCAGCAGTCAAGAAATCAAAGGACACATTGCACTGGGCAAATCTGCTGCAAAATACCTCTTGAAAGTGTTAAAAAGCATAGATGTCACTTTAAGGACTAACATGCGCCTGACTCAAGCCGTGGTATTTCCAATTGCCTCATATGCATGCAAAATCTTGATAATGAATGAGGAAGACTGAAGAATTGATGTCTTTTAATTATGGTGTTGGTGAAGAATATTGAATATACCATGGACTGCCAGAAGAACAAACATATCTGTCTTGGAAGAAGTACAGCCAGAATGCTCCTTAGAAGCAAGGATGGCAAGACTTTGTCTCACATACTTTGGACACGTTATCAGGAGGGACCAGTCCCTGGAGAACATCATGCTTGATAAAGTAGAGGGTCAGGGAAAGAGGAAGACCCTCAACAAGATGGAATAATACAGTGGCTGCAACAATGGGTTTAAGCATAACAATTGTGAGGATGGCATAAGACCGAGCAGTGTTTCACTCAGTTAACATAGGGTCACTGTGAGTCTGAACTGACTCAATGGCACCTAACAATAACAACGTGTCAGCCATCATTTTAGGTTCAGAGAAATCAATAACTAAATAAACAGAAGAAGCCCTTCACTTGTGAGGCTTTCATTCTTGGCAACAAAGACTGACAGTAAAAAAAAAAAAAAAAGTAAGTATACAATATAAATAATATATAGTTAGAGGAATATCTCTAATATCTTGAATAAAAACTGCTTCATAATAGGCACTGGATAAATATGAATTAAATTTAATTTGATTTTTTAAAATAATGTGTCACTATAACATGGGGAATATGCAAAGCTATTGCTGGAGGGAGTTCATACTACTTTGGAGCAACAATTGTATGCATTTCTTCCTAACATTGCTTTCAGTGACTTCACTTTGATAACTTTACACCACACATATCAGCAATGCTACAAATCAGCACAGTTTTTCCAGAGAATCAATTGTTTATCAGCACACCACTGAATTAAGTTTAGTAAAGTGTGGCATATAAATTTTATGTACTTCTGAAAGTAATCTTTAATATATCATATTAAGATATTAATACATAGTATATTAATAACAGTGTATTGATATGCTATATTAATATATTCCAGTGTCAGACTTACAAATAACACAATGTCAGTCTGAAGATCACCCAAAAAATACATACTTATGTAAACAAAGTTTTACCCCCAGTAGTGAGTAACCATCTCTTGATTATTCATGTCCATGAAATAAGCATACTATAGATAAGCCAGGCCATCAACCAAATAATAAAATTTTCTATTTAATTTGAAATATACTTTTTTGATAAAACAACCTGTTTTTCTAATAATAATTTACTTAGAATGAAGTTAAGCAATTTTATATCCTTTAAACATAATAAACCAACAGCTATGGAGGGAAAAGAGAAGCTCTGAGTGTCAGGAAGAAACAAATTTGAAACTATTACCCTATGGTAAGCCACATGAAAATCGTTTAGTTGACTGTACGCCAACCTACAACGCCCTAGGCTGGAAATTTCCCAGGCAGAATAGCTGAGGTGTATTGATTATTAAATCAGAATTTTATAAAAACAAAAATGAAAAAGGCATTTTAAATTCTTCTATATGATTCATTGTTTAATCTTTACTAGTATAATGTATCAGATTTATTTTTTTCTTGTTATTTTTGTTAGAAGCCATCAAGTCGGTTCTGACACATAGCAACTCTACATACAACAGAACGAAACACTGCCTGGTCCTGTGCCATCTTCACAATCGTTGTTATACTTGAGCCCATTGTTGCAGCCACTGTGTCACTCAATCTCATTGAGGGTCTTCCTCTTTTTCAGTGACGGTCTACTTTACCAAGCATGACGTCCTTCTCCAGGGACTAGTCCCTCCTGATAACATGTCCAAAGTATGTGAACTGAAGTCTCGTCATCTTCACTTCTAAGGAGCATTCTGGCTGTTCCTATGATGTTTTAAAATATAATCTTATTAAAACTTTAGATATATCTTAAAACATAAGAATCTAAAATGTAAGGAAGAGAAATCTTTGTACATCCTGCAGTCATCAGAAGATCTCACAGACAAAAGGTGAGTGTGAGAATTATCAATCCTTCCTCAGAAACATCTTCTAACTGCATTTCTAGACTATGCCTCAGCAGGAAGTCCTAGATCTAATTGTATTTAATATCATTTGCTAATTGCTGTTTAATATCATATATGCAAATTAAATAGATTACCTCCTAAATCACATTAACTCTATCATATTGATCAGCAAGTGGTGACAACCTGTCAGATATTTTTCAATAATAATAAATGGGTACATTTATTGAAATACCCGTTATGGATTGAATTATGTCACCCAAAAATTTGTGTTGTAAATCCTAACTTCTATACCTGTGGTTATAATCCCACTTGGGAATGGATTGTCTTTGTTATGATAATGAGGCAGGATTAGTGTAGGGTGTATTTTGAGTCAATCTCTTTTGAAATGTAAAAAAGATTAAACAAGCAAGCTAGGAAGCAGATATGGGGGAAGAGAGATGCCAAGCCACATGAAAGTCCCCCAGGAGCAGAAGCTCAAAAGAGATAAGGACCTTCCTCCAGAACTGACAGAGAGAGAAAGCCTTCCTTCCCCTTAGAGCCAGCGCCTGAGTTTGGACTTCTAGCTTCCTAACTATGAGAAAATAAGTTTCTGTTTGTTAAAGCCACCCAGCTGTGGTATTTCTGTTATAGCAGCACTAGACAACTAAGACACCATCCCGTCCCAGGCACAACGATAGGTACTTCATGTATTATCTCTAATGCCCATAACAACCCTTTAAGAGTGTTGTCACTATGAACAAGGAAATCTATGCTCAGATAGATTATTTCCTCCAAGGTCAAAGAACTAGTAAATGGCAAAACCAGGAGCCTTAAAAAGGCCTTTCTGTCTCAAAAACCCATGTGAGTTTACTGAATTCATTGGCAATTACTTAGCCTTCCAGCTAATTGCCCTTAATTTGTTCTATGGAAATCTTTTCCCTGGGGGAAAAGGACATAAACATCAACTTGGCAATAGGGGCAATTATCTCTATAAACACTCCGATCAAGCAAAGCCAACTCTGAAGCAAACTGAATCAGAACCAAAAATTCTCCCTGCCTTACTTACTGTGGATGATCTGTTTTGATTAGCCTACATACAGATGGTACAAACTGTCCTTTTGAGTTTATGCCAGGAATAAAGTTGAAGTTGTGGCTTTTATTTTTACCAGGCAGTTTAGACTCTAATTTGTGACCAAATAATTCAAAGTATAAAGTAGCTGTTGAGCTAGAATTCTCATTTCCAGGTCAAATATCAGCCTCCGGTAAAGGGAGCCAAAAACCATTTTCAAAGAAAAGGCTGTCTCTAAGTAAACTTTCCTTAAAGACAGCATAGAGACATCCCAAGATCAGAATGGCAAACAAATTATTTAGGTCCCTTAAGCAACCTCAGAGAAGAGAACTTAGGTAAAAATTTGTAATAGTTGTATTATGAGATTAAGTTATGTACATCTAGGAATAATAAATAAGAACAGAAATACC
Source organism: Dugong dugon (assembly GCA_030035585.1). Taxonomy (NCBI): domain Eukaryota; kingdom Metazoa; phylum Chordata; class Mammalia; order Sirenia; family Dugongidae; genus Dugong; species Dugong dugon. Next base: position 47,850,276 of record CM057465.1, read on the forward strand.
ATGTAAACACAGCCCCCTTAAGCGAAAAATGCCAGAGAACTAGTGCCTTGATTTTTGTAAGCATGCCCTTGTTTATTTGTAGGGAGTTCTATGTGGCTTTGGGAGTGCAATATGCTTGCCTGCCTCTCTGTCTTCCTTTACCCAAATATTGGCAAGCATTGTAGTAAGTTGAAACACTACTTTTCACTCAGCAGTACATTTCTAAATTTGCTATGAATTGTTCACACATTCAACAAATAGTTTCTGTAAATTTCTCATATAATAGCTTGATTCATCTGGAATCAATTTTTGTGTGTGTGTGAGGTTAAGGATCCATTGCCTTTTTTTTTTTCTCGATATGGATACCCAAACCCAAACCAAACCAAACCCATTGGCGTCGAGCCAATTCTAACTCATGTGGATTCTCAATTTTCCCAAAACATTTATCTAATAGTCCCTCCTTTCTTCATACTAAGTTTTTGACTTGAAGTTTGTTGAGACGTTCTCACACTGTGGATTCAAGCATAAAACTCACTTGAAATCAGATCCTTTAAAATTCCAAGAGAAAAAGAAGTATATTCACATTGTCTCTGTCTGCAAAGTAAATGGTGGCTTTTCTAGTTCCCTCTCTGAGGTATCATAACTGTTTGGGGAGTTTTCTCTCCTACTTCCCACCCTCTTCATGCCCTAGACTTTGTCTCTTATTTTCTTCTGTGTGTGGACCATTAAGGCCCAGAGTTTAGGGCACCAGGAATTTGTAGATACCTCCAGGCAAATGTCAGCTCCAATGTTTCCTTACTCTTCTAGATTCTCTGTCACTTCTGACCTCTGAGGAATTTCCTTACTTTCTCAACTGCTCAGACATGCACTTTGAAAAAGATGTTTTTGTTTTGTTTTGCTTTGCTTCTAAATACAGCATATTTTGGTGTGTTATTCCAAGAAGGGTTTCTCTGAATACATTGTTCACCATACTGCTAGAAACTGAAGCCTCTTCATACTTCCATTCTTTACACTTAATTATTTTTTCATAGCAGCTACAATTTATTGGATAGTTACTATGTACCCGGCACTATACTAAGTTTTGTGTGTGTATGTATGTGTGTTAGGTATGTGTGTTATGTACGTATGTGTGTGTTATGTGTGTATGTGTGTGTTATGTATATATGTGTATACACACATATGTAAATAATAGCTTTTATCTGTAAAGTTATATATATGCCTTATTATTATAACAAATAGTAATGTGATACTGGAGGAACGTAGCATGGAAATACTTAAGAAAAAATGACTACTTATATGATTCTTGTACTGTCCTAGGAATGAATTATGAATCTATTGTAGATCTTAGCCTTCTTTTGCTCCAGATTCTTAATATGAAATATGAGGAAGCCAAAATCTCTCTTTGGTTAACAGCAGAGAACAGTAGCATGCATTACTTTTCACGGGGTAGTGCACAGAGCTCCTGGTTTTTCCCAGGGTTCCTTATTATTCATAACAGTTCCATATTACAATAATCCCGATTGCCTAGGAAGTTTAATTCTTAGTATCAAGGAATCAGAAATGATCTAGAAATTATATTTTTATACAGTGTATTCTTCTGAAATATTCTAAAACTTTAATTAACACTGACCCTCCTGCTCCGGCTTGTTACTTCAGTATAGTGACAAATCCCTGGCAACTGGCCAGAATCCTGTTACCGCTAGTACAGTCTTTCCTCTTCCGTCCATGGTTTGCATAAAAGGAAACCATAAAACATCAGTGTTAAGATCCCAACTGTTACAGAAATTGACAGGAAATGATGAGAATTGGATAGAAACTGATGTTCTTCTGCCTGTGTACTAGTTGGACTAGGGCTATTCCAAATATTTGCAAAGCCCAGGTCAAGAGTAGATATGGAGATTCACATATATCTAAATATTTAAAAGTTACGAATCAAGATAATAAACAAATATACCTACATAAACACATGGAAGGATAGGTTTGTATTTAGACTTCTGGGATAACTCAGAATTCTGTGCTGAAAACTGAGAGCACAAATTGCCACAGGTTCATGGATTGAGGTGTAGCTTGCTTATCTTTTCATCCTCCTCTATGTCCCAAGTCTTAAAGGACCATATACAAATGTATAAGCAGGAGATCCCACACTCCCCACCTCCATCAAAACCCTGCAAACAGCTTCCCTTGGTTATCCCTCTGATAGTGTCACCCTTTGGAAGCCTGTCCTGAGGAAGAGACCCATACAGTCCTGGAAATGGACTCGAGGTGATTTGGACAGTGAATTTCCAGCATCCCTGGTATCAGAGTGTACTCTAGAAAATGGGATCATGTATCCACATAAGTATGTCCTCATGACCCTGTGGAATCCTTGTCTAGTGCAGAGTCCCCCAAAACACAAAATCTTTGGCAATAATCTTGCATTCTTAGGTTAAGAACTCTACTGGTAGAGGCACTGAAAAGAAAGCTTGAAGACTTGCATTAGATCATTCAACAAATATTAAGTGTCTATTATATGCCAGGTACAAGGAATTTAAAGAAAAGACATTGTTTTTTTCCTTGAAAACACTCATAGCTGAATGGGAGAAGAAATAAAAATCAAGTAATCATTATACATAATACAATTAGATAAGGAATGCAGGTGGGTGTCTGAGTAAGGAAGTTCGCTGTTAAATAGGTGTTTTCAGTGACACCTCTCTGGAAAGCACCTGAGAACCAAGAGTTTCTCTCTATCCTGAAGCAGAAAGGAAATTCGCCTCAGATTTTAGCAGTTTACCCTTCATCCCACAGTGGTGCCACTGTCAGCCAAAGGCTCCTACTTCATGCAGTGTTGTAATCAAACTCCTGCCATAAAGAGGAATGTCAGTAGAAAAAACAGGTTTCTGAGAAGTCTTGTGACCACTCAATGTCCAGCGCAAGCTTCACTGAAGTGTCTGTGAAATGTGCCTTCTTTACATCCCTATAGCACCTATTCTATACCTCTGCTATGGAACACACCACATCATTTAAATTCTTAAATCATTTATTTGGATCACTCATTACAGGAGAAGCATGTAGCCACCAGTACTTGGTTTATCTTTGTATCTGTCTCATCTAGACCACAGAGGGTACTCTTTTACTGTTTATTGAATTACAGTTGTTTCCACAAAATGAGTTCCATTTCATGTGTTGTACTATCCAAAAAAAAAAAGGTCTTCCTTGGGAAACTAATATAATTTCCCGATGTAACCATCCATGTTTTCTTTCTTGCCTTGGTTGTCATGCTCACTCCCAATATTCATGTTTTTATATTTGCTCCTCATTCTATGAGGAAAAGACAGGGAAGTGAACAATACATCTATACGTCTTTTAAAGGAGGGCAAAGGGAAGGTGATGGGGCAAAAATTAAAAGTTTTACATTATGGTTGTCTAAGACTTCTACCATCATGGTTTACCATCATGGTTGACTAAGAGTTTTATCATCATGGCTCTGGGGTTGATATCACTGGCCCAGAGTGATCCAGCATTTGCTTTGAGGTAAATTGGGCTAGAGGAGCTAATGATAACCTGACCTTCATCCAGTCTAGTGGAGTGAGGAGAGTGGACCTGGAGCAATAGGTGCAGGACCATCCTGCCTATGCCACTTACAAGTTATGTCATCACTCTAGGCCTCATTAGTGGGGATAATAATAGTTTCTAACTTTGTTTTTTTTTATTGGAGGGGTAATGTTTAAATTAGTTATTTCATGTTTCTGACACATAGTAACAGCTATTATTATTATGCATCTGGAAGCCAAATAATGGTCCCCCTAAAGGTGTTCATATCCTGGTCCCTGGAACCTGTGACTCTGTTAAGAAATTATACATACATATATCACATATACATACATACGTGTCTGTGTGGGGGTGTATGTATGTTTGTGTATAATCATCTATAAAATCAGGAGGATTTCTGTGAAGACAAAATGTGTTAATAAGCATAAATTACTTAAAGCACACCCTGTCACTTGTTAAGCATCCAATAAATGCTATTTTTATATTGTTGTATTCTGAGAAGAGAATCACAGAACACCTATGAAATCCATTGAAAGCTTTTAAGTATGTCAGAAAAGCAACTGCTCACCACTGGCATCATGCAACTTAAGTTTAAATGTACTACTTGTATGTACATAGCATATTTGTATGTTCATAGCGTAGCTTCTTTCTAGCTTCTAATTTTTGTGTTACCCACTTATGTTTGTCATCTTCTAGTTTTTCTTATTTTGGGGTCTGGTACATTCTTCCTTCTTGGTTAGTAGTTTAGCCCCATTTAAAGCAACTGCCTTTTCCTTAAATCATAAGCATAAAAATAGAGTTGGTTAACGCCACTGTCTACTTGGTCTTTTAGGCAAAGATTATCATAATAAAAATTTCCATTTATGATTATCATAATAAAAATTTCCATTTATTCAGGAACAATAGATGTATGCATTCAGAATAATCACATCTAACCGTTCCTTCAGATTGTTCTCATTCTTCAATGACTCTTCAGTATTTGGCATGCAATAAAGACACACTGAGTGCCTGTACTTTAAGCAAGAAACCTTGGGTTACCTTTTGCTTAGAACCCTTCCGTCTCCATAATTGGTTGAAGTTTTAGATGGACATAGATCTGTTAAATAAAATTAAATGAAGTCTCCTATTATCTTCCAGCTAGACAGCTTTTCAACTCAGCTATTTTCTTACCTCCCTCTCAAATTCATTGCACCAAGATAGTTTGTTGGCACAGTTTTCATTTCTGTCCACTCTACTTATAAAAACAAAATTACTTTATATCCCCCCATATTCTTGAAAGTGGGCACATAGAGCACCACTAGAAGTCACAAACTATGTTTATTAAACCACAAGCTGGAATCACAGCTTATAAAATGTTTTAAAACAAAATACTTTTAAGAAGCCTGATTTCCTTCCATAAATACTGAACAGGAGGCTACTAATAACAACAAAATGCATTCAAATAAAAATACAGGGTGTCCCAAAATCTTAGTGAAGTTCCAAACGCTAATAAACTCAGAAGTATAAATGCTATAAACTCACAAAAAACATCAACTGAAAGGCTATTTATATTTCATATTTGTTGTGAAGTTTTAAGAATTGTCAATTTTAAGTTTTTGTTTCAGTCACTCTGCAATGGTTCACTTTGACTGAAATAAAAAGTTAAACATTCATTATTCAAATTACATAATTATAAACAAGTACAAAAGAAATGGAAATAGTTAAGTTTATAAGCATCTAAATTTCTGGAGTTATTAAAGCCTCAAAACTTCAGTATGTCTTTTGGAATGTCATGTATTAATTCACTTTTCTTTTTCTTATATATGTCCTTTTCTCCATTATGATCAAAAATTTTTCTTTCCATAGAAGGAAAATGTTTATTTTCGGCTTTGAGTGTAGCACATCTCAGCAGAAAGATTCTATGGATGCCAATTAAAAGACATTGTTCACAACCACCCTGCATAATACACCTTTGTCTCTTCCCAGAGTACATCAAAGTATATGTTTTCTATTGGAATTCTTCTAACATACTCATCACCAAACTGTAACCCTGAAGCTTTACTGAATTTGTTTACACTGTATCTGTTATCACCACTAAGGGTTTAACTTAAAATCTAGATAAACAAAAAAGAAAAAGTGAGGTTTCTTCCAAAAAGAATATTCCATAATAGAGATCTATGGCACAATTTTACTCCTCAATTTGTGGAATCTAACTTGGTTTACAATTAAGAATGACTTTAATCATCAAACTGTTAAATTTTATTAAACATTTGTGGCAATGCATCGAATGAATTTCAGGCCTATGCTGTTTGTCATTTGCATTTTTATCAGTTTTGAAAGAGCACAATGTACTTTCTGCATCTTATTTTCAGAATTTGCATTTTATCATCTTTGGCTATCCAGTATATAGTATGGAGTACTTGAATATCTCATTCTTTGAATTTTCATTTTTGATTGTAAATCAGATCATGTCTGGCACTTTTCTCTTTTTCTCATTTTTCTCTTCTCTCAACCTCCATGTTCACTTGCTCCCATTTCTTCTTGGCTCTAATAATAAAAGGCACAAAATATTTATTTCAATCATTTTCTTTCTCACCATTCTTCAGAGCACCATCAGTTCCCATTTCTTTTGGTAATTATGTATCATAAATCTAAAGGCAAAACAAAAACTAAGCTGATCTTTTTAATGCATAAATTTTCAAAATGCCACTCAAACTAATTCTACTTCTTTCAGATGCTTATCATGCTTTAGATTTGGGCAGAGGGTTGGAAAGGAGTGAAATAAATACTATATATAAGGCTCTACTGTGGAGTACCCAGAATAAATAACCACCCTATGGAGACAGATGCCTCTAAGCCCACCAGCTATATCCCTATCTCTAGTCCCCTCCAGCTCCTGCCCCTTGATTCCCACACTTGCATTTCATTTCCTATTGCATTGTTTTCATGGCATCTGTTACGGATTGAACTGTGTCCCCTAAGATATGCTGAAGTCTTAACCCCCTGTACCTGTGAGGGTATGACCTTGTTTGGAAATAGGGTCTTTGATGATGGTATCAGTTAAATTAACATGAGGTCATACTGGAGTAGGGTGAGTCCTAGTCCAATATGAGTGATGTCCTTATAAAAGAGACATTGAGGCAGAGACACAGAGGTAAGATAGCCATGTGTGATGAATCTACAAACCAAGGAACATCGAAGACCACCAACCATCACCAGAAGTTGGGAAAGAGGCATGGAACAGATTCTCAGAGCCATTAGAAAGAATCAACGCAGCCAACACCCTGATTTTGAACTTCTAGCCTCCAGAACTTTATTTGAGACAATAAATTTCTGTTTTTTTAAGCCACCTAGTTTATGGTACTTTGTTGGGGCAGCCCTAGAAAACTAGTAGAGCATTCAGCAACTTTATTCCAAAAGGCTCTTCTTAACAATTCACACTTCTGTGGCTTTGCCTCCTTCCCTCTGTTAGTCTATCTGTCCCCAGAGAAAGGCCAAAATCGATGCTCTGTGCCCTAACAGGACTATGGGGAGGAGGAAACACAAGTTAATCTTTCTCTTTCCATTCTGGTGATGGCAACAATAATTGGAAAGGATAAAAGTTTAGGAGTTAGAAATTTCAGTCAAAAACTTGGGTCAATACTCTAAGTCCTCATTCCACTTGATGTAGAAAACTTAACATAGTCCTTTGCACATAAACTCTGTCTAATTCAGTGATTTCTTACTAACTTCACATGTATATTTCAGTCATATTCAGATTTAAAATTCTCAGGTTTTCTCTCTCTCCTACCTCCCTGCTGTTGATCTCAAGGTCTGGGGTTGGGACAGGGGAGAACGGTTGCTGCTGTGGGGTAATCTTAATATGTCTGGATCCTGTGCTGGGCTCTAATTCCAGCTGAATGGTAGCCCAAATAACCCAGTCTAAGGTTTCTCAAACTTTATTGTACATCCCAATCACCTAGGAATATTGCTAAAACAAAGATTTTGATTCAGCAGGTCTGAGATAGAGATTCCTCATTTCCAACAAGCTCCCACATGTCACTGCTGCTGGTCCGCAGACCACAGTCGGTAACTAGGGTTTGATCAGTGAGTGCTGCCTTTGTTTCTACGAGACTCTCTGGCAAAGGCAATCTACAGAGATTGCCGCTGAGTCTTCCACCAATAAGGCCCAACCACAAAGCCATCTTCCTAATGTCCATACAAACAACCTTGTGTAGACTTGCTCTTCCTCTCTTCCCAGAATTCTCACTTGAGGCTTATAGGAATGTCTCATGCTCTCCCACACAACGTTGAAGCTTGGAAAATTCAAGAAGCTGTCTCCAGCCCTCTTGTGTCTAGACATGACTTAACCTCCTCTCAATCCCTTCACCTTATGGCATTGGGGAATTCTCCCTAAAGGTTTTGTCTCTGGGTTGCATCTGGAAGATAGATCCTCCATATACTCAGATTCTTCCAAATTTCTAGGGAAATTCTACCATTGACCCATATGCCTTGGTCTTGGGCATAGCTGGCAGTGGTGGGAGAAGATGGACAGAAGGGGTTTGCTGTTGTTAGGTGCCATCGAGTAGGTTCCAACTCATAGTGACCCTATGTACAACAGAAAAACACACTGCCTGAGCCTGCGCCATCCTCAAAACTGTTATGCTTGAGCCCTTTATTGCAGCCACTGTGTCAACCCATCTCCTTGAGGGTTTTCCTCTTTTTCGCTGACCCTCTACTTTACCAAGCAGGACGTCATTCTCCAGGGTCCAGTCTCTTCTTATAACATGTCCAAAGTATGTAAGACAAAGTCTTGCCATCCTTGCTTCTAAGGAGCATTCTGGCTGTACTTCTTCCAAGACATATTTGTTTGTTCTTCTCGCAGTACATGATATATTCAATATTCTTTGCTAACACCATAATTCAAAGGAATCAATTATTCTTCAGTCTTCTTTATTCATTGTCCAGCTCTTGCATGCATATGAGGTGATTGAAAACACCATGGCTTGGGTCAGGTGCACCTTAGTCCTCAAACAGACATCTCTGCTTTTTAATTAACACTTTAAAGAGGTCTTTTGCAGCAGATTTGTCCAATGCAATGCATCCTTTGATTTCTTGACTGCTGCTTCCATGGAAATTGATTGTGGATCCAAGTAAAATGAAATCTTTGACAACTTCAACCTTTTCTCTGTTTATCATGATGTTGTTTATTGTTCCAGTTGTGAAAATTTTTATTTTCTTTACGTTAAGGTGTAATCCATACTGAAGGCTGTGGTTTTTGATCTTCATCAATTAAGTGCTTCAAGTCCTCTTCAGCAAGCAAAGTTGTATCATCTGCATGCTGCAGGTTGTTAGCAAGCCTTCCCCCAGTCCTGGTGCTGGATGCTTTTTCATATAGTCCAGCTTCTCAAATTATTTGCTCAGCATACAGACTGAATGAGTAAGGTGAAAGGATACAACCCTGATACACACATATCCTGATTTTAAATAACACAGTATCCCCTTATTCTAACAACTGCCTCTTGGTCTATGTACAGGTTCCTCATGAGCACAATTAAGTGTTCAGGAATTCCCATTCTTTGAAATTTTATCCATAATTTGTCATGATCCACACAGTCAAATGCCTTTCATAGTTAATAAAACACAGGTAAACATCTTTCTATTATTCTCTGCTTTCAACCAGGATCCATCTGGCATCAGCAATGATATACCTGGTTCCACATCCTCTTCTGAAACTGGCTTGAATTTCTGGCAGTTCCCTGTTGATGTACTGCTGCAACCACTTTTGATGATCTTCAGCAAAATTTTACGTGTGTGGTATTAATGGTATTGTTTGATAATTTCCACATTCTGTTGGATCACCTTTCTTTTGAATGGGCACAAATATGGATCTCTTCCAGTCGGTTGGCCAGGTAGCTATCTTCCAAATTTCTTGCACAGACAAGTAAGTGCTTCCAGCACTGCATCCAATCATTGAAACACCTCAATTGATGTTCCATCAATTCCTGGAGCCTCGTTTTTTGACAAAGCCTTCAGTGCAGCTTGGACTTCTTCTTTCAGTGCCATCAGTTCTTGATCATATGATACCTCCTGAAATGGTTAAATGTCAACCAATACTTTTTGGTACAGTGACTCTGTGTGTTTCTTCCACCCTCTTTTGGTGCTTCCTGAGTCACTTAATATTTTCCCTGAAGAATACTTCAATATTGCAACTTGAGGCTTGAATTTTCTCTTTAGTTCTTTCTGCTTAAAAAATGCCGATTGTGTTCTTCTCTTTTGGTTTTCTAACTCTAGGTCTTTGCACATTTCATTATAATTCTTTATTTTGTCTTCTCAAGCTGCCCTTTGAAATCTTCTGTTCAGAACTTTTATGTCATCATTTCTTCCTTTTGCTTTAGCTATTCTATGTTCAAAAGCAAGTTTCAGAGTCTCTTCTGGCGTCTATTTTGGTCTTTTCTTCTTTCCTGTCTTTTTAATGACCTCTTGCTTTCTTTGTGTATGACGTCATTCATATCATTCCACAGTTCATCTGGTCTTAGGTCATGAGTGTTTAATGAGTCAAATCTATTCTTGAGATGGTCTCTAAATTCAGGTGGAATATACTCAAGGTCATACTTTGGCTTTTGTGGAATTGTTCTAATTTTCTTCAGCTTCAACTTGAACTTGCATATAAGCAATTCATGGTCTGTTCCACAGTCGACCCCTGGCCTTGTTCTGATGATGATATTGAACTTTTCCATCATCTCTTTCCACAGATGTAGTTAATTCGATTCCTGTGTATTCCATCTGGTGAGATCCATATGTAGCGTCACTGTTTATGTTGGTAAAAAAAGATATTTGCAATGAAGAAGTCGTTGGTCTTGCAAAATTCTATCATGTGATCTCCCACAACATTTCTATCACCAAGGTCATATTTTACAACTATGTTCCTTCTTCTTTTTTCCAATTTTTGCATTCCAATCAATTATCAATTATCAATGCATCTTGATTGCATGTTTGATCAATTTCAGACTACAGAAGTTGGTAAGAATCTTCAATTTCCTCACCTTTGGCATTAGTGGTTGGTGTGTAAATTTGAATAATAGTAGTATTAACTGGTCTTCCTTGTAGGCATATGAATATTATCCTATCACTGACAGTGTTATACTTCAGGATAGATCTTGAAATGTTTTTTTTGACAATGAATGCAACGCCATTTCTCTTCAGTTTGTCATTCCCAGCATAGTATTCCATACAATTGTCCAATTCACAATGGGCAATATCAGTCCATTTCAGCTCACTAATGCCTTGGATATCGATCTTTACATGTCCCATTTCCTTTTTGACAGCTACCAATTTTCCTAGACTCATACTTCATACATTCCAGGCTCTGATTACTAATGGATGCTTGCTGCTGTTTCTTCTCATTTTGAGTCATGCCACATCAGTAAATGAAGGTCCTGAAAGCTTGACTCCATCCATATCATTAAGGTTGACTCTACTTTGAGGAGGCAGCTCTTCCCCAGTCATATTCTGAGCGCCTCTCAACCTGAAAGGCTCATCTCTCAGCGCTACATCAACAGTGTTCAGCTGTTATTTATAAGGTTTTCATTGGCTAAATTTTCAGAAGTAGACCACCAGGTCTTCATAGTCTGTCTTAGTCTGGAAGCTCAGCTGAAGCCTGTCCATTATGTGTAAATCTGCTGGTATTTTAAATACTGGTGGCATAGCTTCCAGCATCACAACAACATGCAAGCCCCCACAGTATGACAAACAGATAGACGTAGGGGGAGAAGGGGATTATTACTGAATAAATGGCTCCACACTGAATCTGGTCTATTGCTGACTCTCTGCACGTTCTTCCTCGATCCCCAGATTTGAAGAAAAAATCAGTTTTGCCAGCTCACATCCCCCATCAAATTTCTGTGCCATACATGGATGGTGCATGTTGCATGTTCTGAAGTCCTTCTTCCACATCCTTCTGTGATTCATATTTAACTGTCTGGGATAGGAAGGGAGAAGGCTTCTGGGATACAAGTGCAGTCACTGGGACAGGGACAGGAGAGAGAAGTATATCCTTTAATGCTCCAAATATCATCTTGCCCACAAGGAAATCATGCGAGAAAAGCTGTGGCTCAATAATTTCTAGTTCTGCTCCAGGATTTTTGTCTACTCTTCACCTCCTCCCCCTAAAATTAACTGTAATCACATGTTCAAATATACCCAAAATTAAGAGAAAATATAGTCAAATAACACTGTAGCAGAGTTCTACTGTCGTAGAGTATGATTTGGGAAATAAGAGGAAGAAGAGAAAAAAAAAAACAACAGTTGACTCCAGTATATAAATATATACACAGATATGCATACTGAGTCACAGCTGCAGTCAAAAAGGGTTTAGAGAGACACTACTTTAGAAGATGATCAGCTATAGTTTGGAAATGGGAAAGCTTCTAGCCTGGACCTATTCTGGTTCATTCTGGAATTTATGGATTTTCAGGGATTTCAGATCATTCTGAAAGTATTAAGCTATTGATTTAGGTGTGACCTCCCTATCTGGCACTTTTTCTGATAGGTTCAGTTTTCTGAGAAGTATCTGAAACCATTTCATCCTCTGTGGTTTTCTAAACCTACTAATCCAGCCCAGGACAGACTAGGAAAAAACATCAAGCTTCAATCAAAAGAGCAACCTGAGGTTCAGTCTATGGTAAGTCTCTAGTCTGGGTAGGTTCCCAAGATCCCCATGACTTCCCAGAGCACAGGGTACAGTGAGGTGGAGAAAACAGTCACTCCAAACCTCCCAGCTTGAAAACTTCATCCTGGGAGCTCTGTCAGCCTATAGTAGCTAATATTTGTCTAAGATAAATGTTGTTTAAAAAAAAAGAAGTTGTTGTCAAGTCAATTCCGACTCATAGCGACCCTATAGGACAGAGTAGATCTGCCCCATGGGGTTTCCAAGGAGTAGCTGCTGGATTCAAACTGCTGACCGTTTGGTTAGCAGCCAAGCTCTTAATCACTGTGCCACCAGGGCTCCAAGATATATGTGGTGGGGCTTTAATATTTTATGTGGAAATATAGGTTTTTTTTTTAGTTAAATGATACTTCGTGTGTGTGTGACATTTTAAAATATAACTTATTTTTGTTGTTGTTGAGAATATACACAACAGAACATACACAAATTCAACAATTTCTCCATGTATGAGTACAATTCAATGACACAGAAATATAATTTTATACATCTGCTACAATTTGTATCTCAGCAAAGAATGCATTTTAACATATTACACAATTATTGCAACTTCTATGCTTGTTCATGAGGAGAGAAGAATACAAAAAGATTTTCCAGTAACTCATAAAACTGATGAAGGGGAACATAATAAAAAAAAAAAAATTGAATTGCTGACAAGAATTCTACTAAATTCCAAGTAACTAAGTGTGCATATGTATCTTGAAAATTTTATTCATTTTAAGATTTTCTTAAATGTTCCTTGAACTTAAAAACTTTTCTTTTTCAGAACTTCATAACATTAAAATAACTAGTAAATATTTACCTGTATATATCTTTTCAGTTTTTGAAGAGGTTTTTGAAAAAGGAATTCTTTTTCGCCAGGCTGAACCATTATAAGACGCCGACATATATTTGTCTGAGAAAAAAAAGGAGACTGGAATTAAATATTTTATAACTTTAAAAACATATTCCAAGGGTGTTTCAAAGTTATAAACTGCCCTATGGGTAAAGCTATTCTTTAAGTAATTCATCTTACCATTACAAAGTTGAAGGAAGCATCATGGATACAAATGAGTTCATTAAGATCATTTACGTTAACAGTGAACATAGTTACAGATCTCTTAATTGGCTGTCCAATTTCTCAAATACTGCTTTCTCCCATGAGGCTGAGCTAGCAAAGAGTTGTGATATCTGAACGTGATCAAAATATTTCATTGCCTTGCTTTACCACTATTTTACATACACTTCTAATGTTTGTAGTGCTAAAAAACAAAACCAATCTTAAAAAGTGCGGCCCAATTACCTATTCCTTCCATGAAGTGACTCCCATGAACACAGTGATGGCTCTGGCATAGTGAACTCACTGCCTCAGGAAACCAAAGAATTTATGTACAAACCTGGTCCTTAAATGCCGACTTATCTCTGATATCTCTACATCTGAACTGTTATTGAATAGGATTATATTTTGTTTTTAAATACTATTATGTCGCTGCAGTTCTCAAAATATAGTCCATAGTAACACTGAGAATTTACTTGTGTTTTTCTCTGTTGACATTTGCACTAATAGTGCAAAAGCAATAGTGAGTAAAACTTCTGATACCTCAGCACAAATCTAGACATTGGCACCAAGCTGTTCTAGAAATCACTGTATTCATCACAGCTATGCACTGACAGTAAAATAATAATAATAAAAAGCGAGTCTCAACTAAGAATATCCTTACTTAAGAATGTCATTACTGAAGCAGTAAAAATTGTTACTAAACCGTAAACTATGACTATAGTCTTTTACATACGCTGTGTGAAAAAATGAGAAGTATACAGAAAGCACTAAAAGTATTAAAAGAAAAACATCTTGGACTTTGTTTTAAATCTTGAAGTAGACAATACCTTTCTAAGCAAGATATATAACTAAAAAGACATGAGAGAAATCTGATAAATTTGACTGAAAATTTCTAAAGGAGAAAAAAAATATCAGCATAAACAAAGTGCAAAATCAAATTATCTGCAAAAAATATTTGCAATAATTATAGCAAACAAAGTACTTCCATAAAGTAGTTTCCTTCATTCCTTGCCCTGATATTTAGCTCTCCTCTGAAGACACTACTTAACCTGTAGCCCAGCCCCATCAGGTAATGGCAGTCTATTTTTCTTATCCCAGGATGGGAAGATGAGACAGATGTTTCCTTGCTTCCCACTGCCACTTTCAGAACATTTCTTGTAAAATATCTGCTCCTTTGAAGCATATGTCACTGGTAAGCTAGACAATCCTCTCCTACATTTTGTTGCTGTCATTTAGCAAACTTTTTTTTATGACATCATTGCTGATGTCAGATGGATCTTGGCTGAAAGCAGAGAATGCCAGAAAGATGTTTACCTGTGTTTTATTGACTATGCAAAGGCATTCAACTGTGCAGATCATAACAAATTACAGATAACATTGTGAAGAATGGGAATTCCAGAACACTTAATTGTGCTCATGAGGAACTGAGGAACGTGTACTTAGACCAAGAGGCAGTCATTCAAATGGAACAAGGTGATATTGCATGGTTTAAGATCAGGTTATGTGTGGATCAGGGTTGTATCCTTTCACCTTATTTATTCACTCTGTATGCTGAACAAATAACCTAGAAGCTGAACTATATGAAGAGGAACATGGCATCAGGATTGGAGGAAGACTCGTTAACAACCTGTGATATGCGGATGACACAACCTTGCTTGCTGAAAGTGAAGAGGACTTGAAGCACTGACTGACGAAGATCAAAGACTACAGCCTTCAGTATGGATTGCACCTTAATATAAAGAAAACAGAAATTCTCACAACCGTACCAATAAGCAACATCATGACAAATGGAGAAAAGACTGAAGTTGTCAAGGATTTCATCTTACTTGGATTCACAATTAATGCCCATTGAGACAGCAGTCAAGAAATCAAACATCATATTGCATTGGGCAAATCTGCTGAAAGAGACCTCTTTAAAGTGTTAAAAAGCAAAGATTTCACTTTGAGGACTAAAGTGTGCCTGACCCACACCATGATACTTTCAATCATCACATATGCATGCAAAAGCTGGACAATGAATAAGCAAGACCAAAGAAGAATCAATGCTGTTGAATTATTATGTTGGCTAAGAATATTGAAGATACTATGGACTGTCAGAAGGACAAACAAATCTGTCCTGGAAGAAGTACAGCCAGAATGCTCCTTAGAATCAAGGATGGAGAGACTTCAGCTCATGTACTTTGGACATGTTATCAGGAGGAACCAGTACCTGGAGAAGGACATCATGCTTGGTAAAGGGTCACTCGAAAAAGAGCAAGATCCTCAACAAGATGGATTGACACAGTGGCTGCAACAATGAGCTCAAGCATAGCAACGATTGTGAGGATGGTGCAGGAACAGGCAGTGTTTTGCTCTGTTGCACACAGGGTTGGTATGAGTCAGAACCAACTCAACGGCACCTGACAACAGCAAACTTTTAGGTCTTCCGCATGCATTGAAGACTTTGTTGCCTGATTCAATTTCTTCCTTCCACCTTACCATATCTCTGGATGTCCCCATTAAACACCATAACCTCTTTGTTTTTCAGCCTTCTCACCCCCAGAAGCCATCAACCCAACCCACCTTTACACACTCTGGACTTCGTCATTTCCAGTAACTAAGGTTAAGTGGTAGAATCTTTCCTTCTATGCAGGAGACCCAGGCTTCATTCCTGGTCAAATGCACCTCATCTGCATTCACCACCATCCGTTAGTGGAGGCTTGCGTGTTGCTATGATGCTGAACAGATTTCAGGGGAACTTCCAGACTAAGACAGACAAAGAAAAAAGGCCTTGTGGTCTACTTCTGAAAACCAGCCAATAAAAACTCTTCGGATCACAACAATCCGATCTGCAACTGATCATAGGAATGGTGAAGGACCTGGCACCTTTCTGTCCAGTTGTGCACGGGGTCGCCTTGAGTTGGGTGCCAACTCAATGGCAGCTAGCAACAACACAAACTTCCAAAATCACTAATTTAAGTATCCTGCTCTCAACATTTCTTCTCCTTCTGCCTTCTTTGTTCAATTATTTCTGTAATGATTATTCTTCAACCTTTTCAAGATATAAAAATTAATTGACCCTCTGCTTTCTGCTTTCTCTGCTTTTCTCCCCCGGCTCCCTGTCTTTTTTCATTCACACTTATCCATTGTGGTTGATTGTGTTCTTATTCAAACTATGTACTGCCCCTCCCTCAGGGATGACTATACTTGCCCACCTCTTTATGTCACATCAGACTCAGTCATTTGACTTCAGGTGCCCACCTCTGTCTGAGATTATACATCCTCACTCTGCTGAACTCAGCAGTAGCCATGTGCCTTACTTTGTTCAATGTGATGTGATCAAAAGTTACAGGTACCACTGCTAAGAAGAAGCCACAAGGGCCATCACATTGTTCTTCCGTATTCTTTCTTCCCTGTACCAGGAGACCAGCAGTGTCCCAGATAGGTGCTACTCTATCAGCATAGATTTCAAGTGAGGATAAGCGGTGCAGAATACAAGAGATACCATTTTTTCTGTTGTTGTTGATGCTGTAAGCTAGTAAGCTTTTTGAGTTCCTTATATTATCATAGCATAATTAAGCCTAAATTGATCGAAATCTATAACTTAGGTTTCACCATATTTTAACAGCATTTTGTCTTCTCCTCATGCCTACTTGGATAAGCCTCAGATAACTCTCTTGATCCCCATCTTCCATGCCTGAATCCAGGAAGCCCACTGGGACAAAAATATCATAAAACCAGGCATCTTGATTCCACTATAAATTCATGATCCCCAACCTTACATGGACCTTCAGTATTGTCCGGTAGTAATCTTAGTATATTATCTGATCAACTTAATATTTCATTCCCCATAACATATATTTCAATCTTCCATTCTTTTCAAATGCCCATCCATCCTACTTCCCCTCATCCCTCCTTGACTCTCAGCAGAAGAATTTAACTCTTTCCATTATGAAGTCATCAGATGGGAATGTCCTCACATTCCTGAAACCAAACAGAGAAATGTACTTCCGCCTGCTTCCTCCCCACTTGTTATAACAAAAGTTCTATCATCCACTTAAGGTTAATTACTTCACTGCGCTGTGGCTTCTGTCTTCTCCTGACTTCTCAGGAACCTTGATTATCCATTTTCTCTTCCATTTTCAACCTATCCCTCTTGTCTGAAACCTTCCTCTGGCTCTCAATATGTTTAACTCTTTCCGTCTACCCAAACAAACTACACACTCTACTTCTTCATCCTCTTCCAATTTTTACCATATATCTCACCTCCCTCCTTCACAGACAAACCTTGAGAAAGAAAGAAGGAAGGAAGGGAGGGAGGAAGGAAGGCAAATTGATTTACTTAGTCTCTGAATTATTTTCCATTCAGTTCATTAGAAACTGAATTCCAGCCTCATGACTCTACTAAATAGCTACTGATAAATTTGCTAATTGCTTTCCTGTCACTAAGTTCAATAATCATTTACAAATCTCAAGTTAAACACACAAAAGTATTCAATAGTGTTGAAACTTTCTCTCTTTCTTAGATGAGCCTCTTGAAATTTATCTATAAATTCTCATTTGTTTTCTTCCTACCTTTCTGACTGCTCCCCTTATATCTTCTATGTAGATTAAGCCTCCTCTAACTGGCCCTTGTAGTTGTTGTTAGCTGCCATCGAGTTGGTTCTGACTCATACTGACCCTATGTACAACAGAACGAAACACCGCCCAGTCTTGTGCCATCCTCACAATCGTTGTTATGCTTGAGCCCATTGTTGCAGCCACTGTGTCAATCCATCTCATTGAGGAGCTTCCTCTTTTTCGCTGACCTTGTACTTTAGCAAGCATGATGTCCTTCTCCAGGGACTGATCCCTCCTGATAACATGTCCAAAGTATGTGAGACGTAATCTCGCCATCCTTGCTTCTAAGGAGCTTTCTGGTTGTACTGGCCCTTAGATGTTGGAATTCTCAAGACTAGTCTAGTCCTCACCCAGGTGTTGTTCTCACTCTATACTCTTTCTAAGCAATGTCATCTATAAAATGTCATCTACACATCTGTATAATTCCATCCAGATTTCTGAGCTGAGTTCCTAACCCATCTATCCCATTGCCTATTCCACCTCTCCTATATGAGTCACCATGAGTCAAGATCAACCTGAAAGTAATTAGTTTTGTTTTGTTTTTTAATGTATTCATAGTACTTCCAATTCAACTTGTACAAGAAAACCCATAACTTCCCCCTTCAAAATCTAGTTCTTTTCCAGTCTTCCTCATCACAGTGAATGGTGCCCCCATCCTTCAACTGCATATCCAGAACCAGGAAGCCATCCTTGATATTTCTCCCTTTCCTTCTCCAATCCATCACCAAATCTTGTGGATTTTGTCCCCTAAATATCGAGAGGATAATCTCCTTATCTATCTGCACGTAAGCTTCTTTACTTCCAAACCATTCTTCAAGAGCTATCTTTTTAAAATGAAAATCCAGTCATGTCACCAACCATTTCAATGTTTTCTTATTACCCCTAGATTAAACGCAGAACGCTAGATTTGTCTTACAAAGTCTCTCTCTCTCTCTCTCTCTCTCTCTCTCTCTCTCTCTCTCTCTCTCTCTCTCTCCCCTCATATCACACTCACATTAAAAAAAAAAAAAAAAAGCAGTTGCTATGGTGTCAATTCCAACTCATGGAAGCCCCATGTGCATCAGAATAGAGCTGTGCTCCATAGGTTTTCAATAGTTGATTTTTCAGAAGTAGATCACCAGGTCTCTCTTTTGAGGTGTCTCTGGGTAAACTCAAACCTCCAACATTTCAGTTAGCAACCAGACACATTAAACATTTGCACCACCCATGGCTCCCTCAGCTTCACACCACAGCCACACTAGCTTACTTTCAACCCCTATATTCACCAGGTTCTCTTCTCTCACATAGCATTTTCACATTTTGGTTCATCTGTCTAGCATATTCTTCTCTCTACCTTATCTACTTAACTCCTATTTAACCTTCTGATACCAGCTCAAAGATCACTTCTCCTCAAGCGCCTTTCCCTGACAATGTCTTGAATTAGATCAAATTACCTTTCATAGCACCCAGGACCACTTTTTCACAGTAATGCTTACAGTTGCAGTTTTACATTTGAGTGATTATTGACTAACATTTGTTTTTTCCTATCACAACAGGAACTCCACAAAGTAATCATGTTTGCAACACTAGTACCTACTATATAGTACCTGGCAAAAAGCAGGCCTTCAGAATATATTTTTTGAATGAATGAAAGAATGAGTAATTGACAAAGGGATATTTTTATCAATACAAAAAATTTTTTTACAATTAATAAAAAACAGTCAACGAACTAATAGCAAAACTTCACAAAGTACTTGAATGGTCAGACAATAGAAAAAAATAAATAATATTAAACTTAAGAAAAAGCTCAACTTCACTCACATAAAAGAAATATAAATAAAAGGAGCAATGTGACAGTATTTTCCAACTATCAGGCGATGACCAGAAAAATTATAGATGCTAGGTTGTGAAGAAACTATTAATTGTCCTATACTGTTAAAATTGGTAAATCTCTTTAAATTTAAATTTGGTCTTACCATTAAAATTCTCACTCCTAGGAATTTATCCTAAATGTAAAATTAACATATGACCAGAAGATACAAAAATATTCACTGTTACAGTATATAGTGACAAAAGACTAGAAACAACCTGGTTAATAGTGGTACCTCCATGTGATGCAATACTAAAGGCATTAAAACAATATATCTGCTGATACGAAACCATCACAAAGTTATGTGAAAAGTCAAAGGTACAGGCTCCCAGTTAAGAAGAAAAGAAAAGATGGAGCTGTATATGTATGTATATGATCCCATATTCACAGAATATATGTACAGAATGCATACTTAACTGGTAAGAGAAACTGCCTCTGCCAAGTAAGATTAGAAAATGAGGGCCTGATATAGGAGGGAGATTTAATTTTCACAGTGTATCCTCTCAATACTGTCCAACATTTTTCTAGTGTACACACATTACAGTATTAAAAACTATATATGTATATCAAAAGAAAAAAAAGAAATAGGAAACACACAGAAAATTAGCCATTGTACGTCTGGCAGTAACAAACACCAGGGTGCGTTGTTGTTGTTAGGTGCCCTCAAGTTGGTTCCAACTCCTACCGACCCTATGTACATCAGAACAAAACACTGCCTGGTCCTGCACCATCCTCACAATTCTCGTTATGCTTGAGACCACTGTTGCAGCCACTGTGTCAATCCAACTCATTGAGGGTCTTCATCTTCTTTATTGAACCTCTACTTTACCAAGCATGATGTCCTTCTCCATGTCCTCATGATAGCATGTCCAAAGTATGAGATGAAGTCTGGCCACCCTTGCTTCTAATGAGTATTCTGGCTGTATTTCTTCCAAGACAGATTTGTTCGTTGTTTTGGCAGTCCATGGTATATTCAGTATTCTTAGCCAACACCATAATTCAAGGCATCAATTCTTCTTTGGTCTTCTTTATTCACTGTCCAGCTTTCATATGCATGTGAGGCGATTGAAAACACCATGGTTTGTGTCAGATGCACTTTAGTCCTTAGAGTGACATCTTTGCTTTTTAACACTTTAAAAAGGTCTTTTGCATCAGATTTGCCCAACGCAATATGACGTTGGATTTCTTGACTACTACTTCCATGGGCGTTGATTATAGATCCAAGTAAAATGAAATCCTTGACAACTTCAATCTTTTCTCATTTTTATCATGCTTATTGTCCAGTTGGGAGGATTTTTGTTTTCTTTATGTTAAGGTGTAATCTATACTGAAGGCTGTAGTCTTTGATCTTCATCAGTAAGTGTTTTAAGTCCGCCTCACTTTCAGCAAGCAAGGTTGTTTCACCTGCATATCTCAGGTTGTTAATGATGTTATGTAAATTTGCCCTCACTTAGAAATAACTGAATCAATCCCTACTAGCAACAAATTCTTCATTACAATCACCTTCACTTGCTGTACATGCAGCTTTTAAATCATTAAAAAGGCTTCAAGCCTTTTCTGCACTAAAAAACCAAAAACCAAACCCATTGCCGTCGAATTGATTCCGATTCATAGCGACCCTACAGGACAGAGTAGAACTGTCCCATAGGGTTTCCAAGGAGCGTCTGGTGGATTCAAACTGCCATCCTCTTGGTTAGCAGCCAAACATTTAACCACTGTGCTGAAGTAAGGCTAAATAAGAACTGTATGTGGCTGTTCCAATTTACCTACAAATTCGACTTAAAGACACAGGAAAGAATCTTGTTCATAACCCGGTATGTATATATTAGCACTAAGTGCCTCTTTTTCACGGTACTGGTTACAGTTGCAATTTTATACTTATTTAAGATTTTATATATATATAATGTATATAAGATCCATACATATTATATATACATTTTTTTAATATATTATATATAAACTCTCCATCTCAATATATTCTAAAACAAGTAGAGAAAAATAAAGCCACCTTCTATTTTAATTGTAAAAGAAAGAATCTAAGAAAGACAGAATTTTTATTTATGTTCCAAAAAGTATACAACACTAAGAACTCTAATAACTAAGCTGTGAAAATGGGAAAATATAAACATGAAACTATAGAGAAATAAATGGCACTCTGTTAAGTTCAGAGAACTGAAACCCAACCTCAAAAGAGCAAAATTCGTCTGAGAAAGGAAGAAAAAGATTTGGTTGCTTCCTCTCTGTGGCCTTGTACTTCCTGACATATACCATGACTTTGCCTAGTACATGATGAAATGATTAACAAGCAATCTGTGCTTTGTAGGATAGATGAGAGGGTGTCAAAAAGACTTCAGTTAACCCCAAACTAACCCTTTCAGAAAGTAATCATGAAGGCCCAAAGAAAAGCCAAGGCAATAAAATGAAAGTGATAATTGAACTATGCAGTTAGTGGAACAAGAAAATGTAAACCATTTAAAAACAATCTCCAAGAGTGAAATAAAGCTAGCCAGGGGGAACAAAGTGCAGTGCTCTGAGACAAAACTCTAGGGAGGCATGATGTCAAGTCATCTGCGCCCAACATGATTTCTCATCCATATCCTTTAAATTATTTAAATCATGTCACTCCTACACACGGAAGATATCCTCTCACGAGTTTCCTAAGATGTTATGGTGGCGATGCCCTAAGAAATGAAGAGGGAGGTGGATAGCAATGAAGACCAGCCAGGCCATCAGGAAATTCCATGGGAATGCAAATCACAGACAAGAGTAAACCACATCATAAAGAGGCTCACCTGGACAGAGGTTGAGTTTGGGTTCCTTGTTAACATCAACTTTATTGTAAGACCCATTTGTGGCCCTGCTGCGGGGAGGTGCATTCAATGAGACAGTCCTGACAGCATCTCCCTGAACGTGGACATAAGATGTATTCTCAGCATTTCGGTTTTTATTGTTTCGATGGTAACTCATTTTATTTTTGGAATTTGGGGCCTGCACTGCTGTAAAAGAAAAGGAAGAGAGAGAGGGACAAAACAAGCTGGTTTCACACCCTTAGGGAACATATTGCACTTGAAGCATTTCATAGTATGATGGAAGGCAATGTAAGCTAAAAAAAATTAAGTCTAAGTTTATAGAAGCTGGATTGGCATCCAAAATAACATTTACGTTTGTACGGGAGTGGTTTGTTTTTCAGGTAGGAAATATTATTTGATATTTAATCTCTTTTCAAATTACAACTAGAAATATCAAATATATGGACACTTTACCTCTCCTCATTCCTGAGCCTGGCAAGTTCTTTGGTTCATCATAAATCCATTTTCTTTTTTTCACACCTTTAAAATGAGGTTTCCTCACTGGCTGGACATCATTCACTTAGAGAAGATACAAATTTTTACAGTTTTTTAAGAGATGCTTTCATCTGAAAATAACTGTAGGTGATAATTATATATCTGTGCATTCACATGTCAAGAGAAAAATAATAAATGCAGCACCCTAATACTTTACTTTCTAGAACAAAGGTTGATTTAAATGTCAAAAATATCTATCCTGGAAATAGATTGATGAGAAAACTTTCAATAAGTAGCATTCCTCAAAAAAAGCCGCTCTTCCAAAAGCAAGTGTAGCTTATTTAAAAGAACATAAAATTACATTCCAAATATAATTATAAATCTCATTATGCTATTATTAAGTCATTTTAGAATTGTTATTTTGACCATGCATCTTTTTGTACTTTTTTATCCAAAATTCCTAAACAAAAAGTTAGATTCATATAAGATACTTCTAATGAATTTAGTATTCTTTCAAGATTTTAAGAAGTTGAGTGTACAGATAGTTTGGTCAAACAAGATTGAATAATCAGAATTTGTAGGTGCTCAGATCAATAAATTATTCATTTCTCATTTTCATATTTTATTATTACATCAAGAGATATTTTTTATGTATCCTTAATTTTCCAAGAATTTCTAAAGTATATTTCTCCAAAGAATCTTGAAGCAATTTGGTCAACAGGGACTTTCTCTGTTATTTCTCAGTGCTGGGCTCCTGAACATTCACAAGTGACTACTGCACAGAGAAAATGAACAGTAAGTGCACTGTGTAGAATGTATTAGCTCTCTATACCCGTTGTCCTCGAGTGGATTCCAACTCATAGTGACCCTATAGGACAGGGAGAACTGCCCTTAGGGTTTCCAAGGCTGTACTCTTTACAGAAGCAGATTGCCACATCTTTCTCCTGTGGAGCAGCTGGTGGGTTCAAACTACTGACCTTTCAGTTAGCAGCCAAGCACTTAACCACTGTGCCACCAGGGCTCCTTTAGCTCTCTACAAAAACCAAACCAAACTCATTGCCATCGAGTTGATTCTGACTCATAGCGACCCTATAGGACAGAACAGAACTGCTCCAGAGGGTTTCCAAGGAGTGGCTAGTGGATTTGAACTGCCGACCTTTTGGTTAGTAGCTGTAGCACGCCATAGCAACCACTGCACCACCAGGACTAAGTCTGTCTTTGCCCTATCTCTTAGCCTCGATTTTAGCTTTAAGTTCTCAATGAAGCTCTGATTTACTATCTCCTCTTCAACCATCACAACCCACCCTCACTCCCAAGCTCCCAGTCCTAGGATTTGGACCCATATTTTTAACAAGCACCACTAAGCTGAACTTCTGGGAGTAAGCAATCGTGGTTCCCTTCAGCGCTTAGCAGGGACCCAAGAATATTACAGGAGTTCAATAGATGAAATAAAGGAAAGAGGGAGGGAGGAGAGGAAACAGAGAGGAAGATTCATGAATCTTTGTTGTATTAAGGGAAGTTGCCCAGTGTACTGAATGTTAAGAAGTCAAATCAAGATGGAGAATCCAAAATATAATAAAAAAGTTGTCAATGTATTACACTATGGGTGAAATTTAAAATGCTATACTAATGAATCTTTTCAGTAGGTAGTACATTAATTTTAATACTTAAATGAGTGGGGAAGCACATAATTTACTAGGACCTACATCACAAATTCATTGCCAGAGTTTGTAGAGAAATATTGTGTCTTTCTTAGTCCTGAATAATTTTCAAACCATTTTTTCTTTCTTTTTAAAAAATCTATTTCAAACAAGCAATCAAATCCATAATAAGACAAATATATCTAAGGCCAAAAAGCGATAGAGCTGATGTCTCACTTGAAGAGGGGTCCTCTCTGCACTTCATAGTGATATTCTCAGTAGCATTTAATACATGCGTTGTAGGTACTAGTCGGGTAGTTAGGGAACGCTTTGGATGAGGATTGTCCTTGTTATCTTTTGAAGCAAATTAAGAAAATAAAATGTCAATATTAGTAAAAGAAATGTTTCAGTTGGTATTTCACTTTGCAAACATTATATGATGGGCACACTCATTTCTAAATAGATATGTATTTATCCTTAGCATGCATCATTAAAATTCCCTAATTGCTGCACTGGTCCTCAAATACTGTCACTAACAAAATGCTAAAAATCCATGACACACGCCCATATATGCAATGTGTAAATGATATAATTATGACAATATTTTTAATAATGCCACACAAAAGAATTAAATGAAAACCAATTTTACACCAAATTTGCCAGTTGTGCAATTGTGCAAATTAGTGTTCCAAAAATATTTTAAATGTGACAACTTCCGCTTGTTTTAAGCTTAGGGGCAGGGCTGTCCAATAGAGCTTTCTGCAGTGATGGAAATATTCTAAACTTGTGCTGCCCAGTATGATAGCCATTAGTCACACGTGGCTATTGCATTTAAAATGTGGTTAGTGCAACTGAGGAACTAAATTTTTCATTTTACTGAATTTTAATTAAATTAAATTTAAACACATTTCTGGTGGTTATTGGTTAATATTTAGATGGAGAGTATGTGCAGCCTCCCAATCACATTTTAGTTAGTCTGTGGCTGTTAGTCTGTTAGTCTGTGACTGAGAGGTACCCAGCAGAATGGGACTGGGGGACTCTTAAGCACAGTAAGGGCAGGTAAAACTATAAAGGACATATTTTATCATACCTCTTGGCTATTTACAGATTATAGCTAGCGATAACTACAAAACGAGGAAGGCATTGTCCAAAGATTAATACTCTTAGCAGTGTTTGCAAACAAAGCTTTCTAACACAATTCAATTATACTGAGTATTTTAATTTGAAAAAAAAAATACTAAAAAGGACTTGGTATTATGATTAAAAAGAACCAATAACTTTAGAGCTAGAAAGATTCTTTGAGACTATGTAGTACAACAAGGTAATTTTTCAGATAAAGAAAAATAAGGCTAAGAAAAAGTTTGGTGCTAATTAGGGACAGAGTCAGGTCTAAACATGAGGGCTCTTGACTCCTATTTAGTGTAAATCTTGATTTGTTGCCTTGCTTCTTACATTGATATATACAACAATCAAGCTTTAGCTATTCAAATTAAAAATGAATCAAAATTATAGAATGATTCATTACCTTTAGTATTTGAACATGTTGGCATGGTGATTTCTTTTTCTTGAGTTAAAGGTTCATTTTCATCTACTCCAAGAAATATAATCCTCTGTGGAACATAACAATCACCCCCTATGGCAAAAGAACTTACAGTCAATGGCAACAATGGCAGAAAGTTGTACAAAACCATCCTTTGATAAGGAATATACTCTAAAATATCCCTTTTGTCCACCTTTGTTTAAATAGTTTCCAATGATAACGTGCCCATCTCCGTGCATATCATATGTTTAGATTAGTACATATGCACATATGTGTATTGCAGCTAACAGCAACAACAATAAATGTTTAGATACAAATAATAACAAGAAAATTCATATATTTGTCAAAAATTAACTTTCCTTTAACTTATAACAATCTTTACCCCCACCCTGTAGAGTCACTCAGTGCAAATATAATTTATTTCCATATATCATATTTAGATATATGAAATCAGTTTTTATATCCCTTAAAGTCTCCTATTTTTCAGGATAAATATCCAGAATTGCTTTAAATATTACTTATATATGTAATTTCCATATTCATTACCATGCAAGTTACATTTTTCTTAACATAAAATACTTGTTTCCAATAACCATCTTAAAAATGGCACCCAGAAAAACCAGAATAGTCAACACAATACTGAAGAAGAACAGAGATGGAAGACTAATACTAGCTAGAGCCAAGACTTAATATAAAGTTACAGTGATCAAAATGGTATGGTATTGATGAAGGAATAGATACACAGATCAATGGAACAGAATAGAGATCATCAGAAATAGACTCACACAAATATAGTCAACTGATCTTTAGCAAAGGATTAAACACAATTCAATGGAGAAAGGACAGTCTTTTACACAAATGGTGCTGGAACAACTGGACATCCACAAGTCAAGAAAAAAAAAAAAAAAGAATCTAGACACAGACCTTACACCTTTCACAGAGGACTTGAAATGGATCATAGACCTAAATGTAAGACACACAACAATACAAGCTCTAGAAGATAACACAGGATAACATTTAAGTGACCTTGGGTTTGGCGATGACTTTTTAGGTATAACACCAAAAGCATGATCCATAAAAGAAAAATTAGTCTCACACAAATAGTATTGAGTAAAAAAATCCAAATATAAAAGAGGACAAACTGTACATTTCTACTTAAAGTCAAGAAATACAAAATGAACCTATGTAACAGAGATCAGAGTAGTAGTTACCTTTCAAAGGGGGTAACTGACTTGGATAAAGGGAGCCTCCTGCAGTGCAGTAAATGTGGATACATGGACACACAAACGTAAAATTCATCAAGCTATACATTCTCAATTTGCATACTTATGTAAGTTAAATCCTAATAAAACACTTAGATAGTATTAAGACTAAAAAGAATGTCTCAAGAGCTTTTCTTCAAATTTAATACGGGCTCAATAATTATGATTTCAATTTCTGAAGATGCTTTATCAATGCAGCGATCTAAATATATTTACATTGTTCTCATACATACGTATAAGAACCAAGAAGTTCATGCTATTTAGTGACATAGAGAACATTACAATGCCTGGAGAATTAACAAGCCTGATTATGCCAGAAACCTAGTATCTGAGAGGATGGAGAAATTTTAACCTACTCTTGGTATGGTTGTTTACCCAACTTATTACTCTAACAATGTTATTAGAAAGATTAACAAAAGCATAATGGCATTCTCATATTTTCTAAGTCCCCCAAAAGTAGGAAATACATTACTGATGTCACAACAAAAAGAAAATATTATTTCTTAGATGAAAGCACCAATTTCTCAGTTATGGAAAATAACCTTTTATTAACCAGAAAGGCAATATGATATAATAATATTTCACCAAAATGTACAATTATAACTGGTTATGTTAGGTGGATCCCAGTTTTGTTCACCACTAGGTCATATAGACAGTGTGAACTCCAATGTTTCTTACTTATAGCTAAAGCTTATTGCTTCAAGGCAACCAAACAATGATAGCTAGTCTAAAATTTCTGCAGAGGATAAAAGAGAAAGGAAAGGAAAGAATCAAATTACTTTTGTACCTGAAAAAATTGTAGACAGAAGAGAATGGTTGAAAATGGATGAAGCAGTAACTGTGAAAAGCATCACTAGTGTGTGTCAGACACATTGGTATATACTGATACCCTTTAGTAACCTTCTCCTTCCTCCTCACACACATTCTTCCTGCTAACCACACTCTCCTTCCTCTTCAAAAAATTCTCTATTTTTTTAAAACAAAGGCTTACAATTTTCTGTTAAAGGATGCTAGGAAGCAGTTCCAAAACATTTGAGCTATACAACACAATAAGGATGTTATGCCTTGGCATAAATGATACAATATACTTGAATAAAGCTGCCTTATGTAGACATATTCAAACAAACAAGGAATTATTAAGTGCCTCATCTGTTTACAGCTTTGTGATAGTATATGATAGCATTTACTTAAAACCTGCATTTATTATAGCCTGGATTTGTGTCTACACACACACACACACACACACACACACATACACACGCACACCCTGGAAGATTTCTCATAAAATATATGAAAGAATGGAATGTCTTGCACACCGAGTGCAAGTTCCCAAAGCATTTGGTGAGACCCTGACCTCAGAGAGCATCTCTGACTTGGTAACACATACATAGATTCTCTAGGTTTAACAAAAATAAATAGGCCAAAAAAAGGAAAATATTAAACAAAATAATTATGAGAGAGAAAATACAGATTAATTTATCATCTGTAAAGTAATGTGATCATAGTCAACCAGTAATAAGTTAACCTACCTCCATTTTCAAAAGCAGCAATGTCAGTCCTTGGTTTCCCATCCAACGATGCTTTTATCTCACCTTGCCGTTCAATTAGGCTAAATTTTGTTGGAACCGTAAGACCATCTCCTGGATATGAAAAAATTAAGTCAGCTGAGGAACAAATTACGTGATCAAATAAGAAGCTTATGATAGAATATACAAAGTAAAAAGTCTAAAAGTGCAGGTATTATTTTCACAACGATCTAATGAACAATAAGTTTCTATGCACATGAATTTTAAGCACATTTTATAATTAAGTCAGCAAAGCAGCAGGTTTCTTGTTCTGTTTAGATAATTTTTCAAATGGCTATTAAAAGAATTTGAGAGATCTAACACTATTACGTGTGCATAACGTTTATAGCATGTTTGATGTCTTTTTCATACAATGAATTTTGTAACATTCTTTGTTTTTATCAATTCACCCTGATCAATTTTAGTAAACAGTATTAGAGTCTACTATTGACTACAGAATGTTGACGATACTGTGATAATTAAGTTATTCTCTTTCTCTTCCTTATACATCCTTATATAATTTTCTTTAAACTGTTAAAAGTATAAATGAAAAGACATTACAACCCAAAGGAATATTTGATTCTGAATTGGATCTTAGAATAGGAAATAAAAAAATAAATAAAACTCATTTTGCTATAAAGGATATTAATGGGACAATTGGTAAACTTTTTAAAGTCTATAAATAATAATATTGGATCGGTGTTAATATCCTGATCTTGATAATTATAACATGGTTATGTACAAGTAAAGGGGCACCTGTCTACAACTTACTCTCAAACAGTTCAGAAAACAATAATAATTATGTCAATGTTATGGATTGAACTGTGTTCCCCCAAAATATGTACTGAAGTCCTGACCCCTATACCTGTGAGTGTAATGTAATGTAATCACATTCCATAATGCAATCTAATATAATACAATCAATCAATCAATCAGTTGAGGTCATACCATTGTAGGGTGGATCCTAAACCTAATCACTTCTGAATTATATAAGGAGCAGCATAGACACAGAGACAAACAAGCACATACAGGGAAGACAGATGTCACGCGAGGATCGTCAAGAACCAAGAAGACGTGGGGCTACTGACCAGGAAGAAATCAACCTGACTTGGAATTTTAGCCTCCAGAACCATGAGAAAATAAATTTCTGTTCTTTAAAGCCACCTATTTGTAGTATTTCTGTTACAACAGCACTAGAAATCTAAGATTGTGTATACGTATATATAGATAGAGTTACAAATGTGATAAAATGTTAAGATTTGGGGGAAATCCGAGTGAAGTATATATAGGAATTAACAAATTATTTCAAAATAAAAAGCTTTAAAAGCTTAATATAAAGTAAACATACATATCATTGTCTTTATAATCTGCCATTTTGAGTATGTGTTGCTAACTTGGGTTTTCTGGTGTGTGTGTGTGTGTGTGTGTGTGTGTGTGTGTGTGTGTGTGAGTTTTCTCTATCTGGGTAGTATGGATCTACAAGAAGCCCTGGTGGTGGAATTTTTAAGCACTCGGCTGCTAACTGAAAGATCAGCTGTTTGAACCCACCAGCAGCTCCAAGGCAGAAAAGCCCTGGCGATCTGCTCCCGTAAAGATTATAGCCTGGAACCCCTATGGGGCAGTTCTACTCTTTCATTTAGGGTCTCTATGAGTTGAAATTGATTCAAGGGCACACAAGAACAACATGGACCTGCAACTTGCTCTTCCCTGGATAGTTCCCACCTATCAGCTAGGGCTTTCAGACTATCCTAACATCTGATAGTGTGTTGCTGCCACCTAGCGCCATATGTTTAAATGGTTCACCACATAGGGACTTACAAGAATTGCAGTTTAGATACTCTTTATCCTGTACTCATTTAGATCTTGGGTAACTTTCTCAACTATCTTTCTTTCTCTTTTTTTTTTTTTTTTTTGATGGAAGGGGTGGATTCAAATCATTCCTACTGCTCCAAAACTTGTTTTTAAGTTCAACCTAGGGAAACACTGCTCTTCTTATCATTCTTTCAAGGGCAAAATATTCCCCAACAGCAAAATATGATTCACCAGAGAGTAAGTTCCATGAAGGGCAGACCCTTGGAATTGTCTACCAGCATCACCTCTGCACCTAGGAAACTTATTCAATGAACAAATACACCCTTATTTCCCACTAACCTCATTCTCCGATTTATCTTTTGTCCTTTTGGGGCCAAGCTATCTTTTCTATTCAGAAAGAAAAATCAAGACCTATTTCACAAGGCGATTTATTTGCATAGACAAAAAAAAAGGTAAAAGCAAATGATTTACAGAATGACTACATGTGATATGTAGTGTTGCCATGCGTTTATGAAGTCTACTCATTCAGTGTCTCCTCTGGGAAGGCATAATTACACTAATAGCAGCTTTTCATATTAAATTTAGGTCATTAGATACAAGCACTTCCTTCTCGCTCTCAGTTCTGATGTATTATTTATTATTTAACTCTCTTCATGTGTTGTTAGGTGCCATAGAGTCGGTTTTTACTCATAGCAACCCCATGTACAACAGAACAAAACATTGCCAGGTCCTGTACCATCCTCAGAATTGTTGCTATGTTTGAGCCCATTGTTGCAGCCACTGTGTCAGTCTATCTCCTTGAGGATCTTCCTCTTTTTTGCTGACCCTTTTCTTTACCAAGCATAATGTCCTTCTCCACAGACTTGTTCCTCCTGATAACAGGTCCAAAGTACAGGAGATGAAGTCTCACCATCCTTGCTTCTAAGGAGCATTCTGGCTGTACTTCTTCCAAGACAGATTTGTTTGTTCTTCTGGTAGTCCATGGTATTTTCAATATTCTTCACCAACACCATAATTCAAAGGCATCAATTCTTCTTCAGTCTTCCTTATTCATTGCCCAGCTTTCGTATGAATATGAGGTGACTGAAAATACCATGGCTTGGGTCAGATGCACGTTAGTCCTCCAAGTGATATTTTTGCTTTTTAACACTTTAAAGAGGTCTTTTGCAGTAGATTTGCCCAATGCAATGCATCATTCGATTTCTTGATTGTTCTTTCCATGGGTATTGTGAATCCAGGTAAGATGAAATCCTTTACAACTTCAATCTTTTCTCCATTTATCATGATGTTGCTTATTGATCCAGTTGTGAGGATTTTTGTTTTATGTTGAGGTGTAATCCATACTGAAGGCTGTAGTCTTTGATCTTCATCAATAGGTACTTCAAGTCCTCTTTGCTTTCAGCAAGTAAAATTGTGTCATCTGCATATCACAGGTTGTTAATAAGTCTTCCTCCAATCTTGATGCCATGTTCTTCTTCATATAGTCCAGATTGTCAGATTATTTGCTTAGTATACAGATTGAATAAGTATGGTGAAAGGATACAACCCTGAAGCACTCCTTTCCTTATTTTAAACCAGGCACTATCCCCTTGTTCTATTCAAATGACTGCCTCTTTGTCTATGTACAGGTTCCTCACAGGCACAATTAAGAATTCTCATTCTTCACAATATTATCCATCATTTGTTATGATCCACACAGTCCAACGCCTTTGCATAGTCAATAAAACACAGGTAAACATCTTTCTGGTATTCTCTGCTTTTCAGCTAAGATACTTCTGACATAAGCAATTACATCCCTGGTTTTACATCCTCTTCTGAATCTGTCTTGAATTTCTGGCAGTTCCCTGTCAATGTACTGATGCAACCATTTTTTAATTACCTTCAGGAAAATTTTACTTGCGTGTGATATTAATGATATTATTTGATAATTTCTGCATTCTGTTGGATCACCTTACTTTGGAATGCGTGCAAACATGGATCTCTTCTAGTCGGTTGGCCAGGTAGCTGTCTTCCAAATTTCTTGGCATAGACGAGTGAGCCTTTCCAACATTGCATCCATTTGCTGAAACATCTCAATTGGTATTCCATCAATTCCTGGAGCCTTGTTTTTTGCCAATGCCTTCAGAGTAGCTTGGACTTCTTCCTTCAGCACCACTGGTTTTTGATCATATGTTACTTCCTGAACTGGTTGAATGCTGACCAATTCTTTTTGGTACAGTGACTCTATGTATTCTTTCCATCTTATTTTGATGCTTCCTGAGTCATTCAATATTTTGCCCATAGAAACCTTCAATATTGCAACTCAAGGCTAGAAAGCCAAAGGGGATGAACATGCTCAGCATTTCTCAAGTTGAAAGAACTGAAGAAAAAATTCAAACCTTGAGTTTTCTCTTCATGTACATCTTACTAAATAATTCACAGTCTATCACCAAGTATCACTTAGATATCAACTTGAAATGCAGCCTTTGAAATTCTTACCTTCTTGTAATTCACTGCCATTTTCCAAAGGCTTTTCTAACTCTTTTTCCACTGTAGGAGCTATGCTCTTTGACGATGAAGTATCTGGAGGAATATGAAATCTGTAGTATTCACCTAATCTCCCCACAGGAAAAATAATGGTTAGTATATTTGTCACACCAAGTATTAGAAAACTCACAAATGTTTGATTTCTTACCAGATTTATAACACATCTCCTTTATTGCTCTTTTTTCTTCAATTTCTTCAGGTGTCTTTGTCCATAAACTAGAAGCATCTATAGGATATATTTGTTTTAAATTAAAGTGTCCTATAGCCAAATAATCTGAAAATTTATAAACCAGAAAGAAAAGTCCCAAAGAGTATTCTCATGGATGAATTACTGGTTATTCTGTTTTTAAAATCAAGAATTTTGCACATTGGTAAATATTTCTAAGTGCTACAGTGTAAGTTTTAGAAAGGCTCAGTTAAAAGAAATGAAATGACTACATGATACAATGTGATACATGATGTCTTTTGAAATGACAACTGAAGGTATATACTCCTATAAACACGTGTTGAGATCTGTGTTTATCTGGTTGAGGATGTAGGCATGGAAGATATGGAGATGCAGCACAAAAAGAGTAATAAACAGTTCTATGTATTCCTAAGCACAGAAATTATGGTGGCCTGTTGCCCACAGAAGGACACACTCCAGGGTAAAGACAGGGTGAGAGTTTGTTTCTGCATGTTTATCTTGTATGTTCACAATTACTGGCACCACTATGCTATGATGATGTAGAAGGGAAAGGATGGACTAGGATACAAAAGAGCTGGGTTCCAGCCCTGTTTATATTTTTATGAAGGTTACAAGGTACATATGACAGTGCTTTATAAGCTGTACAGTAATCTGTAGTTGTTTATAACTTCAAGGATTAAATATAAAAGAGATAGATGACAGATCAATAAATTGATAGACATATATATATATATATATATATACATCTTAATGTGTTTTGGAAACAGTTAAATTAAATATAAATAAAAAAGGTTACTAGTATCCCTACAGGCACATGCACATATTTACCCCACAAGATAAATATCTCCTAGCCATCATATAACAAAAACCTTCTAATCCAGATGACCATAAGCATGCGTAGACATAGAATTAGAACATAATGAATTTAATAGACAGAAAAGTTACAGCTACTTTCTCACCCAAATCTGCTTTATATAGTACATTATAAACCTCTGATAAACAATTATTGTAGAAAGTATTGTGAAGTTTTTGAATGTGCATTGTATATCTGAGAAAAGATTTACTAACCATTTTGTTCATCTTCTTCATCCTCTTCTTCCTCAAAGTTAGTTTTTAAAACTAAAGGATGGTGAATGGGTCGTGATATACTTTCCTGAGGTTTCAGAGGTTCCCGGCTCTGGGTTGGGGGTGGAATTCCTTCTTGAGTTTCTTTCTGTAGTGTGATATCTACAGGAAAAATGCAATATTTCAGTCTTTTCATGATACATATTATGATGAGGATGCTCAAGGTCCAATCATTATCCTAATTAACTGCATTTCATAAAAAGTCTCCCTTTATTATACCAACTTACAAAAAAACCCAAGATTTTGCCTGTAAGGCATGGAAAATATGCTAATTAATAGACTTTAGACAATTATTAGCACGAGTTGTATAGCACATTTTTGGTACAACTTACCAAAAAAATAACAAGATTTTGCCTGTAAGGCATGGAAAATATGCTAATAGACTTTAGACAATAATTATTAGCATGACTTTGTATAGCACATTTTTGGTACAAACGCAGTTATCACAAGCATTACTGTATTCTGAGAAGCAGTGCTGTATTCTGAGAGAGAAGATTAACTTCACTAATCGCATTACAACAAACTAACAAAGACAACTGCAACTAGGCGTTGTTGTTGTGGGGTCAATTTTCAACTCAGTGTAGAACTGCCCTATAGGGTTTTCTAGGCTGTCATCTTTCAGGAAGCAGATCGCCAGGTCCTTCTCCCTCAGAGCTGCCCAGCGCTTAACCATTATACCAACAGGGCTTCACTAATTGCTGGCTGATTGCTTACAACTAAAACCTCCATTGTTTCCCAGACTGCCCATAAGCTCAAAATTCTGTACACTCAGTTCCAAAAAAGGCCAGTTCCCTTGGGAAGAGTTTCAGAGCTGTCTGTTCTTATGGCCTGCCTCTCACCCTGGACAGAACCTCAGGGTCACTGCTCCATAACTGGGTGAAGGAGCAGTTGCTTACTTTTCTCAGAGTCACACCCCTGCTTTACAGGTAAAACAATGGGCAATGGTGGTATCCGCTGGTCTTTTGGGCATAGAACCTCCACTATATGCACAAGCTGGGGTAAGTGCAATCAGGGCCCCAGTATTCTCAGTCTGCCATACATGGCATAGAGCCTTTTGAGTGAAGCTGGGTGAAAAAAGAAAGCCCCAGACCGGTCAGCCACTCTTGCAACACAGAGTAAGGAAGGATGATAAATGCTGGCAGCCGGCTCCTCCCAAGGAGACACCATAAGCCTTCATTGAGATTTAGGGGAAGAAGGAGCCTGTGTTCTTGGCTGCATCTGCCCCAAGTGGAGCTTCTGTCATACTGAGTTGGTGGGGAGTGGGTTGTGGCTCAAATGTTACAGGCTTTTGTTGTTCTTACAAAGATTTAGCAGATTGCTTCAATAAATGTTTCTGTGTTTGTTGTATGCCCTTAGGACAATTTTCAGAGACTTTAAATAGTTTTGTTTTTGTTTTTATAATTTTCACCACCAGTCTGTTAGTGTGTCATACTGTGGTGGCTTGTGTGTTGCTGTGATGCTGGAAAAGAGCTGCCAAGGAAAATTGGAAATTGTCAAAAATGAAATGGAACACTTAAAGATCAATATCCTGGGCATTAGTGACCTGAAATGAACTGGTATTGGCCATTCTGAATTGGACAATCATATGGTCTACTATGCCAGGAATGAGAAATTGAAGAGGAATGGTGGTTTCTGACAACTTTCAATTTTCCTAGATTCATACTTTGTACATTCAACATTCTGATCACTAATGAATGTTTGCAGCTGTTAATTCTCATTTTGAGTCATGCCACATTAGCTCATGAAGGTCCAGAAAGCTTTACTCCAGCCACACCATTAAGGTTGACTCTACTTTGAGGAAGTAGCTCTTCCCTAGTTGTATTCTGAGTGCCTTCCAACCTGAGGGGCTCATCTTCTGGCACAGTATCAGACAATGTTCCACCGCTATCCGTAAGTTTTTCACTGGCTGATTTTTTACAGAAGTAGACTGTCAGGTCCTTCTTCCTAGTCAGCCTTAGTCTGGAAGCTCTGCTGAAACTTGTCCACCATGGACAACCCTGCTGGTAATTGAAGTACCAGTGGCACAACTTCCAGTATCACAGCAACATGCAAGCCACCACAGTATGACAATTGACAGATGAGTGGTGGCAAATAATATCATGAATTCTAATCATAGCCAATTCTCCTAATGTTTAATATCCCCTAATTTTCTTAGCAAATATTAGAATATGCTAGTTCTAGACAGTAGTTTTTAGCAAATCTATACCTTTCTGTTTCATAAATGGATGAGAATAATTTTGATTATTACTTATCTCATTAAGATATACTTTCAAAATACAGTTCTAATTAATGTGCAACAATTATCAAAGTTTGTAACACAATTACAGTTTTAATAAATGTTAAGCCAATAATAATTGTAATAATAGCTGAAACCTAAAGAAATGTGTTAACACTTGGAGGCTTATGGTTATAGAAATAAAACAAAATTTAAATTTATATATACATCTTTTTATTATACTTAAGCTTGATAAGTGATTCTTAAAACTCTTTCAAGCATAAAAACATTAGAAGAAAATCTGTGAAGGAATTAAAATGAAAACAGGAGTTTAAAGAGAAGAAAAGATAATTTTTTAAATAGTAATGAAAAATTTGTTCAAGTATTTGTTAACTTTTTTAAATTGTGAAATATAACACATACACAGAATATTGCACAAAATATAAAATACATAATTAACATGACAATGCCAATAACCAGGTCAAGAAACAACAATCTCTCATACGTCCTCTCCAGATTATACCACTTTCCATTCCATACCCACAATAGGTATCCTCCATCCTGACTCTTATGGTAATCACTTCACGGTTTTTCTACTATGGATTAACCCCCAAAATATAACGTTTGATTTTACTTATTGTTAAACATTTTATAAACGGAATCCAATAGTACGTATTATTTTGTGTCTTCTTTCTTTCAACATTATGTCTGTGAGATACATTTTTGCTTGCATGTTACTTATTCATTATTTTTCATAACTATACCCATTGAATGAATACACAGTTCTCCCTAAACTTGTCTTTAAACTCCTGTTTCTACTTTAATTCATACACGCCACATGTAATTTATACATGCCATTGTTGTTAAACACTTGGGATGTTTCTAGCCTTTGGCCATTACAAACAATGCAGCTATGAAAATGCTTGTACATGAATCCAGTGCACAATGGAATGAATTTCTCTAGGATGTATGCCTCAGGAGTGAAGATACTTGGTTATGAAGCCTGCATAGCTTCAACTTGACTAGATAATGCTAGACTGTTTTCCAAAATGGTTGTACCAAACTATATATTCACCTACTCAAAAAAAAAAAAAAAAAAACCAAATTCATTGCCATTGAGTCGATTCTGACTCATAGTGACCCTATACCTACAGTGCATAATAATTCCTAATGCTCCTCATATTCAACAATTGGTAGAATATTCAATTGTTGTTATGATTACGCATCACATTTGTATTTCCCTGATTACTAATAAGATTGATCTTCTTTTCATTTTTTGGTGACATTTGGATTTCCTCTTTCCAAAATGCCTGTTTATCCTTTCTGTCCATTTTTATATCACAGTACTTCTCATCCAGGGTTAATTTTACCCCTTTCCCCCAAGGGACATTTGTCAATGCCTGGATGTATTTTGGGTTGCCACAACTGGGGGGATGCTACTGGCATCTAGTGGGTAGAGGCCAAAGATACAGCTAAACATCCTACAATGCGTGAGAAACATCCAATTCAAAATGTCGATAATGCTGAGGGAAGAACCGTGTTCCATCAGGTTTATCTGTCCTTGCTTACTAATGTGTATTCAAATATTGAGTTTGAGTCCTTCGTTGGGGACATATAACTACGTGTGCTACAAATATCCTTTCCCATTCTGTAGCTTGCCTTTTCATCCTTTTTATGGTGCTTTTGATGAACACAAACACAAGTGATTATTCTTTGCCAGGTACTATTCTAAACCTTTAGGTGTTAATTCATTAAATTTCCAAAACAACCCAATACAGATCGCATGAAGTACTACAAACTGCATATATATATAGAAGAAGAAACTGGGCCATAAAAATATTCAATTGCTCAAAGCTACAGTGGCAAGTATGTGGTTAAGATGAAATTTAAACCCAGTCTGACCCACAGCCAGTGTTCTTGTTGTTATTTGCCATCAAGTTGGCTCTGACTCATAGTGACCTTATGTATAACAGAAGGAAACATTACCCATTCCTGCACCATCCTTACCATCAAGGTAGGATTAACCAGTAAGCAAGGTACACAAGGGCTTACAGTAAACAAGGTATGCTCAGGTTTAATTGTTTATTTACAACCATTGCCATCAAGTCAATTCCAACTCATAGACACTATAACCAGTACCTGATGCCGTCGAGTTGATTCTGACTCACAGCAACCCTATAGGACTGAGTAGAACTGTCCCATAGGGTTTCCAAAGTACGGCTGGTGGATTCTAACAGCCAGCCTTTCAGTTGGCTGCCAAGCTCTTAACCACTGTGCCACCAGGGCTCCATAGTCAACTCAAAGCGCTCATAGGGAATATTTTTGTTGCATGGAGAAAAAAGAGGCAGTGCTAAAAATTTTTATCAGGGATTGATAAGACAGTTATCAGAACCATTATGCCACCAGGGCTCCTCCAGCCTGCATCTAGCTTTCTATTTTCCTCTCTGAACAGAAAGGTCACCCTGTGTGCATACAGATTAACTGCTAGAATAAACACTATATACTTTCTTTCTGTTTCAATGATTTTTTGACAATTGTCATAATTCAACATTTCCTGCTATAAATCCCTTCCAGAACTAGGACACAAATGCAAGTGTAAAAAGTGTGTTATAAGAATCTTTTGCATGAACGATTCAATTATTTATAACCAAATAGTTTTTATTTTTCAAACTCTCTGGGTGTCAAGCACTATCCTTCCCTTTGTGCTCAGAAGAGCAAAAAAGGTGTTAATTTTTGTAGAATCCACAGATCAGAGGTTCTTCTGCACTTTTCATGAATTCATTAAAAATACCCGTAAGGAATGCCTTGTTTGAAGCATTAGAAACACTGATGTAGCTTTTAAAACATACTGATTAATCATGTTTGTAGTATTCTTGCCAAAAATGAATAATATAAATCTTTTTAGAAGGAAACAAGCAAACAAACCCATTTGAGGGATATTCTGCAAAGCAGCTTGCCTGAATTCTCTAAATATGCCAGTGACATAGAACGGAAAAAAAAAAAAAAAAAAAAAACTAGGAAATGTAGGTTAACGAAACATAACAACTAATTGCAACAGATGATGCTTGACTGGATCTTAGATTGAAAATGAAACCAAAAAAACTAATTATAAGGCCATACTACTCAACATGTGGTATCATCTGACAGCTTGTTAGAAATGAAGAACCTCAAATCCCAATGCAGACATACTGAATCAGACTCTGCAACGTAAGGAGACCTCCAGGTGATTCCTATGCATATTAGATTTAAGAAGCACTGCTATAATGACCATAATTGGACAATTAGGGAAATTTGAATATGGCTAAGATATTAGTATTGTTTCAATGTTAAATTTCCTGTATGTGATTATTGTTGTTATGTAGAAGAATGTACTTAAATTTAGAGATGATATATACTGAAGTATGCAAGGGTGAAGGGTCAGGATATTTACAACTACCTTTCGAATGATTCAGAAAAGAAACAAAAAAAAACAAACTAGGGTAAACATGCACATGTACATTATAAGCACATATGCCAGTTGTCCAAGGCATCATCAAGACTGTGAGAATAAATAAGAATTAAATTATTCCATTCAATTGTTCATTATAGACTAACATGGCAACTAGGAAGGAGATAAGCAATCGTTTCGATGTTTGAGCTACAATATTTTGAACAAATTTTCCCTTAGCAATATTTGAGAAGTTTCTTAAGAAAAGTATGTTTGTCTGAGTACACTAACCTCTAATATATATGTATACCATGAAAAGAGGACTAAGCACCTACCATGCTTGCAAAGAAAACACAAAATGTACTCTCAGAAATGCCTAGGGAATTTGTATAATTATAGTAAATATCAACCGAATTGTATTTTCTTGTTGTTGTTAGGTGCCATCAAGACCCTATAGGACAGAATAGAACTGCCCCATACGGTTACCAAGGAGAGGCTGGTAGATTCAAACTACCAACCTTTTGGTTACCAGCCAAGCTCTTAACCACTATGCCACCAGGGCTCCATGTGCTTTCTTAGTACTCTCAATTGATTTATCAGCTATTTGCTTTTAAATTGGGAGATGAGAACCACAGGAATTAGGCCCTCTTTTTTAAATCTCTGGTTTGTTTAGCAATACTTAAATGAAGTTTCTTTCAAAAGAACTCAAAACCTTTTCTAACTCACTATCAGGTTCAAGTTTAAATTGCAAAAAGACTAACTGGTAGTTTCATACACTCAGACAAAAATTCAGGACTCCTGATAATTGCACTTAGTGCTTAAAGATAACATACAATGGCAAATCAACTAATGAAAAATTGTTTTAAGCAAGGGCCGCATACTGAAAGAGCACAGCTGGTGATTTAAATAGCATTGTTGTGGCTATACCTCACCTACTTAACATGGACCACGTGCTGGGTCTCAATTCATCAAGCAGCCAAATCAAAAAACCAAACCTATTGCCATCAAGTGGATTCTGACTCATATGAGCCATCAAGCAGAGGCCCTA
The DNA here is from genome assembly GCA_030035585.1 of Dugong dugon. Lineage (NCBI taxonomy): Eukaryota > Metazoa > Chordata > Mammalia > Sirenia > Dugongidae > Dugong > Dugong dugon. Next base: position 47,891,584 of record CM057465.1, read on the forward strand.
GAAATTGTATAATTTGCAACTAACTCTCAAATAGTTCCAAAAAAGGCTGCACATTTTAATATCTAAATTGTATCTTATTCTAACCAAAGAGAGTTATACAGAAATTGCCCAATGCTATGTATGAAGTGATACTTAGCCAGTTATATTTTACTACGAAGAAAAATTATAATAACCCCCACTCACTCTGAATTTGTCAATTTATCACGTCTTTACTGAAACACAAAAATGGTGAATTTTAATAAAGGCACACATTTATAATTTAATCTTTGTCTAAGGTGAGATGATTTATGGTACCAATTGTGATTAATATACCATAAACGTTGGTTGGATAAATGCTCCTGGAAATATTGTAGGAACCAGAAGGTCTATCAAGGATCAGATTATGACTTCTGTGGTATTGAAATATTTCCAAAATGAATAAGTGATGTGGTAATTCTGTGTATAGTGCAACAGAGCTTGTTAGTTTACCTATAGCTTGGAAATTCAATCCTCTTTCTCAGAGTACAGAAATGTGTCTGTGCAGAGGGAAAATAGTTACCTGCTTAACACGAATAAGTACTGTTCAGGACTTCCTGGGTAGAACTGGTTACCATGTGGAAGGCACTATTATGTGTCTACATTCAATGCTTAAGGTGCTTGGGTGGTATAAAAAGTTTGCACTCTACTACTAACCTAAAAGTGCCCTGGTGGTACAGTGGTTAAGAGCTCGGCTGCTGACGAGAATGTTGGCAGTTTGAATCTACCAGCTGCTGCTTGGAAACCCTATGGGGCAGTTCTACTGTCCTATAGGTTTGCTATGAGTCAGAATCAACTTGACGGCAATGGGACTAACCTGAGGGTTAGCAGTTTGAAACCACCCAGTGACTCCACAAAAGAAAGGTTTGGAAATCTCCTTTCATAAAGATTACAGCCAAGAACACCCTAAGGAATAGTTCTACTCTGTAACACATCGGGCTGCCATGAGTCAGAGTTGACTCAATGGCAATGTTTTTTGTTTTTTAATATTAGGTGTTTGGGATTTATCAATGTACAAAATAAAGATTCCTGCTCTTACAGAGCTTTCATTCTATAAGGAAGAGTCAGACAACAAACAACAGACATAGTAAGTAAGTAATTTATATTGTATCTTAGACGACAAGGGCTGTGGAAAAAAGAAAGTAGAGCAAGGCAAGGAAGATTGGGAATGTGTAGGGAAAAGGTGGCTGTTGTTATTTGCTGTCAAGTTGATTCCAACTCATGAAAACCTCATGTCTGCAGAGTAGAACTGCACTACATAGAGTTTCAAGGCTGTGACCTTTTGGAAGCAGATTGTGAGGCCTTACTTCTGAGGTACCTCTGGGTGGTTTGAACCAAGACCTTTTGGTTAGTAGTCCAACACTTAACCATTTGTACTACTCAGGAACTCCTAGGGAGGAGGAGGGGAGACTAACTACCTTTCAAATGTATTCAGGATAGACCTCATTGAAAGGTGATATTTGAACAAGATCTTGAAGACGTAAAAATACCCGGGGAAGAGCATTTCATGCAAAGTCCCTAAGGCAGGAGCATACTGGTGTGTTCTAGGAAAAGCAAGGAAACTAGCATGGTTAGAAAAGAGTGAACAAGGAGGAGAATTGTGGGAGATAAATTCAGAGAGGTAACAGGCAGCCAAACCAAGTAGAGTCATGCAAGCTATTGTTAGGACTCTGACTTTACTCTGAATGAAATGAAAAGACATTAGAGGGTTTGAGTGGAGGGGTGACATGATCTGATTTACCTATAAGAGTATCACTCTAGCTGCTGTGCTTTGAACAGACATAGAGTTGAAGCTGGAAAACCAGTTGGGAGGCTATTACAGTAATCCAGGCAGGAGATGGTGACTTAGTTCAGGATGGGAGTAGTAGAGATGATGAAAAATGTCAGAGTCCGGATACATTATAAAGGTTGGGCTAACAGAATTTCCATATGGATTGGATGTGGGATGTGACAGAAACAGAATTTGAGGATGATTCAGATGACTTGAGCAACCAGAAGGATGGAGTTGCCATCAAACTGAGATAGGAAGAGCAATGGTTGTAGCAGGTTTGGGAGTATGGTGGTAAAATTATGATTTAATGTTTTTGCACATGTTAAGAGTGAAATGTCCTTAAATTATCTGAGTTAAGAGTTCAATTAGACAGTTTAATATAGGGATCTGAAGTTTAGGAGAGAGATATGAAATGGATTTATTAATTTGGGAGTCATTGGTATTTGGATAGTACTCAAAACCATGACACTAGTATTACCAAGGGAGTAGAGAGAGAATAAGACCAAGGACTAAGTCTTAGAACACTCCAAATTTAAGAGGTTGGGGAGAAGGGAAGAAATATTCAAGGGAGAGGGACAACAGGGAATGAGGCATGTGGGAGGAAAAGAAAAAGGGTATAGTGTCCTGGGAACTAAGTAAGGAAATTATATCAAGGAGAAAGGGGTGATCAGATGTGTCTAATACTGTTAATGGTTCAAGAGAGAATTGCCTATGGGATTTAAAATATGTGTATCACTGGTGATAGGGTCTAAAAAGCCTGATTAACATGGAATTAAGAGAGAATGGAGGATCTGGTGACAGCAATAATAGATAACTTTGAGAACTACTGCAAAGAGAAAAAATGGGTTGTTCACTTGGGAGAAAATGGATCAAGAGAAGAAAGAATGAATTTTAAAAATAATTACAGAAATAAATGCATCGAATGCTGCTAAAAGCATCCAGTAAGAGTGGAAAAAATGATTATGTAGAAGAGAGAGGAAGAATTGCTGAATCAGTATCCTTGAGTAGACAAGAGGGCTAAAATCTAGTTAACACATGGAAACATAGGTTTTAGATAGGAATATGATAAGAGTGGGGAAGAGGCAGGAGGTACAGATGCTAGTAGATGAGTAGAAGTAGTGATGGAAATCTGTGGAACTTCTCATTGCCTAAGTTTCTTAGTCCAGTAAGACACACTAAGTCCAGTAAAATCATCATCTGAGAGTGAGAAGAAGGAGGAGGTGTTGGAAGTTTAAGCAGAGGAATGAAGTAGTAAAATAATGGTCTAGGAGAGTAGGAATGAACTGAGGGTGTACCATGTAGTATGACTGCTGGTCAGCATTAAAGGCTCACTTGAGGTTCATGGTCATGGATTTAACCCATCAACATGGTCGTGTATTTTTCTCCAGCCATATTCAGCTGCGATGGATGCAGGTACTGAGTATGTGGAGAGTGTGCTTAACCAGTATTATGGTTTCCAAGTGAGTACAGTGAAGTGAGAGAGTGGCAAGAGAGTGGAAGGTGTATGTAAGAAACAGATTATCAGTTTGAGATGAAAGAAGATTACTGAGGGGTTGAGAGATAGTGAAAAAAATGGTGGAATCAGTGTACTGGAAGTTCCAGTTGTTTTTATAGCATTATTTAAGTCAGGCTTCTAATAAAATAGAAAAATAAGCCAGAGAGTGAGATGCAGGACATTGAGATGATGGGTTGAAGGGTAGTAGTGTTTAGAGTATGACATAAGAGTGAGTTACTGAGAAGGCGGTAGGATAGTATCAGTGGAGAAGAGGGGTTCAAGGAACTGAGAAGCCAGGGTGACGGATAGATCATATATTTATATATTGAAATTGCCAAGAATTGACACAGGAGTACTGATAAAGTGACAATTTGTTAAAGTGACATTTTCAAATTGTTAAAAAACGAGGAGGAATGACTTGGATGTAGACAACCGCAAATAACAGCAACATTGAGGGATATAGTAGGTAATATAATCTGAAGACTCATGTTTGATGGTTTTAGTGAGGATTGACAGAGAACAGTATGAAACTGGCAATGATGCACAAGGGAACTCCCATCTCACCTTCAGGTCCAGTGGCACTTGAGAATTGGGAGAATAAACAGCCACCACATGAGAGTACCACAGAAGAAGCAGGAGCCTGGGGGCAAATCACTTTTACATTAGAGCGTAAAGATGAAGGGAAGAAGTTGAGAAATGATTTTGTGGATAATGGAAGGTTGGGAAGGGGTGGGAAAAAGGGACAGAATAGTTAAGTACAGGAATAAGTCATTTGAGAGAGGGGGTTTCTTGTGTTGACAGACATAAACAGTAACAAAGGGCAGAATAGATTCAAAACAGGTAAGTGGGCATGATGAGGGTATGTTTGGAGGTTGAGGTAGGAGTTTGGGGCTCTCCCTTGTTTCCTGCACATACAGGCAAGGAGGGTATTAATTTCAGCCTATGAATCCCATTAATCTCCTCATACAACGGAGGTAGAATGCCTGAGAAACAAAATGATTTGGTCCAAATGCAAGGATCCAGTTTTGACCCCTACTGGGAGAGAGAAAAGCTCATTTCAAGCATCAGGCCTCAGCCTTAACACCTGTTGAAGGAGCTGAGACTTCGAGGAAAGCCAGAAGTTATTTATTTTCAACTCTTATACTCTATGCCTAATAAATGAGAATAATAAAATTTATCTCTACATCACTTATGCCAAGGCATATCTTATAATGGGGAGCACAGTAATTGTAACCTACATAGGCACTGCATCCTTCTTTTACCCAGAGATGCAGTTTTTGTTCTTCCTCTAATCCTGAAACTGTTAGTTGGAAACACAGTAATTTTTACCCATACACCACTAGAGAGCAAACTACTGACTTGATATAAAGAATTTAGTACAATATCTCTCCCGAAATAAAGTCACACCATATATAAACCAGGATCCCTGGTGCTGCAGTGGTTAAGAGCTCAGACTGCTAACCAAAAGGCTGGCAGTTCGAATCCACCAGCTACTCCTTGGAAACCCTATGGGAGCAGTTTTACTCTGTCCTATATGAGGCCGAGTTAATCACTTAAGTAGGCACAGTAACTTCAATCCCAGCAGGTTACCTTTCAGTAGTCATCTATCCATCCTCTATCCATATATCCAATTTTACTGAGCATTTGTGTTTCAGATGCTGCAAAACAGTGGTAAGGAACTAATTATGATCCCCATCCTTGTGATGTTTACAGTCTAGTGAGTAAGAGGACATTTATCCAGGTTTTATGTGTATGATGAATACCATGAGGTAGAGCGTACTCCAGAAGACTACAGCAAGGAGACCTAATTTCAGCTATCCATTTGCTGAGAACTATCTGAAGCCAATTTTTAAAATCCTGAAGTACAGATATATTTTAGTTCATTTCTAGAACCATGACATCAAGAGAAATATGGTGGCCATAGAAGGAGAATGGAGTAGCTACAGCATCATGGAAACCTGACACCTATAACCTCTTGAGTAAGGTTCTTGCCATTCACTCCTTTAGGGTATGATGTCTTATGCATCCCCTTCCCAGAAACTAGCCTAAGGTTTACCACATAGAGTCTCAGTAGCACTTCCAATTCATTGTCATCCCGTTGATTCCAACTCATAGCAACCCTATAGGACAGAATAGAACTGTCCCACTGGGTTTCTAAGGCTGTAAACCTTTACAGAAGCAGACTGCCACATCTTTCTCCCATGAAGTGGCTGGTGGGTTGGAACTACTGACCTTTCAGTTAGTTAGCAGCTGAGCACTTAACCACTGCACCACCAGGGCTTCCAGTACCATTCAGTTGAGTTGAATTGTGTCATGGCCACTTAACTGCACTGTTATAGAGGTAAATGCTCTAAGGCAATATTATTTTAGCTTTTGCAGCAATGAAATTTTATCTTTTCTACAACTGAAGTCTTAGGAAGAAGCAAAATATATAGCTGTTCTGCCAGAAGCAGAAGTGTGTCATACAGAGCACGTCTTTGCTCTCCCCACCTACCACATAGGTTTCTACACATTTATAGGAGCATCAGTGAGGCCCTAACCTCTAAGCTTGGCTCCAGTTGCATGGTGCTTTGATGGGACACAGTCTCCTTTTATCTCGTGAAACCAGTAGCTTTTGCACTTTTCAAATCAGACGTACAAAATCAGAGAAAATTTAGCGTCTTCTTTGTTCACTTCAACATCTTGTTAGCTCCTTAATGATTCATTCTAAGCATCATCTCATGGTTCTTCATAGAATCATCCCAAATAATCATTTGGCTATAAAACTGCATTACTCACCTTGTCATATTTTATTTAATGTCATTCTCTGCTGCTATTCCAAAACCAGATTTTAAATGCTATGTCCATGTTATTCAAAAAATATACTCACTGCTACTTGGTGGCAAAAATAGTCCATTGATATTTCGAGGTTTGCTGTGATAAAAGATACAACTGATCTTCACACAACCAAGAGGCTGAGTTTCCCAGAAGCAGGAAATGCTGCAGTTTTGCTAGACAGATGGGGTGGGGGAAATGTAATAGTCAGATGCCATATTCATAATAAATGCAGTGTGCTATAACATACAGTTTTAATTATAGATTTAAGATAATGTGTGTTTCCCAGTTTTCAGTGTTTCTTAGCTGTGCCCTTTCTTTAAAAGATACAATGGATGTTCCTAAAACATGTTCCTCCATTCTTTAAAGAATTTAAGTTTAGCAAAATGCTAAATGCCAGAGATTAAATATTTGCCATTGGTAATGGAGAAATCATTTCCTTATTGCGTTGTAAAAATAAAGTTCAATATTACTGAAAGGTGACACGTTTAACAAAAATGATGATGCTGAGTATTTCTACCTGCATTTCCATGTGTCTAAATCTGCAAAGCGGATCTAAACATTTTCCCTCTCTCCATAATGAGCACACAGTGTCACTGCCAAGGGCCTCTTCAGAGTGTCGGAATCGGCACTGGGAACCCTAAAAGAAAACAAGTAATCAGTGAAGAAAACTCAAAATGTATTAATGCTAGAGTTGCTAATTAATTGAAGAAAATACAGAATATCAAATTAGAGTCAGAAAAATATATACTACAAATGTACGAGTAAACCCCCCCTTCAAAAAAAAAAAAAAAAAACGCCACTGCTGTTGAGTCAGTTCCAACTCATAGCAACCCATAGGGTTTCCAAGGCTGTAAATCTTTATGGAAGCTGACTGCCACATCTTTCCCTGCCGAGCTGCTGGTGGTTTCAAACCACTGACCTTTCAGTTAGCAGTTAAGCACTTTAACCACTGCGTTCACCAGGGCTCCTTATAAAATGTAAGAGTATAAGTCTAAATTTTAGCAAATTAATCCAGTTTTAGTGAGATACTGATAAGATAATCTAATGATTACATGGTACAACATGCCAAAAGTTACTGATACAATACTACTTTTATAACCCCATATGGCTCACTAAGGATAGAGCCATGAGACTAGTGACACACAGAGATCCACAGCTGGAAAAACTGCAGGTCACTATCTCTTAGGAAAAGAGGTGGGTGACATATGATAAAAATATTCCATTAAATTCTTCTGTCTTTCGACACATGCTCCACTATTTTTCCTTCTCTTTTACCCCCCTTTCAAGCCCATCTTCACTTCCTCCTCCTTTTAAGTATACCTGTGAATCTCAAAGAACAGGGTTGTGGGCAGGGGATTTGAAGCCAGAAAAACCAGTATTCAAAATCTCTGGCTCCACTACTTGCCCATAGTTATAAAGTTAATACATTACTCAACCTCTCTGTGCCTCAGTTTCCTCATCGGTAAAGAAGGAATAAAATACCCTCCTTATAGGATTGTTGTATGAATTATGAGAGATAAGATATTGTGATTTCTATTATTATTCTATATTCATTCACTCAATTATTTATTAAGATTCTACTACCCATATTAGTCACTGTGCTAGGTACTTGGGGATATCAAAAAAAAGAAAACAAAAATAAAAACAAACCCATTGCCGTCGAGTCGATTACGACTCACAGTGACCCTATATGACAGAGTAGAACTGCCCCATACGGTTTCCAAGGAACAGCTAGTAGATTTGAACTGCTGACCTTTTGGTTAGCAGCCATAGCTCTTAACCACTGTGCCAGTGTGAAACAGACTAAACTCTCTGGCCAAGTAGAACATAACTTCCATTATTATTTATCATATCAGGGTATAGTCTTAACATAACAGGTAATAGAAGTGAATCTAATTTGTATCTTCAAAGAGGTTGACTTTATTCAGGTTGCCTAGCAAAGATGAAACACTTTAAACCAGACACATGGGTTCATTCTACCGTAAGCAGGAAGCTCCGATCATAGAGTTTCTATATTTACTTGGTTTCGTTAATCGTAATCCCTTGGGTTACTTTTACATTTTTTTTCCTATTTAACTTTATGAGCTTTATTTAATGTTTATAAATTGACCAATGTGTTTATACTACTTCTTTTCCTTCTTTCCATGATATTTAAATATTTGGTGTTTCTTAGACTTTTAACAGGGAAAAATTCAGTAATTAGGTTAATGAATTTCAAACAGGGAATCAATTAAATTTATTAAACTCAGCTTGGTAGTGACCTGAATTCAACAATATGAATTTATATGGTTGCAACCACATTAACCAAAAAAGTAGGATGTATATCAACATGTTTCAGTATCAGGGATTTTATGTCTCAAAGAGCCATAATTAGACAAAAGTACCACATGTCAATTAAAAAGCCATAGACATCTAACTGGCATAGATAAGGGGAGTTTCAAACAAATCACAAGTTTATATTATCCCAGATTTCCTTAGATAAATTCAGTATATCAAAAATACATGACAAGCTTTTACTTTAAAGTACACAAAATATTTTGTGGGAAATTAGTTCATTTTGATTCAAGAGTGCAAATTACTGATATTCTCCATTCTACTAAAAAGCTTAAGCATGTGAAGTACTGTAAATTGTACAATATTTACCTTTATGCATGTGGAATTAAAAAAGAAATAGCAGTCATTCCCAACTTCTGCCATTTTCAACTCTTTTGTTGTTAATCCAATGTTTATATATATAGATATATACAAGAATTGCAGGAATGCAAATATAAGAACTATCAGTGTGTAAGGGGGGGAAAAGTTTCTTTTCCACAGTCTTTCAGGTTATCAGTAATAATCCTTTAAAACTGACCTCCTGTTGACAGTATATTACACATTAGATCTTTCTTAAAGAAATTTAAATTAGAAGATACCTTCTCTAGCTTTGCAGAAATGTTGAAAGTGGTTGCTAGTCAGCATACAAACTCAAACTTCCAGAATTTTCCTCATTGTTACCTAAGCCATTGTTTGCTCATCATAAATGACCTCACATGTAACTGTAGGCTAGTTTTAGCTTAGTGTACAGTATTTCTCTTACTTTCAATTTTAGTATATTAACCAAAAAAAGCTCATAAAAATAAATTGGATATTTTGTCTGCCAATCTTCTGACTGAAAATGGAACATAAAGCAGCTCATACTTAAATAATTAAAAAGTAATAAATATTTCACTAGTAAATAACTATTTTCTAAACTCTTATTTCTACATATAGTTTGGGAACAAAACTAAAATATTAAATATAAGTAATAGGGAAATGTGTTATCCATATTTCAAGATAATAAATTATTAAAATATGTACTTGCTGCTATCCACTGATTTGGGTGAAAATTCAAATTCAGATTGCCCTATATTAATAGACACCTGAAAATAAATTGGACTACTTATATATCTTGTAGCCACATCCCATTCATTTTTCATTCATCAGAAAAAGAGGAAAGCTTCTTTCTATAGCATAAAGTTTCCAGGGCGCTTGTAAATTCTGAAAATTTGTTGAAAACAAAGTGAAGTACTGATTCCAAGAATGAGAGATTTCAATCGGCAGTTATTGAGGTCTTCATCTTAGTATCTTTATTAAAAGAATTAGAACCTAGCAGAGATTAATAAAAATATTCAGAGAAGCTGACTTAAAAGATGCCATAGAAATGACAGATAATACTAGATCGAAATGTATTTTTAAGTTGGGATGTGTTTTTAACTGCAAGTTTAAAAAGACCAAGTTAAATAAGGATTCCTACATTGGTTAAATAAGACAAAGTTGGATGAACTTCTGGAATACAAATGTTTTATCAAAGATAAAAATCTAGAAACAAACCACATTCTAGAGAAGAGTTGGTCTATAACTGTAATATGAAAAAATAAAAAAGAACTTGGCAGTATTGGAAGTAAATAAAGAATGGAAAATGAAGATCTGACTAACTCCTTGAAAATATTAGAAAAGCTATGTAGAAAAGTATAATATCATGACTTTTTGTTTTGCCCTATATTCTAACTCTAGAACAGCAAAGTACCTATCTTAAGCACGTTGACTACTAGGAAAAACACCCCTAAGGAATAGTTTCAAATGGTCTTTGACTTAAAATAAATTCCCCGTCCACCTATGAACTTGCAGCTGCATTGGACTGTTTTAAAATACTGCTATCAAACACCATTACTGTATGATTACATGTAACATCATGATTAAAGCCATTGTGAGAATCTATGGTATATATACGGGAAAGGCTGAAAAAATGCTTTTACCTCATGTAGTTAGGTGTGAAAAGCTATATTCCATTAGAAACAGTAAAAACTCACCAAACCTAAGTGGGGAACTAGTTCTGTCACTGCAGAGAAGAGTAAATACATCTGTATATTCTGGTAGTCCTTGGAATACCTGGAACCCTAATTTCTTCTTTTTTTCCTCTTTTATTTTGTGTTTCCTTCCTTCCTTCCCTTTTTCTTTTTTTTCCTTTTCCTTATCTTTTCTCTTCTTTCATGTTGTGAAATTCAATCTAGTCTTTCAGGGAAAGCTACAACCCTGACCAGGAGAATTTTTACTTCCTAAAATGAAGAGTAATGGCAAATATGCCTCCACAGCTGGAGTAAGTCTACAAATTTTCTAAGTACGTTGTGTTGGCTAAAGTAGACTCTTGAGTGTCTTTCATCTTTGGTGCATGCCAGAACATTGATACATCAGTCAGAGAAGAAAGTCTTTCTTCCAGTTTGTAATCCTACAATGCCACTTTACATACCAAGGGCTGGTAGCATCTCCTTGTTGGCTCCTCAGGTTTAAGAAACTCAGGCAATATGTAGAGGTCCAGTTGACAGGTGTGAATTGGTTCTATTGCTCTCCCCTTCCTTGGGCTCCTGTTTCTGTCAGAGGCCTTGCTCCAGGCACTGATGAAATTTACTCTGGAGAGATTGTCACCTTGTTGCTACTATTGAAAGAGCAAATGGAATGTTTTGGAAGATGATCCTTTCTCAGAAATGACAGAATGTTGAACCTAGAAGATTCTGTGGCAGTTTGGGAAAAAATAGTTGATAGTTGTAGGAATTAATTGTTGGCTCCTTGAAACCCATGAATCAAGCTACTTTTCAGGATTTCCCTCAAAGAACAATAAAGTCACTGGTGGTTGACTATAAAATGGTTAAAAGTTTCTGGTCCAGTATCTCACAGCAAGCATCAGGAAGGGTTTTTTTTTTTTTTTTTTTTTTTTTTTTTTTACTTTTATTATTTTGTCTTTTTTGGTTTGTTTTGTTTTCCTATGGGAAAATTAAAGATATTAGAAGAGAAAGTAAATACTTTGAAATGGCAAATCTCTTCCTCCCTCTCTCCTCACTGAATACAGTAAAGAACAGTAAACTTTTTTCAGAGTTATTTTATTCTTTGGAAACTCTCTTATTATTTAGCTACCTCCAGGTAAGATGCAGTGGTTGAATTTTTGCAAGAGCTAATTCAGTAAAATGCTAGACGGTTGGATGCTTGGGCCTTTGTCCAAGCATATTAAAACATGGCAATAAAATCAAATCTCCCTTTCAACTTTAGGCTGAGGACTAAAAGCTGCAATAAGATAGAAAAGTTACTTTTATTAAACATTCAATATTTATTTTATTCCGTCATTTTATCACTTATCCTTCAACATTCTTTTGAGTGATGAAGCCAAATAAAGCCATTGTTTAACACTGTAGCTATTGACTACAACAACTCCTGCCGTTTGAACTGTGTTGGAGCTCACATTTAAAATAACTGGGATTCTTATAAAAAGTTTGGGGTTGAAATTTGGTAATTAGTTTTCATGTGGCTTTGGATTAGTCTAAGGCTACACTCTGCGCTCACTCCGGAAAGATCAGAACAGATCTTCATCATATTATGCTGCACAATGAAGCAAATGGTAACTTTTAAAAAATATTTTTGGTAATATGTGTTTTAGACGTAGAGTTTTCTAACATTCTCCCAGGGGAATTAGTTTTCTTTCTGCTGAGGGTATTTGTAACTTCTACAGAGCTTCCCCGGGAATTTACTGAAGAGAACAGAAAAGTAGGTTTCCTCAGAATGGTGTTAAATTGCCATCTGAAATAATTCAACACTTACAACTTGACATTATTTAATTTTCAAAAATATCGTCGTTTACTGAGTGTGGCTAAGTACACACACGCCTGAAACGGATCTTTGTTTTTCCATGGTTTTCAGAACCGAGAGGCGCTCGCCGGTTTTCACCCGGTTGCGCCTCGACGCCGCAGCACTTCAATTCCCAGAAGGCGGCGCGGCTGAGCGGCAGCTTCCGGGCATGCACCCGCGCCTCTTGGTTCTGGTTGGGCGAGGTGGAGAGCTGACACTGTCCTGGGCGTGGAACGTTAGTGTCCGGAGCGCCGTGGCGGACTGCTGGGGACTTTCTCCAGGCTGGGTAGCATACTGTGTAGCCGCAGTGCCTCTTAGACCCACCATGAGGCGCCTCGGCTCAGTGCAGCGGAAAATGCCGTGTGTGTTTGTGACGGAGGTGAAAGAGGAGCCCTCCGCGAAAAGGGAGTATCAGGTAACGTGGAGCGCTGGGCCGGGCGGGGCGGCCGCGCCTGAGCTCCTCCCCGCGGCGCTGGCTCCGTTTGAATCCAGCGACGACGCTTGCGGGGCGCGTTGGAGCCGCCCTCCAGGTCGGGGGCATTTCGCAGGGGAGTTCTGGAATGGGGTCCCGCAGGCTCTGCGCTTAGTTCTACCTTTTTATTTATAAGGGAGGGGAGCTGCGAAAGAATGTTTCTGATCAGGCGATTCAAACTTGACTTCGCATGGAAATTAAAAACTCACATACTAAATAGTGTTCCTTTCGTGGCCCTTTTCAGGTTAGCATCTTTTGAGGAAACCCCGTTTAAGAATTTAGATAATAACCGCAGTTCGAGCTTTACTGCTTTCCAAGAGGGTGGTCACAAATTGGAGACGTTAGTAGATTTGCTTTACCTGTTGTAACCGGGACTTGATGGCCTAATTAGAGTGCCATTAAAGATTAGACCCCGTGTATTGTTAACAGTTATTACTGACTTGATTCCGGTTTTGGTGGTCCAATCTCAAGGTTTTCGACTCTTTATCACCATGTTTTACACATAGTAGGCCCTCAGTATATGCGAGCTAATGCACAGTAGCCTGAATCAGGATAATTCTTTAATATGTTGCAAAGCCCTTGATCAGCAGAATCCCCAGTTATCAATTGGATACTTCCAACTGATTATACAAAATGAGCATGTCCGTTTGACATCGTACCCATTCCCACTACATCAGTGGCATTGGCCTTCCCTATGTCTTCTTGATTAAAAGAACTTTAAGGCAGAGACCGTCCTGGTGTTTCTGTATTCCCAGCTTCTAGGACCTGACACAGGGTAAGCACTGTTGAATTAAAGAGTGAACTTCGTAGTCAGTTCATGCTTGTTTTTAATTCCTCGAGTTAATAAGGTTTATTTTGTAACATCTGCCTTTTTCATCCTCTTTACTGTTATCACTGTTGTTACCTAACTAGTCTTACTTGCCACCGAGAATGATCATCCCCCATTCTTCCCTAGTCAGAAACTCACAATTACTCCTCATTGTCTGTAACATTTTTTTTTTTAAAGCCCTAACAAACCTAATCCATGTGACACAATCTTATCTAATAATAGTGGTTCACTCTAGCTGTGATTCTCAACTTTAGCTGATTCTCAACTTTGTATATTGGCGGAGAGGGGTATAATTTGTAAAGTACTCTCTACCAGGAAAAATTAGCCCTTCTGTTATCTCTCCCTAGCTAAAAATAGCTGATAGTATAGTTTATAGTGTAGCATCCATATTCTTAACTGTGATTCAAGGCCTACCATTAATCAGGCCCAGTCACCTTTCTCACTTAAAGTGAAATTTTTGTGCTAGCAAAGTCTGTTGCATCCTGTGAACATACCAGGCACAGTCCTGTCTCTATATTTTTGCTCAGGCTAGTCACTCTGTCTGGATTATGTGTAGAGTATTTTTAATTTTTCCAGTCATACCTTCTCCATGCAATCGTTGATCAACTCAGCCATCTTGGTGATTTCTCTTGCCCAGAAATTAGAGAGGACCACGCAACTGATACTCACTACATATTTTTATACACACATACCTTGTATTCCAGTTACAGTCTAAAGTCCTTGATGACAAGTAGAGAACCCTGTGTGCCCCTCAGTGTCTTATTGTGTGTGCCCTTTGGACATGTCAGTAGCAAAGAGTTGTACATAATTGATTCTTATAGAAAGAGTATTTGTGCTATTAAGAGCTCCATGTGCAGAGTAATCTTTTGCCTAGGATGTTTGATAAAACATACATTTGGCATCTGGCCCAGTCACCAAAGGATAATTGATGTCCACTGATACCAGGGTCATAAATTAGTGATAAATCCTTAATGAATGAATCAGTACCAGACTGGGGCTAATTTCTTAAGTTTACCCCTACTCTGAAACATGAGGCAACCTCCTGACTTGGGGCCTTTTTTGTTCCGATATTTACATGGCTCATTCCGTCACTTCAAATCTGCTCAAATGTTGCCTCCTCAGAAAGGGCATCCCTGTCCCTCCTATCTAAAACATACCCTAACCTTCTCTTTCTCTCCCCCATTTTTCTTTCTTAGCACTCATCATACCTAACATCATATTCTGCCTTTTGTTGTTATCCCTCTCACTAAAATGCAGGTTCCACCTAAGCAGATACTTTCTCATTCACCTCTATATTCCCAGTGCCAAGAATGATACTTTACCCATAGCAGACATTTGGTAGATAATTGTCAAGCAAATGGTTCAGCATACTGAATACTTGCTGAATGCCTTGGTCTGTGCTAGAGATGCAGAGCTGCACAGGCCAGGATCCCTGGTGTCAAGCTAATTCTGTAGTACTCTTGTAGTCTTACATTACAAACATGTAAATAGTTGCAAAGCTGTGTGGAAAAACAAGTTTTGCTAGAATAGCATAGAAGGGAGAGGTGATTCAGGAACACTTCACAGAAGCAAGTTTTTAAATTGTCCTTAAAGATGAATAGGTATCTCTTAGAACTAATAAAATTACAAAGATTCCAGCTGAAAGTGTGTGCAAAGGCAAAGAAGCTGTCTATCTTAAACCAGTTTTCTCTCTCTCTTTTAAGCCATTTAAAGTTTTGGCAACTGAAACTATAAATCGCAAGGCATTAGATGCGGATATATACAGTGCAATTCCAACAGAAAAAGTGGATGGAACATGTTGTTATGTTACTACCTATAAAGGTAAAATAAAACTATAATGTTGTACTAGAAATATTACTTTTTTTTAAAATCACTTTACAAACCATGTAAGTCTGAGATGGGGTATTTGTTCTTCATAAACCCTTGGATAAAATATAATAGTAAAATAATAAAGTCAAAATTGTTATATTTATTTTTTATATCATTGTATTTTTTCTTTTGGGTCGGAAAGGAAGGCAACATCTATTTGATGCTCATTAAAGGCCATGCAGTATGATAAATGCTTTATACATGTTATCTCTAATTTTCACAGTAAGCTTCTTCATTTCAGAGATGAGGAAATCAAGGCTCAGAGAACTTAAAGAATTTGTACAAGACCATATTGATAAATTGTTGAACTGGTCATGGAACCTAGGTTTGTCCAACTCTGAAGCTTCTCCCCTTTCCACTGAGCCTAATGTAGTACCAGTCCCATTGGCAATGTCTCTGACTTCATTTTAATGTATTTTAAGAGAGATGGAAACTTAAAAATTGATGTCAATTAAGTTAAGGGAAAAAAATTGAAAAGAAAAATGGTCTTTGTGATTACTTATGGCTGGTGAGGTAACTTGATTTCAGCCAAGGAAATAGAATAGTTAAATGGGAATCCAGTGCCTGATGAAAATGGACACATTCTTGGTATCAGGAAATCTCTTCTGAAATGCATGTTTTTTTTTTTAATGTTTACTGGTATAAAGAACAAAGATTAATTCAACCAGAAATGACAGAATCTGTTTTTAATCTGGTTCTTCATATTATTTATCTGAGTAGTTAATAGGTAAATATAGAATGTCATAGCCAAAGTATAATAATTTTTTAATAAACTTCTGATTTAGATAATTGAGGGAGCAATAAAAGATTTTTGAGGCTTTTATATTAAGATGCTTCAATTGCATCATTTTATGTGAGTATGCATACTAGTGGCGATAAACAGGGTTGGATTGCTAAAGAAGTTTCACAAAATCCAAAATGACAGTGTTAACAAATCTATAGTTTATTAAGAAGAAAGATACAAAATATAGTAAGGGCCTTAAAAGTAAGGATGCATATCTCACAGCAGGGGGTCTGGAGAGGCCAGGTGCAAGCTCCTTTCGCCCTCCCTCTGTAAGGCCCTGGCAGACACAGTCTCATATGATGAAGCACTGATGTGTGCAGGGACCAAGAAGTCTGAAGTGGAGCCTCAACTGGTCACATAGGCATGTTCCTTGCTAAGTCACCAGCCTCAACAGCAGAGACTTCCTGCGATCTCACTGAGGTGTAAATCATCAGTCTTGACTATTATCACTGAAGAATACTGACATACTGCTCTGAAACACGTTGGACCCATGATTACAAAGCAACACTATTAGTATGTTTCAGTGCCATGCAAAAAAGTTCAGGCTAATTGCAGGCCTGCTGGAGTTAACTGTCACAACACAGAGGAGGTGTTAATAGAATTATCTGGTAATATTTCCAGTTAGCAAAAAGGTAGCCTTGGTTTCTCATAATTGCCAAGTTACTAAAATGTGGCTGTGGAATGCTCCTACGAAAGGACCAACCATTTACTTTTTACCTCATCCCTGTTACGCTTTAACCAAAGAAGTCAGCCTTTTAATAACATCAGGCACCACTAGATTGTATATGTCATTAGCCTGCACTTCTCTTAAAGAAGATGATACTATTATTTATTTATAGAAAAATTCTGAAACATCTTTCAACATGATTTTTATTGTTTGCCCCTTATCCTTTCTTTTCCTTTTATTTTTGTTTTAGGTCAGCCATACCTTTGGGCTCGGCTAGATAGAAAGCCCAACAAACAAGCTGAGAAAAGATTTAAAAAATTTCTGTATTCAAAAGAAAATTCAAAAGGTCAGTAGACTTTTTTATTTTTCCTTTTCATGATTTAAAGAGCTGAAATATATAGTTCATATGGTATTTCTATATATTCTGTATAATTTAAACACTTTGGAGAAAAAAATTGTAATTGAATATTTTTATATATGAAAGAATATTCTTCAAACATATTTTTAAATGTTTTCCTAATATTTCTGTGATTCTTCATTATAGTATGGGTCA
The DNA here is from genome assembly GCA_030035585.1 of Dugong dugon. Classification (NCBI taxonomy): domain Eukaryota; kingdom Metazoa; phylum Chordata; class Mammalia; order Sirenia; family Dugongidae; genus Dugong; species Dugong dugon. The sequence continues at coordinate 47,908,988 of CM057465.1, forward strand.
TTTTTAAAATTAAAATAGAGAAATCGCTATATATTATAATGATGTCACATTTTGATTTTCACCCTGCACAAAAGAGACAAATATGTAATTTTATAACTGGGCACAAATCTCAAAAGAAAACTAGTATTTTAAATTACTACATTACTATATCTACATTCTTTCAAGTAAACCTACATGCATTCATGTATATAATTTATGTATGTTTTTGCATTCATAGTGCATAAAAATTAAATTCATCTTACATATACACATATTGGAATATTGACTACTTTAGATGAAAATATACTAGATTCAAATGGCGTTGTGTTCAAAATTAGAAATATAAAGTGTCAGTACCTTAACCTTGAGCACAGTCATGTTGTATGATAATGCATGGAGAATAATGGAATTTATTATCTCCTGTTACTTTTAATCTGTTTGGTGTTTTATATTTTTTAAAGTGCTCCAACATTATCTAATTCTTCTAGAATTTTTTTGGAATGTTGAGGAGGACTTCAAACCTGTTCCAGAGTGCTGGATACCAGCGAAGGAAATAGAACAGTTAAATGGGAAACCAGTCCCTGATGAAAATGGACACATCCCTGGTATCTTGAAATCTCTTCTGAAATGCACTTTTCTGTTTATTGGTATAAAGAACAAATGGTCCATTCAATCAGAAATTATAGAATATAATTCTATTCTGGTTCTTTATCTTATTTATCTGATAGCTAATAGCCTATCGGTTATTAATGCAGAATTTCTGAACCAAATTTATGTGAAGTTTAGTAGTTTATACCAAAGGTGTTTCATATCAAGAATGTTATCTCAGGCTTAGAATGTTTTTTAAGATATTTTGTTAGCTGTGGTCTGTGAAAATTAATAAAGCATTGAGTGGGAATTGCCTTAAAATCCTTGGCAGGATAGATTGATCAGTTTGGACTGAGATATCAAGAGGTCTTTATCTTGAGAGTGAGGTAAATGTAGGATTTGTTTTTGCAAGAGGAGCCCTGGTGGCGCAGTGGTGAAGTGCTCAGCTGCTAAGTGAAAGGTTGGTGGTTCAAACCCATCATCTGCTCCATGGGAGAAAGATGTGGTAGTCTACATCTGTAAAGATGACAGCCTTGGAAACCCTATGGGCAGTTCTGCTCTGTCTTATAGGGTTGTTATGAGTCAGAATCAACTCAGTGGCATGAGTTTGGTTTTTGGTTTGGATGTTTTTGCAGTGATCTCAGAAGAATATCTTGATGAAGGGAGTTGAAGATAGTATCTCACTGTAGTTTTTCTGGGGATGGGAGATTTTTTGGAAATGTATACCGATGGGTAGGAAGGTATTCCAGATTAAGAATCAGCTCAACAGGCATTTCTTAAGTGCTTATTTTGTGCAAAGCACTGTTTTGGTTCTGGTAATACCAAAATGAAGGTTAGACCCCTTGTCCTTGATGATCTTTTAGACATTGAGGGGAAATTGACAACTAATAGTATGACTTAAGGACTAAGAGGAAAGAATACACATGGTGCAGTGGGAGAGAAGAGGAAGTCCTAGTTTAACCTGTGGTAGCTAGAGGACGCTTCCAAGAGTTAACGTTTGTACTGAAGCTTAAGAACCAGGCAGTTAGCTGGCAAGGAATAGGGAAGGTAAACCTAGGCAAACTCCCAGGAAGAGAAGAGAGCATAGTGTATTTGGGAAATTCCAGAGTAAACTTCCTTGTGGCAGGAATACTGTTGGATGTATGACATCTTCGGGAGGTTATGAAAATTGAGACTGGAGATGTAGAATAGGCTCAGGTCTTAAAAGGCCTTGTATTTCCATCAAAAGGAGTTTGAAGATGATGATTTTAATTAAGGAGAGTACAGCAGAACTAAATTTAAATTTAAAAATAGAACTATGGTAAAAATGGGGGTGGGTTTCACTGGAGGCTAGCAGACTAATGAAGTTAGTAATCTGGGTGAGTAATGAAAACCAAACACATGGTGATCACAATGGCGTGTATGCCGTAGTTTGTCTTATTTATTTTTGGAAGGAATTCCCCCAATGAAGGAGCTTATTCTGACAAGAGTGAGGAAGGGAATAGCAGCAACATTTAGTAAATGTGGAATCAACAGATAGTTTTCAATAAATATTGGAACAGATAGTTCAATAAATATTGTAACAATTCAGTTTTAGAACACTTATTTGCATATGTCCGTTGTCTTGAAGGAGAGAAAGTAGAGAAAAAACTTATTTTATGAAAAGTTTTAATTCCATGTCTTAGAGTGATGCTCAATTCTTATTAAATCAGGGTATTTAAATTTTCTAGTAAGGGAATGCTGAGTGCTCTGTAGTGAATAATCAAACTATAGGTTAATTCCTCAACAGAATAAAAAATGAACCTTTATGATTAAAATAAAGTAGTAAAACTGTTAACTTTCCACTGCTTTTGAAAGTGTTATTTGTGTGTGATAGAACATCTGGAAAATTTACAACAAAAATAAAAATTAACTGTAGTCTCAATCCAAAGAAAAAACAATGTAATAAAATAAAACCATTTTTCTTTAAACGATAGGTTGGGTACCAGTAGAGAAAAACAACAAACAGTATTGCTGGCATTCCTCTGTAGTTAATTATGAATTTGAAATTGCTCTGGTATTGAAGCATCATCCTGATGATCCAGGACTTTTGGAAATTAGTGCAGTGCCACTGTCTGATCTGTTAGAACAAACATTGGAGCTTATAGGAACAAATATCAATGGAAATCCATATGGTGAGTAAAGCCTTTTTCTTTTTCAGCTATAATAAGTCATTTATAAAGACAACTTGCTAGGGTCAACTAAGAAGAACAAAATGCACACACGTAAAGAAATGACAACCTGTAACTTCCTAAAATTAAAGCTATTTCTATTAAGTTTTTGTCCGTGGAACAATATATGCATGATTTTAACCATTTTGATTTACTAATCTAAAAGGTTGATTTTAGCCTCTCATTCTTTCCCGTGATAGCATGTCAGGAATAGCATACCTTTCAACTTTGTATGAAAGGTAATCTTCTCAGGTGTAACTTTCCATTGCTTTTTAAAATTTAGGTGAACTAAGTTGACTGAAAAAGTGCTTTTCATGGCTAGGTGTTCAGCATTAATTAAAACAGCTATGAGTAAATAAAAGACTTTTCATGATATGCTATGATAAGCACTTCATGAAAAAGAAAAAAAAAGTCTTTGCTTTTTATGAGCTTTCCATTTGGCTAAGGGGGGGTTTAAAAAAAAAAAAAAAAAAGGGCAACAAATTGCCTATTGAGCACCGAAATATATATTACAATGAATAGAGTACAAGTCCTGAGGGCACTAAGGAGTACATTGTTGACAGGGGGATGACAAGATAGACCAATGAACATTAAAGTTGGAAATGCACTAATCAAACAGATCACAAGCAGATTGGCAGGTATAAAGAAGCTAAAATAGTAATTATACACTTCATCAGAGGTGTAGCAGGATTGTTTGGCAAAAATTCAGTGATAGTTGAATGTGGCTGACAGTGTACAACAGGGATCAACAAACTTTCTATTGAAGGCCAAATAGAAAATATTTAGGCATGTGGCCACACCTATGGAATGGGCCATAGGCAGTATGTAAATGAAAGGTGTGACTATGTTCTCATAAAACTTTATTTACAAAAACAAGGGTCTGGCTAGATTTGGCCACAGGTGTATAAGTACATGAGGGTATAATTTGCAATTAATGGGATAAGGTGCTACTTTTTCAATTGGAGAGAGAAATTTTCTCAGTCTCTCTGAAAAGTTCCTTTGAATAAGTATGGCTAACGGCAAATTTTCTCACTTAGGGTTAGGAAGCAAGAAGCATCCATTACATCTTCTTATACCACATGGAGCATTTCACATAAGAAATCTGCCTACACTGAAGCACAATGATCTGTTGTCCTGGTTTGAAGGTTGCAGAGAGGGTAAAATTGAAGGAATAGTATGGCATTGTAATGATGGCTGTTTAATCAAGGTAATAGCAGAAAATAGCTTGTGGGATTATGTTGTTTTATATTCCTGCAATAAAGTAAAAATGACTAGAATTCTATCAAGGAATAAAAATTGCAGTGATTCTGATTTGTAGTAAAGTAGTTTTATTAGCTTATCTCACATACCACCATTCTTTATATGCACTGTGCATTCTGTGGGGCATTGGTTCTGGAGAGGCACCTTACAATTAAGAGTTGCATGATCAAAATCTCTGGAAAACCCTGCATACTACAGTCTTCTTCTTGGAGATTGATGTTACACATTAGTACTCTTTGAGATCCTGCACAGTTTTGTTTGATTCAGTATTTCCCAAACTTACTTGATTATAGACTCTTTTGAGTAAAAAAAAGTGTCAAGGTGACAGCTGATAGAATAAATTATTTTATATATTTTGCCTTTTACACCTGTCTCCTGTACTTGTCTATTTGATTTCTTATAGGTATCTGAAATCTATAATGTTCAAAACTAGACCTAGGCGTATTAACTCCCTGAATCCACATAATTCACTGGAGCCAGAAGATTGGATATAATTTTTAACCTCTGTTTTTATTACTTCATACATCCCATTATCAGTTCTTAAAGACTTGGAACTACTAATCTGTCTACTTCTCCCCAACCAGTTGTAACAACTTTTAGGCAAAAGTTCATGTTTGTTATCACTCTCCTAAACAGTATTTTTCAGTCTTACCCTTGTCCTGTCCATTCTTCACAGGTCACTGAAAATGATACTTCCCTGCATAAAACTGTTTAGTGACATTAAGATTGTTCATCATCTGGCCCTTCCTTAAATTTGCAGAACCATCCTGCCCACACATAAACACCTCTACATTGTTATGTTTTAACCATACATAACTTTTTCAGTAAGAGCAAAAAAACACCATTCATTCTTTTGCCTTGGGTTCTATCATGTGATATTCCCTTTAGTTTGAGTGCCTCTCCACCCAAATTTTCAACTGCTAGCTCCTGTAGTCAGCAACAGACTATCATTCATCAAATTTTTACGGAGACCCTGATTATGTTCCTGGCATGTTTCCAGCTGCTGGAAATACAGAATCAACAAAACAATGTCTCTGCCTTCTTGAAGCTCACATTGAGGATAGACAGTAAACAAGTAAATATGTAATACGTCAGGAGAACACCTAGGGGAAAAAAAAGGGTAAGAAAGTAGAGACTTAAACACATGCCTGGCAGATAATGCCAGATCTGTTGCCATCAAGTCAGTTGGCGACTCACAGCAACCTATAGGACAGGTTATAACTGCCCAATAGGGTTATCTAAGGAGCGGCTGGTGGATTCGAACTTCTAACCTCTTAGCAGCTGTAGCTCTTAACCACTGCACCACCAGAGCTCTGGCAGATAATAGGCACTTAAAATAAGTGAATGAAGTAGCATAGTATCTGTAGGCTAGCGCTAATACCTTTTTTTCTCTTTTTAGGTCCATCGCCATCATCTTGGTTTACACTGGCCAATCCCAGATACTTTCATGAATTCAAAACCAGTTATTATCAACATGGACCTGAACAAATATGACTATGCCTTTGATTCTAAATGTTTATTTAATTATTTTTCAAAGATAGATAATCAGAAATTTGGTAGGCTCAAAGATATAATGTTCGATGTATAAATGGAAATATAATTAAAATAAGCTTTGTTATTATTTGAATCTTAAATATTCTGCAATGTTTAAAAGGTAAAAATATCTCAAGGTTCCTATTGTTCAGTGTTGAACCTATCAATATGTTTCCCAGCATTTAAAGAGATGAATTTTCCAGTTGTAAATGTCTATTCAAAATTTTATTCAGAATCAGCAACTGATTTTAAACTCTAGACTGAAAAATGTAAATTATAGTGAGCTTCCAAGCTTGTTCAAAGGCTGAACTGTCCACTAGAACTGGGTAGTCATTTAAAGACAACAAGTTTGGATCATTTATTTTCAAAATCAAATAGTTTAAGCTCAGTTTAATCTTTGTAGACATTTAACATAACATGGTTCAACCTCATAACCTACATATTTTATCATTTTGAATTCAATCTTAGCACATATAAATAAGTATAAAACTATAAAACCCCAGCTTTAAATGTTAAAATGTCAGAATCTCTTTTAAAAAACTTAAAACCTTATGAATATATAGCAACTCACCACAGCTCATTGCCTATGTGGTAATCATAACTTATTCAAAGACTTCAAAAATATACTCTCCTAATGAGTTAAGAATTTCATATAATTTTATTTACTAAAAACTACAATTTGGGTAAAAGGTACAAGGTAGGGAGAAGGAAATGCTGCAGTTCAGAGACTTGCTTGATTTCCAGATAGAATTTTAACTTACAAACTTTACAGTTAACTTTACATTTATTATAAATATAGGTGGCCATTAATAAATGGGGAAATTAACAGGACTTTCCTCTTCATCTTCAAGCTTTTCAGAAGCATTAACAGGACTAGTAAATTCAACTCCAAACTGTTCAGAAAGTTTTTTTAACTTCTCTTCTAAGAGAATATTTTTTTTTACTTCTTCCTTGTAATTATACTTCAGATCTTCAATTTCTTCAAAAAATGAAGGATCAAAATTTTCCAGTTCTTTTTTCAGTTTTTTTATTTGTTCCTAATAGAAACATTAAAAGGTGCACAGGAATATAATACATTGTCTAGGTTTAGACTAGAGAGTTAATTATAAACATGATAGCCCCAGCAACCTGAATAAAATCAAATATAAATGCAGAAGTATTTTAAGATTCTGTTAAAAAGATTACATTGTACAATATGTATGACTGACTTGTTAGCTGTCAAATCATATTATTTGTTCCATACGTTATAATCCACTTTCTGACTAAAATTTGTTAATTTTTTTAGATTGTAGTAGAACTTTATCTTTCTCCAAAAGCACACTAAGTACTCTCGGTGAGGCAATCAAAAACACTTGGCTGTTCATAGCATTAAAGTTATTTTGGTTAAAATTTTTGGTTTTGGCTTCATTTATATTTACAAATATACAACTATTAATGAATAATGATCCCCTTCTTGCAAATATAATTAGGGCAGTCCAGGGCTTCTGTCTAAGTACAAGTTAGGCATCTAAGTAAAGGTATAATTTGAGCTTTAAAGACTAAGAATAGCCAGTGATCGCTAGCTAATCCTATTATTCATGCCCTTCTGTTTAGAAAGTCTTAAAAGCAGTAAGAGAAAATCCTTGAGAACAATCTCAAAAGGTACTAACTAAAAAAACACTGTTCCCAGTGTGACCCAAAACTTAAGAAAATATTAAAACAATGAACTGTTTTTGTGATAAGAAATAAATTTACTCTTTAGTCTTTCCTATTTGTTTTGTCTGCATGTTTTGTAGCTTTTGTTTGATATTTTTAACATTTTACGTTCTTATTAGGTGCCATCGAGTTGGCGCCGACTCATAGCAACCCTCTGAATGATAGAATGAGAATGATGAACGTGATGAACATAATGAACCTTGCATATCAAGATCAAATATTCTAAATATGAAATTTAATTACAGGAATTTTTGGAATGTATACTTTACACTCAAGGATGGTGATGATAAAAATAGTTTTCAATGGCTGTTTTCCCAAAACATTTATAGTTCTAAAGTCAGATGTAATTAAATATTTAATTACCTTCAAATGCTGCTTTTCTAGATCTGAAGTTTTGAGCTGTGTCTCTATATCTTTTATTTTTTCCCGTAATTGATCAGTATCTGTCAAAAAAGTTATAAAAATGAGGCTCAGCTTTCAGTATGAATAGGTTCAAGATGAATTTGTTTTAGAGAATAAGCAAGAAACTTGAAAATCCTAGAACCTGGAAAATTCAGCACTCGATAAACCCTTTTTGGGATATTAATACTGTATGTTGGCTCTATCAACTATTATTCCATAGTAGGCAAAGAGAAGAGGCATCTACTTGGAATTAAAAGTGTAAGGTTAATTTTTTTACATAGAAGAAATTCTTATTTTCTAGAGAAAAATTTGCTAGGTACTGTAAGTACAACAGAAGAAAAGTGGCCTGTTGGGGAACCATAGGCCAGCCATAAGCTGGTCAAAATGTTCTGTTACCCAGTATAGCATTGGCTATTCCATGTAGGTAAATACACATTTACCATGCAACTAGCATGAAAAAACACTTATAGGCAGGATGGGGAATTCAAAGATGAGTAAAGCATGGTCCTGATACTTTGGTAGAAAAACAGAAGGACACAAATTTAGCACAAAAGCCTTTAGTTTAATTTACTGGATCTCCCCCCTAGAATTAACATACTTCTAATTTTATGAGAATCACTAGGCAAAGAGGATCTTTGCTTTAATGCCATCTTTGCTAGATAAATCTTTCAATCAAAATTTTAATTAAAAGACTACACGTGTCATATGGTCCTATTCTGTAGCCATTGAGCGGTAAGTTTTAAATGCTAAAATTTAAGAAAAAAGTGGACAGCAAACAACGTTTCATGAATGGGAGATGCATATGATCCTATCTAAGGTGCTCTTGAAATGGTCCACTGATTATAATCTGGAGACAGGATGGGCAAGGGGAAAAAACATTTTCCTCATGCTATTTTGTGGAGCCCTGGTAGCGCAGTGTTTAAGAGTTTGGTTGCTAACCAACAGGTCTGTAGTAGTATTTTGTGGGATTAGAATAGGTAGAACCCATCCTTCCTTTGAAAGGTAGAGCAAAATATATTTCAAAGGCCTCCCTTGTGTTTGTGAAAAGAACTAATGAATTTTAGAGTTGATTGCCTTAGTGTGTTACTTTACTGATCCAGATTGGTAATGAAATAATACAGTAAAAGTGAATATTATAGCATTTTCCAAGTGTTATCTTAATGACTATTTATATTTGGATAGTACTTTACACTTTATAAAACAGTTCTGGTTTGATTTTGAACCTTAACGATCTTTGAAATAGGACAGGTATCCTTATCTCCTTCAGATGGGAGATTAAAAATTTGAGGGTTCAGGAATTCCCTCTGAGGAAACAGGTTTAGAAAGATTAGAGAACTTGCCTAATAGCAACCACAATAACAGGTCTTTGATACAGTGGCTAGTACACCAGGTGGTCCTATAAATCAAAAGAGATTTACATACATAGTTTTAAGTCACTGAGAGTCAATGTAGTATAGTGGTTAAGAGTAGGGAGTGGTGAAGAGTTTTGGAGTTTCAGAAATATAGGTTTGAAGCATACCTCTGCCACTTCCTAGCTTTTGTGACCTTGGAGATAGGTTACTTCTTTGAATCTGTTTTATCACATGTAAAATGGAGATAATAGTACCCACACAGAATTATAAGAATTAAATTATAGAATGCTTGTAAAGCACTTGGCATAGTGTCTGCTACAACATATATGATAGCCTTAATACAAAGTAGCAACATAACTAAATGGTAGGATGTTAAGAAAGTTTTATGAAATATTTAAAGATTGTTCAAAGTGATATATTTCTTTGGAACAAAATTTGGCATTTCCATGAAAACTATCAATGGCATGATTAGGTTAAGAGGTTCACCATAGTATTTTAATAGCGGAAACTTACAAGCAAACTAAATCTCCATCAAAAGAGAAATGATTCAATGTGGTATGTCCATGCAGTAATATGCTGTGGAACTATTAAAAGAATGAGATCTATATGAACAGATACCCATGATATCCATGCATAAATTGTTAAAGGTGAAAAACCTACAAATGCATATAGCACGAATCCAAGTTTATACCACCCTCCAAAAATATATATGTACATATACACAAAATAATGTGTGTGTGTACATATGCATATATGAAATAGGGGAGTGGTTAGTAATCACTTCTCCTGAATGGAAATGGAAGTAGAAAGACAGACTTTCTTTTCACTTTGTAAAAGGAGAAAAGAATGCAGGCAATGTTTTATTTATTTGTGTTTTTTAAATCAATAACAACAAAATAACAATTAGCAACATTCAGAAGAAATTATTCAGAGGGCTTAGGAGTGTCTATACCTAGAAACTAGAAACAACAGACCTAGTATTCATTACTTACTGTAGCATCTTGATAAAATCTGTAACACTCAGATGGAACACAAGTAGAAAAACACTTGGGTACTTGTTACTCTATATGAGTTACTAAGACTCATTGCCATTGAGTTGATTCCGACTCATAACAACCCTATAGGACAGAGTAGAACTGCCCCATAAGGTTTCCAAGGAATGCCTGGTGGATTCTAACTGCCGACCTTTTGGGTGGCAGCCAAGCTCTTAACCACTGTGCTACCAGGGCTCCACAGTCAACTCAAAGGGCTCACTGGGAATATTTTTGTTGCATGCAGAAAAAAGAGACACTGCTAAAAATTTTTATCGGGTTGGTAAGACAGTTATCAGAAGTCTCTGAACAAAAAGGCAAACCCTAATTTTAAAATGTGGGTTAGCTAACATGCTATGTTATGAAATAATTACCAGGTATGATGCTTTCATCACCACTTTGGTCTTTGTTAACTGCTATCTGCTGCATTAGTTCTGCTTTTTCTTTTTCCAGCTGACGATTAGCTAATCTAAAACACAATGATTAATACATTAAAAAAAAGACATTACTAAAGAATATACATGGGCTTTTCTTATGAACTAGTGATGTACAGTGCTTAGAATTCAGTAATATTTATAAGGGCAAACGTACTCATTTTTACTCTTAATGCTTCAATGAAACCATTCTCAGATGGTATGGAATCAAAAGTCTTCATTTCTTAATATCTAATTTGATGTAATTTTTAAGAGCAGTTTTTCTATAGGAGGAGCCTAATGAAAACAGGTTACACAGACCCTGGAATTAGAACTTTTTTTTCCCCTCTCTTTCATTAGCATTTGTCTCTGGGAAGCTAACATTTAATACATTCTATGCTATTAGGAAAGTTTAAACTACAAAGTGGAAATATTAGGATTGGGTTTACCCTTTTTTCAGTATCAATTATGTAAAAGATACAGTGATTGGCATATTAAACCCTTGCCACTGAGTCTATAAGTATCTAATGAGCCTATTAGGCAGCAAGGTTGAAAAATCCTAGTTTCTAGCTATAGAAAATGTGGTTACACTAAAAAGGCAAAAAAAGAAGAGAATGAAGAATAAGAAAAAGTCACATGAGCATATAATGTACCTCAGAACTTGGAGCTCCTGGTTAAGGCCTTGTTCTGTCTTGGCACCTTCAGGAACATGTTTGAGAATCTCCATCTTTGGGCACAATGAAAAGTTAGAAGACAAAGTCTGACATTGAAATTTGAGGTTTTACAAAGATCCACATTTTCAAGAAGGCGTAGTATTAAAAGCTGGGTTTTCAAAAGCACATATGGCTTACCATACAGTCCAGCAATTGAGCTCCTAGTTATTACCTAATTGAAAATTTGAGTCCACACAAAAATCTGCACTTGAATGTTTGCAGTTGTTTTATTCACAATTGCTGAAAATGACGCTACCAAGAAATGAATAGGTGAATGGATAAACGAACTGTGATACATCCATACAATGGAGTATTACTGAGTGATAAAAAGAAATGAGCTATCAAGCTATGAAAAGACACGGGGAACCTATGAATCAGAATTGATTTGATGGACCTTAACAACAAGGACAAAGTGAAAGAAACCAGTTTGAAGAAGCTACACACTGTATGATTCCAACTATACTGACATTCTGGAAAAAGCAAAAGATCAGTGCTTGCAAGGAGTTAAGGGGGAAATGGGGAGGGATGAACAGGTGAAGCACAAAGCATTTTAGGGCAGTGAAACTATTCTGCCTAATATTGTAATGGTGGCTACATTATGCACTTGTCAACACAAAGAGTGAACTTTAATACAGACCAGTTAATATTGTATCAATATTGGTTCATCGATTTTAACATGTACCACATAAATGCAACATGTTAATAATAGAAACTGGGGGGGGGGGGTATGTAAGAGAAATCTGTACTTTCTAAGTAATTTTTCTGTGAACCTAAAACTGCTCTGACAGTGTATTAAAAAGAAAAGTACATTCTGATGGTGTTTTATTCACCATTCATTCAACAATTATTTATTGAATAATATATGTCAGGCATTGTCCTAGACAGATGCTGAGGATCCAGAAGTGAACGAAACAGGCGAAGTCCCTTTTTGTATGGTCTTTACACTTTTAGTGGGAGGAAGATAAACAATGAACATTGTTGTGATATGATGTGATGTGGATAATTGTGCCAAATGGTAGGAAGGACTATCAAAAAGAACCCAGGGTAAGAGGATAGAATGATGGAGGTGGCATATAGGGGTTAGGGAAGACTTGTCTGAAGGGTCTGCATTTAATCAGAGACGTGAAATGAGGAAATGAACTGTGAGAATATTTGGATGAACAGGATTCTAATCAAAAGAAACAAGTACAGCGCCCTGACGCTTGAATGAGTTTGGTTTGTTGAAAGGACTGAAATGTCAATGTGGCTAAAACATAGTGAATGAGGGGGAAAGTGGTAGAAGATGAGGCTAGAGAGGAAATCAGGTACCAGACCAGCTCCTCATAGATTATGAAAAGAACTTTATAATATATGAAAATAACTTTATCACTTTATTCCAGGGCTGATGAAACCATTAGAAGATTCTGAGGATGAGACTTCTATGATTTGCTTTTTTTTTTTTTTTAAATTTTATATATTTTGTTGTTGCTCTTGAGAATGTACACTGCAAAACATACACCAATTCAACAGTTTCTACACGTACCATTTAGTGACACTGATTACATTCCTTGAGTTGTGCAACAACTCTCACCCTCCTTTTTTGAGCTGTTCTCATTAACATAAACTCACTGCCCCAGAAGGTTCCTATCTAATCTTTTAAGTTGCTGTTGTCAGTTTGATCCCATATAGATAGTTCTTAGAAGAGCATAATGCTCAAGGCAGCCATTTTTTACTAGTTAAGCTAAACAATTAAACAATAGTTTTAAGAAGACATTAGGGGATGTTTTTGGTTTAATGTTTAAAGATTATCTCAGGGCAATATTTTCGGGGCTTCATCCAACCTCCACAGCTCCAGGAAACCTTGAGTCCATGAGAATTTGAAATTCTGTTCCGCTTTTTGGGAACCCTTTTGATCAGGATTCTTCTATGAAATCTTTCATCAAAATATTCAGTAATGGTAACTGGGTACCATCCAGTTCTTCTGGTCTTATAGCAAAGGAAGCAGTTGTTCATGGAAGCAATTAGCCACACATGCCATATGCTTCTCCTCTCCCTGACTTTCCTTCTTCCTGTGTTGTTCCACAAGAATAGAGACCAACTGTCGTGAACTGGACAGCCACTTGCAAGCTTTTAGAAACCCAGGCACTATGTATTGAATTAGGAGGTAGAACAGAAGCACTAAACATGTTATTTTCATAAATTTGCATGTCATCCGTGCACAGGGGCCATGCTACTCTTCTCTGTCATTCCAATTTTAGTATATGTGTTGTTGAAGCCACCGCTGATTTGCTTTAAAAGGATCATTTTGGCAACTGTGTGGAGAATAGACAAGGGATAGGGAGAAGGTGAAATGGAAGCAGAGAGACCAGTTAGGAAATAAATGTAATAGATCAGGTGTGAGATAATAGCTTGAATAACACTGTTGTGGTGGACGTGCTGAGAAGTGGTCATATTTGGGATATATGTTGAGAACAGAGCAGATATAATTTAATGATGAAAAAGATAGAGGGCAGGGCCAAGATGGCAGAGTAGTCAGATGCTTCCAGTGGACCCTCTTACAACAAAGACCCAAAAAAACAAGTGATTTGATTATATATGGCAATCTGGGAGCCCTGAACATCAAAGGCAGAATTGAAGAACTGGACTGAGTGGCAGGGGGAGGGAGTGACATTTTGGAAGTAGCGAAGAGGAGCCAGACCTGACCCTGCGAGAGCCCCAGCCCTTCAGGCCTCATCAACTTGGGGGCGAGCGATGAGGCAGGAAGTAGTGGTGCTTGGGAAGTGCGTTTTCCACACCAGGAGAGACCCAGTGCCAGAGAGTCTACACAGCCACCCAGAACCAGTAAGAAGCAGCCCACATCAGCAAAAGATATGTAATTGTGTCCTGTCTACCACGCAGATCAAAAACACCCCCCTTAGGGAATTTACCTCCCCTCTCCCTGCTCTGCACTGGGTCCCGGACTGGCTTCAGCAATCACCAAGCCCCTAGGCCAGAAGTAGGATCTGTCACATGCCTGGAGCCATTCTCCCTGCCTTGGAGGATGAACAAATTAACAAACGGGGGAAAATAAACTGCCAGCTCCCCTAAGCCAGGAACCCAGGGTAGGCACATCTCCTTTGCCTAGGCACAGGCATAAGGGATCCATGAATTTTGAGTGCCTTTTCCCCTGCATAGACTTGTGTGGGCCCATCTGAACAGTGTAGGCCCTCATTACCGCAGTACAACAGGGTATATACCGGAACTCTAACTTCAACTGTTTCAGCTGTGAAGTGGCAGGTTCTTGACATTTGACACTGCTTTGCTCATTAAGCAGAGTCTTCACCTACCCACATCAGGGGCCTGAGGACTGCTGGCTCCACCCACGCCACCTAGCCACCTGTGATAGGAGCCCATGAATAAGAGGTGCCCCTCAGCCCTTAGAGCCAATAGCATTACCTGCTCATAGTCCAGCTGCAAAACCCACCCACCTACGCACTCTAGGGCAGGGACACACCTTCCTCCTGGACACTCGGGGCAGCTGCCAGCACCCTGCCTTGCTCAGAGTGTGTCCCCCTGCTGTAGCCAGATGCTTGTGCCTGTACCAATCACCTATGCCAGTCTAGGACTGTGAGTGAGGGCGTACACCACAAAATTGAGTGGCAATATACCTGGGCACCCGAGCTGAATCCATATAGGAGAAATGGGTGGACTCCTGAGCTCACACACCTAGTAACAGATCTAACCAGCTGGGGACAGGACATTAGAGCTTCAAAGTTGCCAATAATCAAACTAGCTCATATAAGCAGCCTATTTGGGCATATCACAACAAAACAAGAAGCTAGGACACAGTAAGCAAACATTACACAAATATAATAACTTATCGATGGCTCAGAGACAACAGCTAATATAAAACTACATAAAGAGGCAATTCATGATGGCTTCAGCAAACTCCCAAAATAAAGAATCTAGAAATTTTCCAGAGAAGGAAAATTTCTTGGAATTACTGTAGGCAGAATACAAAAGATTAATATAAAGAACTCTTTAAGAAACTAGGAGGGAAATTAAGCAAAACACAGAACACGTAACAGAGGAAATT
Source organism: Dugong dugon (assembly GCA_030035585.1). NCBI lineage: Eukaryota > Metazoa > Chordata > Mammalia > Sirenia > Dugongidae > Dugong > Dugong dugon. Next base: position 47,924,197 of record CM057465.1, read on the forward strand.
AAAAATACTAGAGAAGAACATAATGACAACTTTAACAGGCTGCAAGAATGCATACAGAGACAGTAATCAGAAATCTGGAAAATTAACTATAAAATTTCAGAATTAGACAACTCAACAGAAAGTCACAGGAGTAGAATTGAGAATTGGAAGTCAGAATTGGTGAGATTGAAGATAAAGCACTTGACACCAACTTATTTGAGGAAAATCAGATAAAAGGATTAAAAAAAAAAAGAAGAAACCCAAGGAATTATGTGGGACTCTATCAAGAGGAATAACCTACAAGTGATTAGAGTATGAGAACGGAGGGAAATAACAGAAAATATGGAGAGAATTGTTGAAGATTTGCTGGCAGAAAACTTCCCTGATACCATGAAAGATAAGAAGATATATATCCAAGATGCTCATCAAACTCCACACAAGGTAGATCCCAAAAGAAAGTCACCAAGACATATTATAATCAAACTTGCCAAAACCAAAGATAAAGAATTTTAAGAGCAGCTAGGGATAAATGAAAAGTCATCTAGAAAGAATAAGCTTGGACTACTCAGCAGAAACTATGCAGGCAAGAAGGCAATGAGATGACACATATAAACCCTTGAAGGAAAAAATCTGCCAGCCAAGAATTATATATCCAGCAAAATTGTCTCTCAAATATGATGGCGACATTAGGGCATTTCCAGATATACAGAAGTTTAGGGAATTTGCAAAAACCAAACCAAAATTACAAGAAATACGAAAGGGAGTCCTCCAGGTAGAAAATCAGTAACTTCAAATAACAGTCTAAGATTAGAACACAGGACAGAGCAACGAGATATCAACTCAGACAGAGAAGTCACAAACGTAAATCAAAGCTAAAACACTGAAAATAGGGAAACGGAGATGTCAATATGTAAAAGATGACAACATTAAAACAAAAAACAGGGACTTAAAAAATGGAGACAAAGACTTTTCATATGGAGAGGAAGTCAAGGCAATATAAGGAAATAAAAGACTGGTATAAACTTAGAAAAACAGGGGTAAATATTAAGGTAACCACAAAGGAAACTAACAATCCTGCAAGTCAAAATAAAAAACTAGAAAATATAAAGACTCAGCAAACACAAAATCAACAACAATGAAAAAGATGAAAAGAAAATACATAAAGAAAAATGACTCAGCACAGAAAATTACATGGAACAAAATAACTGTGAACAACACACAAAAAAAGACATCAAAATGACAGCACTAAACTCACACCTATCAATAATTGTGCTGAATGTAAATGGACTAAATGCACCAATAAAGAGACAGAAAGTGGCACACTGGATTAAAAAACACGATCTGTCTATATGCTGCCTACAAGAGACACATTTTAGAATTAAAGACACAAACAAACTAAAACTGAAAAGATGGAAACAAATATCAAGCAAACAACACTCAAAAAAGAGCAGGAGTGGCAATATTAATCTCTGACAAAATAGACTTTAAAGTAAAATCCACCAGAAACGATAAGGAAGGACACTATGTAATGATAAAAGGGTCAATATACCAGGAGGACATAACTATAATAAATACTTACACACCCGACGACAGGGCTCCAAAATACATAAACTCTAACAGCACTGAAAAGAGAGATAGACAGCTCCAAATAGTAGTAGGAGTCTTCAACACACCACTTTCGGTGAAGGACAGAACATGCAGAAAGAAGCTCAACAAAGACAAGGAAGAGTTAAATGCTACAATCAACTTTATCTCATATACATATACCAAACAAGGCACCCAACAGCAGCCAAGTATCCTTTCTTTCCCAATGCACAGGGAACATTCTCCAGAATAGACTGCATATTAGGCCACAAAGCAAGCCTTAACGAAATCCAATGCATCGAAATATTACAAAGCATCTTTTCTGACCATAAAGCCATAAAAGCAGAAATCAACAACAGAAAAAGCAAGGAAAAAAACCAAACACGTGGAAACCGAATCAAATGACAGTGAAAACACATCGTACCGAACCTTCGGGACACAGCAAAAGCAGTGTTCAGAGGTCAGTTTATAGCAATAAATGCACACATCCAAAAAGAAGAAAGGGCCATAATCAAAATATTAATCCTACAACTCGAATGAGTAGAAAGATGGCAGTAAAAGAAACCCTCAGGCACCAGAAGAAAGGAAATAAGAAGAATTAGAGAATTAAATGAAATAGAGAATAGAAAAACAATTGAAAGAATTAACAAGATCAAAAGCTTGTTCTTTGAAAAGATCAACAAAATTGATAAACCACTGGCCAAACTGACAAAAGAAAAACAGGAGGGGAAGCAGATAACCCATGTAAGAAATGAGAATGGGTGATATCACAACAGACCCAACTGAAATTAAAAGAATCATAACAGAATACTATGAAAAATTGTACTCTAACAAATTTGAAAACCTAGAGGAAATGGACAAATTTCTAGAAACTCACTACCTACCTAAACTAACACAAACAGAGGTAGAACAACTAGATAAACCTATAACAAAAGAAGAGACTGAAAAGGCAACTTAAAAACTCCCAACCAAAAAAAAGTCCTGGGCCAGACGGTTTCACTGGAGAATTCTACCAAACTTTCAGAGAAGAGTTAACACCACTACTAGTAAAGGTATTTCAGAGCATAGAAAAGGATGGAATACTTCCAAACTCATTCTATGAAGCCAGCATAACCCTGATACCAAAACCAGGTAAAGACACCACAAAAAAAGAAAATTACAGACCAATATCCCTCATGAACATTGAAGCAAAAACCCTCAACAAAATTCTAGCCAATAGAATTCAGCAACGTATCAAAAAAATAATTCACCATGACCAAGTGGGATTTATACCAGGTATGCAGGGATGGTTCAACATTAGAAAAACAATCAACGTCATCCATCACATAAATAAAACAAAAGACAAGAACCACATGATCTTATCAATTGATGCAGAAAAGGTATTTGACAAAGTCCAACACCCATTCATGATAAAAACTCTCACTAAAATAGGAATAGAAGGGGAATTCCTCAATATAATTAAGGGTATTTATACAAAGCCAACAGCCAACATCATCCTAAATGGAGAGAGTTTGAAAGCATTCCCCTTGAGAATGGGAACCAGACAAGGATGCCCTCTATCACCACTCTTATTCAACATTGTACTGGAGGTCCTAGCCAGAGAAACTAGGCTAGAGAAAGAAATAAAGGGCATTCAAATTGGTATGGAAGAAGTCAAAGTATCTTTATTTGCAGATGATATGAACTTATACATAGAAACCTCCAAAGAATCCATAAGAAAACTACTGGAACGAACAGAAGATTTCAGCAAAGTTACAGGATACAAGATACACACAAAAAAATCAGTTGGATTCCTTTACACCAACAAAGTGAACTTCCAAAAGGAAATCAACAAATCAATTCCATTTATAATAGCCCCCAAGAAGATAAAATACTTAGGAATAAATCAAACCAGAGATGTAAAAGATCTTTACAGAGAAAACTACAAGACACAACTGCAAGAAACCAAAAAAGACCTGCATAAGTGGAAAAACATACCTTGCTTATGGATAGGTAAACTCAACATTGTGAAAATGTCAATTCTATCCAAATTAATCTACAGATACAATGCAATCTTGATCCAAATTCCACCGGCATTTTTTAATGAGATGGAGAAACAAATCACCAACTTCATATGGAAAGGGAAGACACCCCAAATAAGTAAAGAGGAAGAACAAGGTGGGAAGCCTCACACTACCTGATTTTAGAACCTATTATACCGCCACAGTAGTGAAAACAGCCTGATACTGGTACAACAACAGATAACATAAGTCAACGGAATAGAATTGAGAATCCAGACATAAATTCATCCACCTACGAGCAGCCCAAAGTCCATTAACTGGGGAAAAGACAGTCTCTTTAACAAATGGTGCTGGCATAAGTGGATATCCATCTGCAAAAAACTAAAGTAAGACCCATACACCACACCATGAACAAAACTAACTCAAAATGGATCAAAGACTTAAATATAAAATTGAAAATGATAAAGATCATGGAAGAAAAAATAGGGACAATGCTAGGAGCCCTAATACATGGCATAAACACAATACAATCTATAAGTAACAATGCACAAGCACCAGAAGAGAGACTAGATAACTGGAATCTCCTAAAAATCAAACACTTACGCTCATCAAAAGACTTCACCAAAACAGTAAAAAGACAACCTAAGACTGGGAAAAAATTTTTGGCTCCAACAAATCCGATCAGCATCTAATCTCTAAAATCTACCAGATACTGCAAAACCTCAACAAGAAGAAGACAAATAACCCAGTTAAAAAATGGGCAAAGGATATGAACAGACACTTTGCGAAAGAAGAAATTCAGGCGGCTAACAGACACATGAAGAAATGCTCACGATCATTAGCCATTAGAGAAATGCAGATCAAAACCACAATGAGATATCATCTCACCTCAACAAGGTTAGCATTAATCCAAACAACACAAAATAATAAAAGCTGGAGAAGTTGTGGAAAGACTGGAACACTTAAACACTGTTGGTGGGAATGTAAAATAGTACAACCACTTTGGAAATTGATTTGGCGCTTCCTTAAGAAGCTAGAAATAGAAGTACCATATGATCCAGCTATCCTGCTCCTTGCAATATATTCTAGAGAAATAAGAGCCGTCACACGAATAAATATATGCACATCCATGTTCACTGCAGCACTGTTCACAATAGCAAAAAGACGGAAACAACCTAGGTGATCATCAACAGATGATTGGATAAACAAATTATGGTATATCCACACAATGGAATACTATGCAATGATAAAGAACAGTGATGAAGCCATGAAACATAACATGGAGGAAGCTGGAGGTCATTAGACTGAGTGAATTTAGTCACAGAAGGACAAATACCATATAAGACCACTATTATATGAACTCATGAAAACGTTTAAACACAGAAGAAAACATTCTTTGATGGTTACAAGGGTGGGGCGGGAGGGTGAGGGTTATTTACTTTAGACAGTAGATAAGAATTATCTTAGGTGAAGGGAAAGACAGCACACACTACTGGGGAAGTTAGCACAACTGGACTAAACCAAAGCTAAGAAGTTTCCTGAATAGAATCAAACACTTTGAGGGACAGAGTAGCAGGGGTAGGGGTCTGGGGGCCATGCTTTCAGGGGACATCTAGGTCAATTGGCATAACAAGGCTTATTAAGAAAATGTTCTGCATCCTACTTTTGTGAGCGGCGTCTGGGGTCTTAAAAGCTTGCAAGCAGCCATCTAAGATGCATCAATTGGTCCCAACAACCTGCCACCTGGAGTAAAGGAGAATGAAGAACACCAAAGACACAAGGAAAGTATTAGCCCAAGATACAGAAAGGGCCACATAAACCAAAGACTTCATCAGCCTGAGACCAGAAGAACTAGATGGTGCCCGGCTACCACCAATGACCGCCCTGACAGGCAACACAACAGAGTCCCTGATGGAGCAGGAGAAAGGTGGGGTGCAGAAGAACTCAAATTCTAGTAAGACCAGACTTAATGGTCTGACTGAGACTGGAGGAACCCAGGAGAGCATGGCCTCTGGATTCTCTATAAGCCCAGAACTAAAACAATTCCTGAGGCCAACTCTTCAGACAGGGATTGGACTGAACTATGGGACATAAAGTGACACTCGGGAGGAGTGTGCCTCTTAGCTCAAGCAGATACAAGAGACTAAACGGGTGGCTCCTGTCCGGAGGTGAGATGGGAAGGCAGAGAGGGTTAGGAGCTGGTTGAATGGACATGGGGAATCAAGGGTGGAAAGGAGGAGTGTGCTGTCACAGTATGGGGAGAGCAATTAGAGTCACATAACAATGTATGTATAAATTTTTGTATGGGAAAAAATAAACCTTTCATATTATTGAGGTGAAAAAAAAAAAAGATAAAGGGTATGAGAGAAAGAACATAGTCAATGATGATCTGAAGTTTTCGGCTTAATGAAATGGATGAATGGTGATGACATTCAGTTAGATGGGCTTTCTACAGGAGGAATTAATGAAAAGTTAGTTTTTATGTATATAATAAACAATTCTAAGGAGTAGTTTGAGACGTATTTCATTATTTTATCACATAAATAAAAATTAAACTACTTGCCTGTTGCTCAAGGTCTTCAGTGTATTTCTTAACTTTTTGTTCCCTCTCTGCTGCTTCTTTTACAAGCTGTTTAAGATCAATAATGCTTTGATTTTTTTTGTCAATCTCAGTTTCCAATTCTTTCAACTTGGTTTCATACATTCTAAAAGTATAAAGGAAAAAAATTGTGTACACATACAAATGTTTTTGCCCCCAATGGTTTAAAAGTCAATTCAAAGGAACAAACCAAAAATAAGAATTTCTTACTATACTATTTCTTCTAGTCAAACATTTTCCTACATACTGATTTAGCTTAAAAAGTTGATGGCAAAGAATAAATATACTTAATCAACAGATAGGCCAATGAAAATAGCATATTTAGGTGTTATCCAAGTTTATAAACAAAGATGGAACCTGAATTTGAGTACTGTAAAAGTTTAAACTTAATACCTTTTTCACTCAAAAAAGAAGAAAATAGAAAGCAAAATTCATGAAATCCTGTATTACTGGATAATGTTAGGAATATATTTAAAAATGGCAAAACTTCTCTCTCTCTCTCTCTCACACGCGCGCACACACACACACACACACACACACACACACACACACACAAGACATTCCAGGGAGAGGGAAAAGAATATGCAAAAGCATGGGTGAGAGAAACAATGTAGGACGGGGGAGGTATTAAGTCGACAGGAGAACGGGCAAGGGCTAGATTGTGAAAGGTCAAACCAAGGAGATGAGAAGTTTAATTTTTCATAAGGATTTTTGAGTGGTATCTCCGTTACATTCCGAAGTATGATAAAAATTAGTATTTTTCAACATTTTGTCAAATGTACTGAAGGAAATTAACAATATTTTAAACTATAGATTATCTATAGGATACGTTCTAAAGACTAAGTACATTATTCAAAGAATTAAAATCACTTTTAGAAGAGAAATGTAAGAAAAATTCTGCTTCTAGTAATACAGTGGACCAGTTAATCTGATATGCTCTCTACTACTAAATCTTCTAAGAAACTCTGAAATGCTTGTGACATGAAAACATACTCTCTTGAAAGCAGAACTGAGGTTTCATTTTAAAAAGGTACTGGAAACAAAGAGGGAAGTTAAAATCAAAGAAAGGAAATGTTAAGTCGATGTTATGGCTAACCTGGTAGCATATATGTGTGAGTATGTCAGTCTCTATAACCAGAGGCTTGAGTTTTATAATCCACACACAGACAAAAAAATGTGACTTTGGAACTGCAAGAGCCAGGGAGTGAGAACTGACTCCCATGTATAAGCTAGGATATGGGAAAGGAATCATTTTTAATGAAAGGGTCATCACAAGGTCTGATACAGAATAGGTATCAACAGGTTTTTTGGGTAAAGAACAGTGCAACTATATGGATTTCAGAATGAGGAAGACCTAATGTGTCATGGGTCCTAAAGAGAGATATCTAAACCCCTTTACTGAGCTGGGTGCATAATCCCTACTCCAGCTTTTAACTTTTTTTCTTGGTGGGGGGTGGGGAGGTAGAACTATGGAGGCTTCTGGTTAAGGATCAGAATAAGCCTTCTCTCCTCCAAGTGATTTCTACTTGGACTTATGCCTTCTTCAAAAGGGTTTACTGATGGTCTACTCTGTATTCAGTTACCTGTATAGCTCAGATTAAAACACATAAATGATCTAAAATGCAAAATCATCTCTAATTATGTTTAAAAATATCATTATCACCCCTTCCAAGTTTTTATAAACTTTATAAACCCTTTTCACATTAACAATCTCTTTTCTAGCGTAACAGAGCCCTTTTAGAAAAGCAAGGACAGGGATTATCACATCTACTTAATAGATGAGAGAACTTGAATCCACAGAAGGAACTGAATTACTTAAAGTCAAAGTGAGAATGAGGTCTTTGTAAGCCATGGCAGCTACCTGACTGAAGAAACCTAAGCAAGGTAGGCTTTTTAAAAATATATCCAGCATGAAGCACTAGTGCCTGGCATGTAGCAGGTACTAGGTAAATATCTGCAGAATAAATGAATTTCAAAGTAATTCAAAATTCTTTCTAAGTTCAAATGTGCTTGTAGAAGGGAATGAAGGACCAACTGATACTGTTTCTGGCCGAGAGCCACTGCTGGGATCCAAGTAGACAAAAGAAAAGACCGCTCGCCTCCTTCATACTATCACACTTGTTATTTCATTTAACCCTCACAGTAGCCCTCTGATACATGATATTGTTCCTAGTTTATAGATGGAAAAAGTGAGGCCTGGGGGGGGGAATGAACAAATCTGTCTTGGAAGAAGTACAGCCTAAATGCTCCTTAGAAGTGAGAGCGGAGAGACTTCATCTCACTGTGTACGTGTTATCAGGAGGGACCAGTCCCTGGAGGAAGACATCAAGCCCCTGGAGAAGGACATCAAGCTCAGTAAATTAGAGGGTTAGCAAAAAAGAGGAAGACCCTCAATGAGATGGATTGACAGTGGCTGCAATAATGGGTTCAAGTATAACGTTTCGTTCTGTTGTAGACAGGGTCACTCACTATGAGTCGGAACCTACTTGGCAGGACCTAACAACAACAAGGGTGGGGAAGAGTGGATTCTGAGTACTCTAGGTATGGTATTAGGACAAAAACCAGGGACCCAGAGCCTGGCCACCTGGGCTGCCCTCTAATCTGCCTCCTTAGCTTTTCTCTTTTCTCCTCAGATTTGGTTGACAGGGGCAAGTGCAGTACAGCAGGCCCACTATTGTAATGATGGTGGTTGCCATACCATCCCCCATCAAGGTTACTCCCAATAGCCAGTAGGGCAGATGGAGTTCTTGAAGACATCAAAGTGGAAACGGGGAATGCATGCACATAAGGAACTCTATGAATATGGTAAGATATAGATGAGTTTGTCTTTGAAATGGGAGCCAGCAGATGTGCTGGACAGTAAAGAACACAATTCCATACAGGATGGTTTTAACGGGGAAGCACATAGTCAGGGTCCCGTTGATCTCCAGCTTCCAGACACCTCTGCTTACAGTTAGAAATGAGTGACACCAGAGCCTTTATCAACTCATCACAGTCATCAGATGACTCATCACAGTTATCACTACCATCACCGAGATGATGGTGATGATGAACATCTGCATCTTTACTGCAATTTTTCACCTCTTTCATAGCCAGAGATTTTAGTTTCACAGGCAGGCAAGTTTCATGATGTGGATTAAAGTACCAGAAAGCAGAGGCCAGTAAGACACTAATACTGTTCTCAACTCAACCATCAGGGGCTAGCTGAAGAGAAAGTTGCCCAGGATATAACGCCAGAAGAACTGGCAGCGAAGCCCAGATCAAGTATGCCACAGGTTTTGATAGGACAGTTCAACTGTAGAAAATTAATACAATCAAGAAGTTGAGGTTGTAGATGGAGAAAAGTAGGACCTAGGAGAAGTTGGACATCATCATCCTAGGCACACAGTTGACAGGAGTATCATGATGCCCACTCAGCTCCAACACCTGTAGCTCAAACAGAGGTATGCTCTGTTCCATGCCTTCCCACTCAGACTAGTTAAACATTTTCAGAAAAAAGGCTTTTCAGCAATTCTAGGATAGGAAAAAAAGTATATGTTAAAAACAAAAACTTTCATTGGAAGGAACTAAATGAATTAGATCATGTCATATTCTTTTAAAACAAGGATTCCAGAAATAGAACTGATTAAACTTTATACAAGTTTTAAACTATTTATTCCTACCTTGTAACGACAATTGACTTCCAGCTCTTGCTGTCAGCACCTTCAAGCTGTGGACCTCTACTTTCTGCAAACTGCAATCTCTTACCAGTCTCTTCTAGTTGAACTGTCATCTTCTCGTTTAATATCTCTAAGTTATTCTTGGCTATCCGTAATTTCTCTGCAGCTTCAGTTTCCTATCATTAAAAACTAATTATGAGAAAGCATACTACTGTTCTCATAGATGCAATAGACTCAAAATTACTATTGCAAATTAAAAAACAAAAACCCTGGAGTTCTAAATGCAGATTAAAATTTCAATAAAAATGCAATGTTTCCTTCACTCTAAAAGAGCAATACGGTTGTGATAATTAGAACAAGACATCATGTAAATGAAGTTGGAAAAATAATTTACAAACTTTTTACATTAGTGGTTACTTTAATCCATATTTATCATTTTGTTTTCTCTGTAAAATTTTAATAATGGGATATTATTCTGTCTTCACACATTTAAAAGATGCATTGTTTTGACTTCTCAATACTTGACTTAGCTGTAAGCATAAACTATGTTCAAGTAACAGAGATTACTTTCAGTCTTTAACATTCACATTCAATGCATAGTATCACTACAGCTTCATGATACTTTCAGATAACATTCCAAGTATCTGAATTTGTTATTCAATTTCAATTTAATTTCCCAGAGTATCTATATAAATAGCCATACCAATTTGTCTGAGGCAAGTAATGTATTTTTCCATTTAAATAAAAATGAGTCTTACTGTTTGTTTAATATAACACTTTCACATACTACTTACCATTGTTCTAAGTCACACACACAAACATTAACTCATTTAAACCCCACAACAGCCTGTGAAATAGGCGTTACTTATTATTCCCAATTTTATAGGTAAGAAAATTGAGACACAGAGAGAGGTTAAGTAACTTCCCTAGTTCTCATGACTAGTGTCTTAGTCATCTAGTGCTGCTATAACAGAAATATCACAAGTGGATAGCTTTAACAAAGAGAAATTTATTTTCTGGCAGTCTAATAAGCTAGAAGTCCAAACTCAGGGCGTCAGCTCCAGGGGATGGCTTTCTCTTTCTGCGGGCTCTGGAGGAAAGTTTTTGTCATCAATTTTCCCCTGTACTAGGAGCTTCTCTGTGCAGGGACCCCGGGTCCAAAGGACGCACTCTTATCCCAGCACTGCTTTCTTGGTGGTATGAGGTCCCCTCCTCTCTGCTTGCTTCCCTTTCTTTTTAGCTCTTGTAAGATAAAACCAGGTGCAGGTTATGATCCCACCGGAATCCTCTTTAACATAAAATTACCATCACAAAATGGAGGACAACCACACAATACTGGGAATCATGGCCCAGCCAGATAGATACATACATTTTTTGGCGGGGAGATATAATTCAATCCATGACAACCAGTAAGTAACAGAGCTAGTATTTGAATTCAAGTTGTCTAGCTTCTACATTATACTATCTCAAAATTCATTATTTTTTTTTTTATCAATGTCACTCATGGTGAAAGGATGTGATGGTGGCAGACATAAAAATACAACTACTAAATCTCTTAATCTCTACTTCCAGTAGACACTCTCATCAAGGATCTATTTTCAGTTTTTTCCAAGACATGTTACTTAGTTAATATAAAATATAATAGGTCATAAAAGTCATACTTTTTTAAGTTCTTTACGAAGTCTTTCATTTTCAGCAACAATCTTCTCTGTGCCTTTGGTTTTTGACTCACAGTATATACTCAACTGATGCCCAAGATGAACTTTAAGTTTCCCCAACTCAGCCTAAGTAATTAAAAAAGATACTTTATCAAAATGTGGAAAAAAATGAAAGATGATCTTGTAAACTCATAAATCTTAGTTCAAAGTTGTTTTAGAGACCATATTTAATATGATTAGAATTAAATGAAGTTCTCTCTTAAATACTGAGCATCTATATCAAAGGTTTTCAACCTTGGGCACGTATTAGAATGACCTGATAACTTAAAATAAATAAATAAATAAAATAACTCACAGCACCTATGCTGGGATCTACCCTAAAACAATCTAATCAATCATAGAGGCTGAAGCCTGGGCATTTGCATTTTTTTTTTAAAAGAGCCACAGATAATTATTTTAAGCTGTCAGAGTTATGACAAAATAAGGACAACCAAGTAAAGCTATTCTATAACTACTCTTGTCTCCAACAAGATTTTTCTGTATGTACAAAATGTCTACTGTATCCACCAAAGCCATTTTGTATTGTATATTTAATTTTTTTCTAAAAAATTAATAAAACCTATAATAGTAAAACATTCCCATAAAAATGATCACATTAAAAAAGTTACCTTCAACTTTTCATTTTCCAGCTCAATATTAGCCATTTTCTCACTGGTCAGTATTCCTGATGCTTTTTTCAACTGTTCATTTTCTCTTTGGACTTTTTCAACTACCTTTTTCATTAAACCAATGGTTTTTTCTAGTTCTGGGATTGTCTTTCCACTTCTACCAGACTGTATAAAAGAATATGTTAATGTTTTTTATTTAATCAGATATTTTAGAGAGTATAATGTATCCACAATAGAATAAGTTCATTACTATACCCATTAACTTCTAACATTTCAAGGCAAAGCTTGTATTATTTCAATCCATCCTTAGAACAATCTTATGACACAGGAATTATAATCCTCACTTTACATATAAGAAAATCAAAACTCAGAGAATATTTCTAAACCCATGCAGCTAATAAGAAATAGTCGAGAATAAAAGTGTAGCCTTGGTGTCTGATTCAAATGAATAAACTGAAGAGCCTAAATATTCTATTTAGTTAATATACCTTCCAGTATATTAGAGCTTTCTTTATATGGAACAAAACCACTAAAGAGAAATTGTGTTTTTAAAAGCTCATCAGCTATCAAATTCCAATTCCAGCATAACAGAGTGCTATGGATTAAATCGTGCTCCATCCCCCCAAAAAAGATATGTTGAAATCTAACCCCTACTACCCATAAACCTGGAGTCTTTGAAGAAGTTATCAGTTAACATGAGGTCATACCAAGGTAGGGTGGGTCCTAATTCAATCTGAACACTGTTCTTACAAATAAGAGAACAGACACAGAGAGACACACAGGAAGAAAGACTGCCATGCAAAGATGCATCTCCAAGTCAAGGAATGCCATGAAACACCTGGGGCTACCAGAAGATGGAAGAGACAAGGAAGGATTTTCCCCTAGCTCAGAGGGAGAGAGCATGGCCCTGTCCAAGTCCTAAATTTGGTCTCATAGCCTCCAGAACTACGAAACAATAATTTCTGTTGTTTAAAGTCACTCAGTTTACAGTATTTTGTTAGAGCAGCCCTAGGAAATTAACATACAGAGGCAATTTTCTCTAACGATATCCAGTGCTTAGAAATTCAGTATCTATCCAATATAAATAGAAGAGATTCCTGAAATTAAAAACAAAACATACCTACCATAAAGATATCAACAGGTATGAGTCACCAACTAATAACTTTGTTTATAATTTAAAATAAAAACAGTTGAACAGTTGAGAAAAATACTCTGCTTTATTTTTTTCCATTTTAATCAGTATTTAAATACTATACAATAATCCTGAAATATAAACTTTTACATAATTTAAACATATTTTCATGATTAACTTAGATAGAAGAGGTCAAATTAGCACAGTTTTTTTATATATATGAAACAAAGGTTACTGACCATCAGCAAGATATTTATTCTGAATAATTTTCTAATGATACTCAATATTCACCAAATTCATCGTATTTTTAACATTAACACCTGAACAAGTATTTATAGTATGATGCTTCCATCACCACTCACCAACATGAGGTTTATAGAGAGAGGCTTAAATCTTTGGCCTTGGCCTCATAAGCAGCATTTATTAATTATATAAAGTGAATACAAAATATGATGGGAAGAAAAAGAATACAAAACAAAAAAAATGGAAAACACATTTACAGAGCATTGTACCAAGAAGTTGCAATGGATATCATAAAAAATAGTTATGAAATGTTAGAATTGGACCGAAGAACAGTTAGTAGTTACCACAATCAAAAAAAAAAGATTCATGGAAGTTAAATGTTTTTAAGATGTGGAGGGATATCCAGCGAAAAGAGATGATATGGAATCTAAGTGAAATAAAAAACATGTAAGATGTAACAGATAATAAAATAAATTAACTTAGGAAACCGAGGAAAGCTTTATGATGTTTTAGATAGAAGATGCAGCAGAATAAAGAATGAATCCCAGAGGCACTAGTAATAGCACATCACTGCTGTTACGATACATTTCAACCTTTTCTTTCATTTCTGGTTTATCATTTCTGAAACCAAGACAAATGTATAGCATATTTTCATATACTCACCCCTCTAACACGGCCAAGTTTCCGCTCAACTTCTGCTTTTTCTTTCTTAAGAAATTCACACATTTCCTTCAAATCTCTTACTTGATTCTAAAGGATAAAAGCAAATGCATAATTAACATAGCTATAGCCATTGATGGGAGAAAGATGTGGCAGTCTGCTTCTGTAGAGATTTACAGCCTTGGAAACCTTAAGGGGTCTCTATAAGTTGGAATTGACTCAATGGCAGTGGGTTTGGTCTGGTTTCTTTTCATAGTCATTGAAAAGGAAAGGCAAAACTTTTACTGACTGCTGTGTTCCTGCATCTACAAGAGTGCCCAACAAAAAGCAGGCCCTCAACAAATAACTGTTATAGGACCAAATGTATAAAGTATAATACTATGATAATATCTTATGAATAGCGGTTTTCTACCTCTTTTCTTCATAAGGTAATATGGTAAATAACAACAAAGAGGGGGAAGAAACCATTTTCAGGCATTAAATTTCCTAACTATAGTAAAGAACATTAAATTTACCTTTAATCTTGGCAAATCTTTATTTGCTTGTTCAAGCTGAAACTTTAGTTCAATATTTTCAGATGACAACTTCAAGTTTTCTCTCTGAAGCTCCTGTTCTCTTTGGCAATGATCATCGGACCCTGTTTCTGAAGTCTTCAGGAAAATGAAGTTAGGAATATTTTTAAGGTTTTATAAATAAAGGCCACATAATATATACTGGATAAGAAATAACTATTCCAAAAGGAAACTTTTTTTTTAAACAATTTATTTTATTTTTGTTGTTGCTGTTGAGAACATACACAGCAGAATATTCACCAGTTCAACAATTTCGACATGTACAATTTCCAACAATCATCTGTAAGTTTGTTGTACTGTGGTGGCTTATGTGTTGCTATAATGATGGAAACTATGCCACCAGTATTTCAAATACCAGCAGGGTCACCCATGGTGGACAGGTTTCAGTGGAGCTTCCAGACCAAGACTAGGAAGAAGGACCAGGCGATGTACTTTTAAAAAAAAATTGGCCAGTGAAAACCTTATGAGTAGCAGTAGACTTTAGGCAGTGTTTCGTTTTGTTGTACAGAGAGTCGCTATGAGTCGTAACCAACTCCACGGCACCTAACAACAGTACATACAATTCGGTGATATTACAGTCTTTAAGTTGTGCAACCATTCTCACCCTCCTTTTCCAAGTTGTTCCTCCTCTGTTAACACAAACTCACTGTCCCCTAAGTTTCCAATCTAATCTTTCAAGTTGCTGTCATACAGACAGACCTTAAAAGAGCACAATGCCCAAGGCAGACATTCTTGGCTAGTTAAGCTAAACAACTGGTTTTAAGAAGATGTCAGAGAATATTTTTGGTTTAAGGTTTAGGTATAAAGATTATTTTAGGGCAATAGTTTCAGGGGTTCATTCAGCCTCCAAGGTTGCAGAAAATCTGGATTCCATGAGAATCTGAAATTCTGTTCTGCATCTTCCCTCTTTTAATCAAAGATTCTCCTATAGAATCTTTGATCAAAATGTTCACTAATGGTAGCCAGGTACCATCCAGTTCTGGTCTCATGGCAAAGGAGGCAAAAGGGAACTTTTTTCCTTAAAGGAAAATAAGAAAACTGGAGAGCTCTAGGAAAAAAAAAAACACCAAAAATATACAAGTTGGAATATAACACAGGAGTATGTAGTTGGTTTTAATTAAAACAGAAAACATAGTCAAGTATGACTTAATAACCCCTACACATATAATGCCTCCATATATACTCTCATAATGGCTAACCTAATTTACTTTGGTTTTACCAAAAGTAACTTACAGTATGATTGTTATCTAACCATCAAAAAGAACTGTCTCAGTTTGTTCCTCCTTTACAAAGGTCATCCTCATTCCCTGAGCTAAAGCAATCACTCATACTATATTTACGTTACTCCTGGCAAAATCCACCTTGGGTTATTATTTATGTACATTTTCACTTCTCATTATAAACAATGAGTGATTTGAAAGAGAAATGTGTGTTTTATTATCTTTTGCTATAAAGTGGGAAGAATCACCTACCTCATAGGATTGTTTTGAGCATCATATGAAGTTAAGTTTGTGAAAGTACTTAAACAGCTTTAGTTTCTTCTCTCCCTTCCCTCTCTCTCTACTGGCTTGATGGCTATAAAGTCAATAACTATACAGATTTTACAGTTGTTAAAATATAAAATTAGATAAATATATCTATCACATATGGCTCCATAAAACCTTTTTAATTATTAGTAGGTTAAATACTTTGTTATACTTCTCAAGTATTAACTTTAGGTTATAAAGTAATGTTTGTTTTTTTTTAGATAAAATGTAGTAAAAGTAAAGAAATTAGAAAATAGAATATAGATTAAGTAAAGAAACTCTGGGCAGACGTTTGATCTGACCTGAGGATATATATGAGAACACTGGCAAAAAGTCCCCATTTGTCCATATGATTTCTACTTGTTTGAGGGAATGTGTATTCATGTGTACAAATGTAGGGGCAAGAAAAAGAAGATAGCAGACGTATTTGTTGATGTCTTTAAATCATTAGAATATGTCCCCACTTTATTCTCTGTCAGACAACCCAAGTATACACTCCAGTGCTACCACTATTGATTAACACTAGGAAATCATGCCATTTACAAGGTCCTCAGTTTTTGCATCTTATGAATGAAGGCACTACATTGGATAATTTTTAAGGCCTCCTCAGAGATGGAAATCAGTAATTCCCTGTCCCTGAGCTCTTACGTCTCCCTAACTTCCTCTCTGCTGTCAGTGGTAGCTTTTTATTCAATGAGTGATAACCGCCTATGAGCACCACTGATTAACAGATATAAATTTACTAAATACCACTCACAGAGGAGAGGAATTCTACATGATGAAGATATCACATGAGGATATTTTTAATAGTTTTCCACACTAAAATATGGATGCAATTATTCATGTAAATGAATATGGATAACTTTCCCGATTCTAAGGGAACAAAACTTAAAAGAATTAGTTGAGATTTTACAAATTTCTGGAGGATAAATGTTAATGAATATATTCTATGAATGTAATATAAATAGAATTCTTGTATAATGAACTTCATAGTATTTCCAAACTGTTTTACAGAAGAGGAATTCCCTTAGAAGTCAGATACCGTTAGAAACCAAATTCTTACTGGATGAGAGTTAGATATTACAAAGTAAAAGTTTCAAATTCTCAATTACTTATTAACAAGTGAAAAAAAGAAGTATTATGAACCTGGATAAGGAAATTAAATAAGAAGTTAAGTCATTTTCATCCATATTTTCTTAACATTTAGATTTTGGATTTCAGTTGATATTTTGAGGACTTAGGTGACTAGAATATCTGAGGTGGAAAGGATAAAGGGAAAAAAAGATAAATGCTTTTTGATTTCCGTTGGAAGCAAACTTTTTTTCTGTACTGCAATATAAACTGACCAAGTAGTATATTCACAGAAAGTAAGTTCATAAACTATAGAGTCAGCCCTGGATTTAAATCCTAGTTCTGCATCTTCATCTGAGGAGGTAACTTACTTCTCCAAGCCTTATATGTAAAACAGAAATAATCTCATTGTTACTATTGTTGTTAGGTGCCATTGAGTCGGTTCTGACTCATAGTGACCCTATGTACAAGAGAATGAAAAACTGCCCAGTCTCGCATCAAGCTCACAATCGTTGTTATGTTTGAGTCCATTGTTGCAGACACCATATCAATTCATCTCGCTGAGCGTCTTCTTCTCTTTCGCTGACCCTCTACTTCACCAAACACGATATCCTTCTCCAGGGACTGGTCCCTCCTGACAACATGTCCAAAGTATGTGAGATGGAAGTCTTGCCATCCTCGCTTCTCAGGAACATTCTGGCTGTATTTCTTTCAAGACAGATGTGTTCATTCTTTTGGAAGTCCACAGTATATTCAATATTCTTCGCCAACACCATCATTCAAAGGCATCAATTCTTTCTGGGTCTTACTTACTCATTGTCCAGCTTTCGCATGCATAGGAGGTGACTGAAAATACCATGGCTTGGGTCAGGCAGACCTTAGTCCTCAAAGTGACATCCTTGCTTTTAAACACTTTCAAGAGGACTTTTGAAGCAGATGTGCCCAATGCAATGTGTCATCTGATTTCCTGACTGATGCTTCCATGGGCAGCATGGATCCAAGTAAAATGAAATCCTTGACAACTTCAGTATTTTCTCCATTTATCATGATGTTGCTAATTATTGGTCCAATTGTGAGGGTTTCTGTTTTCTTTATGTTGAAGTGTAATCCATATTGAAGGCTGTAGTCTTTTATCTTCATTAGTAAGTGCTTCAAGTCCTCTTCGCTTTTGGCCAACAAGGTTGTGTCATCTGCATATTGCAGGTTGTTAATGAGTCTTTCTCCAATCTTGATGCCACATTCTTCTTCATATAGTCTGGCTTCTTGGATTATTTGCTGAGCACACAGACTGAAAAAGTATGGTGAAAGGATATAACCCTGACCACATCTCTCCTAATTTTAAACCAGGCAGTATCCCCTTGTTCTGTTTGAACGACTATCTCTTGGTCTATGGAAGAAGTATAACCAGAATGTTCCTTAGAAGCGAGGATGGTGAGACTTTGACTCAAGCACTGTGGACATGTTATCAGGAGGTACTAGTTCTTGCAGGACATCATGAATTTATCGCATTAATATTAATGAGAAGGATATAATGTTTTGGCCAGAAAAGGAAGAAGCCGATTTCACTTTTATACATTAAAACTAGAAAAAGCCAAAAAAAAGGAAAGATGTACACTTACCGAGGGCTTAGAATATGCATCCTTTGACAATTGCTTTTCTAAAGCATGAAGTTTTTCTTGGAGGTATCTATTTTGTAAGCGTAAATCTTCTATTACAGAATCTCGAGGAAGAGCTTGGTGGGTCCTATGAACAACCAAAGACTCTTTACTATACTAACTTCAACTATTCACTGTTTTACTGTATTAAAATATAGGAGGAAAATATAATGAATTTATTAACATTGTATTTATTCTAAACTTTACAAAACTTTTAAATTTTTTAAAAAATAAGTTAGGACAGGACTACTTATAAAGTCATCCTCTACAGAGGATTCACTGCAGGGCTCCTTTAAACTGGGAATTTAAAAAGAGTATTCTGATTTACAGAAATACATGAACATTTTAAAGAACATACATCTATGTGTATGGAATTATACAGCTAGCTGAATTAAAATACCCACTAGTTTTAAAACATTATATAATAATTTCATAATATCTAGGTCCTTCTCAAGAAGCTCAAAAATCTTAAAAGATCTCAGACAAGGAGCTCAAGAAAGGGACTGTATAAAATTGTTTATGAACTCCTGTGCTCACCCTTGAGCTACACATGCATAGATATGATCCTAATCAGATACCAAAGACTCTGAGAATTGAACTAACAGACTGAAGACCAGCAGGTACTAAACTGGCTTCTAGGAGATGCAAAACCAGGACAGACTTAAATAGCACTGTAAAGCCTTTGAAAACAGAACTGATATTGGAACTACAGCTTACAAAAAACAGGTTGGAACTTGCAATCTGAACCTAACTGGATCAAATGTCTGCTAAAACAAAAATATCTACATTTAATGTAGGATTTCAACAAGACCCAAGTCTCATAACATAATATTCAAAAGTTCAACAACACAATACAAAATTATGTGGCATACAAAGAACCAGAAATATCCCAGTTCACATGAGAAAAGACAATCAACAGAATCTAATGCTAAGATGACACAGATGTTGAAATTATACAACAAAGACTTTTAAACGGCTATTATACAAATACTCCAATAATTAAGCACAAACACCATGGAAACAATGGAAAAATAGAAAGTCTCAGCAAAGAAATAAAAGATATAAAGAAGAATCAAATAGAAATTTTAGAACTGAAAAGAATAATAAATACACTGGATAGGCTCAATAACAGATTGGAGATGGGCTCAATAGCAGAGTGTAGTGACACATGGAAGAGACAAGACAAGGCAAGACAAGACAAGAGACATCAATAGAAATTATCCAGTGTAAACAATACAGGAAAAAAAAAAGATAAAATGAACAGAGATTTGTACGTGGGAAGAAGTAACAAAAGGTCTAATATTAGTGTCTTTGAAGTGTACTGCATGATTCTATGTATAAGACATTCTCAAAAGGACAAAATTGTAGTGATGGAAAACTATACATTTGCAAAGTTCACAGATCTGCACACCAAATGAAAAAATTCAACTCTACTGTTTGGTAATTTTAAAAATAAAATTAACAACAACAAAAGAAATGACATGGAATCTGGAATGGAAAACAGAGAAGGGAGATAAAAGAGAAGAGGGACCAAGAAATATGAGACAAAGTTAGAGCTGTGAAGAAAAGTAAGAAAGTCCTGGTGGTGCAGTAGCTGAAAAGCTTTTAAGAAAAAACCTGAGTTCTGGAGTAGGTTATCTATAAACTAGAGAAACTGGTCCTGGAAGGTAAGATAAAGGTAAATTTTATTAGAAAAGAAATTCAGATCCAGAATCAATCCTGAAAGAGTCCTCAGAATTCCCACGAAGGAATTAGACTTCCCAGGAAATATGGCATATAGTACCTAAAGCACATTTAAATTTGAAAGGACAATATGACCTTAGTTAGAACGTGATACCAATTCCTGATGAGACCATTACAGTCAGGAAAATTACAAGTCAATCATTCTCATAAACACAGATGTACATACTCTAAACAAACTAATAGCAAACCAAACCCAACAATAATATAAAAAGTATAATACATCATAATCCAATGGAATTTATTCGAGGAATTCAAGCTTGGTTCAATACTTACAATAACAACATAACAGTATATAGAATTATCTCATTGTGGTTTTACTTTGTATTTCACTGATAATTAATGATATTGAGCTACTTTTTATGTATTTGTTGACCATTTGAGTATTTTATTTTGTAAAATACCTTTTCAAGTGCCTGGCCTGATCGTTTTTTTTTCCCCTATTGGATTGTCTGTCTTGTTGATAGAAGGAATTTTTTTACATAATCTGAATATGAGCCCTCTGTGTACATCAATTGTAAATATCTTCTACTGCTCTGTGGTTTGTATTTTTACTCTCTTAATAGGATATTTTCATGGCTAGATGTTCTTTCTTTTGATGCAGTACAATTTATCAGTGTTTTTCTGGATAATGGTTTTTATACCTTGTTTAAGAAAACTTTATTTTTTTTTTATTTTCACATTTAAATCTGTAGTCAACCTGAATTCTTATTTTGTTTTGAATGGTGTGAGGTAGGGGTTTAATTTCAGGCCCAGTCTCCCCTAATACGGAAATTTAATTGATCTAGAACATTTTAGGGAAAATATCATTCTTTCTCTATTGCTGCATAATGCTACCACTGTAAAAATTAAATATCCATATTAGTATGGGCCTGTTTTCTGGGCTCTGTTCTGTTTCCCTGGTCTATCTGTCTATCCTGGTGCCAATACCACACCATCTTGATTACTGTAGCTTTAAGTTTTGCTATCCAGGAGGGAAAGTCTTCCAAGTTTATTCTTTAAGATTTTCATGGCTGTTGCCAGCACTTAGTATTTTTACAAAAATTTTAGAATTAGTTTGTCAATGTCTACTACCAAACACCTGCTTGCATGGAATATGTAAATTTATTTGGGGAGGATTGTGATCTTTATAATTTCATAAAATTAAAAAAGAAAACTATGGTGTTAGAAGGTTGGACAGTGATTAACTTTGAAGATGGGACAGAAAGAAGTGATTGAGAATGGGGAGAAATTCTGGGGTGCTTGAAATATTTTATTTGTTGATTTGAAGTGGTCACAGATATGTTCACTAGGTGTTAAATAATAATGTTGTACTTAGGATATGTTCACTTTTCTGAATAATAATATACTCCAATAAAAAGAGTTTATCAAAAAAAGTAATGAAGCCCTGAGTACATCACCAAAGTCTTAAATACAGAAAGAATAGCTGGGAAAATCTAGCTGAATAGTTGAGAAATCTAGAAATTTTAATTGCTGCAAGCTCAACATGAGGTGGCCAAAAAAAAAAGCATATTGTATCAATAAAATCATATTTACTAGACTAAGGGTAGAAAATTACTCTGATTGTATACTATATTCTGATCAAGTCAGATCTAGAGCACAATATTCAATTCAGGGAACTATATTTTAAAGAGACTAATAAGCAAAGTACATTAAACTCATTTAAAAAATATTAATATGAGCTATTGTTACAGTAAACCAATTTTTCTTTGTTATAAATGGATAGCACATTCCATGTAATAGCTTACCTCATATATGTTATATCACTTTCTAAGTCAAGATTTCTCTTTTTTAATTCTTCCAACTCTTTTTCTGACTCCAAAGCTCGCACTCCCATAACTTGATCAACGGTAATGCCAGTTGTTTTTAGTTTCCTCTGCAAAGTAAGTTTCTCTTTATCAGCTCTGTAGGATTTAATATGTAATCATGAAAAATAGATAATTCACTGTTTGGTTTATTCAATTACTAATCTGTAGCCTACTCATTACCAGACCAATATACGACCATTGGATCATTCTGAATCTTCTATGAGCTAACTTATTTCAAAACCATACGAAGCTCCAATTATAACTGTTCAAATATATTTAAAACACATCTTAAAGAACATAAAAATTACTGAATCACAGGCAATAAACAAAAGTTAAAATTAGAAACATTCTCATATTATGAAGTATGATAAAACTATATAATTTCAAGGTAAATACAAGAAGATTATACACAATTAGTTTCACAATTAAGTTTAAACTCACTTGGCAAAAAGATCCTTTAAAGTATTCAGCTGTTTTGTTAGAGTATAGACTTCCCCCTCTTTCTCTTTTAATTTGTTTCGAATTCCCTCCACTTTGCTTTGCCATTTTTTACCTTCTTCCCACCTAATTAATTCCTCTCGAGCACTCTGAAAGCAATAATAAAGGAGAAAAAAAATTAACAATATTATTTTTTAATTACATTTTGAGATTTGTTTATCAATTATAATTTACATTAAACAAGGTAAATGAACGCTTCCTAGAAATACGTAAGTAGGTTCATTTTGCTATGTAACTTCCAGAATCTTTAGGTATGTCACCTATTAGCAAAAATGTCCTTCATTCTAAGTACACTTTATTCTATAACTTGACGATAAAATTCTTGGAGACAGTTTAAACTAGTGCCAACACCCTTAAGGAGTCTTTAAATATTCTAATACAGACAATCATGACTAAAGTTAAGCTTCGAACAAAGAATCTATATTTACAAACGACCAACACAATTTTGTCACCCCATGAAAATCTCCTAGCATCAGACTCCCTTTTCAAGTGTTTGATGAATATTAATTACTTCATTCATTCAACAGATATTTATTTAGTGTTAATCATATGCCTGGTACTAATCTAGGCACTAGGAATAGAAGCTAGACAAAAACACTACTGTCCTCATGAATTTTACAGTCAAATTTATGTTGGTTGGTTGGGTAGATTGAAGGGAAGGGCACAAAACACAAACAATAAACAAGAAAAATAAAAAACATATATAAGTATCTCCTGCTTTTTGAAAGTTCACTTTATGCCACTTCACTTTTAAGAAAGGCCTACATTAGTACTTGCTTTCGCTAACCAAAAGAAATTCCAAGAGGATTTTCGCTTTTAGGAAAAAAACGGTGAAAAGCGCGGAAATACCATTCAGCCTTTGTTTTGCAGAGAGCCCTAAAAGAGGCAGCATGCACCCTGAGCAGTGAGAGTGGCATCGCCAAGATCCTTCCTCGGGAACTATACTAAGCATTCCTGCTTTGACTATATGTTAGTGTTATTTTAAGTTTTATGTGTTATTTTGTATGATTTGATAGATTATTTTTTGAGTTTGGAGACGCTCAAAACTTTTTCCCATACAAATTAATGGTAATTGATTCTTCACTTTATGTCACTTTTGGCTTACAAAAGGTTTCATAGGAATGCTCTGCTTTCAGACAGTGGGGGAAACCAGTTTACTGTAGTGGATTAGAAGTAGCCCTGGTAGTGCAGTGGTTAAGTGCTTGGCTGCTAACCGAGAGGTCAGCAGCTCAAATCCAACAGTGGCTCTGCTGAACATGTGGTAGTCTGTTTCTGTAAAGACTGACAGCCTTGAAAACCCTATAGGGCAGTTCTACTCCACCCTATAGGGTCACTATGAATTGGAATCAACTCAAGGGCAATGGGTAGTGGGTAATGGGTAATATTTTACCTGGGGATAAGTGCTACCAGAAAAAAAAAAAGAAAAACTAGGAAAGGAATTAGGGAACTTCAGGGAGGAGGTGTTGTGGTTTGTTATAACTGAGCTAAAGTGGCCAAGGAAAGCCTGTATAATGCAAAACAGTCCTATGTTCTAAACATACTTTTGAATGTCCTACTGGACATTGGGTAAATCTGCTGCAAATTACCTCTTCAAAGTGTTAAAAAGTAAAGATGTCACCTTGAAGACTAAGGTATGCCCTACCCAAGCCACGGTGTCTTCAATTGCCTCATATGATGCGAAAGCTAGACAATGAATAAGGAAGACTGCAGAAGAACTGACACCTATGAATCGTGGTGTTGGCGAAGAGTACTGAATATAACATGGATTGCCAAAAGAATGAACAAATATGTCTTGGAAGAAGTACAACCAGAATGCTACTTAGATGCAAGGATGGCGAGACTACGTCTCACATACTTTGGACATGTTATCAGCTGGGATCAGTTCCTGAAGGACATAATGCTTGGTAGAGCGTCAGCGAAAAGGAGGAAGACCTTCAATGAGATGGACTGACACAGTGGCTGCAACAATAGGCTCAAGCATAACAATGATTGTGAGGATGGCGCAAGTCCCGGCAGTGTTTCGTTTTGTTGTACATAGGGTCGCCATTGGTTGGAACCAACTCAACAGCACCTAATAACAACTGGACATTTATATACTAGTTAAAATTATCTAAGCTAAGAACTTATCTTCATTCTAAATATGAACACCTTGCAATTTTAAAATTCTTTTAATATACACTGAATTTTCTAGGAATACAATGGCCATATAAAAATCCATGGAAGACTGTAGGCTCCTTCTTGGTGAGAACTGTATCAACAACTAATTATCACTTTGGAACTCAAATTACAAATGGCAATGCCATTGTGACATATGAACTGCCTATATAATGTGTTTTTATCAGTCTGCATTTGTAGGTTCAAATTCACATTAATGCTAAGTAAAGGTGCAAGTACGTGACTATTTTCATTATGTTTTCTAGTGTAGCCATGACAGAACATTTACTTATTGAAATATAAATAATATATTAATTATTTTGTTGTAAGTTATTTTCCTTTAGATTTCATTTAGGATATTTATATCACTATTTTGAAAAACATGTATACAAGTTGTTTATATTAACACTGAATTTCATTCCAAACAGTAAAGAGGGCATTATGAAACACTGTATTTATTATAAAAGGGGATGTAGGGTTGACAGGATTGATAACCATGGCTTAAAGTCAAATTCCCAACTAAGGTTATGTGCCTTACCAAAACTATGATTTTCAACACTGCCCAATTTTTTACCTCATTTATTTAGTTCAGCTAACCAGTACATTTTTTTAAAAAATTTAAAAACTTCAGTAAGTGTTTGATAGCTATTAGCATCCTTTTTTCTGAAATATATACAAGGCTTTATCCATACTGCCAGAAATGTAAATATTAGTTGAGGGCAAAATGTGTATAAGTTAATAATTCTGCAGCATGGAGTACTTTGTTGGGATTAGGTGTTCTATCCTACCTGAAAGTACCTAATAAAGTAAAAGTGAGGGGAAGCAAGGCTGACAGAATTTAAAGATAAACAGAAAAATAACAAAGGGAAATGTCACCAAGGGTTTGTTCTAACTGGGGGTCAGAGGGAAGAAGGGAGAGAACAGGATGGAGAGAGAAGTTCTCTTTTCATATTTTCTTGTATTGACAGCCTCCTATGCATATATTTTGTAACAATAAAATTGCATTTTAAAATTTTCATTCATTCAAGAAATACTGAGCATCTATTCATGTCAGTAACTGTTCTAGGTACTAGAGATACAATAAAAGAACAAAACAGGTAAAGTCCCTTCCATCAAAGCTCACAGTCTAAGGAAGAGAGGCAAAAGATAAACACATAGATATGTAAATATGTTGTTTGTCAGATGGTAATAAATCCTATGCAGAAAAGCAGCTTAAGGAGAATAGGAATGCAAGGCATGGGGATGAGTTTTGTTACCTTATTATAATTAGGCTGCAAACACTGCTAACAGCAAAAAGGTGTTGATATTTACAAACAACCAATATGAATGCACTCTATGAAAACATTCATAAATTAGAAATGCCTGTCATTGTGGAATCTAATAGGAAATTTTTATTAGAGTTCAAGATATGGATCCATATTGAGATACAAATTTCAATATGTAGTGTTGACCTCTGTGTTTTTGTTCTTTTTCTAGTTATTCTTAATATCTTTACACTGGTATGAATTTGAGGCTTATAAAAAGATATCACATATTATCTGACTGTCAAAATAATCTTGAGAAATACACAATGTAGATAGTATTATTTCTATTTTAAAGAAGAATAAGCTGAAGCACAGAGGTTAGGAGCCAAGGTAAAGGTCACAAGGCTATTCTGACAGCAACCAGGTTAGAAACCGGTGTTCAAGGATCAGCACTATTCCCAAATAGGGAGGCAGTGAAGAAAGCAACCCAGATAGGTAAGTACATTTTGATCTTGTGCTTTTCAACCAGGAGAGCTTCTGACAGCAAGTATGTTGTAGTTTCATGCATATAAGCACATTTTAATCAAAAGGATACTGACACTGATGAATTTTCAGAGGGAAAATATTTTTTTGGAGTATATTCTATTAAGATATCTTCATTCTATTACCTATTTTCTATTTGATGCCATTAAAAACACTTCATTTTCTAGTTACTAAAAATATTATATAGACATTGAATATTTTCTGGATAAATATTACAATAAAAGCTTTTCATAACCATAGCTCCTCCACTATGATTTTTTTCAGGGTCAAATATTGATATAAACACAGATTTTTCGCAGGTCACTTTTGATATTTTCAATATTACCCGGAAGGCAGAAGTGTGCAGTTTATTATTCACAGCAAATTTAATGATATGCATTTTAGCCTAAAATTTTTAGCTTTTCTTTGGGCTGATTATTTCTATCAGCAATTTTTAATACAAAATAGTTTACTAGGTATCTCAGTCATCCAGTGGTGCTATGACAGAAATACCACAAGTGGATAGCTTTTAACAAAGAGAAATTTATTCTCTCACAGTCCAGTAGGCTACAAGTCCAAATTTAAGGCATCAGCTATAGGGGAAGGCCCTCTCTCTCTGTTGGTTCTGGAGGAAGGTCCTTGTGATGCATCAGTCTTCCCTTGGTCTGGGAGCATCTCAGCGTAGGAACCTCAGGTCCAAAGGAAATGCTCTGCCCCTAGCACTGCTATCTTGGTGGTATGAAGTCACCATGTCTCTCTACTCTCTTCTCTCTTATATTTCAAAAGAGATTGGCTTACAGGCAGGGCCAAGACGGCAGAGTAGCCAGACACTTCTGGTGGTGCCTCTTACAACAAAGACCCGAAAAACAAGTGAATCGATTATATACAACAATCTAGGAGCCCTGGACATCAAAGGCAAAGTTGAGGAATCGGACTGAGAGACAGGGGGAGACAGAGACAGTTCAGAAGCAGCGAGGAGTTGCCAGACCTGACCTGGCAGGAGCCAAAGCCCTTCAGGCCGGATCAGCTCATGGTGCACAGTGAGGCAAGCAGCGACACTCAGGAGGCGTTTTACACATTGGGAGAGACCCAGTGGCAGAGAGTCTACTCGAGCATTCAGAACCAGTGAGAAGCAGCCCTCAATCAGCGAAAGATAAGTACTTGCATCTGGCCTACTGTGCAGATCAAAAACAGCCTGCTTTGGGAAAAACCTCTCTCCCATTTACCTTCCCACTCCCTGCTCTGCACTGGGTTCAGGACAGCTTCACTGACTGCCGAGTCCCCTGGGCCAGAAGTAGGACCCAACATGTGCCCTGAGCCATTCTCCCAGAATTGGAGAAGGAACAAACTAAAAAATGGGAAAAAATAATCTGCTGGCTCCCCTAAGCCAGGAATTCAGAGTAGGCACAGCTCCTTTGCCTAGGCACAAGCATTAAGAGGTCCACAGACTTTGAGTGCCTCTTCCCCCTGCAGAAACGTGTGGGCCCATTTCAACAGCATAGGCCCATATTACCAAAGTACAACAGGGTATATATCGGAACTCTAACTTCAACTGTTTCAGCTGTGAAGTGGCAGGTTTGTGACATTTGACACTGCTATGCCCATTAAGCAGAGTCTTCACCTACCCACATCAGGGGCCTGAGGACTGACGGCTCCACCCACGTGACCTAGCCACCTGAGACAGGGGCCCAAGAATAAGTGGTGCTCCCCAGTCCTTACAGTCAACAGCACTGGGAGCTCATAGTCCAGCTGCAAAACCCACCCACCTACGCACTCTAGGAAACAGGGACATGCCTTCCTCCCGGATACTCAGGGGTGGCCATTGGCCCTCTGCCTTGCTCAGCATGTGACCACCTGCTGCAACCAGATACCTGGTTGCAGCCTACACCAACCACCCATGCCTGTCTAGGTCTGTGGGTGAGAGCCTGCACCACATACTTGGCGGCCGACTACCTGGACACCTGAGCTGAATCCATATAGGAGGAGGGAGTGGACTCCTGGGCTCACAGACTTAGTGGCAAGTCTGGCCACCTGGTGGCAGGACACTGGAGCTTCAGGGACACCAGTGATCAGGCTAGTTCACATGAGTAGCCTATTTACATATATCAAAACAAAACAAAACAAAACAAGAAGCTAGGACAAAATAAGAAAACATAAAATAAATATAATAACTTATTGATGGCTCGGAGAAAACAGTTAATATCAAATCACATAAAGAGGCAGATGATGATGACTTCAGTAAGCTCCAAAAATAAAGAATCAAGAAATTTTCCAGAGGAAGATAATTTCTTCAAATTACCAGAGGTAGAATACAAGAGATTAATATACAGAACTCTTTAAGAGATCAGGAAGGGGATCAGACAAAACACAGACCAAGCAATAAAGGAACTTAAGAAGATTAGAGAAGAGCACAATGACAAATTTAACAGGCTGCAAGAATCCACAGAGAGACAGAAATGAGAAATCCAGAAAATTAACAGTAAAATTTCACAATTAGACAATTCAATAGAAAGTCATAGGAGCAGAACTGAGGCAATGGAAGTCAGAATTAGTGAGACTGAAGATAAAGCACTTGACATCAACTTATATGAGGAAATACCAGATAAAAGAATTTAAAAAAATGAAGAAACTTTAACAATTATGTGGGACTCTATGAAGAGGAATAACCTACAAGTGATTGGAGTACCAGAACAGGGGGGATAATACAAAATATAGAGAGAATTGTTGAAGAGAATTGTTGAAGATTTGTTGGCAGAAAACTTCCTTGATATCGTGAAAGATGAGAAGATATCTTTCCAAGATGCTCATCGAACCCCACATAAAGTAGATCCCAAAAGAAAGTTACCAAGACATATAATCAAACTTGCCAAAACCAAAGATAAAGAGAGAATTTTAAGAGCAGCTAGAGATAAATGAAAAGTCACTTACAAAGGAGAGTCAATAAGACTAAGCTTGAACTACTCAGCAGAAACCATGCAGGCAAGAAGGCAATGGGATGACATATATAAAGCCTTGAAGGAAAAAACCTGCCAGCCAAGAATTATATATCCAGCAAAACTGTCTCTCAAATATGGTGGCGAAACTAGGACATTTCCAGATAAAGGGAAGTTTAGGGAATTTGCAAAAATCAAACCAAAATTACAACAAATACTAAAGGGGGTCCTTCAGTTACAAAATCAATAACATCAGACAACAACCCAAGACTAGAACACAGGACAGAGCAATCAGATATCAACCCAGATACGGAAGTCACAAAAATAAATCAAAGTTAAAACACTGAAAATAGGGAAACGGAGATGTCAATATGTAAAAGATGACAACATTAAAACAAAACGAGGGACTAAAAAATGTACACATAGATTTTTCATATGGAGAGGAAATCAAGGTGACGTAAAGAAATAAAAGACTGGTTTAAACTTAGAAAAACAGGGGTAAATATTAAGGTAACCACAAAGAAAACTACCAGTCCCATATATCAAAATAAAAAACTAGAAAATATACTCAGCAAACACAAAATCAACAACAATGAAAAAGATGAAAAGAAAATACATAAAAATGACTCAGCACCGAAAATTATGTGGGAAAAAAGAAACTGTCAACAACACACACAAAAAAAAGACATTAAAATGACAGCACTAACCCATACCGAACAATAATAACACTGAATGTAAATGGACCCAATGCACCAATAAAAAGACAGAGAGTGGCAGAATGGATAAAAAAAAATACGATCCGTCTATATGCTGCTTACGAGAGACACATTTTAGACTTAAAGACACAAACTAAAACTCAAAGGATGGGAAAAAATATACAAATAACACTCAAAAAAGAGCAGGAGTGGCAACATTAATCTCTGAGAAAACAGACTTTAAAGTAAAACTCACCACAAAGAATACGGAAGGACACAATATAATGATTAAAAAGTCAATAAACCACAAGGAAATAAGTATAATAAATATTTATGCACCCAATGACAGGGCTCCAAAATACAAAAAACAAACTATAACAGCACTGAAAAGAAAGACAGCTCCACAATAATAGTAGGAGATTTCAACACACCACTTTTGGTGAAGGACAGAACATACAGAAAGAAACTCAATAAAGACATGGAAGGCCTAAATGTTACAATCAACCAACTTGACATCATGGACATACACAGAACACTCCACCCAACAGCAGCTAAGTATACTTACTTTTCCAGTGCACATGGAACATTCTCCAGAACAGAACACCTATCAGGCCATAAAGCAAGCATTAACAGAATCAAAGCATTGAAATATTACAAAGCATCTTTTCGGACCACAAAGCCATAAAAGTAGAAATCAGTAACGGAAAAAGAAATTTAACCACATGGAAACACCTTGCTCAAAAACTACTGTGTTACAGAAGAAATTAAGGATGGAACAAAGAAATTCATAGACTCAAACGAGAATGAAAACACATCCTACTAGAACCTTTGGGACACAGCAAAAGCAGTGCTCAGAGGTCAGTTTACAGCAATAAATGCACACAATCAAAAGGAAGAAAGGGCCAAAATCAAACATTAACTCTACAACTTGAACAAGGAGAAAGAGAGCAGTAAAAGAAGCCCTCGGGGGCCAGAAGAAAGGAAATAAGAAGAAGTAGAGTAAAATTCAATGAAACGGGGAATAGAAAAACAATTGAAAGAGTTAACAAGACCAAAAGCTGGTTCATTGAAAAGATCAACAAAATTGATAAATCATTGGCCAAACTGACAAAAAAAAAAAAACAGGAGAGTAAGCAAATAACCCGTACAAGAAATGAGATGCGTGATATCACAACAAACCCAACTGAAATTAAAAGAATCATAACAGAACACTATGAAGAATTGTACTCTAACAAATTGGAAAACCTACAGGAAACAAACAGATATCTAGAAACCCACTACCTACCTAAACTAACACAAACAGAGGTAGAACAACTAAATAAACCTATAACAAAAGAAGAGACTGAAAAGGCAATTTAAAAACTCCCAACCAAAAAAAAAAAAAAAAAAAAACCTGGGCTGGACGGTTTCACTGGAGAATTCTACCAAACTTTCAGAGAACAGTTAACAGTATTACTACTAAACATATTTCAAGGCATAGAAAAGGATGAAATACTTCCAAACTCATTCTATGAAGCCAGCAGAACCCAGATACCAAAACCAGGTAGAGACACCACAAAAATAGAAAATTACAGACCAATATCCCTCATGAACATAGACGCAAAAATCCTCAATAAAATTCTAGCCAATAGAATTCAGCAACATAACAAAAAAAATAATTCACCATGATCAAGTGGGATTTATACAGGGATGGTTCAACATGAGGAAAACAATGTTTTCCATCACATAAATAAAACAAAAGCCAAGAACCACATGATCTTATCAATCAATGCAGAAAAGGCATTTGACAAAGTCCAACAACCATTCATGATAAATACTCTCAACAAAATAGGAATAGAAGGAAAATTCCTCTGTATAATTAAGGGCATCTATACAAAGCCAACAGCCAACATAATCCTAAGTGGAGACACTTTGAAAGCATTCCCCTTGAGAACAGGAACCAGACAACGATGCCCTTTATCACCACTCTCACTCAACACTGTGCTGGAGGTCCTAGCCAGAGCAATTAGGCTAGAAAAAGAAACAAAGGACATCCAAACTGGTAGGGAAGAAGTCAAAGTAGCTCTATTTGCAGATGATATGATCCTATATGCAGAAAACCCCAAAGAATACACAAGAAAACTACTGGAACTAAGAGAAGATTTCAGCAAAGTTTCAGGACACAAGACATACAAAAATCAGTTGGATTCCTCTACACCAACACACAGCACTTCCAAGAGGAAAACAAATAAATACCATTTAGAATAGCCCCCAAGAAGATAAAATACTAAGGAATAAATCTAACCAGAGATGTAAAAGACCTATTAAACAAAACTACAAGACACTACTGCAAGAAAACAAAGGAGACTTACATAAGTGGAAAAACATACCTTGCTCATGGATAGGTAGACTCAACATTGTGAAAATGTCAAAGCGATCTAGAGATACAATTTAATCCCAATCCAAATTCCAATGGCATTTTTTAATGGGATGGAGAAACAAATCACCAACTTCTTTTGGAAATGGAAGAAGCCCCGGAATAGTAAAGCATTACTCAAGAAGAACAAAGTGGGAGGCCTCACACCACCTGATTTTAGAACCTATTATATTGCCACGATAGTCGTAACAGCCTGGTACTGGAACAACAACAGATACATAGATGAATGGAACAGAATTAAGAATCCAGACTTAAATTCATCCACGTATGAGCAGCTGATATTTGACAAAGGCCCAAAGTCCGTTAATTGGGGAAAAGACAGTCTCTTTAACAAATGGTGCTGGCATAACTGGGTATCCATCTGCAAAAAACTGAAACAAGACCCACACCTCACACCATGCACAAAAACTAACTCAAAATGGATCAAAGACCTAAATGTAAAATTAAAAACGATAAAGAACATGATAGAAAAAATAGGCAGGAGCCCTAATACATGGCATAAACACTACACGAACCATAACCAACAATGCAGAAGCACCAGAAGAGAGACTAGGTAACTGGGAGCATCTAAACATCAAACATTTATGCTCATCAAAAGACTTCACCAAAGATTAAAGAGACAACCTACAGACTGGGAAAAAATTTTTGGGTTCAACACATCCGAACAGTGTCTAATCTCTAAAATCTACAAGACGCTGCAAAACCTCAACAACAAAAAGACAAATAACCCAATTAAAAAATAGGCAAGGGAGATGAACAGGCACTTCACCAAAGAAGACATTCAGGTGGCTAACAGACACATGAAGAAATGCTCACAATCAGTAGCCATTAGAGAGATGGAAATCAAAACTACAATGAGATACCACCTCATCCCAGCAAGGCTAGCATTAATCCAAAAAACACAAAATAATAAATGTTGGAGAGGTTGTGGAGAGACTGGAACACTTATACAGTGTTGGTGGAAATGTAAAATGATACAACCACATTGGAAATCGATTTGGTGCTTCCTTAAAAAGCTGGAAATAGAAGTACCATACTATCAGCAATCCCACTCCTTGGACTATATCCTAGAGACATAAGAGCTATCACACAACTAGATATATGAACACCCATGTTCACTGCAGCACTGTTCACTATAGCAAAAACATGGAAACAACCTAGGTGCCCATCAATGGATGAGTGGATAAACGAATTATGGTATATTCACACAATGGAATACTATGCAACGATAAAGAACAACAATGAATCCGAGAAACATAACATGGAGGAATTTGGAAGGCGTTATGCTGAGTAAATTCAGTCAGTCACAAAAGGACAAATAATATATAAAACCACTATTGTAAGAACTCATGAAAAGGTTTAAACACAGAAGAAAACATTCTTTGATGGTTACGAGGGTGGTGAGGGAGGTTTAGGGTTATTCATTAAATAGAAAGTAGACAAGAATTATCTTAGGTGGGAGACTTCTGGCAACATGGTGCTCTAGGCAGAAGCACCACACCGTCCCTCCACAGCAAAGATCCGAAAAACTAAGCCAAACAGAGAAAACAGCAATCCTGAAACCCTAAACATCAAATGAAGAGATAAAGAACTCAACCAACCACCAAATGGAATAAGAAACTGACAGAGAACAGACAGCCAGAAGACATACATGGAGAGGTCCCATCTCAGCTAACGCAGCACGGATCCGCCATCTTGACTCTTTTCAGAGACCAGCAAATATGGGGAATGAAAAAGCAGTTTCATGGAGCTTCCAGCAGGAGATAGAACAACCAGTAAACAGTGATATACACTTTCCCACCCCTGACCCTTCTTCACCCCCACTCAGCCTCCTCTACTTCCCGCAGCCACAGTCTCTTGGCCAGGAAGCACCAACTGCTTGGATTACACCTGCCCACAATGGCCCACTCCCTGAGGGCCATTTGTTGGCTGCTGGAGTTGCTTTTTTCCATTTCTTTTGATTTCTTCCTTACCTCTCACCACCTCCCCCTCATTTGCTTAAATACCTGGCTCCATGCGCCATCTTTGCTTCTTCCTGAGGGGCTGTGGAACTCCATTCGAGTGTGGAACTGCTTCCCAGTCCATGCTGCCATGCTGGTGGGATCCCGGGACTTCTTTTTGTTTGTTTGTTTTCAGTTGTTTGTTTGTTTTCAGTTGTTTGTTTGTTTTCTTTTTCTCTTCTGGAGTTGGGAGTCCATTCTGGCTGGGCGGTGCTGTGAGGCTTGGGAACTAACCCCTCACCTTGCGCAGATGTGCAGAGGGATCCCTGACAGCATTTCTTTTTTGGGTTTTTTTTTTTTTTCTGTTTTTTTGGGGGTTTTTCTTGTTCTTTTTTTTTTTTTTAATTTGTTTTGTTATCTTTTCCCTTTTTTTCCCTTTTTGTCTTTCTTCATTACTCAGTTTCTCATCCCCCTATACCTTCCTTCTCTTCCTCTCCCCTGGATACCTGGC
The DNA here is from genome assembly GCA_030035585.1 of Dugong dugon. NCBI lineage: Eukaryota > Metazoa > Chordata > Mammalia > Sirenia > Dugongidae > Dugong > Dugong dugon. The sequence continues at coordinate 47,959,664 of CM057465.1, forward strand.
ACTGAATACCTACCTCTATACCTTCTAGCCAGGTTGTACTTCAACACCTGGGAACAACCTCCCCAGACCTCGTAGTTGCACCGGTGGGATCCTTGGGAGCTTTGCTATTCTTTTGTCTTTCTAATTTTTATTTATTCATTCTTTTTTTTTTCTTCTTCCCCTTTTTGTTTTTCTCCATTTCGTAGTCTCTCATCTCTCCACTCCAATGGCAAGCTCCCTGATCACTGTGTTTGTTGGTATGTTTTTGGCTCCTATTCCTCTCTCCTCTCTCCCATACCCATCTTAGCTCTACATATCACAATCTCCCTGCTCTATCCTGCCTACCTGCACCGTGTGCTTAACATCACACCACCAAGCAGCACAGGAATGGCCTACCAGAACCTGCCCTGCACTGATTACCAACCCACCCTGGTGGCTGTAGTACGTGCCACAAAAAGCCCATCCCAGCAACTCCTCTGCAACAAGACCTGCCCTGCTGTACCATATCTGAGCGACTGACCCTGCCAATTGGAGAAGGGGGCAAAAATTATTGTGCCCACAGACGAACTAACAAAAAAGAACATACACACCGCCTGGTAAGAAATAGCCAAATTAAAAAAAAAAAAGGACAAAACAAACAAATCTACAATCACAAAATGAGAAAAATAACTAATGAATGCCCCAAAGACAGCAGACAACATCAAAACATTTACAAAAATAGGACAGGATGATTCCAGTAGGTGTCCAAAATAACACACCACCACCTGACTTTCCAGTAGAAGAAAAGGCACTAGAACTACCTAATATGGAATACTAATCTCTAATACTCAGAATTATCCAAGAATTGAAGCAAAAAACAGATAAAAAATTAGGAAAAAATAGACAAATTCATGGAAAAGACAAACAAAAAAAAAAAATCAAAGAATTCAGGAAAATAATGCAGGAACAAACTGCCAAAGTAAATTCACAACTAGAAATTATACAAAACAACAATTAGAAATCCAAAACATAAACAACAAGATTTCAAAAACAGACACTGTCACAGAAGGGCTGAGGAGGAGATCTGAAATGGTGGAAGACAGGATCAGTGGAACTGAAGACAAACACTTAGATACAACTCTGGTCAAGGAAAGCTCAGGAAAAAAACAAAGAAAAATGAAGAGACCCTGAGAATTATGTGGGATACAATCAAAAGCAAAAATTGCAAGTGATCAGAGTTCCAAAACGGGGAAAAAACAGAAAACACAGAGAGGATCATTGATGAACTGCTGACAGAAAAATTCCCCAATATCAAGAACGATGAAAAGCTGGCCATTCAAGAAGCTCCACAAACCACATATAGAATAAACCCTAAAAGAAAATCACCAAGGCATATCTTAATCACACTCGCAAAACCAAAGACAAAGAATCCTGAGAGCAGCTTGAGAAAAACAAAAGTAACATACAGAGAAGAAACAATAAGACTAAGCTCAGACTATCTGGCAGAAACCATGCAGGCAAAAATGCAATGGTATGACATATATACAACATTGAAAGAAAAAAATTGCCAGCCAAGAATAATATACCCTGTAAAACTCTCGTTCAAATATGATGGTGAAATTAGGACATTTCCAGATAAACAGAAAATAAGGGAATATGTAAAAACCAAACCAAACTTACAAGAATTATTAAAGGGAGTCCTTCGATCTGAGAATGAACAACTACAGCTCACGGGCTGAATCTAGGACACAGGACTGTACCAGCCAGATACCAATCCAGGAAATGAACTCTCAAGGACTATCCAAAACCAAAAGAAATACAACAGGGAATCAGAGCAGTTAATGTGTAAATGACAACAACATCAGAACAATAAAAGAGGGAATAAAGAGTGCAGGTATAGAATCTTTTAATAGAGAGGAAGGCAAGGTGAAACCAAGTAATAATACACTCCTTCAAACTTAGAAAGATAAGGGTAAATTTCACAGTAACAACAAAGAAAGCTAACAAAAATACTCATAAAAACAGAGGAAAAACATGAAGTCTCAGGAAAAACAAAATCTACAAAAAAAAATAAGAAATGAAAAAAAATCCACAAACAAAAGGAATTCAGCACAGGAGAGTAATAAAAATAAGAAAACATCAGCACTACAAAAAAAAAGCTCTACAAAAAGACAGCAATAAACTCACATCTATCATAATTACACTGAATGTAAATGGCCTCAATGCACCCATAAAGAGATGGAGAGTGACAGAATGGATTAAAAAACAGGATCCATCAATATGCTGTCTACAAGAGACACACCTTAGAAACAAAGAAGTAAATTTATTAAAAATTAAAAGTTGGAAAAAAATATATCAAGCTAACAACTACCAAAAAAGAGCAGGAGTGGCAATACTAATCTCAGATAAAATAGACTTTAAAACAAAATCCAAAATAAAAGACAAAGAAGGACACTATATAACAATTAAGGGGATGATCCATCACAAAGACATAAGCATAATAAACATCTACACACCCAATGACAGGGCTCCAAAATACATAAAACAAACTTTAACAGTACTGAAAAGAGAAATTCACAGTTCCAAAATAATAGTAGGAGATTCAACACACCACTCTGAGTAAAGGACAGAAAATCTAAAAAGAAACTCAGCAAAGATACAGAAGACCTAAAGGGCACAATCAGCCAACCTGACCTCATAGACATATACAGAACACTCCATCCAACAGCTGCAAAGTACACATTCTTGTCCAATGCACATGGAATGTTCTCCAGAATAGACCACATCTTAGGCCACAGAGAAATCCTCAACAGGATCTAAACTACTGAAACAATACAAAGTATCTTCTTGGACTACAATGCCATGAAGGTAAAAATTAACAACGGAAGGAGGAAGGAAAAAAAATCAATTACATGGAAACTGAATAACACTCTGCTTACAAACCACTGGGTAACAGAAGAAATCATAGATGGAATCAAAAAATTCGTAGAATCAAATGACAATGAAAACACATCATACCAAAACCTTTGGGAAAAAGCAAAGGCAGTCCTCAGAGGACAATTTATAGCAATAGATGCACACATCAAAAAAGAAGGGACAAAATCAAAATATTAACTACATAACTCAAAAAAACAGAGAACAGCAAAAAAAGCCCACAGCCACAGAAGAAAAGAAATAATAAAGATCAGAACAGAAATTAATGAAATAGAGAACAGAAAAACAATAGAAAGAATCAACAAAACCAAAAATTGTTTCTTTGAAAGGATCAACAAAATCGACAAAACACTGGCCAGATTGACAAAAGAAAAACAGGAGAGGACACAAATAACCCAAATAAGAAATGAAATGGGTGATACTACAACAGACGCAACTGAAATAAAAAGGATCATATCAGAGTATTATGAAAAACTATACTTTAACAAATTTGAAAACAAAGGAAATGGATGAATTTCTAGAAACACAATACCTACACCGAAATGACAACAAAGTGATGTTGAAAATCTGAACAGACCCATAACAGGAGAAGAGATTGAAAAGGTAATAAAAAAAAAACTCTGAACAAAATAAACCCTGGCCCAGGTGACTTCACTGGAGAATTCTACAAAACATTTACAGAAGAGCTTGTACCAGTACTACTCAAACTATTTCAGAGCATACTAAAGGAAGCAACACTTCCAAATTCATTCTATGAAGCCAGCATAACCCTGATAACAAAACCAGGCAAAGACGCCACAAAAAAAGAAAATTACAGACCAATCTCTCTCATGAATATAGATGCAAAAATCTCAACAAAATTCTAGCCAATACAATTCAGCATCATATCAAAAAAATAATACACCACAAACAAGTAGATTCATACCAGGTATACAAGGATAGTTCAACATTAGAAAATCAATCAACGTAATCCACTAGATAAATAAAAGGAGAGAAAAGAATCATGTGATCATCTCATTTGATGCAGAAAGGCATCTGACAAAGTCCAACACTCATTCTTGATAAAAACTCTCAATAAAATACGTAGAGAAGGGAAATTTCTCAACGCAATAAAGGGCATCTATGCAAAACCAACAGCAAACATCATTCTTAATAGAGAGAGGCTGAAAACTTTCCCCTTGAGAACAGGAACAAGACAAGGATGGCCTTTATCACCACTCCTATTTAACAGTGTGCTGGAAATTCTAGGTAGAGCAATAAGGCAAGAAAAAGAAATAAACAGCATCCAATTGGTAATGAAGAAGTTAAAGTGTCCCTGTTTGCAGATGATATGATATGATATGAAAACCCAAAAGACTCCATGAGAAAACTACTGGAACTAATAGAAAGATTCAGCAGAGTAGCAGGATACAAGATAAACATACAAAAATCAGTTGGATTAGTATACACCAATAAAGAGAACGATAAAAAGGAAATCAGGAAAACAATACCATTTTCAATAGCCCCTAAAAAGGTAAAATACTTAGGAATAAATCTGACCAGGGATGTAAAAGACCTACACAAAGAAAACTACAAAGCATTACTGCAAGAAACTCAAAGGGATCAACATAAATGGAAAAACATACCATGCTCATGGATAGGTAGACTCAACATTGTGAAAATGACAATTCTACCCAGAGTAATTTACAAGTACAATGCAATTCTGATCCAGATACCAACAACATTCTTCAAAGAGATGAAAAAACTAATCATTAACTTTATATGGAAAGGGAAGACGTCCCGAATAAGTAAAAAACTACTGAAGAAAAAGAATAAAGTTGGAGGACTCACACTACCTGACTTCAGAACCTACTATACAGCTACGGTAGTCAAAACAGCCTGGTACTGGTACAACGACAGATACATTGACCAATGGAACAGAATTGAGAACCCAGATGTAAATACATCCACCTACAGTCACCTGATCTTTGACAAGGGCCCAAAGTCCATCGAATGGGGAAAAGACAGTCTTTTTAACAAATGGTGCTGGCAAAACTGGATATCCATCTGCAAAAAAATGAAACAGGACCCATACTTCATGCCATATACAAAAACTAATTCAAAATGGATCAAAGACATAAATATAAAGCCCAAAACTATAAAGTTCATAGAAGAAAAATTAGGACCAACGCTACAGGCCCTAATACACGGCATTAACAGGATACAAACCATAACCGTTAACAGACAAAACCCAGAAACTAAGCTAGATAACTGCAATCTTCTAAAAATCAAACACTTATGCTCTTCAAAAGACTTCACCAAAAGAGTAAAAAGAGAACTTATAGACTGGGAAAAAAATTTTGGACAGTAAAAGTCAGACAAAGGTCTAATCTCTATAATCTACAAAAAAATTCAACACCTCTACAACAAAAAGACGAATAATGCTATAAAAAAACAGGCAAAGGAAATGAACTTCACCAAAGAAGACATTCAAATGGCCAACAGACACATGAGGAAATGCTCGTGATCACTAGCCATTAGAGAAATGCAAATTAAAACCACAATGAGATACCAACTCACCCCGGCATTACTGGCACCAATCAAAAACACTGGAAATAACAAATGTTGGAGGGGCTGCGGGGAGATGGGAACTCTTATGCACTGCTGGTGGGAATGCAATATGATACAACTATTTTGGAAAATGATATGGCACTTCCTTAGAAAGCTAGAAATAGACATACCATACGATCCAGCAATCCCACTCCTAGGAATATATCCTAGAGAAATAAGAGTCGTCACTCGAATAGACATATGCACGCCTATGTTCATGGCAGCATTGTTCACTATAGCAAAAAGATGGAAACAACCTAGATGCCCATCAACAGATGAATGGGTAAACAAACTATGGTACATAAACACAATGGAGCACTATGCAATAAGAAAGAACAATGATGAATCTGTGAATCATCTCATAACATGGATGAAACTGGAGGACATTATGCTGTGTGAAATAAGTCAATCACAAAAGGACAAATATTGTATGAGACCTCTATTGTAAAAACCCATGAAAAAAAAAGTTTACACACAAAAAGTAACAATCTTTGTTGGTTACCAGGGATGGGAGGGGTGGGGGAAATACTAAATAGGCAATAGATAAGTGGTATCTTTGTTGAAGGGTGAGACAGTATACAATACTGGGGAAACCAGCATAACTTGTATAAGGAAAGGTCATGGAAGCTCCATAGACACATCCAAACTCCCTGAGGGACTGAATTGCTTTGCAGAGTTCTGTGGGGACCATGGTCTCGGAGAACATCTAGCTCAATTGGCGTAACAGTTCGTAAAGACAATGTTCTACATTCTACCTTGGTGAGTAGCGTCTAGGGTCTTAAAAGCCTGTGAACAGCCCTCTAAGATACTCCACTGGTCTCATCCCTTCGGGAGCAAGGGAGAATGAAGAGAACAGGATACAAGGAAAAGATTAGTCCAAAGTACTAAAGGACCACAGCTACCAAGGCCTCCACCAGACTGAGTCCAGTACAGCTAGATGGTGCCCAGCTACCACTACTCACTGCTCTGACCCAGATCACAACAGAAGGTTCTGGAGAGAGCAGGAGAAGGATGTGGAACAAAATTCTAATACACAGAAAAAGATCAGATTTACTGGCGTGATAGAGACAGGAGAAACCCTGAGAGTATGGCCTCCAGGCACCCTTTTAGCTCAGTGGTGAAGTCACTTCCAAGGTTCACCGTTCAGCTGGGGATTGGACGGCCCCATAAAACAAAATGGGACTAATAAGGCACAGCAGTCCAGGGACAAGGACTAGAAGGCAGAAGGGGACAGGAAAGCTGGTGATAGGGAACCCAAGGTTGAGTAAAGACAGTGTAGACATGTAGTGAGGTTGTTAACCGTTGTCAAAAGGCAACTAGTGTACTATCTGTTTAATGAGAAGCTATTTTGTTCTGTAAACCTTCATCTAAAGTGAGAATAGCAGCACAACTGGAAGAATGTAACTGATGTCACTGAAGTGTGCGTGTAGACATTTTTGAAATGGTGTATCTTTGGCTATGTATATTTTCGCCAAAAACAAAAGTCAAGAAGGGAGAGGGTTGACATGTTGTAGGGTTGTTAACCAATGTCATAAAACAATATGTGTACTGACTGTTCAGTGAGAACCTATTTGTTCTGTAAACCTTCACCTAAAGTACAATTAAAAAAAAAAAAAAAAGAAGAATTATCTTAGTTGAAGGGAAGGACAGCACACACTACAGAGGAAGTCAGCACAACTGGACTAAACCAAAGCTAACAAGTTTCCTGAATACAACCAAACACTTTGAGGAACAGAGTAGCAGGGTGGGGACCTGGGGACCATGCTTTCAGGGGACATCTAGGTCAACTGGCATAAAAAGTTTATTAAGAAAATGTTCTGCATTCCACTTTGATGAGTGGTGTCTGGGGTCTTAAAAGCTAGTGAGCAGCCATCTAAGATTCATCAATTGGTCGGTCCCTAGCCACCTGGAGTAAAGGAAAACAAAGAACACTGAAGTCACAAGGAAAGTATTAGCCCAAGAGATAGAAAGGACCACATAAACCACAGACGGTATCACCCTGAGACCAGAAGAACTAGACGGTGTCTGGCTATCACCAATGACCGCCCTGACAGGGAAAACAATAGAGCGTTCCTGATGGAGCAGGAGAGAACTGGGGTGCAGAACTCAAATTACAGTAAAAAGACCAAACCTAATGGTCTGACTAAGACTGGAGGATCCCCGGAGAGCGTGGCCCCTGGACTCTATGTCAATCCAGAACTAAAACCACGCCCAAGGCCAACTCTTCAAAGATTAGATTAGACTATGGGACATCAAATGATACTCGTGAAGAGTGTGCTTCTTAGCTCAAGTAGATACATGAGACTAAATGGGCAGCTCCTGTCTGGAGGTGAGATGAGAAGGCAGAGAGGGTCAGGAGCTGGTTGAATGGACATGGGATATCAGGGGTGGAAAGGAGGAGTGTGCTGTCATAGCACAGGGAGAGCAACTAGGGCCACATAACAATGTATAAATTTTTGGATGAGAAACTAACTTGAATTGTAAACTTTCACTTAAAGTACAAAAAAAAAAAAAAATTGGCTTAAGACTCTATCTAATCTTGTAGAGCTCATCTTATTACTGCTAATCCATCTTATTACATTATAGTGATAGGATATACAACGCATAGGGAAATCACATCAGATGATCAAATGGTAGATAATCACACAATACTGGGAATCGTGACCTAGTCTAGGTGACAAACATTTTGGGGGGAAACAATTCAATCCATGACATTCCATCCTTTGGCCCCCCAAAATTCATGTCCTTGCCACATGTAAAACACATTCACCCTATCATATCATACTGAAAGTCTTAACTCAATTCCATGTCAAAAATCCAAAAATTCTTCCTCACCTGTGAAATCTATAATACAAGTTAACATCTTCCAAAGGTACAGTGGTGCAACAGATAGGCACAAACTAGATATTTCCATTACAAATAGGAGAAAATAGAGGGAAAGAAGGCATAACAGGCACCAAGACGTTAGCAGAACACATTATATTAGCCCCCAAGGCTTGAAAAGATCTTCTGTTCTCGGAGGCCATTCACACAATAGCCCTGCCCTCCAGACTCTAGGTATTGGCCACACTCTCTGGATTCAGAGTGGATGCCCCTAGGCCCTGGGTTCAGCTTCACCTTCCAGGCCCACTGGGACAGCAACTCTGCTCCCTTGGTTTTAGGCACACCATTCTCCTAGTCCATCTGAGTGGCGACTTCACTCTAAGAAACACCAGAGGCCATGGCTCCACCCTTTGAAACTCCAGAGGTCTTGGCCATACCTTTTGAGACTGAGACAGCTAGGCTTCCTGTGTTCCTTGTCTCTTCAGCTTCTGCTTCCTGGTTTCTTGATCTCTCAGCAATCAGGCCTTACGCCCACATCTGCCCTGCTAGGGCAAGTGTTCCAAAGCTCTGTAGCTCCAGCGATAAGCGCCTGGATGCACTCCACTCCACCAGTAAACTTTGGCCAGAAGGCACTCAGGTCTCTTGCGCTGTAGGGTTGGCAAGCCTAGCTCCACCAATAAGTGCTCAGAGGCACCCCACTCTGCCAGGAAGCCTCCTGCACACAGGCAGTCAGCTCTCTCACTCCGTGGGTTGGCTCCAGCACTGTCTGGTGCTGGTCTCCTGGTTCTGCTGTTGCCAGTACTCTGCTGCTTCCAGTCCTCTGTTGCTGCCAATTCTCTGCTGCGACTGGTCCTCTGCTGTTGCTTCTCATCTGTGCCTTCTCCAGTGTTAACAGTTCTCCTCAATTTCTTCTGAGTCCTCTATCCATTCAGAGTTTCAAAACCGTTTCCACATTTTAGGTATCTGTTAGAGCAGCACTCCACTCTTGGTACCAAATTCTGTCTTGGTCATCTAGTGCTGCTCTAACAGAAATACCACAAGTGGATAGCTTTTAACAAAGAGAAGGTTATTCTCTCACAGTCCAGTAGGCTACAAGTCCAAATTCAAGGCATCAGCTCCAGGGGAAGGACCTCTCTCTCTGTCGGCTCCGGAGGAGGAAGGTCCTTGTGATGCATCAGTCTTTCCTTGGTCTGGGAGCATATCAGCTCAGGAACCTCAGGTCCAAAGGACACGCTCTACAACCGGCACTGCTTTCTTGGTGGTATGAGGTCCCCCTGTCTCTCTGTTCACTTCTCTCTTTCATATCTCAAAAGAGACTAGCTTAAGACACTATCTAATCTTCCAGATCTCATGAATATAACTGCTGCTAATCCATCTTATTACATCATAGTGATAGAATATACAACACACAGGGAAATCACATCAGATGACAAAATGGTAGACAATCACACAATACTGGGAATCATGCCCTAGCCAAGTTGACACACATTTTGGGAAGGACACAATTCAATCCATGACACTAGGTAACCTGTTAAAAAAAAAAGGTTAAGCAATTTCTCCCACATTATAAAATCAATCTATTGAGAAGAGTTGGATATTGACCATTACTACAAATATTGAGTCTATTTCAAATAACTTTGTTTACCCTGAAACAACAGTCTAGTCTGCTGAAGGATAAAGTGACACATTTGGGTCAAAGTAGAGGGCTTAACATGTCCAGCTTTCTTTCCCAAAGGTCAGCAGCAACAACTTAGGTAAAAAAAAATTTCACTGGGTGAGAAGTGATAAATAGATATATAAAGTGTGAAGGGATTTTAGAGATACTATAAAATCTGGAAGATGACATGGAGATGATGATGTAGTAATATCTAATTAAGAGAGTTACATTATAAATGTCTCCTCAAGTAGAGTATATACTCCTAAAGGACAGAAATGTGTCCTAGACTTCCCTACATTATTCAGTACCACTTACAGATCTTCAAATTAATACAATATATTATCTGTTCATCAGCCAGCCAGAATGCTCCTTAGAAGAGAGGTTGGCAAGATTCCATCTTATGTACTTTGGACATGTTATCAGGAGGGACTAGTTCCTAGAGATGGACATCATGCTTGGTAAAGTAGAGGGTCAGTAAATGAGAGGAAGACCCTAAACAAGATGGAATGATACAGTGGCTGCAATGATGGGCTCAAGCATAGCAACGATTGTGAGGATGGCACAGGACTGGGCAGTGCTTCATTCTGTTGTACATAAGGTTGTTATGACTCAGAACCAACTCGATGCCACCTAACAACAACAGAAACATCACTGTTTTAAACATATTAATCAGTATGCTTCTTCACATACCTTTTCTTTCATGGGTTTTATCTCTACTTCATCCACCTTTCTCTCAAGTTGGCTTTCTAGCTTTTTAATTTTCTTTTGGAGTTCTTCAATTAAACTTTGCTTATTATCTAGCAGATGTTTGCCCTGAAAAATATAGATGTATCTTTATATTTTTGAAATTAAAAAAAAAATCAAACAAAAAATACAAATAACATTTCAATTACAGAAACTTTCTCATGCTATTGTGTTAACCATACTTTCTAAATGATACTATTAATGTATAAAAATGGTACCAGTTTCTGCATTTTAATAAGATATGATATAAAAATATAACCGAGTTCACTGATGGAGTTAGTTACATTAATTAAAGTGATGTGAAAGCTAGTTTCAGCAAACATTACAGATTAAAAAAAAGGGAATAAAGTACAACCTATAAATTACATATCAAAGATACTATCAGAATCAAATTTAAAATAACCTGTAATCCACTGGTTAGTCTTTTAATTTGCCTTTTCAGTTCATCATTCTCTTGATCAGTTCCATCTTTCTCTCGAAGTATTTTATTATAGGCTTTTTGTTTTTTCTGCAATTCATTGTTCAAGTCATTCAAATTATCAGCTAGTGAGTTTTCTCTGTTCTTACTTGTTTTAAGAGCTTCTTTCAATTTTAAAAGATTTTCACTTAAATCTTCAATTTGTGACTAATAAATGAAAGATAAAGGTTATTATTCATGAGTCTTCACCAAGTATCAATGATAAAAGCAATAAAAGACAGAAAGTACATATCATTAACATTTGTTAAAAAGAAAATTTTAATATAAACTTTTTGAAGTATACAATAAAAAAACCACAAACTGTATGTATTTTTCCATGTTTACATCCAATGAACCAGGTATACTTTGAGGAAAAAAAAAACAGAAAAAAAAACCCACAAACACTACCTTCAATGAACACCCAGAAACAAAATTTTATCAAGTAAACAAATGTACTATTAAGGATGAATTAATAAATTCAATCATTCATTAATGAAATAAGTATGTATCCAGACATGATGTAATGTTTTAAACACTTCAGGATAATGTTTTAAAACATTAGTATAAAACATAATCTCTGACTTCAGGTAGTTTAATCTTCTTAGTAAAGACAAAGCATAAAAGGATAATAGCAGATAGTATAGTATACATATATATACCAGCACTCGTCTGTCAGTTTATCCTACTGTAGTGGCTTGCATGCTGCTATGATGCTGGAAGGTATGCCTGCGGTATTTCAAATACCAGCAGGGTCACCAACAGTGAACAGGTTTCTGCAGAGCATCCAGACTAAGGCAAACAAGGAAGAAGGACTTGGTGATCTATTTCTAAAAAAAATTGGCCAGTGAAAACCTTATGGATAGCAGCAGAATACTGTCTGACATAGTGCTAGAAGACGAGCCTTTCAAGTTGGAAAACACCCAAAATAAACTGGGGAAGAGCTGCCTCCTCAAAGTAGAGTTGACCTTAACGACGTGGATGAAGTCAAGCTTTCCAGATCTTCATCTGCTGATGTGGCTAAACTCAAAGTCAGAAGTAACAGCCGAAAACTTCCATTAAAAAACTGGAACATGGAATGCACAAAGTATGAATCTGGGAAAACTGGAAGTCATCAAAAGTGAAATGGAACAATTAAAAATTGATATCCTAGGCATTAGTGAGCTGACATGAACTCGTATTGGCCATTATGAACAGAGTAATCCTATGGTCTACTATGCCAGGAATGACAAAATGAAGAGGAACGGTGTCACATTCACCAGAAGAAAGAACATTTCAAGATCTATCTTGAAGTAGAACGCTGTCGGTGACAGGATAATAATCATATGCCCATGAGGAAGACCAATTACTATGATAGTACACACCAAACGCTAATGCCAAAGATAAATTGAAGATTTTTACCAACTTCCGCAGCCTGAAATTGATCAAACGTGTAATCAAGATGCACTGATAGTTACTGGTGATTGGAATGTGAAAGCTGGAAAAAAAGAACAATCAGTAGTTGGAAAATACGGCCTTAGTAACAGAAATGACACTGGAGATTGCATGATGAAATTCTGCAAGATCAACAAGCTATTCACCGGAAATACCTTTTTGCAACAACATAAACACTGATCATACACATGGATCTCTCCAGCTGAAATACACAGGAATCAAACTGACTACAACTGTGGAAAGAGACAATGGAGACACTCAATATCATCAGTCAGAACAAGGCCAAGGGCTGACTGTGGAACAGACCATCAGTTGTTCATACGCAAGTTCAAGCTGAAGCTGAAGAAAATTAAAACAAGTCCACAAGAGCCAAAGTACAACCCATCTGAATTTAGAGGCCATCTCAAGAACAGATTTGACACGTTGAACACTAATGAACAAAGACCAGATGAGCTGTGGGATGACATCAACGACATCATACACGAAGAAAGCAAAATGTCATTAAAAAGACAGGAAAGGAAGAGAAGGCCAAAATGGATGCCAGAAGAGACTCCAAAACATGCTCTTGAATGTTGGTAGCTAAAGTGAACGGAAGAAATGATGAAGTAAAAGAGCAGAACAGAAGATCTCAAAGGATGGGTGGCTTACGAAGACTAAGTACAGTATTATAACGAAATGTGTAAACACCTGGAGTTAGAAAACCAAAAGGGAAGAACACATCTGGCATTTCTAAAGCTGAAACAACTAAAGAAAAAATTCAAACCTCGAGTTGCAATACTGAAAGATTATATGGGCAAAATATTGAATGATGTAGGAAGCACCAAAAGATGAAAGGAATACATATAGTTACTGTACCAAAAAGGATTAGTCCATGTTCAACCATTTCAGGAAGCAGCATATGATTAAGAAACAATGGTTCTGAAGGAAGAAGTCCTAGCTGTATTGAAGGCATTGGCAAAAAGAAGTCTTCAGGAATTGATGGAATACCAATTGAGATGTTTCAACAAATGGATGTAATGCAGGAAGTGCTCATTAGTTTATGTCAAAAAATTTGGAAGACAGCTACCTGGCCAACAGACTGTAAGAGAACCATATTTGTGCCCATTCAAAAGAAAGGTGATCCAGCAGAGTGTGAAAATTATCAAACATTATCATTAATATCACAGGCAAATAAAATTTTACTGAAGATCATTCAAAAGTGGTTGCAACAGTACATTAACAGAGACCTGCCAGAAATTCAAGCCGGATTCAGAAGAGGACATGGCACAAGGAATATCACTGCTGATGTCAGATGGATCTTGGCTGAAAGCAGAGAATACCAGGAAAATGTTTACCTGTGTTTTACTGACTATGCAAAGGCATTCGATTGTGTGGATCATAACAAATAATGGGTAACACTGCGAAGAACGGCAATTCCAGAACATTTAATTGCGTTCATTGGAAACTTGTACATGGAGCAAGAGGCAGTCATTCTAACAGAACAAGGGGATACTGCATGGTTTAAATTCAGGAAAGATGCATGTCAGCGTTGAATCCTTTCACCATACTTATTCAATCTGTATGCTGAGCAAATAATCCGAGAAGCTGGACTATAGGAGGAAGAATGCGGCATTAGGATTGGAGGACTCATGAACAACCTGTGATATGCAGATGACACAACATTCCTTAAGGTAAGTGAAGAGGACTTGAAGTATTTACTGATAGAAGATCAAAGACTTATACCTCCGTATGGATTACATCTCAACATAAAGAAAACAAAAATCCTCACAACTGGACAATAAGCAACATGATGATAAATGGAGAAAACACTGAAGTTGTCAGGGTTTTCATTTTATTTGGATCCACAATTAATGCCCACGGAAGCAGCAGTCAAGAAATCAACTGAGGAGAGTCCGGCAAGATGGCGCTCTAGGCAGAAGCACCACGCCATCCCTCCACAGCAAAGATCTGAAACACTAAGCCAAAAAGAGAATGAACAATCCCGAAACCCTAGAACATCAAATGAAGAGATAAAGAACTCAGCCGAGCACCAAATGGAGTGAGAATACTGAAAGAGAACGGAGAGCGAGGAGAGATTCATGCAGAGGTCCCCTACCAGCTAATGCAGCATGGATCCACCATCTTGGACTCCTATCGGAGACCAGCAAACGGGGGTACGAGAGAGCAGCCTCACGGAGTGTCCAGTGGGAAACAAAACAGCTGGTAATTTGCAGTGTGCGCTTTCCCACCCCTCACCCCCCCCGGCTTGGGCTCCTCTGCTTCCCGTGGCCGTGGTCTCTTGACTGGGAGGCGCCGGCTGCTTGGATTCCGCACACCCAAGCGGGCGGCTCTCTGGGTGCCATTTGCTGGCTGCTAGTGTTGCTTTTTCTTTTCTGCTTCTTTTGGTTTCTCGCTTGCCTCTCGCTTCCTCCCCCTCCTTTTGCTCGGGTGCCTGGCTCCGAGTGCCATCTTTGCTCTTTCCTGCAGGGCTGTGTGGCTCCATTCGAGTGTGCAGCTGCTTCCCGGTCTGGGCTGCCGCGCTGGTGGGATCCTGGGGCATTTGTTCATTTGTTCCTCTGCTTTCCATGGCCACAGTCTCTTGGCTGCAGGGCGCTGGCTGCTTGGATTCCACGCGCCCAGGCAGGTGGCTCTCTGGATGCCGTTTGTTGGCTGCTAGTGTTGCTTTTTTTTTTTTCCCTGCTACTTTTGGTTTCTCGCTTGCCTCTCGCCGCCTCCCCTCCCTTTCACTTGAGTGCCTGGCTCCATGCGCCACCTTTGCTTCTTCCTGACGGGCTCCAGAGCGCCGGGAATTTGTGATATACGCTTCCCCACTCTCCACCCTTCTTCACTCACATTCGGCCTCCTCTGTTTCCCACGGACACAGCCTCTTGTCCAGAAACACCAGCCCGCACTGGCTAGCTCTCTGAGTGCCATTTCTTGGCTGCTGCTGTTACTTTTTTTTTTTCCCCCTGCTTCTTTGGATTTCTTGCTTGCCTCGTGCCACCTCCCCCTCCTTTCGCTCGAGTGCCTGGCTCTGTGCACCATCTTTGCTATTTCCTGAGGGACTGCGGAGCTCCATTCAAGTGTGGAGCTGCTTCCTGGACTGGGCTACCACTCTGGTGGGATCCTGGGGCTTTTGTTCGTTTGTGCATTTTGAATTGTTTGTCTGTTTTCTTTTCCTTTTCTTCACTTGGGAGTCCTTTCTGGCCAGGTGGAGCTGCGTGCCAGGGAGATTCCCTTTCGGCTTCCACAGACATGCAGAGGGATCCCTGAATGCATTCGTTTTTTTCATTGGTTTTTTTTTTTTTTTTTCCTTCTGTTTTTCTGGGGGGCCTTTCTTGTTCCGTTTTTTTTTTTTTTTTAATTTGTTTTGTTTTCTTTTCCCTCTCTTTCCCTTTTGTCTTTCTTCATTGCTCAATTTCTCATCTCTCTATCTCTTCCTTCTCTTTCTGATCCCTGAATACCAGGTGTTGAATGCCTCTGAGCCTTCTGGCCACGCTGTGCTGTGAAAGCTGAGAGCGACTTCCCCAGACCTCATAGCTGCATCAGTGGGATCCCTGGGAACTTTGCGGTTCTTTAACCTTTCTCATTTTTATTTGTTCATTCTTTTCTTCCTCTTCCCCCTTCTGTTTTTCTCCATTTCATAGTCTCTTATCTCTCCATTCCAACGGCAAGCTCCCCTAGCATTCTTTTTTGTTTGTTTGTATGTTTTTTGGCTCCTGTTCCTCTCTCCTCTCTCCCATATCCAGCTTAGCTCCACACATGACCATCTCCCCGCTGCATCCTGCCTACCTACACCGTGCACTTGACATCACAGCACCAGGCTGTGCAGGCACGGCCTATTGGAACCTGCCCAGCACTGATTACCGACCCGCCCTGGTGGCTGTGGTGAGTGCCACAAACAACCCGTCCCAGTGGCTCCTCTTCAGCTAGACCTACCCGGCTGTACCACATCTGAGTGACTGAACCAGCCAGTTGGAGAAGGAGGTGAAAAAGTATTGAGCGCACAGACAAGCGAACAAGAAGGGGCACGTAGTCCGCCTGCTCAGACATAATCAAATTCTTTTTTTAAAAAAAGGGATGAAACAAACAAATCAACAATCAATAAACAAAAGAAATATCTACTGAATGCCCCCAAAACAGCAAACAATATCAAAACATTTACAAAAACAGGACAGGATGGCTCCAGTAGGCGTCAAAATTAAAATACCAGATGACTCTCCTGTGGAAGAAAATGCACTAGAAATACCTGATAGGGAATTCAAATCACTAATACTTGGAATTTTCCAAGAACTGAGGCAAAAAGCTGACAAACATGAGGAAAAAACAGACAAATTCATGGAAAATACAGACAAAAAATTGGAAGAATTCAGGAAGATGATGCAGGAACAAAATGCCAAAATAAATTCACAACTAGAAATTATACAAAAACAACAATTAGAAATCGAAAAGATAAACAACAAGATTTCAGAAATGGATGATATCATAGAAGGGTTGAGAAGCAGATTTGAAACCGTGGAAGACAGGATCAGTGGAACTGAAGACAAACACTTGGATACAACTCTGTTTCAGGAAAACTCAGAAAAAAGAACAAAGAAAAATGAAAACACCCTGAGAGTTACGTGGGACACAATTAAAAGCAAAAATTTACAAGTGATTGGCATTCCAGAACAGGGGGAGAAAACAGAAAACACAGAGAGGATCATTGAGGAACGGCTGACAGAAAACTTCCCCAACATCATGAAAGATGAAAAGCTGGCCATCCAAGAAGCTCATCGAACCCCATACAGAAGAGACCCCAAAAGAAAATCACCAAGGCATACCATATTCACACTCGCCAAAACCAAAGACAAACAAAGAATCCTGAGAGCAGCTCATGAAAAACAAGAACTCACATACAGAGGAGAAACAATAAGACTAAGCTCAGATTATTTGGCAGAAACCATGCAGGCAAGAAGGCAGTGGGATGACATATATAAAATCTAGAAAGATTGTCAGCCAAGAATAATATATCCTGCAAAACTCTCGTTCAAATTTGGTGGTGAAATTAGGTCATTTCCAGATAAACAGAAACTAAGGGAATATGTAAAAGTCACACCAAACTTACAAGAATTATTAAAGAGAATTCTTCGATCTGAGGACAAACAGCTTCAGCCCTCAGGCAGGACCTAGGACGCAGGATCATACGAGCCAGATACCAATCTAGGAAATGAACTCTCGAGGACTATCCAAAACCAAAAGAAATACAACAGAGAATCAGAGCAGTCAATCGATGGATGACAACAACATCAAAACAATGAAAGAGGGAATAAACGGCATAGGTATAGAACCTTCTAATGGAGAGGAAGGCAAGGCGATACCAAGTAAGTGTAGACTGCTTCAAACTTAGAAAGATAAGGATAAAATTCATGGTAACCACAAAGAAAGTTAACAAGCCATCTCATAAAAATAAAGACGAAAAACATAAAGTCTCAGCAAAAACAAAACCTACAAAAACAAAAGAAATGAACATAAAATCCACAAACAAAAGTAACTCAGCACAAGAGAGTCAGAAGAACAAAGACAACTTCAGCACCACAAAAAAAAGCACTACAAAATGACAGCAACAAACTCACATCTATCCATAATCACACTGAATGTAAATGAACACAATGCACCCATAAAGAGACGAAGAGTGGCAGAATGGATAAGAAAACAGGATCCATCAATATGCTGTCCACAAGAGACACACCTTAGAAACAAAGATGTGAATTTATTAAAAATCAAAGGTTGGAAAAAAATATATCAAGCTAACAACTACCAAAAAAGAGCAGGAGTGGCAATTCTAATCTCAGATAAAATAGACTTTAAAACAAAATCTACCATAAAAGACAAAGAAGGACACTATATAATGATTAAGGGGACAATCCATCGTGAAGACATAAACATAATAAAAATCAACGTACCCAATGACAGGGCTCCTAAATACATAAAACAAACTCTAACAACACTGAAAAGAGAAATTGACAGCTCCACAATAATAGTAGGAGACTTCAACACACCACTCTCAATAAAGAACAGAACAACTAAGAAGAAACTCAGCAAAGATACAGAAGACCTAAAGGGCACAATCAGCCAACTGGACCTCACAGACATATATAGAACAATCCATCCAACAGCTGCAAAGTACACATTCTTTTCCAATGCACATGAAACGTTCTTCAGAATAGACCACATCTTAGGCCACAGGGCAATCCTCAACAAGATCCAAAACGTTGAGATAATTCAAAGTATCTTCTCTGACCATAATGCCATCAAGGTAGAAATTAACACTAGAAAGAGCAAGGAAAAAAAATCAACCACATGGAAACTGAATAATACCCTGCTTACACATCACTGGGTAATAGAAGAAATTAGAGATGGAATCAAAAAATTGCTAGAATCAAATAAGAATGAAAACACATCATACCAAAACCTTCGGGACACAGCAAAGGCAGTCCTCAGAGGACAATTTATAGCAACAGATGCACGTATCAAAAAAGAAGAGAGGGACAAAATCAAAACATTAACTACAGAACTCAAACAAATAGAAAGAGAACAGCAGAAAAGCCCACAACCACCAGAAAAAAGGAAATAGTAAAGATCAGAGCAGAAATAAATGAAATAGAGAACAGAAAAACAATAGAAAGAATCAACAAAACCAAAAGTTGGTTCTTTGAAAGAATCAACAAAAGCGACAAACCACTGGCCAGATGGACAAAAGAAAAACAGGAGAAGACACAGATAACCCAAATAAGAAATGAAATGGGGGACAGTACAACAGACCCAACTGAAATAAAAAGGATTATAACAGAATATTATGTAAAACTATACTCTAACAAATTTGAAAACCTAGAGGAAATGGATAAATTTCTAGACACACACGGCCTACCCAAACTACAACAAAGTGATGTTGAAAATCTGAACAAACCCAAAACAAGAGATTGAAAAGGTAATAAAAAAAATCCCAACCAAAAAAAGCCCTGGACCAGATGGCTTCACTGGAGAATTCTACAAAACATTTACAGAAGAGCTTGTACCAGTTCTACTCAAGCTATTTCAGAGCATAGAAGAGGAAGCAACACTTCCAAATTCATTCTATGAAGCCAGCATAACGCTGATACCAAAACCAGGCAAAGACATCACAAAAAAAGAAAATTAGAAACCAATATCTCTCATGAATATAGATGCAAAAATTCTCAACAAAATTCTAGCCAATACAATTCAGCATCATATCAAAAAAATAATACACCACGACCAAGTAGGATTCATACCAGGTATGCGAGGATGGTTTAACATTAGAAAATCAATCAACGTAATCCACCACATAAATAAAAGGAAAGAAAAGAATCACATGATCATCTCAATTGACGCAGAAAAGGCACCTGACGAAGTTCAACACCCAATCCTGATAAAAACTCTCAATAAAACAGGTATAGAAGGGAAATTTCGCAACATAATGAAGGGCATCTATGCAAAACAAATGGCCAACATCATTCTTAATGGAAAGAGGTGTTTTCAATTCCCCCTGAAAACAAGAACAATACAAGGATGCCTTTTATCACCACTCCAATTTAACATTGTGCTGGAAGTTCTAGCTAAAGCAATACGGCAAGAAAAAGAAATAAAGGGCATCCAAATTGGTAATGAAGAAGTGAAACTGTCCCTGTTTGCAGATGATACAATACCATATATAGAAAACCCTAAAGACTCCACGAGAAATCTACTGGAACTAATAGGAAGATTCAGCAGAGTAGCAGGATACAAGATAAACATTCAAAAATCAGTTGGATTCCTATACACCAGTAAGGAGAACGATGAAAAGGAAATCAGGAAATCAACACCATTTTCAATAGCCCCTAAAAAGATAAAATACTTAGGAATAAATCTGACCAGGGATGTAAAAGACCTATACAAACAAAACTATAAAACACTACTGCATGAAACCCAAAGGGATCTACATAAATGGAAAAACACACCATGCTCATGGATAGGCAGACTCAACATTGTGAAAATGGCAATTCTACCCAAAGCAATTTACAAATACAATGCAATCCCGATCCAAATACCAGCAACATTCTTCAAACAGATGGAAAAACTAATCATTAACTTTATATGGAAAGGGAAGAAGCCCCGAATAAGTAAAGCACTACTGAAGAAGAAGAATAAAGTAGGAGGACTCACACTACCTGACTTCAGAACCTACTATACAGCTACAGTAGTGAAAACAGCCTGGTACTGGTACAATGCCAGATAACATTGACCAATGGAACAGAATTGAGAACCCAGACGTAAATCCATCCACCTACAGTCACCTAATCTTTGACAAGGGCCCAAAGTCCATCAAATGGGGAAAAAACAGTCTTTTTAACAAATGGTGCCGGCAAAACTGGATATCCATCTGCAAAAAAATGAAACAGGACCCATACCTCACACGGTATACAAAAACTACTTCAAAATGGATCAAAGACCTGAATATAAAGACTAAAACTATAAAGTTCATAGAAGAAAAAATAGGACCAACACTTCAGGCCTTATACAAAGCATTAACAGGATACAAACCATAACCATCAACGCTCAAAACCCAACAGACAAGCTAGATAACTGGGATCTTCTAAAAATCAAACACCTATGCTCTTCAAAAGACTTCACCAAAAGAGTCAAAAGAGAACCTACAAACTGGTAAAAAATTTTTGGACAGTGCAAGTCAGACAAAGGTCTAATCTCCATAATCTACAAGAAAATCCAACACCTCTACAACAAAAAGACAAAGAATCCTATTAAAAAACTGGCAAAGGAAATGAACAGACACTTCATCAAAGAAGACATTCAAATGGCCAACAGACACATGAGGAAATGCTCGCGATCACTAGCCATTAGAGAAATGCAAATTAAAACCACAATGAGATACCATCTCACCCCGGCATTACTGGCACCAATCAAAAACACTGGAAATAACAAATGTTGGGGGGCTGCGGGGAGATGGGAACTCTTATGCACTGCTGGTGGGAATGCAATATGATACAACCATTTTAGAAAATGATATGGCGTTTCCTCAGAAAGCTAGAAATAGACATACCATTCGATCCTGCAATCCCATAGGAATATATCCTAGAGAAATAAGAGTCGTCACTCGAATAGACATATGCACACCTATGTTCATGGCAGCATTGTTCACAATAGCAAAACGATGGAAACAATGTAGGTGCCCATCAACAGATGAATGGATAAACAAACTATGGTACATACACACAATGGAGTACTATGCAACGAGAAAGAACAATAATGAATCTGTGAACCATCTCATAACATGGATGAAACTGGAGGACATTATGCTGACTGAAATAAGGCAATCACAAAAGGACAAATATTGTATGAGACCTCTATTGTAAAAACCCATGAAAAAGTTGACACGCAAAATGTAACAAGCTTTGTTGGTTACCAGGGATGGGAGGGGTGGCGGGGGTAATACTAAGTAGGCAATAGATAAGTGGTATCTTGGGTGAAGGGTGAGACAGTACACAATACAGGGGAAACTAGCACAACCTGTACAAGGAAAGGTCATGGAAGCCCCATAGACGTCCAAACTCCCTGAGGGACTGAAGCGCTGGGCGGAGGGCTCTGGGGACCATGGTCTCAGGGAACATCTAGCTCAACTGGCATGACACTACTTATAAAGACAATGCTCTACATTCTACCTTGGTGAGTAGTGTCTGGGGTCTTAAAAGCCTGTGAGCGGCCATATAAGATACTCCACTGGTCTCATCCCTTTGGGAGCAAGGAAGAATGAAGAGAACAAGATACAAGGAAAAGATTAGTCCAAAGGACTAATTGTCCACAGCTACCAAGGCCTATACCGGACTGAGTCCAGTACAGCTAGATGGTGCCTGGCTACCACCACTGACTGCTCTGACCAGGATCACAACAGAGGGTTCTGGACAGAGCTGGAGAAGGATATAGACCATAATTCTAACTCACCAAAAAAAAAAAAAAAAAGATCAGATTTACTGGCCTAAAGGAGACTGGAGAAACCTCGAGAATATGGTCCCCAGACACCCTTTTAGCTCATTGATGAAGTTACCTCCGAGGTTCACTGTTCAGCCTGGGAGTGGACAGCCCCGTTAAACCAAATGAGACTAACGAGGTACAGGAGTGCAGTGACAAGGACCAGAACGCAGAAGGGGACAAGGAAGCTGGTGATAGGGAACACAAGACTGAGTAAGGATATTGTTGATGTGTTGTGAGATTGTTAACCATTGTCTTAGGACAACATTTGTAGTAACTGTTAAAGGAGAAACTATTTTGTTATGTAAGCCTTCATCTTAAGGGAGACTAACAGCACAACTGGAAGAGCGTAGTCAATGTCACTGAACTGTCTGTGTAGAAATTTTTGAAACGGTGTATCTTTGGCTATGTGTAGTTTCACCAAAAAAAAAAAAGGTTGAGAAGTTAGAAGGTTGATATGTTGTGGGGTTGTTAACCAATGTCATAAAACAACATGTGTACTACTGTTTCATGAGAAACTATTTGTTCTGTAAGCCTTCACCTGAAGTACAATAAAATAAAAAATAAAAAAATAAAAAATAAAGAAATCAACTAACGTATTGCACTGGACAAATCTGCTGCAAAAGACCTCTTGAAAGTGTTGAAAAGCAAAGCTGTCACTTAGAGGACTAAGATGCACCTGACCCAAGCCTTGGTATTTTTAATTGCCTCATATGTATAATAAAGTTGGACAATGAATAAGGAAGACTGAAGAAAAAGTGATGCCTCTGAATTATGGTTTGGGCAAAAAATATTGAATACACCATGGACTGCCAAAAGAACGAACAAATCTGTCTTGGAAGCAGTACAGCCAGAATGCTCCTTAGAAGCGAAGATGGCAAGATTTTGTCTCACTTGACTTTCAACAAATTATCAAGAGGGACCAATCCCTGGAAAAGGATATCATGCTTGGTAAAGTAGAGGGTCAGTGAAAAAGAGGAAGATCTTTGACGAGATGGACTAACACAGTGGCTGTAACAATGGGCTCAAACCTAGCAATGATTGTGAGGATGGCTCAGGACCAGGTTTCATTTTGTTCTGTTGTACATAGGGCTGCTATGAACTGGAACCGACTTGATAGCACACATCATTACATAAGTCACTGGAAAGGAGTTCCTAGCTGCCCTACATAATTACAGTGACAGAATGATCAGCCGGCACTTCATAAAAGTTTTACTGAATAAACTATTTATGTCAAATAGTAAGGTCACTATAAGTCAGAATCGACTTGATGGCAATGGGTTTGGTTTTTTTCAGTAATGTACTTAGAAGGAAAAGAAACTGTTTTAGAAAAGTCAGAAAAGGTTGTGAGAAAAAGGATTTGAAGAATATGAAGAATTCAGAGAAGGCATTTCAGGCTAAGAAAAAGGTAAATAAAAGGCATAAACAAGGTCTATTCTTGTTTACCTATTTATTTAATGGATTTTTTATTGTCAACTATGCCTATAATCATTACAGATAACAGTGTTGTTGTTAGGTGCCGTCAAGTTGATTTCGACTAAGAGTGGCCCCATGTGACAGAGTAGAGCCGCCCCAGACTGTAATCTTTACGGGAGCAGATCACCAGGTCTTTCTGCCACTGAGCCACTGAGTGGGTTTGAATTGCCAACCTTTCAGTTAGCAGACAAGCCCTTAACCATTATGGCACCAGGCTCCTTTTACAAGTACAATCAAACCAAAACTCCATTGCCACTGACTTCTTCCGACTCCTAGGAAGCTTAAAAATTTTGAGTAAAATCCAGTCCCTACACTCCAAAGCATTTATAGTTTAATGGTGGCAAAGAACATGTACATATAAACCAACAGAGCAAGTCGAAATTACAAACAAAATTAAACATACAAAAATTAGATATTTGTCATTTTACTTATAAAATGCTATATAGACGTTTATGTAAGAAATTTGGAAAGTATAATGAAATATACATTTTGGAAAAAAAGCTTAAATCATCAAACTTAATGACGAGGTAAAAAAATAAAATATGTTGTCAATAAATAAATAAATAACTTTTTAAAAGGCTTCAGAGTCTGGAAGCACTATGGATTAAATGTTTTAAGGACCATATGATTTCCATAACCTATTTTAGGGGAAAAAAATAATTCATATTATGAACTAGCAAAACCTAGATAGAAAATTTCTACAAAGTGAAAGAAATAAAACAAAAAAACTACACACCTATCTTATTTATAACATAAAAGTCAAAATCGTAAATAAAATGTTTCTTCAATGTTATTTTATTAGGAAGAGTAGGACTATCTTTTCCTAATTGGTACTTAATAATACAATGATGTGTACTGATTATTCAAAAATATGTGTGTATGTGTATATATGTATCCACCAATAATTCATTAGACTAAATTCCACTATCAAAACTACTACACATCAAAATGAATTGTCTTCTAGGGAGACTTATCAGGAATTTCATGTTATAGTAATGTTTGTGTTGGTGTTCACCTTTAGCTCTTTAGTATGTCGATCAACAATTTGTTGAACATTGAGATTTGCCTCTTTCTGAGAAGTTGCAGAAATAATACGTTCTTCAGCTGCTGCTGTCATCTCTGCCCGAAGTTCCAAAAGTGCTCGACTAAGTGCCTAAAAATTACAACATATAAATTCTTTTAGAAAAGTTGATATTTTATGAGGAATATACAATATAAAAATAAACAAGCCTTATTACTTTATACTATTATCCTAAAATACCATGTGTTTAATTAAACCTAATTTGCAAACTAACAATTCAACTTTTTCAAATTAATTTCTTTTAATAATTAGGCATAATTCTTTCCAAATTGGCTATGAGAATTTAAAATCTTGACAATGATTGAGTACCCAGCATTGTAAATCAAACAATTTCTATTACAAAAACTAGGCATGTTTTGTTTTCAGATATTCAAGTTTACAGATTTATCTAAATCTTTCCATTTGAAATTAACAGAAGTAAACAAGGAAAATTATGTGATTAGAAAAGGCGTAAAATTTGCCAATAATTTTATAAGCTGGCATAATAAACAGTCGCACCTTTTAAAATAATTTGAGTGTACAAAATTTGATATAAATGAAGAAATCTAATAAATCAGATAATCCACTGGCCAACGCCTTCCCACAAGATTGCCTCTGTTGACTCTCACTTCTTTATCCTCTCTCCCTCACTACTGTTGTCGTTATTTGCTGTAGAGTGGGCTCCAGACTCATGACGACCCCACTCACGGCAGAATGAAATGCTTCCTAGTCCTGTGTCATCCCCATGATAAACTGCAAACTGGATCATTGTGATCCATAGGATTTTTACTGGCTGATTTTCCAAAGTAGATCACTAGGCGTTTCTCCCTAGTCTGTCTTAGTTTGAGCTCTGCTGAAACCTGTTCAGCATCATATCAACATGGAAGCCTCCAATGACAAGACAGGTGGGGGCTGCGCATGAAGTGCATTGGTCAGGAATTGAACCAAGGTCTCCCACGCTGAAAAGGCAAGTATTCTACCACTGAACTACTAATATAGCTCTATCTTAATCCCCCAATTTTTTTAGAGTAGTATACCACCAGTAACTATAGCTTAAAATTCTAGTAGAAAAGAAGAGAAAATAATGTAATTAAGATTTCCCTGGAGCTAACCCACAAATCAAATGAATGGCAAATAACATAAAAACAAAAATTGGACATTTGAATTTATAAAAAGCAATCAATAAACCTACTTAAAAGTATCATCTGGAAAGACTCTAACAGCATTAGATAAGGCTCATGTTTTTTACCACGAAAGAGAGCTTTATATTACCATCTTTTACTAATTGACAAACTTATCTAAAAGCAATCTGTTGTTGTCGTGTGCCATCAAGTCAATTCCAACTCATAACCATCCTATAGGACTGGGTAGAACTGCTCCATAGGGTTTCCTAGGCTATAATCTTTATGGGAACGGATCACCAGGTCTTCTCTCCCACGGAGCCACTTGTGGCTTTGAACCGCCAACTTTTTGATTAGCCGTCAAGCACTTAACCACTAAGCCACCAGGGTTCCTTATAAAAGTAATTTACCACACATTTTTCCTACATGTTGATAATTTTCTGTTGTTACTTACTTTCTGTTGCTTCTCTTTCAAGGCTAATTGATTCTTTAGCCGTTCTACTAGATTTCTCATTGTAGTTGTGGGAGCTCTCGAATTTGCTTCTTTTTGAGCCTGAATTTCAGATCTTAAACTCTGTGATTCCTTTTGTGACTGGGCCAGAAGACACCTTAAGTCCTCTACTTCTGCTTTCACTTTTTTTACTTCATCTGCATGGTTTTCTTGGAGTCTAATATAAGCAAGCATATGTCTTTAATAGAGAAGCAGTTAATACTTTTTTGATTGATACGAATTATACAAAGAACAAATGTTCAGTCCTAAGTATCCTTACGATCTAAGTCTTGATGTAGACATCAAAATAAAAAACAAGACAATTCTTTTATTCCACTTAACTTCTCTTAAGCTTAGCATAAAATAGACATTTTTTTCTGCTATTTTTGGTAATTGCATTGTGCTACTTTGTGACCCTAGTCAAATAATACAGAGAACGAACAAAATAGCACTTTAAGCATTATTGTTCCAGTAGAATAAGACTTCTTCCTCTACTTCAAGGTTTCTCAACAATAGCACTATTGACATTTTTGATGGAATAATGCTTTGTTGTTGGAAGCCATCCTATGCATTGTAGGATGTATAGCAGCATCCCTAGCCTCTACCCACTAGATACCAGTAGTACCCCCTAGTGACAATCAGAAATGTTTCCAGGCATTATCAAATGTTCCCTGGGGGACAACATTATCCCTAGTCAAGAACCATTATTCTATATTGACATGTTGCAGAGACAGACTATAAACTTTCACAGATATCACATGTACTATTAATTTATAATTCCAAAGTCACTACTATTATGTCAATAGATAGATACTATCACTGCTTAGTTATTCAATTAATCCTTACCACTCATTAAGCATTAGTAAGTCTGATAAACTGAACTGTGCATACATACAGTGCAACAGTAAGGTCATCAATATGGAAATTCGAATATTAAAATTTGACTAATAAAGGGAAGATTGTGTTGTCATGAACAAATGTTAAACTTTCTGGGACTTGTTACAGTGAAAACTGAAGTCTAAATAATAATCAAATTGTGAAAATAATCAGGTTTTAGTGAAGAAATCAAACAGATACATAGTTTCTTAAGATACATTAAAATATGTACAGCAATGTGAATATAGAGAATAAAAGTATAATCTTAAGTGTTAAATAACATTGTAAGGTACAAAATAACTACTTCAAGTATTTCATGTAGTAAAAAAAAATAACATTTATAAGGTAATTTCAAAATATGATTACTTTCTATAGCTAAGAATTAGATGTAACAGCACAAGTAATCTTTAAACTCTAAAACACGACAAGAAATCTACTGTACCAAAAATAAAATCTCATGAAAAAATTTAAAAGGGGAGGAAAAAAAACTGAAATTATAACATGTTATTGCTAAACCAGTTTTATTTTAGAGACTAACTTTTTAAAAGTAGCATATACTTAATAAAGTAAAAATAGTGTTACTTTTGCCAAAAGTATCTTGGAGTAAGAAAAGAATCAAAGGAATAATAAGGGCTTCAGAGTTGGGACGGATATTATAGGTTAAGTAGCTCAGCTTTCTCATTTTTCAGCTAAAAAAATTGAGGACCAAAAAGATAGTTATATAATGATTAAAAATGAGTAATTACAAATCTAATTTGGGTTTAAGATCTATGTTCTGATACTCTGGTTGAGCAACATTTACACTCTTTAACATAAAGAATGCTGTTGAGTAATCAACAGTCACTATGGTTAATAACAAAAAATATAGCTAAGTTTTCATTAACAAATATTTACTGTGCATCTATTATGTGCCAGGTATTGTTATAGTGTATAAGGATAGCAATAAATAAAAGTTTTATATTTAAATGTTACTTTACAAATTTTCAAATTATGTTCATAGGCAGTACCATTTAGTCTTCACATATCCACCCTGAAAGAGCCAGGGGAAGTACTGTTATTTCTACCTTATCTATGAGAAAACTGAAACTTAAAGGGTTTAAGAATCAGATTCAGGACAAAAACTGTTCTGCTCTTCAGTCAAACTGACTAGATTCAAATGTGGTTCTCCTACCTCCTCCTGGACAAGTTACTAAGCCTTTTGTAGCCCAACTTTCTATGTGAAAAATGAGGAAAACAGAAATATAATAATCTTTGTCACAAGTTGTCATGAGGATAAAATGAAATAATATACATAAAATGCTTAGAATAGTGCCTGGCACAGGAAATGCTTACAATAATCTGTATTATATCATCATTCCCATTTGTCTATTTTTACAACAATACTTTTCTAAGACTTACTTTAATTTGATATTTTCAAATTCTTTGATTTTTAATGCAGTGATTTCTTTTTGCTTCTCTAGATCTTGTGATACTTTCTTCAGTTTGATCAAAAGTGAAGAGAGAGAGTCATCCTGTTCTGCCACTGTCTGTTCCATCTCAGCCAGACGAATAAAATGCTTACTGGTAGGAACTGGAGTAGGAGGCTGTTTCATTAAATCCTATGAAATATGAATATAATAGCCACGGACATGTAGAACTCAATATCATACTTACTGTATTTTTTAATTTTGTTCCTCAAATGATCAAAATGTAATATCTAATCTAAAATTTAATAGGCAATGAAAGTTTAAAGAAGACAGAACAGTTTTCAATAAAGACTTTATTCTTTGTATTCCCAGTATCTAGCAAAGTGCCTATATGTAGCAGAAGGTCAATAAATATTGACTGAATTAATAAGTTAAGGCTGCAGGATGTTAATTTGCACAGTTAAGAGATGATAGGTCATTTGACACAGAGACAAAAATGATCAAAAGAGATGAAGTATAAGCTGAATTTAGAAGATGGAAATCAGTTATAGGTGAAACTTACAACATATAGAATTTGAAAAGATGGACTGAGGTCAGACCACAGAAAGCTTTGAGTGCATCGCTATAAAGTCTGACCATAATTTTGCAGACAGTGTTGAGCTACTGAAGGATCTGGGTCTTGAGAGAGGAATAATCAGAGCTGTGTTTTCAGAAGATTACTGTGGCAACAAAAGGTAGGGTGATTTCCATTGTAAATGAGAGTGAAATTTTAAATTATATGGTCTCAAAATCAATAAAAAATAGAAAGTTCTTAGACCCTTACCCAAGCTGTTTGTTTGAATTTATTGAGTGAACTATCAGCCTGTAGTTCTAATTTATGATGAAGAATATGAAGGTCTTCCTCATGTTTCTTAACGATTTCTCTTTGCTCCTGTTTTACAACAAATCAAAGTTATATCTTAAATTGTGATTCAGATGAATTCACATTCCAAAGATCTTAAATATCTTATTTTTAATCTTTTAAAATCCCTATGAGATAAACTAAAAACCCAAAACTGTCAAGTCGATTCCAACTCATAGTGACCCTATAGGACAGAGTAGAACTGTCCCATAGGGTTTCCAAGGAGTGGCTAGTGAATCCAAACTGCCGACCTTTTGGTTATCAACCTGAGCTCTTAACCACTGTGCCACCAGGGCTCCTTAGGAGATAGGAAAGGTATAATATCATTATCTTTCATCTATATTTAGATCAGTATTCACTTTCCTCAGCACATGTTCAAGTTGCCAAGCCCAGCCTTAGCTTATATAATTTATTCCTAACATTAGAATATGTTCATCACCTTTTAACTTGTTTTAATTTTAGAAAAATTTTAGAGAGTTATTTCCATCTCCCTGAAAATTTCAGCAAATCTGATTTTCACTGATAATCAGTGTGACAGATTTCATTGTAACTTACTGCCTCAATCCTTACCTACAAGCTTAATTGTTATTTTTAAAAAGCATATAGTTTCACCCTAGAAGCTATTTCTGATGTAGTCAGTCCCTTAGAGAAAGATACACATACATAAACTGTCAGTTTTACTGACAGATCTGTAATCCAATCATGTAAAAGTAACAATTCCTAAATAGAACTATTTGAAAGTAAGAAATAAACTACCATTTCAGGGTAGAATAATATTTGGTATTTGACTGAAAACATGATAATAAATAAAACAGCATAACGTAATATAATCAAATACCTCTCTGGCTTTTTCTAGGAGATGCTGATATTTCTTTAACATTTCCTCCTTTTGATTTAACCTTGCTTGCATGTTGGCAATGGTCTGCTGAGCAATTTTCAATGTGTGATGAGACTGTGGTTCCATCTCTTTTCTGCCTAGCTCAGCAACAAGCTTTTCTCGTTCTGCTGTAGCAGGCAATCGAAGCCTCAATTCATTGATTACCTTGTCTCTTGAAAGAATATTTTGCTCTGCTAATGATAAAGCAGATTCTTTTTCTTTTAGCTTCTGCAAAGATCAAATCACAATTACTTATTAAAGTAATTTTTTCCTTCAAAATGCTTCATCTGAATTTTAGTAAAACTAGTTCTAAGCAAAATAGGAGTTTCACTTTACTTTTCACATCATACTTATAATACACATCTGATATTAAATAAGGTTAAATTTATTGTATTTCTATGTAATACTATACTTACCGTTATCTGTATGCATATTTTATTTAGTTATAAGAATATCACATCTTAGAAATGTCCTTGTGATAAAGATGAAATTTAATTAAGGTGCTTATTTACATCTTGCAGATTTAGAACTTGAAATGTGTGGTGCTAGATTTACAAAGGAAATTTAATAATCATTCCTTTTATTTAGACCCGCTGACTATCAGGCTACTATAAAACTAATCTGAAAAAGTCAGGTGAGTACAGAAATTGGTACTTTGGTTGCCAGAGTCAATGAATCACTATGATAAAATATGCAGTTTATTAAAACAAAACAGAGAAAGGCTGTTTACTCTTCAGTAGGATTAACTCACTGCCAATTCACAGAAATGACAAATCTAGTTATAATTACTGAAGAAAATCTTAGTTTCTTCAATTACTTAAAAAAATATACAATTTTACTTGCAAAATTATTTTAAAAGATATTTACAGTTAATATGTTTTGATGGAAAATAATATGAAAATCATATTCAGTTTATACTATATTCTGGATAATTTAATAAAGAAAGCAGATTAGATTTGATCATCTATCAAGCAAATTCAAGACCTAGATTAAACTGATAAGGAATTTCTAATTTACCTTCAAACCCTTTTATCACCCACAAAAAGGAATGAGCTCAAAACTGACCCACACAGTGCAGTACACAACATGCATTTCAAAATAAAAACAAACAAGGATGAAAAGAATCCATTCTTGATGAAACAGGAAGGACACCTGTATTGCTCATAAAACTACAATTTAACAGCTTTCTTCTCTCTTTTCACATTCAGCATTACAGACCAGTACGCCCAAAAATGACTAGTAGTGACTGAATGCCTAGTGAATTCAAAACAGCCATATCTGCTATTCCTCATTGGCTATTAGAAACATTATAGAAGAGCGGAAAAGGAGAGTGGAATTAGCAACAGATACTATTCACCTTTCTATGCGCCACCTGTATAACTATGTATAATTTAGAAAATTACACAAATATACCCAGTAATACTCTAATTAAAATGCAAATTTATGTGGTTACCTCCTCTAATGATTTGCAAGTTGCCCGCGTTTCTACGATTATTCGAACATTCTCCTTAATTTTTCTCAGAGCAATCTCAAGTTGATTTGGAAGGGGCAAACTAGGGTCCGGCATTGATCCTATAGCCTCTTCAAACTGTTAAGAATTAGAAATTTTTTTAAAAAAGCAGTTGTAGCACTGAGAAGAAGAATGTTAATTTTTACAACTATAACAAAACATAGGTTTTGTTATATTTTAAACATTAAAAAGATAACATCAGTTAAATTACATCTGACTTTAGAACTATTTCTAAGAGTTAACATTTTAGACCATGCTATAGAGACTACAGAATCATTCATGCCTTTTGTGCTGCATTTAGTATTTCATTTTGTTGACGGTCAAAGATGTCTAACTGACGTTCCAGATCTACTTCTCTTTGGTCCCAGGCGATTTGTCTTTCTTCATGAAACTGAAAAAGGATAATTTGTGTCAGATACACATGTGCAAACACTCACCAGGCATATAACAGGTACTTTGCACATATTTTTTAATTACTCCTCACAACAATCCTTTGAGGTTGCTATTATTATTCTCATCTTATGGAAAAGGAAACAAACTCAGAGAGGTGAAGTAACTTGCCTAAGATCACAGAGATAGACAGATGTGGAGTTAGAATTTCAACCCAACTATCCTTCCATGCATCCATACATTTATCCATCCCCTCACCCAACTATTCATTCAACACATATTTAATGACACATACTATTTGCCAAGCATTATTCTAGCTACTGAGAATACAGTGGTGAACAAAAGCAAGTCTCTATCACCCTGAGGCTTATATTCTAGTGAGGGGATACATACAATAAACAAGCAAGTAAATATGTAATATGTCAGAGGGTAACAAGCTGGAGAAAAATGGGCATCTTGAGAAAAGCAGTGATAGATGGAAAAAAAAAATGAAGCCAGGTAATCTCTACTGAGGAAATCTTGACAGCAGGATTTACTGTTATATATGGGGTGGTTGGTTAAGGCTGCACTGATAAAGTATGACATTTGAGCAAACAATACATGTATCTGGGGTAAGAATAATTTAGGAAGAGAAAAAACAAAACCTCTAATGCAAGCATGTGTTTGACGAATTTCCTCTGTCTCTAACGTATACATGCTTTTTCCTACATCAGGCTGTCTTTTCCTTACCCACCAGTGACAGCCAGTAGAAACAGTAACTGTGAACAATCAAATAACTAACACTGAAATTAAAAACCAACATATGAAATAAGTTTGTTTATATACTGTTCCTTATAAGTAAAGCCACTATCACAACAACTAAATAAATAAATATGCATATTTGGAGTAGTTTAGAAAATAAACAGAATGTTTTATAACACAATAATGGGATCTATATTCAATTAGGAGAAAATGTAGTTATCCCTCAAGCAATGTTCATATACTTTAAATCTTAACAAAAAAACAAAAATAAATATAAAACAAAACCTTGTTCTGTTGCACAATTTCTTCCTCTAGACTACTGATTGTATGCTCATATTCAGAAATTATGTTATTCAAATATTTTATTTCTTCTTTGTCCTTGACTAATTCTCGATTTAGTTTAAGCTCTTGTAGACGAAGTTCCTCTATTTTCATATGCCAACTGATTACCTAAAGATTTATAAATTATATATACAAATGTAAATGCTATATAAATTATTTCTCCATTGATTCCAATGTTTTTAACTAAAATTAATGAGCAACATTCTATAATAAAACAAGATATAAAACTATTTTTAGTCAAGCCACATGACAAGCTTATTTAGAACTTCCATAGATTCTTTAATAAGAATATGTGAGCTTTTAACATGAAACTTCTTCAAATTACGTTGGAATGGATATCACCCTTAATTGACATTCAATTTTCCACTCACTTTCACATATTTATTAAGCACTTACTCAATTAACTGAGCAAGGTGCAGTAACATTAGTTTTACTTTCAAAAAACAGAAATCCTAAATATTTCTAGCCTAGAGAATAAGATTCAGTTGTTAGATAATTGTATTTTATTTAATTACTATCAAGCAGGGGTAAAAAATGAATCATATTAAAAAATAAATGTGAATTTGCTACTTATAAAGAGTTTTAAACAGCTAATAATTATGAAGAGTAGATTTCAAATAATTACCACTATGATGGCTAAAAAATAATTATAATTAGTACTTAATATATGTGGGAAGGGTTCTAGTGTTAAAGTTCTTTCATCTTAAACAATAAAAGCACTTCTATGAAAATCTTTATTTAGAAACATCTTTTTAACAAATAATACACATTCAAGAGTCAAAATTCCTAATTTATAAAATCAAAATTAATAAATTACAATTTTGGTCAGTCATATACTAATCATTTTTTGTATAGGCACATATTAAGAGCTTAAAATTATTATGTAACTTTTGGAAATACTAATCGAAAATCAATGTTTTACCTTTTGGGCCCCCCTGGAATCCTTTAAAGTGCTTATTAACTCCTCTAGGCCCTTTAACTTTAATTCCATCTCCAATGTTTTGTTCTCCATATTTCTGTGTTCATTCTGAGAATTTTTCATTTCTTGCATTATCTTAAGTTTGTCATTTTGTAGCTGAATCATTGTTTTAGAGAACTTTTCCTGTTGTGCCAAGGGTAAAGCTCCACTGAACTGTCGTCGTAGAGATTGAATTGTTTGGCGCAGATGTTTTGCTCTGTTTCTCCCCTCCAAGTGAGCATAATAGAGAATCTGTTCTTTTTCATCAAGTTTTTGCTCTAAGCGCAAATTATAAGCCTCCATCTTCTGCAGTTTAGATGTAACTGACTCCAACTTACCAAGAGAAGCAGCCTCACTAACTTGGAGGGAGACAATTTGTTGGTGAAACTTGGCAATTAGTGCCTTTTCATCAGACTGTGCCTAATATTAAAAAATATACATATATTTGTAGTAAATTCCAAATTTTTCCAATTAAACTTATCATGAATTTAAATTGCAATTTACTAAATAAAATTTTAAAGCAATGGTACATTAGATCCTATAAAAATCTAACCATGCTTTAATACAAATAATTACCCAGGAGGAAAACACAGAATCAAATATGTTTAAAATCCAAATGAGGCATCAAACTAAAAGTTGGAATACTACTCTGCTTTTTAATTTGCATATGCAAATAAGAACATTAGTATCATACTGCTGCAGATGACGTAACAGTTATTTTTTAATCCTAAAAAATTTATATGCAAAACCTACATATAAATACAAGAGAAAATATTGTTATGAATGATTACTATTCATCAGTGCCTTAGTTCTGATCAACAGTTAGCACAATGAAGCTACAGACACTTAAATGCTTTTCTAGATTATGGATGGTATTTCAAACTGAAAGTATGTTTCTAATGTGGTTCCAACTAACAAGAATAGGACCCTCTGGTTGGCTCATTTTCTCATAAAACTCTAAAACCATCCCAATATCTAATGTGAATTTAGGTAAAAAGGAGCACTGTATCTATAGAGAAGCCCTCGTGGTGCAGTAGTTAAGAGTTCAGCTGCTAACCAAAAGGTCAGCAGTTTGAATCCACCAGCCACTCCTTGGAAACCCTATAGGACAGTTGTACTCTGTCCTACAGGGTTGCTGTGAGTCAGAAGCAACTCGACAGCAATGAGTTTTGTTTGGTTTGTTTTTAAATATCTATAGAAGTGCCAATATTACACATACCTGATAGTTTAACAGTTGCATTCTGAGGGACTCTACTTCCTTTTCCCTGGACTGTTGCTGTGTATTCAGAATTTCAACTTGTCTTTTGGCAATATCAGAAATCTCTCTTAGTCTAGGAAGTAGTCAAATATTTCAGGAACAATTAAGTACATTTTCTAAGTGAACATCAAATTTTCAAATTTCTAGACCACTGGAAAACTCATTAGTTTCCAGTGCCTCTTCTTTGTATAAAATACTAAAGCAAGGTTTCCTAAACTGTGTTTCATGAAACATGATTCCATGAGAGGTTAACAAGTATTCTGTGAAAAACTCCATTCCCAACATCCCATTCCTGCTTCAAAATTCGTAATACATAGTATTTATATTACATGTTGTAAGAAGTTCTAAACTAAATAACTATCTCAAACTGGACTTAACTATATCATTTTCCAAATATACATGGCCAAAGAACTCTCTCCTACACTTTTTTTTTCATGAGGCGCTACCATAGTTTGAGATATGCTAGAATAAGGTAATAATTAGGTCTATCCGATAAAACTGTACAGTTAAAAATATAGAAATTTTAAATTCCTAGATACCCTAGGTGGATTAACGTACATTTTGATTTATTTTAATTTGTAAGTTACCAAAAATGTGTAAAAAAAGCAAAGTAAGCATTCACTTGGATTACAAAAAAAAAGGAGGAGCTTGATGGTAATAAATCCTTCAATTTCCCATATGACTACTGTGATGAAATTATATAGGTAAAGTAAAATGTAAAGTTTCTTTGCTTTGGGCTGAAACAATTTCAGCTCAGTGTGATCGATAAACCTGGTTTTCTTATATTGATCAGAAGTCCTCATTCCAGTTATATAAATCTTGACTAATAAAATATGATAAAATGAATACTTATAAATTATTTTAAAAGATGAGTTCTGTGAAGACAGAGGAGAAATTAAAAAAAAAGAAGTCCTTCTTAATGAAAAAGGTGGGGAATAACTGATATTCCCAAAAGGACTATTAAGGCTCCAAAAAGGTGACTATAACTTTATGGGTGAGCCATTGAAACAAATTTTTTACTAATTATTTGCTCTTCATAGATTAAGTCAGTGCTCCTCAACTCGTTCTACTGAAGTAGCAGCTAATTCTCATAACAATCCTATTGGACAGAGTAGAACTACCCCCTAGAGTTTCCTAAGCTGGAATCTTTACAGGAGCAGATGCCCGACTTTTCTCCCACAGAGCAGCTGGTCGGTTCCAACCGCCGACCTTTCCATTAGCAGCCCAGTGATTAACCACTGTGCCACCAGGGCTATGAGTCAGAATCAACTTGAGGGCACACAAGAACAGCAGCTAATTACAGAGGAGAATGAACACAGACCATCTACCTGGCACACAGTATTTACTCCTTACATAGATTTTGTGTTCTAGGCTAGCTGACCCTGTTCCCTCATGTAAAATGAAAACACTAATGTTACTTCAGGATTATTAGGCGTAACTGTATGAGTTAATACATGTTTAATACCTAGCACAGTGCCTACCTAGTATATAGCAGATGCTGAATAAATGTAAATTAAGTCACAATCTGAATTTTTCATTATGTTTTTACAGCAACCTTATAGAAAAGGTAGAAGAGGCACTATTACTCATTTATTAAAGTAAAGAAACTGAAGTTTAAATAAATTAAGCTTAAATTTAAATAAATTAAGTGATTGCTTCTCCAACAACAAAAAAAAAGAAATTAGTATGTGGAGGGACCAGGCCTCATAGGGTCTTGATTCCAAATTGAGTGCTTTCCACAATTCAGATTCTGAAAAATGTAAATTTGAGAGGCTATTTCCTCTCCAATATTATTATTTAACAAGATTAAATATTATTTAACTCTGTTCTTACAAAAAGAAACCAGTATCAATTGACACTAAGAATATTACCCTTGTGCCCTTGTAATTAGGTTTCTTAAAGATAAACTCGAGAAGACACATATAATCAAACTGACTAAAAAGTTTGCATGTACTTACTTTGACACTTCAACTTTTAGCTCCATTTCATTCTTCTCTAATTCTAGAATCCGCTGCCTATCGGCATCACTTACTGCTTTGCTCACACTATCAGCTAATTCATCTCTTAACATCTGTTCCACTTTCTGTGCATCCAAATTGATTTTAGTAAGCTAAGGAAAAGTAACATGAAGAAAATGTTGAGATACATTCATGTAGGTGAGGTTTTCCTTGTAATTTAGTTTTTAGAGTACTGCAATCTCTTTACTTTGCATTAGTTCAGATACTGAAGTGGGTCGGTAAAAAGGAGAATGAGTCAGGAACCAGTTTTAGAAACTCTAGTTATATTTCAATCTACCAAAAGTAATTTGTATTAGGCAACTCACTATTTAGTAATATCTGAACCTCTGATTTTCTCAACTTGCCTGGAATGCAGTATATTCATTATATTTTGCTAGAATTATATTGTATCACCTCCAAGTACCACATTTTTATGCAAACGCATGTCTTCTATGTTTGTTTGCCCTCCCGCCCCCCTTGAGCTATTTTTGTACACGCACTATGCTAATTTTTTTTTACAGCAACATATAAAAAAAAATTGGCAAAGCGGTGCTTATGAAAATACCACCTTAGGGGTGGGCATGGTTGGCAAACAAACATAGAAGGCATGTGTCATTTGCATAAAATATGGTATATCCAAATGAGATAATAAAATCTTATTAATATAGATTTAAAATAAAGAAAGATGATATATATGTTTTGGAAAATATACTATTTCTCCAGGTAAGCAAGCAAATATTACAAGCATGCTACTTTGTCATAAATTTATGAATACCTGCAAACTATATTTACTGCTAAGAAGCTTAATGACTCTGATCACATCAAAAAAGTCTAAACCCTCCTATTAGATTATAAACTCCCTGAGGGCAAGGATTACTGTCCATTTTGTTTATTGTTATAGTCCCGGTCCCCTTATAGTGCCTAACATGCAATAGGCCTCAATAAATATTTGTTAAATGAATGAATGATAGTGGAAGGCAGTTCCATGATTAAACAAATAACATCTTTCACATTAAATCTAATCATGAAATTTGGTAAGAAACAAGATCCCATTCACAGAAATATCTGCTTTGTTTCTAAATATTTCAGATTTAAAAAGAAATCATTTATTATATGAAATACAGCCACAATATTAATATGCTACTTCAGAGATACAAACAAACCTCTAAAGAATAATACAATGTCTACCAAGGTTAATTCTTTACTCAGTAATGCATGAAAAACTTATAATATCGAACCTCAGCAAATTTGGTTTCCAATTCTAAATTACGTTCTTCGATTTGTTTTAATGAAGTCCTTAAGTGTTCATACATTTTTTGAGAATGTTCAGCCCGCTGTCTTTCATTTAATTCCTTCATTTCCAGCATGGTGATTTTTTTTGAAATAGAAACAATTTCACTGTTGGTTACTGATTTCTTGGTCTTGTCCATGTTAGATTCATTTCCTATACGCGAAATTATTTAAGTCAATCTCATGCTGCAAATATCAAAATCTTAGGCCAGATATTTCAGATGTTCTATTTAAGGAGGCAATACAGTTTCAGGGAAAGCACATAAACTTTTTGAATTATGATCATCTAGATAGTAACTTAGCTCTGTTATGTCCTGCTTGTATGATACTGAACAACTCATTTAATCTCTCTGGAACTCACATTTTTCAGTAATCTAATAATTAAAAAAAAAAAAAAACTATTCCTGATAAGATGTTTGAAATAACATATTAAAGGATCAGCAAAGGAAGTATCACATATAGGGAATCAAAAAAGTAGTAAACGTATTTTTTTTTTTTTAACTGAAAGGAAATAAGCTGTATGAGAAAGATGCAGTAAAGCACACTACTTTGTGACTTTAAATTCAGTGACTTGATTTTAAAGTCTCACATATTCAAGCTGTAAAGTGTAAAAATCTGCAGCCATACAATTGAGGGATATCTCCAGATATGATCTTCTTGAACCATGAGTATTATATGGACTTTCTACACATCTAATATCAATCAAATATTCTACATTCATTAACTAGTTGTTACACCCTAATTTTACACACGTAGTTGTATGGTTTTTCTATAGACACAAGTCTTCAGTTAAATGAAAAGAACTAAAACCCTCCAATTTACCATGAAAATGCGTCACAGAGAAGTGTCATTAG
This sequence comes from Dugong dugon, assembly GCA_030035585.1. Taxonomy (NCBI): domain Eukaryota; kingdom Metazoa; phylum Chordata; class Mammalia; order Sirenia; family Dugongidae; genus Dugong; species Dugong dugon. Next base: position 47,999,806 of record CM057465.1, read on the forward strand.
TCACTTGTCATTTTTTGCAGGGAGGAAAAAAACTTTTAGTTTTGCTTTTCAATGCTTTGCATAACAGACATGCTCCAGGAAAAAAAAAAGAAATTGTAAAAATGTTTTCCTTTTTAGAGAACCAGTTAAAACTCGTATGCTTAGGGAAGTCAATTATTTTAATGAACCAAACAGTAATTCACTTTGTAAAAATTATTTATAACACCAATAATGTCCTCTTATTTTTCTAGATTCACAAGTTTGAGTTTTATAACTGAGTTTTCTCAAAGTAAGATACATTTTTTGGAAAAATGAAACATCTGTTTTGGTGTCTACCTCAGTTTTAAAAAGCACTTCACTCTGTTCTGCATGTATCTTTAAAATATACTATTTTGGAAAAGCAGCTGCAGGGAGTGATCATGTTACTAACAACAGCAGATTACCAAAAGAGCTAAAAGCATTAGTAAACCAGCCCATTATGAAATAGAGTCTCATTCAGGCAACCCTAAGCACCACAGATGTAAGAAAAAAAATGCATGATTCCATTAAATCTAATTTAAGAACAGAAAAGAAAAAGTTGGGTAGGGATTAACAAAGGATATTATTCATCAACTCTCTGCTAAATTAAACTTCTAAGCATAGAGGTCATTTTTATCAAAGTACTTCCTTTTCATCTGGTATAGATAGAAAAGGAACTTAAAATGAAAAATATTTCCAGTAGATCTTAATGATTTCATATTACCAGAGTAAAACACTTACCTAATTTAGTTTCTTGTTCCCAGGCTTGTTCAATAGTGTGAAGTTTTTCCTTGGTAATCTCCAGTTCTTTATTTATAGACTCCATTTGTTCTTTCAAGGACGCATTTTCACACTGAACAAGACAGATCATCACTGAGAAATAAAGTTGTAATTCAGACCAATACCACAGATGTGACATTGTGTTAAGTTTATGTAATAACTCCAAAAACTTAAATCAAGTTTTTTATAAAATTAGAAGTTCCTCCCAAAATAACAAACAGCATCATAAACCTATACTGTGGTTAATAATACTTTCATAATACAAAATAATGACTTAAAAACAAGCTGCAAGAAAAGGATCATCAAAATTCTGTGTATCCAAAACAGGGCCCTCAACTTGTATTAGCTTCATCATTAAAGCTGTATGTTCTTTTTGGCCAAGCTAGAGTACTCAGAGTTTCACAACCTTCACAAACCAGTGCTTGCTTTTCTCATTCACATAAATAGTTAATGACCATCCCTAGCCTACCTACAGTGACATGTGCTGGTTGCTCATGGTAAAAAGAAATGGACAAAATTCTGGCCTTCATTAAGGCTCATCGTTTACTGTCTGTGTGTGTGTGTTTATGGTAGGAGTTGGAGAGAATGTGGAAGGCAGCACATAATGAACAGGTAAACAAATTAAAAAATTATTTAAAAAGTGGAGATCCAGAAAGAAACAAACAGGGTACGGATCTAGAGACTAATAAAAAGATGTATTATCTAGGGAGGTTTGAAGGTCTAGTTGAAGGGAAGTAGAAGCAGTAGTTTTGAGAAGAAATCAGCCAAGGAAGGAGCCAATAAATTGGCAAGCCCAAAAGCTCTAAAGCAGGAAAGGATTTGGGAGGTCTAAAGCAGGACAGAGTTTCAAATGTTAGAGGACTGGAGCATAGTGAGCAACAGTAAGTGAGAAGTGGTAGAAGCTAAACTTGGGGGAGGTAATTAGGGGCCACACCAGGCAGCACAGGGTATATCAGGATAAGGAAATGAAATTTAACTTAAAGAATAATAAGAAATCATTTTCAGCAGGGAAGTTTTAAGCAATCATTCTGGCTGCAATGTAGAGAATACATTAAAGTGGTAAATAGAAAAATCAGGGAAACTAGTCAAGAAGTTATTGTAGAAGTCCAGATGAGTGACGACCCTGGTTTTGACTAGGGTCACAGCAGTGAAAACGGAGAAAAGAGGACATATAGGAATTACATTTAGGAAATAAAAATGACAGGAGAAAGGAATAACTAGAGAGTAAGTCTAAGGTATCTGCTTTCACTAACTAGTTAGATAATAATACAATATACTGAAAGTGGAATGATTGTGAGGGAAACATAAATTGGTTTATTCTGAGCATACTAAATTTGAGATGCCTGTGAAACATACAAGTCGTAAACTAGGGTCATTCCATACAGTGGTCCAGAGCTCTGAGAAAATGTCAGGCTGGAGACATAAATGTGGGAGTCAGCGATATAAATACATTTTAAGCCATCTGTCTATGTATTCTTTGTTTTAACGAATACTATGTGCCAGATATTCTAAGCACGGGGCTTCAATAGGAAACAAGTTCCATTCTGGAAATTTTATTTTAGTGGGGTAGTTGGAAAATAAGCAAATATAATATAATGATTGATAATAAGTGTTGTGAAGAATAATAAATCGTGGTAATGAAAGAGAAAAAAAGAGGAGTGTGTTATGATAAAAAGAAAAGCAAGATAAGGAAATAAAATGTGACTTTCTGGTAAAGTACACAACTGCAACTCTGTTCTAGATACTGTAAATACATAGGAGGGAAAAAAAAAGAAGAGGAAGTTTTAAATATCTTCCTACTCATTCGTTTTTCTTCCTTCCAGCCTCTAAGGATAACCCTGTGCTTGCCCAAATTCCCATCTTCTTCCTCCTGCCTGGTATCTTGTCCTTTCACTTATTACCACTCTTATCTCTAATCTTCAATCATTCTCTCCCTATTAGCTCTAAACTTTCTTTTCCACTCTCATTAAACTTCATTGGTCACCTTTATTTAAAAACAAAAACCAAATCCTCCTTTTGACTCTACCTCACTCCAGCTCTATTTCTCTTTTCTTCTACTATATAAAATTTCCAGTTTTTCTACTTCCTTATTACCTAGTCTATTCTTTACAATTTGAAATCTAATTTTCATCACATCTATTCTCATGAGACTTTATTCTTAGAAGATATCAATGATTTCCTAATCACCGTATTTGATGACCTTTGCACTGTGGCTCTACACCAATAACCACACTCTTAGTTCAACATTTATTAGCTCTAACTCTGCCAAACAGGACGTACTAAACACATAAAAATGAATAAAATAGAGTCCCTGATATCAAGAGATTTATATTCCTGTAGAGGAGGCAAATATCACAAATATCACATATATTGTGATATAAACAGCAGAACTATGTACAAAATATAGAACTAGTATAGGCAGAGGAGTGATTTGTTCTGTAAAAAGGACCACAAATAACTGATGGCTTCAGAAAAAAAGGTAATGCCTAAACAAGTTTTGAAAGATGACTAGAGATTCACTGAGCAGATAAACTGATAGAGTTTTGTAGGCAAAGAAAACAGCCTGTACAAAAGAACACATAAAAGGAGGAACACTGTGTTGCAGGTAACTGATATTTCAGTTTATAAAACATACATCGTGAGTCTTCTTAAAGTAGGAGAGGACATGAGGTAAGTAGGGGATTTACCACAAGATGGACTTTGGGGAGCTTCTGATAAGTTTTAAGCAAGGGAGTGACACATTCAGATTCATGTTTAGAATGATTATTCTGGTGGCAAGTAAGAAGAAGGTTAAGACTGAAGATGGGGGATGAGTAATAGCTATCACAATAAAGATTATAAACAATAAAATAAGAAAAAAACAAACAGACCCACTGCCATCAAGTCCCCATATGTTACAGAGTAGAACTTCTCCATAGGGTTTTCTTGGCTGTTATCTTTATGGAGGCAAATCACCATGACTTTCTCCACGGCATCACTGGGTAAGTTCATACCACCAACCTTTAGGTTAGTAGTCAAGAGCAAACAGTTTGTGCCACCCAGGGACCTTGGATGTAAGAGATGTTTAAAATTATATCTGAGACGCAGCAAGTATAGGAGAGGAGGCGATACACTACAACTAACAGGTCTCTTAATTGGCTGATGAGTCTGGGATAAATGGTACATTCAGAGTTTCAAATATGTTTTGAGGTAGCTGTAAATCAGCCAGGCAAAGATTTCCTAGAAAACAGCAGGCTATATATATATTAAAAAAAAAAAAAAAAAACCTACTACTGTCCAGTTGATTTCTGACTCATATCAGTCTTAAAAAAAAAGAAAAAGCTATGAATTTTTAGCATTCCTTCCACAGAGATGGGGAGGCTATACCTTCTCTCATTAAATCTGGGCAGCCTATGACTGGTTTGAGCAATAAAGTACAGAGGAGGTTGACACTATGTGACTTCCAAAGCTAAGTCGCAGAACTTGATGTCGCTTACACCTTATTCACTGGAGTGCTAGAGCACTGAGTGGCCATATAAGAAGTTCAATTCCTCTGAGACTGTCATGCTGTGAGGAAGCTCAAGGATGTGGAGAAGCCATATATAGACACTCTGGTAAACAGCTCTAGCTGAGAATCAGCCTTCGAAGCATTCCAGCCCAGGTGCCAGATGTGAGAGACACGCCATCTCTGCACTGTTCTGTTTGAATTACTACTGGCCCACAGAATCTATGAGCATAATTAAATGGCTGTTTTATTCACTAAGTTTTGGAGATGATTTTGTTACACTATAATAACAACTGGAACATAGGCACTGTCATGGTTTGAATTACGTCCCCCAAAAAATGTGTGTATCAGTTTGGCTAGGCCATGATTTCTGGTACTGTGTGATTTTCCTGTATGCTGTAAACCTGCCTCTATGATGTTAATGAGGGAGGATGGGTGGCAGTTGTGTTAGTAAGGCAGGACCATGATCTACAAGACTGGATTGTGTCCTGAGGCAATCTCTTGAGATATAAAAGACAGAAGTGAGCAGTGAGACAAGGGGACCTCATACCATCAAGAAAGCAGTGCCGGGAGCAGAGCGCATCCCTGCGCCGAGAAGCTCCTAGTCCAGGGGAACAGTGATGAGAAGGCTGACAAAGAAAGACTTCCCCTGGAGCTGACGCCCTGAATTTGGACTTTTAGCCTACTTTGACTGTGAGGAAATAAAATTCTCTTCATTAAGACCATCCACTTGTGGTATTTCTGTTATGGCAGCACTAGATGACTAAGACAGGCACTAAACAAATTTTGTTGAAGTAATTAGCACATATATGCATATATGAAAAAACGAAGATTAAAATATAAGTACATAAACATTTTTTCCATCAAAACGATGGGATGCTCATGGACTGGACACACAATCGCATGAATATTCTGGCCATAAGAACCATCATATTACTGGTCATATTATTTCCCTGCTCAAAAAATATGCGAAGACTTCCCACTACCTATGAAAAATATTCCAAACTTATCTAGTCCTTCATGATCTGCCTCAATCCTCTCCACTTAAAACTCAGATACAGACCACTTGAAAAAATAATGTTCTCACTCTATATTTTTCTATCTTTTGCCTTTGCTTGTGTTCTACCCTCTGAGTAAAACAGTCTTTTCCACTCCCACCCTATGTCTGCATGTTAAAACTCTTCAAGGCTCAGCATAAACTGCACCTCCTTCGCCAAGTTAGAAGTAGCCTCTTCTTTTTCTAAACTCCAACAGCACAGTAACCTATATCTCTCTTATGGCATTATCACTTGCTATCTTGTATTCTAGACCTGAGAATCACAAAGACTATTTATCTTTTCATCTTTAGTATTTCAGAAAGTTAAGTAACTTCAAAATATAAGCCCCTAATATTGTCCAAAGAGGAAAGATGAGAAATATTCTTTGGGAAAACAGGTAAAATAAAATTAAAAATTACTCATTGATATATTATGTACAAGAGACTTCTTATCCAGGATTTACATACTAATGCTACAGGGAAGAGGGAAGAAACCGTGGAGAAAGGGAAAAAATAAGTTATTACCACATCTAAATATTCAAAATTTTCTATAAAATTAGCATAATTATATTTTTGGCAAATGTAAACAATAAACTGACCATGATTAATCCTAAATATTATTAATACATAATGACTCAGGTAATTTTATAGGAGTTATTGAAAACTATTCAAAATGTTTTCATTTACTGAACATGTGCCAATAAGCAAGGAAAAGTTTTTGAACCAACAGAATTAGCTTTTGTCACACTCCTATGAGAGGATCTTAGAAGAGATGAAGCCACAACACCTAAGCCCATATTGCTTATGAGCAAGACAAACAAATTAGGAACTTGTTTTGCCTATAGGAAAAGGTATGGCTATCAAGTAGCAAGAGAACAGTAAAAGGTTCTGAGTCATATTTGCAGACTGTTTGAATGAAACCATGATACTCCACTCTATAAGACAAGAAGAGACTAGTAGAGCTCATTCATGGTCCAGGAAGAGACATTAATTAACTTATCCATTGTCAGCCACATCCATCCCAAGGAACAGAATCCAGGGGTAATGCGAATAATATACTCTGGGAATGGGTAAGAAAAAGGGGTAGGTATGTAAGGACACATCCTCCTTGGACTACAATAACCTATCTGTTACACGCTACTTTGTCTTTTTTAAACACTTGGTGAAAAGAGGCTTGTTCAGCTCAGTTGTAACAGTGGCCTGTGGAAGATGACCAGGATGAAGTTGTCCAGAAGTCACTCTGTAACTACAGAAACATAACGTGTGTGTGTCTTAATATTCGGGAAGAAAATATCTAAAATTAAATTTCATCCATAAATGATGTTCCTTAAATTTATATTAATAAAAATAAATTTTATCTTATTAAAATCTACAAACCCTTTCTCCCCAGAGAAAAACAAAGATATTGCTGAAGAAAAATGGCTAATAACACAGGGCTTAAGGATCACATAAACTTACCTCTAACTGTTCCAAGTTAGTTGTTCTCTGAACAAGCAAATTATCTTTTTGTAATAGGTTCCTGTACTTAGCTGTCAGTTCATTGTATTGTTTATTGGCCAATTCTAGTTCAGACAGAGAGACACTATTATCTAAAACTTTTTGGAGAGCTGCAATCTTGAAAATGGCCATTTCCTATGTAAGTAAGGATACACTGAGTTATTTTGATGTATTTTCTTCTGGGTAAGCACTAGCCACTTTTGGGAAAAAAAGCAAAACAGATTTTAAAACCACTTAAAAAATATAAAAGATTTCCCGTATGAGAAGAAAACTTAGACAGTAATATAATTAATTTCTCTTATATGAGAAATAATACTATTTCGAAATCTTTAATCATAATAAAAATAAAGTGAATCAACCATACCTCTTATAACTCCTGTCATCATGAACTGAAATTCAATTAATTTGAGAAAAGTAGAATAAATAGCAAGAAATTGTATCATTCAGAATGTATCTTTGGACGGCTTTATAAACTTCATAAGGTTAAAAAACAACTTGCCTTTTGGTAGCTGAATGGCAAAATTAGCATTGCTACAGCCACCTTTCACAGCTTAACTATTTCCACTTATTATAGTTCAACTAACTTTCTAACAAAAGAAAACTTTCTTTTCACATGAATAAAACATTATTTAGGGAGAAAAAACTTCTCTTCATCATAGTTGTCTGTAATAAATAATATTAAGGTCTTTATGTTATTTGATTCATGTTCTACTCGTCAGCTATTACTGTTGTTAGTTGCCATCACGAGCTACCAAAAAAAAAAAAAATCACTAAAGACACTGCAATGTTTCTGTAACACTGAAAGGAAAAGTTTGAACTTTTAGTTCTCTCCAAGTAAGTTGCTCTGTGTGATAAACAAAAATTACAGCATAATTACATAATAATTACAGACATAAGTACAATAAAGACTAATGGACTCTGATACAGAAGGAATAAACAAGGAATAACCAAATTTATGATGTGAGGAAGATAAAGAATTTATGGTTATAATCCATTCTGAAATGATGTAATGAGGTACATAAGGTAAGTCGAGGATATATTGTTGTGCCAGAAAACAACAAAGCTTGGCTCAAAGACTAAATGGATCCTTGTCGAAAGGACAAAAAAACCAGCTTTAAAGGGCTCTCTCACTGGCCAAAGCTGACAAAACAGTAATGACTCCAGTTAACTGAAGCATAATGACTAATTAAAAGTCTGTGAGTCTGTTATATGATATTTAAAAAAGAGAAAGCTGAGGGGAAAACAAAAACAAAAACAGGCAGGAGCCGAGTACATCAACTCTGTATTCTGAAGACTGTTGATTTAAGGAAAAAATGAAGCATTGATCTTGTTTTCTAGTAGGAACTACACTTCAAGACAACTAAACAGCCTAGGCTGAAGAGGAAAAGCTCTATTTTAGAAAGCAATGTCTGCTAATAAATGTAGAAAAATGACATAAGTAGAAAATCACAATTTTGCAACTCCCAGTGCAGTAACAGTCAGGCAACAATCACCACTGAATATGAAAACCATTAGGCAGGTTGACAAAGAACTGGTCAATTGCATGGTATCGAAATATCACCAAACAGTTGACTCAATCACTTAATAATGGAGACATATAGCTGTCTCCCTCTTAACACAGTATTCAATCAGGAAATGTAGAGCAACCAGATTTATGTTTCATGAAGTGATTCATTATACAGAGCAACACTTATGAAGTATTCTTGCCAAAAGGTTTAACTTGAATCTAATGAAGTCTTCAAAGCCTTTAGTAAATACAAGGGAGACAGGAACAAGTTAAATGACACAAAGAGAGTATCAAACAAATGTGCATATGGTCTATTAGCCATGATAAAAGCATTATGTGAAAAAAGTCTTAAGTTTTCAGCAATGCACACTAAAATATTTAGGGGAGAAATGTGTGCAGCTTAAATATCCCTACAAGAAACAGACGAAGCAATTACGGTGAAATGTTAATAAATGTTAACTGTTAATCCAGGTGGTGACTGTTCATCATACTATTCTCTCTTCTGTATATTTGAAAATTTTTATAATTAGAATCAAAACAAAAAAAGTCAGATATACCTTAAACCTTTGCAAGCATCCAATTTTTTCACAAACTTCTGCTTCCATTGATATCAATTCACTCTTTTGTTTCCCATTTTCTTTTCTAAGTTGTCGCTCCATTTCTACTAAAGTTGTATACTGCCTTATGAGTGACTTTTCATTCACTTGCAAGACAGTGATTTTTCTGCTATTTTCTGAAAGTATTTTTTTCATTTCATCTGAATCCACCTGAAGAGAATTGAGCAAATTCTGCCAAAGACATATTTATATTATTTGCTGAATCTAGCTCTTGGTTTGTACAGTATTATATACTGATCTTAAAAGTGTTCCGCTTACATTATATTCTTTTACTTTTACAGCATCTTGTTGGATTTGATCTTCAAGTTTTTTCTTTTCCTGTTTCATTGTTTCAGACTCTGTTTTCCAGGTCTCCTTTTCACTTAAGAAACAAAAATAATAATACAGTAAACCTAATTAAATGTTTTAATTTTAGGAAGAGATAACTTTAGATTATGGAAATTTAAAGTTTTCTTAAGAAAAAACAGAGACATCATAGCTACTCGGTAGCTGATGACATGAGATGTCAAAATTCCATTCAAAAAGGTTAGCAATTAAAACTGAATCTTATACACATTTTATTAAATATAGATCAGGAAAACGATCAGTATTTCAAACTAATTCTGGAAATCAAGTCTCAACAATCTGACCCTACTCTTAAATTTGAGCATTAAATATTTGTAAGATATTTAGAATAAAATTAGAAATAATTAGATTTAAAAGGGGGTGGGGAAGACATTCCTGACTACCTTCCCCATTGCCTCCAACTGCTTGGCATAAATCAGTAATGGTGGCATCATTCTCTTTGTCACTAAATGGCTCAGAGTTGGACATGAGACCCAATTCTTGCTAATGAGATCTGAGTCAAAATCGACTGGAAGCCTCTGGAAATTTTTTATTTTGTTACCTATAAATAAAAAGATAAGTGGAGAAAAAAAGTCCCTTTTCTTTAATAGGCATGGTTCTGTCTACCTTGAACTCCTGTAGCTATTTTACAACCACAGTAGGAGATAATGACAACCCCTACTCTGACACACATGGGGTCACCATGACTTGGAGTTGACTCGATGGCAACTAGAAAAAAGAAGTATGGCCTACCCTATAACTCTGAAAATGTTAGCTTTGGGCTTCTTGTTAGATCAGATAATAATCACCTTTAGTGTTTAAATTGCCTTTGGTCAGGTATCCTGATACATATCAAGCAAATGATTCTATTGATATAGATGACTTTTAAAATCAAATGATGAAAGAGATAAGGAGAAACATGTTACTTCCCTATGACGATATATGAAAAATGATGATGGTGGTGATGATGGAAGATGCTAACAATAGCTGACATCTACAAGGTGTTCAATACATGCCATGTACTAAGCTGAGCATTTTCATGTAATAACTCACTTAAGTTTCATAACAACCCTAGGAAGAAGGGATTCCCATCATGGAAATTTACAGATAGGAAAACTGAGATATGGATAGGTCAAATAACTTGCTGAAGGTCTCATGGCTACGTAATGTCTGAATTCAAACCCAGGCAGAACAATTCCAGAGAAATTAATGGGCTTATAATGATTAAGTTACAACACCATCTATCTAAAAATCTGTTCTTGACAGGTCACCACTTTAAAAAAAAAAAAAAAGGGTAGAGGGGGAGAGGCAGAAGGGGAGAAGTAAAACAAAATATTTTAACATTGTTTATGTAACTTAATCATGAAGAACATGCATAGTTAAAAAGTTTTGCTAATACCTATACCTTAGATATTCTTTATATAATAAGCTTTGCTGGTGACGAATTACTGCAAATTTTCTGTTATAGTCTTCAAGAGAATCTTCTAAGTTCTTTAACTTCTTTTCTTTATTTTCTATTTCCTAAAAATTGAAAATGAAAAAAAGGCATCAAAATACATTTTAAATGTGAAGGTATATATTTATATTCTGGCAGGATTATAGAAATCTATATTTAAAAAAACACCAAATTCATAAACAGTAGTTATCTTTTCTATATTAGTTTAAGACACATGAAATGAGGTAATATGTATAAGAGAGAAGTACTATGTAATAGGTAAAATATTTTTAATCGTACATGATAGTAACAGTAAGCACACAAATTTTCAGATAAAATAGTTACCATAAGCACCAACTTTTATTAGTTGTAGTAGTTAAAGTAAGCACAAAGTTCTAAAAATTTACAGAAAAAAAGAAGTGAATGAGTAAAGTAGGAAAAAAGAGAACAAGGAAAAGGAGAGATAGAAGAGGGTGGGATTTCAAAAGCATAAGCAAAAAGAAAATGAATAAGAAGGATCTATTACAGACACGAGAGAAAAGTACTAGAAGAACTAAAAGACCTCATTCACTACTTCCCAATTTTACATTAGTCAATACTGAGCTTCAAATCCACATTTCTAATGCCACGTCTCCATTAAGACTTTTTTAGAGATACTTTGAATTTACCATGACTCAAACCAAATTATCTTTCTCCAACACCAATAATTCATTCCTCCTACATTTGTATTTTTACTTATGCCAGTATCAATTATTCAGTTTGCTATACTAGAAAACTTCTTCTCTTTCCTTCACCCTCCATTTGTTATCAAGTCTGTCAATCCTATTATTCCAGGATCACTGATACCTATCCCCATCTGACCTCCACTATTCGACTTTAGTACCAACTTTCTTCAACTCTTAAGATACTGAAAACCCACTGCTGAGTCAATTCCGACTCATAGCGACCCTATAGGACAGAGCAGAACTTCCGCATAGGGTTTCCAAGGCTGTAATCTTTACAGAAGCTGACTGCCATATCTTTCTCCTGAAGAGTGGCTGGTGGGTTCAAAGTGCTGACCCTTTGGTTAGCAGATGAGCTGGCTACCACAGTTCCTTCATAAACTACTAGACATATATTTTAATTCTTCTTCAATCTCTAGTAGTCTAGTCTACTAGATACTAGTAGTAGTATGGAAAATTGATAGAGGATCTTTATCTATAGATCTATAATAGTAGTATGGATCTATTCTACTACTGGTATCTTTGTAAACCATAACATGTTACTAAAACACGTTTCTCCTCTGAGTTAGGATTTATTACAGGATAAAGTCCATTCCCTTAAAATGGTACTCAGGCTCTTCACAATCAAGTTTCAATGTACCCTTACAAATTTGCCTCTAGTCACTCAGCCCCACACACCCTTTTGTGTATACACACTTTCATGCCTCCACTCAAATTATCCTTTCCAAGGGATCCATTTTAAAGATGAAGTAATTGAGACTTAGAAGATTAGGTCATTTACTCAATATCAAAAATCTCATTAGCACTACTCTTGGCAACCATTTACCAGCATAAATGCCAAGCTCAGTGCTAGTTGCTTTATATATATGTAGATTGAACATTTGAGGTCAGGTCTGTCTGACTCCAAAGGTCTTGCTATTTCCACCACTTTATGCTGCCTTAGGAATGGGAGTCTAATTATCTGCTTTGTCACTTTCAACAGGCTTTCATACTCCCAATCTGGTGCTCTCTAATCTACCATAAATATCTTATACATTTTTTTATATAAACAAAACAAGATTCTTAAGTCAGATAACAGGACAATACTATACTGCCATTACTTGTTGATAGTGTCCTTATATCGCAAGAAATAAGAGAAATCACAAACAGTGCTAAAATTATAAATTTAAAAGTAATGCTATAACATGAAAAAGAGGAAGACCCTCAATGAGATGGATTGATACAGTGGCTGCAACAATGGGCTCAAGCATAACAATCATTAGGATGGCACAGGACAGGGCTGAGTTTCATTCTGTTATACATGTGATAGCTATGAGTCAGAACCGATTCAATGGCACCTAACAACAACCTAACACGAACTGTACAATCATATCATGATAAAAGATTAAGGTTGTCCCATTACCTGACTTACCAAAACCAAAACCAAACCCATTGCCGTCAACTCAATTCTGTCTCATAGCGACCCTATGGTGGTGTAGTGATTAAGTGCTACGGCTGCTAGCCAAAAGGTTGGCAGTTCAAATCCACCAGGCACTCCTTGGAAACTCTATGGGGCAGTTCTACTCCGTCCTATAGGGTTGCTATGAGTTACCCAACTTAAATAACACAAAAATTCCAAGACTCAGAAAAGGAATAATTGTTGTAATTTCCAAATACTAAAACAGGTATTTGATAATAACTCACGTATATTCACCAATAAACGATCTGGGGAAGATGACAGCAATGTTAATGAACAAAAACACATTTTCATTGATTTTGACCATATTTTTGTAATTACATTTATAGTATTTATGATATTACAGCTATTCATACTTCAAATAAAATAATGAGAAGCCTCCCTCATTAGGCCATTCTTAATAACATGACAGACAGCAAAACTAAGAAACAAATACAGGACAAGAATACTCTTTCTAAATTGCTGATGGACTAACACTTTACAGAGAAAAACGAAGAAAAAGATAAAAGACAATTTGGTTCAAAAGTTTTTTCTTGTGGTTAAGAGGGAAAAAGGATCAGTTCTATTCATGATACTAAACAGCTGTGTCACGCTTTTTGTCTTGAATTTCTTTTCCAACCAGCAATAAATATAAACTGCTTACCTTATTTACACATCACTCACTACTTAATAGTAAAGAAGCCCTGGTGGCGCAATGGTTAAGTGCTTGGCTGCTAACTGAAAGGTGGCAGATCAGACCCACAAGCTGTTTGGCAGAAAAAAAGACCTGGCGATCTGCTCCTGTACAGATAACAGCCCAGGAAACCCTATGGGGCAGTTCTACTCTGTCCTATAGGGTTGCTATGAGTTGGAATCGACTCAGCACGCAATAACAACAACAATCTTATAGTGGCTACTTGTTATCCTACCCATCAATTATATATTTCACATGACTGACATATAATGTCAGCAAGACGTATGAGCATGCCTCTCATGCATATGAGTGGAATAAACTGGTTTTATTCATAGGATTCCATCCAACTTCAAAATTCATTAAAAATGTATCTCACGTTTAATATTCTGAGAGCTCAAAGGAATACATGAAGATTAAACTATGAAACATATCATCAATGGTTTTGGTTATTCACATGTAAATTTACAGTACCTGTAAGAGATATACTAAATATTCATTCTGAGAATTAATGATATTGGCACTAGATGGTGCTATCCCATCAGGTAAATCTACTCCTTTGAAAACAACATTTGATCCTTCTGATTGTCGTAAAAGATTCGTCTCTTTGTCAAGATGATCTATCTGAAACAAACAATTCAGGGAAGAAAAAATCAAATTTTTGCAACCAAAGAAAGACAAAATTAAAAGCAGTACCTTAGCGTCATGTTTTTTTTCTACTGAATATTTGGAAAAGTATATATACATATATGAATGCCCTGCCAGGAATCAATTAAATAATACTTTAATTCTTACTAAGAAATGTTGAGGTATAAGATTTAAAATATTTGTATTCTTTTTTATATTATAAGGTATTTATTTTTTTACTTAATTTCATAAGAAAAATCTAAACAGCAGTTTTCTTAATGCTTAAAGAATTAATCCAATGGGCATCTTCTCATTAAATAACCACTAAAAAAAAAAGTTTCATATTAAACCTAAGTTTCTATGCTTTTCTTTTATTTAGTGAAATGCTCACCTTTAAATTTGCTTTAGCTAACTGCTGTGAAAAATTTATAGCCTCCTTCCGAGCTTCCCTGAGCTCTTGTCTTAATTCTTCATTCCTTCCAGTAAGTTGATCAACTTGGGCTTTCAAATGAAGACTGGCATCAAAGATTCCTTCTGCATTCTTTGATTCTATAGCCTAATATATTTAGATTACATCAAAGAGTTATGGGGAAAAAAAACCAATGAAGTCGTAGTTAAAAAAAAAAAAGGATCTACCTTTAAATAAAATTGACATTTAAGCATTTTACTATCTTAATTGCCATGCATAATAACAAAATAGGCCAATTTAATTTCTTAGTTATGAATTTAAGTTTATAAAACTTAATTTACACCAGCTACTCAGATCAACAATCAAGAGCTGTACAGGAAGAGAGTTTTTATATTCCACCAAAGTTAAATTGGTAATAATTCAAACTAGATAGTTATAAATTTTGGACATTAAAGGTATTTCTCCTGCAATCACAAAGAAAATATGTATACACACAAAAGGAAACAAGAAGAGAATCAAAATGGTTCACTACAAAAAATCAACTAAACACAAAGTATTGGAGAAAATGAGTGAGGAAAAAATGTATAAGGACACAAAGGAAACGAATAGCAGAATGGCAGAAGTGCTTCCTTATCGAAAATTTAAAATGTAAATGTATTAAACTGTTCAATAAAAAGGCAGAAACTGGCAAAATGGATAAGAAAACATGATCCAATTACATGCAAGAGACTAATCTGAGACCCAAAACCACAAATAGGTTGAAAGTGAAAGGAAAGAAAAAAATATTCCATGCAAATTGTAACCAACAGAGTTGAAATGGCTATATTATTATCGGACAAAACAGACTTTAAGTAAAAAACTGTCATAAGAGACAAGGAAGGACATTATATAATGATCAAAGAATCAATTCATAAGGAAGACAACAATTATAAATATATATGCCACTAACAACAGAGCACTAAAATATATGAAGCAAACATGGTCAGAACTAAAGGGAGAAATTGACAGTCCTACCATTATATTTGGAGACTTCAATACATCACTTTTAATAATGGACAGAACATCTAAACAGACGATCAATAAGGAAATAGAAGACTTAAACATTATGATCCAACTAGACCTAACAGACATATATAGAACATATATAGAACAACAATTGCAGAATACAAATTCTTCTCCAGTGCACATGGATCATTCTCCAGGACAGACCATATATTAGTCATAAAACAAGTCTCAATAAATTTAAAATGATTGAAATCATACAAAGTATCTTCTCCAGCAAGAATGGAATGATTCTCAAAATCAATAACAAAAGGAACACTGTCAGAAAAACAAACAATCCAAGGAAGAAAGACTACCAGAACACTCCTTGAAAGTGAGGATGGTGAGACTGACTCATTTTAGACACATCAGGAAACACCCATCACTAGAAAAGGATATTACGTTTGGTTAAGCAGGGGGTCAACAAAAATGAAGGAAACCCTCAATTAGATGGACTGACACAATACCCACAACAAGTGACTCAAACATATCAACAATCATGAAGATGGCACAGGACTAGCCAACATTTCACTTTGTAATATATAAGGTCACCATGGGTTGCAGCTGACTTGATGGCAACTAACAACATATTTTACAATACACACACGCAAATAAATGATGTCAAACTTCTCATGAGATTAGAAATTATGGAGACCAGAAGACAGTGGAACATCAACTTTAAAAAGCTGAAAAAATAAAATAAAACCATTCACAGAGAAAAAAAAAAACTTACATTAACTAGTCTTTCAAGACTAGGGATAATTAGAGATGTTTCTCCTCCTTTAACATCAGGATCTTTCTGCATTTCTTTAATAGCTTGTAAAATTTCCTTCATACCTTCTTCAAGTTGCTTATTTTCTTCAACTAATTCTCTTACTGTAATTACATATTTTTCTCCTTTAATGAATAGATCCTTATCATAATTTATTCTATACAGATAAAGAACATTTTACATATAGGAAAAAATACCCATTTGGAAAATGCAAATGTAAAAAAAGAAGTTTTAAAAATTAAACTATAAACACATTTTGTAAATACTTGAATTAAATGGTATACCTATTTAAGTCATATGCATATACACACTATCTCATAGCTTGAAAGAAAAAAATCATAAGCATACTTTTGCCTTAACTATGCTTTATATCAAAAATATTTTAAATTCTGTTTTCTAACTTCATTTTCATTAGAAAAAATGGTCTTATTCAGCCTCATGAGAAATTCAGATTCAAACCTTCCCTGACAATGAAAATAGTTAGGCAAACAGACTAAACAAATGGGAGTGACTGTTACATGTAAGGACAGTAAATGAGGATAAGACAGACTAGAAAACAGAGACCGTATTAAAGTCCTTTCAGACCCATGATTCTGAGTATAGAAAAATATTACTTTAACATACACACAAACATAAGAGTAATAGCAACTTACATTTATTCTGAAACTTGGCTATTACAATTTTACTTCTTTCTAAATCTCTTTCCTTTTCAATTAGTTCTCTTGAAAGAAATTCATTCTAAAAAAAAACAGGGTACAGTTGATTTTTTTTTCCTAAAATACTGCAATAACATACAGTTTTCAAGTTAAGAAAAGTTTGATCAATTGAAGCGTAACGAACAGAAACAATAGAGAAATGGCAGCAGTCATAAAAATAAAGTAAAATCTGCAG
The DNA here is from genome assembly GCA_030035585.1 of Dugong dugon. Taxonomy (NCBI): domain Eukaryota; kingdom Metazoa; phylum Chordata; class Mammalia; order Sirenia; family Dugongidae; genus Dugong; species Dugong dugon. The sequence continues at coordinate 48,017,071 of CM057465.1, forward strand.
AGTAAAACAAATGGTGATCTTCCTCTCACCTTCTCCCTTTCCGCCCACGGCAAAAGGCAAACAGACTTAACGGTTTTTTTTTTAGTACCACAATCATCTTTTTTAATGATCTGCCTTTACACTACCTGTTCTGCCTGGCTTCTACGTCGTTCAAGTTCTATTTCTGCACTTCTATTCTGTGCTTCTTTGATCAATAAATCCTGTGCTATGACTTCATTCTAAGGAAACATTTAATAAATTAGGCAAATTAATAAGCTCATATCAAATGTGCTGCATTTGTAGACTTTTAAAAAATGGAATGTGTATAAATGTGTTAATGTACAAAAAAAACCTTATTATAATTGTTAAAGAACTTTGTTAGAGAAGTTATAAAAAAGAATTAATTAAAAAGCTATCATAGGAATGTAATTTGGAGGAAAGCTCACCTGAGACCTAAGACATACTAGTTCTCTTCGTAGCTGGTCTATAAGATTGTCAAGTGGATCTACCTGAGATAATTTTGACTGTGCAGTAATAGGCACAGAGTCCAGAAGATTAACTTCAAGCTCTCTTTTTAAACTCTCTGTCTGTAAGGATACTTCTTTTTTTCTTACATCTTCTTTCAAGTTGATATCAGCATATTTTATTTGAGTATGAACCTGTTCATCTTCTGATGCTGCTCCTTGTGATCTATCCATGTCAGTACTATTATCATGAATTTGTTGACAAAATATTGCTGATTTCTGCCTAAGTGATAACTTCTGAATTAAGTATGAAGCTGTTGATAAAGCTTGAAAAGAAGAATCACTTTTTGGTATGAAATTAGTCTTCTCTAGTGCCTGTTGACCTCTTGACACTTTCTTCAGACAGTCATCAGAAGGAGAGCATAAATAGTCATTTATTTCTTCATAGCTCTCCTGACTAAGGGTACTGACTAATGATTCTAGATTTCTTAAAGATTGTAGACATGGTGCTTTAAAAATCTCCCTTATTGTAATCGTGTCTGGAGTTGAATTAGCATCTTTTACTTGCGTGGGTGAAGAACATCTAGTTAAAGAGACAAAAGGATCCACTCTGCTTTCTATATTATGATGAATTTCAGGTAACATTCTTGATAACGATCCTATGGTCATACTCTCTTCTGGCTCATTCTTATCTGACTGTGGAATACTGAATGATGGTCTCCTATGCAGCGGCTCTATTTTATCTGAGCACCTAATCTGTATTCAGAGTAAATAATGTCTCATTAATCTTTGGGTCAACAGATTATTTAAATAAGCAAACATTTTTTCTGTTTATTTAACAACTATATAAAAAAGCAGACGCTCAAAATGAGATAACGGGGGGTGGGGGAGCGGGCAATGAAAGCACTGATAATAACATTTTTCTTTATTCTCTTTACCATAGCAATACTTTACTGTTTACCTTTGATTGAGCTTCACTAATATTTTTGAGGCTCACAAAATCAAATTTTCTTTCTCCTGTTCTATTCTCCTGAGAAAAGTTGTCAGTTGGGTTCAGGTCCTCAACCAATCCTACATATAAGAGAATCAACAAATTAAGAAACATAAATATAACTCTCCCACTATGCTAATACTTTAATTCTTTAAAACTAGAATCAAGTTTTAACACAAACAAAAGGTAGAATTGTTTAAAAAATCCTTGATCTACATGGTAGCCAATTATTACAACCTTCAAATCTACCTCATCTTTAATAAGCTATAAATAATATGAGAAACTAATCTGAATTTTTATTTTCTCTATCATCTTTTGCCCAGTCTATGTTAAAAGTACTAATTAATAAGTACTAGAATAGTTACAAGACATGTACAAGAAAGTAGACAAGAATCATGAATAATGAGTAAGCTGGTTAATACACTAATAAATTATGAAGATTCATCCCTCTAGAAGTTTTTCAATGTACTATATAGTTGTAAGGAGTCCTGGTGGTACAGTGGTTAAAGCCACTGACTGCTAACCAAAAGGTCGGCGGTTCAAAACCACCAGCCGCTCCGTGCGAGAACGATGTGACAGTCTGCTTCCATAGAGATTTACAGCCTTGGAAACCTTGTGGGGTCACTATGAGTCAGAACTGACTCGACAGCAGTGGGTGTTTTGTTTTCTTGGTTTTTTTTTTTTTTTTTTTTTTTTTTTTTGATACAGATTGTAACGCTGAAACAAAAACTCTGCTATATTCACAAATGTGCTGTGGACTCAGACCAAGTTAAAAAAACATTCTTTCCTCGCATTCCTCTTACAAAAGGCACTAAAATGGATATTATAAAATTTAACCAATTGTTACCTTTATATCAAGTACGAAAAACCAAAAAAAAGTTAATTTTTATTCAATAAAACATTACTTTCACTTAGTAAAGGCTAATTTACAGAGAAGATTTTCAATGGATAGCCCTTAGGGAAAGAGACAATTTTAAAAAGTATAAATTATCTATGTATTTTATCATTATTAATCACATCACATCAGTCAGGGATGCCTAGAAATTTATGAAGACTATACTGTAAACTTTCCAAAAGTCCACAATTCTAAGGTATTTTTTGTTTTGTTTTACTGTTTCAGATTCAGGATTGACCTTAATGACACTCACTTATATACTTTTCATCAGGCCATTATTTTCATTTATGGAACTTCTAGGAGAATCACAATAGCAGAGCAAAAATATCTCTAACATACAGAAAATTTTAGATTCAGACAACTCGTTTTTTTTAATGATTCTTTTAAAGGTTTGGGATAACTGAGTATACCTAAAGTTGCAGCTCTTTTTCCTGTTTCTTGAGCCATTTGGCGAATTTTTTTTTTCAGAGCAAGCCGTTCTTCCTCTAGACTTTCAATCTGCAAAACATGAACTATTAGTATTCCTCTTTAGTTTAATAAAGAAAACAGCCATTTTATCACAGCACTTGCCTCTTTCAAAAGAATCTGGTTTTCAGCTCTGTACTGCTGCTGTTTCAAGCTTTTGCTATTTCTAAATTCAGTTAAATCAATCATTGTCTTCACTTCAAGGCCTAAAATTGAACGTATAAAATTAAAATCTTTATCAACATTCAAATGAACTAAAAAAAAAAAACAAAAAAAAAAACTTTATATACCAGGACACAATTAGCCAGCATCATTAAAGAATGCAGTACTTTCTGTGCAGTAATTTTCCAGATACTTGAATTGAACCCAACAAGTTAAAATTTTATCATAATTATTAATGGAAATTCTGACAAAAATGTATAAGAATCTATCTTCTCTATGTCAGGCTGTAGTAGAGATACTACAATGTATTAAGAATGGAAGCTTTGAAGTAAAACAACCCTGGGTTTAAATTCTACTTTCAACTATTAACTAAGTCACAGGGATAAATACTGTACTTGATTTATTTACAGCTTATTGTCAGAGATATAATAAAACTAATCCAAATAAAGTGCTGAGCACAGTGCCTGGCACAAAGTAGTCATTATTAATATTAATTATCTATTGTATTATCATTACTAGTCAGATACTCCCAGTATACCTGTCTCCTAATTTGCTGTTAAGCAGCTATGCTCTGAATACCAAATATCAAGATTGTCTAAAGTGATTATAAAGTCATGATTTGGAGATTTTCAAACACAGAAAGTCTGGTGTTTGTAACAGCTACCTAAATAATTCAGAAGTTATCTTTACAAACTTCTAGATTCCTGGCTATGATCTGGTACCTTAAGTTGACCAGAGGCCTAACTTGAGGTCCTGGCTTAACTCTGGTTCCTAGTTAGACACTTTTTATAAAAAATCACATAAAATATTTATTTTTCCTTCCTTTAAAGGAGCCCTGATGGTGCAGTTGTTAAGCATTTATCTGCTAAACAAAACGTCAGCAGTTCAAATCCACCAGCCGCTCCTCAGAAACCCTATGTAGCAGTTCTTCTCTGTCCTACAGGGTTGCAATGAATCGGAAACGACTTGATGGCAATGGGTTTGGTTTGTTTGATTTTAGAAAATAGTTATTTTTACAGCTAGTCATTTTAACTCTTAGAAAGATTCATAACTGATATTAGCAGGTATAATGAAATATATAGATCTTTATTTTCATTTTTAAAATGCAATTTAGATTAAACTGTCATAACTTAACATTCATATTTACTAATTACTTCTCAAAATCAATGGTAACGTTAAAATACTCAACCAAAATAAAACTTAAGAAATTTACATTGTAAAGGCCAAATACTTAAAGGTCTGAGAAAGTCTTAAACAGTATTTCTAAATGTTTACATAAATTCACCTGAAAAAAGAATGCTTTGCAGACTAAATGAGTCATAGCAATACTACATTCATTAAAAGAGAAAAGGTTAACTTCTAATACACAGTACTAAAATCACAGAATTTCATTTTTAAAACAATCTACTATTATTATTTCCAGCACAGTGGATTTCTAACTGAGCTTTGAAGATCCTAAGGGAGTCCACTGATGTCTACAGGAAATACAGAACCAGGTAAAGCAGTGCTCGAGGACCGTCCCTCCTAGTGTCTCACACCCACTAAATCCCCTATCCTATATCAATCAGAGCAGCTCTGTTTTTGTTTTAAATGTTTTTACAGAAGTATTTATTTGACAAAAAGCATTCATCTATTTACTAAAAATAATAACAAACAGAAAAACAAAAATACTTGAAAATCAGATTAGAGCAAACTATGTATCTTAAAGATTGCTTACCTGCACGTTCTCTAAGTGCCTCATTTTCATCGAGGAAATCATTGATCTTCAACTCCAGCTTATTGATTTCCTTTGTCAACACTTCAATCTCTTGATCTCTTATTTTAATTTGATTTTTATAATTCTTTATTTCAGCAACAGCATCTTCTAAACCATATACTCCCTGTAAAATGCCCAATCTAATTTAAACATAATGTGATTTATTTAAACACATTTATCAAATTTAGAAATTTATATTCTTATTAAGTCTATGAAGGAATGCACAGATATCTAAGGTTTATATCACCAAACTGATTTTTACTGTGCTTTTATAAAACAAATTCAGTAACAATAATGATGGAAAAAGGGAAGAACTGAAACTTCTAATGCAGTCTTAATGGAAAAATGACCGAGAAATATTACATATAAAACACTTAACAAAATATAGAAAAGGTGTAGTAAAGTAAACCAGCTATATCAGTAGGACACATAGGTCATTAGTTGCCTGACTTAGTTGTAATCATATTAAAAATATACAAAAAAATAACAAACTAAGGCTGTGTTGACACAGTAGGTTAAGAAATTGTTCTTGTCATAATTTTTATCAAATGAATCGGTGGTGTTACATCTACATGGTGGCACAATGGCACAGATTGCAAAGCCTCTAATCCTGTGGCCTCACCAAAGCTGATTACCTGAGCAAAACACACTTTCTTCAAAATGGTTTGAAAAATAATTTTGCCAAAAAGTAAATGCTGCTTAAGAGTTTGAAAAGTTTAGTATAAATTATCCTTTTATCAAAAGACACTTATGGAATACCTACAAATGGTAAGCAGTAAACGGAACAGAACAGTCTAATTGTGAGTGACAAGAATGATTCTAAGCTCCTTGATTAAAAAGATAAAAATACATACTGATTCATAAACTTTTAACCGCTTTAGAGCCTCAATAAGTTCTTTATCCTTTTCCCTAGCATCAGCCTCAGCCAGTTCAGCTGTTCTCTCAGCCTCTTTAGCTTTCTCTTCTAAAGTTTGCAGTTTTGATTGAATTTTCATATAATAAGTCTGTTGAGAAACGGTGGAAGCACCTACGGGGTAAAAACCAAAATCAAGAATAAATTACACTGCCTACTCATAGTCCTTTAAAGCAGTGGTTCTAACATGGGAAGGAGCCCTTGTTACAGCTGCAACGAGCTATGGCTGCTAACCAAAAGGTAGGCAGTTCAAATTCACCAGCTGCTCCTTGGAAACTCTATGGGGCAGTTCTCCTCTGTTGTATAGTATCACTATGAGTCAGAACTGATTCCACAGCACCTAACAACAACAACAACATGGTAAGGTGGGGGAAGAAATGCTATGCCACTTAAAAAAAAAAAAGCCAAAACATTGTCATCGAGTTGATTCTGACTCACAGTGACCCTACAGGACAGAGAAGAACTGCTCCATTGGGTTTCCAAGGAGTGGCTGGTGGATTTGAAATGCTGACCTTTTGGTTAACAGCCAAATTCTTAACCACTACACCATCAGGGCTCCATGCCACTAAAAAGTCCTTTAGTATTATGATTTTATATTTGAAAAATAAAAGTTTTGTTTCGGTTTTATTAAGCCAAGTTGTACAGTTCAACAAATTCTCCTTAGCCAAAGGGTTATAGTTGCAAAACACTGCTTTGCAAAGAATGACCATTGTGGCAGAGACTGCTAGCTGTCCCAAATATTCAGCCTCTCTTGTCTACTTTAATAGAATTACAATTTTTAGCCAGACACATGGCCACTTGAAATAAAAGCTAAATTTCCACTTCCAATCTAGCAGCTTAGATGTGGCCATGTGACTAAATTTGGCCAAGAGGATATAAGTGGAAAGGTCATATACATCTTGCAGGAAATTACTTTTAAAAGAGGAGAGTGACTCTTTTCTCTTTCCTCTTTTCCGTTAGCCAGAATACAGATGTGAAGCTGAAGCTCAAATAGTCTTCTTAGGAGACATCTGGCAAAATGGCGCTCTAGGCAGAAGCACCACGCCGTCCCTCCACAGCAAAGATCTGAAAAACTAAGCCGAACAGAGAAAACAACAATCCTGAAACCCAAAAACATCAAATGAAGAGATACACTCAGCCAAGCACCAAATGGAGTGAGAAAACTAACAGAGAACACAGAGTGAGGAGCGATTCATGCAGAGGTCCCCTATCAGCTAACTCAGCGTTGGATCCACCATCTTGAACTCCTATCGGATACCAGGAAACAGGGGGTACGAGAAAGCAGCTTCACGGAGCTTCCAGCAGGAGACAAAACAACCGGTAATTTGCGATATATGCTTTCTCACCCCCCACCCTTCTTCACACCCACTTGGCCTCCTCTGCTTCCCGTGGCCACAATCTCTTGTCCGGGCTGCTTGGATTCCACCCACCCGAACGTGCCGGCTCTCTGAGTGCCATTTGCTGGCGGCTGGTGTTGCTTTTTTCCGCTTCTTTTGATTTCTTCCTTACCTCTCACCACCTCCCGCTCCTGTTACTAAAATACCTGGCTCCGTGCACCATCTTTGCTTCTTCCTGATGGGCTGCGGAGCTCCGGTAATTTGTGACATATGCTTTGCCACCCCCTACCCTTCTTCACAAACACTCGGCCTCCTCTGCTTCCCGTGGACACAGTCTCTTGTCCAGGAAGAACTGATTGCTTGGATTCCACCAGCCAGCACTAGCTGGCTCTCTGTGTGTCATTTGTTGGCTGCTGGTGTTGCTTTTTTTCTGCTTCTTTTGATTTCTTCCTTACCTCTCACCACCTACCCCTCTTTTCGCTCAAATACCTAGCTCCGTGCGCCATCTTTGCTTCTTCCTGAGGGGCTGCGGAGCTCCATTCAAGTGCAGAGCTGCTTCCCAGTCTGGGCTGCCGCAATGGTGGGATCCCAGGGTTTTTGTTCATTTGTTTTGAATTATTTGTTTTCTTTTCCTTTTCTTGAGTTGGGAGCCCATTCTGGCCAGGCAGTGCTGCATGCTTAGAACCTACCCCCTTGGCTTGCACAGACGTGCAGAGGGATCCCTGAGGACATTTCTTTTTTCGTTGGTTTTTTTCTTTTTTCCTGTTTTTTGGGGGGCTTTTCTTGTTTTTTTTTTTTTTTTTAATTTGTTTTGTTTTCTTTTCTCTCTTTTTCCCTTTTTGTTTTCCTTCATTACTCAGTTTCTCATCTCTCTATATCTTCCTTCTCTTTCTGTTCCCTGAATACCTGACATTGTATACCTCTATGCCTTCTAGCCAGGCTGTACTGCAACATCTGAGAACAACTTCCCCAGACCACATAGCCGCACCAGTGGGATCCCTGGGAACTTTGCACTTCTCTTCCCTCTCCGATTTTTATTTATTCATTCTTTTCTTTTCTTCCTCCTCCCCTTCTTGTTTTTCTCCATTTCATAGTCTCTCATGTCTCCACTCCAACGTCAAACTCCCCTAGATTCTTTTTTGTTTGTTTATATGTTTTTGGCTCCTGTTCCTCTACCCTCTCTCCCATATCCATCTTAGCTCCACACATAACAATCTCCCCACTACATCCTGCGTACATGCACCGTGCGTTTAACATCACACCACCAACCAGCACAGGCACGGCCTACTGGAACCTGCGGTAAACTGATTACCAACCCGCCCTGGTGGCTGTAGTAAGGGCCACAAACAACCCGTCCCAGTAACTCATCTTCAGCTAGGCCTGCCCTGCTGTACCATATCTGAATGACTGACGCTGCCAGTTGGAGAAGGAGGAGAAAAGTATTGTGCCCACAGACAAGCAAACAACAAAGAAGACACAGCCCGTCTGCTCAGACATAGCCAAATTAAAAGAAAAAAAGGAGAAAACAAATCTACAAGCAATAAATGAGAAAAATAACTACTGAATGCCCCGAAGACAGCAGACAATATCAAAACATTTACAAAAAAAGGACATGATGGTTCCAGTAGGCATCCAAACTAAAACACCAGATGACTTTCCAGTGGAAGAAAATGCACTAGAACTACCTGATAGGGAATTCAAATTTATAATACTCAGAATTCTCCAAGAGCTGAAGCAAAAAGCAGAGAAAAATGAGGAAAAAATAGACAAATTCATGGAAAATACAGACAAACAATTGGAAGAATTCAGGAAAATAATGCAGGAACAAAATGCCAAAATTAATTCACAACTAGAAATTACAGAAAAACAACAATTAGAAATCAAAAAGATAAACAACAAGATTTCAGAAATGAACAGTGTCATAGAAGGGCTGAGAAGCAGATCTGCAACGGTGGAAGACAGGACCAGTGGAACTGAAGACAAACACTTGGATTACAACTCTGTTTGAGAAAAACTCAGAAAAAAGAACAAAGAAAAATGAAAAGACCCTGAGAATTATGCAGGATACAATCAAAAGCAAAAATTTATGAGTGATCCGAGTTTCAGAACGGGGAGAAAACAGAAAACAAAGAGAGGATCACTTAAGAACTGCTGACAGAAAACTTCCCCAATATCATGAAAGATGAAAAGCTGGCCATCCTAGAAGCTCAACAAACCCCATATAGGATAGACCCCAAAAGAAAATCAACAAGGCATACCATAATCACACTCACCAAAACCAAAGACAAACAAAGAATCCTGCGAGCAGCTCGTGAAAAACAAGAAGTCACATACAGAGGAGAAACAATAAGACTAAGCTCAGATTATTCAGCAGAAACCATGCAGGCAAGAAGGCAGTGGGATGACATATATAAAATCTTGGAAGAAAAAAATTGCCAGCCAACAATAAAATATCCTGCAAAACTCTCGCTCAAATATGATGGTAAAATTAGGACATTTCCAGATAAACAGAAATTAAGGGAATATGTAAAAGCCAAACCAAATTTACAAGAATTATTAAAGCGAGTTCTTCGATCTGAGAACAAACAACTTTTAGCTCACAGGCAGAATCTAGGACGCAGGATCGTACCAGGCAGATACCAATCTAGGAAATGAACTCTCAAGGAATATCCAAAACCAAAAGAAATACAACAGGGAAATCAGAGCAGTTAATCAGTAAATGACAACAACATCAAAACAATAAAAGAGGGAATAAACGGCATAGGCACAGAACCTTCTAATGGAGAGGAAGGCAAGGCAATACCAAGTAATGGTAGACTGCTTCAAACTTAGAAAGATAAGAATAAAATCCATGGTAACCACAAAGGAAATTACCAAACATACTCATAAAAAAAAGAGGAAAACCATAAGGTCTCAGCAAGAACAAAACCTACAATAACAAAAGAAATGAAAAAAAAATCCACAAACAAAATAACTCAGCACAGGAGAGTAAGAAGAACAAAGAAAACGTCAGCACCACAAAAAAAAAACTACAAAAGGACAGCAACAAACTCACATATATCAATAATTACACTCAATGTAAATGGACTCAATGCACCCATAAAGAGACGGAGAGTCACAGAACGGATAAGAAAACAGGATCCATCAATATGCTGTCTACAAGAGACACACCTTAGAAACAAAGATGTGAATTTATTAAAAGTCAAAGTTGGAAAAAAATATATCAAGCTGACAACTACCAAAAAAGATCAGGAGTGGCAATACTAATCTCAGATAAAATGGACTTTAAAACAAAATCTACCATAAAAGACAAAGAAGGACACTATATAATGATTAAGGGGAATATCCATCATGAAGACATAACCATAATAAACATCTACTCACCCAATGACAGGGCTCCAAAATACATAAAACAAACTCTAACAACACTGAAAAGAGAAATTGACAGTTCCACAATAATAGTAGGAGACTTCAACACACCACTCTCAGTAAAGGACAGAACAACTGAGAAGAAACTCAGCAAAGATACAGAAGAACTAAAGGGCACAATCAGCCAACTGGACCTCACAGACATATATAGAACACTCCATCCAACAGCTGCAAAGTACACATTCTTTTCCAATGCACATGGAACGTGCTCCAGAACAGACCACATCTTAGGTCACAGAGCAATCCTCAACAAGATCGAAAACGCTGAGATAATTCAAAGTATCTTCTCTGACCACAATGCCATCAAGGTAGAAATTAACAATAGAAACAGCAAGGAAAAAAATCAACTACATGGAAACTGAATAATACCCTGCTTACACATCACTGCGTAATAGAAGAAATCAGAGATGGAATCAAAAAATTCCTAGAATCCAATAAGAATGAAAACACATCATACCAAAACCTTTGGGACACAGCAAAGGCAGTCGTCAGAGGACAATTTATAGCAATAGATGCACACACCAAAAAAGAGGAAAGAGATAAAATCAAAACATTAACTACAGAACTCCAACAAATAGAAAGAGAACAGCAAAAAAAGCCCACAGCCACCAGAAGAAAGGAAATAGTACAGATCAGAGGAGAAATAAATGAAATAGAGAACAGAAAAACAATAGAAAGATTCAACAAAGCCAAAAGTTGGTTCTTTGAAAGAATCAACAAAATCGACAAACCACTGGCCAGACTGACAGAAGAAAAACAGAAAAGGATGCAAATAACCCAAATAAGAAATGAGATGGGGGACATTACAACAGACCCAACTGAAATAGAAGGGATTATAACAGAATATTATGAAAAACTATACTCCAACAAATTTGAAAACCTAGAGGGAATGGATAAATTTCTAGAAACACACTACATACCCAAACTACAACAAAGTGATATTGAAAATCTGAACAAACCCAAAACAAGAGATTGAAAAGGTAATAAAAAAAATCCCAACCAAAAAAAGCCCTGGACCAGATGGCTTCACTGGAGAATTCTACAAAATACTCAGAGAAGAGTTTGTACAAGTAGTACTCAAGCTATTTCAAGAGTATGGAAAAGGAAGCAACACTTCCAAATTCATTCTATGAAGCCAGCATAACGCTGATACCAAAACCAGGCAAAGATGTCACAAAAAAAGAAAATTACAGACCAATATCTCTCATGAATATAGATGCAAAAATACTGAACAAAACTCTAGCCTATAGAATTCAGCATCATATCAAAAAAATAATACACCACGACCAAGTAGGATTCATACCAGGTATGCAAGGATAGTTCAACATTAGAAAATCAATCAATGTAATCCACCACATAAATAAAAGGAAAGAAAAGAATCACATGACCATCTCAACTGATGCAGAAAAGCCATTTGAAAAAGTTCAACACCATTCCTGATAAAAACTCTCAATAAAATAGGTATAGAAGGGAAATTTCTCAACATAATGAAGGGTATCTATACAAAACGAATGGCCAACATCATTCTTAATGGAGAGAGGCTGAAAACATTCGCCTTGAAAACAGGAACAAGACAAGGATGCCCTTTATCACCACTCCTATTTAACATAGTGCTGGAAGTTCTAGCTAGAGCAATAAGGCAAGAAAAAGAAATAAAGGGCATCCAGATTGGTAATGAAGAAGTGAAACTGTCCCTGTTTGCAGATGATATGATATGATACATAGAAAACCCTAAAGACTCCACAAGAAATCTATTGGAACTAATATAAAGATTCAGAAGAATAGCAGGACACAAGATAAACATGCAAAAATCAGTTGGATTCCTACACACCAATAAGAAGAACGATGAAAAGGAAATCAGGAAAAAATTACCATTTATAATAGCCCCTAAAAAGATAAAATACTTAGGAATAAATCTAACCAGGGATGTAAAAGACCTATACAAACAAAACTACAAAACACTACTGCAAGAAACCCAAAGGGATCTACATACATGGAAAAACACACCATGCTCATGGATAGGCAGACTCAACATTGTGAAAATGACAATTCTACCCAAAGCAATTTACAAATACAATGCAATCCCGATCCAAATACCAACAACATTCTTCAAGGAGATGGAAAAACTAATCATTAACTTTATATGGAAAGGGAAGAAGCCCCAAATAAGTAAAGCACTACTGAAGAAGAAGAATAAAGTTGGAGGACTCACACTACCTGACTTCAGAACCTACTATGCGGCTACAGCAGTCAAAACAGCCTGGTACTGGTACAATGACAGATACATTGACCAATGGAACAGAATTGACAATCCAGATGTAAATTCATCCACCTACGCTCACCTGATCTTTGACAAGGGCCCAAAGTCCATCAAATGGGGAAAAGACAGTCTTTTTAACAAACGGTGCTGGCAAAACTGCATATCCATCTGCAAAAAAATGATACAGGACCCATACCTCATGCTGTATACAAAAACTACTTCAAATGGATCAAAGACCTGAATATAATTCCTAAAACTATAAAGTTCATAGAAGAAAAAATAGGACCAACACTACAGGCCTTAATACATGGCATTAACAGGATACAAACCATAACCATCAATGCACAAACCCCAAAAGATAAGCTAGGTAACTCGGATCTTCTAAAAATTAAACACCTATGCTCTTCAAAAGACTTCACCAAAATGGTAAAAAGAGAACCTACAGACTGGGAAAAAATTTTTGGACAGTACAAGTCAGACTAAAGTTTAATCTTCATAATCTACAAGAAAACCCAACACCTCTACAACAAAAAGACAAATAATGCTATTAAAAAATGGGCAAAGGAAATGAACAGACACTTCACCAAAGAAGACATGCAAATGGCCAACAGACACATGAGGAAATGCTCGTGATCACTAGCCATTAGAGGAATGCAAATTAAAACCACAATGAGATACCATCTCACTCTGGCATTACTGGCACGAATCAAAAACACTGGAAATAACAAATGTTGGAGGGACTGCGGGGAGATCGGAACTCTTTTGCACTGCCGGTGGGAAAGCAAAATGATACAACCATTTTGGAAAATGAAATGGCTCTTCCTCAGAAAGCTAGAAACAGACATACCATTCGATCCAGCAATCCCACTCCTAGGAATATATCCTAGAGAAATAAGAGTCGTCACTCGAATAGACATATGCACACCTATGTTCATGGCAACATTGTTCACAATAGCGAAACGATGGAAACAACCTAGATGCCCGTCAACAGATGAATGGATAAACAAACTATGATACATACACACAATGGAGTACTACACAATGAGAAAGAACAATGATGAATCTGTGAAGCATCTCACAACATGAATGAAACTGGAGGACATTATGCCAAGTGAAATAAGTCAATCACAAAAGGACAAATATTGTATGAGACCTCTACTGTAAAAACCCACGAAAAAGTTCACAAACAAAATGTAACAATCTTTGTTGGTTACCAGGGATGGGAGGGGTTGGGGGGAAATACTAAATAGGCATTAGATAAGTGGTATCTTGGGTGAAAGGTGAGACAGTACACAATACCAGGGAAACCAGCACTACTTTCACAAGGAAAGGTCATGGAAGCTCCATCACAGACACTTCCAAACTCCCTGAGGGACTGAATTGCTGGGTGGAGGGCTGTGGGGACCATGGTCTCGGAGAACATCTAGCTCAATTGGTATAACCAAGTTTATAAAGACAATGTTCTAAATTCAACCTTGGTGAGTAGCGCCAGGGGTCTTAAAAGCCCATAAGCAGCCATCTAATATACTCCACTGGTCTCATCCCTTTGGGAGCAAGGGAGAATGAAGAGAACAGGATACAAGGAAAAGATTAGTCGGAAGGACTAATGGACCACAGCTACCAAGGCCTCCACCAGACTGAGTCCAGTACAGCTGGATGGTGCCCGGCTACCACCACTGACTGCTCCAACCAGGATCACAACAGAGGGCTCTGGACAGACCTGGAGAAGGATGTAGAGCATAATTCTAACTCACAAAAAAAAAAAAAAAAAAAAAAAAAAAAAGACCAGATTTACTGGCCTAAAGGAGACTGGAGAAACCCCGAAAGTATGGCCCCCAGACACCCTTCTCGCTTAGTGGTGAAGTCATTCCGAAGTTCACCGTTCCGCAGGGGAGTGGACAGCCCCATAAAACCAAATGGAACTAATGAATCACAGTAGTCCAGGGACAAGGGCTAGAAGGCAGAAGGGGACAGGAAAGCTGGTGATAGGGAACCCAAGGTTGAGTAAGGATAGTGTTGATGTGTTATGAGGTTGTTAACCATTGTCACAGGGCAACATGTGTACTAATTGTTAAATGAGAAACTATTTTGTTCTGTAAGCCTTCATCTAAAGTGAGAGTAGCAGCACAATTGGAAGAGCGTAGTCGATGTCACTGAACTATGTATGTAGAAGTTTTTGAAATGGTGTATCTTTGGCTATGTATATTCTCACCAAAAAAATAAAGGTCAAGAAGGGAGGGGGTTGAGATGTCGTGGTGTTGTTAACCGATGTCATAAAACAACATGTGTACTACTGTTTCATGAGAAACTACTTGTTCTGTAAGCTTTCACCTGAAGTACAATAAAAAATAAAAAATAAAAAAATAGTCTTCTTAAAACGTGAGAGGGAAACCTCATGCTGAGACGGGCAGAGGAACAAGACACAGGATGCCAGATACCTGGTATTTGTGCAGCTGCCACACCAACCCTGGACTAATTGCATCAGCTTTGTTTATGTCAGAGAGAAATATACTGTTTAAACTATCATTGTGTGTAATTATTCTGTCATTTGCAGCTAAACTTAATCCTGACTAGTAGCTAAAAAATGCCTACTTGTATTATCTTACCACTGTTGCTAGACCACAGTATAATATTCCTATCACTCTAAAATTTACTGACACAGCTCATTCACATAGTCATACACAATAAATATTTACTGATATATAAGGTATATATCTACAGAAGTTCTTGGCACATTTCTGCTTCAGAGGCTTTTCACTTATTTTCACTACTTAGAGCCACCAGACTTCAGATACAATATCTGCATGGCTCACTCCCTCACCTTCTTTAAGTTTCTGTTCAAGTAGCTCCTCGATGCTTTTGCCTCAGTATCTAAATTGCAACCCCACTCCCAACCATCACCACCACATTACACTTACACACGCACACAACACACACTCTCTTGCTATTTCTCCATTACATCTTTTTTTTTTTTTATCTTCAGCAGTTATAATAAACATATCCATGAATTTCTTATCTGTAGTAGTGCTACACTGATCAAAATTTTATTATGTTGCATTCTTTGCTAATAATAAGAAATAAAACAATCAATTATATCATCAGTTTTCCTTTCCTTCATATAACCAATCTGATAATAGAAGGTCTTATGATTTTCAGCAGAGAAGAAAATGATAGAAAACACTGCCTTCATTTACAAATTTAAACACTGGTAATATCTATAAAAGGAGCCCTGGTAGTGCAATGGTTACAAGTTTGGCTGCTAACTGAAAGGTTGGTGATCTGAATCTACCTAGCGGCTCTGTAGGAGAAAGATCTGATGATCTGCTCCCATAAAGATTTGTTGTTGTTAGGTGCTATCGAGTTGATTTATGACTCACAGCTACTCCATGCGATAGATTAGAACTGCCTCATAGGATTTCCTAGGCTTTAATTTTTATGGGAGCAAGTTGCCAGATCTTTCTACCGCAGAGATGCTGGGTGGTTTTGAACCACCGACCCTTCAGTTAGCACTCAAGCACTTAATTGTCGAGCCACCAGGGCTCCTCCTGTATAGATTACAGCCAAGAAAACCCTATGGGGCAGTTCTATACTGTCACATGGGGTCACTGTGAGGAAAAATTAACTAGACGACACTTACCACCACCACCAACAACATCTATATAGTAATTAATAACATCCTGTATAATTTTGAAATATGATAAAATACAAATGGAGAAGGCTCAATAATGTATCTTTTTGACAAGATTTTATTTTTTAATCAAACACTTTTAAAATATATGGCATATAAAGTAATTTTATATACTTATAAAATATTGAATTACCTTTGTTTCTTTGGAGTTCAGTTTTCAAATCTTCAATAATAAATGTATTTTTTTCCATTTCTTTCGTATATTGTTCTACTTGTTCAGTGAGCATCTTAATATGACTATCTCGTTCCTTTATGCCCTATAAGATATTTAATATATCACATATTAGCACTGCATGGACATTAACATACATGTTAATATGTAAGGAAAAGTAAGACTGTCTTTTTCAACAAGGCTATAGAATATAGTTTTTGAAAGACCAAACTATGCTCTTTACTATTTCATATACCTCAACTGCACTACACAATGTTAGTACACTCCAGTCACTCTCATACTTAAAGACGGATATAATGGATAATACTCTGAAAAACAGGAATTTCAGAACTCCTTAATACCTTTGGCTTCTTATGACTCCTTGTATATACTTTTTTCTTCATCACCCATCAATTCCATCTTTTTACTGTTTTGTGCCTTTGTGTTTTTCCCTGTATTTTCTCTTTCACTAAATTTAATTCTTCCCCTTCCCATATGTCATTCAAAAATACTGTCCTCTGGCTCTGGGGACCATGGTCTCAGGGAACATCTAGCTCAATTGGCATGACACTACTTATAAAGATAATGCTCTACATTCTACCTTGGTGAGTAGTGTCTGGGGTCTTAAAAGCCTATGAGCGGCCATCTCCACTGGTCTCATCCCTTCGGGAGCAAGGGAGAATGAGGAGAACAGGATACAATGAAAAGATTAGTCCAAAGGACTAACTGTCCACAGCTACCAGGGCCTCCACCGGACTGAGTCCAGTACAGCTAGATGGTGCCCGGCTACCACCACTGACTGCTCTGACCAGGATCACAACAGAGGGTTCTGGACAGAGCTGGAGAAGGATGTAGAGCATAATTTTAACTCCCAAAAAAAAAAAAAAAAAAAAGACCAGATTTACTGGCCTAAAGGATACTGGAGAAACCTCAAGAGTGTGGCCCCCAGACACCCTTTCAGCTCAGAGGTGAAGTTACCTTCGAGGTTCGATGTTAAGCCTGGGAGTGGACAGCCCAGTAAAACTAAATGGGACTAACAAGGTACAGGAGTCCGGTGACAAAGGCCAGAAGGCAGAGGGGGAGTAGGAAACTGATGATAAGGAACACAAATTGAGTAAGGACACTGTCGATGTGTTGTGAGATTGTTGACCACTGTTATAGGGCAACATTTGTAGTAACTATTAAATGGGAGGCTGTTTTGTCCTGTAAGCCTTCATCTTGGGTGAGAATGGCAGCACAATTGGAAGAGCATAGTCAATATCACTTAAATGTGTAAGTAAAAAGTTTTGAAATGGTGTTTAAAAAAAAAAAAACCAAATCAGACTAATGAGGTACAGTAGTCCAGTGACAAGGGCCAGAAGACAGAAGGGGACAAGGAAGTCCCCTGGTGATAGGGAACACAAGGTGGAGTAAGGATATTCTTGATGTGTTGTGAGATTGTTAACCATTGTCATAGGGCAACATGTGTAGTAACTGTTAAATGAGAAACTATTTTGTTCTGTAAGCCTTCATCTTAAGTGAGAATAACAGCACAGTTGGAAGAGCGTAGTCAATGTCACTGAACTGTGTATGTAGAAATTTTTGAAACGGTGTATCTTTGGCTATCTGTATTTTCATCAAAAAAAAAAAAAAGGTTGAAAATTTAGAGGCTTAATATGTTGTGGGGTTGTTAACCAATGTCATAAAACAACATGTGTACTACTGTTTCATGAGAAACTATTTGTTCTGTAAGCCTTCACCTGAAGTACAATAATTAAAAAAAAAAAAAAATACTGTCCTCTGTAATTTTTCTTATTCCTCAAACACTTCCCAAATTTCCTTCTTTTTTTTGATTATGACTAGAAAGCACAGATGATAAAAGTGTGACTTCTTCCTATAAAAGCATATTTTTACTAAAAACAAAATCTTAATCTGGTACAAATTAAAACCAACTGCTAGCTTATTTCACATTTATAGAGTATGTCAGCATTGATCCAGCTATTCACAGTGTAATTATCTTTAATACCACAGTATTAAAATATTATAAAATTCCTAAAAGTTTTAAACAAAATTTCTTTTGAAATAATTCCCAATCTAAACAATTTGTGTATTATGTGCACCAACATAGGAAACTAAACAAAATAATTCTATTCTTAATTCTAACCCTAACTCTAAACATAATTCTAATTTTTTCTTGGGATTGGATGGTGTAAAAAATTACAAAAGATATTTTTTAATTTTAAAAAACTTTACTATACTGGTCATGCAATGGTTAAAGTGCTCGGCTGCTAACCAAAAGGTCAGTGGTTCAAACCCACCAGCCACTCCATGGCAGAAAGATGTGGCAGTCTGCTTCCATAAAGATTTACAGCCTTGGAAACACTAGGGGGCAGTTCTACTCTGTCCTATAAGGTTGCTATGAGTCAGAATCAACTTGACAGCAGTGGGTATAGTGGAAATCAGTAGAACAGGCACAGGTGATATAATAGGACATAGCTCAGAGTTCCATTACCAACTCTGATAAAACTGATAGATAAATCAAATTTTGAAATGGTTTTACCTGTTGCAGAGCCATAACATTACTTTTATCAGCATCAAGTTGGGCATTTTTAAGTTTCTCCCTTAAGTTATGAAGCATTTTCTGATACTCAATAATTTCATCATCTTTAGAAGACAAAATTAACTAGAAATAAACCAAACAATATCTGTCACACAAAAGAAAAACTAATAAACCATTCCTTATTAGTGGTGAATACTCTAATATATACTATTAACATATTTCAAGGAAATACAAGAAATAAAATCTTTTGAAGTAAGAAAGTATCAACAACTTCAAACTTTCAGTCTTTGTTCCCTTTGTGTTTACAACCTGAAGTATGAAATGTTTGAAAAGCATATAGCACGAAGTTTTGCTTTTTAAGAATTCAATCTTTAAACAATCTCAAGGTTTCAAAACCATATACAAATAATAAGAATTTATACATACTTCTATACAAATGCAAGAAGTTTTATACAATTGATTTTTTATGAAGAAAACACAAAAATGCTACTGGGAGGCATAAAATAGATTTTAAATGACTGGAAAGGCATCTTATTTTCTTAGATAGAGGAACTAAATATTACAAGGATGTCAATTCACCCTAAATAAACCAATAAATGCAACACATACCTAATAAAAGAATCAACAAATTTTTTTATTTTTGAAGAACTGGATAAATTGTTTCTAAAATTCATATAAAAATGTTCATAAGTCTAAGAAAAGAATGAACAAAGAAGGATAGCTTTTGCAGATACTTAAACATACGATAATTAAGACCAGAATAGACGGTTAAAAAACAGATCAACTGCTGTAACAGAAAAGAGCCCAGAAATAATCTCAAATTCAATAGGAATTGTGTATATATATAATAAATAAATAAGTGAATAAACCAAACTCATTGACATCGAGTCAATTCTGACTCATAGCAACCCTACAGGACAGAGTAGAACTGCCCCATACAGTTTCCAAGGAACCCCTGATGGATTCGAACTGCCGACCTTTTGGTTAGCAGCCATTGCTCTTAACCACTACTCCACCAGGGTTTCCATAATAAAACCAGAAAGGCAAAATATCCTATAAATAGTATTAGGACAGTAGGGTAGCATTCTACCCCACTGCATCCATATTTCACCCTATATACCAAAGTGAATTATATATGCTGCAAAGATTTAAATGTCAAAAATGAAACCAGAAAGCACTATAAGAAAACATGAGAAAATGATTTTTACATTCAGAAGCCTTTCTAATTATGACACAAAGGCCAAAAACCATTTAAAAAAAAAATTAACTACACAATATAAAAAGAAATACCTCATAGAAAAAAATACCATGAAGTCAGAAGACAAATGAAAAACTGAAGGAGTACATTTGCATATACACAACAATTACACTTGCAGCAATTTATCTTACAGATATTCATTTGCAAAATAGTTAATATACAAGGATGTTCATTAAAGATTATTTCTAATAGCAAAAATTGAAAACCTTCTAAATGTCAATCAATAGGGAACCAATTAAATAAATAACATACACATCTACAAAGAAAAATTATACACTAAAAAGAACAAAGCAATACTACATGTACTAATATAAAAAAATTTAAAAGACATTAAGTTTTTTTATAAAAGGAAAATGCAGAAGAATAAATCTAACATGCTAACATCCTCCTCCCCCAAACTAAATACGGTAAACACAACTATTTACCCCAGGGGCTGGCAAACTGACATGCCACTATTTCTATAAAATTTTATTGGAAATCAGCCTCACTACTTCACTTATATGTTGTCTATGGCTGCTTTCATGCTATCACAGCAGAGCTGAGTAGTGCAACACGGACAAGATGGCCCATAAAGTCTAAAATATTTACTCTTTGACTCTTTACAGAAAGTTTGCCAAGCCCTGATTAATTCTATAGGCCTCATTTCTATTGTCACTGTTTCTGTTTAAAATATAGGTTATCTGAGCTTCCCAGATGATAATCAATTTCAAATAGCCAACAAAATTTTTGTAAGCCCAGGTAGAAATGATAACTATAGAAGTAATAGCTTTTAAAAAACTCAGTAGTATATTTACCACTATCTCAGTCAACATTTTTCAAAATATGCATCCATCACAACCTTAGCTTCTAATAGGGTAAGGCCAGGAGACATGGTTGGAATTAAGAGTGGTAAGGAAGAAGATAAGTGCATTTTGAAAAGGCTTTCCAAATGATTCTGACAGATTCCCTTTTTTACTCCCATTACCGCTGAATACCTGATTAATTTGACATGGAAAGTACAGTTGGAAAAACTAAAATTAAACCTGGAACTAATATAACTAGTATATACCAGATAACTGTGAGTTATGTTAAAAAAAAAAAAAAAATTAAATTTTATCTAGAATCCTCTATTTTTAGATGACAATTATAGTTTGGACTTTGACATCAAAAGTTTAAAGTTTTACTCATTGGTGTTGAAGGGCTCATTCAATTATAAATGAGCTAGAGGACTACACTATGACACAGTTCTTAGAAAGAGTTTTTCTACCTAAGATACATAATAAACTAAAAAAGAAAAAGTCTAATAAAAATGCCATTAACTAGTGTAAGATCTTTAAAGAAAACTAAGACCAAGAAACATCCAAAATACAAAACAATAAAGCCATTATATCAGTTGAGAAAAGCACCTTCCATTCTTCTACTTTTGCACTGACAGCTACCATGACTGGATCATCTTCTTCGTTTTTCACTTTCAAAAGTTCTGTGAGCTCCTGCACCTAAAAAGCAATAATCAGTTTAAGAAATGTTGCAAATTGGTGCAATATATACATACTTATCACACACGTATTCACATATATATTACATACTCATATTCATTATTAGTTTTGTAGCAAGAGGTGACATTTAATGGTTTCTGCATAGAGTTGCATGATCGTTTTCCATTACTAGAGAACTACATTTTTAAATATTATTCTATTTTTAAATAAGTTCAATTCTATGTAAATAAATTGGTTTCTATATTAATACTGAATTTATTTTAAGGTATAAATTAAACTTATGGTCCACAGGACTTCCAAGTCTCTTTAATGGAAAATCCCCATAATTACTAGCTCTACAGGACTACTATCTACACATTAATTCAAGTATATAACCTAGATAGTAGGATTATGAGGTGTGTGAGGGGATTACAGAAACACATTTGGACAAATCTACCAGTATAGCAACATACTGTAGTATTAAGACACAAAAATTTATATCCTAAAAAGTTACTTTCTAGCTTCAAATAAATAGTAATGAGACCATATGAAATCTGTGTAAATAAACTATTCTAACAGTAATTCTTACTTGAAGTCGATAATGTTCATTTTCTTTTTTTAACTGATCCATTACATTATCTGTCTGATGCACAATAGCTTTCATTCTATTATAGTCATCAGTCATCTTCTCCATTTCCTGTACAGACTCTTCTAGATTTTTTCTCATTTCTTGATTCTGAACTTCAAT
Source organism: Dugong dugon (assembly GCA_030035585.1). Classification (NCBI taxonomy): domain Eukaryota; kingdom Metazoa; phylum Chordata; class Mammalia; order Sirenia; family Dugongidae; genus Dugong; species Dugong dugon. Next base: position 48,039,560 of record CM057465.1, read on the forward strand.
TTTCTCATTAGCTTCTGTTAAAGTCTAAGAAAGTTAAAGATGGTTAAAAGAAATTTTTTTAAGAATCTGAAATTTAAGCTAAATGAAAAATAAATGGAGTCATAAGCTCCCCCCGCATAGCAGAGAATTTTTTATACACCTTTAGTATCAATTAGTATTGACCAATTAAATCAAACTAAATATCAAGAAAATTTCACACAAGAATCTCTATTCTTTTTAAACGATGCCCAAGACAAGCACATATAAAAAGAATGAATAAAGAATTACAACTTCAAAGATGCAATTTATTTCATATTTTATTAGTACTTAGTTACAGATTTATACTGAAGAATTTAAATGTAGGGCTAAAAACCATATTTATGTTATAATTAAAGTTTTACAAGAATCATTGCTCTGAACTGACTTTTATCAATTTTACCTGAATTTCATCCAGATATTGTACAAGTTCATAGTTTTTTTTAGACAACTGTGATCGGTAGTCACTGTCTTCTCCTCTTCTTGATAAAAGTGATTCTTTCTGTGAATCTATTTGTTTCTGATAGTCAATAATATCCTGACGAAGTTGTTCATTCTGTAGGTAGACCAAACATCACTTTCTATTAAGAAACTATTGAGTGCAACAAAATTTCCTCCTATAAATAGTAATCTCAGAAGAGATCTTTAAATTCCCAAGGTTTCACCACCCTTAAAGCCTCACCTTTTTCTTTAGGCGTTTGTTCTCCAGAGAAGGACAGGGAAAAGGTAATTAGAAATGAGAAAGGCAATACATAATTAAAAATGATAATAATATAAACTAAAGAAAGCAAAAATGAGAAATTTTAAAAGAATAAAATATATTATTTTGGATAACTAAAGAAAATAAGAATATTAATTATCAGCCAAACTAAGAACATTTGACTATGTTAAAAAGACAAGAACTACCAGGATAAACAATGGACAAGCATTATTTGGCTCAGAAAAACCAAATAATCAGAGTTTATAAGATTTCATAAGAAACAAATTTTAAAAGAATGTTGGATAAAATAAGAGAAATAAGAACAGGAATTCAGTCAGATATTCAATTAGTAAATTAAAGAATGGCTTACATATAAAACAGAAAGCAAGATTTACCTACATAGACTAAGAGATGAATGTAGTTACTAGCCTCACCTTTCAATACATTTTCTATATACCTGAGCCAAAGTCATATCATAAAATCAGCCTGTTTAAAAGGTCAGTTAGAAGATTCCAGTTCTGTTTACAATATAAATTTATGAAAACATTTTTAACAACTATTTTTGTTGAACCACCACAACAACTAGAATTTTTGTACCAACCTCTCTTCTTAATTTGCTGTTCTCATTTTCTGCCTCCTCATTTCGAAGAGCCAACTAGAATTGTAAAAAATAAAGTAAGATAAAATTTAGCAGCAATTCAATATAAAGTCAGGTTTTTAGCTAATCAATTTGAATTTTAAATCCTTTCTAATAAAGCAAAGAATGTTTAACTAAGAACTTCATATCTAAGATATGAATAATAAGTCAAAACTTTTTGAAAACTAATTAAGAATTAGAAAGGGTCAAACAAGATGAGTTTAAAAAGATTTTAAAAAATTCTAAGGATATAGAAAGAAAAAGAAAAAAATTAATTTAAAAAAAACCTGAAAAACTGAGTAGTTTTTTCTGTCCAATATCCTTATCATTTCACTAATCTTGTATGTCAAGTTTAGAATATTCTTTGATCTAATTAGGCCTTAAATTATTTAGAAATATAAGGCAGTATCCCATAATGGTTAAAAAGAAGCAATCTGAAATCAGACTGCCCTAGGTTTATATCCTTTGTCCACCACTTTCTAGTAGCGTGTGAACAACTCATTTAACTTCTCTTAAATTCAGTTTTCTCATCTCAGATATTGACAAAAACTAAATACACACAACATACACACATATGCACATATATATAAATCCAAACCAAAACCCCTGCTGTTGAGTCAATTCCGACTCACAGTGACCGTACAGGACAAAGTAGAACTGCCCCATAGGGTTTCCAAGGCTGTAAATCTTCATGGAAGCAAACTGCCTGTGGGCTGGCTGGTAGGTTCAAACCACCAATACACATACACACACACACACACACACACACACACACACACACACGCACACACACCAATACACATACACACACACACACACACACACACTCCTTAGTACAAGGCTCAGTACATGGAATAGCTAAAAATTATGAAAAGATGTCTTCTTTACATATAAGTTATTTCATTTGTGACTTTTATTTCCCCAAACATGCAAATATTATTATAACCATTATGATGATCTTTTCATCTATTCTCCAAACCCCAGCCCTCTTATGATTTTACATTTTCCTAACTTTCCCCCTTATTCAAAGACAAGATACAATCACAACAGCTTGCAATTATGGTGGCGCAGTGGTTAAGAACTTGGCTGGCAACCAAAAGGTCGGCAGATCGAATCCACCAGCTGCTCCTTGGAAACGCTGGAGCCCTGGTGGCATGGTGGTTAAGAGCTTGGCTGCTAACCAAAAGGTCAGCAGTTTGAATCCACCTGCCACTCCTTGGAAACTCTGCAGTTCTAACCTGTCCTACAGGGTTGCTATGAGTTGGAATCAACTCATTGGCAATGGGTTTGGGTTTTTTTTGGTTTTACATTTGAAAGTCTGTAATAACCAAATACAATGTGTGATCCTTGATTGGACCTTGGATAATGATGGGGGGAGAGGGGTGACTGGACTACGAAGTGCATCATTAATAGAGAAATTCTGATTATAGATATCAGATAATAGTACTGACTCAGTATTAAATTTCCTGAGTATGACAATTACATGTGGTTATGTAGAATGCCCTTCATTTTAGGAGACACATGCTAAAATATTTAGGTATTAAGTGTCTTCATATCTGTAATTAATTCTCAAATGGCTCAGCAAAAAAAAAAAAAAAAAGAGAGAGAAAGATAACTCTGTATAAAAAGATAAAGCAAATGCGGTACAAGTTAACAAATGGGGTATATGGGAGTTCATTTTTCTTACAACCTCTGCAAAGGAAGGAGAGTTTTCAAAATAATAAAAAGTTTAAAGTTCATAATAAAGTACAAAGTGCTATACAAATCTTAGAAGTTTACTATCATTATTATCTGGGAGTTAACATTCTCATTGTTTTGAATTGTAAAGTTTTAACAGGGAGTCATGAACTTAACTTTGAAGCATTCTTGATTTCTCATACACGATTTCTGTACGTTTCTCCTTTCTATGGCTGTTCTTCAAAGCACCTCTTCCTCTTTCATTCATTTAATAGACATTTCTTAGAGATCGGCCTTACAATCACTCTGGATAATTTCTTCTTCCACAGCTTCAACAAAATCTATGACGATGACCCACAAATCATCATCATCCATCTAAGTATCTCTTGTGAATTTCTGAACCACAGATATCCATTTTGGGTTCCTCAAAGGGACTTCAAACTCAACATGTGCGAAACTGAAATACTAATCTCAAACCTTTCCAAACTCCTCGTGTTCCTTCTCAGTAAGTGGCACTATCTACCCATCCAGTGGCCCACCCCAGAAAGCTGGTGGACTCCATTCCTCCCTCTCCTCTCACAACGAATCAATCACTACAACCAATTATGTCTACATCTCTCACACAAGTCTACATCTCTTGAACCTCTCACATTACTTTAATTATGCCATTATCAGCACTTGCCTGAATTAGTACAAATGTCTCCTTATCATCTCCCCAGCTCCAGTCTTGGCCCCCTTCAATCCATCCTCTATGAAGTAAACTTTTTTTTTAACTTTAGACAAATTTTTATCAATTGTTTGACAGAGTGATAGAGTAAAACATATTCTACCTAACCATAACTTTATCCCTGTATGTACGGGCCTAAGACAAGTGTCATTCAGATTTTTATCTGGGCAACAAATTCAGAGATACTTAGGAATAAGAAAGGAAAAAAAATGGTCACTAATGGAACCAGACTAATACATAATATCAAAAAAAAAAAAAAAATCAATCAGTGCTTTGTAACTCTGAGGTGGACAATCCACTTGGTTTAAATAACAGTTCAATTTCATATAACATACTAAGATATTGTTTAGGGGAAAAGAGTTTCAAGAAGGCAACATTAAAAAAAGAGCGTATTAATCATTACCTTGAATCAAATCAAGTACCAACATCTCCCCACAAACAATAAACAAGCTCTCATGTCCCTAAATGAACCTAGGTCCTTAAATCATGATAATTTCTAAAAAAAAATAAATATAATCCTCCCTAAGTACTAGACTTTATATACTCTATTTGGATCCAAATTTTATTGTCCCAAATTTCTTGCCATCATATGTTGTATCATAATAGTAAGCTGTTGCTGGCTGCCAGATTTTTTGAGTTTTTATTTATAACAGAGCTAAACCATTTTAATAATTATATAACAACATCTAATAATTATTTGCTAAGGGTAGTAGAATGAGATATACTAATGCCTTAATCTATTAACTAAAATTGTACTTCTGAAAATGCCACTAATTCTAAGGAAATAAAAACATTCAAGGGGTGTGGGGAATATTTTAATCTATGTAATTCATTCCCAAAGTTAAGTTCTGATAGTTACGGCCTTCATAACATTTCTTAATTTTAATTTTCTTCTTGAGCTCTGCACTGCTTCAAAAAGTAACCTGTCCTTTAGTGGGCTCAATTAGCATAAATAATCTAATTCTGTGATACCTAGACTTAATAAAATAAAGTACAAGAAATATTCAACATTGTATCACCTAGAATTGTCAAAACAAAGAATATTTCTAACAGGTAGTATAGTTGTTATAAAGCAAAGCTTATATATTTAGTTTTCTAATACTCTAATGTATTTCCACAAGCCTTTAAGTCTACCATTTTATAGATGCAGTTTTTCATCAGTCAGGCCAGATATATTTTCTTAATATGTAACTAATTAACAAAGGTTTTAAGAGGATATAGGCTGTAAATCAGGTACAACCTAGTTATAACACCATACAAAGACCTTTAAATAATCAGGAAAGATAGGTTTAACATTATTACTTAGTCTTATAAAATGGTGAATTTTAACTAAATTGATACTTCTATAGTTTTATCTACAATGCCTCCTATACTCTTAAATTATACTGCTGAGCAAGTGAACATAGGTTATTGATGTAATTTTTAAATTCAGCTAGCTGTACATGAATTTTAATTTTACCAGTGTATATACTGCTCTTTAATTACTTCTTATACTACCTTAGAATTCCCCTAGAAAACGTAACCGTCCCAAGTAGAAAAAAACAATGCAGAACTTTATTTCTTTCTTAAAGATTTTCAAGTATTATAGGAACAAAAATCCATGAAAAATTTTTAAAAATTTCACATTCTATCTTGTTTTACTAATTATGGGGTAATAGAGATGTGAACAAAGACAACTTTGTTTATGAGCTATTTTCTAGCATCTTCAAGCATAGGACATACCTACGGTTCTATTTCGGAGGAGAAATAAACAATTTAATCTCAAGTAACTCAAATAGAAGATGGGGCGGGGCACAATCTAACTTTAGTTTTTAAGAACCTACTATTAACTGGGAAATGCCAGACTTCAACAACAACAAAAGATTACAGCAGCAAGCCACTACTTCAGCACGATTAGGAATTTTGAAATAAAAAGTTAACTTTTTTTCCCTTCTCTCCCACTCAATCTACTATATACTCTTTTTGTTTTTCTGGCTTTTTAGCTGCAGGCAGTTCCTGGCTTGCCCATTGCATAGGTTCAGCTTTCCTCATGGTGATCTCAATTGTTGTGATCATAGTTACACAGGTTCGTTTTATATCAATCACACCCCATAATTTCACATTTTGGTGAAATTCCTTCCCTCCAAATACAATGAGCACATTTAACAATGTACTATTTGCTTCTATTTGACTAAGTTCTGGAAGTGAATTTTTAGCATATATTGAAATGGTGACTTCACCCTCTGTCTGATGCCAGTCACGCCTACATGCTCAGCATCCTTTTTAGTCCACATGTGAAGCCCTCTTGAGCTGAAAGTGTACTAAAATCAGAACTTTTTCTTCTACAACAGCTCTAGTATTTCATCCCTTCATGGAAAACAGGTACTCCAGAATGATATACACAGATTTCTTCTAGACTCTGTAGACCCTGGTATGTCTTTGAACATCCTTCATTTTTACATGAGGTCCCAAACTTAATTTAATCACTTAAACTGAACGCTTCACAAATTTGCATGTCATTCTTGCGCACGGGCCATGGTAATCTCTGTATCGTTCCAATTTTAGCACATGTGCTGCTGAAGCAAGCACTATGAAGTAAACTTTTAAAATGTAGATCTGATCATGATATCCTTGTGATCAAAATCCTTCATTGGTTCCTTTTAGAAAAAGGACCAAACACCTCAGAAACTGGCCCTTGCTTAGCTCTCCAGAGAAAGATGCATGTTAAAACTGGAAGGCAGTATTGTACAGTAGTTAAGAGCACAGACTCCTAGGTCTGACGGTCTGGATTTAAATCCAGGCTTTACCACTTATTAGCTGTGGAACCAAAAGCAATTACTTACTCTTTCTGTATCACAGTTTCTGCATCTGTTGCAAGCGGCAAATGACATCTACCTCATACAATAAGTATCAAATGAGGAATAATGATTTAATGCATGTAAATTACCTGGCACATAATAAACCAAAAAAAAAAAAAAAAATCAAACCCATTGCCATCAAGTCAATTCTGACTCATAGTGACCCTACAGGACAGATTAGAACTGCCCCACGGGGTTTCCAAGAAGTGGCTGGTGGATTTGAACAGCCAACCTTTTGGTTAGCAGCCAAATACGTAACCACTGCACCACCAGGGCCCCTGGCATATAATAAGGATTCTATAAATGCAAGCTATTTAATTCTATATTTCCACCCAAAGTGATTAACTTTGGTTCCCTGAATATACTATGTCTCTTACCTTTGGGTTTTATCAAATACTATATCTTTTACCCAGAATGCTTTTATCTTCAACCACTATGTATACTCCCATACCTCTTGCAGAGCAAACTCCTATTTCAGGTTCTCAGATTACAGACCAATTCCTGAACCTCAAGAATGATTTAGGTGTCTTCTGCAGAGTATCCCAAAGTATCCTTATATAGCCCCAGAGTATCTTGTTATCCCTATGTAACACTATTCACTATGAACACCCTTGAGAAGAAGAATGTACTTGCCCATTGTATTCCCCATTATCTAGGACAGTTATCTGGCATTCTGTAAATACCCAATAAAACTAAATGGCTGTGTGATGGTTAAGATTATGTGTCAACCTGGCTAGGCCATGATTCTCAGTGATTTGGAAGATATTATAAAATCATCTTCCATTTTGTGATCTGATGTGAGCAGCCAATCAAGTGAAAGGGGAGTTTCCTTGGGGTTGTGGCCTGCAACCAATATATATGGATGTTATGGCAAAGCTTGCTTTCTCTCGCTCCTGCATTTAACCCTACATTCGCCTCACTGTCCTCTGACTTCTGGTTCTTGTAAGCCAGCAGCCTGCTGCCTGACCTGCAGGTTTTAGGTTTGTCAGCCCCTGCTACCACGTGAGTCAGGGGAAGCCTCCAGCCTGCCGCCTGGTCCACAGATTTGGGACTTACCAGCTTCCACAAATGCATGAGCTATTTCCTTGAAATAAATCTCTCTATACATATTTACAGAGTCCCGGTGGAGCAGTGGTTAAAGAGTTTAGCTGCTAACCAAATGGTAAGCAGTTCGAATCCACCAGCTGCTCCCTGGAAACCGTATGGGGCAGTTCTACTCTGTCCTATAGGGTCGCTATGAGTCAGAATCGACTTGATGGCAATGGGTTTGTTTGTTTCTTGATTTATATATATTTATATATACACTTCACTGGTTTTGCTTCTCCAGAGAACCCAGCCTAAGACAGACGGTTAAGGGCAAGGTAGGAATTGTCAAAGCAACTCACACTCATATTCCATCTAAAGCAACCTAGCAGATAGAAAGGCATACAGGACATATATTCAATTTTTGTGTGTGTGTGTTTTCTGTGAATAAAAGTAGCAGTCTAAAATATGAATAGACAGGGTAGTTGTGATTCATTATGGGTGAGTGGTATGAATGATGAGAAATCAACTGATACGTAGACTAGACAGATGAACAATAGTCCAGAAAACCACATGGATATCCCCCCATGAATTCTATTCTGTATATTGTAGGTTGGAAATTTAATAATTGCTAAGACATCCATAGGTCCATTAGGTTTTGCTGAGTCAGCTAAACAGACAATCCTCTAAGAGCTAATTCCTAATCTTCAGGTGGCATCGACCCATACTTTTTCTACTACAAAAACTCACGGAGAGTAAAAATGAGATAGTTCATTTTTATATGAATTTTCTAAATCATAGAACAAAACAAATTATCAAGAACAGGGATACTTCTTCTTACAAATCAATTTACAATACCAAAACAAAACAAAACCCATTACTGTTGAGTTGATTCCAACTCATACTGACCCTATAGGACAGAGCAGAACTGCCCATAGAGTTTCCAAGGAGCGTGTGGTGGATTGAAACTATCGACCTTTTGGTTAGTAGCCATAACACTTAAAACACTACGCCGCCAGGGTTTCCCAATTTATGACAGATACTCCTTATATGCCAACATTAGCTCATATACATTGTTGTTTATTTACTTAATATTTATTACCCTCTATTTCTGAGAGAACAATGAGCAAAATAAAATCATCAGGTTCTCATAAAACAGTAACCTTTAAAGGACACAAAGGTAGAAAAATCTTCTAGTCCTCAAGAATGGGCAGTTGCCACAATTAGGCACCAAATTTTGTACTAAATTTAACAGCAGCTGAGATAAGATAAAAACATTATTTTCTGACAGGACATTCACCTACAAAACCAATTTTTCCTCAAACTGAATTTAAGTGAACGTTGTGCAAATTATTTTATGAATAAGAAGAAATAGCATAAGAGGTAATAAAAAAACTATGCTTATATAAAAGATGAAATGTCATGATTTTAAATATCAATTAATTTGAAAAATGCTGGCATTAACTAAACTTTTCAAAAACCCGTATATTACAAAAAGTAAGGTACACCAGAAAAAAAGGAATTTCATTGACTAGTATTGAATATGGAACCCTGGTGGCATAGAAGTTAAGAGCTCAGCTGCTAACCAAAAGGTCAGCAGTTCAAATCCACCAGCCACTCCTTGGAAACACTATGGGGAAGTTTTACTCTGTCCTATAGGGTCACTGAGTCGGAACCAACTCCATGGCACCTAACAACAACAACAGTATTGAGTACATCATTAAAAGATGAATTTCCAAATCTATTATTAGTATAAAGATATTAACACAAATAACTTTTCACCCCAAAATAACCACTTGCTTATGAATATCTATTAATGTTTTCAGAAAAAGAACCTACTCAAGACCAATAATCAAGACCAAAGCATCAATTTTATATATGCTATTTTAATGTTCTGAGAAAAATGTACCTCCAAATATAAAATCTCCAAGTCATATATACCAGAAATACCTGGCCTATTATGTTTTAAAAATGTAATGATAAATAAATAGTGATATAAAACCTTAGAGATAGGTATATATCATTCCTCAAATATAGCAAACAAACATAAAAATTGGTATCGTTGCATAGTCAGGCATTTTATTTAAGTAACTTGAACAGTTAAGAGTCGCTGAAAAAACATGCCTTACTTGTTCATTAACTTTCTTCTCTTTCTCCAATTCCTTTTCCACGTCCTCCAATTCTCTATCTTTCTGTTCCAACTGCTTTTCAAGTTGGCGGATTTCATCACGTAAAAACCGAGTATCACGTCCACCTGCAGACTGCTGCGCCATCTTAATGTAACAAAACAAAAATATAAATGAATCCCATTCTATTTGGAGGTTCAAAGTGAATCAACAACAAGCAAATAACTATCTTGACTTTAAATTTTTATTATAATTCAGCAGCAAATGTTTAAAATGATACTAGCTTAAGGACCATTTTTTAAACTTAGCTTATTTTAGCTTTAGTTCAAAGGCTGACAACCCCCTAAGTTTGTCCTGAACTACCCAGAGCTACAAAGAATTGACCGTCAATCACTCAGGCTCTGCTATAGCCAACTAAGCCATAGGGACCACGCTAAATGACAAAGACATATAATGAAGGCAATGAAATATCAAGGTTTTTCCTGGGTCTCAAAGTTCTAAAACCAGGCTACATAACAACAGAGCCTCTGCCTCAGTCACTGAACCTTTTCAGTCTTTTTAACCTGCCCTTCCTCCATCACTCACAACTACCTTCACACTAGGACTACTTAGACCAGTGCTATTCAATAATAATATTAATAATATTATTAATAATGATAATAATATTCAATAATGGAATAATGGAAATGTTCTCTGTGCTGTATCCAGTACAGTAGTCCCTAGCTATATTTGAATACTGAGCAACTGAAATGTGGCTGGTGCAACTGAGAAACTGAATTTTTAATTTTAATTAATGTAAATATAAATAGCCATAGTGATTAGTACTACCGTAATGCACAGACTGGTTTTTTATTAGTTTTTTTGAGAATTCTGTAGTCAACTAAATCCATTTTACTTAATATTCCTGTTAACGTAGGCCACAGCCCAAAACATCAAACTCTTTGGTCATCCATCTCACATTCATATCTTCACCATATAGTTGTGCTATTCCTCTACCTTAATTCAACTTTTCTCATTCTTTCCCTCACCTTCAAAAGTTCTCCATTGTGCTAACATCTTCTCCCAAGAAAAATGAATACTTTACAACTTCAGCCTCTTTACTACATCTTCCCTTCCATCTCCTTGCCTTGGCTGTTACCTGACTCTTTGAGAATGCTGATCTACTTGCAACTGTTTCAACTGGAAGGCCTCATTCTTTCATACCCCACATATGTCCTAGATTCACTCTGTAACTTCCAGACTATCATAGCTTCACCATCCTGTAAAAACTCCAGTTGCTTTAAAGCTCATTACATATGCAGCTATCCCAACCATATCTATTCTAGTCAACTTCCCAGTCACTTCAACTTCCCAATCATTTCTCCTCAAAATTCATCGAGAATTCTGGCAAATGGTTACGTCTTCCTTCCATTAAAAAAAAAAAAAAATACCATTGTTACTGAGTCGATTCCAATTCATAGCGACCCTATAGGACAGAGTAGAACTGCCGCACAGGGTTTCCAAACAGATTGCCACATCCTTCTTTCTGTGGAGCAGCTGGTGGGTTCAAACTGCTGACCTTTCAGTTAAGTAGCCAAGTGCTTTTAACCAGTGCACCACCAGCAACACTTCATTAAAATCCCCACTAAATAATATCCATATTCATATAACTTTCATTCTGGTCTCTTTTCGTTTTCCTTGTTTCTTGAATTCCCTCAGCCTCCCACCCCAATGCCCATACAAGGACCTTGTACAAGCAGGAACATCCTATTATTCATACTATACCGGCCACCTGTTCTTTAACCTCACAGGCCCCTCTAATCCCTTGATTCCTCTTCTCCTTCCCTAACTCTCAGCATCCTCCCCTCCATTTTTGACTTCCTTGTCTATTCAGCTAAGATTCCATAATCACTACTTCATTTACTTTCCTATCAACATCTTCAAATGCCCTACCCTTCTATTCTTCTGTAGCAGCTGCCTGGTTAAACACTAATACAAAATCAATCCAACTTCATAATTTATTTAATAAATATTTACTGAGATTGCTTGGCATTTTCCTAGGAGCTGGCTATACAACAGAGAATAAGAAATAACTCATCCAAGTTCACAGAGTAAACAAGTTAAAAAAAATTAAAAATTAGGATTTAAACTCAAATCTAACCTCAAATCCCCTACATTCCAGCCTATTCTCCATTATACATATCTCAAGCCTCTGTCTTCCTTTAAAATTTGACCACACCATCTTCTACCCTCATTTTTAGCGGATAGCCTCTTCTCCAACGTCTCAATTTCCAGGCACTAAACCACAAACACAAAAGCTTCTGTACACATCCATTCTTCTTCTCATCCTATTACAAAGGAAGAGAGTCTATCCTGCTTTCAAAGGCTAATCCATTTGTATTTCTCTTACCTTCCTACCTTCTCAAGAATCTCAATGCATTCAGTTCCTCGACAATACACTTGTCTTTTGTCTCTTGGCTTTCTCAAAAGCTACTTCTTCTAACATACCCTCCTGTCAGTATTCCCCAAATCCCTACCCTAACCTACTCCACCCCAGTTAGTAACCCTTCCATATACCTCTCTAGATGGTAGGCTCCATGAGGTTATTGACTATTTTTTGTTCACAACTGGATGCTCAATCCTCAGTAGAATTTAAGGCATATATAAGAGGCATGCAATATAAATATTGAACAAACGAACAACCATTAACACAATGTCATCCTTAGGATTTTTTTTTCCAGCCAAAAACAATCAAAAAACTTGAAAGCAATAGTTCAAAATAATAAAATTAATGACAATTACACTGTATGGAATAAAAAAGGACATACCTCCAGTTCATTTTCCAATTTCATCAATTTACTTTTTAATTGATTTTCTATTAAATAAACCAAGAAAACATTTCAATTGGTTAGATTTGTCTCAAATTAAACATTTAAATGAATTTTAATAAAATAATAAAATTAATTCTTTTAAAATTTAAGATTCCATCGGGATGGTAATAATAAAGTAACATAAAAGAAAGTAACTATTGTGTACTGGACCCATGAAATAGGAGTTCCAGAAAATGCCTTTAGAAATAAACACTCACATTTTATAGAACATATTAGATTCCATTTTCTAGTGCTTACTGAATAAATGGAATTATTTAACACCATAATTAACCCTTTTCCCAGGCACTTACCAAATTTTGCTTGCTCTTCTCCAGCTTTTTCAACTTCTTCCAACGCTAGCTCTACTTCTTGAGCTTTCATCTAAATATCAAAAAAAAAAAAAAAAAAAGTTATTTCAATATGCCTTAACACTAGGTATAAGCACTAACAAGAATTTTGTTTTATTTACCATTCCAATTCTCAGTACGTTCAATGTAGAGCACATAGAGACATTCAGTAAATACTTGTTGAAGGAATATATGAATGATTTTCTTACTGAAGACTACAATTTCTAGATCCTTAACAGTTGGAAACACATTTGAGTCTTCTTTTTCCCTCAAGATTTATGTCCAGTATTGCAACTTTTTCCTTTGTAAATTTCTTCACTCCTTTTTTCAATTTCAATTCTTTATTCTAGCCCATCATGTTCTGTCTAACTTCAGCTTCAATTCCCTTTAATTCATCCGATATACCAAGCCCAGTTTAGCCTTCCTAAGGTATATTTTTGCATCAATTACGGTTAAAAAACCTTTACTGGCTCCTTATTGCTGATAACATAAAATACGTCTTTAAGGTCCCCCACAGCTTATCCCAAACTATCCACCAATGTCTATTTCCTTTACAACCTGCTACATACTTTCTGCAGTTATCTTCTCCAATGTAAAGAATGAGCACATTTTCTATCCTGCCTTTATTTATAGCAATCCCCAGCTATAGAATACTCTTGCCATCTTACTATTCCCCTCTACTTTCTTAAAACTAGTTGTGTCAGTCCTCATCCTTTATGAGATTTCCTCAAACTTTTTAAATCTCTCCCCCTCCTAACAAATCCCTATAGCAGTCATTATCTGCATTATTCATTTGGACCTCAGCACATACAGATGTGCGTTATTTACTTTTAAACATGCCCATTCTGTTTACCCTATACATTCTTTTAGGAACATTATAGTAGGAACTAGCAATGCTTTGCACACCGAAGGCTCTCAGTTCACATTTGAAGATATTTTTGAGTGGCAACTTGTTGTGTTGTTGTATGCCATCGAGTCGATTCCAACTCATAGCAATCTAGATTCTACAAACTACTTTCACAGAGATTATTTAAGATAGTAAAAGTTATTATTAAACCTATTGGATACAAACCTTCATTAGTGACTGAGTAACTCTGAAAAGGTGTATCAAGCTTTCTTGACTTTCGCTTTTTATTTCATTTATTTCCACCTAAGAAAACAAACAACTTTTATTTTATAACCCTTAATCAAAATACAAGAATTCTTCCAATTGTACCATTCAATGATTTCAGTGACAACTTAATCATATATATACATATACATGTACACATACATATGTATATCTATGTGTCATTTATCAATTAAGCACCTTGGATAGGAAAATCAACAAATTATCGGCCACTTCTTCTTGCCGAGGCAGGTCATCTGGGTCAACTTTCATTATATCTTTCCAGTTTACATTAGGTGGCATGTTGAATTCTTTCACCGTGCTTTACCTTCTGTAACAAAACAGAGTGGGTATCAGAATTTCCAAAGTAAACAGCATTAGTGACTCACTGTAACTGAGGTAGTTAGCAAAGAGCTTTTGCTGCTTAATCGCAAAACAGGTAAGTGAGCAAAATAACCTTGATCAAAACTATAGCAGACGACCAGAACAAAACAAACTAATGTACCTGCTCAATAAAATATGACGGCTTTGTTGCTAAAACTAATTCAGGTCGCGGGTAAGATTTTCGGTCCTCTGCCTCACCCTCCGCTACCACCAACGCGGGCGCACATTTAATGGTGCTAAGCGCGCGAGTGCAGTGAAGGCTAAAACTGACCCCTGATTCGGAGAAGCAGGAACTGGGGACAAAAAGTGCGTAAAAAAACTGGTTTAGATGAGTGAAGATGGGCCAGGGAAACCAGGGCTGAAGCAAAAAGAAGGCAGAAGAACTGCGGACCAGAGGTAGAAGAGGCGGGGAAGCTGAGCTGCTGCCAATAAGCCCTGAGGCCAAAAACCTCCATTGAGACTCGCAGCTCCCGCTCACCGGAAGCCACCCACCTAGACCAAGCCTGGCAACCAGTAGCCGGCCCTTCATCTGTGGCACCCACCAAACCAAGCCCGCCGCCGCGCCCCGATCGCTCCCCAGCGCGATTCCACCCGAGCTCTTGGTCCCGCCAACTGGTCCCGAGCAAGCAGAAGCGGCAGCGGCTGCTAGGCGACACCACCCGCCCCGCAGCCAAGGCCTCAGCAACGACCCGGATGCAAGGGGAGCCTACATTTCACGACGGTGAGTGATGCTTTACGTTCAGATTTCCCGGCGGGGTACTTGGACTCCTCGTTAAGGACCAGGAGAAGGGATGGGATGAAGACTCCAAATCCCAGCGTGCAGTTCTGCTCGGAAGCTTGTGCATGCTGAAGTCTCTGGGATGTAGGGCTTTCCCGGCGTGCAGTGCGGGGGCTGCGACTATAGCAGGACATCGGGGTAAGACTGGGAGGCTGGAGAAGCGGTGGCTGAGGCGCCTTGGCGCGGGTGGTCTTAGCGAGGTATATCATGACTGTGGCTTCGGTAGCGTCGCTCACCGGGCCGCTCTTCCTGAGGTTTCCCTAAGCAGCCATGGGTGGAGCCGCTCCCAGGTGAGGTCGGGCTGTCGGTCCACGGCGGGGGAGGGGTTGAGGGAGCGGTGCGGGTTTACAGAAGCTCCTACCTATGCGTCCGAAGGGCCCCGCTCGGCTCTAAAGAGGAGTTAAGACCCCGCCTTCTCAGACGTTTACCAGCGGCGCCCTGGGTGGTGCCCTGTGAAAGGAAAAAAAAAAAAAAGTTTTAGCCTTCTTTGGTATCAGAATCTGTCTCCATGAAGTGGAATGGGGGCAGCGCTGCCGAGATCATGGTTTGGGGTTAGTAACGAATTGAGAAGCGGACACCGCATTCCTCCGACCCTGCCCGCCTTACCTGTAGCACCTTTTCCTTTGCGCTTTGAAGGCTCCAAGGTTGAGGAGCCAGTGAAAACTAGAGGAAAAGGTTAGTACCTATCCAGGCCAATGCTGGGGGTGGAGAGAGAAGGGGTCGCAGTCCTGCTTCCGTCGCTTGATTACTGAGGGGGCTGCCCTTCTATGGGAGCGCCTTGTCAGGTGTTGGTCGCTGTTGTTTCTGTTATGTTTTACTCATTTGTGTGCTTTCGGCCATTCTGGAGTAGTAGACTTGAAATCTAAATGACATTTCTAACTGTGTGGACCAGTGCTTCTCATCTTTAGTTATTTTTTATGACTGATAGTAATTCTTTCTTTCGAAAATAAATGGTAGATTTCTTTCCAAACCACATGTTTGGGTAATAACAAAAAATTAGCTCAGTAGAAAATAAAAACAGGTAGTGATTTTGTGAGAAGTTTTAAAGACATCAGGTTTGTACCAAAAACCAAACTCACTGCGGTCGAGTGGATTCCGATTCACAGCGACCCTATAGGACAGAGCAGAACTGCCCCATAGGGTTTCCAAGGCTGTAATCTTTAGGGAAACAGACCGCCACATCTTTCTGCAGCGGAGCAGCTGGTGGATTTGAACCACCGGTCTTTGGGAGAAATGATAATTTGTGTAATGCTTCACTAAAAGATTATATGCAAAAAAACTGTTCATTATCTCACTTAATTTTCATAAGAATCCCGTGAGATACGTGCTTACATTGTCCTCAGTGGTAGCGCAGTGGTCAAAAGCTCGGCTGCTAACCAGAAGGTCGACAGTTCGAATCCACTAGACGCTCCTTGGAAACCCTATGGGGCAGTTCTCGTCTATGAAAAGATTATATGCCAAAAACTGTTCCTTATCTCGCTTAATTTTCATTGGAATCCAATGAGATAGGTACTTATATTGTCCTCAGTTTCCAACTAAGTTAAAAAAACAGGCTTGGGTAGGTCAAGTACCCTTCTCAGACTTAAATAATGTAATTGAAAAGGCATCTGTCTGACTGGAGGGCATGCTCTTAACTGCTATATTGCTTCCTCAGGCATGCTAGGAGCCCTTATTTATAAAGTGCTGGTTCTTCAACCTTTCATTTGTATTAAGTATATAACATTCTAATTGTGTAAACTTTGTTTATTCAAGAATTTGAATTAAATATTTTTCATGTTCAATATTTTTAATTCATAATTTAATGGGGGAAGGTACGGATACAATTTAATGTTTATTAAGCACATATTATGTAAGATACTACGCTTCTGCATATTTATTTTCATCAGCGAATCTTTTTTTTTTTATTGCAGTACCTTGCTTACTTCAAAACATTCATTGTAACTATCTGTTATATTTATTAAGAGTCCTGGAGTCAGAATCGACTCCACAGCATTCATGGGGTGGGGGAGTTTGTGACTGGACCCTAGTTTTGTTTTGTTAGTTTGTTTGTATTGGTATTGTCTGCCCTTATTTCCCTCACCCTCTTGTTCACGTTTATATTTTCAGCACTTCAAAGTGCGTGACCTAATGGTAAATTTTAGTCTCATTTTTCCAAAGTGAGAAGAGTTTCAGAGAAGTTAAATAATTTCCTAATATTTGATGAAGCTAAGATTGTAACACAGATCCTGACTGACAGCAAAATCATACTTAAATGTCATTGTTTAACTCATTCTAACAATAAATTTGAAGTTGTATACTCTGCTAGGCGTTGTGGATACAGCAGAAAACAAGTTAGCTATGGTCTAGGTTCTTATGTGCTGCAGTCTCTTTGTCCCTAAGTATAATCAGGAAATTTAACTCAAGTTCTAGTCCAGTCACTTACTATATAATTTTGAGGAAAATCACTAAAACTCTCTGTTACTTTTCATCTAATTTTGTTCAGTCAGTTTTCACAAAGAGAAGGGATTTATGTTTGAATTTCATGAATGGCCTGGTTACAGGAACACTTGCCTAGACCTGCCTTCTTTCTTTCTTGGGCCTTTATGAGCAGTTTTATCTGACCAAAATCACTTCATAAGAAAGATTTGCCTTTTATAATCGCTACCTCTGTTCTCCGTACCAATCAACTTATATTCCTTAGTTGAAACTTCCATTTATTTTTTTGCTACCTTATCAGAAAAATAGGGTCTCTACGAGTCGGAATTGACTCTACAGCACTGGGTTTTTAGTTTCAGTTTATCAGAAAAATGAGTGGTTGCTTACTTTCCCAGTGCCTAAAATAAAGCATGGCCGTAAGAAATTTAATATCCACTATTTATAATAAATGTTTTGTTTTGCCTTGTTCTCATGGAGAGGGATGAGTTTGCAGCAAGCTGACGCTTGTCTTCTCTCAACATGAGGAGACTGGAAAGATTAGGAAGAGTCACCGTGAATGCAGAGTTTGCAAACTTTGCAGACCAAACAAAGTTTCGCAGAGTTTAAAAGTAGAATATAGTAGATTGCACTTCCTGAATAAGGTGATATAATCATAATGAAATTATTAACCTGGGAGAACTTTCCTATCCAGGCAAAATGTTCCCAGATTCATATAAAAATTCTTATAGGTTTATTTTTCCCACAATTATACTGTAATAACTGTTGGATCATTGGAATGAGTGAACGTTCAATTATGTTGAAGGAATTAAATTTTTTATCTTTGTAATATAGCTCATGAATGATCTTCACTTGCAGTCCAGAATTATTCTATGGCTCAGGTGAAAAGGACCAATTCTCTGGTAGAGCTATGTCTTGGCTTTCCAGTGCCACTGTAACAGAAATACCACAAGTGGATGGCTTTAACAGACAGAAGTTTATTCTCTTACAGTCTAGTAGGCTAGCAGTCTGAATTCAGGGCACCAGCTCCAGGGGAAAGCATTTACTTCTGTCAGCCTTGGAAGAAGGCCCTTGTCATCGATCTTCCCCTCATCTAGCAGCTTCTTAGCACAGGGACCCTGAGTCCAAAGGACACGCTTTGCTCCTGGCAGTACTTTTTGGTGGTATGAAGTCCCCGTCTCTCTCCTCCCTTCTGTCTTTTATATTTCAAAAAAGATTGACTTGAGACACAACCTGATCTTGTAGATTGAGTCCTGCCTCCTTAACATAACTGCCACTAATCCCACCTCATTAACATCATAGAGGTAGGATTTACAACATATCAGAAAATCACATCAGATGACAAAATGGTGGACAGTCACACAATACTGGGAATCATGGACTAGCCAAGTTGATACACATTTTTGGGGGGACACAATTCAATCCATAACAAGCTGCCTCCTGCTGAAATAGATTTATTCAGAGAAATACTAGAAGACTTGAGAAGAAATCTGCTCCCAATAAAATTTCAGGATATAGCTATCATGAAGAGAAGTAAATTTGATAAATTCCTTGAAAATACAGTAAAAGAAAAAATTTTAAATGTTAGAGAAGATAATTGATAAAGACTGTTGATCTCAGATATTCAACCTCCTGATAATAAGTATTCTTAAAAATAAGAACATAGAAATGGAGCAAAGGTAATAGGAAATGTTCATGATGAGAAGATATTTAAATTTGTATTTTTAAATGTAATTACTTAATTTTTAATTGAAGGGTGTTATTGCCAGGTGAAGGTATTTGGTTTTACAGCCTTCAATCCTTTGTTCATAAACTAGCCGGTGATGTGGAAAAACAAGTCATAGGTGTACAGGCAGTCCCCAGGTTACAAACGTCCAGCTTAGGGACAACTTGTACTTAAAGAGCAGGCTGCCATAAAGCCTATTATGTTAATGTGAGTTAAATACAATGGTTCGTAATAACAAGTGCACACATTACTTTGTGATATTCATGAGAACATTGTGCTGTTTGGCAGTGTTTCTTATGTGTTCTATGTACATAGAAAGGTAAAACATGTACTATAGAGTAAGACAAACATTTGATTAACTGACGCTATATAAGAACCGTATATACCTGTTCTGACTTACCTACAAATTCAACTTAAAGACAAACTTAGGACCGGATCTCATCTGTAACTGGGGGACTGCCTGTAACAAGATACTTAGCAACATCCCATTTTTGTACCAAATATAAAATATGATTCGATTCCCTTAACTTAAAACTGCATTTTTAAATTTAATGTATTCGTTTATATTTAAGGACTTGAGATACCTGACTTAATGAGTAAAACTTTCTCAATACTTAAACAACTTTTATAAAGCTACTAAATTAAGCTTAAAACTATAGCAACTCCTGAGTTCTTACAAAAATTCCAATACTTTTGTAAACCTAGTTAAATGCTTATACTTTCAAGTAAAATTCCTACTTCTAGAAATTTTATTAATAATTTCATATTATGTATATTATGCATAGTATTATGCAATAGAATATTATGTTTTAAATTATAATTGTAAAGCCAATATATCAAAGTCTCCAGTGTGTCAGATTCTATTAAACATTACAAGTACTTTAAAAATCAGTTATTCCTAAAAAATACAAAGTATTAACACCACAGATTTAATTTACTTCTTTTTCCCTATTTTAAACTTTCTTGTATTTAAAACACTTAACTAGTCAAACAACAGCTTAATCATTCCAGATGAATTGGTGTTACCACATCAGGGACCTGAAATTCTTTATGGGAGAGAGGTTTTTGACTAGTACACAAGACTCGATTTTCACCTACCCAATAATGAATTCCCTGAGTTATCTTGTTTCGTTTTTCTAAATCACGGTTATATATGTATAAGTCTTAAGAATCAAATAGTTCTTCATCTAAGTGTGTTCAGAGGCATCGGGTGTTCTGTTGATAATACCTTCTTGGAACTATCTCTCAGGAACTTCTGACTTAACTCCAATATGGACTGGTTGGTTGACCTGCTTGCATGGCTGTCATGGATCTGTCATGTGTCAGATCTCATGTTATCTGATATCTGTATCTTTCTGTTTCTTAGTATACACTCTCATTTTATTGGAATACCTCATCTACTATAAACTCAACTATAAATCTACTGAGAATGGAGATATCCAAGGTAAATTTTTTGAGACCTTGAATGTCTTAAAATGTATTTCTTTCACTTTGCCGCTTGAGTTTTGATTTTATTAATAGAGAATTTTAGATTGGATATCATTATCCCTCAGAAATTTAAAGCATTACTCCTTTTTGTATGTTGTTGTTTTCTTTTTATAGCATCAGTACTGCTGTTGAAAAAAATGATTGGTTGTGATTCTAATCTCTTGTATAAAAACCCAAACTGGTTGCCTTCGAGTTGATTCCAATTCAGTGCGAACCTATAGGACAGAGTAGAACTGCCCATATGATTTCCAAGGACCACATGGTGGATTCAAACTGCCAACCTTTTGGTTAGCAACCCTAGCTCTTAACCACTACGACACCAGGGTTACCAGCCTTTGGTATGGAGCCTGCTTTATTTCTGGAAATGTTTTGAATCCTGTCTTTGTTTAGAGTGGAAAATTTTACAAGATGCTGCATCCAGTTGGAGAACAGGGCGGGAAGGTCTCAACATATAGTATGTAGACAGACTTTGAATCCTCTTTTTTTTTTTTTTTTTTAATTTTAATCTGCTAAGATTTTCATTGAGAGTACATTAAATCTGTATTTTTATTTGAAGAAAATTAGTCTATTAACAATATTCAGTCTTTCAAACTATAAACATGATATTGTTCATCATTCTTTAAATTCTTTTTCTTTAATTTTTTGTATTGTATTTTAGGTGGAGGTTTACAGAATAGATATTGTCTCATTAAAAAGTCAGTAAACATATTGTTTTATGACATTGGTTAACAACCCCATGACCTGTCAACACATGCCCTTCTCGGCCTTGGAGGACCTTTTTTTTTTTTTTTCCCAATGAAAATAGACATAGCCAAAGATAAACCATTTCAAAAATTTCTACATGTAAAATTCATTGACGTCGATTATGTTCTTCTAGTTGTGCTGCTATTCTCACTTTACATGAACGAAGGTTTACAAAACAAAATAGTTTCTCATTAAATAGTTAGTACACATATTGCCCTATGACAATGGTTAAGAATCCTACTACATGTCAACACTGTCCTTACTCAACCTTGGATTCCCTGTCACCAGTTTTCCTGTCCCCTTCTTCTGCCTTCTAGTCTTTGTCCTTGGACTGCTGTACCTCATTAGTCCCGTTTTGTTTTATGGGGCTGTCCAATCACAGGGTGAATGGTGAAACTAGGGAGTGACCACACCACTGAGATAAAAGAGTGTCTGGGGGCCATACTCTCAGGATTTCTCCAGTCTCTGTCAGGGCAGTAAATCTGGTCTTTTTGTGTGTTAGAATTTTGTTCTGCATCCTTCTCCAGCTCTGTCCAGAACCCTCTTTTGTGATCCCAGTCAGAGCAGTCAGTGGTGGCAGCCGGGCACCATCTAGCCGTACAGGACTCAGTCTGGTGGAGGCCTTGGTAGCTGTGGTCCATTAGTTCTCTGGACTAGTCTTTTCGTTGTATCCTGTTCTCTTCATTCTCCCTTGCTCCCGAGGGAGTGAGACCAGTGGAGTACCTTAGATGGCTGCTCACAGGCTTTTAAGACCTCAGACACTACTCACCAAGGTAGAATGTAGAACATTGTCTTTATAAACTGTGTTACGGCAATTGAGCTAGATATTCCCCAAGACCATAGTCCCCACAGCCCTCTACCCAGCAATTCAGTCCCTCAGGGAGTTTGGATGTGTCTGTAGAGCTTTCATGACCTTCCTTGTACAAGTTGTGCTGGCTTCCTCAGTATTGTGTACTGTCTTACCCTTCACAAAAGTTACCACTTATCTATTGTCTGTTTAGTATTTCCCCCCCATTCCTGGTAACCAACAAAGATGGTTACTTTTTGTTTGAGTTGTGTAGTTAATGTTTTGATTTTGTCCCTTTTTCGATGTGTGCATCTATTGCTATAAGTTGTTATCTGAGGACTGCTTTTGCTGTGTCCCAAAGGTTTTGGTATGATGTGTTTTCATTCTTGTTTGATTCTAGGAATTTTTTGATTCCATCTCTGATTTCTTCTATTACTCAGTGGTTTGTAAGCAGGGCGTTATTCAGTTTCCATGTAATTGATTTTCTTTCCTTGCTCTTTCTATTGTTAATTTCTACCTTGATGGCATTGTGGTCAGAGAAGATAACTTTGTATTATCTCAGAGTTTTGGATCTTGTTGAGGATTGCTCTGTGGCCTAAGATGTGGTCTATTCTGGAGAACATTCCATGTGTATTGGAAAAGAATGTGTACCTGGCAGCTGTTGGATGGAGTGTTCTATATATGTCTATGTGGACAAGTTGGCTGATTGTGCCCTTTAGGTCTTCTGTATCTTTGCTGCATTTCTTTTTAGATATTTTGTTCTTTACCGAGAGTGGTGTGTTGAAGTTTTCTACTATTATTGTGGAACTGTCAGTTTTCCTTTTCAGTGCTGTAAGAGTTTGTGTTATGTATTTTGGAGCCCTGTCTTTGGATGCATAGATGTTTATTATGGTTATGTCGTCATGATGGATCATCCCCTTAATCATGATGTAGCGTGTTTCTTTGTGTTTTATGGTGGATTTTTTTTTAAAGTCTATTTTATCTGAGATTAGTATTGCTACTCCTGCTCTTTTTTGGTAGTTATTTGCTTGATATGTTTTTTCCCAACCTTTGATTTTTAATAAATTTACATCTTTGTTTTTGAGGTATGTCACTTGTAGACAGATGTTTTTTCATCCATTCTGTCACTCTCTGTCTTTTTATGGGTGCATTGAGGCCATTTGCATTCAGTGTAATTATTGATAGATGTGAGTTTATTGCTGTCATTTTGTAGTGCTTTTTTTTTTTTTTTTTTTTTTTTTTTTTTTTTTTTTTTTTGTGGTGCTGATGTCTTTGTTCCTCTTACTCTCCTGTGCTGAATTCCTTTTGTTCGTGAATTTTTTTTAAATTTCTTTTGTTTTTTGTAGGTTTTGTTTTTACTGAGACTTTATGTTTTTCCTCTTTATTTTCATGAGTAGGTGTTTAACTTTCTTTGTGGTTACCATGAAATTTCCCCTTATCTTTCTAAGTTTGAAGCAGTTTATTATTACTTTGTGTCAACTTGCTTTCCTCTCCATTAGAAGGTTCTGTAACTACACCGTTTATTCCCTCTTCTATTGTTCTGATGTTGTTGTCATTTACAGATGAACCACTCTGATTCCCTGTTGTATTTCTTTTGGTTTTGGATAGTCCTTGAGAGGTCATTTCCTAGACTGGTATCTGGCTGGTATGATCCCGCGTCCTAGATTCTGCCTATGAGCTGAAGTTATTTGTTCTCAGATCAAAGGACTCCCTTTAATAATTGTTGTAAGTTTGGTTTGGATTTTTCGTATTCCCTTAATTTCTGTTTATCTGGAAGTGTCCTAATTTCACCATCATATTTGCACAAGAGTTTTGCAGGATATATTATTCTTGGCTGGCAATTTTTTTTCTTACAAGGTTTTATGTATGTCATCCCATTGCCTTCTTGCCTGCATGGTTTTTGCCAAATAATCTGAGCTTAGTTTTATTGTTTCTCCTCTGTATGTGACTTCTTGTTTCTCTCAAGCTGCTCTCAAGATTCTTTGTTTGTCTTTGGTTTGGGCGAGTGTGATTATGATATGCCTTGTTGATTTTCTTTTGGGGTTTATCCTATATGGGTTTCGCTGAGCTTCTCGGACAGCCAGGTTTTCATCTCTCATGATATTGGGTAAGTTTTCTGTCAGCAGTTCTAGATGATCTCTGTGTTTTCTGTTTTCTCCACCTGTTCTGGAGTGCCGATCACTCGTAGATTTTTGCTTTTGATTTTATTCCACATCATTGTCAGAGTCTCTTCATTTTTCTTCGCTCTTTTTTCTGATTTTTCCTCAGAGTTTTATCCAAGTGTTTGTCTTCAATTTCGCGATCCTGTCTTCCACAGTTTCAGGTCTGCTCCTGAGCTCTTCTGTGACACTGTTCATTTCTGAAACCTTGTTGTTTATCTTTTATATTTCTAATTGTTGTTTTTGTATAATTATTAGTTGTGAATTTATTTTGGCAGTTCCTGCATTATTTTCATGAATTCTTCCGTTTTCTTGTCTGCATTTTTCTTGAATTTGTCTGTCTTTTCCATGAATTTGTCTGTTTTTTCCTCATTTTTGTCTGATTTTTGCTTCAACTCTTGCATAGTTCTGAGTATTAGAGATTTAAATTCCCTATCAGGTAGTTCTAGTGCCTTTTCTTCCACTGGAAAGTCATCTGGTGTTTTATTTTGGACACCTACTAGAACCATCCTGTCCTGTTTTTGTAAATGTTTTGATATTGTCTGCTGTCTTTGATGCATTCAGTAGTTATTTTTCTCGTTTATTGATTGTAGATTTGTTTTTCTCGTCTTTTTTTTTTTTTTAATTTAGCTATGTCTTAACAGGCCAGCCGTGTGTTCTTTGTTGTTTGCTTGTTTGTGGGCACAATACTTTTTGGCTCCTTCTCCAATTGGCAAGGTCAATTGCTCAGATATGCTATAGCAGGGCAGGTCTAGGTGAAGAGGAGTTGCTGGGATGGGTTGTTTGTGGCACTTACTGCAGCCACCAGGGCGGGCCGGTAGTCAGTGCAGGGCAGGTTCCGGTAGGCCATGCCTGTGCTGCTTGGTGGTGTGATTTTAAGCGCATGGAGCAGTTAGGCAGGATGGAGGGAGGAGATTGTGATGTGTGGAGCTAAGGTGGGTATGGGTGAGAAGAGAGAGGAACAGGAGCCAAAAACATACAAACAAACAAAAAAGAGTGCTAGGGGAACTTGCCATTGGAGTGGAGAGATGAGAGACTATAAAATGGAGAAAAACAAAAAGAAGAAATAAAAGAAAGAAATGAATAAGTAAAAATTATAAGAAAAAAGAAAAGCTCTCGGGGATCCCACCAATGTGGCTACAAGGTCTGGGAAGGTTGCTTCCAGGCATTGAAGTACAGCCTTGCTAGATGGCGTAGGGGTGTTACTTAGCACCAGGTATTCAGGGGACAGGAAGAGAAGGAAGGTATAGATAGACAAGAAACTGAGTAATGAAGAAAGACAAAAGGGAAAAAGAGGGAAAAGAAAACAAATTTTGAAAAAAGCAGAAAAAAGAACAAGAAAAACCCCCCCAAAAAATCAGAAAAATAAAAACACGAAAAAGATGAACGCTCTCAGGGATCCCTTTGTACATCTGCACAAACTGAGGGGTTAGGTCCCAAGCTGCACAGTACTGCCCAGCCAGAACGGGCTCCAGATTCAAGAAAAGAAAAAACAAACAAGAAGCCCTGAGATCCCACCAGCGCGGCAGCATGGATGGGAAGCAGTTTCACACTCGAGCAGAGCTTCACAGCCTTTCAAGAAGAAGCAAAGATGGCACACGGAGCCAGGTATTTGAGAGAAAGAAGGGAGAGGTGGTGAGAGGTAAGGAAGAAATCAAAAGAAGCGGAAAAAATCAACAACAGCAACCAACAAATGGCAGTCAGGGAATCAGTTAGTGTGAGTGGGTGGAATCCAAGCAGCCGGTGCTTCCTGGCCAAGAGACTATGGCCGCGGGAAGCAGAGGAGGCCGAGTCAGGGTGAAGAAGGGTGGGGGTAGGGGGTGGGAAAGCATATATCACTGGTTACCGGTTGTTCGGTCTCCTGCTGGAAGCTCCGTGAAGCTGCTTTCTCGTACCCCCTGTTCACTGGTCTCTGATAGGAGTCCAAGATGGTGGATCCGTGCTGCGTTAGCTGATAGGGACTACTGCATGTATCTCTCCTAGCTCTCTGTTTTATTCAGTTTCTTATTTCATTTGGTGCTTGGCTGAATTCTTTATCTCTTCATTTGATGCTTAGGGTTTCAGAATTGCCGTTTTCTCTGTTTGGCTTAGTTTTTCAGATCTTTGCTGTAGAGGGACGGCGTGGTGCTTCTGCCTAGAGCACCATGTTGCCCAGAAGTCCCGAATCCTCACTTTTAATATAGTGTATTTGCTCTCATTTGTGTCTAGTGTTCCCTAGATAAGAGACTCTGTATTACTTTCTCCAGCGGTGTATCTTTGGTTTTATGCCTTGATATAGGAAGGATGGTTACATGCCTGCGCCTGCACCCAATGAAAGAGAAGTCTAAGCTTTAACAAACCTGTCTGTTCCCAGGCCTGTTTCCTGAGACCCTTAGCATCACCAGTTATTGAGACTGATGTTGGTAGGGGTGCTGGGAACCAGAAAACTTAAAGACTTACCAACTTTTTCTTGTCAACTTCAGTTTAACTTTCGTGGATTTTACTGAATCACTTACTAATCCTTTCGCTTTTCCAGCTTTCAAAATTTATTGCAATGATTTCCTCTCCTATTGTCTTTATCCTTGTGAATTTATACCCTTTTTTTTTCTTTTTTTTAAATAGCTTGACTGTAGGGTGGAGTTGTGAGGTTCAGTCTTTAATCTTTAAACAGAAGCACCGTCTGCTTTTTTTTCTCATAGTAATGATATACTATTTAATACTCTTTGTTATTGTTGTTGATAGGTGCCCTCGAGTCACTTCTGACTCATAGCAACCCTGTGTACAACAGAATGACACACTGCCCAGTCTTGTGCTATCTTCACAATTTTTATTATGTTTGTGCCCATTATTACATCCACTGTGTCAGTCCATCTTGTTGAGGGTGTTCCTCTTTTTCACTGACCCTTTACTCCATCAAGCATGATGCCCTTCTCCAGGGACTGGTCCCTCCTGTTACGATGCCCAGAGTATGTGAGACGAAGACTCACCATCCTCACTTTCAAAGAGCATTCCAGCTGTACTTCTTCCAAGGCAGATTTGTTCATTCTTTTGGCAGTCCATGATATATTCAATGTTTTTTGCGAACACCGTAATTCAAAGGCGTCAATTCTTCTTTGGTCTTCCTTATTCACTGTCTAGCTTTCACATGATTATGAGGCGATTGAAAATACCATGACTTAGGTCAGGCGCGCTTTAGTCCTCAAAGTGACATCTTTGCTTTTTAACATTTTTGAGAGATCTTTTGCTGCAGTTTTACCCAGTGCTGTGCAACTTGTGATTTCTTGACTGCTGCTTCCATGGGTGTTGATTGTGGATCCAAGTAAAATGAAATCCTTGACGACTTCAATCTTTTCTCTGTTTATCATGATTTTGCTAATTCGCAGTTGTGAGGATTTTTGTTTTTTTTATGTTGAGGTGTAATCCATACTGAAGGCTGTGGTCTTTGATCTTCATCAGTAAGTGCTTCAAGTCCTCCTCACTTTCAGCAAGCAAGGTTGTGTCACCTTCACATCGCAGGTTGTTAATGAGTCTTCCTCAGATCCTGATGCCCCTTTCGTCTTCATATAGTCCAGCTTCTTGGATTATTTGCTCAGCAGACAGACTGAATAGGTATGGTGAAAGGATACAACCCTGACACACACCTTTCCTGACTTTAAACCACACAGTATCCTCTTGTTCTATTCGAACAACTGCTTCTTAGTCTATGTACAGTTTCCTCATGAGCACAGTTAAGTGTTGCAGAATTCCCATTCTTCACTGTATTATCCATAATTTGTTATGATCCACACAGTCAAATGCCTTTGCATAGTCAATAAAACACGGGTAACCATCTTTCTGGTATCCCCTGTTTTCAGCCAGGATCCATCTGGCATCAGCAATAATATACCTGGTTCCACATGCTCTTCTGAATATGGCTTGAATTTCCATCAGTTGCTTGTCGCTACACTGCTGCAGCTGCTTTTGAATGATCTTCAGCAAAATATTACTTGTGTGTAATATTAATGATATTGTTCAGTAATTTCTGCATTCTGTGGGATCACCTTTCTTGGGAATAGGCATAAATGTGCAACACTTCCAGTCGATTGGCCAGGTAGCAGTCTTCCAAATTTCTTGGCATAGACGAGTGATCACTTCCAGAGCTGCATCTGTTTGTTGAAACATTTCAGTTGTCATTCCCTCCATTTCTGGAGCCTTGTTTTTCGCCAGTGTCTTCAGTGCAGCTTGGACATCTTCGTTCAATACCATTAGTTCCTGATCTTATGGTACCTCCTGAAATGGTTGAACATTGACCAATTTTTTTTGTATAGTGACTCTGTGTATTCTTTCCATCTTCTTTCGATGCTTCCTCCATCGTTTAATATTTTCACCGTAGAATCCTTCAATATTGCAACTCCAGGCTTGAATTTTTTCTTCAATTCAAATTGAAGAAATGCTGAGTGTGTTCTCCTCTTTTGGTTTTCTAACTCCAGTCTTTGCACATGTCATTATAATACTTTACTTTGTCTTCTCGAGCCGCCCTTTGAAATGTTCTGCTCAACTCGTTTACTTCATCAGTTCTTCCTTTCGCTTTAGCTACTCAACATTCAGGAGCAGGTTTCAGAGTCTCTTCTGACATCCATTTTGGTCTTTTCTTTCTTTCCTGTCCTTTTAATGACCTCCTTCTTCATGTATGATGTCCTTGATGTCATTCCACAGCTCGTCTGGCCTTCAGTCAGTGTTCAATGCATCAAATCTATTCTTGAGACGGTCTCTAAATTCAGGTGAAATATACTTAAGGTCGTACTTTGGCTCTCGTTGACATCTTCTAATTTTCTTCATTTTCAACTTGAACTTGCGTATCAACAATTGATTTTTCTGCAGTTGATCCCAGTCTGCCCTTTAGAGATGGTAAATCACTCTGGACTCAATGTAAATCATTATTCATTTTTCATTTTGATTAAAAATTGTTCTTCCTCTAAGGGTACAGCTTACTTTCTTTCACGCTTTGCTGGATTTTGCATTTCTTTAAGTCTAAGATAGTCCAGGGTCTTCCTATATGGGTCTAAAGAAATTTTAGTATTTTTAATACCATAAATTCATGTATACATGCACACACACACCCCTATATATGAACTTACGTGTATACATACATCAGTAAAACCAGTTGCCATTAAATCCAACTCTTTGCAACTACATGTGCTTCAGAGGAAAACCGCACATAGGGGTTTCATTGGCTGTGACCTTTCAAAAGTAGAGATCACCAGGCCTTCCGAAGTGCCTCCCGGAGAATTTGAACTGCCAGTCTTTTGGTTAGTAGCAAAGTACTTAATTGTTTGTGCCACCTAGGGATAGGCACACCTTTTCCTAATTTAGTAACTATCTCATTATCCTACATTACACATTTACAACAGTAGTAAAAGTCCATCCAACTATTTTGCATATTAATGACATACTTCTCGCGGTAACGAATGCCAAGGTGCAAAGCGAGAGTAATACTGGCTTTGATGGCAAAAGTTATGGGTCACCTTCACTGAGCCATGATTCTCAGTGGTTTGGCAGTCATGTAATGATGTAATTTGGCAGCCATTTGTTTTGGATCATCCTTAATTTTTGTATAATACCCATTTCGCATAACAACTTGGTCTTTGGAACCTACCCCTGTCGATAAGTGAGAAGAGGGTATACCTTTATATGTATCTTTCATTTTATTTTAAATCTGCTTTTATCCTCCCTACCATTGTAGGACTGTTTACTACTGAATTTAATTCTGATTTTAGTACATATTCGTCCTCTGTGATCTGGCCAGAACGTCTATAGATAAGCGTATCTCAGATCTTCTGGTTGTGTGAGTGATACATTAGTTTTCTATTGCTGCTGTAATGAATTACCACAGACCTAGTGACTTAAAATAACAGACACTTATCATTTTAAGAGTTCTGGTGATCAGAAGTCTGAAGTGAATCTCAGGTGATGGTGATTGTAGGGCTATATTTCTTCTGGCAGCTCTAGGGAGAATTTGTTTCCTGGCCTTTTCTAACTTCTAGAGGCTGACCAAGTTTCTTTAGCTTGTGTTCCTCAGCCAGCCATCATCTCTCTCTGTTTTCACTTCTCTGACTACTTTCTCTCTCTTTCACTTGTAAGGACTTTTGTAATTACATTAGACCTACCCAAATAATTTAAGATTATCTTCAGAAATCCTTAATTCAATTAAACCTGCAAAGACCTTTTTGCCATGTAAGCTAACATATTCATAGGTCAGCGGATTAGGAAATGGACATCTGTGTGGGGCCATTAGTCTGCCTGCCACATAACAATAACACTAAAGTCATGGTAATAATACTAATCAGACTTCAAAATTATACTATCACCTTGTTTTCTGAGAGTACTTTCCAACCTTATTTTTATTCTAAGGGCCAATTCTTCAGTATTCTTCCAGTTGATACAGTTCTTTCAACCCTAAACCATCTCCTGACTGAGTCCACTCTAAAATAATGATCCCTAGGTTGTCTTTAAACTTAAATATGAATTGTCACGTATGAAGCCCATTCTTTAGGTTAAAAATCCTTTCTGTAATGGGAAAAAGAAAATCCATGATTTAGATTAGGATTATAAACTCATGTTCCCTAAGGGCCAAGTAGATAACAAATGTGAAAGTCAGGCTGGGTGTAAGACAATAGGGAATAGTAGGATTTTAGTTAACTGGTTAGTGTACAGCTTGTCTAAAGGCATTCAAGACAAAATTTTTTTAAAAGACCTTTGACCAAACTGGACAAGGCTGTGCACTGTAAGTTTGAGCCCCTGATTTAGGTAATAGTTACAAGTTTCATCTACATTTCAGAAAATCTGTGCTTAGTCTGTTTTCAATTTTTTTTTTGTTTTTCCATGGGATTAATTTAGATGCTCCTCTAGTAGATCATCTGCTTGTATTTTAGAGCTATCTTATGTATGTTTGCTTCCCAGGTAACCTAAGACAATTGATAAGAGGTTTAATATCCAGTTAGCTAGGGAGATAATTCCAAATATTAACTGGTGCAATAAAGTACTGTAATAGAGGTATGAAAACACACATAAAGGAGCAATTAATTCTGCCTTAGATTAGGAATATTGGAGAGGTAGTCAGCTAATGCTTCTCAGAGATGGATGGCATTTGAGCTGAGCTTTGAAGAATTGATCCTCTGGAAGAATTAGAATTCAATCTTTGTCTTCCATCTACTAAAATTGTATTTATTTGAATTAAAAAAAAAATTGTAGCTGATATCATCTTCATAATTTTTTTTTTCCAGTTTTTGTCCATAAGTACTTATGGAAAAGATGGCTAATATTAACTTCAAAGAAGTAACTTTAATAGTAGGTGTGGTGACTGCCTGCTATTGGAACAGCCTGTTTTGTGGTTTTGTTTTTGATGATGTTTCAGCAATACTGGATAATAAAGACTTACTTCCATCTACACCTTTAAAAACTTTATTTCAGAATGACTTCTGGGGAACCCCTATGTCTGAGGTAAGTAATTCTATTCTCAAATTTTAAAATGTTCTGTTAGTTTATTACTCGTAATTCTTTATTAACATTGTCATAGTAATTATGAATCTTTCCCCAAAATTTATATGAAGCATAATAACATGTTTGTAATAAATTGAACAGGAAGTTTAAGGTGTGATTACCTTCGTTAAAACATACTTGGTTCTTCCTTTGGCTGTGTATCTGGACTTAAATCTTTTTAAATATAATGTGTGTGGGTGAAAACCAAACGTGTAGGGAGACCAAGAGGTGTAGTACAAGTCTGTTCCTTGCTAACTGACTTTATTTCTCTTTTTTTCTCTCTTGTGAGTCAGGCAAAAGAGATGACTACTTGTGATATATTTGACTATTTTAAAACATAGTAAAGTCAATATAAATAGGTTTTAAAAGTAAAGATAATATATACATTGTCTCTCTGCAGGGAAAAAAAAAGTCATTTACTAAATATTTAAAATTTGTAATATCTCTAACCTAATAGTTATTTTGGTTTTGTATTGAGAACCCAAAAATGTAGTTCATTTTTATGAGGGTGTTTTTATTTTTACTCTGCCAGTGATTTATTTTGAAGGTTAGTTCTAAACTGTTTGGGCTTAAACCTTCGGCGACTTGGGATCATATAGATTGGGTTCTAATTTTAATTCTGCCATATATTAACTGTGAAGTTTGTGGGAAGACAGCTTTAAGGTGGCTAGTCATTTTTCTTATCTATGAAATGATATTAATACTTGTGAGGATAAATAAATGAATTAATTTATGTACAGTGCCTGGGAAATGTTGTTGTTAGCTGCCGTCAAGTCGACCTCCATACACGGTGGGATGAAACACTGCCCAGTTCTGCACCATCCCCATGATTGGTTGCCAATCACACCATTGTGATCCATAGAGTTTTTATTGGCTGATTTTTGGAAGTAGATCCCCATGCTTTTCATCCTAGTCCATCTTATTCTGGAAGCTTTGCTATGTTGACCATCATAGCAGCAGGCAAACCTCCACTGACAGACAGGTGGTAGATGCGTATGAGGTGCATT
Organism: Dugong dugon; assembly: GCA_030035585.1. Lineage (NCBI taxonomy): Eukaryota > Metazoa > Chordata > Mammalia > Sirenia > Dugongidae > Dugong > Dugong dugon. The sequence goes on from CM057465.1 coordinate 48,072,588, forward strand.
GGCTGGGGACTAACCCAGGTCTCTCACATGGAAAGCAAGAATTCTACCAAAAAAAAAAAAAAAAAACACAAATCTGTTGCCGTTGAGTTAATACCAACTCATAGCAACCCTATGAAAGAGTAGAACTGCCCCATAAGGTTTCCAAGGCTATAAATCTTCACGGAAGCAGACTGCCACATCTTTCTTCTGCGGAATGACCGGTGGGTTGAACCACTGACCTTTCAGTTTGCCAAGCACTTAACCATAGCACGCCGGGGCTCTTTATAATTCTCCCACTGAACCAGAGATGCCTCTGTCTGACATATAGATGTTGAATAAGTGACTGTTGAAACATAACATGTAACATTTTGTAATAGTTTGTTCCTCAGTCATCATTTTTTGGTCCTTTCTCCCATTCCCTGAATTTGGAAGCTTCTCAAGGGTATGGGTGGAATCTGTCATTCCTCTGGTCACAAGCACATAGGAAATATTTTTTCTTGTTAAATAAACAGGACTTGTTTTCTGCCACCTTCTTGTTCTCACCCAATTCTAGCTTTATAAAAAATTTTCTGATAACAAGGAAGGAAATAGCCCTATTAGAACATCCATTAATTCTACACAGCTTGTTCCCCTGCATCCCTACCCCTGATCCACAGAGATCTTTAAAATATGAGTCCGTTCCCCCATCTTATGCTAGTAACTGTTGTGATTATAGTCATGACATAGAGATTTTGACTTGAAAGGTTAGCTGGCCAGATGAAAGGGCCTCGTAAAAGTTAACATACCATGCTGTCAGTGCTATGGGAGAGAGCTGTTTTGTCTATTTTTAAGTCATCTTGGTGATTTTGTGGTCCAGCCGGTGTTGAGAACCACTGAGCTATAGTCTTCTGACTTTTGGCCTGTGAAGTACCTTGTGTTATGGTAACTTCTGCAGATAACCTGTCTCACTGTGTTGTTTGCCACCTCTGTATGGAGAGTCACACTAACAGGGAACTGTTAGCATGTTCATTTATTACATTCATGTTTCTGTTTCTATTGCCAACTAATACCATGAGTAATTTTGTTTTTCCTTTCCTGAATGTCACAGTGATCTGAATTGTTTTGTTTCACAATGGAACCAAGTTTCTTTAGCTTGTGTTCCTCAGCCAGCCATCATCTCTCTCTGTTTTCACTTCTCTGACTACTTTCTCTCTCTTTCACTTGTAAGGACTTTTGTAATTACATTAGACCTACCCAAATAACCCAAGATTATCTTCAGAAATTCTTAATTCAATTAAACCTGCAAAGACCTTTTCGCCATGTAAGCTAACATATCTGTATTTTCAGAGTAAACTTGATACCTAATAAGCTGATGATGATTAATCAAAATGTGTCTTGCATAGGGTCCTAATGAATTATGTAAGTAATTAGTTATGTTAATAATTAATTTACTTTTAGTTGCTCATTGTCTGTGGCATATGTGCATCTAATAGACATAACCAAGCAATTATATATGCTATTAAAAATAAAAACGTATTCTATTCTATTTTCTGACTTCACCGTTTCAACTGGAATATATGTTCTAATGGAGCAATAGGAACATTTCAGACACTCACAGGTTTCCCTTCCAGAAGCTTTTTCTACTTTCCCAAAAGTTATGCATTGATTTGTGTCCCCTAAAAACGTGTTGTAATTCCTAACCTCTATACCTGTGGTTATAATCTCATTTGGGAATGGATTTCTTTACTGTGTTAATGAGGCAGTATTAGTGTAGGGTGTTTTTTAAGTCAGTCTCTTTTGAGATATAAGGGAACAGATTAAGCAGGCAGCCAAAAGAAAAAAGAAAAAGAGAGATGGGGAACCTACAAGCCATATGCGATTTCCAAGGAACCAAGCAAAAGAAGCTGAAGAGAGAAAAGGACCTTTCCTCAGAACTAACAGAGAAAGCCTTCCCCTAGAGCAGGTGCCCTGAATTCAGACTTCTAGCCTTCTAAACTGTCAGACAATAAATTTCTGTTTGCCACACACTTGTATTTCTGTTATAGCAGCACTAGATAACTAAGACAGAATTTGATACCAGAGAGTAGGGTACTTCTCTAACAGATACCTAAAATGTAGAAGTTGTTTCCCAATGGGTAATGGGTACAAGCTGGAGAAATTTTGATGTGCTTCATAGTAAGGCCGTAGATTGCCTTAAAGAGACTGGTACAATTATGGATATCAAAGGCAGTTGTGGTGAGGAGTCAGAAAGAACTGACTCTGGTGAGGAGAGCTATAGAGAAAGTCTGTCGTCTCTAGAGAATACATATGGCACTGTCAACAGATGCTAGAAATGTGAATGTTAAGTGTGCTTCTGGTGTGGCTTTAAAAGGAAATGATGAACATGTGTTTTGACAATGGAGGAAGGACAATGCTTTTTATGCAATGGCAGAAAACTTGTCTGAATTATATTCAAATGTTTGGTGGAAGGTAGAATTTTTAAGTGATGATCTTAAATATTTGGCTGAGGAGATTTCTAAGCAATATCTTAAAGTGGCCACATGATTTCTCCTTGCCACTTATAGTAAAATGCGAAATGAAAGAGATGAACTTAAAAATGAACTGTGCAAAATGAAAACAAATTAAAGATTTGGAAAATTCTGTTGTACAAACTCGGGACACATGTTCTAGAATTTTCACCAAGGACATGGCCACACAATCTTCTGTCAAAGAGATTAAGCCTGTGACTGATGGATGTAACCAAATACCACAGCAGACAACCCATCAGCTTAGACTGAAGGGGTCAGAGATAGGACAAAAGGGAGGAAAGCTATCATTCTCTTGGAATTCTGCAGGCAGGAAGTAAGCCAAAGAAGCTACATCTGTTGTCCTCTAAAAAAAGAAAAGGACCATCCCTTTAGCATGTCGGAGATAGCAGAACTGTTGGAAGGAACACGGGAAGCAAGGCTGACTTGGTTTTGTAAGGTGGAGTCAAGGTCTCCTAGCTCTCTCAGACTGGAGCCACAGCCTCTTAGGTTTCAAAGTGGAGCCTCCTGGGCTTCCCCTAGAGCTGTCGCCCTGAATTCTGACTTCTAGCTTCCTAAACTGTGAGAAAATAAATTTCTTTCGTTAAAGCCACCCACTTGTAGTATTTCTGTTATAGCATCACTAGATAACTAAGACACCATACAAATCACGTCAGTTCAGTGCAGTGTCTTAAACAAAAAGGATAGATCCTATATATATAAAATCCACAAGGAAGGTATTAAAACTAATAACCAAATTCAGTTAAGTTGCAGGATATAAAATCAATACAGAAAAATCAGTTTTGTTTTTATACAACAGCAGTGAAAAATTCGAAAAAGAAAATTAAGAAAACAATTCCATTTATAATAACTTCTGAAAGAATAAAATATCTAGGAATAAACCTAACCAGAGACTTGATTAATATCACACGCAAGTAAAATTTTGCTGAAGATCCTTCAAAAGCCGCTGCAGCAGTATATCGACAGGGAACTGCCAGAAATTCAAGCCAGAATCAGAAGGGGACATGGAACAAAGGATATTATTGCTGGTGTCAGATAGATCCTGGCTGAAATTAGCGAATACCAGAAAGATGTTTACCTGTGTTGTATTGACTATGCAAAGGCGTTCGACTGTGTGGATCATAACAAATTATGGATAACATTGCGAAGATTGGGAATTCCAGAACACTTACTTGTGCTCCTGAGGAAACTGTACGTGGATCAAGAGGCAGTGGTTTGAACAGAACAAGGATACTGCGTGGTTTAAAGTCAGGAAAGGTGTACATCAGGGTTGTAACCTTTCAACATATCTATTCAATCTGTATGCTGAGCAAATAATCTGAGAAGCTGGATTATATGAAGAACGTGGCATGAGGGTTGGAGGAAGACTCATTAACAAACTGCATTATGCAGATGACACAACCTTGCTTGCAGAAAGTGAAGACGACTGGAGGCACTTACTGACGAAGATCAAAGACCATACCCTTCAGTGTGGATTATACCTTAACATAAAGAAAACAAAAGTCCTCACAGCTGGACCAATAAGCAACATCTTGATAAACAGAGAAAAGATTTAAGTTGTCAATGATTTTATTTTACTTGGATCCAGAATGAACACCCATGGAAGCAGCAGTCAAGAAATCAAAAGATGCATTGCATTGGGCAAATTTGCTGCAAAAGACCTCTTTAAAGTGTTGAAAAGCAAAGACATCTTGAAGACTAAGGTGCGCCCCACAGAAGCCATGGTCTTTTCAGTCACTTCATATGCCTGCGAAAGCTGGGCAATGAATAAGGGAGACTGAAGAAGAATTGATGCCTCTGAATTGTGGTGTTGGTGAAGAATATTGAATATACCATGGACTGCCAAAAGAGCGAACGTATCTGTCTTGGAAGAAGTACAACCAGAATACTCCTTAGAAGCAAGGATGGTGAGACTACATCTCACATACTTTGGACATGTTATCAGGAGGGATCAGTCCCTAGAGAAGGACATCATGCTTGGTAAAGTAGAGGGTCAGTGAAAAAGAGGAAGACCCTCAATGAGATGGACTGACACAGTGACTATAACAGTGAGCTCAAGCATAACAACAATCATGAGGATGGCACAGGCCTGGGCAGTGTTTCGTTCTGTTGTACATAGTGTCGCTGTGAGTCAGAACCAACTCCATGGCACCTAACAAGAATAAAAGAGTTGAAAGATGCATATGCTAAAAGCTACAAAACATTTATGAAAGAAATTAAAGAAGACCTCAATAAAAAGTAAATACATTTGTGTTCATGAATAGGAAATCTGAGTATTCTTAAGATGTCGGTTCTACCCAATGTGGTCTAGAGATTCAATGCAATCCCTGTCAAAATTCCAGTAACCTTTTTTGCAGAAATGGAAAAGCCGATCCTCAAATTCCTGTGGAATTGCAAAGGGTCCCAAGTAGCCAAATAAATCTTAAAAAAGAAAAACAAAATTGGAGGACTCACGCTTTCCAATTTCAAAACTTTCTGCATAGCTACAGTAATCAGAACAGTGTGAGAGTAGCATAAGGATAGGCATATAGACCAATGGAATAAAGTTAATAGTCTAGAAGTAAACGCATACATTTATGGTCAGTTGATTTTTGACAAGGGTACCAAATTCATTCAATGGAAGAAAGAATAGACTTTTCAACAAATGGTGTGGGCACAGCTAGATTTTCACATGTAGGAAAATGCAGTTGGTTCCTCAAAAAGTTAAAGATAGAAAATCCATGTGACCCAGCAATGCCATTCCTAGGTATACATCCAAAGTAGTGAAAACAGGGACTCAACAGATATGACTACACCAGTGTTCATTGCAGCATTATTCACAATAGCCTAAAGGTGGAAACAACCAAAGTGTCTATGAACAGATGCATGGATAAACAAAATGCATATGCACAAATGAAATATTCAGACATTGAAAGGAATAAAGTTCTGATGACATGATATGACATGGATGAACCTTGAAAACATGCTAAGTGACATATGACAGATACAAAGAACAAACATTGCCCAACTTAAATGAAGTATCTGGAATAGGCAAATTCATAGAGAAAGTAAATTAGAAGTTACCAGGGGCTAGAACAAGGTGGGAATGGGTAGGTATTGCTTAATGAGTACAGAGTTTTCAGTTTGAGAAAAGTTTTGGAAGTAGATAGTGATTGAAGTTGTACAACTTTGTGAATGTAATTAATGCTACTGAATTGTACACTTAAAAATAGTTAAAATGCAAATTTAAAAAAGTGATGATCCCTAAAAAAAACAAAAATAATAGGTTCTCAGCCTTGTATGAGCTGAAATTTGAAGGATGTACAAGAATTGGCCAATCAGGAAGGAACATTCTAAGTAGACAGCATTTCATGGTGTATGTATTCAGTACAAGTGGCAGTGTTGAAGTAATCCTAATCCCAAAATGAAGAATGTTTTCGTGCTTCCTAATGCCCCTTGATAGGGATGAACATGCTTGTTATGTCTGTATCTGTGTCCCAGAGAGTTATAACAAAATGTGGTAAGAGGTAAGAGAGCAAGGAAGCTGAGTGTGGGTACTCTTTATTTAAAACTATAAAAAATGGCCAGGGTAATATTTTATATTTTTTTGAACTGTTTTTATTTTTAAATCTAGTTGATTATGCTTTCTGGTAAAACATTTTTTCGGTTAAATGTAACTTACTAACTTAAAAAGAAATTCAGTACTTCACATAAAATTTGATTTATTGCCAGCAAGGCACACCATGCAGATTTTTGCTGTTGTATTACTCTGTATGCAGTATCTGGGGATTTGGAGTTTCAGATATTCAGGCTTATACATATTAGAGATGTTTTCATAAAACAAATGGATAGTACTGGCACCTCAGAAGAGAGGCCTGGCGATCTACTTTCGAAAAATCAGCCATTGATAACCCTGTGGAGCACAGTTCTACCCTGACACACATGGAGTTGCCATGAGTCAATCAGCTTAATGGCAGCTGGTTTCGGTTTTGAGTCATCATTGTTTGAACTGAGCTAATAAGCATTCTGTTCTTATGTTTCCTTTTGAACATCTGTCCAACAGTTATATAAGCTCTTATATTGGTAATAGCTGAGGAAGAGAATTCTGTGCTCCAGCTTGATTGGTGTCGCCAATGCTCTACTTTTTTTAAAATCTGTGAAGAGGAGTTAATAGTCAGATGTTCTTTCTCTACTGTTAATTCTCTGACCACTGTGTGTCATGAAGGAGATCACCTTGTTTTTGGACTAAGGAGATAGGAAGGCATATATTATAAATGTATCTTTCATGTTTGTGTTACTCTTGGGCCATTTCATTGTTGTTATTTCTCAGGCAAATGGATATACCTTCAATAGGAAATGCAGTGATGACCACGTTTCTACACAAATAACATGTGCCTTCTATGTTTGTTTGCCAACTGCGCCCCTCCATTAGGTATTTTTGTAGGCACTATGCTAATTTTTGTACAGCAACACCTAAAAAAAAAAAAAAACTGGCATAGTGGTGTTTAAGAAAATATCTTGCAGGGGGGTTGGGGCATGGTTGGCAAACAAACATAGAAGGCGCACATTATTTGCATAAAGATAGGTAATTTACGTACCCACCCAGAGGGACTGTGTTACTTTAATAATCAATGATTGGGTTTTTGTTTTTGTTTCTTCTTTTAGGAGAGAAGCCACAAATCTTACCGTCCTTTAACAGTATTGACATTTCGCTTAAATTATCTGTTCAGTGAACTGAAGCCAATGTCATATCATCTCCTAAATCTGATTTTTCATGCTGTGGTTAGTGTGATATTTCTTAAAGTCTGCAAACTTTTTCTAGACAACAGGAGTAGTGTGGTTGCTTCTTTACTTTTTGCAGTGCATCCAGTACACACAGAAGCAGTAAGTAAAACTAAATCAATTTTTTCATTATTAATTTGTAAAACCTTTACATTTTGTTTTATGTTTTTAAGAAAAAAAGTTAATCATGGTATTAATGTATATGAAGATGCTTAAATTAATACAGTAAGTCTAACTTCCTATTGCACATTTTTTTAATTAAAACAACTTTTGTGCATAAACATTCAGTCAAGAACATAAGACAGAATCTCTAACTTTAGTAATGTAAAATATAAATGAATACAGTTCTTTTCTTTGCTAATTGTTCTTCATCAATATGGATTTTAAGGGTTATTTTGTTATTTTTTCAATGCTTGTGTTTCAAAGGACAAGAGTCAGTAAGACAGATTTAAGTAAGGAATGAAAGTATATCAAAATATATGCAGATGCTAGCAGACATCCTAACAAATGATGATACTCAGTAGTTTCATGTTGTGTATTGCCATGTGTTTCCAAATTGTGATATGCCTCTGCTGTTGCCAGTATGTTCATCAGCCTCTGCCTAGGAGAGGTGCTAAAACTATTATCTTCTTTAGTAACCTTGAAACTCCAAACTTGCCTCCCAGCAAGAGAAAAAAGTACTTACGTTGTTCATTCACTTTGTTACAAACTTTCATTTGTAGGCAAAAGTCTTTATGTTTAAACTCTGTGTGTGTTTTGGTGTTAGTTGCAGGAGTGCTGTGTCCCTCTCCCGCTATCTTGTACCATTTGATGTCTAGCTGAACATTTCCCATATGTTTACAGAAATGATAGGTTGTTTTAGATTTTATGAGTCCCAAATGCTCTTAAGGAGAAAAGTTTGGGGGTTTTATACACAAATTTTTAGAATTTAAAAGGACTTCTGAAATGAATTCATTTCATCCCCTCATTTTACAAGAGAGAACACTGAAGTCCATGGAAGTGAGATAGTTTCACCAAGCTCACAAAGCAAAAATTAGAAATAACATCTTTTGATTTAATTACTGGTATTCCCCTCCCCCCAATACTACATTGTCTTTCATATTGCTTTTATCTTTGTAATATATCCCCACTATTTCAGAAAGGGAGTATAAGTTATAACTAAGATTTTATTTAAACTCCAACCTAAATAGTATTTATTTCTGATTGAAATTTAGTTCTCTCTCCTATTTAAATTGGGTTCTGTTTGTTTTATTTATTTTTTAAGTTTCCTGTCTTTTTTAAACTTTAGTTTGCCAGTTTATTATGAGGTAGCACTTACTGATTTTATGACAGTTTTGTGTTTTAAGAATAGCTGTATTTTAAGAAAAATTTTATGAAGGGGTTAGTGTTTTCTTTTTCAATTTTTTTTTTTTTTTTTAAGAACTATGCTAGATAATTGTACTAGAATTCTGTCAGTTGTTACATTGCGGGGAGGCTGGGTACAGAGGACCTCTCTGTACTTTTTTTGCAATTTCCCATGACTCTATAGTTATTTCAAAGTAAGTTAAATAATAAAAGAACTGTTACAAATGATCATCCTGATAGTTTCATTCATGGATATTATACAAATTCACCACATGAGGGCACTCAAGGACTTTGTAACAAATAGAAATGTGTATTTAAAAAGTTATGATGATTTAATTTCTATTTAAAGTGCTGTTGGTATTATGTAACGTTTCCAAAATACTCTTCATTAATTTGGAATCCGCTCCCCCTTTTTCTTTTCTAGGTAACAGGTGTTGTAGGAAGAGCAGAACTTTTGTCATCTATCTTTTTTCTAGCTGCATTTTTGTCGTATACCAAATCAAAAGGATCAGATAATTCCATAGGTAAATGTCTAACATTCAACTTTTTCCTATACCTATAAAATTTGATCAAGTAATTTTTATTTATGCCACGTGCTTCTTAAGCATTATATGCCATCCAAATCCATTGCCATCAAGTTGATTCTGACTTAGGACCGAATAGAACTGCCCCATAGGGTTGTCAAGGCTGTAATCCTTACAGAAGCAGACTGTCACATCTTTTCTCCTGCAGAGAAGCTGGTGAATTCAAGCTCCTGACCTTTTGGTTAGAAGCCAAGCTCTTTAACCACTTCACCACCAGGGCTGCTTTTGTATGCCACACTTGGTTTTTCGTTATACATTGTTCTACTTTAGCATGTATGATAATATGAAAGTATGTAACATTGTCTACCTTAAAAATCGCATATAGCTTATATTTTATCATAAACTAATAGATTCTATATGATCTAATTTGAAAAACTAAATTACCCTGGAATATAGGGGTTTTGAGTCTTATCGCCTAGTTCTATCTGCTATTATCTATAAATGACACAGGCACCAATGCTTCACTTGCCTTTCTATAAATAACACCTGGTGGACTGTGAATTGTACTGTTTAGGCAACTCTAGTATAACTTTTATTACGTCTGGATCATAGTTCAGCTATTTATTGAGCCCTACCATGTGTCCCCACTACGTATCTGTCAGTTTGTGGTACTGTGGTGGCTTACATGTTGCTATGATGCTGGAAGCTGTGCCACTGCTATTTCACATAACAGCCAAGTCACCCATGGGGGACAGGTTTCAGTGGAGCTTCCAGACTAAGACAGACTAGGAAAAAGGACCTGGCAGTCTACTTCTGAAAAAAATTTGCCAGTGCAAACCTTACAAATAGCAGTGGAACGTTGTCTGATATAGTGCCAGAAGATGAGCCCTTCAGTTTGGAAGGCACTCAGAATACAACTGGGAAAGAGCTGCCTCCTCAAAGTAGAGTTGACCTTAATGACATGGATGAAGTAAAGCTTTCAGGACCTTCAATTGCTGATGTGGCATGACTCAAAATGAGAAGAAACAGCTGCAAGTATCCATTTATAATTGGAACATGGAATGTACAGAGTGAATCTAGGAAAATTGGAAGTCATCAAAAATGAAATGAAATGCATTAAGATCGATATCCTAGGCATTAGTGAGCTGAAATGGACTGGTATTGGACAGTTTGAATTAGACAGTCATATGCTCTGCTATGCCAGGTATGACATATTGAAGAGGAATGGCTTTGCATTCATCATCAAAAGGAAAATTCCAGGATCTATCCTGAAGTACAGATAAAATCTATACAGATATCTAATCTATGCAGTAGTTTCAAGTATTTATCTTCTTTTCATATTGATAGTTCATTAATTATGACTCAAACCTGTAGTTTCCTCCAATTTCCCCCACCCTTCCTTTGTTTTAAAAGTTACAATTTGTTAGATAACTTTCCTCTCCAAAAAAAAATGTTTTTTTAGTTCAAATTATACATCTTGATGTTTTGCTTTGCTTTGAATATATAAAGGAAAAATTACTTACAAAATTTAAAAATATTTTAAATTACAAAGTATAAGTCAATGGGAAATAGCACAAATGTGGATATGGAATCACAAGTAAAGATTTTTCATAATATCTAGTAGTTGTCTAATTTTTGTACTATCATAAAACTGTTTTTGTGAAGTTTTATTTATTTCTTTTCTTAAATTGCAGTGTGGGCTCCAATTGCATTGACAGTATTTTTAGTGGCTGTTGCAACATTGTGTAAAGAACAAGGAATAACAGTTGTGGGAATTTGCTGTGTGTATGAAGTGTTTATTGCCCAGGGGGTAAGGAGAAATATAAATTTTTTTATTGCTATCTTGGTTTATCCTAGTTGAATCAGATTATATTTATTTTCTAAATCTATCTTTAGAATCTGTCTTATCTATTTAAATCAGTCTGTTTACCAATTCATTTAGAAAGTCAAACCAAAAATTTGCGTAGAACAAGCATGTTTTGTCTCATACCGACTAAAACTTAACTTTTTCTTTTTTAAAGACATCTTCATTTTTTAAGGACTGCTTTTTCAGTTTCAATAATGGAATTGTTAGGCAATTTGGAAAAGTACAGAGTAATACTATACAATATAATTCGTTATTGGTTAAGATTATTGATTTGGTCTCTATTTTTATTCATTGCCAGTTCCACAAATTGTTCCGTATTATAGTCAATTTGTATCTAATGTTGTCTGTGGGAAGTGCTGTATTGTGAAAACATGATAGTATATTGTTATTCATTATTTAAAATTTTTTTTTTCCTAGTATACTTTGCCATTATTATGCTCTACTGCTGGTCAGTTTCTCCGTGGAAAGAGTAGTATTCCGTTTTCTATGCTGCAGACACTAATAAAACTCATTGTCCTGATGTTTAGTACACTATTACTAGTTGTGATCAGAGTCCAGGTTATTCAATCCCAGCTTCCAGTATTCACTAGGTATGGAATTCTGATTCTTTTTTGTTTTTTCATTCTGTTTTTATGACTTTGGATTTTAAGTAATTGTAAATGTTCCAGAGAGTCTTTGATTTACATTGAGTTTTTTAAACAGCTTTACTGATGTATGATTAACATGAAAGGGCACATATTTAAAATGTATAAATAAGTTTTGACATTTGTATACAACCGTGAAACTATCATCACAGCCAAGATAATGACCTGCCTGGTAGATACTGACACACAAATTGGTTGATAAAGCCTTCTATGTCTTTAGTGATTTTTGTCTTCTTTTTCTATCAGTTATTGAGAGAGGAATGTTGAAACCTTTGACTGTAATTGTAGATTTGTGCATTTCTCCTTGCAGATCTATCAATTCTTGCTTTACGTTTTCAAACTCTGTTATTAATGCATAAACATTTAGGATTTGTTATGTCCTCTTGATCAGTTGACCCCTTTATCATTTTGAAATGAGCTTCTCTATCCTTGATAAGAATTTTTACTTTGACATTTACTTTGTATTATATTAACATAGCCACTCTAGCTATCTTTTGTTAGTGTTATATGGTATATCTGTTTCCATTCCTTTACTTATAACATACCTGTGTCTTTATATTTAATGAAGATTTCTCTTTTATTGTTTTGTTAATTTTGTTCTCTTTTATTTATGCTTTCATCTGTTTTTTATTGGTAAAACAGTGTCACTCTTTCTCATCAAATTATAGCATAATATTTTAACTGTTGCATTTTTTCCCTTGGTGGTGGATGTATTCTTTATATTTTTTTAAAATTGTTTTAAAGATATATATACAACACAACATTTTCCAATTCAGCAGTTTTTACTTGTACAATTTAGTCATATCAGATACATTAATCATGTTGTTGAACCATCACCAATAATTGTTACCAAGTTTTCCATTACTGTCTTAGTTATCTAGTGCTGTTATAACAGAAATACCACAAGTGGATGGCTTTAACAAAGTGAAATTTATTTTCTCATAGTCTCTAGTAGGCTAGAAGTCCAAATTCAGGGTGCCAGCCCCTGGGGAAGGCTTTCCCTTTCTGTCGGCTCTGAGGGAAGGTCCTTGTTATCAATCTTGCCTTGGTCTAGGAGCTTCTCCGCACAGGAACCCCAGGTCCAAAGGACATGCTCTGCTCCCAGCGCTGCTTTCTTGGTGGTATGAGATCCTCCGTTCTCTGCTTACTTCCCTTTCCTTTTATCTCTTGAGAGATTACATTGGATCAGGGATGTGACCTGGGTGTTACATCCCACACTAGTCCTCTTTAACATAATCTAATCTTGCCTCGTTAACCACAGGCAGAGATTAGGATTTATAGCACACAGGGAAATCACATCAGATGACAAAATGGTAGACTGTCATACAATACTGGGAATCATGACCTAGCCAAGTTGACAGATATTTGGGGGGACACAATTCAATGCATGACAGTCACCATAAACAAACTCACTGCTTCCTAAATAATGACTCCCTCTTTCCCCCTTTCTCCCACCCCTGGTAACCACTAATAAAACTTTTGTCTCTGTGTCTTTGCCTAGTCTAGATAGTTCATATAAGTGAGGCCTACCATATTTGTCCTTTTATGATTGACTTATTTCACTGAGTATAATGTTTTCAAGGTTCATCCATGTTATAGCATGTATCAGGACATCATTTCTCTTTATGGCTGAGTAATATTCCATTATATGTATGTGCCACATTTTGTTTATCCATTCATCTGTTGATGGACATTTAGGTTGTTTCTAAAATGGGTTTCTTGTAGGCTACATATAGTTGGATTTTCTTCCTTTGTTTAATTGGATGATATCTTTTAAATGTGGAGTTTTGGTCATTTACATTTAATATGATTGTTGATATAGCTTTATTTAAATCTGCCATCTTGCTCATTGTTCTCTGTTAGTCCCATATGTCCTTTGTTTCCTTTTGTATCTTCTTCCACCTTGCTTCGGATTGAGTATTTTTTATTATTTCATTTTATCTCCTTCGTTTATTAGCTGTAAATCTTTGTTGTCTTGTTCTAGGGTTTTTAGTGTGCATCTTTTGCTTATCACAGTCTACCTTCAAGAGATATTATAATTTCCAGTGTATATAGTATAAACATATATGTGTGTGTATGTATGTGTGTATGTGTGTGTAGTATGAGCACTTATACTTCAATTTTCTCCTCTCAGCCTTTGTATGCATTTTCCTTCAGCATACATTATAAATCCAAAATACATGATTTTTTTTTGTTTGCTTGGGATTTTTTTTAATTGTTGCTTTAAACAGTAAATTATCCTTTGAAGATATTTAAATAGTTAATTTAAAAAAAAAATCTTTTGTATTTACCCATGGAGTTAACATTTCCAGTGCTTTTCATTCCTTTGTTAGTTCAAGATTTTCATATGATGTTTTGCCTTGTACTGAAGGACTTTCTTTAACATTCCTTGTCATGCAAGTATGCTGGTAATTAATCATTTTAGCTTTTGCATTTCTACAGATGTGTTTATTTCACCTTTGTTTTTGAAAGATACTTTCACTGGACTTATAGTTCTACATTGATGGTTTTCCATTCACTACTCTAAGGATGTAGCTCTACTGTTTTCTGGCTTGCATTATTTTCAACAAGAAATCTTCTGTCTTTATCCTTATGCTTCTATACATAACGTGTCTTTATGCCGCCTTCTATTTTCTCTTTATCACTGGTTTTAAGCAATTTGTGCTCAGGTAGCTTTCTTCATGGTTTTTTTTTGTTTTTGTTTTTTTGTTTTTTTTTTTGTGCTTGGGTTAATTGAGCTGCTTATAATCTGTAGGCTTATACTTTGCATAAATTTTGGAGAATTTTCAGCTATTCTTCAAGTATTTTTTCTGTCTCCTCTCATCTTCAGGTATTCCATTTATAAATATATTAGGCCTCTTGAAGTTGCACCACTATGCTATGTTCATTTTTTTTTTCCAGTCTGTTTTCTGCCTCTCTTCATTTTGGATAGTTTATATTGCTGTGTCTTCAAGTTCAGTAATCTTTATCTGCAATGTCTAATCTGCCCTTAATTCCATTCCGTTGTTTTTCATCTCAGACAATGTAGTTTTCATCTTGAGAAGTTCAATTCAGATATTTTTATATCTTCCATGTCTCTACTTAATATGTTTAATCTTTTTTTTTTTTTTTTTAACTTCTTGGATATATGAAATATAACAGCTTTAATGTGCTTGCCTACTAATCCTATCATCTATGTCATTTTTTGGTCAGTTTAGTTTGAATAAATTTTCTCCTTATTCTGGATTGTATTTTTCTGCTTCTTTACATACCTGATAATTTTTTATTGGGTGCCAGATGTGAATTTTAGCATCACATATTCCTTTAAATATTTTGAGCTTTGTTCCGGCATGTAATTAAGTTGCTTAGAAACGGTTTCAGCTTTTCAAGTCTTGCTTTTAAACTTTGCAGGACCACAGGCAGTATTTAGTACAGACCTGTCAGTGACTGGCATCACATGCAGGGACTGTTTTTTAACAAAAGACCAGAATGTAGTTCATGTTGCTGTCCATGATAGTACATTGCTGTCTCTGATGAGAATAAATTTTATTCAAATAATTCTCTAAGTCCAACATTCTGTGTTTGTGTGGTGTGAGTGTGACATTTTCACATAACTATCCTTAATAACATTTTTTTTCTTTAAAGAATTACTTTTCAACTCCCTGAGTTTTTACCTCTGAATCTTGTCATTCTAAACTAATACAGGTGTTAAAATATAGGAAAGAGATTGAATTGTAGGTATGTACTTTATGTTGCCCTATTCACCCTTCAGTTTCAGTTTATCATTTCTCTTAGATAATTTTTAATCAGTTATTTTCCATCTTCCTTTCTACAGTCTGAAAATGTGTTTTATAGGTGTGTTTTTGTTTTCTGTTATGTGGATGGATTATTTGAAAAGTCTTCTCTGTTGTTTTTCTGAAGTCTGTCTTCTTGTAGCTTTCTTACTCTACCCTCAAATTCTTACTCATAACATTTCTATTTCCTCTTCTTTTGAATTATGTATGACAATAATAATTAACATTTTCTTTGTACCAGCAATTGTATATACATTGTGGTGTATGGCACATGTTATGTTTCTATTTTCCATGTATATTTTTTCCAAAATATACCATATTTTTATGCAATTTTTTTTACATGTTGCTGTAAAAAAATTAGCATGCTTACGAAAATACCTCGTGGGAGAGGGCATGCTAGGCAAATGTAGAAGGCGCGCATTGTCTGAGTAAAAATATGGTAAACATTTTTAAATGTGTTTGGGTGCGTGTGCGAAAGGACTTGTGATCTGCTTCCGAAGAATCAGTTGCAGTCCTGCTCAGTGGCAGCTAACAACAGCATACACACACACACAGACCCACACACACAATATGTGTATTATATATATATAATTTTATTCTATTCGATTGCCCTGTGAAGTTAATTATATCGCTTGACTTTGTGAGCATTATAATAAATGTGGGTAATGATCAGTATGTAAACATAATCATATAAAACTAAATCTCTACTGTTCAGTTATTGAATCAGCTATCCTGAATAAACTGTTAATTATAAAAATTGAACTCTGAGTAGTGGATTACAGGAAAAAAGACAACATTGTGTTCAGTTATGCTGGTGATTTTGTGAATTCAAGTCCTGAGTCTTAAAATTTATTTATATATATGTATTTAGAGATTCAAATATGAAAGCTTTTAAAATGATATTATTTATTCAAATAATTTTTACTCTTAACCATTTAGTGTTTTGAAGAAGCCAAAGTGAAGTAAGTAGTAGGGGTTAGTATTTCATGGAGTTGTTCTTTTTAAAATGAAAAATTAGGTTTTTAAAGGACTATTTATTAATCTAGCCAATAAAATTTAGAATGTAGACTAAAGAAATAAAAATCTGAAGCTATTTATTTGAAATACTTCAAGTGTTTTTAAAATGATTTGACTTTGTTTTCAGGAATAGACTAAATTAATGAAATATATAAAGTTTACTATATCATGGCCTGGAGAAATGTAAACTAGGCTATAAGCTTAGTATAAGTTAGGAAAAAAAAGTAGAACACAAATAAAATGTTACATATGTCTGTATAGTTACTACTCTGCGCTCAAAATTTGGTTTTTAGCTTCCTAGCAGTCAAAGGAAAGAGGGGGATAGCTTCTAGGTGATTTGATTTTCCTTGTCCATGAGAGAAGAAAAGCATAGTAATTCTAGGAAGCATAACTTTTATTAGCAGTTAAGTATTAAAGAAATGTCTCTTGTATGAAAACATTGATGAGTGTTCTCAAAAGCATCCATACAACACATGTAACAATAAACCTTGTAAAAATTTTTTGTGTTACTAATAAGAAGATCATAATTTAATGAAAGTACTTCTACGGTGCCATAATATTATTATATTCTGATTGTCTGAATTGTTCTAATAATAAGCTAGGAAAATAGATGACTTGCTTGCATTTCAAGCAGTCCTTCATAAATATCACTCCTCTCAACTAGACTTTTTATAATGGCTAGACAGTTTGAAGTCTGGCAAGTGTCTGAAGTATCCATTAAAAAAATTATGTTGTCTGGTGAAATTACATATAAAATATTCCTTTTATTATTGTTCAGTATTTTATTTATATATGTTCATTATTGATTTTGTGGTAAAAGTTTTATTTTAAAGACCTGTTTTTCATCCTTTATACAGATTTGATAACCCAGCTGCTGTAAGCCCAACTCCTTCAAGACAGCTAACTTTTAACTACCTCCTTCCTGTGAATGCTTGGCTTCTGTTAAATCCGTCAGAGCTCTGCTGTGATTGGACAATGGGAACAATACCACTTATAGAGTCATTTCTAGATGTTCGAAATCTTGCCACATTTACTTTCTTTTGTTTTTTGGGAGGTTTGGGAGTATTCAGTCTACGATACCCTGGTAATTCCTCGAAGACTGTTTTAATGGTAAGAAACTTTCTTAACTTTTCAGGTTGACTAAGACTACTTTTAATTCATCAAAATAATCTTTTTAAAGCAATGGCTTTCTTAGTTCAGCATCATCTTAATTTATGAACTTACCTTAGGTTATCCTAAAATCATACATCAGAATATAATTTGCAGGCATAATTTGACATAATATGTTCAGAATGTGAAATAAACACTGATTATGAATCCCTGCTGGTATTTGAATACATAGCTTCCAGCATCACAGTAGCACGCAAGCCCCCACAGTATGACAAACTGACAGACACAAGGGGTGCGTTATGCTTGGTAAAGTAAAAGGTCAGCAGCAGAGAGGAAGACCCTCAATGAGGTGAACTGACACAATGGCTGCAACGTGAGTTCAAGCATAACGACGACCGTGAGCATGGTGCGAGGCAGGGCAGTGTTTCATTCTGTTGTACGTAGGGTCACTATGAGGCGGAACTGACTCGACGGCACCTAATGACAACAACACGAATTTACCTAGTTTGGTAGGAACTCTGAAATCATGGAGCATCCCTTTTTGGATTGTTTTCTTACATATCTTACTTTTACCCAATAAACTACACACTTTTTGAAGAAACAGACGTTATTATATACCTTTTTCCTGGCACCAAGAGGAATGTCATATAAGATACTAAGTTAGAAGCATGTAGTTCTTCAGTTCTCATTAGCTAGATTTTCATTACTCCCTGAGGTGGCTCTTCCTATAGTCAGAGAACTCTGATTATTTGAAAAGTCTTTTTGTTGTTTTTCTGAAGTCTGTCTCCTTGTGACTTCCATTACTGTACACAGAGAGAGCAGTTAAATGATAGAGTACATCCCAAACTGGTGTTCTGCAAAAAGAGCAGTTAAAAAAAAGCAGGGTAGTGGAATTGAAAGTTTTGGCAAATAAAATAATGGTTCACATAATGTAATTTGGATAAGAAATAAAGGATCTTGCCAATGAAATAAACAAAGGTTTATGTAAATGATATTTTATTTATATATAAAAGAACAATTGTGACCTTGAGCATAACTCTGCTTTTAGTCCTAATAGTGCTGTTTTTTTATGGTGGTATTTTCTTTTAAAGTTCCCTGGAAGGGATAAGTAGAACAAAGGAATACCTACCAAATACTAGGTACTATGTTATACATTTATTAGTAAAAGTTTTCATATATATCTCAACACGATAATGTAAATAGTTGTTATTCCCATTTTCTTGATAAATTGAGTCTCAGGATGATTAAGTAGTTTACCTTTTATTACATAGGACGTAAGAAGTAAAACAAAGATTTGTGTCCAAATCCTTTGCTCTTTCCAGTGTCATCCTTATTTTTAAAGAGTTTACATTACCAAAAGAAGGAAATTATGTTAGTCATAGTTAGTTAATTAAGTTGGCCTACACTGATAGAGAGCATGTTAGAACTTCTGAGTAAATTAATCATTAAAGGGATTCCTTGTTCCAGAACCAGTAGATTTTTCCTGAGAGATTATTTTTGTTTGTATAGCTTATACATCACTCTACAGTTCATCGTTGAAGAATTTAACACTTTTAATTCCTTAAATGAAATTGGTTTAGGGTAGCTGTGAATTATCTTTTTCATAGCTAGCTGTTTATTTTTATCAAGCATTTCGGAGACATTGAAAGTGAATTATATCCACTCTTAACATTTTGCCTTTTGATTAAAAAATGAACACTAAAAATCAGACACAAATTGGATTCAGTATTGCTTCATTACAAGTCATAAATTATGAAACATTCATGGAGAAAGAACTCTTTACAATGTACAGTATATGCATCTCTACATCCATAATTCACTGCTAAAGTATGATCAAGAAAAAAACTTTCCCTTCAGCCCATTAGAAGAGTCTCAAACTTCTGAGCTAAACAGTTGATGTATTTATTCAGTTAAGTTCTATAGAACAAATCAGAGTAACAAAATGTGGAAGCAGATGTTCATTGAAACAGATTTCTTAATGACAGCCAAAGTTGTTTCCTTCCACAAGTTATTTGTGTGCTACCTTTTGTAATGGTTTTGTAATCTTGAAACCTATGCCATCACATTTTCAAAATGGCCAAGACATGTAAGCATTTTTGTGAGGTTTTTTTTTTCAGTTTACAGTATTATAATTTTAGAAATCTTCATAGATTAGCAGACTATTGACTTGAGACAGTTTTATTTTTATACGTACACTAATAAATCTCTAATAAAATATATGTGACTCATCAGAATATTATTCAAAGTAATGCTAAGGTCAGAGGCAGTAGTCTGCTGTCTTGTGCAAACCACATCTTATTCCATTCCTTCAATTTCTAATATCATGTGGTTACATATAGTAGTAAAGTTAAAAAAAAAAAAAACTGGCTGTTTTAGCAACCTTTTTAGTTGTGTTTTGTTGAAAAACCTTTTAATATCTTTCCCTGTCAATTTATTTTTACTACGTACACATAAGTTAGATGTGTAAAAAATCAATGTGTTATGTTAGATGTAGTTTCAAAACATATATCTACTTTTTTATTTAATTGGATGAACCTTTGTGATCTAAGCTTTGCTTAAAGGTGTAATATTTACCATTATTAGTTAGAGCTTTTATATTTTACTGTGCAAGCATATTATATTCCTCACAGAAAACCAGTCACACATAGATAACTATGCTTTTTAAATTTAAAATGCTCCACTTTAATTTCAAGAAGAAATAATTTCTAAGCACACCTGGGAATCTTTTTTTTTTTTAAGAAAGCCTATGAGTATCCTCTAATTTATAAGTTCTAGCTTTCAAGAAAACTTCCATCCTACCTTGCTTCCATACACCCTGGTGTTTCTTTCTTGTACTCTTTTATGTTTAAACTAGTATTTAAAAATGGTCCACAGTGCATTACTCAAACCAAATGCCAAGAAAATAAGCAGATATTTGGATTTGAGTGTTAAGTGTCCGTATGTATTTTTTAATGTATTGTCTTATTTTTCCTTCTAGGCACTTTGTTTAATGGTGCTACCATTTATTCCTGCATCAAACCTTTTTTTTCCAGTTGGATTTGTTGTTGCCGAGAGAGTATTATATGTTCCTAGCATGGGGTTCTGTATTTTGGTAGCCCATGGATGGCAGAAAATATCAAATAAAAGGTAGATTAAAATGTTAGTTCATTTAATGCCTACAAACTATAGGATTAAGTGTGATGCATTCTGGTAGTTTAATTCTGTCTATTTAGTGTAATTTTGTAAGTCATTATTTATATTGTTTTTCATCTTGATAGTGTCCTCATTTGTCTGCAATTCAAGTTAGAGAAGCTCTGTGGAACGTACCTCATCCTGTGTTCTGCTCCATGTTTGTAATTTTATTTTACAGCCTGAGACATAACAAACTTTGAATCAGACTCAGATGAAAACAAGAATATTTTGGAGCCTTAAGCCGTATTTGAGCACTACCACTTTCATATGCAGTGAACTAAGATGTACTCTTCTTAAGTGAACTGTAATTGCATTAATACATGTAAAATTAATTATTAATTTTTTTAAAAAACTTCAAAGTGTTAGTGAATACTATGTAAAATGCACATAATAAGCAATTCATAATTTCTTACTAGCATCATCATTATCTTTGTCATAATCATCATGTCCTAGTTGCCTTAAAATAGCAGATAAGGAGAATGGTCACACTGTGTGTGTGTTTACAGACTATAATAGTGATAGATATTATATATGTACTGAAGCACTAAAATTATCAAATCAAGCCAAGTGTTAATGGTTAAGTAATACTAATGTAATAGTATTAAATTTAGATTTGTAACTTGAAAGAGAAATGTCTGTTTCTCACTTTGCAGTCACCCTCAACCCTCTGAATTCTGACTTCTGTTTATATCACTCCACTGATAAATGTAACAGATTGTCTCCTGGTAGCAAAATCCAATGATTGCTTTCATTTAAAATTTATTTCCTTGGCATCTGTAAAAATTCTCTCTTCTAGTTCCCTTCTACATCTGTTCTTTTCAATAAATTCTTAGATTTTTCTTACCATATCAGCCCTTTAAATATTGCTGTTTCTCAGAGTTTTTTTCATAGCCGCATTTCTCAGATGGTGCATTCTCCCTAGATGATCTCATGCACATCTACTTTGTCCATTACCATCTACCAGCCCTTTTTCCTTAGCTCCTACCCATATATCAAATTACAATGCCTACCTTTTTGAGTGCTTACAATGCCAGAATCAACTTGATGACAACGAGTTTGATTTTGGTTTTGACCATGTGCCAGGCACCATGATAGAACTTTTAAAATTGTCTCATTTGATCTTCACACCCCTTAACTATTTTGCAGATTAGAAAATGGAAGCTCAAAAAAGAGTAACTTTACCCAGTATTTCACAACTAGTAAACAGCAGAGTCTTGATTCAGATTTATATCTGTTTCCCATGTCCACGCTCCCTCTGATCCATGCTCTCTTATTCAGGTTAAATGGATCTAATGAAGTTAATTGAACTGTGCTATAAAGGCAAAAGCACAGACTCAGAGAACGTTAGTACTAAATGAGATCATAGAAATTATTGAAGTATAATCATCCTTTTAAAGGTGAGGAATTGAATCCCAAACAATTAGCCTAAAACTGTACAAGTAATTTGCATCTGTTTTTAAAGAGTTAATTTTATTTGGCTTTTTAGTATGTAAAATTATTCCAGGATGTCATGATAGTCTGTGGTATAAATTTTAAGCAAACTTTATACTTAATGCTGCTCCTAATCTAGCCAATGTTAATTTCTAATACCTGCTAAACTTAACAGTAAGAAAGCCTGATGGTTATTAAAAGCAAGTAAGTTCCAAATTTTACTGATCGGTACTTCCAATTGTCTTGTAAAGAAAAGAATATTTGGCACCATGATTATCTGTGTGCACAGAGGTATGACTGGGATTTCTTGATTTTATCATAATGCTTCATGTTGAAAGTGTAAGTACAGAACCACTGAATTTGGTAATTCTCTAATTTTTGTCATTTTTCTATTATTAGAAATCTAAAATAAGATGCAATATTTTCAACTCTTTAGGTGTTATTTAATTTGCTTGAATATTCAATACTTGTGAATTATGAAATGAAACTGTTGCTAGTGTGTTGTTAAAAAAATTAAGCAAAAACATTTTTAAATACAGAGATAGCCAATGATAAGATTGATGCTTTCAAATGCACCTATGTGACAATACAGTTCAAGGTTTTTTTACCCTGTTTTGTGCTTTCTTCAGGTATATTTAATTATATATGCAGAACAAATCTTCAGAGAGTGAATGTGAAGATAGAAATTACAGTTTAGTCTAATGAAACTCAGCGTTAATTTAAACTATGTATGCAGTGATACATCTCTGCACAATTGTGGAGCTTAATTTAAATTCAACTTAATTTTAGTGTCAACATTTTTAATTACTGCAATAGGCACTATTGTGAACTCAAGTTAGAACAATCAAGTTGTAGATAATGACACAAAGGACTTAAAAAATCACAATTAAAAACTGGTTTTATCAATTTCATGTTATGAAATCTAAACAAAGCTTTTGAAATAGAGGCAAATATTAGAATATATAATGTAGTTCTGTATGTTTAGATTTTGAAAGACTGAATTGGAAGGTAATATATTTAATTTTTTGGGTGCTTTTGCCTCTAAAGTTGGAAGATCATTGGCAGTATTCCTATTCTTTAGAGTGAATTCAGACGTGATATTTGGGAGCTTTATCATATTTCTTACCTCTGTTCTGAAAGGTAAAATGATTTTGGTGATGTAGACAATGTATTCTTGTTTTGCTTTTTTCTTTTAAAACAGTGTATTAAAAAAGCTATCCTGGGTTTGTCTGTCTATGGTGATATTCACTCATGCCTTAAAAACACTCCACAGAAATTGGGATTGGGAGTCTGAATATACATTGTTTATGTCAGCTTTGAAGGTAAAGTATTTTTCAGAATGACAGGAAAGTATATTATCAATGATTTCTTATAGCTGTGGCTAAGCTGTTTTAACTTTACTTTTAATTAGACATTTAACAACATTAAGTACTTCACCAAAAGATTAATGAAAATAATTTGTTCTTTATATCATATATGCCTTGGCCAAATGCTCTGGATAGTAACCTTAGGTATATGTCCAAAGCATGCATGAATAATTCCCTAAATTGTCTATAGTTGTTAGAAGCCCAAATGATAAAATGTTTTAAGTCAGAATATTTCATTCATTCTTAAGACTACTTTATTTCATTGGTTCTTAAGACTACTTTATTTCATTGGTTCTTAAGAGTCACACTTTTTTTCACCTTTTAACATCTCTGATACCAGAATAAGTCTTACACTGAAAGGCATCTTACAATTAATTAGTGACCTTTCTTTCTTAATGATCCGAAAAGTAATATTGAGTCTTTTAATTGATGACATCTTAGATTCAATAAAATACATAGCAACAAATGATACCCTGCTATGTGGAAGATAACCAGTGGTTACAGTAGTATAAAAGTTAGAGATTGGCAGAAAGGAAATGGTATAGTGTTTGTATAGAGTGGACAACATAAATAGGAGTAAGGTTTTTTAAAAAAATCATAAAATTTGTTTTTTGAAAAGTTTGTCAGCAAAGATTTTTTTGAAGTTCTTCCTTACCTATGCCCCTCTTTAAATCTCTAGATACTTATTTCTTTTTAACTGTACTGTTCATTGCCTAGCTTTTTGGGATTGCTGCTGTATTCCAATTGTCTGTATGACTTTTTGATATGATATCTACTTAGATGGAATGACTTATACAGTCTGTAACTCCACCCTCTTCCCCTAGCTCAGACATCTGCAAACAAATAGGACCTCATTGCTGTATTTATTAATTCCAGATCCTGGGTTGCTATTGCAGCCCCATAATTTTAAGGACTTCTGCTTGTCCTCACCCCCAGGACAGTGGTTGAAACCATAGCCCCAGCTATTGCAACTGAGTTCCATCCTCCACTTGCAAGAACACCGTGCCCATCTGTGAACTCTCAAAGCACAGATTGTCTCAGAGCTTTAATCCCAGGGTTCACATTATCATAATAGACAATATAAATAGCTCTAAATATCAAGCCTAAAAATAGTCACTGCAATATTAATTAAACATATTCTCATGTTTAGATACCTTCTCTCTCAAAGCAGCATGAATAGTGGAGCAGGGGTGTTCAAACAGCACTATCTTTTGATCAAATTCAAATTTTAGTAAAATTCTAATAAAGCACACACATGCACATAATGAAAACAGCTGTGGTTTTAATTTGTTTGATGCTGATGGGTAGGGGTGAATAAATTCGGTGAACAGTCTTCTTTTGGCTGTTTACTCATCCTCAGGGATATCTCCATGGAACATAAAGATAGTATACCAAATATCTGTAAACTGAAGTCATTTTTTTATTATAATTTAATTTTATCTACACTTATTTATTTAAGGTAAATAAAAATAATGCCAAATTGTGGAATAATGTGGGTCATGCCCTGGAAAATGAAAAGAACTTTGAGAGAGCTTTAAAATACTTCTTACAGGCTACACATGTTCAGCCAGGTAAGCATTATTAATTAGGAAAACTATTTGAATAGTTTACTTTCTTTACATTTATTTTCAAGTTTTATTCCAGGTGACATGAATACAACAAGGTTAGATGCTGGCTTATTTTGAAATTTTATTATCTACTGAGAGCCACTCATCAAACATATAAGGAATTACTTAAACAGTAAAGTTGTTGGGTGGCACTGATGAGCAGTTTTGGTGAGCGATGGCTGCAAAAGATGTGAGCTTAAGAGAGTGGGGGAAGAATAATGGGAGACAATTAGTATAGAAAACTTAAGTGGTGTTGATAAGAAATGGTGGGAGTGGTGGGCATGTGTCAAGAGAGGGATTTGTTTTTCAGGTGGGAGAAAGAAAGCGTGTGTGGAACGATGAGCCTAATCCAGTAAAGTTAGGAAAATGTAATAGTGTGGGACTCGGGTGGGCGGGTGGGTGGGAGACAAATTACTAGAACAATAAATCATTGAATAGATGAGAGGAGATAGCATCTGGTGTATAGGGTGAGGACTTCATTTGATAATAGAACTGATAGTTAACCTGTGATAACAGGGAAGAGAGTATATGGACATAGATACAGGTAGGTGAGTAGGTGACATGGAGGAAGCTTCTGGAAGTTATCTCTTTTTGCTTCTGTTTTCTCACTGAAATATAAAGCAAAGTCACCCGTAGAGAATGAAGAGGGGTGAGAAAGTGTTGGAGATTTAAGAAGGGGTTGTTTTTGTTGTTAGGTGCCGTCGAGACTCATAGTACAACAGAACAAAACACCTGACCCTGTGCCATCCTCACAATCATTGCTATGTTTGAGCCCATTGTTGCAGCCACTATGTCAATCCATCTCATTAAGTATCTTCCTGTTTTTCAGTAATCTTCTACCAAGTAGGGACTGGTCCCTTCTGATAACACATCCAAAGTATGTGAAATGAAGTCTCACCATCCTTGCTTCTGAGGAGCATTCTGGCTATACTTCTTCCAAGACAGATTTGTTCATTCTTCTGGCAGTCCATGGTATATTCAGTATTCTTCACCAAAACCTTAATTCAAAGACATGAATTCTTCTTCGGTCTTCCTTATTCTTTATCCAGCTTTCACATGCATATGAGGTGATTGAAAATACAGTGTCTTAGGTCAGGTGTACCTTAGTCCTCAGTGTGAAATCTTTGCTTTTTAACAGTTTAAAGACGTCCTTTGCAGCATATTTGCCCAGTGCAATACATCATTTCATTTCTTGAGTTCTGCTTCCATGGGTGTTGTTTTTGGATCTAAGTAAAACGAAATCCTTGACAGCTTCAGTATTTTCTCTGTTATCATGATGTTGCTTATTGTGCCAGTTGTCAGAATTCTTGTTTTTTCTTTATGTTGAGGTGTAATCTGTATTGAAGTGTGTAGTTTTTTATCTTCATCAGTAAGTGCCTCCAGTCCTCTTCACTTTCAGCAAGCAAGGTTGTGTCATATGTGTGTCACAAGTTGCTAATGAGTCTTCCTCCAGTTCTGTTCTTCATACAGTTCAGCTTCTCTGATTATTTGCTCAGCATACAGCTTGAATAAGTATGGTGAAAGGATGTAACCCTGATGCACACCTTTCCTGACTTTAAACCATGCAGTATCCCCTTCTTCTGGGGAGAGAGTATGAAATAGTTATCTAGAACAATGCTTCACAAGTTTAATGTGCATATGAATAACCTGGAAATCTTGTTATTCTGATTTAGGTTTAGGGTAGCATCTGAGATTCTGCATTTCTAATAAGCTCTCAGGTCATGCTTATAGTGCTAGTTCACACATCACACTTTGAAAAGTAAAGATCTAGGAAAGTATGAAAGTGTAGGAAAATGTAGTATGTTGGCAGGTGGCTCTAATGCCCTACTCGAGGTTACCGGTACCTCTACCAGTACCAGTTGCAGTAGAGTTGATTTGACTCATGGAGACCCCATGTGTGTCAAAGAGTAGAACTGTGCTCCATAGCGTTTTTAGTGGCTGATTTTTGGAAGTAGATTGCCAAGGCTTTCTTCCAAGATGCCTCTGGGTAGACTTGAACCACCAACCTTTCAGTTAGCAGTGAGTGCGTTAACTATTTGTGCCACCCAAGGACTCCTACTTGAGGTTGTTGTGTTGTTGTATGCCATCAAGTTGATTCTGATTCATAGTGGTTAGAAATACTTAATTTAAAATGAGACCAGTAACATAGTTGTATGTTTTTCTCCGCTACTTTGAGTTGTGATGGTTCAGGTATGGAGAATTTGATTAACCAGAATTAGGATTTTGTCAGATGTGGATTACTAAGCAAGACAGGGATAGGGGGAGAGATTATGATAAGACACAGAATTTAAACTGGGTAGGAAGGAATGTGAGGGAGGGGAATGATGGAGGAAAGGCAATAGGATCAATAAGTCAGAAGAATTGTTGGTGTCTCAATAGGGTCTATTTTATAGCAGTATTTTCCATTAGTAGTGCTGTTGACATTTTGGGTGTGCAGAACCATATTACAGGATACCCACCAAATGCCATCATTATTTTCAGTTCGGAGTGACAACAAGAAAGTACCCACACACATTTCTGAATACCTTGTGGGAGTTGGAAGACACAGTCCCATACTTTCCTAGTAGGTATGACTATGACCATTGAACTAAGTAGTTAAGGTGGTGGCGGCAGGTGTCACTGGAAGAAAGAACATCAAGGCCGCAGAAGATTCAACTGTGGATTTTGAAATGACAGAATTTTAACAGTGACAGGGAGCTAGAGGGGGGTGTCTGCAACTAGGAGGGATAGTTGATGATAGTTTAGTGACCTGAGACACAGCTGAGTGACTTTAAGTAAGAAAGATAGGAAGCCTTTTCAGAAGAGGAGGCACATGAGATAGGCTGTAAAAGATGGCTGAGATATGGTGGAGGTTGGATGGGAATGGGAGAAGGGAGGAATTTTAGGCTCAAGGAAGAATACAAACAAAGAGGAGACGAAACACAGGACATATACCCTACATTACAAGAGAAACTGAACTACGTGAAGGGCTATGGAGATAAAATTGTAAGGCTACACTGTCGGTTATATTTCTAGAACTTTCTCTTCACCTTTTTTCTCTTATTAAAACTTGGCTTTGTCTTGAAGACACAGTTTACACTTAGCTCTTCCAAGTGGTGACCAACACTTAATATGGTCAATCTTAGACATTCTAATAGATGTGTAATGGTATATCATTGTGGTTTAAATTCATATTTCTGTAATGAATAGTGATATGGAGCATCTTTTCATGTGTTTATTTGCCATCCGTATTTCTTTGGTAAATTATCTGATCATTGTCTTTTTCCAGTTTTTTTAATTGGTTTTTATTATTATTATGGAGTTTTGAGAGTTTTTTGTATATTTTAGATACGGGTCCTTTGTAAGAAATGTTATTTGAAAATACTTTCTCCCACCCTATGTCTTTCTTTTTTATCCTCCTCAGTGTCTTTCCAGGAGTTGAAGTTCTTAGTTTTGAGGTGGTTCAGTTCGTTAATATTGTTCTTTCATGGATTGTACTTGTGTCATATATAAGAAATCTTTGCCTGACCTAAGGTCACAAAGACTTCCTCTTATGGTTCTCCTGGAAGTTTTATAGTTTTAAGTTTTAAATTTAGTTACATTTATATTTGGATATGGTGCAAAGTATGGAACACAGTTCATTTTTTTGCATATGGATATCTCACAGTTCTAGCACCATTCGTTGAAAAGAATATCCTTTCCCCAGAGAATTCCACTGAAAATCAATTTGCGATATATGTTTGGGTCTATTTCTGGACTCTAAACTGTTCTTTTGTTCTATTTATCTCTTTTGACACTCATAGTACATGTTATTGATTACTGTAGATTTGTAATAAAGTCTTGAATTTAGGTAATATAAAACCCCCAACTTTGCTCTATTTTTAAAAGTTGTTTTAGCTATTCTAGGCCTTTACATTTGCATATGAATTTTTTAAATCAAGTTTACGAACTTCTACCAAAAATCCTGAGATTTTTGATTGGGATTACATTGAATATAGAGATCAATTTGGGGAAAATTGGCTTCATAGCAATATTGAGTCTTCTGATCCATAAACATGATGTGTCTTTCCATTTATTTAGGTATTCTTTAATTTCTCTCAGCAGTGTTTTGTAGTTTTCAAGTGTGCAGATTTTGCACATCTTTTTTTTTTTTCAGATTTATTATTATTTTTTATCTTTTGATATTATTGTAAATGTATTTTTTTTAAATTTCAGTTGCTCATTGTTCTTTACTGTTTTATAAATACAGTTGATTTTTTACATTGATCTTGTATCCTGCAGCATTGCTAAACTCAATAGTTTTAGTAGTTTTTTTTCTTAGATGCCATAAGAATGTCCATTTAGACAAGACAGTTTTACTTCTCCCTTTCCTATATGGATTCCTTTTATTTCCTTTTTTTATTTTATCGCATTGTTAGAATCCTCATTATTGTGTTGAATCAAAGCTATTGACTTATTATCTAAGGGCGGAAGTATTTGGTCTTTCACCAGGTATACCATTCAGTCTTTTCACATTCAGTCTTTCACAGGAATGATGCCTGTAGGTTTTTTGTTTTTTCCCTTTATCAAGTTGAGGCGTTCCTTTCTATTCTTAGTTTGCATAGAATTTTTATCACAAATGGATGTTGGATTTTGTCAAATACTTTTTCTGTATCTGTTCAAATTATAATTTTTATTTTTTAATCTGTTAATATGGTTGACTACATTGATTTTGTAATGTTAAACTAATCTTTCTTTTCTTCAATAAAACCTACTTGATCATGATGTATTATTGTTATTATACATTGTTGGATTTGATTTACTAAAATCCAGCTAGTGATTTTTGGTTTATAAGGGAGATTGGTCTGAGTTTTCTTGTATTACAATGTTTTTGTCTAATTTTGGTATCAATGCTGACCTCATAGAATTAATTACTTGAGAAGTAATCCCTCTTCTTCAGTTATCTAGAAGAATTTGTATAGAATTAGTATAATTTCTTCCTTAAATGTTTGTTAGAAATCACTTGATTTTTCTTATGTGATGTCTAATCTGTCATTGTTTCTATCCAGTGTATTTTCCATCCTAGAGATTGTTTTCATCACAAGAAGTCTAAATTTTTTCAGCTGACAGATTATATCAGTGGATTGGATGTGAGATATGAGAAAAAGTGAGGCATAAAGTATAACTGTTAGGTTCATGTCCTGAAAAACTAGGTGAATGGCAATACTATTTGTTTGGTCTTGTATTTCAGTGAGGTGTTAGGGAGGAGAGTCTAAGAGTCCTGTTTTGTCCCCTGTAGATATACAGATGAGATTTATAATTCTTGTGCTAATGGAAGTGGTCAGGACTAGAGATAAAAATTTTGTAGTAATGACATTTAAAGATGGCACTTAAGCTCTGGAACAGCGTAAGATCACATAGTGTAGGGATTCCTAACATTTTAAAGTTTGTTTGTTTTTTTTTTAAAAAAAAAACATCATATGTGAAGGCTCTAGTTGCTTAGCTGGAGTAAGGATATAAGCTGTGTGGTGGTCTTTGACCAGACAACATGCATGTCTTGTTAAACGACGTTTTGATTTTGATTTTTTCATTTTGGTAGTTGTAAGGGTTGGAGAAATCCCAATTCACAGAGATGATTTTTTTGCAAGTGAAATTACTTTCTATAAACACCTTTACAGGACAAGAGTAGGCTTTTCTCAGGGAACACAAGAATTCTCCAAGGGTTTTTGAGTTAAACTCTCATTATATTAAATTTTTGTTTTCTTGGTGGTGGTAGTTTTTTGCCTTAAGATCAATGAGTTCATTTTTAGCCAAGTCAAATCTTTGAAACTGTTTATGTCAGAAAAGAATTGTCAAACTGCAGTTCAACTTTGATACCATCAAGATGGAAATATTTTTTAAAGCATTCTTAGGAGTTTCCAGATGTTTGCAACTATATTTTCAAATAAATTGACACACAATGTTGTGGATAGGAAATACTATTGGAAGTTGATGCCTTCATTTCTAGTGGAAGGGTGTTCTAACTTTCGTAGAGGTTAGTGAAAATAAAAATGGCATTCCCTCCCCACCCCACACACACACATCCAAGTTTACAGATTTCCTGAATTCTGACCATGAATCACTTAGAATTGAGAAGTAGAAACAGAATATAAACTTTTTCAAAGAGGTTTGCTAAACTAGAAAACAGAGATTTAGAACAGTAGGAAGATGTGTTCCAAGAAAGATGGGTTAATAGCATAAACAAAGCTTGTAATTTGGAAATGGGGATGGAATCCAGTGAACAAGTAGCTTGGTTATCCTTAGGTAAGAGAGGAAGTATACCTACCTCATTCATTGTTAATAGGAAGGAAAACAGAATATACGTGTTTGGAGCCCTGGTGGCACAGTGCTAAAGCATTCGGCTGCTAACCTAAGGGTCAGTAGTTCGAATCCACCAGCCACTTCTTGGAAACCCAGTGGGGCAATTCTGTTCTGTCCTATAGGATCACTATGAGTTGGAATCCACTTGACAGCAACGGGTTAGTTTTTTTTTGGTACATGCACATTTGTGTTAGTATTTATACACATATTCATACAGATAGGTTATAGATTTGGCAGTGAGAAAATAAGCAAGTTCTCTTCTGATTTCTTGTTTCCCTGGTAAAATAAGAAGTAAGGTATTAGAAATTTGAGGAGAGAGAAGGAGTGATAGTGTAGTTTATTTGTTTTCATTCTTTTGTTTCTTGCCATATTGTTATTAGCTGCCTTTGAGCTGATTCCCACTTGTAGAAAAACTCCAATTCATGATGAGCCCATACGTGCAGAGTAGAGCTGCTCCAAGGGCTATGACCTTTCAGAAGCAGATCACCAGGCCCGTCTTCTGAGGCACCTCTGGGTGTGGGTTTGAACTGCCAACCTTTCAGCTGGTAGTCGAGCGCTTAACTGTTTGCACCACCCAGGAACTCAGAGAAAAGGAATGAAATATGAAATACTAAACTAGGGTTCTAGAAAAGTGAATTGATTACAGAAGCACAGTAGCATTGACAGATTAGGGTTCCGTTTGAGATTTGTGGAGTCCTAAATTACATTGAATTAAAAGGCAGACTGCTGGACTCATGTTGCTGTTGGTTTAGATAGTGTAGTCATAAGATCAAACTTTTTGAAATTCGCTTTAATCAGTCATTGATGTTTGCATCTTGCCTGCTTTTCTTACCTTATTTTTTTTTTCCAAATTTAAATATTTACCTTAGAAGTAATGCTTTCTTACCCCCTCTGAAATCTTAAAACTTTGTAATGTATGGCTGAAATCTTAAAATTTTGTGACTTATGAAGAAATTGCTTAGAAATGATGACTTTCATTTTACTACCTGTATTGTGTAGCTCTCTTGATGCTAAAGAATATCTAATTACTATCAAAGTAAGGTTGCCTTATTCTAATGTCTGAAGTCTACATTTATGGCAGTATCTCCTTGCCATAGATTCTAAGAACTGATTCCAGTGGGCAGTAATTTGCCTCATCTTTCATCTAAATAGAGAACCTCTTCTTGCTCTAAGATTGTTTGGGACCAGTTCCCATTAACATTTTGAATACTCAGCTGATATAATTACACTTGCATTTATTCAGACTTTGTTTTTTCCTTAGATTAAATTCTTATTGTAAAATTATTTTCAGGTTCTGTATATCTTTAGTTTTTCCTAAGTAACTTTCTGATCTCTATATCTACAACAAATGATATGGATTTACCCAATGCAAAAAATAATATAAAATTCATCTGTATGAGTAAAGACTACTCTGTATTTTTGTATGTGCTTGGTAATGCAATGATTTTCAACCCTAGCTGTGTATAAAAATTACCCTTGAAGCTTTTAAAAACACATTTTTATGGATCCTATTCCTGAAGAGTATGTTTTGATAGAACTGGGGTGCTACTAAGGTGTCTGCATTTCTAAAAACTACACAGGTATTCTGATCTGCAGCCAAGATCAGGACTGGCTACTCTAAGCTTTTTCTTTTTTTTTTTTTTTTTTTGCTTGACCTCCTCCTGGCTCCATAAGACTCAGCAATACATCTAGGAAGAAGAAAGTCAACCTCCTTCCCACCAACCTTGTCCCCCAGTTCCCTAAACAAACCTGTACTACATCTGACAATTTTTGTGCAGTGCACACAATTGCCTGCCTGAAACATAATGTAGCAAGATCTTAGGACTGTTACTCTCCTCCTAGGGGAATGCCCAAGATATATATGCTTGGCTCCTATGTGTCCTGGGAGTTGCAGGCAGAGAACTATTCCACAATTGCAAAATCATCGGTTTCACAGGCAAGTAGTCATCATAATTTGAAACGATGTCATGTCTGTTAGAGATTAATGTTGAGTAAAAATTGTTTGATTTAAGATCTTCTCCCTTCCATCTTTATTCTAAGGCTTTGAAATATTTACTGGAAAATGTGTCTTTAAAACTAGTGTGCAGTGAACCCTTTTATCTTTCTTATTCAAACTGCAATTCTTTATTGCTGAGTAAATTCTCAGGGAATTCAGTTTTCTACATAATAATATGAGACACGAAGTCCTGACATTCTAATATTAATACAACCCTTTTAAAAGTTTTAAATAAGCTATATAGGAATTTGTCATAATTTAAAAGAGATGGACCTCTGCATCTTAATATAGAATCCTGATATTCGATATACTCATACCAGTGAGATTCACTTTTTTTTTTTTTTAATGGCAATTTTTTCATAGTGTCTTTGCCCCATCCCACTATGGATGCATATATGTTGGTTGTAACACTTGAAGTAATTCTAGGAATCATAATGATCCTTTTCACTTGTAGAGTTGATCCATGCTTTTTGAGTAGATTTTAAAAGCCTTGAGATAAAGGAAATGGAAGCAAGCCTTAGCATAGTATAGTAAAATATGATTACCTCTCCACTCCTCACGTCTTAGCCCTTCAAGGAGGGTTTTTTCTTTTTTTTCAACGTCATGTATGTATTTTTTGTTCCTTTAGTGCTTTATTTCAATAATCTTTTAGTTTATCATTGGTCATAAATTATAACAAATTGGGTAGAGGAAATTTTAAGGAGAAAGTAGTACCTATTCCTGTTTTTACATTTAATGCCTAGTGTGTTTGTTTCTAGAAACATGGCTCCTCAATAGCTTCTACTGAATATAATTTAGTATATTTACCAACAAATGATTCTGTTTAATTTTAGATGATATTGGTGCCCACATGAATGTAGGAAGAACTTATAAAAATTTAAATAGAACCAAAGAAGCTGAAGAGTCTTATATGATGGCTAAATCACTGATGCCTCAAGTAAGTTGTCATAATTTGTTCCTATTGTACCATGCCTATTAGATGTCTATGTTGAATAAAATTATCCAAATGGAAAATCTCCATCTATTCTCCAGTTTGTTGATATAAAGGTAAGATAGCCAATGAACCATCTATTCCTAAAAGTTTTATAAAAGATTACATTTACTTTTCTCCCTCACCTAATTAAAATTTTTTTCCTGCGTTTTTATAGTTCATTTGAAAAACAAACTCTATATTATAAATTTTTTTTCTTTGTAAATACTTATTTTTTTTTTATACTTTTTTTTATTGTACTTCAGGTAAAGATTTACAGAACAAATAGTTTCTCATTAAACAGTAGTATATATATTGTTTTATGACATTGGTTAACAACCCCACAAAATGTCAACCCTCTTCCTTCTCAACGTTTTTTTTTTTTTTTTGGTGAAAATATGCATAGCCAAAGATACACCATTTCAAAAATTTCTACATGCACAGTTCAGTGGCATCCAATTGTGCTGCTATTCTCACTTTAGGTGAAGGTATTTACAGAACAAAATAGATTCTTATTAAACAGTTGATACACATGTTGCCCTATGACAATGGTTAACAACCTCACTACACATCAACACTCTCCTTACTCAACCTTGGGTTCCCTATCACCAGCTTTCCTGTCCCCTTCTGCCTTCTAGCCCTTGTCCTTGGACTGCTGTGCCTCATTAGTCCTATTTTGTTTTATGGGGCTGTCCATTCCCTGACTGAACAGTGAACCTCAGAAGTGACTTCACCACTGAGCTAAAAGGGTGTATGGGGGCCATAGTTTTGGGCTTTCTTCAGTTTCCTTTAGGCCAGTAAATCTGGTCTTTTTTGTGTGTGTTAGAATTTTGTTCTACATCCTTCTCCAGCTCTGTCCAGAACCCTCTGTTGTGATCCTGGTCAGAGCAGTCAGTGGTGGTAGCCAGGCACCATCTAGCTGTACTGGACTCAGTCTGGTGGAGGCATTGGTAGCTGTGTTCTGTTAGTCCTTTGGACTCATCTTTTCCTTATATCCTCTTCTCTTCATTCTCCCTTGCTCCCGAACGAATGAGACCAGTGGAGTATCTTCGATGGCTACTCAGGCTTTTAAGCCCCCAGCTGCTACTCACCAAAGTAGAATGTAGAACATTGTCTTTATAAATTGTGTTATGCCAGTTGAGTTAGATGTTCCCCGAGACCATGGTCCCCACAGCCCTCCGCCCAGCAATTCAGTCCCTCAGGGAGTTTGGATGTGTCTATGAAGCTTCCACGACCTTTCCTTGTACAAGTTGTCCTGGTTTCCCCAGCATTGTGTACTGTCTCACCCTTCACCGAAGATGCCACTTGTCTATTGCCTATTTAGTATTTCACCCCCACACCTCCCATCCCTGGTAACCAACAAAGATTGTTACTTTTTGTGTGTAAACTTTTTCATGGGTCTTTCCAATAGTGGTTTCATACAATATTTGTCCTTTTGTGATTAACTTATTTCACTCAGCATAGTGTCCTCCAGTTTCATCCATGTTAGGAGATGCTTCACAGATTCATCATTGTTCTTTCTTGTTGCACAGTACTTCATTGTGTGTATGTACCATAGTTTGCTTATCCATTTATCTGTTAATGGGCACCTAGGTTGTTTCCATCTTTTTGCTGTTGTGAACA
The DNA here is from genome assembly GCA_030035585.1 of Dugong dugon. Classification (NCBI taxonomy): domain Eukaryota; kingdom Metazoa; phylum Chordata; class Mammalia; order Sirenia; family Dugongidae; genus Dugong; species Dugong dugon. The sequence goes on from CM057465.1 coordinate 48,108,594, forward strand.
ATGCTGTCATGAACATAGGTGTGCATATGTCTATTCAAGTGATGACTCTTATTTCTCTAGGATATACTCCTAGGAGAGGGATTGCTGGATCGTATGGTATTGATATTTCTAGCTTTTAAGGAAGTGCCATATCATTTTCCAAAATACTTGTATCATTCTGCATTCCCACCAGGAATGCATAAGAGTTCCAATCTCCCCGCAGCCCCTCCAACATTTGTTATTTCCAGTATTTTTGATTCATGCCAGTAATGCCGAGGTGAGATGGTATCTCATTGTGGTTTTAATTTGCATTTCTCTAATGGCTAGTGATCGCGAACGTTTCCTCATGTGTCTGTTGGCCGCTTGAATATCTTCTTTGGTGAAGTGTCTGTTCATTTCCTTTGCCCATTTTTTAATAGGATTATTTGTCTTTTTGTTGTAGAAGTGTTGGATTTTCTTATAGATTATGGAGATTAGACCTTTGTCTGACTTGTACTGTCCAAAAATTTTTTCTGAGTCTGTAGCTTCTCTTTTTACTCTTTTGGTGAAGTCTTTTCAAGAGCATAGGTGTTTGATTTTTAGAAGATCCCAGTTATCTGGCTTATCTTCTGGGGTTTGTGCATTGATGGTTATGGTTTGTCTCCTATTAATGGCGTGTATTAGGGCCTGTAGTGTTGGTCTTATTTTTTCTTCTATGAACTTTATAGTTTTTGACTTTATATTTAGGTCTTTGATCCATTTTGAATTAGTTTTTGTACATGGTGTGAGGTATGGGTCCTGTTCCGTTTTTTTGCAGATGGATATCCAGTTTTGCCAGCACCATTGTTAAAAAGATTGTCTTTTCCCCATTTGATGGTCTTTGGGCCCTTGTCAAAGATCAGGTGACCATAGGTGGATGGATTTACATCTGGGTTCTCAGTTTTGTTCCATTGGTCAATATATCTGTCGTTGTACCGGTAACAGGCTGTTTTGACTATCGTAGCTGTATAGTAGGTTCTGAGGTCAGGTAGTATGAGTCCTCCAACTTTATTCTTCTTCTTCACTAGTGCTTTATTTATGTGGGGCTTCTTCCCTTTCCATAGAAAGTTAATGATTAGTTTTTCCATGTCTTTGAAGAATGTTGTTGGTATTTGGATTAGGATTGCATTCTGTTTGTAAATTGCTTTGGGTAGAATTGTCATTTTCACAATGTTGAGTCTACCTATTCATGAACATGGTATGTTTTTCCATTTATGTAGATCCCTTTGGGTTTCTTGCAGTAGTGTTCTGTAGTTTTCTTTGTATAGATCTTTTACATCCCTGGTTAGATTTATTCCTATTTTTTTAGGGGCTATCATAAATGGTATTGTTTTCCTGATTTCTTTTTCATTATTGTCTTTGTTGGTGCATAGGAATCCAACTGATTTTTTTATGTTTATCTTTTATCCTGCTACTCTGCTGAATTTTTCTATTAGTTCCAGTAGATTTCTTGTGGAGTGTTTAGGTTTTTCTATATATATTATCATATCAGCCGCAAACAGGGACAGTTTAACTTCTTCATTAACAATTTGAATGCCCTTTATTTCTTTTTCTTGCCTTATTGCTCTAGCTAGGACTTCCAGCACAGTGTTAAATAGGAGTGGTAATAAAGGGCATCCTTGTCTTGTTCCTGTTCTCGAGGGGAATGTTTTCAGCCTCTGTCCATTAAGAATGATCTTGGCCATTGGTTTTGCATAGATGCCCTTTATTATGTTGAGAAATTTCCCTTCTATACCTATTTTATTGAGAGTTTTTATCAGGAATGGGCGTTGGACTTTGTTGAATGCCTTTTCTGCGTTAGTTGAGATGATAATGTGATTCTCTTTCCTTTTATTTATGTGGTGGATTACGTTGATTGATTTTCTGTAGTTGAACCATCCTTGCATACCTGGTATGAGTCCTACTTGTTTGTGGTGTATTATGTTTTTGATATGATGCTGAATTCTGTTGGCTAGAATTTCGTTGAGAATTTTTGCATTTATATTCATGAGAGATATTGGTCTGTCATATTCTTTTTTTGTGGCATCTTTGCCTCGTTTTGTTATCAGCATTATGCTGGCTTCACAGAATGAATTTGGAAGTGTTGCTTCCTCTTCTATGCTGTGAAATAGCTTGAGTAGTACTGGTACAAGCTCTTCTGTGAACGTTTTGTAGAATTCTCCAGTAAAGCCATCTGGGCCAGAGCTTCTTTTTGTTGGGAGTTTATTACCTTTTCAGTCTCTTCTCATTATGGTTCTGTTCAGATTTTCAACATCACTTTGTTGTAGTTTTGGTAGGTAGTGTGTTTCTAGAAATTGATCCATTTCCTCTAGGTTTTCAAAGTTTTTGGAGTATAGTTTTTCATCATATTCTGTTATGATCCTTTTTATTTCAGTTGGGTCTGTTGTAGTGTCACCCGTTTGATTTCTTATTTGGGTTATTTGCATCCTCTCCTGTTTTTCTTTTGTCAGTCTGGCCAGTGGTTTGTTGGTTTTGTTGATTCTTTCAAAGAACTAACGTTTGGTTTTGTTGATTCTTTCTATTGTTTTTCTGTTCTCTATTCCATTTATTTCATCTCTGATCTTTATTATTTCCTTTCTTCCAGTGGCTGCGGGCTTTTTTTGCTGTGCTCTTTCTATTTGTTTGAGTTGTGTGGTTAATGTTTTGATTTTGTCCCTTTCTTCTTTTTTGATGTGTGCATCTATTGCCACGAATTGTCCTCTGAGGACTGCCTTTGCTTTTTCCCAAAGGTTTTGGTATGATGTGTTTTCATTCTCGTTTGATTGTCTAGGAATTTTTTGATTTCATCTCTGATTTCTTCCCAGTGATGTGTAAGCAGGGTATTATTCAGTTTCCATGAAATTGATTTTTTTCCTTGCTCTTTCTGTTGTTAATTTCTACCTTGATGGCATTGTGGTCAGAGAAGTTACTTTGAATTATCTCAGTGTTTTGGATCTTGCTGAGGATTGCTCTGTGGCCTAAGATGTGGTCTGTTCTGGAAAATGTTCCATGTGCATTGGAAAAGAATGTGTACTTTGCAGCTGTTGGATGGAGTGTTCTATATATGTCTATGAGGTCAAGTTGGCTGATTGTGCCCTTTAGGTCTTCTGTATCTCTGCTGAGTTTCTTTTTAGATTTTCTGTCTTTTACTGAGGGTGGTGTGTCGAAGTCTCCTACTATTGTGGAACTGTCAGTTACTCTTTTCAGTGTTGTTAGAGTTTGTTTTATGTATTTTGGAGCCCTGTCATTGGGTGCGTGGTTATGTTTTCATGATGATTCGTCTCCTTGATCATTATATAGGGTCTTCCTTAGTTTTTTATTTTGGATTATGTGTTAAAGTCTATTTTACCTGAGGTTAGTATTGCCACTACTGCTCTTTTTTGGTAGTTGTTAGCTTGATATATTTTTTTACAACCTATGACTTCTAATAAATTCTCGTCTTTGTTTCTAAGATGTGTCTCTTGTAGACAGCATATTGATGGATCCTGTTTTTCATCCATTCTTTCACTCTCTGTCTCTTTATGGGTGCATTGAGTCCATTTACATTCAGTGTAATTATTGACAGATGTGAGTTTGTTGCTGTCATTTTGTAGTGCTTTTTTTTGTGGTGCTGACGTTTTCTTTGTTCTTACTGTCCTGTGCTGAATTACTTTTGTTTGTGGATTTTTTTTCGTTTGTTTTGTTTTTGTAGGTTTTGTTTTATTGAGACTTTATGTTTTTCCTCTTTGTTTTTGTGAGTATGTTTGTTAACTTTCTTTGTGGTTACCGTGAAATTTCCCCTTTTCTTTCTAAGTTTGAAGCAGTTTATTATTACTTTGTGTCAACTTGCTTTCCTCTCCATTAGAAGGTTCTGTAACTACACCGTTTATTTCCTCTTTTATTGTTCTGATGTTGTTGTCATTTACAGATTAACTGCTCTGATTCCCTGTCTTATTTCTTTTTGTTTTGGATAGTCCTTGATAGTTCATTTCCTAGATTGGTATCTGGCTGGTAGAATCCTGTGTCCTAGATTCAGCCTGTTAGCTGAAGTTGTTTGTTCTCATATCGAAGAGCTCCCTTGAATAATTCTTGTAAGTTTGGTTTGGTTTTTACATATTCCCTTAATTTCTGTTTATCTGGAAATGTCCTAATTTCACCATCATATTTGAACGAGAGTTTTGCAGGATGTGTTATTCTTGGCTGACTGTTTTTTTCAAGGTTTTATATATGTCATCCCATTGCCTTCTTGCCTGCATGGTTTCTGCCGAATAATCTGAGCTTAGTCTTATTGTTTCTCCTCTGTATGTCACTTCTTGTTTTTCATGAGCTGCTCTCAGGATTCTTTTTCTTTGGTTTTGGTGAGTGTGATTATGATATGCCTTGTTGATTTTCTTTTGGGATCTATCCTGTATGGGGTTCGTTGACCTTCTTGGATGGCCAGCTTTTCATCTTCCATGATATTGGGGAAGTTTTCTGTCAGCAGTCGTTCAGCGATCTTCTGTTTTTTCTGTTTTCTCCCCTTGTTCTGGAACTCCGATCACTCACAAATTTTTGCTTTTGATTGTATGCCACAGAACTCTCAGGGTCTCTTCATTTTTCTTTGTTCTTTTTTCTGAGTTTTCCTGAAACAGAGTTGTATCCAAGTGTTTTTCTTCAATTCTACTGATCCTGTCTTCCACCGTTTCAAATCTGCTCCTCAGCCCCTCTATGACACTGTCCATTTATGAAATCTTGTTTATCTTTTGGATTTCTAATTGTTGTTTTTGTATAATTTCTAGTTGTGAATTTATTTTGGAAGTTTGTTCCTGCATTATTTTCCTGCGTTCTTCCAATTTTTTGTGTGTACTTTCCATCAATTTGTCTGCCTTTTCCATGAATTTGTCTATTTTTTCCTCATTTTTGTCTGCTTTTTGCATCAACTCTTGGATAATTCTGAGTATTAGAGATTTGAATTCCCTATCAGGTAGTTCTAGTGCCTTTTCTTCCACTGGAGAGTCATCTGGTGTTTTATTTTGGATGCCTACTGGAACCATCCTGTCCTGTTTTTGTAAATATTTTGATACTGTCTGCTGTCTTTGGGGCATTCAGTCGTTACTTTTCTCGTTTATTGATTTTGTTTCATCTTTTTTGTTTTTTTTTTTTTTTTAATTTGGCAATGTCTGAGCAGGCCAGCTGTGTGTTCTTTGGTGTTTGCTCGTCTGTGGGCATGATACTTTTCACCTCCTTCTCCAATTGGCAGGGTCAGTCACTGAGGTATGGTACAGCAGGGCAGGTCTAGCTGAAGAAGAGTTGCTCGGATGGGTTGTTTGTGGCACTTACTACAGCCACCAGGGCGGGTTGGTAATCAGTGTGCGGCAGGTTCTCGTAGGCCGTGCCTGTGCTGCTTCATGGTGTGATGTTAAGCGCACGGTGCAGGTAGGCATGTTGGAGGGGTAGACGTTATGTGTGGAGCTAAGATGGATGATATTGGAGAGAGGAAGAGGAACCAAAAACATACAAACAAACAAAAAAGAGTGCTAGGGGAGCTTGCCATTGGAGTGGAGAGATGAGAGACTATGAAATGGTGAAAAACAAAAATGGGAAGACGAAGAAAAAAAGAAGCAAATGAATAAATAAAAATTAGAAAGAAAAAGGAACAGCAAAGATCCCAGGGATCCCACCAGTCTGGCTATGAGGTCTGGGGAAGTTGTTCCCAGGTGTTGCAGTACAGCCTGGCTAGAAGGCGTAGAGGTATTCAGCACCAGGTATTCAGGGAACAGGAAGCAAGTGAAGGTATAGAGAGACAAGAAACCGAATAATGAAGAAAGACAAAAAGGGAAAAAGAGGGAAAAGGAAACAAAACAAATAAAAAAAGCCACCAACAAGACAGAAAGAAAAAAAAAGCCATGAAAAAAGAAATGCTCTCTGGGATCCTTCTGCGCATCTGCGCAAGCTGAGCAGGTAGGTCTCAAGCTATGTAGCACCGCCTGGCCAGAATGGGCTCCCAACTCGAGAAACGGAAAAGAAAACAATTCAAAACAAACAAACAAAAGTCCCGGGATCCCACCAGCGTGGCAGCCCAGACCAGGAAGCAGTTCCACACTCAAACGGAGCTCCGCATCCCCTTAGGAAGAAGCAAAGATGGCACCCAGAGCCAGGTATTTGAGCAAAAGGAGGGGGAGGTTGTGAGAGGTAAGTAAGAAACCAAAAAAGCAGAAGAAAGCACCACCAGGAGCCAGCAAATGGAACGTAATGAGCCGGCCAGTGCGGGTGGGTGGAATCTAAGCAGCCAGTGCTTCCCAGCCAAAAGACTGCGGCTGTGGGAAGCAGAGGAGGCCAAGTGTAGGTGAAGAAGGGTGGGGGGTAGGAAAGCAAAGATCGCAAATTACCGTTTGTCTTATCTCCTGCTGGAAGCTCCGTGAAGCTGCTTTCTCGTACCCCCTATTTGCTGGTCTCTAATAGGAGTCCAAGATGGCGGATCCATGCTGCGTTAGCTGATAGGGGACCTGTGCATGAATCTCTCCTCGCTCTCCGTTCTCTGTCAGTTTTCTCACTCCATTTGGTGCTTGGCTGAGTTCTTTATCTCTTCATTTGATGTTTTTAGGGTTTCAGGATTGCTGTTTTCTCTGTTTGGCTTAATTTTTCGGGTCTTTGCTGTGGAGGGACGGCTTGGTGCTTCTGCCTAGAGCGCCCTTTTGCCGGAAGTCTCCTATGAAATTTGTTTTTGATTACAAGTTATCTATGAATTAAATTACTGTAAATGAATAAATTTATATATACTAAAAAGGAGATATTGTTTCTATAATAAATGAGTAAAACAGTGATAAAATGTGTGGATGCATCTTTTGCTATATTGTGTCCATCAGTTACTATAATTGCACAAGTTCTACAGAATTCACTGGATATAACAATACAGCATCAAAGTTGGAAAATCTGACCCTGCCTTTGATACATCCTCAGAAAAAGTAGCTTACCATGTGATGCAGCGTTCTCAATTGTAATAATACACCCACTGCTCACTTTATCACATGGTTAGGTTCCAGAGACCAGGTTGTTATGTGAAAATCAGCATTATGCAAGCCACACCACCAGGGAAACTCCCTTTTCAATGGATTTGCTGCCCACGTCAGATCACAAAATGGAGGATTACATCAGATCACAAAATGGAAGATGACTAATCATTACATGACTGCCAAATTACATCATTACATAACCGCCAAACAGAATCATGGCCCAGGCAAGATGATACGTAACCTTAACCATCACAGCCAGTGTTAACTTTCGCAATGCACCTCTGTGTGTGTTACTGCCAGATGTATGTCATTAATGCACAAAGTAGTCAGATAGTAGGTTTTTTTTACTCTTGTCATAAATGTAAAATGTTGGATAACAAGACAGTTGTTAAGTGAGGAGTGGGTGTGTTAATAATAATAGTGATAATAATTAGATAGATAGTTAAATAAGTTTTTAAAAAACAAAAGAAAAGTGAGCCACATAATATCTTAAGTATTTGTCTTAGTTTCTTAGTTGTTCTATGACAGAAATATCACAAGTTGGTGGCTTTAACGAACAAAAAAAATTATTTTCTCACAGTTTTAGGAGGCTAGAAGTCTGAATTCAGGGTGCTAGCTCTAGGGGAAAGCTTTGTCTCTCTGTGGCTCTGGGGGGAAAATCCTTGTCTCTTTCAGCTTCTTTTCCTTGGTTCCTTGGTGATTTCCAGGTGACATCAATCTTCCGTTTGTGTTCCCTTGCTTCTGTGCCTAATCTGCTCTTTTTTATATCTCAAAAGTGATTGTCATAAGACGCACCCTATTCTGATACAGTTTCATTAACATAGCAGAAAAGCCTGTTTCCAGATGAGATTACATCCACAGCAAGGGGGATACAGTTCAGTCTGTAACAAGATTATTTCAGTACCAAGATTCTACAGTTAAATTGTTCTTGGTACAGTTTTTATCAGATATAATTTATTGTTTTAATTGAAAATTTGGATTCGTGTAGATTTTATATGATAATGTTTACTTAACCTGAATAATCAGTTATTAGAGCATTTTATTTCTCAACTTCATCAGATGTGAGGTTTTTACTAAAACTTTGAAATAGAATTAACTACCCTATTGTCACAACCAGGAGCCCTAGTGTCACAGTGGTTAAGTGCTTGACTGCTAACCAGAAGGTTGGTAGTTCAGCCCACTCAGCAGCTCTACGAGTGAAGGATCTGGTAATCTGCTTCTATAAAGATTATAGGCAGGAAAACCCTGTGGGGCAGTTCTGCTATGAGTTGGAACCAACTCAGTGGTACCCGACAACAACAACATTGTCACAACCAGGAAATAATTTTGCTCACAAATCAAAAATTGGCATTGTGTAAAATAGACATTACACTAATAAAACAAGAGATCTGGGTTCTATTCCTGGTTTGACACAGATTTTCCAAGAGACCTTGGCCTCTGAAAATTCTGATTTAAATGACTTCACAAAAAGATAGAAATAAATAAGAAACTAACAATAGTTGACTGTGCTGGCATCATTGATAAAACATAGCTTAATGCCACAAAATATTACTTATATTTTATCACTACTGCAGGTGTTTTTGTATTTTTATGTATTTGATTTTAATACAATGGTATAAGACAAATAAGGAATCCTTGGGTGATACAAACATTTAAGTGCTTAGCTACTCACTGAAAGGTTGGCAGGTGATCCACCCAGAGGCACCATGGAAGGAAAGCCTGGCAATCTCCTTCTGAAAAGTCACAGCCTTTGAAAATCCTATGCACATTTCTACTCTGAAGCACATAGTGTTGCCATGAGTTGGAATCGACTTGATGCCAATGGGTTTGGAATTTTTTGGTTATAAGACAAACAGCTAATCTTATTTTTTACATGTTTTAAGTAAGTCACTAGAATACTTCCTGGACTTTTGACTTATCTTTGGTACTGAATTAATAAATTATGAAAATTCCTTTTCTAAACAGATTATTCCTGGTAAAAAATATGCAACCAGAATTGCCCCTAACCACCTAAATGTTTATATCAATCTGGCCAACCTGATCCGAGCAAATGAGTCCCGACTGGAAGAAGCAGATCAGCTGTACCGACAAGCAATAAGCATGAGGCCCGACTTCAAGCAGGCTTACGTTAGCAGGTATCCTAGTTCACTTTAGAGCTATGATTATAGAGGGTTGAAACTGCCTCTGTCTGTACATTTTGACCATTTTGACTCAGTTGGAGCTTTTTTCCTTTTAATAACCTTACATGCCAACTAAGAGTATACAAGAGCATAATCTGACACTCAAATTTCATTGATTTGAAATTGACAAGGGAGTCTCTGACTTAGTATAGCAAACTTAAGTTATGTATGAAAGAAAGGGTAGAAGAAGCTCTTGCTTAGTTTCATTTACTTTTCATCACCTGTTTAGGACACATGAAAGTTGTAATGTGTAATAAAAACCAAACCTGTTGCTGTCGAGTAGGTTCCAACCCACAGCGACCCTATAGGACAGAGTAGAACTGCCCCATAGAGATTCCAAGAAGCAGCTGGTGGATTCAAACTGCCGACCTTTTGGTTAGCAGCCATAGCTCTTAACCAGTGCTTCTAATATCCAACTCTTAGGAACTTTCTTAAGTAAATGTTGAGAGTTGACCGATTATTGATGCCTTTGCAACAAAGAAGACTTTTTAGTTGTAAGTAAAAAATGTTTTTCTGGCATCATACTAAAAGTTAATATATTTTCCTATGAAAGTGTTATTGTTTGTATTTTACTTGAGGAAAATTGTATGTTAAACTTCTTTTTGTAGCTTGGCCCAGAAACCTAATCATAATTTATATCATTTGTTTCTAATGGAGAAATGCTTTTAAAACTTAGTAAGTTTTTGAGATAAAAATCCATTTATGAGTTGAGGGCTGTCTTTAGCCTTATCTAGTACTTGCTGAAGTACACTAGGTTTAGTGCAGTTAAATTTATAAGTAAAACCTGTCATGTGTTTAATCCATAAAGAATTATTTGGTAGTCAGTCTCTGCCCCTAAAAAATAACATTTTGGTTAGATGCTCATTCTTGAAATTGTGTTACTGAGAATTAATAGTTGTTCAATTGATTTCATTACTATGCAGATATTATAGGAAAGAGTAGTATTATAATAAGTAACTGTCTTTTTAGCTCTGCCTATGTGTGATTTATGCATATATACTTAAGCAAAATGATTTTTTATGCTTTCAAACAGAAAATAGAACCATATTACACATATTTATACAGAGATTTTAAAACTATGATCCTCATTTTCAGATATGTTCCTCAAAAGTGTCTGCAGATGGCACTCACACCCTCCCACCCTGCCAGATCAGCTTCTTTAAATTTTCTTTTAATACATCATTTTACAAAGATATATTGAAGAAAACCAATTTTAAAAGGGGTTACAAATTTCACATGCTCTGCTTTTTGCACAATGAGACATGTAACATAGATTTGAATGGTAGAATTTCCCCCGTCACTACTGTATTTTTCTTCTTCAGATACTAGTATTACTTCATTTCCCAGCAAATTCCTTGATCTTCCTACTCTATTTAGCTGCCATTTTTCTGATTCAATCTACTCTGCCTCCTTTCAAGATACGTTCAGAAAATATATTTTCTCTGTACCCTTTCTTCAAGACCTCCCCACATTGTACCCTCTTAAAAGACAGGCATGCTTTTCCTCCTTTAATAATATTTCAAATGTATTAAACCCAAGTTTGCTAAAACTAAGGAATTCAGGTTTGAAGCAGTCTCAGAGAGTTATTTTTGAAGGAGAACTGTAAGAGCCTAAGTTAAAAAGCAAAAAGAAAGCTGTAGGTATGTGGAAAGGCTTAAAACTTGTCAAAAAAGGTATCTATAAACTGGCATGTTAATGTTGTAAATAAGGCTTGTGTTTGATTTTTTTTCCACAGAGGAGAATTGCTTTTAAAAATGAATAAACCTCTCAAAGCAAAGGAAGCATATCTTAAAGCACTAGAGCTGGACAGAAATAATGCAGATCTTTGGTACAACTTGGCAATTGTTCTTATTGAACTTAAAGAACCAAATGAAGCTCTAAAAAACTTTAATCATGCTTTAGGACTAAATCCAAAGCATAAGCTAGCACTTTTTAATTCTGCTATATTAATGCAAGAATCAGGTATGTTTTCTCAAATATATTTAAACAAATTGTAGTTTGGAAGTAGAAAAACCTTAACTTAAACTCCATTACCCGTAGCAAACATTTTATGAATGGATAATTTATATCAAAAGTATGCATAAATGATTACGGGAAGAATGTTTTAAAAAGTTGAAATAAACTCTTCTGAAGTAACATACACTACCATACACTCCATTACTGTTAGTTATTCTGATATGTGCTGACTGATTTTTCAGACAGTCTAGTAAGCAATACTATTATTAGTATTAATTTCTTATTCTGCCATTCTATGTACATAAATATAATAAAACCACTTTTATATATAAATGTACTGTCCAAGTAATCTGAATTTGAAATTTTTTTAATATAATTTAGCTCTAGAGAGCCAACAGCATTATATATCTTAGGAAAAATAGCATTCTCTTTTCCCTTGATTTATAAGACCAAATACTTTGGGCGTTTTATATCAATTTTTACTTAGTTTTCTGAGATATTGTTATAATTTCCTATAATTTATCAAAACCATTATTAATCACAACACATCTGGATATTTGATCTATAATTTATATGGGAATATTAATTCTTCCTCAGAAAACAGTGTATATAATTTATGATATTTTGTTCATTTTTATATTGGAAAAATGTATTTGCATTTTTACTTCTTAGGTAAAATTTTTAAACCTTTGCAGAAAATGAAAGAATCATAATTGTATTTTAGAGCTAAAGAGGACCTTTGAGTTTATTTATGTCAGCCTTCCATTTAGTAGATATGAGAATTGAGGGCCAAATGGATTTAATGACTAGTCCAACTTTAATGGTTAATATAGTAGCCAGCACAGGGTAAGAACTTACACCCACTGATTTCTTTTCAGATTTTCTTTATTCTACATCATACTGTCAGATAAAAAAAATAGAGGGAGATCTTTATGCTGGGTATTCAAGAAATGCATAAATTTAAGGAAAAACTAATTTTTAATTAAGTTAACTAATCTTAATAGCATCCTAAGGTTTGTAATTGTAGAACTTGAAAAATTTGTTTATTTGCAATAGAAATTATCCCAGCAAATATTTATTTCCTAAATGCTAATTTTATAGCTATATGTAATGGTATATTTTTGCCTTTGAATATAAAAAATTTAAAGTGGCAAACAAGAAAGTCTGATTCTGTAAGACTGAAACATTTCATTTACACAATAATAGTTACTGTTGTTGAACATTGTTACATAAATCTCATGTAATTCTTAGAAAATTAAATAAGTTAACGCAGAGAAGTTAAATAGCTTGTTCAGTGCATAAAGTCATAATGTTAACAGAACCATGATTAAATTTATGTCTTTGTTGGCACATCCCATGCCTCTTCCTCTTGGTTCTTTATTTTTCCTCTGCTACTCCCAGTTAGATTCGAAACTGTAAGTAGATGGTATTTCTCCCATTTTGCTTTCTGGGGCACTCTTACTGCCTGAAAGGAAAGGAGGTGAACTATCACTTAAATATTTTAAATACACTTTCTTTCCTATGAGGACTTTGAGATTTTCTCTTTCTGCTTTTTTATTTAGGTACAGAAATTAATTGATTTTGGTGTGTCATTTGTTTGTAATCTAGCTAGATAAATACTTGACAGTAACTTTGTTCATCAGACTTAGAATTCATTTGTTAGCAATATAATTATTTTTCTTATAAAAATAATCATTCTTAGGTGAGGATAAACTCAGACCTGAAGCTAGAAAACGACTTCTAAGCTATATAAATGAAGAACCACAAGATGCTAACGGTTATTTCAATTTGGGAATGCTTGCTATGGATGACAAAAAGGACGCTGAAGCAGAGATTTGGATGAAAAAAGCCATAAAATTACAAGCTGACTTCAGAAGTGCTTTGTTTAATCTGGCTCTCCTGTATTCTCAGACTGCAAAGGAATTAATGGCTTTGCCAATATTGGAAGAGTTACTCAGATACTACCCAGATCATATCAAGGGTCTCATTTTAAAGGGAGACATTCTGATGAATCAAAAGAAAGATATACTTGGAGCCAAAAAATGTTTTGAGAAAATTTTGGAGATGGATCCAAGCAATGTGCAAGGAAAGCACAATCTTTGTGTTGTTTATTTTGAAGAGAAGGATTTATTGAAAGCTGAAAGATGCCTGGTTGAAACGTTGGCATTAGCACCACATGAAGAATATATTCAACGCCATTTAAATATAGTCAGAGATAAGATTTCCTCATCTAGTTTTGTAGAACAACCAATATTCCCAACTGGTGAGACTTCAGGTATCAAAGGAGACAAAATTCCAACTGAAAATATAAAAGAAGTCAGAAGTGAGCCCAAGCCCACACAGACCATAAAAGCAAGTGATGATAAAGGTCAGTCAAAATCCAACACACAACTAGGAAAAAATGCAGACAAAGAGACCCCCCACAAAACAACAAAAGAAATCAAAGACATTGAGAAGAAAAGAGTTGCTGCTTTAAAAAGACTAGAAGAGATTGAACGTATTTTAAATGGTGAATAGTATTACTATTTATCATGTTAAACAGTGGTATCAAAGAACTTCAGTCTGTATCATGTGATTGTACTGGGAGCTGTGAAAAATAGCAAGAATACATAACAGTCTATCATGAGTTTCCTTTACATAGGATCAAAATAAGATTTTCATTGACCTATTTTAACCTACAATATATTATAAACAGTGATTTTTTTTGTGTTTTGGTGAATATAGCAGGATTATTAAATTGCAGGTGGTAAATTTGCATCCTTTGTTATAGAAAGAATGTCCTCGCAGAATAATCTGTACTACTCTCAAAAATAATTTGAGGCCTGAATGATAATCCCTTGGGGACAAATTGAACATATGCTGGTTAATTCTGTGTAATTCCTGCTTATTAGCCTACTTCATTTTTCTTTCACCTTTTGGAATCTGGCTATGGTTTAAGAACACTTATTGAATACATTTTTTTTTTTTCTTCAGTAATCCTTGTGTTTAAGCAAGGGACTTTGCACTACAAAAGAATACTGACTTCTTTTTATGTTATATTTTATTATTTTGTTAACTTTTTGAAGGAATGCCAAATGAAACGTTTTGAAGTCAGTCATATGACATGTTAGCCTGAGAATATATTTTCATAATAGTATACTTGCCCATAAATTCATCTGAAATGCAATTTTTAAGCAGGTAAAGGTTTACACACACACACACACACGGTGCTCATATATATTTTCGGTTTTTTTCATATGTATAGAGAGTTTTACAACATGAATCACATAATCATAATTTTTCTTTGATTTCCACTCCCCAAACTATTCATGTTTCTTGGGGTTCATAGTCATATTAAGAAGTCTAACTATAGCTTTATTTAAACTTTTGAGTTATAGTAGATTTTTCTTTCATCTTAGGGTTATCTGTCTGGTATTTTTGGAATTTTAATTTTCTTTTTCCAAAAATCACACCTTAATCACTCTTTGACGCCCTTTTAGATACCTTAAGCAACTAAATTAAATTCTGTTTAACTGAAGGAAAAACTGTGACAACTTTAAGCACTAAGTTCTGTTGTATCTTGCTATGGTGTATATTTTTATTAAATAATTATTTTGACTACTGAGCATTCATAAAAATTCTAATTCCATCAAGTATGGAAAACAAATTGCTATTTTATTTTCCTATGTATGCAAACATGACTTCACCAAAACTGCGTCATTTTTGGCGTACTGTCCAGCTATAAAAGATATTTAGCCTAGTAGCAGATCAGGAGATTGTCAGTTGGTTTTTGAAAATTTAAACTCGTACATTATGTTAGGTTGGAGAGTTGATACAAATCAAATTTATTACCTTAAATCAGATTTCTTTCTTTAGTTAAAGTACATTTCATATTAGTTTCACAATACCCAATAAAGTTAGTTTGAATTTAAAATGTTAAAGCTCAAGCTATCCTGGGATAGTAGCTATTTCTAATTATGTAGTAGTTCACAAACTGTATTCCACTACTTTCTAATTATGTGTATTTCAGAAACCATATTCCCATAACATTTTTTAAAGAAATGTTTTATAAATAGGTCATAAGAAACATGGACTGCATTTAAGACCTACTCTTACTAGGTTCCCTGAGGATCTGTCATAGATTTCTTTTAGAGAGTTTAAAGCGAGCACTGACTCCAGTGGGAGTTAATTTTTCAACCAGGAGATTCTCTTAAGCATCAAAGCAATACTTAATTTCAGTTCCTGAATTATGGGTTGTAACTCCAGATATAAGGTAGAGAATACCTCATATACCATTACTTGAAAAGTAAAATCTATGTCATTCTTATGTTCTCTTTACATATCTTGAGGAAAAGTTTGACTGTGAACTTCTTTTATACTATTGAGTGACACATGGTTCAGGATAGTAGAAGGGAATATGAATGAATATGAAGACATTTTCATGACAGTAGATCGTAATAAAAACTTTGAGTAGTATTTTAATAAAATTATATCCAAATTGTATTAATGTATTAATATTATCCAGTGATTTTTATAGAAAAAATAGTTATCCTCCATATTACCACTTAAGTAGGGAGCTTTTAATATGGACCCCACTTTGTACAAATCAAATCTGAATCTCTGACAGTAGAACCAAGCTTCAGTTTTTTCAAAAGTTCTCAAAGTGATTGTAATTTGTAGTCAGGGTTGAGGACTACTGCTCTAAAGTAGTTCAAGAAAATCTTTTTATATCTCGTATATTAACGTTTTAAACAAGCAGTATAACTCAATTAAAGTTTGATGTTTTAAGCTTCATTAAAGAATATATTTCTCTAATACCCAACCAAACCACACCCCGTTGCCTTCCAGTTGATTCTGACTCATTGCAACCCTATAGGACAGATTCGAACTGCTGACCTTTTGGTTAGCAGCCACTTAAGTTCCATCGAGCTAATTTGTTTAAGATGATTATTTCTTCTCTTTAAAAATCGTAATAAAAATTTTATTTAAACTGCTCAGGTGAGAAAAGGTAATGGATTTTTTTTCCCTCTGGAGCTGCCTCTTTTTGTGGGGAAAACAAACCTGTTTCTGTTGAGTCGATTCTGGTTCATAGCAACCCAGTAGGACAAGGTAAGGTGGGAAAAATTAAGCCCAGTTTGCTAACCTGTGGTTCAGAGATGTGAGCATCTATAAATCGGGAGATGAGGGGGGTACTTTTACAGGTTTGTGTGCTGGTGAGGGGGTGCAGTTTTAATTCTCACTCTGTTTTAGAAAAGAATCTTCTACCCAGGAGTTCTGGGAAATCTTTTGTCAATCCCCAAGAGGCAATTATGTTACTACTTCACTGCATCTCAGAAGGAAGAATTAAGTTTTTCATATTGCTCCTGTACATGTTTTATTATTAACAGTTGGAATCCAGCAACTAATTTTCTGAAGTCAGTGACTTGGAGAATAAACTAATAAATGTGTAATTGTATTTTGCAATTTTGTGTTTACTTTTTTGTAAATACTTGGTATGTGAATTACACGATTCTAATAAAACCTCATATGTTTTCATTACATCTAGCTTGAACTCTCAACTTGATATGTTATAGACTGCTTCTTTAAAGATGCTTTAATGAAAAATATTAAGAAAAATATATAGATTTGTATGTCAATTTATACTTCAGAAGTCCATGTATTCGTCATATTTATTTTTTTAAAAATATCCTAATTGCATGACTGATATTTAAAATGAACCCCCCAAAATATACCTGAGCCCAGAGTTATCTGTTGAAATCTGTCAGCCATCCATATTAAGGGTTCATATAAAAATAATTTAAAATTGTATGCATTTTTTATCACTGTACCATATTTCTAAATATTCACTATTAAACTGATACTTTTTAAAACCTTAACCTGAATTGCTTTTTAGTATTATAATGAAAAACACAATAATGTATAGAGATTTTGCCCCCATGAATAAAGAGCTAGCATGTTGTTTATTAGCAATCACCTGAGAAAGGCATGCATTAAATTAGTACATGACAGTGACACATTTTTAACCCTGAGTGACAAAAACCAAATGAAAATGAGACAGTTAAATTTGGAATTTTACACACACCATTGGACGTCAGTGTAGTGAAATTATTGGGAATTTGAGTTCTGGATCCATCTGGATTCAAATTCTGGTACCACACTTACTGGTTATATAATTTAGGGGAAATTTTTTAAAGTATATTTTTGTTTCCTCGTCTGTAAATTGGGGAAAACATTTTCTTCATAAAGTTATTAAAAGAATTAAATTGCTTAGAACAGTTTCTAGCACATAGTAAGCAGCGTTAATCAGCAGTGCTTAGGCTTGCATTTGATGTATATGATGTCTACGTGTGCTAGCAAAGATAGTATCTGTCAGTGATACTTGTGATAGCAAACAAATGATTAAAAATCTAATATTAATGCTTATTCCTTAGCCATCTAAGGCAATAAATTCATAGATAGCCATTATTAAAAAAAAAAAAATTGCCATCAAGTTGATTCCAACTCAGAGTGGACCCTATAGGACAGAGTAGAACTACCCCATAGGATTTCCAAGGAGTGGCTGGTGGAATAGAACTGCTGGCCTTTTGATTAGCAGCCAAGCTCTTAACCATGGCACCACCAGGGCTCCTTTATAACCATTATAAAAAAAACCTGTTACTGTCAAGTCAATTCTGACTGATAGTGACCCTGTAGGACAGATAACCATTATAAACCAATAGAAACCAAACCCGTTGCCATCTAGTCGATTCCCACTCATAGTGACCCTACAGGACAGAGTAGACCTGCCCCCAAAGAGTTTCCAAGGACTGCCTGGTGGATTTGAACTGCTGACCTTTTGGTTAGCAGCCATAGTTGTCAACCACTATGCCACCAGGGTTTCCAACAGCCATTATAATTGGGGTTAAAATGCACAAATAAATTAAGATACCTGAAATTTACACTAACTTGTTCATTTGCTGTTCACTGCCATTGGGGAGGTAGCATAAAATATGAATGCTTAAAAGTCTCTGAAGACAATCTGACAAATTCATGTTTTGTGGAACCCACTTTTTAAATAACATTTCTGTCATATCAACTGAGTGTCCCATCAACTAGCATTTATATTCTATAAACCTGGTGCCTTCTCATGTTTCTGCCTTGAGCAAAACTCTCCTCAGCAAACATCCTAGTTTGTCATTTCTTAAAGACATTCATGATCAAAACAGTCGACTTTACCCCTTCTCCCCTATAGTTTTATTAGTTTCAGATTATTAGGAAAGAAGTTTGATTAAATTAACTCGTATTAAAGTATGAATGATTGGTGGAGCTTGTTAGCCATCTCCCAGGTTAATTCAAGTGAACCTCTTACTTTGTGAAGTTACAGGCAGTACAGTGGAAACTATTTCAGGGGTTTTGAGTTTCTCAACCACCTTGCCTTTGTAAATGAGAGAAACCATAAAAAAGGATTTTAACATTAATAAGGCCACTTCTGACCAGTCTTGTTTTTGATGAGCCCTGGCAAATAGTCATGTTTTGATGGACCCTGGTAGTTATTAGTAACTGGACTGTCAGTAAAATCAGACTAGGTCCAATAGTGGTGTTTGTAAAATGAATTCCTGAGCAGTAAAGAGTGGGTATATATATATATACATATATATATATAATGTATGATCTCTTTTTATTACATCATTTTTTCCCCTCTCTGTGGAGCAGTGATTTCAGCTATATGTAATTACAAATCTCCAGCCCAGATTTTCTCTAAGCTCCAGAAATGTGAATTCAGTGGTCTACTCGTCATCACATTCTCAGGCATTCATTCCCCTCATCCTCTTCCAAACCCCATGGCCGAAGATAATAAGTTATTTTGTTTAAAAAATAAAAAACTGAGGGCTAGATAGCAAGAAAGTGAAAGCCAATGAGAGAGGGAGAGAAAAAATCCAACTTTAGGCTTGGAAGGTAGATAGGACTCTCCAGGGACATAAGACCTTGCTAATGATTTACCTACTCAAAACAGTATAGATATTGATAAAGTTTAAATCGTAAGTAGGATAAATACACATGACTATAGGTCTCAGGTTAAAAACAAAACAAAAATACGCAAAGAATTTGGAACTTTTAAACCATCAAAAGAAAACTATCCAATGGAATGTAGCATTAGGGAGAAGGAAAAAGTACAGTACTGACACACAGGATTGTTGCATTTGACTGGAAAAGGAGAGTAAAATCTCCCAAAATTTTACCTTGCTTAAGTGACAAAAACCTGCCAGAAAGAGGAGACCTAAAACAGATCTAAAACTCCCTGCCGCTGCAATACATTTGCCTGAATTTGAACTTTCATGGGGTAGGAATTTGAAGAGCTAAGGCCCAAATCTCTAAAGGCAGAACTTCTAAAACTGTTGTTGTTATGTGCTGCTGAGTCAGTTCCTACTCATAGTGACCTACGTACAGTTGGATGAAACACTGTCTGGTCCTGCACCATCCTGAGAATCGTTGTGCTTAAGCCCGTTATTGCAGCCATTGTGTCAATCCGTTTCGTTGAGGGCCTTCATCTTTTTCACTGACCCTCTGCATTACCAAGCATGATGTACTTCTCCAGGGACTGATCCCTCCCGACAACATGTCCAAAGTATGTGAGACGTAGTCTTGCCAACCTTGCTTCTAAGGAGCATTCTGGTCTTACTTCTTCCAAGACAGACTTGTTCATTCTTCTGGCAGTCCATGGTATGTATATTCAATATTTTTGAACACCACAATTCAAAGGCACCAATTCTTCGGTCTTCCTTATTCATCGTCCGTCCAGCTTTCACATGCCTATGAGGCGATTGAAAGCACCATGGCTTGGGTCAGGCACACTTTAGTCTTCAAGGTACATCTTTGCTTTTCAACACTTCAAGGAGGTCTTTTTGTAGCAGATTTGCCCAATGCGATGCATCTTTTGATTTCTTGACTGTTGCTTCTATGGGTGTTGATTGTGGATCCAAGTAAAATGAAATCCTTGACAACTTCGAGCTTTTCCCCATTTATCATGATGTTGCTTATTGGTCCAGTTGTGAGGATTTTTGTTTTCTTTATGTTGAGGTGTAATCCATACCTAAGGCTGTGGTCTTTGATCTTAATCAGTGCTTCAAGTCCTCTTCACTTTCAGCAAGGTTGTGTCATTAAAAGCCTAGGAAGGCCATGCCCAAGGAAAAAGGACAAACTAAAAGTTGATTAAGTCACAATTTGCAGTCCAAGTCAACCCAGCTTAATACATGGTTGAATTAAGGTAATGAGCCACTCATTCTATATTCCTAACGGAGGAAAGGGAAAACACCTCATTGGTGGGCCATTTAAGGATTTAGTCCTTCCTCATCAGTCCATGCATTTCTGGAGGTGTGGAGCCCAGAGCATATGACTCAGAACTAAGTTTAAGAATGGGGATTTGACCAAATCAAAGCCAACAAAATGCTCTATCGTTTTGCTATGGCTTCAGTAATTTAAAGTAAAAGAGGATATGCATTTAAAATTGTGGTAACCATCTTCCCACCACAAGGATCCCTGTGTGAGAACAGAACCATGACAAAGTAGGCCATCATAGAGATCAGTAAGGTCACTGTGTTACGTGACTGAAAAAACAATGAAGTAAACCAAAGTGGAAGCAACCTGAGTCACATCTGAGGGCTTGTGCCAAAATTTGAACAGGAACTAACTAGACTTTGTATTTTTTAATCTGGCTAAATTTATGGGGTCAGCTGAAGGGCAGTTTGGGCCAGCCAGTCTGGGAAGTTGGAAGTTTTGATTAAGTGTTAGCAAAACAACTGGTTAAACTGTCTCCTGTGTATCTTGTGCTAAATGAAGCAATAGGATTAGAGAACTTGTTTTGAAAAAATCAGCATGTTAGGGTATGTTGGCTAGTGAAGCCTTTAGTAAGGTCAAACTATAATAAAGAAAGTTTAAACTGGAGCTGTTCCATATGAAAACAGAGAGATCGGAAAATATTGTTTTGGTATAGTGGTCTCTTCTACCTGCAGTCTGCAGTCCAAGATGGCTGCAACTCTAGTAGCAGGGTTAGAAAAGGCAAACTCTCTGACCCAAACTCACATTAACTCAAGCAAAATCAGAGGTAGGAGACTTAGCAAGAATTATGATTGGTAGTTGGGAAAGTTATATTCTAGTCTGTCAGGCCTCTCCCATGTTATTCCACTTCAGCAGTCATTGCCTGACAAAGGGATTAATTATCCCCATGGAGAAATGCAGCCCAAGGGCACAGATACCAAGAAAGAGAACATTAATCACAGGGCTAAAGAGACTGGCAGAGCTTGGTGGCCATGGACAATTTTAGAAGACAGGAAATCCAAAGCTTATTTCCAGAACTAAAGACAGATTCTTCATGATATCTCACTTTGTTTATTACCCTGTAGTGTAGACCGAAAAGTAATAAGCTAAAAGTATATCAAGAGTTCAAATAAATTTTACTGTGAGAGCAACTCCTAACCTTACTAACAAGAGCCTAAGGTTGCTCAAGCCCTAAAATAACCCTCTGACACCAGAACCTGAGCCTAAAGGAAGTGCACTGATAAAGAATTACAGTATTCATCTCAGCTATGGCCATGGGAGACAACTGTGTTATAGACTGAATTTTCAAAGTAGACCTCACACAAACCATAGATCTTATCTGACATGAAACTTTATTAACAATTTAGAGACTACAGGCAAGAACCAGTTTTAAAAAACAAACAAAAAAAAAAAACCTACCCTTTTCCTAGAGATCACCAAACCATCAAATTTAGCTTCCAAAAATGTCCTTTTATTCATCATTGGGATGTGTTTCAGTTTCAGATTACAAGATGAGTTTTGTACATGGAAACATTGTTCACAAAGTAAGCCATTTGAATTTAGAATTCCTCTATGTTACACTCCTTTAATTACATAGACTACATGACTAAACGCATTCTTAGCTAGCCATGACCCATACATAAATCCATAAGTTTCAGGCTTATTTATACATAATAACAAAAAATAGACTGATTAGAAATATCCTTCTAAAACATTTGAAGTTAAGTAATCCCTGATTATAAGGAGGTCTTGTGGAGGTCACTGATTTCCCCTAAGGAAGAAGTGGTCTACTAACCTACCATTAACTTTTTCCTTCCCAACGGTGGATAAGAAAGATCCTCTTAGAGAGCAGAACTATGGCAGCCAGACTCGTTGACCAAGGAACTATATTTCACCTCTAGGTGATAGTTCTTGTTCTACCTGTCATGCAAGACATGATATGTGCTATGTACTAGCAGCCATTTAATGTTTTTCCTTCCCCAAATGGAACCTTAGAAATAATGTGTATTGAATGTGTTGGGATTCATTAAACTTAGTATTTAGCATTAGTTCCCTGGGTCAAGAGGAGTTAGATATGAGTCTGACTGATAAAACTGTGTATTGAACAGATGTTGTGGACTTAGAGCAGAGTACAGTAAATAAATGAGGCTTATTTCTTTGGGCTGCAGGATAGGGTGTGTTTTCTGTGGGGCATGATATAATTTTGTAATGTAGACAGACTTTTTTTGTTGAAACTGAGACATTTAAAGGCATATGGATGGATGTTTCCTGCTCAACATTTGTTTGCTGCTTAACATCAATTTACCCTCTTTTCAGTACTGTCATTTGGAGATTCATTCAGGGATGCCCCACTGTGATCCATACTGATGGAAATAAGTATACTTCACCCTCTTGGCTACAGTGATTTGCACCAAGTTCAGGGAATTTTATGTGGCATAATCAGAGTCAGTCAGAAGCAATGTGACTTCTACTAGGAATTCCCAGAAAGAGTCTCTTGTTACTTTCCCATTGTAAGTAAGTCTAGAGTTAGAGAAGCCATCTACACAAAGGGAAAGGGCATGGAGTCTGACAGTAGAGCCCGCATGATGGATGAACAGAAATGAGTAGAAAGATTCTGGGTCCAAGTGACATTGTTCAATAATCAAGCTGCAGTAGAAGCTGGAAATTGAGTTTTTCAGGCAATTGCTTTTTTGTTTTTGTTGTTCTCAAACCTTTTTGGATTGGGTTTCTTGTCACATAAATAAGATCCTACTTACACATAATATTAAAAATTTTAAATACACTTTCAATCCAAGAAAAGATCTTTTCGAAGCAACATGTTTTTCTCCTGGAGTCAATCTGACATTAATCAAAGACAGATTGGAACTGATATGATTGCACAACAGGAGGTAATATAAGAAACTTTTTTTTTTCACACTTCCTGGGGTTTGTATCCTCTTTTGAAAATCTGCAAACAAAACAAAAATTAAAAAAAATCTGATTAATGTGCCTTAAAGGATCTTCACCCATTGCACTCCAGCTCAACCAAGCTTCTTGCTGAGCTACCACCTCAGGGCCCTTGCACTTCCTTCTCTCTCTGCTTACAATGCTCTTCCCAGGTATCCACATGAATTTCTAACCTGATTTAGATTTCTTCTGAAATAGATTCAGGCATGAAATTCAATGAAAAAGTGAAAGGAAGGATAAGATTGAAGAGTAGTAAAGGAGGTAATGATAATAGGCCAGGACATAATAATAGATGGAAAACCATTATTAAAAGTAAAAAAAAAAAGAATTAACTTGACCATGAAGACCATGTGTTAATACCACTGTTTTGGGCACTTCCTGAAATTGATGTACCAACTGTTGGCACAGATGAGGGTAAATGTGGCAAGTTTTGGGGGTTTTAGGGAGTAAAGGGATTATGATTCTATAAATTACGTTCTTTCAATAATTCTCTTTTGCATGGTATTTTCTTCTCTTGAGTGTGTATTCTTTTGATTATTATGTCTTTGGCCTTAGGTATCTTCCTTCCAAGGAGGCTTATATATGGAATCATGTCTGGGCTTGAGATGAATGTCTTTGAAAGTCTTGAATAGTCAACTATGATCAGAGTGTAGTTCAGAGGACAGGAGTGGTGAAGTAAGCAACTTCTTACTCTTTACTTTAAGGCATACTTGGAGTGGTGAGATACAGAAACGTAGAACCAAGTTTCTATGCTGGGGTAAAAGAGCAGGTAGTCTCTACTCATGCTCATAAGCAGAAAAAGTCAAAGAAGCCCTTGAGATTCACATATGATTTAGGTCTAGGTCTAAACATCCAGTGGGTAGCAGAAGTAATCCTTAAGCCCTAAGACATTCAGACACTTTCTTTTTGTGGTTATATATTGTTAAGTATAACTTTATTTTATTTGTTTTATTTTAATGCATTTTAGGTAAAAGTTTATAGCGAAAATTAGTTTCTCATGCAAAAATTTATACACAAATTTTTTTGTGACGTTGGTTGCAATCTCTGCATTGCATCAGCACTCTCCCTCTTTCCCTTTCCACACTGGGTTCTCCGTGTCCATTCCTCCAGTTTTCCTGGCCCTTCCTGTCTTCTTGTCTTTGGTTTTGAAAGCAGATGTTGCCCATTTGGTCTCGTATGCTTGGTTGTACTAAGAAGCACATTCCTCACTTATGTTATTGTTTGTTTTATAGGCCTGTCTAGTCTTTAACTGAAAGATGGACTTTGGGAGTGTCTTCAGTTCTGAGTTAGCAGGGTGTCTGGGGGCTGTAGTCCTGGGGGTTCCTCCAGTTACTGTCAGACCAGTAAGTCAGGATCTCTCACTCTGTCTGGAACCCTCTATTGTGATCCCTGTCAGAGAGGTTGGTGGTGGTAGCCAGGCACCATCTTGTTCTTCTGGGCTCAGGCTGGTGGAGGCTGTGGTTCATGTGGTCCATTAGTCCTTTCGACTAATATTGTGCTTGTGTCTTTGATTTTCTTCATTCTCTTTTGCTCCGAACGTGATGGGACCAATAGATATATTTTAGATGGCTGCTCGCAAGATTCTAAGATCCCCAGATGCTACTCACCAAAGTAGGATGTAGTACAGACAGCTTTTGAAGATAGATTTTTTTTCTTTTTGTAATGGTCATAGCTCTTGGCTAATGTGGATTAGATCAAGGATGTACAGGAGCTGTGTTGTTGTTGCTGTTGTTAGTTGCCATCTAATCAGCCCTTGACTCATAATGATCACAACAGAAGGAAATGCTGCCTGGTCCTGTGTCAGCCCCATGATTGATTTCAAATTTGACTGTTGTGATCCATAGAGTTTTCACTGGCTGTCTTTTTAAAAGTAGATTGCCAGCCTTTCTTCCTAGTTTGTCATAATCTGTAAGCTCCACTGAAACCTTTTCAGCATCATAGCAACACACAAGCCTCCACTGACACAGGGATGGTGGCTGTGCATGAGGTGCATTGGCTGGGAATCAAACTCAAGTCTCCTATATGGAAGATAATTTTAAAGTGACTCAGCGAGAGGGGACTTTTGCAGTGGCTTGGAAAGTTTATCGAATTAAATGCTTGGTGAAAATAGAGAAGTTGAGTTAATCAAGCTACAATTGTTTGATGAAGGAACACTGAGTCACTTATTTGTAGAGCTGCTGTAAGTTGTTTGAGGTTGATATGTCTGTATGTGAATCAAGAGAGGAAGACCAGAAACATTTAAAGATTTTTTATACTCACAGTCCCTGGTGTTCACAGCATGCCTGGCAGGGTCACACGGGGAAAACATAAGGGGCAATAGTCACAAGGCAGAGATAGAGCAGGACTGTGGGAAAGCACCTTTATTGTGGTTTTCCTGGGAAATGTGACAGGGAGAATTCACCGAACTGGGATTTTATTGGTCAACTATATTTGAAACTTGTGCCTTGAAATCTAGGGTAGCTTACTAAAGAGGAAGTGGAGGGAGATTCTTATCTGGGCATAGCAGACATGAGTGGAGAAGGGTTACTTGGTGCAAATGTTAAATATACAGAAGCTAGAAAACATGGTGAACACAAAAGCCTATTGCATTTCCCAGTTTCAGAAAATTTGCAATATGGGGTGACTATGCTCCTTCTAACCCTAAGATCTGCACTACTCTTTTTCCTTATATTCTTGCAAAATCTCCATCACTGAAGATACATTAGGTTGGGTGTGTGTACGTTTGTGCACATACACACGTGTCTGACCCTAAATAGCCTTACTAGTACTGATAATAGATTTAGTAATTGTAATAGACTATAAGTCCTTTAATTCAGAAACCCAGGTGATCAAATAAAATTTAAATGCTTACATTTTCCATCTATAATACCCATATTTATTATTCAGAATATTGTTGCTAAACATATTTTAATTAATATAATATTCATTTAAGTAGTAATAATAACAACCATTTATTGACAGAGACAATTCTAGGAACTCTAAATAGACTTTCTCATTTGATCCTCACATCTGAAGTGAAAAAAATATTATTTTTAAAATGATAAAATTCAGATTTACAGAGGTTAAGTAAAATACCCAAGGAAATAGCTAATGGGAAAGTCAGGAGTTGAACTGAGACCTACCTCACTATGAAGTCTGTTCATTCCACTAGGCTACTGTCCGTCATACTGGTAAGCACTCATTTTTTTTAGAAAATATTCATTTGCATAATAATAATAGCTATCATAAATTGAGCACCAACCAGGTATTGTATTAGCCAAAGTCTTTGTCAGATCTACTTCACAGTATAGAAACAGATGTGTAAAAGAATAATTACAATAATATATGAAAGAGTACATATACATAAACACTTGGCCCTAAGATTTTCATGCTATGAGAGGCATGATATAATTGAGCCTGACTAAGGAAGAGCGGATTCAAATAGTTCACCTAGCCCACACTCTTACACTTACCCACAGGTTGAATGAGAGGTGGAATGGCATGCATTATTTCCATTATTTCTCTCTTCAAGCATAAAATTTAGTTCAAGTAACTTCAATGTGCCTAGAATGGAACTCTGATGTACTGCAAACATGCAACAAAAGATGTTGAATTTATTCCATTGAATAAAAGTCACTTTTTAGCACAATGCCCACAATGCCCTTGTATGATGGAATGGGAACTGTTTTTTCTACACTATCTTATTTAATCCTCAGAACATCTTTATTATGTAAGTAGGTATTAGCTTCATTTTACAAGTGAAGAGCAAAAGGTTCAGAGAGCTTAACACTTGCCCAAATTTGCACCTATAAAAATAACTGTCTTTGTAAAATTGTTGTTGTTAGTTGCCGTCGAGTTAGCTCCAACTCATGGCAACCACATGTACAACAGAATGAAATGTTGCCCAGTCCTGTGCCAATGGCACAATCATTGGTACGCTCCAGTCCATTGTTACAGCCATTGTGTATTTTTAGTGCCTTCCAACCAAGGGGGCTCATCTTCCTTTGTAAACTTAGCAAATTCCTGAAACATCTGAGTGTCTTCTCCAGTTAATTATGAGTTTCTCTAGTCTAATGATTATGGAAGGCTTAATAATGGCCCTCCAAAGATGTCTGCATTCAATTCCCCAGTGAATATGTTACCTTAAATTGCAAAAGGCCCTTTGTAGATGTGATTAAATTAAGGATCTTGAGAAAGGAAGATTATCCTGGATTATCTGGTGGACTGGAAATAATCACAAGAGTTCTTATAAGAAGGAGACAGGAGTGTCAGAAGCAGAAAAAGGAGATGTGATGACAACCAGAGATTGGAGTGGTGCACTCTGAAGGTGGAGGAAGGGACCATGAGCCAAGGAATGCAGGCAGTCTTCAGAAGCTGGAAAACGCAAGGAAACAGAATCTCCCCTGAAGCCCCCAGAAGGAATGCAGCCCTGCCCAACTTCTTGATTTTAGACTCCTGACTTAAATAACTATAAGAGTATAAATTTGTGTTGTTTTAAGCCACTAATTTGTGGTAATGCCATACAGTAGCAATAAGAAACTTATCCAGTGATCATATCTTATTCAGCCTGGGAATTAACAGAAGTGGAGTTCAAAATCCAGATCTCTTTCTTTTCAAGATTCTTTTTCAATATATGACACTGCATTCCTGCTTAAATTATCTGCCTCTCTTGGGCAGTGCTGTAAGCATTGACAAATCCAAAAGCTCAGTCCCTCTTTTCAAAACCTATGTGTGAACAAATTTGCTTTATATAATAATAAAGTGGTATAATTTAAGTGGTTTTTTTTAATATCCAGCATGTTTCATGAAATGAAAAGATAGAATTCTAATCTTATTAAGACATATTCAAGACTATTTTTTCCAGAAGCATACAAAAGATTTATCTTTTGAGACTGAAATTATTGAACTCAACATAAAAATCTGCAGACAGGAGGCAGGGCCAAGATGGCAGAGTAGTCAGACGGCTTCCTATTTCCCTCTTACAACAAAGACTTGGAAAAACAAGTGTTTTGATTGTATATGAAAATCTAGGAGCCCTGAACAAGGCAAAGTTGAGGAATTGGACTGAGTAGCAGGGGGAGAGGGAGATGGTTGGGAAGAAGCTAGAAGTGCCAGGCTGGGCTCGGCTCGAGCCACAGCTCTTCAGCCCCGACTGGATCAGAGGTGCGCTGGGAGCAGGCATACAGCTCCAAGTGTGTGCTAGGGAGGCAGTTTCCACATTAAGAGGATCCGGCAGCAGAGATTCTGCTTGGACGCTCCAAACCAGTGAAAAGCAGCTCCCAAGTGGCTAAAGGTAAGTACATGTGTGTGGTCTTTTGCAGGGATTTACAAAAAAAAAAAAAAAAAAGCCCATTTGGGAAAAACCTCTCTCCCTTTTACCTCCTCCCTCCCCGCCCTGCACCAGTCCGGCCTTCTGAAGTCTCTGCATCCTCTGGGCTGGAAGTAGATCCCAAAGGGTACCCTGACCCATTCTTCTGGCCCTGCAGAGGGAACAAATAAGCTACTGGCTCCCCTAAGCCAGGAACTCAGGGTTGGCACAGCTCCTTTGCTAGGCACAGGCATAAGGGGCCCACAGACTCTGAGTGCCTTCCACCCCTGTATAGACTTGTGTGGACCCATCTCAACAGCGTAGGCCCTCACTACCACAGTACAACTGGGTAAACACTTCAACTGTTTCAGCTGTCAACTGGCAGATTTGTGACCCATGACACAGCCCTGCCCTTTAAACAGGCACATTTATGGGTCCGCACCAGGGGCTTGAGGACTGGTGGCTCCACCTACTTCACCTAGTCACCTGCTACAGGGGTCCAAGAATAAGTGGTGCCCCTGAGTCTTTATAGCCAACAGAGTAGGGGGCTCATAGTCAAGCTGCAAAACTCACTTACCTGCTCGCTCTAGAGAATAAGGACACTCTTTCCTTTCAGATACTCAGGGGCAGCCGTCAGCCCCCTGCCTTGCTCAGCACATGGCCCCCTACTGTAGCCAGAAACCTGTGCCTACACCAAACACTCGTGCCTCTCTAAGACTGTAGGTGAGAGCTTGCACCACACACTTGGTGACTGACTGCCTGGACACCTGAACTGAACCCATACAGCAAAATTTAATGGACTCCTGTGTGCACATAATTAGTTACAGAACTAACTACCTGGTGACAAGACATTAAAGCTTCAAAGACAACAATAATCAAACTAGTGCACATGAGCAGCCTATTTGGGCATATCAAAACAAAACAAGAAGCTAGGATACACTAAACAAATATAAAATAAAATTATAATAACTTATTGATGGCTCAGAGAAAACAGTCAATATCAAAGCACATAAAGAGGCAGTCCATGATGGCTTCAGCAAGCTCCCAAAATAAAGGATCAATAAATTCTCTGGAGGAAGAGAATGTATTGGAATTACCAGAGGTAGAATACAAAAGATTAATATACAGAACTCTTCTAGAAATTAGAAAGGAAATTCTACAAAATGCAGTAATTGCCAAAGAACATACAAAGTAGTAGTGGAACTTAAAAAAGTTATTAAAGAACATAATGACAAATCTAATACGCTGCAAGAATCCATAGAGAGACAGCAATCAGAAGTCTAGAAGATTAACAATAAAATTTCAGAATTAGACAACTCAATAGAAAGTCATAGGAGCAGAACTGAGGCATTAGAAGTTAGAATTAGTGACATTGAAGATAAAGCACTTGACGCCAGCTTATTTGAGGAAAAATCAGTTAAAAGAATTAAAAAGAATGAGGAAATTCTAGGAGTTATGTGGGACTCTATCAAGAGAACTAACCTACGAGTGATTGGAGTACCAGAACAGGGGGAGATAACAGAAAATACAGAGAAAATTGTTGAAGATTTGTTGACAGAAAACTTCCTTGATATCATGAAAGATGAGAAGATATCTATCCAAGATGCTCATTGAACCCCACATAAGGTAGATCCCAAAAGAAAGTCACCAAGACATATTATAATCAAACTTACCAAAACCAAAGTTAGAGAATTTTAGGAGCTACTAGGGATGAAAGAAAATTCTTCTACAAAGGAGAGTCAATAAGACTGAGATTGGACTACTTAGCAAAAACAACGCAGGCAAGATGGCAATGAGATGACATATATAATGCCTTGAAGGAAAACAACTGCCAGCCAAGAATTATATATCCAGCAAAACTGTCTCTCAAATACAATGGCGAAATTAGGGCATTTCCAGATAAACAGAAGTTTAGGGAATTTGCAAAAACCAAACCAAAACTACAAGAAATACTAAAGGGAGGCCTCTGGTTAGATAATCTAGAACATCAGATAACAATGCAAGACTAGAACACAGGACAGAGCAAACAGATATTGACTCAGATAGGCAAGTCAAAAGTACATCAAACCTAAAACACTGAAAATAGGGAAACAGAGGTATCAATAGGTAAAAACAACATTAAAACAAAAAAGAGGGAAGTAAAAAATGCAGACATAGATTTTTCATATGGAGGGGAGGTCAAGGCAATATAAAGAAATAAAAGACTGGTATAAGATTAGAAAAATAGGGTAAATATTAAGGTAACCACAAAAGAATCTAACAATTCTACAAATCAAAATAAAAAAGTAGAAAAACATAAAGACTCAGCAAACACAAAATCAACAACAATGGAAAAGATGAAAAAAAAATACATAAAGAAAAACGGCTCAGCACAGAAAATTAAGGGGAACAAAGAACCTGTGAACAACACACAAAAAGAAACATCAGGATGACAGCACTAAACTCATATCTATCAATAATTATGCTGAATGTAAATGGACTTAATACACCAATAAAGAGACAGAGAGTGGCAGATTGGATTAAAAAGCATGATCCATCTATATGCTGCCTACAAGAGACATACCTTAGACTTAAAGACACAAACAGGCTAAAAATCAAAGGATGGAAAAAAATATGTCAAGCAAACAACACTCAAAAAGAGCAGGAGTGGCAATATTAATCTCTGACAAAATAGACTTTAAAGTAAAATCCACCACAAAGGATAAGGAAGGGCACTATATAATGATTAAAGGGTCAATACACCAGGAGGACATAACTATAATAAATACTTACACACCCAATGACAGTGCTTCACAATACATAAAACAAACTCTAACAGCACTGAAAAGAGAGATCGACAGCTCCACAGTAGTAGTAGGAGACTTCAACACACCTCTTTTGGTGAAGGACAGAATATCCAGAAAGAAGCTCAACAAACACACGGAAGAGCTAAACGCCACAATCAATCAACTTGATCTCATAGACATGTATCAAACACTGCACCCAACAGCAGCCAAGTATACTTTCTTTTCCAATGCATACGGAACAGTCTCCAGAATAGACCACACATTAGGCCATAAAGCAAGCCTTAACAGAATCCAAAACACCAAAATATTACAAAGCATCTTTTCTGACCATAAACCCATAAAAGTGGAAATCAACAACACAAAAAGCAAGGGAAAAAAAAAAATCAAACACATAGAAACTGAACAACACCTTGCTCAAAAACTACTGGCTTATAGAAGAAATTAAGGAAATTCATAGAATCAAATGAGAATGAAAACACATCCTACCAGAACCTTTGGGACACAGCAAAAGCAGTGCTCAGAGGCCAGTTTGTAGCAATAAATGCACACATCCAAAAAGAAGAAAGAACCATAATCAAAACATTAACCCTACAACTGAACAAGTAGAAAGAGAGCAGTAAAAGAAGCCCTTAGGCGCCAGAAGGAAGGAAATAATAAGAATTAGAGCAGAATTAAATGAAATAGAGAATAGAAAAACAATTGAAAGAGTTAACAAGTCCAAAAACTGGTTCTTTGAAAATATCAACAACATTGATAAACCATTGGCCAAACTGACAAAAGAAAAACAGGAGAGGAAGCAGATAACCCATATAAGAAATGAGATGGGTGATATCACAACCGACCCAACTGAAATTAAAAGAATCATAACAGAGTACTGGGAAAATTGTACTCTAACAAATTTGAAAACCTAGAGAAAATGGACAAATTTCTAGAAACTCACTGCCTACCTAAACTAACACAAACAAAGGTAGAACAACTAAATACACCCATAAGAAAAGAAGAGATTGAAATGGTTATTAAAAAACTCCCAACAAAAAAAGCCCTGGCCCAGATGGCTTTACTGGAGAATTCTACAAAACTTTCAGAGAAGAGATAACACCACTTCTACTACAGGTATTCCAGAGCATAGAAAAGGATGGAATACTCCCAAACTCATTCTATGGAGCCAGCATAACCCTGATACCAAAACCAGGTAAAGACACCACAAAAAAAGAAAATTATAGACCAATATCCCTCATGAACATTGACACAAAAATCCTCATCAAAATTCTAGCCAATAGAATTCAGCAACATATCAAAAGAATGATTCACCATGATCCAGTGGGATTTATACCAGGTATGCAGGGATGGTTCAACACTAGAAAAACAATCAATGTAATCCATCACATAAATAAAACAAAAGACAAGAACCACATGATCTTATCAATCAATGCAGAAAAGGGAATCGACAAAGTCCAACACCCATTCATGATAAAAACTCTCAACAAAATATTAATAGAAGGGAAATTCCTCAGTATAATTAAGGGCATTTATGCAAAGCCAACAGCCAACATCATCCTAAATGGACAGACTTTGAAAGCATTCCCCTTGAGAACGGGAACCAGAGAAGGATGCCCTCTATCACCACTCTTATTCAACATTGTGCTGGAGGTCCTAGCCAGAGCAATTAGGCTAGAAAAAGAAATAAACAGCATCCAGATTGGGAGGGAAGAAGAAGTCAAAGTATCTCTATTTGCAAATGATATGATTTTATACACAGAAAACCCTAAAGAAGCCACACAAAAAACCTACTGGAACTAATAGAAGATTTCAGCGAAGTTTCAGGATACAAGATAAACATATAAAAATCAGTTGGATTCCTGTACACCAACAAAGAGAACCTCGAAGAGGAAATTACCAAATCAATACCATTTACAATAGGCCCAAGAAGATGAAATACTTAGGAATAAATCTAACCAGAGACGTAAAAGATCTATACACAGAAAACTACAAGACACTACTGCAAGAAACTAAGAGACCTGCATAAGTGGAAAAACATACCTTGCTCATGCATAGGAAGAACTTAACATAGTGAAAATGTCAATTCTACCCAAAGCAATCTACAGATATAATGCAATCCTTATCCAAATTCCACCGGCATTTTTTAATGAGATGGAGGAACAAATCACCAACTTCATATGGAATGGGAAGAGGCCCCGAACAAATAAAGCACTACTCAAGAAGAAGAACAAAGTGGGAGGCCTTGCATTACCTGATTTTAGAACCTATTATACCACAGGGTAGTCAAAACAGCCTGGTACTGGTACAACAATAGCTACATAGACCAATGGAATAGAGCTGAGAATCCAGATATAAGCTCATCCACCTATGAGCAGTTGATTTTTGACAAAGGCCCAAAGTCCGTTAATTGGGGAAAAGACAGTCTCTTTAACAAATGGTGCTGGCATAACTGGATATGCATCTGCAAAAAACTGAAACGAGACCCATACCTCACACCATGCACAAAAACTAACCCAAAATGGATGAAAGACTTAAATATAAAATTGAAAACGATAAAGATCATGGAAGAAAAAATAGGGACAACACTAGGAGCCCTAATACATGGCATAAACACAATACAAACCATAAGTAACAATGCACAAGCACCAGAAGAGAAACTAGATAAATGGGAGCTCCTAAAAAGCAAACACTTATGCTCATCAAAAGACTTCACCAAAAGAGTAAAAAGACAACCTACAGACTGGGGAAAAAATTTTGGCTATGACAAATCCGATCAGCGTCTGATTTCTAAAATCTACAAGATACTGCAAAACCTCAACAACAAAAAGACAAATAACCCAATTAAAAAATGGGCAAAGTATATGAACAGGCACTTCACCAAAGAAGATATTCAGGTGGCTAACAGACACATGAAGAAATGCTCACGATCATTAGCTGAGAAATGCAGATCAAAACTACAACGAGATATCATCTTACCCCAACAAGGCTAGCCTTAATCCAAAAAACACAAAATAATGAATGCTGGAGAGGTTGTGGAGAGACTGGAACAGTTATACACTGTTAGTGGGAATGTAAAATGGTACAACCACTTTGGAAATTGATTTGGTGCTTCCTTAAAAAGCTAGAAATAGAAGTACCATATAATCCAGCTATCTCTCTCCTTGGAATATATCCTAGAGAAATAAGAGCCATCACCCAAATAGATATATGCACACCCAAGTTCATTGCAGCACTGTTCACAATAGCAAAAAGATGAAAACAACATAGGTGCCCATAAACAGACAAACGGATAAACAAATTGTGGTACATCCACACAATGGAATACTACGCAACGATAAAGAACAATGATGAAGCCATGAAACATTGTATAACATGGAGGACTGGAACTTATTATGCTGGGTGAATTTAGTCAGTCACAGAAGGACAAATACTGTATAAGATCACTATTATAAGAACTCAAGAAAAGGTTTAAACACAGAAGAAAACATTCTTTGATGGTTATGAGGGTGGGGAGGGAGTCTGAGGGTTATTTACTAACTAGATAGTAGATAAGAATCATCTTAGGCTAAGGCAAGGACAGCAGACACTACAGGGGAAGTCAGCACAATTGGAATAAACCAAAGCTAAGAAGTTTCCCGAATATAATCAAATACTTTGAGAGACAGAGTAGCAGCGGTAGGGGTCTGGGGACCATGCTTTCAGGAGACATCTAGGTCAATTGGCATAACAAAGCTTATTAAGAAAATGTTCTGCATCCTACTTTGGTGAGTGGCATCTGGGGTCTTAAAAGCTTGCAAGCAGCCATCTAAGATGCATCAATTGGTCCCAACCACCTGGAGTAAAGGAGAATGAAGAACATCAAAGACACAAGAAAAATGTTAGCCCAAGAGACAGAAAGGGCCACATAAACCAGAGACTTCATCAGCCTGAGACCAGAAGAACTAGATGGTACCCGGCTACCACCAATGACCAGTCTGACAGGGAACAAAACAGACGGCTCTTGATGGAGCAGCAGAAAGATGAGGTGCAGAACTCAAATTCTAGTAAGAAGACCAGACGCAATGGTCTGACTGAGACTGGATGTACCCTGGGAAGCATGGCCCCTGGATTCTGTATCAGCCCAGAACTAAAACAATTTCCGAGGCTAACTCATCAGACAGGGATTGGTCTGGACTGTGAGACATAAAGTGATACTCATGAGGAGTGTGCCTCTTAGCTCAAGTAGATACAAGAGAACAAAGGGGCAGCTTCTTTCCAGAGGTGAGATGGGAAAGCAGAGAGGGTTAGGAGCTGGTTGAATGGACACGGGGAATCAGGGACGGAAAGGATGAGTGTGCTGTCGCAAAATGGGGTGAGCAATTAGGGTCACTAAACAATGTATGTATAAAATTTTGTATGGGAGACTAACTTGAAATGTAAACTTCATTTAAACTACAACAGTAAAAAAAAAAAAAAACAATTAAAACAAATCTGCAGACATAAACTAGATTTAATAATATGTCACTAAACGTATGTTGCTATTCGACCAAGGTATCTTCAGAACTAAATGAAATGTAAAGGATATTTTAAATATTTGATTTTGATGAACTGGTTACCTCCCCTGGAAGCCATGATTGTAGGATGAATTGATTATGAACTAGTGCTGATTTGTTCAACCATACTCTTCAGTGCCTACCGGTTTGTGGCACATTGTAGACACTCAGCAAATATTCTTGAGTGGTTGAATAAAATTGCTCTACCAGATATTTAAAAGTAGTTTACAACCCAAACTAATTAAAACTATGACTTTGATGCCAAAATAGATACACCAAAGAGAATAAAATATCCAGAGTCATATTGTAATATAAAAATAACAACACTAGCTATCATCTACAGATGCTTATTAAGAGCTAAGAACTGCTCATCTTATTTAATATAATAAATTATTGCTATTTTTACGTCTCCCTTTTAAGGAAACTGAGACCTTAGGTCAAAGTGCTAGGAACAGATTTTCTGTGATGTCAAATCATATGTTCTTATTCACTCAGCTATACTTACTTAATAATTTAAAATGTGATAAGGGTGACATTTGAAATTCATAAGGAAAAATACATTTTTAAATATATGATTTTGGGATGAACTGTTTAAAGCCCTTTGTCATATTATTTATCAAAATTAATTACAGACGATATAGCAGTACTAAGAAACTAAGACACGAGAGGGGCAAGATGGCGCTCTAGGCAGAAACACCACGCCGTCCCTCCACAGCAAAGATCCGAAAAACTAAGCCTAACAGAGAATCAACAATCCTGAAACCCTAGAACACCAAATGAAGAGATAAAGAACTCAGCCAAACACCAAACGGAGTGAGAATACTAAAAGAGAACGGAGAGCGAGGAGAGACTCAGGCAGAGATTCCTTACCAGCTAACGCAGCGCGGATCCACCATCTTGGATTCCTATCGGAGACCAGCAAACGGGAGAGCAGCCTTGCAGAGCATCTGGTCGGAGACAGAACCACTGGTAAACTGCGGTGCGCGCTCTCCCACCACCCACCCCTCTCCGCCTCAGCTGGGGATCCCCTGCTTTCCGTGGCCAGGGTCTCTGGGCTGGGGGGCGCCGGTGCTTGGATTCCGCGCGCCTGGGCTGGCGGCTTTCTGGGAGCCGTTTGCTGGCAGCTAGCGAACCTTTCTCTGCCGCCTCCCCCTCCTTTTCCCTGGGTGCCTGGTTCCGAGTGCCGTCTCTGCTCTCTCCTGCGGGGCTGTAGGGCTGCGTGCGGGCGTGTGGCTGTTTCTGGGTCTGGGCTCCCGCGTGGGTGGGATCCCAGGGCCTTTGTTCATTCACCCCTCTGCTTTCCGTGGCCGGGGTCCCTGGGCGGGGGGGCGCCGGTGCTTGGGTTCCGCGCGCCCGGGCTGGGGGCTTTCTGGGAGCCGTTTGCTGGCACCTAGCGGAACTTTTTCTGCCGCCTCCCCCTCCTTTTGCCTGGGTGCCTGGTTCCGAGGGCCGTCTCTGCTCTCTCCTGCGGGGCTGTAGGGCTGCGTTCGGGCGTGTGGCTGTTTCCAGGTCTGGGCTCCCGCGCGGGTGGGATCCTGGGGCCTTTGTTCGTTGGCCCCTCTGCTTCCCGTGGCCACGGTCACTTAACCCCGAGACTATCGGCTTCTTGGAATTCGCGCCCCTGAGTGGGGGCTCTCTGGGTCCCATTTGTAGGCACTGACTGCTGGTGTTGCCCTTTTTTTTTTTTTTTTTTTTTTCTCAATTTTATTTTTCTTCCTTTTTTGATTAGTTTTGTCATATTTTACCTCTTTTTCTCTTTTGTCTTTCTTCATTGCTTAATTTCTTGTCCCTCTATCTCTTCCTTCTCTTTCTGATCCCTGAATACCAGGCGATGTATGCCTCTGTACCTTCTGGCCAGGCTGAGCTGTGAAAATTGAGACCGACTCCCCCAGACCTCATAGCTGCATCGGTGCGATCCCTGGGAACTTTGCAGTTTTTTAACTTTTCTGATTTTCATTTGGTCATTCTTTCCTTTTCTTTCTCTTCCCCCTTCTGGTTTCCTCCATCCCATAGTCTCTCATCTGTACATTCCAACGACAAACTCCCCTAGCATTCTTTTATGTTTGTACGCTTTTTGCTCCTCCTCCTCTCTCCTCTCTCCCATATCCAGCTTAGCTTCACACATAACCATCTTCCCGCTGCACCCTACCTACCTGCACCGTGCACTAGACATCACATCACCAAGCGGTGCAGGCACGCCCTATTGGAACCTGCCCAGCACTGACTACCGACCGTCCTGGTGGCTGCGGTGAGTGCCACAAGCAACCCATCCCAGTGGCTCCTCCTCAACTAGATCTGCCCAGCTGTACCACAAGAACGAAAAAAAAAAAAAAAATCTACAATCAATAAACGAGAGAAATATCTACTGAATGCCCCGAAAACAGCAAACAATATCAAAACATTTACAAAAACAAGACAAGATGGCTCCAATAGGCGTCCAAATTAAAACACCAGATAACTCTCCTGTGGAAGAAAATGCACTAGAAGTACCTGATACGGAACTCAAATCACTAATACTCGGAATTTTCCAAGAACTGAGGCAAAAAGCTGACAAACATGAGGAAAAAATAGACAAATTTATGGAAAATACAGACAAAAAATTGGAAGAATTCAGGAAGATGATGCAAGAACAAAATGCCAAAATAAATTCACAACTCGAAATTATACAAAAACAACAATTAGAAATCCAAAAGATAAACAACAAGATTTCAGAAATGGACGGTGTCATAGAAGGGCTGAGAAGTAGATTTGAAACCATGGAAGACAGGATCAGTGGAACTGAAGACAAACACTTGGATACAACTCTGTTTCAGGAAAACTCAGAAAAAAGAACAAAGAAAAATGAAGAGACCCTGAGAGTTATGTGGGACACAATTAAAAGCAAAAACTTACGAGTGATTGGCATACCAGAACAGGGGAAGAAAACAGAAAACACAGAGAGGATCATTGAGGAACTGCTGACAGAAAACTTTCCCAATATCATGAAAGATGAAAAGCTGGTCATCCAAGAAGCTCAACGAACCCCATATAGAATAGACCCCAAAAGAAAATCACCAAGACATATCATATTCACACTCGCTAAAACTAAAGACAAACAAAGAATCCTGAGAGCAGCTCGGGAAAAACAAGAAGTCACATACAGAGGAGAAACAATAAGACTAAGCTCAGATTATTCAGCAGAAACCATGCAGGCAAGAAGGCAATGGGATGACATATATAAAATCTTGAAAGAAAAAAATTGTCAGCCAAGAATAATATATCCTGCAAAACTCTCATTCAGATTTGATGGTGAAATTAGGTCATTTCCAGATAAACAGAAACTAAAGGAATATGCAAAAGTCAAACCAAACTTACAAGAATTATTAAAGGGAGTTCTTCGATCTGAGGAAAAACAGCTTAAGCCCTCAGGCAGGACCTAGGACCTAGGATGCAGGTTAACATGAACCAGATACCATTCTAGGAACTGAACTACAGACGACTTTCCAAAAACAAAAGATATACAACAGGGAATCAGAGAAATCAATCAAAGGATGACAACAACATCAAAACAATGAAAGAGGGAACAAACGGCATAGGTATAGAACCTTCTAAAGGAGAAGAAGGCAAGGCGATACCAAGTAACGGTAGACTGCTTCAAAATTATAAAGATAAGGGTAAAATTCATGGTACCCACAAAAAAAGTTAACAAACCAACTCATAAAAATAAAGACGAAAAACATAAAGTCTCAACAAAAACAAAACCTACAAAAACAAAAGAAATGAACACAAAATCCACAAACAAAAGGAACTCAGCACAAGAGAGTAAGAAGAACAAAGAAAACTTCAGCATCACAAAAAAAAGCGCTACAAAATGACAGCAACAAACTCACATCTATCAATAATTACACTGAACGTAAATGGACTCAATGCACCCATAAAGCGACGGAGAGTGGCAGAATGGATAAGAAAACAGGATCCATCTATTTGCTGTCTACAAGAGACACATCTTAGAAACAAAGATGTGAATTTATTAAAAATCAAAGGTTGGAAAAAAATATATCAAGCTAACAACTATCAAAAAAGAGCAGGAGTGGCAATTCTAATCTCAGATAAAATAGACTTTAAAACAAAATCTACCATAAAAGACAAAGAAGGACACTATATAATGATTAAGGGGATGATCCATCATGAAGACATAACCATAATAAATATCTACGCACCCAATGACAGGGCTCCAAAATACATAAAAAAAACTCTAACAGCACTGAAAAGAGAAATTGACAGTTCCACAATAATAGTAGGAGACTTCAACACACCACTCTCAGTAAAGGACAGAACAACTAAAAAGAAACTTAGCAAAGATACAGAAGACGTAAAGGACACAATCAGCCAACTGGACCTCATAGACATATATAGAACACTCCATCCAACCGCTGCAAAGTACACATTCTTTTCCAATGCACATGGAACGTTCTCCAGAATAGACCACATCTTAGGCCACAGAGCAATCCTCAACAAGATCCAAAATGCTGAGATAATTCACAGTATCTTCTCTGACCACAATGCCATCAAGGTAGAAATTAACACTAGAAAGAGCAAGGAAAAAAAATCAAACACATGGAAACTGAATAATACTCTGCTTACACATCAATGGGTAATAGAAGAAATCAGAGATGAAATTAAAAAATTCCTAGAATCAAATGAAAATGAAAACACATCATACCAAAACCTTTGGGACACAGCAAAGGCAGTCCTCAGAGGACAATTTATAGCAATAGAAGCACATATCAAAAAAGAAGAAAGGGACAAAATCAAAACATTAACTACAGAACTCAAACAAATAGAAAGAGAACAACAAAAAAAGCCTACAACCACCGGAAGAAAGGAAATAGTAAAGATCAGAGCAGAAATCAATGAAATAGAGAACAGAAAAACAATAGAAAGAATCAACAAAACCAAAAGATGGTTCTTTGAAAGAATCAACAAAATCGACAAACCACTGGCCAGACTGACAAAAGAAAAACAGCAGAGGGCACAAATAACCCAAATAAGAAATGAAATGGGGGACATTACAACAGACCCAACTGAAATAAAAAGGATTATAACAGAATATTATGAAAAACTATATTCCAACAAATTTGAAAACCTAGAGGAAATGGATAAATTTCTAGAAACATACGGCCTACCCAAACTACAACAAAGTGATATTGAAAATCTGAACAGACCCATAACAAGAGAAGAGATTGAAAAGGTAATAAAAAAACTCCCAACCAAAAAAAGCCCTGGCCCAGATGGCTTCACTGGAGAATTCTACAAAACATTTACAGAAGAGCTCGTACCAGTTCTACTCAAGTTATTTCAGAGCATAGAAGAGGAAGCAACACTTCCAAATTCATTCTATGAAGCCAGCATAACGCTGATACCAAAACCAGGCAAAGACATCACAAAAAAAGAAAATTACAGACCAATATCTCTCATGAATATAGATGCAAAAATTCTGAACAAAATTCTAGCCAATAGAATTCAGTATCATATCAAAAAAATAATACACCACGACCAAGTAGGATTCATACCAGGTATGCAAGGATGGTTTAACATTAGAAAATCCATCAACGTAATCCACCACATAAATAAAAGGAAAGAAAAAAATCACATGATTATCTCAATTGATGCAGAAAAGGCATTTGACAAAGTCCAACACCCATTCCTGATAAAAGCTCTCAATAAAATAGGTATAGAAGGGAAATTTCTCAACATCATAAAGGGCATCTATGCAAAACCAACAGCCAACATCATTCTTAATGGAGAAAGGCTGAAAACATTCCCCCTGAAAACAGGAACAAGACAAGGATGCCCTTTATCACCACTCCTATTTAACATTGTGCTGGAAGTTCTCGCTAGAGCAGTAAGGCAAGAGAAAGAAATAAAGGGCATCCAAATTGGTAATGAAGAAGTTAAACTCTCCCTGTTTGCAGATGATATGATACTATACATAGAAAACCCTAAAGACTCCACGAGAAATTTACTGGAACTAATAGAAAGATTCAGCAGAGTAGCAGGATACAAGATAAACATTCAAAAATCAGTTGGATTCCTATACACCAGTAAAGAGAACGATGAAAAGGAGATCAGGAAATCAATACCATTCTCAATAGCCCCTAAAAAGATAAAATACTTAGGAATAAATCTGACCAGGAATATAAAAGACCTATACAAAGAAAACTACAAAACACTGCTGCATGAAACCCAAAGGGATCTACATAAATGGAAAAACATACCATGCTCATGGATAGGCAGACTCAACATTGTGAAAATGGCAATTCTACCTAAAGCAATTTACAAATACAATGCAATTCCGATACAAATACCAACAACATTCTTCAAAGAGATGGAAAAACTAATTATTAACTTTATATGGAAAGGGAAGAAACCCCGAATAAGTAAAGCACTACTGAAGAAGAAGAATAAAGTTGGAGGACTCACACTACCTGACTTGAGAACCTACTATACAGCTACAGTACTCAAAACAGCCTGGTACTGGTACAACAACAGAGACATTGACCAATGGAACAGAATTGAGAACTCAGATGTAAATCCATCCACCTACGGTCACCTGATTTTTGACAAGGGCCCAAAATCCATCAAATGGGGAAAAGACAGTCTTTTTAACAAATGGTGCTGGCAAAACTGGATATCCATTTGTAGAAAAATGAAACAGGACCCATACCTCACACCATATACAAAAACTACTTCAAAATGGATCAAAGACCTGAATATAAAGCCTCAAACTATAAAATTCATAGAAGAAAAAATAGGACCAACACTTCAGACCTTAATACATGGCATTAACAGGATACAAACCATAAACATCAACACAAAAAACCCAACAGATAAACTAGATAATTGGGATCTTCTAAAAATCAAACATCTATGCTCTTCAAAAGATTTCACCAAAAGAGTTAAAAGAGAACCTACAGACTGGGAAAAAATTTTTGGACAGTACAAGTCAGACAAAGGTCTAATCTCCATAATCTACAAGAAAATCCAACACCTCTACAACAAAAAGACAACCAATCCTATCAAAAAATGGGCAAAGGAAATGAACAGACACTTCACCAAGGAAGACATTCAAATGGCCAACAGACACATGAGGAAATGCTCGCGATCACTAGCCATTAGAGAAATGCAAATTAAAACCACAATGAGATACCATCTCACCCCGGCATTACTGGCACGAATCAAAGACACTGGAAATAACAAATGTTGGAGGGTCTGCGGGGAGACGGGAACTCTTATACACTGCTGGTGGGAATGCAAAATGATACAGCCATTTTGGAAAATGATATGGCGTTTCCTCAGAAAGCTAGAAATAGACGTACCATTCGATCCAGCAATCCCACTCCTAGGAATATATCCTAGAGAAATAAGAGTCATCACTCGAATAGACATATGCACACCTATGTTCATGGCCGCATTATTCACAATAGCAAAACGATGGAAACAACCTCGATGTCCATCAACAGACGAATGGATACACAAACTATGGTACATACACACAATGGAGTACTATGCAACAAGAAAGAACAATGAATCTGTGAAGCATCTCATAACATGGATGAAACTGGAGGACATCATGCTGAGTGAAATAAGTCAATCACAAAAGGACAAATATTGTATGAGACCTCTATTGTAAAAACCCATGAAAAAATTCACATGCAAAATGTAACAATCCTTGTTGGTTACCAGGGATGGGGGGGGGGGGGATACTAAATAGGTAATAGGTAAGTGGTAACTTGGGTGAGAGATGAGATAGTACATAGTACAGGGGAAACTAACAGAACCTGCACAAGGAAAGGTCATGGAGGCCCTATAGACACATCCAAACCCCCCGAGGGACTGAGTTGTTGGACGGAGGGCTCTGGGGACCATGATCTCGGGGAACATCTAGCTCAATTGGCATGACACTACTTATAAAGATAATGCTCTACATTCTACCTTGGTGAGTAGTGTCTGGGGTCTTAAAAGCCTATGAGCGGCCATCTAAGATACTCCACTGATCTCATCCCTTCGGGAACAAGGGAGAACGAAGAGAACAGGATACAAGGAAAAGATTAGTCCGAAGGACTAATGGTCCACAGCTACCAAGGCCTCCAGGGGACTGAGCCCAGTACAGCTGGATGGTGCCCGGCTACCACCAATGACTCCTCTGACCAGGATCACAACAGAGGGTTCTGGGCAGAGCTGGAGTAGGATGTAGAGCATAATTTTAACTCCCAAAAAAAAAAAAAAAAAAAAAGACCAGATATACTGGCCTAAAGAATACTAGAGAAACCTCGAGAGTGTGGCCCCCAGACACCCTTTCAGCTC
Source organism: Dugong dugon (assembly GCA_030035585.1). Lineage (NCBI taxonomy): Eukaryota > Metazoa > Chordata > Mammalia > Sirenia > Dugongidae > Dugong > Dugong dugon. The sequence continues at coordinate 48,152,847 of CM057465.1, forward strand.
AGAGGGGAAGTTACCTTCAAGGTTCGATGTTAAGCCTGGGAATGGACACCCCAGTAAAACTAAATGGGACTAACGATGTACAGGAGTCCGGTGACAAGGGCCAGAAGGCAGAGGGAGAGTAGGAAACTGATGATAAGGAACACAAATTGAATAAGGACACTGTCGATGTATTGTGAGATTGTTGACCACTGCTATAGGGCAACATTTGTAGTAACTATTAAATGGGAGGCTGTTTTGTCCTGTAAGCCTTCATCTTGGGCGAGAATGGCAGCACAATTGGAAGAGCATAGTCAATATCACTTAAATGTGGAAGTAAAAAGTTTTGAAATGGTGTTTAAATAAAATAAAAATAAATAAATAAATAAATAAATAAATAAACAAATGAGACTAAAGAGGTACAATAGTCCACTGAAAAGGTCCAGAAGACAGAAGGGGACAAGGAAGCCCCCTGGTGATAGGGAACACAAGGTGGAGTAAGGATATTCTTGATGTGCTGTGAGATTGTTAACCATTGTCATAGGGCAACATGTGTAGTAACTGTTAAATGAAAAACTATTTTTTCTGTAAGCCTTCATCTTAAGTGAGAATAACAGCACAGTTGGAAGAGCGTAGTCAATGTCACTGAACTGTGAATGTAGAAATTTTTGAAACGGTGTATCTTTGGCCATCTGTAATTTTCATCAAAAAAAAAAGGTTGAGAATTTAGAGGCTTAATACGTTGTGGGGTTGTTAACCAATGTCAAAAAACAACATGTGTACTACTATTTCATGAGAAACTATTTGCTCTGTAAGCTTTCACCTGAAGTACAATAAAATATATATTAAAAAAAAAAAAAAAAAAGAAATAAATCAGGATTAGTGCATAGAAAAAAAAAAATTAATTACAGACATAATAGAATCAATAACTTAAAAAATATCTTGAAGGAGTTTATTGTTGTTAGGTGCTGTTATGGATTGAATTGTGTCCCCCCAAAACTATGTGTCAACTTGGCTAGTCCATGATTCCCAGTATTGTATGATTGTCCACCATTTTGTCATCTGATATGATTTTTCTGTGTGTTGTAAATCCTACCTCTATGAAGTTAATGAGGAGGAATTAGTGGCAGTTATGTTAATGAGACAGGACTCAATCTACAAGATTAGATTACATTTTAAGTCAATGTCTTTTGAGATATAAAAGACAGAAGACAACAGAGAGACATGGGGACCTCATACCACCAAGAAAGTAGTGTCAGAAGCCCAGCATGTCCTTTGGACTCAGGGTCTCTGTTCTGAGAAGCTCCTAGACCAGGGGAGGATTGATGGCAAGGACCTTCCTCCAGAGCTGTCAGAGAAAAAGTCTTCCCCTGGAGCTGACACCCTGAATATAAACTTCTAGCCTCCTTGACTCTGAGAGAATAGACATCTGTTTGTTGAAACCATCCACTGGTGGTATTTCTGTTGTAGCAGCACTAGATGACTAAGACACCCCCATTAATTGTGAAGTTCTGGACAAATCCAAATTCAGCATGCAGGCTCTAGGAAAAGGCTTTCTCTCTCTCTGGGGAAAAGTCCTTGTCATCAATCTTCCCCTGTATCTAGGAGCTTCTCAGCACAGGGACCCTGGGTCCAAAGGACAAGCACCACTCCCGTCTCTTCTTTATTGGTGGTATGATTTTACTACCTAAAACTTAAAAATTTTGACTTTTAAGAATATAATAAACTAAGTAAAAATGAAACCTGGAAGAATATTTGAAATATATATTGCAGCTAAAAGTTAACTTTCTTAATATTTAAAGGACACTTACAAAACATAATAACAATAATAAGAAGAAAAGGACTCCAACAGAAAAGAAAGCAATGGGTAAACAAAGTCTCCAAATAAATGGTCAACAAGTATATATAAAATGTTTAACCTCAAGAATAACCAACAATTACAAAATAAAATTACAATGAGATATTTCTCCCAATGTAACACAGAAAGATAAAAAAATAACAGTAATACCAAATATTGCAGATGTGTTAGGAACAGACACTTTCATAAATGCTGATGGGAAAGTAAATACATACAGACTTTTAGAGGGAATATTTAGAAAAGAGAATCATGAGGTTTAAAATATGCATGTTCTATGATCCATCAATTCCACCTCTGTGAATGTATCCTATAAATATAATTTAAATAAACATGTAAAACTATAAATGCAAAGAATGTCATCAGCGTATCAGCATTGCTTTTGGTTTTGATCTTGAAAAATTGAAAATGGTGAGCATTTACTGGAAAGATGTTCATAATATATTATTAGGTGAAAAAAAGCAGATTATGAAATGGGCAGATTTAATATGATTTATTAAAAGGTATAAATATTTAAAAATACTATACAGACATCATATTTATATTTATTCCAATTCATGTAAAACAGTACTTTAAATGACCCACCAAAATGTTAATGGTAATTATACCTAAGTGAGTGGAATTGTAGGTGATTTTTCTGTTCCATGGTTTTGTTTATTTTATAATTTTATAGAATTTCATAATTTAAAACATAATGAGATATTCTTTTCTGAAAGCAAAAAAGAAAAAAGAAAGAAAAACTAAAACTGAAAAAGGAATTAACAAGGCCATACTCCAAATCTGATAATGCCACTCACTTTCCAGCTTAAAAAATCTCTACTGACTCATTATTACTTACTATATAAAAATCTGAACACTTTATTGTGGCACTCAAAGCCACTTCACATCTGGTCTTACATACCATATTGACCCTTATTGACTTCAACATCTACCTCTGTATCCCATGGGCCCTGTCTCTGAATACTTTTGGAAAACGCCAAGCCTTCTTGCTCCTCTATGGCTTTTCTGAAGAACCCCTAAACTTTTTCTGGAAAACATCACCTCCTCTGTGAAGGCTTTCCAGCTCCTCTAAGAAGAGTTAGTGCCCTTCTTGGTTTGCTCTCACAGTATAATTTTAAATGACTTGTCCATTATTTTCCCGGCCTCTGACACTATAAATCACATGCCCACAACACTCTAGGTCAATACAAGTAACATACATGGAAGCTATGCTTTCCCTTTCTTTTAAGAGTTGAAGGAGTTGACACCAGAAAAAGTTGTAGATTAGATAGAATAAAGCAGAGATTTGTAAAGGATAACAACAAAGCCAAAATAATATCGACACAAGTGTAGCTAGGCACTCTTTACTTGTAATTAGTTTATACATTACATTAATAATTTGAGTGAGATTCAAAATGACAGTTTAAAGCTCCTTTCAAAGCAATAGCTCCTAGAAGCCTGTGTTAAGGGGAAATGTAGACAGACAGACAGACAGATAATAATGTATTATTCTCCTTGATTATGTATTCATGGAACTGTGATCATACAACCCATGGCTGTCAAGTTGTTTCTGACTCATAGTGACCCTATAGGACAGAGTAGAACTGCCTCATGGGGTTTCCAAGGCTGTAATCTTTATGGAAGCTGACTGCTACATCTTTCTCCTGTGGAGCAGCTGGTGGGTTTGAACCACTGACCTTTGGTTAGCAGCCAAGTACTTAAACACTGTGTCATCAGGGCTGCTTATACTAATTTGAAAAGTACATCAAAATGGTCCCTTTTGAACTCTTTTCCTGAACAGCTTTGAATGTATTGGGGAGGACAATTTGTTTTCAAATAGCAAGCTAGCTCAAATCAATTGGTAGTAGCTGCCTTAAGTCCCCTGTTAGTTCATCCTTATTCAGCAGAAAAAAACAAAAACCAAACCCTTACCGTTGAGTCGATTTGGACTCATAGCGACCCTATATGACAGGGTAGAACTGCCCCATATCATTTCCAGAGAGTGGCTGGTGGACGGAACTGCTGACCTTTTGGTTAGCAGCCAAGCTCTTAACCACTGCACCACCAGGGCTTACCATTCAACAGAAAGCAGGGATTTAACCAACTGGCTATGGGTCAGGGATAAGGACGTGGCAGTACATGCCAAAGATAGGCTATCACTGGTCATATCAACCTCAAAAACACTTCAATAATGGGAATTTAAGAGTTGGAAGACTGTATAAACTTTTTTTCTTTTTCTTTTTTTTTGCTTTTTCTTTCCTTGATCCCTGTGACTTCATGTAGGGTCTATGTTCTTGGATAGCATCCCAAAATAGTGTTTTTCTTCATAGTCAAGTTCTATATAAACTCTTGTCGATACAGTAAAACACCTTTAGCTTTTAGCTACTTTGACATAAATAAAAAGATTGGATTATTGTAGTTTGATTTAATGAATCAATTGGTAAAATCACTTAAAGCAACTCAGTTTGTTCTAGTGGCTGACTAAGCAATGTTTCTTGGCTAATACTGTAGTTTGGCTACTAACTTACACTAATGAGCCATTTTAAGAATAAGAAATTTGGAAAGTTGTTTGGCTGGGGATATATGAAAACAAGATGTAATGCTAGGGCTTGTTAAAAGTTCCTCCATGACAAACTCAAACATATCCAATATTATTAACTGTGTCTTGGCAGCTTATTTTCTTCATTTATAAACAGTCAAAAAAGCAGCTCTGGTTTATTTAATTCCCAGAAAAGAAAAATTGGAACCATTTAGCCTGCTTAATATCAAAACATACCTGACCCAAAGTAAAATCAAGAGAAATTTTACAGGACACTTTATTTTAGTTCCAAGGGGCCCTGGTGGTGCAGTGGTTAAGTGCTGGGCTGTTAACCCAAAGGCTGGTGGTTTAAATCCACCAGCCACTCTGCGGGAGAAAGATGTGGCAGTCTGCTTCTGTAAATATTTACAGCCTTGGAAACCCTATGGGGCCATACTACTCTGTCCTACAGGGTCACTACGAGTTGGAATCCACTCCATGAAAATGGGTTTGGTAGATTTGATTTATTTTAGTCACATCATCCCATATACAAACTCTTCAACTGCAATAAAACAGAACTTTCTAAAAATCCCTAATGCAAATTGTATCACATTAATTTCTTCTACTATTTCTCCCTTAATGCTCTTTCTCTGACTTCTTTTTTTCTACCACCCTTCCGAAATTTCTAAGAATTAATCCTCAGTTCTTTGCTCCTTTCCTTTAATGTTTATCTTTCTCAGAAGCTCCTCCATTCTCAGTTTGAATAATCAGCTTTGTATGGATTGACTGTTAAATGTCTATCCTAAATTCCAAAATCTCTGTAATTGTCTATAGATCAACTATGCTCATATTAAATATTGAACTCTTACCATTCTTCCCAGAAAATTATGCCTTTCAAAAATGTATCCATTCACTCATTTTCCATTTTATCATTTTTGGATTATCTCTCAGTAGGGTCTCTTACCAGGACCTATAGACTTCATAAAAGCAGTCAAGGTCTAAGATTTTTCTGCCCCCTCCCCACTTCTACCTAAACTTTTCTTGGTTTCACTTCAGTTATCCTTTTAGAGACCTGAAGAACTGGGCCACTGGACAGATACATTTTGATTTGTGGATAGTATATTGGAGAAAATCATGAGAATTATGATTTTAGGAGCTCGCTCTGGCAATAATGTATTTAATTGGAAAGTAGCTAAAAGGCTATTGTAATTTTTTACTAAAGTTAGAGGTGAAGGAGGAGAGAAAGTTGCAGATCATAATTATAAGTTAGCATCTGACAATGACTTTTTATGTTATCTCTTCCAGACAGCAATCATATTTCAAATGGTTCAAAACTGAAGGCAAAAAGGAAGAAAAGAAAAAACCTGTATTGGCACCCATGCTTGGTGTTTGATAGGTATGCAATAAATTTTTTTCTGAATAAATCTATGGATCAGATTAGTGGTGAAAATTTTAACTTGGGGGGCTAGTAAAGAGATATTTTTCCTTTAAAAATGGCTTTCTTAGTATACCTCCATTTGTATTTTGTAACTGGCAACTCAATTTACTTCTGGGCATGACCGCCCACTTCTTGTCTTCCCTGATTAATTGCATCTTACTCTTATCAGTCTTCTACATCATTTTAATATTGTGCACTTCTTGGTGGTTGCCATTTTATACTTCCTGATAGTTGCCATGTAATGATTCTGTCATTTCACTTGCACTTGTCTTAATGCCTCTGAGAGTTTTAAAACGCCTTAATGTTGGAGACAAGGTTATCTAAACCATCTCACAATATCTAACAGAATGCTGTAAGCATGTAGAGATCTAAACATGTTTGATGCCTTATTCCTAACTTCTGTTTAAATCTATCAACAAACTTCATATTATTATAGAAAATGCTCAGATTATACTGTATTTCAAGAGTTTTATTTGAGTATGTCAGGTTTTGTTTTATTGTGATTTTGTGTCTAATTCACAACATTTGTCACTTTATAAGAAATAGTCTTTAGCTTCCAGGAAGCAAACATTCCCAGAAGATTAATCTTTTGTTCCTGTTACAGTTTCTGTCCTCATGATGTAAACTTCCAGATGTTGATGGGTTGTATTCAACATCTGTTTGTGAATCTTGGTATTTGCTTTTATTCATAAGCCAAACTCTTGGAATTGTGATAAATTAATACATATTGCAAAAAGCTTTGATTTAATTACTTCTTAAAATATTGATAAGAATATTTCATTGTTTAGAACTTGGCTAAGGTCAGTATAGACTCTGAGATCCAGAAAAACAATCTTATTTTGTGGTTCCTTTTAACATCAAATGTTGCATAATACTTTAAAAATTATATAAGTTTTTTTTTTTTTTTTGGTATTATGAAAGTACTTTCTTTTGAACTGTAGAACTTACTTGTTATGAAGACAGCCCTTTGCCTTCTTGTGAGCAATGACACCTTGTAAGTGTAAAAAGTTATTGGCTCCTAGACTTTGTCATATAAAATTATGAAAAGTTTTGGTCATTTACCCTTTCTATTGTGGAAAATATTTTCATCGATATAATTTCTATTTTGACGCAGTTGGAACACTGAAGAAATGCATAGATTATAAAATTTATTAAAGACTGTTTGATAGTTTTCTATTGCTGCTATAAAATGAAACTAGTAGGAGTAGTAGTAATAGCTTCAGAACCTGTATAACTTCAAGGAGAATAATGTGAATCAATTATTCACAGACTTGTAGAGATCAGACATACCTCCACTCTCCAACCCTTTTTTTTTTTACCAATTCTGATACCAACCATCCCTCCCATGACACTCTCTACTTCTGAGTTTGATAATCCATTGCAATGGTCACACAGACTTGCAAATTGTACTTACAGTTAGGTGGTTTATTAAGGAACAGGGTACAACTCAGGATCAGGATCAACAGGCTACAATTCAGAATCAGGATTAAGAAACATGTAGGCAAAATCTTCCTTCTTCAGTGTAGGACAACTCTCTCAGCTCTTCTCGACAGTGCAGGCCTCCTCTCAGCCCCTTGAGGACGGTCACTTCTTGGCCCCCTCAGGACTGGCTCTTCTCAGCCCCTGAGGACAGGCTTCTCTCAGCCTCCTCAGGACAGACACCTCTTGGCCCTGCCATCTGTCAGTCCCGGCTCTGCTGCTGGCCCCTTCCAGGCCTCTTACTGTCTTCAGTGTTACAGCCCTTGACCCATGTTGCAGCTCTTTTAGGAGGTTCCTTGTCTCCTCTGTCTCTGCTTCTTCTTTCTTCCTTCTGGTTTTTCCTGCTGCTTCTCTTCCTACTTCTTTCTGTCTCTAAAACTGTGGGGCTGGGTGCTTCAATACATAAACTTGTCATTTTCAAGGCATGACACTCCCATCAGGGCTATGAATTGACCAATCCCCTCTCAGTAAACCACAGACACTTAATTTGCATAGGAGGCTACAACTTACCTCATTTGCATAGTCTATTGACCAATCCCTGCAAGGTGCATATCAATCACTGGGCAGGCTGCAGCCCAGGGCCAGACAAAATGTCAAGTTGTTTACAGCTTGCCCAGGAAATGTCAATCAACCTAGACAAAAGTAACAAACCCTCTGGGGTAGAAACTAGGGCAAAGGTAACTCCTCAGGGCTTAGGGGAAAAATCTCTCAAACTATTTTTCCAAAGAACCAAGGCAAAAGGCCACATAAAGGAATTCATTTCTCCAGTGGCCATTACAATCTAACACAAACGTAGTGGTTTAAACAAACATACTTTTATTATCTTATAGTCTGTGAGTCAGAAGTTCAACATGGGTCTCACTAGGCTAGAATCAAGGTGTTGGCAGGACTACATCTCTTTCTAGAGCTCTAGTGAATAATTTTTTTCCTTGTCTTTTCCAGCTTTTATAGGCTGCCTGCATTTCTTGGCTCCTGCCTCCTTTCTCCCTTTTCAAAGCCAGCAATGACTCTTCTGTTACGCTGAATACCTTATTTCCTCACATCCTTAATATAATGCAGTTTAACGATTGCTTTAGCCTACAACATAGAGAAAATAACTCCAAAATATCAATCTTTTTATTGCTCAAACAGTAAAATTACTGAGGAAAGTTTAAAATTTCTCTGTAGTTCTTTTTTTCTTGGAATTCATTCTACTAAAGATGCACCATCAGAAGACTGTTCCTCTTAAAGAAATTCTTTATCTAAAGTGTGGCATGACTGTGATGGTTAAGATTGTGTGTCACCTTGGCTGGGCCATGATTCTCAGTGGTTTGGTAGTTATGATGTAGTTTGGCAGCTGTATGATGTAGTGATCACTTCCATGATGAGATTTGATATAATGTGATCACTCCATGATGGGATCTGCTGTGAGTAGCCAGTCAGTTGAAAGGGAGTTTCCTTGGGTGTGTGGTCTGCACTGAATATAAGTAGACATTCTGGCAAGGCTCACGGGCTTTTGCTCATGCTGGATCCTGCAGCTGGTTCCTGTTCATCTGACCTCTGGTTCATGGGACTTGAGCTAACAGCTTACCCGTGATCTTGCCTGCCGATCTTGGGATTTGTAGATCTTTGCAGCCTGTGAGCAAGAGCTCTGCTTTCTGACCTGCCAATCTTGAGTTCTCCAGCCCCTGATGCTACGTGAATCAGGAGAAGCCTCTATCCTGACCCACGGACTTGGGATGTTCCAGCCTCGACAACCACATGAGCTATTTCCTCGATATAAATCTCTTTCTATATATATTTATATGCTTTACTGCTTTTGCTTCTCTAGAGATCCCTGACCAATCTGATATTAGGTTGGGTTTACTTGTTGCAGTTTCTTTTTCAAATTTAAAATACATTGTTCAGTTTGTTTTCAACAATTTTAAAGTTATTTTTAAAAATGTTAATGTCTTAGTCATCTAGTGCTGACTCAAGAGTGGATGGCTTTAACAAAGAGAAGTTTATTCTCTCACAGTCTAGTAGGCTACAAGTTCAAATTCAGGGCATCAGTTCCAGGAGAAGGCATTCTCTCTTTGTCAGCTCTGGAGGAAGGTCCATGTGATGCATCAGTCTTCCCTTGGTCTGGGAGCATCTCAGCACAGGAACCTCAGGTCCAAAGGACGGCTCTGCTCCTGGCACTGCTTTTTTGGTGGTGTGAGGTTCTCGTGTGTCCCTGCTTGCTTCTCTCTTTTATATCTCAAAAGAGATTGGATTAAGACATTGTCTAATCTTGTAGGCATCATCAGTATAACCTCATCATAGTGATAGAGTTTACAACACATAAGGAGATCACATACAACCTCATCATAGTGATAAAGTTTACAACACATAAGGAAATCACATCAGATTACACAATCATACATACTGGGAATCATGACCCAGTGAAGCCTACAGACATTTTTTGGGGACACAGTTCAATCCATGACAATTAATAAATTAACCTGATTCAAAACTGAAGAGTTTATATAAAAAGCTATATACACAGAGATCTTGCTTCCATTCTTGCCCTTTCCACCTGTCACCCCTCCTCATGTAGATAACCATTTTACGAGTTTTTTATTCATCTCCTCAGTGTGTTTTTTGGCAGATACTAGTGAATATATTTTCTTAGACTCCTCCCTTTTCTTATACTTTTTACTTAATGGTGTATCCTGAGATCTGTCTATATCAGTACACAGAGAAAGAGAAATTTATCATTCTTTGAATGACTACTAATTCTGCACTGGGTTGATATACTATAGAATTTATTCCACCAGTCCCCTATTGGTAGACAAGGGTTGTTTCCAATATCTTGCTAATACAAAAATGCTGCTAATCTTTACTAAACTTTGTTATCAATACTTCATAAAATATTTTTGACATTTTATTTCATTTTCTATGCTTTGAAACAATTTAATAGCATTGGGATTATTGTCTCCTTAGAGTTTAGTCAAAATCTCCTGGAAAGCATTTGTCCTGGTGATTTCTTGGGGATAGTATTGAAAAAAATTCCACAATTTTTTAGTGAAAATTAATCAGCTAAAGCATTCTCTTTGACATCAATTACATTAAATTATATTTTCCTAAAATTATCCATTTCATGTATAAAATATTATAAAATATTATAAAATATTGTCATGTATCTATGCATAGCAAAGACTAGGATTTTTAAAATTCCTCGCTGTTTAAAGTTTTTTTTTCTTTTAATTTTTATTTTCTGTACTCTTGGTTTCTAACTTCTCCCTTTTTTTGTTAGATAGTGATTTGTCTAGGCTATTTACATTTTCAAAGAACCACCTATTTGATCTACAATTTTACTGTTTTCTAAATGCATTTTTTTCTGCCATCTTTTTAAATTATTCTGCTCTCCATTCTTTCCTTTGATCATTTTTTTCTATATTTGTATTAGTTTTATTGGAATATAATTGCCATACAATAAAATTCACAAATTTTAAGTGTACCATTCAATAAGTTTTGAAAAATGTATACAGTGTCGTAACCATTTCCATAATCAAGATATAGAACATTTATGTCACCCCAAAAATTCCCTTTTGTTTCTTTGCAGTCAAGCCTCTATCCCACCTCTGACCCAAGACAATCACTGATTGGATTTCTTTCACATAGTTAAGCTTTTCTAGAGTTTCATATAAATGAAATCACCTATTGTATATTTTTTTTGGTTTTGCTTTTTACATAGCAAAGTGATTATGAGATTCCCCCATGTTGTCACAAGTAGCAGTAGCTTTTTCCTTTCATTATTGAGTAGCATTCTACTCAACGATTTGTTTGTTTATAGTAGATAAATGTTTCAGTCGTTTCCAGATTTTTAGCTCTTACGAATAAAGCTTCTATAAACACTAAAATGTAAGTCTTTGTGTGACTATATATATATATATATATTTCCTTTAGTAAGTACCTATAAGTGAGATTGCTGGGCTATATGGTAAGGATATGTAAAACTTTATAAGAAACTACTAAGCTGTTTTCCTCAATAGCTGTACCATTTTGCAATTCTACAAGCAATGTGTAAGAGTTCCAGTTACTCCTGAACACTTGGTATTGCCAGTTCTTTTATTTTAGCCACTCTAGTTGGAGCCCTGGTAGGCCAGTGGTTAAGAGCTCTGCTGCAAACCAAATGGTTGGCAGTTTGACTCCACCAGCCACTCTTTGGAAACCCTATGGGGCAGTTCTACTCTGTCCTTTAGGGTCACTATGAGTCGGAATCGACTTGACGACAACAGGTTTGGCTTTTTTTTTTTTTTTAAGAGAGTTTAGTTCTAATTTGCATTTTTCTAAGTATCTATGATGTTGAGCATTCTCTTTATGTGCTTATTTGTGGTTTATATATCTTCTTTGGTGAAGTGTTAAATATTTTGCCCGTTAAAAAAATCCTGTTGTTTGTTTTCTTATCATTGAGTTGTCAGAGTTCTTATATACTCTCCATACAGTCTCCTATCAGATATGTTTTGCAACTGTTTTTTTTCCCATTCTATTGTTTGTATTTTTATTATATTTGAAAAAGGAAAGGATTTAATTTAGTGATAATCAATTTATCACATTTTTTATGGTTCATGCTTATGTGTCCTATCTTAGAATTATATCACTTCACATATATTTTAACACTTTATACCAATAATACTCCCATTTCCCTCTACCTTCCTTTGTGATCCTCTTGTCATATATTTTAATTTTACCTATGTCATAAACCCTACAATCTACTGTTATTATTTTGCTTTCAAAAGTCAATTATCTTTTAAAGAGATTAAAAACGTTCTTTTCTATTTTCCCACATATTTACTATTTCTAGCACTCTTCATCCCTTTGTGTAGATTCATATTTCCATCTGGTATCATTTTTTTTTTTTTTCCAGCTTGAAGAATTTCCTTTAACATTTCTTGCAGTGCAAGACGGCTGGAAATAAATTCTCTCAGCTTTTGAAAGATATTTTTCTGGGTATAGAATTTTATTTTTCAGAAGTAGATCACCAGGTCCTTCTTCCTGGTCTGTCTTAGTCTGAAACCTTCCACCATGGGTGACTCTGCTGGCATTTAAAATACTGGTGGCATAGCTTCCAGCATCACAGCAACATGCAAGCCATGGTATTTTCAATCACCTCGTATGCGTGCGAAAGCTGGACAATGAGTAAGAAATACCAAAGAAGAATTGATGCCTTTGAATTATCGTGTTGGCAAAGAATATTGAATATACCATGGACTGCCAGAAGAACAAACAAATCTGTCTTGGAAGAAGTACAGCCGGAATGCTCCTTAGAAGCAAGGATGGTGAGACGTCATTTCACGTACTTTGGACGTATTATCAGGAGGGACCAGTCCCTGGAGAAGGGCATTATGCTTGGTAAAATAGAGGGTCAACAAAAAAGAGGAAAGCCTTCAATGAGATGGATCAACACAGCAGCTGCAACAGTGGTCTCAAACTTAGCAACAATTGTGAAGATGGTGCAGGACCGGGCAGTGTTTTGTTCTGTTGTGCGTAGTGTTGCTATGAGCCAGTACTGGTTCGATGGCACTTAACAACAGCATAGAATTCTAGATTGACAGATCCCTCTTCTCCATTCCCCACAAACTTTACAGATGTCACTCAATGTGTTTGGACTTGTATAGTTTCTGATAAAACTTTACTGAGTTTCTTATATTTTTGTTCCTCTATATATAACGTGTCTTTTTTCCTCTAGCTGTTTTTAAGATTTTCCCTTGATAACTAGTTTCAGTAATTGGATTATGCTATGCCTTGATATGTTTCTTTGTATGTTACTTCTACCTACCAAAAACCAAATCCATTGCCATTAAGTTGATTCTGACTCATAGTGACACTATAGTACAGAGTAGAACTGCCCCATAGGATTTCCAAGGCTGTAATCTTTACAGAAGCTGACTGCCGCGTCTTTTTCCTGTGGGGGCTGGTGGCTTCGAACTGCTGACCTTTTTGGTTAGCAGCCAAGAGCTTTAACCACTGCACCATCAGGAGTCATTTATAATTTATATCACATTTGGAAGAAGTTAGGCACTAGTTCTTCAGGTTTTTTTTATTGTGTGTTAAGTGAAAGCTTATAGTTCAAGTTATTTTCTCATACAAAAATTTATACACACATTGTTATGTGACCCTTGTTGCTCTCTCTATAGTATGACAGCACACTCCTCCTTTCCACCCCCGATTTCCTGTGTCTATTCAACCAGCTCCTGTCCCTTTTTGTCTTCAGATTTTTTTTTCTGTTTCCTCTTCTCATTCTGAGACTCACTTTATAAATATGTGTATGATATCTTCCCAATCCCTTATTTTCCACATTTCTAATTCAATTTGTTTTAGGCACTTCTCTTGAGTATAACATACGCTAGGTTTTGCTTTGTGAGAAAATTTGAAAATATTTTTCTTTTGAAAAATTAAATCTATTTACACTTATTGATGTCATAGATACGTTTATTCTTATTTGTCATACCACTTTACATTATGTTTACTGTACATATTTATTATAGATATTTCATTAATTCACATTTCTGTCATATTTTTAATTTTATTATTTTTATAATATAAGTGACTTTTAATCTACTATCTAACATAAAAGCTAGAATCTTGATAATAACCTATCTGTTACTGTCTTTCATTTTTCTCCTTTCAATTTTTCTGTTATTGTGTTTTGTGCTGTTTATTCTTTCTTCTGCATTACATAATTTAGTCTTCATTTTCTGATATGTTTATTCTTTCCATTGTTTCTTTCTCTTATCTTTTTTTTTTTGGTTCCCCGTCTTTCTTCTCTGAGTTTGGCAGTTCCTGCTTTAGATCATTCACTTCTGACTGTCACTATTTGTTATCTGGTTATTGCATTCTATTCCCTTCATTTTCTTTTCTTTTACTCTTTTCAGTATTCTATTGCTTTCCTAGAATCTTTTAATTTATTTTGAAAAAAATTAGTTTATAATTTTAATTTTCTTTGTGGACTCATTTTTTTTTTTGTCCTACTGAAATTTTATTATTCAGCTATTATGCTGCTCATTTTTGTCCTTTATCTTATATCATTTTTGCGTGAAAGCAAACCATGTTCCTTTCCTATTAACATATTTAAATGATATGGCTTTTCTGAATCAATGACAGGAGATTGGAGATAGTGGTAGAGAATAGCCCAATGCTACTTTCTTAGGTTTATTATTCAAGGGCTCGCTTCTCTGTTTCTACTGTGAAGGAATCAAAGTAGGGTCCCTCTGGATTTTAGAACGCAATCTAATTCTCATTTCAGTTTGTCACAGGCTGTGCCTTATAGAGTGATACTCCCAAGCTGAAAAGTTATATTTTACTGGCATTGTCTGAGATTTCTCCTCTCTGTACTTCTCCACTTATTCTATCTGATAACTATTTCCCTCCAGCAATCTTGCCTGGTTTACTGAGTCCTTTTTTCAGTAGTTTCTTCTTAAAGTGAGATTCTCCTCTCCTGGAATAGATTTTTTTCTCAAGATTCCCAAGATTTTAAAGTGTTCCATCCACGCTGGGTTCTGTCTTAGGCAGCAAGTTACTTGCAATTTGGAGCTTGCAATTGTCTTTTTCTCTATTGCATAGCTTTATTGTTTGTTTCCAGACCTACTTAAACTAGTTCCTTTCCTTCTAGGGTGAGTATTTATTGGAGATTGTATGATCTAAGGTAGTAGGACTTGTCAGCATTTCTGTTTTCTTTCTTGTTGTGCCCACCATGCTGTTGTGGACCTTTTGCCAGCCCTGCTATTTTATGTGTATCTTTATCAGTATTTGGGTTTTGTAGGTGTATCTTAGTTTTGGAGAAGATATAGATTGCAGGTATTTCACCCGTAACTATCCTTTTTGTACTTAAAATTTGATTTTTAGGAAACGTGATATGGTTCAAAACTAAGCTGCCCCCATAGTCCTTCAGGAACTGACAACTCTTGATTCTTATTTTGAAAATATAACTCCTGTTCCTTGTAGACAATCAGATGTAGGAGAGCAAGAACAGGAAAGAGACACTATTTAGGAAGATATTGCAGTTATCCAGGTAAGACTGTGGGATGGCTGATTGGATCAGTGGAGCTGGTAGGACACTTAATAGATTTGGATAGTAGATCCACCAAGATTTGCCACATAAATGATTTGAATATTGATAATAATTGATACATGTTGATTCTTCTCTTCCATACCATGTTGTAATGACCTATTATATATCCTAATATATACATTTGATGTCTGGATTCCAGTTGTGGCTCTTTTTAATAAAGCTTTCAGCGGCTTGTTAGAATCAGTAATTGCCTAGATCATAATCTCGCAAATTGTCTGGCACATAGTTTTAAGCTCACTTCTGCATTTTGGAGCTTGAAAATAGTGACCGAATCCTTTGCATAATCGATTCAGGCTCCTATTTTAAACTGTGTTTTCTTTCTTTGTATGGCCCGCTTCTCCACAGCAGTTACACAGGTTTCTTATTGAAACACATTTTACATGCCCTACAGGGGGTGGCTTTTTAACATTTCATTGCTATGCTTCTGTTTCAGCATCAGCCTTATGTCTCTCCCTACTGGCCTTTACATTTTCTTCATGTTGAATGCCATTTTATTTTATAATATTTTAACAAGACTTTAGAATCCTCTCAAAATTCTCATATTTTTAATTTTGGTGGATGGTTAAAAAATTAAGTTTCATTCATCTTCAGGAGAAAAGAAAAATTATTTTCTTAAAAGTTTAAAAACTTCTGAAGCCCTCTCAACCATGAAATTTGAGCAAGAGTCTAAAAATTAAAATGCATAAATTCAACATATCACTAATTTGATGAATAAAAAATTAGGATGTTCACCAAGGCCTTTGAAATGAATCTTATGTATGCCACATGACACATATTTAAAATGTGACCTTCCTAAATACACCCTTGAAATTTGGTTAAGAAAATCTTCCTAGACATTTCCTGTGATGCTGTGATGACAAAAATTTATATGAATTTACTTTTAGATTATAGATTACTTCAAAGATGGTTGATTTGAAGAATAGTGGTCGGTTGTTGTTAGGTGCTATTGAGTCAATTCCCACTCATAGTGACCCTATCTGTGTACAACAGAACAAAACACTGCCTGGTCCTGCACCATCCTCAAAATCGTTGCTATGTTTAAGCCCATTGTTGCAACTACTGTGTCAATCCATCTCATTGAGGATCTTCCTCTTTTTCGCTGACCCTCTATTTTACCAAGCATGATGTCCTTCTCCAGGGACTGTTCGGTCCCTCCTGATAACATGTCCAAAGTATATGAGATGAAGTCTTGCCATCTTAGCTTCTAATGAGCATTCTGGCTGTACTTCTTCCAAGACAGATTAGTTTGTTCTTCTGGCAGTCCATGGTATATTCAATATTCTTAGCCAACACGTTAATTCAAAGGCATCAATTCTTCTTTGGTGTTCTTTATTCATTGTCTAGCTTTCATATACATATGAAAAAAATTGAAAACACCATGGCTTGGGTCAGGCACGCCTTAGTCCTAAAAATGACATCTTTGCTTTTTAACACTTTAAAGAGATCTTTTGCAGCAGATTTGCCCAAGGTAACGCATCTTTTGATTCCTTGACTGCTGCTTCCATGGGTGCTGATTGTGGATCCAAGTAAAATGAAATCCTTGACAACTTCAATTTTTCTCCATTTATCATGATATTGCTTACTGGTCCAGTTGTGAGGATTTTTGTTTTCTTTATGTTGAGATGTCATCCATACTGAAGACAGTGGTCTTTGATCTTCATCAGTAAGTGCTTCAAATCCTCTTCACTTTCACCAAGCAAGGTTGTGTCTTCTGCATAACTCAGGTTGTTAATGAGTCTTCCTCCAATCCTGTTGCCCTGTTCTTCATATAGTGAAGCTCTTCTTCATACAGTGGTCTACTGGTTGTTATTACATGCACTCTGAAAAATTTTCATGCTCACAGAAAATAAGGAAATGCTAGATAAATCAAAGTTAAACAGATTTCTTTACTGATGAATTACTAGGAAACTTCAGGATGCTAATACGAGTTGTGAATCTCCAAGAGAAGGTTGTAGTACAGTATATTGATTCCCAACATTATTTCACCAAGAGCCATTTTTCTTTCAGCTACCCCAATTAACATCTCCCAGAAGAGTGCTCTACAGAACCTAGTTTGAGAAACACTGACCTACTAGTTAAAATTAAAAAGTTAACATTAGTAAAATAATCCCATTTTAGTCAGATTAACCATATTATATAGACAATAAGTATCACAGGATTATACAAGTCAAATACCATAAAATAATCATTGTTACTATGGAATTATAAATGTTTTGTTCATCCATCAATCCTCCACCAAGATGATGTCTAAACCATTAAAGCATTTACATTTTTAGAAACTCTGGAGAAGAACTTATATTTTAGGTCAACTAACATTGATTTTTTTTTTACTGGAGTATCACTGGTATAGCTTCCAGTATCATAGCAACATGCAAGCCACCACATTATGACAAACTAACAGAGGAGTGGTGGCATTCAACTGTGTGGATCATAACAAATTATGGATAACATTACGAAGAATGGGAATTCCAGAACAGTTAATTGTGGTCATGTGGAAACTGTAAATAGACCAAGAGGCAGTCGTTCGAACAGAACAAGGGGATACTGAGTGGTTTAAAGTCAAGAAATCTGTGCATCAGGGTTGTATCCTTCCACCATACTTATTTGTGAACTAATAACTGTCTTGTGAATCAATAAATGTCTTGGAAGAAGCACAGCTAGAATGCTTCTTAGAAGCGAGGATGATGAGACTTTGTCTCATGTACTTTGGACATGTTATCAGGAAGGACCAGTCCCTGGAGAAGGACATCATGCTTGGTAAAGTAGAGGGTTAGTGAAAAAGAGGAAGACCCTTAATGAGATGGATTGACAACAATGGGCTCAAACATTACAATGATCGTGAGGATGGCGCAGGACCAAGCAGTGTTTCATTCTGTTGTACTTAGGGTGGTTATGCATTGGAACTCACTTGACGGCACCTAACAACAACGTTGATTAAACATGTACTCTGCCACCAGCATTATGCTAAAATCTACAGGACACCAATAATATAGCCGCTGTTCTTAAAGAGGAATTCCTGGTTGGTGCAAATAGTTAAGTGCTTCACTACTAACTGAAAGGTTAGCTGTTTGAATCCCCTTAAAGGCACCACAAAGGCCTGGAGATCTTCTTCCAAAAGGTCACAGTCTTGAAACCCTATGGAGTGCAGTTCTACTCTGCAACACGTGGGGTCACCATGAATTGGAATTGACTAGTGCGCAAACATTTTCTTGTTTGTTTGTTTTTTGTCCTCAAGGAGCTTAATTTCCATATATGCAATTTTTAAAAGTATAATTCAGTGTACTAAAAAGCCCCTACATTCAATCTATTTTGGGCATCAAGAATATACTAAATTTAGCCTCCACCCTGATCCTTTTCCCTGATGTCTTTAAAAACTCTCTCATTTGTAACTGCCTTTTGATAAACTTCTCCTTGCAAGTATCAAGAAGAAAAAGTACATTTTTAAAGATAATGAGGTGGAAAATCTATTTCCCAGTCTTTGAATAGACAAAGAAATGTTTCTCTATGCCTAGAAGAAATTTTTAGGCTATAAATCCAGATATTAATTGAAGATATCAAAAAAAAGTTTGAATAAATTAAATTGTTGAAAGTTGTTAAAATAACCCTACAACACGTGTTCGTATTTGAATGCAGTATTGTTCATTCAGGTAGACTTTCATGCATGTGCAAACCTTTCTTCTTTTCCTCCCACTGCAATTTTCAATATAAATTGTTTGACAGCTTGTTCTAACATTTTGATCTTGTCGGTTGCCATCCTCAACTTAGAAAGAAAAAAAAGCTTGGAGGAAGAGAATTACTTTGGTGATTACATAAGGCTATCAGTGTTTATATGCTAGATACTGGGTTAAGGGGAGTTTCATACATGATTCTGAAACTCCTCCACCTCCAAATAGTGAGTTGTTTTTTCTTTCCCCCCTTCTTTTACATGATGCTTATCACTAGGCTTGGTTTTGGAAGTAAGGGTCCTACTTTTTCTTTGATACTCATGCCATAAGACCAACAACCTACTACCCCTTGCTACAGTATTTTACTGACCAATGGATAGCTGCCCCTCATTCATTGAGAGTTTAACATACGGATCATTAATATTGATGGGCCACTTTCAATAAATGTGTTGTTCAGACTTTTGATTTTCACTCCTCCTATATCTCATCTGGAGCCCTGGTGGTGCAGGGGTTAGGAGCTCAGCTTCTTACCAAAACCTCGGCAGTTCAAATCCACCAGCCGCAACTTGGAAACCCTATGGGGCAGTTCTACTCTGTCCTATAGGGTTGCTATGAGTTGGAAATGACTCGATGGCAATGGGTTTTATATCTCATCTGGAGTTCCTGGTGGTGTAAATAGTTAATGAGCTCAGTTGCTAACCCAAAGGTTGGAGGTTACGGTCCCTCCTTGGAAGGGCCTTGGAAGAAAGACCTGACAAGCTACTGAAAAATTTGCTATGCTTAACATTTGACATAACTTATCACTTCCTTCTTCAAATATGTTCTTCCCTTAGCCTTCAGTATACTATTCTATATTGATTCTCCTCAAACTTCATTGAATATGCATTCTCAGTCTCCTTTGCTATTTCTTCCTTATCTTCCTGACATCTAAACATTGGAGTTTTCTGGGTGTTCTCATTCAGTCTCATGACTTTTCTACCATTTGAATGCTGATGATTCTCAGGTTTATATCTCTAGTGAGCCTTCTCCTCCGAATTGCAGTCTGATATGTTAAATTTCCTACTAGATGCTCTTACTTGAAAGTTTAATAGGTAGCTCATAATCCACATGTCTATAGCTTTCCTTTCTCTCCCTATCCTTCTTTATAATTCTTTCAGTTGTTCAGATCAAATTCATTGGCATCATCTTTGACTTCTTTCTTTGTCTCATAATCCACGTCAACAAATTTTATTGTCTGTAGGTTAAAAATATATCCAAAGTTAGACCACTTTTCATCACCTTTACTGCTAGCACCGTGGCCCAAATGGTCATCATACTACCTGTATTATTGCCATAACCTCCAACCAGACTCCCTGCCTTCACATTTGACTTCTACAAAGCAAACAGGATGGTCCTTTAAAAATGCATGTCATATCATGTCACTTCTATACCCAAAAGCTTCCTTCTAATGGTTTTCCTCTCATGTTCAGTAAAAGCAAGAATGATTATAACATCTGATGGGACCCTATATCATGTGGCCCCCTCAGACTTCCTTGGTACTATTTCCAACTACTCCTTCCTTTGCTTCAACAACATTGGCCTCCCTGTTCTTCAAATAAGTTAAACACACTTTCATCTCAGAACCTCAGTCCAGTGCAGATGATTTCCAGCACCACTCACCTATATTAAAATTAGTTTTCCATTGCTTACATCCATAAAGATAAATATTTTTTAGACTATGAAAAAGTGTTTACTTTTTATGCACCCTAATGTTTAATCTAACTGTCCTAGAGCTTGTTTGTTCTTGGTAGATTAGATAAGTGAAAAATGTGATTAGAACTTTAAAATTCCATTTCCATTAACTCTTATATGCATGTACCACTATCAATTCATATTTTAAATATGCATAGGCTTTTATTTCTTTCTTTATAAAAGATAGATGATAAATAAAATCTCATCGCCATTGAGTCTATCATGACTTACAACGACCCTGTAGGACTGCCTCATAGGGTTTCCAAGGCTGTAATATTTATGGAAGCAGACTGCCACATCTTTCTCCTGCAGATTATAAACATAGGTTCTAATATTCCACACTGAAATGGATTGCTTTGCATGCTTACTTGCATGTGTTATCTTGTTTTGCAGACTATTGATTTACCATAAGTTTACCAACAAAAAGCACAAGCAAAGACCTGAGATCACCTTTCTTTAACAAGAAAACAAAAAGCCTCCTCATGAAAGGAGTATATATCTTTTATTTAGAAAAAAATACCTGAAGCAAATGATAAATACTTGATAGAAAAGTATATATTTTTCTCTTGTTATTTACTAGACTGATACTTTTATCAAGAGGGCTTGTACACTTAAAAATACCTGGGGAGCAGTGTACCCTATCTGTGTTACTAGAAGAAAGTATATATAGTTTTTTTCACTAATAATAAAACATTGATTTTTTCCAATTTTCACCTGATTGGATGCTTTAATACATATTTCAAAAGAAGAAAACTCTGTTTCTCATTATTTGTTCTTATGATATGAAAATAGTTGGCTATGAAACATATTTGTTCCCTGTCATCTTCAAGAATCATTTTTATGGACCTACTTATTATCCATTTCATTTTCCCACAAGAATACCTAAGCATGACTCTGGGTCAGAGTCTATCTGAACCCAAGTAAAGGCATATTTCTCTATAAGTGATCTTTAATGTACTAACTTCGAAGAAACAACTACAGCAACCCAACCTCCTGCAATTTGGAATATGATATAAACCTCTTTTCTGTAAATCACCAGTGATTTATTTTTGAAATCTGCAGATAACATTTAGAAAATTAGATAAGTTCAAATAACCTGTCAATTCATTCAAATAATTGGCTTCAAAGATTTTCTTACCCTCACCAAGTGGTTTTTCTGACTCCATTAAATCATCTTGTTTAGTTTTATGAAGATACAATTAGAATCTTTATTTCAAAGGCTACTCTAAGACATCTGGCAAAAATTACAGAGATTATTTTCAACAAAAGCACATCCTCAAGCACACTGGAAACGATAATTTCTCAATTGTGTTAAAATCCCAACATTAAATATCAAATGATATTTTTTGAAATCATTACCTCTGAGTCTTTTTGGAAAATACATAAAAAGTAAGTATATTATGAACTCCCAAAAGAGAAATAAATAATTTTTGTTTTAAATGAAAACACCACTCACCAGAAGATAAAATCAGAAAATATTTTTCCAAATCTAAATACACTCAAAGAAAAAATCTCTTTCAAGCAATGTACATCTTTTCACCACACATATGTCTTAGTTAATTATATCTATATAAGATATTTTTAAATAACAACTTTTAAAAGGAATTTTAGAGATGGGAGCCCTGGCAGTGCAGTGGTTAAGAGCTTGGCTGCTATACAAAAGGTTGGCAGTTTGAATCAACCAGCCACTCCTTGAAACCCTATAGGGCAGTTCTACTCCGTCCTATAGGGTCGCTATGAGTAGGAATTGACTCGACGGCAACAGGTTTTAGAAGGTGTACCACAATGATATTTATGGGAAATATAACCAAAAAATATGTTTAATATCCTAGCTAACTTCATCTAAGTCAGTGTTTTCTTAACCCTGATTGTCGTTAGAATTGTGTGGGGAGCTTTTAAAAAATACTGATGTCCAGGACCCATCACAGACCAATTCAGTCATAATCTCTGAGGGTTGTGCCTGGGCTTTGTTAAATTTTTAATAATTTTTATGTGTAGTCAGAGTTGAAAACATCTGATCTAAATTAATAATTGTAGCTGTGATAATAATAACTATCCTTACTGAATGCTTCCCTCTGTGTCAAATATTGTGTGAGGTGTTTAACATACATCATGCAGTTTAATCTTTACAATAAAAATGGTTTTACTTTGCACATAAGAAAACTTACCCAAACTCCTACTAGTCAGTACCAGTGCCAAAATTCAGACTCTAAACTGTCTATCTAAAACACCATCTCTTTCCACTATTCCACTTAGACACATTCCTTTCTCTTATAATTACATCCTAAAGCAAAGCAAGGGTGAGACAAGCAAAACATATGTCAGCAATCAGCCTGAGAAAAAGCATTGTCTTTGATCTTCATAACAATCCTTGACAACAACCACAACAACAGAGAGTTGAATAATTTAAAAATATTTTGCAGGCAGCTCTCAGTTTAGAAAGACATGTTGGGCAGAATAATTGCTCTCTAAAAATGCTTACATCCAAATCCCTGGAATCTGTGGCTATGTCACCTTCCATAGTAAAAGAGACTTTGCAGAGTTAAGGGTCTTGAGATGTGGAGATTATCGTGGACTATCCAGGTGTGCCCAATATACTCACAAAGATCCTTATCAGAGAGAGGCACAAAGGTTAGAGTCAGAGATATGATGACAGAAGTACAGGTTCGGAGTGATGTAGTGTCATGAGCCAAAGAATGCAGGTAGCCTCTAGAAGCTGCAAAAGATAAGGAAATGGATTCTCTCTAGAGCCTCCCAAAGGAACAGCCCTGTCGATTCATTTTGAACTTCTGACGCCCAGAACTAAAAGATAGATTTTTTTCACTTTAAGCCACTAAATTTGTGGTAGTTTGTTACAGAGACAATAGGAAACTAATACAGAAGGTGTGTTTTTGTCATCTAAAAGCATGGAATTGTGTAAAACCGTGCCTGCTAAGGCACTCTAATCATTGTAAAGGAGAGTCCACAGACAGAGTTTCCTTAGGGTTGTTGGAAAAAAAGAGGAAGACCCTCAACGAGATAGAATGACACACTGGCTGCAACAATGGGCTCAAACATAGCAATGATTGTGAGGATGATGTATGACTGGGCAGTTCTGTTGTACATAGGGCCGCTATAAGTAGGAACCAACTCGATGGCACCTAACAACAACATTTGCTGAAGACACCACTGACAGTGTTTGCCTTCTTTGTGGTCCCAGGCTGAAAAGATGTGTGTAATCTTAATCATTTGTCTTGTATATCTAGCCAAAAATGTCGTTTCCATCTGAACAAACACCAGAAAAAACAGTACAAGGAAGAGACCATATAGTAAATGTGCTAGATATGAATGTTTACAAATACAAAAAAGGAAGTCTTAGTTTCTGGTCAGTCTCATGATCACCAGGTACTCATGATTTTTAACACTTTGCTATAACTGAACTAGGTTTTGTAAGCAACTTCAATCATAGGGTACTTCAAAGTAGAGCCACGTCTGTAGAAGCCTTCAGGACTCCCTCTTGTCAGTTTGACACTATTTAATCACAAGATAGGAGCCCTGGTAATGCAGTGGTTAAGCACTTGGCTGCTAACAGAAAGGTTCAAATGCACTTCTTCAATAATTCAATCATAAACCCTTTGAAGCTCTTTATCAGGCACTGGGACTGACCTATCACATAGGTTCTTCAGTAGCGGCTCACAGTTTTTTGCTTCTTAATAGTTGATCTGTTTCTTGATGAATCATAGTTCCTTTAAAAAAGTGTAATTTAAGAGCTTGATCCAGATGTATAATCTGTCTCCTAATACATTTCATCATTTATTATTATAGCTGTAAATACCATAAGATTCTGAGTCTTGCTTAAACAGCTCTTACAGAAGGGAAGTCTGTTTAACTTAACAGATATTTTGTCTTTAGGCCGAACACAACCCACAGAGGATTTTGAAAATAAGAATGCACATGGAGCATGATGTAACAGACAAAAGGTAAATAAACTGAATGCAGAATTTTTATGGCTAAAAAATGATGTCTGCGTCAGCTGCTAGAGTAATCCTCAGTCACTTCGCAGCTGAGCTGGCTGCATATCTACCATTCCACCAAACCCATATTTACTAAATGACCACTCAGTCTTAGACACTGCATTAATCACTGGATATAAACATACTAATACAGTATTGTCTATGTCTTAGATAATTTCACAAATTAGTGGGAACAGAATACGTAACAATGAACTCTAATAGAATGTGATGGAGGAATGTACAAAGTGTTCTCTGCTCTCATATGAAGAATACTGCTGAAGAAAGTGTATGTGTGGACAAAGACAGTTTCACCAAAGATGTAGTATTTGAAATGTGTTTTAAAGAACTGGGTAAGAGCTGCTAGCAAATCTTAACTCAGGAGAAAACATATGCACTTTAAGTCTGGAATAAATTATAGGATACACAAGTTCTGAGTTCTATCGTTGATTTGGCTAATGTGCTTTTTTAACTAAATTCTTAATCAATAAGTTTATACTTGTTGTTAGATGCCATCGAGTCAATTCCAATTCATGGTGACCCCAGGTGTTTCAGACTAGAACTGCACTCCATATGGATTTTACGGCTATAATCTTTTAGAAACAGATGTCAAACCTTTCTTCTGAGGCACCTCCGGGTGGGATCAAATTGCCAATCCTTTGGTTAATAGCTGCATGCTTAACTGTTTATGCCACCAGGACTCCCTAAAGACCAGTGCTATTTGGTTCCTTTTCTTATTTAATCATCTTATTCTCTTCTCTATTTTCCAAGTCTGTCTTAACCCTTATCTAAATTGGAATATTCACTTTTCTTTTATCAGTGCTCTAAATACATTTGCTCAGTACTCTCAATGTCCCCGATAGGGATTGCTCAGCATTCAGACTTTAAAAGAGAGAGTCAGCATCATTTGTTGTTTGCCTCTAGTTGTCACAGAGATACGAACAAAGGTAGAATAAAGAGTCTCTCTTTTCTGTAAAATCCTAACAGTAGTTTTTTATTACCCAAGAATTTCTCTCGGCTATGAGCCCTCCATCTCTGCTTCTTCTGTTTGGTTCAACAATACTGTGGATAAGATTTTCTCAAACATTTTTTATTTCCTGTGATCTTACTCTTTTCAGTAAAGACTATTTTCCATGCCCTCATCATTTTAAATTCAAGGAGATGCTAATGATATGAAGTGGATGCTTAAGAGACATACAGTGAGGTCACCATACTTGGGTGGAATTTTCAAGGGGAAAAATAAAAGGTTCACAGATCCCTTCACTCTTTTTTTTTTTCTCTTGTCCTCAGCAAAATACAATGATTAGATTGGTAATGTCTTCTTGGGAAAATCCTCTGTGACAGAGAACTAATCCCTCTCAATGAGGTTGTAAAACTTAGTGTAAAATGTTCTCAGCTCTGGATGGGCATTTGGAGTCAGAACAGAACCAAAGGAAAAGGCAACAAGTGCAGATGAACTATCTATGGGCTAAGCTTTAAGAAGTAGATAGTAAAGTGAGAGGGGTCTTAGATTTTTATGACTTTTCCAGCCAACTCATTATGGTAGGGATTTAGGTAAGAAGTTCTATTGTTGTTTTTGTTAGGTGCCATTGAGTCAATTTCGACTCATAGAGACCCCATGTAACAGAGTAGAACTGCCCTTTAGGGTTTTGTACGCTGTTATCTTTATGGAAGCCAATCATAAGGTTTTTCTCCTGCGGAGCCACTGAGTGGGTTCAAACTGCCAACCTTTTGGTTAGCAGCTGAATGCTTAACCGTTTGCACCATTAGGACTTCTCTCGCAGGGATAATGTTCATGCATTTTGCTGAGGTGTAGCCAGTGTCATACATCTCAGCCATCTTTAGTGGTAAGCCACTCAACATGGTATGGGCCCAGTGGAGGAATGTCACCTTAGTATCCTGGAAATTCCCTAACAAAGATAATTGGTTCAATAGATAAAGTGAGATTTAATAAACAATCTCAAATAAATAATTTTTTGTTTACATAAATTATTTCTTTCCTTCCTTGCTTGGCTCCCCACACTCTGCAAAAAAAATCCTCTCAATTTCTAGACAATAAATACCAATTTGGGTCTGAAAAAAATGGATACTCTAAATATAGGGGATGGGGGATGTGGTAAATTGCAGGCTTCTCAGGACACATTAAATGTGTCTCTATCTTTTTTTTTTTTCTAGCAGCGTTTCTTTTTTTAATGTCTTTGTAAATCTACTGGAACCTTTTGGAGCCATCTTCTCTGTATTCTGACTCACAGCGACCCTATGTAAAACAGAACAAAACACTGCCTGGTCCTGCACCATCCTCACAATTGTTGCTGTGCTTGAGCCCATTGTTGCAGCCATGGTGTCAATCCATCTTGTTGAGGGTCTTCCTCTTTTTCACTGACCCTCTACTTTACCAAGCATGATGTCCTTCCCCAGGGACTGGTCCCTCCTTATAACATGTCCACAGTACGTGAGATGAAGTCTTGCCATCCTAGCTTCTAAAGAGCATTCTGGCTGTCCTTCTCCAAGACAGATTTGTTTGTTCTTCTGGCAGTCCATGGTATATTCAATATTTTTCACCCATACCTTAATTCAAAGACCTCAATTCTTCTTCAGTCTTCCTTATTCATTGAGCAGTTTTCACATGCATATGAGACTATTGAAAATAGCATGGCTTGGGTCAGGCACACCTCAGGCCTCAGAGTGACATCTTTGCTTTTCAACACTTTAAAGAGGTCTTTTGCAGCAGATTTGACCAATGCAATACCTTGTTTGATTTCTTGACTGCTGCTTCCATGGGGCTTGGTCATTGATCCAAGTAAAATGAAATCCTTGACTTCAATCTTTTCCCTGTTTATCATGATGTTGCTTATTGGTACAGTTGTGAGGATTTTTGTTTTCTTTATGTTGAGGAGCAATACAGACTGAAGGCTGTAGTCTTTGATTTTCATCAGTAAGTGCTTCAAGTCCTCTTTGCTTTCAGCAACCAAGGTTGTGTTATCTGCATATTGCAGGTTGTTAATGAGTCTTCCTCCAATCCTGATGCCATGTTCTTCTTCCTATAGTCCAGCTTCTTGGATTATGTGCTTGGCATACAGATTGAATAAGTATAGTGAAAAGATACAATCCTTATGCACACCTTTCCTGATTTTAAATGATGCAGTATCCCCTTGTTCTGTTCGAATGACTGTCTCTTTGTCTATGTACACTTTCCTCATGAGCACAATTAAGTATTCTGGAATTCTCATTCTTTCCAATGTTATCCATAATTTGTTATGACCAAACTCTGCATCTTCTTATTTTGTCTTACTCTTCAGCTCTGAAATTTTTAAGTAACCTTGAATTTTACTCTTGTTGCTCAGTGACAATGTTCAGGGAAATGTGGCATTTTTGCCATTATTTTGGTAAACTTGGTTATTTTTGTACGGCCATCTGTTTTTAAATTAGATTATTAAGAATATTCTTAACTTCATTCTTTTCAATATAAAAACTGAAAAGAAAAAATAAAACATAACACTGAAATGTTTCATAATTGTGTGACTAGAAGGAAATACAATGATGCCAGTAGTTGAATAATCCATTTTGTCATAGAAAGAACTAGGAAAATCTTTCTATATTTTCTACAATTGGCAGCTAATGCTAATTGTAGGAGAAAACATTTTAAATGTTTGTCTTCTCTATCATTAACAACAGATAGAATAAATCTTGTATTATTAAAAAACAGTTTATATAATAATAATAAGCTCACAATTTGAAAGAGAAATTCAGAGCACTGGACCATAGGATGCTGTAATAAAATTCAGACAAATAAAAGCTATTAGAAGAGTCAGTCTACCAGTACCATGAATTCTAATTTAGCTTTGCTATGATGGCCAAGTAATTATTTAATTTTGAAAGTGCCATTAAGTTAATAAACATTGGCTGTCAGTGGTAAATCATATTTCTAGTTTTAATCCACAAATAACATCTGTTTTAAAGTTAAAATTGTTTTTAGAAGCAGACGTTTTAAATAAAAATATTTTGTAATATATTATCCCTCTAATGTACTAATTAGAATATCAAAGAGACCTATCGTGTAGAATCATAAAGTGAGACCTAGAAGGGACTTTTGTTGTTATCTAGTTAACCTTTCAATTTGCACGGAATACTTTAAAGTAAGGATTCGATCAATATCCCAAAATGGAAACTGGAAAGGGGACAGCAAATAAAATTAAGTTTGATAATCTATGTTGGATCATGGAGCTCCATCCAGTCCGCCTGGAGTCTTGAATTGGTGGTGATAGTGAAGGATCTTGACCAGAGGAAGATAATCCTAAAGAGGAATTTCAGTTAGGGCTAAGTGGAGCAGTAAGGAAATAGCAGCATGTATAATTTTACTTACAGTAGGTCATCACTTGGATAACCACTTTCTCTAACTTTGGATAAGTTTTTTGAATATTACATTACTTTATACAACATAATCAAATTAGACGTGTAGTTTTTCAAGGGGTAAGAACTCTTAATATTTTCCACATATGTGATATTATTTTCTCAAATATTCCAAGGATTTTTCTAGCATTAAAATAAAATTCATTAATTTTCTTTTATATGCCAATGATGGATAAGTCACGATATTTTGTTGGGTAGTGAAAATATTCTAGCCCTCGCTGACAACTTTTACTAGGGGGGACAAACATTGATTTTTCATTTAATCAGCAAAGATTTACTGAACACTTTTTGTATACCAGTCACTTTAATAGGTCCTGGTGATACACTAGTAAATAAAACAGACCAAGTCCTTTTTCTTATGGAGCTTATATTCTAGAGAAGAAAACAATAATAATTATATGAGTAAATATATAATCAAATATCAGATAGTGATATTGTTGTTGCTGTTGTTAGTTACCATCGAGTGTTAGTTGCCCTCAAGTCTATTCTGACTTACCGTGACCCCACTTGTGCAGAGTAGAACTCCTTCATGGGGTTTTCAAGGCTGTGACCTTTCAGAAGCAGATTGCTCGGCCTGTCTTTTGAGGTGCCTCTGGATGGGTTTAAACTGCCAACCTTTCTGCTAGTAGTTGAGTGCTTAATCATTTGCCCCACCCAGGTACTCCTTCAGATAGTGATAAGTGCTGTAAACAAAAAATAAGATAAGGGGATTATTTTAAATAGAATGATATAGGAAACTTAGTTTATATTTGAGCAAAAATCCAAATGAAGTAAGAAATATATAAATATGCATAGTTATATTACAGTACAAGCAAAATGAAAGAGGTATGCAGGGAAATCCAAGATTAATATTAAATTAAGGGTGGAAGTGTTCCTCAGAGGATTCTCTTTGTCATTTGATATGGGTAAAGAGCAATATCTAAGTTTTTGATAGGTGTAAGGAAGGAGAAGTGGGGGAATAATATTAGGGATGTTTCTAAGAATTAAAATTATAAGGCATAGTTGAGAGAATGGTGAAAATTTCATTGTAGATGGAGTACACCTCCTCACTTATTGACTATTTCGTTATCTGACATTTCGCATTTACAACAGTAGTAAAAAATCTGACTATTTTGTGCATTAACGACATATGTCTGGTAGTAATGAATGCCAAGGTGGGAGGTGAGAGTAAGGTTGGCTTTGATAGTTAAGGTTATGTGTCAACTTGGCTAGGCCATGATTCTCAGTGATTTGGCAGTCAAGTAATGATGTAACTTGGCAGTTATGTAATGAGGTAGTCAACCTTCATTTTGTGATCTGATGTGGTCATTCTCCATTTTCGCATAACACTGATTTCTAATAACAACGTGGTGTTTGGATTCTAACCATGTCAATAAGTGAAGAGAAGGTGTATTTTATGTGTGTAAGATGTATTTGAACAAGTAGGTAGAATTCAACATTCTGTGTGTGAGTTGAGGGGAGGTATTTTGAATACCATGCTAGGGAGTTTAGACTTAGTCTTTTGGGAACTGAGAGCTATTAATTTTTTTTGATAAGGAAAGTGATGCTTCTTGTTGTTATTAGTTGCCTTTGAGTTGATTAGAACTGCTCCACAGGGTTTTCAAAGTTGTGACTTTTCAAAAGCAGATCACCAAGCCTCTCTGGGTGGGTTTCAACTGTCAATCTTTTGGCTGGTAGTCCCATGCTTAACCATTTGTGCTGCACAGGGACTCCTAGGAAAATGATAAGTACTGCTATTTGTCTAAGAGACATACCTTTCACGGAAGCATCAAGAAATAATGAAGAGTAGTGAGTGAGGAGGTTATTACAAGATACAAGTAAATGGTGATATTGGTTACAGCCAGGATATGGAAATAGATATGAATTTTACAGAGGTGTAATTGATAAACTTTTCATGTTAATGAGAAGTTTCTGGGGTGGAAAAGTGATTGCTTCCTGCATTGGAGAAAGGAGTTTGCAGAGCAAGCAAGGAATCCTGCTGGGAGAGGGGCTGCTCTAGAAACTTGAGGATAGGCTGGTGAAGGTCTGCTGCTGGGAACCAAAAAGGCATGTCAACAGGCCCCAAGATGAAGACTCAACATTAAATCCATTGGACAGAAAAGGAAAATTGAAACTAAGTCAGCAACATGTAAGAAATATTGGTATAGCGCCCTTATGAAAATAACATGCGGGGGGAGGGGGTTGTGCAGTATGCAAAAATGTGGTATTCTAAGTTTTTTTCTTGTTTGGACTTGTTTGCATCACTTGTAGACTTGGTCTTTTAGGATACTGTTTTGAAGTTCACATCCAGATCCACATTTAATTGCAGTGTTTTCTGGGTTCATTTCTGGAAATATTTCTCACTCAAGCCCAAGTTGCTCTACTTTCTACCTTAAGGTTAGGCTAAGGCAAAGATCCAAATCCAACCATGTAGCCTTTTGTAATATTCTTCTCAGTCCTTCTCTCCATCTCTGTCTTTCATTTGTAGCTAGGGCAATTTCTTCAAAGAAATATACATAAGAAATATAGTATTGGAAGGAATTTCAAGAAGTCATATAATCCCACAGAAATACTCCCAGACATACAAATTACATGGCCATTTATTTGACATATAAATATTTCTGAAGATTTACATTCTCTAGCCAACCTCGGCAACTTACTCTAGTTCCAATCCCCTGTCAATAGAGATCTTCCTGTGTGAGATTTAGCAAAATTTTCAGGTGAGATCAAATTATTTTTGCATTTACTAATTAATCTCTATCTCAATTAATGAAATATTTATGTTAATTTCAAGTTACAAATTCTAATTATAATTAAGACATTTTAGTGATAGAAAATTCAGACAATTAGAAATATGTTATCACTAAAAAATCTTTTCAAACTCTGTAAAATAACCCTTCAAGGCGTACTGTAATTTTATAAATGATACATCTAAATGAAAGTTATTTATGATAACATCTTTATTTCCTATTTTTCAATTTCTTGCTTTATTTTATTTCTGACTTTGAAAATAACAATACTAATAATAAAATAATTAAAAATTTTCCAAATAAAAATACCTTTCCTAAACTGCTTTCTTATAGAGTGTTCTTCACACTGAAAGAGGAAATACTATAAGATTTATGCATTTCTGTAAATATTTTCTAAGAGACTAGAATTCTGTTTATCAAAAATGAAATTCTATATCTCAAGTAAGTATACACTTAAAAATCTGAAATTAGAAACTGTGGTGTCTTCTATTTATTGTCTATTAGCTTTTAATTTGCATTTAGTTTACGTTTAAAAATATTTACTCTAGGTTTTTTTAGGACAACTCTCTTCACTTTGTTGGTTTTGCTGAGTACTCATATTGTAAAATTTTTTTTTCTTAATACATAGTGTAAATATTTTCAGTGTTTCTGAAAGCCGGTACACCTGTACAAAGAATGCAGTGAAACCAAGTCAGTGAATTATAGTGTTTTCATAAGGATAAAAAAGTCAAGGGTTCAAGAGGCAATTCTCCAAAACAATTGTTGGCCAGCAGATTTTATGAGGGATTACTCTAAAAATTCTCAAACAGTAGGCCAACAAAATGTCAAAACATGTTTTAACTTGGACCATTTGTGAATCAACTTAAGTGTGACAAATAGTGCTCAAGTACTTGAAAAATGATCTTTTCTAGTTCCCTTTTTCCTGTTCTTAATAGTTTACAGATTTTTTTTCCCCCAACTGTATTTGTTTCTCTCCCTTATGGAAGAAAGTGAGATTTTCGTCATTTGGAATAATTGTTTCATTTTCCAGACATAATTGGCTGTTTATTAATTTTATATCACTTAAAATATATGTGGTATATTTGAATGATAGCATTTGGGGTTAGAGATGTACTAAAAATATGAGAAAATTTTGTCCAAGTGATTTTACCAGTGCAACTCTGAGAGTTAGAAAAAGATAACTTGGAAAGCAGCTCTTTTAACTCCTAGGTTTGCTTTTTTCACTCTATTATCAGGTGGGTTAGAAAACTTGTGATGGTTAAGATTGTGTGTCAGCTTGGCTGGGCCATGATTCTCAGCGTTCATATGTGATCACCCCCATGATGGGATCTGCTGTGAGTAGCCAATCAGTTGAAAGGGAGTTTCCTTGGGCTTGTGGCCTGCATCTAAATATAAGTGGATGTTCTGGCTTTTGCCTGATCTGGATCCTTGCCTCCTGTTCATCTGACCTTTGGTTCTTGGGACTTGAGCTATCAGCTCATCTGCCAGTCTTGGGGTTCGTGTGTCTTCACAGCCTGTGAGTGGGAGCCCTGCTCTCTGACCTGCTGATCTTGGGTTTGCCAGCTCCTGCAGCTACATGAATAAGGAGAAGACTTGCAGTCTTGCCTACCAGTCTTGGGATTCATAGATCTTCACAGCCTGTGAGCAAGAGCCCTGCTCTCTGCCCTGCAGCTGTGTGAATTGGAAGAAGCCTCTATCCTGATCCATGGACTTGGTATGTTCCAGACTCTACAACCGCATGAGCCATTTCCTTGCTATACATCTCTCTATATATTTATATGCTAGTTTTGCTTACTAGTTACTAGTTTTGCTTCTCTAGTGAACCCAGTCTAAGATAAAACTGGACTGAGGCAATAATATCATCATCATCATCACCACCTAACTTTTGCTGAGTGCTTAGTTTGTACCAGACCTTGACTTCAGAGCATTATTTTTATTACATCATTTAATCCTCACAAGCACACCATCAGTAGGTTGCTATCATTATTCCAGTGTTACAGATAAGATAGTTGAGACTTTAGAAGATTAAGTTACTTACCCATAGTCTCCCAGTTCCTAAGTGGCAGAGCTAAATGACAGCTAATTGCCTAGATGTGTTTGGTGTCAGAACAGTAATTAGAATAGTTTACACCTAATAGTTTCCCCATCTCATTTTTTAGATACTTGCCTTTATAGATACTGTTTTTCTTCCTAAATTCCGAATGGTTGCATTTATTATGCCAGTCATGATTAGTTTTAGCATTTGTTCATCTTTTTCATTTCTTTTCTGACCCCAAAAGGGTCAGCTGAAGCTCAGTATTTAACTTTGTGTTTGAGTGTTTTAGCAAATTTCATTTCAAGATGAAAATGGGCTGATGCAGAAAATATTTATCCTATATACTTAATTTTTTTTTCTTTAATACTTTGGACCTTGAGAAGGACTTGTTAGACACCTAATTTTTGACAGCTCTAATTTTTTTTTTTATTTTACCTTATGTGACCTTCAGAAATTCTAGATTTGCTTGCTACTGAATGGATGTAATTTTATGCACATCATTATCTATTATGTAGAATACACATAATGTTTACCGAAGCACATTTAGGAATATTCAAAAAACACAGTAGTTTTGAGAAATAAATAATACCATTTACTTTAAAACACCTGAAAAACCAAGCCCTGTTCTAAATATTTTTAAGTAGATCTTTAATGCTGCATATCAACCCTATAAAGTTTCCAGATCATATTTCTTTCCTCCCTCTTCTAATCAAACTTTTAGAGAGAATAGGCTATACTCACTCTTTCTAATATGACTTGGTTTCCTTTTACTATTAACCAATTGCCTGGCTTCAGCTTCTGACACACTGAAACTTTTGTCATTACCAGTAACTTTATAATGGCCAGATGTAGAAGGGGTATTTCTGTTGATGTATTTCACTACGTATCTTTGTGATTTTTGACGTAGTGAAGTCCTCTACCCTTTGAAAGAGTCTTTTCTTTTGGAGTCTGTGGCATCATTCTTTCCTGTATTTTCTTCTACCTCTCTTATCTTCTGTGTGGTGTTCCCTTATTTTGCCTGCTCTGTAAATACCAGTGTTAACATAGAATAAACGCATCCTGGGCCTTTATTCTTTTTTTTTTCTATGTGCTCTCCTTGTAGTAAATCATCAATGCCTGTATTGATTTGGATGTTTATGAGCAAGTAACTACTAAATAGATACTTTTAACGCTGACCTAACTGCTGAGCTCCAAATTATTAGTGGACATCTCCAATTAGAACCGGAATCACCTTAAACCCAGTGTTTTCGAATCAGAATTTATTTCTTCCAAATCTTCTCTTCCCTTGAATTATCTATCTTGATGAATGATACCTATATAGACCTAGCTCTTCAGTTCAGATAACTGGGGATTTCTTTACACTTAGTGAACATGTTCAAAATAGTTTTCACGTTTTCTCAATTCTCCCTTTTTATTTCCCAACTGTTTGAAATTTTCCATCTCAACTAATATTGCCTTATTCAGAATGATAAGAGACTTAGAAAATTCTTTAAGACACAGTTAAAAAATTTTGAAAACAAAAATGGCATGTGGAAATCCATATATAAGAGATAAAAGCACATTTGTTCTGATTAAGCAGGGGTGGAAGATGGCTCAAAATGTTATTTATTTTATATCCTTTTTCTTCCTGTTAAGATTTCTGATATGCCTCTGTGAAATCCTAGCAGTTAGCAGAAACAATTTTAAAATACTGGTTTCATTTTCCTAAGTGAAAGAAGGCAGACCCCAATAAGCTACATACTGTATGATTCCTTTATGCGGCATTCTGGAAAAAAGAAAATTATGAGACTGGACAACATACCAGTGGTTGCCGAGGATTAGAGAAGAAGGGGCCATACATGGAATTTTTGGGCTGATGGAACTGTTCTGTATGGTATCGTCATGGTAGATATCAGGTTTCTCACTGTCAAAGAAAGAATTTAAAATAAACAAGAGGAGAAGCCTGTGATAAATTTTGTAGTGCTGGATTAGAGTTGGAGATATCAGTATGAACTCACGTTGATTGTAATGTAAAACAGATAAAGAGGTAAAGAAATAAGTATAGATATATATGTATACACACTTAGAACACAAACACATATTTCTTTCCACTGAGAAGGCTTGGAAGCAGCAATATCCTACTAACAATAAGCAAACCTAATTCCAGATCTTGGTTTCTAAATAACATTCTTCAATAAAAAGGACCTGGGCTCCTTGGGAAAATGGTTGATACTTGGGTTGGAGCAGGGAAAACACAAAATTTGCCTGGCACATCTTGCAGTGCATAAGGTAAGGAAATGTCAAAAAAAGAAAAAGAAAAAAGGGAGGAAAAATACAGAGATAAGGAGGCATATCAAAAGGACCCAAGTGCCTACGTGAAGGATTTTTTAATGGCCAAAGTTTCAACAATTAGAACAACAAAATAAATAATGTTAGTATTAGATAAAAATATAATGAAAAAAAAATATTTATGAATCCATACTGATAGAAGTGAAAGATTAAATAAATAAATGAGGGGAGAGAGAAGAGACAAATCCAAACAATAGATGTGGAAGAAATGACAGAAATAGAAAATCAACATGAACATCACAGTATATTTGCTGCAGGCAAGATCCACTGATGTTTGCTAAATTTAATGGGCAAAACTTTAAGTAGAAAGAAGGCAGG
This sequence comes from Dugong dugon, assembly GCA_030035585.1. Lineage (NCBI taxonomy): Eukaryota > Metazoa > Chordata > Mammalia > Sirenia > Dugongidae > Dugong > Dugong dugon. The sequence goes on from CM057465.1 coordinate 48,189,371, forward strand.
TGCATTGCCTCAAAGTATTTCTTATAAAATATTTATTAATGGCTGTGACGGTTTTATTTGATACTCCCTCTTCCAGGGGGTGGAGCTTAATTGTTCTCCCCTGGAATATAGGTTGGGTTTAGTGACCCACTTCTAACATGCAGAGTATGGAAATGAAAAGCGATAACTTTACAACAGAGATAACTGGCAGGTACTACCTTATACAAAGTTAATACCTTCAGTTATAAATCATGTCAGTATCATGTACCTCCTAATAGGATGTAATATGAGTACTTTACATCCACGATATTTCTTTTCCCACAATCTACTCATTTTTTATCCATAGTCTAATCATGAAAAAATATCAGACAAACCCAAATTGGGAGACATTCAACAAAATACCTGACCAAACCAAACCAAAGCAATACATTGCCATCGAGTCTATTCCAACTCATAGTGACACTGCTTTAAAGGTGTCAGAGTCATGAGAAACAGGGAAAAATTTCTGTCACAGAGGAGAAGACTAAGGAGACATGATGACTAATTGTGATATGGTATCCTAGATTGGATACCGGGCCAGAAAAAGAACATTAGTGGAAAAACTGGTGAAATGTAAATAAAATCTATAGTTTACATAATAGTATTGTAGTTTTTGTATCAATGTTAATACATTTTGATAAATATAACATGATTCTGTTATATGTTGATATTAGTGAAAGCTGGGCAAAGGGTAGATGGAAATTCTGAAATATTTTTGTAACTCTTCAGTAATTTAAAATTATTTCAAAATGAAAAGTAAAAGAACAACAAATAAAAACCCACTGGCTTAAATCATTATTTGCCTGGATTATGGTAATAGCCTCCTTATTGGTATCTGTGTCTTCATTTTTCTCCATCTTTCCCACAATCCATTCTCCTCATTGTTATCAGAAAGATCTTTCTAAATTACAAATCTGATCATCATAGCTTTCAAAATAAAGGTCGAATTCATCAGTTTATCACATTAGGCATTTTATGAAGGCTAACTCCCTTTCCTTATAATATTGCTATCACTCCCCAGCACACATTTAACTCCAGACTTAAAGCATTTATCAGTAATTTCCCAAATATATCATGCATTTTCATAGGTCCATGTCATCACACATGCTGTTTCCTTCGATGAGAATGCTCTTCTCCTTTTTTTCCTTTTTGTGCTTGTTCTTCAAGTTAATTCTTACTTGTCCTTCAAAACAATGCGTCCACTTGACTTCCTAGTTTAGTTTGTTCCTTCTCTGTACTCCATTTGCATATAGTACACACTTTTACCATAAAATTATTCACACTGTTCTGTAATTGTTAATTTACTTCTCTGTGTTTCACCCTGATGTCAGAGATTGGGATATCATTTGCATACAGTAAAATTCAGCCTTGTTAACATACAGTGTTATGAGTTTAGACAAAAGGTGTTGTAACCATCACCATAATCAAAATATAGAACAATTCCATCACCCAGCAAAATTTCCTCATGCTCCTTTGTACTCAACCCTTGCCCAGCCCCCTGGAAACTACTGATAATATATTTTTTGGTCTTATAGTTTGACTGGGGCCCTGGGGGTGAAGTGATTAAGAGCTCAGGCTGCTAACCAAAGGGTCAGCCGTTCAAATCCATCAGCCGCTCCTTGGAAACCCTATGGGGCAGTTCTACTCAATGGCACACAACATAGTTTGATTTTTCTAGAACGTCACACAAATTGAGTCATATGTATACATTCAGAGCCTTTTGATTCTGGCTTCCTTTGCTTAACCTAATACATTTAAGATTCATCCACATAGTTAGGTATATCAATATTGTTCTTCCTATTGCTGAGTAATATTCCATTGTATTGATGTAGCATAGTGGTTTATTCACTCACCAATTGGAGGACACTTGAGTTGTTTGTGATTTTTGGTGATAATTAATAAAGTTTCTATAAAAGGTTATGTACTGTTTGTTGCATGAATTTAAGTTTTCATTTCTCTTAGGTAAATACCGATAGGGTTGCTATGAGTCAGAATTGACTGGACGGTAGTGGGTTTGGGTAAATACCTAGGGGAAGGATTGCTGGGTCGCAGGGAAAGCATATGTTTATAAGACGTTATCAAGCTATTTGCCATCTTGGTTGTACCATTTTTGCATTCCACCTAGCAATGTATGAGAGTTCCAGTTGCTCCACATGCTAACTACCACTTGACATTGTCATTTTAATCTGTATTTCCTTAATAATTAATAATGTAGATCATATTTTCATGTACTTATATTCCATCTATATATCTTCTTTGGTGAAATGTCTATTCAAATCTTTTATGATTATTAAAATTCATTTGTTTTCTTATTACTGAGTCTTGAAAGTTCTTTATATATTCTAGATACAAGTCTTTTATCAGATATATGTTTTGCAAATATGCTCTTGAATTTTAAAACTTATCTTTTCAGTCTCATAACAGTGTCTTTCAAAAAGCAGATCTTAATTTGACAAAAATCGCATTTATCAAGTTTTTTCTTTTATGGACTGTCATTTGTGTTATATCTATGAAACCTTTTCCTATCCAAAATTAATAAAGATTTTGTCCTATATTTTCTTTTAGAATTTGTATCATTTTAGTTTTTATGTTTAGGTCTATGCTTATGGTGCCAAGTGTGAGTCAAAGTTTTTTTTTTTGCATATGGAAATCCAGTTATTTTAGCACCATTTGTCAACAAGTCTATTATTTCTCTATTGAATTGTCTTTGTACCTTTGTCAAACATTAACTTACCATGTAGGGTGCATCTATTTCTGTACTCTCTATTCTGCTCCCTTCATCTCCCTTATTTCTTTGATTTGCTAATGTTTTGCATTTGTTGAGGATTATTGCATTTATGTTAATGGAAGATATTGGTGTGTTACTTTTTTTCTTGCAATTACTTTATCTGATTTTGGTATCAGGCTAACGTATTGGCCTTAAAAACAAGTTGGGAAGAAGTCTCTCCTCTTCTAGTTTCTGAAAAAAATTTGTGCTTTAAAGTCACAGTATTTGAAGGGCTGAGGTCATTGGGAACAAATTATCAGTAGTCAATTTAGAAACAGGGCAAATAATTTTGTGTAGTTTTCAGTGGCTCTTGATGAGTTGTTTTTTTAAAAAAAGGATCGCTATGAGTCAGAATTGACTCAGCGGCAATGGGTTTTTTAATACTGCTCGGTTGATGATCTTTATTTGAAGAGTCAATGCCAAGTTTAAAATGACTGAAGAATTAGCCTTTATGAATAGTCTCTGTGAACAACTACAGGTGAAAGTATTTGCAAAAAGGTTGAGAAAACATGAAATTAGCACACCTTAAAGGGGAACAGGAAATCCTGGTGGTATAGGGGTTAAGAGCTACGGCTGCTAACCAAAAGGCTGGCAGTTTGAATCCACCAGGTGCTCCCCGGAAACTCTGTGGGGCAGTTCTACTCTGTCCTGTAGGGTCGCTATGAGTCAGAATCGACTTCATGGCAATGGGTTTGGTTTTTGGTTTTTGGAAGGGGAATATGCTATATTACATTTGATGGTGGTAGAAATATGCGTGGAGGAGGAAAAAGTTAGACAAATTTACAAAGCTTGAGAAAATGCAAGCTGTTTAAAGCCTATGGTTATTTATTGTATTACTTTTCAGCAGATACACTGAGGAAAATATATGAATCTATCATGTATTATTGAACCAGTAGAGTTACTGGTAAACTTCATTTACTTCCATGGACTTACTCATCATCTGTTTCATGAATTTTTGTCAGAAATACCTAATATCCCAACTTGTCCTACCACATAGTAGTTTAGTGGCTTAGCAGCGGTAAAGTTTTATTGCAACGTTTTTTTAGCTTAGGGCTGAGATGTACATTTTTCTGAAATTTGACTTTGAAACACTGGCTTGGAAATTAGCTTCCACTGTAGACTTGGTGATGTTTCTTAATGATTTTAACCTAAAATTACAAGGCAAATAGCACTTACGTGCAAATTTTATACCATGGTAAATTCATTTTGTGGAACTAAAGTTGTTTAATCACAAGTAATGTCAAGTGTCTATATACTTTACATGATGTCTAAAGTTAAAACATAAGCTAGAACTACACTCCCACAAAATTTGTACAAGTGTAAAGAAAATTTCCACATTTCAAAATCATTTAACTGTCCAAGTGAGGAGCTTCCACATAACTTTCAATTGGAAGTAATTAGTCTACAATGCAATGACATACTGAAGAGAAAATATCAAGAATCTAAGAGAATTCTATAAATGCCTTCTAAGTAATTAATCTGTCAATAAAAAATCATAGGCTTGTGGATAGATATCAGTATCTAGTACCTATCTGTGTGAAAAGGAGCCCTGGTGGCACAGTGGTTAAAGCTATCAACTGCTAACTGAAAGGCTGGAGGTTCAAAACCTCCAGCGGCTCCGCCAGAGAAAGAAGTGACAGTAGGCTTCCATAGAGATTTACAGCCTTAGAAACCCTATGGGGTCACTGTGAGTCGGAATTGACTCCACGGTGGTGGGTTTGGTTTTTGGTTTGAATCTGTGTAAAAACACATTTTCAAAGATGAAATATGTAAAATCTCATTATAGATCAATATTAACATAAATTTGTGCAATTGATTTTGACAGAAACATTAACTTTGTACCTTATAATGTGAAATGTTATCCCCCCAGAAATATTCCATTCTTTTTATTAGTAGGCTTATATTACAAAAAATTATTCCTTACTATTATTATCATAGAGGAGCCCTGGTGACACAGTGGTTAAAGTGCTCAGCTGCTAACCAAAAAGTTGGTGTTATACGTCAATGACTGTAAATGTGTACCTCGCCAAGAGGATTACACAGGAGAAAGATGTGGCAGTCTGCTTCTGTAAAGATTTAAAGCCTTCGAAACTTTATGGGGCAGTTCCACTCTGTCCTATAGGGTCACTATGAGTCGTAATCAATTTGATGGCAGTGGGTTTGGTTTTTTTGTTTATTATTATATTTTGAATTTTGTCAATAAAAATTTGTAAAAATTTATTTTCTATTTTGTTACATAAGTACCCGCACACTATCCTTGATTTTGCCTCTTGGCCCACAAATGCCAAAATAATTGCTATCTGCCGTTTACAAAATTTTTTTTACTAAATCGTGTTATATGCCAATGAACAGAGACATACATAAAACAAAGTTATTGCACTTTCAAATATCTCATGTCATTGTTCTGTCATTAAGGCTCTTCATTGTTTCTAGAATTAGAACTATAATGAGACCATAGCACTACCCAGGGGTCATGTTTAAAATCTAACCCAGGAATAGAAGATTTTTATGACAAGGTAATTACATATGTTTTGCTAATTTATAAGAACAGACATCTTTTGAATAGGTCCAGGAATAGATTCTAAGGATGATAGACCAAGGAGGGAAAACCCAATTATAGATCAGATTGAATTTATCAATATGGAAAATTCAATGTGCTAGCTTCAGCACTGAGGACAGTTCCAATTGTTAGGTTGGTTGACTGAAACATGAACTCAATACAGTCTATGCTAAATGAAGTTGAATGCTAGAAATTCCTTGGTGTCATGAAGAATAAATTAAGATATACAGATGATAGAAAAGCTATTTTGGATTTATCATGTGCAACTCTTCCCCCCTCCTAACTATATCTCCTGTGAGTGCCTCAGAGAACACCATTATCATCAAGGCTTTGGGGGTTATGTTTGTACAGAAAACATGAATATGTGCTGTTGTGGCTATCTTCTGTAGTTTGAGAATAAAGCTGGGGATTCTGCTATTGAAATTGGTACCCTTATTTCTGTGAGAATGATGGTATCCTGAAGGTTGAGGCTGAGGCCAAATGGTATTGCTTAATCAATAGATACAAAGGGGGTTTAATTTCTGAAATAAGCATCATGGTCAGAGCACTCAGAATGGCTTAATCCACAAGAATCTTAAAAACCATTGCCGTAGAGTTGATTCCTACTCATAGCGACCCAGTAGGACAGGGTAGACCTGCCCTATAATGTTTCCAAGTCTGTAATCTTTACCTAAGCAGACTACCATATCTTTCTCCTGCAGTACAGCTGGTGGGTTTGAATAGCTGGTCTTTCGGTTAGCAGCTGAGCGCTTAACGACTGCTCTCAATCACCAGGGCTTAACCACCAGGGCTCCTTTTATAAGGTTCTTAGTGGGTGGACAATTGATTACAGGGTCTCTAGGACTTAAAATGTGTGTGTGGGTGTGCACACACACCCACACACACATTTTAAGTCCTAGAGACCCTGTAATCAATTTAAAATCACACGCCTGTCAGTTTGTTGTACTGTGGTGGCTTGCATGTTGCTGTGATGCTGGAAGGTATGATACCGGTACTTCAAATACTAGTAGGGTCACCCATGGTGGACAGGTTTCAGAGCAGCTTCCAGACTAAAACAGACTATGGAGAAGGACCTGGTGGTCTACTTCTGAAAAAAATTGGCCAGTAAAACCTTATGAATAGCAGCAGAACATTGTCTGGTACAGTGCTGAAAGATGAGCCCCTCAGGTTTCAAGGCACTCAAAATATGACTGGGAAAAAGCTGCCTCCTCAAAATAGAGTTGACCTTAATGGTGTAGATGGAGTCAAGCTTTTAGGACCTTCATTTGCTGATGTGGCACGACTCAAAATGAGAAGAAACAGCAGCAAGCATATATTAATAATTGGAAGTATGAACCTAGGAAAATTGAAATTCATCAACAATGAAATGGAATGCATAAACATCAATATCCTAGGCATTAGGAAGCTGAAATGAACTAGTGTTGGCTGTTTTGAATCCCACAATCATACGGTCTACTATGCTGGGAATGACAGCTTGAAAAGGAATGGCATTGTATTCATCATCAAAAAGAACTTTTCACGATCTATCCTGAAGTACAATACTGTTAGTGATAGGATAATATTCATACACCTACAAGGAAGACCAGTTAAGACAACTATTATTCAAGTTTATGCACCAACAAAGATGAGGAATTGAAGATTTTTTTTTACCAACTTATGCAGTATGAAATTGATCAAACATGCAATCAAGACACATTGATAATTACTGGTAATTGAAATGCAAAAAGTTGAAAAAAAAGAAGGATCAGTTGTTGGAAAATATGGCCTTGGTGATAGAAATGATGCTGAGGATCCCATGATAGAATTTTGCAAGACTAATGGCTTTTTCATTGCAAACACCTTTTTTCAACAACATAAATACGACTGTAAATGTGTACCTCACCAAGTGGATTGCACAGGAATCAAATCAACTACATTTTCTGAAAGAGACAATGGAAAAGCTCAATATCATCAGTTAGAACAAAGCCAGGGGCTGGCTGCTGAACAGACCATCATCTGAAAGTTCAAGTTGAAGGTGAAGAAAATTAGAGCAAGTCCATGAGAGCCAAAATGTGACATTGAGGATATCCCACCTGAATTTAGAGAACATCTCAAGAATAGATTTGACTCACTGAACACTAATGACCGAAGACCAAACAAGTTGTGGAATGACATCAAGGACATCATATGTGAAGAAAGAAAGAAGGTTATTAAAAAGACAGGAAAGAAAGAAAAGACCAAAATGGATATCACAAGAGACTCTGAAACTTGCTCTTGAATGCTGAGTAGCTAAAGCAAATGCAAGAAACAATGAAGTAAAAGAGCTGAACAGAAGATTTCAAAGAGGGGCTTGAGAAGACAAAGTAAAGTATTATAATGAAATGTGTAAAGACCTGGAGTTAGAAAACCAGAAAGGAAGAAAACTCTCAGTATTTTTCAAGCTGAAAGAACTGAAGAAAAAATTCAAGCCTCAAGTTCCAATATTAAAGGATTCTATGGGAAAAACATTGAATGACACAGGAAGCATCAAAAGCAGATGGAAAGAATATACAGAGTCATTGTACCAAAAAGAATTGGTGATGTTCAGGAGGTAGTATATGATCAAGAACTGATGGTACTGATGGAAGAAATCCAAGCTGCACTGAAGGCACTGGTGAAAAACAAGCCTCCAGGAATTGACGGGATACCAACTGAAATGTTTCAACAAATGGTTGCAGCGCTGGAGGTACTCATTCGTCTATGTCAAGAAATTTGGAAGACATCTACCTAGCCAACAGACTGGAAGAAATCCATATTTGTGCCCATTCCAAAGAAAAGTGATGCAACAGGATGTGGAAAGAATTGAACAATATCATTAATATCACACACAAGTAAAATTTTGCTGAAGATCGTTCAAAAGCGGTTGCAGCAGTACATCGACAGAGAACTGCCAGAAGTTCAACCCAGATTCAGAAGAGGACATGGAAGGAGGGATATCATTGCTGATGTCAGATGGCTCTTGGGTGAAAGCAGAGAATACCAGAAAGATGCTACCTGTATTTTATTGACTATGCTAAGGCATTCAACTGTGTGGATCAGGACAAATTATGGATAAAATTTCAAAGAATGGGAATTCCTGAACACTTAATTGTGCTCATGAGAAACCTGTACATAGACCAAGAGGCAGTCATTAGAATAGAACATTAGGATACTGCATGGTTTAAAGTTAGGAAAAGTGAGTGTCAGGGTTATATCCTTTCACCATAATTATTCATTCAGTATGCTGAACAAATAATCCAAGAAGCCAGACTATATGAAGAAGAACATGGCATCGGGATAGGTGGAAGATTCATTAACAACCTGCAATATGCAGATCACACAACCTTCCTTGCTGAAAGCGAAGAGGACTTGAAGTACTTACTGATGAAGATCAGAGATTACAGCCTTTGGTATGGATTGCACCTCAACATAAAGAAAACAAAAATCCTCACAACTGAAGATAATGGTGATGGAATAATCTGGAAAAGGATACTGAAAATGGCAGCACTACTGGAAGAATGTAATTGATGTCACTGAATTGTACATGTAAAAATTTGAAATGGTGTAAATTTGGCTATGTATATTTTCACCAAAAAAAAAAAAAGGTCCTCCAAGGTCGAGAAGGGAGAGTGTTGACATGTCATGGGTTTGTTAACCAATGTCATAAAACAATATGTGTACTGACTGTTTAATAAGAAAGTATTTGTTCTGTAAACCTTCATCTAAAGTACAATTAAAAAAAAAAAAAAGCCCTCACAACTGGGCCAATAAGCAACACCATGATAAATGGAGAAAAGATTGAAGTTGTCAAAGATTTCATTTTACTTGGACCCGCAATCAACGCTAGTGGGAGCAGTGGTCAGGAAATCAAACGACGTTTTGCATTGTGCAAATCTGCTGCTAAAGATCTTGTTAAAGTATTGAAAAGCAAAGATGTCACTTTGAGGACTAACATGCGCCTCATCCAAGTCATGGTATTTTCAATTGTCTCATATGCAATCGAAAGCTGGACAATGAATAAGGAAGACTAAAGAAGAGTCGATGCCTTTGAGTTACAGTGTTGGCGAAGAATATTGAATATATCATGGACCGCCAGAAGAACAAACACATCTGCCTTTAAGAAGTACAGCCAGAATTCTCCTTAGAAGCAATAATGGTGAGACTTCATCTCATATACTTTGGATGTGTTATCAGGAAGGACCAGTACCTGGAGGACATCATGCTTAGTAAAATAGAGGGTCAGCAAAAAAGAGGAAGACTCTCAACAAGATGAATTGGCCCAGTGGCTGCAACAATGGGTTCAAGCATTATAAAGATTGTGAGGATGGTGCAAAACCGGTCAGTGTTTAGTTCTGTTGTATATAGGGTTGCTATGAGTCAGAACTGACTCGATGGCACCTAACAACAACAATGATGGCACTAAAAATAGATGGACAGCCTTCTAGATGTGGTCAATGGAGTCCTGGCTTGAATTACTAAAACAGAGATTCGTGGCCCCTTATTGAGTTCACAACCAGAAAATCCCATGAATAAAGGAAAGTTTGAGCACTTTTCAGGCGAACTCTGTCAAAACACCAGGACTTTTCTTGTAAATCTTCCTCTGGTCAACCCTAAAGGGCCCTGTGACCATTTACTGGGGTGACTGCACTTTGAACCATGATTAGAAAAAATAACCAATGTCACTATTGTAGATACAAGGTCCATCAAGTTAATAATACTACAAAAACAAGTTCATTTTTCAAACAATGTATATAAGCCCATATATAGGTAAAAGTGGGGAAATAAATACACCAACAGGTTAGTAAGATTTATCTTCAGTGGTAGGATTGCCAGAGATTTTTCTTTTCTTTTTTATAGTGATGTGCTTTGTCCAAATTTCCTCTAATGAATATGTGCTAGTTTTATTAACAGAAATAAAAGTAGCAATAAAACAAAAATAACTTTAGTTGTCAAACTTCTTCAAAATTTTCCCCATGTGGATCTATGCTGGGTTGTCCTGAGTACCAACCAAGCTTTGTACTGGGAGTGAGTCCCAAAGGTTGAAACATAAGAAGGTCATCCTATCATAGACAATCTAGAGTGGACAGTGTCACAGAGTTGATTATACATCATACATTTTAAGTACAATTAATAATCAGAAAGCAGAGAGACTAAATGTAGACATCAAATTCAAAAGATAAAAAATGGAGCTTCAAATAGGACATGGAGCCAAGAGTCAGAGCCAGGTGGAAAAAACAACAAGAATAGGAGCAAGTTAGCAAGGAATGGGGCCCTTGATGATTGCCATGAACTCAAAAAAGGGTCTTGGACTCATTTTCATTTGGGTTACTGGTTCTTGGAAATTTAGGCTAAGTTAAATGCACAGAGATAAAGTGAGGATGGTGCAGGACTGGGCAATGTTTTTCTGTTGTACATAGGGTTGCTATGAGTCTGAACTGACTCGACGGCACCCAAAAAGGTAGCAAGTAGAGAGAGAAAACTTATTAAAATGCCCAATTTTACTTTACAAAGATTAAATATGCTCTGAAAAACAACCAAGTTTCTATGTCTTTGCTTTCTGCCATATCCTCATCTGTTAAGATTTTTGATGCTCTAGCTCCAGTTCAACCTCCCTAGAAATCTTCCCTATTCCCTCAGTTGGGTATGATTTCTCACTCCCTCCTCCTAGAGATTTTATTTATACTACTTGTAAAGAATGCATGTTTGTCAGCTCAGTGAAACATCAAACTGGCCTTTCAGATTTGAAAGCTTATAGAAGCTTGGCTTAACATATTTTATACTGCTTTATGTGACGCATTGTGTGTAACTTTTAGTGAACTAGCTAAATGACAACGAGCTACAAATATTCACATATTTATTAAGAGAAAAATGATAAAGAAGGTTGTCACTGACTGCAAATATGCTCCTTATGGAAGCTGTATCTTATCTTTGTAGCTAATACTTACAAATACCTGGTAGATACTTTCCTGCTTGCTTTCGAGTCATAAATTGTTTTTTAAAAGCTGGCATATTTCCCACTGTCAGAGTTTACACATTAAATTATAATCTAGAACATTGTCTTTACCTAACCTGGTAAGATTTAATTTAGACCTCCCAACCACTGACATTTTCCAGTTAATCATGTAACAAAACTGCTGTCGACATTAGAGCAGAGGAGAGAGATGGGAAAAAGATATCAGTAAATTATTGTCATTGATGCTTTTTGTCATACTTTACAGGCTTTCAAACTAATGGAATTGCTTCAGTCTTTCTGATTCCCAAGGTTTCTTTTCATTTTGTTTTTTTTCCTTCTGGGATGTGATGGTCCTTTTCTGAGCGTAGTGCTGTTTCTAATTATTTTCTGTAGCTTCTAACAATCTGCAAATCAACTTTCTTATGAATTTGTGATCAACTTTTGTTCTCTGAAATAAACTTTTGACAACTCATGTAACAAAGGCTACACCGCTTCTTATAACTTATTACTTGGCTTCTTTATTAAGAAGCCCCACAGATACCTTCAGCTCAAGTAAATAATATCATTATATTCACCACATTCTGCCACTCCACCTGTAAATGTTCTCATCTGGCATCTGGGAGTCTTTCTTCTCTTTACTCATCTCCCACAGCCAATCAATTACCAACTCTTCTCCCACCACTTGAAAAAAATTACAAATAGGATATAAATTAATGTGACTTTAGGTGATAAATGCATACTAACCTTCTTTTCCTTGTTCAGTTTAGAAGAAATTGAGAACTAAGGTGTCAAAGAGCAGAAATTATAATATTGCCTTAATTGCTGCTAAACTCCTGGAGTTTAACTGGTGCAGGGACTAAATAAACTGAATAGAATGTTGTGGTAGCTCCTTCCCCCTCCCACACCTCCTGTCTATGCCTTAGGGAAGTTCTCCTGTGGGTAAATTCAGTATGGAATAGTTTACCTAAACTCTCTGTCTCACACTGGTCTGGTGGAGAAAGAAATAAAGTCATTTAAATCCTCGACATACACAGAGGGTTGACATGCAACATGGACTGATGACTGTCAACCTTCTACAGAACCTCACATCTTTTCCATGGATGGGGAGGGCTGATTAAGGGACAGGGCAAGAGGCCAGGAGTGCATGTTTGGGAAGTACATCTCCTGGAAACAGGGGAAATGGGAAACGTGTATACCTGTACTCCAACAAGAGATAGGAGAAATGCAAGGAGACTATAGAGTCATGGAAATCAAGAGAAGAGGGTTTTAAGGACAGAACAGCTAAGCACAGTGCAAATGCCACTCTTGTACATAGTACTCTCTAACTGAAACTCATTACATTTATGGTCTAACAAGTTCATATTTCTTCTTGAAGGCTCAAGAAAGTGACATCTCTATCAGACCTTTTCTGATTTATGTAGGCAGAAGGTAGTTAGTTCTTCACTACTGTACTTGCACTGCAATTGATACGTGACTTTATTTTAGAATATATCATGCAGTTGTAATCATCTATACCTCTTTCTTCCCCCTGCCGGAATGCAAACTCTTTGAGGGCAGAGATTGTATGCTGTATTATAAACTTTCAACATATTTTTGCTTTGGGATGTTTATCACATTATGAATAGCAAAAATAAACAAAGTAAATATTTAGGTTGAAAACAACTTGGTATCTGTCGTATGGGTAGAATTAATGAATTATGTTATAACTGTAAATGGAATACTAAATAGCTTCTAAAAGTCATGTTTTTAAAAGGATACTTAGTTACAGGAGGGGGGAAAAACCAACTGTGACATCGTAGATGAGTAAAAAGGAAGTTGCAAAATAGCTTATAAAATTATGTATCAATATTTTAGATTCATGTGTATGTATACATATATTTTAAAAAAGAAAACATACCTAAATGCTAAACAAGTTTATTATGGCTGCTTTTATATTTTATTCTTTATGTTTTTAATTTTTTCAAATAATAAACAATGGAAAAATAATAAATACATATTTAAATATATTTATTATATGTAAATAATAAATATTATAGTTATTATAAAACTAAAAAATTATGTAAACCTTTGTTTATTGGCTTTATCCCTCCATTGCATGGTTTTATTCACACTGTAAGTATTCAGTAAGTGTTGGTGAATTGTTAGTAATATTGGGGCTACTGGTTTGTTGACATCGTTTTTAAACTATGTCATTCCATTTCTATAAATCCTTTGGTGAATAGATCTGAAAATGTTTGAATTATTTTAAAAATTTTCTCATATTTCCAAAATAGGGTGCCAATGTATCATTTTCAGCTTCACTGATCCATTCTTTCTCTTTAAATAACACACACAAGGGAACTTTCTATCCTCTGAGAGATGAACCTTCAGGATGACTAGTTGAGGAGACCATCTTGCCAGCTCGTAAGTAAAACAGGCTGTGTTGATTTTAACATATCCAATTTAGGTGTTTTAAGTTGTTCTTCTAATGTCTGCTTATTTTCTTCTACTATGTTTACTGTTCAGCTACTCCACCCACCCTATACAGCATTCATTCTATGTATCTCTTTAAGAGTAGCTCATTAAAAGATTGATATGTTTAAATATAGTTTATCCTGTTGTGTTATGAAATTTGATTATCCTTCTTGTTTTTCATATGAAGAGGTATAATTGGTCAGTTTCCTATAAAGCTCAAAGAGCCCCACAGCTCTTGAACTCCTTTGCTCCAAAATATTCTTTGTTAGTATTAATGTAAATTGTGTGAACTACATATTTTTTTATTTCCATAGATCTTTCTTACAAGCTTATTTGTTAAAATTGTTAATTTTTTATCCCCTCCCTGTGAAGTTTCTCATTTTTCATTTCTTTTATAACATTTTTCTATATTGCTAGTATATTTACTCAGCTCTTTGAATTGGTAGTCACACTTCATGATGGATAGGCAACTATTGTAGAAGGTAACTAAGCACACCCTTAAAACTTACATAACAGTCTGTGGCCTAGTGAATGTTTGCTGTAAGTGTAAAATTCCTCAGCTTGCTAATGAAACTCTGTTTTAGCCATTTATCTACTTCTCCTTTGATTTGTAGAACAATAATAGTAAACTCCTTTTATTTTTACCCCTAAGTCTGCCCTAAATTTTAATGTTGCTTTATTGTGCTTTATCTCTTGACTTTCTCCTGTCTCTACATGTTGAAATATACCTACAATTCCAATATTAAAGGAAGCACAGCTATGTTTTTCTCTGGTGTGATGGCAGGCTCTAAGAGAGCTCTCAGTGATCTTGCTTCCTGGGATCCATGCCTTTGTGTAATCCCCTCCTCTTGAGTATGGGTTTCAGCCGGTGACTCACTTCTAATGAACAGAATGTGGAGGAAGTGATGGGATGTTATGAGATTGGGTTGCAAAAAGACTGTGACTTTCATCTTGGGCATCTTTTCCCACTTTTTCATTTGCTTGCTCTGAGGGAAGCCAGCTGGCATGTTGTGAGCTGCCTTATGGAGAGGCTCATGTGGCAAGAAACAGAGGGATGTTTCCAGTCATCAGCCAGTGAGGAACTGAGGCCCTCTGTTCAACAGTCCACGAGGAACTGAATCCAGCCAACAATGATGCAAGAGAGTTTGGAAGTGGCTCCTCCCCTAGTTGAACCACCCAAGGAGACCATAGTCCTAGGCAACACCCTAATTCCAACCTCAGGAGAAAACTTTAGCCAGAGCCACCCAGTTAAAATTTACTTGGATTCTTGACCCACAGAAGGAGTGAGGTAATGTTTTTTGTTTTAAGCTGCTAAGATTTGGAATAATGTGTTATACAGCAAATAAATGACTAAAACACCTGGCTATATATCTTCTCTGATATTCCCATATAAGCAAAGTTTTAAAAGTATATTTTTATGATTATTTCACCTTACAAAAGGAAAAAATCTGATATTATATGATGATTGAGTATAAAGTTCATAATATACCATTTTGAGTAAAAGAGATGAGCTTGCATTTTCTGGAAAATGATGGTTACAATATTGTTTAATTTTTAAGGCAAGCAATGAGCCAACAAGATGTAGGCCTTCCATGGTCCATGAGCTAAACATGTTGTTAGGTGCCATCGAATTAATTCTGACTCATAGTGGTCCCATGTACAATAAAACAAAACACTGCCCAGTCCTGTGCCATCTTCACAGTCACTGCTATGCTTGGACCCATTGTTGCAGCCACTGTGTCAATCCAGAGCTAAACACAGACATGTGTAAGTCAATGGGATATCAGCTCTCTCACTTCTTATGAAGCAATCTTGAAAGAGTTGAACCAAAGAAAATGTGGCCCCTGTTTTTGGCAACTGTATCTGGAAAAAGAGAAAATTAAGTCTTAGTCATGAGCCAGGGGTGCAGGATTTGACATATTACATTCTGCTAATTCAAATCAATTTATGAGATATGGCTCTACTTTTGGTTTTGTCCCAGAACAAACCCAACAGTGATAAACCACGGTCTGAGAGGGCTCTCCATTCATCACCATCTACTTCTACTCCAAGAGAACATGCTCTGAGTGTGAGGATATCCCACTGCAATAAAACAAAGTGGTTCAGCTCACAGTGTCTTCCCATGTGATTATATATGTGTTATCATTTGCTACTCCAAGAAACTTGCAAGATGATTTGTCAGGGGAGAAATATCTGATCTAAGTTGAGTAAATGAAATTCTCTTCCTTGGAAATATAAAATTTGAATTGAACCACGTAGAAAAGGGAAGTTACTGGAGTTGTGATATCTAATGTCAGTACTCGGGAGATCTTCTGATACTTTATTCCCAGCCTTTGTCAAGGCAGAATGGTAGTTCAGAATGTTTTTTACTTCTATGTGCTATCTTAGGAGCCCTGGTGGTGCAGTGGTTAAAGCACTTGACTGCTAACTGAAAGGTCGGTGGTTCTAAAACACCAGCTGCTTCACAGGAGAAAGATGAGGCAGTCTGCTTCAGTAGAGATTTACAACCTTGGAAACCCTATGGGGTCACTATGAGTTGGAATTGACTCCACAGCAGTGGGTTTTGGTTTGGTGCTATTTTAACAATCTAATAAACTTAACTTTCTTGCTTGAATTAGCCAGAATAATTTTCTGTTTGTTAACAGTTATGCTTAAACTAAAAAAAAAAAAAAAAGAAACACTCCACTGCTGAGTCTATTCCAATTCATAGTGACCTCGTAGGATTTCCAAGGCTATAAATTTCTATAGAAGCAGACTGCCACATCTTTCTCCCGCAGCGCCCCTGGTGGTTTCGAACCACCATTCTTTTGGTTAGTAGTCAATCACTTTAAAGGTATGACTACACCTACCTTATTTTCTACTAAACCTATTTACATAGGCTTCTGATTTAAATTCTTGATTGTTACTGTCATTCAGTTTGCTCACACAAATGAGTAAAAAAAGACAAACTGTATTGCTAAACCATTTATGACGTTCAGTGAGCTTGGCACTTGGTGACAAACATTGTAAAAAATCTCAAGTACACTAAAACCTGGTGAAACCCTGTGATCTCTAAATACATAAGACACAGGTTGCTAACAGATGTTGGTAAGGTTGCAACGTTAATTTCCTCAACGTCTCAAATAGTTTTTGTGCAGTCTCTTAGGTGGTGGTCTGATTACCAAGTCATTGATTTTAACTCGTGACCTCTGCATCAGAGAAGTTCTCTTATTACTCTGATCTAAGGTCATCTAAAAAGGTTGGTAGTTTGAACTGACTCAGGAGCACCTCAGAAGAAAGTACTGGCTATCTGTTTCTCAAAGATCACAGCCTTGAGAACACTTTTGGGTTCAGTTCTACTTGGCAACACATGGGGTCACCATAAGTCAGAGCTGACTCAACAGTAACTAACAACAACAACATAAGAGCAAGACAATATATTCATCAAACATTACCTTCCAACAAGTCTGTTACTATAATTTAGTCATTGGGAAGATTACTTGATCCTTCTGCTTACATGAGATGCAATGCAATATAACGATTAAAAGCATAGGGTTTCAAGTTATTTCAAAAATTTTCTCTTGGATTTGATCTGCTCCTCCATTTTAGAGAGATTAGTTCAGGTCATCCTGGCAGATTTCCATATCAATGTGATGCTCTAAGGCTCTTAGGACTTTTGCTTGCTTGATGGATGTTTATTTGTCTATTTGGGTAACTTTGCGCTGCTGCTGAGCAGCTGTTCCCTTCTGGTTAAGAAATGGGGTTGGGTTAAATTAAAATGACATGATCATTTGGTTTTTCTTCCTTTCATTCCATTATGTGGGAGGGAAAAAAACCCAGATACTCATTCGATGAATACGTATTCAGCGCTTACTATATACCAGAAACTTCCCTAGCACTGGCGATAAGGTTGTGAGCAAAATGTTATATATGGCTCCTGACCTCACAGAGCTCATGGTCTCAGAGATCCAAGATGGTGACCCACACTTCTGCAACCCACCCAAACTGCAAAGGTTCTCATCTAAGTAGGGATATTACTCTCTTTCTCTCCCAAAACATTATACTTCTCTTGACGTTAGGAGATACATGTCAAAGTTGAGCATCTTTCTTTGATTTAAATCAAATTCTATGGTTGTCAGCAAATATTTTCAGATTCTGTAGTAAGGGACTTTGATGATTTACTAATTTCCTTATGAATGGGAATTTCTTCACTGTTTTTTTTTTGTGATTTTTATTTTGGTTAGCATGTTATTCAAACATGCACTCATACCATCATCTTTCTTAGATGTCTAATTTGATTCAAATTTAAACATTTAAAAAGTAAATGACTAACTAATTTCTCTATCCTTTGCCTACTTTCTTGGACACTACTTCAATTTCTGTTCAAGAATGGTTAAATAAATGCAGAAATAGACTTTAAATTCTATGAGTCAGTTTAGCTTTTCTCAATCACACTTTTTTTTAAAAATGGAAATAACTTTGTAGCTGTATTTTCTGAATACATAAAAAACTCATGTATATAAAATATCAAATGATTATAATAAATAATTAAAAAAAGTTGTTAATAGTCTCATCAAAATATGTTCAGATTATGACGTCTTTCCAGTGCTTTTAATTTACATACATGCTCTATTTACAGAAACACATTCTTGCCCCCTTTTTAATTCAAATAATTAAAATTATATAATGCTAATAAAACCACTTTATAATATTCTTTTATCAGAGATACCAAAAAAAAGTAGACCTACAGCATCATTTTAATTGCTACATTATATCACATTTTATATCATAATTCATTTACCCAATTCCTCTCACACTTAGTTTTTCTCCATTTTTTTTGTTGTTATTGTTCTTAAAAGCACCCATTCAAGTGTCCCCTAGTTCTTTACTTGCAAGACTTGACCTCTGTTATAAATTTTCATTTACTTATTCTTTTTAATACCTCTAGCCCATGAGTATTTGATTAAGCATGCAAATAATTAGAAATAACTACAGATTGATGCTGAATTATGAAGTGCAATGATTTCATACATTTTCTTTTTCCTGTGTGGCAAACACTGATAATCTGGATTTTGAAGTTTTCTCTGCTACCTTTCCATTAGTTTTAACCTGCTCTTCTTCCAAATTTAGTAATGTTCATTCCAGAACAAATGCACTAAATCTGAACTTTCACGAAAGCAGCCAAACTCCAAAGTCAATAGAGAAAGACAAACGTACCATGCATCAAGGAGCCAAGGCATTACTAAGGTCATTCTATCATTTATCTCTTTCTTATACAATGTGAGATTTGGCATTATGTGTACTCGTTTCTCAGGCGACAACCAGGAGAAGGAAAGAAGAGTCGTAACACCCATCCCCCTCCACACTTACTCATGCAAGCACACACAAAGGCAAAATTATCAATAATTCATCACTGAGACACTTCTAGTCCTTGTTTTGCACTTTTTGGTGCTTTCATTATTTCATCTTTTTAGTTTAATGAGATGGGGGAGGAAAGTAGCAAAGGCCTCATAAACTCTTCTTGATAAATTAGGTAATAATAATAGCTAAACCACCAGTTACTGTAGAGTTGATTCCAGCTCATGGCAACCCCATGTGTGTCAGAGTAGAACTGTGCTCCTCAGGATTTTCGATGGCTTATTTTTTGGAAGTAGATCAGCAGGGCTTTCTTCTGAGGCACCTGTGGGTGAACTCAAACCTCTGATTTTTGTAACTGTTTGCACCACCCAGGGACTCCATAATAATAGCTACTCATTGTCATGGAGTTGATTCCGACTCGTAGCAACCCTATAGCTAGCATATATTTAATCTTATACTTAGTGCCAAAAATTGTTCTGAGCCTTTTACAGGTGTTAACTAATTTTATCACTATGCCCGTAAGAAACCAGTTACTGTCAAGTGGATTGTAACTCATGGTGATCTCATATGTGTCAGAGTAAAATTGTGCTCCGTAGGGTTTTCAATGGCTGATTTTTCAGATGTAGATCACGAGGCCTTTCTTCTGAGGTGTCAGTGAGTGGAATTGAACCTCCAACCTTTCAGTTGGCAGCCAAGCATGTTAAGTTACCATTATTAGCTACATTTTACGGATGAGGAAATTGAAGCACAGAAAAATTTATCAACCAAGGTCAAACAGCTAGTCAATGGTACAGTAGGTTTCAAAACCAGGTACTCTGATTTTAGAACCTTTGCTGTCAACCAATTTGCTATAATGCCTTTGTCTATAGTTTTATGAAGTCAACAAGGTGAAAGAAATCCCAGAATGAATGCCCTAAATTCATTCTGGAATTTATTTCACCTAGTTGGCTTCATAAAACTATTCAAATGCTTGGTAATTCAGGAAGGACTTACCTGCTTACCTTGAATTAAGGTTTTTCATTAGAATTGGAAAACATGAAAGAAACTGATTATTGTTAGTTCCCATAGACATTGTTCTAGCTTTGTTGTTGTTTTTAGGTGGTGTTGAGTTGGCTCTGACACATAGTGATCTTATGTATAACCAAATGAATCATTACCCAGTCCTGAACCATCCTCACAATCATTGCTAAGTTTGAGCCCATTGTTGCAGCTTTGTAACATCAAATTATGTTGTCAGTGCTACCAGACACTGCAGAGGCAGCCTTCTAGATCTTGATGCTTCTGATCTTTCAAAACTCTTAGCTTGTGGTCCTGCCATTGCTGACTCCATCTGCACTATTGTGAATCCTACACAGCTGAGGTTTTATCTCATTGATGTAAATGTTGTCATTACCACCACCACAGCTTGCCACAGATTACAGCACCAGGGACCAGGGTGGATCCAGTGAGACCAGAGGCTTGTCCTCACACATGCTGTGGCAAAGATTTGTCTCCTTTGGATCCAGGGTCTCATGCTGGGCCCCTTTCTCCGTGAGGGCCCACTTACGACACTCACGTTTCCTGGAGAGGGTCTCACCTCTAGCCACAGAGGAGCGCCATCTTCATTCATGTATCTCAGTTCTTAACAATTAAACTCAGTCCTCCTTTCAAGTTCCATCATTAGCCTTTGGTTCCCTACTTTGATATTTTATCTTTATGTTTTTCTTTTTTCCCCACAGATGTAGTCAGTTTGATTTCTGTGTATTCCATCTGGTGAAGTCCACGTGTATAGTTGCTGTTTACGTTATTGAAAAAAGGTGTTTGCAGTGTAGAAGTTGTTGGTCTTGCAAAATTCTGTCACACGATCCATGGCATCATTTCTATCACAAAGGCCATATTTCCAACTATCACTCTTTCCTCTTTGTTTCCGACTTTCACATTCCAACTGCCAGTAATTATCAGTGCATTTTGATTACATGTTTGATCAATATGAAATTGCAGAAGTTGGTAAAAATCTTCAATTTCTTCATCTTTGGCCTTAGTGGTTGGTGCATAAATTTGAATAATAGTCGTGTTAACTGATCTTCCTTGTAGGCTTATGGATACTATCCTATACTGACAGCTTTGTACTTCCGGATAGATCTTGAAATGTTCTTTTTGATGATGAACGACTGTGATGCAATTCCTCTTTGTCATTCCTGGCATAGTAGAACATACGACTGTCTGATTCAAAGTGGCCAATACCAGACCATTTCAGCTCACTAATGCCTAAGAGATCAATCTTTATGCATTCCATTTCATTTTTGATGACTTCCAATTTTCCTAGATTCATACTTCGTACATTCCATGTTCCGATTATCAATGGATATTTGCGGCTGTTTCTTCTCATTTTGAGTGGTGCCACATCAGTAAATGAAGGCCCTGCAAGCTTGACTTCATCCATGTCATTAAGGTCACCTCTACTTTGAGGAGGTAGCTCTTCCTCGGTCAGGTTTTGAGTGCCTTCCAACCTGAGGCGCTCATCTTCTGGCACTATTATCAGACAGTGTTCTGCTGCTATTCAAAAGGTTTTCACTGGCCAATTTTTTCAGAAGTAGACTGCCAGGTCCTACTTCCTAGTATGTCTTAGTCTGGAAGCTCAGTTAAAACCTGACCACCAAGGGTAACCCTCCAGTTATTTGAAATACTGGTGACAAAGCTTCCAGTATCACAGCAACACACAAGCCACCACGTTATGACAAACTGACAGATATGTGTGGAAAGAGACAATGGAAAAGCTCAATATCATCAGTCAGAACTAGGTCAGGGTCTGACTGTGGAACAGACCATCAATTGCTCATATGCAAGTTCAAGTTGAAGTTGAAAAAAATTAGAACAAGTCCACGAGAGTCAAAATACAACACTGAGCATATCCCACTTGAATTTAGAGACCATCTCAAGAATAGATTTGATGCATTGAACACAAATGACCAAAGACCAGACAAGTTGTGGGATGACATCAAGGACATCATACACGAAGAAAGCAAAATGCCATTAAAAAGAAAGGAGAAAAAGAAAACACCAAAATAGATGTCAGAAGAAACTCTGACAGTTGCTCTTGAATGCAGAGTAGCTAATGTGAAGGGAAGAAATGATGAAGTAAAAGAACTGAAAAGAAGATTTCAAAGGGTGGCTCACGAAGACAAAGGGAAGTATTACAATGAATGTGCAAAGAACTGGAGATAGAAAACCAAAAGTGAAGACATATGTGAAATTTTTCAAGCTGAAAGACTGAAGAAAAAATTCAAGCCTAGAGTTGCAATGTTGAAGGATTCTATGGGGAAAATATGAAACGATGCAGGAAGCATCAAAAAAAGATGGAAGGAATACACAGAGTCACTGTACCAAAAAGAATTTGTCGATGTTCAACCATTTCAGGAGGTAGCATATGGTCAAAAACCAACGGTACTGAAAGAAGAGGTCCAAGCTGCACTCAAGGCATTGATGAAAAACAAGGCTTCAGGAATTGATGGAATGCAAATTAAGATGTTTCAACAAACAAGTGCAGCACTGGAAGCACTCAATCCTCTATGCCAGGCAATTTGGAAGATAGCTACCTGGCCAACCAACTGGAAGAGATCCACATTTGTACCCATTCTAAAGAAAGGTGATCCAGTAGAATGTGGAAATTATCAAGCAATATCATTTATGTCACATATACGGAAAACTATGCTGAAGAGCATTCAAAAGCAGTTATAGCAGTACTTTGCTAGGGAACTGCCAGAAATTCAACCTGGATTCAGAAGAGGACTTGGAACGAGGGAAATCATAGCTGATGTCAGATGGATTATGTTTGAAAACAAAGAATACCAGAAAGGAGTTTGCTTGTGTTTTATTGACTATGCAAAAGCATTCGACTGTGTGGATCATCACACATTATGGGTAAAATTTGGAAGAATGGGAATTTCAGAACACTTAATTGTGCTAGTGAGGAATCTGTACTTAGAACAAGAGGCAGTCATTCAAACAGAACAAGGAGATACTGCATGGTTTAAAGTCAAGAAAGATGTGTGTCAGGGTTGTATCCTTTCACCATAGTTATTCAATCTATACCCTGAGCAAATAATATGAGAAGCTGTTGGCAGTTTTTTAATAACCTTTTCAATCTCTTCTTTTGTTATGAGTTTATTTAGTTGTTCTACCTCTGTTGGTGTTAATTTAGGTAGGTAGTGGGATTCTAGAAATTTGTCCATTTCCTCTAGGTTTTCAAATTTGTTAGAGCACAATTTTTCACAGTAATCTGTTATGATTCTTTTAATTTCAGTTGGGTCGGTTATGGTATCACCCATCTCATTTCTTATACAGGTTATCTGCTTCCTCTCCTGTTTTTCTTTTGTCAGTTTGGCCAATGGTTTATCAATTTTGTTGATTTTTTCAAAGAACCAGCTTTTGGACTTGTTAACTCTTTCAATTGTTTTTCTATTCTCTATTTCATTTAATTCTGCTCTAATTCTTATTATTTCCTTCCTTCTGGCACCTGTAGGCTTCTTTTCCTGCTCTCTTTCTACTTGTTCCAGTTGTAGGGTTAATGCTTTGATTATGGCCCTTTCTTCTTTTTGGATGTGTGCATTTATTGCTATAAACTGACCTCTGAGCACTGCTTTTGCTGTGTCCCAAAGGTTCTGGTAGGATGTGTTTTCATTCTTGTTTGATTCTATGAATTTCTTTATTCCGTCCTTAATTTCCTCTATAACCCAGTAGTTTTTTCAGCAAGGTGTTATTCAGTTTCCATGTGTTTGATTTTTTTTTTTTCCCTTGCTTTTTGTGTTGTTGATTTCCACTTTCATGGCTTTATGGTCAGAAAAGATGCTTTGTAATATTTCGACGTTTTGGATTCTGTTAAGGCTTGCTTTATGGCCTAATATGTGGTTTATTCTGGAGAACGTTCCACGTGCGTTGGAAAAGAAAGTATACTTGGCTGCTGTTGGGTGCAAAGTTCGGTATATGTCTATGAGATCAAATTGGTTGATTGTAGCATTTACTTCTTCCGTGTCTTTGTTGAGCTTCTTTCTGGATGTTCTGTCCTTCACCGGAAGTGGCATGTTGAAGTCACCTACTACTATTGTGGAGCTGTCTATCTCTCTCTTCAGAGCTGTTAGAGTTTGTTTTATGTATTTTGGAGCCCTGTTGGGTGCATAAATATTTATTATAGTTATGTCCTCCTGGTGTATTGACCCTTTAATCATTATAGAGTGCCCTTCCTTATCCTTTGTGGTGGATTTTACTTTAAAGTCTATTTTGTCAGAGATTAACATTGCCACTCCTGCTCTTTTTTGAGTGTTGTTTGCTTGACATATTTTTTTCCATCCTTTGAGTTTTAGCCTGTTTGTGTCTTTAAGTCTAAGGTGCATCTCTTGTAGGTAGCATATGATGGATCATGCTTTTTTATCCAATCTGCCACTCTCTGTCTCTTTATTGGTGCATTAAGTTCGTTTACATTCAGCATAATTATTAATAGGTATGAGTTTAGTGCTGTCATCCTAATATCTCTTCTTGTGTGTTGTTCACAGTTTCTTTGTTCTCCTCAGTTTTCTGTGCTGAGTGGTTTTTCTTTATGTATTTTTTTTTTCATCTTTTTCTTTGTTGTAGATTTTTTTGTTTGCTGGATCTTTATGTTTTTCTACTTTTTTATTTTGATTTGTAGGATTGTTAGATTCCTTTGTGGTTACCTTAATATTTAACCCCCTTTTTCTAAGTTTATACCAGTCTTTTATTACTTTATATCACCTTAACTTCCCGTCCGTATGAAAAATCAATGTCTCCATTTTTTAAGTCCCTCTTTTTTATTTTAATGTTGTCTTTTCTTACATATTGATATCTGTTTCCCTATTTTCGATGTTTTAGCTTTGATGTATTTTTGATATCCATATCTGAGTTAATATCTGGTTGCTCTGTCCTGTGTTCTAGTCTTGTGTTGTTATCTGATGTTATTGATTATCTAACCATAGGACTCCCTTTAGTATTTCTTGTAATTTTGGTTTGGTTTTTGCAAATTCCCTGAACTTCTGTTTATCTGGAAATGTCTTAATTTCACCATCGTATTTGAGAGACAGTTTTTCTGGATGTATAATTCTTGCCTGGCAGTTATTTTCCTTCAAGGCTTTATATATGTCATCCCATTGCCTTCTAGCCCACATGGTTTCTGCTGAGTAGTCCAAGCTTATTCTGATTGACTCTTCTTTGTAGATGACTTTTCTTTTATCCCTAGCTGCTCTTAAAATTCTCTCTTTATCTTTGCTTTTGGTAAGTTTGATTATAATATGTCTTGGTGACTTTCTTTTGGGATCTACCTTATGTGGGGTTTGATGAGCATCTTGGATAGATATCTTCTCATCTTTCATGATATCAGGGAAGTTTTCTGTTAGCAAATCTTCAACAATTTTCTCTGTATTTTCTGTTATCACCCCCATTCTGGTACTCCAATCACTCGTAGGTTATTTCTCTTGATAGAGTCCCACACGACTTTTAGAGTTTCTTCATTCTTTTTAATTCTTTTATCTGATTTTTTCCTCAAATAAGCTGGCGTCAAATGCTTTATCTTCAATGTGACTAATTCTAACTTCTACTGCCTCAATTCTGCTCCTATGAGTTTCTATTGAGTTGTCTAATTCTGAAATTTTATTGTTATAATATGAGAAGCTGAATTATTGGAAGAAGAACGCAGTGTCAGCATTAGAGGAAGGCTCATTAACAACCTGTGTTATTCACATAACACAACCTTGCTTGCTGAAAGTGAAGAGGACTTGAAGCACTTATTGATGAAGATCAAAGACCACAGCCTTCATTACGGATTGTACCTCAACATAAAGGAAAACAACAATCCTCACAACTAGATCAATAAGCAACATCATGATAAACAGAGAAAATATTGAAGTTGTAAAGGACTTCATTTTACTTGGATCCACAGTAAATGTTCACGGAAGTAGCAGTCAAGAAATCAAACTATGTATTGCATTGGGCAAATCTGCTGCAACTGATGCAAAGGAACTCTTTAAAGTCTTAAAAATCAAAGACGTCACTTTAAGGACTAAGGTGTGGCTGACACAAGCCACAGTGTTTTCAGTCGCTTCTTATGTATGTGAAAGCTAGGCAATGAATAAGGAAGACCCAAGAAGAATTGATGCCTTTGAATTATCATGTTGGGGAAGAATATTGAATACACCATGAGCTGCCAGAAGTATAAAAAAAATCTGTCTTGGAAGACGTACACCCAAAATGATGCTTGGAAGCGAGGATGGTGAGACTTCATCCCACTTACTTCGGACATGTTATCAAGACGGACCAGTCCCTGGAGAAGGACATTGTGCTTGGTAAAGTAGAGGGTCAGCGAAAAAGAGGAAGACCCTCTACTAGCTGGACTGACACAGTGGCTGCAACAGTGGGCTCAAGCATAACAATGATTATGAGGATGGCTCAGGACCGGGCAGTGTTTCCTTCTGTTGTACATAGGGTGGCTACGAGTTGGAAACGACTCGAGGGCACCTCACAACAACACCACCAACAGCAACATTTTTGTTTTTAATGGAGATTTACATCCACATGAACCTAACCTATACTGATAAGTTCATTTACAGACTTGGATGCCTGACTTCTAAACATTAATTTAACATATTTCACTTATAAACTTCACTCCATATAGTTTACGACACTTTCTCTAGTTCCAATTTTTATTGATCTGCTTTACATTAGGTATAGTGAATACAATTTAATGATCTACTCTCTTTGGGAAAATGTATAAATGAGTAATTGCAAAATTTATATATAAAATTACATGAATTATCTGATTACAGAGAGCTATGTATTGTAAAAAATATATATCTTTTCTGCAAAATATATTTTATTTCAAGTGATTCCCAGACAATATAATTCAATAGTTGCAGTAAGTCATGATTTTTGTTTTCAAGGCTGATAGGAAGAAATAAGAGGATAATTTATAGAATACAGCATTAAAAACACCCAGAAACTTATGTGAACAATATGGTTATTGGAGTAGGAGAACATTTGTGTAAAAAGTAAAAAATACTTAAAAATTGAATAACTAGTCAAGGATATATTTATATGATATTCATACTTTAAATGTAGTAATTATTAGCATTCAATAAACAGCAATTAAGAAACAAACAATTAAAAACTATGGTACTGGAAAAAATTTTTAGGGTTGCAGAAGCTACCACTAGGTAGAAGCCAATTTAAGCTATTTCTATTTTTCTTCAGTGATTCTCTAATAAAATACCAAGGTACTAAGTAGAAGATTTTATTAATCAGCTATTTCTACAAAATGATATGTAGATATTTGTTGCTATAAGCCACTGATATTTTGGGCATGTTTGTTATATATATAGCAGGTTGAGTTAGGGTATAGGCTATATGTCTTAGTCTTGGACCATGGGCTTCTTGGAGCATTATTTTTTTTATGACAGTGGTATAAGTGCAAGTGTACAAGCCAATTTATGCAAGCATACTTAAAACTTCTGTCTTGTAACATGCCACTGTCAAAGCAAGTTGCTTGGCCAGACCAAACATCAGTGGGGCAAGGAAACATACTCTGCTCTGTTGGGGCCATTCTAACATAAATCACATGGTAAAAGTTATGGATATATATTTTTATCATGTGGAAAGAGTGAAGAAATGGGGAAAATAATACAATTTATCACTAGAGGAAATGGAATTAAAGTGGTCTGAAGTGCTAGAATTATCAGGGAAATGTAAGAGTTAATATTTTTATTAGATGACAAATCCAACACGTATTTTGTAATCTCCAGAATACTCAAATAATAAAAAAAAGAATAGTAAAAGTATGTGTATCTAGTAGGTTAATAAATGTAAAAGAGCATAATTAAAAATTGATTAATCTGAAGACAGAGAGAGAAAAGAAAAAAGAATAGCTAGGTCAAATGATTTTTAAAAGGTTAAATGTAAATGTAAATCAGTTAAATTCTTCAATGCAAGACAAAAATTATCAAACGAATAATAAAAATAAAACCCAACCATATACCACTTACAATAGACACATTTTAAATATAAGGATATGGAAATATTGAAAGTATATGTATGGAAAAAGATTGGTCATGCAAATACTAATCCAAAGAAACCAATATCAAGCAAAGTAGAATTTAAGGTAAAATGTTTTCTTAATGGTAAAGAAATACATTACATAGGGAGTCAATTCATCAGGATGATATAATAATTTTAAATCTATATTAACCCAGTAACATATTTTCCAAATATATAACACAAACATTGAAAGAATTAAGAGGAGAAATAGACAAGCTATATTATATTGAGATATTAACATATAACTTATAATTGCAGATATAACTAGCAGATAACTAATTAATAAGGATAAAAAAGATTGAAATAACAAAATAACAAACTTGATCTATTTGACACATATAAGAACACGGTAACCAAAAACAAAACAATACACATTCTTTTCAAGTGCACATGGAACATTTAAAAAAACCGGCTGCATGTTTAATCATAAAGCAGATCTCAATAAATTCTAAATATCGAAAATATTCAGAGTATGTTCATTGAACCCAGTGCAGTTTAAGCTAGAAATTAACACTAAATATAACATGAGGATCCCCCAATTGCTCAGAAATTAAGCAATAAACTTCAAAATAACCAAAAGTTCAAAGAAAACTCATAATGGAAATCAGAAAATATTTTCGATGAATATTAATAAAGACAAGGACATAAAAACTTGTGGGATGAAGCTAAAGCCATGTTAAAGGGAAATTTAAGGTCATATAATCCATATATTTGAACAAGCCAGGCTGAAAAATCAACAAAGCAAGTTTCCATCTCAAGAAGCTTGAAGAACAGGAACTCAAATGTATAGAGAGTAAAAGGAAAGAAATAACAGTAAGGACAGAATATGGTTAAGCATACAATTTAAAAATCAGCAAAGCCAAAATCTAACACTTAATAAAAGTTGTAACACTTAATAAAATTTATAAAAGCCTCATAAACTTACCAAAAAAAATTAGAGAAAGCACAAATAGCCTGTATAATGAATAAAAACAAGTACATCACTACACAGTTTTATATATGTTAGAAAGATAACAAAAAGATATTATGAAAAACTTTGCCAATAAATTTGACAATTTAAATGCGATTGACAAATTTGTTGCAGAACACAGCTTACAAGAATAAATAGAAACTGTAAATTGTCTGATAATTATTAAAGAAATTAAATCCATTATTTAAAACTGTCCCACAAGAAAATCTCTGAGCCCAGATAATTTCGTCAGTATATTCTTCCAAATAGTTAAATAAAAAAACACATATCTTAGACAAACTCTTCTAGAGAATAGAAAAAGAGGAAACACTTCCCAATTCCTTGGGACTCAGCATAACCTGATGAAAATATTACCATAAAATAAAATCATAAGCCAATCTCATAAACATAGATGCAAAAATCCTAAACAAAATACTAGCAAATTAAATCTGGTGATTCAATATATAATACATCAAAGTCAAGTAGGCTTTATTACAGGGATGCAAAAGGTACAAAATCAATCAATATAATTTACCATACTAATAGAAAATAAGGAGAAAAATCATTTAGTTTCCCAATGTTGTTGTTGTTAGGTGCCATTGAGTCAGTTCTGACTCATAGCAACCCTATGTACAACTGAATGAAAAACTGCCCAGTCCTGCACCATTCTCACAATTGTTGTTATGCCTGAGCTCATTGTTGCAGCCAGTGTGTCAATCCATCTCACTGAGGGTCTTCCTCTCTTGCTGACCCTCTACTTTACCAGGCATGATGTCATTCTTCAGGGACTAGTCCCTTTTGATAACACGTCCAAAGTACATGGGAAGAAGTTTCACAATCCTTCCTTCTAAGGAGCATTCTGGCTGTACTTCTACCAAGATAAATTTGTTCATTTTTTTGGCAGTCCATGGTATATTCAATATTCTTTGCCAACATCATAATTCAAAGGTGTCAATTCTTCTTCCTTATGCATTGTACAGCTTTTGCATGCATATGAGGAGACTGAAAATACCATGGCTTTGGTCAGGCACACCTTAGTCCTTAAAGTGGCATCTTTGCTTTTTAACACTTTAAAGAGGTCTTTTGCAGCAGATTTGCTCATCGTAACATGTTCTTTGATTTCTCGACTGCTGCTTCCATTGATGTTGATGTGAATCCAAGGAAAATCAAACCCTTGACAAATAGAGAAAAATCCTTTGATAAAATTCAACATCCATTCATAATAAAATCTCACAGCAAACCTGGAAAACAAATTTCACATGATAAAAAGTGTATTCAAAAGAACTACATAAAGAGATGAGGCCAAGATGGCAGAGTAGTCAGACGCTTCCTGTGGTCCCTCTTACAACAAAGACTCAAAAAAACAAGTGAGTCAATTATATACGACAATCTAGGAGCCCTGAACATCAAAGGCAAAATTGAGGAGTCAGACTGAGGGTCAGGGGAAGAGAGACACAGTTTGGAAGCAGTGAGGAGTTCCCAGAACTGACCTGGTGGGAGCCAACACCCTTCTGACTGGAACAGCTCTCATGAACAGTGAGGCAAGAAGTGGCACTCAGGAGGAGCTTTCCACATTGCGAGAGGCCCAGCGACAGTCTATTCGGACATTCAAACCCAGTGAAAAGGAGCACTCAATTGGCAAAAGGTAAGTACTTGCATCCGGCCTACCCCATGGATCAAACAATGTCCACTTTGGGAAAAACCTCTCTCTCATTTACCTCCTACCTCCCTGCTCTGAACGGAGTCCCGGGCTGGCTTCAGTGATTGCCACATACCCTGGGCTAGAAGTAGGACTTGTCATGCACCCTGAGCTATTCTCCCGCCCTTGGAGAGGGAAAAAAATAACAAACAGGAGAAAAAATACTCTGCTGGCTCCCCTAAGCCAGGAACTCAGGGTAGGCACAGCTCCTTTGCCCAGGCACAGGCATAAGGGGTCCACAGACTTTGAATGCCTTTCACCCCTGCATGGACTTGTGTGGGCCCATTTCAACAGTGCAAGCCCTCATTACCACAGTACAACAGGGTATATACCTGAAGTCTAACTTCAACTGTTTCTACTGTAGGTGGCAGGTCTGTGACATTTGACACTGCTCTGCCCATTGGGCAGGTTCCTCACCTGCCCACGTTGGAGGCCTGCGGACTGATGGCTCCATTCACACAACCTAGCCACCCATGACAGGGGTGCAAGAATAAGTGGTGCTCCCAGTCCTCACAGCCAACAGCATTCGGTGCTCACACTCCAGCTGGAAAACTCACCCACCTATGCACTTTAGGAAACAGGGACACGCTTTACTCCCGGACACTCAGGGGAGGCCACTGGGCCTCTGCCTGGCTCAGTGTGTGACCCCTTGCTGCAGTCAGGTACCTGTGCCTACACCAAACACCCATGCCTGTCTAGGACTGTAGGTGAGAGCCTGCACCACACACTTGGTGGCCGACTACCTGGACATCTGAGCTGAATCCATACAGGAGGAGTGGGTGGACGCCTGGGCTCACATACTTAGTGGCAGGTCTGGCCACCTGGTGGCAGGACTTTGGAGCTTCAGGGGTGTCGGTGATGGGGCAAGCTCACACGAGCAGCCTATTTGGGCATATCAAAACAAAACAAAACAAGAAGATAGGACACAGTAAGGAAACATAAAACAAATAAATATAATAACTTATTGATGGCTAGGAGATAACAATCAATATCAAATCATGTAAAGAGGTAGAGCATGATGGCTTCAACAAGCTCCCAAAATAAAGAATCAAGAAATTTTCCAGAGGAAGATAATTTGGAATTAACTGGAGGCAGAATACAAAAGATTAATATACAGAACTCTCAAAGAGATCAGGAAGGAGATCATGCAAAATGTAGATCAGGCCAAGGAACGCAAATACAAAGCAATAGAGGATCTTAAGAAGATTAGAGAAGAGCACAATGACAAATTTAACAGGCTGCAGGAATCCATAGAGAGACAGCAGTCAGAAATCCAGAAGATTAACAATAAAATTCCAGAATTAGACAACTCAATACAAAGTCATAGGAGTCAAAGTCATTAAGGCAATGCAAGTCAGAATTAGTGAAATTGACAATAAAGCACTTGACACCAACTTATTTGAGGAAAAATCCAATAAAAGGATTGAAAAAATGAAGGAACCCTAAGAATTTTGTGGGATTCTATCAAGAGGAAAAACCTACAAGTAATTGGAGTACCAGAACAGAGGGGGATAACAGAAAATACGGAAAGAATTGTTGAAGATTTGTTGGCAGAAAACTTACCTGATATCATGAAAGATGAGAAGATATCTATCCAAGATGCTCATCAAACCCCACATAAGGTAGATCCCAAAAGAAAGTCACCAAGACATATAATCAAACTTACCAAAAGCAAAGATAGAGAATTTTAAGAGCAGCTAGGGATAAAAGAAAAGTAATCTACAAAGGAGAGTCAGTTAGAATAATCTTGGACTACTCAGCAGAAACCATGCAGGCTAGAAGGCAATGGGATGACATATATAAAGCCTTGAAGGAAAATAACTGCCAGGCAAGAATTATATATCCAGAAAAACTGTCTCTCAAATACAATGGCAAAATTAGGACATTTCCAGATAAACACAAGTTCAGGGAATCTGCAAAAATCAAACAAAACTTACAAGAAATACTAAAGGGAGTCCTATGGTTAGATAATCAATAACATCAGATAACAGCACAAGACTAGAACACAGGACAGAGCAACCAGATATCAACCCAGATAGGGAAGTCACAAAAATAAATAAAAGCTAAAACACTGAAAATAGGGAAACAGAGATGTCAGTATGTAAAAGATGACAACACTAACACAAGAAAGAAGGACTTAAAAAGTGTAGACATAGATTTTTCATATGGAGAGGAAGTCAATGTGATATAAAGAATTAAAAGACTGGTTTAAACTTAGAAAAAAGGGGGTAAATATTAAGGTAACCACAAAGGAATCTAACAATCCTACACAGCAAAATAAAAAGCAATAAAAATATAAAGACTCAGCAAACACAAAATTAACAACAATGAAAAAGATGAAAAGAAAATACATAAAGAAAAACAACTCAGCACAGAAAACTAAGTGGAACAAAGAAACTGTGAACAACACACATAAAAAAAGACATCAAACTTCCAGCAAAATGGTGCTGTAGGCGGAAGCACCACACCGTCCCTCTACAGCAAAGACACGAAAAACTAGGCCAAACAGAGAAAACAGCAATCCTAAAACCCTAAAACAACAAATAAAGAGATAAAGAACTCAGCCAAGCACCAAATGGAGTGAGAAAACTGACAGAGAATGGAAAGCAAGGAGAGATTCACGCAGAGGTCCCCTATCAGCTAACGCAGCGCAGATCCCCCATCTTGGACTCCTATCAGAGACAGCAAATGGGGGGTACGAGAAAGCAGCTTCACAGAGCTTCCAGAAGGACACAAAACAACCGGTAATTTGTGATATACCCTTTCCCACCCCCAACACTTCTTCACCCCCACTTGGCCTCCTCTTCTTCCCACGGCCACAGTCTCTTGTCCAGGAAGCACCAGCTGCTTGGATTCCACCTGCCCGCACTGGCTGGCTCCCTGAGTGCCATTTGTTGGCTGCTGGTGTTGCTTTTTTCCGTTTCTTTTGATTTCTTCCTTACCTCTCACCACCTCCCCCTCCTTTTGCTCAAATACCTGGCTCCGTGCACCATCTTTGCTTCTTCCTAAGGGGCTGCAGAGCTCAGTTCAACTATACAACTGCTTCCCGGTCTGGGCTGCCATGCGGGGGGATCCTAGGGCTTTTGTTTGTTAGTTTTGAATTGTTTGTTTGTTTTCTTTTCCTTTTCTCGAGTTGGGAGCCCGATCTGGCCAGGCAGTGCTACACAGCTTGGGACCTACCCCCTCAGCTTGCTCAGATGCACAGAGGAATCTCTGAGGGCATTTCTGTTCTTGTGGGTTTTTTTTTTTCTTTCTGTTTTTTGGGGGGCTTTCCTTGTTCTTTTTTTTTTTTAATTTGTTTTGTTTTCTTTTCCCTCTTTTTCCCTTTTTGTCTTTCTTCATTACTCAGTTTTTCGTCTCTCTATACCTTCCTTCTCTTCCTGTTCCTTGAATACCTGGAGCTGAATACCTCTAAGCCTTCTAGCCAGGCTATACTGCAACACCTGGGAACAAATTCCTGAGACCTCATAGCCACAGCGTTGGGATCCTTGGGAGCTTTGCTGTTCTTTTGTCTTTCTAATTTTTATTTATTCATTCTTTTCTTTTCTTACTTTTTCTTCTTCTTCCCCTTTTTGTTTTTCTCCATTTCATAGTCTCTCATCTCTCCACTCCAAGGCAAGCTCCCCTGGCATTCTTTTTTGTTTATTTGTATGTTTTTGGCTCCTGTTCCTCTCTCCTCTCTCCCATATCCACCTTAGCTCCACACATAACAATATCCCCCCTCCATCCTGCTTACATGCACCATGGACTTAACATCACACCACCAAGCAGCACAGGCAGGGCCTACCAGAACCCGCCCTGCACCGATTACTGACCCACAGTGCTGGCTGTAGTAAGTGCCACAAACAACCTATCCCAGCAACTCCTCTTCAGCTAGACCTGCCCTGCTGTACCATATCTGAGCCACTGACACTGCCAATTGGAGAAGGAGAGGAAAAGAATCATGCGCACAGACAAGCAAACAAAGAACACACAGCCCACCTGCTCATACATAGCTAAATTTTAAAAAAAGGATGAAACAAATAAATCTACAATCAACAAACAAGAAAAATAACCACTGAATGCCCTGAAGATGGCAGAAAATATCAAAACATTTACAAAACAGGACAGGATGGTTCCAGTAGGTATGCAAAATAAAACACCAGATGACTTTCCAGTGGAAGACAAGGCACTAGAACTACCTAATAGGGAATTCAAATCTCTAATACTCAGAATTATCCAAGAGTTGAAGCAAAAAGCAGACAAAAATGAGGAAAAAATAGGCAAATTCATGGAAAATACAGACAAGAATAAATGGAAGAATTCAGGAAAATAAAGCAGGAACAAAATGTCAAAATAAATACACAACTAGAAATTATACAAAAACAACAATTAGAAATCCAAAAGATAATAAGATTTCAGAACTGGACAGTGTCATAAAAGGGCTGAGGAGAAGATTTGAAACGGTGGAAGACAGGAACAGTGGAATTGAAGACAAACACTTGGATACAACTATGTTCGAGGAAAACTCAGAACAAAAGAACAAAGAAAAATGAAGAGCCCCTGAGAGTTATGTGGAATAAAATCAAAAGCAAAATTTGTGAGTGATCGGAGTTCCAGAACAGGGGGAGAAAACAGAAAACACAGAGAGGATCATTGAAGAACTGCTGACAGAAAACTTCCCCAATATCATGAAAGATGAAAAGCTGGCCACCCAAGAAGCTCAACGAACCCCATATAAGATAGACTCCAAAAGAAAACCAAGGCATATCATAATCACACTCACCAAAACCAAAGACAAACAAAGAATCCTGAGAGCAGCTCATGAAAAACAAGAAGTCACATACAGAGGAGAAACAATAAGACTAAGCTCAGATTGTTCAGCAGAAACCATACAGGCAAGAAGGCAATGGGATGACATAAATAAAACCTTGAAAGAAAAGAATTGCCAGCCAAGAATAATATATCCTGCAAAACTCTCATTCAAATATGATGGTAAAATTAGGACATTTCCAGATAAACAGAAATTAAGGGAATATGTAAAAAACAAACCAAACTTACAAGAATTATTAAAGGGAGTCCTTTGATCTGAGAACAAATAACTTCAGCTCACAGGCTGAATCTAGGACACAGGATCGTACCAGCCAAATACCAATCTAGGAAATGAACTCTCAAGGAATATCCAAAGCTAAAAGAAATACAACAGGGAATCAGAGCAGTTAATCTGTGAATGACAACAACATCAGAACAATAAAAGAGGGAATAAACGGTGTAGGTATAGAACCTTCTAATAGAGAGGGAGTCAAGACGATACCAAGTAACAATAGACTGCTTCAAACTTAGAAAGATAAGGGTAAATTTCACGGTAAACACAAAGAAAGTTAACAAACATACTCATAAAAACAAAGAGGAAAAACATAAGGTCTCAGTAAAACAAAACCTACAAAAACAAAACAAACAAAAGAAAATCCACAAACAAAAGTAATTCAGCACAGGACAGTAAGAACAAAGAAAATGTCAGCACCACAAAAAAAAGCACTACAAAAGGACAGCAACAAACTCAAATCTATCAAGAACTACACTGAATGTAAATGGACTCAATGCACCCATAAAGAGACGGAGAGTGACAGAATGGATAAAAAAACAGGATCCATCAATATGCTGTCTACAAGAGACACACCTTAGAAACAAAGACGAGAATTTATTAAAAGTCAATGGTTGGAAATAAATATACCAAGCTAAGAACTACCAAAAAAGAGCAGGAGTGGCAATACTAATCTCAGATAAAATAGATTTTAAAACAAAATCCAAAATAAAAGACCAAGAAGGACACCATATCATGATTAAGGGGACAATCCATCATGAAGACATAACCATAATAAACATCTACACACCCAATGACAGGGCACCAAAATACATAAAACAAACTCTAACAACACTGAAAAGAGAAATTGACAGTTCCACAATAATAGTAGGAGACTTCAACACACCACTCTCAGTAAAGAACAGAAAATCTAAAAAGAAACTCAGCAGAGATACAGAAGACATAAAGGGCACAATCAGCCAAATTGACCTCATAGACATATATAGAACACTCCATCCAACCACTGCAAAGTACATATTCTTTTCCAATGCACATGGAACGTTCTCCAGAATAGACATCTTATACCACAGAGCAATCCTCAACAAGATCCAAAACGTTGAGGTAATACAAAGTACCTTCTTTGACCACAATGCCATAAAGGTAGAAATTAAGAACAGAAAGAGCAAGGAAAAAAAAATCAATTACATGGAAACTGAATAATACCCTGCTTACACATCACTGGGTAATAGAATAAATCAGACATGGAATCAAAAAATTCCTAGAATCAAACGAGAATGAAAACACATCATACCAAAACCTTGGGACACAGCAAAGGCTGTCCTCAGAGGACAATTTATAGCAATAGATGCACATATCAAAAAAGAAGAAAGGGACAAAATCAAAATATTAACTGCACAACTAAAACAAATAGAAAAAGAACAGAAAAAAAAAAAAAAAGCCCACAGCCACCGGAAGAAAGGAAATAGTAAAGATCAGAGCAGAAATAAATGAAATCGAGAACAGAAAAACAATAGAAAGAATCAACAGAACCAAAAGTGGTTCTTTGAAAGAATCAACAAAATCGACAAACCAGTGGCCAGACTGACAAAAGCAAAACAGAAGAGGACGTAAATAACCCAAATAAGAAATGAAACGGGTGACATTACCACAGACCCAACTGAAATAAAAAGGATCATAACAGAATATTGTGAAAAACTATACTCCAAAAAATTTGAAAACCTAGAGGAAATGGATCAATTTCTAGAAACACAGTACCTACCCAAACTATAACAAAGTGATATTGAAAATCTGAACAGACCCATAACAAGAGAAGAGATTGGAAAGGTAATAAAAAGAAAACTCCCAACAAAAAAAAGCCCTGACCCCGATGACTTCACTGGAGAATTCTACAAAACATTCACAGAAGAGCTTGTACCAGTACTGCTCAAGCTATTTCAGAGCATAGAAAAGGAAGCAACACTTGGCCAGCATAAGCCTGATACCAAAACCAAGCAAAGATGCCACAAAAAAAGAAAACTACAGACCAATATCTATCATCAGTATAGATGCAAAAATTCTCAACAAAATTCTAGCCAATAGAATTCATCATCATATCAAAAAAATAGTACACCACAACCAAGCAGGATTCATATCAGGTATTCAAGGATGGTTCAACATTAGAAAATCAATCAATGTAATCCACCACATAAATAAAAGGAAAGAAAAGAATCACTTGATCATTTCAACTGATGCAGAAAAGGCATTCAACAAAGTCCAACACCCATTCCTGATAAAAACTCTCAATAAAATAGATATAGAAGGGAAATTTCTCAACATAATAAAGGGCATGTATGCAAAACCAACAGCCAACATCGTTCTTAGTGGAGAGAGGCTGAAAACATTCCCTTTGAGAACAGGAACAAGATAAGGATGCCCTTTATCACCACTCCTATTTAACATTGTGGTGGAAGTTCTAGCTAGAGCAATACGGCAAGAAAAAGAAATAAAGGGCATCCAAATTGGTAATGAAGTTAAACTGTCCCTGTTTGTGGATGATATGATACTATACATAGAAAACCCTAAGGACTCCGTGAGAAATCTACTGGAACTAATAGAAAGATTCAGCAGAGTAGCAGGATACAAGATAAACATACAAAAATCAGTGGATTCCTATACACCTACAAAGAGAGTTATGAGAAGGAAATCAGGAAAAGAATACGATTTATAAAAGCCCCTAAAAAAACAAAATACTTACGAATAAATCTAACCAGGGATGTAAAAGACCTATACAAAGAAAACTAGAAAACACTACTGCAAGAAACCTGAAGGGATCAACATAAATGGAAAAACACACCATGCTCATGGATAGGTAGACTCAACATTGTGAAAATGACAATTCTACCCAGAGTAATTTACAAGTACAATGCAATTCTGATCCAGATACCAACAACATTCTTCAAAGAGATGGAAAAACAAATTATTAAGTTTATATGGAAAGGTAAGAAGCCCTGAATAAGTAAAGCACTACTGAAGAAGAAGAATAAAGTTGGAGGACTCACACTACCTGACCTCAGAACCTACTATACAGCTATGGTAGTCAAAACAGCCTGGTACTGGTACAACGACAGATACATTGACCAATGGAACAGAATTGAGAACCCAGATGTAAATCCATCCACCTACAGTCACCTGATCTTCGACAAGGGCCCAAAGTCCATCGAATGGGGAAAAGACAGTCTTTTTAACAAATGGTGCTGGCAAAACTGGATATCCATCTGCAAAAAAATGAAACAGGACCCATACCTCACGCTGTATGCAAAAACTACTTCAAAATGGATCAAAGACCTAAATATAAAGCCAAAAACTATAAAGTTCATAGAAGAAAATATAGGACCAACACTTCATGCCTTAATACATGGCATTAACAGGATACAAACCATAATCATCAACACACAAACCCCAGAAGATGAGCTAGATGACTGGGATCTTATAAAAATTAAACACCTATGCTCTTCAAAAGACTTCACCAAAAGAGTAAAACGAGAACCTATAGACAGGGAAAAAATTTTTGGACAGCACAAGTCAGACAAAGGTCTAATCTCCATAATGTACAAGAAAACCCAACACCTCTACAACAAAAAGACAAATAATCCTATCAAAAAATGGGCAAAGGAAATGAACAGACACTTCACCAAAGAAGACATTCAAGTGGCCAACAGACACATGAGGAAATGCTCGCGGTCACTAGCCATTAGAGAAATGCAAATTAAAACCACAATGAGATTCCATCTCACCCCGGCATTACTGGCATGAATCAAAAACACTGGAAATAACAAATGTTGGAGGGGCTGACGGGAGATTGGAACTCTTATACACTGTTAGTGGGAATGCAAAATGATACAAACATTTTGGAAAATGATATGGCGTTTCCTCAGAAAGCTAGAAATAGACATACCATTCGATCCAGCAATCCCACTCCTAGGAATATATCCTAGAGAAATGAGACGTCACTCGAATAGACATATGCACACCTATGTTCATGGCAGCATTGTTCACAATAGCAAAACGATGGAAACAACCTAGATGCCCATCAACAGATGAACGGATACACAAACTATGGTACATACGCACAATGGAGTACTATGCAACGACAAAGAACAACGATGAATCTGTGAAGCATCTCATAACATGGATGAAACTGGGGGACATTATGCTGAGTGAAATAAGTCAGTCACAAAAGGACAAATATTGTATGAGACCTCTGTTGGAAAAACCCATGAAAAAGTTCACACACAAAAAGTCACAATCTTTGTGGGTTACCAGGGATGGGGGGTGGGGAGGAAATACTAAATAGACAATAGATAAGTGGTATCTTGGGTGAAGGGTCAGACAGTACACAATACTGGGGAAACCAGCACAACTTGTACAAGGAAAGGTCATGGAAGCTCCATAGACACATCCAGACTCCCTGAGGGACTGAATGGCTGGGTGGAAGGCTGTGGGGACCATGGTCTCAGGGAACATCTAGCTCAACTGGCATAACACAGTTTATAAAGACAATGTTCTACATTCTACCTTGGTGAGTAGCATCTGGGGTCTTAAAAGCCTGTGAGCAGCCATGTAAGATACTCCACTGGTCTCACTCCTTCGGGAGCAAGGGAGAATGAAGAGAACAGGATACAACGAAAAGATTAGTCCAAAGAACTAATGGACCACAGCTACCAAGACCTCCAGCAGACTGAGTCCAGTACAGCTAGATGGTGCCTGGCTACCACCACTGACTACTCTGACTAAGATCACAACAGAGGGTTCTGGACAGAGCTGGAGAAGGATGTAGAACAAAATTCTAACACACAAAAAGACCAGATTTACTGCCCTGACAGAGACTGGAGAAACCCCGAGAGTATGGCACCCAGACACCCTTTTAGATCAGTGGTGAAGTCACTTCCAAGGTTCACGGTTCAGCCTGGGATTCGACAGCCATATAAAACAAAACGGGACTAATGAGACACAATAGTCCAGAGACAGGGACTAAAGGGCAGGGTGGGACAGGAAAGCTGGTGATAGGGAACCCAAGGTTGAGTAAGGCCAGTGTTGACGTGTAGTGGTGTTGCTGACCATTGTCATAGGGCAACATGTGTACTAACTGTTCAATGAGAAACTATTTTGTTCTGTAGATCTTCATCTAAAGTGAGAGTAGCAGCACAACTGGAAGAGTGTAGTCGATGTCACTGAACGTGCATGTAGAAATTTTTCAAGTGTTGTGTCTTTGGCTATGCATATTTTCACCAAAAAAAAAAAAAAAAAAGTTCAAGAAGGGAGAGGGTTGACATGTTGTGTGGTTGTTAACCAATGTCATAAAACAATATGTGTACTACTATTTAATGAGAAACTGTTTGTTTTGTAAGCCTTCACCTGAAGTATAATTAAAAAAAATTTTTTTTAAAAAAGCTAGAAATAAAGTACGATAGGATCCAGGAATCCCACTCCTTGGAATATATCCTAGAGAAATAAGAGGCATCACACTAATTGATATATGCACACCCATGTTCATTGCAACAGTGTTTACGATAGCAAAAAGATGGAATCAACCTAGGCGCTCATCAACGGACGAATGGATAAACAAATTATGGTATAGTCACACAATGGAATACTATGCAACAATAAAGAACAACAATGAATCCGTGAAACATAACATGGAGGAATCTGGAAAGCATTATGCTTAGTGAATTTAGTCAGTTGCAAAGGGACAAATGTTGTAGAAGACCACTACTACAAGAACTCAAGAAAAGGCTTAAACACAGAAGAAAACATTTTTGATGGTTACTAGGGTGGAGAGAGAGGGAGAGGGTTATTCACTAACTAGACAGTACATAAGAATTATCTTAGCTGAAGGGAAGGACAGCACACACTACAGGGGAAGTCAGCACATCTGGACTAAACCAGACGTAAGAAGTTTCCTTAATACAACGAAACACTTTGAGGGATAGAGTAGCAGGAGCAGGGTGTCTAGGGACCATGGTTTCAAGGGACATCTAGGTCAATTGGCATAACAATGTTGATTAATAAAATCTTCTGCATCTCACTTTGATGAGTGGCATCTGAGTTCTTAAAAGCTAGTGAGCAGCCATCTAAGATGCATCAATTGGTCCCAACCCACCTGGAGTAAAGGAGAATGAAGAACACCAAAGATACAAAGAAAGTATTAGCCCAAGAGACAGAAAGGGCCACATAAACCAGAGACTTCATCAGCCTGAGACCAGAAGAACTAGATGGTGCCCTGTTACTACCAATGACTGCCTTGACAGGGAATACAACAGAGAGTCCCTGACGGAGCAGGAGAAAAGTGGGGTGCAGGATTCAAATTCTAGTAAAAAGACCAGACTTAATGGTTTGATTGAGACTGCAGGGACCCCGGAAGACATGGCCCCCAGACTCTCTGTTAGCGCAAAACTAAAACCATTCCCAATGCCAACTATTCAGACAAAGATTAGACTGGACTATGGGACATAAAATGATACTAGTGAAGAGCGTGCTTCTTAGCACGAGTAGATACATGAGACTAAATCGGCAGCTCGTGTCCAGAGGCGAGATGAGAATGCTGAGAGGGTCAGGAGCTGGTTGAATGGACACTAGAAATCTGGGGTGGAAAAGAGGAGAGTGCTGTGACAGTATAGGGGGAGCAACAAGGGTCACATAACAATGTATGTATAAATTTTTTTATAAGAGACTAACTTAAATTATAGACTTTCACTTAAAGCACAACAATAGAAAAAAGTTTACACAAATGTTTCCCTTGTAAAGCTGCAGACTGAAAACATACTAAATCTAGAGATGGAAAAAAAAAAAAAAAAAGAACTACATAAAACATCTTGTTGGTCTAATATTGAAAGATTTGTTGCTGAGATTGGAAACAAAACAAGGTGTTCACAATTGCAACTTCTATTTAATCTTTTACTGGGGTGGTAGCCATTGCAACATGTCAAGAAAGATGAATAAAAACCACAAAGATTGTAAAGGAAGAAATAAAATTATCCCTGTATGCAAATAGTTTTGTGTATACAAAATAAAAAGACTTATAAACAATTGCAAATAATTGGTGCATATACAAGGTCTATATCCAAAAATTAATGTTGTATCTGTATACTAGAGGCAATAAAAAGAATTGAAAACTTAAAATAATTCTATTTATAATAGCTTCAAATACATCAAATATCTAGAAAACTAATTGAAAATGTGTAAGCACTGCACAGTAAAAACTACAAACCATTATTGAGAATATTTTAAGAGATCTAAATAAATAGAAGTAAATAAAAAAAAAGAAGAGAAGACTTCCAGCGAGATGGATTGACACAGTGTCTGCAACAATAGCCTCAAACCAACAATTGTGAGGATGCCACAGGACTGGGCCATGTTTCGTTCTGCTGAACATAGGGTTGCTATGAGTTGGAAACGACTCGACAGCACCTAACAACAACAACGTAATAAATAGTGGGATATTGATTGGAAGATTAAATATTGTGAAGATATTTGTTCTCCTCAAGTTGATTCAATGCAATCCCAATCAAAATCCCAGTAAATTTTATGACTGTGTATGTGTGATGGTAAAATTTATATGAAAATGCAAAAGAAAAAAGCCAAGAACAGGCAGAGTGATCTTGGTGAAGAAAAATAACAAAAATAAAGGCTTTTACTGTCATAAGGCTATAGTAATTATTATATTATTATAAGACTATAGTAATTAAAACAGTGTGGTTTTTGCAAGGATAGATAGAGTAATGGGGCAGAATAGGCAGTCCCAGCACAGACTTGTAAAATCAGTCATCTGATTCATGAAAAAGGTGACAATGCAATACATCAGGGAAAGAATGTACCTTTCAATAAATGGTGCAGAGTCATTTGGCTGTGTATATCCACTGTCACCTCTGACCATACACAAAACTCAATTCCAGATAGATTACGGATATAAACGTGAAAGATAAAACTATAAAACTACAGTGACAATGCAAGTAGAACT
The DNA here is from genome assembly GCA_030035585.1 of Dugong dugon. NCBI lineage: Eukaryota > Metazoa > Chordata > Mammalia > Sirenia > Dugongidae > Dugong > Dugong dugon. Next base: position 48,233,256 of record CM057465.1, read on the forward strand.
GCCTGAAGCTCTTTGCTATTTTTATGTCTTTCTCAAAAGGAATATCAAGAAGAAAAGAGATGGAGTCTGTCATTCCATTTCAGCATAATGTTAATTTATTTTTTACCAAGGGAAAGGCAAATACTTATGAAATTTATGCACAGATGGGCATATTTTTGTCATATTTTCAAAGTGTTAACAATCATGCCGACTTGAGAGCAGCATGGGCCAGGCCAGAAAGAGAGTAAACAGACTTATTTAGAATCCAGATAAATTTGCACACATTTCATATTGAGAATATGAGCAGCTTTAGCACAACTCAAAAAGAGAAGAAACAGCTGCAAACATCCATTAATAACTGGAATGTGGAAAGTACAAAGGATGAATCTAGGAACATTGGAAGTCATTAAAAATGAAGTCAAATGCATAAAGATCGTTACCCTGGCCATTAGTGTGCTGAAATGGACTGGTATTGGCCATTTTGAATCAGACAATCATATGGTCTACTATTCTGGGAATGACAAATTGAAGAGGAACGGCATTGTTTTCATCATCAAATAGAACATTTCAAGATCTATCCTGAAGTATAATGCTGTCAATGATAGGATAATATCCATATGCCTATAAACCAAACTTGTTAATATGACTAGTATTCAAATTTATGCACCAACCGCTAAGGCACAAGATGCAGAAATTGAAGATTTTTACCAACTTCTACAGTCTGAAACTGATCAAACATGCAATCAAGATAAACTGATAATTACTGGTGATTGGAATGCAACAGTTGGAAACAAAGAACAGGATTTATAGTTGGAAAATATGGTCTTAGTGATAGAAATGACACCAGAGATCTCATGACAGAATTTGGCAAGAACAATGACTTCATTGCAAATGCCTTTTTCCAACAACGTAAGTGGTGACTGTACACATGGACCTCACTGGATGGAAAACACAAGAATCGAATCGACTTCATCTGTGGAAAGAGCTGATGGAAAAGATCAATATCATCAGTCGGAACAAGGCCAGGGCCCAACTGCAGCACAGACCATCAATTGCTCGTATACAAATTGAAGTTGAAGTTCAAGAAAATTAAAACAAGTCCACAAGAACCAAAATATGACCTTGTGTATATCCCACCTGAGTTTGGGGACCATCTCAAGTATAGATTTGATGCATTGAACACTAATGACCAAAGGCCAGAAGAGTTGTGGGATATCAAGGACATCATACATGAAGAAAACTAAAGGCTATTACAAACACAGGGAAGAAAGAAAAGACCAAAATGGATGTCAAAAGAGACTCGGAAACTTGCTCTTGAATGTTGAGTAGCTAAAGCAAAAGGAAGAAATAATGAAGTAAAATAGCTGAACAGAAGATTTCAAAGGGCGTCTTGTGAAGACAAAGTAAAGTATTATAATGAAATGTGCAAAGACCAAGAGTTAGAAAACCAAAAGGGATGACAATGCTCAGCATTTCTCAAGCTGAAAGAACTGAAGAAAAAATTCAACCGACTGGAAGAGACCCATATTTGTGCCCATTCCAAAGAAAGGTGATCCAACCAAATGCAGAAAGTATTGAACAATATCATTAATATCACATGCAAGTAAAATTTTTCTGAAGATCGTTCAAAAGCCGTTGCAGCAGTACATAGACAGGAAACTGCCAGAAATTCAAGCAGGATTCAGAATGAGGGATATCATTGCTGATGTCAGATATATCTTGACAGAAAGCAGAGAATATCTGAAAGATTTTTATCTGTGTTTTCTTGGCTATGCAAAGCCATTTCACTGTGTGGATCATCACAAATCATGGATAACATTGTGAAAAATGGGAATTCCAGGACACTTAATTGTGCTCATGAGGAACCTATACATACAGACCAAGAGGCGGTCATTCAAACAGAAGAAGGGAATATTGTGTGGTTTAAAATCAGGAAAGGTGTGTGTCAGGGTTGTATCCTTTCACCATACTTATACAATCTGCATGCTGAGCAAATAATCCGAGAAGCAGCACTATGAAGAACAATGTGACATTAGGATTGGAGGAAGACTCATTAACAACCTGTGTTATGCAGGTGACACAACTTTGCTTGCTGAAAGTGAAGAGGATTTGAAGAACTTACTGATGAAGATCAAAGACTCCAGCCTTCAGTAAAACAAAAATCCTCACAACTGGACCAATAAGCAACATTATGATAAAGAAAATTTTGAAGATGTAAAGGATTTCATTTTACTTGAATCCATAATCAACGTCCATAGAAGCAGCAGTCAAGAAATCAAACTACATATTGCATTGGGCAAATCTGCTGCAAAAGACTTCTTGAAAGTGTTGAAAAGCAAAGATGTTACTTTGATGACTAAGGTGCTGCTGACCCAAGCTATGATATTTTCAATTGATTCATATGCATGTGAAAGCTGGACAGTGAATAAGGAAGACCTAGGAAGAATTGATGCCTTTGAATTAAGGCATGGGGAAGAATACTGAATTACTATAGACTGCCAGAAGAATGAACAAGTGTGTCTTGGAAGAAGTATAGCCAGAGTGCTTCTTGGAAGTGAGGATGGCAAGACTTCTTCTCTCATACTTTGGGCATGTTATCAGGAGGGAACAGTCCCTGGAGAATTACATCATTCTTGGTAAAGTAGAGGGTCAGAGAAAAGGAGGAAGACCCTTAATGAGACAGATTGACACAGTGGCTGCAAGAATGGGCTCAAGCATAACAATGATTGTGGGGATGGCGCAGGACCTGGCAGTGTTTTTTTCTGTTGTACGTAGGGTTGCTATGAGTCTGAACTGACTCACCACCACCTAACAACAACAACAATCTCATGTTGACTTTGGCTCCATGGTAGATCTTTCACTTGTATTTCACTTGTATAAATTTCCTTATCCTTCCCCATATTCCACTGGTATCGCCAGTCTCTATTTACTTCTTCTTAAACTCAGCTTGACCTCTTCCTGAACTCAGGACATAAAAATGCCTCTTTTTCACAGAGAAAGGGGAATCCATTAGATGTAAACTCTCAACTTCCTGGCTGTCCAGTGCTAGGCCTATATGTATACCACTTTTATTCTTAGTAATAAGAAGTAACTTGTCCCTGTGCACTGGATCACGTACTGGAAAATCAACCATTTGAAGTGTCATGTTTCATTTCTTTAATACCTCTAAAGATATCTTGGAATTTAAGGTTACACAAGATCTCTTTTTCTTTTCTAAAACTTTTTCTTGTGCCTGAAACTATTGTTTCTCCTGTATTGTCCATCTAAGTCAATGATGTCACCTAGTTTTCAAACTGAAAATCTTCCTTATTTCTTCATCTCATTTTTGACCCCTATTATCCCACCCTCCATACAAACCCACTCATAGAGTAACCAAATCTTATGAACTTTATCTAAGAAATACTTCTCAGTGTTGTCCTTGCCTCTTCACTTCCACTGGCACTGCTTTTTTCCCCCAGATGATTATTGTTGCTCATTTGAACTACAGCTACTATCTCCAAACTAGTTTTTCTCCAACCTCTCTTTTTATCCCAGTCCATTTTCCACATAGCAGTGTTACTTCACTTCTAAGAGAGAAAGAGAGAAGGGATGGAAAAATGGAGGTTGAAAGAAAGGAAAGAGAGAGAGAAAGAAACAGAAAGAAAGAGAGAGAGAGAGACAAAGAAAGAAAAAAAGGTTATCATGTTCTTCCTCTGCTTAAAAAGTTATTTTGGCTTCATTCCTACAGGAAAGAATTCAACTTTCTTGGATTGTTCCAAAACGCCTTTCCCATTCTGTTGCCAGCTTCTCCTTCTGGTATCATTTACACCACTCCCTGATGTGTACCCTACTGCTTGACTCAGTAAAGTTCCCATTGTTTCCTGCCCAAGCCAGGACTGTTGTAAAATCTATGTTTATTCATATGTCGTTCCCTCTGCCACCTCCACCTGAACTTTTTCACCTGGCCAATATTACTCATCTTTTACACCCAGCTCGACTGTCGACTTCTTAGTGAAGCTCTCACTAATTTCTCCAGGCAGTATTTTGAAGCCCTTTATGCTCTCACATCACATATTCATATCTATATTGTTGTATTTAACTTTTAATACGTGAATTATCTGTTTCAATAATCAGTGATTTGTCTTAGTTTCTGTTTGTACCTCTACTTAAACATCTATTAAAATATATTGTAATCACTTCTTTATACTAGGCACTGAGCTTCTTTAGGCAGGATCTGTATCTGTCTTCTTCATTGTTTTATCCTTAGAAATTATCATATGTGTAGAATGTTTGTGGAATAAAGGAATCCATTTATTCCTCCCTATTCTTTACTCCTTGGCTGGTGCAAATGGTTAACACCTCAGAAGAAAGTCCTGGTGATCTGTTGTTGTTAGGTGCCGTCAAGTTGGTTCTGACTCATAGTGACCCTATGACAACAGAATGAAACACTACCAGGTCCTGCGCCATACTCACAATTGTTTTTCTGCTTGAGCCCATTGTTACAACTACCATCCATCTTTTTGAGGGTCTTCCTCTTTTTTGCTGACCCTCTACTTTACCAAGCATGATGTCCTTCTCCAGGGACTGATCTCTCCTGATAACATGTCCAAACTATGTGAGATGAAGTTTCGCCATCCTTGTTTCTAAGGAGCATTCTGGCTGTACTTCTTCCAAGACAGACTTGTTCAATCTTTTGGCAGTCCATGGTATATTCAATATTCTTCACCAACACCAGAAGTCAAAGGTGTCAATTCTTCTTTGGCCTTCTTTATTCATTGTCCAGCTTTCACATGCATATGAGGTAATTGGAAACACCATGGCTTGGGTCAGGCGCACCTTAGTCTTCAAGGTGACACCTTTGAGTTTCAACACTTTCAAGAGGTCTTTTGCAGCGTGTTTGCCCAATGCAATGTGTTTTTTGATTTCTTGACTGCTGCTTCCATGGGTGTTGATTGTGGATCCAAGTAAAATGAAATCCTTGACAACTTCAGTCTTTTCTTTGTTTATCATGTTTTTTGTTGATCCAGTTGTGAGGAATTTTGTTTTCTTTATGTTGAGGTGTAATCCGTACTGACGTTTGAACTCTTTGATCTTCACCAGTGAGTGCTTCAAGTCCACTTCACTTTCAGCAAGCAAGATTGTGTCATCTGCATAACACAGGTTGTTAATGAATCTTCCTCCAATCCTGATGCCCCATTCTTCTTCATATAGTTCAGCTTCTTGGATTATTTGCTCAACATACAGATTAAGTATGGTGAAAGGCTACAACCCTGACACACACCCTTCCTGACTTTAAACCACACAGTATCCCTTTTTTCTGCTGGAACGACTGTCTCTTGATCTACGTACAGGTTTCACATGAGCACAATTAAGTGTTTTGGAATTCCCATTCTTTTCAATGTTATCCAAAATTTGTTATGATCCACACAGTCATATGCCTTTTCATAGCCAATAAAACACAGGTAAACATCTTTCTGGTATTCTCTGCTTTCAGCCAGGATCCATCCGACGTCAGCAATGTTATCCCTCGTTCCACGTCCTTTTCTGAATCCAGCTTGAATTTCTAGCAGTTCCCTGTTGATATACTGCTGCAGCTACTTTTGAATGATCTTCAGCAAAATTTTACTTGGGTGTGATACTAATGACATTGTTCAATAATTTCCACATTCAACTGGATCACCTTTCCTTGGAATAGGCATAAATATGGATTTCTTCCAGTCGGTTGGTCAGGTAGCTGTCTTCCAAATTTCTTCGTGATCTACTTCTGAAAAATCAGTCATTCAAAGCCCTATGGTGTTTGACACACATGGGGTCACCATGAGTCAGAAATGATTCGATGGCAACTGGTAAGAGAAAGGCGTCATCTCTTATTCTTTATTTCCCCCCTAACATCTACTACTATGCCTGCCTCCTAAGATTCATTCATACATGATTATTTAACTAATTAATTCTTCTATTGCTGCATTCTAAATAAGTTTATTTGTGCTGTTTTTGGAGAAAGAATAGTAATTAATTGGAGAGGTAAAGACATGAAAAAAAAAATTCATTGATGAAACATGCTGAACTATATATTATCTACTCACCTGAATATTTGTGTCTTTTTCAATGATAGTCTCTTGAGTAGAGAGCCATTGAGGTACTATTATTCAGTCAGATACAAACTAGATTGGAATTAAATGCACCTTGCTCCCCATTTTTGGATCATTTTAGACACAATAAATTCTATGAGCAGTTAATTTTCAAAGTTACATGTGAGTAATTCATGGCAAGCAATTGTCATGCCTAAATATGTGAAAAAGAAGTTAAGAATGCTCTGGTTCTACAACACCACTCCTTTTATCAATCGTTCTGGCTCTTGGAGGTCTCCTGTCAATAGTCTGACCTATGAGTTGTCTGGGCTTGGCAGGATAACAGCTGTTGCACATACAATGTCAAATGAAACCATTTCACAGGAAATATATGCACCCCTTCTGCTGTAGCTTGTGCAACTTTGTGAGATATAAATATGTATATATATATATATATATATATATATAACTTTTCATAGCTTCAGAAAGTTTTTTCTTTTTGTATGGTTTGATTTTTCTAAGAGAAAATAGAAACTCTTCCATGTGTCTCATATATTTGCAGGCTAATTCTTTCCAACAATAACGTGCATTTATTGGATACTTTCCATGTGCTGAAGGATCCCTGGTGGTGCAATGGTTAAGTGCTCAACTGCTAATGGAAAGGTTGGCAGTTCGACACACCAGCCACTCTTCAAGACAAAGATGTAGTAGTCTGCTTCTGTAAAGACTACAGTCTTGGAAACCCTATGGGACAGTTCTACTCTCTGCTGGAATTGACTTAACGACACGTTTGGTTTTTTGGTTTACCATGTGCCCACTGCTGTAAAAGATTTAAAAGCAATGCAATATAAAATTAAGTTCCTGACCTCCAGGAACTGATAGTTTTGTTGAAGAAACAGTGAGTTACCACAAAAGTGTCCTTCGTTCCTTTTTCCTCCCTCCCTCCCTTCCTTCTTTCTTCCTTCTTTCCTCCTTTTCTTACTTTCTCCTTTTCCTCTTTCTCCACTTTATTCTTTTCTAATTAGAGAGCTCTTGGGGTCTCCATCAGTAAGAATACACTCAATGGCAACTGTTTTTGCTTTTGTTTTTAATATTGGTATATATTTACCTTCAGGACGTTTGGTTATATTTACTTTAACTCCTTCCGTTTTTATCTAACACTTTCCTTTTTTTAGTTCCACAGGAGGAAATGAATCATCATCTAGGGAAATCAATTTTCTTCTCACAGGTCCAATAGAAATATTTAGAACATACTGTCCCAATAAAAAGTTGAGTATGCCTCCATCTCTGATTAAACATGGTCTAAAATTCGAGATGAAGCAAGCTAAATAGATGTAAAGAGACAAAAATGTATATTCATTTTGCATGAAATTTCTCAATTCGCAACATAGTCTTTAGAAATTAGAAAGGTTTAAAAAAAGTTTAGCTCTCCCAAGAGACAATGTCAAGAATTACATCCTGTAATTAGCTATTCTTAACTGTGCTGTCTTCACACATTGACGTTGTCATCATTTGAGAGGTATGTCACAATTTTATTGTTTTTACTAGTAGTATTACTATTAATACTAATGCTAACAATATACTTTTAAAAATTAGAGAAGATTCATGATTTTTCTAAGAGCAATATCCTTTTCTGTCTCCTGCATCCTGTGATTGTTTCTTGAGAGAAGAGGAAGGAGTCATAGCTCTCATGCTCAGAATGCCCATGGGAATGTGTTGCAGATGTGGACATCAACTGTTATATGTGTTACAGCTGAAAAAGCTGTAAGACAGAAATAGAAATTCTTAAACTTTGAAATGAAAGTATTTTTTTTTAACATTGGACTGTGTCTGAATGACACAAACTCGGGAAGAGGGAGATTTTGGAAAATGCCTGGAAAGATCAAAAACAAATAGAGGAGTACAAAAAGAAGGAATAGAAAGTCTTTGAAAACATAGTTAGCCTATTCAATAATGTTGATCAAAACTGGACTTGTATGTCTATTCAGGTAAAATTAAGTAGAATGCTGATGATAATCTCAAGAGAATTGATTAATCCTCATAATACAAATGCTTTGCAGGATAAACCAGAAAAGTCAAACTAGTTGCTGTCAACTTGATTCCAACTCATGGTGATCCATGTGTACAGAGTAGAACTTCTCCATAGGGTTTTCTGCTTTTGGAAGCAGATCACTAGGTCTTTCTTATAAGACACCTCTCGGTGGGTTCGAACTGCCAATCTTTTGTTAGTAGTCAAATGCTTAACCATTTGCATCACTCAGGGATGACTCTTTGTAGGATAATGTTTTGCTTTTTTTTTTGTTTTACAGAATTATTTGGGTTGTTACCCCAACTCATCAGCTTCCACATATAAATGTAATACTTAAACCAATTAAAAATTAAATCCTTCTCCCGTCCACATTTCCAACTCCCAGTTCCCTACTCAACCAAAATCAATTCAATTTAACTTTTTCCTTCCCCTTATTCTTTTTCAGCCATGTGCACATACAGAGCTTCAAAACTTAAATCACAAACTCTTTAACAAGGATTATATAAATGTAGTATGATCAAAATATTTCATTGCCATACCATAAATAACCTGATTCAAAATATCAGGGTTACCAGTCAATCTTCATTTTAACTCCATAGGTTGAAGCTTAGCCATGTGCCTTCATCAGTTCCATAGACATACTGAGATATGGCTTACAGGGAATCCTGCTGCACACAGCGCAGTTGAGGAAAGGGTATCTGATAAACAATATCCTGCATAGATTGTTAATCTTACTTAATTTAAACCTTCAAGTTGATGGAAGTTATACTTCAAAATTAATTATAAATCCTCAAAAAGTATTTCAAGAGAGGCAGACACAACATGGCACCCTAAACAGACACATCATGCTGTCCCTCTGCAGCAAAGACCCAAAAAACCAAATAAAACAGATATAAATGTCAATCTTGGAACTCTAAGCATCAAATGAGGAGATAAAGAACTAGATCAATCATGAAATGGAAGAAGAAATGGAAGGAAAACAGAACAAGGAGAGATATGGAGTAAAGGTCCCATGCCAACTAACACAGCACAGCATTGCCATCTTGGAGCACAGCCTGCAATGACACTGGATGGGAGTATGAGAAGGCAACTTCATGGAGCCCCCAGTAAGAGACAGAGCACCTGGTAACCAGAGAAACATGCCTTCCCACCCATCACCTTTCTACCCCATATGCCACCCCCACCCCTTCCTGATGGGCCATGCCATGCTGCCTTGGCTAGAGAGTTACTGTCCCATCAGCCTGGATCTGCCCTACCCCAAGCCACTGGCTCCTGCTGTGCAATTTTTTTTCTTTTTCCTTTCTTACTTTTCTTTCTCCCTCCCACCTAGACTCATACACTATCTCTACCTCTTCCTGCTGCAGATAGAAAGCTGCCAGCCCACTACCATCCCGGCTCCCTGGCACCACCTGCCACCTCCCACTGTGCCATTTTTCCCCTTTCTTCCTTTTCTTTCTCCCTTCTACCTAACCCTGTATGCCACCTCTACTACTTCCTGCCTGGCCACGCTGCACCACCATGGCTAGAGAGCCACCAGCTGACTGTCTCTCTGGGGCCACCCCACCCCCAGCTGCTGGCTCCCACCACACCATTTGTTTTCCCTTTCTTCCTTTTCTTTTCCCTCCCACATAGCCCCATACACAACCTCCCTCCCTTCCCACTGGGCCATGCCACACCATCACAGCTAGAGTGCCACCAGCCTGCTGCTTTCTACCTCTCACCTAGCCCTGTATGCCACCACCTTTACCAACAGACCCTAGGTCTGCCCCACCCTAATCCCCCAGCTACTTTTTTCATTTCTCTCTCTTTTCTTTACTTTGTTCCCCCATCTAGCCTTGTATACCACCTTGCTTTCCCGCTGACCCTCACTGTGCTGCTGCAGCTAGAGTGTTCTCAACTCAGGGCCACCACTGCGCTGGGCCCATACTGCACTTCCCCTGCTGCCACTCAACCAGCTGCTGAACAGAGGGAAGCGAGTCCATACCACTTCCTATCCAAGATCCCAACCTATCTGGCAAGGGTCTTGAATGCTCCCACACTGGTGGACCAATATAAGGAGGAAGACAGTGCCCACCCAGTCCACCCTCAGCCACTTCACCAAACCAGTGTATAGCAAAGCAGGCTCTCCTGCCTACTGCTACCCTGCCCACCTAGACAAGGAGGTGAGAGCTATCATGTCCACAGATGAGCAAGCAGCAAAGCATGCTTGGCCTACCCACCCTGACATATTGAAACAAAACAAAGAAGCAGGATGAAACAAACAAACATACAATTAATAAATAAAGAAAATAATACCTTAATGTCTCAGAGACAGCAGACAATATCAAAACGTAAAAAAAGCTGGACAAGAAGGCTCCAGTAAGTGACCAAAATAAAGACTCAAATGACCTTCTGGTAGAAGAAAAGGCAGTGGAACTACCTGAGATGGAATTCAAAAGACTGATATTTAGGGATTCCCAAGAGATTAGGAAAGAGATCAAGGGAAACACAGACAAAAGCTAGGAAAAAAATAGACAAAATCATCAATAATACAGACAAAACCAACAAAAACACTGCCAAAATCAAGGAGAACACAGACAAGCAATAGAATTTAGGAAAATAATGCAAGAACAAGAAGTAAAAATCAATACACAATTAGAAATCATATAAAAACAGCAACTAGAAATCTATAAGATAAACAACAAAATTTCAGAAAGGACAACTCAGTAGAAGGTTTTAGGAGCAAATGTGAAACAATGGAAGATAGAACCAGTGAAATTGAAGACAAATCCATTGCCACAACTTTGAGAAAAGAATGAAGAGAATCTAAGAATTATATGGGACACAATCAAGAGCAAAACTTTGCATGTGATCAGAGTTGCAGAACAGGGGGAGAAAATGGAAAACACAGAGAAGATTGTTGAAGATTTGCTGGCAGAAAACGTTCCAAATATCATGAAAGATGAAAAGCTGACCATCCAAGAAGCTCAACAAAACCCATAAAGTATAGATCACAAAAGAAAGTAACCAAGACATATCATAATCACACTTGCCAAAACCAAAGACAAAGAAAGAATACTAAGAGCAGCTCAAGAAAAATGATGAGTCACTTCAAAGGGGAAACAATAAGACTAAACTCTGATTCTTGGCAGAAACTATGTAGGCAAGAAGGTAATGGGATGACATATATAAAACCTTGGAAGAAAAAAACTGCCAAGCAAAAAAAAAAAACATATCTTGCAAAACTCTCTCTCAAATATGATGGCAAAATTAGGGCATTTCCAGATAAGCAGAAATTAAGGGAATTCATAAAAACCAAACCAAACTCACAAGACATATTAAAGCGAGACCTTCAGTTAGAGAAGAAACAACACCAGAAAACAACCAGAGCCTAGGACACAGGACAGCATCAGCCAGATACCAACCTAGGTCAATAACTCAAAATAATAAAACAAAGCTAAAAGATATACAACATGAAACAGAGACATCAATCTGTAAATGACAACAACATCAAAACAATAAAATGTGTAGTTATAGAACTTTCAAATGGAGAGGAGGTCAAGGTGATATCAAGTAATAAAAGACTGGTTCACTTAGGAAGCTAAGGGTAAATTTCAAGGTGACCACAAAGTAAGTTAACAAACTTCCTCATCAGAATAAAAAAGAAGAAAAACATAAAGTCACAGTAAACACAAAATCTATAGTAATGAAAGAAAAGAAAATCCACAAACAAAAGTAGCTCAGCACAGGAAAGTAAAAGGAAAAAAGAAAATGTCAGCACCACAAAAAAAAAAAAAAAAAAAAGCAGAGCAATATGCCAGAAATAAACTTATACCTACTGATAATCACACTGAATGTATATGGCTTAAATGCACCTGTAAAGAAACAGAGAGTGGCAGAATGGATAAGAAAAGCACGACCCATCAATATGCTGTCTATAAGAGATACCTTAGATACAAAGACATAAATATATTAAAAATCAAAGGATGGAGAAAAATATACCAAGCTAACAGTAACCAAAAAAAGGGGAAGAAGTGGTAATACTAATCTCAGATAAAATAGACCTTTTAGGCAATATCAACCATAAGAGACAAGGAAAGACATTATATAATGATTAAAGGGGTAATCCACCAAGAAGATATAACCTTAATAAATACCTACACACCCAATGACCGTGCTCCAAAATAAATAAAATAAACCCTAACAGCTCTGAAAAGAGTAATAGTTCACAATAATAGCAGAAGACTTCAATATACCTCTCTTGGTAAAGGAGAGAACATCAAGAAAGAAATTCAACAAACATACAGAAGATCTAAAGGCCAAAATCGACCAATTTGATCTCATAGACATGTGTAGAATACTCCACCTACGAGCATCACAGTATACATTCTTTTCCAACACACATGGAACGTTCTCCAGAATAGATCACATTTTAGGCCACGATAAAATAAAATCCAAAGTATTGAAATAATAAAAAGCATTCTCTCTGACCACAATGCCATAAAAGTAGAAATCAGTAACAGGAAGAACAAGGAAAAAAAATGAAATACATGAAAACTGAATAACACCTTGCTTAAAAACAACTGGGTAATAGAAGAAATCAAAAAGGGAATAAAACAATTTCTAGAATTAATGAGAATGAAAACACATTGTAACAAAACCTTTGGGACACAGCAAAGGCAGTGTTCAGAGGTCAATTTATAGCAATAAAGCACAGGTCAAAAAAGAACAGGCCAAAATTGAAGTGTTAGCCCTACAACTCAAACAAATAGAAATAGAATAGAAAAAGAAGCACACAGGCACCAGAAGAAAGGAAAAAAAAAATAAAGATTAGAGCAGAAATAAATGAAATAGAGAACAGAAAAACAATCAAAAGGGTCAACAAGACAAAAAGTTGGGTCTTTGTAAAGATCAACAAAATCAACAAACCATTGGCTAAACTCACAAAAGAAAAACAGGAGAGGAAACAAATAAACCAAATGAGAAATGAGATTGGGTACATTACAACAGACTCAACTGAAATAAAAAGGATCATAACAGAATACTATGAAAAATTGTACTCCAACAAATTTGAAAATCTAGAAGAAATGGACAAATTTCTAGAATCACACTACCTACCTAAACTAACAGAGCTAAGATAGAAAATCTAAACAGACCCATAACAAGAAGAGATTGAAGAAGCAATAACTAGCCCACCCCTCCAGAAAAAGGCCCTGGTACAGACAGCTTCACTGAAGAATTCTATCAAATATTCAGAGAAGAGCTTACACCAGTTCTACTCAAACTATTTCAGAGCATAGAAATAGAAATAATAGTCTCAAATTCATTCTATGAAGCCAGTATAACCCTCATACCAAAGCCAGGCAAAGACACCATAAAAAAAGAAAATTACAGACCAATATCTCTCATAAATATAGATGCAAAAATTCTCAACAAAATTCCAGCCAGTAGAATTCAGCATCATATTAAAAAAAATAATACACCATGACCAAGTGGCATTCATATCAGGTAGGCAAGAATGGTTCAAATTTAGAAAATCGTAATTAAGGTAATCCACCACATAAATAGAACAAAAGAAAGGAAGCACATGATCATCACAATCGATGCAGAAAAGGCATTTGATAAAGCCCAGCATGCATTCCTGATAAAAACTCTCAATAAAGTAGGAACAGAAGGGAAATTCTATATCTTAATAAAGGGCATCTATACAAAAGATGATACTCAACATCATTCTCAGTGAAGAGAGGCTGTCATAGTTTGAATTATGCCCTCCAAAAAATGTGTGTATCAATTTGGCTGGGCCAAAATTCCCAGAATTGTGTGGTCATCCTCCATTTTGTGATTATAATTTTATGTGAAGGAGGATTAGGGTGGGATTGTAACACCACACTTACCCAGGTCACATCCCTGATCCAATGTAAAGCAAGTTTCCCAAGGGTGTGGCCTGCACCACCTTTTATCTTATAAGAGATAAAAGGAAAGGGAAGCAAGCAGAGAATTAGGGATCTCATACCATCAAGAAAGCAGTGCCTGGAGCACAGCGCATCCTTTGGACCTGAGGTTCCTGCGTTGAGATGCTCCCAGACCAAGAGAAGACTGATGATGACGAGGACCTTCCTCCAGAGCTGACAGAGAGCCAAAGCCTTTCCCTGGAGATGATGCCCTGAATTTGGACTTTTAGCCTACTTTACTGTGAAGAAATAAATTTATCTTTGTTAACGCCATCCACTTGTATTTCTATTATAGCCGCCCTAGATGTCTAAGAGGCTGAAAGCATTCCCCCTGAGAATGGGAGCAAGACAAGGAAGCCCCTTATCACCACTCCTATTTAACATTGTGCAGAAGTTCTAGCTAGAGCAATAAGGCAAGAAAAAGAGATAAAGGGCACCCACATTTGGAAAGGAAGAAGCAAATTTATCCCTATTTGCAGATGATATGATCCTATAAGTAGAGAATCCCAAAGATTCCACAAGAAAATTACTGGAACTAATAGAAAGATTCAGCAGAGTAGCAGGATACAAGATAAACATACAAAATCAGTTGGATTCCTATAACCAAAAAGAGAAACTCAAAAAGGAAATCAGGAAAATAATACCATTTATAGTAGCCCCCAAGAAGTTAAATTACTTAGGAATAAATCTAACCAGGGACATTAAAGAAAAATACAAAACACTATTGCAAGAAACCAAGAGACCTACATAAATGAAAAACATACCAAGTTCACAGATAGGAATACTCAACATTGTGAAAATGTCAGTCCTACTCACAGTGATCTGCAGATATAATGCAATCCTGATCCAAATGCCAACAGCATTCTTTAACGAGATGGAAAAACTAATCAGCAACTGTTTATGGAAAGGAAAGAGGCCTCAGATAAGCAAAGCATTATTGAAGAAAAATAACATAGTAGGAGGCATGACACTACCTGATCTCAGAACCTACTATACAACCACGGTAGTCAAAACAGCTGGGTACTGGTAAATGATAAATACTTAGACCAATGGAACAGAATCGAGAACCCAGATGTAAATCCATCCACATATAGTCAGCTGATCATTGACAAAGGAACAAAGTTCGTTAAATGGGGAAAAAAAGTTTTTTTAACAGTTGGTGCTGGTAAAACTGGATATCCACCTGTAAAAACATGAAACTGGACCCATACCTCACACCAGACACAGAAACTAACTCAAAATGGAAAAAGATCCAAATAAAAAACCTAAAACCACAGAGATGAAGAAAAAACAGGGACAACACTAGAGGTCTTAATACATGGCATAAAGAGAATACAAATCATAACTAACAAAGCACAAACACCAGAAGATAAGCTAAATAACTGGGAGTGCCTAAAAATTAAACACATATATGCTTAAACACAAAAGACTTAAACACTAATGTTTAAACTCAAAAGAAAATTAAACAAAAAAACTGCCCCAAAAGAGTAAAAAGATAACCTACAGACTGGTAAAAAAAAAAAAAAAAAAAAATTGGCTACAACATATCTAACAAGGATCTAATGTCTAAAATCTATAGAACACTTCAACACCTCAACAACAAAAAGAGAAATAACCTAATTTTAAAAAATGGGCAAAGGACATGAACAGGACATTTCACCAAAGCAGATAATCGGACAGCTAACAAACACATAAGGAAATTCTCACAATTAGCCACATGTTGTTGTTTTTAGGTGCCTATCAATGGGTTCCAACTCACAGCAACCCTGCGTACAACAGAATGAAACACTGCCCAGTCATGCGCCATCCTCACAATGGTTGTTATGATTGAGCTGATTGTTGCAGCCACTGTATCAATCCATCTTGTTGAGGGTCTTTGTCTTTTTCACTGACCCTCTATTTTACCAGACATGATGTCCTTCTCCAGGGACTGATCCCTCCTGACAACATGTTCAAAGTATGTAAGACAAAGTCTTGCCATCCTTGCTTCTAAGGGACATTCTGGCTGTACTTCTTTCAAGACAGATTTGTTCATTCTTCTGGCAGTCCATGATATATTCAATTTTCTTTGCCAAAATGATAATTCGAAGGTGTCAATTCTTCTTCAGTCTTCCTTATTTATTGTCCAGCTTTCCCAAGCATATGTTGTTGTTGTTATTATGTGCTGTCCAGTCGCTTCCGATTCATAGTGACCCCATGTACAACAGAAGGAAACACTGTTCAATCCTGCGCCATCTTAATGATCCTTGTTATGCCTGAGCCCATTGTTTCAGCCATTGTGTCAATCAATCTCCTTGACGGTCTTCCTCTTTTAGGCTGACCCTCTTCTTTACCAAGCATGATGTCCCTCGCCAGGCACTGGTCCCTCCTGATAACATGTTCTAAACTATGTGAGACGAAGTCTCGCCATCCTCTCTTCAAAGGAGCATTCTGGCCGTACTTCTTCCAAGATAGATTTATCTGTTCTTCTGGCAGTCCAGGGTGTATTCAATATTCTTCACCAATATCATGATTAAAAGGCATCAATTCTTCTTTGGTCTTCTTTATTCACTGCCCAGCTTTTGCACGCACATGAGGAGGTTGAAAATACCATGGCTCGGGTTACGTACATCTTAGTCCTCAAAGTGATACCTTTGCTTTTTAACACTTTAAAGAGGTCTTTTGCTGCAGATTTGCCCATTGCAATGTGTGGTTTGATTTCTTGACTGCTGCTTCCATGGGCATTGATTGTGGATCCAAGTAAAATGAAATCTTTGACAACTTCAATCTTTTCTCTGTTTATCATGATGTTGCTTATTGGTCCAGTTGTGAGAGTCTTTATGTTGAGGTGTAATTCATACTGAAGGTTGTGGTCTTTGATCTTAATCAGTAAGTGCTTCAAGTCCTATTCACTTTTAGAAAGCAAGGTTGTGTCATCTGCATATCGCTGGTTCTTAATGAGATTTCCTCCAATCCTGTTGCCCTGTTGTCCTTGTTATGTAGTGCTGCTATAACAGAAATACCACAAATGGATGGCTTTAACAAAGAGAAATTTATTCTCTCACAGTTTAGGATGCTAAAAGTCCGAATTCAGGGTGCCAGCTCCAGAGGAAGGCTTTCTGTCTCTCTTGGCTCTAGGGGAAGATACTTGTCATCAATCTTCCCCCGTCAAGGAGATTCTCAGTGCAGGGAGCCCTGGAACAAAGGATACACTATTCTCCTGGCTTTTGTTTCTTAGTAGTAAGAGGTCCCCTAGTCTCTCTGCTCGAGTGTCTCCTTTTTTATTACCAAAGATTTAAGACACAACCTAATCTCGTAGATTGAGTCCTGCCTCATTAACATAACTGCCACTAATCTCACTTCATCAACATCATAGCAGTAGTATTTACTACACATAGGAAAACCCCATCAGATGACAAAATGGTGGACAATCACATAATACTGGGAATCATGACCTAGCCAAGTTGACAGATATTTTTGGAGGACACAATTCAATCCATGACACCTGTTCTTCTTTATATAATATAGCTTCTTGGATTATTTGATCAACATACAGATTAAATAAGTATGGTGAAAGGATACAACCATGATACACTTGTAGTGACTTTAAACCATGAAGTATCCCCTTGCTCTGTTAGAATGATGGCCTCTTGATCTATTTACAGATTCATCATGAGCACAATTAAGTGTTCTGGTTCCCATTCTTCAAAATGTTATCCATAATTTGTTACGATTCACACAGTTCAATGCCTTTGCATAGTCGATAAAACTCACGTAAACATTTTTCTGGTATTCTCTGCATTCAGTCAGGATACATCTGACATCAGCAATGTTATCCCTCCTTCCATGTCCTCTTCTGAATCTGGCTTGAATTTCTGGCAGTTCACAGTCAATGTACTGCTGCAAAAATTTTTGAATGATCTTCAGCAAAATTTTACTTGGGTGTGATATTAATGATATTGTTCGATAATTTCCACATTCAGTTTGATCACCTTTCTTTGGAATAGGCATAAATATGGATCTCTTCCAGTCAGTTGGCCAGCTACCTGTCTTCCAAATTTCTTGGCATAGACAAATGAACACTTCCAGAGCTGCATCCGTTTGTTCAAACATCTCAATTGATATTCCATCAATTCCTGGAGCCTTGCTTTTCGCCCATGCCTTCAGTGCAGCTTGGACCTCATCCTTCAGTACCATTGGTTCTTGATCATATGCTACCTCCTGAAATGGTTGAACGTTGACCAATTATTTTTGGTATAGTGACTCTGTGTATTCCTTGCATCTTCTTTTGATGCTTCCTGCATTGTTCAGTATTTTGTTCATAGAATCATCCACTCTTGCAACTTGAAGCCTGAGTTTTTTCTTCAGTTATTTCACCTGGAGAAATGCCAAGCATGTTCTTCCCTTTTGGGTTTCTAACTCCAGGTCTTTGCACATGTCGTTATAATACTTTATCTTCTCGAGCCATCCTTTGAAATCTTCTGTTTAGCTCTTCACTTTATCATTTCTTCCATTTGTTTTAGCTACTCTATATTCAAGAGCAAGTTTCAGAGTCTCTTCTGACATCCCATTTGGTCTTTTCTTTCTTTCCTGTCTTTTTAATAAACCTCTTGCTTTCTTCATGTATGATGTGCTTGATGTCATCCCACAACTCGTCTGGTCTTTGGTCATTAGTGTTCAATGCATCAGATCTGTTCTTGAGACATTCTCTAAATTCAGGTGAGATGTACTCAAGGTCATACTTTGGCTCTCATGGACATGTTCTAATTTTCTTCAGTTTCAACTTGAACTTGCATTCGAGCAATTGATGGTCTCTTCCACAGTTGGCCCCTGACCTTGTTCTGACTGATGATATTGAGCTTTTCCATCATCTCTTTCCACAGATGTAGTCGATTTGATTCCTGTATATTCCATCTGGTGAAGTCCATATGTATAGTCACTGTTTATGTTGGTGAAAAAAGATATTTGCAATGAAAAAGTCGTTGGTCTTGCAAAATTCCATCATGGGGTCTCCAGCATCATTTCTATCACCAAGACCATATTTTCCAATACCGATCCTTCTTTGTCTCCAACTTTCGCATTCCAATCACCAGTAATTATCAATGCATCCTGATTGCATGTTTGATTAATTTCAGACTGCAGAAGTTGGTAAAAATCTTCAACTTCTTCATCTTTGGCCTTAGTTGTTGGTGTGTAAATTTGAACAATAGTTGTATTAACTGGTCTTCCTTGTAGGTGTATGAATATTATCCTATCACTGACAGCATTGTACTTCAGGATAGATTTTGAAATGTTCTTTTTTGATGATGAATGCTACGCCATTGATCTTCAATTTGTCATTCCCAGCATAGTAGACCATATGATTGTCCGATTCAAAATGGCCAATACCAGTCCATTTCAGCTCACTAATGCCTAGTATATTGATTTTTATGCATTCCATTTCATTTTTGACTATTTCCAATTTTCCTAGATTCATACTTCATACATTCCACATTCCAATTATTAATGTATGTTTGCAGCTGTTTCTTCTCATTTTGAGCCATGCCACATTATCAGATGAAGGTCCCAAAAGCTTGACTCCATCTACGTCATTAAGGTTGACTCTACTTTGAGGAGGCAGCTCTTCCTCTTCCTCAGTTGTATTTTGAGTGCCTTCTTACATGAGGGACTCCTCTTACAACACTATATCAGACAATGTTCCGCTGCTATTTTTAAGGTTTTCACTGGCTAATTCTCTTCACAAGTAGACTGCCAGGTCCCTCTTCCTAGTCTGTTTTAGTCTGGAAGCTCAGCTGAAACCTGTCTGCCATGGGTGACCCTGCTGGTATTTGAATACAAGTGGCATAGCTTCCAGCATCACAGCAACAAACAAGCCCTAACATTGCGACAAACTGTCAGGTGCGTGGGGGGAAATTAACTTAGTCACGGGAAAAGATTATGAATGTGTATTACTATTACTTAGGTGAAAGTGAACTCTTTCTAATCCTGCTTCCTGGTGGGAATTAAAAAAGACATATTACAGATTAATAACCCATCCCTTGTGTCAGAGACTGTGCAAATGGTTAACATGTTCAGCTGCTAACCAAAAGACTGGAGGGTCAAGTCCACACTGAAGCACTTCAGAAGAGTGTGCAACTTAAGCGGTTAGAAAAAGAACAACACAATAAACCCAGAGAAAGAAGTAGGGAGTCAATAGTTAAAGGGCAGAAATCAGTGAAATAAAAACACTACAGAGGATCTACAAACCATCCAAGTAGAAAAACATCTGGTGAGATACATCAAGAGAAAAATTAGAACACGCAAATATATATTATTAAAACTATGAATATTAAAACAAGAAAAAGAGCATTTTATCAACATAAACCAATAAATTTGATAACTGTCATAAACCGGACAATTTTCTATAGCGATATCTTATAAAAATTGACTTATAAAGGCAGAGTCTATAGCAATTAATAAGTTGAAGCATTTGGTGAAAGCCTTCTGCTGCAAAATATTTCTTTAAAGTGTTAAAAAGGAAAGATGTTACTTTAAGGACTAAGGTGCACCTGACCTAAGCCATGGTGTTTTCAATAGTCTCATGTGCATGTGAAAAATGGACAATGAATAAGAAAGAATGAAGAAGAACTGATGCCTTTGAATTATGGTGTTGGTGAAGGATATTGAATATACCATGGACTGCCAGAAGAACAAACAAATACGTCTAGGAATAAGTACAGCCAGAATGCTCATTAGAAGAGAGGATGGTGAGACTTTGTCTCACATACTTTGGACATGTTATCAGGAAGGATCAGTGCCTGGAGAAGGACTTCATGCTGGTAGAGTAGAAGGTCAGTGAAAAAGAGGAAGACCCTTAAGGAGATGGATTGACACACCTCAAGTGGCTGCAACAATGGGCTCAAGCATAACAATGATTGTGAGGATGGAGCAGGACTAGGTAGTGTTTTGTTCTGTTGTACATAGGGTTGCTATGAGTTGGAAGCAACTCGACGGCACCTAACAACAACAATAACAAATATTAAAATAAGAATAAGAGCATTTTATCAACATAAACCAACAAATTTGAAAACTTTCATCAACCGAACAACTTCCTATAACAATATCTTATAAAAATGGACTTATAAAGACAGAGCCTATAACAATGAATAAGTTAAAGCGTTTGGTAAAAGACTTCACATTAAAAAAGCACCAGGCTGTGATGATTTTATAGGTAAATTAAAATTTTCAAGAAAAAAATCATTTCAATATCATACAAACTCTTAGAAAAAATGAAAAAGAAGAAATAACCGAGGCTTATTTCAGTCATAAATATAGATGAAAAAACTGTAAACAAAATGCAATCAAACTACATCCAAAATGACCAAATTGGATTTTTCTCAGGAATGAAAGAGGTTTAATATTAGAAAATCTATAAATGCTATTACAGTAACAGATTAGAGGAAAAACTATATAATCATCCCTCAGTAAATACAAAAAAACTGTTAAAATTCAATATCTATTTATAATAATAATAACTCTCAGTGAGTAAGGAAATGAAAGGAAACGTCCCTGGACTGATAACGTGAATTGATAACAAAACCCAAGGAAAACAACCCTAAATGGCAAAATGTTGGAATAATTTTCTTTAAAAACAGAAGAACAATATTTCCCTCTATTATCTATTATATTTAAAATTATATTGGAGGTAAAGTCTAGTTCAATAAGAGAAGAAAAAGAAATTAAGGCATAAGATTTGAAAATGAAGAAATAAAATTCTCATTCGTTGATAATCTGATTCTCTGGTGATTGAGAGAATGGAAAAAATAGTAACTATAAGAACTATATGAATAAGAACTCTTAGTATATGCTGTTGATTCATTGAAAAGAGAAAATGACAGGCTCAGGTTTACAAATCAGTGATTTAAAGCCCAGTGTAAAAGCAAGACAGCCTTCTTGGAAACCAAGAGATACCTGTCAAGAGAGCAGACAGAACTGAAGACCCAGCACAGGACCCAATTATTAACAGTGGCAGAATTTTACAGAAGGCTGAATCCTCAGTGAAGGGAAGTTTCTTGTGCCAAAGTCATGGGCTGATAAGAAAGAGATTTGGGATGGAGACATTGGAGTAGATGTACTTGAAAACTCTGAGCCTGTACAGTCTCCTCAGTCCACATCCCTTTTTGGATAATAGTGGCTCCTCCTTCCTGGAGACTAGGCAAAAGTCTCAAATGAGGCAAGTGCCTCATTAGACAATACTTGTCCTCCTCAGAATCTGCTCCATCTACCTTCTTGGATTAAATCTCAGCACAACCAGCTAGGAAGTGCTAGACATCCTAAACGAAGAAAGAAATTTTACTATTTCATAGTCTATTTTCTGTTGAAGTAATTTTAAAAAAAAATTATTGTGCTTTAGGTTAAAGTTTAGTGTTAATTAGTTTTTAATTCAAAAAATTATACACTAATTGTTTTGTGACATTAATTGTAATCCTTGCAATGGGTCAGCTAACTCCCCCTCTCCCTTTCCACCCTGGGTTCTCTGTATCCATTCATCCAGTTTTCCTGTCCCTTCTAGCCTTCTTGTCTTTGCTTCTGGGCAGGTGTTGCCCATTTGGTCTCATATACTTGATTGAACTAAGAAGCACATTTCTCATGTGTGTTATTGTTTGTTTTATAGGGCTGTCTAATCTTTGGCTGAAAGTTGAACTTTGGGAGTGGCTTCAGTTCAGAGTTACCAGGGTGTCCAGGGGCCATAGTCTGAGGGGTTCCTCTAGTCACTGTCAAACCAGTAAGTCTGGTCTTTTTTTGTGAATTTGAATTTTGTTCTACATTTTTCTCTCGCTCTGTCCAGAACACTCTATTGTGATCCCTATCAGAGCGGTCAGTGGTGGTAACCGGGCACCATCTAGTACTTCTGGACTCAGGCTGGTGGAGGCTGTGATTCATGTGGTCCATTAGTCCTTTGGACTAATATTTTACTTGTGTCTTTAGTTTTCTTCATTCTCCTTTCCTCTGGATGGGATGGGACCAATGGATGTATCTTAGATGGCTACTCACAAGCTTTTCAGACTCCAGATGCTACTCACCAAAGTGAAATGTTAGAATATTTTCTTTATGAACCATGTTACACCAAATGACCTAGATGTCCCCCGAGACCATAGTCCCCAGACCTCAGTCCCAGAAACATGGTCTATCAAGATGTTGGATGTGTCTAGGAAACTACTATGACTTTGCCTTGGTCAAGTTGTGCCGACTTCCCTTGAATTGTGTGTGGTCTTTCACTTCACCAAAGTTCACACTTGCTTACTATCTAATTAGTGATTCCACCTATACCCTTTCCCTCCCAATTAACCATCAAAGATTGTTTTTTTGTTTTTGCCTGTGTGTAAATGTTTTCTTGAATTTTCATAATAGTGGTCTCATAACAATATTTGTCCTTTTTTGATCGACTTATTTCACTCAGCATAATGCCTTCCAGATTCATCCATGTTCTGAGATGTTTTGCAGATTCATCAGTGTTCTTTATCATTGCTTAGTATTCCATTGTGTGTATGTACCATAATTTAATTCTTCATTCTTTCACTGATGGGCACTTAGGTTGTCTCCATCTTTTTGCTCCTGTGAATAATACAGCAATGAACATGGATGTACATATATATATTCCTGTGACAGCTATAATTTCTCTAGGATGTATTCCTAGAAGTAAGATTGCTGGATCATATGGTATTCCTATTTCTAGCTTTTTAAGGAGGTGGCATATCATTTTCAATAGTGGTTGTACCATTTTATATTCCCACCAACAGTGCATGAGAGTTAATCTCCCTGAAACTTCTCCAACATTTGTTATTTTTTTGATTAGCGCAAGTAATGATGGGATGAGATTGTATGCCAATGCAGTTTTTATTTGCTTTATGCTAATGTCACTTTGTTGTACAGTGGTGGCTTGCATGTTGCTGTGATGCTGGAAGCTACACCACCAGTATTTCAAATACCAGCTGCGTCACTCACAGTAGACAGGTCTCAGCAGGGCTTCCAGACTAAGACCGACTAAGAAGAAGGACCTGGTGGTCCACTTCTGAAAAATTGGCCAGTAACAACCTTATGAACAGCAGTGGAACATTGTCTGATATGGTGCAGGAAGATAAGTACCTTCAGGTTGGAAGGCACTCAAAATACAAGTGGGAAAGTATTGCATCCTTAAAATAGATTTGACATTAATGACGTAGATGGAGTCAAGCTTTCAGGACCTGCATTTCCTGATGTGGCAAGACTCAAAATGAGAAGAAACAGCTGCAAACATCCATTAATAATTGGAATGTGGAATGTATGAAGTATTAATCTATGGAAATTAGAAGTTATAAAAAATAAATGGAACGCATAAACATCCATATCTTGGGCATTGGTGAACTGAAATAGACTGGTATTGGCCATTTTGAATCTGACAATCATATGGTCTACTACGCTGGAAATGACAAATTGAAGAGCATCGGAGTTGCAATCATTATCAAAAAGAACATTTCAATATCTATCCTGAACACAATGCTGTCAGTGATAGGATAATATTCATACACCTACAAGGAAGACCAGTTAATACAACTATTGTTCAAATTTATGCACCAACCACTTAAGACACCACAATGACGAAGAAGTTGAAGATTTTTACCGACTTCTGCAGTCTGAAATTGATCAAACATGCAATCATGATGCATTGATAATTACTGGTGATTGGAATGCGAAAGTTGGAGACAAAGAAGGATCGGTAGTTGGAAAATATGGTCTTGGTGACAGAAATAATGCTGGAGAGCCCATGATAGAATTTTGTAAGACCAATGACTTCTTCATTCAAATAGCTTTTTACAACAACATAAACAGCAACCACACACGTGAATCTCACCAGATGGATACACAGGAATCAAATCGACTACATCTGTGGAAAGAGATGATGGAAAAGCTCAATATCATCAGTCAGAACAAGGCCACAGGCCAGCTGTGGAACAGACCATCAATTGCTTATATGCAAATTCAAGTTGAAACTGAGGAAAATTAGAATGCGTCCACGAGAGCCAAAGTATGACCTTGAGCATATCTCACCTGAATTTAGAGAATGTCTCAATGATAGATTTGACGTGTTGAACACTAATGACCAAAGACCAGACGAGTTGTGGGATGACATCAAGCACATCATACATGAGGAAAGCAAGAGGTTTATTAAAAAGACAGGAAAGAAAGAAAAGACCAAAATGGATGTCAGAAGAGACTCTGAAACTTGCTCTTGAACATTGAGTAGCTAAAGTAAATGGAAGAAATGATGAAGGAAAAGAGCTGAACAGATTTCAAAGGGTGTCTAGAGAAGACAAAGTAAATGTTATAATCACACGTGCAAAGACCTCTAAGTAGAAAACCAAAAGGCGAGAACACGCTCGGCATTTCTCAAGCTGAAAGAACTGAAGAAAAAATTCAAGCCTTGAGTTTCAATATTGAAGGATTCTACGGGGAAGATATTAAACAACGCAAGTTGGTTGTTTTTCCATACTGCTGGAGCTTCTATTTCCATCCTGGAGTCTTCAGGTGGTGTAGACAGTTAATGCACTTGGCTGCTAACCAAAAATTTGGAGGTTTGAGTCCACCAGAGGTGCCTCAGAAGAAAGGCCTGGTGATTTACTTCAAAAAAATCAGCCTTTGAGAACTATGGAGCACAGTTCTACTCTGACACACATAGGGCTGCCAAGAGTCAGAACTGACTCAATAACAACTGATTTATTTCCTTCTTGGATCACTACATCCATTAAAAAAAAAAAAAAAAAACCTCTTTCCCTTTCAGGTGCTTGGTGTTAGGAGTACTCACTTTATCAAACTATTTGGTCAATAGAGTGGAAAATACATACTAAACTTTTTATCATAAAAGTAATACGTGATTAACAATGTCAAACACTGCAGAAGTTTATACATAAAAACATCCTTCCCTCCTGTCATCTCTACCATACTCTCCAGAGATAAGCACTGTAAACCATATCTTTCATATCTTTCTAGGAATGTTTTGTACTTAGGCTTGCTGTATGTGTGTGTGCTTGTGTGTGTGTGTGTGAGATGCTGTTGGTGGTGGTGAGGTGATATAGGATACCTTACGCCAGAGTTTCTTTGCTTTCCCAACTCTGAGCACCAGTGGTGGGAAGACAATGCCTCTGTCTGACTCAGCAAGCTAGCTATGGTTGGCTTCCATTTACATTGCTCTTATGTTTATTTCTCTTGAAACAGGACCCCATCCTTGCTCTTCCTTATTCCACTTTCAGGCAGAATTCCTGGCATGATTCAGTTCTGCAGCTCACTTTATCTCCCGTAAGTTCTCGCTACCTGGTCCATAACTAGCCTGTGTCTGCTCAAGTTTCTTTGGAGACCATCTCTCAGTGTTGCCTCTTCCCCACCCATAAGACTTCTGCTTCAATCCATGTTTGGCCCACATACTCATACTAATTCTGCTCCAGCCTCCCTGAAAGCAAACTTGGCCCCAATTCCTTCCCAGCAAGCTTTATGGTCAGTAGAGCATGGTGTCCTATCGTCCTTCTGCAAACCATTTTATGGCTTGTATGCCAAGGGGTGGGATCCGTAGCATTTCCAGAGAATAGGAATAGGCTCATAAAATTACATTCCTTCACATTCCTTCTACCTGGAAACCTCTGTGTTCCCCAAATTGTTAATGATTGTGTCCAACTATCAAAACAAGTATTTCCAAATAGCGGATTATTTCCTAACAAACAGGAAATGATGGTTCAAATCTGTTAATTTTGAAGAAAGTTTATTGTACAATGAGGGAATAGAAATATTTTCAAAATCATTGTAGCTATTTGCTTTGCCAAACTTTGTCTCCCAGGCAAAGGCAGAAATAACAAAGATCTGGAAATGTGATCTGATTAATTTATTGTTTGTATCTGGTTATGAATTTGCCTAAAGTCAGTACTTAAAATGTGAATGTGTGAATTCTTTCATATTCTGAATGTTCATCATAGCACAGTAGAAAGGTCAGGGTAGTCACACAGATCTAAGCTGCACTGACAATTTACAAGTTTTATGACCTTAATCAGATCAACTGACTTATCTGGAACTCATTGTGTCTTATCTGTGATAATGGGGTAAGACATCCTCTCTTCCAGAGACTTAAATAAGAAAATACACAGGAAAGCAATTAGCATGGTGCTGGCCAGAGTAGGTGTCCAAACATGCATTAATTACTTTTCCAATCTTTTTTCAAAAAATAAACAACTATCCGTTCAGACAGAAAAGTATATAAAAGTGAGTCTACCAGATGCTGTCAAACTTCTGCTGTGTATTTCATTGTTATTTCTGTAACATAACTCTTGGTGATATGTAATAAGGATACCAGAATGACACCAAAGTTTCAAGACTAACCAATGGCAGAAAATGCCTATGAATAAAACAGCTGAATAAATGTCTAACTAACCAACAATGGGACTGGTTATAAATACCTTTTAAGAAAGAAAATGTAAACAAATGAATGAAGCAAAAATGTCTCTATATGGACTTTTCATTTTCATGGTATTTGATTAGTAGTCCCCACTCCCTTTTCTCCTTCTCACTAAAATATTTATGAAGACAAGGGAAGAGAACGTCATCTTGAAAGCAACACTGAAAGCTAAGATCTATAGACCACCTACAGTCAGATTTTGGCAGGAGTCTTTTTTAGGTATGTGACAGTTGATATGATTAGAAAAAAATGCTTACCAAGTTTATTTCACAAGTCTCCCAGATTTCACCTCGTACATAGAGATGATACTTGGCACCCATCCCACTATATGTTCAATGATGTAATACCAATATCAACAGCAAGCAGAAAATGAAGCTACTTTTCTTCTATCATGCTTTAATCAATGATGGTTGGAGAAAAAGAAGCAAAAGCAAGAGCAATGGAAAAATACTGCATAGTAGGGAAAGGAAGCAGCATCTGAAGACCCACAGGAAAAGAACATTTGTGAAAATTACCTGAGATGTAATCCATCTTAAGATTGAGAAAATGAGTAAACATTCTCAATAGAGTGAAAGAAATCTTGACCTCTTTGAAACAGGAGCAGAAAACCATAAGGGAAAATATGATGAGTTCAAAGGCTAACACCAAGAGATAAAAAAAGTAATGCCTAAGCAAGAATTTCTGGGAAATTAAAAAAAAAAAAATAGCATGGTTAAAATACATTTCAGGGGCAAAAACACAGAAATGATATTCAAGAATATTAAATAGTGATATAAAAAAATTTCCAAGATTTTCCCAGAATGTAGACAGAAAGAACAAAGAGAATAAAATGATGATGGAGAAGGTGAAAGACACGGAGTAAAAAGAATTATCTACCTATCTATCTATCTGTCGATCTATCTAATCTATCTGGATAATAGTTTTAGCTGCAGAAAAACCTCCAGTAAAATCAGAGTAAGTGATAATGAAACAAGTAATTTTCTAAGCTGAAAAAAGTATCTACATATGTATTTACAGAGTTCATTACATTCTAGGAAAAATCTATAAAAACAGATACACATTTAAATATATCCTGGCATAATTTTTGAACTGCAACTATGAATAAAAAGTTATCTTTTTGTCCAGAATACATAAAACCAATAAACAAAATCTTGACTTCATAAGAAGAATTAAAATTAAGGTATGTTCAGATTTTTTAAGTACCAGAATAATAAGCAATACCTAATAATAATAGTTACCATTTAATTGCCTATTGGATGCAACATGTTTATACATTTATCTACTTAATTAAAAAAACAGCCCTATAATATGTCCACATTTAGAGAAAGAGATTCAGACAAATAATATGACCACAATCCCAGAGTCAGTCACGAAATTTAAATCTAACCTAAGTTTACTTTATTCTAAAACGTGTACTCTTTCATGAACTATGCACCTTCTAAAACATCAACAAGGAAATGCCTTTTACTTCAAATTTAATAGTCATTGAAGTTGTGTTTATCAACAAAGTCAAAAGAAAGATATCATTAGATAATCAAAGACTCAGAAAATAAGCTACTCGTACACCTACTGGTGCCCTGGTGGCACAATGGTTAAGAGCTGGACTACTAACCAAAAGGTCAGCAGTTTGAATCCACCAGCTGCTCCCTGGAAACCCTATGGGGCAGTTCTATTCCGCCCTATAGGGTCACAATGAGTCAGAATCAACTCTACGGCAATGCGTATGGATTTTATACCCTTACCGGGAAAAAAAAATAGTGCAGGATTGACTCCAGCTATAAAAGAGAAGAATAAAAATTACATTAAACTAAAACTCACAAAAAAAATTAAGTTCTAACGGGAAAAGACTGAACCTAACCTTCGTAACCAATTATGAGGTTGCTGAAAATTATTACGATTAATTGGATTAGGGTAATGGTGTCAGGGAAGAAAAGCGCGGAACAGGTTTTCAAGAATTTATGAGATAATGGCTGGCTGCGCGTGAGGAGGAGTGATAAAATAGGGACAGTTTAGGATAACTCCCAGCTTTTCTGACTTTAGTGGCTGGATGAGTATTGGTAAAGATTGTGACACAGTAAGAAGAGCAGAATTTCATAAGAAGATTAATGATTTTTAACAATAGTGAGCTTAAGTTTCCCCTGTAATATACTGGTATAGAAGGAGTTAAATAGGACTAGTATTCATGAGAAAGGCTTTAGGTGGAGCTGTAGACTTGGGAGGTGTTATTCAAGCCATGGCAGCAAGTGAGTTCACTTAAGGAGAGAAGTGAAGAGGGTACAAGACAGAAGTTGGGAAACATTAATATGTAGGAGTTGAGAGAGAAGGACATGGGATTACAAGGATTCAGTGAAAGAAGGTTTTAAGTAGAAAGCAATAATAATGTCAAACTATGCAGAGAGGTCAGTAAGAGGAGGTCTGAAGCATGTGCGTTGAACTGAACAATTGAGAGCCTTGTAAGAAGCACTTCCAGTGGAATCCGACTCTAATGGAGTCTGACTCCAATGGGCTGGGGTAGTGGGAAACAGAAGATGGCAAAATTGAAGAAACAGATTTGGTTTTAAAAGATTAAAGATATATGAACGTATTTATAGTTTGGATGAAAGGATCTCGGGGAGAGATAACTTATCATTGGTGGAACATGAAGCCAAGTCATAAACAAGTAAAAAAGATTGAATTAAGAGAAGAGTTAGAGGAGTTATCTTAAAAAAGAACACCCTGAATCTGGGGCTGCAGATACTGATGATTTGTGAAGGGAAGTTGAGGCATTTTTCCCTCTGACACCACTATTTTCTCTGAGATTTGGAGATAAAGGCATGTGTTGAAATTACCTGAAACAACAGCTGTGCAGAAGGTGCGAAGAGATTTTTTAAAAATTAATACACTACTTTATACAAACTTATGCATGTAAATCATGTTACAAAATAAGGAAGCTAGCACCAGAAACCCGCTATCCAACTTACACACTAGAATACTATTTATATGTTCATTCCCCATCCCATTACTCAGCCTTTGGTACAGAAGCAATGACAGTTTGCAACAGCAATGGAGAAGAAAGGAAAAGAGAGATAACCCAGCATAATGGAACCATCGTTAGGCAACAGTGAGGGTCTAGTTGTAAATTGTTACTATCAATTTGTGATGGTACAAATCTTAATAGTTGTCAGATTTTATTTAGCTGCACTGGTAGCTCAAGTATAGTGATAAAAGAAGTAAGTTTAGAACTGAAGCAGAGGAATAAGGTAGCTAGAAAGTTGAGGGTATACTGAAAGAATATGTCAAATGATGTTCCATTTGCTGAGAAATTGATTGAGAAGCCCAAAGATAGTGAGGGCTCAACAATAAAATGGTAGAGTTAGTGGAAGGGAGAAAGTAAGACACAAGAATGAAAATAATTTTTGGTTGAGGATAGGATAGTGAAGGCTAAGGTTTTATAGGTGGAGTAGTCTCAGATGATGACAAAATTCCACATGTTATCTCACTGTGCTCCTCAGGTGAAATGCTGGTGCAGGTAAATGGTTTCTAAGGCAAGGAATTTCAAAATTACAATGTAGCAACTATCTTTCATATGAAGGCTGAAGTCATCCAGGATGATTGCAACACTGGGTCTTAAAGAAAGACTCTGAACCAAGTGCCTGAATTCTCAGTGATGGGGAGAATCTAGAAGACTCACAGATAACCACCATTTATAACAAAAACGGAGGATGCCCCAGTTAGGTGGCAGGAGCCTCAGAGAAAAACAGTTTAACGTGTTATTAGTTTGTTTGGAAGTTTCAGTGGAAGTCAGGAGAACTTCTTTTACGGATTGCATGGTGTGGGTGAGGGATGATGGGGAGATAATGAGCAGCCTTATTTCAGAAGATAGAACCAGAGAAGTGCAAAGTAGTATAGGGATGAGCATTCTAGACAGAGCAGGGGATCAGAAGAAACTATACTTTGAATAGGGTCTGAATATTTCAGGAACAGGAGGAATCAATTAGTTAACACGACAATATGGTTGAAAATTTGCTTTGGTGCCAGAATGGGGTGATAGTCTGCAGTGATACTGTTGTGAGCGCTGCAGAATTTGCCTCTTTAGTATCAGTGTTGGATGGAAACATCGAGAGTATGGGGAATTCTCAACTGCACAGATGAAAGTAATTTTAAATGTGTTCATCCTACAGATCGGATTAGACAGTGGATGAAGGGGTCAAAAAGAAGTGATAATTTCCAGAAACAGAGTCTAAAGACAGACCTCTAGGTAAGTCCATGACATACAGTTATGTTAATAGAGGCAGCAGTTGAAATGTCTAGAGCCTCAGTGAGGCTCTCATTTTCCACAATAGCGTTGTGAGAAAGAGAAATCTATTTAACCTCCCGAAAGAAAATCTAAACTAGATAGATCTTTGCAAAGGAATCTCACCATGGCCTTTGCATTGCTAAACTCAGGACTGCTTCTGACGTCCAAGAGGCCTCCTTGGGCTTTCCTATCATTTTTGCCATATACTCTAGGAATGGAATTGGGTTACGCCCTCTTTCCCTTTTAGTGTTCTTTTCCCCACAAGACAGCCTGCAAAGCAGGAGCACCGCTACATCTTTTGTTGCTCCTGAAAAGAAGTTTAAAAACTCATGTCATTTTTCCCTTGAGTATTTAAAGCTTTATATAAACAAATGTAAGGTACTATATTATGTCCTTGTGAACTATGCCAATGTAAAGAGTCACCAGAACATCCGCTCACATTTGGATGACCCAGGAAAGAAAGAGTCCAGTGATGGAACATTGGAACATACCATGGGCAAATTTATGTGATTGAATGAAATCTTACAAGATGAAGTTGGAAACATACCTATACAACATTAAACAAAAGATCCAGAACAATGCTCTGAAAAGTTAAAAATAATGAAAAACCATTTTCTGCAAATACCTTTGAAGGGATATTTGTTTGGATTTGGTGTTTGCTTGCTTTGTCTATTCATTCCATTTTGGTAAGCATTGTTTACACAGATTCACATTAGTAAAGTCAGTTGCTACAAACTTCACATTTCCTTCCTCTGAGATAACATAATTGGCAAATGATTTCCCTGAAGTTAAAGTTTCTTTGATTCAGACAAGGAACACATGCTAATATCGCAACAAATGAGATTTTGCAGTTGAGCAGAACCTCATTCCTTGGCTCTCAAGGTGGAAGAAATATGGTAAGGAAGTTGCACTGGAGCACAACAAATGGGATGAACACACTCCTGATATTTAAAAAAAAAAAATTAAGTAAAAACGTATCTGAAAAAGAGCCACAGCTAAGAGCTCCAATTGTCAAGAAACGTGACTTAATAATAAAAAATAATCAAAATGGTGTTAACATTGTAGTGAGGGGGATTGAAGAAAAAGTGACAGTTGGAAAACAGAAGATAATTCAAAGAATACTGAGAGGCAATACTGAGTATAAATATTTGAGAACAGAACCATTACAACTGGGGCCTAGTAAATTTTTCAGCTCATTTCTAAGGCGTAGCTTAGAAAATCTTGGGATAGAAGACAGAGAATGGAAATATACAGGCAAATAATAGCACAGTACAGAGGACTATGTTCTGGGCATCTGGGCATTTAAAGGTATAATTGAATGGAGGAGAGTGACTGGAGGGGAATTGGAGTTTCTAGAGAAGTTCTAATTTAAAATATTTTGTCTCCTTGATAAATTATTTAACTGACTAATATGTGACCAGTTTTTGTTGGAAAAATAAGATCACCATAGGTCTAGATTATGGTAATGATTGAAAAGAAAAATGTGAAATAGGACAAGCAAGGAGGCCAAAGTTAAGGTTACCAAAAGCTCACTCAGATTGCTATTTATTTCCTAACGCATAGTGTATTTGCCTTTTACCATCACCATTTTAAAATGTTTTGAAAAATTGATGTTGAAATCATGCAAGAACATGAGAAAATATATGCAGTGTTTGAGTTGAGTAAATTATCTGGCTACTTTTAATAAAATTGATTTTCATTAATTTACTGATGTTGTCACAATAGGATATTTGCAAAAACATTATACTGGCTTAATAGTTTGAACTATTAATTGTGTCTACCAAATCTGCTAACTTTATAAATGAATGAGAGGAGAACTTTTTGGAAAATATTTGGTTAGTTTAGTTTTCTTTTATGCAGCAAGATTAGCATTTCATGTGGAAAATCTTAACACATTTGATGCAATCATATTTTTATTGCAAAAGAACCTCAAAGTCATTCTATATGCCCAAATATTCATAAAAATGGCCAGCTAGTCTTAGAACCATATTGATAAACAATGGAACATCAAAGAGGTTGGAATGTTTCCACTGGATTTTCCATCAATATTTTCTTAATATAGGTCATTTTAGTTAGGTGCTGACAAGTTGGTTCTGATTCATAGTGACCTTATGTATAACAGAACAGAATGTTGCCTGGTCCTGTACTATCCTCACAATTGTTTCTATGTTTGAGCCCATTGTTGCAGCCAGTGTGTCAATCTTTCTCACGAGGATGATTGATTAATGGCCTATACTTTACCAAACACGATGCCCTCTTCCAGCGATTGGTCTCTCCTAACAACATGCCCAAAGTATGTCTCACCAATTTTGCTTCTAAGGAGTATTCTGGCTATACTTCCTCCAGGACAGATTTGTTAGTTCTTCTGGCAGTCCATGGTATATTCAATATTTGTCACCAACACCACAACTCAAATTTATTAATTCTTCTTAGGTCTTCCTTTTTTATTGTCCAGCTTTCACATGTATATGAAGCAATGGAAAAGACTTGGGTAAGGGGAGGGGCAAGATGGCGCTCTAGGCAGAAACACCACGCCATCCCTCCACAGCAAAGATCCGAAAAACTAAGCCTAACAGAGAATCAACAATCCTGAAACCCTAGAACACCAAATGAAGAGATAAAGAACTCAGCCAAACACCAAACGGAGTGAGAATACTAAAAGAGAACGGAGAGCGAGGAGAGACTCAGGCAGAGATTCCTTACCAGCTAACGCAGCGCGGATCCACCATCTTGGATTCCTATCGGAGACCAGCAAACGGGAGAGCAGCCTTGCAGAGCATCTGGTCGGAGACAGAACCACCGGTAAACTGCGGTGCGCGCTCTCCCACCACCCACCCCTCTCCACCTCAGCTGGGGATCCCCTGCTTTCCGTGGCCAGGGTCCCTGGGCTGGGGGGTGCTGGTGCTTGGATTCCGCGCGCCTGGGCTGGCGGCTTTCTGGGAGCCGTTTGCTGGCAGCTAGCGAACCTTTCTCTGCCGCCTCCCCCTCCTTTTGCCTGGGTGCCTGGTTCCGAGTGCTGTCTCTGCTCTCTCCTGCGGGGCTGTAGGGCTGCGTGCGGGCGTGTGGCTGTTTCTAGGTCTGGGATCCCGCGTGGGTGGGATCCCGGGGCCTTTGTTCGTTCGCCCCTCTGCTTTCCGTGGCCGGAGTCCCTGAGCAGGGGGGCGCTGGTGCTTGGATTCCGCGCGCCCGGGTGGGGGGCTTTCTGGGAGCCGTTTGCCGGCCGCTAGTGAGCCTTTTTCTGCCGCCTCCCCCTCCTTTTGCCTGGGTGCCTGGTTCCGAGTGCCGTCTCTGCTCTCTCCTGCGGGGCTGTAGGGCTGCGTTCGGGCGTGTGGCTGTTTCCAGGTCTGGGCTCCCGCGCGGGTGGGATCCTGGGGTCTTTGTTCGTTGGCCCCTCTGCTTCCCGTGGCGACGGTCACTTAACCCCGAGACTACCGGCTTCTTGGAATTCGCGCCCCTGAGTGGGGGCTCTCTGGGTCCCATTTGTAGGCACTGACTGCTGGTGTTGCCCTTTTTTTTTTTTTTCTCTCAATTTTATTTTTCTTCCTTTTTTGATTAGATTTGTCATCTTTTACCTCTTTTTCTCTTTTGTCTTTCTTCATTGCTTAATTTCTTGTCTCTCTATCTCTTCCTTCTCTTTCTGATCCCTGAATTCCAGGCGATGTATGCCTCTGTACCTTCTGGCCAGGCTGAGCTGTGAAAATTGAGACCGACTCCCCCAGACCTCATAGCTGCATCGGTGGGATCCCTGGGAACTTTGCAGTTCTTTAACTTTTCTGATTTTTATTTGGTCATTCTTTCCTTTTCTTTCTCTTCCCCCTTCTGGTTTCCTCCATCCCATAGTCTCTCATCTGTACATTCCAACGACAAGCTCCCCTAGCATTCTTTTATGTTTGTACGCTTTTTGCTCCTCCTCCTCTCTCCTCTCTCCCATATCCAGCTTAGCTTCACACATAACCATCTTCCCGCTGCACCCTACCTACCTGCACCGTGCACTAGACATCACATCACCAAGCGGTGCAGGCACGCCCTATTGGAACCTCCCCAGCACTGACTACCGACCGTCCTGGTGGCTGCAGTGAGTGCCACAAGCAACCCATCCCAGTGGCTCCTCCTCAACTAGATCTGCCCAGCTGTACCACAAGAACGAAAAAAAAAAGAAAATCTACAATCAATAAATGAGAGAAATATCTACTGAATGCCCCAAAAACAGCAAACAATATCAAAACATTTACAAAAACAAGACAAGATGGCTCCAATAGGCGTCCAAATTAAAACACCAGATAACTCTCCTGTGGAAGAAAATGCACTAGAAGTACCTGATACGGAGCTCAAATCACTAATACTCGGAATTTTCCAAGAACTGAGGCAAAAAGCTGACAAACATGAGGAAAAAATAGACAAATTTATGGAAAATACAGACAAAAAATTGGAAGAATTCAGGAAGATGATGCAAGAACAAAATTTCAAAATAAATTCACAACTCGAAATTATACAAAAACAACAATTAGAAATCCAAAAGATAAACAACAAGATTTCAGAAATGGACGGTGTCATAGAAGGGCTGAGAAGTAGATTTGAAACCATGGAAGACAGGATAAGTGGAACTGAAGACAAACACTTGGATACAACTCTGTTTCAGGAAAACTCAGAAAAAAGAACAAAGAAAAATGAAGAGACCCTGAGAGTTATGTGGGACACAATTAAAAGCAAAAACTTACGAGTGATTGGCATACCAGAACAGGGGGAGAAAACAGAAAACACAGAGAGGATCATTGAGGAACTGCTGACAGAAAACTTTCCCAATATCATGAAAGATGAAAAGCTGGTCATCCAAGAAGCTCAACGAACCCCATATAGAAGAGACCCCAAAAGAAAATCACCAAGACATATCATATTCACACTCGCTAAAACTAAAGACAAACAAAGAATCCTGAGAGCAGCTCGTGAAAAACAAGAAGTCACATACAGAGGAGAAACAATAAGACTAAGCTCAGATTATTCAGCAGAAACCATGCAGGCAAGAAGGCAATGGGATGACATATATAAAATCTTGAAAGAAAAAAATTGTCAGCCAAGAATAATATATCCTGCAAAACTCTCATTCAGATTTGATGGTGAAATTAGGTCATTTCCAGATAAACAGAAACTAAAGGAATACGCAAAAGTCAAACCAAACTTACAAGAATTATTAAAGGGAGTTCTTCGATCTGAGGACAAACAGCTTAAGCCCTCAGGCAGGACCTAGGACCTAGGACGCAGGTTAACATGAACCAGATACCATTCTAGGAACTGAACTACAGACGACTTTCCAAAAACAAAAGATATACAACAGGGAATCAGAGAAATCAATCAAAGGATGACAACAACATCAAAACAATGAAAGAGGGAACAAACGGCATAGGTATAGAACCTTCTAAAGGAGAAGAAGGCAAGGCGATACCAAGTAATGGTAGACTGCTTCAAAATTATAAAGATAAGGGTAAAATTCATGGTAACCACAAAAAAAGTTAACAAACCAACTCATAAAAATAAAGACGAAAAACATAAAGTCTCCACAAAAACAAAACCTACAAAAACAAAAGAAATGAACACAAAATCCACAAACAAAAGGAACTCAGCACAAGAGAGTAAGAAGAACAAAGAAAACTTCAGCATCCCAAAAAAAAGCACTACAAAATGACAGCAACAAATTCACATCTATCAATAATTACACTGAATGTAAATGGACTCAATGCACCCATAAAGCGACGGAGAGTGGCAGAATGGATAAGAAAACAGGATCCATCTATTTGCTGTCTACAAGAGACACATCTTAGAAACAAAGATGTGAATTTATTAAAAATCAAAGGTTGGAAAAAAATATATCAAGCTAACAACTATCAAAAAAGAGCAGGAGTGGCAATTCTAATCTCAGATAAAATAGACTTTAAAACAAAATCTACCATAAAAGACAAAGAAGGACACTATATAATGATTAAGGGGATGATCCATCATGAAGACATAACCATAATAAATATCTATGCACCCAATGACAGGGCTCCAAAATACATAAAAAAAACTCTAACAGCACTGAAAAGAGAAATTGACAGTTCCACAATAATAGTAGGAGACTTCAACACACCACTCTCAGTAAAGGACAGAACAACTAAAAAGAAACTCAGCAAAGATACAGAAGACCTAAAGGACACAATCAGCCAACTGGACCTCATAGACATATATAGAACACTCCATCCAACCGCTGCAAAGTACACATTCTTTTCCAATGCACATGGAACGTTCTCCAGAATAGACCACATCTTAGGCCACAGAGCAATCCTCAACAGGATCCAAAATGCTGAGATAATTCTCAGTATCTTCTCTGACCACAATGCCATCAAGGTAGAAATTAACACTAGAAAGAGCAAGGAAAAAAAATCAAACACATGGAAACTGAATAATAATCTGCTTACACATCAATGGGTAATAGAAGAAATCAGAGATGGAATTAAAAAATTCCTAGAATCAAATGAAAATGAAAACACATCATACCAAAACCTTTGGGACACAGCAAAGGCAGTCCTCAGAGGACAATTTATAGCAATAGATGCACATATCAAAAAAGAAGAAAGGGACAAAATCAAAACATTAACTACAGAACTCAAACAAATAGAAAGAGAACAACAAAAAAAGCCTACAACCACCGGAAGAAAGGAAATAGTAAAGATCAGAGCAGAAATCAATGAAATAGAGAACAGAAAAACAATAGAAAGAATCAACAAAACCAAAAGTTGGTTCTTTGAAAGAATCAACAAAATCGACAAACCACTGGCCAGACTGACAAAAGAAAAACAGCAGAGGGCACAAATAACCCAAATAAGAAATGAAATGGGGGACATTACAACAGACCCAACTGAAATAAAAAGGATTATAACAGAATATTATGAAAAACTATATTCCAACAAATTTGAAAACCTAGAGGAAATGGATAAATTTCTAGAAACATACGGCCTACCCAAACTACAACAAAGTGATACTGAAAATCTGAACAGACCCATAACAAGAGACGAGATTGAAAAGGTAATAAAAAAACTCCCAACCAAAAAAAGCCCTGGCCCAGATGGCTTCACTGGAGAATTCTACAAAACATTTACAGAAGAGCTCATACCAGTTCTACTCAAGTTATTTCAGAGCATAGAAGAGGAAGCAACACTTCCAAATTCATTCTATGAAGCCAGCATAACGCTGATACCAAAACCAGGCAAAGACATCACAAAAAAAGAAAATTACAGACCAATATCTCTCATGAATATAGATGCAAAAATTCTGAACAAAATTCTAGCCAATAGAATTCAGTATCATATCAAAAAAATAATACACCACGACCAAGTAGGATTCATACCAGGTATGCAAGGATGGTTTAACATTAGAAAATCCATCAACGTAATCCACCACATAAATAAAAGGAAAGAAAAAAATCACATGATTATCTCAATTGATGCAGAAAAGGCATTTGACAAAGTCCAACACCCATTCCTGATAAAAGCTCTCAAT
The DNA here is from genome assembly GCA_030035585.1 of Dugong dugon. Taxonomy (NCBI): domain Eukaryota; kingdom Metazoa; phylum Chordata; class Mammalia; order Sirenia; family Dugongidae; genus Dugong; species Dugong dugon. The sequence continues at coordinate 48,272,482 of CM057465.1, forward strand.
AAAATAGGTATAGAAGGGAAATTTCTCAACATAATAAAGGGCATCTATGCAAAACCAACAGCCAACATCATTCTTAATGGAGAGAGGCTGAAAACATTTCCCCTGAAAACAGGAACAAGACAAGGATGCCCTTTATCACCACTCCTATTTAACATTGTGCTGGAAGTTCTAGCTAGAGCAGTAAGGCAAGAAAAAGAAATAAAGGGCATCCAAATTGGTAATGAAGAAGTTAAACTCTCCCTGTTTGCAGATGATATGATACTATACATAGAAAACCCTAAAGACTCCACGAGAAATTTACTGGAACTAATAGAAAGATTCAGCAGAGTAGCAGGATACAAGATAAACATTCAAAAATCAGTTGGATTCCTATACACCAGTAAAGAGAACGATGAAAAGGAGATCAGGAAATCAATACCATTTTCAATAGCCCCTAAAACGATAAAATACTGAGGAATAAATCTGACCAGGAATATAAAAGACCTATACAAAGAAAACTACAAAACACTGCTGCATGAAACCCAAAGGGATCTACATAAATGGAAAAACATACCATGCTCATGGATAGGCAGACTCAACATTGTGAAAATGGCAATTCTACCTAAAGCAATCTACAAATACAATGCAATTCCGATACAAATACCAACAACATTCTTCAAAGAGATGGAAAAACTAATTATTAACTTTATATGGAAAGGGAAGAAACCTCGAATAAGTAAAGCACTACTGAAGAAGAAGAATAAAGTTGGAGGACTCACACTACCTGACTTGAGAACCTACTATACAGCTACAGTACTCAAAACAGCCTGGTACTGGTACAACAACAGAGACATTGACCAATGGAACAGAATTGAGAACTCAGATGTAAATCCATCCACCTACGGTCACCTGATTTTTGACAAGGGCCCAAAATACATCAAATGGGGAAAAGACAGTCTTTTTAACAAATGGTGCTGGCAAAACTGGATATCCATTTGTAGAAAAATGAAACAGGACCCATACCTCACACCATATACAAAAACTACTTCAAAATGGATCAAAGACCTGAATATAAAGCCTCAAACTATAAAATTCATAGAAGAAAAAATAGGACCAACACTTCAGACCTTAATACATGGCATTAACAGGATACAAACCATAAACATCAACACAAAAAACCCAACAGATAAACTAGATAATTGGGATCTTCTAAAAATCAAACATCTATGCTCTTCAAAAGATTTCACCAAAAGAGTTAAAAGAGAACCTACAGACTGGGAAAAAATTTTTGGACAGTACAAGTCAGACAAAGGTCTAATCTCCATAATCTACAAGAAAATCCAACACCTCTACAACAAAAAGACAACCAATCCTATCAAAAAATGGGCAAAGGAAATGAACAGACACTTCACCAAGGAAGACATTCAAATGGCCAACAGACACATGAGGAAATGCTCGCGATCACTAGCCATTAGAGAAATGCAAATTAAAACCACAATGAGATACCATCTCACCCCGGCATTACTGGCACGAATCAAAAACACTGGAAATAACAAATGTTGGAGGGGCTGCGGGGAGACGGGAACTCTTATACACTGCTGGTGGGAATGCAAAATGATACAGCCATTTTGGAAAATGATATGGTGTTTCCTCAGAAAGCTAGAAATAGACGTACCATTCGATCCAGCAATCCCACTCCTAGGAATATATCCTAGAGAAATAAGAGTCATCACTCGAATAGACATATGCACACCTATGTTCATGGCCGCATTATTCACAATAGCAAAACGATGGAAACAACCTCGATGTCCATCAACAGACGAATGGATACACAAACTATGGTACATACACACAATGGAGTACTATGCAACGAGAAAGAACAATGAATCTGTGAAGCATCTCATAACATGGATGAAACTGGAGGACATCATGCTGAGTGAAATAAGTCAATCACAAAAGGACAAATATTGTATGAGACCTCTATTGTAAAAACCCATGAAAAAATTCACATGCAAAATGTAACAATCCTTGTTGGTTACCAGGGATGGGAGGGGGGGGGGGATACTAAATAGGTAATAGGTAAGTGGTAACTTGGGTGAGAGATGAGATAGTACATAGTACAGGGGAAACTAACAGAACCTGCACAAGGAAAGGTCATGGAGGCCCTATAGACACATCCAAACCCCCCGAGGGACTGAGTTGTTGGACGGAGGGCTCTGGGGACCATGATCTCGGGGAACATCTAGCTCAATTGGCATGACACTACTTATAAAGATAATGCTCTACATTCTACCTTGGTGAGTAGTGTCTGGGGTCTTAAAAGCCTATGAGCGGCCATCTAAGATACTCCACTGATCTCATCCCTTCGGGAACAAGGGAGAACGAAGAGAACAGGATACAAGGAAAAGATTAGTCCGAAGGACTAATGGTCCACAGCTACCAAGGCCTCCACGGGACTGAGCCCAGTACAGCTGGATGGTGCCCGGCTACCACCAATGACTCCTCTGACCAGGATCACAACAGAGGGTTCTGGGCAGAGCTGGAGTAGGATGTAGAGCATAATTTTAACTCCCAAAAAAAAAAAAAAAAAAAAAGAAGACCAGATATACTGGCCTAAAGAATACTAGAGAAACCTCGAGAGTGTGGCCCCCAGACACCCTTTCAGCTCAGAGGGGAAGTTACCTTCAAGGTTCGATGTTAAGCCTGGGAATGGACACCCCAGTAAAACTAAATGGGACTAACGATGTACAGGAGTCCGGTGACAAGGGCCAGAAGGCAGAGGGAGAGTAGGAAACTGATGATAAGGAACACAAATTGAATAAGGACACTGTCGATGTATTGTGAGATTGTTGACCACTGCTATAGGGCAACATTTGTAGTAACTATTAAATGGGAGGCTGTTTTGTCCTGTAAGCCTGCATCTTGGGCGAGAATGGCAGCACAATTGGAAGAGCATAGTCAATATCACTTAAATGTGGAAGTAAAAAGTTTTGAAATGGTGTTTAAATAAAATAAAATAAAAAATAAACAAATGAGATTAAAGAGGTACAATAGTCCACTGACAAGATCCAGAAGACAGAAGGGGACAAGGAAGCCCCCTGGTGATAGGGAACACAAGGTGGAGTAAGGATATTCTTGATGTGCTGTGAGATTGTTAACCATTGTCATAGGGCAACATGTGTAGTAACTGTTAAATGAAAAACTATTTTGTTCTGTAAGCCTTCATCTTAAGTGAGAATAACAGCACAGTTGGAAGAGCGTAGTCAATGTCACTGAACTGTGAATGTAGAAAATTTTGAAACGGTGTATCTTTGGCCATCTGTAATTTTCATAAAAAAAAAAGGTTGAGAATTTAGAGGCTTAATACGTTGTGGGGTTGTTAACCAATGTCAAAAAAAACAACATGTGTACTACTATTTCATGAGAAACTATTTGCTCTGTAAGCTTTCACCTGAAGTACAATAAAATATATATAAAAAAAAAAAAAAAAAGAAAAGACTTGGGTAAGACACGCCTTAGTCATCAAAGTGACATCTTTGCTTTTTACTACTTTAAAGATCTAGATTTGCCCAATGCAATATGTCATTGGTTTTCTTGACTGCTGCTTCCATGGGCATTGATTGTTGATCCAAGAAGAATGGACTCCTTGACACGTCAATTTCTTTGCCAACAGGTCATTGAGTAGTTATTAATATGTTAAATTGTGAAGTCCTTCAATGATTTAATCATAGCTATAGGTCCTCTCCTCAGGAAATACACACGTATGTCCATGAAACATTTTCACATATCTTTGAGTCCATTCCTGGACTCCTTGGGGGTCATTGGACAACGGGTTAAGAAACTTATTATAGAGTAATACCTAAAACACCTTTTAATGTTCATAAAATAATTAACTTCACCACTAATTCCTCTGCCTGCTGTCACCAACTTTTCTCTTTCCTTCCCAGCAATGTACAATTAATTGTGTTTATTAAGTCTCAAAGCACTAAACCCTAAATAACTGTGTTCACACATCGAAGAGATTTTAGTGTTAAGAATCCTCAAATAATCACATAGATCCCAGCTCTTTGAGTATCACTACGTAGAACTTATTTCTGATTCCTTGGAGATTCATTCTTCAGAAGTGCCACAGGATGTTTAAGTTCTGTGGAATCTGATACACTGTGAGAATCTGCTGCGTCCTTGATGTCAAAAATCTTGGAAAAATATCCAAATTCTCAGGTGCAACATAAATTAGGACACTTACTGCTGTTTCAGTATGAATTTTACCCTTTGGAACAAGAGAAGCCAAAAGATGTTAAAAGGATTTGGTTAATCTTGTTTAAAACAGCTATACTGAGGTATAATTGACGTAGAGTAAACTGCACATATTTAAGTGTACAATTTAATGTTTTCTCCTATGTATAAACCTGTGAAACCCTAACCACAATCAAGATAATAAATATGGCAATTTCCCGTAAAGTCTTTTTGAGGCTCTTTGTAATATCTCTCTCCACACACTCTCCCATCTCCACCATTCCAAAGCAATCATTAATCTGGTTTCTGTCGTAGATTAGTAGGTATTTTCTAGATTTTTAGTAAATGAAATCACAGTGCACGTACTTTTTTTTGTTTGTGTGCTTTTTGTCACTCAGCAAAATTATTTTGAGACTCATCTACATTTTTGTGTGTGTCAATAGTCCATGCCTTTTTTTTTATTGTTGAGTAGTGTTCCGTTGAGGAGCCCTGGTGGCACTGTGGTTAAAGTGCTAGGCTGCTAACCTTTGGTTGGTGGTTCAAACCCACTAGCCACTCCACTGGAAAAAGATGTGTCAGCCTGCTTTTATAAAGATTTGCAGTCTTGCAAAACCTAGACTAGAGTTCTACTCTGGCCTATAGGGTAGCTATGAGTCGGAATCGACTCCACGGCAGTGGGATTTTTTTCTTTTTTTTTTTTTTTGGTTGAGTATTCCATTGTATGGATATACCACAGTACATTTATTCATTCACCTGTTGATTGGATATTTGGATTTTTTTCCCATCTGGACTATTACAAATAAAGCTGCAATGTGTTTTTGTGTGGATCTACATTTTCATTTCTTATAGGGTAAAAACCTAAGAGTGGAATGACTGGTTAATATGGTAGGAATGTGTTTAACTTTTTAACAAAACTGTCAAATTGTTTTCCAAGGTGGTTGTAATATTTTACATTTTCTCCAGTATCATATAAAAGGTCCAGTTGATCTACATTTTCACATACACTTGTAATGGTCAGTCTTTTTAATTTTAGACAATCTATAAGGTCTCTATGAGTTGGAATCTACTTGACAGCAACAAGTTGGGCTTTTTTTAAATTGGTTTAATAGGTGTGCAGCAGTATCTAATTATGGTTTTAATTTGCATGTCCTTAATAACTAATGATGTTGAACACCTTTCATGTGTTTATTTGTATATAAATTTGTCGGTGAAAGTTCTATTCAAATCTTTTGCTCATTTTTTGAATCTTAAAGAGTTTTTTCATATATTTTGAACACAAATCCTTCATCGACTACGTATTTTGCAAGTATTTTCTCTTAGGCTGTGGCTTGTCTTTTCATTCTCTTAAGACTATTTTTTGAAGATCAAAAAGTTTCAGTTTTGAGGAAATCCAGTTCATCAATTTTACTTAAACGGATCATGCTATTGGCAATGTATTTATGAAATTTTAATTAACAAAAAGTCATAAATATTTTTTCCTATAATTTCTTCCAAAACTTGTATAGTTTTAGGTCTTATAAGCAGGTCTGCGATCCATTTTAAGTTGAATTTTGTACATGGTATAAGGTATAAATCAAACCATTTATTTTGCAGAAGTATATCCAATTATTCCATCACAATTTGTTGAAAAAATTATCTTCATTGAGTTGCCTTTGACTGTAGATAATTTCAAAAATCAATTGACTACAGATCTGTGTGTCTACTTCAGAACTCTCCATTGTATTGTATAAAGGACAACTTGATGCACCAACCATGAATACCATGGAAAATGGAAACCAAACGGAAATAAAAATCAAAGGCAAAACATATACAATTTGTCTTAAAGTCACCACCTCAACATTTCTAGGACACTTGCATATTTTTATGTCCATGATTACCCCTGAAAAGAAATAGACTTATAAATGAATTGGAAGAATTTGTTAAAAGCCTGCAGAGCAATTTTTTTTTTTAATTTATTGAAAGCAGAAAGTTTCTCTCTTTTTAGAAGAAGCAGGAGAAACAAAGAATATGGCATCTGAACAACAGAATCTGGAGAGAAGAGTGGGAATATTAAAAGGTTAAATTTGCCTATATTTTATATTCAGGTTGGCCAATTTTTATTGAGACTTTAAAGTTTTTAGTTATGCTGGGCAATGGTTTGAGTTGTTAGATTAAAATTGTAGCTCATCATTTCCTTCTGAACTTTTATAAGGCTTTGCCTAAAGAAGCAATAGCCATTGTTGACAAAGAGACTCATGCTCCTCACAAAGAACTCCTTTGAGCAACAGTAATGTCAACAAGGATATTGTCTTCCCTTTCTAAATTTGATACTATCACAGTTTCCTAAAACTAATAAAAATAAAGCATGATGCTTCGATTTGTACAGTGAAGCTGTTGTTTTCAAAGACCTAGAATAACCAGAATGCTGTTGAGAGAAAATTTAAGCTAGTAAATCACTGGCTTCTATCTCAAGTGTAATTCCTTCTTAAATGAAAAAGAGAACTGTTTGGGCTTGAGTCACATTATTTTTTGAAGGACGAATCTTTTCTGCATCAATTTTGACTTCCAGGCATCCATCAATTTTAGTGCCAGCCATCTGTGAGTTTTCAAGTAACTAAAAAATTATTATTCATTTGTTGGCCTGATAACTGGTTTCTTCCTTTTTTTTTTTTTTTTTTTGACTGAGCTATCAAAATCAGTATTTAAATTTTATTTAAATGAATCCTAAAAAAGAGAAGATTTTTCCTTGAGCCAATATATATAATGCTATATGATGTAATTTAGAAGTGGGAGACCTGAGTCAAGAGTTAAGGGGACCATTGCTCAATTTCATCTGTTAGAGGAGTCTCTAACTTCTGCCTGTAAAGTGATGTTTTCACAAGTATTTTAATAAATTGCCTTAAATTTTTTAAGAAACAATATTTTTTCCCAAGGAAACCTATGGTGCAATGGATTACTTAATATGGCTCTTCTAGCCATAGTCTTTGAGACTTACACACGATTGAGTGAGACTATGCAAATAAGGTATATGGAACCCTAACAAAAGGATTGGTCAGTACTGTCATCCCACTAGGCTTAAAATGAGGAGGAGGAGGATCTCACCACCACCAAGAAAGAAGATCCAGGAGTGGAGCATGTCCTTTGGATCCGGGATCCCTGGGCTGAGAAGTTCTTGTAACCAGGAGACCGAAAGAGGAGCTAACACAGAAGACATAAACGGAGAGCCGTAACACTGCAGACGGTGAGAAGCAGTGGCAAAGAAACAGTGGCAGCAGAACCAGGGGACAGCTGGGAGACCAGAAGGAGACTGGCAGGAAACTGCAAGAGACTGGTAGGAGATAGCATGGTAGGCTTCCCGGCCCATGGAGCGAGAAAGCTGAGTGCCTTTGGGCAGGAGGCTTACTGGCAGAGTAGGGTGCCTCTAGGCACTTGGTGGAGCTAGGTTTGGCAACCTGTGGAGCTAGAGCTGAGTGCCTTTGGGTTGAGGCTCACTGGAGGAGTGGAGTGCCTCTGGGCACTTATTAGCATAGCTAAAAGAGCTTTGTAACACTTGCCAGAGTAGGGCAGGGGCCAGGCCAAGATGTCGAGTACCAAGGGCTGGGGAGAGACCTGCCTGCAGACACAGCTGAGAAGAGGCTGTCCTGATGGAAGAACTGTATCCTGAATGTTCCTGAACCTGAACTGTAACCTGTTAACTTCCCTAATAAACCCCTAAGAATCCTGAATATTGTCTGTGAGTTCTGTGTGGCCATGCAATGAATTATCAAACTCAGCAGAGAAGTAGATTGTGCTGTGGGAGGGACAAATGGTGTCAAAATTGGTAAAAAGAGCTGGTGAGAGGAAGTATGTTTGACCTCTGCCTCATCAGTCTTGGGCTGTTGACCTTGATTGCTCTTCCTCCTTATGAAGTTATAAGAGGTCAGACACCTCCACCATATCTTTTTACAAAATAATTTCCACTTGTTTTTTTGCTAGAGTACATTTGTTAGTTAACTATTTTATTCATTTAAATATTTATTCATTCATTATTCATTCACAGTTATTCATTAGTGGAGCATTTATTAAATACCTAACTAATACCTTTTCTTTTGCTAGAAGATGAGAGAAATGATGAAATTTCATGGTCGCTGCTTTGTAGAAGTTTTTGGTTTGGTTGTGGGCTGAATATATAAATTACTAATATAGTTATGTAATAAATGTCATAAAGATACAGTCTCTGAACTACAGTGAAATGGACTACGAGAATGAAGTTTAGAATCATGATGTTGTGTGACAAAAGCAAATAACAGAAGATTACTTACTTCATGATAATGTTTTTATAAATCTCAAAAACAATCAAAACTAAATGTTTAGGGATACCTAGATGAAACACTATAAGATAATAATAATAACAATGATGATAATGATGATGGTGATGAAAGCTTTAGGGAATAATAAAAAAGTCAGGACAGTTGATTTCACTTGGGATGGAGCCAAAGAAAAGGAGATAGGGGAGGGACACCAGCAGATGTAACAGTATTGGTGTTATTACTCAAATTGCATGGTAGGGTCAAGTGTGTTAATTTTATTATCATAATTCATATCTTTTACATGTGTTTAATACATATGTGTGCATGCAATTTTGTTTAACTGTTTAACTTTTTATTAAGAAAAGTCTCAAACGGAACATAAAAGTAGAGAGGCTAGTATAATGTAGCCCATGTTCTTATTACCCAGCTTCAATAAGGATCAACTCATTGGCCAATTCTATTTAATCTAATGTCCCACTCAATTTACCTCCTCTGATTATTTTGAAGCAAATCCCTAACACCACATGATTTCATCTGTTTAATATTTTGGTGTGTATCTGTAAAATAAAAAGATTTTTAAAAAATAAACATAATTAAATCAAGAGCCCTGGTGGTGTATCGGTTAAGCGCTTGGCTGCTATCTGAAAGGTTGGTGTTTCAAACCCACCAGTGGCTTCATGGGAGAAAGATGTGGTAGCCTACTTCTGTGAAGATTACAACCTTGGAAACCCTGTGGGGCAATTCTTTTCTGTCCTATAGGGTCACTATAAGTTGGAATCAACTTGATGGCAATGGGTCTTCCCTGTACTCTGCAAATTGGTGTTAGCTGAAAAGGCTTGATCTGATTCAGTTTTTGTATTTTTGACAACATTGCTTAGAGACGGTATAACAAAATTCCTTGAGGAGAGATACAATATCTGAATAACTTTTGTGATATTAGCAACTATTGATAATTGATGCATTAATTGACTTGGAGTTGCAAAATTATGACATTCTAATGCCTTCTTCATTTATTAGCTGACTCATTTCTCTAAAGAGAAACACTTCCCCTCATCAACTATTTGGTTACCAGGAGATGCAGTTGGTATAGGAAAGGCAGAACAAAGGCTTGATTGCATCCTTTTATTTACTAGTTTTCTAGAAACGAGTTGGTTCCCAAGTATCCTCCAAAGATTTATAGTAAATTTTGTGTGTCATTATGAACTCAGGGATTAAACATATTTGGTCTGATTCAATCCATTGCAGTTATTCTTACTGAAGTTCAATTTTTCCCATCTTTGGTGAAGTTTTTATTTATTTATTTATTTATTTTACATGACTTAACAGTCTTTCATAGTATACTTGCTGTCTTGTATGTCAAGTTATTTCATGTTCTTTTTATACATTTCCTGACAATAACCTGGAGTTGGGAATCAGTCATTTCTCTAAGCCCTGTTTCTTTTCATAAGAAATGGTGTTTCAAGACCATAATATGGGCAGTAGGGACACTCATCACTACCAGGCAGGATATTTGGCCATTGCCTCTGGTCCTTTTCACCAGAAGTACTAGGGTATCTGTTTGTCTGTCTATCTATCTATCTATCTATCTGCTATCTATCATCTATCATCTCTCTCTCTCTATCTAGATATAAAGTTTAAATTACCTTTTTTCTTTCTCAGCCCTACTCCCATTACTTCCTTCCGTAAGGCAACAACTATCTTGAAGTTGATCTATGTCCAGTCCATATTTTGATGCTGAGTTTAAATCTTAGTTTTGCCAGTTAGCTATGTGGTCTTGGGCAAGTAACATAACCTCTCTGTGTATCAGATTTATAATTTATACAAAAAAGGATTACTGTACTAATCTCAAAAGTTTTTCATAAGAGTTATATTAGTAAATGCAATGTGCTTAGAAGAGGGTCTGGTATATAAGCACAATATGTGTTAGTTATTATTATTATTTAATCATTCAAAAGCAATGTGTAGTTTTTATGTGTTTTTAAATTTATATAAATACTCTCATAGTTGCATAACATTCTGAAATTTTCTTTTTCACTCAACATTATGTTTTCATGATTTATCCTTGTTGATATTTAAAGAGTGGTTCATTCATTATAGAATATGTGGTAATAAATATTTTTATATATATAAATTGTATATAGTAATCCATACAGTAATAAGTATATATGTATATTATATTCATTACAGAATATGTGGTAATAAATATATTTATATATAAATAATATATATACAGTAATATATATGGTAATAAGTACATATATAGAGAGAAAGACAGAGAAATATCTGTGTATGTGTGTGTATTTACTTTTCCCAAGAAATCTCGTTCATTCTCATAATTTCAATTATACCATATGTACTGATAACTATAAAAATGTATTTTTAACTTCAGTTTTTCTCCTGAATTTCAAATCCCTGTGCCTCTCTAAGTGTCTTAGTCATCTTGTGCTTCTCCAACAAAAATACCACAAGTGGATGGCTTTAACAAAGAGAAGTTTATTCTCTCAGTCCAGTAGGCTACACGTCCAAATTCAGGGCATCAGGTCCAAGGGAATGTTTTCTCTGTTGGCTCTGGAGGAAGGTCTGTGTCACCAATCTTCCTTTGGTCTGGAAGTTCCTCGTGATGCATCAGTCTTCCCTTGGAAGGACGCGCTCTGCTCCTGGCACTGCTTTCTTGGTGGTGTGAGGTTCCCATGTGTCTCTGCTCGCTTCACTCTTTTATATCTCAAAAGAGATTGCATTCAGACACTATCTAATCTTGTCAACCTCATCTGTATAACCTCATCACAGTGACAGAATTCACAACACTTAAAGCGATCACATATAGTCTCATCATAGTGATAAAGCTTACAACACATAAGGAAATCACATCAGATTACACAATCATACAACACTAGGAATCATGACCCAGCCAAGCTGCTACACCTATTTTTGGGGGGACACAATTCAATCCATGACACTAAGTTAGATAGAAAATATGGCCACAATATTTTTCAGCTTCTCCCATAAAGAGGGTGAATCTATTTCCCCTCTTCCTTGAATCTGAGTTGATCTTGGGATCATGTTGATCGATAAACTATGGTGGAAATTATGTTATACAGCTTCTGACACTAGTCCTTAAGAGGCCTTGTGTTTAATATTTTCACTTTCTTAGATCATTGCTTTGTAAGAAAACCAGTCTAGTCTATTGGAGGATAAGGAGGCATGTGAAGGAGTACCAAGTGCCGAAGACAACAGCCAACACCAACTTTCAGTCTTATGAGTGAGGTCATTTTTTACCGTCCACCCTAGCTGAGCTGATAGAATGACTATAGCTACAAGGGTTGGAAAACTACAGTCCATGGGCCAAATCCAGCCTGCTGCCTATTTTTGAATTGTCTTTGTCTGCTTTTGACTAATTTAATAGAATGAGTTAAATATATAGTTCCAGTGTTTTGACAAAAATACCCTTTGCCATCAAGTCAATTCTGACTCATAGAGACCCTATAGGACAGGGTAGAACTTCCCCATAGAATTTCCAAGGAGCACCTGGTGGATTCGAACTGCTGACCTTTTGGTTAGCAGACATAGCTCTTAACCACTACCTCTTAAAAATATGATATGATAAAAATATATAGGCAAATGCATATTGAAATTAATTATATTTTGATTTTCTATACTACTTCTGAATATGTTAGCTTAAGCAAAGTGCCTCTTACTGGGCGTATGATAGGTATAATTAATGGTTATTAGAAAAGTCTGGGTAAAGAATTTTTGATATATTTCTACAAAACTAAGAAACCAAGTGACTCTAATAACTGAGTAAAAATCCTTTTTAATGTCAAATGATTTCAAAATCTTGGCTTTCAGTGAAATTAAGGAAGCCATCATTGAATTGTCAAAAGTTAATTTAATATTATTTTTAATAGTGAATCAATATGTGATTTTTGGCGTATTACTTGGATGTAGTTCAAAGAATTGAGTGAAATTGCTTTAACAAAATTTCTTCCATTCCCATTTATTAATTTATATTACCAAAATTTTTAGGACTTACATCCATATAAATAAAAACAAGAAATACAACTGGATTTGGACCCTGTTTAATTCTACAAATAATATGGATTTATCATCAGATATATGAATTAATTGAGAAAAAGCAACCACCTATTTTATCAATATAAGCATTCCAATAAACTTTACCTTTTATATTTTAAAATTGTCAAAATTTATAATATAAAACTTTGGATCAATTGTTTACTAATAATACTTGTAATGATAATTCAATCCACAATTTTTGCAATTAGGCTTTATGATCACAGGAAAAAACAAACATGTATAATTTTTTGTTGCAGAAAAAATCTTGGGATGAACAAAAAAACCCTTGAAACAAACCAACAAAAATACCTTATATAAGGCTAAAATATTGCAGAGAAAGAAAATGCAAATATGATTTCAATGAGCGAAAGTAATTATATAAATTTTCTGACTCAAAAAAAGGCTTGTTTTTGAATTTTAAATAAATAGATGTGATTTTTATATTCTATTGATACTTTTACATAAGTGATAAATCAATTTTATGTAACTTCAATATTTGCAATATTTTAAAAATATATTCTTACAACTGCTTAAACTTAGTATAAAAAAATTTTAGGTGTCAACTTAAAATGGGTTATAAAGCTTTCCAAATTCTCAAGGGAATACATAAGCAAAAACATTTGAAAACCACTTCTGTAGGAGCTTTAATCAGAAAAAGATAATCACATTTATGTTTTAGATAAAAATCTGCTTGCTAAAGCTTTGAGTGCTACAAGAATACAGGCAAAAAAAATCATATAGAAAATAATTGAGGCCTTCTAGGTAATCAGTGATGAGGAAATTGCATAGTGGTAGTGGCAGTAGGAGCCCTGGTGCTGCAATGGTTAAGCACTTGGCTGCAAACTGAGCCTGCAAACCAAAAGGTCAATGGTTCGAACCCATCAGTGGCTCCTCAGGAGAAAAGACCTGGTGATCTGCTCCTGTAAAGATTACAGTTTAAGAAACTCTGTGGGGCAATTCTACTCTGTCATATAGGGTCACTATGAGTCCAAATCAACTCAACAACACACAACAATACCAAACTGACAATAGAGTTAACAGTTTCGTGAATGTTTAGAAGATGTAATCATCAAAGATTGTCCTTCTAGCTGATACCTGGCTTTAGGCTTCCCCCTAAGACATTCTCCATGTGGCTACCCAAAATAACCTTCTAAAACATACATGTTCTTTTCTTTGCTTAAACTCTTCAGTAGATTCCCATTAGTCAAAGTAAAAGCTAAAGTGTTGTAACAAAGATGACCCAAAATTTAATGGTTTAATAAAAGAGTTTATTTTGCTCTTGCAACAATCCAGTAGGCATAAGCTCCTTTTTTGTCAAAGGTAATTCAGGCATCTAGATTCCCTTCATCTTGTTAACTTTCATTCCCTGAGGATGTCCTCAAACTGCATGGCCAAAGTTGGCTTGCCACCATGTCGACATATGAGGCCACTGGAGGGGGGAAATGATTAAGGCTATAATCACACATTATTTTTAATCAAGAGATGCCATTATTTCACTCATTACTTCTACCTACATTCCATTAGTGAGAACTTTGTCATGTGGCCACACCCACCTGCACAGGAGACTGTGAAATATAGTCTCTAGTTAACTGGTAATGTACCAATGAAGGAAGAGAGAATTTGGGGAGAAAACTGTAAGTCTGCCTACCATACATACAGAATTATATTCAAAGTAAGGTATTCATCTCATTTAGTTGTTCAGTCAACAGGTATCTAGTTCTAAGCTAATCCTCATTGTAACCAACTCCTCCTGCATTTAATTATACTGGACTACACTTTACTTTTCCGGCACCTTCTGGCACTTGGTGAAGAACAAGCCTCCAGGAATTGAGCGAATATCAACGGAGATGTTTCAACAAATGGATGCAGTGCTGGAGGAGCTCACTCGTCTATGCCAAAAAATTTGGAAAACAGCTACCTGGCTAATCAACTGGAAGAGATCCATATTTGTGCCCATTCCAAATAAAGGTGATCCAACAGACTGTGGAAATTACCAACAATATCATTAATATCACAAACAAGTAAAATTTTGCTGAAGATCATTCAAAGGTGGTTGCAGCAGTACATCGACAGGTAACTGCCAGAAATTCAGCCAGATTCAAAAGAGGACATGGATCAAGGGATATCATTGCTAATGTCATATGGATCCTGGCTGAAAGCAGAGAATACCAGAAAGATGTTTACCTATGTTTTATTGACTATGCAAAGATATTCCATTGTGTGGATCATAGTAAAGTATGGATAACATTGAGAAGAATGGGAGTTCCAGGACACTTAATTATGCTCATGAGGAACTTGTACATAGATCAAGAGAGAGTTGTTTGGACAGAACAAGGGGATACTGTGTGATTTAAAGTTAGGAAAGATGATCGTCAAGGTTGTATCCTTTCACCATATTTATTCAATCTGTATACTGAGCAAATAGTCCGAGGAGCTGGACTATATGAAGAAGAACATGGCATCAGGACTGGAGGAAGACTCATTAACAACCTGTGATATGCAGATGACACAACCTTGCTTTCTGAAAGTAAAGAGGAATTGAAACACTTACTGATGAAGCTCAAAGACCACAGCCTTCAGTATGGATTACACCTCAACATAAAGAAAACAAAAATCCTCACAACTGGACCAATAAGCAACATCATGATAAATGGAAGAAAGATTGAAGTTGTCAAGGATTTCATCTTACTTGGGTACACAATCAACATCCACGGAAGCAGCAGTCAAGAAATCAAACAACATATTGCGATGGGCAAATGTGCTGTAAAAGACCTCTTTAAAGTATTCAAAACTAAAGATGTCACTTTAAGGATTAAAGTGAGTCAGAGTCAACTCAATGGCAATGGGTTTTGACCCAAGCCATGGTGTTTTCAATCGCCTCACATTCATTTGAAAGCTGGACAATGAATAAGGAAGACCAAAGAAGAATCGATGACTTTGAATTATGGTGTTGGTGAAGAATATTGAATATACCATGGACTGCCAAAAGAACAAATAAATCTATCTTGGAAAAAGTACAGCCAGAAAGCTCCTTAGAAGCAAGGATGGCGAGTCTTCATCTCACATACTTTGGACATTGTCTCAGTTATCTAGTGCCACTATAACAGAAATACCGCAAGTGGATGGCTTCAACAAAGAGAAATTTACTCTCTCACAGTCTAGTAGACTAGAAGTCCAAATTCAGCTCCAGGGGAAGGCTTTCTCTGTCTGTCAGCTCTGGAGGAAGGTAGTTGTCATCAATCCTCCCCTGGACTAGGAGCTTCTCTGCACAGGAACCCCGGGTCCAAAGGACACACTGTGCACTTGGCACTGCTTTCTGGGTGATATGAGGTCCCCTTGTCTCTCTGCTCACTTTTCTTTTTTGTATCTCAAAAGAGATTGGCTCAAGACACAATCCAATCTTGCAGATTGAATCTTGCCTCATTAACATAACTGCTGCCTATCCCACCTCATTAACATCATAGAGGTAGGATTTACAACATATAAGAAAATCACATCAGATGACAAAACGGTGGACAATCACACAATACTGGGAATCATGGCCTAGCCAAATTGATACACATATTTTTGAGGGACACAATTCAATCCATGACAGACATGTTAACAGGAGGGATCAGTCCCTGGAGAAGGACATCATGCTTGGTAGAGTAGAAGGTCAGCAAAAAAGAGGAAGACCCTCAAGGAGATGGATTGACATAGTGGCTGCAACAATGGGCTCAAGCATAATAAGAATTGTGAGGATGGCATAGGACCGGGCAGTGTTTCGTTCCGTTATACACAGGGTCACTGAGTTGGAACCAACTTGATGGCACCAAACAACAACAACATTGTTGAGAACTACTTTAAGGAACAACAAAAACAGTCATATAGCCATGTATTCTGGTGTTTTGCTTTGTTTCTAAAAGCCACCAAAATTGCTTTTTAGGTAATCTTTAATTTGTGTTTTTTCTGCTATGGGTCAGTGCCCTTTGGTAGAAAAGAGGGTCTCCAACTCTACTGTAAATGTTTTAGAGATCTGCTTCCTCAGTTTATATAAACTCTCTGTATTAATTGAAATCTACTTTTACTGGATTTCATCTCTTATTTACTGGCAGCTTGGTTTTCAAAAGCATGATCTTATTAGAAAAAGATAAGTCTTTCTCAACTGTCATTCTGTGAGAGAATTTAATGTTACAGAAAATTATTTTCTCAATTATCCCAAGAGTGGTACATACCTAGCATCATTCTAGATGCGTAGGAAATCAGTTAATTCATTACACCTGATAGAAATCTTAGGGCATTAGGGCTTAATCCTTCAAGAATCTCAATCCTAGATTAAGAGTTTGGCAAAAGAGGCCAAAGGATTCCAAAATATTGCTTGAGAAAATAGAAAATGTCCTACCTAAATAGAACAGTCAAAAATTCATTGTGACTTTCAGTGCTAGGAAGGGCAGATGTGAATAGAAAGATTTTATTTTATAGTTTAAAACATATGAGTTTTATTTTTCTTTTTGCCTATACCATGGAAAATAGTTCTAAAATTATCTTCAAAAGTGTTTAGTACCATAATAGGGAAATGTTTTTACAAGACTGATAGTACCTGAAAGTTAAACATAATAGGCCCTTGGGCAGGAGAATAAAAATATATTTAAAAATTTTTAGAACGAGAAGAGTTTCCAACTAAACAACTAGATATTGTTATAAGTTTTTGACTATCCTTATTTTTCTAAGTTCTAAGAGGAGATATATATTAATATCCTTTATTTGATATTTGTCTCAATATAATCAAAATATTTCATATGAAGTACTAGCATAGTGCCTGTTATAAGGAAGTCACTCAGTAAATATCAATTTCCTTCTCTCCTTCTTTTCTCATGGAGAAAATTATGAGAATGTTCCGCTAGATTCTCATTTTATTAGTGGAAGTAAAAACTAAGATGCTGTAACAAAGATACCCCAAAATTCAATAGCTTGATAAAATAGTTTATTTCCCTCTTGTAACAATCCAACAGGCATAATCTGGTAGGGCAGTTGTGTCAACACATTAGAAACTAGAGGACAATTTTTGTTAGAGTAAGGGGCTCTGTAAAGGTCAATTTTTGTCATTGTCTTGTTTGCTTTTGGTCTTTTGGCATGGCTTATAAATTTGAAAGGAGTCCCTGGGTGGTGCAAACAATTAATACATTCGGCTGCTAACTGAAATGCTGGAAGCTTGAGTCCACCCAGAGGTGCCTTGAGAGAAAGGTCTGGCAATCTACTTCTGAAAAATTAGTCATTGAGAACCCTATGGAGCACAATTCTTTCTACTTCCACACACAGGGTCTTCATGAGTAAGAGTCAATCTGACAGCGACTGGTTTTTATAGGTTTAAAATGTGCTGTGGAAATGTGACTTTTATGTTAAATCTATTTTATTTCCCTTTAGAATTTAATCACAGAATTCCTTCAGACAAGGTTATTCTGATCTAGTCATGCCAAAATGAACAAGGCCATAAGGACAAAGACAGAAGTGGCCTCTGGCAGTTACATGCAGCCTCCCCATTACCCTCATTCTCTCTAGAGCCAGGCAGGAGTCAACAGAAAGAACCAAAAAGAAAACAAATCCTTAGAAGGAAAGGAGAGACTATTTTTTGGTCATCCTTTCCCATCAAATTCTTCTATCTGAGCTCTTTCTACCCAAATCTTGGTCAATTTAGGATTTGTTATATAAGCGGATTCTGTCTTACTTGATCATCCTTGACATTGACCTTGATTCTGAGCAAGATTGTGGTAATATATGCAAAAGCATAATTTGAGTTATAAAGTGCTGTATGAAGTTTTATTTTTGTGTGGTGCTTAATCAGTGAGCATCACAGCTTCCCACTCAAATCCTATCTGCATTATTTTATCTATATCCTTTTTTACACAATTGGATGAGGAAAGAAGAGAAAAAGATCTCACACGGAAAGATAATGAAAGCCATTTCCAGTAGCTTTAAACTTTATCCACTTAAACTGCAAATTATTCTGGGAAAAGAGCTATGAATAACTGTGACACTCTAGGAATGCATGGGAAATGAACGGTAATGCAGAAAGTGCTGCTTGTTTTGGTTTTCTTTGTGGAGGGTGGTTTAAATAAACTACTTCCTTTTTTTTTAATTGTACAAAACATGGTTAACTGGTTCAGGAACATTGGAGAGATCGAGCTATTTCATGTCACTCTAGACAGATCACATTCTGTATACCTGCAGCAAAAATAAGTACACATAGGAAACTTGTCACTGTGGCTTTTATTTGTTTGGAGAAACCAAAATATATTTACTTATTTATAAGACTCCTCAGAAAAATCTTTTAAACTAACATAAAAAGAAATGTGGGGACAGATTAAGATTCGGCAAGTGGAACAAAAGTTTTAAAAAAGAATATTAGATTATGAATAAAAACTCAAAACCAAGAAACTATTTATTAGAAAAAATGATGCTGATTTTGAATTTGGAATGGATTATTCGTTTTGTAGATTTGTAAGTTTCCATCTTCCTTCTCTTTTCATCTCTTACTCTCTGATACCATCAGTTTTTTTTGCTTTTTAGTAGCTCAATATTTTATTTATTTTAAGGAAAAGGAGAGGACAAATTGAAGTTGGTCAAATGCTAGACAAATCAGTCTCATTTAAAGGACCAAGGAAAAAGATCTGGGAACAATAACCTCCTCATTCTTTTAATTGCACACAAAAAACAAGTTACAACCTCCATGAGTAACAGATTAGCCCTACTAATCCCCAAGCTCTAGAAGAGTCTCTCATCCATACCCATTCCAATCATTTCCACAGGTCAGGAGATGCCCAGGATGCAACAGATGAGACGTTTTACTCAAATGACTAACAAGAAAGTTTTCAAGTAGGTCATTTTCCTTAATCTCCCCATTCATATTGAATAATTAAGGACTTGAGTTGTCCAATACTCTTAAGAATGCTGTCAAAGTCTCAAATCTTTACAATTCCGGTTTTGTGGTAGATTTTAAATTATTATGAGAAAGATAGTGGAGAGACAGGGAGGCTGAATTTTCTTCCAAGGGTATCTCCTTCCTAATGACTTGAAAAAACTATACTAATTCCACCAAAACCAGAGCCAGGTGTTTGCCTTTCTGTGTCAGATTAGAAGAATTTTGCTCTTAGGTGTATTGGACAAATGGCATTGTGACTGATAAAAGTAGATGTCATCACCAAATAGTCAGAGTGCCTATAACATGCAAGCCAGGGGCTGAAATGTTAATGGATGGGAAATTATGTTATCTTTCATTTCCTCTGTTCTCTTTCCTGGATCCAGAGAAAGGAAATTTCTGGTTAGTAAAACCAACGATTGCTTACAGTAGCTTGACCTGTATAGGTTTCTGACTATTAAAAGACAAATCTTCACATTGTGTAATGGTTTCTTTCTTGTAAATCACATTAACTCAACTGAATTCAACATGTTTTATTTGATATGCTCTACATTATAGACATTATACTCGTTGCTAAGGATACAATGGTGACCAATAACCCAGTCTGCACTCAAGATACTGATAATCTAGTGAGAGAAAAGTTCGATGCAAGAAAATACAGTGTGATAAGTGCTATGATAAGGAGAAGTATAGGGCGCTGTCATTAGGTGCCATTGAGTTGGTTCTGATTCATAGTGACACTATGTACAACAGATCGAAACACTGCCTGGTCTTGTGCCTTCCTCACAATTGTTGCTATGTTTGAGCCCATTGTTGTAGCCACTGTGTCAATCCCTCTCCTTGAGGGTCTTCCTCTTTTTGCTGACCCTCTACTTTACCACGCATGATGTCCTTCACCAGGGACTGGTCCCTCCTGATAACATGTCCAAAGTATGTGAGACAAAGTCTTGCTATCCTTGCTTCTAAGGAGCATTCTGGGTGTATTTCTTCCAAGACAGATTTGTTCATTCTTCTGGCAGTCCATGGTATATTCAATATTCTTCTCAAACACCATAATTCAAAGGCATCAGTTCTTCTTCAGGGACCATAGAGGCTTCCTGGATGAAATGACATTTAAACTGACTTGAACCTGCTTACATATAAACATTTCCTGGGATAGGAGAGGGTGTGTAGAAATGAGAGATGAGTAGAGGATTTACTAGGCAGAGAAACAGAATGTCCAAATACCTTCGATAAGCTTGGCTTGTTCAGAGAAATGCATATGTGGTCATTCATTTTGACTGGAGTTTAGAGTGAAAGGAGATGGGCACCACGTGCTAGAGAGATAAACAGGGGCCCAATCAAGAAAGACCCAAAATGCCTTATTAAGGAGTTTACAAGTCACTGTTCCTTGTCTAGTGAGCCCTCTTCTCCCTCCAGGGAAAGCTGATACATTCTTACTCTTGGTACCTCCACCATCCAGGCAGACAGTGGAACTTCCCAGGCACATTACTATTGAAGAGTTGTGCCAAGTGTAACAATCTCAACTCCAGTCAGACCAAAATCCACACCCCCAAGTCATCGGCTATATTGTTTCCCAATCAGCTAAAGGAGCCTCACCATCTACGAACTATAGCTATCAGAGCCATACGCAATTCCTAATCATTAGTTACCTCCAAAAGCTACACCTGCAAAGATCTCAAATATCCAGTCTTGAACAAATAAACTGCTATCAAAATGCTTTTCAGCACTCACTATATTGTTCTGTTATGGATTGAAGTGTGTCCCCCAAAAATATGTGTCGATTTGGTTAGGACATGATTCCCAGTATTGTGCGATTGTCCTCCATTTTGTGATTTTCCTATGTGTTATAAATCATAATCTCTGCCTGTGGTTAAAGAGGATTAGGGTGGGATGTAACACCCTTGCTCAGGTCACATCCCTGATCCAACGTAAAGGGAATTTCCCTGGGGTGTGGCCCGCACCACCTTTTATCTTACAAGAGATAAAAGGAAAGGGAAGCAAGCAGAGAGTGGGGGACCTCATACCACCAAGAAAGCAGTGCCTGAAGCAGAGCGTGTCCTTTGAACCCAGGGTTCCTGCACGGAGAAGCTCCTAGTCCAGGGGTAGATTGACGACAAGGACCTTCCTCCAGAGCTGACGGAGAAAGCCTTCCCCTGGAGCTGATGCCCTAAATTTGGACTTCTAGCCCACTAGATTGTGAGAGAATATATTTCTCTTTGTTGAAGCCATCCACTTGTGGTATTTCCGTTACAGCAGCACTAGATGACTAAGACATTGTCCATTCTGGATGAGCACTTTACCACATTAACTAGGAGAAAGAAGATGAAAAGAAGGTCCACACATTTAACCACTATTTACTGACACCCTACTCTGCAAAGCCAAAGGCTCTGTTAAACGCTAGAGGATAAAAAAGATAAATAAATCTCATTTTCTGCCTGGAGGAAACTTAAAATCTTAAAGAAAGACAACAAAGGCTAACCATGGAAGGAAATGACTGGAGTTGGAGGCAGGCTTCACTTCTGAATGTTTCTCCACTCTTTATTAACCAAGTAACTTAAGGCAAGAACGTCACCTAATTTCCTCATGACTCAGTTTTCTTTCCCCACGAAATGAGGATAGAAATGCCTTCCTTGCAAAGACTTTTTTTTGTTAATTAGAAAACACGCTTACCACTTTAAGATAGCACGGTGCCTCGCAGAAAGCCAGTATTCCAATAAATGTTGTTGCCATTGATGACGGTGTTATAAATGAAAGCACCACAAAAATTATTTCTAACAGTGAGGAATACAGAACATCTATTCTGTGAGCAGAACATTGAAAGTTAAATAAGATATTAACAAGTAAAGATTTAGGACATGGTCATTCCCAGCTGAGCTACCTGATTGAACAAAGGAACAAAGATCAGAAAGTACAAGACAATGTTTTACCAGGAGTAAGTTCAAAGAAGCATAGCTCTCAGGGAAAGTGAAAAACTCTTTAGAAAGCTGTTGCCACAGGCTAGGTGAGAGCCAAGGAGAACCAGAAGTCTTTTGTACTTAGACATCTCACTAAGCCTTTGTTTAAGCCCAGGTGTAAAGTCTGAGGTTGTGGTTTTCTAGGACATGATCCCCAGCAGTACGTCTGACATTTAGTATCATTTTTTAAAATCAAAATGGCATTTGCCAAATGAACATCTGTTGTACTTTCTCTTATTGCAATGTACCTTCAAAGATAAGTCCTGACAGTCTACAAACTGAATTGTCTTAATTTTGTCACTTTGGCTAAAGCTTTCTTTGTTTTCACAGAATAAGCCAGTTCAAGAAAAAGATTCAGCTGAAATGATTCACCTACATTTACTGCTTTAGAAAGAACTTTGCTCACACTCATGTATCTTGATTTATTCTTTTCAGGAATTTTGAACAGTTGTAGAGACATAGCTTGAGAAGGTTGATAATACATAAATGTCCACCATATTTCTAGCCTTAGGTTAGGTGATTAGGTAGAATAAACTAAAAAAAACAAACTCACTTCCATTGAGTCTATTATGACTTATAGCGATCCCACGTGGTTTCCAAGGCTGTAAATCTCTACAGAAGCAGAATGCCACATCTTTCTCCCAAGGAGCTACTGGTGGTTTCGAACTGCTGACCCTTCAGTTAGCAGTCAGTTGCTTTAACCAGTGCATCACCATGGCTCCTTTTAGGTAGAATGTGTATTACACAAGAGAAGATCATGTGATATAGGAAATTTATCAACTGAGATGGTACTGATTTTATATTTTTATGAGTTAGGATCCAGTGTTTAAAACCCTGAAATTTTTTTTTTTTTTTAAACTTTCACTGCATGGTTTTCTTTAGATTTCTAAGAAAAATCTCGGAAGCTTTACTAATAGACGATATTTAAGCCTGTTTGTAATATATGTGTGCTATGCTTCCATTTATTGTATTACTTTGTCTTCTCTGTGCATAATTGTGTCTTAATATGACAAATGTAGTAGGAGGTTTTCTACCCTAAGAAATTTCCTAGCTCTAATGTTTGAGAACTTCTGAAGTTGTCCGCCTAATACTTCCTAGAAATTAGATGTAAGGCTCTATCTGGAAGTGCCCTTGAGAAACATGGAAAGGTTTTTATTGATGCTAAATTCTTTAAGACATTAATTAACATAATTGTGGTTATTCCCACTAATAACACTTTCATTTTCTAAATTAACTCAGCCTGAGAAATTCTCCTAAAGTATCTGATTTGCATATACTCTGACAATAAAATCTTTCCTGTAGCTTAATATCTTTACAGAGCCATAAAACATGGCCACTACTCTAAATCTGAAAAGGAAAATTTAATTTAATGCCTTACTTAACAATACACAA
Source organism: Dugong dugon (assembly GCA_030035585.1). Taxonomy (NCBI): domain Eukaryota; kingdom Metazoa; phylum Chordata; class Mammalia; order Sirenia; family Dugongidae; genus Dugong; species Dugong dugon. Next base: position 48,296,280 of record CM057465.1, read on the forward strand.
GAAAGTAAAAATCAATTGAGTTGATTATCATGGTAAGTTATCATTTACTCCCTAGAGTGTCAGCTAATTACTTTTTAAATGCACGAATTTCTAGAAACTCTTCTGGAATTTTGTTAATAGCATTGAGTTCCATGGAAAAGGAGGTATTTGTAATTAGGTAAACCTTTGGACCAAGGTAAATAATAGATTATTCTCCTCTATTTTGTTATAAATGTTGTAGTTTAGTATATCAGAATTATATGAAAATGAATTATTCCTGTCGTTGTGTGCCATGGAGTTGATTCTAACTCAAAACAACCCTCTGTTCCTAGAAATTCCAGTTGTTGCTAGGCTTGCAAGTTATTTTTGTGACATTACATCTGTACTTCTTTTTCTCCTCTCTCTGTTCTCCTTCTAAATGATCTGATCAACATTCAGGAGTGTAAATATCACACTTACATCAACGCTTCTCTGATTCATACCTGTAGCCAGAAATCTAGTCTGAGTGCTGGCTTACTATGTCTATATATTATCCTGATATTTGAACATGGAGGCTCACAATGATCTCAGGCTTAACGTGTCTTAAACCAAACCTTTTTCCCCACCCATGAGCACTCCTATTCCAGTACTGGTCTAACTTTTCCAGTGAATGACACTATCATCAGCCAAACTGCAATGAATGGCACTCTCATCCAAGTAACAACTATTGACATCATCCTTCTCAGTACCTTCCCTTCAACACCCCCCACCCAACCCTAGTGATTAAACTTTCACCAAGTCTGGTCAATGTTACTTCTAAAGTATATATGTCTTTATTCCTGGCCACTACTCTAGTCTAAGTCATGTTCACTCTTTGGCTAGATCATGTCCAAATTTGCACTACTCAAAGGCCAACTCAACTGCCTTCTTAAACTACCTCCATTCCAGTCTCCCCACTGCAACCAGAATGATCTTTTAAAAACATTTTTCTAATGACACCACTTTTTTGCTTACAATCCTTCAAAATCTTCCCATTGCACTTGGAATAAAAACCAAAATACTAAATATTATCTGCAAGGCTCTGAAAAATTCTGACTCTGCCTACTCTCCACTTGCATCTCATGCCACTATGCCCCTTGTTGTCTAGTCAGTGGTCCTCTGTTTATTTACTCAATGTTCTGATCTCTTTCCTGCCTCAGGCTGTTGCTTCCACTGCACATCTTTCCCCTTTACTCTTCACATTGCTGGTGCCATCATATCACTTGATAGCTATGGGTGACACCTCCTTTTCTAAAGTAGATCTTCCTTCTTATTCCAATTTGAGTCACCAACAGAATGGGTTCCTATTGGAGGACATCAAAGATGGCCTTATACATATTGATTAATATTATTAAACACCACCTCTGACTGGAATAGCTGTGTGACTGTTTAACCATTTTATTTCCATTCTTAAGAAGCTCTAGTAGCGCAGTGGTTAAAGTGCTCTACTGCTAATCAAAAGGTCAGCAGTTAGAACCCACCAGCCATTCCGAGGAAGAAAGATGTGGTGATCTGTTTCCATAAAGATTTACAGCTTTGCACACCCTTTGGGGCAGTTCTACTCTGTCCTATAGGGTTGCTATGAGTCAGAATTGACTCAACAGCAGTGGGTTTTGATTTTTGGTTTATTTCCATTCTCATGTATGCTGCACACTCTAAATGTAAACCTAATTTTCATAATAAAATAGAAGCAATCCTACACACCAAAATGAATAGTAAGTTTCTAAAAGTCATGGTTATATAGCTCTGAGCATTCCTGATGTTGTCATCTGCCTTCTATCACCAGAGTTACAGAACTGAGTGAGACCATTTAGTTATTCTCAGAAAGAACTACTGTGGTGGTTATTAGTCGTGTTCACGAATATTTCGAGGTCTCCACTTTCTGAGCATATGGTAGGAGGACACTTCCTCCTTCACATTTGAGTTTAGTAGTGGCTGTCATGGATTGAATTGTGTCCCCCCAAAATATGTGTCAATTTGGTTAGGCTGTGATTCCCAGTGTTGTGTGGTTTTCCTCTGTTTTGTGATTGTAATTTTATGTTAAAGAGGATTAAGGTGGGATTGTAACACACTTACCCAGGTCACATCCCTGATCCAATGTAAAGGAAGTTTCCCTGGGGTGTGGCCTGCACCACCTTTTATCTTATAAGAGATACAAAGGAAGGGAAGTGAGCAGAGAGGAAGGGACCTCATACCACCAAGAAAGAAGCACCAGGAGCAGAGCGCGTCCTTTGGACCCTGGGTTCCTGGGAGGAGAAGCTCCTAGTCCAGGGGAAGATTGATCAGAATGACCTTCCTCCAGAGCCGACAAAGAAAGAAAGCCTTCCCCTGGAGCTGACTCCCTTAATTTGGGCTTCTAGCCTACTAGACTGTGATAAAATAAATTTCTCTTTGCTAAAGGCATCCACTTGCGGTATTTCTATTACAGCAGCACTAGATGACTAAGACAGTGGCCATGTGACTTGCTTTGTCCAAAGAAACGTAAACAGACATGTCATTTTCAGGCTGCAACTCAGAACCCAATACCTAATTCTTCACTGTCTTAATTACCTATAGCTGCTGTAACAACAACAAAACCAAAAAACGAGAAGTGGGTGGCTTTAAAAAATAGGAATTTATTTTCTCACAGTTCTGAAGGCTAAAAATCAAAATCAGGATATCAGTTGTGTCAATTCCTTCTGTGGGACTCTATTCTAGTTTCTGGTGTCTACTTCTACTGGAAATCCTTGGTTTTCCTTGTCATCCCTTGGTATTCCTTTGCTTGTAGAGGGGTCCTCACATGTCTGTCTTCTCCCTGTGTGTGTGTCTGTGTCTATTATGCTCTTTTTATAAGAAGCCACTCAGAAGTGATTAGGTTTAGGACCTACCTTACTCTGGTAGGACCTTATTAACATAACAAAAGAAAACCCCTGTTTCTAAACAGGGTCATATTTACAGGTTCAACAGTTAGGGCTCTCACATATCTTTTGGAGGAAACAATCCAAACCATAATAGTCACATTTTTTTTTTTCTGTGATTATGGAAGCATGAGTTGAATTGGTGGCTGCTCCATTGGTCTGGGTGGTGGAGTTAGGAAAATGGAAAAGAGCCTCCAAATGACCTGCAAAGGGCATGCAGCCTGAGTAAGAAACATACATTTGCTGTTCAGGCTACTGAGACTTAGGTTTTTTGTTGTTGTTGTTTTTTAATTTCTGCATTGTAACCTAGACTATCCTGATTGATACAACTACCGTGCCACTGAAATCCATATGGGCATGCCAAATCCTAGGTGAGAGCTTCCCCTAAAGTTATCTTTTTCTCATAAGATCATCTGCAAGTTTTATATCTGCATGTGAACATTTCACTTGCTAACACTGAACTTGACATGATGACTGCCTGTCCACCTCTAATCCTTCTGCATAGCAACAAATAGAATACACTTATATGTGCTCCATCATCAAGTGACATGAAGGCACAGGGAGGGAAGGGGGTAGAATAGAGTTGTAATTACTGATTGGTATATCCAGCAGAGCTTATCCTCAATCAAAAAGAAGAAAGTATATATTTAATGACCAAAGTAAAGTTCAAGCTTTCAAAGGATGAAAATGTGCTTTTAGATCAAAGGTCAGTTGCAACATTTTATCTGAAAATGAATAAATCAAATTGCAAATTGGAAGAAAATGATGAGGTATATTTTTAAAAGTACAAAATCTTAGAAAAATGTTTTAATTTTTCAAATATTAGGAGTGCAGAAACTCTATCATTATTTTTATTTGCTGAATAATTAGGATAGTAATGTAAAGCCTAAAATCCCTAGCTGGTGTAAACAGTTTGCTCCAGGTACTAACCTTAAGGTTGGCAGTTCAAACCCACTCAGAAATGGCAAAAAAGGAAGGCTTGGTAATCTACTTCCGTGAAGATTGTTGTTGCTAGGTGCTGACAAGTCAGTTCCAGCTCACAGTTACCCAACGTACAACAGAACGAAACACTGCTCAGTCCTGTGTCATCCTAAAAATCTTTGCTATGTTTGAGCCTATTGTTGCAGCCACTGTGTCAATCCATTTCATTGACGGTGTCCTTCTTTTTTGCTGACCCTTTATTTTACCAAACATGATGATGTCCTTCTCCAGGGTCTGGTCCCTCCTGATAACATCTCCAAAGTACGTGAAACAAAGTCTCGCCATCTTTGCTTCTAAGAATTGTGGTTGTACTTCTTCCAAGACAGATTTGTTCATTCTTTTTGGCAGTCCATGGTTTATTTAATATTTTTCACCACCACCAACATTCAAATGCATCAATTCTTCTTCTTTGGTCTTCCTTATTCGTTGTCCTGCTTTCACATGCTTACGGGGCAATTGAAAATACTGTGGCTTGGGTCAGGCACACCTAATCCTCAAGGTGGTATCTTTGCTTTTTAACACTTTAAAAAGATCTTTGATAACAGATTTGCCCAATGCAATATGTCACTTGATTTCTTGACTGTGGCAACCATGAGCGTTGATTGTGGATCCAAGTAAAATGAAACCCTTGATAACTTCAATCTTCTCTCGTTTATCATGATGTTGCTTATAGGTCCAGTTGTGAGGATTTTGGTTTTCTTTGTGTTGAGGTGTAATCCATACTGAAGGTGGTAGTCTTTGATCCTCATCAGTAAGTACTTCAAGTCCTCTTGGCATTCAGCAAGCTAGGTTGTGTCATGTGCATATTATAGGTTGTTAATGAGTCTTCCCTCAACGCTTCTTCACAAAATCCAGCTCTGTGGAATATTTGCTCTGCATACAGATTGAATAATTATTGTGAAAGGATATAACCCTGACACACACCTTTCCTGATTTTAAACCACACAGTATCCCCTTGTTCTGTTTGAATGATTGCCTCCTGGTCTATGTACAAGTTCTACATGAGCAAAATAAAGTGTTCTGGAATTCCCATTCTTCGCAATGTTATTCATAATTTGTTATGATCCACACAGTCGAATGTCTTTTTTTTTTTTTTTTTAATATATATTTTATTGTACTTCAGGTGAAAGCTTACAGAGCAAATAGTTTCTCATGAAATAGTAGTACACATGTTGTTTTTTGACATTGGTTAACAACCCCACAACGTATTAAGCCTCTAAATTCTCAACCTTTTTTTTTGATGAAAATTACAGATGGCCAAAGATACACCGTTTCAAAAATTTCTACATTCACAGTTCAGTGACATTGACTACGCTCTTCCAACTGTGCTGTTATTCTCACTTAAGATGAAGGCTTACAGAAAAAATAGTTTTTCATTTAACAGTTACTACACATGTTGCCCTATGACAATGGTTAACAATCTCACAGCACATCAAGAATATCCTTACTCCACCTTGTGTTCCCTATCACCAGGGGGCTTCCTTGTCCCCTTCTGTCTTCTGGAACTTGTCAGTGGACTATTGTACCTCTTTAGTCTCATTTGTTTATTTATTTATTTATTTATTTATTTATTTTTATTTTATTTAAACACCATTTCAAAACTTTTTACTTACACATTTAAGTGATATTGACTATGCTCTTCCAATTGTGCTGCCATTCTTGCCCAAGATGAAGGCTTACAGGACAAAACAGCCTCCCATTTAATAGTTACTACAAATGTTGCCCTATAGCAGTGGTCAACACTCTCACAATACATCGACAGTGTCCTTATTCAATTTGTGTTCCTTATCATCAGTTTCCTACTCTCCCTCTGCCTTCTGGCCCTTGTCACCGGACTCCTGTACATCGTTAGTCCCATTTAGTTTTACTGGGGTGTCCCTTCCCAGGCTTAACATCGAACCTTGAAGGTAACTTCCCCTCTGAGCTGAAAGGGTGTCTGGGGGCCACACTCTCGAGGTTTCTCTAGTATTCTTTAGGCCAGTATATCTGGTCTTCTTTTTTTTTTTTTTTTTTGGGAGTTAAAATTATACTCTACATCCTACTCCAGCTCTGCCCAGAACCCTCTGTTGTGATCCTGGTCAGAGGAGTCATTGGTGGTAGCCGGGCACCATCCAGCTGTACTGGGCTCAGTCCCGTGGAGGCCTTGGTAGCTGTGGACCATTAGTCCTTCGGACTAATCTTTTCCTTGTATCCTGTTCTCTTCGTTCTCCCTTGTTCCCGAAGGGATGAGATCAGTGGAGTATCTTAGATGGCCGCTCATAGGCTTTTAAGACCCCAGACACTACTCGCCAAGGTAGAATGTAGAGCATTATCTTTATAAGTGGTGTCATGCCAATTGAGCTAGATGTTCCCCGAGATCATGGTCCCCAGAGCCCTCCGTCCAACAACTCAGTCCCTCGGGGGGTTTGGATGTGTCTATAGGGCCTCCATGACCTTTCCTTGTGCAGGTTGTGTTAGTTTCCCCTGTACTATGTACTATCTCATCTCTCACCCAAGTTGCCACTTACCTATTACCTATTTAGTATTCCCCCCCCCTCCCATCCCTGGTAACCAACAAGGATTGTTACATTTTGCATGTGAATTTTTTCATGGGTTTTTACAATAGAGGTCTCATACAATATTTGTCCTTTTGTGATTGACTTATTTCACTCAGCATGATGTCCTCCAGTTTCATCCATGTTATGAGATGGTTCACCGATTCATTGTTCTTTCTCGTTGCATAGTACTCCATTGTGTGTATGTACCATAGTTTGTGTATCCATTCGTCTGTTGATGGACATTGAGGTTGTTTCCATCGTTTTGCTATTGTGAATAATGCTGCCATGAACATAGGTGTGCATATGTCTATTCGAGTGATGACTCTTATTTCTCTAGGATATATTCCTAGGAGTGGGATTGCTGAATCGAATGGTACGTCTATTTCTAGCTTTCTGAGGAAACGCCATATCATTTTCCAAAATGGCTGTATCATTTTGCATTCCCACCAGCAGTGTATAAGAGTTCCCGTCTCCCCGCAGCCCCTCCAACATTTGTTATTTCCAGTGTTTTTGATTCGTGCCCGTAATGCCGGGGTGAGATGGTATCTCATTGTGGTTTTAATTTGCATTTCTCTAATGGCTAGTGATCGCGAGCATTTCCTCATGTGTCTGTTGGCCATTTGAATGTCTTCCTTGGTGAAGTGTCTGTTCATTTCCTTTGCCCATTTTTTGATAGGATTGGTTGTCTTTTTGTTGTAGAGGTGTTGGATTTTCTTGTAGATTATGGAGATTAGACCTTTGTCTGACTTGTACTGTCCAAAAATTTTTTCCCAGTCTGTAGGTTCTCTTTCAACTCTTTTGGTGAAATCTTTTGAAGAGCATAGATGTTTGATTTTTAGAAGATCCCAATTATCTAGTTTATCTGTTGGGTTTTTTGTGTTGATGTTTATGGTTTGTATCCTGTTAATGCCATGTATTAAGGTCTGAAGTGTTGGTCCTATTTTTTCTTCTATGAATTTTATAGTTTGAGGCTTTATATTCAGGTCTTTGATCCATTTTGAAGTAGTTTTTGTATATGGTGTGAGGTACGGGTCCTGTTTCATTTTTCTACAAATGGATATCCAGTTTTGCCAGCACCATTTGTTAAAAAGACTGTCTTTTCCCCATTTGATGTATTTTGGGCCCTTGTCAAAAATCAGGTGACCGTAGGTGGATGGATTTACATCTGAGTTCTCAATTCTGTTCCATTGGTCAATGTCTCTGTTGTTGTACCAGTACCAGGCTGTTTTGAGTACTGTAGCTGTATAGTAGGTTCTCAAGTCAGGTAGTGTGAGTCCTCCAACTTTATTCTTCTTCTTCAGTAGTGCTTTACTTATTCGGGGTTTCTTCCCTTTCCATATAAAGTTAATAATTAGTTTTTCCATCTCTTTGAAGAATGTTGTTGGTATTTGTATCGGAATTGCATTGTATTTGTAAATTGCTTTAGGTAGAATTGCCATTTTCACAATGTTGAGTCTGCCTATCCATGAGCATGGTATGTTTTTCCATTTATGTAGATCCCTTTGGGTTTCATGCAGCAGTGTTTTGTAGTTTTCTTTGTATAGGTCTTTTATATTCCTGGTCAGATTTATTCCCAAGTATTTTATCTTTTTAGGGGCTATTGAAAATGGTATTGATTTCCTGATCTCCTTTTCATCGTTCTCTTTACTGGTGTATAGGAATCCAACTGATTTTTGAATGTTTATCTTGTATCCTGCTACTCTGCTGAATCTTTCTATTAGTTCCAGTAAATTTCTCGTGGAGTCTTTAGGGTTTTCTATGTATAGTATCATATCATCTGCAAACAGGGAGAGTTTAACTTCTTCATTACCAATTTGGATGCCCTTTATTTCTTTCTCTTGCCTTACTGCTCTAGCGAGAACTTCCAGCACAATGTTAAATAGGAGTGGTGATAAAGGGCATCCTTGTCTTGTTCCTGTTTTCAGGGGGAATGTTTTCAGCCTTTCTCCATTAAGAATGATGTTGGCTGTTGGTTTTGCATAGATGCCCTTTATGATGTTGAGAAATTTCCCTTCTATACCTATTTTATTGAGAGCTTTTATCAGGAATGGGTGTTGGACTTTGTCAAATGCCTTTTCTGCATCAATTGAGATAATCATGTGATTTTTTTCTTTCCTTTTATTTATGTGGTGGATTACGTTGATGGATTTTCTAATGTTAAACCATCCTTGCATACCTGGTATGAATCCTACTTGGTCGTGGTGTATTATTTTTTTGATATGATACTGAATTCTATTGGCTAGAATTTTGTTCAGAATTTTTGCATCTATATTCATGAGAGATATTGGTCTGTAATTTTCTTTTTTTGTGATGTCTTTGCCTGGTTTTGGTATCAGCGTTATGCTGGCTTCATAGAATGAATTTGGAAGTGTTGCTTCCTCTTCTATGCTCTGAAATAACTTGAGTAGAACTGGTACGAGCTCTTCTGTAAATGTTTTGTAGAATTCTCCAGTGAAGCCATCTGGGCCAGGGCTTTTTTTGGTTGGGAGTTTTTTTATTACCTTTTCAATCTCTTCTCTTGTTATGGGTCTGTTCAGATTTTCAATATCACTTTGTTGTAGTTTGGGTAGGCCGTATGTTTCTAGAAATTTATCCATTTCCTCTAGGTTTTCAAATTTGTTGGAATATAGTTTTTCATAATATTCTGTTATAATCCTTTTTATTTCAGTTGGGTCTGTTGTAATGTCCCCCATTTCATTTCTTATTTGGGTTATTTGTGCCCTCTGCTGTTTTTCTTTTGTCAGTCTGGCCAGTGGTTTGTCGATTTTGTTGATTCTTTCAAAGAACCAACTTTTGGTTTTGTTGATTCTTTCTATTGTTTTTCTGTTCTCTATTTCATTGATTTCTGCTCTGATCTTTACTATTTCCTTTCTTCCGGTGGTTGTAGGCTTTTTTTGTTGTTCTCTTTCTATTTGTTTGAGTTCTGTAGTTAATGTTTTGATTTTGTCCCTTTCTTCTTTTTTGATATGTGCATCTATTGCTATAAATTTTCCTCTGAGGACTGCCTTTGCTGTGTCCCAAAGGTTTTGGTATGATGTGTTTTCATTTTCATTTGATTCTAGGAATTTTTTAATTCCATCTCTGATTTCTTCTATTACCCATTGATGTGTAAGCAGATTATTATTCAGTTTCCATGTGTTTGATTTTTTTTCCTTGCTCTTTCTAGTGTTAATTTCTACCTTGATGGCATTGTGGTCAGAGAAGATACTGTGAATTATCTAAGCATTTTGGATCTTGTTGAGGATTGCTCTGTGGCCTAAGATGTGGTCTATTCTGGAGAACGTTCCATGTGCATTGGAAAAGAATGTGTACTTTGCAGCGGTTGGATGGAGTGTTCTATATATGTCTATGAGGTCCAGTTGGCTGATTGTGTCCTTTAGGTCTTCTGTATCTTTGCTAAGTTTCTTTTTAGTTGTTCTGTCCTTTACTGAGAGTGGTGTGTTGAAGTCTCCTACTATTATTGTGGAACTGTCAATTTCTCTTTTCAGTGCTGTTAGAGTTTTTTTTATGTATTTTGGAGCCCTGTCATTGGGTGCATAGATATTTATTATGGTTATGTCTTCATGATGGATCATCCCCTTAATCATTATATAGTGTCCTTCTTTGTCTTTTATGGTAGATTTGGTTTTAAAGTCTATTTTATCTGAGATTAGAATTGCCACTCCTGCTCTTTTTTGATAGTTGTTAGCTTGATATATTTTTTTCCAACCTTTGATTTTTAATAAATTCACATCTTTGTTTCTAAGATGTGTCTCTTGTAGACAGCAAATAGATGGATCCTGTTTTCTTATCCATTCTGCCACTCTCCGTCGCTTTATGGGTGCATTGAGTCCATTTACGTTCAGTGTAATTATTGATAGATGTGAGTTTGTTGCTGTCATTTTGTAGTGCTTTTTTTTGTGATGCTGAAGTTTTCTTTGTTCTTCTTACTCTCTTGTGCTGAGTTCCTTTTGTTTGTGGATTTTGTGTTCATTTCTTTTGTTTTTGTAGGTTTTGTTTTTGTGGAGACTTTATGTTTTTCGTCTTTATTTTTATGAGTTGGTTTGTTAACTTTTTTTGTGGTTACCATGAATTTTACCCTTATCTTTATAATTTTGAAGCAGTCTACCGTTACTTGGTATCGCCTTGCCTTCTTCTCCTTTAGAAGGTTCTATACCTATGCCGTTTGTTCCCTCTTTCATTGTTTTGATGTTGTTGTCATCCTTTGATTGATTTCTCTGATTCCCTGTTGTATATCTTTTGTTTTTGGAAAGTCGTCTGTAGTTCAGTTCCTAGAATGGTATCTGGTTCATGTTAACCTGCGTCCTAGGTCCTAGGTCCTGCCTGAGGGCTTAAGCTGTTTGTCCTCAGATCGAAGAACTCCCTTTAATAATTCTTGTAAGTTTGGTTTGACTTTTGCATATTCCTTTAGTTTCTGTTTATCTGGAAATGACCTAATTTCACCATCAAATCTGAATGAGAGTTTTGCAGGATATATTATTCTTGGCTGACAATTTTTTTCTTTCAAGATTTTATATATGTCATCCCATTGCCTTCTTGCCTGCATGGTTTCTGCTGAATAATCTGAGCTTAGTCTTATTGTTTCTCCTCTGTATGTGACTTCTTGTTTTTCCCGAGCTGCTCTCAGGATTCTTTGTTTGTCTTTAGTTTTAGCGAGTGTGAATATGATATGTCTTGGTGATTTTCTTTTGGGGTCTATTCTATATGGGGTTCGTTGAGCTTCTTGGATGACCAGCTTTTCATCTTTCATGATATTGGGAAAGTTTTCTGTCAGCAGTTCCTCAATGATCCTCTCTGTGTTTTCTGTTTTCTTCCCCTGTTCTGGTATGCCAATCACTCGTAAGTTTTTGCTTTTAATTGTGTCCCACATAACTCTCAGGGTCTCTTCATTTTTCTTTGTTCTTTTTTCTGAGTTTTCCTGAAACAGAGTTGCATCCAAGTGTTTGTCTTCAGTTCCACTTATCCTGTCTTCCATGGTTTCAAATCTACTTCTCAGCCCTTCTATGACACCGTCCATTTCTGAAGTCTTGTTGTTTATCTTTTGGATTTCTAATTGTTGTTTTTGTATAATTTCGAGTTGTGAATTTATTTTGGCATTTTGTTCTTGCATCATCTTCCTGAATTCTTCCAATTTTTTGTCTGTATTTTCCATAAATTTGTCTATTTTTTCCTCATGTTTGTCAGCTTTTTGCCTCAGTTCTTGGAAAATTCCGAGTATTAGTGATTTGAGTTCCGTATCAGGTACTTCTAGTGCATTTTCTTCCACAGGAGAGTTATCTGGTGTTTTAATTTGGACGCCTATTGGAGCCATCTTGTCTTGTTTTTGTAAATGTTTTGATATTGTTTGCTGTTTTTGGGGCATTCAGTAGATATTTCTCTCATTTATTGATTGTAGATTTTTTTTTTTTTTTGTTCTTGTGGTACAGCTGGGCAGATCTAGTTGAGGAGGAGCCACTGGGATGGGTTGCTTGTGGCACTCACCGCAGCCACCAGGACGGTCGGTAGTCAGTGCTGGGCAGGTTCCAATAGGGCGTGCCTGCACCGCTTGGTGATGTGATGTCTAGTGCACGGTGCAGGTAGGTAGGGTGCAGCGGGAAGATGGTTATGTGTGAAGCTAAGCTGGATATGGGAGAGAGGAGAGAGGAGGAGGAGCAAAAAGCGTACAAACATAAAAGAATGCTAGGGGAGTTTGTCGTTGGAATGTACAGATGAGAGACTATGGGATGGAGGAAACCAGAAGGGGGAAGAGAAAGAAAAGGAAAGAATGACCAAATGAAAATCAGAAAAGTTAAAAGACTGCAAAGTTCCCAGGGATCCCACCGATGCAGCTATGAGGTCTGGGGGAGTCGGTCTCAATTTTCACAGCTCACCCTGGCCAGAAGGTACAGAGGCATACATCGCCTGGTATTCAGGGATCAGAAAGAGAAGGAAGAGATAGAGGGACAAGAAATTAAGCAATGAAGAAAGACAAAAGAGAAAAAGAGGTAAAATATGACAGAACTAATCAAAAAAGGAAGAAAAATAAAATTGAGGGAAAAAAAAAAAAAAAAAAGGGCAACACCAGCAGTCAGTGCCTACAAATGGGACCCAGAGAGCCCCCACTCAGGGGCGCAAATTCCAAGAAGCCGATAGTCTCGGGGTTAAGTGACCGTGGCCACGGGAAGCAGAGGGGCCAAAGAACAAAGGCCCCAGGATCCCACCCGCGTGGGAGCCCAGACCTGGAAACAGCCACACGCCCGAACGCAGCCCTACAGCCCCCCAGGAGAGAGCAGAGACGGCCCTCGGAACCAGGCACCCAGGCAAAAGGAGGGGGAGGCGGCAGAAAAAGGTCCGCTAGGTGCCAGCAAACGGCTCCCAGAAAGCCCCCAGCCCGGGCGCGCGGAACCCAAGCACCGGCGCCCCCCCGCCCAGGGACCCCGGCCACGGAAAGCAGAGGGGTGAACGAACAAAGGCCCCGGGATCCCACCCACGCGGGAGCCCAGACCCAGAAACAGCCACACGCCCGCACGCAGCTCCACAGCCCCGCAGGAGAGAGCAGAGACAGCACCCGGACCCAGGCACCCAGGCAAAAGGAGGGGGAGGCGGCAGAAAAAGGTCCGCTAGGTGCCAGCAAACGGCTCCCAGAAAGCCCCCAGCCCGGGCGCGCGGAACCCAAGCACCGGCGCCCCCCCGCCCAGGGACCCCGGCCACGGAAAGCAGAAGGGTGAACGAACAAAGGCCCCGGGATCCCACCCACGCGGGAGCCCAGACCCAGAAACAGCCACACGCCCGCACGCAGCCCTACAGCCCCGCAGGAGAGAGCAGAGACGGCACTCGGAACCAGGCACCCAGGCAAAAGGAAGGGGAGGCGGCAGAGAAAGTTTCGCTAGCTGCCAGCAAACGGCTCCCAGAAAGCCGCCAGCCCAGGCGCGCGGAATCCAAGCACCAGCACCCCCCAGCCCAGAGACCCTGGCCACGGAAAGCAGGGGATCCCCAGCTGAGGCGGAGAGGGGTGGGTGATGGGAGAGCGCGCACCGCAGTTTACCGGTCGTTCTGTCTCCGACCAGATGCTCTGCAAGGCTGCTCTCCCGTTTGCTGGTCTCCGATAGGAATCCAAGATGGTGGATCCGCGCTGCGTTAGCTGGTAAGGAATCTCTGCCTAAGTCTCTCCTCGCTCTCCGTTCTCTTTTAGTATTCTCACTCCGTTTGGTGTTTGGCTGAGTTCTTTATCTCTTCATTTGGTGTTCTAGGGTTTCAGGATTGTTGATTCTCTGTTAGGCTTAGTTTTTCGGATCTTTGCTGTGGAGGGACGGCGTGGTGTTTCTGCCTAGAGCGCCATCTTGCCCCTCTCCTCTCGAATGTCTTTACATAGTCAATACAACACAGATAAACATCTTCCTGGTATTCTCTGCTTTCAGCTGAGATCCATCTGACATCAGCAATGATATCCCTCATTCCACATCCTCTTCTGTATCTGGTTTGAATTTCTGGCAGTTCCTTGTCATTGTACTGCTGCAACCATTTTTGCTTTATCTTCAGCAAAATTTTACTTGTGTGTGACATTAATGATATTGTTTGATAATTTCTACATTCTGTTGGATCACCTTTCCTTGGAATGGGCACAAATATGGACCTCTTTCAGTCTGTTTGCCAAATTTGTCTTCCAAATTTCTTGGCATAGACAAATGAGTGCTTTCAGTGTTACATCTGTTTGTTGAAACATCTCAGTTGGTATTCCATCAGTTCCTGGAGCCTTATTTTTCGCCATTCCCTTCAGTGCGGCTTTGACTTCTTCCTTCAATACCATCAGTTCTTGATCATATGCTGCCTCCTGAAATGGCTGAAAGTTGACCAATTATTTTTGGTATAGTGACTCTGTGTATTCCTTCTATCTTCTTTTAATGTTTCCTGCATCATTCAATATTTTGCCTGTAGCCTCCTTCAATATTGCAACTCAAGGCTTGAATATTTTCTTTGTTCTTTCAGCTTGAGTAATGCCGAGTGTGTTTGTGGTTTTCTAACTCCAGGTCTTCACACAGTTCATTATAATACTTTACTTTGTCTTCTCGAGCTGCCCTTTGAAATCTTCTGTTCAGCTCTTTTACTTCACCATTTCTTCCTTTGGTTTTAGCTGCTCTATGTTCAAGAGCAAGTTTCAGAGTCTCTTCTGACATCCATTTTGGTCTTTTCTTCCTTTCTTGTCTTTTTAATGACCTTTTTCTTTTATCATGTATGATACCCTTGATGTCATCCCACAACTCGTCTGATCTTTGATCTTTAGTGTCCAGTGTGTCAAATCTATTCCAGAGATGGTCTTTAAATTCAGGTGGGATATACTCAAGGCCATACTTTAGTTCTCGTGGACTTGTTTCAATCTTCTTCAGCTTCAGCTTAAACTTGCATATGAGCAAGTCTGCCCCTTACATTGTTCTGACTGATGATATTGAGCTTCTCCATTGTCTCTTTCCACAGATGTATTCTATTTGAATCCTGTGTATTCCGTCCGGTGAGGTTCATGTGTATAGTAAAGATTAGAGCCAAGAACACCCTATGGAGCAGTTCTACTCTGTAACACATGGGGTCACAATAAGTCGGACTCATTAGCAACATTTTTTTTTATGTAAAGCCTAGTTATGGAATTCAAAACTATATTACAGATTTTCACTAGACAAGCCATTGGAAAAAAATTCTCATGAAGCATAAATCCCTGAAGGCTTTTATTTTTATTTATTTATTTATTTTTACCATATATATGCTTGTTATTCTGTAAAACCCTAAAGATGCCCAGAATTTTACCTATCATCTTTGAATTATAAGACTTATGTTGATGACACATCCAAGACTGACTGAATATTTTTGGTAAAATACAACAGTATACTTGTGCCTTGGTGCGTCAAATACATTTTTAATATTCAGATATTTTAGAGCCTTAGTTGAAAGTGCATGTTATAGAAGCATGTGTTTGGAAGTTACTTTAAAACTGTGCATTAAAATGAATGTTCAATTTTATTTAACATTTTATGGTGTGGTTTAATGCTGTTATCCTGAATATTACTACTATCTGAATTTATTTTTAAAGACAAGTGCAGTATTTTTAAGTTTTAATCAATCTTCTAGGTAGAGAAACTGTAATTCTGGTTCTGCCTGTGTGACTCTTGCTCAGAGTCTGTAAAATATTTTCATAGGTTAATAATCGTTAAGTACATGTTTATTCATTGACTTGCAGTGGCTGTATTTTTACAAAATGCTTGTTGAGTTTCTTAAACCAATAAAACAAGCCTATTGCCTTTGAGGTGATTCCAACTCATGGCAACTCTATAGGACAGAGTAGAACTGCCCGAGTTTCCAAGGAATGACTGGTAGATTTGAACTGCAGACCTTTTGGTTGACAGCTGAGCTCTTAACCACTGGGTCACCAGGGCTCCTGCTGAGTTTCTTAGGCACTTTAAATTATGCCTACATTTTTCGGTCATTTCCTTTCAAGTACTTCCCCCAGGAATGTCTATCAGTTATCCTTCAAAAAACAAAACAAAGTTAAAAGAGCACTGCTCCAGAGAAGTTGAGCCAATCTTCTTTGTTCTGTAACTTTAACCTTTTATGTCCTTGTATACCTTTTGTAGCAAAATTTAGCTCGTCAGGATTTCTACAAGGTCTAGTTATATTTTGTAGATGATAATGCACGTGTGTGTTTGAATATCTTCTGGAAGGCAGTGTTTCTAAGATATATTTAAATAATACCCTGCAGTCAGTCTTTAGTGGACTAAGTGATTAAAGTGCAACATTTCCAGGGTGTAACTATTTGGAAGCAAATATATTACATAATTGACATTTTACAACACAACATTTTCTAACAGCTAAGCAGTAATAAAACTGCCGTGCTTATCCAGCAAAGGACCAGGCAGTGTTCTGTTTTGTTGTAAATAGCGTCGCTATGAGTCAGAACTGACTCGACAGCACCCAACAGCAACATAAAGCAGTTCAAAAAAAAAATCAGTAGGTTATGCCTTAGGTAACACTTTTCAACCTAATAACTTATATATTATTATTTATTAGAGATTTGTTAAACCTGTCAAAGTCATAAAGTGGGCTTGTTCACTTATTCTTAGGACTGTTTTTAATTGCCTTCTAATAAAGTCAGCTTAAACAATAAACTGTCATGAGGCTGGTTTCTTTTTCTCTTCACACACAGGAGTGTATTTAAATATAAAATTTCCTAACTTCTGTTATGTAGGGCTACCAAACATTGGTTCAAAATTAAGCTAAACATTATTAGATTCATGATGCAAGCATCTTGCAAGAATCAAAAAATTGGGGTTCCAGTCCTGATTCTGTCACAGGCTACAGTGAAGAAATGGAACATCACACTTAACCTATCTGAGGCTGTTACAATGTCTATAATGCCAGTGGGCTGAATCAGAGATTGTGAACTTTGTTCCAGCTTTGCATTCTTTAATCTATATTATAACTTCCTTTTTTAAGTTGGTCATAAGAGTTCTTAACACTGTTAAACATAAAATTTGTTACATTTGAAGAAGAGTTGGTTTGTTAAAGAGTTACTAAACCAAAAAAACCAACCCACCGCTGTTTATTAGATTACAACTCATTGCAACCCTATGAGACAGAACAGAACTGTCTCATAGGGTTTCCAAGGCTGTAATCTTTATGGAAGCAGACTGCCACATCTTTCTGCTGTGCTGTGACTGGTGAGTTCCAACCACTTACTTCTCTGTTAGCAGCCTAGCACTTTAACCACTGCACCACCAGGGCTCCTCAAAAGAGTTACTAGACAATTTTAATCCTAAATATATGCTCCCAAATCTAAGCATGGTAAAACATTATATACCACAGTCACTGAATATTGCCACTCAAACTGATAGTTTCTTTGCCTGTATGCCAATCATCAGCCTATTTATAATTACATTGGTTCCCCATTTTCTTCCTCCTCTGCTCTGTGTTGCAGGGGATGGGCCATGTGTTTCCCAGGTTCTATCACTGTGGCAGCAAAAGCAGAGAACTGATGGCATGCAGCTGTCTGTGCCTTGTAGGGTTGATACTTAGGCAGCCCACAAGTAATGACTCACCAGGGCAGACTAAAAGATCCCTCTATAGGCAATCTCCCCACGCATCTGTCAGTTTGTCATCCTGTGGTGGCTTGTGTGTTGCTGTGATGCTGGAAGCTATGCCACCAGTATTTCAGATACCAACAGGTTTCAGTAGAGCTTCCAGACTAAGAGAGACTAGGAAGAAGAACCTGGTAATCTACTTTTAAAAAATTGGCCAGTGAAAACCTTATGTATAGCAGTGGAACATTGTCAGATATAGTGCTGGAAGATAAGCTCTTCAGGTTGGAAGGCAATCAAAATACAACTGGGTAAGAACTGACTCCTAAAAGTTGAGTTGACCTTAATGACATGGATGGAGTCAAGCTTTCAGGCTCTTCATTTGCTGAGGTGACACAACTCAAAAAGGAAGAAACGACAGCAAACTTCCATTAATAGAGCATGGAACGTACAAAGTATGAATCTATAAAAATTGGAAGTCATCAAAAATGAAATGGACCACATAAAAGTCGATATCTTAGGCATTAGTGAGCTAAAATGGACAGATATTGGCCATTTGAATTGGACAATCACATGGTCTACTATGTCGGGAACAACAAATTGAAGAGGAATGGCATTGCATTCATTGTCAAACAGAAGATTTCAAGATCTATCCTGATAGTGCTGTCAGTCATACGATAATATCCATATGTCTACAAGGAAGACCAGTTAATATGACTATTCAAATTTAAGCACCACTAATGTCAAAAATGGAGAAATAGAAGATTTTTACCAACTTCTGTAGTACGAAATTGATCAAACATGCAACCGAGATGCATTGATAATTATTGGTGATTGGAATGCAAGAATTGGAAACAAAAAGGAATGGTAGTTGAAAAATATGGCCTTGGTGATAGAAACAATGGTGGAGATCACATGATAGAATTTTGCAAGACCAATGACTTCTTCATTGAAAATATCTTTTATCAACAACATAAACAGTGACTAAACACATGGACCTCCCCAGATGGAATACACAGGAATCAAACTGACTACATCTGTGGAAAGAGATGATGGAGAAGCTCAATATCATCAACCAGATCAAGGCCAGGGGCCAACTATGGAAGAGACCATCAATTGCTCATATTCAAGTTGAAGTTGAAGGAAATTAAAGAAAGTCCACAATAGCCAAAATATGACCTTGAGTATATCTCACCTGAATTTAGAGACCATCACAAGAATAGATTTGATGCCTTGAACACTAATGACCAAATACCAGATGAGTTGTGGAATGACATCAAGGACATCATACATGAAGAAAGCAAAAGGTCATTAAAAAGACAGGAAAGAAAGAAAGACCAAAATGGATGTAAGAAGAGACTCCGAAACTTGCTGTTGAAAGCAGAGTAGCTAAAGCGAATGGAAGAAATGATGACGTAAAAAGCTGAACAGAAAATTTCAAAGGTCAGCTTGAGAAGACAAAGTGAAATATTATAATGAACTGTGCAAAGACCCGGAGTTAGAAAACCAAAAGGGAAGAACATGCCAACATTTCACAGGCTGAAAGAACTGACGAAAAAATTCAAGCCTTGAGTTGCAATACTGAAGGAGTCTATGGGCAAAATATTGAATGTTGCAGGAAGCATTAAAAGAAGATGGAAGAAATACACAGTCACTGTACCAAAAAGAATTGATCAACATTCAATCATTTCAGGAGGTAGCATATGACCAAGAACTGATGGTACTGAAGAAAGAAGTCCAAGCTGCACTGAAGGCGTTGGTGAAAACCAAGGCTCCAGGAATTGACAGAATACCAATCGAGATGGTTCAATAAATGGATACAACACTGGAAAAGCCCACTTGTCTATGCCAAGAAATTTGGATGACAGTTATCTTGCAAACAGACTGAAAGAGATCCATGTTTTTGCTTATTCCAAAGAAAAATGATCTAACAAAATGCAGAAGTTATCAAACAGTATCATTAATATCACACACAAGTAAAATTTTGCTGACGATCATACAAAAGCAGTTGTAGCAGTACATCAACAGGGCTCTACCAGAAGTTCAAGCCAGATTCAGAAGAGGATGTGGAATGAGGGATATCATTGCTTATGTCAGATGGATCTTGGCTGAAAGCAGAGCATATCAGGAAGATGTTTACCTGTGTTGTAGTGACTACGCAAAGGCATTCAACTGTGTGGATCATGACAAATTATGGATGACATGCAAAGAATGGGGGGTTCCAGAATACTTAACTGTGCTCATGAGGAACCTGTACATAGATCAAGAGACAGTCGTTTGAACAGAACATGGGGATACTGCATGGTTTAATGTCAGAAAATGTGTGAGTCAGGGTTGTGTCCTTTCACCATACTTATTCAATCTGTATGCTGAGCAAACAATTTGAGAACCTGGACTATATAAAGAAAACATGACATCAGGATTGGATGTGCAGATGAGACAACCTTGCTTGCTGAAAGTGAAGAGGACTTCCAGCACTTAATGATGCAGATCAAAGACTACAGCCTTCAATATGGATTACACCTCGACATAAAGAAAACAAAAATTCTCACAACTGGACCAATAAGCAACATCATGATAAACAGAGAAAATATTAAGGTTATCAAGGATTTCATTTTACTTGAATTCACAATCAGCACCCATGGCAGCAACAGTTAAGAAATCAAGGGATATATTGCATTGGGCAAATGTGCTGCAAAAGACCTCTTTAAAGTGTTGAAAAGCAAAGAAGTCACTTTGAGGACTAAGGTGTGTCTGACCCAAGCCATGATATTTTCAGCTGCCTCATATACATGCAAAAGCTTGGCAATGAATAAGGAAGACTGAAGAGGAATTGAAACCTTTGAATTAAGGTGTTGGTAAAGAACATTGAATATACCACGGACTGCCAGAAGAATGAACAAATCTGTCTCGGAAAAGGTACAGCCAGAATGCTCCTTAGAAGCATGAATGACAAGTCTTTGTCTCATGTACTTTGGACATGTTAACAGAGGGACCAGTCCCTGGAGAAGGACATCAGGCTTGGCAAAGTGTCAGCAAAAAAGAGGAAGAGCCGCAGTGAGATGGATTGACACGGTAGCTCAATGGGC
The DNA here is from genome assembly GCA_030035585.1 of Dugong dugon. Taxonomy (NCBI): domain Eukaryota; kingdom Metazoa; phylum Chordata; class Mammalia; order Sirenia; family Dugongidae; genus Dugong; species Dugong dugon. The sequence continues at coordinate 48,316,820 of CM057465.1, forward strand.
TCAAGCAAAGCAATGATTGTAAGGATAGCACAGGACCTCGTAGTGTTTCGTTATGTTGTATATGGGGTGGCTCTGGGTTGGAACTGACTCAGTGCACCTAAAAACATAGGCAATCTACAACAATGATCAATCTATGTGCTACAGCAACCCTTTGGGATGGTTAAATCTGTTTCAAAATTCTACCACAGTCTGAATGAAGCATTACTACCTAGTCCTCTTACCTGTTCCCTTTCCTTTCACAGGTGTCGTTTAGCTTCCTTTTGAATGCTTTCCCTGATTACTCCTTTTACGTCTCCCCATTATCTTTCACAGGTGTTACTTCTTATGAGAGGTAAATAAATCTTCTCAATTAATCTCTTGCACTTCTAAATCCATCTTGGTATCTATTTCCTAGATGTCATGAACTTACCTATTCATCAGCTGGCTTCTGATTTCATTCAGGCAATGGGTTATACTGGGAGGGACAAAGGAAGAGAGACGTCAGGGTATTTCTCCCTCTCTCTCTGGTACATGAAGCAGTCCAGTTGTGGCTGCATCTCCTCCATGGTACCCGCTCATGCCACATGGGCCCTCTTTCTCTGGCTCTCAGTTTCTGTCAAACTAACTGGTTCCAAGACTCCATTAATACCACCTTCTCCCAGCCTCTTTAGGGGTATTAGCAGCTTGCTGCTATTACTAACATCTTGGTTGCTTCACTATCCTTTTTCCAAGGATACACTTCATCCCAAAAATAATCATCTGCTAAAAAGTAGTTACCAAGTACTATCTTTTGCAGAATACTTTGATATTCTCCTGTTGTCTACCTGAGATCTTAGTCACTAAAGAAAGGAATGTTAGTTCCCTAATCCTTCAATAGTTTCCTTTCAAATTGCCTCCTGGAATTGGCTTATCTGAGCCCTGCATCCTCGCTCTTCTGGTAAAAAAAATCCCCTCCCTCTTTTCTTTTAGAAGCTGTTCCTTCTCTCCCTAGAGGTGCCCCAAATTAAGGGAATTTACCTACCCCCCAGACATGGGGTCATGCATAAAACCTTCAGCCAATCAGAATTCTTTTCCAGGAAGTTCTAGGGATGTTGAGGAGAGAAAAATCTTCTTTTGAGCTTATGGACAACCCTGTACTTGCTGTGGGCCATTTTGTGGAAAGAGTCTATTTGTAAATGGGTCCAATGCCAAAGGTGATTGAATTAAAAGATAGCGAGTGAACTAACAACATTTTTTAAGATCCTGGATAAAAGGGGAAAAAGAGCACTGTTACTAAAAATTGTAACCTGATACACAAAACTCTCAAAATGTAAAGGTGTTGCTGAAAGGGAGTTTTAGGTGGAATGGCCTGGAGAGTGAGGGCAAAAGAGAAGGAATGTTGTTAGAAATCAAGTTTACAGGCGTAACTCGTTTTAGTGTGCTTTGCTTTATTGCTTTTCGCAGATATTGCATTTTTTACAAATTGAAGTTTTATGGAAACCCTGCATCAAGCAAGTCTATTGGTGCCATTTTTCCAACAGCATGTGCTTGCTTCCTGTCTCTGTGTCACACTTTGGTGATTCTTGCAATATGTCAAACTTCTTCATTATTTTGTATCTGTTATGGTGATCTGTCATCAGTGATCTTTGACATTACTATTGTAATTGTTTTGGGGCACCATGAACCACACCCATATAAGATGGCAAACTTAATTGATAAATGTTGTATGTGTTCTGACTGCTCCACCAACCAGCTGTTCCCCCATCTCTCTCCTTCTCTTTGGGCCTTCCTATTCCCTGAGACATGACAATGTTGAAACTAGGCCAATTAAAAACCCTACAATGGCCTCTAAGTGTTCATGTGAAAGGAAGAGTCTCACGTCTCTCACTTTATATCAAAAGTTAGAAATGATTTAGTTCAGTGAGGAAGGCATATCAAAAACTGAGACAGGTAAAAAGCTAGGCCTCTTGTATCAAACAGTTAGCCAAGTTGTGAATGCAAAGGAAAAGTTCTTGAAGGAAATTAAAAGTGCTATTCCAGAACACCCTAATGATAAGAAGGCAAAACAGTCTTATTGCTGATAATGGAGAAAGTTTTAGTGGTCTAGGTAGAAGATCAAACCAGCCACAAAATTCTCTTAAGCTAAAGCCTAGTCCAGGGTGGGACCTAACTGCCTTCAATTCTACTGAAGGCTGAGAGAGATGAGGAAGCTGCAGAAGAAAAGTTTGAGGCTAGCAGATGTTGTTTCATGAGGTTTAAGGAAAGAGTCCATCTCCATAACATAAAAGTTCAAGGTGAATCAGCCACCGCTGATGTAGAAGCTGCAGCAAGTTACCCAGAAGATTTAGCTAAGATATTTGATGAAGGTGGCTATACTAAACAACAGATTTTCATTGTAGATGAAACAGCCTTATATTGGAAGAAGATGCCATATAAGAATTCCTTAGCTAGAGAAGAAAAGTCAATGCCTGACTTCAAAGGACAGGCTGACTCCCTTGTTAGGGGCTAATGCAGCTGGTGACTTTCAGTTAAATCCAATGCTCATTTACCATTCCAAAAATACAAGAGCCCTTAAGAATTATGCTAAATCTACTCTGCCTGTGTTCTATAAAGGGAACAACAAAACTTGGATGACAGCACATCTGTTTACAACATGGTTCACTGAATATGGTAAGCCCACTGTTGAGACCTACTGCTCAGGAGAAAAGATTCCTTTCAAAATATTGCTGCTCATTGACAAACGACCTTGTCACCCAAGAGCTCTGATGGAGATGTACAAAGAGATTAATGTTTTTTTCATGTCTGCTAACACAACATTCATTCTGCAGCCCATGGATCAAGGAGTCATTTTGACTTTTAAGTCTTATTATGTAAGAAGTACATTCTGTAAGGCTATAGCTGCCATAGATAGTGATTCCTCTGATGGATCTGGGCAAAGTAAACTGAAAACCTTCTGGAAAAGATTCACCTTTCTAGATGCCATTAAGAACATCCATGATTCGTGGGAGGAGGTCAAAATATTAACATTAACAGGAGTTTGGAAGAAGTTGGTTCCAACCCTCATGGGTGACTTTGAGGGATTCAAGACCTCAGTGGAGAAAGTAACTGCAGATATGGTGGAAATAGCAAAAGAACTAGAGTTAGAAGTGGAGCCTGAAGATGTGACTGAACTGCTGCAATGTCATAATAAAACTTGAACGAAGGTAGTTGCTTCTTATGGATGAGCAAAGAAAGTGGTTTCTTGATTTGGAATCTATTCCTGGTGAAGATGCTCTTAACATTGTTGAAATTACAACAAAGAATTTAGAATATTATATAAACTTAGTTTATAAAGCAGCAGCAGGGTTTGAGAGGACTGACTTCAATTCTGAAAGAAGTTTTACTGTGAGTAAAATGCTATCCAACAGCATCACATGCTACAGAGAATTCTTTCGTGAAAGGAAGAGTCAAATGATAGGACAAACTTCACTGTTGTCTTATTTTAAGAAATTGCCACAGCCACCCTAACCTTCAGCAACCATTACTCTGATCAGTCAGTAGCCAACAACGTCAAGGCAAGATCCTCCACCAGCAAAAAGATTATAACTCACTGAAGGCTAAGATGATGGTTAGCATTTTTTAGCAATGAAGTATTTTTCAATTAAGGTATATACATTGTTCTTTGGATGTAGTGCTTTTACACACTTAATACACTACAGTATAGTATAAACACAACTTTTATAGGCGCTGGGAAACAAAAAAATTCATGTGACTCACTTTATTGCAGTGATCTGGAACCGAACCCGCAATACCTCTTAGGTATGCCTATTTGGGCAGGGGGCACAGAGAAGGAGAAAACATCTGAGTATCTGGATGGTTGTTGCAGAGTGAGGGAACGCTGAAAACACAGCACTCACCATGAGTTGCCTTATCTCTACATTTTCATTTCTAAGATTCTGGCTCTTTCTGCCACTTATGATGTCTGCAACATTCATTTTTTTTATTACGTTGTAACAAATCTTCCTTGACTCTTTGAAGTTAGAGCTCTTTGCTTTTGCTACCACCAGGTGCCGACATCTGTGACTATACTCCCTGGCTGCTTTGGGATTTTTTGAACTAGACGCTATAAATTAGAGAAAAGGAACCACTAAAAATAAAATGGTTCATTCATAAAAGAATAGAATTATTCGTGGTAGAAAATAAGACAGATTTTAAATACCTGTGACTGAATTATTGAAAATAGCATCTAAACAGCCTTCTATGTTTTCCTTAATTTTTTTTATTGTACTTTGGATAAAGGTTTACAGAACAAACTAGCTTCTCATTAAACAGTACACATATCGTTTTATGACTTTGGTTAACAACTCCACATGTCAACACTCTCCCTTCTTGACCTTGGATTCCCTATTACCAGCTTTCCTGTCCCCTCCTACCTTCTAGTCCTTGTGTGCCCCTTTGGTCTTGGTTTGTTTTATGAGCCTGTCTAATCTTTGGCTAAAGGGTGAACATCAGGAATTACTTCATTACTGAGCTAAAAGGGTATCCCGGGGCTATAAGCTCAGGGTTTCTCCAGTCTCTGTCAAGCCAGTAAGTCTGTTTATTTATTTATTTATTTTTGGTGAGTTAGAATTTTGTTCTACATTTTTCTCCAGCTCTGTCTGGGACCCTCTATTGTGATCCCTGTCAGAGCAGTCAGTGGTGGTATCCTGGCACCATCTAGTTGTACTGGACTCAGTCTGGTGGAGGCCGTGGTAGCTGTGGTCCATTAGTCCTTTGGACTAAGCTTTTCCTTGTGTCCTGTTCTCTTCATTCTCCCTTGCTCCCGAAGGGGTGAGACCAGTGGAGTATCTTAGATGGCTGCTTACAGGCTTTTAAGACCCCAGAAGCTACTCACCAAGGTAGAATGTAGAGCATTGTCTTTATCAACTGTGTTATGCCAATTGAGCTAGATGTTTCACGAGACCATGGTCACCTCAGCCCTAAGTCCAGTAATTCGGTCCCTTAGGGAGTCTGGATGTATCTACGGAGCTTCCATGACCTTGCCTTGTATAAGTTGTGCTTGCTCCCCCAGTAATGTGTACTGTCTTACCCTTCACCAAAGTTACCACTTACCTGTTGTCTAGTTAGTGTCTCCTCCCCAACATAACCATCAAAGATTGTTTCTTTTTTTGTGGAAACATTTTCATGAGTTTTTATAGTAGTGGTCTCATACAATATTTGCTCTTTTGTGATTGACTCATTTCACTCAGCATAATGCCCTCCAGATTCATCCATGTTGTGACATGCTTCACAGATTCACCATTGTTCTTTATTGTTGTGTAATACTCCACTGTGTGTATGTACCACAGTTTGCTTATTCATTCTTCTGTTGATGGGCATCTAGGTTGTTTCCACTTTTTTGCTATTGTGAATATTGCTGCAACGAACACGGGTGTGCATATGTCTATTCGTGTGATGGTCTTATTTCTCTAGGATATATTCCTAGGAGTGGGATTGCTGGATCATATGGTATTTCTGTTTCTAGCTTTCTAAGGAAGCACCATATCATTTTCCAAAATGGTTGTACCACTTTGCATTCCCACCAGCAGTTCGTAAGAGTTCCAATTTCACCAAAACCTCTCCAACATTTGTTTGTTTTTTTTTTTTTTTTATTCTTGCTGGTAATGAAAGGGTGAGATGGTATCCCATTGTAGTTTCGATTTGCATTTATCTAATGGCTAGTGATCACGAGCATTTCCTCATGTGTCTGTTAGCTGCTTGAATGTCTTCTTCGGTGAAGTGTCTATTCATTTCCTTTGCCTATGTTTTAATTGGATTATTTGTCTTTTTGTTGTAGAGGAGGTGTTGGATTTTACTGTAGGTTTTAGATGTTAGAACTTTGTCGGGATTGTAATAGCCAAAAACTTTTTCCCAGTCTCTATGTTCTCTTTTTCCTCTTTCGGTGAAGTCTTTTGATGAGCATATGTGTTTAATTTTTAGAAGATCCAATTTATCTAGCTTCTCTTCTGGAGTTCATGTGTTGTTAGTTATGGTTTGTATCCTGTTAATGACATGTATTAGGGCCTTTAGCATTGATTCTATTTTTTTTTCTATGATCTTTATAGTTTTGGTTTTATATTTAGGTCTTTGATCCATTTTAAATTAGTTTTTGTGTATGATATGAGATATGTGTCCTGTTCCTTTTTTTTGCACATGAACATCCAGTTTTGCTGGCACCATTTGTTAAAAAGACTGTCGTTTCCGCATTTGATGGACTTAGGCCCTTGTCAAAGATCAGGTGACTATAGGTGGCTGGATTTACATCTGGGTTCTCAATCCTGTTCCATTGGTCAGTGTATCTGTCATTGTACCAGTACCAGGCTTTTTTGACTACTGTAGCTTTATAGTAGATTCTGAGATCAGGTAGTTCAAGTCCTCTTACTTTATTCTTCTTCTTCAATAGTGCTTTTACATGTAATTGATTTTTTCCTTGCTCTTCCTGTTGTTGATTTCTGTGATGGCATTGTGATCAGAGAAGATACTTTGTATTATCTCAGTGTTTTTGATTTTGTTGAGGATTTCTTTGTGACCTAAGATGTGGTCCATTCTGAAGAACATTCCATGTGCATTGGAAAAGAATGTGTATTTTGAAGCTGTTGGGTGGAGTGTTCTATATATGTCTATGAGTTCAAGTTGGCTGATTGTGCCCTTTAGGTCTTCCGTATCTTTGCTAAGTTTCTTTTTAGACGTTCTGTCCTTTACTGAGAGTGGTGTGTTGAAGTCTACTATTATTGTGGAAGAGTCAATTTCTCTTTTCAGTGCTGTTAGTTTGTTTTATGTATTTTGGAGCCCTGTCATTGGGTGCATAGATATTTATTATGGTTATGTCTTCACGAGAGATTGTCCCTTTAATCATTGTGTAATGCCCTTCTTTGTCTTTTATGGTGGATTTTGTTTTAAAGTCTATTTTATCTGAAATTAGTATTGCTGCTCTTGCTCTTTTTAGGTAGCAATTTGCTTGACATATTTTTTTTCCACTATTTGATTTTTAATAAATTTACGTTTTTGTTTCTAAAGTGTGTCTCTTGTAGACAGCATATTGATGGATCCTGTTTCTTTATCCATTCTGTCACTCTCTGTCTCTTTATGGGTGCATTTAGGCTATTTACGTTCAGTGTAACTATTGATAAGTGTGAGTTTATTGCCATCATTTTGTAGTGGTGACTTTTTTTTTTTTTGTTTCTCTTACTCTCCTGTGCTGAACTCTTTTTGTTTGTGGATTTTTTTCATTTCTTTTGTTTTTAAAAATTTTGTTTTTACTGAGACTCTATGTTTTTCTTCTTTATTTTGATGAGTAGGTTTGTTAACTTTCTTTGTGGTTACCTTGAAATTTACCCTTATCTTCCTAGGTTTGAACCAGTCTTTTATTACTTGGTATTGCCTTGCCTTACTCTCCGTTAGAAAGTTCTATCCTATACTGTTTATTCCCTCTTTTATTGTTCTGACGTTGATGTCATTTACAGATTAACGTCTCTGGTTCCCTGTTGTAAATCTTTTAGTTTTGAATAGTCCTTGAGAGTTCATTTCCTAGGTTGGTATCTGGCTAGTGTAATCTTGCATCCTAGGTTCAGGCTGTTGTCTGATATTGTTCTCAAACCAAAGGAAGGGCTCCCTTTAATAATTCTTGTATGTTTGGTTTGGTTTTTACATATTCCCTTAATTTTTGTTTATCTGGAAATGTCCTAATTTCACCATCATATTTAAATGAGAGTTTTGCAGGAAATATTATTCTTCTAGGCAATTTTTTTTCTTTCAAGGTTTTATATTTGTCATCCCGTTAACTTCTTGCCTGCATGGTTTCTGCCAATTAATCAGAGGTTAGTCTTATTGTTTCCTGTCTGTACCTGACTTTTCATTTTTCTTGAGCTGCTCTCAGGATTCTTTCTTTGTCTTTGGTTTTAGTCAGTGTGATTATATGCCTTGGTGATTTTCTTTTGAGGTCTATCCTATATGGGGTTCTTTGAGCTTCTTGGATGGCCAGCTTTTCATCTTTCATATTAGAGAAGTTTTATGTCAGCAATTCTTCAATGATCCTCTCTGTGTTTTCCGTTTCTCCCCCTGTTCTGGAACTCGGATCACTTGCAAATTTTTGCTTTTGATTGTATCGCACATAATTCTCAGGGTTTCTTCATTTTTCTTTGTTTTTTTTCTAATTTTTTTCTCAACAAAGTGGTATCTAAGTATTTGTCTTCAATTTCGCTGATCCTGTCTTCCATTGTTTCAAACCTGCAAATCAGCCCTTCTGTGACAGTGTCCATTTCTGAAATCTTGTTGTTTATCTTTTGGATTTCTAATTGTTGTTTTTGTATGATTTCTAGTTCTAAATTTATTTTGGCATTCTGTTCCTGTGTTATTTTCCTGAATTCTTGCATTGTTTTGTCTGTATTTTCCATGAATTTGTCTGCCTTTTCCATGAATTTGTCTATTTTTTCCTCATTTTTTTTTCAGCTTTTTGCTTCAACTCTTGGATAGCTCTGAATATTAGAGATTTGAATTCCCTATCAGGTAATCCAGTGCCTTTTCTTCTACTGGAAAGTCATCTGGTGTTTTATTTTGGATGCCTACTAGAACCATCTTGTCTTTTTTTCATGTAGGTTTTGATATTTTCTACTGTCTTTGGGACATTCAGTAGTTATTTTCTTCATTTATTGATTGTAGATTTGTTTGTTTTGTCATGCTTTTTGTTTTATTTGGTTATGTCTGAGCAGGCGGGCTGTACATTCTTTGTTGTTTGCTCATCTGTGGGCATGGTTTTCACCTCCTTGTCCAAGGGGCAGGGCCAGTTGCTCAGCTATGGTGCAGCAGGGCAGGTCCTGCTGAAGGGGAGGGGCTGGGATGGGTTGTCTGTTGCATGTACTAGGGCCGACAGGGTGGGATAGCATCAGTGCAGAGCAGATTTCTGTAGGCCGTGCCTGTGCTGCTCCGGGGTGCAATGCTCAGTGCACTGTGAAGAGAGGCAGGAGGGAGGGGGGAGGTTGTGATGTATGGAGCTAAGTTTTTTATAAGAAAGAAGATAGAGGAAGGAGAAACAGGAGTGGAGAGATGAGAAACTGAGAAATAGAGAAATGGAGACAATGGAGAAAAACAAAAGGAAAACTGGGAAAAATAAATGGAAATTAAAAAAAAAATGCTCTCAGGGATCCCACTAGCAACCAAAGAAGTGGCTCCCCAGCCTCAGGGCATAGCCCATATTGAAGGGGCAGAGATGGCACACAGCACAAGCTATTCAGGAGACAGGAAAAGAAGGAAAGTAGAGAGAGATGAGAAACGGAGAAATGAAGAAAAACAAAAAAGAAAAAATAATGGAAAAAAAAAAGAAATGCCCAAAGCGATCCCACTGGCACACTGCATAGACCAGGGAGGTGGATCCCAATCTGAGCAGTACTGCCTGGATAGAAGGGGCAGAGATGGCATACAGCCTCAGGTATTTAGGAGACAGGAAAAGAAAGTAAGTAGCAAGAGACAAGAAACTGAGAAATGAAGAAAAACAAAAAGAAAAAAAGAAAAAATAATAATGATGAGTAAAATAAAATATAAAAGAAATTTTCCCAGGGATCCCACTGACATGGCTGCAGAGACTGGGGAAGTAATTCCCAAGCCAAGCAAAATAGCCTAGCTAGAAGGGGCAGTGATGGTACACAGCACCAGGTGTGTAGGAGACTGGAAAAGAAGGTAAATAGAAAGAGATGAGAAATTGATAAATAAAAACAAAAAGGGAAATATAAAACAAACAAACAAAAAAGTCCCTGGGGATCCCATCAGCATGGTGGCCTGGACCGGGGAAACAGTTTCCCAGCCAAGCGAAGCTTCACAACCTGTCAAGAAGAAGTGAAGGTGGCACAAGGAGCCAGGTATTCAAGAGAAAGGAGGGGGAGGAAGTGAGAGACAGGGACGAAATCAAAAGAAGCAAAAAAAAAAACACCAGCAATGAAGAAATTGCACTGAAGGAGCCAACTGGTGTGGGCGGGACAAATCCAAGCAGCACTGAGTAGGTGCCTCCTGTCAAGCAACCGTGGCCTGTTGGGAAGTGGTGGAGGCCAAACAGGTGGAAGAAGGGTGGGGAGGTGGAAAAGCATATATCACGGATTACTGAGTGCTCTGTCTCCTGCTGGGAGCTCCATGAAGCTGCTTTCCTGTACTCCCTGTCTTCCGATCTTCTACAAGGGTCCAAGATGGTGAATCTGTGCTGTGTTAGCTGGTAAGGGACCTACGCTCTGTATCCCTCCTCACTCTGTTCTCTGTCAGTTTCTTATTCCATTCGGTTCTAGCTTGAGCTCTTTATCTCTTCATTTGACACTTAGGGTTCCAGGATTGACGTTTGTATCTGTTTTACTTAGTTTTTCACATCTTTGCTGTGGAGGGAGGGTGTGGTGCTTCTGTCTATAGCACCATGTTGGCTCTGCCCTCTGTTTTCCTTAATTTTGAAGAAATTTCTTTAGCGTATGTTTTCTTTAACACCATAGTAAGTTATATTGGCTAATGTCATTGTAAAACTTACTCCACGCCATGAATGGATAGGTTTCTGATGGGATCTCTGCATCAGGTGGGACCTCAGCTCAGTAATTTTTTTCCCCTCAGGTTATGTAAACTCAATTTAGGCTGGAAATATTTTCTTTCAGGTGCTCCCAACTTCCAGCACAGGGCTGACCACCCAACCTGAAACTGCTTTCATTTTTTGCATGAATTCCTTATGAAAAGTCAACTCTTAGCCTTGGTAACACTTAATAACATTTGTGGCACCACATGGATTTCTATTTGAAGTAGCTAGAACTTTTGAAAAGAATGATGGCTATTCACATACAGCAATTTACTCATAATGTATCACATTGGGTCTAATATATCCAAAAGGAGTTTTAAAATAAAAAAGAAATTACCCAGATCTGGAGTTTCAAGTTAGAGGGCACTGGACTCTTATTTTAGGAAGATGAGTCTTATTTTAGGAGGATGAGTGTATTCAAGCAAAAGCAAGAGTGAAATCATGGTTTCTGTTGTTGTTGTTGCTCCTACCATGGAGTTGCCTATATATTGGAGTCTCTTTACTACCCAGACTAACTGAAGTTCCTCTCATTCATATACTTAACCTTGGATAACTCAGAAACACTAAGATTCCTGATGGCATTGAGGCCAGAGTCTCATTATTGCTTCTCTGTGGTCCTTATTAGCTGAAGAATTGAAAACCCTGGTAACTTTGCCCATTTATTCTAGAATTTTTGTAGAAAATTTAAGGTAATAAAAATGAGAAACAATGACTTTATTATGTGTCACAAAGCAATGTATAGACATTTGAATCTTGAAATCTATTTCCTGATTTCCAGCAACATGGCGCTTTAGGCAGAAGCACCACGCCGTTCCTCCACAACAAAGATCTGAAAAAATAAGCCAAACAGAGAAAACAGCAATCCTGAAACCCTAAACATCAAATGAAGGATAAAGAACTAAGCCAAGTACCAAATGGAATAAGAAACTGACAGAGAACAGAGTGAGGAGACATACATGCAGAGGTCCCCTATCAGCTAATGCAGTACAGATCTGCCATCTTGGACTCTTATCAGAGACCAGTGAACAGGGGGCACGAGAAAGCAGCTTCACAGAGCTTCCAGCAGGAGACAGAATAACCTGTAATCAGTGATATACACTTTCCCACCCCCACCCTTCTTCACCCCCACTCAGCCTCCTCTGCTTTCCATGGCCACAGTCTCTTGGCCGGCAAGCACTGGCTGCTTGGATTCCACCCACCCACACTGGCCAACTCCCTGAGTGCCATTTGTTGGCTGCTGGTGTTGCTTTTTTCTGCTTCTTTTGATTTCTTCCTTACTTCTCAACTCCTCCCTCCTTTTGCTCAAATACCTGGCTCCGTGTGCCATCTTTGCTTCTTCCTGAGGGGCTGTGGAGCTCTGCTTAAGTGAGGAACTTCCCGGTCCATGCTGCCATGCTGGTGGGATACAGGGTTTTTTTTTTTTTGTTTGTTTGTTTGTTTTCAGTTATTTATTTTCTTGAGTTGGGAGCCCTTCTGGCTGGGCAGTGCTGCACAGCTTGCAACCTACCCCCTCAGCTTGCATAGACTTGCAGAGGGATCCCTGAGAGCATTTCTTTTTTTGTGGGTTTTTTTGTTTGTTTGTTTGTTTCTGTTTCTTTGGGGGTTTTCTTGTTCCTTTTATTAAAAATTTGTTTTGTTTTCTTTTCCCTTTTTGTCTTTCGTCATTATTCAGTTTCTTATCTCTCTAGACCTTCCTTCTTTTCCTGTCCCCTGAATCAACGGTGCTGAGTGAAACCTCTATGCCTTCTAGCCAGGCTGTACTACAACACCTGGGAACAACTTCCCCAGATCTCGTAGCCGCACAGGTGGACTTCCTGGGAGCTTTGATGTTCTTTTTTCTTTCTAATTTTTGTTTATTCATTCTTTTCTTTTCTTCTTCTTCCCCTTTTTGTTTTTCTCCATTTCATAGTCTCTCATCTCTCCACTCCAACGGCAAGCTCCCCTAGCACTCTTTTTTGTTTGTTTCTAGGTTTTTGGCCTCTGTTTTTCTCTCCTCTCTCCCATATCCATCTTAGTTCCACACATAACAATCTCCCCCATCCATCCTGCCAACCTGCACCATGCACTTAACATCACACCACAAAGCCTACCAGAACCTGCCCTGCACTGATTACCAACCCACCCTGTTGGCTGTAGTAAGTGCCACAAATACTCCATCCCAGTAACTCCTCTTCAGCTAGACCTGCCCTGCTACACCATATCTGAGCAATTGACCCTGCCAATTGGAGAAGGAGTCAAAAAGTATAGTGCCCACAGATGAGCAAACAACAAAGAACACAGAGATGGCCTGCTCAGAAACAGCCAAATTAAAAAAAAAAAGGATGAAACAAACAAATCTACAACCAATAAATGAGAAAAATTACTACTAAATGCCCCGAAAACAGCAGGCAATATCAAAACATTTACAAAAACAGGACAGGATAGTTCCAGTAGAAATACAAAACAAAACACCAGATGACTTTCCAGTATAAGAAAAGACACTAGAACTACTTGATAGGGAATTCAAATCTCTAATACTCAGAATTATCAAAGAGCTGAAGAAAAAGCAGACAAAAATGAGGAAAAAATAGACAAATTCATGGAAAAGGCAGACAAATTCATGGAAAATACAAACAAGAAAATGAAAGAATTCAGGAAAATAATGCAGGAACAAAATGCCAAAATAAATTCACAACTAAAAATTATACGAAAACAACAATTAGAAATCCAAAAGATAAACAACAAATTTCAGAAAAGGGCAATGTCATAGAAGGGCTGAGGAGCAGATTTGAAACGGTGAAAGACAAGATCAGTGGAATTGATGACAAACACTTGGATACGACTGTATTTGAAGAAAACTCAGGAAAAAGAATGAAGAAACACGAAGAAGCCCTGATAATTATGTGGGATGAAATCAAAGGCAAAAATTTGTGAGTGATTGGAATTCCAGAACAGGGGAGAAAACAGAAAAGACAGAGAGGATCATTGAAGGACTGCTGACACGAAACTTCCCCAATATCATGAAAGATAAAAAGCTGGCCATCCAAGAAGCTCAACTAACCCCATATAGGATAGACACCAAAAGAAAATCACCAATGCATATCATAATCACACTCGCCAAAACCAAAGGCAAACAAAGAATCCTGAGAGGAGCTCATGAAAAACAAGAAGTCACATACAGAGGAGAAACAATAAGACTAAACTCAGATTATTCAGCAGAAACCATGACGGCAAGAAGTCAATGGGATGACATATATAAAACCTTAAAAGAAAAAAATTTCGAGCCAAGAATAAGATAACCTGCAAAACTCTCGTTCAAATATGATGGTGAAATTAGGACATTTCCAGATAAACAGAAATTAAGGGACTATGTAAAAACCAAACCAAACTTACAAGAATTATTAAAGGGAGCCCTTTGATCTAAAAACCAACAAGTACATCTCACAGGCTGAAACTAGGATGAAAGATCGTAGCAGCCAGACACCAATCTAGGAAATGAACTCTCAAGGACTATCCAAAACCAAAAGAAATACAACAGGGAATCAGAGCAGTTAATCTGTAAATGACAAAAACATCAGAACAATCAAAGAGGGAATAAATGGGGTAGGTATAGAGACTTTTAATGGAGAGGAAGGCAAGGTGATACCAAGTAATAATAGACTGCTTCAAACCTAGAAAGATAAGGGTAAATTTCTTGGTAACCACAACGAAAATTAACAAACATATTCATAAAAATAAAGAGGAAAAACATAAAGTCTTGTAAAAACAAAACCTACAAAAACAAAAGAAATGAAAAAAATCCACATACAAAAGGAATTCATCAGAGGTGAGTAAGAAGAACAAAGAAAACCTCAGCACCACAAAAAAAAGCACTACAAAATGACAGCAATAAACTCACATCTATCAATAATTACACTGAATGTAAATGGACTCAATGCACCCATAAAGAGACAGAGAGTGACAGAATGGATAAAGAAACAGGATCCATCAATATGCTGTCTATAAGAGACACACCTCAGAAACATAGACGTGAATTTATTAAAAATCAAAGGTTGGAAAACATATATCAAACTAACAACTACCAGAAAAGAGCAGGAGTGGCAATAGATAAAATAAACTAAAACAAAATCTACCATAAAAGACAAAGAAAAACACTATGTCATGATTAAGGGGATGATCCATCATGAAGAGATAACCATAATAAACATCTATGCATCCAATGACAGGGCTCCAAAATAAATAAAGCAAACTCTAACAGTACTGAAAAGAGAAATTGACACTTCCACAATAATAGTATGAGACTTCAACACACCACTCTCAGTAAAGGCCAGAACAACTCAGAAGAAACTCAGCAAAGAAAGTCCTAAAGGGCACAATCAGCCAACTTGACCTCATAGACATATATAGAACACTCCATTCAACAACTGCAAAGTACACATTCTTTTCCAATGTGCATGGAACATTCTCCAGAATAGACCACATCTTAGGCCACAGAACAATCCTCAACAGGATCCAAAATGTTGAGGTAATACAAAGTATCTTCTCTGACCACAATGCCATCAAGGTAGAAATTAACAACAGAAAGAGCAAGGAAAAAAAATCAATTATGTGGAAACTGAATAACACCCTGCTTACAAACCACTGGGTAATAGAAGAAATCAGAGATAGAATCAAAAAATTCCTAAAATCAAATGAGAATGAAAACACATCATACCAAAACCTTTGGGACACAGCAAAGGCAGTCCTCAGAGGACAATTTATAGCAATAGATGCACACATAAAAAAGAAGAAAGGGACAAAATCAAAACATTAACCACAGAACTCAAACAAATAGAAAGAGAACAGCAAAAAAAAAGCCCACAGCCACCAGAAGAAAGGAAATAATACAGATCAGAGAAGAAATAAATGAAATAGAGAACAGAAAAACAATAGAATCAACAAAACCAAAAGTTGGTTTTCTGAAAGAATCAACAAAATCAACAAACCACTGGCCAGATTGACAAAAGCAAAAGAGGAGAGGACATAAATAACCCAAATAAGAAATGAAATGGGTGACATTACAACAGACCCACCTGAAATAAAAAGGATCATAACAGAATATTATGAAAAACTATACTCCAACAAATTTGAAAACCTAAAGGAAATGGATCAATTTCTAAAAACACACTACCTACCGAAACTACAACAAAGTGATGTTGAAAATCTGAACAGACCCAAAACAAGAGAAGAGATTGAAAAGGTAATAAAAAAACTTCCAACAAAAAAAAATCCCTGGCCCAGATGGCTTCACTGGAGTGTTCTACAAAACATTCAGAGAAGAGATTATACCAGTACTACTCAAACTATTTCAGAACATAGAAAAGGAAGCAACACTTGGTAATTCATTTTATGAAGCCAGCATACCCAAACCAGGCAAAGAAGTCACAAAAAAAAAAATTACAGACCTATATCTCTCATGAATATTGATGCAAAAATTCTCAACAAAATTCAGCCAATAGAATTCAGCATCATATCAAAAAAATAATACACAACTACCAAGTAGGATTCATACCAGGTATGCAAGGATGGTTCAACATTAGAAAATCAATCTATGCAATCCACCACATAAATAAAAGGAAAGAAAAGAATCACATGATCATCTCAATTGATGCAGAAAAGACATTCAACAAAGTCCAACACCCATTTCTGATAAAAACTCTTAATAAAATAGGTATAGAAGGGAAATTTCTCAACATCACTAAAGGGCATCTATGCAAAACCAATGGTCAACATCATTCTTAATGGAGAGAGGCTGAAAATATTCCCCTTGAGAACAGGAACAAGACAAGAATGCCCTTTATCACCACTCCTATTTAACATTATGCTGGAAGTCCTAGTGAGAGCAATAAGGCTAGAAAAAGAAATAAAGGGCATCCAAATTGGTAATGAAGAAGTTAAACTGTCCCTGTTTGCAGATGATATGATACTATACATAGAAAACCCTATAGACTCCACCAGAAATTTTCTGGAATTAATGGAAAGATTCAGCAGAGTAGTAGGATACAAGATAAACATACAAAAACGAGTTGGATTCCTATACACCAATAAAGAGAACAATGAAAAGGAAATCAGGAAAACAATACCATTTATGATAGCCCCTAAAAAAACAAAATACTTACAAATAAATCTAACAAGGGATGTAAAAGACCTATACAAAGAAAACTAGAAAACACTACTGCAAGAAACCCACAGGGATCTACATAAATGGAAAAACATACCATGCTCATGGATAGGTAGACTCAACATTGTGAAAATGACAATTCTACCCAAAGCAATTTACAGATAGTATGCAATACCAATCCAAAGACCAACAACATTCTTCAAAGAGATGGAAAAATGAATCATTAACTTTATATGGAAAGGGAAGAAGCCCCGAAGAAGTAAAGCACTATTGAAGAAGAAGAATAAAGTAGGAGGACTCACACTACCTGACCTCAGAATCTACCATACAGCTACGATAGTCAGAACAGCCTAGTACTGGTACAACGACAGATACATTGACCAATGGAACAGAATTGAGAACCCAGATGTAAATCCATCCACCTATGGTCACCTGATCTTCGACAAGGACCCAAAGTCCATCAAATGGGGAAAAGACAGTCTTTTTAACAAATAGTGCTGGCAAAACTGGATATCCATCTGCAAAAAAATGAAATAGGACCCATACCTCACACCATATACAAAAACTACTTCAAAATGGATCAAAGACCTGAATATAAAGCCAAAAACTATAAAGTTCATAGAAGAAAAAATAGGACCAATGCTACAGATCCTAATACATGGCATTAACAGGATACAAACCATAACTAACAATACACAAACTCCAGAAGATAAGCTAGATAACTGGGATCTTCTAGAAATCAAACACCTATGCTCTTCAAAAGACTTCACCAAAAAAGTAAAAAGAGAACCTACAGACTGGGAAAAAACTTTTGGACAGTACGATTCAGACAGAGGTCTAATCTCCATAATCTACAAGAAAATCCACACCTCTAAAACAAAAAGACAACAATCTTATTAAAAAATGGGCAAAGGAAATGAACAGACACTTCACCAAAGAAGACATTAAAGCGGCCAACAGACACATGAGGAAATGTTTGCGGTCACCAGCCATTAGAGAAATGCAAATTAAAACCACAATGAGATACCATCTCACCCTGGCATTACTGGCACGAATCAAAAACGCTGGAAATGACAAACGTTGGAGGGGCTGCAGGGAGATTGGAACTCTTATGCACTGCTGGTGGGAATGCAAAATGATACAACCATTTTGGAAAATGATATGGCACTTCCTTAGAAAGCTGGAAATAGCAATATCGTATGATCCAGCGATCCCACTCCTAGGAATATATCCCAGAGAAATAAGAGCCGTCACACAAATAGACACATGCACACCCGTGTTCATGGCAGCATTGTTCACAATAGCAAAAGATGGAAACAACCTAGATGCCCATCAACAGATGACTTGATAAACAAACTATGGTACATACACACAGTGGAGTATTATGCAACGATAAAGAACAACAATGAATCTGTAAAGCACCTCATAACATGGATGAAACTGAAGGACGTTATGCTGAGTGAAATAAGTCAATCACAAAAGGACAAATATTTTATGAGACCTCTATTGTAAAAACTCATGAAAAGTTTACACACAAAAAGTAACAATCTTTGTTGGTTACGAGGGATGGGGTGTTGGGGAGAAATACTAAATAGACAATAGATAAGTGGTATCTTTGGTGAAGGGTGAGACAGTACACAATACTGAGGAAGCCAGCACAGCTTGTACAAGGAAACCTAATGGAAGCTCCATAGACACATCCAAACTCCTTGAGGGACTGAATTGCTGTGCGGAGGGCTGTGGGGACCATGGTCTCAGGGAACATTTAGCTCAATTAGCATAACACAGTTTAGAAAGACAATGTTCACCTTCTACCTTGGTGAGTAGCGTCTGGGGTCTTAAAAGCCTGTGAGTAGCCATCTAATATACTCCACTGGTCTCACCTCTTTGGTAGCAAGGGAGAATGAAGAGAACAGGATACAAGGAAAAGATTAGTCCAAAGGACTAATGGACCACAGCTACCAAGACCTCCACCAGACTGAGTCCAGTACAGCTAGGTGGTGCCTGGCTACCACCACTGACTGCTCTGACCGGGATCACAACAGAGAGTCCTGGACAGAGCTGGAAAAGGATGTAGAACAAAATTCTAACTCCCCCAAAAAAGACCAGATTTAGTGGCCTGACAGAGTGGAGAAACCCCGAGACTATGGCCCCGGGACACCCTTTTAGCTCAGTGGTGAAGTCACTCCTGAAGTTCACCGTTCAGCCGGGGATTGGACAGCCTCTTAAAACAAAATGGGACTAATGAGGCACAGCAGTCCAGGGACAAGGACCGGAAGGCAGAAGGGGACAGGTAGGCTGGTGATAGGGAACCCAGGTTTGAGTAGGGACAGTGTTAACATGTCGTGGGGTTGTTAACCAGTGTCATAAAACAATATGTGTACTGACTGTTTGGTGAGAAACTGTTCTATAAACCTTCACCTAAAGTACAATAAAAAGAAAGTTCAAAAAAAAGAATAAACTCAAAGAAAAAAAAAATCTATTTCCCATGGGATAACCAACTGAAAAATCTTCTGAGAAAATAAATACGCGTGCAGATACGCAGAAGGCGTTATTCATCATTGAGTGCTTACTCTTTCCTAGTTACTATACCACGGGTTTCATTAAGGAAGGGCCGAATTTTTGATGTCACAAAGACCTGAGTTCAGAATCCCACGTCATCACTTATTAATGGTGATATGTTGAACAATTAAAAAAACAAAATTCCCCAGGGATCATTTGCCTCATGTAAACTGGGAAGAGTAAAAGCTACTTAAAAGTGTTGTTGAGAGATTTCGAAGAGTGATTCAGTGCCTGGAGTATAGCTCATAATAATGGACTTTATTATTATTGTTATTGTCACCATCATCATCATCATTAGCTGTTACTACCTTATTAGTCTTCACACTACTCCTGTGTGATAAAGATTATCATCCATCTTATATGAGGAAGCCCAATGTAGCTCAAGATAACCCAGCTGATAATTAGCAGAGGAGGCAGTTGAAACCATGTGTATCTTATTATGGAGTCCTTGATCTTTACATAATACTATACCTAAACAATATAATTTATCCTAATATAGGAAGCTAACTTTTTTTTTCCCAGAGCAACTTGGACACACTTCTGCTCACACAAATTCCCAGATTAACTGACTCATTCGGAGAAAACAAGAATTTTATGTGGCAACGAATTAGATAATTGGGGCCAGGCAGATACATATGTCAAGATGTATGTACCAGAAGCTCGGTAAGAAGCAAGCTGCTGACACAAATATATGCATATGAACTTATGTGCACATCTGTGGTATTAAGACCATATTGAAATCTGTTTCTAAAGTTTTACTAATACACAATTCAACCTCAAACAATAATCACCATCTAAAATTACAAAAGTAAAGGGAAAGATGTCTTTTATTACTCTGATTCTTTATTTTCCTGTAATCCTTTTTGAGGTTCTAGTTTTTAACAGTTTTTAATCTTCTGTGCAATCTTAAATTTCCCAAGAGAACTCATGTGTAGTATGAAGCTGTTCTGCTTTGTTGAAAAATAAAAGAACATTATATAATTGTGGCATCATTTAGGTAAGTAGAGTTGCTGGAGCTTACTTCCAACACAGGGCAAAGGCTCAAGAAAGTCTTTTGAAATGTGCAGCAGACCGTATTATCAATAAAGAAACAAAGCTGTGCCTATAACACCCTCCTGCCAGGAAAGAGTAAGAATGATCACACTTCTCCTGAGCGGTATAATTGAGGTCTACAAGGCCCCATTTAATGCCACTTAAAATTGTAATCACAAGTTATAGCACGCATGATTTTGTTGTCACTGGTCCAAAAGCAGTTAAACTTTTCCAAGGTAATGTATACGTTTTCAACATGCTCAACTTGCATAACCTGGAACATTAGTGAGTGAATAAATAAGAAATAAAATATAATTTGTATTTATCTCATATCTGAACAGTCTTATTTAAGCATCTGCACTTCATTGGTACAGTGGTGTAATAAAAATTGCAGTGCATGATTTTTTTCTGTGCTAAGGCAAACTCCTTCAAACAATACTGAGAGCCCAGGCATAAGCAGACAAAACAAAAAGCGTCTTTTACTAAGCAGTGCCAAATCTATGTTTGTAGTAGAACAGGTAGACATAGAGCAGGGAAGAGTACCTTTCAGCCCTCCTGAAGGTATTCTTAATTACATGTTAAAGCTTTCTTCATACTTCATCACTTTACTACTTGCTAGAGATCTATAAGATCATTGGAGAGTAACCGTTTGCAAATCAAACATAGAAAATTACTAAGACATGTTACATCAAATGAAACTGTCTTGCAGTAGCCGTTTTGGAAAGGTAAGGTTGCTACCTTTCATACTAAAAAACGCTTGAGTATCCTTTGACTAGCTGTGAAAATGTCTGGTTGGCAAAATGTATGATGCAGGTTTCTGAGATTTATGAGACTACTCACACTTTTTACCTATGCATAAAAACATTAATCTTGCTATTCTGATACTCTTTGCACACAATTGGAGATATTATTGCTTAGTGTTAAAGAATGGGATCAGCAGTTAACCTGAGGATGAAGCTCGGCTCCACCACTTTCTACTGTTAAGACCTTAGACAAACTGCTTAGTTTCTCTTAGCTGTTTTTGGTTTAAGGGAAGGAGGGTAATATTATCTACCTTCTCAGGTTATCATTAAAAAAAGAGAGAGATAATTTACGAAAAGTTTTTAGCAAAGTACCTGACTGTAAATGCTCAGTGTTGAAATGAAGGAAAGCAGAGTGGGAAAGAAGGAGGGAGGGAAGGGAATTTGGGCTTCAGTTTTTTTATTCTAAGTTTAAGCATAATCAGAAGCAGTAGAGGTTGGAAAAAGGATTGTTTGAAAGGGGCGAAACACTAAGAAGCTGTACACAAACACAAAGTAACTTTTGAAAAAAAAACAGGCTATCTAAATATTTCATACCCTCATAAAATTTACATAGCTAAACCATAAAGTACAGTGTTAGTTGGTAGACAACTTTGTTTAGCTTTTTTTTTACTTCATCTTTATTTGTTTTATTAATAGTTCTTGTTTGTTACTTGCTTTTGGTCTGTTTTCTTTTTTATTAAGAAGCAAGTCTAGGAGATCACAATTAACCTGAGGTTGCAGAAAGTAAGCAGCAGAGGGTGTGGGCTGCTGTCTTTAAACTGCACACCTAAAATTATGCTAATTTTTTCCTTTGGCTGCCAAAAATGTAACAACAACATGCATGAGGTGTTAGTCTCCTACACCTCCTCATTGCAGACCAGTGCCAAAGGAATCCCCAAACATCCAGGTACTGTTTTACTTTGCTCTTACGACAGTTGAAGTTTTGGTGCCTCCTGCTTCTTCTCAACTGGAAAGGACATTCATTTCTGCTCAGCTCAAAGTTTATCTCTCTCGTACTAGAATGTGAATTCTACCATTAAATCTAAAACTGCCTTGACATGTTGTTATAATATCTCATGGATGTGGAAAGTTTATTGCAAGCTAATGTAAAACATGGAAAAGGTGTGATGTGTCTGCTCTTTGATGTGTTTTTACACTGGCACAACAAATCACACTTTTCAGAAGCTCTGAGTGCTATAGCCAACATATTCATTAACTACCTTTCCCCTGTGTCTCCCACTGCTCAGCTTTTAATATTCTTTTTTTATGCCCCTATGACAACTAACAACAACAAACCATATTACCACTTTTGTTTAGAAATATTTTGGCTTAGGTGCTATTTTGTCTTCAACTCTTCCCTACAACTGAATTCTGTAGTAGAATTAAAACTGGGAGAGAATGTCTCAGGTAGAAAAAATATAAGCAGG
Organism: Dugong dugon; assembly: GCA_030035585.1. Taxonomy (NCBI): domain Eukaryota; kingdom Metazoa; phylum Chordata; class Mammalia; order Sirenia; family Dugongidae; genus Dugong; species Dugong dugon. The sequence goes on from CM057465.1 coordinate 48,339,275, forward strand.
GTCATTTTAGCTGTTTTTCAACAAGTTTTATGATATTTATGCAGTGCTTAAAACAAAAATGGCTAATAAGGCAGCCATTAAGGACTGACAAGATGGCAAATTCCAAGTTTAGTATTTTATCCAATTATGTTTGATCCTCAGGACAACCTTATAAAGAAGATACAATGAGTCTGAGAGATGTACCTTGCCCAGAGTCACAGAGAAAGCAAGAAGCAATTCTAGGTTTTGAATCCTGTCGGAGCAAAATGTTTGAAGAATGCATTTATTCAATAATATTTTCATTAGTCAATTCCATTCAATATTTCCATGTCATCCAATTTCATTCAATACTTCACCAGACAGGTTTTGAGTACGTACACTGAGCAAGGCACTGTCTTGGCACTGGGAATACACCAGAGGAGAGGCCAGATACAATTCCTGCGCTCATGGAGCTTCCAATCAACCTGGAAGACAGACATTTAAAAATTACATTTAATAGGACAAAGGTATTCTGTCTGTGAGTTTTCACAGGCTCCCTTCCCTCAGTGGGTCCTACTGCAGTTGAGGCTTGAGATGACTACAGTCCCAGCCAACACCTTGAATGCAGCTTGTGAGAGACCGTGAAGCTAGTGGTCTTGTACAGATTCCACGTCCGGATTCCTGACCCCCAAAATTAAGCTAAGCCGTGTCCAGATTCCTGATTCCCCAAACCATGAGATACTAAATGTTTTAAGCCACTGAGTTTTGGAGTGATTTGTTATAAAGCAGTTGATAACTAGTACACAGTTTAATACCTGTGAATACTTTCTTAAAATATTTCAAATAGTGAATGTGAAATATCTGATTACTTTAGAAAAACCATGTTGAAAAGTGCTAAGCCAATTCAATGTACTATGTGAGAGGAATCATGGCCTCTACAGAGAATATTATATAGCTTAAAAAATGCATGGAAACTTCTGGTATGAAGTTTGTTGTGTAAGACGGCATCTTTCCCCTTCTCTTCCTAGAAATCAAGTATATTTTTGAAGTAATAAAAGGAATTGAAAATTAAGATAAAGATGTAATTTATAGACTCTAAATTATGACTAAAGACAGAAAAGCATCTGAGGAGCATGAAGAGTAGCTGCATAGAGAGTGAAAATGGGGTCCAGCAACAGCAGATACCAAAAAAGAGAGAACCGAAATACGCCTTCTTAAAGTACAAATGCTATGTCTCGTTTGCATTAGTTTCTGGCAACAGAAGGCCTCTTGCTGAATTGGTGTTTATGAAAATGTCTCCAAAGTAGTAAATCAACTCATCAGCATGAATTCTCCACTGTGGAACAACAAAGTCCCGATCTATTACTTTCAGGAAGAAATTCTTTTTATTTATTTATTTATTTATTTATTTATTTATTTATTTATTCTTATTTTATTTAAACACCATTTCAAAACTTTTTACTTACACATTTAAGTGATATTGACTATGCTCTTCCAATTGTGCTGCCATTCTCGCCCAAGATGAAGGCTTACAGGACAAAACAGCCTCCCATTTAATAGTTACTACAAATGTTGCCCTATAGCAGTGGTCAACAATCTCACAATACATCGACAGTGTCCTTATTCAATTTGTGTTCCTTATCATCAGTTTCCTACTCTCCCTCTGCCTTCTGGCCCTTGTCACCGGACTCCTGTACATCGTTAGTCCCATTTAGTTTTACTGGGGTGTCCATTCCCAGGCTTAACATCGAACCTTGAAGGTAGCTTCCCCTCTGAGCTGAAAGGGTGTCTGGGGGCCACACTCTCGAGGTTTCTCTAGTATTCTTTAGGCCAGTATATCTGGTCTTCTTTTTTTTTTTTTTTTTTTGGGGAGTTAAAATTATACTCTACATCCTACTCCAGCTCTGCCCAGAACCCTCTGTTGTGATCCTGGTCAGAGGAGTCATTGGTGGTAGCCGGGCACCATCCAGCTGTACTGGGCTCAATCCCGTGGAGGCCTTGGTAGCTGTGGACCATTAGTCCTTCGGACTAATCTTTTCCTTGTATCCTGTTCTCTTCGTTCTCCCTTGTTCCCGAAGGGATGAGATCAGTGGAGTATCTTAGATGGCCGCTCATAGGCTTTTAAGACCCCAGACACTACTCACCAAGGTAGAATGTAGAGCATTATCTTTATAAGTAGTGTCATGCCAATTGAGCTAGATGTTCCCCGAGATCATGGTCCCCAGAGCCCTCCGTCCAACAACTCAGTCCCTCGGGGGGTTTGGATGTGTCTATAGGGCCTCCATGACCTTTCCTTGTGCAGGTTGTGTTAGTTTCCCCTGTACTATGTACTATCTCATCTCTCACCCAAGTTACCACTTACCTATTACCTATTTAGTATTCCCCCCCCCCCCATCCCTGGTAACCAACAAGGATTGTTACATTTTGCATGTGAATTTTTTCATGGGTTTTTACAATAGAGGTCTCATACAATATTTGTCCTTTTGTGATTGACTTATTTCACTCAGCATGATGTCCTCCAGTTTCATCCATGTTATGAGATGGTTCACCGATTCATTGTTCTTTCTCGTTGCATAGTACTCCATTGTGTGTATGTACCATATTTGTGTATCTATTCGTCTGTTGATGGACATCGAGGTTGTTTCCATCGTTTTGCTATTGTGAATAATGCTGCCATGAACATAGGTGTGCATATGTCTATTCGAGTGATGACTCTTATTTCTCTAGGATATATTCCTAGGAGTGGGATTGCTGGATCGAATGGTACGTCTATTTCTAGCTTTCTGAGGAAACGCCATATCATTTTCCAAAATGGCTGTATCATTTTGCATTCCCACCAGCAGTGTATAAGAGTTCCCGTCTCCCCGCAGCCCCTCCAACATTTGTTATTTCCAGTGTTTTTGATTCGTGCCCGTAATGCCGGGGTGAGATGGTATCTCATTGTGGTTTTAATTTGCATTTCTCTAATGGCTAGTGATCGCGAGCATTTCCTCATGTGTCTGTTGGCCATTTGAATGTCTTCCTTGGTGAAGTGTCTGTTCATTTCCTTTGCCCATTTTTTGATAGGATTGGTTGTCTTTTTGTTGTAGAGGTGTTGGATTTTCTTGTAGATTATGGAGATTAGACCTTTGTCTGACTTGTACTGTCCAAAAATTTTTTCCCAGTCTGTAGGTTCTCTTTTAACTCTTTTGGTGAAATCTTTTGAAGAGCATAGATGTTTGATTTTTAGAAGATCCCAATTATCTAGTTTATCTGTTGGGTTTTTTGTGTTGATGTTTATGGTTTGTATCCTGTTAATGCCATGTATTAAGGTCTGAAGTGTTGGTCCTATTTTTTCTTCTATGAATTTTATAGTTTGAGGCTTTATATTCAGGTCTTTGATCCATTTTGAAGTAGTTTTTGTATATGGTGTGAGGTATGGGTCCTGTTTCATTTTTCTACAAATGGATATCCAGTTTTGCCAGCACCATTTGTTAAAAAGACTGTCTTTTCCCCATTTGATGTATTTTGGGCCCTTGTCAAAAATCAGGTGACCATAGGTGGATGGATTTACATCTGAGTTCTCAATTCTGTTCCATTGGTCAATGTCTCTGTTGTTGTACCAGTACCAGGCTGTTTTGAGTACTGTAGCTGTATAGTAGGTTCTGAAGTCAGGTAGTGTGAGTCCTCCAACTTTATTCTTCTTCTTCAGTAGTGCTTTACTTATTCGGGGTTTCTTCCCTTTCCATATAAAGTTAATAATTAGTTTTTCCATCTCTTTGAAGAATGTTGTTGGTATTTGTATCGGAATTGCATTGTATTTGTAAATTGCTTTAGGTAGAATTGCCATTTTCACAATGTTGAGTCTGCCTATCCATGAGCATGGTATGTTTTTCCATTTATGTAGATCCCTTTGGGTTTCATGCAGCAGTGTTTTGTAGTTTTCTTTGTATAGGTCTTTTATATTCCTGGTCAGATTTATTCCCAAGTATTTTATCTTTTTAGGGGCTATTGAAAATGGTATTGATTTCCTGATCTCCTTTTCATCGTTCTCTTTACTGGTGTATAGGAATCCAACTGATTTTTGAATGTTTATCTTGTATCCTGCTACTCTGCTGAATCTTTCTATTAGTTCCAGTAAATTTCTCGTGGAGTCTTTAGGGTTTTCTATGTATAGTATCATATCATCTGCAAACAGGGAGAGTTTAACTTCTTCATTACCAATTTGGATGCCCTTTATTTCTTTCTCTTGCCTTACTGCTCTAGCGAGAACTTCCAGCACAATGTTAAATAGGAGTGGTGATAAAGGGCATCCTTGTCTTGTTCCTGTTTTCAGGGGGAATGTTTTCAGCCTTTCTCCATTAAGAATGATGTTGGCTGTTGGTTTTGCATAGATGCCCTTTATGATGTTGAGAAATTTCCCTTCTATACCTATTTTATTGAGAGCTTTTATCAGGAATGGGTGTTGGACTTTGTCAAATGCCTTTTCTGCATCAATTGAGATAATCATGTGATTTTTTTCTTTCCTTTTATTTATGTGGTGGATTACGTTGATGGATTTTCTAATGTTAAACCATCCTTGCATACCTGGTATGAATCCTACTTGGTCGTGGTGTATTATTTTTTTGATATGATACTGAATTCTATTGGCTAAAATTTTGTTCAGAATTTTTGCATCTATATTCATGAGAGATATTGATCTGTAATTTTCTTTTTTTGTGATGTCTTTGCCTGGTTTTGGTATCAGCGTTATGCTGGCTTCATAGAATGAATTTGGAAGTGTTGCTTCCTCTTCTATGCTCTGAAATAACTTGAGTAGAACTGGTACGAGCTCTTCTGTAAATGTTTTGTAGAATTCTCCAGTGAAGCCATCTGGGCCAGGGCTTTTTTTGGTTGGGAGTTTTTTTATTACCTTTTCAATCTCTTCTCTTGTTATGGGTCTGTTCAGATTTTCAATATCACTTTGTTGTAGTTTGGGTAGGCCGTATGTTTCTAGAAATTTATCCATTTCCTCTAGGTTTTCAAATTTGTTGGAATATAGTTTTTCATAATATTCTGTTATAATCCTTTTTATTTCAGTTGGGTCTGTTGTAATGTCCCCCGTTTCATTTCTTATTTGGGTTATTTGTGCCCTCTGCTGTTTTTCTTTTGTCAGTCTGGCCAGTGGTTTGTCGATTTTGTTGATTCTTTCAAAGAACCAACTTTTGGTTTTGTTGATTCTTTCTATTGTTTTTCTGTTCTCTATTTCATTGATTTCTGCTCTGATCTTTACTATTTCCTTTCTTCCGGTGGTTGTAGGCTTTTTTTGTTGTTCTCTTTCTATTTGTTTGAGTTCTGTAGTTAATGTTTTGGTTTTGTCCCTTTCTTCTTTTTTGATATGTGCATCTATTGCTATAAATTGTCCTCTGAGGACTGCCTTTGCTGTGTCCCAAAGGTTTTGGTATGATGTGTTTTCATTTTCATTTGATTCTAGGAATTTTTTAATTCCATCTCTGATTTCTTCTATTACCCATTGATGTGTAAGCAGATTATTATTCAGTTTCCATGTGTTTGATTTTTTTTCCTTGCTCTTTCTAGTGTTAATTTCTACCTTGATGGCATTGTGGTCAGAGAAGATACTGTGAATTATCTAAGCATTTTGGATCTTGTTGAGGATTGCTCTGTGGCCTAAGATGTGGTCTATTCTGGAGAACGTTCCATGTGCATTGGAAAAGAATGTGTACTTTGCAGCGGTTGGATGGAGTGTTCTATATATGTCTATGAGGTCCAGTTGGCTGATTGTGTCCTTTAGGTCTTCTGTATCTTTGCTAAGTTTCTTTTTAGTTGTTCTGTCCTTTACTGAGAGTGGTGTGTTGAAGTCTCCTACTATTATTGTGGAACTGTCAATTTCTCTTTTCAGTGCTGTTAGAGTTTGTTTTATGTATTTTGGAGCCCTGTCATTGGGTGCATAGATATTTATTATGGTTATGTCTTCATGATGGATCATCCCCTTAATCATTATATAGTGTCCTTCTTTGTCTTTTATGGTAGATTTGGTTTTAAAGTCTATTTTATCTGAGATTAGAATTGCCACTCCTGCTCTTTTTTGATAGTTGTTAGCTTGATATATTTTTTTCCAACCTTTGATTTTTAATAAATTCACATCTTTGTTTCTAAGATGTGTCTCTTGTAGACAGCAAATAGATGGATCCTGTTTTCTTATCCATTCTGCCACTCTCCGTCGCTTTATGGGTGCATTGAGTCCATTTACGTTCAGTGTAATTATTGATAGATGTGAGTTTGTTGCTGTCATTTTGTAGTGCTTTTTTTTGTGATGCTGAAGTTTTCTTTGTTCTTCTTACTCTCTTGTGCTGAGTTCCTTTTGTTTGTGGATTTTGTGTTCATTTCTTTTGTTTTTGTAGGTTTTGTTTTTGTTGAGACTTTATGTTTTTCGTCTTTATTTTTATGAGTTGGTTTGTTAACTTTTTTTGTGGTTACCATGAATTTTACCCTTATCTTTATAATTTTGAAGCAGTCTACCGTTACTTGGTATCGCCTTGCCTTCTTCTCCTTTAGAAGGTTCTATACCTATGCCGTTTGTTCCCTCTTTCATTGTTTTGATGTTGTTGTCATCCTTTGATTGATTTCTCTGATTCCCTGTTGTATATCTTTTGTTTTTGGAAAGTCGTCTGTAGTTCAGTTCCTAGAATGGTATCTGGTTCATGTTAACCTGCATCCTAGGTCCTAGGTCCTGCCTGAGGGCTTAAGCTGTTTGTCCTCAGATCGAAGAACTCCCTTTAATAATTCTTGTAAGTTTGGTTTGACTTTTGCATATTCCTTTAGTTTCTGTTTATCTGGAAATGACCTAATTTCACCATCAAATCTGAATGAGAGTTTTGCAGGATATATTATTCTTGGCTGACAATTTTTTTCTTTCAAGATTTTATATATGTCATCCCATTGCCTTCTTGCCTGCATGGTTTCTGCTGAATAATCTGAGCTTAGTCTTATTGTTTCTCCTCTGTATGTGACTTCTTGTTTTTCCCGAGCTGCTCTCAGGATTCTTTGTTTGTCTTTAGTTTTAGCGAGTGTGAATATGATATGTCTTGGTGATTTTCTTTTGGGGTCTATTCTATATGGGGTTCGTTGAGCTTCTTGGATGACCAGCTTTTCATCTTTCATGATATTGGGAAAGTTTTCTGTCAGCAGTTCCTCAATGATCCTCTCTGTGTTTTCTGTTTTCTTCCCCTGTTCTGGTATGCCAATCACTCGTAAGTTTTTGCTTTTAATTGTGTCCCACATAACTCTCAGGGTCTCTTCATTTTTCTTTGTTCTTTTTTCTGAGTTTTCCTGAAACAGAGTTGTATCCAAGTGTTTGTCTTCAGTTCCACTGATCCTGTCTTCCATGGTTTCAAATCTACTTCTCAGCCCTTCTATGACACCGTCCATTTCTGAAATCTTGTTGTTTATCTTTTGGATTTCTAATTGTTGTTTTTGTATAATTTCGAGTTGTGAATTTATTTTGGCATTTTGTTCTTGCATCATCTCAGGAAGAAATTCTTTTAATGCCTGATCTTCCTTTTTAGTTTTAGCAGTGGTAGTGACTTCCTCCCTCCTCCCTCTTCATCAATGGAATTTATTTCTATACCTAGTAGCCAAATAACAAACCAATAACTCTTTAGACACAGGTCAGAAATATGACCAATGGTCTCAATAAAAAACAGAGCTGTCCTAATCTTCCTCACAGTGAAGTTCCAATTAATAAATGTAGAAGGAATTATAGAAACAAGAAATAATTATTAGACAAACACCACAGTAATAACTACTGCAGGCAAGAACCATGAGTGTATGCTAAAATTTGTGGGAAAAAATATAATCAGAAATAGGATATTTGCATAGTCTCAAACCATCTCCCATAAAAATATTTAATATAAAGCAGTAAGTAATAGCTTCCTAGAAGAGAAACCTAGCAAAGACCACCTTAACCAAATGATCAAAGTTAACATCTCCAGTAGAAAGACAAACTAGCATGTGTATCCTTGACATGATACACTCGGAAATGAACATCTCTTTTATATTCTTGCCTAAAAAATGCAAAAACTGAATCTAATGAGGAGGCAATAGCAGACAAACCTAGTTGAAGGATGTTCTACACAACAACTTGCCAGTAATCTTCAAAAGTATCAATGTCATGAAAGACAAAGAAAGTGAGAAATGGTCACAGACTGGAGGAAACATAAGGAGACATGACATATAAATGCAATCTAAAAAAAGACACTAGTGGGGAAAACAACAAATTTTAAAGATCTGTAGATTAGTTAGTAATGTTGAATCAATGCTAACTTCCAGGATTCAGTAATCGTACTATGATTATTTAAATGATAACATTAGGGGAAAGAAGGTGAAGTTTATGCAGAACTCTTTATACAATTTTTGTAACTTTTATGTAAATCTAAAAAATTTCAAAATAATTTTTTTAAAGATTATAGTTATCCCACTTAAAAGACATTTTAGAAATGTACATAGTAAGAGATTGGTATGGCTCAGTCTCAAGAATAAGAACAACCAAAATAAATTAAGATCTTGAGGAGTTTTTCTACTGCTATCTCCATTGAATTTGCAAGGCTTATTTAATAAACCCCTTCCCCATGAGTACAAATAAAGAAGTAAACAAGCAAACAGCAACATCATCAATAAAAACATGCACCTACCTACTGTTGTTGTTGTCATAAGGTGCAGTCGAGTCAGTTCTGACTCATAGTGATTCTATGAACAACAGAAGGAAACACTGCCCAGTCCTGCAACATCCTCACAATTGTTGTTATGCTTGAGCCCATTGTTGCAGCCACTGTGTTGATCCATCTCGCTGAGGGTCTTCCTCTTTTTCCCTGACTCTCTACTTTACCAAGCATGATGTCCTTCTCCAGGGTCTGAGCCCTCCTGATTACGTGTCCAAAGTACGTGAGACATAGTGTCAACATCCTTGCTTCTAAGAGGCATTCTGGTTGTACTTCTTCCAGGACAGATTTGTTCATTCTTTTGGCAGTCCATGATATAGTCAATACTCTTTGCCAACACCACAATTCAAAGGCATCAATTCTTCTTCAGTCTTCCTTATGCATCGTCCAGCTTTTGCACGTGTATGAGGCAATTAAAAACACCATGGCTTGTGTCAGGCTGACCTTAGTCCTCAAGGTGACATCTTTCCTTTTCAACACTTTAAAGAGGTCTTTTGCAGAAGATTTGTCCACGTGCAATTTGTCTTTTGATTTCTTGACTGTTGCTTCCATGAGTATTGATTGTGGATCTAAGTAAAATGAAATCCTTAACAACTTCAATCTTTTCTCCATTTATCATGATGTTGCTTATTCTTCCAGTTGTGAGAATTTTTGTTTTCTTTATGTTGAGGTGTAATCCATACAGAAGGCTGTGGTCTTTGATCTTCATCAGTAAGTGCTTCAAGTCCTCTTCACTTTCAGCAAGCAAGGTTGTGTCATCTACATAACACAGGTTGTTAATGAGTCTTCCTCCAATCCTGCTGCCCATTCTTCTTCATATAATCCAGCTTCTCGGATTATCTGCTCAGCATACAGATCGAATAGGTATGGTGAAAGGATACAACCCTGATGCCCACCTTTCCTGACTTTAAACCACACAGTATCCCCTTGTTCTGTTTGAATGACTGCCTCTTGATCCATGTACAGATTCCTCATGAGCACAATTAAGTGTTTTGGAATTCCCATTCTTCACAACATTATCCATAATTTGTTATGATTCATGCAGTAGAAAGCCTTAGCATAGTCAATAAAACACAGGTAAACATCTTTCTGGTATTCTCTGCTTTCAGCCAGGATCCATCTGACATCACTAATGATATCCCTGATTGCCCAACCTCTTCTGAATCCAGCCTGAATTTCTGGCAGTTCCCTGTCAACATACTGCTGCAGCCACTTTTGAATGATTTTCAGCAAAATTTTACTTGCATGTGATATTAATAATATTATTTGATAATTTCTGAATTCAGTTGGATCATCTTTCTTGGGAATAGGCATAAATATGGATCTCTACCGGTTGGTTGGCCACTTAGCTGTCTTCCAAATTTCTTAGCATAGACGAGTGAACACTTCCAGGGCTGCTTCCATTTGTTGAAACATCTCAATTGATATTCTGTCAATTCCTGGAGCCTTGTTTTTCGCCAACGCTTTCAGCGCAGCTTGAACTTCTTCCTTCAGTACCAGCAGCTCCTGATCATATGCTGCCTCTTGAAATGGTTGAACATCAACCAATTCTTTTTCGTATAATGACTCTGTGTATTCCTTCCATCTTCTTTTGATGATTCCTGCATCGTTTAATATTTTCCCCATAGAATCTTTTACTATTGCAACTCGAGGCTTGAATTTTTTCTTCAGTTCTTTCAGCTTGAGAAATGCCGAGCTTGTTCTTCCCTTTGGTTTTCTATCTCCAGCTCTTTGCACATGTCATTATAATACTTTACTTTGTCTTCTCAAGCCACCCTTTGAAATCTTCTGTTCAACCCCTTTACCTCATCACTTCTTCCTTTTGCTTTAGCTACTCGACATTCAAGGGCAAACTTCAGAGTCTCTTCTGACATCCATTTTGGTCTTTTCTTTCTTTCCTGTCTTTTTAATGACCTCTTACTTTCTTCACGTATGATGTCCTTGACGTCATTATTCCACAACTCATCTGGTCTTCGGTCATTAGTGTTGAACCCATCAAATCTATTCTTGAGATGGTCTCTAAATTCAGGTGGGATATACTCAAGGTCGTACTTCGGCTCTCATGGACTTGTTCTAATTTTCTTCAGTTTCAACTTGAACTTGCATATGAGCAATTGATGGTCTGTTCCACAGTAGGCCCCTGGCCTTGTTCTGACTGATGATATTGAGCTTTTTCATTGTCTCTTTCCATAGATGCAGTCTATTTGATTCCTGCATATTCCATCTGGCGAGGTCCACGTGTATGTCACTGAAAAAAGGTATTTGCAATGAAGAAGTCATTGGTCTTGCAAAATTCAATCATGCGATCCCTGGCATCATTTCTGTCACCAAGGCCATATTTTCCAACTACCAATCCTTCTTTTTTGTTTCCAACTTTCTCATTCCAATCACCAGTAATTATCAGTGCACCTATCTACTGTTTATCTACTATCTTAAGATAAATTTCAATCTTAGTCCTAGATCTTAAGAACTCAGGAAAGAAATCATTTAAAATATATAAATGGAAGTTTTACTTCCAACATTTCTATATAATACAGGAACTTTGAAGTATTGGTTTTTCTTTAGCAATCTATGTCTTTTATTCAACTGAAGTGTTTGGAAGCTTTTCTTTTTGAATGTTATTTAAAATGAATTTTCTTTAAGACATATAATATTTAAAGTCAATGGAGACACTCTGGTTTTATTTGTTCCTACCATGGAAAATGATTTCTAAAAGTTCACTCCCTTTTAGGGAGCTGAAGTTGAAGTGATGTGACATAAAGATATTACATTCATTTTTTTCCATGTCCCAAATACTCATGTTATATTCAGTTTTTATTTAACTCTTCTTATTATGACTAAGTCCAAGCTGCACTGAAGGCATTGGCAAAAACAAGCCTTCAGGGATTGACAGAATACCAATTGAGATGTTTCAACAAACAGATACAATGCTGGAAGCGCTCACTCGTCTATGCCAGGAAATTAGGAAGTTACCTGGCCAACTGGCTGGAAAAGAATCATATTTGTGCCCATTCCAAAGAAATGTGATCCAACTGAATGTGGAAATTATCGAACAATATCATTAATATCACATGCAAGTAAAACTTTGCTGAAGATCATTCAAAAGTGGTTGCAGCAGTCCATCAACAGGGAACTGCCAGAAATTCAAGCCAGATTCAGAAGAGGACGTGGAACCAGGGATATCAGATGAATCTTGGCTGAAAGCAGACAATACCAGAAGGATGTTTACCTGTGTTTTATTGACTATGCTAAGGCACTGGACTGTGTGGATCATAACAAATTATGGATAACATTGGGAAGAATGGGAATAACAGAATACTTAATTGTGCTCATGAAGAAACTGTACATAGATCAAGAGGCGGTTGTTCGAACAGAACAAAGGAATACTGCATGGTTTAAAGTCAGGAAAGATGTGCATCAGGGTTGCATCTTTTCACCATATTTATTCAATTTGTATGATGAGCAGATAATCCGAGAAGCTGGACTATATGAAGAAGAACAGGGCATCAGGATTGGAGGAAGACTCATTAACAACCTGTGTTATGCAGATGACACAACCTTGCTTGCTGAAAGTGAAGAGGACTTGAAGCACTTACTGATGAAGATCAAAGACCACAGCCTTCAGTATGGATTACACCTCAACATAAAGAAAACAAAAATCCTCACAACTGGACCAATAAGCAACATCATGATAAACAGAGAAAATGTTGAAGTTTCCAAGGATTTCATTTTACTTGGATCCACAATCAATGTCCATGGGAACAGCAGTCAAGAAACCAAATGATGTATTGCATCGGGCAAGTCTGCTGCAAAAGACCTTAAAGTGTTAAAAAGCAAAGATGTCACTTTGAGGACTAAGGTGGACCTGACCCAAGCCATGGTATTTTCTGTTGCCTCATATGCATGGAAAAGCTGGACAATGAATAAGGACGACTGAAGAAGAATTGGTGCCTTTGAATTATGGTGTTGGTGAAGAATATTGAATATACAGTAGATTTCCAGAAGGACAAATTAATCTGTGTTGGAAGAAGTACAGCCAGAATGCTCCTTAGAAGGGAGGATGGAGAGACTTTGTCTTATATACTTTGGACATGTTATCAAGAGGGGCCAGTCCCTGGAGAAGGACATCATGCTTGGTAAAGTAGAGGGTTAGCAAAAAAAAAAAAAAGGAAGACCGTCAACAAGATGGATCGACACAGTGGCTGAAACAATGAGCACAAACACAGCAACAATTGTGAGAATGGCACAAAACACTGGGCAGTGTTTCATTCTTTTGTACATAAGGTCTCTGTGAGTCAGAACCGACTCTATGGCACCTAACTACAACAACAGCAACATTGTAACTAAGATATACTGAGAGTTTACCATGTTCTAGGGCTCTATGTGCTAAATATGATCCTCATGACAATACTTTTGAGTTAGATATAATTTTTAGATCCTTTCTAATAACCCAGCTGAGGAAAGAGTCTTATAGAGGTTAAATAGCTTGCCTGAGATATCATAGTAGATGGTGCCTTATCGGTGTAAATCTAATTCCAAAATCTGAGACTTCAGCACCATACTGAATTTGTCCATGCCATGTCCCTAATGTCTCTAATGTTAAATTGAATTCAGAAAAGTTTAATTGTTTTTGTTAAAGATCTCATATTGTTTAAAATAAAAATAGAATTCCTAATACTAATTTTAACAAAGCTGGTCGTTTTTAGTGTTTTATGAGATGAAGCTACAGTGTTCCTGATTTCTCACACAAATGTCATCAGACTTTAACTATTTAAAAGACTGGGAGATCTTCCACTTTAAGCTTCAACGGAATAGCTGTATATCAGACTAAGCCTCCTGCAGAACAAATCAATTATTAGAAGAGCTGGATGTGGTTGATTTTAATAAGTCATCAGAGAGTAAGCAAAGCAACCTGGACATGAAGAGTCAAGATCTTAAAGAAAAGAAAAACACATTGACATGAATTGCTCCTTCTCTGAAATTATTTTCTCCACAGAGTATTTGCCAATTCTTGTATAGGGCATATACAATCTAGAGGAGGCAGAGATTTGGATTTAGTATTACCAAGGCAACCAAAATTTAAAACAAAAATTCTAAAGAAAAGGGAATCAAAGAAAAGTGAAACCTGTATTTGGCATACCTGCTGTCCATTAGGCACTTACCAAATTCTAAGCAGTACAAGGGGTAGGAGGGAAAGCTAAGGAACCAAAAATAGTTAATAAATGTCTAAAAATGCAAAAGAAAGTTTTAGCAGTCTCATGAATCTAAAGTGAGAGAAAAATAAATCAGAGTTCAGCAACTTCTAAGGAGAAGGGGCCATGGTATACACTTGACATTTTCAGTTGAAATCTCTGAAGGGCTGTGCCCTAGGACTAAGAAAAAACCCGTTGCATAGATTCGATTCCAACTCATAGCAACCCTATAGGACAGAACAGAACTGCCTCATAGGGTTTTCAAGGAGCAGCTGGTGGATTTGAACTGCCAGCCTTCTGGTTAGTAGCCAAGCTCTTAACTACTGCACCCAACAGGACTCCCTAGGACTAAGGGTAACCCAGAATTACATTAACCCGATTGAATCAAGATGATCTGCCTTTACTTTTAATTCTAATCAGAAGAATTAAATCCTTTCTGAAGGAAGATGTAGCATCCACTACAACTTTTTATTCATGATAATCAGCATTCAGTCAAAATTATCAGACAAGCGAGAAAACAGGATCGAATAAATAAAAAGCATGTTCTATATATCTTATTTGAGTAATTGAAAAATTCAATTTATAAAAATTCATCAAACCATATGCTTTTGATTTGTCTATTTTTATGTATGTACATTATTCGATAAAAAATTACTTAAATAAAAAAGATTATTGTCGTCAACAACAAATTCATTTTAAAAATACAGACTTTATTCCAGCAAAGCTGACTTAGCAAACTATCTTGGAATTCCCTTTTGGAATTGCTGTCAAAGTTTGCTTTTAAACACTAACCCATTGCTATAGAGTAGATTTTGACTCATAAGCGAACCTACAGAACAGAATAGAACTTCCCCACAGAGTTTCCAAGGAGCAGCTAGTGGATTCAAACTGCCAACCTTTTGGTTAGCAGCAGAGCTCTTAACCACTGGGCCATCAAGGCTCCTTTAAACGCTAGAGAATACCAATTCCATTATTTAATCACATTTCATGTTTGATTCTATGTCATATTTTCCACCTTGCTCACAAACCTTTTTTCACTAGTTCCAGCTGATTTTTGACTCTTTCTATATATTTTCAGCACATGATAATTTTCTTTCATTAGGAATACATACAAGGATGCTTCAGATTGTGAAGGTGATACCACGTCAGGAATCTCAGACAGAACAGAATCATTGGAATTACTGGGAGTCTGACCTTTTGAAATGATTATTTGTCTTATGTCTTTCCATTCTTAGTACAACCTCCTTTTAGAGTCTTTGGCACTTAAAGATGCACGGTAAGACCATTTTAGACTTATATCCCAGGACCAGAAGAAGAATAGCCATGGTAATGGGGAGAAAGCGGAGCTTTTAACTGCGAGTGAATAGATTATAAAAGTCCTTTTTTAAAAAGTACTCCAGAATTGTTAAAAAAAAAAATAACAATAGTCAACACTTGAGAGTTAACAACGTGCTTTTCATGGGCTTTAACTGCTTAACTTCTCAAAACAACTCTGGGAAATAGATGCTATTATTTCTTTATTCCCACTTCACAAATTGATTAACTGAAGTCAGATAACTGAAATTAAGACTAACGCCTCACATGGTAAGTAAACACAAAACCAAATCTAAACACTGATCTTCTGTTACTTAAAACAATGGCCTTTAATTTTACCACGCTTTTCCTGGTAGTACAGTGGTTAAGAGCTTGGCTGCTAACCAAAAGTTAAGCAGTTTGAATCCATCAGCCGCTCCTTGGAAATGCTGTGGGGGTAGTTCTACTTTGTCCTATAGGGTCGCTATAAGTCAAAATCGACTATACAGCAACAAGTTTGGTTTTGGAGCTTTTTGTTTGTTTGTTTCCAGTGGATAATCTTTACATATATTTATATGTTGTTGTTAGTTGTCACTGAGTCAGCTCTGATTCATGGTTACTCCATGTACACCATGACGATGCCCAGTTCTGTGCCATCTTCATGATTGTTGGTATATTTGAGTCCATTGTTACCACCACTGTGTATTGCCAGTGCCTTGCAGCCTACAGGGCTCATGTTCCAGCACTGTATTGGACAATACTCTGGTGTGATCCACAGAGTTTTTATTGCCTAATTCTCAGAAGCAGAACACAAAGCCTTTCTTTCTAGTCTGTCTCAGTCTGGAAGTGCTGCTGAAACCTGTCCACGATATATGACCCTGCGGGTATTTGAAATACTGGTAGCATAGCTTCCAGCATCATAGCAACACACAAGCCAACACAGTACAACAAACTGACAGATGGGTGATTATTTTTATAGTAATTTAAGGTTAAGGGGTTGAGCAAGTATTTTGTGGGGCTTTTTTTTATAATGACATTAAAAGTCTGTTTATAAATCACTTCCTTTAATATTTATTTGGTTAATCCCCTATGGAAAACCATCAAACAAGTACAAACGCTTTAATAATAATTAATATAAACTGGTGTTGTGGGAAAAAAAGATTTTCCATTTACTCTTGAAGTATTTTAAAATTTGTTTCCAAGATTAGCTTCATGTTAGATTACTTTTTATCCCAGTTAAGCGAAGTTGGTTAGATATAAGCCAAAAACAAAAAACAAACAAAAAAAACTACCACTTTTTTTAGTCTTTTAATCCAAATAGTTTATAAACTTTAGTTGTATAAAAACAACGTACCGAGGCTATTAAAATGCAGATTCCAGGGTACCACCTGGAGAAATTATTACTAAGCAGATGTGGCATGGGGACCGGGAATCTGCTTCTCTAACAAATACCCCAGTTGATTTGATGCAGGTGATCCTTGGACCACATTTTTAAGAAACACAGCCTTTGAATTTTATTTTTCTTTTTAACCCCTATTCTTTCTTTGTGGATGCTACTACACTAAGTTGTATAGCAAGCCACGATCTTCAGCAATAGAATTGTCTATACAACTGAAATATTGGTCTCTTAACTCTATACATTTAAAGGTAGTTCTTTAGGCCTTAAAAAAAATTGATACAATTAATTTAGTATCTCTAGCTTTGCCCTGGTGGTGTAGTGGTTAAGTGCTCAGCTGCTAACCCAACAGTTGGCAGTTCAAACCCACCAAAAGCTCCAGGGGAGA
This sequence comes from Dugong dugon, assembly GCA_030035585.1. Taxonomy (NCBI): domain Eukaryota; kingdom Metazoa; phylum Chordata; class Mammalia; order Sirenia; family Dugongidae; genus Dugong; species Dugong dugon. Next base: position 48,356,198 of record CM057465.1, read on the forward strand.
AAAGACTTGGCAATCTGTTCCCATAAAGCTTACAACCTAGGAACCTCTATGGGGCAGTTCTACTCTGTCCTGTGAAGTCGCTAGGAGTCGGAATCAACTTGACAGCACACAACAACAAAAACAAGCTTCCACTTTTAAAGGAGGATCAGAAGATAATGACTTTGAATTGAGAGACTGTCAACATATTTTAGGTGATCAATAAACATTAGAGAATATTCATTCTTACCAGTGGTCTGGAAAATGGAAATTAAAACTACCATGAGATGCAATTTCCCACCTCGCAGGCTGGCAAAAAATAAAAACTCTATAAATAATCTCTACTACTGGCAAGGGTATGAGGAAAGTGGTCCACAAAATCATTACCCATGGGAAAATGCACTATTGCAATATATTTGAAAAGATCTGAATAGAAATTTATTGATAGCTATGGATTAAAGGAGCCCTGGTGGTGCAGTAGTTAAACCACTCAGATGATAACTGAAAGGTGGGTTGTTCAAACCCACCAGCTGCTCCATGGGAGAAAGATGTGGCAGTCTGCTTGCATAAAGATTTACAGCCTTGGAAACCCTATGGGGCAGTTCTGCCCTGTCCTATAGTGTTGCTATGAGTTGAAATCGACTCCGTGGCAATGGATTTGGTTTGGTTTGGTGGCTGAAGTTAAAAATGTGCATACCTTTGACAATATAAAAGTTTTATATAAACATACGTACAAAAATAAGAGTTTGTATGATTATATGAATAGATTGGTTTCTTGCAACAATTTTCATCGGCAAAACAACAATAGCAATAACAAAAAACTGTTCATTAACAGGAGAATGCATGAATAAATTATGGATTCAAGAGTTAAACATCTGTTTGAAAAGAATAAGTCATATATATACATACATATGAAAAGTCAGGAGAAAAAAAACATGAAGCCCTGATGGTGAAGTGATTAAGAGCTTGACTGCTAACCAAAAGATCAGCCATACAAATCTACCAGCCACTCCTTGGAAACCCTATGGGGCAGTTCTACCCTGTCCTATCGGGTCGCTGTGAGTTGGAATCAACTGGACGGTAATGGGTTTGTTTGGTTTTTTTCCATGTATATGTATACACACACACACATATATATATAAAAACTTGTTGCCATCAAGTCCATTCCAACTTATAGCGACCCTAAAGGACAGAGTAGAACTGCCCTATAGGGTTTCCGAGGAGCACCTGGAGGATTCGAACTGCTGACCTTTTGGTTAGCAGCCGTAGCTCTTAAGCACTATGCCACCAGGATTTCCATATATGTATATAGTGACCTGGATAAAATTTAATGGCTTATTTTAAGTGAAACAAGCAAAATTAAATAGCAGAGAAATTTGCATAATATGCTTCATTTTTTATAAAATAGCAAATAATATTTAACCCTATATGAGAATACAGAAAATATGTATCAAGTGTGGTAACTACAAGGCACAGGTGCATATTTAAATTTAAATTAATTAAAACCAAATAAAATTTAAAAATTTAATTCCCACTCTCATTAGCTGCACTTTCAGGGCTCAATAGCCACATGTGGCTAGTGGTACCGTACTGGCCAGCACATACGTAGAACATTTCCATCATCACAGAAGTTTCTGTTAGATAGTCCTTCTCTAGAAAATACTGGAAGAGTACATATTAAACTCAAGAAATTAGAACTGGAGACAAGGAGATAAGGAGGGAGAGAAGAAGATAAAACATTAGTGTTTTATCTCACACATCATATGGTTGACTTGTTTAAAATAAATATATTATTATTTATATAATTTTTTAATCCAACTAAGTCAAAGAGGAATGCATTATTCATTTAGAATGTGTTTTTAAAAGCCTCTGCAGTGTTCATTAAAACGATTTCTCCTATTTTTTGTAATCAAATAGTTGACAATTCATTGAAGGTCTACTCTACAGTTAAATTTTCTATCTTTTCGAGGAGGCAGGACATGCATATGACAGAACATCAACATGTGAAACACCTAAAGGGCGAGAAAACATGTAATCAAATGCTAACCTTCCCTCTGAGCCTTGGCTAACTTGTTTCTCTACCTCTTATACAGCCAAGGACAGGGCTTTGCAAGTTACAAGCACTCAGTATTTTTTTTCTCCTGACTTTTAATACTGCCATTTCATAGACAATGTAAAGGATAAATGGTCTCATCTGTCTTTTTTTTTTTTTTTCATAAAATGCTAACTGAAAGATAAGTTGAGGGCATTGATCCTCCCCATTCTGCTCTTCCTCTTTACTCTTAAATCATCTCCCTATCCAAGCAATTAAATAATATTTATGAATAGGTGCTCCTTGTGGGTGTAGACGGATAAATAAAAAAGACAAAATGATGCATTCAGAAAATGGCACTGCCTCCACTACTCTACTGTTGTCGCCTAACAGGAAGATTCCCAGCAAAGGCCTCCAATCTTGACTTGCATCAAAGCATTTTGTCTCTAAAGCTTTAACTGCTCTGAAGAGCTATGCAGCAAATATGGAAATGCAAGGCTAGGTGGAGTGCTGAATTTTAATCACCTCTCTATTAATTTATTTAGGGAAAAATATGAAATGCATTCTGGCCACAATGGAAAGGACATGTACTGTTGAGGTGTGGGTACATTTTACACTAACATTTCATTCCTGTACAGAATCAGGCTTCTTTTGAGAAGCAGATAAAAGCTAAAGGACAATGGTTCTATTGGATTTGGCTGAGAAACAGCTAACAAACTGCCAGCCAGTATCCAAGTTAGATCCAAGAGGAAAACAAACAAATTTCATTTCGTTTTGAAATCAGCATGAAGTGTTTTTAATGGAAAAGCAAACTAATGAAACGCCTAGTGCCCTATTTTATGCACTTTGCTGCTTTAGTTACTATAAACACCGGTGAAGTTGGAGGTAGTTATTTTGGGTTTTCTTGTTTAAATATTGAGCAAGTAAGTATTTGTTGATCATTCGTCCATTTAAAGTCAACTATGGGCAGCAAAGTATAAGGCATAAAGATTGATGTGGACCAAGATCTGTGAATTAGTTGTAATATATGCCAGGAAGAGCTGTCAGCAGTTTTGTTCTCCTTGAATTCCTGTATACCGATCTACAGCAGGTTAAAATGAGGGTAGTTTCCTGATGCAGTTAAGAGCTCAGCTGCCAACCAAAGGGTTAGCAGTTCGAATCCAGTCGCTGCTCCTTGGAAACCCTATGAGGCAATTCTACTCTGTCCTATAGGGTTGTTCTGAGTCGGAATCAACTGGACAGCAATGGGTTTGGTTCTTGGTTTTCCAAATAAAACGCTGTAATTAAAAATCTGATCATCCTTTGCTAATCTTGCGCTAATTTAACTCCAACGTTAGTGATTATAATGATTGAGTACTTGCCCAATGCTTGATTCTCTATCTTATGTCCAAGTTCCTATCATGATATTCGATTCCCAGTATCCTCCTTTAATAGTGTTCTTCAACTAGTGAAGTACATTGAAATGAACTGTGAAGTTTTTTTAAACAGAGATTTCTAAGCTATACTTTAATCAGATTTTTATTTAGAAGTTTGGGTCTGGAGTCTGGGCTTCAACATTTTAAAAATATCTGCAGACCATTATCTATTGTTTGTTTCATCTCATCTCCAGTTTCCATTCTACCTTTGTCTGATCTGCATATTAACTAATTTAGTCACAGCTCTTATGATATAAAAATTGAGATTACGTGCTCAGGGCCTTGGCAGGAATATCAAAAAATCCATCACTGCTTATTTGGAATATATGCTTATAGTTTACTATTGCAAAAATAAATGCTTGTCTATGTTTTGGTCTTGTATTTTTAGTGCTGATCAAAAGTGAATAGGGGTCAGATAATATATCAAGGAAAGAATTTTATTTCTTTAAAATTTTTTATTGTTATAGTTTAAAAGATGTTTACATTTCAAGTTAGTCTCCCATACAAAATTTTATACATACATTGTTATGTGACCCTAATTGCTCACCCCATTCTGTGATAGCACACTCCTCCTTTCCACCCCTGATTCCCCATGTCCATTCAGCCAGCTCCTAACCCTCTCTGCCTTCCCATCTCACCTCCAGACAGAAGCTGCCCCTTTGTTCTCTTGTATCTACTTGAGCTAAGAGGCACCCTCCTCACGAGTATCACTTTATGTCCCACAGTCCAGTCCAATCCCTGTCTGAAGAATTGGCCTCAGAAATTGTTTTAGTTCTAGGCTGACAGAGAATCCAGGGGCCATGCTTTCCGGGGTTCCTCCAAGTCGCAGCAGCGACGGTTGTCAGGGTGGAGGAGACAATAACCAATGCCACAACTCTTACAGAGAAGTGGGGCCAGGAGGGTCACTCTGAGGAGTCGAACCCACCTTCAGTCCCAGGAGTTTATTTTATAGTCAATACAGCAAACAGTGAAGCAAATAACAGAACAATGGGCTTTGGGTGAATAACAATAAGTTTCGGGTAAGGGAGGAGGAATTCAGGTAAACAAGCCAATCAGTAATGGGTTTGGAAAAACAAGTCGTGACAAGTCTCAACATATTGGGGACAGGTCTCAACATGTTGTGCAGCATAGAGGGCTTTATACATCCATATTTTAAAGGCACATATCCCCACACCTCCAGTCTCAGTGAGACCGTTAAGTCTGGTCTTCTTACTAGAATTTGAGTTCTGCACTCCATCTTTCTGCTGCTCCATCAAGGACTCTCTGTTGTGTTCCCTGTCAGGGCGGTTATTGGTGGTAGCCAGGTACTATCTAGCTCTTCTGGTCTCAGGCTGATGAAGTCTCTGGATTATGTGGCCCTTTCTGTCTCTTGGTCTAATACTTTCCTTGTGTCTTTGGTGTTCTTCATTCTCAAGGAAAGAATTTTAAAACAGCAAGTGAAACTTGCTGAAATTCTTAAATTAGGGGTTAAAAAACTTTAGTGTATATAAAAATTACTTGGGGAGGTTTTAATTATATATATATTTATATTTATATATACATACAAATATATATATTTATATATATATATACACATACAAACATATGTATGTATATATCCACCACACATCAGTCAGTTTGTCATACTGTGGGGGCTTGTGTGTTGCTGTGATGCTGGAAGCTATGCAACTGATATTCAAATTCCAGCAGATATTTGAATGGATGTGGAGGGAGTCAAGCTTTCAGGACCTTCATTTGCTGATGTTGCACGACTCAAAATGAGAAGAAACAGCTGCAAACATCCATTAATAATAGGAACATGGAATGTATGAAGTATGAATCTAGGAAAATTGAAAATCATAAAAAATGAAATGGAACGCATAAACATCAATATCTGAGGCATTAGTGAGCTCAAATGGGCTGGTATTGGCCATTTTGAATCAGACAATAATATGTTCTACTATGCCAGGAATGATAACTTGAAGAGGAATGGCATTACATTCATCATCAAAAAGAACATTTCAACATCTATCTTGAAGTACAACACTGTCTTGAAGTACAACACTGTCAGTTATAGGATAATATCCATATGCCTACAAGGAAGACCAGTTAATACCACTGTTATTCAAATTTACGAATCAACGACCCAGGTCAAAGATGAAGAAATTGAAGATTTTTATGAACTGCTGCAGTCTGTAATTGATTGAACATGCAATCAGAAAGTTGGAAAAAATAACGAATGATCTGTAGTTGGAAGACATGGCCTTGGTGAGAGAAATGATGCCAGAGATCACAATGACTTCTTCAATGCAAATACCTTTTTTCAACAGCATAAACGGTGACTATACACATGGACCTCACCAGATGGAATATACAGAAGTCAAATTGACTACATCTGTGGAAACAGATGATGGAAAAGCTCAATATCATCAGTCAGAACAAGGCCAGGGGCCGACTGCTGAACAGACCATCAAGTGCTGATATGCAAGTTCAAGTTGAAGCTGAAGAAAATTACAAGTCCATGAGTGTCAACGTATGACCTTGAGTATATCCCACCTGAATTTAGAGACCATCTCAAGAATAGATTTGATGCACTAATAACTAAAAACCAGAGGAATTGTGGAAGGACATCATACATGAAGAAAGCAAGAGGTCATTAAAAACACAGGAAAGAAAGAAAAGGCAAAAATGGATGTCAGAAAAGACTCTGAAACTTGCTCTTGAAAGCCAAGTAGCTAAAGAAAATGGAAGAAAGGATGAAGTAAAAGAGCCAAACAGAAGATTTCAAAGGACTGCTCGAGAAGACAAAGTAAAATAACGACATGTGCAAAGAATTGGAGTTAGAAAACCAAAAGGGAAGAACACGCTCAGCATTTCTCAAGCTGAAAGAACTGAAGAAAAAATTCAAGCCTCGAGTTGCAATTCTGAAAGATTCTACGGCGAAAATATTAAACGATGCAGGAAGCATCAAAAGAAGATGGAAGGAATACACAGAGTCACTGTACCAAAAAGAATTGGTAGGCCTTCAACCATTTCAGAAGGTAGCATATGATCAAGAACTTATGGTACTGAAGGAAGAGGTCCAAGCTGCACTGAACGCATTGGTGAAAAACAAGGCTCCAGGAATTGATGGAATACCACTTGAGACGTCTCAACAAATGGATGCATCCCTGGAAGTACTCACTTGTCTATGCCAAGAAATTTGGAAGACAGCTACCTAGCCAACTGACTGGAAGAGATCCATATTTATGCCTATTCCAAAGAAAGGTGGTCCAACTGAATGTGGAAATTATTGAACAATATCATTAATGTCAGCAAGTAAAATTTTGCTGAAGATCATACAAAAGCGGCTGCAGCAGTACATTGACAGGGAACTGCCAGAAATTCAAGCCAGATTCAGAAGAGGACATGGAATGAGAGATATCATTGCTGATGTCAGATGGATTGTGGTTGAAAGCAGAGAATACCGGAAGGATATTTACCTGTGTTTTATTGACTATGCAAAAGCACTGGACTGTGTGGATCATAACAAATTATGGATAACATCGTGAACAATGAGAATTCCAGAACACTTAATTGTGCTCGTGAGGAACTCATACACAGATCAAGAACAGAACAATGGGATACTGTGTGGTTTAAAGTCAGGAAAGGTGTGCGTCAGGGTTGTATCTTTTCACCATACCTATTCAATCTGTATGCTGAGCAAATAATCCAAGAAGCTGGACTGTATGAAGAAGAATGTGGCATCAGACATGAAAGAAGACTCATTAATAACCTGTGTTGTCCAGATGACACAACTTTGCTTGCTGAAAATGAAGAGGACTTGAAGCACTTACTGATGAAGATCAAAGACCACAGCCTTCTGTATGGATTACACTTCAATGTAAAGAAAACAAAAATCCTCACAACTGGACCAATAAACAACATCATGATAAACGAAGAAAAAAATTGAAGTTGTCAAAGATTTCATTTTACTTGGGTCCACAATCAACACTCATGGAAGCAGTGGTCAATAAATCAAATGACACTTTGCATTTGGCAAATCTGCTGCAAAAGACCTTTTTAAATGAGTGTTAAAAAGCAAAGATATCACATTGAAGACTAAGGTGCACCTGACGCAAGCCATGGTGTTTTCAATCACCTCGTATGCATGCGAAAGCTGGACAATGAATAAGGAAGACTGAAGAAGAATTGATGCCTTTGAATTATGGTGTTGGTGAAGAATACTGAATATACTATGGACTGCCGAAAGAAAGAACAAACTGTCTTGGAAGGGGTACAGCCGGAATGCTCCTTAGAAGCAAGAATAGTGAGATTGTCTCACATACTTCAGACATGTTTTCTGGAGGGATCAGTCCCTGGTGAAGGACATCATGCCTGCTAAAGAAGAGTGTTAGTGAAAGAAAGGAAGACCCTCAAGGACATGGACTGACACAGTGACTGCAACAATGGGCTGAAGCAGAACAATGATTGTGAGAATGGTGCAGGACCAGGCAGTGTTTCGTTCGGTTGCACATAGGGTCGCTATGAATTTGAACCAACTCAATGACATCTAACAACAACAACAAACAAAAATATATATATGTACATATATATAATTAACAAGCTCCCTGAGTATATATTTTTAACAAGCCCCCCAAGTAATTCTTATATTCACTGAAGTTTTTCAACCCCTAATTTAAGAATTTCAACAAGTTTCACTTGCTCTCTCTCTATATATGTATATATATTTCCCCCCCCACCCCACTTTTGGCCTCCACCTGACTCAGAATGTCTGGAGGGAGGCCCAGAAATCTGTATGTTTAACAACCACAGACGGTGCACGTGGTCTTTGGACCACGTCTTGAGAAATATTTGCCTAAACCAATGAACATTGTGCATCCTGATTTTTGTCCTAATTTTAAAAACTATTCTTGTTTCTAAACTTTTTTCCTGATAAATACAATTTTGTCTCTATGGATGAGACATGTGATTATTGAAAACCTTAGGTAGTTTTTTGCCTTTCAGCAAATATTACTATGAACATGAATCTAATTATTTTATTTCTATATTACATTCTATTAAGAGTCTATCTCACCTGATTTCTTTTAAAAGAAGAATAGTGCTTTTACTATTTTTTAATCATGCCTGATGCATAAGTATTAATACTGACTTGGTTGGCTGTAGCCGGGGCCCCCTCACCACCTGTTGGCAATGAATAAAAATTTCAGGTTTAGTTTCTGACCGTTGAATAAATGTAAGTTTTTGAGAAGTGCCAGCTCCAGAATTTCTGCTATAAGCAATTCTATCAACATAAAAGATGCTTGAAGGAAATCTACAAGTTCATTTTCTGTGCAGAATCTTTTACATGTGTAGTCCAGCTTCATCTCAGCCCTTTGTAGAATTACTAACATTCTGCTCTTTGTTCCAGAATATTAAATATATGAAACCAAAAAACCAAACCCACTGCCATTGAGTTGATTCTGGTTCATAGAGACCCTATAGGGTTTCCAAGGCTGTAAATCTCTACGGAAGCAGACTACTACATCTTTCTCCTGTGAAGCCACTAGTGGTTTCAAACCACTGAACTTTTGGTTAGCAGTCAATCGCTTTAACCACTGTGTCACCAGGGCTTCATTAAACGTATAGTTGGAAGGTTTTTACAGAATAACCAAAACAAACAAAAATCAAGTCTATAAAAGGAAAGGAGCAGTGTTGACAGATTATTATGATTATTATTTCTAACCCCAGAGAATGTTTGTATTTTGTTATACTTTGTTGGCATCAATGACGCCCTATTGCTCTGGCTTTTTAAAATGAGTTAACAGAAATGTTACATTCTGGAGATAACAACATATATTAGGTCTGTAGGATTTGGCAGTGTGTACCATGAATGTATATATTGCCAGCAGATAGATGGATATTTTCTAAAGTCTTATACTGCTACTGTCTCTTGTCCCTTCATATTTATGTTAACAACTCCAGTGGAAGAAGACAATCTTAACTTTAGGACACCTTGTGAAGGTCCTTTCCTCCAAGCTAATGGTTACTTTTCCCTTTCTTTTAGGTTTACTATAAATATTTACATATATTTTATTGAAAGGCACTTAAGTAATTATCAGAGAATCAACAGAAAAAGAAAAAAGAATTACAATATAAAAGTGCGGCATAAAGGGAAAGGGTATTGTTTTTGTCAAGGCTTACCTTACATTCGGTGGAAATACATGGAAATAATTTTATGATTTCAAGAGTATATCCCTGGCCAAAATTGTACTTCATCTGGTACTTGTAATTTCTTTGACAAATAACAAACCCATTGCTATTACAGAGTAAAACTGAACCATGGGGTTGTGTGTGTGTGTGTGTGTGTGTGTTTTTAGGTGAAAATTTACAGAGCAAATTAGTTTCTCATTCAAAAATTTACACACAAATTGTTTTGTGACATTGGTTGTAATAGCCACAGTGTATGAGCACTCTCCCTTTCCCTTTATACCCCGGGTTCCCCATGTCCTTTTGTCCAGATTTCCTGTTCCTTCCAGCCTTCTCGTCTTTGCTTTTGGGCAAGAGTTACACATTAAGTCTCCTATACTTGACTGAGCTAGGAAGCATATTCCTCACATGTCTTATTGGTTTTTTTTTTTAAATTAATTCTGATTAGCAACAACAAAAGCTTCCAGATGAGTAGGTTAGTTACAAAGTAAAGAAAAATATCCTAGCTTCAGATTTCTCCTCTGAAATGTTGTTGTTATGTGCTGTCGAGTCGGTTCCGACTCATAGCAACCCTATAGGACAGAATAGAACTGCCCCATAGGGTTTCCAAGGAGCAACTGGTGGATTTGAACTGCCAACCTTTTGGTTAGCAGCCAAGCTCTTAACCACTGCACCACCAGAGCTCCTCTCCAAAATAGTGGAAGCAAAAAGTCCAAATCAGGGTATCAGTACTAGCGAAAGGTCTTTCATTGTAGGTAGTCTGGGGATTCCTTTGAGTTCCTTAGACTACCTTGGCATTCCTTGGAGTTCCTCTTTGTCTGTCTTCCGGTAGAGTGTGTGTTTGTGTCTACTCTGCTGTTTTATAAGACACTTCTGAGATTTGTTCATTTTCTGCTGGTCTTGGAAAAGTGTGGAGAAGTGTCACAATGGAGCTCTTTCAGCCAGCCCAGCTCTCTGCTGAGACCTGGTCCTGACTTTCCGCTGTCACAAAGCTATAATGGCTTCAGATGTGACATCTGAAGTCTTGCTCATTTGGGACATGGGGATCAAAAATTGCTTTTAGCCTTGTAAATCTAAAATATGCTTCATTGGGGCCTCTTCCACTTCTGCTCTGAAGCTCTGGTGAAAAGTCTGAGGTCTCTGAGGTGTTTTCTTCCAAGTAGGATTCTGATTCCTGCATTTCCTTTTCTCTTATCTCCCTAGAACTGCGTTGTTCCAAGAGAGATGGGCCCTGACCTGGACAGGGGTGACTACCATGTCTGGGGGAGATAAGAATGGAGCACACTTGCACAGAGCTGTCCCATAGGGTTTTCTTGGCTCTAATCTTTAGGAAAGCAGGTTACTCAGCCTTTCTTTCACAGTGCCTCTGGGTGGGTTTGAACCACCAACCTTTTGGCTATTAGTTATGGAAAAAACAACATTAGAATACACCCTGGGACAGAAACATATTAATTTAAACGTGAAAAACTAAGAGAGACTTTGATGAGCAAGACAAACTGAACACCTGAATAAAAGGCTACCTGGAGGAGTAAATAGCAAGGATGGAAGAGCTAAACACAAATTCTGACAATTTCTCTTTTTATAAAAGCCAGCTGCTGATTTGGGCTCTCATTCATATCCTCAGTTAAAGGTTTTGCTTTTAAGAAGCCATATTTGAGAGTGTCTAAGCTTGTAATAGAGCCCTTGTGGTGCAGTGGTTATGACCTTGGCTGCCAACCAAAATGTCAGCAGTTCAAATCTACCATCTGCTCTTTGGAAACTCTATGGGGCAGTTCTACTCTATGCTATAGAGTCACTATGAGTTGGAATCGACTTGAAGGCAACAGATTTAAGCTTGTAATTAACCCACCTGGACCTGTGTGTAATAATACCTATAAAGTGCTCAGCAACTCATTGTATTACACTTATTCCTTGTAGAAAGGAGCTGAAGGATTCCTAATGTTTGCCCAAGCTACCTGACAAGAATATTACAATAACAAAGAGAATGTCTGAGTTCTTTCAGTTCTTTGAAACAAAATATTTTTTTCTATTAATAAAAGTAGTAGTCTACTTGGAGATGTGTGGGTAAATATTTTAATTTTTGTTAAAGAGAAATTAATCATTCCCATTTGTCAGAGAGAAATCCATGTGAAACAAGATTACATTCAATACCACCTTTAGAGTACAGGAAGCAAGGAACAAAGAATGTTTCCATTTAATCACGGTTAGACTAAAATAATACTACGGATTCTATTTCTGTTGAGGCAGAAAAAGGCCGTTTTGTTCTGCTTAAATGCATTCCCTTAAGACTATCTATGGGAAAAATTGGAACAAACCTTCTCCCACTATTGTATTTCAAAAGTACACAGCAAAAGAGTAAACAAACAAGGCCCTTCCTCTCTTTCTATACTCTTTTTGAGCTGTTGACTCTGAACCGTGTGGTTGCTGGATTGATGAAGACATTTGTAAAGGTTTTCACAGTGATCATCCTTGTTCTAAGATAGGGATGAGCAAGCCTTTAAACTCTGTGTCTGTCATTACGAGGTGATGGTACAATATGGTACCCATCCCTCAGATATCCTAAAGGATCAGAGTGAAAGGACAACTCCCTGCATGTCATATCCTACAGGTTTGGGTGGTCAACAACAGCACTCCAGGGCTGCAATCTAATAGTAAACTTACCTATGAAAGCTCAAGTAAATTCGTTCTCTGCAGGTCTAGATTTATATTCATTTTAGAGAAATGGAAGTCTTAACACACGATTTTAAAGGATGAGAAAAAGACATGCAAGAATCCCTGGGATTTTTATTTTTGTCTATGTACAGTTACTGAGTCTCACATGGCAACATTGATGACCATTGGTATTGTTTTTAAAGGGCCATTGAATGTCCAAAGTTGCCCACCATGGACTTTCACACTACAAGATTGATGGGCAAGCCAATTAACACATTTCACAGTACTGAACATTCATAGGGCATGTATCAATGAGCTAATTTTGCAGTGTCCAAAAAGTACTAAGCATATCTTGTGGGAAGCGTTTTATAAGAGAGGCTATAAGAAATTAAAATAAAATAACAGGAAGCAGTTTCTAACCCTCAAATGATTGCCATCTATTGGAAGAAACCAACTAAATATGCAGAAAGCATCCTGAAAATAATCATCAAATAATGTGGAATTTTTCTTCCCATCAGTAAACTCAGGTCTCCCAATTCTAAAAATCAAAATTTTACCTTCTCTTGACTCTATAAATGCCTCTAGCTATTATAATATGGAGCACATTGAAATAGAATTTAGCTTGGTTAAAATAAAATTATCTAAGGTACCCTTGTTTTCCCAATTTGGTCTTCAGAATCTTGAAGCCATGTCCTTTCCAATTCAGGTATTATAATGTCAGGAGGGGAAAATGTTTTTAACCCATAAATTTATGAAGATGGCTAAAGGGTTTATTTTAAATGAATGAAATACAAACACAAACATATGCTTATATATATAAATTTTACTGTGTTGACTTATGTAACTACTAAGGTGATACAGTAGGTCCTGTAAATGATCTCCAGTGCCTCCCCACTAAAGAATTAGTGAGACTCTTGAAGCATTACAGTTGAGAGAATAGTCTCCTTTTTGGTCTGGTCTGTATTATCCTCTCGCTGTCGCATACTGTACTTACCCGTGCTGTCTCTGCTGAGATGGCTGTATCTTAATTTCTGGTTTTACTTCAAAAAGTGTCTGTGCACTTTTTCTAAGTACTACCTCTAATATCTGTTTCTTCATGAATTAATTTAAATGAGGGCTTTGCTTTCCTCCTCTGTCCTTTGCAAAATCTGGCTGTCTCATTTTCTAACTATAGTTACTGGCTCTAGCTTGCTTCTGTGCTGTCTCCCAAACTTGACTATCCCATGACTCCTTCCTCTTTGCTCTGCTCTTTCTCCAAGATCACTATTCTCTACTGCCCACTGTGGCAACTGAGGAAGGGTATTTATTTAAAATATTTAATATTCTTTTTTTTTAACAAGAAAAAAATCACTTCCTGTGTGGCATACATTGAGCAGAAGAATACAGCCAGCATGAGTAGGAAGTAACGCATTGCATATTAAAGATGAATTCATCTGGGAAAAAACTCAAGATAACCATGTACTTGTAATGAAATTTCAGGACAAGAAATAATGCGGAACTTCACCTCTTCTTTCATATCCATACCTTTATCTAACCACGGCATTTGCCTACAGACTGGCATGAAAAGGAAATATAATTTTCTTTGTTGTGGTTGTTGTTTTTATAAGACAGCTTTGTTATGCTTAAAAAATAAATCTATCTAGTATATCAGGAAGAAAATAGGGAATGTGAGCTAGGACACTGCAATTTTCACAGAAAAGAGAGTTGTCTGGAAGTGTCTGCCGACACCTGATACGTTATGCTGCCGATAGAAGTGGGACGAGAACTAACATTTGTAAGTGCTTATGGAGCCATCGTGGCACAGCGGTTTAGAGCTACAGAGAGCTACAGCTGCTAACCAAAAGATCAGCAGTTCACATCCACCAGCCACTCCTTGGAAACCCTATGGAGCAGTTCTACTCTGTCCTATAGGGTCACGATGAGTCGGAATCGACTGTTTTTAGTATGCCAAGGACCGTGAAGCAGTCATTACTGCCTTTCTACCCTATTGTCATGTCACTCCCAGTTTTTCTTTGCTGCAGAGCACTCCTTACACAAGGAAGGGAAATGCACTTTCCCAGCCTCTCTTGCAGCCCAGACATGGGCATGTAATCCATCGCAGGTTAATGAGATCAGAAGAGATGTTATTGGACCTTCTGGGAAGAATTCTTCCTGATGAGATACATGCAAATATAAATGTCCATTCTTCTGCTTTGATTATTGTCATATAAGCACATGATACTTGGAGCTACTGCAGCCAAGAGAAACACAGAGAGACCGACCCAAATCTCTGATGCCATTCAACTCCTATGTCAACCCAGGGAATTCTTATCTCCTCATCTGTTGTTTTTTTTAAAAAAATAACCCCCTTCCATTTAAGTCAAGTATAGTTGACTATTTTGTTTCTGGAAGCCACATGCATCCTAAATGAATGACACTGTGCCAGGTACTTTTAATGCTTATAAACATTCCACCCATTAAGCCTTATCCTCCTCATTTTTAGAGATGAGGAAACTAAGGCTCAGAAAGACAAAAGGATTTGTCTAATGTCCCAAAGATCTGGGACAGCTACAGAAGCCAAGGTTTGAATCTAGGCTTGGGCAACTCCAATTCTCATTCTTCTACCAGTCTATTACATCACATTGCCACTCTGTACAACAAATATTTACTGACTGAGTTAGTATTTGAACCTGGCAGGAAGGCTGTAGACAGGTATATCTTGCCATGGCCTCAGAACTGTGTTTTATTGACTACGCAAAGGCATTTGATTGTGTGGATCATCACAAATTATGGATAACATTGCGAAGAATGGGAATTCCAGACACTTAATCGGGCTTATACAGAACCTGTACATAGACCAAAAGGCAGTTGTTTGAACAGAACAGGGAGATACTGCATGGTTTAAAATCAGGAAAAGTGTGCATCAGGGTTGTATGTTTTCGCCATGCTTATTCAATCCATATGCTGAGCAAATAATCCGAGAAGCAGGACTACAGGCAGCCACCAGGTTATAAGAACAAATCCATTCCTAAACCTGTCTTTTAAGTCAAATTTGTAGGTCGGTTGGAACAGGTACATATAGTTCTTATATAGCGTCAGTTAGTTTAATGTTTGTCTTAGTATATAATATATATTTTACTTTTCTATGCATATAGAAGACTTAAGAAACATTACCAAACCATGCAGTGTTCTCATGAGGGTCACAAACTAGTGCATGTGTTTGTTATTACGAATCATTGTATGTATTTAACTCAAATTTTTAATATAATAGGTTTTATAGCTGTCCATTCTTAAGTACGAGTTGTCCGTAAGTCAGATGTTCGTAATTCAGGGACTGCCTGTATAGTGAAGGAAGACTTATTAACAACCTGCAATATGCAGATGACACAGCCTTGCTTGCTGAAAGTGAAGATGAGTTGAAGCACTTACTGATGAAGATCAAAGACGACAGCCTTCAGTACGGATTACACCTTGGCATAAAGAAAACCAAAATCCTCACAGCTGGACTAAGAAGCAACATCATGATAAAAGGACAAAATACTGAAGTTGTCAAGGATTTCATTTTACTTGGATCCACAATCAACATCATGGAAGCAGCAGTCAAGAAATCAAACAACGTATTGCATTGGGCATATCTGCTACAAAAGACCTCTTTAAAGTGTTAAAAAACAAAGATGTCACCTGGAGGACTAAGGTGCGCCTGACCAAAGCCATGGTATTTTCAATTGCCTCATATGCAAGCAAAAGCTGGACAATGAATAAGGAAGATGGAAGAAGAATTGGTGCCTTTGAATTATGGTGTTGGCAAAGAATATTGAGTATACTATGCACTGCCAGAAGAACAAACAAATCTGTCTCGGAAGAAGTACAACCAGAATGCTCCTTAAAAGCAAGAATTGCGAGACTATGTCTCATATACTTTGGCCATGTTATCAGGAGGGTCCAATCCCTGGAGAAGGACATCACGCTTTGTAAAGTAGAGGGTTAGCAAAAGAGAGGAAGACCTCAATGAGATGGATTGACACAGTGGGTGGAAAAATGGGCTCTGACATAGCAACAATCATGAAGAGGCTCAGGACCAGGCAGTGTTTTATTCTGTGGTACATAGGGTCGCTATGAGTCAGTACAGACTTGATGGTACCAACAACTGTTTTTAAAAATGAGGATAATTTCAGTTATGTTTCTTTCTAGCATAAGAGGGCTTGGTTATCCTCAGGTATAATCAGATATGGGATCACAACACAAACTCAGTTTTGCAAATAATTTGTGGAAACTCTATGACTGCAAGACATTCCCTCAGGTCTGCAGCTTCGTTAGTGCTCTCTCTCCTAGTCCTCAATTCTCTAGTTACTCACTGGGCCAACAACTTGACTAGAAGGGTTCAGAAATCTGCCCATAGCAAATGCTGAATGTTTTCAAGCCCTCCCATTTGAAAACTCATAAAATTCCTTTAAAATGGGATACCCTGCTGCTGTTGAGTCAATTCCGACTCATATAGGATAGAGTAGAACTGCCCCATAGCATTTCCAAGGAGTGGCTGGTGGATTCAAACTGCCAACATTTCAGTTAGCAGTGGAGCTCTTAACCACTGTGCCATCCGGGCTCCTAAAATAAGATAGAGACTAGGAAAAAGGGCAGAGCATATTATATTTCTCTTCTTAAATATTGCTTAATTTCTTAAAGGAGTTTGTTGTTGTTGCTGTTAGGTGCTGTCCAGTCGTTTCCAACTCGTATCAGCCCTACGTACAACAGAAATGAAACACTACCAGCTTCTCTGCTATCCTCACAATCATTGCTGTGTTTGAGCCCAGCGTTGCAGCCACTGTGTCAATCGTCTCGTTGAAGGTCTTCCTCTTTTTTTTTTTTCTTCTGACCCTCTACTTTTCCAACTATGATGTCCTTCTTCAGGGACTGGACCCTCATGATAACATGTCCAAAGTACTTGAAACGAAGCCTCGACATCCTCACTTCTAAGGAGCATTCTGGCCGTACTTCTTCCAAGACAAATAATGTTCATTCTCCAGCAGTCCATGGTATATTCAATATTCTTTGTCAACACCATAATTCAAAGAAATCAATTCTTCTTTGGCCTTCCTTATTCATTCCAGCTTTCACATACATATAAGGCAATTGAAAATACCATGGCTTGGGTCAGGTGCACCTTAATGTTCAAGGTGACATCTTTGCTTAACACTTGAAAAGGTCTTTTGCAGCAGATTTGCCCAATGCAGTACATTGTTTGATTTCGTGACTACTGCTTCGATGGGCATTGATTGTGGATCCAAGTAAAAGGAGTTTAGTCCAACAAGTTCTATGAGACCCTGAACAGGTGAAAATTTTTTATTTGTGTGGTTAACTGTGAGCCCTTCCCTAGTTGTAATTTTGAAAGATGTTTAAGACTTGCTTTCTAGTTTCACTTTCTCTTTGCTCTCCCAGATGAAAGGACCACTGTCCTCCTTGGGCCTTTTTTTCCTGCACCAGCCTTATCTTTCATTGGATAGTATTCTCCTGAATTAGGGCAGTGGAGATTGAGAGGTAGAATTCTTGAGACTCGGGTTCTATTCCTGGCCAGTGTACCTCATCCTCAGCCACCACCGGTCTGTCAGTGGAGGCTTGCATGTTGCTATGATGCAGAATAGATTTCAACAGAGCTTCCAGACTAAGATGGACTAGGAAAAAAGGTCTGGGGACCCACTTCTGGAATTAGCCAGTGAAAACCCTATGGATCCCAATGGTCCAATTCCATTGTGCATGGGGTCCCCATGAGTTGGGGTCAACTCAATAGCTGGTACTAACAATACTCCTCCTTTGGGATTTTTCTTCCCCTTTTCTTCCTAAACATTACCCCTGTTGCTCTCTTGTTAAACTAATCTGAGCTAATGTGTTAATGGCAATTCAAAGTTACGTTATTATATCATGTACGTATACAAAATTATGCATTTGCAAGGCCTTAACTGGGAGTAGTAAAACTTACAGTAGTAATTCCCTCTTCATGGGAATTTCATCTAGAGTCAGAGGATCTTCGAAGGTAGCTAAAACAATGACACATGGGAAGCAGCCTCCTGCACCAACCAGGAACAAGGTTGACAATGGGATCTGGGACCCATAAACAAAAACTGGAAAGCTAGCTGGAAAATATACTACTACAGTGCATTAGTTAATAGGAAATATATAGCTTTTGGAAAACACTGGCTTAAGAAAGACATTATGATAATGATAAAAATGCTAGGCCAACCAGTGTTATATTCCTAAACACACATTAACAATAAAACCAAGCAGAGTGAGAAAAACAAACTAATCCAACCTCCACTCTTCCTAGCCCCAAACCAAAAAAAAAAAAAAAAACCAGTCTTTGCTGTCAAGTAGATTCCTACTCATAGCGACCCTACAGGACAGAGTAGAACTACTCCATAGGGTTTCCAAGGAGTGGCTGGTGGATTTGAACTGTTGACCTTTTGGTTAGCAGCCAAGCTCTTAACCACTGTGCCACCAGGGCCCTCATCATCTTATAACTGGAATTATTACGGTTAACTAATTGGTTTCCCAGCTTCTACCCTCACCAGTACATCCCTCCCCTTCTTGATCTATTCTCAAAATAGCAGCCTGAACGTTCCCTTTAAAACCTAAATTAAATCAAGACACACTTGTGCTCTGATGACTTTCTGTGCCCACAGGACAAATGCTGAAGCCCGGAGGATGGCTGCAAGGCCCTGCTTTGGGCTCACTCCCTTCCCTCTTTGTCCTTGTCAGTTAGTCTCTCATGCATAATTTTATCCCTATTGCTCTCTTCCTTCTGTTCAGAGAAAACCACCAGGCAGGATCCTGCCTTGGGCCCTTAGTCAAGTCTTTTGCTCAAATGTGGTTTCTAGGTGAGGATCTCATATAACCCTATTAAAAACTGTAAAATCTCCATTCCCCTCCCCAGCTCTCTGTTCCCCTTTCTTGCTTCCTTTTTCTCCATAGCATTCAAATATACCATATATTTTACTTCTTCATTTGTTTGTTTTTTGTAGTCTTCCTGTTCCCTCATTTCCCTCCTTGCCCCCACACTAGAATAATGCAAGCTCAATAATGCAAGGTAGGATATTTGGTTTGTTTAGTGCTGCATCTACCAAAAACAAAACCAAAAAAACCTGTTGCCTTCAAGTCAACTCTGACTCATAGCGACCACGTGCATTACAGAGTAGAACTGTTCCATGGGGTTTTCTTGGCTGTGATCTTTACAGAAGCAGATCTCCAGGCCTTTCTTCTATGGCACCGCTGGGCAGGTTTAAACTGCAAATCTTTTGGTTAGTAGCCAAGTGCAGGTTGTTTGCGCCACTGAGGGACCTCCGCTGTATCTGCAATTGCTGGTAAATAGTAGGCATTCAGTCAATATTTATGAAATGAATAATCTTCCCACCTGCCATTCAAGTGAAGGCATATAGTTGCAAAACTACAATATTACCTGGTTCTAAATAACTAATGAAATCCTTTTTTTGAAATGATATTGGAAGGCTAAAATACCAGGCTTAGAAAATGCTAGGAATTAAAAAAGACTGGGGAACAGAAAACTCAGACAAGATCACATGGTTTGGGGCAATTCATGCCACTGAGGATTTTGCCAGTGCTGCCCTGAGGCTCTTGACTCTATCTCCCCATCATGAACAATCTCTAACTGATCCTGTATCTTTGCTCCACCTTCTAGTTCTGGAGTGCCAGTTGGCCAGATGGAGAACCTTGTAGGTTGTATGTCAAAAATCTACCCGTCAAGAGCTGGGGGAGACAATATATAATCTACAAGGAGGAGGCTGAATTTTGCCTCCCACCAAAATTTACATGATAAGGAATTCCGCCACAAGTGAATAAATCTGGACTATGGGCAGTCAAAGAACAAAATGCTAAATAACAACAACAAAACAAGAAAGAAAAAAAAAAAAAAACCTAATTTTAACTCAGAATTGTAAATAGAAAGGGACTATCATTTGTTGTATTTTGTTTTCTCTAGCTATGTTTTCTAAAGTTTCCCAGTGGTAGGAATAGGTTATTCTAGCTTGTTTAATGCCTTTGGTTGGAGAAAATTAACCCTGAATCACACTGATGTAATAAAAATTTTATCCAGGCCTCTATTTTCCTCTCAAGGTAGCCTATGATTTGTAATCTATAAATACTTACATGCTTTAATGAGCAATGCGTAAATTGAGAAGCCTTCAATGAGACATTTGATTTCTTTAGAGTAAACTTTTATCCAAATGCTAATGTAATATCTTTGGTGGTTCACTAAATTCTCATAATAAAAGGGAGAGCATCAATGGAAAAGAGATGCTCATCTGACTGAATCATTCTTCATTCTATTCCCCATAGAAAAAGAGTCAAGTATTGAACCTGAGTTCAAATTTGTTACACAAGTGTACAATCCCTTCTATCCTATGAGCCACTTTGCAACACAACTTTTCCACTCTTCTCATCGGACTTCCTTTGAGTCTGAGCTGGCTCTATGACTTGTCTTAACTAATAGAATGTTTTAGAAAGGATATGGGTAACTTCTGGGCCTAGGCCTTACAATGCCTTTCATCTCCTGATTTTGAGCTCTTGGAAGTAAGGAAGTCTGGGTCATCCTGCTGGAAAAGCATCATGGAAAGAAAGTCCTGAGGGGCTACATGAAAAAAACAAGACACTCCAGATAACGGCCAGCATAAACAGCAACACATTATGAGTGAGGCCATCTTGGATGTTCCAGCCCAAGTTGAGCCACCAGCTGAATTTGGTCACATAAGTGACCCAGCTGACACCACAAGGAGCAGAAGAACTGCCCATCTGAGTCCAGCTAACACACACAATCATGAAAAATAATACAATGTTGTTGTCTTAAGCTAGTAAGTTTTGGGATTTTTTTTATACAGCAATAGATAGCTAAGATATTTAAAATGTAAAATTAACAACAATGACAAAAGTTGATAGGGTAATGGCATTGTTAATTTTTTCACTGAAAAGCAATTAGGAACCTAATTTCCCCCTTTGAGTTTAGAAAGGGGCACAATAAATCCTTTTTTGCTGGGTCACACCCTCTAATGAAAATATAAGGACTGGACCACAATTGAATATTATATAACAGATCAAATCTTGTGTGTGTGTGTGTGTGTGTGATGTTATTCTTTATTCTTCATTGCCTATGAAGTGTATGTAGCCCACGTTCCCTAGGTTCTAAGAATCCTATTTCTCATTTGTCCCACAGCCAACTATAAAATTTGAGCCCTTAATTGACAGTCAACCTGTATAGACATCTCACTGAGGGTCTATTTCTGGGTATCTATAGGAGGCACTTTACATGTACTCAAAAGTACAATCCTCTAGTTGTCATATTGAATCTACCATTTTCCTTCTCTCCTGCTATTGCTTCCTGCAGTAGTGTCTGTTGCTGAAGCAACCTCTACTCCATAATGACTTTCCAAATCTGCCAATGACTCTTCAAAGCATCTGTGAAACTCTTTTCCCCCTCTACTGAAGTTACTTTGATGACCATGGGATATAATATCTTCTCTTCTGGCCCAGGACTACTGCTTCAGCCAGTGTCTTCCCAAGCGCCATCATTCTCCAAGTGAGAATTCATTCTTGCTATCTCTTTCCCACTGTTGTTAGTTGCTATTGAGTTGGCTCCAATTCATGATGATCTTATGTATAATGGAATGAAATGTTTCCCAATCCAGTGCCATCTTCATGATCATTGGTATGTTTGAGTCCATTTTTGTCAGCTATTTGTCAATCCATCTCATTTAGGATATCCCTTGTTTTTGCTGACCCGCTACTTTACCAAACATGATGTCCTTTTCTAGCTATTGGTCTTTCCTGATCATGTGTCCAAAATAAGCAAACTGAAGTCTCACCATCCTCACATGTAAGAAAAATTCTGGTTGTATTTCTTCTAAGACTGATTTGATCATTTTCTGGTAGTCCATGGTATATTTAATATTCTTTGCCAACACCACTATTCAAATGCATCAATTCTTCTGTTTTCCTTTTTCATTGTCTAGCTTCACATGCATATAAGGCATTTGAAAAGATCATGGCTTGGGTCAGGTGCACATTAGTCATCAAAATGGTATCTTTGCTTTTTAAAACTTTATGCAGCAGATTGTGCACTGCCTTATAAAGATTTTAATGAAATTTTAAATGACAGAATGCTTTCCCTCTCTAAGGTATAGGACACTGTTGATCACTCTTCCCCTTTATGTTAGGGTTGTTTGTCTTGACTCTGTCTTTCTCATGAATGTGTAATTTCTCTGGAGACTCTCTGGTCCTTCAAGTCCTTCCAGAGATGTCAGCCCTATATAAATTGAAGGCTCAATGCCAATCACGTTCAAACTATAAATGTCCTGAAAGACATATTGTCTACCTTTCCTTCAGTTATTAACACTGATTCATATTATAATGGTAAAGAAAGCCAGAGATCTAGATATCCCAGTCTGACACTGTTTTCTAGTGGTCCACGTAAAGTTCTACTCTGTCCTGTAAGATCGCTATGAGTCAGAATCGACTCCATGGTAATGAGTTCGTTTTTTTTTTTTTTTTTGGTTTGGTGGTAGTGTTTTCCCCAGGTGAGTATTCTTAGAGGTTCCTGGAAACATGGTTTTTAGTAGCTGGTTTGACAATGGGCATTCCTATTATCTAATAATCATCACTTCCCACCACCACCTCCACCAACTGATTCCAACCACAGTAAGGATTATAGAAGGCAGTAGGTCCTAATCACCTCTTTTACATGAAGGTAAAACCCCATGCTGTTGTTGTTGTTAGGTGTCGTTGAGTCAGTTCCGACTCATGTGACCCTATGTACAGCAGAAGGAAACACTGCCCAGTCCTGCACCATCCTCACAGTCGTTGCTATGTTTGAGCCCATTGTTCCAGCCATTGTGTCAATCCATGTCATTGAGAGTCTAAATGCTGATGATATTCTTTAGGGTCTACCTAAACACGTCTCTACTACCTGTTGTTGACTTGTAGGTCCCTCAGTGTTTTGACAAAAACTCAGTGTTTTGTTCACTTGCAAAAGATATTTTATAGCTGGACATTCCAGCTTTCTAGTAGAAACTACATTGACTCACTTCCTTCTCAAAAAATTTATAGAAACTCACTCCAGGTGATGTCGAAAGATAAATATATGTATGATATCACATAGTATTACCACACAGGAGAGACTTAATTCCCTTTAGCTGTTCTCAGACCCAGAGTACAGATCCATTTGTGGCCCAAGGGTCAGTATCCTACTATATAAGTCTAACCTCTCTGAAGAGTGCAGAATGAACACATACATCCTCATGTACTTAGGGTCCTCAGCTAAAGTACTAATAGTGACATATTATTAGTGTATATAAAGTACTAATATTGACTTAAATTGTATGGTACTTCTATTTCTCTTTCCTGTTCTCCTCCCCTAACCCCAATTTTAGTTCTTATTCTTTTATGCTTGAATTAATAGTTTGTCCTACAATATATTTGGAAGTAGTTGCAGTATAAATATTTAATAAGTATATGGATAAAAAGTGTCACATTCCTTTACACATTCTCCTTCCATGAAGAACAGAGGCATCTATTTAGATAAGATACCTAATACAGTACTAGTATAGTATAATATAGTACCTCAAACACATAAAAACTCAACTCTAGTAAATAACCTGAATATCACAGGAGTTGATCAACAAATGTTTCAGAACAGACCACGAGCCCTTTATTTTTTCTAGAGTAAGGGGAATTTAGAATAATGCAATAGGTAAAAATTAACTGGCCTCGATTGAAACACACTCAGCAACACACTCCCAAATTGTTCCTGTCCGCACCCTTATTCTTCCTCAGCTCCAACTTCCTGGGCAGGAAAGATATATACTTCTCCCAATGTCAACAGTAATTTATCTGACTAGGAGATCCTTCTATAAGGTCTAAAGGTATCTTCTAAGTGTCTCTATCAATATTCTGATAACAAAAGCTAGAGCGGAGTGCTCTCTAGTGATGTATTTTTAAAATAATTTATTATTGTTGTTGAGAATATACACAGAGAACATACACCAATTCAACAATTTCTACATGTACAATTCAGTGACACTGATAGCATTCTTCAAGTTGTACAATCATTCTCACCCTCCTTTTCTGAGTTGTTCTACCCCCATTAACGTAGATTCACTGTCCCCTAAGTTTCCTATCCAATCTTTTGAATTGCTGTTGTCAATTTGATCCCATATAGATGGATCTTAAAAGAGGACAATGTTCAAGGCAGGTATTCGTTACTAGTTAAGCTAAATTATTATTTGGTTTTAAGAAGACTTTGGGGGATATTTTTGGTTTAAAGTTTAAAGATTGTCTCAGGGCAATAGTTTGAAGGGTTCATCCAGTCTCTATGGCTCCAGAAATTCTGGATTCCATGAGAATTTGAAATTCTGTTCTGCATTTTTCCTTTTTTGATCAGAATTCTTCTATAAAATCTATGATTTAAAATGTTCAGTAATGGTAGCCAGGCATCATGCAGTTCTTCTGGTCTCATGACAAAGGAGGCAGTTATTTATGGAGGCAATTAGCCACACATTCCATTTCCTCCTCCCATTCCTGACTCTCCTTCTTCCTCTGTTGCTCCAGGTAAATAGAGATCAACTGTTGTGCCTTGGATGGACGCTTTCAGGCTTTGAAGACCCTAGGCACTATGTAACAAACTAGGAGGTAGAACAGAAGCACTAAACACATTATTAGGGCAATTAACTGGGAAGTCCCATGAAACCGTGACCCTAAACCTCCATCCAGACCAAGGAACCAAATCTCACAAGGTGTTTGGTGGTACATAAGCAGCCTCAGCAGCTACTCTTCTTCTTTTCTTTTTTTGTTGTTGTTGTAAATATATCATGCTACTTTTTTGCCAGTTGAACTTTTTATAGATGTACAACTTATTGACAGCACTTACAGTAATCAGCTGTGCAACCCTACCCTTAATGCAATTTTTCCATTTTATGTTGGAAATATTTTATTTTTTTAACACTATGCTTTATAGAAAACTTCACAAAAGTCTCAAATTTCAGAAATATTCTAGGTAGCCATTTCAATGTAATTTAGATGTCAAACAGTTTAGATTGGGTCACTATTATAAAATATTACTTAACTATTACAGTTTGTTTTTCTTTGGCTTAAAATGTTTAGTCTGTACTGCTGCACTGATTTCTTAAAGAAAGCAAGTTCTGTATATAATGTTCCCAGGAATTTCCAGATGTTTAGCTACACTTTCAAGGATTTTTATTAAAGCTCCCAATTGTTGAATTAAAGAGGTAACTTTAAGTTGCACAATACAATAACTACATTACAGTGAGGCAGTTTTTTAGACATTGAACTTTGAGCAAATGGCTTTAAAGTGATTTTTTGCTTGTTACACCAAGATGATCTTAATATTAATTTAGAAACAAATTGTTATTGCATATCTACTAATCATGAGTTCTGGGGCAGGTAATTTGAAAAATATACTAGAAATATTAAATCTGATTCCTCTCCTAAAAGAGCTGGCAATCTACTGGAAGGAGAAAAGACCCAAGCAAGATATGATGATGGCTAAGAACAAGACAGTGGATCCATACTGCCTGGGTTCAACCTGTATCTCACCACTTTAGGCAAGTATTATTCAGTGCCTCAGTGTTCTCCCCTGTAAAATGGGATAATAATAATATCTAGTTTATGGGTTGGTTGTCAGATGAAAAAATGAAATAATCTATGTAAAGTACTTAGGGCCTTGCCTGACATGTAATAAATTCATACATGTAAATCCTTATTGCTGTTAGCTACTCCTTTCAGTTTGGTTCAGTAGTCTAGATCTCAATTTCCACATCTGTGTAAAGGCAGGTTTCTACTGAGCCCATTCAGCAATAAAATTCAATGGTATATCAATTTTAGAAAAACAGAGAGAAAAAAATATATGCTGAAATACATAGTATTATTTATGATCCTTATCGTTAAGATAACATTTAAAGATCATTTAAGTATAGAAATGCTTTCTTTTCAAATAATTTTCTCTTTTCTAGCTTTAGAGTAAAATAATTTAAAACTTTTTTTAAAATGAAGGAAATGAAACTTTTTGTATTTTAATTTATCTTACCTTTGAATCTGAATGTTATGAACTAAGTTCTAAGTATAGCAAGAATCAGTGATTGCACTGATAGTTCTATTAGCAATATAGCAGTTTGTTTATTTAACTAATGGATTTTTCCCCCTTAATAAGTCACCTATCACCTTTAAACATCATGGTTTGAAAACATAAAATGATAAACTGTGAACTTCATTCTTAGTTTTCCAAAACAAGATTTGTGTGAGTTTACTAAATAAACTTGGTGAAACCGTCAGCCATCAGTTAAATAAATATCTTAAAAATGGACATATCAAAACAGTTATATTTGTCCAATAGCTCATCGGTGGAGGATGGTCAGTGACAAGCTCATCTTAAAGCGGGGGAGAGTTTGTCAGTTTATGCACTTTTAAGAATTTTTTTTTTTAATCCTTGGTGATTTTGTTGTTGTTCCTCTTGGTTCTTATTAAATGAGTAAGCATTTCCTCTCATTGACTGTTTTGTTATAAATGTGTGGTACTGAACAAAGGGTCATTGTCAATAAGCATTTGATATAAAGATTTTCATTTTTATTTTAATTGACATTGTTTGCTTTTAGAAGATGAATAATCCACCTTCCGTGATAACCGAGGACTTCGGAGGAATGGGGACAAAGGAGAAGTGGGTAACATTTATTTTATCTTGTGTTTCAAATTTAACAAAAGGTATGCCTCCACTGTAATTTATCACAGAAATTTTCAGAAAACAATCTGACTGAGTCATAGGCTGATGAACAAACAATGCACTTTCCTGAGTCCACCCCACAGGGGTTTTATAGCAATCTTTCTAAGTTAAAAAGAAAAAAAAGACTGTTTGAAGTTTCTCTGTATTGGTAAGTTGCTGAATCATATTTTATCAGTTGAATTTTTGTATATGTTTTATCACTATGTTTTCAAATAAATAAACAAGAATTACAGGAAATATGTATACATAGTTTCTGTTTCTTTTTGTAGATGTAGGCTTATGAGTATAAAATAAAATTAATTCAAGCAGACGTCTTAATCTTCTGCTTAAAAGACAGATGCTAAATTTTTTTTTACTGTTTTATGCAATAAGGTATGAATCTAGGCAAACTAATTAAATTTAAAACTTTGATGTCAAAAAAAAACAAAAACAAAAAAATTGTCCTTTATAGAAAAGTTAGTTCAAAATAATTTATTAATCTTTAAAAGAAAAATCAAATCAACTTAAAGCAAATGTTTGGTTAAAAAGTGAAAAAATAAACTCTTTCTAGAATAGTAAATTATTATTTGCCCAAGGAGCTCTAGGACTGAAGCACTGTATTCTCAAATGTTAGACTATTGGCTATAAAAATTTTGCTTTTAAATCGTCAAAGTGGTGTTTTTATACATTTTTGGACAATAAAATCATAGGAAAATATCTGTAATAACTTAAATTTGGACATATTTTTTAAGTAATGGAAACAATAGCTTTAAAAGTTCTTCTGAAATTTATGATCAAAACAAACTATATTTCATAAAGGCAGGATGGAATATAATAAGACATACGACTCTAAATAAAGCATCTGAGTTACTAACACTCTGTTCTCTAACTTAGTTTTTAAAGAAGTGTCTTCCTTATACCAAATTAAAATGATACCCTATACATGCCACGGAGTCCTGGTGCTACAGTGGTTAAGAGCTTGGCTGCTAACCAAAAGGTCAGCAGTTTGAATCCACCTGTCACACCTTGGAAACCCTATGGGGCAGTTCTACTCTATCCTATAAGGTCGCTGTGAGTCGGAACCAACTCAGTGGTAACAGGGTTGGTTTGGTTTTATACATGCTATGGTCTGCAGGAAGTAAAAAACAAACAAAAATGATAATCATATGTTATACCTATTTAGAGTGTATGCAGATGCATCCATGCTAGAATACGAAACAGTATGTAAATATTGCGGAACCCTGATGATGCTGTGGTTAAGAGCCGGGCTGCTAACCCAAAGGTCAGCAGTTTGAATCCACCAGCTGCTCTTTGGAAACCCTATGGGGCAGTTCTACTCTGTCCTACAGGGTCACGATGAGTCAGAATCAACTCCATGGCAATGGGTTTTCTTGGATGTAAAGATTTGAAAAAATATATTGATTAAAATAGGAGAAAGCTAATCTATAACAATTTTTTAAACATCTTTCTAAAGTGCTTGAGTTATAAAATAAATAAAAGTAAAGACATTTTCAAATTCCCTCAAGGAACAAAAAAAGTAAATAACATTTAGATCAATACTTACAAATTATATGAAAACATTATGATATTGATTCTTGTTGATGAATGAAATTTTCTTCTCAAATTCTTATTAATGTTTTTCAGATTGCTAGGTTGGTTGAATGGTTTTCCTTGCCTAACCTTCCTGAAACATTTCTCTCACTTTGCTGGGGTAAAGTTCACCCATATCAGTCTTAAGTGTACAGCAATACACTTTAGTCTGTTAAAAAAAAATCAGTAGATTCTAATTTGTTAAACTTGGGAGAAGCATGCTCTGGAAAAGCACCCTCTCTGCTATGGTGGAGATTTAACACTATAACACAAAAATAACTCCAGGCTAACTTGACGGGAAATTGTGTGGGAACATCTGTACAACAGTAATGTGATTTCATTATTTATAAAACATATTTCTAGGAAGACCACTACTTATGCACAGAAGGAAGTGAAAGTAGCCAAGATCTACAAAGCATTTCTAACCATGGTGCTTTGCACTAGTCTAATCTCAAGAAAAGACTCCAGCTTTCAATTCAATTCTGCAAATATTTGTTGAGCAAGAGCATTCAATATTTGCTGTGCCAGAGAACCCAGCACTCTGCCAAATACTCTGCTCTGACAAAAATCTGAAATTTATTTTTAACCTGGAGCAAAACTTTTAACCAACTTGGACCTCAGTTTCTTTACCTGTAAAATGAAGATACTGAACTAAATGATACGTAAGATTTTAAAATTCTGTGATTAGGGGATTAGCCTGAACGTAGTGATGACAAATAATCCTCACCTTTAACCCGTGTCTTTACCTCACTAATAAGGTAGACATAGAGAAGCTCAAATTCCCTTTAGTGGAAGGTATATCAGCCATTTAATGAAGGAATGTGCTCAGATAAACAGGATAGGGCAGGGCTGGAGAGTACAGGCTCTCAAATGGAACTGTCTGGTTTGGGCTCTGGCACTTAATAACCACATGGCCTTGGACAGTTACATCACCTCTTGAGGCTTCAGCTTCCCATTTGCCAATTGAAGATAATAATACTATATACTTTATATGGCTGTTGTGAAGAATAATGAGTCAATGTACGTAAAACACTTAGAACAGTGCCTAACAGAATAAGCATTCAATAAAACCCCATGACCACCAAGTCAATTTTGACTCATAGTGACCCCGTAGAACAGAGTAGAACCGCCCTGTAAGGTTTCCAAAGCTGTAAATCTTCATGGAAGCAGACTGCCACATCTTTCTACCTCAAAGCAGCTGGTGGTTTTAAACCACCAACCTTTGGGTTAACAGCTGAGTGCTTTAACCACTGCTTCACCAGGGCCCCTTAAGTATTCAATAGGATTAGCTGTTATTAGTCCAGGTAAATTCTGGGACAGATGTCAATGGCCTGGGTTCAAACTCAAGCTGTGACATTTGCTAGGGCATTGTTTACAATTAATAGTAGTTACTTTATAGGATTAAGGAGACCTGGTAGTGCAATGGTTAAGAGCTCTGCTGCTCATGGAAAGGTAGACGGTTGAACTCACCATAGGAGAAAAGACCTGGCAATCTGCTTCCTTAAAGATTAAAGCCTAGGAACTCTATACGGCAGTTCTACTGTCATATAGGGTTGCTGAGTCAGAATCCACTCCAAAGCACACAACAACACTTCACAAGATTACTTATAGATATATGTACACATACACACACACATATTCAATCCTACCAGAAACTCGAACATTAGGAAATGAGGGGAAAATGTGTATGTTTCACACTTAGCAGGTCCATAAATCAAGTTGTAGTGAGTTTTTGCAAAATAAACATTCACAACAAGAGTTTCTAGCCTTTTAGTAATGTACCTAACATAGAGTAAGTGTTCAATATGTTAGTGTTTATTGTTACTATTACTAGGTACATTAAATCTTCTTTCTATAGGATCAAAACAGTCTCCCTTGGGTTTCATTAAAAATTTATTTTCAATATGTAATATAATCATATTCAATAATGGAATAAGTTTTTAAATGATAAAGTTAAAGGAAAAAATTGTTTTCAGATAATACAGTTAAAACTATATCACAAATATGGCATAGCAGCTTAAAGACTTTAAAGAAAATTAATAATTATAGTTTAATAAAATAGAACACATTAGAATGAAAAGTCATTCTGCTTCAATTAAGTCCATTTAGCCAATTAAATCCCCAATAGTATGTAAAAGAATAACTAACAACCACTTTGGTTGCTATATTTTCTATACTCTTTGCAGAAACTGCTAGTTCTTAGAAAGGAGTTTATTTTCACTTGGCTAAAAGTGAAGTTACAAGTGCATCAAAATCATTGTCTAAAGGCACTATTGTTTATAATTTGATACTTAGTGTAATGGAAGAAGATGTTTGTTGAACTCCATTAGGAGATCTTTAAAGAATAAATTCACTATTGAATCAGATTCATAATTTATACATTTAGTAAGAAAGAGTTTCTATAAAACTGGTTTGCAAAAAGATATGTGACTTCTATATGAAATAATTTGTGTAAGTAAATACAATATGTTGGTTATGTCAATAAACTCAGGGTAAATACTACAACTTACTGTCTTAGAAGAAGTACAGCCAGAATGCTCGTTAGAAGCATGAATGGCAAGACTTCATCTTACATACTTTGGACATGTTATCAAGAGGGACCAGTCACTGGAGAAGGACATAATGCTTGGTAAAGTAGATGGTCAGCAAAATGAGGAAGACCCTCAATGAGATGGATTGACACAGTGGCTGCAACAATGAGCTCAAGCATAACAACAATTGTGAGGATGGCACAGGATCGGGTGGTGTTTCCTTCTGTTGTATACAGGGTCTCTATGAGTCAGAAGCAACTTGACAGCAGCTAACTACAACATTGTTGGCAGTAAGTCCTTGATAACATTAGAATATATGGTTAGATGCAATACCAAAAGAATAACAAAGCAACTGTTGATTCTGGCAGTTTTCTGACTTTATTTCTCTGCCTCCCCATGTATGCCATGTAAAGTCCATTTGTGCAGCATATAGACACGTGCATACTCAAAATAACGAAGTATTCATCTACAGGTAGCTTCCTCCTTTATCAAAGCATATTGGACAAAAGAGGATTAAAAGTGGTGTTATGGATTGAATTATCCCCCCAAAATTTGTGTCAACTTGACTAGGCCATGATTCCCAGTATTGTGTGGTTGTCCACCATTTTGTGATCTGATGTGATTATCCTATGTGTTGTAAATCCTAACCTCTGTGATGTTAATGAGGCAGTTACGTTAATGAGGCAAAATTCAATCTATAGGATTAGGTTGTATCGTGAGTCAATCTCTTTTGAGATATAAAAGAATTAAGCAGAGAGGAGAGTGATCTCATACTACCAAGACAGACGCGCTGGGAACAGAGTGAGTTCTTTGAACCTGGTGGTCCTTGTGCTTAGAAACTCCTACAATAGGGGAAGATTGATGACAAGGACCTTCCCCAAAAACAGACAGACAAAGAAAGTCTTCCCCTGAAGCTGGTGCCCTGAATGCACACTTCTAGCGTCCTACACTGTAAGAGAATAAATTTTTGTTTGTTAAAGCCATCCACTTGGGTATTTCTGTTATAGCAGAACTAGATATCTAAGATAAGTGGCATTGTCATGGAGGAAGTTTGCTTTCAGCTAAGATAGAATAATAGGGACTGGATTTACTCTCCTACTTCAAATAATAAGAAAACCGGACGAAAATAGTAACATAACGCTTTTTAGACATTGGACACCAAGCAGTACAAAATGATGATCCCAGAGAAAGGGGCAACAAACGAGGTGACGTCTATATTGTCCCAATTTAAGGCCTGGAAATAGTTTCCAGAATGAAATGCAGGGAGGGGAAACCCAGGTGAAGCTTGGCCACCTGCCTGACTTGAGGAGATGGAGCTGAGAATCTCAGGAAGGCATGGTGGCTGGAGTTTTCAGGACAAAGTCCCAGAGAGGACAGAACCGCACAGAAAGAAAAAGAGCTCCAGAGTTCTGTAGAAGGCCCCACTCAAGTCTTTAGGTCAGAACTAATCAGGGCATATGAGTAAGGTAACTACTCAAGTTTATGGATAAAACCACTCAGAAGCAGCAGAGGAAGAAACTCTTGGAGCTTATGTAAAGCCAGGAAAACATTGTGTTCCTACCAGCCAGAGTGGAATACCTTGCAAGTCACAGGACATTGGGGAGAGTAATTTTGTTGATAGAGGAGTAAAATTAGCCCAAAGATAAAGGCTGCTCTGATCCTGTCTAACAAAGCTTAAAAGCAAGCCTCAAAAAGATCAAATTGTTTGCAAGTAACTTAATTTCATTCCAGAACAAAGATCAGAAAATATTTATAGGAATAAATATTTAACAATATTTTAAAACATGTATTACCTATTGACCCTCAAGGTAAAATTTATCCTATCTGGTATTTGATAAAAAAAATTGTCAGTTATACAAAATACGTGGAAATAACTCACAATGAGGAGAAAAGTTAATCAATAGAAAATAGACCCAGAAATGACACAGATGGTAGAATTATTAGGCAAGGACATTAAAACTGTTATTATAACTGTATTTCATATAGTTATGGAATTGAACATGTTAAGTTGGGTATACGTGATACATTTTTTAAAATACCTAAAATGAACTTCTAGAGATGAAAAATACATCGAATGAAATTAACAGCAAATCAGACACTGCACAAAAAAAGATCAGTGAAATTTGGAGACATAAGAATAGTAATTATCCAAAATTGAGCACAGAGGGAGAAAAGACCGAAAACAGTTAAATAGAGCTCCAGGGAGTTGTGGGACAACTTCAAGAATGAGAGGAGAGAGAAAGAGGAACAGAAAAAATATTTGTGATCATAAAGATCACAACAGTCCCATTCACAAACGATCATGGGGCATCATTTTATTCTGTTGTCTGTGGGGTCACCATGAGTCAAGGTCCTACTCCATGGCCGCTAACAACAATAACACAAGACGAATGACTATGGGACAAGTTCCAGCTCCAAGAAGGAATTTCTGACCTCTCTCTGCATGCTTCTTTTGTGACAATCACATACTCTTCTGTCTCCTCTGTGTAGAGCGTTTGAGGGAATTTGGGGCTAATCAAGTAAAGAGATATGACCACAAGATAGTAGTGTTACTCAACAAGCCTCTTGACAGTCACACGCAGCAGGGGTTGCCTCCTCTCTACCCTGCCCCCAACAGCAAGAGGTCTTCCAGAAGCAAGTAGCTCTCGGAGTCACCAGAAAGAGAAGAGGGCTGAAACCATCAGGGAAAAGAAGGGAGAAACAATTATGTGCATCTTCAGGACATCCTGCAGCAAGGCGGGGAATCTCTGGGTCAGAGAGCACCAAAATGACAGCCACAGTCAGTGGTCCTTATAAGTATAAGGTTTAATTTCATCTAGGGCTAGTAGATGTTGGGCACAGTTTCATGGGATATGTAAAATGGGCAGACTCTAAGGATTAAAAATCTGCTTATTTGGGCTATTTTTAAAACAGTTGAAGGTGTACAAATTTGCTTGGCACTGGTGGGTTTTTTTGGGCTAATGGGCCTCAGCTTGCTCTGATGAAGTAAACAGTTTGAGGCCAATACACAGAGGCCATCTTTGGCTTATTTATATAACACTCCACGAGTCTAGAGGCTCACTGAGCAGTGGGACTTTTGACACCTCATCGTTCCCCACAGGGACTAGCGGTGCCTTAAGGGAGGCTGCTACTGCCACCCCCACACCATTTATGGGAAGACTTCTCTGTGTCAGGCTCCAGGGGCTCAACAAATATGCTTCTATTTAATCTTTATAGGACACTGTAAATTGTTTATTGTTTTCCCATTTTAGGGAGAAAATAACCCAGGTTCTGAGTAGTTAAGAGATTTATGCAAGGGTATAAAGCAAACCTGTTTGACTTTAATGCGTTATGTTTCATCACTACAACATATTGTCTCCTTTACATAATGCCACTCAGCAGTGACTGTTTACCAGCTTGTCCCCTTTCGCTGTATTCAGACACAAACCCTCTGGGGATTAAGCTGCCCTGAAAGGGCATTTGAACACAGGAGAGTAGAGACAGGATATATAGCTACTGAGATAATAGAAGAAAAAAGGTAGCATTACCAAATAAACAGTCCATTGCTTTAGAAATGGCTGTGGAAATTGTGTAAATAAGTCATAATAACTATTTTCTACACACAGCTAATGAAAATATAATTTTGGCCAAAATTTTATAGCTAGGAGAACTAAAGGGCATTCAGGGGAAGGCGTCTGAATACTCCTGAGCCGATTCAATCTGCTGTTGCCAAAGTCATGTTTTTTTAATAGAAAGTGAAGTATTTGCAGTCATATTCACTAATTTTGGTCTGGAAGTTTTGGCCTGTGGTATGCGTTTTAGAACTGTTAGATTGCATTCTACTCCAGAGGGGCATATGACCTCTGAACAGAACCACATGGTAAAGTCAGGAAAGCTTGTCTTGCACTGCACTTACTTCTTTAGGAGGGCCTTTCCGCTTTTTACATGCTTTCCTCCCAGACTCTCACTTTTCACACACCCCGGTTCTCAGTGTTGACCTCAAAGTGTCCAGGAGCAGATAAATCATTAAAATGCTTTAAGAAAAATTAGTGTGTGTCAGCCCTTCTAGAGAAGTTGTAATTACCCCAAGGGGATTAACTCAAAATACTCTCTAGTGGTAGACATGCCAAACGGTGCTATTTCAACTGCTGTGGCTCCTTACTGAGTGGATTATTCTGGTGGTAAATTGTACAATTTGGTGGCCAAACTACGTCATTAAATCAGCCACTGCCCTGTCTTCTCAGGTGGCCGTAGTTAGCACTCCAAAGATTGCAGAAAAAATAGTTTTTCACTACTCAGATTTGAGGAAATGCAAAATCTCAAGACTGGATTTCATACTAGTATAGAGGCTGAAGTGTTGCAAACAGTCCAGCAAGATGAATGGAAATTTGCAAGGCGGTTCTTGTTAACAGTGGGCTGCTGCTGACCTCACTGCTGACCTTGCTACTGTTGCTGTGGTTTTCTCCAAATATGTATCAGCTGAGTGGACTTTTGACTGCTGGACATGAAGAAATCATATAATCAATTAAGTAATCAATCTACAAATATATAGTGGGTTTCTGCAATCTGCAAGGCTCTGTGACAAATTGGACAAGGAATGCAATGATGATTTATGAGGCAGTATCTCTATTTTAAAAAGTATATGATAACTATCAAATAAAGAATGTGCATAATCATGCTACAGGAGTCAGAGAAGAAAGCAATCCTGGTGGCTGATGTTGTCAGGAAAGTCTTTTTCTTTCTTTCCTTCTTTGTTTCTCTTTTTGAAAGTAGTATTTGTCATATTGAGTAATATTGTAGAAAATAATAGAACTCTATTATTGAATATTTTCTTTGTGCCAGGCATTGGGCTAAGCTCTTTTCACTTGTAATATGAAAAGTATTTAGATAAGTGAGTGACACATGGTAAATGCTTAATGTTGTCAGTTGCTGTCAAGTTGATTCTGACTCACGGCGACCCCATATGTTAGAGTATAGCTCCATAGGGTTTTCAAGGCTGTTACACCTTTCAAAAGCAGATCACCAGGCCTGTCTTCCAAGGTGCCTCTGGGTGGATTTGAACTGCCAACCTCGTTCTTACTATTGTGCTAATCCTCCCAAACCGTTTCATTACCCCTTGCCATCCAGTCAGTTCTGACTCATAGCTACCCAATCGGACAGAGTAGAACTGCCTCATAGGCTTTCCAACGCTGTAAATCTTTATGAAAGCAGACTGCCACATCTTTCTCCTCCAGAGTGGCTGGTGGGTTCAAACCGCCAACCTTTCCATTCGAATAGCTGAACGCATAACTACTGCCCCACCAGGGCTCAACCCTTTCATTAGAGAAACTATTATTTTCCCCATATTGTGGGTGAGAAAACCGAGGCACATCAAGGTTACATAACTCGTACAGGACAAAGAGCTGGTCGCTGTGAACTCAGACACTGAATCCAGGGTCCATGCTTTTAACCATGCTCCGTATTGCATAATAGATAAGATTGATAAGTAAAGGTGGAAGGGAGGAGGTTTAGACCTAAAGAGACGGGAGCAGATGCATAGAAGTGATAAAGTTCCAATTTTGTTTGGGAGTTTAGGAAGTTAACTTGGGTTAAAAAGCTGTGAGCAGTGTTATGGGTTCACTTGTGTCGTCCAAGAAGATATGTTTAAGACCTAACTTCTAGTGCTGGTAAATGTCACCTTACTTTGAGATAGGGTCTTAGCAGACGTAGTTGGTTAAGTTAACAAGAGGTTATTAGGGTTAGCCCTAATCTCTTTATGACAACGTCTGTATAGAAGAAGAGGAAAAGACTGTCATGACAGTGGAATGACAGTGGAGGCAGAGATTGTGTTGCCGAGGCCTTCTGCCCAACCTGGGCAGCCCCTAAGGTTCTTGCCTTTTACTGACCAAGAATGACCAGGAGAGGCTCAAGTTTTCTGCATGAACAAAGCTTTATTGAGAAAAGTAGCTCGCGAGTGGAGACAATGAGGGACAATGCAATGCTAGCCTTTGTCTCCCCGAATAAAGGATTGGCTAGGCTTATCAAGGTTTTTAGGCAGGAAAAAGCATCGTCTTTATTCATGAAAGGCACTGTTATGAAGATTAGGTGCGTGCGCAGGAGGCAGCCCAAGATGGAACCCATAACAAAGGCTGCTGGGACTGGCTGGCAGGACTTACTATGGGGTGCCGCACCTGCACAGCTCCCCGTGGTGCTGGCTTGATTCCTGTCGCAGGTCTGTCGGTCACCTTGCAGATGTCTGTGCATGCTCTAGGGGTCAGATTGGGCCGGTTCTTCTGAAAAACATCTTATCAAGGAAGTACACTGAGAGCTGGGTGTGCTCTTTCATTATTGCATGTTCCAAATAACAGGTTTTGTGTCATTAGTTAAGTACATGTTTTTAGTTCAGGGTTCTTTGCCTAGGGACTCCGTCCCTTTTTCCCTTCCCTATCGCAATTGGAGTTTTGCTGCCACAAGCCAAGGAACATCTGGGGCTACCAGAAGTTGGAAGAGACAAGGAAAAATTCTTCCTTAGAGACTTGGGAGGGAGCATGGCCCTCCTGATCCCCTGAACTTGGACTTCTGGCCTCCAGAACTATGAGAGAATAAATTCCCATGTTGTAAGCCACCCTGTAGTAACTTGTTACAGCAGCCCTACAAAACTAATACAGAAGATATTACTAGAAAAACAATTTAGAACAAGTTAACATAGGTTCTTGAATAATAACTGGGAAGGGTATTAGATCAATTTTGGCTTTATCTTATATGTATTGGAGAATCAACTATTGTTACACCAAAAAAGAAAAAAAAATGACATGAAGAAAAAGAAAACTTAAAAAAAAACAAAAATTTTTGAAGATTAAGCCAAGGATATTATCAGGGACAATTTATCCATTAGGCACAGTAGGTTCAGAGTCTAAGATCCGTGCTAACTTTAGAGGCTGACAAAAATGCTTTAATTTCTTTTAAAATCAGAAAAATACAATAAATAATGAATTTTATAATAATGAATCCAGCCTGGATTCTATTCATCTTTATACCAGTGTAGTCATGAAAAATAATTTTTCATTTTTTTGTGGGACAGGGCCCACAAAAGCAAAAGTGCTTATGGTCCACGAAAGCCATACTGTATGTAGCCCTAGATATTATGCTGAATCATGTGGAGGACAGAGTGACTAGGCATAAGTAAAACAGTTGGGGAACTACTAAAATCACTATGTATGAGATAATGCAGGCTTTGAGTAAGTTTTTGGCTGTGACATATATTTTAAAAAGATATTATAAACAAAAAACTCACCAAAGTTGCTAACTACTTTGTATGTACTTGTACGTGGTGGAGTGTGGGATTATGAGTTACAATTTGGTACACAACATGTAAGTTTTCTGATTTAAGATAGGGACAAATATATGTGTTTACTTTCTTTGTGTTCCAAATTTCTTGAAATAACAGAAGAGAGAGTTTTTTTTTTTTTTTAAATCCATAAAAGTGCTGAAATAGTGAAAGACAGAAACAGTATGCTACAGAAAATTTGGGAATCTGATTGTACAAGTCTTTTTAATAAAGAAGATCAATTAATAAATACAAAGCAAAAAAGAAAAATGCAGGGGAGGTCAAAGGATAATTTAAGGTGAAAAGCATTATATGGAACTAATTGACATATTTTATTATATTGATAAAAGGTATAATTCACTAGGAAGATACAATGAAAATTTACGCAGTGAATAATATAGCAGTAAAATATATAAAACAAACTGCTAGAACTACATGTAAAGTGGGGGAGACTTTAACACATTTCCAATAAATTGACATATTAACCAGTAAAAAACAAACACTAGAAGCAATTTAGGTAGTAAAAATTTGTGGTTGATATAGTAGAGGTTTAGAAGTTTGCTCTCAACAGAAAATATAGGTTGCTTTAGAATACCTGTGGAATATATTTTAGAAATTTATCTCAAATTGAGACCACACACACATACATACATACACCTCAATCTCAACAAATTCCAAAAAGTAAAAATTATACAGGCTATGCTTGGATCATAATGCAATTGCAGTGCAATGAATTACTTAATATGGCCCTTCTACCTATGGTCTTTGTGACTGACACACAATGATTGAGTGGGACTATGCAAATAAGGTATACGGAACCTGTGATGGTTGGGGTTCTGTGTCAGCTTGGCTGGGCCATAGTTCCTGGTGGGTATTGTGTGGTTGTCCTCCATTTTGTGTTGTGGATCCTGACCGCTACATGTTGATGAGGCAAGACTGGTATAAGGTGTGTCTTGGGTCAGTTGAAGGCTTGTAGCAGGGTGTGACTCAAGTCCCCCCCATACTATACTCCCTTCCCTGGGGTGTGCCCTGACAAAGCTCTCTCTGCATCTGGATCCTAGTTTGTGATCCGTTGACCTCCCCAAAGGCCTGCTGCATGACCTACCAAGTCTGAGTTTCACCAGCCTCCCCAGGTTCTTGGGCCGGTGGTCTATCATGTGACCTGATTTGCCAGCTTCCGAAGCCGTGTGAACCAGCAGCCTGTGATCTGATCTGCCAGTTTGGGTTCATCTGCTCCTACAGCCACGTGGATCAGGAGAAGCCTACACCTGGCCCACAAATCTGGGACTTGCCAGCTTCTACAGCTGCATGAGCCATTTCCTTTATATGGTTTGTGAGTTCTGTAAGACACTGCAGCAAATTAGGGAACCCAAAGACAGGAGGGAGAGTACTGAGGGAAGAGAGAGTAGTTGACGTTAAAGATGATGGAGTGGTACAGCAGCTTGGAAAAGTTGGACATTTGGGACATCTTTAACCTCTGCCTCATAGGAACCAGCCTTGTGCTGACCCTTATAAAAGAAATTATTTGTTTAGTAATAAAACTACAGATAACAAAATGATAGCCGAAACTTCCAACACTTGAAAACTAAAAAGATATACATCATCGTAGAGTTACAGGAACTCACAAATGAAATTACAGAGTAGTTAGAATTAAATAATTAGAAGAACACCAATTTCGAAACCCATGGAATGCCAAAGTGACACGGTCTTAGCTGAGTCCCTAGAAAACATACCAAATGCTAATGCTTTATTGGAATGTTTTATACCAGGGCAATGAGAGTGAGGGGAAAGGGAGTGAGACAGGGAAGGATGGGATGCCTCATGACAAGCCATGAAGAGACACAGCTGCTCTGTTGGGAGGTGCAACTGGTTTGTCACCAAGATGACTCCAGACAGGCTCCACAGAGACATTGTGCCTACTAGAGAAGAAGAGAGAAAAAGTTTATCTGCCAGCTCCTTCCCATCTCCTGTCTCACACTGTCAAATTCCACTGCATAAGGAATTGACATCTCCATCCTTTCATGCTGAATTACTCAAAGCTGCTTAGGAAGCCAGATCCCATACTTCACCCATGTTCGGAAGTGGTGGAAGTTTCCAGAGACTCAGGGTATAGAGCAGGTCAGCCTCAGGTTGTGGTGCCACGTTGCCTGCCCAAAGCTATGCCGGCTACTGAGGTAGAGTAAAGCACTAAGAGGCAGGCGAGGCTGAGAAGATCTAAGGGACTGCTTAAGACATGTCTGATACACTCAGGGAAATTGATGCTTTCCAATATATTTATTAGAAAACAAGAGACACTAGGCAAAATTGGCAAGTAATTATATTTAATTAAATACAAAAAGATTTAAATAACTAAAAGAATGCATAAGGAATACATATTTTATTAAATACACAAGGCAAAATAATCAAATAAAAAATAAAAGAAGTATAATTGATGGAAACAATTAAAAAACAATACTTTTGCAATTTTGATAGAATAGATCTTAAAAATATTAGGAGTAAAAAGGACTATAACTGGCAATATGGACTGAATTTTTTATTCAAAAGGGATATTGTATGCAACTTTATAGGTATAAATATGTAAACCTCGATTAAATGAATGATTTTCCAAGACAACTTAATGATATTGATTTTAAAAGGAAGAAAGAAAACTGAATAAATCAACCACCTGAGAAGAATTTAAAAGGTAGCCAGACATCTTCCTCCTAACAGAAGCAGCAGGCTTGCATAACTGTGAGTGGATTCACTCCAATCTTCTCAGTAAACATATCATTCCGATGCTAAATTGGCCAGATCATCATAAAAGATGAAAAAATCTCCAAATTATTTTACAATGCTAGAAAAATTAACTATAGTGCAAAAAAACTTATATTTCAAGCTCATTTATTAGTAGTTATGAAAAATATAAATGAAATAATAGATCAAATACAGCAGTGATTTTGAACAATAATACACCAGGGCCAAATAGGTTATATCTAAGAATTGCAAGAATGAGGAGGAAGGGGTCCAGAGGATGCAATGGAAAAGGATAAGAGTAAGAGGAGCAAAATAAGGAATTGCTTTAGGGGGCTATGGCCAAGAATCTGAGGAGTGCCTTAATGAATTGGCTACAAGTTTCCTAACAAAACTCTGATATAAAGTTGTTTTCAGTACTTACATGACTGAATTCCTAGGTAAGGTTAGAGAATT
Source organism: Dugong dugon (assembly GCA_030035585.1). NCBI lineage: Eukaryota > Metazoa > Chordata > Mammalia > Sirenia > Dugongidae > Dugong > Dugong dugon. Next base: position 48,397,779 of record CM057465.1, read on the forward strand.
AATGACCATGCTGAAATTTCACCAGGATTCCAAACAGAATGAGGGTGTAAAGATATTATTTTAAATGACTGAGATGGGATCATTCCAAGGATATTTTCTCCCCAGAAGAATTAGCAGTAGTCCTTGGTGCCTGTAGAAAAAGCCACTAGGGTTATCAGGATGAGACATAGCTGGTATGTTTATGTTATTATTGTTGTTAGGTGCCCTCGAGTTGGTTCCAACTCATAGCCACCCTATGTACAGCAGAACGAAGCACTGCCCAAGCCTGTGCCATCCTCACAATCGTTGTTATGCTTGAGACCATTATTGCAGCCACTCTGTCAATGCATCTTGTTGAGGGTCTTCCTCTTTTTCACTGATTCTCTATTTGCTGAGTACGATGTCCTTCTCTAGGGACTGGTCTCTCCTGATAACATGTTGAAAGTAGGTGAGATGAAGTCTTACCATCCTTGCTTCCAAGGAATATTCCAGCTATACCTCTTCCAAGACAGATTTGTTTGTTCTTCTCAAAGTCTATGGTATTGTCAATATTCTTCACCAAAACCATAATCCAAAGGCATCAATTCTTTTCCAGTCTTCCTTTATTCATTGTCCAACTTTCTCATGCATATGAGGCAACTGAAATACAATGGCTTGTGTCAGGCACACCTTAGTCTTCAAAGTGACATCTTTGCTTTTTAAGACTTTCTAGAGGTCTTTTGCAGCACATTTCCCCAACACAATAGGTCGTTTGAATTCTTGACTGCTGCGTCCATGGGCATTGATTGTGAATTCAAGTAAAATGAAATCCTTGACAACTACAATATTTTCTACATTTACCATTACGTTTCTTATTGGTCGTGTTGTGAGGATTTTTGTTTTCTTTGTGTTGAGGTGCAATCCTACTGAAGGCTGTAGTCTTTTGTCTTCATCAGTAAGTGCTTCAAATCCTCTTCACTTTCAGCAAGCAAGGTTATGCCATCTGCATACTTCAGGCTGTTAATGTGTCTTCCTCCAATGCTGATGCTGTGTCTTTCTTCAAATAGTCCAGCTTCTCAAGATTATTTGCTCAGCATACAGATTGAATAAGTATGGTGAAAGGATACAACCCTGACACACAACTTTCCTAACTTTAAATCACACAGTATCCCCTGGTTCTGTTTGAATAACTGCCTCTTGGACTATGTACAGGTTCCCCCTGAGCAAAATTAAGTGTTCTGGAATTCCTATTCTTTGCAATGTTAAACATAATTTATTATGATCCACATAGTCAAATGCCTTTACATAGTCGGTAAAACATAGATAAACATCTTTATAGTATTCTCTGCTTTCAGCCAATACCCATCTGACATCAGCAATGATATCCCCCATTCCATGTCCTCTTCTGAATCCAGCTTTAATTTCTGGCAGTTTCTGTTGATGTACTACTGCAACCACTTTTGAATGATTTTCAGCTTAATTTTATTTGTGTGTGATATTAATGATATTGTCTGATAATTTACACATTCTTCTGGATCACCTTTCTTTGGCACAAATATGGATCTCTTCCAGTCTGTTGGCCAAGCAGCTCCCCTCCAAATTTATTGGCATGGACAAGTGAGCACCTCCACCATAGCATCCATTGTTGAAACATCTCAATTGGTATTCCTTCAGTTCCTGGAGCCTTGTTTTTCACCAATGCCTTTAGTGCAGCTTGGACCTCTTCCTTCAGTACCATCAGTTCTTGATCATGTGCTTCCTCCTGAAATGGTAGAACATTGACCAATTCTTTTTTTGTACAGTGACTCTGTATGTTCCATCTTCTTTTGATGCTTCCTGTGTCATTCAATATTTTCCCCATTGTTGCGGCTCATAGCGACCCTACGTACAACAGAAGGAAACACTGCCCAGTCCTGCACAATCTTCACAATTGTTGTTATGTTTGAGCCCATTGTTGCAGTAACTGTGTCAATCCTTCTTGTTGAGGGTCTTCTTCTTTTCCACAGACCCTCTACTTTGCACAGCATTACGTCCTTTTCCTGGCACTGGTCCCTCCTGAGAACATGCCCAAAGTATGTGAGACTAAGTCTCACCATCCTCACTTCCAAGGAGCACTCTGGCTGTACTTCTTCCAAGACAGACTTGTTCATTCTTCTGGCAGTCCATGGTATATTCAATATTCTTCCCCAACACCATAGTCCAAAGGCATCAATTCTTCTTCAGTAGTCTTCCTTGTTCATTGTCCAGCTTTCGTATGCATACAAGACAACTGCAAATATCGTGGCTTGGGTCAGGCGCACCTTAGTCCTCAAAGTGACATATTTGCTTTTTAACACTTTAAAAAGGGCTTTTTCCCTGTAGAATCCTTCAATATCGCAACTCGAAGCTTGAATTTTTTCTTCAGTTCTTTCAGCTTGAGAAATGCCAAGTGTGTTTTCTTCTTTTGGTTTTCTAGCTTCAAGTCTTTGCACAGTTCATTATAACATATACTTAGTCTTCTTGAGCTGCCCTTTGAAATCTTCGTTCACCTCTTTTACTTCATCATTTTTCCATTCACTTTAGCTACTCTACATTCATGAGTAAGTTTCAAAGTTTCTTTTGACATCCATTTTGTCTTTTCTTTCTCTCCTGTCTTTTTAATGATCTCTTGCTTTCTTAATGTATGATGTCCTTGATGTCATTCCACAACTCATCTGCTATATGATCAGTAGTGTTCAGTGCATCAAATCTGTTCCCTAGACGGTCCCTAAATTCAGATGAAATATACTCTAGGTTGTACTTTGGCTCTCGTGGACTTGCTCTAATTTTCTTCAGCTTCAATTTAAACTTGCAGATGAGCAAATAATGGGCTCTTCCACAGTCGGCCGCTGGCTTTGTTCTGACTGATGATATTGAGCTTCTCCATCATCTCTTTCCACAGAAGTAGTCAATTTGATGCTTGTGTATTCCATCTGGGGTGGTCCACGTGTGTAGTCGCCATTTATATTGTTGAGAAAAGATATTTGCTATAAAGAAGACTTTGGTCTTCCAAAATTCTATCTTTTGATCTCCTGTGTCATTTCTATCACTAGGCCATATTTTCCAACTACAGATCCTTCTTCCTTGTTTCCAACTTCCTCATTCCAATCACCAGTAATTACCAATGCATCTTGATTGCATGTTTGATCAATTTCAGACTGCAAAAGTTGATAAAAAATCTTTAATTTCTTAATCTTTGGCCCCAGTGGTTGATGCATAAATTTGAATAATAGTGGCGTTTATTGGTCTTCCTTGTTGTTGTTATTGTTGTTAGGTGCCCTCGAGTGAGTTCTGACTCATAGCGACTTTACCTACAACAGAACAAAACACTTCCGGGTCCTGTGCCGCGTTATGCTTGAGACCATTGTTGCAGCCACTGTGTCAATCTATCTCGTTGAGGGTCTTCCTTTTTTTCACTGCCTCTCTACTTTACCTAGCATGATGTCCACCAGGGACTGGTCCCTCCTGATAACATGTAAGTATGTGAGAAGTAGTCTCGGCATCCTTGCTTATAAGGAGCATTGTGGCTGTACTTCTTCCAAGACAGATTTGTTCATTCTTTTGGCAGGCCATGGTATATTCAATATTTTTCACCAACAACACAACTCAAAGGCATCAATTCTTCTTCAGTCTTCCTTATTCATTGTCCAGCTTTCCCATGCATATGAGGCAATTGAAAATACCATGGCTTGGGTCAGGTGCATATTATCCTCAACGTGAAATCTTTGCTTTTTAACACTTTAAAGAGGTTTTTTGCCGCAAATTTGTCTGGTGCAATGTGTCATTTGATTTCTTAACGTGCTGCTTCCATGGGTGTTGATTGTGGATCCAAGCAAAACGAAATCCTTGACAACTTCAATCTTTTCTCCGTTTATCATGATGTTGTTTACTGGTTCAGTTGTGAGAATTTTTGTTTTCTTTATGTTGAGGCGTTATCCATACTGAAGGCTTTAGTCTGATCTTCAACAGCCTTTGATCTTCGTCAATAAGGCTTTCAAGTGTTCTTCACTTTCAGCAAGCAAGCTTGCGTCATTTGCATAATACGGGTTGTAAATGAGTCTTCCTCCAATCCTGATGCCTGGTTCTTCATATAGTCCAGCTTCTCATATTATTTACTCAGCATACAGATTGAATAAGTGTGGTGAAAGGAAACAACCCTGATGCACACTTTTCTTGACTTTAAACCAGGCAGTATCCCCTTGTTCTGTTTGAACAGCTGCCTCTTGATCTATGTACACATTCCTCATGAGTACATAAGTGTTTTGGAATTCCCATTCTTCGCAATGTTATTCATAATTTATTATGATCCACACAGTCAAATGCCTTTGCATAGGCAGTACAACACAGGTTAGCATCTTTCTGGTGTTCTCTGCTTTCAGCCAACATCCATCTGACATCAGCAATAATATCCCTCATTCCACATCCTCTTCTGAATCTGGCTTGAAATTCTGGCAGTTCCCTGTCGATGTACTGCTGCAACCATTTTTAGTTATCTTCAGCAAAATTTTACTTGCATGTGATATTAATGTTATTGTTTAATAATTTCTGCATTCTGTTGTATCACCTTTCTTTGGAATGGACATAAATACGTATCTCTTCCAGTTGATTGGCCAGGTAGCTGCCTTCCAAATTTCTTGGTATAGACAAGTGAGTGCTTCCAGGATTGCATCCATTTGTTGAAACATCTCAATTGGTAATCTGTCAACTCTTGGACCCTTGTTTTTTACCAATACCTTCAGTACAGCTTGGACTTCTTCCTTCAATACCATTGGTTCTTCATCATATGCTACCTCCTGAAATGGTTGAACATCTGCCAGTTCTTTTTGGTATAGTGACTCTATGTATTCTTTCCATCTTCTTTTGATGCTTCCTGTATCTTTTAATATTTTCCCCATAGAATCCTTCAATATTGCAACTTGAGGCTTGAATTTTTTCTTCAGTTCTTTCAGCTTGAGTAATGTCTAACGTGTTCCTCCCTTTTGGTTTTCTAACTCCAGGTCTTTGCACATGTCGTTATAATACTTTACTTTGTCTTTTCCAGGTGCCCGTTGAAATCTTCTGTTTAGGTCTTTTACTTCACCATTTCTTCCTTTTGCTTTAGCTACTTACCTATCAAGAGCAATTATCAGACTCTCTTCTGACATCCATTTTGTCTTTTCTTTCTTTCCTGTCTTTTTAATGACTTCTTGCTTTCTTCATGTATGATGTCCTTGTATTATTCCACAATGTGTCTGGTCTTTGGTGATTAGTGTTCAATGCGTCAAATCTATTTTTGCGATGGTCTCTAGACCACTCAGGTGGGATATACTCAAGGTCATACTTTATCTCTTGTGGACTTGTTCTAATTTTCTTCAGCTTCAACTTGTACTTGCATATGAGCAATTGATGGTCTGTTCCCCAGTCAGCCCCTGGCCTTATTCTGACTGATGATATTGAGCTTTTCCATCGTCTTTCCACAGATGTAGTCAATTTGATTCCTGTGTATTCCATCTGATGAGGTCCATGTGTATAGTTGCCATTTATGTTGTTGAAAAACGGTATTTTCAATGAAGAAGTTATTGGTCATGCAAAATTCTATCACAAGATCTCTGGCATCATTTCTATCACCAAGGCCATATTTTCCAACTACCAATCCTTCTTCTTTGTTTCTAACTTTTACATTCCAATCACCAGTAATTATCAATGCATCCTAGTTGTGTGTTAGATCAATTTCAGACTGCAGAAGTTCATAAAAGTGTTCAATTTCCTCATATTTGGTATTAGTGGTTGGTGGGTAAATTTGAATAATAGTCGTATTAACTGTCTTCCTTGTGGGCATATGGATATTATCCTATCACTGATGGCATTGTACTTCAGGATAGATCTGGAAATGTTCTTTTTGATAATGAATGAAATGCCATTCCTCTTCCAGTTGTCATTCCTAGCATAGTAGACCATATGACTGTCCAATTCAAAATGCCCAGTATCAGTCTGTTTCAGCTCTCTAATACCTAGGGTATCAATCTTTATGTGGTCCATTTCATTTTTTACTATTTTCAATTTTCCTTGATTCGTACTTCTTACACTCCACATTCCAATTATTAATGAATGTTTGCTGCTCTTTCTTCTCATTTTGAGTCATGCCATACCTGCATATGAGGGTTTTGAAAGCTTGATTCTATTCAGTCATTAAGGTCGACTCTACTTTGATGAGGCAGCTCTTCCCCAGTTGTCTTTTGAATGCCATCCAACCTGAGGGGCTCATCTTCCGACACTATATCAGACAATGTAAGCATATTATCCTATCACTGACAGTGTTGTACTTCTGGATAAATCCTGAAATGTCCTTTTTGACAATGAATGCAATGCCATTCCTCTTCAACTTGTCATTCCCGGCATAGTAGACTATATGATTGTCTGATTAAAAATGGCCAATACCGTCCATATCAAATCACTATTGCCTAGGATATCGATTTTTACACATTGTTTCCTTTTTGATGACTTTCAATTTTCCTGGATTCATACTTTGTACATTCCATGTTCCTTTTATTAATGGATATTTGCAGTTGTTTCTTTTCATTTTGAGTCATGCTACATCAGCAAATGAAGGTCTCAAAAGCTTGACTCCATCCACATTATTAAGGTTGACTCTACTTTGAGGAGGCAGCTCTTCTTCAGTCCTATTTTGAGTGCCTTCCAACTTAAGGTGCTCATCTTCTGATACTATATCAGACAATGTTCTGCTGTTATTCATGAGGTTTTAACTGGTCAAGTTTTCAGAAGTAGACCACCAGTTCACTCTTCCTAGTCTGTCTTATTCTGGAAGTTCTGCTGAGATCTGTCCACTGAGGGTGACCCTGTTGGTATTTGAAATACTAGTGAAAATCTTCCAGTATCTCAGCAACATGCAAGCCACCACAGTATGACAAACTGACAGACACGTGGTGGGGTATGTTTATATATGCTCTCAATTTCTTTCAGACAGTTTGAGAGTGAGATATTCCTTCACGGTATATTTTAAGTAGTACAGAAAAAGTATACTAAGCTTATAAACCCCTAGTCCTAAACCCACAGACCTGAGATCCAAAATAATTCCTGAATCAAAACAGTTTAATATGTGGGGCTGCAGTTTGGAAAGAGAGGGATCAGGCTAGGTATTTAGATTTAGATAGAAACTGTCGCATACAGGCAAACTAGTATAACTGTGACAATGGATTAGCTGATAGATAGATGGTAGATAGATTGATACATAAAAGACAATAAAGAGAGACGAACCAAAAGGTAAAAATTGAACTTGAAATAAAAACAACCTTTATAGCAGTGGAGTTAAGTGAAGCCAAGGAAACAGAAAACTCAAGAAAGCAAGACTTTTCCAAACGAAGGAATAAGAAATTTGCAGAGATCTTGAGATTCTGATCCATAGATTGTTTTAATCTTGAAGTTATAGAGGCATTAGGAAGACATGGAGTACTATTTGTTTTCAAACACTATTGAGCCTGTCCCATGTATGAGATAGATTAAATTGTTCTCACTCTTCTTATGCTTTTCATTTGATTTACAGCACAGAGAGTCTGAAAAGTGCTTTTACTTATTTGGAAAATACTAATACTAAAATACTGCTAATACAATTCCTCCCATTCCTATCCCTACATTTTTTGACTTCTGTTAGTATCTCTTTAATATTTTTCATTCTTTGGCTCACAATTAAGGTGCTTCTATGCCAGAAAAAAAGTCTTGTGTAAATGTTAGAAAATAACTGAACCGCAATACGATCAGTCAGTAGAGGTTTCTCTAAGCTCTTCTAGATGTTGAAGATGTGATGTTGAACAAACCAAAGTCTAAAAACTTGTGGAACATTCTAGAGGGGAGGATATACAATACACAAATAAATATATAAGTGACTTTTAGGTAAAGATAAGCGTTGTGGACAACAATAAACAGAATAAGAATGGTAAGAGTACTGTAAGGCTGGTGTCAGATTTGCAATTTTACATAAGATAGTCACAGAAAACAAAACAAAACGAAAAAACCCAAACCCATTGCCATTGAGTCAATTCTGCCTCATGGTGACCCATGTATTAGAGAGTAGAACTGCTCCATAGGGTTTTCTTGACTGTAATCTTTCTGTGAGCAGATTGCTAGCTGGCCCTGGGTGCGTTCAAACCACAAACATTTAGGTTAGTAGTTTGTGCCACCCAGGAAAGGCCTTTTTAATAAAATAACTTTTAAGCAGATGCTCTAAGTAAATTAAAAAAAAGTAAGTTATGAGGCTGTCTTGGGAAAGAGCATTTCTAGAAGGAACACATCAAGGGAAAAATCGCTGAAAAGGCAGCATGCTTAGAAGACTAGTGTGTCCAAAACAAAATGAATGAGGGTAAGTGTCACAAAAGCCAAGGTTAGAGTTGGTACAGAGACTGATAGTGTCGTTGTTGTGACACAGAAAGATATTTTCTTTGTGCTGGATGAAATGGGAAGTCATTGTAAGTTTTTGCACAGAAGAGCAACTTAACCTAATTTTGGTTTTAAGCAGGTTACTGACAATTGAAGGGCAGGGAGAGCAATCAGGAGATCTCTATTTTTAAAGAACTTTAAACAGTTTGTTTATAACTTGTAACTGAATTAATTGCTGTCAAATCAATTCCAACTCATAGCAACCCTATAGGACAGAGCAGAACTGCCTCATAGGGTTTACCAGGAGTGGCTGGCAGATTTGAACTGCCAACCTGTTGGTTAGCAGCCAAGCTCTCAACCACTACGCCACCAGGGCCCCATATGGATGGCATAATAATCAATTTATCATTCACGTAATGTGGCAGACACTGCTAGTTTTCCTCCAGTATCTGTCCTTCCTTAGTAATAAAGTTGTAGCTACAATGTAGCTGGCTCAGCCATGGACTGTTTCCTAGCCTTCCTTGCAGCAAAAGTTACATCACAGAGGCTGAGCTTCTAGACTCTGGAGTTCAGTCAGCTAAGGGTGGACAAATGTCTAAGATCTCACCAGTGAAATGTGGACAGAAGTGATGAGTGCCATTTTCAGCCAATCTCATATAAAATTGCAAGCACTCTCCTCCATGTTCATTTCCTTTCCTGCTGGCAGAAAGGGACATTTTGGAAGATAAGGGGTTGAAGATGGCAGAGTCTGTTAGCCTGGATTCCTGATTGACTACGTGAAGAAAGTTGGAGCACTCATCCTGGACTGTGACATAAGAAAGAAAGAAACTTCTATACTCATTGAGACATTAAATTATTGTTGAGTCCCTTCTTACTACAGCTTATTATACCCTAACTAAAATATACAGTGATGTGACTGTCTACCAACCATTAACTGGAGGGAAATTTGAAAATTATTCTTTAATTTGAGAGAGTTGCCAATATTGGGGGAAAAAAAAAAAAAAAAAAACACCAGGTAGAAATATGTAGGGAGTCATTTGGATAACAGTTAAGAGTTCAACTATTAACTGAAAGAGTGGCAGTTCAAACCCACACAGAAGCACCTGGGATGAAAGGCCTGGTGATCTCCTTCCAAAAAATCAGCCACTGAAAACCCTATGGAGTACAGTTCTACTTTGACCTACACGGGGTTGCCATGAGTCAGAATCAACTCAAAGGCAACTGGTTTATAGATATGTATTCAAACAACCAAATACAAATGCAGGTTATGAAAAGTCAAGCTAAGTGTCTGAGTATTATAGTGTTGCTACAACAGAAATACCACAAGTGAATGGCTTTAACAAACAGACGTTTATTCTCGCACAGTCTGGAAGTAGAAGTCCAAATTCAGGGCACCAGCTCCAGGGGAAGGCTTTCTCTCTCTCGGTTGGCTCTCGGGGAAGTCTTTGTCATCAATCTGCCTTTGGGTCTAGGAGTTTCTCAGCTCAGGACCCTGGCTCCAAAGCATGCACTCTTCTCCTGGCACTTCTTTCTTGGTGGTATGAGATTCCTCTCCTCTTTACCTGATTCTCTTTTATATCTCAAAAGAGATTGACTCAAGATACAAGCTAATACTGTGGGTTGAGTCCTGCCTTATTAACATCATAGAGGTTAGGATTTACAACACATAGGATAATGCTATCAGATCACAAAATGGTGGACAACCACACAATGCTGGGAATAATGACCCAGCAAAGTTGACACACATTTTTGGGAGACACAATACAATCCATAACACTAGGTAAAAACATAGTAGACAATAAATATTTGTTGAATAAAAGTTTTAAGTATTTGTTGAATAAATTATAAATATCTGTTCCTATGAGCTCAAAATTGGTGTAGTTTAAGGAGAAAAATATGAGTTAAAAACAACTGTTCACAATTTTTCTCTATGTTAGGTGAAGGTCAGTAAGAGAAAATGGGCTTGAACTTAATTTGAAATTTCATTAGCCTTGAGGAAGTCTATCTGGACTGTCAGGTTATAAAGCACTAGTGCTGTTCCTGGAGAACTTTTTAAGGCAGTGGACAAATCCCTGGGGCTGGAGTGTATAGTTTAAACTAGTCTGGAGGCAAGAGCTTAGACCAGGTGATGACTTGAGGCTCTTTCCTGGTCTAGGGAAAGTGAGAGGGCCAGAGAATTAGCCTTTATGGAGTCTATAAAAATACTGCAGTAGTTATTTTACACAGATAAAGTCATTCATCCTCATGGAAACCCTATTATTAGCCTCATTTTTACAGGTGAAGAAACAGGTCCTCAGTGGTTAAATAAAATGTCCAAGTTCAGCGAACTAGTAAGTGGCAGAACTGGCTTTCAGACGAAAGTTTGTCTGACTCCGATGTTCAAGTTCATTCCATTACATCCCTCTGCTTTAAGTTTTCTGTAACCACTTGATTGCTGTGGGAACTGCTTGAATCCCCATCTTCCACAGGCTGACCCATGGAGTTACAGCATAATGGCTAAGTGTCCCAGCTCTGGGGCTCAGCCAGCTGGGATTGAATCAAACCATCTTCCACTTGTAAACTATGTGAATGTAGGCAAGTTGCTTAAAATTCCTTTTCTTCAGCCTCCTTTTCTGTAAAATAGGAGTTATAATAGTACCTACTGCATAGCGTTACTTCCTGTAAAGCACTTAGAACAACCTTGACACATACTAGGTACACAATATATGTTACCTACTATTGTCTGTTGGAACCTGGGTGGCCTAATAGTTAAGAGCTTTGCTGCTAACCAAAAGGTCAACAGTTCAAATCCACAAGCTGCTCTTTGGAAACCCTACAGGGCCATTCTCCTCTGTCCTACAAGGTCACTATGAGTCAGAATCTACCTAACGGCAGTGGGTATTTTTGGTTATTTTCTGTTATCACAACATGGAAGAGTTTTTTTTTTTTTTTTCCTTTCATTAGGGCTTTTAATATCAACATTTAATTTTTAAAATACTTTTTCAGTATGCATTTTTAATCTGCATAATAAAAAAACAGGACCTGGAATCCATTATGTGGGAAACTCTAAATATTTTGAAAGATGACTTTAGTGTTCACTGGAACTATAAACCATAGATGTGTGAGGTTAAGATATTGAACTTATGCTTTTGTCATTTTAACTTTTTGAGTACCACAATCTTTTTTATTTTGAAAACTGTACTATTGCATGGGATTAACTCTGATACAGGAGATAACTCTGAATTTATGTTTCCTGTATTTATTCTCCCACAATCAAAATTTCAAATTGAAGCAAGGGTTGATTCTATTGGTTTCTATTAGCTTGCTTTCATTACTCTATTTTCTGTGTACTCATGACTCGTTTTTTCCATTGTAAATGAGTAATTGCAGGCCCCAGATCTTTTCTTCCTCCTCCCCTCCCATAGTCCCCACATCCGTGTGAATGTCTCACATCTGTTCGTCTTGTGTCTGGGCACTGTTTCATTGCTCTCTCCTGGTTTGTAACTGTGGATTTCAAGATACAGTTTGCATACCATCCCTGAGATAAAGCAGAGGATGTGGTGGACTGCATAATTTACATGCCAATTACCAGGAATTTGTTAGTCATCAACCTCAAAATCCAAAGTGTCTGCTAATAACCCTATTAGCCAAGGATTATCTATCTGCCTTTTGGTATTTCAATAGGAATTTTGGATGCTCAGTGTTTCTCCTTTCCTAGGGGACTTTAGAGTGAAACAGTGTGCTACCAATAATTGTGCTGAGGCTATAGGTGTAAATGGGACTTGGTGTTGCCCTATCTAATTCGTTAATCTCCCTGACTACCAGTAAAGAAGGAGGTAATACTCTGGACTAAAGATTATGTGCTGTTCCTGCCTTCCTCCCATTCCTCTTAGCTCTGTGTCCTTGAGCTGTTTAGCTGTATCATTTGACAGTTAAAGTTACAATAAGGAACCCTGGTGGTGAAGTGGGGAAGAGCTAAGGCTACTAACCAAAACGTCGGCTAGTTCGAATCCACCAGACACTCCTTGGAAAACCTATGGGGCAGTTCTGCTCTGTCCTATATGATCGCTGATTCAGAATTGACTGGATGGCAACAGGTTTGGTTTTTCTGGTTTTTCTGAGTTATAATAAAGGAGACCTGGTGGCTCCAAGGTTAAGCACTTGGCTGCTAACCAAAATGTCAGTGGGAGAGAAGACCTAGCAATCTGTTCCCATAAAGATTTCAGCCTAGGAAACCCTATGGGGAAATTGTACTCAGTCCTATAGAGTCTCTATGGGTTAGAACTGACTCAATGGCACACAACAACAGCAATAACTGTTACAACAAAATTAGAACTCAGTAGTACTGTTATAATAGTCAATAACTCATAGAATTTTTAATTTGGTTTGATTTTTAAAGACACAGTAATGAAACTAACTCATGGCAATTAATTTTTTTAGTATAATGATACTTATACCCAATTGAAATGTGTATACATGTTCACCCAAAGACATGTATTCATTGGAGACTACCCAAATATCCATCAACCTTAGAACAATAGATAATGATGTATTCACACAATGAAACACTATACATCTATGAAAATAAACAAACTACAGCTATACTCAACAATATGGATTAAGCTCACAACATACAATGTTGACGAAAAGAAGCCAGTCACAATAAGGATGTATTGTATGATTTATTTACATAAAGTTCGGAAAGAAGTAAACTAACCTATGGCATTAAAAGTCATGCTGTTGGCTACTCTTTGGGGGGAGTGGAGACTTAAAGGGGACAAAACAGGAGAATTTAGGATTCTTCTAATTTTCTTCTGGTTGCTGATTTAATGGATGTGTTCAGTTTGTGAAACTTGTAAAAACTTCATCATGCTGTATCCTTATGATCTGTGCATGTTTCAGTAATGTATGTTGTACTTCAATAAAATTCCAAAGATATATAATGATATATAATCCCAAACCAAACCCACTGCCACTGAGTCAATTTTAACTCATCACAACCCCATAGGACTTCCAAGGCTGTAAATCTCTACAGAAGCAGACTGCCACATCTTTCTGCCCTAGAGCTGCTGGTGGTTTTGAACTGTCGACCTTTTGGTTAGCAGTCAAGCACCTTAACCACTGTGCCACCAGGGCTTTTATGATATATAATATATAACTTTTATACATATATGTTGTTGTCAAATCGACTCTGACTCACAGCAACCTTATATATAACAGAACAAAATGTTGTTGCAGCCACTGTGCCAATCCATCTTGTTGAGGGTCTTCCTCTTTTTTTCCTGATAGTCTCATTTACCAAGCATGATGTCTTTCTCCAGCGATTAGTCTCTCCTGATGACCAGTCCAAAGTAAGTGAGAAGAAGTCTCACCATCTTTGCTTCTAAGGAACATTCTGGCTGTACTTCCTCCAGGACAGATTTGTTCATTCTTCTGGCAGTCCATGGTATATTCAATATTCTTCGCCAACACCACAACTCAAATTTGTCAATTGTCAATTTTTATTCAGTCTTCCTTTTTCATTGTCCAGCTTTCACATGCCATACAAGGCGATCGAAAAGACTATGGCTTGGGTTAGGCACACCTTAGTTATCAAAGTGACCTTACTGCTTTTTAATACTTTAAAGAGATCTTTTGCAGCAGATTTGCCCAATGCAATATGTTGTTCAATTTCTTGACTGCTGCTTCTATGGGCATTGATTGTTGACCCAAGAATAATGAAATTCTTCACAACTTCAATTTCTTCACCATTTATCATGATGTTTTTTATTAGTCCAGTTGTAAGGATTTCTGTTTTCTTTATGTTCAGATGTAATCCATACTGAAGGCTCTAGTCTTTTACCTTCAACAGTAAGTGCTTCAAGTCCTGTTCACTTTCAGCAAGCAAGGTTGTGTGGTAGAATTTTGCAAGACCAACAACTTCTTCACTGAAAATACCTTTTTTCACCAACATAAACCGTGACTATACACGTGGACCTCACCAGATGGAATACATGGGAATCAAAGTCGACTATATCTGTGGAAAGAGAAGAAGAAAAGCTCAATATCATCAGTCAGAACAAGGCCAGGGGCCAACTGCAGATCAGACCATCAATCGCTCATATGCAAGTTCAAGTTGAAACTGAAGAAAATTAGAACAAGTCCATGAGAGCCAAAGTGAGACTTTGAGTATAGTTCACCTGAATTTAGAGACCATCTCAAGAATAGATATGACTCATTGAACACTAATGACCGAAGACCAGATGAGTTGTGGAATGACATCAAGGACATCATACATGAAGAAAGCAAGAGGTCATTAAAAAGACAAGAAAGAAAGAAAAGACCTAAATAGATGCCAGAAGAGACTCTGAAACTCGCTCTTGAACATGGAGTAGCTAAAGCAAAAGGAAGAAATGATGATGTAAAAGAGTTGAACAGAAGATTTCAAAGGGCAGCTAGAGAAGATAAAGTATGATGAAGACATGTGCAAAGACCTGGAGATAGAAAACAAAAAGGGAAGAACATGCTTGGCATTTCTCAAGCTGAAAGAACTGAAGAAAAATTCAAGCCTCGAGTTGCAATTCTGAAGGATTCTATGAGGAAAATATTAAACGATGCAGGAAGCATCAGAAGAAGATGGAAGGAATACACAGAGTCACTATAACAAAAAGAATTGGTCAATGTTCAACCATTTCAGGAGGTGGCATTTGACCAGGAATCGATGGTACTGAAGGAAGAAGTCCAAGCTGCACTGAAGGCATTGGCGATAAACAAGTCTCCAGGAATTGATCGAATACCGATTAAGATGTTTCAACAAACAGATTCAGTGCTGGAGGTGCCCACTTGTCTATACCAAGAAATTTGGAAGACAGCTACCTGGCCAACCGACTGAAGAGGTCCATATTTATGCCTATTCCCAAGAAAGGCGATCCAAATGAATGCAGAAATTATCGAACAATGTCATTAATACCACATGCAAGCAAAATTTTGCTGAAGATCATTCAAAAGTGGCTCCATTAGTATATTGACAGGGAACTGCCAGAAATTCAAGCCAGATTTAGAAGAGGATGTGGAACCAGGGATATCATTACTGATGTCAGATGGATCCTGGCTGAAAGCAGAGAATACTAGAAAGATGTTTACCTGTGTTTTATTGACTATGCAAAGGCATTCGACTGTGTGGATCATAACAAATTATGGACAACATTGGGAAGAATGGGAATTCCAGAACACTTAATTGTAATCATGAGGAACCTGTACATGGTTCAAGAGGCAGTTGTTCGAACAGAACAAGGGGATACTGCATGGTTCAAAGTTAGGAAAGGTTCGTGTCGTTTCACCATACCTGTTCAGTCTGGAAGCTGAACAAATAATACGAGAAGCTGGATTATATGAAGAAGAATGGGGCATCAGGATTGGAGGAAGACACTTTAACAACCTACATTATGCAGATGACACAACCTTGCTTGTTGAAAGTGAAGAGGACTTGAAACACTTATTGATGAAGATCAAAGATTATAGCTTTCAGTATGGATTACACCTCAACATAAAGAGAAAACAAAATTCCTCGCAACTGGACCAATAAGCAACAACATGGTAAATGGAGAAAAGATTGAAGTTGTTAAGGATTTCATTTTACTTGGATCCACAATCAATGCCCATGGAAACAGCAGTCAAGAAATCAAAAGATGCATTGCATTGGGCAAATCTGCTGCAAAAGACCTCTTTAAAGTGTTGAAAAGGAAACATGTTGCTTTGAGGACTAAGGTGTGCCTGACCCAAGTCATGGTGTTTTCAGTAGCCTTATGTGCATGCAAAAGCTGGATGATGAGTAAGGAAGACTGAAGAATTGATGCCTTTGAATTGTGGTGTTGGCAAAGAATATTGAATATACCATGGACTGCCAAAGAATGAACAAATTTGTCTTGGAAGAAGTACAGCCAGAACGCTCCTTAGAAGCAAGGATGGTAAGACTACGTCTCACATATTTTGGACATGTTATCAGGAGGGATCAGTCTCTGGAGAAGGACATCATGCTTGGTAAAGTAGAGGGTCAGCAAAAAAAGAGGGAGACCCTCAACAAGATGGATTGACACAGTGGCTGCAACAATGGGCTCAAGCACAATAACAATTGTGAGGATAGTGCAGGACCGGGCAGTGTTTCGTTCTGCTGTGCATAGGGTCACTATGAGTCGGAACTGAATCAATGGCACCTAACAACCACAACAAGATTGTGTCATCTGTGTATCTCAGGTTGTTAATGAGTCTTCCTCCAATCCTGATGCCATGTTCTTCTTCATATAGCTCAGCTTCTATTACTTGCTCAGAAAACAAATTGAATAAGTACAGTGAAACAATACACTCCTGCCACACATCTTTTCCATTTTTAAACCAGGCAGTATCCTCTTGTTCTGTTAGAACTACTGCCTCTTGATCTATGTACAGGTTCCACATGAGTACGATTCTGGAATTCCCATTCTTCACAATGTTTATACGTGTGTAAGTGTTCTTTTTAAGAAAACTGGCATTATTCTTTCTGTCATATGGAGATTAGGCTCTTAACAGTAGAGGGAATGAAATTTTAAAAAGATTGAAAAATAGAGGTGTGGTCAACACGGCAGGCTAGTTAGATGCTTCCTATATCCCTCTTACAACAAAGACCTGGAAAAGCAAGTGATTTGATTCTATGTGAACATCTGGTAGCCCTGAACAAGGCAAGGTTAAGAAATCTATCTGAGTATACCGGAGAGGAAGACCGTTTGGAAGAGGTGAGGAGCGCTAGAGCCGCAGTGGCGATACAGCAGAGACACAGCCATGCTGGGCCGCGGTGAAGCAGACAAACAACTGTGCTATGCACACGCTCAAGAAGCAGTTTCCACATTGAGAGAGACCCAGCAGCAGAGATTCTGTCTGGACACTCCGAACCAGTGAAGAGCAGCTCCCAAAAGGCTAGGATAAGTACATGTGTGCACCCTTTCACGGCAATAAAAAAAAAAAAAAAAGCCCATTTGGGAAAAATCTCTCTCCCCTTTACCTCCTACCTCTGCGTTCTGTACCAGATTTGGGAAAAACCTCTCTCCCTTTTATCTCCTCCCTCCGCGCTCTGCAGCAGATTTGGGAAAAACCTCTCTCCCTTTTACCTCCTCCCTCCGTGCTCTGCACTGGATTTGGGAAAAACCTCTCTTCCTTTTACCTCCTCCCTCCCCGCTCTGCACTGGGAGCCCACTGGGCCAGAAGTAGATCCCAAAAGGCACCCTGACCCATTCTCCTGGCCTTGGAGAGGGAACAAATAAGCTGCTGGCTCCCCTAGACCAGGAACACAGGGTCGGCACAGCTCCTTTGCTGGCCATAGAAATCAGGGGTCTGCAGACTCTGAGTGCCATACACCCCTGTATAGACTTGTGGGGACCCATCTCAACAGTGTTAGCCCTCACTACCACAGTACAACAGGGCAAACAACTGAAGTTTAGCTTCAACTGCTTCAGCTGTGAACGGGCAGATTTGTGATACTCGAAACAGCCCTGCCCCTCAAGTAGGCACTTTTATCGATCTGCAGCAGGGTCTTGAGGACTGGTGGTAGCTCCTAAAGTGTCTAGTCACCTGCTACAGGAGTTCAAGAAAAAGTGGTGCCCTCGAGTCCTTGTAGCCAACGTAGTGGGGTGCTCTTAGCCTGGCTGCAAAACTCACCTACCTATTCACCCTAGAGAATAGGGACACGCTTTTCTTTCAGAATCTCAGGGGCAGCCATCAGCCCCCTGCCTGGCTCAGCACATGATCCCCTACCACAGCCAGGGTCCAGTGCCTCCACCGATCACCCATGACTTTCTAGGACTGGGGGTGAGAGCCTGCATCACACACTTGGTGACTGACTGCCTACACACCCGAGCTGATCCCATATAGGAAATTTTAACAGACTCCGGCATGCACATACTTAGTTACAGAAATAACTACCTTGTGACAGGACATTAGAGATCAAAAGGTGTCAAAAATCAAACTAGTGCACACGAGCAGCCTATTTGGGCATATCAAAACAACACAAAATAAGAAGCTAGGTCTCACTAAGCAAACACAAAATAAAATTATAATAAATTATTGATGGCTCAGAGACAACAGTCAATATCAAGTCACATAAACAGGCAGTCCATGATGGCTTCAGCAAGCTCCCAAAATAAAGAATCAATAAATTCTTGGAGGAAGAGAACTTCTTGGAATTACCAGAGACAGAATACAAAAGATTAATACACAGAACTCTTCTAGAAATAAGAAAGGAAATTTGACAGAATGCAGAAACAGCCAGGCAACATACAGACACAGTAGTAGCAGAACTTAAAAAAGTTATTCAAGAACATAATGCTAAATTTAGTAGGCTGCAAGAATCCATAGAGAGACAGCAATCAGAAATCCAGAAGATTAACAATAAAATTTCAGAATTAGACAACTCAGTAGAAAGTCACAGGAGCAGAATTGAGGCAGTAGAAATTAGAATTAGTGACGTTGAAGATAAAGCTCTTGATGCCAACTTATTTGAGGAAAAGTCAGATAAAAGAACTAAAAAGAATGAAGAAACTCTAAGAGTCATGTGGGACTCTATCAAGAGAAATAACCTACGAGTGATTGGAGTACCAGAATGGGGGGGATAACAGAAAATACAGAGAAAATTGTTGAAGATTTGTTGACAGAAAACTTCCCTGATATCATGAAAGATGAGAAGATATCTATCCAAGATTCTCATCGAACCCCACATAAGGTAGATCCCAAAAGAAAGTCACCAAGACATAATCAAACTTACCAAAAGCAAAGATAAAGAGAGAATTTTAAGAGTGGCTAGGGATAACAGAAAAGTCATCTACAAAGGAAAGTCAACTAGAATAAGCTCAGACTACTCAGCAGAAACCATGCAGGCTAGAAGGCAATGGGATGACATATTTAAAGCCTTGAAGGAAAATAACTGTCAGCCAAAAGTTATATATCCAGCAAAACTGTCTCTCAAATATGAAGGTGAAATTAGGGCATTTCCAGGCAAACGAAGTTCAGGGAATTTGCAAAAACCAAACCAAAATTACAAAAAATACTAAAGGGAGTCCTATGGTTAGATAATCAATAAC
This sequence comes from Dugong dugon, assembly GCA_030035585.1. Lineage (NCBI taxonomy): Eukaryota > Metazoa > Chordata > Mammalia > Sirenia > Dugongidae > Dugong > Dugong dugon. The sequence goes on from CM057465.1 coordinate 48,417,188, forward strand.
ACCAGGTAATAACGCAAGACTAGAACACAAGACAGAGCAACCAGATATTGACTCAGATAGGGAAATCGAAATTACATCAAAGCTAAAACATTGAAAATAGGGAAACAGATATCAATATGTAAAAAAAAAAAAGGATAATATTAAAACAAAAAAAAGAGGGACTTAAAAAATGGAGACATTGATTTTCTATATGGAGGAGAAGTTAAGGCAACATAAAGTAATAAAAGACTGGTATAAACTTAGAAAATTAGGGGTAAATATTAAGCTAACCACAAAGGAATCTAACAATCCTAAAAATCAAAATAAAAAAGTAGAAAAACATAAAGATCCAGCAAACACAAAATCTACAACAAAGAAAAAGATGGAAAAAAAATACATAAAGAAAAATGACTCAGCACAGAAAATTGAGAACAAAGAAACTGTGAACAACACACAAAAAGAGATATCAGGATGACAGCACTAAACTCATACCTATCAATAATTACACTGAATGTAAATGGACTTAATGCACCAATAAAGAGATGGAGAGTGGCAGATTGGATAAAAAAGCATGATCCATCTATATGCTGCCTACAAGAGATGCACCTTAGACTTAAAGACACAAACAGGCTAAAACTCAAAGGATGGAAAAAAATATATCAAGCAAACAACACTCAGAAAAGAGCAGGAGTGGCAATATTAATCTCTGACAAAATAGACTTTAAAGTAAAATCCATCACAAAAGATAAGGAAGGGCACTATATAATGATTAAAGTGTCAATACACCAGGAGGACATAACTATAATAAATATTTACGCACCCAACAACAGGGCTCCAAAATACATAAAACAAACTCTAACAGCTCTGAAGAGAGAGATAGACAGCTCCACAATAGTAGTAGGAGACTTCAACACGCCACTTTCGGTGAAGGACAGAACATCCAGAAAGAAGCTCAACAAAGACACAGAAGAGCTAAATGCTACAATCAACCAACTTGATCTTATAGACATATACCGAACTCTGCACCCAACAGCAGCCAAGTATACTTTCTTTTCCAACACACATGGAACATTCTGCAGAATAGACCACATATTAGGACATAAATCAAGCCTTAACAAAATCCAAAACATCGAAATACTACAAAGCATCTTTTCTGACCATAAAGCTATAAAAGTGGAAATCAACAACACAAAAAGCAAGGAAAAAAATCAAACACATGGAAACTGAACAACACTTTGCTCAAAAACTACTGGGTTATAGAAGAAATTAAGGATGGAATAAAGAAATTCATAGAATCAAACGAGAATGAAAACACATCCTACCAGAACCTTTGGGACACAGCAAAAGCAGTGTTCAGAGGTCAGTTAATAGCAATAAATGCACACATCCAAAAACAAGAAAGGCTCATAATGAAAGCTCTAACCCTACAACTGGAACAAGTAGAAAGAGAGCAGCAAAAGAAGCCTACAGGTGCTAGAAGGAAGGAAATAATAAGAATTAGAGCAGAATTGAATGAAATAGAGAACAGAAAAACAATTGAAAGAGTTAACAAGTCCAAAAGCTGGTTCTTTGAAAAGATCAACAAAATTGATAAACCATTGGCCAAACTGACAAAAGAAAAACTGGAGAGGAAGCAGATAACCATATAAGAAATGAGATGGGTGATATCACAACCGACCCAACTGAAATTAAAGGAATCATAACAATTTACTGTGAAAAATTGTATTCTGACAAATTTGAAAACCTAGAGGAAATAGACAAATTTCTAGAAACTCATTACCTACCTAAACTAACACAAACAAAGATAGAACAAGTAAATAAACCCATAACAAAAGAAAAGATTGAAAAGGTAATTTAAAAACTCCCAACAAAAAAAAGCCCTGGACCAGATGGCTTCACTGGAGAATTCTACCAAACTTTCAGAGAAAAGTTAACACCACTACTACTAAAGGTATTTCAGAGCATAGAAAAGGATGGATTATTCCCAAACTCATTCTATGAAACCAGCATAACCCTGATACCAAAACCAGGTAAAGACACCACAAAAATAGAAAATTACAGACCAATATCCTTCATGAACATTGATGCAAAAATCCTCAACAAAATTTTAGCCAATAGAATTCAGCAACATATCAAAAAAATAATCCACCATGACCAAGTGGGATTTACAGTAGGTATGCAGGGATGGTTCAACATTAGAAAAACAATCAACGTAATCCATCACATAAATAAAACAAAAGACAAGAACCACATGATCTTATCAATCGATGCAGAAAAGGCATTCAACAAAGTCCAACACTCATTCATGATAAAAACTCTCAAAAACAAATAGGAATAGAAGGGAAATTCCTCAGTATAATTAAGGGCATTTATACAAAACCAATAGCCAACATCATCCTGAATGGAGAGACTTTGAAAGCATTCCCCTTGAGAACAGGAACCAGACAAGGATGCCCTTTATCACAACTATTATTCAACATTGTGCTCAAGGTCCTAGCCAGAGCAGTTAGGCTAGAAAAAGAAATAAAGTGTATCCAAATAGGTAGGGACTAAGTCAAAGTATCTCTATTCGCAGATGATATGATCTTATACACAGAAAACCCCAAGGAATCCACAAGGAAACTACTGGAACTAATAGAAGATTTCAGCAAAGTTTCAGGATACAAGATAAACATACAAAAATCAGTTGGATTCCTTTACACCAACAAAGAGAACCTTGAAGAGGAAATCACCAAATCAATATCATTTACAATAGCCCCCCCCAAAAAAAAAATACTTAGGAATAAATCTAATCAGAGATGTAAAAGATCTTTACAGAGAAAACTACAAGACACTACTGCAAGAAACTAAAAGAGACATGCATAAGTGGAAAAACAGACCTTGCTCATGGTTAGGTAGACTCAACATAGTGAAAATGTCAATTCTACCCAAAGCAGTCTACAGATACAATGCAATCCTGATCCAAATTCCAGCAACGTTTTTTAATGAGATGGAGAAAAAAATCACCAACTTCATATGGAAAGGGAAGAGGCCCCAGATAAATAAAGCACTACTCAAGAAGAAGAACAAAGTGGGAGGCCTTACACTACCTGATTTTAGAACCTATTATACTGCCACGGTAGTCAAGACAGCCTGGTACTGGTACAATGACAGATACATAGACCAATGGAACAGAGTTGAGAATCCAGATATAAGCTCACCCACCTATGAGCAGCTAATATTTGGCAAAGGCACAAAGTCCATTAATTGGGGGAAAAGAGAGTCTCTTTAACAAATGGTGCTGGCATAATTGGATATCTATATGCAAAAAACTGAAACAAGACCCATATCTCACACCATTACAAAAACTATCTCAAAATTGATCAAAGACTTAAATATAAAATTGAAAACGATAAAGATCATGGAAGAAAAAATGAGGACAACGCTAGGAGCCCTAATACATGGCATAAACACAATACAAACCATAAGTAACAATGCACAAGCACCAGAAGAGAGACTAGATAAACAGGAGCTACTAAAAATCAAACACTTATGCTCATCCAAAGACTTCACCAAAAGAGTCAAAAGACAACCTACAGACTGGGAAAAAATTTTTGACTACGACATATCCGATCAGCGTTTTATCTCTAAAATCTACAAGATACTCCAAAACCTCAACAGCAAAAAGACAAATAACCCAATTAAAAAATGGGCAAAGGATATGAACAGGCACTTCACCAAAGAAGATATTCAGGCAGCTAACAGACACATGAAGAAATGCTCACAATCATTAGCCATCAGAGAAATGCAGATCAAAACTACAATGAGATATCTCACCCCAACAAGGCTAGCATTAATCCATAAAACACAAAATAACAAATGCTGGAGAGGTTGTGGAGAGACTGGAACACTTATACACCGTTGGTGGGAATGTAAAATGGTACAACCACTTTGGATATCAATTTGGTGCTTTCTTAAAAAGGTAGAAATAGAAGTTCCATACGATCCAGCTATCCTGCTCCTTGGAATATATCCTAGAGAAACAAGAGCCTTCAAATGAATAGATATATGCACACCCATGTTCATCGCAGCACTGTTCACAATAGCCAAAAGACGGAAGCAACCTAAGTGCCGATCGATGGATGAATGGATAAACAAACTATGGTATATCCACACAATGGAATATTACACAATGATAAAGAACGATGAAGCTGTGAAACATCGTATAACTTGGCAGAAGCTAGAACTTATTATGCTGCATGAATTTAGTCAGGCACAGAAGGACAAATACTGTATAAGACCACTATTATAAGAACTCAAGAAATGGTTTAAACACAGAAGAAAACATTCTTTGATGGTTACAGGGGTGGGGAGGGAGGGTGAGGGTTATTCACTAACTAGATAGTAGGTAACAATCATCCTAGGTGAAGGGGAGGACAGCACACACTACAGGGGAAGCCAGCACAACTGGACTAAACCAAAGCTAAGAAGTTTCCTCAATACAATCAAATACTTTGAAACACAGAGTAGCAGGGATGCGGGGTCTGGGGACCATGCTTTCAGGGGACATATATGTCAATTGGCATAACAAACCTCATTAAGAAAATGTTCTGCATCCTCCTTTGGTGAGTGGCATCTGGGGTCTTAAAAGCTTGCAAGCAGCCAGCTAAGATGCATCAATTGGTCCCAAGCACTTGGAGTAAAGGAAAATGAAGAACAACAAAGACACAAGGAAAGTATTGGCCCAAGAGGCAGAATGGGCCACATAAACCAGAGACTTCATCAGCCTGAGACCAGAAGAACTAGATGGTGCCTGGCTACCACCAATGAAAGTCCTGACAGGGAACACAACAGAGGGTCCCTGATGGAGCAGTAGAACGATGGGATGCAGAACTCAAATTCTAGTAAGAAGACCAGACTTAATGGTCTGACTGAGACTGGAGGTGCCCCGGAAAGCACGGCCCCTGGTCTCTCCATCACCCCAGAACTAAAACATTTCCGAGTCCAACTCTTCAGACAGGGATTGGACTGGACTGTGGGACATAAAGTGATACTTGTGAAAAATGTGCCTCTTAGACAAGTAGATATAAGAGACCAAAGGGGCGGCTTCTGTCCAGAGGTGAGAGGGGAAGGCAGAGAGAGTTAGGAGCTGGTTGAATGTTCATGGGGAATCGGGCGGAGGGGAGGAGTGTGCTGTCGCAGAATGGGGTGAGCGGTTGCGGTCTCATAACATTGTATGTTAAAAAAAAAAAAAATTCTGTATGAGAGACTAACTTGAAATGTAAACCTCATTTAATTACAACAATAAAAAAAAAGCAGATTGAAAAATACAGTAATAGTCATTAATTTTCAAGGGGAGCCATCTTTAAATAAAAACATACAAGATGATAAATACTAAATTAGGCACAAAATGAGTATTTGGAACAAGAAAAGAAATCACAAAATATAAAACATTTTATTAACTATAGAACTTATTTTCCTACATGTTATAGCTACATATTCTTTGTCTCTTCACATGGCATGATTTATAATATTTTCTACAAAGAGAATAGAAAGATTATTTTTCCTCTGGTGTGGCTGATAACATTTTTTTTAATTAAAAAAAAAAAACCTGAGATTTCACACACATATTTAATGTTTGTTGTATGATTATAAGCTTGGGTTCTACAATCATGGGAATTTTGATAAATTCTAGTTATTACAATCCTCATTTGAAAAATGTACATGCTTTTATAATTTTATACCCTGCATTATAAAATAAACTAACAGCAGAGAACTTCCATTCTGACTTGGAATTTATAAAAACTGAATCCTCCCCTTAAAATTTTACATGTCTAACAACTGGAGAGAATTTCCTATAGAGTAGGCAGTTTTGTGTCTACCATCAACATTTTTTAGAGCCTGTACATGGGACATATATATATAATGCAAACACCTTTGTATTAAAACTCTGGATAAGTCTACCCAACAGGCAGTAGGAGTATTCCTAGTTTTTCTGCATGAAGACAGCTAGCAAGAACTTCAATATAAACAGAAAAGATACATATATCTCATTAAATACAAACTAAACATATCGCCTACTTAACTTCCTCTTGGTTGGATCACAGAAATGCCCATGGCCACTCCACAAGGGGAAGTGGAACAGAGTATAAGTTGGAGCGGAGTCTTAACCAATTGTTATTAAAATACTGTATTTTAGAAAATTTTCCAAGAACGGTAACTATATGAGCAGATGTGCTAGGTCTCGTTCCAGTGCACTGAAAGAAGCCAGTGCAAGCTTCATTTGCTTTCTGTAAACCCACCTTTGCTTCACTGGTTGCATTTCGCTTCTCCTGAAGTGAACGCTTCTTCTCTAATTACTGTCTAAACATACACCTTTGTCAGCAACAACTGTCTTCCTACAGTCAGTAACAATCTGTGTGGCACTATTTAAGTTTCTCCTTCAGTGGCTTTTTATAGAATTTCATCTGCCTGCACCGTGCACAGCCCATTTTAGCTTAGTAGACAGCAGCTGGTGAGATATTTGGGTTTTTGTTATCGTCCGTTGTTAGGGGATGACCCAGCTGAGCACAGCTGGGAGATGGCCATTAAGCTTTAATGCAGCAGAACTGGCTGTGCTTCAAGGCCTTAATGATTTTCTCTTGCCGTTTAATATATACTTGACATCAATCAATAGGGCGGAGCCTCTACGGATATACATGCAGCAGCAATATTTTTAGTATTCACTGTGATTATACAGTTCTTGATTCAGTTCATCACTTGCCCAGACAGGGACTTCAGGAATTGCTTTTATTTTGTCATGCTGAGAAAATCTCACCACAGATTTCGCAAGCACTTAGAAGAAAAAATGCATAAGGAAAATATCTAATAAACAGATTTTTGCGGTCTAATTCTATGCTGAGTGTCTTTGTACTCTTCAGACTAAGGAAGTAGTTCATTATTCTAAATTCTAAATATAAAGCTTTTGAATGAAGCATTGAAATTCATTTAAACCAGGGCTTTGAACTGGTTTGTTTGTGCTCAAACTCCTGCTAAGGATTTGCATTTCTACCCAAGATATACAGAATCTACAGCTTAACCAGATCTCCAGGTGATTCTTATGTATGATAAATTTTGAGAATCACTGCTGTACTAGTGGTTCTCAGAATTGATCCCTAACAAGCAGCATTAGCATCACCTGGGAACTTGTTAGAAATGCAAATTCTCAGCAGGGGTTTGAACTGGAACAAACCAGTTCAAAGCCCTAGTTTAAACTGACAGCTCTGGATTTAATAGCATAAATTTCTTTTACACTAGCATTTGGAGAATCTTTAGATTATTAAATATGTTGGCAATGACCATTGAAATAACCCTCTCAATTTCTAATTAGTTTTTCCTCTTGTTTAGCCTTACTGAATAAGCTCCTGTACAAAGTACTTCACAGGTATTATTTAATTTTTAAGACTGTAAGGAAGGCAATATTATCCCTGCTTTGAGGAAACTAAACCTCAGACAAGGTGTAAATTTGCCTAAGTTCACACAAGAAATAACTGGTGGATCTGAGGGTCAAACACGGGACTGCTGAACAGAAGCTAATGTTTATAACCACTTTCTGCTTTTAGAGTTAGAAGTTTGTTCAGCAAAAAGAAACGAGCAATAAAAGATAATTGTTTTAAACAATAGTCACAAATCTAGAATAAAGCAGAAATATTTTACTGTCTTAATTTATAATAGGTTTGGGTAATTGAAAAAATTTGTTTATTACCTCTCAACCTTGAAAGCAACTCAATTTTTATCATACTACAAATGCCTTGAATTAATATTTAATTAAGCTGTATTTTTAAGTTATTTTGGTAGTTCTAATAGCTGTTATGTGGGTTTTTTCTCAAAATGTGATCATGTGCCTGAAGATTTTCTGAGATGTTTGCTGAAACGCAAAGTTCGAGGCCCCATCCCAGATCTATAGAGTCAGAGTCACAGGGGGTAGTGTCAAGAAATCTGCGTTTTAAACCAGTCCTTAATTGTGATTCTGAAGCTTTCCTTTAGGAGAATTTCCCATGCTTTTGCTGAGATTGATATTTCTTCTGTAGTCATTTATGTTTTCCTTCAAACCTTTGCTCCAGAATCTCAGTGTAACTGGTTCTCTGAGGAAAGCTCCTATGGTAGTCATTAGGCCTCTTCACAAATCTTCTAGTTCCTCTCCATCAAAGTACATGATAGGACTGCATTTCCCTGCCCCCTTAAATCAGCTGTGGCCATGTGACTTCAAGTGGCCAATGAAAGTGAGTGGAAGTGATGTGTGCTCCCTTCCCTGGTCCCAGGAACCATCTATACTCCAGGTAGCAATTCCTCCCTCCCTCTCACCTCTGGTAACTAACCACTATCAAACTCTGATCTCTATATATTTGCCTATTCTAGGTATTTCATATTAGTGAGTAAAACTCTTTTGATAAGTCAGGTCACACAAGGCTTCTGAAAGTATCTTAAATTATTTAACCTTTTCTAATGCTGCCTTACCACTTTTCCAGTTTTTTCAGATTTTTTTATTAAAAAGATCCACTCACACCTTTCTGTTATACATTCATTCACTCAGGAAATATTTGCTTGTCTCTTCCCTACCAAGGAGCTTTGGTGACTCAGTGGCTAAGTGCTTCGCTGCTAACCAAAAGATCGGTGTTTTGAACCTACCAGCTGCTCTGCTGGAGATGTGGCAGTCTGCTTTCATAAAAAGTACAGCTTTGGAAACCCTATATAGGGCAGTTTTACTCTGACCTATAGACTTGCTGTGAGTCAGAATTGACTTGATAGCAACGCGTATTCTCTAGTAGATGTGTTCATTCATCTTATATAATTCACTTGAAAAAAACTTTAACACAATTATGTTAATATGCATCGTAAAAAAAATAGAGCTAAAGTATCATACTCATGATTATACAGATATTAATTCCTTTGGGTAATGCTAAATTTATATAGAAGAAGTGAATTGGTTGAAAAAAAATCCTGATGGAAAGAGGTGTATCTGGAAAAACAAAGTTTTAAATGATTGACAGTGTTGTTTTTGTTGCTAGGTGCCGTCAAGTTGGTTCTGACTCATAACAACACTATCTACAACAGAATGAAACACCGCCTGGTCCTGTGCCATCCTCAGTCATTGCTATGTTTGAGCCCATTGTCGCAGTCACTGTGTCAATCCATTTCTTTGAGGGTCTTCCTCTTTTTCACTGACCCTCTACTTTACCAAGCATGATGTCCTTCTCCAGGGACTGATCCCTCTTGATAACATGTCCAAAGTATGTGAGACATAGTCTCGCCATCCTCACTTCTAAGGAGCATTCTGGCTGTACTGCTTCCAAGACAGATTTGTTCATTCTTCTGGAAGTTTATGGTACATTTGTTATTCTTTGCCAACACTATAATTCAAAACCATCAATTTTTTAATCTTCTTTATTCATTGTCCAGCTTTCGCATGCATATGAGGTGATTAAAAATATCCTGGCTTGGGACAGGTGCACATTAGTCCTCAAAGTGACATCTCTGCTTCTCGACACTTTCAAGAGGTCTTTTGCAGCAGATTTGCCCAATGCAATACATTGTTTGATTTCTTGACTGCTACTTCCATGAGTGTTGATTATGGATTCAAGTAAAACGAAATCCTTGACAACTTCAATTATTTTCTCCATTTATCATGATGTTTCTTATTGGTCCAGTCATGAGGATTTTTGCTTTTTTTATGCTGCGGTGTAATCCATACTGAAAGCTATGGTCTTTGGTCTTCATCAGTAAATGCTTCAAGTCCTCTTCAGTTTCAGCAAGCAAGGTTGCATCATCTCAGTTTGTTAATAAGTCTTCCTCCAAACCTGGTGCCACGTCCTTCTTCATATAGTCCAGCTTCTCAGATTACAGATTGAATAAATTTGGTGAAAGGGTACTTGCTCACATGCAGATTGAATACATTTGGTGAAAGGATACAACCCTGATGCACATCTTTTCTGAACTTAAACCACACAGTGTCCCCTTGCTCTGTTCGAATGACTGGCTCTTGGTCTCTGTATAGGCTCTGCACGTGTGGTGAAAAGAATATGTGTGGCCATCAGCTCATGGTCCTGTCAGCTTACTCTGTCTTGAGCTTGCAGGGAGAGATGAGATTAAGAGCATTGCTTTCTTGCCTTAAATCATGATCGCTATGGCTTCAAGGTTGAGGCCTTTAACTAGAGAGTAGGAATAAAAGAGGCTAGAAAATGAAAGGCAAATACTCTTGTCTAGGTGGGCGAAATGGTTACACGTTGATAAATAAACATGAAACTGACTGGAAGCAAATAGACTAAAAATCTACTGTATTTTTTGAGGCTATTGTATTGCCAAAGACACCTCTAAGACTGGCTTGCTGCAACGGCCTATCACTGCTAAAGTGAACCTTTGGCCTGCAAACATACACCAGCAGAACAGGGAAAACTGCAGCCAGTAGGGAGGTGTACTTTGTCCGCTTTGATGTGACCCTGGAGGGTAATGGATAAGGAAGAACTTTTCAGAAGGCATTACCAGGTGCTTGGACGACAAGTAAGAAGGGATTTCCTCCCAGAGATTCGAATAAGGGGCAACCCAATGATCTACATAGGAAGAAATTCTTTGTTATCCCAGTGAGCTTGGATAAGGGGACAAGTATTTGCCACTGGCTTCCCATTGTCTCATTTCTGAATAGGAGTTTTAATTCTGTTATTTTACTCTGCCATTACAAATCAAGTGTGCTGAGTCATACACTTGTCTTTTCAGGCACTGACACCAGAACACAAAGAGTCATAACTGAACTTGACGGAGAGTACTTCACTTTACCTTGTACTGCACTTTACCATGTAAACCAAAATCAAAAACCAAACCCATTGTCATCGAGTCGATTCCGACTCATAGCGACCCTATAGAACAGAGTAGAACTGCTCCATGGGGTTTCCAAAGCTGTAATCTTTATGGAAGCAAACCGCCACATCTTTCCCGCATGGAGTGGCTGGTAGGTTTGAACCACCAACCTTTGGATTAGCAGCTGAGCACTTAACCACTGAGCCACCAGGGCAAAGCTGGATGCAATAACTGGGCGGGCCTGGGGGCTGTCTCCCTTGGGAAGAGGAGAGAATATTTTATTACATGGGAAGAAGGCTATGCACAGACATTTGGTCTAGCAAAAGGGAAGAGTAGGAGACTGCTAGCTATTTTTCAGTGTTCATTCTCCACGCATTCCTCGGTTATAGGAACACAAATATTTACTCATTAAATGAATAATTTCTTTTATAAGGATCAGCGCAAAGCTGGTTCCTATAAGGTGGAGGTTAAAGATGTCCCAAATGTCTAACTTTTCCAGGCTGCTGTACCACTCCCTCATCTCTAACATCAACTACTCTTTCTTGTCTCAGTACTCTCCCTCTGTCTTTGGGTTCCCTAATTTCTTGCAATGTCTCACAGAACTCATGGACCATATGAAGGAAATGGCTCCCAAGGTTTTGGAGGCTAGCAAGTCCCAAACTCGTAAGTCAGGCGTAGACTTCTCCCTGGTCCTCAGTCTCCACCCAAAGGTGTTCGGCTTTCTTACTATGTGGGCTGGGAAGCCCACTGTGCCCTATCATGTGGGTCTCTCCTTCAGTGGTGGTAGGCTCTCCTCTTTGCTCTGGAATTGGCTCTCTTTTAAGGCAAAACTGACCAATCCCCTTGGTCAACTACCCTATCACACAGTCACCTGGGTGGGAGTTATAAGACCGTGGCTATAAAGGCCACACACAAAAGTAATTAATCCACCACACTTACATTACTACCCAGATAAAAGGCTAAATTTTCCAGTCTCCTTTATAGCTGGGTATCGTGATTATGTTAAATTTTTGCCATGAGTTATAGGTGGAAATTATGTTTTATTGCTGTCAGGCATCCTTAAGAGTGCTCTCACCATTTCTTCTTTCTTTCTTCAAGTTTCCTGAAATGCAAATGTGATGGCTGGAGCTCCAGCAGTTCTGTTGGAGCATGAAGCATCCACACTCAGGAGAGCAAAAAGGTAGAAGGAGAGTGGGACCATAACAGTGTGAAGTTCCCGTATGTCTTTGGAAAGCCTACTCCCAGGTTTATTTTATATGAAGGAGAAATAACCTGTAAAAGTCACTATTTTTCAGATCTTTATTCCCTGCCACTGAACTTCATCCTCCCAGATAACAAAGCATTGCATCTGTTATAAGGAGACATAATTACTAGCATATCAAAGATCATTAAGATGGCATAGAGCCAGGTGACATTTTTGTTCTATTATGCATAAGGTCATCATGAGCTGAAACTGACTTGACAGCAACTAGCAACAATCACTTAGAGTTCAGGACTCCACCACTAAATAACTGTATCAATGTGGGCAATTTACTTCATAAATCTGGATCTGTTTCCTCACTTGCAAACAAAGAGGATAGAACCAGGTGATTGCAGGTACTACAGCTTCAATACAGATGTGATAAAGCAGGTCTCACAGGCTGCATGCCCTCCAGGAGTGGGGCATGGCCCCTATGCTGGCCAGCCTGTCTTCTAAAATGAAAGACTCTGAATTTTTTGGATCACTTTGAAGCTCACCTATCATTGCTGCAGCACTGGTCAGCATCCTGTCAAAATAAATGGAGTTTGTGAAGGATTGTCGACCTCACTCAAAAGCAGCTGGAGTATGGCTTTTTGTGAACTCACCAAAGACCTATAAGCATTTCATACAGGAACATCAAACCAGCTGATGAGTACATTTATTTTTGGTACTCATTTATTTATTGCAAATACTTACCACTCAGCTTCAGCTCAGACTTTGCTGTCTGTGGCACTCTTTCAATCATCAGCTCTTGTAGAACTCTGCAGTTGAAAGGAGATTTAGAACTCACATAACACAAAAATTTCATTTTACATTTTAAGAATATGAGCTGCAGAGAGCAGAATTAACTAATCAAGAGCCACCCAGCTAAGTTCAGCATGAACCAAGAGCCCCCGACTCCTCTTCTCTATTGCTCTTTTCACTAAACTAAGCTTCCCAAATAGGCCATTTTAGACTCTAAACTTTAATCTTAATACCATAGCATCTGCTCGCTCAGCATTTAGCTGAGATCCATGAGATTATGTTAGAGCAAATTTTGCATTTCTTCTGGTCTTTATCTCAACAGCTCTCTAGCATTGAAAAAAAAAAAGTATCCCTTCTTTCTTTACCTGCAGTCTTAATTATATCCTTCCCCAGCTCCTGAAGAAATGGCTTCTTTAATAATTCTCCTTCTCTTTGACCGTCTATCCTCTCTCCCAGCAAGTTACTTCCCTCCTGCTTATCAGTATACCTAGATGTTTCCTATCTTTACAGAGTCTACGCCTGTCAATGTTTTAAATAGAATTTATTGAAACATCTGAGCTTTCAAATTCATCTTCTGGGAAGCTTTTTTCACAGATGTTTATTCCAGATCTTTTTCACCTCATTACTTTTCCCTTGTTCCCATATTTTGTCATTTTGTGACGTTCCCCTTTTCTTTTTATCATTTCTTATTGTTTATATGAAATATCTTCGCATCACCAGAGGCTGACACATCAATTAGTAAGCGGTAAAAAAAAAAAAAAAAAAAAAGTATGGTAACCACTAGGAAATCTGGCTGCTTGTGAAATATCATAAGGTTGGAACCAGGGCTGTCAGTACACACATGCATATCATACATCAAAGGAGGCACTCAACAGATATCTGCACAACCATGTTCATTGCAGCATTATTCACAATAGCAAAAAATGGAAACACCCTAAATGCCCATCAGCAGATGAATAGACAAGCAAACTGCAGTACATACATACAATGGAATATAATGCAACCATAAAGAACTATGATGAGTTGGCAAAACATATTATAACATGGATGAAACTGGAGGACATAATGCTAAGTGAAATAAGTGAATCACATAAGGACAAATACTGTATGATACCACTTTTATAAGAAGACAAGAACAGATAATATATACAGAGACCAGTGTTCATTGGTGATTACCAGGGAGGGATATGGTGGGGGGAATCACACCTTACATCGTAGATACTTGGTTTTGGAGAGGGGAAAAGTAGTACCGAATGTGGATATACTGAGCACAGCTTGACTAAAGCAAATGATGTCACTAAGAAGTGCTCAAAAGAAAAAGATGTTTGTACTAAAGAATCTGACATATATAATTTGGCAACAAAACCAACAATGACCAAAAAACCAAGTTTATGGTCACATATGTATGTGTATAGGCATGCAGGTATATGGGTAGGTACAGATGTATACATATTTTTGCATAGATAGAAGTAACTATATATACGTATAAGTAAAGATATGTGTGTGCAGGCACATATATTCACAGAGGACATAATTACAGATACCTCTCAGACATACCCAAACACCTTAAAAGACTGGTTTTCTGAATTTGAAGGCTTAGGAATTTATTCTCATGGGATAACTCAGTCAATTGGCATAATATAGTTCACAAAGTTCATGTTCTGCACTCTAGTGAGGTGAGAAGCATCTGGGATCTTAAAAGCTTGAGAACAGCCATCTAAGATACAACTATTGATCTATAATAGTCAGAAGCAAAAGAGAAAGAAGGAAACCAAAGTCTCAGAGAAGAAAATAGTCTACAGGGCTAATAGCCTACAGGATCCCCGGCTTCATCTGCCCTGAGTCCAAAAGAACTAGCTGGTGCCAGACTACCATTCCCTGTGTAGTAGAGCATATGATTGTCCCATTCAAAATGACCAATACCGTTCCATTTCAGCTCACTAATGCCTAGGATATTGATGTTTATGCATTCCATTTCATTTTTGATGACTTCCAGTTTTCCTGGATTCATACTTTGTCCATTCCACATTCCAGTTATTAACAGATGTTTGCCACTGTTTATTCTCATTTTGAGTCATGCCACATCAGCAGATGGAAGTCCCAACAGCTTTACTCCATCAATGTCGTTGAGGTTGACTCTACTTTGAGGAGGCTAGCTCTTTCCCAGTCATATTTTGAGTGCCTTCCAACCTGAGGTGCTCATCTTCTGGAACTATATTAGACAATGTTCTGCTGCTATTCATAAGGTTTTCGATGGCCAACTTTTTTAGAAATAGATGGGCAGCTCCTTCTTCCTAGTCTGTCTTAGTCTGGAAGCTCTGCTGAAACCTGTCCACGTGGGTGACCCTGCTGGTATTTGAAATACTGGTGGCATAGCTTCCAGTATCACAGCAATGCTCAAACCATCACAGTACAACAAACTGACAGACAAATGGTGGACCAAACTCTTAGTCATGTTTATTATCAAGAAGGCAGGGAAATTAGAGTACCAGAAACAAAATAAATGGAACTCACTGAAAGAGATTTGACACTTTGTGAAAAATGAAAGTAATGTCACTGAACAAAGTGTATAGACATTTTCTAATGGGAACCTAATTTACAGTATAAACTTTTATCAAGAACACAATAAAATGTTATATAAAAAAAAGAGGCACTCAATATCTATGTGCCAGTTTCTGTTCTATGCTCTTTTATATGATACTGCCTAATTTAATAATAATAATAATAATAGCATTGCCTCATTTGATAAACCTGTTGCCGTTGAGTCAATTCTGACTCATAGCGACCCTATAGGACACAGTAGAACTGGCCCATAGGGTTTCCAAGGAGCACCTGATGGATTCAAACTGCCTACCTTTTGGTTAGCTGCCGTATCTCTTAACCACTATGCCACCAGGGTTTCCAAGGTGAAGCAACTGTGGAGGTGCCAGGGATTTTTGCCTCATTTGATAGTGATATTAAAAATAATGATGATAACAAATACAGATAGTGCTCAGGATATGCTAGGTACTTTTTGAGTCACTTTGATAGGTATTTATTCATTTATCCTCAAAAGAACTCTCTGAGATAGGCACTTTATTATCCAGAGACAGAGAGGTGAAATGTCTTCTACAGTTACGAAATATCTTCTATATTTACATGGAAAGTTGGTTAACAGTGAGAACTGAAACTTAGGTGTTCCAATTCTAGTTTCTACTCTTAACCCCTCACACCATACTGCTTATCACCCAAGGTCTGACAGCTGAGTTGGTTCATCATAAAAAACACACTCTATGTTCTACTCAAAGGACTACTGGCCCCAAACATCTTCCTTACCAGCTGGCAGCTTGCATAGTAAGTGATTGAAATTTTTATTAGTCATAATCTTTACCTACCTGAAGAACTGAGAAAAAAGACAAAAGTACAAGTGTAACATATGGGATAAAATGACATAAAGCACAAACAGCCGTTAACATTTTAGCATAAAATAATTTATCAGATAAACAATTGATCTTTCACAAGACCCTTGAGGAAATAGGACATGGGACAGTTAAGATTTAGATGTTGAAGAGAATAGAGTCTTGAAATATCAAAAGTGTAGGAAAGAAATACCAAGTAGGCTGGTTACTGCAGGATATTTGAAGAAAAGGGGAAAGAAAGCAGATTTAAAATCTGGACAAATTAAAACAGATTTGAATTGGCTGCCACCAAAATAGTCTCTGCTGCTTGGCTACTTCCATCCCATCAAGTGGTGCCTAATTTTGAGTACATTCATTTTATTTCAGATTATATCTCTTACTTTGGGTCACATCATTGGAGTCAGCTATTTTTTTCTCCCGCTCTAGCTGCATATTTTAAGAAGTATTATTAATAAGCATAATTTAGACAGATTTCTCTTACCTGGAGGAACAATTTCATAGTATGAGCCGAATGGGTAAAGCTGAGGTCAATAGATAGAGTTTTGCTTAAGCACTTATTTTTCTTAACATCAAAGTTTCTGCATAGACTGAGGTGCTTCTGTGAGAATCAAAATTTGCTTCAAGAAACAGCCTTTGAAATAGGTATTCCTGGGTGATAGCCAACCTGTAACGCATGGCATCACTAGGGTTGGTGTCACCCAGTGGGGTAACTCATGGTGTCACCTCTCCTATATGAACCTCCTCCTATACCAGACCACACCAAATCCTTAGCAATGATCATTAACAATTTTAATCATAGAATAATACGTGATAAATGTAGTTGTGATTTACTTAAATGTAGCATTTCTTAGCTTATATGAATAGTAACAAAATTGTTTTGTGAAATCTTTCAGCATCGAATTATATTATTAGTTACAGCATTATTAGTAACTGAGCAGAAGACTTTTTTGATTTTTCTCCTTCTTTTCCTTTAATTACTACTTCATTCTCAAAAAGTTATTGTTATAGTTTCACAAATACTAATTACTACAATATTGGAACTAAAACACCAGAGAATTTGACAAAATCAGCAACTATGGAAACACTGGCAGCAACAAAAACAAGAATTGACTCAACGGCAATTTTTTTTTTAATGCTTGTAGTGCTTGAGGATGAAACCACGTGATTCGAAGCATCATTGTAATTCGGTAGTAATGACAGCTCTGACTGTAGGGCGTTACAAGACTCAAAACATAAATTAGCATAGAGTTTTAGCCTTGTAGATATACTGATACATGTAAGAATGACTTACGAGAAATGTTTTTGTTGTTATAACTACAACGGTATTTTTTATAAAAAATGATAAATTTCTACTGAAACACTGCACAAAAATTACATAGACAATCACTTTGGTGTCACCCCCTCTGACAGTGTCACCTGGTGCTGTCCACAACCCTACACTCCCCTGTGAAGCCACTGCTCTAATTCTCATTTGGTGCCTGCCAACCCTGTGCCTTTTAAGCCTCCAATAAAGAATAATTAGTTTAAGCAATTTTTAGTATTTTCTCACGTATGAGACTTCACGTTAAATGTTTTGTAAAAATATAACGTCTTTTTAAATCATTTTTGATCCTATCAGCTTTCCAATCAGTAAATCCGTTCTCAATCCTTTTTCTTCTGTCACATGAGGTTCTACAGGTGTGTTAGACACAAATCATGTATTTTTGTTAGCAGTTCATTTCTTCAATGAATCATGAATCTGGGAAAAGAGCAACTGAAAACTTAAGCTTCCTTAATCTGGTTTATATATATACTTCAAATGGAAAATTCTTCAGTGAACGGTAGCAAATTCCATGTATTTGGAAAAGTGGTTTTGTCAACCATTTTTATAACCCATTGGATTTTAAAACAATTAATTGTTATATAAGAGTATTGCTTAAATAGCCTCAGGCAACAGAATTTTATCTGGAAGCTTCATTCAGGAAATATTCTGAACAGTCTTGTGTTTCCTTTCCCTTTAATAAAAATAAATGGCAAGATTAGGCCCTGGATGGATACTTCATAAATGTGCACTGTTAGGGTGCTAAGAGTTACACTGATTTTAGGATGAACTTTAATTCTCACCTTGCAAGGCACTACCATAGAAATAGAGCATTTGGAGAAATGTAACAGGATATCAAAATATGACTCTTCCTGTCTAGGATTAGGTCACAGCCCTAAAGCTGAAAACAATAGTGCCAAGTACTCCCACAGTTAAGACAAGGTAGAACATGCAGAGCTTATAAAGGAAGTGACAAAAAACGGTTCTGCAGGCATTGGCTTTGACTATTTTGAAGAAGGCTAGGAATTCAGTAGGAGGTAAGTGATTAGGAGAGTAATGGTGTATTTAAAGTGAGAGGTACTCATGTCCTGGGCTTCCCTGAACCCCATCCCTTAGAAGGCCAAGAAAGGCAGATTTCAAGAAAGCCACTCAAAATGCTTGGCCTGTATGCTCTGAAATTCAGGAAAATGTAGAGACTAGAACCCAGCTCATATCTGGAAAAGTCTATGACTGGCAAGTTTTGCCAGCAACCGAGAGAGAATTTGAGTGGGAGAGAGGTGAACTCAGTGGAGTAAAGGTGTATCTTTTCTGTGGACCAGAGGTGGACCCATGATAGGTAGACTACCATAAGGCCTCTTGACAGGATCTACCCCCAAAAAGACCACCTGGCAAGCTCAGAGAAGCCAAGGGCTTGGGGACAATTATATATGGTTGGCTAGAGAAAATGCCAGAGAGCAGTTGGACATTCCAGCAAAAGGTTCTCCAAGGAACCCACAGGAACATCTCACAAAAGAAGTATTTGGGCATCTGACACACACATAAGGCAGGAACACCTGACTGCAACTGGACCAATCTAATAAGAACTTGTCTGTCTTCTTACATTCCTGTTACATCTCCCCTAACCCTGGAGGATCCAAAGTTAAGAGGAAGAATGTAAGAGCTAAGTGGGGAAAATAATGAAGAGGCCTATCATTCCCCTCTCCACAGGTGCTACAGAAAGGAAAAAGACTTAAAATGATGGGAATGAAAAGTTCACGTTTTGATTGTGGGTTGAATCAGCCAGGAGTGAAGAAGAATGATGTAACCGAATGAGCTTAACAAGGATGTTAAAAAACGGTAACGTTATCTTCTGATTGATCTCCACTGAGAGCAGATCTAGTGTAGTTGTTGTTAGGTGTCATGAAGTCTGTTCCCACTCATAGTGAATCTATGTACAACAGAATGAAACGCTGCCCGATCCTGTGCCATCCTCACAATCATTGCTATTTTTGAGCTCATTGTTGCAGCCACTATGTCAATCCATCTCCTTGAGCGTCTTCCTCTTTTTGGCTGGCCTTCTACTTTGCCAAGCATGATTTCCTTCTCCAGGGACTGGTCCCTCCTGATAACATGTCCAAAGTAAATGAGATGAAGTCTTGCCATCCTTCCATCTAAGGAGCCTCTGACTGTACTTCTTCCAAGACAGATTTGTTCTTCTGGCAGTCCATGGTATATTCAATATTCTTTGCCAACACCATAATTCAAAGGTATCAATTCTTATTTGGTCTTCCTTATTCATTGCCCAGCTTTCACATGCATATGAGGTGATTAAAAAATACCATAGCTTGGGTCAGGTGTACCTTAGTCTTCAAAGTGACATCTTTACTTTTTAAGACTTTCAAGAGGTCTTTTGCAGCAAATTTTCCCAGTGCAATAGGTAGTTTGATTTCCTGACTGCTGCTTCCATGGGCATCGATTGTGGATCTAAATAAAATGAAATCTTTGACGACTTCAATCTTTTCTCCATTTATTATAATATTGCTTTTCAGTCCAGTTGTGAAGATTCTTGTTTTCTCTGTGCTGAGGTGTAATCCATACCGAAGGCTTTGATCTTCATTATTAAGTGCTTCAAGTCCTCCTTTTTCAGCAAGCATGGTGTGTCATCTGCATATCACAAGCTGTTAATGAGTCTTCCACCAGTCCTGATGCCATGTTCTTCTTCATATACTCCAGCTTATTGGATTATTTGCTCAGCATACAGATTGAATAAGTATGGTGAAAGGGTACAACACTAACGCACACCTTTCCTGATTTTAAACCACGCAGTATTCCCTTGTTCTATTCGAATGACTGACTCTTGTTCTATGTACAGGTTCCTCGTGAGCACGATTAAGCATTACGGAATTCCCATTTTTTGCAATGTTATCCGTAATTTGTTATGATCCACACAATCGAACGCCTTTGCATAGTCCGTACAACACAGGTAAACTTCTTTCTGGTATTCTCTGCTTTCAGCCAAGATCCATCTGACATCAGCAATGATATCCCTTGTTCCACATCCTCTTCTGAATCCAGCTTGAATTTCTGGCAGTTCACTTTCAATGTACTGCTGCAACCATTTTTTAATTATTTCAGCAAAATTTTACTTGTGTGTGATATTAATGACATTGTTTGATAATTTCAGCATTCTGTTGGATCACTTTCTTTAGAATGGGCACAAATATGGATCTCTTCCAGTTGGTTGGTGAGGTAGCTGTCTTTCAAATATTTTGGCATAGACGAGTGAGGCATATTCACTCCAGCACTGCATCCATTTGATGAAACATCTCAACTGGTATTCTGTCAATTCCTGGAGGCTTGTTTTTCACCAATTCGTTCTGTGCAGCTTGGACTTCTTCCTTCAATACCATCGGTTCTTCATCATATGCTACCTCCTGAAATGGTTGAATGTTGACCAGTTCTTTTTGGTGCAGTGACTCTATGTATTCCTTCCATCTTCTTTTGATGCTTCTCTGCATCATTCGACTTCTTTTGCCAACAATAAAAATAGGGGATCTCAAATGATCACTATTTCTCATTCTAATTATTTTCTGGAAATAGTCAAGCATGAAACCAAAACATAGGTAATTTAGGTAAATGTTTGTATTAGTTTTCTACTGCTGCCATCACAAATTTAGCAGCTTAAACAGTGTAAATTTATCATTTCACAGTTCTGTAAGTCAGAAATCTGGTGGCCTTAGCTCGTTCTTCTGCTCTGGTTTCACAAATCTAAAATCAAGGTATCAGCAAGACTGTCTTCCTTTCTGAAGGTTCTAGGGAATAACTCCTTTCCTTGCTCATTCAAGTTGAGGGCATAACTCAGTTCTTTGTGAAAATAGTACTAAAATACTTGTTTTCTTGCTGGCTGTCAGCTGAGGGCCATTCCTAGGTTTTATAGGATGCCACATTCCTTAGCTCATGGCCCCCTTCCTCCGTCTTCAAAGCCAGCAACACAGAGGCAAGACTCTCCTATAAATGTCTCCTACATCTTCTATCTTCCTATCCCTCTGACTGCAGCCAGGTAAGGCTCTCTGCTTTTAATGACCTAGGTGATTCAGTTGGGCCCACCAGGGTAATCCAGAACACTCTCCCTGTCTCAAGGTCTGTACCCTTAATCACATCTGCAAAGTTCCTTTTGCCTTGTAAAGCAACATATTCACAGGTTCTGTGAATTAGGGAATAGACATCTTTGGGGGCCCATTATTCTGCACACCACAGGGAAATGCCTGACAGCCTCTATCTTCATGATGAAGTAGGAGATTAGGCCATTAGGTGAGAGTGAAGTAGGCAGTAGTGGAATTGAGCACTGAAGGAAAAAATAAGATTCAGAATAGTTATAATAAGGAGCAGTAATAAGAGTAAATTAAGAATTATTTTTATAGAACTTTGTGTGGGGATAAGGGATCAAGTGAGAATTAGGTACCATCTGTCAGCAAAACCATGTGTAACTAGGAATCATGTAATTATCACATCTGCTGATCTGAGAAAGAATATTAATTTAAATATATATTCTGCATATATATTTAGTATGTGTATATTATATATACTTCATATACATAAATACATATTTAATTTGTATATTATATTTATATATTTGCTTTTTGAGAATTCACTTGTGTATTGAATAGTTTACATCTCAAATTCTTCTTTCTTAAAGGGTCATAGTTCATTAACTTTCAATTAATAAATAGATGTGACTGCTGAAGAACGGAACTAATTCTGTTCTCTGTTTAATAACCAGAACACTGATTTTCAGCAGATGAAGAAATAGTACTAGGGATAGGGAAGCAACTGAGGTGGGGCAGAATTCTCTGAATCTTTAGGGGGCTTTATGAGGTTATAAAAATCATATTCAATAAATAGTTTCATTTTATAGTCTAAAAAGGGAAACGCTTATAAATTTTGCAATACAACATATAGGCTTTTGCACTTGACAAAATAATGGCTATCGAGGGGTAACCCGGGAGCAGTTGAGATCTTTAAATTTATTGAAAAGAATTTAAAAAAAAAAAAAAGGATTTGAAAAACACTGATTTAGAGGAGAATCACTAGCTTTCTTTAGGTTTTATTTACTTGGTTAGAAATATATAGGTCTCTATGTTGATTTGGGTGGTCCACCTAGGAGCTCCCATTCTCGTAGTTTATTCTGTGTGTATGCATGTGTATGTGTGTCTGTGTATGCATAAACAAGTATGCATGCATGCATACACATATGTATTTGTTTTTATTACTTTTTAAAAAAATTTTTGGTACTATAGTTTCCTTTCTGCCACTGTGTCATAGTTGGGCCCAGTTTATTACTACCTTTTCCACCCCAACAGAACTCTTTCAATTCATATTGACATAACATGCAGCTAATCCTGGAAGTTTCTTTGATCTCAGCCACCCTGGACCAGTCATTACGGTTCAGGCAAAAATAGTTGAATATGGAAAAGTGAACTAAAAATGGCTGTAAAGTGGAAATTCAATATGGCATATCATTGAAAACAGGGTAGGGACCCCAACCACCAAGTGCATGCCTATGGCAATAGAAAAGTGAAAATGATAGAAATGTCTAAAATACAACCCCAGGTAGTAGCCAGAAATAATGGCATTACTAGGCAGGTTTCTGTTATTATTCTCCACTAAAATAAAAGTAAAAAGTGCTATAAATACGTTAACTCAAAAAAAAAGGGGTGGCATTGCAATAATAGTAAGGAAAACACACTCGAAACTCCCATGTGTTCTACCAACTCCCCTCACTTCCAGATTAGTACTGGAACAGAGGATTGAAATGATCACTTCCTAATTTATTAGGCTTATCCCAATATCACAAATTTATTTCTAGTAAGATTTTTATCTTTAAGAGAGGAGTAAAATTTTTTCCTCTTGATGATCCCCTTCCTTCCCTTTCTGAAAAAATTAGTGTTAAAGCCATTAAGTGAGCAAGGAAGATAGTCTGTGCAGGGTGGAGGGCGCTGGCCCAACATCACAGAGTCCAAGTGGGTGTCCTTGAGGAGGGGTGGCCTGATGCAAGGTGCCAGAGCCCAAGCAGGACAAGACAGGCAATACACAGGAAGGCAGCCCAACATAGGGTGTCAGAACCTGGAGAATATGAAGTGTCCATTCAGGAAATGGCCAGACATGGAGTGCCAGAGTCCAGACAGGAAAGTCAGGCTTGGTGCTGGTCAGAGCCCAGGTGGGATAAGGAAGGCATCTACATACTGGGACAAATCATCATAGGGGTATCAGAGCCTGGGTGGAATGAGGAGGGTGTCCACACATAGAAGTGACCTGGCAAGAAGTGCTGAGGCCAGTTCAGAGTATGGAGGGTGTCTATACAGGTGGATCAGAGGCAACCTGACATGAAGCCCAAATGGGATGAGGAGGATGTCCTTGTAGGGGAGCAGTCCCTTCCAAGCAAGGTGAGGAGGACAAGGTGAGGAAGATTCCCTGTGGCAGGGTAATACGATAAGGGGTGTTAGAGTCCAGGCAAATGAGCAAGATGTCCACACAGGGAGGGGGTCTAGTATAGGGTTTTGGACCCCAAAGACGATGAAGAGTTTATCCATGTGGGGAAGAGGGGGGCAGCAGCGATGGGAGATTAGTTACATACTACAGGATTGAGCAAATAAGTAAATACATTAAGGATAATGGAAGCTAAGTTTCTCACTGTTGCAGAAGGACATTGTAAATACGAAAATGCAGAAAACTAGAAGGAACTCTATCTTGTTGAACTGGAATTAGAGATAACAGTATGAATTCATGGTTTTCAGTCTATATAGATGGATAACCAAATATATAGGTGTTACGTGAGTGTGTATACTTGTGGGTGTATGTGTGTGTTTAAACCAGTTGCTGTCGAGTCGATTTGACTCATGGTGACCCCATGTCTGTCAGAGTATAACTATTCTCCATAGGGTTTTCAGTGGTTGATTTTTCAGAAGTAGATTGCCAGGCCTTTCTTCCAAGGAGACTTTGTGTGGACTGGAACCTCTGATGTTTCGGCTAGAAGCCAAGAACATTAACCTTTTGCCGTACCCACGGACTCCTAAGAGCAGCTATACTCCAGTAGTTACCAAGACATCTAGCAGGCAAATCTTTATTTCTAAATACCATTCTCCAGTACATGGCTGACTCCAAAGTTGGGGACAGGAAAGAACATGATGATTCTGGGACATCTTGTTGTGTCAGAAAGAAAGTACAGAAAGAATGATGTGGATGCATGAAAAAGACAGAGAAGCTGGTTGAAGGATCTCACACTGGCAAAACTGAGGGAACGTTTGGATTATGCAACAGTAAGGGATTACAAATTTTGAAGAAAATAGGAAACCATGAAACCTTACTGTTTACTAAGGAACAGGATATGTACAGTCTCAAAGTAACTCTCCATAGAATACTTATTAAAGACAAAAGAAAAATGAATAATGTTATAGTGGCGAATTGTGACAGATACTACCTTGATCAAGTGATCAGGGTACATCATCAGTAATGGGACAAATTGAGCTCTCTGCTACCTGATAGTATGCAATGAGAAGAGCACAACATCCTTTGTATAATATTCTTGCCAAAGATGCTGAACTTGAATCTAATCATGAGGAGACAATGGAAAAACCCAAGGTGAGAGACATTCTACAAAGAACTTGGCATGTAATCTTTAAAAAAAAAAAAAAAATCAAGATCATAGAAGTCAGTGAAAGACTGAGGAACTGTTCCAGATTGAAGGAGTCCAAGAAGACGTGATACTTAAATACAAAGCAGGATTCCGAACTAGGTCCTGTGTTATAAAGGATATTGTTGGGTCATTTGGTGAAATTTGAATAGATCAGATGGTAGTGGTATATCAATTTTATTTTGATGGTTGTATTGTGGTTTTGTAGGAGAATGTCCTTGTTTGTAGGAATTACATATGAAAGTTTGGGGGTAATCAGGACATCCCTTTGGCAACTTATTCTCAAGCGGTTCAGAGAAACAAATACCTTTGTATTGTACTTGCAATTTTGCTATAAATTTGAAACTATCAAAACTAGAGTAAAATTAAAAACAAAATAGAGGCATAGCTTAGTTGATTTAGTGGCAGTGTTTAGGAGTACACACTAGAATGAAATTGTCGGAGTTTGAACTCTACCAATTACTTTCTATGTGAATTTAGGCAGGTCACTTAAGCCCTCTGTACCTCAGTTCCTTTGTCTACAAAGTAAGGATCATAGTACCTACTTCATGGTTTCGTGAGGATAAATTGAGACAACAGTTGTAAAGAATTTAACAAAGTACTTCACATTTACTGACCAGAAAAACCCAAACTCGTTGCCATTGAGTCGATTTCGATTTATAGCGGCCTTATATAACATTTACTAAGAAGTCAATAAAATTTAACTAAGGAGCCCTGGTGTTGTAGTGGTTAAGGCGATCTACTGCTAACCGAAAGGTTGGTGGTTGGAAACCACCAGCTGCCCAGTGAGAGAAAGATTTGGAAGTCTGCTTCCGTAAAGGTTTATAGCCTTGGAAACCCTAAGGGTTTCTATGGGTCAGAATTGACTTGACAGCGGTGATAATGTCATTATTAACATCGTGAAGATCACTAAAATCATCTAACTTCTGCTTGTATGCAATAACTGAGGCTGAGATGTGCTTTGAGCCCGATTAAATATTTGTGAACCCAGCAGGCCAGTAAGGCTTGCCCTTTCTATACTAGTTTACCAAAACCATGCATTCTTGCTTTCTTCTTATAGTTCCAATTAATTGTGTCTTGCTTTTCAGCATTGAATTGTGTGGCTGCTTGCTCCTTAAATGTCTTTATATAGCCATTCAGAGATCCGTGATTCCCAGAAGTCCACTTTGTTATCCTAGTTGGATAAGTATTTCTGTCTAATGTTGGTTGTTCTGTCATTTCGGAGTATATTCAGGTACAGATAACATAAAGCAAAACTAAACTAGTTGCCATTGAGTCGACTCATGGGTGACCCTGTGTTTTTGATGGTTGTCTTTTCAGAAGTAGATCACCAGGCCTTTCTTCTTTCTTACAACCTTTTTGGTTGTAAGTGTATAGTCAACGGATGGTTTCTATCATAATTAGCCATGGGTCCTTTGTCAATCTTCAGAAAGGAAATCATACCCTTTCAAAAATGTAAATATCACTTTACTACCAGCTTCTTCTATAAACCAACATAAGATACACTGGTAAGATATGGTCCTAATTTGTTTAACACTTAAGCAATTATAAGATAGAAAGTTGTAGAATTCTGAACTGGATGGTGCCTAGCTACCATTACTGAACATTTTGATCAAAGATTCTATAGAAGAATCCTGATCAAAAGAGGGGAAATGCAGAGCAGAATGTGGAATTTTCATGAAATCCTGACTTTCTGGAGCCATGGAGGCTGGATGAACGCCTGAAACTATTTCCCTGAGATAAGCCTTAAATCTTAAACCAAAAATATCTCCCTAAGTCTTCTTAAAATCAAACAGTAGTTTAGCTTAACTAGTAAAGAATGTCTGCCTTGAGCTTAATGTTCTTTTAAGATCTGTCTCTATGGGATCAAATTAACAACAGCAACTTGAAAGATTAAATAGGAACCTTAGAGGGCAGCAAGTTTATGTTAATTTGTGAGGAACAACTCAGAAAAAAAAATTGAGTGGTTGTACAACTCGAAGAATGTATTCAATGTCACTGAATAGTACATGTATAAATGTGAATTGGTGTATGTTTTTGCTGTGTATATTCTCAACAACAACAAAAAGTAAATAAAATAAATTATTTTTAAAAAATTGATAAGTTCCCTGTGTTTACTACCTAATAATGTTTTAAAAAGCATACCTACATATAAAAAAGTTACTATGATTTTCCTTATAAAAATGACAAATATTCATCCGGAAAACTTAGAAAATGTAGGTAGATAAGAAAAAAGAAAACAAAAATCTCAGTGTTTACCTAAATAATTGCCAAATGTTAACACTTTGCTGTATAAACGGCCCGCCTTCCTTCTATGCATATGTATGTGTGTGTGTATAATTTTACTTCTTCTAATTTGCAAAAAGTAGCCATAATGCACATTCTGTTCTGAGACCTGCTGTTTAAAAAAAAAAAAAAAAAAAAGAGTTGTTTGTATATTGTTTATTTTTTGAGATATAAATATAAAACAGGAACACATTGAATCCTCTTTTTCATTAAAGATGGGCTAAAAACTTCTAAATTAGTCCTAGTTTGGAATAATTAAACACTTACCTTTGGAAAAAAGAGAAAAAAATTCTCATATGAGAGAGATAAAATCCAATCTAAGGTCCTTAAGGAGAGTGTTTCTGTCCTCATGATCAGGGGAAAGGCCTTGAATAAGTAGAATGCAAATCCAAGAACTATTAATCAACATTACCTTATAGAGATCATCCTGCCTTGCAAGTATGAAAGAACTGAGGCCTAAAGACAGAAGATCAGGCATGTTGTCCAAGCCTACACGATTGCTAGGGGGAGGTAAGACTAGATCTCAGACCTCCTGACCCCAATCTAGTGTTCTTTCATCTGTACTCCTCTGATGCTGAGGCAGTCTAGCAATATGGAAAAAGGAATGTATAGTGAGTGAACTGATTCCTGCTGAGAAGGGAAGAGACAGGAAAGATAAAAATTCCCAGGATAGTTTAAAGACCAAAGCTGAAGGGCTCTGATATCTGATATTACCAATGGAAAGAGATATAATATACCTGTGAATGTTTGGTTTTATGTAACTAGCCTATTAAAACCCTAAGCTTGTGTTCTCTCTCTCTCTCTCTGACTCTTTCTTCCAGTATCTATTTACTGAACACTAATTTCTGTCTGGCAGAATCGGGTACAAAGTGAAGTCCTATCTTGTGTGCAAATTGAAATTTACTTCTAGAGCTTTTGCATGATCACAAAGAATCAAAATTACTGTTCACAGTCTACTAGAAATCAACTGTCTCACAGTAAGTCTAACA
This sequence comes from Dugong dugon, assembly GCA_030035585.1. Classification (NCBI taxonomy): domain Eukaryota; kingdom Metazoa; phylum Chordata; class Mammalia; order Sirenia; family Dugongidae; genus Dugong; species Dugong dugon. Next base: position 48,445,602 of record CM057465.1, read on the forward strand.
CAGCTAGTTTTTTTCTTCATTCTGCTAGTTTTCCTGAATGGATTTCAGATTTCGTACATTAACACTAGATGAAACAGTTGGCTTTTGTTTGTTGCATCATCGAGTCGGTTCCGACTCATAGCGACCCAAAGTACAACAGAATGAAAGACTCACTACCCAGTCTCACGCCATCCTCACGATCGTTGTAATGTTAGAGCCCATTGTTGCAACCACCGTGTCAGTCCATCTCATTAAGGGTTTTCCTCTTTTTTACTGACCCTCTACTTTACCAAGCATGATGTCCTTCTCCAGGGACTGGTCCCTACGGATAACATGTCTAAGGTACGTGAGACAAAGTCTCGCATCTAGCTTCCAAGGAACATCCTGGCTGTACATCTTCCAAGACAAATTTGTTCGTTCTTCTGGCCGTCCATGGTATATTCAATATTCTTCGCCAACACCACAATTCAAAGGCATCAATTCTTTGGGCTTCCTTAGTCATTATCCAGCTTTCACATACATACGAGGAGATTGAAAATACCATGGCTTGGATCAGGCACACCTTAGTCCTCCAGGTAACATCTTTGCTTTTAACACTTTAAACAGGCCATTTGCAGCAGATTCGCCAATGCAATACATCGTTTGATTTATTGAGTGCTGCTTCCATGAGTATTGATTATGGATCCAAGTAAAATGAAATCCTTGACAACTTCAATCTTTTCTCCATTTATCATGATGTTGCTTATCAGTCTAGTTGTCAGGATTTTTGTTTTCTTTATGTTGAGGTGTAATCCATAGGGAAGGCTGGAGTCTTTGACCTTCATCAGCAAAGTGCTTCAAATCCTCTTCATTTTCAGCAAGCAAGGTTGTGTCATCTGCATATTGTAGGTTGTTAATGAGTCTTCCTCCAATCCTTTCGCACACAGTACAGCTTCTTGGATTATTTGCTCAGCATACAGATTGAGTAAGTATGGTGAAAGGATACAACCCTGATGCACAGCTTTCCACACAATATTCTTTTGTTTTGTTCGAATGACTGCCTCTTGGTCTATGCACAGGTTCTACATGAACACTATTAAGTGTTCTGGAATTCCCATTCTTTGGAATGTTAACCATAATTTGTGAATAACAGTGAATTTTGTTTAGGGACCATGATTTGTTGACAAATGTATATCTTTAAACACTCAAATTACACTCATTTTTGTGAGACACACATCGGGATGGACAGAAATCAAGGCAGAATTCAAAGATTAAACAGCAGCATCAAGTCTCCGTCTCCAATTCAACCTGAGGCCTGTGCCCATTGAATGGAATGGTGAGCAAACTGCTCACACTTTTGAAAATTTTTATCAATTTTTCTTCTTTTTAAATTTTTTTAGTAAACAGTGCATTTGTTAAATGTGTTTATATGACATCCACTAAATACAAAACAATGGACATATGAGTATATACAAGTATAGAATTATAACTCAATAACTTGTGAGTTGCTAAAAATGAATACTGATTTGGATTTGGAGCAAGAAACGGCGGTAAGCAAATTTACAAAGGAAGGATTGCTTTGATGTCTATAGTGAAAGATAATCATTTATTAAGAGAAGAGAACTAACATTTATGGAGTATCTTCCCCTGCCTAGTGTTTTACATATCTTTTCTCTCTTAATCTTTGAGAAATCTTATGAAGAAACTCTTATTATTCCCAGTTAACAACAATGGAAACAATTCAAGAACTTGCTCATAGAGTTTGTATATGGTGGCACCAAGACTTGAACTCAGTTTTGTATGACTCTGAAATTTGTATTCTGGCTATGACAGAATTCTATCCCTCAGCAGACAGCACATCTTAACATCCTATGCATGAAATTCCCTTCTTTATGTAGAAGCATGGGAGAGATCTCCATGCTGGCTTCCAACCAAGAGTAACTTATTGAGGGTCTCCTGAGAAACTGGTATGATTTTCTTAAGACTGCTCTGGGCATGTCTTTTTATTCTATCATTCCTATTAGATGCTTACTGTCCAAATTTGTGGCCTATCTCTAACAAGGTTGAGAAACTCCTCTAAGAATTTTTTATTCAAACTTCACTCCTGACTTCATGTTAACTTTTCTTTCATGCTGTGCTTTGTCCCATTTCATAAGCAGTTATTTTATGTCAGTTTATTTTATAGCATTGTTATGAATTAATCATTTAAATCTTTCCTATAATAATAAAGCATGGCATAAAGAATGAAATAAAAATTCCAAATACGGATCATTCACAGTCAGAGAATGACTTTAAGAATAAGGGATTAACATGGGGAAAAAAACGAGAAAGCTATAGAAATATACATAACAACACAATTAAACTTGCTGTTTTCTTATTGTTGAAGCCTTTATGTGTTACATGTAAGAAACGGAGAACAAGGAAGGAAGGATTTGTAGGAATTTATAGTATTTATAGGAAAGGGTACTCATTTAGTTTTTTTGTATGTGCTATGTATCAGGCACTATGCTAGATCTTGGGGTAGGAAGATAAATAAGACATATACTCACCCCTTGTTTACAAATAATTGCCATTAAGTGTGACTGGTGTTATAATAGGAGCCCTGGTGGTGCAGTGGTAAGCACTCGGCTGCTAACCAAAAGGTTGGCAGTTCAAATCCCCACCAGTGGCTCCTTGGAAACCCTGTGGGACAGTTCTACTCTGTCCTACAGGGTAGCTATGAGTTGGAATCGACTCAACAGCCTGGTTTGGTTTGGTGTTATAATAGCGATGTGTACAAGACACTCTGAGATTAATACAATAAAATGAATGAGAGCTTCACCTTTAAACTAAAACAGATCTGGATTTGAGATTGCTCTTGACTTACACGAGTTTGAATGAAAACTTAACCTCTCTGTGCCTCACCTGAGAAATGGAGATGGTACTAGTATCTATCTTGTATGTTGTTGGTATATTTAAATAAAACAAAAATAAAATGCTCAGCATAGTGCCTGGCACTTAATAATTGCTGAATAAATGCTAAATAGTAATAGTTTTGAGAACTACTGAGTTCAGTTCTTCCTTGTTTTGATAATATTTTATTAACTATCATTTTGGAAGTGTTCTACTTTTATTTTCCAAAAGTCTGGGATATTCATCCAGCAGAATAGTTGTATTACTTGTAAAACTTTGCAATGTAAAATTGCTTTAAGTTAGCAAGAACTCCCTAAGGAGTATTAGCGTGCCAAGTATTTTAATCATAAGGATCGAAAATGTTAAGGTCATGTTTCAAAAATACGTTGTCATGGATTGAATTGTGTCCCCAAAAAATGTGTGTAGAAACTTGGCTAGGTCATGATTCCTAGTACTATATGATTGTGTTATCTGATGTGATTTCCTTATGTGTTGTAAACTCTACCACTATGATGAGATTATATGTGATCTCCTCATGTGTTGTAAATTCTATCACTGTGATGAGGTTATACTGATGAGGTTGACAAGATCAGTGTCTTAATGCAATCTCTTTTGAGATATAAAAGAGAGAAGCGAGCAGAGACAAGGGAACCTCTATCACCAAGAAAGCAGTGCTGGGAGCAGAGCGCGTCCTTTGGACCTGAGGTTCCTGTGCAGAGAAGCTCCCAGACCAAAGGAAGACTGATGACATGGACCTTCCTGCAGAGCCAACAGAGAAAGCGTTCCCCTGGAGCTGACACCCTGAATTTGGACTTGAAGCCTATTGAACTGTGAAGAAATAAACTTCTCTTTGTTAAAGCCATCCACTTGTGGTATTTCTGTTAGAGCAGCACTAGATGACTGAGACGTACGTATTCTTAGAAATTCATCATTTAAATTCACGTTTAAAAAGCATAAAATTATCTTCAACTTTTCTAGCGAACTTTTATTTAAGTAATGACTCTTCTAATCAGTCTGATAAAGTTATAAATAAAAAGGTCCACTGTGATCTCCAGAAGCCCTGGTGTTGCAGTATTTAACAGCTACAGCTGCTAATAGAAAGATCAGCAGTTTAAATCCACCTGCTTCTCCTTGGAAACCCTATGGGGCTGTTCTGCTCTGTCCTGTAGGGTTGCTGTGAGTTGGAATCGACTCAACGGCAACTGGTTTGGGTTTGAGTTTGTGATCTCCAAGACCCAAGTTTCTATCAAATCAAGAAAATTACTCCCGAATATTTTAGTTTGTTTGCTTATGGAAATTGATCCAATCTCTAACTTGGCCAATGAAGAAAATAGTAATTAATTAGAACAACTATTTATTGAGTGTCACTATGGTGTTATTCCAGGCACTTGGGACTAGATCAATAAAAGTAGAAAAGTCCTTACCCTCATGGTGCTTGGCTTCTAGTAGGGAAGACAGATAATACACAAATAAACCTGGGTCAGTGAAAAAGAGGAAGATCCTTGACAAGATAGACTGACACAGTGGCTACAACGATGGGCTCAAGCGTAACAATTGTGAGGATGGCACTGGACCAGGCAGTGTTTCTGTCTGTTGTACAAACGGTGGCTATGAGTTGGAACCAACTCGATGGCACCTAACAACAACAACAAACCTGTAATGGCTGGTGGTGATAAGTGCTATAAGGAATAAAAAAGCAGGGAAGGGAATGAATGATGAGGCATGTAGTGCTTCTTTAGATAGGTTGATCAGAGAAGGCCTTTAAGATGGTAATGTAACATTTCAGTACAGTCTCAAACAAAGTGAGAGAGATGGCCATCCTAATATCTGTGAAAGAGCATTCTAGGCAAAAGGAAGAGCAAGATAAAATACTCTGAGAAGAGAATGTATTTAGAATGTTCTAGAAAAAGGAAGAAGCTGAAACACAGTGAGTTGGGGCTGAGATGGGGAGTGGAGTGAGGCGGGGTGGAATGGAGGAAATTACATCAGAGGTAGCAGCAGATGAATTTTCACTCAATATATAATATACATTGAATTTATATTGTCAAGGAAACAAGCTATGACTCATAGTGGTTAAGAGCTGTGGCTGCTAACCAAAATGTTGACAGTTCGAATCCACCAGGAGCTCCTTGGAAACCCTACTCTGTCCTTTAGGGTTGTTATGAGTTGGAACCCTTATTTGTCTGTCAGTTTGTCATACTGTGGGGGCTTGTGTGTTGCTGTGATGCTGGAAGCTATGCCACTGGTATTCAGATACCAGTAGGGTCACTCATGGAGGACAGCTTTCAGCTGAGCTTCCAGACTAAGGCAGATTAGAAAGAAAGAACTGGCAGTCTACTTGTGAAGAGAATTAGCCAGTGAAAACCTTATGAATAGCAGCTGAACATTGTCTGATATAGTGCCTGAAGATGTGCCCCCCAGGCTGGAAGTCTCAAAAGACGACTGGGGAAGAGCTGTCTCCTCAAAGTAGAGTCAACTTTAATGACATGGATGGAGTCAAGCTTTCGAGATCTTCATTTGCTGATGTGGCAAGACTCAAAATGAGAAGAAACAGTTGCAAACATCCATTAATAATCAGAACATGGAAAGTACAAAGCATGAATCTAGGAAAACTGAAAATCATCAAAAATGAAATGGAACACATAAACATCTATATCCTAGGCACTAGTGAGCTGAAGTGGACTGGTATTGGCCATTTTGAATCAGACAATCATGTGGTCTACTATGCCAGGAATGACAACTTGAAGAAGAATAGCATTGCCTTCATACTCAAAAAGAACACTTCAAGATCTGTCCTGAAGTACAACGCTGTCAGTGATAGGATAATATCCATACGCCTTCAAGAAAGACCAGTTAATACGACTATTATTCAAATTTACCCACCAACCACTAAGGCCAAAGGTGAAGAAATTAATATTTTTACCAGCTTCTGCAGTCTGAAATTGATTGAACATGCAATCAGGATGCATTGATAATTACTGGTGATTAGAATACGAAAGTTGGAAACAAAGAAGAAGGATTGGTAGTTGGAAAATATGGCCTTGGTGATAGAAACAATGCTTGAGATCGCGTGATAGAATTTTGCAAGACTAATAACTTCTTCATTGCAAATACCCTTTTTCACCAACATAAACAGCGACTATACACATGGATATCACCAGCTGGAATTTACAGGAATAAAATTGACTAATCTGTGGAAAGAGACAATGGAAAAGCTCAATATCATCAGTCAGAACAAGGCTAGAGGCCAATTGCGGAACAGACCAGCAATTGCTCATATGCAAGGTTCAAGTTGAAACTGAAGAAAATTAGAACAAGTCCACAAGAGCCAAAGTACGACCTTGAGTGTATCCCACCTGAATTTAGAGACTGTCTAAAGAATAGATTTGATGCATTGAACACTAATGACCGAAGACCGGACAAGTTCGGGAATGACATCAAGAACGTCATACATGAAGAAAGCAAGAGGTAACTAAAAAGACAGGAAAGAGAGAAAAGACCTAAATGAATGTCAGAAGAGACTCTGAAACTTGCTCTTGAATGTCCAGTAGTTAAAGCAAAAGGAAGAAAGGATGAAGTAAAAGAACTGAACAGAAGATTTCAAAGGGCCGCTTGAGAAGACAAAGTAAAGTAGATAATGACATGTGCAAAGACCTGGAGATAGAAAACCAAAAGGGAAGAGCACACTTAGTATTTCTCAAGCTGAAAGAACTGAAGAAAAAATTCAAGCCTCAAGTTTCAATAGTGAAGGATTCTATGGGGAAAATATTGAACGATGCAAGAAGCATCAAAAGAAGATGGAAGGAATACACAGAGTCACTATACCAAAAAGAATTGGTCAACATTTGACCATTTCAAGAGGTAGCATATGATCAGGAACTGATGGTACCAAGCTGCAGTGAAGGCATTGTCGAAAAACAAGTCCCCAGGAACTGACGGAATATCAACTGAGATGTTTCAACAAATGGATGCAGCACTGGAAGTGTTCACTCAACTATGTCAAGAAATTTGGAAGACAGCTATCTGGCCAACAGACTGGAAGATATCCATATTTATGCCTATTTGCAAGAAAGGTGATCCAACCTAATGTGGAAATTATCTAACAATACCATTAATATTACATGCAAGTAAAATTTTGCTGAAGATCATTCAAAAGCGGCTGCAGCAGTATGTTGACAGGGAACTGCCAGAAATTCAAGCCAGATTCAGAAGAGGACGTGAAATCAGGTATATCATTGTTGATGTCAGATGGATCCTGGCTGAAAGCAGAGAATACTAGAAAGATGTTTACCTGTGTTGTATTGACTATGCAAAGGCGTTCGACTGTGTGGATCATAACAAATTATGGCTAACATTGCAAAGAATGGAAATTCCAGAACACTTAATTGTGCTCATGAGGAACCTATACATAGATCAACAGGCAGTTGTTTAGACAGAACAAGGGGAATCTGCACGGTTTAAAGACAGAAAAGTTGTGTGTCAAGGTTGCATCCTTTCAACATACCTATTCGATTTGTATGCTGAGCAAATAATCCGAGAAGCTGGACTGTGTGAAGAAGAACGTAGCATCAGGATTAGAGGAAGACTCAAGATGACACAACCTTGCTTGCTGAAAGTGAAGAGGACTTGAAGCACTTACTGATGAAGATCAAAGACCACTGTCTTCAGTATGGATTACACCTCAGCATAAAGAAAACAAAAATCTTCACAACTGGACCAATAAGCAACATCATGATAAATGGAGAAAAGATTGAAGTTGTCAATTATTTCATTTTACTTGGATCCACAGTCAATACCCATGGAAGCAGCAGTCAAAAAATCAAGACACATTACATTGGGCAAATCTGCTGCAAAAGACCTCTTTAAGGTGTTGAAAAGCAAAGATGTCGCCTTGAAGACTAACATGTGCCTTACCCAAGCCATGGTATTTTCAATCAACTCATATGCATGTAAAAGCTGGACAATGAATAAGGAAGACCGACGAAGAATTGATGCCTTTGAATTGTGGTGTTGGCGAAGAATATTGAATATACCATGGACTGCCAAAACAATGAACAAATCTGTCTTTGAAGAAGTACAACCAGAATGCTCCTTAGAAGCAAGGGTGGCAAGACTACATACAAAGTCTTACATACTTTGAAAATGTTGTCAGGAGGAATCAGTCCCTGGAGAAGGACATTATGCTTGGTAAAGTAGAGGGTCAGCGACAAAGAGGAAGATCCTCAATAAGATGGGTTGACACAGTGGCTGCAACAACGGGCTCAAGCATAACAACGATTGTGAGCATGACACAAGACTGGGCAGTGTTTCGTTCTGTGGTGCATAGAGTTGCTACAGGTCAGAACCGACTTGACAGCACCTAACAAGAACAACAACAACATGAGTTGGAATCGGCAATGGGTTTGGTTTGCTATAATATACTCACTATTTACTATCATACACATACTACAACAAGAAAACAAAATGACTGGATATATGGCCCTAAATTAAACGGGTCATGAAAAAAAAAGAGAACAAATAAATTATTCTTATCATACCCCTCATTCACCCCCTTAAATCATTAAGTGGCAGGACCAATATTTTAATCAAGATTTGTCTGATTTCAAAGTTCATGCGCTTGATTACTGTGAATCATCTTAAAATTTTATTTTCCCAAAGCATCTTCTCCCCATGAAGCATCTAAGTTATGTTCTCAGGATGCAATTTATCCTTGTTCCAGGCATCCTACCTAAGGCTCTTATCCCCCTTTTGCAGCTGCAATGCCGAGCACCTTTGCTGCACCTATCATAGGGGATTTACTACTCATGTGGCCATCTCTCAGGCCAGGGAACTTAGTGTCCCCTGCACTGCCTCCTAGGGAAAAGTGATTGTATTTGTTTTCTAGAGCTGCTGTAACAAGTACCAGAAGCTGGAAGGCATGAAACAGAAATGTATTGTCTCACAGTTCTGGAGACCAGAAGTATGAATTATAGGTTTTAGCAAGGCCATGCTCTCTATGAAGGCTCCACGGGAAGATCCTTCCTTATCTCTTTCAGCTTGATAACTCATTGCAGTTGAGTAAATTCCAACTGATAGCAACCCATAGGACAGAGTAGAATTGCCCCATATGGTTTCCAAGGATGTAATCTTTATAGAAGCAAACTGCCACATCTTTCTTCCAAAGAGCAGCTGGTGGGTTCAAACCACCAACATTCAGTTAGCAGCTGAGCACCTAACCACTGCACCACCAGGTCTCCTTTTTAGCTTGACAGCCTCAGGCATTCTTTCGCTTGTGGCAACATAACTCTAATCTCTACCTCCGTCATCACATGACGGTCTTCCCTCTGCATCTATCTTTTCTGTGTCTCTTCTCTTTTAAGGACAACAGTCATGTTGTCTTCTCCAGTATGACCTCATGTTAACCTAACTATACCAGCAAAGACATTATTTCCAATCAAAGTCACATTCACAGGTACTAGGGGTTAAGACATGAATATATCTTTTAGGGGGACACAAATCACCCACAACACTTGTGATAATGAAACTAACTGTGGAGAAGAAGCCTGTATACAAAAGGCCTGCTTCTCTCAGTGAAGATATGGATCTCATACGAGTCAGGAAATAATTTCATATGAGGCTGACCTGAAGATCCAGTGGGGAACCCTGGTGGCGCAGTAGTTAAGAGTTCGGCTGCTAACCAAAAGGTTAGCAGTTCAAATCCACCAGCTGCTCCTTGGAAACCCTACGGGGCAGTTCTACTCTGTCCTATAGGTTCACTATGAGTCAGAATCGACTTGAAGGCAAAGAATTTGAAGATCCAGTAAAGGAAAGGAAAGGCAGAGTGAGAACAGACAAAGTTACTACAAAAACAGATTTCTTCTCGGCACAATCCTTTTGCGCTAGTAGTCTAGCCAGTTTCAATCACTTCCCTCTTGGGTATAATCAACTCTCAATTTGTCTCTTCCTCACTGACTGAGCTCTTAAAAACTTTTGTCACTGAGGATGTCAACACTTTTTTTTTTTTACCCCCCCTTCTAATGATTCCCAACAACTGTAATTAGTGTTCAAGTTTATCACTCATTCAGTGCTCTGCGTCAACTTCCTTGATCTACTTTGCAATAATAGCCTTCACCTCTACCCCATTCACTTGGTTATCTATGCCTCTAGTATCTTGAACCCTGTGATTTCTATCTCTGAACAAGATCTCCTATCCCTCCACCTCTTCTATTCCCTCAGTTTGAGTAAGTTTGCTCTTTGCTGTCTTTGTGACTTTCCCCATCTTTCCCAGTTTATTAGCTGGCATTCAACTTCATTGTCTCTTATCACACCCCTGATTGGCCCCTTTAAACAAACAGGTGTGATCCTGTGCCCTGATGCCATAAATGCCCTCCAACAAGTCAGTTGGATTACACCATATCTTGATCTATTTCGACTCCCTCAGAATTCTGAATTTATCACTAAGTTTCACATTTATGATATCGTCTTACTCTCTGGACTTGCAACTGAGCACTTCATTTATTGTTACAACCTTCTTTTCCCTCCAAGATCATTGTTGTTGTTGTTAGTTGCCATCGAGTTGGCTCCAACACATGGTGACCTTATGTACAAAGAACAAAACATTGGCCAGTCCTTTGCCATCTTCATCATCATTGATATGTTTGAGTCCATTGTTGTTGCTGTTCTGTTAATCTGTCTCATTGAGGGTTTTCCTCCTTTTCCTGACCCTCTACTTTACCAAATATGATATCCTCTTCTAGTGATTGGTCTTTCCTGATGATGAGGCCAAAATAAGCAAGACTGTTTTATTCATTGTTGCAGAAGTCCATAATATATTCAGTATTCTTTGCCAATACAACAATTCAAACACATCAGTTCTTCTGTTTTCTTCTCTTTTTTTTGTTCTCTAGCTTTCACATGCATATGAGGTGATTGAAAAGATCATAACTTGGGTCAGATGCACCTTAGTTATCAAAGTGACATCTTTGCTTCATAAAACTTTAAAGAGATCTTTTGCAGCAGAATTGCCCAATGCAATATGTCATTTGATTTCTTGATCACTGGTTCCATGGACGTTAATTATTGATCCAAGTAGAAAGAAATTGTCAGCAACTTAGATTTTTTCTCCATTTATCTTAATTGGGTTTTTCTTGGTCTGTGATGCCTATAGGCATCTGGATAAATACCCTTCTTGTAATTGTGCGGTCCTGAATCCTCTCTTTGTCACAACCCTTATGGGTTAAGCTGTTACTGATTCCACCCACTCCCATATGTATGATCTAGATAGATCTCTAACCAAGCAGAATCCTAGGCCTCATCATGTCAAGTATATTCCTGCCAACTCACATCTTTCTGTTCCTCTCTTGACTATAAATTACCCTGTGTCCAAATCACTCTACTGAATTGCCTTGTCTAATCCCATTCTAGGATGTCTAAATACTGTTAAAGAAAACGTATAATTACGTTGGTTGGACTCCATTAAAATTTTTGTTCTTCACTCTCAGTGAGATAGGCAATTCTTTTAATCATTCTTAGTCAGTTTCTAACACTTTCCTTTCAATGACAGCTTAAAAAAAAATCGTTGTGGTTCTTCTCAAGTATTCAGTACTATTCACAGCCCCTGCTTCTCAAGAAAAAGACGACCTAGTTTTTTCGTAAGTAAAATTTGTTTGTCATGCAAGCACTTCCCCAATTTTACTACCTAATCTTTCAAACATATTATTCCTTCATCATCTTTTCCTCTCCTTTCTGTATCAGTTAAAGTTCTTTGGCTGTGATGACAAAAATAGACTCGCTAGGCAAAGTAGAATTTATCAGAAGATATTATGAGATCATAGTATCAACAAGAAACCTGAAGATGCGGATTTGGAAATTTTGGGGAACCCAAGAAGCCCCAGAGGGAATTATAAAAACAGTCTCTTTGATGACAAAAACAGTTTGGTGTTCCAGTCCTTACCTCTGGGATGAATCCAGCTGTCTCCAGTCTCTTGTCACTCCACTCACTATTAAACTTCTGGAGAAAGAGCATCCCAATGACTTAACTTGGATTACAGAAGTTGCTTCTTGGCTAAGTGGAAGCCTAATTACAGACCTGTCAGTTTATATAACCAATGGAGAAGTAATATTTCCCTAAAAGGGGATCAAAGAGAAGAAGAAAAATGAATGCTATGTAGTCAAAACACAACAAATCCACTCTATCTCTTGTTTCTGAGAAAGAATTGGTTCTACTTTTCCCAGTTCTCCCATAGGGTTCCTAATTTAATCTCTCTTAGGATTGTATTAAAAAGAAGCCCTGGTGGTGTAGTGGTTAAGCAGATCTGCTAACCGGAAGATTGGCGATTCAAACCCACCAGCTGCTCTGTGGGAGAGTAGACCTGGTGATCTGCTCCCTTAAAGATTACAGGCTAGAAGACTGGATGGGGCAGTTCTACTCTGTCCTCTCAGCTCATTTGTTGTTGTTGTTAAGTGCTGTCAAGTCAGTTCCGACTCATAGCCACCCAAAGTAGAACAGAATGAAACATTGCTTGGTCCTGCACCATCCTCACAATTGTTGTTATGCTTGAACCCATTGTTGCAGCCATTGTGTCAGTCCATCTCATTGATGATCTTCCTCTTTTTTGCTCACCCTCTAGTTTACTAAGCATGATGTCCTTCTCCAGGTCCCTACGGATAACATGCCCAAAGTATGTGAGACCAAGTCTTGTCATCTTCACTTCTAAGGAACATTCTGGCTGTACTTCTTCCAAGAAAGATTTGTTTGTTCTTCCGGCAGTCCATGATATGTTCAATATTCTTCTCCAACATCATAATTCAAAGGCATCAATTCTCCTTTGGTCTTCTTTATTCATAGTCCAGCTTTCTCACGCATATGAGGCAGTTGAAAACACCGTGGCTTGGGTCCTCAAAGTAGCATCTTTGTTTTTCAACATTTTAAAGAGGTCTTTTGCAGCAGAATTGACTCAGAATTGACCCTAACAACAAGTATCATATTATAACCTTTCTCTCCAATATATTCCTTCTAATACTGGGTCCTCTTTTTTTTTCTGTTGAAAACCATCACATCTTTCCAAGTCTCTAAATTATAAACCTCAGAGTCATTTTTGACTCTTTCCTCTTATTTATTGACTCTCATCTATTTAATTAATTTTAATGTTTTGTTGGTATTAGGTGCAAAATATCTCTTCAACTCAACTCCTTTCTACTAGTCTCAGTTTAAACTTCCCTGAACTATTATAATAACATCCTAGATGATTTTTCTTCCTCCAAACTTTTCCAAACTAGTGTTTGGTATTGTTTCCAGAATTATTTTTCTGAATTAGAATTTACCAAAGGAGTATAAACAATATTCTTATCATGTCACTTTCCTCCTTGAAAAACTGTATTGGATGTCTAGCAACTTCCTGATAAAGTCCAATCTTCTTATTCCATTGCCTTGGTTTTGTAAGGCTGCCAAGATAAAATACCACAAAATTGATGACTTTAAAAACATTCATTTATTTTCTCATAGTTCTGGAGGCTACAAGGCTAAATCAGGGTCTTGGCCATTTTGATTCCTTCTAGGGGCTTTGAGAGAGGAACTATTCTATGATTCTCTTCTAGTTTTTGGTGGCTGCCGGCAATGCTTGGCATTCCTGTGATGCTTATAGATGCACCAGCCTCTGTCATCAGATGGCTTCTGTCTTTTTCCTGTGTGTCGCTTATCCCCTTTTATAAAACACCATTCAGAAGGGATTAGGACTAGGACCCACCCAGCTTCAGTATGAGCTTGTTTAACTTAAGTGATACCGAAAGAAAAACCCTATTTCCAAGCAAGATCACAATCACAGGTACAGAATTTAGGACTTCAACATATTTTTGGGAGGTATACAATTCAATCCATAACACCAGTTATGCAAGACCCTACATACCTGGCCTCAATTTACATTTTCCAGAATCAACCTCAGCTATTCTTCTTTAAACATCCTCCTGAGAACAGACAATGCCCACCCTACTATTTCACACTTGCCCTTACTATTATGGACATTATGATGGTTTCCCTAACAAACCTACCACCCATTGGACAGTAGTCATGGATTTGGAGAGAAAAATGGCTCCACCCCAGATCTAAGGGTGCTTTTGATTGTTTGAGTCCAAGCATGGTATCCATTTCCAGTTGCCACAATGATTGGTTCATAGAAATCAGGCTTAAACCAACTGATCTGTGGCATAGCTATGGCCAAAGTGAATGATTTAACAATAAACTTAGTATCTGAGAAAGAAGGCTTCCTACTCTTCTGGGAGCTTTCTCTTTTCACCTCTGTATTGTAGTGCTAGAGTTTGAATCTTGGAACGATTACAGCCTTTTTGCTCCCATGAAGGAAACCAACCTGAGGACAAAGTCATTCCAAAGATGAAGACACAACTGAGGTATCATAGAGGAAAGAACCAGAGACACTGGATAAAGCCAGCTTTGAAGCTGCCTGACCTCAGGACCTCTAGTTAAGTGTGTCAATACCTTTCTTTATTGACTAAACCGTTCTGAGTCAGGTTTTCTATTACTAACTGTTCAAAGCATCTTAACTGATACACTGTTCACCATGATTAGGCTGTTCTCTCCCCAATTCTATAACTGGAAAATATCTAATCTTCTTTTGAAGCCAAGCTAAATTGGCATATCTTCAATGAAGCCTTTCTTATAGCACTAGCAAGGATCATTTAAGCTTTTATTCTTTCATTGTACTTCGTTCTTATTACTAGTAGTTATTGATCTGTTCAACATTTATTTATTGAGCATTTTCTATGTGCCAGATTCTCTTACAGGCACTGAAAACACAGAAATCAGAAAATTCACAAAATTCTCAGCCCTCATTGACCTTATATTCTAGTGAACATGACAGAAACTAAACACCAACAAAAAGGTAACATGTTGAAAGATATAAAGTATTATGGAGATAAATAAACCCAGAAAAAGGGATATGGAGTGCTGGGTGGAGACTACAATTTAAAATAGGTAATCAGGGAAGACCTCACTATGAAGGTGGCATTTGAGCAAAGAGTCAAGAGAGGTAAGAAAGTTGGTAAATACCTGCGGAGAAAGTGAGACAAGAGTATATTTGTTATGTTCAAGAAAGAGCAAGATTGCAGTGTGGCAAGAGAAGAGGGAGTGGGCAACTGTGGTAGGGGAAGAGGTCAAATTAATAACAGCAGCCAGATCATGCAGGACCTTGCAAGCCATTGACTCTTGCATAGAGGGTTTGGGCAGAGAATTGACAGGATCTAATTTTTCTTTTTAAAGGCTTACTCTGGTTGCTGAATTGACTTTGACTGGATTGAGAATAGACCTTGGGGAGCATTTATCATACTATATAACTGTTAGTTGTTTATCTCTGGAATCTCTTCTCCCATTGAGTGCAAAATCTGCATCTTATTTATTTTAATATGCTTGTGACTTGCAAATGTTTAAGCATCTTAGTAGACAATCGTATTTAATGAATTAGTTTTATTTCCTTTATGAGGCATAAGAAAAATACACATATTAAATGCAATCTGAAAATATTACATTAAGTCCAATTTCACAGATGAGCAACACTAAATTGATAAAGGCAGTAAAGTATAGAAAGAGAAAAAGAGAATAAAAAATAACTTTGCATATAGGTAAATACAGGATAAAGTTTTAAAGCAAAGAGTATATTAAGTCCGGATCTTAAAATGAATTAAAGTCTAAAGGAGTACAAGATTCTAGCATAATCAAGTGTCGCAGTTAAATGCCAGAAGAACTAATAAATCTGTCTTGGAAAAAGTACAGCCAGAATGCTCCTTAGACGTGAAGATGACAAGACTTGGTCTCACATACTTTGGGCACGTTATCCGTAGGGACCAGTACCTGGAGAAGGACATCATGCTTGGTAAAGTAGAGGATCAGTGAAAAAGAAGACCCTCAAGGAGACGGGTTGACACAGTGGCTGCAACAATGGGCTCAAACATAGCAATGATTGTGAAGGTGGTGCAGGACCCTGCAGTGTTTCATTCTGTTGTACATAGGGTTGCTGTGAGTCAGAACCGACTTGGACAGCACTGAACAACAGCAACATAGTGTAATGTGGTGTGTCTCCGTTAAAACTAAAGCACTGTTGAAACTCTAGAAAGTTAGCCATTTCCCAAATGACTATGTCTAACATTGGCATAGACAAATGACCAGGTAAGTATTCCACAGTTAAATAAACTTGTCTCTTGAATCTAAATCAAATTATATGTTTGAGGCATATGTGTATTACTTGCTAATACAGATTTTCAACTTCACTGAATTTTCAGACCGTTAATAGGTTTCAGTGAACTTGTTCTTCTGCACCATCATTTGTCTGGGGTTTGAAAAGCTGTAGATTCACAAGTTAAGCTAGAAAATATTTATAAGCCCTATGGTGCCAGGCATTAGCAAATGTCCTCCCCTAGACATGTGCTGAAGGGAACAAGCCACAAAACTGCTTCCCTCCCACATAATCCCTCTGGTTCATTGGAATTGGATGACCTTCCTGGGAACTCTTTACAGTGGCCTCTGTGGGTGCCAAAAGCCCAAAAAAGCTTGCTGGGTTGATCTCATTCAAATACTGAGTTTGCTGGGTCCCCATTCAGGCATCTTTAGACACACTTCCTTCTTGCTCAGCAAAACTGCTAATTGGCACAGGAAATATCCTAGCTTTGCCCATTTTCTATAGAAGCTGGAAATGCTTCTGCCTGACTGTGCTGGAAGAATTGTATTTTCAGTGGTATGAATGCCGACAGACATTTCAATTACAATTTTGAGAACAAAATAATACACATGATACAGTCAGTTAGCGTTAAACTTCCTCATGTTACGAGTATAAGTGATGACAAGCAAGAATCCTCCAAAATTCGGGGCTAAAAAAAATGAGTGCTTGGGATATAATCATTTAAATTCAATAAAAGCTGCATGCAATGCCTTTCCGCTTCTATACTCTTTACCTTAATTGAGCCATTTGCACTATTATACACTTAATCTGTTTGTTACTCATTATAAATAACAGGGGCTGTGGTTTGCAAGGAATATTTTTCCATCAGATCAAGAAAACGTGTTGCACTGCCAAGAGTAAAGAAAATTGTTCTTGTATTTGCTGCTAGCCAAAAGCCCAAGTCTCACACATGTCTGAGAAAAAAACAAAAAACAAAACGCTCTCTAATCTGTATTTTTAGGTTCTGCCTGCTTCTCATGTGCCAGTGTAGAGCTGCAGGCAAAAAGAGATATAATGACTAGGGAGAGTAGTACTTGAACCATGTGTCAGAATCATTGAAAACTTTTTAAATCAGTCGTTTAACATTTTGAATGTTTACTTATGTCTACTTTCCAACAGCAGCCTTAGTATTTTGCCTTCTAAATCTAACTGCATATCGTGAGATTTGGGGTTATTCATTGAGAACAAGACAGCAATTTATGACATCTCGTCCTTGCGTTCAGATGATTATGTTTAATAGGATGACTGGCCAGGCAGGTGGTTCTGTATAGAAAAATCCAGGCATTACTAGTCTATTCTGCATGTTATGTATATGAAGTCCATGCTGTCCTAGAGCCAGTATTAGAAGCTATTCAATTCATTAAAATTCTATGTGCTCACAATATGCCCGGAACTGTAGTAAGTACATGAATGGATAAAAAAGAAGTTTCCTGGTGAACTTTTGTTTAGACTCTGTTTGAATTGTGATTTCTAGTTCTTGCCAAGTTGTTTGTTGAAATTAACTTTTTAAGGTTAGTTTCAAAGGGTAATATTTTATGCTACTCAAATTAGAGATCCCTTAATTTGTGAAACAAAGCTAAAAGCAATTTTCAGGAGCATAGTAAGTCAAAGAGGTTGGTGCTTGAAAAGGAACAAACTGACAGTTAAAACAGAATTGACAGTTCCAGAAATAGACCCAAAATACACATGAGAATTTAGTGCATGGCAAAGCTGTTATTTCAAATCAGTGGGGAAAACATCAATTATTTAACTTAGCCAGCAGTGTTGAGACATTCAGCTAGACATTTGGAAGAAGATCAAGCTGACCTCTATCTTATGGTCAAATAAATTCCTAGTAAAACAATGATCTAAAATAATAATAATGAAAAAGGAACTAAAGGAATTAGAAAAAATTACAAATGCAATTTTTTTTGTTTGTTTAGGATCATGAAATGGGTGCAGTCTATTTAAATATAAAATATTACATAAGGCCTATAAAGAAAAATAAATGACAGAATTTACTATGTAAAAATTTGAAGTATCTGTACACCACAAAGGACCCTAAAAATGTCAAAAGTCAGAAGAAAAATATTTGCTGAACATAAAATAGACAAAAAGCTCATGTCCTAGATACATAAAAAATATTCACAAAACAATAAAAAGATAACACCTAAAAGAAAAAATTGGCAAAAATATAGACAGTTTACAGAAAAAGAAACAAACGATCATTTCACAATTCCTGAAAACCTACATATGCTAGAACTATTCAAGATGCTTGGAATACATCATAGAACAAAACAGACACAAATTTCTGTGCTTGGGGAGCTACATTCTCTCATGAGGGGTGGTGGTATAAAAATGAAACCCGTTGTTACTGAGTCGATTCCAAATCATAGTGACCCTATGGGATAGAGTAGAACTGCCCCACAGGGTTTCCAAGGAGCAGCTGGTGGATTTGAATCACTAACCTTTTGGTTAGCAGCCAAGCTCTTAACCACCATGCCACCAAGGCTCCAGAAGACAACAAATAACACACCTAAGAAATAAGTAATTATATAATATGTTACAGCCGTGGTTCCCAGACTATGTACGAAGGCACCCTGGAGTGTCATAGCAAAATTACAGGAGCAGTACAAGTTATTTAAATTTTCAAGGAAAGCACAGAAACATCTATCAGACAAAGTACAAATTAATAGCTTGAAGTAGATCAAATTTTCAACATTAGAACATGTTAAATTTCGTTTGATGACATCATATCTTTTTTAAAAAATGGCTTTTCAGTGGTTACTGTGATAACAGGCAAATATTGTACAAAAATCAGTGTGGATCACGAAATGAGGGTAGTGGTGTTCAATATAATTCCAAATGTTAAGAAGCTATGCAATGTCCAACATGCACACACATCCCATTGGTAGGTAATTATGGCTATTTAAGAATGAAATACAAATATTTTTTTCAATCTATGTGTATTATTTTTAATGGCCATTAGGTTAATATACAAATACTTATTAACTTGTTTGGATATATTTAATAAATATATTTATTAGATATTTCTTTTAGCCTAGGGCTGCTATGAAAAAATTGCGAGACTGTATCAGCTCAAAAGCGAAGATGAGAAAGCAGGAAGGGACAGGAAAACTGGATGAATGGAAACAGGGAACCTGGGGTGGAGAAGGGGGGAATGTTGGCACTTCGTGAGGTTGGCAATCAATGTCACAAAACAATCTGTATATTAACTATTTAATGAGAAACTAATTTGCTCTGTAAACTTTCACCTAAATCACAATTAAAAAAAAATAAAACAAACACAATGACATCAAACAACCAGAACACATACAGTATGTTCCACCTTCTAAGAGCTTCCCTTAAGCAGTTAATGGCCTGGATCTCTGACCATTATGGGAATATTTAAATCAACTGTGGTGTAAACATAATATGGAATATCAAATAGTCCTGAAAATGAATTAAGTACCTTTCATCTTGGTTTTTTTTTTTTTTAAACTGATCTCAGTTGTGCTGAAATAAGTTAACCCCACTTCCTGGTCCATGTGACACAGCACCACTATTGGCCCATACCCAGTGTTCTTGAATTTACTGAATTTTATTTATGTGTTTATGACCTTTTCTTCCACTGAAATAAAGTCGATCCTCATTACTCATGGATTCTGTATTTGCGAATTTGCTTACGGGTTAAAACGTATTTGTAACCCCAAAATCAATACTTGCCAAGCTTTAGTAGTCATTCACCAGCTCACGTGCATGTGCAGAGTGGTGAAAAATTTGAGCTGCCGCGAGGCTCAAGGTTCCAGCTGAGAACAAACAAGGCTGGTCCGGTATTTCTTCGTCCATTGTTCACGGGGACTTTATTGAACCTAATTACCATGACTAACAAGACTCAACTGTACATCAATGACCACACATGAACAACCATACAAACCAAGAATAAAAACTTTAATCATTAAAAACATTGAGAGACTAAGAATGCCATGAACTGAGAGAGTTTGGGAACCTCTGTGTTAGAGAATAACAAATGTTATGAAAAATAAAAGTGCAGGGCACACTTAGTTGAACTGGGAGTGCTGAGGGTGGGTAAGGAAGTGTTGCTGTTTTAAACAGGGTGTGTAGTTCATTGAGAAGGTGGCATTTGAGCAAAGCCCTGAAGAAATGATGGAGTGAGCCATGTGGACAGCTAGGGGGAGAAAGTTTCAAGCAGAGGGCACAGCCAGTGCAAAAGCTCTTCTAAGATGGGAGTGTGCTTAGAACATCCGAGAAGGCCAGCGTAGCTGGAACAGAGTGAGCCAAAGGATAGTGGCAGGAGATAAGGTCAAACAGGTCTGAAAGACAAGTCACACAGGTCATTGAAGAACTCTGGCTTTTGTTCTGAGAAAAATATTGAGTCATTGCATTTTTTAAATAAGTTTTTTAATATGATACTTGATTACAAAATGAGTGAATAGTTTGGTTTAAAACACCGGCACTTATATTTAAATCTTCTGTTATTTCAATAACTATACACCAGGTCAAGTTGAAATATATAAAGTTTGAACTACTGTTACATATGTTTCAAAATTCACATTTTAAAAAATATTGTATTTTTATGCAAATAATGCAGAACTGCTACATTTATTTGCCAACCACTCCCCCCTAAAAAAACCAAAAACCAAACTCGTTGCCATCGAGTCGATTCCAACTCATAGCAACCCTGTAGCTCCCCCCACCAGGAGGTATTTTTGTAAGCACTCTATGCAAATTTTTTTTACAGCAACATGTAAAAAAAATTGGTATAGCAGTGCTTCTGAAAATATCTCCCAAGGGGAGGGTATGGTTGGCAAACAAACGTAGAAGGCTGTTGGTATTTGCGTAAAAATATGGTAAATAAATGTAACTTTTTGTCTTAGAAAAGTTAGCTTTCTATCTATGAAGTGAATCATTTAATGGCATTATTGCTTAGAAACAAAGATGACCTTCAGAGTATTACAGACTACAAATAAACACTTGATTCTCCATCCTCATTTCCCCCAGAAAGAAATCTTTCCAGTAGTCTGGCAGAGCGGTGCCCAATATAAATTAAAAACAATTGAACATAAAGAATCAAACCCAAACCCACTGCCATCAAGTCTATTCTGACTCATAGCGACCCTGTAGGACAAAGTAAAACTTCCTCATAGGGTTTCCAAAGCTGTAAACCTTACGGGAAGCAGACAGCCATATCTATCTCCCATGGAGTAACTGGTAGGTTTGAATTCCAGTCCTTTCGGTTAGCAGTCGAGTGCTTTAACCACTGCACCACCAGATCTCTGACATAAGTAACAGAGGAAGATCATTTTATTTTACAACAATTTTCATCATCGAACATCTAAAGAATTATAAACTGTGATGTTGCTATTTTAAAACAGTAGTGTTTACGTTATTTTTCTGAATGCTTTTAGGAGTGAATTATGCTAACACATTTTAAAATATTTTAAACAACAAATATTTTGCATTACATGAATATTACATGAACATGTTTAATTATATACATGATTTTATTTTGTCCGAGATTAATATCATGTAGGGTCTTCATGACCTGACATAAATATTATAACTGGAGTGAGTTCATCTCAGAATAAGAATTAGGTTATTTATAGACAAATAAGTACCAAAATCACTATTGATAGACTGAAAAGATCAGTATACCTCCAGAGGTACTTAATTCATAGGCAAAATATTAAATACTTGTGTAAAATTTATCCCATTGGATACTTATTTTTAAACTACAGTAAATAATGCTGGTAATATGGCTTTTCAATTACTAGAATTACAAATCTAGTGTAAAATTCTTAATATTTCCAAGAGTTTGTTTGGATAATAATGGCACAAGACTCCTTAAATATATATGTTCTTTTTTTTGGCATTTTTTTTTAATTGTACTTTAGGTGAAGGTTTCAAGAACAAGTAGTTTCTCATTAAACAGTCAGTACACTTATTGTTTTATGGCATTGGTTAACAGCCCCACAACATGTCAACCTTCTCCCTTCTTGACATTTTTTTAATTTTTTTTGGTGAAAATATACATAGCCAAAGATATACCATTTCAAAAATTTCTACATGCACAGTTCAGTGACATTGATTATGTTCTTCCAGTTGTGCTGCTATTCTCACTTTAGAAGAAGGTTTACAGAACAAAATAGTTTCTCATTAAGCAGTTAGTACACATGTTGCCCTATGACAAAGGTTAACAACCCCACTACATGTCAACACTGTCCTTACTCAACCTTGGGTTCCTTATCACCAGCTTTCCTGTCCCCTTCTGCCTTCTAGTCCTTGTCCCTGGACTGCTGTGCGTCCATTAGTCCCATTTTGTTTTATGGGGCTGTCCAATCCCTGGCTGAATGGTGAACCTCGGAAGTGACTTCACCACTGAGCTAAAAGGGTGTCTGGGGGCTATACTCTCAGGGTTTCTCCAGACTCTTTCAGGCCAGTAAATCTAGTCTTTTTTGTGTGTGTGAGAATTTTGTTCTACATCCTTCTCCCGCTCTATCAAGAACCCTCTGTTGTGATCCCGGTCAGAGCAGTCAGTGGTGGTAGCCAGGCACCATCCAGCTTACCAGCTGGACTCAGTCTGGTGGAAGCCTTGGTAGTTTTTGTCCATTAGTCCTTTGGACTAATCTTTTCCTTTTATCTTGTTCTTTTCATTCTCCCTTGCTCCTGAAGGGGTGAGACCAGTGGAGTATCCTAGATGGCCGCTCACAGGCTTTTAAGACCCCAGACACTGCTCACCAAGGTAGAATGTAGAACATTGTCTTTATAAACTGTGTTATTCCAATTGAGCTAGATGTTCCCGGAGACCATGGTCCCCACAGCCCTCCGCCCAGCAATTCAGTCCCTCAGGAAGTTTGGAAGTGTCCATGGAGCTTCCATGACCTTTCCTTGTACAAGTTGTGCTGGTCTCCCCAGTATTGTGTACTGTCTCACCCTTTACCAAAGATACCACTTATCTAATGCCTATTTAGTATTCCCCTCCACTCCGCCCATCCCTCATAACCAACAAAGATTGTTACTTTTTGTGTGTAAACTTTTTACTGAGTCTATGAGTATGTTTATTAACTTTCTCTGTGGTTACCATGAAATTTACCCTTATTTTTCTAAGTTTGAAGCAGTCTGTTATTACTTGGTATCGCCTTGCCTTCCTCTCCATTAAAAGTTCTATACCTACACCATTTCTTCACTCTTTTATTGTTCCGATGTTCTTGCCATTTACCGATTAACTGCTCTGATTCCTTGTTGTATTTCTTTTGGTTTTGGATAATCCTCGAGAATTCATTTCCTAGATTGGTATCTGGCTGGTACGATCCTGCGTCCTAGATTCAGCCTGTGAGCTGAAGTTGTTTGTTCTCAGATTGAAGGATTCCCTTTAATAATTCTTGTGAAGTTTGGTTTGGTTTTTACATAGTCCCTTAATTTCTGTTTATCTGGAAATGTCCTAATTTCACCATCATATTTGAACGAGAGTTTTGCAGGTTATATTATTCTTGGCTGGCAATTCTTTTATTTCAAGGTTTTATATATGTCATGCCATTTCCTTCTTGCCTGCATGGTTTCTGCTGAATAATCTGAGCTTAGTCTTATTGTTCCTCCTCTGTATGTGACTTCTTGGTTTTCATGAGCTGCTCTCAGGATTCTTTGTTTGTCTTTGGTTTTGGTGAGTGTGATTATGATATGCCTTGGTGATTTTCTTTTGGGGTCTATCCTATATGGAGTTCGTTGAGCTTCTTGGATGGCCAGCTTTTCATCTTTCATGATATTGGGGAAGTTTTCTGTCAGCAGTCCTTCAATGATCCTTTCTTTGTTTTCTGTTTTCTCCCCCTGTTCTGGAACTCTGATCACTTGCAAATTTTTGCTTTTGATTGTATCCCACCTAATTCTCAGGGTCTCTTCATTTTTCTTTGTTCTTTTTTCTGAGTTTTCATCAGAGTTGTATCCAAGTGTTTGTCTTCAATTCCACTGATCCTGTCTTCCACCATTTCAGATCTACTCCTCAGCCCTTCTATGACACTGTCCATTTCTGAAATGTTATTGTTTATCTTTTCGGTTTCTAATTGTTATCTTTGTATAATTTCTAGCTGTGAATTTATTTTGGCATTTTTTTTTTCCTGAATTATTTTCCTGAATTCTTCCATTTTTTTTGTCTGTATTTTCCATGAATTTGTCTATTTTTTCCTCATTTTTGTCAGCTTTTTGCTTCAACTCTTGAATAATTCTGAGTACTAGAGATTGGAATTGCTTATCAGGTAGTTCTAGTGCCTTTTCTTCCACTGGGAAGTCATCTGATGTTTTATTTTGGACGCCTACTGGAACCATCCTGTCCTGTTTTTATAAATGTTTTGATACTTTCTGCTGTCTTCGGGGCATTCAGTAGTTATTTTTCTTGTTTACTGATTGTAGATTTGTTTGTTTTGTCCTTTTTTTTTTTAAATTTGGCTATGTCTGAGCAGGCAGGCTGTGTGTTCTTTGTTGTTTGCTCATCTGTGGGCATGATAATTTTCACCTCCTTCTCCAAATGGCAGGGTCAGTTGGTCAGATATGGTACAGCAGGGCAGGTCTAGCTGAAGAGGAGTTGCTGGGATGGGTTGTTTGTGGCACTTACTACAGCCAGCAGGGCAGGTTGGTAATCCGTGCAGGGCAGGTTCCAGTAGGCCATGTCTGTGCTGCTTGGTGGTATGATGTTAAGCGCACGGTGCAGGTAGGCAGGACGAAGGGGGTAGATTGTTAAGTGTGGAGCTAAGATGGGTATGGGAGAGAGGAGAGAGGAACAGGAGCCAAAAAATATAAACAAAAAAAGAGTACTAAGGGAGCTTGCCATTGGAGTGGAGAGATGAGAGACTATGAAATGGAGAAAAACAAAAAGGGGAAGAAGAAGAAGAAAAAAAAGAAAAGAATCAATAAATAAAAATTAGAAGGAATATAAAACAGCAAAGCTCCCAGGGATCCCACTGGTGCAGTACGAGGTCTGGGGAAGTTGTTACCAGGTATTGCAGTACAGCCTGGCTAGAAGGTGTGGAGGAATTCAGCACCAGGTATTCAGGGAACAGGAAGAGAAGGAAGGTGTAGAGAGACAAGATACTGAGTAATGAAGAAAAACAAAAAGGAAAAAAGAGGGAAAACAAAACAAAACAAATTAAAAAAAAAAAAAAGAACAAGAAAAGCCCCCCAAAAAACAGAAAAAAAATACAAAAAAAGAAATGCCCTCAGAGATCCCTCTGCATGTCTGCACAAGCTGAGGGGGTAGGTCCCAAGCCGCATAGCACAGCCCAGCCAGAACAGGCTCCCAACTAGAGAAAAGGAAAAGAAGATAAACAAACAATTCAAAACAAACAAAAGCCCCAGGATCCCACCAGCGTGGCAGCTCAAACCAGGAAGCAGTTCCACACTCGAAGGGAGCTCTGCAGCCCCCCAGGAAGAAGCAAAGATGGCACATGGAGCCAGGTATTTAAGCTAAAGGAGGGGGAGGTGGTGAGAGGTAAGGAAGAAATCAAAAGAAGCAGAAAAAAGCAACACCAGCAGCCAACAAATGGCATTCAGGGAGTCGGTCAGTGCGGGTGGGTGGAATCCAAGCAGCCAGTGCTTCCTGGCCAAGAGACTGTGGCCACGGGAAGCAGAGGAGGCCTAGTGGGGGTGAAGAAGGGTGGGGGATGGGAAAGCATATATCGCCAATTACCGGTTGTTCTTCTCCTGCTGGAAACTCTGTGAAGCTGCTTTCTCGTACCCCCTATTTGCTGGTCTCTGATAGGAGTCCAAGATGGCAGATCCATGCTGCGTTAGCTGATAGGGGACTTCTGCATGAACCTTTCCTCACTCTCTGTTCTCTGTCAGTTTTCTCTCTCCATTTGGTGCTTGGATGAGTTCTTTTATCTCTTCATTTGATGTTTTAGGGTTTCAGGATTGCTATTTTCTCTGTTTGGCTTAGTTTTTCAGATCTTTGCTGTGGTGGGATGGCATGGTGTTTCTGCCTAGAGCACCATGTTGCCGGAAGTCCCTTCTGTCAGTTTCTTATTCCATTTGGTGCTTGGCTGAGTTCTTTATCTCTTCATTTGATGTTTTGGGTTTCAGGGTTGCTGTTTTCTCTGTTTGGCTTAGTTTCTCGGATCTTTGCTGTGGAGGGATAGTTTGGTGCTTCTGCCTAGAGCGCCATCTTGCCTCAAATATATATGTTCTTGTTTTATTTCTAATACCGTGTACTGCAAAAGCACAGCATGATCTGATTTAGAGTTTGAAAGGATAAATCTGGCTGTGAAAGATTGTAGACAGGTCAGGGCAAAAAAATGGATCCTAGTTAAGAGGTGATTGCCTAAATCCAGGAGAAAACTGATAGGTGCTCCAGAAAGGATAGTAGTCATGGAAGTAGTGAGATATAGTTAAGATTCTGGATCTGTTTTGAAGGTAGAAGCAGCAGAGTTTCCTGGTGGGTTGGATGTGAAGGGAGAAAACAATTTTGGCCAGTACAACTGAAAGGATGGAGCACCTATGAACTGAGATGTGGGTTAAGCAGCATTTTTGTGTTATTTTGTTTTGCCTTGTTTTGTTCTTTTGTAGTAAGTTCAGAGGTTCAGTTTTGAGTGTTAAGTTTGAGATGGCATTGAAATATGCAAAAAGATAGAGATCTGGGCTAGATATATTAATTTGAGTGCCTTTGTCATGGCATAGTGGTTAAGAGCTCGTCTACTAACCAAAAGTTCGGCAGTTCTAATCCACCAGCTGCTCCTTGGAAACCTTAGGGGGCAGTTCTACTCTGTCCTGTAGGGTCGCTATGAGTCGAAATCCACTCAATGGCAATGGGTTTGGTTTTTATGTTATTTAAAGCCACTAGCCTATATGAAATTTCCAGGAGAATGAAGATATTCTGAGAAGAGAAATGGGCCGAATACTGATCAAGGAAAACTTCACCACTGTCAGGACAAGAAGAAGACAAGGAACCAGCAAAAAGAATGAAGGAGCAACTAGCAAAGAAATAAAACAACAATAATGAGAACAGTATAACAGAGAGTATACAGCAAATGAGGACTCACAATTGACCACTGGAATTAATAACATGGAGATCTTGGCAAGAGAAGTTTCAAGGAGTCATGAAAGTGATAATCTGATTGGAGTGGGTTTAATAAAGAATGAAAGATGGAGAGATTTCCACATCTATTAATACCAATGAATAAACTGGGTCAATAATCTAGCCAAGGAAAAGAAGCTGGACAAAGCAGAAAAAAGAAAAAAGAAAGAAAGAAAGAAAAAAAAAATATATATATATATATAGGCATTGGAGAGCTAGAAAAGCACTGAAAAATTATGGGTCAAGATTCTGGAGAAGAAGTATCAAAGCATTCAGAGATGCTTACCTCTTAAGAATAGGCAGCTAAAAGGCTAAGTAGAAAGCTGAGTAGAGCTTTCAACAGAATCTCAGGGTTAGGGGAGAAATATTGGACTTCATGCCCTCCCAAGGAGGAAGATCTCTGGCAGAAAATTCTAGCCATTGAATTGGAGCCCTGAAGGTGAGTAGGAATAGGTGGACTCACCCAGAGAATGAAACTTAGTTTCAAATTATCTCAATCCCTGATTGAGTTTAGAAATCAATCAGAGTGGATTTTGCCCCTCAGGTATATTTGGCAATACCTGAGATGTTTTTGATTGTCACACCGGGGGAATGCTACTGGCATCTAGTGAGTGGAGGCCAGGGATGCTGCTAAACATCCTAGAATGCACAGAAAAATTTCCTACAACAAAGAATTATCTAGTCTAAAAAAAAACCTATGATGTTGTTGTTTGCCGTTGAGTTGATTCCGAAGCATAGCAACCCTATATCGCAGAGAGGACTGTCCCACAGGGTTTCCTATGCTGTAATCTTTACAGGAGCAGATTGCCAGGTCTTTTATCCCGCAGAGGCGCTGATGGGTTTGAACTGCCGACTTTTCAGTTAGTAGCTGAGTGCTTATCCATTGAGCCACCAGGACTCCTTTGAAATAAATAAACAAAAACCTATAGGAAACCTCATACTGCCTGATGAATATTGAAAGCCTTTTCCCTGTGATTAGGACAAGGCAGGAATGTCTGGTGTGATGATTCAAAATTATACTGAACGTCTTGATCATAAAACAAGTAAAAGAAATAAAAGGTATAAAGAGATAGCTGGCTGACATTGTTGAAGTTTTGTTATTGTTGTTGTTAATGTTCAGTTTTATTTTTGTTTATAAAGATGGGAGAAATAAGAGTAAGTTTGAATGCTAATGGGGATGATCAAGCAAAGGAGGAAAAAGTAGCCTGAAAGGAAGAGAGGAGAATTACTAGAGAGATGTTCTTGGCAAGAGGGGATGGGGGTTTGTGCACAATTGTAGGAAGGGACTTTATGTCAAAGCCTTGTTAGCTTCATAGCAACAGGTAGGAAGACAAATTATGTGGGTGCAGATGCTTGTGATAGCAGGTATGGATCCACATTTTCTGAGACTCAAAGCAAAGAAATACCCTTTTGGTGAGCTTTAAGAAAAATTGTGAATAGAAAATTAGGTAGGAGAATGAATATTCATTTAAAAAAAGAATTCATACAGACCATCAAATGGAAAACAAAAAGGCTGACAGATAAATATTAGCATATGCAGGAAAGCGCATAATTCTTTTATTAATTGTGAAAAACCTAAATGTGCAGAGAAACAACAAAAATTAGTGTACTGTAAACCTGAGTTGACTCCGACTCATAGTTGATTCCGACTCATAGTTGATTCCAACTCATAGCGACCCTGTAGGGCAGAGTAGAACTGCCCCATTGAGTTTCCAAGGAGCAGCTGGTGGATTTGAACTGCTGACCTTTTGGTTAGCAGCCATAGCTCTTAACCACTGCACCACCAGGGCTCCATTTAAAAAGAAAATAACAACAAAAAAACAATTAGTGTAACAGAATATATTTATTGTAAGTAGATACAATTCAAAGCCAGCAGTGTAAACCCAGAAGGTATCAGGAAGGTACTCTGAAGAGGGGATAGTGAAAATGTGTTATATAGGTCATTGTCATGTTAATTTCTCTGGAGACAGCATCAGAAGACAAGTAGGGTTCCAGGGTTTCTTGCAGAAAGAAAGTCACTAAGGACATGCCATGCATTTTCCAGTCAGACCCTGAGGTTCCTGCTCCTCAAAACTGGCTACACATGGATAATTCTCTAAGAGAACAACGCCTAAGGCAAAACAATCTCTGCTAAATTGCTTACTAGGCTATTGTTTGACTTGAAGGTGACTTAAGTAAGTAGTTGCTTAAAAGTTCAAGGTTCAAAAGGACACCTAAGGGCAGATGGCCTGAGTGGGTCACCCCAACTCCATGGACCCAGAAATCTGGATTCTAAGAGAATTATAACTGTTTCTCATAATTAACTGCTAGACTCACCTCTATTGTTGATTTTGGCTTCTGTAACACTTTTTTTTTTTGGGGAGCATACACTTTTATCACTTCTTTATATGAGCCCTGGTAGCGTAGTGGTTAAGTACTACAGGCTGCTAACCAAAAGGTCGGCAGTTCTAATCCGCCACCCGCCCTTGGAAACCCTATGGGGCAGTTCTACTCTGTCATACAGGGTCGCTATGAGTCGAAATCAACTCGATGACAACGGGTTGGGTTTTTTGGTTTTTGATTTATATGAAAATGTTACTATAATATTATATTATATAGAAAGAATAGAAAGATAATTCAGTGTTTCCACCATGCAAGACTGATCAACTCTTTCTTTTTTATTACTTTTAATATTAGTAGCACAGTGGTTAAGGGTTATAGCTGCTAACCAAAAGGTCGGCAGTTTGAATCCACCAGCCCCTGCCTGGAAAACCAGTGGGGCAGTTCTACTCTGTCTTAAAGGGTCGCTATGAGTCGAAATCGACTCCATGGCAACGGGTTTGTTCTTTTCATTTGGAAATGTAGTAAAGTTTCTTTCATCTTCACAGCTCATTTTAGTAATGCCATATAAACTTGTATAATTGTTAAATTTGGGAAAACTTCTATAAAATTATTTTTTTCACACATGAGCTAAAACATTTTAGAAGATTTCAAGTTTTCTTCTATTGTGGAATAAGAAACTCTGGTGGCATAGTGGTTAAGAGTTCAGCTGCTAACCAAAAAGTTGGCAGTTCAAATCCACCAGGTGGTCCTTGGAAACTCTATGGGGCTGTTCTACCCTGTCCTATAGGGTCACTATGGGTCAGAATCGACTCAACGGCAACGGATTTGGTTTTTTTTTTGGTTTTGTGATTAATCTTGAATATTTATTGAATTGATGATTTTCGTTATTCAATATGAATAACTGAAGCAAAATACGGTTAATCATTAATATGATATAACTAGCTGATAGCTTTGTTGTGAAGATGTATTACGAGTTTTATGTTATTTTTGTCAACGCAGTATTTTGTGTCAAATCAGCAAAAAATCTAAGTCTTTTGCCATTGTGTGCTAATGAGTCACTTTTTTAATTAATTTGATTATAAATCAATTCAAAGGTCTATTCATATTTCTACCGAAACTTTGTCTTTTCCTGTTAACAAATTACTACTTTTGATGTGATCCAATACATTTTTTGTTACAGTTTGCTTCTCAATGTCTAAATAATTTAAATTTGTTTCTTCAGTCTTCATTGATTTTATTTCATATCTACTTATTTTTCATCTAAATATTCTCTCAGTTCTTTAACAAATAAAAACAACAGAAAATGATTCTTCATATACTTTATATATGTTTGAATCAGAAGTTTGTAACTTCTCACTTGTTTTTTGAAACATTCCAAAATGCCTTTCCAAATCGGATTTAAATAATGTGTCTGAATGTTATCACCTTTTTACTTCTCATTTGTGGTTGGCTTTTTGAGTCCTTAAAAATTTTAAAAACCTAAATGCACAGAGAAACACCAGAAATCAGCGTAATGTAATATATTTATTGTGAATAGACACAATTCAAATTGGGTAGAATCAACGCGAAGATATCTGGAAGGAGCTCTGAAAAGGGGATAGTGAAAACAGGTTAAACAGGCCGGTCCGGGCAGGGTAGTCTCCTGAAGTTCATTGTAAATTCCTTCTATGTTGGTTTCTCAGGACACATGCAGAGCTTCAGGCTCAGTCAGTTATAAAAACAGAGTCATTAAGGACATGCCAAAACCAAACCAAACCCACTGTCATCTAGTTGATTCCGACTCATGGCGACCCTATAGGACGAGTAGAAGTGGACCATAGTTTCCAAGAAGTGGCTGGTGGATTCGAACTGCTGACCTTTGGTTAGCAGCCAAGTGTTTAACCACTGCACCACCAGGGTTCCTCACAGGCCTCACATTGGTAACAAAATGGAGAGGGCATGATGGAGTCAATAATACATATTCATTAATTATGCATATATATTGAGGATCCAGTCATGCATATACATTGAGGTCTCAATGACTTATAAGTGACCTTGGACCTTGGAGCTCTCTCTCTTTGGGGCTTCCTGAATTGGTGAGAACATCCATGCACGGAAGGGGGGGTGTAGTACATCCCTGGGGACAAATGGAAGTCTAGTTCTGCTGGGGACCTATCCCAGACCTTGCCTAATGCATCTCTTTGCTTGTATCCTTTCTAGATGTAATAAATGGGTAACTATAAGTATAGGTAGTCTCCGTGAGTCCTGTGAGTCATTCTAAAGAATTATAGAAACCACCGGGGGCAGTGAGAACCAGCAGAGAGGTTGGTGTTTGCCTATTTGGCAAGGATTAGAAGGACTAGAGTGGGTCTGGAAGGGGCTGGAGTCCTAACTTGTGGAGACCTAACTCTGTGTGCTTAGGGTCAGAGAGAGAAAGTGCCACATGGGTGGCTGATGTCAGGATGACGAAGTGGGAAAGCACTTAGTTATCTCGTGCTGCTGTAACAGAAATGTCACAGATGGATGTCTTTAACAAAGAGAAATTTTTTTCTTTCACAGTCTAGGAAAGTAGAAGTCCAAATTCCAGGTGCCAGCTCCAGGGGGAGGCCTTATCTCTCTGTCAGCTCTGGGGGAAGGTCTTTGTCATCAATCTTCCCCTAGCCTAGGAGCTTCTCAGTGCAGAGACCCTCTTGGTTCTTCATTCTTGGTGGCATGAGGTCCCCCTGTCTCAGCTCGCTTCTTTCTTGTATATCTCAAAAGAGATTGACTCAAAATGCGACCTAATCTTGTAGACTGAGTCCTGCCTCATTCACATAACCACCTCTAATCCTGCCTCATTAACATCACAGATTTACAACACATAGGAAAATCACATTAGATGACAAAATGGTGGACAATCACACAATACTGGTAATCATGGTATAGCCAAATTGATACACATTTTTTGGGGACACAATTCAATCCATAACAGTGGGGATATGAGTTATCTTCACATTTTGAAAATCAGCCTTGTGTCTGTTATTTTTAATGCACGTATCTCTTACATATGTTTTTTAAATGCTTGCAGCTGTTCTGTGAGAAACACTTTTAAGAAAATGAAAAAATGTACTGGGAAAAAATATGTGTGAATCATGTATCTGATAAAGGACTTGCATCCAATATATACCAAGAACTATTAACATTCAATAGTAAGAAAAAAAAATGATGCAACTTAAAAATGGACAAAAGAGCTGAATAGACATCTCACCAAAGAAGATATAAAGACGGTAAATAAGCATATTAAAAGATGCTTAACATCATATGTCATTAACCCAGTGCCGTCCAGTCATAATGACCCTATAGGACAGAGTACAACTGCCCTATAAAGTTTCCAAGGAGTAGCTGGCAGATTTGAACTGCCAACCTTTTGGTTAGCTGCCTAACACTTTTATGTCATTAGGAAATTGCAAAATAAAACAACAAAGAGATACCATTAGAACATTAGAACAACAAAGAGATACCATTAGAACATTAGAACAACAAAGAGATACCATTAGATACCATTTAGCCTATTAGAATGGCTAAATCCCAAAAAACTAAAAAAACCAATTATTGGTTAGGATGTGGAGCAGGAAGAACTCTCATTCATTGCTGGTAGAAATGCAAAATGGTATAGCCACTTTGGAAGACAATATGGCAGTTACTTACAAAGCTAAACATAGTCTTAGCATACAATCCAGCTTTTGAGCTCTTAGGTATTTACCTAATTGAGTCGAAAACTTAATGTCCACGCAAAAACCTGTACATAAATGTTTATAGCAACCTCATTTATAATCACGAAAAAGGGAAGAAACGAAGATATCCTTCAATGATAACCAAACTGTGGCACATCCATACAATAGGGTATTATTCGGCAATAAAAAGTAGTGAGTTATTAAGCCACAAAAATACACAGATGAACCTTAAATGCATATTGATAAGTTAAAGAAGCCAGTCTGAAAAGGCCATATACTGTAGGGTTGCAACTCCATGACTTTCTGGAAAATGAAAAACTATGTTGTTGTTAGGTGCCATTGAGTCGATTCCGACTCATAGCGGCCCTATGTACAACAAAACAAAACACTGCCGGGTTCTGTGCCATCCTCACAATTGTTGCTATGCCTGAACTCATTATTGCAGCCACTGTGTCAGTCCATCTTGTTAAGGGTCTTTTGTTTTTCACTGACCCTCTATTTTACCAAGCATAATGTCGTTCTTCAGGGACGAGTCCCTCCTGATAACATGTCCAAAGTGTAGGAGACAAACTCTCACCGTCCTTGCTTCTAATGAGCATTCTTCCAAGGCAGATTTGTTCGTTCTTCTAGCGCTTCATGGTATATTCAATATTCTTTGCCGACACCATAATTCAAAGGTATCAATTCTTCTTCAATCTTCCTTACTCATTGTCTATCTTTCACAGCATATGAGGTGATTAAAAATATCATGGCTTGGGCCAGGCGCACCCTAGACCTCAAAGTGACATTTTCGCTTTTTAACACTTTTAAGAGATCTCTTGCAGCAGATTTGCCCAATGCAATGCATTGCCCGATTTCTTGACTGCTGGTTCCATGGGCGTTGATTGTGGATCCAAGTAAAATGAAATCCCTGACAACTTCAATGTTTTCTCCGTTTATCATAATGTTGCTTGTTGGTCCAGTTGTGAGGATTTTTGTTTTCTCTTTTTGTTGAGGTGTAATCCATACTGAAGGTGTGGTCTTTGATCTTCATCAGTAAGTGCTTCACATCCTCTTCACTTTCATTGAGCAACGTTGTGTCATCTGCATAATGCAGGTGTAAATGAATCTTCCTTCAATTCTGGTGCTTGGTTCTTCCTCGTATAGTCCAGCTTCTTGGATTATTTGCTCAGCATACAGATTGAATAATATGGTAAAAGGATACAATCCTGATGCACACCTTTCCTGACTTTAAACCACACAGTTTCTCCTTCTTCTGTTCAAATGACTGTTTCTTGGTCTAAATACAGATTCCTCCTGAGCACAATTAAGCGTTCTGGGATTCCCATTCTTCACGACGTTATCCATTATTTGTTATGATCCACACAGTCAAATGCCTTTGCATAGTCAATACAACACAGGTAAACTTCTTTCTGGTATTCTCTGCTTTCAGCCAAGATCCATGTGACATCAGCAACGATATCCCTCATTCCAAATCTTCTTCTGAATCTGGCTTTAATTTCTGGCAGTTCCCCGTTGATGTACTGTTGCGACTTCTTTTGAATGATCTTCAGCAAAATTTTACTTGAGTGTGATATTAATGATATTGTTTGATAATTTCCACTTTCTGTTGGATCTCCTTTCTTTGGAATTGGTACAAATGGGTCTCTTCCAGTCAGTTGGCCAGGTAGCTGTCTTCCAATTTTCTTGGCATAGGTGAGCGAGCACTTCTACGGCTGCATCTGTTTGTTGAAACACTTCAATTGGTATCCCATCAATTCCTAGAGCCTTGTTTTTCACCAATGCCTTCAGTGCAGCTTGGACCTCTTCCTTCAGTACCATCAGTTCTTGATCATATGCTACCTCCTGAAATGGTTGAAAGCTGACCAATTCTTTTCAGTACAGTGACTCAGTGTATTCCTTCCATCTTCTTTTGATGCTTCCTGAATTGTGTAACATTTTCCCCGTAGAATTCTTCAGTATTTCAGCTCGAGGATTGAAGCTGTTCTTCAGTTCTTTCAACTTGATAAATGCTGAGCGTGTTCTTCTCTTTTGGCTTTCTGTATCCAGGTCTTTGCACATGTGATTATATTACTTTATTTTGTCTTCTCTAGTCACCCTTTGAAATCTTCTGTTTAGCTCTTTTACTTCATCATTTCTTCCTTTCACTTTAGCTACTTGACATTCAAGAGCAAGTTTCAGAGTCTCTTCTGACATCTGTTTTGGTCTTTTCTTTCTTTCCTGTGTTTTTAATGACCTCTTGCTTTGCTCATGCATGATGTCCTTGTACAACTCATCTGGTCTTCAGCCATTAGTGTTCAATGTGTCAAATCTATTCCTGAGATGTTCTCTAAATTCAGGTGGGATATACACAAGGTCATACTTTGGCTGTCTAATTTTCTTCAACTTGAACTTGCGTACGAGCAGTTGATGGTCTATTCCACAATCAGCCCCTGGCCTTGTTCTGAGTGATGACATTGAGCTTTTCCATCATCTCTTTCCACAGATGTAGTCGATTTGATTCCTGTGTATTCCATCTGGCAAGGTCCACGTGTATAGTCACTATTTCTGTTGTTGAAAAAAGGTATTTGCTATGAAGAAGTCATTGGTCTTGCAAAATTCTATTACGTGATCTCTGGGGTCGTTTCTATCATCAAGGCCATATTTTCCAACTACCAATCCTTCGATTCCAACTTTTGCATTCCAATTGCCAGTAACTATCAGTGCATCTTGACTGCATATTTGATCAATTTCATACTGCAGAAGTAAGGTAAAAATCTTCAATTTCATAGTCTTTGGCCTTGATGATGAAATCGTGTAAATTTTCAGACAATTGATGTTGGTGTGTAAATTTAAATAATAGTTGTATTAACTGGTCTTCTTTTTAGGCTTATGGACATTATCCTATCACCATCAGTGTTATACTTCAGGACAGATCTCAAAATGTTCTTTTTGCCAATGAACGGGACACCATTCCTCTTCAATTTGTTATTTTCAGCATAGTAGATCATATGATTGTCTGATTCAAAATGGCCAATACTAGTCCATTTCAGCTCACTTACGCCTAGGATATCAACGTTTATGTGTTCCATTTCATTTTTGTTGACTTCCAATTTTCCTAGATTCGTACTTCGTACATTCTATGGTCCCATTATTAATGATGTTTGCAGCTGTTTCTTCTCATTTTGAGTCATGCCACATCAGCAAATGAAGGTCCCAAAAGCTTGACTCCATCCACTTCATTCAGGTCGACTGTACTTTGAGGAGACAGCTCTTCCCAATTCGTATTTTGAGTGCCTTCCAACCTGCGGAGCTCATGTTCTGGCACTGTATCAAACAATGTTCCACTGCTGTTCATAAGGTTTTCACTAGCCAGTTTATTTAGAAGTAGACTGCCAGGTCCTTCTTCCTAATCTGTCTTCGTCTGGAAGCTCAGCTGAAACCTGTCCAGCATGGGTGACACTGCTGAGATGTGAAATACTGGTGGCGAATACGCAAGCCTCCATAGTATGACGAACTGACAGACACATAGTGGGAAAAACTATAGAGACAATAAAAAGATCAGTGGTTTCCAGGAGCTCAGAGGAGAGGAGAAAGGTTGAATAGGTGAAGTACAAAGAGTTTCTTAAAGGCAGTGAAACAAGTCTGTATGACACCATAACGGCGCACACGTGACACTATGCATTTGCCAAGACCAGTACATTGATAAATATAAAACATATGACCATTCATAGAGATTGACTGTTCTATACACACAGTAATTTTGTTAAAGTCTATTTTGTTTCTTTGCCTTTTTTGCTATTGTGTGCCGTTGAGTCGATTCTGACTCTTAGCGACCTTACAGGACTGAATAGAACTGCCCCTTAGGCTTTCCTACGCTATAATATTTTTGGCGATGCTACGTCTCACAAACTTTGGACATGTTATCAGGAGGGAGCAATCCCTGGAGAAGGAAGTTATGCTTGGTAAAGCAGGGGATAAGTGAAAAAGAGGAAAATCCTCAACGAGACGGACTGACACAGCGGCTGCAACAATAGGCTCAAGCATAACGATTGCGGGGATGGCGCAAGACCCGGCAGGGTTTCATTCTGTTGTACACAGGGTCGCTATAAGTCGGAACGGACGTGAAGGCACCGAACAACAACAACAACAACAATAATTATGGGAGCAGATTGCCAGGTCTTTTCTCCCGCAGAGTGGCTGGTGGGTTCAAACCAACGACCTTTCAGTTGGCAGCACTTAACCATTGTGCCACCAGGGCTCCTTACTAGAGGGAGGAAAAAAAGATATGGTGTGTTTAAAATTGTGTACTCTGCATCACTAAGTATTTCCCTGACAGGAGACAACTTTTGCTTTGACCAGTTATTAATAAGACCTGAGACCTCCATTTAGAATTTTACACATCAGATAAAGATTGTTTCACATTCTTTTAATAACTGGAAAAAGCAAAGTTGGAGAATAGTATTGCATGCAAATTTTGTACATACAAAAAAAAAAAAATCTAGCAATTAGCAAGAAACAGTGTTTACGTCTAGGGTAGAACTAAGCTTCAGCTTGGAAGTAGACTTTTACCTTCATTTTATACCCTGTTATCATGCAATATTACAATGTACAATGACATTTGAGACAATTAAAATGTGAATGCTGATTGGCTCTTTGATATTAAGAAATTCATGTTAATTTTTTCTTAGATGTATTAAACGTATTGTGTTTATGTTTTAAAAAGTTATCTTTTAGAAATCTCTTTAGAAATATTTACAGATGAAATATATTTAGGCATTTGTCTAAAAACAATATGAAATCAAGAGTAGATTAAGGGGCATAGATAGGGAGGTTTAGATAAAACAAGATTATTCAGGAGTTGAGTATGACTGAAGCTGAGTGATGGTGACATGGGGGTTCTTACACTATTCTGTGTACGTTTGTATGTATTTGAAAGTCTTTGGAATAAAAAGTTTTTTAAAAATAACAACTTTTAATTTATTGGATAGTGCAATAGGTGATAGCTACTCAGATCAAATTTTGTTTCAATTTAATTCCACAAATTATTTGCACTAAGTTTGGGGAATGCAGCGATATACAAATGTTCATGGTGCCAGCCCTCATATTGCTTAAGGTTTAAAAGGAAAGACAATTAGAATTAAAAAAAATTATGATGAGTGCTAAAAGAAATCAAGTACACAGCACTATGGGAGATTAGAGCAAGATCTAACCAAGTTAGGAAGAGAGCAAAGATGAGTAGAACAAAGGTAGGTAAAGAGGAGGATTTGGCAGGTGTGAAGACCAGGAGTAGAGAGAAAGCAGGGTATATTTTCTGAAATACTGGTGGCATAATGGTTGAGAACTCAGCTGCTATCTGCAAGGTTTGGAGTTTGAATCCACCAGCCGCTCCTTGGAAACCCTGTGAGGCAGTTTCTACTCTGTCCTATAAGGCTGAGAGAGAAAGTTGGGTGTGTTTTAATGCTTCCATCTTAGAGAAAGTGAACTCTCAGGAGACTGAGTTGGGGGCAGCCAGATGAAGAGCCTTGTAAGCTAAGCTCAGGAGGAGCTTAGGTTTTATTCTAAAAATAGTGAGAAGTCATTTAAATGTTTTAACCAGCAGAAAATATCATCGTATTTCTCCAAATTACTACTAGAAAGTGATGAACTGATCAAAAAAGGGCTAAAGTGGAGGACTGTGATCAGTTAGGAGGCTATTATAGTCTTCTAGGCTTATATTTGATGACTAAGGTGCCCCTAACCCAAGCCATGGTCTTTTCAATCACCTCATATGCATACAAAAGCTGAAGAACAAAAAAGGAAGACAGAAGAATAATTAATGCATTTCAACTGTGGTATTGGCGAAAAATACTGAATATGCCATGGACTGCCAGAAGAACCAACAAATCAGTCTTAGAAGAAATACAGCCGGAATACTCATTAGAAGCAAGGATGGCAAAACTTCAGCCCAATTACTTTGGGCACACCATCGAGAAAAACCAATCACTAGAAAAGGGCATCATGAGACCTCTGTTGTAAAAACTTATGAAAAAGTTTACACACAAAAAGTAGCAATCTTTGTTGGTTATGAGGGATCGGAGGGGTGGGGGTGGGAATACTAAATAGACAATAGGTAAATGGTAACTTTGGTGAAGGGTATGACAGTACACAATACTGGGGAAACCAGCACAACTAGTACAAGGAAAGGTCATGGAAGCTCCATAGACACATCCAAACTTCCTGAGGGAGTGAATTGCTGGGCAGAGGGCTGTGGAGACCATGGTCTCAGGGAACATCTAGCTCAATTGGCGTAACACAGTTGATAAAGACAATGTTCTACATTCTACCTTGGTGAGTAGTGTCTGGGGTCTTAAAAGCCTGTGAGCAGTCATCTAAGATACTCAACTGGTCTCATCCCTTAAGGAGCAAGGGAGAATGAAGAGAACAGGATACAAGGAAAAGATTAGTCCAAGGGACTAATGGACCACAACTACCAAGGCCTCCACCAGGCTGAGTCCAGTATAGCTAGATGTTGCCTGGCTACCACCACTGACTGCTCTGATGGGGATCACAACAGGGTTCTGGACAGAGCTGGAGAAGGTTGTAGAACAAAATTCTAACACGTAAAAAAAGACCAAATTTACTGGCCCGACAGAGACTGGAGAAACCCTGAGAGTCACCCTTTTAGCTTAGTGGTGAGGTCACTCCCAAGGTTCACCTTAAATTAAGCAGGGAATTGGACAGCCCCATAAAACAAAATGGGACTAATGAGGCACAGCAGTCCAGGGACAAGAAGGCAGAGGGGGACAGGAAAGCTGGTGATAAGGAACCCAAGGTTGAGTAAGGACAGTGTTGACATGTAGCGGGGTTCTTAACCATTGTCATAGGCCAATATGTGTACTGTTTAATGAGAAACTATTTTGTTCTCTAAACCTTCAGCTAGAGCGAGAATAGCAGCACAACTGGAAGAACATAACGAATGTCACTGAATTGTATGTGTAGAAATTTTTGAAATGGTGTATCTTTGGCTATGTATATTTTCACCAAAAAAAAAAAAAAAAAAAAAGTCCTCCAAGGATGAGAAAGGAGTGTGTTGACATGTCATGGGGTTGTCAACCAATGTCATAAAACAATATGTGTACTGACGGTTTAATGAGAATCTATTTGTTCTGTAAACCTTCACCTAAAGTACAATTTAAAAAAAAAAAAGGCCATCATGATTGGAAAAGTCTAGGGTTGGAGAAGGCAAGGAATACCTTAGTGAGATGGACTAACACAGTGGCCAAAACACTGGTCTCAAACATACTAAAGATAATAAAGTTGCCATAGAACTAGCAATATTTTCTTGCTATACATAAGGTCGCCATAAGTTGGAGCTGACTCAATGGCAACTAACAAACAGCAGCAACAGGCTTATACTGAGGGAAGTTTGCAACTTAAAGTGTGGTCAGAGGAGGGAGACTCAGTAAAGAATTCTGAAATAACCACACAGGTGGAAGAATAAGGGTGGTGTCATATAGCTGGGGAATGCGGTTTCAACAGTTAAATATTAACCAAGGATTATCAAGGTGATTATTTATTGCCTGAATCACAGAAGCCATAATTGGGTCTGGTCTTGCCATTCCTCTTTTCAGAAACAACAAATGGCTTCTTATGGCCCCTAAGAATAATGTCTGCACTCCCTGTTGTGGCACTCAAGGGTCTGGTCTCATCTCTCTGTATATCTCTTTATGCAGTATATGCTCAGGACATACTAGTTTGATTTGATTTGATGGAATGTTAGAACTCCTTGCTTTGGAAAATCCTGCTCAAACTGGGCATAATTCTCATTCTCTATCAAAATCTGCCTCTTCCTTACAAGTCTTAGCCCAAATACCTGCCGTAGTCTATAATCATTTTTCCTTCCTCCATGTCCTAACCACATTAGCTGAACCTCAGTTTTGCATTTAGGCAGTTACTTCAGTGTGACTTCATACATACTGCAGTGGATTTTCTCTCTCTCCCCAATTAAGTTAGAAACCTCTTGAGGGTAAGCAAATGTATTAATTTATCTTCCTTGATTATCTTACCTGTTTTAGTGAGTATTACGGGAAGGCTGGACAATGAAAAAGGGAAGATCAAAATGAATTCATGCAGTTGATTTATGGTGCTGGCTAAGAATATTGAGTATAGCACTGACTGCCAAATCTGTGTTGGAAGAAGTACAGCCAGAATGCTCATTAGAAGCAAGGATGGAGAGACTTCATCTCACATACTTTGGACATGTTATCAGGAGGGA
Organism: Dugong dugon; assembly: GCA_030035585.1. Classification (NCBI taxonomy): domain Eukaryota; kingdom Metazoa; phylum Chordata; class Mammalia; order Sirenia; family Dugongidae; genus Dugong; species Dugong dugon. Next base: position 48,486,963 of record CM057465.1, read on the forward strand.
CCAGTCCCTGGAGAAGAACATCATGCTTGGTAAAGGGTCAGCAAAAAAGAGGAAGACCCTCAATGAGACTGACTGACACAGTGGCTGCAACAATGGGCTCAAATATACCTACAATCGTGAAGATGGTGCAGGACTGGGCAACGTTTCATGGTTTTACATAGTGTTGCTATGAGTCAGAGCCAACTTGATGGCACCTAACAACAATGGGTAGAACTGTATTCCCCTAAAATACATTAAATTCCTAACCCCTAGTACCTGCAAATGTGACCTTGTTTGGAAATAGGGTCTTCGAAAATATTAGTTAACATGAGATTATACTGGAGTAGGATGAGTCCTAATCCAATATGACCAGTATCCTTATAAAAAGAGGAAAAGTGACACAAAGACATAGTACATAGGAAAGAATGCCATGTGATGAGGGAGGCGGAGGCAGAGTTTGGAGTGATGTATCTACAAGCCAAGGAAAACCAAGGATTGGTAGGACCCACTAGAAGCTAGGAAGAGGCAAAAAAGAACCCCACTACCCCCACCTCAGAGCCTGCAGAGACAGCATAGCCCTGCCAACACCTTAATTTTGGATTTGTAGCCTGTCAGAATTGAGACAATAAATTTTTGTTGCTTTAAGCCACCCAATTGGTGGTTCTTTGTTCTTTGGCAACCCTAAGAAACTAATGCCAAGCCAAAAACCAAACCCATTGCTGTTGAGTAGATTGCAACTCATAAAGACCCTCTAGGACAGGGTAAAACTGCCCCATAGGGTTTCTAAGGAGTGGCTGGTGGATTCGAACTGCTGACCTCTTGGTTGGCAGCCATAGCTCTCAACCACGGTGCCACCAGGGCTCCAGAAACTAATAAAGTGACCAATAAATATTTATTGAGTTAAAAGGATTTCTTATCCCCTTGTGTCTATACTTTTATGAAATCTAGATTAATGGCAAGATTCCATAGGAAAATTTGACTTTAGCTAAATAAATATTCAACCATGTTGTGCAAATATCAAATGACAGGGTAAACTTTGGAGAGTGCATAAAATTCTTTATTTAGAACAATAAAGTATATGTATATATAATGTAATTTCAAATTCAAACCTGTATAAAAAGGATCAGGACATCCAACTATTTTAAAAAGTACACATACAGTATATACACATACACATCACATTTTACAACCTTTTTTTATTTAATTAAACTTCTATCATAATAAAAGTATTTAGAATAGTGTTGACATACATTTACATTACAATATGCAAACTCCAACCTATGACTGAACTAGCAATATACCTGTGCATCCATCTAAATGTCTGCACACTTTTCAAGTCCACAGATTTTTAAAAAATAGTGGCAAGTGGACAATGTAATTACACAACGATCCTTTGAATATAGGAGAACAGGACATTTTGACTGGAAAATTATATCCAGTGAGTTTTATAGCACACAAAACAACTGAAAATACCATGGTTTTTAGTTTAAACAATTATTATCTTAAATTTATTTTTAAAAACAACATCATAAGAATGTGGATGGCGATGACAGTTACAAATTTACAAAGCTTAGTAAACATTTTAGGATCATGAACCTCCATTTTAATATGGATTATTTCTAAAACACCTTGTTATAAAAGAAAAGTATCATTGTTTCATCTTTGCAAAGAAGGCATTTTAGGATTAGTTAATGGAAAGTAGCAACACCATGTATTGTGTGACCAAATACCACAAATGAACTAGTTAGAATTTCAATCTGAATGTTTATATTTTAAAGCCAATTTCAAAATAATATTGTTTCAAAGACAAGCTGCCTTACTTTAAAATTCTTAACCCATTTTCCAAATTTAAAATATAATTTATGGATTACCTCTTTCCAAATTGATTCGAAAATATCTTTGCTATTCAAAAACTTCAAAAAAGCATCTTACATTTTTCTGCTCTTAGCTTTTAATAAAATGAGGGCATTTAAATGCTTAACTTGGTACATTTCCAAATATTACACACATCTTACAGTACTTCTTCCTGACTAAAATGTACTACTGTTTTCATTCTTCAGAGGTGATCCAAAATGTTTATTTAAGCAAAGGAAAAAGCCATCTCTTGTGTAAATGGTTATCCAATTCACACTACTTGAGACTGAATTTCACTTTTACTAATGGACCCTATTTACATTAGAAACAAGAACAGCAATGACTTTTTATGGTCAAGATGCTTATTCACAGAGAGGAGGGTAGAATATTTTGTACGGGATAGTTTCAGGTCTCTTTGAACTTCTTTGTGAGTCATAGAGGAATAGGCTTCAGATTTAGAAGGGACCTCAGAGTTCACCACAGATTATTAAAAAAAAAAGCCAGATCTGAGGAGGAGAGATGATTTACCAACAATAGTTAATTGTCAGAGGCTCCTGACAATTCTTCCCAACATCCATCCCATTATGCCAAACTGCCTTTCTGAAAAATGTATTTCTTAGTTAAAAAAGAATAGATATGGAATAGCTGAGAGCCACATATTGGAATTAAATTTAGAAGCCAAAATGTGGCTACAGAAGACCATTAAGAAAAATTCATAATTTCTAAATGAATTTTTCTGTTAATTTAAAACTCCAATTGAATTAGACTACTAAAATGTGACACAATGGCTCTCCAAAGTACTTTAATGATCAATGAAATGTGTTTTAATTCTTACTAAAAGCCAACACTTCATTATGGACATATACTTTTTCATTTTAATAGGTTACTTGTTCTATTATAATATTGATAAAATTAGTCTATGACTCATTTAAAAAAATGGCAGTGTGGTAAGCACATTTAATTATTACACAATATCCAGGAACACTTCAATATCACACCCTTTATCACGGAACCAATTTTTCTTACAGACTTGGGTTCTGCCAAAGAGGTGCAAAGCTTTCAGTATAATTTAGAATCTGCAGGGCTTCTGGGATCATTTTAAAAGGCAATTTTGAAATATTACAAGAAACGACTATCAGATACGTGGCACCAATTTGAAAGGTGACTTCATGGTTTATGATATCAGTTCTGAGTCTCCCGTGATTCATGAAGGAGGAATTCAGAACATACACTGGATAAAATAAGCAAAGATATATATATATACTTTTTTATCTCAAAGCAGGTATGACACAGTTAATGCCCAAGCAGCTAACATCCAAAGTAATGTCCAGCGTTTTTCTATTCTTCATGCATTTTACTGAATTTTATCATTTCAAAAATTGGTAATCCATGTAACTCTCAACAAACCAGTACATTCGATTAAGCTGAACACATGTCCTTTCCCCTTCCATTCCAGATTTCATATTTTCAGAATTTATTTATTTAACTCTATTGATTAGGATCACGTCCTTGAGTGTGAAAATCCAGCTACTAGCTTTGAGAACACAAGTACATTTTTGTACTCTACTAAACAGCATTTCCATATGCCCAACGACATAGAAACCACTGGTTAAATAAATCAAACCATTTGATTGAGAAGTAGCAACCCAGGTGGCCATGACCTACACATACAACTCATGTTAACCTGTGTCTATTTTCCTCAAAATAATCAATGTCACACATTCAAACAGGTCCTTTTAGCAATTAAACTGATGTCTGGTTTTATTCGTAATTGATTGCGCCAAGGGATATCCAAGGGCTTGAACAAGTTAGTGCAGCTTCCCAAAGCATTTGGGTTGTATCTGAGAGAAATGATTACTGTTTGAGGAACCTCAACACTTTAGAGAAAGAAAGGACTGTAGAAATCATCTGGTCTTTTTGGCACAAAAAAGAGCGAAGGCCACCAGAGTTGTATTTGGATTAGCTTTGAACATAAGCTGAGATCCAACAATATCAGGAATACATGGACTTCTGAAATCAAAGAAAAGCTAGCATACAGCTTTTTGTATCACTGCATTGAAAATGGTCAGATTATGGTCACAGTACATGGCAATAATGTTGTCACATGATCAAATTAGACTGGAAAGCTTTGAATTCCTTTACATACACCTTCATGGTATGTTAAAAGAATCTTTATGAAAATAAACCATAAGTAAACATTCTTTGACTTTGGTCAGATGTTTCTTTGACTATAAAAAAAATTGGCAAAGGGAATTCACAATAATCATTTATGAGTTCTAGTTTAAAAACACAGTGTCCATCTTGGGAATTCCTGCCAAATTCACTCTTAACTATGTGAAACGCTGTCACGTATTTTAAATAGCAAACTGACATGTGCAACTACATAAAGCTATCTTTTTATTTATTTTTTTAATTCATAAACCTTAATGAATATAGTGTCTGATTTTAAATAAATGGATCCTTTAAACAGAAAATGGTGAATATACTATAAATAACTAAAGTTTCCAGATTCCTTGCGTTCTTTAAAAGCCAAGTAACCTAGTTTTCAACATCCATATAAAGCACCCATATCTAACCTTAGATACAAAAAAAGAAATCATAATTTATTTTTACTCTCTCCCACGGTGGAAATTTAAAATGGGACCTTTATACATTCAGCATTTTCTCCTAAGTCCCCTTACACAACTCTGTAACAGTGTTAGAATATAAACATTTTGTAATTTATTTTGCAAACACGATCTACACACTTCACCAGGAGTGCCAAGTGTCCTCCCTGGCACACTTCTGCTATTCAGTGTTCATAGCTTCTTCATGGGTTAACTCTTCCGGAGAGTCTTCATTCTGCAAAGGCATCCCTGTTCTAGTGCATTGTTGGCTCCCGTACGTGGATAGAACCAGCCATGTCCATTTGTCTAGTGAGATATGAGTAAGCATGGTCTATGCCCGGAAGAGATCATGATCAGACCTATATTACTAATCAGCAGCTACAAGGCTGACCTGCTGCCTACTCCTATCACTTAGTTCCCACTGCTTTCTATACTGTACAGTGGCTGATGCCATTGAGTTTTTGCTTCGTTTCAAACATTTTTTTTCTAGATCCCTTTGAGAAAAAATTGTTACCCCCACTATCCAGGCTGAAATCTACTTGCAGAGATCAGGTTAACTATGGCTGCAGGTTGTAACTGAAAAATAAAGCTATGTGGTTTTTCAGCAATTAGACATTTCTGGAGGCATGCAAATGGTGCGTGCAGTCTGGGACGCGAGCTTTCTTTCCCGATATCAGTTGCAAGCCCTAAATGAGACCACAAGTCCCCCAGGTCCTTAAAATAGAGTCCTGCTCCATGCAAGTTCTTCTTTACAGATGATTAATTCAGTGCCAGTTTCAGTTAAACACTTTGTTCCAATTTCTGAATCATCCTTATAAGAGTCATGGGTAGTAAGAACAGATAAAGATACGGTCTGTCACTCCAGACAGAATATGAATTTGTTTTAAGCTGCTTCATTTATGAAGCAAACATGAACTGTTACCCACCTAGAGAGAAAAAGAAAAAAAGAGAGATTATGGCATATCTGCTTCTCCCTTTACATTCTCAATTGCTGAATATGAGACTATACAGTGAATAACAGACTTGCAATATATGCTTCACTTACATAGTCTAAAATAATTTGATAAATTTTTTCTAGATGCAGTGATCTATTTATTTATTACTCATATAGTCTTATTTTTTGCTTTTAAAACACTTGACATCATCTGAAATTATCTCATTTATTGTCTATTGTCTGTCTCCTCCCATTAGAATTACATTAGAATGTAAGCTCCATGAGGGCAGGGAACTTTGTCTATCTTGTTTCCTGCTGCACCCCAACACTAATACCAGGCCCTGGCACATAAGAGATATTCAATAAATACTTGTTGAACAAAAGAATGGATGAACAAAAACCTGTAGCTGTCAAACCTCAGGTGCATCAGAAAGGCATATTAGACAGATTGACATCCTGGCACCACATACCATCTCAATTTGTGAAGGATGAAAAGAGAGTTAACAATCTGTTGAATTTCTCTAGTAAAGCTACAAAAAGGTAGTCGATAAACGGTGAGAAGAGAGGGAGAGACGAACAAACGCAGCAAATGGCTAGAGAGTGGAGAAGAAGAGATAGCTCGAGTGGCAGTAAAGAGATATTGAGACAGGTGGAGAAGCTGGTCAGACGCCCCCAACATAAACAAACAGCCTCATGGTCACTGAGCAGTTCTACACTCTTGACTCTCTAGCAGGGTTTGAGAAATCACTTTTCCCAACTGAAGAAAGAACTGTAGCAAGATCTCATCCAATACTGTCAGCCAAAAAAACAAAAGACTAACATCCTGGCACCACATCCTGACAAAGCTTCTAGGGAGGTTCATTTGGCCTCAGCACAGCTTCTTGTAATTGCTGAAGAATGAAAGTCATGCTGGTTTAGTTCTTCAGGGATGGTGTCAAGCCACTAAGCTCTGGACTTGGCTTTCAGATTTTCAACTTTCAAGTAAAGGATATGGACTTCTGCATCAACTTTTTATTAAAGATAGAGTCTTCATTCCATCTTCAAACACAGCACCCAAATATATGCGTATTTTGCATTCCTTTTCTTCCCTACTTCCTTACTCTTCCCATACCTTTGTCCTCGTTTATCAATCCTACAATCACAGACCATTGGTTTTAAAATATTCCAGATCATTACACAGATTATATATAGAACTCCACAGTATGAATAATAAGACGGGCAGTGTTTTTTTATCTCCCCAGACTCTCTAAATGTTATATCCTGAAAACTATACTACATGCCAATTTACCAAACAGAGAACTCTAGAAACTAAAGAACCTATATCTAGAAAAGCAGAATTAACTCTAGAAAGAAAAATTAAGAGACATGAAGAGAAAACTTTTGAAATCCAAAATACAAAGCAGATGTTTTCAAAAATAAAGCTGGGTTAGAAAAGCAGCAGGTAATCACAAAAAACAAAAGGATTTTTTTTTTTTTAAAGCTAGAGAATAATTTGAACTTCTAAACTTAATCCAAGGTAGAGAAGTTATGATTGGAAATCTATTTCTGACTTTGTCCCTGGGTCACTTAGCAAAGAAAATAAACTTGAAGGCTGAGAACTCTTTTCTCATAAAATAAAACTACAGTTTTTATAATGATATCTTGAATTCTTAGAACAAACTGATGAAATAAGCAAGACAAGTGCTAAGATCCCTTCATTATATAAGAAAATCGGGTTAAAACACATGAACACACTCATCCAAGGACCTACAGCTAGCTAAATTGCAGAGCCTACGTTTGAATCCAAATCTTCTAATCCCTTGTAATCCTCTGCATCACAATGGGTCTACAGAAAGAAAGATAAAACACAAAATCCCCAAAGCTCCAGAAATTCTTAGGAAATACCTGGTAAAGAGTCACAGATCTTTCCATTTGGTGACCAAACAATTCCCAAGTTCTATGCACTAAATGTCCAAGCTTGATTCGAGTACATCCTTATTCTAATTCTAGGAGCTATTTTCTTCTGCCTTAGCTCAGATCTATAGGAAACTTCCAGTTTGTGTTTATGAATCTCTTTATATGCCTCATTATAAAGAGAATAATTTTCTATACTTACTGTGCTGTAGTAGGTCAATAAACAGTCCTGTCTACAAACCCATGCTATTACTATCAACTGGAACAGGCCTCCTCTGTGACTAAGAGTCCTTCTCCCAAAGCTTCAATTTAGATTCTTTATAGATGACTCTCAAATCTATTATTTCCAGCCCTGACTGCTCTCTGAAGTTCCAGTATAACATATTTGACAACTGAACAGTCCCATCAATATTTACGAACAGCTCCTTCTCTTGACTTTCCATTTTCTTATAATGGCACCACTATCTGTTTATTTCCATAGGCTCCAAATCATCCTTGAATATTCCCCGCCATGCCACGCTTCACATCCCATCAGAAACTAAGATTGGTTGATTTTTTGTCTGCGATGTCTCCACAATGGTCCATGTTTTCCTATTTCCATGACCTTCATTTAGTTCAGGCCATCATTCTCTCACATCTGTCTGGAAGACTGGCCTCCTGAGTGGACTTCCTGCCTCCAGTTCAGCACTCCAATCCATCTAGCCACACCATTAACAGATGACTTTTCTTAAACCTCTGCTTTGATTGTACCACTCATACCTTTTCTGAAACACCCAAAGGCTCCTTACAACTTACCCAGTGGAGTATAATCCCTGCATCTGGCATTCAAATGCTTTTTCAAACTGATCTCCACTCTCTCTTTTCAGCATTTTAAGCCTTTATGTGAGAACTCCACTGGTGTCCACCTGTACACACTCACCCTTGAACATTGTAACGTTTGGGCCTCCATGACTTAGTTTATGCCACTTGCAGTGTCTGGATTATCCCTTGCCTATGGGTCATAAAATCTGATCACCTGAGATTCAGCTCAGTTAAAATGCCTTCTCCACAACAAAGACTCTTTCTTGCTGTGAGTGATTTCTCTCTCCCTTCAAATAAGACCAATGTATATGGTTGTGCACTGCACAATTCTAAGGGGTGTCATCACATCAATATCTAGATGATGTTGAGTGCACATCCTGCATAACCATATGCAGTGGCCCCATCTTTGATCTCTTATTTCATTTTCTTTGTAAGCTCCTTTTGTTGCATTTTAAGCTCTGTAAACGTCGTTTGCTTTTTTAATGTGTTGATTTATGTATATGCCTTATTTCCTTTTCTGGACCATAAGCAACTTGAGAACACAACTAGGTTATATGAAGCTTTGCATCCACTAGTGCATCTACTTGAGTTTGTTGGAATCACATTTGAGGGAAGAAAGAGGAGTAAAATGTCCCTACAATATGCTAAAGTAAATGAAGCTTTTAATGTAATTTATCTCTGTTTTATTTGTTTCTCTTAAACAGCACTATACACAACCAAATAAATGAAAAGTATAGCAAATCACCTGAGGAGTTCTTGTGGGATGTCACATATGGATACGTGGCATCAGCTAGGTGATTCAGGAGATTTTTAACTTTTCAAATAAATGTTTTCATGTTTGGTGTCAAAGACAGCTTTAGTGTATTTTCTCTTAGAGGCAACTCTTTCTCTTCTTTCCAGTTCATTTTTTGCATCTCTTCCATGTTCTTTCCTTCTATTTAAAATAGCAAACCCTGTTTAACATCTGTTTTCCAATTATAGGTTATTTCCTTCGGAGAACTATCCCATATGTTTTCTATTCCCGTGTTTCGATATTTGTCCTAATTTGCTTTAGTTGGTGAAACTTCCATTTGAGGGGAAATCCTTGCCATAAACCTGAGTTAACCAAGAAAATGACTATAATCCAAATTACATCTAATTTTTTTCAATATATGATTACAACTCCACATTTCATTCTACCTTGGTATTCTTTACGACCATTATTCTCATTTCTTGGAAGATTTCCTGTCTTACTAGATTAGACTCTGCTCTCCCAAACTTTCCCTCCACCACACCCCTCTCCCCAAACTTGAAGTTATTTGGCAGGTTTTAAAGCTCTGTTTTTACAGGGCTAATGATAAGGCTTTATGCCATATAACAGGTACCCAATAAATGATCACAAATGATAAACATGCTTTTTTTTTTCACTTTGGGGTTTATAGATTCATGTTGTTGAGCTAGCTATTTTCCTGGCCTTTTTCTGATCTTGTCCTTGGTATGTGAATTCTTATTTCTTTATACATACAAGAATTTTTGTTTTTATTTTCACAAACAAAAACAATTCTGAGACATTCATTCATCTCTTCATTCATTTATTCAACAAATATTTGTTAATCACTTACTGTGAGCAAAAGAGATTCTACATAATTTGGTGGGATTCTAATATTAAATTAGACATAAATCTTGCCTTCTAAGAGCTTATGTTTAGGAGGGAACACAAAATGTCTAGGTAAGTAAGTGTAAAATCATACCAAGAGTCAGATAAGGTATAATTAGAGGGCCATAAATAGAGATTACTTTCATTTGAAGTCAGCTTTTTGGAGGGGGTGGTATCGGAGCTGAGCTTTGAGAAGGCTATGCGGAGTGATGAGCAAGGCACTCTAAAAAGGTGTATTGTTCAAACCTTCATTCATTCCGGCATCCATTCTACACTGACTGCTCGGTACATATAGGAGCGATAAGTTCATTTCTGAACAATTCTAGACCTCTTTAACCTGACTCAATTTGATTCTTTTTCTACAAAGTAATGTTTTTGTATGTTAAGAAAAATACAGGCTGCCTTCCCACATGACTATTCTCCCTTGCTAACTTGCTGTCTTACTGATCAAAATCAACAAATTAAACACACACATAAACACCCACTCACCCACCCCCACACACAAGATAAAAACAAACCCTGTTTTAGAAGAGCCATTTTCCTTACCACGTGGGATTCAGCCCAGCTCTCTCTGCCTCCTCTCAAAACAGTGCTCTATGACCGACCTTTCACACTCACAGTCCCCCAATGGGCAGGTCCCTCATTTAGAGTTCATTTATTCACTCAGTCGCTTATTCAGTATAAACATTTATTGAAAGCCTCCAATGCTCAGGTATCAAGTTAGGTGCTGGGGATACAGCCAGAACCAGACAGACCCAGTTCCTGTCCTCAAATGTCATCTGACTAGTAGACACAGGCATAAGTTGCCTGTCCATGGTTGCTTGAAGATGTTGCATTTTTTCCTCCAAAACAAGTGGTCTGGATTTTCCCCATCATAATCCATTCTCCAAATGCCACTGGATGAATGCCACAATTGAAAACCAGAGGGTTAAAGGTCCATATGCCAAAATAGAATCTCAGCAATACAGTCCCAAAACAAACAACAGAGCTTTTAAGACCCAATTAACCGTTTGATGTGTGATTTGTGGAAGTCTGGCTGAAGGGAACCGAAATGGTAGTTAGGGAAGAAACAGGGAGGCTTGTACGGAGGCTGAAGGACAGTGAAGTTAAGTGTCTACGAAAAATAATGATTTCAGCTTGGGGAACGTTGACTCAGAAAATAAAAAGGATAGAGCAAAGGGTCTATTTATTCACATTAATTGACAGGAAAAATGAGCCTGGCGAAAAGCTAGGATGGGGAACAGAAAGGAGAGGGTGTTATTCATATATTGGATATGGTGATCAAGAGCATGTTTGATGATGACAGTGAAGAAGTCTGGAATAACAGGAGTAAAGTGTTAGAGAAATAAGCTACGTAATTATATCATGTTATTCTGTGTTGTTGAAAAATGATGTTTCATAACTATAAAAGTGAGTTCCTGGAGGAGTAAAGAACTAAGACACAGCTTCTCTCGGGGGAAGGTTCAGCTCTAGGGATAAATCTCTGAATCTGAGGCAGAAGGAAAACTGAAAGCATAGTGACCTGAAAGGAAAAGGCAGAGCTGACCACAGATCGACTGCATCTGCAATTATCTATGAGAATCAATGAGGGAAGGCAGGGAACACTTGTGGATTTAGGAAGAGGAGAGAACATTTGTATGACACTGTGGTTAAATGTGCTGGGGATTCCATGACTAGTAACAAAATGAACAGCCAGTTTGCAGAACTGAAAGTGAGGATAGTGTGAATCGATAATGGAATCAAGTTAGTGACATGCTGGGTGTTCCTCCAACAACATCTGCAGCTTGGGTGGAGAGAATGTAGACAGAAGAGGAGATACATCAGTCCCTTCTGGCCACATCTTACTCTGCTTTCTCCAACAAGCCCCCTCTCCACTGGTCCATCATCATCACCACAGACATCTGTCATTGGCTTATATTCAGTATACCCTGGGCTCTGGACTGCTCCTAGAGACACAACTGTTATACCAGTCATGTGGCAGGTGGCACTTTACCTTGACAGTTTCACCTTTCTGACTGTAAGATATTATGACCTTTTCTCCTTTCCCTTAAAATAGCATAAAAAACATGTTTGGTTTTTCTTTTGTTTCAACATCTAAACATGAGACCCTGTTTCTATTATCTTATGGTGGCAGCACCCAAATGAAATTAGTTTTATTCATTTATTTTAGTCCTAACTTACTCTATTCTCTTGTCTAATTTATTTTCTGGTCTCATAACTGGTCTAAATAAACAGCGAACTGTTTTGTTTTTGTATATCTTCACACAGGATGAATCCATTAATCAAGACAAACACTACTTAATGTTCAAAACTTGAGATACATACAATGAATTCAATATGCACAGTTCAATTATGTAACAGCTTCAGTGAACACAGTGACATCTGCTTGATAGAAGACTTACTAATATATATTGTTTCTAAATTTTGGCATCCAGGATGTTGTAGAAGAAAACCAAACCCAATGCCATATAGGTTGTGTTAAATATCTCAGATGGAATTCTATAAACTTACCAGGGTACGAAAGTAACAGTGTTGATACAAGCCACAATTACACTTCTTGAAACCCTCTCTCTCTTTCCTGCAACATACTAAAAACAAGAAAAATGTTTATTTGCTTTTGGATAGAGATTCTGAAGTACACCATGATCTGGACATTGTAAAAGGCAGGGTTTTCTGTAAATCCAGTAGCGAAAGACTGCAAAATGAAGTGGGAAGCTTACCTTCATAAATCATACACTGGGGAAGACTGTATCTATCTCAACACAGTCTTTCAAGTAGTTTAAAAAATTCTCTGCATATGCAAATAACCATACTAAAACTGCCTGCGTGCGCTGAGTATGTGTGCGTGTATATACACAGGCATGATATGAGAGAAAGTAACATGCCAAATAAAAATTATAACTGAATGTAAACAAAAATATTGGTGCTAGGGCAATATGGAATAAAGTAAAAGAGCAGTCGGGGCAGCTACATTAAATGGAAAGGCATCCTAAAAAAAATTTTTGTTTTGAAATAAAATATTAAATATATTGAGAAAAATTAATGGCTCTGAAAGCTAGAATGAAGTCAAAATATATCAAATAAGCAAGAGAAAAGTCAATGAAAGTATCTTGAACAGGGAGTGTGATTACGAACCATGGCTTAAGAAAGAATGTGACAAAGGTTGGACAAAGATAATGACCACTGCCAAAGAAAGAGCTAAACTTGGGAAAAGAGGTGAAAAAAGAATCAGAATGTCTTTGGCAACGGTGTGGAAAAGGAGAATAATCAAACCTGCCTTCAGAGCTCCATGACCAGGAGTCCAAGCAAGGCTGCTGCTTATAGAAATAAAGAAAGCAGAGATGAGCACTTCTGATGCCCTAAGAAGGGTCATGAAGGCAAATATGTGAAGGCATCCCACAGGAAAATACAGATGTAGGACTGAAAAGAGCGAGAGGTTAGAAACATGAATGAGAGTTGGGAGACACTGGTTGAGAGCTGCCAACAGGAGAGTGAATAACTTCTTACAGATGTTATGCACATGTGCACAATGTGTGAAATAGCAGCGTCAAGCTTACTTATGCACACATTTAACACAACAAAATACCTTATCTCATTATCCTCTTCACTGATCTGTCTATTTTCAACTGCCCTTGTAAGATTTGGTTGTTTCTTCTGGGAAAAGAACAATGACACATATTATAAAAATATCAATGAATGGTATAATTTTTAAGAAGTAAATGATCTCCACTTTCTATTTTTTTGTTAATAATTCCAATAATTTTTTTCAGCAGGCAGCATGCAAAATATATTTTTAAAAAATTATGAAAAAATGTACAGTATTATTGACTCAACATTTTTAGGATGTTAGAGGTAGAAAAGTAATAAAGAAACTGCAGATTTGAATAGTAATCAAATTCAAAAGACATTTCAAAGAGCTGAGTAATGATGATTTAGCACTTTATAAAACTTTCGACAGGCTCAGAAATCCAAAATAACAGATAATACATGGCATTTGTATTTGGTTTTAAGCACATGATATGATTTTAAGCATATTTTCTTCCTTTTTATATTTAGTTAAGGCAATTAAAACCAGTTCCCATTTCTTAAGCGTGTATTCTCAGCTAGAGAGGTTTTCTCCAAAGCGTGATGAGGAATGGGGAACAATCAATCGGCGATGTAAAGTTTGTTGAGGCGACAAATTAAGTAGGACTCATTGTTTCTCGGTAAGATCCTTTCTCAGAAAAGGGTGTTTGTTTGTTAATCACTTATGTAAATATTGTATGAACAAATAAATATGTAAAGTTCAGAAAGGTTTTGATCGGGGAGGAAAAAAAAAAAAAATAGCAAAACTTACCTGCCAGTAGAAGGCTCCAAATGCAAACCCAATTGCAAGAGAAAAGAACGCTAGGAATGCCATGGCTGCCCATTGTAGGTTGGAATCATCAATGGAATCTTCAGCCTTCCCTAAAATTTAACAAGCACAGTAGTGAATACAATAGATCCACGCTAGAGGTTTGGCTCTCATGCTGTGGTTGCTTCCAACTGTTTAAGTAAAGTATTCTTGACCTATTTCCGCTTAAAGTATTTGAAAGGTTGATTTTTCTGCCAAGTACTTCTTTGGGAAATACTGCTTTTGGGAAAGCAATACAAGTCCCTATACTCTCCAAAAGATATGTAAGTTTTAAAACAAAAGAAATCCCACAAGCAGGAAGAGATGAGGAACACAGACTTCACATATTCCTAGGGGGAAAATAATTTATACTCTGATGGTTTTATCTTCTAAGGTCTTTTCACTTTCTCACCCTTGAGATTTTGTCCAAAACCTTTAAAGATGACATTGCAACCTGGATCAAAGTCTGTGTGTATTAAGCCACGTCTGGCCTGCCTCAGATACTAAGTTGTCATATGTCAACTGTGTTATAATATTTTTAGGTACCTCATGTTTAGAATTATGGTTGCTTCTTCATTTATCTCTTCAATATTCATTTTTTGGATGCCAGGTCATGTCAGGCACTGTGCTAAGTACTAATAGTTTGATTTTTCAGGCGTTTGATGCTGAAAACCTTGAGACTATTTAGCATTTAATACTGGTTAAATGGAGCCCTGGTGGCGCAGTGGTTCACAAGCTCGGCTGCTAACCAAAGGTCAACAGTTTGAATCCACCAGACGCTCCTTGAAAACCCTGCGGGTCAGTTCTACTCTGTCCTATAGGGTCGCTATGATTCAGAATCGACTCAACAGCAATGAGCTTGGTTGGGTTTGGAATGGTTAAAAGCACCAGTGTCTCTCCACAGTTTCTCTCAATAAGTAACTTAGTAAGATAGAAGACATATGAGATTGGCTTGGGACAACTTCCTAGATCCTCCTCCCTCACGCTTCCAAGAGAAGCAGAATGATTAAAGAAGAAAACAAAAGATATCTCCCACAAGGGTCTTTCCTCCCAACATAAAACTTAACTTTTTGAAAGATTCCTCTGTGTCCTTATAGGCAACAGCTTAGTTATTTGGGAATGCTGACAGACATGTGCTAACGTGTAAGAGTTAAATTCTCAGTTCTCTTTCAAAAATGTATTTAGAAATTACAAGCTTTCGACAATTACATGATTCCAACATAAACTAATTCAAGGTAAAGTGATTGCTTTAGGCTAATTTTGCAGTGTAGCTTTCAGATTAAAAAAAAAATTATAAAATGATGTGTGGGTTACCAGGTCAGCCTACAATCATCTATTTAATTTAGAACGTATCTAGAGAACACAAAAGAAATAGATCACTGTGTGTGAATCAGTGTTTACAGGGGGAAAATAAACTCATGATTTTCATTTGAGAGATAGGGAACAGATCTTATCTATTATAGTGAGAAAAGAAATTGCCCATCTCGCTAACATTTGTAAGCTGTAAGCAGGAAACCTTTTAATTCTAAGCAATTCAAAGAATTTCTATGTCCCAGGACTGAAGCTCTAATAAAAGGATGCTTAAACGTGTACTCATGTGCATGTGTTGCGGGGGTAGTTAGGAATGGGGTATCTAGTGTAAGGTGCAGGGAGACAGGCAAGGAAGGGAGTCTTGTGTACCACTAATTGTAACCACCAATCACCTCCTTAAGACTTACATTTCTACTAACCGGCCCCACATTCTACACCCCTAGGGGAGATACGTTCCAGACATCACAAGTTGGAGCACAACATGAATTTTGTCACCAAAATAAACCTGTGCTATAGAAAGGGATTTGACATAACTATTTTATACACCCTCTCCTCACTTTTGACATGGTTAGGTTCCAAAGACCAAGTGATCATGCAAAACCAGTGTTATGTGAAAATGTAGGATGACCACATCGGATCACAAAATGGAGGATGACTACACCATTACATAATTGCAAAAATACACGTAACTGCCAAGTTACATCATTACATAACTGCCAAACCACTGAAAATCATGCCCCGCCAATGTGACACATAACCCTAACCATCAAAGCCAGCGTTACCCTCACTTTGCACCTCAGCATTCATTACTGTTACAGCCAGACATACGTCATCAACGCATAAAAGAGCTGGATAGTAGACTTTTAAATATTGTAAATGTGAAATGTCAGATAACAAGATAGTTGATAAGTGAGGAGAAGGTGTAGCACTATTATTATTACAATATAGCTAGTTCAAGGGTTATATAAGATTATGTATATGCCCTAGCCTGGGATCTAAACCATTTATGTAAGTGTTTTCTATGAGAAAAGGGTTTCAGAGTTACTAACAATTCCTATCATTTTAGGAATTTTAATATCACAATCTGTAAATAATTTGGGTGTGTCTGTGTTTGTTTTCCACTCTCATGTTTGTATTCTCCTTGGTGGCAAACATACTGTGGCCCACACTGTCTATTGGGAATGCTGATATACAAAAATGATAGATTTGACCAGGTGACCTCTTTGAGAGGCCTTAAGCAATACAGAGAGAACAAAGGAAACTATTGGTATTTTTCCCTCAAGCCCAGTGGGAAATTCCAGTGAGCTAGGATGGTGCTTATCTTACTTCTATATTTGATCAGCTAGAATTCTCTGGAATCAAGGCAGCCAAAAAGCCTGTTCTGCATGTTTCACCTGAAGGCCAAACCCAAGCCTTGATCTTACCACTCAGACCACAGGAAATACCACACCCACTGGCAAAAAGCAGAAAGAGCTTACTAGAAAGAGAGGGATTCTGGGATTGCCCACCTAAAGCCTTTCTCAGGCAGGAGCACCTCTCTTAAATGAAGCCCCCCAAACAAAGTTGTCCAGAAAAAAAGATGGTAACTAAGGAAAATTCAGACTGCTCTCCCAGGGTGCTATGGTTTTTTAACCCCTCTGAAAGTTCCACCCTGGGATGATGGCCTGATACAAAGTCCTGTAAATCTGACTAACCTGCAGCAGGAATCCTACTGCAGGAGAGGTGGTGGTGGGGTGGTGGGGTGGGGGTAGGGGTGGGGTGGGAAGATATAGTCAAGATTGGAAGGGGAATGGGCTCACAGGTACAGAGTTTCACCTCCTATAAAACCAGTTGCTGTTCAGTCGATTCTGACTCATGGTGACCTCATGTGTGTCATAGTGGAACTGTGCTCCACAGATTTTCAGTGGCTGATTTTTCAGTAGACAGCCAGGCCTTTGTTCTGAGGTTCCTCCTGCTGAACTCAAACTTACAACCTTTTGGTTAGCAGCTGAGTACATTAACAGTTTGCAGTAAGCCTATAGAGGTCAATATTATCTGAATTGTTATTTCTCTTGTTAAATCAAAGAGCATAAAAGGCAGGCATTTGGTCTTGTCCATGCACCCACCCCCGCCCCCCGCAGGAATATTGCAGTCCCTCTTGTAGGAAGAGAAAAACAAAGCTATCAAAGCTGTCAGAAAAGGCTGGCCTACACCTCCAGGGTATGATTTCTAATACTTGCCACTGCTGCTATCCCACTGGGGATAAATGAGATTTGAATTGCATGTCTCAAGGCCCAGATGAAAGGAGTTTGGGGCCAAAGACCAAGCCAGTAACAAAGCTTTGCTTTTGTGCAAAGATTGCCCACAGGGACACAGGGACCTTGGGGTGGGGGGAAGGTGGAGACTCATCTAGGACAGGACTTGGGAAATACCAAATCCTTGGGCTATTACTGTATTAACTATCTCATTATTACTAAAACAGTCCACTGCCCAAAATTCTTGAGAATTGACTTGCTTGGTTTGACTAATAATATCTAACACCTGTATAAACACAGAACACACAAAGCTGTCTATAATTTTACTGACTTTTTAAAAAATATTTATTCATTCTCTTGTTTTTTTTTTTTTTTTTTTGTACTTCAGGTGAAGGCTTACAGAACAAATAGTTTCTCATGAAACAGTAGTACACATATTGTTTTATGACATTGGTTAACTACTCCACAACATATCAACCCTCTAACTTCTCAACCTTTTTCTTTTTGGTGAAAATGCACATAGCCAAAGATACACCATTTCAAAAATTTCTACATGCACAGTTCAGTGACATTGACTAGGCTCTTCCAATTGTGCTGTTATTCTCACTTAAGATGAAGGCTTACAGAACAAAATAGTTTCTCATTTAACAGTTACTACATATGTTGCCCTATGACAATGGTTAACAATCTCACAACACATCAACAATATCCCTACTCAACCTTGGGTTCCCTATCACCAGCTTCCTTGTCCCCTTCTGCCTTCTGGCCCTTGTCACTGGACTACTGTACCTAGTTAGTCTCATTTGGTTTTACAGGGCTGTCCACTCCCAGGCTGAACGGTGAAGCTCGGAGATAACTTCACCACCTAGCTAAAAAGGTATCTGGGGGCCATACTCTCAGGGTTTCTCCAGTCTCCTTTAGGCCAGTAAATCTGGTCTTTTTTTTGTGAGTTAGAATTATGTTCTACATCCTTTTCTAGCTCTGTCCAGAGCTCTCTGTTGTGATCCTGGTCAGAGCAGTCACTGGTGGTAGCTGGGCACCATCTAGCTGTACTGGACTCAGTCTGGTGGAGGCCTTGGTAGCTGTGGTCCATTAGTCCTTCCGACTAATCTTTTCCTTGTATCCTGTTCTTTTCATTCTCCCTTGCTCCTGAAGGGATGAGACCAGTGGAGTATCTTAGATGGCCACTCACAGGCTTTTAAGACCCCAGACACTACTCACCAAGGTAGAATGTAGAGCATTGTCTTTCTAAGCTGTGTCATGACAATTGAGCTAGATGTTCCCCGAGACCATGGTTCCCACAGCCCTCCGCCCAGCAATTCAGTCCCTCAGGGAGTTTGGATGTGTCTATGGGGCTTCCATGACCTTTCCTTGTACTACTTGTGCTGCTTTCCCCTGTATTGTGTACTGTCTCGCCCTTCACCAAAGATACCATTTATCTATTGCCTATTTAGTAGTTCCCCCCCACCCCTCCCATCCCTGGTAACCAACAAAGATTGTTACATTTTGTGTGTGAACTTTTTCAACGGTTTTTAAAATAGAGGTCTCATACAATATTTGTCCTTTTGTGACTGACTTATTTCTCTCAGCATAATGTCCTCCAGTTTCATCTATTTTATGAGATGGTTCACAGATTCATTGTTGTTCTTTCTCGTTGCATAGTACTTATGTACCATAGTTTGTTTATCCATTCATCTGTTGATGGGCATCTAGGTTGTTTGCATCGTTTTGCTATTGTGAACAATGCTGCCATGAAGACAGGTGTGCATATGTCTATTCGAGTGACGACTCTTATTTCTCTAGGATATATTCCTAGGAGTGGAATTGCTGGATCAAATGGTATGTCTATTTACAGCTTTCTGAGGAAGTGCCATATCATTTTCCAAACTGGTTTTATCATTTTGCATTCCCACCAGCAGTGCATATGAGTTCCGATCTCCCCAAAGCCCCTCCAACATTTGCTATTTCCAGTGTTTTTGATTCGTGCAAGTAATGCCGGGGTGAGATGGTATCTCATTGTGGTTTTAATTTGCATTTCTCTAATGGCTAGTGATCGTCAGAATTTCCTCATGTGTCTGTTGGCCATATGAATGTCTTCTTTGGTGAAGTGTCTGTTCATTTCCTTTCCCCATTTTTTAATAGGATTATTTGTCTTTTCGTGGTAGAGGTGTTGGATTTTCTTGTAGATTATGGAGATAAGACCTTTGTCTGACTTGTACTGTTCAAAAATTTTTTCCCAGTCTGCAGGTTCTCTTTTTACTCTTTTGGTGAAGTCTTTTGAAGAGCATAGGTGTTTGATTTTTAGAAGATCCCAGTTATCTAGCTTATCTACTGGGGTTTGTGCATTGATGGTTATGGTTTGTATCCTGTTAATGTCGTGTATTAAGGCCTGAAGTGTTGGTCCTATATTTTCTTCTATGAACTTTACAGTTTTAGGTTTTATATTCAGGTCTTTGATCCATTTTGAAGTAGTTTTTGTATACGGCGTGAGGTATGGGTCCTGTTTCATTTTTTTGCAGATGGCTATCCAGTTTTGCCAGCACCATTTGTTAAAAAGACTGTCTTTTCCCCATTTCATGGACTTTGGGCCCTTGTCGAAGATCAGGTGACCGTAGGTGGATGGATTTACATCTGGGTTCTCAATTCTGTTCCATTGGTCAATGTATCTACCATTGTACCAGTACCAGGCTGTTTTGACTACTGTAGCTGTATAGTAGGTTTTGAGGTCAGGTAGTGTGAGTCCTCCAACTTTATTCTTCTTCTTCAGTAGTGCTTTACTTATTCGGGGCTTCTTCCCTTTCCATATAAAGTTAATGATTAGTTTTTCCATCTCTTTGAAGAATGTTGCTGGTATTTGGATCGGGATTGCATTGTATTTTTAAATTGCTTTGGGTAGAATTGCCATTTTCACAATGTTGAATCTGCCTATCCATGAGCATGGTATGTTTTTCCATTTATGTAGATCCCTTTGGGTTTCATGCAGTAGTATTTTGTAGTTTTCTTCGTATAGGTCTTTTACATCCCGGGTCAGATTTATTCCTAAGTATTTTATCTTTTTAGGGGTTACTGAAAATGGTATTGTTTTCTTGATTTCCTTTTCATTGCTCTCCTTATTGGTGTATAGGAATCCAACCGATTTTTGAACGTTTATGTTGTATCCTGCTACTCTGCTGAATCTTTCTATTAGTTCCAGTAGATTTCTCATGGAGTCTTTAGGGTTTTCTATGTATCTTATCATATCATCTGCAAACAGGGACAGTTTAACTTCTTCATTACCAATTTGGATGCCCTTTATTGATTTTCCTTGCCTTATTGCTCTAGCTAGAACTTCCAGCACAATGTTAAATAGGGGTGGTGATAAACGGCATCCTTGTCTTGTTCCTGTTTTCAAGGGGAATGTTTTCAGCCTCTCTCCATTAAGAATGATGTTGGCCGTTGGTTTTGCATAGATGCCCTTTATTATGTTGAGAAATTTCCCTTCTATACCTATTTTCTTGAGTTTTTATCAGGAATGGTGTTGGACTTTGTCAAATGCCTTTTCTGCATCACTTGAGATGATCATGTCATTCTTCTCTTTCCTTTTATATATGTGGTGGATTACGTTGATTGATTTTCTAATGTTGAACCATCTTTGCATACCTGGTATGAATCCTACTTGGTTGTGGTGTATTATTTGTTTGATATGATGCTGAATTCTATTGGCTAGAATTTTGTTCAGAATTTTTGCATCTATATTCATGAGAGATATTGGTC
This sequence comes from Dugong dugon, assembly GCA_030035585.1. Lineage (NCBI taxonomy): Eukaryota > Metazoa > Chordata > Mammalia > Sirenia > Dugongidae > Dugong > Dugong dugon. Next base: position 48,508,336 of record CM057465.1, read on the forward strand.
TGTAATGTTCTTTTTTGTGACGTCTTTGCCTGGTTTTGGTATCAGCTTTATGCTGGCTTCATAGAATGAATTTGGAAGTGTTGTTTCCTCTTCTATGCTCTGAAATGGCTTGAGTAGTACTGGTACAAGCTCTTTTCTGAATGTTTTGTAGAATTTGTCAGTGAAGCCATCTGGGCCAGGTCTTTTTTTGGTTGGGAGTTTTTTTTTTTATTACCTTTTCAATCTCTTCTCTTGTTATGGATCTGTTCAGATTTTCAACATCACTTTGTTGTAGTTTGGGTAGGCCGTGTGTTTCTAGAAATTTATCCATTTCCTCCAGGTTTTCAAATTTGTTGGATTATAGTTTTTCATAATAGTCTGTTATAATCCTTTTTATTTCAGTTGGGTCTGTTGTAATGTCCCCCATTTCATTTCTTTTTTGGGTTATTTGTGTCCTCTCCTGTTTTTGTTTTTCAGTCTGGCCAGTGGTTTGTTGATTTTGTTGATTCTTTCAAAGAACTAACTTTTGGTTTTGTTGATTCCTTCTATTGTGTTTCTGTTCTCTATTTCATTGATTTCTGCTCTGATCTTTACTATTTCCTTTCTTCCCATGGTTGTGGGCTTTTTTTGCTGTTCTCTTTCTATTTGTTTGAGTTCTGTAGTTAATGTTTTGATTTTGTCCTTTTCTTCTTTTTTGATATGTGCATCTATTGCTATAAATTGTCCTCTGAGGACTGCCTTTGCTGTGTCCCAAAGGTTTTGTTATGATGTGTTTTCATCTCATTTGATTCTAGAAGTTTTTGATTACATCTCTGCTTTTTTCTATTACACAGTGATGTGTAAGCAGGGTATTATTCAGTTTCCATGTAATTGATTTTTTTTTCCTTGCTCTTTCTGTTCTTAATTTCTACCTTTATGGCATTGTGGTCAAAGAAGGTACTTTGTATTACCTCAACGTTTTGGATCTTGTTGAGGATTGCTCTGTGGTATAAGATGTCGTCTATTCTGGAGAACGTTCCATGTGCATTGGAAAAGAATATGTACTTTGCAGTGGTTGGATGGAGTTTTCTATATATGTCTATGAGGTCAATTTGGCTGATTGTGCCCTTTATGTCTTCTGTATCTCTGCTGAGTTTCTTTTTAGATTTTCTGTTCTTTACTGAGAGTGGTGTGTTGAAGTCTCCTACTATTATTGTGGAACTGTCAATTTCTCTTTCCAGTGTTGTTAGAGTTTGTTTTATGTATTTTGGAGCCCTGTCATTGGGTGCATAGATGTTTATTATGATTATGTCTTCATGATGGATCGTCCCCTTATCATTATATATTGTCCTTCTTTGTATTTTATGGTAGATTTTATTTTAATGTCTATTTTATCTGAGATTAGAATTGCCATTCCTGCTCTTTTTTGGTAGTTGTTAGCTTGATGTATTTTTTTCCAACCGTTGAGTTTTAATAAATTCACATCTTTGTTTCTACGGTGTGTCTCTTGTAGACAGCATATTGACGGATCCTGTTTTCTTATCCATTCTGTCACTCTCTGTCTCTTTATGGGTGCATTGAGTCCATTTACATTCAGTGTAATTATTGATAGATGTGAATTTGTTGTTGTCATTTTGTAGTGCTTTTTTTTGTGGTGCTGAAGTTTTCTTTGTTCTTACCCTCTTGTGCTGAGTTACTTTTGTTCGTGAATTTTTTTTCATTTCTTTTGTTTTTGTAGGTTTTGTTTTTGCTGAGACTTTATGTATTTCCTCTTTTTTTTATGAGTATGTTTGTTAACTTTCTTTGTGGTTACCATGAATTTTACTCTTATCTTTCTAAGTTTGCAGCAGTCTACCATTACTTGGTATTGCCTTTCTTTCCTCTCCATTAGAAGGTTCTATACTTACGCCGTTTATTCCCTCTTTAATTGTTTTGATGTTGTTGTCATTTACTGATTAACTGCTTTGATTCCCTATTGTATTTCTTTTGGTTTTGAATATTCCTGAAGCGTTCATTTCCTAGACTGGTTTCTGGATGGTACAGTCCTGCGTCCTAGATTCTGTGTGTGAGCTGAAGCTGTTTGCCCTCAGATCGAAGAACTCCCTTTAATAATTCTTGTAAGTTTGGTTTGACTTGTACATATTCCATTAATTTCTGTTAATCTAGAAATGACATAATTTCACCATCAAATTTGAACAAGAGTTTTGCAGGATATATTATTCTTGGCTGGCAATCTTTTCTTTCAAGAGTTTATGTATGTCATCCCATTGCCTTCTTGCCTGCATAGTTTCTGCCGAATAATCTGAGCTTAGCCTTATTGTTTCTCCTCTGTATGTGACTTCTTGTTTTTCACGAGCTGTTGTCAGGATTCTTTGTTTGTCTTTGGTTTTGGTGAGTGTGAATATGATATGCCTTGGTGAGTTTCTTTTGGCGTCTCTCCTATATGGTGTTCGTCGAGCTTCTTGGATGACCAGCTTGTCATCTTTCATGATATTGGGGAAGTCTTCTGTCAGCAGTTCTTCAATGATCCTCTCTGTGTTTTCTGTTTTCTCCCCCTGTTCTGGTATTCCAATCACTCGAAAATTTTTGCTTTTGATTGTATCCCACATAACTCTCAAGGTCTCTTCATTTTTCTTTGTTCTTTTTTCTGAGTTTTCCTCAAACAGGGTTGTATCCAAGTGTTTGTCTTCAGTTCCACTGATCCTGTCTTCCACCATTTCAAATCTGCTTCTCAGCCCTTCTATGGCACCGTCAATTTCTGAAATCTTGTTGTTTATCTTTTGGATTTCTAATTGTTATCTTTGTATAATTTCTAGTTGTGAATTTATTTTGGCATTTTGTTCCTGCATTCTTTTCCTGAATTCTTCCAATTTTTTGTCTGCACTTTCCATGAATTTGTCTATTTTTTCCTCATGTTTGTCAGCTTTTTGCCTCAGTTCTTGGAGAATTCTGAGTATTAGTGATTTGAATTCCCTATCAGGTAGTTCTAGTGCATTTTCTTCCACTGGAGAGTCATCTGGTGTTTTATTTTGGATGCCTACTGGAACCATCCTGTCCTGTTTTTGTAAATGTTTTGATATTGTCTGCTGTCTTCGGGGCGGTAGTTATTTTTTTTGTTTATTGATTGTAGATTTGTTTGTTTCATCCTTTTTTAAAAACTTTGACTGTCTGAGCAGGCAGACTGTGTGTTCTTTGTTGTTTGCTTGTCTGTGGTCACAATACTTTTCGCCTCCTTCTCCAACTGGCAGGGTCAGTCACTCAGATATGGTACGGCAGGGCAGGTCTAGCTGAAGAGGAGTTACTGGGATGGGTTGTTTGTGGCACTTACTACAGCCATTAGAGCGGGTTGGTAATCAGTGCAGGGTAGGTTCCAGTAGGCCGTGCCTGTGCTGCTTGGTGGTGTGATGTCAAGCGCACGGTGCAGGTAGGCAGGATGCAGTGGGGAGATTGTTATGTATGGAGCTAAGATGGATATGGGAGAGAGGAGAGAGGAACAGGAGCCAAAAACATACAAACAAACAAAAAAGAATGCTAGGGGAGCTTGCCGTTGGAGTGGAGAGACGGAGACTATGATATGGAGAAAAAAAAAAGGGGAAGAGGAAGAAAAGAAAAGAAAAGAATGAATAAATCAAAATCGGAAAGGTTAAAGAACCGCAAAGTTCCCAGGGATCCCACCAGTGCAGCTATGAGGTCTGGGGAAGTCGCTCTCAGGTGTTGCAGTACAGCCTGGCTTGAAGGGGTACAGGTATACAATGCCAGGTATTCAGGGAACAGAAAGAGAAGGAAGATATAGCGAGACGAGAAACTGAGCAATGAAGAAAGACAAAAAGGGAAAAAGGGGGAAAAGAAAACAAAACAAATTAAAAAAAAAAAAAAAAAAAACCAAGAAAAGCCCCCCAAAAAACAGAAAAAAAGAAACCAATGAAAAAAGAAATGCTCTCAGGGATCCCTCTGCACATCTGTGCAAGCCGAGGGGGAAGTCTCCTTGCCACGCAGCACCGCCTGGCCAGAAAGGGCTCCCAACTCAAGAAAAGTTAAAGAAAACAAACAAACAATTCAAAACAAACAAATGAACAAAAGCCCCGGGATCCCACCAGTGTGGCAGCCCAGACCGGGCAGCAGCTCCACACTTGAATGGAGCTCCACAGCCCCTCAGGAATAAGCAAATATGGCGCATGGAGCCAGGTATTTGAGTGAAAGGAGGGGGAGTTTGCGAGAGGTAAGGAAGAAATCAAAAGTAGCAGGAAAAAAAGCAATACTAGCAGCCTATAAATGGCACTCAGAGAGCCAGCTAGTGCAGGCTGGTGTTTCTCGGACAAGAGACTGTGTCTGCGGGAAGCACAGGGGGCCTAGTGTGGGTGAAGAAGGGTAGGGAGTGGGAAAGAGTATATCACAAATTACCGGAGCTCTATAGCCCTTCAGGAAGAAGCAAAGATGGAGCACGGAGCCAGGTATTTGAGTGAAAAGTGGGGGAGGTGGTGAGAGGTAAGGAAGAAATCAAAAGAAGCAGAAAAAAGCAACACCAGCAGCCAACAAATGGCACTCAGAAAGCCAGCCCGTTTGGGTGTGTGGAATCCAAGCAGCCGGTGTTTCCCGGTCAAGAGATTGTGGCCGCGGGAAGCAGAGGAGGCTGAGTCAGGGTGAAGAAGGGTGGGGGGTGGGAAACCATATATCACAAATTACCGGTTGTTTTGTCTCCCGCTGGATGCTCCGTGAGGCTGCTTTCTCATACCCCCTGTTTGCTGGTCTCCGATAGGAGTCCAAGATGGCAGATCCACGCTGCATTAGTTGGGAGGGGACCTCTGCAGGAAATCTCTCCTCGCTCTCCATTCTCTGTCAGTTTTCTCACTCCATTTGGTTCTTGGCTGAGTTCTTTGTATCTTCATTTGATGTTTCAGGGTGTCAGGATTGTTGTATTCTTTGTTTGGCTTAGTTTTTCTGATCTTTGCTGTAGAGGGACAGCGTGGTGCTTCTGCCGAGAGCGCCATTTTGCCAGAACTCTTTACTGACCTTTTTTAAAGTAAGTGTGCTTATGGGCACCACACCTATGAACATGGATTTCTCGGTGCTTAGGAAGCAGGCAGCTCAGTACTCCTTCTTGCATCTCCCACTTCACTGGGGAGTCTAGAGAGATTAAATAACTTGTGCAAGGTCACACAGCTAGCCCAGGCAGTCTGATTCAAGACTGTGTTTCTAGAATACGTGTAAGGTAATGGCAAAGAAGGGACCGCTTTCTATATCATTTAAGGACTAGCTGCAAGGATCTCAAAACATCTTTTAGCTTGGCATGAAAGATATTACTATCACTTTGAGAACAGCTCCCTTTGGATAACCTGTAGGTGTTTATATTATCCCATGACACCCCCATGCACAGCATCAAGAGGGACACTCTCACCTCTGGAATATTCCTTTATATGTACTGGTCATCTGGCCGGCATGGGAAGCTTTTGGTTCTTATACCTAAAAACTGGTATGCTTTCTTCAAATTTACCTGATTTCCCTCCCAAAAAATAGTATCTACCTCATCTGTGCTACAACTAAAAAATGTTTACATACTTCTATTATTATAATACTTATTATACATTGTACTATGTGTATTTTATTTACATCTGCTTCTCTTATCAGGTAGCCCTGGTGGCACAGTGGTTAAGCACTTGGCTGCTAACCAAAAGGTCAGCAGTTCAAATCCACCTCCTTGGAAACCCTATGGGGCAGTTCTACTCTGTCCTACAGGGTCACTATTAGTTGGAATCAACTGGATGGCAAGGGGTTTGGTCCTCTTATCAGAATGTAAGCTCCATGAAAACTAGTCTTAGGCATCAGTATTTGAGTGCCATTTTCATCTGAGTGACATCATCTGGCCAAAAGATGCTTACAATGCAAAATCCATATATATATATATTTTTTAATAAAATGACCAAATAAAGAAAAAAACAAAAACAAGATAAGCTGACCATTCATCTTGCAATGTAAAATGTAACCTCAGACTCAGCGGCAGATACAGGATTGAAAAGGTTTTTTATATTCAGTTTGCTTTCAAAGTCAGTAGGAAAGACTTTCACTTCTAGACATGATGAAATAACTAGTAGCAGACAAGCCTTCCTGAACTAAATAATTATAATATCAGACAAATTATATGATGCAACTATTTTCAGACATTAGCCAACAGGCAGCTCAGGACTATATTCTTGACAGAGAGGCCACACACAAAGCGAACTCCATGACTGCCCTGGCTTTCTGTCTGGGAAGCAACTTCAGACCAAGGTGTGGAAGAACAAGTCCAAGAAGGGCTCAGTGGTCTCACTGAGATAAGGAGGCAAAGACTGAAATTTAGGGTTGCTGATGTGACTGGAGTTTGTGTGGAAAGGTTAGTGGGGAGAAGGGAGATATGTGGAAAAGGGAGGTGTGCAGAGAAGCAGCACCAGAAATCTCCCGAGGAGACCCCTTAAGTCATTGGCCAAATAATAAGCTGTGGTGTGCACAGGGAGAGATGTCACAAAACCTGGAAACTCTAGCAGTCATGCAGGAATGGAAGACAAAGAGTTCTGATAAGCGAGAGTGGAAAGACTTTCTGGGTACTCAAGAGACACCTCAGGAATACTATCTCTTAGGAATAAGGCTATTCTACCCTCCTCCCCCAAGAAAACTTAAAAAACAAGCCTTAGCAGTCTGAAAAGGCCACATGCTGTGTGATTCTGAACTATATGACATTCTGGAAAAGGTTAAACTATAGGGATAGTGAATGGATCAGTGGTTATTACATAAACTTTTTCTTCTCTTACTTTCTTTAAAAGATATATGGATGATTTAAACCAAAAATTTTAAGACTGTATTGTATTGTTTACAATCTATGTAGATATATGTTAAAAACAGCACAAAAGATGGATGTGGGCAAGTGGAACTATCTTGTTTCAAGATTCTTATATATGCTTATATGCTTTCTTAAGTGCTACAATAAAAACTCTAATTAGAATGTTGTAATTTAAGATGTGACCTGTAATCCCTGAAGCAACCACGAAATAATGCAAAGACGTGTTGCTGCAATGCCAACAAAGTAACTCAAATAGAACCACCCAAAATATTTCATTTACCCAAAAGATGACTAGAAAGGAGGAAAAGAGGATAAAAAAATAAACAGGACAAATAGAAAATAAATAACAAAATGGGAGACCTAAATCCATATCAATAGTTGCATTAAAAATAAATGGATGAACACTCTAATTAAAAGTCAAAGATAGTATAAAATGGCTAGGCCCAGCTATACACTGTCTATAAGAGATATACTTTAGAAATAAATAAACAGATTGTTTGAAAATAAAAGGAAGGAGAAAGATAATCCATGTAAACATTAAGCATAATAAACTACAAATATCAGATAAAAAATACTTTAAGATAAACAGTATTACTAATGAGGGATATTTCAGTAAGATAAAATGGTCAATTAATCAGGGAAGATATAACAATCATAAATGTTTAAGCACCTAATAATAGAACTTCAAAATAAGTAAAGGAAAAAATTAACAGAACCAAAAGGAGAAACAGACTAGCAAAAAATTTTAAGGAAAGATTGTTAATACCCCTTTCTAGGTAACTGATAAAAAATTAGAAATTTTAATAAGGATATAGAAAATCTGATTAACACTATCAACCATTTTGAACAAATTTGAGAATGCTGTACTCAGAACTGAGGAATACACATGCAGTAAGTATCACTAAATTTCAAAAGGCTAAAATATTACACAGTATGTTCTCTGAAAACAGAATTAATTTAGAAACCATTAACACTAAGATACCTAGAAAAGCCCCAAATATTTAGACATCAAACAACTCACCCTGAATCAAAGAAGAAATCACAAGGGGAATTAAAAAATATTTTGAAAAAAAAAAAAAGATATTGAAAACACAATGTATCAAAACATGTGGGATGCAGCTAAAGCAGCCCATAAAGAGAAATTTAGCCTTTACATAACGATATTAGAAAAAAAAGATGGCTTACAGTCAATGATCTAATTTTCTATCTTAAGAAGCTAGAACGGATTGAGCAAACCAACCCAAAATAGAAGAAAGGAAATAATAAAGACTAGAAATCAATGAGAAACAAACAAATTATAGAGAATTTAAGAAGGCAAAATTTTGTTTTTTTGAAAAGACACCAGGGCTCCTTAATAAAATCCACAGTTAGCAGAAAAGATCTTAATTGACTAAAACACATACAGGGCCCAATTCCGTTTCGAAACCCCGGGGATCTGATGTGTAACGTAATTCATAATTTTTAGATTTCAGAAGATTCTGTGCTGCAAATACTATATGTTATATAATACCTCCAGTGAGGTTTAGGTAGTGCTCTGTAATCAAACACAGTAATATATTTATTGTGAAATGTCTAAATACTCACTTTTTAAAAAAATGTTTTTGTCGCTGGTGTTGAGAATATACACAGCAGAACATACATCAATTCAGCAATTTCTACATGTACAATTTAATTAATTCTAATTCAAGTCAGGTTTTGGTGGCAAAAAAAATTACAAAACAAATTAGGCTTTTGAGTTTTTTTTTAAATTTCAGAATCGTAGACAAGTGTTGCGTTAAATAAGGAGCCCTGGTGGCACACTGGTTAGTGGTTAAAGCACGGGGCTGCTAACTGAAATTTTGGTGGTTTGAACCCACCAGCCACTCTGCGGGAGAAAGATGTGGCAATCTGTTTCTGTAAAGATTTACACAAAGCCTTGGAAACCTTTTAGGGCAGTTCTACTCTGTCCTGTAGGGTTGCTGTGAGTTAGAATTAACTTGCCGGCAGTGGGTTTGGGTTTTTTGGGTTTTTTTTTATTGCATTAAATTGTATTAAATTGCTTATTCCTTTTTATAGATATGTCTTTATGTCTCTGAACAAATGACAGTGCTCCATTAATAATTCTTAAGGGATGACTTTCTTAGCTAAGAGCACAAGATAAATTTTTTTTTTTTCTCTCCTGCAGCTTCCAAGAAGCTTGAAGGTCAGAATATTTAGTAAATCCAATGACCTTTATAGTGACCTTTGCCTGGATTTGAAAGGAAGTCATAGTCTTCTAAGAAACTGGGTTCTTGGCCAAACAGGACAGAATTCTCAGGGAAAGAGGTATATTTTCTTCCAACATCTAATTTTAGAGTTAAAAAAAAATCATCAAAGTTTCCAAACACATAATAGTAAACACCGATATACACAAAACTGAAAATGTTCTCACAAGAATTTTACCAGCATTTGTATTTTCAATCTTAAAATTACATTTTAGTGAGGCAAATTTCATGCAAAATACATTTGAAATCTACAAAGACATCTAGCTAAATCTTATTTCTAAAAGGAATTTGGTGTCTCATTTAAAATAGTCTTGGTAGAAAATTTATTGACCAAATTCTCTAAACATTATCTCAAGCTCTAGGGAAACCGAATTCTACAGACTTAATATTTAATTTTCAGGAGTGCCACGATATGAAGAACAGTAACAGAACAGTATTAATAATTGTAGAATGTCCTTTAAGTCCCATGCAATACTCCTATAGGTGATACTTGGAGCCATGCGTGCATTAAATCAGATATTTGTACTTACTATTACTGCTACTGCTGTCATTCCTAAGGGAGCTGGCTGCAACAGGGGGTAACATAAATGGTTTTGTGACACTGACTCTGGAATCTAAATAGAAAGCAATAATGTGTCAGTGCTGCATGGCGATTTATGTAAATTACAGAATCCCCAAAAGGAGAAGTGCAATACCAGAGTACTTGCCAAGTCTGCTTCCCAAATCTAGATTATTCAGATCCTATTTACTTCAAACTGGGTCCTGCTGTTTTATTTTATTAAGAAATTCACCACAGTTACCTTATAGAACAAAGATTTATTGCATCTCTACGCTAAGAAGTGTGAAAAATGACAAATTGTTAGTAATTTATCACTAAAAACAACAAAAAGACAATGAAATTAAGACTTTGCCTTACAGGCACCCAGTGGGAAAAAAAGAGTCTTAATACAGTGTAACTGGTGAGAATATGAATTCATGACCCAGAGTTAGACCCTTAAGGAGAAGATCTCAGAAGGGAACATTAAGGAGAATGGGGGTGAAGAGTAATACAATTTTAAATTACCAAAAAAATTGTTTTTTAAATTTTCAAAAGCAAATATCCGGTAAAAAAAAAATGAGTAATTTCTTATATATTGTTTACTTACATACAACGCTTTACACACAATGCTTTAATTTGAAAATGACAAATGTTGTTTTGGCTTGAAAACCAACAAATCCACAACCATTAGTTTCTCTTGTATGCCTTTTATATTAGACATACACACACGTATCTTTTAATCACTATGCAAATATTTGATTCAGAGGTAGATTCTCGCTTATAAATATAAGACTCAAGCTTCTTAATTACATTTAAAACAGACATGCTTTTATATCTTACCTCTCTCAGGACTTAATGTTGAAGAAAGCACACAATCACTTGTTTCAGATGTCACCCTAAAGTCCTTGATGGCATCTATGGATCTATTAAAAATGCTAAAGAATTCTTCAGGAGTAAATAGCCTGGGTTCTGGGTGCTTAGATCCTCTTACTACATGCTAGAAGGAAAAAAAAAAAAAAAAGGCATTATATTTTTCAAATAGTCTATAGACTTAACTGAGGTCAAGGTAATGGACTATATATATGTCCTTCATAAGAAGTAGAGGTCACAAAAAGTTGGGCACATCAGACAAGGTATCATGAAGGAAATAACATTTGCGTGGGGGCTTGAAAGATGATTAAGTGTTCATTAAATGGCAATGCTGGGAAGAGTATTCCAAATACTAAAGAATGTGGGTTTACAAATGATGGCATTTTGGCTGGAACCTAGGAGACTGTAGGTGGTACTTCTGAGGTTTTTTTTTGGAAATTAATTGATTAAATACATACATAAGCCACTTACAATAATACATAGTAAGTGTTACATAAGTATTAGCTATTATTATTATTATTACAGAGTCCCTGGGTGGTGCAAATAAATGGTTAATGCACTTGGCTGCTAACTGAAAGGTTGGTGGTTCAAGTTCACTCAGAGGTGTCTCAGAAGAAAAGCCTGGCAATCAGCACACTATTTGTACTAATATGATATAAAAAGAGATGTCAACTCTGAGATGTCATTGACTATAAAATACATCCTGATTGCAGAAACTGGAAAGTGACAAAATAGAAATAATAAAATAGTGATTAGGTTAATTAATGTGATAGTAGGTTGGAGACTGGAGGGCAAAAATGGGATATATGTTAGGTCTTAAAGAGTAGCTGGAAATGGATGGGAAAAGGAAGGGAGCATTCCCGTGCTATGGTACAGACTCATGTTTAAACTTTAGGTTTAAACTTCTAGAAGTCCTGTAGGCTTAACTTTGGCCTTTTGAACTCTACACCAAAGCCCGTCTCCTAAACTCTATTCAATTAGAAACACGGTTCTATAACGTATTATAATAACAATTTATAACAGCATTTATTTTGCCAGGCATGATGGTAAAGCACTCATCATATGTCATCTAATGTCAACCTACTGGATGGAACCTGTCATTGCTCTCATTTTAGACATAAAGAAAGTGAGGCACAGAGGGATTAAGTTCACAAAGCTAGTAAGTGACAGAGTCAGGATTTGAACTCCAACATTCACTCTTAATCTCTGGGGTTACACTGCTTTCATATACTTAGAATCCAAAGCACTGCCATGTCTGTGTCCCAAATTTGGTGACAACCAATCATCAAATGACTTGGAGGTGCCAAAAATGCATTACTTTGCTGTGGCCTATAGAGTGGCTAAGGAGCTCTGGCAGTGCAATGGTTAAGCCCTCGGCTGCTAACTGAAAGGTCAGAGGTTCAAACCCACCAGCCACTCTATGGGAGAAAAGACCTGGCGATCTTGTCCCTTAAAGATTACAGTCTAGGAAACTCTATGGGGCAGTTCTACTCTGTCATACAGGGCTGCTATGAGTCAAAATCAACTCTATGGCACACAGCAACAATGGAGCGATTACATTATGAATAAGAGGGCAAGTATAAGTGTTCATCATAGACAATTTCCCATTTAAACATAAATGAACACTTGCAACCTAATAGCAAAGTTGTGAGAACTTCATTTATTTATGAAATAAAGATAAAGGCGGGGCTGTTTTTACCTTTTAGTGTGAAGAAATTTCATCTCTATATTAAGTGAAAACATTTACGTCTTAAAGCTCATTTCAGCATTGAAGTGTAACTACAAACATTTATTTCCCCGTGCTCGTCTTAAAAAGATTTTTAAATTCAAAATTTATAAACTCCAAATTACTCAAATAAAAACACCCCATGCCCACCCCCAACAATTAGCACAGGTTTGAGAGAAGAGAAGTAAAAAAAACAGTCCCAATGAATATGAGGTTACCGTAGATAAGTGTTCCTCCACGCACTCCACCAGATCATCCACTACCTTCACAAGTTTGTCTATAATAGAGTAATTACTCAAGCCTTCAGAAATACTTGAAAACTTGCTCAGAAGCTCAGTCAAACTGAATGTCAATTGTCTCACCATCTCACTTATCCAACAATGACTAGGCTGCAAAAAAATTCAAAGAAAGGAAGATTAAACGTGTCTCTTAAGTACAGTAAACTCAGTGCGCCCTTCAAAGCCAACAATGTTGCAGTCATTGCCTTTCAGACAAAGGATTTCCTCATACCAGATCAATTATGGTATTTTATTTAATTCAAGACTAATACCCTGTTTCAGTATGTACAAATGCATGCAGATCAGAGGAAAGCCTTGATGGTAAATATTTTGCTCTTCCACAGAATCAATTAAGACAAAGACAAAACCAACGCTTACCCAATGCTTGCAAAGAACAGATGGTATTTAGGAGTACACCTACTCCTCACTTACAGACTATCTCTTCATCCAACATTTTGCATTTACAGTAGTAAAAAATCTACTTAAATCACTTTACAGCCAGGTACTGAACCATGTGTTTTGAGTGAGAGCGCGCCTCACTCCTGAGCCTCAAGTCCTTGATCCCTCCCATCCCACCCCTCTCCCTAGTCTTGGATGTGAATAAAGTTAAGGGTACTCCAGGGCCGTCAAGATCTCTGCCAGGCCTGCAAGCTGGTGGTGGAGCTGGGGCTTTGGGCTTCAAGTCTGCAAGAAGGCAGCAGAGGGGCGCAGACAGGACGTGTGCCGATCACTTCACTGCAGATCCCGAGAACCGCTGTTTTGTGCTTTGGGGCACTGGACCCAGTGGTCTCAGGTGGGTGGGCATTTCAATGGAGAGCAAGGACTCTTGTAGGCTGGGGTAGGACGAGTCACCTCCTGGCTGGAAATCCTGACCCAATCAGCTCTGCCTGTGATTTGGAATGGCACAAGCTAACCCGCATGCTCCACGCTAAGTACTGAGGTACTGAAGTCATGCTGTGAGCTGCAGACATTGGCTGCAGGTGAGGAGCAGCCCCACAGGCTGCCTCTGAAACAATTCCTGGAGCCTGAAGAGCATTTGGTCATTGAAGTTTCACATAACACCAATTTTTCACATAACGACTTGGTCTTTTTTTTTTTCCCGTACAAAAATTTATACATACATTGTTATGTGACTCTAATTGCTCTCCCCATATTGTGATAGCACACTCCTCCTTTCCACTCGATTCCCCATGTCCATTCAACCAGCTCCTAACCCTCTCTGCCTTCCCATCTTACCTCTGGACAGAAGCTGCCCATTTAGTCTCTTGTATCTACTTGAGCTAAGAGGCACATTCCTCACAAGTATCACTTTATGTCCCACAGTCCAGTCCAATTCCTGCCTGAAGAGTTGGCCTCAGAAATTGTTTTAGTTCTGGGCTGATACGAGAATCAAGGGGTCATGCTTTCTGGGGTTCCTCCAGTCTCAGTGAGACCATTAAATCTGGTCTTCTTACTACAATTTGAGTTCTGCACACCATCTTTCTCCTGCTCCATCAGGGACTCTCTGTTGTGTTCCCTGTCAGGGTGGTCATTGGTGGTAGCTGGGCACCATCTAGTTCTTTTGGTCTCAGGCTGATGAAATCTGTGGTTTATGTGGCCGTTTCTGTCTCTTGAGCTAATACTTTCCTTGTGTCTTTGGTGTTCTTCATTCTCCTTTACTCCAGGTGGTTGGGACCAATTGATGCATCTTAGATGGGTGCTTGCAAGCTTTTAAGACCCCAGATGCTACTCACCAAAGGAGGATGCAGAACAGTTTCTTAATAAGCTTTGTTATGCCAGTTGACCTAGATGTCCCCTGAAAGCATGGTTCCCAGACTCCTACCCCTGCTACTCTGTCTCTCAAAGGGTTTGATTGTATTCAGGAAACCTCTTAGCTTTGGTTTAGTCCAGTTGTGCTAACTTCCACTGTAGTGTGTGCTGTCCTTCCCTTCACCTAAGATAATTCTTATCTACTATGTAGTTAGTAAATAACCCTCATCCTCCCTCCCCACCCTTGTAACCATCAAAGAATGTTTTCTTCTGTGTTTAAACCTTTTCTTGAGTTCTTGGTCTTTGTAACTTAAGCACGTGGGTGAGGAGTAGGTATATTTATTATTTACTGTGTTTTTAAAAGAGCTTCAGGCACAGAGGGAATTACAAGAAATAACCATGGGAGAGAGTCTTACCCCTTGAGGAACTTCCAGTCTTTTGAAAGACAGAATGTAATATGAAAAAATTGATTAATAGTAGTTTATTTTCTAAGATAGTTTACAAAGAAACGCCTAGTGAAATACTTCCGAAAATCAACCAGTGAAAACCCTATGGATCACAATTGTCTGATCTGCAACACTTCATGGGAATGGTGCAGGACCTGGCAGTGTTTCATTCAATAGTGCATGGAGTCTCCATGGGTTGGGGGCCAACTTGAAGGCAGTTAACAACAACAACATGTTTCTAAAGTGTTTAACAGATTTCAAGGCTTCTTCATCAATAAATTCATGTGGTATTTAAAAAAAAAAACAAAAAACAAACACACAGCAACCCTGGTAGAAATGTGGTCTGAGACAGAAGCAGCAGCTTTGCCCCGTGGCAGGATCAGTTGCATAATGGCCCAATACAAAATGAAAATGTGTGGACCCTTGTTCAAAACTGTTAAGAATTTCAAGACAGTGACAGCCCAGCATTAAATCAAGCATGGTACCCTTCCAGTGTGGGGCAAATCCTGTCAGACTGCAGAAGTTTTGCACCTATGAAGCCAGCCCTACCCAGTGGTTAGAAGCTCAAACTGTGGAGTCAGGTATAACTGGCTCAATTCTGACTGAAAGACTACAGGCAAGCTGCAATTTATTCCGAAACTCACTTTGCTTGTCTACAGAATGGGAATAATGGAGCCTTCGTATAGGGTAGTTGTAATGAGATAATGTAGATAGTTTAAATATAAGTTGTGTGAGGACAGCAATTTTCTAAAGTCTTGTTCCTTGAGGTATCCCCAGGGCTTAGAACAGTGCCTGGAATATAGGAGTTGCTCAAAAACTATTTGCTTGAATAGATGCACCAGTGAATAAAATAATGAATGAATAAGAAAAATACTCCATATTAGTGGTCAGTAAGCTCTTTCTATAAAGGGCCAGAAAGTAAATATTTTAGGTTTTGTGCACAAAAATACAAAATTGAGGATATTCTGTAGGTATGTGTACAATGAAAGGGAGTCTGTCAGTGGTGCAGTCAATGTGCTCGGCTGCTAACTGAAAGGTTGGAAGTTTGAGTCCACCCAGCGGCCCCCTCAGAAGAAAGGCTTGGCAATCTACTTCTGAAAAATCAACCATTGAAACCCCTGTGGAGGACAGTGCTCCTGTGCCACACATGGGGTCACCATGAGGCAGAATCAACTTGACAGCAACTGGTTATATAGTAAGAGGAAACAAATTTCTATAAAATTTGTATTAACAAAATTCAAAATGTGATGATAATGGTTGAATATTATTTATTTTGCAAAACAGGTCTTCTAATGAGAAGAATGGAATTCTCTATTTTTGGATAACATTTTCCTTAACTGACGTTCTAAGTTAACATTCTCTTATCATCAAATCAACTGCAAATGTTTGTCTGTAAAAACTAATCTTCAACCATCAACGCACAAACGCCAAAAGATAAGCTAGATAACTAGGATCTTCTAAAAATCAAACACCTATGCTCTTCAAAAGACTTCACCAAGAGAGTAAAAAGAGAACCTACAGACTGGGAAAAAATTTTTGGACAGTACAAGTCAGACAAAGGTCTAACCTCCATAATCTACAAGAAAATCCAACACCTCTACAACAAAAAGACAAATAATCCTATTTAAAAATGGGCAAAGGAAATGAACAGACACTTCACCAAAGAAGACATTCAAATGGCCAACAGACACATGAGGAAATGGATCACTAGCCATTAAAGAAATGCAAATTATAACCACAATGAGATACCATCTCACCCCGGCATTACTGGCACGAATCAAAAACACTGGAAATAACAAATGTCGGAGGGGCTGCAAGGAGATCGGAACTCTTATGCACTGCTGGTGGGAATGCAAAATGATACAATCATTTTGGAGAATGATATGGCGCTTCCTCAGAAAGCTACAAATAGACATACCATTCGATCCAGCAATTCCACTCCTAGCAATATATCCTAGAGAAATAAGAGTCATCACTCGAATAGACATATGCACACCTATGTTCATGACAGCATTGTTCACAACAGCAAAACTATGGAAACAACCTAGATGCCCATCAACAGATGAAAGGATAAACAAACTATGGTACATACACACAATGGAGTACTATGCAACGAGAAATAACAATGATGAATCTGTGAAGCATCTCATAACATGGATGAAACTGGAGAACATTATCCTGAGTGAAGTAAGTCAATCACAAAAGGGCACATATTGTATGAGACCTCTATTGTAAAAACCCATGAAAAAGTTCACACACAAATGTAATTATCTTTGTTGGTTACCAGGGATGGGAGGGGTGGGGGGGACAATACTAAATAGGCAATAGATAAATGGTATCTTGGGTAAAGGGTGAGACAGTACACAATACAGGGAAAACTAGCACAACTTGGACAAGGAAAGGTCATGGAAGCCCCATAGACACATCCAAACTCCCTGAGGGACTGAATTGCTGGGCGGAGGGCTGTGGGGACCATGGTCTCGGGGAAAACGTAGCTCAATTGGCATGACACAGCTTAGAAAGACAATGCTCTACATTCTACCTTGGTGAGTAGTGTCTGGGGTCTTAAAAGCCTGTGAGTGGCCATCTAAGATACTCCACTGGTCTCATCCCTTCAGGAGCAAGGGAGAATGAAAAGAACAGGATACAAGGAAAAGATTAGTCGGAAGGACTAATGGACCACAGCTACCAAGGCCTCCACCGGACTGAGTCCAGTACAGCCAGATGGTGCCCGGCTACCACCACTGATTGCTCTGACCAGGATCACAACGGAGGGTTCTGGACAGAGCTAGAGAAGGATGTAGAGCATAATTCTATCTCACAAAAAAAAAAAAGACCAGATTTACTGGCCTAAAGGAAACTGGAGAAACCCTGAGAGTATGGCCCCCAGATACCCTTTTAGCTCAGTGGTGAAGTTATCTCCGAGGTTCACCGTTCAGCCTGGGAGTGGACAGCCCCGTAAAACCAAATGAGACTAACGAGGTACAGTAGTCCAGTGACAAGGGCCAGAAGGCAGAAGGGGACAAGGAAGCTGGTGATAGGGAACCCAAGGTTGAGTAAGGATATTGTTGATGTGTTGTGAGATTGTTAACCATTGTCATAGGGCAACATATGTAGTAACTGTTAAATGAGAAACTATTTTGTTCTGTAAGCCTTCATCTTAAGTGAGAATAACCGCACACTTGGAAGAGCATAGTCAGTGTCACTGAACTGTGCATGTAGAAATTTTTGAAATGGTGTCTCTTTGGCTATGTGTATTTTTACCAAAAAAAAAAAAAGGTTGAGAAGTTAGAGGGTTGACATGTTGTAGGGTTGTTAATCAATGTCATAAACAATATGTGTACTACTGTTTCATGAGAAACTATTTGTTCTGTAAGCCTTCACCTGAAGTACAATAAAAAGAAAAAAAAAAACAAAAAACTAATCTTCGCTCGAAGGCTATCTAAAAATAGGCAGCAGGCCAGATTTGGTCATGTGTTACAGTTGGCTGACCCCTGCTCTAAATGTGGATCAATATAGGTTTACCTTATTAGGACAAACTTCACAGTGGTTAAGAACTTGGCTGCTAACCAAAAGAAAGGCAGTTTGAATCCACCAGTCACTGCTTGGAAACTCAATGGGGCAGTTCTATTCTGTCCTACAGGGTCGCTATGAGTCAGAAACGACTCAACAGCAACGAGTTTTTATATTAGAATGTATTTTAAGATTTAAAAAATTAATGTTACTTTAACTGGTCATAAGTTCACATACTTCTATAAATTTTTTGGATTCAATTAGTTAATTTGGCAGGTGATTCCAGGAAGCATAGGTAAGAGTATAGGAAGTGAGACAGGTCAGAGAGAAACAAGCCAGTAAAGCGTGCATTTGTGAGTGGATTACAGCCACAGGCAACTAGGGCTCAAACCTGCTGAGCCCTCTGAGAGCCCACGTCAGAATTTTCCCCTCATGTGAAGTGACCTGGGATATGTATCTACCAACTCCAGGACCTTATTGCTTTAGGGATGCTTCTGGGGTATTGATTCCTCCTCTACTTCACATAATTTTAACATGTTATCTTTTTTCTTACAAAGATCTCATAAGCAGAAATTTTGATTTACTTTTTAACTCTGTTAACAAATGTTACAATGAAAAAATAACATCATAACTAGGGATAGCTAAAACTGACTTTGCTTATTAAGATCCTAAATAATTCAATACAAATTCTACTGTAATAAAAACACTATAATAGAGAGTAACTGCTGCCATGTAAAATGAATGACTCAAACCATCCAACTTTATTTCTATACTTTCTCAAAATATCTCTCAAGGGGAAGATCAAGTAACTTATTTATTCGAAATTAAATGAGTGGGCCATTTTATCCTCATTTAACGGAGCAGTTTTAATTAACACAAAACAGCCAAAAAGGGTTTATCTACCGATAAACCCAAAACAACAAACCAACTGCTGTGGAATTGATTCCGACTCATAGCGATCCCATAGGATTTCCTACGGGATCAGGCTACCATATCTTTTTCCTGTGGAGCCACTGTTGGTTTTGAACCATTGAACTTTTGATTAGCCACTTCAACCACTGTACCACCAGGGCTCCTAATCTACAGACAGGTAAGCCCCAATTCTTGGAAGCGTTAAGTATCATTTAAAACTTTTAGGATTGTTGGCTCTACCTTCAGATAAGCAGGATAAACAAAGCTCCGAATAGGAATTAATTCAAATGTGTATCTAGGCAATTTCAACTCAGTAAAACCAAGTTCTCAAAGACAGTTGTGTTTCCAAGGTATGTTCAGAATGGATTCCTTTGTTGTATTAAATAAAAACTTAACTCAAGCACATGTAAGTTCACCTTTGCATTATTAACAGTCTCTTACAAAGCTTTCAGTCTGGTGCTGGTGCTTAATTGCTCTGTGAGTTGACTTCGGTTAAAAAAAAAAAGTTGCCATTGAGTCGACTGTGCTCAACAGGATTTTCAATGGCTAATTTTTTGGAAGTAGATACCCAGGCCTTTCTTCCGAGGTGCCTTTGGGCAGACTGAAACCTCCAATCTTTTGGTTAGCAGCTGCGCAGTTAACTCTTTGCACCACCCATGGCCTCCTTACTCCATTTGTTATTGTTAGGTGCTGCTGAGTTGATTTTTGACTCATAGCAACCCCATGTGACAGCACAGAACTGCACCATAGGGTTTTCTTGGCTGCAATGGTTCTGGAAGCAGATCGTCAAGTCATTCTTCCATGCAGACGGTAGGTGGGATCAAACCTCCAACCTATCGGTTAACAGCCAAGCGCTTACCTGTTAAGCCACCAGGGCTGCTTTTACCAAACCCAAACCCATTGCTGTCTAGTCAATTTCAACTGAGAGTGATCCTACAGGACAGGGTAAAACTGCGCATAGGGTTTCCAAGACTACTCTTTATGGAAGCAGACTGTCATATCTTTCTCCTGTGGAGCAGCTAGTGGATTCCAACTGCTGACCTTTCTGTTAGCAGCTGAGCACTTAACCACTGGACCACCAGGGCTCCTTAGGGCTCCATTTAGGCAGTGATAATTCTCTTTAAATACAGTTGGTCCTATCACCAAGGGGCAGATATCCTAGGATATGAGACATAGCACATACAGCAAATGAAGTTCAAATAGTATCTATATGATAGAATAAACCAAAACTAAACCAAACCTGTTGCGGTTGAGTCGATTCTGACTCAGAGCGGCCCTACAGTTTCCAAGGTGTGGCTGGTGGATTCGAACTGCTGACCCTTTTGGTTTGCAGCCAAGCTCTTAACCACTGTGCCAGCAGGGCCTTCATCAATTAGTTCATTCAGTTGTAAAACGCAAATTTTTCTGTGTTAAGTAGATACCATATATTAATCTCTGCAAATTCATTCCGTTTTATGAACATGTTTGCCCATCCTCTTCTCCAATCTCTGATATGTACAAACCAAAATCAATTTCCCTTGTTTTGAACTAAAGCCAATGAACCCTAGTATCGCAGTGGTTAAAGAGCTCGGCTGCTAACTGAAAGGTCAGCGGTTTCAACCTATCAACCACTCCTCGGGAGGAAGATGTGACAGTCTGCTTCCGTGAAGATTTACAGCCTTGGAAACCCTTATGGGGCTGTTCTACTCCATCCTATAGGGTCACTATGAGTCCAAATCAACTCCAGGATAGCGGGTTTTTTTTTTTTAATTAAGGCACTCCTTTCATTTCTGTGGTCTTTGTCTTAAATGAACAGGTTCCTTCATTATTTTTTTCTTTTTTGCTTTCTCTGTGGTTAAAGTAGAAAAAGCTTTTTTTTTTTTTTTTGGTTTGTTTCTTCTTACTTTTAAACTGGGGAACTCTGGAGTGCTTACTACCACTTCTGTTTATCTCTATTTTCAACTAAAATCTATGTTTACATTTTGTATTCTAGGTCCTACTTAGCTATAACAACATAACAACTCCCTCCTAGTCCCCTTCATTTTCACATACCTAAATCAACAGCCTGAGAAATAAACTTTTTCCAGTAAAACTTTTTAACCCCCAAACCTGTGATTTCTTATGACTAAGTCATGGAAATCCCACAATCTAATCCTACCCCAACGTCTGCCTTTGTTGAGTCATGAATAATTCACTGAATTTCTTGACCACTCTACTGCTGAACAATGTTTCTAAAGGTTTTGTAATCTTATTTTATTATTATTCATTCTTGTTTGTGCCAAAATTTCCTTGGAAAAGACTGTGTAATCAATTCAACGTTCTTTTTATTAATTTGTTTAACCAGCTATGTCAGCTTTTTAAGATTCTTGGATTTGTTGAAACTAAAACCAAGATAAGCAAAAACTATTAATTGTCAGCCCATCTTGACTTGCCTGCAAGACAGGAAACCAGTTCTGACTAGAACGTCAAGTAGTTTTGTCTTTTCTTTTCTAATTAAATATAGTCAATGCTTTGTGAAGGGACTAACATACAGTGAACTAAGTATTTCATTTGTGAGTTGATAAATTTTGTTTTTCAACATTTCCAAGATTATGATTATGAAATAGATGATTAAAGGCTGTGACATTAACAAAGGTAATTTTTCCTTTGCCTTCATAAAAGACATTATTATCATTATTTCTTATCTTCCAGAGAGCATTTTAAACATAAATAGTTCTATATAAATATTAACTCATAACATTCATTAGGAGAATGTAAGATATAAATAAGGGTCATTCGTTTGCTATAGAAGAATGTGAAGAAGCATTATGAAAGTTGACAAAGTCACACAGGGTGTCAAAGATGTGATGTTAAGAGTAGCTTTCATGTTCTTGAAGTAAGTATAACTTACTATTTTATTTACCCATACACACAGTTTCCAAAAGAAGAAATACAGTCCCTGCTTTGAAAAGGAAAACTTGTCTGCCTTTTCCTTGACTCCAGACTCTCTTTCAATTTATCAGTAGTTTCTTTCTCGGTAGCTTCTGTTGTACATTTTCTGGGCTAATTATAGCAGCTCTAGCTAGAAGTCCCTGGGAAGCACAAACAGTTACATGCTTGACTACTAACTGAAAGGTTGGTGGTTCAAACCCACACAAAAGCACCTCAGAAGAAATGACTGTCAACCTGCAGCTGAAAGTTCACAGCCTGGAAAGCCCTTCGGAGCAGCTCTACCCTGCCACACATGGAGTCACCAAGAGTTGGAACTGACTCAATGACAATGGGTTTGGTTTTTTGGTTTAGCTAGGGCTACTGGAACAAGATACTTTTTTCTATTTCTATATATGTGTAACACGTATCCCAGAATGATAACTAAATTAATGGTATTGAACCAACATCCTTGATCGCTAGAATATCACTGCCACTGAAGTCTTGGTTAAAAGCTGTAAACTTCCCTAGGGATTTTAAAGCGTCATGAGCACTAAGGTAGTATTTTAATTAAATGATTAAATAAAAGATGTAACTAAAAAAACCAACATAATTACAAGTATTCCAGATATAACTAGGAATATGACTGCCTCTAAGACTAACAAGGAGCCATGGTGGCACAGTGGTTAAAGCCCTCGGCTGCTAACAGAAAGGTTTGAACCACCAGCCGCTCCAGATGTGGCAGTCTGCTTCCATAAAGATTTACAGCCTTGGAAACCCTATGGGGCAGTTCTACTCTGTCCTACAGGGCTACTATCAGTCGGAATCAACTCAACAGCAATGGGTTTGGTTTTGGTGAGACTATCAGGTCCCTGGGTGGTGCAACAGTTTGCCCTAGACTGCTAACTAAAAGACTGGCAGCTCAAATCCACTCAGCCGTACTGTGGAAGAAAGGCCTGGTGATCTGCTTCTGTAAACGATTACAGCCAAGAAAACTCTATGGAGCTCAGTTCTACTCATGGAGTTGCCATGAGTTGGAACTGACTCAAAGGCAATGGTTTTTTTTGGGTTTAAGATTAACAATGAAAATATCCATGCATATTCAAAGACCAAATGCATACTTAAAGTAAATTATGTATGAATTCTACAAGGTCTGTGATACAGTACCTCTGAGGTCCTAAAAGTAGTAACTTTGAAACACTGGCTGAAGTAAACTGTGTGCTTTAAAAACATGTTGGCTACTTCCTAAGTCAGTCATGCTTTGGCCTTTCCACCTCCTGCCTTATTCAAGAAACTGTGCTGGCTTATTAACAGAAACAACTTGACACAACATTATTCTTCACAGGTTAGGTTAAGAACAGTAAACATTAAGTTTTATGAAATTAGAAGCTAAAAGTGGACAAAACACATTATAACATTTCATCATAGATGCACTTTGTACTACTTCCCATTTGGTAGCTATTCTTAGATACCCGTGTACTTCCATACTGGTACCCAAGGCTGGTATCTACAAGATGAGAGCGTGAGCCCTCTGCAAGAGTTGGGGTAAAATATCAATTAGATTCTAAGGGAGAGAAGCCCTGGCTCATAAAACTGTGAGGCCTCTGAGGAATATCCACTAGGAGTACTCAGCCATTCTCCTAATCTAATCTAATCACCAACATTCGCACCCAGCTTGATTGTTTTTGTTTTGTTTTCTTTAATGTTTGTTAAACCTCAGTGTTGCCAGAATCAGAAGTATGAATGCCCAGGGCACAAAGCATTCCCTCTCCTTGTGCTTCCAGCAATAATCTCCTGGCTGAGCAATCAAAAGAATCTAGAGCCATTTCATTGGGATCACAGTACTTTAGATCTGGAATACTGAAGACCATCTGAACAGTCCCAATTTCATAAACGGGAAAACCAAGGCCTAGAGCAGCAAGCGGTTGTCCAAGGCTACACAGCAAATTTAAAAGAGAAAGAAGTGTAGAACCCAGGATTCCCAATCACTTGTCGTTTTTTTTTTTTTTTTTTTTTAATCAGTAAGTATAGTCAAAGGAGCCCTGGTGGCACAGTAGTTAAAGCTCGGCTACTAACCAAAAAGGTCAGCATTTTGAATCCCCCAGCTGCTCCTTGGAAACCCTACAGGACAGTTCTACTCTGTCCTACAGGGTTGCTATGAATCTGAATTGACTCGACAGCAATATTTTTTTTTTTTAATAGTCAAAGCAGAGTCCCTGGTTTGTGCAAACAGTTAACATACTCGACTACTAATGTGAAGGCTGGAGGTTCGAGTTCACCCAGAGGTGCCTTGGAAGAAATGCCTGGAAGTCTACCCCTGAAAAATTGGTCATTGAAAACCCTAGGGAGCACAGTTCTACTCTGACACACACGGGGTCACCACAAATCAGAACTGACTCAACAGCAACTGGTTTTTATAGTCAAAGCACATAAGGCTGAGATGTCTTTTCTACTGGATTCCCTATAACTCATCTGATCTCACATCTGGATCCAGACACTGGTCCTCAGGCTCAGTTAAGAGATTTCTTGGGAATGGAAATGGCTCTTTCCACCTCATTTCCATTAATCCAGAGTCATACTGATGAAAGCAAAAAAATCTTCAAATAACCATGACAACCCAAACAACAAATGTCAACAGTGGACTTTCTTTATCATCCTTTTGGTTTTCACACTCATGGCTAGAATGCTGAACACTCTCTTGCCTCTATGTAAATTTCCACGTGCAGGCAAACTTAAATGATTTCTATAAAACAATTTGCAAAATATAACATTGTGTGCTCACATTACTAGTGTAGCGTCCCAATTCAAAGTCTCAGTTCCCTTTGCATAAGATAGGTTTTACAATGATTTATTTTAGTCCTTTCCCTAAACAATTACTTTGGGTCTTCAGTGTTCACTTTAGACTTTTACCTTTGCATTTTCTTGTTGGAATTAAAGTGATGTAGAAACCGCAACCTGATAAGGATAGTAATCAACCCAAACACTATAAATACGGGTTATTTCCTAGGGAAGGCCTATAAATGGCCACTAACACAGACACAAAACAGCACAAGGAGGAAGGAACATCATGCAGGAGGTAAGAGCCACAGTGATGAACTAGAGGCCCAGTTTTTAGTCCCAACTCTGGCAACCCACTTTATGCTTTTAGCCAAGATGCTCAATCTATTCAGGGCTTCCATTTCTCTATCTGTAAAATTAGGGATTTGTCTAACCTGTGCTGTCCAACATGGCAGCCAATAATCACTAGGAAAATGGTGCAAAGTTCATCAGTGAAGAAATGATATAGTATGTCTGTCCACTTTCATGTTCCAATTACATAAAATATATGTTTCCTGCTCTTCACCCAATTTATGCAGAATATTGCAGCTAATAAACCAGAAATCCACTAAATATGGCTAATGTAACCGAGAAGTTAAAATTTTCATTTTACCTAACATTGTTTTAATTTGTCCTTAAAAAGCTAGGAACAGAAGTACCATATGATACAGCAATCCTGCTCCTTCGAATATATCCTAGAGAATTAAGAGCTGTGACGTGAATCGATACATGCACATCCATGTTCACTGAAGCACTGTTCACGATAGCAAAAACATGGAAACAACCTATGTGCCCATCAATGGACGAATGGATAAATAAATTATGGTATATTCACACAGTGGAATACTATGCAACAATAAAGAAAAATGATGAATCTGTGAAACATAACATGGAGGAATCTGGAAGGCATTATGCTGAGTGAATTTAGTCAGTCACAAAAGGGCAAATATTGTATAAGACCACTATTTTAAGAACTCAAGAAAAGCTTTAACACAAAAGAAAACATTCTTTGATGGTTATGAGGGTGGGGAGGGAGGGAGAGGGTTATTCGCTAACTAGATAGTAGACAAGTGTTAGCTTAGGTGAAGGGAAGGACAGCACACACTACAGGGGAAGTCAGCACAACTGGACTAAACCAAAGCTAAGAAGTTTCCTCAATACAGCCGAACACTTCAAGGGACAGAGTGGCAGGAGTGGGTGTCTGGAGATCATGCTTTCAGGGGACCTCTAGGTCAATTGGCATAACAAAGTTTATTAAGAAAATGTTCTGCATCCTACTTTGGTGAATGGCATCTGGGGTCTTAAAAGCTAGCGAGCAGCCATCTACGATGCATCAATTGGTCCCAACCACCTGGAGTAAAGAAGAATGAAGAACACCAAAGTCACAAGGAAAGTATTAGCTCAAGAGATAGAAAGAGCCACATAAACCAGAGACTGCATCAGCCTGAGACCAGAAGAACTAGATGGTGCCTGGCTACCACCAATGACCGCCCTGACAGGGAACACAACAGAGAGTCCCTGATGGAGCAGGAGAAAAGTGGGGTGCAGAACTCAAATTCTAATAAAAAGACCAGGCTTAATGGTCTGACTGAGACTGGAGGAACCCCAGAAGGCATGGCCCTCGGACTCTCTGTCAGCCCAGAACTAAAACCATTCCCGAGGCCAACTCTTCAGACAAAGATTAGACTGGATTATGGGACATAAAATGATACTCATGAAGAGTGCTTCTTAGCTCAAATGGATACATGAGATCAAATGGGCAGCTCCTGTCTGGAGGTGAGATGAGAAGGCAGAGATGGTCAGGAGCTGGTTGAATGGACATGGGAAATCAGGGGTGGAAAGGAGGAGTGTGTGGTCATAGTATAGGAAGAGCAATTAGGGTCACATAACAATGTATGTATAAATTTTTGTATGAGAGACTAACTTGAATTGTAAACTTTCACTTCAAGTACAACAATTTAAAAAAAATCTATAGTTGACTTGGTTACTGTAAAACTTTTAAGTATGTTTAGAACAACTTAGGTATGTGAATCTACATTTTCAACTGTAAATTTCATGAAAATCTAAATATACAGTAGGAGTCCCTGGGTGGTACAAATGTTAACGTGCTCAGCTGCTAACTGAAAGGCTGGAGGTAGGAGTCCATCTGGGGGTGCCTTGGAAGAAAGGCCTGGCAATCTCTTTTGAAAAGTTAGCCACTGAAAACACTATGGTGCACAGTTTGACTGTGACACATACGGAGTTGCCATGTGTCAGAACTGACTCAAGGGCAATTGGCACTATTAAAATATAAATATTTC
Organism: Dugong dugon; assembly: GCA_030035585.1. Taxonomy (NCBI): domain Eukaryota; kingdom Metazoa; phylum Chordata; class Mammalia; order Sirenia; family Dugongidae; genus Dugong; species Dugong dugon. Next base: position 48,535,383 of record CM057465.1, read on the forward strand.
TAATGAAAATTTTGTTTCCAAACTCGGATGTGCTGTAGGTGCAAAATACAAACAGGGTTTTGAACAATATGAAAAAATGAATGAAAAATATTTCATTAATAATTTTATATTGATTATATGTTAAAAGGATAATATTCTAGATATGTTGGATGAAATAAAATTTATTATACTTAATTTCACTTATTTCTTTTTACTTTTTATAACGTGGCTATTAAAAAATTTAAAATTACCTATGTGACTTTTTCTGAATTTAATCACTAAGAAGCATAAATCAAACCCCAAATGAGAAATATTCTATTTAAAGGGGGTCAAAACAAACCAAAACTGTTGCTGTCGAGTTAATTCCGACTCATAGCGACCCTACAGGACAGAGTAGAACTTCCCTATAGGGCTTCCAAAGAGTGCCTGGTAGATTTGAACTGCTGACCTTTTGGTTAGAAGCTGTAGCTCTTAACCACTATGCCACCAGGGTTTCCTTAAAGGGGATAGCAGCTGCATAATTAAAAAAAAGTAACATCATAAAGACAAAAAAAAAGCTAAGGAATTCTTCTAGATTAAAGAACACTAAAGAGACATGATGTATTATTTCCTATTGCTGCTGTAACAAATAACCACAATCTTAGAGGCTTAAAACAACACAAATTTACTGTCTTACAATTTGGGAGGTCAAAAGTCCAAAATGGGTTTTACCAGGCTAAAATCAAGGTGTTGGGGGAGGATGGGCTGTGTTTCTTCTAGAGGCTCTAGGGAAGAACCCGTTTCCTTGCCTTTTCCAGCTTCTAGAGGCCAACAATATTGCTCAGTTCCTGGCACCCTCTTCCATCTTCAAAGTCAGGAGTATAACATTTTCAAACCTTTCTCTGGCTCTGACACTCCTGCCTCCCTTTTATAAGGACCCTAGTGGTTACATCGATCCCATCTGGATAATCTAGAATCATTTTGCTATCTGAAGATTTTTAACGTAAACACATATGCAAAGTCCCTTTTGCTATGTGCAGTAATCTATTCATGAGTTTTGGGGATTAGCACAGAACACCTTTTTGGGAATCATTATTCTGCCTACCACACGTGGTATCTATAAACGCAAATCAAATCATGAACAGATCTTGAACTCCGTATAGGAAAAGAAATGGGGCGGGGCAGGGGGCACAGTTCTGATTGGGCCCATTGATACAACTGAAATACAGCCAACAGATTAGATAAAAGTAGTTTAATTATTGCTAAACTTATCCAAGTTTGAAGTTTACAGCTGTACTATGGTTGTATAAACGTAGGACAACGTCCTTTACTTAGGAAATACACACTTACGTATTAAGGGGTAAACTGCCATGATACATGCAATTTACTCTCAAGGAGTTCAGAAAAAATAAATAAAACACATACGTGCACACACAGGAAGTAAGTCATTGATAAAGCAAATGAAGCAAAATATTAATAAATGAATGTCGATTAAAGGGTATATGGATGTCCTTTGAATATTCTTGCAATATTTCTGTGAATTTGAAATCATTTTGTAATAAAAAGTTTAAAAACCTGGTGAATATATAATTTACTTTAATTAAAAACTGATTTTTTTTTTTTACTCAAATACCACAAGCAACTCAAAGTTTATACAATTTTACAGACGTTTAGAATGAATGCAGATGCATGGCACAAATTGAGCAACTCAATTTTCGTTGTTTCCATGATAAAATTATTACTTTATAAAAAGGACTAGAGATATTTAGATATTTTTAAGGTTAGAAAGCTAAAAAAAGAAAAAAAAAATACTAACAGTTTGGTAATATGGTGCAATTGTTAAGAGCTTGGCTACCAACTGAAATGTCGGTGGTTTGAATCCATGCAGTGCCTCTGTTGAAGAAAGACCTGGCAATCTTCTCCCTTAAAGACTGCTATTACTGTTGTTAGGTGCTGCCCAGTTGGGTCCGACTTATAGTGGCCCTATGTACAACAGAATGAAACACTGCCCAGTCCTGCACCATCCTCACAGTCATTGCTATGTTTGAGCCCACTGTTGCAGCCACTGCGTCAATCCATCTCATTTGGTGGTCTTCCTCTTTTTCTATGACCCTCTACCTTATTAAGCATGATGTCCTTTTCCAGGAACTAGTCAGTCCTGATAACATATCCAAAGAACGTGATACAAAGTCTCAACATCCTTGCTTCTAAGGAGCATTCTAGCTATGTTTCTTTCAAGACAGATTTATTGGTTCTTCTGGCAGTCCATGGTATACTCAATATTCTTTGTCAGCACTATAATTCAAATGCATTAATTCTTCTTCAGTCTCCCTGATTCATTGTCCAGCTTTCACATGCATATAAAGCAATTAAAAATAGCATGGCTTGGGTCAGGTGCACTTTAGTCCTCAAAGTGACATCTTTGCTTTTCAACACTTTAGAGAGGTCTTTTGCAGCAGATTCGCCCAATGCAAATGTCATTTGATTTTCTGACTGCTGCTTCCATGGACATTGACTGTGGATGCAAGTAAAATGAAATCCTTGACAACTTCAGTATTTTCTCCTTATCATGATGTTGTTTATTGGTCCAGTTGTCAAAATTTCTGTTTTCTTTATGCTCAGGTGTAATCCATACAAAAGGCTGTAGTCTTTGATCTTCATCAGTAAGTGCTTCAAGTCCTCTTCTCTTTCAGCAAGCAAGGTTGTGTCATTTGCATATTGCAGTTTGCTAATGAGTCTTCCTCCAATGCTGATGCCAAGTTCTTCTTCATATAGTCCAACGCATTGCCATCGAGTCGATTCCAACTCCTAGTGGGCCTACAGAACAGAGTAGAACTGTCCCATAGGGTTTCCAAGGAGCAGCTGGGTGGATTCAAACTGTCAGGCTTTTGGTTAGCAGCCTAGCTCTTAACCACTGTGCAACCAGGGCTGCTCATAAAGTAGCTTCTCGATTTACTCAGAATATAGATTGAACAAGCATGGTGAAAGAATGCAACCCTGACACACACCTTTCCTGATTTTAAACCACGCAGTATCCCCTTGTTTTGTTTGAAGGACCACCTCTTGGTCTATGTGCAGGTTCCTCATGAGCACAATTAGGTGTTCTAGAATTCCCATTCTATCTATAATTTGTTATGATCCACACAGTCGAATGCCTTTGCACAGTCAATAAAACACAGGTAAACATCTTTCTGGTATTCTCTGCTTTCAGCCAAAATCCGTCTGACATAAGCAATGATGTTTCTTGTTCCACAACCTCTTCTGAATCCGGCTTGAATTTCTGGCAGTTCCCTACCGATATACTGCTGCAACCATTTTTGAATTATTCTCAGCAAAATTTTACTTGCATGTGATAGAAATATATTATTTGACAATTTCCTCATTCTGTTGGAACACCTTTCTTTGGAATGGGCAACAATATGGATCTCTTCTAGTTGATTGGCCAGGTAGCCGTCTCCCAAATTTCTTGGCATAGACAAGTGAGTGCTTCCAGAGTTGCCTCCATTTGTTGAAATATCTCAATTGATATTCTGTCTATTTCTGGAGGCTTGTGTTTTTGCCAATGCTTGGACTTCTTCCTTCTATACCATTGGTTCTTGATCATATGCTACCCCTTGAAATGGTTGAAAACTGACCAATTCTTTTTGGTACAGTGTGTATTCTTTCCATCTTTTTTTGATGCTTCCCGCATCCTTCAATATTTTCTCCGCAGAATCCTTCAATATTGCAACTTGAGGCTTGAATTTTTTTCTTCAGTTTTTTCAGCTTGAAAAGTGCTGAGCACGTTCTTCCCTTTTGGTCTTACAACCTAGGTTACAGCCTAGAAAACTCCACAGGGCAGTTCTACTCTGTCATGTAGGGTCACTATGAGTCACAATGGACTCCATGGCCCCTGCAAATAACAACAAGAGTTTAAAATAGGATTGGTAATTACTGTTGGACTTAAATACTAACTGGTTGATCACACTGCTATTTGTGAGAGAGAATAGGCTAGGTAATTTTCTAAGAAGTCCCTTAAAATAGCAACCTTCCTTTTCCAGGTGTATTTAGCTGATTTCTAAAACAAAAGTAAAAATTAAAGTGTCTCTACTCTAGGAGCTGTTTTCTGCCTAGGGCCTAAGGCCAAATTTTATTGCTTTGGCCCTAGAGAAGCCTTCTGGCACCCACCCTGTCTCCCACTCCACCCTCTATTGTTTAAACACAAAAGACTGGGCAGCTGGGACTCTGATCAACAACAGATCAGTGGCTTTTGGACTGTGAAACTTCTCTGGTATTGGCAGAAACTAATGTTTTACCATGAAGGTAAAACAAAGGGTAAGACCCTTGTTTCAGACCAAAGGCCTAGGGACAAGCTTGTTTTTCTTGCCAACTGTGGTGGCCAAGAACAGTGCTCTCCACTTGTGCCAGGAAGACGTGCCAACGCCAAATAATAGGGGACTTTTCTTAATTACAGAAACCAGAAGGGAAAAAAAAAATATGGCAAAGAATCAACTTTATCTTTTCTTACTAGTATCTTTACTTACTAGTTTGGCTAGTTATCACTAGCCGATACTGGAGTATGTGATTTCGTACAATCTATGATTATAACCAGAATGAACTTATCTCTTTAGTTATTTTCAATTTAAGACTTTTTTTTTCAAAGAGCAGCATGATTTAAGTAAGGCTGGGAATCACTGCCCTAAATGCCGTTACAGTTAACAGCAGGGGAAGGTCTTTATTACCTAGGAGCCACTCTTACACTTTATCTCGCTATTTTGCTAGCTATAAAGTTGGCCTCCAACTCCTGGCAACCCCAACAGAAAGAAACACTGTCCGGTCCTGCACCACCTTCATGATCATTAGTGTGTCTGAGTGCACTGCTGTGGCTGTTGCCAGCTCCACAGATTTTTCTAAACAAATATCTGTTGACTAAGTGACTGATAAGACTAACTTTCATGCTGCTGTAATTTTTACATTGCTATTTCCAGAGAACTCCGACTAAATAGGAGAGATGTTTACTTAGATAATAATGGGACTTAAGAATAATCTTTTCAGCATTAAGATACATTCTCTAAAAAATTTTTGGTAGTTTATATTGATAATACCTACTAATGCAAGATCTTCGACATTGACCTTAAATGATAGCCTTGCAGTCTTTGAAGCACAAGCACATAGCATTGCTCTATAAATATTAGCTATGTTATTTTAACATGGCAATAATTTTAATGGACTAATCCACAGAAATTACTCAAGACTAAAGACAACCTGCACAAAGTAGATGTGTAATAAGTATTTGGTAAATTATGGAAAGATGCTGACTGGCAGAACAGAGAGTAACACAAATGCTTTTAAATTTACTCAAGGAACACTAGACAGTAGTAAAAATGAATCAACATAGAACAACATGATGCATTTCAAAAACATGTTGAAAAATATAAGCAAGTTGCAAAGTGTTATATATAGTATAATGGCATTAACACAAAATTTAGAATATGCAAAAAATACCATATATCATTTATGGATGCACAGTTTGCAGTAAAAGTATAAAAGCATGCAGAATCATTGTGTGTAACTCCAGGGGATGCTATCTTCATCCCAAGTCCTGAGAACATACATTGGCATGGAAACTTCCAGCTCAGAAAAATAGTTACCCCTAAGAGACAAAGCTGAGAGTAACGAGGATTAGGCAGAGACACATAGAGGGCTTTAGTTTTATTTATGATTAAATAAGCATATTTGAAGCAAATACAGCACTGTGGTAAGGTATGATATGCTACGTGGTGGACACATAGGTGTTACATTATTCCCTATACTTGAAATATTTCCTAATGTATGAATTCTGATACATGTAATGAGAAAAATAATGAAAATTTCTTGGTTTTAGTAATGAAGCAGTAGCTATAATCATAACCACATATTTTTATTGTAACATCTCAGTCTCTATCAAACTCCTAATAAATTCAGAAATAAAATATTCAATGTTCTCAAATAAAATAGAAAAAAGATAGCTATACACAACCTTTACAAGTATGAAAATAACTTAGATAATTTTATACTCAAGTCTTTTTGTGGGGAGACTCAACGAAAAAGACACATTGTGGCTACCTCTAAAGATGATCTTACTTAAACTTTGGGAGTAGAGGCCTAAGACACATGTGCTGAAATGCTCACTCAAACCTGAAGTTTAGCAGCTGCTTGAGGAAAAAAATATAGACGTCAAATTCCAAAGATACCTTCTTCAAATCTTGACAATTAGCAAACTCCTAAATGGCAGCAATCTCCTAGATTTCCTATCTCAGTATGAATAATCCCAACACTCATGTCAGCTACTAAAATAAAACTTAGAAATGTACAGTTAACATACCAAAATGTCCATCCCGGGAACATACTTGAGGGATATCTTATAGTCTTTTGGAAGATTTGCCACCTACAGAGAGCAAAACAGAAACAAAACAAGAATTCCATAAGAAAACTCATGCACATCAATTCACCATATTTTTTTTTTTTTTAGAAGTTTGGAGGTGGCGGGGAAGAGAAAAAAACCCAACATACAAACAGTGTCAGTGACCAGCATCACTGGGGAACTTATAAGAAACACAAATCCTCAGGCCACACCAGACCTACTGAATCTTACTTAACAAGCCCTTCACGCTCAAGTCTAAGAATTACTGTTCTTTGTTGATCATAAAAAAAAAAAAAAAAAAAAGAGCTAGAGAACAACAAAATACTATTTAAGAGATGCACATGCTTTATGACTTAAATAATTTAGAAAGAGCCAGGGTTTTATAATATAACTTAATCCACTTACCTAGGGCTCTGTGACCTTTTGAACATTTGAGATGCCTCAAATGTTTGCCTGGTTTTTTTTAAATTTAAAAAAAAAAAAAAAAATTTCCATCAGTCACTGTGGCAGAAGTAAACAAGAACCAGGTTTGGAATCAGAGAGTTTGCATCAAATCTAACCTCTTTGTACCTTTGTACAGATGGTTTCCCTCATCTGTAAAATGGAGATGAAAGTACCTGTATAAAATAGTCATTGTAATAACACATAAAAGATGCTGGGTCCACGTTCTTTATTGAGAGCTCTACTGGCAACCAACTTCCTAGGCGTATATGGGGTTCTAGGTTTTCCTATCTCCCTTCCTACCTATAACCTCAGCACCTTCACCCTTATCTTTCTTTTAGATCACTGTCTGTTAAAATTCCTAGCTGAATAATGTAGGCAACAATTAGCCTATTGGGTTTTAAAACAATACACAGTGTAAAAAAATTGGTTTTGCACTATTATGTCTTCCCAGCTTTGCAGTTTTTCATTTCCCCCTTCATTCTCTGTCTCTAACAACTTTACTTTCCCCTATAATAAATGGGGACCATGTGTACATTTGCTGAGCTAGGTCATCTCCAACAAGTCTCCCATAACATTATACATAGATTTTTTTTTTTTTTTCCTGGTCTTGTCAATAGCTTCTAGGATCTGAGAACCATTTGATGAGGAAAGAATTCAGCAAAGGCGTAAAGCAGTCAGAGGGAGGCCAACGTAATAACTGATCCCACTGTGCTCGGGAGAATTTTCCTTCCAGGTATACCATCTCACATTCATCTCACCCCCCAAAAGCAGTCACCTGGTTTGGCTGCTCCTTCTTCAGTTTATTTGCTCGTAACAGTGTCTAATACCCATTGAAACTTATTATGGGCCAGGCACTGTGCTCATTAAGGGCTTAACTCGCATTATTCGTATCCAACCCTCAGATCTGTCACAGATTGCCCCTATTTTACAGGCAAAGAAATTGAGCTCAAAGATATCAAGTGACTTGACTGAGGTCACATGGCTTCCGTGTAAGGGTTACGGACGAGATCTGTTCCTGAGCGTGTCTTTAACAATTTGTAGGTAAGTCGGAACAGGTGCATATGGTTCTTATTTAGCCTTACTTTAGTACAAGAAAAGGCGGAAACCTTTTCAATAATTTAAAAGCTGCGTGTGCAGCAAGTGAATGTGACTGTGGTGAAGAATTTGTTGTGAGTCTAGGTTGGTTCAATCATTTCCAAGTGAGAGCCGATTTACATAACATTAAAGGGCAGGTTAACAGTTGCCCATAAGTCAGACAGACGTTCCGTAACCTGGGGATTGCCTTTATTAAATCTGGACCGGAAACCACATCTCACTGACAGCAGAGCCCCCCTGCCTCTTAGCTACACTGTATGTTTTCATCTGCTCTCTGGACACTTGGGTATTTTCCCTAGATGAGTCTCCAACATCATGCTTCTTCATGCTATTCCCAATAAAACAACAAGATCCTCGCTCCTTATTGAAAACACATCTGAGCTGTCGTGGAAGGTCTTTCTCACTTTTTTCATTTACTTTAGGGTTACCCTTGTACTTTACACTTAGCTTTCTTTGTCTCAGTCAAACTTTCCACCATGCCTCCCATGCCTCCCATGCCTCTACAATTTCTTTTGTCTTCTGAATCTTCATCTCCATCCTTGAAGAGCAAAACGACCTAGTCCTTTTATGGCCTGTGCTCAGAGTTAGCCCCAGTGGAAGAGACACAGTAGATACCTTTGCAGGTGTGAAAGCTGGTATATCAGACCAAGCAGCAACATTTCATTTTTTTAATGAATCAACCATGTAAATTAAGCCTACTATTCCAGAGACAGAAACATGGCAAGAAGTGACAGGTATTCTGAACACGAGCTGCTTGATAATCTAGTCCCTTCCTAAGTATAGTGTACACTATTTAAGAAATGCAAATACAGAATTGATTGAATTAGGATTCAGAAAACTGAGGAGGATCTGGCTATATATCTAAAGGGCAGAGAAAATGTTAGGGATCAATTCCGTTTTATTAGTAATTTATATATAGAAATTAGTTCAAAGAAATCAAAGAAGGTTTATGAGAAGTTCTTTGACCAAGACATTGAAATCACCACACTTTACCCCCTGGGGGAAATGTATAAGTTTATTGCTGCATTAAGCTTATTTATTAATATTTAATTTCTTATGGGACTGAAAAATAATACTATTTTTGAAAAATGGTTTACCATTTATAACAAGTTATCATATACAGTCTACCACAATTTTATGAGGTACATATTATTAAATCCATTTTACAAATGAGGACACAGAGGCTCAGCGAGGTCATAGGCATCAGGAGTAACTGGTAGAGGTAGAACGCAAACCCTGGCTCTGCGTGCTGTGCTCAGCATAGTCATCTATAGGGCAATCTCCCATTTATGACTTTCCTGGTTTTCATTGGTTCCTTTCCAATTACATTTGGAAGAGAACTTAGGAAATCAGGTTGTACATATTTATGGTCATTTCAGGACTTCTTATATTACTTTCTAAGCATTTACATTATGTTGAATAGCATTCAGAAAGCACAAATAATCTTGTGATAAATTCAGCTCCTCTGATGTATATTGATCATTGGAGAAAGTTTTACAGAGTAGAGGGAGTCTCTGGCCAAAAATCTTGAAGACGTTCCTTAGAAGCAATTAGTTTCATAGGGGGTCAGCAGCACACATTCTGGAAACAGGCTGCTCCTTTGAATTCTGGCCCTTCCACGTGCTAACTTGGGCAAGTTACATAATCTACTTTAGCCTCAATTTCCACATGTGTAGAATGGGAATAATATAATCTGGCTAATGGATTCATAAGGGTTAAGTGTAAATTTTAACTCATGCAAAATACTTAGTGCTTAGCACGGTGTGTGAACATATGAGTTTCTATTATTAGTAATTGCAAGGGGGTGGGGCGTTCTAGAGAGAGAAAAGGATATATGCAAAGGCAAAGAAATGGGAAAGCAGATGGAGTGTTTGGGAGAGGAGGGAAGACAAATCAGGCTGTAACAGATAAGAGGCAGAAATAAGCCAGGAGAACCACACTGGAGGACCTGAAGCTGGGCTAAGCAGGTCGTATAGAGGCAGGGTGGGCGCAGGGAAGTTCAGCGGGAAAAGTTCTACCCTCAGAAATCTACAACAAGTCACTTCTGGCTTAGGTATGTTGCTTCAATTCTGTGGAACTGCCACACCTCGTCTGTAAAATAAAGAGGGCAAGCTAGGTTGTTACTTAAGGAAAAAAAAAAAGAAGATCCAGGCCGATTTAACTTTTTTGTCTAAGGCATGGGGAAGCAATGAAAAATGAGGAAACCTGACGGTACATTCAGGAAGATAAGTCTGGAAGAATGGATGGGAGGAAGAGAGACCGGAGACAGGGACAGGTGAGGAAGCCACCAGTTAAGTGCTGAATATATGTTAAATACTTATACAAAGACTGTAAATTAGCAAAGCAGTAATGGAGTCTATATTCCAGGAAAGTATGCTGTTGGTAAGGGTTAGATAGACAAGTAACTAAGGCTACATATTTTGAAAACAAACCTATCCTAGTACTTTTGCCTTACATAATCCACTTTATGTAAGGTCTGAAGTGCTGGGATGTCAGACTATGCCAGATTGTAAAATACATAAAACGATAAAAACAAGCCACTTGATGATGGGCTAGCTTTATTAGGTGGGCCCCATCTGCTATCTCTTTCGGATGTCCTGAGGACTGATCATACTTAGTGACACTAAAAAAAAAACAAACTCACACATAGGGGAATGGCAAGCAAGAGTATGGGAAACTAGGCCAAGAAAAAGTCATCGAAAGTCAAACAAGCACTGGCTGCATACCATACCCTGCAGGTATCTGGACTCAGGAAAAAAAGAACTTAGAGCCAGAATACTTAACTCCCCCGCTTCAGATCACGGATCTAAAACTTTTGGGTCTCATGATTCGAACATCACTGAGGTCCTTAAATCTCATGAAATCAACAGCTGCTCGGACCTTCTTGAAGGATACCTTGCTTGTCCCAGTTATTTCTCAAGATGAGAATCAAATTGAGTGTGACTCAGATTCCCTTGACACTGTATATAAAATATTATGCTTTTTAATGGAAGGATCCGAGGTTTTCAGATTCTCACTCTCATCTATGATCCGGAGAACTCATAACAACAACAATCAGATTGCCAGGCTTATCTTCCGTGACACCACTGGGTGGGTTAGAACCACCAGCCTTCAGGTCAGTCATCATTGTAGTTAGTTGCATCAAGTCAATTCCAACTCATGGCAGCACCATGCGTGCAGAATAGAACAATACTCCTTAGGGTTTTCGAACTGTTCCTTTTGGAAGCAGATTGCCAGGTCTGTCTTCTGAGGTGCTTCTGGGTGGGTTTGAAACACCAATCTTTTGACCAGTAGTCAAGCACTTAACCTTCTGAGCTACCCAGGGACCTAAGATAAAGTGATTACTACCCAAGAAATAAAATTCAAGAGGTTACAATGATAATACCTAAATTGTAGTTGAAACTTCTATCTTAAATTAATGGGAAAGGCATTATAAATTGTGAACTGGGTTCTTGTGTTCCAAAAGTAAGTTGTTATGGGTTTAAACCTCCACTCAGCTTCCTAATCCCAAATGATTCTAGATAGATTACGTAATTTCACTAGGTCTCACATCATACAATTGTGAGGATTAGCAGAGATAATCCATGCAAAGTGCTCTGCACAGTGCCTGAATATTCATGAAATAACTACTGCTTTAAAAAGTCAAGGAAAAGAAGACATATTATCTAATTAGTTTAGCCTGTGAAGGAAGAACAACTTTTTTTCTTCATGGTAAGACTGACATGCTTGGTAAAATAGCAAGTCCTCTAGTTTACAGTTTTTATAAATATTTTTTCTATCATACTTCTATCCTTTATTTGACTAGTAAAAGTCCTAAATTTAGCTTTAAATAAACAAATTTCTACAGACCACAAGAACAGAAATTAAATGCTAAAGATTGCAAATTAATAAAAATGTACTTTAAAAAATATTCAGCTATCAAACCAAATATTCTTCAAAAGTCAGACTAAATTATGAGACACCTATACTTTTAAAGAGATGATATGCATATGTCATTTGAAGAAAATTTTAAAATTCACCTAGAAATGGAGAGATTCAGAGACACCAATACTTCATTTTAATGTAGTGGTAATTTTATTTGGAGAAAATAGTATTTGAAGAAGAATAAAAACCAAATTTTTTAAAACTATCCACTCAAAGTGTGAAAATTCATTATCAGAGGAGATTTTATAATCTCCCATTACATTAGACTTCAGGAGTCATGTATTTAGGTATCCAACTTAAAATAAGTGCTAACCGCAACACCAGGAAAACCAGAAATTTCTGGGTTCTAATCCTACTCTACTGACTTGTGGACTGACCTTTAAAAGATAATTTCACCTTTATAAGATGGGGATAAGACAGTGCCCTATCTAAAAGCAATATTCTGAGGAAGATAAATCATTACTCAATAGACATTTAAAGCTAAAACTTTCTAAAGAGTAACAAAGCCACCTTTAATTAAATTCCCCCAGATGGAGGGAAAACATCATAACAAATGAAGGGGACTGAAGGGTGAATACCCAACCAAACCAAACCCACTGCTGTCAAGTCGATTCCTACTCATAGCGATCCTACAGAACAGAGTAGAACTGCCCCATAGGGTTTCTGAGGAGCGGCTAATGGATTTGAACTGCCAACCTTCTTGGTCAGCAGCTGAGCGCTTAACCACTGTACCACCAGGGCTCCATAGGGAGAATAAAAGGGGAAAACTAATTTGAACTCTATCAATATTCAGATTCTTCCATATCTTAACACTAAGGACCATTAAACAATCTAATTGTCCCACAGATATGAGTTTTTAAAGATTGATTCATCCTCTTCCTAGATACTTGACCCTTCCCTTAGGTAGGTCTGAGTTGGCCATTTAAAACAAGTCCGGCAACATTTTTTTAGAAACAAAGCAGAATGTTCTGAAAATAGATGAACTATTATGCTGAGTAAACATGCCTGAAGGATTTCAAATGAAAACCATGGGGACTGTAGGGGCAGTACAATGTGTTCAAGAAGAAATTAAAAAAAAAAAAAAAAAAGTTAACAGTATAGCCATAAATCATGTGCTTCTGTGACATGAGAATCATCCCAAGCAAACAAATTTAAGGCTTCTGGGCACAGTGCACGCTGCCACCTAACCCAATGGCGGTACCAACAGAGACTGCAAAGGAATGATTTCAGTTGAAGAAACTGAGCACCGGCAAGAAAGTACTGTTAACCCACTTTCTTTTCCTCAAATAAAATGCTCAAAGGTTATACTTGCAAAGCAAAGTCCTCTCATTCAATGTAATTTTTAGTCAAAGCATTATCGAATTATTCTAAGACGTGCAACATGAAGCCATATCATTACGGAACAAAAGAATTTCAGTGCTGAAAAGGGTCCTCAAAGTTCTCTAACGCAGTGGTTCTTATCTTTTTTGGGGGGGAGGCGGTCACAGACTTCTCTGAGAAACAAATGAAAGCGATGCAGCCTCTCCTCAGAAATAAACAGAAGGCACAGGGAGGCACAATTTATTTGGGATTCCAGTTGAAACGGTTTGGATTCTCATTTAACAAATCAGGAAATTGAATTCAGAAGGGTTCAGTCATTGTTTCCAAGGTCACAAAGCTAGGTAATAGTAAAGCTAGAAATCAAACAAGCCAGGATTCCCGGCTTACTTCAAGAGAATTTGCGCCATCATTCTTAGAGAAAGCCTGTGATTACATATATCCATAAAACTCAAAATTCACTTGCATTTCAGTTTGAATAAGTGAAATTAATGAGTTTTAGGATAAGGATAAGGAGCCTGGGTGGCCCAAAGATTAAGCATTTGGCTGCTAACTGAAAGGTTGGCAGGTTGAACCCACCCTGTGGCTCCAAGGAAGACAGACTTGGCATTCTGCTTCCATTGAAAATAAAGCTGAGGACTTCCAGCAAAATGGTGCTCTAGGCAGAAGTACCACGCCGTCCCTCCACAGCAAAGATCCGAAAAACTAAGCTGAACAGAGAAAACAGCAATCCTGAAACCCTAAAACATCAAATGAAGAGACAAAGAACTCAGCCAAGCACCAAATGGAGTGAGAAAACTGACAGAGAACGGAGAGCGAGGAGAGATTCATGCAGAGGTCCCCTATCAGCTAACGCAGCGCGGATCCGCCATCTTGGACTCCTATTGGAGACGAGCAAACAGGTGATAGGAGAAAGCAGCTTCACCGAGCTTAAAGCAGGAGACAAAACAACTGGTGATTTACGATATACGCTTTCCCACCCCCCACCCTTCTTCACCCCCACTCGGCCTCCTCTGCTTCCTGCAGCCACAGTCTCTTGTCCTGGAAGTACCGGCTGCTTGGATTCCACCCACCCGAACTGGCCAGCTCTCTGAGTAACATTTGTTGACTGCTGGTGTTGTTTTTTCCACTTCTTTTGATTTCTTCCTTACCTCTCACCACCTCCCCCTCCTTTTGCTCGAATACCTGGTTCCGTGCACCATCTCTGCTTCTTCCTGAGGGGCTGCAGAGCTCCAGTAATTTCTGATATACGCTTTCCCACCTCTCACCCTTCTTCACCCACATTCGGCCTCCTCTGCTTCCCACGGACACAGTCTCTTGTCCAGGAAGCACCGGCTGCTTGGATTCCACCCGCTTGCACTAGCTAGATCTCTGTATGCCATCTGTTGGCTGCTGGTGTTGCTTTTTTTCCCACTTCTTTTGATTTCTTCCTTACTTCTAACCACCTCCCCTCTTTTTGCTCAAATACCGGGCTCCCTGTGCCAACTTTGCTTCTTCCTGAGGGGCTGCAGAGCTCCGTTCAAGTGTGGAACTGCTTCACAGTCTGGGCTGCCATGCTGGTGGGATCCCGGGGCTTTTGTTTGTTTTGAATTGTTGGTTTCTTTTCTTTTCCTTTTCTTGAGTTGGGAGGCCATTCTGGCAAGGCAGTGCTGCATGGCTTGGAACCTACCCCCTTGGCTTGCACAGACGTGCAGAGGAATCTCTGAGGGCATTTATTATTTCATGGGTTTTTTTTTTTTTTTTTTTTTCTGTTTTCTTGGGTGTTTTTTTTTTTTTTAATTTGTTTTGTTTTCTTTTCCCTCTTTTTCCCTTTTTGTCTTTCTTCATTACTCAGTTTCTCATTTCTCTATACCTTCCTTCTCTTTCTGTTCCCTGAATACCTGGTGATGAATACCTCTACGCCTTCTAGCCAGGCTGTACCGCAACACCTGAGAACAACTTCCCCAGACCTCATAGCCGCACCGGTGGGATCCCTGGGAATACTGCTGTTCTTTTCCCTTCTGATTTTTCTTTATTCATTCTTTTTTTCTTCTTCCCCTTTTTACTTTTCTCCATTTTATAGTCTCTCATCTCTCCACTCCAATAGCAACCTCCCTTAGCATTCTTCTTTGTTTGTTTGTATGTTTTTGGCTCCTCTTCCTCTCTCCTCTCTCCCATATCCATCTTAGATCTACACATAACAATCTCCCCGCTGCATCCTGCCTACCTGCACCGTGCGCTTGACATCACACCACCAAGCAGCACAGGCACGGCCTACTGGAACCTGCCCTGCACTGATTACCGACCCGCTCTAATGGCTGTAGTAAGTGCCACAAACAACCCATCCCAGTAACTCCTCTTCAGCTAGACCTGCCCTGCCATATCATATCTGAGTGACTGACCCTGCCAATTGGAGAAGGAGGCAAAAAGTATTGTGCCCACAGACAAGCAAACAACAAAGAACACAGTCTGCCTGCTCAGACATAGTCAATTTTTTAAAAAAAGGATGAAACAAACAAACCTACAATCAATAAATGAGAAAAATAACTACCACCCTTAAGACAGCAGACAGTATCAAAACATTTACAAAAACAGGACAGGATGGTTCCAGTAGGCATCCAAAATAAAACACCAGATGACTTTGCAGTGGAAGAAAAGGCACTGATAGGGAATTCAGATCTCTAATACACAGAATTATCCAAGAGT
Organism: Dugong dugon; assembly: GCA_030035585.1. NCBI lineage: Eukaryota > Metazoa > Chordata > Mammalia > Sirenia > Dugongidae > Dugong > Dugong dugon. The sequence continues at coordinate 48,551,188 of CM057465.1, forward strand.
TGAAGCAAAAAGCAGAAAAAATGAGGAAAAAATAGACAAACTCATGGAAAAGGCAGACAAATACATGAAAAAATTCAGGAAAACAATGCAAGAAGAAAATGCCAAAATTCACAACTAGAAATTAACAAAGACAACAATTAGAAATCCAAAAGATAAACAACAAGATTTCAGAAATGGACGCTGCCATAGAAGGGCTGAGGAGCACACTTGAAACGGTGGAAGACAGGATCAGTGGAATTGAAGACAAACACTTGGATACAACTCTGTATCAGGAAAACTCAGAAAAAAGAACAAAGAAAAATGAAGAGACCCTAAGAGTTATGTGGGATAAAATCAAAAGCAAAAATTTGCAACTGATTGGAGTTCCAGAACAGGGAGAGAAAACAGAAAACACAGAGAGGATCATTGAAGAACTGCTGACAGAAAACTTACCCAATATCATGAAAGATGAAAAGCTGGCCATCCAAGAAGCTCAACGAACCCCATATAGGATAGACCCAGAAGGAAAATCACCAAGGCATATCATAATCAGACTCACCAAAACCAAAGACAAACAAAGAATCCTGACAACAGCTCAGGAAAAACAAGAAGTCACATACAGAGGAGAAACAATAAGAATAAACTCAGATTATTCAGAGAAACCATGCAGGCAAGAAGGAAATGGGATGACATATATAAAACCTTGAAAGAAAAGAATTGCCAGCCAAGAATAATATATCCAGCAAAACTCACGTTCAAATATGATGGTAAAATTAGGACATTTCCAGACAAACAGGAATTAAGGGAATATGTAAAAACCAAACCAAACTTAAAAGAATTATTAAAGGGAGTTCTTCGATCTGAGAACAGACAACTTTAGCACAGGCACAGGCAGAATCTAGGACACAGGATCATACCAGCCAGATACCAATCTAGGAAATGAATTCTCAAGGACTATCCAAAACCAAAAGAAATACAGCAGGGAATCAGAGCAGATAATCACTGAATGACAACAACATCAGAACACTAAAAGAGGGAATAAACGGCATAGGAATAGAACCTTCTAATGGAGAGGAAGGCAAGGTGATACCAAGTAATAATAGACTGCTTGAAACTTATAAAGATAACGTTAAAATTCATGGTAACCACAAATAAAGTTAACAAACAAACTCATAAAAATAAAGAGGAAAAACATAAAGTCTCAGCAAAAACAAAACCTACAAAAACAAAGGAAATTAAAAAAAAAATCCACAAACAAAAGTAACTCAGCACAGGACAGTAAGAAGAAGAAAGAACATCAGCACCACAAAAAAAAGCATGACAAACTGACAGCAACAAACTCACATCTAACAATAATTACACTGAATGTAAATGGACTCAATGCACCCATAAAGAGACAGGGAGTAACAGAATAGATAAGAAAAAAGGAACCATCAATATGGTATCTATAAGAGACACACCTTAGAAACAAAGATGTGAACTTATTAAAAGTCAAAGGTTGGAAAAAAATATACCAAGCTAACAACTACCAAAAAAGAGCAGGAGTGGCAATACTAATCTCAGATAAAATAGACTTTAAAACGAAATCTACCATAAAAGACAAAGGACACTATATAATGATTAAGGGGATGATCCATCATGAAGACATAACCATAATAATCATCTACACACTGAATGACAGGGCTCAAAAATACATAAAACAAATTCTAACAAAACAGAAAAGAGAAACTGACAGTTCCATAATAATAGTAGCAGACTTCAACACACAACTCTCAGTAAAGGACAGAAGAACAAAGAAGAAACTCAGCAAAGATACAGAAGACCTAAAGGGCACAATCAGCCAACTGGACCTCATAGAAATATATAGAACACTCCATCCAACAGCTGCAAAGTACACATTCTTTTCCAACGCACATGGAACATTCTCCAGAATAGACCACATCTTAGGCCACAGAGCAAGCCTCAACAAGATCCCAAATGTTGAGATAATTCAAAGTATCTTCTCTGACCACAATGCCATCAAGGTAGAAACTAACAACAGAAAGAGCAAGGAAAAGAAAATCAACTACAAGGAAACTGAATAACACCCTGCTTACACATCACTGGGTAATAGAAGAAATCAGAGATGGAATCAAAAATTTCCTAGAATCAAATGAGAATGAAAACACATCATACCAAAACCTTTGGGACACAACAAAGGCAGTCCTCAGAGGACAATTTATAGCAATAGATGCACATATCAAAAAAGAAGGGACAAAATCAAAACATTAACTACAGAACTCAAACAAATAGAGAACAGCAAAAAAAGCCCACAGCCACCAGAAGAAAGGAAACAATAAAGATCAGAACAGAAATAAATGAAATAGAGAACACAAAAACAATAGAAAGAATCAACAAAACCAAAAGGTGGTTCTTACAAAGAATCAACAAAATCAGCAAACCACTGGCCAGACTAACAATAGAAAAACAGGAGAGGACGCAAATAACCCAAATAAGAAATGAAATGGGGGACATTACAACAGGCCCAACTGAAATAGAAAGGATCATAACATACTATTATTAAAAACTATACTCCAACAAATTTGAAAACCTAGAGGAAATGGATAAATTTTTAGAAACACACTACCTACCCAAACTACAACAAAGTGATGTTGAAAATCTGAACAGACCCATGACAAGAGAAGAGATTGAAAAAGTAATAAAAAAAAAACTCCCAACCAAAAAAAGACCTGGCCCAGATGGCTTCACTGAAGAATTCTACAAAACATTTACAGACGAGCTTGTACCAGTACTACTCGAGCTATTTCAGAGCATAGGAAAGAAGCAACACTTCCAAATTCATCCTATGAAGTCAGCATCACGTTGATATCAAAACCAGGCAAAGATGCCACAAAAAAAGAAGATTACAGACCAATAACTCTCATGAATATAGATGCAAAACTTCTCAACAAAATTCTAGCCAACAGAATTCAGCATATCAAAAAAATAATACACCACGACCAAGTAGGATTCATACCAGGTATGCAAGAATGGTTCGCATTAGAAAATCAATCAACGTAATCCACCACAGAAATAAAAGGAAAGAAAAGAATCACATGATCATCTCAACTGACACAGAAAAGGCATGTGTCAAAGTCCAACACCCATTCCTGATAAAAAACTCTCAATAAAATAGGTATAGAAGGGAAATTTCTCAACATAATAAAGTGCATCTATGGAAAACCATTGGCCAACATCATTCTTAATGGAGAGAGGCTGAAAACATTCCCCTTGAAAACAGGAACAAGACAGGGATGCCCTCTATCACCACTCCTATTTAACATTGTGCTGGAAGTTCTAGCTAGAGCAATAAGGCAAGAAAAATAAATCAAGGACATCCAAATTGGCAATGAATAAGTTAAACTGTCCTTGTTTGCAGATGATTTGATATTATACACAGAAAACTTTAAAGACTGCACGGGAAATCTACTGGAACTAATAGAAAGATTCAGCAGAGTAGCAGGATACAAGCTAAACATACAAAAATGAGGTGGATTCCTATACACCAATAAGGAGAACGATGAAAAGGAAATCAGGAGAATAATACCATTTATAACAGCCACTAAAAAAATAAAATACATAGGAATAAATTTAACTAGGGATGTAAAAAACCTTTACAAAGAAAACTACAAAACACTACTGCAAGAAACCCAAAGGGATCTACATAAATGGACAAACATACCATGCTCATGGATAGGTAGACTCAACATTGTGAAAATGACAATTCTACCCAAAGCAATTTATAAATACAATGCAATCCCGATCCAAATACCAACAACATTCTTCAAAGAGATGGAAAAACTAGTCATTAACTTTATATGGAAAGGGAAGAAGCCCCAACTAAATAAAGCACTACTGAAGAAGAAGAATAAAGTTGGAGGACTCACACCACCTGACTTGAGAACTTACTATACAGCTACAGTAGTCAAAACAGCCTGGTACTGGTACAAGGACAGGTACACTGACCAAAGGAACAGAATTGAGAACCCAGATGTAAATCCATCCACCTACGGTCATCTGATCTTCAACAAGGGCCCAAAGTCCATCAAATGGGGAAAAGCCAGTCTTTTTAACAAATGGTGCTGGCAAAGCTGGATATCCATCTGCAAAAAAATGAAACTGGACCCATCCCTCACACCATATAGAAAAACTAATTCAAAATGGATCAAAGATCTGAATATAAAGCCAAAAACTATAAAGTTCATAGAAGAAAAAATAGGACTGACACTACAGGCCTTAATACACGGCATTAACAGGATACAAACCATAACCATCAACACACAAACCCCAGAAGATAAGCTAGATAATTGGGATCTTCTAAAAATCAAATACCTACGCTCTTCAAAAGACTTCACCAAGAGAGTAAAAAGAGAACCTACAGACTGGGAAAAAATTTTTGGACAATACAGGTCAGACAAAGGTCTAATCTCCATAATCTACAAGAAAATCCAACACCTCTACCACAAAAAGACAAATAATCCAATTAAAAAATGGGCAAAGGAAATGAACAGACACTTCACCAAAGAAGACATTCAAGCGACCAACAGACACATGAGGAAATGCTTGCAATCACTAGCCATTAAAGAAATGCAAATTAAAACCACAATGAGATACCATCTCACCCGGCATTACTGGCACGAATCAAAAACACTGGAAATAACAAATGTCGGAGGGGCTGCAAGGAGATCGGAACTCTTATGCACTGCTGGTGGGAATGCAAAATGATACAGTCATTTTGGAAAATGATATGGCGCTTCCTCAGAAAGCTGTAAATAGACATACCATTTGATCCAGCAATTCCACTCCTAGGAATATATCCTAGAGAAATAAGAGTCATCACTCAAATAGACATATGCACACCTATGTTCATGGCAGCACTGTTCACAACAGCAAAACGATGGAAACAACCTAGATGCCCATCAACAGATGAATGGATAAACAAACCATGGTACATACACACAATGGAGTACTACGCAACGAGAAATAACAATGATGAATCTGTGAAGCATCTCATAACATGGATGAAACTGGAAGACATTATGCTGAGTGAAATAAGTCAATCACAAAAGGACACATATTGTATGAGACCTCTATTGTAAAAACCCATGAAAAATTTTACACACAAAAAGTAACAATCTTTGTGGGTTACCAGGGATGGGAGGGGTGGGGGGACAATACTAAATAGGCAATAGATAAGTGGTATCTTTGGTGAAGGGTGAGACAGTACACAATACTGGGGAAACTAGCATAACTTATACAAGGAAAGGTCATGGAAGCTCCGTAGACATCCAAACTCCCTGAGAGACTGAATTACTGGATGGAGGGCTGTGGGGACCATGGTCTCAGGGAACATCTAGCTCAACTGGCATAACACAATTTATAAAGACAATGTTCTACATTCTACCTTGGTGAGTAGCGTCTGGGGTCTTAAAAGCCTGTGAGCAGCCATCCAAGATTCTCCACTGGTCTCAGCCCTTCAGGAGCAAGGGAGAATGAAGAGAACAGGATACAAGGAAAAGACTAGTCCAAGGGACTAATGGACCACAGCTACCAAGGCCTCCACCAGACTGAGTCCAGTACAGCTAGATTGTGCCCGGCTACCACCACTGACTGCTCTGACCGAGATCAAACAGAGGGTTCCGGACATAGCTGGAGAAGGATGTAGAACAAAATTCTAACTCACAAAAAAAGACCAGATTTACTGGCCTAAAGGAGACTGAAGAAACCCTGAGAGTATGGCCCCCAGACATCGTTTTAGCACAGTGGTGAAGTCATTTCCAAGGTTCACCGTTCAGCCGGGGAGTGGACAGCCCCATAAAACCAAATGGGACTAATGAGGCACAGCAGTCCAGGGACAGAGGCCAGAAGGTAGAAGGGGAGAGGAAAGCTGGTGATAGGGAACCCAAGGTTGAGCAAGGATAGTGTTGATGTGTTGTGAGGTCATTAACCATTGTCATAAGGCAACATGTGTACTAACTGATAAATGAGAAACTATTTTGTTCTGCAAGCTTTCATCTAAAGTGAGAATAGCAGCACAGTTGGAAGAGCGTAGCTGATGTCACTGAAGTGTGCATGTAGAAATTTTTTGGAATTGTGTATCTTTGGCTATGTATATTTTCACCAAAAAAAAAAAAAGGTCGAGAAGGGAGAGGGTTGACATGTTGTGGGGTTGTTAACCAATGTCATAACACACTATCTGTACTACTGTTTCATGAGAAACTATTTGTTCTGTAAGCCTTCACCTGAAGTACAGTAAAAAATAAACTAATAAATAAATAAAGCTGAGAAAATCCAATGGGGCAGTTGTATTCTGTCACATGGGGTCGCTACAAATCGAAATTGACTCCACAGCACCTAATAACAGGTTAATGATGGTATCATTTAGCTTCTTTGGACCATGAACAATACAGCATTATTATTATGGTCTATGCAGAAGTCCTGGCACTTTTATTTAAATATCTCTCACCTCGGATGTTGGTCAAAAACATTAAGGTTCCTACACCTCACCCCACTAGTTGGGATTCAATATTTCTTAATTAGGGGCCCTAACATCTGCACTTTTAATAAGCACCCTGTCATGGTTGGAATTATGTCCCCCAAAAAATGTGTGTATCAATTTGGCTAGGCCATGATTCCCAGAATTGTGTGGTTGGCCTCCATTTTGTGATTGTAATTTTATGTTAAAGAGGATTAGGGTGGGAATGGAACACTGCCCTTACCCAGGTCACATCCGGGATCCAATATAAAGGGAGTTTCCCTAGGGCGTGGCCTGCACCACCTTTTACCTTACAAGAGATAAAAGGAAAGGGAAGCAAGCAGAGAATTGGGGACCTCCTACCTTCAAGAAAGAATAACCAGGAGCGAGCGTGTCCTTTGGACCTAAGGTTCCTGCACAGAAAAGCTCCTAGTCCAGAGGAAGACTGATGACAACGAGGACCTTCCTCCAGAGCCAACAGAGAGAGAAAGCCTTCCCCTGGAGCTGACGCCCTGAATTTGGCCTTCTAGCCTACTAGACTGTGAGAAAATAAATTTCTCTTTGTGAAAGCCATCCACTTGTGGTATTTCTGTTAGAGCAGCACTAGATGAATAAGACACACCCTAGGAGATTCTGACCAGAAGGTTCTCCTATGATATACCATGAAACAGGAACACTAGTGTACAGCAGAAGCTTTCAAACATTTTTTCATAAGCTATTCTTTTTTTCAAAACAAGTCTTATCTGGAAACCCAGATACATAAATAAAAGCATAATGGCCTTGCAGGCTCCAGGATGAAGTTTGAAAATCACTGTTCTAGTGGACACAGTACTTACTGATAAAGAGGCCAGAAACTGGTTGCACCACTCTTGAGCCTCAGTTTCCTTATTTATAAAAGCATTTCCCTTCTATCTCCAACATCTTATGATCCTACAAAGGCCACTACATTTGTTGCTATTATTGTTAGTTGCCGTCAAGTTGATTCTAACTCATGGCGACCCACGTGTGCAATTACTCCATAGGGTTTTCAAGGTTGTGACCTTTCAGAAGCAGATCGCCAGGCCTGACTCCCTAGGTGCCTCTGGGTGGGTACAAAGCACCAACCTTTCAGCTAGTAGCCTATCGCTTAACTGCGCCCCCCAGGGACTCCTAATGCCACTCCCACTACTACGAATAGCTAGTATTCAGCAGGCACTTACCAATGTGCCAGGCACAGTCCAATTCTTTAATCATCACAATCACTTTATGAGTACTATTAATCTCTCTATTATACTGATGAGGAAACTGAGGCACAAAGAGGTTATGTGACAATAGCTGGGGTGAAAATTTGTATATACATTAATCGATACCACAGAATTGTGAAAGAAGAAATGATATCTAGAAAAGCTGTTGCTTATCCAAGGTCAAAGAGCTGGCATTTAATTCAGCTCTACCAGACTCTCAAATTCATCCACTTAACCAGTTATTTGCACATGTTTGGTCCTATGTTATACCATGAAATCTTTTTAATGGCCCCCACTCATGTGTTGTTATTGTGGTTTTAGCGATTGGCATTCATCTCTCTATGGAGATGGTCTATCCTCCCAACTAGATTATAAATGCTGTGGATCAGGGATTATTTTATATTTCTGTATAAATAGCCTAGGAAATACAGGCCATGAATTACGTAGGTCTTTAGTTATTCAACTGGAAGTGATCTTCTGGGCTCTATTTTTTTATTAACTTGAATTTTTTTCAAGTAGTTTATTAAAAATTGTAATCCAAAGAAAATACACCAATTTTACTACCGCAACTGTTGAAATTAAACTGTCTCCCCCTGAGTCAGTAGCTGGAAGCGGGGAAAAAACCAACAAACAAAAAAAACCTTTCTTCAGTTTAAATTTGACATTTTCCCTAAGGGTGATGTGATGGTTAAGATTGTATGTCAACCTGGCTAGACCATTATTCTCAGTGTTTTAGCAGTTGTATAATGCTGTGATCACCCCCATGATGGAATCTGCTGAGTGGTACTGGTGGAGGCGGGGCCTGTGGCAGCTCACCACCATCTCAGTTTCATCCTTCTGCCTTCCACTGGTTACTTTCTGCCTGCTCGCCTTGCCAAGGTTTTTGGCTTGTTCCAGACTCAGCAGCTGCCTCTCATTGTCTCACCTCCGGTTCACGGGACTTGAGCTAGCAGCTTACCTGTTGATCTTGGAATTTGTTGAACTTCTCAGCCTGCAAGCAAGAGTCTGGTTCCCCGACCTGCTGACCTTGGCTTCGCCAGCCCCTGCAGCTACATGAATCAGGAGAAACCTTGTGGTCTTGTCTGCTGATCTTGGAATTCATTTACCTTCACAGCCTGTGAGCGGGAGCCCCTCTCCGACCTGCCAACCTTGGGTTCACCAGCTTCTGCAGCTACATGAACTGGGAGAGGCCTCTACCCTGATCTGTGGACTTGGGACTTTTTAGCCTCTACAATCATGTCAGCTATATCCTTGATATAAATCTCTCTCTATATATATTTATACGCTTTACTGGTTTTGCTTCTCTCGAGAACCCAGCCTAAGACAGGTGAATAATTATATTTTTGAATATAATGTCAATATTAATAAGTACTTCTGGGCATCTCTCTTCTTTCTCCTCTTATTAATGCTTTTTGCTGTCTTGTAGCAACTGATAGGTAACAGACGGGTAGCAAAAAGATGGTTAAAGATACAATTAGGAAATCTTGGAAGGTGCTTATAATATCTACTTATACTGCCTGAAAATATCAGTAGGACATTTGACAGGAAGTGGTGCTTATTAAGTTGTATTTCTCAAATACTTAGCAAATAATAACCTGTACAAGGAATTTTTCTTAAATACCGTGTTAATCTTGGATGTGTCTGGTCTGTGGTCAGATACACTATCATCTTCCAACTATATTCATTGACCACATATTTGAAATTTGGTCCCTGAGATCATTGCAGGCCTTCCTACTCATTCCCAGCTCCCACTGTTATTATATCAGCAGCCCCATGAGAGTACAATTTCTCAGTCATGATCTACTTTAGGGATATGTTGGAGACTGTATTAACTGACATTCTTATAAATCTACACAACACAGATACAAGTCATAATAAGAATTGAGATTGAATTTGTATCTAGATATTTTGATCACTAGACTTTGATAGAATAAGGTCATCTAGAGCAGTTGTTCTTAAACCTGGTTCCAGAAATTTGTTAAAAATGTAGATGCCTAGAGCTCCTGCCTGCACCTATAGAATCAGTATCTTGAAGTATAGCCCAGACACCTATAATTTTAACGAGCACCACAAGTGATCGTGATGTTCACCGATGTTTGAGAACCACTGAAGCACATCATTTCTTCGTTCATTCAACATGGTCTACCAATATACACAAAGTTTAGTATATAAACACATTGTGTTTTCAGTATTGTTCCCTGGGTCACAAACTATGAAGCAATCTGAGGAAAAACGATTGTGATCTATATTTTTAAAAAACACCTCCTCTTTCCCCTATCCCTCTATCAAATATCTAGCTGGGCATACAGTAGGCAAGTGTTGTTGGATTACTTTGGTCATCAATCCCTCAAATAAAACATGTTGGTACATCTTCGGGTGGTACATCAAAGAATCCTTTTCTTGCAAAAGAAGTCTGCATAAATTCTGGGTATGTGTGTGTGTTTCTAATTCTGAATTAAGGCTAAATTGGTGGCGTAGTGGTTAAGTGCTACGGCTGCTAATCAAAAGTTTAGCAGTTCGAATCCACCAGGCACTTCTTGGAAATTCTATGGGGTGGTTCCACACTGTCCTATAGGGTCACTATGAGTTGGAATCGACTTGATGGCAATGGGTTTGGTTTTTCTGGGTTTTTTTAGCAAGACAATGACCATACTATTAAACTTTTGTTTTGAAGTACAGCTTTGAAGCCGAAAAAGCAAACAGACCAGGAAATATCAAGAGCAAGGAAGATAAATAGAGCCCTTCTATTCCATAAACTACTATCCTAAAAACACAATTTTCTTTCTTTTCTCCATATTACAACCCTCATTTCTTCCTTATTCTCACAGCACCTCTATTCTCTAGGCAATATTCAAGTAACGGAGTGCAATTTAACAGGCTATTTTGAACCAGGAATTAAGAAAAACGCTTTTCAAACTTTATTCATCCTGAGATCACACACTGTGGTTTAAGTGAGCTGAAAAATCATCCCTAGTTCTCATGAGTTGGGAAAAATGTCTTCCAGATGTTGTACTGAACACTCTCTGAAGTCTTCATCTAAAGAGAGGCATGGCAAGAAGCATGGCATGAAGCTGCCAGTGACCAAAGGCTTTTGCTGATGGAAGCGTTGCAATGTGACAAATGTGGGAGAGGAGTCCATTCAAACATTTGGGCATCAAATTACTCCTCTAACTGTGTTCACTGGGAGCAAATACCAATCCCCATGTGACAGGGTCTTTGTGCTGTTGGACAGGAGAGAAGAGCCAGTTCAGATCTCCTTTTGTTAGGCTTGTGGGAGGAGAGTTAACTAGGAAGGCACACAGAGAGGAAATGAGACACTCTGAAGAACTCACTAAAGAGATAACGGGAAACAAACTGGTGCCAGCACATCAGCACACAGTGAACTCTCCAGCGTCCTTCACTGCCTGAGACTGAACGAGGAAAGGATCAACAAAAAAACAGAGTCACTGTAGTGTGTGTGTGCGCGCAGTGGGCCAATTTTACCAATAAATTCACCATAACCTTAAACATCTCTCTCTCTGTTCTTTATAACCTTTCAGAATAATTCAATGATTCTCTTCCTTTTCTTAGAAAAACGTTAATTTTTGGGGGGGGACCCTAAATATTTTATCAACAAGCACAAGAAAAACAGTCACAGCTATTGAAAGCATTCCTTACTTACCAGTTTTGTAACGTCTTTCACATCATCAGTCACACGATTCCCACAGATCCCTTTAGTTTTGACGAGAGGATTAAACAGAAGCAGTTGAAGATAAATGCAAGTGAAAATCCAAGTCTAAATGAAAACAGAAAAATTGCTTCATGACTTTCAGTTAAAGTCTGTAGTCGTTCCAACTATGAACATCTTACGCCTCAATGTAGAAAAGGTCAATTTACCATATTAAAAAAAAAAAAATCCTACTGGCTTAACTACCATTAATGCTAAGCATCCAAACTATGCTGACCAAACTTAAAAATATCTCTGTTAAAATACAGTCCGAATTATTCATTTCAAAGACATTATTGTTAACTTTCGTCAAAAGCTTTCTAAAGCCAATTTCCTAGTGACAATTAGGAATGAACTTGTAGCAACACATAATGGATTTATCACTTAGGGTGTCTTCTAAAAAGTAGGGAATGCATAAAATTCATACCTTAAGGCACCAAAGAAAACTTTCTACTTTAAATGTCGACTCTTTGGCAAGTAGCAGCATAGCCCTTGAGCAATGCTTTAATCTAATAGTCTAAAACAGTACTCCAAGTTAAAGTGAGGGAGAAAGGGATATTTTTAGATCTAGGACAGAATTTAACCCAATTTGTGAGATAACAAAATAATCAGTGTTTTGAATCACGACTTTTTAGCTATTTAAATAAGGAAAAATATTTCTTTATCCAACAGGAGGGCATTCTTGAACCCTAGCAGGAAGTATTGACTTCCGTTTATAAACCATATGTATATATATGTTGTTGTTGTTGCCATTGAGTTGGTTCTGACTCATAGCGACCCTATGTACTACAGAACAAATCACGGCCTGGTCCTGCACCATCCTCAACCATTGCTATGTTTGAGGCCATTGTTGCAGTCACTGTGTCAATACATCTTGTCTATGGTCTTCCTCTTTTTTGCTGACCTTGTACTTTACCAAGCATGATGTCCTTCTCTAGGGACTGGTCCCTCCTGGTAACATGTCCGAAGTATGTGAGACAAAGACTTGCCATCCTCGCTTCTGCGGAGTATTCTGGATGTACTTCTTCCAAGACAGATTTGTTCATTCCTCTAGCAGTCCGTGTTATATTCAATATTCTTCTCCAACACCATAATTCAAATGCATCGATTCTTCTTTGGTCTTCCTTATTCATTGTCCAGCTTTCGCATGCATATGAGGCAATTCTGGTGAAACACCAAGGCTTAGGTCAGGCACCTTAGTCCTCAAGGTGCTTTTTAACAGTTTAAAGAGGTCTTTTGCAGCAGATTTGTCCAATGCAGTATGTCATTTGATTTCCTGACTGCTGCTTCTATGGGCACTGATTGTGGATCCAAGTAAAATAAAATCCTTGACAAGTCAATATTGTCTTCATTTATTACATTTTGGTCTAGTAGTGAGGATTTTTGTTTTCTTTGTGTTAAGGCGTAATCCATACTGAAGCCTGTAGTCTTTGATCTTCATCAGTAAGTGCTTCAATCTCTCTTCACTTATAAATCATATGTATGTATATTATATATATATACGTGTATATATATATTTTTGGAAATTAGCACTTTCTACTATGTATTATAGAGGCCCTGGATGGTGCAAATGGTTGACGTGCTTGGCTGCTGTCATGAATTCAATTGTGTCCACCAGTAATGTCTGTTGGGTTGACCGGGTCATGATTCCCAGTATTGTATGATTGTGTAATCTGACGTGATTTCGTTATGTGTTGTAAACTCTATCACTATAATGAGGTTATACGTGATCTCCTTATGTGTTGTTAACTCTATTACTATCATAAGGTATACTGATAAGGTCTACAAGATTGGACAGTGTCTTAATCTAATCTCTTTTGAGATACAAAAAAGAGAAGCGAGCAGAGACATACGGGAACTTCATACCACCAAGAGCGTGTCCTTTGGACCTCAGGTTCCTGCACAGAGAAGCTCCCAGACCAAGGGAAGGCTGATGTATCACAAGGACCTTTCTCCAGAGCCAACAGAGGGAAAGCCTTCTCCTGGAGCTGATGCCCTGAATTTGGACTTGTAGCCTACTAGACTGTGAGAGAATAAACTTCTCTTTGTGAAGCCAACCACTTGTGGTATTTCTGTTAAAGCAGCACTAGATGACTAAGACAGCTGCTAACCAAAAGGCTGGAGTTTCCAGTCCACTCAGTGGTGCCTAGCAAAAAAGCCTGATGATCGACTTCTAAATAATCAGCCACTGAGAGCTGTATGGAGCACAGATTTACTCTGATACACATGGGGTCACCATGAGTCAGAAATGACTAGATGGCAAGTGGTTTTAATCATGTATTACAGCTACTTTTATGTATGATGTATTTTCCCTTACTATATTTCAGGTTTTTAAGAACTTGGGTATCTGATTTTTTTTTCTCTAGTATCTTTAGAATACTTATCATAGTACCTTGCATATGAAAAGCCCATAATGAATAATTGCTGGATGACTCAGTGATTAATATAAAAATAGTCTAATGCTCCAACTCATTAACTACTTATTGAGCCCTTACTATGAGGCAGGTACTGTAGCAGACACTAGGGAAATAAAGATGATGAAGATGCCCTTGAATTCAAAGGCAGGTAAATAGATAACAAGCACACCCTGTGATAAATGCTTTGGGAACACAGAGAAGGAAGCCATTACTCAATTAACCTTAAGAAGGAGAACCCACGGCAGGAAGACACTGCCAAGAAAAGCCAGAGAGAAAAGGTGACCGCTGAATTTTGGAGGACAGGGAGGAATTTGCAAGAGTTGACAAAGAAAGGACCACCGTGCCAGGAAAAATAAACAGCATGAGCAAAGGCATAGAGATGTGAAGATATTTCAAAATATGTGAGATTTATTCGATAAGCTAATAATTGCCTGTGACATCTTAAAATTACATAAAAGCCCAGCTGTACATGGCTAGAAATCTCTCCTGCTTGCTTAGCTAGTTATATATTAAAAAGGAATTGGATTATTATTTTCAATTAAAATCTACAAGCTAATTGGCATTTACACTGGGTCAAATGATGATTCTCATTTGCTAAAATTTCTAAGACTACAATGCTTCCCACATAGATATAATTAAATTTAAAATTAAAACCATTTTATTGTGTTTTAATAATCAATCCATATTGCTTTACCATTGTGGTCTATTTTAGCAGTAATCTTCCTTAAGACTACTTTGAGGACTATGGTGTCACATCTTTATATTATGTACCTTATTAAATATCCCTAACTGATAAGTAGAGCCCTGGTGGCGAAGTGGTTAAGAGCTTCAGCTGCTAACCAAAAAGGTCAGCAGTTCAAATCCACCAACCGCAACTTGGAAACCCTATGGGGTAGTTCTCCATACTATACAGTCACTATGGGTCGGAATCAACTCGACGGCAATGGGTAAACTGATAAACAAATGTTAAGGATTTTAGAAAAGAATGTTTGTTGGAACTCAGGTATGGCCATGACAATGTCTAGTAACCTCCGTTACAGGCTCAAAAGATCAATTCTATCAATAGTACACCTGGATTTGATCAGGCTCTGAGCGAGTAACTCAGAATAACCAAACTCATAAGAGAAAACTTTGAACTAGAATACAAAGGTACTAATTTATAATGTCAAGAAAACAGAAATCCCACATCAGCAGACTGAATACTTTTTCAATAATTCCGCAAATAGAAAAATCAAACCTACTGCCGTCGTTTCGATTCTGACTCACAGAGACCCTACAGGACAGAGGAGAACTGCCCGATAGGGTTTCAAAGGCTGTAATCTTTACAGAAGCAGACTGCCACATCTTTCTCCCGTGAAGCGGCTAGTGGGTCCAAACCACTGAATTTGGTCGGCAGCTAGGCACTTAACCATTGTACCGCCAGGGCTCCTTAATTTTGCAAAGGAGCCCAAATTACTACCAACAGAAGATGATTTGGTAGGTGAAGAATCATATCAAAGAGAATTAGCTGACCTCTTCCACCAGATAATAAAGCCTGAGGCACTCTTACCCACACAAGAGATGCACATACCTATAGGATTAAGTACCATACTTGTTTTGACTCTTCATAGCACTGTCTCCCTTAGATTACTGTGTAAATGGCTTCTGTTTTGGAGATTCTTCTTTCTGGACAATCCCAACATATAAATCTCCTCTATTTAATATAGTCTTCTTTCACGTCTGTGAATATAATTGATTAAACTCCAGATTTCTTTTATACAGAGTCTCCAGGTGGTGCAAACGTTAATGTGCTTGCCTGATAACCAAAATTAGTGGTTCAAGTCCACCCATAGATACCTAGGAAGAAAGGCCTGGCAATCTATAAAAAATCAGCCACAAAAAACCCTCTGGAGCACTGACACACATGGGAGGTCTCTATGAGTCGGTATGACTCAAAAGCAACTGGTTTGGGGCTTTCTTTTATAGAGTTATTCCAAAAACCCAACCATCCCAAGGCCCTCTTTTCTGATATGATTTGAGAAGCCTCCCCAAGAATCTCTGTAGATGGCCAATTTCACTACTCATTATAATTCTAGGCTCTCTGAAATATAAAGATAGGAATTCTGTCACTTCTTTTCACCATGCCTGTTATGGACTGAATCGTGTCCCCCAAAAATGTGTGTCAACTTGGGTAGGCCATGATTCCCAGTATTGTGTGACTGTCCACCATTTTGTCATCTGATGTGATTTTCCTATGTGTTGTAGATCCTACCTCTACGATGTTAATGAGGCAAGATTAGAGGCAGTTATGTTAATGAGACAGAACTCAATCTACAAGATTAGGTTGTATTTGAGTAAATCTCTTTTCAGATATAAAAGAGAGAAGGGAATAGAGAGACAGGGGACCTCATACCACCAGGAAAGAAGAGCCAGGAAGGAGCGCGTTCTTTGGACACAGGGTCCTTGTGCTGAGAAGCTCTTAGACCCACTGGAAGACTGATGACAAGGACCTGTCCCCAGAACCGATGAGAGACAAAGCCTTCCCCTAACGCTAGTACCCTGAATTTGAACTTCTAGCCTCCTTAACTGTGAGAGAATAAACTTCTGTTTGTTAAAGCCATCCATCTGTAGTATTTCTGTTATAGCAGCACTAGAAAAATAAGACAATGCCTTATACCCAGGATTGAATAAACATTGAACAAACATTTGATCACTTATTCATTCCACAAATATTTATTGAACACCTACTAGTGCCATGCCTTGTTTTATATGCCAGGGATATATTAGTGAACAAAATGACAAAAATCCCTCCCCTTATGAGGCTTAGCATCTAGTGGAGAAAAACAGACAATGACCAATAAAGATAACAAGTAATTAGATTATATAGTATGTCAAAAGGTGTTAAATTCTATAGAAAAAACTAAAAGGTAGAGGAAAGTCTGGGGATTGAGATTACAATGCCTACTCTGCTCTACAGGCAGTAATAATCTTAGGTTCAGATGGACAATCACACTCACAAGACACTTCAGACTTCACTCAGCATCAAATGCACTACTGAGCTTTAAGACAGGATGCAAGGCAAGCAACAAAATCTGATGTAAGTCAGAAGAGAGAGAACTACTTGAGTAATGTGTAGACAAGAAGGGGTGGGATCTAGTCTCCAAGTAGAGGGTCTGATCTTAAATATGAGTATTGGTAGTTCACCAGTAATATCAAACAGGATGTCAGATTATATAAGTACAGATGCTGGTGTTTATGGAACAAAGTGATGAAAAAACAGTCACCATTCACATACTAGGTACCAAGCATTTTGCAAATAAAAACAAAATTAAAGTTTCATATATCCTCATTTTAAAAATGAAGAAACAGAGGCACATTTTCAGTGGTTTCTAAATAGTAAAATCAGGACAAAAAACCAGGTCCGTCCAATTTTAAATCTTGTGTTCTTAACTATCCCATAATGTCACAGCACTCCCAGAAATTTGTTACAGCATTGTGAGGACTTCGAGAACATCTCTCTACAGCTTTAATGATTTTGCGAATACCA
Source organism: Dugong dugon (assembly GCA_030035585.1). Classification (NCBI taxonomy): domain Eukaryota; kingdom Metazoa; phylum Chordata; class Mammalia; order Sirenia; family Dugongidae; genus Dugong; species Dugong dugon. The sequence continues at coordinate 48,568,553 of CM057465.1, forward strand.
AACATTATGGAAACAACTTTGTTCCATACTCCATGTCACAGCTGAATATTCTATTTTTTTCTGAATATTAGAATTTTTAATATATGTTCTTTGATAGTTTCTTAAAATACATTAACGCAAACTTCAAAATAATTGCACGATATGTCTTCACCAGGACAGCATCAATATTTTTTGCATTAGTTACATGCAAATGTCTGTGAAGATATGATTTCGCTTATTTTATAGCAATCTATTTGATCAGAGTTAAAATTAAATCTATGTTAACCTAATAACTTTCAATATCTCTGAAAAACATATTTCTCAAAGTACTTTAAAACAACTAAATAAACTCATGTTGTAATTTTACTTTGCGTACAAAAAGATATTTCACCATGCAGAAACGGTCGAATTGGTGTGTGTTTTGCTGTGTATATTCTCAACAATAACAAAATAACTTTTTTTTATTAAAAAAAAAAAAGACACTTCGCTACTGTTAAGGAATATTTCACCTCACATAAAATTCCCCTTTGTATCAAATTCACTTCGACATAACAAAATTTTAGGATGGAAGAGCAATCAGTGGGGAAATATTCTGAGAACTCTGCACAGCAGTAATACCACCTTCGGCGTTCTCAGGAGAGGGTTGAAATGGAGAGCTTACTTCTTTACACGGGAAGACTTGCAAAACATCTCAGTTATACAGTTGTAACCACTCTCTTCCAAGCAGCTCCAAATTATTCATTTGAATGACTGTTTTCAATTTTTTATTTTAGTTTTTTTTTTCTTAATTTTCCTGTCTCTCCCAGATTGTCAGATCATTACTTACAGCTTATTTTTACTGCTTATGTGCTTGTTTCTAGCTTTGTGTAGTCTTGATGCAAACACAACACATGGCCCATACTGGGAGCTTGTGGTAGGCAGAAAAGACCTTCCAAAGATGTCCATGTTCTAATACCTGGGACCCGTGAATATGTTACCTTAAGGGGTGAAAGAGACTTTGCAGATGTGATTAAATCAATCAATATGAGATGAGGAGATTATCTGGGCCCAATCTGATCCCATGGGTCCTTAAAAATGGAGAGCATTTCCTGGCTCTGGTAAGAGAAAGATGCAAAGATGGAAGAAAGGTTAGAGAGACATGATATAAAAAGGACTCCACTCGCCATAGCTAGTTTTACAGAAAGAGGAAGGGGGCCATAAGCCAAGGAATGTGGGAGGCCTCTAGAATTTGGAAAAGGAAGGAAAGAGATTCTCCCTTAGATCCTCTAGAAGGGAACACAGCGCATGACACCTTGATTTTAGCCCACTGAGACCCGTTTTGGACTTCTGATCTCCAGAACTATGAAATCATAGATTTGTATTGTTTTAAGTCATTACATTTGTGGTCATTATTACGGCAGCAACAGACATCTAGAACAGAAATCAACAAGGGAACTTTCCTGAATGAATTAATGAATGAATGGTGTAGTGTAGTGATGTTCAAGTTGGTCTCGGTGAGAACAGTGAGCTGCCCCTGGTGAGAACACTGAGCTGCCCCAGCCAGGACTCTGGCCCCGAGCCCCTATATAAGCAAAGCAGCTCAGCTTTTTTTCTGTTTTATTTGTTCATGCTTCTGGGTAAGATTTTGTTTGAACAAAGGTTTCCAAGGCCAAGGGGGGAAAAAAACACGCTTTTGAAAACCCGTAGTGTGATGGGCAGAGTATAGAACGTGAATTCAGAAAATCTGAGCCCCTTACAATGTGACCTCAAACAACTTACTTAATCCCCCTAAGTATCAGTTTATCCGCCTATAAATGAGAATAAGGATAATTTTTGTCTCACTTATTTCATGGACTGGTGGTGACAATCACATGAAAAACTTCTCAAACTATGGGTGCTGTGCAATCATTCATTGCATTGTTACGGTCTTTGGATCGGCTAGGAAACCAGGGAAACCAGTACTTCGGAAATGTTTGAATAACTCAGTCTGAGAAAGGACTTTATAGAATAAATCTTCCATGCACAAAGAGTACACCCTTTTGTACATGGATATTTTGACACTGATTTTGGGCTCAGATGTCTTTTTCGATTTATTTCTTAGTTCTCAACTGCATTTAAAGTACTTTTAGTTAACAATTGACATCTATTTAGTGAGGTGTTCCAATATATCAACAAAATATTTATCTTTGTTTTCTCTCTCTTCCTCTTTCTCCAACTTCTAGAAACTTCAAGGCTGTATGAGTGCCTAAATGTGTGGGTGTGTGCGTACACATGCAGGCACACACCCTGATGGAGATATGATGGTACAGCAGAATGCCCCTGTATTTGTGGCTGCTCTAAAATGTATCTTTCTGGTTTGGGTAATCACCTCACTGTGTTTTCTGTAACATTCTCTGCTTCTGCATACGACATTCTTCTTTGGCTACTTTGTTTCTGCATGGTACAACTTTTCTCTCTAGGTCATGCTCATTGTGTGATAACCTCTCACTTCATGACATTTCATTGCACAGACACATTAATCTTATTGTCGGCATCTCTGGATTTAAAAAAAAAAATTATTCAGCGACCTGCGTCAAAAAAGTGTCCCTAAATACTCCCGACAACACACACAATTCCAAAAATACTTCACTTGCCAAAAGTTGCCTTCAAATTACTTACATGGTGAAAAAAATTAATGAGAAATCTATGCGCACTGCTAGAACGAAGGTGTGCAATGCAAAAACTCCTGGCAGAGGGAAATAATAGTGACAGAAATCCGTAATTGTAAATAATGGAAATAGCAGGACCCCTGGGTGGCACAAATGGTTAAAACACTTGGCTGCTAACAAAAAGGTTGGAGGTTTGAGTCCACCCGGAGGTGCCATGGAAGAAAGGCTTGGCAATCTACTTCTGAAAAATCAGCCACTGAAAACCCTATGGAGCACAGGTCTACTGTGACACACACAGGGTCACTGTGAGCTGGAATGGCAAATGAGACTCAATGGTTTCTGACAGATCATGTCAGGAAAGTACTTTAAAGGACAGAGGGGGAAGCTGTAGGAAGGCCAGAAACTCTGAAGGCAAAGGTCTTGTGTAATTCACATTTTTGTTGAGAGCCGACTTCAGCAGATCGCAGGGGAATATTCACCCAATCATCAATTTCTCCTAAAAACAAGGGCCTTCCTTACAATAAAAAAGCACGTGCTTGGAAAAGGAGCTGCAAAGCTGCCCCAAAGCAAACTATTTACTTAACCTGAACATGTGTTATTACACAGAAGTCATGTTGCAGACTCCTTTCTTTAAGGAGAAGCGAACACCCGTGCAGTCCAAGAACATCAGGGGAACCACGCACTGCTCAAGAAACCAGATTCGAAGCTTCTAAACCTAAAAAACACAAATTCTTTTCTCTTTGTGAATGAGAGAAATGATTATAAAATATCCGTAGCCAGGGTCCACATTACAGGCTTCACAAAGTTGAAAAGGTAGCTGAAGTGTCTGCGTCGCTCATTTTTTTAGGCACAGACCTACAAAGTGGTATTAGGACTGCCGTGAACAAAACTGCAGCTGCTGCCAAAAACAACATTCATCTTCTCTTTAATCTCGAACATCAGCTAGCGAAGCAGGCAGTTCCTTTGTAGCCCAAATGTGCTTTGGAAGAGAGCCAACTGGCTCAGCTACCCAGAACCAGGAAAGCAAGTTAACAAGATACAGGTATAGTAATTAGTCCCGAGCTCAGATTGTCTGAGGTCATATAAACATATCTTTTCAAAAATAATCTTAAACTAAACCTACAACAAGATTCTCATTCAACGAATAACCAAAAATTTACTTCTATACGACTTCTTCCTTAGATTTTTATTACTTAAATTTTTACCACGAATTATTATAAAGAAAATACTGAATCATCTTACACAGACTCAAATTCTTCTCTAATGATGGTCCAGTAATCTCAAAGGGACAAAGGAAACACCAGATTTGCTTGCTTTTTAAACATTACTGCTATTAGTAAAGCAGATGTTCATAGGATGGCTAAGTGAAAGTAAAGGAGCATAGAGTCCAAATTGGTGCACGAAGATCTTGTGATAAGACCCTTCCACCTCTCTCTAGGTAGATTTTGTTTGTGAAGACATGAAATTCAATTCTTTTCAAATGTAGGTGATCACTAAAATAGATAATGAAAAAACGTATACTCTCGCAATAACAAAACTGAACATCGTAGGAAGGAATTACTTAAGATAGAAAGGCAAACAATGGCTTTCATGTAAAAGTGGAATTCAAGGATTTCAAGGTATTCTGATGGATGAAAAAAAAAATCGCCCCATGCTTGTCAGTCCCTGGGCTATGTGTAAATGCTGTTTAAAGAGGAAATAATTCAATATATACTGAACTCCTACTAAGGGCCAATAACAGATGAGTGATTCATAAATATTATATTTTATATAACCCTCTCACCAACCAAGTAGATACTGTTACCCCATTTTGCAGGTGAGTAAAAAATAATTCAGAGAGATTACTAATGGCCACCCTGCTAATAAATCAGAAGGCTGGGTTTAAACAATGACCTCCACTATGACTGGAAAAAAAAATACAGGGCCAGTCAGATAATGAAACTGGTTTCATTCATATTTAATAAACTATTAAATTTTATTTAAAATGCCTAGGCTATAGAGGCTTTGGTGGCGCAGTGGTTAAGAGCTATGGCTGCTAACCAAAAGGCTGGCAGTTCGAATCCACCATCCACTCCTTGGAAAACAAATGGGGCAATTCTACTCTGTCTTATAGGGCCGCTATAAGTCAGGATAGACTCGCAGCAATGGGTTGGGTTTTTTTGTTTGTTTATGCTACCGAAGACATATAGGTTTCTTTAACTGAATCAGTTGCTAATTGAAACCAGGAGTCAAGGCTGAAGTAAACAAGTAAATTAAGCTATACTTAGCTGTAGCATTTAAAAAAAAAAAAGCTAGAGGGAGGGGAGAAACCCAAAAAATAAAGTGATAAGTTGTTCCTTCTGATAAAAACAAAAATGAGTGCTTTCAGACTTCTAATAACATTCTACCAAGAGCCACTATCCATTCAACATTTATCAGTATCTGATAAATACCTAAAATAAAGACTCAAAAGAGATGGTCCTTGGCCTTAGAAAGTTCAGGCTACTGGGGGATAAAGGTGAGTAACAGACTCTGAAAAGATGAAGGGAATAGGAGGTGTAGCTAAACCTGACTTTGGAGTTGGTGGTAGAGGGAAGGGCTTAAAGGCAACTTCTGGGACGAGATGATACCTTCTTCAAATGTGAGTAAAAGGTAGGCAGGTCAGAGGGGGCGGAGGAGAAGGCCCCTGACTAAGGAAGTTGCAGGTGCCCTCAGGTGCCCTCAGAGTGAAGGAACAAAGCACTTTCATAGAACTTCAAGTTTATGACATGACAGAAAATGAGTTTCAAGGAATAAGCAATAATAGAGGAGACTAGAAAAGTATGCAATGGCCTTCCTAATTTTGCTAATTAATTTAGATTTTATTTTAAAGGCACTGGGGACCCTGAAGGGTTTTAAGCCAGGGAATGTCAAGATCTGATTTATTTCTGAAAGGTTTATCAAGCATCAGAATGAAGGATAGGCTGTAGAGCAGCAAGCCTGGAGGCAGGAGGCTAGTAGGAGACTCTGCAGTATTCCAGAGTTGACGCGAGGAGGGCCTCAAGTAGGGCAGTGGTAGAAGGAATACAGAGAAATTGACAAGTTCCAGACAATAGGAACACTGAATTGTACACTTAAAAACAGTTAAAATTGCAAATTTTATTTTATTTTATTTTTTACCATAATAGAAACAATGATATGTATACCATACATATGATATGAAATACAACGTAAGGACTTGGTAACTTAAAGACAGTAGGTGAAGTTAGAGGGGATAAGTCACAAACAACTTCTATATCCCAGACTGGGCAACTGGGTAAATGTGCAATTCCCTGAGCCAGGAAATTTGGGGAAGGAAAGCATGAGAATGGGGGAAGTTGGGAGTCATCACCGACAACCCTGGAGAATACCACCCCTTAAGGAAGAGAAAGAAAGATGTGGGAAGGAGATGAGAAAATAAGAAGCCAAACACATGAGAGGCAAACCAGTTGATCATGGGGTTCTGCAAGCCAATGGAAAAGAAAGTACTAAAAGGGAGAGCATGGAGCAGCGAAAGAAAAACTGAAATATGTCAACAAGAGAACCTAATGGATCTGACCTGGACAAGGACAGTTTCCACGAAGTAGTAGCGTTAGGGGACCCTAGAGGCAGAGGACATCTAATTAATTAGTTCTCCACCAGCTATCAGGCCACTCTCAGTCACCTCCCCACCATGTCACTCAGTTCCCCTAAGTTGTTTTGCAGACTCTCTGGAGAGCCCTGGACGGATCCAGATCTAACCGGCTCAGAGTAGTCAGACATGCGTAGAACAGACAAAACTGACTGACAACCCCAGGCCGCCATGCGTGCTCAATAACACAAGAGAACTCATGCCAGGAAATGAAAAGACTCATATCAAAGAACCAAAATCACCAGACATATGTCATCGTCAGTAGCCCAGGGCATTTCAAAAGCGAAGAGTTCCTCGGCCACTTTGAACCAAGTCTTGACCCTGCCCTATAATGAATAATCAATAGAAACCATGAATATTTAGAACTTCCTATCCTGCCCACCTGCCTTCCTGCAATCCTGTATGAATATGTATAATTCCCCAAACCCATAAAATGTAAATACTTCTTCAAATCGAGGCACTCAATCTGACGTCGATACCTCTGAGTTCCCGCCTTGCTGGCCTGAGAAATAAACTTTCTTCCTCTCAAAAAACAGCGTCTCAGAGATTGGGTCCTTGCACACTGGGCATGGACCCATTGGTCCGGTTTCAGCAGAACCAGAAGTCAGATCACAGTGGAACTTCAAGTGTAGACTATAACAGTTTGTCTAGAAAATAAAGGAATAGCTAGAAAGTTAACTTTGGTCTTGGTAAAACAGAAAAGGCAGTTCTGAAAGAGTGGGGCTAAGCCTTTCTCTGTCTTAAATAGCCTATGCATGGGGAACAACTCCCCTGTGGCTAATGAGAGCCAGGTAACCTTAGAGGCTTTGACCTTGAATGCAAATCACTGGAGAACACTTGTACTACAGGCTAGAATCTAGCGCCTGAATGGTTCAAGTTTCAATGTTATTATTTTTGCTACAGATGCACATAACACAATAAGCAATTGTGCCAACAGTAGAGATTATGGTAAAAATGTGGGTCATTAGCTATCCATAAATATAGGTCTTTAGCAGTAAAACAAAAGCAAAGGAAAAAAAAAGTCCTAAGCAGTGTGATCCACTTCATTTTAGAGAGGTGCTAGTCAGTGACCAATTCTGATCATTTTATGAGGATGACGATGTATAAGAAATCAGTCTAGAGAACTGATGGGTTAGTTCAATTTTGAGCTTGTATTTACATACTCGTTGCTGATTCTTTTTGCTAACAGCATGTATCTTCAAAGAGGGAAGATCCTTCACGCTGGCCAAGGTATAAAGACATAGCCAAAAAAATTCACTATAGCTTGAAATTTATATACCAACCTTCAGAACTCATGGATGCTGGTTTGTTTTGGTTGGCATTTCTCGGTATTATGCCAGTTAGTTGCTCTTAAACTGGAACCACCATGATGTGCAGGAATCTGAGGGTTGTAGCTCTTCAGAGACAATTTCAAGAACCTAAATTACAATTTATTCTTCCAAATATGTGACTTGATCTGAAAGTGTGATCTCATGCAAATCAAGAGCTCTACAATTCTTAAAAATCTGTAAAATCTTTTGAACTACAAACAATTCAGAAATGCAAAAATGAGTTTAAGATCCATTTGCCATCTGCTCCCATGTCTCAAATCTGAGACTTAATTAATACCTGAACTTCATAGGACATCTTGGGGATTTTTTCCTCTAGGGTTATAGTTACATGAACTCAGATATCAGCTACTGGGGGTCTGGCAAGTTTGGTCTCACAGAGGACCTTTGAATTTAAAAAGAATCTTAACCTGCAGAAGCAGCTCTGGAAATCTCCAACAAGCTGTTGCTCTCACCCTCACCTGGATTTCTGACTACATTAAAATAAACTAAATCTTGATACTCTACTCCAACTGCTTCCAAATAGCACCAAAATGGGTGAGGCTAAAGGCATGAGCTTAAAGAACATTCACAGTCTTGATCATTTTCTCCATCGTATCAGATGACAAGCCTAATTTGCAAAGGTCACGGCACCAGCATTTCTGATTATGCAATGTGTGCTGGACACACCAACTGCCTTTTATTGAACTGAATAAACTGTTGAAATACTTTCTCCCTTCCACCGACGGTGCCTCAGTTGAAACCAGGGGAGTCAGCTGTTTAATGCTTAGATGAAAGTAGAATCAACTGGGGTGTTTACTTAGAAAGGGGATTCCTGGGTGTCACGGGGAATCCAAATTTCTGAGGGTGCAGCTCAGGCATGTACATTTCTAACAAGCCCTCCATGTGACTCTCATGTATCCTCTAAAGTCTGAGATACGCTATCTTAGGTTGTACTAGCTCATGGGTCTATATAACTAGAGAAAACAACCCAAAAAATGTCTAAAAAGATATACAAGGTTGCATGTGGCTCAAGGATTACTTCTTTGATGCTCATGATTTAGAATGCTGTTGTTATTGTGTGCTGCCCAGTCAATTCTGACTCATAATGACCCTAAAAAGGACAGAGTAAAACTGCCCCTTAGGGTTTCCTAGGCTATAATCTTTACCGGAGCAGATTGCCAGGCCTTGTCTCCTATACAGCCACTGGATGGGTTGGAACCACCAACCTTTGAGTTAGCAGCTGAGGGCTTAATCACTGTGCTACCAGAGCTCCTTCTGATTTAGAATAACTTGATAAAATTAAACATAGTGAGTGTGGAGGATACCGCGGATTGGCTCTTTCAACTCCCTTCCAACTCTCTCCTAGCGTATTTTTCTGTACTGCAGTGGCTGGAAAGCTAAAACTTCATTTCTTGAACTCCCCTGCAGTTAGCTAGGCTTTTCCAGTACGACTTAAGTTCAGTCTAAGTCAGACATAATTGTGCAAGATGTGATACGGAAAGAAATACTTGAGAAGAGAGGCTGAATGCTGGGCGTGCATTTAGCTGGCTTGGGTGGTGGTGGAGGTAGTGAGGCCCTGTAGTCAGCAGCAGTAACAGCTTCCTGCCCTGGCTACAGCAGTTTTACAGACTGTAGCAACTAACTCAGTTCTGGGTGCTGGGAGTGTTCTAGAAGCTCAGAATACAGCCTGTTCCTCTAGCCTTCCAATGATTTCATAAGCCATCAAAACCACTTCAACAAACCCCTTTTTGTTTAAACAGCTAGAGTGGATTACATTCTCTCCAACTAAACCCTAAGTGATACTGGGAGAAAAGAACCAAGTTATTAAATATTTATTTCTCATAAGGTTGGTTTAAAGTTCTTTAGGGATATTTAATTAATATTTAAATTCAAATTGTAAAATAACTGTCATTTTTTCATTGCCAATCCATGAGAATTTAGTACAACTTTATTACCTGAAGCACAGCCACACATTTACCTTTTACATGCCCGGGACATGTTCCATGAGCAATTTTTGATGGGCAATCCCTGAAAATTTAATACAATTCTATTACCTGAAGCACAACCATACATTTACTTTTTACATGCCCAGGACATGTTCCTCTCTGGTAAACATACACTTCAATTTCAGGTTCATTGTTAATCAAGGACATGATGTTTAAAAAAAAAAAAAAAATCAGGAAAATAAGACAAGGATTTAAATCCTGGCCCTGTCACTTAACATACCTTAACCTTGAACAAATGATGTAACCTTCAGGAGCCTTAGTTTCCTTGTAGTGATAACAACTTTTTGGATTTTTTGAAAAGATCCGATAAGACGTTATATAAGGCACTCCACAAGATGATTAGCACATAACAGATCATTACATGACTCTTAATGCTACAGCCGTTATTTTATCACTATTACTAATCCCTTAAATACTGAATTCACGAAACTAAAAGATGTGCTAACAGTAACTGTCACAATATGGTTAATGCTCTGCCTCCCGTAAACTAAAGATCAGGGAAGCTGCTAAACAGAGGTTGTGAAACGGCTCCCTGGGCTTAGAATTCAATCAGGTCTCATCTCTACTGGTGTACAGGTGAGGCTGAATTGTTTGGGCAATGGGTGAATCTTAACCTAAATAGCAGAGTTTCAAAAGTCAACTTTAGCTTTAGTAAGAAATCCAAAACAGCTTTAGAAAATAGTGCGTTTACTCATGCAGAGAGGCAGTATGGAGTAAGAGGGCTGGAGGCATCAATTCTAGAAAGAGTCTGCCCGAGTTTCAATCTGTACTCTGCCACTTACTAGCTGTAGTGGGTTGAATGGTAGCCCTCAAAGATACATACACCCAGAATCTGTGAATGTGACCTATCTGGAAAAAGGGTCTTTTTGCAGATGTAATTAAATTCAGGATCTTAAAACGAGATTATCCTGGATTACAGCGGGCCCTAAATCCATGACAAGCATCCTCGTAAGAGGGGAGAAGACAGAAGACGAGAACGCACCGGGACACAGGAGAGGAGGCCATGTGAAGACGGAGGGAGAGACCGGAGTTAAGCTGTCATAAACCAAGGAATGTTTGGCTGGAAGAGGCAAGAAAGAATTCTCTCCTAGAGCATTCAGAGGGACTGTGGCTCTGCTGACACCTTGATTTTGGACTTCTGCTCTCCAGAACTGGGAAAGAATAAATTTCTGTTGTTTCAAGCCACTAAGTTTGTGTAATTTGTTATGGCAGCCACAGAAAGCTATAATACACTAGCCTTGTGGTCTTTGAAAAAGTATTTAATTTCTCTGGGCCTCAGTTTCCTCTTTAGTAACATGGGCATAATAATGGAACCTACTTCAAGGCTTGTTGTGAGGATCAAATAAAGTTATGCATATAAGGCTCTAAGTATGTTCTTGTTAGTTGCCGTTGAGTCGATTCCCACTCACGGTGACTCTGTGTGTGAAGAGCAGAACTGCTCCATAGCGTTTTCAAGGCTACGACTTTTTGGAAGCAGATCACCAGGCCTATCTTCTTGGGCACCTCTGGGTGAATTCCAGCTGCTAGCTTTTCACTAGTAGTCAAGTGCTTAACTGTTAACACCACCCAGGGACTCCTGCATACTCTTAACAAACGTTGGTGATGTTTATTATTACTGCTGTCTTTTCAACCCCACCTAGAACAAGCATCCCACATAAGGTCACTTCCACACTTCAAGGAGGTGGCTGAAGTAAAAAATCTAGGCACCATCCTTGATTCTTCCTGTTGTCCTATTTCCACACCCAATCTGTCAAGTCCTATCAGTTCTACCAGCAAAATCAATCTTGAAACATACACTTACCTCCATCTCATTTTGTACCACTACAGCCTGCACCAAGCTTCATCACTCTTGCCTCGATGACTGCAATAGTGTAGTTTTCTTGGAATATAATATCACTGCCTGCTTAGAACCGCTGAATGTCTTTTTGTTGCACTTACAAAAAATACTTGAACTGACCCAGGCCTACAAGACCCCATGTAAGGTAGCCTTGCCCATCTCCCTCCTTATACACTACTATGTCCTCTCTCCCCACCGTGCTCCAGCCACAGTGGCCACCTTTCTGTTCTGAAACAATAAAAACGTATTCCTGCCTCAAGCCCTCCACACTTGTGGCTGTAAGCTTCCTCTCTCTTGGGCTCTGCCAAAAGGCAAGTCCTTTTCAACATTCAGGCATCAGTTCAAATGTCACTTTCTCAGAGAAACCTTCCCAGGTAACCTGCCTTAAGTAGGACTCCCCTCACCCCCCCCCCAAAAAAAACCACTCTCACCTCACCCAGTTTTGCTTCCATTGAACTACTTTTCATTCTTGCAAATTATCTTGATACCCAATTAGCTGACTCCTTCATCATCTGTTTCTCCCAACAAAAATGAAAACAGTGTGCAGATAAGGATTATATCATTTTTGCTCACCATTCTCACCTCTAGCACTTTGAACTGGTCTTCACTCCTAGTATGAGCTCCTCCATATTTGTGGACTGCATTCATTGCTAACTGCTAGTAAAATACCCACAAAGAAGCTCCTACAATCAAATTCTCTTTTATGTAGTACAGATCATGGTAGTAGCAATAGCTAAATTGTTTGAACAAAGAATGAATCCTGGTATATAAAATGGGGTACAGATGAAGACTGGATAACATATGGTACAATCCTCAGCAGATGGTATCTATATTCACACAACAGACCTGCAACATAACCAACTAGTTTTGCTTAATATCTGTCCCCTGTACACAGAGAGAAAACCCTAAGACAATGCCTTTCAGTCCCTCACTGTTTCGTCCTGAGTGCTTAGAGCAGTGCCAGGCATGTGGAAGGCCCTCAGTTATTTTTAGAATGAATGAATGAGGGACAAACAGAAATGTTTTGCTCATCAGTGGGATGCAAACCAGTGTTACAATTTTCATCTTAGGGCTAATAACTGCCCCAATGATGACAATCAAGTGTAAGCAATGCTGCAATATTCTCTTAATTTATTCAAAATTTGATGTTAGCTAAATGCATCTCACTCTGAATTTTTAATCACTTTATTTGTACCTTTAAACACTTTTCTAGCTCCAGGTAAATGAAAAATTAGGATATAAAACCAGGGATAGACTATAAGCTCCATAAAGAGCAGGGACCATGGAACCATTCTGCTCACCACTGTACCTCTGGTCCCTAGCATACACAGTGCCTTGCTTGCAGTAAATCTAAATAAACAATTTTTAATTAATTAACAACCAGTAGAAAATGCCTCCCCCAGTAGGTGTGGCCAAAGTGTGATAATAAACCAAAGTGCTGATCTGGCTGTAAAATCTCCAGAGCTATCTCCCTACCTGAAGGAACTATATAACTATACGGTGAAATCACTTTTATTTATTGACCGAACAAAAGCATATATATATAAAGAGAAAGAGAGAGAGAAAAAACTAAACAAACAAAATCACAGACCTGGAATGTAGAAACTCTCCTGCAATGAGTTCAATGGAAATCTCTGAGAAGTCTATAATTTCCTACTTTATTGAAAATTCAGTATAATATACAACTATAACTCTCTCCGTCTCCCCACTGAACTGCAATCCATCAAAATTTCTAGAGCAGCTATTCCTTAAAAAAATTTTGCGTGGTGATTCTGCATTTCAAACACACTTAGGCAGTATGATTTCACTTGGGAGCAGAAACATCCAGAAGTGATGACAGAAATTAGCTTTTAAACCTTAAAACTTATCTCTTCCAAAACATTGGTTGACTCTTACCTATCTGTAATCCCTACTAAAGTAGGTGGAAAAATGCTTATAGATTTGAGTCCATTCTTTTTTATATAATACAGACCAGCTCTTGGCAGTGGCAACTCATTCCTAGTTTGATTAAAGAATAAAGCCAGCTAATACTGCATAGTCCACTCATTTCTTGATGCTCCTCTCTCGACTGACTTGTTTGCAAAAAACAGAAAAGTCACATGTGGGACTACTCAGGAGCTGGCTCAAATGACATCCCCCCCCCCCCCGCCACCGCCCGCAAAAAATAAAAATAGGCTGTGTCATTGCATTTCCATGCTAATAAGTACGAATAAGTGGTGAAGTATTTTTTTTCCCCCTTGATTTTTCACCATGACATCCAAGAAGTTATGCTTAGCATTGTCTATAACACCGCTATGTAGGAAACTCCCGCTGCAGGCAAGTCGATTCCGACTCACAGTGACCCTACAGGACAGAGTAGAGCTGCTCCGCAGGGTTTCCAAGGCTGTAATCTTTAAGGAAGTGGACTGCCACATCTTTCTCCAGAGGAGCCACTGGTAGGTTTTGACGGCCGACTTTTTGGTTAGCAGCCAAGTGCTTTAAGCACTGCATCACCAGGTCTGCTTACCATGTAAGAAGAAACTCCAGACTCAACAGACAACGGGCTACCTACAATAGAAGTTAAAAGGGAGAGGCTTTTTACAATGTATCAGGACATGCCTACAGGCACCACACTTTCTGTTAATAAAAAAACAGAAAAGATCCTGAGTTAATGATTTCCTAAGTAAGCGTGACTGCTTATAAACTATTTTGTTTTCTGAAATTCTTCTTCATAGAAGACTTGGGGAGATATTGTTCATTAAGCTTCCTAGTTTAAAAATAAAAAAGAATATGGACAATGTACTTCAAGGTTAAAAAAAAAAAAAGAAAGGAATTTTCTTCTTAGAGCAAGAAAGATGGTGAATGGGTAACCTTTCAAAGCAGCTGCTTTGCTGAGGAATAAAAAAGGAGGGGGAATATATGTAAACAGGGAGATTGCTTGGAGAGCAAACAGATTCTCTCACCATATGAGGGGAATGGGATCTACATCCACAGGAAATGAAGAGAGGGCTATGTAAGCAGTGTATCCAGACAAATGAAATTAAAAAGAGATGCTTCAGCCGCTGTAAGTTTTAACTGCCAGATCTGTACAAACCATTTTGCACATCTGTACCTCATTGCTCAGTTTTTGTGTGCTATCTCGTCTGCATATTTATCGTACTTAATTTGGAGCTTTTGTTTGCAAAATTGAGGCAGAAGGTAGATTTTGTCCTTTGTGATATAATTATTTAAAACTTGAAAAGTTTTACTGTTTCAAGAAATGCTAGCCTTTCAATTCTACACTGAAAACCATGAACAAAGCTTACTCTGATTTAAAAAAAAAAAAAAAAAAAGAGTCCATGCTACAAAGTTGCACAATTTGAAAAACTTCAGAACTTTTAAAACTTGACATCAAGAGTATCGCCCAAGTAAATTTTTTAAAGTACACAAAAATCTCTCTAATAAAACTTTAGAGCACTGCATTGTAAAGCAGTAGCATTCTTGCCTTTGGTCACTAAGACGGCAGCTTCTAATCACAGATGAAATTTGAAAACTGATCTTTTCTTCCTTCATACCTAAATAATCTCTGATTTTAAGTACTGAACCATTATTTTTGCTAAATTCCTTAATCACATCTTGTGTCTTCCTTAAACATCATTTAAAGTGAACCAAATGAAATAACTTCTACTATTTGCTGCCAATCATATTGTCATATTTCTGTCTTCCATAACTTTCTAGATAGAGATTATACACATCAATATCCAAAACTACACAATGTCCATCACTATCTATTTCACTGGCTACCAGTTAACCAGCACAAACTGAAAAGAAAATATTAAAGGAAGCATTCGGAATGTGGGTGAACTGAGGAGGAAGAATCCATTTTCTGTATTTATAACAGTTTTATTATTATGTATCAATAAAAAAATCTAATCTAGGCAAAAAGAAGATGACAGCAGTACCAGCACCAGCACGAGATTAGAGGCAAACTGACTGGGTGTGATGAGTGACTAGTAAAATGCTGAGCAATTTGTTCAACCTCTCTAAGCCCACAATCCTCTTCTGTGAAACAGGATAACTGCACTACCATTCTCACAGACAGACAGAATTAGGGGAGATAAAATACGAAACATACATAGTTCAGGACTTGCCACATAGAATGAGCATCATAATCAGCTCTCTTCTTCATCAGCATCATCATCCTCAACAGTACTCTCCTAAAATCCTTTCCGGCTCTTATACCCTCTATACATCTTGGATTAGGAAACTCCACCTGGCATTTGCTATTCAACCTACCGTACCTTAAACATGGCAAGCAACTTGTCTCTAACACTTCCCCCTCACTTTTTATCCATTGTCTCCACTCTCTTCTAACCTTAAGTGACCCATTTATCACCTCTCTCTCCAAAAAGAAGTTTTTGTTTTTTTTTCACAAAGGGCTTTGTGCAGGCCTGTTTGTATGTATGGTGTATATGTGTTTCCTATTGACAACAATGCAGAATAGTAACTGTCTAAAGTTCCTCCTAACTTCTGAATGGCCCTTCTTGGTGCCAACTCATGTGTCAAGTAAAGATAGCAGCTATACATTATTAAATACACAGATCTATGTTTAGAATATGACAGGTAGATGTTTCTCCTCAAAGATACATCTGACATGATTCATTAACTCATAGTTTGCTTCAGAAACTTGACCAAGATTTTGGCACTGTGCCACTCACTGGGGATAACAATGTGAGGGAATTCAGCCAGGAAGACAGGTAAGTATAATCTCAATATAACATGATAAGTGATATGATTTTTTTTTAATTTATTTTATTATTGGATATGATTTTTTTAAAATGTTACAGGAGCACAGAGTAAGATCACTAAATACAGTAGGAAGAAGGGGTGGGGAAGGAGGCCAAACGGATATTAAGGAGGGCTTCCTGGTGAAGGAACCATCTCAACCAAACACATGAAGGGTGGGGAGGGGCCATCAGAGCATTTGAAACGAAGGGCAGCATGGTGGGTACATCAGTGTATGTGTAATTTGTAATACTGAAATGAAATTCACCACTCAGGGAGTGGTGGAGATAAGCAGCAGCCAAATAACAGGGAATCTCTGATAGTGTGCTGAGGGTTTGGACTTTATCCTGCAGGTAATGCAATATCTGTCAAGCATTTTAACAGGGGAAGTAACATAGTCAGATTTCCAGTAATAACTCTAGAATGTTTCAATGAGAGAGAACATTTAAAATAATCATTGGTCTCCAATCTAGGAAATGAAATCTCAAGGACTATCCAAAAACAACAGAAATACAACAGGGAATCAGAGCAGTTAATCAGTAACTGACAACAACATGAGAATAATAAAAGAGGGAAAAAACAGTGTAGGTACAGAACTCTTTAATTGAGAGGAAGGTAAGGCAATACCAAATAATAATAGGCTGCTTCAAACTTAGATAAGGTGAAATTTCACAGTAACCAAAAAGAAAGTTAATAAACATACTCATAAAATAAAGAGGAAAAACAAAGTCTGAGTAAAAACAAAACCTACAAAAACAAACGAAATGAAAAAAAAAAATCCACAAGCAAAAGTAACTCAGCACAGGAGAGTAAGAAGAACAAAGAAAAAGTCAGCACCACAAAAAAAAAGCACTACAAAACGACAGCAACAAACTCACATCTATCAATAATTACACTGAATGTAAAAGGACTCAATGCACCCATAAAGAGATGGAGAGCGACAGAATGGATAAGAAAACAGGATCCATCAATATGCTGTCAACAAGGGATTCACCTTAGAAACAAAGATGTGAATTTATTAAAAGTCAAAGGTTGGAAAAAAATCTATCAAGCTGACAACTACCAAAAAAGAGCAGGAGTGGCAATTCTAATCTCAGATAAAATAAACTTTAAAACAAAATCCACCATAAAACACAAAGAAGGACATTATACAACGATTAAGGGGATGATCCATCATGAAGACATAAGCATAATAATCATCCATGCACGCAATGACAGGGCTCCAAAACACAAAAAACAAACTCTAACAACACTAAAAAGAGAAATTGACAGTTCCACAATAAGAGTAGGAGACCTCAACACACCACTCTCAGTAAAGGACACAACAACTAAAAAGAAACTCAGCCGAAATTCAGAAGATCTAAAGGGCACGATCAGCCAACTTGACATCATAGACATTGTCTTAGTCATCTAGTGCTGCTACAACAGAAATATCACAAGTGGATGGTTTTAACGAAAAGAACTTTATTTCCTCACAGTCAAAGTAGGCGAAAAGTCCAAATTCAGGGCATCAGCTCCAGGGGAAGCCTTTTTCTGTCAGCCTTCTCATCAATGTTCCCCCAGAACAGGAGCTTCTCGGCTCAGGGACCCCGGTCCAAACGATGCGCTCTGCTCCCAGCACTGTTTTCTTGATGGTATGAGGTCCCCCTGTCTCACTGCTCACTTCTGTGTTTTGTATCTCAAGAGATTGCCTCATGACACAATCCAGTCTTGTAGATCAGATCCTGGCTTACTAACACAACTGCCACCTATCCTCCCTCACTAACATCATAGAGGCAGGTTTACAATATACAGGAAAATCACATAGTACCAGGAATCATGGCCTAACCAAATTGATACACACATTTTTGGGGGGACATAATTCAAACCATGACAGACATATACAGAACACTCCATCCAACAGCTGCAAAGTATATTCTTTTCCAAAGCACATGGAACGTTCTCCAGAATACAGCACATCTTAGGCCACAGAGCAATCCTCAACAAGATCCAAAACACTGAGATAATTCAAAGTATCTTCTCTGACCACGACGCCATCAAGGTAGAAACTAACAACAGAAAGAGCAAGGAAAAGAAAATCAACTACAAGGAAACTGAATAACACCCTGCTTACACATCACTGGGTAACAGAAGAAATCAGAAATGGAATAAAAAATTCCTAGAATCAAATGAGAATGAAAGCACATCATACCAAAGCCTCTGGGACACAGCAAAGGCAGTCCTCAGAGGACAATTTATAGCAACAGATGCACACATCAAAAAAGAAGGGACAAAATCAAAACATTAACTACAGAACTCAAACAAATAGAGAACAGCAAAAAAAGCCCACAGCCACCAGAAGAAAGGAAACAATAAAGATCAGAACAGAAATAAATGAAATAGAGAACACAAAAACAATAGAAATAATTAACAAAACCAAAAGGTGGTTCTTACAAAGAATCAACAAAATCAGCAAACCACTGGCCAGACTAACAATAGAAAAACAGGAGAGGACGCAAATAACCCAAATAAGAAATGAAATGGGGGACATTACAACAGGCCCAACTGAAATAGAAAGGATCATAACATACTATTATTAAAAACTATACTCCAACAAATTTGAAAACCTAGAGGAAATGGATAAATTTCTAGAAACACACTACCTACCCAAACTACGACAAAGTGATGTTGAAAATCTGAACAGACCCATGACAAGAGAAGAGATTGAAACGGTAATAAAAAAAAACTCCCAACCAAAAAAAGACCTGGCCCAGATGGCTTCACTGAAGAATTCTACAAAACATTTACAGAAGAGCTTGTACCAGTACTACTCAAGCTATTTCAGAGCATAGAAAAGAAGCAACATTTCCAAATTCATTCTATGAAACCGGCATAACCCTGATACCAAAACCAGGCAAAGACACCACAAAAAAAGAAAATTACAGACCAATATCTCTCATGAATATAGATGGAAAAATTCTCAACAAAATTCTAGCCAATAGAATTCAGCAACATATCAAGAAATAATACACCACGACCAAGTAGGATTCATACCAGGTATGCAAGGATGGTTCAATGTTAGAGAATCCATCAATGTAATCCACCACATAAATAAAAGGAAAGAAAAGTATCACATGATCATCTCAATTGATCCAGAAAAGGCATTTGACAAAGTCCAACACCCATTCCTGATAAAAACTCTCAATAAAATAGGTATAGAAGGGAAATTTCTCAACATAACAAAGGGCATCTATGCAAAACCAATGGCTAACATCATTCTTAATGGAGAGAGGCTGAAATATTCCCCTTGAAAACAGGAACAAGACAAGGATGCCCTTTATCACCACTCCTATTTAACATTGTGCTGGAAGTTCTAGCTAGAGCAATAAGGCAAGAAAAAGAAATAAAGGGCATCCAAACTGGTAATGAAGACATTAAACTGTCCCTGTTTGCAGATGATATGATACTATGCATGGAAAACCCTAAAGACTCCATGAGAAAACTACTAGAACTAATAGAAAGATTCAGCAGCGTAGCAGGATACAAGATAAACATACAAGAATCAGTTGGATTCCTATACACCAATAAGGAGAACGATGAAAAGGAAATCAGGAAAACAATACATTTTCAATAGCCCCTAAAAAGATAAAATACTTAGGAATAAATCTAACCAGGGATGTAAAAGACCTATACAAAGAAAACTATAAAACACTACTGCATGAAACCCAAAGGGATCTACATAAATGGAAAAACATACCATGCTCATGGATAGGTAGACTCAACATTGTGAAAATGACAATTCTACCCAAAGCAGTTTACAAATACAATGCAATCCCGATCCAAATACCAACAACATTCTTCAAAGAGATGGAAAAACTAATCATTAACTTTATATGGAAAGGGAAGAAGCCCCGCGTAAGTAAAGCACTACTGAAGAAGAAGAACAAAGTTGGAGGACTCACACCACCTGACCTCAGAACCTACTATACAGTAGTCAAAACAGCCTGGTACTGGTACAATGACAGATACATTGACCAATGGAACAGAATTGAGAACCCAGATGTAAATCCATCCACCTACGGTCACCTGATCTTCGACAAGGGCCCAAAGTCCATCAAATGGGGAAAAGACAGTCTTTTTAACAAATGGTGCTGGCAAAACTAGATATCCACCTGCAAAAAAATGAAACATGACCCATACCTCACACCATATACAAAAACTAATTCAAAATGGATCAAAGACCTAAATATAAAGCCAGAAACTACAAAGTTCATAGAAGAAAAAATAGGACCAATGCTACAGGCCCTAATACACGACATTAACAGGATACAAACCATAACCATCAACACACAAACCCCAGAAGATAAGCTAGATAACTGTGATCTTCTAAAAATCAAACACCTATGCTCTTCAAAAGACTTCACCAAAAGAGTAAAAAGAGAACCTATAAACTGGGAAAAAATTTTTGGACACTACAAGTCAGACAAAGGTCTAATCTCCATAATCTACAAGAAAATCCAACACCTCTACAACAAAAAGACAAATAATCCTGTTAAGAAATGGGCAAAGGAAATGAACAGACACTTCACCAAAGAAGACATTCAAGCGACCAACAGACACATGAGGAAATGCTTGTGATCACTAGCCATTAGAGAAATGCAAATTAAAACCACAATGAGATACCATCTCACCCTGGCATTACTGGCACAAATCAAAAACACTGTAAATAGCAAATGTTGGAGAGGCTGCAGGTAGAGTGGAACTCTTATGCACTGCTGGTGAGAATGCAAAATGATACAACCATTTTGGAAAATGATATGGTGCTTCCTTAGAAAGCTAAAAATAGAAATACCATATGATCCAGCGATCTCACTCCTAGGAATATATCCTAGAGAAATAAGAGTCCAGCACAGCTAGATGGTGCCCAGCTACCACCACTGAATGCTCTGACTGGGATCACAAGAGAGGGTTCTGGACAGAGCTGGAGAAGGATGTAGAACAAAATTCTAACTCACAAAAAAAAGACCAGATTTACTGGCCTAAAGGAGACTGGAGAAACCCCAAGAATATGGCCTCTAGACACCCTTTTAGCTCAGTGGTGAAGTCACTTCCGAGGTTCACCGTTCAGCCGTGGAGTGGACAGCCCCCATAAAACCAAATGTGACTAATGAGGCATAGAATAGACATTGGCACACCTATGTTCATGGCAGCATTGTTCACAATAGCAAAAAGATGGAAACAACCTAGATGCCCATCAACAGATGAATGGATAAACAAACTGTGGTACATATACACAACAGAGTATTATGCAATGAGAAAGAACAACAATGAATCTGTGAAGCATCTCATAACGTGGATGAAACTGGAGGACATTATGCTAAGTGAAATAAGTCAATCACAAGAGGACCAATATTGTACGAGACCTCTATAGTAAAAACCCATGAAAAAGTTCACACACAAAATGTAACAATCTTTGTTGGTTACCAGGGATGAGAAGGGTTGGGGAAAATACTAAATAGGCAGTAGATAAGTGGTATCTTGGGTGAAGGGTGAGACAGTACACAATACAGGGGAAACCAGCACAGCTTGTACAAGGAAAGGTCATGGAAGCTCCATGGACACATCCAAACTCCCTGAGGGACTGAATTGCTGGGCGGAGGGCTGTAGGGACCATGGTCTCTGGGAACATCTAGCTCAACTGGCATAACACAGTTTATAAAGACAATGTTCTACATTCCACCTTGGTGAGTAGTGTCTGGGGTCTTAAAAGCCTGTGAGCAGCCATCTAAGATACTCCACTGGTCTCATCCCTTCAGGAGCAAGGGAGAGTGAAGAGAACAGGATACAAGGAAAAGATTAGTCCAAAGGACTAATGGACCACAGCTACCAAGGCCTTCACCAGACTGAGTCCAGCATAGCTAGATGGTGCCCGGCTACCACCACTGAATGCTCTGACTGGGATCACAAGAGAGGGTTCTGGACAGAGCTGGAGAAGGATGTAGAACAAAATTCTAACTCACAAAAAAAAAGACCAGATTTACTGGCCTAAAGGAGACTGGAGAAACCCCGAGAATATGGACTCCAGACACCCTTTTAGCTCAGTGGTGAAGTCACTTCCGAGGTTCACCGTTCAGCTGTGGAGTGGACAGCCCCATAAAACCAAATGTGACTAATGAGGCACAGCAGTCCAGTGACAAGGACTAGAAGGCAGAAGGGGACAGGAAAGCTGGTGATAGGGAACCCAAGGTTGAGCAAGGATAGTGTTGATGTGTTGTGAGGTTGTTAACCATTGTCATAGGGCAACATGTCTACTAACGGTTTAATGAGAGACTATTTTGTTCTGTAAACCTTCATCTAAAGTGAGAATAGCGACACAATTGGAGGAGTAGTCGATGTCACTGAACTGTGCCTGTAGAAATTTTTGAAATGGTGTATCTTTGGCTATGTATATTTTCACCAAAAAAAAGAAAAAAAGTCAAGAAGGGAGAGGGTTGCCATGTCATGGGGTTGTTAACCAATGTCATAAAACAATACGTGTACTACTGTTTCATGAGAAAGTATTTGTTCTGTAACCCGCACCTGAAGGACAATAAAAAATTTAAAAAAAAAAAAAGATCGGTCTCACTGAACTGTACACGTCAAAAATGCTGAAATGGCAAGTGTATTATCTATATTTTTACAACAATACAGAAAAAAAATCACAGAATCCGCCATTATCTTTGTTGGATAATGAAATGGGATGCCTTCAAAAGGGGTAAATATACCAACACCACACAGCTGAATTTACGACATGGATCACCTGCACCACCAGCAAGCTCTTGTTTTCACTTCCCTGCATTCCCTCTCAAATGTTAGGATATGAATTTTCAGAGACTGTTGCAAAATGTAGTCACTTCTTAATGTAACTCTTCCCCTAAGCAATACACAAAAACAACTGATTTCAATGTTTCTGTTCCCTTCTCTGGGCCTTAAAGAATGGATTTTAAACTTTTTTTTTTTTTTCTCCTTTTTCAATATTTAAGAGATTGCACTTCTGCTTAGTCTTGGTTCAAGTTTTGGCGTTAGATCTTACTCTGAACTGAACCCAAAGTTACTTCACACATATCTTGTAAACTAATCTAGTAAATTAATCACCCAGGTAGTGATGGTTAAAGATTCAGTTAAGATATCTCTAGAAAAAGCCTTCAGATTATATACAATGTTAGCAAACAGCAGCTGTCTTCTCTCTTTCACAAGTCTGTTGAGGAAGTCAGCCCTCCATCAAAAGGAACCTAACAATTTAATGTTCTGTCAAAGAATGGAATGCTTGTTTACCTGAAGTAATAGACTGATAAAAGTAACTTGCGTCTGTCTTGACTGATACAAAACTTACCCGAAGATTAACCTGGACAATCAAGCCCTTAAATTCTAAACACAATCACAGACAAGAATATAAAACCTGAATTCATCATGGAAACACTTCCAAACTGCTGATCTTACACATACAGAGAAAAAAGCTTTGAATGCTAAACAATGCATTTTTCTTGAAAGCGGCTAACACTTAGGGAGGTTTTCAGAGTATCTGACATGGTACTAAACCCTTCACATGTATTCACTCATTTAATCCTCACAACCACGTTAGAACCTAGATACTATGATAAACTTCATTTCAGAAATGAGAAAATGAGAACGGTAGAGCAATTAAGTTCCTCGAACAATTTGAAGAGGTGGCTTCAGGTCTATGAGTCTCCAAAGCTATGATCACGTTAGACGAAAAAATGAATTAGGCTCATTTTGGAAGACATTAATAAACCAAAGCTTTCATGGACTTGGAAAGTTTGAATTCTTTATTACTTAAGTCTAAGAATGGCATGGTCCAGTCTGTAGAGCACTGCTCTCCTGATCACCTCCCTTGGCTCTGAGATCAACTTGTGAGGTAGACAAGACATGTGTCAGCATCCTTAGTTACAAAGAGTGACACTGACCCAGGTCCAGACCCTTAACTCACTCAAGTCATGACTACACAACCCATTTCCCATAATCTCCCATTATCTCACCTTGCTTTTCAATGACAAATAAAAAGAAAGAAACCTGTTGTTGTAGAGTCAATTCCAACTCACAGTGACCCTATAGGACAGAGTAGAACTGTCCCGTAGGGTCTCCTAGGCTATAATCTTTACGAGAGCAGATTGCCACATCTTTCTCCTGCAGAGCAGCTGGTGGATTTAAACTGCCGACCTCTCAATTAGCAGCCAAGCACTTAATCACTGTGCCACCAGGGCTCCTCCTTTTCAACGACAGTAGGTTTTAAATATAGTCAGCATACAAATGGAGGAAGCTAACACAGAGTTGTTGCTGCTGTTGTCAGCTGCCGTCGAGTGGCCCCTACTCATGGCAACCCCATGCACAACGGAATGAAACACTGCCTAGTCCTGTGCTATGACCAGCTGCAGACTGGTCTGTTGTGACCCACAAGGTTTTCAGAAGTAGATTGCCAGGCCTTTCTTCCTAGTCTTAGACCGGAAGCTCAGCTGAAACCTGTTCAGCATCATAGCAACAACATAGATGGTCTAATTTATGCTGATCTGTTCACTGGCGTATTCCAGTCCCTAAAGTTCAAATAAGGGTCCCTGGGTGGCACAAACGGTTTTTGCTTGACTCCTAACCTAAAGGTTGGTGGTCTGAGCTCACCCAGCAGCATCACAGAAGAAAGGTCTGGCAATCTGCTTGCATAAAGTTTACAGCCAAGAAAATTCTTGGAGCAGTTTTACTCTGTAATACATGGGGTCACCATGAGTCTAAATCAACTTGACGGCAGTGAGTTTGGTTTGTTTTTTAAATATTAGAGATAGCATTTATTGACTGAGATTAGCATTTAGTGATCATCAGTTCTGTGTCAGGCAATTTCCATACATTCTCGTTAATCCTCATATTCTTCAAACTATGTACTATTAGCCCATTAAACAGATGACGACGTTGGGACTGAAAGAAAGTGCATTATATGCACATGGTCTTGGGAAATTATTATTTAATAATTTGAGTCCCAATTTGTCTAACTTCAAAGCTCATGCTCCTTCCATGTCTATGAGGCCAATGAAGGAAACATTTTGTCCAAACACAATTTAGTGCTTAACAGTACCGAAGGAAAATAGTTTTGAGTTTGAAAAACATTTTTTTATAGTGGTTACAATTCTGTGAGTGACAATTATGGATGAGGTATACAACATACTATTTTTATGTTAAAAAAGGAAGACAGGGAGAGAAAAAAGATACAGGGTATTATTGTTTCATGGTACAAAAGAAATTCAGGTTAGGAAAAGTTAAATAATTTTCCTAAGATCCCATGGCAAAATCTAGGTAAAATCTAGGTTCATTTAATCTTTATAATTACCCTACGAGACAGTTACTATTGCTCTCCCTGTTTTGGCAGATGAGGAAACTGAGGCTCAGAGAGTTATGTGTTTAGCCAACCAAAGTAGGCCATCTGACTTGGGAGTCTGTTCTGTTAACCACACCTCTACTCTGTTGCCTCCCTCATCTGCATTTTGATGACGCCATAACTTTTTAATTAACACTTTCATTTCCGCTGAACTACTGATGAGTAAGTTATATGTCGATACAGCTGCTAAGGGTGCTCCAACAATTATTTTTTTTAAGTTATTAACATTAAGGCAGAAAATGATTTTTAACTATTATTGCAGTTGGATTGACAAGGACTTATAAAGCAAGGGTCTCAATGTAAATGACCTGATACCTTTAAAATCCAAATATAAGCATAAAGGCATTGTTATTATATAGTTTCCTAATATGATCAACCCATGCCAAATCCATTGCCATCAAGCCAATTCCGGAAACCCTGGTGGCATAGTGGTTAAGAGCTACAGCTGCTAACCAAAAAGTCAGCAGTTTGAATCCACCAGGTGCTCCTCAAAAATCCTACGCAGCAGTTCTACTCTGTCCTATAGGGTCGCTATGAGTCGGAATTGACTCGATGGCAATGGGTAATATGATCAAAGCCCCTAAAACTGTCTTCAAAAATAGCACGTAAATAGAGTCAAATGAGAAACTGACAGAAGTAATCTCTACAGTATTTTTCATTTCTCAAGAAGTTATTAGGAAACACAACTTTAAAAATATTTTAAAACCTATCTTCTGCCCACAAAAATACCATTTTATCTGAAAGACACCGAAGTTTCAGCAGTGAATTTTTTTTAATGTACTTTAGATGAAGGTTTCCAGAGCAAACCAGCTTCTCATTAAACAACACACATATTGTTTTGTGACACTGGTTGTCAACCCCACGACACGTCAACACTCTCCCCTTCTCGACCCTAGGTTCCCCATTACCATTAGCGGTAATTCTTAATTCCATAAAGTAAAATGGCATTTTCACAGTTCATAATGTCAGGAGTCACAGGAGTCACAGGAGTCAGATGAGATAGACATGGAGTTTCCATTTGACAGCTAAAGAGACTGAGGTGAAAGAGGTGAGCGACAAAGCCCCAGCTTCTTGTCTTGTGGGGGTATCACTCATCCACAACCATTTACACTTCTGGACAGTGCTAAAGAGTTGGAGTCAGAAGCAACCTGTCACTCAACTCAGAAGACTCAGCTTTGCTTACTGAGTCTTCCTGGTATAAGATTAAAACCCATCATCTCCATGTATATCCATGTGTGTCTACACATGGTGCCTTGTATTGTAGTGGTAGGAGTACCTGTGGTGCAAACGGTTAACACACTTGGCTGCTAACCAAAAGGTTGGAGATTCCAGTCCACCCAGAGGCACCTCAGAAGAGAGGTGATGATCTACTACTGAAAAATCAGCCACTGAAAACCCTATGGAGCACAATTCTATTCTGACACACATGAGGTCGCTATGAGTCAGAATTGACTCAATGGCAAATGCTTACTTGCAGTGGTAGGAAGAATCTGGTCATTAGAATTAAAGAGACTTGGCTTCAAATCCAAGCTCTTCCACTTACATTCCTTTCCTTTTTTTTTTTTTTTTTAATCTTGGACAAATTTTCTTAATCTCTTTGAACTCTGGTTACCTTATTTGTTTGAAAAAAAAAAAGGTTAATAATAATACCTACCTTATAACATTTTGCTAGAATCAAATAAGGTATACTGTGCAGTATATGGCACAATGCCTCATCTATGATGAGTAATCAACAGAAATTAATTTGTCTTAGTATGTCCTCATTGAATAAGCTGCTCTTTCTCTTCTTAAGCAGCTTGTCTTTTGGCCTATTTTGTGTGATTGTCTCCTTTCACAGAAAGAGGAGAAAGGTAAAGGAGATAAAAATGAAATAAAATTTTTTAATTTACCAAGAGTGCTTATGAGTGCTCGCTAGGGAAGGTTATGTATAAATGAGAGAGTTAAACTATTAGTCTCTGTCGATTATTTTAATTCATTTATTCATCGAAGCCCGGCATCCAAAGCTATCATTAACACTGAATTTACTTCTTTAAAGCATATGGATTTGCTGTAATGTTCTATGATTGACTACTGTAGCAGAAAAGGAAATGATTATCTACTAAGTGCCAGTTACCGTGTGTTAGAGAGCCTACACAGGCTACCTCATCCAATCCTCACATCAGTACTACTAAAACCTGCTGCCATTTTAGAGTTACTGAGCAGAACTGCCCCATAGGGTTTCCAAGGCAGTAAATCCTTATGGAAGCAGACTGCCAGCAGACCGCCACATCTTCCTCTCCTGAAGCAACTGATGCGTTCGAACTGCCAACCTTTTGGTTAGCAGCCGAGTGCTTTAACCTCTGCACCACCAGGGCACCTCTTCAATACTACTACTAGGTAGTTATTCCAATGCCCCTTTTAAAGACTGGGAAAGTCAAGTTTAGAGAGAATAACTTACTGCAGGTCATACAGCTGGTAAATAGCAGGGCAAATTCTACATTTGAGCTATGTAACTGAGTCTGAAGCTTTTATTCTCTCACCTGGCTTCCATTTTTACTTAGTAAATGATGTTGCATATTCACTGAAAATTAATGCTGTAAAGGTGAAAAAAGTAGCCTTTCCAGTCATCAACCAAACGCAATTGTATGTGTAATAGACCGAGTAGTTAAAATTTTGTCTTTCAGGAAAAAAAAGAAAAGCTTTAAAAAAAAATTGAATCCGTGCCTAACAACCTGAATCAAGCATTCAATCATTCCACAATATTCAATAGATATGTACTGAGTATCTGTGCCACTCTGTTAAGTATCTGGAATCATGAAATTTCTGTGGCTCAAATTCTATTACAAGCAACTGTTTTTAATATCTGAAGTGTATTTGTTTTTCATTGAATATTCCTGTAAACAGAATGTATATCTTTGAGGTATTCAATAAACCACACAAATTTACTGTGGTTGTGCCAGCTGAATCTCTTTGAGTGTTAATCTTGGAAACAAATACTTGGAGTTGGCAGGGGAAAGACCTAATCTTAGTTTCCCCGTCTGTGAAATGGGATTTAGAAAATAGTACTTACCTCCCAGGAGAAAAGTTCTATGAGTTAATTAATCTTGGAACTGTTTATACGAAGTGGCATTTTGGCATGATCTATTATCAGGGTGGTTTGGTTTTATAAAGTAATGATGGGAGCTATTTTAAAACGTATATACATTTAAGTGTCAAACATTTGACAAATATTAGAGTAAACTTCATTCCTTCAAGCTGAATCATTTACTTGTGACATTTATGTAGAAGTGCAAACAATAAATGGTCTAATCAGTTTTGAATTTAAAAGCCTATCTAATCGTTTGATAATAAAAAAGACCCAAGTTTCAAATGGAAAAAAAGAAGAGGGTCATCATTTTCTACGTGCTATTAAAGCAGAGAGTAGCATGACTACAGTATATCAGAAATGAACATGTACTAACTCCAAAAAGTTCTAAAAACACTTTCCTGGGCAGGGGTTAAGAATTAAAAAAAAAAAAGTTTCAAAAACCAAGGAAGAACTATATAAACCCTATTTTGTAGTTCTGGGCTTTCCTATACAGAATTTCATCCAAACATTAAAATATTATGCTAATAAACTCCTTTTCATTTTTCATTAGTCTTTTCTAATTCTTTTATTATCCCTGAATTGCAGCCTCCACTTTGAGACTACCTGGAGACAGAAAGCACTAGCCATCCCCTGTACTATTGATAATTTATCTAACAGCAGAATGACCTATGTGTGAGGATGAGTCTTCGGCTAAAAGAACACATCAAAGATCTAAACAGAGTAGTTTTCTAAAATCACCAGAAATCCAAACTAAAACAATCATAGAGGTTTTGGTTGGTCATCAAAAATGGAAATCCCTGATGTGTTGACTATTCCAGAGGCATTAAATTGTAGGTTTACACAGAATCATAAATAATGATGTGTGACTGCTGAGGTTTGTTTTGTAACCTTTGGGTTACAAACTATTTTATATGAAAACATCTCTACCCTTTTCCCCTGTCTCATCTAAAGTTCTGCAGTGAATATGAGTCTTAAATACCAGTACATTCATATGGATAACACACTCCAGAGGGTGGCAAGGTCTTTTAGAACACAACATACTTTCCCTGTAACCCTCGTCTTGGAAGCCCAGGAATCTGTGTTTTTTTTTTCACAAGCAGTTGACGGGAGGGCATTGGGAATGGGACCCCAAGTAAACAATGGAAAACTCAGCGCAGTGGAGCCCCAAGACTCGCTGAGGCGTATCCAGGGTATGGCAGGCATGGCATGTGCCCTGGGCACCTCTGGGGAGGTGCGGGGCTGCAAGCACATGGGGCAGCGCACAATCTCTATTCACCATCCCAGCTAGTTTCCACTGCCAGCAATTTAAAACTAATTGCCATAAGCACTATTCACAGATATGCCTCTTAAACAGGTTCCCTCACAATAGACAACCACTAACAAATCATAATTTTTAGAGGAAACTTGGTTTACTACCACTCAGAACACTCACATTTAGAGGGAACATTCAATTATGAGATCCGATTCAGCCGCAGGGCTTAGTAAACTCACCTAGACAGAACAGTTGTTTGCTTCAGAAGTTTTATGTCAAGGTAAAAAGAGGCAAAAGTTCTAACCACCAACAGGGCTGTGCCCAGAGAACAAATACAATGTCCCTTGGCTGTGCTCTTTCCTCTCAGGTCTGCACCTGGGGCCTAATTATGCAGTGGGGATGCCCTTTGTGGGAAGGTAAAAGAGACTTGCTTTTGCAAGTGAGCACTGGCTTGCTCTTTGTCTTTTCACGCCCTTTTGCACCATCACCTTAGAGAGCAAAGGCATTCTTTGCAAGGCATCTAGGGGTTTGTGGAGCTGCTCTCTGCGCACCAGGAACACAGAAAAGGCAACCTAACTGGCCCCCCATTAAGACCACTTTCTAATCAGCAGCGCTTAACAGCCCCAAGGCAACAGCTACACCCTCTGTAGAGCTGAGTGCTGAACTGAGGCTGGTATCCAGACACTGAATGATAGCTACTATGATTTTTTTTTTTAATTGTCTGGAGTAGTGACTCAATTCTGAACTTTCTTGTAGTGGTAGCTCATTAGATTCTGCCAGCACTTAGAGAGGAAGAGCATTATCATTATTGGCTTGATCCTATTTTCTGGGGGGTCTGTTGTTGTCCCTTGGCTGCAGGAAGCGCCCAGATGACATTTGAATACTCTCATGTCAACAAGGAGTAAAGCACTGCCTGGGCTTCTAATTTCTAAGGAAACCCTCCTGGTGGCTCCTGGGCTTGCCCAAGCTCTCAGCTGATTTCAGTCCTAGACAGGAGTGAACGAAGGAAAGGAGGTAGGCAAGAGCTGTTCCAGGGATGTTACTAGACTTGCAAAAGCCAGAGCAAGGAGAGACCTGGCAAAGAATCAACCACAGGGACTGTCTTTCCCTCAGGCAAAAACGCTGCTTCCTCCTTTTTTATGGCTGAAGGCCTCTTCCCTTCACTACCTTCTCAGTATTAACTCTTTCTTTTACTCTTTTTTTGTTGTTGTTGTTGCTGTTGTTGTTGAGAATATACACAGGAAAACATACACCAATTCAACAGTTTCTACATGTACAATTCAGTGACAGTGATTACATTCTTCAAATTGTACAACCATTCTCATCCTTCTTTTCTAAGTTGTTCCTCCCCCATTAACACAGGTTCACTGCCCCTTAAGGTTCCTATCTAATCTTTCCAGTTGCTGTTGTTAACTAGATGCCCTATAGATAGTTCTTAAAAGAGCATAATGCTCAAGGCAGACATTTTTCACTAGTTTAGCTAAACTACTGTTTGATTTTAGAAAGACTTCAGGGAATTTTTTTGGTTTCTAGTTTAAAGATTATATAAGGGCAATAGTTTTGGGAGTTCATCCAGCTTCCATGACTCCAGAAAGTCTGGACTGGGATTAACTCTTCGTTGAGATTCAGAGATACTAAAACTCAACGTCTTGCCCAAGGTCACACAACTGGAAGCAGAGCGCAGTGTAGAACCAGGTCCTCTGCTTCAACCCACTAATGCTCTTTCCTTTCCTTGGTTTGCTCTCTTCAAGCAATATCCACAGATACTGGAGCTGCAGAGATAGAAAAGACAGACAAATTCAGAATAGCATTACATCCTTTGTAAGCTTATCTTCTCTGTTGTTTGCCCTTAACTCCTTCCTCACCTACAGAGATCAAAGACTAGAAGACAGAAAGTAAAGTTCCCCTTCAACTGTGGATATAGCTAAAATAGAAAGCTGTAAATACCATTTTGTTATAGAGAAATATCACGTAGTAGGTGAAACAGCTAACAGTAGAAAAGTCTAAATTTAAATCTCCTTCATTTCTCCTCTTTGGCTGGTTCATAATGATAAAATGATGGTTAAAACTGGCATTTATACAGAAGCAATGGCTACATCAATCTCAGAACCAAAGGAAGCTTAAATTCCACTTAGTTCAGACTTTGTATTTTTCTAGCATCTTAGAAATAGAGAATTTTAGAACTGTGAAGCACTTAGAAATCACCTACTCCTACTTTCTCATTTTGCAGTTGTAGAAACTGAGGTTCAGAGAGGTTTAAGTACCTTCCCAAAGTCATACAACTTAGTATCTGGGTTAATAAAAGAACTCTCCTAATACCCAAGCCAACATGGCAGCCTAGAAAAACAGTAAAATGTAGCCAAAGGACAAAGAGAGAGAAATA
The DNA here is from genome assembly GCA_030035585.1 of Dugong dugon. Lineage (NCBI taxonomy): Eukaryota > Metazoa > Chordata > Mammalia > Sirenia > Dugongidae > Dugong > Dugong dugon. The sequence goes on from CM057465.1 coordinate 48,600,782, forward strand.
AAGAACAGTCTTCATTTAGATGACACACATTGTGATTTTAAAAAAAGAACCATTGAGGCCTAATTATTATAAAATCTCCACCACCACCTCCTTTTATCTGGATAGAAAAAAATAGGTAGAAATGGGATAATGACAATGCTCTCAAGCTCCCAGCCCCTGCAAACAGTTTTTAGTATGTCCACAATTAAGTGAAAAGGCAAAACATCCTGCTGCACTTACAAATCAGCCAGGCTACAGCCAATGGTTTCTATGAGACAAAGTCTATACAAAACAACCCTGAAAACAGCATATACTATAAAAGCATCCTGATGTTCCCTCAATTTGTTTTATAAATTGTTCTGACTACACAGGTGCCTAAGACCAAAACAGAGTCTCCTGCAGCTGTTCGTGATTCCTGGACTAGGAAAGAAAGATAAAGGATCATTCCTGAGAGATTTATATCCAAATGCCTTACCTAATTTATAAAAGGGAACATTAAGGTAATCGAAAAACTTGCATAATGAAAAAACTTGCATAACCTCAAACTTGCATAACGAAAAAAAAAAAAGTCACTACATGTTGCCTGGTAAAGACAACAAAGAAACCCTGGAGAAATGAATGCATGGCCTCGCTCAGAAAAAAGCAAGTACAAAGAACACCGGGGATAGGAAGACCACCAAGTCTCTGCATTTAAAAAAAAAAAATACAGGGGGAACTTAGAAAGCAAAGGGGTGGAAACATGGAATTGAATCACAGACAGTGACAATGTTTCTATTCTCGTCTCTCTAGTTCTCTCATTCATTTTTACTTCTAAAGAAAAACCTTAAAGAATTTAACAACTCCTGTGCCCACATAATGCCTTCATTTTCACACATACCTGGTTTGGTGTGTGTTAATTATAGTCAATGAACAGGTAACAGCCTATAATGGGAGGTATTAAATCAATCAACAGATTCAGATTTAGGAAAGTTTGGTCTTTGTGCTTTGCTTGTTAAGCATCATTTACCTGCAATAGCCAGTTTTCTCTGGCTTGTAATAACAGGATAGGATAATACCCATATGCCTACAAGGACTATTATTCAAATTTCCACATCAGCCACTAATACCAAAGAAGAAGAAATTAAAGACTTTTTTATCAACTTCTGAAGTCTTGAATTGAACAAACATGCAATCAAGATGCACTGATAATTACTGGTGACTGGAATGTGAAAGTTGGAGATAAAGAAGAAGGATCGGTAGTTGGAAAATATGGCCTTGGTGATAGAAATGATGCCAGAGATTGAATGACAGAATTTTACAAGACCAACAATTTATTCATTGCAAATACCTTTTTTCAACAACATCAACAGCAACTATACACATGGACCTCGCTGGATGGTATACACAGCAATCAAATTGACTACATTTGTGGAAAGATACAATAAGAAAGCTCAAAATCATCAGTAAGAACAAGGCCAGGGGCAGACTGCGGAACAAACCATCAATTGCACATATGCAAGTTCAAATTGAAGCTGAAGAAAATTAAAATAAGTCCATGAGAGCCAAAGTACGATCTTGAGTATATCCCACCTGAATTTAGAAAACATCTCAAGAAGAGATTTAATGCACTGAACACTTAATGCATTGAACATTAATGTCCGAAGACCGGATGAGTTGTGGGATGACATCAAGGACATCATATGTGAAGCAAAAGGTCATTAAAAAGACAGCAAAGAAAGAAAAGATCAAAATGTATGTATGTCAGAAGAGACTCTGAAACTTGCTCTTGAACATACAGCAGCTAAAGCAAATAGAAATCATGAAATAAAAGAGTTGAATGGAAGATTTCAAAGGGCAGCTTGAAAAGACAAAGTAAAGTATTCTAATGAAATGTACAAAGACCTGGAGTTAGAAAATCAAAAGAGAATACACTCATCGTTCCTTGAGCTGAAAGAACTGAATAAAAAATTCAAGCCTTGAGTTGCAATATTGAGGGATTCTATGGGAAAAATACTGAACGATGCAGGGAGCATTAAAAGAAGATGGAAGGAATACACAGAGTCATTCTACCAAAAAGAACTGACTGACATTCAACCATTTCAGGAGGTAGTATATGATCAAGAACTGATGGCACTGAAGGAAGAAGTCCAAGTTGCACTGAAGGCATAGGCGAAAAACAAGGCTCCAGGAACTGACAGAATACCAACTGAGATTTTTCAACTGGAAGTGCTCTCTTGGCTATGCCAAGAAATTTGGAAGACAGCAACCTGACCAACTGAGTGGAAGAGATCCATATTTTTGCCCATTCCAAAGAAAGGTGATCCAACAGAATGAGGATCGAACAATAACATTAATATCACACGCAAGTAAAATTTTGCTGAAGTAATTAAAAGATAGTTGCAGCAGCACATTGACAGGGAACTGCCAGAAATTCAAGCCAGATTCAGAAGAGGATGTGGAACAAGGGATATCACTGCTGATGTCAGATGGATCCTGGCTGAAAGCAGAGAATACCAGAAAGATGTTCACCTGTGTTTTACTGGCTATGCAAAGGCATTCAACTGTGTGGGTCATAATAAACTATGGATAATATTGTGAGGACTGGGAATTCCAAAACACTTTATTGTGCTCATGAGGAATCTGTACATAAAACAAGAGGCAGTCATTCAAACAGAACAAGAGGATACTGCGTGGTTTAAAATCAGGAAAGGTGTGTGTCAGGGTTGTATCCTTTCACCATATTTATTCAGTCTGTATGATGAGCAAATAATCTGAGAAGCTGGACTATACGAAAAAGAATGCAGCATTAGGATTGGAGGAAGACTCGTTAACAACCTGCTTGCTGAAATCGGAGAGGACTTGAAGCATGTACTGACAAAGATCAAAGACTACAGCCTTCAGTACGGATTACACCTCAACACCAAAAACAAAAAAAACCCACTGCCATCAAGTCTATTCCAATTCATAACGACCCTACAGGACAGAGTAGAACTGCCCCCATAAGGTTTTCAAGGCTGTAAATCTTTACAGCAGCAGACTGCCACATCTTTGTCCCACAAAGCGGCTGGTGGGTTCAAACTGCCTACCTTTTGGTTAGCAGCCGACTGTTAAGCATTGGTTCCTTACACCTCAACATAAAGAAAACAAAAATCCTCAAAATTAGATCAATAAGCAACATCATGATAAATAGAGAAAATATCGAAGTTGTCAAGAACTTCATTTTACTTGGATCCATAATCAACGCCCATGGAAGCAGCACTCAAGAAATCAAATGATGTATTTGCACTGGGCAAATCTGCTGCAAAAGACCTGTTTAAAGTTAAAAAGCAAAGACGTGGCTTTGAGGACTAAGGTGCACCTGACCCAAGCCATGATATTTTCAGTCATCTTACATGCATGCAAAAGCTGGACAATGAATAAGGAAGATCGAAGAAGAATTGATGCCTTTGGATTTTGGTGTTGGCAAAGAGTATTGAATATACCATGGACTGCCAAAAGAACAAACAAATCTGTCTTGGAAGAAGTACAGCCAATGCTCCTTAAAAGCAAAGATGTTGAGACCTGGTCTCACATATTTTGGACATTTTATCAGGAGGGACAGTCCCTGGAGAAGGATATCATGCTTGGTAAGGTAGAGGGTCAACAAAAAAAGAGGAAGACCCTTAGTGAGAGGGATTGACTCAGTAACTGCAACAAAGGGCTCAGAGCAACAATGGTGAGGATGGTGCAGGACCGGGCAGTGATTAGTTCTGTTGCACGTGGGGTCACCGTAAGACAGAACCGACTGAAGGGCACCTAACAACAACAACTGCCAGTTTTTTCTGTCTTGTAAAAGTCGGCAGGCAATTCTCTTCTCAGGAACAATAAATTCAGACTCTAACCACAGTAAGGCACTATGCTGGGATAAAGATGTAAAATCTCATTTAATCCTCACAACCACCATGTGAGAAAAATCCTTATAACTATTTTATGCTCAACGTACAGTTTACGAAACGGAAATCCCAAGTAGTTTAACCATATGCCTAAGGTCATTTATCTCACAGGTGGTACAACATGAATTCAAATCTAGGTCTTCAGAGCCTAGGCTTCAGATGCTGTTGTTAGATGCCATCGAGTTGATTTTCGAGGCTACTATCCTTCCACCAGATCTTACACACTTCCCAGACATGGAAAGTAGGGTTCACAGGACCATGCAAGCAACCTCCAATATTCAGACTATCTATTTGGACAAGGATTTTTTTTTTTTTTAATGTTATTTATGGTGATGGGAAGATTTCAATTACCCATCATTCGGGAACAAATGTGAGTCACAATTTGCTATCTTCAAATCAGCACTTAGACGTAAATAAAAACTTAGTAATTTTAATTGGCTTGGCCTAAGCTTTCAGATTTCCATATGGTTATTTTCCTTGTTTTATGTTAAATGTAATCAATTTAGCACTTGGGTTTTAAAGTCTTGGAAGAATGTACCAATTAAAAGTTACATAAATTAAAATTATTCGAAGCACATTCATTTTAAGGCCAAGATTTTTAAAATGCTCTTTTCATAAATATGTTAATTTTTCTCTGTAAAGTCAGCTTGCATCCTCACCCACATGACAAACTTCATACAGACAAAAAAAGGAAATTCTGTTTGCAACAGGGAAAACCAACAAGTATTCTATTTGCTCTGAGAAATAATATATGCTTAAAATGGCCTTTTCGATGCTGTTTGCAAGATGAATCTTTCCTATGTCAGTATTTCTGAAATTGACAGCAGTCATGAAAACTCTTATACACCTTCTCAAAACTCAAACGTAAGTACAATATCAAAAAACTTGGTGCCAAGGACTAGAAGGCAGGAGGGGACCGGAAAGCTGGTAATAGGGAACCCAAGGTTGAGAAGGGACAGTGTTGACAAGTCGTGGGGTTGTTAACCATTGTCATAAAACAATATGTGTACTAACTGTTTAATGAGAAAGTATTTGTTCTGTAAAGCTTCATGTAAAGTGAAATAAAAAAGAAAAAGAAACGTGGTGCCAAGACCCTTAAACTGACAGCACATTTAGCCAATTCTTCACTGGTGCTGCAAAATACACCGGCCCAATTGTTATTTAATAGGCTAGTATATCAGGCTTTTAAAAATGATTATAGCTTGAAAGAGATGGCCTTTCTAAGCCAGAGCCACGATTCCTTCAGAATCTCTAAAACCACTCAGTATTGGTAAAATATAACCCTAAATCTGAAAAAACATGAAACACATTCATTTCTGTAAACTTGTGGTTAAATTTATTGTTGTAACTGCTCCTCAAGACAACTGCCCGTGTAATTATTTTACAAACACTGAAATTCATCACACGTGCTAAATAAATGAAAGACTCATTCATCAACCCCCAAGTGGCTGCCGATGGAATTTTCACACTTATTTAGCTTGACTGAAAGGCCAGAATGCTTGGTATCCCCATGATTGTTGGAGAACTGTGTGGTTCAAGTTAGTCTTTTTAAATTCAATTCTCTTTTTGTATCTTGGGTAATAAGAGAGTATAGAACCAGTTGCTTTTTAATACAACTCTAGAATTGATGCATCTTTAAACGCTACTTAAATATCTTGACTATGAGTAGGTAGTCTTCCCTGGCAAGGATAACATTAGATTCAGAAGAACAACTGTTCCTTCTTCTTGGGGTCCGATTTCCTTATGCTATTCTACATCACTGCAGTGTTGTACAGAAAATTTCTTTGTGACTTCTGTATTAGAAAATCTGACAACATAAAAGAGGATCCCATTTCTACTGGATTATTTTCTTGATTTTGTGATTATGTCCAGTGTCCTCTTTTTCAGCAGCAGAAATGTAGAATTGCTAGCAGTATCCCTAAAGGAAACCTTGACGGTCATTAGATCCCAGGCAAAGAATGCCTTCATTCAATAAGGGCACGGCCCTCCTTCGCCCACAAGCCCTTTAACATCAGCAAGTTCCCCCAAAGGGCTTGCACTTTAACTTTGTCCGAGCAGGTCACATTTCTAAAATACTTAGCTGTCTCAAATGTCCCTGGCCAGAAGCACTGAGTCACTAACGCCACAGCATTTCAGACTAGATTGACCTCTTTCTAGTTTTCAATGGAATTATTCCACATAATCCGATTTACACAGCCATTTAATCAAAGAAAGGAGATTACAGAGCTCACATTTGTTTTGCAAAGCAAGGGTGCAAGGATCACCAATCCTACTGACTCTGGAAGTGACTTGATAGTACATAGCCCCCCTTTGAAGTGTTGGACATTAACCTGATCTGTCAACAGCACTGTTTAAATAGGAAGGTTTGAGCTCTCTTCCTCAACTGAAAGGTAGCAGTTTCTCCACCCAGATAACACTACCATTCCGTTGAGCAAATGCTACTTATAGGTTCCCTGCCCTTGGTTATTATTCAAAGCAGAAAGCTTGTACAAATAATTACATTTAAACTTTTCTTTTGTTGCAAGAATCTTTAATATTTGTATTTCAACAGCACCCTGTGGTGATTCCCAGGTTTAGTGTTAGGTGCTTCCCTTAAAAACTAACGTGCTTGCGAGTGGAGATGTGCGCTCTCCTTCTCTTTCTGCTCCTTTCCGCACAAACCTCCTTTCTGCCAGCCAGTGCCCTTTCCCTCTCTCTTTACCAACACCGGTGGAAGAGGCTCCATGCTTCCTACTTTCTTCTGAGTATCTACATTCCCCAGACCTAGCCATCTATTTAAAATATTATACTAAACAGGTGCTGTAATAAAGCATTTTTCAGTACATGGATCCCTCTATTCTAAACTGACGATTTGTACAAATCCCCAGTTTCCTTTTTTCCTCCCTATTTCCAGCCCTTCAACACATTTCGGGAATTGCAATCTCGGATAGAACTTCTGGGGGTGAAAGGGCAGCTTTACACAACCCGCGGCAGATGCACTGAACGTATCCTAAGCGGTGAAATGAGAAAAGGTAAGAACGCTCAGCGGTGAGATGAACGGTGGATGGTGTGCTGTGGTGGGCCCTACTAAATGACGGGCTAGATATCTGCATCAAGGAAAAAAAATCTAGTCGTACCCCTGGGCTGTGCTTTATCCATAGCGTTTTGTGTGCAACGCACAATTTAGCAGCACCGAGAATTATCTCAGTAATTATCATTAGAGGTCCCTGTTTTTTAAAAACTTTTTTCTATTTTGTCAGGAAACAAGATGCATGCAAAGTTAAGATTTCACTCCTTCTAGAGACCTGTACGGATCTCACCCAGAGCCACAAACCTGGCAAACGCCACAAGAAGTCAAGTTTCCCGGGCGGGCCGGGCAGGTCTCCTGCATGCAGAGCACTGCCGCTAAGGAGCTCGGGTCGGCGACATTTCGGTGTCTGCTCAGCGTGTGCATCCGCGTCCGCGCTGCGCCCCGCGCCCACCTGGGGACTGCACAAATTTGGGTGCGAGAGCGTGGGGTGTGAGGATCTGTTTCATAATCTCCCAGAATCCACAGGAGGAAAAAAAATGCCTACCATGCAAAGACATGCTTTCCCGTGATAACTTGAACTCCCCGGCCAAAGCGTCTATCCTTTCATTCTGCAGGAACTGCGGGTCCCGACTGACAGCTCCAAACTTAACAGCTACGGCTGCGGCTGCAAACTTGCCACCAACTCCCTTTCATCACTCCCACTCTTCCTCTCCGTGGCTCACCCGGGCCAGACGCCTGGAGCTAGTACGCCAAGCTTGCCTCCCCCGCACCCCTTTGGCTAGTCGAGTGAGCACAGCCCCGCACTCCCGGCTGCTAGTCTCGGGGTTCGCCGACCTCCCCAAGGCTCCGGGCGCGATTTTCTTGCAGAGCCAGCGAGCTCCCCGTCGCACCCTACTCACTTGTGTCTTCTTCATAAGGAAAGGCAGCGCTGCGATCCAGCCCAGGCAGCGGTGTGGCGACTCCGTTTAGCTGTTCTGGAGCTCCAGCATATTGCACGGGCAGCGGCGGCAGATAGTCCACGCATTGGGTAGCCCGAGCGCAGTGCCCTCTCTACGGCCCGTGCCACCCGCAGCGCTCCTGATCCCGACGCGAGGCGGCGAGTGAAGGCCGGGCCAACGCGCGGCCAGAGCTTTTATATAGATCTCTCCCGCCTGCTCTGGACACGCCTCCTTCCTTTCCGGAGTCCTAGGGAGGCGAGACCAGAGAAGGGGCGCGGAGGAAGACCCGGGAGGGCAGCAAGGGCACGGTGAGAAATTGGACAGATTTAAGCCCAACGCATCCCCTCGCCACGGGTCCCCTAGAGCGCACCGGCTGGAAAGCACGAGGGCGCGAGGACGCCCAAGAAGAAGCTTAGCAACCTGCAGCCACTGCTTTCGCTGCGCGCCGAGCTCTGCGAGTCCCAGCGCGGCCTCCCGGCTCTACCGGGCCTCACCTGGCACCGCCCGGGGACAGTCGAAATACCTCTTGCGGTGGCGAGGGCCCCTGAGCTCCCTCTTTCAAGCGGAGGCGGTGCGGAGAGAGACTCAGTTGGTGCCGCCCCGCCCTGCCCCGCCTTAGGGGCGGGGGGAAGAGTTTAATTAAAATCTATAGTTACGCCATTGTCTTACCCGTTGTTTTTTTTTTTTAAATAAACATTCACGTTAGTGAATGGATACTTAATAATCAATAGAATTTGTGACTCAGGGTTAAGTAATGCTAAACGAGATGCTATTTTCAGAATGAATCTCTGCAGTGTCTTCAGAACTTAAGAATGAAAGAGAGGAGATAGATTATTAAATGTGCAGGTTACCAACACAAGAGGGATCGAAAACTGTACTTTTTCAGAGAAGTTTTTGAAATCGGAAAGGTAATGTAACAGCAATAATTATTACAGCTAGTACCATTTTGTGGTGCATTTAATTATGTACTAGGCCCTATGCTAAGAACTTTACATGGATTATCTCTTTAAAATTCTTCCACAAACGTATTGGATAGGTTCTATAATTTTGAATACCATTTTACAGATGCTCAAAACCCATTGCCATCTAGTTGATTCCGACTCATGGCGACCTATAGGAAAGAGTAGAACTGCCCCATTTCCAAGGCTGTAGTCTTTAGGAATGTAGACTGCCACATCTTTCTCCAGCAGAGCGACTGGTGAGTTCAAATCGCTGACCTTTTGGTTAGCAAGCAGCCCAGGGCTTAACCACTGCCGCCAGGGCTCCTTACAGATGCTTAGAGAGGTCAATTTTCCAAGACAACCGCAGCTAGGAAATGACAGAGCTCTAATTGGAATCCAGAAACCTGGCTATACAGCCTTACAACATACTTAATACAAATATTGTATTCACTCTCCAAAAATTATTTTATATTTTTTCTTACATAACTGGAAAACATTAAAAAAGATTTTAATTTTTTAAAAGAAAATGTTAACTAGACATTAACATCAATACTCTTTCGGAGCAAGACTAATGTGTGAATTTAGGAATTAAAACCAGTTGTCGATTTAACTCATGGAGACGCCATGTGTGTTTGAGTAGAACTGCATTCCTTGGGGGTGTCAATGGCTGTTTTTTTGAAAGTGGATCACCAGGCCTTTCTTCCAAAGTGCCTCTTGGTAGACTGGAACCTCCAACCTTTCAACTGGCGAGTTACCATTTGCACCACCCAGGGACTCTGAAATTTAGAAATTAGGTATTTTAATAAAAGAGTAGGATTCCAATTTTGCTTTATTTTAGTTCAATGTGTCTTTGTTAAAAATGAATATGCCAATCCAATAACCCTGAGGGAAGAAGAAACTAGGTAAATCTAGAAGTTCACTGTATTAGTTTTCTGTTGCTGCTGTAACAAATTACCACAATTTTAACGGCTCAAAACAACACAAATTTTTGACATCACAGTTTGGTGCTCAGAAGTCTGAAATGGGTCTCATTGGGCTAAAATCAAGGTTTCTGTGGACTAGGCTGCATTCCTTTCTAGAGGCTCTAGGGGAGATTCAGTTTCCTTGTATTCTCCAGCTTCTAGCTGTCTGCATTCCTTAGCTTGTGGCCCCCTTCCATCTTCAAAGCCAGTATTCATGGGTCAAGTTCTCACACTGATTCACTCAAACCTTCCCTTTTGCCTCCTCTTTCACTTTTAAGGGCCCTTATGATTACATCAGACCCATCTGGATAATCCAGGATAATCTCCTTATTTTAATGTTATTGATGAGCAATCTTAATTCCATCTGCAACCTTATTTCCCCTTCGCCATGCGACTGCCATGCAATGTAACATAGCCACACATTCAAGAGATTAGGACGTGGACACCTTTGTTAGGGCCATTATTCTCCCTACCACATACACAAGTTTCAGGAGAGTACAGAATGGAAGTGTAGCCTCCATATGTCTCTATGCACCCTTCATCAAGCGCTTCACTCCAAGTGGCTTAAGAGCTCCCACCCAGAAGAATAACTCCTACTCCATCGTTACAAAAATAAGTATTTGAGAAAAGGACCAAAGAAAAGTTCAGAGTATTAAATAATTGCATTTACTTTCAATCAAAAGGTTTTTGCAAACCATTTTAAACTGAAGTGGAAAGAAGCCTGAAGCAGCAGCAAATATGATGGGATTGGAAAATCATTCAACTCTAATAACACCTCCCTGATAATCCCAACCTAAATGCAACTAGCCCTTAGGTACAATTTTGCTTTGCCAGAATCTTCCAAATAGCTGCATGTATATGATGCAAAAAGGAGCTACATTCCTGAAATGTATCATTACAGTCTGTCTAATGGAAAGAGAAATGAATTTGTGGAAGCTTGGTTCTATTTTGGAGCCCTGGTGATACAGTGGTTAAGAGCTACAGCTGCTAACCAAAATGTCAGCAGTCTGAATCCACCAGCTGCTCCTTGGAAACCCTATGGGACAATTCTACTCCATCCTATAGGGTCACTATGAGTCAGAATAGACTCGACAGCAACCAAACTTGACAGGGTTTGGTTTTGGGTTTTGCTTCTATTTCAGATTCTACTGTGGCTCACCCGATGACATTGCCTCAAATCAAGGGTTTAGCAGTGTGGTGCGTGTAACTATAAAGATACCCAAGATGATTTTAGGTGGTACACAGATGAACATTTTTGTTTATCAGCTAAGTATTTATTAAATTTTATTGCATTAGTTTCCTACCTAATACTGTAACAAAGTGCCAAAAATTGGGTGGCTTATAAGAACAGAAATTTATTGTCTTGCAGTTCTGGAGGCTAGGAATCTGAATTCAGGACATACACAGGGCCATGCTTTTTCTGCTAGCTCTAGGAGAAGATCCTTCTTTGTCTCTCCTAGCTTCTGGTAGCCCCAGGGGTTCCTTGGTGTTCCTTCTATTACAGATGCACCTTCACATGGCCACCATCTCTCTATGTGTCTGTCTCTGTGTGTCTTCTCCTCTTTTATAAGAACACCACTCATGTGGGATAAGGACCCACTCTATTCCAGTATGACCTCATGTTAACTATAACATCTATAAAAATACTATTTTCAAATAAGGTCGTGTTCACAAGTACCAGGAATTAGGACTTCAACATATCTTTCAGGAGGACACACTTAAATCCATAATATGTATACACACATATATATATAACCCATCAAACAGATGATTTCAAGTTGAGTGTTGATTAAAAAAAATTTTAAAGAGCCAATTTAAGTCAGTTTAATGTATAAAATTAAGTAAATAATAAATAGTACTGAAGGGAGATGGATATGACAAAATCATGAAGTTGGTGTGAGAATCACTGAAGTTTGCAAAGTATCAAGCTAATCATACTAATTTGTATGAGACCAATACGAAGGAATGGCCAAATAAGTTGGACCAGGTTTAAAGAAACCACTCAGTGGAGCTATCGGAAACTCAGGTCAATCTCTTTTCATTCAACTCAACAGTACATGCTATATTCATCTCCCACTATGTGCTCTTGCTCTCTCTTTCTGCCTCCTCCCTCCTTACATTATTTTCCCTCTCAGCCTGTCTCCTCCTCCCACCTCCACGATGCTATGGCTGTAACTACATTAACATCATCACTGACTTTCTCATCCATAGCTCTGTACCTTTTGTTTCCCTGATAATGCTGCACTACAGTTGTGTGTGTGTGTGTACAGTCATGTTTGTTGTTGCTGCTGTTAGGTGCCGTGGAGTTGGTTCTGACTCATAGTGACCGTACGTACCACAGAATGAAATACTGCCCAGTCCTGCGTCATGCTCACAATCGTTGTTATGCTTGAGTCCATTGTTGCAGCCACTGTGTCAATCTGTCTTGTTGAGGGTATTCCTCTTTTTTGCTAACTCTCTACTTTACCAAGCATGATGTCCTTCTCCAGGGACGGATTCCTCCTGACAACATGTCCAAAGTATGTGAGATGAAGTCTTGCTATCCTTGCTTCTAAGGAGCATTCTGACTGTTCTTCTTCCTAGACAGATTTGTTCGTTCTTTTGGCAGTCCATGGTATATTCAATATTCTTCATCAACACCATAATTCAAAGGCGTCAATTTTTCTTCCGTCTTCCTTATTCATTGTCTAGCTTTCACATGCATCTGATGCGATTGAAAATACCATGGTCTGAGTCAGGCGCACCTTAGTCTTCAAGATGATATGTTTGCTTTTCAACACTTTAAAGAGGTTTTTTGCAGCAGATTTGCCCAATGCAATGAGTCTTTTGATTTCTTGACTGCTGCTTCCATGGGTGTTGATTGTGGATCCAAGTAAAATGAAATCCTTGACAACTTCAATCTTTTCTCTGTTTATCATGATGTTGCTTATCGGTCCAGTTGTGAGGATTTTTGTTTTCTTAATGTTAAGGTGTCATCCATACTGAAGACTGTAGTCTTTGATCTTCATCAGTAAGTGCTTCAAGTCCTCTTCACTTTCAGCAAGCAAGGTTGTGTCATCTGCATATCACAGGTTGTTAATGAGTCTTCCTCCAATCCTGATGTCACATTCTTCTTCATATAGTCCAGCTTCTCAGATTATTTGCTCAGCATACAGACTGAATAGGTATAGTGAAAGGATACAGTCCTGACGCACACCTTTCCTGACTTTAAACCATGCAGTATCCCCTTGTTCTTTCTGAACAACTGCCTCTTGATCTATGTATAGTTCCTCATGAGCACAAATAAGTGTTCTGGAATTCCCATTCTTTGCAATGTTATCCATAATCTGTTACGATCCACACAGTCGAATGCCTTAGCATAGTCAATAAAACACACGTAAACATCTTTCTGGTATTCTCTGCTTTCAGCCAGGATCCCTCTGACATCAGCAATGATATCCCTGGTTCCCCGTCTTCTGAATTCAGCCTGAATTTCTGGCAGTTCTCTGTCGACATACTGCTGCAGCCGCTTTTGAATGATCTTCGGCAAAATTTTACTTGTGTGTGATATTAATGATATTGTTCAATAATCTCCACTTTCGGTTGGATCACCTTTCTTGGGAATAGGCATAACTATGGATCTCTTTCAGTCTGTTGGCCAGGTAGCTGTCTTCCAAATTCCTTGGCATAGACAAATGAGCACTTCCAGTGCTGCTAGAAGTCATGTTAGATGAAGTTAAATGAAAGAAATATAACAGTAGAAAAGGATCACTACTATGCAAATTAAAGGTTGTAGGCAAGCTCATCAGGAGGCCAGAGTGGAATGAGTAATGTCTCAAAGACAGAGGTCTCTCTTTAAGGTAGGGTGTTTGGGAGGAGATATAAGGTCAGCACCCAGTCCCTTAGTGGAAGAAAACCAAGGAGCTACCTGAAATTTAACAAAAGGCAGGACTATGTCCCAGTTGGACAGGAGGTATGGAAACATTTTCCTGATAGGGTTCACTGAGTTCAACATTTAATTCATGGGGGAGTAAGTCCTTCCATGATTATCCTTCAATCATTGTATTACTTTCAATGCTAGTTGTCCATACAATTTTTCATTGGCCTAACTGTTGGAAGGAGCCCCTGAATAGTGGAAATCATTCAGCACTCAGCTACTAACCAAAAGGTTGACAGTTTGAGTCCATCTAGAGGCACCTTGGATGAAAGACATGGCAATCTACTTCTGAAAATCAGCAACGAAAACCCTATGGATCACAAAGGTGTGATCTTGTTGTGCCCCTCACTGCCTCTCCAAAGTCATCTCATAGCACATTCCCCTTGCTATAGTGGCAAGGACCTTCTTTCTGTGCGTGAAATTTTCTCCCATGTCACCTTTGCATTTACCCTTTCTTCTGCCTCTGCTTGGACCACTATGTCCTACCCTTTCATCTTTGCCTAGTAGATACCTACTCATCTTTTAGAACTCAACTCACTATTCCCTGACCTACTTTATATGGTCAACCCTCTTGTTATTATAATCTCAAGTATGAATTCCTTCTGTGTAGCATTTATCACAGTTGCCATTTTGCATTCGTTTGTGTGATTGTTTGATTAATGTTACTGATGTTGACTGTTTCCCTCATTGGTTTATCTTCACTGCCTACCACAGTGAGCAACACACAGTGAATCTCTTAAGTATTGGTTCAATTAGGTTGCTGATGCCAGATATGAGCCAGGAATTGGGCTAGGTCCTTAGCTTGTACTATGTCATTAACTTCTCACAACAATCATGTAAGGGAGACACCTTTCCTATTTTATAAATAAGGAAACGGAAGATCAACAAGGTAATTTACCCAAGATGTCGAGTGGAAAAAGTAGAAAAAGTATGATCTAACCCTCAATGAGATGGACTGACATGGTGGCTACAATAGGCTCAGCATAACGACGATCGTGAGGGTGTATGGCGCAGGACCAGGCAGTGTTTCCTGCTCTTGTGCATAGGGTTGCTTTGAGCTGAAACTGACTAGACAACGCCTAACACCAACAACAACCCATGCATGTGGACTATGACTAAGATTTTTTTTTTTTTTTTTGTTCAGCAGTTTCTGTTTCTCTTTTGTTACCAGCATTCCACTTGCCTTTAGAGAATTCACACTCTATTCCCTGTCTTTCAGGAGAGATTGTCGTTCATAATGCTCTGTTCTCCCCCTCCCTCCATTAATAGGTGGGCTTAGGACTCGTGTCTGGCCAATTCCCTGATAGGTTGTGGGATGGGTATGTCACCTAAGGTGCACCAGTCATAGCGTACTACGGGACTTTCTTTCTTTTTTAGTGATTTCAAAATGACTGTATTATACCTCTTTCCATAAAAAAGCAGCAGCAACAGTGGCAAGAACAGCTTTAATTCCGATTGGGGATTATCCTGCATGAGGATTTATTATTTTCTTAGGCTACAATTATGATCTCAAATAATAATAATGATAATTTACACTGAGCAATATTGTATAGGTTTTTTAGATGTACTTTATGTATGTTATCATATTTAATTCTCATAAAACCCTAACAGGGTGGCATATTATTCTAATTTTCAGAATGGAAACAAAGAGCCAAAAGCCTACTTTATTTGTCATTGCACCACATTGTCTATCCATGTTTTGGGCTTTAGCTATTAAGAAATATCTCTGTTTTATCAAAGATGCCTTCCTATTTTCTCAATCCTGATCCTTTGACTAGACTACTACCTCAATATAAACTGAGAAGTCATTCCTTGACTCCTTTGAGACATCATACTCACCCTTTAGTAAAATTTTTACTCAACTACCTTCAATATACTGACATCACTGACTTGTTCTAAATCACACTTAGAGCTCTCATTACAGTTAATCACACTTTGATTTAATTGCTTGCTGTTATTTTTGTGTTCTTCTTTGAACTATGATTTTTTTAAATGCAGGCATCATATCTTATCCATCTTTATGTTCTGAGTGACCACCACAAAACCTGGCCTACATTTTCTGCATGATTGTGATATTAAATGAGAGTCAATTAAATGTGAATATTGGTTGGAGGACAATAGAAATTTAACCACTGTGTTTTCCTAGGCTGTTTTTAGGGATAAAATTTTGTAAATGGCCTTGAGGAACCACAGCACCATCACCTAGTTTATCCTCCTTGGGCTGTCTGCTGACCCCCACATCGAAGCTCTGCTCTTCGTGCTCTTCCTGGTGATCTACCTCCTGACTATGATGGGAAACCTGATGATACTGCTGGTCATCAAAACTGATTTTCACCTCCTCCACACACCCATGTTCTTCCTGAGTATGCCGATATACTTCTTCCTGAGTCACCTCTTTCATTGATCTCTGCTTCTCTTCAGTCACCATGCCCAAGATGCTGGAGAATCTCCTGTCTTGGAAGAAAACCATCTCAGTAAAGGGCTGCCTGACTCAGGTATTCTTTATGCTTATCACTGGAGGGACTGAAGCTTGTCTGCTTTCAGTGCTGTGGGACTTTTCTGCTAGAGCTAATGGAAAGGACCACCTCTTTCCTATGGAGTTGCCAAGTTACAAGAATGTGAAGTGTCCTTCCTTTAACCTATGGGTGTGTTATGTTACCAGCCTTGGGACTGACAGAAGACTTCAGTTCAAATTTTCTAGTATTCAGGGAACACCATCAAACTCATCTGTTTAGCTCAATTTTTGCCTGATTATAGAATAAAGATTAGAAAACATTGCCAACCATGGTAAATACTTGCATTGTTGGTTGTTGTTGTTGGGTGCCATAGAATTATTTTTGACTTATACAGACCCTGTATGACAGAGTAGAACTGCTCCATAGCGTTTTCTTGGTAGTCAGCTTTTTTCCCCCTTTATAGCGTGCCTAAAAATTAATCAGAAGCCTAATTTAAAAATTAACAATAGCTACATTCCTGAAGAAGGTTGATCCTGTATAATAACAATTTATAGATATTTTTATTTTTTAACTTGTGAAATTCTGGAAATTTTCATGATATTAACTCAGAATATTGTATTTAGTGTTATCAATAAATATTGATCACACATCAAATGGAATTTGATTGACCAAAAAAATTAGTGTTCCATGGACATAATTATAGTATAGATAGATAGATCATTATACTCAATGGCTATCAAATTATCAAGAATGTACTGGCCATGATGACCCAGTAAGAAAGTGAGATTATCAAGAAACTCTAAAGGAATAAACTTATTTAAAAATTATAGTCGGGACTTGAGGGAAAACATCGAATGAAACTTAGAGATGGAAATTCCTGGTACACTGGCAAACTATTAATTCAACTTTTCAGAAATAACTTCATCTATTTATCCATTAATACATTTATGTAAGAAATATTTTTATATACCTTCAGATGATATCAATACTTTTCTCCAGAACATATTATTTGTTCCTATTATCGCTACCTTACTTCAGATTCTCATAAACCTCATTTAAACTATTTCAGCAGATTTCTCATTGGTCTTGCTGTCTCTGTTGTCTTGTTATTGTTTTTAGTTGCCATTGAGTGGCTTCCGACTTACGCTCCAGTCCATTTCAACATTGCTGCCAAAGTTGCAGTCATATCTGTAAAAATTTGGCCATGAAACTTCATTGCTTGTAAATGTATTTTGACTCTTTGGTGCCTAGAGAATAAAATCCAAGCCTCCTCACAATTTTTCTCCAATATTTACAGCTGCCTAGGCTCATCTGTTGTACTGTTCACCTCTTCCAAACAGCCATATTAGAGTTCTCAACATTTTCTCTCTGACGTCTTTGTTTCTGTTCTCACATTATTCCTTCAGCATTGAGTAGCTTTTCCTCCATTTTTCTGCCTGAAATCTCCTTTTCATCATTCAAAGCCTGGGGTTCAAATATCACTTCCTCTTTGAAGCAAGGTGGTTGCTCATTCCTTACAACTTTAGTTAAGTTTAAAGTTAAGGGGGAAAACTAATTTGTAATGTATGAGCCCTCACTAAGTGGAGAGAAGGATGTTGTTAAAAAATGTACTGAGGGAAGGAATGAAATAAGCTATGGATATTTGATGGGAATAATCTAGACAGAGAATGTGATACACAGCTAGATAAAGATTAAATATGTTTTCATGTTATATTTTGCTATTAAAAGTGTATTTAACAGAAGTATTTTTGACTCAAAACTTCTTTTGAATAAAATAATTCTAATTAGTTTATTTGACTTTTATAAATGCTTTTGGTTATATCTTTTTCTAATTTCCTTAGAAGTTTCAGAAACTCTGAGTTATTTTATGAACATAGGTTTTAAAACTGGAAGAGAATTTTAATATAATGCAGTTTACACACTTAATTAGCATACAGATGAACTAACCTGGGCCCTAGGGAGGGTAGTTTGCGGCAGAATGAGGGCTAGAACACACTTCTCCAGACTTGACTTATGAAATACTTTTCAGCTAATCTGGAAGCACTGCTTCCAAGGAATCAAGATCAAAGAGTAACTATCCCATCTTTGTTTATAGTAAGTAGTAATTTATTATTAACGAGACAATGATTTTTAGATTATTCAGATAATAATTTCTAGAAAATAAGAAAAGGTAGAACTGATTTTCTAAATGATATGTATACGTTGGGAATATACATTTCTATATTCTATATTCCCAGAATATAGAAGACTGATGAAACATATATTTTAGATGCTCAAATACCATGTAATGATATCACTTTTATAAGTTTTGTCATGGTTCCTTCTTCTCCATGGCCGTTTAAAATATATTAAATATAGTGTACATTTTTGAATAATTTTCCTGGTATGGTTTTATATGTATTTCAAAACTTTTATGTGTATGAGATACATTAATTTAGTTTGGTGTATTTGGCAGTGATGTTACCCTTTTCAGTTATTTGGTTTAAAAAGAGATTTGTAGCTCCAACTGTGGCAATGTTCTTTTTTATATTCTACTTTTGAAATTCCTGTTCTCTAATGAGTTATTTAAATGAGAAATTTCTAGAGCTTGGCTTATTTCCTAATTAACAAGTTTGTTCTGAATCACACTTCAAAGACAGAATTAATAAAAAGTGTAGGGATATAGACAAATGTACTATTTGGAAAAGCCCATCTCTAGAATTAAGCTCTATCAGAAGATATAATGGAACTCCTCTGGTTACCTCTTCTTATAAAAATTGAAAACAGGGAATGATGGAGAAGCTATCACATATTTGAGACTTTCTTTCCTCTTTCTTTTTTGGGGGGCTGGGGGTGGTGGGGTTAAGGGATGGCTTTGAGTTCCACAGTCTGAAATAAGCGTTGTGGATTTTTTTTTTTCTGGTGAATGTGCAACTTGCTTAGACAAGTAGCAGATTTTTCATGTCTCCTTCAGCGTCATCAGACCACTTATCAAGTTTGGATAAGAGACATTTGTTAACAATGTACCGCATTGTCTGTGTTTTCTCTCAGCTAGAAACTGGCTGTTTGCAGTGACCCCAACTTTAGAGGTTACAAGGATCTTGACCAATTCTCAACCTATTCTTCAGAGGCCTTGAGGAAGGGGTGGCTTTTGGAACTATTTAGGAGTCCAAACTGAAAGAGTGTAGTAAGCCCCAGATATTACCATCTTTAGCCACATACACTCCCAACCCTTACCCACCTTCCTTTTCTTTACTCTGGTTCCATCCAAGGCTGCCACTCCATGTTGTGGAGGATCCGGTGACCAGTTCCAGGTGTCAGCTTTCTTATTCTGATGAATACACTCCAGGTGAGACAGCGGTGAAAATTAAGTAGTCATTTCCAAAACTACTGATTGTTTAAAATATATATATATTTTCCCTTTTTATTTATAAGGAATGCATGCTTAAATCGGATTGATTGTTGCTGTGATGTCTTTCATTTAGCTTAAAATGTACAATATGACATCATGTGTGTGCTATTTGAGTGAGGCTACATCCCAGGTAGCGTAATTTAAGAATCAGTCCAGGGGACGCTAGCTGGTTTTCTAACTAGAAGTTCCATATTCTAGAGGGTGCGACTGCAAACAATTCAATTTTCTTTATCTAGATCATGCTATCTGTATCTAGCTTAAATGTGGGTGTTGAAAATGTTTTAGAAATAATGAATGTTAGATATTATTCATAAATAGCATACTACAAGGCAAAAATTATTTTTTAGAGGTGAAAATAGTTGCTTAGTGACCAACATCATTAATACAGAAGGAGAGCTCTTACTGCTAAAATTTAAGTTCCTGAAGGTATGTGGATTGGCTATAATTATTTTAGAGACATATACATGAACAATAAGTTTAAAAAAACCCTTTGCTGTCAAGTGGATTCTGACTCACAGTGACCCTATAGGACAGAGTAGAACTGCCCCATAGGATTTCCAAGACTGTAAATCTTTATGGAAGCAGATTGCCACATCTTTCTCAGGTGGAGCGGCTGGTGGGTTCAAATGATTGACCTTTCAGTTAGCAGCAGAGGGCTTTAAACATTGTACCACCAAATCCAAGGAGACCTGGAACCATTAGCCATAGGAATGATTCTAGAGACACGAGCTGTAAACAGACTGGTTCCAGCCATCAGCATGTAAGGATTTCTAATGATGTTGCATTTGTGGGAACATTTTATGCAAGGTGTTAACACAGTCACCTAACTGTACCAAAAGCTATGGTTTTATCAAGCTTTAAAGAATATTTTCCATAACCTGATTTGTGTCTGCTTGCTAATGTATTTGTTGGTAATGTCTACATGTGTGGCAGAACTTGATCTATGATTTGCTTTCAATATCATCTGGTAATAAGATTGTGGAAAAGCAGCTACCCTTTATCCATCTCAAATTTCTTCAGTGGTCACGTTGTGTACCACAAAAAAACCTAAAAACTGTGAGTGCTAAATTGGCTCGCGATCAGTTCACAATTATTTATGAAGCACTTACTATGTGCTAAAACTTTACATATGTTATTTCATCTTTATAGTAGTCTATATAATATCCTCACAAAATTCCTGTTTGTTTTAGTTTTGGATTTTGGTAAACCATCTGTGCATAGTATAGGACTAATTCTTGTAATTATTTAGAGAAAGAGAAATGAGATTATTAAATCTACCTATGAGGTGGCTACAGTTACCCTGTTTTATAGATGAGGAAACTAAGGTACATGGTAGTTAAATGACTTCTATCATGATGTTTTACTGCATCCCTTACACTTTGTTGTTAAACAGAAGCATTTATTAGGGAAGAAGTGAGTTAAATATTTCTAATACATGCAATATTTACATTGCAGGGTTTCCCTTATGGGGTTGAAAGGTAGAAAGTAACTTGTCAAGTCCTAAGTCATGCTGGGTAGCTGCAAGAACTATAGGATAATTCGATACTTTTCAAGGCAGTATTCTCAGAGTGGAAAATGTCCTTAAGGACTTTGATTCAGATGAGTGATTTCATGACAATGAAGGGCTCCTAAAGTGGAACAAGGATCTTTTATGTAGCGCAAAGGAAATAGGCTAGCAGTAAGCCTTTCCAGGGCAAACATTGGAAGCTGAAGATTATCTGCACTGATTTTTCCCTAATCCCCGTTATTGGGTTTCTGGTTATTCGACCTTAGTATAGCGTGTACAATATCATCTCTGTAACCTTCGTGTTCGGTGGTTTATCTTGATCAGCTCTCAGTGCAATGTGAAAAGCTGCCTTTCATCTGGTTTCCAATGGTGTTAACTAGGAAAAGAAACTAAAAAGTTTGCTTTGAGCAGATGTAAGGTAGTCTAGATATTAAAGCACCAACAGTGAACCTAAAGAAATTATTTGAAAAAGGAAAGTTTCCTAGGGAAAGGTTCACTAAAGAATATCTTACACCATAGGACATTGAGCCCAGAAAGCTGGCTGAAAACTTGATGATTTGTAGTAGCACAAAGTTTTTCTATTTGAACCTTGATAAAGGGTTTTTGTAAATTCATCTTTATGCTGAAGCAGTCCTCCTAAGACTAATGCATCAAAGATCTGGCATCGCTGAGGAAGATGATCCTTGAACTCTTAGCAATATAAGTGGAGTTGGCAAAAAAAAAAGGAAAGTGTAACGCTACATAAACCTTCCTCTTTAGAAAGAAAATAGAACAGATTTGACTTTTGGAGACCAGTTAAATTGGGTGGAAGAACAGATAGAAGGTCTCCCAGACAAAAAGGGAGGAGAGTGTGAACAAGGAAGTTGTAAAACACAAAATGACTTATTTTACAACTGTTTATTAAATGACAGGAGGAGGTGTAGTTCACCCTATCTAATGTGGGTGCTTTTTACGCTATGTTTGATAGAAAGAGCATCAGCTTTGCAGTCAAATCCTTGTTTCACCACTTTCTGCCTGAGAAAATTTAGGGCAGCTGCTTTAAACCTCTCTGAGCCTCAGTTTCCCAACAGGTTAAATGGATCTCACGGTACCTATCTTACAGCAGTGTGGAGACCTATATCTGTTACTTTCTGTTGACTAGGGACAACTCAACTTCTCTGAACCTAAGAAGCTCTTTCTGTAAAATGGGAATGCTAATGGACTGTGTCTATAGTACTGATGCTCTTGGAGGTTTTTGACCTGTCAAATGAAGACAATAATGACTAATTGTTGTTAGTTGCTGTTGAGTCAGCTCCAACTCATAGTGATCTTGCGTTCGTTCTTTTGGCAGTCCACAGTATATTCCATATTCTTTGGCAATACCACACAGTTTGAATGTGTCAGTTCTTCTGTCTTCCTTTTTCACTATCCAGCTATCACACGCATATGAGGCGATTGAAAAGACCGTGGCTCGGACCAGGAGCACCTTAGTCATGAACGTGACACCTTTGCCTTTTGGAACTTTTGGGAGGTCTTCTGCAGCATATTTGGCCAATGTCGTTTGATTTTTTGACTGCTGCTTTCATGGACGCTGGTTGCTGATCTGAGTAGAATGAAATTATTCTGCCTAATACCTAGTGACTACCCAGTAGTGACATTTTAAGGATTAAGCAGTAACATCTTTAAGGTTTCTAGGCCTAGTGGCACAGTGGTTAAATGCTCGACTGCTAACCAAAAGGTTGGCAGTTCGAACCTGTCAGTTGCTCCACAGGAGAAAGATGTTACAGTCTGCTTCCATAAAGATTTACAGCCTGAGAAGCCCTATGGACAGTTCTATTCTGTCCTATAGAGTTGCTATGAGTCAGAATAGATTTGACGGTAACGGGTAAATCATAGTAGCCACGGAAGAAATGTTTGGCTGCTAAACGAAAGATTAGAGGTTTGAGTCCAGCCAGAGGCACCTCCCAAGAAAGGCTTAGTGATCTACTTTCAAAAAATCATCATTTGAAAACCCTATGGAACAGTTTATTCTGACCCACACGGGGTCTTCATGAGTCAGGATCAACTCCATGGAATTCACTTAAGCGTGCGGTAAATATCAGAATTACGTTATTAAATTTGCATGAGGTCTATTGGTGGATACTCAGCAGTATGCTCTTACAGAGAATAGTATATGACACAGCAGCTAACAGTAATAATATCTCATATTTAAATTTATGCTCTCCATTTTTCAAAGCATAACCCTATCCTCGTGGGAAAGAACAGGCATACATAATCGTCCTCATTTTCCAGAAAAGGAGACTGAGATCCAGAGAGATTTAGTGATATATACCAGCAAAGGCAGGATTCTAAGTAGGGTAGTCAGGGGTGGAAGCTGTTACCCTAAATTCTGTCCCAGTGTTCTCTCCATTACACCACATTCTTGCTGTCCTGTGAGTCTGATATGCCCTTCTAGAAGTCCTTTGTTAGGGCAAACTGGAAGGTGAGAATTGAGTAATCAAAATAGGCTTCCTTTTTTTGATGTTTTGATACCCTTGCCTTATTGTTTCAGTTGTGTAACATTTCAAGAGGAACAGACTTGAGCTAAATTGAATGGGTTTGTGCCACTATCAGTTCTGAACTTTGAACAGACTTCAGACCTTTGAAGGTTGAAAATGAGCGAAGAGTTCTGCCGTCTTTTAGGAAAAAAAACTACTGAAGTTTTGGTTGCTGTTTTGGATTAGTCTTTTTATTTCTTTCTCTTTTTTATTGTGCATTAGGTGAAAGTTTACGGAGCAAGTTAGATTCCCATTTGATAGTTTGTACTTAAAGTGTCTCATGGCCTTGGTTTCTTTCCCCACAATGTGTCAGCACTCTCCCCGTTTCTGCCTTGGATTCCCTGTTTCCTTTTGTTCTGATTTTCTACCCCTTCCTGCCTTGTCATCTTTGTTTTTGGGCAAACATTGCCCTTAAGATCTCATGTAATTGATTGTTCTAAGGAGGATGTTCCTCTGGAGTGTTGCTGTTTATGCTATGGGTCTATCTATTGTTTGGCTGGAAGGTGGTCTTTGGGAATGCCTTCAGTTCAGGTCAGAGGGGTGTCTTAGGGCCATAGTCTCGAGGTTTCCTACAGTCTCTGTCAGACCAGTAAGTCCGGTCTTTTTTGTGAATTTGATTTTTTGTTCTGTATTTTTCTCCCGCTCTGTCCAGGACCCTCTGTTGTGACCCCAGTTAGATAGGTTGGTAGTGGTAGCCAGTAACTACTTAGTTCTTCTGGTCTCAGAGTCGTGTAGGCTGTGGCTCATGCTGTTCATTAGTCCTTTGGACTAATTTCTCCCTTGAGTCTTTGGTTTTCTTCACTCTCCTTTGCTCCAGATAGGAAGAAACAAATAGTTGTATCTTAGATGGCCACTCACAAGCTTTTAAGACCCCAGATGTTACTCATCAAAGTAGAATGCAGAACATGGCCTTTATGAACTATATTGTGCCAATTAATGTAGATGTCCCCGGAGTCTATGGTCCTTTGCCTTCGAGCCTAGGCACTTCATCCTGCAAATTGTTTAGTTATGTCTAAGAGGTTTCCCTGACTGCGCCCCTTGTGTGTTCTATTGCTATATGAGGAGCTCCCTTACACCCTCCCACACCTCTTGGCATATCTATCTACCTATGTATCCGTTCCTAAATTATTGTTTGTTAATACTATTGCTAAGGACAAGTGTCTATTTGGTAATTTTCGCTCTCTCCCCCTCCCATTCCTGGTAACTATCAAAGAATATTTCTTTTCTTTTTCTTTTTATCTGTGTGTAAATCTTTTGTTGTCATTTTATAATAGTGGCCTCCTACAATATTTGTTCTTTTGTGATTGACTTATTTCATTCAGCATAATATCTCAAAATTCATCCATGTTGTGAGATGTTTCGAAGATTTGTCATTATTCTTTATCACTGTGTAGTAGTCCATTGTGTGTATATACCACAGTTTGTTAATACATTCATCTGTTTATGGGCACTTAGGCTGTTTCCATCTTTTTGCTATTGTGACTAATGCTGCAATGAACATGGGGGTCTATTCGTGTCACAGCTCTTATTTCTTTAGGGTATATACTTAGGAGTGGGATTGTTGGATCATATGGTGTTTCTATTTCTAGCTTGTTGAGGAAGGGCCATATTGTTTTCCACAGTGGTTGTACCATTTTACATTCCCTCCAGCAGTGTATAAGAGTTCCAATCGCCACACAACCTCTCCAACATTTATTATTTTCTGTTTTTTTGATTACTGCCAGTAATGTCAGGGTGAGAGGTATCTCAATGCAGTTTTGGTTTGATTTCTCTAATTGCTAATGATCTCTAGCATTTCTTCATATGTTTGTTAGCTGCCTGAAAGTCTTCTTTGGTGAAGTGTCTGTTCGTATCCTTTGCTCATTTTTTAAATGGATTATTTGCTTTTTACAGTGGAGATATTGAAGTTTTCTATAAATTTTAGAGATTAGACCCTTATCGGATATGTCTTAGCTGAAGTTTTTTTCCCAGTCTGTAGATTCTCTTTTGACTCTTTTGGAGAAGTCTGTCTTTTTTTTTTTTTTTATTCTTTCCCATACAAAAATTTATACATACATTGTTATGTGACTCTAATTGCTCTCCCCATACTGTGACAACACACTCCTCCCTTCCACCCCTGATTCCCCATGTCCATTCAACCAGCTCCTAACCCTCTCTGCCTTCCCATCTCACCACTGGACAGAAGATGCCTGTTTAGTCTCTTGTATCTACTTGAGCTAAGAGGCACACTCCTCACGAGTATCAGTTTATGTCCCACAGTCCAGACCAATCCCTGTCTGAAGAGTTAGCCTCAGAAATTGTTTTAGTTCTGGGCTGATAGAGAATCCAGGGGTCATGCTTTCTGGGGTTCTTCCAGTCTCAGTCAGATGATTAAGTCTGAACTTCTCACTAGAATTTCAGTTCTGCACCCCACCTTTCTCCTGCTCCATCAGGGACTCTCTGTTGTTTTCCCTGTCAGGGTGGTCATTGGTGGTAGCCGGGCACCATCTAGTTCTTCTGGTCTCAGGTTGATGAAGTCTCTGGTTTATGTGCCCCTTTCTGTCTCTGGGCTAATACTTTCCTTGTGTCTTCGGTGTTCTTCATTCTCCTTTACTCCAGGTGGTTGGGACCAATTGATGCATCTTAGATGGGTGCTTGCAAGCTTTTAAGACCCCAGATGCCACTCACCAAAGGAGGATGCAGAACATTTTCTTAATACGATTTGTTATGCAAATTGACCTAGATGTCCCCTGAAAGCATGGTCTCCAGACCCCTACCCCTGCTACTCTGTCTCTCAAAGGGTTTGATTGTATTCAGGAAACTTCTTAGCTTTGGTTTAGTCCAGTTGTGCTAACTTCCCCTGTAGTGTGTGCTGTCCTACCCTTCACCTAAGATAATTCTTATCTACTATCTAGTTAGTAAATAACCCTCCCCATCCCTCCCCATCCTTGTAACCATCAAAGAATGTTTTCTTCTGTGTTTAAACCTTTTCTTGAGTTCTAATAATAGTGATCTTATACAGTATTTGTCCTTTGACTGACTAAATTCACTCAGCATAATGACTTCCATCTTCCTCCATGTTATAAGATGTTTCAAGGCTTCATGGTTGTTCTTTATCATTGGGTAGTATTCCATTGTGTGGATATACCATAATTTGTTTATCCATTTGTCCTTTGATGGGCACCTAGGTTGTTTCCATCATTTTGCTATTGTGAACTGCGCTGCAATGAATATGGGTGTGCATATATCTATTTGTGTGATGCCTCTTATTTGTCTAGGACATATTCCAAGGAGTGGGATAGCTGAATCATATGCTACTTCTATTTCTAGCTTTTTAAGGAAATGCCAAATCAATTTCCAAAGTGGTTGTACCATTTTACATTCCCACCAACAGTGTATAAGTGTTCTAGTCTCCCCACAACCCCTCTGACATTTATTATTTTGTGTTTTATGGATTAGTACCAGCCTTGTAGGGGTGAGATGATATCTCCTTGTAGTTTTGATCTGCATTTCTCTAACAACTAATGATTATGAACATTTCTTCATGTATCTATTAGCTGCCTGAATATCTTCTTTGACGAAGTGCCTGTTCACATCCTTTGCCCATTTTTAATTGGGTTATTTGTCTTTTTGTTGTTGAGGTTTCGCAGTATCTTTTAGATTTTAGAGATTAGACACTGATCAGATCAGTCATAACCAAAATTTTTTTCCAGTCTGTAGGTTGTCTCTTTACTCTTTTGATGAAGTCTTTTGATGAGCATAAGTGTTTGATTTTAGGAGCTCCCAATTATCTAGTCTCTCTTCTGGTGCTTGTGCATTGTTACTTATGGTTCGTATTGTGTTTATGACATGTATTGGGGCTCCTAGGGTTCTCCCTATTTTTTCTTCCATGATCTTTATCATTTTTGATTTTATATTTAAGTCTTTGATCCATTTTGAGTTAGTTTTTGTGCATGGTGTGTGGTATGGGTCTTGTTTCAGTTTTTTGCAGGTGGATATCCAGTTTTGCCAGAACTATTTGTTAAAGAGACGTCTTTTCCCCAATTAATGGGTTTTGGGCCTTTGTCAAATATCAGCTGCTCATAGGTGGATGAATTTATGTCTGGATTCTCAATTCTGTTCTGTTGGTCTATGTATCTGTATTTGTACCAGTACCAGGCTGTTCTGACTACCGTGGTGGTATAATAGGTTCTAAAATCAGGTAGTGTGCGGCCTCCCACTTTGTTCTTCTCTTGAGTAATGCTTTATTTATTTGGGGCCTCTTCCCGTTCCGTATGAAGTTGGTGATTTTTTTCTCCATCTCATTAAATAATGTGGGTGGAATTTGTACTGGGATTCAATTGTATCTGTAGATTGCTTTGGGTAGAATTGACATTTTCACTTTGTTGAGTGTACTTATCCATGAGCAAGGTATGTTTTTCCACTTATGGAGGTCTCTTTTGGTTTCTTGCAGTAGTGTACTGTAGTTTTCATTGTATAGATATTTTACGTTTCTGGTTAGATTTATTCCTAAGTATTTCATCTTCTTGGGAGCTATTGTAAATTGTATTGATTTGGTAATTTCTTCTTCGAGGTTTCTCTTTGTTGGTGTAAAGGAATCCAAATGATTTTTGTATGTTTATCTTGTATCTTGGAACTTTGCAGAAATCTTCTATTAGTTTTGTTGTGGATTCTTTGGGGTTTTCTGTGTATAAGATCATATCATCTGCAAATAGAGATACTTTGACTTCTTCCCTACCAATATGAACTCCCTTTATTTCTTTTTCTAGACTAATTGCTCTGGCTAGGACCTCCAGCACAATGTTGAATAAGAGTGGTGATAAAAGGCATCCTTGTCTGGTTCCCGTTCTCAAGAAGAATGCTTTCAAAGTCTCTCCATTTAGGATGATGTTGGCTGTTGGCTTTTTATAAATGCCCTTAATTACACTGAGGAATTTCCCTTGTATTCCTATTTTGTTGAGAGTTTTTATCATGAATCGGTGTTGGACTTTGTCGAATACCTTTTCTGCATCAATTGATATGATCATGTGGTTCTTGTCTTTCGTTTTATTTATGTGATGGATTACACTGACTGTTTTTCTAATGTTGAACCATCCCTGCATACCTAATATAAATCTCACTTGATCATGGTGAATTATTTTTTTGATATATTGCTGGATTCTATTGGCTAGAATTTTGTTGAGGTTTTTTGCGTCAATGTTCATCCAGTTTATTGGCCTGCGATTTTCTTTTTTTGTGGTGTCTTTACCTGGTTTTGGTATCAGGGTTATGCTGGCTTCATAGAATGAGTTTGGGAGTATTCCATCCTTTTCTATGCTCTGAAGTACCTTTAGTAGAAATGGTGTTAACTCTTCTCTGAAAGTTTGGTAGAATTCTCCAGTGAAGCCATCTGGGCCAGGCCTTTTTTTGGTTGGGAGTTTTTTTAATTACCTTTCC
Organism: Dugong dugon; assembly: GCA_030035585.1. Classification (NCBI taxonomy): domain Eukaryota; kingdom Metazoa; phylum Chordata; class Mammalia; order Sirenia; family Dugongidae; genus Dugong; species Dugong dugon. Next base: position 48,629,724 of record CM057465.1, read on the forward strand.
AATCTCTTCTTTTGTTATGGCTTTATTTAGTTGTTCTACCTCTGTTTGTGTTAGTTTAGATAGGTAGTGAGTTTCTAGAAATTTGTCCATTTCCTCTAGGTTTTCAAATGTGTTAGAGTACAGTTTTTCACAGTATTCTGATTCTTTTATTTTCAGTTGGGTCTGTTGTGATATCACCCATCTCATTTCTTATACTGGTTATCTGCATCCTCTCCTGTTTTTCTTTTGTCAATTTGGCCAATGGTTTATCAATTTTGTTGATCTTTTCAAAGAACCAGCTTTTGGTCTTGTTAACTCTTTCAATTGTTTTTCTATTCTCTATTTCATTTAATTCTGCTCTAATTCATATTATTTTCTTTTTTCTGGACCCTGAGGGCTTCTTTTATTGCTCTTTTTCTACTTGGTCCAGAAGTAGGGTTATTGTTTTGATTATGGCCCATCCTACTTTTTGGATGTGTGCATTTATTGCTATGCGCTGACCTCTGAGCAGTGTTTTCGCTGTGTCCCAAAGGTTCTGGTAGGATGTGTTTTCATTCTCTTTTAATTCTACGAATTTCTTTATTCCATCCTTAATTTCTTCCCAGTAGTTTTTGAGCAAGATGTTGTTCAGTTTCCATGTGTTTGAGTATTTTTCCTTGCTTCTTGTGTTGTTGATTTCCACTCCTATGGCTTTATGGTCAGAAAAGATGGTTTGTAATATTTTGATGCTTTGGATTTTGTTAAGGCTTGCTTTATGGCCTAATACGTGGTCTATTCTGGAGAATGTTCCATGTGCGTTGGAAAAGAAAGTATACTTGGCTGCTGTTGGGTGGAGTGTTCGGTATATATCTGTGAGATCAAGTTGGTTGATTGTAGCATTTAGCTCTTCTGTGTCTTTGTTGAGCTCCTTTCTGGATGTTCTGTCCTTCACTGAAGGTGGTGTGTTGAAGTCTCCTACTATTGTGGAGCTGTCTATCTCTCTTTTCAGTGCCGTAAGAGTTTGTTTTATGTATTTTGGAGCCCTGTCATTGGGTGCATAAATATTGATTATAGTTATGTCCTCCTGATGTATTGACCCTTTAATCATTATATAGTGTCCTTCCTTATCCTTTGTGGTGGATTGTACTGTAAAGTCTATTTTGTCAGAGATTAATATTGCCATTCCTACTCTATTTTGAGTGTTGTTGGCTTGCTATATTTTTTTCCATCCTTTGAGTTTTAGCTTGTTTGTGTCTTTAAGTCTAAGGTGTGTCTCTTGTAGGCAGCATATAGACGGATCGTGTTTTTTAATCCAGTCTTCCACTGTCTTTCTCTTTATTGGTGTATTTAGTCCATTTTCATTCAGTGTAATTACTGATAGGTATGAGTTTCGTGCTGTCATTTTGATCCTTTATTTTGTGTGTTGTTCACAGTTTCTTTGTTCCCCTTAATTTTCTGAGCTGAGTCGTTTTTCTTTACGTATTTTCTTTTCATGTGTTTCATTATTATTGATTTTGTGTTTGTTGAGTCTTTATATTTTCTAGTTTTTTATTTTGATTTGTAGGATTGTCAGTTTCCTTTGTGGTTATGTTAATATTTACCCCTGTTTTTCTAAGTTTATACCAGTCTTTTATTTCTTTATATTGCCTTGACTTCTTCTCCACATGAAAAATCTATGTCTACGTTTTTGAAGTCCCTCTGTTTTGTTTTAATGCTGTCATTCTTTACATATTGATATTTCTGTTTCCTTATTTTCAGTGTTTTCGCTTTGATGTATTTTTGTGACTTCCGTATCTGAGTCGATATCTGGTTGCTCTGTCCTATGTTCTAGTCTTGCATTGTTATCTGATGTTACTGATTTTCTAACCAGAGGACTCTCTTTAGTATTTCTTGTAATTTTGGTTCGGTTTTTGCAAATTCCCGAAACTTGTGTTTATCTGGAAATGCTCTAATTTCACCATCATATTTGAGAGATAGTTTTGCTGGAGGCATAATTCTTGGCTGGCAATTTTTTTCCTTCAGGGCTTTATATATGTTATCTCATTGCCTTCTTGCCTGCATGGTTTCTGCTGAGTAGTCTGAGTTTATTCTAACTGACTCTCCTTTGTAGATGACTTTTCTTTTATCCCTAGCCAGTCTTTAAATTCTCTTTTTATCTTTTGTTTTGGCAAGTTTGATTATAATATGTCTTGGTGACTTTCTTTTGGGATCTACCTTCTGTGGAGTTTGATGAACATCTTGGATAGATAGCTTGTCATCTTTCATCACATCAGGAAAGTTTTCTGTCAACAAATCTTCAACAATTCTCTCTGTATTTTCTGTTATCCCTCCCTGTTCTTGTACTCCAATCACTCATAGTTTATTTTCTTGATAGAGTACCACATAACTCTTAGAGTTTCTTCATTCTTTTTAATTCTTTTATCTGATTTTTCCTCAAATAAGTTGGTGTCAAGTGCTTTATCTTCAATGTCACTAATTCTGAATTTACTGCCTCAATTCTGCTCCTATGACTTTCTATTGATTTGTCTAATTCTGAAATTTTTTTGTTAATCTTCTGGATTTCTGATTGCTATCTCTCTATGGATTCTTGCAGCCTATTAAATTTGTCATTATGCTCTTGAATAACTTTTTAAAGTTCTGCTACTGCTTTGTCTGTGTGTTCTTTTGTTTTATCTGCATTTTGATGAATTTTCTTTCTAATTTCTTGAAGAGTTCTGTATATTAATCTTTTGTATTCTGCCTCTGGTAATTCCAAGAAATTATCTTCCTCCAGGAAATTTATTGATTCTTTATTTTGGGAGCTTGCAGAAGCCATCATGGACTGCCTCTTTATGTGAATTGATATTGACTATTGTCTCCAAGCCATTAATAAGTTATTATAATTTTATTTTATATTTGTTTAGTGTGTCCTAGCTTCTTGTTTTGTTTTGTTTTTATATGCCCAAATAGGCTGCTCGTGTCCACTAGTTTGATTATTGGTGCCATTGAAGCTCTAATGTCCTGTCACCAGGTACTTAGGTCTGTCACTAAGTTAAGTGTGCCCAGGGGTCCATTAAATTTTCCTGTATGGATTCGGCTCAGGTGTTCAGGCAGTCAGTCACCAAGTGTGTGGTGCAGGCTCTCACCTACAGTCTTAGAGAGGGATGGGTGATTGGTGTAGGCACAAGTATCTGGCTGCAGTAGGGGGTCATTCATGTGCTGAGCAAGGCAGGGGGCTAACAGCTGCCCCTGAGTGTCTGAACGGAAAGCGTGTCCCTGTTCCTTAGAGCAAGTTGGTAGGTGGGTTTTGCAGGCAGACTATGAGCACCCTACTCTGTTGGCTATAAGGACTGGGGGGAATCACTTATTCTTGGACCCCTGTAGCAGGTGGATAGGTGGCATGGGTGGAGCCACCAGTCCTCAAGCCCCTGATGTGGACAGGTAAGGCACCTGCTTAAAGGGTAGAGCAGTGTCAAGTGTCACAAATCTGCCACTTTACAGTTGAAACAGCTGAAATTAGACTTCAGGTGTTTACCCTGTTTTACTGCAGTAGTGAGGGCTCACACTGTTGAGATGGGTCCACACAAATCTATACTAGAGTGGAAGGCACTCAAAGTCTGTGGACCCCTTATGCCTGTGCTTGGGCAAAGGAGATGTGCCAACTGTGAGTTCCTGGCTTAGGGGAGCTGGTAGCTTGTTTTTTCCCTGTTTATTAATTTGTTCCCCCTCCAAGGCCAGCAGAATGGGGCAGCACAACTTATGGGATCTACTTCTGGCCCAGGGGACTCATAGATGGCTGAAGCCAGCCGACCAGGTGCAGAGTGGTGAGGGAGGAGGTAAATCGGAGAGATGTATTTCCCAAATGGGTTTTTGATTTTTTTAAATCCCCACAAAAGGCCACACGCATGTACTTATCTTTAGCCTCTTGGGTGCTGCTTTTCACTGGTTCTCAGTGTCCAAGCAGAATCTCTGCTGCCAGATCTCTCTTGATGTGGAAACTGCCTCCCATTCGAACACGCAGAGCTGTATGCCCGCCTCACTGCGCACCCCGAGCCGGTCCTGGCTGAAGAGCTGTGGCTTCCGCCGGGTCAGGTCAGGCAATTCATCTCTCTCTCCCCCCACCATTCAGTCCGATTCTTCAGCTTTTCCTCGTTCAGGGCTCCTAGATATTCATATACAATCGAATCACTTGTTTTTTCAGGTCTTTGTTGTAAGAGGGACATAGGAAGCCATCTGACTATTCCACTATCTTAGCCATGCCTCCCCTCTTTTGTATGGTTTTTAATTGTCTATTTATTCTGTCATTTTGTTCTTGTATTGTTTTCCTGAATTCTTCTATTGTTTTGTCTGTGTTTTCCTTGATGGCTTAGAGAACCCTGTATATTAGTCTTTTGAATTCCTTATCTGGTAGTTTCATTACCATTTCTTTCTCTGGAAGTTTTTCTGGTTTTTATTTTGATCACTTGGTGGATCATCTTGACCTGTTTCTTTAGGTGATTTGATATTGTCTGTTGTCTCAGGGGCATCAATGTGTTATTATATTTATTGACTTACTGTATGCTTGTTTGCTGCATCCTGATATTTGTTTTGATATATCTGAGTAGGTGGGGTGTGTGTGCTAGCCTGACCACACTGGAGCTTTCACCTCCTGTCTCCAGGTGGGTGGGGCAGCAACTGGGTGTGTCAGCATGGTTGTCTCTTCATTGGTCTTGCAAGGCAGCTGAGGATGTAGCCGGCATTTCTAATGAGGTGTTGTGTCTGTCTGGCTGGTCAACTGGGCATGGGTACAGGGAACATTCTCACTGGTCACTGGGTTGGATATTGTGTGTGTACACTGTTGGTTGCTTGGTGTTCTGGGTAAAGTTGCCTCCCTGGGTTGTCAGTCACTGGGAGGGTGGCACAGAAAATCTCTTTGATGGTCCCAGGCAGGCTGGGCTGGGCAGGGGTGGTTGGAGAAGGTACAAGCCTCTGGTTATGGGGGGCAATGTTCATGGGGGGATGCCACCAGTCCACAGGTGCCTGGTTGGAGGGTGTGCCCCTTTCCACTAGAGCATGCCATGGGAAAGGTATGCCTCTGGTCCTTGGGTCCCTGTGCAGGTGGCTGGAAGGAGTAAGAAGCACTGCTGGATCACGGGCCCTGGCTAGAGTGGCTGGGCATAGAAGCATGTGGGTGTCTCTGCTTGCTGGGTTGGGGAGGGGAGGGAGGCGGGTGATGGGCACAGTTGCTGATGCTTACCTGGTGGTGGGGGGTGAATGATAGTCAGGCTGGCTCAAAAGTGTGTGTGGGCATGATCAGGCAGGCAGGAAAGGTGGGGCAGGTGGCCAAATCTGTGCCCAGAGCTGCCTGCTGGCACTCGGTGTGGACGAGTGAGTGGGAAAGGCAGGGTGAGCAGTTGGGTCTGTGCTGGAGCTGCCTGCCAGTGCTCTGGTCGATTGTGAGGGCAAGAAAGGCAGGGTGGGTGGCTGAAGCCACACCAGTCCAGTGCTTGGCAGGGTCAACAGGCAAGAAGGGAGGTGCAGGTTGTTGGGTCTGCTTCTGAGTGGTCTGCCAGCGCTTGGCACTCTTGGGTGGATGGGAAAGGCAGGGCGGAGGGTCAAAGCCGAGCTGGCGCAGCGTGATGGCACTTGGTGCAGTTGGGCAGGCAGTAAAAGAGGGACAAGTGGCCAGTTCTGCATAGGAGTTACCTACTGGTGCTTGGTTCGATCAGTTGGACGGGAAAGGTGGGCAAGCAGCCAAAACAACATCTGAGTGGCCTGCTGGTGTACGGCATGGCTGGATGGGTTAGTAGGACGAGGCAGGCATCTGAGTGATGAGGGAAGACGGGGGTTCCTACCATGGTCCCCAGCAGTCTGGGCTGCAGGGATGTGGGGGGGCTTTATGCCACTATCCACCTTATTTCACTCTAGGTGTGTTTTCTCAGTTTTCCTATGTCCAGATGGGAATTTCATGAAGTTGCCTCCTGTGCTCCTCACCCGAGATCACCGCCATCTTTGTGTCAAGATGGCCATGTTGTGCCAGGCCAGTTGGTTAGACACCTCTGCCCCTTCCTTTCTTGCTCACTGTTTTCTGTCAGTTTCTTCTTCCATTCAGTGTTTGATCTAGTTCTTTATCCCTTCATTTGATGCTCAGGGTTCCAGGATTGACATCTCTATCTGTTTTACTTGGCTTTTTTGGTCTTTGCTGCAGAGGGGTGGCATGATGTGTCTGACTAGTTTGCCATCTTGCTCCTTCTCAGGCCTGACCCTTCACTCCTCCGGGCTGCAACAGAGTGGGCAGGGTGAAAGGCCCCCCAGCTCTTCCCTGGCTGGGCCTCAAAAAAAAAAAAAAGTGAACTTTTTAAGATCACAAATCAAATTCGTCAACTTTAAATAGCTAAGGAAACAATAAATATTTTGCTCAACAAAACAAGTTGGAATATCAACAAAATAATCAGGTTTTCTTTGAAATGTAAATGTATCTATACCAGAGTAAAAGGACCGACAATTTTTTCTAAAGCGTTGGACTTACAAGAATCAAGCCAGTACTGATTTCGATTCCTTAGTAGAGTTTACTTTACCCAGGTAGTTACTTTAATATTTGATTAAAATTTCTCTTTGCAATATTGAAATATTTTTAGAAGTGGTAGAAATACTAAGTATTTTATAAATGTAATATACTATTTATGTTTTAGTTCAGTTCAGTTCAATTCGACCCACATCTGCTAGGCTTGCTGCTAGACCCTTAGATGTCTATGGTCTCTGCCTTTAAGGAATTCAACATCTGAGCTTTATGGTAATAAAAGCTTATAATTGCTAATTTTTGCTGAGCTCTTACTATGTACCAGACACTCTGCCAAGAGGCTTGCATATGTTTTCTCATTTAATTCCCCCTATATCTTTTGGAGATAGTATTTTATTTGCCCCATATTATAGACAAGAGAACAATGGCTTATACTAAGGAATTTATCCGGGAACACATAGCTCATCTAAGATTTGTTCTATGCACTTAATCAATATACTAACATAAATATAAATACACAAATCAACATACACACCCAAATATACAAACACAAATAATTAACTTCAAAATAATGATTATGTGATAGTAGCATCCCTGTTATAAGAAGCCCTGGTGATGCAAATGGTTAAGCACTTGGTGGCTAACTAAAAGGTTGCCACTTCAAACCCTCCCAGTGGGTCTGGGAGAAAGACTTGATGAACTGCTTCCATAAAGATTATAGTCCAGAAAAACTTATGGAATAGTTCTACTCTGTCACGTGGAGCTGCTATGAGTCTGAATCAACTCAACAGCACCCAACAACAACAGCATCACTGTTGTGCAGAAAGAGCAATGCATTCATAATCATACCAAAAAAAAAAAAAAAAAAAACCATTGCCGTCAGCTCGATTCCAATGCGCAGCAACCGTATCAGATAGAGTAGAACAGCCTTATAGAGTTTCCAAGGCTGTAATCTTTATAGAAGCACACTACCACATCTTTATACTGCAGAGAGGCTTTAACTACTGCACCACCAAGGCGTACGTAATAGTCATAGAGGGTACAAAATCTTTCATGGCTACAAACTTAAGTCTTAAGCACTCTGACCCTAACATTGAATTCTTGTTCATTTTTAAAAAAGATAAATTATAACAAAATTAATATTTAAACTTCAGGTTAATTTCATAATAAAAATTCTCATAGTAAATCATCATTGTATTTTTCCTAGGAAACTGTGGTAATAAGGAATGCTTTGACTATACTCAGAACTATATTTCATAAAAAGATCCTGAACCCACCAAGCCAGAAGATAGAATTGTGTGGAGAGGGGGCACAGGTGTGGAATGCAAAGTCAGGGAAACATAAGTCTTAGAAGAGAATAGACCAGCTCACTTTTATACAAAGTTTTGGGATAGAAAACTCTTGGCGGACTAGTTAGAGAAATGAAGAAAGAGTTGCCTTGGAGTCAGTTCCAATTCATGGCAACTCCATGTGTATCAAAGTAGAACTGTGCTCCATAGGGTTTTCAATGGCTGGTTTTTTGGAAATAGATAGCCAGGCATTTCTTCCAAGCATCTCTGGACTCAAACTTCCAAACTTTCAGTTAGCAGTTGAGTGTGTTAACTGTTTTTACCACCCAGGGACTCCAGAAAAATAATAAAGATATTTTGAAGAAGATGCATGAAATTCTAGATCGCATTCTAGAACTCATGCACTTTAAATAGTGGATTGACTGATTTTTAGTTGCAAAGAGCTGAAGGTTCCTTCTAGATCTAGAATTTCATGCATCTTCTTCAAAATTGTCACTTTATTTAAATTGACCGTGATCTAATTTGCTAATATAATGCTTTTCTTTATTTATTAAAAATGACCTTCCTGAATTAGCTTTCTGTCAGAATATTTAATATTGTCATCTCTTTCATTCGCTGGTGTTTTGTGACCTCTTTTTTTCCTGATCAATCTGGCTAGAAAACTATCAAGTTTATTGATCTTTCATATAATTAGCTTTTGGTATCATTATTTTTCTATTTCCTATTTCTTTATATTCCATTGTGATCTTTATTATTCTCTTTCTTCTATTTACTTTGAGTTTAATTTCTTCTTCTTTTTATAATTCGTTAAGTTGGAAGCTGAGTTTATTGATTTGAGATCTTCTTTTCTAATATAGACATTTACCCTTACTCGGGTAAATGGAAGACAGCTACCTGGCCAGCGGACTGGAAGAGATTCATATTTATGCCTATTCCCAAGCAAGGTGATCTAACCGAATGTGGAAATTATTGAACAATATCATTAATATCACACACAAGTAAAATTTTGCCGAAGATCATTCAAAAGTGGCTGCAGCAGTATATCAACAGGGAACTGCCAGAAATTCAGATAGGATTCAGAAGAGGAAATGGAACCAGGGATATCATTGCTGCTGTCAGATGGATCTTGGCTGAAAGCAGAGAATACCAGAAAGATGCTCACCTGTGTTTTATTGACTATGCAAAGGCATTCGACTGTGTGGATCATAACAGATTATGGATAACACTGTGAAGAATGGGAATTCCAGAACACTTAATTGTGCTCATGAGGAACCTGCACATAGATTGAGAGGCAGTTGTTCGGACAAAACAAGGGATACTTCGTGATTTGAAGTCAGGAAGGGTGTGCGTCAGGACTGTATCCTTTCATCATACCTATTCAATCTGTATGCTGAGCAAATAATCTGAGAAGCTGGACTATATGAAGAAGAGTGGGGTATCAGGATGGGAGGAAGACTCATCAACAACCTGCGTTATGCAGATGATAAACCTTGCTTGCTGAAAGTGAAGAGGACTTGTAGCATTTACTGATGAAGATCAAAGACCACAGCCTTCAGTATGGATTACATCTCAACATAAAACAAAAATCCTCACAACTAGACCAATAAACAACATTATGGTAAATAGAGAAAAGATTGAAGTTGTCAAAGATTTCATTTTACTTGGATCCACAATCAACACCCATGGAAAGCAGCAGTCAATAAATCAAAAAACGCATTGCATTGGGCAAATCTGCTGCAAAAGCCCTCTTGAAAGTGTTGAAAAGCAAAGATGTCACCTTGAAGACTAAGGTGTACCTGACCCAAGCCATGGTGTTTTCCATCGCATCATGTGTGCGAAAGCTGGACAATGAATAAGGAAGACTGAAGAACTGACGCTTTTGAATTGTGGTGTTGGTGAAGAATTTTGAATATACCATGGACTGCCAAGAACAGGTCTGTCTTGGAAGAAGTACAACCAGAATGCTCCTTAGAATCAAGGATGGCGAGAGTCTGTCTTACATACTTTGGACATGTTGTCAGGAGAGATCAGTCCCTGGAGAAGGACATCTTGCTTGGTAAGGTACAAGGTCAGTGAAAAAGACTAAGATCCTCAAGGAGATGGATTGACACAGTGGCTGCAACAATGAGCTCAAGCATAACAATTGTGAGGATGGCACAGGACCGGGCAGTGTTTCGTTCTGTTTTTCCTAGTGTTGCTATGAGTTGGAAACGCCTCGACAGCACCTAACAACAACAGTGCTTTTTATATATAAATTTTGATATATTGTATTATTTTCATTTCGTTCAAAATGCTTTCTAATTTCCATTTGTATTTGTTTGATCCATCAGTTAATTAAAAGTGTGTTATACAGTTTCTAAACATTTGGAGATTTTCCAGAGATCTTCTGTTATTGTTTTCTAATTTAATTTTATTGTGGGCAAATAACCTTCTTTACCCCAAATAATATTCTAACTGTAAAATCGATTTTGCCTGATAAAAATAGAGCCACACTAGCTTTCCTTTACTTAGTGCTAACGTGGTAACTCTATTTCTGTACTTTTACTCTTTAAACAATCATTGTCTTTAATGTATGTTTCTTCTAAGCAGCATATAGTTAGGTCTTGCTTTTTTAAACAATCAAATCTAAGAATCTCTGTTTGTTTTTTTTTAATTGAGATGTGTTGTCCATTTTAAGGAGGACTAGTGATACAATGGTTAAAGTGCTCTCCTGGTAACCGAAAGGTAGGCAGTTCTAACCCATGAGTGGCTCTGCGGGAGAAAGATGTGGCAGTCTGCTTCTGCAAAGATTTACAGCCTTGGAAACCCTATGGAGCAGTTCTACTCTGTCCTGTAGGGTTGCTATGAGTGGGAATCGACTGACAGCAATGGGTTTGGCTTGGTTTTTGTTTTGGTTTGTAGTCCATTTTACATTTTATGTGATTATTTATATGATTAGGTTTAAATATACGATTGTGCTATTTGTTTGCAATAGTCCCATTTTTTCCCATTTTTTCTCTTACTCTGTCTTATTTTTGACTAATTGAGTATTTTTTATTATTCTATTTTGTCTTTTTTACCATTTGTTAGTGATAACTCTGTTTTGTTACTTTAGTAGTTGCCTTAGCATTTTTAGTATCCATGTTTACCTGATCATTGGTTGCTTGATTATTGATAAAGTTTAGTGGAGAAAAGGCAATCTTTTTCACAAATGGTGCTGTAATAAATGGACATTCATATGTAAAATAATGAAATCCCCATCTGAAGACTTCACACCTTATACAAAAATTAACCAAAACATGGATCATAGACCTAAATGTAAGAATTAAAACTGTAAAACTACTAGGGAAAAAAAAAAAAAAAAAGGAGAAAATCTTGAATTTGATAATGGGTTCTCATATATGACATCCAGAAAATGATGCATAAAAGAACAAACTGATAAAATGTACTTCATAAAAAAACAAAACAAAAAAAAAACACTTTTGGCTTGTTACGGACCCTAAGAGAGTAAAAAGAAGTGACAGACTGGGAGAAAGTATTTGCAAATAAACTATCTGAAAAAGGATTTGTATCCAGAATATACAGATAACTCTCAAAGCTCAAGGAAAAAACAAAACAAAACAAACCCTCTAGTTTTAAAAAAAAAAAAAAAATCAAAATATTTGAGCAGAAACCTCACCAAAGAAGGTATATGGAAGGCAAGTAAGTACATGAAAAATGTTCACTATCATTCATACTTAAGAAAATGCAATTAACACTGTATTAAGATACCATTAGTCAATTGGGGTTATGCTAACTTTACGAAATGAATTACACTCAGCCCTCCCTATTCACGGGTTCTGCATCTCTGGATTCAACCAATTGGGGATTGAACATATTTGGGGAAAAAAAAAAGTTCCAAAAAGCAAAACTTGAATTTCCCGCATGTCAAGCACTATGCTGAACCAAGCAAATGACGTACTGTGTGGGCATGACCTGCTGGAGCCTCCCGCTGTTTCACAGATCCTCAGTATCTCCAGCACTTGTTGTTTGAGCACGTGGCGTTCATTCTCTACTTCAGTGCATCATGTGTTTCTGTGAAAAATGCCTCCTAAAAAGCAATTAAGTGGTCAGAGTAATCCCTCAAAGGCTAAGTGTGAGGGGTTGAGGAGAGTGAGAGGAAGGAGTTTAAGGCTAGTAAGGACTGGCTATAGGTCCCTATGAGTCAGAATGGACTCCACGGCAACAGGTTTGGTGTTTTTGGTTTAAAGGCTGGCTGGCTAGCTGTGCAAAGTACTACAGCCTCAAGAACTTCAAAGTCACGGGAGACTCGACATTGACTGATGCTCAGGTAGCATCAGCTTTCCCAGTAGAACTCAAGAAACTCACAGAAGAGACAGGCTACCTTCCAGAACAAGTCTTCAATTGTGATGAAATTATTTATATAGCATTTACATTGTATTAGGTATTATAAGTAATCTAGAGAGGATTTCAAAGAAAAAGTTGTTCGTCTTCAAAATTCTATCATGCAATCTTCAGCATCATTTCCGTCACTAAGACCATATTTTCCAACTACTGATCCTTCTTCTTTATTTCCAACTTTCCCATTCCAATCGACGGTAATTATCAGTGCATCCTGACTGCATGTTCGATCAATGTCAGACTGCAGCAGTTGGTAAAAATCTTCAATTTCTTCATCTTTGACCTCAGTGGTTGGTGGGTAAATTTAAGTAATAGTCGTATTAACTGGTCTTCCTTGCTGACGTATGGATATTTTTCTATCACTGATAGCGTTGTACTTCAGGATAGATCTTGAAATTTTCTTTTTGAAGATGAACACAATGCCATTCTTCTTCAATGTGTCATTCCCAGCATAGTATAGTCTATGATTGCAGATTCGAAATGGCCATTACCAGTCCATTTCAGCTCACTAATGCCTAAGATTAGTGATGTTTATGCGTTCTGTTTCATTTTGACGATTTCCAGTTTTTCTAGATTCATACATCGTACATTCCAGGTTCTGATCATTAATGGATGTTTGCAGCTGTTTCTTCTCATTCTGAGTCGTGCTGCATCAGCAAACGAAGGTCCCAAAAGCTTGACTCTATCCATGTCATTAAGGTCTACTCTACTTTGAAGGGAGCCCTGGTGGCACAGTGGTTAAGAGCTCAGGCTTCTAACCAAAAGGTCAGCAGTTCAAATCCACCAGCTGCTCCTTGGAAACCCTATGGGTCAGTTCTACTCTGTCCTATAGGGTCGTTTTGCGTCAGAATCGACTTGACAGCAATGGACTGGTCAGTCTACTGAGAAGGCAGCTCTTACCTAGTTGTCTTTTGAGTGCTTTCCAACCCGAGGGGCTCATCTTCCCGCACTGTATCAGACAATGTTCCACCGCTATTCATAAGGTTTTCACTAGCTAATTCTCTTCAGAAGTGGACTGCCAGTTCCTTCTTCCTAGTCTGTCTTAGTCTGGAAGCTCAGCTAAAACCTGTCCACCATGGGTGACCCTGCTGGCAACATGCAAGACCCCACAGTAGGAGAAACAGACAGACACATGGGGGTGGTAAGGTAGAGGGTCAGTGAAAATGAGGAGGACCCTCAAAGAGATGTATTGACACAGTGGCTGCAATAATCAGCTCAAGCATAACAACAATCATGAGGATGATACAGGGCAGGGCAGTGTTTCCTTGTGTTGTACACAGGGTCACTCTGAGTCAGAACTGAATGGACGGCACCTAACAACAAGAATAACAGTGATGATTTAAACTTTACAAGAGGATCTGTGTAGGTTATATGCAAATACTGTACCATTTATGTGTAGGACTTGAGCATCTATGGCTGTTGGAATTGGCGGGGGTCTTGGAAACAATCCCCTGCTGATACTGAGGGACAACTGTATATAGGTGTAATAGGCTGGGTTCTCTAGGGAGGCAAAACCAGTAAAACATATAAATACCTGTATAAAAGATTTATATCTAGGACATGACTTGCTGGGTTGTAGAGGTTGGAACATCCCATGTCCATAGGTCAGGCTGGAGGCTTCTTCTGATTCACATAGCTGCAGGAGCTGGGAAACCCAATATAGGCAGGTCAGACAGCAGGGCTCTTGCTCACAGGCTATGAATACTAGAGAATCCCAAGATCAGCAGGTAAGGCGGCAAGTAAGCTGCTAGCTCAACTCTGAAGAACTGGAGGTCAGACAAACAGGCGCCAGCTGCAGGATCCAGAACGAGCAAAAGCCTGAGAGCCTTGCCAGAGAGTCCACTTATATTCGATGCAGGCCACACCCCAAGGAAACTCCCTTTTGACTGATTGGCTACTCACAGCAGATCCTTTCATGGAGGTGATCACATTATATCAAATCTCATCATGGAAGTGATCACATCATCATAGGACTGCCAAATTTACATCATAATTAAAATTGACAAACCACTGAGAAACATGGCCCAACCAAACTGACACACAACCTTAATGATCACACTAGGTTTTCACCATTGTGCTATGTTGTAAAAGCACTCACCCATTAAAATCATCTGGGTTTGGAGTTTTCTGGATAATTTTTTAAACTTTTTTTTCTTCCATTCTTACCATAATTGGTGGTTAGTGAGCTTTTTTTTTCCTTTCACTTTTTCTCCCCAGTCAACTTTGGTAATGTACATGTTTCATGAAAATTAAGTATTTAAAAAAAGTTCTTGTTTATTAGTGTTCTATTGTACATTTCATTTATATAACCTTGTAATATCTTTTATATGTATGTGTTTAATTTATAATAATTTTATTGCTACTTTATTTTATTTTTGCTTTATTTTACAAAATTTTACTTACTTTTTCTCTCCCAATCAAAGAAATTGATCTTAATTTATCAGTTTTAAAATTTTCAGTCATTTTTAAATGTTTATTCTTTTCTATTTTCATTAGTTGCATTTTGTTTTTCATTTTCGTACGCTAAACACTTAATTCATTTATTTGCATCCATTTCTTTTTAACATCAAAAGCCATACAGGGAGGAGAAAGGATTTACAACACAGGAACCAAAAACAAATTATAATTATAAAAATGCTTTCACTTCTGTTGTTGTTGTTTCTGCCCACCCTTCACCTGGAATGAGTGATTGAGGAAATAGATTAAATCCCCTATTTGGGATGACATGGTGTAGGAGATGAACAGCACAGTTATGATGGCAAAATAACATCCAAACTAAGCAGTAGCACAAAGTTTGAGATGAAATTATGTAAACATAAACACTAAAGTTTTTCAGAAATCTTAAGGAGAATATAAGACTTAAACCTATGAAATGGGTGAGCTAAAGCAATCTTACCTAGTTTCTAAAAACTTGGGTGATCTTATCTGACCTCTGGATTGCATTCACCTCAGGTTTGCCCTTCCCCTGGAGTAAGGAGCCTTGGTACTGGGGAAAGCCCATAAGGTTTAGCTCTCCCTTTGCTCAGAACCAAGTAGCTCTCAAGTGGCTCCTTAGTCTTTCTTATAAAGAGACTTCTAGCAGGTCACACTAGTGGTTCATCAGACATTCTCACATAGAACTAAACTTCAGCAGGAATACAGCTCAGGTTCAAGCTGAGTCCCTTGCTATCCCTATTGATACTGTGAAGTAAAAAAAAAAAAAAATTCAGTGACTCATATTTCATATTTTTTTCTTCTCCCAATACTTTTCCATCATTGAAAGAGTCACCTATATTGCCAAAAGAAGCTTTCTTTAGCACATAGCATGTTTTCTTTCATAGGGATGCTAACATTTTGCACCAGAAGAGCAGCTATTTATAGGAAATGGAATGAGGTGATTGAAGAGATAATCCATTTGTAGATTCAGGTTTACTCATACTCTGAAAGCAGATCCTACTCAGGACAAGAGGGAATATTTATCATCCCTGCTGAGGTGTCTATTGGCAGAGCATACTGTCATGCTAAGACGCAGCAGGGGAAAAGAGTAAGTTAAGACTAAGAACCTGGCAGGCAGGAGGGGTCAGGTGGACATCAGATAAGACATGGATTAGCATGCAAACTCTCCAAGTTAAACTAGGCACTGGATTAGAAGAGGGTGGGCTGATAAATGTTTCACTGGCTCTCCGGATGGTGAGGGGGGGGCGGTCCTTGAGTTGTTGCATTGGCCAATTTCCCTGGTGTAATTTCTCCTACCATGACCAATTTCAAGTTACCAACATGACATCAATGGGCTCGAAAAATTCCTGAAAATTTAACAATCTACTCTTGTGAGCTAATATGATCTAGTCCAGTAGCATGCTGATACGGCCACAGAGATTTATAACTCAGGCAGGGGTAACATACCAGGGATCAGGGATTTCGACAAAGAGATTAAGTGACAAATGGTCTGAATCCAGGCAAGGCATCTGAGTAATATGTACCAGGATCATTAGTAAGAAAAAGCTAGATATGTTACTGAAAATAATCTGAGCCCTGCCTTCTCTCTGTTTTTTCCTTTAAAGGCCAGAACTAATGTCTGTGGGGCTAGGTCAGAGGCAGGTGGAAGCAAGTTGGCGTATTGGCCAGAGTGGGAAGCAAGGGGCCTAAGAAGCTTCATATGGCAATCCCTGTTGTCTTTGTCCTGGGTAGATGTTCTGGGTTTCTGGATCAGTAGCGGGAACTGGGCTCCTCTCTTTCCTCAGATGCTTCACCCTCAAGCCTAATTCTTGAAGGGTCACAAATAAAGTAAAAAGAATTCTAAAAATTGGTGTGATAACTATAGTTTACACCACTTACTAAATCCTTTAAAAATAACTGTTCTTCAGATGCCAATTCCTTTCTGGGTCGGGCCATTGGGTACTGCTTTAGTAGTGGTATTCCCATTAATCTGTTCTGCCAATTGGTTATTAGGTAAGAGAAGTTCAGAGAAGCCTTCCAGAATGGCAGTAAAACAACTAAATATGGTATTTAAAGGATCCAAATTTTGTTAGAGAATGAAACAAAAAACTTCTTTATTAAAGTATTCCCTTTCCTTTCAAGTGATTTTTGTTGTCTGTAACTAAATATCTGCATATAATTCTGGAAATAGTGCTTTCTACAGTTACATAACAGCATTATACTATAAAAATTGTTGACACACATGAAAATGTGGTCTACATAAGATTAATTATGTAAAAATATTGAAAGTCATGGAATTGGAAAAAATGTGTGATTGGATTCCATGTCTCCTATGAAGGGGGAAAGGATATAAAGAAATAAAAATAAAAAATATTAATTTAAAAGACGTCCTGCTTAATCCTACTGGCTGTTTCATTGCTTTTAAACCTGGGGCTACTTCTGCTTTTCCATGCTACCAAGGCTGCCTTGGCCTGACTGGAGAGTTCAGTCCCACATTTGTCCCTGATAACTCACCCAAGCTTCTTCTCCATCATTCTACACAGATCCTAGGACTTCGAACTTTCCCTTTTTTAGGAAGTCCAGAGGCACTTCTAAGAGAAGGATGAACTTGTAACTGAATCCACTGGTTGATAACATTTCTGCTCTCCTGCCTATGAATCCACAGTACATGGTGTCGAGTTGTAGGCCTCTTTGTGTTCCAAACCAACAAATACTATTTGTTCCCCATATACACAAATATCTTGTTGTTGTTAGGTGCTATGGAGTTGATTCTAACTCACAACAGAATGAAAACACAACAGAATGAAACACTGCCCACTCCTGTGCCATCCTCACAATCCTTACGCTTCAACCCACCGTTGCAGCCACTATATCAATCCATCTCGTTGAGGGTCTTACTCTTTTTCGCTGATCTTCTACTTTACCGAGCATGATGTCCTTCTCCAGGGACTGATCCCTCCTGATAACATGTCCGAAGTATGTGAGACAAAGTCTCACCATCCTCACCTCTAAAGAGCATTCTGGCTGTACTTCTTCCAAGACAGATTTGTTCATTCTTCTGGCAGTCCGTATATATTCAATATTCTTTGCCAACACTATAATTCAAAGGCGTCAGTTCTTCTTTGGTCTTCCTTATTCATTGTCCAGCTTTCGCATGCATACAGGGTGATTGAAAATTATCATGGCTTGGGTCAGGAGCTCCTTAGTCCTCAAAGTGACGTCTTTGCTTTTTAACACTTTAAAGAGGTCTTTTGCAGCTGATTTGCCCAGTGCAATACGTCGTTTATTTCTTGACTGCTGCTTCCATTGGTGTTGATTGTGGATCCAAGTAAAATGAAATCCTTGATGACTTTCCCATCTTTGTTTATCATGATGTTGTTTATTGGTCCCGTTGTGAGGATTTTTTGTGTTCTTTATGTTGAGGTGCAATCTATACTGAAGGTTATAGTCTTTGATCTTGATCAGTAAGTGCTTCAAGTCCTTCTCACTTTCAGCAAGGCTGTGTCATCTGCATATCCTAGGTTGTTAATGAGTTTTACTCCAATCCTGATGCCACAACCAGCTTCTTGGGTTATTTGCTCAGCATATAGATTGAATAAGTATGGTGAAGGGATACAACCTGAAGCACACCTTTCTTGACTTTAAACCATGCAGTATCCCCTTGTTCTGTTCGAGCGACTGCCTTCCTGAGAAGAGCCTGGGAAGGTAGGTCTGGTATCCTATTTTTCTCTGCATTTTGTAGGAAGCTGCAGGCCAAACTAGATTATGCTACCCTAAGCCAGTCCCTGATCACTCTATTTAGAATTGTGGCTTTCCTTACCATGCTCCCATGTTTTATTTTTCTCCTGAAAATTTGTATTCTATCTTATATTCAATATATTCAACTTACACGTTTGCCTATTGTCTGTTTTCTCCTCTAGCATATAAGCTGCAGGAGTTCAGTTTTTGCTTCTGTTGTTCACTGTTCCATCCTTGGCACCTAGAGTTGTGCCTGGCACTAAATAGGTACGTAACAGTTATTGAATACAGGAATAATCTACAAAAGGCAAGTGTATAGAGACAAAAGTTTATTAGCGGTTACCAGGAGCTGGAGGGAGGGAAGGGGAAAGGGAGACTCATTGCTTAGGAGATGCTGAGCTTCTGTTCAGGGTGATGGAAAAACTTGGAAATGGAGAGTGTTGATGGTTGAATAACATGATGAACGTAATTAATGTCACTGAATTTAAAAAGGATTGAAATGGCAAAGGTTTAGTTACGTGTATACTTACCAAAATTAAAAGAGGGAATGAACACATTCTGGGGATAGGGTTTGTAGCTGGTAATTGGGGTCGTATAGTGGCTAGTTTAGCAAGAAATGAGATGAAGATAGTTTCTACAGAAGGCTGTTACTTATTAGATTTATATATTTCATCCATCCATCCATCCGTTCATCTAACAATAAATATTGGTTGAGAACCTTTTGTATACAAGACGCTGTACTGCATGCTGAGGTTGGTACAAATTCCCAGCTCTGTAGGTTTACTGGAGTTAGTAGGGTTTAGAAATGATGCATGTTACTACTATACTTTGCCACGGATGCATACTGATATTTTTGGCTGCCAGAATATATGAATGAGTGCTGGAAGATGTATCTTGATAAAGGGACCCTTAGCTCATTGTATACTGGGGGATGCAGATGAAGATTTCAATGCAATTTCAGTGGAGTGCTGAGGGTGGCAGCTGCAGTGTGAGGGTTTGGAAGGTTAGAAAGCTGGGTGAACGCCGCACTTTTTATATGAATGCAGAACAGCATCCCCCATGCACCTTGGCATCACCCCATACAGCCCTTCTCAAAGAAACAGACTCTCAGTCATGCAGAGCTTACAGTAAGTTGAATTAACTTAGCACCTTGTGCTTGAGTGAGGACACTCTATAATAATAATAATAATATTCACGCGTTGACAAGATGTGACTGCCAGCCCTTTCCTCTTCCTTTAGCAGCCTCAGAGATTTTTTTTTTATATGATTGAGAAACACTGCTTTCTGACCAAAATGTATTTGAGGAGGTGAGTGAGGTCCAGGATGTCTTCATTTCTAAAAAGCTCAAGAACGAATGCTGCAATTATCAGTAGCAGTCATGCATGCTGAGGTGTCTTGATTTAAGTTTGATTGCTTCTGTGCTGGTGATAGTATCCTCTGTCACCTATATGATGAAAAAAAAAAATCCTAGATCCTTTTATAAGTAGAATTTTTTAAAAAGGCAAAAAGTGGGGGATAGGGGGCAAGATGGCGCTCTAGGCAGAAACACCACGCCGTCCCTCCACAGCAAAGATCCGAAAAACTAAGCCTAACAGAGAATCAACAATCCTGAAACCCTAGAACACCAAATGAAGAGATAAAGAACTCAGCCAAACACCAAACGGAGTGAGAATACTAAAAGAGAACGGAGAGCGAGGAGAGACTCAGGCAGAGATTCCTTACCAGCTAACGCAGCGCGGATCCACCATCTTGGATTCCTATCGGAGACCAGCAAACGGGAGAGCAGCCTTGCAGAGCATCTGGTCGGAGACATAACGACCGGTAAACTGAGGTGCGCGCTCTCCCACCACCCACCCCTCTCCGCCTCAGCTGGGGATCCCCTGCTTTCCGTGGCCAGGGAACCTGGGCTGGGGGGTGCTGGTGCTTGGATTCCGCGCGCCTGGGCTGGCGGCTTTCTGGGAGCCGTTTGCTGGCAGCTAGCGAACCTTTCTCTGCCGCCTCCCCCTCCTTTTGCCTGGGTGCCTGGTTCCGAGTGCCGTCTCTGCTCTCTCCTGCGGGGCTGTAGGGCTGCGTGCGGGCGTGTGGCTGTTTCTAGGTCTGGGCTCCCGCGTGGGTGGGATCTCGGGGCCTTTGTTCGTTCGCCCCTCTGCTTTCCGTGGCCGGAGTCCCTGAGCTGGGGGGCGCCAGTGCTTGGATTCCGCGCGCCCGGGCTGGAGGCTTTCTGGGAGCTGTTTGCTGGCACCTAGCGAACCTTTTTCTGCCGCCTCCCCCTCCTTTTGCCTGGATGCCTGGTTCCGAGTGCCGTCTCTGCTCTCTCCTGTGGGGCTGTAGGGCTGCGTTCGGGCGTGTGGCTGTTTCCAGGTCTGGGCTCCCGCGCGGGTGGGATCCTGGGGCCTTTGTTCGTTGGCCCCTCTGCTTCCCGTGGCCACGGTCACTTAACCCCGAGACTATCGGCTTCTTAGAATTCGCGCCCCTGAGTGGGGGCTCTCTGGGTCCCATTTGTAGGCACTGACTGCTGGTGTTGCCCTTTTTTTTTTCTCAATTTTATTTTTCTTCCTTTTTTGATTAGTTTTGTCATATTTTACCTCTTTTTCTCTTTTGTCTTTCTTCATTGCTTAATTTCTTGTCTCTCTATCTCTTCCTTCTCTTTCTGATCCCTGAATACCAGGCGATGTATGCCTCTGTACCTTCTGGCCAGGCTGAGCTGTGAAAATTGAGACCGACTCCCCCAGACCTCATAGCTGCATCGGTGGGATCCCTGGGAACTTTGCAGTTTTTTAACTTTTCTGATTTTTATTTGGTCATTCTTTCCTTTTCTTTCTCTTCCCCCTTCTGGTTTCCTCCATCCCATAGTCTCTCATCTGTACATTCCAACGACAAGCTCCCCTAGCATTCTTTTATGTTTGTACGCTTTTTGCTCCTCCTCCTCTCTCCTCTCTCCCATAACCAGCTTAGCTTCACACATAACCATCTTCCCGCTGCACCCTACCTACCTGCACCGTGCACTAGACATCACATCACCAAGCGGTGCAGGCACGCCCTATTGGAACCTGCCCAGCACTGACTACCGACCGTCCTGGTGGCTGCGGTGAGTGCCACAAGCAACCCATCCCAGTGGCTCCTCCTCAACTAGATCTGCCCAGCTGTACCACAAGAACGAAAAAAAAAAAAAAATCTACAATCAATAAACGAGAGAAATATCTACTGAATGCCCCGAAAACAGCAAACAATATCAAAACATTTACAAAAACAAGACAAGATGGCTCCAATAGGCGTCCAAATTAAAACACCAGATAACTCTCCTGTGGAAGAAAATGCACTAGAAGTACCTGATACGGAACTCAAATCACTAATACTCGGAATTTTCCAAGAACTGAGGCAAAAAGCTGACAAACATGAGGAAAAAATAGACAAATTTATGGAAAATACAGACAAAAAATTGGAAGAATTAAGGAAGATGATGCAAGAACAAAATGCCAAAATAAATTCACAACTCGAAATTATACAAAAACAACAATTAGAAATCCAAAAGATAAACAACAAGATTTCAGAAATGGACGGTGTCATAGAAGGGCTGAGAAGTAGATTTGAAACCATGGAAGACAGGATCAGTGGAACTGAAGACAAACACTTGGATACAACTCTGTTTCAGGAAAACTCAGAAAAAAGAACAAAGAAAAATGAAGAGACCCTGAGAGTTATGTGGGACACAATTAAAAGCAAAAACTTACGAGTGATTGGCATACCAGAACAGGGGAAGAAAACAGAAAACACAGAGAGGATCATTGAGGAACTGCTGACAGAAAACTTTCCCAATATCATGAAAGATGAAAAGCTGGTCATCCAAGAAGCTCAACGAACCCCATATAGAAGAGACCCCAAAAGAAAATCACCAAGACATATCATATTCACACTCGCTAAAACTAAAGACAAACAAAGAATCCTGAGAGCAGCTCGTGAAAAACAAGAAGTCACATACAGAGGAGAAACAATAAGACTAAGCTCAGATTATTCAGCAGAAACCATGCAGGCAAGAAGGCAATGGGATGACATATATAAAATCTTGAAAGAAAAAAATTGTCAGCCAAGAATAATATATCCTGCAAAACTCTCATTCAGATTTGATGGTGAAATTAGGTCATTTCCAGATAAACAGAAACTAAAGGAATATGCAAAAGTCAAACCAAACTTACAAGAATTATTAAAGGGAGTTCTTTGATCTGAGGACAAACAGCTTAAGCCCTCAGGCAGGACCTAGGACCTAGGATGCAGGTTAACATGAACCAGATACCATACTAGGAACTGAACTACAGACGACTTTCCAAAAACAAAAGATATACAACAGGGAATCAGAGAAATCAATCAAAGGATGACAACAACATCAAAACAATGAAAGAGGGAACAAACGGCATAGGTATAGAACCTTCTAAAGGAGAAGAAGGCAAGGCGATACCAAGTAACGGTAGACTGCTTCAAAATTATAAAGATAAGGGTAAAATTCACGGTAACCACAAAAAAAGTTAACAAACCAACCCATAAAAATAAAGACGAAAAACATAAAGTCTCAACAAAAACAAAACCTACAAAAACAAAAGAAATGAACACAAAATCCACAAACAAAAGGAACTCAGCACGAGAGAGTAAGAAGAACAAAGAAAACTTCAGCATCACAAAAAAAAGCACTACAAAATGACAGCAACAAACTCACATCTATCAATAATTACACTGAACGTAAATGGACTCAATGCACCCATAAAGCGACGGAGAGTGGCAGAATGGATAAGAAAACAGGATCCATCTATTTGCTGTCTACAAGAGACACATCTTAGAAACAAAGATGTGAATTTATTAAAAATCAAAGGTTGGAAAAAAATATATCAAGCTAACAACTATCAAAAAAGAGCAGGAGTGTCAATTCTAATCTCAGATAAAATAGACTTTAAAACAAAATCTACCATAAAAGACAAAGAAGGACACTATATAATGATTAAGGGGATGATCCATCATGAAGACATAACCATAATAAATATCTATGCACCCAATGACAGGGCTCCAAAATACATAAAAAAAACTCTAACAGCACTGAAAAGAGAAATTGACAGTTCCACAATAATAGTAGGAGACTTCAACACACCACTCTCAGTAAAGGACAGAACAACTAAAAAGAAACTCAGCAAAGATACAGAAGACCTAAAGGACACAATCAGCCAACTGGACCTCATAGACATATATAGAACACTCCATCCAACTGCTGCAAAGTACACATTCTTTTCCAATGCACATGGAACGTTCTCCAGAATAGACCACATCTTAGGCCACAGAGCAATCCTCAACAAGATCCAAAATGCTGAGATAATTCACAGTATCTTCTCTGACCACAATGCCATCAAGGTAGAAATTAACACTAGAAAGAGCAAGGAAAAAAAATCAAACACATGGAAACTGAATAATAATCTGCTTACACATCAATGGGTAATAGAAGAAATCAGAGATGGAATTAAAAAATTCCTAGAATCAAATGAAAATGAAAACACATCATACCAAAACCTTTGGGACACAGCAAAGGCAGTCCTCAGAGGACAATTTATAGCAATAGATGCACATATCAAAAAAGAAGAAAGGGACAAAATCAAAACATTAACTACAGAACTCAAACAAATAGAAAGAGAACAACAAAAAAAGCCTACAACCACCGGAAGAAAGGAAATAGTAAAGATCAGAGCAGAAATCAATGAAATAGAGAACAGAAAAACAATAGAAAGAATCAACAAAACCAAAAGTTGGTTCTTTGAAAGAATCAACAAAATCGACAAACCACTGGCCAGACTGACAAAAGAAAAACAGCAGAGGGCACAAATAACCCAAATAAGAAATGAAATGGGGGACATTACAACAGACCCAACTGAAATAAAAAGGATTATAACAGAATATTATGAAAAACTATATTCCAACAAATTTGAAAACCTAGAGGAAATGGATAAATTTCTAGAAACATACGGCCTACCCAAACTACAACAAAGTGATATTGAAAATCTGAACAGACCCATAACAAGAGAAGAGATTGAAAAGGTAATAAAAAAACTCCCAACCAAAAAAAGCCCTGGCCCACATGGCTTCACTGGAGAATTCTACAAAACATTTACAGAAGAGCTCGTACCAGTTCTACTCAAGTTATTTCAGAGCATAGAAGAGGAAGCAACACTTCCAAATTCATTCTATGAAGCCAGCATAACGCTGATACCAAAACCAGGCAAAGACATCACAAAAAAAGAAAATTACAGACCAATATCTCTCATGAATATAGATGCAAAATTCTGAACAAAATTCTAGCCAATAGAATTCAGTATCATATCAAAAAAATAATACACCACGACCAAGTAGGATTCATACCAGGTATGCAAGGATGGTTTAACATTAGAAAATCCATCAACGTAATCCACCACATAAATAAAAGGAAAGAAAAAAATCACATGATTATCTCAATTGATGCAGAAAAGGCATTTGACAAAGTCCAACACCCATTCCTGATAAAAGCTCTCAATAAAATAGGTATAGAAGGGAAATTTCTCAACATAATAAAGGGCATCTATGCAAAACCAACAGCCAACATCATTCTTAATGGAGAAAGGCTGAAAACATTCCCCCTGAAAACAGGAACAAGACAAGGATGCCCTTTATCACCACTCCTATTTAACATTGTGCTGGAAGTTCTAGCTAGAGCAGTAAGGCAAGAGAAAGAAATAAAGGGCATCCAAACTGGTAATGAAGAAGTTAAACTCTCCCTGTTTGCAGATGATATGATACTATACATAGAAAACCCTAAAGACTCCACGAGAAATTTACTGGAACTAATAGAAAGATTCAGCAGAGTAGCAGGATACAAGATAAACATTCAAAAATCAGTTGGATTCCTATACACCAGTAAAGAGAACGATGAAAAGGAGATCAGGAAATCAATACCATTTTCCATAGCCCCTAAAAAGATAAAATACTTAGGAATAAATCTGACCAGGAATATAAAAGACCTATACAAAGAAAACTACAAAACACTGCTGCATGAAACCCAAAGGGATCTACATAAATGGAAAAACATACCATGCTCATGGATAGGCAGACTCAACATTGTGAAAATGGCAATTCTACCTAAAGCAATCTACAAATACAATGCAATTCCGATACAAATACCAACAACATTCTTCAAAGAGATGGAAAAACTAATTATTAACTTTATATGGAAAGGGAAGAAACCCCGAATAAGTAAAGCACTACTGAAGAAGAAGAATAAAGTTGGAGGACTCACACTACCTGACTTGAGAACCTACTATACAGCTACAGTACTCAAAACAGCCTGGTACTGGTACAACAACAGAGACATTGACCAATGGAACAGAATTGAGAACTCAGATGTAAATCCATCCACCTACAGTCACCTGATTTTTGACAAGGGCCCAAAATACATCAAATGGGGAAAAGACAGTCTTTTTAACAAATGGTGCTGGCAAAACTGGATATCCATTTGTAGAAAAATGAAACAGGACCCATACCTCACACCATATACAAAAACTACTTCAAAATGGATCAAAGACCTGAATATAAAGCCTCGAACTATAAAATTCATAGAAGAAAAAATAGGACCAACACTTCAGACCTTAATACATGGCATTAACAGGATACAAACCATAAACATCAACACAAAAAACCCAACAGACAAACTAGATAATTGGGATCTTCTAAAAATCAAACATCTATGCTCTTCAAAAGATTTCACCAAAAGAGTTAAAAGAGAACCTACAGACTGGGAAAAATTTTTTGGACAGTACAAGTCAGACAAAGGTCTAATCTCCATAATCTACAAGAAAATCCAACACCTCTACAACAAAAAGACAACCAATCCTATCAAAAAATGGGCAAAGGAAATGAACAGACACTTCACCAAGGAAGACATTCAAATGGCCAACAGACACATGAGGAAATGCTCGCGATCACTAGCCATTAGAGAAATGCAAATTAAAACCACAATGAGATACCATCTCACCCCGGCATTACTGGCACGAATCAAAAACACTGGAAATAACAAATGTTGGAGGGGCTGCGGGGAGACGGGAACTCTTATACACTGCTGGTGGGAATGCAAAATGATACAGCCATTTTGGAAAATGATATGGCGTTTCCTCAGAAAGCTAGAAATAGACGTACCATTCGATCCAGCAATCCCACTCCTAGGAATATATCCTAGAGAAATAAGAGTCATCACTCGAATAGACATATGCACACCTATGTTCATGGCAGCATTATTCACAATAGCAAAACGATGGAAACAACCTCGATGTCCATCAACAGACGAATGGATACACAAACTATGGTACATACACACAATGGAGTACTATGCAACGAGAAAGAACAATGAATCGGTGAACCATCTCATAACATGGATGAAACTGGAGGACATCATGCTGAGTGAAATAAGTCAATCACAAAAGGACAAATATTGTATGAGACCTCTATTGTAAAAACCCATGAAAAAATTCACATGCAAAATGTAACAATCCTTGTTGGTTACCAGGGATGGGAGGGGGGGGGGGATACTAAATAGGTAATAGGTAAGTGGTAACTTGGGTGAGAGATGAGATAGTACATAGTACAGGGGAAACTAACACAACCTGCACAAGGAAAGGTCATGGAGGCCCTATAGACACATCCAAACCCCCCGAGGGACTGAGTTGTTGGACGGAGGGCTCTGGGGACCATGATCTCGGGGAACATCTAGCTCAATTGGCATGACACTACTTATAAAGATAATGCTCTACATTCTACCTTGGTGAGTAGTGTCTGGGGTCTTAAAAGCCTATGAGCGGCCATCTAAGATACTCCACTGATCTCATCCCTTCGGGAACAAGGGAGAACGAAGAGAACAGGATACAAGGAAAAGATTAGTCCGAAGGACTAATGGTCCACAGCTACCAAGGCCTCCACGGGACTGAGCCCAGTACAGCTGGATGTTGCCCGGCTACCACCAATGACTCCTCTGACCAGGATCACAACAGAGGGTTCTGGGCAGAGCTGGAGTAGGATGTAGAGCATAATTTTAACTCCCAAAAAAAAAAAAAAAAAAAAAGAAGACCAGATATACTGGCCTAAAGAATACTAGAGAAACCTCGAGAGTGTGGCCCCCAGACACCCCTTCAGCTCAGAGGTGAAGTTACCTTCAAGGTTCGATGTTAAGCCTGGGAATGGACACCCCAGTAAAACTAAATGGGACTAACGATGTACAGGAGTCCGGTGACAAGGGCCAGAAGGCAGAGGGAGAGTAGGAAACTGATGATAAGGAACACAAATTGAATAAGGACACTGTCGATGTATTGTGAGATTGTTGACCACTGCTATAGGGCAACATTTGTAGTAACTATTAAATGGGAGGCTGTTTTGTCCTGTAAGCCTTCATCTTGGGCGAGAATGGCAGCACAATTGGAAGAGCATAGTCAATATCACTTAAATGTGTAAGTAAAAAGTTTTGAAATGGTGTTTAAATAAAATAAAAATAAATAAATAAATAAATAAATAAATAAACAAATGAGACTAAAGAGGTACAATAGTCCACTGACAAGGTCCAGAAGACAGAAGGGGACAAGGAAGCCCCCTGGTGATAGGGAACACAAGGTGGAGTAAGGATATTCTTGATGTGCTGTGAGATTGTTAACCATTGTCATAGGGCAACATGTGTAGTAACTGTTAAATGAAAAACTATTTTTTCTGTAAGCCTTCATCTTAAGTGAGAATAACAGCACAGTTGGAAGAGCGTAGTCAATGTCACTGAACTGTGAATGTAGAAATTTTTGAAACGGTGTATCTTTGGCCATCTGTAATTTTCATCAAAAAAAAAGGTTGAGAATTTAGAGGCTTAATACGTTGTGGGGTTGTTAACCAATGTCAAAAAACAACATGTGTACTACTATTTCATGAGAAACTATTTGCTCTGTAAGCTTTCACCTGAAGTACAATAAAATATATGTTAAAAAAAAAAAAAAAAAAAAAGGCAAAAAGTACACACACACACACATGCACCTATGAATGTAAACTTATAGAAAAAAGCTGAATGATACACATCTAACATTTGTTGTTGTTGTTGTTAGCTGCCACCAAGTTGGTTCCAACTCATAGTGACCCTATGTACAACAGAACGAAATGCTGCCCGGTCCTGCTCCATCCTCACAATCATTGCTATGTTTGAGCCCATTGTTGCAGCCACTGTGTCAATCCATCTCCTTTTCGCTGATCCTCCCCTTTACCAAGGATGATGTCCTTCTCCATGGACTGATCCCTTCTGATAACATGTCCAAAGTATGTGAGACAAAGACTCACCATTCTCCCAACAGTTAGGAGACAGTAACTTTGGGAAAGGAGTCCCTGGGTGGTGTAAATGATTAAGCACACTACTCCTAACCTGAAAGTGGGCAGTTCAAACCCACCCAATGGTGCCTTGGAAGAAAAGCTTAGGATCTACTTTGGAAAGGTTAGTTACAACCTTGAAAATCCTATGGAGGGCAGTTCTACTCTGACACACATTGGGGTCACCATGATTGGAATAAACTCAATGGCAACTGATTTGGTTTTTTGTATTAACTTTGGGAAGAGGAGTGAGATTAGTGGAGGAACAAAGGTAGAACTTTACTCTTTATATTCTTCTGTGCTGTTTAAATATTTCAATGAGCATATATTCATGCATTACTTGTGTAATTTCTTAAAAGCCACAGTATCTCCTTATATGGGAGACTGTCCTTTCTACACTTACCCCATTCTATATTCTGTCAGTACCAGTACCAGTTGCCTTACAGTCAATTCCATCTCATGGCGATCCCATATGTGTCAGAGTGGAGCTGTGCTCCATAGGGTTTTCAATGGCTTATTTTTTGGAAGTAGATCTCCAGGCCTTTCTTCCAAGGCACCTCTGGGTGGACTTCAACCTCCAACCTTCGGTTAGCAGGTGACAGTGTTAACTGTTTGCCCCACTCTATATATTATATAAAGAGCCATGGTGGTGCAATGGTCGGGGCCCTGGTGGCTCAGTGGTTAAGAGCTCAGGCTGCTAAACAAAAGGTCGGCAGTTCACATCCACCAGCAGTGCCTTTGAAACCCTACGGGGCAGTTCTACTCTGTCCTACAAGGTTGTTATGAGTCAGAATTAACTCAAATGGCATGCATCAACAAAATATACTACATAGTGTTTATAATACATCAAGAATTTAAACATAATTTCTGCTTGTTGATGAGGTAATCCTAATCGTGAGGCTGTTGATGAAAGGAGAAATGTGAGAGGCTTAACGAAAGAGAGAATAAAATTGTATATAAAATATCATGAGCAAAATTTGGTGACCTTTTCAGCAGCCAGATGGTGTAGCGCACTTTCTCAGAGTGTGGCTCACTTGCATCTGAATTCTCAGGAGAACTCAAGTCCAAATAGAGATTCCCAGCCCCACCTCTAGACATACCAAATAGCATTCTCTTAGGATGACGTTTAGGTGCTTGCATTTTTAATGAGCACAGATGGTGATACACTAATGTTTACCAACATTTTGAGAACCGCTGGTACATCTAAAGGAGTACTAACTTGGGAGTATGGGAGCCTAGTCTTTAGTCCCGACTCTGCCACTTCCCATTTGTGTGACCTTGGACAAGTTGGTTATCCTCTCTGAGCCTCAGTTTCCTCATCTGAAAATTGAGCAAATCCTTCCAGTTGTACAATTCTATAATTTGTATGATTATAAGAGTGACCAGCACTGTGAAGAAGAAACTTTCCTCCAAGTAAATCTTCTTAGCATGTTTATACTTGTGCCTGGTCCCAACAAGTAAAATGAGGTCTTTAATGAAGTCTTATTTATTAAAAGTGAACCTAAGTTTCAAACTTTTTTCACCTGAGTTCATCAAACCTTCAGGTGTTCCTCTCTAATGGGAATTCCTGCCACTAGTGGTTACAGGTGTCAGGCATGCAGGGACTCTTGCCATGTTTCTTTGCCTGTGGAGCAATAACATGGCATCCATGTAAAAAGTTCTGCTATCTCTTGCTCATCTGTAAATACTTAGATGTGAAATGTCAGTAAAATGGCCAGGGCAGGAGACGGCGTTGGCTGAGGAGGGATGGGAAAGAGTGCCATAAATATAAAGAAGTTCTATTCCTTGACATCAAGGTCATTGAAGAACAAAGTTGCCTTTATTGAGGATGCTGTATTTTACTGGCACCTTCTTTCTGTGTTTAGTAACTGGATAATTAGGACACCTGCAGGCTTGCTTGACTCCTGGTTTGACACTTTGGATCAGATCCTCTGTCTACCAGCAGCACAGTGATCAAGAGGTAACCTGGGGAAATGGCCTTGGAGCTTTGACTGGAGCAAGCACAGATTCTCTCTTCCTATTGGCCTTTGCTCTGCTTATAACTTAGAAAAGAGAAAGGAAGAAGAATTAAGAACTGCTATGCTTTTACTGTCCTATACAGAAATCCATGAGAATTTCTTACATTTGTTTAAAATTACAGCCGTTGAGGACATAAACATGTGGTTTCACTGCTATGTATAATACTTTACTGAATTCTGTATAGTCTTGTATATCGCAACCACAATGAAAATAAACACACACATAAATATCCTGAAGTTTCTTAGTAGTATGTAGAACACTAACGTCCCTGTTGTGTTTTGCAAGACCGTGTCTCTCCATTGCTATGTTTTCTTCTCTTTCCTCTAGTTCCTAGAACCATTGCCCTCCCTTTATTCATCCTTCGATCCTTTCTCATTCCTTCCCTCTCTTGCTTTCTTTCCCTCTCCTTTTAAAATTGCCATGTCTGATACAATTGAGCTCCAATAGCACTTTTCCATAGATTGCAGTGATTTAATACATGTGCAGCAGGGCAACTTTCTTAAAAAACACAATTATTTATGAACTCTATGATTGGAGAAGATTGGGGAAAGCAGGATTCAGTTGTGAGTGGAGACTCTCCATTTGTTTGGAAAAAGCACTTTAATGGGACTATTGCTTATGCAAAGGTCAAGTCCAGAGCAAGTATGGCGGGAGAGGTTTATACAAAGAAGAAAAAACTGCTCTGCGAAGTAGTGAAAAAGTGTTCATTGAGCAAGGAGACAATTCTGAGAGATTATAATGTTAACTGATTATTTTGCTTCCTCTGGGTAGTGGATAGTAGATTCAGGATGCAAGAGTCATTGGAGGATGACAAAGAAACAGAATAAAAGACCCCAATTTGCAGAGGCCTAGGACTCAGTGCCGGGGGACAGAGTAAGAGAAGATAGATGGCAAGTAGGGGACTTCTCATGAGACAGAATGACCCAGACATGTGAGAGGCGTCAATATATGACCTGAAATTAGTTTTCTTTGTTGTGATGCTTCTTGTTATACTTAAAATTTCAATAAAGCTATATTAGTTACTGAAGCTCGATTAAAGTTTGCTGAGGGAAATTAATAGATGGTTCTTTAACTGCAGTTGGGCTGAGCTCCTGAAGTAAGTGTAGCTGTTTCCTCTTCTGAGCACCCTTTCAAGAGATGTCATCAGTCCTTGAGTTCTGTGAGTTGGCTCGCAACAAAGAAAAGTGGCTTATGAGAGAGCATGAAATGAGTAATGACACCAAGCTTGGCCAGTTGAATGTGCAAGTATTCTCCAGGGCTCTCGGTAAAATTCAGAAAGGAGAATGTGAAAAAGAACATGGTTTTCTGCAATCATGCAGGATGGAGGGTTGAATGATTTTTATTCGGATACTAAAGGAATAGGCAATTCCAAAGTCTTGAAGACTCAGGACCACTCAGGGTCATTATATTATATTGCGTCTGTGAAATGCCATACATTTAAGATCATCTATTTTCTCAACAAGGATCCCTGGTGTCCCAGTGGTTAAGCCTTGGCTACTAATTGAAAATTGGTGGTTCGAACCCACCAGCTGCTCCACGGGAGAAAGATGTGGCAGTCCGCTTCCGTAAAGATTAAAACCAACTCAAACCTATTGCCATCAAGTCGATTCTGACTCATAGTGGCTCTGTAGGACAGAGTAGAACTGCCCCATAGAGTTTCCAAGACTGTAAATCTTTATGGAACCAGGCTGCCACATCTTTCTCCCACAGAGTGACTGGTGGGTTCAGACCACCAACCTTTTGGTTAGTAGCCAAGCACTTAACCACTGCACCACCAGCTGCTCCTTGGAAACCCTATGAGGCAGTTCTACTCTGTCTTATAAGGTCAGTATGAGTTGAAATCGGCTTAACAGCAATGGGTTTATTTTGTAAACATGAACCAGTATTATATATTTTTCAAATTAATAGTCATTAAAGTTCCCTATGTTTAGAGATCTCCTTTAACAAATAATATAAGTATACATTCAAAACAAAAAAGTAGAATATTATATACTATACGATGTTACGAGGGCTAAATTTTATCCAGACGTATAAGACCACTATTTGAAAAAGATTGGTAATGTTGGAAAGACTGGACTCTTAGAAGGCATCTAACTTTTAAGAATGAACGGAGTTTACTTGATTGACAGATCTCATAAAAGGGAATTTTGATGGAAAAACAATCTGACTTTGTAATCAGTCAGAGTGTTGTTCTCCACTATCACCCTGGAATTCTGCCGTTGATACAATGACTGCTTTGCAATCCCAGTTTTTTCTTAGTCATAGCTTTATTCTCCAGCATTCTCTTCAGATTAAGAAATACAAAAACACACTCAGTAACAGTGATTCGTGAATTAAAAAATTCACAATCCATAGTCTTCCCGAAACTCTGAATTTTTTTTCCTCTACCCCTTAAGCTTTTCAGTTTAGGATAAATAGATAAAGGCGCTTCTGGGAAGATTTAAGTTAATTTTTGTCTCAATTTGTTGTCATCAAGTTGAAAATTATCCAATTCATATTGGCCACTTTCTAGCCATAACACTGAAGGTTTTATGGATAATATTCCTCAAGGCATATTTATTTTTAATCTTTGGGGGGAAAGATCCCCATTACCATTTAATGGTCCAGTTTCTGGGATTAGAAGGTGAACTCGAGTATTTATTGTGGCTGCCATTACACTCTCTGCATCAGTGATTATATCAGGAGTCAGGGGGCCTTAAAGGGAGATATAAATTGGTGCCACAGGCTTGGCGCCAGGCACAGACAGGGCCTGGCGCTTAGTCATGACAGATGTTGCACTGTCAAAGTGATTTCTGGATGCTGTGACCTGTTACCAGCTCCCCTGCCCTCAACAGTGCAGCCAGTATTGAATAAATTTACTGTTAATATGTCTTGTTGCCTCTGTGCTCCCTTTGCTTTCCCACCCTCCCTCTCTGCATCTGGACTCATCAGTAGTTAAGAGACTGTCATCAGGAAAGTGACTCTTGAGAAGTCAGCCTGAGCGGCTGTGATTCACATACAATTAAGAACAAGCCCCTCAATGGCAGGAAACTTGAAGGGGCAGGAATCTCAGAATAAGTGGAAATTACAAAGGGAGATTTACAAAGAAGGAGCTGTTGAGAAAGAAAACTCAAGAGAAAAAGGATTTCCTAAAAGGATGTCACAACAAAAAGGGACAATATGGGTGCTACCTGGGAAAGAAAACATCATAGCGAAAAACTGGTTAGGAAGAGTTAACAGAGAAATCAAAGTCTGAATAAAAAAGCAGAAGGAATTTCTTAAGAAAAAACCGTGTGTTAGAGATCATTTTCCTTAGTATAAACCTCTGCTTTCCCCAAATCTGAATTTTTCCATAGTTTAGACAGCATTCAAAGTAGAGGTGTTCCCAATGCATAAGAGAGTGGTTTAGTGGTAGAACACTCAACTTCCATGCGGAAGACCTTGGTTTGATTCCTGGCAAATACAACCGAAGCACAGCCACCACCCTTCTGCCAGTGGAGGCTTGTATGTTGCTATGATTCTAAACAGGCATTATTGGAGCTTCCAGACTAAAATGGACTAGGAAGAAAAGCCTGGCAATTTATTTTCCAAAGTCAGCCCATGAAAACCCTATGGATTACAAAGATCTGATCCCCGACCAATCATGGGGATGGTGCAGGACTGGGCAGGGTTTTTTTTTCCATTGTGCATGGGTTCACCACAAGTCAGGACTGACTTGAGGGCAGCTAACAACAACAACTTCTAGGAAGACACGTATTACGAAAGTTCATTAAAAAAAGGTTTGGTTGTTAAAAATGAAAACCCACTTTCCTTTTTATTCCTTACTGAGGCTGCAGGACCTAATGAAGAACTTCAGAGGATTTTTCTGAAATAATTATTTAAGAAAAAAATGCCATCCTCTTTTCTTCTGTTATTAGAGCCTTGGGTGGCAATGGACCAAAGCGCGTTGGAGTTACAAGGTTGAGACGTTAGTGAGGACACGATAGCAAAGGGGATGAGAAGATTTCTGCTCCCCTCTGTTCCCACAGGCCTTAGTCCATTCAGGTTACCATCAGCATTGTTCTTACACTGGATTTATTGTATCTGTTCACTTTTCAATTAACTGCACAAGATTTATTTACTTCATGGAGTATATAGAAGTTTTCTTTGATTTCATATCCAAATACCCAATAGGGCTTTAGGGTCTGAGTTTCCTCCCACTTGCAGTTGATATGTAATCATGAAGAAGACTGTGGTGTATGTTAGCAGAACAGGAAAAAGTTTGACGTGGGAAACAAGAATAAAACAGAACATTTAAAACCAAATCTAGTAAAGTTCAGGTTGTTTAAGGTTTGAGGTTCTCTCTGTCTTTAAAATTACTCTTGTTCAGCAGCATGGATAAATAGGAGTTGACCAAATTCTTGCGCCTGGAACTCAAAGGCACATACATAGGACTATCAAATACTATAAAAATCACAGATAGGTGCATTCCTAAATGGCCAAACATTAGATATTTTCCCAGAATCACCCTCGATCTCATTTTAAAATCAGAGCAATAAGTTAAAAAGAAAAAGTTCTTTCAAAACTTCCAGTTTACTATGATGGGTTAGAGGACTATACACATTTTTGCAAAAATTTGACAACTTCTGCCAAGATAAATATTGTGTAACCCCCTAAACTATTAAATGTAAACCTAAAACTGAAAGAAAACAAAAAAAGCATCATCAGCAAGGCAGATATTGCATTGTATTCTTGATAGACATTCAATACATCTTTCTCTTAACTGAAATATAAAAAGAAAATATTTTTACTTACATTTTGGACTAAACACTAAGAAACTGCTCATACTTTTGGGTTGTTTTAGTTTGCTCATGGAAGAAGGGAACAATAAAATATAATGTCAATAATTCCTCTTGATTGCCTTTGCTAACCATCTTTATCATAGTCAGCAATAGTATCTGAAGTTTTTGTTGTGCTCTGCTCTCGGCTGTGGTCAAAAAACCAAAAACCAAACCCATTGCCACTGAGTCGATTCCAACTCGTAGTAACCCCATAGGACAGAGGAGAACTATCTCATAGGGTTTCCAAGAAACAGCTGGTGGATTCGAACTGCCGACCTTTTGGTTAGTAGCCGAGCTCTTAACCACTGTATCACCAGGGCTGTGGTCAGGTCCCCCAAATATTTCCTTGGTCACCCTTCCACTTGAGGTCACCTACTTAGCTTTTTCATGGAATTGTTAATGGGAGCTGTGCTGGTCTATAAGAGGATCCGATTCAACGATTTGTACTCCCCACCCCAATGCCTCTTCTGAGAGAAAACTCAGAAAAAAGTAGAGAAGAGCCATTCCCAGTCATGTGCCAAAAAACTCTGTCCCAAAGACAATCCTATTTAAATAGATCATCAGAGCAGGCAAGTGCTGCCATGAAACTCCTCCTTCAGGCTCATTTCACACAGTTTTGTATCTATTTGCCTCTGGCTTGGAGTATCAGAATGCTTTCAGCATCTGGCAGCCACTTCCTCAGTTTGCAACTTCTGATGTGATACTGCTGCTAGAAGGTTCCCTTGGTACCTGAAAGATTAACCCCAGGCCCTCAAAGTCCTCTTTGCTGTTATTTAAAAAGGCCACCAGGCTAGATGCTTCTGCTGGAGCTGCTCCTGACTTCCTCAGGTGTCTTTACTCTCATGTGGATGGATAGGCTCTGGAAACCCTAAAATATCATGACATTGTAGGCAAATGTTTGTAAGTCCTTTTCTGGGAAAGGGATCATATATTTTTCCCGTCAGATTTCCAGATGATCCCAGGACCCCTGTCATGGATTGAATTATGTCCCCCCCCACACCCCAAAATTTGTGTATCAGTTTGGCTGTGCCATGATTCCTGGCACTGTGTGATTTTCCCGTATGTTGTAAATCCTGCCTCTATGACGTTAATGAGGGAGGATGGGTGGCAGTTGTGTTAGTAAGGCAGGACTGGACCTGTAAGACTGGATTGTATCCTGAGGCAATCTCTTGAGATATAAAAGACAGAAGTGAGCAGAGAGACAGGGGGACCTCATACCATCAAGAAAGCAGTGCCAGGAGCACAGCGCGTCCTTTGGACCGGGGTCCCTGCGCCAACAAGCTCCTAGTCCTGGGAAACACCGAAGGGAAGAAGGCCGACAGAGAGAAAAGGCCTTCCCCTAGAGCTGACGCCCTGAATTTGGACTTTCAGCCTACTTTGACTGTGAGGAAATAAACTTCTCTTCGTTAAAACCATCCACTTGTGGTATTTCTGTTATAGCAGCCCTAGATGCCTAAGACAACCCCCAAAGTCCTAGGGAGTCAGTAAAACCTTCTTAAAGGTTTTTTTGGTTGTTATTCTCCCCTGGGAAGAGACATTAAATCAGCCAAGCATTGTTTGCTCTGCTGAGCTCAGAGGAATTTAGCAGTATCTTAGAACTTTCTTAACCACCCTCTCCCCTTAGCCCAGGAGGTTACATATACTTTTCCTTGGAAACACATACAAAAGATTTCTCAGCAATTGCAGATTGAGAAAAATAGCTCAAGGTTAAGCACAATTGTATATTTTTCATGAATATACTCTAGTCTCTAAGCTTTTAGGGTGGGTCATACACAAGTTCAAGTTTTGTTGTGCCTTGTCTTTTAAACACACAATATATAGAAGATATATTTTTCCCATTTCTCCCAACATATCTCTCTGCCCCCATCTATATTTGGGGGTACTAAAGTTTAGCATTAGAGTTTTCAATTATTTCCAATGAACATTTATCGAGTGCTTATTACGTCAGCCTCTGTTCTTTTAATGCTTAGATTTTTATAATTATAGCAACAACAACAACAAGCTACAGTGGAAGGGTAAAGTTACCAACATAACTTTTCCCTGATTAAAGGAATATTATTGAAATCCATTTGTATTCTGCCAATTTGTTGTTATTCCACCATGATACCTTGCAGGGTTTATATTCTTAGTTTATTCTTAGCTATTATCTAAAACTAGTACTGGTTCTTGTCCACATGGAGCTGTCAGTCTAGCAGGAAAGACAGATGTGACAATTAATAATAGCAATAATAAGTGACAACACCTATAATAAAGGTGTCTGTAAAGTGCTATGGAACTGTTCTGGGAAGCAATTCTGTTTGCATGTGTGCACGTTGGAGAGGGCTGGAGAAAGCTACTAAAAAGAGAAGATGTTTCTCCCCGCTCCTGACGGGAATGTAACTTGGCAAGGGGGACGACTGGGGAAGCCAAAGAGGGCGAACTGATAATGTAAAATAGTCTAAGATTAAAAAAAAAAAAAAAAAAAAGGCGTTCTTTCTTAACTAATGTTTGGAAAACAATTGCTGTTTGAATAAGAGTGTTTAAGCGTTCCTATTAAGCAATGTTTTTAAAATGCTTATTTAAGACCAAGAAATTCTGTGCCAGTTTTTGCTTTTTTAAAAATAGAGAAGCAGCTGTATACTTTCAGTGCCTTGTTTTAATTTTAAATAACAATTTAAAAACATTTTAAGGAGCAATTCTTCTTTTGCTTTTGAACTAAATCCATTCTTTTTATTTAGAGTCTTTCTAATTCCCTTATTTATCTAACATTTATGGAGTGATTTATATACTTTATCTAATATATGTTTACTCTGTTAGGAAAGGATTTAATGCCTTCTATAAAACAGAATTGCTACTGCCAGCTACTATAAGATTTGATTTATTGTAAGAGTTATAAGTTACGTTCATTAATGCATGCCATACGAAGGGTCATTCTAGAAGAAATTTGTTTTAAGTTTTAAAGTTGTTGTAATTACTAGTCAGATCATCCTAAAATATCTAGTGCACTATCCCAATAAAATATTAGAAATCCATATTCTTTGAGCCTTCATGGATTTAGGTGTTTTTAAGTAGTTATTTGAAGAAATATATTTTTTAAAACACTTACGCACAGTTAGCTGGCTTCTCATTTCCTTTTAA
This sequence comes from Dugong dugon, assembly GCA_030035585.1. NCBI lineage: Eukaryota > Metazoa > Chordata > Mammalia > Sirenia > Dugongidae > Dugong > Dugong dugon. The sequence continues at coordinate 48,668,303 of CM057465.1, forward strand.
AATAACACCTCAATGATAATAAATCTTTGTTGTTTCAAACATGCTTTCCAGTATTAATAGTTCTCTCAAATAGATCATTTGCCAATTTGTTAGGTAGGTATTTTTGTTGTTTTAATGGCAAAGGAAACTCCTGTCTGAAAATGCAATAAATTGAGTACTTGCAGAATCTTGAATCCTGCTTAGGGAGAGACAGGATGATTGAAAAAGTTTACAGAGAGGAAAAGATGCTTGAAAGGGGCCTTGAAAGATTCTCTGGAAATAAAGAGAAGAAGAGTATTTTAGTTCAAAGCATGAAATGAAATTAGGAATAATGCTGAGGTCACATTGTGAAGGGTCTAGTATAACACTTAAGCTGAAGACGGAGGTGGCCAGAAGCATGTACTAGAAAGATCACCTTGGTAACAGGAAAGGAAAAAAGAGTTTATTCCAGAAAAGTGTGATGATGGAAATACCTGTTAGTGCTTAATAGGGAATATGAGAAATTCAACTATGACATTTACTGTGGAGATGGACAAGACGGACGGGATGTGAGAACTGTTTTGAGGCGGTAGACTTCATGAGAGCTGGTGACCAATATCTGGTGAAGAAAGAGTAAGATACAGACATAGCGGAAAAGGAAGAGCGACAGAGAGCTAATTATTTCAGGTTGGGAAATAGAATGAATAGTGTTATTTTTAACCAACTAGGAAAGATAGAGAAAGAATTTTGGAGGAAGTAAAGATGCTTAGACTGGGGAGAAATTCATTTTAGGGGAAAGAACATGGACACAGGTGTCAATCTTGGCTCTCTGCTCTCTTACTCTCTAGCTATGTGACACAGTAGCTGCAACAATGGGCTCAAACGTAGCAATGATTTTGAGGATGGTGCGAGACCAGGCAGTGTTCCATTCTGTTGTACATAGAGTCACCCTGAGTCGGAACAGACTTAATGGCACCTAATAACAACAAGAACATGTGAAATTTGGGCAAGTTATTTATTCTCTCTGAGCCTCCTTTTTTTTTAAAAAAATAGGGGAAATTATGCTTACTTTGCAGAGTTGATGAGAGCATTAAACAACAAAATGTATGTAAAGTGACCAGCACATTTCTGGAACATTTGAGATACTCAATAAATATAAATTTCCCTTCCACCCTCTCCTTTTTTTTTTTTGAGTTTGAGGTGCAGTAACGCTCCAAGATAGTTAACTAGCTAGGGGTAGAATTGATGACAAAAATTGAAAGCCCAGGCCAAGGAGGGAATCTACTAAAAGGTTTCCAAGAATTTTCAAAGAATAGTACATAACTGATTCAAATTTCTAAGTAAACATTGATTTTTGTTTGAGACTATTCTGGAATATAAAATTAAAGCATCCAATAAGTACTTAAACTGACCATGTCCAGAGGAAGGTAATTTGAGCATTATTACTACTCATATTATTACATTTTCTATAGTAACCAGTAGCTCCATAGAGTTTTCAACAGTTGACTTTTCAGAAGTAGATTTCCTGGCCTTTCTTTACAGGCACCTCTCGAAATATTCTAACTTCCAAACTTTTGGTTAGCTGCTGAGTATGTTAACAGTTTGCACCACCCAGGGATTCCTGTCTGTAATTAATATTATTGAATCTTAATCTCTAGAGCTGCTATAGAAATACATTGTATTCCAGATAGCTTATTTCTGTTAGTTTATCTCCCCAGTTAAGACAAAACGCTAAAGTTATTTCATTCAGCTAAAGAGTACTGAGGAAATGAAAGTCATTGATATTAGCCAGAGTAGGGAATGAATTCTAGAAAGTAAATGTTTTCTGAGTAGAACACAACCATGATCAGATACGATTGTATTTTTTTTTTGGATTGTGGTAAGATGTGGGAAGGGGGAGGGAGAAGATGGCATAGTGACTGGTATGAAATCGGCAGTGGATAACAATTTGCTAGTTGAATAAATAGATTCATCCTTCATTGAACATTTTGAAATGGGTATATTTTAGACCACTCTGTTCTTCCAAGCCATCCACTTAACATTTTCTAAGTATAAAAGACAATGTTTTTCTTCCTAGAGTCTCTGAATATTCCACAAATGTCTCACTGCCAAATTCAATCTTCTGAACAGATAAGATTCCAAAAAGCTTTCACTCTACCTTCTTTTTCTCCCAACCACAAGAGGGCATATACCCTATCCTCTCTTAGAAGTTAATAGACAAATATGGGGAAGATGGGCCATTTCCAGTCTGTCCAACTGTCTAACCTGTTCTGATATTTGAGAGTGATAGGAAGGGAGGTCCTACCACCTCATGGTTGCCTTTGGTATGGAAAAAAGTCCATCTATCTATTTCCAAACATTCACATTTATTATCCGTGAATTTATCCAGATCTTGAATTTACTTTTTTTTTTTCAATCCTGAGCCCTGATGGTACAGTGAGTAAGAGTTTCGCCGCTAACCAAGGGATCAGCAGTTTGAATCCACCAGCTTCTCCTTGGAAATCCAATGGGGCAGTTCTACTCTTTGCCATAGGGTCGCTGTGAGTCAGAATTGACTCGATGGCAACGGATTTGGTTTTACTATCTCTTTATACCAAGCAAAGAACATGATTGTACCACTTGTTCTATCAAAGTAATTTCTTTTGATAACATATACTTGTCATGGATTGAATTATGTCCCCCCAAAAACATGTGTATCAATTTGGCTGGGCCATGATTCCCGGTATTGTGTGATTTTCCTATATGTTGTAAATCCTGCCTCTATGATGTTAATGAGGGAGGATGGGCGGCATTTGTGTTAGTGAGGCAGGACTCAGTCTACAAGATATTGTGTCCTGAGGCAATCTCTTGATATATAAAAGAGAGAAGTGAGCAGAGAGACATGGCGACCTCATACCATCAAGAAAGCAGTGCCAGGAGCAGAGCGTGTCCTTAGGACCTGGGGTTCCTGCACCGAGAAGCTCCTAGTCCTCGGGAACATTCATGAGAGAGAAAGCCTTCCCCTGGAGCTGACACCCTGAATTTGGACTTTTAGCTTACTTGACTGTGAAGAAATAAATTTTTCTTTGTTGAAACCATCCACTTGTGGTATTTCTGTTATAGCAGCACTAGATGCCTAAGACAGTACTTAAACTACTTTTCTGAGCTCCAAGGAGTTCCACCTTTCTACTACTCTGCAATGTGGTGAATAAGATTATGCTCACTCCAACTACAGAGCTTCATGGTCCCACCTAATCTTTATTTTTCTTTTATCTTTTTTCTAGAAACAACTCAACCTGAAATTCTGGAAGATATCAGTTGACTTGTAGATTTGGCTCTATAGGAACCAAGTTGAAGCCGGATAGGTTTGGGCTTTTGTTGTCCTAGGCATAAGTTTGTTCCAGAACAAACTGATTTTATTTTATTTTTTCTAAATTAAATTAAATGTTGTCCTTTTACTAAGAGTTAAGAGGGGTTACACTATCTCGCCAGAGGCTAATCTTTGAGGTTGGCATGGCCCATCTGGCAGCTCTGCAGCTGACAGCATGTATTTTCCACATACATTCATGATAGGGTTTCTTGAAACTTCCAAGGTTTTGGTTTTTAGGGTTTAATCTCCAAGCATTCCAGACCTACCCACATGAGAACACAACTACTGCAAATAACAAGAATTAACTGTATTTAGTACTTAGATTTTATTAAATCCCAAATTGGGCATTTATCAAATACTGACCACAATAAACCAAAACTCATCTGTCAATTTGTCATACTGTGGTGGCTTGCATGTTGTGGTGATGCTGGAAGCTACGCCACAGGTATTTCAAATACCAGCATGGTCACCCATGGTGAACAGGTTTCAGTGGAGCTTCCAGATTAAGATGGACTAGGAAGAAGGACCTGGAAATCTACTTCTGAAAAAAATTGGCCAGTGAAGACCTTATGAACAGCAGTGGAATATTGTCTGATATAGTGCCAGAAGATGAGCCCCTCAGGTTGGAAGGCACTCAAGATATGACTGGGGAAGAGCTACCTCCTCAAATTAGAGTCGACCTTAATGACGTGGATGGAGTCAAGCTTTCAGGATCTTCATTTGCTGATGTGGCATGCCTCAAAATGAGAAGAAACAGCTGCAAACATCTGTTAATAATCAAAATGTGAGCATACGAAGTAGAAATATAGGAAAATTGGAAGTGGTCAAAAATGCAATGGAACACATAAAGATGGATATCCTAGGCATTAGTGAGCTGAAATGGACAGATATTGGCCCTTTTGAATTGGACAATCATATCTTCTACTATGCAGGGAATTAAAAACTGAAGTTGACTAGCATCGAATTCGTCATCAAAAAGAAGATTTCAAGTTCTATCCTGAAGTACAACAATATCAATGATAGGATAATATCCATAAGGCTACAAGGAAGACCAGTTAATATGACTATTATTCAATTTACACACCAACCACTAATGCCAAAGATGAACTGCAGATTTTTTTACCAACTTCAGCAGTCTGAAATTGATCAAACACGCAATCAAGATGCATTGATAATTACTGATGGTTGGAATGGGAAAGTTGAAAACAAACAACTGGAACAACAACAGTTAGAAAATATGGCCCTGGTGATAGAAAAAAGTGGGGGATCACAGGATAGCATTTTGAAAGACAAAAGGCTTATTTATTGCAAATACCTTTTTTCAACAACATAAATGGTGACTATATCCATGGACCTCGCTGGGCAGAATAGATAGGAGTCAAATCGACTACATTTGTGGAAAGAGACAATGGAGAAACTCAATAATAACATCACTCAGAACAAGGCCAGGGGCTGACTGTGGAGCAGATCATTAACTGTTCATACACAAGTTCAAGTTGAAGCTGAAAAAAATTAAAACAAGTCTGTGAGAGTCAAAGTAGGACCTTGCATCTGAATTTAGAGATCATCTCAAAAATAGATTTGACACATTTAACGCTAATACCTAAAGACAAGACGAATTGTGTGATGACATCAAGGACATCATACATGAAGAAAGCAAAAGGTCATTAAAAGACAAGAAAGAAAGACCAAAATGAGTGTCAGAAGAGACTCTGAAACTTGTTCTTCAATGTAGAGCAGCTAAAGCAAATGGAAGAAATGATGAAGAAAAGAGCCAAACAGAAAATTTCAAAGTGCGATTCCAGAGGACAAAGTATTATAATAAAATGTGCAAAGACCTGGAGTTAGAAAACTAAAAGGGAAGAACACGCTTGGCATTTCTCAAGCTGAAAGAAGCTAAGAACAAATTCAAGCCTCGAGTTGTAATATTGAAGGATTCTACGGGGAAAACACTAAACGACGCAGGAAGCATCAAAAGAAGCTGGAAGGAATACACAGAGTCACAGTACCAAAAAGAATTGGTTGACATTCAACCATTTCAGGAGGTAGCATATGATCAAAAACTGATGGTACTGCAGGAAGAAGTCCAAGCTACAGCGAAGGCAGTGATAGAAAACAACGCTCTAGGAACTGACGGAATACACATTGAGATGTTTCAGCAAATGGATGCAGCACTGGAAATGCTCGCTCTTTTATGTCAAGAAATTTGGAAGACAGCTACCTGACCAAGAGACTGTAATAGATCCATATTTGTGCCCACTCCAAAAAAAGGTGCTCCAACAGAATGAGGAAATTTTTGAACAATATCATTAATGTCACATGCAAGTAAAATTTTGCTGAAAATAATTCAAAAGCAGCTGTAGCAGTACATCGACAGGGAACTGCCAGAAATTCAAGACCGGTTCATCAGAGAATGTGGAACCAGGGATATCATTGTTGATGTCAGACGGATGTTAGTTGAAAACAGAGAATACCAGAAAGATGGTGACCTGTGTCTTATTGACTATGCAAAGGTATTCGACTGTGTGGATCATAACAAATTATGGATAACATTGCAAAGAATGGGAATTCCAGAACACTTAATTGTGCCCATGAGGAAGATGTACATATATCAAGAGGCAGTTATTTGAACAGAACAAGGAGATACTGTGCGGTTTAAAGTCAAGAAAGGTATGTGCAGGAGTTGTATCTTTTACCATACTTATTCAATCTGTATGCTGAGCAAATAGTTCTATAAGCTGGACTTATGAAGAAGAATGCGGAATGAGGACTGGAGGAAGACTCATTAACAACCTGTGATATGCAGATGACACAACCTTGCTTGCTGAAAGTGAAGAGGACTTGTAGCACTTACTGATGAAGATCAAAGACCATAGCTTTCAGTATGGATTACACCTCAACGTAAAGAAAACAAAAATCCTCACAACTGGACCAATAAGCAGTATCATGATAAATGGAGAAAAGGCTGAATTTGTCAAGGATTTCATTTTACTTGGATCAAAAATCAATATCCATGGAAGCAGCAGCCAAGAAATCAAACAACATATTGCAATGGGCAAATCTGCTGCAAAAGACCTCTTTTAAATGTTAAAAAGCAAAGATGTCACCGTGAGGACGAAGGTGTGCCTTACCTAAGCGATGGTATTTTCACTTGTCTCATATGCATGCAAAAGCTGGACGATGAATAAGGAGTACTGAAGAAGAATTGATGCCTTTGGATTATGGTGTTGGTGAAGAATACTGAACATTACATGGAACGCCAGAAGAATGAACAAGTCTATCTTGGAAGAAGTACAGCCAGAATGCTCCTTAGAAGGGAGGATGGTGAGACTTCCTCTCACATACTTCGAACATACTATCAGGATGGTCCAGTCCTTGGGGAAGGCCATGCTTTGTAAAGTAGTGAGTCAGCTAAAGAAAGGAAGACCCTCAGCTAGATGGATTGACACAGTGGCTACAATGATGAACTCAAGCATAGCAATGATTGTGAGGATAGCCTGGGACCGGGCAGTGTTTCGTTCTGTTGTACATAGGGTCACTATGAGCTGGAACTGACTCTAAGGCACCTAACAACAACCACCACCACCATAAAAACAAGCAAATAAATAATAAACTAAACCTCCCAGTTTTGTAATTTTCTTTGTAATATACAATATGGAAATTTCTACTCATGCTGGCAGAAAAATACATTCTGTGGATTTTACTATAGATAATTCTACTGCTAGGGATCTAAGCCCTGAAGATAATTTGAGTTTTGTTTTTAAGCAGCGTTCTTGAAAGCTACTATATTGCTTTTCAAAAGGAGTTTTCTTGTGGATTATCCATATTAAACATGCCCAATTCATTACATTAGGGTTTGCCTCCTCTCCAATGTAATACCTATATAGCTATCTCTGTATAAAATGTATGTGTATGTATGAAAAAGTATTCGGAATTAAACAGATGCATCATTTGACTGAATTCATTAAAATTAATTATGCATAAATGTTAATTTTCTTTTCTAGTACTTGTATCAGTTAATTTGGCTGTTGAAATCAATCTATGTCTCTCTGCTAGCACAATAGCTGCAACTTTCTTCAACTCACTCTTTCCAGATCAACAAAGTGTTTGTATCCCCAAGTTCTGAGACCAAGAGTGGATCTTCCGGCTCTTTCTGATTTTGGGAGCCTTGTACTTCCTCTCCTCTTCTTCCCTTTCTTCTTCTCTTACTGAGCTTCAGATTAATTGGGCATTGAACACTGTACCTTATCCTACTTTCAAGATTTGTTTCCTGGTTCTGCTTTGTTTACCTGTGATGTTTATCCTCTTACTTTTCTTGGCCACAGCTATTTGGATGAGGAAAATACTCCTTTTAAGAAATTATAGAAAAAAGAGTAGCATCGAGAGGGGTTGTGCCTCTCTTGGCTTTTCCTCAGTTTAGTCTTAAATATACAGCCAAAGGAAAACACTCACTCTTCATGAGCTGCTAAGGCATCCTTTAAAGAAATAAACCTCCTGGGAGAAAAGATAGCCTCCCAGTTATTACAAAATGCTAACTCATAAGTATGTTCCATTGCAATAAAGTACTGCGACCTTTAAAGAGCTTTTAGAATTTTGACAATGAGAATTATTTCTAGAGTGAGGAGAAGGGAAAAAAAAAAAACTTTTTTTTTTTTTTGTTCCACTCCATGATTACAAACCATTTCTCCTGCTGTCCAATTTTTTCAGAATTATAGTGCAATAAAGAATCCCTCCACTTCCTTTGTTGGAAAAGGAAGGGACTAAAGTCATTAATGGTTCTGATGAAATTAGGAAATTCACATTCCCCAGCCCCCAAGAGAATATACTAGTACTTTTAATAGCTTAAAAACCTCTCAACTTCTCAGTGTTCATTAAGAAAACATATGAGAAATTCCCATATGGAAAGTATGGATTTTTCTTTTCCCCTAATCACATAAAGTAGCTTCTTGTCTCACCTTTCCTTTCTGCTGGAAGGAACTGGACTAAACCACAAGTTACTGTCTGTTTCAGTGTGTTCTGGTCTGTCTCTACCATCGATAAATTGCCACATGCACTATTACAAAGTTAATCAGCGCTTAGGCTTCTAGAAATGTGTTGACACCTTCTCCTAAGTATGTGTACATAGCATTTTGCTAAAGTTTCTAAGCAGTTTGTCAAAGATTCATCATCCATAATGAAGATGAGAGAGGCCAGAAGAACTAAGAGCAAAGCCCACAGCTGCTCGGAGAGACATTGCCAAGATAAGAGCAGCTTTGAAGGATAAACTGGGAGATTATGTTAGCAATCATAGCCAAGGCCTTCTGGAGGGCTGGCAGAGGATGTACTTCCATGTAACGTTGGATTACAAGTCTAAGGGTTTACTCTGTTCTAGTGAATTGTTGATGGATCCTGAGGGGACATCAAACACAACTTTTCCTTCAAAGGAATCCTATTGCATTAAAAATGCTTAGGCTTTGGAATAAACATGTTCTAAGACCAAAAAGGGTCAAAGATAGTGATTTTCATGCATATCTTACCTATTAGAAATGAGTGCTTAGGTGTGTTCAGCATTGTCATACCTCTGCTTTTTGTATAAATATTTTACAAAGGAATGGAAAATTGGACAATTAACTAGGCCCTTAATTTGCATTGTGGTGTGTGATTTATACTAAGATCTGCTTTTTTTTTTTTTGTCTTCTATCATAACTGTATTTTACTTCTTTGGAAAAATTCCTTTCCCTAATTTATGTAGACCTGGGCTGTAGTCTTCCTTGAAATTTTAGTTTTTCTTTATACTGTATTTTCCACTTTGTCTTTGAGCAGTATTTATAAAAATTAAATTTCAGAAGTTAGTGCAGACATTGTTAATTTATAGAATTTATGTATATTCATGTTCTTATATGGAATTTAAATGAACATCTAAATCCTAAACATTAGGTTTTGTGGTAGCCTATATGATTTTCTTGCAGTAGGCTTGCCTTCCCAATTATATATTTATTAGACTAAAATTAAATTCAGTTTTTTTCTTGAAGAATACACACTGGGTAATACACACAGGCAAGGTGGCTTGGAGGATTACCTGTGCATACCAGTTCCTATCAAGTCAATTCTGACTCATGGCAACCCCATGTGTGTCAGAGTAGAACTCTGCTCCATAGAGCTATCAATGGTTAACTTTTTGGAAGGAGATCACTGTCTTAGTTATCTAGTTCTGCTATAACAGAAATACCACAAGTGGCTGGTTTTAACCAAGAGAAGTTTATTTCCTCACAGTCAAAGTAGGCTAAAAGTCCAAATTCAGGGCATCAGCTCCAGGGGAAGATTTTTTCTCTCTGTCGGCCTTTTTCTCTTTGGTGTTCCCTTGGACAAGGAGCTTGTCTGTGCAGGGACCCCTGTCCAAAGGATGTGCTCTGCTCCCGGCACTGCTTTCTCGATGGTATGAGGTCCCCAACTCTCTGCTTGCTTCCCTTTCCTTTTATCTCTTGAGAGATAAAAGGTGGTGCAGGCCACACCCCAGGGAAACTCCCTTTACACTGGATCATGGATGTGACCTGGGTAAAGGTGGTGTTACAATCCCACCCTAATCCTCTTTAACATAAAATTACAATCACAGAATGGAGGCCAACCACACAATTCTGGGAATCATGGCCCAGCCAAATTGATACACACATTTTTGGGGGGACCTAATTCAAATCATGACAATCACCAAGCTTTCCTTCTGAGGCACCTCTAGGTGGGCTCGAACCTCCAACCTTTTATTTAGCAGCTGAGCATGTCAACTTTTTGCACCACCAAAGAATTTCCTACGTGCACAAAACCAAAACCAAACCAAACCCGTTGCTGTCACGTCAATTCAGACTTATAGCGACCCTATAGGACAGAGAAGAACTGCCCCATAGGGTTTCCAAGGAACAGCTGGTAGATTTGAACTGCTGACCTTTTGGTTCATAGCCAAATTTTTATTCACTGCAACACCAGGGCTGCACTTGCACAAAGCAGGTGGGAAATATATGCTTGCTGAATGAATGAATGAAAGGATGTTGCTGAATGAAGCTCTTAAGAAAATTAGAGTCAAAAAAAATAAAATTTTATCAAATGTAAATAATGGTAACATAGAGACTACATCATATTTAACTTTTCTATTTTTTATAACCATGGCATACTACTATTTATTTTCACAGTGTGAAAATTACAGTTTTAATGAATCAGATGCATGTCATTTTAACTTGTTTTAAAAACATTATGTTATGAGTATTTAATGAATATTGAATTTACCTAGATAATATGTCAGAAAGTAAGGCTAGATTTCTCAACAGTGCACAGGGTATTAGACTCTACCAAAGTAATTGTTAAGCATCTGTCCTACCTCAATTTTTATTCTGTTCAAATACTCTTTGATATTGCTCTGAACTGCTATTGAATCAGGACACAAAAAGGATGAAAAGCTACTTTTGTTCACAGGTTTAATCTGTACCTTTTTCCCCTGTCAAAATGCATTTGCCAAAAATCTTTCTCTGTAGCTGTATATATATATATATACACATATATATATGTGTATATATATATATAAAACAATTATTCTAGGTTATTTTGAGAATGGGGCCATTTTAACTTCTTCACTCTATATAGCGTAGGGTGTCTTTACAGGACCTGAAAAGACTTGATTGATACTCTCAGGATATGGTAAAGGCTAATTTGAGAATTATTACCAGAAAAATTGGTTGTGGATATTGGGCAGGAAAATATCAGAAGTGTCCACTTCTACTACTATGCAACTTGTTGCTGTTGTTGCTAGCTGACACTATGGATTGAAATTTGTCATCCCAAAATATGTATTGTAACCCCTATACTTGTGGTTATAATCCTATTTGGGAATGAGTTTTCTTTGTTACGTTAATTAGGCAATATTAGTGTAGGGTGTATTTTAAATCAGTCTGTTTTGAAACATAAAAAACACAGAGATAGGAGAAGATAAATGCCATGCCACATGAAGATCACCAAGGAGTCAAAGAATAGAAGCTGAAAAGAGACAAAGACCTTCCTCTAGAGCTGACAGAGAGAGAAAGGCTTCCCCTAGAATCAGTGCCCTGAATTTGGACTTGTAGACTCCTAAACTGTGAGGAGACACATTGCATTGGGCAAATCTGCTGCAAAACATCTCTTTAAAGTGTTGAAAAGCAAAGATGTCACCTTGAAGACTAAGGTGGACCTGAGCCAAGTCATTGTATTTTCAATGGCCTCATATGCATGGGAAACGTGGACAATGAATAAGGAAGACTGAAGAAGAATTGATGCCTTTGAGAGATGATCATTAGCCATTAGAGAAATGCAAATCAAAATTATGATCAGATACCATCTCACCCCAACAAGGCTAGCATTAATCCAAAAAACACAAAATAATAAATGTTGGAGAAGTTATGGAGAGACTGGAATACTTATATACTGTTGGTGGGAATGTAAAATGGTACAATCACTTTGGAAATTGATTTGGTGCTTCCTCAAAAAGCTAGAAATAGAAGTACCATACGATTCAACAATCCCTGTCCTTGGAATACATCCTAGAGAAATAACAGCCATCACACGAATAGATATATGCACACCCATGTTCATTGCAACACTGTTCACAATAGCAAAAAGATGGATACCAGCTAGGTGTCCAACAGAATGGATAAACAAATTATGGTATATCCAAACAATGGAATACTACACAACGAAAAAGAACAACTATGAAGCCGTGAAACATCTTATAACATGGAGGAAGCTGGAGGTCATTATGCTGAGTGAATTTAGTCAGTCACAGAAGGACAAATATTGTATAAGACCGCTATTATAAGAACTCAAGAGAAGGTTTAAACACAGAAGAAAACATTCTTTGATGGTCATGAGGGTGGGGAGGGAGGGTGAGGGTTACTTACTAACTAGATAGTACCTAAGAATTATCTTAGATGAAGGGAAGGACAGCACACACTACAGGGGAAGTCAGCACAACTGGACTAAACCAAAGCTATGAAGTATCCTGAATACAACCAAACACTTTGAGGGACAGAGTAGCAGGGGCAGAGGTCTGGGGACCATGCTTTCAGAGGACATCTAGGTTAATTGGCATAAAAAAGTTTATTAAGAAAATGTGCTGCATCCTACTTTGGTGAGTGGTGTCTGGGGTCTTAAAAGCTAGCAAGCAACCATTTAAGATGCATCAAATGGTCCCAATCCACCTGGAGTAAAAGAGAATGAAGAACACCAAAGACACAAAGAAAGCATTAGCTCAAGAGACAGAAAAAGCCACATAAACCAGAGGCTGCAAAACCCTGAGACCAGAAGAACTAGATGGTGCCTGGCTACCACCAAAGACTGCCTTGATGGGGAACACAACAGAGAGTCCGTGTTGGAGCAGGATAAAAGTGGTGTGCAGAACTCAGATTCTAGTAGGATGACCAGACTTAATGGTCTGACTGAGACTGGAGGAACCCTGTAGAGCATGGCCTCAGACTCTCTGTCAACCCAGCACTAAAATCATTCCTGAGGCCAACTCTTCAGTCAAAGATTAGACTGGGCTCTGAGACATAAAATGATACTCACGAAGAGTGCTTCTTAGCTCAGGTAGATACATGAGACTAAATGGGCAGCTCCTGTCCAGAGGTGAGCTGAGAAGGCAGAGAGAATCAGAAGCTGGTTGAATGGACACCCAAAATCAGGGGTGGAAAGGAGGAATGTGCTGTCACAGTATAGGGAGAGCAATTAGGGTCACGTAAAAATGTTTGTATAAATTTTTGTACGAGAGACTAACTTGAGTTGTAAACTTTCACTTAAAGCATAATAAAATAAAATTAAAAACTGAAAAAGAAAAAAAGAATTGACACCTTTGAATTGTGGTGTTGGCAAAGAATATTGAATATATCATGGAGTGCCAAAAGAATGAACAAATCTGTCTTAGAAGAAGTACAGCCAGAACGCTCCTTAGAAGCAAGGATAAGAGAGACTATGTCTTACGTACTTCGGACATGTTATCAGGAGAGATCAGTTCCCGGAGAAGGACATCATGCTTGATAAAGTAGAAGGTCAGTGAAAAAGAGGAAGACCCTCTACAAGATGGATTGACACAGTGGCTGCAACAATAGGCTCAAGCACAACAATGATTGTGAGGATGGCACAGGACTAGGCAGTGTTTTTTTTCTGTAGTACATAGGGTTGCTATGAGTTGGAACTGACTCAATAGCACCTAACAATAACAACAACAAACTGAGGAAATAAATTTCTGGTTGCTAAAACCATCCACATGTGGTATTTCTGTTATAGCAGCATTAGATAACTAAGAAAATTGCGAACAAGTTGACAGACCTCCCCGCCCCCGCTAACTCATGGCAATCCCATGCACAGTGAAAGAAATTGCTGCCCAGGTCTGTGCCATTTGGGCCATCGTGATCTATAGGGTTTTCATTGGCTGATTTTTTGGAAAGAGATCACCAGACATTTCTCCCTAGTCTTTCTTAGTTTTCTTTCAGAAGCTCTACTAAAAGCTGTTCAGTATCATAGCAACATACAAGCCTCCACTGACAGTCTGGTGGTGGCCAAGCATGAGGTGCATTGGCTAGGAATGGAACCTGGTTCTCCTGCATGGAAGTGGAGAATTCTACCACTGAATCACAATGCCTCTACCATTCAACTACCATCCATGGATTATGTAACCATTTCTCTACTGTTGAATCTTTAAGTTGATTTTGAGCATTTAGCTCTAATAAGTATTTTTCTCTAGAATTAATTTTTAGGGGCAAAATATTGTCCCCTAATGTATTTGCTTGTTCGTTTGTTTTTTTCCTTGATAACCTATTTTTGCATGTTTTCCAAAATGGTTGTATTGATGTGCAGTGCCAACTGGGAAGCATCTGAATGTGACAGTGAAGATAATGATTTCCCCAGAGGGAGTTAAAGGAAACAATTGAACGTGTCTGATGTTATGCATCTACTAGCATTGAAAGTATAATGTATAGACCCAGAAAATTATGTTGGCAAAAACAGCTTAACACCATTTCAGGAACTGATCCTGTGCTCATTTGGCAAATATATCATGTATTTATTTACATCTCACCTTATTCCATAAATCATTTCATGATGACTAAATGTATCTATAATAATGACTTAGAGCAGACTTGACAAACCTGGGAGTAATAGACATCAAATTTTATTTGAGGCAAAAGATAGTGGGGCAACAAAAGCTATCTTAAAAGTCCTTTAATTCCAGCTTCTACGTGGAACTTGATCTCTCTTAAAGCTAAGAGAGAGCCAGAATTAATCTCCTGGCATAAATTTCTACTCTCCTTTGGAAAGAAGTTTGGCAAATACATCACGAGCCATAAAAGTACACTCACTCTGACCCAGTAATTTTACTTCTGGGAATCCTAAAATTAGATTATAAATAAGAGGGTAATGAATTTTATGCATTAAATGTTCATCACAGTATTATTTATAATAGTCAAAGCTCGGATAAAAACTAAATTTCTATCCAAAAAGGAAACATTGAATAGTTGTACATTTACTTGCTGATATAGCAATTTGACCACTAAAGTATAATTAAATTATACGATTTCACCATTAAAGTATAATTATTAATCACACTTCAAAAATGAATATAACATTGAACCGAAAGGCAGAATATAAAATACAATGCAGTGTGACTATAATTGTGTTAAAAGGGAAAAAAGTCATGTACGTAATAAAACATGGAGTAAAATAGACCAAAATGCTCACAATAGCTGTATTAATATGATGGGAATTATGAGTACTTTGGTTAAGCACTCAGCTGCTAACAAAAAGGTTGGCAGCTCAAATCCACCCAGCTGTTCTGTGGGAGAAAGACCTGGTGATATGCTCCCATAAAGATTACAGATAAGAAAACACTATAGGCAGTTCTACTCTGTCACATGAGGTCGTTATGAGTCAGAAGTCAACTCGATGGCACCTAACAACAACAACATGGGTACTTTGCATCTTCTCTTTTATTAAACTTTTATTATGGGTTTATATTGCTTCCAAATAAATTGAAGAATTAGTAAGCTTCCAATAACGATGTAATCTCATATTCTGATGTAATATTAAGAAATAGGAAAGATTACTGTCAGAAGGTTACCATCTGGTATTACCAGTGTGCTATGGTGTGTACTAGCCATGAAATAAACCAACCAAAACGAAATAACTCTTACAAGCAGCTGATGACATTGTTACGTAGAGTACACAGTCAAACAATGAAACAATTAACGACCAAACATTTGCATACGTGGTTATATTTATGTAGAAGAAAACTATCACATGCATCAGACACATATGCTTGTGGGTGTAGAAATTTCATGTATCTCACTCTATTTGGTAGTTTGCATTTTATCTTTATCACAGCTTTTGGAGTCAGAAGTGACCTCACTTTCTTCTCTTTTACTAAAATCACACCCATTTCCTAGGCAATTTCTGCTTTGCTCCAGAAAGACTTGTCTCCATCTTCCAGTATCCATTCCACCTGACTCACACACAAATAATATTTTTCTAAAATCCTCGATTAGAATTGTGTGTTTAAAAAATGCTAGTCTGGTCATGCCTTGTTATCGAAAAATTCGCTGAACATTTTCACTTTTAAAAATAGCAGATCTTTAACCAGATTTCCTGGTGCTTTGGTAGAAGATCAGTTTACATTTTTAGTGGAATGAGGCCAGCTCATCTTAAAGGCAGAGATTTGATCAAAGACTCGATAAATCCTCTGAAAGCAAGAAAATCTAATAAGAGTTCCGATTAGGACAACTTAGAACACTCTTCCTATTACTAAAAGGTAATAGCTTTTAATAGTAAAACAGCTGAGAAAACCACTTCCGTTCTTAAGATCACAACAGCTGACTTCCTTAAAATGTGATAATCACACCTGAAACTATCTATTCTAGTGCCATTTTCAACCATAATTGAAATGTGTGACAGGAAAGAATTTAGAAGAGGTAAATATAATGTGTTATTATCAAGCTTCTCTGTGCTGAAATCTAGAGGTTCTATTTGTATTTAGTATCCAACATACTGTGGAGCATTTTAACCTACTCCTTTCCCCCACTTCTCTGCCATACTCTTCCCCCTCTTCTAGTTCGACTGCCCACCAGTAGGACCTCCTCTCTTCCTGTGAGTAGTAATTGTTACTGTTGTGTCTTTCTACTACATCTGCCCACCTTGTTTTTAACTGGCCTCTGCCATTCCCAATTCCTCATAGGTGGATTTATTGAATCCTTCTTAAGTAAGCTTTGTTTCCTAAGCCAACCCTGGCTCAGACAGAAAATATCCCCAGAGCGTTTAATACTCTACTCTTGATAATCTTTGAGGTTTCCAAATAAGTCACCCTTCTAGAACCTAGACATAAAGATTCAGGCAGAATTTCTTGACTCTTGCTTTCTACCTAAGTCACTTTCTTAGTCAGTCTTGCCTGGGACCAGATCTGATCCATATTGCTCTGAGTCATAATTGTCATTTCTCACTTTCCTGTTGGTTTTGTTCATAGGAGCAGACTCCTCCCTTACAACCTACTCCAGTGCCTTGTGCAATTTAGGGATTAGTTAAGGTTCTTTGGGATTCACATGACATTGTATCAAATCCCATACCATTTGTAATGGAAGACACCCCTGGCTTCACCAATTCTCTAGTGATATTGGGGGAAAGATGGGGTGGTGGTTTACGTTTTTCCTAATCACTTCTGGCTCTTTAATCCTGCTTCCACTTTAGTTTAGTTTATGGGTTGCTTTGCTATTCCTGTTATGCAGTCACTTTTTATTCCCAAAATGGAACACAGCCTCCTATCCTTGTTGTCCACGAAGAAATATCACTCACATAAGGCACTTATGTGTGGATTAGACTTACTTTATGTTCAATATTCATCCAGCTTGGGTCTCTGATGTTAGAATTCAGCTTGCCTGTCACTCAAATGTGAAGAGGGGGTTGGACAGTTTCTGTGGAAGCAGATATCTACTTATCTTATTGGGGTAGGTATCTAAACCTATAACAGACCTTAGGATGGGTCTGAACTGTGTATTATTTTGCCAATGGATTGTTTTTAAGGCAAATCTGTCTAGGTATTTGAGTCCAATAATTCCCAAATGACATCTGGATTTCATTTATTTTGTAATGGATAGGGTCGAAGAATAAGAGAAATTAACACACTTGTTGACTACGGTTTTAGTTAAGGAAACTGGGTTGGGGAGGCAAGGGAATGGAGATAACTTCTCAGTTGTTCATTCATTTATTTATGTATTAAATACATTTTTATTGAGTCCTTTTTTTGAGCTGGATGAAGTACAATATGCCTTGGATAAACAGTTAATCGAAGAGATATGGCCCATCTCCTCATGGAGTTTGTAGTCTACTTGGAGAAGCAGATAACAATAATAATAAAATAACAAGTAAATATATTAAGTCTGTAATGTCTATGACTAAGTAATATAAGAGGTTATTTTTTAAAATCTACTTAATTGAGGTATGTTGTCGTTGTTAGGTGCTGTTGAGTCAGTTCTGACTCATAGCGACCCTATGTATGACAGAACGAAACATTGTCCGGTCCTGCGCCATCCTCATGATCGTTGTTATGCTTGAGCCCATTGTTGCAGCCACTGTGTCAATCCATCTTGTTGAAGGTCTTCCTCTTTTTCACTGACCCTCTACAACTGAGGTATAATTACCATATAATAAAACCTGCCTATATTAAGTGTTTGGCTCAACTTTGCTGTTAGTTTAAAAAATTATTTTGGCTTTTAGTTCGTTTGTATTTCTATGTAAATTTTAGAATCAGCTTGCCAATTTCTACCAAAAATAAAAAAAAAGCTTGCAGGGATTTTTGACTGGGGTTGCATATAATTTATAGTTTGATTTGGGGAGATTTGACTTTAATAATACTGAGTTTTCCAACTTCTGAACCCAGTAAATCTCTCCTCATTTATTTCTCTCAGAAATTTTTGTAGTTTTTAGTGCAGAAATATTGCATGTATTTTGTAAAATTTATTCTTAATTATTTTATGTGTTTTGAAGCTATTATAGTTGGCATTTTTTTTTTCCAAATTAAATTTTCCAATACTTTGTTGATAATAGATTACGTTGATGTTTAACAGAGACCAAATAGTTTGCATATTTTCAGTGTCCTGGTACATTTGTTTATCATACCCAAATCTGGCTGCTTTGTGGTCATCTAATAAGCATTCCATCTCTAGGGTACAGAAATGAAATATACTCCCAGTGTTGACAACATGCACACAAAATAAAATTAATCTGTGTTTCATGTTATTCTGTTTGTTTAGGCTGCTTATTTTAAAAAAAAATTGTATAAACTCTTTTGATTGTGCACTCTCTTCTATTAGTAAAACCTTTTTGCATACACATCCCAATATATGAATCTTACATAATTTATGTATGAATCATATGCACATAATTCTGAACTAGCTTTCTACACAGATAACATAAAATACTGAAACTCCAAAAGACCAAGATAAAGAGCAAGCTACGTTTTTAAATGTGTTATTGGTAGTGATGGCTTTATGTTATCATTAGCTAATTTTTTAAACCATGAAATTGTGTAGAGCAGTCTTCTTCTTCAACAACTGTGGGTGTAAATCCATTGTTTGAATAGTCTTCTTGACAACTTGAATTTCTTTAGCCAACTTCTTGTCAGATTGCATTAGGGTGTCCTTGTCTTTAATCTTGCATTACAAGGGATGAACAGCTTGTTCTAGGAGTAGGACAAGTGTAAACTCTGCCATTCTTTTTGCAGTTTGCCTGTGCTGGTATTAGTAGCAATATGCTCAATTTGTGATTTATTTGCTGCATTTTTTAAAGCTGTGTGTTCATTTTGTGATGTCTGATTCAGCTAAAGCTAGATAATTTAATCTGTAAATGACTGAGCCTGCTTAAACTGCAACATGCTAGACACAAACAAGTGAATGAGGTGCCATATTGCCGAATTTCCTCCCACTCTTCTGCAGTAGCCCTTGCCCATGGACCTGACATCAGCTTACCTGACAAGCAAAGCAAGTGATGGCACCCATTCAAGCATATATTAAATATTAGTAAAACTAAATTTTCTTCTTAAATGGTTCTGTTAAAAGTAAACATAAATAGACATTGTAATTATTTTCCTGTACCTCAGTGGGTCACCTAGGCATCCTGGGATGTGTAAGCAACCCCCTTTTGGAGATCAACAACTTAGGCTATGTTGGTACCAAGTCGACGTCATTGTATTTGATTCCTCTGCCAGCCGGTATGTTTTACACAGAAATTAAATAAATAATAAAAATAAGAGAAAACAACACCCTCCATCCTACAATTCTCTGTCCCAAACAGCTGAATCATAATATGTGTAAAGGTCATAAAATAAGGATGCATTTGAATGCTCATTGCAATCCTACAACCTTGGGAATCACAATGTAAACCATATGTGTTTCTTAGGTTGTATAAAAATTTAGCCGCTTCTGATTCCAAAAATTATTTTACTGGGAAACTTCGGTAAAGCACAAATTTGTTTAATTGTGTCAAATGATTTCCTGTATATTTCTAAACTTCGTTTATTAATTATACACATCCTCTTCTATTCCACCTCTAAGTTGTTCTATATAATTTCTTTGTAAAATGTTTAAAAAAATTACATGTCAGGGTTCCTGATCTCAAGGTCCTAGACTTTTACACGGGAAGCTAAGAGGTTTATGACTAAACCAACAAAAGACAAGATATAGGCATTGCCCACTGCTATATTAAAACTAAACGCAAAAGCATTCTAAGTATGACTAGAAAAGAGTTTAAGATGAAAATACCTTGGGAAAAAGCAATTTGGGCCATCTTAACCAAGATGTTTTAATCTAGGGAGTGTCTGCTCACAACATGGAACATTGGGTTTTGTTTTAACGCAGATAGATATTCCCTCAGTGTGACAGCACAGAAAACGAGTGTAATGGGAGATCAGGGAAGGAAGATATGATTATGGATCTAAACTGATCAAGAAAGTGGGAGGAGAGAGATGCTAAGCAACACTGATGTGCACATTCCCTACAAATTCCTGCCATTCTAACTTTAACTGGGCCTTTTTTGATGCTGGGCAATCTTTTCATTCGTTATTGATTCCCTAGAACAGGGGTTGGCACACAAATCCAGGATGCCACGTGTTTTTGTACATCCTGAGAACAAGAAGGGGTTTTACATTTTTAAATGTTAAAAAAAAGTTAAAAGCAGAAAAATCGTTTATGTATGTGAAAATTATGAAATTCAAATCTCAGTGTCCATAAATAAAGTTTTTTTGGAACACATCCATGCTCTTTTGTTTACATATTGTCTATGGCCACTTTCATGCTACAACCAAAGAGGTGAGTGGCTGTAACAGAGACCTTATGACCCATGAAGCAAACGCAAATGGTTTGCACTCATCTACTAACTTGAAGTTTGAACCCACCCAGCTGAGCTATAGAAGAAAGTCCTGACAATCTGCTTCCATAAAAGACCACAGCCAAGAAAACCCTAAAAAGCTCAGTTCTACTCGGTAACATGTGGGGTACCATGAGTCGAAATTGACCCGAGGGCAACAGGTTTGTTTTTTTATTTATTTTTGTTTTTGGTTTATGTGCTAAGTGGAGTTCCTGGGTTGTGCAAATGGTTAATGCACTCACCTGCTAACCAGAAGGTTGGAGTTCGAGTCCACCGAAAGATGCCTCAGAAGAAAGGCCTGACTATGTACTTCTGAAAAAATCAGCCTTTGAAAACACTGTGGAGCACAGTTCTACTCAGACACACACGGGGTCACCAGGAGTCGGGGTCGACTCCACGGCAACTAAACCAAAAAATCCCGTTGCTGTCAAGTCAATTTTGACTCACAGTGACCCTATAGGACAGAGTAGAACTACCACGTAGGGTTTCCAAGGAGCAGCTGGTGGATTTGAAACTGCTAACCTTCTGGTTAGCAGCCAAGCTCTTTAACCAGTGCACCACCAGGGCTCCCGACAGCAACTGGTATGGGCTAAATTATTTTACCTAGTCCTAAAAGCAACCCTGTTAGGTAGACATGAACACTCCCTTTCATGGATTTAGGAACTGAAGTTAAGAGAAGTTAAATAACTAAGATTGTATAGGTGATAAGTTTTGATGCCAGGTCTTAAATACACATTAGCCACATCCGCTGCCATCAAGTCAATTCCAACTCATAGTGACTCTATAGGACAGAGTAGAGCTACTTCATAGGGTTTCCAAGGTGTAATCTTTACAGAAGTAAGCTGCCACATCTTTCTCCTGTGGAGAGGCTGGTGGGTTTGAACCACTAAACTTTTGGTTAGTGGCTGTGCACTTAATCACTGCACACATAGAGCTACTTAAGTCTCAAATACAAGTCTCAAATTATTGTACCATACTATTTCCTATACACTCTTCTGTACAAGAATGTAAATTTGTTACACAACTCCAAAAGCAAAGATGAAAAGAATTGTGGGATTGTAGAAAAGGAATTAGCAGTTTCTTGAGTTAAAAAAAAAACCCCACACCCATTGCCATCCAGTCGATTCTGACTCATAGTAACCCTATAAGACAGAGTAGAACTGCCCCATAGGATCTCCAAAGAGCACCTGATGGATTTGAA
Organism: Dugong dugon; assembly: GCA_030035585.1. NCBI lineage: Eukaryota > Metazoa > Chordata > Mammalia > Sirenia > Dugongidae > Dugong > Dugong dugon. The sequence goes on from CM057465.1 coordinate 48,690,202, forward strand.
CTGCTGACCTTTTGGTTAGCTGCCAAACTCTTAACCATTACGCCACCAGGGTTTCCTGACTTTCATGAGTAGCAGGTCACAAATATTGGGACCTAATATACCACAGAGGTATCTAGCAAGACTGACATGGAGCTAAGGCTGAGAAAGTAGCCTCAAGTACTTGTCATTAGCCATGGAAATACTCTCTTCAGGCTCTCATTCACCAAAGGATGAAGACTCTTAGCACGGAAATCAAAGTAACTTATAAGGAAGTATCTTTCTACATTACGTGAATTAATCTTTATGACATAAAAGAATATAAACCTTGAACTGTATTCAATAAATCTTCCCAATTTTCCAGTGCATTATTAAAGTAGCTCAATTTAAAAGTCACTCTCTGGCTTTTTTTTAAAAAAAAATACTATGTCCAATACAGCAGTAGTTGCAGCTGAAATTCTGCTGAAATTCTATTTGTCGTGGATTGATCTCTGAAGGCGTATTTCCTTTAGAAACTAGTCTTGGAAAATTCACTGAAAAATATATAGTACTTTAAATGAAAGGAGTTAAAATATAAGAGATGAAGGCTGTATCTTTATGTGGTGGCTGAACCAAACTGAAATATAGCTTAAACATTAATTTTAACTGTATCTCTGATTACAACGAAATGTACAAAGACAGGAGTTAGAAAACCAAAAGGGAAGAACACACTCAGCTGAAAGAACTGAAGAAAAGATTCAAGCCTTGAGTTGTAGTATTGAAGGATTTGATGCCAAATAGGCATTCAGAGAATTGAACTAATATTTAAGATATAAGAATATATGTTGGCTATGTTGTAATCTATTTTTTTTTTTTTGGCAAATTGATAAGATCCAAATTTGATTTCGAATGAGTAAAATGTCTCTCTATATTGCTGTCCATAGATTGCTTATCACTACTATTATTTTGGATTGTTGTAAGATTCGTTAATAGCCTGAGATATACAGATGACACAACCTTGCTTACTAGAAGCAAAGAGGACTTGAAGCACTTACTGATGAAGATCAAAGCTTTCAGTATGGATTACAACTCAACATAAAGAAAACAAAAATATTCACAACTGGAGGAATAAGCAACATCATGATAAACAGAGAAAATATTGAAGTTGTCAAGGATTTCATTTTTCTTGGATCCACAATCAATGCACATGGAAGCAGCAGTCAAGACATCAAATGACTTATTGCATTGGGCAGATCTGCTGCAAAAGACCTCTTGAAAGTTTTAAAAAGCAAAGACGTCACTTTGAGGACTAAGGTGTGCCTAATCCAGGACATGATATTTTCAGTCACCTCATATGCATGCGAACCTGGACTATGAATAAGGAAGATGGAAGAAGATAGATGTCTTTGAATTATAATGTTGGTGAAGAACCTTGAATGTGCCATGGACTGCCAGAAGAACAAAGAAATCTGTCCTGAAAGAAGTACAGCCAGAGTGCTCCTTGGAAGTGAGGGTGGTGAGACTTTGTCTAATGCACTCTGGACATGTTATCAGGAGAGACCAGTCCCTGGAGAAGGACATCATGCTTGGTAGGCAGAGGGTCAGTGAAAAAGAGGAAGACCCTCAAAGAGACAGATTGACACAGTGGCTACAACAATGGACTAATCAAACATAGCAAAGATGGTGAGGAAGGTGCAGAACTGGACAGTGTTTCATTCTGTTTTACATAGGGATGCTCTGAGTCTAAACTCTATGGCACCTAACAACAATAACAACCATAATATTTCTCAGATTTCTTTTATGTCAACTTTCTCTTATGGCAAAGTTCTTTTTTTTTTTTTTTTCAGAAAAAGAAATGTGCAAGTGCTTATTACATTTTACTTGCTGATTCCTGTTCTTCACCCCCATGCCTCCCTACATGCAGCCCATCATGCCCACCCACCTCCCCACTGCATCTTACCATTCTTCAAGAAGTTAACTGTTACCATAATTGCCACATAGATACATGGACTGCAGTGTGTCTGAAAGCCAGGACAAAGCCATGATCCCAGGAACTCTATGTGGCAGGTCAGGCAGCAATCAAGGTGGCAGAAGTGGACACCCTAAAATGTGAGTTGTAATGATGGAGAATATTCCATGTATAGGATCACCAAAGAGAAGATGTTTTAAAGATATATCTTTTTTTAAAGATATTAGTACCTAAAAGAGCAAAATAGAAATAACTAACAAACAAATAAGTAAAACAATAAAAGCCAACATTTTAATAATTGTAGTCCATGACACAATAAAATTGCCTATGTCCATTAAAATGGCAATTAGAAGTCTATGCAAAACAGATTGTCAAACTAAATAGCAAAATTTTATGAAATGATGTAAGCGAAAATATCAAAGTTCAAACTTGGGTTCTTGGATTACATGAAATCTATTAACCTACACTGGCTAATCTGGGCAGAGAGAGAGAGAAAGAGAAAGATTGAACAATCAGTTCTTGACAGACAGGAGGAAGGGGCACCTCCAGAGATCTGGGAATCAGAACTAAGTATATCAAAACACTCATAGTTCCAAAGACAGTGCTAGGAACAAAGCCCACAAAGAAGCTATAAATAAATGAATGAATGAATATTCTTTTCTGCCTTTACGAAACTTGAGAGGTATACATAGAGAATGTTTTTATGATATTAACAACAGTTTTTCTTTTAGTACCATTTTGAGGGCGCATTCTCATCATCATTTTATTAATTGAGGGGAGGGATGGGCAAATACATTTTCTTTTATTAATTATTTTAATAACATTTTATTGTGTTTTAGGTGAACGTCAACACAGCAAATTTAGTTCCCATTTAGCAGTTTTTATGAAATTGTTCCATGGCATTGGTTACAATTTTCACAACTTTTCAGCCTTCTCATTGTTGCCATTCTGTTTATTCTGTTTCCATTGATTTAGCGTCCCTTCCCCTCCTTGCCTTCTCGTCTTTGCTTTTGGGTAAATGTTGACCGTTTGGTTTCATATAGTCGATTGTTTAAGGGAGCACATTACTCACAGGCAATATTGTTTATTTTATAAGCCAATCTATTATTTGGCTGAAAGACGACCTCCAGAAATAACGTCAGTTCCAAGTTCAAGACTTATTTTAGTGCAACAGTCTCAGGGGTTCCTCTAGTCACTATCGGTCCAGTAGGTCTGGCCTTTTTTAGGAATTTGAATTTTGTTCTAGATTTTTCTCCCAAAAATACATTTTAAAATTATTTAAAAAGTGCTACCTCAGATATAAACACTTTACTTCATACCTTACCGTAATAAGTTGGGAAGTTGAGAAATGACTGAGCTCCCTTCAGATTCTATGATTGCAATCTTTCCATTAAAAAAATAAATCATCTCACTGAAGAATTAAAAATGTCGCAGCTATTTAAAAAGTGAAAAACTAAAAAATGAATCAAATAATAAGATATTTGTTGCATTGATTTCTAAATGCATAAAGCTGTCAAACCTGTTAAAATTTATGAAGTTTAAATTTTGTTTTTGACCTTTGTCATGCTTTTGTAATTTTATAGAACTTCAAATGAGATAAAAAATAAGTATGGATGATTGAAAATAAAAATATATACATGAGGAATAGAATGTTGTAGGGGTATTATTTCTATCTTTTGAATACAAGTTACAGTATATTTTTCTCTCATGAAAAGTGATCTGGGATGGTATCATTACTGCTTATTAGGATAAACTATAGAAATAAAGATCTTTTATTCATTTTTTTAAAATGACATTGTATCAATGCTTCTTTTTACATGTAATTGTGCAGAGGAATTTTTCAATACTTTTAATTATCAATCATATTGATTGTGGCAGTGAGTGTCAAAGATCCATAGATATCTCATAAGCAGATGATGATAGAATATGAGGGTGGCAGACCCCTTTGAATGACTTAGCCAGTTATTGCCGTTGCTCAGTCTCTTTTTTGATGAATTATACCTTAGAGAAGGCTCTTACACACATACAGGAGTATAAAAAAAACTTAGGCTAAAGGCCAAGATTCTTGACACTCACATGATTTTTATGTTTTTCTTTTCTTCATATCTTCAAGTAGCTGCCAAATCCTGCCTCTTCTTTCCTTGTAACATCTACAGAGATTTTCTCCTCCTTTGTTTTTCTCTCCTTTAGTCAGCAGTATGTGGATGAGTACATTCTGAGACAGAAATATGGTAACAGATTCCTGGAAATAACCTGATCAATATTCATATAAAGGAGTAAATGCACTACAGTAATGGCAATTATTAACTAATGTTTCTTCTCTTAAAGTGTGGTCCCTAGCTCACGTAGAGTATCAAGCTCATCAAACCTAGGTGATTTCAGCACTCTGTGGACCATTTGTTTTTTATTTTCTTTGTTTTTGCCCCAGGTATTCAGCAAATATAAGAAGCAGTCACTTGATTGAGAGGGAGTTTGTATTATACACACCTCAACCATTTATTCTTATTTTCAGTGGCATGTAAATCCCAGTTTCCGTGGTTACTTCTGTCATCAATCCTGAGCATTGTAGGTTTAATCCACACACATCCCATTGGAAAAGAATCAAGTATTCCAGGAGGTGTGATGGAGAAAAATGAAAAAAATACAAGCTAATGTTTCTTGTGTACCTCTTATATATCACACATTAAAGTAGGAATTTTCTCATTTCATAGCCATCAGAATGGAAATTCCACCACTCATCTGTCAGTTTGTCATACTGTGGTGGCTTGCATGTTACTGTGATGCTGGCTGCTATACCACCAGTATTCAAATACCAGCAGAGTCACCGATAGTGGACAGGTTTCAGTGGAGTTTCTAGACTAAAACAGACTAGGAAGACCTGGCACTCTACTTAATAAAAAATTGGCCAGTGAAAACCTTATGAATAGCAGTGGAGCATTGTCTGATATAGTGCCAGAAGATAAACCCCTCAGGTTGGAAGGCACTCAAGATATGACTGGGGAAGAGCTGCCTCCTCAAAGTAGAGTCAACCTTAATGACGTGGATGGAGTAAAGGTTTCTGAACCTTTATTTGCTGATGTGGCACGACTCAAAATGAGAAGAAAAAGCTGAAAACATCAATTATTAATAATCAAAATGTGGGATGTATGAAGTATGAATCTAGGAAAACCGGAAGTTGTCAAAAATGAAATGGAATGCATTAAGATAGATATCTGAGACATTAGTGAGATGAAATAAACTGGTATTGGCCATTCTGAATCAGACAATCATTTGGTTGACTATGCTGGGAATGACAAATTGAAGAGAATGATCACATACATTGTCAAAAAGAACATTTCAAATCTATACTGAAGTACAGTGCTGTCAGTGATAGGGTAATACCCATATGCCTACAAGGAAGATCAATTAATACAACTATTATTTAAATTGATGCACTAACCAATAATGCCAAAGATGAGGAAACTGAACACTTTTACCAACTTCTGCAGTCTGAAATTGATCAAACATGCAATCAAGATGCATTGATAATTATTGGTGATTGGATTGCAAAACTTGGAAATAAAGAAGGATTATTAGTTGGAAAATATGGCCTTGGTGACAGAAATGATGCCAGAGATCACATGATAGAATTTTGCAAAACCTACTACCTAGTTATTAGAAATACCTTTTTCAACTACATAAATGGTGACTGTACACATGGACCTTCCCAGATGGACTACACAGGAATCAAATCAATTACATCTGTGTAAAGAGATGATGAGAAAGTTCAATATCATCAGTCAGAACAAGGCCAGGGGCTGACTGCAGAATAGAACATAAACTGCTTATATGCAAGTTCAAATTGAAGTTCAAGAAAATTAGAACAAGTCCACGAGAGCCAAAGTATGACCTTTAGTGTATCTCATTTGAATTTAGAGGCCATCTCAAAAACAGATTCAAGACATTGAACATTAATGACTGAAGATCAGATGAGTTGTGGGATGGCATCAAGGACATCATCAAAGCAAAAGGTCATTAAAAAGACAAGAAAGAAAGAAAAGACCAAAACGGATGTCAGAAGAGACTCTGAAACTTGCTCATGAACGTAGAGTAGCTAAGGTGAATGGAAGAAATGATGAGGTAGAAGAGTTAAACAGAAGATTTCAAAGGGCGGCTTCAGAAGACAAAGTAAAGCATTATGATGAAATGTGTGAAGATCTGGAGTTAGAAAACCAAAAGGGGAGAACACGCTCCACATTTCCCAAGCTGAAAGAACTGAAGAAAAAATTCAAGCCTCAAGTTGTAGTATTGAAAGATTCTATGGGCAAAATATTGAACGACACAGGAAGCATCAAAAGAAGATGGAAGGAGAACACTGACTGACTGTTCCAGAAAGAATTGATTGACATTCAACTATTTCAGGAGGTAGCATATGATCAAGAGCTAATGGTATTGCAGGAAGAAATCCAAGCTGCACTGAAGGCATTGGTGAAAAACAAGGCTCCAAGAATTGATGGAATACCAACAGAGATGTTTCAATAAATGGATGCAGTGCTGGAAGTGCTCACTCATCTATGCCAAGAAATTTGGAAGACAGCTACCTGACCAACTGACTGGAAGAGATCCATATGTGTGCCCATTCCAAAGGAAGGTTTCTAGCGGAGTGTAGAAATTGTCTAACAATATCATTAATATCACACACAAGTAAAATTTTGCTGAAGATAATTCCAAAATGGTTGCAGCAGTACATCGACAGGGAACTGCCAGAAATCCAAGCCACATTCAGAAGAAGACTTGGAATGAGGGATATCATAGCCAATGTCAGAGAGATCTTGGTTGAAAATAGAGAATACCAGAAAGATGCTGACCTGTGTTTTACTGACTATGCGAAACCATTGTACTGTATGTAGCATAACAAGTTATGGATAGCATTGCAAAGAATGGGAATTCCAGAACATTTAATTGTGCTGATGCAGAACCTGTACATAGACCAAGAGGCAGTCAGTCAAACAGAACAGGGGGATACTGTGTGATTTAAAATCGGGAAAGGTGTGTGTCAGGGTTGTATCCTTTCACAATACTTATTCAATCTGTATGCTGAGCAAATAATCCGAGAAGCTGAACCACATGAAGAAGGATGCGGCATTAGGATTGGAGAAAGACTCATTAACAACCTGTCTTATGCAGATGACATACAGCCTTGCTTGCTGAAAGTGAAGAGGACTTGAAGCACTTACTGATGAAGATCAAAGACCACAGCCTTCAGGATGGATTACACCTTAACGTAAAGAAAACAAACAAAAATCCTCACAACTGGATCAAAACAGCATCACGATAAATGGAGAAAATACGGATTTTGTCAAGGATTTCATTTGGATCCACAATCAACATCCACGGAAGCAGTAGTAAAGAAATCAAAGGACATATTGCATAGGGCAAATCTACTGCAAAATACCTCTTTACAGCGTTAAAAGCAAAGATGTCACTTTGAGGACTAAGGTGCACCTGACGCAAACCATGGTATTTTCAGTCTCCTCATATGCATGCGAAAGCTGGACAATGAACAAGGAAGATGGAAGAAGAATTGATGTCTCTGATTTATGGTGTTGGCAAAGAATATTGAATATACCATGGACTGCCAGAAGAATGAAGAAATACGTCCTGGAAGAAGTACAGCCAGAATGCTACTTAGAAAGAAAGAAGGTGGGACTTCATCTTGCCTACTTTGGACACTTTATCAGGAGGGACCAGTCCCTGGGGAAGGACATCATGCTTGGTAAAGGAAAGGGTCAGTGAAAAAGAGGAACACCTTCAATGAGATGGACTGACATAGTGTCTGTAATAATGGGCTCAAACATAGAAAAGATTGTGAGGATGGCAAAGGGCCAGGCAGAGTATCGTTCTGTTGTAGATAGGGTCGTGATGAGTCGGAACCATCTAGATGGCACCTAACCACAACAAACAACAAAAATGCAAACTGAAGTCCCTGGGTATTCCAAATGTTTAATAGCTTGTCTGCTATTGGAAATGTTGGCAGTCGGAGACCACCTAGAGGTCCCTGGGAAAAAAGGTCTGGTGTTCTACTTCCACAAATCAGCACTGAAAACCCCATTGAGCATAGTTCTACTCTGACACACAAGGGGTCACCATGAGTCAGAGATGACTTGATGGCAACTAGTATTTGGTATAGAATGGAAACTACCGATGTACAGGGATTTTGTTTTGTTCACTACTGTATCTTAGGTGCCTTGAACACGGCCTGACAAAAAGTAGGCTCTAAATGCATGAATGAATAAATTGACATGGCATCTTGTTTAAACCAGCAGTAGCTTTTTATATAATGTGATGAGAAAGTTTAAGTAGTTTGCTTTGGTTCTCATTGCTAATGGTAATAAGTAGCAGATGTGATTAAAATGCACATATATGTGACTCTAAGTTAATGCTTTTAAAAACTTAACTGAACGCTACTTCCTGTTCAGAGTAACATCTTTGACATGTAATCACAAAACAATAAAATGTTGAATGTGTGCAAAACATAAAAAATTAAATTAAAGACGGGTCTCCCATATAAGTTTAAGTGCTTCTATTCATTAATGTTTATCAGGGTTCTAACTTTTGCCATTATCTTGGCACAGAACTGATGCTTTTTTTTTTCATTTTCTTTTAATACAATATACCTTATTGTCTTCTTGTGAGTCTTAAGAGAGCTGCCAAAGGGTAGTTATCAGCAGTTAGGTTTTCAGAAATCACTCATGTTACTTACTTTAGCTTTCATTGTGATTAAACAAAGACCTGCCTTTATACATTATCATTTGATAAGCACTAAAGTATTATATCTGTGTCTGATAAAATTCAGATTAAAAAAGAATCCATTTATTTCAGAAATGCCTGGCACAACTTGTTTCAGCATCTCAGTGTTGCCTGTACACACTCAAAAGTATGGCTACATGCTAAGCCCATTCCATTTCCCTGTTACCCTAAAAGAATTCCTAATTAAAACTCTATTCTTAGTTTCGTTTTTTTTTTTAATTACACACAGAAATTTCACTCATGAAGGAAATGGAATGGTATTCTATAAATAGCAATGGATTTGTCAAAGCTGATCTACATCTGAGTCATAACTCTACCAATTCAATAGCTATGAGAACTTGAACAAGTCACGTAATTTCTCTAAGTCTCAACTGACCTGTATGTAAAATGTGGACCAAAATTCTTGTGTCAACTGTCCCGTGGGGCTGTTGTGTGCATTAGGTAAGAGAATATATATGAGACCATTTTATACATTGTAAGACACTAAACAAATGTCTCTTATTAGTGATAGCATGATAATTAATATTTACATTTGTGGCTGCTTTTCTGATGAGCTGTCCCACACTTACTTTCACTATGATCAGTAATAATTAATTCCTCCTTTCCTTCTTCTCCTTTCCTTTTCTGTCTCCTTCTACAAATGGATTTGAGGCATTCTGCAACTAAATGTGTATAATATGATCAACAAACCATGAAGGAAGAGAAGAAATTTGAATAATAAAAAGTGAATAGTAAATAAACATGAGACTATGTTAATATAGATAACACTCTGATTGAGAACAAACTTATTTTATTTTATTGTGGTAAATATGTACAGCAAAGCATTTGCCATTTCAATCATTTTTACATGTAAAATTCAGTGACATTAATTATGTTCACTATGTTGTGTAACCATCACCACTATCCATTTCCAATCCCTAAGTGGTACAAATGGTTAAGTGCCCGACTACTAACCGAGAAATCTGTGGTTCAAACCCACCCAGAGGTGCCTCCGAAGACAGGCCTGGTGATCTGCTTCCAAAAGGTCACAGCCTTGAAGTTTTATTCTGCACACACAGGGTTTCCATGAGTCGGTATCAACTCTAGGGTAACTAACAACAACGAAAACTCCCCTGTTCCTCCTCCCACCCAGCCCTAGTAACTACAAGTAAACCTTGGCCTCTGTGCATTTGTCTATTCTTGATACTTCATGTATGTGGGGTCAGATATTTTCCTTTTGTGTCTGACTTATTTCACTCAGCATAAGGTTCATTCACGTCATAGTATGTATAAAAGTTTCATTTCTCTTTATGGCGAGTAACATTCCATTGCATGTATATACCATATTTTGCTTACCTGCTTATCTGTTGATGCACATTTGAGTTGTTTTCATCTTTTGTCTGTTGTGAATAGTTCTATAATGAACACTGGTGTACAAGAACAAGCTTTTGATCATAGAACTTGATGTGGATAGTGTGATACCAAAAGAAAAAAAAAAAACCCAAACCCGTTGCTGTCAAATCGACTCCAACCCATAGTGACCCTTTAGGACAGAGTAAAACTGCCCCAGAGGGTTTCCAAGAGGCAGCTGGCAGATTCAAACTGCTAACCTTTTTGATTAACAGCCAGTAGCTCTTAACCACTGCACCACCAGGGCTCCGGATAGTACGATTAAAAAACAAAACAAAACAAAACCCGTTGCTGTTGTCGATTCCCACTCATAGCAACCGTATAGGACAGAATAAAACTGCTCCATAGGGTTTCCAAGGAGCAGCTAGTGGATTCAAACTGCCGACCTTTTGGTTAGCAGCCAAACTCTTAACCACTGTGCCACTAGGGCCCCAGATAGTATAACACTTGTTTATTAGGATGATGCAGAGGCACTGACAGTTTCTGAGGAGCATTGTGATCTAACAGAAATGAATTCTACTCACTGTATTTTGACTGTGCTTCATTCATTCAACAAGTATATATTGAACACGTTCTATGTGCCACACACTGTGGTAGGCACTGAGGAAACAACGAAAACAAAATGGACGTGTCCTGACTTGGAGAAAATTTGGGTGAAAAAACAGACATGAAAAAACACATACCTAGCGATAAAAATGTGTATTTTTATAAATGTCATAAATAACATGAAGGAGGAGAAGAACTGAGTTCTCTAAGAGGGAATAACATGGGCCAAAACAAAACAAACCCGTTGCCACTGAGTTGATTCCAACCCATAGTGACCCTATAGGCAGAGTAGATCTGCCCCACAGGGTTTCCAAGGAGCAGCTTGTGGATTTGAACTGCAGACCTTTTGGTTAGCAGCTGTAGCTCTTAACCACTACACTGCCAGGGTTTGCATAATAAGGGCAACCTATTTCAAGTTGGGGTGGAAGGGCAGGAACATGCTCTTTGAGGAAATATTTGGGTGCATTTTAAATATTTACAATTTTCTGAAAATTCATCATCTGAACCTGTACATTAATTCATTAATGTATTCATTCAACTAGTACTTGAGGGTCAGTGTCTATGGGTATGGAAAGAAAAACGTTAATAGCTAACTTTTATTGAGCCCTTATTATATACCATACATTGTTGTAAGCACTTTATATATAAACATCTTTCGTTCTTAACGACATCTCCATGAGGTAGGACATATTATTACACCCATGTTATAGATGAGGAAAATAAAGAGCAATAAAGTAAGTGACTTGCCTTAGTTCAGTAGTTAGTAACTAGCAATGAAAGGATTTCATGTCCATAGTCTGACACCACATCACATAACTCTAACCACCAACTTATTAGCTTTGCTGAGCTCAGTGATCTAGAAATAAAGAGCAACGCAATGTTCTCAGTCCTAAAATGAAGATATGCAGGTGGACCTTTGGGGATATGAGAGAAAACCTACCTCAGGACAGGTAAAAGGGCTTGCTTCTCAGGGAAGTCTTTGTTTGACTCAAGTCTTAAAAGTGTGAGAAGGATTAGCCTAAGGCCTACTTGCTGCTCTAGGATGAATAACATGATACAGTCTTTGGAATTTTGGAAACTGAAAAAGGTTAAGGAGGGAAAAAAGGCGTAAGCATAGAACCGAAAATAGTGCAGTGGCTTTGGGGAAACCACAGAATTTGAGCATGATCATCCTTATAGGAAAAGACTAGAATTGAGGCTGGGGAGATACGTTACAGATAGATCACAAAGGACCTTCTGATCCATGCTAAGGAGTTTGTGCTTTATCTTGAATGCCATGTGGAAAGCTATTTCAAGAAGATAGTTGGTGTTAAATTTGAGAATAATCCCTCTATCAGCAGCATAGGGGATAGACTGGAAGAGGTGGGGTGACCATTTGGGAGGCTGTTGCAGTAATTGAATTGAAAAATGACAAGGGCTTGAAATAAAGAAATAGAATTTAAAAGGAAGATATGGATTAAGTAACTATTTAGAAGATCAATGTAAAGGACTTGGAAATCAACTTGGATGTGAATTCTGAGTGAGAAAGGTATAGTCTAGAAGGATTTCCCTGATATCTAACCTGAGAGACTGAGTATATTGTATACTGATGTCATTCACCTCATCACGGAAATCAAGGAGAGGGATGTATCTTAGAGAAAGCATGTTACATTTAAATTTGAACTCTAGGATTTTAAGGTTTCTTAGAGATGGCAAGTATCTAGCAGGTAGTTGAATACGTAGATCTTCTGCGTAGCAGTGAGTTGTGGGCTGGAAATACGGCCTTGTTACTTAAAGCCAAGAAAATGAATAAGGGAAGCTGTATATAGTAATAGGAGTCTTTGGGTGGTGCAAATAGTTGACACACTCAGCTGCTAAGCAAAATGTTGAAAGTTCGAGTCCACTCAGAGGCAACTTGGAAGAAAGGCCTGATGATCTCTGTTTGAAAAATCAGCCATTGAAAACCTTATGGAGTACAGTGCTACTCCAAAACCCATGAGGTCACCATGAGTTGGGATTGACTCAATGGCAACTGCTTCCCCCCCCCCCCCCCCCCCGCTTTTCCAAAATATGTTGCCATGGAGAAAAAGAGAGTGAGTGAGTATGTAAGGGGAGGAAGGTGAACTACGGAAGACTTTTTTTCTTTTCAAATGTTGGAAAAATTTGAGCATGTTTACATGCTAAAGGGGAAGAATAAAGCGATACTGGTGTTACAAAGGAGAGAGCATGATTCAAGTATGCATGTTAATTTTTCAAGTACATAGAAGATATGATTAAACAAAACCCGTCATTTCCAGATTGTGGAGATTAGCAGCATGACCAAGAAATTGTGTGGTTTCTTTACTTCGGAAATAACCTTTCTCAAAGTTGTTGTCAAGTGCATCAACTCGGTTCCAATTCATAGCAACCCTATGTACAACAGAAAGAAACATTGCCGGTCCTGTGACACCTTCATACTCACGGTTATGCTTGAGCCTATCCTTGCAGCCACTGTGTCAATCCATCTCATTGAAGGTATTCCTCTCTTTCACTGACCCTCTGCTTTGCCATGCATGATGCCCTTCTCCAGGGACTGGTCCCTCCTGATAATGTGTCCAAAATACGCGAGACCAAGTCTAGCCATCTTTGCTTCTAAGGAGCATTCTGGCTGTACTTCTTCCAAGACAGATTTGTTTGTTCTTCTAGCAGTCCATGGTATATTCAATATTCTTCACCAAAACCATAATTCAAATGCATCAATTCTTCCTCGGTCTTCCTTATTCATTGTCCAGCTTTCCCATGCGTATGAGATGATTGAAAACAATGCCCTGGGTCAATTGCACCTTAATCCTCATCGTGACATCTTTGTTATTTAACACTCTAAAGAGATCTTTTGCAGCAGGTTTGCCCAATGCAATGTGCCATTTGATTTCTTGACTGCTGCTTCCATGGGTGTTGATTGTGGATCCAAGTAAGATGAAATTCTTGACAACTTAAATATTTTCTCTGTTTATCACAATGCTGCTTATTGATCCAGTTGTGAAGATTTTTGTTTTCTTTATGTTGAGGTGTAATCCATACTGAAGGCTTTGATCTTCATCAGTAAGTGCTTCAAGTCCTCTTTGCTTTCAGCAAGCAAGGTTGTGTCATCTTCATATCGAAGGTTGTTAATGAGCCTTCCTCCAATCCTGATGCTGTCTTCCTCCTCACACAGTCCAGCCTCTCAGATTATTTGCTCAGCATACAGAGTGAGTAAGTATGGTGAAAGGATACAACCCTGACACACACCTTTCCTTCTTTTAAACCAGTTAGTATCCCCTTCTGTTTGAACGACTGCCTCTTGGTCTATGTACAAGTTCCTCAGGAGCACAATTAAGTGTTCTGGAATTCCCGTTCTTTGCAATGCTATCCACAACTTGATATGATCCACACAATTGAATGCCTCTGCATAGTCAATAAACCACAGGTAAACATATTCCTAGTATTCTCTGCTTTCAGCCACGATCCGTCTGATACCAGCAATGATATCCCTTGTTCCCTCTCCTCTTCTGAATCAGGCTTGAATTTCTGGCAGTTTCCTATCGATGTACTCCTGCAATGGTTTTTGAATTATCTTCAGCAAAATTTTTCTTTCGTGTGATATTAATAATATTGTTAGATAATTTCCACTTTCCATTGGAATACCTTTATTTGGAATGGGCACAAATATGGATCTCTTCCAGTCGGTTGGCTACGTAGCTGTCTTCCAATTTTCTTGGAATGGACAAGTTAACACCGCCAGTGCTGCATCCGTTTATTGAAGTATCTCAGTTGGTATTCTGCCCTTTCCTGGAGCCTGTTTTTTTGCCAATATCTTTAGTGCAACTTGGATTTGTTCCTTCAATACCATTCTTTCTTGATCATATTCTACCTTCTGAAATGGTTGAACATCGACCAATTCTTTTTGGTATGGTGACTCTGTGTTTTGATACTTCCTGTTTCGTTCAGTGTCTATCATGGGTGATCCTGCTGATATTTGAAATACCGGTGGCCTAGCTTCTGGCATCACAGCAACACACAAGTCACCATACCACGGTAGGACAAACTGAGAAAACATTTCTCAAAATAATCAAGTTTATTCTTTATCATCTGCAAGTTAAAGAGATTCACCTTTCATGGTGAAATTATTCTAAGTTACCAATGAGTTGGGACTTACTTGGAATCTTGAAGGGCTGAATAAATGTGAAAGTTCCATGATGAACTTTGTTTTATTCACTCTTACTGTATTTATAGATTTTATTCACCCCTACATTGCCAGAAGTTGGGACGGTAGCTGATTCAAAATACATACTTCAAAGTATTTGGTGAATGAGAGATTGGTTGAAACTAACTGTGTGAAAGGTCTAACATAGAAAGCAATTAATACCAGATTCCAGCCTGTTTAAGCCAATAGGTCTTGAAAATCACAGATTAGGAAGCCTGTGAAGAATTTGATCTTTAAATGAACATTACTTACGGATTCATTCAATATACGTTAAAGTGAACATTTACTTAGACATTGAATTTTTATTAAAAATGATATTGACGAGTGGGTTAACTTCTATATTGCTTTTACTAAAAACACTGTAAAATGTTAAGGGTAGATAAAAAAAAGAGAAAAGGGGGTCCTATGTGTTAGACTACTGCCATTAAACCAGTGGTAATACCAACAATAAAATCCAAGCTTCAACATTCAAAGATGGTAAGTAAGGTCAGTTTCTAGAGTCATCAAATTCTTTCATATATTTTTGAAGAGAAGAGAATTTGCATTCCAAAAGGACTATCTCAGAGGAAATGATGAAACTCAATCATTTCAGACCTGTGCTTATTCATCCAGCCATACTGTTCTTTTTTCTTTCTTTTTTACACATAAAATTTAATAAAATGAGCACTATCATTAACTGTATAGATATAGAATCCTGACATTGGAAATTATAGGCTGAATTCACGAAGAGATCATGATTATAGGCTTTTTATTATATAGTTTATTATATAACATTTTTAGCATGTAAGTAGCATTCCTATTTATTATCATCAGCTATTTCCACACTTTAACCACTGGTTTTAACAATACTTACTATTGTATTTACAGTACCTACAAAGTTACATTTTTTTCTGTAAATAAAGGAAGATGACAATTATCACAGGAAAACATATTTTACACATGAATGAACAGAGTACAAGCGTGACACTTATTTCTTAAGATTTAGATGTGAAAAGTAGCTGGTTAGGAACTTTAGCTTTTATATTTAACAAACCTTTCAATAATATCACCAAGTGCTTCCTGTGTATTAAGCAATGGTTAAACAACAATAGGAAATTTAAGTCAAACATCCCCAAGTAGGAGATGCAATATGTTGAATTATTTCCATTAGCACTACTTCCTTAGGTGAGATTTTGGGTAGAGATTTCCCCTAGGATAGTACTGTAAACAAGAGATTTACTTCTTTGAGTCATTTAGTTAGTCTTCTACTCTTTATAGACTGGAATAGTATCATGACATATATACTAAAGCTAACTTGGGGAATATTTCAGGGGTTTGCAGATCATTTAAACTCATATTTGCTTTTGTTGACGTTTTTGAAATTCCTCCTGACTGTGTTTTTCTTTATATTGAGGTGTAATCCACACTGAAGGCTGTAGTCTTTGATCTTCATCAGTAAGTCCTTCATGTCCTCTTCAGTTTCTGCAAGCAAGATTGTGTCATCAGTGTATCACGGGTTGTTAATGAATCTTCCTCTAATCTTGATGTTGCCTTCCTCCTCACATAGTCCAGCCTTTCAGACTATTTGCTCAGCATACAGATTGAATAAGTACGGTGGAACGATACAAACCTGAAGCAGACCTTTCCTGGCTTTAAACCATGCAGTATTCTCGTGCTCTGTTCAAACTTCTGCCTCTTGGACTATGTACAGGCTCCTCATGAGCACAATTAAGTGTTCTGGAATTCCCACATTTGGCAATGTTATCCATAATTTGCTATGATCCACACAGCCAAATGCCTTTGCATAGTCATCAAAACACAGGTAAACATTTTGGTATTCTCTGCTTTCAGCTAAACTCTATCTGACATTGCCAATGATTTCTCTCGTTCCACATCTTCTTCTGAAGCAGGCTTGAATTTCTGGCAGTTTCCTGTCAATGTACTGCTGCAACTGGTTTAATTATCTTTAGCAACATTTTACTTGCATGTGATGTTAATGATCTTGTTTGATAATTTCTGCATTCTGGTGGATCACCTTGCTTTGGAATGGACACAAATATGGATCTCTTCCAATGGATAGGTCATGTAGCTGTCTTCCAACTTTCTTGGCATGGATGAGTGAGGGCTTCCAGAGTTGCATCCATTTGTTGAAATATCTCAGTTGGTATTCCACCAACTTCTGGAGCCTTGTTTTTTGCCAATGCCTTCAGTGCAGCTTGGACTTCTTCCTTCACAACCATCGGTTCTTGATCATATGTTACCTTCTGAAATGGTTGAACATCGACCAGTTCTTTTTGGTACAGTGACTCTGTGTATTCCTTCCATCTTTGTTTGATGCTTCCTGCATCGTTCAGTATTTTGCTCATAGAATTCCTCAGTATTACAACTTGAGGCTTGAAGTTTTTCTTCAGTTCTGTCAGCTTCAAGAATTCAGAGTATGTTCTTCACATTTGGTTTTCGAACTCCAAGTCTGTGCACAATTCATTACAATACTTTACTTTGTCTTCTCAAACCACCTTTGAAATCTTCAGTTCTTTTACTGCATCATTTCTTCCTTTTGTTTTAGCTACTCGACATTCAAGAGCAAGTTTCAGAGTCTCTTCTGACATCCATTTTGGTCTTTTCTTTCCTTTCTTTCCAATGACCTTTTTTGCTTTCTTCATTCATGATGTCCTTGATGTCATCCCACAACTCTTCTTTTCTTTGGTCATTAATGTATAATGTGTCAAATCTATTCTTGAGATGATCTCTAAATTCAAGAGGGATATTCTCAAGGTCGTATTTGATTCTTGGGGACTTCTAATTTTCTTCAGCTTCAACTTGAACTTACATATGAGCAACTGATGGCCTGTTCCACAGTTGGCCTCTGGCCTTGTTCTAAGTGATGATACTGAGCTTCTCCGTTGTCTCTTTCCACAGATGTAGCCAATTTGATTCCTGTGTATTCCATCTGGCTGGGTCCACATGTATAGTCACTGTTTATGTTTTTGAAAAAAGGTATTTACAATGAATAAGCAGTTTTTCTTACAAAATTCTATTATGTGACCCCTGGCATCATTTCTATCACCAAGACCATATTTTCCAACTATCAATTCTTGTTTGTTTCCAACTTTTGCATTCCAATAACCAGTAATTATCAATGCATCTTGACTGCATGTTTGATCAATTTTCAAACTGCAGAAGTCATTGAAAATCTTCAATTTCTTCATCTTTGACATTAGTGGTTGGTGCGTAAATATGAATAATAGTCATATTAAATGGTCTTCCTTGTAGATGTATGGATATTATCCTATTACTGACAGCATTGTACTTCAGGATAGATTTTGAAATGTTCTTTTTGATGATGAATGCAATGCCATTCCTCTTCAATTTGTCATTTCTGGCATAGTAGACCATATGCTTGTCTGATTCAAAATGCCCAATACCAGTCCATTTTAGCTCACTAATACCTAGAATATTGATCTTTATGCATTCTATTTCATTTTTGATGACTTCCAATTTTCCAATTATTAATGAATGTTTGCTGCTTTTTCTTCTCATTTTGAGTTGTACCACATCAGCAAATGAAGGACCAGAAAGTTTTATTCCATCCAAAATAGCATCATTAAGGTCTCCTCTGCTTTGAGGAGCAGCTCTTCCTCAGTCATATTTTAAATGCTTTCTAACCTAGGGGGCTCATCTTCTGGCACTACATCAGACAATGTTTTGCTGCTGTTCATAGGCTTTTTAGTGGCAATTTTTTTCAGAAATAGATTGACAAGTCCTTCTTCCTAGATTGTTTTATTCTGGGAGCTCTGCTGAAACCTGTCCGCCATAGGTGACCCTTCTGGTATTTGAAATACCATGGCATAGCTTTCAGCATCACAGCAACATGCAAGCCACCACAGTACAACAAACTGACGTACAAGTGGTGGATGCTGTCAGTACCCTGCCCCTATTCCCTCAGTATTCATATTCCAGTACATTTCATTTTAGTAAGTGCCAACAGTGTCCTAAGACACCATCAGCAACTTTCCACCTGTAGGCTTCTGTGGGCCTTTGTGTGTGTGTGTGTGTCTGTGTGTCTGTGTCTGTGTGTGTCTATGTGGAGAGGGAGCAGAAATAGAAGTGTTGTTTAGCCAATGACAAACGGGATTTGAAGAATGAATATCCCAACATCTTCACTCCCTGAGTGGGTAACTCTGAGGAGTGTTCTACACTGTCTACTAGGGTTCTCCTGCAGGATGTAGTCTCAGTTGCCCACAGTGGTATCCAGCTAGATAATTTACCCTTCACTGTCTCCCTTCCGTTTTTCATCTCAGTTTCCCACTTCCTTTCTGGTGCTTCCTGAAATCATCTCCCAAATATACTACTGTTGCCATCGTGTTGATTGCAACCCATGGTAACCTCATGTGTGTCAGAGTAGAACTCTGCTTCAAAGGGTTTTCAATGGCTTATTTTTCAAAAATATATCACCATAATCTTTCTTCCAAGGCACCTCTGGGTGGATTCAAACCCCAACCTTTCAGTTAGCAGCCGAACACTTTAAATGTTTTCACCACCCAGAAACTGCCCCCCAAAACTAGATATACCCAAATCCTTATCTCAGGGTCTACTTTTAAGGGAACTCAATTTAACTCTTAAAAATTCATGTTGACAATTTACATGTTAATATAAGGCAAACAGCATTAAAATCTGTAAGCATCAATTGGGAAGATTAATAATAACAATGATGATAAAAATTACTACCATTTTATCAAATGCTTGTTAAGTAATTATGTGCCAATAACCCATCTAAATATTCTTACGTGTTAATGTAATCTTCCCCAAATCCTTGTGAGGGTAATTATATTATCATCCCCACTTTATAGATGGAAAACTGATGCTTAAAAATATTAGGTTACTTTATTAAGGTCACATAGCTAGTAGTTATTGGAGCCAGAATTTCAAGCCAATCCTTGTAACTGTTGCTCCACAGAAAGTCCCCCAAATTGCAAATTTCTTTTAAAAAAGTCAGGCCCCCTCAGGAAATGTGAATTATCTCCAATGTGGTTTATAAATTTCCTTGTAATATGAATACCATTCTTGTATTTCTTGCTTTGAAACTTAACTTAATTGATATTGTCTATGTTGCTAAAAGTTTCATGGTAAATAGGAACAAAGGCCATTAAAATGGAATTTTGACAATGGACAATTAAAAACCCACTGCCGTCAGGTTGATTCTAACTCACAGGCTCCTGGTAGGACAGAGTAGAATTGCTCCATAGGGTTTCCAAGGCTGTAATCTTTACAGCAGCAGGCCGCCACATCTTTCTCTTGCAGAGTGGCTGGTGGATTCAAACCACCAACCTTTCTGTTAACAGCCGAGTTCTTAATCACTGTGCTACTGGGACTCCCTACCAAGGACAGCAGTGCTACTAACTTTTTGTTGCTGTTATTGTTTTTTTACCATGATGATGCTATTATAAAAATAGATACAAACGGTTAAAACCAAAAAACCAAACCCGTTGCTGTCAAGTTGATTCCAACTCATAGCAACCCTATAGGACAGAGTAGAATTGCCCCATAGAGTTTCCAAGAAGCACCTGGGGGATTTGAAAACCCGACCTTTTGGGTAGCAACCGTAGCACTTAACCGCTACACCACCAGGGTTTCCACAAATAGTTAGTGTCAGTGTTTTTGTTTTTACTATGTACTAAGGACTGCTATATTTACTAAGTAGAATTGAATCTTCAGAATCCAGGGGATTTTTTAAATCTTAAAACCCTTGCTGATACTTCTGTTTCCATTATAGCACGATTCCAGTGATTATGCTATCTGTTCTGGTTGATTTTAAGCCAATGTCACTATAGGATAGCTAAGAATGCCAGATTTTTTGCTACTCAACAAGTAGAAGTCTAATCCTGGATTCGTTAACATGAGCCACTGTCTCCATCTTGATACAAATTAAAGCATCATTCTTTTAAAACAAACCAGAAATAAGATTCTCTCCAAATGATTTATCACTTTATTATTTCAACCAATTGGACTCAAGTCTTTTCTCATAGTAAAAGTAACTTTGCAGGTGGTGAATGACTCATTTGACTACCATGCCTCAAATCTCATTTCTCTTTCTGAAGAATTATTTTTAATGGAATTATTATTCCATTAAGAATTATTTTAATGGAATACGAAGAATTATTTTTATTGTAATTGTTGAACATGGACAACAGCAGCTGTTAAATAGAATTCTTTGGTCGAATATGGACAATAGCAATCATTAAAAAGAATTTTTCAGAAAGACAAATGAAACTTGAGGCATGGTAGTCAAATGAGTCATTCACCACCTGCAAAGTTACTTTTCCTATGAAAAAAGGCTTGAGTCCAATTGTTAATTATATAATTAGCATACTTTCAGTTAGCAGCCGAACACTTTGAAAAGATTAATCCCTAATATGTGGTAAATATTTGACCATGGTTGTCTCTTTCTATATAGTGAGGTTATCTTTTCATGACTGCATGAAATTATTTTCCTTTTCTTCCCTTCCTTCTTTCTTACCTCCCTTTCTTCCTTACTTCCCTCTTTTTCCTCCTGTCTTAGGCTGTGTTCTCTAGAGAAGCAAAACTGGTAAAGCATATAAATATATAGAGAGATTTATATTAAGGAAATGGCTCATGTGATTGTAGAGGCTAGAACGTGGGTCAGGCTGGAGTCTTCTCCTGACTCACATAGCTGCAAGGGCTGGTGAACTCAAGATGGGCAAGTCAGACAGCAGGGCTCCAGCTCACAGACTGCAAAGACTGACTAACCTAAAGATCAGCAGGCAAGACAGCAGGTAAGCTGTTAGCTCAAGTCCCATGAACCGGAGGTCAGATGAATAGGAGCCAGCTGCAGGATCCAGTGCCAACAAAAACCCACGAGACTTGCCAGGAAGTGCACCTATATTGGATGCAGGCCACACCCCCAAGGAAACTCCTTTTCATCCTGTTGGCTACTCACAGCAGATCCCATCATGGAGGTGATCACATTATGTCAAGTCTCATTACGGAGGTGCTTACATCATTACATGACTGCCAAACTACATCATAACTGCCGAACCGCTGAGAATCATGGCCCAGTCAAGTTGACATACAACATTAACAACCACACCTCCTTTCTCTCTCTCTCTCTTTTTCTTTCTTTCCAGAAATAAATGACACAATTTTGTTTTACTTACCATTAATTTAGACATACCTGTTTCCACAGGTATATTCAAAGTCAGAGACAAAACAGAAGACAGCTTTTCATTTTCTTTAATTCATTATAATTATCTAAGTTTCTGTTGTAAAATACAAAGCCAATATTTTAAAATTCAAACATGAA
Source organism: Dugong dugon (assembly GCA_030035585.1). Lineage (NCBI taxonomy): Eukaryota > Metazoa > Chordata > Mammalia > Sirenia > Dugongidae > Dugong > Dugong dugon. The sequence continues at coordinate 48,712,351 of CM057465.1, forward strand.
TAGTTTATTTTCTAAATGACAGAATAAATAATAGGAAAAAAGCATACTTTACAGGAAAAAAGTGCTATGCTACTACATATATGAAATTCTGTCACCAATTGTTTATTTGCAAAAAAAATCTATAAAAAGATAGAACAAATGCATCTCTCTAGTTTTGGTAAGCACTGTCTCTTTTGTCATTTTGCTTTTCATTAGAGTTAGTCGCCAACATATGTGTCATCCTAACTAAATTTTTATCTTCTTGGGGCAGATATTATTCAATGAATATTTATTGTACACCTACTTTGTGTCAATTTGTGTGCTAAGCTTTAGGGATAAAAAGACAAATCAGGTCTTTGTCATTATAGATCTTAGAAAAACAGAGTGAAAGGGAGGGCGAGTGAAGAGCAGTATGGCCAATGCTATGAGAGCAGCGTTACAAAGTAATCTAGGAGCCTAGAGGATGATCACTCAACCCAATCTCTCATAGATGAAATTAGAGAAAGGAAGAAAGTGGGAGAGAGGGGAGGGAGAGAGAGAGAGAAAGATGTTGGTAACATGAACTAAACCAGTGTCAGCTGAAATGTAAAGATGGACATATTTATATAAATATATAAGGACCCCTGGTGGCACAATGGTTAAGTCAGCTGCTAACTGAAAAAGACTTGGTGATCTGCTTCCATAAAGAATACAGCCTAGGAAACCCAATGGGGCAGTTTTACCTAGTCACATGAGTCACTATGAGTCGAAATTGACTTCACGGCACCTAACAACAATAAGATCATGTTAAGGATATGGAATGAAGAAAACTTGATGATCAACTCAACAAGGGGAGTGAGAGAGTAATTTAAAAAGGCATACTTGCAGAGGGGGTTTCTTATTTCTTCTTTTTACTGAAACAAACAAGATGAGAGTAAAAATCAGCGTAATGGAGTTTTAAAGAGTTATGAATGCATTGAGGATAGAGTTTATGAGACACACAGTTGGAGATGTTTAGGATAAAGTTGAATATGTGAATCTGCAAGTAAGGAGGGAGATCAGGAGATGCACATATTTATGAGAGCCACCAGAAGTTCCTGAGAGAAAATATGATTATACTATGAGAGATTAGATGAAATCTCATAAGGGCTAAAACCATCTTGCTTACAACGCCTAGCAAGAGCACCTTTTGTTTTATGAATGACCTGGGAGGATGAGAACAGAAGCCCTGGTGGTGAAGTGATTCGTTGCTCAGCTGCTAACCGAAAGATCAGTGGTTCAAACTCACCAGCTGCTCCACAGCAAAAAGACCTGACAGTCTGCTTCCATAAAGAGTACAGCCTTGGAAACCCTTGGGGCAGTTCTACTCTGTCTTACAGGGTTGCTATGAGTCAGAATTGACTCTACGGCGATGAGTTTGGTTTAGTTTGGGAGGATGAGAAGAACATCAAGAACAGGACACTGGGTATGGTCAGCATTTAAAGGTAGGGAAATTGAATTAGTCACTAGAATAATAATTAATAATAAGATAAAATCAATATAGACTTTTTCATCAAAACCTGAAAAATAGAAGTAGCATGTCCTTATATTTTTAGAAGAAATAATAAACCTTATTTGATATGGTTAACATTAAAGTATTTAATAACAATAAAGTTAACAATAAAGTATTTAATGTTAACCATATCAAATATATTTTATTTATTTGTATTTTTATGCAGGTAATGTGAATATTGTTTACCAATCACCCCCTCCCCACAGGAGGTATTGTTGCAAGTGCTGCTATGCCATTTTTTTCTTACATTTTGCTGTAAAAAAATTAGCACAGTACATTTACAAAAATACCTGGAAGGGAGGGAACAGTTGGCAAACAATCGTAGAAGGTGAATGTTATTTGCATAAAATACAGTATTCTCTCAAGAAATGATAGAGATTAAAATACAATTATATTCAATAAAAATTTAGATAAGTTAATAAAAATCAGGTCATAGGTCATTAAGGGAAGCTATGCTTAGTGGGTGGAAATTCCTAACCTTTTAAATGCATTTTATGGCAGGTAGCCATCTTTTCAAAATACCTCTTCTTGGTACCTCTGGAAAAGAATTAATACTGTAATAGACAGACCTTTAGCTGGACAATTATAATAACTTTTGTGTGTTTATATAATATCTAACCAAAACCAAACCCAAATCTGTTGATGCTGAGTCAATTCTGACTCACAGCAACCCTATAGGACAGAGTAGAATGGCCCCATAGTGTTTCCAAGCAGCAGCTGGTGGATTCGAACTGCTGACATTTTGGTTGGCAGCTGAGCTCTTTAACCACTGTGCCACTAAGTGTTCATATAACATCTAAGGGCCAATAAAAGTTAGTCTTACCCTCAACAAAATACTAGGAAAATAAATCCAAATGCATATTAAAAGGATTATACACCATGATCAAATTAGATTTATCCCAGAAATGTAAGGCTATTTCCATATTAGAAAATCATTCAATGCAATATACCACATTAATAGAACATAAGGAAAGAGACACATGTTCATCTCAATTAATGGAGAGAAATCATATGACAAAATCCAGCACCCTTTCATTATAAAAATACCCAACAAGCTAAGAATAAAAGAGAAATTCCACAATCTGATAAAGGGTATTTATAAAAAAAATCCACAGTTAACATCATACTCAATGAAGAAAGACTGAGAGCTTTCCCCTTAAGATCAGGAACAAGACAAGAATGCCAGCTCTCATCATTCCTATTCAGTAGTGTACTGGAAGTCCTAGCCAGACCAATTAGGCAAGAAAAAGAAATGAGGTATCCAAATCAGAAAGGACGAAATAAAACTATTTCATTTCACTGATGACATGATTCTGTATGTAGAAACCCCCCCAAAAATCTACAAAAAGGCTACTAGAGCTAATAAATGAATTCTGCAAAAAGGCAGGATACAAAGTCAACACAGAAGAATCAGTTGGGTTTCTATACATTAGCAATGAACATTTGGAAAAGGAAATTAAGGAGACAATTTGGTTTACAATGGCATCTAAAAGAATAAAATACCTAGGAATAAACTTAACCAAAGAAGCGAAAGACTGAAAACTATAAGTCATTACTAAAAGAAATTTTAAAAGACCTAAATAAAAGGAAGGCCACTCTATGTTCATGGATTGGAAGACTGACCATATTTTACTCAAATAACGCATGCCTTCTACGTTTGTTTGCAACCACGTCCTCCCCCTGCAAGGTATTTTTGTAAATGCTGGTATGTCAATTTTTTTTTTTAAATATATGTTGCTGTAAAAAAGTTAGCATAGCATGCTTACAAAAATACCTTGTGATGGGAGGGCACGGTCAGCAAACAAACATAGAAGGCATGTATTATTTGCATAAAAATATGGTAATATTTTTAAGAAGCCAATGCTACCCAAAGAGATCTATAGATTCAACACCATTTTTGTCAAAGTTTCAATAGTTTTTTTTGCATCCAGTCCTCAATTACATATGGAAGTGCAAGCAAGGGGTCCTGAACAGATAAAGCAATCTTGAAAAAGAAGAACAAAGTAGAAGAACTTACACTTCTTGATCTCAAAACATGCAACAGCTACTGTAAACAAAACAGTCTAGCACTGGAATAATGATAGACATATAAATTAATGGAATAAAATTGAGAGTTCAGAAATAAAACCATACATCTACCATCAACTGAGTTTTGACAGGGGCACTAAGTCCATTCAGTGGGGAAAGAATTTTCTCTTTAATATATGATGCTGTGATAACTGGATTTCTGCATGCAAAAGAATGGATCTGGACCTATCTCACACCATATATGGAAATTAACTAAAAGTGGATCAAGAACCTAAATGTAAGAACTAAAACCATAAAATTCTTAGAACAAAACTTAGGAATAATGCTTTGAGACCTAGTTTTTAATAGATTCTCAGATATGACACTGAAAGCTTAACAACAAAAGATAAAATAGATAAATGGGACATCATCAAAATTAAAAACTTTTTGCATCAACGGACTTTATCAACAATGTGAAGAGACACCTACAGATTGGGAAAAAGATTAAAAAGCATATATCTGATCAGGTTTAATATCCAGAATATACTTTTTAAAAAACTACAACTTAACAACAAAAACACAAAAACTCAATTAAAAAATGAGCAAAGGAATTGAGCTGATATTTCACCAAAGAGGATATACAAATGGCCAAAAACACATGAAAAGATTTTCAATGTCATTAAATCGAAACCCAGTGCTGGCAAGTCAATTCCGACTCATAGTGATGCTATAGAACAAAGTAGAACTGCCCCAGAGCGTTTCCAAGGAGTGCCTGGTGGATTCGAACTGCCAACCAAAAGGTCAACGCCATTAGCCATGAAAAACTCATTACCATCTAGTCGAATCCAACTAATAGTGACACTATAGGATAAATGCTAATTAAAGTCACAATGAGATATCACTTCATGCCCACTAAGATGGCTATGTTCAAAAAAAACCACAGGCCTTGGCAAGGATGTGGATAAATTGAAACCCTCATCCATTGCTGGTGTGATTGTAAAATGGTACAGCCACTGTCGAAAACCGTTTGGTGGTTCCACGCAAGTTAAACATAGAATTACCATATGATCCAGCAATTTCAGTCCTAGATGTATACCCAAAAGAATTGAAAGCAAGAACACAAACAGATACCTGTACACCAGTGTTCATTGCAGCACTATTCACAATAGCCAAAAGATGAAAGCAACTTGTATGTCTACCAACAAATGAATGGATAAACAAAATGTGGTACATACATACAATGGAATATTACTCAACCATAAAGAGAAATGAAGTCCTGATACATGTTATGACATGGATGAACCTTAAAAAAACGTCATGCTGAATTAAATAAAACCCACTGCCGTTGAGTCAATTTTGCCTCAGAGCGACACTATGAGAGAGAGTACAACTGCTCCGCGGGGTTTCAAGGCTGTCACCAGACGCTCCTTGGAAACCCTATCGGGCAGTTCTGCTCTGTCCTATAGTCCTGTAGTTTCTATGAGTCGGAATTGACTCGATGGCAACGGGTTTTTTTAATCTTTATGAAAGCAAATTGCTACATTTTTCTCCTGCAGAGTTGCTGGTAGATTTGAATTGCTGATCTTTCAGTTAGCAGCCAAGTGCTTAGCCACTGAACCACCAGTGCTTCTTTGAGTGAAATAAATCAGTCATAAAAAGGAGAAATACTGTATGATACCACCATATGAAATATCTAGAATAGGCAAATACATAGAGAGCAAAGTTTATTAGTGGTTAACAGGGGTGGAAAGCAGGAGGAAAAAGGGAGTCATTGGTTAGGGGACATGAGCATCTGTTAAGGGAGATGGAAAATTTGGAAACAAATAGTAGTAATGGTTGCACAACATGAAGAATGTAATTAATGTCACTGAATTGTACATATAAAAATGTTGAAATGGCAAATATTTATATATATATATATATATTTACAAATTTAAAAAAGTGAATCTTATATATCAGCTTAAAAATCTGAGGCAAATTTAGCTAATTGTGGGATTTATGAAAAATAACTTGTATATTTATACAATGATACAAAAAATTTGATCACAAACCAGAAGATTTTATTGAATTTGTATGCACATAGTAAAGTTGACCAAAATGATAATAGCCTGGATGAAAAAGCAGGGTATTGTTTCTCTAGCAAATTTTATCAGAACATAAAGGCAACTAAAGCAAAAAAAAAAAAATTCAGCATGGTTTATTCAATTTGCTAAAATAATAAATTAACTCTCAAGTTTTTATCTGGTAACATGCTTTACAGAGACTGTTTTTACCTATGATTTCATATTTCAAATGAAATGTGTGAAAAGTAGAGAAGCCAAGTATTACTCAGTTGGTCTGTTTCCTGTAGCATTCTTACCAGGACATAAGTATTTGATTACCTGAAAAATGAATTCAGAGCAGACAAAACCACAGGGAATCAAAAAGACCCTCTGACTTCATTCACAAGGCAGAATTCCTGCTGACAGGAATTCAAGGTACTTACTCACCAAGTAGGGAAGTGAATATCTTTGCAAAGATGGAAGAAATAATGAGTTATTACAAAACCCTTCTTGGATCTAAACTCTTTGAAGACAGACAGCATATTTTACACACCTTGTGTGTCTATCGTCACAGAATTTAGCACAGCACTAATTATATTAGTGCTGAATGAATACTTCTTGAGTCAGAAACAATATTTCACATTGTACATTTGGACGGTACTCTTAAATTTATTTTACACCTGGTCACATACTCTGTCTTCCTGTGTGGTTGATATTCATGAGATATTAGTAACATCAGTGATATTAACTGAACCAGGATACTACCCCATCCCCCTACTTTTAAAATTTATAATCTCTTATGTTTTCTGACCACCATTCCTCTGTCAGTTTGTCATACTATAGTGGCTTGTGTGTTGCTATGCCACTGGTACTTCAAATACCAGCAGGGTCATGCATGGTAGACAGATTTCAGTGGAGCTTCTAGACTAAGACAGAGAGAAAAGAAGGAACTGGGGATCTACTACTGAAAAAAATGGCCGGTGAAAACCTTATGGATAGCAGTGGAACATTGCCTGATTTAGTGCCAGAAGATGAATGCCTCAGGTTGGAAGTCACTCAAAATATGACTAGGGAAGAGCTACCTCCTCAAAGTGGAGTCGACCTTAATGACATGGATTGAGTCAAGCTTTCAGGATCTTCATTTGCTGACATGGTATGACTCAAAATAGCTGCAAACATTCTTTAATAATTGGAACATGGAATGTATGAAGTATGAATCAAGGAAAATTGGAAGTTGTCAAAAATGAAACACAATGCTTGAAGATAGATATCCTAGGCATTAGGAGCTGAAATGGACAGGTATTGGCCATTTTGAATAGATAATCATATGGTCTACTATGCTGGGGATAACAAATTGAAGAGGAATGGCATTACATTCATCATCAAAAAGAACATTTCAAGACCTATCCTGAAGTACAATGCTGTCAGTGATAGGATAATATCCATATGTCTATAAGGAAGATCAGTTAATATAACTATTATTCAAATTTACACACCAACCACTAATGCCAAAGACAAAGAAATTGAAGATTTTTACCAACCTCTGCAGTCTGAAATTGAATCAAACATGCAATCAGGAGGCATTGATAATTACTGGCGATTGAAATGCAAAAGTTGGAAAAAACAAAGAATGATTGGTAGTTGGAAAATACGGCCTTGATGATAGAAATGATGCTGGAGAATGCGTGATAGAATTTTGCAAGACCCATACTTTTTCATTGGAAGTAACTTTTTTCATCAACATAAACAGCACCTATACAGGTGGACCTCAGTGGACAGAATAAATAAGAATCAAATCAACTACATTTGTGGAAAAAGATGATGGAGAAGTTCAATATCATCAGTCAGGGCCAACTGTAGAACAGATCATCAAGTGCTTGTATGCAAGTTCAAGTCAAAACCGAAGAAAATTAAAACAAGTCTATGAGAGCCAAAGTAAGATCTTGAGTCTATCCCACCTAAATTTAGAGACTATGTCAAGAATAGATCTGGTGCATTAAACACTAATGACTGAAGATCAGATGAATTATGGGATGACATCAAGGATATTATACATGAAGAAAGCAAAAGGTCATTAAAAAAACAGGAATTAAAAAAAAAGAAGACCAAAATGGGTATCAGAAGAGACTCTGAAACTTGCTCTTGAACATAAAGTAACTAAAGCGAATGGAAGAGATGATGTGAAGTAAAAGAGCTAAACAGAAAATTTCAAAGGGTGACTGGGGAAGACAAAGTAAAGTATCATAGTCACACTTGCAAAGACCTGGAGTTGGAAAACCAAAAGAGAAAAACATGCTTGGCATTTCTCAAGCTGAAAGAACAGAAGAAAAAAATCAAGCCTTCAGGAAAGATTAGTCCAAAGGACTAATGGTCCACAACTACCACAGCCTCCACCAGACTGAGTCCAGTACAACTAGATGGTGTCTGGCTACCACCACCAACTGCTCTGACAAGGATTACAATAGACAGTCCTGGAAAGAGCAGGAGAAAAATGTAGAACAAAATTCTAACTCACAAAAAAAGGCTAGACTTACTGGCCTGACAGAGACTGGAGAAACCCTGAGAGTATGACCCCCAGATACCCTGTTAGCTCAGTAATGAAGTCACTCCTGAGGTTCACCCTTCAGCCAAAGATTAGATATGTCCATAAAGGGGCACATCAGCCCAGAGGCAAGGACTAGAAGGCAGGAGGGGACAGGAAAGCTGGTAATAGGGAACCCAAGTTCGAGAAAGGAGAGTTTTGACCTGTCGTGGGGTTGGTAACCAATGTCACAAAACAATATGTGTACTAACGGATTAATGAGAACCTAGTTTGTTCTGTAAACCTTCATCTAAAGTACAATAATGAAAAAAAGAAAAAACACTATTAAAAAGAAATCAAGCCTTGAGTTGTAATATCAAAGGATTCTATGGGCAAAAAATTGAACGACACTGGCAGCATCAAAAGCAGATGGAAGGAATACGCAGTCACTGTACCAAAAAGAATGATCAACGTTCAACCATTTCAGGAGGTAGCATATGATCAAGAAGCAATATTATTGAAGGAAGAAGTCCAGGCTGCACTGAAGGTATTGACAAAAAACAAGGCTCCAGGAATTGACAGAATATCAACTGAGATGTTTCAACAAACGGATGCAGTGCTGAAAGTGCCCAATCATCTATACCATAAAATTTGGAAGACAGCTACCTGGCCAAACTAATGTAAGAGATCCATATTCTTGCCTATTCCAAAAAAAAGTGATCCAGTGGAGCATGGAAATTATTGAGCAATATCATTAATACCACACACAAGTAAAATTATGCTAAAGATATTTCAAAACAGTTACTGGAATGCATTGACAGGGAACTGCCAGAAATTCAAGCCAAATTCAAAAGAGGACTTGGAAAGAAGGAAATCACTGCTGATGTCAGATGGATCTTGGCTGAAAGCAAAGAATATCAGAAAGAGGTTTACCTATTGTTTTATTGACTATGCAAAGGCATTCAACTGTGTGGATCATAACAAATTATGGATAACTTTGCAACAAGTGGGAACTGCAGAACACTTAATTGTGCTCGTGCGGAACCTGTACATAGACCAAAAGGCAGTTGTTCGAACAAAACAATGGGACACTGTGTGGTTTAAAATCAGGAAAGGTGTGTATCAGGGTTGTATGCTTTCGTCATACTTATTCAGTCTGTATGCTGAGCAAATAATCCCAGAAGATGGACTATGTGAAGAAGAACGCAGCATCAGATTGGAGGAAGACTCACTAACAAGCTGTGATATTCATATGACACAAACTTGCTTGCTGAAAGTGAAGAGGACTTGAAACACTTACTGATGAAGATCAGAGACTATAGCCTTCAGTGTGGATCACACCTCAACATGAAGTAAACAAAAATCTTCACAACTGGACGAAGAAGTAACATAAACGGAGAAAATATTGAAGTTGTCAAGGATTTCATTTTACTTGGATCCACAATCAATGCCCATGGAAGCAGCAGTCAGGAAATAAACAATGTCTTGCATTGGGCAAATCTGTTGCAAAATATCTCTTCAAAGTGTTAAAATGCAAAGCTGTCACTTTGAGGTCTAAGATGCACCTGACTCAAGCCATGATATTTTCAAATGCCTCAGATGCATGAGAAAGCTGGACAATGAATAAGGAAGACCAAAGGAGAATTGATGCCTTTGAATTACGCTGTTGGTGAAGAATATTGAATACACCATGGACTGCCAGAAGAACGAACAAATCTGTCTTGGAAGAAGTACAGGCAGAATGCTCCTTAGAATGGAGTTGGGCGAGACTTCATCCACGTATTTTGGACATGTGATCAGGAGGGACCAATCCCTGGAGAGGGGCATCATGCTTGGTAAATTACAGGGTCATTGAAAAAGTGGAAAACCCTCCACAAGATGGATTGACACAGTGGCTGCAACAATGGGCTCAAGCACAGCAATGATTGCGTGGAAGGCGTGGGAATGGGCAGTGTTTTGTTCTGTTGTACGTAGGGCCATTATGAGTCGGAACCAACTCGGTGGCTCCTTACAACAACCACCACCACAATTACATTAGACAAGTACCAATCCATGTAAATTCTGTCTGTGAAGTTTAGGGGAAATGATGGTTAATTATTTTAAGACAGAAAATTAAATTAAGACAGAAAAATCATTGTGTGGTCAGTTTAATTAATAGTGAACACAATATGATAGAGAACTGAAATGGTACTTGATGTAACAGGAATAGGAATAAGTAATACCAACCAAAGTAGATTTGACTGAAAATCCTTGCTATTAAGTAAAGAATCTGGAATCACTCCCCTAATCCTTCTTGACATCCCTCCAAAAAGCTTATTCATTTTCTACTACTTTACTCCTAACCTCCAATGCCTTGTTCTGGAATATCCAATTAGCTGGTCAGCCTATAGATGAGATAGTAATTTTAGTTAGAACAAAGATATTAATAGCATTCACTACTTCCACGCACAGCTCTCTCATTTTGATTACAAACTTAAAACCTCTCTTCCTTCTCTTGTTGCACTTGCAGTTTATACCAAGTCTGGATATTTTATTAAATAGGCTTGCAATGACTGAACTTTCTCTCATGACGAAGAGAAAACTTCTTTCTGGTCATGCATCATAGTTCTTCAGAACTGATCTGAGGACTACTCTGCAGCTGAATTCAGAGGAATGAAGAGTAACACAAGAAGAGAGGTAAAGCTGGCTATCGATGACAATAGCCTGGATGAAAAAGTAGCCCACTGTTATCCAGCCTTTAATAGAGCCGATAGGTGAGTTGCTTTGAAAGGAAAAATTCTTGCTTGGAGTCACCTGTTTCCAAAGAGCTTTTCTTCCTCCCTAGCCTGTCAGGCTTATTGAGGCCAGCCAGGGTTCAGGACAAAGGAGAAGGTGCACATTCGTATTATATACTCAGGCAATCTCTGGTCACAGGTGAAAAATCATACAAGGAACAGGAAATATGTAAAACATGCTCAATTGGAAATTATTTAAAAATATGTATTTGATAGTTATTCATTCATTCATTTTTTTTTTTTATTTTAATGGAAAAGTCAAAAACAACAAGAGGAAAAAAAAAACCACAGCTCAGCTACATTTTGGTTTCTATAGGATCCAGGTGAGTAATTTTCCTTGAAATAGAAATGCCTCTTATATTACACATCATTTGATCCATGGAAATAAAAGTAGCTGCTCATTTATTTCAGTTCCTGCCCCTTCCCAACTTGGTTTAGAAGAACCTATCTTTGCCCCCTTTGAATTAAAGTAAAGCAGGCACATGTCTGGCATGGGATAACGTCTCCAAAAGGACTGATTAGATCTTTCTTCTCAAGATGAAAAGGATCTTTAAAAACAAACTGAGGTTTTATATCTGCAGGTATTAAATTCTTCCCTTGCATTTGCTTTAGTTCAATGTAGCATTTGTGTGGTTTGTTACAACATCTTTCATGTAGCAGATCTAAAAATCTCTTTGTGAAGATGAAGATAATGGCATAGTGTGCTATAGGTTTTAAAGGTCCTGTTTTATAAGCCGTGAGCTGCTCTTTGCAGAGAAGCTGTCGTGCTGATGTGAAGTTTCTTTTTCTGGCTGTGGTTTAATTCTCCATTCCCTTTAGGGTTTGCTTCTTACAAATAAAATGTTTGATGGCCATTTTTCCCTCTCTGTCAGGCCTAAAGTAGAAGTTGCCAATTTTAAGGGCAAATAAGAACAACCTGGAATGTGTGCTAGAATGCAGATTCCTGGGACCCTGAGCTAATATGTGAATTTAGTGGACTTGCAGGTAGGGCCCAGGAACCTGATATTTAAATGAGCACTCACCTGACCCAGAAACACTGGGCTAAACTAATTCTAAAATAAAAGTGAGCATGAGGGTATTAAACATCCATGTTTGCAAGGTATTTTCTAGGTCTGATTGAAGAATTCTCCTCTACTCCAAATAGTAATAAACAAAACAATAAATTATTTAAAAAAAGAAAAAGAATTTAAAAGGAAGTATCATTGCCTTACTTTCCAATGGGTAGTATGACTACTGTGCACAAACATGTAATAGATGGACAAATTAATCCACTGATTTGATTACAAAGCATTACAGAAATTTCATAATCCTAATTATATGTCTTGAAATCCAATTCCTACAAAGTACCTTGGTGACGATAAAAACCTATGGATTATAGTATAGATTAGTTTAATAAGATTCTGTCGTATGTTCCAACTTGTTGGTTGTCAAGTCAGCATATACTACATTCAGAGATGGCAAAATGCCCACCATTCTATTATACTAAATGTTGATATGGCCTCCACTCAGAAACCTAACACAAGCCTATATTGTTTCCTATTATAGTACAGTTCGGTTCATGGGCTGTTCAAGGGGACAACGAGAGTGGGCTGTCTCTTGAAATACCTGGAAATTAGGCACAGCTGGAGACCCTTCAAGGAAACACAGGAATGGAATGGAGAATAGAAAACATCCTAAGTATTCTGCTAGACCACACAGTGATGCTATTCAAACCTGGTCGACTAGCTGTTGGTAATGTTGCCAGCTACGTTGGCAGCCAGTGTGTAACACCTGGAGAAATGATAGACGTATACACATTGTAGTTCCACCTTACGCAAACAGACCCCTAAAGATGCTAACTTGGATTTACACATGCTCAGCTTTTTCCTTGTGTCAAAGTCTTCAAAAATTTTCAACTGTGTTGAATCTAATATTGCTAAGGAAAATTAGCTCCATCATTTCAATCAATTATAACTGCAGTGAAGAAATTAGAGGCAGTACAGTGAGGTGGTTAGGTGAACAGGCTCTTGAGCCAGAATGCTGGGGTGAGTAGACAGGCTTCGGCAGTTTCCACTCGTGAAACATTAAGTATATCAGTGCAATATTTTGTGCTTCAATTTCCTTATGAATAAAATGGATATAGGAGCACCCTACTTCATAGAATTCTTTTTTTTAAAATTTTTTTTATTGTACTTTAGATGAAGGTTTACAGAACAAATAGTTTCTCATTAAACAGTCAGTACACATATTGTTTTATGACATGGGTTAACAACACCACGACATGTCAACACTCTCCATTCTCAGCCTTGAAGGATCTTTTTTTTGGTGAAAATATACATAGCCAAAGTTGCACCATTTCAAAAGTTTCTACATGTACAATTCAGTGACATTGATTACATTCTTCCAGTTGTGCTGCTATTCTCACTATCCTTGTCCAAATTATTCCATCACCATTATCTTTAACTCACTGTCCCCTAGGCTTCCCATCAAACCTTTTGAGTTGTTGTTGTCAACTTAATCTCACATAGATAATTCTTTTTTTTTTTTTTTTTTTGTACCTTAGATGAAGGTTTGCAGAACAAATAGTTTCTCATTAAACAGTTAGTACACATATTACCCTATAACAATGGTTAACAACCCCACGACATGTCAACACTGTCCCTTCTCAACCTTGGGTTCCCTATCACCAGCTTTCCTGTCCCCTCCTGCCTTCTAGTCCTTGTCCCTGGACTGCTGTGCCTCATTAGTCCTGTTTTGTTTTATGAGGCTGTCCAATCCCGGGTTGAATGTTGAACTTCAGGAGTGACTTCACCACTGAGCTAAAAGGGTGTCCGGGGGCCGTACTCTAGGAGTTTCTCCAGTCCGTCAGGCCAGTAAATATGGTCTTTTTTTGTGAGTTAGAATTTTGTTCTACATCCTTTTCCAGCTCTGTCCAGGACCCTGTATTGTGATCCCGGTCAGAGCAGTCAGTGGAGGTAGCCAGGCACCATCTAGCTGTACTGGACTCAGTCTGCTGGAGGCCGTGGTAGCTGTGGTCCATTAGTCCTTTGGACTGATTTTTTCCTTGTATCTTGTTCTCTTCATTCTCCCTTGCTCTCAGAGGGATGAGACCAGTGGAGTATCTTAGATGGCTGCTCACGGGCTTTTAAGACCCCAGGTGCTACTCACCAAGGTAGAACGTAGAACATTGTCTTTATAAACTGTGTTATGCCAATTGAGCTAGATGTTCCCCGAGACCATGGTCCCCACAGACCTCTGCCCAGCAATCCAGTGCCTCAGGGAGTTGGGATATGTCTATGGAGCTTCCATGACCTTTCCTTGTACAAGTTGTGCTGGCTTCTCCAGTATTGTGTACTGTCTTACCCTTCACCAAAGTTACCACTTATCTACTGTCTATTTAATTCCCCCCCACCCCTCCCATTCCTTGTAACCAACAAAGATTGTTTTTTTGTGTGTGTAAACTTTTACATGAGTTTTTACAGTAGAGGTCTCATATAATATTTGTCCTTTTGAGATTGACTTATTTCACTCAGCATAATGTCCTCCAGTTTCATCCGTGTTGAGATGCTTCACAGACTCAGCATTGTTCTTTATCTTTGCATAATACTCCGTTGTGTGTATGTACCATGGTTTGTTTATCCATTCATCTGTTGATGGGCATCTAGGTTGTTTCCATCTTTTTGTTATTGTGAACAGTGCTGCAATGAATATGAGTGTGCACATGTCTATTCCTGTGACAGCTCTTATTTCTCTAGGATATATTCCTAGGAATGGGGTTGCATTTTGTAGTGCTTTTTTTTTTTTTTTTTTTTGTGGTGCTGACATTTTCTTTGTTCCTCTTACTCTCCTGTGCTGAGTTCCTTTCATTTGTGGATTTTTTTCATTTCTTTTGTTTTTGTAGGTTTTGTTTTTACTGAGACTTTATGATTTTCTTCTTTATGTTGATGAGTAGGTTTGTTAACTTTCTTTGTGGTTACCTTGAAATTTACCCTTATCTTCCTAGATTAGAACCAGTCTATTATTACCTGGTATCGGCTTGCCTTCCTCTCTATTAGAAGGTTCTATACCTACGCTGTTTATTCCCTCTTTTATTGTTCTGATCCTGTCGTCATTTACAGATTAACCTCTCTGGTTCCCTGTTGTAATTATTTTGGTTTTGCATAGTCCTTAAGAGTTCATTTCCTAGGTTGGTATCTGTCTGGTACAGTCCTGTGTCCTATATTTAGCCTGTAGTCTGATATTGTTTGTTCTCATATCGAAGGACTCCCTTTAATGAGTCTTGTAAATTTGGTTTGATTTTTACATAGTGCTTTAATTTCTTTTTATCTGGAAATGACCTAATTTCACCATCATATTTGAACAAGAGTTTGCAGGATATATTATTCTTGGCTGGCAATTTTTTCTTTCAAGGTTTTGTATATGTCATCCAATTGCCTTCTTGCCTGCATGGTTTCTACCAAATAATCCGAGCTTAGTCTTATTGTTTCTCCTCTGTATGTGACCTTTTTCTTGAGCTGCTCTCAGGCTTATTTGTTTGTCTTTGGTTTTGGTGAGTGTGATTACGATATGCCTTGGTGATTTTCTTTTGGGGTCTATCCTATATGGGGTTCTTTCAGCTTCTTGGATTGTCAGCTTTTCCTCTTTCATGATATTGGGAAAGTTTTCTGACAGAAATTCTTCAACGATCCTCTCTGTTTTCTGTTTTCTCCCCCTGATCTGGAACTCTGATCACTCACGGATTTTTGCTTTTGATTATATCCCACATCATTCTCAGGGTTTCTTCATTTTCCTTTGTTCGTTTTTCTGATGTTTCCTCAAACAAGTTGTATACGAGTGTTTGTCTTCAATTTCACTGATCCTATCTTCCATTGTTTCAAACCTGCTCCTCAGCCCTTCTATGACACTGTCCATTTCTGGAATCTTGTTGTTTATCTTTTGGATTTCTAATTGTTGTTTTTGCATGATTTCTAGTTGTGAAATTATTTTAACATTTTGTTCCTGTATTATTTTCTTGATTTCTTCCATTTTTTGTCTGTATTTTCCATGAATTTGTCTTTTTTTTCCTCATTTTTGTCTGCTTTTTTGCTTCAACTCTTGGATAATTCTGAATATTAGAGATTTGAATTCCCTATCAGTTAATTCTAGTGCCTTTTCTTCTACTGGAAGGTCATCTGGTGTTTTATTTTAGATGCCTACTGGAACCATCCTGTCCTGTTTTTGTAAATGTTTTGATATTGTCTGCTGTCTTCGGGGCATTCAGTGGTTATTTTCCTCATTTATTTATTGTAGATTTGTTTGTTTCATCCTGCTTTTTTGTTTTGCTTTTGGTTATGTCTGAGCAGATGGGCTGTGCAGTCTTTGTTGTTTGCTCACCTGTGGGCACGATACTTTTCACCTCCTTCTCCAGTGGGCGGCGTCAGTCACTTTGGTATGGTACAGCAGGTCAGGTCCAGCTAAAGGGGAGTTGCTGGGATGGGTTGTTTGTGGTAAGTACCAGGGTGGACAGTGAGGACCAGGAATCAGTACAGGGCAGTTCCAGTAGGCCATGCCTGTGCTGCTTGGGAGTGTGATGTTCAGCACATGGTGAAGGTAGGCAGGAAGGAGGGTGTAGATTGTGATGGTGGAGCTAAGATGGGTATGGGAAAGATGAGAGAGAGGAGAGAGGAACAGGAGCCAAAAACATACACACAAACAAAGAAGAGTGCTAAGGGAGTTTACAATTGGAGTGGAGAGATGAGAGACTGAGAAATGGGGAAAAACAAAAATAAAAAAAGAAGAAAAAGGGTAAAAGAAAAAAGTGAATAAATAAAGAGAATGGAAATGAAGAAAGACAAAAAGGGAATAAGAGAGAGAAGAAAACAAAACAAAGAAACAAACAAACAAAAAACCCAAAAACAACCAAAAAAAAAAAAAAAACAATAAGAAAGAAATGCCCCCAGGGATGTCCCTGTGCGTCTGCGCAGAGTAAGGGAGTAGCTTCCAAGCTGTGCAATCCTGCCCAGCTAGAAGGGGCTCCCAAGCCAAGAACAGAAAAACAAACAAATCAAAACAGAACAAATCAGAGAAAATTAACTGTCTTAGTCATCTAGTGCTTCTCTAGCAGAAATACCACAAGTGGATGGCAAAGAGTAATTTATTCTCTTCCAGTCCAGTAGGCTACAAGTCCAAATTCAGGACAACAGCTCCAAGGGAAGACTTCAAGTCCAAATTCAGGGCATCAACTCCAGGAGAAGTCTTTCTCTCTGTTAGCTCTGGAGGAAGGTCCTCGTCATCATCAATCTTTCCCTGGACTAGGAGCTTCTCTGCACAGGAACCTCAAGAACAAAGGATGTGCTCTGCTCCCAGCACTGCTTTCTTGGCGGTATGAGGTTCCCATGTGTCTCTGTTCGCTTCTCTCTTTTATATCTCAAAAGATATTGGATTAATACACTATCTAATCTTGTAAACCTCATCAGTATAACATCATCAGAGTGACGCAGTTTGCAACACGTAAGAAAATCACATATAACCTCATCATAGTGATAGAGATTACAATACAAAAGGAAATCACATTAGACTACAAAATGGTAGACAATCATACAATACTGGGAATCATGACCCAGACAAGTTAACAGATATTTTTGGGGGACACAATTCAATCCATGACACTAACAAACAAACAAAAAAGCCCCGGGGGTCCCACCAGCATGGCAGCACAGGCTGGGAAGCAGGTCACAGTTGAGGGGTGTTTTGCAGCCTTTCAGGATGAAGCAAAGATGGCCCACAGAGCCAGGTATTTGAAAGAAAGGAGGGGGAGGTGGTGAGAGGTAAGGAAGAAATCTAAATAAGCAGAAAAAAGCAACACCAGCAGCCAACAAAAGGCACTCAGGGAGCCGGCCATTGCGGGCAGGTGGAATCCAATGTCACCGGGGTAAAGCTAGTGCTTCCTGGCTAAGAGACTGTAGCTGCAGGAAGCAGAGGAGTCTAAGTGGGGGTGAAGAAGAGTGGGTGGTGGGAAAGCCTATATTGCTGGTTACCAGTTGTTCTGTCTCCTGCTGGAAGCTCTGTGAAGCTGCTTTCTCGTACCCCCTGTTCCCTGATCTCCAATAGGAGTCCAACATGGTGGATCCGTGCTGCAGTAGCTGATAGGGGACTTCTGGATGTATCTCTCTCGCTCTCCCTTCTTGGTCAGTTTCTTATTCCATTCAGTGCTTGGCTGAGTTCTTTATCTCTTCATTTGATGCTTAGGATTTCAGGATTGATGTCTGACTCTGTTGGACTTAGTGTTTCTGATATTTGCTGTGGAGGGATGGAGTGGTGCTTCTGACTATAGTGCCATGTTGCCCGGGGGTCAGAGTACTTCAATTTTGAGTTGGATTCTATTATATAGTCATGTATCAGGGTTACCTCAACTTTCAAGCCTGTTTACCTAGCAACATGTGAACTGCTTTCTACCAAAATGCTGAGGTTGTTGAAAATAAAAATAAACCTGGCACCATTTGATAGTTTGAACTGCTCTGTTTCAGTGTTTTATACTTTGGTTAGTAGTAGTGCCAGGTTATCTTTTCACAAACAAGCTCGGGTGCTTCTTGGCTTGATGAAGGATCTGGCGGTGCATGTTTGCAGCACAGGTTGAGGGGGGAGGGAAGGGGTGAGTGGAAGGAGAGAACAAAGTTGGCAGGCCCAGGACCTGACACTCTGCACCATCCAAAGTCACCAGGACCTCCTTCTCTTCATAGAATTCTCAAGAGGGTTAAATTAGTTAACAGGTTTGAAGCAGTTATCATAGTGCCTGGCACATAATAGGTATCCAATAAATGTATACTTTATTATTATTATTGTTAGAGAAAACAGGTGGAAAAAATGTCATTCTTTTTTTAAATTATGTATTCTTTTTATGGTATTTGTTAAATTTTATTGTGTTGTAGGTGAAAATTTACAGCTCAAGTTAATTTGTCATTCAAAAATTTATACACATATTGTTTTGTGACATTGGTTGCAATCCCTACAATGTGACTGCACACTCCCCCATTCTACCCTGGTCTCTAAATTCAGGTGGGATATACTCTAGGTTGTACTTTGGCTCTCACAGACTCTTTAATTTTCTTCAGCTTCAACTTGAACTTGCATATGAGCAATTGATGATCCGTTCTGCAGTCAGTCCCTGGCCTTGTTCTGACTGATCATACTGAACTTTCCCATTGTCTCTTGCCACAGGTGTATTCTATTTGATTCCCATATATTCCACCTGGTGAGGTCCACAAGTATAATCACGATTTATGTTGTTGAAGAGAGGTATTTGCAATGAAGAAGTTATTGGTCTTGCAAATTTCTATCATGCAATCTCCAGCATCATTTCTATCACCAAGGCCATTATTTTCCAACTACTTATCATTCTTGTTTGTTTTCAGCTTTTGCATTCCAATCACCAGTAATTATCAAAACATCTTGATTGCGTGTTTGATCAATTTCAGACTGCAGAAGTTGGTAAAATTCTTCAGTTTCCTCAGTTTTGGCATTAGTGGTTGGTGCATAAATTTGAATAATAGTTGTATTAACAGGTCTGTAAAACAAAGAATAAGACACATGAGGAACGTGCTTCTAAGTTCAATCAAATATATGGGACCAAATGGGCAACTCCTGTCCAAAAGCAAGACAAGAAAGCAGGAAGGGACATTGACAAGAATGGAAATTCCAGAAAACCTAATTGTGCTCATGAGGAACCTGTATATAGACCAGAAGGCAGTCATTTGAACAAAACAAGGGGATACTGCGTGGTTTAAAATCAGGAAAGGTATGCATCAGGGTTGTTTCCTTTTCACCATACTTATTCAAAGTGTATGCTGAGCAAATAGTCCGAGAAGCTGGACTATATGAAGAAGAATGGGGTATCAGGATTGGAGGAAGACTCATTAACAAGCTGTGATATGCAGATGACAGAACCTTGTTTGCTGAAAGTGAAAGGGACTTGAAGCGCTTATTAATGAAGATCAAAGACTACAGTCTTCAGTATGGACTGTGCCTAAACATAAAGAAAACTAAAATCCTCACAACTGGACAAAGAAGCAACATCATGAGATATTTTGCTGATTCATCACTGTTCTTTAATGTTGCATAGTATTCCATTGTGTGTATGTACCATAATTTGTTTATCCATTCATCTGTTGATGGGCATTTAGGTTATTTTCATGTTTTTGTTATTGCAAATAGTGCCACAATGAACATGGGTTTGCATCTGTCTATTCATGTGACACCTCTTATTTCTCTAGGGTATATTCCTAGGAGTGGGATTGCTGGATCATATGGTATTTCTATTTATAGCTTTTTAAGGAATTGCTGTATCATTTTCCAAAGTGGTTATACCATTTTACGTTCCCACCAGCAGTGCATAAGAGTTCCAATCTCCCTGCAACCTCTCCAACATTTGTTATTTTCTGTTTTTTTGGATTAGTGCCAGTATTGACAGGGTGAGATGGTATCACATTATAGTTTGGATTTGCATTTCTCTAATGGCTAATCCATCTGATTAACGGCTAATCCATTTGCAATTTTCTAATTCATCTGATGTCAGATGGATCTTGGCTGAAAGCAGAGAATACCAGAAAGATATGTACCTGGGTTTTATTGACTATGCAAGGGCATTTGACTGTGTGGATCATAACAAATTATGTATAACATTGCAAAGAATGGGAATTCCAGAACACTTAATTGTGCTCATGAGGAACCTGTACATAGACCAAGAGGCAGTCACAAAACAAGGGGATACTGTGTGGTTTAAAGTCAGGAAAGGTATGTGTCAGGGTTGTATCCTTTCACTATATTTATTTAATCTGCTTGTTGAGCAAATAATCTAAGAAGCTGAACTATATGAAGAACAGTGTATCAGGATTGGAGGAAGGCTCATTAACAACCTGTGATATGTAGATGATACAATCTTGCTTGTTGAAAGTTAGGATGCTTGAAGCAGTTATTGATGAAGATCAAAGACTTCAGCCTTCAGTATGGATTATACACTAGCATAAAAAAAAAAAAATCCTCTCAACTGGGCCAATAAGAACATCATAATAAATGGAGAAAAGGTTGAAGTTGTCAAGGATTTCATTTTACTTGAATCCACAATCAACATCCATAGAAGCAGAAGTCAAGAAATCAAAAGACGCATTGCATTGGGCAAATCTGCTGCAAAAGACCTCTTTAAAGTGTTAAAAAGCAAACATGTCACTTTAAGGACTAAGGTGCGCCTCACCCAAGCCATGGTGTTTTCAATTGCCTCATATGCATGTGAAAGCTGGACAATGAACAAAGAACCCCAAAGAAGAACTGATGCCTTTTAATCATGGTGTTGGCAAAGAATAATGAATATACATACCATGGACTGCCACAAGACTGAACAAATCTGTCTTGGAAGAAGTACAGCCAGAATGCTCCTTAGAAAGCAAGGATAGCAAAACTTCACCTCACGTACTTTGGACATGTTATCAGGAGGGACCAGTCCCTGGAGAAGGACATTATACTTGGTAAAGTAGAGAGTCAGAAAAAAGAAGAAGACCCTCAATGACATGGATTGACACAGTGGCTGCAAAAATGGGCTCAAGCATAACAGTTGTGAGGATGGCGCAGGCCTGGGCAGTGTTTCATTCAGTTGTACAGAGGGTTGTAATGAGTCAGAACCGTGTAGAGGGCACCTAACAATAACAACAACAATGGCTAATGATCTTGAGCATTTCCTAATGTGTCTGTTGGCCACCTGAATGTCTTCTTTGCTGAACTGTCTGTCCATATCTGTTGTGGATTGAATTGTATCCTCCAAAAATATGTATATCCATTTGGCTAGGCCATGATTCCCAGTATTGTGTGATTGTCTACTATTTTGTCATCTGATGTGATTTTCCTATGTGTTGTAAATCCTATCTCTATGATGTTAATGAGAAGGATTAGTGGCAGTTATGTTAATGAGGCAAAACTCAATCTACAAGATTAGATTTTGTCTTAAGTCAATCTCTTTTAAGATATAAAAGAGAGAAGCAAGCGGAGAGCCATGGGGACCTCATACCACAAAGAAACAAGAGCCAGGAACACAGTGTGTCCTTTGGACCCAGCATCCCTACGCTGAGAAGCTCCTCAACTGGGGAAGATTAATGACAAGGACCCTCTCTTTAGAACCGACAGAGAGAGAAAGACTTCCTCTAGAGCTGGCACCCTGAATTTGGACTTCTAGCCTCCTAGACTGTGAGAGAATTAATTTTCTTTGTTAAAGCCATCCGCTTGTGGTATTTCTGTTATAGCAGCACTAGATAGCTAAGACATTATCCTTTGCCCATTTTTAAATTGAATTATTTGCCTTTTTGTTATTGAGGTGTTGAAGTATTTTGTAGATTTTAGGGATTAACTCTTGTTGGATATACCTTTGCCAAAAATTTCTTCTCAGTCTCTAGGTTCTCTTTTTACTCTTTAGGTTAAGACTTTTGATGGGCATATGTATTCAATTTTTAGGAGCTCCCAGTTAAGTAGTTTCTCTTCTGGTGTTATGCATTGTTAGTTATGGTTTGTATACTATTTATGCCATGGATTAGAGCCCCTGTTGTTGTCCCTATTTTTTTATTCCATGATCTTTACCATTTTAGGTTTTATATTTAGGTCTTTGATCCATTTTGAGTTATTATTTGTGTATGGTGTGAGGTATGGATCTTGTTTCACTTTTTTGTAGATGGACATCCAGTTATGCCAGAACCATTTGTGGGTGCTGTCTTTTCCCCCATTAAATGGACTTTGGTCCTTTGTCAAATATGAACTGATCATAAATGGATAGATTTACATCTAGGTTCTCAATTCTGTTCCATTGGTCTATGTGTCTGTTGTGGTACCAGTACCAGGCTGTTTTGACTACCTTGGCTGTGTAATAAGTTCTAAAATCAGGTAGTGTGATGTCTCCCACTTCGTTCTTCTTCTTCAGTAATACTTTACTTATCCGGCACCTCTTACTTTTCGATATAAAATTGGTGATGTGTTTCTCCATTTTGTTAAAGAATGCTGTTGGAATTTGTATCGGATTGCATTGTAGCTGTAGATCGCTTTGGGTAGAATTGGCATTTTGACAATGTTGAGTCTTCCTATCCATGAGCATGTTATGTTTTTCCACTTACGGAGGTCTCTTTCGGTTTCTTGCAGTAGCGTTTTGTAGCTTTCTTTGTATAGATCTTTTACATCCCTTGTTAGAGTTATTCCTAAGTACTTTATCTTCTTGGGATCTATTGTAAATGGTACTAATTTAGTGATTTCCTTTTTGAAGTTCTCTTTGCTGGTGTAGAGGAAGCCTACTAATTTTTTATGTTTAGCTTGTATCCTGCTACTTTGCTGAAATCTCCTATTAGTTCCAGTAACTTTGTTGTGGATTCTTTGTTGGTTTTCTGTGTATAGGATCACATCATCTGTGAATAGGGATAATTTTACCTCTTCCTTACAATTTTGGATGCCCTTTTTCTTGCCTAATTGCTCTAGCTAGGGCTCCAGCACAATGTTGAATAAGAGTGTTGATAAAGGGCATTCTTGTCTGGTTCCTGTCTTCAAGGAGAATCTTCCAGTCTATCTCTGTTTAGAATGATGCTAGCTGTTGGTTTTGTATGAATGCCCTTTATTATGTCGAGGTATTTCCCTTTTATTCCTATTTTGCTGAGAGTTTTATCTTGAATGGGTGTTGGACTTTGACAAATGCCTTTTCTGCATGGATTGACAAGATCATGTGGCTCTTTTCTTTTGTTTTATTTATGTGGTGGATTATGTTAATTGATTTTCTAATGTCAAACCATCCCTGCATAACTGGTATGGATCCCACTTGGTCATGATGTATTATTCTTTGATATGCTGTTGAAGTCTATTAGCTAGAATTTTGTTGAGAATTTTTGCATCTATCTTCATGAGGGATATTGATCTGTAGTTTTCTTTTTTCTTTTTTTGTGGTGTCTGCCTGGTTTTGGTATCAGTGTTATGCTGGCTGCATAGAATGAGTTTGGGAGTATTCTCTCCTTTTCTACACTCTGAAATAACTTTAATAATATTGGTGTTAGCTCTTCTCTAAAAGTTTGGTAGAAATCTCCAGTGAAGTCATCCAGGCTAGGACTTTTTTTTGGTTAAGGGTTTTTTTTATTACCTCTTCAATCTCTTCTATTGTTATGGGTCCATTTAATTTATTATTATTATTATTTTACCTCAGTTTGTGTTAGTTTAGGTAGGTAATGTGTTTCTAGAAATTTGTCCATTTCTTCTAGGTTTTCAAATTTGTTGGAGTACAGTTTTTCATAGTATTCTGTTATGATCCTCTTTATTCAGTTGGGTGTGTTGTGATATCACCCGTCTCATATCTTATTTGGGTTATTTGCTTCCTCTCCTGTTTTTCTTCTGTCAGTTTGGCCAGTGGTTTGTTGATTTTGTTGATCTTTTCAAAAAATCAACTTTGGTCCTGTTGATTCTTTCAATTGTTTTTCTATTCTCTATGTCATTTACTTCTGCTCTAATCTTTATTATTTCCTTTCCAGTGCCTGAGTGCTTCTTTTCCCCTCTCTTTCTATTTGTTCAAGTTGTAGGGTTATCGTTTTGATTTTGGCCCTTTCTTCCTTTTTGATGCGTGCATTTACTGCTATAAATTGACCTCTAGGCACTGCGTTTGCTGTGTCCCAGTGGTTTTGGTAAGAGGTATTTTCATTTTCTTTCCATTCTATAAATTTCTTTATTCCATCCTTGATTTCTTGTATTACTCAATAGTTTTTAAGCAAGATGTTTTTCAGTTTCTATGTATTTGATTTTTTTCCTTGATGTTTCTGTTATTGATTCCTACTTTTACGTCATTATGATCAGAGAAGATGCTTTGTATTATTTTGGCATTTTGAATTTTGTTAAGCCTTGCTTTGTGGTCTAAAATGCTGTCTATTCTGGAGAATGTTCCATGTGCATTGGAAAAGAATATACTTGCTGTTCTTGAGTGCAGTGTTCTGTATACGTCTATGACGTAGAGTTGGTTGATTTTGGCACATAGATCTTCTGTATCTTTGTTGAGTTTCTTTCTAGATGTTCTGTCCTTCACTGAATGTGGTGTGTTGAAGTCTCCTACTATTATTGCGGAAGTGTCTATTTCTCTTTTCAATGTGGTTAGAGCTTGTTTTATATATTTTGGAGCCCGGTCATTGGGTGCACATACATTTATTATAGTTATGTCCCCCTGGTGTAATGACTCTTTAATCATTATATAGTGTCCTTCCTTATCCTTTGTGGTGGATTTTGTTTTATTTTATTGGAGATTAATATTGCCACTCCTGCTTTTTTCAGGTTATTGTTTGGTTGATATATTTTTTTCCATCCTTTGAGTTTTAGTTTGTTTGTATCTTTGTGTCTAATGTGTGTCTCTTGTAGATGGCATAGAGATGGATCATGTTTTTTAATCCGTTCTTCCACACTCTGTCTCTTTACTTGTGCATTTACATTCGGTATAATTGCTGATAGTATGAGTTTACTATTGTCATTTTTTGTGTGTGTGTGTGTGTGCTTCTTTGTTTTGCTTAATTTTCTGTGCTGAGTTCTTTTTGTTTATGCATTTTATTTTCATCTCTTTGTGTTTGCTGAGTCTTTATGTTTTTCTTCTTTTTTATTTTGATGGGTAGGTTTGTTAGCTTCCTTTCTGGTTACCTTAAAATTTACCTTTATTTTTCTAAGTTTAAACTGACTTTTTATTTCTTGATATTGTCTTGACTTCCTCTCCATATGAAAGTTCTATGAACACACCATTTACTCCCTCTTTTTTGTTTTGATGTTGTCGTCATTTACATATTGACATCTCTGGTTCCCTATTTTCAGTCTGTTAGCTTTGTTTTCATTTTGTGAATTTCCTATCTGGGTTAGTATCTGGTTGATCTGTCCTGGGTCCTAGTCTTGAACTGTTGTCTGATGTTGTCGATTCTCTCATCGAAGGTCTCCCTTTTATATTTCTTTTAATGTTGGTCTGGTTTTTACAAATCCCCTTAATTTCTGCTTATCTGGAAATAACCTAATTTTGCCTTCATATTTGACAGATAATTTTGCTGGATATGTAATTCTTGGCTGGCAATATTTTTTCCTTCAAGGCTTTATATATGTTATCCCATTGCCTTCTTTCCTGCATGGTTTCTTCTGAGTAGTCAGAGCTTAGTCTTGTTGGTTCTCCTTTTTAGATGATTTTTTGTTTATTCCTAGCCACTCTCAGGATTCTTTCTTTGTCTTTGATTTTGGCAAGTTTGTTTATGATATGTCTTGGTGACTTTCTTTTGGGATCTATTCTGTATAGTATTCATTAAGTTTCTGGGATAGATATCTTCTCATCTTTCATGATATTGGGGAAGTTTTCTGCCAGAAAATCTTCAACGATTCTCTCTGTGATTTCCATTATCCTTCCCTGTTCTGATACTCTGATCACTCGTAGGTTTTTCCTCTTGATAACATCCCACATAATTCTTAGGTTTTCTTCCTTTTTCTTCATTCTTTTTTTCTCAGACAAATTGGTGTCAAGCTATTTATCTTCAGTCTCACTAATTCTGACTTCCGTTGTCTCAATTCTGCTGCTATGACCTTCTATTGAGTCATCTAATTCTGAAATTGTATTGTTAATTTTTTGGATTTCTAGTTGCTGTTTTTGTATGGTTTCTAGCAGCCTGCTTATTCTATCATTTTGTTCCTGTATTGTTTTCCTGAATTTTTGTACTGCTTTGTCTGTGTGTTCCTTGGTTTGGTCTGTGTTTTGACTGAACTTCTTGACCTCTTGGAGAGCTCTTTACATAAGTCTTTTGAATTCCTTATCAGGTAGTTCCATTGCCTTATCTTCCTCCAGAAGGTTTTCTGGTTCCTTATTTTGTTCTCTTGCTGGAGCCATCTTGTCCTGCTTCTTTATGTGATTTGATATCGACTATTGTCTCCAAGGCATAAGTAAGTTATTATATATATTTATTTACTTGTTGTATTTTTGTTTACTGCATCCTGAATTTTTTGTTTTTTTTATATGTCCACTTAGGCTGGGTGTGTGTGCTACTCTAGTAGTTAATCTGGTGCTTTTGAAGCTCTCGCCTCCTGTCTCTAGGTTGTCCAAGCAGCTATTAGGTGTGTGAGCCCGGGTGTCTGTTCACTGTTCTTGCGGGAGTGCTGAAGATGTAGGTGGAGTTTTGGTGAGGTGATGAATCTGTCCTGCTAGTCACCTGGTCCTGGATGAAGGGGTGTTCTCCCTGGTCATTGAGTTGGCTGTGTGTGTGCTCCACTGCTTACTGGTTGGTCAGGGCACAAGTGCCCAGGTCATCAGTCACCAAATGTGTGCTGTGGAGACTCATGTACAGTCCTGGGCAGGCAGGGCTGTGTGTGGGTGTTTGGAGCAGACACAGGTCTCTGGTTGCAATGGGAGTGATGTGAGGGGCAAAGCAGCATGCTGTCAGCTGCCCCCAGGTGCCTCGATGGAGGGCATACCCTTGTCTGCTAGAGAGCATAGTGGGGAGGGTTAGTGCAGCCAGTCCTCGGGCACCCAATGCCATTGTCTGGAGGGATTACGGACACCACTAATTCTCAGGCTGCTGTCATGGGCACCTAGATTGAGTGGGTGGTACTGCTGGCCCTCAGGCCCCTGGAGTGGGTGGGTGAGGCCCCTTCTTAAGCGGCAGGGCAGTGTTCAATGTCACAAATTTGTAGATCTTGCTTGGCTGCTGTAGGTGAAAATGGGCTTCAAGTGGATGCCCTGCTCATTTTGTCCTAATAGGGTCGTGCTGTGCTGGTCAGCCAGCAAGTCACTGGTGTGAGTGATCAGCTGGGTATGACGGGCACTATAAGTCCATGGACTCCCTACACCAGTGGCTGGGCAAAGGTGCAGGCACCCTCTGGCCAGGTTGTGAGTTCCTGACTTAGGGGGCATGGCAGTGTTGAATGCCAGACTGGTGTTGAAGAGCAGAGGGGGATGGATGAGAAGAATGGAGTACTCCTCAGCTATGGAGCGCTGGTAGTGGAAAGGTTATGGTCAGTGCATGTGGTGGGTTGTGAGTTTGCACTTAACTCTCTCAGGTATGATGTCATTCCCGTTTGGTTCTGGAGGTGCATGCAAATTGACTGCTTCTTGACTGTACCAGACGGGGTGGGTTTCAGCTTGGGACATTGCTGCTTGCCTCAACCTGCATGTGCTGTGCAGATTCAGCTAGTAGCACGTTGGCAATTCTGCCATCCATAATTCCCCTTTTCCACTGTTTTTGAATTGTCTCTCCTTACACCTGTCACTCAGTTCAATTCTTCAGCTTTGTCTTTGATGATTACAGTTCCTAGATTGTCATATATATCTGATTCACTTGTTTTTTAGGGCCTTTGTTGTAAGAAGGATGACATGAAGTGTCTGACTATTCTGCCATCTTGGCCCTGCCTCTGAAAAAATGTCATCCTTAATTTGAAAATATTTTTAATAAACTGTATTTTGGTATAGTTTACATATAATGAAAATGCACAGATTTTAAGTGTACATTTCTATGATATCTGACAACTGCATACACCTATGTAACTAACACATCAATTAATATACCGATTATTTCCAAAATCCTGGGTACTTAGTGCCTTTTGCTGTCTGTCACCTCCCACATACACCCTAGGACACAATTGATCTAATTTCTACAACCATAGTTTCATTTTGCCTGTTACAGAACTTCATATAAATACGATCATAGAAAATGTACTCTTTTGTGTCTGGCATTTTTCACTCAATACAATGGTTTTGAAATTCATCTTTATTGTTGTGCATATCAGTAGTTTGTTCTTTTCTATTGTTAAGTACTCTTATGAATATACCACAGTTTGTTCAATCATATGTTGATGAGCATATGGATTGTTCAGTTTTTGGCTACTAGGAATAAAACTGCTCAAACATTCTTGTACAAATCTTTTTGCAAGTATATATTTTCATTTGTATTAAGTAAATGCTCAGAAACGAGTAAGTGTATGGTTAAATTTATAAGAAACTGTAAACTATCTTCCAAAGTGGTTGTACCATCTTAAACTCCCACCAGCTAGGTATGAGAGATTCATTTACTCCACATCTTCAACAACTGATATTATTTTTAATTTTAGTCATTCTAGTTAGCATGGTAATATCCTACTGTTTTAATTTGAATTATTCTGAAAACTAATGAAGTTGAACATTTTTTCATGTGTGTTTTGTAAATTCCTCCTTTTTTTCGAGTGTCTGCTCAAGTCTTTTACACTTTTTTTTATTGGCTTATATTTTTATTACTGAGGTGGAGGAGTTCTTTATGTAATCTAAATATTTAAAGTGAGTATTTTCTCTCAGTCTTTTTATTGTCTTAAAGGTGGCCTTTAGGAGCACAAGTTTAATTTTGATAAAGTATATTTTTTTTCTTTTATGGTTAGAGTTTTTTATGTCCTGAGAAATCTTTGCTTACCTCAATAATGTAAAGATATACTCCGGTGTTTTCTTTCAGAAATTTTATAGTGTTAGGTCTACACTTAAGTCTATGATTCATCTCAAATTAATTTTTATTATTTTAGGAGTTGAGTTTTATTTTTTTCCTGTGTATTCAGCTGTTCCAGCATAATTTACTGAAAAAATTATTCTTTCCCTATTGAATTAATTTGATAGTTTATAGAAAAGATCAATTTACCACACTAGTATGTGTCTGTTCTTGAATTCTATAGTCTAGGTTGGTGGTTCCAGCCCAACAAAAGGTACTACGGAAGAAAAGTCCCAGAAATGTGCTTCCATTAAGATTATAACCAAGCAAACCTTATAGAGCAGTTCTACTCTGTAACACTAGGGATCTCCGTGAGTCAAAATCGACTTAATGGCAACATTTTTTTAAAAAAATTCTTCCATCGATCGATTTGTACATCTTCACATTGCAATCACATTTCTTGATTAATGTAGCTTTACAGTATATGAGGTAATGCAGGCCTTCCAATTTTGTTGCTCTTTTTCAACATTTTTTGGCTACTCTAAGTCCTTTATATTTTCCTAATCGTTGTAGAATCCGCTTGTCAGTATATCTCCTGTCTGTACTTGTTCTTCCCCAGGCACAAAGAACCCAAAGTGGCCAGATCACAGCTTTGTCTTTAAATTTAGTCATACTCCCACTTTATACCTTGGTGAAAGTGCCCCATTCCCATTCCAAACCAAGACCTCTAAACTCTAAACATGTAAGGTCGAAAACCAAAACTTCCCCATGTTCTTCACTGGGAGGGAGAGAAATTGTGATTTATTATCAGCTTCTTCAAAGATGTAGTGGTATGCTTCCATAAAGATTACAGCCTTGGAAACTCTATATAGGGCAGTTCTAGTCTGTCTTATAGGGTTGCTATGAGTCACAATCAACTCCACAGCAGTGGGGTTTTTTTGGTTTCTTCAGTAGAGAATGTTGTTAGGTGCCTTCAAGTAAATTCCAACTCATGGCAAACCTATGTACAATAGAATGAAACATTTCCAGTCCTGCACCATCTTCACAATTATTGCTATGTTTGAACTCATCAATGCAGCCACTGTGTTAATCCATCTTGTTGAGGGTCTTCCTCTTTTCAGATGATCCTCTATTTTACCAAGCATGGTGTCTGTTATGGATTGAATTGTGTCCCCCAAAAATGTGTATCAGTTTGGCTAGACCATGATTCCCAGTATTGTGTGATTGTCCACCATTTTATCATCTGATGTGATTTTCCTATGTGTTGTAAATTTTCCCTCTATGATGTTAATGAGGCAGGACTTAATCTACAAGATTAGATTGTGTCTTAAATCAATCTCTTTTGAGATATAAAAGAGAGAAGCAAGCAGAGAGACATTGGGACCTCATACCACCAAGAAACAAGAGCTAGGAGCATTGCACATCCTTTGGACCTGGGCTCCCTGCACTGTGAAGCTCCTTGACTAGGGAAGACTGAAGACAAGGCTGTTCCCCTGGAACTGAGAGAAAGACTTCCCCTGGAACTGACACCCTGAATTTGGACTTCTAGCCCCCTAGGCTGTGACAGAATAAATTTCTCTTTGCTAAAGCCATCCACTTGTGGTATTTCTGTTATAGCAGCACTACATAACTAAAACAATGTCCTTTACCAGGGACTGATCCCTCCTGATAACTTGTCCACAATATTGAGATAAAGTCTCACCCAACTCCCTTCTAAGGAACATTCAGGCTGTACTTCTTCCAAGACGTATTTGTTCGTTCTTCTGGCAGTTCATAGTATATTCAGTATTCTTCACAAATACCATAATTCAAAGGCATCAACTCTTCTTTGATCTTCCATATTCATTGTCCAGCTTTTGCATACGTATGAAGTGATTGAAAATACCAAGGCTTGGGTCAGGTGCACCTGACTCCTAAATTGACATCTTTGCTTTTTAACACTTTAAAGAGATCTTTTGCAACAGATTTGTCCAAGGCAATACATGATTTGATTTCTTGACTGCTGCTTCCATGGCAGTGATTGTGGATCCAAGTAAAATGAAATCCTTAACAACTTCAGTATTTCCTCCATTTATCATGATGTTGCTTATTGGTCCAGTTGAGAGGATTTTTGTTTTTTTTTTATGTTAAGATGTAATCCATACTGAAGGCTGTGGTCTTTGATCTTCATCAGTAAGTGCTTCAAAATCTGTTTACTTTCAGCAAACAAGGTTTTGTCATCTGCATATCGCAGCTTGTTAAATGAATCTTCCTCCAATCCTGATGCCATGTTTCCTTCATATAGACCAGCTTCTCAGATTATTTCCTTAGCATACAGATTGAATAAGTATCGTGAAAGGATTCAACCGTGAAGCACACCTTTTCTGATTTTAAACCATTCTGTACCCCTTGTTATGTTTGAACGACTGCCTATGATCTATCTACAGGTTCCTCATGAGCACAATTACGTTTTCTGGAGTTTCCATTCTTCACAATGTTATCCATGATTTGTTATGATCCACACAGTTGAATTCCTTTGCATAATAAAACACAGGTAAACATCTTTCTGGTGTTCTCTGCTTTCAGTCATGATCCATCTGACATTAGCAATTATATTCCTTGTTCCATGTCCTCTTCTGAATCCGTCTTGAATTTCTGGCTTTTCTCTGTTTATGTACTGCTGCAAATGTTTTTGAGTTATCTTCAGCATAACTTTATTGTATATGATATTAATGGCACTGTTCAATAATTCCTGCATTCTGTTGGATCACTTTTCTTTGGAATGGGCACAGATATGGATCTCTTCCTCTTGGTTGGCCAGGTAGCTGTCTTCCAAATTTCTTGGCATAGAGGAGTGGGTGCTTTCAGCGTTGCATCTGTTTGTCAAAACATCTTGATTGGTATTCCGTCAATTCCTGGAGCTTTGTTTTTCACTAATGACGTCAGTGCAGCTTGGAGTTTTTCCTTCAGTACTATCAATTCTTGATCATACGCTACCTCCTGAATTGGTTGAAAGTCGATGCATTCTTTTTGATACAGTGACCCTGTGTATTCCTTCTATTTTCTTTTGATGCTACCTGCATCATTGAATTTTTTGCCCATAGACTTCTTCAGTATTGCAACTCAAAGCTTGAATTGTTTTTTCAGTTCTTTCAACTTGAGAAATGCTGAGCATGGTCTTGCTTTTTGGTTTTCTAACTCTAGGTGTTTGCACATGTCACTATAATACTTTACTTTGTCTTCTCCAGCTGCCCTTTGAAATCTTCTGTTCAGCTCTTTTATTTCATCATTTCTTCCTTTCGCTTTAGCTGCTCTATGTTCAAGCGCAAGTTTCACTATCTCTTCTGACATTCACTTTGATCCTTTTTTTCCTTTTCTGTCTTTTTAATGACCTTTTGCTTTCTTCATGTATGATGGCCTTGATGTCATCCCACAGCTCATCCGGTCTTTAGTTCTTAGTGTTCAAAGTGTCGAATCTATTCTTGACATGCTCTCAAAATTCAGGTAGGATATACTCAAGGTTGTGCTTTGGCTCTAGTAGATTTGTTCTAATTTTCTTTAGCTTCAACTTGAACTTGCATATAGGTAATTGATGGCCTATTCTGCAGTCAGCCCCTGATCTAGTTCTGCCTGATGAAATTGAGATTCTCCATTGTCACTTTATACAGATGTAGTCAATTTGATTCCTGTGTATTCCATCCAGTGATGTCCATGTGTATAGTCGCTGTTTATGTTGTTGAAAAAGGTAATTTGCAAAGAAGTAGTCATTGGTCTTGCAAAATTCTATCATGTGATATCCAGCATCATTTCTATCATGAAGGCCATATTTTTCAACTACTAATCCTTCTTCTTCTCTTCCAACTTTCACATGTCAATCACCAGTAATTAACATGCATCTTGATTGCATGTTTGATCATTTTCAGACTGTAGAAGTTGGTAAAATCTTCATTTTATTCACTGTTGGTGTTAGAGATTGGTGCCTAAATTTGAATAATAGTCATTAACTAATCTTCCTTGCAGGCATGTGGATATTATCCTATTACTGACAAGGTTGTATTTCAGGATAGATCTTGAAATGTTCTTTTTGATGGTGAGTGGGACCCTGCTTCTCTTTAATTGTCATTCCTGGTATTACTAGTAGACCATATGATTGTCTGCTTCAAAATAACCAATACCAGTCCATTTCAGCTCACTAATGCCTAGAATATCAATCTTCTAATGTTCCATTTGTTTGACAACTTCCAATTTTCTTGATTCATACTTCATACATTCCATTTTTGATTATTAATGAATGTTTGCAGCTGTTTTTTCTCATTTTAAGTCATGTCACATCAGCAGGTGAAAGTCCCAAAAGCCTTGCTCCATCCACATCATTAATATCGACTTTCCTTTGAAGAGGCAGCTCTAAGTTGTGTTTTGAATGTCTTCCCACCTGAGGGGCTCATCTCTGGCACTGCATCAGACAATGTTTCACTGCTATCTGTAAGGTTTTCACTGGCCAGTTTTTTCAGAAGCTGATCACCAGGTCCTTCTTCCCAGTCTGTCTTAGTCTGGAAGTTCTGCTAAACCTGTCCATCATGAGTGACCCTGCTGGTATTTGAAATACTGGTGGTATAGCTTCCAGCATTACAGTTACACACAAGACACCGCAGTACAACAGACTGACAGATGAGTAGAAGCAATAGAGGATAACATTCAGCTAACAGGATTCTCCCAGCCCAGGAGACTATGCATCCCTCTCTCCGAGTAGAGGGAGTATAGACTTTGGCCAGTGATTGACTGACTCAGTGCACAAAAGATCAGCATCCTTGCTCAATGTAGAACTACCTGGAGATAATTTGTACTCCAGATATTCCCTTTGGATTGAAGCTAGTCTCAGTGCTTAGACCAGACTCTTGCTTTGCTCCCCTGCCCTACCCTGCTATACTCCCTCCTTTTCTTCACGCACCCTCATCCTCCCCAACCCCCCAACCCCCTCCCACCCTCCCACCCCCGCAATTCTTTCCTCAGGTTTTGCTTCTAGGTAATATGAGCTAAGAACTGTGAAACCCAGCTTCTATGCTCCACTAACCTTTTTTTTTTTTTTTTTGCTTTTGCTTCATTTGTTGGCCTCTAGAGATTCCTTGATTTCCTGATATCTCACTACATGCATTTTGAAAGAAATTTAAAAACTATATTATTCATTGGGATTGTTAGTCTGGATATCCAGTTCCCCATACTATTGGAACCAAACCCAGTTGCTGACAAGTCATCTCCAACTCATAGCAACCCCATGTATGTCAGAGCAGACCTATGCACTATAGGGTTTTCGATGTGTAATTTTTCAGAAGTAGATTGCCAGGCTTTTCTTCTGAGGCACCTCTGAATGAACTCTAACCTCCAACGTTTCAGTTAGCAGTCAACTGTCTGCACCATGCAGAGACTCCATACTACTGGAAATGGGTCTGTTTTTATCTATGTTCCTATTTTATCTCATTATAATATTTACTGAGCACTTACTATGTACCGGACACTTAACATATATTAACTCATTTTAAACTGCTCATTATCCCTATAAATAAGACACGAATGCTAAGCCCATTAAGGAAATTAAGACATAGAGAGCTTGAACAACTTGCTCTAGAGCATGTGGTAAGTGGTGGAGCCAGGATTTAACTCAGCTGTGTAGTTCAAAAACTCATTATACTCTATTGCTTCTAAGTAGGAGTCCCCCAGCTAAACTCTTGTTTAAATGTTTTACATGATATTTAAGTATCCAGAGAAGGGTTTGGATAGTGGTTTCCCTAACAACCCAGACATATGGTTTATAATATTCAAGACTATATTGTGCTGTATATAGAAAAGGAAAATTTTATGGACTGTCTTGATATTTTTGCTATCCAAATTGTGCTCAGCTTAAAGGTATTCTGCAGCCACTTTATTGCAATGAATAATGCTTCCAGCAGTTTAGATGTGCAATGAGAGGAAATATTATATTAGGAAAATAGTGTTACCAAAATATAAATTTAGGAGAAAAGATAATTTTATCATTTTTATGACAAAATTTCGCATTACATTACTACAAATAGGTTTTTCTCCACTACTGTTGAAGCTCATTACAATTCTTCAAGAAAGCATTTTTTAGGCACCAAATAAGAATTCATCGAATGAATGATGAATGAAATATGAAATAACATTTCCTAGCTGTTATGGATTAACTGTGTTTCCCAAAATATGTGTTGAATTCCTGGCCATTGAATCTGTAGACTAGATTAAAAAGTAGACTTTGAGTAGAGGAGATCACCTTCATAATGCAATCTAATGTAATGTAGTCAACCAATCAACTGAAGTCATATATAGTACAGGGTAGCTCCTAAGCATAATGACTTCTGAGTTATAAAAAGACCAGAATAGACATGTACACATAGGGGTGAGGGAAGGGGGAAGACAGATGCCATATGAAGACTATCTATAAGCCATGGAACCAAGGAATACCTAGTACTACCCACAAGGTGACACAGCTGAGACCTAGATTTGGACGTACAGCCTACAGAATTATGAGAAAATAAATTTCTGTTCTTTAAAGCCACCCACTTGTGGCTTTCTGTGGCAGCAGTACTAGGACCCTAAGGCACTAACCAATAGGCAAAAAAGAAATAGAATTAATTAAAGGGTCATAAGGAATATAAGGTAAGTCAGAACTG
Source organism: Dugong dugon (assembly GCA_030035585.1). NCBI lineage: Eukaryota > Metazoa > Chordata > Mammalia > Sirenia > Dugongidae > Dugong > Dugong dugon. Next base: position 48,748,271 of record CM057465.1, read on the forward strand.
TGCAAATACTACATTACAGAACAGTAACAACAACAACAACAATTAAAAAAACCCATTGCCATCAAGTTGATTCCTACTCATGGCAACTCTATAGGACAGAGTAGACCTGCCCAGTAGGGTTTCCAAGGATGTAATCTTTAGGAAGCAGATTGCCACATCTTTCACCTGCAGAGTGAATTGTGGGTTTGAACCACTGACTTTTGTGTTAGCAGACAAGCACTTAGCCACTGTGCCACCAGGGCTCCTTACCTTGGAGAAAGTTCCCCTTATAAGAAATAAAGAGACCCAAGTACTGTAGAATCCAGCAATACACAGGGGAAAAGAGATTTCTGAAAAGAAAAATTATCACACTACAATCAGACTTTCAGCCTCATCATTCTATTGAAGTTGTTCTTTTTAAAAGTCTCTGGTGAAATTATGTTGCAATATCTAATGCTCAATTTTCAGATCTCATCTTACTCAGCAGCATTTCAGTCTTGTACCTCTTTGCTTTTCTTCCTACTTTTATTCTCTTGGGGATCTCATTTAACCCCATGACTTGTGTACACTAAACAATTTCCACATTCATATGAATTGGACAATCATATAGTCTACTATTCTGGAAATGACAAGTTAAAGAGGCATAGCATAGCATTAATTGTCAAAAAGAAATTTCAAGATCTATCCTGAAGTACAGCGCTGGCAGTGATAGGACAATAGCCATATGCCTACAAGGAAGACCAGCTAATATGACTATTATTCTAATTTATGCACCAACCACTAATGTCAATGATGACTAAACTGAAGATTTTTACAAACTTCTGCAAATTGAAATTGATCAAACATGCAATCAAGATACATGATAATTACTGGTGATTAGAATGCAAAAGTTGGAAAAAAAGGATCACTAGTTGGAAAATACAGCTTTGGTGATAGAAACGATGTTAGAGATCGCATGATAGAATTTTCCAAGACCAATGACTTATTCATTGCAAATGCCTTTTTTCAGCAACATAAATGGTAACTACACATGTGGGCCCCACTGGATGAAATACACAGGAATCAAAACGACAATCTCTGTAGAAAGAGACAACGGAGAAGCTCAATATCATCAGTCAGAACTAGGTCAGTGGCCAACTGCTGAATAGACCATCAATTGCTCATAGGCAAGTTCAAGTTGAAGGTGAAGAAAATTAAAACAAATCTATGAGAGCCAAAGCACAACCGTGAGTATACCCCACCTAAATTTAGAGAGCATCTCAAGAGTAGATTTGACGCATTGAATGCTAATGATGGAAGACCAGATGGGCTGTGGAATGCCATCAAGGACATCATACATAAAGAAAGCAAAAGATCATTAAAAAGACAGAAAAAGAAAAGACCAAAATCAATGTCAGAAGAGACTCTGAAAGTTGCTCTTGAACGCAGAGTAGCTAAAGTGAAAGGAAGAAATGATGAAGTAAAAGAGCTAAACAGAAGATTTCAAAGGGTGGCTGGAGGAGACAAAGTAAAGTATTATAGTGACATGTGCAAAGACCTAGAGTTAGAAAACCAAAAGGGAAGAACATGCTCAGTGATTCTCAAGTTGAAAGAACGGAAGAAAAAATTCAAGCCTTGAATTACAATATTGAAGAATTCTGCTGGGCAAAAATTTTAATGAAGCAGGTAGCATCAAAAGAAGATAGAAAGAATACACAGAGTCGTTGTACCAAAAAGAATTGGTTGACGTTTCAACCATTTCAGGAGGTAGCATATGATCAAGAATCGGTAGTATGGAAGGAAGCAGTGCAACCTGCACTGAAGGCATTAGTGTAAAACAAGGCTTCAGGAATTGATGGTGTATCAATTGAGATGTTTCCACTAACAGATGCAATGCTGGAAGCACTCACTCATCTATGCCAAGAAATTTGGAAGACAGCTACTTGGTCAATCTGCTAGAAGAGATCCATATTCCTGCTCATTCCAATGAAACATGATCCAATAGAGTGTGTAAATTATCGAATAATATCATTAATATCTTATGCAAGTAAATTTATGCCGAAGATAGTTAAAATACAGTTGCAGCCGTACATCGCCAGGGAACTGCCAGAAATTTGAGCCAGATTCAGAAGAGGATGGGACAAGGAATATTACTGTTGACGTCAGATGGATTTTGGCTGAAAGCAGAGAATACCAGGAAGATGTTTACCTGTGTTTTATTGACTATGCAAAGGCATTCGACTGTGTGGATCATAACAAATTATGCATAACATTGCAAAGAATGGGAATTCCAGAACACTTAATTGTGCTCCTGAGGAACCTGTACATAGACCAAGAGGGAGTCCTTAGAACAGAACAAGGGAGGCTGTGTGGCTTAAAATCCGAAAAGGTATCTGTCAGGGTTGTATCTTTTCCATCATATTTATTCAATCTGTATGCTTAGCAAATAATCTGAGAAGCTGAATTATATGAAGAAAACACAGCATCAGGATTGGAGGAAGACTCATTAACAACCTGTGATATGTAGATGACACAACCTTGCTTGCTGAAAGTGCAGAGGACTTGAAGCATATACTGATGAAAATTAAAGACTACATACAGCCTTTACTGTAGATTACACCTCAACATAAAGAAAACAAAAATTCTCACAACTGGACCAATAGGCAACATCATGATAATGGAGAAAATACTGATGTTGTCAAGGATTTCATTTTACTTGGATCCATAATCAATGTCCACGGAAACAGCAGTCAAGAAATCAAACAATGTATTGTCTTGGGCAAATCTGCTGCAAAAAACCTCTTTAACATGTTAAAATGCAAAGGTGTCAATTTAGGATTAAGGTGCACCTGACCCAAGTCATGATATTTCCAATCACCTCATATACATGTAAAAGCTGGACAATGAATAAGGAAGACTGAAGAAGAATTGATGTCATTGAATTATGGTGTTGACAAAGAATATTGAATATACCATGGACTGCCAGAAGAATGAACACATCTGTCTTGGAAGAAATACAACCAGAATGCTCCTTAGAAGGAAGGAGGGCAAGATTCCATCTCAAGTAATTTGGACATTTTATCAGAAGGGACAAGTCCCTGGAGAAACACATCATTCTTGGTACAGTAGAGGGTCAGCAAAAAAGAGGAAGACCCACAAAGAGATGGACTGACTCAGAGGCTGCAACAATGGACTCAAACATACAACGATTGTGAAGGTGGTGCAGGACTAGGTAGTGTTTTGTTCTGTTGTACATAGGGTCACTATGAATCGGAACCGACTCGAGGGCATCTAACCTCAACAACAGTGACCAGCCTGGCTCTTTCGCTTGTACTCAGGACTCACACACCCAGCTGCCTACTTAATATTTCCTCTAGGGTCTCATTGTTACCCTCCGGTTCAAGCCGAGAGTATTGCAACAGTCTCTAAGATAGCCTCCTGCTTCCATCCTTGTGGTCTACTCTCCACATGAGAATAGAATAGCTACAGTGAACTTTTAAAATGGTTACTCAGATCATGTTATTCCTCTACTTAAAACCATCCAATTGCTTCATTTCCAACCCAGAATAAAAACCAAAACTCTTCCCATAGCCTATAAGGACTATGTGATCTGAGTGCTACTCCATTTTTGCCCCCACCTCTCTGATCTCATCTCTTCTCTCTTCACTTTGCTCACTTCTCTCCAGCCATGCTGGCCTCCTCGCTGTTCCTGGGATATGGCATGTATACTCTTTTCTCAGTACCATTGTCTTTGCTATTTGTTCCCTTTGCCTGGAAAGATCTCCTCTTACATAACCATAAGACTGGCTCCCCTCCTTCCTTCATGCCTCTGCTTAGATGTCAGCTCCCCAGCATCTATAGAAAATAGCATGGGCTGCTCATTCCCCTTGGTCTCCTTACCTTGTTTTATTTTTCTTCTTCTTTTTCACTACCACATATGTGGTTCTTTGCTTATTGTCTCTTCCCTCCTCTGCTCTCTTTGTGATATAAGCGTTTCGAGAGCAGCAGCTTCATCTTTTTTATGCACTGCTATATTCACAGTAGCTAGAACAGTGCCTAGCACGTAGTAGGTGTTGAATAAATATTGCTGATGGCATGAATGATTAAGGAATTTTTATTATTAAAAAAATAGCATATTACTAAGCTAATGTGTTACCTTATAAACAGCTTTCACACAAGTTATTTCTACAAAAACCTGTGAACATTTTCTCTTCGGTTTTCCCATTTGCCTTTGGGAGATCTGTATTCCTGAGATGCAGAGAGATGAGAAGGGAATAATGGGTGGGAGGTATTTTCTTCTGCCCTGAGGTAAAAATGAGATTTTTATAGTACATAAATATTTGGTATGCACAGAGAGGCCCTTCAAATAGGCTGGGCATCCTTAAGAACAAAGGCCAGACAATGCTACCTCTGGTCTTACTTTGCCACTGCCCTGACTGGAGTCTGTTCCTCAGTATATGACCCAGCGACCTCCTATTTTCCAACCCATTAAATAGAGAGAATAACACTGTCCCTACCTTACAATGGTGCTGGGAGGCTTGACTAATTAGCAAAAGATTATAAAATACTTTGACATTCTCAGATGAAAGACATTGAAGGAGTGCAGAGTGTTATTATATGTTTAACAACCAGAAAATCTAATATTACATTAATGACATTTATACTTTTATAAGATCAAAAGCCTTTATAAAGATATGTCATTTTATACTCCTGCTTATGTCTTCCTTTCCCACTTCTTTTTAACATGGAACTGGAGGCTTTAGCCAGGGCAATTAGGCAAGGAGAAGAAATAAAAGGCAACCAAATTAGAACGGAGAAAGTGAAAATATTTCTATTCACATATGACATGAACTTGTGTATAGAAATTCCTAAGGATTTAACAAAAAACAAACAAACAAAAAAACCAAAAACAACTACTGGAATTAATAAATGAGTACAGTAAGTTTGCAGGTTACAAGATCAACATAAAAAATCAACTGTATTTCATACACTGGCAACGAACAATCTAAAAAAGAAATTAAGAAACAATTATATTTACAATAGCATCAAAAATAATAAAATACTTAGCATTAAATTGAAACAAAGAAGTACAGGACTTATAAACTGAAAAACTATAAAACACTGTTAAAAGAAATTAAAGACCTTAATAAATGTAAAGACATTATGTGTTCATGGATTGGAAGACTTAATATTGTCAGATGGCAATACTTCCCAAATATTATCTACAACTTCAATGCATTCACTATCAAAATCCCAGCTGGCTTTTTTCTTTTTTTTTTTTTTTGGTAGAAATTTAAAAAATTCGTATGGAAATGCAAGGAACCCAGAATAACCAAAACAATCTTGGAAAAGAGAACAAAGCTGGAGGATCCACACTTCTAGATTTTAAAACTTAGTACAAGGCTACAGTAATCATGAATGTATGGTACTGGCTTAAAGATAGACACATGGATCAATGGAATAGAGTTGAGACTCTTGAAAGGAACCCTTATACTTACAGCCAATTGATTTTCAAAAAGTGTACCAAGACAATTAAATGAGGAAAGAATAGTCTTTTCAACATTGCTGGGAAACTGGATATATACATCCAAAAGAATGAAATTGAGCCCCTTCCTCACATCATACACAAAAATTAGCTCAAAACAGACCATGGATCTAAACTATAAAAGCTAAAAATATAGAGCTCTTGGAAGAAAACATTGGAGTGAATATTTGTAATTCTGGGTTAGGCAATGGTATCTTAGATACAACACTGACAGCACAAGTGATGGAAAAATTAGACAAATTGAACTTAATCAAAATTAAAAATTTTTGTTCTGTAAGTGATATCAGAAAGTGAAAAGACAGCCCATAGAATGGGAGAAAATACTGATGAATCATATATCTGATGGGGACTTGTATCCAGAGTATAGAAAAGAAAATACACCTTAATAATAAAAAGATAATTAATCCAATTAAAAAATGGGCAAAGGATTTGAATATACATTTCTTTAAATAAGATATACACAGCTCAATAAGCACTTGAAAAAAATGTTCAATGCCATTAATAATTAGGGAAATGCAAATCAATAAATATCACAATGAGACTCCACTTCACATTTACTAGGGTGGCTATAAGGCAAAAGATAGATGAAACCAAATGTTGGTGAGGATGTAGAGAAATTGGAACACTAATATTGCAAGTGGGGATATAAAATGGTGTTGCCACTTTGGAAAACTGTTTGGCAGTTAAAAATGTTATACGTAGAATTGCCAAATGATTCAGTATATTCTACTCCTAGGTGTATACCTAAGAGGAATATTTTTTGGGTGTATTCTACCCCTAGGTATGTACCTAGGAGAAATGAAAACGTACATGCCCACAAAAATTTGTATATGAACGTTCGTAGCAACATTTCTCACATGGCATTATTCCTTTGTATTCAAAATCTGGAAACAATCTAAATGTCCATCAACTCTTGAACAACAAATAAAATGTGTCATATCCATACAATAAAAAGGAATGATGTATAATACATGCTACAACATGGATGTACCTTTAAAATATTATGCCAAGTGAAAGTGGTCAGTCATAAAAGATCACATATTGCATGATTGCATTTATGGACATCTAGAATATGTGAGTTTAGAATAGGCCAATTTATAAAGACAGAAATTAGATTAGTGATTGCTTAGGGCTGGGAGAGTTGTTACTGCTAATGGGTATGAGTTTTTTTGTTTTTTTTTTTGAGGGTGACGAATATGTTCCCAAATTAGATTGTAGTGATGGTTGTAAGATCCTGGATTTACTAAAAACCATGAGTGGGTGAATTGTATGGTGTGTGGATTATATCTCAATAAAGTTGTTAAAAAAATAAAAAAGAGGAAAGACTCTTGCATTAGTTTACTATGGCTGCTGTAACACATTACCACAACTATATGTCTTAAAACGACATTTAGAGCAGAAGCTGGAAATCAGCATTACTGGACGAAAATCAAGGTCTTGGCAAGGCTGCACTCCCTTCAGAAACTCTAGGGGAGATTCTGTTCTTTGCTTTTTCCAGCCACTGTTGGTTCCTGGCATTCCTTGGCTTGTGTCTGCATCACTACCGTATTCAAGGCCAGCTTCTTTAACTCTCTGTCTGTTTCATCTTCACATTGCTTTCTTGTGTGTTTGTGTGTGTAAAACCTCCCTGTTTCACTCTTATAAAGACAGTTGTGATTGTATTTAGGGCCTGCTTAGACAATCCAGGATAATTTTCCATCTCATGATCCCTAATTTAGACCCTTGCTCCCTCTTCTGCAACCCTTGGGGACCAAACTGCGCGCCTCCAGTTCTTTCTCAGCCCCGGCCACTCCTGCCAGACATGTCATCCATAGAGCTGGCTGCTAACTTGCCTGCCAACCACATGCCTGCAGGGTTGGCGAAATGGCTCTCTGTGGCCACTGCCACCATCCTGGGCAAACTCGAGGAGAGTGTGAACTTGACTGTGCAGCCTCGCCTGCCCATGGTGGTGAATGACTCCAGGGAACCCCACAATTTTCTGCTCCTCTTCTCTATCAGTGTGGTAGACATGACTGAGGATAGCTATGGTCACAGCAGCAGGTTCTTTGAGTTTCTTACCTAGGAGCTGAACCTGGGCCAGGGCCACATAATTATCCTTTTATTCCCTGCAGCCTTGGCAGATCTGCAAGAAGGGGATGGTTATGACTTTTTTATGATTGGCATCGAGGGCATCCAGAACATCTGTGAACTGGTTGCCCTTTCCAGAAAAGCCTCCAGCAGAGTGAAGGCCTGGTGGGTGTCAGAAGTCATTGCTGTGACCTCACAGTCCTTCTCTTCCCAATTCCTATAACAAATAAACGAACAGAGAGCTTCAAAGATCCTTAACTCAATCACAATGAAAAAGAACACTTTTTTATATAAAGTAACATTTACAGATTCCAGGGATTAGGATCTGATATAGGTATATATGTATACACACACACATATGTACACACTATATACACATATATATATGTACATATATATACTTTTTTTATTTTTTATTTTTTTTTGCCAGGTGGTCATTATTTAGCCTACGACAACTCTTGAGTCAGATCGCCCAGGTTCAAATCTGGTGTTTCCACTTGCGGCTCTGTGGCTATGGGCAAATTCCTTCACATCTTTGTGCATTTGTAGGATGTAGATAATGATAGTACCTACCTCAAAGCTGGGTTGTGAAGATAAAATGAGTTAGCGCTTAGAGCAATGTCTAGTACATAGTAAGTGCCAGGGAAGTGCTGATTATTTTTATTCATCTATCCGTTATATCTATGTGTCTATCTATAAATATATGTATATAAATTTAAATTTTTTATATATCTTTTTTAATCTCAATGACCCTAATGTTTATTTTTAGAAATTCTATTTCATTATTTTTTCATATCAGGATATTCTTTCTTCATATTGCTTGTCTTAATTTCTTAATCCTGCTGTAACAGAAATACCATAAGTGGGTAGCTTTAACAAACAAAAATTTATTTTCTCACAGTTAGGAGGCCGTAAGTTCGAATTCAGCGTTCTAGAGGAAGGCTTTCTGTCTCTGCTCTAGGGAAGATTCTTGTCTATTTTCAGGTTCTATTCCTTGTTTCCTTGGTGATATTCATGTGGCATGACATCTATCTTTCCCCATCTGTGCTTACTTTTTTCTGTGCCTAATTTGCTCTTTTATATCTCAAAAATTGATTGGCTTAAAACACACTCCGCACTGACATGGCTTCATTAACATAACAAAGAAACCGCTGTATTCAAACGGGATTATACTCACAGGTATTAAGGGTAAGAATTTACAACTCATGATTTTGGAGGGACACAATTCAATCCATAACATTGCTTTTCTTAAGTTTTTCTATGTCTTAAATAATTTTAATAGTCTGTCAAGGACTTTGTCTAAGGTTATGTAAATTTAAATACACAGCACATAGAAGGCACTCATCTGTGAGTTTGTCATTTTGCGATGGCTTCTATGTTGCTAGGGTGCTGGAAGCTATGCCACCAATATTTCAAATACCAGTAGGGTCACCCATGGGAGACAGGTTTCAGTAGAGCTTCCAGACTAAGGAAGAAAGGCCTGGTGATCTACTTCCAGAAATTAGCCAGTGGAAAGCTTATGGATCCCAACAGAATATTGTCAATATAGTGCTGGAAGATGAGCCCCGTAGGTTAGAAGGCACTGTACATTAGCCGCGACAATGGGCTCAAACATATCAATGATCATGAAAATAGCAAAGGTGTAGGCATTGTTCTGTTCTGTTGTACACAAGGTCGCCTTGAGTTGGAGTTGACTCAATGGCAGCTAACAACAACAAAATATTCGATTTATGAATGAATGTCTATTAGATAGTTCTTTTTTTTCTCTTTCCTTAAGGAAATTATTTAGTTCCACTTTGCCTCAGTTTTTTTCATCTGTAACACAGGAACAATAATATTTACCTCCTAAAGATATTGCGGAGCCCTGGTGGCACAGTGGTTAAGACCTTGTCTACTAACCAAAACATTAGCAGTTTGAATCCACCAGCCACTCCTTGGATACCCTATGGGGCGGTTCTGTTCTCACCTATAGGGTCACTATGAGTTGAAATCTACTCAACAGCAATGGGTTTGGCTTGGTTTTTAAAGATGCTGTGGGATCTAAACGAAATTGTGCTTACTTTAGTGCTTGACACACACTAGATGCTGAAAGTTACATCAGTTATCTTCCCCTCAGGCTTCCTAATCATCATTTTCCTTGTGTTATCAGGGATTTAACCCCTCCCTTTAGAGTGGCTGAATGCTTAGTCTTTTACTATTTCTATCAGGGCTTTGCTGCTCTCTCTGCAAATCCTCGTTGACTCTGTTTCTCATTCTATAGTTCTTTCATTATTGGGCTCTTTGGGGTTATATATATCCTCATGCTCTCCTGCACACTTCCTTTTTCATTATTTTGTTGCTTTTGCTGCTCTGGTTGCTGTAGCTGCTGAATTAATTTCTGCTTTCACAAGAGTAATACATGCAAAAGAACCTTAATGTCTACACCACATAGTAGAAACTCAGTACATAATGAGTAAATCTTAAATAGCCCTTCTGCAGCTACCTCTGATTCTGCTGCATGTCCCTCTGAATTTCTTCTGCATTTTCCTCTGTTGCTACCCTCACTGCCCCATTGATGTCTCTTGTGTCTGCACAATCGCTGCGCTCCAGTAGAATTGCAATTGATTCTTCCTAACGTTGGATGGGAGCCCTGGTGGTGCAGTGGTTAAGAGCTTAGCTGCTAACCAAAAAGTCAGCAGTTCAAATCCACTAGGCACTCCTTGGAAACCCTATGGGGCAGTTCTACTCTGTCCTATAGGGTTGCTATGAGTTGGAATCAACTCGATAGCAGTGGGTTTGGTTTTTTGGTAACCCTTGTTGGTGAGACTGTGGGGAATCTTTTGCTTCATCTTCTGAGTCAAAGAGGGCTTGAGTTCCTAGCAAAAGGCATCAGTGCTCCCCATTGGAAGGAAAATAAATAAAAAAATAAACAAACAAAATTTCAAAATACCTATTTAGGGTAATTCCTAGTTCTCTCATAATTGGGATTACAAGCAACCAGCTACTGTTGAATATAAGGACCTACAGAAGAGCTTTTTATTTCTTATTGTCTGTTATAGATTGAATTGTGTCACTCCCAAATATGTATTGAACTCCTGGCCCCTGTGCTTGTGGAGGAGCCCTGGTGAATGTGATACTGTTTGGAAATAGAGGTTTTCTTATAATATATTAATGAGTAGGGTGGGTCCTGAACTTAATTACTTCTGCATTATAAAAAAAAGCAGAATAGACACAGAGGCACACATGGGGAAGACAAATGCAAAGGAACACCAAGAAGTGCCAAGGAATACCAAGGAACTCTGAGGGCTACCAACAAAAAAACACTCTCCCCTATAGCGAATGCCCTTATCTGGACTTCTAGCTCCCAAAATTTTGTGAAAATAAATTTCTGTTCTTTGTCACCCACTTGTGATATTTCTGTTATGGCAGCACTAGGTAACTAAGTCATTGTCCTTTCCCTTTGATGCCAAAAAAGTTTTATATAGTTCTAAAGGATACTAGATTATGACATAAACTTTATCCTTATTAAAACATAGAATAAAATTTAGTACAAGTCTTGAGCATGTTCAAGCAAGTATTTTACTGGAAGGATTCTATTATAATGCTATTTCATCAAGTACTATTTGTAGCTCTGATGCAGTAGGTTTCAGGGCTAACAGAGAGTGATTTCTTGGTTGTGAAAAAAATTGAAGCAAGAAATGGCGTGGGGGTTGAGGAAAGGTCTTTTGAGAAAGAGGTAAGATATTTTCAGGGACTGTTCAGCCTCAAAGATGTTACGTTATTTTTCCTTCTCCGTATCTGGAATTCTAAAAAGTCCACTTGCAACAGAAAGTTCAGTAAGGCATTAATAATTATTCAAAGAGAGTCAGATGTCCTGTAGTTTTATCATCACAAAGATTCATGTAATTGGACATTTACTGTTTTTTATTTTTTAAAATCTTTCCAGAATTCACACCCTGTTTTCTGGAATAGCCTTTATTGTTTTTTTTATTTGGGAAAGATTTCCCTTCCCTACTCTTAGCCCAAGGGCTTGAGTGAAACTGATCAACATACTCTGTCTTCCTGGTCAGCTCTTCTATTGGTTCAGAGACAGGCTCAAGCCTCTATAAGACCAGCTAGCCCTGATAAGGACTCTAAATTCTATTATTATTACCCAGGAGTTGCTGAGAAAATAGCATATTTCATTGATTCTAAGATGACCCCCCTCCCCCCACACACATCTTAACAACCCTAAGATTGAGAAGCATCTTACAATTTATGTCATAAGAAACTATCATACCATTATTTAATGGTGAATTTTTTTTTCTTTCAATCAGTGGTAATGTAGATTTTGTTCAATAAGGTAGGACTAGGGCATCTTGCCATCATGAGGGAATGAGGGAAAAGGCAATCCAAGGATGGAGAGGAGAGACTGAGACTGAGTGAAAGTGTTGATGTTATAATTTACGTTCTGAAGTTAATGTTTTGAGATTCTATAAGCCAACTAACTCCACTCTCATTGCACTTATTTTGCTTAAACAAATGCTAGTGGCTTCTCTCTCACTTTTAACTGAAAGAGTTCTGACCACTTGAGTATCAACTAAAGAAACCCTTGAGATATTGTTAAAGACCAATACCTGAACAAAGAGGACTCAGCTGACATTTGTAATCACTTTCTCGTTTCTCACAATTAACTGAAGAGAAAATAAAGGACACGAAGAAATTTGGAGCATCTAAAACATTTGATAACCATACATTGGTTCAGTAACAAACATTTTCTGTCAGCAAATACTCAGATGCCTTACAACACACGGAGGCAGAGAAAACATCCTAGACACGTTCTAAGGCCAGTGAAACAGACCAAGATTCTTAGTTGTCCTGGTAAGAAAATGACTTGCAGAGATTGCTATCTCCACGAGAAATAAATCCTTACACGCTCACCAGGATTCAGGGATTTTACAGATGAAGTACAGTCTAGTCAAGTTTTGACAGCAGATACACTACATAGAATGTGACAATGGGGGAAGAAGTGTGTGTGTATGCACAGACTACAGGGTATTAAGGGAGTAGACACTTAGAGCACCCAAGAGAAAATTTTGTATATCAAAGTAAACAATGGAGCTGCAGTTTTGGAGATAAAAAGTTAGGGAAAACTCTGACGTTTTCTAGTACCATTGTAATAAAACTGTGATTTGACCATAGCCTCTTCTACAAGAGATCAAAAATGCTTTCTAAAATTTCAAGTTATTTGATAACTACAAATCCTTAAAATCATTATGAGGTGAGACAGAAGCGGAGATACTGTTTCATCTTGTTCAAATGCCCTCCTTGAAGACAGATGCTGCCTTTTTGTATAATTAGCATATTTTGGTTTTAGGCCTTGCACCTACTAATGCTCTTCAAGTGATTAGGACTATGTGAGAAGTGCTATAATCCCCTAGAAATGTACTGTTTTTTTCTCAGTGCTGTTATGAAAATGGCTAGGAATGCATAAACCTGAATTAAGAAATAGTATTTCCTGCCAGCTAAGTGAACAGCTCAAGTGTGTATATGTTCAATCATGTTTGCTCTGCTAAGAACAGTTTGAGATAACTTCTTAACTGAATTGTTTAAATCATGCTATTCCAATCCCAATTCATTTTGCTTTAATATGAAACTGATATTATGCAATTAACATTTGTCCTAAGTTTTTTTTTTTTTCTTTAAAATTATGAAACCATGACAGATAATCACCTTTATATTATAAGGGTGTGGACGAGTCTTTAACAAACTACTTGACACCTCCCAGGCAGATGGCATATCAATCTTGTTCTGTTTTTACTAGATTTTTCTTGATCTCTGCCATCACAGTGAGGAAATTTACATGATACTAATCTAGCTGAGATTACTATCTTTTTAAAGCTTTATTAAAAAAAAAAGTTGAGTCAAGCCCTTGAATGAGTTTTGGTTTATATCAAAAGAGAAGTGGTTGTGTAACTGAACATATTCAGATATTAAATCCAAAACCCCATCTCGCAGAAAGAAGGTATTGAGAGGCCTTCTCGAGAGACTCCAGCTTTGCCTAGACACTCTCTGGTTAGTGATTTTTTTGGTTCCTTAGAGCCCTTTGGATTCAGACATTATTAAAAAAAAAAGACATTTGTGAGTTATGATGTAGGCAGCATGAATAAAAACACAAATGAATTTAGTGAATAGTTAAACTTTGTACAATAAACTAACAATATGCTGTATTTTTTGAGTGAATTATATTAATGCATATAATTTAAAACAACTTAAGTCTTCCCCTTCTGCACAGATGCTGGTAGTACTTTATCAACCAGAAATCACTGGTTCTGTGTCTTGGTTGTGTTGTTTAATTAGTCATCCCCCTTTGTTCTTTTGTTGTACTAATTCTTGATTAATTCTTTCCATGAGTTGCTCAATTATTATTACTATTTATAGGCTTTGCTCCCTGTGCAAGGCCTTATATATTTAGTTTCTCATTCAATTACACATATTTTTTTCTTCCCTGTATAGTTTCTTTTAAGATTTTCTCTTCTCATTGAATTTACCACTGGATTCATTCTATGTTTCTCTTTTCATATGTTCTATTGTTGCTTAGCTTTCTATACTGCCTACTTTGGTCTCTGTGCTGTTCATGAAAAGGATCAAAGGGTGGTTATTGTTTACTTAGAAATGTTATTATAAGGGATAGAAACAACTTGGTATTTTGGAAAGAGTTGTTTGGAAGACCATCACTCTGGTATACAAAATAATCTCTACAATGTTTCCTATTTCTCTAATTATCACTATTAAAAGCAATGCAACTTACTTTACAAACAGCTAAATAATTGCATGACATTATAAGGTATTGGTTAAGAGCAGTCTCCCCAGCTAGACTTCCGGGTTCCTCATTCCACCACTTAATAGCTATATAGCTACACCTTGGTAAGTTAATTCTACATGCATACTCACCAAGTTCTATGTCTCTGTTTCCTCCTTTCATGGTCCTAATCTTGATTCTCCACCCTATTTCAGCCACTAACTTTCAGTCATAATCTAGACTTTAAAATTAACTATCTGTAATTAGAATTACCAGAATCCAACCTTCCAATCCTACTTCCTATCTTTATAGATTATTCCCTAGAGTTCTCTGACTTCAACAATTCTTTAATTTCACCAGGCCCTAAATCCATCGATCCCCTTTTCCTCTATCTGTCATCCCTTCATGTCCTTTTTTGCTCTCCTTCTGCAGTTTAATTCTACAGTCATCGTTATAATCCCTTGTTCGTGCACCCTCAAGTTCCTTGAGGCTCTTCTGCCCTATCACAATCATCTGTCGAGATCCCAACTACCATTCAATCAAACTTTCAGCCTACTCTATGCCTGCACCATCACAGCAGAACTTGACTGAAGAAAAGCACACAATCAGGCTGACTAATCTTACTTCAAATGCATAACCATGAACCTGTGCTTGAATCTCTGCCACATACTCTGCCTTCTCTCCTCTTATTACGGCTAAACAATCCCTACTAAGAAATAAGGCCACCCTCAACTTGTGGAATAGGCCTTTTTCCCTTCTCAGCTACTCAATAACTTTGTTCTAACCATTTCCTCTCTTTCTCCAGCAACATCCTTTTTTTTTCCTATCAACTTGATTATTCATGTAAGAATACAAATGAGTAGCAAATTCTCTCATCTTAAAAAATATCTGTGAAGATCCTCTCATTTCCCTCAAGCTAAGTTTCCCTTCCTATACAGCAATACTCCTCCAAAGTATTATCTATATCACTATCTCCAATTTCTTAAGGACACCAGAGACATCTATGCTTCTAAATTTAGAGGTCACTTCTCAGTCTTCATCTTACCTGAGTACTCACCTGTGTTTGACAGAGTGTATTCCTACCTTTTGCTTGAGGCACTTTCTTCGTTTAGCTTCCAGGACATCATGATGGCTCTCAGTTTCATTTTTGAAACCAGCATTTTCTCCTTATTTAAACTCTCCCGTCCAACTTCCCATTCAGCATTTCTACTTACATGCCTAATAGACAGCTTAAACTTAACCTGTCCAAGACTAAGCTATTGATCTTCCTTCTAAACTCTGTTCTTCCCACAGCCTTTCTTATTTCAGTAAATACCAGTTTCATTTTTTCCAATTGCTCATGCCCAAAACCTTATTCAAAATGTAATCTTTTAAAAGGTGAGAACATGACTCTCATACAAATATAAAGTGATCACATGTCAAAAATGTCTTTAGCATGTCAAAAATGTATTTAGTTCACCTATGAGGGGAACACCAGGACAGTAAAACTGATTCAAAAACCAAAGGACTTAAAAAAGGAAGAGCTGAGTCAAAGGAGGAAGATACACTCAGTCTGGAAAGCCAGCAGAATAAATTTGCTAACTTGGAGACAAAAGTGGTTAATGAGCTTCAGGACATTAAAATTGTTGAGGAACTCTTCTCTACTACAAAGAAATCATTTGCATCTCTACTGGACAAAAATTTACAGATGAATATGTAATTTCACAATAGTAAGTAGTAAGTCAACATAGGTGCATCCCGTACAGAATTAAATAGTACTTTTCTGGGCTTGTGAGGCAATGGTCTATTATGACAGTAAACTCAGTCATCCTTTTGTCTTGTTTCCAAGTTTTGGATAATATTTCTTAACACCTTTAGTCATCCGTAATTTCCATCTTATTTTCACATTCGACATTATCAAATCTGTTGACTCAAACTTCATTGTATAACTCAAATTTGATCACTTCTAACTCTCTTTACTGCTATCACTCTGGACCAAAACATCATTGTTTCTTGCCTAGATTGTTGACATTGCCTCTCCACTGGTTTCCTTTGTACCTTTATAATCTAGTTTCAACAAAGCAAACAGAGTGATCCTGTTAAACCCTAAATCAGATTACGGCATTTGTTAAAATCTTGTAATAAGTTACATCTTATTTCTCTTGGAGCCCCAGTAAAAAAAGTTCTTATAATGGCCTATAAAGCCCTACATGATCTGCATCTCCCCTCCAATCTTATCTCTTTGAGTTCATCTCCTATAACACTGCACCTCATGTACAATGCTCAGCCCTTGTGGGTTGTCTTGTTTTTTGAACATACTTCATTTATTCCTAGAGTCCCTGGGTGGTGCAAACTCTAAGCACTGGGCTATTAATCAAAAGGTTGGCAGTTTGAACCCACTCAGATGTGCATCAAAAGAAAGTCCTGGTGATCTGCTTCCAAAAGGTCACAGCCTTGAAAACCCTATGGAGCAGTTCTACTCTGCCAATGGGATCACCATGATTTGGAATTGACTCAACAATAACCATTTCTTTTTTGTTTTTTAATATATTTCTAACTCAAGGCTTTTGTACTTTTTGTTTCCCCTGCCCGGAATATTCCTCTCACAGATAGTCTCCTAGCTCACTCCCCACCTCCTGTACGTCTTTGCTGAAGTATCATCTTCTCATTGAGGTCTTCCCTGACCACACTATTAAAATTCAGCCCATTCCCCCAACATTTCTGCCTCTGGCACCTGCTTTACCCTTTTCCTGCTTTGTTTCTCTCCATAGCATTTATCATCCTATAACATACTGTATATATTATTTATTGAGAGAAAGAATTTTTGTTTCTTTGGTTCGCCAATATGTCCCAAAAGCCTAGGACAGATCCTGACAAGTGAAAGTCATTCTAATGTTTGCTGAATAAATGAGTGAATTGAGTATTAATTTTCCATCTATTCCTAGTACTGTTTGTTATTTTCTTCCTAGATGATTCATGTTAACTTTTTTTAAACTGTGGTGAGTATATATATATACATACGTACACATATACATATATATATATACATGTACATATAACACTCACACACACACACATATATATAACTAACTTTTGCCATTTCAACATTTTACATGGACATTTTGGTGACATGAAATATATTCATCATGTTGTGCAACCATCACCACCATCTGGCTCCAAACTTTTCCATCAACCTTAACAGAAGCTCAGTGCCCATAGCAATGACTCCCTCTTTCCTTCTCCCTTCCATCAATGGTAACCTGCGGTGCCATGGATCACTTCTGTGTGGCCTTTCTAGCCATGATCTTGTAACTTCCATGCAAGTTACTGGCCAGGACTGTGTGATAGGTTAATTGTGGCCCACCAAGGGGTTTGGTCAGATTTGCCATCTTGCTGGGCTTGAAATGAGCCACCCCAGAGGCAGGAAAGAGAAGAGCCCACCTCCACCAAAGATGGAGAGACAGGCAGCAGAGACTGGGCAGCAGGAGACGGTGTGGTGGGCTTCCCAGCCTATAGACAGAGGAAGCTGAGGGCCTTTGGGCAGAGGCCTAGGGCCAGGGAGAGGCATATCTGTGAGCATGGCTGGGAAGAGGCTGTCCTGATGGAAGAACTGTATCCTTGAGTGTTCCTGAGCCTAAATTGTAACCTGTTACTTCCTTAACAAACCCCATAATTGTGAGTATTGTCTGTGAGTTCTGTGTGGCCACTGCAATGAATTACTGAACTCAGCAGAGAAGTAGAAAGTGCTGTGGGAGGGACGGTTGGTATCAGAATTAGTAAAGATGGAGGAGAGAGGAGGCATGTCTGACTGCCGCATCATAGGAATTAGCCTTGGGCTGTTGATCTTGAGTCTTATTCCCCCTTATGAAGTTAGAGGAGGTCAGACACTGCCCTCATGCCGTTTTTACATAACCACTAATAAACTTTGGTCTCTGTACATTTTTCTATTCTACATATTTCATATAACTGGAATCATATAGTATTTGTCCTTTTGTGCTAATTTATTGGACTCAACATAAGGTTTTCAAGGTTCATCTATGTTGTAGCATTTATCATGACTTCATTTCTCTTTATAGCAGAAAAATACTCTGTTGTCTGTATGTACCAAATTTTGTTTATCCATTCGTTTGTTGATGGACATTGGTTGTTTCCAGCTTTTAGCTATTGTGAATAGTACTGTAATGAACATTGCTGTACAAGTATCTGTTCCTGTTTCTGCTTTCAATTCTTTCGGGTATCTACCTACGAGTAGAATTGTTGGAGTATATGGTAATTCTATGCTTAACTTTTTGAGGAACTTCAAAATGAGGTCATTTATTTCTCATTCCTATCATTATCTTGTGTTTTTAATCAAATCAAGTTAAAATCGATTACGGGCTGCATCAAGACACTGGATTAGCCTTATGGAGGACAGAAGGAAAACGAGACTTAAAGGATTTGTAGTCTTGTTAGGGATATAAGATTAGCAGATAAAAGGTTAAATGCTAAAAAAAAAAGATATGGACAACATTTCAAGGCAAAAACAGATGAAATGTCAAGTGAAGGCAATACTTAATGACCAAAATAATTTGTTTTGAGTCTCACACTTGAATGTTGTAGACTCATCAGTTGGTAGTGATATATTTTCCTAAGTAAGAGAAAGAAATATATTTTAATATATAAAACAATTGAGAAACTTGAAATTGATTTATTTTTGTAAAAACCAACTCAGAAATTCATTGTGAGATACAAATGTGAAGAAACAAATTATATGTGCCTGGCTTTTGAGCAAATGCCTGATGTAATTGGGAAGACCTGGCCATTTTGCTCATGACATTTTCTTCAATGCTCTTACTATTCTCCTTCTCAGGCTTTGCCTTTCTACTAAATTCTATGTTCTGCTCATTATTTTTAGGTCCTTTTCACTCTGCCTCCCTCCACCTCCTCCCCATATACACACACACGTACATATTTCTCTCAATTATGTTTAATGGAATGATCAATTCTTCTGTTGCTCTGATTGTGAAACTAGGGGGCTCATGCTCTGAGACAGGTGTGTTTGGTTTCCAACCAAGGCTTCTGCTGATGGTTTACCTTTTTTGGTTCCCCAATCTTGTCACAAAAAGAAATATTTAAAATTTATCTGCACTGGCCCTCCCACAATGATCTAAGCATCTAAAAATTGTATCTTGATAAGTTGGATATCCCAATATAACCAGTGCTGGCTCCGAAAAGGATACGCTTTGCTTAAGGAAAATGTTTATATTTCATTCTGTGGCTTCTTCCAAAAAAGGTTTTAAGCTTCTTGGGTAAATGGAGAACAATGAAAGCAGCTTTATCAGCACAGATTGTTTAATTCCTTTTGAAAGTAACATAGCTAACGTTCTACAATATTTTAGTTGATACTACAGAGAAATGCCATTTGTGCTGTAAAGCTGCCAAATATAGCCAAAGTCAAAAGATAAATATAATGTACTTGTTAAGGCTGAGTCCTTCCATTTTGAAATTTTCTCTACTCTTAGGGCAGGCACCAGGCTGTCTACATTTGATACAACTCTATCGGTATATTAAATAGACAGGAAATAATAAGTACTCAGACTGACTGTGGCAGTTAAAAGACATGTTCTGTCAAAACTGATCATAAACATCAATTGAAGACAAATTTCCTTTTTTAGTAATCAAATCTTTAATATTTGCTTTTGCAATAGATATCCTTGATCTTTAAATACAGTCAACAAATTAAGGATATTTAAAAATCTAATAATTTTCCCCATCTATAGCAAAAAATTGAATTTAAGTATTAGATAGTCACTGTACTCACCATTTCCTCATTTCTATGTAACAATACTTCCATTTTAAATGTAGGTCAAATGAAAATCATGTTTCCTTTTCTTTCTCTGAAATCATTCTTAATTTCATTTCTTTTTTGTCTGTGCTATTTCTGCTTCCCTTGATGCTTAAAGTTCCAAAGTAGTAGAAGGCTGTCAAAATGTATTGTCCTAGTTATGTACATTGCTAACTATTATCATGCCCTGTCGTCAAAGTCCTTTAAATTTTAAGAAGAAATCCGATATAAATGTCAAAAATAATTTATTGATATTAGCTAATAAATTCCACATGTTAGTAGCAATAATCACTTAATTTTTGTTATTTTTTTTCTCAAAAGTGTTGAATTTTTGTTTTAGGAAATTTACTCCTTTATAAGTCTAATGAATACCTGGGACCTTCTTTGTGTTACTGATTCCAAGAGTCATAATCATAGCTTTGTTTATAATCTAACTACATTATTAGTAATAAGTATAATTAGCACCAAAAATTAATAATAATATTAATAACATCAAACTTTTAGTAGATATTTACTGAGTGCTAAGCTCTAATATGTCCTTCACATGCAGTGTCTCATTTAATCATTGGGAGGTGCTAACATTAAATTCTCAATAGATTCTAGCCCTTTGGCCATTTTATGATTTTTTTTTTTTTTTTGTCTTCTTGTTGTGGAAGTTTTAAGTATATTTTGGTTATAAGATTTTTATCAGACATGTGGTTTTCAAACATATTCTCCTAGTTGTAGCTTATCTTTCCACTTTTTTGGTAAAGTCTTTCAATGAACAAAAATTTTCAATTTTTATGAGGTCCCATTTATTTATTTTGTCTTTGCTGTTCGTGCTTTTGTTATTCTATTAGATAATCCATTGTTAAAAGCTAGTCCAACAGCATTGCCCCTGTATTTTCTTTTAAGAATTTTATGGTTTTAGTTTTCACATTTAGGTTCATAACCCATTTTGAATTTTTTTTGTGTGTATGACTTGAAGCATGGATCCTGTTTCATTTTTCTGCATCTGGAAATACAATTTTCCCAACAGCATTTATTGAATAGACTCTTTTTTCCCCATTGAATGGATTTAGCACTCTTGTCAAAAATCTGTTGATGATAGAAGTGGGGGTTTATTTCTAGATTCTCAGTTCTATTCCATTGGTCTATGTATCTATTGTAATACCAGTATCAGGATGTTTTGATTACTGTAGCTGTATAATATGTTTTAAGATCAGGAAGTGTGAGTCCTCCTACTTTGTTCTTCTATTTCAACATTGCTTTAGCTATTCAGGGCCTCTTGCCATTTCATATATAGTTGAGGATTGGTTGTTCCATTTCTGTAAAGAAGACTACTGGAATTTTGATTGGGATTGCATTGAATCTATAGATCGCTTTGGGTAGTATTGACATATTAACAATATTAAGTCTTTCAATCTGTGAACATGAAACATCTTGTCATTTATTTAAATCTTCTTTAATCTCTTTCAGCATTGTTTTATACCTTTCATTATATAAAGAAAACATTCAAATGGCCACCGAACACATGAAAAGATGCTCAGTGTCATTAAACATCAGAGAGGTGCAAATCAAAACCACAGTGAGATATCGTTTCATCCCCACTAGGATGGCTAAGATTAAAAAATATATATAGATTGGAGAGGATGTGGAGAAATTGGAACCCTTATCCGTTGCTGGTGAGATTACAAAATAGCACAGCCATTGTGGAAAACAATGGCCGAACTATTGCCCTGAGATAAGCTTTAAGCCTTAGAACAAAAATGTCCCCTGAATTTTTCAGCGGTTTCTCAAAAAACTGAAAATAGAACTACCATATGACCCAACAATTCTACTCCTAGGTATATACCCAAAAGACTTGAAAGCAAAGACTCAAACAGATAACTGTACACTAATGTTCATTGCAACACTATTAACAATAGCCAGAAGGTGGAAACAACCTAAATGTCCATTAACAGATGAATGGATAAACAAAATGTGGTACATACATGCAGTGGAATACTACTCCGCTATTAAGAAATAAAATCTTGATACATGCTTCAATATGGATGGAGCTTGAAGGCATTACGCTGAGTAAAATAAGTTAATTACAAAAGAAGAAAGATTGTATGACCTCACTTACATAAAAAGACAAATGCACAGAGACCAAAGTTTCTTAGTGGTTACCAGGGGTAGGAGCGAAGGGAAGAGGGGAGAGGTTATTGCTTATGGAGTACTGAGTTGCTGTTTACAGTGGTAAAAAAAATCGCATTGATTAAGGGTAGAGTTTCACAGCTAATTATTGTAATTGTTGTCAATAAGTTGCATATATGTAAAAAATTGAATTGGCTAAGTTATGTTATAGTTATATTTACAACAATGAGAGAGAAAAGAAAGAGTAGCTGCTGTGGCTGCTTAAGTACAACCAAATACCTCATGGGATTTGATTTTTTGGTTTGAAGGTGTATGGTCATGGTTTCATGGAATTGATCTAATAATGTGTTTACTGCTTCTGTCCTACCTCCTACTTTGTTATATAGTGCCTGGGGTCTCAAAAGCTTGCAAGTGGTCATTCAGGGCACAACTGATCTCTGTTTTCCTGGACCAGCAAAGGAAGAAGGAGAGTCAGGAATAAGAGAAGGAAATAGATGGGCAGCTAGTTGCCTCCATCAACAACTTCCTCCTTTGCCATGAGACCAGAAGAACTGGTTGGTGCCTGGCTACCATTACTGAACATTTCATTCAAAGATTCTATAGAGTAGTCCTGAACAAAAGGGGGAAAATGCAGAACAGAATTTTAAATTTTCATGGAATCCAGATTCTCATGGAATCTGGAGCCATGGAGGCTAGATGAATCCCTGAAACTATTACCCTGAGATAATCTTTAAACTTTAAACCAAAAATATGCCCTGAATTCTTCTTAATACCAAACAGTAGTTTAGCTTAACTAGTAAAGAATGTCTGCCTTGAGCATTGTGCTTTTATGAGAACTATCTATATGGGATCAAATTACCAACAGCAACTGGAAAGATTAGACAGGAAACTTAGGAGACAGTGAATTTATGTTAATGCAGGAGGAACAACTCAAAAAAGGAGGGTGAGAACAGTTACACAACTTGAAGAATGTAATTAATGTCGCTGAATTGTACATGCAGAAATGTTGAATAGGTGTATGCTTTGCTTTGCATATTCTCAACAATAACAGCAAAAACAAAAATAAAATAAATTGTTAAAAACATTCTCAGCAGATAGTACATATGAAACTTGGGGAGATTATTAAATTTGCTCAAGGTAACAGACAGTGAAAGTAGGTCATACTGTTTGTTGATAAAAGGGGTTGGTGTAGGAATTTAAACACAAATCTGTCAGACAACGTTTGTTGAACACAGAACTGTGTTGGATTATCTCATTTAACTCTTACAAATCCTAGGATATGAGCATAATACTATACCAATTTTATAGATGAAGGAACCAAGATAGTTAAGTGCTTCATCCAAGTACATAGCCACCAAGTAACTGTGTATTTTTTTAATGATTCAGTCAACAAATATTTTAGAATGGCTACTGTGCCTGGAATTGTTCTAAGTCCTGGGTTTATGGAGACGACAAAGACACATTCATTGTCTATGAGGATTTACTGCTTATTAAGAAATAAAAATAAACAATTTTAGTATAGAGCCTAATAGAAGGGATAGCCACAGGATCCTGTGGGAGCACGTTGGAGAGCAGCACTGTAACTCAGATAAAAGCTTTGGATGGGAGTTGTTACAAATTGAATTGTGTCCCTCATTTGTAAATTCTAAATTCCTATACCTGTGGATATAATCTCATTTGGGAATAGGACTTTCTTTGTATGTTCATTTAACCATAGGGTGTGTCTTAAACCAATCATCTTCGAGATATAAAAGAGCAGATTAGGCACAGAGAACGAAGCACAGAGAGGAAGATACATGCCACATGAAGATCGCCAAGGAATAAAGGAACAGAAGCTGAAAAGAGACAAAGACCTTCCCACAGAGCCTACAGAGAAAGGAAGTCTTCCCCTAGAGTCAGCTCCCTAATTTTGGACTTCTAGTCTCCTAACCTGGTGGTGCAGTGGTTAAGCGTTTGGCTGCTAATTGAAAGGTTGGTGGTTTGAATCCACTAGCAGCTCAGTGGGAGAAAGATATGTCAGTCTGCTTCTATAAAGATTACAGCCTTGAAAACCCCATGGGGCTCTTCTACCCTGCCCTATAGGGTCGCTATGAGTTGGAATCAACTCCATGACAATGGGATTTTTTTGTTCGTTTACTCTGTGAGAAAATAGATTTCTGTTTGTTCAAGTCACCCACTTGTGGTGTTTCTGTTACAGCCGCTCTAGAAACTAAGACAGAAGTAGAAGGGAGGCTGTTTTAAATGGTTTCTGAGAAGGAATGCTGTTTCAACTGCAACTTGAAGAATGAGTTAGAATTAGATAGCTGAAGGGTGGGAGAGGTTTTAGAAAGAGAAACAACAAGCATGTGCAAAGTCTGGAGTTGAAATAAGACTTGATGCTTTCTATAGTCACAGGTGTAGCCAGCAGAATATAATGAGAAGAAGGTAGAAGGGAAAGGTGAGGCAGGAGAAGTAAGCAAAGGTAAGGGAACGCCGGGGATGCCATCCTAAACTGTTAGGACATTTTATTCTGAAGGCAAGAGGAAACTATAAAAGAACAGATCATGTTAGAAAAATCTGGCATGCGTGCAAGTTGAATTGGAGGGGAAAGGCAGAAAGAGAAATTAGGAAGCCACTGTGGTAAAAGTTATGCAATGATAAGTCTTAACTAAATCAGTGACCATTGGAGTAGAGAAGTGAGGGCAGAGACCAAAGACAATATTTGAACTGACAACATTTGGTTAATGACAGATTGAGAGGACTCCTAGAGAGGGAGCATTTCAGGATGCCTTCCAAGTTTCTGGGAGCTTTTTGTGGTTCCTGGTTTTTGCTTAAAGAGCATGTCTATGTGATATGACCAAATTAGCCACATACTCTGCTGACTAGCCTATTTTGTCATTAAAATGTTGACGTGAATAGATTAACTGTGCAGATCTCCTGGTGTGAATTAGATTGTCTGTGGAAGTAGAGTAGTTTACATGCCAAATAAACTGCTCCAGTGTGGGAACTAAACAAATTAGCCAAGGGATGACTCCTTCATTTGTGCCGCTAAAGTTTTCACTTATTTATTTTTTTTTAATTGAAAAGTTCCTGTGTGTGTATCTTCTGCATATGCCTGGCTACCAAAACTTCTTACCTTGGTGCTCCAGATCATAAATGTACAGTGTGCAGCTGGGGATTATTTTTTTTAATTAAGCTTATCAACATGAACATTTGAAAGCTGCCAATCAGTTAATAAATCATTTTATTTCTTTACTCAGTCTTTAGCCTAAGAGTTCTAAAGTGATGGTTACATAATTCAGGAACTAGAAAAAAAAAGTCTATCTTTATAAATTGTGGGTTTGTGTGGAGGATGAAAGTTAGAAATTCAGAATTGCACGAGAGTCCTCTATTCTACTTTAACACTAAGGGGCTATTGAGGGGACTCATTCCAAATGTGAGAATTCTCTGGGAATCTTGAGATTGGTCGCATTCCACCTCATGTACTGTGATGTTCTGGGTTGTTGTAGAAGCCAGGTCCTGCACAGAGGGTTGAGAAAGGAGAGTTCAGCATGCAGGTATTACTGTTCAATATTCTGAGTTTCCGGGAATTGCTCATTAGTCAGCCCCTTCCCAGAGTCAAAAGCTAGTGAAACCCCAGAAGATATATGTCTTGTCTCTTGTGTAGAATTGTGGAGGACTTCTTAGATCAACATGGAGCATCAGCAGTTGAGTAGAACAGGTGGCAGGGAAGGCCAAATGAGAAAGAGGGCTGAAAATTGGCCCTTGAGTCTCTTCATCTGCATGGTAGGGAAGAAACCCAATGAGTGGAGCAAGAAAGGAGCTTAACGGTGAGAACTGCCATGCATTCTGGGGGTCTCTGAGATGCAGGGTTAGGGGACCCTGTAGCAGAGGATGAGTAGAAGGTAGCCAAAGTTGGACAATGACGATGTAATTTCCACATCTTGCCTGAGCCAGTGGAAGAGTTAAGTAACCGGAGCAATGTATACCAGAAGAGTAGTGTGGAACTAGATACCCTTCCACCTATGCTTGGAGGCTGATGCCTGGAGGCTGTGCAAGCCCCTCACGCCAGAGCCCCCAGAGCCTCCTCAGCTTAAAGTGAAGAGAAAGAAAAGGGAAAAGAGGGAAAGTCCTGAGAAGAATCATGAAATGATTGAGTAGTTTCCTAAAAGAAACCCAGTTTAATCCAGAAATAACTATATTTCCTTGTTGCAGAAGAATTCAAGTATGTACAATCAAATCAAATGAAGGCTTGAGAGCTAAATGTGGCTACAGAAAACAAATGAGGGTGGACTGTTTCGAGTGTAAGTGCGTGATTATGGCCAGGGAATGGGCTGCTGGCTGGAGCTCAATGATTCAGGGCTTAGTGCATTGGGCAAGGTAGTAGAGATTGTACAGACAAATGTGATTCCTCCACCTGATGTCTTTGGGTAAGTTATTTTATTTGACTGAGCTTCAGTATTCCCACCTGTAAAATGGGTTTTAAAAATAAACGTGTTTTTGTAGAAATATGTACTTTGCCACCAAGGTGGATTATTCAATAAGTAAGGTAAATATTGGTTACTTGTGAGTATTTACTAATCTGTAGTGAACCATTTCACATGGGTTTCACTACAACTTTGATGTGGGGGAGAACATGTGAAATGATTCACTACAGTTTAGTAAATACGCACAAGCAAGCCAGTTCTTGCCCTTCTTACTGGGTAATCTGTCCCTGTCAGGGATTGTAAATTTGAAAAGAGGCTTTGATTCTGTAGGAAGGTGCTGTGGGGTTGGAAGAGAGAAAGATGCCAGCCATACCTAGAAGCAGAATCTTTGAAGTGGTGAAAAAATGTGAAATTGTTCACTACAGATGATCTAGTAAGTAAGGTGAGCACCGAATTTACCTTGCCAATTGGATAATTCGCCCGTTTGCCACACTGAAGAGAAACAGATTGTTGCTGTGAAAAACAAACACTGGAGTTTGAGTAGGGGGAGTGTTTGACATGTGTCATAGCTCTGCTCCATATTTAGTAGGTAACATTTCTTCTCTTTGGAATGTTCTAGAATGAATTAGGTAAAACAGAAATTATCTCTTTCTTAAAAGTGTGAGCGAATTCATGAACAATAGCAATGGCTCTAAGTTTTTTCTTATGGGTAAAACTTCCCTAGTTTTTACTTATATGTGAATGGTCTATGTAGGCTTTATACTTCTTCATTAGTTGTTAGTCAAATTTTGATAATTTGTATTTCCCCAGAAAACCACTGGTGTCATTGAGATTTTTAATTTACTTGTAAGCATATGCAGATAATATTCCCTGAACATTTAAAATTTTATTTTCAGCTGTTGTTATAGTTTCTTTCTTATTTTAAAATTTGTTTTTCTTTATTAGACTTCTGAGAGGTTGACCAATTGCATTGTTTTTCTTTCAAAAGACTAACCTTTTTTTTTTATTCCCATCTTTTTCTGCTTCTAAATTTTTGCTTTTATGTTAATTACTTCCTTCTGCTTACTTGGGCTTTTTTTTTTTTTAATTTTTGAATTAGATATTGTGCTTATTTATTTTCTCTATATTTTTAATACTAAAAATATTTAAGGGTGTGAATTTAACCATGAGTACTCTTCATTATTTATTTTCTTCATAATAAAAATATTCAAGGCCATTAATTTAACTATAACTACAGCTTACTGTAATCCTTAAATTTATTATTTTTGAAGTAGTTTATTATTAAAAAAATAGTTATCTTGAATTTTTAGATCTCTAAGCAATTGGATTTTTAAAATATAGTCAATTTATGTAAAATATCTATTTTATAGAATAAATAACTTTTCTGATCAGGGCTTATAATTCTTCCATTGACACTTGAGATGCAGGTGTATTTTTTATTGATTAAAAAAGCATAATGTTGATAATTATTAATTCTGTTTTATTAATAACAACACACAGATTTTCTCTATGTTCTGATTTATGTGTTTTATTTGCATTTTAAGGACTGATAACCGGTTGTTAAAACCTTATACCACTTATTATTGTCTTTATATCTATTTTTCTTTTTATTCCTAAGTTTTTTTTCCTATTCCTAACAGTGATGTATTTTGATACTACATTATTCAGCCCATAAAATCTTATATGCTTTCAGTTTAGATGCTACATTTTATCAATCAAAATGACTTTAACACTTGGCTTTGGCTGATGTTAGCATTGTTATTTCTTCTTTCTTTGAAGAATTTCGTTAATTCTTTACTGCTGTATTTTTTGCATATTTATGATAATCTTTCCAAATAATACTAGGAGTAAGTATTTTTCCTTTATTTTAATGGGTTTTCACCACTCATAATCTAACATTATTCACTGCAGAACAAAAACGCTACTGTGAATGCAAGCTTATTAAATGTTTCCCCTGGTTTTCACATGCTGTGTTATTAAACACACGGTATCTGTATATATCGAGACGTTTATCCCAATCTCAGCACTTTTCCAACTGTTTTCCTGTCAATAACCTACTTCTTTTTGAGTTTCATTAATCATAAGATTAATGCTGGGGGAAATCATTAAATTAAAAACGTATACTAAAAGAACGCATTTAGTTCTTTCACTATTTTCTTCTAGGCCCTGAAGTAAAATAGCCTTAATGACCAGAATTCTTACCGTTTTTTTTTCACCCATGTATGAAAAATGGTCATTTTGGAAGCTAATAACACTTAGTCCTTTGAAATAAAATGCAGTAAGCGTCTATGAAAGGAATGAGGTGCCCTGGACAAACAAGAGGATTAGAACAGGAGTTAAGTGCTCTTTCTAGCCCATCTGCTTCCCAAATGTGAACACTCCTTGAGCTCTGCATAAAAGAAAAAGTGGGCAAGGGCAGAGGCTGGCTCTTGATTGGAAAACCTTTAGCACACTTGTCAGCAACAGCTGTGTCCATGCTGACCCTTGAAAGAGACTTTTTATTTTCCTTACTCCCAGGTTGTGAATATACAAGTACATTTCTTTTTGTTTTCTTTGTTTTAATTTTGAGACCAATAGTAATACAATTTCTGAGTTCTAAATCAATAGCTTTGTCTTCCCATCTTTCCTTTTTCCACCTAAATTGGATAAAGATCCACCTAGAATGATAAAGATCTTCCCTAACCAATTTATTTATGCAAGGTTTTCTTCTCTGTACACATTATATGCTCTGGTTTAATTCTTAATGGGGTTTGTGTTCACTCTGAGAAGCTTGCTCAAGTGAGCTGAAGGCTAAAGTTCTCTAACATGAAGTCAAGAAAGCATTGACTCATTCTATTATTTCATCTCTTTCTAGCTTATGGATTTTGATTTTTGACCTTTAGTGACTCTCTTACCAGAGTAGTCTTATTTCATCCAGAAGACAATTAAAGAGAGATGATCTTTTTTTAAGTGGCCACAAAAGAAATACTCTTGTTAGAAAATATCCACAGAGTTTTTAATATGACTAGTTTTACTTATATTCCTTATACTCTAGCTGGCTAAAAGCTACTCTTGTATATCCTTGTCCTAAGATTTCTTTTCTGCCTTTGCCAGCCACCACCACCAACCCCCACCTTTTTTTTTTTTGGTTACATTTTCTTGTATTTAATTTCAGTAGCTTCTAATTGCTTCCAGTTGATTGTTTCTTAGGGATCTGTCAGAGCCGAACAGTGGCTAAAGGACCCATTCGTATCATTAGCAAAACTCTATGTGTACACAGAGGTCACAAAATGATAGAGTGAGCTTCGAAGAATAGACATAGGTCACCCATATAATGAGATGGTGGCAAGAAGACAATTAATTAAAACAATAATAACAATACTACTTTGAAATTAAAAACATACAGTCAAAAACATCTCGGAGACTTGGAAAAAAATACCAGTTAGGGAAAAATACTCCTGACATACAAATATTGGTGCTTGTTCTAAAAAAGATAAAGGAGCTTATTTGGCTGTATTTCTGGCTTGTTGACTATTAATATCCATTTGTCTCAGGTTCCTCAATTGCTAGGAATATGGTGTTAATTAGGCCAAGGTCACAGGTTTAATAGCTATGAGAGCCAGTTAAACATACTGTAATGTGTTGGGTCAGACATGGGAGTAGGCATCTTTCCAAAGGCATGGATTCCAGTACCATGGGTATATTTATTAGGCAAATGACTCTGGAGAAATATCTTAAACTCTCTGAGCCTCAGTTTCCTCATCTGCAACATAGGGGTAATAGTCTTTTGCTTTCTATATCAAAGGAGTATGAAGGACAAAGTGATGAAGTAGTTGAATGTTCTCTTAAAAACAGACAGGTATAACACAAATGTAATTATGATCAGTGTTACTCTAGTCATGCATTATAATATCTGTTGTCTTGCAAACCATGCCTTTAATTTTCAAGGGTGACCAACAATCTCTGCTTGCTTGAGAATGTCCCAGCTTCAGCAAAGTTCCATGTTCCTGGGAAACCCCTCAGTCCTGGGAAAACCAGGACTGTTGGTCACTCTATAACATGTCCCAAAATCAAAAACTCACTGCTGTCAAGTTAATTCCGACTCATAGTGACCCCATAGGGCTTCTAAGGCTGTAAATCTCTATGAAAGCATACTGCCACATCTTTCTCCCACAGAGATGCTGGTGGTTTCAAATGACCAACCTTTCAGTTAGCAGTCAGGTGCTTTAACTAGTGCACCACCAGGGCTCCTTCTATAATGTGTAGGTGGCCGCAATTCATAGTATGCACCTAATTCTCAGTTGAGTGTGCTTTTCCTCCTAAACAGGATAGTCATTAATTTGTTCACCATAATTTATGGAACATTCACAGTGTGATAGCACTTTTCAAGACAATGAGTGTACAATAGTAAACAAAGCAGATTGGGTTTCTGCTCTCAGGGCCAAGGGCATTCTATTCAGGGAGATGAGAATTGAAACTAGTATGCAATAAATAAGAATATAATTTCATGTTGGGATAATGCGACAAAGAAAAAGATCAGGCAGGCTTCTTTGAGAGCGAATAAGAGACTATCTTTAGACAATGGAAGATGGGCAGTCCCAGTGCAGGTTATCTGAGAAGACCTCTTTGGACTATGTGAATTAAAGATGAGGCCTGAAAAATTTTAGGGAGCCAGCTGGCGAACACTGAAATGTGCGTGCGCGCGCGCGCGCGCGCGCGCGCGCGCGCGCGTGTGTGTGTGTGTGTGTGTGTGTGTGTGTGTGTAGAAAGGTGGGGGGGGGGAGGGGATGGTGAAGCAACTCCAGGCAGGCAAAGGAAAGAGCATATGCTGGATATTTTTTCTGAGCTTCGCATCCTCAGTACAGCACAACACCTGGTATAAAGTAGGTAGGTGACCAAGGACAATACGTTGAATGAAGGAATGAATAAATACAAAAGTACAACAGAATACTTAATAATTCTAGAGTTTCAGTCCCTCTCACCCTTTAATGGAAGAGATCATTTGGGGCATGGTTACCTTCCTTATATTCCTTACACCCTGATAGGGTGAGTCTCCTGTTCCTACAGTCTTTAAAACTGTGGCTGATCTAGGTACTAGGACACCCTACCCAAAGTCATCTCTGTTGGTTCCCTATGCCATGAAGGTCCCTCCCTGATGTCTCATAGGTCTAGTCCTAGTGTGGTCAGTGTGATAAATCTTAGGGAAGTTTTCTGCCTTTTCATTTTAAGGAATTAACAGATGTTGTACACATATACTTTCAAATGCCGTGAATGTTGTTGTTTTACCTCATTTATTTTGATAGTAGAAGTTTTAGCTTTTCTGCTGATAGTTTTGGCTACTGACCTATTATGAAGCATTTGTTTTTGTAATTAAAGAAAAGGAGCTACTTAATGCTCCTATTTGCCTTGAAGTTCTTTTTCCTGTGTCACACTATGTTCAACTATTATATATCCTATAAGGCCAGGTTTATTTCCATTCTTCCATGAGTTGAACAGGAGGTTTTTAAGTGGTTGTATCTTCTCTGTCCTGTGAATTTTCTGAAATTTTTTTTTTTTTTTTTTGGTAATTATCACTTTTTAAAAACACAGTTATTTATGCACGTCACTATGCTACTTTGTAAGCACCTTAAGAACATGATTGGTATTTATTTTTCCTTCCTATTTTGGTTCCTCTTCTCAGTCATCTCTCTTACCCTACCTATATTATGCATGTGCTGGTTGCCACTGAGTCGATTCAGACCCATAGTGACCCTATAAGACAGAGGAGAACTGCCCCATAGGGTTTCCAAGGAGCGGCTGGTGGATTCGAACTGCTGACCTTTTGTTTAGCAGCCAAGTTCTTAACCACTGCGTCACCAGGGGTCTGTGTTATGCACTAAATAAATATGAAATAAGTACTAAATAAATATTTATTGAATGAAATAAAATACTTTTAGATGACACAAAATAAAAATGGAAATCTTTGGAGATAATTAAAAGCAGAGAACTGAGTTGTGGTTTTTTTTTGGTTTTTTTTTTTTTTGGCAGCGGGGCGGGGGAGGGGTTGGAGAAGGAAAGAAAGAACCCAAACTGGGTAAAAAGTAGGAGTAGAATTTTTGCAGTGTGGCATCTAGCAAGATAAAGGTAATTGAGGCAAAGGTAACTGGAGCCAGGGCTCAGTCAGCATTCCCACTTATTAGAGGAAAAGGAGGCTAATGAGGCTTGTGCAAGGGGGATTGCTGGGATCAGACCGAATTGTTCCAGTACATTCTGGGGGTGTTCTTGCTTAAAGTCATCATTCTTGGAACTGAAAGTGTTAAATCTTATATTCAAAGTTAGAGAAAAGATTACTACAAGCTTCCTGGTGGCATTTCCTTGGAGGCTGTCTCCTCAAGTAGATTTGCATCTGAAAGAGTCACTCAGCATTCTCGGGTGTCACCAACAGACAACTGGAAGATTCTTAACAAAGTTAGAGGTTTTAAAGCATGGATGTCAGCACATAGTTTACTTTATCTAATTTGACTGTTTATCTGTGACCCTTTCTTGTTGTTATCATCGGCCGTAAAGTCGGGCTCCCTACTCATGGCCACCCCGCTTGTTACAGAATAGAACCACTCCGTAGGGTTTTCTTGGCTGTAATCTATACAGAAGCAGATTGCCTGGCCTTTTCATCCTTGGAGCTGCTGGATGGGTTTGAACCCTGCCAACCTTTAGATTAGCAGCTGATCGCAAACAGCTTGTGCCGCTTAGGCTTCTTTATGACCCTATAAAGATGACTTTATCCCATAAAATGGGAAATTGTATTTTATTTTTGCTTTTATAGAATGAATGAAATGATGGAGTAAATCTTTCTCTTTGTGGATTACTAGCTGTGCTGAGAGGTGGATAAGGCAGCCACTTCTGAGAGCTACAGCATGGCTCACACTATTTAAGCGCCTCCAAATCTCTCTCTTAGCTAGGATTTGAAACTATCTGTGGTATTATGGAGGACTTTATCTTTCTACAATATATTTTCTACGTTCAATTTTTTTTTACAATAAGCATGCGTTACATTTTTCTTACCTTTCTGGAAATAGATAATTATATCTGATATGTTTTCAATTAGTTATGTTGTATATTGATGAGCTGATACACATGCACTACTCATATATATAGAAAAAACAGTTTTTTTTAAAGAAAGGACTCATTATTATACAGTCATTTTTTAGATTAACATATGATTCTCAATGTTTAAAAACCATCTACTATGCTTCTTCCTTTTAGGGACCCCACAATTAGAAATATCTGCCTGGTAGATACCAGTAGATAATGAAATGTTTTTCCATTTTTTAATTAATTTCACATACATGACAATCAGAGCTTCTGGTAAGCATGAGCTATCTATAGTTACCATTAAAGTGCTACAATTCCAGCCAATTGCAAAAAACTTTATTTTCATTAGTTTGGACAGTTGCATGACACATGTTATTGGACAATAAATGTTTACTAAATTGGATGTTAGGAAAATAATAGAACTGCTGAAAATTTGTTGATAGGAACAGTGTTAATTTAGGTTTCCTTATAGTAAACAAACATTCTATCCAAGTAGCTATTTTTATTTAAGCAATTCTCTTATTTTAAATTAATATTAGAGTTCACCAACTACCAACAGTCAGTTGTATTTTTCTGTAAACCAAAGACACAATATCTTCCCCACTTATTTTTTCACACTTAGCTGTATACTGCTTTGCTGATCATTAATGTTTGTTTTTATATGCATATATGTCTTATCTCTCTCAGAAGATTCATTTGTCCATTCATTCTTTCAACCATCCCAGAATCCTTCAGTGGTGGGCATGGCTTTAGATACAGAGGTGTCAGTAGAATAAGTCATAGCCTTTTCCTGGCGAGACTGAGCTTAGCAGAGCTCATTGTTCCTGCAAATACGGTAGATCACCTGCCAGAGATCATGGGAGTAAAAGAGAAGCATCACAGCTATTGGCTTGCATAACGTTAACAACTTTAACATGACAACCTTTTATTTTTCTTTCTTAAGTCTTGCTCCCATAAGTAGTTAAGATAAAAATGAGATTAAACAGAAACAATGAGTATCTCTACTTCGGTCTATTGCAGAGTGGCTGATTAAAAAATTTAAAAGGCAGAATCTGGTAGACATTAAACAGTTAGTTTAGGAAGCTATCTCTTCATCTAGTAAATAATTAACATTGCTCTTTAGACTTCCAGAAAGAAATGTCAAACATCCTTTTGCAGTTGTTAAGAGATTAGTCTTCAGCCTAAGAAGTGACTTTTTTAAGGTAAAACAAGGCTTGTATTTGAATGGAGGGTGTGGTCGTTTTTTAAGGAAAACCTAATACAGCTTGATCAGACCCTTGTCCTTCCAGTCCAGAATCAACAACGTTGCATCACGTCCAGAAAAATGACTTGAGTGTTAGGGTTTAACTGAGGGCACAAAGGGATACAAAGTTCCCAGACTCTTGAAGCCATTTAAGATAGCAAGGTTGAAGAACAAATGTAAGTTCAGGTCATAGTTAAAAACCCAAAGAGTGGCGTTCTTTCATTGACCACACTTTTTACCTGTTTTAACTTCTTAGCTTTATGAATTTGCTTTATTTATTTGTTCTGTTATGCTAGCCTAAACTGTTGACATTTTCAGATGTGTGTATAAATATTAATATATATGAGTGTGTATATATATAAATAAAAAGTTTAAAGGTATTAAAATTTATAAATATATTTTAAAATTTTTAAATGACCACTTACCTTTTCTACAAACAGATCTCTCTAATTCCTCCATCAGTCTGACCCGATCGAAAGCTGGAAATTAATAAAGGCTGAAATGCTTTGTGGCAGGCATTATGCTTAGTGTGTGACAGAGATTTTTCTCACTTAACCATCATAACTACTCTGAATATTCTCATTTACAGATGAAGAAACTGAGACCAGCCCAAGGTTTTAAAACAAGTATAAGATGGTGGTATGATTTGAAAAACATCACCACTGCTCACTTTAGTGACTTTTGTTTATTTTATAAATTAAAGGAGTGCTTAATTCTTTGGCAGTGTGGGACTGCTTCCTTAAATATCAGGAGAATACGTGCTTCTCCTTCTAGCTAGAATACTACTTCCCTCAAATTCATTATCTGACAAAATTTCTTAGTAAGTTTTCAAGTCTCAGCTCAGGATTACTTACTTGAGGAAGATATATATGGCAGCCAAAGTGGTTGATTTCTCCTGTGACACCCTGCATATAACTCTTTTCTTAAGCACTTTCAACTCTGTGAGAATTTGCACCATGACTTGTTTGCAATTGTATGGACAGCTCCCAGCATAGACGTGTCAAGGAAAAAATATTTTTTGAATGAATGCGTCAATGACTTCTCTGAATATCAAATATTCTGAATTAGGTTAAAATTACATGTTGAGCATCTATTGCATGTAAAGTGTTGCTATGCAGTATAAAAGAGCAAGACTATCCTAAAGAAAGAAAAGGCATAGTCTTGACCCATGAGGCATGATAGTGGAGAAGATCAAGTGTACATAAAGAAAAATAGCATATATTTAGAAAGCAGAAAGAGGCAACAAAGGTAACAAACTGAGCATCTAATTACTGAGAGTATGCACGGTAAAACAGAGTTAAACCGGAGACATTTCCAGGAGCAAGCTCTTAGTCCCAAGGTTTCCCTTTCTGATCCACCTAGGTTTTTTGGAACTAATGTGGATCATAGAGTCCAATTTTGCTCTTAAACTACCATGTAGCCACAAGTATATTAAATATTGTGGTACCTATTTTTTTGTAGTATGGAAATGATTCTATAAATATGCTAAATATTAGTTCACCAACTACATATTTTTTCCACTTCATTAGAGAAGAGAATTACCCCATTCATAGGTTGTTTCATTTTCTTTTCCACAGAGCTGATCATGATGTAGCAGTCTATCTCAGAATAATAAGAGGAAAGCCATACAGCACAATCTTTAAAGTACTGAATTCTTATAAACTCAAGGTAAAGGTCAGAAGTAGGGTTGGAATCCTCTCCCAAATGTTTAGGAGGAAATATTTTCAAGGCTTTTATACAGAGGATACCATGGGAAGCAAGCAGGATCTGGGCTCAGTCTTCCTCATCTGGGCCTCACTTTTGTCCTCTCTATGTTGAGAAAGGAGTCCTTGGGTGATGTTAAAGGTTAACGTTCTCGGCTGCTACTCGAAAGGTTGATGGTTAGAGTCCACCCAAAGGTGTCTCAGAAGAAAGCCCTGACAATCTACTTCTGAAGAATCAGTCATTGAAATCCCCGTGGAGCACAGTTCTACTCTGACTCATGCAGGGTCACCACGAGTCAGAATTGTCTACAGCTGGTAATACGGTATGTTGAGGAGACTGGGCAAAGTAATCTCTAAAGTTGCCCTCATTTCTAAAATCTATGCACTATCGGGCTTTTCTTCCTCCAGTTGCCTGCCCTTTAGTTATTTTGTTGGTCATCAATATGCTATGATTGGGTAAAACACATTCTAGTAATTTAGTGTGAGTTCTTGTTGGCAGTTCCTGGTTGGGAGTGGCTAGGAAAGCAAACTTTGGAGACTGACAGATGGTACATTCATTGGGATTTGCCAGTTACCAACTATGTGAACTCAGGTAAGTTACTCAACTGCCGTTTAATCCTATTTCCTTGTCTGTAAATTGGGGTTAATAATAGAACCATGCTCATAGGGTTGTGCTAAAGATGAAATGAGATAATGCATGTAAAGTGGTCTACATTTATTGGCCAATAAATAGTAAGTATTATTAAAGATTCCTGGGTGGTGCAAGCAGTTTGCTATTGGCTGCTAACCTAAAGGTTGGCAGTTTGAACTTACTCAGCAGCTCTGTGGAACAAAGGGCTGGGGACCTGCTTCCGTAAAGATTAGAGCCAAGAAAACCCAGTTCTACTCTGTAACACATGGGGTCACCATGAATCAGAACTGACTGGACAGCAACAGGTTTGGTTTTTATTATTATCAGATTGTTAGTTTTGTAGGAAAAGATGTTCAAAGTTTCAGATACTTGGTTTTTTTGCTTGAATTTTATTTATTTACATGTTCTTTCCTATTATCCTAGAATGAAACAAAAGCTAACAAAAAAATGAAGTTTAATAAGCCCATGATGATAGGAGCCATACATGCAGTCTAATTGCTATATAAACATTGTACCTTTATTGTTTATGCTGAGACCCATTTAACTTCAATTGAATACCTGTGTAGTATGTGTAGTATGAGCCGATTAATTCTAGATAGAATAATTGGATATGTCACAAAGTGTGTTGCTGAATAAATCGTGTGCTCTTCTAGCTGATTCAAAGAACTGGCAGCTCACTCTCATGAAGAGGGGAATGTTATTACTTCCCATGTAAGGTAATTCCAAGATCTTGGCCATTTGTTTTTAATAACAAACGGTAGACGCTCTCATAAATTAATGTATGGACTTCATTGCTTTCCTAAATTATCTTTACCATGATTAATGATTTTTCATTGTATCTAAAACTTCTTTTGTGCTTTTTGCTTTTTTTGCTGGTGATGATGCTTTTCTGCAATAGTGACCATACGCTGCAAGTGAGAGTCTTCCAGGAGCCAGTTACCTGTATTGGTAATGGCAGTCCATGATCCTGAGACAATTTCATAGACAGTGTTAATTTCACGGATTGTTTATTCAGGGATGATGGTTTCCTAAATAGAGTATAAGATATGCAATCCTGTACAAAGTAGGTAACCAAAATCACTTGGTTGCTATTTTGTTTTAAAGTCTAAGTATGTCAGGGGTTGGAACTAGTGTTTATGGAATACTTACTATAAGTCCCATTTACTGGATTCCTTCTGTGCACTGGGTGTTTTATGCATATTATGCATTATTCACAACTACAACCCTGGCTAGGTAAGTCGTATCCATGTTTATGCTATAGATATTTATGCTGAAGCTTGAAGAAATTAAGGTTGCTTGCCCAAGATCACACATGTACATAACTGTGCAGCACTTGGACTCAGGTAAATTTTGTTCCAGCATATGTGGCATTTCCAATAGACCACAATGGCAAGCATTATACACTTATAGAAGACATCATGGTAGATTGCATAATTTTTTTTAAATAACCCTATAAAATAGGTATCATTAACTCTCGAAGAAAAAAATGAAAGGAAACAGTATGCAAAGCAAGGTTTAACTCAAAAGTATTTAGAAATTTCAAAGTGAATCAAATGATGCAGATTTAGGGAAGAGGCTTTTCATTCATTCACTGGATAACTTCCATTCATTCACTGCTAACAATATGATGCACCCATATTCTATGCCAAGAGTTGAGCTGAGTGCCAAGGGTATCGTAGGGAGCAAAAGCTAGAATGATCCTTGTACTCAAATCAAGTATGATCTAGATGAGGAGAAATATTCATAAATAAAATGCACTTAAAATTGTATAATTATGTATATTTACTGTGATACATGTTTTAATGGAAAAATATAGGGGGTTATGACAATTATGATAAGGGATTGTGGACTCATATTTGCTATAGGGGAACACATTTTTAAACATGAATTTTTTTAACCTATTATATACATTTAAATATTCAGGTTTGTCATGATGATATGAATAAAATCATATTAAAAATCCATTGTCGTCGAGTCATTCCACCTCATAGTGACCCTATAGGGTCTCCAAGGTTGTAAATCTTTACCGAAGCAGACTGCTATAGCTTTCATCCATGGAGCAGCTGGTGGATTTGAACAGCCGACCTTTTGGTTAGCAGCCAAGCGTTTAACCATTGTGCCACTAGGGCTCCTATAAAAAAAAAAGAAAAAACTATTGCTGTCGAGTCGATTCTGACTCATAGTGACCCTACTGGACAGAGTAGAACTCCCCCATAGGGTTTCCAAGGAGTGCCTGGTGGATTTAAACTTCCAACCTTTTAGTTAGCAGCCATAGCTCTTAAACCACTATGCCACCAGGGTTTCCATGTAAAAGCATATGATTGAACTAAATGTTTCTTTAATAATCACGGTTAGATATAAATCTTTTCCTAAATTAAGTTGTGGCTTTTTTAGAGTTGTGAGATTT
Organism: Dugong dugon; assembly: GCA_030035585.1. NCBI lineage: Eukaryota > Metazoa > Chordata > Mammalia > Sirenia > Dugongidae > Dugong > Dugong dugon. The sequence continues at coordinate 48,787,962 of CM057465.1, forward strand.
GGAGGATTTATTTTTAATATTTTGGTATTGCATTTTGCATTTAAAAACATGTGTTTACATGAAGCAAAATTGTTTTTACTATTAAAATATTTTCTAAGAATTTTGACTCTTGGGAAGCACTGTGGGTTATGTGTATTTATATAATGTGATTTCTTTTCTTCGTTGTTTTTGACGAAAGGAACTTCCCTGATATGCCTGATCTTCGATTTTGGAGGTGAAGGACCACAGCTGCAACTCAGCTGCTACGATCTCCTTTCCTGGTTTCTGGCTCATAGATTTGATTAAAAGGAAAGTTGAAAAGGTATCCAACCTTGGACTAATGCCTACATGATTAGAGCAAGGTGATGGAACTCCAACTTTAAAGGCACTAGCTCATTTCTGCTTTTGCTCAGCAATCAGAATGCAAAATGGAAATGAAAATTATATTGTTGATCATATATTTGTGATCCTATCAATCCAGGATCAGAAGAAATTTTGTGTAACAAGACATTTCAGTGACATATCTTAAATTATATATATACATATATAGCTGTATGTACATATGTATACATGGAAGCCCTGGTGGTGTAGTGGTTAAGAGCTATGGCTGCTAACCAAAATGTCGGCAGTTTGAATCCACCAGGTGCTCCTTGGAAACCCTATGTAACTGTTCTACTCTGTCCTATAGGGCCGCTATGAGTCAGAATCAACTCGATGGCAGCGGGTTTTTTTTTTTTTTTAATACATATATACATATATTCATAGTAAGCAGCATAATATATATAGTTTCTTTTATGTGATGGGATTATGAATGATTATTAATTTCTTCTTTTATATATTTTGCTTTCACTTTTCTGAATTTTTACAATTCCAACAGTAAAGATGTTACAAGTATTACTTTTCTAACAAGAAAATATACGAAAGTATATTTTCAATAAGACTGATGTCTTTTGGAAAAAAAGATTCATTTCTTTCTCTCTTTCCAAATAGCACCCAACTCATCCTCAAAATCACTTCTAGTGTAGCTTACAAAATAAGCTGAATTATTTAAATAATGTGCAGCAACAATGGCATCTTAAATGGAAAATATATATCTTTTGAATATCTGATCTGGAGATTTCATTCCTTTATCTTTCTCCTGATACTGCTAATCGAAGAACCAAACCTGCTGCCGTGAAGTCAGTTCGATTCTGACTTATAGTGACCTGATAGAACAGGGTAGAACTGCCTCAGGGTTTCCAAGGCTGTAAATCTTTATGGAAGCAGACTGCCACATCTTTCTACTGTGGAGCGGCTGGTGGATTCAAACCACTCACCTTTTGGTTAGTAGCCAGCACTTAACCACTGTGCCACCAGGGCTCCTCTGATACTGCTACAGAATATATCATTTTAAAAAATAAAAATAAATTACAGCTGATTTGTTCTTGAACATTCTATGACTTCCTTGAAATTATTAGTAATGTACTAAAAAAACCAAGCTCGTTGCCCTCGAGTTGATTCCATACTGTGCTAGAATGTCCCAAAATAAAGATAGGAAGTAAGTGAATTAGATTTTTAGAATGTAAGCATTAGTGATGCTGTACTTTTAAAGACTTTATGAATGCTAGCTCCGTCTGTCCACCATCAAGACTACATTCTCTTCTGCCTCTGTCATATTTAATTGACCAGAATTACTGACTGAAAAATGATAGAGTTACTCTTCTATTTTTGTTTTTTTTATGACTGTAGATGAAAATGTCTAGTAAATTGCCCAATCTGAAAAAGAGACATCGAGGGAGAAAACCCAGGTAAGTTTTTTGTGTGTGACATTAAAGAATTGAAAATTGACTACAGGAACTCTCTTCCACTTTGTTTACACATCTCCGATGGGTTTAATATATAGGGCCAGTGCTAGAGAGTGTTATATGGCCAAGGAACGATGGACGGCCCCAGGCAAGAGGACCGAGGAGTTGACATCCTGACATTTATTCTCAAAATAGCTGAACATTTTCCAGGCACATTTATCTTTCTCCTGACAAAAGTTCTTCTGTTAGCCATCTAGAACGAAATTCTTCTCCACATGACATAATTGAGGATCCACCTTGAAAAATAAAGACCTTTTCAAATTCAGATTGACTTCCTCTCTTTTTTTTTACTTTATGAAGACACTGAGACTTAAATGAACTTAGTTCTGAACTTCTGTGAGTACAAAAACGCTGAGAGCTAAAAAGACCCTTTAGTGACTGGTGCTGAATAGATTGCTTTTAAGAAATTTTGAAATGTTAAATCAAAATAAGAACATGAAAAATCGGTTATTTTTATAGATTTCTTTTTTCATGAGTCGTATAATATTTTAATATTTAATGCTGAAAACTATCAGCTAACAGTTAGAATAGGAGCTGTGGTAGCTCAGTGATTAAAGTGCTTGGCTGCTAACCATTTGGTTAGCAGTTCGAACCCACCAACTGCTCCATGGGAGAAAGATGCGGCAGTCTGCTTCCATAAAGATTTACAGCCTTGGAAACCCTATGGACAGTTCTGTTCTGTCCTATAGGGTCCCTAAGAGTAGGAATTTGACCTGACAGCAACGAGATTTTTATGCCGGGAGGGTTTACTAGTGAGAATTATATATATATATATAATAAATATATATATATATAAATGAGTTACAGGTTTTAGGTCTAAATAATTAGTGCAACTGTTAAATATTTACATAGTGAACTAGAATACAGGTTTTGCTGGAGGAGATAACCTGAGGTGTATGTGGGGACATCATAGCAGAAGGGTCTGGAAAAGTAGACCAGCGAAGATCTAGGGTTGAACCAGGCTAAGGGCCAAGGCAAGTCAGTGAAGGGTTTGGTATTGGGAAATTCACACGGTCAGATTGTGAGGAGAGTAGACTGAAGGCAACTGAGCCTGGAAAGGGAGAACAATTAAGAAGCAATTGGAGCATTCCAAGTGAGAAAAATAACCCAGGGTGTTTCAACAGTTTAGAAGAGTAGATAGAACTGAGGGCTATTTAGTTTAAATCTTTAAAATTAAATATAGAATTTGGGGGAGCTTTAATGTTAAGATAAAATGCACATCTGACCTAAGTAATTTGGGTGCATTGTATACATCACAAACCCAATCTACATTGCCATTTTTTTCCAGCATATGGCAAAAGCCTTTGTTGATAATTTCATTCTTTCAGTTTATCCATAGCCCCTTACATTCTTGAAATTCAGTGCGGAATATGAATCATGTAATCTATCAATTTGGGACAAGATGGAGAAATTATATGTGAATTCTAGGACATTTCCTAATATACTATTTGCCCATTTGCTTTCAGCACTATTTTAAGATATTCCATTTATATTATTTAGTAAACCATATGTCTTTACTGGAAAACAAATACAAAATTAAAAATACAGTATAACAACACATAATTTCATCTTTTTCTGAGTTGACTTCACAGGTTTATTATCCTAGTCATTTTTAAATTAAAAGATACTTACAATTGCTTCCAAATTTTGGTGTTGCTTGGAATTATGTTCAAAGCACAGTCTTTTCCTAAGAAAGATCAGATGTGGATCTAGATCTAAATCTAGGTATGTCTTTGAAGATTTCTCTCTTTGGGTCCCTCCCTCCTAATATCTAGCACAGAGCAAAGTCTCTGGGAAAGCATCAAGCTTGACAGCTTTCATGGTGATATCATCTCTCCTCTGAGAATCGTTATGAAAAAAATGTCCTTGAAACCAACTCCATGGTGAGCTTGGAAAAAACCAAAGAGAGTGAGCTGCTTAAATAATAAAGCAAGGTTATCATCTGCTTCCTCAGAAAATGTTTTTATTACTCTGAAAGGAACTTTGGAATTGAATCAGAAAATGAATTGCAGCCTCTCCCAGCCTAGAAGCTGTGTTTAGATTATTAAAGGGATTTGGCTGGTGTTAGTGAAATTAAAGTGGGGAATACGTAGCACCATTTCAATTTAAAATCTGTATAAGTTTCCATATGTAAGTCATATATTAACATTTATTTTCATACCTTTTAAGCTGGTTTTCTGTTACACATTACTAGAGAAGTAAGATGTTAAAAATGATCTAAACTCAATAGCCATGAAGGAAAAAGGTGCATATTTTAGTATGAAACTATTTAATTGTGTCTACATTCTCAAAGGCTTCTTTTCAACATTTTCCTGCTTTTTATAGTCAAGGAAAGTGAAATCTCCTTTTAAAGTTATGTTGCAATAGACTACTGAGTAAAGTCACAATAATATTTTATATTTAACTTTACATTTTTAACCTTTGACATATCATTACAGTAATTTGTTAGAAAAAGACATAAAAATACGATAAATCCAATATTTATTCTATGTCTCCTATATTAATTTAAAGTCAAAGAGGTGGATTCTCTGAAAAATATTCCAGATATTCAGAAACTAAAATCCATGTAATTGGAAAGGAAAAAATTCAGCTACTTGTACAACTGTTTATCTTTTGCTGGTTCTTTTTTTTTTTTTCCTTTTGTTTTCAAATAATTATTGCTGTCTTTCCAACGAACTGCATGTCTTACTCTTACTTTGAAAATTAGCTTTAGTTACATTCCAAAGCAATTTTACACTCAGATAATCATTAACAAATGTTACCCGAATTTGACCCTTCTGGCCAGGCATACACCAAAAGATAAATGTTTTAAGGGGCTTCACCTTTAAAAGAGATTACATCCGCCCTCCAGGCGACTATACCTTTGGAGGCCTTCTTTTTGTACAACCCTATGTCTTTCTTTGCATTCTAAATCAAAATGATTTATACCGTTTTAAAGGTTTTCCAAACTTTGCCATCACCCTAACTGTGATAATTGTCTACTGCCCATACCAATCTCTTAACCCTGAATCAAAAAATATGGATTTGAAATGTTCCCCAGTACAGCAAGAAGCTGAAAAAGGACATGGACTAGGAATTAATCTTATTCACACAAATTCCCAAGGCATGTATTTTGAACCTTAATTATGCATGAACTGGTCTCTCCCATTAAATTGTCTTCTAAAAGGCACAGGTCATGTGTCTCTCAACTTCTTCAGAGTGTGTCTATTGTTGTGCTTTGCACCGATTAGATGTTCGGCACAATTTGACTATTACTTGCTGCTGGTGTGGGTTTTCCTCTCAGCCTTAGTTATTTATTAGACTATTACATGGTTGTCTTAGTGGTTTCCTGTCTTCTAAGCTTTTTCTTTTCTAATCCATCTTGAGTAGCATTACCAAATTGGAGAATTGCATTAATTATGTTATCCTGCTACTCAAAAGCTCCTCCATTCTTGACATGATTTCATGTGATTTTTCCCTTTTTTTAAAAAATACTTTTACATATAATTAAAAAATTTTACCATGAGAATGCATTTTTACTTAAATATAATCAAGAAAAAGTTATGTTTACTATGGAAAGGTAAAAATAAAAATATTCAAAGGAATAAACATTTTCTATAATAAAAGAATTGTAAAGATTAAATATAACAGCATTTCTGGTTCCAAAAGGGATACTAGTGTTTGCACATGAATTTGTTGCTGGGATGATGGAACTTTACATCAACTATATTGGAGAAATGAGATACAGTAACTCCCTGGGTTACAAATGTCAGACTTTCAGACTATTTGTACTTGCCCTTTAATGTTATGTAAATTTGCCCTCTGAAACTATTGAACCAAGCCCTACTCACAACAAAGTCTTCATCATAATCAACTTCACTTGCTATATGTGCAGCTTTTACATCATTGAAAAGGCTTTGAGCCTTTTCTTGCACTGAAGTAAGGCTAACTAAGAACCATATGCACCTATTTTGACTTTCCTACAAATTCGACTTAAAGATGCAGATGGGAACAGATCTCTTTTGCAACCTGGGAACTGCCTGTACACACACACAGGTAAATGTATACACATAAAACTAATAGATGGATTTATGTACATACATTTATATATCTATGACCATAGACGGAGGTATAGAATGATGTGTACCAAAATGCTGACAGTAGTTGTTCTGTACAATATAATTTAATCAATTTGCATTTGTACTTTTTCTGAAGTGAGTGCATAGCTTTTGTCAGAATCTTAAAGGCATAGTGCTCACCCAAATACTAATATCTACTGTTCTATGCAAATTTCAGTCCGTGGCCAGCTGGTCACCTTACATTATCTAGAAAATAATACTGTTTCCTCAACTCCTTGTCATTGTTGATGCCCAATCATCTTCCTTTCAATGTTTTCTTTCCTCCTCTCAAGTCAAATCATTAAAATCTGATCCTTCTTTCAAGACCCAGATCATATACCCATTCTCTTTGCTTCATAAATCACCCCCAAATCTCTTCTTCCTGTCTATTTTGGTAGTACTGGTTATCTGATTGGGTGTTGATCTCTTAGTGACTTTTTGGTTGTTTTTTATGGGTAGATGTGCCATCTTCCCATCTGGATGGGAAGCTCACTGAAGGCAGGAATTATATCTTAATCAAGTTTATAGTTGAGTTTCTTTCAGCCTAATGAAGAATACTTTAGACATGAACTGATAAAGAAAACCAGCAATATCTAAAATACTTTAAATGAGACAGAAGCTTTTGTGTGTGTCAAATTATTGAAAAGAATAAATGATAGACTCATGTTTCACTTTTTATTTTACCCGGAACCCATAAAGTTACTAGGGAAGGCTGTGCCTCTGATAAGCTGAGGACTTTCAAGGACTGCATACTTAAGATTTAGCGTGTGTAGAAGTACGCATTGAGGCTTTAAGATAAATTCCTTAAAGACATTTAAATAAAAAATAAAACACAGTATCTTTAAACTAAGTGATTCAAGATAACAGAAAAGCACAAAGATCAGGAATTTTGAATTTGTCCTGTTTAAATCCCAAGGAGTAGCGAGCGTGTGTACGAGCTTTCTCTCTGTCTCTCTTCCTGTTGCTATGGTATCAAAAGAATTTCAGTGAGAGAGAGCATGTGTTTATAATTACTGTGTAACACGGTATAAGTAACCAAATCATTTTTATTGAGTAATGAGTCTCTTTAATGTTAAAATATGTTCTAACTTCAGATTCCCACTTTACCACCGGGACCTGGTTGAATTCAGTAGCTCAGAATATGGGCTTTGGTTCTAGATAAATCTGGGTTTGAATTTTGGATCAACCACTTAATAGCCTTAACTTGGACAAGTAAATTAGTATCTCAGAAACTCCCTTTCCTCATTTGTAAAAGGGGCTTAAAAATATTGCCTAACTCACAGGGTAATTATAAAGATTAGAAAAGACAATGCATGCAAAGTCCTTGCCTCAGTACCAGGAACATAGTAAGAATTCAAAATGTTAGCTATTCTTATTAACATTGCTAACCTTGATTAAGTCTAAGATGCCCTATTGCCTATACTCTGAGTGGAATTGTTGAGTATGTAATTGTTAGATGCACTCTGCCCTCTAGGTCTGACCACTGCTTGCCTCTCTAGCCTCATCATTCACTTCTTGGCCGTCTGCATCCTATGTTTCAGCTTTACCCAACTACTCATTGTTTCCCAAACTCACCAAGCTGTTTCAAGCCCTCTATACCATTGCATGCAGCCCTGCTGGCACAGTGGTTAAGAACTGCTACTGCTAACCAAAACGTTGGCAGTTTGAATCCACCAGCCCCTCCTTGGAAACCCCATGGGGCAGTTCTACTCTGTGCTATAGGGTCGCTGTGAGTCAGAATCAACTTGATGGCAATGGGTTTGTTTTGGTTTTGATTATACCATTACACCCACTGCCTCTTCTGCTTGGAACACCCTTCTTCTCTGACACTTTCTCATCCTTCAAGATGCAATTTAAAGAATTTCTTCTCTCAAGTTTTTCTCTTGAGAGTATGAACCCCTGAAGAGGCTGCATCTTGTTCACTTTTGTGTTCCTGGTGCTTGGCACAGTACCTGACACAAGTAGATTTTAAACAGATGCTGATTAAGTGTAGGAGTCCCTGGGTGGTGCAAATGATTAATCATAGGACCACTAATTGAAAGGTTGGCGATTTGAACCCACCCAGAGGCACCTAGGAAGAAAAGTCTGGCGATCTGCTTCTGAAAGGTCACAGGCTTGAAAGCCCTATGGAGGGCAGTTTTATTCTGCAACGTGGGTTGCGATGAGTCGGAATCGGTGGCAACTGATTTGGTTTGGTGATTAAATGCAACTGAAGACAGAGTGTCATTCTGCAAGGCACTATAGAAGTTCAGAATCCTAAATTCACTGATATTCCCTAATATTAGAACCTACCTTAAATCCTGTTAAAAGCAGCAGCTTTTGAGTCAAATAGATCTGGATGTGTATTCTTTGCTATCTATAATCTTAGGCAGGTCATTTAAATCATCTGAGTTCAAATTTCTACAAAATGAGGTTGTTAAAAGTTATAGGATTGATGGAAGGGAGTAAAAGAGATAATGTAAAGTATTAAACACAGAGCCTGGGGCATTCTAAATATTCAAGAAGATAGTTGTGCTGTTGCTGCTATTGTTGTTGTCATTTTTATTGTCATATTTTCCTTATCATTATGATCATGAATATCATTATCATCAAATCTTTTCATCAGCAAGAATCAGGAATCAGGAATTCAGTGTGGAAGGACCAGCAGTAAAAAATGTTAGCCTAAGCCATGTTCTCAGCCATCAAAATTATGACCCTCTGGGGATTTAAGATACATGGGAGATGCTAAGTGGAAGGCACAAAGGAATTGAAAGGTAGAGAGGGGATATGGCTGGCTTTCCAGATGTGAGAGAAATTTCTAAGAGAAGGTTGGAAAATGAAAGGTGCAGTGGAGAGTTAGTCGAATGTCTCTTCTGGTGGGAGTGATGGTTACTTGTAAGCCAACTAGTGGAAGTGAGATACGATTAGAAAACAGATTGGTGCAAGATCTTGGAAGGTTGTGGACAGTAGGTTAAAATAATTAGAATCCATAGAAATGATGAGTCAAGATGTAGGCTGGGCTTGGATCTTATCTGGAGGCTCTGCTGAAGAATCTACTTCCAAGCTTACGTGGTTGTTGGCAGAATTCAGTTCCTTGAAGCTGTAGGCCTGAAGCTCCATTTCCTTATTGGCTGTTAAAAAAAGGTTTCCTCTTTACTCCTAGAGGCCACCATATTCCTTCTCAAGTGGCCACTTACATCTTCAAGGCCAGCAACCACATGCTGAGTCCTTCTCATGCTTCATATATCTCTGACTTCATCTTCTGCTACCAACCTGAGATAACTCTCAGTTTAAAGGTAATTCGATTGGGTTTACTTAGATAATTTCCCTATGTTAAGATCAACTGATTAGCGGCCTTGATTACACCTGCAGAATGCCGTCTGCTGTTAAACGTAACTAACATAATCACAGAAGTAACCTCAAAAGTCAAAGATCATGGGAGCCATCTAGATTGAGTTTACTTCAATATTGTACAGGATTGTAAAGGAAATCTCCTGAAGGCTTAAAGTCCACTCAAGGGTCTATTTCAGCATTTTGAGCTGAAATGTTAAGTTCTAGTCAGTGATTAATAACAGTGTGCTGTGAACTAGTCCATGTTTATATATTTTTAACTCATAGAATCCTAATGATATCCTTATGAGGCAGATGCAACTGTTATTCTCATTTGACAGTTAAAGAAGTTGAAGCTTAATGAAGTTAAGAAATATGTTCAACTTCATGCAGCAAGTATTTTGCAGATCTGGGATTTGGACCCAGACAGATTGACTCCAGAGCCCAGGCTCAACCATTACCACCTGGTTTCCTTTGTTGACAGTCTCAGCACCATAAAGCCAGCATGAGGACAATACAACAATTGGCTCCTTGCTTCTGGTGAATCATCTTCACCTTAACAATTTGAATTACAAATCTGTTAAGTCTTCTGCTGGTTACTTTAGATGAAATACACCTCGTTCAGCTCTCACAACACTCTAAAATTGTCCCAGTTTTAGAGACAAGAAAACTGAAGCATGCATCAGTTACATATTTTGTTTCAGGTCTCGGAGCTGGTGAGTAGTAGATATAGATTTTAACTCTGCTTTGCCTGACTTTGAAGGCTTTTTATTACGCTGCATTATTAACCTCAAAATATCGAGCTCAGCATGTTCAAAGCTCTGAGAACAGAAACATGTAGTAGCTACAAGCATGGGTGCTAATGGCAGACTACCTGAATTTGAAGCCCATTTCTACTACTTACTAGCTTCTCTGGCCTCGGTTTTCTAATTAATAAAAGAGGGATATTATCAGCTTTACGAAGCAGTCATGAAAATTAGTGAGTTATTACAGGTAAAACTCTTAGAACACTGCCTGGTACATACTAAATACTCAAAAAATGTGAGCTTTTATAAAGGTCTGGGGAGGAATGCATGGTATAGACAACTATGAATTAGTTTTATCTGCTGTTAGGATTATGTGCACTATTAAAAGTTGATGATATCAGGGAATAGGGATTGGTTAAACGGTATAGAATAACGATGTTGCTCAGTGGGGCTAGCTAATTAGGCTAGTGGTGAAGAGAAACTTAATTTTGAGTTGAATTTTAAAAACCTGGAGGGCATATAGGAGTATCAGAAGTGAAGGGAAAAGCTTTGTATGTAGGTCACTTGTGAAAAGGATCATAGAATAATGGTTTATGCTTGGGACAAATTAGCTAAACTTTCCTATTTGGAATAATGAAGTGGATAGTGTATCATAATCCAGGTTAGATTGTGGAGGTTAAAGCAATAAATGTCTTGAATACAACTCATATTGTTGTGCTTATTTATTCATTCATTCGGTCATTTATCCATCTGATAAACATTCATAGAAGACCTCCAAAGTGCAGGGTGTTATCAAAGATACCCAGGTGAATCATAAACCTTGTCCTCAAAGAACCAATAAATTAATAGAGGAATGAGACATGAAAGTACAGTACTTAGAACTGAAAGTGGAAAATTGCATGAAACAAGAGAGGCACAGATGAAGCTGTAATGGCATTTAGAACAGAGAGAAATTGCTTCAAGTTGAGAGAAATCGGGAAAGTTTTGTGGAGGAGGGATGACAAATTGCAAGGAGGATGTTACAGATTTAATTGTGTCCCCGAAAAAGTTATGTTGAAGTCCTAACCCCCAGTACCTGTTTGGAAATAGAGTCTTTGAAGATGTGATCAGTTAACGTGAGTTCATACTGGAGTAGGGTGAGTCCTAATCCCATCCAAGTGGCATCTTTATAAAAGAGGAAAAGAGACACGCAGAGGAAAGAGGACCATGTGATGATGCTACTACCTGCTAAGGAACGTCTGAGGCTACTAGAAGCTGAGAAGGACAAGAAAGGATCTTCCTCTAGAAGTCTCCAGAGAAAACATGGTCCTGCTGACACCTTCAGTTTGGACTACTTGCCTCCAGAACTGTGAGACAATAAATTTCTCATAAATTTCATAATTTCAATAAATTTCTGATAAGCTACCCAGTTTGTACTAGTTTATTATGTCAGCCCTAGGAAATGAACACAGAGGGAACTTGATGAAGAGATGTTTGAAATAGTGCAGTGTAAGTAAATGTGGGCCTTCACTAGAGATATAACAGTGACAATGGAGGTTAAAAAGCACAGAGAAGAGATACTTGGGGAATTCACAGACGTTAACAGTGAAAGAGATTTTGGGATAAGGAGGAAAGGGAAGTAAAAGCTAACTAGGGTTCTGGCTTCAGTGACTAGGGCCCTGGTAGAACTAACACAAACACTGAGCACAGGAGGAGTACCTTAGTAGGGAAAGTGATGAACTTTTGTTTTGGACAAACTCTATTTTACCTATTAAATGGATAAAATGCTGTAGAATATAATAGGACCTACCTGGCCAAATTGGTGCTGTTGGTAGAACACTCTGTTCTAGATGAGTGGTTTTCATTAGAGTTCTATGGAGCCCCCCGGTTATATGATGATACCTCAGAGGGAGGGTGACTATACAGCTTATGAGAGCTAAAGATGGAGCTATTAAGAATTATGGAATTCCTGGGTGGTGAAAATGGTTAGCATACTTGGCTGCTAATGGAAATGTTGGAGGTTCAAGTCCACCCAGAGACACCTCTGAAGGAAGGCCTACTTACAAAAAATCAGCCATTGAAAAACCTCACGGAGCACAGTTCTACCCTGACAAACATGGGGTTGCCATGAATTGGAATCCACTTGATGGCACTGATTTTTTTAAAAAAATTAATTATGCGAGAACAGCATGTGTAAATCAGGACTGCCCTGAACCAACAGACAGGCCCCATGATCACTCTCTTCAGAGGCTGTGGGCGAAGGATGGAGGTAGCGAAGGCTGAGGCAACCCAGGCTTCAGGGCTTCACATCTTGTGCCTCAACCAAAGCAGTTCTACTTTTAACTGTTTTGTGTGGTTACAGTTTTGCATAAAACGTAATCTGAGAAAGGATTTCCAATCTCATAAAAAAAGGTTGAAAACTGTCGGCCTAGGCAAAAGTTAAAGGTTCAAGAACAAAATGGGGAAATGGAGGATGGATTTTTTCAGAAAAAAAAAGACTGCTTTTTTTGTTCCTCTGTACCTCACAAAGCAAGAGGTGTTAAAATATTATGATAGCACATGTACTTTTTAAATTACAACTATATTTTTAAACAAACCATTTGTTGGTGATGCAACTGCAAAAGGCGTCTAAAATTATCATGTCTATATTTGAATCATAGGATTGCATATTATAAGCTAACAAATAGATTTTTCCGGACTATGTTTAAAATTCACTTGTACATTGTGACTTTTTAAGCCAGGTTTCATCCTGGATAACTTTTTTTTTTTTAAATGATGCTGTGAAAATGAACAATTTTAATAATAGTGACAAAGGTGGTGTGAGAATCAGTAGTGAAGAGCTTAATGTTTCCTTTTATAGTTCACTAGTGTTGAAAGAAGGAAAAAATATTCATATAGCATGTGAATGCCAAAAAAAATGCTTTTGAAATATCCATAATATTGGATGAGAACTAAAAATTCAATAAAGGAATAGCATTAGAAAATTATGTTATGATCTAGAAAATGATTGAATTCTGATTATATTTTATTTAATTCTCCAACTCTAAATATTTTTCTTCTTTAAATTTCATTGAAAATTTGAATGTCATACCAGAAAAGTTTTCTTTTTATTTATACTAAAATTTTTAGTGATTAGATTAATTGTATCTGAGTGGTAGCATGACAGTTAAAGAGCTACAAATAATTTTATTAAACTCTTTTTTTATTATTTCAAGAGAAACTCAAAAGTTAAATTCAAATATTGTTCATATTTTTCTTCCTTTTTCAGTTTCTCTTCCTTTATTCAACATTTACTGAGTCTAGTATGTGTTTAAGAATTGTGCTTGAAAAATTTTTCTTTCTTAAGTCTAACTTTAGTTTTTAAGTTGGGCAAAAAGATAAGTACCATCCCCCAAATTGAGATGTTATTAATAACAGGAACTTCTGTCTAGATCCGTTTGGAGAAGAGTCTTCTTCCTCTCATAAATCTAATTTATGATTTAGTATCCTCTCCGAAGGTTCTAGGTGACTCTTTCTATAGCCAGGAACATGAACCACCATCATCTGCCAGTTTGTTCTAATGTGGTGGATTGCATGTTGCTATGAACCTATGCCACAAATACTAGCAGGGTCACCATGGTGGACAGGTTTCAGCAGAGCTTCCGGACTAAGAAAGACTAGAAAAAAGGGTGTAGGGATCTACTTCTGAAAACTAGCCAATGAAAACCCTATGGATCACAACAGAATACTGCCCAGCATAGTGCTGGGAGATGAGCCCCATAGGTTGGAAGGCACTCAAAATACACCGTGGCCACAACAAGGGACTCAGTGTTATCAATGATTGTGAAGATGGCGCAGTGCAGGGCAACCTTTGGTTCGGTTGTACATGGGGTCACCATGAGTCAGAGCTAACTCCACGGGAACTAACAACAACAACAAGAGACAGGAGGTGGCTGGTTTCTTGACACAGAAGGGGCCTCATTCATTTAATTTACAACAATGTAAGACTTTTTGTTATGTCCAGATGCTATCTGGGGGTTTTAGTGTTAAGACTCAGTCCTACCCTCAGGATGCACATGATCCCGTGGGAAGGCAGAGAAGCAAATAGGCAATTGTATACAATGGTAAATCTCATGATAGGAATAGGCACATGTTCCTATGAAAGAATAAACAGGGAGCTCCTAACTCAGCATTGTTGTTGTTAGGTGCCGTCGAGCGGGTTCTGACCCACAGCGACCCTATGTACAACAGAAGGAAACACTACTGGGTCCTGTAGCATCCTCACAATCGTTGTTATGCTTTGTTAGAGAATCAGAAAAGAGTAGAGAGAGGACATCTGAGCTGAGTCCTGAACACTAGTAAAAGTTCATTATAAAAATCTATGTAAATAGGGATTTAAGCACTCTAGCAAGTTAAACCTCATGTTCATCCTTGCCTCTTTGTGAAGTCCTCTTTAGACAGTTTCTTCATGCTGGAGTCTATCACAATGAGACACCCACATTCTGATAGGGAGTAAAGGGAATGACAGGGAGGATGTATATGAATGGATCACACTTTGCGGAAGTGTAGGATTGTGTGAAATATCCAAGTAGGGTCATGGTTTTCAAAGTCAGATGCTAATATAACTGGGTATAACACTCACTTTACAAACTTACATGAGCAAGAAGTATCACATGCAAATTTTTTTCTTTGACTAACTAAATTTGAATTCCAAACCTTCAACCTATCAGAGTGGCAAAAAATTAGATCTCAGTCATTTCTGAGCCTCCTCCCTTGGTGTTGGGGCAAAGGCCTTAGATCTTACATAACCCAAGTCTGCATGGGAGTCCACTGGCTGTAGGACATTGGGCCCACACAGCTTACCAAAAGAATAACCATTTTCCTAAGTTCACTATCTCCTCAGGCTGGGCATAACTGCTACATGGGCACAAAGATGTTTGTCTTGGAGAGGCTGGAAACCCTGCTATTGGGATCTCATCTCTCTAAATGTACCACACTCCACTGAGTCTCCTCTTTGAGGCGCTGCAAGGTTGCAAGGCAGGCTGCCTATTTCTCGCTGGCCTCTCAGACCTCTGTCTCCTTCCCAGTTTCTGGGAATCTGTCTTAGAATGTCACCGCTTCCTCAAGTTCCTCTCTATCTTTCTTCTCCTTCCCTGGCATAATCCCTTCTAGAGATACTGGTCTAAACAAAAGAGAAAAAACTCTTAAATTTGGCTGCTTTGGCTTTGGCTCTGCTCAAATCTCTGAGGCCAAAAATTACAAAGCCTGGCTGCCCACTAGAAATGAGGGGAAAGGGAAAAATATAGGCAGAAAATGCACAGTTTAACCATCCAATAAATTATCCTGCTGTTAAGGCCATGATGCATGGGAACGAATAGGTGAAGAAGGTCAGTGCCAGTTAGCAAAGTTGAGAAAGTAAAGTGGTGTCCTGAGCACTTGCGGCCATCTGCTTGTTGTTGTTAGCTGCTGTTGAGTCAGCCCCCGACTCATGACAATCCTGCATACAACTGAACAAAATGCTACCTGGTCCTGTGCCATCCCCACGATCAGTTGCAGATCAGATCATTGTGACCCATTGGGTTTTCCATTAGATTATTTTTGGAAGTAGATCGCCAGGCCTTTCTTCCTAGTCCATCTTAGTCTGGAACCTCTGCTGAAAGCTGTTCAGCATCATAGTAACATACAAGCCTCCGCCGACAGATGACATGTGGCAGCTGCGCATGAGATACATTGGCTGGGAATTGAACCTGGAAGGTGAGAATTCCACTGTGGCCATTTGCACAAAGCTGAGAATCATCTTGCTTGAAGCCTTTAGCAGGCCTGGTGAAGGTTACCAATGCTTGCCCCACTGCTTCTTAAAAACAGTCAGCTTTGGGGATTTATATTTTATGTACTCCAAATCCCTGATGCCTTCGTCTCTTTAAAATTGGCAGCCATAGGGCTTCTGGCTTCCGCTTTGGAGTCTTCATCAAGGTTATTTCATGTGTTCTCCAGATGCTCTACATTTTCAGAGCAGGTCAGGATTCTTCACATGCCCCTGAGTCAGAGTGAACACCTCATGTCGCTGCTGCCAAGGAGACCTGACTATTTCCAGCAGAATTGTTGTCATTATTGACTCTCATTACTCTAAGTAGAATTTTACACTCTATAGCAATTAAGGTTTTAAAGCTGTATTATCCCATTTGATCCTCATGAGAACCCTGAAAACTAGGACAAATGTTATTATCTATGCCCCCTAACTAATGTCTTGATTTAAAAAAAAAAAACATGGCCATCGAGTCGATTCCAACTTATAGCGACCCTATAGGACAGAGTAGCACTGCCCCATAGGGTTTCCAAGGAGTGGCTGGTAGATTCAAACTGCTGACCTTTTGGTTAGCCGCCAAATACCCAAGGCATTTATGTCTTATTTCAGCCGAAGACAAATCATTGCTCAGTATCTGAGGCATTCACATAATAATCTATTGAAATCATTGCAGGATTGTCACAAGGGTTTTGAAGGACATTACTTCAGTTGTACATTTTATCCTGAATCAGATTATAGCCTTTTGATATCAGTTAACATCTTTATGGAGAAGTTGTTCTCCGTGTAACGAAAGGATCGCCATGACATTTCTTCTTTATTTCTTTTCTTTCCCTCCCTCTCTCCCTCCTCATACACTCCCTTGCTTCTTCCTTTGTTCTTTCCCCCTTCCTTTTGTCTTCTCTCGATCTCCCTCCCTCCTTTCCTTTCTCCCCTTTTGTTTCTCTCAAGCACAAGTTAAAAAAAAAGAAACACCATTTTCTACTCCCAAAGCTCTAAAAAATCTAAGCAATAATGATTTCTCAAGAACTCAAGGGTTGGCATTAATTGACTCAATAAATCAAACAAATAATAAATATGGTAGTGAAGTATTTAGGATTTTACCAGGGTGAAAGGAATTTTCATTTATTGCTCATCTATTCAGACACTGGGCTGAATTTTTACCGAAGTTTAATCATTTATACTTCACAACCACTCTTTGCAATAGATATTACTATAGTTCAAAGTAACTGAATGCATTTACAGCTTTCAAATATCTGAGGAGGTCCACTATGTCTCTCATCACTCATCCCCTTTGCAGGCTAAATATTCCTGGTGGATCTTTACCACAAATGACACAGTTTCAAGTGTCCCTCAGTTGCCAAACTCTTACGGCCACGGTCCCCCTGGACATCTAATTCAGATGTACTTAATCTAGGCTTCACGGACCCCTGCAGAGTCCATGCATAGGGTTTGAAATTATCTGTGAAATATAATACAAGGGTATTGGTTAGTTTCCTAGGATTGCCATAACAAATTACCACAAACTGAGTTACTTAAAACAACAGAAATTTATTTTCTCACACTTCTGGGAGCCAGAAGTCTATAACTGAGGTGTCCATGTGTATGTTTTCTTCTGGAGGCATTGCCTCTCTCCTAGCTTCTGGTGACTGTCAGCAATCCTTGGCTTTTCTTGGGTTGTGGCCACGTACCTCCAATCTCCACCTGTCTTCACATGGCTTTCTCTGTGTCTCTGTGTCTTCTCCTTTTCTGTTTCTTATAAGGACACTTGTAACTGGACATAGAGTGCACCCTAAATCCAGGATGATCTTGAGTCCTTAATTAAATCTGTAAACACCCTATTTCCAAATAAAGTCACATTCACAGATACTGGAAATTAGGACTTGGACATATCTTTTTTGGGGTCACAATTCAATGCACTAAAAACTGTCCTGAGAAGCAAACTCATAGGTTTCTTTCCATACCACAGAGATTTGTGATTTCCCTAAAAGTTTAATAACACTGATCCAGTTTGTTGGTGATTCTGAGTATAATATTCCCAGTATTCATTTTTTACTGAAGTCATAGCATTTAATAAGTATTTGTTTAAACAAATGATTGATTGGATTGATCATTTTAGAGTGCAGTTCCTTCTTTCTGAAACTTGATTTTCTTAAGGCAATCAGTGGATATATCCATTTTTGAAAGGCAAATGCTAATGACTTTTGATTATAGCTGCTTGGAGTCACCTACATTTCAGGTGAAATAATAGGAGAATTCTCATAAACAAGGTCTTCTTACTTTTTTCTTATCATGGAGTCCAGGTCAAAATTGATGAAGGCTAGATTGCAATTTACCAAAACTATATCCGGTCTGCTGAACATGGCAAAGTTTCATGAGAATCAAGTATCTATCTCATCTTTTAAGCCAGTATCAGATGTCTCTGAGTATAAGCCCAGAGATGCTTTGAGCTCCTACATTACTCTGTTTTACTCCCTATGAGAAAAATAACTTAATGCTGTGTTCTCCACTCCATGGTGAAAATTTATATAAGACATTACTACTTTTGGCAAAACTTATATAGTCTTCTTCTTTGTTAATTATTTACATTCCCAATTTTCCCTTGATGTGATCTCTCTTCAAAACCTCATCCTGAAGTCAACTTAGATCCCCAAACTG
The DNA here is from genome assembly GCA_030035585.1 of Dugong dugon. Lineage (NCBI taxonomy): Eukaryota > Metazoa > Chordata > Mammalia > Sirenia > Dugongidae > Dugong > Dugong dugon. Next base: position 48,806,356 of record CM057465.1, read on the forward strand.
TCCCTTCCTAAAGTTTAGCACCAGCCTTTCCTGCTATAATTGGTAATGTATTTCACAGCTGCATCACTACCTTTTAAAATGATAGCTTAAGTCCAGTAAAACTTGCAGGTGCTCCTCACCTCCATGATGAATTGTACTTTGGTCCCAACAAGGTAGAATGAAACCAGTTATGATAAAATAAGTCAACTGACAGTTATACCCCAATTAACCCTAAACTGCATGAAACATCGTCTCTTATGTTAGATTCTCAGTGTCCAAGACTCCTCACCTGCAAAGTGACTGAATGGGATCCTGACTTTAGAAATTTAATTCTATTGTCTTTTCTTCTCCCTCTCTCTCTGAGTTTTAACAGTGTAGCCTCCAGGAAAATTGGATTCTAGAAAAATAATTTTTCCCAGCTGAAGATGAAGAATGGTGTAAATAAGAGTGGGCTGGCTGTTATAATTTTAGTTATTATCAATGGATTCTTACTGAGCTCCTGGTCTTATGCAAAAGGAAATTCTCCTTGTCTTGGTGCAACTCCCAAATAAGATGAATATAAAATTCCTTAATGTTTATATCCTCCTGCCAAGGCACCAGTTGTTTGTTTAGATACATATGGCTACAATTCAACCATCTCGTGAATTCCATTTAGTCCAAGTATCCGACAGATGAACTAAATATTGTTGTGGATTTGAATGCCAGGATAGATGGTAGCTTTCCCAGAGGCTTACCTACACTCGTTTTCAAGAGGGAGAATTGCTTCCCCATGGGTCATTCTTCTAAGTGGAATGTTTCTATTCAACTTCATTTTTATCCATAGGTGAACCCACAGAGTTAAAAGAACTCTGTGAATAATTCTCAGGAAAACTTTACTAACATTGCCATTTTAGCACTCCCCACCTACGCTCGGCCAAATATTTAGTACCCTTCCTCTATTAGCACAATTCTGAACATAATTATTTTTCCTCTTCTTAGCCTCTGAGATTAAACTATTAAATATAAAAGACTTGTTACAAAATTTTCTCTAAATTTAAAAATACTCTTTTTATGGTCTGAAGAGTTCCTGAAACTCTGTTCTTATTGCCTTTTGAGAGAAGCTTCACTCCTTATCTCCCCAAATTAAGTCTTGTTTGCCTTTTGCTGCACGCTCTTTAAGCTCCAACTTGATAAGAAGTATCAGGATGTTAAAAAATAATAATCCTGAACACTTTAACAAGATGTCATGGAAAAAGGCACCTGAAAGAATTTACTTGGGAGTCTAATAAAGTTTAAATATTTTAAACAACTTATCATTTCTCAAAAATTATATATAATCGATTGTTACAGTAATTCCTGGGTTTGACTATTAGTACAAACAAGGAGTGCCAGTTTAGATCTGCTGAGGGAAGTTGTAGAAACATGATTTCTAATAAACATCTGGGAGGGGCTTATTTCTTCCAGCTGTGTAGGTCTAGGAAAACAGCCTGAAACATTGTAAATGCTAGGTCTCTCCCAGGGTGGGACACAAAAGCACCAGATAAAGGCCTTTGCCTTCAAAACAATTCAAAATCTGATATGGCCTGTGGGATAATCTCTCTTCCACATTATCCCTACTTTTCTTCCTTACTTTCTTCCTTTAATATTTTCCTTAAAGTACTGAATATAATACCATTATCACTGAACACACTCACAAGTTTTAAAGGAAAATAAATTCATTAATATTTTAAATCTAATTTATTTTATAAATAGTTGCATATTATTCCATAGAATGCATTTGCCATATTTTTTCAACCATCCTTGTATTGGTGAACATCTGTGTGCTTTGCTATTACAAAAAAACCCAAAAAACACCAGCTTTAATATCTGTGCATATATTCTTATATACTAGTTCTTTCAGGTGGACTTTAAAGTGGGCAATTTCTTGATCTAATAGTAAGCTTACTTTACATTTTGTTAATGACTGCTTGATTATTTTCATTAAAGTTGTATCAATTCCCATCTCTTACAACCTTTTAACATGAGTGAAGTTCTAACGTAATACCATCTATATGACGAGAGACATGGAAAACAGATTTAGAAAAGCCAGTATCTCTCCTACTGGAGTTTCTGGAGAGAATAGAGAAGTTTTAGGAGAACAAACAATAAAAGATAATAAATACAGCCTCATGATTCCAGGGGAGAAAAAAAGAGTTTGCTTAAAAAGTAAGGAGAACTAAACTGACATCTGACTTCTTGGCTGTGCTGCAGGTTGCTAGCAAACAATGTCTCCAAGGTGCTAAAGGGAAATTATTTAGATCCTAGAGTCCTGTGCTCAGCCAAATGCTCATTCCAATGTAAAAACAAAAGTAAATTTCTGTTGCCCACATTTCCCTGGGTAGATTAGTGCCTGTCCTACTGCCATTGCGAGGTGGAAAACAGAAAAGGCAGGGGTAGGAATGACAGTAATAGGTCAGACTCTGAGTGTTACTTGTTCTCCCCTTCCCTCCCACACCCCATGGGCTGGATGATTAAACTCTAAGGAGAGAAGTCAGGAAAAAGGCATTCTCCTGGGCATAAATATGACATAGTTCTCTGAAGGGGGAGATAACTTGGTAGAAAGATGGCAAAGGGAGAACTTGAGCTCAAGTTTTAATGTCAGAGACTGTCTCTCCCAAGGCGTACTGTTCCTCAATACACTAGGAGGTAAGGTCTAGGTTTTCACTCTCTCACAAGGTACACTTTACCTGCTCTATATGTTGTCTATTTCTGTGTAACAAATGATCGCAAAACTTAGTATCTTATAACATCAAACTTTTATTATCTTGTACTTTCTATGGGTCACCAATGTGGGTGTGGCTTAGCTGGGTACTTCTCCCTCAAGGCCTCTCACAAGGTTGCAATCAAGGTGCCAGCAAGGGCTGTGGTCTCATGTGAAGGATCAGCTGATCCATTGGGGAAAGATCCATTTCCTAATTCCGTCATGTGGCTGTGGGCAGGATTCAGTTTCTTGTGGGCTAGTGGCAAGAGGACTCCTTTAGTTCCTTGCCATGTGGCCTCTTCACAGGGCCACTCAACACATGATAGCAGACTTCTATCAGAGCCAGCAAGTGAGAGAGCAAGAGAGGATAGAGCCCAGAGTCTTTTTCTAAACGAATCTCTGAGGTGACATGTCAGGGTGTATTCTCATTAGAAGCAAGTTATTGGATCCAGTCCACACTCAAGAGGAGGAGATTCCACAAACATGCAAATCCTTGGGGCAGGAATAATAGGTAGCCATTTTATAGGCTGACTGCCACACTTGGTATTGTAAGCCACTATCCTCAGGGAAGTGTAAGCACACAGGAAAAATAAGGAGAATTGGAGGAGTGCAACAGAAAAGAAAGACAGCAAAGTAAACAGCTTATACCAGGGAAAAAACAATTAATAGATCAAAGAGAAGAGGGATTTAAAATAAGCTTAAGGTCCCCAAATGAATAAGGCAGACATTGGTAATAGGAAGTAGGAACAAATATTTATAAAAAGACCCAGTTGGGAACATTGGCTATGAGAAATATGATAAGCAAAAGAATTCCATGTGTAGGAATTACATAGCAATATGGATACAACTAAAAATGAATGTATAGATTGCAGAAATTGATGGATGAATTTATCCAAATGGTATTAAGAAAGGATAGAAATTGATAATAGAAAAGAAAACTCAAGAGATAAATAAAAAAGTGTCCATATTTGTATAACAAGAATCACAGAAGAAGAGAAAAATAAATAGGAGGGAATAATATTTGAGGAAAAAATGATTGAGAATTTCTCTGAACTGTTTCTAAAACTTAACCTAGAATGTGTTTTTCCAGCCCTCCCAATGAGTCCATAAATGGTTTAAAACTCTGTAATTAATACTTTCCTGCTAAAATTAATTGAATCTTGGCTAGTATTATATAAACTATAAGTAGAATACAATAGAATATATAGCTTTATAATCAGCTGAAAAAAAGAAAAGTTTATCTAATGGAAGGCAGAAAGGACAAAAAGAAACAGAAACAGAAAGCATAAAATAAGATGGAGGAAATATAGCAACTCCTGATATAACAATAAATATGTTGTTGTTGTTAGGTGCCATCCAGTCTGTTCTGACTCATAGTGACCCTTTGTACAACAGAACGAAACACTGCCTGGTCCTGCCCCATCCTCACAATCGTTGCTATGTTTGAGCCTATTGTTGCAGCCAGGGTCAACCCATCTCACTGAGGGTCTTCCTCTCTTTTGCTGACCCTCTACTTTATCAAGAATAATGTCCGTCTCTAGAGACTGATCCCTACTGATAACCTGTCCAAAATATGTGAGACAAAGTCTCACCATCCTTGCCTCTTAGGAGCATTCTGGCTGTACTTCTTCCAAGACAGATTTGCTTGTTCTTTTGGCAGTCCATGGTATATTCAACATTCTTTGACAACACCATAATTCAAAGGCATCAATTCTTCTTAGAACAGTAAATATAATAGGTATAAACTTATGATGCCATTGTGAAGAGCCATATAGCAGTACTAGGTGAAACTGTACATGCATGTATCTTGTTATCCAGCAATCCTACTTTTTGGAACGTATTCCAGAGAAATTATCACACTGGTTCACAGAAAATTTTATATAAGGATGTATATCGCAGTATTGTTTGTGGTCCCACTGAGTGGAAACTTATGTTTCCAACCCTAGAGGAATAGAAAACTAAAATGAGGTGGCTACAATATAGCACTTAGAAGCAAAGAACTAGATTTTCAAACAGCAACATGGATGGACCTTTAAAAATATATTAGAATTGAAAAAAAAAAAAAAAGAAATATATCTATAGTGCCATGGCTATATTGATACAAATTAAGAGCTCAGGCATAAAAGTAGACATACAAAACTATGCTATACAACAGTGAGAAATCATAAACCAGCTGTACTTGCAGTATTGGTTAACTGTTGCTGAATAACAAACTACACCAAAACTTAGGGATTTAAGACAACAACCATTTTATTTTTTCACAATTTTTGTGGTCAGAAATTTAGACAAGGCTTGGAATTAACTGGGTATTTAGTGGAAGGTAGGCTGTTCTGGAGCATCCAAGATAGCTTCACTCACATGCTGATGGCTCTGACGGACTGAGTTCCCCTGGGACTATTAACTGTGAGAAGGTAGACTTCTTACCTGGTGTCCCAGGGCTCCCAGAGAGAGCTTTTTTAAGAGACAAGAAGGTAGAAGTTACCAGTTTCTTAAGGCCTGAACTCTTTAACTGGCACAATATCACTTCTGCCATATTCTATTAGCCAAAGCATTCACGGGCCCAAACAAGTTTCAAGGAAAGGGACATGGACTTGCCTTTGATGGGAGGAGTGTCAATGAATTTGTAGCCATACTTAATCTGCCACACATGAATGGAGCTAAGAAACATAGTTTGGATTAAGGAAGAAAGAGAGAAGATCAGTAATATAAAAACATGTACAGCCTGTGTATTTTCAATATACATATATCACCATGGCCATAGACTAAACACAATAGGGTGGAAGTCTATATGCATGAAGGAAAAAGTATTGAGGTTAGGGGATAAAGAGAAAAATAAAGTAATAAAAAGTAAGAGCAGGGTTGCATATACTGATGATAATGTGTGCCATGTACTTCAGCATGTCTATATGGGGTGGGGGTGGGGGAGAATAATAAAAAAAAATGGTGATTTCTTCCTTAAATCAAGTTAGAGGATGGCGTCATTCTAAAAAACAAAACTAAACTCGTTGTTATTGAGTCAATTCCGACTCATAGAGTAGAACTCGTACAGTAGAACTGCCCCATAGGGTTTCCAAGGAGCAGCTGGCGAATTTAACCATTAACCTTTTGGTTAGCAGCCTGAGCTCTTAACCACTGTGCCACCATGGCTCTGTATCACTCTAGCACTCACTAATGTAATTGCATTTAAAATGATGACCTTGTCTTTTATGAGTTTAAGTACTTAAATTTGATGTCATGAGATTTTTTTCTTAGTATCTTTGGAGAAAATGGCCTCTCATTTCATATTCTTGATTTTTTCTTTTGAAAATCTGAATTACTTAGAAGACAAGAGGAAGTATGAGAAAAGTGTGTATATGTATGTGTGTGGTGTGTGTGTGTGTGTGTGAGCTAGGGAGGTATTAATTATTTCTTCCTTCTTAATTGTAGACTTGGCATAAAAATCTGCCAAAACTCCCTCTGAGTGAGGCTCCACCAGCTATTGAAAGGCAAGAAATTCTGTTGTTTCTAACTTGGCTTTTACATAATGTTTTGGCATTTGGCTAATAAATTCAACTCTCCTCTGTTCCCTAGCTCTAAAGAGACAGCTAGTTTTACATTTCAAAAACAAATTTTCAGGATCCAAATGTCAGATGGAAACACCTTTATCAAACTAGGAACATTAATTCTGTCACCATGTTGCTCCTCGGTGATGTGATTTATTTTCAATTGTTTATATCTAAGGAAAAAAATGTCATGTCTTGGGCTATAAATTTGAACATTTTAAATTAAAGATAGTTCATCTCTGCATTATGAATTTAAAAATCGGCAACACAGTAAGTGCATGTCTTAACAGAATTCGTTTATCAATTATTTATCAGTTTCCGTACTGTAGGCTCAGCCTTTTAAGCACTTGAAAATAAAAGGAAATAAGAATGTTCATTCAGAGCCAAGCAGTTAGGTCTACATCAGGGAGCATGAAAAGACATCTCAAAGAGAAAAAATGGCTTCCATACCTTCAAGATTTTACTATACCCAGACTAAAGATATTAATCTAGTGAAAAGATATGTCAATCAGAGAGGCGATGATCAGTTCTGACAGCATGAAAAAAAGTCTCACAGAGGCACACATTAGCATACAGTGAAAGAGAAAGGCACTAATAAGAAATAATGTGAAGAAAACATTTAAGACAGGTGTATGCTTAACTAATAAGAGCTATGATTATAATGTCTAGAACTCTTAGAATCATAGAACTTAAAATATAAATTGTAAAAATCATAGAATCATAGATGTTTATAGTTAAGAAAGATGATCAAGGGCATCTGGTTTACCTTATCAATATGAATTCCCTTTCAGAAACATCCAAGAGATTTCTGAACACTTTTAGTTTTTGCTCACTGCCTACTAAGCTGCCCAGTCCCTTTGGATCCAAGATATCAGCATGCCCAGTGATTCTGTCATTTTACTTCTGGCCCACTGTAGAAGTAGCACACATAAAACCAACATATGTCTGTTAGTTATATGCATTGTTTACTAAATAAATGGGAAAAGTGGTTAATATAAACAGATAGTAGAAAGTGGGGATTATTTGCTGACACCTGCAATTGAATGGTGCAGTACGATGGATCTCTTTTACATGGCCTTTCTTGCTATGATCTTGTAACTCCCACCAAAAACTGAATGGGACTATGCAAATGTAAGTGCTTGTGGCCCACCAAAGAGGTTGGATAGCTTGCTAATAATGCAAATAAGGTGCGTGGGACCATGCAAATAAGTTGTATCCAACCCTAACAAAGAGATTAGTCAGTTTGCCATCCTACGAGGTTTAAAATGACCTTAGAGGTGGACTAGAGGGGAGGACTTCACTACCACCAAGAAGAAGAGATGAGAGCTGAACATGTCCTTTGGATCTGTATTCCTTGTGCTGAGAACCTCGTAGACCCAGGAGACAGAGAGAGAGAGAGAGAGAGCTGTAACACTGGAGATGGCACAAAATGGCAAGAAGTGGCAGCAAAGAAATGGTGGTAGCAGAACCAGGAGACTGGCGTGAGACGGCGCAGAGAGCTTCCCAGTCCACAGAGCATGGTAGTTATAGTGAGTATGCGACCCATGGAGGAAGACAGCTGAGCACCTTCAGGCAGGAGGCTTTCTGGCAGAATGGGGTGCCCCCGGGCACTTATTGGCAGAGCTAAGGAGCTCTGTAACACTTGCCCTAGCAGGGCAGAGGCCAGGTCAAGGAGCTGAGGGGGAAAGGGCCAGAGAGAGTTCTGCCTGTGGGCATGGCTGAGAAGAAGCCATCCTGTTCGAAGAACTGTACCCTGAGTTGTTCCTCATCCTGAATGTAACCTGTTACTTCCCCATAACTGTGAGTATGGTCTGTGAGTTCTGTGTGGCCATTGCAATGAATTATCAAACCCAGCAGAGAAATAGAGAGTTCCATGGGAGGGACAGCTGGTGTCAGAATTGGTGAAAAGGTTGGGGGTTGGAGGTATGTTTGACCTCCACTTGATAGCAGTCAGCCTTGGGCTGTTGATGTTGATAATGATTCTCTCTCCTTTCTCTTGTGAAATTAGACAAGGAGGTCTGACACTGCTGCCACATCATTTTTCTAGTTAGCACCATTCATTTTTACAAATGGGCTCCTAGACGTAGAAGGAGTGTGTTCTCTGGTGCTGACTCTTAAATTTTCCTTACTCCTTACCCTAGGCTGCATAATGGGGGGCAGGAAGTTCAAATTAACAGCTGGCAGGCGCTGGTGTTGTAAAGAATAAAGGAATCATGATACTACAGAAGGCTATATCAACTTACACATCATTTGTTTAGCTCAACTATGTGGCAAGCATGGTGCTACTTATTTTTCATAACCATCTCATATAATTTTTGTAACAAGGTAAGTTTTATGATCAGACCACCTTGGAGATGTTAAGGAACTTATCCATGATTCCTAGTTTGAAACTTAGATTTGAATACAGGTCTGTCTGGCTTCAAATGTCAGGGGACACGTTTGCTGCCATGAGAACATTCTCCGTTTGCCCCTGCCTTCCTCTCCTCTTGTTCCGCACCTGCATGCCTCCCCCTACCATCTCCTAGCTATTTTCTTCTTAAAAGGTTTATTACAATTCATGTGAATTTTTAAAAATGATGCATTCGTTATATATCCATTGGAGAAAAATTGTAAAATACAGATTAACAAACAAATACCCAAAACAAAATAAAAACAAACAGAAGGGCCCAAACCATGATTCTACTATCCAGAGATAGCCATTGTTGACTGCTATGGCTAACATTATGTGTCTACTTGGTAGGCTACAGTGCTCAGTTCTTTGGTCAAACTCTAGTCTAGTTGTAGTTATGAAATATTTACATGTGATTAAATCAGTTGCCCTTAAATAAACTAGGTTGCCTCCCCCAATTTGGTTGGGCCTCATCAGATCAGTTGAAGGCCTTTATATGAAAAAGGGAGTTTCCCTAGGGTGTATTCTGCCTCTAGAATATAAATAGACATTTTGCCAGAGCTCTCTCACTCTTCACTGTTCCCATCATCTGACCTACAGATTTTGGGACAGGAAATAGCATTTCATTATGATACCGTTTTATATCCTGCATTTTAACATCCACATCTTTCCATTTCAGTAAGTAAATGTCTTTATTATTATGTGTATTTGGGTTTTTTAAAGCTGTTACATTAGTTTAATTTTAAATAGGTGTCTCATTTTAAAAATTGTTCAATTTCCTTTAAATATCATTTATTTCTAATCATAGAATATAAAAATTAAATCATCATAGAAAATATATCATGTAACACGTGAAAGTCTCCCTTATAGTCTGGTGTATTTGACTTTCACAGTAGTTCTGTTATTGGTTGAGTTTCTCTCTGAGGATTTCTTTATGTCAACAGATACTCCAGTAACTTGAGAAATTTGAATATGTATACAAGAATTTAAAAAAAGTATTTTGTTACTTATATATTCTAATGGGGTGAGAAGTCTTATTTTAGATAATAAGTTAAAATCATGCTTGAACAAAAAAAAATCATTTTCTCAGTTATCTACACAGAGGTAAATTGGGAAAATTAATTAAATATTGAAGATTTTTAGACTAATTTATCTTAAAATTCTTAGTTATGTTTATTGTATCTTTACACATTATATATTTTCAGGCTTTTAAAAATCTATAGTCAATAGTAATATTTCAGAAACAAAGAATAATGCTCTAGAACAGTGCTGGTAAATTTACAACTCTAAATTTGCAATATAAATGCTTTAAAGAAATATAATACAAGATCAATATATTCTTTAAATTTTCTAGTACCCTCATTAAAAAAGTAAAAAGAAATAGGTCAAATTAATTAATTTTAATAGTATATTTTATTTAACCAAATATATTGAAAATACCATGGACTGCTAGAAGAACAAATAAATCTGTTTTGGAAGACATACAGCCAGAATGTGCATTGGAAGCAAGGATGGCAAGACTTCATCTTACATACTTTGGACATGTTATCAGGAGGGACCAGTCCCTGGAGAAGGACATCATGATTGGTAAATTAAAGGGTCATTGAAAAGGAGGAAGACGCTCAACAAGATGGACTGACACAGTGGCTGCATCAATGCACTCAAGCATAACAACAACTGTGAGGATGGTGCATGATGAGGCAGTGTTTCATTCTGTTGTACACAGAGTCACTACGAGTCCGAACCGACTCGATGGCACCTAACAACAACAACAACAGCAAATATACTAAAAAATACTATGGCAATATGTAATCAAGAAAAAAAGTTAATGAGATAGTTTACAATTTTTTTTTAACTAAAACTTCTAAATATAGTGTGTATTTGACCCTTATAGCACATCTCAATTCAGAAAGCCACACTTCAAGTGCTCAGTAGCTACATGTGGCTAAGGTTTAGTATATTGGAAGGCACAGATCTAGACGTTAACAACTATGATGGTTATAATAATTACCAATATAATTTTGTTAAGACTAAACCACACATTATGAACCTAAATGAATTAGACTTTTAAAAAGGTGGAAACAATGTGTGTATCAGTTTGGCTGGGCCATGATTGCTGGTATTGTGTGGTTTTCCTATATGCTGTAAATCCTGCCTCTGTGATGTTAATGAGGGAGGATGGATGGCAGTTGTGTTAGTAAGGCAGGACTCAATCTACAAGACTGGATTATGTCCTGAGGCAATCTCTTGAGATATAAAATAGAGAAATGAGCAGAGAGACAGGGGGATCTCATACCACCAAGAAAGCAGTGCCAGGAGCAGACTGTGTCCTTTGGACCCAGGGTCCCTGTGCAGAGAAGCTCCTAGTCCAGGGGAACATTGATGAGAAGGCCGACAGAGGGAGAAAGCCTTTCCCTGGAGATGATGCCCTGAATTTGGACTTTTAGCCTACTTTACTATGAGGAAATAAATTTCTTTTTGTTAAAGCCATCCACTTGTGGTATTTCTGTTGTAGCAGTACTAGCTGACTAAGACACCTTTATTTCTTTTTCTTGCCTTATTGCTCTAGCTAGTACTTCCAGCACAATGTTAAATAGGAGTGGTGATAAAGCACATCCTTATCTTGTTCCTATTCTCAGGGGGAATGTTTTCAGCTTCTCTCCATTGAGAATGATGTTGGCTGTTGGTTTTGTATAGATCACTTTATTATGTTGAGGAATTTCCTTTCTATACCTATTGTATTGAGAGTTTTTATCAAGAATTGGTGTTGGGCTTAATCGAATGCCTTTTCTGCATCGATTGAGATGATCATATTATTCTTTTGTTTTATTTATGTGCTGGAATACGTTAATTGATTTTCTAATGTTGAACCATCCGTGCATAGTTGGCATGAATCCCACTTGGTAGTGATGTATTATTTTTTTTATATGATGTTGAATTCTATATGATAGAATTTTGTTGAGAATTTTTACATCTATATTTATGAGAGATACTGGTCTGTAATTTTCTTTTTTTATGGTTTCTTTGTGTGGTTTTGGTATTGGGGTTATGCTGGCTGAATAGAATGAATTTGGAAGTATCCCCTTCTCTTCTATGTTCTGAAATAGTTTGAGTAGTACTGCTGTGAGCTCTTCTATAAATGTTTGGTAGAAATCTCCGGTGAAGCAATCTGGGCCAGGGTTTTTTTTGTTTTTGTTTTTGGGAGGTTTTTTTTTTTTTTTTTTGTTATTACTTTTTCAATCTCTTTTCTTCTTTTGGGACTGTTCAGATTTTCTAACTTAGTTTGTGTTGGTTTAAGTAGGTAGTGTGTTTCTAGAAATTTGTCTATTTCCTCTAGTTTTTCAAATTTTTTGGAGTATAACTTTTCATAGTACTCTGTTATGATACTTTTAATTTCAGTTGGATCAGTTGTAATGTTCCCCATTTCATCTCTTATTTGGGTTATTTACTTCCTCAACTGTTTTTCTTTTGTCAGTTTGGCCAGTGGTTTGCCAATTTTGTTGATCCTTTCAAGGAACCAACTTTTAGTTTTGTTGATTCTTTCTATTGTTTTTCTATTCTCCATTTCATTTAGTTCTGCTCTGATCTTTATTATTTCCTTTCTTCTGCTGGCTGTGGGCTTCTTTTGCCATTCTCTCTCTATTTTTTCAAGTTGTATAGCTAAGGTTTTGATTTTGTCCCTTTCTTCTTTTTTGATGTGTGCATCTATTGCTATAAATTGACCTCTGAGCACTGCCTTTGCTGTGTCCCAGAGGTTTTGGTATGACATGTTTTCATTCTCATTTGATTCTAGGAATTTTTGATTCCATCTTTGATTTCTTCCATTACCCAATGGTTTTTAAGTAGTATTTTCAGTTTCCATGTATTTTGATTTTTTTCTTTGCTCTTCCTGTTATTAATTTCTACTTTTATAGCATTGTGATCAGAGAAGATGCTTTGTATTATCTCAATGTTTTGGATTTTGTTGAGGCTTGCTTTGTGGCCTAAGATGTGGTCTATTCTGGAGAACATTCCATGTGCATTGGAAAAGAATGTGTACTTTGCTGCTATTGAGAGGAGTGTTTTATACAGGTCTATGAGGTCAAATTGGTTGATTGGCCCTCAGATCTTCTGTATCTTTGTTGAGTTTCTTTCCAGATGTTCTATCCTTTATGACAGTGTTGTGTCGAAGTCTCCTACTATTATTGTTCCACTGTCAATTTCTCTTTTCAGTGCTGTTGGAGATTCTTTTATGTATTTTGGAGCCCTGTCATTTGGTACGTAGATATTTATTATGGTTATGTCCTCATGGTGGATTGTCCCTTTGATCATTATATAATATCCTTCACTGTCTTTTATCGTGGATTTTGTTTTAAAGTCTATTTTATCTGAGATTAGTGTTGCCACTTCTGCTCTTTGGTTGCTGTTTGCTTGATATACTTTTTCCATCCTTTGATTTTTAATATATTTGTATCTTTATTTCTAAGATGTGTCTCTTGTAGACAGTATATTGATGGGCCCTTTATTTATCATTTCTGCCACTCTCTGTCTCTTTATGGGTTATTTCAGCCATTTATGTTCAGTGTGATTATTGATAAGTTGAGTTTATTGCTGTCTTTGCTATCATTTTGTAGTGCTTTTTTTGGGGGATGCTGACGTTTTCTTTGTTCCTCTTAGTCTCCTTGGAGCTGAATTCCTTTTGTTTGTAGATTTTTTTCTTTGTTTCTTTTGTTTTTGTAGATTTTGTGTTTACTGAGACTTTATGTTTTTCTTCTGTATTTTGATGAGTAGGTTTGTTAACTTTCTTTGTTGTTATCTTGAAGTTTACCCCATCTTCCTAAGTTTAAACCAGTCTTTTATTACTCGATATCGCCTTGACTTCCTCTTCATTTGAAAGTTCTATACCTATGCTGTTTATTCTCTCTTTTATTGTTCCAAAGTTGTTGTCATTTACAGATTGACCTCTCTGGTTCCCTGTTGTAAATCTTTTAGGTTTTTTTTTTCTTTTTTTTTTTTTTAATCCTTGAGTGTTCCTTACCTAGGTTGGTATCTTGCTGATTCTGTCCTATGACCTAGATTCAGGTTGTTGTCTAATGTTTGTTCTCTAACTGAAGGACTCCCAAAGATAATTCTTTTAAGTTTGGTTTGGTTTTTACATATTCCCTTAGTTTGTTTTTGTCTGGAAATGTCCTAATTTTACCATCATATTTGAGCTAGAGTTTTGCAGGATATACTATTCTTGGTTGACAATTTTTTTCTTTCAAGGTATTTTGTATGTCATCCCACTGCCTTCTTGCCTGCATGGTTTCTGCTGAGTAATCAGAGCTTAGTCTTATTGTTTCCCCTTTGTATGTCACTTTTCATTTTTCTCATGCTGCTCTCAGAATTCTTTCTTTGTCTTTGGGTTTGGCAAATGTGATTATGATATGTCTGGTGACTTTCTTTTGGGTCTATCCTATATGGGGTTCATTGAGCTTCTTGGATGGCCAGCTTTTCATCTTGCTTGATATTAGGGATGTTTTCTGTCAGCAAACCTTCAATAATCTTCTCTGTGTTTTCCATTTTGTTCCCCTGTTATGGAACTCTGATCATACGCAAATTTTTTGGTCTTCATTGTATCCTATATTGTTCTTAGTGTTTCTTCAGTTTTCTTCATTCTTTTCTCTCATGTTTCCTCAAACAAATTGGTATCCAAGGATTTGTCTTCAATTTTGCTGATCCTGTCTTCCATTGTTTCAAATTTTGTCCTAAAACATTCCATTGCACTGTCTATTTATGGAATCTTGTTGTTTATCTTTTGGATTTCTAAATGCTATTTTTGTATGATTTCAAATTTATTTATTTTGAAATTTTGTTCCTGTATTATTTTCCTGAATTCTTCCATTGCTTTGTGTTTCCCCTGATTTTATCTGTATTTTCCATGATTTTGTCTATTTTTCCTTATTTTTGTCTATGTTTTCTTTCATCTCTTTCTTAATCCCTTGGAAAGCCCTTAATACTAGACTTGAATTCCTTATCAGGTAGTTCCAGTACCTTTGCTTCTACTGGAAGGTCATCTGCTGCTTTATTTTGGTTGTTTCCTGGAGCCATCCTTTCTTGTTTTTGTTATTTTTGTTTTTTGTATGTTTTGATATTGTCTGCTGTCTCCGGGACACTCAGGAATTATTTTCTTTGTTTATTGATTATAGATTTGTTTGTTTTGTCCTGCTTTTTTGTTTTATTTTGTTATGTCTGGGCAGACAGGCTGGGCATGTTTTGTTGCTTGCTCGTCTGTGGTCATGTTAGTTCTCACTATCTTGTCCAGGTGGGCAGGGCCATTCACTTAGCTATGGTGCAGCAGGGCAAGTCCAGCAGGGGAGGGAGGAGAAGGCAGGGATGGGTCATTTGTGGCATGATCTGTAACCAACAGAATGAGTCCAAGGGGTAGTGTGGGGTGGGGTCCAGGGGTCCAGGTGTCCACATTGGTGGTGCTCAGAGGGTGGCGTGCTCAGTGCATGGTGCAGATAGGCAGGAAGTAAGGTAAAGGATGTGATGTGTGGAGCAGGTGCTCTCTCTCCTGTTGTGAGCTCTGTGAAGTTGCCTTCCCGTACTCCCCAACTGTGTTCCTTGGTGGCTGTAGTTCAAGATGGCAATTCTGTGCCACAGTAGCTTGTGGGGACCTCCACTCTGTAGCACTCCTCATTTTATGTTCTCTGTCAGTTTCTTACTCTTTTTAGTGCCTAATCGAGTTCCTTATTCCTTCATTTGATGTTTAGGGTTCCAGGATGACATTCGTATCTGCTTTAATTAGTTTTTCAGATGTTTGCCACAGAAGGCAGCATGGTGCTTCTGTGTGTACTGCCAAGTTTGCTCCACCTACGGAGCCAATTCTCCTTTGATCTTCCTTATTCATTGTCCAGCTTTCACATGCATATGTTGTTGTTAGGTGCAGTTCAGTTGGTTCTGACTCATAGTGACCCTGTATACACTAGAACAAAACACTGCCTGGTACTGGGCCATCCTCAAAATTGTTCAGCTTGATTGAAAATACTATGGCTTGGGTCAGTCATATCTTAGTCTTCAAAGTGACGTCTTTGCTTTTTCACACTTTAAAGAGGTCTTTTGCAGCAGATTTGCCCAATGAAATACATCTTTTGATTTCTTGACTGCCACTTCCAAGAATGTTGATTGTAGATCCAAGTAAAAAGAAATTTTTGACAACTTCAATCTCTTCTCCATTTATCATGATGTTGTTTGTTGGTCCATATGTGAGGATTTTTGTTTTCTTTATGTTGAGGCATAATCCATACTGAAGGCTGTAGTCTTTGATATTCATCCATAAGTAATTCAAGTCCTCTTCACTTTCAGCAAGGAATGTTGTCTCATCTGTATATTACAGGTTGTTAATGAGTCTTCCTCTAATCCTGAGGCAGTGTTCTTCTTCATATTGTCCAGATTCTCAGATTATTTTCTCATCATACAGATTAAATAAGTATGGTGAAAGGATACAATGCTGACACACACCTTTCCTGATTTTAAACCACACAGTATCTTCTTGTTCTGTTAAAATGACTGCTGATTGGTCTATGTACAGGTTCCCAATGAGCACAATTAAGTGTTCTTGAATTCCCATTCTTCACAATGTTATCCATAATTTGTTATGATCCACACAGTTGAATGCCTTTGCATAGCCAATAAAACATGTGTAAACATCTTTCTGGTATTTTCTGTCAGCTAAGGTCCATCTGGCATCAGCAATGATATCCCTCATTCCATGCCCTTTTCTGAATCTGGCTTGAATTTCTGGCAGTTTCCTGTCAATGTACTGCTGCAATTGTTTTTGAATAATCTTCAGCAAAATTTTACTTATATGTGATATTAATGATATTGTTTGATAATTTCCACATTTTGTTGGATCATCTTTCTTTGGAATGAGCACACATATAGATCTTTTCCAGTCAGTTGGCCAGGTAGCTGTCTTCCATATTTTGGCTCAGGCGAGTGAGTACTTCCAGTGCCGCATCTGTTTGTTGAAACATCTCAATTGGTATTCTGTTAATTCCTGAAACCTACTTTTTTGCCAATTCCTTCAATAGAGCTTAGACTTCTTCCTTCAATACCATCAGTTCTTGATCATATGCTACCTCCTGAAATGCTTAAATGTCAACCAATTCTTTTTGGTACAGTGACTGTATATTCCTTCCATCTTTTTTTGATGCTTCCTCATCGTTCAATTTTTTGCCAGGAGAATCCTTTAATATTGCCTCTTGAGGCTTGAATTTTTCCTTTGGTTCTTTCAGCTTGAGAAATGCTGAGCGTGTTCTTTAATTTGGTCTTCTAACTCCAGCTTCTTGCACATTTCATTATAATACTTTACTTTGTCTTCTCGAGCTGCCCTTTGAAATCTTCTGTTCAGCTCTTTTACTTCATGATTTCTTCCATTTGCTTTAGCTGCTCTACATTCAAAAGCAAGTTTCAGAGTCTCATCTGACATCCATTTTGGTCTTTCTTTATTTCCTGTCTTTTTAATGACCTTTTACTTTCTTCATGCATGATGTCCTTGATGTCATTCCCAAACTTATCTGGTCTTTGGTCATTAGTGTTCAATGTGTCAAATGTATTCTTGAGATGGTCTCTAGATTCAGGTGCATTATACTCATATTTTGGCTCACGTGGACTAGCTCTAATTTTTTTCAGCGTCAACTTGAATTTGCATTTGAGCACTTGATGGTCTGTTCTGCAGTCAGCCCCAGGCTTTGTTCTGACTGATGATATTGAGCTTCTCCATTGTCTCTTTCCACAGATGTAGTTGATTTGATTCCTGTGTACTCCATCTGGAGAGGTCTACATGTATAGTCATTGTTTATGTTGGTGAAAAAAGGTATTTACAATGAAGCAGTTATTGGTCTTACAAAATTCTATTGTGCAATCTCTGACATCTTTTCTATCACCAAGTCGTATTTTCCAACTACCAGTCCTTATTCTTTGTTTCCAACTTTCACATTCCAATCACCAGTAATTATCAATGCATCTTAATTGCATGTTTGATCAATTTCAGACTGCAAAAGTTGGTAAAAATCTTCAATTTCTATATCTTTGGCATTAGTGGTTGGTGTGTAAATTTGAATAATAGTTGGATTAACTGGTCTTCCTTGTAGGCATATGGATAGTATCATATGACTGACAGCATTATACTTCAGAACAGATCTTGAAATGTTCTTTTTGATGATGAATGTGACATTTCGCTTCAGTTTTTCACTCCCAGCATATTAGACTCACTAATGCCTAGGATATTGATTTTTATGCATTGCATTTCATTTTTGACAGCTTCCTATTTTCCTAGATTCATACTTCGTACATTCCACGTTTTGATTATTAATGAATGTTTGCAGCTGTTTCTTCTCATTTTGAGTTGTGTCACATCAACAAATGAAGGATCCAAAAGGTTTTCTCTATCCATGTCTTTAAGGTTGACTTTACTTTGAGGAGGCAACTCTTCCCCATTTGTATTTTGAGTGCTTTCCAATCTGAGGAGCTTATTTTCCAGTACTATATCAGACAATATTCTGCTGCTGTTCATAAGCTTTCCACTGACCAATTTTTTAAGAAGTAGATCACCAGGTCGTTCTTCCTAATCTGTGTTAATCTGGAAGCCCTACTGCAACCTGTCCATCATGGGTGACCTTGCTGGTGTTTAAAATACTGGTGGCATAGCCTCCAGCATCACAGAAATGTGCAAGTCACCACAATACAACAAACTGACAGATGAGTGGTTAAAGTAAATAGTAGATATTCAACATATAGTAGCTCTTTGATAGAGTAGGATTAAGACTTTGGTCTTTTGGCACTTTGTTCTGATTTACCCAGCTGATCTTTGATACATTTCCAATAAGACAATGAAAAACTTTGGTAGACTGGTTAATTATTAGTCTTAGATTAACATTTAGTTTGGAAACCACATCTTGGTGATATCTACACAAAAATATAAGGCAGAAATAGGAAAGAAGACTGGGAGAATATGCCAATTTCCAGATTTCACTTAGTTTTTATTCCATCACAAAAATGCAAAGGAGCAGGGACTTTAATTGGCAGGGGTGGGAAAGTGAGCCCTCTGGTTTATAATATAAGATCTTAGTAATGTCTTTAATAGGTTTTATAATTTCTTGACTCCTTATCTACCCAAACAATAGGATATTTCTTGCAGGAACTGGGAGTGCCTTTGATTCATCTTGTATAGTCTTCACATAAAATATTTGAAATGAATGAATGACAGTAGTGTTTACCATTAATCATTTCAGTATCAATCTTCTGTCTTAAAAAATAAAATAATGAATGCAAATTCCACATATTAAAAAAAAAAACTCACCTGACTTTTGATAATGGAAATGAAAGAGTGAGAGAGTGTGAGAAAAAGAGAGACAGACAGACAGAGAAAAAGGAGAGAAAACAAAACGAGAGTAATACTCCAAAATATTTCGTCTCTAAGAAATACATATTCCTAAGAAAAAATAAAAACATTAAATTTAATTAAGAAATATTTTTAATCAGGTGCTACAAGAAGTCAGTGTTCTGAAATTAAACAAGTCTACACATGAATGCAACTGAATTGGTTGACTTCCTCAGTTCTTTATTACCTTTAAATGATGTGATTTTTAAAAAAAAAATCAGCTGAAGTATTTAAAATATTCAAAATGAAAGATTTATCGCACGTCTTATTAAATCCAGCAGTACTTAGAACCTTGGGTTTAACACAATCAAACAAATTATTAAATTTGGTTCATGTTTAATGAAACCAGAATAGTAAAACATCAACTTTAATGAAAGAAAGCATTTCCTTAGGAAATAGGTTCATACATATTTATTTACTATTTACCACGCTGTTTATCTACAACAAACATTTAGCAACTTGTTTAGCTCATTAAGAAAAATATGATTTGATTTTCATCTGCATACATTAGGATTACTTCTCCCACTTATTTCAGGGGATGAAAGAAGTTTTCTGCTGACTGGAGGAAGGAAGTGAAAATCCATTTTTTATGTTTTATAATTACAGCTTTATGATTAAAGAAGGAAAAATAAAATACACAAAACAGTGGATCTTGCAAAAACTCAAAGGAAAAACAACAGAATTCTCCAAAGTCAGTGACAGAAAATGTGAGCTATAAAACATGTTCTAACTAGGGAAACATCACAAGGAAATGGAAAAGGATATCAAGCAAACCATTTGCTTTACAGCTAGGAAATGAAGACTCTCATCACTAAAAAATGTTCTTAATAATATAAATATAACATTCTCTCCACCATTTACTTTAAAAAATTACACATATTTTGTTTAGATACCTGTAGTTCCAGAAACTCTGGTGGCGTAGTGGTTAAGAGCTATGGCTGCTAACCAAGAGGTCAGCAATTCAAACCTGCCAGGTGCTCCTTGGAAACCACAGAGGGCAGTTCTACTCTGTCGTATAGGGTCACGACTATGAGAATCAACTCTATGGCAATTTTTTTTTTTTTGCATGTGGTTCCAGACAGTGCATATTTGGGGAGGGGGCTCACGAAGGTGGGAATGGTAAGTGGGGGGATTAGGAGTTAATAGAAAAAAATTAACCATCAGAGGCAAGTGCACTTAGGAAATGTACAATCTCCTAACAACCTGACAGTGGAAATGCTATAAATACCAAAAAGAAAATAATCAATCTAACCTTTATTTATTTCTGCTTTCATAATTAATAAAATAGACAATTATGTCACATGATTTATGCTATGCATGGAGTATGAGTCTCATCTTGAGAACAGGTGCTGAGGAAAATTTTTAGAGCAAAGTGTTAAAATAAACGATAAATAATTTTTAAAAATAATATAAATATTTATAAATTAATCTTATAACAGTGCTTTGCTTGTGGGTGTAGGGGTAAAAGCTTACATTTAGCAGTTTTTCATCCCTCTCTTTTTATTTCTCTACTCTGTGATCTCCATTACTACACATACTAAAGCATATCCACAGCTTGCAAAAAATCTTACATGAGTAATTCTGCCAAAAATATTACTTCAATATTGTACAAAATAATAATTTAAAATTTTGAATAGACAGTAAGCGTTTCTAAAATTATGTTCTATGGGACAACACTATCATTAAATACTCTGAGAAAAAAAGAGTTCCATAGTCAAATTATTGGTAAACATTTTTACATATATTTCCCTCTTGGAAATTCAGAATGGGCATTTTTATATTAAGGTTCTGATAAATCCTGTAGTGAAGACTTTGTATAAATTTCCCAAATTTTTTTAAATGGAAAGTCTTTTTAAAAATTTAGCATCTTGTGGAATAAATCTTCAAGGAAAAAATATTTGGGGAGGTCAGTAGACCCATAATATTTATATTGGTTACATTCCTAGATTTTTGAGGATTCTCAAGTTTGTAAAACCCAGGCATTTGCAAAACAAATGTATGAGGATGAGCTAAGCTAGCTAACTAACTTGCTCATGAAAGCCGTCATCACAACCCATCAAAGCTAGATGCTTTTTTTATACAAGAGCTTCATTTCTCCAGAGGTTCGCCTCAGAACAACCATATGGTGGTAATATCTTTATTCTCATTATAGATAATTATATATCATGGATTTTTGTGGTTATTGGTAGCTAGTTGAAATTGCACGTGATAAATCTAAGATGGCCAAAGACTAGAGAAGTGGCATAATCACTTAATAGCTGTGTGACCTAGTTATTTAACATCTCTGTGCCTTGGTTTCTGCACGTATAAATTGGAGTGATGGTAGTTGCTATCTGACAGAGTTCTTGTAAGTGTTAAATGAATTAATGCTTTTCAAGTGCTTAGAACAGTGCTTGCCATATAGTAAAAATGACTTAAATGTCACTATATTAAAAATAAAATATTGTCTCCAACATTCTTATGCTCTCATATAAATGTTAAATATATGGATTTTGTAAACTATAGACAACAGTTCTCTCTCCTTAGTGTGGTAGGAAGGGGGGGAAGAAGAAAAACGGAAAGAATAACTGCCTCACTACACCAAATTCATCGATTGTTGCACTCAGAGGCAGGGTTTTGTTTTTATTTTTGTCACTTGTTTGGTTTGCTTTGCTTGTTTCAATGTGCTCTTAGAAATACCTGCATCAAAAAGTCAAGTTGACATTCCTAGGTGCCACCTCAGTGACTGGAATCAGCATCTATGTGGGTGTGGCTTAGAATGTGCACTTTTAACAGGTTCCTCTGGTGATTTCAAGCGCGCTAGTGTTTTGGAACCTCGGCTCTGCTAGACACAGCTCAAACTCTGCAACTGTGCAGGGCTCATCAGGATCTGCTTCTTCCAACCTCCCCACATTCATTCCATCAGTTCACCCAAGTAACAGAAACCTGGAAACTAAAGACTTAAATAGTTAAGAATTTTTTCCCTCCCATAATGAGAAGAAATCTGAGGTAAGCAGCACAGGACCAACAGAGCTGTCCCATCCTGTCTCAGAACTCCAGGCTCCTTGCATCTTTTAGTTCAGCCTTCTTAACTCTTGCTTGTTGCCTTGTTGTCACAGGGTGTTGTTCTTCCTCTGAGCAACATGTTTACATTCCAGACAGGAAGAACAGAAAGAGCAAAGGGCAAAAGGCCTGTTTCAATTAAGCCTGTTCCCTTTTTAAGGAGTTAGCCTGGAAGCCCCACTTCACAGTGACCACTTATATGTACATTAGCTACGCCTGGGCCGTGTTGCTACCCTTCACCCTCATCTGTAAGGAAGACTAGCAAATGTCAGGATTTAGCTGGGCACATTTTTATGCCCGACAACGTTGGAGTAGGCTTTTTGACATACTTTATATTTCAGTCTTAAAGAAATTTTATGTTTTCTCAAGCCTTTACACCTTTTTGTATGTGGTTCACTTGGACAAGATTGCCTTTACCACTTAACTATTTTGAGACTTCTATTCCTTCAACAAGGAGCCATGGTGATGCAATAGTTAAGCACTTGACTGCTAAAAGAAAGATTGGCAGTTCAAGTCTACCCAGCAGCTCTGTGGGAGAAAGACCTGGTGATCTGTTCCTATAAAGATTATAGCCCAGAAAACCCTATGGGATCGCTATGAGTCGAATTGACTAAACAGCACCTAACAACAATGTTCCTTCAACATTCAGTTCTAGTTATCCATTCCTCTGTGAAATGTTCCCATCCCCACCCAGGCAGACTCAGGAATCTCCATCTCCTCATTTCATAAGCATAGCATTCTATTATCACACTGTTGTATAATTGTTTGTTCACAAGTAGACTGACATCACTTTGTAGTCTAAGATAGATGGCGCATGTCTGGAGGCCAACCATAGCAGCTGACTCATAGTAACTGCTTAATAAATGCTCATTGAATGAATGAATGAAAAAATGAATATACAAAAATTGGACTGAACAACTGAACATATGAATGAAAGGTGGAGCACTTTTCTTTAGTGCAACATATAAAATAGTGGCTTCTATTGGACCCAAGTCATGGTGTTTTCAATTGTCTTATATGCATGTAAAAACTGGACAATGAATAAAGAAGACCGAAGAAGAATTGATGCCTTTGAATTGTGGTGCTGGTGAAGAATATTGAATATACCAAGAACTGCCAAAAGAACGAACAAATCTGTCTTGGAAGAAGCACAACCAGACTGCTCCTTAGAAGTAAGGATAGAGAGACTATGTCTCACATACTTTGGACATGTTATCAGGAGGGATCAGTCCCTGGAGAAGGACTTCTTGCTTAGTAAAGTAGAGGGTCAGTGAAAAAAAGGAAGACCCTCAGTGAGATGGATTGATAGAGTGGCTGCAACAATGGGCTCAAGCATAACAGCAATTGTGAGGATGGTGCAGGACTGGGCAGTGTTCCATTCTGTTGTACATAGGATTTCTATGAGTCGAAACTGACTCGACGGCACCTAAAAACAACAATTGGACTCTACCATTCTTTTCTACTCTCATTCAGAGAAATAACTGCCATATATTTAGAGAAAGTACTACATTATGAATTTAAATGAAAGTAAAGAGAAAGGTAGTACAGAAAATACCTGGTACAAAATAAATATGTGAGCAGCTCCAGCAGAGGACCCATGTTTATTATCTTTCACCTCCACTGCTTCACTCTGTGAAAGACCTGGTTCAAAGCAGGCTTATAATATATACTGAGGGAATGAGCATTGAATTAAAACGAAAAGGGAGAATTATCAGTGTTAGGTTGCTTTTCTCTCTTAAAATCTCAACAGTATATTATTAATGTCATTGTTCTGAGTAAATAATTTTAGGGTACAGTAGATAAGTAATTAACAGTAACAATAATTATTGCTCAAAATGATGCTACATAGGAAGCTAGTATTTTTAACTTCTTTTAAGATATATAGGGCAATTGCACTGATCATTGAAGTTTAAGCTTTGCATTGTGATAACCCCACATATGTTACTCTGTAGAATTGTAAGAAATAATTATATAGGTACATACTACCAGAATCTAATTATGAAAACCGACGTCTTCAACCAGGATCTTATCTTGGAAGGAATTTTCTGTCAGTGAAAAAAGAGAGGCATTCTATCTAATTTGTGTATACAATCTAGACATTTTTTAGCAAACATTAAAGTGATGGGTCTTAAAATGCTCAGTTAAATCTGGTTTGGAGCCCTAAAGTTTATGCCTTTAGGGCAGGAGAAGGCTGGGACTTAACCTCTTAGTAAGACAATAGGCTTTGTGTGTGCAGAAGACATGCTCATTTTTTAATACAGATAAGAGCCCAAACCTGGCAACACCAGCTTTTAGAGTGCCCAGTATACCATTAAAATCAGGAAGAAGGAGGTAGATAGAGAAAAAAGCCCACCACTTTTCATGTTCAGGGGATAATAGGAAAAAGACAATGGAAGTCAGAAGTAAGGGAACAAGAGTTCCTCTCTACTCTGAATAGGACACAGAGAGAAGGCAGGTTTCAGAAGTAGAGAGAAACAGCAAGGGCAAGCCTCTCTTCCCTCTTACCTCCTTTGGAACTCTGGGAAGGATCCACCTTGGTGATGGCCACACAGTAACCTGGAATGGTGGCTCCCACTTTCCGGAGGTTTATAGTTTTTGAGCTACCCTCCGTTCCATGTGTCACAGATGTTGAGTTAAGAACATTGTGACCAGGCAACAGAGGCTGGGGTAAATGGCCAGGCCAATGGGCCAAACGGGGCGTCTAGCAGAGGCTCAGCTGCTAGCTTTGGCCATGGACTTGTAGGACCAAGAGGACCCCAGGGGACAAGGGGAGAGGCAGAGGACATCACACCCAAGGACTCCTACTCTTTGCCACCTGTAAGCTAAGCCATCCACTGACTTTCAAGAGACGCCAGCTAATGGAGAGCTGATAGAGAGTGTCATTTTACCAGTTGAGAGACAGGATACTAATTAAATGGACTGTTTACATTTTTTAGATCATACTAATATACCGGGTTGGTTTCTTAATTCCCCTGCCCTCAAAATAAATCAGCTGGTGGGGATTCAGAAGGAGTATTACTCACTGTTTCTGAAGGTCTAAATACTAGTTGGAATTAAATTTGCTGCCTCCAACCTAAACCTTCACCACTCCAAACACATGTTTATATAAGACATTGCATTCAAGTTCAAAGGTAGAAAAACATAAAATCATAAGGAACAACCTCAGATTTAAATTGACTAGGAATAATACTAATTAGCAAAATTTTATATATGCAGGTTTTATACATGAAAGCAGGTTCTTTGTCCTTCTGAAAATGATTGTGCTGAATTGGGTGAAGATTTTGAATCAGAGATACCACTAATACTGCCATATATTAGACTATATTTATTTCACTTAGGAGAGGATACCATTGCTTCATATTTTTAGGGAGATTCATATGAAATAAAAAGAAACAGATGCTATGTTTTTTTTGTTTTGCTTTCCAGAAGCATCCAAAAGGAGATCAGGCAGGAGAATAAGAAGTGATTAATATGCAAAACACACATATTTCATCAAATATTTGAAAACACACTCTGTGTGAGTGAAATATGATGCCCCTATTTTGGGCTCTCAAGGAATTAACAATCTAGCTAAAGAAATCTGTTTATGAACACGAATCTGTACTAGTGGTGGCAGAGGGAGTGTCAACTCAAAAGCTTAGTAGTTTGCCAAAGATTAAATGCAAGGTTATCAAGTAATTTAGAGGAGAGTTCAATATCTGAGAAGGCTGTACAGAAGGAAGTTGAACTGATTCAGTTCTTAAAAATCAGATGGTAGCTTCATTAGAAGAAGGATGTGGTATAGATATGGACATTCTAGGCTGTACAAGTAGAATTTACAAAAGCAAAAAGAAGGACATGGGTACTATATTAGTTTCCCAGGGCTGCAGTAGCAAAGTACCACAAACTTGGTGGCTTAAAACAACAGAAGTTTACTGCCTTACAGTTCTGGAGGATAGAAGTTGAAAATTAAGGTGCCAGCAGGCCATGCTCTCTCTGAAGTCTCTAGGGGAGGACCCTGCCTTACTTCTTCAACTTCCGGTGCTTCCCTACAATCCTTGGCATACCTTGGCTTTATAGATGCATCACTCCAATCTCTGCCTCCATTGTCATATGCAGTATCACCTGCGTTCAAAATTTCTCTAGTTTTGTAAAGACACAAGTCATTGGATTACAGACCACCCTGATCCTGTATGACTTCATCTTAACTTGATTTACATCTGCAAAGATACTATTTCCAAATAAGGTCACATTCACAGATACTGAGGGTTAGGAAGTTGACATACTTTTGGGAGGACACAGTTCAACTCACAACAGGTACTTATGGGGATTTCTGAGGAGTTCTGCGGGGTGGTTGGGATTAGTAGGAGATAATGGCGGGTGAAAAAAAAAAAGAAAGAAAAATACCAAACCCGTTGCTGTCAAGTTGACTCCCACTCATAGTGAACTGCCCCATAGGGTTTCCAAAGAGCAGTTGGTGGATTCTAACTGCAGACCTTTCGGTTAGCAGCCTGAGCTCTTAACTGCTGTGCCTCCAGGGCACCATTGGCAGACAGGTAGATGCATATTAATCTGGTCCTAAAAAAGCCAGAAAGAATTTATTCTTTTGGGGGAGAAACACTGAAGATTTATTGTAGGTTCTTGAAGTGTTTCAGATACATTTATCTATATCAGGAAGAGATGAGGGGAGGGGAGGGGAGGAAAGGGCTTGCAAGCAAGTGAGAGTGCTAATGGGTAGGGGGAGCAGAAGCAATAAACAGGAAGGGAGAAAAATTAGGAGAATTAAAATAATCGATAGAATGGTTATATAGGGTGACTCTTATTCCTGGTTTTACCAGGTCCATCTAGTTTATTATCTGTTGCCTGTCTTGGTGTAGTTGTCGATAGCACTTTTTTCACTCTTGAAAATGACTTGGTTGGGATGATAAACTATCTGCTTATCTTACGTTCTTGGAGAGATTCCAAGTCCAGAAGGCTGTGATGATGAAACTGCCTTGCAGCTCCTCCAACAAATATAGGGAAGATGAGCGTCCAGGATGGTGAAGAATTTCATTTTGAACCTGGTTAAAGGGAGGAGTAGCAGGATTTCAGAGTGTAAATAGCCAATAGGCAGTTGAGATAAAGGACAAATGGAGATGCACATTTCAGAAACTTTAATTTGGCAGTCATGTACATCCTTCTTTTGGAAAAGCCATTTGTACCAAGCTCCATGTTTTGATTCTGAATACGAGGAGATGAATTGACCGAGGGAATTCACAATATCCAGCATAATTTACCAGAAGTTGATATGCCATCAATGGTTGGGAAATGAAGTGGAAGACAAACATTTGGGGGAAATTTTCAATAAAAGTTTGATTAAAGGGGTTCCATACCTTCCCCAAAATAACCTTCCACTTACCACTATTCCCCTTCATAAATATTTGACTGCATGCAGACTAATATGAGGCATTAGTGGTTCAGTACTAGAATCTCACTTTCCATGAGGGAGACTTGGTTCAATCCCAGCCAATGCACTTCATGTGTAGTCACCACCAATCTGTCACTGCAGGCTTGCATGTTGCTATGATGCTCAACAGGTTTCATGGGAGCTCCTAGACCAAGACAGAATAAGAAGAAAGACCTGGTGATATACTTCCAAAAATCAGCCATGAAAACCCTGTGGTTCACAAAGGTAAGATCCATAAATGATCATGGAAATGCATACTAGGTTGCCATGAGTTGGGTGCTGACTCGACAGCAGCTAACAACTGACTGATTTAGTCACTGTTCACTATTAATTCTGTGATGCCCCTCTCCTCTTTGCCCTCGTATCTGATTCCCCTGTGTCCTGAATGTCTTTCCTTCACTTCTCCACCCGCCCATTTGCTACCAATGCTTCAACACCATTTAGTTTGTATCTTCTCTGTGAAACTTACTTGACAACACCAATACAATGTACTCTGTAGCTTATGACCTCACAGCATTTAATGTCTTTACTACTAATTTGATTCTTATTTAATCACATATTTGCATAGTGGCATTCATTTTTCTGTGGTCTTGTACGATCTGTAACTCTTTGTTTAACCACTCTATTACAGTGAAAACTGTGATAACTGGAACTCAAGGGGACTACCTTGTTTTTCTGTGTCTCACAAGTTTTCTGCCTTTGACAAGGTGTAGTCTTACTACTTTTCTATCACTCATTTTAACGGAAAATATTTCCTTCTCAGACAGGTTTCCACGTTACACAAGTTCTGGCTTTTGCAGGTTTTACTGAATTTAACTCTTAATGTACATATCTAATTCCTCAAGGTTATGTGTTCTTTGAAGGTGGGGCTGCCATACTTCTCTGTAATTTACTGCTTTTGCTTTAGTGCCGTTTCATATTTCTCAGAAATGAAACAAAAATAATTTAATAATTTTATGCTGAATGCATGAACTCAAACCCTAATGCATTTCAGAATATTACTTCAACTCTTACCACAAAACACTGCCAATTATATCCCATGCCAAACTTATTAGAATCATAATATTGACAGATTTTGGTGTCTTGAGGGCATTTGACACAAAATATAAGTCTCTGTACTTATTTTGAAGACATTCTTTTACTGCACATATAAGAGTAACGTCACTTACATTTTAAAAGTCATATTTATTTAAATTGCTATTTAATTTCATCTGATCCAGTGTAATGAAGTGACCAGAAAACACTCAACTTCCAAATTTAGAGCTATATAGTTCCCTTAATTGACAAAGATACAAACTGATTCAAATTTACAAGTTAGCAATGAGGCTGACTCAGGGTGTGATTTCCTTTCCTATTCTTTGTGAATGCAGAGGTGAGCTTTAATTACTTAATCATTGGACAAATGCAAGAGATTTATCTCTCTCGAATCAACTGCTGCTACAAACACGTTTATCAGTGGCAGCCTCGTAAGTTTGCAGATAGAATGGCACTTCACTGTAACACTGGAGGTAAGAAAAAATATTGCTTCCAATTTTGCAGAGAAACTGTAAGATGAGTGCTTATAATGAAGTGATGGGCTGGATTGGAACCATGATATGTATGAGCTGGAGCCCTGGTGGCACAGTGGTTAAGAGTTCAGCTGCTAACCAAAAGGTAGGCAGTTCAAATCCACCAGCTGCTCCTTGGAAACCCTATGGAGCAGTTCTACTCTGTCCTATAGGATTACTGTGAGTTGGAATCCCCCCGACAGCAACAGATTTGTTTTTGTTTTTTTTTAATGTATGAGCCATATGATGGAGAAAATCATTACAATAGGATTCTTTGAAATTTCAAAGGTGCCTCTCAAATTCTGAGTGTAGGTGTTTCTTGCATCATTTATTTAAGCTAAGCTTCAGAATATAGACTGTGCCACAAGAGATAGTCAGTGTAGATTGATCAAGAAGTTAACCTTCATGAGCTTCATCAGCAGCAACTTCCATAAGAGTAGGTGCAACTTACTGAACATCCATCCGTCTTTACCTCCAGAAACATGAGTAATGTTCTCATACTTTTATTTTGCACTTAGTCTATATGTTGAAAAGCCTGTTTAAGGAGCTAAAAATTAAATGAGTAGTCGTGTATGCTTGAAATTCAAATAGTGGCATGGGAAAATTCTTTTACTATAGTAAATACATCTCTGATGTCTTGGGGGAAAATTGAACAATATTTTTTTAAGATCAAACGATGTTTTAATTACCACCCAGAGACACAAAGTACGGTTGTAGCAAGTAGAGGCAGCATTAGATTGCATCACATTGGCAGGCACTACTCTGCTATATGCCCGGGCCTTCCTTAGGGAGCTCATGTAAGGTTTACCAGAAAGTCCATCCCACCAGAAGAGCTTATGGCAAGGTTTTAGTTACTTTAGTTGACCTCCTCTGTTACATCTGAGTTTGTTTCTTCTTACATTTAAGGTCTTCACCAAGACCGCAAATAACTGGAATGCCCAGAAAATAGGTAGTTCTGGGGTAATTGAAATGCATAGACTTTTCTTTCCAACTTCCTAGAAAATATTTGTAAATATGTCCATCTATTATCTACATTAGTAATTTACAATATCCTGGACGTACATGAATCTTTGTTGGGGTGATTCTTATGGTCTGAACATTTTGTTCTACATAAAAATCATCAAGATTTTCCCATCCCCTGCTGGTAAAATGCACGTGTCTTAACCTGACACAGAAGCGTCTTCCTTCAGAATTGGAATCCCATCTGCATTTCCAGCTTATTTCCTGAGACTCTCTACCACAGGCCCTGAACGACTCCAGGTTTAGAAAATTACCCTCAGTTCCTGAGTGTGCCCTGTCTTTCACACCTCTGCACCTTTGCAGAGTGATTTCTTTTTTTTTTTTTTTTTTAGTTTTAGTGAGTATATATATATATTTGTGTATATATATACTTGTTGTTAAGTGCTGTCGAATTGTTTCTGACTCATCGCAACACTATGCACAACAGAACGAAACACTGCCCGGTCCTTCACCATCCTCAAAACTGTTGTTATGCTTGAGCCCATTGTTGCAGCCACTGTGTCAGTCCATCTCATTGAGGGTCTTCTCTTTTTTGCAGACATTATACTTTACCAAGCATGATTTCCTTCTTCAGGGACTGGTCCCTCCTGATAAGATGTTGAAAGTATGTGAGATATAGTCTTGCCATCCTTGCTTCTAAGGAGCATTTTTGCTGTACTTCTTCCAAGATGGATTTGTTTGTTCTTTTGGCAGTCCACGGTATATTCAATATTCTTCGACAACACCACAATTCAAAGGCGTCAATTCTTCGGCCTTCTTTATTCATTGTCCAGCTTCCTCATGCGTACAAGGCAATTAAAAACACCACGGCTTGGGTCAGGTGCGCCTTAGTCTTCAAAGTGACATATTTGCTTTTTCACACTTTAAAGAGGTCTTTTGCAGCAGATTTGCCCAATGCAATGCATCTTTTGATTTCTTGGCTGCTGTTTCCATGGGTGTTGATTGTGGATCCAAGTAAAATGAGATCCTTGACAACTTCAATCTTTTCTCCATTCATCAAGATGTTGCTTATTGGTCCAGTTGTGAGGATTTTTGTTTTCTTTATGTTCAGGTGTAATCCACACTGAAGGCTGTGGTCTTTGATCTTCATCAGTAAGTGCTTCAAGTCCCCTTCACTTTCAGCAAGCAAGGTTTTATCATCTGCCTAACTCAGGTTGTTAATGAATCTTCCTCTAAACCTTATGCCCCTTTCTTCTTTATGTAGTCCAGCTTCTCGGATTATTTGCTCAGCATACAAACTGAATAGGTATAGTGAAAGGATACAACCCTGATGCACAACTTTCCTGACTTTAAATCATGCAGTATAACCTGTTATATTCAAACAACTGCCTCTTGATCTATGTACAGGTTCCTCATGAGTAGAAGTAAGTGTTCTGGAATTCCCATTCTTCGCAATGTTATCCATGAAGATAGAGACCTTATCTGTCTTGCTCACTTTTGCACCCCGGTATGTAGTATACTCACCACATAGTGGCTTTTTAATGAGCATTTAATGATTGATCTATGTTATCTCTATTGTCTAAAACACCACCTCCTGGTGAAATGCTATTCATTTTTCAAGACACAACTCAATATTACCTCCCTTGAGAAACCACATCGAGTCCTTTTCTTAGTTAGAATTCAGATCTACTTTTTGCACAGAAGAGCATTGTACCGGTTATCATGTACAATGCTCACATGCAGTGTGAAAGAGGTTTGTATTCATGTTTGTTCCCAATCATCAAACTAATGTTTGTTTCTCTTTGAAATACTGGGGGCATAGCTTCCAGCATCTTAGCAACACACAAGCCACCACAGATGGGTAGTGAAAAGTACTCTTTGAAGGGCTTAAAAATTATCTCATTTACTTTTCACAACTTGCCTAAGGGGATATTTTTAATCCTCATTTTGAAGATTAAAAAACAGAGGCAGAAAGAGGTCAAGCGACCATCTATGGTTACACAGCTAACAAGTGGCAGTGCTGAGGTTTGAACCCAAGCAGTTTGACAGCAGAGTCCATGCTCTTTAATACCACGCTCTAAGACCTTACTTTTCATCCAGATGAGTGTGATACATGAAATAACAGAAACATGCAGAAGGTTATGAAATATCACAAAGAAGAAGCAATTAATTTTGTTGAGGAAGTAGTGGTTAGGGAAGGTTAATGAAGAGGTAACACCTGAAGCTGAAGGTGGTACAATGTAATGATTATAAGCATGGTGTACTGAATCAGAAATATTCTTCCTCTCCCACCCCTTGCCAGCTACATAGCTATGGTCAAGTTATTTAATCTTTAGTAGCCTGAGCTCTCATCTTCAAAATGAGAACAATAAAACCCATGTCATGGGTATGTTGTGAAGATTAAATCAGATAATACATTTATGGCTGATTATATTTTCTGCCATTTCTGTTGTAAATGGCTGCAATAATATTCCTTATCCCAGGTATGCTTCCAGAATCTTGTCACTCCTTATTATGGGTTGAACTGCCCCCCACCTCCCAAAATATGTGTTGGCATCCTAACCCTTACTCCTGTGGATGTAATCTTGTTTAGAAACAGTGTTTCCTTTGTTATACTGCTGAGGCCATATCAGTACAAGGTGTGTCCTAAACTTAATCATGTCTGAGATATAAACAGAGCAGATTAGACACAGAATTGATCACACACCAGGGAAGAAAGATGCTGTGTGAGGATTGCCAAGGAACTGAGAAATGCCCAGGGCTACAAACAAAGAAGGAATAAACACAGCTGAGACCCTGATTTGGACTTTTAGCTTCCAGAACTGTGAAAAAATAAATTTCTATTCTTAAAGCCAACCACGTATGGCATTTCTGTTACAGTAGCACTAGGTAACTAAGATACTACTCCACCACCAAAACGTAGAATCTATGTCCCTCCCCTTGAATTTGGACAGGATTTTATGACTGCCTTGACCAAAAGAATATGGAAGAAGGGGTGCTATATGACTTCTAAGGCAAGATCATAAAAATTAATACAGCTTCCACCTAGTTCTTTCTCAGGATGCTTGTCCTTGAAACCCAGTCAATGACATGGGGCAAGCCTGGGCTACATGGAGAGGCCCACTTGGAGAGGAACTAAGGTGCCTGGTCCTCATGCTCGGTCAGCTCCAACATCCCGGTCATATGAGTAAGCCATCTTGGAAGCAGATCTTCTAGACCTCAATTGAGCTGACACTGGATAGAGAAGAGAGGAACCTTCCTCACAGAGCCTGGCCCAAATTGCAGATTCATGAGCAAAATAAATGACTGTTATTGATTTAAGTCACTAAGTTTTGGACGATTTATATTTAGCAAGAGATAACTAGAACATATTTAAATCAGATATGCATATATAACAATTAATACAGTGTGTGTTAAAATATCGAGCGGTTCTAGTCTGTAATACACGGGGTAGCTGGGAGTTGGAATCGACTCCTTGGCAACTAACAACAACAACAATTATATTAGTAATGATATAGAGTAGTGGTTAAGATCACAGGTCCTGGTGTCAGACTGTCTGGGCTTAAATCCTAGATTTGTCACTTTTTAGCTATGTAAACCCAGGCAGTTTATTTAACCTCTCTGCCTCAGTTTTCTCATTTGTAAATGGGGATGAGAAGTGTATCTGCTACCCGCTTCAATCAAGAGGGTTTTAGTAAAAAAAAATATGAGTTACAGTTCTCCAAATGGGCTGTGATCTTCATCTTGGCCAAGCTTTTGTGGTAGATGTTCCTCTACCTCACCACTCCTTTGTTTAGGTCTCAGGTTAGCAAATCCATCTTCTTAGAAGTTTTCTTGACCTCTCAAGTTTAGCTGTCCCTCTTATATGCTCTCGCAGACCTGTGTGCTTATCCTCTGCTGATACTTGTTCTGGGCACAGCATTCTTTCCACAGAACTCCTCTGCAGCTATCTTTGTTTGTTTCCAGGACCCCAGTCCATGCCCCAGCCCATGCCACTGGAGCACTGGATCTGTTCCAAACTCAAGACTGTCAGGTGAGAGAGAGGCCTTTCTCTTCCTTTTGTTTTTGCATGCACTTTCCAGAAGAGAGGTGTTCATGATTCAGCATCTTATCAACTTTCTGAGAAACTATCTCTTCAGGTTTAACTTTCGCATATAGAGGGACTAGTCAAGAATCTATGGGGACTGGTCTGGCAGACAATTAAAAAGGGAAAATATGCTATTATTTTCAGAGTCATGTCTCCTCTCTGACCACCAAAGTTCTGCTTCTACCTTAAACTTGTTCCCTAGGTTCTCTTTTTGCTCAGGATGGGTTTAGTCCCATGGGGCTTTGCAAATCCTTCATGTAAATAGATTTCTGGAGAACCCATCCCAGCATTTAAATGAAAATGACCAACCTGGTCTAAATCTCAGCAATACACACATCCTAGGTTAAAGATCAGATCTAAATTGTATTAACAATGAAGAAAAAAAATCTCACTTACATATACTGTAGAGTGTGTGTGTGTTTGTGTGTGTTGCTTTAAAGTGTAGAAGTAGTTTTCAATTTCTTAGAGTGTGATAATATCTATTCTTGCTTTTGAACGGAGTTAAATACAGCTTCATGGGCAGGAGGCAAATAAGTCAGTGATACAAAGAGATGAAAAGAGAAGTTGGCAGAAGAGCACACAAAGGCATCAGCAAGTGTGAATATACTTTCCGTAATGGCTTCAATAAAAGTCAGGAAATGGTCCTCAGGGTAATAAAAGTTCAGCGTTAGTTACTGAAGCTTGTAAGACCTTAATATGTAATACAGCCCGTCCTGTTTGGTCAACAATCTCTGATGTTTTCTGGCATTTGAATCAAAATAGTTCCTGGTTTTATTGCATTTTTAAAAATTCAAATGAAAAAAAGTCACAAAGAAAAGTATCACAAAATTTGTGATGTGAATATGAAATGTCAGCCGAGTGCTCACCACAATCTACATTCACTCTTACCTTCCATGGTCACCATGCTGTTCATAGTTGTTCATTTGTCTGTTCAAGACATAGTTATTGAAGACTCACCTTACATAAGTTAAAAAAAAAACACAGTTAACTCATAATGAGAAAATAACTGAAATACAGTGAAGTGTCATGATAGATTAATGTACAAGATATTTTAGAGGAAAATGCTAACTAATATAATGATTTATTGAGCACTTAGTATGTGCCAGGCACTGTTCTAAGCACTTCATTAACTACTTTAATTCTAAAAGAAAACTTATGAGGTGGGTGCTATTATTACCTCCACTATACAGGTAAGGAAATTAAGGTAAAGAGAAGCTAAGTTACACGCCCAACGTTAAAAACCATTTTTCTGGCATATGCTTCAGGGCGGTGATTAAGATAAATTAATTGCTTAATTTAAGGAATAATAACATATTTCTTGGCGTGAAGGGCCTGGGGAGATTGGATTAGAGCAGAAGTCTGCAAACTTTTTTCTGTGGAAGGCCAGATAGTAAATATTTAGGGCTTTGCAAGTTGAACAATCTCTGTTACAACAACTCATCTTGCCATTGTAACACAAAAGCAGCCATAGACAATATGGAAATGAATGAGTGTGACTGTGTCCCGATAAAACTGCATTTATGGTCATTAAATTTTGAATTTCATAAAACTTTCACATACCATAAAATATTCTCCTTTTAATTCTTTTCCAACATTAAAAATGCTTTCAGCACATGTTAACTGGAAGAGGGTTGGATTTGGCTCATAGACTATAGTTTGCTAAACTCTAGTTTAGAGAATGTGACATTTGAGCTCCATCAAGGAAGAGCAGGAGTTTTCCAGACAGACAAAGGTATTATAGGGGAGAGAAACAGCATTTGGCAAAAGGATAAGTAGGTGAACAGCCATGACTCTTTGGAAAGCCACAAATGGTACTTCTGGCTGGAGGGAATGGAAAATACAGAGACGGAGGCCAAAGGACCCCATGTGCCATGCTAGAAATTTGACTTTTACTGTGCAGACAGGGGGGAATCACTGTGGAATTTGTGGCACAATGAGGTTTGCACTTTAGAAAGGTCACTATAAGCATCAAGATGAAAAACTGATGAGAACATTCTAAGAAAGAAGGAAGAAAAAGAAGAAATGTTGCGAAGTTCAGCAAAAGACCGTACAGATGCAAACTGATCATCTCTTAGTTCCATGAGCTCTTCTGCTTTCTCCACACGTGCCCTTGCCTTTCCTGCCTCAGGATCATTGCAGACGGTATTCCTTCTTTCTGAAATTTTATTCTTCTCTTCCATCACTTAATTCCTTCTCATTCTTTAGATTTCAGTTTTAATGCCATTTCTCCAGAAAAGTCTTCCCTGACCCCTCAACACAGTAGGACCTTGTGCTTCTCTGTAGCAACGATCACACCCAGGATATTTGCTCAATGTCTGCCTTCTGTACTTGACTGTAAGCCAGTTGTTCATCATGTGTACACATGTGCTAGACTATAAGTCACATTTCCACCATGTATACATGTCTGTTAGGCATTAAGCCATGTGTTGACCATGTGTATACGTGCGCTAGACTGCATGCCATGTGTTCACCACATGTACACACGTGCTAAGCTGTAAGCCAAGTGTTCACCACTGTATCCCTGTGCCAGCACAGCACTTGCTTCAGAGTAGATGCTTAGTGAATATTTGCAGTGGTTATGGGGTTGGAAGATAAATTTATTTACCAAGTAGAAATGATAGGATTTTGTAACCGAATGGTTGACATGAGTGATAAAGTAGGGTTAAGAAAAACTCCTAGATTTGGATGACAAAATATTTGGTTGGACAAGGACAGAGAAGAGAAGATGGAAGTCAGATATGAGGCAGTTGTGGAAATATTGATTTTGAAGTGCCTGTGTAACATCTGAGGAGACACACCCAAAAAACATTTTGTCTGCTTCCCACTAGGCTAACCTGATCATTTTACCTCTGTACTAGCTATTGCAGTAATCTACACCTTATTAATCCTGCTTCTTATTTTGAACCCTTCCCATGCAGCAATTGCTAAGGTTTAGAGCTCTCTTCCAAAGCACCACTTCCATTACGCTATCCCCTGCTTCAAAAACTGATAGAAAGTAAATCAAAAGTCAAATTTTCTCAACTTGGAATTTAAGCCTTCTTCAATTTATTTCACCACACTGTTTTGCCTGACTTCCTATGACTCTCTAACAGGAATCCTCCATAGTCAGGCCAGTCATCTCATTTTTCTCCAATTTTCACCATTCTCTTTCCTATCTTCACTAGTTCTTCTCCTTTGTCTGGAATTCTCTTTTTTGCCAGCCTAAATATTATCTTCCTCTAAAGGCCAATTTAATTTCCATCTCTTCCTTGGTGCCTCCTTGAGCAGATTAAATATGCAATGCTCTGTCTTCCTTGATTTGCTTTAACTCGTATGAACTGATGCTCTGATAATAATAATGCGTTCTATTTTGGGAAACCTACTATGGACCAGCTAGCTGTCCTATGATCTCACATCATCTGTGCAACAGTCTTTCTGAAGTAGTTATTATTCACTTTTTAAAATATGAAAATTCTAAAACTTAGAAAGTTTGGTTTTAACTCCCACAAAGACTCACAAAAGAGCCTGGTGGTATAGTGGTTAAGCATTTGCTAAGCAAAAGGTTGGTAGTTCAAACCCACCAGCTGCTTCAAAGGAGAAAGATGTGGCAGTCTGCTTCTATAAAGATTAACAACCTTGGAAACCCCGTGGGGGCAGTTCTACTCTGTCCTATAGGGTCAATATGAGTCTGAATTGACTAAACAACAATGGGTAAAGACTCACAGTTGGTAAATAGTGGGCCCAGATTTGATTATCTACAAAACCCACTTTATTACTAAACTATGTGTAGGTGAAGGGACTGTTTTTAAATTTAGACATATGAAATGTGAGCGTTTTACTGTACAGAGTTGTGATGGGCTCTGGAGGCAGAAACCTGGGATTTGCATCTCCTTTTCCCAGCTGAGTGACCATGGGGAGGTCACAGAGCCTTCCTTGGCCTCTGTCTACTCACCTGAAAAATGAAAACCCAGATGGTTTCAAGGAAAAAGAAAAAAAAAGATGATTATGTGACAACACTTCAAAAATTGTGATGCAATAGACATTATGTGAGCATCATGGTTGTTATTAAAGAGGTCTTGAATACAATTTCAACCCAAATAAAAAGTTTAAAACTCATAAATAAAATGAACCTGGGGAGAATAACAAATCATCAGCTTTAGCATTCACCTAAAAAAGCAATTCGGGTATTTACTGAAAATCACCTATGTGCACAGGACTAGCTGGAATCACTGGATGATTAAAAATAAGTAAATATAATACGTAGTCCAAGCTCTCAAGAAACTTTCTTTCCTAAGGAAAATACTATGTATACACACTACATATGTACAGGTATATGTATGTGTATGTGTATGTGTATGTGCATGTGCATGTGTCTATGCGTATGTACATGCATATATGTATGTATATGCATATTCATATGCATGGATCCCTGGTGGCGCAGTGGTTAAGAGCCTGGCTGCTAACCAAAGAGGTTGGCAGTTCAAATCCACCAGCTGCTCCTTGGAAACCCTACGGGACAGTTCTACTCTGTTCTATAGGGTCACTATGAGTGAGAATCAACTCAACGCAATGGGATGTATATGCATGTATATATTAAATTAAAATTGGGGGAAATATATGTACTTTTAGTAACTTAATTTATTTTTTATTTTTCTTTAATTGTCTACCTTGGCAATTCTCACTTGCTCTTTGTGTCTCTTATCACCTGATAGAGAACTGATTAATTTTAGAATTATCTCCTCACATGTATGTCTTCTAGGATTCATTACTGTAGTCCCAGCATCTAATGTAGAACTTTGCATGTCAGTTATTAATAAGTGGTCAAAAGTAAGAAAGAAAAGAAGAAAGGAAGACAAGAAGGAAGGGGGAGAAGGAGGGAAGGAGGGAGAGAAAAACAGTAAGAAAGGAGGGAGACATAGAGAAATAGCAGGAAGATGAAAGAATCTAGTTCATTTTGTGAACATCTTGTTTCTCCTCGGAGGGTTTCCTCAACTATGGAGAATTTTCCTTTGCACATAGATTTTACCTCCCAGGTCATCTTTCTTCCTGTGGCATTTTTCTAATTCAATAAATGGAATTATTATTGTGCAGCCTGTAGTCTTGCTGATTCATTCCCTAAAATCAATGACTAAGATTTTTATTTAATAAAAATCTATTGAAAAAATAAACTACAGGAAGCACTATACTAGCCAGTGAAATTTTAAGATGTTTCCTTGACTGTGAAGACTTTTCAATAAAGTTTGACTAACCCCTAAACATATGGTCTAATAAAAAGTGGAGGTGTGTGGCATCAAAGAGTCTTGGTTTGAAAACCCCTACACTACTTACTGGATCTGTGGGTTTAGGTATGTCACTCAGCACTTTTGAGCCTCAATTGCCTCATTTATAAAATAGGAACAATAATTCTTACTCTGAAATGGTTTGGGGGGAGGTTAGAATTAATGTACATAAAACATTTAGCGTACCTAGCTCATGAAAGGAAATATATTATGCAGAAATGCCTGATTTTTTTTTGTCAGATGAATATTATGAACATTACAGATAATACATCACTTAGTAATTTGGAAGAGAGACATATAAACAGCTACTAACAGTGCCTAAGAATGTAGTAGAGGCAAAATAAACATTTATCAGTGGATTAAACAGTAGACATTGAATGCTTTCCTGAAACACATGAAATGATCTGTAAATATTACTTGATGGTGATGTTTCCATTTTTCAGCATTTCACAACTGTTTCATTCCATTGGTGGGGGAAGTGAAGTAGTAACACATTATGATATTAAACATGGCCAATAATATTATTAAAAAAATCTAGGGAGAATCTGGCAAAATGGAGCTCTAGGCAGAAGCATCATGCTGTCCCTCCACAGCAAAGATCTGAAAAACTAAGCCGAACAGAGAATACAACAATCCTGAAACCCTAAAACATCAAATGAAGAGATAAAGAACTCAGCCAAGCACCAAATGGAGTGAGAAAACTTATAGAGAATGGAGAGCGAGGAGAGATTCATGCAGAGGTCCCCTACCAGCTAATGCAGTGCAGATCCGCCATGTTGGAATCCTATTGGAGATCAGCAAACAGAGGGTACGAGAAAGCAGCCTCACGGAGCGTCCAGCATGAGACAAAACAACCAGTAATTTGTGATATATGCTTTCCCACTGCCTACCCTTCTTCACCCCTACTCGGCCTCCTCTGCTTCCAGCGGCCACAGTCTCTTGACCGGGAAACACTGGCTACTTGGATTCCACCCGAACAGTGGCTCTCTGAGTGCCATTTGTTGGCTGCTGGTGTTGCTTTTTTCTGCTTCTTTTTATTTCTTCCTTGCCTCTTGCCAACTCCCCCTCCTTTTGCTCAAGTACCTGGCTCCGTGCGCCATCTTTGCTGAGGAGTTGCAGAGCTCCATTCGAGTGTGGAGCTGCTTCCTGGTCTGGGCTGCCGCCATGATGGGATCTCGGGGCTTTTGTTCATTTGTTTGCTTTGAATTGTTTCTTTGTTTCCTTTTCCTTTTCTTGAGTTGGGAGCCCTTTCTGACCAGGCAGAGCTGGGTGGCAAGGAGACTCCCCCTCGGCTTGCACAGATGTGCAGAGGGATCCCTGAGAGCATTTCTTTTTTCTTTGGGTTTCTTTTTTTTGTTTTCTGGGGGCCTTTCTTATTCTTTTCTTTTTTTTTTTTTTTTTTTGATTTGTTTTGTTTCCTTTTCCCTCTATTTCCCTTTTTGTCTTTCTTCATTGCTCAGTTTCTTGTCTCTCTATATCTTCTTCTCTTTCTGTTCCTTGAATACCTGGTGTCGTATACCTCTACGCCTTATAGCCAGGCTGTACTGCAACACCTGAGAGCGACTTCCCCAGACCTCATAGCTGCACTAGTGGGATCCCTGGGAACTTTGCAGTTCTTTAACCTTTCTAGTTTTTATTTACTCATTCTTTTCTTTTCTTCCTCTGCCCCTTTCTGTTTTTCTCCATTTCATCGTCTCTCATCTCCCCACTCCAAAAGCAAGCTCCCTTACATTCTTTTTTGTTTGTTTGTATGTTTCTGGCTCCTGTTCCTCTCTCCTCTCTCCCATATCCATCTTAGCTCTACACATAACAATCTCCCCACTGCATCCTGCCTACCTGCACCGTGCGCTTGACATTACACCACCAAGCAGCACAGGCACGGCCTACTGGAACCTGCCCTGCACTGATTACCAACCTGCTCTGATGCCTGTAGTAAGTGCCATAAACAACCCATCCCAGTAACTTCTCTTCAGCTAGACCTGCCCTGCCATACCATATCTGAGTGACTGACCCTGCCAGTTAGAGAAGGAGGTGAAAAGTATTGTGCCCACAGATGAGCAAACAACAAAGAACACACAGTCTGCCTGCTCAGACATAGTCAAAATTAAAAAAATAAAAGGGACAAAACAAACAAATCTACAGTCAATAAATGAGAAAAATAAATACTGAATGCCCTGAAGACATCAGACAATATCAAAACATTTACAAAAACAGGACAGGATGGTTCCAGTAGGCATCCAAAATAAAAAACCAGATGACTCTCCTGTGGAAGAAAATGCACTAGAACTACCTGATAGGGAATTCAAATCTCTAATACTTAGAATTCTACAAGAACTGAGGCAAAAAGCTGACAAACATGAGGAAAAAATAGACAAATTTATGGAAAATACAGACAAAAAATTGGAAGAATTAAGGAAGATGATGCAAGAACAAAATGCCAAAATAAATTCACAACTCGAAATTATACAAAAACAACAATTAGAAATCCAAAAGATAAACAACAAGATTTCAGAAATGGACGGTGTCATAGAAGGGCTGAGAAGTAGATTTGAAACCATGGAAGACAGGATCAGTGGAACTGAAGACAAACACTTGGATACAACTCTGTTTCAGGAAAACTCAGAAAAAAGAACAAAGAATAAAGAAGAGACCCTGAGAGTTATGTGGGACACAATCAAAAGCAAAAATCTGCGAGTGATTGGAATTCCAGAATGGGGGAGAAAAAACAGAAAACACAGAGAGGATCACTGAAGAACTGCTGACAAAAAACTTTCCCGATATCATGAAAGTTGAAAAGCTGGCCATCCAAGAAGCTCAACGAACCCCATATAGAAGACACCCCCAAAGAAAATCACCAAGGCATATCATAATCACACTCGCCAAAACCAAAGACAAACAAAGCATCCTGAGAGCAGCTCGTGAAAAACAAGAAGTCACATACAGATGAGAAACAATAAGACTAAGCTCAGATTATTCGGCAGAAACCATGCAGGCAAGAAGGCAATAGGATGACATATATAAACTCTTGAAAGAAAATAATTGCCAGCCAAAAATAATATATCCTGCAAAACTCTTCTTCAAATTTGATGGTGAAATTAGGTCATTTCCAGATAAACAGGAATTAAGGGAATAGGTAAAAGACAAAACAAACTTACAAGAATTATTAAAGGGAGTTTGTCGATCTGAGGACAAACAGCTTCAGCTCACAGGCAGAATCTAGGATGCAAAATCGTACCAGCCAGATTCCAATCTAGGAAATGAATTCTCGAGGACTATC
Source organism: Dugong dugon (assembly GCA_030035585.1). Classification (NCBI taxonomy): domain Eukaryota; kingdom Metazoa; phylum Chordata; class Mammalia; order Sirenia; family Dugongidae; genus Dugong; species Dugong dugon. The sequence continues at coordinate 48,848,986 of CM057465.1, forward strand.
CAAAACCAAAAGAAATACAACAGGGAATCAGAGCAGTCAGTCACTAAATGACAACAACATCAAAACAATAAAAAAGGGAATAAATGGCATAGGTATAGAACCTTCTAATGGAGACGAAGGAAAGGTGATACCCAGTAATGGTAGACTGCTTCAAACTTAGCAAGATAAGGGTAAAATTCATGGTAACCACAAAGAAAGTTAACAGACATACTCCTAAAAAAAAATGAGGAAAAACATAAAGTCTCAGCAGAAACAAAACCTACAAAAACAAAAGAAATGAAAGAAAGGATCCACAAACAAAAGTAACTCAGCACAAGAGAGTAAGAAGAACAAAGAAAACTTCAGCACCGCAAAGACAAGCACTACAAAATGACAGCAACAAACTCACATCTATCAATAATTACACTGAATGTAAATGGACTCAATGCTCCAATAAAGAGATGGAGAGTGACAGAATGGATAAGAAAACAGGATCCATCAATATGCTGTCTACAAGAGACTCACCTTAGAAACAAAGATGTGAATTTATTAAAAGTCAAAGGTTGGAAAAAAATATATCAAGCTAACAACTACCAAAAAGAGCAGGAGTGGCAATTCTAATCTCAGATAAAATAGACTTTAAAACAAAATCTACCATAAAAGACAAAGAAGGACACTATATAATGATTAAGGGGACAATCCATCATGAAGACATAACCATAATAAACATCTATGCACCCAACGACAGGGCTCCAAAATACATAAAACAAACTCTGACAACACTGAAAAGAGAAATAGACAGTTCCACAATAATAGTAGGAGACTTCAACACACCACTCTCAGTAAAGCACAGAACAACTAAGAAGAAACTCAGCAAAGATACAGAAGACCTAAAGGGCACAATCAGCCAACTTGTCCTCATAGACATATATAGAACACTCCAACCAACCGCTGCAAAGTACACATTCTTTTCCAATGCACATGGAACATTCTCCAGAACAGACCACATCTTAGGCCACAGAGCAATCCTCAACAGGATCCAAAACGTTGAGATAATTCAAAGTATCTTCTCTGACCACAATGCCATCAACACAGAAGTTAACAATAGAATGAGCAAGGAAAAAAAATCCACTACACGGAAACTGAATAATACCCTGCTTACACATCAGTGGGTAATAGAAGAAATCAGAGATGGAATCAAAAATTTCCTAGAATCAAATGAGAATGAAAACACATCATACCAAAACCTTTGGGACACAGCAAAGGCAGTCCTCAGAGAACAATTTATAGCAATAGATGCACATATCAAAAAAAGAAGAAAGGGACAAAATCAAAACATTAACTACACAATGGAAACAAATAGGAAAATGAACAGCAAAAAAAGCCCATAGCCATCAGAAGAAAGGAAATAATAAAGATCAGAGAAGAAATAAATGAAATAGAGAATAGAAAAGCAACAGAAAGAATCAAAAAACCAAAAGTTTCTTCTTTGAAAGAATCAACAAAATCGACAAACCACTGGCCACACTGACAAGAGAAAAACAGGAGTGGACGCAAATAACCCAAATAAGAAACAAAATGCGCAACATTACAACAGACCCAACTGTAATAAAAAGGATCATAAAAGAATATTAGGAAAAACTATGCTCCAACAAATTTGAAACCCCAGAAGAAATGGATAAATTTCTAGAAACACACTACCTACCCAGACTATAACAAAGTGATGTTGAAAATCTGAACAGACCCATAACAAGAGAAGAGATTGAGAAAATAATAAAAAAAAAACTCCCAACAAAAAAAAGCCCTGGCCCAGATGGCTTCACTGGAGAATTTTACCAAACATTCAGAGAAGAGCCTGTACCAGTACTACTCAAACTATTTTAGAACATAGAAAAGGAAGCAACACTTCCAAATTCATTCTATGAAGCCAGCATAACCCTGATACCAAAACCAGGCAAAGATGCCACAAAAAAAGAAAATTACAGACCAATATTTCTCATGAATAAAGATGCAAAAATTCTCAACAGAATTCTAGCCAATACAATTCAGCATCAGATCAAAAAAAATAATACACCATGACCAAGTAGGATTCATACCAAGTATGCAAGGATGGTTCAACATTAGAAAATCAATCAACATAATCCACCACATAAATAAAAGGAAAGAAAAGAATCACATGATCATCTCAATCGAAGCAGAAAAGGCATTTGACAAAGTCCAACATACATTCCTGATAAAAAATCTCAATCAAATAGGTATAGAAGGGAAATTTCTCAACATAATAAAGGGCATCTATGCAAAACCAACAGCCAACATCATTCTTAATGGAGAGAGGCTGAAAACATTCGCCTTGAAAACAGGAACAAGACAAGGATGCCCTTTATCATCACTCCTATTTAACATTGTGCTGGAAGTTCTAGCTAGAGCAATAAGGCAAGAAAAAGAAATAAAGGGCATCTAAATTGGTAATGAAGAAGTTAAACTGTCTCTGTTTGCAGATGATATGATATTATACATAGAAAACCCTAAAGACCCCATGAGAAATCTACTGGAACTAATAGAAAGATTCAGCAGAGTAGCAGGATACAAGACAAACATTCAAAAATCAGTTGGATTCCTATACACCAGTAAGGAGAACAATGAAAAGGAAATCAGGAAAAGAATACCATTCTCAATAGCCCCTAAAAAGATAAAATACTTAGGAATAAATCTGACCCGGGATGTAAAAGACCTATACAAAGAAAACTACAAAACACTACTGCAAGAAACCCAATAAATGGAAAAACATACCATGCTTATGGATAGGCAGACTCAACATTGTGAAAATGACAATTCTACCTAAAGCAATTTACAAATACAATGCAATCCCGATCCAAATACTAACAACATTCTTCAAAGAGATGGAAAAATGAATCATTAACTTTATATGGAAAGGGAAGAAGCCGAGAATAAGTAAAGCACTACTGAAGAAGAAGAATAAAGTTGGAGGACTCACACCACCTGACTTGAGAACTTACTATACAGCTACAGTAGTCAAAACAGCCTGGTACTGGTACAATGACAGATACATTGACCAATGGAACAGAATTGAGAACCCAGATGTAAATCCATCCACCTACGGTCACCTGATCTTCGACAAGGGCCCAAAGTCCATCAAATGGGGAAAAGACAGTCTTTTTAACAAATGGTGCTGGCAAAACTGCATATCCATCTGCAAAAAATGAAACGGGACCCACACCTCACACCGTATACAAAAACTACTTCAAAATGGATCAAAGACCTGAATATAAAGCCTAAAAGTATAAAGTTCATAGAAGAAAAAATAGGACTAACACTTCAGGCCTTAATACATGGCATTAACAGGACACAAACCATAACCATCAATGCACAAACCCCAATAGATAAGCTAGATAACTGGGATCTTCTAAAAATCAAACACCTGTGCTCTTCAAAAGACCTCACCAAAAGGGTACAGGTCAGACCAAGGTCTAATCTACATAATCCACAAGAAAATGCAACACGTCTACAACAAAAAGACAAATAATCCTATTAAAAAATGGGGAAAGGAAATGAACAGACACTTCACCAAAGAAGACATTCAAATGGCCCACAGACACATGAGGAAATGCTCGTGGTCACTAGCCATTAGAGAAATGCAAATTAAAACCACAATGAGATACCATTTCACCCCGGCATTACTGGCACGAATCAAAAACACTGGAAATAACAAATGTTGGAGGGGCTGCAGTGAGATCGGAACTCTTACGCACTGCTGGTGAGAATGCAAAATGATGCAACCATTTTGGAAAATGATATGGTGCTTCCTCAGAAAGCTAGAAATAGACATACCATTCCATCCAGCAACCCCACTCCTAGGAATATATCCTAGAGAAATAAAAGTCATCACTCGAATAGACATATGCACACCTATGTTCATGGCAGGATTGTTCACAATAGCAAAACGATGGAAACAACCTAGATGCCCATCAACAAATGAATGGATAAACAAACTATGGTACATACACACAGTGGAGTACTATGCAACAAGAAAGAACAACAATGAATCTGTGAAGCATCTCATAACATGGATGAAACTGGAGGACATTATGCTGAGTGAAATAAGTCAATCACAAAAGGACAAATATTGTATGAGACCTCTATTGTAAAAACCCATGAAAAAGTTCACACACAAAATGTAACAATCTTTGTTGGTTACCAGGGATGGGAAGGGTGGGGGGGAAATACTAAATAGGCAATAGATAAGTGGTATCTAGGGTGAAGGGTGAGACAGTACACAATACAAGAGAAACTAGCACAACTTGTACAAGGAAAGGTCATGGAAGCCCCATAGATACATCCAAACTCCCTGAGAGACTGAATTGCTGGGCGGAGGGCTGTGGGGACCATGGTCTCGGGGAACATCTAGCTCAATTGGCATGACACAGCTTATAAAGACAATGCTCTACATTCTACCTTGGTGAGTAGTGTCTGGGGTCTTAAAAGCCTGTGAGCAGCCATCTAAGATACTCCACTGGTCTCATCCCTTCGGGAGCAAGGGAGAATGACAACAGGATACAAGGAAAAGATTAGTCCGAAGGACAAATTTTCCACAGCTACCAAGGCCTCTACCAGACTGAGTCCAGTACAGCTAGATGGTGCCCAGCTACCACCACTGACTGCTCTGACCAGGATCACAACAGAGGGGTCTGGACAGAACTGGAGAAGGATGTAGAGCATAACTTTAACTCACAAAAAAAAGACCAGATTTACTGGCCTAAAGGAGACTGGAGAAACCCCAAGAGTATGGCCCCCAGACACCCTTTTAGCTAAGTGGTGAAGTTACCTCCGAGGTTCACTGTTCAGCCTGGGAGTGGACAGCCCCGTAAAACCAAATGAGACTAACGAGGTACAGGAATCCAGTGACAAGGGCCAGAAGGCAAAAGGGGACAAGGAAGCTGGTGATAGGGAACCCAAGGTTGAGTAAGGATATTGTTGATGTGTTGTGAGATTGTTAACCATTGTCATAGGGCAACATTTGTAGTAACTGTTAAATGAGAAACTATTTGGTTCTGGAAGCCTTCATCTTAAGTGAGAATAACAGCACAATTGGAAGAGTATAGTCAATGTCACTGAACTGTGCATGCAGAAATTTTTGAAATGGTATATCTTTGGCTAGGTGTATTTTCACCAAAAAAAAAGGTTGAGAAGTTAGAAGGTTAATACGTTGTGGGGTTGTTAACCAATGTCATAAAACAGCATGTGTACTACTGTTTCATGAGAAACTATTTGTTCTGTAAGCCTTCACCTGAAGTACAATTAAAAAAAAAATCTAGTCTGAGGAGCTTAGAAAAATACTACAAGCAGCCAAATTTAGTGAATAATAGCAAGAGTAAGTTGTTGAGAAATGATCTTGTTAGGTAGATCTGGTTAGGCTATTGCAAAATAGCATAAGTTCTATGGTATATCAATGTCATGAGGCTTGAGAGCAGGGACAGATTACCGAATAAGCAAGGTAAGCATGGGCTTGCTAGGGTTTACTTACTAATCTGTAGTGAAAACTTTCACCTGTTTTTCACCATGTGAAATTACTCACTACAGATTAGTAAACAAGCACAATCAAGCCCATGCATACCTTGCTTTCTATAAGCCCATGCATACCTTTCTTACTCGTTAATATGCCCCTGCTTGAGAGAAACTAAGAGAAGAATAAGCACATGCATGCTGGGAAGTAACATAATATATGAGGTGTTGAAACCACTGTTTAACCTGACCTCACATGAATTCCATATAAGGTAGAAGGGCTAAGAGTAGCATTTCTCATACAAAATGCCCCCAGCCTCCTGGAAAGAGAAACTCATGCTTTCTATTTGTCTGATTAGTGCATATACTCATTTTACTACTGACTTCCTGAATACGACATGAGAAACAGTGACTCCTCAACTCATAATGGATTCCAGAAATCATCTTTTATTCATAAAACTGCTTTCATAAAAACACTCCAAGGAATTCCTAAAGCATATCCACTCTTCACTTAGACAATGGGCCTACCTATCTTCTAAAATCTTTAAAGTCCTTTTTCCTTATCTTCCATAGTATTCAGAAAGACTGGGCTGTCCCTGCATAAAAGCATGCCTGCCTGTGATCGTTTGCCTAGTGTCTGCTCCTCTTGCAGGTGTTGGTTTTCATTTGGCATATGGCCGGGGGCTCGCTGTGACTCTTCCCTATCACCTCACAAGTTATAGGACAGCTGAGTTTAAAACCCTGTCTTTAACTGGAAACCTAACCATTTCAAGGCACTTGTTGTCACTTTGAGTGGGGCTGAATTACAAAAATGGAATAAAACTGATCCTATTACATATTGGCTACACTCCTTTGGTTTTGTGCAGGAACCCTGCAAATCCAGCAATAGGATGGCAATGAACTGAGCATCCAACCATATCTGTAAGAGCCAGAGCTTCAGCCACCTGAGAGTATCTCATATTGCTCTGGTGAGTGTGCACATTTTCTTCCAAATAGAGCTACTTTTTAAGTCCTTCTACTGTACAATGAGTTCATGTGAGCACAGATATTCTTTATTCAATACTGCGCCTTTCTGGAGACGTTCAGGCTGGATTTGCTTACCTTCTTCAAAGAACTGATGATATCGAGTGTTGTTCTAAGATTGATTTGTATTTATGTAAGCCCTGGTGTTACAACTTAAATACTTAAACCAATCTTTTATCTTTCCCCTGAGCTACAAAGCCTATGACCTGTCAGACCATATTGAGACATAAAGAATCTATAGTCACATTACAGGCTTGGAATGTATGCTTGATAATGCTGTGCTTCTGGGAGCCCCAAAGGGTTAGCTAAGCTCTACCAAATGGTTTACAATTTCCACCTCTCTCCTTCTTTCCCCTCTTTTTCTTCCTTGCACACCTCAAATATGATGCTCAAGTTGGTTAATAGTCAGGAATTTTGACTTAAAAAAATGCTTCCCAGTTTTTTATTTCCTCTCCCAACATTTTATGTTTTCAGCTCTATTCTAATATGCCTTTAGAGTTTATGGAAAAAAAAATAAGGCTAGGTGTCTTAGTTTCTTATTGCTGTTGTAACAACATGCCTCAAGTGGGTGGCTTTAAAACACAGAAATTTATTTTCTTACAGTTCAGGAGGTTAGAAGTCTGAATTCAGGGCAGTGACTATAGGGGAAGGCTCTCTGTCTGCTCTGGGGGAAGAACCTTGTCTCAGCTTGTGTAGCCCTGGTGTTCCTAGGTTGCGGAAGATCCTTGTCTCAGCTTTTGTAGACATGTTGTTCCTTTGTTTCTTTGTGATCTTCATGTGATGTCTGTCTTCTTCCTGTTTATACTTGCTCCTGTGCCTAATCTCTTTCATAATTCAGAAGCTGTTAGGTGTAGGACACACCATACACTGATATGGCCTCACTAACATGAGAAAGAAAACCCTACTCTCAAACAGGATTATATCCACAGGTATAGGGTTTAAGATTGCAAAACCTATTTTAGGGAGGCATAATGAAATCCATAACATTAGGTGATTCCTGAATTTTGGGAATTAAGAATTTGAGGGAAGTTGGCATAAAAAACAAACAAGCAAATCAACAAATAGGATAATCATCTGTCCTAGACAATCACTTGCCTAAAACTTCTCAGGAGAGGCCCAGATAACCATACCCTACGAACTAAATCTGCAGTCCATTCTCATTGCCATTGGTCCATGTGCCTGGCTTCTGTTGATAGCCATGTCATCCTAGAGAGAACCAAATAACTTGTCCCAGTCATAACGCCATTTGAGAAAGTAGTCATTATGAGAGAGTTTACTGAGTGCAGGAACCATCCATGAAGGAAAATCACAAGAAATATTAAATTAGAAAACTGAAAGCTTTCCAAGAATCCAAAGCATCTGCTTGTAGTCATGAGTGTTAGTTTCTGCCATTGGAACTAGTATAACACAAACTCGATAAAAATAATACCTAAATAATAATCATAATGATATTGACATTGAATTAAATTTTGAGAGTTTACTATTTGCCAGTCACTATGCTAGGTGCTTTACATATATTATCTCTTCTCTTTTAATCCTCACAACAACTCTATGAGATCTTATCTCTGTCTTACAGATAAGAAAACTGAAAGATGAAATAGCTAATTACAACAATATTTACAATAATAAACACTGTTTTAAGGACTTTACGTATGTCACCTAATTTAATCCTCATAGCAAGCCAATGAGATAGATTCTAGAATTAGAGACTTTACATAGGAGGAAACTGAGACACAGAGAAGTTGAATAAATTCCTCAAGAGTAGTCAGTAAATAAATGGTATAACTGGGATTTGGATTGAGACACTTTGGCTTCAGGCTCAAGGACACTAAGCATTATGCTATACTGTCTCCCCAGAAGCAACTTATAAATAAATGGTAGCTATTATACATCAAAAGAAGCCCTGTTAGTGAAGTGGTTAAGAGCTACAGCTGCTAACCAAAAGGTTGGCAGTTCGAATCCATCAGCCTCTCCTTGGAAACCGTATGGAGCAGTTCTACTCTGTCCTGTAGGGTCACTATAAATTGATTCAACAGCAATGGGTTTGGTTTTTTTGGTATACATCAAAACCTAGCTCATAACAATAGCTTTTTGTTTACTCTATTTGAATAATGGAACCCAAGTGTTATTAGGATGAATACAAAATGCATTTCTGGTTGCTGAAGCTCTCCAAACATGCCATAAACTGATTAACAATGAAAACCCACTCATCCTGGTTTGTCAAGAGTTTCCCAGTTTTTTCAATGAAGTCCCACATCCCGGGAAACTCCTCAGTCCCTGATAAACTGGGATGGTTGATAAGGGTAGTGTGGACTATGAACATTGCTTAATTAGTACCCTTAACCTCACCACAATATCAATTCCACAGAAAACCAGCAAATTTATCCCACCTTAAGATTCTTGTTCTAACATTTAGCAACTTTATCACTGTCAACATCACAAACTTTCATGCCTAGGAAGGACATAGTGAGAGTGGATTGAAATTAAGGAATTAATTGCTGCTAAGAGAGAAATACACCATGTGTACCATTCAATTCTTTCTGATTTTTTTTTCCTCTCTACCATCTTCCAAAAAAGCCAGCCCCTGCTTAGCTGAGCAGATAGTCTAGGTCCTAAAGGCTGTGACCTTCACTAAGAGTATAGGCTAACATCAATAGGGCTTTCTGCCAAGGAACCCAAAGATAACTGTCTTATCGCTTGACAATCTGTGAGAAATACATCCCCAATCACGGTTTTTTGTGTTCTGCAACCCCCAAAAAACCCATCATGGTTGAGTCTATTCCCACTTATAGAGGCCCTATAGGACAGAGTAGAACTGCCCCATAAGGTTTCCAAGGTTGTAATCTTTATGGAAGCAGACTGCCACATCTTTCTCCCTGGAGCGGCTGGTGTGTTTGAACCCGCCGACCTTTCGGTTAGCAGCCAAGCGCTTAACCACTGCACCACAGGGTACTCCCCAAATATGCAGTTCTTTCTATTCTTCATGAAACCCAGTCCTGGGAGCAAATGTTGGAAACCACAAAGAATTAGAGGTGTATTTGTTGAGGTTTGGAACGAAACAGAATAAGGTATATTTTGCAATGTCAGTTGGCATACTTAGTAAATAAAACCTTACCACCTTGAAAAAAAATTGAAACAACTTTAAAGCACTATGTGAAAATCCACATTATGTTAAAAGCAAACTTGACCTGCCTAGTTGTGTTCAGAGTCTCTCAATAATCATTTCTTGAGTGCCTACTACATGTCACACACTGACTGCTTTAGAGGCTTAACAGAGATGCAAAAAAATAAGAAAAACTATGAAGAGAACAGTGCTAAAAGTAGTATATTCAAAGTGCTATGAGATACACATTAATTCTGCTTAGAGTAGAAACTGAGTTTGCTAAGCAGACTAGAAAAAGAAGAGCCTTTCTAGGCAGAGGGAATGCTGTGTGTGAGAGTAAGGAGGATAAATGGGCTTGAAGTTCTGGAGAAATCAGAACAAATAATTTTCTGTGGTAGGGGTACAGTGCGGGAGAGACGGGCTGTAGGCAAGACTGGAAAAGCAGGTAGTATTTTTTTTTTTTTTAATTGAATATTTTTATTTCAACTTGGGTTAAAAACAAAGTTTTGGCTTTTTAAAAAAAAATTATTGTGAAAGTTTACAGCACAAATTATTTTCTCATTCAAAAATTTATACACAAATTGTTCTGTGACATTGGTTGAAATCCTTGTAATGTGTCAGCACTCTCCACCTTTCCCTTTCCACCCTGGGTTCCCAGTTTCCATTCCTCCAGTTTTCCTGTTCCTCCTGCCTTCTCGTCTTTGCTTTTGGGCAGGTGTTGCCCATTTGGTCTTGTATACTTGATTCAACTAAGAAGTACTTTTCTCACACGTGTTATTGTTTTATAGGCCTGTCTAATCTTTGCCTGAAAGGTGGACTTTGGGAGTGGCTTCAGTTCTGAGTTATCGGGGTATCTGGGACGATATTCTCAGGAGTTCCTCAAGTCTCTGCTAGACAAGTAAGTCAAAACAGGTAGTTTTGAAAATTACTTTTGATAGCATGTTTTTACATTTGTTAAGAATGCAATGGGCATAGTAATAATCCTAATATTCATGCCCTTGTGTAACCTCCTCCTGGCCTACAGCTTGCTTCTAACCAATAGAATATGACAAAGATGATGGATGTCACTTTCATGATTAGGTGACATAAGGTAGTAACTTCCATCTTGCTAGCTGTTAGCTGACTCTTTCCCTTTCTGGTCTTGATGAAGCAAGCTGCCATATGGAGAGGTCTATGTGGAAAGAGATTGAGAGAGATCTCTGGCCAACAACTAGCAAAGAAAGAACAGAGGGCCTCAGTTTAGCTTGCACAGAGCTGAATTCTGCTAACAATCATGTGATCATGGAAGTAGATCATTCCCTTGACGAGCCCTCACGTGAAACCCAAGCCTTGGCTGACACCTTGATTGTAGCCTAGTAAGACATCGTGCAGCAGAGGACCCAGCTAAATTGTGCCTGATTCCTGACCACAGAAACTGTGAGATAATAAACACATGTTGTTTTAAGCCTGTAAGTTTAGGGTGATTTGTTACACAGCAGCCTTGCCTTTACATATCCTAAAAATTCCCACAGTCATTTGAACGTCATCGGATAAAAGGAAAATTTGACAATAGGGAAATCAGATTGAAAAAAGATAGTGGTCTCAATAGACTGCAGTTAAGATATCTCATTTTTGCCAATTTTACAGAAACCTATGGCCACATGAACTCGTTGCTAGGGCCTTAGCCAATGTTACGGATGTGGCCTGAGCAAGTAAATTATCTTTTGAGGAAAATACCACTCTAGGCTGACCAGCCCACTTCCGACCACATGTCTCTCTTCAAAGAAGGAACAACAAAACAAGTTAGTTTTCATCTTGCTAATTTACAGTCACATTTCAGTTCTGTCTTCATGTGATTATATCCAGACCACTTTAATGATTCTCAAATGATTCAGTCATATTTACATACTCTTTTGTTTTTCTCTTATAGGTGGCTAATCATGCTCACCTTGTGTATGCATTTTATTAGCTAAATTATCAGATCAAAACCTTATTTTTCTCCTTTCAATTTCTTTGGGAGCAGATAGATAAATCTATTGCAGCAGAAAGTCTTGAGATTAGGTATTCATTATAGTTCCCTAGAGGTACTCCAACTGAGTTAAAGGAAATGCTTTAGAGTCAAATGATTTTCTACCCAAAGTTCTACTCTACCCAAGTAAATCTAATGTGAATATCAAAATCCACTTTCTCTTAATTAGAAGTCTAATATTCCAGTTCTACAACAATAACCAGGAATTCAGGATAGTTTAGAAGAGTCCTAGATCTCTGGGGCTTTCTGTATTAAGGTAAATTGCTGTCAATCCCAGGAAGCCTATTGCTATTTACTCTGCTGCTGCCTCATACATAGCAATGGTAGGTGCCATCGAGTCAATTTTTGACTCATAGTGACCCCCTGTGACAGGGTAGAACTTCCTCATAGGGTTTTCTTGGCTGTAATCATTACAGAAGCAGATAGCCACATCTTTCTTTGGTGGAGCAGCTGGGTGGGTTTGAACCATCAACCTCTCTGTTAAGAGCTGAGTGCTTAACCATTGAACCACCACAGTTTGTCAACCCTGGCATTACTATATTTTGAATTGTATAATTATTGTTTTGGAGAGCTGTCTTAGTCATCTAGTGCTGCTATAACAGAAATACCACGAGTGGATGGTTTTAACGAAGAGAAGTTTATTTCCTCACAGTCAAAGTAGGCTAAAAGTCCAAATTATGGGCATCACCTCCAGGGGAAGGCTTTTTCTCTCTGTTGGCCGTCTTCTCTTCGGTGTTTCCCCGGACTAGGACCTTCTCTGCGCAGGGACCCCGGTCCAAAGGATGCACTCCGCTCCCAGCACCACTTTCTTGATGGTATGAGGTCCCCAATTCTCTGCTTGCTTCCCTTTCATCTCTTACAAGAGATAAAAGGTGGTGCAGGCCACACCCCAGGGAAACTCTCTTTACATTGGATCAGGGATGTGACCTGAGTAAGGGTGGTGTTAAACAATTCCACTCTAATCCTCTTTAACATAAAATTACAATCACAAAATGGGGGACAATCACACATTTCTGGGAATCATGGCCTAGCCAAATTGTTACACACATTTTTTGGGGGACACAGTTCAATCCATGATAGGAGCTGTCTCGTGCAGTATTATAGGATATTTAATAGTGTCTTAGTCATCTAGTGCTGCTATAACAGAAATACCATAAATGGATGTCTTTAAAAAAGAGAAATTTATTTCCTCACAGTAAAGTAGGCTAGAAGTCCAAATTCAGGGCGTCAGCTCAAGGGGAAGGCTTTTTCTCTCTGTTGGCCTTCTCATCAATGTTCCCCCAGACTAGGAGCTTCTCTGCGCAGGGACTGCAGCTCCCAAGGATGCTCTCTGCCCCCAGCACTGTTTTCCTGGCGGTATGAGGTCCCCCTCTCTCTCTGCTCGCTTCTCTCTTTTATATCTCAAGAGATGGCCTCAAGACACAATCCAATCTTGTAGTTTTGAGTCCTGACTCATTAACACAACTGCTGCCCATCCTCCCTCATTAACATCAGAGGCAGGATTTACAACACATGGGAAAATAACACAATACCGGGAATCATGGCCCAGCCAAATTGTTGCATACATTTTTTAGGGGACATAATTCAATCCATGACAAATAGCATGCCTGGCCTCTACCTATTAGATGCTAGTAGCACCTTCCCTACCCCAACTGTGACAATCAAAAATGTCTCCAGATATTGCCAAATGCCTCATTGGGTGTGGGGGAGAAGCAGTGAAATCATCTCCTGTTGAGAACTACTAATCTAGGACAAGAGTAGGCAAACTATGGTGGACAGGCCAACTGCCTATTTTTGAAAAAGAAGAAAAAAAAAAAAATTGGAACACAGTCACACCCATTCATTTATTTATTGTCTACGGCTGCATTCATTATAATGACAGAGTTGAGTAGTTGCAACAGAGACTGCAAAGACCCCTTAGCCAAAAATATTTACTCTCTGGCCCTTTGCAGGATAGTTTGCTGACCTCTAATGTAGATATTCCAGCATTTTGCAGCTGGAAAAAAAGAATCAGTTTAAATAAATTCCCATTGTTGTTCTTGTTGTTAGGTGCTATCATCAGCTCTGACTCATAGCAACCCCATGTACAACAGAATAAAACACTGCCTGGTCCTGGGCCATCCTCACAATTGTTGTTATGCTTGAGCCCATTGTTGCAACCACTGTGTCATTCCATCCCATTGAGGGTCTTCCTCGTTTTCGCTGACCCTCTATTTTACCAAGCATGATGTCCTTCTCCAGGGATTGATCCCCCCAATAATATATCCAGAGTAATGTGTTCTAAACCTCATTAGAACTACTAAAAATTTCCCTGATCATAAATGTTTCATAAAGCATTCTTGTTTCAAAGGAAAGATTTCATAACCATAAACATCCAGTAAATTTGCATGATGAACTGATAATCTTTATCACTGAAGACTGGTAAAATATAACTAACTAGTTTCTTCCTTCTTTCCTTTCTTCCTTCCTGAAAGATATACTCAACATCATCTATTTGTTATCTATAGGCTCTGTGCTGGACAGCTGGGATATGATAATGAGCGAAACAAGGGTGGTCTCTGTGTTTATGGAGGGGTGAGGGATGCAGTACATCAACCATAATTCCTCATTGCTACTGGAATAATAGCTATTGAGGAAGAGTAGTGGATGCCGTGAGTGCACGTGAAGGGGAAGTGACTTAGGTTGAGGCATCTAGGATTGCATGATTTGCAGGTATAACCACAACATAGCTTTCAGGAAACAGGAAAAGGCCATCTTCATATCTTAATTTAAAATACTTATCTTTTATAGAATTAGTTCTTAGTAAATTCACATTGAAAAATTTGTTAGACAGATGGAAGTTTTGGATTCAAAGCAGTTCTATATCTATCTGCTAGCAATCAGACATATGAAGAATAGTCTTAAACCATGATGTGTCAAAGATTTGCAGTTCTTAAACAAACACTGTAAGGCTGCACAGCTTACAAAATTACCTGGTTTTTTATTACTGCCTGTGGTGGTTAAAGTTGCGTGTCAGCTTGGCTGGACCATGATTCTCAGTGGTTTGGCAGTTATGTAATGAGTAGTTTGGCAGTTATGTAATGATGTAGTTTGACAAGTTATGTAATGATGTAGTTTGACAAGTTATGTAATGATGTAGTTTGGAAGTTATATAATGATGTCATCATCCTCCATGATGTGTTCAGCCAATCAGTTGTAAGGAGAGTTTCCTCAAGGGTGTGGCCTGCATCCAATATATATGGACATCTGGCAAAGATTGCTCACTTGCTCTGGATCCTGCATCCAGTTCATCATCATCTGACCTTCAGTTCTTGGGATGTGAGACAATGGCCTGCCATATTACCTGCTGATCTTGGTATTTGTCAGGATCCACAGCCTGTGAGCCAGTCAGACTGCCATCTTACCTGCCAATCTTGGATTTGTCAGCCTCAGCAGCCCATGATAAGTGGCCCATTGTCTGACCTGCCGATTTTGGGTTCGTCAGCCCCTAAATATATGTGAATAAGGAGAAGCCTCCAGCCTGATGCCTGACCCATGGACTCGGCACTTGCCAGCATTTACAACCACATGAGCCATTTCCTTGAGATAAATCTCTCTGTGTATATATATGCATATACATATATGGATAGATATATATATGGATATATATATATATATGGAGATATATATATATATATGGAGATATATGGAGATATATATATATATATATATATATACACACTTCACTGGTTTTGCTTCTCTAGAGAACCCAGCCTAAGACAAGGTGGATGTGGTGACCATAAAGTACAGCAGAGTAAAAGCAGTAATCAGAATAGTCTGATTCATATGGATTTATGGTGTTGCTTACTTAGTCATGGTGTTCCTAAGAGTGAAATAGATGGGAAATCTACTAGATATTTACTTGTTATGTACAAGCAGAAGAATTCTAGATCAAGTGAATGGCAGTATAACTCGAATCATCATAATAGAAAATCACGGTGTCTCAATCAATTCCCAGAGTTGAGCCAGTTTACAGACCTCCAACCCTTGAATGAAGGGGAGGCTGAGTTCCCCTGAAGTAAGACCCCATTCCACTACAAAAAATTTATACTGCTAATCTTTCTCCTAGCCTTCCCCAAAGGGATCTACAGCATTTTATGAGAGTGACTGTTCATTGGGGAAAAGGAAACAATCAGACTTTTGAGGGATTACTGGATACTGGCTCTGAACTGACACTAATTCCAGGAGACTTAAAACATCACTGATTATTAACTCAGGTTATTAATGGAGTCAAAGCTTGTATTTGGCTCACAGCGAGTCCAGTGTGTCCCCAAACCCATCCTGTAGAGATTACCCCAGCGCCAGAATGCATAATTGGAATAGATACACTCAGAAACTGGCAGAAACCCTACATTGGATACCTGACAAGTGGAATAAGGGCTATTATGGTAGGAAAAGCCAAGTGGAAGCCATTAGAACTGCCCCTACCTAGGAAAATAGTAAACCAAAAGCAATACAGCATTCCTGGAGGAATTGTGGCAATGACTGTCACCATCAAGGACTTGAAGGATACACGGGTGGTGATTCCCACCGCATCCCCATTTAACTCACCTATTTGGCCTGTGCAAAAAACAGATGGATCTTGGAGAATGACAGTGGATTATTGTAAACTTAACCAGGTGGTAACTCCAACTGCAGCTGCTGTTCCAGATGTAATTTCACTGCTTGAGCAAATTAATACATCTCCTGGTACTTGGTATGCAGCTATTGACCTGGCTAATGCCTTTTACTCCATACCTGTTTCAAAGGACCACCAGAAGCAGTTTGTCTTCAGCAGACAAGGCCAACAATACACTGTCACTGTCCTACCTCAGAGTATATCAACTATCCAGCCCTATGTTATAATGTAGTCTGCAGGGACTTTTATCACTTTCCCTTCTACAAGACATCACGCTGGTCTATTGCATTGTGATATTATGCTGATCAGACCTAGTAAGGAAGAAGTGTCAATGACTCTGGACTTATTGGTAAAACATTTGCATGCTAGAGAGTAGGAAATTAATCTGATAAAAATTCAGACGCCTTCCACCTCAGTGAAATTTTTAGGAGTCCAGTGGTGTGGACCATGTCGAGGTATTCTTTCTAAACTGAAGGACAATTTGTTACATCTGGCCCCTCTTACAACTAAAAAGGAGGCATAATGCTTGGTGGGCCTCTGGATTTTGGAGGTAACATATCCCTAATTTGGGTGTGCTACTCCAGCCTGTTTATCAAGTGACTCAAAAAAACTGCTAGTTTTGAGCTGGGAGCAGAACAAATGAAGGCTCCATAACAGGTTCAGGCTGCTGTTCAAGCTGCTCTGCCATTTGGGCCATATGATCTGGCTGATCCAATGGTGCTTGAAGTGTCAGTGGTAGATACAGTGCTGTTTGGAGTATTTGGCAGGCATCTATTCATGAATCACAGTGCAGACCCTTAGGATTTTGAAGTAAAGCCCTGACATCCTCTGCAGATAGATACTTTCCTTTTGAGAAACAGTTTTAGCTTGTTAATGGGCCTAAGTAGAGACTGAACGCTTACCTATGGGCCACATAGTCACCACGTGGCCTGAGCTACCCATCATGAAGTGGGTGTTGTCTGACCCATGGATTCTTAAAGTTGGACATACACAGTAGCACTCCATCATTAAACAGATATGATATATACAAGATTGGGTTGAGCAGGACCTGAAGGCACAAGTAACTTGCATGAGGAAGTGGTCCAAATGCCCATGGTCTCCACTTTGTCATATTATCTTCCATCTCACAGTCTGCATCTCTGGCCTCATGGGGAGTTCCTTATGATCATTTGACTGAGGAAGAGAAAACTCATGCCTGGTTTACAGATGGTTCTGCATGATATACAGACACCACTTGAAAGTGGATACTGGCACCACTATAGTCCCTTTCTGAAACCTCCCTGAAGGACAGTGGTGAAGGGAAATCTCCCCAGTGGGCAGAACTTCTAGCAGTGGACCCAGTTGTTCACTTTGCTCGGAAGGAGAAATGGCCACGTATGCCCTTGTATACTAAATCATAGGCTGTGGCCAACGGTTTGACTGGATGGTCAGGGACTTGGAAGGAACATGATTGGAAAATTGGTAACAAAGGAGGTACGGGGAAGAGGTATGTGCATAGATCTCTCTGAATGGGTCAAAGAAGTGAAGATATTTGTGACTCATGTGAATGCTACCCAAAGAGTGACCTTGGCAGAGAAGGATTTTAATATTCAAGTGTATGGGATGACACGTTCTGTGCATGCCAGTCATCCTTTTCCCCAGCCACCTCTGTCATTCCCCAATAGGCTCATGAACAAAGTGTCCATGGTGGCAGGGATAGAGGTTATTTATGCGCTCAGCAATGTGGACTTCCACTCATCAAGGCCAACTTGGCTAGAGCCACTGCTGAGTGCCCAATCTGCCAGCAGAAGTGTCTTAGGCTGGGTTCTCTAGAGAAGCAAAACCAGTAAAGTATATAGATACAGAGAGAGAGAGAGAGAGATTTATATCAAGGGAATGGCTCACACGGTTGTAGAGGTTGTAAATGTCCCAAGTCCGTGGATCACAAAAGAGGCTTCTCCTGATTCACGTAGCCATAGGGGCTGGCAAACCCAAGATTGGGAGGCCAGAGAGCAGGGCTATTGCTCACAGGCTGTGAAGATCGATGAATCCCAAGATCAGCAGCCAAGACTGCAAGTAAGCTGCTAGCTCAAGTCCAAGAACCAGAGGTAAGACAAACAGGAGCCAGCTGCAAGATCCAGAACAAGCAAAAAAGCCCCTCGAGCCCTGCCTGAGCATCTGCCCACACTCGATGCAGGTCACACACCCAAGGAAACTCCCAGTCAACTGATTGGCTACTCATAGCAGATCCTATCACGGGGATGACCACATATCAAATCTCAATAGGGAAGTGATCACAACATTATACAACTGCCAAAACACTGAGAATCATGGCCCAGTGTAGATGACACACAATCTTAACCATCACAAGCAGAGACCGATATGGCACAATTTCTCGAAGTGATCAGACAGCAACTTGGTGGCAGGTTGATTACGTTGGACCATGTCCATCATGAAAAGGTAGCATTTCATTTTTACTGGGTTAGACACTTACTCTGGATATGGAATTGCCTTCCTGGCACACAATGCTTCTGCCAAAACTACCATCTGTGGACTCACAGAATACCTTATCCACTGTCGTGGTATCCCATACAGCATTGTCTCAGATCAAGGGACTCACATCACAGCAAATGAAGTGTGGCAATGGGCTCATGCTCATGGAATTCATCCATCATCCTGAAGCAGCTGGCTTAATTGAACAATAGAACGTTCTTCTAAAGATACAATTACGGCACCAGCTAAGTGACAACACTTTGCAGGCTTAGGATAATATTCTCCAGAAGGCTGTATATGCTCTAGACTAACATCTGATATATGGTGCTATTCCTCCCATAGCCAGGATTCATGGGTCCAGGAATCAAGGGGTGGAAATGGGAGTGGCACCACTCACTAAGACCCTTAGTGACCCACTCGAAAAATTTTTGCTTCCTGTCCCTGTGACCCTATGCTCTGTGGGTCTAGAGGTCATAGTTCCAAAGGGAGAAATGCTCCCAACTGGAGTCACAACATGGATTCCATTGAACTGGAAGTTAAGAATGCCATCCATCCACTTTGGGCTCTTCATGCCTCTGGATCAACGGGCAAGGAAAGGAGTTACCATATTGGCTGGTGTGATTGATCCTGACTACCAAAGGGAAATTGGATTCGTATTGCATAATAGAGGTAAAGAAGAGTATGTCTGGAATAGAGGAGATCCCTTAGGGCATCTCTTAGTGCTACAATGCCCTGTGATTAAAGTCAGTGGAAAACTACAGTAGCCCAATTCCAACATAACTAGTAATGGCCCAGACCCTTCAGGAATGAAGGTTTGAATCACCCCACCAGGCAAAGAACCACAACCAGCTGAGGTGCTTGCTGAGGGTAAAGAGAATACGGAATGGGTGGTAGAAGGAGGTAGTTCTAAAGCTAGTTACGATTACATAACCAGTTGCAGAAATGCGGACTGTAATTGTTACGAGTATTTCTTCCTTGTATGTATGCATCACATATTTTTGTTTTCTTCACTTATAAAATACAAGATGTAAATAGGGCTACTGTATTTTTGGATGTACACATGTTAGCTGTAACATGTTAGGCACAAGTATGACTTTGTAATTGTCTTTATTTAGAGATTGTGTATAGTTTAAAGAGATACGTACAGGTGCCAAGTTGACAAGGGATGGACTGTGATGGTTAAGGTTGTATGTAATGCTGTAGTTTGGTAGTTATGTAATGATACAGTTTCAAATTTATGTAATGATCTAATCTGGCAGTTTTGTAATGATCTAGTCATCCTCCATGATGAGATCTGATGTGATCAGTCAATCAGTTGTAAGGTAAATTTCCTCGAGTGTGTGACCTGCATCCAATATGTATATGGACTGTCTGGCAAAGCTTGCTCGCTCACTTGCTCTGGATCCTGCAACTGGCTTGTCATCATCTGACCTCCACTTCTTGGGACTTAAGCCAGCAGCCTGCCATCTTACCTAGTGATCTTGGGATTCACTGGCCTCCACAGCCTGTGATCTAGCAGCCTGCCATCTTACTTCCAATTTTGGATTTGTCAGCCTCGCAGCCCGTGAGCAACTGGCCTGTAGTCTAACATGCCAATCTTGGGTTCATCAGTCCCTGAGGATACATGAATAAGGAGAAACCTCCAGCCTGAGGCTTGACCCACAGACTTGGGACTTGCCAGCCTCTACAACCACGTGAGCCCTTTTCTTGAGATAAATCTTTCTCTCTCTCTCTCTCTCTCTCTATATATATATATATTCATATATGCTTCATTGGTTTTGCTTCTATAGAGAACCCAGCCTAAGTCACTGTCTTTGATTTCTGTGTTCCCGATAGCATGCTTAGAAATTGTCCCATTTTCACTATTGTAGTCACTGGAAAAAAATGAAAATATAACACATTATTTTTACCTTCTTAAAATGATATTAGAGTCTTTCAAGTAGACCAAACTACAAGAGAGCCATATATCCTTCTATTGAATCCATATCTTACAAAGTAAAATAAACTCAACTCTGAGGTTCTTGGATAATTACTCTGTTTAGTAAATGTCATAGTTTCTAAACATATACACACATAGACAAAACTGAGTGTTTATCATTATTTTAGACTTACTTTTTTGTGTTTTTTAATTTGTGATTTTCTTTCTTTAAACTAATCATGATGGGACTTATACACTACTAAGTTATTACAACTTTCATAAATTCATTAGTGAACTTTAATTGAATCTTGATTGTACTTCTTTCCTTCCTTCCTTTGCTCCCCCCTGTTTTGAATCTTAGCTTACACATTTTCCTCAAATACATTTTGGTAAGAGTTAGTTAAATATTTAAAATAATAGAAAAAATAGTGGGCTTATGATGACCACACAAGTCAGTATAGGTCTAGGGGGGAAAGAGATATATTTCTCTATTTCACCTCAAATACATACTCCATTTTGATTTTATTTACAGATAAATCAATGAATCTATTCATATATGGCCATATAATGCATCTATCCTCAGGAAGGACAAAATGCTTACTTTTGTTTTCCATTTTAATTATTGATTTGTAGAGTCCAATATACCATTGATTCATCTGCAGTGTATCTGTACTGATTAAGTAAAATTGTCCCCAACAGGAAAAAAAAATTCAAGGGTTTACTGCGTAGAATAATTATTAGGATAAAGACCAAAGCTGTGCTGGTAGGAGAATTCTGCTTTTGTGTCTACTCAGAAAATATTTCTACCTCAATTACCAAGATCACTGAATTTCAGCATATGTAGCAGCAATTAGTGCATTCAGTATGGTCATATGAGGTTTGTACAACAGCCCATCACATGCTTTTCCACTCTCATATCAGAGGGAGGCAGATGTTCCCAGATTCTTGTTGTGCATCACTGCTGTATTGGGAGGGCCCAGTAAACAACCAGTCTGGATATTTCGGCTGCATTACCTTTGTTATCACTGTCATGCTCCTAACATTATTTTGACACTAGCTCTGCCAGATTCCTTTTTTCTTTTTTAACTAATGGATTAAAACATCTCTTAGCCTAGCTTTTTTTATTAAGCCTTAGTTATTAAGTCTAACTCTCATATATGTTTACGAAAAGAGAAAAACTTTTGATTGATTGTAAATGTTAAAGGATCCAGTGTTTTGATGTTATCTGGTGAATTGAATAATGGAGTCATGTCCTATGGTTGTGTGTCTTAAATAAATCCAGCCGTATATTTGCAAGAAAAAGTGAGAGTGGGGGTGGGGGGTGGATTGGAAGCTTGGTTAATTCTGTCCACTATCCACAGGATGAATTTATATCTTGGTATGAGCATGAAATTGAAGACACAAATCTACTGTTCCCCAGTTCTCTCAGTCTTTGTTTCAGTGTGAGCATCTTACTGGAATGAATGTGATTTTAATTTTTGAAACCTCAGTAAATACTTTTCATACCACATGGTCCTTAAGTGCCCTCTATGCCATTCAGCTGTCACCTGGTGCTTAACCAAATAAACAGATCTCTATTCTAACGCTGGAGGAAAAAAAATGTGTTTGACTTAATGAAAGACAGTTCCATATTACACTTAAAGGGTATGAAGGGCATTATTTATTCTATTTTATTTTTACTTTATTCATTGATTTTAAAACTAATTGCCATGTGAGATGCTAGTATGCTGTAAATCCATCAATTAGTAATCAGAATCATAATAAATTTAGTATCACCTCCAATTTTTAATGCAGATTAGGAGAAAATTATAGTGTGAATGAGGAAAAGAATCTATTGTTATCACTGAGGTGCTGGTAACTATTTCAATGGCTATTTTATCACCAAAATAAGATGTTGAAGACAGTCACTACATCAGGAAAACTCCAGAGGAAATTCAGGGACACCATGGATGTAGGTTTAGTGAAAGTGCTAAAAAGGGTTAAATGCTTAATAAATATCATGGCCACATGTATGTCTATATGCCAGTCAGTTAATGCACAATGAAGAAATGGAAGGGTAAAAATAAACAAGATGTAATAACAACAGCAGTAATAGTTAACATTGAGTGCTTTGTGTCTGTGTGATTGGCAGTGTATAAAGGGCTTTCCTTACATTATGTAATTAACGTTTATATAGTGGGTATTAACCAAAAAAAACCCACTGCTGTAGAGTCAATTCCGACTCACAGTGACTCTACAAGACACAGTAGAAATGCCCCATAGTGTTTCCAAGGCTGTAAATCTTTATGGAAGCAGACTGCCACATCTTTCTTCCGAGATAGTGGATATTAGCCACTCTTCAACAATGAGAAAACTGAGGTATAGAGATATTTGATAATTTTTCTAAGAATCACAAGTAAAAAGTATTAAAGCCAGTTCTTAAAAAAAAAACAAAAAACAAACAAAAAAAAAACGGTTGCCATCAAGTTGACTCTGACTCATGATGACTCCATTTGTGTCATAGGGTTTTCAATGGCTGGTTTTCCTAAGTAGATGGCCACGTCTTTCTTTCCAGATGCCTCTGGGTGGACTCAAACCTCCAGCATTTTGGTAAGCAGCTGAGTGTATTAACCATTTGTACCACTCAGGGCCTCCACTTAAACTTAGTCTAATTCTAAAGCCCTTTAATTAACTACTACACCATCTTGCCACAGACAAGGAAATGAGAAACAGACTCAAATACAGTTTATAAAAATTTATCAATTGTTGCTCATTAAATTCAAAATGGATTTGCCTCGTTAAAAAAAAACTCTTGTCACTCAAAACAAGCTTTCATTACTTTAAACCATATATTGTTGTCATTCTTAAACATTGTCTCAGATTCCTTCTGACTTGCTGCCACAGGAATTAATGTGGTCAGAGTTTTCATCTTGACTCCATCTTTTTCTGTTGTTAAGAATGGGGAAGTTGGTCTCCTTTTCTGTAGCTTCACAACGAACCACCAGGTTTGCACTGAAAGAGTGCAGAGCAGTGCCAGGAGAGGCAGAAGGCACCAATTAATTTTACTGCATCAAGGGTCAAGTTTACTTGCTCCCAGAAAAATTTAGCTGCAATTTTCAACCTAACTACTAGGGTTCAAACACAGTCAAAAATGTCATCTGTACTCCATGTCTTCATCACCTCACTAGTTGTTTAATTGTGAAACTCCACTCTCTCTTATGACCCACCAAAACACATAAATTTGCCAAGGTCACGAATTATGATTTTTGTCACTAAATGAAATTAATATTTTGCATCCTTTGTTCAGTTGGCATCATAATTAGCCAGTTTTTTTTGTTTGTTTGGTTGTTTTTTTTACCATTCCCTCTTGAATATACTCTTCTACTGGTTTCCTTAACACCATAATTTATCATCTTCCTGGCCATTTCTTCTCAGTCTTTCCATGTTCATCTTATAAATGCTTGTGTTACATCACTGCAGTGGATATTCGCAGTCCTTCAGTCTTAATAAATGAAGAAGTTGAATTAGGGATGTTCACATGACCCAAGTCAGGCCAAACAGAGCCATTGAGACTCTATCCCAGGACTTACAATAAAGCCATCAAGGAAGAATTATGTTCTTTCTGCTGGGATTGCTGGCAGTGGGAATGATGTAAACATAGTGCTGTTAGAGGTCAGAAAAACCAAGCCATCACAGTAGAGGAGAAAGCAGGTAATGACTGGGTCCCAATGAATTTATTTAAGTTCTTGAATACTGTTGTGTTTGAAGTCTAAGGTATTCTTCTAGACTTGTCCATTTCATTACATGTGCCAATGAATTCCTTTAACTTGTTTCAGTGAGGTTTTATATCATTTGCAAATGAAATAATCTTTAATAATAAAATAATAGTCATCTACTCACCTATATCAACACACACACACACATATATATACACACATATACATACATACATGACTGAAACATACCAGTGATGAAGATAGTACGAGGCTTTGCAATGTTTCATTCTGTTGTACATAAGGTTATGAGTTGGAGCTGACTTGATGATAACTAATAACAATGTCTCTCTCTCTTTATATATGTGTATATATATGTATGTGTGTATATATAGTTGCTGTTCTGTGCAGTCGAGTTGATTACAACTCATACTGACCCTATATAACAGACTAGAACTGCCCCATAGGGTTTCCTAGGCTATAATCTTTACAGAAGCAGATTGCCAGGTCTTTTCTTCTGTGGAGCCACTGGCTGGGTTCGAACAGCCAACCTTTTGGTTAGTAGCTGAGTACTTACCCATTGCACCACCAAGGCTCTCTCTCTCTATATATGTATATATATATGGCCACACCCTGTACCCTTTTTCTGAGCTCCAGACTCCATAAATATAATTTCCTACTAAAGATCTCATTTTGGGTGTCCTACTGGCACCACACACTCAACATGTCCACTTCTATCCACCCAATTTCTCAGCCAGAAATTTGAGCATGAGCTTTGACTCTTTTCTGTCCCTTAGCCCACACCCCATATAGTTCATATGCTGCTCGGTAATAACTGACTGGGTGCTTTACAAAAGACATCACAGCTATAAGGCTGCCTTGATACATCCCAGTGTCTCAGGCAAGAGACTTCTGAGTGGGAACCCTGCCTGGCCTCTCCTCACTCCACCTCTACCCCCAATCCACACCCTACACACATGCATGAGCAGCCTGTTCCTAACCTATTACTCATTGGCTACCAAGTATGATTTCAGTGATTTGGGTTTCTTGGTCACTGAAGAAACAACTTTTTAAATGTTAAAAACAGTAAGGAAAACACAGCACCAAACCTAAGAAACAGAAAATTCAGCAACAAATTATCAAATTGCAAAAGGTTCCTAACTGACTTCCTTGAGTCTACTTTTCCTTTCTTCCAATCTGCTCTTCACAAGGATATCAGTGGGGTATTTCTAGAAGTCAAAACTGATCAGCTTCTGCTTCAAATCCTTCAACATCTTCTAAGCCTGAGTATGCCTACAAATCCTGCACAATGCAACAACCCAATATGGATGGCCTTTTACTTCCTTAAAGTCACCATGCTCTTTCCTGCCTCAAGGCCTTTGCATATGCTGTTCCTCCTGCTTAAAACACTTTGACAACCACCCCTCTATCTGCTTAATTAAATCTTACCCACTCATTAGATCTTGGCTCAAATCTCACGTTCTCAAAGAAGTCTTTTCTGAGTTATCAGAATGGGTTAAGTCACTTTCACCTTTGCCACCTACTTCCAGTGACCTTGGCTCTTCTTGAAAGTGCCTATCACACTTACCACTTATTTAGTGCTGTTTCCCCATTAGGTTAAAAACTCCATGAGGACAAAGGCCTGATATGGTCATTTTCACTGCAGCTCCACCACCTAACACAGTGGTGGTCAATCATGTTTGATGAATGAATAAATAATAAGTTAGGGGGAAGGAGGTCAGACATGTATATAATTCTCTTACGGGCCAGGGCTGTTTAACAAGGCTTTGTTGTCAATTTAGTTGGCAGTAACCAGCTCTAAGCAGGTCAAATTTCTTAAGCTGTGTTCTATAGCACCTCGTTTCATGGCTCATTAATAAATTTCCTTAAGTCTTAATTCATATATGGACATAATTTATCAGCTTTTCCCCATGTTACTGAATACTATTCTGCTCTAAAAATGCATGTACTGACAATCTTAAGACCATGTAAAATTACTAATGCTGGACTCAGCAAACCTTCTATAATTGAGGTCACTTAGCCCATCTGAAGGCCTCGTGGCGCAGTGGTTAAGAACTGGGCTGCAAACAGAAAGGTCGGCAGTTTGAATCCACCAGGGGCTCCTTGGAAACCCTATGAGGCAGTTCTCCTCTTTCCTATAGGGTTGTTATGAGTCAGAATCGACTCAATGGCAATGGGTTATTGTTTTTTTTTTGAGGTAGGGGAGTGGTTTAGCCCATCTAGGAGGTATGCTGGCCCTCTTTATTTCACTGGCATTTTCTAATCACAATTCAAAATCGTTCTGTACATTTCCTGCCACATCATTCCATGCACTATCTCTAGTTTCTGGTGCATGTAGCCTCAACTAGAGATTTCAGTGCTCACCTGAAAGTCAGCCTTTCTAGAGCAGTCTAGAGAGAATCCTATCTTGGCAGGTGGGCCAAAGTAGTAGTCCTTAGTCAGCAACCTCATGCCTGCTACACACGCTCTTCCAAGAAAGAGTCCAGCTTCTTACCAAAAAAAAAAAAAATTGCCACTGAGTTGATTCTGACCTTAACAGATTTGCAACTTCTTAAGAAACCTGCTCATACTGGTTGTGAGTATGAGCAGGTTTCTTAAGAAGTGGCAAATATTGTCAGGTTAATCACCAATCTCTAGACTTATTCTTTTATTTTAATTTTTAAAAACTACTTACATAGTTTATAAGGTGAAATAGTTACAGTTAAAAAAATTTATAATAAAAATCAGATTTATCTGTTCTTTGTTTTAGCCTATGAGTCGGAATTGAATAGATGGCAACAGGTTTGGTTTCTTTTCTTCTTCTTTTTTTTTTTTTTGGTCTCCTTATTAATACTAGGGTTTTTTCCCCAAATTTATCTTCTGACTGCTTCATAGAATTTTTTTTTTCTTCATCTTTAATTTTTGATTTCCAAAAAATTTACTTTTATTCCCCGAATCTTTCTTATTGGCTTCTATTTTTATGTAATGCAATTTCTCTAAGGCTATTAATTTTACTTCTTACAGAAACTTTTCTTCTTTTTGTTATCTCTGTTTCCATTTTTTATTGTTCATTTTGCTCTCTGCCTTTTATATTAGAGGATTTCCTCTCATGCTTGGTATCCTTGGCTGTCTGTCTTTAAAAAAAAAAAAAACCATTCTGACTCATAGCAACGCTATAGGACAGAGTAGAACCGTCCCATAGGGTTTCTAAGGAGCACCTGGTGGATTCAAACTGGCAGCCTTTTGGTTAGCAGCCATAGCTCTTAACCACTACGCCACCAGGGTTCATCTTTAGTAGAGGCTAAAAGGCTCTTTGGGTGTTCAGTGTATTGAGCCAGGCTTATCCACTCTAGACTTCACCCCTGTGTGATCTGCCTGGGCTGTCTCATTGAAGGATCACTATAGAAGACTGTCAATATCTATAGATCCCTTTTATTGCACTGGTCAGTTTTCCAGAGAGGAATCCTACACTAACTGACTGGAGGGTATGAGACTGGTAACCATTATTTTTGAAACTAAATGAGGCACTGTTGATATGTAGACTTATATTTTGATCCTCTATATTATAATACCCTTGCCTTCATCTGTATGTAGTATCCCTCATTTTCAACCTCCCTAGATAAACTCTAATGCTCTTCTAGGATGGTGGGGGTAGTTTCCTGTGAGAAGCATAGGAGTGGATCTAGGGTCTGAGTTGCTCTTTATACAGACTATTGAACAGTCATCCTTTTTTCAGACCCACCTCTGCCTCACCCCATTTCAGAGTAACTGGTATTTCCAGTTCCTGAGCTTTGATGGGCTTCTGAATTGTGCTGGCTTGCTTTAAAGATTCCAACCCTGCTGGCAAACGCTCAGCCTTCTATGATCTCTCAAATGAGTCATCACTTGTCCACTTGATTTTCAATTTCTAAAACTTAGTTATCATCTTTCTTTTGTGTACATAGTCCTTGTTGATTTGTATCATTTTTAAAATCCTTTTGTGGGCAAGGATTTTTATAGTAATATTGTTCAAATTGTGGTAAGGATGCAGAGAAACTAAATCTCTCATATGTTGTTGGTGGATAATATATAATGATACAGTCACTCAGGAAATTAATTTGGCAGTTTCTATAAAAAAACAAAACATGCACTAATTATATGGCCCTGCAATCACACTGCTGAACATTTATCTCAGAGGAATGAAAACTTAAGTCCACACCAAAACTGTATACAATTGTTAATAGCAAGTTTATTTTGAATAGCTCAAAACTGTAAACAAACAAAGTGTCCTACAGTTGTAAATGGCTAAACAAACTGTGATATATGCATACCATGGAATACTATTTAGGAATAGAAAGGAATAAATTATTGATACATTTAGCAACTTGGATGGATCTCAAGGGTATTATGCTGAATGATAAATGTTAATCTCAAAGAGCCACATACTATATGATTTCATTTATATAACATTCTTGAAATGACACACTTCCATAGATGGTGAATACATTAACAGTTGCCAGGGGCTAGAGATAGTAGAACAGAAGGGAGTGGGTATGATTATAAAGGGGTAATATAAGTAAGCTATTTGTGGGATAAAACAACTCTGTACCTTGATTACAGTAGTGGTTACAGGAATACATACATGTGATTTAAAACAATTAAACATTGAATTCTATACTCACATCGTACCAATGTCAATTTCCTTATTTTGATATTGTGCTATGGTTATATAAGATGTAATCATGGTGAAAAACTTGGTGAAGGGTGCATTAGACCTCTCTGTACTATCTTTGTATCATCCTGTGAACCTATAATTATTTAAAAACGAAGAATTAAAAAATAGCATATTATAGTGTGGAGGAGTTATATGGAGATATGAATGAAATAAGACTGGTCACAAGTTAATAATTATTGATAGGTTAGTGATGGATATAAGGGGATTTATTACAGCCTTCTGTTTCTGTGTATATTTAGAATTCTTTATAAGGTAAAGTTAAAAATAAAAAGCAGGAATGATATTTTCTTTATCAGTATAACCTCAGTGTCCAGCATAAAGCCTTCATATGGTTGTTGTGGTGATCCTATAGGACAGAACAGAACTGCCCCATAGGGTTTCCTAGGCTGTAGTCTTTACAGGAGCAGATTGCCAGGTCTTTTCTCTCATGGAGCTGCTGATGGGTTCAAACGTCAACCTTTTGGTTAGCAGCCAAGCACTTAACTATTGTGTTACTCGGGTGCTTAAAATATTTCAAGAAAGTCAACTTTTCAGTCCTGGTTTCCTCCATTACAATATAAGCAAAATAGTATTTACCTCCCAGAGCCATTGTGAGGGTTAAAAGACAATGAGAGTATTTTATATATAAAAATAGTGAAGAAAGCATCAGTGAGTTGTGGGACAACTTCAAGTGCCCTCATCCAACAACAAAAAAAAACCCCAAACCTGTTGCCATCAAGTTAACTCCAACTCATAGCAACCCTATAGAACAGAGTAGAACTGCTCCTAGAGTTTCCAAGGAGCGACTGGTGGGTGGTTTGAACTGCCAGTCTTATGGTTACCAGTCACAGTTCTCAACCACTGCACCGCCAGGACTCCTTCAGTGCCCTAAACCAGAAAAAACAAAATCAAACCCATTGCCATTGAGTCATTTTGACTCATAGTGACCCTATAGGACAGAGGAGAACTGCCCCATAGAGTTTCCAAGGAGCACCTTGTAGATTCAAACTGCTGGCTTTTTGGTTAGCAGCTGAGCTCTTAACCACTAAGTCATCAGGGCTTCCTTAGTCTACATGTATTTATAGTCCTCAAAAGAGAGGATGGAGCTGGAAGGACAGAAAAAATGTTTTAAAAAAACTATGGCCAAAAACTTTCTAAATTTTATGAAAACTATAAACCCACAGTTCAAAGAAGCTCAACAAACCCCAAGCACAAGAAACATGAAGAAAGCTACACCACGGTATATAATAATCAAATATCTGAAAGCCAGTGATATAGAGAAAAATCTTAAAAGTAGCCAGAAAAAAAAAAAAAAAAAAAAGATGGGCTATATATTGAGGAACAAAGATAAAATTGACAGCATTATCAGAAACAATGCAAAAGACAGGACAGTGGAGCAATATCTTAAAAATACTGAAAAGGAGGGGAAAGAAACAAAGACAAAAGCTGTTAACCTAAGATTCTATTCCCAGTAAAAATATCTTTCAAAAATGAAAGTGGAATACAGATTTTTTTCTGTCATACAAAAATTAAAAAATATATATATATTATTCACCAGGAGACCCACCCAACAAGAAATGTTAAAAGAAGACCAGAAAATATTACCAGCTAGAAATAAGGATGTACAGAAAAGGAGGAAAAACATCAGAAATGGTAATTACTTGGTTAAATATATTCATTTTTTCTCATTATTTAAATCTATTTAAATAATGACTGTTTAAACAAACAAACAAAAAATAATCAATTCTGGAGTTGATAGCATGTGTATATTATCAGAGGCATATGTATGATTCCAGATGGGATTAGAACGTGTAAAACCTAATTATGTGCTGTCAAACCAGATACTCATTCTAAACATAAAGGCACAGGTTAAAAGTAAAATAATTGAAAAATATATACCATGGAAACTGTAATCAAATCTATGCTGGAGAGGCTACATTAATACAGGCAAAATAGATTTTAGGACCAAGAATATTACCAAGAAAGAAGAAGGGCATATTATAATTAAAAAGGAGTTAATTCATCAAGCAAAAATATCAATCCAAATTGTGTATATAACCAATAACAGAGCTTCAAAATGCATGAAACAAAAACTGATTGACCAAAAGGGTAAAACAGAAAAAAATGAGAATTACAATTGGAGAATTTAACATTCCTCTCAATAATTTTTTAGAATAAGTAAACAGGAAATCAGTAAGTATGTAAAAGACTTGAATAATACCATCAAACAATCTGACCAAACTGAAATTTATAAAACACATCACCCAAACAACAACAGGCTATATTATTTTTTTGAAGTAGACATGGAATTGTCATCAAGATAATCCATATTTTGGGCCAAAAAAAAGCCTTAATAAATTTTATAGAATTAAAATTAAACAAAATATACTCTGCAGCCATTACTAGAAATTAATCATTGAAAGTATCTGGAAATTTCCCAAATATTTGGAAAGCAAATCCATGTAAGCCACCATAGTCTGTCAATTTGTTGTACTGTGGGGGCTTGTGTGTTGCTGTGATGCTGGAAGCTATGCCACTCGTATTCAAATACCAGCAGGGTCACCCATGGTGGACAGGTTTCAGCTGAGCTTCCAGACTAAGACAGAAGGATCTGGCAGTCCACTTCTGAGAAAAATTAGCCAGTGAAAACCTTATGACTAGCAGTGGAACATTGTCTGATACAGTGCTGGAAGATGGCCCCCCTCAGGTTGGAAGGCACTCAAAATACGAATGGGGAAGAGCTGCGTCCTCAAAGTAAAGTCGACCATAATGACTTGGATGGAGTCAAGCTTTTGGGACCTTCATTTGCTGAGGTGGCACAATTCAAAATAAGAAGGAACAGCTGCAAACATCCATTAATATTTGGAACGTGGAATGTAAAAAATATGAATCTGGGAAAACTGGAAATTGTCAAAAATGAAATGGAACACATAAACATTGATATCCTATGCATTAGGAGCTGAAATGGACTGGTATTGGCCATTTTGAATCAGATAATCATGTCGTCTACTATGCTGGGAATAACAAATTGAAGAGGAATGGCATTGCATTCATCGTCAAAAAGAACATTTCAAGATCTATCCTGAAGTACAATGCTGTCAGTAATAGGATAATATCCATGTGCCTACAAGGAAGACCAGCTAATACGGCTATTATTCAAATTTATGCACCAACAATTAAGGCCAAAGATGAAGAAACCGAATATTTTTACCAACTTCTGCAGTCTGAAATTGATCGAACATACTATCAAGATGTATTGATAACTACTCCCTATTAGAATGAGAAAGCTGGAAACAAAGAAGGGTCAGTGGTTGGAAAATATGCCTTGGTGATAGAAACGATGCTGGAGTTTTTGCAAGACCACCAACTTCTTTGTAAGTACCTTTTATCAACAACATAAGTGGCGACTATACACATGGAATACACAGCAAAAAAATCTGCTCTATCTGTGGAAAGAGACTATGGAAAAGCTCAATATCATCAATCAGAACAAGGCCAGGGGCCGACCGTGGAACAGACCATCAATTGTTCATATACAAGTTCAAATTGAAGCTGAAGAAAATTAGAACAAGTCCATGAGATCCAAAGTACGAACTTGAGTATATCCCACCTGAATTTAGAGACCATCTCAAGAATGATTTGATGCGTTGAACACTTATGACAGAAGACCAGACGAGTTGTGGAATGACATCAAGGACACCATACATAAAGAAAAATAGAGGTCATTAAAAAGACAGGAAAGAAAGAAAAGACAAAAATGGATGCAGAAGACACTCTGAAACTTGCTCTTGAATATCAGGTAGCTAAAACGAAATGAAGAAATAATGAAGTAAAAGAACTGAACAGATTTCAAAGGGTGGCTCAAGAAGACAAAGTAAAATATTATAATGACATGTGCAAAGACCTGGAGTAGAAAACCAAAATGGAAGAACATGCTTGGCATTACTCAAGCTGAAAGAACTGAAGAAAAATATTCAAGCCTCAAGTTGCAATAGTGAAGGATTCTATGAGCAAAATACTAAACAATGCAGGAAGCATCAAAAGAAGATGGAAGGAATACAGAATCATTGTCCCAAAAACAATTGGTTGATGTTCAGCCATTTCAAGAGACAGCATATGATCAAGAACCAGTGGTACTAAAGGAAGAAGTCCAAGCTGCACTGAAGCATTGGCAAAAAACAAGACTCTGGGAATTGACAGGATACCAATCGAGATATTTCAACAAACAGATGCAGCACTGGAAATACTCATCTATGCCAAGGAATTGGGAAGACAGCTACCTGGCCAAGCAACGGGAAGAGATTCGTATTTATGCCTATTCCCAAGAAAGGTGATCCATACAAACTGGAAATTATCAAACAATATCATTAGTACCACCTGCAAGTAAAATTTTGCTGAAGATCATTCAAAAGCAGCTACAGCAGTACATCGACAGGGAACTGCCAGAAATTCAAGCTGGATTCAGAAGAGAACATGGAACTAGGGATGTCATTGCTGATGTCAGATGGATCATGGCTGAAAGCAGAGAACACCAGAAAAATATTTACCTGTGTTTTATTGACTGTGAAAAGACATTTGACCTTGTGGATCATAACAAATTATGGATAACATTGCGAAGAACAGGAATTCCAGAACACTTAATTGTGCTCATGAGGAACCTGTGCGTAGATCAAGAGGCAGTTGTTTGAACAGAATGAGCGGATACTGCGTGGTTTAAAGTCTGGAAAAGTGTATGTCTGGGTTGTATCTTTTCATCACATTTAATTCAGTCTGTATGCTGAGCAAATAATCTGAGAAGCTGGATTATATATGAAATAGAACAGGGCATCAGGATTGGAGGAAGATGCATTAACAACCTGCGATATATAGATGACACAACCTTGCTTGCTGAAAGTGAAGAGGACCTGAAGCACTTACTGATGAAGATCAAAGACTATATAGCCTTTAATATGGGTTATACCTCAACATAAAGAAAACAAAAATCCTCACAACTGTACCAATAAGCGACATCATGATAAACGGAGAAAAGATTCAAGTTGTCAATAGTTCATTTTACTTGGATCCACAATCAATGCCCATGGAAGCAGTAGTCAGGAAATCGAATGACGCATTGCATTGGGCAAATCTGCTGCAAAAGACCTTTTTTAAAGTGTTAAAAAACAAAGATCTTACTCTGAGGACTAAGGTGCACTGACCCAAGCCATAGTTTTTTCAATTGCCTTATATGCATGCAAAAGCTGAGAAATAAATAAGGAAGACTGAAGAGGAATTAACACCTTTGAATCATGGTGTTAGCAAAGAATATTGAATATACTATGGACTGCCAAAAGAACGAACAAATCTGTCTTGGAAGAAGTATAGCCAGAATGCTTCTTAGAAGCAAGTATGGAAAGACTTCTCACATACTTTAGACATGTTATCAGGAGAGATCAGTCCCTGGAGAAGGACATCATGCTTAGTAAAGTAGCAGGTTATCAAAAAAGAGGAAGACCCTCAACTATATGGTTTGGCTTAGGGGCAGCAACAACAGGCTCATGCATAACAAGGATTGTGAGGATGGCGCAGGACAGGGCAGTGTTTCTTTCTATTGTACATAGGCTTGCTATGAGTCAGAACCAACTCGACAACACCTAACAACAACAACATCATGCATTTACCCATGAGAAATGAAAATGTAAATCCATATAAAGGCTTATATTCCCATTACCTGAAAATTGGAAGTAACTCAAACGCCCAACAACTAGTAAATGGACACTCAAATTGTGGTATAATCATATTTTGGAATAACTAATTGGAAACCCTGGTGGCATAGTGGTTAAGAGCTACAACTGCTAACTAAAAGGTCAGCAGTTCAAATCCACCAGGTGTTCCTTGGAAACCCTATGGAGCAGTTCTTCTCTGTCCTATAGAGTCGCTATGGGTCAGAATCAACTCAACGGCAATGAGGTTGTTGGAATAACTACTCATAAATAAATAGAAGCAAACTAATGATACATGCTATAATACAGATGACTCTCAAAAGAATTATGCTAAATGAAAGAAGTCAGACATAAAAACTACATGATCTATGGTTATATTTACAAGAAATTTTAGAAAAAACAAAATTAAAGTGAAGAATATCAGAATAGTGGTGCCCAGTTCTAGGAGTTGGAAGATGAGATATACTTCAAAGGAGCATGAGGAAAATTTTCAGATGATGGAAATGTTCTATCCCACAATGGTTATGATTGTTACATCACGGCATACAGTTTTAAAAATTCATCAAATTACATATTAATGTTGATTAATTTTATTGTATTTTAATTATACTTCAAATATGTCATATATATTTTTGGCAACACTGTGTAGGGTGAATGGGATTAGAAAAACAACTAAAGACAAGTCATGAATTAGGCCATGCAGAAGTCTAGGTAATCCTGAAGTAAGGAATGGAAGTAAGAAAGATGAAACAGATATAGGAGATATTTCAAAATTAGGATCATTCCACAGAATTTGCCAGCCCCTTTCTCTCGTTTTTTCCTTCTGGTGTAAATAAGAAATCCCTCGCTTTTATCTCAGGCACATTTAATAATATATGGTGGTAAAAACTGCAAGGAATGGACACTGAAGAAAGTTTGGGTATCTATGAGTCTAGCATGGTGATTTTCAGCTGGAGATAGTAGGGGATGAAGGACAGGCAGAATCATCTATAAACTTTTTTTGCTTTATATCCATTTCCTCAATTCTCTACCTCATGGAATTCTGGCATAAATTATATTGGAAAGGTTGATTTGAAAACCTACATACGTGATTCTGATTCAACTTAACTTACCTCACTTCCTCAGCTTACTGCTCTAAAACTTGAGTTGTGAGCCATTGGTATAAAATCTGATAAGAAATTGCAGAGGAGACTGTGAGATCAGTTTTAGATATTCTGAGTTTGCAGAGGTTGCAGATAATTTATGTTGGCCTGTCTGACAGGAAATTGAAAATGAAGATTTGGAGCTCAGGAAATTGGTTAAGTCTGGTGATACTAAATCAGGAGTCTTCAGCATGGGATGGTATTTTAAGCCATGGAAGTAGAAGAGATCATCAAGGAGAGCAAAAGAATAGAGATGAGGATTGAATCCAATAGATTATCTACATCAAGGGACAAGAAGAGCAAGATGAGTCAGCAGAGGAGTCCGAGTAATAGTGATAAAATAAGTTGGGGAAACCAAGAACAGTGTGTTAATATGTTCAGTCAAAGACAGGAGTTAAAATGCAAGCCAAAAAAGATTAAATTCTCTTGTACTTACATCACATACCTGAAAAGAATTGCTCTACCTCCCTGTCCTCTATATTAAAGATGAAGGTGAAAGATCTTTGGAAGTTTCCAAGGACCACATATATTATCTGGATCGATTTGGTTATATAACGTAGAAAAAGAATTATGGTATTTTAAAAAGAGATTTTAACTGAGGTATTTATGCACTCATAGGCTCATGTATGTAATTCATCTGCCAGAACATGACTGATCACTTTGCTTTCAAAGAGAAAAGGAGTAAAACCCTGTCAGTTACATTTTCAGATGTCTCAATTTGAACTTCATTTTAATTTTAAAATGCTGTTATGTCATTTCTAAACCAGTTTATAAAGGATCACTTTAACATAATTATATAATAGCTTCTATCAATCACCTCTTTTACAATTGTTCAATCACAAACTTAACTTACAATGCATTCAGTAGTCTATGAAGTTAAGTGGATTTAAATAAAAGTCATGCTATCAAAAGTAAAGAACCTCCAGAAATCTTTTTAATTGTGGACATATACATTGATGCTAAATGGTTCCAACTGTATTTCTCAATTAAACAAATCAGCCTGAATGATTTACATGGCAGCACTGGAAGTAGTAATAATTTAGTTCTGTTAAAGAAAAATTTAACCTCTATGTGATTCCAGGTAACATACTTGGTAAAAGAAATAAAAAACACAATCTCTGTCATCAAAGAGAGTCAGGAATAAGAGGAGAAAATGGAATGTGTGACTAATTGCCTCCTGAACAACTGCTTCCTTTGCCATGAGACCAGAAGAACTGGGTGGTGCCTGGCTACTGTTACTGGACATTTTAATCTAATAATCTATAGAAGAATCCTGATCAAAAGGGAGAAAATGCAGAACAGAATTTAAAATTCTCATGGACTCCAGACTTTCTGGAGCCATGGAGGCTGGATGAACCCCTGAAACTATTGCCTTGAGACAATCTTTAAACCTTAAAACCAAAACCATAGTTTAGCTAAACTAGTAGAGAATGTCTGCCTTGAGCATTATGCTCTTTCAAGATCTATCTACATGGGATCAAATTGACAACAGCAACTAGAAAGATTAGATAGGAATCTTAGGGGGCAGTGAGTTTATGTTAATGGGGAGGAACAATTCTGAAAAGGAGGGTGAAAATGGTTGCACAACTCAAAGAATATAACTGAATTATACATGTAAAAACGTTGAATTGGTGTGTTTTGCTGTGTATATTCTCAACAACACAAAATAAATAAAACTTGGAAAAAAAAAGAGGTTCCCAAGGGAGAAATTCAAAAGTCAAAGTCTCAAGTAATAGCTTTTGTTGTGGCATCCAGATCTATTGCTAATTAATAAATACGTAATTATGAAGAGTTCTAGATAGCTTAAGGGTTACAGAAAGTAGCATGTTTATAGAAAATGACAAAATTATTATTGGAACTGAGCCTTCATCATCCCACTCCCCCACTTTATATGATGGATAATTTGGAATTCATTCTTTTGTACGTTTTGGCCAAATTTTGAGATTTATAGTGTTTCATAACCAACCTACAAAACAAGTCCAAATTTTACATGAGCTGAATGAAGTCTAAAAATTAAGCAACAAATATTAGGATTATCCTTTCATTACACCTCCTTTGAAAAATGACTCCTTGCTGCCATATGAAGGGTTCTCTAAGCTTTAATACTGAACAGAGGTTTAAAAAGATTAACATCAA
Organism: Dugong dugon; assembly: GCA_030035585.1. Taxonomy (NCBI): domain Eukaryota; kingdom Metazoa; phylum Chordata; class Mammalia; order Sirenia; family Dugongidae; genus Dugong; species Dugong dugon. The sequence goes on from CM057465.1 coordinate 48,887,028, forward strand.
CCACCTTCTAGTAAACACACAATATGCATTTTAACATCTAGTATTTCATCTTTATTTAAGCTCTTTCAAATTGTAATGATTTGGTCACGTAGAAACACTGTCTGGCATTGTCCATTACTGTTCTTGCTAAGTATTCACAGTTCCCCACTGACCTTTTTTCAGCAAGTATTTCAGATCTTTTGTTTCTGCTGCTGTTTTGTGTCCTGCTGACGTTAGTCAGTCAGATTTATGGTGCTCTGTGCAGGAGTTCCCACCATGCATGTCATTATTACTAATGCTTCTCCCTTTAGCAGCCTGTTTATAACTTAGCCATCTAGTTGCTTTGCCCAGCTCTTTGAATTCCTAGGGCTTACACCTCACTGAAATAGCGCTGGAATTGCCAAGGTACTTTGTAAAACACTTGACTCTATTTTCATGTATAACTATTTTTAGAGCCAACGGTGGAATTGAACAGACCTGTTCTTTGGTTATTTATTTTGCCAGACATTTATTTGGAAGATGTTAGTTCTCTTTGGACTTCCACAAATGTCCCTTTTGTTCATTCAACATCTTCTAGTACACCAAATATGGACATGACCAACTTGTTCACAGATTAAATAAAAGTTAACACTTTCTTATCATGAAAATAGCTACAACGTTAATCTGTTAATATGTGATCTCTGCTTTCAGTTTTCTCTATGTGGAATATTGTCCTTGCCCTCTAATAAAAATGCATTTCTCATAATACTACAACTTTCAAATGTGTGATAATAATAAGCAGAGACTAACAAATGGTTCTGTATCCTTCAAAGAAAAATGATAATGCTGATGATGATGATGACATGATATGACCCAGATGGAATAGGATGTAACTGATATAGCAGTATTTGAGGAGTGCTGAAAACCTGCTTGTTCCAGCACGTCTCTCTATTAACCTGTGTCAGTGCTTACAATATCTACCACTTACACAACATTTTAGTTAAGTTGATGTCTAAAAAATACACATTTAGTCTCCAGGATAGGGCAATATTATCACCCATGAACATATTAACTTTTATGACAAGACTTCATGAAGCAGTCCATAATGTCTCTAGGCAGAAGTGTCATTTCCTCCCTAGAAGTCTTTGAGCTGCCTATTTCTATCATTTTATGAAACTTATTACATAATTTTTTTTGGATTCATCTATATTCTGTATTATTCAATTTGATAGTAAGATCTTTGATGGTGAGGGGGTGTCTGAAATTTTCTTAATATCCCCATAGACAACAGCAGAATATTGTGTATGTTGTGGATGCTCAAAAAGCTGTTGAATAAATAAATCACTATATTAGAATTGATTAGCTTGTCATTTTAGCCAATTATGTATATAAGATAAGCATAATATTATGGTGAAGAAAGATATAAGTTGCTGCTATGAAAGTTAGCTTGCAAGTAAAGTGATAAAACTAATGACTTGAGGTGGAACTTCCAGAGTGGCAGAGTTAAGACTTTAGTACATCTTCTCAATAGAAGCAAACAAAATACTAGCAAAAACCCAAAATCAACCATTTCAGAACTCTGAAAATTAACTGAAGGCATACAGCAAACTGAAAAAATGCTTAAGGAAAACTGCTGAACTTTGGTAACAAGCATGTGGTCCATGGCAATTTGTTTTGGAAATGCTCCGTGGGATGGTAGGTGTGAAAATCGGCAGCTTCACAACCACCTGAGATGGCTAATTTATTTTATAGCTCTGCAAAAGCTCCCATCCCCAGAGTGTTGTCACTATTTGACCATACTTGAAGCTCTCTGGAAAAGTCCCATTCCCAGGGTGTTATTCCTATTTAACCTGACTCAGAGTTCAGCCCATCTGAAAAAACCTATCCCCAGGGAACTGTGGAAAATAAGTGCAATTAGCTGCAATAGTTAACACAGTAGCTACCTAAGGCTATGATAACACTTGGGACAAATAGGAGGCTGACAAAAATCTGAATAGAAGATTTAGGAATAGACAACCATAAGGGACTTTGAAAAGCCCCAACATATTCTTGGGGCTCTAGAAAGCAACACACTATGCAGGCTGTGCACATACCCAGGAAAGACTGGAGAGAGCCCAGTTACTTACTCATGCCTGGCTGACCTTAGGTCTTGTGCAAGCAGGAAATGAAGACAAAGGCAGACATGTAGACTGCCTGAACTTTGAATGTGTTTCCCAACATACACACAGATTCCCTTGGCAAATGGTGGAAGATTTATTGGTCCAAAGAAATCTGAACAACCTTTCACTGACCACTAAGTTATATTGATGCAGGGATGACTCTTAAGAATCTAGGCTTAAAAATACAAACAAACAAACCAATAGCAGAGATTTCAGAGACTATATGCTTCAAGGAATAGAAACTCTATAGAATTAATCTTGGAAAGTTACTACACAAACAAACAGAAACAACGACAACAAAATAGCAGTAACAAAACACTGGTGGGAGGAGTAGGGAGTGTGATTCCAGACTGCTACAATAGATTATCTAAATTCTCCAGTTTTTAACAAAAAATTATGAGACATGCAAAGAAACAGAAAATTATAGTCCACACAGAGGGAAAACAGTCACTGAAACTTGTCCCTCAGAGAGCACAGATGTTGAACTTAGCAAAGAAAGACTTTAAACCAGCTATTATAAGTATGCTGAGAACTAAAGAAAACCATGTTTAAAGAACCAAAGAAAAGTATGACAACCATGTCTCATCAAATAGAGAAAATCAATAAAGAGAAACTATGAAAAAAGAAACATTTTCCAGAGTTGAAAATCACAATAATTGAAATGAATAATTAACAGAGGGGACCAGCAGCAGATTTCAGCTGACAGAAGAAAGAATAAGTAAACTTGAAGACAGATTAATAGAGATTATCCAGTCTGAAAAACAAACAAACAAAAGAACAGGTCTTCAGAGACCTATAGGACACCATCAAGTGTACCAACATACGCATAATGGGAATCCCAAAAGGAGAGTAGAGTGAGAAGAGAGTGGAAAAAAAATTTGAAGAAATATGTCTAAAAACTTCTCAAATTGATGGAAAACATTAATCTATATATCCTATAAGCTTAACAAACTCCAAAGAAGATACTATCAAGGAGGTTTGCACCCAGACACATCATAGCCAAACTGTTTAATGCCAAGAATATAAAAAACATCTTGAAGGCAGCAAGAGAAGTGACTCAACAACTACAAACAATCCTCAATAAAATTTATAGCTGACTTCTTATTGGAAACCACAGAGGCCAAAGGCAGTGGATGGTATTTTCAAAGTGCCGAAGGAAAAAGACCATCAATCAAGAACTCTATAACTAGCAAAAATATCTTTCAAAATGAAGGAGAAATTAAGATATTCCCATATAAAGAAATACTGAGAGAGTTTGTTACCAGCACAACTGCCCTACAAGAAATACTAAAGGGAGTTCTTCAGGAGTTTTCACTCTGGAAAGGAATGACACTAGATGCTAGCTCAAACCTACACGAAAAAATAAAGAGCATGAGTAGGGAAATAGAATAGACAATACAAATATATTTGCTAATTCTTTTCTTCTCTTAATTCATTTAAAAGACAAATGCATAAATCAGTAGTTATGAATCTGTGTTAATGGCCTTATAATATATAAATATATTATTTCCATGACAATAATAGTACAAAGGAGGACAGTGGAGGGGAGGTATATTGGAGCAAACTTTCAGTATATAATTGGAATTAAGTTAGTATTCATCTGAAGTAGATTATTTTAAGTTAAAATGCATATTGCAATCCTCAGAGAAACTATGAAGAAAATAGCTTTTAAAATACGGTAAAAAAAAACAAGAAGAAAGGAATTAAAATAGTACATTAGAAAATATGTTTAGCAAAAAAGAAGAGTGATGGGAAAACAAAGGAACAAAAAAGACATGACATATACAAAACAAATATCAAAATGTAATTCCTACCATATCAATAATTACATTAGATGTAAATGAATTAAACATTCTAATCACAGGGAAGAGACTATCAGACAGGATCAAAAAACAGAATGCAATATATACTGTCTACAAGAGATAGACAATAAATTCAAAGACAAATAGATTGAACCACTTGAGAGCTGGAGTGACTATGCTAATACCAGGCAAAACAGACTTTAAGGCAAAAAACCAAAAAAAGGTACTAGGGACAAATAGGTACATTTTATAAAGATAAATAGGTTAACACATCAGGAAAACATAATGATTATAAACATACGCACCTAACAACAGAGTCACAAAATATGTAAAACAGAATGAAACAGAAACAGACAAAATTAAAGGGAGCAATATATAATTCAATATTAATACTTGAGGATATCAATACTTTACTCTCAGTAGTGGTTAGAACTGGAAAGAAAAAAATAAAAAAATCATTACTTAAGGATGATGGAAAAATATTGATGGTAACCTGGCAGTGAGGCTAAAGGAAAAGTTAGATAATTTTTATCAAGACGTCTTTGTAGGTCTTTACAGGCATCATTTAAAAAAATAGTTTAATGCTCTTTAATAATTGTCTGAATTTTTTCTTACTGTTTGAATCATGATAAAATTTTATGATTTTTGGTCATTTTCCTGGATTTAAAGCCTATAGTAGTTAAATTGGAAGGTTCTTCATGTGTATTGTTTTGGTACTACCTTTTTCTTTAACATAATTTTTAAATTAAAAATAATACATAAATAACATAAAAGCATAACATAAGATATGGGGTAAAAAAAAGGAAAATAATGACCTCAGTCCATAAATTTTGACTAATCTGGATAACTTTGAAATAAACTGCTTTATAGCTAAATGACTACACATATCCTTAATAATTTTCTTGCAATAAAGTCCTTGAAATAAAGTTAATAGAGGAATAGTTATGCCCATTTTTTAATTTTTTTTTTTTTTTTGGTACACAAAGACAAATTTCCCTCCCCAAAATAATGAATCACTTTATATCCCACCATGATAATATAAGAATTTTTTCCTAATAAAATAATTTCAGATAATCAGCTGAATGGACTATTCAGTAATTTATTTAACTACTATGCTATAGTTGGACATTTAATAAACAAACATTTAAAATCAATCATTTAATAAACAAACATTTGTTGCATCCTTGCTATGTGTCAAGGCTATGCATAGAGCAATGTACAAAACAGATATGTTGTTTGCCCTTGTGAACTTTTCACCTTGACACTACTCTACTAAAATTATGATGACTATCTTCAAGCACATTGCTTTTTACATATTTTGGATTGTTTTTAAACAAGTCCCAAAACTGGTGATGTATTTTCTAATACTTCTAAAAGTGCAGGGTTCGTGATACCTGAAAATACTCTTCACTGGAAATTTTTTGAATATTGTGAAGGTTCCCAAAGGCACACCAGAAGATGATTTGGCTTGCAGGGAATGAGGTAAAGAAATTTGGTTCATGCTTATATGAGATGATAACAAAATAAATGAAACTTAGTATATGTAGTATACTTAGTATATATAAAGTAGCATGGTCATAGACTTTCATAGCTAGAAGGACTTTAGAAATCTTCTCATTTAAGCTCTTAATTTTATATTTTCACCATTTTTAAGACAAATATTTTTTAAAACATGTTCTTTTATAGTCTTAAGGCTGAAAATATTGTAAATGTGATATAAATGATGTTATGGATTGAACTGTGTCCCCCCAAAATACGTATCAACTTGGTTAGGCCATGATTCCCAGTATTGTCTGATTGTCCACCACTTTATCATCTAATGTGATTTTCCTATGTGGTATAAATCCTATCTCTATGATGTTGATGAGATTAGCAGCAGTTATATAAACTCAATCTATAAGATTAATCTATAATTTAAACCAATCTCTTTTAAGATATAAAAGAGAGAAACAAGCCAAGAGACATAGGGACCAAGAAACAAGAGCCAGGAGAATAGTGTATCTTTGGGCTCTAGGTCCCTGCACTGAGAAGCTCAACAGGGGAAGATTGATGACAAGGACCTTCCTTCAGAGCTGAGAAAGAAGAGAAAAACTTCTCCTGGAGCTGATGCCCTGTATTTGGACTTGTAGCCTACTAGATTGTGAGAGAATAAATTTCTTTTTGTTAAAGCCATCCACTTGTGGTTAACTCTGTTACAGTGGCACTAGATGACTAAGACAAATGATAAGAGAATAACTGGTAAAACTTAAAATCTCACTAAATTTTCATTATGCTATATAGCAAATATCAGTAGGCCAATGATTATTGATCCTGAAAGGAGTTTTATTCTTAAATATAAAAACAATTACTGTATTTTTATGCAAATAACACACACCTTCCATTTGTTTGTTTGCCAAGCTCTCTCTACCCCCAAGAGCTATTTTCGCAAGTGTGCCATGCGATTTTTTTTTTTTTTACAGAAACATTTTAAAAGAAATTGGCATAATGGTGCTTATGAAAATACCTCGGGGTGGGGGGGTGGGCACAGTTGGCAAACAAATGTAGAGGGCATGTATTATTTGTGTAAAATATGATATATAGCTATAATATGTACAATGTCAGAAGAGGTTTTTTTTTCCTTTCTTTCTCTTGTCTAATCATTAACTGATAATGAATAAGCCTGAATATTAAAATAAAACACTCAAATCTCTCCTTACTTGTCTCTTCCAGGGACAGTGTAGAAATTTTGAAAGAATAGCCAAAAAAACTTGCTCTGACCTTGTTCACACCATAAAAATATTAGTGCTTTATCAGACTACATAAATATCATGAATATTACAATTTTAGGGATTTACCAAAGAAACTAGAGAAATTATTTTGAAGAACCAAAAATTGTTTTTTGAATTAGATTTTATCCTTATATTTTTTGTATCTTATAATTTAACGTATTAACTTGGAGAAAGATTGAGAATTGCAATACAAATGAAACTTCATCGCTTACCATCAGTAATGAAGGGTAACACAGACAACTGCTTGCATTACTCTGGAGAGCCACAATTCTTCGATAGGAGTCCAAGATGGTGGATCTGCGCTGTGTTAGCTGATAGAGGACCTCTGCATGAATCTCTCTTCGCTCTCCGTTCTCTTTCAGTATTCTCACTCTGTTTGGTGTTTGGCTGAGTTCTTTATCTCTTCATTTGATGTTCTAGCATTTCAGGATTGTTGATTCTCTGTTTGGCTTAGTTTTTCAGATCTTTGCTGTGGAGGGGTGGCGTGGTGCTTCTGCCTAGAGCGCCATCTTGCCGTAGTTTTTTCTGGAGAGCCGCAATTCTTAATGTGATAAGAAAGAAGCAAGTCAACACCCAGAAAATGAGGAAATGCTTCTGGTGATCAAAGTCTCTAGACCCACGTTAATCTGCAAACTAATATTTAGTACCAGAAACTGCAGTAAGTTAGTTGATTTTTAAAAGCAGTAACCCCATATAGCAACAAGCAAAACAAAACAAAACACAATGTTGTGATATCTTAGAAACTCTTCAGAAGATTAACTATTTTCACATATCAAAGACATTTGTGAAGCAAGTATCAGCTGGCCAAAGATCAAAACTTATAAAACTTTAAAGTAATAATTAAACTAAGTCTTCACTGGCCTAAATGGGGAAGGAAAAAAAAAACAAGTTGCGAAAAAACCCTTCCAGAATGCTTGTCACCAACTTTATAAACCTACAAGCCAAGATCATTAGAATATACAGAATTTGACTGAGTATACAATGGGTGTGTCCCATTAAACAAGTATTTAAAGTAAAATAAAAATTAGTGGGAGAATCAAGTCCCTGTCTCTGTTTTGGGTGTGTTTTTACCTTGAACAGAACATTGATAACATGTGTCAATGACTAATGTTTGTCTCTGTCAAATGAAGATTATTTTTTATGTAAAATATATTATGGAATAATCTCAAATGATCTGTTAATCCTTGACATATCCTTATAGGAAGCCTACAACTTTATCTACTCATGTAATTGTCATGTTATTTGCTACATTATTGGCTCAATGTGTAAAAGCTAGTCTTTTCAGAAACTTTAGAAAATGTGTTGTTTTTGTAGATTATCTGACATTTTAGTAACTGTATACTAATTTTTTTCCTGGTAGATCTACTCTGTGGTAGTCATTAAGACTCATTCTCCAACTTCTGGACAAAGTTATGATTGAACTAAAATGTGTGTATTTTCAGGATGGAGCATTTAATAGCCAATTTGGAATCCACCAGAATTATCTTTTTTTCCCAATGACATTTCAGATGTTGGCGGTTTTTTAAGCCTGGGCCCCTAAATACTTACAATGGCAAGGCCTGACTGCTTACCGAAAAAGGAAAGTCCCACTGCCACTGCTGTGGACTTAATTCTGACTCAGAACTGTCCCATAGGGTTGCTAAGGCTGTTATCTTTATGAGGCAGATTACCCCATCTTTATCCTGCTGAGTGGCTGGTGGGTTCAAACACCAACCTTTTGGTTAGCAGCTGAGAGCTTAACCACTGTGGGCAACCAGGGCTCCTTAAAAGGGAAAGTAGATGCTAAAAATGGTAACATCAGTCGATTTTAATAACAATCAGCTATAAGAGCTATGGCTGCTAACCAAAAGGTCTGCAGTTCAAATCCACCAGCAGCTCCTTGGAAACCCTATGGGGCAGTTCTACTCTGCCCTATAGGGTCACTATGAGTTGGAATCGACTGGATGGCAATGGGTTTGATTGTTTTTTGTTTTATTGTGTTCATATGAATTATCTAGACTTGGAAATAATTGAATCTGATTATATGGTCAGCTTCTGAAATAAATGGGTTATATATCAAGGGTATATTCACTTATTTGGTACCTACTAATGAGGAAAATTTTTCTTAAGGGTCTTATTCACACTAACAATATAAGAAGAAGCAAAAATGATATAAGCAGAGCTGGTTTGTTTCAAATAAGAACTGAGGTTTTAACATTTATCCTCCACTCTGTTTGAACTTCATCTGAACTGTTGTGTCTTCATGGTAGCTACTTTCTAGAGATTACCTGGTTACTGTTCCTGCCCATTGTTATGGGATACTCTGTTTGCTGATTCTTTTGATTAAAACAGATAGATATAAACACTTCATATTTAAGCAAGATAAGCTGAGGAGGATACAGCTGAAAGGATCTACTATTGTTAGTAGACGGTGGAAACTAATTTGGGGGATGAGTTTCTTCCTATAATATAATGTGTAAATTCTAGTGTACTTTTAAAATTGTTTTATTTTTAAATTAGCTTATGAAAATTGGCAGAGCAAAGATATTTTTATTCCAGTTCCTTCCTCAGAACCTACTGAAAACAAAAATGAATGACAAATAGAAGGAAAATTAGTGTAATCAATGAATGAGGAAATAGCTACATACTAAAAAGTATATAATACACAAGCCAACTTCTGTGAAATTGGACCCAATTGAAGGACAAAATGGAAAGCTGCCAAGTATTGTTCAGAATTTGAGCAGGAAATCAACTTCCCAAATAGTGGCAGTCCTATCCAAATACATGGATTAAATTGATAAAATTTTAGTATATGGATAGGTCATAACAGAATTATAGAATATCATTGTGTAAACACAATTCAATATTGAAGAATGACAGAAGATGACAGCTGAAAGAGAAAATATAGAAAATATATTTAGTTCTTATTTTTATTTTCTATGGATTATACTTCCAGAGAAACAAATCTTCCAAAGCAGAAGTGAGGTAAATTATGCAGGGGAAGCAGTGATTGCTATATACTAACATCAAAATCCTGTGAATTAAGGGCTTTTCAAAAATCCATTTCAATGTCTTTAGCATCAAGAAGGAAAAAAGACTGTCAAAGGAAAGGAAATAAAACCTTTGGTGGGATGGTTTCAAAAAAACAAATCAGGAAAAAAAAAAAAAAAAAGGCCCTGTAACTTACTATCCCTATGCCACTCACTCTAATCTTCAAAAAAAAGTTCCACTTAAGAGTATAATAATCAAAACCAAAACAAAACACAGGATCTAAACATAAATACTGAATATTAAGGTAGGAAATGTGCATAAGCTTAAATACAATGAAAAATTTACATCATCTAAAAAATTAACCAAAGAAAAGATAAATATTTCAGATACATTGTGTCTCATAATTTCAAAAAAATTAATAATAGTATAGTGACTTCAAGAAAAAGAAGATCAAAGATAAAGGGTACAAATGTGATAATAAGACAGCACAAATATTTGATAAGAAATCTAGTAAATCATAAAAAAGAAGTTGAAGGGAAAAATAATTTCACGATAGAGATAAAAGTCCTTATAGTACCAAGGCCATAAAAAAAACTACTCATACAATCAAGCATAAGTTGACAGACTGGAGGAAAGCACACACACACACACACACACACACACACTCATCACACACATACATGCACAAACTAGAAAAGAAGATTTTAAAACAACTATATAAAGTGTGGAAAACCTGGTGGTGTAATGGTTAAGGGCTATGGCTGCTATCCAAAAAGTTGGCAGTTTGAATCCACCAGGCACTCCCTAGAAAATCTATGTGGCAGTTATATTCTGTCTTATAGGGTCGCTATGAGTTGGAACTGACTTGAGTGCAATGAGTTTAGTTTTGATTTATATAAAACATGGATTTTATGGAAGACAACTAAAAAGATCCAAAATATGTATAATTGGCAGAGAAGACACCAAAAATGGGAAAAACAATCTGCTTTAAAGATAAAGCAGATAATAATTTTAGGAAGACTTCAATCTGTTAATTGGTAGAGCATACATGTCTCAGAAAAACATGATGAAAGATCAACATGGAGACACATCCTGGAAAAGTAATGAAGAAAATCATATAGGCACTCAGGGAGAAAAACAAAGTTAAATTTGAAGAGAAAAAAATAAGGTAACTTAACCACCCTCAATGTCAATGTTTATTATTTATATATTGATTATTTTATATATGTTTATTATTTATTTATATATTCTCAGGCCAGTAAAAACTTTAGAGACTAGAATATTCATTATTCCTTCTAAAAACTAAAAATGTGATGATATTTAATATAATAAACATAACTAATTTATAAATAAAGCAAAATAAAAAACAATAATTGCTCTATAAGTCATAATGATTATTTTTATCTCAGAATTGGAGCAGTTATGTTTTCTGGCTTATACCACTCCATTATAAAAGAAGAAAAGATTGAAGTTGTCAAGGATTTCATTTTACTTGGATCCACAGTCAACATCCATGGAAGCAGCAGTCAATAAATCAAACAACGGGAGACAGGGCCAAGACGGTGGAGTAGTCAGATGCTTCTGGTGGACCCTGTTACAACAAAGACCTGAAAAAACAAGTGATTCAATTACATATGGCAATCTGGGAGCCCTGAACATCAAAGGCAGACTTGAGGAACCGGACTGAGTGGCAGGGGGACGGAGGCATGGTTCGGAAGCAGCAAGGAGATGCCAGACCTGACCCGGTGAGAGCCTGAGCCCTTCAGGCCTGAGCAGCTCATGGGTGAGCGGTAAAGCAAGCAATTGGTGGTGCTCGGGAGGTGCGTTTTCCACACGGGGAGAGATACAGTGCCAGAGAGTCTACACGGCCACCCAGAACCAGTGAGAAGTAGCCCTCATTGGTGAAAGATAAGTACTTGCGTATGGCTTACTGCATGGATCAAAAACACTCACCATAGGGAAAAACCTGTCCCATTTACCTACCTGCTCCCTGATCTGCACTGGGTCCCAGACTGGCTTCAGGAACTGCCGAGACCCCTGGGCTGGAAGTAGGATCCATCACACACCCAGAGATGTTCTCCCTGCCATGGAGAGTGAACAGATTAACAAATGGGTTAAAAATAAACTGCCAGCTCCCCAAAGCCAGGAACCCAGGGGAGGCACAGCTCTTTTGCCTAGGCACCGGCATAAGGGATCCATGGATTTTGAGTGCCTTTCCCTCTGCATAGACTTCTGTGGGGCCATCTCAGCAGAGTAGGCCCTCATTACTGCAGTACAACAGGATACATACCGGAAGTCTAACTTCAACTGTTTCAGCTGTGAAGTGGCAGGTTCTTGATATTTGACACTGTTTTGCCCATTAAGCAGGGCCTTCACCTACCCACATCAGGGGCCTCAGGACTGGTGGCTCCACTCACACCACCTAGCCACCTGCAATAGGGGCCTGTCTTAGTCATCTAGTGCTACTCTAACAGGAATACCACAAGTGGATGGCTTTACAAAGAGAAGTTAATTCTCTCACAGTCCAGTAGGCTACAACTCCAAATTCAGGGTGTCAGCTCCAGGGGAGGGCTTCCTATGTTGGCTCTGGAGGAAGGTCCATGTCATCAACCTTCCCTTGGTCTAGGAGCTTCTTTGAGGAGGAACCTCAGGTCCAAAGGAGGACACCCTCTTCTCCTGGCCTGTTTTCTTGGTGCTATGAGGTTCCCAATTCTCTGCTTGCTTACCTTTCCTTTTATCTCTTGTAAGGTAAAAGGTGGTGCAGGCCACACCCTACGGAAACTCCCTTTACATTGGATCAGGGATATGACCCCTGTAAGGGTGGTGTTACAATCCCACCCTAATCCTCTTTAACATAAAATTACAATCCCAAAATGGAGGCCAACCACACAATTCTGGGAATCATGGCCTAGCCAAACTGATACACACATTTTTTGGGGGACATAATTCAAACCATGGCAGGGCCGATGAATAAGAGGTGCCCCCCAGTCCTTAAAGCCAACAACATTAGGTGCTCATAGTCCAGCTGCAAAACTCACCCACCTACGTACTCTAGGGAACAGGGACATGCCTTCTTCCTGGACACTCAGGGGTGGCCATCAGCTCCCTGACTTGCTCAGAGTGTATCCCCCTGCTGCAGCCAGATGCCTGTGCCTATACCAATCACCCAAGCTTGTCTAGCACTGTAAGTGAGAGCCTACACCACACACTTGGTGGCTATCTACCTGGGCAACTAAGCTGAACCTATACAGGAGGAGTGGGAGGACTCCTGAGCTCACATACCTAGTAACAGATCTAACCACCTGGTGACAGGACTTTAGAGCTTCAAAGTTGCCAATAATCAAACTAGCTCATACAAAAAGCTTATATGGGCATAACAAAACAAAACAAGAAGCTAGGACACAGTAAGCAAAGATAAAATAAATAAATATAATAACTTATTGATGGCTCAGAGAAAACAGTCAATATCAAATCACATAAAGAGGCAATCCATGATGGCTTCAGCAAGCTCCCAAAATAAAGAATCAAGAAATTTTCCAGAGGAGGGAAATTTCTTGGAATTACCAGAGGCAGAATACAAAAGATTAATATACAGAACTCTTCAAGAAATTAGGAAGGAAATAAAGCAAAACACAGAACATGAAATAGAGGATATAAAAAAGATTAGAGACGAGCATAAGGACAAATTTAACAGGCTCCAAGAATCCAAAGAGAGAGAGCAATCAGAAATCTAGAAGGTTAACAATAAAATTTCAGAATTAGACAACTCAATAGAAAGTCATAGGAGCAGAATTGAGGCAATGGAAGTCAGAATTAGTGAGATTAAAGATAAAGCACTTGGCACCAACTTATTTCAGGAAAAATCATATAAAAGAATTTAAAAAAATGAAGTAACCCTAAGAATTATGTGGGAAGATATCAAGAGGAATAACCTGTGAGTGACTGAAGTGCCAGAATGGGGGTGGATAACAGAAAATACAGAGAGAATTGTTGAAGATTCGTTGGCAGAAAATTTCCCTGATATCATGAAAGAGGAGACACTATCTATCCAAGATGCTCATCAAACCCCACATACGGTAGATTCCAAAAGAAAGTCACCATGACATATTATAATCAAACTTGCCAAAATCAAAGATAAAGAGAGAATTTTAAGAGCTAGGGATAAACAAAAAGTCATCTACAAAGGAGAGACAATTAGAATAAGCTCAGACTACTCAGAAGAAACCATGCAGGCAAGAAGGCAATGGGATGACATATATAAAGCCTTGAAGGAAAAAAAAAACCCTGCCAACCAAGAATTGTATATCCAGCAAAACTGTCTCTCTAATATGATGGCAAAATTACAGTATTTCCAGATAAACAAAAGTTTAGGGAATTTGCAAAAACCAAACCAAAATTACAAGAAATACAAACGGGAGTCCTCTGGTTAGAAAATCAGTAACATCAGATAACAACCCAAGACTAGAACACAGGACGGAACAACCAGATATAAACCCAGATAGTGAAGTTACAAAAGTAAATCAAAGCTAACACACTGAAAATAGGGTAACAGATGTCAATATGTAAAAGATGACAACATTAAAAAAAAAAAGAGGAACTTAAAAAATGTGGACATAGATTTTTCATATGGAGGGGAAGTCAAGGTGATACAAAGAAAGAAAAGACTGGTATAAACTTAGAAAAAAAGGGGTAAATATTAAGATAACCACAAAGGAAACTAACAATCCTACAAGTCAAAATAAAAAACTAGACAAATATAAAGACTCAGCAAATACAAAATCAACAACAATGAAAAAGATGAAAAGAAAATACATGAGGAAAAACGACTTAGCACAGAAAATTAAGTGGAACGAAGAAACTGTAAACAACACAGAAAAAAAGACATCAAAATGACAGCACTAAACTGATACTTATCAATAATTACGCTGAATGTAAATGGACTAAATACACCAATAAAGAGACAAAGGGTGGCAGACTGAATTAAAAAAAACACAATCCTTCTATATACTGCCTACAAGAGACACATCTGAGACTTCAAAACACAAACAAACTAAAACTCAAAGGATGGAAAAAAATATATCAAGCAAACAACACTCAAAAAAGAGGAGGAGTGGCAATATTAATCTCTAACAAAATAGACTTTAAAGTAAAATCCACCACAATGGATAAGGCAGGACACTATATAATGATTAAAGGGTCAATACACCAGGAGGACATAACTATAATAAATATTTATGCACCCAATGACAGGGCTCCAAAATACATAAAACAAACTCTAACAGCATTGAAAAGAGAGATAGACAGCTCTACAATAGTAGTAGGAGACTTCAACACACCACTTTTGGTGAAGGAAAGAACATCCAGAAAGAAGCTCAACAAAGACACAGAAGGGCTACATGCTACAATCAAACAACTTGATCTCATAGACATAAACAGAACACTCCACCTAACTGCGGCCAAGTATACTTTCTCTTCCAGTGCACATGGAACATTCTCCAGAATAGACCACATATTAGGCCATAAAGCAATCCTTAACAAAATCCAAAGCATCGAAATATTACAAAGCATCTTTTCTGACCATAAAAGTACAAATCAACCACAGAAAAAGTAAGGGAAAAAAAATCAAACACATGGAAACTGAACAACACCTTGCTCAAAAACTACTGGGTTATAGAAAAAATTAAGGATGGAATAAAGAAATTCATAGAATCAAATGAGGATGAAAACACACCCTACCAAAACCTTTGGGACACAGCAAAAACAGGGCTCAGAGGTCAGTTTATAGCAATAAATGCACACATCCAAAAAGAAGAAAGGGCCATAATCAAAACATTAACCCCACAACTTGAACAAGTAGAAAGAGAGCAGCAAAAGAAGCCCTCGGGCACCAGAAGAAAGGAAATAGTAAGAATTAGAGCAGAATTAAATGAAATAGAGAATAGAAAAACAATTGAAAAACTTAACAAGACCAAAACCTGGTTCTTTGAAAAGAGGAACAAAATTGATAAACCATTGTCCAAACTGACAAGAGAAAACTGGGAGAGGAAGAAGATAACCTGTATAAGAAATGAGATGGATGATATCACAATAGACCCAACTGAAATTAAAAGAATCATAACAGAATACTATGAAAACCTGTACTCTAACAAATCTGAAAACCTAGAGGAAATGGACAAATTTCTATAAACTCACTACCTACCTAAACTAATACAAACAGGTAGAACAACTAAATAAACCCATAACAAAGGAAGAGATTGAAAAGGTAATTAAAAAACTCCCAACAGAAAAGAAAACCCCTGGCCCGGATGGCTTCACTGTAGAATTCTACCAAACATTCAGAGAAGAATTAAAATCACTACTGCTGAAGGTATTTCAGAGCATAGAAAAGGATGGAATACTCCCAAACTCATTCTATGAAATCAGCATAACCCTGATACCAAAATGAGGTAAGGACACCACAAAAAAAATTACAAACCAATATCCCTCACGAACATTGACATAAAAGTCCTCAACAAAATTCTAGCCAATAGAATTCAGCAACATATCAAAAAAAAAAAAAAAAAAATTCACCATGATCAAGTAGGATTTATACCAGGTATGCAGGGATGGTTCAACATTAAAAAAACAATCAATATAATCCATCACATAAATAAAACAAAAGACAAGAACCACATGATCTTATCAATTGATGCAGAAAAAGCATTCGACAAAGTCCAACACCCATTCATGATTAAAAATCTCAACAAAATAGGAATAGAAGGGAAATTCTTCAATATTATTAAAGGGATTTATACAAAGCCAACAGCCAACATCCTCCTAAATGGAGAGAGTTTGACAGCATTCCTCTTGAGAAAGGGAACCAGACAAGAATGCCCTTTATCACCACTCTTATTCAACACTGTGCTGGAGGTCCTAGCCAGAGCAACTAGACTAGAAAAAGAAATAAAGGGCACCCAAACTGGGAGGGAAGAAGTCAAAGTATCTCTATTTGCAGATGATATGATCTTATACACAGAAAAGCCCAAAGAATCCACAAGAAAACTACTGGAACTAATAAAAGATTTCAGCAAACTTTCAGGATACAAGATATACATACAAAAATCAGTTGGATTCCTTCACACCAACAGAGAACCTCGAAGAGGAAATCACCAGATCAATACCATTTACAATAGCCCCCAAGAAGATAAAATACTTAGGAATAAATCTAACCAGAGATGTAAAAGATCCATACAATTAAAACTACAAGACACTACTGCAGGAAACCAAAAGACACCTGCATAAGTGGAAAAACATACCTTGCTCATGTATAGGAGAATCAACATTGTGAAAATGTCAATTCTACCCAAAGTGATCTACAGATACAATGTAATCCCCACCCAAATTCTAAAGGCATTTTTCAATGAGATGGAGAAACAAATCACCAACTTCATATGGAAATGGAAGAGGCCCCGAATAAGTAAAACATTACTCAAGAAGAAAAACAAGGTGGGAGGCCTCACACTATCTGATTTTAGAACCTATTATACCACCATGGTAGTCAGAACAGCCTGGTACTTCTACAACAACAGATACATAGACCAATGGAACAGAATTGAGAATCCAGACATAAATTCATCCACCTATGAGCAGCTGATATTTGACAAAGGCCCAAAGTCAGTTAATTGGGGAAAAGACAGTATCTTTAATAAATGATGCTGGCATAACTGGATATCCATCTGCAAAAAACTGAAACAAGACCCATACCTCATACCATGCACAAAAATTGACTCATAATGGTCAAAGACTTAAATATAAAATCAAAAACGATAAAAATCATGGAAGAAAAAATAGGGACAA
Organism: Dugong dugon; assembly: GCA_030035585.1. Taxonomy (NCBI): domain Eukaryota; kingdom Metazoa; phylum Chordata; class Mammalia; order Sirenia; family Dugongidae; genus Dugong; species Dugong dugon. The sequence goes on from CM057465.1 coordinate 48,904,521, forward strand.
CACTAGGAGCCTTAATGCATGGCATAGACACAATATGAACCATAAATAACAATGCACAAGTACCAGAAGAGAAACTAGTTAACTGGGAGCTTCTAAAAATTAAACACTTATGCTCATCAAAAGACTTCACCAAAAGAATCAAAAGACAACCTACAGACTGGGAAAAAATTTTTGGCTACGACAAATCCCATCAGCATCTAATCTCTAAATTCTACAAGACACTGCAAAACCTCAACAACAAAAAGACAAATAACCCATTTAAAAAATGGGCAAAGGATATGAATGGGCACTTCACCAAAGAAGATATTCAGGCAGCTAAGAGACACATGAAAAAATGTTCACTATCATTAGCCATCAGAGAAATGCAGATCAAAACTACAATGAGATATCATCTCACCCCTACAAGACTAGCATTAATCCAAAAAACACAAAATAATAAATGCTGGGGAGGTTGTGAAGAGACTGGTACACTTATACACTGTTGGTGGGAATGTAAAATGGTACAACCACTTTGGAAATCAATTTGGCACTTCCTTAAAAAGCTAGAAATTAAAGTACCATATGATCCAGCTATCTGGATCCTTGAAACATATCCTAGAGAAATAAGAGCCCTCACACAAATAGACATATGCACACCCATGTTCATTGCAGCACTGTTCACAATAGCAAAAAGATGGAAAAAACCTAGGTGCCCATCAACAGACAAATGGATAAACAAATTGTGGTATATCCACACAATGGAATACTACACAACGATAAAGAACAACAATGAAGCCGTGAAACATCTTATAACATAGAGGAAGCTGGATGGCATTATGCTGAGTGAATTTAGTCAGTCACAGAAGGACAAATATTGTATAAGACCACGATTATAAGAACTCAAGAGAAGGTTTATACACAGAAGAAAACATTCTTTGATGGTTACGAGGGTGGGGAGGGAGGGTGAGGGTTATTTACTAATTAGATAGCAAATAAGAATTATCTGAGGTGAAGGGAAGGACAACACACACTACAGGGGAAGTCAGAACAACTAGACTAAACCAAAGCTAAGCAGTGTCCTGAATACAATCAAACACTTTGAGGGACAAAGTAGCAGGGGTAGGGGTCTGGGGACCATGCTTTCAGGGGACATTGAGGTCAATTGGCATAACAAAGTTTATTAAGAAAATGTTCTGCATCCTACTTTGGTGAGTGGTGTCTGGGGTCTTACAAGCTTGCAAGCAGCCGTGTAAGATGCATCAGTTGGTCCCAACCACCTGGAGTAAAGGAAAATGAAGAACACCAAAGACACAAGGAAAGTATTAGCCTGAGAGACAGAAAGGGCCACATAAACCAGAGACTTCATCAGCCTGAGACCAGAAGAACTAGCTGGTGCCTGGCTACCACCAATGACTGCCCAGACAGGGAACACAACAGAGAGTCCCTGATGGAGCAGGAGAAAGGTGGGGTGCAGAAATCAAATTCTAGTAAGAAGACCAGACTTAATGGTCTCACTGAGACTGGAGGAACCCCGGAAAGCATGGCCCCTGGATTCTCTATCAGCCCAGAACTAAAACAATTTCTGAGGCCAACTCTTCAGACAGGGATTGGACTGGACTGTGGGACATAAAGTGATACTGTAAGGAGTGTGCCTCTTAGCTCAAGTAGATACAAGAGACTAAACAGGCAGCTTCTGTCCGGAGGTGAGATGGGAAAGCAGAGAGGGTTAGGAGCTGGTTGAATGGACATGGGGAATCAGGCGTGGAAAGGAGGAGTGTGCTGTCACAGTATGGGGAGAGCAATTAGAGTCACATAACAATGTACGTATAAATTTTTGTATGGGAAAAAATAAAAAAATCAAATAACATATTGCATTGGGCAAATCTGCTGCAAAAGACCTCTTCAATGTGTTAAAAAGCAAGGATGTCACTTGGAGGACTAAGGTGTGCCTGATCCAAGCCACAGTATTTTCAATTGCTTCATATGCATGGGAAAGCTGGACAATGAATAAGGAAGACCGAATTAATGCATTCGAATTTTTGTGTTGGCAAAGAATATTGAATATGCCATGCACTGCCAGAAGAACAAACAAATCTGTCTGGAAGCACAGCCAGTATGCTCCCTGGAAGCGAGAATGGCAAGACTTTTTCTTATGTACTTTGGACATGTTATCCGGAGGGATCAATCCCTGGAGAAGGACATCATGCTTGATAATGTAGAGGCTCAGTGAAAAAGATGAAGACCCTCAACAAGATGAATTCACATAGTGGCTGCAACAATGGGCTCAAGCATAACACTGTTTGTGAGGAATGGTGCAGGACCAGGCAGTGTTTCGTTCTGTTGTACGTAAGGTTGCTATGACTTGGAGCTGACTCGACAGCACCTAACAATAACAACAACAGAGATTATAATACTATATTTCTATATTTCCTATAACATTTATTCAGTTAAAATTATTTAGCTCTTTAATCCATCTGAAATTTATTTTTGTAAGGTGTGGGGTAGGGGTTGAACATTGGATCCTTTTAGTAGATATCCCTTTTTCCCAATGTCATTTATTCAATAAAATATCTGTATCTCACTGATTTGAAATGCAATTGTTATTATAGGTCAAATTCCTGAGTATACATGGGTCCTTTTCTGTGTTATTTATTTTTTTAATTCTGTTCTATTGATCATCTGCTTATTTCTGTTCTGATGCCACTCTGTGTTAAGCGCTGTAACTTTGTAATACAGTTCGACATCCAACATGGCAAATCATTTTCAAAATGTTTTGAGTATTCCCATTTATATATACTTCCAATGAACTTGTAAAACAAAGTTTCATCAATCCAATTTGAGCAAAGATTTAAAAATATATATATATAGTTGTCTCATAACTTTTAGAAGTTAATGAGTGCTTTTAAAAATGTGTATGTTAACTGTAACGTTAACATTTGAAAAAAAATTATAGTATCTTACCAAGCAGAAAGTATTTTGGAATAAGAATGCTATATGAATGTATATGCTGTTGATGTCTCTGTATGAATGTCTATATTTTTGTTGTGTTAACAACCTAAGAAAATAATGGTTAGAACAGTTTTAATTTTACTATTCCAAAGAAAAGTAAACAAGCATCTTTCTCCCCCAGACTTAGCTGGGTCCATATTTAGACAAAGAATTAAACCAACCCCGATTCTCTTTCCAGTAAAGCCAAATGTTTTAGTGTGTGTGGAGTAAGTTTAGCAAATACCAATGTTTTCCATTTCCATGATTGGCACGAAACTGGCAGAAACTGTAATTTCTGGTTTCTTCTAATTCTGTTCAGTGAATATATTGGTAATGTGAGATATTATGCTATAGATACTGTGATTTAATAGTTATATGGACAGAAAGACTATGACATTGCATTAATGTTGACTCTGCACAAGAAAGTATACAGATTAACAAAAGGTATATATAGAACTTTTAGTAAAACCACTTGCAAGTTCTCCATACAGTTGACACCACTGGTGTAAATAAGTGAGCTGGATTAATGACATCACACACACACACACACACACACACACACATGCATACACATACACTGTATTCGGTAAGGACAGTTTGTAAACTCTATATATCTGGGATTGATAATGCAAAAATGGTAACACTGAGCATGAAGGAAGCAGGAAGATCATTTCATATTGTGGGGCTTCAGAGAGTATAGTGCTTCCAAACATGAAGCATAGCGAGAAATGCAGAACTCAATTATTCTTTGGCTACTATTGCCTCTGTCATAACCACATGTCACTGTTTAGCCAACTCCAGTTTAACGAGTTCTTTATTTCACACTAAACCAGTTGCTGTTGTGTAAACACTGATTCATGGTGACTCCATGTATGTCAGAGTAAAACTGCTCCATATGGTTTTCAATGGCTAATTTGTTTAAGTAGATTGCTAGGTCTTTCTTCTAAGGCACCTCTAGATGGATTCAAATCTGTGATCTTTTTGTTAGTGGCCAAGCATGTTAACAGTTTACATTACCCAGGGGCTCCTATTTTACATTAATCAGAATTTTTTTTTCCCAAAGCTGAGCCACTATGCCGGACTCAGAATGGTTGAAACCAGAAGAATATCTAAACTTGACCGTATGCTGAAAGAGAACAAAGTCACCTCTCATGACCTTCATGGCCTTGGTGTTGAGCACACATCAAAAATCCAGACCCTTTCTTCCTTCCTGGTGATCCTGCCTTGGAATCCTTAATGTATTTTCTTGCCCACAGAGCTCAGTTGAGAACAACCCAGTGCATCCATAACATTGAAATTCCAAAGGGCTGAGATTTCATTTCATCTCAAAACAGCACTACAAGCTAGATATTATCATAACTTCTATTTTATAGATGAGAAGATTGAGGTGCAGAGAGATTGAGTAACTTGACCAATATTACAGTGAGCAGGTGTTAGAACCAATATTACAGTGATAGGAGGACAGACAGTGCCACTTCAGTGTCTGTACTCCTAACCACTACATTAAACTGCCTCCAAAAACAGACCAGAGAAAGGGAATTTTCAAGAAGATTCCACATGGACATTGTGATGGCTAAGGCTGTGTGTCTTCTTGGCTAGGCCATGATTCTCAGTGGTTTGGCAGTTATAATATAGTTTTGCAGCTATGTAATGCTGTAATCACCTCCACGATGAGATCTGCTGTGAGCAGCCAATCAGTTGAAAGGGAGTTGCCTTGGGGGTGTGGCCTGCATCCAATATATATGGGCTTTCTTGCAAAGCTTGCTGGATTTTCTCTCTCTGGATCCTGCATCCAGCTTATCATCATCTGACCTCCGCTTGAGCCAGTGGCTTGCTGTATTGCCTGCCAATCTTGGGATTTGTTGACCTCAGAGGCCTATGAGCCAGCAGTCTGCTGTCTGACCTGCTGATCTTGGGTTTGTCAGTCCCTGCAGCTATGTGAGTCAGGAAAAGCCTGACACCTGAGGCCTGACCCACGGACTTTGGACTTTCCAGTCTCTACAACCACATGGGACATTTCCTTGATATAAATCTCTCTCTCTATATATATATATATATATATATGTATATATATAAACATACACACACTTCACTGGTTTTAAGGAGCCATGGTGGCACAGTGGTTAAAGTGCTCAGCTGCTAACCAAAAGATTGGCAGTTCAAACTCATCCGCCACTCTGCGGGAGAAAGAAGTGGCACTATGCTTCCATAAAGATTTACAGCCTTGGGAACCCTGTGAGGTTGCTATGAGTCAGAATCGACTCAATGGCAGAAGGTTTGGTTGGTTACTGGTTTTGCTTCTTTAGAGTATCCAGCCTAAGACAGACACACAACTGTACACAGGCTGCATATCTCTTCAGGAATCTGACCATCTTTCTAACCACCACCAGAAAGAATATTATAAGAACCAACTATAATAATTAAACAGTGGCTGTTTGATAAAACGTATATGTGTGGGAATGACAATATCTTAGAAATCTTAAAATTTTCCATAAGTACTGTAGCATATGATTCTGAACCAATGGTATTGAATGAAGAAGTCCAAGCTGCACTGAAGGTATTGGGGAAAAACAAGGCTCCAGGAATTGACGGGATACCAACTGAGATGTTTCAACGAAAAGATGCAGTGCTGAAAGTGCTCACTCATCTATGCCAAGAAAGCAAGCAAGGTTGTTTCACATGCATATCACAAGATGCTAATAAGTCTTCTTCCAGCCCTAATGCTGCATTCTTCTTCATATAGCCCAGCTTCTCAGATTGTTTGCTCAGCATGCAGATTGAGTAAGTATGGTGAAAAGATACAACTCTGACACACATCTTTCCTGATCTTAAACCACGTAGTATCTCCTTTTGTATTTGAATGACTGCCTCTTTGTCCATGTACACGTTCCACATGAGCACAAGTAAGTGTTCTGGAATTCCCATTCTTCACAATGTTGTCCATAATTTGTTATGATCCACATAGTTGAATGCCCTTGCATAGTCAATAAAACATAGGTAAACATCTTTCTGGTATTCTCTGCTCTCAGCCAAGATCCATCTGACATCAGCAATGATATCCCTAATTCCACGTCCTCTTCTGAATCTGGCCTGAATCTCTGGCAATTTCCTGTTAATGTACTGCTGCAACTGCTTCTGAATTATCTTCAGCAAAATATTACTTGTGTGTGATGGTAATGATATTGTTCAATAATTTCCTCATTTTGTTGGATCACCTTTCTTTGGAATGGGCACAAATATGGATATCACAAAAATCCTCACAACTGGACCAATAAACAACATCATGATAAACGGAGAAAAGATTGAAATTGTCAAGGATTTCATTTTACTTGGATCCACAATCAACACCCATGGAAGCAGCAGTAAAAAAATCAAACATATTGCAGTGGGAAAATCTGCTACAAAATAACTCTTTAAAGTGTTAAAAAGCAAAGACATCACTTTGAGGACTAAGGTGTGCCTGACCCAAGCCATGGTGTTTTCAGTCACCTCATATGCATGAGAAAGCTGGACAATGAATAAAGAAGACTGAAGAAAAATTGATACTTTTGACTTACGCTGTTGGCGAAGAATATTGAATATACCATGGACTGCCAGAAGAACAAACAAATCTGTCTTGGAAGAAGTACAGCCAGAATGCCCCTTAGAAGGGAGGATGGTTAGACTTTGTCTCACATACTTTGGACATGTTATCAGGAGATACCAGTCCCTGAAGAAGGACATCATGCTTGGTCAATTAGAGGGTTATCTAAAAAGAGGAAGATCCTCAATGAGATGGACTGACACAGTGGCTGCAACAATGGGCTCAAACAGCAGCAATTGTGAAGATGGTAAAGGACCACGCAGTGTTTCATTCTGTTGTACATAGGGTTGCTATTAGTCAAAATGGACGGAAGGCACATAAACCGATCTTGCCAGGAGCATCTGGGTGAACTCAAACTGCCAAAGTCTTGGTTATTTCCTGAGGGCTTAATCATTTGTGCCACCAGGGTTTCTCTGTCTCTGTCTCCAAACACATACACACACACACACCCACACACACACACACACACACACACACACACCCTTAGACCATTTCTGTAGGTAAGCAGAAGATTGTTTCAGAGAGAAGCAGGCAGATTTATGTAAGAATATAGGATGTCCATTTGCTTTCAATAGCTTTCCTTTATGGCCTAAAATTTTCATGTAATTCTATAAATACGCTGTTGAACAGAAATGTTTTGCGAATAAGTCCAGTTAAAAGACTTAGGCAATGAGTCCAGCTGTGTTACCACTTTCTTAATTAGAAAACATGCCAACAGTTAGTATGTGTAAAGAGATGTTTTAGGCAAAAAACTCGTTAATATGCTCATCTCATGTAAGTACTCTAGAAACCCAAATTAAGAGCATATTTTCTCTTATCAGGATCACAATATACTTTTCCTACATGAAGCACTTATATCACAGTGAAAATTTCCCTTTTCCCTTAGATACCTATGGGAAAGAGCTTTTAAATATTGCATTTGTTTTGGCTCAAAGGCAAATTGTGGGTTATCTGAATTTCTCTTCAGTTTCACAATTCTCCATGGATTAGCTGTTTCCTCAGCAAATTTTCCTTGATCATGATGGAAATTTAGGCAAACATGTGTTTATCTTTTCCAGCAGTAAAATAGTGTTATCTGAGGGGCTCACTCTGTGGTATTCAGGGTACTGGCCTTGCCTATAGCCAATAGCAGCTTGGACCAGACCATGATCTAGGTTGCAATATTTGGGCTGGTTTAAAAGCTCATTCTGGGCCAGCTTGTTCAAGTTACAAACCACAGTGTGATGGGATCTCTTACAAATTTCAAGAACAGCCCTTCTGGGGCAATATTTTAGTGTGGTTAAATACCAGCCACCATCTTCCTCAGCCCAGCCAGGGAGCTATGTAGTCCATTTCTGTGGGCCAGTATGGAAAAATGACCATTGACAGAAATATTTCATATTTTTCACATACATGGGTTATACTCTCTCTTCTACTCTCTTTCTCAAACCAGTTTTTCTTCTCTTTTTTTCAGCTTTTCCAATGTTTTCTAAGTTTTTTCTCCTATCATGGATATTAAAAATCCTTCCAATGCAGATCAAAACTACAGTGAGATATCATCTCACCTCTACAAGGCTAGCATTAATCCAAAAAACACAAAATAATAAATGCTGGGGAGGTTGTGGAGAGACTGGTACACTTATACACTGTTGGTGGGAATGTAAAATGGTACAACCACTTTGGAAATCAATTTTGCACTTCCGTAAAAAGCTAGAAATAGAAGTACCATACGATACAGCTATCCCGCTCCTTGGAATATATACTAGAGAAATAAGAGTTGTCACACGAATAGATATATGCAAACCCATGTTCATTGCAGCACTGTTCACAATAGCAAAAAGGTAGAAGAAACCTAGGTGCCCATCCACGGACGAATGGATAAACAAATTGTGGTATATCCGCACAATGGAATACTACACAACGATAAAGAACAACAATGAAGCCGTGAAACATAACATAGAGGAAGCTGGAGGGCATTATAGTGAGTGAATGTAGTCAGTCACAGAAGGACAAATGTGGTATAAGACCACTGTTATAAGAACTCAAGAAAAGGTTTAAACCCAGAAGAAAACATTCTTTGATGGTTACGAGGGTGGGGAGGGAGGGTGAGGGTTATTTACTAATTAGATAGCAAATAAGAATTATCTGAGGTGAAGGGAAGGACAACACACACTACAGGGGAAGTCAGAACAACTAGACTAAACCAAAGCTAAGCAGTGTCCTGAATACAATCAAACACTTTGAGGGACAAAGTAGCAGGGGTAGGGGTCTGGGGACCATGCTTTCAGGGGACATTGAGGTCAATTGGCATAACAAAGTTTATTAAGAAAATGTTCTGCATCCTACTTTGGTGAGTGGTGTCTGGGGTCTTACAAGCTTGCAAACAGCCGTGTAAGATGCATCAGTTGGTCCCAACCACCTGGAGTAAAGGAAAATGAAGAACACCAAAGACACAAGGAAAGTATTAGCCTGAGAGACAGAAAGGGCCACATAAACCAGAGACTTCATCAACCTGAGACCAGAAGAACTAGCTGGTGCCTGGCTACCACCAATGACTGCCCTAACAGGGAACACAACAGAGAGTCCCTGATGGAGCAGGAGAAAGGTGGGGTGCAGAAATCAAATTCTAGTAAGAAGACCAGACTTAATGGTCTCACTGAGACTGGAGGAACCCTGGAAAGTATGGCCCCTGGATTCTCTGTCAGCCCAGAACTAAAACAATTTCTGAGGCCAACTCTTCAGGCAGGGATTGGACTGGACTGTGGGACATAAAGTGATACTGTAAGGAGTGTGCCTCTTAGCTCAAGTAGATACAGGAGACTAAACAGGCAGCTTCTGTCCGGAGGTGAGATGGGAAAGCAGAGAGGGTTAGGAGCTGGTTGAATGGACATGGGGAATCGGGTGGAAAGGAGGAGCGTCCTGTCACAGTATGGGGAGAACAATTAGAGTCACATAACAATGTATATATAAATTTTTGTATGGGAAAATTAAAAAAAAAAAAAAATTCTTCCAATATTTAAGTGTTCAATAGCAGGACCCCAGAAGGAAATACCATTATATATTTTTTGAAACCCATTGTAAATTCTGATGGTTTACAAAGGGAGAGCTGTCAATAATTAATTATTTTGTGTGCCAGGCCCTGAGCAAAATGTGTTTTAAAGTGCATTAAAGATAATGCAGATAACATAGTGGGGATACCAGAGCAAAGGGAAGAGTTAAAGAATAGTCTTAAATATTATATACAAATTAGAAATTTTAGAGAAATCATGGATTCAGAGACGTGAAAGAAACCAACAACTATTGACTACCATTCACGTGCCAAGTGCAAAATTAGGCATTCCTTACAAACCTGTGTATTAAATTACATTATTCTATGTTTTATAGACAAAGAAACTGAAACTCACATAAGCTTAAGAAATATTCTAAGGCCTCATACCTCATAAATGGTGGTGGCAAACTTAAATTCAGGTCTGCATGGCTCTGTAATTAGTGGTATTTCTATTACTCCACATTATAACTTTAATAAATGCATGAACAAAACAACAGCCACTTAAAACAAAACAAAAAGATTGTGGCAGGCAATGTTAGTTGACTACTCAGCACCCATTCCCAGTCCCTTCCTTCCAGCACCCATTTCCCACCAACCACTGCAGAAGCTGAAAAAGCCACATATACTAACAATTTCAGCCTTTCTGATTACTATAGGTGCTCCTGTGGCAAAGTACCAGTCAATTAGAGTTTGAAAGAGAATTCTCGAAATTTTCTTACCTTATAAAAGGAGGAAGCCATGAAAAGAATATTTTTGCCCCATCCCTTCCTCCCTGTCATGTGATAATGTGATACTTGGAGCAGCTTCAGACACTGGAAATGCCCTTGTCAATCTGCAAAAAACTTGTATATTGTCAAATCCAAAGGGCCCTCTCTCTCCTCTTTGTTTCTTGACATCTCAGTCCCATTCAATGCAGTTGGCTACTCCCTGTTTCTACAAACACTTTCCTATCTTGGCTTCTGTGATTACATTTTAAAATGCAACCCTGCACCAAACTTTGCAAAGTGTCCTAGGCCATTTTGGATTGGTATAACAATTTGGTTCTTTGTGTTAGATAATGATAGCCTTCAGTGGTTAGGGAAAAGCAAGAATTAACGCTTAACCTTCAAACTCATTTTCAGATTATAATGAAAATGAGATTCAGACTGAACTCTACCATACTTACAAATTTTTAACTGCATGCAGACACAAAGTGAATCTTGCAACCTATTTTGTAAGTTCATCTATGTCTTCAACAGATATTTATTATGTTTATTATGTTACATAACAGGCATTATTTTGAGCATTTGGGGTATTTAGTGAAAAATAAAAGTTTAAAAACCCCTGCCCCATGAAGCTTATATTCTAGCGAGGGGATACAGATAACACACATTTATATGAAATGTAAATTTATATAACAGACTAAAAAAATCAATTAAATAATAGGTGGTGGGTAGTGAGTGCTATGGAGAAAGAAAAAATAGAGTAAGGTTAAAATGAATGAGACAGTGAAAGTAGTTGTTGGGGGAGGATAAAATTTCAAAAAAGGAGAAAGGTTAGATTTCAAAAAGAGGGTGACATTGGAGCAAAATACTTGAAGGATATGAAAGAGTTAGTCATGTGGATATCAGGGGAAAGAAGTTGCAGTAAGAGGGACCAGCCAGTACAAAGACCTCAATGCAAGAGTATACCTGGAAGGTTTAAGAAACAACAAGGAGGCCAATGTACCTGCAGCAGAGTTGTCAAGGGAGAGAGCAGTACGTCCCAGGTCTCTTTACTTTCAACTGTTTCAACCACATCTTTCATGAAAGATTCATTTGAGGCAAACATGGTGCTATTAACAGAGGTAGCATTTTCTTATTCTATAAATCAAACCAAACCACACTCGTTGCCGTCCAGTCGATTCTGACTCATAGTGACCCTATAGGACAGAGGAGAATTACCCCATAAGATTTCCAGGGAGAACTTGGTGGATTTGAACTGCCATCTTTTTGGGTAGCAGGCGAACACTTAACCACTATGTCACAAGGGTTCCACCTCAAATACCCAGAAATTTCTGAATTCACAGTGAGACCCAGGACTCTTTCTGAATCCTGACTCAGGTGCCTTCTGAAAGGTGAAGAGTAAAGGGCCTACTACATCTTAGATCTATTTCATACAGGGTGAGAAGCATCTCACCTGTCTTAAATAAAACTAATTTCAATGAAGAAAACACATTTCTAAACATCCCTTATACTAATTAAAAAGTTACTAAATTTACCAGTGAAACACCACTTCCAATATTAGCAAGGCCTTGCATGTTGATTATCTTAAGACAAAGATGCTCTGGAGTGTGACCCTTCTGATTAACTGAGAAGCCCCTTATTCCCTGTGAACTCTTGAGTAAGGCAACAGAATGACACATACATCACATAACAGTGTTTATGCTGACGTGTGATAAAATAAATTACAGACATCATAACACACTCTTGTGATTTTTTACTACGACACTGGCCAATGTTTCTTAGTGATCTTTGTTTATAGGTATGGAATCAACTGTAGATGTTCAGCTGCCTAGGTTTAAAGCCTAACACCCTCTTTTATTACTAAAAGGCATTAAATATTGTCCATATGCTGATTGCTCTCAAAATGTCTGTCACTGGCCTTGACCTTTCCCTTGAGTCCCAGAGTCTCATATATAATCACCTGACATCTCCACCTGGATGGCTAATTATAGGCTCAACTCATCACAGCTGAAACAAATTATTTGATTCCCACACCTAGCTCCCAGGAAAGAAAAAATAAAAAAAATTCTGTTATGTTCTGGATCTTCTCCATCTCAGCAGATAGTACCACTTTCTACCTGGTTTCTCAAGTCAAAAACAATGGAGCTAGCCTTGATTTGTTCTTTCCTCTTATCCCCTGTATCTAATCCAGCAAATCCGGTTACTCTATTTTACTTCCAAAATATTTTTATAATTGTTCCACTTCACTCCAGTCTCCCCATCACAACCCTAGTCCAAATCAGCATCATTTCTTAACTGGCCCATTGCAATAGCATCCATATTTTTTTCCCTGCTTCCTGCATCACTGCTGTCCTTTGTTCACATAGCACATAGTGATCATTTTAAAACACACATCAGATCATATTTTTCCCTTGCTTTTTGTTGTTGTGTGCTGTCGAGTTGATTCTGACACGTAGCAATCCTATAGGATAAAGTAGAACTGCCCCATAGGGTTTCCTAGGCTGTAATCTTTATGGGAGCAGATCTCTAGGTCTCTTCTCCCGCTGAAGGGTTCAAACCGCTGATCTTTCTCCCATTAGCAGTCAAGCACTTAACCATTGCGCCACCAGCGCTCCTTGCTCCTTTGCTTAGAACCTTGTAATGGCTTCTCACTGCGTTATATAAAAATTTAAATGCTTCCCACACTCTCCATAACCTGGATGCCCATCTCCCTGTCCTCTTTTTGTACTGCCTACTCCATTCCACTCTCCTATTTGCTCATTACTCTTTAACCACACTTGCTTCCTTTCTGTTGGTGGAGTAACCGAGTCCTTTACCAATTCATGAACCTTGTACTTTCTGTAACCTCTGTTTTGGTGCTCTTTACTCAGATCCCCACGCAGCTGGCACCTACTCATTTTTTAGGTCTCTGCTCAAATTCTCAGAAAAGGCTTCCATGGAAACCTAACTCATGTTGCTTCTCCCTAGACCTTCCACATTCACCCTCCATTGCATTAGCCTGTTTATTTCCTCTCTAACACCGTCCACAATCTGTAATTCTCTATCTACTTGTTTGTTACTTATTTATTCTTGTTTTCCCAAGAGAACGCAAGTCTTGTGAGAGAAAGGACCTCACCTGTCCTGTTCACAGCTACATTCCCAGTGGCAATTCCAATGTCTGATCTATACATTTTGTTGTTGTTGTTAGGTGTCATTGAGTTGATTCTGACTCATAGCAACCCCATGTATAACAGAACGAAACTGTGCATGGTCCAGCACCATCTTCACAATCGTTTCTATGTTTTAGCCCACTGTTGCAGCCACTGTGTCAATCCATCTCATTAAGGGTCTTCCTCTTTTTCGCTGACCCTCTACTTTAGCAAGCATGATTTTCTTCTCCTGATAACATGTCCAAAGTTAAGTGAGATGGAGTCTCACCATCCACACTTCTAAGGAACATTCCCGCTGTACTTCTTCCAAGACAGATGTGTTCGTTCTTCTGGCAGTCTACGGCTGTCTTAATTATCCAGTTCTGCTATAATAGAAATACCATAAATGGGTGGATTTAACAAACAGAAATTTATTTTCTCACAGGTAAGAAGGCTAGAATTCTGAATTCAGGGTGCTGGCATTAGTGGAAGGCTTTCTCTCTCTCTGTCGGCTCTGGAGGAAGGTCCTTGTCTCTTTCAGCTTCTGCTCCTGGGCGACCTTCATGTGGCTTGGCATCTCTTTTACCCCATCTATGCTTGCCTAATCTACTCTTTTTATCTCTTGATTGACTCAAGACACACCCTACACTAATCTTGCCTCATTAAAGTAACAAAAAACTCATTCCCAAATGGGATTATAACCACAGGCATAGAGGTTAGGATTTACAACACATATTTTGGGGGGACACAATTCAATCACATAACAATATTCTTCACCAGCACAATAATTCAAATGTATCAATTCTTCTTTGGTCTTCCTTATTCATTGTCCAGCTTTCACATGCATATGAGCCCTTTGAAAATACTATACATATAGTACTCAGTACATATTTGTTAAAGGAATGAATGAAAACAAAGGGGTTTGTAGAAGGTAAGAAGTGAAATCTCATGAATCATAAGATGCTACAAGGCAAAGTGGCTCTAGAGACCAATATCTTCTAACCCACTTACCTTCCTGATGAAAAATGAGTGGGGTTAACTTGTCTTAAGCTGAGGTAGTAAGTGGCTGGAATCTGGGTATCCTGATAGTAAATGCAGTGTTTTCCACTAAACAAGTAGCTCATAAACTTGTTCCATGATGATGTTTTCACTAGATGGTGTTGAAATGAAAAATGAGAACAATGTTACATGTAGTTATATGTTTACAACTGCCCTTTCTTGGAAAAGGACACCTTTAGGTAATGTCCTTTATTTCCTTTTGTATTAAACATTTTCTATTTTATAAAATGATGCTGATGGTAGATAGTATTTTTTTAGATGTTATACTTGGACAAAATAAAAAAATTGAATATCATAAACTGGTACCTCTTTGTTGTTTTTGTTGTTTGATTTTGTTTTTAACTTTAGAAAGACTTAATTTCAAAATCCTGATAATCAAACAGCTCTTAATAAATCTAGTGATTAGAAGTGATTTATTTATACATCCTACCTCACCATCCTTCCAGCCCAACTAAATCGAGTTAACCAATAAGAACAGCCTGGTATATCCTTCCACATCTTTCCCCACACTTATGCATAGCATGAATGTGAATACACATACATGCACATAAGAATACACACACACAGTTTTGATTTTGATGTAATAAAAGAGAATCATACTATGCACATTACCCTACAATTTTCTTTTTTTAAATTTATTGTTGTACTTTAAGTGAAGGTTTCCAATTCAAGTTAGTCTCTCATACAAAAATTTATACATACATTCTTATGTGACCCTAGTTGCTCTCCCTATGCTGTGACAGCACATTCCTCCTTTCCACCCCTGATTTCCCTTGTCTGTTCAACCAGCTCCTGACCCTCTCTGCCTTCTCATCTGACCTCCGGACAGGAGCTGCCCATGTGGTCTCACGAATCTACTTGAGTGCAGAGGTACACTCTTCACGTGTATCATTTTATATTCCATAGTCCAGTCTAATCTTTGTCTGAAGAGTTGGTCTCGGGAATAGTTTTAGTTCTGGGTTAACAGAGAGTCTGCGGGCCATGCATTCTGGGGTTCCTCCAGTTTCAGTCAGACCATTAAGTCTGGTCTTTTTATTAGAATTTGAGTTCTGCATCCCACTTTTCTCCTGCTCATCAGGGACTCTCTGTTGTGTTTCTTGTCTGGGCAGACATTGGTGGTAGCCAGGCACCATCTAGTTTGTCTGGTCTCAGGCTGATGTAGTTTCTGGTTTATGTGGCCCTTTCTGTCTCTTGGGCTAATACTTTCCTTGTGTCTTTGGTGTTCTTCATTCTCCTTTACTCCAAGTTAGGTGTGACCAATTGGTGCTTCTTAGATGGCTGCTCGCTAGCTTTAAGGCCCCAGAAGCCACTCACCAAAGTAGGATGCAGAACACTTTCTTAATAAACTTTGTTATGCCACTTGACGTAGATGTCCCCTGAAAGCATGGTCCCCAGACCCCCTCCACTGCTACTCTGTCCCTTGAAGTGTTTGGTTGTATTCAGGAAACTTCTTAGCTTTGGTTTAGTCCAGTTGTGCTGATTTCCCCTATAGTGTGTGCTGTCCTTCCCTTCACCTAAGGTAATTCTTGTCTACTTTCTAGTTAGTGAATAACCCTCTCCCTCCCGCCCCACCCTCGTAACCATCAAAAAATGTTTTCTTCTGTTTAAACCTTTTCTTCAGTTCTTATAATAGTGGTCTTATACAATATTTATCCTTTGGCAACTGACTAAATTCACTCAGCATAATGCCTTCTAGATTCCTCCATGTTATAAGATGTTTCACAGATTCATCATGGTTCTTCATCATTGTGTAGTATTCCATTGTGTGAATATACCACATATTTGTTTATCTGTTTGTCCATTGATGGGCATCTAGGTTGTTTCCATCTTTTAGCTATGGTGAACAGTGCTGCAATGAACATGAGTGTGCATATATCTATTCATGTGACAGCTCTTATTTCTCTAGGATATATTCCAAGGAGTGGGATTTTTGGATCATATGGTACTTCTATTTCTAGCTCTTTAAGGAAGTGTCAAATTGATTTCCAAAGTTGTACCATTTTAACGTTCCCACCAACAGTGTGTAAGTGTTCCAGTCTCTCCACAGCCTCATCAATATTTATTATTGTGTGTTTTTTGGATTAATGCTAGCCTTGTTGGAGTGAGATGGTGTCTCATTGTAGTTTCGATTTGCATTTCTCTAATGGCTAATGATAGTGAGCATTTCTTCATGTGTCCATTAGCCACCTAATTGTTCATATCCTTTGCCCATTTTTTGATTGGGTTATTTGTCTTTTTGTTGTTGAGGTTTGGCAGTATCTTGTAGATTTTAGAGATTAGACACTGATCAGACTTGTCGTAGCCAAAAACTTTTTCCCAGTCTGTAGGTTGTATTTTAATCTTTTGGTGAAGTCCTTTGACGAGCATAAGTGTTTGATTTTTAAGAGCTCCAAGTTAACTAGTTTCTCTTCTGGTGTTTGTGCATTGTTACTTATGATTCGTTTTCTGTTTATGCCATGTATTAGGGCTCCTAGCGTTGTCCCTATTTTTTCTTCCATGATCTTTATTGTTTTTGATTTTATATTTAGGTCTTTGATCCATTTTGAGTTAGTTTTTGTGCATGGTGTGAGCTATGGGTCTTGTTTCAGTTTTTTGCAGATGGATATCCAGTTATGCCAGCATCATTTGTTAAAGAGACTGTCCTTTCCCCAGTTAACAGACTTTGGGCCTTTGTCAAATATCAGCTGCTCACAGGTGGATGAATTTATGTCTGGATTCTCAGTTCTGTTCCATTGGTCTATGTATCTGTTGTTGTACAAGTACCAGGCTGTTTTGACTACTGTGGTGGTATAATAGGTTCTAAAATCGGGAAGTCTGAGGCCTCCCACTTTGTTCTTCTTCAGTAATGATTTACTTCTCTGGGGCCACGTCCCTTTCCCTATAAAGTTGGTGATTTGTTTCTCCATCTCATTAAAAATGCCGTTGGAATTTGGTTCGGGATTGCATTGTATCTGCAGATCACTTTGGGTAGAATTGACATTTTCACAGTGTTGAGTCTTCCTATCCATGAGCAAAGTATGTTTTTCCACTTATGCAGATCTCTTTTGGTTTCTTGCAGTAGTGTCTTGTAGTTTTCATTGTATAGGTCTTTTACATCTCTGGTTAGATTTATCCTAAGTATTTCGTCTTCTTGGAGGCTATTTATCTTCTTGGTATTGATATGGTGATTTTGTCTTGGAAGTTATCTTTGTTGGTGTAGAGGAATCCAACTGATTTTTGTATGTTTATCTTGTATCCTGATACTTTGCAGAAATCTTCTATTAGTTCCAGTAGTTTTCTTGTGGGTTCTTTGGGGTTTTCTGTGTATAAGATCATATCATCTGCAAATAGAGATACTTTGACTTCTTCCTTACCAATTTGCATGCCCTTTATTTCTTTTTCTAGCCTAATTGCTCTGGCTAGGACCTCCAGCACAGTGTTGAATAAGAGTGGTGATAAAGGGCATCCTTGTCTGGTTCCCTTTCTCAAGGGGAATGCTTTCAAATTCTCTCCATTTAGGATGATGTTGGCTGTTGGCCTTGCATAAATGCCCTTAATTATGTTGAGGAATTTCCCTTCTATGCCAATTTGTTGAGAGTTTTTATCATGAATGTGTGTTGGACTTTGTCAAATACCTTTTCTGCATAGATTGATAAGATCCTGTGGTTCTTGTCTTTTGTTTTATTAATGTGATGGATTACATTGATTGTTTTTCTAATGTTGAACCATCCCTGCATGCCTGGTATAAATCCCACTTGATCATGGTGAATTATTTTTTTGATATGTTGCTGAATTCTATTGGCTAGAATTTGGTTGAGGATTTTTGTGTCACTGTTCATGAGGGACATTGGTCTGTAATTTTCTTTTTTTGTGGTGTCTTTACCTGGTTTTGGTATCAGGGTTATGCTGGCTTCATAGAATGAGTTTGGGAGTATTCTATCCTTTTCTATGCTCTGAAATACCTTTAGTAGTAGTGGTGTTAACTCTTCTCTGGAAGTTTGGTAGAATTCTCCAGTGAAACCATCCAGGCCATGTTTTTTTTTTGTTGTTGGGAGTTTTTAAATTACCTTTTCAATCTGATCTTTTGTTATAGGTTTATTTAGTTTTTCTGCCTCTGCTTGTGTTAGTTTAGGTAGATAGTGAGTTTCTAGAAATTTGTCCATTTCCTCTAGGTTTCCAAATTTGTTAGAGTACAGTTTTTCGTAGTATTCTATTATGACTCTTTTAATTTCAGTTGGGTCTGTTGTGATATCGCCCCTCTCATTTCTTATATGGGTTATTTGCTTCCTGTCCCATTTTTCTTTTGTCAGTTTATCAATTTTGTTGATCTTTTCAAAGAACCACCTTTTGGTCTTGTTAACTTTTTCAATTGTTTTTCTATTCTCTATTTCATTTAATTCTGCTCTAATTCTTATTATTTCCTTTCTTCTGTCACCTGAGGGCTTCTTTTGTTGCTCTCTTTCTACTTGTTCTAATTGTAGGGTTAATGTTTTGATATTGGCCCTTTCTTCTTTTGGATGTGTGCATTTATTGCTGTAAACTGACTTCTGAGCACTGCTTTTGCTGTGCCCCAAAGGTTTTGGTAGGATGTGTTTTCATTCTCGTTTGATTCTATGAATTTCTTTATTCCATCCTTGATTTGTTCCGTAACCCAGTAGTTTTTGAGCATGATGTTGTTCAGTTTGCACGTGTTTGAATTTTTTCCTTGCTTTTTCTGTTATTGATTTCTACTTTTATGGCTTTATGGTCAGAAAACGTGCTTTGTAATACTTCAATGCTTTGGATTCTGTTAAGGCTTTCTTTATGGCCTAATATATGGTCTGTTCTGGAGAATGTTCCATGTGCACTGGAAAAGAAAATATAATTGGTTGCTGTTGGGTGGAGTGTTCGGTATATGTCTATGAGATCAAGTTGGTTGATTGTAGCATTTAGCTCTTCCGTGTCTTTATGAGCTTCTTTCTGGATGTTCTTTCCTTTACTGAAAGTGGTGTGTTGAAGTCTCCTACTACTATTGTGGAGCTGTCTGTCTCTCTTTTCAATGCTGTTAGAGTTTGCTTTAGGTATTTTGGAGCCTTGTCATTGGGTGCATCTGTATTTATTATAGTTATGTACTTTTGGTGTTTTGATCCTTTAATTATTATAGAGTGTCCTTCCTTTTCCTTTGTGGTGGATTTTACTTTAAAGTATATTTTGTCAGAGATTAATATTGCCACTACTGCTCTTTTTTGAGTGCTGTTTGCTTGATATATTTTTTTCTATTCTTTGAGTTTTAGTTTGTTTGTGTCTTTAAGTCTAAGGTGTGTCTCTTATAAGCAACTTATAGACAGATCGTGTTTTTTTAATCCATTCTGCCACTCTCTGTTTCTTTATAGGTGTATTTAGTCCATTTTCATTGAGCATAATTATCAATAGGTATGAGTTTAGTGCTGTCATTTTGATGTCTTTTTATGTGTGTTGTTGACAGTTTCTTTGTTCCGCTTAATTTTCTGTGCTGAGTGGTTTTCCTTTATGTATTTTCTTTTCTTTCTTTTTCATTGTTGTTGATTTTGTATTTGCTGAGTCTTTATATTTTTTCTGTTTTTTTATTTTGATGTGTAGGATTGTTAGGTCCTTTGTGGTTACCTTAATATTTACCCCTATTTTTCTAAGTTTAAACCAGTCTTTTATTTCTTTATATCACCTTACTTCCTTTCCATATGAAAAATCTATGTCTACATTTTTAGTCCCTCTTTCTCTTTTAATGTTGTCATCTTTTTCATATTCACATCTCTATTTCCCAATTTTCAGTGTTTTGGCTTTGATTTATTTTTGTGACATCCCTTTCTGGGTTGATATCTGGTTGCTCTGTCCTGTGTTCTAGTCTTGGGTTGTTATGTGATGTTACTGATTTTCTTACCAGAGGACTCCCTTTAGTATTTCTTGTAATTTTTGTTTGGTTTTTGCAAATTCCCTAAACTTCTGTTTATCTGGAAATGCCCTAATTTCACCATTATATTTGAGAGACAGTTTTGCTGGATATAGAATTCTTAGCTGGCAGTTTTTTTCCTTCAAGGCTTTGTATATATCACCCCATTTCCTTCTTGCCTGCGTGGTTTCTGCTGGATAGTCAAAGCTTATGCTAATTGTCTCTCCTTTGTAGATGACTTTTTATTTATCCCTAGCTGCTCTTAAGAGTCTCTGTTTATCTTTGGTTTTTCCAAGTTTGATTATAATATGTCTTGATGACTTTCTTTTGGGATCTACCTTATGTGGAGTTCGATGAGCATCTTGGATAGGTATCTTCTCATTTCATGATATCAGGGAAGTTTTCTGCCAACAAATCTTCAACAATTCTCTCTGTATTTTCTGTTATCCTCCCCTGTTCTGGTACTCCAATCACTCGCAGGTTATTCCTCTTTATAGCATCCCACATAATTCTTAAATTGTCTTCATTTTTAAAAATTCTTTTATCTGATTTTTCCCCAGATAAGTTGGTGTCAATTGCTTTATCTTCAGTCTCACTCATTCTGACTTCTATTGCCTCAATTCTACTACTATGACTTTCTATTGAGGTGTCTAATTCAGAAATTTTATTTTTAATCTTCTGGATTTCTGATTGCTGTCTCTCTATGGATCCTTGTAGCCTATTAAATTATCTTGAATAACCTTGAGATCCTCTATTGTTTTGTCTGTGTGTTCCTGACCTTGGTCTGTGATTTGTCTTATTTCCTTCCTGATCTCTTGAAGAGTTCTATATATTAATCTTTTGTATTCTGCCTCCCGTAATTCCAAGGAATTCTCTTCCTCTGGAAAATTTTTTGATTCTGTATTTTGGGAGCTTGTGGAAGCCATAATGATCTGCCTCATTATGTGATTTGATATTGCCTGTTGTCTCTGAGCCATCAATAAGTTATTACATTTATTTATTTTAGGTTTGCTTACTTTTTCCTAGCTTCTTATTTTGTTTTGTTTTGATACGCCCAAATAGGCTGCTCACGTGAGCTAGTTTGATTATTGGCACCTTTGAAGCTCTAACGTCCTGTCACCAAGTGGTTAGATCTGTTACTTGTTTAGATCTGTTACTAAGTATGTGAGCACAAGATTCTGTTTACTTTTCTTGTATGGATTCAGCTCATGTGTCTAGGTAGTTGGTCACCAAGTGCGTGGTGCAGCCTCTCACTACAGTCCTAGACTGGAGTGGGTAATTGGTGTAGGCACAGGTATCTGGCTGTAGTAGGGGGTCATGTGCTGAGCAAGGCAGGTGGCTGATAGCTGCCCCTGAGTGTCTGGGAGGAAAGCATGTCTCTGTTCCCTAAAGCACGTAGGTGGGTGGGTTTAGCAAGCTATGAACACCCAGTGCTGTTGGTTGTAAGGACTGGGGGGCACCACTTATTCTTGGACCCCTGTTGCAGGTGGCTAGGTGGCATGAGTGGAGCCGCCAGTACTCAGGCCCCTGATGTGGGTAGGTGAAGACCCTGCTTAATGGGCAGAGCAGAATCAAATGTTACGAACCTTCCACTTCACAGGTGAAACAGTTCAAGTTAGACTTCAGGTATATACCCTGTTGTACTGTGGTAATGAGGGCCTACACTGTTGAAATGGGCCCATACAAGTCTATGCAAGGGGAAAGGCACTCAAAGTCCATGGACCCCTTATGCCTGTGCCTAGGCAAAGGAGCTGTGCCTACCCTGAGTTCCTGGCTTAGGGGCGCTGCCAGCTTATTTTTTTCCATTTGTTAATTTGTTCCCTCTCTAAGGCTGGGATAATGGCTCAAGGTGAGTGACAGGTCCTACTTCTGGCCCAGGGGACTCAGCAATGACTGAAGCCATCAGGGACCCGGTGCAGAGCAGGGAGTAGGAAGCTAAATGGGAGAGAGATTTTTCCCAAAGGGTTTTTTTTTTAATCTGCACTGTAGGCCAGACACAAGTACTTATCTTTTGCTGATTGAGGGCTGCTTCTCACTGGTTCTGGATGACCGAGTAGACTGTCTGCCACTGAGTCTCTTCCAATGTGGAAAATGTCTTCTGAGCACCACTGCTTGCATCACTGCACACACAAGGCAATCCGGCCTGAAGGGCTCCAGCTCCTGCTGGATCAAGTCTGGAAATTCCTCGCTGCTTCTGAACCATCTCTCCCTCCCCTTGGCACTCAGTCTGATTCCTCAACTTTGCGTTTGATGTTCAGGGCTCCTAGATTGTCATATATAGTCAATCCACTTGTTTTTTCAGGTCTTTGTTGTAAGAGGTACCACTGGAAGCATCTGACTACTCCATCTTCTCAGCCCCACCTTGCATTCTGCTTTTTTATCTAATAATAAGTCATGGACAAGTTTCTAGGACGATGAATATAATTATAACCCATTCTTTTAATATTGCATAATATTGCAAAGCATGGATGTATCAAAATGTATTCAACAATTCCTTTACTGATAAATGTTCTCGATTTTCCAGGGTTTATTTTGTTTGCTACAATGCTGTAACAAACATCTGTATATTTATATTTATACATTAATATCAATATCTCCATTTCTTCCTACATTTCTTTCTCTCCTCACATAGTAGTGTTTTTACTTCTTTAGGATAAATGTTCAATATTAGATTGCTACATAAAAGAGATATGTATATATTTTTATTTTAATAGATTCTGGATTCTGGTAAAGGTTAAGAAATTTAACCAGCATGACGTCTCAATGCTCTGTATTCCCAAACACATTTTAGCTCTTTGAAACTTCCTGCTATAGTGCTTGTGGTCTTGTCTCTCAGAGCACATTAATTAACTCCTCTGGAGAACTGCAGAAGCTATCCATTAGCTGCCTCTACTTCTTTCTCCTCTTTGTCACTCTAGAGACAGTTCAGTAGTCTGACTTACCTAAGGGAAAATGAATCTTCTGGTGAGATGGAAATTTGCATCCAAAGAAATGCTCTCAGTTTCTGCTTCTTATTTTGCTTCTACTACAGCATTCCCACCACTTGTCCCCAGCATGGTATCTGTATCAATGATGATTTCCATTGGCTTGAGCCAATAAGGATGTTCTGATACTCTAGGACCGAGTACTCTGGTGACTTCTTAAAGGTATACCTCCTCTTTCTCCATGAGGATGGTCAATTTTTTTTTATTCTCTTTTTTCTTGTAAAAATAAATATAAATTCTAAGATTTACTTTCAATGCTCTTCTCCTTTTAGATAGTTCCATGGAGATAAAACAAAATTACATTTTTAGAAAACTCTGATTAGGCTGCATTTGTCACCTGTTCCCGTCTAACTACTCTGCTATCCAGGGTGTCGAAGCATTCTGTAAGGTCTTGATAAGCTCGTTCTCTTGACAGTCCACTATAATCCCCCAAATTAGCCCTGGCCAAGTTCACCTCTATAGAAGAAACTACCAAAAAAGTCATGGCCGTTTTCTAAAAATGCAATTGCACCCAACTTTTTACAATGGCTGCAAAAATAGGCTTAAGCATAGAAACAATTATGAGGATGGTGCAGGACCAGGAAGTGTTTCGTTCTATTGCACGTAGGGTCACTATGAGTCAGAACTGACTTGATGGCCTCTAACAACAACTAGTGCATAGTGGTTAATGACCAATATATGTTTCAAAATAGTGCAAAAATCCTAAAGTCACTCAAAATAAAGCTTCTATGAACTGCTATATCAATGTTTAAATATTATAAGTTTGCTCATTTAAAAAAAAAAAACCAAAATCCTCACATGCCATGTTAATAGAAAACCCCACATCTTTACTCCACATGACCCAAGAGGGAGCATAGAGAGTGGGAGTCTGACCTTTATGCCCCAGTAAGAAGAGCCTGGGACTGACTTTGGTTCTCACTACTTTACAGTCTCTGAGATGTTGCTGGTATGCAGTGGATCCAAGCCCCTGCACAGGAGCCATGACTTTCTCCCAAGTCAGCCTCAGCCAAGTGTATTTTCACCTCCTCAGATTGGAGCTCTTCACTCCAAACACTCTCACGTCAATCTCCTAAAATGCCAGCTGCTCGAAAGTGTCAGAATTAATTCATGTGCCCATTTATAGACTTAAAACCCCCATGCCCTTTCCTTCACTGGAGTGTCTCCCACCAAGTTTCAGGTAGATTTGAGGCTACCTGCCCACCTATTAAAGTGGCAATTCTGATTGCCTCCAGGGAGCCCCCTTACCCCACACACACACACACACATACACACATATATACGCGCACACACACACACACACACACACACACACACATGCAGATATACACATTCAGACATAGACAATCAGAAATTATTTATTTCCTCAAAAGTGAGGAAAAAACTTACCCTCTTAAAGATAACAAGGTGACTTTCTATTCATAGAACGGAAAAAAAAAAAAACTATTCAAGATAAATATTAACTGAGGTATCCTGCAACATAACAAACGGATTGAAATTTTGACTAGTAAAAATGAACACGCACTCAAAAAATATTCAGTGTATTAGATCTAATCACAAATCTGCTCTTGTGCCATAGTACACACTGCAGAAGAGAGTCAGTGATATTCTTTTTCTTATAAACTTGAAACTTACTTGATTCTGTAAGTTAAATAGCTTCCATATCAAAGTAAGTTTTAAAATGTCTCTTTACTTATTTACCATGAATAGTTGAGTGTTTGCTTCATAAATACTAATTCAGAAAATAGTTACAGAGTGCATTCTTAGGTTATATAAATAGTCTGTGCTGCGTTTGGTGTTGGGTGAATTAAGGTATGTGCCTACTGGGAACATTTTGCATAAACAATGCATGTCAGGCAAAGATTCAACATGCTGTATTATTAATCTTCTGCTCAAAATTCTTTAGCTGAAAGTGTTCTTCAAATTATTTTTTATGTGTTTCCTAAGTGCTTTGTTAACATGCAAATATTTCTGCTTTTTCTTTGCTCAGGAGGGTCCATATTTTTTTTAACTGTGTTTCATGTGAAAAACTGCTTTGTAATTTTTTAAGATTTTAATTAGTCTAATACAAAAACAGTTGCTGTTGAGTAGACTCCAACTTGACAACATGGCAACCCCATGTGTGTCAGAGTAGAACTGTGCTCTATTGGGTTTTCAATGACTGATTTTCTGGAAGTACATCACCAGGCCTTTCTTTTGAGGCACCTCTGGGTGACTTGCACCTTCAGCCCTTCAGTTAGCAGCTGCACCCATTAACCATTTGTACTACCCAGGGACTCCTGGATTAGTCTATGTAATTATAAAAAAGAATATATTTACATGTCTGTATGATGCCTTAGAATTAACATTAATACATACATTAGGTATTTGTTTCTAAAAAACCACATAAAAAATCCTGAAGCTAGATGTTTCACTGATTTGGCAGATGGTTAGCTATCGAATATCATGGGTTTTCTTGTCACTATAAGTCTGGACTTAGTATGAAAAAAATTTATCTTTCCCATTCGCTTGCTCTTGAAATATATTCAATCATTAAGAATCTGACGAAATGCAAGCAGTATCCATTCCTCCCTCCAACATCAGCTCCTGAGTGGAGGAGAGGATGAGTTCCACTAGGTAATTAGTTAGATATAATTGCATTTGATTAATACAGAGTAAAAGAACATAAGCTATTTAAAATATAACACCATGAGAAAATTTTAAATGATCATATTAAAATTAAGAAGACAGTTCCAAACATTGAAGAATATACACAGAAAATAGAGACATGATTACAGATTAAATAGCAATGCTCAAATACAAAGTAGCAATAAATTAAGCAAGACTAAAAATACCAAATTAAATCTAACTGAAAAAATAGATTTAAGGTTTTTTTTTTCCCCATTAAGCACGTCAAGAGTGATTATGACTGCCTTTCACAAAATCTTGAGGAAAAAGGCTAGTTTTCTGGGTTTGAGTGGTGACTGTTAACATTCAAGAAGCAAGTAGTCATATCTACTTTCAAAGATGGAAAGTTATAGGTGGCTGTGGAAGTCCTGAACTGATCCTCTACTGGAAGCAACAGATACCCCTGAATCATTCCTGATTTGGCTGTGTTGTTACCGTACTTTAGAAAGGGTCATAGTTGATTTTATCATCTGTTTTATTTAAGTTTAAGATAAAACTTCATGTCTTCTTTCCTTAAATTTGCAAATTACCAGACATTCTTTCAGAAATTCCATTTGCCGACTTAGATGACTTATGAGTAACTCAAGTATTCCAACATTAAACATGCTTGTGCATTTCTGTTCAACCCCATTGCTAATTCTATACAAAGTAATAGAGCTATTTCTTGAGCAGTTACTAAGTGCTACAGTTACATTGTGCTAAGTACTTCATATGCTATATCACTTTATCCTCATCACAAATATATGTGATAAGGACTATTGCTATCCTAAATTTACAGGTAAGTAACTTGCCTAGAATATAAAAACAAACAAAAAAAACTGGTTGCCATCGAGTTGTCCCTGACTCATGCCAACCCCATGTGTGTCAGAGTAGATCTCTGCTCCATAGGATTTTCAATGGCAGAATTTTTGGAAGTAAATCACCAGGCCTTTCTTCTGAGGTGTCTCTGGGTGGATTCAAACCTCTAACCTTATGGTTTGAAGCTGAGCGCTTTACCCTTTGTGCCACCCAGGGACTCCTTGCCTGGAATTATAATGTAGAAAATATGTTTTGCATTTCAATGACATCATCATCCACAGCAGGAGAAAGATGGGGCGCAGAACTCAAATTCTAGTAAGAAGACCAGAGTTAATGGTCTGACTGAGACTAGAGGAAATCCAGAAAGCATGGCCCGTGGATTCTCTATCAGCCCAGAACTAAAACAATTTCCGAGACCAACTCTTCAGACAGGGATTGGACTGGACTGTGGGACATAAAGTGATACTCATGAGGAGTGTGCCTCTTAGTTCAAGCAGATACAAGAGACTAAATGGGCAGCTTCTGTCCAAAGGTGAGATGGGAAGGCAGAGAGGGTTAGGAGCTGGTTGAATGGACATGGGGAGTTAGGGGTGGAAAGGAGGAGTGTGCTGTCACAGTATGGGGAGAGCAATTAGAGTCACATAACAGTGTATGTATAAATTTGTGCATAGGAAAAAATAAAAAAAAAAGAAAACAAAAAATCAATGACATCATCATCCAATCTATTGAACAATCCAGAATCCTATTTTATCTCTTTCTTCCCCACCTTCTTCATTTAATTAGTCACTAAACCTTGTGAAAGAGTTGCTTGAGAAAACAAAGTAAAGAATTATAATGAAATGTGCAAAGACCTGAAGTTAGAAAACCAAAAGGGAAGAACACACTTGGCATTTCTCAAGCCGAAAGAACTGAAGTAGAAAATTCAAGCCTCAATTTGCAATACTGAAGGATTCTATGGGAAAATATTGAATGACACAGGAGACATCAAAAGAAGCTGGAAAGAATACACAGAGACACTGTACCGAAAAGATTAGGTCGACGTTCAACCATTTCAGGAGGTAGCATATGATCAAGAACTTATGGTATTGAAGGAAGAAGTTCAAACTGCATTGAAAACATTGGGGAAGAACAAGGCTCCGGGTATTGATGGAATATCAACTGAGATGTTTCAACAAATGAATGCAACGCTGGAAGCGCTTATTCATCTATAACAAGAAATTTAGAAGACAGCTACTTGGCCAACTGCCTGGAAGAGATCCATATTTGTGCCCATTTCCAAAGAAAGGTGATCCAACAGAATACATAAATTACCCAACAATATCATTAGTATCACACACAAATATAATTTTGCTCAAGATCATTCAAAAGCAGTTGCAGTAGTACATCAACAAGGAACTGACAGAAATTCAAGCCAGATTCAGAAGAGGACGTGGAACAGGGATATCACTGCTGACGTCAGATGGATTCTGGCTGAAAGCAGAGAATATCAGAAAGTTGTTCACTTGTGTTTTCTTGACTATGCAAAGACATTTGGCTGTGTGGATCATAACAAATTATAGATAACATTGCAAAGAATGGGAATTCCAGAACACTTAATTGTGCTCATGTGGAACCTGTACATAGACCTAGAGGCAGTGGTTTGAACAGAACAAGGGGATATTGCTTGACCAAGGAGCTGGACTATATGAAGAAGAATGTGGCATCAGGATTGGAGGAAGACTCATTAATAACCTGAAATATGCAGAGGACACAACCTGCATGATGTCACAACCTTGCTGAAAGTGAAGAGGACTTGAAGCACTTACTGATGAAGATCAAAGACTACAGCCTTCAGTATGGATTACATGTCAACATAAAGAAAACAAAAATCCTCACAACTGAACAAATAAGCAACATCATGATAAACAAGGAAAACATTGAAGTTGTCAGGGATTTCAGTTTACAATAAGTCCCTGAGTTATGAATGTCCTACTTAGGGAAAACTGGTACTTGCCCTTTAATGTTCTGTAAATTTGCCTTCACTTTGAAATGATTGGATCAACCCTGCTTGCAACAATTCTGAATCACAATCACCTTCACTTGCTGCATGTGCAGCTTTTAAATCGTTAAAGAGGCTTGAACCTTTTCTTGCACTAAAGTAAGGCTGAATAGAACCATAAGCTCCTGTTTCACCTTACCTACTAATTTGACTTAGGCACTCTTAGGAAAGGATCCCGTTCATAACCCAGGTACTGCCTGTAGTTGGATCCACAATCAACGTCCATGGCAGCAGCAGTTAAGAAATCAAACGATGTATTGCATCGGGCAA
Source organism: Dugong dugon (assembly GCA_030035585.1). Classification (NCBI taxonomy): domain Eukaryota; kingdom Metazoa; phylum Chordata; class Mammalia; order Sirenia; family Dugongidae; genus Dugong; species Dugong dugon. The sequence continues at coordinate 48,933,628 of CM057465.1, forward strand.
ATCTGCTGCAAAAGACCTCTTTAAAGTGTTGAAAAACAAAGACATCACTTTAAGGACTAAGGTACGCCTGACCGAAGCCATGGTATTTTCAATCACCTCATACGCATGAGAAAGCTGGACAATAAAAAAGGAAGACTGAAGAAAAATTGATGCCTTTGAATTATGATGTTTGAATATTGAATATACTATGGACTGCCAGAAGAACGAACAAATCTGTCTTGGAAGAAGTACAGCCAGAGTGCTTCTTAGAAGCGAGGATGGCAAGACTTAACCGGACTTTGTCTCGTGTACTTTGGACATGTTATCAGGAGGGACCAGTCCCTGGAGAAGGACATCATGCTTGGTAAAGTAGAGGGTCAGTGAAAAAAGAGGAAGACCCTCAATGAGATGAACTGACCCAGTGGCTACAATAGACTCATACATTGTAATGATTGTGAGGATGGCACAGAATGTTCTGTCATACATAGGGTCGCTATGAGTCGGAACCGACTTGACGGTACCTAACAACAATAACAAGTTTTGTCAACTTCTCAAATATTTCTGGAATTCATCTTTTCCTTTTAATTGACGGTCACTGCCAAGCTCATGCTTTCACCCACTGTTGTCCTAAGGATAACAATTATCTCCTAATTGTATTTCCTATATCTTGTCTTGCTGTACTCTAACCCCTTCACAACCTTGACATTTCCTTTCCTCCTTCTTTCTCTTTCTCCTTCCAAATGTCACTTCTTCTTAGAAAAGTCCATGAATATGTTGCCTTCTCATCCCTGCCAAAGATTAAGTTCTGCACAAATAGAACTTGTAAGTTTCACTAGTATAAAACTCATGCCGTCAAAGCACAGACAGAGAGATGTTTCAGTCTTTCCTCTACCAGATTGTTGACTTCATGTGGATAAGACTGTCTCACTTCTCCCTTTATTCATCCATTCACCTACCTTATGCCAGAAACTCTTTTATTTTTTAATATTAATAATAATAATAATAGCTATATTTTATTGGTAATGTACTCAAAAATTCTAGGTAGTAGGTATCGTTATCTTTATTACACTGAAGAAACTGAAGATTATAGAGGTAAAGATACCACTGTCAGAACAAGTATCTTGGTTTTGTGCCTGAGACTATATAAGGGCTCAGTAAGTGCTAGTTGAATTTTGCTGAACTTAAAGTCAGAGAGCAGATAAGCACTTCAGAGAACCTGTCTGGCCCAGAAGCCTAAGAACAACGGAGGCAATATAGTAGTCAGACAGATGTGAGAACTGTAACCCCTGCTCTGCCACTAATAAGCTACATGACCTCAAATAAATTGCTTATTACTTTAAACCTCAACTTAAAATTGAAAAATAACGGTATTATTAGTACCATTTCAAAGGGTCATTGTATTGGTTAAATGTGAAAATACGTATAAAATGCTTAGTAAACCACATGCTACAACGTTGTTGTTGTTGTTAGGTGACTTCTAGTTGGTTCTGACTCATAGCGACCCTGTGTAGAACAGAATGAAACACTGCCCTGTCCTATGCCATCCCCACAATTGTTGCTATGGTTGAGCCCACTTGTACAAAGTTAGGTCACACGAAGTATTTACTATTATTGGTATTATACAACTATAATAATATTCTGTAGTCATTAAATAGCTATTCAATGTGGAATTATAAATTATTTATAAATTATAACTTTAATGCCAATATTTTCATCTGGTATATTTGTTCTTGTTTTGTTGCTGTTATTGTTATTTTTATGGGAAGGAGAGAGGAATTTCAGCCTGAAAGTGGACAGTATATCTGTAGGGTGGTAACTAATGAGTTCCTCCAGGTTTCAGCGTAACAGTATTCAAGGTTATAAAATAAGGATCTGAAGATAAAATATCTACTAACTCTGTCATAAAACATTACCATTGATGTGAAATGGGATTATTTTAAATGCTTTATATGTTATCCTTTCTCCATAGAATTGCTGTACCAAGAAGAATAAATAAAAATTAAAGGAATTGCTGAGTTAAGTACTAGGTTAAATGTCACAGAAAACATTATGTACGTCCTAACTTAGCCATCTCAACTGTGGTTGAAATGAAGAGTAAAAATGGTTTAAAAAAAAAAACCCTAGGGACTGTCCTCTTGAGGGAGAGAAACAAGAATTTCACATATCTCAGAATACAAAGGAATTTCTGGAACTTACAGAGACTTTTGGCTACAGGGTCAGTTAGCCAGTGTGAGATGCCTATTTGACCACAATGGGTTTTTCATTGGGATGTTAGGAGCAAAACAGCCCATTGTGCAGAAGCTGGGATCCTGTGTGGTGGGTGGGTGAGCACGTGGCCCTTCTTCCTTTCTTCCCATCAGGTATGCCAGACTCTTCACTAGTGGTCAGTTTCTCAATGAGTAAATAAGGCTTGATTCTTGACACACATTCCACAGGCAAACCAGATTTTAGTAGACAAAAAATCAAATGTGCCAAAAGGAAATTTCAGAAGGCCAAGAAGCCACGTGAGAGCAGGGATTGTGGGGAATAATAGTAGGGGGTTTGCCGAAAAGCTAGTGCAAGCATTACTCAATCTTCTATTTCTATAAACATCCTCAGAATGGAAGCATTAAATTTGTGGGCCACTTTAGTAATTCCCAAGAAAATATATTCGGCCTTTTGAGGTTTATAATCTAGGGCTTTATTTTGCGGTGACATCTGTGTATTTTTTAATGTTGTATTTCTTTTGGTTAATTTTCCTTCCTCCTGGGAAGCAGAACATTCTGCAATAACAGATACTGTGGTAAGTCCCTAAAAGTCCAGTGGAACAGATGACAAAGCCTGCTGTCCATTCCAAATACGCCTGCATGCTTTCTCTCTTAAGCCAGTCATGTTTATATCTTCAGCTCTGTCTTTGATACTTGTCATTTTTCTCTGATCATCAATCACCAGTTGCTCCTTTCAAAGATATTTCCCCATTCACAGCAAATTTGTTCTCCAAATGAAATCCACAAACCTGGATGACTTATTGACATCCCAATAATTTGAAAATTACACTATTTTTCTCACTGCTTTCCTTAAGTCTGTTTGTATACATTTTAAGAAATATATTTATAATTATGAAGTAGTTTAAATGCAAAAGAAAGATATGGAAAAATAAATACCTATTTGAACACTGTAAATCATCTTGGAAAGACTAGTCAGATTTTATTTGTAGTATTTTTTACTTAATAGAAATTCACTTATGAGAATGTTGACTCCAAGAAGTTAATTGATTCCTGGACTCACTGAAATGACCAGATGCCTTGAAAGAGAGTCCCACGATATCTACAAGGACAAGGCAAGTAATATTGTAGAGTACAGGGACTGAGAGTGAGAAACAATAGGGAGTGGTAGGGACTCCAGCTAACCAGTTTCTGTTGAGTCGATTCTGACTCATGAACCCTTATGTGATATAAATGGTTAAATTCACTTGACTGCTAACCAAAAGGTTGGAGGTTGAAGTTCCACCTAGAGGTGCTTTAGACGAAAGGCCTGGCAATCTACTTCCAAAAATCAGCCATTGAAAATTCCGTGTACTCCAGCTGTGGTAGCATTTGTTCCAGTTTGCCTGGGCCAGTTCTGATTGAGACCTGTTCTTCTGGCATAATTGTCAATACTATTTCGACATTCTCAACAATATCCTTGTTTGGACAATAAATTATGTTTATCCCAACTCTAAAAAACTGTAGAGCACATATTCCACTTGAAGAAAGCAACCTTTACTTGGCTCTGACCAAGTGTTGTCATGTGGGAATGAAGACTTAGTGCTTTTGCTAGAGAAGCCAGATCTGGATTTTAGGTACAATCTCCCAATATGATTTTCTTTTTTATTCACTTTATAAAACAAACCAAAGTTACCTGAATGACAGATTTGCCTATGGGTCACCAGTTTACACCTTCTTTTTCCCTAGAACTTCTACAGTTCAGAGTATTCTGTATTGCCACTTCTCTCCCTGCTGCCATCAGTTGGAATGTCTGGCTCTACTTAAAATATTCACGTGTGAACCGTGGTTCCAGACTAAACAGACCTTGTTTGAAAGCTTCTAAAGTGGGCATCCATCACTAGTTAAAACAACTGACCAAGAAACTGGAAACAATGGGTGGGAAACTCAGACTTAATTAACTGATCTGCTGACTTATGCATTTGAGCTATTTCCATTATTAAAGATATCATTCACTGAGCACCTATTACGTGCCAGACACTAGTCTAAGCATTTAATCTACATTTATCGCAGTGTTAGGCACCAGAACAATGAAGTGGCATTGGTATCATTTTTCTCATTTCAAAGGAAATGAGGTGGAGGCTCAAAAAGTTTATGTGATTTAACCAAGATCACAGGGCTAATGCTTGATGGAGCCAGGGTTAGTTCCTGAGTCTGTCTGGCTCCAAATCTGTGCTCTACTCTTTGTGCTCTACCATATCCTTTGCAGGGCAGAAATCAGCAGTTTCAAAACTTAGCTTTTTCTCTTATATAAATATGTTGTCCCAAACTGTATAGTTTCTCTTTCATAAAAATGTCTATAAAAGAAGTTAATAAATACAAAGAATAAAATAATAGCAATAGAGAATTACCATGGATGCCTAGTTAGCTATGTCTGGGTAAATTAATAGTTCTAGATGACATAGTCTCATTACTAAAAACCTAAAATTGTTGTATACACAATAGAACAAATATGTGATGTCAGCAATGACCTTAGGTCAGGTTCCTTACAAGCAGAGCCTGAGATGGGGATTTTATACAAGTGGTTTACTGGTAACCCATAAGGGTGTGAGGGGAACAAGTAAAGGCAGGACAAAAGCTGGCAAAGACAGGCTTTCAGAAGAAGTCTAGCCTCCTACTAATGCTGTAGGGAGTTCTGGAGCTTGGGTTGCCTTGAAGAGGCTGTGCTGAGGAGAGGCAACAGGGCTGGGCTGTTACAGTCCTGCATCATCAGTCTGTGGCTGCGGGTCTCCCAGACATTTCCTGGTGAAGTGGCTCCCATCAACCAAGGGTAAGTCTCCAGAGAAGGGTACAGGTGTGAACCCTTAGCAGCCAATACCTGCAGCAGCCAGGTTAATTGGATGCGGCGGGAAGTAGAGGGATTCTGGGGTGGGTAGCACCCACAGCATCTGCTACAGCAATCATGTAGCTGAGATTTGGATAAGTTGCTCCCTTTTTATTTACAGTATTATTTATCTTGTGACCTTTAAAATCGAGGGAAATATTGTTACTTGTTTCATCTAAAAGACTATATTTTCTTCTTTGATGGGTGGTTTTCAAAATTTGCTGAATTCTTCCTGTTTTATTGTCCCAACAGCCAAACCCTCCCCTTCCTCCATCCATTTTAGCCCCAGGGAAATACATCACAGTTCATCAATGGTCAAAATGAATTCACAGATTATGATTTCTTCCTTAATAGTTATTTAAAAGACAATTATAGTACAACGAAACAATTCAGTCATTCCTTTGGAGATTGCTCTATTTAGTTATGTCATATTATCCAAGTGAAAAAATTACTAGTATCAAATATAAAGAACATTATTCTTCATTTCTTTTAATAAGAATGTCTCTCTGTGGAAGAAAAATCTTTTTAGAAATCATCCTACAACAATATTTCTATGCATACTGTGTCAATGACAAAAAATATTGATATTGATAGTAACAGTTGCAGAACCTTTAATATGTGTAAGGCAGTTTGTCAAATGCTTCACACACATCTTAAATGTGAATTATATCATAACAATGCTTGCACATGTTAGCTCCACAACCATAAGGTTCTTGAAGTTAGAAGTCACATCTTATGTGTAATTTTTCTTCAATAAAAAGCAAAGAGGCAGAAAGTCAACATATATTTTTTGCAATATTTTTACAAGATACAAAAACAGGGGTCAACCCAATTTGCTCCATGTTATTTTGTTTCTTCAGAATCCCACTGACCGTGCTGCTTACAATAAAACTTTGAACTGGAGACCAGCGTGATTACTGGAGATCTGGAAGGCACCGTGGATATCTAACAACCTGTATTTGGTGGCTCAGGTAAAATTGATGCTTTTCACAAAAAGCATGAGGAGAGAGACTCTGAGTGGGAGAGTTGCTTGTTTCACATTCCATCAAGGGGAATTTTTCTGATGTTATCGGCTTGCAGGATGCAGAATTCTAACTTGGGAATCTGTCCCTGCTTATGTGAAGTATGTAGATTTTTTCAGTTCTAATCAAATATACCAAAGGTTTCGAAGAGATAGTCTGCATTAAAATGTTTTGAAAAGTAACCTTATAAATGAGAACTGAATTTACTGAGACTAATAATTACATATGCTAAAAAATTTTGATATCCAGTTTATAAAAGACTAAGAAAGTATAAATTTGTCTTTATGAAAACATACTTTAAGGTTTCTTATTCACCAAAAGAACCAGTTGAAATCAAAGGCAGTCTTACATAGTCTCAGCGTTATATTTTGAAAGATTTCTTGCAAAGCTTAGGAATGATAATGTTTCCGTATTGTGCCTCAAATGTGCTCTCCCCACTCAGCCCCCACCAACTACTTAATTCCCACTCTAGAGCAATCAGCAGACCAGAAAATATCAAAAAACCAGATATGTCCATTCTTTCTAAAAGATGAATGTTTCTTATCTTTTTTTCTTCAAAGCATGGACCCTTTGTGTGTGTGTGTGTGTGTGTGTGTGTGTGTGTGTAGTTCAACCTTTATCTTTTCCACTACGTTAAAACTACAATATAGGGACAATATAGGGATAAACATCCTCTTCTCCCAAACCCTGCCCCTCCCAGAACAATTTCATCAGCATCTCCACTACCAGTGCAGACAACTTCATAGTGCTCCAGTTTCTATTGTTCACAATATAAAAACAATAAGTACGTTTTTCCCTTTCCAAATTTAAAAGTTTAATATTGAGTAAGCTTTTCAAACGACATATGCTATTCCTTCAGAGATACTGAAATGTGCACACCCCTGTTGAGAAACACTGCACTCAATTTTAAGTGAAAAGCATTATTAAATAACCACTACTACCTACTGGTTGAAAGTAAATGAATGTGATTATTATTTTCTTGCTAAAGCAATCGGAGAATTTGAGATGCAGATAATAGAAGACACAAGCAAGTTTTCAGAGAATGTGCAGCCCCTAGGTTGAGATTAATTGATGGCCTTTCTAAGAGTAGCAAGGACTGTAAACAGGACACCTGGTTTGTTTGCCAGATGGTATCTAACTTCAACCTATCCCCAGTCTCTATCGTACAGATGGGGTGTATGAGAGATTGAGGTTCAGGAGTACGGTGAGAATGCCCATTTCATTTTTTATTTCATAATAAAAATCTGAAAATTTAATTTTTTGATGAGTGACTCAACCATATAAAAATAGTTGAGTCCAAAAATACCTCTAGTATCATAATTGGCTTTGCCACAAGGATTGCATTAAAATGACCTCGTCAAAAGGCCATATACCCTAGAGTAAAGAGCTGTGTTTGTAGCCAGACCATCCCCTATGTCTTACTAACCTAACTGATCCCTGAGCTTATGTGTACATGTGTATGTTTGTATACAATAAAATAAGAATGCCCTATTCTATTTGTTTTTTGAAGACTAATGATAATATATAGAGCACCTAGGATAGTGCATAGCATAAAATAGGAATTTAGTAGTTGATTACATTTGTAATTATGGCTATTATAATTCTAAGGGCAAGATTGTTGGGGAATACAGTTCCATAAATATCTCAGGAATTCCTTGGCCTAAGTTTCCTTTAATCATACTATATCTTTTGACTGGAATGCTTTCTTTCCACACCTCTTCTTAGCACCACAACATGATGGTTACCCACATGTTAAGTCCCAGCTTAAATTTTATTCTTCCAAGAAGCCTGCTCTGAGTGCTCAAGACTGAGTTAGACCTCCCTTATATGGTTCCGATTATACTTTGTGTTTGTTATAGCTACTGTCACTTGTATGATAATGTCTGTAGGGCCTTGAGGCATAGGGTATATGTCTTGATTGACTTTTTATCCTCACAGCCTAGTATGGTACTTAAAATATTATGAGTACTAAATATGGTTTTTTAATGGATGCTGATAATTAGTGCATAAAATATTATTAGCCTGAAAATATACCCACTGAATTATTCAGATCACCTTAGGCCCTGCTTCTCATGAAATTCTCTTTCATTTCTTGCTTTTGCTCTTGGCTAGCGTCTTTCCAGTTTGGCATATCCCAATTAACTCAGCCTATTTGACCATATCTGTCCTCACACAGCTTCATCTATTGGATCATGGGCCAAACTCAACACCTGTTCACTGACATCTTTGGAAATTATACTTCATAGAGTCTGATTTCCACCCTGCTCAATTCTACTTGGTACCAATTGAGGGAGCTATTATCTGTATGATCTGTTCCTCCAAAACTCTTTCCATTGATGCCCCTCATTTCTAAATTTTTCTTCTCCAGACTTTCGATACGTCACCCTAAAATGACTATTTCTTGGCTCTAACTTTCTTTCCTTTGGTTTAACCCATATAGCTCTCAGTGAAGGTAGTCTGATTTTTCTAGCTTATTCCTGTGCTTGTTACATAAACTCCTTCACAGGATCCTAATAGTTTCACTCTTCTCATTGACTCACCATTCTTGATAAAATATCTCATGAAAATGCTACCTTATCTTTGAGCTTTGCGCTGCTGATCCTTCCTCATGGGACTCTCCTTCCAATACAATTTTTTTTGAAAGATCAGCAATCAAATACCAAATTGATGTTGTAGTAAATTTCCAAAATGGTCACAATACTTTCTCTCAACCCTGTGAGCATAGTTCTTTGCAATGTGGCTTTGCCACATCTTCCATCAAGAAACCCATTGCTGTAGAGTCCATTCCAACTCATAGTAACTCTATAGGACAGAGTAGAACTGCCCTGTAGGGTTTCCAAGGAGTGGCTGGTGGATTCGAACTGCTGACCTTTTGGTTAGCAGCTGAGCTCTTAACCACTATGCCTGTTTCCCAGCTCTAAAATTTCAGCTGGCCTGTGACTTGATTTGACCAATAGAACATAGTGGAAGGGATGATAGAGGACTTCTGATCTTAGACTCCAAAGGACTTTACAGTTTCTTCTATCACCTTCTTGGAGCACTGCCCTGAGACCACCATGTGAAGAAGCCACTGGAGGATAAAAAGCCCCAAAGACAGAGAGGACCCATTCCAGCTGAGATCCTTTAAGCCAACCAGCTGACTGTCAGCATTAGCTGCCAGAAACATAAATGAGGCTATCCAATCCCAACTGAGTTGCAAAATACTGCAGTTGTATGAATAACTCCTAGTGAGAATAGCAGAACTGCCCAAATGAACCCAGCCCAAATAGCTAACCCACAGAATTCATGATGAGGTAATATTTTAAGCTAGTAAACTTTGAGATGGTTTGTTATGCAGCAATAGATAACACACGGTTTTCCAAAGAGAAGCAACTTATATTTTTGTTGCTGTTGTTCTAATTCAAATTCTATGATGCATTGTTCTTTTTGAACCTATGGTGTTTCTTAATTGTTCTTTCTCACTTGTACCTAACACTTGTGGAATATCTTAAAGTTTACATAATATATTTTTTTAATCTACTCCTTTGATCTTGAAATCTACTCTATTTTATTGAGAGTTTTTATCAGGAATGGGTGTTGGACTTTGTCAAATGCCTTTTCTGCTTCGATTGAGATGATCATGTGATTCTTTTCTTTCCTTTTATTTATGTGGTGGATTATGTTGATTGATTTTCTAGTGTTGAACCATCCTTGCATACTTGGTATGAATCCTACTAGGTCATGGTGTATTATTTTTTTTGATCTGATGCTGAATTGTATTGGCTAGAATTCTGTTGAGAATTTTTGCATCTTTATTCATGAGAAATATTGGTCTGTAATTTTCTTTTTTTGTGGCGTCTTTGCCTGGTTTTGGTATCAGGGTTATGCTGGCTTCATAGAATGAATTTGGAAGTGTTGCTTCCTTTTCTATGTTCTAAAATAGTTTGAGTAGTACTGGTACAGGCTCTTCTCTGAATGTTTGGTAGAATTCTCCAGTGAAGCCATCTGGGCCAGGGCTTTTTTTTGTTGGGAGTTTTTTTTTTTATTATTTTCTCAATCTCTTCTCTTGTTATGGGTCTGTTCAGATTTTCAACATCACTTTGTTATAGTCTGGGTAGGTAGTGTGTTTCTAGAAATTTATCCATTTCTTCTGGGTTTTCAAATTTGTTGGAGCATAGTTTTTCATAATATTCTGTTATGATCCTTTTTATTACAGTTGGGTCTGTTGTAATGTTGCGCATTTTGTTTCTTATTTGGGTTATTTGCGTCCACTCCTGTTTTTCTCTTGTCAGTGTGGCCAGTGGTTTGTCGATTTTGTTGATTCTTTCAAAGAAGAAACTTTTGGTTTTTTGATTCTTTCTGTTGCTTTTCTATTCTCTATTTCATTTATTTCTTCTCTGATCTTTATTATTTCCTTTCTTCTGATGGCTATGGGCTTTTTTTGCTGTTCATTTTCCTATTTGTTTCCATTGTGTAGTTAATGTTTTGATTTTGTCCCTTTCTTCCTTTTTATGTGTGCATCTATTGCTATAAACTGTCCTCTGTGGACTGCCTTTGCTGTGTCCCAGAGGTTTTGGTATGATTTGTTTTAATTCTCATTTGATTCTAGGAAGTTTTTGATTGTATCTCAGATTTCTTCTATTACCCAGTAGTTTGTAAGCAGGGTGTTATTCAGTTTCCATGTAATTGATTCTTTTTCCTTGCTCTTTCTGTTCTTAATTTCTGTCTTGATGGCATTGTGGTCAGAGAAGATGCTTTGTATTATCTCAGTGTTTTGAATCTTGTTGCAGATTGCTCTGTTGCCTAAGATGTGGTCTATTCTGCAGAACGTTCCATGTGCATTGGAAAAGAATGTGTACTTTGCAGCTGTTGGATGGAGTGTTCTGTATATGTCTATGAGGTCAATTTGGCTGATTGTTCGCTCTAGGTCTTCTGTATCCTTGCTGTTTCTTTTTAGATGTTCTGTCCTTTACTGAGAGTGGTGTGTTGAAGTTTTCTACTATTATTGTGGAACTTTCAATTTCTCTTTTCAGTGCTGTTAGCGTTTGTCTTATGTATTTTGGACCCTGTCATTGGGTGTGTAGATGATTATTACGGTTATGTCTTCATGATGGATCATCCCCTTAATCATTATATAGTGTTTTTCTTTGTCTTTTATGGTGGGTTTTGTTTCAAAGTCTGTTTTATCTGAGGTTAGTACTGCCACTCTTGATCTTTTTTGGTATTTGTTTGCTTGATATATTTTTTTTCCAACCATTGATTTTAATAAATTCATGTTTTTGTTTCTAAGGTGTGTCTCTTGTTGACAGCATATTGATGGATCCTGTTTTTTTATCCATTCTGTCACTTTCCATCTCTTTATGGGTGCATTGAGTCCATTTACATTCAGTGTAATTATTGATAAATGTGAGTTTATTGCTGTCATTTTGTAGTGCTTTTTTTTTGTGGTGCTGACATTTTGTTTGTTCCTTTTACTCTTCTGTGCTGAGTTCCTTTTATTTGTGGATTTTTTTTCATTTCTTTTGTTTTTGTAGGTTTTGTTTTTACTGAGACTTGATGTTTTTCTTCTTTATTTTGATGAGTAGGTTTTTTAATTTTCTTTGTGGTTACCTTGAAATTTACCCGTATCTTCCTAAATTAGAACCAGTCTGTTATTACTTGGTATCGGCTTGCCTTCCTCTCTATTAGAAGGTTCTATACTTTCACTGTTTATTCCCTCTTTTACTGTTCTGATCATGTTGTTATTTACAGATTAACCTCTCTGGTTCCCTGTTGTAATTATTTTGGTTTTGCATATTCCTTAAGAGTTCATTTCCTAGGTTGTTATCTGTCTAGTACAATCCTGTGTCCTATATTCAGCCTGTGGCCTGATATTGTTTGTTCTCATATCGAAGGACTCGCTTTAATGAGTCTTGTAAGCTTGGTTTGATTTTTACATAGTGCCTTAATTTCTTTTTATCTGGAAATGACCTAATTTCACCATCGTATTTGAACAAGAGTTTTGCAGGATATATTATTCTTGGCTGGCAATATTTTTCTTTCAAGGTTTTATATATGTCATCTCATTGCCTTCTTGCCTGCATGGTTTCTGCTAAATTATCTGAGCTTAGTCTTATTGTTTCTTCTCTGTATGTGACTTCTTGTTTTTCACTAGCTGCTCTCAGGATTCTTTGTTTGTCTTTGTTTTTGGCGAGTGTGATTATGAGATGGCTTGGTGATTTTCTTTTGGGGTCTATCCTATGTAGGGTTCATAGAGCCTCTTGAATGGCCAGCACTTCATCTTTCATGATATTGGGGAAATTTTCTGTCAGCAGTTCTTCAATGATCCTCTCTGTTTTCTGTTTTCTCCCCCTGTTCTGGAACTCCAATCACTAGCAAGTTTTTGCTTCTGATTGTATCCCACATAATTCTCAGGGTCTTTTCATTTTTCTGTGTTCTTTCTTCTGAGTTTTCCTCAAACAGTGTTGTATCCAAGTGTTTGTCTTCAATTCTGCTGATCCTGTCTTCCACTGTTTCACATCTGCTCCTCAGCCCTTCTATGACACCGTCCATTTCTGAAATCTTGTTGTTTAGTTTTTGGATTTCTAATTGTTGTTTTTGTATAATTTCTAGTTGTTAATTTATTTTGGCATTTTGTTCCTGCATTACTTCACTGAATTCTTCCACTTTTTGTCTGGATTTTCCATGAATTTGTCTGCCTTTTCCATGAGTTCATCTATTTTTTCCTTATTTTTGTCTGCTTTTTGCTTCAACTTTTGGATAATTCTGAGTATTAGAGATTTGAATTCCATATCAGGTCATTCTAGTGCCTTTTCTTCTACTGGAAAGTCATCTGGTGTTTTATTTTGGATACCTACTGGGACCATCCTGTCCTATTTTTGTAAATGTTTTGATATTGTCTGCTGTCTTCAGGGCACTCAGCAGTTATTTTTCTTGTTTATTGATTGTAGATTTGTTTTATTCGTTTTTATTTATTTATTTATTTTTATTTGGCTATGTATGAGCAGGTGGGCTGTGCATTCTTTGTTGTTTGCTCATCTGTGGGCATGATACTTTTCACCTCCTTCTCCAGTTGGCAGGGTCAGTCGGTCAGATATGGTTTAGCTGAAAAAGCAGGGCAGGTCTAGCTGAAAGGGAGTTACTGGGATGGGCTGTTTGTGGCACTTACTGCAACCACCAGCATGGGCCCATAATCAGTGTAGGGCAGGTTCTGGTAGTCCTTGCGTGTGCTGCTTGGTGGTGTGATGTTAAGCACATGGTGCAGGTAGGCAGGATGGATGGGGGAGATTGTGATGTGTGGAGCTAAGTTGGATATGGGGGAGAGGAGAGAGGAACAGGAGCCAAAAACATACAAACAAAAAAGAGTGCTGGGGTGCTTGCTGTTGCAGTGGAGAGGTGAGAGACTATGAAATGGAGAGAAACAAAAAGGGGAAGAAGAAGAAAAAGAAAAAGAGAATAATGAGTAAATAAAAATTAGAAAGAAAAAAGAAAAGAAAAGCTTCCAGGGATCCCACCTGTGTGGCTAAGATGTCTGGTGTAGTTCTTCCCAGGTATTGAAGTACAACCTCACTAGAAGGCATAAAGGTTTCACTCAGCACCACGTATTCAGGGTAAAGGAAGAAAAGGAAGGTATAGAGAGACGAAAAACTGTGTAATGAAGAAAGAGAAAAAGGAAAAAGAGGGAAAAGAAAACGAAACAAATAAAAAAAAAAGAACAAGAAAAACCCCCAAATAAACAGGAAAAAAAAAAACATGAAAAAAGAAATGCTCTCAGGGATCCCTCTGTGCTTCTTCACAAGCTGAGGGGGTAGGTTCCAAGCCACACAGTACTGCCCAGCTAGAATGGGCTCCCAACTTGAGAAAAGAAAAAGAAAAAAAACAAACAATTCAAAACAAACAAAAAAAAGCCCTGGGAGCCCAGCAGTGTGGCAGCACAGACAGGGAAACAGTTTCACATTCGAGTAGGGTTTCATAGCCTTTCATTAAGAAGCAAAGATGGTGCACAGAGCCAGGTATTTGAGCGAAAGGAGGTGGAGGTGGTGAGAGGTAAGGAAGAAATCAAAAGAAGCAGAGAAAGGCAACACCAGCAGCCAACAAATGGCACTGAGGGAGTTGGACAGGGTGGGCAGGTGGAATCCAAGTAGTTGGTGCTTCCCGGCCAAGAGGCTGTGGCTGCAGGAAGCAGAGGAAGGCAAGTGGGAGTGAAGTAGGGTGGAGGTTGGGATAGTGTATATCATTGGTTACCAGTTGTTTTGTCTCCTGCTGGAAGCTCCATGAAGTTGCTTTCTTGTAGCCTGTTTGCTGGTCTCTGATAGGAGTCCAAGTTGGTGGATCCATGCTGTGTTAGCTGATAGGGGACCTCTGCATGTGTGTCTCCTCGCTCTCTGTTCTCTGTCAGTTTCTTATTCCTTTTGGTGCTTGGCTGAGTACTTTATCTCTTCATTCGATGCTTAGGGTTTCAGGGTTGCTGTCTTCTCTGTTTGGCTTAGTTTTTCAGATCTTTGCTGTGGAGGGATGGCATGGCGCTTCTGCCTAGAATGCCATGTTGCCAGAAGTCCTCGGTTGCTTTTTGAAAACCCCTGATGCCACTGTCAGTACCTTCTTCCTGATACTTCTCAGGTTGTCTGTCTTTATCCTGGCTTAGATCCCAACCCAAAATGTGGGAGCCCAAGCCCTAGACATCAATATGGGTTATGATCTAACCCTCTAAGTGGGTTGAACTTTGAAAACATATAATTATCCCACCAAGTTTAAACTGACTCCATTACTCAACTGACTGATCCCCTTAGATGATTTCTTGTTGTGTAACTACTATCCATGAAAGGACAGAGATATTGTCTGTGTGCTGAAGGAGTGCTCCAGGACATCAAAGTCCCAAGTGAATTCCTTTGGAAAATTACTAATGAAATACAAATGTCTGACACTAAGCAACCTCTTGAAAGATGAATAGAACTATGCTATGAACTCTGGTAAGTGCAATTAAGAAAATTTTAGAATGAACTAGACAATAAAGTACAGGCTTTGTAGTCAGTTGGAAGTTGGTTCAATTTCCAATTCCACCAGTTATTGGTAGTTTGACCTTAGGCAAATTACATGACCTAAGTGAGTGAGTGAGTGAGTGAGGGCAGGGGGAAAGTTTAGAAACAGAATTGAGATTTGCACCCAGGCTGTCTAGTTCAAGAATCTCTTCTCTTAATCATTAAGCTATGCTTATGGAAATATTATGTGATTTTTGTTGTAATCTCTTTAGGATGCAGAGAGAAAGACTAAAAGGAAATACGTCAAACAGCAAGGATTATCTCTAGTTACGGGATCATGACTAGACTATTTTTTTTTCCCTTTTTTCATATTACAAATGTTCTACAACCAATATATATTCCTTGAGATGAATATATTCCTCCATTCATATTCCAGCAGTAGTGGGGTGGCTTTTTTTGCTTTTTGAAAACCCCTGATGCCACTGTCAGTACCTTCTTTCTGATACTTCTCAGGAATGTGTCCTCATCAGGCTTCCTAAATGGTAAAACATATGGTTCATAATTAATTGGCAACATAAAATAGCTGGATTTCAATATCTCTTTGGGAGTAAATTCTTATGCTCACAGTCCTTCTAAGTATAAATAAACAAATCAATAAATAAATGGCATATGGACCTCCTGTTGGGTAGTTTGTATGACTATGTAGCATGTATTTGGTATAATGTCTTAAAACCCTAGCCCCATTAAATGTTTATATCCTTATTTTCCCTTTCTTCCTCTTTCATACTTAATTTTGAATTATTTCATTTTGATATTATTTGCATCCTTCTGAGCTATCTAAATTCCTATTGGGACAGAGTTTGTAAATAAATGCATAAAATATAAAGTCCAAGTGTTCCAAATTGGACATCAGAACACTTGAAATTACAAGACTTGAATTTTGATTCTAACTCCACTGTCTTAGTTATCTGATGTTGCTATAACAGAAATACCACAAGTGGATGATCACTTTAACAAACAGAAATTTATTGTTTCAGAGTTTATTCTCTCTAGGAGGCTATAGAACACCAGCTTTAGGGGAAGGCTTTCTTTCTCTGTCAGCTCTTGGGGAAGATCCTTGTCTCTTTCAACATCTGTGGGCCTCGTGTTTCTTGGAGATCTACATGTGTCTTGGCAACAATCTTCCCCTTGGTCTAGGAGGTTCTCAGTGCAGGGGTCCCAGGTCCAAAGGATGCAATCCACTCCTGGCTCTTCTTTCTCGGTGATAGGAGTTCCCGCTCTCTCTGCTCGCTTCTCCCTACTTTTATCTCTTGTAGGACAGTGAAGGGCAGTGCCTCAAGATACATCCCACCCTAATCCTACCTCATTAACATAACAAACATAACCTAATCCTCACTAACATGATCTGATCCTGCCTCATTAACATAACGACGAACAGCTCACTCCCAAATGGGACGACAACCACAGGCATAGAGGTTAGGATTCACAACACATCACAAAGTGGAGGATAATCAGGTCACAAAATGGAGGGCAACCCCACAATACTGGGAATCATGGCCTAGCCAAGTTGACACAGATTTTTGGAGACACAATTCAATCCATGACATCCACTTACTAAGAGTGCAACTTATCAGAAATTACTTAAGATAATATCTACTTCTCACGGTTGTTGAAGAAATTAAATAAAATAGCACACTGAAAGTATTTTTCTAATCATAAAGTGATATATAAGATATGTTTAAAAGCAGCCAATACTAATCTAGCAATGTGATCTCCAACAGTAAACAATAAAACCAACAAACTACCACCAACAGAAACAGTGAGCCTTTCAGAGAAATAAATGTTTTTTAACAGTTTATAATTTCTCTTTCTGGAGATTTCTTGGAATTTCTTTAAAAAAAACTTGGCATGCTTGTTTAAATTCTGTCCAAGTGATCACTAGCATCAGTTTAGATAATTGAGAAATCCCCAGTGCTCCCAAGATCAACTTTTGTGAACCTGTCAGAGAAGAAAAACCATTAGCCTGTATACAAATTATTTCCTGTCATACAAAATGGTTCTTTGAATTGGGACATAAGTTTACAATACACCAAAAGTCAATTTTTTAAGTCAGTTCAGTAGAATAAAACTCATTTTAGTCACTGTTTAGAGGGAAAAATGAAAGAGGGTATGAGATGCCTATAAGAGCTGTTTTCATCTCATTGTTCAGCTAAGCAGTTTGTGGAGAAACAATAGGTGCTATGAGCCCTTTCCAAAGGAGTTTCTGAATATAAATATTCTGAATTTCATCTTTAAGGATACCAGATACACCAGGTGATTTTCTCAAGTTTTTTTTTCCAACTTAACACATTCCGAATAGCTTCTGCTTCCAACTATCAAATTGAGATCATTTTCATCAAGGTAACCTGTAATACTCTTGTTTCTAAATCCAATATACTTTTTGCAGTCTTGTTTCATTTGACTTTTCAATAACATTCGACACTCCGTCCTTTGCTTCTGTGACCCATACTCTCTTGATTTTCCTTCTCTCTCTAGCAGCTCCTTCGCAATGTCCTTTGTGAACTCTCCTTTTATGCATCCTTTAAAAGTTAGTGGTCCTTAGGTTCTCCCCAGCACATTCATTCTTTACTCTCTCTCCCTAGGCAATTCCATCCAATCATCTGGCTTCAAACACCATTTGATAATGATGACTACTAAACCTCTAGCTTTGTCAAGATCTTACCCTTAGGCTCCAAATTCAAGTGAACACTCAAGTTTCCTGTAAAGACTTCAAAACCAACAAGTCTTAAGTGAAAATCTCTCTCCCTGCCCTGATGCTGTTTCTGTTCCTCTGTTGCTGCCCAAAGTGGCACTACCACTTATCAAGTTTCTCAAGTTGAGAATTCACCTTGAATACCCCACTCTTTCTCTCTCACACACACACATATGCACATTCCCTACTTTCACACAATCAGCAAGTCTTGTCAAATTAATCTGCTACAATCCATTCATTCTATCCACTTTTTTTTGCTACATAAATTCTTACCTACAATCAATTCTACTCACTACAGCTGGAGTGATCTTTCTAAACCACAGATCTGATTAGACCCTTTCCTTGCTTAATATCCTTCATTCCTGGTAAAGATGTATAATGACCGCTAGGGATGATTTGCCATAGTAGTGGTGCTTGAAGTTATTTTTCAGAAAATTCTTTGCTTTTTTTTTTCAGTATAATTTTTTTTTACCCCAAAATACACTAAATCAATACACTGTGAGGAAGGGTATTTAGACATTGCAATTTCAGGCAGACACATTCACCAATTTACTTGACACAACAAGGGACAAATTTGATGTAATTGTGATGTTTGAATGAATCTAAAAAACATGCTGTAGTTGCATACATATGTCCAGTGAGCGTGATGAGGAAGTGTGGTTCTTTTGTTTATGTACACTGTTTTCAAGTAAGCCTTTCTTTTAGCTTAAAGCTGTTTTGTGTGTGTGTGAAAACTATTTTTAGCACAGTTTGAGTGCAAAATAACCTTTCCAAGAAATTCTTCAAGTTCTCCTCCACCGCCCATGAGCAAGTCTTCTTTCTTTAGCAATTACAGTAAGTTCTACAACAAGACTTTCAGGCAACATGGTGCTATACACAGAAGTGCCAGGCTGTCCCACCATAGCAAAGACCCAAAAAACTAAGTCAAACACACACAAATTTCAATCCTGAAACCCTAAGCATCAAACAAAGGGATAAGGAACTCAGCCAAGCACATAATGGAATAAGAAGCAGACAGAGAACAGAAAGCAAGGAGAGATAAATGCAGAGGTCTGAATCTAGGATGCAGGATTGTACCAGCCAGATACCAATGTAGGAAATGAACTCTCAAGGACTATCCAAAACCGAAAGAATTACAACAGGGAACCAAAGAGGTTAATCTGTAAATGACAACACCATCAGAACAATAAAAGAGGGAATAAATGATGTAGGTATAGAACTTTCTAATGGAGGGTAAGGTGAAGTGATACCAAGTAATAAGAGACTGGTTCAAACCTGGGAAGATAAGGGTAAATATCCAGGTAACCACAAAGAAAGTTAACAAACCTACTCATCAAAATAAAGAAGAAAAACTTAAAGTCTCAGTAAAAACAAAATATACAAAAACAAAAAAATGAAAAAAATCCACAAACAAAAGGAAATCAGCACAGGAGAGTAAGAGAAACAAAGAAAACATCAAAACCAAAAAAAAAAAGGGCTACAAAACGACAGGATTAAACTCACACCTATCAATAATTACACTGAATTTAAATGGCCTACTTTCACCAATAAAGAGACTGAGAGTGACAGAATGGATAAAAAAACAGGATCCGTCAATATGCTGTCTACAAGAAACTCACTTTAGAAAAAAGGCATAAATTTATTAAAAATCAGAAAGTAGTAGCCCAAGAGACAAAAAGGGCCACATAAAACAGAGACTTCATCAGCCTGAGACCAGAAGAACTAGATGGTACCTGGCTACCACCAATGACCACTCTGACAGGGAACATGACAGAGAGTCCCTGATGGAGCAGGAGAAAGGTGGGGTGCAGAAATCAAATTCTAGTAAGAAGACCAGACTTAATGGTCTGACTGAGACTGGAAGAACCCCGGAAAGCATGACCCCTGGATTCTCTATCAGCCCAGAACTAAAATAATTTCCGAGGCCAACTCTTCAGACAGGGATTGGACTGGACTGTGGGACAGAAAGTGATACTCGTGAGGGGTGTGCCTCTTAGCTCAAGTAGATACAAGAGACTAAATGGGCACCTTCTGTCCAGAGGTGAGATGGGAAGGCAGAGAGGGTTAGGAGCTGGTTGAATGGACATGGGGAATCAGGGGTGGAAAGGAGGAGTGTGCTGTCACAGTATGAGGAGAGCAATTACAGTCATATAACAATGTGTGTATAAATTTTTGTATGGGAAAAAATAAAGAAAATTATTAAAAATCAAAGGATGGAAAAAAATATATCAAACAGCTACCAAAAAAGAACAGGAGTGGCAATACTAATCTCAGGTAAAATAGACTTTAAAACAAAATCCACCATAAAAGACAAAGAAGGATACTATATAATGAATCCATGAAGATAACCATAATAAACATCTAAGTACCCAATGACAGGGCTCCAAAATACATAAACTCTAAAAGCACTGAAAAGAGAAACTGACAGCTCCACAATAATAGTAGGAGACTTCAAAACATCACTCTTGGTGAAAGACAGAACATATAGAAAGAAGCTCGACAAAGATGCAGAAGACCTAAAGGGGACAATCAGCTTTCTTGACCTCACAGACATATATAGAACACTCCATCCAACAGCTGCAAAGTACACATTCTCTTCCAATGCACATGGAACGTTCTCCAGAATAGACCACATTTAGGCTGCAGAGCAATCCTCAACAAGATCCAGAAAGTTGAGATAATACAAAGTGCCATCAAGGTAGAAATGAACAACAGGAAGAGCAAGAAAGAAAATCAATTACATGGAAACTGAATAACACCCTACTTACAAAACAATGGGTAATAGAAGAAATCAGAGATGGAATTAAAAAATTCCTAGAATCAAAAGAGAATGAAAAGAGATCATACCAAAATCTTTGGGACACAGCAAAGGCAGTCCTCAGAGGACAATTTGTAGCAATAGATGCACACATCGAAAAAGAAGAAAGGGACGAAATCAAAACAGTAACTACAGAAGTCAAACAAATAGAGGGAGAACAGCAAAAAAGCCCACAGCCATCAGAAAAAAGGAAATAATAAAGATCAGATAAGAAATAAATGAAATAGAGAATAGAAAAACACTAGAAAGAATCAACAAAACCAAAAGTTGGTTCTTTGAAAGGATCAACAAAATCAACAAACCACTGGCCAGAATGACGAAAGAAAAAGAGGAGAGGATGCAAATAACCCAAACAAGAAATGAAATGGAGGACATTACAGAAGACCCAACTGAAATAAAAAAGATCAAAACAGAGTATTATGAAAAACTATACTCCAACAAATTTGAGAACCTAGAGGAAAAGGATAAAGTTTTAGAAACATACTACCTACCCAAACTACCACAAAATGACATTGAAAATCTGAACAGGCCCAGAACAAGAGAAGAGATTGAAAAGGTAATTTTAAAAAAAACCAACAAATAAAAGCCCTGGCTTTACTGAAGAATTTTACCAAACATTCAGAGAAAAGCTTATACCACTACTACTCAAACTATTTCAGAACATAGACAAAGAAGCAACACTTCCAAATTCATTGTATGAAGCCAGCAAAAACCAGGCAAAGATGCCACAAAAACAGAAAATTACAGACCAATATCTGTCATGAATATAGATTCAAAAATTCTCAACAAAATTCTAGCCAATAGAATTCAGCATCATATCAAAAAAAAAAATCAAAAAACAAAACACACTACAACCAAGTAGGAGTCATACCAGGTATGCAGGGATGGTTCAACATTAGAAAATCAATGAACGTAATCCACCACATAAATAAAAGGAAAGAAACAAATCACATGATCATCTCAATTGACACAGAAAAGGCATTCAACAAAGTCCAATACCCATTCCTGATTAAAACTCTCAATAAAATAAGTATAGAAGGGAAATTTTTCAACATACTACAGAGCATGTATGCAAAAGAGAGGCTGAAAACATTCCTCCTGAGAACAGCAACAAGACAAGTATGCCCTTTATCACCACTCCTATTTAATATTGTGCTGTAAGTCCTAGCTAGAGCAATAAGGCAAGAGAAACAAATAAAGGGCATCAAAACTGGTAAAGAAGAACTTAAACTGTCCTATTTGCAAATAATATGATACTATACATAGAAAACCCAAAAGACTCCACATGAAAACTACTGGAACTAAAAGAAAGATTCAGCAGAACGGCAGGATAGAAGATAAATATACAAAAATCAGTTGGATTCCTATACCCCAATAAGGAGAATGATGAAAAGGAAATCAGGAAAACAATTTCAATTATAATAGCCCCTAAAAAAATAAAATACTTAGGAATAAATTTAACCAAGGATGTAAAAGACCTATACAAAGAAAACTACAACATACTACTGCAAGAAACCAAAAGAGATCTACATAAATGGAAAAACATACCATGCTCATGGATAGGTAGACTCAACATTGTGAAAACAACAATTCTATTCAAAACAATTTACAAATACAATGCAATCCCAATCCAAATACCAACAACATTCTTCAAAGAGGTGGAAAAACTAATCATTAACTTTATATGGAAAGGGAAGAAGCCCTGGATATGTAAAGCACTGTTGAAGAAGAAGAATAAAGTAGGAGGACTCGCACTACTTGACCTCTGAACCTACTGTACAAGTACGGTAGTCAAAACACCCTGGTACTAGTACAATGACAGATACATTGACCAATGGAACAGAATTGAGAACCCAGATGTAAATCCATCCACCTACGGTCACCTGATCTTTGACAAGGGCCCAAAGTCCATCAAATGGGGTAAATACAGTCTTTTTAACAAATGGTGCTTGCAAAACTGGATGTCCATCTTCAAAAAATTGAAACAGGATCCATATCTCACACCATATACAAAAACTAATTCAAAATGGATCAAAGACCTAAATATAAGGCCAAAAACTGTAAAGTTCATAGAAGTAAAAATAGAATCAATGCTAGAGGCCCGAATACACAGTATTAACAGGATACAAACCATAACCAACAACACACAAACTCCAGAAGATAAGCTAGATAACTGGGATCTTCTAAAAAGTAAGTACTTACACTCATCAAAAGTCTTCACCAAAAGAGTAAAAAGAGAACCTACAGACTAGGAAAAAAAAAATTTGAACAGTACAAGTCAGACAAAGGTCTAATCTCTAAAATCTACGAGAAAATCCAACACCTCTACAACAAAAAGACAAATAACCCATTTGAAAAATTGGCAAAGGAAATGAACAGACACTTCACCAAAGAAGACGTTCAAGTGGCCAACAGACACATGAGGAAATGCTTGTGATCACTAGCCATTAGAGAAACTCAAATCAAAACCACAGTGAGATACACTCTCACCCTGGCATACTGGCACGAATCAAAAACATTGGAAATAACAAATGTTGGAGAGGCTGCAGAGAGATCGGAAATCTTATGCACTGCTGGTGGAAATGCAAAATGATACAACCATTTTGGAAAATGATATGGCGCTTCCTTAGAAAGCTAGAAATAGAAATACCATATGATCCAGCAATCCCACTCCTAGGAATATATCCTAGAGAAATAAAAGCCGTCACACGAATAGACATATGCACACCCATGTTCATGGCAGCATTGTTCACAATAGCAAAAACGTGGAAACAACCTAGATGTCCATCAACAGACGAATGGATAAACAAACTGTGGTACATACAATGGAGTATTATGCAATGATAAAGAACAATGGTGAATCTGTGAAGCAGCTCATAACATGGATGAATCTGGAGGGACTTATGCTGAGTGAAATAAGTCATTCACAAAAGGACATATATTGTATGAGACCACTACTTTAAAAACTCATGAAAAGGTTTACAAACAAAAAGAAACAATCTTTGATGGTTACGAGGGAGGGGAAAGGTGGGAGGGAAAGACAAAATAGACAATAGATAAGTGGTAACTTTGGTGAAGGGTAAGACAGTACACAATACTGGGGAAGCCAGCACAACTTGTACAAGGCAGGGTCATGGAAGGTCCATAGACACATCCAAACTCCCTGAGGGACCAAATTGCTCGGCGGAGGGCTGTGGGGTCCATGGTCTCAGGGAACATCTAGCTCAATTGGCATAACACAGTTTATAAAGAAAATGTTCTACATTCTACCTTGGCGAGTAGCTCTAGGGTCTTAAAAGCCTGCGAGCAGGCATCTAGGATACTCCTCTGGTCTCACCCCTTCGGGAACAAGGGAGAATGAAGAAAACAAGATACAGGGAAAGATTAACCTAAAGGACTAATGGACCACAACTACCACAGCCTACACCAGACTGAGTCCAGCACAACTAGATGGTGCCCAGCTACCACCACTGACTACTCTGACAGGGATCACAACAGAGGGTCCCGGACAGAGCTGAAGAAAAATGTAGAACAAAATTCTAACTCATACAAAAGTCAAGACTTACTGGCCTGACAGAGACTGGAGAAACTCTCGAGAGTATGACCCCCGGACACCCTTTTAGCTCAGTAATGAAGTCACTCCTGAGGTTCACCTTTCAGCCAAAGATTAGACAGGCCCGTAAAACAAAATGAAACTAATGGGGCACAACAGCCCATGACAAGGACTAGAAGGCCGGAGGGGACAGGAAATCTGGTAATAGGGAACCCAAGGTGGAGAAGGGAGAGTGTTGACATGTTGTGGGGTTGTTAACCAATGTCAAAAAACGATATGTGTACTAACTGTTTAATGAGAAACTATTTGTTCTGTAAATCTTCATCTAAAGTACAATAAAATAATTTTTTTGAAAAATAAAATAAATTCTACAATATTATTCACACAGATTCCATATAAATATTAACGTCCTTTTTCTTATAGAAATTTGTTTTCATCATTCAATAGATATATATTTTTAATGTGAAAACTGTGTCTCTTGATTTGAGATGTTATTTCCCATTAAAAGTAATGAAAGTCTTTTTTCTTTTTTTTTCCGTTTAATGATTTTTCACTTAGCAGAAGGATTTTCCAGAACAAAATGAAGTTGTTAAGTGAAGAACAATTGAATTCTCATTTGCTTTCATAATAAACTCTAAACTCCTTAACATGGTTTGCAAGGTTCATGACCTGACCTCTGCCTCATCTAACACCAATCCCTATTTTACACTTCACTTTCTAGCAATAAGGAATGACGGAAATCTTGCACCACTCAGGGGCTGCATTCCTTAAAAATACCAAGGTTAGTAGAACTGAGGCTGGCACAGTTGAGTAAGGTGTCACATATAATAGAGGATTCAGAGAAAATAATAAAATGATATTAAATATGTAAACCACAGCAAAAAGGAATTTTAGAAAGCTACTTCTAGAACAAACTGAATTAACAGGTGGCTTTTCTCCTGATTCACTTCTTGAATCCCTTCTTAAACATTTCAGCATTGTGATCTAATGAAGCAGAATATTTTACACATTTTGTTCTACTGTCTATTCTCATTTAAAGTTTTCAAATCAGCCTTTATTGGCCTCAAAGTGAAGCAGACCATTCTCCCTGCATCTTGCTCATTACAAAACTCTACTTACACCCAATCTGTTTTTTCCTTCTTATTTGACCATTATTGGAGTCCATTAGTCTTTAATGCATTTGAACAAATGCAGTAACTAAATATTTTCTTGAAAGATCTTCTTTAATGAAACGCTATTCATCTGCTCAGCTCTAATAAAAACATCTCTCTAACTACTTTGTAAAGAAGATGGTAGGGCGTGAAAATGTAAGAAGAAAGACCAGTGTGGAGGCTATTAGAAAAATAGTACTGAAAGATGGTAGTAACTTGCCCAGGGTGGTGGCAATGGAGATGGAGAGAATTGAGACAAATATGAAGGCTTTAGAATGAGCAACTGAAATGTGGAAGACTAGAAATGGAATGGGTCTGGGTGGGGGAGAAAAGAAATTAAGTGATCTGTCTTGGACATAGTAAGATTGAGTTATCTATTAGACACCCAGGAATGAGAATTCACCTCAAGCAGTCATTGGGCAGAAGATGTGAATTTGGGAGTCATCTACATATAACCACAAGAATAATGGTGATCTCAAGGGAAAGAGTGCAGACAGAAAGCATTGGAGGCTTGCATATTCAGACTAGTACAGGAATTAAAGTGAATTGAAATGGGCCCTCAGTTGACCAAATGCCAAAATAAAATGGCGTAAAATGGGACTCTATCACAGACTTCCTCCTCTTCAACTCATAATAATTTTATATACCACTTCAAGTCTTTTTTAGAATGTGGTGGGCCTTAAATAAACAATGTAAATCATCTGATTCAGGATGCATGCCTTTTTGCCACGCCAAACAAGTAACATTCTTCTCTGTACTGATCATATGATATTACTGTGGCATTCTAAATAGCATGTAAGCCTGAACTTATTTCCAAGCTCAATATCATTTTCACCAATGCCAAAAGTGCTTGGCATGTTTTGATATGCAGAGGGATAATTCTAAAAAAATCTGCACAAAATCCATCTAGTTGTTTGACAGGATATTTTGAAGTTAACACAAGTTATCAGAACCAATCAAATTATCTTCTCCTCGAAGCAAAATATTCTAGAAGAACCATGCCAGAGGGCTTTAAATAGTGGAAACTGGGACCCCTACTCTCACATCAGGATATCAAACAGCCTGATATTGTTATCTTTTATATCTCTTGATACTCTGAGGTGGAAGTTCTTATTCAGGATTTGCATCAGAATATCTTGGGAACTTTGGTTTGTAAATACCCATACCCAGACCTCACTCTTGAAGACAAAAATTTGGTGGATGTGTGAAAAGAGTATTCTGAAAAAATTCCCTAATTGATTTTGCTGTGTACTTCCAATTAGAAACTATTCCTCGGTGGTAAGGATGTCTGGGGCGTCAAGGGAGTGAGTATGTGAGACCCACACAGGTTTCTTAGCATGTTTCTTTGCTGTGCCTGGTCTGCCTGCCTGCAGCCCACCTGTGACAGTCATCTTTTAGTTTATATACGGATCCAAGTCAGGTTCTTTAATTTTCATTTTTAAAAAAATAGACAACTTTGCCAAGCACGTGCCTAGCATTTTATCTAAAGCAGATGGATCTCCTTTAATAATTAATAATATCTACATTTTAGATGCACTTGACAGCTCATCAAAAGGTTGGCAGTTCAAGTCCACCCAGAGGTACCTCAGAAGAAAGGCCTGGTGATCTACTTCCTAAAAATCAGCTGGTAAAAACCCCATGGAGCACAGTTCTACTCTGACACTCAGGTTGCCATAAGTCAGAATGGAGTCAATGGCAACTATTTTATTTTAATATATATATTTTAAGTACATACAATGATTTCTATCTAAAGTTTCTTGCTCTCCAAAACTGGACAAAATCTGGGTTAGTCAAAAAATATTCAACAGAGACTGTATAAGTGATATTTTCACCAATCATTCTAGGCCTCTCTTTCTGCATCAGAAAGCTAAATTCCTGAACTGTATAACTTTTGTTCCCTCTGGAAATGCCTTCAGAGAATGAACATTTTTAACACTGAGCCCTCGAATTTTATGAAGGCTTATAAAAGAAGCAGCTTTATCTTATTAAAAACTACAATTGAGAACACTGTCTACATGATACATTTCCTCTCAGAATGGAGAGCCAGGGAAAACATATCTAACATAAAATAAGCTTCATATTATTTATAATGAGAATTATTTAAGTGCTTTGATCTTAATTGCCAGGAACTCCTGAAGCAAGTTTTATGCACCACTATAGTAACCATAAGGAACCCTGGTGGCACAGTGGTTAAACGTTTGGCTGCTAACGAAATCAGCAGCAGCTCCATGGGAGAAAGATGTGGTGTTCTGCATCCATAAAGAGATTACTGCCTTGGAAACCGTATAGGGCAGTTCTATTTGTTTTATAGGGTCTCTATGAGTTGGAATCGATTTGACAGCAATGCGTTTATAGTAGGGCTCTCTGACTCAAGTATCTTCACATGTGGCTTGTTCTTCATTCTTTCATCCTTGTTTTGATGGTGCCATGGTACCTATGCCTTTTATTGTAAGTTACTTTGAATTCTTTTTTGGACATGGGTGAACTATTCATAATAAAATCCACTCTGGATTCAGCTTTCTCATTTATTTTTGTGGGGGCATTGAGAGACCACCTCCAACAAGTCTAGATAAAGGTTGTCTAAGTTAAATAATCCAGCCCCCTAAACCTTCTTTTGTTTTTTCTTTGTAAGACATGTCCTACCATGACAAAGGATTTTCCCTATGGAAGATTACATCATGGGCAAGGATCACAAATCCTCCATTTGAATAGAACCTTGTGATTCTCCTCCCCTTTCTCTTCCTTAGCATTATCACTGCTGATATTTAAGCACTTCCTATATGCCAGGCACAGTGCCAGAAACTTTACAGGCAAGCACTCATCTAATCCTCACAAGGTTGAAGTCGGTCCTAATAATATCCCTTTTTTAGATGAGGAACCCAAAACTTGAAAAGATTAAATATCTTGTGCTCAGTATGTTTTTTAAAATAAATGCATGAACTCTTGCAAGCAGATAACCAATTATTAGATTTAGCCCTGGATGAGACCAGGAGAACCAAGATAGAGAAAATGTTTCTGCCCTTGATGAGGGATAAAGTACTCTTGCTGCTCACAGGAGCTCTCTGAGGCTTTCTCAGTCTCATGGCAAATCAGAAAATGGCCTTGCTCTTGTGCTCTCACAAGGGGCAGACCATTACATATTACAGGACTGCCTTTCTTTAGCCTGGGCTTTGAATTTTCTCTTTATCTGTATTATTTATGCTTGAAATCTAAATATAGACTTGGATAATGGTAGATCCAGTGGACTGAAGAATCAGCCATACACAGCTGACTGCCCCAAGGCCCATAGGCAAGGACCATGGCCAGTATCCACTTACCCTACAGTATGACCCTGCCATGGTTAACAGTCGCAACAATAGGTCTCTCACAGCACTTTTTCTCTTTCTGCATATGGACAGTTAGTCATTGTCTACTTAACATGAGGCATATAGTTTACTAGAGTCTTAAGGATGATGTTATAGTCCATTTGGCTCATATTCTTTGACTATGACATTCAAGACTAATTAATAAAGGTAAGGATTTATTGATCAAATAAATTTTCTCTGGCATTGAGAATCAGTAAACCTGGCATTTAGGCCTTTTTATGCTAGTGATATGTAACCTCAGTAAGTCATACAAGTGATCTAAGCCTCAGTTTCTTGTCTGTATAATGAAAGAGTTGTATTCTATGAAATTACCAATCTTTCTAGTTTACTCTATCAAGTGACTCCATCGAGATAAAGCTTTGCATTATACAATCTTTTCCAGTTTGGAAGAAAACCATTCAACACAGGCAAAAGCAAGACACAACTTTTTACAACACAAGGATAAATTTGAGAATGATCTATTCTCACATGACTCATCCAGTCATTCATGAGGGTTTTCTTTCATTACTACTCATTTCCCTAACTGACTTTAGATATGGGGGTCTGATACATGGTGATGAGGTCAAAATAATCCTTGATGAATTTCCTCTAAAATGTAAAAATTGCTTCCCATTGTATCATGCTCAGAATGAGGTCATTTTTCCCAAGATCCTAACATATTGCATTTATTTATCTAAGATTTGTAATTATAGATTGCTCTTTAAACCTGTAAATATTTAACAACACATTTCCTTACAGATGTTTAAGAAAAACAAATCTTTCCTTTCACTAGCTCCCCAATTCAGTGAATCACCTCTCTTCTTGAGAAGTCTGGCCATCACTTGTTCCCAGGCCCAGGGAAATCTTTGTCTTTAAAAATAAGAAAAATAAAATAAAATAAAAAATTAGAGTCTCAATTTACAATGGTTATGACCTACCTTGCCCAAAAGAGTAATTTTCTTCTATTATCTCTATTTTCTCAATGTATTAACTTTCATTTCAATGTACTTTACACAAATCTTGCTTATTTTAAGTTTTATGTTTACTTTTCTAAAAACATTCCTGCCTGCAATTCTTTCCTTTTTCCACAAATGGCAATCAGCCAAGCACTAGTTTCTTCTAACTTAGTTTTTCCAGACTTCTTAATGGCTAGGTCAATTTCCTGTCATTGTTCTCCTATAGGATTTCCTTAGTCCCCTCCTAAGGTCTTTGGCATGTACGCGTTCATAATGAAATTGATAAAGGTGAGGAAAAGTCATCAACACACTCTTGAGGGGAAGAGACTGATTCATTATGACGTAACTAAGCTGAAAAGCATAGTTTAATGGACTATTTTGGTAGCATGACTTGAGACTCAGAAGCTGTGCATTTTACTCCATGGAAACACTTGCTTTTAAATGGTATTCCCAAGGTCAGGAAGGAAACTTGACATCACTGAGGAATAGCTGCTCCCAAGGTAATGAAAAGGAGCTTCGAAAAGCTCCTCTGTTAAAAGGTGCATTAATCATGACTACGGTTGGCAAAAAGATAAGAAAATACTAATATTTAGGGGCAAATTCAGAAAAAACTCAAAGGAAAAGAGCTTGAGCTTTGTTTTTAGAATCTGTGAACCCTTCACCTCTGTAAAATACTTCATAATAAACTTCATTATTTTTTGATTTTATAGAGAAAATAGATGTTACCATTTTCTTCTTGCCTGAGAAGTTGAGGGAGTGGTCCAGTTTCTCTGCCACGGAGTTCAGTGTTAAAAGTCAGACATTTAATTCACATAATCTGTGTAATCTATGTTTGTCTCAAGCCACATGAAGATTCAAACAGAAGAGAATTATTTTTAAACTATACGGATGCGAGATGAACATTTTGAAATATGATATTATAAAACAAATTCTTATTAAAGAACACATGTGGAAACATATTTTGAAAACTTATTTTTCTTAATTGTTAAGAGCAAAGCACACAAAATTTTGCTAGTATTAGTAGCTCTTTATTTTTATTTAGAAGCTATGATGAGCAGCATATGTCATTAGACTCATGAATATTATGGGTAATATACATGTATGTATGAATATGGTTGCTATAAAACTTTAGTGTTAAGTTTAAAAATTGATCTCTTGAGTAAGTGTATTAGTTTCCTATTGCTGCTGTCACAAATTGCCACAAACTTAGTGACTTAAAGAACCCAAATTTATTCTCTTACAATTCTGGAGGTCAGAAGTCTAAAATCAAAGTGTCAGCAGAGTTGTGTTTCTTTGCCTTTTTCAGCTTCTAGAGGCTGCCTGCATTCCTTGGCTCATGTTTCCTTCCTCACATCCTTCCAATCTCTTTCTTCCTTCATCATATCTGCTACTAGTCCCTCTGATCTCCTGATTTTCTCTTATAAGGACACTTGTGATTATATCTGGCCCACTTGGATAACCCAGGATAGTCTATCTCAAAATCCTTCACTTAATCACACATGCAAAGTCTCTTTTTCCATATAAGGTAACAGTCACAAGTTCTAGAGATTAAGACATAGGCATCTTTGGTGGACCATTCTTCAACCTACAACAGTGAGGTTTATTTACCCAGCAAAGTATTTCACAAATCTTCTGGTCTTAGTGAAAGGTGACAGTCAAAAATCAATGAAATGCTATTTAAAAGTAGAAATCAAACAAAGGCTCTACATGGTGATAAAATTAAAAATAATAACACAACAATACTGGCAATGAGTTAAAGAATGGTAAAGTGATAAAGGAATACTAAATTGAATTAATCTGATCTGGAGTTATGTTGGCAATCATGAAGTTTACAATTCCAAACTTTGAGTGGGTAAGTGTAGGTTTGGTTTATTAAGTTCTAAAATACCAATGTGATGATTCAAATCTTGAACAATATATATAATGACATCAAAAATAGGTTTTATGAGAACCAGAAGAAATACAGTATGTACTTCTAGAATACTGGATTAGAAGATGAGAAATCTTTGCTCTAGTCTCAACTCAGCTGCAAATAATCCATTTAACTGTAGGAGAATTACAATCCCTCTGGAATCATTTCACCATTCATAAAATAAATTAAGTAAATAAAATAAAGTGAGATAATTTCTAACATTAAAGTCCAAAATTCTATGATTCTCTTACGTCTTCTGTTCAGCATTGAACTAGTTTCTTTAAAGACCAAAAATTTATTATAAGATTTTTTTTCTGTTCCCAAACAGTTTACATTTCAGTATAAAAAGCAAAAATGTCTAACTTTCTACTTATTCAAGTATTTAAATTATGAACAAATTGGTTTATAGTCACCAAAAAATAAAGAGAGAGAAAGTATATATACCAGTGGTTAGTTATATCTGGATGGTGAGACTATAGATAATTATATACTTTCTTGTTGCTGTCTCTATCTTCTAACTTGTTAAGAAAGAGCTTGTATTATTTGTAAAGTAAAAAATACAAATACTGATGAATCTGTCTCCATATTTCAATGTTGAAGCATGGCTAAACATGTAGTTATTAGGAATCAAAGTAATTTGAATAACAATATTTTTAGAAATAAGAATAAAATGCTTTAAAATGTAGCATAAAAATCATAAACATCTTCATTTTTTGATCCTAAAGCAATAATTCAACAAAAGCAAAGAGCTGTGTTCAGAAAGATGTTCATTGCAACATCATTTACAACAATTCCAAATTGAAAGTTACCTTAAGATCCCAAAAAAGATAAATGGTTTAGTAAAAACTTCTACATCTTCAGAAATTAAGAATTATTAAAAATGGTAATCTTTGTAAATATGTGTAGATTTAAAAAATCTTTTATGATATATTATTCAGGGGAAAATATGAAAACAATATTACTCGCTGTTATATAACTATATTTCACACTTCCTGGCCTCTTTCTTTTTCTTTAAACACACCAAATGCATCCTCACCACACAAGCTTAGGCTCTTTGCATAATCAGCTTCTTCTCATTCATCAGGACTCAGCTCAAATGGCAGCTCCTCAGAAAGTGTTTGCTGATCACCCAACCTACTGTCTCATCTAACTCTACAATTAATCACCCATTTAATTTCTTTAATATTATCTATCATGAACTAAAATTACCTGGTTAACTTATTTGTTAACTTTTTATTGTCTGTCTCTCTCCTCTAGGGTATAACTCTATGAGAGAAGGCATTTTGCTGATCACACCACTGTTTCCCTAGGGGCTGCGTTAGTATCTGGTACACATAATAAATGGTCCACAAATAATTGTTTTAAAAAAATATCATAAGAAATATGTGCACAAAGAAAAGTATCTAGTAGGGAATACAGAAAAAATGAAATGACTATGTTGGTATCTCCACCACTCATCTGTCAGTTTGCAGCCAGAATTCCCCCTAGGAGCGAGGATAGCAAGGCTTCATCTCATGTTCTTTGGACATGTTATCAGGAGTGACCAGTCCCTGGAAAAGGACATCATGCTTGGTAAAACAGATGGTCAGTGAAAAAGAAAAAGACTCTCAATGAGATGGATTGACACAGTGGCTGCAACAACGGCCTCAAACATAGCAACAATTGTGAGGATGGCGCAGGACCAGGCAGTGTTTTGTTCTGTTGTACATAGGGTCACTAGGAGTCAGAACCAACTCAATGGCGCCTAACAACAACAACAACAATGTTGATGTCTGAGGTTGTGATTATCTTAAAGGTGTATTATATATATTTGCTATATTATTTTTATAATTTCTTTTTAATAAAAATTCTAGTAGAGTCTCTTTAGAGGTAGTTGTTGTAGCTCTGTCATTGTTGTTACTGCTAGTTGCCACTAAGTTGGCTCCAACTCATGGTGACCCCAAGTACAACATGAACAAACTGCTATTCAGTCTTACACCACACCATCTTTACAATTGTTGATATGCTCAAACCCATTGTTTTGGCCATTGTGTCTTTTGAATGACTTCCAACCTAGGGAGCTCATCTTCCAGCACTATATCAGACAATATGCTGTTGTGATCCTTAGGGTGCTCCTTTAGCTAATTTTCTGAAGCAGGTCACCAGGCCTTTCTTCCTAGTCTGTCTTAGTCTAGGAGCTCTGCTGAAACCTGTCCACCATGGATGCCCCTGCTGATATTTGAAATACTGGTAATACAGCTTTCAGCATCATAGCAACATGCAAGTCACCATAGTTGACAAGCTGAAAGGCAGGTGGTGGTCCTGGTTTACTATTGTTAAGTAACCAATTCATATCAGAGCTTTGAACTAGTTTGTTCTGGTTCCAACCTTTGCTGAGAATTTGCATTCCTAACAAGTTCCCAGGCAATGTTAATGCTGCTGGTCAGTGACCAATTCTGAGAACCACTGGTAGAGCAGTGATTCTCAAAATTCATTACACATAAGAATCACCTAGATTCTGGTTCAGTATATCTGGGGTGGGAATGCAAATTATCAGCAGGAGTTCCAACTGAAATGAACTGGTTCGAAGTCTTGGTTTAAATATTAGGTCAAACAGCTATATTTATTCATGATCCTTTCTACATCTTCCCTAACTTATCTCACATGCAAACAAAGTGTTGTATAAGAACAGCACAGGTTTTGTAATATTCTTGGCAGGGACACGTGATTTAGCTCTATGATTTTGGAAAAGTTAACTTCTCTGTGCCTCATTTTATCATCTGTAAAATGAGAGCATCTCATAGGGTTGCTGTAGGAATTAAATGAACCAATATATAGAATAGCTTAGCTCAGTGCTTGGCACATCCCATAACCCACTGCCAGGGACAGATTACCCAATAAGCAAGGTAGGCACAGGGTTATTAGTACTTACTTCTGATCTGTAGTGCACAGTTTTACCACGTCAAAAATGTGGTAAAACCCATGTGAAATTGTGCACTACAGATTAGCATATAAACACAATTAAGCCTGTGCATACCTCGCTTACTGTAAGCCTGTGTGTACATTGTTACAGTTTAATCTGCCCTTGCCCATTGCCATCAAGTCAATTCCGGCTTATAGTGAACCTATAGGACAGAGTAGAATGAACTACCCCACAGGGTTTCCAAGGCTGTAATCTTTATAGAAGAAGACTGCCACATCTTTCTCCTGTGGAATGGCTGGTGGGTTTGAATCACCAAACTTTTGGTCAGTAGTCGAGTGCTTAACCACTGCAGCACCAGGGCTCACTTGGCATATAGTAGCTCAATAAATGATTGCTGTTATTACTGCTGTCAGCTCTTTATAAATTATCAAATTGATGTTGAATTCTGTTTTCTGTTCTTCTATAACAAAGTTTTATTATTAATTGCCATTATTTCCTGATTACCTCTTGCTCTACTCCAGACCTGGATTTATCAAATTTGAGTGAACATGGACGTCTTATTCTCTGTCTTCTAGAAGCATGGGGGTGAGCATATTAAATACAATGTTTTAACTGAGCTTGTGCCATGTGATGCAGATAACAATATCTAGATCTGCCCTATTATATGAGATAGGGTGCACCTTCACTGGGAACCAGAAAGCCATTAGCCCAATGTTTTGAACACTTTCACCTAAAATCAAAAAAACACTGACAAGATAAAGCTTTAGAGCTGGATGGACCCATTCACCCCACTTGATAGATAAGAAACACAGAAAGGAAAACTATCTTGTCTAAGGCCACCAGGTTAGTGCCAAAATCAGGACAGCTACAGACTCAGTCCAAGGCTCTTTCACCATAGCACCAGACCTTAATTTTTATCAGATGATACCAAAATTAAAAAAAAAAATCAGTTCAGCCAATCACTTGAAAAATGATCGGTGCCACTAGTTGTATGGCCTAAATAACTGCCAAGCATGTTGTTGTTATGCTTGTTAAATTGTGTCAACATGCAGACACAATATTTTAAACTTTTGGGACTGAAAAAAAAGAATAAACTTATGATTTAATTTCCACATTTTATGCTGTAATCACTCTGAAATTTCAGAGATAAGAATTGTCATATTCTTGACTACATTAAAATGCTTGGCAAGTCAACCTCTCCATGTGACTCAACAGGATATGATTATCACTGTTTGACATTTATGGGGCTGCTGCTGCCCTTTCCTCATCAACCTCAAGAGAGTGCTTTTGAAACACTAACCTCAAACTTATCTTCAGGCTTGATGGTCATCCTTTAAGTAGACTTTTTAGGAGATTTCATATTCTTTAGCAGTTAGCACCTCTCTAACGCAATTATATTCATAAGTAGGTAATTAAGAGCAAACAGGAGGTTAGGAAACATTATGATGGGCCTAATAGCCTGCAATGAACAGAGAAGACAACTTGCTCCTCAACCCAGAGGAAAGATCTCTTGGCATATCCATAGCAGTAATAAAGCTGAGTCTCCTTATTTTTGTGATTAGTTGTTGTTGAGTCAGATCTGGCTCATGCTGACTCCGTGTACAACAGAACAAATTATTTACTGGCCCTGTGCCATCTTCACAATTGTTGGTATGCTTGAACCCATTGTTGTAGCCTCTGCATTTTGAGTGCCTTCCAACCTGAAGGGCTCATCTTCCGGCACTATATCAAACAATGTTCAGTTGTGATCCATAGGCTTTTCATTGGCTAGTTTTTTGAAGTAGATCACCAGACTTTTCTTCCTAGCCTGTCTTAGTCTGCAAACTCTGCTGCAACCTGTCTACCGTGTGTGACCCTGCTGGTATTTGAAATACCTGTGGCATAGCTTCTAGCATCATAGCAACACACAAGCCAACACAGTACTACCTGACAGACGAGTGGTGAGAGTCTCTCTGTATGTGTGACTCCAAAGAACCCAGTTGGCAAATTGAAGATTGAGCCAAACTTTCATGATTTTTCTCTCTAATCAAGGTCAAAATTGGGCTATCTCTGATTTTGCCACTGAATCAATTTGTTGAATATATTCTTGGCCTCACGTTTATGCTCCCAGGGAGTAGAATTCCCCTCTTTGACCACAGCTATTTGCATCACAGTAATTTTTCATGTGTGCTATTACTGACAAATCTACTGTCATCTTTCATTTTCTGAACCTCATACAAGATAGTTCATTGCAATTAATCAGTTTCACTAAACAAGCTGTTCTCTTCATTTTTCTCAATATCTTCTCAAATATGTACCCTTTTATGCTTTCTTACAAATTTGCCCTGATTTAAACATCTTGAAGTGTCAGTCATAATTTTTTTTTATTAATTTATTTCATTTTGTTGTTGAGAATACACACAGCAAAACATACACCAATTCAAGCATTTCTACATGTACAGTTCAGTGACACTGATTACATTCTTCCAGTTATGCAATCATTCTCACCCTACTTTTCTGAATTGTTCTTCCCCATTACATAAACTTACCGCCCCCTAAATTTCCTTTCTAATCTTTCCAGTTGCTATTGTCAATTTGATTCTATATAGATAGCTCTTATAAAACACAATATTCAAGGCAGACATTGTTTACTAAACTATTGCTTGGTTTTAAGAAGACTTCAGGGGATATCTTTGGTTCAAGTTTTAAAGATAGCTCAGGGCAACAGTTTCAAGGGTTCATCCAGCTTCCATGGATACAGAAATTCTGGATTCCATGAGAATTTGAAATTCTATCCTGCGTTTTCTCCCTTTGATCAGGATTTTTCTACAAAATCTTTGATCAAAATGTTCAGTAATGGTAGCCAGGCACCATCCAGTTCTTCTGGTCTCATGATAAAGGAGGCAGTTACTCACAGAAGCAATTAGTCACACATTCCATTTCTTCCTCCTATTCCTGACTGTCTTAGTTATCTAGTGCTGCTACAACAGAAATACCACAAGCGGATGGTTTTAACGAAGAGAAGTTTATTTCCTTATAGTAAAGTAGGCTAAAAGTCCAAATTCAGAGTGTCAGCTCCAGGGGAAGGCTTTCTCTCTCTCGGCCTTCTCACCAGTGTTCCCTTGGACTAGGAGCTTCTCGGTGCAGGGACCCGGGTCCAAAGGACGCGCTCTGCTCCTGGCACTGCTTTCCTGATGGTGTGAGGTCCCCCTGTCTCACTGCTCACTTCTCTCTTTTATATCTCAAGAGATTGCCTCAGGACACAATCCAGTCTTGGAGATCCAGTCCTGCCTTACTAACATAACTGCCACCCATCCTGCCTCATTAACATCATAGAGGCAGGATTTACAACATATAGGAAAATCACACAATACCAGGAATCATGGCCCAGCCAAATTGATACACATGTTTTTGGGGGGATATAATTCAAACCATGACACTGACTCTCTTTCCTCTGTTGCTCTAGGCAAATAGAGACCAATGGTTGTGCCTTGGATGGATGCTTTCAAGCTTTTACAACCCCAGGTACTATGCAATGAATTAGGAGAACAGAAGCTCTACTATATTTTCAAGCAAATAACGCTTGTCTTCTGCATTTGTTTGCCAGCCGTGCCCTCCCACAGACCACGGCCAGCAAACAAACCCAGAAGGCATGTGTTATTTGCATAAAAATACTGTAAACATGGTATTAGGCACATTAACTGGGATGGTCCATGAAACCATGACCCTAAAACTCCAAACCAAGAAACCAAATCCCATGAGGTATTTGGTTGTGCATAAGCAACCCCAGTAGCTGCTCTTTTTGTTATTGTTGTTGCCAATACATCTGTCACACGTTTGCCAATTCAACTTTTTACAGGTGTACAACTTATTGATGGTAATTACGTTAACCACCTGTACAAAATCGATGCGATTTTTCCATCATTGTAAACTGAAACTTGGTGCTTCATAAGCAATAACTCCCATTTCTAAAAAAAATTTTTTGAGAAACAGTATTTATCAGAGCTTGGTTACACCATAAGTGATGGGAATGGCCTAGCTTCAATATGAAATATTTTAATCTAAAGCAGTTCCAAATGATACAGCTCTAAAATTCTAGAGTGCTAGCCAATATTTTCAATACAGGTATGTGTCCTTTAACGATCACAATATGTTCTGTAAAATAAGACGTTATGTGATTTAGACGTTGTGGTAACACCATATTATATACAGGAGAGATGCACGCAGGACAGTCACTGGTGGGGCGGGGACCAGCGCCTCTGTCCTGCCAAGTGACTGCACAAAAACTTTGGCTCAGCCACTGATCCTGTGTGGTCACCACTTGGTCTCTGAGAGCTGTACTTGACCGCCATCAGCCCACTGGAGCATGCAGTCGCTGTCCAGCCGGCCACCTCCTGGCCCCACCTCGCTGGCTGCTTCCTTCCCTTCCTTCCTTCCTGCCTGCCTTCCCCATCTCCCCTAATGGGCTTTAAACTCTTCCAGTACCACCTGCCCCAGCCCAGACTCCTGGGTGGCCACCTCCGCGGGATGAACCATGGCCCTGGGACTGGCATTATGCGCAGAGCGCCCAGGCCAAGTGGAACAGCCCCTCAGCAGAGAGTCCCCCTTAACAGCTTCAGAGGCATCTTGCACCGTCCTTGCCTGAGGCAAGCGCACTGGTACAGGTAGCCGCGGATGGGCGAAGGGGGCCTCCCCCTGCTGCTCTGGGGCCAGGGCTGAGGCGGGACCCAAGAGCTAGGGAGAGACGGATGATCTTCCTACTTAGCAAGGTACTTGGGATACCGTCCGTTCTCCAATCGGTATAACCTTATGGGACCACGGGAGGTATATGCGGTTTGACATTACCTGAATGGACGTTAAGCGACACATACTTGTAGAGCCTTTTAATTCTATGAAAAAGAATATGGAGGGGAAAAAAGCTCTCCCTAAATACGGTTACATTTAATCTACTTATATATCACTCTTAGAACCCTGGTGGCACAGCCGTTAAGAGTTTGGCTACTAACCAAAAGACCGGCAGTTGGAATCCACCAGCCAAATTCTTAGAAACGTTATGAGGCAGTTCTACTCTGTCCTACAGGATCACTATGAGTCAGTATCAACTTGAAAGCAACGGGTTTGGTTTGGGTTTTTTATATCACTCTTTGCTAATTCCCAGTTCAGCAAGATGTATTCTGGAAGGATTATATACATTCATAATTATATTTTATTGCCAAAATCTGAAATCTTTTTTAAAATAAAACATAATTATAGCTCATATACAACCTGTAAAGAGCCCTGGTGGCACAGTGGTTAAAGCACTGCGCTACTAACAGAAAGGTCGGCAGTTGGAAACCACCAGCGGCTCTGCCGGGAGAAAGATACGGCAGTCTGCTTCGCTAGAGATTTACAGCATTAGAAACCCTGTGGGTTGCTATGAGTCGGAACTGACTCCACAGAAGTGGGTTTGTGGGTTTATACAACCCATAAGGTGTTAGAAAGTTATTTAGAAAATGGCCCTTGTTTTTCTAACATATAAACACAAACCTGTTGTTGTCAAGTTGATTTTGACGCAGTAGAATTTCCCCATAGGGTTTCCAAGGAGTGGCTGGTGGATTGGAACTGCCAA
This sequence comes from Dugong dugon, assembly GCA_030035585.1. Lineage (NCBI taxonomy): Eukaryota > Metazoa > Chordata > Mammalia > Sirenia > Dugongidae > Dugong > Dugong dugon. The sequence goes on from CM057465.1 coordinate 48,973,628, forward strand.
ACTTTCAGTTAGCAGCCATAGCTCTCAGTAGCTCTTAACTACCGTGCCACCACAGGCTCACAATTTTCCAAGGATGCTACTTACATATTCAGTCACACATTCCTTACTCAACACATTAAGTACTTACAATAAGCCAGAAACAGTGCTAGTCTTCTAGGTTACAATGATGAATAAGACATAGCCCCTGCCTTCAAGGATATTACATGTCAAAAGGAAGATGGTAAGTAAACTGACAAATTCTGTACAGCAGGGCAAGCTGTATGATAGATGTAGGTGAAGTAATGGAAACACATAAGAAGGGCTTCTAACTCAATCTTAGCCATTCAGGAAAGGATTCCTGTGGGAAATCACATGTGAACTGGAATTTTAGAATGAGTAGGAATTAACCAAGCAACAAAGACTGGGTGCATGTGTGTGTGAATGTGTTTGTGAGTGTGTGTGTGTGTGTGTGTGTGTGTGTGTGTGTGTAGGAGGAGGTTTTCCTGAAACTGAAAGTAATTAAGTCTGCTGGAACATGAACTGGCTTGGGGTAGTGTGTGTGTTTGTGGATAGGATTGGGGTTAGAAATAGCAAAGCGGAGTTAGGAGTTGGGTAATAAAGTTCCTTTTATTAAGCCAACGAACTTGGACTTTATCATGGGAACAATAGGAAGTGAAAGGTTTTAAGCCTGGCAGGGAGGAAGGGTAGGGAAAGAGATGGACAACACTGTCAGAGATGAGTTTTAGAACGATTACTCTCCAGTGATAGAGAGGAGGCTGGATTAGACAGAGAATAAAATATGCTCCAATGCCATCAAGTACTAAGTACCACTAACGGTTAGTTCTGAGGTTAGTCCTGTTGTTGTTAGATGCCATCAGGTTGGTTCTAACTCATAACAACCCTATAAGACAGAATAGAACTGCCCCAAAGGGTTTCCAAGGAGCAGCTGGTGGATTTGAACTGCCGACCTTTCAGTTAGCAGCCGAGCTCTTAACCTCTACATCACCAGGGCTCCAAGGTTGCTTCTCCCAAAAAGAATTCCTGGTCTGACACACCTGAGAGGTAGGAAAATTTTCAGGCGATGCACAACTCCAAGAATCACCTTTCACTTTCCAGCCCTCTTTTATAGGCAAAGGGTGGCTGCCAATGCCAAGAGATTTAAGGGGCCTAACAAGATCATTACCTAAAACCTTTCTATTTCAGGGGCACCTGAAAAACCAACCACTAGTTAGTCTATCTTTTGGATTGCTGTAGCTTTGGGAATGAGGACACTCTGGCTTTATATCATAAGGCTATCGAGAGGTCTAAAATGTATATAAATGCAACTATGTAAAAAATAATAGATGATACAAATACAAGGAAACATCCGTAGGGTTATATTTTTTAAGAATTAGATCGTCTGTATCTTTTCAAATTTTCTTTGTATATAGTTCAATTCAGAAAAAATAAAATTTTTAGGCCCCGATTTTTTTTTTTTTACATGAAACTATCTTGAGTGCCATCAGAAAGACATAATGCATTATTTTATTCATGCCTCAAAATATTCCTTTAAGGTAGGAATTATTATTTCCATTTTACATATGGTAAAGCTAGATTTCAGTAAGCTGAAGTGAGTTGTCCAAGCTCTTGGGGTAATATAATTAGTGGCAGAAGTAGAATTATTTTCTTCCATTCTCTACAACTAAACGCTTACAGTGCGAGAGGCACTATTTGACACCGATAATGCAAAGATAAATAAGATGTGGACAGCTATCCTTCCCCACATGGGTCTTCCTCCCATGGTTTTAGGGTTTCCTTTCTGCTTTGCTCAAGCTGGGCATGGTAGCTCTAAATTCAGAAAATCACAAAGTTCCCAGATGGCTAGGGGGGCCACGATTCTTTCACTCTGTGCTTGGCATGGTAAGGCCCCAGCTTTCTATCGAACTCAGCACGGGACTGGCTCACATGGTGATCCCCTTCACCCGCATCCTCTGAGACATATCTTAAATTCGTCTTCTGGCAATTTTACTAGACTATTCTTAATCACAACACCTTCTGTGGAGTACAAGTTTGCAGTTATCCAGGGCTTCAGACTGGTTCATTCCAGTTTGAACCTCTGCTGAGAATTGCGTTTCTCACAAGTTCCCTGCTGAGAATTTGCTTTTCCACTCCTGATATACTGAATCAGAATTTAAATTTTAACAAGATCCCCAGGTGATTGTTATATAGAACTTCCTGGGAACTTGTTCGAAAATGCAAATTCTCAGCAGGGATTTGAACCCCTGCAATTACCATTTGTTAGGTGGGTCTTGAGTTGCTCATCACTGATCTAGACTCTAGACTTTGAAAACAGAATATAAACTTTATTATTTTGCCTGGGATCTACCCTTCAAAGGAAAACAAGCCCAGTCAAGGGTTACTTCAAATGTATGCTGAATAGCTTGCAATTTGAATATATGAGTATGGGAAGGGTTGTTTTATATGTTCCTGATGTAAAACACATATTATGGTCCCACCACTGTTTCTAGGAAAGATATTGATGTGGTGGTAAAAAAAATATATATGTATCTTTTTTTAAAAAAATCATTCAGACCATTTAAATGTGATTGAGATACAGCTACCATTTTTAAAGCAGGTTAATTTCTGGGCAAAGTGGGTTTAAAAAATAGAGAGAGAGAGAGACAGAGAGCAATCAAAGATTGCCAAGACTTAAAATCGATTTTATAAAATTAACCCACTCAGCAACTATTTAAATAGTATTTGGATTCAGCGACTTATCAAAGTATATGTCAGAGACTTTTTCCAAAGAATCTGGTATAATGGAGCAAAGAAATTAAAGGTCAGTTTTCATCTAATGATTACTCAGGCTTCAGAGTCTGTGAAATAAGCACAAAAAAAGCTCTCTGGGGTTTAAAGCATAGACTGTCTGAGGCTATAAAGTACTAAAGTTAGCAAACCACATTCTCACATCTTCCTTTGTAGTGAGAACCAAAAGTGACACAAAATCCATTCTGTGATAATAATATCTTTCAGCTTTTCTATTTTTCCCCGAAGATCCAAATATCTGTCATTCTTGTACTTGCTAGAATCTTGTCACCAAAGATAAACTAAGAAAAATATCTTTGTCCTAATTTCCACTTTACAAAATTGCTCCTGTCAATCAGACCCACCTCACTACCACAAATAAGTTCATAGGGTTTTGAAAAATGAATTGAACCTTTCAAACAAGAAGCAATAGTAAATATAAGTAAATTTCAACACAAGAGTCTCTTTAGGGTGTTCACCGACACATACACTCTATGAACTCACATGGAAGGGCATGCAACCTAAAAAATCTAGTCAGAATTTGTAAAAGTAGTAGTGTTTGCCCTTAAAATTAACTTAATGCTCAGAGCTAGCATTTGCTTTCATGACAAATCTGTTAAATTATTTTGATTTAACACAGTTGTTAACATCTTAAAAGTTACTTTAGATGTCAAGTTTTATTACAACTTATTTAAGTAATAAGGAAAAAAAAAAAAAAAAACTCCTAAATTGTTAAGTTGGTTATGGGTCTAAAGAGTAATGTACTAAATCCAAACCTACCTCATAGTTAAAGAACAAAATAAAGCAAAAGGAAGATATCACATTAAATCTGAATGTTTCACATTTCTGGTTCTATAACTTTTCGAGAGATATACAATATATGAGTAGGTCAATATACGAGTAGGTCAATTTGTGTGAAATCAAGGATGGGACATTGTCAGATTTATGAACATGTATGCCACCCAAAAAATCTGAAATGGTATGGTATTTAGAAGTATGATATTTTCATTAAATATAGTAAGACTGAAGCTTAGAGGAGATTTCTACTGCACCTTGGGAAAATCAGATAGGCTTGAAGGAAATGTGAAAAAATTTTTATCAGCAGAAAGTTACTTGGAGAAATTTGACAAAAGTACATAATAATTTAAAAAAAAAAATCAACAAGTTAATTTTAAAATTTATACGAAAATGAAAAGCATCTAGAATAACTGAATTAATTTGGAAAACAAAACAAAGTTTCAAGATTTTACCTCATTTCAAGATTTACTATAAAGCTACAGTAATTAAGACAATCTGTTGTTGTTGTTGTTAGGTGTCCTCCAGTCAGTTCCAACTCATAGTGACCCTATGTACAACAGAATGAAACATTGCCTGGTCCTGTGCCATCCTCACAATCCTTGCTATGTTTGAGCCTTATCCAGTGACTGGTCCCTCCTGATAACATATCCGTAGTACAGGACAGGAAGTCTTGCCACCCTTGCTTCCAAGGAGCACCCTGGCAATACTTTTTCCAAGACAGACATATTCGTTCTTCTGGTATATATTTGTCCCTGGTATATTCAATATTCTTCACCAGCACCATAATTCAAATGCTTCAATTCTTTTTTTGGTCTTCCTTTTTCATTGACCAGCTTTTTTGCAGGCATATGAGGCAATTGAAAATAACGTGGCTTGGGTCAGGTGCACCTTAGTCCTCAGAGTTACATCTTTGCTTTTCAGCACTTTAAAGAGGCCTTTTGCAGCAGATTTGCTCAAGGCAGCACATCATTTTTTTTTTAAAAGTAGACTGCCACATCCTTATTCCTAGTCTGTCTTAGTCTGGAACCTCCGCTGAAACCTGTCCACCATGGGTGACCCTACTTCCCATATCACAGCAACACGCAATCCGTCACAGTACATCAAATTGACAGATGCATGGTAGCCAAGACAATCTCGTATTGGCAAAAGAAGAGATATATAGAACAAGGGAACAAATACACGGTCCAGAAATAGATCTACAAATATGGAATCAATTGAATTTTTACAAATATACCAAGATAATTCAATGGGGAGAGAGGCTTTTCACTGAATAATATTGGAAAGATTGTATATCCATATGCAAAAAATTAAACTCCAAATCTTACCTCACACTATTTAGAGAATGAGACTGCAAAATGGATGGATCATAGGCCTAAATGCAAGAACAAAGACTTTAAAGCTGCTAGAAGAAAACATAAGAAAATCTTCATGACACTAGATTAGGCAATTTTTTAAAGATAAGATAAAAAAAGCACAAACCATAAAAGAATAATTAATAAACTGGATTTCATCAAAATTAAATAATTTCTTTTCAAAACATACTGTTAAGAAAATGAAAACACAAATCAAAGATTGGGAGAAAATATTTGCCAAACGTATAACTAATAAAAGACTGCCATCCAGAATATATAAACAAATCCTATAAATCAAACATAAAAAAGACAAAAAAAAAAAAAAAACTATGAAAACAGACAAATATTTGAACAGACACATTACCAAACAAATATATGAATGAACAATGAGTATATGAAACATGTTCCATGCCATTAGTTATAATGGAGACGCAAACTAAAACCACAATAAGATATCAGCATTAAAAAATGACAATGCCAAGTACTGGCAAGGATAGAGAACTCTCATGCATTGCTGTTCGGAATGCAAAATGTTATATACAGAACCTATACTTGCCATATCACCCAGCATTCTCACTACTAGGTGTTTACTAAGAGAAATTAAAACACATGTCCATACAAAGTTGTTGTTGTTACTATTTGCCATCGAGTCAACTCTGACTCATGACAACTTGTATGAAAATGTTCTCAGCAGTTTATTCATATTAGCCAAAAATTGAAAACAACACAAGTCCCTGTTAACTGATATATGAATAAACAAATTGTGGTATATCTACACAATATAATACTACTAAGCCATAAAAAGGAACCAGCTACTGATACATGAAACAAAATAGATGAGTTTCAAAAGCGTTATGCTAAGTGAAAGTAGCGAGACACAAGAGATTACATACCGTATGATTCTATTTGTGTGAAATTCTAGAAAAGGTAAAACTATAGTGGCAGAAAATAGACCAGTGATTTCAGGACTGGTTTTGCTGAGTCAGAATTGACTCTACGGCAACAGGTTGGAGGGAGAGGATTGATTGTCAAAGGGCAGGAGGCAAGTTTCTGGGAAAACAGTAATGTTCAATATCTTGATTAGACTGGTGATTACATAGGTGTATATATTTACCAAAACTCATCAAATTATACACTTATTGAATTTTATTCTATGATAAAGTTGATGATATTTAAAATAATATGAAAAGACCTCCTAAAAACTTGGAGAAATCATAAAGCATAGACCATAAAAATGTGAGAGAAAGGGAAATCACACAGAATTGAAAGTTACAAATATGAAATCAACCAGTGGGAATTTTTAGCAGTTTCTTTAGAATGACAGATGGTTAGAAAATAATGAGGCAGGGAGCAAGAGCAATAACTAATTGCTGCCGAGTCAACTCTGATTCATGGCAACCCTATGCATGTCAGAGTAGAACTGTGCTCTGTAGGGTTTTCAATGACTAACTTTTCAGAAGTCAGTCACCAGACCTCGGTTAGCACCACCCAGAGACTCTGAGAGAGCAATAGAACAATAAAAATATAGACTGAGCAATAGAAATAGGGAAATCAATAGAAATATAGGCTTAACAATAGAAATAGGGGAACCAAAGGAGAGGAAGAGAAAGTGACTGTGAGAAATCTGGATATTATTACAGATGAAGGTGAAGTTCACAGAACTGCTTCTAAAGCCAATTTTCTTGCATATTAAATATGTGTACAGCCCAGAGGCGGGATATAGATTTTTCAGTGTAGACAGTTCTTGTGTTTCCCTGAAACAACATTGAGAACTTTAAAGGGTATCTTTTCTGTCTTCCAGTGGCAGAAGGGGGGCAAGGCTTGAACCATGTTTGTTTTACAGTTGGTGAGTTTTTGTGAGTGTTTCAGAATTAGAGACAAGGAATGATAATGGAAGAGCAAGCTTTAGATGCCATCTGCCCATGTTGAAGGACTGGAGGGATGGAATGCTTTGCTAAAGAGAAAAAAATGTTCAAAATTGGAAAAATAATTTTCAAATAGGATATGGTAAAGGAGATGGTGGAATGGAAGAGACTATCAAATGATTCAAAAAGGAAAAACCGGAAAATATTGCATAAAACATTTTCAAAGGAAGTTTTTATTTCCAAAATAAAATTACTTGGTCTTGAGAATGAGCTCATTAAAAACATCCTTAACTAGCTTCTGGACATAGAAATCTTAGGTCCAAGCACAGAAGTCACGAGGAATGTCTCACAAGCCAGGCTGCTGGTGAGAGGTAATGTAAACTTTTAGGACAGAAGGGAGGGAAGAACCAAGAGAGAAGCTGGAGAGTGGGTAGGGCTAAAGAGAGGGACTAGGAGGCCAGGAAAAGTAATAACATTTAATCTCCAAATGAGCTACAGTAAAAAAACTTTTGGAATTAGTTGTCACAAAATATCAGTGGCAAGGTGGAGTGGGGACAGGAGTGGAAGAGAGTCCAAAAGCTACAGTTATAAAGAAAGAGTTCCTAAGTTCATATTCTTTACCATGACAGATATGCAAGTCACAATCTGACTGCACCCAGTGTTCACACATCTTGCCAATTTCTCCCTGCCCCTAAGGGTTCTGTGCCCGTGGACATTCAAATTCACATATCTGTATCCTTTTGTGTATACCATTCCCTTTTCCTTGAATACATTTCCCTCTCAACTGTTATCTCTTTGGAAAAAAAATTCCCAGATGTATCTCCTCACTCCAAACTGTGAGCTGTTATAACTCTTTCAGTGAAAATCATAATATAATAAACAGCATCACCACATTGTTGTTGGTAGGTGCTGTTGAGTCAGTTCCGACACACAGCAACCCTGTGTACAACAGAACAAAACACTGCCCTGTCCTGCGCCATCCTCACAATCCTTGCTACGTTTGAGCCCACTGTTGCAGCCACTGTGTCAATCCGTCTTATTGAGGGTCTTCCTCTTTTTCGGTGACCCTCTACTTTACCAAGCTTGATGTCCTTCTCCAGTGACTTATCCTTCCTGATAACATGTCCAAAGCACGTGAGACAAAGTCTCACTATCCTCCCTTCTAAGGAGTATTCCAGCTGTACTTCTTCCAAGACAGATTTGTTCATTCTTCTGGCAGTCCATGGTATATTCAACATTCTTCACCAACACCATAATTCAAAGGCGTCAATTCTTTTTGGTCTTCCTTACTCATTGTCCAGCTTTTGCACACATGTGAAAACACCATGGCTTGGGTCAGGCGCAGTTCAGTCCACTAGTCGTCTGTCAGTTTGTAGTATTGTGGTGGCTTGTGTGTTGCGGTGATGCTGGAAGCTATGGTATTTCAAATACCAGCAGGGTCACCTATGGTGGACAGATTTCAGTGGAGCTTCCAGACTAAGACAGACAGGGAAGAAGGACCTGGTGATCTACTTCTGAAAAAACTGGCCAGTGAAAACCTTATAAATAGCCTCACCTGTATTTAGTATTTATTACGTTCTGAAGCTCTACTCATTGCTTCATTGATGTTATTCCTAATCCTCATAAAAACCAATAAGGTAGGCACAATAATCTTTATTTTACTAATAAGAAATAGAGTGCATGGGGAGTTATTGTAAATTGCCTGAGGCTATACACTTGGTAATTGTTGAGGTATGAGTGCAGATCTGTCTGGCTCTAGAGAACACATTCTTTTTCCACCACACTAGGCTGCCTTCCTCACCCGTGCACTAGTCTTACATATTGTAATTATTTTTTTAAACGTCTGTATCCCTTGCTAGACTGTGAGCTCTTCCAAGTTGGGACATGACTATTAATCTGTGTCTCTGCAATGCCAAATATGATACACAGTTGGTGTTTAATAAATGTTTGACAACTATATGAATCAAAGAATGAATGAATAAAATAAGTGAGTGAATAAATGAGAAATTTTCATGGTGAACATTTAATCAAAGCAGGGGATCTTAGTTTATATAATTATAGTATGTAGTGGCATCAAGCTCAAAAAATCTAGTTCAGTGTTTTCTTCAACTCTTTTCAAAAAGTAATTTTAAAATAGTATACGCAAATGTGTTACATATCAAATTCCAAGACAATATAAACCACTTTCATATAAACGTACGCTGCCAGTCTGAATTATTTTGACTGATGACTTGGCATAAAATTTCTCCTGCCATGGCTGTGCCTGTGTTTGAACTTCACTGTAAATGCGTCATCGGTTCAGAAGATGATTTCTTCACATATTGACTGGATATTTCAACTTCTATGAAAATCTTAATTGCTTATGTAGCTCTGAATGACAGTGAAAGTGAAGTGAATCACTGGGGCAATGGTATCAGCAATTTAAGAAAATACAGCAACATGATTGATCCAGATAAACTAGTATAAATTCTTCACTTTACCTATGTGGATGAGGGCTGGGTTTTTTTCAAATGAGCTGCAAGCGGTAGAACATGGTAGGCTGTATTATTGTTTGCGATATCTATCTCCTCTTTCCGTGAAGGAAGATTATATATTTCAGCCTGTTGCCGTGTGATTTCCAGTCCTCCATGCGGATGTTGTATACTTCCCTTCCCCTTTGACATCAGGCTTGGCCATGAGACTTGCTTTGGTTAATGACCTGTGAGAAGATATGCAGTTGGCTACATCTAAGCAGAAGCTTTAGGAGGCACCACTTGCTTCCAGCTCTCTTGTTCTTCTCTCACTGCCGTGAAAAATACCATGTCCTATGAAGTGCCTGGGATAAGAAGACATATACAGCTAAGCCAAGCAGAGCCAAAGAACCATAGAAACTGCCAGCTGACTCACAAATGCTAACACATGACTTGAGCAAGAAATAAATGTGTGTTTTAATGAACTACTGATATTTGGGAGTTGTTATCACAGCAAAGCTGACTAATAGATAGGGATTTAGTGGAATGAAATCAGTGTTATGTTGCTCGCAAAAGTGGAAAGACTAGCCCTCTCCCCAGTGCTGTACGAACTTTGCCCTTGGGTCCCAAAGGAGTACTGCCTGTACCCAGAGTCCCATAAAAAAAAATCACACCAGCACTTCTCTATCAGGACTTCATACCAGTTCAACGGGACACTAGCTTTCAGCTCCTTCCTTGCTCTCAAAGTAACAATGCTCAAACCAAACCAACCAAACAAAAAAGCTCTTCTTTTTATATCCTGCCAGAAAACAGCAATTCATTTCAATTTATGCAAGGAGAAAGCAGAAGTGGTCACCAGCCCACTGGCTCTGCAAACAGCCAAATTTTGGGACTCATCCAGAGATCAGCCAGGCCAACCTGCTCTATTCTTTTTATACAGACAAGAAAACTGAGGCTCAGAGTGAGTTTCCAAGGTCACACAGTGAGTAGCTGAGGTAAATTTCAAGCATGATCTGCAAAACTTCAAAGCTGTGCTCTTTTCACCCTAGTAATTGCCTGTCTTTTCTTAACCAATGTTAATTTACTACTTGTGAATATCTATATAGAGATAAAAACCTACTGATAGTCTTAGCTAAACCAGCATTTATTGAGCACTTACTATGTGTACTGTGAGGAGTTTTTTATGCAAATAGGCTGGGTCATACTATGAGAAGCAAATAAACTGCTCAGTAAAGGAAGTCAACTGTGCTTTCAAGTCCTACTGACCATTCTAGACTTAATTTTAGCTTCACTTCCTTTTGGAAATATTCACTGACTCTCCATTGTGATGTGACTACTGCTCTTAAGATTTCTCTTGGGGTTCTGTGTTTACTTCTGTCATGATTCTTATCATATTTTTTAAAATTATTTATATTTGTCTCCATCCTGGATACTGAGTTCTTAGATATCAAGATCTGTGTTTTCCCCTGAGGGACTGAATTGCTGGGTGGAGGGCTGTTGGTACCATTGTCTTGGGGAACATCTAGCTCAATTGGCATAACAGTTTATAAAGACAATGTTCTACATTCTACTTTGGTGAGTAGCGTCTGTGTCTTAAAAGCCTGTGAGCGGCCATCTAAGATACTCCACTGGTCTCATCCCTTCGGAAGCAAGGGAGAATGAAGAGAACAGGATACAATGAAAAGATTAGTCCGAAGAACTAATGGACCACAGCTACCAAGGCCTCCACTGGACTGAGTCCAGTACAGCTAGATGGTGTCCGGCTACCACCACTGACTGCTGTGACCAGGATCACAACAGAGGGTTCTGGACAGAGCTGGAGAAGGATGTAGAACAAAATTCTAACTCACAAAAAAAAAAAGAATAGATTTACTGGCCTAAAGGAGACTGGAGAAACCCTGAGAGTGTGGCCCCCAGACACCCTTTTAGCTCAGTGGTGAAGCCATCTCCAAGGTTCACCGTTCAGCTGGGGAGTGGACAGTCCCATAAAACCAAATGGGACCAATGAGGTACAGCAGTCCAGGGACAAGGGCCAGAAGGCAGAAGGGGACAAGGAAGCTGGTGATAGGGAACCCAAGGCTGAGTAAGGATAGTGTTGATGTGTTGTGAGGTTGTTAACCATTGTCATAGGGCAACACGTGTACTAACTGTTAAATGAGAAACTATTTGGTTCTGTAAGCCTTCATCTAAAGTGAGAATAGCAGCTCAATTGGAAGAGCGTAGTCGATGTCACTGAACTGTGCATGTAGAAATTTTTGAAACAGTGTATCTTTGGCTATGTATATTTTCACCAAAAAAAAAAAGGTCGAGAAGGGAGAGGGTTGACATGTTGTGGGGTTGTTAACCAATGTCATAAAACAGTATGTGTACTACTGTTTCATAAGAAACTATTTGTTCTGTAAGCCTTCACCTGAAGTACAATAAATAAATAAATAAATAAAGATCTGTGTTTTCATCTCTCTTAGTCTCACTACCTTAGCAAGGAATATTGAATATACCATGGACTGCCAGAAGAACGAACAAACCTGTCTTGGAAGAAGTACAATCAGAATGCTCCTTAGAAGTGAGGACAGAGAGACTTGTCTCCTTTACTTTGAACATGTAATCAGGAGAGACCAGACCCTGGAGAAAGGTATAATGCTTGGTAAAATAGAGGATGATCTAAAAAGAGGGATACCCTAAATGAGATGGATTGACATAGTGGCTGCAATAATGGTCTCAAACATAGCAATGACTGTGAAGATGGCACAGTACCAGGCAGAGTTTCATTCCATTGTACATAGGGTCTCTGTGAGTCATAACCGACTTGACAGCACCTAACAACAACAACGGAAACCCTGGTGGTGTATTGGTTAAGTGCTAGGGCTGCTAAACAAAGGTCGGCAGTTCGAATCCGCCAGGCCCTCCTTGGAAACTCTATGGGGTAGTTCTATTCTGTCCTATAGGGTCACTGTGAGTCGGAATTGACTCAACGGCAATGGATTTTATGATAACAACAATAACAAATTCTTTTTGGTACAGTGACTCTGGGTATTCCTTCCATCTTCTTTTGATGCTTCCTGTTTCAAAAGGAATACACAGAGTCACTCTACCAAAAAAAAAAAAAAAAATTGGTCGATTTTCAGCCATTTCAGGAGGTAGCATATGATCAAGAACCGATGGTACAGAAGGAAGAAGTCCAAGCTGCACTGAACGCACTGGCGAAATACGAGGCTCCAGGAACTGATGGAATCCCAATTGAGATGTTTCAACAATCGGATTCAGCGCTGGAAACGCTCACTCGTCTCTAACAAGAAATTTGGAAAACAGCTTTCTGACCAACCGATTGGAAGAGATTCATATCTGTACCCATTCCAGAGAAACGTTATCCAACAGAATGCAGAAATTATCAAACAACACCATTAATACCACACACAAGTAAAATTTTGCTGAAGATCATTCAAAAGTGGTAGCAGCAGTACATCGACAGGGAGCTGCCAGAAATTCAAGCAGGATCAGAAGAGGATGTGGAACAAGGGTTATCATTGCCGATATTAGATGGATCATGGCTGAAAGCAGAGAATACCAGAAAGATGTCTACCTGTGTTTTATTAACTATGAAAAGTCATTCAACTGTGCATATCACAACAAATTATGGATAACATTGCAAATAATGGGAATTGCAGAACATTTAATTGTGCTGATGGGCAACCTGTACATGGACCAAGAGGCAGTCATTCAAATACAACAAGGGGATACTGCATGGTTTGAAATTAGGAAAGACATGTGTCAGGGTTGTTTCCTTTTACGGTACTTATTCAATCTGTATGCTGAGCAAATCATCCTAGAAGTTGGACTGTATGAAGAAGAAGGTGGTATCAGGACTGGAGGGAGACTCACTAACAATTTGTTTTATGAAGATGACACAACTTTCCTTGCTGAAAGTGAAGAGGATTTGAAGCACATACTGATAAAGATTAAAGACCACAGGTTTCAGTATGGATTACACCTCAAAATAAAGAAAACAAAAATCCTTGCAACTGGACCAATAAGCAATATCTTGATAAACAGAGAAAAAACTAAAGTTGTCAAAGATTTCATTTTACTTGGATCCACAATCAATTGTCCATGGAAGCAGCAGTCAAGAAATCAAACGATGCATTGTATTGGGCAAATCTGCTGCAAAAGACCTCTTTAAAGTGTTAAAAAACAAAGATGTCATTTTAAGGACTAAGATGCACCTGACCCAAGCCATGGTGTTTTCAATTGCCTCATATACATGTGAATGCTGGACAATGAATAAGGAAGATCAAAGAAGAATTGATGCATTTGAGTTACTGTGTTGACGAAGAATATTGAACATACCATGGACTGCCAGAAGAATGAACAAATCTGTCTTCGAAGAAATACAACCAGAATTCTCCTTAGAAGCAAGGATGGCAAAATTTCATCTAACATACTTTGGACATGTTATTAGGAGGGACTAGTTCCTGGAGAAGGACGTCATGCTTAGTAAAGTAGAAGGTCAGCGAAAAAGAGGAAGACCCGCAACAAGATGGATTGATACAGTGACTGCAACAATAAGCTGAAGCATAACAATAATTGTGCGGATGGCGCAGGACCCGGCAGTGTTTTGTTCTTTTGTACATAGGATCGCTATGAGTTGGAACTGACTTGATGGCACCTGACAACAACAACAACAATAACAACACCTTGCTTAGTTTCTGGCATGTTATAAGCATTAAATATATTTTGTTACTCTTGAATTGCTGTTTTCTTAGTCTCACTATCTTGCATAAAAACCAAAAAACCATCAAGTTGATTCTGACTTATAGTGACCCTATAGGGTAGAGTAGAACTGCCCCATAGGGTTTCCAAGAAGCAGCTGGTGGATTCAAACTGCCAACCTTTTGGTTAGCAGCCGAGCTCTTTACCACTGTGCCACCAGGATTAACTTGCATAGTATCTGGCATATTAGACACAACAAATATATTTTGCTGTTCTTGAATTGCTGTTTTTGAATAGCTGTTCGTTATCATTTGTTATTAAAGAACACCGACTTGAGAAAAGATGATTTAAATGATTTGAAATGTTATTGTTGTTCAGGTGCCGTCGGGTTGCTTCCAACTCATAGTGACCCTATGTACAACAGAATGAAACACTGCCCAGTCCTGTGCCATCCTCACAATGGTTATTATGCTTGAGCCCATTGTTGTAGCCACTGTGTCAGTCCATCTTGTTGAGGGTCTTCCTCTTTTTCACTGACCTTCTACTTTACCAAGTATGATGTTTTTCTCCAGGGACAGATCCCTCCTGATAACATGTCCAAAGAATGGGAGATGAAGTCTCGCCATTCTTGCTTCTAAAGAGTATTCTGGTTGTACATCTTCCAAGACAGATTTGTTAGTTCTTTCGGCAGTCCATGGTATATTCAGTATTCTCCACCAACACCACAATTCAAAGACATCAGTTCTTCTTTGGTCTTCCTTATTCACTGTCCAGCTTTCCCATGCATATGAAGCAATTGAAAACACCCTGGCTTGGGTCAGGTGCACCTTAGTCTTCAAGGTGACATCTTTGCTTTTCAACACTTTGAAGAGGTCTTACACAGCCAATTTGCCCAATGTAATGCATCTTTTGATCTCTTGACTGCTGCTTCCATGGGTGTTGATTGTGGATCCAAGTGAAATGAAATCCTTGACAACTTGAATCTTTTCTCTGTTTATCATGATGTTGCTTATTTGTACAGTTGTGAGGATTTTTGTTTTCTTTATGTTGAGGTGTAATCCATACTGAATGCTGCAGCCTTTGATCTTCATCAGTAAGTGCTTCAAGTCCTCTTCACTTTCTGTAAGCAAAGTTGTGTCATCTGCATAACGCAGGTTGTTAATGCATCTTCCTCCACTCTTGATGCCCAGTTCTTCAGAGTCCAGCTTCTTGGATTATTTGCTCAGCATACAGACTGAATACCAAAAAACCCACACCCATTGCCGTTGAGGGGATTCCGACTTATAGTGACCCTATATGACAGAGTAGAACTGCCCCACAGGGTTTCCACAGATTGAATAGCTATTGTGAAAGAAGGATACAACCCTGCTGCACACCTTTCCTGACTTTAAACCATGTAGTATGCTCTTGTTCTGTTTGAACGACTGCCTCTTGATCTGTGTACAGGTTCCTCATGAGCACAATTAAATGTTCTAGAATTTCTGTTCTTCCCAGTGTTATCCATAATTTGTTATAATCCACACAGTCGAATGCCTTTGCATAGTCAATAAAACGCAGGTAAACATCTTTCTGGTATTCTCTGCATTCAGTCAGGATCAAACTGACATCAGCAATCGTATTCCCTGGTTCCATGTCCTCTTCTGAATCTGGCTTGAATTCCCATATCTAATTCCCCTATCTAATTTATCAGCAAATCAAATAATTTATAGCCCCAAAATACATCTCAAATCCATCCTTTCATCCATCCATCTACCCTGTCATCATGCTGTTTAAGTTATCCTAATTTCTCACTCAGATAACAGCAATATCTTAGTAAATTAAATTGTCTCCTGCTTTTACTTTCTCCTCTCTGTAATCCAGTTTTCTACTCAGCAGTTGGAGTGGATTTTTAACATCTCTGACCTCATCTCATTAAACTTTCCTCCCTGTACTAGAACCTTGCTGGTTTCCTTTCTGTTCCTCCACTAGGAGGAAACTTTGCATTTGCTTCCCCTGTCAGAATGTTCTTCCCCTAGATCTTTACATCTTTCAGTTGTTAGCTTAAATAGCCTCTCTTTACAGAGTGCTTCTTTAACTAATCCATCTAAATTTACTTCCTTTTAACTCTCTTAATCCATCAACCACTGGAAAGAATGTAGGCTCCATGAGCATCTTCACTGTTTTGTGTATCACAAAATTACCAGAACTTAGAAGAGGGCTTAAAAAACTAAACCAAACCTCTTGCCATGGAGTTAGTTTCAACTCATACAGACCCTATAGGACAGAGTAGGACTGCCCCATGGGGTTTCCAAGGTTATAAATCTTTATGGAAGTAGACTGCCACATCTTTCTCCCACAGAGCAACTAGTGGGTTCCAACCCCCAACTTTTCAGTTGGCAGCCAAGCCCTTAACCACTCTGCCACCAGGGCTCCCAAAACAGGACTTAGGCATACAAATCTACTTGAATGAATAAAGGTCCCCATGTGTTTTCCTTCATGGCATTTGTTACAATTTGTCAGTTCCTTTCTTGCTTGTTTTCTTGTTCAGTGACTATCTCCTCCACTAGAATATAATCTCTGTGAAGGCATGAAGATTCCACTGTATCTCCAGTGCCTGGTTCAGTGCCTTGAACTTACTAGGCACTTAATAGATACTTGTTGAATGAATAATTGGATCAATGCTTATTCGTGATTGCTTCCTGAACTTAAGCATAGATCATCACTAATAAAACATTCTTCTTGACTCTCCCACTTGAAATGAAGAAATAATACTAATTATAAAAGAGATGCCTATGTGTTGGCTGTCTTATTGGTCTCTATGCTCCTGTAAGCATACTATATATTTCAGTAACATCAATATCTCAGTATTCCTTGGTCTCTCACACCTCCATGACTTTTTGCATTTTGTTCCCCCTTCCTAGTGTGGATCCTCTCCTTTCTGTGCCTAGTGATTTCCTATTTACCTTAAATGTAAACATCCAATCTATGGAAGCCCTCCCCAACTTTATACTCTTCCCTCCTCTTTTCTTTCACAATATTTTTTACACATTCTTATGATAATATTTATTACATTTATATATATGTGCATATGTGTGTGCAAATATATATATGTGTGTGTTTGTGTGTGTGTGTGTATTTGTTTTTAATTTCCTATCTTTCTCCCTCTCTAAACTCTGAGATTCCCAAGTTCTGGGCCTCTTCCTTACTCATTTTTTTAACTTTATTAACCACTGCCTCACTGGCATGCAGTTGGTTCCAGAAAATGTAGATGAATGACTCCCGACTCCTAGCCACTCTTTCAACTGTGCTAGACACTCATTTTCATTCTTGGCTCAAGGCAGAATCATTTGTGCTTGCACTGGTATTATAGTGATTCTAAAAAGACAACTAACTGGTTACCCAACAAGAAAAATAACGTTCAGGTTTAATAACAATTAATGAAAAAACTGATACAATTTTTGCTTATTAAATTAGCATTAAAATAATACTGTTGCGAAGAGAGTGTGGTAAAATGTGCACTCCCTTTTTTTTTAATGGTAGAAATAAAAATAGATTTCAAAATATCCTTTGGAAAGTAATTTGGCTATATTTATGAAGAAACTTAAACTATCTGAACACCTCATAAACCCACTTCTTAGGATATATAGTATGGTAATAACCTGAGAAATAGTTTTATGTAAAATAATATTTATTATAGATAATGCATCATTGTTTTTAATAAATAGTATTACAAATTGAACCAGCCTAAACATCCCACAGTGAAGAATAATTAAATGATTTGAAATATAAGGGAATGTTATGATGGCAATAATTCTATTTACAAATAGATTTTAATAACAGGAAAATCCTTATCTTGTAATGTTAATTTTTAACAAAATAAAATGGTATGTTTTCATAATCTCATAGTCGTTAAAATACCCACAGAAATATAACCAAAACTACACTAAAATACTAACGTATTTTTTTTTTTTTTTTTGGTGGTAGGACAAAGAGAAGTTTTAATTATTTGTTTGTATACAGAAGAAATTAACCTAAAAATAAACACTTTCCATCTAAGACACCACAGCAGTATATCTACCACAACTAACAAAGACACAAACCCATTGCTGTTGAGTCAATTCTGACTTATAGGGACCCTGTAGGACAGAGTAGAATTGTCCTAGGGTTTCTAAGGCTGTAAATTTTTATGGAAGCAGACTGCCACTTCTTCCTCCTGCAGAGCAGCTGGTGAGTTCGAACCACCCACTTTTTGGTTAGCAGCTGAGCTCTTTAACCACTACACCACCAGGGCTCCTCCAACAAAGACATAGAACTTTTTAATTTCCCTTCTGTCTAAGAAATTTAATTGCTCATCAAAACTGTGGTTGTTTCAATGGGAAAGAGAGGGCCAAATTGTGGGAATTTGCAGGGTTATAACTGGGCACAAAGTGGCATGAGGTCATGGAAAGCAGATAGGAAAGAGACTTCCCAGGTGAAGTGTTAGGCAAGCACTCTTCTCCTCAATGACAGCAATGACATGCAGAACAAAATTCTGCCATCCTCCCCAAAATCTCTACCTGAATTAGTATAGTACACTGTGCTCTCTTTTACTTATCACATTCTACCTTCTCCTATCCTTATTGGCATTCATGTAGTATCAAACCTCCCAGATTGCAAGCATCTTCTATATAGTGATGTGTAAAGTGATATTTGAAACTTTCCGGTACAGAGAATGGTTGGTGCTTATCACATAGTATGTTCCTGGTAGTTTATTGAAATGACTTAGATAAGGACTCCATTAAAGTTTCAAAGCACTGGAGACAGATGATGAAAGCAGATTTTTAGGATGGTGGATCTGGTGGTTATGCATAAGATAATTAGTTTGGAGAGGATGGATGTAGGGAGTGCAGATGAGTGGTGGCTATGTAGCTTAGGCATGAAAGATCCTTGTAGGGTGGACTATAGAAATGAATAAAAGCAAGGGTGATAACCAACATATTTAACATCCTATACAGCATGGGTAGAAGCTCCCGAGGTGGTACAAACAATTTGTGCTTGTCTACTAATCAAAAGGTTTGGAGTTCGAATCTACCCAGAGACACCATAGAAGAAAGGCCTGAACATCTGTGTGAAAATTACAGCCAAAAAAACTCTATGGAGCTAAGTTCTACTATGTAACACATGGGATACCCATGAGTTGAAATCTACTAGATAGCAACGGGTTTGGTTTGGTTTTTATTACAGCATGGGTACTGACCCGTTGGAAGAGAGGCTGACTGAGGGTTGGATCAGGACTTTCCAAACGTCCTGCAGTAGGGCCAGGTGTAAACCCTTCCGTTGCTGGATTAAGTAAGGTGGTGGGGAAGGTCCCAGGAGAAGGCACAGAGTAGTAAGGTGATGGTGGATAGGGGACTCAGTAAGTTGGAAATTTTTCAACAATTTAACATCAGTATAACTGTATGAACGCACGCCATCCAATGTTTACCTGGAATTGAAGGGATAGTTGCAAAGAGGATTTAGGAAGAACAAGTTAGGAGAATTTAAAAACTGGTTAGAAAACAATGATGTGAAAGATAAAAGTATTAAAGAAGCTTCTAGCATATGTTGGGGAGAGTATTGTTCCTCTTAACAAAAAGAGGAATAGAGCCAGTCTGGGTGGTAAAAATGGGATTGTCTTTTAGATATGTTAAATTTAAGATGATGGTAACATGTTGCCATGGAGTGCATGCCGACGTATAGTGACCCTATCGCACAGAGTAGAACTGCCCCATAGGGTTTCCAAGGCTGAAATACTTATGGAAGCAGACTGCCACATCTTCCTCCTGCGGAGTGGCTGGTGGGTTCAAACCGCTAGACCTTTTGGTTAGTAGTCAAACTCTTAACCACTGCGCTACCAGGGCTCCTTGAGGTGATAGTGGGACACCTAAATGGGACTAGTCCAAGAAAATTGGAGATATATGATGTATGCAGGGGCTAGAGTAGTTTTCTTCTTTTCTATTTTTCTGAGGTTTCCATATTTTCTAAAATAGTGTCATTCCCTTTATAAATGGAAAAACATGTCTGCTTTTTAAATTTAGTTTTAATTTTCACCAATACATTGTCTAGAGCAGTGTATTTGTTGTTGTTGTTCCAGGACTAATGAATCAGGATTTCAGTGGATGGGGCCCAAGAATACACATTTTCAATAAGCTACCCAGAGGATTCTTATGCACACTAAATTTTGAAAACCACTGATCCAGAGCACAGCACTAGGAACACGTCCTTATCTGGTTTTGCACTGATACTAATCAGTGTAGATTGCTTCCATCTGGAGTTGGGTTTTGCCTCAGCTTCACTGAGCACAGAGCTTTACTGAGCTCCCAAATTCTTCTCAGTATTTCTACTGTGATCCTGCCTGAAACAGATTACTCAGTAAACCAGTCTGGTTAATGTGTTCCTAGGTAGACTTAGATAAACCAACTGGCCCTTTAAAATCTTTTGCCCTCTTTAAGGGATAGAATTTTTAGTTTTCTCTTGACCTATTATCCTTTCTCACAAGTCTCATCTAGGTACAAAGTGACTGACTCCTTTATTCTTCTATCTTCCCCGTTAATAATGGTAAATAGGTGCAAAAATGAGCCTGGTATACAGAAACATGCATCATAACAATGAGATGACCTGCAGTTGGGTCACATCTGCCTGCCTTTGAAGAAAAGATGAAAACACACCCATCACACACAGCCTGTGTCCAGTACCCATTCTCTTTCACAGTAACCCAAGGGAAAAAAATAAAAAGATAATAAGGATATTTCTACCAGTATAGTGAACCATTAAAAGGTGTGTAATTCCTGCTTGGGGAAGAAAAATAAAAAGATTTAAATTCTGATTTTTTTGAAAGGGTCATTGAAATGAGTGAAACCCTTCTTACTAGGAGAAGGCTGTAGGGCGAGATAGTTATTGCACTCATTTTTTTTTAACCAGGTTTTCCTTTTTTCTCCACTCAAATGTAGATATTCTCTTGAAGATTAAAACACTTTTTAAATTGTATAGTTAGGGAACCAAAGGGCAGTTTTAAAATCACACATTGAACTATGTTGGCAAATACTGTTAAGGGTTATTTTCTTACATAGATGCCCTCTAGCAAGATCAGAGACAAGGTTATACATTTCCAAATGGAACCAGTCAGCTGCAGTAGCTGGCAGTGTAGTACTAATGAGGCTGAGGTCAGGGTTCAGTTTCAAAACAAGCTGGTTAGCATGACAAAAAGGGTGTGGGGATGGCCTCCCCAACCTTGCTGTGGGAAACATTAGAGTCAACTGGGAATTTTTTTTTTTTGTAGTATGAATTTATGGGCTTTATTGAAACCAATCAAATCAGAATTTCTGAGAGTCTGGCAAGAAATCTGTAGGTTTTTTTGTTTGTTTTGTTTTTTAAAGAGATCCCCAGGTAATTTTTATGCCCAGTCAGGTTTTTGGAATTAATAACCCCAGAGAAATCTCCCACAGAGAGAGGAGCCAGCCCAAGCAAGAAGCCAGCCAGCTACACAACTTGCTGGTGTTTGCAATTCAAACTGCATATTCTAAAACTGTTTCAACTAAGAGCCCTTACAATCTCTAGGGAGTTTGTACTTCTACCCACCAGTTGGGTTCCTCTGGAGAAGCCATGATTATATGAAGATTATCAACTCTTTATGATGGAGAACAGGCCTGGCATCTCAAATACTACTTAGCCAGTAGAAGAAACCAAGTCTTGATACATGCTACAATATGGATGGAGCTTGAAGACATTATGCTGAATGAAATAAGTCAATCACAAGAAGACAAATATTGTATGAAATCATTTATATAAAAAGACAAGAGAAAGTAAATGTATAGAGACCAAAATTTATTAATGGTTATCAGGAGTGGGAAAGAGGGGGTTAATCATGATAGAAAAATCACATTTATTAAAGGTAGGGTTGCACAGCCAATTATTGTAATTGGTGTCAAAAAGTTGTACACCTATAAAAAGTTGAATTGGCAAAAGTTGTGTGATAGATATATTTTCAACAAATCAAAAACCGAACCCATTACCATCTAGTCAATTCCGACTCATATTTACAGCAATGACACAAAAAAAAACACAGTAGCTGTTGAGACTGCTTATATACAACTAAACAACCAAACACCTCAAGGGATTTGGTTCCTTGATTTTAAGGTTTAGGGTCATAGTTTCACAAGACATCCCAGTTAGTTGATCTAATAATGTATTTAGAGCTTAAGTTCTACCTCCTCATTCACTGCATAGTGCCTAGGGTCTTAAAAGCTTGCAAGGGGCCATCTAAGGCATGACTATTGGCTACTATTTGCCTGAAGCAACAGAGGAAGAAGGAGAGTCAGGAATAGGAGGAGGATATGGAATGTGTGGCTAATTGCCTTCATGAACAACTGCCTCCTTTACCATGAGACCAGAGCTGGGTGGTGCTTAGTTACCATTACAGAACATTTTGATCAAAGAGTCTATAGACGACTCCTGATCAAAAGGGGGAAAATGCGGAACAGAATTTAAAATCTCATGGACTCTAGACTTTCTGAGGCATGAAGGCTGGATGAACCCCTGAAACTATTGCCCTGAGATAATCTTTAAAATTTAAACAAAAATATCCCCTGAAGTCTTTTAAAACCAGACAATAGTTTAGCTAAGCTAATAAATAAATGTCTGCCTTGAGCAATATGCTCTTTTAAGAACTATCTATATGGGATCAAAGTGATAACAGCAACTGGAAAGATTAGATAGAAACCTTAGAGTTCAGTGAGTTTATGTTAATGGGATAGGAACAACTCAGGAAATGAGGATGAAAATAGTTGCCCAACTGGAAAATTTGTACATGTTGAACTGGTATATGTTTTGCTGTGTATATTCTCAACAACAAATAATTTTTTTAAAAAAGTAAGTCTTATACATGCCTGTTTTCGTGTACCTCAGTAAGTTTTTAAATGTCGACTGAAACTCACCTTTCCCAACACACGCTAAGTCACAAAGGAGAAACCACTCCTGCTCTGGGAAATGAAGGTACATTTATTAATGCTGCCAGAACTTAAAAAATAAGTTGTCATCGAGTCAATTACAACTCATGGCAACCTTATGTGTGTCAGAGTAGAAATATGCTCCACAGGGTTTATAGGGTTTTCAATGGCTGATTTTACAGAAGTAGATCACCAGGTGCAAACGTGTTAACTATTTGCACCACCCAGGGGCTCTGATTGCAAATTCAATCCTCTGAAATACTTCACTCTTAGTGCTCATGATCATTGTCCCCAAACTTACCTAGATATGCCTCCAGAGGAATAAAAGGGAGGATATCTTCTCTTTGTGGAAGATACTAGAGAACTCTGAAGGATTTTCATGGCTGGAATATTTCCAAACACAAAAAACAGTCCATGGTGAAAACCAGGAAAAACCAAGATGGTCCTGAAGGCAACCATGTAAAACCAAACCAAATGGTAAATCTATGTCTCTGATGAGAATCTGTGTTGAAACAGAGAGATGGGTGCTTAGGCAGCATGTACAGGATGGAGAAACAGAAAGTGGGTGAAATGAAAAGCCAGAAAAACTGGTAAATGGAGTACAAAAAAATCCACCAGCTAAGAACATGAATTTAGCACTTCCTGGTCAGTTACAATGGTGTAGAATAGCTAAATCTGACTGTACTTCCTATATTTTTGCAGATCAAATAGATAACAAATAGCTCTCAGTTATACACAAGTGATTTGAGATGGGAAAACCCAATTTATCTAAAGACACAAAATAGAATTCATCTCTTTTTTTTCAGTTTTCAGGTAGTACACACACATATATATATTTTTTTGTTTAAGGTTTAGAAAGCTTGATTTTGAAAGTTTCTTTTTCTATCTTCGAATGTTGGTGTTTATCTCCTTTTTGCCAGAAATTGAAAGTGTAACCTCCTCACCATCAGAACCTTAAGACCTAACCCAATTAGCTCAGGACACACTTCCTTAAAGGCAAATAACACACCCATCACCACTGTCATCTAGCATGCTAAACCCAAAGATAATAAGATCTGCCATTGCAAATTTTGACAACTATAATTGACATTTATCCATCATCCCATCTGTTAAATATTTGGGCAAGTCTTTTTTTTTAAAGGTAGACTTTTTCTCCATGCCTCCTGTTCTAAATATGTTCAGAGCTGACATGGGCCTGAGGGAGAAAGCTGACACCTTGTATTACACATTTTTAAGTTGCCAGGCGCCTACAATTCTTGAGAGTCAATCCTTTTAAAACCACGCCCTTCTCCAGGGAACCTTAACATTAAAGAAGTTTCTGCTTTGCTATTAGAGCAAAATGAGAGCATAAAACCATCTGCTCCTGAGTTCAGCAGGGTCCATGACCTATCAGGCTACAAAGGGAGATGGTTGGTTACTGTCATTTTGAGACAGTTGGCTAAACAGCTTTACAAAAAAGAGAGAATTGTGGGTAGATGAAAGTTCTGGCTATAAAGTAGCTGTTAATATAGTGCATTGTGGTTATACTGTGTGTGCCCAAAGGATAAAGAATTAAGGTGTGAAGTGGTGTCGCAAGAGTTGCTAATTAAATAAGCCATGAATTTGAGGTTTCTCTTTAGTGTGCCGCAGTGACATGCCCATGGCTCCGGGAAACTTCATGACTAAATCAGAGCGAAGTACTCATACTTCATGTTAAATGTAGCAGAGGGGAGGTTATTAAATATTTCTTAGCAATTAATTACCTGAGATACACCCTTTTTTCACAGCTTTGGTTTCAAGTATGTGTGAGAGTTGAAAACATGTAATTGCACCTAATTTGTTGCTGTAGTTTAATCATATGCCTAAGCATTGTGCTGAAGCCTGTAACCTGTGTGAAGACTTTGTAAGGGGCTTCATCTGATAGTCTCAGGGGAAGGGAATTTTTCTACTTTTGTGCAATACTATTCCTGCGCTTTGATCCACTTTCTTTGAAATTGAGGAAATTAAGAAAACCTGCCAAATATGTAATAAATTTAGGACATTTCAAGAAGAATCTCCTTCCTACATCTGCAGTCTTCCTACAATTTGATGCCACCATTTTCTTCACGACCACTGTCCCAATGACCCAGATCCTGAGAGAAATTCCTTCTCAGATAGAAGCTAAAAGAGAGACTGAGGGTCATCCTTTCTTGCAGCTGGTGCATTTTGGTGTATCCTGCTGCCCCCTGTGTTCTCTTCAATCCTCTGAGATCTGATTACTCTTCCCATTCTTCCCAAAACTTCTTGTTTTCTAGGCCTCTAATTTAACCAGTGCATTCAAGCATCTTTACCTCCTGGCTTCTAGACCCTCTTTATTTTTCTTCCTAGCACTTAGCACTACTTGAAATCACATTGTTTTTTATTTAGTGTCAACTGTTTTTTGTCCATCTTCTCCCACCAGTAGCTCCACGAAAGAAGGAAGGGAGCTTGTCCATCTTGTTCCCTGTGAACTTCCTAGCATGTATTCTTGGTCCTGGAGTCCCTGCATGGTGCAAACAGTTAACGCATTTAGCTGCTAACTGAAAGGTTGGTGCCTCAGAAGAAAGGCCTGGTGATCTTCTCAAAAATCAGTCATTGAAAACCCTATGGAGCACAGCTCTACTCTGACACACATGCGGTCTCCATGAGTAGGAATCAACTCGACAGCATTTATTTGCTTGTTCGTTTGTTTATTTATGTGTTTTATTTGTTCTGGGTCCTAACACAGAGTACATGCTTAATAAATATTTGTTAAATGAATGAATGAATGAGAACCTGACATCCTCTAGGCTCTGTTCTGGACTGATTCATATCCCTGATCAACTCCAGCTCAGTACTTTCCATGTAACCCGGCATGCATGGCATATTTGTGAGCATGTAGTGCAGGCAAGAAAGAGAGAATTTAAAATCTGCTAAGAGAGCTTAAGATGAAACTAATATGGGGACAAAGCCCCAGGGATAGTTGAGGAGAAAGGAGGAACAATATGGCAACTGATGAGACTGGCTAAGAACCATGCAGTAAGGAAGGCTGGTTCACTGGTTGGAAGAGGAAGAAGAGCTTTGGAAAGGCAGGCTAATGATTCTAGCTGCTCCCCGTGCTATTGCTCCAGGTGCAATGGATAGCAAATAAGAGTCATGTTTTCCAAATCAAACTGAATCAGTGTCTTCCACTCAGCAGTATATACAAATGCAAGGAAGGAGGACAAAGCATAAATAATCTGAGTAGCAGCAGGAAGCATATTAAGCCCAGGGCATTAACTGGATATAATAAGCAAATGCTGAGAGATGATGAGGGCCTCTTGCAGCCAGAATAAGATTTCACTAACTATTCATAAAAAAACCATCAAGGAGATAATGTCCAGCTTTATAGGAAACTGAAGCTCAGATAGACTTATTAACCTGCTCCAGGGCAAACCAAAAAAATAACAACCAAACCAGTAGTGTGGAGTCGATTCTAACTCATGGTAACCCTAGTGTGTCAAAGTAGAACTCTGCTTCATAAGGTTTTCAGAAGCAGATTGCCAGGCCTTTCTTCCAAAGTGCCCCTGGGTGGACTCCAACCTTCAGTCTTTCCATTAACAGCCAAGCACATTAACCATTTGCACCACCCAGGGACTCCTGTTACAGGGCACTTGTAACAAATACGGGATTTAGGCCCAAATACATGCTCTTTTTACTGTACCTTGTTGTTGGTAGCTTCCATGGAGTTGACCCCCAACTCAGGGTGACCCCATGCAGAACAGAATGGAACACTCTCTGGTCCTGCTCCATCCTCATCATTGTTTAAAAGAAAAAAAGCAGTAAATGCAAAGTAAGCAGAAAATATTTAACCTTTTCCCATCCCTCTAACCCAGCCCTGGATAGCATCTTCAAGCAAAATGACTCTGAATGGTCAGTTGCCATATCATGGCTTTCCTTCCCACCTAACTCACCTAAGTAAGTTCACGACTTCTACTACCGTGTTTTTATGGCAAATAAGGTGCACCTTCTGCCTTTGTTTACCAGCCTCCCCTCTCCCCCAAGATATTTTCATAAGCATGCTATGCTTTTTTTTTTTTTTTTACAGAAACATGTGAAGAGGGTTGGCATAGCTGTGCTTGTGAGGGTGCCTCGAGTGGGTACGGCAAGACCAGCAAACAAATGCATTAAAAAATGGTAGATCTTGAAACTCAGACACAGCACTCCTATAAAAATGTCACTTTTGTAAACATGTTCTTTTGTAAACACGTCTGGTAAACACATTTCAGAGTTTTCAGATAAGAAACGAGTCAAGACACAGGGCTGTAACTGCAGCATTGGTCCATTTCTCTTTATAAGCTTCCCTGCATAGTGTTACCGCAATAACACGGATTGGAGCCGCCTGCCGCGATAGCCAATTCTGAGACAGGGGTGAGGTGAGCAGCAAGACGTTTATTATATATCGATATACAAGAGACAGAGGGGAACAGATTCCTCCAAAAAAGCAGTCTTCCCCATTGGAGATCGGCTGAAGGCTTTTATAGGGATAGGATTATGGATTTTAGAAGTTTGTTAGTTTCCCCTTGAGGTGGTGATGGCTTAGATGAGTTAACCCTCTACTGGTATTCTTAGAGGTTATCTGGTGACATCCTTGGGGATTATCTGGTGATATCCTGCTTTTTCTTGTCACAAGATGGGTGCTTTGTTTGGTTTTTTCATCCTTAGATCATTATCACTTGTTTTCTACCATCCAGGGAGGAACATCGGTTAATCTCAAACCTTTTGTAGAGACTGGAAAAACAAGATCATGAGACAATGTGGCAGTTAGTAATGCGGAGTAAATAATAGTGAGCCAGGACTGTGCAGCCTCTTCCAATCCCCCCTTTCATTGGAAGTTTCTCAATCTTGGCTGCTTCCTGCTGGTTAGGGGCGTGGCTGGAGTGAGAAACGTCCTGGTATCAACTAGAGGCCATACGTAGGCAGGGTGGGGGGTGAGTTAGAGTGGAAATTGGCTGCATCTTGGTGAATTAGATGACGATCGTCTTCAGAGCTTGAAAAAGGGGCATCCCAACTTACCAGGGTAAAAATTTTTCTAGCCTTAGGAGTGTTTGTAGTTCCTTTTGTTAATATACTCATAAAACAGGGAACACAAGAATAAACTAGAATAATAACTATTGTTAAGTCTCCTTTTTCAGGCTCTTTTATGGCCCACTTAACTGGACCTACTGGAGTTAGGGTTGAGACTACACATTGGAGGGTCAGAGTGTCCCCAGCGTGCACGGTCAATGTCTCCTTTGCTTGTAGGATCACTGGCACCTTTTCTGTCCAGGTCTCCTGGAAAAACAGAAAGATAGAGGGAAATAAGGTCAAGATCATTGTGCTGTAGGCTTCTTGAACTTGTACTTCAGGCCCTGAATTGGAGTAGGAGAGTATGTTGACTCTTTGTTTTTACTTCTTTCTCTTCTTCTGGTGGGGCTGCTTTTACTCTGGAATGATGCACCCACACAGCTACTCTTGCTAATTTCAGAGAGTGGGTGGTCAGAACTTCAAAAGGTCCCTCCCACTGAGAGGCCAGTTGATCTTCTGGGGGCTGATTCTTCCAGGCCTTCAACTTTTCCTGGAAACGAACATAAAACCCATAGTTGCCTTTGGTTTACTCAGTCTTATGTAGTTAATTTCTGTTCCATGTGATTCTGGATCAGTCACAGTCTGTGAACTCATCAGCTTTTGATAAGCATTCTGGAAGTTTTGACTGAGTCTACTCACAGTCCTTTTAGCAAGTCCGACATAGTCCATCTTTTTGTTGAGATATTTTGGTCAAACGTTTTCAGCAAATCAGCAAAGTAAAAACTTATCTACAGATGACAAAACTTAATATGGCCATAATTAACTGATAAAAATAATACTGTTAATAGCGAAAGACCTGATAGAAGTTAATTACAAGTGCAATGTAAAGGCCAAATAAAACAGTTAAAAAAAAAAAAGAACTTTAGATAAAAATATTTCTAAATATAGCCACTAACTCTATTCAAAGAGCTTCAGATGTAAATTTTAAGACAAAATACCATATGGTCAGGATACACAAAGACTATGCCAAGATTATCAAATCTCTAAATACCTGAATTGTAATAAAAAAACTTCACAGGTAAATGATGTGAATTCCCCAATCAAACCACTGGCTTTAATGATGCTAGATTCAAAAATATAAAGTTGCAACCAAGTTAGCAATAAAGGAATAATAATATTATAGGTCACTGTGAAATGATACTTAAGTTATTTACCCAATGATCTTAAAGTAAAAATCTTAGCTTTCTTTTCTAAAAGCCATAAGGCTTAGTATTCAGACTCAGGAATCTTATTCATATGAGAGGCCAGACCTTTGTCTTCCAGGCAGATTACCAAGAGAATAAATTAACCCTTTAACTCAGAAATTAAAGAAAATTGTTATTTTAACATTGAGAAACCCAATTCTTTGTTTTATATGCTGATTAACATTAAAACTCCTAAAAATCTCATAAATTAAACCAGTAAAATTTAGTCAGATAAAACTTGACCATATCAGATAAATTTCTTTTTCAATAAACCTCTTATACGTTGTCTTTGTTGCATATCTTTTATAGTGCATCCTTTTCAACGGCAAAAATGAACACTCATTAGCAGACTTAAATATATATATATCTGTCTATCCTTTCTCTTATAGCATAAAAAGCAAAAGTATATAAATGTAAATTATGACAAATATCTATTAACTTAATAACATCAATAAGTTACCCAAAATGTCAAAATTATTTTAAGCCTATATATCATAAAACGTAACTGTTGTTGAAAGGAAAGTCTATTTAAACATTCTAAGATTTCATTCAACTTTTACTACTTCTCGTATTTTTCCCAATCTAATTTTAGCCCTTAAAGATTGTATCAACTGGCTTTGGAAATCACAAAGTCTCTCTGCTCAATTGACCAATTCACTGATATGGATATAACCTTAAGTGTCTGGCTACTGCTGGAAAGATGGTTCCAGGCCACTTCAGGTGCGTCTCATTGTGATTTCTATTTTTTTTTTTTTTTTTTTTTTTTTACTTCTTAAAGTTCCCCTATAATAGAACTTGTTTACAGTTTTATGATTAGGATCTACCCAGATTCTGATAACTATAGCAAAGCAGCAATTTTTCTTATCTTTTCTCTTAAAAGGGTCTCCACCTAGCTGGAAAGGGTCTTTCAAAAGCTTCCCTGGAGCGACACAACCTTGGAGACTGGGAGATGGGGAGGCCTGATTGTGCCCCGCCCTCACTCTCTTGACTCATGGAAGACATTTACATATGTTTAAGTTGATGGAGGCATTTTGAAAGGCTGTCTACCCAGTAAATAGCAAAGCTCTTTAGCAATTTTGTAAATGAATCCAACAATTCTTGGCTAGCAGGACTGGGGCATCATCCCAGTTCGTTTACATATGTTTAAATTGACTTAGGAATTTAAGGACAAGAGATAACTAATTTCTTTTTTACTGTTCTGGAACTGCTACTTTTACTTTAAGACAACACTATCCTTTTTCCTTAAATAAAACACATTTCATATCTAGCTTAAGTTACTTAGAAAGGTTTCGCTTTTAAGATTGATGTAGTATAAAACATAGAGATCTTAGTGTACCTCTCAAATAGACCAAATTATATCAAACTTTCTCCAAGTAGCTTTTAAAAATCTAATTCATAACACACACACAAGATGCAGTTTTTATCTGGATGAAGAAAGAACTGAGGTTCTATGACTAGCCTTACAAAATACAGCAATTCTTAGCCATAGCCACCTATTTAATATAAGACAAACTTAACACAATGCTCTAGACCAGAAGAACACTCTTAGAACAAAAGGAGACAGAAAGACCACATAAACTCACCAGACAATACCACGCAAAACAAGGATATGGGGATCTTAGTTTCTTAAAGTGTACATAGCAATTTTTGGTAAGATCGACTCAATTCAACGGAAAAAAACAGGTTCTAGATAAAACTTATTAACCTGCCGGAGCCTCAGATGGAGGAATATTAGACCTCTTGACAAAACCTGAGCATCAAGGAAAGTTCCCTAAGGGAAAAAAACGGATAACAGATGAAAGCTTGTTTTCCCAAAGTGGCCACTGAAATTCTAAGTTACTTCCAGTATACTCAGTTTATAGTGTTTTTAAATATTAACCCCAAACCAGTGAATCGGTAGTAGTGGGGGAAATCCAGGCTTATTTATCAAAGATGTTAAGCGATAAGGTTCAAGCTTTCGGTTTCCTTCTTTCTGAAGCTTTCTCTTAACAGTCAAATCAGGGAGCCCAAGTAGATGGTATAATATTAGTTACACACAGACAATGGACAGGACAGACACAGAACCACAGTAAACAAATGGACGGGACACACGCAAAACCACAGTAAACGAATAAATCCCGCAAGCTGACGGAGATTTTCTTGACACCCTTCAACCTCTCAGATGGCCCTGCTTGCCAGCAGAGGTGATCTTAGAGAATCTCAACGTCCCAGACACACTTATGAGCATTCACACACCCAGAACCAGAACTCTAGAGTCACCAGGAGTCCCTACTTGCAAGTCTACTCATGGGGACGGTCATCTGGGGGCACCTGTCACCCCAGAAACCAAGGGCTCAGGTCCCGCTCCGAACATCTCTGGCCTGCCCTATCTGCCCTGGCCCTGAGCGCAACAGGGAGAGGAGTCGCAGACTCACCTTGGGATCCCTCCTATGCAGGCCTTGCTTTTCTTTCAGCCACCTCTTTTGGCGCTGTTGGGGACCAGTGGTGTCGTGACAGACCCAGGTGTGGCCGATAGTGTCCCCAGAGGTAAACGAAACCTCTCCTGGCCGCTTGTCGGGAGAGACCCAGGCCCTACCCTGGGGCCGCTGCGTCTCAAGCGGCTTGAGCTCCCATACGGGCCACCAAATTTGTTAGCGCAATAACGCAGATTGGAGCCGCCTGCCACAATAGCCAATTCTGAGACAGGGGTGAGGTGAGCAGCAAGACGTTTATTATATATCGATATACAGGAGACAGAGGGGAATAGATTCCTCCAAAAAACCAGTCTCCCCCACTGGAGATCGGCTGAAGGCTTTTATAGGGACAGGATTATGGATCTTAGAAGTTTATGTTAGTTTCCCTTGAGGTAGTGATGTCTTAGATGAATTAACCTTCTACTGGTATTCTTAGAGGTTATCTGGTGACATCCTGCTTTTTCTTGTCACAGGATGGGTGCTTTGTTTGGTTTTTCATCCTTAGATCATTATCACTTGTTTTCTACCCTCCAGGGAGGAACATTGGTTAATCTTAAACCTTTTGTAGAGACTGGAAAAACAAGATCATGAGACAATGTGGAGGTTAGCAATGGGGAGTAAATACTAGTGAGCCAGGCCTGTGCAGCCTCTTCCAAAGCACTACTGTTCTCACTGCCCCACAACGACCACCACTATCGGCTTTGAATCAGTTGGAGTTAAGGAGCAAAAGTATTTGTCATGGATTGAATTGTGTCCCTCAAAAATATGTGTTGTAAATCCTAACCTCTATGCCTGTGGTTATAATCCCATTTCAGAATGAGTTGTCTTTATTATGTTAATGAGGCAAGATTAATGTCGGGTATTTTGAGTCAATCTTTTATAAGACAGAAAGAGAGTAGATTAGGACAAGCAAGCAAGCAGAGATGGGGGAATAGAGATACCAAGCTATATGAAGATCTCCAGGAGCAGAAGCTCAAAAGACACAAGGACCTTCCTCCAGAGACCACAGAGAGAGAGAGAGCCTTCTCCTAGAGCCAGCACCTTGAATTCAGACTTTTAGCCTCCTAAACTGTGATAAAATGAATTTCTGTTTGCCAAAGCCATTCACTTGTGGTATTTCTATTATAGCAACACTAGATAACTAAGACAGAATTTGGTACAAATAGAGTGGGGTGCTGCCCTAACAGATACCTAAAAAGTGGAAGTAGCTTTGAAAATGGGTGAGGGGTAGAATAAGGTACCTAATAGTAGTAAAAGCCACAGTGTGTCTGTCAGTTTGCTGTACTGTGGTGGATCGAGTGTTGCTGTGAAGCTGGAAGCTATGCCACCAGTATTTCAAATACCAGCAGGGTCATTAATGTTCAACAGGTTTCATTGGAGATTCCAGACTAAGATAGACTAAGAAGAGGTACCTGGTGATGTACATCTGAAAAAAATTGGCCAGCGAAAATCTTATGAATAGCAGTGGAACAATCCCTGATGTAGTGCCAGAAGATGAGCCCCTCAGGTTGGAAGGCACTCAAAAGATGACTGGAGAAGAGCTTAGAGTCGACCTTAATTACTTGAATAAAGTTTTCAGGACCCTCATTTGCTGATGTGGCATGACTACAATGAGAAGAAACACCTACAAACATCCATTAATAATCAGAACAGGGAATGTACAAAGCATGAATCTAGGAAAACTGAGAGTCGTCAAAAATGAAATGGAATACATAAAAATCAGTATCCTAGGCATTAGTGAGCTGATATGGACTGGTATTGGCCATTTTGAAATGGACAATCATATGGTCTACTGGGTCAGGAACAACAAACTGAAGAAGAATGGCCTTGTGTTCATCATCAAAAAGAATATTTCAAGATCTATCTTGAAGTACAATGCTGTCAGTGATAGGATAATATTCATATGCTTACAAGGAAGACCAGTTAATACAACTATTATTCAAATTTACGCACTAACCACTAAGGCCAAAGATGAAGAAACTGAAGATTTTCACCAACTTCTGCAGTTTGAAATTGATCAAACATGCAATCAGGATGCACTGATAGTTACCGATGATTGGAATTTGAAAGTCAGAAACAAAGAAGACCTTGAGTATATCCCACCTGAATTTAGGAACCATCTCAAGAATAGATTTGACACATCGAACATTAATGACCTAAGACCAGATGAGTTGTGGAATGACATCAAGGACATCATACATGAAGGAAGCAAGAGGTCATTAAAAAGACATGAAAGAAAAAAAGACCAAAATGGATGTCAGAAGAGACTCTGAAACTTGCTCTTGAACGTCAAGTAGCTAAAGCAAATGGAAGACATGATGAAGTAAAAGAACTGAACAGAAGATTTCAAAAGGCAGCTCAAGAAGACAAAGTAAAGTATTATAATGACATGTGCAAAGACTTGGAGATAGAAAATGAAAAAGGAAGAACATGCTTGGCATTTCTTAAGCTGAAAGAACTGAAGAAAAAACTGTAAACCTCGAACTGCAACATTGAAGGATTCTGCAGGGAAACTATTAAGCGACGAAGGACGAATCAAAAGAAGAGGGAAGGAATACACAGAGTCGCTGTACCAAAAAAGATTTGGTTGACATTCAACATTTCAGGAGGAAGCATATGATCAAGAACCTGTGGTTCTAAAGGAAGAGGTCCAAGATGCACTGAAAGCACTGGAAAAAAGGCTCCAGGAATTGATGAAATACTGATTGTCATGGATTGAATTATGTCCCCCCAAAAAAGTGTGTGTCAATTGGCTGGGCCATGATTCCCCATATTGTGTGATTTTTCTATAGGTTGTAAATCCAGCCTCTATGATGTTAATGAGGGAGGATGGGCTGCAGTTGTGTTAGTGAGGTAGAATTTAATCTGCAAGATTGGATTGTGTCCTGAGGCAATCTCTTGAGATATAAAAGAGAGAAGTGAGCAGAAAGACATGGGGACCTCATACCACCAAGAAAGCAGTGCCAGGAGCAGAGCATGTCCTTTGGACCTGGGGTCCCTGCACAGAGAAGCTCCTAGTCCGGGGGAACATTGATGAGAAGGCCAACAGATAGAGAAAGCCTTCCCCTGGAGCTGATACCCTGAATTTGAACTTTTAGCCTACTTTACTGTAAGGAAGTAAACTTCTCTTTGTTAAAATCATCCACTTGTGCTATTTCTGTTATAGCAATACTAGATAACTAAGACAGAATCTGGTACCAAGAGTGGAGTGCTGCTCTAACAGATACCTAAAATGTGGAAACTGTTTTGAAACTGTGAATGGATAGAGCACTGGCAGCAGCAGAGAACCTGTAGCAGCAGAACCAGAAGACCAGCACGAGACGGTGCTGGAGCTGACCCACATGGCGAGAGAGCTGAGTACTTGTGCGCAGGAGGCTTCCTGGCAGAGTAGGGTGCCTCCAGGCACTTACTAGTGGAGTTACAGAGCTTTGGAACACTTGCCCCAGCAGGGAAGATGCGAGGGTTAGGACCGAGAAGCCTAGAGGCCAAGAAACCAGGAAACAGAAGGGGGAGAGACAAGGGACACAAGAAGCTGAGCTGCCTCAGTCTCAAAATGTATGGCTGTGACCTCTGGGGTTTCAAAGGGTGGAGCCATGGCCTCTGGGGCTTCTAAGGTTGGAGTCTCCACGCAGATGGACTAGGAGAGTGGTGCGCCTAAAGTCAAGGGAGCAGTGTTGCCATACCAGTGGGCCTGGAAGACGGAGCTGAAGCCCAGGGCTGGGGGCCTCCACTGAGAATCTGGAGAGTGTGGCCAATACCTAGAGTCTGGAGGGCAGGACCATTGTGTAAGTTATCTCAGACAATAGAAGATTATTTTCAAAGCCTTGAGGGCTAGTGTAATGTGTTCTACTGACTTGCTTGGTGCCTGTTATCCCTTCTTTCCCTACAGTTTCTCCCATTTGTAATGGAAATGTCTAGCTTGTTCCTGTTCTGCCATTGTACCTTTGGAAGCAGATAACTTGTATTCTAGATCTTACAGATGAAGAGGAATTTCTGGATTTCGGACTTGG
Organism: Dugong dugon; assembly: GCA_030035585.1. NCBI lineage: Eukaryota > Metazoa > Chordata > Mammalia > Sirenia > Dugongidae > Dugong > Dugong dugon. The sequence continues at coordinate 49,009,234 of CM057465.1, forward strand.
AGTTAAGACTTTGTCTGTGATATGATGGGATGAATATGTTTTGCATGTTGCAAGGAAGTGATTTTTGGGGGGCCAAAGGGTGGAGTGTCATGTATTGAACTGTGTCCCCCCAATAATGTGTGTATCAGTTTAGCTGGGCCATGATTCCCCGTATTGTGTGATTTTCCTATAGGTTGTAAATCCTGCCTCTATATTAATGAGGGAGGATGGGTGGGAGTTGTGTTAGTGAGGTAGGACTCAATCTGCAAGATTGGATTGTGTCCTGAGGCAATCTCTTGAGATATAAAAGAGAGAAGTGAGCAGAGAGACATGAGGACCTTATATCACTAAGAAAGCAGTGCCAGGAGCAGAGCATGTCCTTTGGACCTGGGGTCCCTGCACGGAGAAGCGCCTAGTCTGGGGGAACGTCGATGAGAAGGCTAACAGAGAAAGAAAGCCTTCTCCTGGAGCTGACACCCTGAATTTGGACTTTTAGCCTACTTTACTGTAAGGAAATAAACTTCTCTTTGTTAAAACCATCCACTTGTTGTATTTCTGTTATTGCGGCACCAGATGACTAAGACACCAATTGAAATGTTTCAGCGAATGGATGCAGTGCTGGAAGTGCTCACTCATCTGTGCCAAGAAATTTGGAAGACAGCTACCTGGTCAACCAACTGAAAAAGATTCATATTTGTACCCATTGCAATGAAAGGAGATCCAATAGAAGGTAGAAATTATCGAACAATATCATTAATATCACACTCAAGTAAAATTTTGCTGAAGATCATTCAAAAGCAGTTACAACAATGCATCAACAGGGAAATGCCATATATTCAAGCCAGATTCAAAAGAGGATGTGGAACTAGGGATATCATTGCTGACGTCAGATGGATCCTGGCTGAAAGCAGAGAATACCAGAAAAATGTTTCCCTGTGTTTCATTGACTATATGGATCATAACAAATTATGGGTAACATTGCAAAGAATGGGAATTCCAGAACACTTAACTGTGCTCTGAAGAACCTGTACTTAGACCAAGAGGCAGTCTTTCAAACAGAACAAGGGGATACTGCGTGGTTCAAAGTCAGGAAAAGTGTGCATCAGGGTTGTGTCCTTTCACTGTATTTATTCACTCTGTATGCTGAGCAAACAATCTGAGAAACTGGACTATATGAAGAAGAACAGAGCATCAGGATTGGAGGAAGACTCATTAACAACCTATGATATGCAGATGACACAACCTTACTTGCTGAAAGTGAAGAAGACTTGAAGTTCTTATTGATGAAGATCAAAGACCACAGCCTTCAGTATGGATTACATCTCAACATAAAGAAAACAAAAATTCTCACAACTGGACCAATAAGCAACATCATGATAAACAAAAAAAGATTCAAGTTGTCAAGGATTTCATTTTACTTGGATCCACAATCAACGCCCATGCAAGCAGCAGTAAAGAAATCAAACAATGCATTGCCTTGGGCAAAGCTGCTGCAAAAGATCTCTTTAAAGTATTAAAAAGCAAAGATGTCACCTTGAAGACTAAGGTGCACCTGCCTCAAGTCATGGTGTTTTCAATCGCCTCATATACATGTGAAAGCTGAATGATGAGTAAGGAAGATGGAAGAATTCATGTCTTTGTATTGTGGTGTTGGTGAAGAATATTGAATATACCATGGACTCCCAGAAGAACAAACAAATCGTCTTGGGAGAAGTACAGCTAGAATGCTCATTAGAAGTGAGGATGGGGAGACTTCATCTCATATCCTCTGACATGTTATCAGGAGGGACCAATCCCTGGAGTAGGACATCATGCTTGCTAGTAGAAGGTCAGCAAAAAAGAGGAAGACCCTCAAAGAGATGGATTGACACAGTGGCTGCAACAATGGGCTCAAGCATAACAAGGATTGTGAGGATGGCGCAGGACTGGGTAGTGTTTCCTTCCGTTGTACAAAGGGTTGCTATGAGTCAGAACTGACTAGATGGCACCTAACAACACAACACAACAAGAGTAAAAGCCTAGATTTCCTTGAAGAGACTATTGGTAGAAGTATAGACATAAATGATGATTCTGGTGAGGGCTCAGGAGAACTATGGAGAAGGTCTCCAACATCGTGACAGAACACACTTGGCTCCAGCAACAAAATGTTGCTAGAAATATGGACATTAAATGTGCTTCTGGTGAACCTTTAAAAAGAAATGATGAACCTGTTATTGGACAATGGAGGAAGGATGATGTTTTTTATGCGGTGGCAAAGAACTTGTTTGAATTTTGTTCAAATGTTTGGTGGAAGGTAGAGCTTGTAAGTGATGAACTTGGATATTTGACTGCAGAGATTTCTAAGCAAGATCTTAAAGGGGCTGTGTAGTTTCTCCTTGCCCTTTTAGTACAATATGAAGGAAAGAGATAGACTTAAAAATTCTTTTGTGCAAACAAAGGACACGTGTCCTGGAATTTCCACCAAGGGCATGGCTACAGAATCTTTGTTAAAGAGATTTAGCCTGTGACCGATGGCCCTAACCAACTACCACAGCAGAAAACTTGTCAGCTTATACTGAAGGGGACAGAGAAAGAAAGAAAGAATGCTTTCTGCCTCTTGGAATTCGACAGGCAGGAAACAAGCCAAAGGAGCTATGTCTGTTGTTGCCCAAGAATAGAAAAGAACCATCCCTTGAGCAGCTCAGAGATCAGCAAAGCTGTTGAAGGAGCGCAGGAAGCAGGTCTGCAACGGTTTGAAAGGCTGAAGTCACGGCCTAAACCGGAAAACCAAACCCACTACCGTTGAGTTGATGCTGACTTGTATCAACCCTATAGGACAGAGTAGAACTGTCCCATAGGGTTTCCAAAGCTGTAAATCTTTACAGAAGCACTCAGCCACATCTTTCTCCCACGAACAGCTGGTAGGTTTGAACCACCAACCTTTCGGTTAGCAGCTGAGTACTTCAACAACTGTGGAGTCATGGCCTCCTATGTTAAAAAGAAATCTCCACCAACTTGGTTGTGGAGTATGGGGCCGCCATTCACAAGTGCCAGGTAGCTGGGCTGCTACCCAAATCTGAGGGGGCGGTGTTACCATGCCAAGGGGCAGAAAAAAGGGGTCTGCTGTGGCTGAAGGGTTGGGGGTCTCCACTCAGATGAACTAGAAGAATGGAGCCACCCAAAGCCAGGGGAGCAGAGTTGCTGTCCCAGTGGGCCTGGAAGGTGGAGCTGAAGCCCCGGGCCAAGAGGCCTCCACCCAGAATCCAGAGGGTGTGGCCAACACACAGATTCTGGAAGGTAGGGCCATTACCCAGATTGTCTCAGAGAACAGAGGATTATTTTCAAGCCTTGAGAGCTAGTGTAAATTGTTCTGCTGGGTTTTGGACTTGCTTGGTGCCTGTTATTCCTTCTTTCCCTCCAATTTGTTGCATTTGTGATGGGAATGTTGACCTTGTGCCTGTTGCACCATTGTACTTTGGAAACAGATGACTTGTATTCTAGATTTCACAGGTTTACAGATGAAGAGGAATTTGCCCCAGGATGCAATACACCTAAAGTCTCACTAATAGTCCGTTTAGATGATTCAGAAGATGAGATTTTGGACCTGAGTTGCTTTAAGACTTTTGGGATGATGTAATGGGATGAATGCATTTTGCATGTGACAGGGACATGAATTTTGGGGGGCCAAAGGGTGGAATGTTATGGATTGAATTGTGTCCCCAGAAATTAAGTGTTATAAATCCTAATCTCTATGCCTGTGATTGTAATCCCACTTGGGAATGGGTTGTCTTTGCTATGTTAACGAGGCAGGATTAGTGTAGGGTGTGTTCTGAGTCAATCTCTTACAAGATATAAAAAGAGATTAGGATGAGCAAGCAAGAAAAGATGGAGGAAGAGAGAGGCCAAGCCTCATGAAGATCACCCAGGATCAGAAGCTCAAAAGAAACAAGGACCTTCCTCCAGAGCCTATAGAGAGAGGGAGACTTCCTCTAGAGCTGGCACCCCGAATTTGGAATTCCAGCCTCCTAAACTGTGAGAAAATAAATTTCTGTTAAAGCCATCTACTTGTGGTATTTCTGTTCCAGTATCACTAGATAGCTAAGACTGTATTATATTGAAATGGTATGTAATAATAGGGGGAGAATTTGAAATTTAATGTTATTTTGTAGTTTATAAAAAATCTTTGTTAAAGGCTTGCTAGAGCTTCATTGTTAAATACAACAACCACTAGTCATATGTGACTATTTGACTCTTGAAATGTGGCTAGTACCAATGGAGAAGTGCTATATGTGTAAAATGACACAAAATTCGAAGACTTGGTATGAAAAATAAAAGAGTGTGAACTATGTCTTGAACAATTATTTTTTTATTGATTGCATGTAAAAATAGGAATATTTTAGATACATTGGGTTAAATAAAATATATTATTAAAATTAATTTCATCTGTTTCTTTTTCCTTTTTACTGTTTCTTACTGTTTCTTTTTACTCTTCTTTATTTGGCTATTAGAAAATATAAAATTACATATATGACTCACATTTTATATCTGTTGGACAACAACTGCTCTAGAAATAAAATTTATTTAGAGCCAAAGGCTAACTACCATGGCATGGAAGAGACCACTTACCAAAATTTTCCAGCTAAATGGTCCTTGCCTTCTATACTTGTATTTAATTAACTCCCACAACCTAGAGTCTAAAATTGCAAGGGGAAATTGGGCCCCAGAATTGACATTATACAAAAAGAAAGAACCATCTTTATTTGGGGAAGACAAAGAGTTGTATTTTCATCATGCTGAGTTTGCAGTAGCACGTTCAGGGAGAACATACAACAAAGAATTGAAGGTATGAGATTGAAGTTCAGGAGTGAAGGTAGGGTCTGAGATGTTGAAGTGAACTGTAGCAAAAAAGCAAGGGGATCATCTAAACCAGCATTCAAAAGTCCACATCTCCCAGTACTAGATGTTTGGTCATAAATAAATTAGTTTTCAACTGCTGAGACTCATTTACTTGGTAATAAAGTAAGAACAATAATCTCTCTCTCTCAGTAAATATTATTGAGCCCCTGTCATGTGCCAAGCCCTATTTAGGTGCTGGAGACACAATGGTGAATGAGGCCCCATCCTTGTCCTCCAGGAACATCTTTTTTTTTTAACTTTTTTTTTTTTAATTGTAGTTTAAGTGAAGGCTTACAGACCAAATAGTTTCTTATTAAACAGTCAGTATACATTGTGTTTTATGATGTTGGTTAACAACCCCCACAACATGTCAACACTCTCCCTTCTCGATCTTGGAGGACTTTTTTTTTTTTTTTTTTGGTGAAAATATACGTAGCCAAAGATACACCATTCCAAAAATTTCTACATGTACAATTCAGTGACATGGATTACGTTCTTCCAGTTGTGCTGCTATTCTCACTTTAGATGAAGTTTTACAGAACAAAATAGTTTCTCATTAAACAGTTAGTACACATATTGCCCTATGACAACGGTTAACAACCCCACTACATGTTAACACTGTCCTTACTCAACTTCGTGCTCCAGATCACCAGCTTTCCCAAAGTGAAGTCACTCCTGAGGGTCACCGTTCAGCCGGGGATTGGACAGCCCTATAAAACAAAACGGGACTAACGAAGCACAGCAATCCAAGGACAAGGACCAAAAGGCAGAAGAGGACAGGAAAGCTGGTCCTCCAGGAGCTTCTGATCTAGCAGGGGACAAAAAATGAAAATGAGCAATAACAAGCCAGTGTTAAGTTGCTGTTGTCTGGGTAAATACTGACAAGCACCTAATTCAGTCCTGGTGGTTACCCATTGCCAAGGAGTTGACTCTGACTCATGCAACTCTATAGGACTCAGTAGAACTTCCTAATAGGGTTTCTAAGGCAGAAATCTTTACAGAAGCAGACTGCCACTTCTTTCTCCCACAGAGCAGTTGGTGGGTTTGAACTGCTGACCTTTTGGTTGGCAGCTGAGCGTTTAACCATTGCACCACCAGGGCTCCTGTCTTGGTGATAGTAGGATCAAACTGCATCTCTTCACACTAACTCACTGTTATAGATTGAATTATGTACCCCTAAAATATATGTTGAAATTCTAACCCTGTACCTGTAAATATGGCCCTGTTTGGAAACAGGGGGTTTTCTTTTATTATATTAATGAGGTCATACCAGTGTAGACTGGGTCCTAAACCTAGTAATTTCTCAGTTATAAAAAGACCAGAGTAGACACACACGAGGGAAGATAGATGCCACGTGTGCATCATTTTCAAGCCAAGAACCACACACCAAGGAACATCAAGGAAAAACAAGGCACACTGAGGCACACCAAGGAACACCAAGGAACAACAAAGATTGCTGGCAAATACCAGAAACTAAGAGAGACTCATAGAAGGAAGTAACACAGCCAGAACCCTGATGTGGAATTTTAGCCTCCAGAATTTGAGAAAATAAATTTCTGTTCTTTAAAGCCATTCACTTGTAACTATGGCACTCATATTAAGATTTCTATGTTTACCTCAGCTACCCCTCTTCTGGGAGCCGTGGTGGCACAGTGGTTAAGTGGTCAGCTGCTAACCAAAAGGTTGGCAGTTAGAATCCACCAGCCACTCCTTGGAAACCCTATGGAGCAGTTCTACTCTGTCCTATAGGGTCACTATGAGTTGGAATCAACTCTACAGCCAGTGGTTTGGTTGTTTTTTTTTTTAAACTCCTCTTCTGAGATGCCTAGGCTGGGTTCTCTAGAGAAGCAAAACCAGTAAAGCATATAAATATACATAGAGAGAGTTATATCAAGGAAACAGCTCATGCGATTGTAGAGGCTAGAATGTCCCAAGTCTGTGGATCAGAGTAGAGGCCTCTCCCAATTCACACAGCTGGAGAAGCTGGTGAGCCCAAGATTGGCAGGTCAGAGAGGAGGGCTCCTGCTCACAGGCTGTGAAGATCAACAAATCCCAGGTTCAGCAGGTAAGCTGACAGCTCATGTCCCAAGAACCAGCGGTCAGATAAACAGAAGGCAGCTGCAGGATCCAGAGCAAGCAAAAAGCCAGAATGTCTGCTTATATTCAGATGAAGGCCACACCCCCAGGGAAACTCTCTTTCCACTGATTGGCTACTCACAGCATAGTCAATCATGGAAGTGATCACATATAAATACTGAAAATCCTGTCCCAGCCATGTTGACACACAATCCTAACCATCACACCTTCCTAACCTCCCCTCCACACCCCAGGCTCTATTGGTAACCAGCTTTTGCTCCTGTGCATACGTCTAACATTATCTACCATGCCATATAATCATTATCTTCTTTTTCTCTCCTTCTCCTTTAGACTGTGAAAACCATGAGGGCAAGATCCATGTTTTTTTTTCTTCTATGTATCCTTTGCACCAAAAAAAAAAAGAAAAAAGACAAAACCAAACCCATTGCAGCTGAGCACTTAACCACTACTCTTTTAGCACACTGTAAGTACTGAATAAATGTTTTTTCTTTCTCCTTTCTTCAATTAAAAATAAGAGCTAAAGGGAGATGGGGCCAAGATGGCAGAGTAGTCAGATGCTTCCTGTGGCCCCTGTTACAGCAAAGACCCGAAAAAACAAATGAATCGATTATATATGACAGTTTACGAGCCCTGAACATAAAAGACAAGGTTGAGGAATCAGCTGAGTGGTAGTGGGGAGGGAGAGACGGTACAGAAGCAGTGAGTAGCTGCCAGACCTGACCTAGCTGGCACTGGCATCCTGCTGGCTAGATCAGCTGGTGTGCTCAGTGAGGCAAGCAGTGGTGCTCAGGATGCGTTTTCCACACCAGGAGAGACTGAGTGGTGGAGAGTCTGCCCAAGCCTCCAGAACCAACAAGAAGCGGCACTCAGTCGGCGAAAGATAAATTAATGTGTCTAATCTACCACACGAATCAAACCCCCTCCCTCTGGGAAATACCTCTCTCCCATTTACCTGCCCCCTCCCTGTTCTGCTCCAGGTCTGGTACAGCTTCAGCAATTTGTGCTCCCCCTGGATAGGACCCATCGTGCACCCTGAGCCATTCTCCCAGCTTCGGAGAGTGAACAAATTAACAAACAGGAAAAAATAATCTGCCAGCTCTCCTAAACTGGGAACTCAGGGCAGGTACAGCCCCCTTGCCTAACCACAAGCATAAGGGGTCTGTCGATTTAGAATGCCTTTCACAACTGCATAGACCTGTGTGAACCCATTTCAACAGTGTAGGCCCTCATTAGCACAGTATAACAGGGTATATACCTGAAGTCTATTTTCAACTTATCAGCTATAATGGGGAATGGCAGATTCGGGATATTCAACACCACTTTCCCCATCAAGCAGGGTCGTCACCTAACCACATCAGGGGCCTGAAAATGGTGGCTCAACCCATGCCAACTAGCCACCTGTGACAGGGGTCCAAGAATAAGTGGTACCTCACAGTCCTTAAATACAGCCAACAGCATTGGGTGCCCATAGTCTGGCTGCAAAACACATCCACTGACACACTCTAGGGAACAAGGAGATGCCTTCCACCCAGACACTCACTGCCTTGCTCAGTGCATGACCCCCTACTGCAGCCAGATACCTGTGCCTACTCCAATCACCCCTGCCCATCTAGGACTGTAGATGAGAGCCTACAAAACACACACTTGGTGACCAGTGACCTGGACACATACGATGAATCTACACAAGAAAAGCAAAAGGACTCCTGGGCTCACATACCTAGTAAGAGCTCTAAGCACCTGGTAACAGTACGTTAGAGCTTCAAAGTCACCAATAATCAAACTAGCTCACACAACCAGCCTAAGTGAGCATATCAAACAAAACAAAACAAGAAGCTAGGGCACAGTAAGCAAACACAAAATAAATAAATCTATTAACTTATTGGTGTCTCAGAGACAACAGTCAATATCAAATCACATAAAGAGGCAGACCATGATGACTTCAGCAAGTGACCAAACAAAGAATCAAGAAACCTTCCAGAGGAAGATAACTTCTTGGAATTACTGGAGGTAGAATTCAAGAGACTAAGATACAGAACTCTTGAAGATATCAGGAAGGAAATCAGGCAAAAACAGGACAAGCCAAGGAACACACAGACAAAGCAACAGAGGAACTTAAGGAGATTAGAGAAGAGCATAATGACAAATTTAACACGCTGCAAGAATCCACAGAGAGACAGCAATCAGAAATCCAGAAGATTAACAATAAAATTTCAGAATTAGGCAACTCAGTAGAAAGTCATAGGTGCCGAATTGAGGCAATGGAAGTCAGAATTAGTGAGATTGAAGATAAAGCACTTGACACCAACTTATTTGAGGAAAAATCAGATAAAAGGATTTCAAAAATGAAGAAACTCTAAGAATTATGCAAAACTCTATCCAGAGAAATAACCTACGAGCGATTGCAGTAACAGATCTGGGGGGATAAGAGAAAATACAGAGAGAATTGTTGAAAATTTGTTGGAAGAAAACTTCCCTAATACCTTGAAACATGAGAAGATATCTATCCAAGATGCTCACTGAACCCACATAAGGTAGGATCCCAAAAGAAAGTCACCTGGACATATTATAATTTAACTTGCCAAAACCAAAGATAAAAAGAGAATTTTAAGAGCTGCTAGAGATGAATGAAAAGTCACCTACAAAGGAGAGTCAATAAGAATAAGCTCTGACTACTCAGCAGAAACCATGCAGGCAAGAAGGCAATGGGATGACATATATAAAGCCTTGAAGGAAAAAAAAAAATTGCCAACCAAGAAGTATATATCCAGCAAAACTGTCTCTCAAAAATGATGGTGAAATTAGGGCATTTCCAGATAAACAGAAGTATAGGAAATTTGCAAAAACCAAATCAAAATTATGAGAAATACTAAAGGGAGTACTCCAGTCAGGAAAACAATAACATCAAATAACAATCCAAGACTAGAACACAGGACAGAGAAACCAGATATCAACCCAGACAGGGAAGTCACAAAAATAAATCAAAGCTGAAACACAGAAAATAAGGAAACAGATGTTAATGTGTAAAAGATGATGACATTAAAACAAGAAAGGAGACCTTAAAAAATGAAGACATAGATTTTGCATGTGGAGAGGAAGTCAAGGTGATATAAAGAAATAAAAGGCCAGTTTAAACTTAAAAAAATAGAAGTAAATATTAAAGTTACCACGAAGGAACCTAATAATCCTATGCAAAATACAAAACAAGAGAAATATGAAGACTTGGAAAATACAAAATCAACAACAATGAAAAAGATGAAAAGAAAATACACAAAGAAAAATGACTCAGCACAGAAAATTAAGGGGAACAAAGAAACTCTCAACAACACACACAAAAAGACATCAAAATGACAGCATTAAACTCATACCTGTCAATAATTACACTGAACGTAAATGGGCTAAATGCACCAATAAAGAGATAGAGCAGCAGAATGGCTAAAAAACACAATCCGTCTATATGCTGTCTACAAGAGACACACCTTAGATTTAAAAACACAAATAAACTAAAAATCAAAGGATGGAAAAATATATCAAGCAAACAACACTCAAAAAAGAGCAGGACTGGCAATATTAATTGCTGACAAAATATAATTTAAAGCAAAATACACCACAAGGATAAGGAAGGACAGTAAATACTGATTAAAGGCTCGATACACCAGGACATAACTATAATAAATATTTAAGCACCCAACAACAAGTTTCCAAAATACATAAAACAAACTCTAATAGCGTTGAAAAGAGAAATAGACAGCTCCCCCGTAATAGTAGGAGACTTCCACACGCCACTTTCAGTGAAGGACAGAATATCCAGAAAGAAGCTCAATAAAGATAAGGAAGATCTAAATGCCACAAGCAACTTGATCTCATAGACAAATACCAAACACTCCACACAACAGCAGTCAAGTAAACTTTCTTTTCCAACACACATGGAACATTCTCCAGAATAGACCACATATTAGGCCACAAAGAAAGTCTTAACAGAATCCAAAGCATTGAAATATTACAAAGCATCTTTTCTGACCCTAAAGCCATAAAAGTAGAAATCAATAACAGAAAAAGTAAGGAAAAAAAATCAAATAAATGGAAACTGAACAACACCCTGCTCAAAAACCACTGGGTTACAGAAAAAATTAAGGAAGGAATGAGGACATTCACAGAAACAAATGAGAAAGAAAACATATCCTACCAGAATACTTGGGATATAGCAAAAGTGGTGCTCATAGGTCAGTTTATAGCACTAAATGCACTCATCCAAAAAGAAGAATGGACTAAAATCAAAACATTAACACTACAACTCAAGCAAATAGAAAGAGAGCAGCTAAAGAAGCCCTCATGCACCAAAAGAAAACAAATAATAAAAATTAGAGCAGAATTAAGTCAAATAGAGAATAGACAAACAATTAAGTTAACGAAAACAAAAGTTGTTCTTTGAAAAGACCAAGAAAATCAATAAACTGTTGGCCAAACTGACAAAAGAAAAACATGAGAGGAAATAAATAACCCAAATAAGAAATGAGATGGGCAATATCACAATAGACCCAATTGAAATTAACAGAATCATAACAGAATACTATGAAAAATTGTACGATAACAAATTTGAAAACCTAGAAGAAATGGAAAAATTTCTAGAAACACACTACTTACCTACACTAACATAATCAGAGGTAGAACAACCAAATAAACCTATAACAAAAGTGGAGATCGAAAAGGTAATTAAAAAACTCCCAACATAAAAAAGCCCTGGCTTGGACGGTTGCACTGCAGAATTCTATAAAACATCCAGAGAAAAGTTAACACCACTACTACTAACGGTATTTCAGAGCATAGAAAAGGATGGAATACTCTCAAACTCATTCTAGGAAGCCAGAATAACCCTGATACCAAAACCAGATAAAGACACCACAAAAAAAGAAAATTACAGATCAATATTCCTCATGAACATTGACACAAAAAACCTCAACAAAATTTTAGCCAATAGAATTCAGTAATATATCAAAAAAATAATTCACCATGATCAAGTAGGATTTATACCGGGTATGCAGGCATGGTTCAACATTAGAGAAACAATCAATGTAATCCATCACATAAATAAAACAAAAGACAAGAACCACAAGAGCTTATCAATCAATGCAGAAAAGGCATTTGACAAAGTCCAACACCCATTCATGATAAAAATTCTCAACAGAATAAGAATACAAGGGAAATTCCTCGACATAACAAAGGACATTTATACAAAGGCAACAGCCAACATCATCCTAAATGGAGAGACTTTGAAAGCATTCCCCTTGAGAACGGGAACCAGACAAGGATGCCATTTATCACCACTCTTATTTAACATTGTGCTGGAGGTCCTAGCCAGAGCAATTAGGCTAGAAAAAGAAATAAAGGGCATCCAAACTGATAAGGAAGAAGTCAAAGTATCTCTATTTGCAGATGATATGATCTTATACACAGAAAACCAGAAAGAATCCACAAGAAAACTACTGGAACTAACAGAAGATTTCAGCAAAGTGTCAGGATACAAGATAAACATACAAAAATCAGCTGGATTCCTCTACACCAACAAAAAGCACTTCTAAGAGGAAGCTACCAAATCAATACCATTTACAATAGCCTCCAAGACTATAAAATACTTAGGAATAAATCTAACCAGGGACGTAAAACACCTACACAAGAAAACTATAAAACACTACTGCAAGAAACTAAAAAAAACCTACATAAGTGGAAAAACATAACTTGCACATGGATAAGAAGACTGAACATTGTGAAAATGTCAATTTTACGCAAAGCGATCTACAGATACAATGCAATCCCAATCCAAATTTCAACAACATTTTTAATGAGATGGAGAAACAAATCATCAACTACATATAGAAAGAGAAGAGGTCCAGATAAATAAAGTATCACTCAAGAAGAAGAAAGTGGAAGGCCTCACACTACCTGACTTTAGAACCTACTCTACCACCACGGTAGTCAAAACAGCCTGTTACTAGTACAACAACAGATACATAGACCAATGGAACAGAATTGAGAATCCAGACATAAATTCATCCACCTATGAGCAGCTGATATTTGACAAAGGCCTTAAGTCTGTTAAAAGAGGAAAAGACAGTCTCTTTAACAAATGATGCTGGCATAACTGAATATCCACCTCCAAAAAACTGAAACAAGACCTATACTTCACATCATGCACAAAAACTAACTCAAAATGGATCAAAGACCTAAATAAAAAATCTAAAACAATAAAGATCATGGAAGAAAAAATAGGGATAATGCTAGGAACCCTATATATGGCATAAACTGAATACCAACCATAAGTAACAATGCACAAGCCCCAGAAGAGAAACTAGATAATTAGGACTCTTAAAAATCAAACACTTACGCTCATCAAAAGACTCTACCAAAAGACTCAAAAGACAACCTACAGACTGGGAAAAAATTTTTGGCTATGACAAATCCGATCAGCATCTAATCTTTAAAATCTACAAGTTATTGTAAAACCTCAACAACAAAAGACAAATAACCCAATTAAAAAATGGGTTAATGGCCCACCCTGTTAGCCCTAGTACATGCCACAAACAACCCATCCCAGCAACTCCTCTTCAGCTTGACCTGCCCTGCTGCACTACAGCTGAGCAAATGATCCTGTCCATTGCACAAGGAGGAAAAAACTATCGTGCCCACAGATGAGCAAACAACAAAGAACACGTAGCCCACCTGCTCAGACATAACCAAATAAAATGAAAAAGCAGGACTAAATAAACAAATCTACAATCAATAAATGAGGAAAATAACTACTGAATGTCCTGAAGACAGCAGACAATGTCAAAACATATACAAAAACAGGACAGGATGGTTCCAGTAAGCATCCAAAATGAAACACCAGATAACTTTCCAGTAGAAGAAAAGGCACTATAAGTACCTGGTAGAGAATTCAAATCTCTAATATTAGGATCTTTCCAAGAGTTGAAGCAAAAAGCTGACAAAAATGAGGAAAAAATAGAAAATTCATGGAAAATGCAGACAAATTCATGGAAATACTGCAAAAAAAAAAAAAAAAAAGGAAGAATTCAGGAAAATAATACAGTAGCAAAATGCCAAAATAAATTCACAACTAGAAATCATACCAAAACAACAATTGAAAATCTAAAAGATAAACAACAAGATTTCAGATACGGACATAGTGCCATAAAAGGGCTGAGGAGCAGGTTAAAATGATGGAAGATAGGATCAGTGAAATTGAAGACAAACACTTGGATACAAATCTGTTTGAGGAAAAATCAGAGAAAAAGTGAAGAAACCCTGAGAATTATGTGGGATACAATCAAAAGCAAAAGTTTGAGTGATCGCAGTTCCAGAACAGGAGAAAACAGAAAACACAGAGAGGATCATTGAAGTACTCTTGACAGAAAACTTTCCCAATATCATAAAAGATGAAAAGCTGACCATCCAAGAAGGTCAACGAACCCCACATAGTATAGACTTCAAAATAAAATCACTAAGGCATATAAAAATCACACTCGCTAAACCAAAGACAAACAAAGAATCCTGAGAGCAGCTTGAGAAAAAAGAAAAGTCACGTACAGAGGAGAAACAATAAGACTAAGCTCAGATTATATGGCAGAAACCATGCAGGCAAGAAGACAGTGGGATGACATATATAAAACCTTGAAAGAAAAAAATTGCCAGCCAAGAATAATATGTCCTGCAAAACTCTTGTTCAAATATGATGGTGAAATTAGGACATTTCCAGATAAACAGAAATTAAGGACTATGTAAAAACCAAAAAAATAACTTACAAGAATTATTAAAGGGAGTCCTTTGATCTGAGAACAAACATTGTCAGACCACAGGCTAAATCTAAGACACGGAATCCTACCAGCCAGATACCAACCTAGGAAATGAACTCTCAAGGACTATCCAAAACCAAAAGAATTACAACAGGTAACCAGAGAGGTGCATCTGTAAATGGCAGCAATATCAGAATAAAAGAAGGGTGAATAAACAGTGTAGGTATAGAACCTTCCAATGGAGAGGAAGGCAAGGCAATACCAAGTAATAATAGACTGGTTCAAACCTAGAAAGATAAGGGTAAATTTCAAGGTAACCGTGAAGAAATTTAACAAACCTACTCATCAAAATAGAGAGGAAAAACATGAAGTGTCA
The DNA here is from genome assembly GCA_030035585.1 of Dugong dugon. Taxonomy (NCBI): domain Eukaryota; kingdom Metazoa; phylum Chordata; class Mammalia; order Sirenia; family Dugongidae; genus Dugong; species Dugong dugon. The sequence continues at coordinate 49,024,348 of CM057465.1, forward strand.
GTAAAAACAAAATCTACAAAAAAAAACAAAAAAGAAATGAAAAAAAAATCCAGAAACAAAAGGAATTCAGCAACGGAGAGTAAGAACAAAGAAAACGTCCATACCACAAAAAAAAAAAAAAAAAAAAAAGCACAACAAAATGACAGCAATAAACTCACGCCTATCAATAATTACACTGAATGTAAATGGCCTGAATGTACCTATAAAGAGACATAGAGTGATAGAATGGATAAAAAACAGGATCCATCAATATGCTGTCTACAAGAGACACACCTTAGAAGCAAAGAAGTAAATTTATTAAAAATCAAAGGATGGAAAAAAATATATCAAACAAGTAGCTACCAAAAAAGAGAAGGAGTGGCAATACTAACCTCAGATAAAATATACTTTAAAACAATCCACCATGTCTTAGGCTGGGTTCTCTAGAGAAGCAAAACCAGTAAAGTGTATAAATATATACATATAGAGAGATTATATCAAGAAAACAGCTCACGTGATTGTAGAGCCTAGAACGTCACAAGTCCGTGGATCAGGGTAGAGGCCTCTCCCAAGTCACACAGCTGCAGAAGCTGGCAAGCCCAAGATCAGAAGGTCGGAGAGCAGGGCTCCCACTCAGAGGCTGTGCAGATTGACGAATCCCAGGTTCGGCAGATAAGCTGACAGCTCAAGTCCCAAGAACGGGAGATGAGATGACAGGAAGCAGCCGCAGGATCCAGAGAGAGCAAAAAGCCAGAACATCTGCTTATATACAGATGTGGGCCACACCCCCAAGGAGACTCCCTTTCAACTGATTGGCTACTCACAGTATATTCAATCATAGGAGTGATTACATTAAAGCACGGAGAATCATGGCCCCAGCCAAGTTAACACACAATCTTAACCATCACACACCATAAAAGACAAAGAAGGACACTATATAGTGATTAAAGGGACAATCCAGCATGAAGACATAACCATAATAAACATCTACGCACCCAATGGCAGGGCTCCAAAATACGTAAAACTAACTCTAACAGTACTGAAAAGAGAAATTGACAGTTCCACAATAATAGTAGGAGACTTCAACATACCACTCTCAGTAAAGGACAGAGTAGATAGAAACTCAATAAAGATACAGAACACCTAAAGGGCACATCAGCCAACTTGACCTCATAGACATATATAGAACACTTCACCCTACAGCTGTAAGTACACATTCTTTTCCAATGCACATGGAATGTTCCCCAGAATAGACCACATCTTAGGTCAGAGAGCAACCCTCCAGAAGATTCAAATGTTGAGATACTACAAAGTATCTTCTCTGACCACAACGCCATCAAGGTAGAAATAAACACAGGAAGAGCAAGGAAAAACAAAATCAATTACATGGAAACTGAATACTACCCTGCTTACAAACCACTGGAAAACAGAAGAAATCAGAGATGGAATAAAAAATTCCTGGATTCATATGAGAATGGAAACACATCATACCAAAACCTTTGGAACATAGCAAAGGCAGTCCTCAGAGGACAATTTACACCAATAGGTGCACATATCAAAAAAGAAGAAAGGGACAAAATCAAAACATTAACTACTCAACTCAAACAAATAGAAAGAGAACAGCAAAAAAAGCCCACAGCCACCAGAAGAAAGGAAATAATAAAGATCAGAGCAGAAATAAATGAAACAGAGAATAGAAAAATAATAGAAAGAATCGACAAAACCAAAAGTTGGTTCTTTGAAGGGATCAATGAAATCAACAAACCACTGGCCAAACTGACAAAAGACAAACAGGAGAGGATGAAAATAACCCAAATAAGAAATGAAATGCAGGACGTTACAACAGACACAGTTGAAATAAAGAGGATTATAACAGAATATTATGAAAAACTATACTCCAACAAATTTGAAAACCTAGAGGACATGGATAAATGTCTAGAAACACACTACCTACCCAAACTAACACAAAGTGATGTTGAAAATCTGAACAGACCCATAACAAGAGAAGAGATTGAAAAGGTAGTAAAAAATAACTCCCAACAAAAAATAGCCCTGGTCAGATGGCTTCACTGGAGAATTCTACCAAACATTCAGAGAGGAGCTTATACCAGTACTACTCAAACTATTTCAAAACATACAAAAGGAAGTAACACTTCTGAATTCATTTTATGAAGCCAGCATATCCCTGACGCCAAAACCAGGTAATGACACAACAAAAAAAGAATATTACACATCAATATCTCTCATGAATATAGATGCAAAAATTTCCAAAAAAATTCTAGCCAATAGAATTCAGCATCATATCAAAAAAATAATAATAAACCACCAGCAAGTAGGATTCATAACAGGTGTGCAAGGATGGTTCAGTATTAGAAAATCAATCAACATAATCCACTGCATAAATAAAAGGAAGGAAAATAATCACATGATCATATCAACCGATGCAGAAAAGGCATTTGACAAAGTCCAACACCCGTTCCTGATACAAACTCTCAATAAAATAGGTATATAGGGGAAATTTCTCAACATAATGAAGGGCATCTATCGAAAACCAACAACCAACATCATTCTTAATGGAGAGAGGCTAAAAACATTCCCCTTGAGAACAGGAATAAAACAAGGATGCTCTTTATCACCAGTCCTTTGTAACATTGTGCTGAAAGTCCTAGCTAGAGCAATAAGGCAAGAAAAAGAAATAAAGGCCATCCAAATTGGTAATGAAGAACTTAAACCCTCCCTATTTGTGGATGATATGATACTATACATAGAAAACCCAAAAGACTCCATGAGAAAACTACTGGAACTAATAGAACGATTCAGCAGAGTAGCAGGATACAAGATAAATACACAAAAATCGGTTGGATTCCTATACCCCAATAAAGAGAATGATCAAAAGGAAATCAGGAAAACAATATCATTTATAACAGCCCCTAAAAAAATAAAATGCTTAGGAATAAATCTAACCAGGGATGTAAAAGACCGATACAAAGAAAACTACAAAACACTACTGCAGAAACCCAAAGAGATCTACATAAATGGAAAAACATACCATGTTCATGGATAGGCAGACTTGACATTGTTAAAATGACATTTCTACCCAAAGCAATTTAGAAACACAATGCAATGCCAATCCAAATACCAACAATTTTCTTTAAAGAGATGGAAAAACTAATTAATTTTATATGGAAAGGGAAGAAACCCCAGAGAAGTAAAGCACTATTGAAGAAGAATAAAGTAGGAGGACTCGCACTACCTGACCTCAGAACCTAGTATACAGCTACGGTAGTCAAAACAGCCTTGTACTGATACAATGACAGATACATTGATCAATGGAACAGAATGGAAAACCCAGATGTAAATCCGTCCACCTACCATCACCTGATCTTTGACAAGAGCCCAAAGTCCATCAAATGGGCAATAGACAGGCTTTTTAACAAATGGTGCTGGCAAAACTGTATGTCTATCTGCAAAAAAATGAAACAGGACCCATACTTCACACCATACACAAAAACTAATTCAAAATGGATGAAAGATCTAAATATAAAGCCAAAAACTGTAAAGTTCATAGAAGAAAAAATAGGATCAATGCTAGAGGCCCTAATACATGGCATTGACAGGATACAGACCATAATCAACAACACACAAACTCCAGAAGATAAGCTAGATAACTGGGATCTTCTAAAAATTAAACACTTGTGCTCAGCAAAAGACTTCACCAAAAGAGTAAAAAGAGAATACAGACTGGGAAAAAAATTTTGGACATTGCAAGTTAGACGAAGGTCTAATCTCTAAAATCTACAAGAAAATCCAACACCTCTACAACAAAAAGATCCAATTAAAAAATGAGCAAAGGAAATGAACAGAGATTTCACCAAATAAGACATTCAAACCGCCAACAGACATGTGAGGAAATGCTTTCGATCACTAGCCATTAGAGAAGTGCAAATCAAAACCAAAATGAGACACCATCTCACCCTGGTATTACTGGCACAAATCCAAAAAAACTGGAAATAACAAATGTTGGAGAGGCTACAGGGAGATTGGAACTCTTATGTACTACTGGTGGGAATGCAAAATGATACAACCATTTTGAAAAATGATATGGCACTTCCTTAAAAAGCTAGAAATAGAAATACCATATGATCCAGCAATCCCACTCCTAGGAACATATCCTAGGGAAATAAGAGCCATCACACGAATAGACACATGCACACCCATGTTCACTGCAGCATTGTTCACAATAGCAAAAAGATGGAAACAGCCTAGATGTCCATCAACAGAAGAATGGATAAACGAACTATTGTACATACACACAATGGAGTATTATGCAACGATAAAGAACAATGATGAATCTGTGAAGCATCTCATAACATGGAAGAAATTGGAGGACATTATGCTGACTGAAATAAGTCAATCACAAAAGGACAAATACTGTATGAGACCACTACTGTACAAACTCATACAAAAGTTTACACACAAAAAGAAACAATCTTTGTTGGTTAAGAGGGATGAGAGGGGTGGGGGAGTGGAATACTAAATAGACAATAGGTAAGTGGTAACTTTGGTGAAGAGTAAGACAGTACACAATACTGGGGAAGCCAGCACAACTTTCACAAGGCAAGGCCTCAGAAGCTCCATAGACACATCCAAACTCCCTGAGGGACCGAATTGCTGGGCGGAGGGCCATGAGGACCATGGTCTTGGGGACCTTCTAGCTCAATTGGCATAACATAGTTTCTAAAGAAAATGTTCTACATTCTACCTTGGTGAGTAGCGTCTAGGGTCTTAAAAGCCTGTGAGCAGCCATCTAAGATATTCCTCTGGTCTCACCCCTTCGGGAACAAGGGAGAATGAAGACAACAAGATACAAGGGAAAGATTAGTCCAAAGCACTACCACGGCCTCCACCAGACTGAGTCCAATACAACGAGATGGTGCCTGGCTACCACCACTGACTGCTCTGACAGGGATCGCAACAGAGGGTCCTGGACAGAGCTGGAGAAATATGTAGAACAAAATTCTAACTCACAAAAAAAGACCACAGTTACTGGCCTGAGAGTGACTGGAGAAACCCCGAGAGTATGACCCCCAGACACCCTTTTAGCCCAGTAATGAAATCACACCTGAGGTTCACACCTGAAGTTCAAAGATTAGACAGCCCCATAAAACAAAACGAGACTAATGGGGCACAACAGCCCAGGGACAAGAACTAGAAGGCAGGAGGGGACAGGAAAGCTGGTAATAGGGTACCCAAGTTCGGGAAGGGAGAGTATTGACATGTCATGGGGTTAACTAATGTCATAAAGCAACATGTGTACTAACTGTTTAACTAGAAACTATCTGTTCTGTAAATCCTCATCTAAAGTACAATAAAATTTTAAAAAAGGGTATTGGATTTGGGCTTGCATTATATTATTTAAATTTAAGTCAAAACAGCATATAATAATTTTCCCAATGATAATTTCATTTTTAGCCATGTTAAATCTTTGTTTTTCTATCGTAGGCATTAGGAAGATCTGATGAAAGGACAAGATTCTTTTGCCAAATGATGACAGGAGTCTTTTGAAGGCTGGCAGATGCCTAAGGTGAAAATATCGAATTCTAGGCAACAAGGGAAGTTGGGCAATTCTCCTGTGAGCACATTCCTTTATTTAAAAAGCTTGTGTCCCTTGATATAGACAATTATTTATCTTTAAATGCCAAGAAAGCATGTTGGATAAGACCCAGTGGAACCCTGGAGATAATCACTTTTAAACACATAGGCATTCTGCCTTCCAGAGAATACTGAGTCTACCTTTCAATAGGTTGGGCTTTAAGGATTAGTAAAGATACCTTTCCTTGAGGACCACCTTTATCTAGGAGGTCTGCATCCTCAAGGAAGCTGACAGGATGGACTTCTGAAAATTAAAAATCAACCTTCACTCTTAAGCAATGGCAATTCAATAATGCCTGAAAAGTAAACAGCCTACATGGCAAAGCCATTTTTGCCTGGTGGCACAAACGGTTAGGCAGTTAAACGCTTGGCTGCTAACTGAAAGGCTAATGATTCAAACCCACTCAGCAGCTCCACAGGAGAAAGACCTGGCAATCTGCTTCCATAAAGATTGCAGCCAAAAAAACCTTATGGGGCAGTTCTACTCTGTCACGTGGGGTTGCTATGAGTTAAAATCAACTCGACAGCAACCATCAACAGCAATAACAGCTCCTCTTTACATTCAAGATCAAAGTATGACCTCATCATTCTAGGATACACTCCTCTACACATACCTGGCATATTTAAATTGTATGTTTACATTGCTGGCTCTTCTTAAGACTATAGGATCCTCAAGAGCAGGGACCATATCTTCATCTTTCTGTTCTCAGCATATAGCACAGAGCTTGGTAAGTAATAGATGATCGAAAAATGCTTTTGAACTAAATTGGGCAGTACAGGTAGGGTGCAGGCTAAACAAAGAAGTCTACCTTAATCTGAATGGTTGCAGTGATACCAAATGAACTGAGGTCTTTCTTTCCAAAAGTAGGAAACGAATATTAACTTCCCCAAAATTACTTCCATCACACCTTGCCACTTGTAATCTGATAACAAAAGAGTAATAAAATCACACAAGTGTCAAATATTTGCTGAGCACCTACTATGTACAAACAGAAGCAGATGTAATTTCCTTTGGTCTCGTGATACGATTCTTTTTCCTCCCAGATTTCCATGAGATCAATTAAGACCTCCCTTCATGCTAAGGGCATGCAAACCTGCCATTCTCAACCTGACCAGATGAATGTGTAGGCTGAGTAGAAGTAAAGGGAAGAAGGCGGTCAGGGTCTATACCATGCAGTCTTCACCAAAGGAGTCTGAGTAAAACAGAAGTTGCCTTAAGCTGGCTGGAGGATGTGTGAGCTAATTAATGATAGACCAACTGGTTTAGCTAAAAGCTCCTAATTAATGAGTCATTAAGGCACACACTTTAGAAACATAGACAAATCATGAGCCATGCAGTATGCCCAGAGGCAATCTTCCAGTTAGGTGGCTGTGCTTAAATGCAATGCTAATAATTTCTGAGGGCCTGTCATTTGTAATAGTACTGAGATGAATCAGGATGAATTTATGAATGTGATATTGCATCGCCCATTACACATTCCCTCCCCTAGGGAAGTGAACCATTCTGAGGATAACTCCTAAAAAGTAGAAATTAAGTGTTACTATCCTTTGCCACTAGGAGACGGAAAAAAATATATGTCTGGGAGGCAGGGGGATGTGGGGGATGGATAATCTTGTTATTCATAAATATTGAGAAAGGAGAGAGATGTGTATCTATTTTAAGACTTTGTGGCCTGGGGAACCATACTTCCTGTGCTAAAAGCCAGAAGCCCTCTTAAACAGTAAATAATTCAGACATCCCAGAGCCAGCGAGTGCCTGGTTAGGAGGCCTGCTTCCTAAAAGTTAATCTTGCAAAAAACGATGGCTCTCAGACAGAATTCCCTCTCTCCACTTCAGTGTTCTGACCAAGGCCCTCAGCCCTGGTACGTCAGGAGGAAAACAACACAATCCAGTCATTGTTTGTGTTATTTATAGCTTATTGTTTAAAAGAATTGGAAAATGACTGGTCTCTTTGTGGCAAATTTAAGATCTCCCACATGAAGTTGGCAGGCGCTTTTACTGGAGTAGATTAAAAAAGAAAAATTTAATGTATTGTCGACTGTTCAAGAGAAATATGGCAAACCAGAAACCCTACCTTTCTGGTATTATTTTTCTCCTGGATCCTTCCAGTGCCTCTCCTGATATTCACCAGAGTAATTTTGATGAAAGGCTAATTGCTTTCATTTTTCAACTACCTCCCACTTTTTTCTATGCTAGGCCCAAGAAAGTAAGAAGCCCAATTATCTCCTGCTTGATTAATTTTCTGATTTTAACTCAATCTGTACAATGCTAATAGATTTATGCAAAAGGTTAATGAACCAAAAAATCCATTGTCATTGAGTCTATCCGACTCTTAGCACCTCATAGGCCAGAGTAGAAATGCCCCATACTGTTTCCAAGGAGCAGCTAGTATATTTGAACTGCGGACGCTTTTGGTTAGCAGCCCAACTCTTAACCACAAATGAGACATGATCAATACATAATGAGCAAAATACAACGTGTAAACTATGTAATGTCATCAAGTGCTACTTTTTGACTCTAGGCCCCAGGTCAACCACAGCTACATTAATGAGTGGATAGGGTGTTTTGTGTTTCTCAGACCTAGTGCAATGGCCACCCATAAGTCTTACCGTTTAGAATGTCTTTAATTCGTAAAGGAGTCCCTGGGTGGTGCAAATGGTTAATAAGCGCTACTGCTAACGGAGAGGTTCAGCCCACTGAGAGATGCCTCGGAAGAAAGGCCTGTGATCTACTTCCGAAAAGTCAACCATTGAAAACCCTATGGCTTTTTCTCTTCAACAAGGTGGCCCAGCTGCAAACACAAAGATGCAGGGGCAAGACCATCACCCTGGAAGTCAAGCCCAGGGACACCACGGAGAATGTCAAAGCCAAAATCAAGACAAGAAGAGCAACACCCTCTCCCCCCACCAGCAGGGTCTGATGTTTTTGGACAAACAGCTAGAGAACAGTTGCACTCTCTCAGACCACAACATCCAAAAAGTGTCCACCCTGCACCTGGTGCTGTGTCTGCGAAGTGGCATCATCTAGCCTTCCCTGCACCAGCTCGCCCAGAAGTGTAACTGCAACAAGATGATCTGTCACAAGTGTTACACTTGCCGGCACCCCCACACTGTCATATGCCACAAGAAGTGTGGCCACACCAACATGCTCCCCAAGAGGAAGGTCAAAAATGGGCCCCTCTCTGCTGGTTCCCCTGTCTCCTGTGGAGAGCTTCCTCCCAAGCTTCACTGCCCTGGGCCCTGAATAAAGTCTCCGTTTCATTGACTGAGGCAGTTAAAAAAAAAAAAAAGAAAAGGAAGGAAGGGAGTACAGTTCAACTTTGCAACACCTTGGGTCACCATGAGTCAAAATTGACACAATAGCAATGAGTTTGGTTTTCGTTTTGGTTTGTTTTTACTCAGTAAAGGACATTGATAAGGTTGATGACAAAGATGGACAAACTGAGATTCCTCCAAGAACTTGAAGTCAGTACTAACAAGTGCATTTTCATGTGAAGATTGACTTCTGCAAACTTTTGAAACTATCGAAGGTCACAGACACATTCAGTTGCCCACCAAGGTACTATCACATTATTTGCTGTAGAATGGAAATGAGATCAAGTTCCTCAGGGTCTTAAAAATGTATGTCCCACCTGAAATGGCTCTATAAATCTGCCAAGCCCATAGCAGGTACTGTTAACACTTGCCCTGCCTCCTCTACACACCTTAAAAAGAAGAATCAGGAAATGTCCTTTTATACTTATGTTTACTGGTTCTACCAAATGCCCATTTGCCTCTAGGGGGCATTTCTAAAGACTGCAAAGAAAAATATTTCAGCAATTATGGCTGTCAAACCAGGTGTCTCAGAATTAGGTATTAGATCTTTGGCCAAGTCAGCCTTCATTGCAGTGAGCAGAAAAAGTCAAACTGGTTTCTGGATTGAACTGGGGGATGGAGAAGGTTGACCTGTTGTTTTTTGTTTTGTTTTGTTTTTCTCTTTAAAAAAATTTTATGTAGCTATTATTCCTGGATAGACAGCCTCAAATCTTTGACCTAGAACAAATACCATAAAAATAAAAGAAGTATCATTAGAATGACCCTCTAAACATTAAAGGTTGGGGTTATAAAGGCCATGTTAATTCATTGAAGAGTGTGGGAAAGACTTAAACTTGATTAAGAGCCTCCCATTTTTAAGTCGGAAAACTTGGTGGCATAATGGTTAAGTGCTACAGCTGCTAACCAAAAAAGTCGGCAGTTCGAATCCACCAGGCACTCCCTGGAAACCCTATGAGGCAATTCTACTCTGTCCTATAGGGTCGCTATCAGTCAGAATCAACTTCACGGCAATGGGCTTTTGGTATATTGAATCTGGAGTCCTGGGTAGCACAAACGGTTAAGTACTCACATACAAAAGAGAGGTTGGTCATTCAGACTGAGCCAGAGGTACCTCGGAAGACAGACCGGGCGATCTGCTTCCAAAAGGTCACAGCTTTGAAAACCCTATGGAGCAGTTCTACTCTGCACATGTCAGGTTGCTGTGAGTCAGAATCAGCTCAGCTACTGGTTTCATTTTGTTTGTTTATTGTTCTTTTTGTGGTTATATCGATTTTGGCACTAGGCTCAGAGCTTTACTTTCATTGTTTCATTTATCCGTCTCCCAAACCCTATAACGTGGCACTATTTTTCTCATTTAAGTATAAGGAAACGGAGCCACAGAGACATTTAATAACTTTGCAAAGTTTGCACAGTGGCAAATATTTGCACAGGCATTTGACCAAGGTAATCTGACTCCAGAACTCAAATGTACAATTTGTACATTATTTTCTCTATGCCTTTGGATTCCTGGAAAACAACCTACCAATAAAGACATTTACCCATCAAGATCCTTTTTTATTATATCTTAGAATAATTCAAGTTAAGATATTATAGGCATTTTACAAGCAGTGTCTAAAGCAAACACTAAAAATAAATATCTCTTAAAGAATGCCAGGTTTTCTTTTGTAACAAAAGGTCATTAGGCTGAGTTGTATTTGCAGCTATGGAGTGAAGGTGGCCACACAGAAATCCCCTCAGTGCCTGGGAAGAAATGGAGGGGGGAGTTTGATCACCTTGGCATCTCATGAATAATCACAGGTGGGAAGAAGCTGATTTAGTTATATTTTCAAAATTGATTCCAAATTCTTCATAAGTGGAATCTACTCTCTGAAAAAGAAGACAAAAAAAAAAAAAAAAAAGAGGGAGGAAGACTGATTAAATTCTGTATATCAGAGATTTATGGGTTCACTCTATTAGCAGCTAAAGAGATGGCCCGGAAGTCCCCAGAGGAGGGTTGAGCTCATCCTTGTTTATCTTTTTTTCCCTCCTGAATAGCAGGATAGACTCCCAGGGAGCAGATGAAAGCTGCAGAGCTAGACATAGACACAGGAGTTGCTTCTTTTCTCTATCAAATGGAAGAAAGAGAACTCTAGGAATTCTTCACAGTTAACTAACAAAATTGGTCTTTCTTTTTGATTTTTTATAACTTCTTCTTTAACCACAATCTCTAAGGACAATAAAGCAATAAAATTTCTCTCTGGATGGGCAGGAAACACCAAGGTGTCTCACCTGATTCCCTCTTCTTCTAAAGCCAGCATCCAGGACAGTGGCTTAAAAAGATAACTAGCTTGCATTCATTCTCTGAAAAGGACCTCAAGACTGGGTTATGTTTGCAGCTTTGATGTCTGACCCCAAAATATATGGAATTATAAGAGTCTGTGAAAGAGGGTAGGAGGTAAAGGGAAGTGAAAAATTTTTGAGCTGCCTCATCTCCATCCTAAGACCATATCTACTGCACTTCAGAGTGAAATTACCTGGGGCAACGAAGATCAAGGGATAGGAGAAACAGATATGGAGGAAGGGAGGACCAAAAGAAAACAGAAATGTGAAGAGGAGAATAGAGAATAAAAGGGGAAACATGGAATAACATGGAATGTTTACTTGGGTAAGAGTTTATTTGTGTCAGAAATTCATTCAGCTAATGGGCAAAGAAAGACCATTGTCCAGGAAATATGCTAAACCCTGAGGTTTCAAAGATGAGCAGAACACTGCCCTAACCCTAAAGAATACACAGGATATAGGATGGAGAGAAATATGTAAAAAAATAATAATACTATTATCAGCCGTGCTCTTTTTTTTTTTTTTTTTTTTGGTCCCTCAAATGCAGCAAGCTTGACCCCACGAGTAAGCTTTTGCACTTGCTGGCCCTTATGCTTGAAATGCTCTTCCTGCTTATCTTTCCATTGCTGGCCACTCCCCATTATTCAAGTCTTACCTCCAACCAACCTAGCTAAAGCAGCATACCCAGACCCTTTCTGAGTTAACCAATTTTATTTTCTCCAAGTCAGTTTTTAACATCTGAAGTTACTTTATAGTTTTTCTTTTTTTTAAGATCTACCTTCCTCCGCTAGCATGTAAGCAACTTAGGGAAAAGAACAGAGTGATAGCACATTGGTGGGTTCTTATACATATTTATCAAGTAATTGACTAAATGATTGATATGGTATAAGGATATTATAAAAGAGATAAGCATAGATTTCTACAGAGTTAGAGAAGAAGATGCAAATAACTCCATGATGAGGCCATTGAGGAAGGCTTCCCAGACAGGTGACTTTTGTTGTTGTTGAATTTTTAAAGCTGAAAGGGTTTTTAACAAGTGGGTAAGGGAAGCAAAGCATCCCAGGCCAAGGCCATATGTAATGACAGAGCCTTAACAGGGCACTGCTCCTTCCAGAAACTGCATCCCATTCAATGAGTCTGGAGTAAATTTGATGCTGAAAGAATGTGGCAGCCACAGCAGAGTAGTTAAAAAGCACAAGCTCTGAAGCTAGGCCTTTTGTGAGTTTAAATCCTGGTCCTTCTACTAGTAATTGGGTGACTTTAGGCAAGTTATCAAGCTTCTCTGTGCCTCAGTTCCCCTACCTGTAAAAGAGGATTCATTCAACTCATGTTATTATCTCCCTGATAGGGCTCTTGGGAGAATGAAGTCAGTTAATATATGTAAAGTATTTAGATGAGTGCAAACACTCAAAAATGTGCCTACTGTCATTATTGGCAGATGGGGGAAAGTAATAATAACACTATGTGATAGCCCTAATTTACGCTAAACACTTTATGCGGATTAGCTAATTTCATCTATACACCCCCATGAGGAAGGTACTAGTATTATCACCATCGTACTGATGAGAAAGCTGACCGATAGAGAGGTTAAGTAATTTGCTGAGTCACACATCACTCAACATGGCCAGAATTTAAATCTAGAATGTCAGGCTTTTGAGTCTTGGCTTTAACCAAGTAAAAGCTATACCACCTCTTTTAAAACCTAACTCATAGGGATCTTGAGAGGAAAATGAAATAAAGTACATAAACGGTAACTATGAGTTGAAAATCAACTCCATGGCACCACCAACACCAACAAAGTGGTTCACCATATAGCCTGACATGTATTAAGCACTGAGTATGTAGTTTTTTAAATGTCTACAGGACAATAGAGCTATAATTAGGGTAAGTCAATACTTAGGAAACACAGTTATCTGTGTATTTACTGGAAGAGTCAACAGAGCCTGGAGAAGACAATTAGGGAGCATCTCAGCAATAATTGGCTGGTTGAATTACTGCTGAACAGGCATTTGAAAGGTGGAATAGCTATAATCAGTTGCTTGACCTTGATTTCTGATGAGAATACCAAAGTCTTCTTGTGTAGCAATCTTTGTCCAGCTGTTCTTGGTAACTAATTAATTTTTCAAAAGATCTAAGTCAATTAATCATACAGTAATAGTTTGTCACTTCTAGCTGCCAATTATCTATGCTGCAGACTATAGCTAATTAGCTAGCTTATTCTATTTCTTTCTTGGAAACATACTATTTGCCTATTTACGTTAATTTATAGACATAAGATCTGTGAATAAGAGGTTATACATTGTTCTGTAACAAATTGTGAAACTAGTTCTATTGTGGACAGTCACCATAAAAACACCAGAATGTCAGAGGGAAAGCACCTTTAACATACCAAATCAAAGTTAATAAATAATCAAGCAAGCAAACTTGACAAGAATTCCATAACAGAATGTGATAAATACCTTTAAAATGCTATGTAAAGCCAGCCAAAATCCTGGTGATTTGGTGCTGTAAAGAGACTCTTGATCTTTCAGAAAGATAGAGAATAAAAATAGAATTAAAGATGCAATTTCATTTAGTCCATGTAAAGGGTCGAACAGTCTTAGCACAAATGCGAAGGGAAGTATTTTATTTTACAAACACACTATAATTTCTCTTTGTCCCTTCCTTCCTTTCTTTCCTTCTGTCTTAGAAGAAAAGCTGTCCTCCCTATCCAAGGCTAAAACCTCCATCAAAGACCTTAATCTTACTCCCTTCCACCTCCCAGAGTCTTTGCTGCATCAGTAACTCCCTGTTTTGTATTATCAATTGCTGCCTCTGCCAGCCCACTCTTCTTAGCCTATAAACATGCTTCTATCCTCCTGCTACTGAAATTAGCTTCCCTAATGCCTGACACTTGCACAACACCACTGCAAACTACTTTCCAAGCCTTTATGGTTTCTTCACTCCAAGAGTAGTCTCAACTCTTGTGTCTACTTCTTTATCTCTGTAAAGCCTTTCTCTAGGAAGATAAGCTACTATACGCGTGCCTAGTGCTTTGCTCATAATCCTCCTAAAGCATTTTGCACAGTAAATAGCCAGCAAGTATTAACAGTTGTGGTTGTTATCATTGTTCCTTTAAGCAGTGGTACATCATAGTGTTTCAGAGTACAGTCTATGAAATCAGACACTACAGTTTAGATCCTAGCTTCATCTCCTTCTACTCTGTCACCATAGGCTGGTTACTTAATTTTTGAAACTTTGACTTCTTAATCATAAAATGCAGACAGTACTTGTAACCACCTCATGAAGTTGATGAGAGATAAATTAAATGAGGTGGAGCATAAAAGTGCTTAGTAGTATGCCAGGAGATACTAAGTACTTAAATATACTTTTTAAATACCCAGTATAACACTGTAAGTGCACATTTTTTATCCAACTGTTTTTACCCAACATTTTTTATCCTCTCTCTTCTGAGAACAGTACAATGAATTTCCTTTGGGGAATAACTTTCCTCCAAACTCAGTCCAGAAGGTGGGGCTATACCCCTGACTTCAGAGTGAGACATGTGATTCGGGTTTGGCCAACCAAACACTGAATTCCCTTTGTAAGCATGTGATTCAGGCCTGGCTTATCAGAGTACCCAATCCCTGTTTGAGCATGTGACTCAGGCCTAGCCAATCAAGAACTGAATCCCCTTCATAGGTGTGTGACTCTGACTTGACCAATCAATATAATCCCACTGTTTTGGTTTCCTTGTTTGGTTCAGAAAAGGGCCTTGAGCAAGTTACTTTCTTTAGAAGGAATCCCTCAATCCTTCAATAAGAGATGAGCTACCAATATGAGATGTTGTCTCTTTTCCACCAAAGAGGATGTGATCTGGGAAACTTCTGGAACCATCCAGCCATCAAGTGAAATGAAGAAGGTAGTCAACCCCCAGCTAATATAATAGACATGACATCAATTCAGCCACTAAATCCAGCCACCTCTGATGCCAGACCTGCCCACGTGCTTTTCATTCATTCGTTTCTGGCTTAAGCTAGTTTGCAATATCTGTCACTTGCAACTGGAACAGTGTTAACTGGTATGAATGCTTATTATACTTTACCATAGCTAGCTGTTTCAGTTAAAGATCCCTTTCGTGTATCTTATTCTGGGGTCCTTGTAGAGTTCAGTGAACGCTCAGTAAGTAACTGCTGCCCAGGGTGAAAGTACTCCCCATTCTTAACTATGGTAACAGAGGAGACGTTCTGCCTCCATGCTTCGGTATCTTGCCCACCCTTTGGCAAAAGATGGACATCATGACGGCTCACATTGATGCCAAGGCCAGCTTGGAATGATGGTGGCCACAAAAAACAAAAAAACTTGCAGGACACAGGAGAAAACATTCCTTAAAAAGTCCATAACTTCCCTAAGGCTAAGAAAACTGTTTGCACTTGAAATACCATCTCTTCCAGCTGCTACAGAAGGAAAAAAATAGCTGGTGTAACAAAGTTGTACTTAATTGAACAGACTAAATGACTATGTCAATAAGAATTTTCAACCAAGGTAATACCTCCCTTGGCAATGAAGAATTGCATGCTTGTGGTTTTAAAATTGCTTCCTTTGTGACAGTTTTTATTTCCTTTCAGGACTGATTATTTTCTCCAAAAACAACATTTTCCCAAGTTTATAACAGAAACCAGTGGCGGGAAAAGAGTATTGATAAAATTCACTTTTCGACTAACTTTTCAAATTACATAATTCTTCTGGAAATTGAGAGACCTATAAGGTGGTCCTGTCTAGCTAAACTATGCCTAAAACTAATTAAGACTCTTGTAATTTGAAAAATTCCTATTCCCTCCAAGGAACATAAAATGAGAAAGAAAAGAGGCAAGCACATGGACAAGTATAAAAGGGAACAAAGAATTTAAAGAAAAGATGTATTTGGTTGGGAAATATTGGGGGCAGCTAGGGGGAGATGTTTAACAATTTATGTGAATAACATGTAATGGAGGACATTGTGGATGGAATTGTATCCCCTCAAAATACATGCTGTAAATCCTAACCTCTGTGCCTGTGGTTATTATCCCATTTGGGAATGGGTAGTCATTGTTATGATAATAAGGCAAGATTAGTATTGGACAAAAGAGATTAAACAAGCAACCCCATAAGCAGAGATGGGGTAAGATAGACGCCAAGATACATGAACATCTGCAAGGAACCAGGAAGCAGAAGTTGAAGAGACAAGGATCTTCCTCCAGAGCCGACAGAGAGAGAAAGCTTCCCCTAGAGCTGGCAACTTGAATTCAGACTTCTAGCCTCCTGAACTGTGAGAAAATAAACTTCTGTTTGTTAAAGCCACCCGTTTGTGGTACTTCTGTTATAACAGCACTAGGTAACTGAGACAGAGGACACTCAAACAAATGTTTAAAAAAATGTTATTTTGATGCAGATGACATTGGAAATAAATTCTGAGGAAAAAACTCTGTGCACTGCAGGTGTGTTCCCAATACGACAAGAGAAACTAGAACCAGTTAGAAAATCACGGCAACCAGTCTAACTGCCATGGGAAGGTCTGTTCCATGTTTGGCGTACGTTCCAGGCCTAGCAGGGTTTTCATTAGTGAAAGGGCTGCTGTGAACAGTAAGCACACTCTTCAAGAGTGAGAAAGGTTGCTGCCTCCTCAATTTGGTGTCTGCAGCTGCTGGTCCTTAGAGTCTTTGCTAATCAGGGCCCCTCCTCTTTCTTGTAATAGCTGGCACCATTTTAATTATTTTTGTAAATTTTGTCCTTCATTAGATCCATCATGCTGGGATATTAAGGGGAAAAAAATCTCTAATTTGAGGATTCATTAAGCAGCTGTTGTTACTTTTTTGTGTCAGTAGATGCCCGAAATTTTCTGGTTTGCTGGGTTGGTGTAAGAAACTATAACATCCTAGCCAAACAGGTTTTTATTTGTTTCAATCTGAGGTCAAGTCGCTAGGGAACATAGAAAGGCATTCAGTTAGAGAATAGGACTTTTTTTTTTCTCTCTTCTTAGAAGGACATTCATCAACAAATATTGCTGAGTATCTACTCTATGAGAGAGCTCTTACGATACTGTGCAGCTGTTATTATGGAGAAAACTTTGCGATGAGAAATTCTATCTTCTCTAGGCTAAAAGCTAGTCCCTTTGAAGGTATTGTTCTGATTTATAATCCACATACATATATACCATCTATCTTCTTTTTATTTCTCAGGTTTTAGTAAGGACAGAAAGGAAGGCAAATCATTCTTCCAACCTGTATAGCCGCATAGTATCATATCCATTCTGATTGCAGTTCAGGAAGTCAAAGATGAGTAAAAAGGATGACTTGTGGGGAATGCTAAATCAGACAACATCCCTTCATCACTACTGAATAGTTTTGTGTTTAAGATGGTATCACTGAGTAGCTGAGGTCCCACCATAGCCAACCTCCTCTCTCCCCTCCCCATTGGAGGGCAGGAGAATTCTTTAGTCGGGAAACTCCATCAAAACTATTATCATTCTTCTGCCCCCACCCAACCTCTCCAAGTCTTGAGAAAGTCGAGGAATAGTCTCTGGTCAATTATTAATGGCTAAATCTAAGATTTTATTCAAAAGAAATTAAGCTCCTTTCTGATTGTCAAATGTATGAAAACAGTATTTTCACTTTACATGTTGAGTCGAAATGCCAGCTTTCTATAAATAATAGGAAGTAGATTTTGTCTGTGAACAGAAAAATGGCATTAGGGAGCTGTCCAGGTAAAGGTGAATACCACCCAGGGCAAAGCATTATCTCCAAACTTCAAACAACCAACCTCACAAAAGATGCTAAAATGAGGACTCAACCAGGGAGCTAGAATTCTCTTCATTGGTGAGAAATTGGCACTGACAACAGGCTGAAGAAAGAATTCTACATTTCCTGTCCCCAAAGGTCACTCTCGGCTACTTTTTGTCTCTGAAGACAGAGAACTGAAATATTATTTGTTCTTAGGATTTTTTTTGTTCTTTTATTGAAATTCAATAGAGTAAAAATAACCACTGTCCATTATTCCTGCCTGTCAGCTCTACCTGGGCTGAGGTGGTGGGAAAAGACAGGAAGAGCTGTTACAGGTGTTTAATAGAAGAAAGCTCTTTTTGGAATGTGTTTCCATGACTCATAAAGAGCAGTTATTCTTAGCTTTCCCATCACAAGAGATAAAGCTCTTTGTCCTATAATACAGGCTTCCACTTAAAAGGAAAACCGAAGGTCCATTCAAAGCTAGAGCCCAATAATAAGCTCTCACTACGGTACCTACCCTAAACCCCTGGAGTTATATTATATCACTATGTGGAAGGTTAGAATCCAATGCAAAATTTTATTCTGTTTGGCCTTTTCATTTTTTCAGGGTTTTAACACCCAGAAGAAACAATAGCAAATGTTTAATGCAGTGCAGTAACAGTGACTAGGAGTCATTCATTTGGCAGTACAATTTAATACAATTTAATATGCTATGCTGTATACAGAAAAACCACCTTTCTGGATCACCTGTGTAGAATCAGATCTTATAATTAAACTCCAATCTAATATTGATTATGTTTTAGATAAGCCTGTCTTAATTCCCAGAACCAATAAACCAGTAACATGCTGAAGCAATTTACTAAAGATAGCAGCACTCTGATGGATTAAGTATCAAGGGGTCAATAGAGACTAAAAGGAATTCATTGAAATTAAAATGTATCTTCTTTCCAGTTTGCTCCTAAACAGGTTTCTTGGCACACTATCAGACTTCTCTCCTTTTGGATATATTTAGCTCACAGTGCACCTTTTCCCTTTGATCATTCTATCTTGTTTTTTTTTTTTAAATTCTTTTAACACTCACCAAACACAATTTGGGCACTTTCTTCTGCCACACATTATGATGGGCTTTATGGGAAAAGTGAACGAAATTCTCAAGAAGCTTATGATCTAGAGGTGAAGACAAATACGGGAACAGTTACAATACAGAATGATAAGAGCTATGGAAATGAGAAGCTCAGAGTAAGCCTAGAGAATAGGTGCCCAGAGCTGTCTCAGGTCAGAATGTGCCCTTAGTAAAGAATTGCTACTCTGGCTCACAGAGAGGTAGAGCAATATGTGTGTGTGTGTGTGTGTGTGTGTGTGTGTGTGTGTGTACTGTATGGAGAACTGGTGGCACAGTGGTTAAAACCTCAGCTGCTAACCAAAAGGTTGGCAGTTCAAATCCGCCAGTCGTTCCTTGGAAACCCTATGGGGCAGTTCTACTCTGTCCTGTAAGGTCGCTATGAGTGGGAATCAACTCAACGGCAATGGGTTTGGTTTGGTTTTTTAGTACTATGTATACAGTGAAATCTGTGAGAGCCAGAACTCAACGGGACTGCCTTATTTTTCCAAGTTGCACAAGTCTTCCGCTTTGACGGGGTGCAGTCTTACCACTTTTCTATCACTTGTTAGTAGAAAATATTTGAGTTTTCCTTCTCTGACAGATTCCTGACTTACACAGGTTCTGGCTTTTGCAGGTTTTACTGTAATTTATATGTGTATGTGTTTGTGTCTATGCCCAATTCCCTCCCTGTTCAGGTGGAGTCACCATCCTGAATTTTGTTTTTATCATTTCCTTGCTTTTTTTTTTATAGTTTGACCACCTATGTTGGTATCCTTAAACTTTTTTCTCACTCAACATTATGTTTCTGAAAGCATCCGAGTTGTGACGTGTAACTGTAATTGGTTAATTTTGTCAGATACATAGTATTCCATCACATGAAGATACCAGAATTTATTCTTTTAGTAATAATGGGTATTTGAGTAGTTTCTTCTTCTTCTTCTTTTTTAAATTTACAAACAGTGAATGAACATGTGCAAGAACCTTTCTAAAATAGATACCAAAGAGTGAAATTGCTATATTATAGGATATGCACATTGTCTTCATTCTAGAAAATGCTAAGTTGTTCAGCGAAGTTGTTTTACCATCGGTGCATAAGTTTTGCCTTTGAATTATGTATGGTGTTGGCAAAAAATATTGAATATACCATGGACTGCCAGAAGGACAAACATGTCTGTCTCGAAAGAAGTATAGCCAAAGTGCTCCTTGAAAGTAAGGATGGCAAGACTTCGTCTCATGTACTTTGGACACATTACTAGGAGGGACCAGTCCCTGGAAAAGGACATCATGCTTGGTAAGGCAGAGGGTCAGTGAAAAAGAGGAAAACCTTCTCAAATAAAAAGACACACAAAATTTAAAAGGATTGAAAGAGTTGAGAGTGAAAGAATTGAAAAAAAATAAAAATAGGAACAAGGTAGGCAGCGATTTTAATCTTAGGCAAAATAGATTTTCAGGCAAAAGCATTACTAAAGAATGTCACCACTTGACACAGTGGCTGCAACAGTGGGGTCAAACACAAACACAGGAATAATTTACCGTGAGGATGGCACAGGTCCAGGCAGTATTTCATTATGTTGTACACAGGATCACTATGAATTGGCACCCACGTGAGGGCACCTAACAACAACAACAACAACAACACAGTATGCAATGACAGAAGTTTTATCAAACTTTCACATGCAGTCAGTTGGAAGACAAATAGTCTGTCTAATAAACAAGTGGCTTCCTGGGAAGAGATTTCAAAATAGAATGTTTCTAATATGTGTATGTGTGTGCGCACGCACACGTGTGAGTGTTTTTTCCTGACTTGTCAAGTGAGCCTTGGAAAAGATTAGGCTGCTTTGCAAGCAGGAATAAAAGTGAAATGAGAAAATCTAGAAAATTTTAGGATTTACAGAGCTGGTAATAGAACGCTTTCTAATAAATAAAAGGAAATGCTTTGGGCAGCAAAAGATGATTAAAGCTCAAATTAAGACAATGCCCTAATAAGGGTATGACCGTTATATCCTTTGTTAAAATCTCTAATTAATTTAAGGAATCCCCCAGAAAATCATGTGAATTGGACAAAACTACTTATCAAAAAGAGAAGTCCATGGTCCCACTGAAGTCTGGTAACTCAAGTTATCTGTAATGAAGTCTACATAAAAAACAAAAAAACAGAAAGGCTGTGACTATTTTTGCATGCAGCTGGTTGTAATCAAATAATTAAAAACAAACAAACGTTTTTTGAGAGAGTTGTAATGCCAGAAGTTCCTATAGCCTGGATTAAAAGTGACTTTAATTATTAAGGCATAAAACATCTTTTGGACCCCAGCTTTCCATAGGGAGGAATCATATTGCTCAATGGCGAGATAAGCACCATGGAGAACAATGGACTGAACAAATGAGAGGCCTAATGAAGTAACATTTCTTACCCTTTTTCCAAATGGAAGTGTTTGTTGCAGTTAGAGCTCACTGTTTTCACCGCTGTATATTTGAAGAAATGTCCTTTTAGTTGGTAGATTTCCAGACTTTGTCTTGGTAGAGAAACTATCTTGAGACCCTAGATTTTAAGCCTTATATCAATATTGGATGAGCTCTTAAGAGTTTCTTCTTTAAGGGTGGAGGTGGATATATTTTGACTGCAGAAGCAAGAAAAGTTTTTTTTTTTTTTTTTTTAGGATGGCAGTCAGTGGTATATTTCCTTGCAATACATCTCACCCGGTTGACTTTGGGCTGGGGCATATGACTTGCTTGGTCAATGTGTCAGTTGTGAGTAAAAGTTTGAAGGTACTTGTGAGTTTCCACCAGCTTTTGGTTCTTCACCTTGGTCATAGAACAAGAACAGTCTGGTCTCTACAGAGGCTCCTTCAGCCTGGGTCTTAGAATGAGAAGACACATAGAGAAGAACTACAGGCTGGAATAATAAGGCAGCCTGGGGCAGAACAGCAGCTGACTCACACAGACCGGTAATTTGAGAAGGAAATAGATTTTTGTTATTAGAATACACTGAGATTCAAGACTGTGTGTTACCACTGTACAACTGACTGAAACAGATGCTTATCTCATTATTTTTCATATTTTCTCTTTTCTTACTAATATAAGAAATTAAAGTTATAACATTTTCTTTAAGTACTAATTTAACTGTATTCCACAAGTTTGGTATGTGGCATGTTCATAATCATTATGTGCTAAATATTTTCTAATTTCCATTTTCATTTTTTTGTCCCATGTTCAATTTAAAATGGATTTTCTAATGCTCAGATATCTGGGATTGTTGTAGTTATTTTCTTTTACTGATTTCTAATTTGATTGGATTTTAGTAAGAAAAGTTGGCTCATATTATATCAATTCTTTAAAATTTCTTGAAGTTTTCATTAGAGCTCGGTAGGAGTCAACTGGAAAAAATATCACATGTGCAGTAGTAAGGAATGTATGTCCTCAGCTGTTGCATGCATGTTCTGTGTATTTCTACTAGGTCAAACACATTAACTGTGAGGTCCATATATTTTATATCCTTATGCATTTCTTTCTTCTCGATCGATCAATTACTAAGCTTTATCAATTACTTTATAGTGGTTAATTAACATATTTCACATTGTAGTTGTGACAATTTTTTAAAATTTATTTTGAGATCCTGTTATTGGTAACACACTAGTTTAAAATTAAATACCTTCCTGACCAATTAAAATGTTTTGCATTTTGTAATGACATTCTTTAGCAATGTTTTGCCTTTAAATCTATTTTGCCTGATATTAAAATTGCTATCTAGCTTGTTTCAATTTTTTTTTAATTCTTTCACTCTCATCTCTTTCAATCCTTTTACTTTAAAATTTTACCTATCTTTTTGTTTGAAAGATCTCTTCTTACAACATATGACCAGATTTTTTTTTTTAAATCTCAGACTATCTTTTTCTTTTAATTGGGATTTTTTTTCTACTTATTTCTTTTCATGATTAATAAATTTAAAATTATTTGTATCAACTATTTTTTTACTGTGTATTTGTCCTACATGAACATGCTTGCTTTTTCCTTTTGTCTTTTTTTGAATAGACTCTTTTGTCATTCAATGTTATCCTTTTTATTACTTTGGAAGTTACACATTCTATTTCTATTCTAGAAATTTCAACATAAATTTATCACAAATTCATACTTTCTGGAACTTCATGTGACGTCTTTCCAATGGAGAGAATTTGCTTTTGTTTCAATCAGGGACTTGGGATAGTTACCAGCCTCAGACAACTTTAAAACAAATTCTCAGCCTGAGATTTTTTTTTGGACCACCTAATTACTGTGACCTTAGGCCACAGTCTGCATGAGGGTGTGAAGAGTTCCTTTGTGGTTAGAAATTATCAGGGGAGAATATCCCTCCCTTCATTCTACTCTAAGATTTGAGGAAGGCAATTTTTCTCATATTCCCCTTATGGGGAAGGAGTGTGCGGAGATATGGGTTTATTATAGTTCCTCTGGAGAGCATGGTATTTCAGGCTTCCAGTTGTCTGTGGTAGGGGTAAACCAAAACAAATCTATTGCCATCCAGTCGATTCCAACTCATAGTGACCCTATAAGGCAGAGTAGAACTGCTCCATATGATTTCCAAAGAGCAGCTGGTGGATTCAAACTGCTGACCTTTTGTTAGCAGCCAAATGCTTAACCACTTTACCACCAGGGGTCTGTGGTAAGGATGGGGGAGGAAGTTTTCTATCAGACTTCCACTCTGGATGGATCAAAGGCTTGCTCTTCTGTTCCCACTCTCTATCTAGCCATGAAGTTCTCAAGGCAAAACCCCACTTAATATATTACTTTCCTTTCTGTATTCCTGCTTTTAGTAATTTTCCAACTTGTCAATGCATTTGAGTTTCTTTTTAATGTTATTAAGGTGTTTCTAATTGTATCCAATGGGTGATCTATCATGGTACATAGTCTGCCAGACTGTAGAAATAGAAATCCTATTGAGTCTTTTTGTGTTTCCTGCTAGTAGTATCTGCTGCTGGTGACTGAGGATCTTGTAGTTCAGATGAGCACTCAGAAACCTCCTATTCTAACCTCAGGCCTTTACATGTCCACTGGTTTCCCTTTCACACAAAGAAGCATGAGGGAACTTCTGCAGCCCACATACTAAATGTGAAAAATCAACAATTCTGTTAACCATATAACACTGGCATTTCTACTCATCCACTCTCAACCCAAATGGTTCAGGTTCCACTGGGAGTACTCTTCCTCCAAATGAGAATCATGGCACAAGCTCTTTCTAAATTGTCAGGCTACGCCCTCACTTTCCCCTATACCTTATCACTTCCACTTAATAATTCATTAGGCTGAGGCTCAAAGAAGTAGGAGTCTAGAAGGCATCATAGAGTTCATACAACATCTAACGTTTCCTTGTACTTCTACAAGTTTTTCTCTCTAATAGTCTTTCTAAAAAGTGGGGAGAAGAAGGAGGAGAAGCAGGAAGAGGAAAAGGAGGAGAAAGAGGAGGAAAAAGAAGGAAAGTCTAAATTGAAATCTAAAACTAAACAAGAACCAAAATTCTTTGGTTAAGTATCTCTGAAACAATATCCTATCTCACTCATAAGCTTATAGTCATTGTTTAACACTACATTATAATTGCACATTTATTATCTGTCTCTACCCCAAGACTCCAAGCTTATTAAAGGCAAGAACTATATCTTGCTCATAGCTGTACCCTCATAGTATTACAATATCTGATTATACAAGGTAGGAACCCAATAAACTATTTGTTAGATGAATAAATAAATTAATTGAACAGCCACTTGATAATTTCATGTAAGTGTGGTGAGAGGGTACAGAGAGGTGAGAATGTGGATGATGGGAATGGAGCAGAGTTTGGGAGGGCAAAGCGGAAAGCAGCAAAAAACATCAGCAAAATAGAAGCTGAAGTCTCCAATATGGGTTGTCTGAAACCAAACATCTCTCCAGCATGCATTTTTAAGAATGTGTCTGTTTTCTTTTCTAATTTGAAGCTCCTACTCTAATTCACTTAGTTAAATAAAGAAAAATAAGGAAAAAAAAAAAATAAGAAGTCGTTTGTGTTAAATATAAAGAAGATCCTGGTAAGAAGCCAAAATCAAACAAAACACACTCAAAATTTTATATCCTCCAAATGATTGATAAACATGCTTCACATAAGTTACATTTTCTAATTCATGTGCACCTAGGAAAGTTTCACCTGGAGCTAACATCTAGAAAACTCTCTGCCAGAGAAGGGTTTAGTGATAGTACATTTTCTTTGAAATATTCACCCACTTTAACTAGGAATGAGTTTGGATTGGACTAGGTTAGTGGGAATAAACACTGACTTGAATAAAGCACAAGTACATATTGGAACAAGTTAAGAACCTGGAGACCTTCCCACAACCTCTCTATGCACTTCACACCCCTCCTCAACTCAACAATTGAAAGACTGCTGGTCAACAATAGCACCAGCAAAAACAGGAAGTGCTGATGTGCTTTTCCTTCTGCCCCTCCTTCCCTTTCTCTTTTGCTCAGTCACTTATTGAACACCTACTATGTGCCAGGCCCTGTGGTAGATACAAAGATGATGAGTCTCAGCCCCTACTTTCAAATTCTTACACATTCATAAAGAAGACAACTATATACCAATAGCAATAATGAAAGTCATAATGTGTTAAGGAACAAAAGAGAAGCCACCAGAATGCCCCAAGTGGAAGAAAGATGGTAAGAACACCCATATTTGGGATAACAATCTATCTGGACCCTTAACCCTTTGGTGGCCCAACATTTTCTGCTTTGAATATTTTTGTTGACACCATGTGTGTTAATGAAGCATGCTGAATCATTGAGTGCATCTGAAGGTTTTCTTCTTGCCCCCTCCCATAAGCCTACCCTAAGTGTTTTGTGGCACATACGAAGTACCACTAATTATACCTCAGAGCCCCAACTGGGGTCTATTGGTACCTATGTGTAACAAATACAAATTTTCAAAATTTCTATTTTTCCTACCAAAAATTCAGACATAAGATACCCTGTAAAAACAGTAATTTGCAGCACACTCCCATTTCTTTCCATTTCAGTTTCAGTCATAAAGAACCCTTCCTTGCAGCAGCATGCACTGTCAGTGGTACAGAAGCTTCCCAATAAACCCCAGAGGCTGAAAATTTTCATGGTCTTTATATGTAATGCCAGGCATGAAAGGGTTAAGAAAACAATCACTCTAGTTTCCCTGTTTGGAGTGTGTATAATATCAGGGATGCAACTGATTACTAGTGAGTACATCAGTTTCCTAGGAGAAAGGATAGTTGTATTCTTACGGTATTCTTACACCTGCCAATTCCGTAGGATTTCCTCTAGATAATTACACAATTTTTCTTTCGTTGCAGTCAAAATAACATTATGCAGGCCCTGTTAGTCAGGTAATAACCAGTCATAGTAATCACTTTTAAAGCTGTTACCATTTCCTAAATAACTTCTTCCAGTTCTCATGTCATAAAGTGGGAAATGAGAAACATAACTTTTATATTCCCGTAGGACTCCAGAGTCCAACTTCCTGATGGTGTTTCAAGTTTCATCCTTCATTAAGAGAAAAACAGAGTTGTAGCAGAAATAAATAAAATCCAGACATAATTCAAGTCTTTTTAGGTATAAGTTACAAAACATCTTGCTATGACATTTTCACCCAATGTTGTAAGAAGGCACTAGATGCCTTCCGCTTGAAGTGACACTCTGGAAAACCCCCAGTGGAATCCGAATCATGCATCCTTCAACCTGGAGCAAGTGTTGAAAGTCATTTCCAAAAGTAATCAGTTAACTTGCTTCTTGATAAGAGATGAGTTTAATTATTTCACTGGATTAAGTAAATCACAGGAAAGAAAATGCTTTTGACATAATAAATAATAGCAGATATGTGTGAATTCTTTAATGCTTCTGACTTTTTTATACCTTTTGAAGAGTTATGTTAATTATTTCATTTATTTATTTTTGCCTAAGAGACATTTAAGAACACTTATTAGGTAAAAACTACTGTGATGAGGAAAAATAAAATAGAATCACTACAACTGTCTTCAATAAGCTGTAGACACAGTGTTTTTTGACCCTAGAAATTGTTGACAGGATAAGGTAATCGAATTAAAGGTTATTTGCTTCATTAACTCTTTAAACATGACATATCACTCATAATGGTCTGGATTATTACAGAAGTGGTGTCCAGTAGAAATATAATGTACATATATAAATATACATATCTAAAATTTTCTAGAAGTCAGACTTTTAAAAAGTAAAAAGAAATAACTAAAATTAATTTTAATGATATATTTTATTTAAGGAGTGCTGGTGGGGCGATAGTTAAAGTGCTTGACTGCTAACCAAAAGGTTGGTGGTTTGAACCCACCAGCCACGTCGCAGGAGAAAGATGCGGTAGTCTTCCGTAAAGATTTATAGCCTTGCAGACCCTATGGAACAGTTCTATTCTGTCCCATAGGGCTGCCATGAGTCGGAATTAACTCAACAGCAGTGGGTTTTGGTTTTTCGGGTTATTTTATTTAACTCAATATGCCCAAAATATCTCAATATACCCAAAATATTATAATTTCAGTATGTAATCAATATAAAAAAATTAATAAAATATTTTAATTTGTTTTTGTACTAAGTCTTTGAAATTCAGTGTATATTTTACACTTACCCATCAAAACCAAACCCACTGCCATTGAGTTGATTCCAACTCATAGCAACCCTATAGGACAGAGTAGAACTGCCCCATAGGGTTTCCAAGGAGCAACTGCTGAGCTTTTGGTTAGCAGTCAAGTGCATAACCACTGCACCACCAGGGCTCCTGTACACTTATAGTACATCTCAAGTTACACTAGTTACATATTTAATAGCCACATATGGCTAGTGGCTAGCGTATTGAACTTCTTAGGTTTAAAACATAGATGAGTTGGTAAAATATTTATATTGTTTATAACACTAAGGAAAGATTAGCGATCAGGACAACAGTTTATGAAAGGCAGAGAGATTTGTACGTTAAACATCTAAATAAACGAGAACAACAACAGTAATTAGTAAAGTCTGTCAGTAAAAATTCAGCTTTAGTTCACAAATAAACAGATATCTCTTTAAGAGACTGCTTGATAAATTATTGTTTCTCCTATTTATACAAGATTTGTTTTTGTTTTTAATTTACATTAATGTTTCAAATTGTCTTGGTTGTGAGCTGGAGAGTTCTTAGTAAAATAAGTCATCACAGTAGCAAATGCAATGACTTTTTGGCCTTGCAGAGAGGAAAGCCTATCCTATACAGGGCTGCCAGACTTCAGGGTGGGGCCCTGTTGTTCTGCAGAACAAGCCAGTCAAATTAGTCAAGGCTTAATTGACAGCTATAATAAAAATAATGGCTGCTTATGTTGAAGTGGGAGCCCTGGTGGTGCAGTGGTTAAGAGCTATGGCTGCTAACCAAAAGGCTGACAGTTCAAATCTACCAGCCACTCCTTAGAAACCCTGTGGGGCAGTTCTACTTTGTCCTATAGAGTCACTTTATCTACTTTGTCCTATGCGTCAGAATTGGCTCAATAGCAATGGGTTTGGTTTTTTGGTTTCTGTTGAAGTGCATTGTTTGGATAAGGAATTCTGAGAATGGACATCATTTAATTAAATTAAATCATACATTTAATCAAAACTACTAAGCGCCTAGCATATTGAGTGCACTTTGTTATTTCCTGAATCTAGTAATTTCATAGCCAGTTATACAAACCAGTATCCTCCACAAATAATTGAAAGATTCTAGAAGGTTGTCAGTTTTTTAAGGGTGAACTCTCAGCCAAGAATAAATCAAGTCCCTTTGTGGTCATCAACCTTTAGTGAATGCGGAGTAACTGGGAAGGAGGAGTGGGGCAGCGGTGATGGATATGTAATCCAATAGCGTCTGTGCTGGGAATTGTTAAGCAAAGTCACACTGGTAACCAAAGACATTAGAAAGTACCAGAACATATGGCAGAAGTGGTAGGACCCAGGGACATTGATTTATGTGAGCCATGTGACAAAGGAAGATTTAAATTAAGATTGTTTGAACTTTAAATCAACAAAAGTTCTAGCCCACCTTTGGGCGTTCCTATTCACACCTTAAACTCTACCCAACCCTATACTTTCCAGGCTCAAAACACTGTTATTAGTTTGTTTTTATTATTCTATACTTCCTGCATCTAATAGAAGATTTAATACTCAATTCTTGTAAAAAACAAAACAAAAAGCAGTGCCTAAACTATACCTAAGTATTCTGAGACCTAAAAATCCATTTGCCAACCATCCTCCTGGGGCTAGCTGGCTCACATGTTCACGAATGGTGCTTGGAGATCAAATATTTCAATCCATTCTTGTTTTGTAATAATAGTAAGTCATACTCCATGACAGAATCGTGGTACAAGAGTGCCACATTCTCCCACATCTGGAATAGAGAAAGGAGTGTGAGATAATTGCCAGAATCACTCTGCTGGCCCCCAAGAAGCCCTAACTGAATGCCAAAAACCAGAAGTCATATGCTGAGCATGTATAAGAGAAACGTCGTTACCTCATCCTTGCAGTGGCCTCCCAGGCTTCTATGACACATTTGTAGCACTTAAATTGTTGTCATTAGTGATAAGAAAAACAAAACAAAGCTTTATGCAGTACATAGTGTCCTTTCAAGTTGCATGCAGTTTGCAGTTTGCAAAGTGAAACCAGACTTACAGCTACCCCTCAGCCACTCTCAATGATTATCCATTAGGCTTATTTCCTAATCCAGCTTCTCATTTCTATAACCTATTTTCCTCTTCACCTTTCTACCTCCATGCTCTAGTTTTTAACTTTTTTTTCTTTTCTTACTCTCTAATGCAAAAGTACATTATGTCCCTAGATAGCACATTTTATATATCCAGGTTAATATTATTAGACTAAAACATTCCTCTCCACCATCATTGGTCCCTGAAGCAATTCTGAAATAGCAAACCATTTAAAGCAGGAGTCCAGTCTAGATACACAGGCACAGATCTCTCAGCCATAAAAAAGATACAGACTTCATTATATTTTCTATTCATGGCACTCATTCTAAGATGCAATGAAGTCTCTTGCTTAACTATATTTATAGTGTCAGAGAACATGTCACCAAAAAGGTAATCTCTTGCTTTATGTTTACAGCTAATTGTTTGGGGTTGGTAACAGCCCTGGAGAGGGAATCGTGTTCTCAGGTGTAAGCCTCCAGCTTGATATTGGCTGTGGGATCTTGGAAATTTATTCAGTTTCTGTAAGCCTCTGTTGCCTCATCTGTAAGATGGGAATAACAAAGTACCTATGTTAGCAACCCTGAGAGCAGGAAATAAGATAATACACAGTTCCTGGCACATAGGGAGAGCTCAAGAAATAGTTATCTTTGTTACCATAATTACTACAATTAAGAATAACATTACCATGCTCATAATGAGGTCTTCACTAATTGGAGAACAAGTCTCCATGGATCCAGATCAATGTCCAAAATACAGAGTGGAAAAGACAATCAGAAGGCAGATAGATGCTCTGGCTGGGGGCTTGTAGGGTGAAGTCTGCTCTTTTGTTTATTCCAGCTTAATTGTTTTCCCTTTATTTACTAGTTCACCACGTTGAATTTAGTCAATAAATCTCTCTAGTGTCTTTTAGTTTTCCTCACTTCCATTTTTCTCTCTTGATTTTTATTTATTGGAAAAAATGAGTTATTTGAGCTTTAGTTTTCCACAGTCTGGATTTTGCTAATTGCATCCCACGGTGTCATTAGTATGCTGCCATATTCTCTATTTTTCCTAAAAGTTATTAGTTAGATCTAAGGCTTAATCAGATTCAGGTTTGATTTTTTTTTTTTTTTTTTACAAGAATACAAATGGTGTTGTATTGTTCCATCAGGAGGTACATAGGCTCTCTTTTAATTTTGTTGGCTGCCATTGATCCTCAGTGTCTTGACCCCTAATAGAAATTAAAAGTGGCAGGGCAAAAATATGATACTGCAATTCAATCATTCCTTCTTCATTTATGCTAGAATATTTCCATAATGAGAGATTGCCCCTTATCTACCACTTGGCGAGCCTGTGGTACTGTATAGGAAAGACAGGGTATTTGATCTCCCTTCCATTTTTTTTTTTAAACTAATTTTCAAAATAATGAGTTGGTTCCCTAGCATCTCGGAACCAATATGTTTTGTTCATAGTGTTTTGCTTTTGTTTTCTTTGTATTATTATGAACCCATTGATTTAAACATATTTGATTAAAGTCATTGCAGCTTAAGTTCTTATTGATGGTAAAATTGTTTCATCTTTTGCCAGTGGGAGATGTCTTTAGGTCGATTCAAGAGTCCTTTTAACATGACCTAAGTAGTGTTTGATAGCTTCCTTGCTATCCAGTGTGCTAAAATATGGAAGGCTTATGTTGTACATTTCCTGTCCCAGGCACTTTGTTCCTTTTAGTGAGAAGTAGAATTACAAGACTACAATGTGAGTATTAGGAAGCTTATTGTTTTTTGACTGAGCAATTGTTCTAAGGCCTTTTCACTAGACTAAGCTAGGATTTGTTTTTAAGATAAATTATGTCAAGAACCCTACTGAATCTCCAATTTAAATTCAAGATTACAGGGTTTTTACTTAACCTCTTCAATCTTATATTTGTACCTCCTTTCTCCTATTCTGAGGATAAGAATTCATGCTCTCAAGGACTCAGAAATAACAATCACACTATTGAATAACTATTTATTTGCCTATTCCATATTAACATATCCTACTCTCGGAATAACAATACTATCACTACAACCAACTATTTATTACTGGTAGTAATATAAAATTTTATGTATTTTCAAATTTTGATTGATTACAGTTCCTTTGTTCTTAGGGTATATCCTGTTAAGGACATACAATCAAATCACTGTGTTTTAAAGTCATTTGGACTATGAATTCACTGCGTGGCTATGCCACCAACTGGGTATACATTTAGGTGGGGTTTTTTCCTACCATTTTTGATAGAGATTATATTTTATTGAATTAAATTTTTTAATTATACAAAATAGTGATTTGGTTACAAAATCAAACCAAACCTACCAATAAGGTATTTTTAAAGAAGTCCAGCTTTCATCCCTGTCCTTCTATCCTATTTCACTCCCCAGAGGTAACCATTTTTCAAAAATATACTTTTTTTCTTTGTTGTTTTATTTTATGTAACATACTATACTTAGACAAATTTAGCATGTTGTTATTAGGTGCCGTTCCGACTCATAGCGACCCTATGTACAACAGAACAAAACACTTCCCATTCCTACGCCATCCTTACAATCATTATGTTTGAGCCCATTGTTGCGGCCACTGTATCAATCCATCTCCTTGAGGGTCTTTCTCTTTTTCGATGACCCTCTTCTTTACCAAGCATGATATTCTTCTTCAGGTACTGGTCCCTCCTGACAACATGTCCAAAGTATGTGAGATGAAGTCTTGCCATTCTTGCTTCTAATGAGCATCCTGCCTGTACTTTTTCCAAGACAGAACTATCCTTTCTTCTGGCAGTCCATGGTATGTTCAATATTCTTCTCCAACCCCACAGCACAAAGGCATCAATTCTTCTTTGGTCTTCCTTATTCATTGTCCAGCTTTCACATGCATATGAGAGGATTGAAAACAAATTTAGCATACTATTCACATTTTCTTCAGCTTGGTTCTCTTCCTTCACAAGATATCTTGGACATAAATCAATCTATAGTAGAACGAGGAGAGCTTATTTTTTTTACGGCTGCATTGTACCCTCATTGGATTGGTGTCATTGTCTCTGCAATCAGGCTTCTTTCAGTCAGATGTCTCTTCAACCAGGTATACATCTAGGCTGGTTATAGTCTTTTACTAGCCTCGAGAGTCCTGAAATAAATAACATTGCATGTATATGTCTTTTTGAGTTTGTGTCTCTATAATTTGGGATTAATTACTAGAAGTGGGATTGCTGGGCCAAAGGGTAAATCCATATGCAGCTTTGCTAGATATTGCTAAACTCTTTGCCAAAGGCATTCCCAGGACACTCAGGGAGCCTGTACTAGTTTGGGAATAAAATTGGTCCACATTAGTAAGTCCCAAATTTGGAAGCAGGAGTTACTTTCACGAAGTACAGTTATGGGAGATACTTGAAATGGAGATACAAGAAGGGGTTGCTTTGTCCCAAAAAGTGTTCCAAAGGCTGTCAGGTTAATATTGTGTATGGGGATGGACACTACCCAAGGGATCTGGACTCCCTTTTCAACAGTTGTTCGGGTCTGATAACAGATCCAGCAATGTGTTAAATTGTTTCCTGAAGCAATGGCTTGGGAAGCATTAATTAAATAGCTGGCATTACTGGATGTTAAGGCTGAATAGGTTAATGGAACAGCTAAGCTTGCTGTGGCCATGTTAAAATGGATAAGGAGTTTCCAACTAGGACTTCC
Source organism: Dugong dugon (assembly GCA_030035585.1). Taxonomy (NCBI): domain Eukaryota; kingdom Metazoa; phylum Chordata; class Mammalia; order Sirenia; family Dugongidae; genus Dugong; species Dugong dugon. The sequence goes on from CM057465.1 coordinate 49,057,853, forward strand.
CATGTTAATACTAGGTGGTGATTTTTACCACACCAAGTGTCAGCAGCAACTCATTAAAGCATATACTAAGGTGCATAAGTTGGTCCAAAAAGGGGAATCACACAAGCTGCAGCTAAAATAAAGATTAAGAGAATGGCCAGGGTGAAGACAACTCCCAGTATTTCTTCTACGCTTATTTTCATGATACTTATCTATGGATCCTTGTCCTGTCTTTTAAACAGCCACCTGAGGCCTTCAACCGGTTCACAGGTGTAGGAGTCTTGGCTTGTAGGGAGTTCATCAGGCTGTCCAGGTGGAGGAAAAGGCTTGACCTGGGAGTGGTGGACCATGGAGTAACTCCTTCTAATCTGAAGGCAGAGGGGGTTGTTAATAATACTTGGTATGGGCCCACCCATTTTTCAGTCAGTTGGTCTCCTGGGCTCCCTTCTCACCAAGTCTTTAAAAGTACTAAGTTTCCTGGCTGGAAATTGAGCAAGTCACCTTTTATAGGCTTGGGGATTATCTGGTTGCCATATTCTTGGAGTGCTTTCTGTACTTCTCTCAGATTAACGATATATTTTAATGTTTGTTGTGTCTCTTGATCTAAAAGATCATTTACCTTGAGAAAAGGTCTTTGTAAGTCAATTCAAATGGGCTTAGCTTTAGAGCTCCTCAGGAGGCAGCCCGTACCCTAATCAGAGCAATGGGTAACTGTCATAGATTGAGTTGTGTCCCCCCAAAATATCTGTCAGCTTGGCTGGGTCATGATTCCCAGTGTTGTATGATTGTGTAATTTGATGTGATTTCGTTATGTGTTGTAAACTCTATCACTATGATGAGATTATATGTGATCTCCTTATGTGTTGCAAATTCTATCACTGGGATGAGGTTATACTGATGAGGTTGACAAAATTAGATAGGGTCTTAATACAATCTCTTTTGAGATATAAAAGAGAGAAGTGAGCAGAGACACATAGGAACCTCACATCACCAAGAAAGCAGTGCTGGGAGCAGAGCGCGTCCTTTGGACCAGAGGTTCCTGTGCTGAGATGCTCTCAGACCAAGGGAAGACTGATGCATTGCAAGGACTTTCCTCCAGAGCCAACAGAGACAGAAGGCCTTTTCCTGGAGCTGATGCCTTGAATTTGGACTTGTAGCCTACTGGACTGTGAAGAGAATAAATTTCTCTTTGTTAAAACCATCCACTCGTGGTACTTCTGTTAGAGCAGCACTAGATGACTAAGACAATAACATATTAATCCAGGTTTCTTGAGTTTCTTGGCATAATTTTGCAAGAGTCTTTTTTAGAGTTTGGTTCATTCTCTCAACCTTTCCTGAGGACTGAGTTCTCCATGCTGAGTGGAGCCTTATGTGATGTGTAAGGATTGAGATAAATTCTGAGTTATTTTAGCTGTAAAGGCAGGGCCATTGTCGCTCGGGAGGGACCGAGGCAGGCCGAACCTGGGTATGATTTCTTTTAGAAGCCATTTACATACTTTAGTAGCCTTCTCAGTCCTGGCAGAAAAGGCCTCTACCCATTCTGTGAAGGTGTCTATGAAAACCAACAGGTATTTAAATCCTTGGCATGGAGGCATGACTGTATTTGCCAATCCTCCCCTGAGTATGTTCCCCAACGTACAGGTTTTATCAAGGGAGGAGGTACGGGGTGAGTATTTGGATTGTTTCTTAAACATATCTCGCAACTTTTAGACAACTGTTGTATTACTTTTTTTGGGTTCCTTCCCTGTATTAGAGTTTTAAGCTGAAGATGTAACGTCTCTTGGCCAAAATGACTGGCCTCACAGCCGCCTTAACCACTTTTCAGAGTTGGCTGCCAGGGATGTAGACCCTTTTATTTTCATTTTGATACCAACCATCGATCTGTTTCTCAAATCCCTGAGTTTCTGCATCCTGAATATCTTCTGAGCTGTACTGGGGTTTAAGGGTTGAAAGGGTAACATCAGGAATGAGAGCCATCTGAGTTACTGGGGACTGTACCTGAGCTGCTTTCTTAGCTACTGCATCTGCTTTGCTGTTACCACGAAACTGGGTTGTTCTCTTTTTGATGTCCCCTACAGTGTATAACAGCCACTTCAGCAGGTTGTTGTACTGCCTCTAGAAGTTCTAAAATGAGACTACCATACTTAATGGACGAGTCCTTTGAGTTTAAAAGCCCTCTTTCTTTCCAGATAGCCCCAGGAGCATGAATGATTAAGGAATATTTAGGATCTTTATATATGTTAATTTTCTTGTATTTTGCTAATTGTAGTGCTCAAGTGAGGGTGACAAGCTCCACTTTTTGTGCAGAGGTTTGGGGAGGTAAAGGCCAGTCTTCTATAATGTCATGTAAACTCACTATGGCATATCTTGCTTTGCGAATACCTCGTTCTACAAAACTGCTTCCCTCAGTGAACCAATCCTCATCTGCAGTCTCTAAAGCACTGTCTTTCAGATCAGGCCTACTGGAATAAAGTTGTTCTATTGTTTCAGTACAGTTATGGGCTAGCTCATAGTCTTTGGAGGTCATAGTAGGTAAGAGTGTGGCAGGATTTAAAACTCAACAAACCTTTAAAGTCACTTCAGGAGAATCTAATAATATGGCCTGGTATTGGGTTATCTTACCTCCCAAAAGCCAATTGTTTCATTTAACTTCTAAAACGGTCTGAACCTGATGGGGTGCCAGCAACCTCCATAGGCTGTCCTAAAGTAAACTGGATGCTTGATGCTTCTTTAACCAGGATTGCAGTAGCTGTGACTGTTCGCAAGCAGGTAGGCCAAACTAGTGCTACTGGGTCTAATTGTTTAGAGAAATAGGCAACTGGCCTAGTATGAGGGCCAGTCTATTGGGTGAGTACTCCCAAGGCCTGTCCCTGTCTTTCATGAACATATAATCTAAAAGGTTTCATTAAGTTTGGAAGTCTTAATGCAGGGGCTCTACCCAATTTTAGTGTAATGGTTTTAAATGCTGTTTGGTATTCTTGTGTCCATTCTAAGGGTCAGCTTTCTTCCCCTTTTAGAGACTCGTATAAAGGTTTTGTTATTAGCCCAAAGTTGAGTATCCAGATTCTACAAAATTCTATAAGAAGCCTCATTATTGTTTCCCCGTGGTGGGAGCTGGAAGGGAAGTTATGGCTAGCTTTTTCTCAGGCAGTAGTTGTCAGACACCAGGAGAAAGCTGAAACCCTAAATATTTCACTTCTTTTTGTGTAATCTGGGCCTTTTCAGGAGAAACCCCGTAACCTCGATTTGCCAAATGATTCAGGGTCTCCATAGTATGCTTGTCTGAGCTATCTTGGTCTTCACTAGCTATCAATAAGTCATCTATATACTGGACTAATATTCCTTTTTTCAGCTTTAAATCCCTAAGGTCTTTAGCTAAGTTTGAACCAAACAGGTGGGGAGAGTTTTTGAAACCTTGGGGAAGGACTGTCCATTTAAACTGGGTTCTTGCTCTAGTATCTGGGTCCTCTCATTCAAAAGCAAATAATTCTTGGGAGTCAGGGTGCAGGAGTACACAAAAGAAAGCATCCTTTAAATCTAGTACAGTAAAATAGATGGCTGCAGTGGGTACCTGGGTAAGCAGAGTATATAGGTTGGGGACCAGCAGGTGAATTGTTGTTACAACCTTGTTCACTCTCTCAAATCTTGCACAAAGTGGTATTTTCCATTAGGCTTCCGACAGGTTAAATGGGAGTGTTGCAAGGGGACTGGCAAGGCTCAATAAGTCCTTGTCTGTGGAGCTTTTCAAACACTGGTTTAATCCCAGCTCTCACCTCTGGCTTAAGTGGATATTGCTTGCACCAAGGGAGAGCAGATCCAGGTTTTAGTTCAACCCAGACAGGATTAGCATTGTTGGCCCTTCCTGGTTGGTTTACATTCCAAACTAATGGGTTCACTTTGGTTAAAATATACTGAGGGATATTAACTGTCCTTTGTGCAGAACCTCCTGTCTCAAAAAACATTAGGAGTCCTGACCCTTGACTTCTATCTATTTCTACAGTGACTTGATCTCTGGAGAGAAAAACAGTAGCCCCTAATTTGGTTAATAGATCCCTACCCAGCAAAGGAACAGGACACTCAGATACATATATGAAAGAGTGAGATAGGATGAGTTTACCTACCTCACAAGATAAAGGGAAGGTAAACTTCTTAGTCTGGGACTGCTCGGAGACCCCCGTTATCACACAATCTCAATTAGAGAGCTTGCCAACAGGTTTGTTTAAGACAGAGTAGGCAGCTCCTGTATCAAGTAAAAATTCAGTTTTTCTACCTGTCACATCAAAAGAAACCCGAGGTTCTGCAGGGGTGATGGAGATCGGCTGCCATTATTTCGTGGGAGCTGGGTGGTCCTCTGGGCCTTGTCACTCAGAAAGCTGTGGCAACTGCAACTTGAGGTCACAATTGGAGTAGCATCCCAGCCTTCCCGATTGAGGACCGTCTGGGCACTCCCTTTTCCAGTGTCCCTCCTTTTTGCAATATGCATACTTTTGGGGCCCCAGCTTTGCTGGCAGTTCTGAAGGGCAGTTCCAAGGTCCGTAAGGTTGGCCGCTTACCTGTGATGGCCTGGGCCCCCGGGGATTACTTCAAGGTGGCCCCTGAATAACTGTGGCCAACAACTGGGCTTTTCTTTCCATCCTCCTATCCTTTCTATCTTCTTCCGCCTTATCTCTGTTGTTAAAAACCTTAAAGACTTCCTCCACTAACTCGAACAGTGGGGTCTGGGTGTCAGCCTCTAACTTTTGAAGTTTCCTTCTAATGTCTAGGGCACTCTGGGTTACAAAATGCAGACCCTGCATAGGGCCAGCTTCTGGTGCCTCTGGATCTACACTGGTAAATTTCTTAAAGTTCTCTGTCAGCCTATCCAAGAAGGCCACAGGGTTCTCATCTTTTCCTTGGGTTATTTCTTTGACCTTTAAATAGTTAACTGGATTATGGACACACTTTTTGATTCCCTCAACCACACAAGTTATAAAATGTTTCATTCTTGCCCAATCTAGTTGGTTCTGGTAATCCCACTGTGGTTCAGTTCCAGGAACTGCAGCATCCCCTGGTTTTAAAACATTGTGCTTGGGATTGGTGGGGTCAAAGTTGTCAGTATACTCTCTTGTCTTAGCTAGTATTCTATTCTTCTCATCAGTAGAACAACAGGTGGTCAGAACTACTATCACATCCTGCCAATTGAGAACAAAGTTAATAGTAAGCTTCACAAATTCTCCTCTAAATTTCTCTGGGTCCTCTGAAAACGTACCCAGTTTCTCTTTACACACACTTAAATATGAAACAGAAAAGGGGACCTGTACCCGGACCACCCCACCCTGTCCACCTACCACCTCTTGCAGGGGGTACAGCCCCCCGAGATCTTTTTAGAATCTGGGAAGAGAGGGTAAATTTTGAGAGGATGGAGGACCATAGGGGTAGAGGAAAGCTCTCTGGGACCCGTTGTCAAAGAAGCTGTGGGTCCTGAGTGAGGAGTAAGGGAAGGGGAGGCAGAAGGAATATTGAGAACGGGATCAGAAACAGCTGGGGAAAGGGAACTGGGAGGGAGGTATGTTGGAGGTTCAGACAGAGACATTGGTGAGGTCAATGCCAGACCTCGATTTAAGAGGGGATCCTCCACAAGATCTGGTTCCCCAGATTCCTTTGGAGGCTTTTTATGTTGAACTTTGGTAGCTAGAGCTACATGGGTCAATTTGCATTTTGTTTGTAGGCTTTTATTCTGGTAGAGGGCCATAAAGGCTTGTACATAGGGGATTTCATCCCATTTTTCCCCTCTATTGCAAAATAAATCCAGCTGTAAAATACTATTAAAACTTAGACACCTGTACAAAGGCCGCTTCTTCTGGTCAGCGAAGGTACACTGAGGCCAGGCAGTGTTGCAGAAAAATTTCTTTTTCTTTAATTGATCATAAGAAAAAAATTTCTAGTGTTTAAGAATGCACCCTAGGAGTAGCGTCTGGGGTCTTAAAAGCCTGTGAGCAGCCATCTAAGATACTCCACTGGTCTCACCACTTCGGGAACAGGGGAGAATGAAGAGAAAAGGATACAAGGAAAAGATTAGTCCAAAGGACTAATGGACCACGGCTACCAAGGCCTCCACCAGACTGAGCCCAGTACATCTAGATGATGCCCAGCTGCCACCACTGACTCCTCTGACTGGGATCACAACAGAGGGTTCTGGACAGAGCTGGAGAAGGATGTAGGACAAAATTCTAACACACAAAAAAAGACCAGATGTACTGGCCTGACAGAGACTGGAGAAACCCCAAGAGTATGGCCCCCAGACACCCTTTGAGTTCATTGATGAATTCGCTCCCGAGGTTCACCATTCAGCTGGGGATTGGACAGCCCCATAAAACAAAACGGGTCTAATAAGGCACAGCAGTTCAGGAAAGCTGGTAATAGGAAACCAAGGTTGAGTAAGGATAGTGTTGACATGTAGTGGGGTTCTTAACCATTGTCATAGGGCAATATGTGTACTGTTTAATGGGAAACTATTTTGTTTTGTAAACCTTCATCTAAAGTGAGAATAGCAGCACAACTGGAAGAATGTAATTGATGTCACTGAATTGTACACGTAGAAATTTTTGAAATGGTGTATCTTTGGATATGTATATTTTCACCAAAAAAAAGTCCTCCAAGGCCGAGAAGGGAGCGTGTTGACATGTCGTGGGGTTGTTAACCAATGTCATAAAACAATATGTGTACTGACTGTTTAATGAGAAAATATTTGTTCTGTAAACCTTCACCTGAAGTAGAAAAAAAAACAAACAAAAAGAATGCACCCTAGAGGTGAATCTCCTGGTATGCTTTCCTGATTTCCCATTCTGTCCAATTAACTCTTCCCAAGAACCTACCTTTTTATTTTTATGGAAAGTTAATACCACGAGCTTTTTCTTCCTAGTCCAATTGGAATTTATTGTCTCTCACTCTGCAGCTTAGAGTTTTTCCATCTTCTGGAGAAACCCTATTTTTGAAATCTTAACACTCCATCCAGAGGGTTCCCTGTATTGTGATCCATATCCCAGTCTAGACTGAAAATCTGCTCTGCTTGTATATCACTTTCTTTAGCCCAATCAATAAACTACCAGGAATCTCTATAGGTATGTTCTAATTCAACCTGAATTTCTTTCCACCAATCAATTTCCATGTACTATACACATAAGACAGAGAAACAGATGGACAGAGCGCTCATACCAGACAAGCCAGAGAGGGAAAGGGGAACAAAGATGATCTTAGTGGGATTTCACTCCCACGTCAATCTTCCAGTTACCCTCTATTCCCAAAACCAGATGGAGGGACTTCTAACCTCACTCTCTCAATCAGGTGCCAATCAGAGAATTTCACGTCCACTCCTCAGTTCCAGGCCAGGCTGGAGGGGTTTTAATCTCTCAATCTGAATAGAGATGTCTATGCCAACCTCTCAGATTCAGGGTGCACCAACCAGAAACAGACAACCTGGGAAAAACACACTCACACATGCACACACACACAAATTCTATGCCTTTCTTTTGAGCCAAATTGAAAGTAAACTCTTGGAGTTTGAACTTAACCACGCCCGAGGGGCACTGAACAAAAAGAGTTCATGTGGCCACAAGCCTGTCCAGGAAAGATCTGTCCACTCCAATAGTTAACTCAAGGAGGACCCCAAGTAGAGTTCCCATCTGGGGTGCCAGGAAATTTGTTACCAAAAGCAGTGGGTTCACCAATAGTACTCCAGTTAAGAATAACTAAGCGTCAAGTGGATTTTAAGCAAGGCATAGTTTATTACTCGCAGCAAGTAAGGAGAGGAGGGAGGATCCTCCCTGAAAGCACTCTCTCTCCGAACAAAGGGCTGGGAGTGCAGTTTTATACCACGCGGGAAAGGGGAAGTCATACATAACCATTAACTTCATACATATTCAAAAAGGGTCGTGGTAGAATTCTGGCACAGAAGTGGCTGACGGACTTCTCGCTTCGGAAATGGGCTCAGTCACCACTCGATGAAGTACGTCCGGTGATTTTGTGTTCTTAGGCAACTCTTACGGGATGAGGCCATCTGCCCGTTGACCTGGTCTCTTACTGCGCATGCCCAGGATTCTAGTTCTAATTGGCTGATTTGAAAGACAGCTACAAGTGGACAGATTAGGAGGAAGCAAACAACATTTACACCATTCTTCTTCTAGACAAAATTTTTAACTGACATAACTTGTCGTTTAAGGCCTTTTCTGTCCTAGCTGGTCTCAAATTGACTATCTTGCCAAACCTTTGGATTTTTCTCCATCCAATAGTTTAGAAATAGTATCTTGGCGAGTCTTCCTTTGAATTTCTATTATTATGAGCAAGTTTGATCCTCTTGCCATACGTTTATGAACGATTTGCACTTCTTTTGTGAACTATCCATTTGTTTAGTCCATTTTTCTATAATTAGCCTTTTTCTTTTCTATTTTTAAAAATTATTTCTATATTAGGAATAGAAGTATATATTATAGTATACAAACACACATAATCTTACTATCTTTTTGTGAGATAAATTGCAAATATTTTTCCTTTGTTGTTTTTAGCTGCCCTGAAGTCGTTCTGATTCATAGTGACCCTATGTACAACAGAACGAACACTGCCTGGTCCTGCACCATCCTCACAATTGTTGCCATGTTTGAGAAAATTGTTACAATCACTGTGTCAATCCATCTCACTGAGGGTCTTCCTTTTTTTCACTGACCCTCTACCTTACCAAGCATGACGTCCTTCTCCAGGGACTGGTCCCTCCTGATAACATGTCCAAAGTATGTGAGATGAAGTCTTGCCACCCTCTCTTCCAGGGAGCACTCTGGTTGTACTTCTTCCAAGACAGTCTTGTTCGTTCCTCTGGCAGTCCATGGTATATTCAGTGTTCTTTGCCAACACTATAATTCAAATGCATCAATTCTTCTTCGGTCTTCCTTTTTCATTGTCCAGTTTTTGCATGCATATGAGGCAATTGAAAATAATACGGTTTGGGTAAGGCACACCTTATTCCTCAAAATGATATTATTGCTTTTTAATACTTTAAAGAGGTCTTTTGCAGCAGATTTGCCCAATACAATATGTCACTTGATTTCTTGACTGCTGCTTCCATGGGCATTATTGTGGATTCAAGTAAAATAAAATCTTTACAACTTCAATATTTTCTTCCTTTATCATGATGCTGCTTATTGGCCCAGGTGTGAGGATTTTTGTTTTCTTTATCTTGATGTGTAAACCATCAGTAAGTGCATCAAGTCCTCTTCGCTTAAAGCAAGCAAGATTGTGTCATCTGCATATTGCAGGTTGCTAATGAGTCTTCCTGCAATCCACATTCTTCTTCATATTGTCCGGTTTCTCTGATTATTTGCTCAGTATACAGGTTGAATAAAAGTGGTGAAAGGATACAATTCTGATGCACACTTTTCCTGACTTTAAACCATGCAGTATCCCCTTGTTCTGTTTGAATGGCTGCATCTTGTTCTATGTACAGGTTCCTCATCAGCACAAATAAGTGTTCTGGAATTCCCATTCTTCACAATAGTATCAATAATTTATTATGATCCACACAGTCAAATGTCTTTGCATAATCAATGAAATACAGGTAAACATCTTTCTGGTATTCGCTGCTTTCAGCCAAGATCCATCAGTGATATCCCTCGTTTCACGACCTCTTCTGAATCTGGCTTGAATTTCTAGCAGTTTCCTGTCGATGTACTGCTGCAACTGTTTTTGAATTATCTTCAGCAAAATTTTACTTTCGTGTGATGTTAATGATATTGTTTGATAGTTTCCGCATTCTGTTGGATCACCTTTCTTGGGAATGGGCGCAAATATAGATCTCTTCTAAGTCAGTTGGCCAAGTAGCTGTCTTCCAAATTTCTTGGCATAGAGGAGTGAAAGTTTCCAGTGTTCCATCCATTTGTTGAAACATCTCAATTGCTATTCTGTCAATTTCGGTAGCCTTGTTTTTCACCAATGTCTTCAGTGCAGCTTGGACTTCTTCCTTCAAACTATTGGTTCTTGATCATGCGCTATCTCTTGAAATGTTTGAATATCAACCAATTATTTTTGGTACAATTACTCTGTGTATTCCTTCCACCCTCTTTTGATGCTTCATGCGTCATTCAATATTGTGCCCATAGAATCCTTCAATATTGCAACTGGAGGCTTGAATTTTTTCTTCAGTTCTTTCAGCTTGAGAAACGTCGAGGGTGTTCTTCATTTTTGGTTTTCTAACTCCAAGTCTTTGCACATTTCATTGTAATACTTTGTCTTTTTGAGCTGCCCTTTGAAATATTCTGTTCAGCTCATTTACTCATTTACTTCATCATTTCTTTAGCTTTAGCTTTAGCTACATTACGTTTAAGCGCAACTTTCAGAGTCTCTGCTGACATACGTTTTGGTTTTTTCTTTCTTTCCTGTCGTTTTAATGACCTTTTGCTTTTTTCATGTATGATGTCCTTGATGTCATTCCACAACTCATCTGGTCTTCAGTCATTACTGGTCAATGCATCAAATCTATTCCTGATATGGTCTTTAAATTCAGGTGGGACATACTCAAGGTTTTACTTTAGGTTTCAGGGGCTTGTTTTCATTTTCTTCAGCTTCAACTTGAACTTGCACACGAGCAATTGATGGTCTGTCCCACAGTTGCCCCCTGGCCTTGTTCTGACTGATGATACTGAGCCTCTCCATTGTCTCTTTCCACAGATGTAGTCAATTTGATTCCTGTGCATTCCATCTGGCAAGGTCCATGTGTATAGTCACCATTTATGTTGTTGAAAAAAGGTGCAACGAAGAAGTCATTGGTCTTGCAAACTTCTATCATGCTACTTCCAGTGTCATTTCTATCACCAAGACCATATATTCCAACTTCAGTTCTTTCCTTGTTGTTTCCAACTTTTGCATTCCAATCACCAGTAATTATCAATGCATCTTGATTTCCTGTTTGATCAATTTCAGACTGCAGAAGTTGGTAAAAATCCTCAATTTCTTCATCTTTGGCTTTAGTGTTTGATGTGTAAATTTGAATAATAGTCGTATCAACTGGCCCTCCTTGTAGGTGTATGGATATTATCCTATCACTGATAGCATTGTACTTCAAGATAGATTTTGAAATGTTCTTTTCGATGGTGAATGCAACTCCATTCTTCTTCAATTTGTCATTCCCAAACCAGTAGACCAAATGATTGTCTGCTTCAAAATGGCCAATACCAGTCCATTAGAGCTCACTAATGCCTAGGATAATGATTTTTATGTGTTCCATTTCATTTTTGATGACTCTCAATTTTTCTAGATTCATAGTTTGTACATTCCATGTTCTGGTTATTAATGGATGTTTGCAGGTATTTCTTCTCATTTTACTCATGCCACATGGGCAAATGAAGGTCCCAAAAGCTTGACTCCATCCAAGTCATTAAAACCAACTCTAAAGAGGCAGCTCTTCCTCAGTCGTATTTTGAGTGACTTCCAACCTGAGGGGCTCATCTTCTAGCACTATATCAGGCATTGTTCCACTGCTATTCATAAGGTTTTCACTGGCCAATTTTTTTTGAAGTACATAGCCAGGTCCTTCTTCTTTGTCTGTCTTAGTCTGGAAGCTCTGCTGAAACCCATCCACCATAGATGACCCTGCTGGTATTTGAAGTACTAGTGGCATAGCTTCTAGCATCACAGCAACACTCAAGCACCCCAGTATGACAAACTGACAGAGGAGTTGTGACCCTCACAGTTTAAGAGGCTAGAATTCCAAATTCAGGATGATGGCTCTAGGGAAAGTCTTTCTCTTTCGACTCTGGAAGAAGGTCCTTGTCTCTTCTGAACTTTTGCTCCTGGCTGATCTTCATGTCACTTTACATTTCTCTTCCCTCTAGTTTATCATTTTTCTTGTCTCTTGCAAACATTTACCTGTATTGCCTTTGAATTTAGAATTGTAGTTAGTAAAGTTTTACCCACTCTTAATTTACAGAGGATTTCCCCCGTATTTCATCTTATATTTGTATGGTTACATGTTTTACACTTAAATCTCTTATACTTATGAAATGTATACTGCCATATGATATGAGAAATTACTCCAATTTTATCTTTTTGCATAGGCTAACCAATTGTCCTGACACCATTTATTTTATGAATTTCTCTTTTCCCTTGATTGGAGGTGCCACCTGTTTGTTATAAGCAGAATAAAGTCCCCCATCCACAAAGATGCTCACACTCTCAGTCCTAGAATCCAAGAATATGTTATGCTACAGAGGAAAAATAAGTAAAGGAAAAATAAGGCTGCAGAAGAAATTAAGGTTTTTAATCACCTGATGTTAAAATGAGATTATTCTGGATTGTTCAAATGGATTCAAGGTAATCACAAGAATCCTAAAATGTGGAAGGATTTGAAGAGATTGAAATAGTAAGATGCTGGATTTGAAGATGGAGGTAGGGGCCATAAGCCAAGAAATGCGGGTGCCCTTCAGAAGCTTTAAAAGGAAAGAAAATGAATTCTTCCCTAGAGCCTTTAGAAGGAACGCAGCTGTGTAGACACCTTGATTTTAGCCCATTGAGACCCATTTCAGACTTTTGACTTCTAGAACTGGAAGATAATAAATTTTTGTTGTTTTAAGTCTCTAAGTTTGTGATAATTTGTTACAGCAGCAATAGGAAACTACTACATCACCTTGATCTTAAACTAAATTTGAATTTATTTCTGGATTTTCTGTTTTATTCCATCAGTCAGTCTGTTTTTCCATGTGCCATACCACCTAGATGTAATTATGGAGATTTTATGATATAAGTTTTAATATCTGCTAGAGATGTAACCCTCTGTTTTTTCTCCATGAGTTTTTTACCCATCCTCACATGTTTATTCTTCAAATCAGGGTTTATAATGTATTTATCTGACTGCGGGGTGGGCAGGTAGGAATTACTTGACAGCATTCCTTGTACCAATATCCTTGGAAATCCCATGCTTGCTTTATGATGGAGGCCCAGTGACCCCATACAATGAAAGATAGGAGTATGGTCAGAAGCTGTAACTGAAAAAATAAGAACAGTGCTATTAAAAATTATTTGGAAGTCAGATGTGTAAACAATTTCTTAATTAATCAAGACTTTTTCAATTCCAACATATAGAAACCAACTCAAATATGTTTTTAAAAGTTGAGATTAATTGGCTTATATATTAAAAATCCCAACTGAGTTTGTATGCAGATACACAAATGACATCAGAAAACAGTCTCCATTGCTCAGTCATTCATCCTCAAGAAGGCTCTCTTTATGTACTGACTCCCTGTAGCTACAGACATACACTTGACCAACTTAGCAGCCACCAAGGAGAGTACCTCATCCTTCATAATTCCAGCAAAAGTTGAAAACTGAATCTCATTAGCCTAACTTCATATAGTCCATCTTCTTGGATTATTTGATCAGCATACAGATTGAATAAGTATGGTGAAAGGATACAACCCCGGTGCACACCTTTCCTGTTTTAAACCATGCAATGTCCCCTTGTTTTGTTCAAATGACTGCCTCTTGATCTATGTACAGGTTCCTTATGAGCACAATTAAGTATTCTGGAATTCCCATTCTTCACAGTGCTACCCATAATTTGTTACGATCGACACAGTCAAATGCCTTTTCATAGTCAATAAAACACAGGTAAACATCTTTCTCATATTCTCTGCTTTCAGCCAGGATCCATCTGACACCAGCGATGATATCCCTTGTTCCACGTCCTCTTCTGAATCTAACTTTAATTTCTGGCAGTTCCCTGTCAATGTACTGCTGCAACTGTTTTTGAATGATCTTCAGCAAAATTTTACTTGTGTGTAATATTAATGATATTGTTCAATAATTTCCACATTCTGTTGGATAACCTTTCTTTGGAATGGGTACAAATATGGGTCTCTTCCAGTCTGTTGGCCAGGCAGCTGTCTTCCAAATTTCTTGGCATAGACCAGTGAGCACTTCCAGCACTGCATCCATTTGTTGAAACATCTCAGTTTATATTCTGTCAATTCCTGGAGCCTTGTTTTTCACCAATGCCTTCAGTGTAGCTTGGACTTCTCCCTTCAGTACGATTGAGTCTTGACAGTATGTTATCTCCTGAAATGTCTGAACATCAACCAATCCTTTATATAAAGAATGGAACATCAAGATTGGAGGATGATACAACTTTGCTTACTGAAAGTGAAGAGAACTTGAAGCACTTACTTATGAAGATCAAATAACTCAACATAAAGAAAATAAAAATCCTCACTACTGGACCAATAAGCAACATCATGATAAATGGAGAAAACATTGACATTGTCAAGGACTTCGTTGTGCTTGGATCCACAATCAACACCCATGAAGACAGCAGTCAAGAAATCAAACAACATGTTGCATTAGGCAAATCTGTTGCAAAAGACCGCTTTAAAGTGTCATAAAAGCAAAGATGTCACTTTGAGGACTAAGGCGTGCCTGACCTAACCATGGTGTTTTCAATCACCTCATGCATGCAAAAAGATGGACAGTGAATAAGGAAGACTGAAGAAGAATTGACATCTTTGAATTATGGTGTTGGTGAAGAGTACTGAATATACCATGGACTTCCAAAAGAATGAACAAATCTGTCTTGGAAGAAGTACAGCCAGAATGCTCCTTAGTAGCAAGGATGGTGAGACTTTGTCTCCCATACTTTAGACATGTTATCAGGAGGGACCAGTCCCTGGAAAAGGACATCATGCTTAGTAAATTAGAGGGTCAGTGAAGAAGAGGAAGACCCTCAACAAGATGGATTGACACAGTGTTTGCAACAATGGGCTCAAGCAAAATGATTATGAGTACAGCACAGGATTGAGTAGTGTTTCATTCTTTTGTACATAGGGTCGCTATGAGTCAGAACTAACTTGATGTTTCCTAACAACAATGGCCTAACTTGCCTTACATGCTCACCCCTGACCTAATCACTATGGGATTGGAGAAATGGAATGCTCTGATTGAGCAGTTCTGGGTCACATGCCTGTTCCTGAACATGGGGATGGAGTCTGCTCCTTGTAATCATAGAGATGTAAGTAAGAGGATTCCCCAAAGGAAAAGTCAGAGTGCTGTGATCAGAAAAAAGGGCAAATGGATGTAGAACAGGCAAAAGCAACAAATGACCCTGTCATAATTTGTACCGTATAAATACAGATATAAAGTGCCAGTAGGTCGTGTGGAGGGAGGGGAAGAAGTAATTAAACTTGCTTAGCTAATGTCAATGCATAAATGATACAAAAAAATCAGTTCCAGACTCTGAAAGTGTTGTAGCCAGACTTGTCAAACAGTTAAATTCCAGTCTTGCCAAGCACTGGCTCAGAGCCTCTGGCTTCTCCAGGAAAGCTGGCTAGTCTACTTAACTTCATTGAGAAGAGTTTCAACTCAGCACAGTTAAAAATAAAAACAAGGTTGGAAGATTTGGGGAGAAAAATCTGTCTGGCAAGGAAGAACAAAAGATTTCAGATAGTTGTTTTTAGTTACCAAGTGCTACCAGAACACAAATACCATGAGTGGGTGACCTTTAAGAACAGAAATTTATTTTCTCACAGTTCTGGAGGCTGGAAGTCTACATCAAGGTCTCAGCAGTGTCAATTCTTTCCTTGTTGGTAGCCACAAGCGTTCCTTGGTTCCTTGGCAATTTTTGGTTGGTAGACAATCCTCTCATGGCATCTGTCTCCCCCGGTGTGTTTGTGTGTCTCTTCTGGTCTTTTTTATAACTCAGATGTGATTACGTTTAGGATCCACCCTACACTGGTGAAACCCATTGCCATGGAGTCAATTCCAACTCATAGTGACTCTATAAGATAGGGTAGAACTGCCCCACAGGGTTTCCAAAGCTGTAAATCTTTCTCCCGCAGAACGGCTGGTGGATTCAAACCACTGACCTTTTGGTTAGCAGCCTATCGCTTAACCATTGCACCATCAGGGCTCCTATCTATACTAATATGATCTCATTAACATAACAAAAACCTCTATTTCCATACAGAATCATGCCCACATGCACAAGGGCCAGAGTTTTAACACATATTTTGGGGAGACACAATTCAATCTCTAACATAGTTATATTTATGGAGAATCCTAAAGACTAATCATCTTCTTTCCAAATAAAGAAAATAGAGAACCTTTCATAAAAAAAGACATGGCAAGGTGAAAGAACATGATATTTTCAGGGAGCGCCAGAATTTCCATGTGGCTGCAGCAGAGCTTGTGCTTGATATCAGGACTCAAGGCTGGAGAAGTTTACACCTGGTTTTAGAGTGTTATAAATGGTTTTAAAAGGGAAAGAATTAGATCAGATTTTGTTTTAGAAGAATAGCCATGTTGATTATGGATTGGGCAGAGGGGAAAGAAGTAGTAGGTCCATGAGGAGGCTATTACTGTGGTTCTCAGGTGGCTGCCTTAAGAGAATCTTAACAAGAGAAAGCAGTAAAAGTTGAGGAATCGAGGAGGATTAGGTCATGTCTTTTCCAAAGTGTTTTCCAAGGAGCACCAATTCAGCTGGATATTAAGGTACTATATCAAAAAAGAAAAAAAAAATAAAAAATTGGCCAAATAAGTTGAGGTCGCTTTGTTTACTGCAGGACTTTTCAGAATATTTAATATGCTAGTGTGTAGGCTTAGATAGCCCCAAACAGTAACTTTGCCAACTCCTTTCATTGTGGGTATTATGTTAACTAGGTGATTTGTTTTCTTTTGTTTACTACTCTTGAAAATATTGGATTAAAGAGTAAGAAAAGGTGATAATACATGATAAGATAATAAGATAAATAATATTTAAGAATTTTTAAGAATTATTTAAGAATATTTAAGAAATAATATTAAAATAGGAGAGAAAATAAATGGAATACATAATTTATAATCTAGTAAATAGAGATTCATGGTGACCTTACGGACAACAGAATGAAATAGTGTCAGGTCCTGCATCATCTCATGATCACTGGCATATCTGAATCCATCCTTGGGGCTATTTTATCAACTCATCTCACTGAGGGTCTCCCTCAGACTCTTAGGCCCTCTGCTTCACTAAACATGATCTCTTCCTCCAGTGATTGATCTCTTCTGATAACATGGCCAAAGTAAGCAAGTTGGGTAAACTTCTTTTGTAATCCATAAGGTTTTCATTGGCTAATTTTTGAAAGTAGATCACCAGGCCTTTCTTCCTAGGCTGTCTTAGTCTGGAAGCTCCACTGACCCCACCAGTATTTGAAGTACTGGTGGCATAGTTTTCAGCAGCATAGCAACACACAAGCTACCACAGTATGTTAAAGGACAGATGGATGGTGAAATCTATTATACGTAGGTATAATATTTAAATACAGCTCATCACACTGAGATGTTTGATAGGTTAATCTGTGGCAGGTGTGGCAAAGGGAGCATAAAAGCCAGTTCTCAATAATTTGAAGTTGCAGCTGTCAACAGGGTGTTAAACAACATTATAATTTTTTGTTTTTAGATTTATTGTGCTTTATGTGAAAATTTACAGAGCAAATTAGTTTCTCGTTCAAAAATTTGTGCACAAATATTGACATTGGTTGCAATCCCCACATTGTGTCAGCACTCTCCTTCTTTCCCTTTCCACCCTTGGTTCCCGTGTCCAATTTGTCCAGTTTTCCTGTACTTTCCTGCCTTCTAATCTTTGCTTTTCAGCAAGTGTTGCCCATTTGGTCTCATATACTCTATTGAACTAAGAAGCACGTTCCTCATGTGTGTTATTGTTTGTTTTGTAGGCCTGTCTAATCTTTGGCTGAAAAGTGTACTTTGGGAATGGCTTCAGTTCTAAGTTAGCAAGGTGTCTGGGGGACATAGACTTGGGTGTTCTTCCAGTCTCTTGTCAGACCAGTAAGTTTGGTCTTTTTGTGTGTATGTGTATAAATTGAAATTTTGTTTTACATTTTTCTCCTGCTCTGCCTGGGACCCTCTATTGTGATCTCTGTCAGAGCAGTCAGTGGTGGATAAAATTTTATCTGAGGAGAGACTTCTGGGCAACATGGCACTATAGATAGAAGCACTATGTCGTCCATCCACGGCAAAGACCTGAAAAACTAAGTCAAACAGAGACAAATGTCAATCCTGAAACCCTAAGCATCAAATGAAGAGATGAAGAACTCAGCCCAAGCACTGAATGGAATAAGAAGCTGACAGAGAAGAGAGAGTGAAGAGAGATACATGCAGAGGTCCCCTATCAACTAATGCAGTACAGATTCACTATCTTGGACCCCTGTTGGAGACTGGTCAACAGGGAGTAGGGGAAAGCAGCTTCACAGAACTCCCAGCAGGAGACAAGATAAGCAGTAACCAGCGATATATGCTTTCCCACTGCATCCTTCTTCACTCCTACTCATCCTCCTCTGCTTCCTGCAGCCACAGTCTCTTGGCCAGTAGACACTGGCTTCAGCCTTGTGCTGCTTGGATTCCACCCACCCACACTGACTAGCTCCCTGAGTGCCATTTGTTTGTTGCTTGTATTGCTTTTTTCTGCTTCTTTTGGTTTCTTCCATACCTCTCACCACCTCCCCCTCCTTTCTCTCAAACACCTGGCTCTGTGTGCCATCTTTGCTTCTTCTTGAAAGGCTGTGAAATGCCACTTGACTATGGAACTGCTTCCCAGCCTTCGCTGCTACACTGGTGGGACCTTCGGGGCATTTTTGTTTGTTTGTTTATTTTGATTTATTCTGTTTTGATTTGTTTGCTTGTTTTCTTTTTCTTTTCTCAGCTTGGGAGCCCCTTCTAGCCAGGGTGTACTGCATGGCTTGGGAGCTACTTCCTCAGTGAGTGCAGCAATGCAGTGGGATCCCTGGGGGCATTTCTTTTTTCATTTTTTTGTTTTGGTTTCCTTTTGTCTCTTTTTCCCTTTTTGTCTTTCTTCATTTCTCAGTTTCTCATCTCTTTTTACTTACCTTCTCTTCCTGTCTCCTGAATACCTGGTACTGTGTGAGACCTTTACTGCTTCTAGCCAGGCTGTACTTCACAGCCTGGGAGCCACTTCACTAGTCTTCAAAGCCACACTGGTGGGATCCCTGGGGGCTACGCTTTTCTTCTCTTTTTTCTAATTTTTATTTATATTTTTTCTTTTATACTTTTTCTTTTCTTTTTTTTTTTCCTTTTTACTTTTGTCCTTTTCTTGGTCTCTCATCTCTCAACTCCAATGTTAAACTCTCTTAGCATATTTTTTGTTCGTTTGTTTTTGGCTCCTGTTTCCCTCTCCTCTCTCTTCTTTTCCACATACCCATCTTAGCTCCAAACATCACAAACTCCTCTCTCCTTCCAGCCTACATACACCATGCACTGAACATCAGACCCCCAAGTAGCACAGGCATAGCCTACCAGAACCTGTCCTGCACTAATTTCTGGCCCACCTGGTAGGCCTTGTTTGTGCTACAAACAACCCAATCCCAGCAACTCACCTTCAGCTGGACCTGCCCTGCTGCACCATAGCTGAGTGACTCACTCTGCCCATTAGACAAGGAGGTGAAAAGTATTGTGCCCACAGACAAGCAAACAACAAAGAATGCACAGCCTACCTGCTCAGACATAACCAACTAAAACAAAAAATCAGGACAAAACAAACAAATCTATAATCAATAGTTATGAATAAAATAGCTACAAGTGTCCTAAAGACAATAGACAATATCAAACACATAAAGAAAGCACAGGATGATCCAGTAGGCATCCAAAATAAAACACCAGATGATTTTCCAGTAGAAGAAAAGGCACTATAACTACTTGATACGGAATTCAAATATCTAATATTCAGAGCTATCCAAAGGTTGAAGCAAAAAGGAGACCAAAATGAGGAAAAAATAGACAAATTCATGGAAAATACAGATAAAAATGGAACAATTCAGGAAAATACGGCAGGAAGAAAATGCCAAAATAAATTTACAGCTAGAGATCGAACAAAAACAGCAATTAGAAATCCAAAAGATAAACAACAAGATTTCAGAAATGGACAGTGTCATAGAAGGGCTGAGGAGCAGATTTGAAATGGTGGAAGACAGGATCAGCGAAATTGAAGACAAATTCTTGGATACAAATCTGTTTGAGTAAGAAAAAGAAAAAGAAAGAAGAAAAATTAAGAACCCCTGAGAATTATGTGGGATAAAAACAAAACCAAAAATTTTCAAGTGATCAGAGTTCCAGAACAGGGAGAGAAAACAGAAAACACAGAGAGGACCATTGAAGAACTGCTGAAAGAAAACCTCCTCAATATTATGAAAGATGA
This sequence comes from Dugong dugon, assembly GCA_030035585.1. Lineage (NCBI taxonomy): Eukaryota > Metazoa > Chordata > Mammalia > Sirenia > Dugongidae > Dugong > Dugong dugon. The sequence continues at coordinate 49,078,041 of CM057465.1, forward strand.
AAAGCTGACCATCCATGAAGCTCAACGAATCCCTTATAGGATAGACTCCCCCCCTCAAAAAATCACCAAGGCATATCATAATCATATTCACTAAAACCAAAGAAAGAATCCTGAGAGCCACTCAAGAAAAATGAAAAGTCACATACAGAGGAGAAACAATAAGACTAAGCTCAGATTATTCGGAAGAAACCGTGCAGACAAGAAGGCAATGGGATGACATATATAAAACCTTGAAAGAAAAAAATTGCCAGCCAAGAATAATATATCCTGAAAACTCTTGTTCAAATATGATGGTGAAATTAGGTCATTTCCAGATAAACAGAAATTAAGGGACTATGTAAAAACCAAACCAAACTTACAAGACTGATTAAAGAGAGTCCTTCAATCTGAGCACAAACAATATCAGACCACAGGCTGAATATTGGACATAGGATTGTATGAGCCAGATACCAACCTAGGAAATGGACTCTCAAGGACTATCCAAAACCAAAAGAATTACAGCAAATCCAGAGAGGTTAATCTGTAAATGACAAAAAACATCAAAACAACAAAAGAAGGAATAAATGATGTAGGTATAGAACTCCTAATGGAGAAGAAGGCAAGGCAATACCAAGTAATAATAGCCTGGTTGAAATCTAGGAAGATAAGGGTAAATTTCAAGGTAACCACAAAGAAAATTAACAAAGCTACTCATGAAAATAAACATAAAACATAAAGTTTCAGTAAAAACAAAATTGACAAAAATGAAAAAAAAATCCACAAACAAAGGAAATTCAGCACAGGAAAGTAGGAGGAGCAAAGAAAAGGTCAGCACCAAACAAAAAAGCATTACAAAATGACAGTAATAAACTCACACTTATCAATGATTCCTCTGAATGTAAATGCCTAAATGCACCCATAAAGAGACAGAGAGTGACAGAATGGATAAAAAAACTGGTTCCATCAATATGCTATCTACAAGAGACACACCTTAGAAACAAAGACAAAAATTTATTAAAAATCAAAGGATGGAAAAAAATATATCAAGTAAACAGCTACCAAAAAAAATCAGGAGTGGCAATACTAATCTCAGATAAAATAGAATTTAAAACAAAATCCATCATAAAAGACAAAGAAGGACACTATATAGTGATTAAAGGGAATATCCATCATGAAGACATAACCATAATAAGCATCTATGCACCCAATGACAGTGATCCAAAATACATAAAACAAACTCTAACAACACTGAAAAGAGAAATTGACAGTTCCACAATAATAGCAGGAGACTTCAACACACCACTTTTGGCAAAGGACAGAACATCTAGAAAGATACTCAACAAAGATATAGAAGACCTAAAGGGCACAATCAGCAAACTTGACCTCATACACATATAAAGAACACTACCCCCAACAGCTGCAAAGTAGACAGTCTTTTCGAATGCACATGGAAAGTTCTCCAGAATAAACCACGTCTTAGGCCAGAGAGAAACCCTCAGCAAAATCCAAAACATTGAGATACTACTAAGTATCTTCTCTGACCACAATGCCATCAAGGTAGAAATTAACAACTGGAAGAGCAAGGAAAAAAATCAATTACATGGAAACTAAACAACACCCTGCTTAAGAATCACTGGGTAATAGAAGAAATCAGAAATGGAATAAAAAAATTCCTAGAATCAGACGAGAAGGAAAACACATCATACTGAAACCTTTGGGACACAGCAAAGGCAGTCCTCAGAGGACAATTTACAGCAATAGATACACACATCAGAAAAGAATAAAGGGATAAAATCAAAACATTAACTACACAACTCAAACAAATAGAAAGAGAACAGCAAAAAAAAGTCCACAGTCACCAGAAGAAAGGAAATAAAAAAGATCAGAGAAGGAATAAATGAAATAGAGAATAGGAAGAATAAACAAAAACAAAAGTTGATTCTTTCAAAAGATCAACAAAATACTGGCCAGACTGACAAAAGAAAAGCAGGAGAAGACCAAATAACCCAAACAAGAAATGAAATGGGGGACATTGCAACAGACCCAACTGAAATAAAAAGGATCATAACAAAGTATTATGAAAAACACTATTCCAACAAATTTGAAAACCTAGAGGAAATGGATAAATGTCTAGAAACACACTACCTACCTAAACTACAACAAAGTGATGTTGAAAATCTGAACAGACCCATAACAAGAGAAGAGACTAAAAAGGTAATTTTAAAAAAACAAAACAAAACCTTGCAACAAAAAAAGCCCTGGCCAGATGGCTTCACTGGAGAATTCTACCAAACATTCAGAGAAGAGCTTACACCAATACTACTCAAACTATTTCAGAACATAGAAAGGAAGTGACACTTCTGAATTCATTCTATGAAGGCATCAAAACCCTGATATCAAAACCAAGAAAAGATGCCACAAAAAAAGAAAATTACAGACCAATATCTCTTATGAATATAGATGCAAAAATTCCCAACAAAATTCTAGCCAATAAAATCCAGCATCATATCAAAAAAATAATACACTATGACTAAGTAGGATTCAAACCAGGTATGCAAGGCTGGCTCAACATTGAAAAATCAATCAACGTAATCCACCACATAAATAAAAGGAAAGGAAAGAATCACATGATCATCTCAATCAATGCAGAAAAGGCATTCCACAAACTCCAACAACCATTCCTGATAAAAACTCTCAATAAAATAGGTATAGAAGCGAAATTTCTCAACATGATAAAGGGCTTCTATGCAAAACCAATGGCCAACATCATTCTTAATGGAGAAAGGGTGAAAACTTTCCCCTTGAGAACAGGAACAAGACAAGGATGCCCTTTATCACCAGTCCTATTTAATATTGTGTCGGAAGTCCTAGCTAGAACAATAAGGCACAAAAAAATAAAGGGAGTCCGAATTGGTAATGAAGAACTTAAACTGTCCGTATTTGTGGACGATATGATACTATACATAGAAAACTCAAAAAACTCCATGAGAAAACTACTGGAACTAACAGAAAGATTCAGCAGAGTGGCAGGATACAAGATAAATATACAAAAATCAGTTGGATTCCTACACACCAATATAGAGAACAATGAAAAGAAATCAGGAAAACAATACCATTTATAATAGCCCCCCAAAAATAAAATACTTAGGAATAAATCTAACCAGGGATGTAAAATATCTATACAAAGAAAACTACAAAACACTACTGCAAGAAACCCAAAGGGATCTACATAATTGGAAAAATGTACCATGCTCATGGATAGGTAGACTCAACATTGTGAAAACGACAATTCTACACAAAACAATTTACAAATACAAAGCAATCCCCATCCAAATACCAACATTCTTTAAAGATATGGAAAAACTAATCATTAACTTTATATGGAGAGGGAAGAAGCCCTGGATATGTAAAACACTATTGAAGAAGAAGAATAAAGCAGGAGGACTCGCACTACCTGACCTCTGAACCTACTGTACAACTACGGCAGTCAAAACAGCCTGGTACTGGTACAATGACAGATACATTGACCAATGGAACAGAACTGAGAACCCAGATGTAAATCCATCCACCCGTGGTCACCTGATCTTTGGCAAGGGCCCAAAGTCCATCAAATGGGGAAAACACAATCTTTTTAACAAATGGTGTTGACAAAACTGGATGTCCATCTGCAAAAAAATGAAACAGGACCTGTACCTTACACCATATACAAAAACTAATTCAAAATTTGAATCAATGACCTAAATATAAAGCCCAAAACTATAAAGTTCATAGAAGAAAAAACAGTACCAATGCTACAGGCCCTAATACATGGCATTAACAAGATACAAACCATAACCAACAAAACACAAACTCCAGAAGAGTTTGGAGATAACTGGGATCTTCTAAAAATTAAACACTTATGCTCATCAAAAGACTTTACCAAAACATTAAAAAGAGAACCTACAGACTGGGAAAAAAATTTTGGACATTACAAGTCAGACAAAGATCTAATCTCTAAAATCTACAAGAAAATTCAACCCCTCTACAACAAAAAGATAAATAATCCTATTAAAAAATGGGCAAAATAAATGAACAGACACTTCACCAAAGAAGACATTCAAGCTGCCAACAGACACATGAGGAAATGCTTGCAATTACTAGCCATTAGAGAAATGTAAATCAAAACCACAATGAGATACTATCTCACCCCAGCATTACTGGCATGAATCCAAAAAACTGGATATAACAAATGTTGGAGAGGCTTCTGGGAGATAGGAACTCTTATACACCACTGGTGAGAATGCAAAATGATACAACCATTTTGGAAAATGATATGGCACTTCTTTAGAAAGCTAGAAATAGAAATACCATACGATCCAGCAATCCCACTCCTAGGAATATAGCCTAGAGAAATAAGAGCTGTCACATGAATAGACATATGCACACCCATGTTCATTGCAGCATTGTTCACAACAGCAAAAAGATGGAAACACCCTAGATGCCCATCAACGGATGAATGGATAAATAAACTATAGTACAGACACACAGTGGAGTATTACACAACAATAAAGAACAATGATGAATCTGTGAAGCGTCTTATAACATGGATGAATCTGGAGGACATTATGCTCAGTGAAATAAGTCAATCACAAAAGGACAAATATTGTATGAGACCACTACTGTAAAAATTCATGAAAAGGTTTATACACAAAAAGAAACAATCTTGACTGTTACGAGGGAGGGGAAGGGTGGTGGTGGGGGACAGAATTGCTGGGCGGAGGGCTGTGGGGACCATGGTCTTGGAAAACATCTAGCTCAATTGGCATAACATAGTTTCTAAAGAAAATGTTCTACATTCTACCGTGGTGCGTAGTGTCCGGGGTCTTAAAAGCCTATGAACAGCCATCTAAGACACTCCACTGGTCTCACTCCTTCAGGAGCAAGGGAGAATGAAAAAAACAAGATACAAGGGAAAGACTAGTCCAAAGGACTAATGCACCACAGCTACCACGGCCTCCACCAGACTGAGTCCAGTACAACTAGATGGTGCCCGGCTACCACCATTGAGTGCTCTGACCGAGATCATAACAGAGGGTCCCAGACGGAGCTGGAGAAAAATGTAGAACAAAATTCTAAATCATAAAAAAGACCAGATTTACTGGCCTGATGGAGACTGGACACCCTTTTAGCTCAGTAATGAAGTCACTCTTGAGGTTCACCCTTTAGCCAAGGATTAGACAGGCCCATAAAACAAAATGAGACTAATGGGGCACAACAACCCAGGGACAAGGACTAGAAGGCAGGAGGGGACAGGAAAGCTGGTAATAGGGAACCCAAGTTCGAGAAGGGAAAGTGTTGACATGTCATGGGATTCTTAACTAATGTCATAAAACAATATGTGTACTAACTGTTTAATGAGAAACTATTTGTCCTGTAAACCTTCATTTAAAATACAATTAAAAATAAAATAAAGTAAAAATGAAAAAAAATTTATCTGAGGAGAATACATCTTTTTTGTCAGACCCATTTCTGCCCTTTATGACCTTAGTGCCCTTATGCCTTGCCCAAAGCTATTATTTTTAATAGCACTTACAACTGACATTTTAAAGGGAACCTGATATGTTATTGTCACCTACCCCACCATTCCAGTATGTTAAGCCTCCTTACTTTGCACTCCCACACCCACAGTGGTAACCAACCTCCAAGATGGCCCTCTTGACAAGGATCCCTACCTCCTGATATTTATCACCTTGTATAATCCCCTCTCATTTAGTGTGGGCTAGACTCAGAGTCTTACTTCTAATGGACAGAATAAAGCAGAAGTGATGATGTGTAGCTCAGAGACTAGACTGTAGAAGTTAATGTGGTATCATTCTTCTCTCTCTCTCTATCCTCCCCCCACCCTCTTGGATCACTCATTCTGGAGAAACCAATAGCCATATATTGAGCATTCCTTTGGAGAGGTCAATAGCTAGTGAGGCAATGAAGCCTCCAGGCAACAGTCACAAGAGTGAGCTTGGAAGCAGAGCCTCCAGCCTCAGGCAAGTTTTCTGAGTCTGCAGCCCTGGTCGACATTTTGAATGCAACCTTATGAGAGACCCTGAACCAGAACCACTCAACTAAGCTGCTCCTGGATTCCTGATCTTCCAAATACTTATTGTTTAACCACTAAATTTGGGAATAACTTGTTATACAGCAGCAGATAACTAAGACAGCAGCTTACACAATTTTATTATGTTGTTGATTGTTAGTTGTTGTAAAGTCTATTCAGGAGATTGATATATAACATTGTTGCTGCTGTAGCACACTCCGATCTAGAGACTCCTGGAACATCTCAGGCCTTGAACCTACTCTTGCCAAGGAATCTGAGCGCTGTTCCAAAGTCAGCAGATGCTCTCCAGTCCCTCTTCCTCGGTTTTCTAGTTATTACTCTTCCCTTGTTTTTCTTTTGCTTCTCTTTTGATCCTTCTCTTTCTCCTTTTCAGCGAAGCTGGTGTGGTAGAAATTTCAGAAGAAAAGTATGAAGAGATAAACAAAAGTCAGTTAAGGAAGGATCTTTTATATCAGGCTAAAGAATTTGGATCTTATTCCTTTATCTGTTCCTTAAATGTAGGTGTTATTTCTATTCCTGACTATTCCCACTAGAATGCACACTACATGAGGGCAGAAATTTTTAGTATGTTTTTCTCTACTGAACTTCCAGTGCCTAGAACAATCTTTAGCACATAGTAGGCACTCAAATAAAAGGATCCCTGGTGGCATAATGGTTAAGTGCTCTGCTGCGAACCGAAAGGTTGGTGGGTTAAACCCACCCAGTGGCTCTGTGGGAGAAAAGACCTAGCTATCTGCTCCTATAGAGATTACAGCCTAGAAAACCCTATGGGAGCAGTTCTGCTCTGTCACATGGGGTCGCTATAAGTGGAACTAAACTTGAAGTCACCTAAAAACAACAGGCACCCAAATACTTACTAATAAATGAATGGATTAAATTACCATTTATATGCCGATAATTCCCAAATCTAATCTCCAATTTAGATTTCTCACTGGCCTCCAAATCAATAAAGTCTGCTTCCTACAATACATCTCTACTTGGATGTTCAATAGAAATCTCTAATCAAATCAAAATTAAACTCATTATTTCCCCACACTCACTACCCTTTTTCTGTGTTCTCTTTCTCAGAATTGGTACCATCATCCACCAGTTGCTCAAACAAGTAACTTGGCCATCCTTGACCCTTCCTTCTCTCTCACCTCCCATTCCAAATAACCAATAACTCTTATTGATTCAACCTCCAAAATATTTTTCAAACTGTCCTTTTTCTGTCCATTCTCATCTCCATCCAGTTATGATCATCTTTGTCATGAATGTTTATAATAGTTTTCAACATCTGAACACTTTGCACCCCTCAGATCCGTTCATCCGTATACAACTAGAATAACCTTAAAAAGGCAAGTCTGACCTTTCATTGTCTACTTATAAGCCTTCAATGGCTTTATGTAATTCAGGATAGCATAGGCTAATGTTGCTATAACAAAAATCTCAGTGATTTAACACATAAAGTTTATCTTTCACTCATGCCTAGATCTGGGACTTTCCAAGGCAGCTGTTCTCATCATCAGTCCAGACTGGATCAATCTCAAAGGTCTGCCATTACAAAGCTCACCAATTTCCGTTCCCTCATGTGCATGCCCATCACAAAGTACAACTTTCTACTGTCTCTTCGTCTATAAACTGGCAGCCCCTGCCCTAGCTGAGGTCCTATTACTCTTTAGTTACTCTATTGTAGTAACTCGCCAACTCCCTTTCCTACTTCTCATGGCCTTACCTCCAATTCTGCCAGCACACAAATCCCAGACTCATCACCTTAACTTTATCCAGTTCAACATCTGAGGCCATGCATTCTCTTGCCCTGACTAAATTCCCCACAATTAGCAGTGACAAGGACTAGTTTTGCAGGGCCTATGAGTCAGAGTCGACAAGACAGCAGCAGCTTTGGTTTGGGTTTTCTTCCTCATGTCTATTCATTGGATCTTGCCTGTTTCCTTACAATCACAACCAAGCCACCTCAGATTTAATATACTCTGTAGAGTCCACGAGCTGCTCCTTGGAAACCCTCTGAGGTGGCTCTACTCTATCCTATAGGGTTGTTATGAGTTGGAATTGACTTGATGGCAAAGCGTTTTGGGTTTGGCAAAATTTCTGCAGCTGCCCCTGCTTTTCATTGCTTCCTTTCCTGTATACTATGTTCTAACTCATCTTGAAGATTCAGAGTGCAGTAAGTTGAACCCCTTTTTCCATACCTAGAATTATTTTCTCATGTTGATTCTACATACACTGATATGGTTAAGAGCGTGGGTAAGTTGTGGGTGAGCTATTCACACTGCTTGGGATCAAAGGCCTGCTCTACCATTGACTTGCTTGGTGGCCTTGGGCAAGTTAATTAACATCTTTGCACCACTGTTTCCTCATTTGTAAAAAGGAGGTAATAATAAACCTGATTTATAGATGTTTGTGAGGATTAAATGAGAGAAATGTATGTGAAGCATTAGCACATTAGCTGTCACAGAAGAAATGTTAAGCAATCTTGCTACAAGTGCATAGATCTATTGATTAGATTGATTTCACTGGTTATTTTTATAAGGGACTTACTTCTCCTTTCTCTGTTCCAAAACTTATGTCTTTTTGAAAGTCTTCTCATCCTTTAATATTCAGTTTCAAAACCTACGTTCTTGATGAAAATATATTCCTTAACTACTTTTCCTGCATATGCACACACACACACACACACACACACACACACACACTCACACGCTATTGTCAATGTCATTCAAATAAATCTGGCATCTATATGACCTCTAGGGAGGAATAGGGCAGTCACAGGCCACTGGATGATATCAAAGGTGCAAAAAACTGCCTCAAGATTTCCAGTTGGCTAGAATTGATCCTGTGGGACTGCAGGATAAATGCAGCAGTAAGGAGTTTTAGTTTCCCAGGGCTGCCATAACAAAATACCACAAAGTGGTTGACTTTAAAGAACAGAAATTTATTTTCTCAAAGTTCTGGTGACTCCAAGCCTAAATCAGGGTCTCAGCTGTGTCAATTCTTTCTGAGGGCTTTGAGAGAAGAACTGTTCCATGCCTCTCTCTTAGTTTCTGGTGGCTGCTAGCAAACCTTGGTGTTCCTTTGTTGCTTATAGATGAGTCTGTTTTTGTCATAACATGAAATCTGTCTTCTCCATGTGTGTGACTCCTTTTTTTATACGACAACACTCAGGACCACTCAGGAGGAATTTTGATCAGAACCCATTCTACTCTAGTATGACCTCATTTAACTTAACTGATAATGAAAGAAAAACCCTATTTCCAAACAAGGTCACATTTATAGGTACAAGGGTTAAGACTTCAACATATCTTTTAAAGCAGACACAATTTAATTCACAACAGACGCCTATTCCATGATGGTTAGGAGAGGAGTCATTTAGAACATTGTTTTGCAAACTTTAATGGACATATGAATCACCCAGGGATCTTGTTAAAATGAAAATTCTGATTCTGGGAAGAGATCTGAAATGCTGCATTTCCCAGCTGATGCCATGCGCTGGTCCCCCTGAGTAACAGGGGTCTAGAAAAGAGGATGGGGTTGCAATCCAGGGAGCTGAAGGAATCCACCACTAAAATTTGTGGGTCAAGAAGCCAGAAAATGAACAAACTGAAGACTAGGAGTAGTGAAAAAGGAACATGAGCTAGAAGACCATAATCAATGTCAAGGGCAGACATTACATAGTCCTTACACGAGTGACACAAGGGATCCAGAACTGTGACTGGAATCAAAGTTCATGATAGGGAAGAAATGGCACCTGGACAACTGAGCAGATATTCATATTGGCTATGGTGAATCTCACACCAACTATGCACAAATCCTGCTGTCATTTAGGGAAGCAGTGGAGTATGGTGGAAAGAGCTCTGGACTTGAAAATAATTTCAGTGAGATTGAGTCTGACTGACACTTAGTAGCTGTGTGATCTCTCTGAGGATCCATTTCCTCATCTAAGAGGGGGATTACAATACCTTCTTCAAAAAATACTTGTAAAGATTTAATAAGATAATTCTTCCATTGGATAGGAATTTATCTAGAGGATCTCTAAATTCCTAAGACTCATATTATACATTTATGATTACCATAAAGTGTCCTTTTTTTTTTTTAATTTTCCTCTCCTACCTATAAAAAAAGAAAAAAACTCAGAAGTCATGTCTAGTGGCTGAGAACAAAACTGTTCCAGCTAATCCATTATTATGTGAGAGATGATGTTATTATTGTTGGTTGCCATTAAGCCACTTCCAACTCATGGTGACCCCATGTGTGCAGAGTAGAATTGCTCCATAGGGTTTACAAGGCTGTGACCATTCAGAAGCAACTCACCAGCTCTGTCTTCTGTGGCACCTCTGGTTGGTTCAAACTGCCAACCTTTCGGCTAGTAGTCAAGCACTTAACTATTTTCACCACCCAGGAACTCCTGTGGGAGATGATCCTGTTGTTTTTAGGTACCATCAAGTTAATTTTCAACTCATAGTGACCCCACGTGACAGAGCATAACTGCCCTGTAGGATTTTTTAAGCTGTAATTTTTCAAGGTATTTCTTCCTCAAAGTGGCTGGGTGGGTTCATACCAACAACTTTTCAGTTAGTAACCCACCTCTTAATCGTTGTGCCACCAGGCTCCTGTGGGAAATGATAGCAGCCTGAAATGAGAGGTTGCAAAGTCTAGGCAAATAACCTCAGTGAGTGCAGTGGTCAGATAAGAGCTGGAGACCCCCAGTGACACAAGTGGTCCAGAACTGTATGCATGCCCTCTCACAAAAGGGCAACTGAAGCTCAACACCTTCAGATTGCCACCAAAAGAGGAAGTTGGCCTAGTTTCAACATAAACAGAAAATATATATTTATTTGAAAACCTATTATTATTTTTTTTTTTATTTTTTTTTTTTAATATATATTTTATTGTACTTCAGGTGAAAGCTTACAGAGCAAATAGTTTCTCATGAAATAGTAGTACACATGTTGTTTTTTGACATTGGTTAACAACCCCACAACGTATTAAGCCTCTAAATTCTCAACCTTTTTTTTTGATGAAAATTACAGATGGCCAAAGATACACCGTTTCAAAAATTTCTACATTCACAGTTCAGTGACATTGACTACGCTCTTCCAACTGTGCTGTTATTCTCACTTAAGATGAAGGCTTACAGAAAAAATAGTTATTCATTTAACAGTTACTACACATGTTGCCCTATGACAATGGTTAACAATCTCACAGCACATCAAGAATATCCTTACTCTACCTTGTGTTCCCTATCACCAGGGGGCTTCCTTGTCCCCTTCTGTCTTCTGGACCTTGTCAGTGGACTATTGTACCTCTTTAGTCTCATTTGTTTATTTATTTATTTATTTATTTATTTATTTTTATTTTATTTAAACACCATTTCAAAACTTTTTACTTACACATTTAAGTGATATTGACTATGCTCTTCCAATTGTGCTGCCATTCTCGCCCAAGATGAAGGCTTACAGGACAAAACAGCCTCCCATTTAATAGTTACTACAAATGTTGCCCTATAGCAGTGGTCAACAATCTCACAATACATCGACAGTGTCCTTATTCAATTTGTGTTCCTTATCATCAGTTTCCTACTCTCCCTCTGCCTTCTGGCCCTTGTCACCGGACTCCTGTACATCATTAGTCCCATTTAGTTTTACTGGGGTGTCCATTCCCAGGCTTAACATCGAACCTTGAAGGTAACTTCCCCTCTGAGCTGAAAGGGTGTCTGGGGGCCACACTCTCGAGGTTTCTCTAGTATTCTTTAGGCCAGTATATCTGGTCTTCTTTTTTTTTTTTTTTTTTTTTTTTTTTTTGGGAGTTAAAATTATACTCTACATCCTACTCCAGCTCTGCCCAGAACCCTCTGTTGTGATCCTGGTCAGAGGAGTCATTGGTGGTAGCCGGGCACCATCCAGCTGTACTGGGCTCAGTCCCGTGGAGGCCTTGGTAGCTGTGGACCATTAGTCCTTCGGACTAATCTTTTCCTTGTATCCTGTTCTCTTCGTTCTCCCTTGTTCCCGAAGGGATGAGATCAGTGGAGTATCTTAGATGGCCGCTCAAAGGCTTTTAAGACCCCAGACACTACTCACCAAGGTAGAATGTAGAGCATTATCTTTATAAGTAGTGTCATGCCAATTGAGCTAGATGTTCCCCTAGATCATGGTCCCCAGAGCCCTCCGTCCAACAACTCAGTCCCTCGGGGGGTTTGGATGTGTCTATAGGGCCTCCATGACCTTTCCTTGTGCAGGTTGTGTTAGTTTCCCCTGTACTATGTACTATCTCATCTCTCACCCAAGTTACCACTTACCTATTACCTATTTAGTATTCCCCCCCCCCCCCATCCCTGGTAACCAACAAGTATTGTTACATTTTGCATGTGAATTTTTTCATGGGTTTTTACAATAGAGGTCTCATACAATATTTGACCTTTTGTGATTGACTTATTTCACTCAGCATGATGTCCTCCAGTTTCATCCATGTTATGAGATGGTTCACCGATTCATTGTGAAAACCTATTATTTTTAAATGTTGGCAACGTTTCAAATATTTAATAACTTGTTCGGGCCTCACAAAACCTGACTGTAGGCTGAATTCCTGCCCTAGGCCTACAGTTTTTCACCCTTCCACCTCTGCCTTAATCCTTCTAGGAATTCACGCATTTGAAAAGAGGACAAAGATACCCTTAAAAAGCCTCTGATTGGCAGACTTTGAGGCAATCCTAAAGGAAAGAATATGAGACATTTAGAGCACAGCACATTTTTAGCACCTTTAAATCGAGTCATGAAGACCATTTTCTAATCTACTTGTATGATGTATCTAGGAAGGCAGGATACAAACAATATGATGTGGCCCTACATCAGGTAGGGAGCTCTCACCTAAGGGTTAGGTGAACCTCAGGGTGACTTGACCTTAAAAACAAACCTCCCTAGATCCTAACTTCTTTTTCTTTTTTTTTAACTTTGACCTTTGCTCACCACTCATCACTCATAAAACTGATCTTTGCATGGTTCATTCCATAGAATTAATTCATTAATTCATGTGATAATTTTTTGAGTGCTTACTAATTACTAGGCACTGTTCTAGGTGCTGCAGCAGAGCAGAAAATAAGATAGGTAGGAAAGAGTACAGTAGAGACACTAAAATAAAAAAAAACAAACCCACTGCCGTCGAGTCAATTGCAACTCATAGTGACCCCACAGGACGGAACAGAACTGCCCCATAGTGTTTCCAAGGCTGTAAATCTTTATGGAAGCAGAATGCCACATCTTTCTCCCATGGAGTGGCCAATGAGTTTGACCTGGCAATCTTTTGGCTAGCAGCTGAATGCTTGAACTACTGTACAACCAGGGCTCCCTAAGAAGTAAATCAGTAAATAAACAATTTCAGAGAGTGATAAATACTATGTACAAGATAAGTAGAGTGGTATGGGGAAAAATTACATTCTGAATGGTAGAGGAGCTATTTTAGACTGGGTGGTCAAGAAGACTTCTCTGAGGAAGTGACATTTAAGCTGAGACTAGAAGATATACAAATACCATCTATAAAGATCTAAAGGAAGATCATTCCAAGCACTTAGGGCCCTAAGGTGAAGAAGCAATAGATTGTTCTAGGATGAAGAAGAAGGCTGGTGAGGCTAAAATACACTGTGTGAGTGTTGGGTGGGCAAACAGCAGCTGAACTGAAAAAAGAGGGGCAGACTGGAGCCACATCATGTAGGATCTTTTAGGCAAGGCACTTGGATTTCATTCTGAGCATAGTAGAAAGGCAATGGAAAGATTTAAACAGGAAAAACATAATATGAATTATATTTTTAAAAGGTCCTTAGGCTGCTGTATGGAGAATGGATCAACGATAGGCAAGAGTAGAAGCAGGGGACCCCATGTTTTAGACTACTGCTAAATCCAGATTGCCATGGGTCAGAATTTACTCAATGGAAACTTTGTTTTAAACTAAGCAAGAAATGATTCAAATTAGAGTGGTATCGGGAAAGATGGAGAAAAGTAGATAAACATATAATTTTAGAGAAAAAGCCAATAGGGTATTTATACGTATACGTATATATTCACCACTCGTCTGTCAGTTTGTGCTACTGTGTTGGCTTGCATGTTCCTATGCTGGAGCTATGCCACCAGTATTTCATATACCAGTAGTCATCCATGGTGGAAAGGTTTCAGTGGAGCTTCCAGACTAAGCCAGCCTGGGGAAAAGGATATGGCGATCTACTTAAAAAAAAAAAAAATTGGCCAGTGAAAACTCTGTGTATAGCAGCAGAACACCATCTGATATAGTTCCGGAAGATGAGCTCCTCAGGTTGGAAGGCACTCAGAATACAACTGGGGAAAGGCTGCCTCCCCACAGTTGAGTCAACTTTAATGACATAGAGGGAGTAAAGCTTTCGGGACCATCATTTGCTGATGTGTCACAACTCAAAATGAGAGCAAACAGCTGCAAATATCCATTAATAATCAGAACGTGGAATGTACAAAGTATGAATCTAAGAAAATTGGAAGTTGTCAAAGCTGAAATGGACTGGCACTGGCCATCTTGAATTGAGCAATCATATGGTCTACTATGCTGGGAATGACAAAATGAAGAGGAATGGCATCTGTTTATTGTCGAAAAGAACATTTCAAGATCTATCCTGAAGTACAACACTGTCAGTGATAGGATAATATCCATACAGCTACAAGGAACACCAGTTAATGCGACTATTATTCAAATTTATGCACTAAACACTAATGTGAAAGATGAGGAAACTGAACATTTTTACCAACTTCTGCAGTCCGAAATTGATCAAACATGAAATCATGATGCATTGATAATTACTGGTAATTGAAATGCGAAAGTTGGAAACAACGAAGAAGGATCAGTAGTTGGAAAATATGGCCTTGGTGAAAGAAACGATGCTGGAGATTGCAGGATAGAATTCTGCAAGAACAATGACTTATTCATTGGAAATACCTTTTCCAACAACATAAACGGTGACTATACACATGGACCTTGCTGGATGGAAGACACAGGAATCAAATCAACGGCGTCTGTGGAAAGAAATGTTGAAGAAGCTCAATATCATCAGTTGAAAGAAGGCCAGGGGCCAACTGCAGAACCGACCAGCAATTGCTCATATGCAAGTTCAAGTTGAAGCTGAAGAAAATTAGAACAAGTCCACAAATGCCAAAGTATGACCTTGAGTGTATCCCACCTGAATTAAGAGACTGTCTCAAAAACAGATTTGACGCATTGAACACTAATGGCCGAAGACCAGATGAGTTGTGGAATGACATGAAGGACATTATACATGAAGAAAGCAAAAGGTAATTAAAAAGACAGGAAAGAAAGAAAAGACCAAAATGGATGTCAGAAGAGACTGAAACTTGCTCTTGTACGTAGAGTAGCTAAAGAAAAGGAAGAAATGAAGAAGTAAAAGAACTGAACAGCAGATTTCAAAGGGTGGCTTGAGAAGACAAAAGAAACTATTGTAATGAAATGAGCAGACCTCAAGTAAGACATTCAAAAGGGAAGAACATGCTTGGCATTTCTCAAGCTGAAAGAAATGGCAAAAAAAATTCAAGCCTCGAGTTGAAGGATTATATGGGCAAAATACTGAATGACGCAGTAAGTATGAAAAGAAGATGGAAGGAATACACAGAGTCACCGTAAAAAGATTTGGTTGATGTTCAACAATTTCAAGAGATAACATATTATCAAGAATAATGGTACTAAAGGAAGAAGTTCAAGCTGCACTGCAGGCATTGGCAAAATACAAGGCTCCAGGAATTTACAGAATACCAACTGAGATGTTTCAACAAATGAATGCAACCCTGGAAGTGCTCACTCGTCTTCAAGAAATTTGGAAGATAGCTACCTGGTCAACTGACTGGGAGAGATCCATATTTGTGCTCATTCCAAAGAACAGTGATCCAACAGAATGTGGAAATTATCAAACAATATCATTAATATCACACACAAGTAAAATTTTGCTGAAGATCATTCAAAAGCAGTTGCAGCAGTACATTGGCAAGGAACTGCCAGAAATTCAAGCCAGATTCAGAAGAAGATGTGGAATGAGGGAAATCACTGATGACGTCAGATGCATCCTGGCTGAAAGCAGAGAATGCCAGAAAGATGTTTAATCTGTGATTTATTGACTGTGCAAAGACATTCGATTACATGGATTGTAATAAATTATGAATAACATTGCAAAGAAAGAGAATTCCAGAACACTTAATTGTGTTCATGAGGAACCTGTACACAGACCAAGAGACAGTCTTTCAAACAGAACAAGGGTATACTGCATGTTTTAAAATCAGGAAAGGTGTGTCAGTGTTGCATCCTTTCACCATATCTATTCAATCTGTATGCTGAGCAAATAATTCGAGAAGCTGGACTATATGAAGAAGAATGGGGCATCAGGATTGGAGGAAGACTCATTAACAACCTGCGATATGCAGATAACACAATCTTTAAGAGAACTTAAAGCACTTAATGATGAAGATCAAAGACTACAGCCTTCAGTATGGATTACACCTTAACATAAAGAAAACAAAAATCATCACAACTGGACCAATAAGCAACATCCTGATAAACGGAGAAAAGACTGAAGTTGTCAAGGATTTCATTTTACTTGGATTTACACTCAACACCCATGGAAACAGCAGTCAAGA
Source organism: Dugong dugon (assembly GCA_030035585.1). Lineage (NCBI taxonomy): Eukaryota > Metazoa > Chordata > Mammalia > Sirenia > Dugongidae > Dugong > Dugong dugon. Next base: position 49,094,760 of record CM057465.1, read on the forward strand.
AATTATTGGACATATTGCATTTGGCAAATCTGCCACAAAAGCCCTCTTTAAAGTGTTAAAGAGCAAAAATGTCACTTAGAGGACTAAGGTGTGCATGACCCAAGTGATAGTATTTTAAACAGCCTCATATGCATGCGAAAGCTGAATGATGAATAAGGAAGACCAAAGAAGAACTGACATCTTTGAATTATGGTGTTGGCAAAGAATATTGAATAGATAATTGACTGCCAGAAGAATGAACATATCTGTCTTGGAAGAAGTACAGCCAGAATGCTCCTTAGAAATGTGCATGGCAAGACTTCATCTCATGTACTTTGGACATGTTATCAGGAGGGACCAGTCCCTCGACAAGGACATCATGCTTGGTAAAGCAGAGGGTCAGCGAAAAAGAGGAAGACTTTCAACAAGATGGATTGACACAGTGGCTGCAACAATGGCCTCAAACATAGCAACGATTGTGACAATATGCACACATAGGAGCCCTAGTGGCGCAGTGATTACGCGTTCTGCTGCTAACCAAAAGGTCTTCAGTTCAAGTCCACCAGCCACTCCTTGGAAACCCTATGGGGCAGTTCTACTCTGTCCTATAGGGTTGCTATGAGTTGGAATCGACTCGATAACAAGGTTTTTTTTTTTTAATACACATATATATAAATATACATGCATATATATTACCAAGAAAGTTGTGGGATGTCGGGGTGAAGTATGTTTAGGAAGTGCAGGGTTAAAAAAAGTGATTGTGGTGTTCATGTCTGTGGTGTTTGTGGAAAATGTCTACAAGTGGCCAGAGGTAAGAAGTTAGTTATTTTGGTAAAAAAATAATTACAGTGTCTCCAACTTATATGAACATGAAATCTTCTTCCCCTTAAAACATCTCTTGGGATTTGTATACACCATAATACACTTTGCAAAACATCTGCCAAAGTAGAATTTTCAAAAGGTTAAAAACACAACTCTTATGTGTTCAAGTCACTAACTTGAGAACCAGCAGATGGTAAAACTGGTTCAAAGGACATTTAAAAAGCTGGCGTATCTTCATGCATTTGAATACAATTGCTAGATTAAATATAAAACTGATTAATGTCCTCTAGAATAATAATCTTTTAGATTTTCTATTCTGTGGCTCAAAATCGTTTACATCTTTACTGGACACTATTTTCTGAGTGATTAATAACAACCTGGTTTGGAAGACAAATTATATGTTTATTTATCAAGTGAACATGTAAACTCACAAAATCTGGACCTTTAATCAAGAGTAAAGAATGAACCCAACAAATACACATTCCACTAAATAGGTTAGTAATTCTTTGGTGGGTCTGTTAAATTATGCTCCCATATAACATCGAAAAGACATGTTGCTCTCCATTTCTTTCATTTCCAAGTCTGGGATAATTTTTCTTAACAGACATCCTTATGATCATAAATAATCTGCAGAGATTATTTGTAATCACATATAAACACACACAAACAATGGTGGTGTAATTGTGTTCAGATCATTTAATTTATATAAATGCAACACAAGGTGTTAACCTCAAGTATATAGTCATATAGTAAATGCACAAACAAAAAACCAAAATAAACAGTAACAAAAAACTACTAACACCAGAGAATTATCTTCCATGTGGAAATTTGTCTAAGGAATCTAGGATTGAACTTTCAAAAGTCTCTGTGTAGTTTGCTCTTCTATCCAGAGGCTATAAAACTAAGCTCAAAAAATTTATCTCCACAGGGTTCACCTATAGTACCTATTACAACCAACCAGTTGCCATCGAGTCATCTTTTACTCATGGAAACCTCATATGTGTCAGAATAGCACTATGACCAATGGGGTTTTCAATGGCTAATTTTTCCAAAGTTGATCATCAGGCTTTCTTCTAAGGCGCCCCTGAGTGGGCTCAAACCTTCAACCTTTCAGTTAGCAGCCGAGCACATTAACCATTTGCACCATTCAGGAGCTCCATAGTACTTATTACTGTGGTTGAATTTCTCTCTCTACAATGTCCCCATAATCTGTTGAGGTTTCCTGGCCTATAAAAAAATAACCTAGGGAAGGCAGAGCTTCTCTTTTGTTCCCATAATTCTTCCCTTGAAACTCCTACTGTAGGGTTGAGCTATTTAAGAAATCTCAAACATACTAAACAAAATTATTGAGCATCCCTCTTGTCACAAGGTGAAAGAACAAATTTTGTGACTGCTCTTGGACTCTCTGGGAAATCTCAACTATAGGTTTACGTATAAAATACATACTGGATTTTTTCCCCCGGAATTTAGGATCTGATCTTGGAAAGCAAAAACAAAAGAGCTATAATAGATTTGGTCACTTGACTAAGATAGAATCATAGACACTTAAAAAGAATAAATCATGGAACAATTGGCTGTTTATTAATCAGAATAACAATAAAATATTTTAAATACAATTAGAAGGAATTTCAGCTCTTTGGAGAGTGAGGACCATTTTTGTTTGTTTTTTAATAATAGTGAGATCAGAGTATCTGCTATTTGACTAGATTGTATAGAAGTTAAAGGATAAACTTTTACTATGTCTGTAAAGAACAGAATACACCAAGACAAATTCAGCATTTTGAAAGAGAGAAAACCAATTTCTAGTGTTGCATGAATATAATATTTGGGAGTAAAAGATTCACAGCTCCTTTTTTTATAAATTGCCTTTTGAATATGTCCCTTAAAACTGAATAAACTTTGCCAAAATTTTAACACATTTACAGATTCATTATTTTCAGATATTATAAACCAAGGAAATAAAGTTTACTTTCTGTAAGCCTTCTATAACTTTTTATATCCATATACGTTTTGCCTTTTGCTGTTCTTTCATATTATAGACAACCTGACACTTTACTTTGGTTCAAAACTATTCTCTTTACCCTGGTAAAATACACCCACTACCTTGATGAACAGTCATATTTCTTTGTCATTATTGTTCCTAATATAGTCTCGATCACACATATTAATTATAATTTTTAGCCAGGATGGAGAAGAATAGAAATCTCTGTTGGGACAGCACGATACTGCTCCTTACCGCCATACCAATTCCTTTTAAACACCTTCTTAAAGTAGCAAAAATAAATACATTCATTAATATAATCCAAAGATGTAACCCCTTTATAACATGTGAAAATAAGATGCCAAATTATACACATATTAAAACAATGTTGGGTGATTAATGTTTTAGTATTCTATTTTACTTAGAAATTACCCAGATATCCCAGATTATCCATTAATCAACTTGATTTAATTTTAGTCCAAGAATTTATAATTAATTTAAAATTTTGGAAGCTATGATTAAGCTGATACACTACAGAACACAACTATTATTGATATAAAATTTTTGTCAAAATTTAATTCAATGAGTTGAACACAAGATTTTATACTTTTTCTTAATTTTAAATAACATTAGCAAAGTAAAGCAATATTAGCTTATCTGATTGGTAATACAGTATAAAAAGTTTAAAGAGTCCTGATTAGCTAGTTTCTTCATAAAAAATAAACCCAAACGTTTATGTAAAATAAAATATATTCTTTGTTTTTCTTTCATCATCAGAGTTTTTAATGAAGAAACTTGTTTAAAATTGTAAGGAAAAAATGGGGATGGGACAGCAAAATCATAGCAGCAAAGTGGTTAAACAAATCGAAAATATTAATGCACAAACATTAAAATATTAAAGCATATATGTTGCGTATAAGATACAGTACAGAACCAGGAGTTGCACTATACTGATTAGTGCTTAACAGAAGAAATGATTAAATTTGTTCTTCCCAGAAGTATATACACGGTTTATTTCCATAGGATTTTCCTATATAGCCAGCAAGCTATTTTCTTCAGTTTTTCACACCTTGATCAAACCTGAATTAGACACCCAGCACTTACAAACACGAAAATTCATTCACAAGAAAAACTAGTATTTCCCTTTCACCAATAAAAAGTAATTTGAAAGCTAACAGTCTATTCTAGGAAATCAAGTTTAGCTGAAAAATTCAGAGATGAAGATCATCTGGTGCAGCAGCATTCAAATATATAAACAGTAAAAATAACACTTAAAACAGCTGCTACAGTGTCACATTTTGGACTCAGTTCATCCAGTGGATTTTTCAGTACAAAACTAGAAATAACCTCTTCTTCATAACATCCATAGTTATCAATATAGTTTTCTTCTTTTCAATGTGAAATAATACTCCAAGATGATCTATATACACAATGTTGTCTGTTCAAGCTGTCATATAAGTATAAATGCTTTCTTAAGAAAAAAAAGTATTTTACAGACAGTGTTATATACATTGTTCAGTTTGATCTGAGGCAAAAGAAGAATGCTAACACAAGTGTGATACGTAAAAAAAAAGATACATAGAAGACATTTAAAAACTTGCATAGAAAACGAGCTTTTAAATGGTAGTGTGATTTTAATTTTCTGAGACTTCAGGTCATTAAAAAAAGGCACACTTACCGCTCTCACTCAACTATATCCCTTTAAGGGAATGTTCTCGAAGAACCCCTTACTTGCTTAGAGTTTTAATGTAACACTAAAAAAAAAAAAAAGAGACAATTTGACCCTGAAGTACTCTAAACTATTTGTTGGAACATTTATCCAACTACTTTGTAAATTAAACACCCAGTAATACAATCCTCTGCAGAAGAAATACACTTATATGTATAAGATATTTCATTCATAATGTTGGATTAAATACTTTCATGGGAGAGTTTAGAGCATATGTTAACAGAAAATAATTTTGCTTTTGGCCAGGTTAGATAAAATAAAATGCAACTGAGAAAATTATCATTGTTATGTGAATAATACGCACTCAAGATTAAGCTAAAAGATTAGTGACATAGCTGAACATACTTGGCTTTTGCAGCCATGGCAGATAAAAATAAAGCAAACAAAAACACACACATTTTCCTCAAAAACACACACTTGTCCAGATCTCAATGAGTTATTCTACTTTCCAGAAGGACTGAAATATTCCCTTAAACAATTTGAGTTCACAAACAGACAACCAAACAAACAATAAAGGCTAATCAACCAGATTCTCTGTCACCTTTTACCACCTGACAGAGATCACTGAATGATGAGACCATAAAACAGATTCCACATTATTGCTGTCATCTGTGGTGAAGAACTGATCAGTATGTGCCTCTGAACTACTAAGAGTAATTATTAGCTTGCATGAGTAAAAGTTACCTTATCTGTATCCTTAAAAAAATAGAAGTATGTTTGGATTTCACAATTCAGCTTAATTTTCACAAATTATATTTGATAGTAAGAACCCAGTCTCAGCAAATACAAATTTTCAAACTAAAACCTATAATCAATACAAAACAAATATCTGGCCAATAAAAAAATTAACCAGAAATAATATTAATTCATTTTTAGATTATCCTTCCATCTTTACAGACACTGATAGACCTTTGGTCTTTAGCAGTAGAGGTAAGTGGTTGGAATTTGGGTACGGATTCAAGTACTGGCTCGACTACACTCTAGCTATGTGTTCTTGGGCTCCTCTCTAGTCCTTGGTTTCCTCATGAGCAAAATGGGAATAATAACTGTATCTCATAGACTTTCATGAGGATTAAACAAGTCAGTTATGGTAAAACACTTAGCAAGTACCTAGCACAGAGTAAGTCCCATAAATGCTAGCTATTATTATTACCATCAGCAGTAGTTCATCATCCCTCTCTTCTTCATACTATAAGTTAATGTGACATCAAGAGGGCTTCCTGTCAATCTGACCCTATATTGACTTGGACAGTCCAAAAGTTAAGGTGATTATAATAATTACCCTGCACATATTTTCAATATTCCAACTATAAATTCTAGAAGAGAATACATTGTCATCCAACATCTTTCTTTTAGTGCAAGCATATAGGTGGTGCACTCAAGTTGCATTTTTTTTGCAAGAATTTATGAAAATTTTTTTGCTTGAAACTGCAAAGAATGAGTCATTTTTGCTGCTAGGGGTTGAGGAATCTGAAAACAGACACCTGGATACAGCCCCTTATTGCACTTGTCATTCATTTGTTTTAGAACCCAATTTGGTATTTTGACATTTGCAGCCACATAAACACAGGACTGATTCCCTGCCCCAACAGGTAGCTACACTGTACAAGTAGCCTTCTAGCCCTTTGTCCTTGCGGTTTCCACTTGTGTTTATGCCCAGAAGGGTGGACTCATGCATTCCCAAGTAAACGCAGCATTTTTCAAAAGCCTCTGTTTAGTAACTGTAGACTCCCATATGTCAAATCCCTACCCAGATTCCCACTACCATTCAGGTGGGAATTAATGAAAACTCTCCTCTAAGGAAAGCTGTTAATGACTGAATACATTGCAACACCATCCCTAGCTTCTTTATAGCACTGAGCTCTGGATTTGTATTCAAGGAACTCCTAGAAAAAACGCAACGATAATAGGAAAACAAAGACCAAATATTTTGTAGGCACAATGCCTTCTATTTTTGATAAATGATCAATTAAACCAAAAGCACTTTAATCCAACATCATCATTTTCTGCCCAAGAAGGACGACTAGTGGTCAAACGTTGTACTCGTCACTTAGTCTCTCATTCTTTGAATTCTTTGGGGATTAAATTTAAAGGAAGTTTTATTTAGGTTTATCGTTGAGGAAAATAAGGTCTTGAAAAGTATGAGTAAGTGGAGCCTCTCTTAGGTCTAATTTCCTTTGGCTATCAATATGCAGTGTAAAGTAATTTACTCAGTTTCCTTTGGTGTAACGCGGAAGAATTTGGTTCTTTGTGCAAAGACAAGCTGTAACCAGTACCCTCAAAAACTGAGAACCTTATAACTTAGCCTTTCTAAAGAATTTTGGTAGATATTTATCTTAGTTCTGACTGGTTTGAGCCTTATAAGAAGGAGTAGGAGTTAAACGCATTTCTTTTGGTCTATTTGTATGCATTGAAACCTCTCCAGTGGAGCTATCCTTGGACAAATATGGTGTTTTTATGCAAATAACACACACCTTTTGCATTTGTTTGCTGCGCACACCCTTCCCCCTCCCCCACGAGGCACCCTCACAAACCCCTCACAAGTGCTGCCATGCCAATCCTCTTCTACATGTTGCTGTAAAAAAAAAAAAAAAAATAGCATAGAGCACTTAGGAAAATAACCTCGCGAGGGTGCGGGGAAGGCGTGGCCAACAAACAAATACAGAGGACACGCATTATTTGAGTAACAATATGGTCAACAGAAACTTGGAATGCTGTACCAAGATTAAGCTCCCCATCCTCACAGCCAAGTATCTAAACAACTCAAGAACCCAATCATCAGAACCCTGCATTCCTCATAACATGACTGAATGTTGACACTCCTGCCTGATTGTGTGTGCCTAGGATTAAATGTGTACCAACATGCTTTTCACTTTTGACCAAAATTGTGTTTTGGAAAGTCAGAACAGCTGGTAGGTAATGAGTGTGTCTGGAAGTAATTGTTTTAAACTCAGAACTTAAAGATCTCTGCAAATCATCTAGGTGTTTGTTTTTCATCATTCAATCAAAGCATGTCTTAAATTTAACACAAAATTGTCCTGTGGGCAGAAGACTCTCACATAAAAGAAAAAATACTCTTAAAGATGGCTAATATAATAACAATACATGAAAAAAAGGGGGGGGGTGGAGAAGAACTAAGAAATATTCTCTTGAAAGTGAACTGATTGAGTTGAATTTGTAGCCAAGAAACGTGAGGGAATGAAGTAATCATGGCATTTCTGACCTACTCAAAGTAAAGGTGTTTTAAATTTCACTTGCTTTCTTGTGTACTTACTCTGCCTCAACACAACTCCCCATAGTGACCACATTCTTTAAAAGACCACCAAGGGCAGAAGTTTAGAGGATGAAGTACTTATGGTGGATTTTGAAGACTGTGTGATGTCACAAAGCTTTAAGGAGACAGAAGAAAAAGGAAGGCTCTTCAGGAAAGATAACCATAAAAGTAAAGGCTAATGATAGAAAATACCATGTTTCCTACTACTTCTTCTATGAAACAATTTTCTGTACACTCACCTCAAGGAGCTTTTTTTTTTTTGAATCATCAGTCTGTATCAATTCCTTCCAGAACATACAAGGTGAAGGTTCTGTTTCAGATGAAGCAGCCCAGGTGGTGGGTGGTAGCATCTCAATTCTTAAAGTACTTACAATGTACCATGAGCTATGTTTGGTGCTGGTGTCCGTAAGTAACACATAGTCCAGTGATGGAGCCAGATTTTTTTTTTTTAATTCAATACAATGGCATGTATACATTAACTAAGCATTTATTGATAGGAAGATCATATGTCCCAATCAGTCCAGCTTACATCTATTGTCCCAGTGTAATGATTAATAGTGTCCAGGTTTGGAAGGCATATTATATGGTTACCCTATTTATTAGGTAATCTATGCATGCCAAGTACCTGAAATAAAAAATAAAACAAAACAAAACAAATGAAAGAAACCTCTGCCCTTAAGGTGTTAACTAATAGGAAAGATAGACAATTAAATAAACAATTTTAATATGTATGATAAGTGTTATTATATATATCATTTTCTGATATATATAGTACCTTCATATATATATATATGGTGTCTTCAAAGCTTATTCGTAGTATATGTGTTACAGGCCAAAGGTCAGGAATACTTTCCAGAGTACAAGGGGCATAAGGTGGGTAGTCTTAAAGGAAAAATGGGAGGTAGCTAAGTGAGGAAAGAATGTTCCAAACAGAGTGAAGGGTAGTTGCGAAAGCAGAGAAGCAAGACAGAGCCTAGCAATTTTCAGAAACTAAAAGCATTTGCTTTGGAACATTACCTGCAAGCAGGGAGGGACAGGAGATGATGCTAGAAAGGGAAATGGGCGGTTCATGAAGAACCACAAGTGACAATTTAAGGTCTGAATTGAATCCTGAAGGATAAGGAGTTATTAATACTTAAAATACAGGATCACTTTGGCTGCAACATGGGGCATAAAAACAGAAGGGACAAAACTGTAGGGAGATGTAAGCAGAACTTTGGGGGCAAAATTTACATAAAATGCCCTTAAGTGAGCTTAATTTGGCATGTGCCTCTTTTTTGCCTTTATTTCTTTCTACTGCTTTCTACTTGGAATAAGAACATGATGGCTGGATTCTAGGAAGTATCTTGTACCTTGAAGAGGGAAGTAACACAGCAATGAGTGAGCAAAGCAAAAAATAAGGAATAAGTCCAGATCCATATCACTTGTGAATTTATCTTATTAACTGTAGATCACCTACCATTGGAATTCATTTTCAAAAGAAAGCAAATCCTTGTATGTTTACATCATTGGACTCAGATATTTCTTCTTAGAAGGGGAACAAAAAATTCAACATTGTTTCAGGGGGTGTATTAGATTTCTACTGCTGCTGTAACAAATTAACACAAATGTGAGAACTTCAAAGAAGGCAAATTTATTATCTCACAGATTCTATAGGTCAGAAGTGTGGGTGGACTCAATTTTCTGCTTAAGGACTCATAAAGCCCAAATCAAGATGTCAGCAGGACTGTATTCTTCTGGAGGCTCTGGGGAAGAATCCACTTTGAATTCAGTGCCTGGCAGTTGTAGGACTGAAGTTCCTATTTCCTTGCTGGAGGTCAAGGGACCAGTCTTGCTCTGAAAGGCTACCTGCATTCCTTCTCATGCTTTCCATGTGGCCCTTTCCAGCAATGGAGAGCTGAATCCCTCTCATGCTTCAAATCTCTCTGACTTCCCCTTCTGCCGCTTCTTTCTCTTCTGCTCTCTGCTGAGAGAAAACTCTGCTTTTCATAGCTCATATGATTGTATTGGGCCCACCAGATAATCCAGGATAATTTCCCTAGTTTAAGGTCTGTAGCCTTAATTATGTGGGAGCCCTGGTGGCATAGTGGTTAAGTGCTCAGATGCTAACAGAAATGCCGGCAGTTCAAACCCACCAGCTACTTCACAGAAGAAAAATGTGGCAGCCTGCTTCCATAAAGATTATGCCTTGGAAACCCTATAGGGCAGTTCTACTCTGTCCTACAATGTCACTGTTGGTCAGAAGTGGCTCAGCAACAATGTCTTTTTTGTTTTGTTTTTAACCTTAATTACAACTGCAAAATCCTTTTTGTTATGTGCAACCTACTCACAGATTCTAGAGATTAAGGCCAGAACATCTTTGGGGGCTATTCTGCCTACCAGAGTAGGGGTGGGTAAAACATTATTGTAACAGTACAGAGACAAAGATAGAAATAGATATACACTTTTTACGTTTTAATTAACTAAGAACTGTCTACATTTAGCCACATATTTCAATGTCAAAATCAATCATCTAAAGTCCAATTCCTTCTTCAATATCATAACCTAAGCCTTCTTCAAATGCAGAATTGAAGGATTCTTCTAAATTATTTTTGACCAGCAGTAGGTATGCTTAGCATCATGGGACGTGCAGTTTTTCCTGGCCTATGTTTATAAAGTTGACCTTTTAGGACTGGCCCTGTTTAATTTTGAGGCATAAAAAAATTAAAACTTTGAGGAATTTCTTCAGTAATCCTTGCTTATTTAAACTCATTTTAAAAAATTTTTAATTGAATTGCATATTGCTAGATGCCATCAAAAAATTCTGACAGACAGTTATTGAGTGCATGAGTGACAGTCTTCACAATGCACAAATCAATCACACCACCTCTAAACTTAAAAAATTCGATTTATTTTAAGGGAGCTGGTAATCTTTAATGCTTTAATTGCATGGCCTACTGTGTAACAGGTAACCTTCTATATGTACAATTACTTTTCATGCCATAGTTGTACCAGTGTATTTTAATTATTTATAGTTATTAAACATTTCAAATAGTATTGTTTATAATTTATTTGTAATTATTAAGTATTTCAAACACTTGAAAACATACATGTACCTACCACCCAGATTTAGTAGGTATTGGCATTTTGCCACATTTGTTTTGGGTTACTTTCCTGTTTTAACAACCAAAGATATCCAACTAAAGCACAATCCCATTCATTCTCTTCTTTCCTTCCCTAGAGTTAACCATTATCCTAAAGTTGGTGTGTACCATTTCATAAATATTGCATATGCACTCATAAAAAAATTATCATTTTGTGTTATATACTTAGGATACAGATAAACTATTATAACAAAGAAACCCCAAAATACAGTGACTCAAAAATATCATGACCTAATGAGAAGTCCAGTGATAGACTAGCAATACAGAGAAGGTGGATGGCCCTGACCCACAACATTGGACAGGATTTAGTTTTCTTCTCTTGTTGCTCCATTATTACCTTGGGTGTCCTCATGATTGATACTGATTGTTGTATTCCAGTCATTGAATAGGAAACGACAGGTAGTGATGGACAAGCAGCACCTTTTCATATCTACATATGTTGACCCTGAAGTTGCCCACATAATCCTGCTCACATCACACTGAGCAGAATGTCCAGCTTCATGGCCGTATGTTCTGCTGAATCTTGGGTGTGGGACTGTTCTCCTATTGGAAAAAAGAAGGCTAAAATGGATCCCAAGAGACAATTATTCACTTGTTTGTTTATGATTGCTGTCATTGTGTGTAACCTTTTATAATTTAATTTTTTACTCTCAACATTGCATTTTTGAGATTTATCCCTATTGTTAGCTATACATCTATTTCTGTTGTTGTTGTTGTTAGGTGAAGTCAGGCCAGTTCCTACTCATAGCGACCATATGTACAATGGAACGAAACACTGCCTAGTCCTGTGCCAACCTCACAATCATTACATCTATTTTTAGTCATCTTAATAACTGTATAGATTACATCATATGGATAAAGTACACTTTATCCACTCTTCTACTGATGGATGTTGAGGAGTAAGAATCTAGTAAATAACACCTATCTTTTCTTACAGAAAGGAACCCTGGTGGAGGAGTGGTTAAAGCAATTCACCGCTAACCAAAAGATTGGCGGTTCGAAACCACCAGTGGCTCCACTGGAGAAAGACATGGCAGTCTGCTTCCATAGAGATTTACATCTTTGGAAATCCTAAGGGGTTGCTATGAATCAGAATCGACTGGACTGCAGTGGGTTTGCTTTGGTTTTGAGTTTTAAATTGACAATCAGTTTTATCATGCAGGAAATTACCTTGATGCAATGTTAGCCTCTAAGTACACCACCAGGCAAGGTATTCCAGAGGTAATGGAACAGAAGGTCTCACAGATGAAGTTAAGATTCTCAAATCACATATCATATTAAATCACTTAAAACACACAGTGAGAAGGAAGGGGAAAGAAAGAGATAGTGTAAGTTATCCCACTTAGGACAGGGTGCAAGTAGGAGAAAGGACCACATGACCTGAGTCCTGTCTCTCTCTGCTGCATCAGCCCTCCCTGTTGATGATGTGGTTGTGAAGACCAGAATTGATTTTCAAGCAAAGGGGTCCACAGACAAAAGTTGGCTGGGCCAAGACACATTTCACTCAATCAAAGAGGCTTGAGACGTGTATGACTGGCAACAGCTATAGCTTACAAATATGCCTGATGACTTTACAAGGATCACTCTCGTTTACTCTCCAAGATTTTACCTTTCTTCATTGGACCCCAGTTAATGCTTCTAACAGGGCAACAGCTAAGGTAGTATCCCTTCCCCTTATTATGTCCTCTTAAGAGTACTAGTTTGGTATGCATTTCCATTTTCCTTTAATGTTTTTTATATATTCCCACCACCTTAAAATTTTCATTTTCCCTTTTTAAAAGGCTTGATGGTTCTCTAGGGTCTCCAATTTTCCTACATAAATTTCCCTTCTTCAAACTTAATCAGCCTGTCTTTCTGTTTGTTGCTGTGTTTTTATTTTTCCACTATACCATTAACTTAAAACATGTTTTTTCAAACCTGTTCAGTTTCTCCCTTGAATTCCTAAGCATACCTGATTCCTAGAGACAGGTTACTCAAAGCACGTATTTTTTAGTTGCTTTCCTAGTCACTGGTTTGCAAGGATTTCATTGAGTTCTCTACTTCAACCCCCACCACCACCAATGGCACATCTCTTTAGAATTTGTACCCCATTCCTTTATTTGTTTAAGAATAATAACACTTACTATAATTTGGATTTTAATTCAGGTCTGCACTTAATGTAACTTTTAATTCCAAATCTCATGATGGTAATGTTTAACAACCGGCTTTCAAGGGGAAGTGGGGCAGTGGCGGGCAGCCCTAATACGTAGGGTTTGCCAATTTTGGTGATATAAATACTCACACCATGGCCAAGTTCAGGCTACCAATGTGACATCAACCACCTCATAAAATTACTGATAATTTAACAATTATCTCTCATACTTGTACAAACTGGCTTCAGCATACCAGTTGGTGACCTTTTTGCCTGTGAACAAGCTTTGTAAATTCAAAGTTAGTTCCTCTTTAGTCTTGGAAGCAAAATGAAATTTGAGGCAGCCTATCTAAGAGTATATACCTAGGCCTAGTTCTAGAAGTATACAGCTAAAACCTCTGCCAGTGTTCTGTAATTCATATGGAACTCAGTTCTACCTTGCAGCTTAAAACCAGCAAATGTTGTCCTGCTCAACAATGGCTTAAAAAATCTGATCCTGCTTCACCCTGACCTCTAATACCTGGTCTACATGTAGATTTAAGTCAGGCTGCAGAAGTCTGTGTTTTCAAGTTCCCCCCGTTTGATTAAGATACCCCTTGGCCTATGTCTTTGCTGAAACTCACCACCTGCTGAGCAGTTGCTTTTGCTAAGAGGAGTCCAGAACTAGGTGATGTTTGTTTCAGGCCTCATATGTACAGTCTTTGTTTCTAAAAACAGTCACACATGTGGACAAAGCCACTGTAAGCTGCAGTAACTTACTAAGGTATAAATCCCACATGGCTACAGCCTATCATAGTACCTCCAACACATAGATGCACCTACCCTGGCCACACTAGGAGCCTCTTTTTTCCACATGTACTTTGCTCCTTGTGTTAGGATGGGTTTTCTAGAGAAGCAAAATCAGTGAAAACCAAACCAAAACCAGACCTGTTACTGTCAAGTTGTTTCCTGCTCAGAGGGACCCTATAGCACAGATTAGAGCTGCCCCATAGGGTTTCCTAGGCTATAATCTTTATGGAAGCAGACTGTCACATTCTTCTCCCACAGAGTGGATGATGAGTTTGAATTGCCAACCTTCTGGTTAGCAGTTGAGAACTTAACCACTGTGCCACAGGGCTCCTAAAATCAGGGAAACGTATACATATATATATATATATATAGAGAGAGAGAGAGCTTTATCTCAAGGAAATGGCCCACATAGTTATAGAGGCTGGCAAGTCCCAAGTCACTAGGTCAGGTGTCAGGCTGGAGGCTTCTCCTGACTTACATAACTGCAGGGGCTGACGAATCCAATATTGCAGGTCAGATAGCAGGCTGCTGGTTCACAGGTTGTGGAGGTCAATAAATGCCAAGATCAGCAGGCAATACGGCAGACCACTGGCTCAAGTCCCAAGAACCAGAGATCAGATATGATGAGCCATATGCAGGATCCAGATTGGCCAGCAAGCTTTGCCAGAATGTCCATATAGATTGGAGGCAGGCTACACCCCTGAGGAAACTTCCTGTACAACTGATGGGCTGATCACATCAGATCACATGATGAAGGTGATAACATTGTATCACAAAATGGAAGATAACTATGTCATTACATAACTGCCAAACCACTGAGAATCATGGCCCAGCCAAGCTGACACACAATCTTAACCATGACACTCCCCCCCATTTTATTTCTTGCTTGTTTCTCAATGTTGGGATTTAAGGAGACCCAATGAATAGCATGTCTACCAAGAATTATTCAAGAAATGTGACAAGGGAAGATGGGAGACGGAGATCAAAATATTACCTTTTCACTGACAAAACTTAACTAGGGAATATGCTTATAGCTGCAAGAAAAGGTCTTTCTAATTCTGAGCCCCAGAACCCACGTCATAGGTAGTGGTCACCTAGAGTAGTTCTCCCTATCCCAAAAGGGCAAAACTGACCTCTATTAACCTTCAGGAATGGAGCAGAGCACAATGTGCAATTCTTTTGTTTTATTTATTTTATTATTTTTTATTGTACTTCAGGTGAGGGCTTACAGAACTAATAGTTTCTCATGAAACAGTAGTACACATGCTGTTTTATGACATTGGTTAACAACCCCACAACATATCAACCCTCTAACTTCTCAACTTTTTTTTTTTTTTGGTGAAAATACACATAGCCAAAGATACACCATTTCAAAAATTTCTACAGGCACAGTTCAGTGACATTGACTACGCTCTTCCAGTTGTGCTGTTATTCTCACTTAAGATGAAGGCTTGCAGAACAAGATAGTTTCTCATTTAACAGTTACTACACATGTTGCCCTATGACAATGGTTAACAATCTCACAACACATCAACAATATCCTTACTCAACCTTGGGTTCCCTGTCACCAGCTTCCTTGTCCCCTTCTGCTTTCTGGCCCTTGTCACTGGACTCCTGTACCTCATTAGTCTCATTTGGTTTTACGGGGCTGTCCACTCCCAGGCTGAACAGTGAACCTTGGAGGTAACTTCACCACTTAAATAAAAGAGTGTCTGGCGGCCATACTCTTGGGGTTTCTCCAGTCTCCTTTAGGCCAGTAAATCTGGTCTTTTTCTTCTGAGTTAGAATTATGCTCTACATCCTTCTCCAGCTCTGTCCAGAACCCTCTGCTGTGATCTTGGTCAGAGCAGTCAGTGGTGGTAGGCGGGCACCATCTAGCCGTACTGGACTCAGTCCGGTGGAGGCTTTGGTAGCTGTGGAAAATTAGTCCTTCGGACTAATCTTTCCCTTGTATCCTGTTGTCGTCATTCTCCCTTGCTCCCGAAGGGATGAGACCAGTGGAGTATCTTAGATGGCCGCTTACAGGCTTTTAAGACCCCAGACACTACTCACCAAGGTATAATGTACAGCATTGCCTTTATAAGCTGTGTCATGCCAATTGAGCTAGATGTTCCCTGAGACGATGGTCCCCACAGTCCTCCGCCCAGCAATTCAGTCCCTCAGGGAGTTTGGATGTGTCTATGGGGCTTCCATGACCTTTCCTTGTACAGGTTGTGCTAGTTTCCCCTGTATTGTGTACTGTCTCACCCTTCACCCAAGATACCACTTATCTATTGCCTATTTAGTATTTCCCCCCCACCCCTCCCATCCCTGGTAACCAACAAAGATTGTTACATTTTGTGTGTGAACTTTTTCATGGGTTTTTACAATAGAGGTCTCATACAATATTTGTCCTTTTGTGATTGACTTATTTCACTCAGCATAATGTCCTCCAGTTTCATCCATGTTATGAGATGCTTCAGTGATTCATCGTTGTTCTTTCTCATTGCATAGTACTCCATTGTGTGTATGTACCATAGTTTGTTTATCCATTCATCTGTCGATGGGCATCTAGGTTGTTACTATCGTTTTGCTATTGTGAACAATGCTGCCATGAACATAGGTGTGCATATGTCTATTCGAGTGACGACACTTATTTCTCTAGGATATATTCCTAGGAGTGGGATTGCTGGATCGAATGGTATGTCTATTTCTAGCTTTCTGAGGAAGCACTATATCATTTTCCAAAATGGTTGTATCATTTTGCATTCCCACCAGCAGTGCATAAGAGTTCCGATCTCGCTGCAGCCCCTCCACCATTTGTTATTTCCAGTATTTTTGATTCGTGCTAGTAATGCTGGGGTGAGATGGTATCTCATTGTGGTTTTAATTTGCATTTCTCTAATGGCTAGTGATCGCAAGCATTTCCTCATGTGTCTGTGGGCCATTTGAATGTCTTCTTTGGTGAAGTGTCTGTTCATTTCCTTTCCCCATTTTTTAATAGGATTGTTCGTCTTTTTGTTGTAGAGGTGTTGGATTTTCTTGTACATTATGGAGATTAGACCTTTGTCTGACTTGCACTGTCCAAAACTTTTTTCCCAGTCTGTAGGTTCTCTTTTTACTCTTTTGGTGAAGTCTTTTAAAGAGCATAGGTGTTTGATTTTTAGAAGATCCCAGTTATCTGGCTTATCTATTGGAGTTTGTGCGTTGATGGTTATGGTTTGTATCCTGTTAATGCCGTGTATTAAGGCCTGAAGTGTTGGTCCAATTTTTTCTTCTATGAGCTTTATAGATTTAGGCTTTATATTCAGGTCTTTGATCCATTTTGAAGTAGTTTTTGTATACGGTGTGAGGTATGGGTCCTGTTTCATTTTTTTGCAGATGGATATCCAGTTTTGCCAGCACCATTTGTTAAAAAGACTGTCTTTTCCCCATTTGATGGACTTTGGGCCCTTGTCGAAGATCAGGTGACTGTAGGTGGATGGATTTACATCTAGGTTCTCGATTCTGTTCCATTGGTCAATGTATCTGTCGTTGTACCAGTACCAGGCTGTTTTGATTACTGTAGCTGTATAGTAGGTTCTGAGGTCAGGTGGGGTGAGTCCTCCAACTTTATTCTTCAGTAGTGCTTTACTTATTCGGGGCTTCTTCCCTTTCCATATAAAGTTAATGACTAGTTTTTCCGTCTCTTTGAAGAACGCTGTTGGTATTTAAATCGGGATTGTGTTGTATTTGTAAATTGCTTTGGGTATAATTGACATTTTCACAATGTTGAGTCTGCCTATCCATGAGCATGGTATGTTTTTCCATTTATGTAGATCCCTTTGGGTTTCTTGCAGTAGTGTTTTGTAGTTTTCTTTGTATAGGTCTTTTACATCCCTGGTCAGATTTATTTCTAAGTATTTTATCTTTTTAGGGGCTATTGAAAATGGTATTGTTTTCCTGATTTCCTTTTCATCATTCTCCTTACTGGTGTATAAGAATCCAACTGATTTTTGAATGTTTATCTTGTATCCTGCTAATCTCCTGAATCTTTCCATTAGTTCCAGTAGATTTCCCGTGCAGTCTTTAAAGTTTTCTGTGTATAATATCAAATCATCTGCAAACAGGGACAGTTTAACTTCTTCATTGCCAATTTGGATGCCCTTGATTTATTTTTCTTGCCTTATTGCTCTAGCTAGAACTTCCAGTGCAATGTTAAATAGGAGTGGTGATAGAGGGCGCCCCTGTCTTGTTCCTGTTTTCAAGGGGAATGTTTTCAGCCTCTCTCCATTTAAATGATGTTGGCCAATGGTTTTCCATAGATGCACTTTATTATGTTGAGAAATTTCCCTTCTATACCTATTTTATTGAGAGTTTTGATCAGGAATGGGTGTTGGACTTTGTCAAATGCCTCTTCTGTGTCAATTGAGATGATCATGTGATTCTTTTCTTTCCTTTTATTTATGTGGTGGATTACGTTGATTGATTTTCTAATGTTGAACCATCCTTGCATACCTATTATGAATCCTACTTGGTCCTTGTGTATTATTTTTTGGATGTGATGCTGAATTCTATTGGCTAGAATTTTATTCAGAATTTTTGCATCTATATTCATGAAAGATATTGGTCTGTAATTTTCTTTTCTTGTGACATCTTTTCCTGGTTTTGGTATCAGCGTTATGCTGGCTTCATAGAATGAATTTGGAAGTGTTGCTTCATCTTCTATGCTCTGAAATAGCTTGAGTAGTACTGGTACTAGCTCTTCTGTGAACGCTTTGTAGAATTCTCCAGTGAAGCTATCTGGGCCAGGGCTTTTTTTGTTGGGAGTTTTTTTTATTATCTTTTCAATCTCTTCTCTTGTTATGGGTCTGTTCAGATTTTCAACATCAGTTTGTTGTAGTCTGGGTAGGTAGTGTGTTTCTAGAAATTTATCCATTTCTTCTGGGTTTTCAAATTTGTTCAGCATAGTTTTTCATAATATTCTGTTATGATCCTTTTTATTACACTTGGGTCTGTTGTAATGTTGCGCATTTTGTTTCTTATTTGGGTTATTGGTGTCCTCTCCTGTTTTTCTCTTGTCAGTGTGGCCAGTGCTTTGTCAATTATGTTGATTCTTTCAAAGAACCAACTTTTGGTTTTGTTGATTCATTCCATTGATTTTCTGTTTTCTATTTCATTTATTTCTGCTCTGATCTTTACTATTTCCTTTCTTCCTGTGGTTGTGGGCTTTTTTTGCTGTTCTCTTTCTATTTGTTTGAGTTCTGTAGTTAATGTTTTGATTTTGTCCCTTTCTTCTTTTTTGATGTGCTCATCTATTGCTATAAATTGTCCTCTGAGGACTGCCTTTGCTGTGTCCCAAAGGTTTTGGTATGATGTGTTTTCATTCTCATTTGATTCTAGGAATTTTTTGATTCCATCTCTGATTTCTTCTATTACCCACTGATGTGTAAGCAGGGTATTATTCAGTTTCCGTGTAGTTGATTTTTTTTCCTTGCTCATTCTATTGTTAAATTCTGCTTTGATGGCATTGTGTTCAGAGAAGATACTTTGAATTATCTCAACGTTTTGGATCTTGTTGAGGATTGCTCTGTGGCCTAACATGTGGTCTATTCTGGAGAACGTTCCATGTGCATTGGAAAAGAATGTGTACTTTGCAGCGGTTGGATGGAGTGTTCTATATATTCTATGAGGTCAGGTTGGCAGATTGTGCCCTTTAGGTCTTCTGTATCTTTGCTGAGTTTCTTCTTAGTTGTTCTGTCCTTTACTGAGAGTGGTGTGTTGAAGTCTCCTACTATTATTGTGGAACTGTCAGTTTCTCTTTTCAGTGTTGTTAGAGTTTGTTTTATGTATTTTGGAGCCCTGTCATTGGGTGCATAGATGTTTATTATGGTTATGTCTTCATGATGGATCGTCCCCTTAATCATTATATAGTGTCCTTCTTTGTCTTTTATGGTAGATTTCGTTTTAAAGTCTATTTTATCTGAGATTAGAATTGCCACTCCTGCTCTTTTTTGGTAGTTGTTAGCTTGATATATTTTTTTCCAACCTTTGATTTTTAATAAATTCACACCTCTGTTTCTAAGGTGTGTCTCTTGTAGACAGCATATTGATGGATCCTGTTTTCCTATCCATTCTGTGACTCTCCATCTCTTTATGGGTGCATTGAGTCCATTTACATTCAGTGTAATTATTGATAGATGTGGGTTTGTTGCTGTCATTTTGTAGTGCTTTTTTTTTTGTGGTGCTGACGTTTTCTTTGTTCTTGTTACTCTCTTGTGCTGAGTTACTTTTGTTTGTGGATTTTTTTTTTTTTTAATTTCTTTTGTTTTTGTATGTTTTGTTTTTGCTGAGACTTTATGTTTTTCCTCTTTTTTTTATGGGTATGTTTGTTAACTTTCTTTGTGGTTACCATAAATTTTACTCTTTTCTTTCTATGTTTGAAGCAGTCTACCATTACTCGGTATCATCTTGCCTTCCTCTCCATTAGAAGGTCCTATACCTATGCCGTTTATTCCCTCTTTTATTGTTTTGATGTTGTTGTCATTTACTGATTAACTGCTCTGATTCCCTGTTGTATTTCTTTTGGTTTTGGATAGTCCTAGAGAGTTCACTTCCTGGAATGGTATCTGGTTCGTATGATCCTGCATCCTAGGTCCTGCCTGAGGGTTGAAGCTGTTTATCCTCAGATTGAAGAACTCCCTTTAATAATTCTTGTAAGTTTGGTTTGACTTTTGCATATTCCTTTAGTTTCTGTTTATCTGGGAATGACCTAATTTCACCATCAAATTTGAATGAGAGTTTTGCAGGATATATTATTCTTGGCTGACAATTTTTTTCTTTCAAGATTTTATATATGTCATCCCACTGCCTTCTTGCTTGCATGGTTTCTGCCAATAATCTGAGCTTAGTCTTATTGTTTCTCCTCTGTATGTGACTTCTTGTTTTTCACGAGCTGCTCTCAGGATTCTTTTTGTCTTTAGTTTTGGCAAGTGTGAATATGATATGTCTTGGTGATTTTCTTTTGGGGTCTCTTCTACATAGGGTTCGTTGAGCTTCTTGGATGGCCAGCTTTTCATCTTTCATGATATTGGGAAAGTTTTCTGTCAGCAGTTCCTCAATGATCCTCTCTGTGTTTTCTGTTTTCTCCCCCTGTGCTGGGATGCCAATCACTCATAATTTTTTGCTTTTAATTGTGTCCCACATAACTCTCAGGGTCTCTTCATTTTTCTTTGTTCTTTTTTCTGAGTTTTCCTCAAACAGAGCTGTATCCAAGTGTTTGTCTTCAATCCCACTGATCCTGTCTTCCACCGTTTCAAATCTGCTTCTAAGCCCTTCTATGACACCGTCCATCTCTGAAATCTTGTTGTTTATCTTTTGGATTTCTAATTGTTGTCTTTGCATAATTTCTAGTTGTGAATTTATTTTGGCATTTTGTTCCTGCATTATTTTCCTGAATTCTTCCAATTTTTTGTCTGTATTTTCCATGAATTTGTCTATTTTTTCCTCATGTTTGTCAGCTGTTTGCCTCAGTTCTTGGAGAATTCTGAGTATTAGAGATTTGAATTCCCTATCAGGTAGTTCTAGTGCATTTTCTTCCACAGGAGTGTCATCTGGTGTTTTAATTTGGATGCCTACTGGAACCATCCTGTCCAGTTTTTGTAAATGTTTTGATATTTTCTGCTGTCTTCGGGGCATTCAGTAGTTATTTCTCTCATTTATTGATTGTAGATTTGTTTGTTTCATCCCTTTTTTTAAAAAAAAATTGACTATGTCTGAGCAGGCAGACTGTGTGTTCTTTGTTGTTTGCTCATCTGTGGGAACAATAATTTTGCTTCCTTCTTCAACTGGCAGGGTCAGTCACTCAGATATGGTACGGCAGGACTGGTCTAGCTGAAGAGGAGTTACTGGGATGGGTTGTTTGTGGCACTTACTACAGCCACCAGAGCGGGTCGGTAATCAGTGCAGGGCAGGTTCCAGTAGGCTGTGCCTGTGCTGCTTGGTGGTGTGACGTCAAGCACACAGTGCAGGTAGGCAGGAGGCAGTGGGGAGATTGTTATGTGTAGAGCTAAGATGGATATGGGAGAGAGGAGAGAGGAACAGGAACCAAAAACATACAAACAAACTAAAAAGAATGCTAGGGGAGCTTGCTGTTGGAGTGGAGAGATGCGAGACTATGAAATGGAGAAAAACAGAAAGGGGAGGAGGAAGTAATGAAAAGAATGAATAAATAAGAATCGGAAAGGTTAAAGAACCGCAAAGTTCCCAGGGATCCCACTGGTGCAGCTATGAGGTCTGGGGAAGTCGCTCTCAGGTTTTGTGGTACAGCCTGGCTAGAAGGCGTAGAGGTATACAATGCCAGGTATTCAGGGAACAGAAAGAGAAGAAAGATATGGACAGATGAGAAACTAAGCAATGAAGAAAGACAAAAAGGGAAAAAAGAGGAAAAAGAAAATGAAACAAATTTAAAAAAATTAAAAAAAACTAGGCCCCCAAAGAAACAGGGGGAAAAAAAAAAAAAACAACGTAAAAAGAAATGCCCTCAGGGATCCCTCTGCATGTCTGTGGAAGCCAAAGGGGAGTCTCCCGGCCACGCAGCTCAACCTGGCCAGAAAGGGATCCCAACTCAAGAAAAGGAAAAGAAAACAAACAAACAATTCCAAACAAACAATTGAACAAAAACCCCAGGATCCCACCAGCATGGCAGCCCAAATCGGGAAGCAGCTCCACACTCGAACGGAGGTCCTCAGCCTCTCAGGAAGAAGCAAAGATTGTGCATGGAGCCAGGTACTTGAACGAAGGTAGGGGGAGGTGGCGAGAGGCAAGTAAGAAATCAAAAGAAGCAGAAAAAAAAAAGCAACACTAGCAGCCAACAAATGGCACCCAGAGAGCCAGCTAGTGTGGGCTGGTGTTTCTGGACAAGAGACTGTGTCAATGGGAAGCAGAGGGGGTCGAGCATGGGTGAAGAAGGGTACAGAGTGGGAAAGCATATATCACAAATTACCGAAGCTCTGTAGCCCCTGAGGAAGAAGCAAAGATGGTGCACGGAGCGAGGTACTCGAGCGAAAGGATGGGGAGGTGGGGAGAGGCAAGGAAGAAATAAAAAGAAGTGGAAAAAAAGCAACACCAGCAGCCAACAAATGGCACTCACAGAGCCACGCATTCGGGTGTGTGGAATCCAAGCAGCCACTGTTTCCCGATCAAGAGACTGTGGCCGTGGGAAGCAGAGGAGGCCGAGTCGGGGTGAAGAAGGGTGGGGGGTGGGAAAGCGTATGTTGCAAAGTGCCGGTTGTTTTATCTCCTGCTGGAAGCTCTGTGAGGCTGCTTTCTCGTACCCCCTGTCTGCTGGTCTCCGATAGGAGTCCAAGATGGTGGATCCGCGCTGTGTTAGCTGGTAGGGGAACCTCTGCGTGAATCTCTCCTCGCTGTCTGTTCTCTGTCAGTTTTCTCACTCCACTTGGTGCTTGGCTGAGTTCTTTATCTCTTCATTTGATGTTTCAGGGTTTCAGGATTGTTGTATTCTCTGTTTGGCTTAGTTTTTCGGCTCTTTGCTGTGGAGGGAAGGCGTGGTGCTTCTGCCTAGAGTGCCATTTTGCTAGAACTCCCTAATGTGCAATTCTTGCATGTGGCATACTCCCAAGAAAAACTGAGAAAGGAGTCAAGTCATGCAAGTTATTTTCCTTATGTTGAACTTGCTAATAATTCAGGGCTTTGAGCTGGTTCGATCCAGTTTGAACCCCTGCTGAGAATTTGCGTTTCTCACAAGTTCCCAGATGATGCCAATGCTGCTGGTTAGGGACCAATTCTGAGAACCACTAGTATAGTAGGTGTTCTTAAAATGTATTATACATGAGAATGACCTGGGGATTTCATTAAAATGTAGATTCTGATTCAGTATATCTCGAGTAGAAATGCAAATTCTCAGTAGAGATTTGAACCAGAACAAACTAGTTCAAAACCCTGCAATAATTTACCCTCTTCCTCTTCCTCTGGGGAGGAGAACATGAGAAGTTGAACTAATTGACACCCTTCTGTAGAAGTAAAACATCATGGGTGTAAAAGGGTTTCAGCCTAACAATGAACAACTTTTTGTTTTCCAGTTTTCCACTATTAAAAACAATCTGTGAGGAGGCAGGACCAAGATGGTGGAGCAGTCAGACACTTCTGGTGGTCCCTCTTACAACAAAGACGTGAAAAAACAAGTGAATCTATTATATATAACAATCTAGGAGCCCTGAGTATCAAAAGCAAAGTTGAGAAATCAGACTGAGTTGCAGGGGGAGAGAGAGACAGTTTGGAAGCAGTGAGGAGTTGCCAGACCTGACCCAGCAGGAGCCAGAGCCTTTTAGCCCGGATTAGCTCGTGGTATGCAGTGAGGCAAGCAGCGGCACTTGGGAGGCATTTTCCACATTGGGAGAGACCCAGTGGCAGAGAGTCTACTTGGCCATCCAGAACCAGTGAGAAGCAGCCCTTGATTGGTGAAAGATAAGTACTTGCGTCTGGCCTGCTGCACAGATTAAAAACACCCTCCTTTGGGAAAAACTTCTCTCCCATTTACCTCCTGACTCCTTGCTCTGCACTGGGTCCACGATGGCTTCAGAAATTGCTAAGTCTCCTGGGAAGGAAGTAGGACCCATCATGCATCTTGAGCCATTCTCCTGGCCTTGGAGAGGGAACAAATTAACAAACAGGGGAAAAATACATTGCCAGCTCCCCTAAGCCAGGAACTCAGGGTAGGCACAGCTCCTTTGCCTAGGTACAGGCATAAGGGGTCCACGGAATTTGAGTGCCTTTACACCTGCATAGACTTGTGTAGGCCCATTTCAACAGCATGGGCCCTCATTACCACAATACAGCAGAGTATGTACCTGAAGTCTAACTTCAAATGTTTCAGCTGTGAAGTGGCAGGTTTGTGACATTTGCCACTGCTCTGCCCATTAAGCAGGGTCTTCACCTACCCACTTCAGGATCTTGAGGACTGGTGGCTCCACCATGCCACCTAGCCACCTGCAACAGGGGCCCAAGAATAAGTGGTGTCCTGTAGTCTGTATACCTATCAGCATTGGGTGCTCATAGTCCAGTTGCAAAACCCACCCACCTACGTGCTCTAGGGAACAGGGACACGCTTTCCTCCCAGACATTTGGGGGTGGACATTGGCCCCTGCCTTGCTCAGTGTATGACCCAATGCTAAGGCCGGATGCCTGTACCAACACCAATCACCCACGCCTGTCTAGGACTGTAGGTGAGAGCCTGCACCACACATTTGGTGGCCAAGTACTGGGACACCTGAGCTGAATCCACACAGGAGGAGTGGGCAGACTCCTGGGCTTACATACATAGTGGCAGTTCTGGCCACGTGGTGGCAGGACTTTGGAGCTTCAGGGGTGCCGGTGATCAGGCTAGCTCACACGAACAGCCTATTTGGGCATATCAAAACAAAACAAGAAGCTAGGACACAGTAAGCAAACACAAAATCAATAAATATAATAACTTATTGATGGCTCAGAGAAAACAGTCAATATTAAATCACATAAAGAGGCAGTCCATAATGGTTTCAGCAAGCTCCCACAATAAAGAATCAATAAATTCTCTGGAGGAAGAGAATTTCTTGGAATTGCCAGAGGCAGAATACAAAAGATTAATATACAGAACTCTTCAAGAGATCAGGAAGGGGATCATGCAAAATGCAGATGAAGAAATAGAGGAACCTAAGAAGATGAGAGAAGAACAAAATGACAAATCTAACAGGCTGCAAGAATCCATAAGGAGACAGCAATAGAAATCCAGAAGATTAACAATAAAATTTCAGAATTAGACAACTCAACAGAAAGTCGTAGTAGTAGAACTGAGGCAATGGAAGTCACAATTAGTGAGACTGAACATAAAGCACTTGACATCAACTTATTTGAGGAAAAATCAGATAAAAGGATTAAAAAAAATGAAGAAACCCTAAGAATTATGTGGGACTCTATCAAGAATAACCTACGAGTGATTGGAGTACCAGAATAGGGGAGATAACAGAAAATACAGAGAGAATTGTTGAAGATTTGTTGGCAGAAAACTTCTCTGATATTGTGAAAGATGAGAAGATATCTAACCAAGATGCTCTTCGAAACCCACATAAGGTAGACCCCAAAAGAATGTCACCAAGACATATGATAATTAAACTTGCCAAAACCAAAGATAAAGAGAGAATTTTAAGAGCGGCTAGGGATAAACGAAAAGTCATCTACAAAGGAGAGTCAATAAACCTAAGCTTGAACTACTCAGCAGAAACTGTGCAGGCAAGAAGGCTGCCAGCTAAGAATTCTATATCCAGCAATATGGTCTCTGAAATATGATGGCGAAATTAGGGCATTTCCAGATAAACAGAAGTTTAGGGAATTTGCAAAAAACAAACCAAAATTACAAGAAATACTGAAGGGTGTCCTCTGGTTAGAAAATAATAACATCAGATAACAACCCAAGACTAGAACACAGGACAGAGTAACCAGTTATCAACCCAGATAGGCAAGACACAAAAGTAAATCAAAGATAAAACACTGAAAATAGTGAAACAAAAATGTTAATATGTAAAAGATGATGACATTAAAACAAAAAAGAGGGACTAAAAAAGGTAGACATTGATTTTTCATATGGAGAGGAAGTCAAGGCAACAAAAAGAAATAAAAGACTGGTTTAAACTTAGAAAAATAGGGGAAAATATTAAGGTAACTACAAAGGAATCTAACAATCCTACACATCAAAATAAAAAACAAGAAAAATATAAATTCTTAGGAAATACAAAATCAACAACAATGAAAAAGATGAAAATAAAATACACAAAGAAAAACAACTAGGCACAGAAAATTAAGGAGAACAAAGAAACTGTCAACTGCACACAGAAAAGGACATCAAAATAACAGCACTAAACTCATACCTGTCAATAATTAGGCCGAATGTAAATGGACTAATGCACCAATAAAGACACAAAGAGTGGAAGAATGGTTAAAAAAACACAACCCGTCTATATGCTGCTCCAAGAGACACATCTTTGACTTAAAAACACAAGCAAACTCAAAGGATGGACAAAATATATCAAGCAAACAACACTGAAAAAAAAGAGCAGGAGTGGCAATATTAATCTCTGACAAAATAGACTTTAAAGTAAAATCCACCACAAAGGATAAGGAAGGACACTATATAATGATTAAAGGCTCAATACACCAGGAGGATATAACTATAATAAATATTTATGCAGCCAACGACAGGGCTCCAAAATACATAAATTCTAACAGCATTGAAAAGAGAGATAGACGGCTCCACAATAGTAGTAGGAGACTTTAACACACCACTTTTGGTGAAGGACAGAACATCCAGACTGAAGCTCATAAAGACACAGAAGATCTAAATGCCACAATCAACCAACTTGATCTCATAGACACTTACTGAATGCTTCACCCAATAGTAGCCAATTATACTTTCTTTTCTAACGCACATGGAACATTCTCTAGATAGACCACATATTAGGCCATAAAGAAAGCTTTAACAGAATCCAAAGCATCAAAATATTACAAAGTATCTTTTCTGACTGTAAAGCAATAAAAGTAGAAATCAATAACAGAAAAAAGCAATGAAAAAAATCAAACACGTGGAAACTGAACAACACCTTGCTCAAAAACTACTGGGTTATAGAAGAAATTAAGGATGGAATAAAGAAATTCATAGAATCAAATGAGAACGAAAACACATCCTACCTGAACCTTTGGGACAGAGCAAAAGCAGTGCTCAGAGGTCAGTTTAGAGCAATAAATGCCACATCCAAAAAGAAGAAAGGGACAAAATCATGACACTAACCCTACAACTCAAACAAGTAGAAAGAGAACAGCAAAAGAAGCCCATGAGTGTCAGAAGAAAGGAAATAACAAGAATTAGAGCAGAATTAAATGAAATAGAGAATAGAAAAACAATTGAAAGAGTTAACAAGACCAAAATCTGGTTCTTTGAAAAGATCAACAAAATCCATAAACCAAACCAACAGAAGAAAAACAGGAGAGGAAGCAAATAACCCATATAAGAAACAAGATGGGTGATATCACAACAGACCTAACTGAAATTAAAAGAATCATAACAGAATACTATGAAAAATTGTACTCTAACAAATTTGAAAACCTAGAGGAAATGGACAAATTTCTAGAAACTCACTACCTACCTAAACTAACAAAAACAGAGGTAGAACAACTAAATAAACCTATAACAAAAGAAGAGATTGAAAAGGTAGTTCAAAAACTCCCAACCAAAAAAAAGCCCTGGCAAACGGTTTCACTGGAGAATTCTACCAAACTTTCAGAGAAGAGTTAACATCCCTACTACTAAAGGTATTTCAGAGCATAGAAAAGGATGGACCACTCCCAAACTCATTCTATGAAGCCAGCATAACCCTGATAACAAAACCAGGTAAAGACACCACAAAAAAAGAAAATTACAGACCAATATCCCTCATGAACATTGATGCAAAAATCCTCAACAAAATTCTAGCCAGCTGAACTCAGCAACATATCAAAAGAATAATTCACCCTGATCAAGTAGGATTTATATAAGGTACACAGGAATGGTTCAACATTAGAAAAACAATTAACGTAATCCATCACATTAATAAAACAAAATAACCACATGATCTTATCAATAGATGCAGAAAAGGCATTTGACAAAGTCCAACACCAATTCATGATAAAAAATCTCAACAAAAGAGGAATAGAAGGGAAATTCCTCAGTATAATTAAGGGCATTTATACAAAGCCAACAGCCAACATCATCTTAATGGAAAGATTTTTAAAGCATTTCCCTTGAGAACAGGAACCAGACAAGGATGCCCTTTATCACCACTCTTATTCAACATTGTGCTGGAGGTCCTAGCCAGAGCAGTTAGGCTAGAAAAAGAAATAAAGGGCATCCAAATTGGTACGGAAGAAGTAAAAGTATCTCTATTTGCAGATGATATGATTGTATACACAGAAAACTGCAAAGAATCCACAAGAAAACTACTGGAACTAATACAAGATTTCAGCAAAGTATCAGGATACAAGATAAACATACAAAAATCAGGCAACATAAAGAAATAAAAGACTGGTTTAAACTTAGAAAAACAGGGGAAAATATTAAGGTAACCACAAAGGAATCTAACAATCCTACACATCAAAATAAAAAACAAGAAAAATATAAATTCTTAGGAAATACAAAATCAACAACAATGAAAATGATGAAAATAAAATACACAAAGAAAAACAACTAGGCATCAACAAAGAGAACTTCAAAGAGGAAATCACCAAAATAATACCATTTACAACAGCCCCCAAGAAGAGAAAATACTTAAGAATAAATCTAACCAGAGACATAAAAGATCTATACAATGAAAACTACAAGATACTACTTCAAGAAACCATAAAAGACCTGCATAAGTGGAAAAACATACCTTGCTCATGGATAGGGAGACTGAACATTGTGAAAATGTCAATTCTACCCAAAGTGATCTACAGATACAATGCAATCTCCATCCAAATTCCAACTGCATTTTTTAATGAGACGGAGAAACAAATCACCAACTTCACATGGAAAGGAAAGAGGGCCCAGATAAAGAAAGCATTACTCAAGAAGAACAAAGTGGAAGGCCTCACACTACCTGATTTTAGAACCTATTATACTGCAGCAGTAGTCAAAATAGCCTGGTACTGGTACAACAACAGATACATAGACCAATAGAACAGAATTGAGAATCCATACATAAATTCATCCACCTATGAGCAGCTGATATTTGACAAAGGCCCAAAGTCTGTTAATTGGGGAAAAGACAGTCTCTTTAACAAATGGTGCTGGCATAACTGGGTATCCATCTGCAAAAAACTGAAACAAGATCCATACCTCATACCACGCACAAAAACTAACTTAAAATGGATCAAAGACCTAAATGTATTATTGCAAATGATAAACATCATGGGAAAAAAAATAGACAATGCTAGGAGCTCTAATACATGGCATAAACAGAATACAAACCATAAGTAACAATGCACAAACACCAGAGAGAAACTAGATAACTGGGAGTTCCTAAAACTCAAACAGTTATGCTCATCAAAAGACTTCACCAATAGAGTAAAAAGACAACTTACAGACTGGGAAAAAATTTTTGGATATGACAAATGCAATCAGCGTCTAATCCCTAAAATCTACAAGATAACTGCAAAACATCAAGACAAATAACCCAATTAAAAAATAGGCAAAGGATATGAACAGGAACTTCACCAAAGAAGACATTCAGGCAGATAACAGACACGTGGAGAAATACTCATGATCATTAACCATTAGAGAAATGCAAATCAAACCTACAATGAGATACCATATTACCCCATCAAGGCTAGTATTAATCCAAAAAACACAAAACAATAAACGCTGGAGAGGTTGTGTAGAGACTGGAACACTTATACACTGTTAGTGGGAATGTAAAATGGTACAACCACTTTGGGAATTGATTTGGCACTTCCTTAAAAAGCTAGAAATTAAAGCACCATATGATCCACTCCTTGGAATATATCCTAGAGAAATAAGAGCCATCACATGAATAGATATATGCACACACATGTTCATTGCAGCCCTGTTCACCATAGCAAAAAGATGGAAACAACCTAGGTGCCCATCAACAGATGAATGGATAAGCAAATTATGGTATATTCACAGAATGGAATACTACGCAATGATAAAGAACAGCAATGAATGCGTGAAACATCTTATAACATGAAGGAATCTGGAAGGCATTATGCTGAATGAATTTAGTCAGTCACAGAAGGACAAATATTGTATAAGACCACTATTACAAGAACTCAATAAAAGGTTTAAATGCAGAAGAAAACATTCTTGGATGGCTACTAGGATGGGGAGGGAGGAAGGGGGTATTCACTAACTATATAGTAGACAAGAATTATCTTAGGTGAAAGGAAGGACAGCACACACTACAGGGGAAGTCAGCATAACTGGACTAAACCAAGGCTAAGAAGTTTCCTGAATACAACCAAACACTTCCAGGGACAGAGTAGCAAGGGTATGGGTCTGGGGACCATGCTTTCAGGGGACATCTAGGTCAACTGACATAACAAAGTTTATTAAGAAAATGTTCTGCATCCTACTTTGGTGAGTGGTAACTGGGGTCTTAAAAGCTAGTGAGTGGCCATCTAAGATGCATCAGTTGGTCCCAACCACCTGGAGTAAAGGAGAATGAAAAACACCAAAGACACAAGGAAAGTATTAGCCCAAGAGACAGAAAGGGCTACATAAACCAGAGATTGCATCAGCCTGAGACCAGAAGAACTAGATGGTGCCCGGCTACCACCAATGACCTCCCTGACAGGGAACAAAACAGAGACTCCCTGATGGAGCAGGAGAAAAGTGGGGGGCAGAACTCAAATTCTAATTAAAAGACAAGACTTAATGGTCTGAGACTGGAGGAACCCCAGAAAGCATGGCCTCCAGACTCTCTGTCAACCTAGAACTAAAACCATTCCCGAGGCCAACTCTTCAGACAAAGGTTAGACTGGACTATGGGACGTAAAATGATACTCGTGAAGAGTGTGATTCTTAGCTCAAGTAGATACGTGAGACTAAATGGGCAGCTCCTGTCTGGAGGTGAGATGAGAAGGCAGAGAGGGTCAGGAGGTGGTTGAATGGACACGGGAAATCAGGATGGAAAGCAGGAGTGTGCGGCCATAGTATAGGGAGAGCAATTAGGGTCACATAACAATGTATATATAAATTTGTGTATGAGAGACTAACTTGAATTGTAAACTTTCAGTTAAAGTACAACAATAAAATAAAAAAAATAAAAAACACATTCTGCAATGCAAATCCTTATACCTTTCTCCTTATGCAATGTGCAAGAGAACATTCTTGGAATGTATCTAGGAAAGGAATTGCTGGTGCATATGATATCCTCACAACTGGACCAATAAGCAACATCATGATAAACAGAGAAAACACTGAAGTTGTAAAGGATTTCATTTTACTTGGATCCACAATTAACAACCATCGAAGCAGCAGTCAAGAAATCAAATGACGCTTTACTTTGGGCAAACCTGCCGCAAAAGAGCTCTTTAAAGTGTTAAAAAGCAAAGATGTCACTTTAAGGACTAAGGTATGGGACCCAAGCGCTGATGTTTTCAATTGCCTCATATGCATGTGAAAGCTGGACAATGAATAAGGAGACTGAAGAAGAACCGACACCTTTGAATTACAGTGTTGGCGAAGAATATTGAATATACCATGGACTGCCAGAAGAATGAACAAATGTGTCTTGGAAGAAGTACAGCCAGAATGCTCATTAGAAGCAAGGATGGCAAGACTTCATATCACATATTTTGAACCTGTTGTCAGGAGGGACCAGACCCTGGAGAAGGACATTATGCTGGGTAAACTAGAGGGTCAGCAAAAAAGAGGAAGACCCTCAAAGAGAAGGATTGACACAGTGGCTGTAACTATGGGCTCAAGCATAACAGTGATCGTGGAGATGGCTCAGGAGTGGGCAGTGTTTCATTCTGTTGTATATAGTGTGGCTGTGAGTCGAATCTGACTAGATGGTACCTAACAACAACAACAAAATTATATATGTTATATACTGTTAAATTGCTCTCCACAGTGGTTGGACCAATCTACACTCCCACCTTTGGTGTGTAAGTTCCCATTGACTTATATCCTTGCTGAGGCTTCATATTGTAAAAAAAAAAAAAAAAAAAGAAGAAGAAGAAGAAGAAGAAAAAGCCAATATGCTAGGTGTACATGATATCTCAATGTGTTTTAATCGCATTTTCATTTTCCTGGTGAAGTTGACTTTCTTTGATATGTTTATTTGGCATTCATGTTTCCTTTCATATAATTTACCCGTTCATATTTTTGCTCATACTCCCATTACTTTGTTTGACTTCTTCAAAACGATTTTTATGGAGTTTTTTCTTTCTTTTTCAATTCTGAATACAAACCTATAGTTTTTTTATATTATTGTAACTATCTCTCAAAAAGTGTTTTATATCTCTCTCCCTATACTATATTTTAGATGATTTTTTTTTTTTTGGCTCTACTTTCTTATTGACTCTTTCTTTTCTTGTATCTAATCTTCTGTTTAATCCAATCATACAAATTTTAAGTTTCAGCCAGCAGCTTTTATGGAAAGAGGAAAGAGGAACTTCACATCAAACACATTGCATACAAAACAACTTGATGAAAATCTATTGCAGACTTAAGCTGTTCCTTGACTTTCTTCCTTGGCCAGACTTCTCTGGTTCTACAAGAGCCTTCAGCATTGGAGAGTCACAGTACATCAGAAACTATTCACCTGAATACATGAGAGAAAATTGAGCATGACTATCCTTTAGATTTACAAGGCATTTAGCATCTCTGTCCCGTCAGCAGCCTTATCCCTCTTCACCCACACACGGATCATTGTAATCATCAAAAAATCATCCCACAAATGTCTCCTGGGTGTAAAAAAAAAAAAAAAAACCCTCCCCCGTGAGAAAAACACTTTGTCTATAGCAGCATCTCCATTAACCCAAAGCCATTCACTTACCAATGGCTCCGTACGAACTATGTCCCAGGCGATGTGTTTGGCACTGTAGATACAAAATGAGTTACAAAAAGTCATTGCCTTTAAAACTCATCTATTTGAGGAAG
The DNA here is from genome assembly GCA_030035585.1 of Dugong dugon. Classification (NCBI taxonomy): domain Eukaryota; kingdom Metazoa; phylum Chordata; class Mammalia; order Sirenia; family Dugongidae; genus Dugong; species Dugong dugon. The sequence goes on from CM057465.1 coordinate 49,128,253, forward strand.
ACAAACATAAACAGATACTTAAAATAAAAATTTGTAGTCTAAACTTTAACCTTTCCAAATAATTATACACTTTTGGTACACTGGGGAGAAAAAGGATAACAGATATTTTTTCTCAATTGTTAGAATATTATGTATACTTCTAATACAACTCCAACTCTCAAATTTCTTAATTTTCTGGAAGATGAGGTTTGCACTACTAGCAATTATTATGTCCATTGTGAATCTAGTTTTAACACATTCAAATTCAGAAAGAATTTAAAAATGCAACATGCCATTTATCAAAAATCACCCCTATGGTGATGCTGATAATGTTCCTAATGGTGGGCCATGGGCTTTTTATTAAGTGGCCTTTATAGTTATGAAAGCTTGTAAACCAGAGGAGGTAGATCCGAGTGCATTTCACTTTTTTTTTTTTTTTACTTAGTAAGTGGAGTTTTATTTTGTTTATTTATTTATTTATTTTTAATATTTTATTGTACTTCAGGTGAAGGCTTACAGAACAAATAGTTTCTCATGAAACAGTAGTACACATGTTGTTTTATGACATTGGTTAACAATCCCACAACATATTAACCCTCTAAATTCTCAACCTTTTTTTTTTTTGGTGAAAATACACATAGCCCAAGATACACCATTTCAAAAATTTCTACATGCACAGTTCAGTGACATCGACTACGCTCTTCCAATTGTGCTGTTATTCTCACTTAAGATGCAGGCTTACAGAACAAAATAGTTTCTCATTTAACAGTTATTACAAATGTTGCCCTATGAGCATTTCACTTTCTAAACTGGCCAGAAAGTAGGCTTGTGATGAGCATCTCTTATGATGAGATCTATAGATTTACACAGAAATTGCCAACATAAATTTTAAAAAAAAGCTCCACAAAGAAGTGATAACACAAACTGAGTGGTTACGTTGGAAAAAATAAAATCAATGTATATAACTGATGCCTATCTTCACACAGTCTTAGCATTTGCATTTTCTACATTTTCATCATCCTTTGTCCTTTCTTTCCCACTAGATTTGAACCTCCTAGAAGGTAGTTTCATCAATTGTCCCACAGTGCCTAGCACCAAATTCTGTCACAACTGAAGAAGTAGAAGTCAGTTGAATGCTTTAACTAGAACTCCCTAATTTGTGTGTGTGTATGTATGCATGTGTGTGTGTGTGTGTGTGTGTGCGCACTTTCGGTGAAGGTTCACAGAGCAAAATAGTTTCCCATTCAATACTTTATAGACAAATGTTCCATGACATTGGTTGCAGTCCCTGCAATATGTCAGCACTCTCCCTATTACCATCCTGAGTTCCCCATTTCCATTCATCTGGTTTTCCTGCTCTTTCCTGCCTTCTTATCTTGCTTTTGGGCAGATGTTTCCCTTTTGGTCTTATGCAGATAATTGTTCTAAGGAGCACTTCCTTCACAGTTGTTATTGCTTATTTTATAAGCCTGTCTATTATTTGGGTGAAAGGTGATCTCCAGGAATGGCTTCAGTTCCAAGTTAGAAGGGTGTCTAAGGACCATAGTCTCAGAGGTTCCTCTAGTCTCTCTCAGACCAATAAATCTGTTCTTTTTTATGAAATCCCTGATATTGTTGTTTCAATCCTGGTGGTTGGCAATAATTCTAAAACAAGCTACCCACTTCCCTGTGAGGAAAAGCAGCCATTCTGAACACAGTCAAATCTTTCTTTGGTGGTTCTGAGGTTGGTGCCACAGGGACATCCTCTGGAACAAATTTTCTTTGCCAAAGTCTTAGCTGTAGAAGGATGTGGAAGGTTGGCTTCCTAAACTTAATCCTATATACCAGATGGTTTTCTTAAATTTGTATCTTTCTCCCAAAAGAGGAACACAATGAAAAAACTCTGTCTAGAGGCATTAAACCATGGTCAGTTTAAACTAAACATTTCACAAGACCCCAAATTATAAATGCTTATAATCCACTCATTATGGGTTCGAATGTTCAGCCTATATTCAGGAATGAGGGTCACAAGCATCACTATTGTTAATGGAATAGCTTGTCTATTCTCAACCACCAACTTCTCTCCTAATATGGCCAATTGCTTTCCAAAAGCATGTGCTAGACTGAGCTGTGGATGCATTAATGCACATTTATCTTGGTTGCTGAAAAAGCTAACAGCTCAATGAGCATGTACTTCTAATCCTTTTTTATATACAGAAGATTCTACTAAATATTTTGCCATCTACTTGGCATTGGGGCCATTAGGTAAACAATTCAACTCAACCAACATTTATCAAGTACTAACCTACCACATGCAAGTACCTGCCATTCATTCTCAGTGTGTTTGAGAGAACTGAGAAATGAAATACAAGCCAGCTCTACAGCCCTAACTAGCTATACATCCTGAGCAGGACAAAGGAACTGGGACTAACTGGTGCCATTGGTTGAGATCAGGGGCAGCCTCATCGAGTGTTTTGTGGGATGCTCTGAGTTCTGACCAGAACCGTCTTCTCCTCTACCTGGTGTGAAAATCCTACCAATAAAGGCCACATAAAGATGGATGTACTGAATTAATTTGTTGCCTCGGCCTTTCTCAAACTAGATTGTAAGATGCTTAATAGCTCCAGGAAAGTATTCATAAAGGTATTCATAAATACCTGCTCAATTAATTATATTTGATTCAAATTATGACCAGAAGGTCCTGTTAAAATCTTACCTGAAGAGTGAAGGAAATTTTAAGTCTCGTAGTCTTTTCTTTTACCCACTGAGTCTTTTGAACTTTTCACACCTCTCAGCCTGAGCGTCTCAGGGCATCTGCTGTTTGAACGCTTATCTTCCCTGAGCCTCCGGAAATGACAGAATCAACTATCTCCAAAAGCTGGGACAGCCATGGGAAAAAAACTGACATGCATAATATTCCCTTGGGCAACAGTTTGCTTCTCTTCCCCTTTTCCTTCTAGTCTCGCATTGAGGTTTCCAGAGTTCTTTGAAATTATGAACAGACATCCAATCTACGTGATCAAATAACCATTGGGTGAGTACCAACTATGTATAAGGCTCTATGACAAGCATTCTGTTATCATGGATTCTAACAATAATTCAGCAAGACTTTGTTAACCTCGTCCTACATGTGAGAAATATCGAGGCTAAAAGAGAGATTGACTTGCTTAGCCAAAGCCATATAGCTGGTAAGTGACACAGTCAGGCTTTGAACCCAAGACTGTCTGACTTTAAAGTTCTTTGCATTTTTTTTCTGCTTTTGGCCAATGCCCTGCCCAGGTCTTGGTTTCATCAGTATCTTGAGAGGTTTAGATTAGACGACCTCAAGCTTCCTTCTTGGATGGACCCTTCAGGATCTGTGCTACATTATCTCATTTTCTACCATCTTAATATGTATTTTTACAATGAGAAAATTGAGACCCAGAAACATGAAACGACTTGCCCAAGGGCAGTGGATGACTCATTATAGCACCAAGACTAGAGCCCAGATATCCTAATACTTCTCCCCAGTCTGTTTAACATCTTTTACCTAGTCTACCAGGTGGATCATCCTGGTTTATTTGAAATACAAATTTAACTGTTGTTGTTGTTGTTAGGTGCGGTCACGTCTGTTCTGACTCATACCTATCCTATGGACAATAGAACAAAACACTGCCCGGTCCTGCGCCATCCTCACAATCGTTATGCTTGAGCCCATTGTTGCAGGCACTGTGTCAATCCATCTCATTGCGGGTTTTCCTCTTTTTCACTGAGCCTCTACTTTGCCAAGCATGATGTCCTTCTCCAGGGACTGGTTCCTCCTGATAACATGTCCAAAGTTGGTGAGATGCAGTCTCGCCATCCTGGAGCGAGACTGGCTGTACTTCTTCCAAGAGAGATTTAACTGAGATCCCTGTATTTTTATTTGCTAGTCTGGAAGTGCTACACACACTTCCTGATGAGGTCTGTCTCTCTTCTTATACACTCTTAAGAGTACCATGGGCTTTTCTTTCATAATACTTAACAAAATTGTGCTTAATTTTTTATGACTTTTTGTTTACAAATGGTCTCTATGCCACTCTAGACTCTAGATGCCATGAGAGATAAGACTGTGTCTACTTTGTTAACCAATATTTTCCCTGCACATAGCATAGTGTCTGCCACACAGTCAATGTTCAACAGATATTTGTTGAATAAAAGAGTAATAAATTAATATATGAATAAAAGTTATCTCAGTTTTCTCCATGGATAAGGTGATTTCACACTGGTATATGTGCAATTTATCACGACTGAAATAAATTACAACAACAGGTATTTAGGGATGGTTATCTAGGAGTTGTACCTACATGCATACTTTCACTCCTCCCTGACTTTACCCCAGGGTCTATTTGCATATGTTGATGTGTTTGGAAACTTCTTTATGTTTAGTGGGAAAAAAAAAAAAAAAAAACAGAAGTTTTGGTGTTGGGACACTATGCTCCATTAATATTTTCATGTCTCTTCATGATCAGGACTTTCTGAACAAAGAACACTGCAACTGGGTTAGAGGGTAATTGGATAACAAACCTAAAGATAGAGATCTAGAGTGTTTTACCTTCCTGGAGCCATCTGTTTACATCCCAGGGTAGTGAAGTAGGGACCTTCCCCTCCTCTTCACATAGATTTTTTTACATTCCAAGGTAAAGTCTCTCCTTCTCTTGAGAAGGGAGGATAGAAGGTATTCCATCATTTCCTATATAAGCTCCTATATAACCCTGCTGTACATGAAGGTGACGTCAGGCCCTCATTGTGTCGCCTTGTGAGGAATTAGGGCATGGGAAACTGTAATACAAATCTGTATTTATATAACACACACACACACACACACACACACACACATACACACATATTATGGCAGGCCAGCTTGTTAGTTTGCAAGCAGGGTAACATCTCAGACCCTTCACAGTTTTGGAGTTAACATTTGTTGTGTACTAGGCTAGGGCAGGTGATGTGAATTAGTGTGGTTATGTTTACTATCTAGACACTTTGACGTCAGAGGTCACACACTAAACTAGACTGGTCAAATGAAACATCTTGAGATGTCAGGCACACATACAGCAATGTCTTCCAGGGATCAGGTGAGACATTTATCACTGAACTGTAAAACATTCCATTCTCCTGTTTTTATACATAAGCCAGAGCCACTCTGGTTCCTCAAAATAGGAAGATTTGGGCACATCCAGTTACAGTAAGTTTGAAAATGCTGTCTCCCCTCAGTTTCACGGGCAGCGGATGTGGACAAGTGGGAGCCAGATCAGGAATGAAAGAACTAGGAAGAGAAACAAGGTGACTGCAGCTGACCTACTTACTTGTGGGCACATGAGAGGCACCCATCTGGGGTACCCAGAAGTAATGGAGAACTCCTTGAGTGGCAATAATTTAAGGCAAATGATCTTAAAGTTCTTAAAATAGTTTTGAAACAACATACAGTAATTTGAGTTTTTTTTTTTTTAAAAAAAGGGTAACCATTTTTTCTCAGGCTAATGGGGAAGCCTACTACTGAGCTATTGGCAGAAATAATATTTATAAGATTATCTCTGCTTTTCTTCTCACCGTCTTCAGTGTTAGTCTGTTGCCTAATTATTAGGAATATTTTTCTCTTCACACCTAAAGATTTCCAGGAGTTTAGGCCATGTAATGTTTTCCCTGAATATCCTTCAAAGTTTGCAAAACTTAGTAAACTCCACTAAACCAGATCCTGCAAATCAACTCACTTCTCTCTCACATTTTAAACATCCACCCTACCCCACCCCTAAGAACTTATTTACTAGCCAAATGTTTCAATACGATACCTAAGCTTTTGGTATCCTGATTTCGCCTCACCAAGCCTCAGCTGTACTCTTGGAATATAGTGAATAAATCATTAGAGGGTTGCCTAAATTACAACAGGTACTGTTATTTCTTATACAACCAAACCAAGTAGCATCATGAGGCATTGAGCTGTTACTTACATTGGACAAGGAAGAGATTCCAAGAGACTGAAGAAGAAAGAAGAATGATAGAGGAAGGGGGAAGTGTGCCAAATATGCACATTAATTTTCCATATTACATGTTGGGCTGTGTCTTCCTTTCTGTAGACCTGGAAACCTAGTGGCCTAATTCTTCAATTGTTTCCCTGAGGTTCAGCCCTAGTTTGCCTGGAGTAGTGAATTGGCCCCATGGCAACCAGCAAAACAAAGCCTAATAGAGGTTTTGCAAAGCTAAGCTCAGCAGGAGCTGTGTCAAGCAAACACTAGATACTTGCAGAAGCATTTCATTCTGTACATGGTTGTTTCCTGTGTATACAGTGCAGGAACTATGCTATCTACACTTTCTCCAAATAGCCTCCCTGTGTTCCATTAGTGAAGTGTCAAAACTCTGTTCTACTCCCTGTACTATACTGCCTGTGAAGGATTTAGGGGAGGATCCATTCCTGGCCTCTTCCAGCTTCTGATGCTCCAAGCATTCTTTGGCTTGTGACCACATCATTCCAATCTCTACCTCCACAGTCACATTGCTTCCCCCTCTTTTGTGTCTCTATTTTATAAGGGTACATTTAGTTTCATTTTGAGCACCCAGATAATCCAGGATAAACTCCTCCTCTCAAGATCCATGTAAGGTAATATTTACTTTTTTGCCATATAAATTAATATTCACAGGTTCTGCGGATTGGGATGTGGACATATCTTTTTGGGGACCACCATTTAACCTACTACTGACGTTAATTGATAAATGCTGGTAAATATAAAAATATTACTCGATTCAATTTAATTCTATACAACAATCATCTAGTGAACCTCTAGTATGTCCTAGGCTTAATCATAAAATGATTCAAGTCTTCATTACCTGTGGGGATATGTGCCATTAAAACATGGATGTATAAAGGCCTCTATGCTGCACAACATGTTGAGACTTGTCCCCAACATGTTGAGACTTGTCACAACTTGTTTTTCCAAACCCGTTACTGATTGGCTTGTTTACCTGAATTCCTCCTCCCTTGCCTGAAACTTACTGTTATTCACCCAAAGCCCATTGTTCTGTTATTTGCTTCACTGCTTGCTGTATTGACTATAAAATAAACTCCTGGGACTGAAGCCGGAGGTCAACTCCTCAGAGTGACCCTCTTGGCCCCACTTCTCTGTAAGAGTTGTGTTTGGTTACTGTCTCTGCCATCCCGACAACCGTCGCCGCTGCGACAGTTACCGTACTCAAGCAATTCACAGTTTGATGGAGGAGACAGATATGAAAGCAGATTAATACTATGCCTAGTGAGAGGTGCTATGTGAGAGTTATAATACGAGCAGAATTGCAGAAGCTCTTCCAGGGGAAGGAAGAAGGGCTTCTCAGAGGAGGTGATTCTTTAGCTGAGTGTTGAAGGATGAGCAGGAAGGGAATTCCAGGTAAGAGAATGTCATGGTCGAACATACAAAAGAGTGAAATAGCATGATAATATGGGAAACTGTTATGAAGATTAAATGAGAAAATGCACATAAAGGTATTAACACTGTACCTGGTCCTCAGTAATGTTGCCGGTTTTTTCGGGAATGAAGACTGGGGAAGCAGAAGATGAAGCTGAAGACATAGGCAGGGACCAGAATGCACTGGACTTAGTTTGCCATTCTAATCAGCTTGAACTTCACTTCAAGGGCAATGGAGAACCATCGGAAGGTTTTAATCAGGGGAGTAATATAATCAGATATTTGCAAGAATATTCATGCTTTATTAGATATACACAAGTGGAAAGCCTTAAAATATATATTATTAAAATATACCAAAATTTCTATTTTAATGAAAAGATTTTAGACTGCAAATGGAAAGGGAGTAAGAGAAAGAGAATATTGCAAAACATCTTCTATGAAGACAGCCATGTATGTGGCTACTCACCGAAGCATCTGGGCCTCTGGTTACCACCCACCACAAAATTCTCCCCTTAAAGAACCTGAGGCCTACATTTCTTTCAGGTCCATAAGCCTTGGATGAGAGCACCATAACATTCACCTAAACACTAATGTAAGTCATTTATTTGAGAAAATAACAGCTACTTTGAAATTATATAGGTACCAGTATACATTTTTTATCCAACTCTTTTTTTTTCTTTAGGTATGCCTATTTGTGCAACCAAATGAACATGGATCAGACAAGCTTCCATAAGAATGGTCTTTAGGATATTATGTATACACGTACACACAAAAAGAAATAAAAACCAGTTACTTTCATCCAAATAGGTGGTTATTTTGGAAGGAAAAAAAATGAAGTTAGTCAATAGATAGATGGCGGATTGGCTGGATTTGTTCATTAAAACACACATACACAGTGAGGGATGTAAAGTGATACTCGTGAAGAATGTGCCTCTTAGTCAAGTAGATACAAGAGACCAAAGGGGCAGCTTCTGCCCAGAGGTGAGATGGGAAGGCAGAGAGAGTTAGCAGCTGGTTGAATGTTCATGGGGAATCAGGGGCAGAGAGGAGGAGTGTGCTGTCACAGAATGGGGTGAGCAGTTGGGGTCTTATAACAATGTATGTAAAAAAAAAAAAAAAATTTGTATGGGACACTAACTTAAAATGTAAACTTCATTTAATTACAACAATAAAACACACACACACACACACACACACACACACACATACACTGGAGTTGGGTCTGTAGATACTCCCATAACAATCGGGGAGCCATTGTACAACTTAAATGGGACTTAATTTTTTTCTGTCATGCCTCAGTACATGCCCTCAAAAACTTTATTGAGAAGTGCTAATGCTAGTTTTGAGAGTCTGGCGCTTGAAATAGCGCTTTAGAATACTTGTTTCTTGTAATAATCTCCTTCTTTGACAAATGGCATCATTTTAATGATATTGGCATGTTGGCTGGGGCTGAATTGGTGCTTCGGCTGCCAACTGCTCTTGCCAATGAAGCATTTTTCACATGGTGACCTTCATTTGTAAGGGCTTAGAGTTCATAAGCCTGAATTTTGATGGAAATTATTGAGTTTTAATGTGGCAACTGGGTTTAATAGGAGTCCTGGTGGTGCAGTGGTTAAGCACTTGGCTGTCAACCAAAAGGTCAGTGGCTCAAGTCCACCAGCCACTGTGCAGGAGAAACATGTGGCAGTCTGCTTCCATAAGATTACAGCCTAGGAAATCCTATGGGGCAGTTCGACTCAGTTCTGTAGGGTAGGTATGAGTTGGAACTAACTCGATGGCAATAGGTTTGGATTTTTGGTTATTAGGTTTATCCCTTAGGTCTCAGCTCAAGTTCTTCCCTGGCCACTCTGTCTAAAACACCCTCACTCTCAACCCCAGTTCATCTTTATCACTACACTTGTGTCTTAGCTGAATAACACTTACCAAAACCTCAAACATCTCTTTATTATGTGCCCACATGTTTATTGCCACTTTCCCACTCTCCACTAAATGTAAATTTCCCACGGCCCACACTTTCTCTGTCATGTTGATCTCCATATTCCCAAAATACAGAACAGTACCTGGGATAGTTGTTAATCAATAACTATTTGTTGGATAAATAAATGAATGAAGAAAGTAGTGAGTGAAAAACCATACTGATAAAGGGAACAGAACTTACTTTGTTGTTGTTGGTAGTTGTCATATTGTTGGCTCCAACTCATGGTGACCTTGTATACAACAAAACAAAACATTGCCCTGTCTGTGCCTCATCTTACCAAGAAGTAACAAAGTAGTGAAATATTCCCTTTTAGGAAATGGATCAATCACTTCAGAAAAAGTAATTTACCACGGGAAAATATCTGATTAAAGTGGCACTTGTAGAACAAGCTTTCCTGTGGAATTTTTGAGGGAGTTCACCCAATAATTTTACCTTTGATATTTAAGAAATGACCATATTGGCCATGAGGGAAAATTTTGTACAAGAATAAGCAGAAGTATATCTCCCAAGACTTGATCTGATCTTCATAGTACAAATAAAGCTTTCTTCAGGCATTTTTCTAAAGAAAAGAGAGGTCCTCTTTCTTGCAAATGACAGAGGTTAAACAGAATTGTTTAATTTCCATAATTGATGCTTACTATACTTACTTCTTGAAACTGGATAAAAGTAAAGTCTAAATCGATGTGACTAATAAGATAATAAGAAAGCACTGAGCTCTTCAAAAATGTGTCCAAGTCTCTGACTCAGAGGAACTAGTCTTTAGGAGACTGATGTTTTATGAGTGACTGCTTTAGCAGCGGTAATGGCAATTGTGTAATCTTAATGGCACATGATTAAGTGCTTGGCTGCTAACTGAAAGGTCAGTGGTTCAAACCCACCATCTGCTCTGTGGGAGAAAGATGTGGTAGTCTGCTCCTGTAAAGATGTGGTAGTCTGCTCACTACTGCAGCCTTGGAAACCCTATGGGGCAGTTCTACTCTGTCTTGTAGGGTTGCTATGAGTTGGAATTGATTCAACAGGTTTTGGTTTTTGGCTTTCTAATGGCAATTAAAGATCACGGAGCAGCACAGAGAAAAGAAATGGCCAACACTGCCCTGGGTAAAGTAAGGAATCCCAAGGACAATTCTAGAAAACTATATCCAAAATATGGTTTGAGGGTACTCCAAACATAAAATGGTGGATAGTTAAAGCTAATACAAATTGATCAAAAATAAAGTCATGCTAGATGGGCTTCATTTCCATTTTTAAGAGGGCTACTTGTATGTCTCCTGATACTATACCTTCAAGCCACTGGACTTGGTCCTACCTCCTTGCCTCAAAGTCTTCAGGCTCAATGGCTAGACTCTCAACAGATAAAGGCTCATTGTCATAGGCATTTCAGCAAACCATTTAACCATTTCTCATGAATAGTTTCAGGCAAATGAAGACATGTGGACTGGATGCTTATTTGGATTAATTTCTGTTAAGTAAAATCACCCCCAAAACATTAAGTTATTAAAACACAGGGTGATCGCTAATACTGAGCCTCAGCATTCTGAATTTGGCTTTGTTCGGTCTGATATATATATATATATATATTAGATTTTAGGTATTTATTTATTCATTTTTATTGTTTTATTGTGGCAAATATATACATAACAAAACATTTGCCAACTCAGCATGTTTTATTCATGTATAATTTAGTGACATTGATTATGTTCCTCATGTTATGCAATCATTAAACAAACAAAAAACCAAGCCTGTTGCTCTGGAGTCAATTTCTACTCATGTGCATCAGAGTAGAACTGTGTTCCATAGAGTTTTCAATGGCTATAATCTTACAGAAGTAGATCAAGAGGGCTTTCTTCTACAGCACCTCTGGGTGGATTCAAACCACCAACCTTTTGGTTAGTAGCTGAGTGCAAACCATTTGTATTACCACTGTCCTTTTCCATATTATTTCACCACCATTAACAGAAACTCAGTACCCCCTCCAAGCAAAGACTGACTCATCCCCACCCTCTATCTCTGGTAACTACTGAAAAGCTTTGGTCTCTATACATGTGCCTATTTCATATAAGTGAGATAGTACTATATTTGTACTTTTTGCGACTGACTTATTTCACTCGGCAGAACATTTTCAAGGTTCATCCATGTTGTAACATGTATGAGGACTTCATTTCTTTTTTTGGCTTAGTAATATTCCATTGTATGTGTTAAGGATTGAATTGTGTCTCCCCAAAATATGTGTCAACTTGGCTAGGCCATGATTCCCAGTATTATTTGGTTGTCCTCCAGTTTGTGATCTGCTGTGATTATCCTGTGTGTTGTAAGTCCTAACCTCTGTGATGTTCATGAGGCAGGATTAGAGGCAGTTATGTTAATGAGGCAGGACTCGGTCTGCAGGATTAGGTTGTAACTTGAGACAATCTCTTTTGAGGTACAAAAGAGAGAATCCAGCAGAGAGGAGAGGGACCTCATTACTACCAAACAAGAAGAGCCAGGAGAGGAGTGTGTCCTTTGGATATTAGGTACCTGCACTGAGAAGCTCCTAGACTCATGGGAAGATTGATGACAAGGTCCTTCCTCCAGAGCTGGCAGAGAGATAAAGCCTTCTGCTAGAGCTGGTGCCCTGAATTCAGACTTCTAGCCTCCTAAACAGCAAGAGAATAAACTTTTGTTTGTTCAAGCCATCCACTTGCGGTATTTCTGCTATGGCAGCACTAGATAACTAAGACAATAGTATATACCACATCTTGTTTATCTGTTCATTTGTTGATGTATATTTAAGTTGTTTCTATCTTTTGGCTATTTTGACTAGTGCTGTAATGAATATTGGTGTACAGGTTTTTGTTTATATTCCTGCTTTCAATTCTTTTGGATATATACCTAAAATTGGGATTTCTGGGTCATATTGTAGTTCTATGTTTAACTTTTTGAGGAACCACCAAACTGTTTTCCATAGTGGTTGTACAGTTTTGTATTCTTACCAGCAATGGATGAGGATTCCAATTTCTCCACTTCCTTGCCAGCATCTGTTGTTTCCTGGTTTTTTGGATCATTGCCATTCTAGTGGGGGTGAAGTTGTGTCTCATTGTGTTCTGTCCAATATTTGTAATGACTATGTAACTAAAGTCATAGAAAGTGTGCTTACCAATTTTGCAGATACCCAAAACTGGACTGACGTCTTGGGTTGTTGTTGTTGTTAGATGCCGTCTAGTCGGTTCTGACTCATAGCCACCCTATGTACAACAGAATGAAACACTGTCCGGTTCTGCGCCATCCTCACTATCATTGTTATGCTTGAGCCCCTTGTTGCAGCCACTGTGTCAATCCATCTTGTTGAGGGTCTTCCTCTTTTTTGCTGACCCTCTACTTTACCAAGCAAGATGTCCTTCTCCAGGGACTGATCCTTCCTGATAACATGCGAGATGTAGTCTCGCCATCCTTGCTTCTAAGAAACATTCTGGCTGTACTTCTGCCAAGACAGATTTGTTCATTCTTTTGGCATATCCATGGTATATTCAATATTCTTCAGTAATTAGCAGAATTCAAAAAGCTGACAGAAGGGTCAAAACTGAAAAATCCAGGACTTCAGTGCATAGGAAAAATTCAACTGCAGGGTTAAAGAATAGAAGAGAAGAGAAACCACAGATACTATGGCCCCCACATACCATGCTAACTCAGAACTGAAGCCACTCCTCATAGTTCACCTTTCAACCAAAGATATAGACAGGCCTGTAAAACAAACAATAACACATGTAAGGAGTGTGCTTCTTAGTTCAATCAAGTATATGAGACCAAATGGGCAACACTTGCCTAAAAGCAAAGACAAGAAGGTAGGAAGGGACAGGAAAAGTGGATGAATGGACACAAGGAACCCAGGGTGGAAAGATGGAGAGTGCTGACATGTTATGGGGATTGCAACCAATGTCACAAAGCACTTTGTGTATAAATTTTTGAATGAGAAACTAATTTTCCCTGTAAACTTTCCCCTAAAGCACAATATAACTAAAGGAAAAAAGAAAAGATCTAACCAGACCAGAAGGGAAACCGATGAGTTGTTTTCTTCTTCCTAAAACAAAAAGGGGAACATATTGACTAAGAGTCAAAGTGACTGAGATAAAACCCCAGATCATCTACCAAAGACTTTGTGCAGGTTAGCTAATCCCTCTAAACCCAGTTTTCTCATCTGTAAATTGGAGATAATATTATCTTCACAAGTTTTCCTAGTTGTCCTAGGAGATTATAAAGATTAAAGATTATAAAGTGTCTGGTATTCACTAAATATGCAATACATTGTGGCCAGTGTTCAGGGGGAGTCCCTGGGTGATGTAAATGGTTAATGCACTCAGCTGCTGGCCAAATAGTTGGAAATTTGAGTCCACCCAGAGGCACCTTGGAAGAAAGGCCTGGTGATCTACTTTTGAAAAATCAGCCATTGAAAACCCTGTGGAGCACAGTTCTACTGTGACACACATGGGGTCATCATGAGTTGAAACTGACTCGACAGCTATTAACTGGTTAGTATTCAAGGTGGAGGGAATAGCATGTGCCAAGGTGGACTCCTTAGAGGATAGTCGCTTGTCTCTTGCTCTGCCTTTGCATAAAAATACATGAAATTGCATTTAATCATTCTACACTCTTTACAGTCTCTTGTATATACCTCTTTCTTTCTTTCTAAACTAAAAATGGCTTAGCTTTTATCCTTTGCCACTTGTAAAAGTACTGGTCTTTGACACAAACACAGACAAAGCGAAAACCACATGGGAGCACAGATATATATATTTATGAAAATCAGAAGTTAATTCTATTTTGGAAGTAAGTGTGCTCACCAAGTCAAGGAGTCAGAAATAAGCATTTTCCTCATTCATTAACAACTAAAGTCTTCCCAAACTGGGATCTAGTCCATATTTTCAAAGTTGTGAGAACACAATTCCTCCTGAGCACACAGATCTTACAATAAAGCGGGAATTCACAGGAAGACCTGACATTTTAAAATACCTTGGATATAATTTTGTATTTCCTTCGCACGAACATTTACATTTTTAAAAACAGAGGTCTTCAAGTTTGCTATGTAAAAGACAAAAAAGAATTGTTTCTTAATAGTTTCTGTCAAACAGCTCACAAGAGTTTTTGAGATCATCCTTCAGATTGATAAGGAACTCCTCCTGAGGCAGAAAATATAAATTGTTTTTCTAGAGGAGAAAAACTAAATTCCATGAACAGAACTTCAGAGAGCCTCAGTAATGGAAATGTACAGAGGGGAAACGTGCAGAGGGGAAACTGTACAACATTGGTTCAGTGTTAGAGTTCTTGGCTTCCACGTGGGAGACCGTGGTTCAATTCCCAGCCAATGCACCTCATGTGCAGCCACCACTCGGCTGTCGTTGGAGGCTTGTGTGTTGCTATGATGCTGAGCAGGTTTCAGGGAAGCTTACAGACTAAGACAGACTAGCAAGAAAGCCTGGCAATCTACTTCTAAATAATTGGCCACTGCAAACCCTAGGATCACAATGGTCCAATCCACAACCCAACATGGGATGGCACAGGACAGGGTAGCCCTTCATTTTGTTGTGCATGGGGTTGCCATGAGTTGGGGGCTGACTCAGTGGTAGCTAACAACAATGACAACAACTATCATGCTATGCAGCTACGGTAGGTCAACTCTCCATTCATCGCCCCTCTTACTACTCAGACTGTCTTTGTTGTGAAGGTGCACAGAGGTCTTCTGAAATCCCAGGTGATTTGAATCAGCTCTCCTGATAGGAACAAACAAAAGGAGATTGACATTGGTTGAATACTTGACGTTTGCTGGCACTGTGCACAGTACCTCCTGTTTTCTAATTTAATCTTCAAGACAAATCTCTGAGGTAAGTTGTATTGTCCTCTGTAAAGATGTCACCTGAGGCTTACTGAGTTTAAGTGACATGTCTAAGCCATGCAGCTAGTGAGTGGTGGATTAGTGTTTCTCAAAATGTGGTTCTAGGGAGCCTTACACCAGATCACAGAGCTTGTGAAAAAAGCAGATTCCTCCCTCTCTGAGACCTGCTAAATGGGAATAGGAGCTAGCAATGGAGCAAAATCTGCATTTTAAACAAGTATAGGGTCATTCTGAGTCGGAATTGACTCGACAACAACGGGTTTTGTTTTACCTTGGATAATTCTCACACACCTTAACATTTGTTAATCATTGTGGTGGACAAGGTCTCTGAAAACCAAACCCGTTGCCATCGAGTCAATTCTGACTCATAGCAACCCTATAGGACAGAGTAGAACTGCCCCTACAGGGTTTCCAAGGAGCAGTTAGTGGATTTGAACTGCCAGCCTTTTGGTTAGCAGCCAAGCTCTTAACCACTGTGCCACCAGGGCCCCCATGAAAAACAAACATAATTAAAAATGTCCATTCTTAAATTCATTACTATTTTTTTCCTGCTGTTGAAATAATTGGCTTTCACTTTTAACAACAGCTTTAGATCCAGTGCCTGGTGCTCCTTATCCATGTCTTCACTTTGAAATCAAGGATAATACTATTTGCTCCTAACTTCCCTTCACATATGATCAAAGATTGCTGATGAGGGTATTTTCTTTTAGAGGGGAAGCGTTTCCCTAGGTGGTGCAAACGGTTAAGCCCTGGACTATTAGCTGAAAGGAAGGCTGTTTGAACCTACCCAGAGGTGCCTCAGAAGACAGCCCTGGAGATCTGCTTCCGAAAGTCGCAGCCTTGAAAATCCTATGGAGCAGTTCTAATCAACACACAAGGGGTCGCAGGTAACTAAAAACAGTGACAAACTTTGTTATTTCTCCTGTGTTAAGTGCCCTAGAACACTATGGCCAACAGGTGGCGCTCTAGTTTCAGTTGTCACAGAAGGAGCTCATTAGCTCACACAAAGGGCTGTTTCCATTAATGAAAAGAAAAGAAACACTTGTGCTTAATCTCTTTCAGTAGCTAGAAAAATGGGCTACTGCTTCTTAATTTCTTTAGAAATTACTTTCAACACAAACGTGAGATGAACATACAGCAGTGATTTTGAGAACAGAAGCTACACCTGAAAATACAGTGTGTGGCCGATGCAGCAGCTTTGCAAATAGATCTGGATTCTAACACAAAACCCATGATTTGCTGACAGTGTGCCCCTTGAAAAATTGCTTATCTTTCTGAATCTCAGTTCTCTGCAAAATTTCAGTTCAGTCTGCAAAAATGTTGATAACTACCCTCCACATGGGGTCACCATGATTCAAAATCGACCTGATGAGGCAGGTAACAACTTCCATAGGTAGCTGTGATGATTGGAAATAATATACTTGTCTGTGCTTTGTAAAGCGCTTTGCTATAGTAGGTATTCAATAAGACATGCTATTCTATCTAAACCTGTTGCTGTGGAGTTAATTCTGACTCATAGGGACCCTATAGAACAGGGTAGAACTGCCCCATAGGGTTTCCAAGGAACAGCTGGTGGATTTGAACTACCGACCTTTGGTTTAGCAGATGAACACTTAACCACTGGACCACCAGGGCTCCCAGCCTTAGAGCATGCATATTTAAGTGTGGTCCATTAACATTATTGCATATTAAGGGGCTTGGAATTTGAAGCAGCAGAAGTCTATTTGTAAATTGTCAGGGCCAGCTGAAAGTCTTAATTGCGTGTGCTTTCTCCAAATCAAACATTGACATGATACCATGTTAATATAGCAGAAAGTTCATATTATAGTTTAGGTGGGGGAAAAAACAGATTGCAAAATACTATCATGTGTGGTCCCAATTTTGTTTTAAAAAGCTGTATACAACTGGTAGGATACAAACTGAAAAGTTAATGTTGGTTGTCTGGGTTGTGAAAATATGGTTGCTTTCAGTGCTCTTAATACTTTTCTGCATTTTTTACATTTTCCATGATGAATATGTACTAATTTGTAATCACAAGAAGAGTGTTTTCATGTAATGCTATAAAGCTAGGCCAGATATAAAATATAGAGAACCCAATGCTTACTCTCTGAACCAGCTGAATCCCCAGAAAGATTCAGCGCTAAGTGCTCAGACATGGCACTTCCAAAGCTCTTCCAGCCACTTAGGATTGTCCATGGCAGGAGCAGGGGGACAAGCTCAACTGACCTTCTGGGTGCCAGTTTCTCAGGCCAGCACATGTAAACAGAATCTAAGTTGTACTCAAATAATTGATTGAAAAGCAGAAAATTCAGTTAGCCTCATTATCTGGGATCATGTCAGGCACGCATTCAAAAATAAAAGATGAACGGATCTCATTATTTTTTGTTGTTCTTAGGTGCCCTCAAGTCAGTTTAGACTCAGTGATTCTATGTACAACAGAAGGAAACACTGCCTCGTCCTGCACCATCCTCACAATTATTGCTATGTTTCAGCCCATTGTTGCAGCCACTGTGGCAATGTATCTTGCTGAGGTCTTCCTATTTTTTGCTGACCCTCTGCTTTACATAACATGATGTCCTTCTCCAGGGACTGGTCCCTCCTGATAACATGTCCAAAGTACATAACACAAACTCTCACCATCCTCCCTTCTACGGAGCATTCTGGCTGTACATCTTCCAAGACAGATTTGTTCGCTCTTCTGGCAGTCCGTGATATATTCAATATTCTTTGCCAACACCATAGTTCAAAGGCATCAATTCTTCTTCGGTCTTCTTTACTCACTGTCCAGCTTTCACATGCATATGAAGCTATTGCGTTAGGCATGCCTTAGTCCTCAAAGTGACATCTTTGCTTTTTAACACTTTAAAGATGTCGTTTGCAGCAGATTTGCCCAATGCAATACTTTCTTTGATTTCTTGACTGCTGCTTCCAAGAGCATTGACTGTGGATCTAAGTAAAATGAAATAATTTACAACGTCAATATTTTCTCAATTTATTGTAATGCTGCTTATTGATTTAGTTGTGAGGATTTTCTGTTTGTTTTATGCTGAGGTGTAATCCATACTGAAGACTGTGGACTTTGATCTTCATCATTTACTTCAAGTCCTCTTCACTTTCCAAAAGCAAGGTTGTATCATCTGCATGTCACAGGTTGTTAATGAGTCTTCCTTCAATCCTGATGCAGTGTTCTTCTTCGTATAGTCCAGCTACTTGAATTGTTTGTTCAGCATACAGATTAAATAAATATGGTGAAAGGATACAACCCTGATGCACGTCTTTCCTGATTTTAAGCCAAGCGGTATCCTCCTTGTTCTGTTCGAACGACTGCCTCTTGGTCTATGTACAGGTTTCTCATGAGCACAATTAAGTGTTCTGGAATTCCCATTCTTCTAAATGTTATCCGTAATTTGTTATGATCCACACAGTCAAACGCCTTTGCATAGTCAATGAAACAAAGGTAATCATCTTTCTGGTACTGTCTGCTTTCAGCCAAGTTCCATCAGACATCGGCAATGACATCTCTCATTCCATGTCCTCTTCTGAATCTGGCTTGAATTTCTGGCGGTTCCCTGTCGATGTACTGCTGCAATTGCTTTAGATCTTTAGCAAAATTTTACTTGAATGTGATTATTAATGATATTCTTTGATAATTTCTACATCCCATTGGATTATCTTTTTTTTGGAATGGGCACAAATATGGATCTCTTCCAGTTAGTTGACCAGGTAGCTATCTTCCAGATTTCTTGGCATAGATGAGTGAGTGCTTCTAGCATTGTATCCATTTGTTGAAATATTTCAATTGGTATTCCATCGATTTCTGGAGCCTTGTTTTTCTCCAATGTCTTCAGCAGCTTAGACTTCTTCCTTCAATACGTTTGGTTCTTGATCATATGCTACTTCCTGAAATGGTTGAATACTGACCAATTCCTTTTGGTACGTTACTCTATGTATTCCTTCTATCTTCCTGCATCGTTCAACATTTTGCCCATAGAATCCTTCAATATTTCAACTCGAGGCCTGAATTTTTTCTTCACTTCTTTCAGCTTGAGAAATGCTGAGCATGCTTCCCTTTTGGTTTTCTAACTCCAGATTTTTGCACATTTCACTAAAATACTTTGTCTTCTTGACCCTCTCTTTAAATCTTCTGTTCAGCTCTTTTACTTCATCATTTTTCCATTCTCTTTAGCAACCATATTTTTATGCAGATAATGTACACCTTCTACTTTTATTTGCCATCTGTGCCCTCCCCCTGCAAGTTATTTTCATGACCACCACTATGCCAATTTTTTTTCACATGTTGCTGTAAAAAAATTAGCATAGCATGCTTACAAAAATACCTCATGGGGGAGGGTGCCTTTGGCAAACAAAGTAGAAGGCGCACAATATTTGCATAAAAATACAGTACTTTTGATTCAAGGGCAAGTTTCAGAGTCTCTTCTGACATCCATTTTGGTCTTTTGTTTCTTTCGTCTTTGTAATAACCTTTTGCTTTCTTTCATGTATGCTATCCTTGATGTCATCCAACAACTTGTCTGGTCTTTGGTCATTAGTGTTCCGTGCATCAAATCCACTCTTGGGATAATCTCTTTTAAAAAAATCCTCACAACTGGATCAATAAGCAATATTTCTTATTAACCTTATGTCTTAGTTATCTAGTCCTGCTGTAACAGAAATACAAGTGGATGACTTTAACAAAGATAAATTTATTCTCTCACATTCCAGGAGGCTAGAAGTCCAAACTCAGGGTGCCAGCCCCAGGGGAAGACTTCCTCTCTCCGTCAGTTCTGGGAGAAGGTCCTTGTCATCAATCTTCCCCTGGTCTAGGAATTTATCAGAGCAGGGATCTCAGGTCCAAAGGACGCGCTCTCCTGGCTCTTCTCGCTTTGTGGTAATGAGGTCCCCACCCCCTCAGCTTTGGGCAATGGATCTGGCCCCATCCTGTTGGCGCCGTCGAATGGCAGCCCTACACTCCAGAACTGAGTTGGTGAGAATCTGACTCTTTGAAACTTAGGAGGCTGTGGCTCCACCCTTTGAGACCCCAGAGGTTGTGATCCTACCCTTTAAGACGGAGGCAGCTCTCTTTCTGGTGTTCCTTGTCTCTTCAGCTTCAGCTTCAGCTTCCTCCTTCCTTGGCTTCTCAGCTTCTTGGGCCTCGCTGCCCCTGTCTGCCTTGCAGGGGCAAGTGTTCCAAAACTCCTTAGCTCCACTGATAAGTGCCTGGAGACATCCCACTCTGCCAGGATGCCTCCCGCACAAAGGCACTCAGGTCTCTCATTCCATGGGTCAGCTCCAGTGCTGTCTTGTGCTGATCTGCTGGTTCTGCTGCTGCTTCTAGCTGTCTGCGCCATCTCCAGTGTAACTGCTCCCCTAATTTCTTTTGAGTCCTCAACAGAATTGTCTTTGATGTCCATAATTCCACCAACAGTCTCTTTAATACAATCTAGGCTTTTACTATTAGGCACTTTGAAATTCTTCCAGCCTCTATGTAGTCATAGTTACAAAACTCCTTCTACATTTTAGGTGTCTGTTAGAGCAGCATCCTACTCCCAGTACCAAATTCTATCTGAGTTATCTAGTGCTGCTATAACAGAAATACCACAAGTGGATGGCTTTAACAAAGAGAAATTTATTCTCACACTGTCTAGGAGGCTGAAAGTCTGAATTCAGGCCTTTGAATCAATTCATAATACATTTGGGAATATTTATCAAAAAATTTTTTAACACACATACCTTTGATCCAAAAACCCCACTTCTAGGACTCTGACCTATAGAAAGACTCATCTATGAGCACCAAGATTCATGGTCAAGAATTGTGTAAAACATCATTGTTTGTAAGAACAAAAAGTCCATCAATAGGGAAATGATTTTAACATTACAGGACATTCATGCTATGAAATGCTCTGTAACTGTTAAATAGAATGCTATAGATTCCTATATTTGGCCAGGAATTATCTCCCACACTCATTAAGTGGGGGGTGGGGGGGAAAGCAAGTTAGAGAACTATAACAAAAATTAAGATTCCCATTTATGTACAAAAAGAAAAACAAGTATGTATAAGTTTATCTAACTATCTATGCACATATATATGTTTATGGATACTTACATATATATGACATCTCTATAAATATAAAATGGATAACAATGCAAAGAATGGGAATTCCAGAACACTTAATTGTGCTCGTGAGGAACCTCTACATAGACCGAGAGGCAGTCATTTGAACAGAACAAGGGGATACTGAGTGGTTTAAAATGAGGAAAGGTTTGTGTCAGATTTGTATCCTTTTGCCATGCTTTTTCAAGCTGTATGCTGAGCAAATAATCTGAGAAGCTGGAATATATGAAGAAGAATGTGGCATCAGGATTGGAGGAAGTCTCATTAACAACCTGGGATATGTAGAGGAAACAACCTTGCTTTCTGAAAGAGGACTTGAAGCACTTATTGATGAAGATCAAAGACAACAGCCTTCAGTATGGATTATACCGCAACATAAAGAAAACAAAAATCCTCACAACTCGACCAGTAAGGAACATCATGATAAACAGGGAAAAGAATGAAGTTGTCAGGATTTCATTTTACTTGGATCCACAATCAATGCCCATTGGAGCAGCAGTCAAGAAATCAAACAGTGCATTGCATTGGACAAATTTCCTGCAAAAGACCTCTTTTAAAGTGCTAAGAAGCAAACATGACACTTTAAGCATTAAGATGCACCTGACTCAAGCCATGGTGTTTTCAGTCACCTCGTATGTATGTGAAACTGGACAATGAATAAGGAAGACCGAAGACTTGATGCCTTTGAATTATGGCGTTGGTGAAGACTATTGAATATACCATGGACTGCCAGAAGAATGAACAAATCCGTCTTGAAAGAAGTACAGCTAGAATGCTCATTAGAAGCAAGGATGGCAAGACTTTGTCTCACATATTTTGACGTGTTGTCAGGAGGGACCAGTCCCTGAAAAAGGACATCATACTTGGCAAAGTAGAGGGTCAGGGAAAAAGAGGAAGATCTTCAACAAGATGGACTGACACAGTGGCTGCAACAATGGGCTCAAGCATAACAACAATTGTGAGGGTGGTGCATGACCAGGCAGTGTTTTGTTCTGTTGTACATGGGGTCACGATGAGCCAGAACTGACTCGACTGTACCTAAAAACAATATACATATAAATGCATAGAAATATTGAAAAGGGCCTGGAAAGGTAAATACTCAATTATTAACAATGATTACCTCTAGGAAAGGTAGTTTTTTAAAACTTTATATATATCCTAATTCGTTTTAATTTCTATGTTATACACCTATGCACACACACATCATTATCATCACCTGTTCCCATTGAGTCAATTCCAACTGATAGAGCTGCTCCATAGGGTTTCCAAGCCTGTAAATCTTTACAGAAGCAGACTGTGGGTTCGAACTGTCAACCTTTTAGTGAGTAGCTGAGAGCTTAATAACTAAGCCACCAGGGCTCCTTCACACACACACACACATTTTCTTTTATCTTGGTTGGAATGAGGGACATAGTCTTCATCTAGTCACAATGACAATAAATGATGGATCATATTGGCAGGGAAAATCAATTTATTGATTGATTCATTCATTCAACAAATATTTATTGAATATTTATAAGGCGGTGAGTCTGTGCTAGAAACGATGGTGTAAACAATAATAAGACACAGTTATTCTCCTGGAAGATCTTCCACGAAGGTATACATAGCCTACAAAGAAAAACAAAATTCTGGATTCTGGATTGCATATTTTTGAAAAGGTTATTGGAAATAATGGTTTGTTGGTGTTCTTGCAGAAAACAGGCTATGATGAATCAGTAAAAATGAAATCAACAGTGACTCAAGAAATCACCTTTATGATTTATATCCCTAAGAGTTGAAGATCAGATTGCACCTCCACCTCCCAATATACGCATAAAACCCATTGCCGCTGAGTTGATTTTGACTCATGGAGACCCTATAGGACAGAGTAGAATTGCACCATAGGGTTTCCAAGGCTGTAATCTTTAAGGAAAAAGACTGCTACATCTTTCTCCTGTGGAGCAGCCTGTGGGTTTGAACCACCAACCTTCCTGTTAGCAGCCAGGTACTTTAACCACTGTGCTACCAGGGCTCCTTCCCAATATACATCACTCACTTATTCGGCCTGATAAACTTGTAGTTGAGGCTGGAAATCTCTTTATTGTGAATCACAAAGAGCCAGAAGGAGAGACATCAATTATGTCAAGTCTAAATCCAAAATTACCTTCTAAGCCTGTATCAGTGCAGCAATAGGAAAGGCCACAAGATGGCAGAATGGAGTCAAAACCTGGAGACTGCAGTGGGATACCAGCAGCCCCAGGAGATTGAATCACCACAGCTATGCCAAGTGAAGAGAGATTTGGGAAAGCTTCCATAGTGCTGTGAGATGGTGGGCTCAGAGATAAGGACAATTTTGGCACCACTGTTCTTGTCCACATGCCTTTATTGACCTCTCTTAAGGTAGTGTTATATTTAGTCATTTTTGCCCTCTGAAAAAAATATGCTTATCCTCTCCTTCCTGTCCCCCATATGCATGCGTACGCATCAAAGTCAATCATGCTTTTCTGCTTTGGCGTTTTTCAGTAGTAGAATTTCTTAAAATGGACAAGGTCTCACCAGATTTGAGGCTGGGCTGCTTCTTCGTATAGGCAGGGGACGGAGGGCAGATTAATAGAGCTCTGGTGGGACAAAGAGGCACCGTATATACATGCCACTGAGGAAAGGTCCTTTTCATGCGTGAGGGGACTAGGGTTGAGAAATTATTTCCAATAAGGTTGTGTGTGTGTGTGTGTGTGTGTGTGTGTTGGGAGTGGGTTGATTTTGAAGTAATAGTTTTATTATGATTATAAACAAAAGACATGCTTATTGAAAAAATTTAGGAATTATGTTAGAAAAAAAAAAACAAAAAACTATGTATAAAGCCAAAGCTGTAATTTCCTAGGCATTGTATCTATACATCTACATATAGTGAAAAATGAATATATTGAGTAACATATGGAAGTGTAAATTAAAGCAGCTGTTCTAGAGACAAACCTGGCAGTATTTAAGCAGATAAAAAGCTACATAATCTATGACCCAGAAATTCCATTTTGGGCTATATATCTCAAATAAATCCTCACACAGGTCTGTGAGGGGAGGTGCATAAAGATTGTAGTGTGCTTTGTAGTTCCAGGGAGCTATAAGCAACTTGGGTGTCCATCACTGGGAGAGTGGCTAAGCAAACTGTGGCAGATGTACACTATCATGCACTAAATGGCAAATGGCCAAGTGGCACATACATACTGCAGCAGCGTTCATCTGGGACTCCACTCTTGCCCACTTGCTCAGTGCACAGCAATCTGGCAGGGCCAGGTGTCTGACTTGGGGAAAGGGGCCTTGAACCTTGGGCTATAGGGTTTTAGAGCTACATGATTAAGGCACTATTGGCCGCTTTCAAACCCAAATGTCAACAGTGTATTTTGAAGAAGTTGAGCTATTTCTAAAATAATTTACATGAAAGTTCAAAGACCCAAGAACAGCCAAAATGCTGCTAAAGAAAAAAAAAAGAAGTGACAGTATTTGTTTGATCAGATATCAAGACTTACTGTAAAGCTAGAATAATTAATACCGTATTTTATAGGCACAGAAATAGACAAATTGCCTTTCTTCTGAGGCACCTCTGGGTAGATTCGAACCGCCAACCTTTTGGTTCATAGCCGAGTGCTTAACCATTGTCACCCATAGAAACATAATACAGTAAAACCTGTGAAAGTCAGGACTTGTGTAAGGCAGAAACATGTCAGAAAAGGACAACTCAAACATTTTCCACTACTAGTGATAGAAAAGGGGTAAAACTGCACCCTGTTAAAGGCAGAAAACTTGCAAGACCCAGAAAGACAAGGCAGTCCCGTCGAGTTTCGGCTCTCACAGGTTTCACTGTATGAGGTGAAATAAGCAAGTCACAGAAGATTAGATGTAGCGTAATAAACTCGTTGCTGTCAAGCTGATTCTCACTCATGGTAACTCTAACTCTATGTGTTACAGAGTAAAACTGCTCCACAGAGTTTTCTTGGCTATGATCTTCTCTTCCACAGAGCCACTAGGTGGGTTCAAACTGCCAACCTTTAGGTTGGTTGTCAAGTGCAAAGCATTTCCCCACACAGGGTCCTTATAACATAATACTTACGTTTTGATGCTCATAACCAAGCAAAATCATATAATATACTGATCCCCAGCCATTGCCATCAAGTCGATTTCGACTCAGCAACCCTATAGGGCAGAGTACAGCTGTCCCATACAGTTTCCAAGGCTATAAATCTTTACAGAATCAGACTGCCATATCTTTCTCCAGCGGAGCAGCTGGTGGGTTCAAATCACTGACCTTTCTGTTAAAAGCTGAGTGCTTTAACCACTGTGCAACCAGGACTCCTTAGATTAGGAATAGGAGAGCAAAATCACAGAAAGCATCCAGCTACAATAGGGGCCTGAAGGGACAACTTTTGATCTGCTGTCAGATGGTAAGTAAATTTTTCTTTGATTGGAATATACCATATACATACATTTTAGTGGTTCAAGCCAGCCTGCCATTTTGAGGATAGGTTACGACGTCCTGCCATTTCCTAAAAATCTAACTAGCAACAAGATAATTCTGCCAGCCTACAGAGCTGAACATTCTGATAGATTTGTACATTATGGTCAAATTCGTGTCTATAATTTACTCCTCCTCATGATTTCACAAAACTTGGTGAAAATGCTGAAGGATTCCTGAAGGAACTGTTGTTGTCTTTGAAGATGAGAAAGTTTCAATTCTTATTTTATTTTAGGTACTTAGTCAGTAGATTGATTTCTCACGTGTGACTTCTTAGACTTTGCAATTTATGCAAAGTAAATTGTGATCAAAAGCAGCTCAGCTAACTGTATTTTGGTATGATATTCTCAGACAGCCACATTTGATCCATTTCTTATATCAGGTGTTTCTCTTGAGTGTCAGATCTCTTCAGTAAATACTAAAGAATCAGAGTGTAACTGGAAAGAATGCAGGATTTGGAGTATTATGATATGGATTCCAATGTGGCTTACTTAGTTAACTAAAAACAAAGAACAAAACAAAACAAACATTGCCGACAAGTTGGTTCCAACTCATGGTGACCCCCTGTGTGACAGAGCAGAACTGAGCTCCAGAGGGTTTTCTTTGCTGTAATCTTCATGGAAACAGATTGTCAGAGCTTTCTTCTGTGGTGCCACTGGGTGGTTTCAAACCACCAACCTTTTTATTAGTAGCTGAGAGCAAACTTTTTGTGCTACCCAGGGATAAATATTTACTTATTAACTAGGCCAAACTGCTTAACCTTTATTCAGTTTACTCATCTGGAAAATGGAGAAAATACTTGTATTAGTCAGGACTATTTTGTTTGCAATTCAATTTAATTTGTTTGCAAACTCAATTCAAGTCAGCATAAAGGACAAATCCACAGACTTCACATTGTTCAAAGTTCAGGAGGCAGCACAACTAGATTCAGAATGTTATAAGTTTCTTTCTCAATGAAGAACACCAAAGACACAAGGAAAATATTAGTCCAAGAGACAAAAGGGCCACATAAACCAGAGACTCCATCAGCCTGAGACAAGAAGAACTAGATGGTGCCAAGCTACCACCAATAACTGCCCTGACAGGGAATACAACAGAGGGTCCCTGATGGAGCTGTAGAACGATGGGATACAGAACTCAAATTCTAGTAAAAAGACCAGACTTGATGGTCTGACTGAGACTGGAGAGATCCCAGAAGACATGGCCCCCGGACTGTTTGTTAGCCCAAACTAAAACCATTCCCAAAGCCAACTCTTCAGACAAAGATTAGACTGGACTATAAGACATAAAATGATACTCGCAAAGAGTGCGCTTCTTAGCTCAAGTAGATACATGAGTCTAAATGGGCAGCTCCTGTCTGGAGGCAAGATGAGAAGACAGAAAGGGACAGGAGCTGGTTAAATGGACACAGGAAATCTGGAGTGGAAAGGAAGAGTGTGCTGTCACAGTATGGGGAGAGCAACTAGAGTCACATAACAGTGTGTATAAATTTTTGTATGAGAAACTAACTTGAACTGTAAACTTTCATTTAAAGCACAATAAAAAAAAAATTCTCTTTCTCCATCTGTCTTCTCTGCCTCTCTCCTTCCTTACCTGACTCTCATCAATTGGTGGGAAAAATTACTTTTGATTGGCCTAGAGTTACATTCTTTCAGCTTGGCAAGCCCAGGAAGGAAAAACAAAGAAAATTCTCTCATCCAACATCTGATTGGCCTTTCTTGGGGCATATGCTCACCTCTAAGCCAATCACTGCCACCAGAAGGGTGGATTATTATATTTGGCCCACCTGGGATCACATGCTCAGCCCTGAGAGCAAAGGAACTGACACAGTGATTAACAGACTCCCCAGGACCGCCAATAGCAGATCCCCACTACACATAGGAGTGGTGTATAGACAAAAATATCAACTTCTCACTACAATAATAATTCCTCTTCTAGGATTTTATGAAGACTGAAGATGTGGGGCATGGTGCTGTATATATTGTAAAATACTTAGACATAAAATCTTTGATCAAAAGTGATTTTTTATTTAAAAAATTACATATGAATGAAGGAGAGGAACATATGACCATATGAAAATGAAGCAACTGTTTAAAACAAGTCATTTCTTGTATGAAATGGGAAAAGTGGTCATATAGTCTTTACAAAGCAACTTATCTACAAAATGAAGGAAGTAAATTTAATATAGTTTTTTTTTTTTAAGAAATAAAACCCATTATAAAAATCCCAATGTCTTTACATGCCCACAATAAGCTAAATGTCTCATTTTCTATCAAGAACTAAATGTGCTCAGGGGTATAAATGTGTCATGATTGCTTAGCTTAATGTGTGTGAAGTAATTGCACTCTTTTCTAGAGGGAAAATCTTTTCTAAAGATCATTGCAACATTTACAGAATTAGGCATATTTTTATAAAATTGGATGGCTGGAAGTTACCTGTGAAGTTCATCAAATCTCTGCCAGTGGCTTTCGAACAACAATCAAAACACTCCAGGGAAATAACTGTCTTGAAATACATTTTGCAAATGTCTTCCTGGGAGTGCCTCTTAGGGGAATCTATGTTTCACACAATAAATCAAACACTACCTTCCTCTTTTTCCTTCATGTGGCCAGAAAATAACCGTGTTACACTGTAGCTCCTACAGCAGTGGTTCCCAAATGTGGTTACTCATCAGAACCACTTGGGAAACTTTGTAAAATACAAATTTCTGGGATCCACTCTGTCGTTGTTGTTGTTAGGTGGAGTCGAGTCAGTTCCAACTCATAACCACTCCATGTA
Organism: Dugong dugon; assembly: GCA_030035585.1. Lineage (NCBI taxonomy): Eukaryota > Metazoa > Chordata > Mammalia > Sirenia > Dugongidae > Dugong > Dugong dugon. Next base: position 49,156,843 of record CM057465.1, read on the forward strand.
CAACAGAACGAAACACTGCCTGGTCTTGCACCAACCTCACAATCATTGTTATGATTCAGTCCATTGTTGCAGCCACTGTGTCAATCCATCTCCTTGACGATCTTCCTCTTTTTCTCTCACCTTCTACTTTACCAAGCATGATATCCTTCTTCAGGAACTCATCCCTTCTGATAGCATGTCCAAAGTACTCACCACGAAGTCTCACCATCCTCCCTTCTAAGGAGAATTCTGGCTGTACTTCCTCCAAGACAGATTTGTTCCTTCTTCTGGCAGTCCATGGTATATTCAGTATTCTTCTCCTACACCATAATTCAAAGGCATGAATTCTTCTTCTGTCTCCCTTATTCATTGTCCAGCTTTCACATGCATATGAAGTGATTGAAAACAGCATGGCTTGGGTCAGGCGCACTTTAGTGCATAAAGTGAGATCTTTGCTGTTGAACACTTTAAACAGGTCTTTTGCAGCAGATTTGCCCAATGCAATATGTCATTTGATTTCTTGACTGCTGCTTCCATAAGCTTTGATTGTGGATCTAAGTAAAACGAAATCCTTTACAAATTCAACATTTTCTTCGTTTATCATGATGTTGCTTATTGGTCCAATTGTGAGAATTTTTGTTTTCCTTATTGAGGGGCAATGCATACTGAAGGCTGTAGTCTTTAATCTTTATCAGGAAGTGTTTCAAGTGCCCTTCACTTTCAGCAAGCAAGGTTGTGTCATCTGCATATCACAGGTTGTTAATGAGTCTTCCTCGAATCATGATGCTGGGTTCTTCTTCATATAGTCCAGATCCTCAGATTATTTGCTCAGCATACAGATTGAATAAGTATGGTGAAAGGATACAACCCTGATGCACACCTTTCATGACTTGAAACCACACTGTATCTCCTTGTTCTGTTCTAATGACTGCCTCTTGGTCTATGTACAGGTTCCTCATGAACACAATTAAGTGTTCTGGAATTCCCATTCTTCTAAATGTTATCCATAATTTGTTATGATTCACATAGTCCAATGCCTTTGTATAGTCAATAAAACACAGGTAAACATCATTCTGGTATTCTCTGCTTTCAGCCAAGATCCATCTAAGATCAGCAATGATATCCCTCATTCCATGTCCTCTTCTGAATCTTGCTTGAATTTCTGGCAGTTCCCTGTCGATGTACTGCTGCAATTGCTTTTGGTCTTTAGCAAAATTTTACGTGAGTGTGATATGAATGATATTCTTTGATAATTTCTACATCCTACTGGATTACCTTTTTTTTTGGAATGGGCACAAATATGGATCTCTTCCAGTTGGTTGACCAGGTAGCTATCTTCCAGATTTCTTGGCATAGATGAGTGAGTGCTTCTAGCATTGTATCCATTTGTTGAAATATTTCAATTGGTATTCCATTGATTTCTGGAGCCTTGCTTTTCACCCATGTCTTCAGCAGCTTAGACTTCTTCCTTCAATACGTTTGGTTCTTGATCATATGCTACTTCCTGAAATGGTTGAACACTGACCAATTATTTTCGGTACATTACTCTATGTATTCCTTCTATCTTCTTTTGAGGCTTCCTGCAATGTTCAACATTTTGCCCATAGAATCCTTCAATATTTCAACTCGAGGCCTGAATTTTTTCTTCACTTCTTTCAGCTTGAGAAATGCTGAGCATGCTTCCCTTTTGGTTTTCTAACTCCAGGTTTTTGCACATTTCACTAAAATACTTTGTCTTCTTGACCCTCTCTTTGAAATCTGTTCAGCTCTTTTACTTCATCATTTCTTCCATTCACTTTAGCTTCTCTACATTCAAGAGCAAGTTTCAGAGTCTCTTCTGACAACCATTTTGAGCTTTTCTTTCTTTCTTGTCTTTTTAATGACCTTTTGCTTTCTTCATATATGATGTCCTTGATGTCATTGCACAACTCATCTGGTCTTTGGTCATTAGTGTTCAATACATCAAATCTATTCTTGAGATGATCTCTAAATTCAGGTGGGATATACTCAAGGTCATATTTTGGCTCTTGTGAACTTGCTCCAATTTTCTTCAGCTCCAACTTGAACTTGCATATGAGCAATTGATGGTCTGTTCCACTATCGGCCCCTGGCCTTGTCCTGACTAATGATATTGAGCTTCTCCATGGTCTGTTTCCACAGATGCAGTCAATTCGATTCCTGTGTATTCCATCTGGCAAAGTTCACATGTATAGTCGCCATTTATGTTGTTGAGAAAAGGTATTTGCAATGAAAAGTCATTGCCCTCGAAAAATTCTATCATGGGATCTCCAGTGTTATTTCTATCACCAAGGACATATTTTCCAACTACTGATCTTTCTTCTTTGTTTAGTGTTTGGTGCATAATTTGAATAATTGTCATATTAACTGGTCTTCCTTGTAGACTTATGGATATTTTTCTATCACTGGCAGAGTTGTACTTCAGGACAGATCTTGAAACGTTCCTTTTTGGCAATGAATGAAACACCATTTCTCTTCAATTTATCATTCCCAGCAGAGTAGACCATGTGATTGTCTGATTCAAAATGACCAATACCAGTCCATTTCAGCTCACCAATGCCTAAGATATTGATGTTTATGCGTTCTATTTCATTTTTGATGATTTCCAATTTTCCTACATTCATACTTCGTATGTTCCATGTTCTGATTATTAATGGATGTTTGCAACTATTTCTTCTCATTTTGAGTCATATCACATCAGCAAATGAAGGTCCTGAAAGCTTGACTCCATCCACATCATTAAGGTCAAATCCACTTTGAAGCGGCTGCTCCTTCCCAGTGGTATTTGAATGCATTCCAACCTGATTGGCTCACCTTCTGGCACTATATCAGATAATGCTCCCCTGCTATTCATAAAGGTTTTCACTGAATGATTTTTTCAGAAGTAGACAGCCAGATCCTTCTTCCTAGTTTGTCTTAGTCTAGAAGCTCTGCTGAAACCTGTCCACCATGGGTGACCCTGTTGGTATTTGAGATACCAGTGGCATAGCTTCCAGCATGACAGCAACACGCAAGCCCCACATATGACAAACTGGCAGGTGGTGGGTACTCACTCTAGTAGTGAATCAGGGCCCAAGTATTGGTATTTTTTAAAAGATTTTTCCAGGAGTCCTTATGTAGCCACTTTCATTCATGCACTGGTTCTGGGGAATTACAGCGGTCAAGATTAAGAAGATATTTAATCATGACTCTTACTAAAATGCCTTTGCCAAGAGAAATGGGTCTACTATTGCATCACGTACTGAGGGAGAAACAAGCAAGGTACTTTAACTTTCAAAACTCTAACTGTATGAAGGAAGTTTTTGACTCGTCACATTTTCTAAATTTACTTTCTGAATATTGATGGTAATATGCAGAATACTGATTATTAGAATATTGATATTTTCATCCAGTTCTAAATTATCTGTTGGCAGAGGCAGCAAGTTCCCTATTACTTGCTCTGGATATTGGAAAGTGCTAGACAAAGAGATGAGATTTTGTGCAGAAGGAGAAAGAACAAGTAGACAAGCTTCCTTCATTTTGTATTAGAGAGGATTTTCTGAATTCATTAAGAGCAGCGCTATTCTTTCTGAAAAGGTTATCAGTTCACATCCAAGTGATAAACTATTATGCAGTTACTAAAAGCATGCTTGTGAAGAATTTTAATTAGATCAGGCTGTATAAAATGTCTTGCACCTGCTCTTTTCTTTTTGAATTAAGTCATAAGCATTCTCCATGCAGTTATAATACTTCATATATATGTCGGCATGTGCATAGCATATATGTATTTACATACAAATAATATGTAAATAAATGCATCAAAATATTAGCCCCATGGCCTCTCAATGGTGAGATTATAAATGATTTTAACTTTATTCATTTTTTATTTTCAACTTTTTCCAAAAATACACATAAATTAAATAATCAGAAAAAATACACACTTTAAAAAGAGTAATAGGTTTTGCACTTTACTTAAGGCTATTGAAACAAAGAAAGCATACTCTGAATTATACATAGAAAAATAAAGGATAGACTTTATCCTAATAGAGACTGTTTCCAGAAGAAATTAAGGAGGGTCATTCTTTTATCTGTTTGTAACTAGAATTTATCCTGGTTGAATCAGCCTTCATATTACTCTTTTTTAGTAATTTTCTAAATGAATATATTACCTTTATAAGCAGGAAACACTATTTAAAAAACTATAATGCTTTAAAAATTTTTTAAAAATTTAGAAGTTAAAATATTAAATGTTTATTTCTTTTTTAATGTTTCTAAATGGATATTTTACTTTTATAAGCAGGAAAATGCTATTTAAAACCTGTAAAACCCAACCTTTGCATTAAAGGAACTGTTTTACACTGAATTACTGTCTGTTACTGGGGATACAAAATAGAGCTGCCTTTTGCTCTGACTTTCTTGTTGTGTATTTGGGATATCTTTATATTTTACTTTTTCTTTATCATGTGTTACCTCTCTTTAGGATCTTATCACAGTTTTACTGGGGTATGCTTCAGAATACAAATCTGAGCCCTACCCTCAAGATTATCAACTCTAATCTGATAGTCTCCTAAGAGGTTGCCTTCCTACCCCATCATTTTCATGGGAGGTTAAGAGGTAGGTCTTGCTCCTGATGACCAACCAGCCACCTCAACATACCTACTTGTGGCACACCCAATGAGCTAATTTCTTAGAGTCTACCATTTAAAACTCTTCAATATGCTCAGATTCACACTTAGTGATCCAGGGAAGGCATGACTGATGGATACTGCTTATTATCACACCCTCATGGGCAAGATCCATTACAGTTTCATTGTTATCATCATCAACATCATTATCATCACCTCCACCACCACCAGCATCTGTTTTGTACGTTGCTATATCTCAAGTGCCTAGAATAGTGCCTGGTCATAATAGAAACTCCAAAATATTTAAAATGAAAGATCGAATGAACCACCTATAAATCTGAAATTGAATATGTTCTCTAAGTGTGTTTTCATGATTCATGCAATGACTCACCTAGCAAGTCAGATTCACGAATACAAACTACCTCTCGCCCATTTTCATGAAAGCAATTGATACAAAGTTTGAAGAACTATTTTTGAATGTCCTTCAGGTATTTTATTTTTTCCAGCAAATAACTTTTTAAGTGCCTACTATAACACTTAACCGGCTTATTGGGGAGAAAACGAGATACAGAAAAAAGATAAATAACCACCATAGGCAGATTCGGATGAAAGAACAGGCAGTACATGCTTTAGCTGTTCAGAAGAGGAAGTGATTAATGAGGGATAAGGATAGTAGGCGCGGTTTCCTGTAGGAGATGTAATTTAAATTGAGTTTCACAAAAAGAGTGGAACTCAGACAAACAGAAAAAAGAAATTTCATGCAGGGAATGTTTAAGTGAAGATTTGAAATCAGAAATCCAGACATTCTGTTAGGAAACAGTAAGAAAAGTATAAGGAAATAAGTTTGGATACATAGGTAAGAGGGAGAAATAGAGTTTGCTTTAGTTTTTATTTTATATTTTTTAAATATAAAACATTTTGAATAAAAAAAAGTATGGAAAGCTACATAACAGACATCTACGTGTCTACCACAGACTTTAAACAGATGTTAAAGTTTGACATATGTGCTTGATTGTTCGGTGTTTTTAATGGCATGATTTTGAATTTGGATTCTACGGGCCTGGCCTGGGCTTTTCAAACTCAAGGAAGACAGCAGGTCAGAGGGATAACACAACACCATGTGATAAACATGAGGCGCCTTCTTGGACTCTGAAGTGTACTCAGATTGGGGAGATAGGGGAGAAAGAACTATAACAATATTCCTGGTAAATAATTTTAAACATTTTAACATTCTTAAATCTTGACACATTATGGAGGTAAATGAAAGGGTGATATAAACTTTTACAGTAAAATTATATAAAATTAAAACTTCTAAGAAAATTTTCACCTGCTGATCCACCCAGGGGCTACATTTCATCATGAATCCTAAGTGTTCAGGTTACCAGTTACTCACATGAAATTTTCAAGTAAGCACTGCTGACTCCTGGTCTTCTCCTTCCTCTGTGAAGACTCTACTCTCCAGGACCATGGAAAGGGCAAGGAGGGAAGATTAACCGGTGGGCTGCCCAGATCACTTCAACCTTGGGTCAGCTTGCTTATGGCACCAGGCAAGAAAACCTGATTCTCTGCCTTCTCCCTGTCCACGGCGTCCTCCACGCCCCAAGGTCAACTATACAAAACAGATTAAACAATGAGAAAATGCAGTCACATAGTTTATCAAAGATAGTGCCCTCCCAGAATCAATGGGAAAAGAACCCCAGAAGTTATTCAACTCTCATACTGCAATTTACATAGAGTGTAGTATAATGGTTAAGAATGTGGGATCTAGAGCTTGAGATTCAGCTCTGCCACTTATTTGGTGCCTCAAAATTTCCTTTGAAAAATGGAGATACTTTACGCTTAGAAGACTGTTGTGAGGGTTAGATAAATTAATATATATAGTGTATTAAGAACAGTGCCTGATTACTACTACGTGGTCAATTGATGCTAGCTTTTATTATGTAATAATACAAAGCCAAGAGCCCTTCTTTCCAGTCTGCATTTCTTGTGTTGCATCCTCTCAGATTCCTGCCCAACACTATCCCTGGGCAGTCTCACAGCATCAGTTACTTCTATGCCCAGATGAGGTCTATACCTCCCCTCCCCATAGTTCCATGTCCTTGTAACATGGTTGGGTGGTCTGATGGCCTAGACTATCTAATTTGATGTCCTTGCTCTCCTTCTCAGTGAAAACACTAAAAGTAATTGGTTTTCTCCAAAGTAAGTGTAAAATATATGTGTAAAGTTTAGGGCTTGAGATGTTAATCTTGTGCTTCGGTGGATTTTCTTTTGCAATGATACTCCTCAGTTAATACCGAAACAGAAATAAAGATTTCAATAAACTGCCAACCTCGTGCCAGAGGTAAGTTCCCTTCTAAGAGGCATTCTTGAAGGGCTGGTTTTTCATCTCTGGGATGCCCCAGGGTAGAGGAAATAACTAGAGAGGGAGGCTGGTTTGGACAGATGAAGAACAAGAACCTGCTGCTACAGCGTGGAGGACGTCCAAAGGATGACCTGTCTTGAAGTATGGGTTCACATTCATTTGCTGCAGAGCTCCTGCCATGCCACAAACCTGGATGCTGCTGACCCTAAAGAAAAATTCTTACATTCTGATCAAGGTGACGCTGAACTGAATTAATGGGAAATTTCCCTATGAGAAGGAGACACATATTAAGCTTCTGTGGTGAAAGTTATTTAAAAAAGAAAATTAAAACTCTTCAAAGGTTATTATCTACTATAGCTTAAGGAAACTAGTTTGTATTGAACTGATCTCTCTGTAAATTTTACCTTTTGCGCCCATTTTCTTCAGTACAACACAATTTTTCCCGGAGATCGCGTCTTCTTGTTTAAATTTGAACATGCTAATTTTGTTCCATTTTACACATTATTTTACTCCCAAATAGGAAGTTCATGTGTGGGACTGAAGGGAACAGGGCAAAGACTTGGGACCCTCTTCTCCCCAAAATTACATGCATGAGAAGGAGATAATGGAGTTTTCAAAGGAGAGAGAATTAACCAAAGTTGTAGAGAACAAGAAAGCATTGGAGCCAGGTTAAGTAAGGAGGGGTTGGCCAATCAAGTTGATTGTTTGAAGTAGGAAGAAAAATGGAGGCTGAGAGAAAAACTTCTGGATTTACCAATAAGGAAGTTGCTAGCAATCTTCAAAGAAGCAGTTTCTTTCTTTTTTTTTTGTTTATTGTTGTAGTTTAAATGAAGTTTATATTTCAACTTAGTCTCCCATACAAAAGTTTATACATATATTGTCACATGATCCTAATTGCTCTCCCACATTGTGACAGCACACTCCCCCTTTCTACCCCTGATTCCCCATGTATATTCAACCAGCTCCTAACACTCTCCACCTTCCCATCTCACCTCTGGACAGAAGCTACCCATTTAGTCTCTTGTATCTACTTGAGCTAAGAGGCATACTCCTCACGAGTATCACTTTATGTCCCACAGTCCAGTCCAATCCCTGTCTGAGAGTTGGCCTCGTAAGTTGTTTTAGTTCTGGGCTGATAGAGAATATGGAGTGCATTCTTTCCAGGGTTCCTCCAGTCTCATTCAGACCATTAAGTCTGGTCTTCTTACTAGAATTTGAGTTCTGCTCCCCACCTTTCTCCTGCTCCATCAGGGACTCTCTGTTGTGTTCCTTGTCAGGGTGGTCATTGGTGGCAGCTGGGCACCATCTAGTTCTTCTTGTCTCAGGCTGATGAAGTCTCTGGTTTATGTGGCCCTTTCTGTCTCTTGGGCTAATACTTTCCTTGTGTCTTTGGTGTTCTTCATTCTCCTTTACTCCAGGTGGTTGGGACCAACTGATGCATCTTATATAGCTGCTTGCAAGCTTTTAAAACCTCAGACGCAACTCAATGAAGTAGGATGCAGAATATTTTCTTAATAAACTTTGTTTTGCCAATTGACCTAGATGTCCTCTGAAAGCATGGTCCCCAGATCCCCACTACTGCTACTCTGTCCCTCGAAGTGTTTGATTGTATTCAGGAAACTTCTTAGCTTTGGTTTAGTCCAGTTGTGCTAACTTCCCCTGTAGTGTGTGCTGTCCCTCCCTTCACCTAAGATAATTCTTGTCTGCTACCTAGTTAGTAAATAACCATCACTCTCCCTCCCCACCCTCATAACCATCAAAGAATGTTTTCTTCTGTGTTTAAACCTTTTCTTGAGTTCTTATATAGTGGTCTTATACGATATTTGTCCTTCTGTGACTGATCAAATTTACTCAGCATAATGCCCTCCAGATTCCTCCATGTTATGTTTCACGGTTTCATCCTTGTTCTTTATTGTTGCGTAGTATTCCATTCTGTGAGTATACCATAATTTGTCTCTCCATTCATCCGTTGATGGCCATGTAGGTTGTTTTCATCTTTTTGCTATTGTGAACAGTGCTGCAATGAACATGGGTGTGCATATATCTATTCTTGTGATGGCTCTTATTTCTCTAGAATATATTTCAAGGAGCAGGATAGCTGGATCATATGGTACTTCCATTTCTAGCTTTTAAGGAAATGCCAAATCGGTTTCCAAAGTGGTTGTACCATTTTACATTCCCATCAACAGTGTATAAGAGTTCCAGTCTCTCCACAACCTCTCCAGCATTTATTATTTTGTGTTTTTTAGGATTAATGCTAGCCTTGTTGGGGTGAGATGATATCTCATTGTAGTTTTGATCTGCATTTCTCTCATGGCTAATGATTGTAAGCATTTCTTCATATATCTGTTAGCCACCTGAATATCTTCTTTGGCAAAGTGCCTGTTCATATCCTTTGCCCATTTTTAATTGGGCTGTTTCTCTTTTTGTTGTTGAGGTTTTGCAGTATCTTGTAGATTTTAGAGATTAGACACTGATCGGACTTATCATAGCTAAAATTTTTTTTCCCAGTCTGTAGGTTGTCTTTTTACTCTTTTGGAGAAGTCTTTTGATGAGCATAAGTGTTTGATTTTTAGGGGCTCCCAGTTATCTAGTCTCTCTTCTGGTGCTGGTGCATTGTTACTTATGGTTTGTATTCTGTTTATGCCATGTATTATGGCTCCTAATGTTGTCCCTATTTTTCTTTCACGATCTTTATAATTTTCGATTTTATATTTAGGTCTTTGATCCATTTTGAGTTAGTTTTTGTGCGTGGTGTGAGGTATGGGTCTTGTTTCAGTTTTTTGCAGATGGATATCCAGTTATGCCAGCACCATTTGTTAAAGAGACTGTCTTTTCCCCATTTAACAGACTTTGGGCCTTTGTCAAATATCAGCTGCTCATAGGTGGATGAATTTCTGTCTGGATTCTCAATTCTGTTCCATTGGTCTATGTATCTGTTGTTGTACCAGTACTAGGCTGTTTTGACTACTGTGGTGGTATAATAGTTCTAAAATCAGGTAGTGCAAGGCCTCCCACTTTGTTCTACTTCTTGAGTAATGCTTTACTTATCCGGGGCCTCTTCCCTTTCCATATGAAGTTGGTGATTTGTTTCTCCATCTCACTAAAAAACACCATTGGAATTTGGATCAGGATTGCATTGAATCTGTAGATTGCTTTGGGTAGAATTGACATTTTCACAATGTTGAGTTTTCTTATCCATGAGCAAAGTATGTTTTTCCACTTATGCAGGTCTCTTTTGGTTTCTTGCAGTAATGTCTTGTTGTTTTCATTGTGTAGGTCTTTTACATCTCTGGTTAGATTTCTTCGAAAGTATTTTATCTTCTTGGGGGCTATTGTAAATGGTATTGATTTGGTGATTTCCTCTTCAAGGTTCTCTTTGTTGGTGTAAAGGAATCCGACTGATTTTTGTATGTTTAGCTTGTATCCTGAAACTTTGCTGAAATCTTCTGTTAGTTCCAGTAGTTTTCTTGTGGATTCTTTGGGGTTTTCTGTGTATAAGATCATATCATCTGCAAACAGAGATACTTTGACTTCTTCCCTACCAACTTGGATGCCCTTTATTTCTTTTTCTAGCCTAATTGCTCTGGCTAGGACCTCCAACACAATGTTGAATAAGAGTGGTGATACAGGGCATCCTTGTCTGGTTCCCGTTCTCAAAGGAAATGCTTTCAAAGTCTCTCCATTTAAGATGATGTTGGCTGTTGGCTTTGTATAAATGCCCTTAATTATACTGAGGAATTTCCCTTCTATTCCTATTTTGTTGAGAGTTTTTATCATGAATGGATGTTGGACTTTGTCAAATGCCTTTTCTGCATCTATTGATAAGCTCATGTGTTTCTTTTGTTTTATTAATGTGATGGATTACATTAATTGTTTTTCTAATGTTGAACCATTCCTGCATACCTTATATAAATCCTACTTGATCATGGTGAATTATTCTTTTGATATGTTGCTGAGTTCTATTGGCTAGAATTTTGTTGAGGATTTTTGTGTCAATGTTCGTGAGGGATGTTGGTCTGTAATTTTCTTTTTTTGTGGTGTCTTTACCTGGTTTTGGTATCAGGGTTATGCTGGCTTCATAGAATGAGTTTGGGAGTAGTCCAGCCTTTTCTATGCTCTGAAATACCTTTAGTAGTAGTGATGTTAACTCTTCTCTGAAAGTTTGGTAGAATTCTCCAGTGAAACCGTCTGTGCCAGGGCTTTTTTTTGGTTGGGAGTTTTTTAACTACCTTTTCAATCTCTTCTTTTGTTACAGGTTTATTTAGTTGTTCTACCTCTGTTTGTGTTAGTTTAGGTAGGTAGTGAGTTTCTAGAAATTTGTCCATTTCCTCTAGTTTTTCAAATTTGTTAGAGTACAATTTTTCATAGTAATCTTCTATGATTCTTTTAATTTCAGTTGGGTCTGTTGTGGTATCACCCATCTCATTTCTTATATGGGTTATTTGCTTCCTCTCCTGGTTTTCTTCTATCAGTTTGGCCAGTGGTTTATCATTTTGTTGATCTTTTCAAAGAACCAGATTTTGGTCTTGTTAACTCTTTCAATTGTTTTTCTATTCTCTATTTAATTTAATTCTGCTCTAATTCTTATTATTTCCTTTCTTCTGGCACCTGAGGGCTTCTTTTGCTGTTGTCTTTCTACTTGTTTGAGTTGTAGGGGTAGTGTTATGATTTTGTCCCTTTCTTCTTTTTAGATGTGGCATTTATTGCTCTAAACTGACCTCTGAGCACTGCTTTTGCTGTGTCCCAAAGGTTCTGGTAGGATGTGTTTTCATTCTCATTTGATTCTATGGATTTCTTCTTTTCCATCCTTAATTTCTTCTATAACCCAGTAGTTTTTGAGCAAGGTGTTGTTCAGGTTCCATGTGTTTGATTTTTTTTCCTTGCTTTTTCTGTTATTGATTTCTACTTTTATGGCTGTGTGGTCAGAAAAGATGCTTTGTAATATTTCAATGCTTTGGATTCTGTTAAGTCTTGCTTTATGGCCTAATATGTGGTCTTTCTGGAGAATGTTCCATGTATGTTGAAAAAGAAAGTATAATTGGCTGCTGTTGGGTGGAGTGTTTGGCATATGTCTATGAGATCAAGTTCGTTGATTGTAGCATTTAGATCTTCCATGTTTTTGTTGATTTTCTTTCTGGATGTTCTTTCCTTCACCAAAAGTGGTGTGTCAAAGTCTCCTACTACTATTGTGGAGCTGTCTATCTCTTTTGAATGCTGTTAGAGTTTGTTTTATGTATTTTGGAGCCCTGCCGTTGAGTGCGTAAATATTTACTATAGTTATGTTCTCTGGTGTATTGACCCTTTAATCATTAGATAGTGTCCTTCCTTAACCTTTGTGATGGATTTTACTTTAAAGGCTATTTTGTCAGAGATTAATATTGCCACTCCTGCTCTTTTTTGAATGTTGTTTGCTTGATAGATTTTTTTCCATCCTTTGAGTTTTAGTTTGTTTGTGTCTTTAAGTCTAAGGTGTGTCTCTTGTCGGCAGCATATAGGCGGATTGTACGTTCTTTTATCCAGTCTATCACTCTGTCTCTTTATTGGTGTTTTTAGTCCATTTACATTCAGTGTAATTATTGATAGGTATGAATTTAGTGCTGTCATTTTGATGTCTTTTTTTGTGTGTTGTTCACAGGTTCTTTGTTCCACTTAATTTTCTGCGCTGAGTCGTTTTTCTTTATGTATTTTCTTTTCATCTTTTTCATTTTTGTTGATTTTGTATTTGCTGAGTGTTTATATTTTTCTTCTTTTTTTATTTTGACTTGTAGGATTGTTAGTTTCCTTTGTGGTTACCTTAATATTTACCCCTGTTTTCCTTATTTTATACAGTCTTTTATTTCTTTATATTGCCTTGACTTCCTCTCCATATGAAAAGTCTGTGTCTACATTTTTTAAGTCCCTCTTATTTGTTTTAATGTCATCATCTTTTACATATTGACATCTCTGTTTCCCTATTTTCAGTGTTATAGCTTTGGTTTATTTTTGTGACTTCCCTATCTGAGTTGATATCTGGTTGTTCCGTCCTGTGTTCTAGTCTTGGGTTGTTGTCTGATCTTATTGATTTTCTAACCGGAGGACTCCCTTTAGTATTTCTTGTAATTTTGGTTTGGTTTTTGCAAATTGCCTAAATTTCTGTTTATCTGGAAATGCCCTAATTTCACCATCATATTTGAGAGACAGTTTCTGGATGTAGAATTCTTGGCTGGCAATTTTTTTCCTTCAAGGCTTTATATACATCATCGCATTGCCTTCTTGCCTGCATGGTTTCTGCTGAGTAGTCTGAGCTTAGTATTATTAACTTTCCTTTGTAGATGACTTTTTGCTAATCCCTAGCCACTCCTAAAATTCCCTCTTTATTTTTGGTTTTGGCAAGTTTGATTATAACATGTCTTGGTGACTTTCTTTTGTGATCTACCTGATGTGGGGTTTGATAAACATCATGGATAGATATCTTCTCATCTTTGATGATATCAGGGAAGTTTTTTGCCAACAAATCTTCAACAATTCTGTCTGTATTTTCTGTTATCCTTCTCGTTCTGGTATTCCAATCACTCGTAGCTTATTCGTCTTGATAGAGTCCCACATAATTCTTAAGGTTTCTTCATTTTTTAAATCCTTTTATCTGATTTTTCCTCAGATAAGTTGATATCAAGTGCTTTGTCTTCAATCTCACTAATTCTGACTTCCATTGCCTCAATTCTGCTCCTATGTCCTCCTGTCGAGTTCTCTAATTCTGAAATTTTATTGTTAATCTTCTGTATTTCTGATTGCTGTCTCTCTATGTATTCTTGCAGCCTGTTAAATTTGTCATTATGATCTTCTCTAATCTTTCTAATTTCCTCTATTGCATGTTCTGCATTTTGGTTAGTTTCCTTCCTAATCGCTTGAAGAGTTCTGTATATTAATCTTTTGTATTCTGGCTCCGGTAATTCCAGGAAATTTTCCTCCTCTGGAAAATTTCTAGATTCTTTATTTTAGGAGCTTACTGAAGCCATCATGTACTGCCTCTTTATGTGATTTTATATTGAGTGTTCTCTCCGAGCCATCAATAAGTTATTACATTTACTTATTTTATGTTTGCTTACTGTGTCCTAGCTTCTTGTTTTGTTTTGATATGCCCAGATAGGCTGCTTATATGAGCTAGTTTGATTATTGGCAACTTTGAAGCTCTAATGTCCTGTCACCAAGTGGTTAGATCTGTAACTAGCTATGTGAGCTCAGGAGTCCACCCACTCCTCCTGTATGGATTCAGCTCAGGTGCCCAGGTAGTTAGCCACCATGTGTGTGGTGTAGGCACTCACCTACAGTCCTAGACAGGGATGGGTGATTGGTGTAGGCACAGGCATCTTGTTTCAGCAGGGTGACACACTCTGAGTAAGGCAGGGCTGTGACGACCACCCCTGAGTGTCCAGAAGGAAGGCGTGTTCCTGTTCCCTAGAGTCTGTAGGTGGGTGTGTTTTGTAGTCAGACTATGAGCACACAGTGCTGCTGGCTGTAAGGTCTGGGGGACACCTGTTATTCTTGGGCCCCTGTCACAGGTGGCTAGGTGGTGTAGGTGGAGCCACCAGTCCTCAGGCCCCTGATGTGGGTAGGTAAAGACCCTGCTTAATGGGCAGAGCAGTGTGAAATGTTATGAACTGGCCACTTCACAGCTGAAACAGTTGAAGTTAGACTTCAGGTATATACGCTGTTGTACTGCGGTAATGAGGGCCCACATTGTTGAAATGGGCCCACCCAAGTCTACGCAGGGGGAAAGGTACTCAGAGTACATGGATCCCTTATGCCTGTGCCTAGGCAAAGGAGCTGTACCTAACCTGACTTCCTGGCTTAGGGAAGCTGGCAGTTTATTTTTTCCCGTTTGTTAATTTGTTCACTCTCCAAGACAGGGAGAAGGGCTCAGGGCGTGTGACAGATCCTACTTCTGGCCCAGGGAAGTCAGCAATTTCTGAAGCTGGTTCGGGACCCAGTGCAGAGCAGGGAGCAGGGAGGTAAATGGGAGAGAGGTTTTTCTCTAAGTGGCGTGTTTTTGATATGAGCAGTAGACTGGACGCCAGTACTTACCTTTCATCGATCGAGGGTTGCTTCTCACTGGTTCTGGGTGGCTGAGTAGACTGTCTCCTGCTTGATCTCTCCTGGTGCATCCATGAGCTGATCAGGCCTGAAGGGCTCAGGCTTTCACAGGGTCAGGTCTGGCAACTCCTCCCTGCTTCTGAACCGTCTCTTCCTCCCCCAACCACTCAGTCTGGTTCCTCAACTTTGCCTTTGATGTTCAGGGCTCCTAGTTTGTAATATATAATCGATTCACTTGTTTTTTCATGTCTTTGTTATAAGAGGGTCCACCGGAAGCATCTGACTACTCCACCATCTTGGCCCCCCAAAGAAGCAGTTTTGATAAACTACTGGCAGGGGATACCTGATTGTCTTAATTGTCTATTGCTGCTATAACAGAAATACCACAAGTGGATGGCTTCAACAAACAGAAGTTTACTCTGTCACAGTTCAGTATTTTAGAAATCCAAATTCAGTGTGTCAGCTCCAGGGAAAGCCCCTCTCTCTGTGTCAGCTCTGAGGAAAGTCCTCATCATCAATCTTGCCCTAGTCTAGAAGCTTCTCAGGCACAGCGACCCCAAGTCCAAGGGACGAGCTCTGCTCCAGGCACTGCTTTCTTGGTGGTATGAGGTCCCTATGTCTCTCTGCTTGCTTCTCTCTTTTATATCTCAAAAAAGTTGGCTTAAGACTCAATATAAACTTGAAGATTGAGTCTCATCAGCATAACTGCCACTAATTTCATCTCATAAACATCATAGAGATAGGATTTACAACACATAGGAAAATCACATCAGATGACAAAAGTGGACAATCACACAATACTGGAGATCATGGCCTGTCAAAGAGTTGACAGATATTTTGGGTGAACACAATTCAATCCACGACACTAAGAAGTTGAGGAGCATGAAATTATTTTGGTTCCAGGGAGCAACAAGAAAGCTCTGGGCAGAGAAGGAAACCAGGTTCTGCTCTTAGATTCTGTCTTCCTCACTTAACTGGGCTGCAGCTACTGGGGTGCTTCACTCAGATGAATGCAGTTCAACTTCTTTGCTGAATCAGCCCTTACCAGGATAATATGTACATTGGGAATTTCTTGAGAGGGTTTTGGCAATAGTTAAGCTGCCATAAAGCCAGGTATCTGGGGCATCTATACCTGTATTCACTGAGCTATGACACCCCCCCCAACTCCCACAAATTTGGCTCTCAAGCTGTTACTAGGCCTCAGCTTTGACTACTTCTGGATTGACATTTCTGTTTACTTGGTGGAATTAGACCCAGCCCTGAATCCTGACACCTGTTGTCCGAGGAATTGGCAGTTTGATTAGCTTTTGCTGTACTTCACTCAAGGGTCTGGATTCTCTCACAGGGGGTTATGGTCCAAAACAGCTGACCACCTACAAGGAAGATACTGCCCCCCACCTAACTTCAATTTTTATCACCATTCCCTAGATTTCTTGCTGCCGGCCCAAACCAAAGGATTGGTCCAGCTTGGAGATTAAATATCATTTCTCTTGTGCACAACATATTAACATAAAAGAACCCTTCCTCCAATTAATGTGATCTGTCACATGTGATCCTACCTGTCAGTCGTCCTACCACTGTAATCCCTTGTCTTTTGTTCCGGATCATGAAATGTGTTTCTGAGGGTTTTCCTTGTTTGACAATTGTTTGGACACTCTTCTGTAGCTTACAGATCCTACCCTACTTCCAAAAAACAAAAAAATACAAAGCCATTGCCGTCAAGTTGATTTTGACTCATAGTGACCCTATAGGACAGAATAGACACCATAGGGTTTCCAAGGAGTGGCTGGTGGATTCGAACTGCCGACCTTTTGGTTAGCAGCCAGTTAGCAGCCAAACTCTTAACCACTGTGCCACCAGGACTTCCAAGGTACCTAAAAACATGTACACACACAGACATGCACATACACACACACAACCTTTGATTTTAGGTAAACTTTTGATTCTTATGGGTTCCATAGCTTGAGATTGTCTTGGACCTACTGAAACTTCACCATCTGGACTAAACTTTAACCATACTCTCCCAACCCCTTAAGCTGGGGACAGGGAATCAGACACAAACTTAAACTGTAGTAATAGGAACCAACTGTCCAGATGAAGGGAAGTATCTCTTTGCAATCTGTCTTGGGAAAAGACACACTGAACTGTGAATTCAATTTGGGGTACATTTTAACCTAGGTGTCAATTCTCATAGTTCAAGTAACAATTACCATATAAAAAATCTGACAAACCCAGTACCTTGATTAGAAATAAATATTAAAAATATGTATCCTATAAAAAGATTATTTCTTAACTGTGAAGTCTGATTGAGAAGGGGTTATGACTAGACATACATAGAGAGTAATCAAAAAACACTTGAGATCAACTGATTTCTAATATTTATTCTAGGTCTTAAAGTCCTAGATCTTAAAAAGATTAAACTCTTCCTCTACTTCTCTCAGGTTATAATCACGTTTTCACACTTTTTATCTCCCACACATATTTATATAAAAAAATATATATTAACCATTCCATCTTCCTGAATTCAGACCTCTGGATCTAATTATCTGGGCCAGCTTCTATCTAACATACTCTTGACCAACCTAACAGCTGTCTGTTAAATGTCAGATCTCCATTTCTGAGAATCAATGAGTAGCTTTGGGGTCAGGCACATCTTTCCTCGAGGCATGGCTCTGTCATGTATTAACTCTGTGACCCTGGGCAAGTTATTAAACCTATTTGAGCATCAACTTCCTCATTTGTAAAATAAGCCCACTAATGTCTACCTACCTTCGTTCATTCAGCCAGTGTTTTCACTTGGGGAATGACTGAAGAAACTAAGGCATGTTGCTGAAATAAGAAAAGTGGTATGGGGGAGATTCCCTTCCTAGTCTCTCCAAAGGGTAGCAGTCAATTCAAGGAGTAGAAAAAGCAAAAGACTGATTCCAGGACAGCAAGGAAGATCTTTGCAACATCTAGAGCCACCTCACAGTGAGCAGAATGTCCTGTCCCATAAAATATTCCAAAAAGAGCCACTGGACCTCAGGTGAGAATTAGTGTCGAACAGATTCTTGCATTAGCAAGTAGGTTAAAAGGAATCAAAGCCTCCTTCCAACTTGATCAATGATTGCATAAGATGTGAATCAACTCAAGTTACATAGCTAAAATAGTCTAGCTATTGAGAAGTGAGATTGTTCTAATATTACTTAGAAGTTTTCAGTTCTGATTTTCCTGCATTGCTCTTTTTCATATAGTTCATGCTTCTGCCAGCACTTCTGAGAATCTCTTTTCTGCAGCAAGGAAATGTCTTTTGAAAGGCAGTAAATAATTAAATTAGTGATGATGAGCTGATAGTCTGATGCAAACAATTTCTGTGGCAGATTAAACATGCTGAAGATTTAATGTTTTAAATAAAATTCTAGTTAGGGATCAAATGCTGGGTAATCTGACAAAAAAAGATCATCACTTTTTCAGTGACTCTGTAACTAACACTTCCATTAGGTTACACACAGTCATAGGCAGAAAAAAGGCCTCCCAAAGATGTCTACCCCTAATCCCTAAAACCTGTGAATATATGAACTTACATGACAAAAGGATTATCAGATAGGCCCAATCTAGTCACATGAATCTTTACAATCAGAGCATCTGCCTCTTGTGGGTCCTCACTTTCAAGATGACAAAGAAAAGAAGGAATAACAGTCGTGCCAAAAAGGGCCATGGCCATGTGCAGCTCATTGGCTGCATGAACTATGCCCACTGCATGCCCAAGGAGAAGGCCATTAAAAAGTTTTTCATTGAAAACATAGTAGATGCCACAGCAGTCAGGGAAATTTCTGAAGCAAGTGTCTTCAACATCTGTGTTCTTCCCAAGCTATATGTGAAGCTACATTACTGCATGGATTGTGCTAATCACAGCAAGGTGACCAGGAACCATCCTCCTGAAGCCCAAAACACTGAACACCTCCACTCTGATGTAGACCTGCAGGTGCTGTCCCATGACCTCCACCAAAGCCCTTGTAAAGATCTGAGTCCTTAAAGACTGAGGAAAAACTAATCTGAAAGAAAAGAAAATGGCAATTGTATTTAAAAAATTTTAAAAAATTAGAGATACTTTCCTGGCTATGGTCAGAGATTTGACAATTGAAGAAGGATCAGAGAGAAGCAACTCTGCTGACTTTGAAAACAGTAGAAAAGGGCCATGAGTGAAGGAATGCAGGTGGCTTCTAAAAGTTGGAAAAGACAAGGAAATGGATTTTTTCCTACAACCTCCAAAAAGGAACAGTCCTACCAATGCCTTGATTGTAGCACAGTGAGAACCATGTTGGACTTCTGACCTACTAAACTCAAAAAAAAAAAAAAACAAAAAAAACTTATTGCTGTTGAGTCAATTCTGACTCATAGTGACCCTATGGGACAGAGCAGAACTGCCCCATAGGGTTTTCAAGGAGCAGCTGGTGTATTCTTACTGCTGATCTTGTGCTCAGCAGCTCTTAATCACTGCACCACCAAGGCCCCATTACTGAACTCAAGATAATAAGATTTTATTGTTTCAGCAGCTAAGTTTGTGAAAATTTGTTACAGCAGCAATAGAAAACTTATACACATATTAAGTAATCTTCTTATGCTCTGCTTTCCAGTACAAATTCTGCCCAGAGGAATAACATCGTATAAATTCTCTGTATAAATGGCTTTTTAAATTTTAATAGTATTTTATCATGTAAGATTGCTGGATTATAGGTAAATATTCCCATTTAATAAATGAGGAAATTGTAGTTAGATTGTAAAGTGTCTTGCCCAAGGTTGCAGAGCTGCTAAGCCACTAGTTGAGCTGGGATGTCAATTCTTGTTTCTGACTCCTCCAATCTTTTTTCTATGATACCAACCCTGTCTTAAGCATCATTGCATATGACCCTCTGTTGTGTATTGAACAGTGTCCCTGCAAATACGTGTTGTAATCCTAACACCTATATTTGTGAATAAAGCTTTCTTTGCTCTGTTAATGAGGTCATATCAATGTAGGGTGTGTCTTAAACCTAATCACTTTTGAAATATAAAAAGAGCAGATCAGATACAGAGAAAAGCAAGCACAAATGTGGGAAAAACAGATGCGATGCCACATTTTTGGAGATCCCCAAGGAACTAAGGAATGCAGTGGCTTGAGAAGCTGAGACAAGAATTTTCCCCTAGAGCAGATGAAGAGAGAGCCTTCCGCTAGAGCTGGTGCCCTGGATTTGGACTTACGGCCTCCTGTACTGTAAGAAAATAAATTCTAGTCTTTAAAACTATCCACTTGTGATATTTCTGTTACAGTAGCAGCACTCCAAAACTAAGACACCCTCATACCAACATTTTAAGACAGGAAGAATAGAGAAGATGCCATTACCTTTATTCTATGGATTCAGACGCTCTTGTTGCAAGAAGACTTAAGTGATCAACAGTAAAGCCAGGATGAGAACTTCTTACTTCTAACTTGTAATCCCGTGTTCTTTCTGGTTTGTACAACCACCTGTAAGTTATAATGTATGCCCATGTATAAAACACACAAGTTATTTAGAAGAGAAAAGAGCATAGGATTCAGATGAAAACAAACTTAAATTTTAAACTTAGTGGCTTAAAATAATTATTTAACCTCTTTAAACCTTAGTTTTATCCTTTATAAAATATAAATAGTAATGCCTACTAGGCAAAATTGCTGAAAGGATTTAAGGGGAATATTTCATGTAAATGAAGCCCTGGCATATGTGCACATGTAGGTACAGTATGTCAATATCATGAGTATTTTGTGTTCCAATTCATAAACAAACAGAATCCATGTATTTAGTCTGTTAAAAATCATTGAATCTTGGCTCCAATCAAATAGTAATAAATCCAATTTAAGAAAGAGTTAAGGAGGAAACAAGATGTTCCCTCCACTATTGCAGATGAATAAAATTGTAGTGGCTCATTGGCCTTCCTAAGCCCCAAAAGAAAACTTACATGAATGTGAAGATTGGATTTGGTCTTCTGGGCTTCTGTCTATTAGAGACCCAAGAAAAGACGAATTCTAACCTTAATGAACTTTTCTAAGAAAAATTGCCAATCATGTTCAAATCTGTTCCAGATGAATGTGTCTCATAAAAATCTCTTCAAACTGAATCAAGTGCTCCCAAAATCATGGGCAAATTCATTTTCACAATCATTTAAAAAAAATGAAATGATTTCACTTAATTGGAAATGGAACTTTCTCACTGCAGTGTAACAATCTGATTATTTGGTATAGCCTTTACTTTCTTGGAATGAAGATTAGTAATAATGCATTACTTACAGCAATTTGAAGGAAAAAAAGGATGTATTTCTTTGCTAAAATAATTCATCACACAGACTGTAATTTCAGATAATAAGAAGTGGAGAACAGTTATCAAAAACATTTATTTGTTATTCTATGATTTTCCTCTGAAATTAAAGGGAATTAGGAATACAGGGATTATTTTAGTTCCTTTGGTGTATGAAATCATGAAATGCAACAACTGCTTTCCCACTAAATGTTGGGAATAGCACATTAAAATATACACATAGATCATGTCTACTAAGGAATTCTCGAGTCCTTGTGTCTTCATGATATATATCCTTGTATCATGATGAGAATGAAAAGCTGTGTGACTGAAATGAACCCCCCAAAAAATCAAGAACTCTTAAAGTTAGATAGAAGCTTCAGCCCTTGTGGGCTTTTCCACTTGGGCATCATTCAACTCAACATACCTCCAGCTGAACTCAACATCCCTCTCTCCCTCCCCTCAACCTACTCTTCTGTTTTTTCCATTCTGAATGGTAACAACTCCACCTCTTCATCTGGTTTTGATCCTGGGAGTTGGCATTACTCTTTCCCCCTCTCTCCTCACACTCAACAAAGCACTACATACTGACAAGTCAGCCCCTAAATAGCCCTTATCTCCAAACAGAACACCACTACTCAAGTCCAGTCATGTGCCCTCTCTCACCTGGATACTAGACATGATTTCTTAGCTAATTCCCTACTTTCTGCTCTCACTTCCTTCTTCCTCACTGGCACCTAGTTTCTAAAATATCACTCCTAAAACAGCCCGGTTCAAAAATTTTTCCTATCTCTGCTCCCCCTATAGGGTGAAGGCCACACTCCTTAGCATGGCATAAAAGGCCCTCCTTGTTCAAATCCTTTACAAAGGCCTTATCTATTATTGTCTACAAGTGCCATACATTTGGCCATTCTGAACTACTCGAGGTTCGATTCAGATGTGACATGCTCTTCCACACCTCTGAACCTTTGCATCTACTGTCTCTACCAACTGAAAGGAACTCCCCCAATCTATCAGCTAATAAAATCCTATTTTTCCTTTAAAAAACTCGCTTCGAATATTCAACAGTTGAATGGATAAACAAAATGTGATGTATCCATACAGCGGAACATTCTTCAGCCATAAAGAGAAATGAAGTTCTGATACATGCTACAACTTAGTTGAACCCTGAAAGGTCACGAAAGGACAAAATACTGTATGATATTACCAAAATATCTAGAATAGGCAAATACACAGAGATAAAAGTTTAATAGTGGTTAACAAGGTGGAAGGGAACAGGAAAGGGGAAGTTATTATTTAGAAAACATCGAGTTGAAAAACTGGTGCCCTTTGTCATGAAGCTCACACACATTGATGACGGGAAATTTGGCAATGAATATTGACGATGGCTACCACAACGTTATTGATGTAAATGGTGTCACCGAATTGTACAAATTAAAAACATTGAACTGACAAATACTATGTTATCTATGTTTTTACAGCAGTTTTAAAAAAGATTCTTTTCAGCTGTCCTTCTCTAAGAACCTCCCCCTGATTGCCCCAAATAGGCCCTCATTTCTCTCCCTGTACAGCATCCATTACACTGTATTATAACTTTACTTGTCTGTCTTCCTCATTAAATGACAAGCTCCTTAAGAGCAGGCGTATGTTCTTGTTCATCATAGTGTGTGGCATGTGGCTAAACATTCAATAAATGCTTTCTTGGTGTTATGGATTGAATTGTGTCTCAGCAAAAATATGTGCTGTAAATCCTAATTCTATGCCTGTGATTATAATCCCATTTGGGAATGGGTTGTCTTTGCTATGTTAATGAGACAGGATTAGTGTACGGTGTGTTTTGAGTCAATCTCTTTTGAGATATAATAGTGATTAAACAAACAAGCGAGCAAGTAGAGATGGGGGAAGAGAGATGCCAAGCCCATGAAGATTGCCCAGGAGCAGAAGATCAAAGAGACAAGGACTTTCCCCCAGAGCCAACAGAGAAAGTCTTCCCTTAGATCCGGCACCCTGAATTCAGACTTCTAGACTTCTAAACTGTGAGAAGATAAATTTCTGTTTGTTAAAGCCACTCACTTGTGGTATTTGTGTTATAGCAGTATTAGATAACTAAGACACTGGGTCAGTGAATGAATCTAGTCTAGCATTCTCATTTTTCAAATGAGATAATTTAGATCCAAAGAGGTTAATCAACTTGCCCAAGGCCACATAGCTGGACAATAGAAGAGCCAATAAAGACAATAAAAGCTGTGATGTCCACAGCCTCCAGATTCCAGCCTCATAATTACTTTCGTGCATCCAACTGCCTTCGTATTTGAAATAATCATGTCATATAGCAACACCTTTCCCTGAATTTCCCGTCTGTATTAGTGGACTTTTATTTTTGGTTTATCCTGCTTTTTTAATATTAACACCTTGATTTTCCCTTGGAATACTACCCCTTATGTATTCCCAGTGCCTGCTGTTAGAATGAAGAGTCCCTGGATCGTGCAAATGGTTAAGCACTGAGCTACTAACTGAAAACTTGGGGATGCAAATCCACTCAGGGGTACCTCAAAAGAAAGGTCTGGCAATCCACTTCCAAAATATCACAGCCATTGAACACTCTGTATAGCACAATTCTACTCTGAAACACCTTGGGTCTCCATAAGTCAGAATCGACTCAATAGCAACTGGTTTGGTGATTAGAATGGGGAAGGCCACGTGATCTGACTTCAGGAGAAGACAAGAGATCCCGAGCTGCCAAATGAGGGTGCTGCATTCCCTGGGCCAGAGACAATGAGTGTTAGTTCTAGGACTTGTTAGAACTACTGAGTTTTCACTGGGTTTATGAAGCTGAACTGATAGAAGGATTCTTTTTTTCTTTTAAGTCCCAAAAGTGCTTTATTTACCAAGTCTCTTTTGCCCTTTCCTTTCAGAATTTTTCCTTCACTGGTCTGTGTCACCCTCCAGTGACTGTCTACTCTTGTATAGGGGGGTACATAGGGACTGGCTCACAGACCAGCCCTAGCACATGAGCCACCTGGTAACAGCAAAGCAAAATGCTGCAAGTTTGAGTAAGGGCAGAGAAGAAACATGAATTCCTTTTCAAAGCCAGTATTATTCTGATTAAGATTAAGGGCCCCAAAGTCAGACAGACCTGAGTTTGAACCTCAGTTCGAACAATAAAATTGTGCATAAATGTAGGCATAATGTATAATGTTATAAGAAACCATCTGTTTCACAGGATTGTAATAAAGAGGAAGGGAAATAATGTCTGCAAAGTGCTTCCATAGAGTGGGCAGCATAGAGTAAGCATTTAACAATAAGTAGCCATTGTCATTTTTTCCTCAAAATCTTTTGTTTCTGATTTCCTAGCGATCATGAAAGTCGGTTTTGTATAGACTCCATGGCAGGACTGTGGAGGAGAAAAATGATCCTTTCTCCTAAAACCAAGGGAGGCATTTTTTATTTTAAAGTATCCATATTATCCATATCACTTAACTTACTCAGGCAATTGCCAAATCTACACTTGACTTTCATACAATTAGAAACTATTTGAAAAATTGTATGTATTACACACATACACACACTCAAATGCATATATATGTATATACTTTTTATAGCACTTTGCTCATCTATTTTCTCCTATGACTTTCCCTACAGTCCTGTGAGGTATGTTTTATTTTATTATTTTTTTTTTGCCAGCTTTATTTCTCCCAAATATATATATATTTTTAATTGTGCTTTAGGTGAAAGTTTACAGCTCAAGTTAATTTCTCATACAAAAATTTATACACATACTGTTTTGTGACATTAATTGCAATGCACACAATGTGACAACACACTTCCCCTTTCCACCCAGCTTCCCTGCATCCATTCAACCAGTTCCTGTCCCTTTCTGCCTTCTCATCCTGCTTTGGGATAGGAGCTGCCCATTTGGTCTCATGTATCTGATTGAACTAAGAAGCACATTCCTCACGTGTATTATTTTTTGTTTTATAGTCCTGTCTAATCTTTGTCTGAAGGGTGGGCTTCAGGAATGATTTCAGTTCCGGGTTAACAGTGAGTTTGGAGGCCGTAGTTTCGGGGGTTCCTCCAGTCTCTGTCAGACCATTAAGCCTGGTCTTTTTACATGAATTTGAGTTCTGATCTACATTTTTTTCCCTGCTCTGTTCAGGACTCTCTGTTGTGTTCCCTGTCAAGGCAGTCATTGGTGGTAGCCAGGCACAATCTAGTTCTTCTGGTCTCAGGCTGGTGGAGTCTCTGGTTCATGTGGTCCTGTAGTCCTTTGGGCTAATATTTTCCTCGTGTCTTTGGTTTTCTTCATTCTCCTTTGTTCCAAGTGGGATGGAACTAATGGATGTATCTTAGATGGCTGCTCACAAGCTTTTAAGACCTCAGACGCTACTCACCAAAGTGGGATGTAAAACATTTTCTTAATAAACCTTGTTATGCCAATTGACCTAGATGTCCCCTAAAACTATGGTCCCAAGGCCCCAGCCTCAGCTACTCTGTCCCTAAAAGTGTTTGGATGCGTCCAGAAAACTGCTTAGCTTTTGCTTTGGTCCTGTTGTGCTGACTTCCTCTGTATTCTTGAAAATAAAACCAAAAGACAGAAACACAGAGCTGAGAAATCATTGTTTGAACACCTCCAGTCGCTATTCCTCATGCCATTATGGAGTGACTTTGTAATGTGTCAACTTGGCTAAGCTGCACTACGTCTCCCAGAATTCCCTGTATGTTTCTGCTTAGGGTGTGTCTCAGTCATCTAGTGCTGCTCTAACAGAGATACCACAATTGGATGGTTTCAACAAAGAAAAGTCCATTCTCTCACAATCCAGTAGGCTACAAGTCCAAATTCAGGGCATCAGCTCCAGGAGAATGCCTTCTCCATCGGCTCTGGAGGAAAGTCCATGTCATCAGTCTTCCTTTGGTCTGGGAGCTTCTCTGCACAGGAACCTCAGGTCCAAAGGACGAGCTCTGTTCCCAGCACTGCTTTCTTGGTGGTATGAGGTTCCCATGTGTCTCTGCTCACTTCTTTCTTTTATATTTCAGAAGAGATTGCATTAAGACACTGATCTTGTCAACCTCATCAGTATAACCTCATCACCAGTGATAGAATTTACAACACATGAGGAGATCACATATAATCTCAGCATAGTGGTAGAGTTTACAACACAGAAGGAAATCACATCGGATAACACAGTCATACAATACTAGGAATCGTGACCTAGCCTAGTTGCTACACACATTTTTTGGGGGACACAATTCAATCCATGACAGGGTGGAACATAAAAGATAATTTGCATGGGACTTGGAAAGTGAAGGGAAGGCAGCCATATTATTTTTACACTTGAAAGGTCAGGGCAGGGGCACCAAATACTGTTTCTGTGTATGCGTGGTGTCATTTATCTGCTGGCTCACCTCGTTGTTATAGGGCAGCTGCCAAGTTTACATTTGCTCCACCTTCACTTGGATTCTCATTCTGCTTTGCCAATTCCTGAACCAGGTGCATGTTTAGCTTCATGACAAAGGATGCCAGTTTTTATTCTCCTGCAGGACCCCAACAGTACTTCAGCATGGTCTGGAGGTGGTAGGAGACTGACATGGGTTCCACTTGTCTTTCCTCTATCCCAGTTTATATCCAGCTCCCTTTTCCTGACTGCTAGCCCTAAAGACTTCAAGCTCCAGCATCAGAAGCCAAGACAAAACCTTACAGAGACTGCTTAATCAGCTTCCACAATTGCATGGGGTCAAATTTTGTAACAAATCCCTTAGTGTGTATGTACATTTGATTGACTGACTCCTTCTCTGACTGAACCCTGACTGATACACAGTGCTACCCCTGGACTTTTCAGTTGCATAAATCAATATATTCTTTTTAATGTTCAAGTCAGTGAGAATTTGGTTTCTGTCATGTGCAGCTAAAAGGGACTAATACTCAGGATTATCATATCTTAACTAAACAACTCAATATTCTGCAGGCAGGATCTGCACTTCATTCATCCTTGAATGCCCAGCACAGAGCAAAAGGCCAGGTACTAGTAAGCACTTGACAAACATGTGTTGAATGAACTGACTACAAATGGCTACCAAATACAAATGCTTTCCTGGGACCCGGAGTTAAAGCCTCACACAATGTGAATCATGTGGAAGATGAAAAGCAAGATGAGAGGGAACTCTAGGCATCTGGAGAAAGCCATGAAGATCCTGGGTCTGAGGAGCAGCTGAGCCTTCCACCTGGCATTCTGGGGGGCAGGGGCAGCATGTCTGATATTTCATGTTCACCACCAGCGCAACAGGTGTCCTGGGGCCAGCAAGACCTCAGACGGAAATGAGCTTCCTGTCACTCCTGACAGGGATTGGCTAGATGTAGGTAACAGAATTAGAGAAGTAAGGTATTTTTTAAATAGAAAATGTGAAAGCATATCAGGTTCCTAGGAAAGGAAGCTTCTGAGAACAGTGATTTCACAGTAAGAATCCCCATGAGTCATCCAAAGAATTTATATCTGTGGTAAAACATAAATGCTAACCATTTTTTGTGCCTTCCTAGAACAATGTAACAGATTCTGAGGAAGTGAGTGGTTCATGGAAACCACAAAGACAAATTGCTAAAAAAAAATTTCTGTTCAGAAATTTCTGAATGATTTGATATTCAGTATAAGTGAACCAGGCAATGAATCAGTTTATTTGCAAGTACAAGCCCTCACAGAGAAAAACACAAGATATACATATTTGAATAAAAAAGGTGCAAGAGTATGGTAGGCAAAAACAGCCTCAAGATATCTAGGCCCTAATCCCAGGAACCTGTGAATATGACTCTATATGGGAAAAAGGTCTTTGCAGACGTGATTAAGGACCTTCAAATGGGACAATTAGCTTGGATTGTCCAGGTGGGCCCTAAATGCAATCACAAGTGTCCCTATAAGAGAGTTAGACCACAGAGAATGCAATGTAAAGGAGAAGCAAAGAGAGATTTGAAGATGCTGGCCTTGAAAATGGAGGAAGGGGCCATGAGCCAAAGAATAAAAGGAATGCAGCTCTAGAATCTGGAAAAGGCAAGAAAAACCTCCAAAGGGTGTGGCCCTGCCAACACTTTGGTTTTGGCCCAGTGAAATCTCTAAAACTCTAAGAGAACAAAGGTGCACTGTTGTAAGCCACCAAGTTTGTGGAAATTTGTAACAGCAGTCACAGGAAACTCATACAAGGGGCCAATCCACAGAGCTGCAGCTTTCTGGATATGGAAAACAGAGAGCAGGGCCAGCAATGGGTCCATCGGTGAACCGGAGTCATCAAAGATCAAAGGACTCACTGAGAAGGGTCCAAACTGGCTCCACACCCTTAAAAGTACCCTTCTCAAATACTAGAGAATCTGTAGGTACCCTACAAAAACCTCCCTCATCTACATCAAGCATCTCAGAAAAATGTCTCCAGGCTCCAGGATTGGCTGTTCTCCTGAAATTTTTGTGGTGACTCCAGTATCTGTCCCATTGTCTCACAACTTGTTTTTATCTCTGTACTTGACTCCTTCTAGTTGATGCTGTTGATGGTTTCTTCTTTCAGCTCCACCTCAGGATACTGTCTTTAGGGTTTCTATTGGCCACATGCCCCATAATCCATGGCCTGAGCAGTTCCATTTCTGGAACCAGTCCTGGTTCAAGGAACCAAAGATGGAATTAAAGACCTAGGCCACCTTACTTTTCTAAGAGCAAAGTATAGTGGAACAGAAGAAAACTGGCTCTGGAGCCAGAAAGAGATCTCCTTTTAGACCCTGGATCCACCTCTTGCTAGTAGTGTGTCCTTAGCTTCCTTGAAGGTCAATTCTCTCATCTGTAACTTGGAGATAATACTGTCTTCATAAGGTTGCTGTGAAGATCAGAGATAATGTATAAAAATTTAGCATAGTGCTTGGCATATAGTAGATGCTCAACAAATAGTAGTTTCCATTATAATCTCACCACCATCTGTCAGTTGTTGCACTGTGGTAGCTTTCATGTTGCTATGATGCTGGAAGCTATGCCACCAGTGTTTCAAACTCCAGCAGGGTCACCCATGGTGGGCAGGTTTCAGCAGAGCTTCCAGACTAAGAGAGACTACTTAAAAAATCCTGGCAATATACTTCCGAAAATTAGCCAGTGAAAACCATATGGATCACTACAGAATACTATCTGACATAGTTCTGAAAGATGCAAACATACTATCTTAGTCATCTAGTGCTGCTATAACAGAAATACCACAAGTGGATGGCTTTAACAAAGATAAATTTATTCTCTCACAGTTTGGGAGGCTACAAGTCCAAATTTAGGGTGTCGGCTCCAGGGGAAGGCTTTCTTTCTCTGTCAGCTCTGGAGGAAGGTCCTTGTCATCAATCTTTCCTTGGTCTAGGAGATTTTCCATGCAGGAGCCTCAGGTCCAAAGGATGTGCTCTGCTCCCAGTGCTGCTTTCTTGATGGTATGGGTGTCCATGTCTTTCTGCTCGCTTCTCTCTTTTGTATCTCAGAAAGGATGGGCTTAAAACACTATCTAATTTTGTAGATTGAGTCCTGCCTCATTAACATAACTGCCACTAATCCCATCTCATTAACATCATAGATAGGATTTACAACACATAGGAAAATCACATCAGATGACAAAATGGTGGACAATCACACAATACTCGGTATCATGGCCTAACTAGCTAAACTGATACATATTTTTGGAGGACACAATTCAATCCATGACACACACCAACGATCATAAAGATGGTGTAGGACCAGGCAATGTTTCATTCTGTTATATATAGGGTCTCTACGAGTTAGAGTCAACTTGGTAGCAACCAACAACAAAAACAATTGTTACAATCATAAATCAAGTTGGTCATTATCTTTATTCTTTCCTGTGTCTATGGCCTGTGGAACATAACATCCTCCTCATCCCCCGAATCTACCTTATGCGAGGTAACCTGCATGTGTGCATCTTGAATACAATTCTTTTCTGCAAATATAAGGAGCCCAAGTTATATATCAACGGGTCATAACAGATGTAAAAATCTAACTTGCAATTTTTGTCTGACCATCTGAGTGGAACAGGAGAGTGGGCTGCGAAATCAGACCACCTGGATTCAAATATGAGCTTTATTTCTACTTTCTAGTCATGGCAGCTTAGACAACTATTTACCCTCTTTGTGCTACAGATTTCCCATTGTAAAATGGGGATTATAATAGTGATCAACAGTGTAATAGAAAATTTCAGGAATCAGCTAAACAAACACCTTGCAAGATAACATATCCAAATGGTGAAAAGAAAATTTAAAAATGTTCTACATCAGGGAAATACAAATTCAATCCATGTTGAGATATTACTACATACCTGGCAGAATAGCTAAAATAAACATGACAAGCAATATCAAATCTTGGTGAATTCACTGAGGGTGAGTGCAACACTGTCTTCAGATCCAGTCAAGAAAGGCTCTCACTGTGGCCCTGGACGTGCCCACCCTATAAAGGGTCCATGGAGCCATAGGCACATGTTCATCCAGACCCTATGTCTTCTCTTCCCTAGACCATAGTCCAGATACCCATGACTCGAGAATTTCCTACCTAAATGGGCCTCTTCTCCAAGTCCATTTTTCCAAAGGCAGAACACACTGCTGGTGTGTGCAAAACTTGTTTCAAGGGATGGTCAAAGGGTGGCAGCTGTGTGGACAGAGCCTGCATATGCATATTAGGCTTATTGCAATGTAGGACAGAGCCAAGGATGGGAAACAGGAGCAGCAGGCTCTGAACTGACTCTCCTCTTGCAGCCACTGAGGACTACTTTTGGGCACAACAACCACTGTGGACAATGGATTGACAGTATCTATTAAAGCTGAACATACACATAACTTCTTGTTGTTAGCTGCCATTGAGTCAACCCCAACTCATGGCAACCCCATGTACAACAGAATGAAATGCTGCCATTCCCATGATCGGTTGCAAATCAGACCATTGTGATACATAGGGTTATCACAGGGCTTCAAATCGTAATTTTTCCTTTCCAGTTATCATTCTGGTTCACCAAAATATTAAAAATTTCATTCTGTTCCAATTTCACTTCGCTGACCATGACTGAACTCGTACAGACCAGTTCAAATCTGTTTTTTACCTCCAATCTCAAATTTATATTGTGCAAATGGATAATCTGGAGTAATTTCATCTGAAGAACTATGGCTACCAAATTCGTTCCTTATATTACAAATAATATTGCATTTTTATATTAACTCAAATTTTGTTCATCTCAAGATTTTGTAATTAGTTTTGAAACTAGCAATATTAAACTATTTCTTTCTACACATTCATTAATAATTAAATCTAAAGTGATAATGATGGGGTGGAACCAACATGGTGCTATACAGCAAAGACCCGAAAAACTAAGTAAAACAGATACAATCATCAGTCCTGGAACCCTAAGTGTTTGAAGGGATAAAGAATTCAGTCAAGCACAGAAAGGAATAAGAAACTGAAAGAGAACAGAGAATGAGGAGAGCTAAGGAACGGAGGCCCCCTACCAGCTAAAGTGGCCCAGATTCACCATCTTAGACTACATATACCAAGAAATGCAGTCAGGGAGTATGGGAAGGCAACTTCACAGAGCTTCCAACAGGAGACAGAGCACCCAGTAACCAGGGATACACAATTTCCCACCCCCACCCTTCTCCCCTGTAAGAGGCCTTGGCAACTTTTGAACGGGACCATGGTCGCTCAGACGAAGAGACACCAGCTGATGGCCCCAGAGATTCACCCTGCCCCCACCAGCCAACTCCTTTAGTGCTATTTTTTCTTTTTTGTGTTATTGTTTTCTTGGCTTTTTTATTGTTGTTATTTCTTCTCTCTCTCACTTCCTTCCTTTCTTTTCTCCTGGGCAGCCAACATCTTGTGCTGTCTCCACCCCTTCTTGACAGGCTTGCCACACTGCTTGGCTAGACAGCAACTGGCATATGGCTTCTCCAGGTCTGCACCACCCTACCAGCTTAATCCTTCTGTGCCTTTTTTTTGTTGTTCCTTATTTCTCTCTCTCCTTTCCTTTCTTTCCTTTCTCCCGCATACCTAGCCGTGTGCACCATCCCCACCCCTACTTGACAGGCTGTGCCACAAGGCTCGGCTAGAGAGCCACCAGCACACGCCTTCCCCAGGTCTATGCCACCCCACTGGCAGGCTCCCTCAAAGCCATTTCTTTTCTTTTACTTTTTTCCTGGTTTCTTATCTCTCTCTCTCTCTTCCTTCCTCTCCTTTCTCCCTATGTTGCCTCCCCACCCATTCTTGATGGGCTGTGCCACACCGCTCAGCTAGAAAGCCACCGGCACACAGCCTCCCCAGGTCCAGGCTGCCCCCACTGGCAGGCTCCTTCAGCATTTTTTTTTTTCTTGTTTGCCCTTACTTTTCTTTTTCTTTTTGTTGCTGTTTCTTCTCTCTCTCTCCTTTCCTTCCTCTCCTTTCTCCCACTCACGTAGCCTCATGTACTCCCTCCCCGCCTTCTCAATGGGCTGTGCTCGACTGCTCAGCTAGAGAGCCTCCGACACATGGCCTCCCCAGGTCTGTGCCGCCCCCACAGGCCAGTTACCTCAGCACCATTTTCTTTTTTTTAATAAGCAAATGCACAGAGACCAAAGTTTATTAGTGGTTACCAGGGGTGGGTCCCTGGGTGGCACAAATGATTAAGTGCTCACTACTAGCCAAAATATTGGTGGTTCGAACCCATCCAGAGGCGCCTTGCAAGACACTCCTGGTGATCTGCTCCTGAAAGGTCATAGCCTTGAAAACCCTATGGAAGAGTTCTACTCTTGTAACATGGGGTTGCCATGAGTCATACTCAACTCACGGCAACTAACAACAACAACACCGGGAGCAAGTGAGAGGTGGAAATGGGGAGGGATTGCTTAAGGGGCACTGAGTTTCTTTTAAGGATGATGAACAAATTTGGAAAGGGATAGTGGTGATGGTTGCACAATATAGTGAACATAATGTCACTGAATTATACATGTCAAAATGATGGAAACAGCAGATGCTTTGTTCTTGTATTTCACCACAATAATAAAAAAAAAAAAGATTTAATGACATGAGGAAATGTTCACAGTATAACATTGAGTGTAAAAAGGCAGACATAAAAGTTCATATAAAATGCATAGACACAACAGAAAATATATGCGTCACTGTATTATCATTAAAAGGCTTAGCCCATGGGGGTGCTCAAGAAATCTGTTTCTTTTTTTTTTTAATTTTTTTTATTGTACTTTAGATGAAGGTTTACAGAACAGATAGTTTCTCATTAAACAGTCAGTACACATATTGTTTTATGACATTGGTTAACAACCCCATGACATGTCAACACTCTCCCTTCTTGAACTTGGAGGACTTTTTTTTGGTGAAAATATACATAGCCAAAGTTACACCATTTCAGAAGTTTCTACATATACAATTCAGTGACATCGATTACATTCTTCCAGTTGTGCTGCTATTCCCACTATCCTTTTCCAAATTATTCCATCACCATTATCTTCAGCTCACTGCCCCCTAGGTTTCCCATTAAACCTTTTGAGTTGCTGTTGTCAATTTTATCTCACATAGATAATTCTTTTTTTTTTTTGTACCTTAGATGAAGGTTTGCAG
This sequence comes from Dugong dugon, assembly GCA_030035585.1. Taxonomy (NCBI): domain Eukaryota; kingdom Metazoa; phylum Chordata; class Mammalia; order Sirenia; family Dugongidae; genus Dugong; species Dugong dugon. Next base: position 49,190,771 of record CM057465.1, read on the forward strand.
AACAAATAGTTTCTCATTAAACAGTTAGTACACATATTGCCCTATGACGATGGTTAACAACCCCATGACATGTCAACACTGTCCCTTCTCAAACTTGGGTTCCCTATCACCAGCTTTCCTGTCCCGTTCCGCCTTCTAGTCCTTGTCCCTGGACTGCTGTGCCTCATTAGTCCCATTTTGTTTTATGAGGCTGTCCAATCCCCAGCTGAATGCTGAACTTCAGGAGTGACTTCACCACTGAGCTAAAAGGGTTTCTGGGGGCCATATTCTCAGGGTTTCTCCAGTCTGTCGGGCCAGTAAATCTGGTCTTTGTTTTTGGGCATTAGAATTTTGTTCTACATGCTTTTCCAGCTCTGTCCAGGACCCTCTATTGTGATCCCGGTCAGCGCAGTCAGTAGTGTAGCCGGGCACCATCTAGTTGTACTGGACTCAGTCTGGTGGAGGCCATGGTAGCTGTGGTCCATAAGTCCTTTGGACTAATCTTTTCCCTGTATCTTGTTCTCTTCATTCTCTCTTGCTCCCAAAGAGGTAAGACCAATGGAGTATCTTAGATGGCTGCTCACAAGCTTTTAAGACCCCAGACGCTACTCGCCAAGGTAGAATGTAGAACACTGTCTTTATAAACTGTGTTATGCCAATTCAGCTAGATGTTCCCTGAGACCATGGTCCCCACAGCCATCCACCCAGCAATTCAGTCCTTCAGGGAGTTTGGAAGTGTCTACGGAGCTTCCATGAACTTTCCTTATACAAGTTGTCAGCACTGTATTTTTTATTTTTCTTTATCTTTCCTCTTCTCCCTTTTCCTTCTCCTACCCATCTAGACCCAGCACTACATCTGCCCCTTCCTGATGGGCTGTGCCATGCTTCTCAGCAAGAGAGACGTCAGCTCATTGCCATCCCAATTCCACCTGCCCCCAGTGCTCCCCCAGCACCATATATATTTTTGTTGTTGTTGTTATTTTTCTTTTAGTTTTGTTTCTTCTGTCTCTTTCCGTTCTTTCTCCTGAACCTAGCCCTGGGCACCACCCATGCCCCTTCTCTACAGGATGAGCCATACCACTTGGCTAGAGACCCACCAACACACACCCTTGCCAGGTCTGCCCTGACACCACCTGTCAAATCCTGACACACCGCCATTTTATTTACTTTTTCTTTTTATTCTGCTCTTTTTTCTTCATATTTTTCTTTTTCTTTTTGCTTCTATTTCTCTCTTCTTTTTGTCACCTACTTAGCTTCACATACCACATCCTCTCCCTTTTCTCTTGCCTATCTGCACTGCATGCCAAATTCCACACCCCAGAGTGACACAGGCATGGACCACCAGACCCTGCCCTGCACTGTCCTCCTATTGATGCCCCGTCAGCCCCAGTATGTGCCACAAACAACCCATCCCTGCCCTACCAACTCCCCTGGACCTGCCCTGTTGTGCCATAGCTGAGCAATCAGCCCTGTCCACCCTGACAAGGTGGTGAGAAGTATCATGCCCACAGACAAACAAGTAACAAAGCACGCCCAGACCACCTGCCCAGACACAATCAAATAAAACAAAAAGCAGAATGAAACAAACAAATCTGTGATCAATAAACAAAGAAAATAATTCCTGAATGTCTCAAAGACAGCAGAAATATCAAAACATATTAAAAAAACAGGACAGGATGGTTCCAGAAAAAGACCAAAATAAAATACCAGATGAGCTTCTGGTAGAAGAAAAGGCACTAGAACTACCTGATAGGGAATTCAAAACTCTAATATTCAGGGCCCTCCAAGGGGTAAAGGAAAAAGCAGACAAAAATAAGGTAAAAATAGACAAAATCATGGAAATCACTGACAAAATCAGGGAAAAAACAGACAAAGCAATGGAAGAATTCAGGAAAATAATACAGAACAAAATGTCAAAATAAACAAACAACTAGAAATCACTCAAAAACAGTGATTAGAAATCCAAAAAATAAACAACAAGATTTCAGAAATGAAGAGTGCAGTAGAAGGTTTTAGTAGCAATTTGAATCAATGGAAGACAAGATCTGCGAAATTGAAGACAAACCCTTGGATACCACATTGATTGAGGAAAAATCAGAGAAAAGAATGAAGAAAAATGAAGAAACTCTGAGAACAATGTGGGATACAGTGAAAGGCAAAAATTTGCATGTGAGCAGATTTCCAGAAGGGGGGGATAAAATGGAAGACACAAAGAGGATGACTGAAGATTTGCTGACAAAAAACTTCCCTAATGTCATGAAGGATGAAAAGGTGACCATCCAAGAAGCTCAACAAACCCCATATAGGATAGACCCCAATAGAAAATCACCAACACGTATCATAATCACACTCACTAAAACCAAAGACAAAGAAAGAATCCTGAGAGTAGCTTCAGAAAAATGAAAAGTCACATACAAAGAGGAAACAATAAGATTAAGCTCTGATTTCTCACTCAGCGGAAACCATACAGGCAAGAAGGCTATGGGATGACATATATAAAATCTTGAAATAAAAAAAAACCTGCCAACCAAGAATAATATATCCTGCAAAATTCTCACTCATATATGGTGGTTAAATTAGGACACTTTCAGATAAACAGAAATTAAGGGAATTTGTAAAAACCAAACCAAATTTACAAGAATTATTAAAGGGAGACTTTCATGTACAGAACCAACAACATCAGACAACAACCTGAATCTAGGACACAGGACAGCATTAGCCAGATGCCAACCTAGGTAATGAACTCTCAAGGATAAAACAAAACTAAAACGTTTACAACAGGGAACCAGAGAGGATAATCTGTAAATGACAACAACAATATCAGAATAATAAAAGAGTGAATAAATGGTGTAAGTGTCGAGCTTTCAAATGGAGAGAAAGTCAAGGCGATATCAAGTAATAAAAGAGTGGTTTAAACTTAGGAAGGTAGGGTAAATTTCAAGGTAACCACAAAGAAAGTTAACTATCTACTCATCAAAATAAACAAGAAAAACATAAAGTCTCAGTAAACACAAAATCTACAAAAATGAAGCAAACAAACAAACAAACAAATCCACCAACAAAAGAAATTCATCAGAGGAGAATTCAGCACCACCAAAAAAAAAAAAAAAAAAAAAAAAAAATCGCTACAAAATCACAGCAATAAACTCACACCTATCAATAATCACACTGAACATAAATGACCTAAATACACCCATAAGGAGACAGAGAATGACAGAATGGATTAAAAAAAACAGGACTCATAAATATACTTCCTATAAGAGACACACCTTAGAAACAAAGACATAAATTTATTAAAAATCAAAGGATGGAAAAATATATATCAAGCAAACAACAACAAAAAAAAGAGCAGGAGTGGCATGACTAATCTCAGATAAAATAGACTTTAAAACAAAATCCCTCATAAAAGACAATGAAGAGCATTATGTAATGATTAAAGGAACAATCCACCACGAGGACATAACCATAATAAATATCTACACACCCAATGACAGGGCCCCAAAATACATAAAACAAACTCTAACAGCACTGAAAAGAGAAATTGACAGTTCCACAATAATAGTGGGAAACATCAATACACCACTCTCAGTAAAGGATAGAACATCTAGAATGAAACTCAACAAAGATACAGAAGATCTAAAGGCCACAATCAACCAACTTGACCTCATAGACATATTTAGAACCCTCCACCAAACAGCAGCAAAGTACACATTCGTTTCCAATGCACATGGAACATTCTTCAGAATAGAACACATTGTAGGCCACAACACAACCCTCAACAAAATCCAAAACACTGAGATGATACAAAGCATATTCTCTGATCACAATGCCATCAAAGTAGAAATTAATAACAGGAAGGGCAAGGAAAAAAATCAAATACATGGAAACTGAATAACACTTTGTTTAAAAAAAACCACTGGGTAATAGAAAAAATCCAAGATGTAACCAGAAAATTCCTAGAATCAAATGAGAATGAAAAACACATCATACCAAAACCTTTGGAACACAGCAAAGGCAGAGTTCAGTGGTAATTTATAGCAATAGATTCACACATCAAAAAAGAATAAAGGGAACAGATCAGAACATTAGCTATACAACATGAACAAATAGAGGACAGCAAAAGAAGCCCACAGCCACCAGAAGAAAGGGCATAATAAAGATCAAAGCAGAAATAAATGAAATAGAGAATAGAAAAACAATAGAATCAACAAAACCAAAAGTTGGTCCTTCAAAAAGATCAACAAAATCAACAAACTACTGGCCAAACTGACAAAAGAAAAACGGAAGAGGACACAAATAACCCAAATAAGAAATGAAATGGGGGACATTACAACAGACCCAACTGAAATAAAAAAAAGATCATCACAGAGTACTATGAAAAACTATACTCCAACAAATTTGAAAATCTAGAGAAAATAGACAAACTTATAGAAACACACTACCTATCTAAAGTAACACAAACTAAGGTTGAAAATCTGAACAGACCCATAACAAGAGAAGAAATTGAAAAGGTAATTAAAAAAAAAAACTTTCAACACAAAAAAAAGTGCCCTGACCCAGACTGCTTCACTGGAAAGTACTACCAAACATTCAGAGAAGAGCTTGCACCAGTACTATTCAAACTATTTCAGGACACAGAAAAGAAAGGGATATTTCCAAATTCATTCTATGAAGCCAGCATAACCCTGATACAAAACCAGGCAAAGACACCACAAAAAAAGAAAATTACAGACCAAAATCTCTCATGAATATAGATGTAAAAATTCTCAACAAAATTCTCACCAATAGAATTCAGCACCATATCAAAAAAAATAATACACCATGACCAAGTAGGATTCATACCAGGTATGCAAGGATGGTTCAACATTAGAAAATCAATCAGTGTAATCTACCACATAAATAAAAGGAAAGAAAAGAATCACATGATCATCTCAATTGATGTAGAAAAGGCATTTGACAAAGTCCAACACCCATTCCTAATAAAAACTCTCAATAAAATGGGTAAAGAAGGGAAATTCCTCAACATAATAAAGGGCATTTATACAAAACCAACAGTCAAGATCATTCTTAATGGAGAGAGGCTGAACACATTCCTCTCAAGAACAGGAGCAAGACAAGGATGCCCTTTATCACCACTCCTATTTAACATTGTGCCGGAAGTCTTAGCTAGAGCAATAAGGTAAGAAAAATAAATAAGGGGCATCTGAATTGGTAATGAAGAAGTTAAACTGTCTCTGTTTGTGGATGATACGATACTATACATAGAAATCCCTAAAGACTTCATGAGAAAACCCTTGGAACTAATAGAAAAGATTCAGCAGAGTAGCAGGATACAAGACAAATATACAAAAATCAGTTGGATTTCTACACACCAACAAAGAGAACCACTAAAAGGAAATCAGGAAAGCAATACCACTTAAATTAGCTCCAAAAAACCCCCAAAATACTTAGGGCTAAATCTAACCAGGGATGTAAAAGACCTATACAAAGAAAACTCCGAACCCTACTGCAAGAAAACAAAAGAGGCCTACATAAATGGAGAAACATACCATGCTCATGGATAGGTAGACTCAACATTGTGTTGAGGGAAAATTGTGAAAATGTCAGTTCTACCCAAAGCAATCTACAAATACAAAGCAATCCACATACCAACAGTATTCTTTGATGGGATGGAAATACTAATCATTAACTTTATATGAAAAAGGAAGAGGCCCCAGATAAGTAAAGTACTATTGAAGAAGAAAAATAAAGTAGGAGGACTTGAACTACCTGACCTCAGAACCTACTGTCCAGGTATGTTAGTCAAGCAACCTGGTACCGGTACAACGACAGACACATTGACTAATGGAACAGAATTGAGAACCCAGATGTAAATTCATCCACCTATGGTCACTTGATCTTTGATAAAGGCCCAAAGTCCATCAAATGGGGAAAAGGCAATCTTTTTAACAAATGGTGATGGCAAAACTTGATGTCCATCTGCAAAAAAAAAAAAAAAAGATACAGGACCCATACCTCACACCATACATAAAAACTAATTCAAAATGGAGCAAAGATCTAAATATAAAACTAAAAACCACACAGATCATAGAAGAAAAAATAGGATCAATGCTAGAGTCCCAAATATATGGCATAAACAGGATACAAATCATAACTAACAACACACAAACACCAGAAGATAAGCTAGATAACTGGTATCTTCTAAAAATTAAGCACTTATGCTCATCAAAAGACTTCACCAAAAGAGAAAAAAGAGAATCTACAGACTGTGAAAAAAATTTTGACTATGACAAATCCAGCAAAGATCTAATCTCTAAAATCTACAGGAAAATCCAATATTTCTACAACAAAAAGACAAATAATCCAATTAAAAAATGGGCAAAGGATACTAACAGACACATGAGGAAATATTCGCAATCACTAGCCATTAGAGTAATGCAAATGAAAACAATGAGATACCATCTCACCCTGACATTACTAGCACGAATAAAAAAAACAGAGAAATAACAAATGTTGGAGAGTCTGAGGGGAGATTGGAACCCTTATGCACTGCTGGTGGGAATGCAAAATGATACAGCTATTTTGGAAAATGATATGGCACTTCCTTAAAATCTAGAAATAGAAATACCATAATGATCCAGCAATCCGACTGCTAGGAATATATCCTAGAGAAATAAGAGCCATCACACAAATAGACATTTGCATACCCATGTTCGCTGCAGTATTATTCACAATAGCAAAAAGACAGAAACAACCTAGATGCCCATCAACAGATGAGTAGATAAACTATGTTACATACACACATGGAATAGTATGCAATGATAAAGAAAAATGATGAATCTGCAAAACATTTCACAACATGGATGAATCTGGAGGGCCTTATGCTGAGTGAAATAAGTCAATCACAAAAGGACAAATATTGTATTGAGACCGCTACTGTAAAAACTCACGAAAAGGTTTACACACAGAAAGAAACAATAATTGATGATTACGAGGGAGGGGAGGGGTGGGGAGGGAAAATCACTAAATAGATAAGTGGTAACTTTGGTGAAGGGTAAGAGTTCACAACGTGTCTACAAAGCTTTCATGACCATGCCTTGGTCAAGGGAAGCCAGCCCAACTTGACCAAGGCATGGTCATGAAAGCTTCGTAGACACATCCAAACTTCCTGAGGGACCGAAATACTGAGCTGAGGGCTGGGGACCATGGTCTCAGGGGATATCTAGCTCAATTGGTGTAACACATTTTATAAAGGAAATGTTCTACATTCTACTTTGGTGAGTAGCATCTGAGGTCTTAAAATCTTGTGAGTGGCCATCTAACATACTCCATGGGTCTCACCCTGTCTGGAACAGGGGAGAAAGAAGAAAACCAAGGACACAAGAGAAATATTAGTCTAAAGGACAAATGGACCACAACTACCACAGCCCTTACCAGACTGAGTCCAACGCAACTACATGGTGCCCAGCTACCATCGACTGCCCTGACAGGGATCACAACAGAGGGTCCCAGACAGAGCTAGAGATCAATGTAGAACAAAATTCTACTCATTAGCAAAGTAGTATTCCATATTATTCTCAGCTAATACATCACGGAGATTTTTGCATCCTAGTAAGGTTTCTAACATGTTGTCTATACTGCTCCATCTTGTTGGGCAATCCAGTACAGTTTTCCTTAAATTATTTTCTGAAAATTTGGTAGCCAATGTCAAAATATGAAGTATTCGAACAAAGTCATGATATTCTCCTAAAAATTGTTCCAGTTCAGCATCCTTTATTTTATTGCATCTTTAATAACTAATTGAAGTGTGTGTGCAGCACATTGTATACCAGTCAATCTTTTCTTATAAACCTTTTCACTTTCACCATACTCTGCGATAGTTACTGTCTGCAAGTCAAAGTGCACTAAGTCAGTCTTCAAAACTGTCATTTTGCCCTGATGTTTGCCGTTTGATTTCACTATCATTTCTGAGCAAATCAACAAATTTAATGACATTAGAGCTATTATCCTTGGTTACAGAATAAATCTGTTTTAAATTAATATTGTCCTTCTCCAAAATTTGACATAGTGTTTTTTATGTACAGACCTGCGTGTCCTTTTAATTCTTTCATTCCCAGTGTCAACAGATATATCTCACCATCTTGGGTGAATTGAGTGTTAATTTCTAGAACTGACTGACTCGATTTACAGGCAACATCAACTTTCAAAGAGAGTATATTTTTTTCTAGAATATTATTAATTTTAGAACTAAGTTTGAAGGACAAGTGAGGCATCATTTCCCTAACATTCTCAGAGATGACTGAAAATTTTTGACCAATTGAAGCAATAATTGGACATACAATTTTACAGAATTCTGAACATTCAGTTAACTCAAACAAACTTAATGCTAACTAGAAATTCACATGCATTGACAATTGTTTGTTCATCTAAATTTTACCTTAAAGCATTCTGGAATGGCAAACTCATGTAATGATTTTTTTTTTTTTATTGTACTTCACGTGAAGGCTTACAGAATAAATAGTTTCTCATGAAACAGTAGTACACATGTTGTTTTATGACATTGGTTAACAATCCCACAACATATTAACCCTCTAACTTCTCAACCTTTTTTATTGGTGAAAATACACATAGCGAAAGATACACCATTTCAAAAATTTCTACATGCACAGTTCAGTGACATTGATTACACTCTTTCAATTGTGCTGTTATTCTCACTTAAGATGAAAATAGTTTCTCATTTAACAGTTACTACACATGTTGCCCTATGACAATGGTTAACAATCTCACAACACATCAACAATATCCTTACTCAACTTTGGGTTCCCTATCACCAGCTTCCTTCTCCCCTTCTGTCTTCTGGCCATTGTCACTGGACTCCTGTACCTCGTTAGTCTCATTTGGTTTTACGGGGCTGTCCACTCCCAGACTGAACAGTGAACCTGGGAGGTAACTTCACCACTGAGCTAAAAGGGTGTCTGGGGGCCATACTCTTGGGGTTTCTCCAGTCTCCTTTAGGCCAGTAAATCTGGTATTTTTCTTGTGAGTTAGAATTATGCTCTACATCCTTCTCCAGCTCTGTCCAGAACCCTCTGTTGTGATCCTGGTCACAGCAGTCAGTGGTGGTCGCCAGGCACCACCTAGCCGTACTGGACTCAGTCCGGTGGAGGCCTTGGTAGCTGTGGACAATTAGTGCTTCGGACTAATCTTTTCCTTGTATCCTGTTCTCTTCATTCTCCCTTGCTCCCGAAGGGATGAGACCAGTGGAGTATCTTAGATGGCCACTCACAGGCTTTTAAGACCCCAGACACTACTCACCAAGATAGAATGTAGAGCATTGTCTTTAGAAGCTGTGTCATGCCAATTAAGCTAGATGTTCCCCGAGACCATGGTCCCCATAGCCCTCCGTCCAGCAATTTAGTCTCTCAGGGAGTTTGGATGTGTCTATGGGGCTTCCATGACCTTTCCTCGTACAGGTTGTGCTAGTTTCCCCTGTATTGTGTACTGTCTCACCCTTCAACCAAGATACCACTTATCTATTGCCTATTTAGAATTTCCCCCCCACCCCTCCCATCCCTGGTAACCAACAAAGATTGTTACATATTGTGTGTGAACTTTTTCATGGGTTTTTAAAATAGAGGTCTCATACAATATTTGTCCTTTTGTGATTGACTTATTTCACTCACCATAATGTCCTCCAGTTTCATCCGTGTTATGAGATGCTTCACAGATTCATCATTGTTCTTTCTCGTTGCATAATACTCCATTGTGTGTATGTACCATAGTTTGTTTATCCATTCATCTGTTGATGAGCATCTAGGTTGTTTCCATCATATTGCTATTGTGAAAAATGCTGCCGTGAACATAGGTGTGCATATGTCTATTCAAGTGACGACTCTTATTTCCCTAGGATATATTCTTAGGAGTGGGATTGCTGGATCGAATGGTATGTCTATTTCTAGCTTTCTGAGGAAGCACTATATCATTTGCCAAAATCATTGTATCATTTTGCATTCCCACCAGCAGTGCATAAGTGTTCCGATCTTCCTGAAGCCCCTCCAACATTTGTTATTTCCAGTGTTTTTGATTCGTGCCAGTAATGCAGGGGTGAGATGGTATCTCATTGTGGTTTTAATTTGCATTTCTCTAATGGCTAGTGATCGCGAGCATTTCCTCATGTGACTGTTGGCCATTGGAATGTCTTCTTTGGTGAAGTGTTTCCTTTGCCCATTTCTTAATAGGATTATTTGTCTTTTTGTTGTAGAGGTGTTGGATTTTCTTGTAGATTATGGAGATAAGACCTTTGTCTGACTTGTACTGTCCAAAAATTTTTTCCCAGTCTGTAGGTTCTCTTTTGACTCTTTTGGTGAAGTCTTTTGAAGAGCATAGGTGTTTGATTTTTAGAAGATCCCAGTTATCTAGCTTATCTATTCGGGTTTGTGTGTTGATGGTTATGGTTTGTATCCTGTTAATGCCATGTATTAAGGCCTGAAGTGTTGGTCCTATTTTTTCTTCTATGAACTCTATAGTTTTAGGCTTTATATTCAGGTCTTTGAGCCATTTTGAAGTAGTTTTTGTATACGGTGTGAGGTATGGGTCCTGTTTCATTTTTTTGCATATGGATATCCAGTTTTGCCAGCACCATTTGTTAAAAAGACTGTCTTCTCCCCGTTTGATGAACTTTGGGCCCTTGTCGAAGATCAGGTGACCGTAGGTGGATGGATTTACATCTGGGTTCTGAATTCTGTTCCATTGGTCAATGTGTCTGCGTTGTACCACTACCAGGCTGTTTTGACTACTGTAGCTGTATAGTAGGTTCTGAAGTCAGGTAGTGTGAGTCCTCCAACTTTAGTCTTCTTCTTCAGTACTGCTTTACTTATTCGGGGCTTCTTCCCTTTCCATATAAAGTTAATGATTAGTTTTTCCATCTCTTTGAAGAATGTTGTTGGTATTTGGATAGGGATTGTGTTGTATTTGTAAATTGCTTTGGATAGAATTGTCATTTTCACAATGTTGAGTCTGCCTATCCATAAGCATGGTATGTTTTTCCATTTACGTAGATCCCTTTGGGTTTCATGCAGTAGTGTTTTGTAGTTTTCTTTGTATAGGTCTTTTACATCCTGGGTCAGATTTATTCTTAAGTATTTTATCTTTTTAGGGGTTATTGAGAGTGGTATTGTTTTCCTGATTTCCTTTTCACCATTCTCCTTACTGGTGTGTAGGAATCCAAATGATTTTTGAATGTTTATCTTGTATCCTGCTACTCTGCTGAATCTTTCTATTAGTTCAAGTAGACTTCTCATGGAGTCTTCAGCGTTTTCTGTGTATAGTATCTTATCATCTGCAAACAGGGACAGTTTAATTTCTTCATTACCAATTTGGATGCCCTTTATTTCTTTTTCTTGCCTTATTGCTCTAGCTAGAACTTCCAGCACAATGTTAAATAGGAGTGGTGATAGAGGGCATCCTTGTCTTGTTCCTGTTTTCAAGGGGAATGTTTTCAGCCTCTCTCCATTAAGAATGATGTTGGCTGTTGGTTTTGCATAGATGCCCTTTATTATGTTGAGAAATTTCCCTTCTATACCTATTTTATTGAGAGTTTTTATCAGGAATGGGTGTTGGACTTTGTCAAATGCCTTTTCTGCGTCAATTGAGTTGATCATGTGATTTTTTTCTTTCCTTTTATTTATGTGGTGAATTACGTTGATTGATTTTCTAATGTTGAACCATCCTTGCATACCTGGTATGACTCCTACTTGGTTGTGGTGTATTATTTTTTTGATATGATGCTGAATTCTATTGGCTAGAATTTTGTTTAGAATTTTTGCATGTATATTCATGAGAGATATTGGTCTGTAATTTTCTTTTTTTGTGACGTCTTTGCCTGGTTTTGGTATCAGCATTATGCTGGCTTCATAGAATGAATTTGGAAGTGTTGCTTCCTCCTCTATGCTCTGGAATAGCTTGAGTAGTACTGGTACAAGCTCTTCTGTAAATGTTTTGTAGAATTCTCCAGTGAAGCCATCTGGGCCAGGGCTTTTTTTGGTTGGGAGTTTTTTTTATTACCTTTTCAATCTCTTCTCTTGTTATGGGTCTGTTCAGATTTTCAACATCACTTTGTTGTAGTTTGGGTAGGCCGTGTGTTTCTAGAAATTTAGCCATTTCCTCTAGGTTTTCAAATTTGTTGGAGTATAGTTTTTCATAAGATTCTGTTATAATCCTTTATATTTCACTTGGGTCTGTTGTAATGTCCCCCATTTCATTTCTTATTTGGGTTATTTGTGTCCTCTCCTGTTTTTCTTTTGTCAGTGTGGCCCGTAGCTTGTTGATTTTGTTGATTCTTTCAAAGAACCAACTTTTGGTTTTGTTGATTCTTTCTATTGTTTTTCTGTTCTCTATTTCATTTATTTGTGCTCTGATCTTTACTATGTCCTTTCTTCCGGTGGTTGTGGGCTGTTTTTGCTGTTCTCTTTCTATTTGTTTGAGTTCTGTAGTTAATGTTTTGATTTTGTCCCTTTCTTCTTTTTCGATATGTGCATCCATTGCTATAAATTGTCCTCTGAGGACTGCCTTTGCTGTGTCCCAAAGGTTTTGGTATGATGTGTTTTCATTCTCATTTGATTCTAGGAAGTTTTTTATTCCATCTCTGATTTCTTCTATTACCCACTGATGTGAAAGCAGGGTATTATTCAGTTTCCATGTAGTTGATTTTTTTTCCTTGCTCTTTCTATTGTTAATTTCTACCTTGATGGCATTATGGTCAGAGAAGATACTTTGAATTATCTCAGCGTTTTGGATCTTGTTTAGGATTGATCTGTGGCCTAACATGTGGTCTATTCTGGAGAATGTTCCATGTGCATTGGAAAAGAATGTGTACTTTATAGTGGTTGGATGGAGTGTTCTATGTATGTCTAGGAGGTCAAGTTGGCTGATTGTGCCCTTTGGGTCTTTGTATCTTTGCTCAGTTTCTTCTTAGTTGCTCTGTCCTTTACTGAGAGTGGTGTGTTGAAGTCTCCTACTATTATTGTGGAACTGTCAGTTTCTTTCTTAGTGTTGTTAGAGTTTGTTTTATGTATTTTGGAGCCCTGTAATTGGGTGCGTAGATGTTTATTATGGTTATGTCTTCATGATGGATCATCCCCTTAATCATTATATAGTTTCCTTGTTTGTCTTTTATGGTAGATTGTGTTTTAAAGTCTATTTTATCTGAGATTAGAATTGCCACTCCTGCTCTTTTTTGGTAGTTGTTAGCTTGATATATTTTTTTCCAACCTTTGACTTTTAATAAATTCACATCTTTGTTTCTAAGGTGTGTCTCTTGTAGACAGCATATTGATGGGTCCTATTTTCTTATCCATTCTGTCACTCTCTGTCTCTTTATGGGTGCATTGAGTCCATTTATATTGAATGTAATTATTGATAGATGTGACTTTGTTGCTGTCATTTTTTAGTGCTTTTTTTGTGGTGCTGAAGTTTTCTTTGTTCTTCTTACTGTCTTGTGCTGAGTTACTTTTATTTGTGGATTTTTTTTTTCATTTCTTTTGTTTTTGCTGAGACTTTATGTTTTTCCCCTTTATTTTTGTGTTTGTTAACTTTCTTTTTGGTTACCATGAATTTTACCCTTATCTTTCTAAGTTTGAAGCAGTCTACCATTACTTGGTATCGCCTTGCCTTCCTCTCCATTAGAAGGTTCTATACCTATGCCGTTTATTCCCTCTTTTATTGTTTTGATGTTGTTGTCGTTTATTGATTAACTGCTCTGATTCTCTGTTGTATTTCTTTTGATTTTGGATAGTCTTTGAGAGTTCATTTCCTAGATTGTATCTGGCTGGTATGATCCTGCGTCCTAGGTTCTGCCTGTGAGCTGAAGCTGTTTGTCCTCAGATCGAAGAACTCCCTTTAATAATTCTTGTAAGTTTGGTTTGACTTTTACATATTCCCTTAATTCCTGTTTATCTGGAAATGACCTAATTTCACCATCAAATCTGAACAAGAGTTTTGCAGGATATATTATTCTTGACTGACAATTTTTTTCTTTCAAGCTTTTATATATGTCATCCCATTGCCTTCTTGCCTGCATGGTTTCTGCCAAATAATCTGAGCTTAGTCTTATTGTTTCTCCTCTGTTTGTGACTTCTTGTTTTTCACGAGCTGCTCTCAGGATTCTTTGTTTGTCTTTGGTTTTGGCAAGTGTGAATATGATATGCCTTGGTGATTTTCTTTTGGGGTCTCTTCCATATTGGGTTCGTTGAGCTTCTTGGATGACCAGCTTTTCATCCTTCATGATATTGGGGAAGTTTTCTGTCAGCAGTTCCTCAGTGATCCTCTCTGTGTTTTCTGTTTTCTCCACCTCTTCTGGAATTCCAATCACTCAAAAATTTTTGCTTTTGATAGTGTCCCACATAACTTTCAAGGTCTCTTCATTTTTCTTTGTTCTTTTTTCTGAGTTTTCCTCAAACAGACTTGTATCCAAGTGTTTGTCTTCAATTCCACTGATCCTGTCTTTCACCGTTTCAAATCTGCTTCTCAGCCCTTCTATGACACCGTCCATTTCTGAAATCATGTTGTTTATCTTTTGGATTTCTAATTGTTGTCTTTGTATAATTTCTAGTTGTGAATTTATTTTGGCATTTTGTTCCTGCATCATCTTCCTGAACTCTTCTAATTTTTTGTCCATATTTTCCATGAATTTGTCTATTTTTTCCTCATTTTTGTCAGCTTTTTGCCTCAGTTCTTGGAGAATTCTGAGTATTAGAGATTTGAATTTCCTATCAGGTAGTTCTAGTGAATTTTCTTCCACAGGAGTGTCATGTGGTGTTTTATTTTGAACGCCTACTGGTACCATCCTGTCCTGTTTTTGTAAATGTTTAGATATTGTCTGCTGTTTTCAGGGCATTCAGTAGTTATTTTTATCATTTATTGATTCTAAATTTGTTTGTTTCATCCCTTTTTAAAAAAAAAAAAATTTGACTATGTCTGAGCAGGCGGACTGTGTGTTCTTTGTTGTTTGCTCGTCTGTGTGCTCAATACTTTTCACCTCCTTCACCAATTGGCAGAGTCAGTCACTCAGATATGGTACGGCAGGGCCGGTCTAGCTGAAGAGCAGTTACTGGGATGGGTTGTTTGTGGCACTTACTACAGCCACCAGAGCGGGTCGGTAATCTGTGCAGGGCACGTTCCAGTAGGCCATGCCTGTGCTTCTTGGTGGTGTGATATCAAGCGTGTGGTGCAGGCAGACAGGTTGCAGTGGGGAGATTGTTATGTGTGGAGCTAAGATGGATATGGGAGAGAGGAGAGAGGAACAGGAGCCAAAAACACAAAAAAAAAAAAAAAAAAAGAATGCTAGAGGAGCTTGCTGTTTGTGTGGAGAGATGAGAGACTATGCAATGGAGAAAAACAGAAAGGGGAAGAGGAAGCAAAGAATGAATAAATAAAAATCAGAAATGTTAAAGAACGGCAAAGTTGCCAGGGATCCCCCTAGTGCAGCTATGAGGTCTGGGGAAGTCGTTCTCAGGTGTCGCAGTACAGCCTGGCTAGAAGGTGTACAGGTATACAACGCCAGGTATTCAGGGATCAGAAAGAGAAGGAAGATATAGAGAGACAAGAAACTGAGCAATGAAGAAAGACAAAAAGTGAAAAAGAGGGAAAAGAAAACAAAACAAATTAAAAAAAGAAAAAAAAAAGAAAAAAAACAAGAAAGGCCCCCAAAGAAAACAGAAAAAAAAAAAAAAAAAAACAAAAAAAGAAATGCGCTCAGGGATCCTTCTGCACGTCTGTGGAAGCCGAAGGGGAGTCTCCTTGCCACGCAGCTCTGCCTGGCCAGAAAAGGCTCCCAACTCAAGAAAAGGAAAAGAAAACAAACAAACAATTCAAAACGAACAAACAAACAAAAGCCCCGGGATCCCACCAGCGCGGTAGCCCAGACCGGGAAGCAGCTCCACACTCGAATGGAGCTCTGCAGCCCTTCAGGAAGAAGCAAAGATGGTGCACAGAGCCAGATACTCGAACGAAAGGAGTGGGAGGTGGCGAGAGGCAAGTAAGAAATCAAAAGAAGCAGAAAAAAAAATAAAAGCAACACTAGCAGCCAACTAATGGCACTCAGAGAGCCAGCTAGTGTGGGCTGATGTTTCTGGACAAGAGACTGTAGCCCCTCAGGAAGAAGCAAAGATGGCTCAGGGAGTGAGGCACTCGAGTAAAAGGAGGGGGAGATGGTGAGAGGCAAGGAAGAAATCAAAAGAAGTGGAAAAAAGCAACACTAGCAGCTAACAAATGGCACCCAGAGAGCCGCCCGCTCGGGTGTGTGGAATCCAAGCAGCCGGCGCTTCCCGGTCGAGAGACCGTGGCTGCGCGAAGCAGAGGAGGCCGAACCGGGGTGAAAAGGGGTGGGGGGGTGGGAAAGCGCACACTGCAAATTACCGGTTGTTTTGTCTCCCGCTGGACGCTCCGTGAGGCTGCTTTCTCGTACCCCCTGTTTGTTGGTCTCCGATAGGAGTCCAAGATGGCGGATCCATGCTGCATTAGCTGGTAGGGGACCTCTCCATGAATCTCTCCTAGCTCTCCGTTCTCTGTCAGTTTTCTCACTCTATTTGGTGCTTGGCTGAGTTCTTTATCTCTTCATTTGATGTTTTAGGGTTTCAGGATTGTTGTATTCTCTGTTCGGCTTAGTTTTTCGGATCTTTGCTGTGGAGGGACAGCGTGGTGCTTCTGCCTAGAGCACCATTTTGCCGGAACTCCCTCATGTAATGTTTTTTGTTGCTTATTCTGAACACTTCTGACACTTTCTTCAATCTTTGTCTTCTTGCTTTGCACTGCATTGGATTTATCCATATGGTTACACTTCAGGTGCCTCTGTAAATTTGCTGCAAGGTCTGCAACCATATCTGTACTGCATATTTTACATGCACTTTTATTTTCAATCTTTTCATACCTGAAAAATTCTCAGTGTGGATTTCCTCTGGTTCATCCCATACTAGAATTCAGGGGATTAGAGATAATATTAACATTAGGGCATAGTTTATAGTCATTATATTACACTACAGTAAAAACAAGTTTAGCCTTTGATAACACAAAGAGAATAGAAGGCATAAATACATTTGTAGAAATGAATTAGAGCCAGTACATATTAAAATGCTTCTAGCCATGTGTTATCAGTATATTAGAAAAACCGGAATAACTTCAATTTATATTCGCAGGGTTTGCTGATTTCTTCCATTAGAAGTTACACTTTACAACACTCTTGTACGTTTATCCAGCACTTTTTGAAGAAAAATCTCACTTCATAATAATGCCATAAAGTTATTTTCAGTGAAGTAATGGTATATTGCAATTAAAACATTAATTTTCTTCCTGCTAGTTGTTGATGTTTGTTAACATTTTGATTTGTGAGATAAATATCAAATTAAAAAATGTAAGTACAATGTGTGATAGTACATTTAAATCAAGATTAAATACAAGAATGAAATCGTCATAAAATTATACACTATTTTCTTTTTCTTAAATTTAAATACCATTGTTAAAAAATGTGAATAATGTACATTCAAAATGTTTACAGTCATCTGATGCATTTCCGTTCACATGAAACTCTGTTCAGAACTCGGTATAGTTTAACCAGCTGTTTCACATGTCTTTTTACTAGGATTCTCAATCGCCAAGCGTTTCTCACATGTTTGGTAGGCACAGCTCGAGTTACTGTGAGAGAGGTCAAGCATGGAGTGGAAATAGCTAACTCTGACTGGCATGTGAATCATCTAGCATAAAAGCAGGTCATCACATATAGCTGTGGCTGCACAATGTTGCTTGCCGAAGCAATGGACTATGCCCTTACCAGCCATGTGCCAGAGAAACATTCAGCATACATGGGCACCAGATGCAAATCAAACATAAATGGTCCAATGGTCTTGCTTACATCTTAAAAGTTATCGTTGAACTGAAAATAGCAGAATAAAAAAAAAAAAAAACAGTTTTCAATTTCAATTTGGATTCAGAATAAACTTTTTTTTTTTTTTTTTTGCTTTCAGTTTCATTTCACTCCAGTGAAAATTTCAGGTTTTTTTTCTGTTTTGGTTTTCAGTTCATTCCAGTTCGAAGCCCTGGGTTTTCATTGGCTGATTTTCAGAAGTAATCACCAGGCCTTTCTTTCTAGTCTGTCTGAGTCTGGAAGCTCCACTGAAACCTGTCCAACTTCATAGTAACACACAAGCCTCCACTGGCAGATAGGTGGTAGCTGCAGATGAGGTGCATTGGCCAGGAATTGAACCTGAGTCTCCAGCATGGAAGGCGAGAATTCTACCATTGAACCACCACTGCCCCCTTATGACTTTACAACCAAGCGGTTTCACTTCTAAGTATATAAACCATAGAAATAAGCGTAATATACATGTATATACATACACACATATATGTACATATACATATATGCACAAACATACATATATACACATGCATAAATATATATTGTTAGACATATGTAGCAGCATTCTTTCTTACAGCCAAAAATTGGAATGAACTTAAATTTCTTGAACAGTGATGTGTGTAAATAAATTGTGGTGTAGTCATACAATACTAGACAGTAATGAAAATGAACGAATGGCTGCTACATGCCACAGCATGGATAAAGCTCACAAATATTGAACCAAAGAAGCTAGATACAAAAGAGTACATACAGTATGATTCCGTGTATATAAAGTTCAAAAATAGCAAAACTAATCTATATGACAGAAGTCAGGATAATTAAGTTTGGGGACAGAGAGTGAAGTGGCCAGGGATGGGGAATGCCTCTGGAGTGCTGGCAATGCTCTGTTTCTTAATCTGGATTATGGTTACACAGTATGTTCAATATTTGAAATGTACAAAGTATACACTTTCAATTTATGTACTTTTCTGTATGTATGTTATTCTTCAGTTAAAAAAAAGAGTAACTTACCTTGTCTGCTTCCTTTGAGGATGAAATAACTCAATATTCTCAAAGATCCTAGAACAGTTTCTGACCTGTAACAAGCACTGTGTCACTGCTGTTGTCATTACCTAAGGTGTCAATGTTCTTCTAAAACAAACCCTGATTCCTGCAACTCTCAGTTGCAAGATCTGAAGCTTCTGCTGGTCATCCTCACATAACATGGGTGTGATTGGACTCAGCAGATAACTAATCAGTAGCACTTAGTGAACCCCAGTTAGATGTCAGCTATTATGCATGGTGTCATGAGACATGGTAGTCACATACTCTGATCCCAGTCGGAAGGGAGCTCAGGGCCTCCCACCCCAACCCAGTATATGGGCCATTTGCCCAGAGTCTACCAGGGAAGGATTTGTGCCCTTTCTATCTGCTCCTGTGGCACTGTTGGTTTTCCTTTACAGTAGCTGTCAACCTCCTTAGGTGTCTCCTTCAGTGTACCGCAGGCTACTTGTGGAGAGGGACTGCCTCTTATTTTTATCTTCCCAGTGCTTACCACTGTGTCTGATACATAACTGATTCTCAAGAACTGTGAATTAAGAAAATATTTTTGGCCCATAGTAGGCATGTTTTTGTTGCTGTTGTTAGCTGCTGTAGAGTTGGTCCCCTACACGTGGTGACCCTATGCACGAAGCAACTAAACTCTGCCAGGTCCTGAGCCATCCGCATGATCAATAGCAGATTGGACCATTATGATAATAGTGTTTTCACTAAATGATTTTTGAAAGTAAATCACCAGGCCTTTCTTCCTAGTCTGGCTTAGCCTGGAAGCGCCGCTGAAGCCTGTTCATCATCACAGCAACATGCAAGCCTCCACCGACAGATGGGTGATGGCTACATTGGGAACTGAACCTGGCTCTCCTACACGGAAAGTGAGAATTCTACCACGTTAGTTCCATCTTTCTCTCCTCCTCTTTTTTTCTCTTTCTCTCTTCCTCCAGTTTCCTTTCAGCCAGGGACTTATCTATATTAGACAGAAGTCTTTCAGTCTGTTTAGATGAGAACACTAATTAACCATGGAAACGATATAGTCTAGTGTCTGAACTGAAACAGTGACAGATCCCATCTTAAGTTAAAGCGACTGTGTACCCAAAGTGCATACCGTGATTTCACTTTCTAATGGGACAAATGTTTCCATTGAAGATATTCACCATGACTTGTTGCTTAAGCAGCAAACACCTGTAGTTGATGAGGTCTTTCAGGATGGTGGGTGAATCTTCCAGAGAATCATTCGTGCTATGTGAAGTAGAAGATCAACAAATTCAACAGCTGAGAGCAACATAACCCACTTCAGTGAGGGACAAGCAGGTACAGCTAATGCACTTTATGGACTGCCAGGAATGCCTTACGAAATGCCTTCAGCAAGACAAGGAGCATCAGGCAAGAGGAAAACGGTATCTGAGGAGCACTTGCTTATGGTGCACAAGTACTGGTCTACATTTTTCACACATGGCATTTTATTTAAACAAAAAAGAAATTAAACACTGAGGTGTAAGTGGATGGGACTAGAATTTAATTTCTAGGATGCTTTTTCTATAGATATATTCACGTATATATATGATGATATATGAAAGGAATGTTCATGGCATCCTTGTTTGGATAGTGAAAACTTAGAATCAATTGAAATATTTATTGCTGAGAGAATAGGCAAATAATGATAGCACATATGCAGCTGCTAAAAAGATTGTTGTTGTTGTCAGGTGCCATCATGACTCATTGCCACCCTAGGTACAAGAGAAACAAAACACGATCTCTATATGGATTGGTATGGGAGGATATCCAAAAGAAAACACTGCAGTATATTAGATTTATGTGAAAAGTTTAAATAAAGAAGCATGTTTATAAAATGCATAGTAAAGCATCTGGAAGGATACATGCCACAAGGTTAACAGTGATTACCTCAGAGAGAAGGAATTAGAGAAATGTGGAAGGGGTAGTTATATTTCCAAGTTGCTGGAATCTTTCACAATGATTTGTATTGTTTGATAATTTTTAAACACTTCAAGGTTTGGATTATTTGGAAACAGTTTCGGAATCAATTCCATTGCTTACTTCGGGTATTTATGCAATCTTTCTATGTATCAGTTGCTCCAACCGTAAAATAGTGACAATTGCGACTATTTCATGGGGTAGTAGCAGGAGATGGTCTATGTAAAACTTTTAGCACACTGACTAATACTAAATAAATAGAATTTATTTGTATAAGTTAACTATTTCTGTGTAATAAAACACGCCCAAAATCACTGGTTTAAAATAATTATTATCACTAATGGAACTATCGTTTTGCTGTGCAGGGTGTCAGTCCTGCTTGGCGGGGCTGCTTTGCTGAGCTCAGCTCTGCTCCAGGTATCCCTCATCCTCCTTGGACCACTGGGATAGTCATGATAATACAAACACAAATAATACAAAGAGCTCTAATGTCTAGGCTCAGAACTGACATACTTCCATTTCTACCTTATTCTGTTGTCCAACCAAGTTATATGGCCAACCCTACAATAAAGGGGTGTGAAAATATATTCCTCTAATGGCAACCAACTGTCTCAATTTTTCTGGGACCGAGAGGCTTCCCAGGTCAAAGAAATTTCAGTACTAAACCCAGGAAAATCCTGGGCAAACCGGGACAAGTTGGTCACCTGCCATCTCTACTCCTTCGGTGGGATGAACTTCAAAATTACCCAGCAAAGAGTATGGTATAGGGATAGTATGAGAATTGGGGCCAATGATGCAATCTGCCACACTTTAGTACTGTTATCATCCTCAGCACCTAGCAAAATGGGCAAATAATAGTCGGTTAACTATATATATATATTTTGGTAGATTGGTTTTAGGTTGGCCAAACAAAATCAGATATTCCCAAAGACTACATCAACACACTATTTCCCAAAATGTTCTTCTCAAATAAAGGGACATCGAAGATATTTCTGTAGCAGGGATTGTAGTATCAGAGAGGTGATTAGGCTAGATTCTAGGCTAGATTCTAGAGAAAAGCATAAGCTATTTCAATTCTGATTCTACCTTCATTCGACAGAGAAGACCAGCCTCTTTAAGGCAAATGATAATATCAACCTCCTTTCCTTCCAGGGAGAATGTATTATAACAGACTATTATCGAGGACAGATTGTTTGACTTTTAATCATTTGTGTGTGATTGTGAATATTTATTTAGTGCCTTCAGCTTTACTAATCATTTTCAAATGCCAAGAACCATGATGGGTGGTTGCTCACAGAGGTTAAATCCGTCGAACCATGGGGAGCTTTGCTCTGCCTGTTGTTTTCCTTAAAACTACCACTTTCCCCTTTCTGTCTAGACTGTATATTTTTTATCAGAAGACAGGCCCTTACCAAATAAGATCAATGTATAGGCATAAGTCACAAAGAGCTATTTCTGCTACTCACAAACATTTACTTTATCTGAAACATACCAAAGAGAAAAGCCAAAAACCCACAGATGTTTGGGTTTCTAAATTTTTCTTTTTTTTAACGTTTTCTAAGGAAAAGAAGGATTCTAGAAATTCCAAACGGGAATGGGCTGTTAAAATACGTCAGGGTTCATTTTCATATGAACTTGGAGACTAAAACAAGGGAATATTAATATGATAACTAAAAGACTTTCTACTGAGACAGCCAGCTGGGAGCTGACTATAAAAAGCGTAGGAGGGTCAACAGGTCAGGTGGTTTTGCAACTTCAGGGAAATCAATTAGACTTTAAATGACCTCTAGGGCGAGTATCTGGCCACAAAACTCACCACAAATTCTAATCTAGGTGCCAGTAATAAGAATTAAACTGCTTAGGGCAATTTTAATGATCAAGAATGTTTAGTTTAGATGGATTACCTAAATTACAATCAATAATTTTAAAGGAACCCAATAATTGCCTTGATTGCACTCTACCCAGATTAAGTAAGTGAGGTCAGATAAAGTACAAAGGCCTTTTCAGCTGCCCACCTTCATTCACAAATGGACACTCTCCCTTCTCTCTGACATTTATGCAGCCTAGAGTTCTGAACAGACCACCTGCTCTAAAAGACCTAAGAGCAATTTAATATGGAGATTGAAGATGTTTAATATGAGATTGAAGATGTTGTTAATCACCTGGGGTAACTAGAAACTGACAACATCTTTGCTCTGTCTGAGATTCCAGAGCAGCTGGGCACCTGGGACATTCCCAGGTTATAAATAGTGAAGACGCAGAGCAAGCTGATCTCTGAGACAGGCTTCCTCCTATCCCTTCTTTTGGTTTGTTGGCTCTGCAGCACTTCTGCTTTCATTCTTGTTTTAATTTGATGAGGCAGGTGATCAAGAAGTACATTCATCCAGGAAGATGTGAAAAGGCATGGGGTAAATAATAATCAGGAGTCCCTGGGTGGTACAAACAGTTAAAGTGCTCAGTTGCCAACTGAAAGGTTGGAGTTTCTAGTCTACCTAGAGGTGCCTCAGAAGAAAGGCTTGGCAATCTACTTTCAAAAATCAGCCATTGAAAATCCTATGGAGCACAGTTCTACTCTGACACACATGGGGTCGCTATGAGTTGGAGTCAACTCAATGGCAACTGGAACTGGAAAATAATAATTAACAGTGTTGCTACCTTCAGCCTTTCTCTAAATGATCTCATACAGCATTATGACTGTAACAATAAATCAGGAAACTGAGTTTGGAGGAAAGCTTATCAGTTAACCATGCTGACTAATAAACTGGGAAGAGATAAGACAAAGTGATAATGTTTCCTCAGCTTTGTAAATCATCAAGGGAATTAAAAAAAAAAAAAATTCCAGGCAAATACCTAACCTGAATTAAAAGCCACCCAGGGAATAGAGAACATAGAAGAATCTATTATGCCAGAGAAAGGATCTCCAGAGATCTGGGGCGTTTTTTTTTCCCCTTAACATGAGTCGTTGATTAATGACATGAGAAAAGGAAATGATTAGGGAGTTAAAGATTTGTAATTTTATTTCCTTCAGGAATAGAAAGTACAGACAGAAAGAAAGCCACCTGAGTAATTAGAATTGGAAGACTTGGGGTTAGGGAAAAACAGAGGATATAAAATTAATGTAGGGAATCCTATAGAAAGAGATGGGACACTTAAAGCCAGGTCTTTAAAGGATGAGAATGATAACTGCTACTAAGAGCTTAGTTGGGGCCAGGAACTTCCCAGGTAAATTTTACTCTACAAGGCAAAAATAAAATAAAAACAAATCAAACCCATTGCCTTCGAGTTAATTCTGACTCATAGTAACCCTTTTAAGTCTCTACAAGGCAGGCACTGCCAGTTCTAAAACACACACACACAACATAACACACAGAAATAGATTTTTTTTTTAACATTTTAACCCAGGATTGATATTGCCTTATAATCACCGTGGGCCAGTCTTGATATACTTCTGTTATAACCTGTGAATGTGTAAACTCACTGTTACATCTATTGACTTATGCACATTGTTGGTACTACATATGTTGAATTTAATTGCTGTCATTGACAGAGCAAGACTTATTAATTTTTTCATTCATTTGATGAGCGTCTACTGTCTATATAAGGTCACTGGGTGGCAAAAACAGTTTGCACTCTACTTCTATCCTAAAGGTTGCCTTTCAAACCCACTGAGCAGCACCATGGAAGAAAGGCCTGGCAATCTGCTTCCATAAAGATTATAGCTAAGAAAACCCCATGGAACAGTTCTCTCTTTAACACATGGGGTTTCCATGAGTCGGAATCAACTCAACAGCAGCAGATTTTTTTTTTTTTTTTTGGTATAGATACAGAAGTATAAAAAGCAAAGTCCCTGCCCTCATGAAGTTTACTTACATTTTTGCAAACAATAAGCAAATGAACAAAGACATACATAATATTTCATATAGTAATATGCTATGGAGAAAATAAAACGCACATTAAAGGGGATAGAGAGGGTCTGAGATGGGACAGAATGCTGCTTTCCATTTAGGAGAGTCAGGGAGTGTCTCTCTGATGTGGTGACATTTGAGCAGACAATGAAGGAAGGAAGAGAGTGAGACAAGCATCTCTGGTGGGGAAGTGTTTGAGGTAATGAGCAAGGCAAGTGCAAAGGCCCTGAAGTAGAAATGTTGTTGAAGTAGGAGCAAATGTGATAGCTGTTGAAAGGAAAAGGAGTCCAGTGCAACTGGAGCACAGTGAGAAAGAGGAAGTAGTAGGAGACGAGATAAAGACGTAATGGGGGAAGGCAGATTCCGTAAGGCCTTCCAGATCTCCAATTTTCTCACTCTCTCACTTTGTTTTGTATATAAATGAATGAAAAAATTAATAAATGTTTCTCTGCCAATGTCAGTACTCCATCCTTCTATTTTATTGTCAATTTATAAAATTATAGTCAATAGGCACCTGTGAAATATTATTACTTATAAACCAGAAATTCTATTTTTAACTCCACGGGGCAGGGGGGTGCGGGAGAGGGAAAAACAAAGAGAGACACTTGTAGAAGAGTTTTTTCTAAGATTCCAGGGCCAAACTGCTTGAATTTTAATGCTGACTCTACCATTTGCCTATGTGATGTCATGAAAGTTACTTAACCCCTCAGAGCCTTCGTTTTTTCATCTGTAAAATGAGGATAATAACAGTACAAGACTTAACTCTGAGTATTCTTATAAGGATTAAATGAAATAATACAGGTACAAGGTATGGCATATGCTAAGTATTCAATAATATTATCTAATAGGAACTTACTAATAGGAACCATTAAGAATAAGATGGTTCTCAACTGGAGGAAATATTGCCCACCAGGACACATTTGGCAATATTAGGAGACATTTTGATTGTCACAACTTGGGGCAAGGGGAGGTAGTGACAATGGCATCTAGTGGGTAGAAGCCAGGGATACGCTAAACATCTTACGATATATGGTACAGACCCACAAGAAAGGATTGTTCAGCCCAAAACATCAATACTATCACTGTTGAAAAACATTCACAGATGGAGAACATTTGTTTCAACATACTCCAAATTCAACATTCCAGGAAGAAGCAAGAAATGTAAAACCTGTTTGTTTGTTTGTTTTTAAAACGATCACCACTCTCTCTGGAGTTCTGGCCTTGAACCTCTTGTTACCACGACCTTTTAGAAATCACGGCCAGACAGATGCAGGAGCTGCCATCCAGACCTCAGGATTCCCAGGCACTTGCTCTTGAGGATTCTTGGGCTGGCCATTTCAGTTCTGCATCAGACCACTAGAGGGTACAGAAACACTATCAATCATTCAACATTTGGGCGCCAGACTTGTGATTTTCAGTAATATAAATCTTAATAAAATGTTAAATTATTTCTGGCCCCTAAAATAAAAACTGCCCAGAATACATTTACTAAGCACCTTCATACACACAGAGTTTAAAATGCTGATTCAAGCATTTCATTCTTCATCACCCCCAAACTGTGAAGAATGATAGTGGTTTCATTCAATGTCGTGTTAACTAGATACTTAATAAACAGCCCATTGCTGATATTATGATTATTTTTCCAATATTATGATACTATATTATAACTATATTTAGCGATTCAATTATGCCGTGAGTTAAACCATATTAAATAAATTTATATGATCTTACCCATCAGGATTTCAGCAAAGATTGAATAGGAATTAAAACCTAACTATGAACTCCAACTTGGAATAAACAGCATTATTTTGCTGCACCCTGAATTGAACACAAGAGAAAATACTGATGCTCACTGTTGTGAAAATACTATATTAGGATGAACTCTAACTTTAATCTGAATGATTAAAAAAGATTACTGCATCAGGACTAAGTATTTAGATATGTTTAAACTCCTCATGTATAAAAACACTCAGGTTTGGAATAGGTGTTACAGAAAGCGAAAGGGAATGTTGAAGGAAAAAGATTTAAAAATAATTTCAGAGTGTAGTGTCCAGTTGTTTTTCCTTTCAACTAGAAATTAACAAAAGGGCATAACTATTGACTTTTGCATAAGTGATTCCTAAACTTGTTTCTGTGATATCTCAAGTTGTCCATAATCATTGCTAAAGAGATTACAACTTACATACACGTGCGCATACACACGAATAAACAACAACAGTAAAAAACCGCATATGTAGTTCAAAATGAAGCTGAAGAACGAAATGATGCTGTTAAGTCTAATATACCAGAATGGGAATTTATGATTCAGAAATGTTTAGGCATCACACCTGAAAACATCAGACTTTAAAAGACTGTATAGCATAGTGGTTAACTGCATGAGTCTGACAGGGTGGTACATGTGGTTACCATGCTCTGCTGCTAACTGAAACGTTGGAGGTGTGCCTCCACTCAGAGGTGCCTCAGAAGAAAGACCTGGCAATCTACTTCCAAAAGATCAGCCATTGAAAACCCTATAAAGCAAAGTCCTACTCTGACACACATGGGGTCACCATGAGTCAGAGTCTACTCAATGGCAACTAGTTTGATTTATGAGTTAATGGCTTTGCCTGATATGTTGTGAAAAATGTAACCAATGTCGCTGAATAATATGTATAGAAATTGTTAAATGAGAACCTAATTTGCTTTCACCAAAAACACAATAAAATATTTTTTTTTTTTAAATTTAAAAAAGAAGATAGGTGTCCCAAAAAAGTGGTTATCTAGAAGACAAAACATGATTCTGATTTCCCACCAGACATGTAAGTCTATTAGAGGGAACGCCCTTTTACTCTGCTAGATCAAGAGGGCCAGATAGCTCTCACTGGAATTTATAAAGTAGTGAGCGCTCACTCCTAAAGTGTGAATCATAATTATTTTTTTGATATCCTGGGTTTAGGCAGCAACATATGAGACTGGTTGAAGAGCATTTTGCTGAACAGACAAATTTGAGATAGGGCGAAGCCCAGGGCTGTGTCACATGAATCTTAATTTTAGAAGATACACAGCATATGCTGATTCCTGGAAGCAGTTCAGAGGAAGAAATTGGGGATATTTCTTCAGCTTTTGTCAATGAGCAAGACTTATGGCTTGAGTATCTGCCCCCAGAAAGTGCCCAGAGACTCCAGGGACCTTGACTGGAAAAGAGGCAAAAAAGTACCCCAGATGGTCTCAGGATGCCTAAACCCCAAAGAAGGGCTAAGAAAATACACCCCTTGGTAAGTGGAAACTTGAAAGTTCATGACCTTCAAGTGCTAAAAAAAAAAGAGAGAGAGAGAGAGAGAGTTAATAACTTTGAGACTCTGGGCAAATTATTTTACTTCTCTGTACCTCAGCTGTAAAATAGTTGTCAGTTATCATAGTAATGCCTACCTCATGAAGTTGTGGGATCACACAAGTGAATATATGTATAGCACACAGAACAGTGCCTGGCACATTTAATTCTGTATACATTTCCTATTGTTAATCATCATTTCCTTTAATAGACCAATCGAAGAAATGATATCTGAACTTGTTCTACTTTTGATTGGACATATCCTCTCTTTGTAAAGTATCACTACATCATTTTATTCTTCAACAAAAGCAACAGACTGACCACTGGACTTCATAGACCACAAGAAATAGGAAAAACTCATCTCAGTTTCTGAGTCATCCCATCACAATAGAGGCAGCCCCTTTCTTTTTTTTTCCTTTCCACCATCATATGCCTCCTCCACCTTTCTTTCCAATAAAAACCTAAGCAGCAGGTGCAAATGAGGGAAGGAGAGGTACTCATTCCCTTTCATTTTACTTATTTTTTTCCATATAACCATCAACCCTCAAGCCAGGAATAAAGATAATCATAATCTATAACAGAAAAAGCCTCTTAAATAAAGCCTCTGTGAGTCACCCTTTGGAACGGTCAAGTGAATTAATGGGAATAACATTTTTTCCTTTTATCAGGTTCCAGAAAGGTTCACTGAATGCTGAAAACTTTTTTGTTTTTTAGTTCCTGTGACAACTGGTTATAATTAACTTGTGATAAGACCAAATGTAATAGGAGTATATTCAGGAAGTAGGAAATCCAAGGAAAAGAAGAATGTAGGGCAAATACAGAACCAAAATCATGTCATCATGTCAGACCTTCAACAGTTAATGCCCTGACCTGTTTCCATGGAGACAAGAAGTCTATGTCAGGGTGACATGGGTTTCAGAGGCATAGAGCATGCCTCAGCTTGCACGCCATTCGACTTCAATCAATTTCGTTTCATTCAGAAACATCTTCATTTGGGGAGGTCATTCTTAAATCCCTAAAAGGCCAACACGTCAGATGCTCAATCTATTAAGGTGTAAATCCATTAAAGAAAACTCACAAACCCATTGTCACAATCAGCTTTCTATCATATCAGTGTATTATTCTTGACAGCAAGACCAAATTGCACAGAAATGGAAACTAAAATATGCATGCAACCATAGATATCACAGTTATTATCATTCCCTTTAGATTTCTGTTTCTTAAAATCTCATTGAAAAATGTCTTTAAATATTTCTTTACATTACAGAGCATAGTTGTGAAAAGCCCAAATTCTAGAAACAGATGGACTGGATTTGAACCCTGGCCTTGCCATTTACTGTGTAACTTTAGTCTAAATATTTAATTTTCTGTGCCTCAGTTTCCTCATTTGTAAAATAAGGACAAATAATAGTCCCTACCTCATAGGATCGTTGTGAAGTTTAAATAAATTAGTATACACAAAGCACTTTGTACCTTACACATTGTAAGTACTATACAGGTGTTTGCTATGATAAAAATAGTAATTTTATGTTAAGATTACTATTATTATTTGATGAGCTAAAAAAGGAAATATATTGTCTTTGCATGCTCAGTTTTTTTTTAATTGTGTTTTAGATGAAGGTTTACAGAGCAAATTAGTTCCTCATTAAACAATTAATACACATATTGTTTTGTGACATTGGTTGCCAACCCCACAACATGTCAACATTCTCCCTTTCTTGAACTTGGGTTTCCCATTACCAGTTTTCCTGTCCCCTCCTGCCATCTTGTCCTTGTCTCTGGGCTGGTGTACCCCTTCAGTCTTGTTTTGTTTTATGGACCTGTCAAATCTTTGGCTGAAGGGTGAACCTCAGGAGTAACTTCAGTACTGAGTTAAAAGGGTGTCTAGGGGCCACACTCTCAGGGTTTCTCCAGTCTCTGTCAGACTAGAAAGTCTGGTCTTTTTTTGTGAGTTAGAATTTTGTTCTACATTTATTTCCAGCTGACCATCGATTATGATCCCTGTCAGGGCAGTCAGTGGCTGTGGCCAGGCAACATCTAGTTGTGCTGGACTCAGACTGGTAGAGGCTGTGGTAGTTGTGGTCCATTAGTCCTTTGGGCTAATCTTTCTCTTATGTCTTTGGTTTTTTTCATTCTTCTTTGCTCCAAATGGGGTGGGACCAATGGACTATCTTAGATGGCTGCTCAGAAGCTTTTAAGACCCCAGATGCTACTTACCAAAGTAGAATGTAGAACATTTTCTTTATAACCTATGTTATGCCAATTGATGCATACTAAGTTTTTATTTTAATTCATTTTAAAAAATCATATTTGTAGTGCTCTAAAACACCAAAACATTACATGTTTATGATATACAATGGCTAAATTAGAGAAGAAAACATTAAAAGAAGAAAAAAGTAAATTCACTTAAGAAGATTTTCTATTTTCCTTCATTTCATGTTTCTTGGACTCTGTGAAAAGCATTTTGCTATGTCAAATCACAGTTCATGACAACTCCTAGTGAATGAATGAGTGATGAACAAAACAGTTTCCTGACCAACCAGCAGCCAGGCCCATTCATTCTAATTGTGCAACTGGATTGGAAATTACTTAGCAACCACTTGAGTAAATGATGGGGAAGACTCCGCAGAGCAGCTTCATAACTGTAATCAAGCAAACATTATTAAAGCCTTTCTCCTGACCATATTTCCTGAGCTCTGCTTATCTGCAAGTCATCAGAATAAACAAGTTCAATTAAGGAAAACAGTGGGATATACTGCCCAGATCATAGATGCCTAGAAATATGTAGTGTCAAAGCCCTTGGATGAATGTTTGACAGATCCTTTACTCTTGTGAAGACAAATGCAGTATTATATAATGGAATATTTTTTATTATAAACCTTTACTAGGACGTAGGGTTAGTATCTTGTGCAAGCATATCTAATTCCTAGGTAGGGTTGCTACTTGAATGACAATCCTTCTCCATGCCACGTTTTGACAAAGTTTTGGCTTGGTT
This sequence comes from Dugong dugon, assembly GCA_030035585.1. Lineage (NCBI taxonomy): Eukaryota > Metazoa > Chordata > Mammalia > Sirenia > Dugongidae > Dugong > Dugong dugon. The sequence goes on from CM057465.1 coordinate 49,221,835, forward strand.
CTACCATCCTTATCTAATCTGCTGACAGCCTTGAGTCAGAAGGACCCAGAAGCTGAGTTCAGCCTCCTCGTGGTTTTTCTTATAGATGATCCCAGGCTGCAGCATGAGCATTTCCAGTGGCAAATTCTTCCTCCTTATGATGCAGTTTATCTACTCCATATACGTTTATTGAACACATACTAAGTAATATGTATTGGGGTTTGTGTTAGAAATACCAAACTAAATAAAACTAAGTTCTTGCTTTCAAGAAGCATATTATCTACTGAAAAAGAGAGATGTAAAAAAATAGATCATGACAGAATGGTATGAAGTATTTCTATAGGAGTAAATATAGGATGCTATGTGAGTATATAATAATAGCTATACTTAACAATAATTGACTTTTATTATACATCAGCAGAGTTTCTGGATAGCATACATGGTTAAGCATTTGACTACTAGCAGAAAGGCTGGCAGATCAAACCCATCCAGAGGCACCTCGGAAGACAGGCCTGTGATCTGCTTAGGAAAATGTCACAGCCTTGAAAACCCTCTGGACAGTTCTACTCTGCACACATGGGGTAGCCATGAGTAAGATCAACTCCATAGCACCTAACAACAACAACATGTATCAGGCACTGTTCTAAAATTCTACATGTAGCAACTCTTTCATTTTCATGACAGGTCTGAAAGGAAATTGAGGTACAGAGAGATTAAATCACTTACCCAGATTCACAAAGTAAGTTTTAAAGCTGGTTCAGGAGAAACATGTAACTCATCCTGGGAAGTTAGAAAGCCTTCCTGGAGGAAGGAGAGAATATGAGATGATGCTTGAGAGGTAAATGTGAGTCAATTAGACAATGCAGGAGGAAAGGGCATTGTAGACAAAGGGGAAAATGTGTGCTGATATTACCCTTAGACCCAGCAAGAGGGCCCTAGTCAAGGGATCATGTAGGGCCAAGGGGATATGCCCATCCAGAGGCCAACACCCATTCCAGATCATGTTCCAGGAACCAGGACCCCAGAAGTCCCCTCCCCAGTGGCTCCAGGCCCCTTTGCAGGGCTTTTTCCTCAGATCCACCTTCCAAGGGCTGGGACATGCTGCTTGTGAGTTCACTGCTTAAGAATGGCCCTTTGCTGGGAAGTGGATGGCACCTGATAGGCAGGCTGGGGTGCCCATATGCCCACATGCAAAACCCTTTGTGGTTCAGGATAGATCTAAGGATGGGAAGAGAAATCAATGAGCTGGGGGCTGGGGGGCACTCACCTGTGCTGCAACATTCTGATGTGGAACTCTAAAAAGTCTGAGAATTCAAAATCTAAGCCTAGTTTTCCAGGTAGTTGTGAAAGTATTTTTTTTGTCAATGGTGGAGGATAAAACATATTTTATGTGACAATTTGTTAACTTACTATAGACAATTTAAATATGTAAAAATATGGTCTGTAGTCTCCATGTGTCCTCATGCCCTGGACCCTGCAAATGTTCGAGGTAGGCCTGGTGTATGCAAGGTGTGAAGATGTGAGAAAGCATGGCTTGTCTGGGAAACTAAAAGTACATTGGCAAAGCTAGAGTCTAAGTTGTGAAGGAAAATGAGAGAGGGAAGAGGACAAGGTTCAGGAAAGCTCTGACCCATCTAGAAGTTTGAACTTAATTCTACAGGCAGGAGGGAGTCGTTAAGGGTTTTAAGCTGGAGAGTAAGTCAGTATTGGGTTTAGAGTGCTCAAATGGCATGAGTCAACCTGCTTTGTCCCTGAAAGAAACACAAAATATTTTTATTGTCTCTTCTTCCCATTACCTCTACCAGAAGCAGTAAAGAGAAAGAATGGTGATGTCTCTTATAACTATCGAAGCCCAAATAGTGAAACTTGGTGAGGTAGAAGAGCAAATATGTATGAGGGAGAAATCTAGCAATTCTGTCGTTCTTATCTGGCCTACTCAGCTGGAGAGAGCCTGAAATCATAGACCAGGAGAAGCCAGGCAGATAGCTGGAGCCACAAGACCACAGACACCAAGGACAGAAAAAGGGAATAGGTCAGAGCTAGGTAAGTAATCAAAGAGCAAACAGACCTAATGCACAAGAAACACGGAGTCCTTGGAATGAGACTTGCTCGTCCTCCAAGCCTTGTAACCTCCTCCGGTGCAGCAGAAGACAGTTATTGATTGGCTTCCCAGAGCAAGACCTGTTGGGTCCCGGGAATTCAGATCTACAGGATGGGGCTCTCACAGCATCGGCCATGCAAGGCAGCATCTAACCATAAATGTCTGACAGTGGACACACAGAATCTTCCTTCTGTCGGTCTCTGCAGTAGATATTTATCAAATTTTCTTCCCAAGAATAACCTTATTTCCCCAAGGGGAGCTATCATTTCATCACTGTGTGTGATTTTGGAAAATAAAAATAAAAATTCCAGCAACACTTTCCATGATGGAAGTCTACAGGACAGACTCTTTGTTGACTGTTCCCATCCCACCTTACAGCCAGAGAGTAGTGATGTGACCTAAGCTCAACCTATCAAATACTCACCACAAGACTGTAAGCTGTGAGCCTGTCAGGAGAGGATACGAGAACATCTGGGGTGCAGCCACTTCTGGGGTGTCATGAAACAGCCACCATGATGGGTAGATTCCTTACCAGACCACTCCAGAAGAATGGCCTTTGAGGTGGAAGATGCTGCCTACCCTTTTCCCAGTCATGGACGTCTACCCTCCAGTAAACCCCCTTCATCCTGTCAAAAATCCTCAACTTGTTTGTTCCTATAAACAAACAGCATCCCTTCTATGTCATGGCCAGTTCTTGCCCCTATGCCAGCACATTGGTTTAAAACCTTGGAAACGGCTGCTCAAAGTTATTAAGAAAAACACAGATTTTAATATAATCTCAGTTTAATCTTGTGGCTTCTCTACTTTTAGCTAAGTACATTTATAAAAATGCTACATTATGCTTCGATCTGATCTGTAATCCATCATGGAGACGGTGTAGGACCGGGCAGCATTTTGTTCCACTGTGCATGGGGCTGCCATGAGTCAGGGCGGATTCAATGGCAGCTAACAACAACAACAACACAGTATTCTCTGTTCTCTCCTCAAATTCCAGGATATGCTAATTGTTACAGACCTATGTGGCTCTCTGCTTACTCTGGGACAGCGGTCCCCAAAGGAAAGAGAGTTGTTTTTGTGTTTGTTTGTTTAATTTCCCTGAAGCCCTACATTTCCCGATGCTGTGGTGAAGAGTGAGGGGATGCTGAAAAGGAAGTCAATTTGCTGAGGCAGAGGGAACGCCCCACTGGCTCTGCTCTCTGTACCCAGGAATATCGACAAGCTTGAGCAGGGAGCACAAATGAAGACAAAGAGGTCAGTGGGGGGGGGGGGGGGGGTCTGGTCCTTAGCTACTTGCTAACACGCACACTTGGGTAGATAGATTTTCATTAAAAATGTCACTTTGAAAACTAGAAAAGCACATATACACATATGCAGCTAAACAGATGTTCATATTCCTCCCCCTCTTCCTTCTATGGTATTCACAGGAAACACATGTCTGTGTTGTCCTAAGTCCAGTTACTAATTAGCACTTTTCAGTAGCACATTTCACAGAGGATAGGGAGGATTTCAAAGGGATTCCTTGCTTTTAAGTTGAGACAGCTGGTGCTAGTTACCAAGCAGGAAAAGAATGTGCAAACAGATCTTTTGAGAAGCCATCGGTGGGGCAGAAGGCTGAAGGGGTCTTTTGGTCCTACTGTAGAAACTCCCCTCCAGTGGTTGGAAGGGGCTACATGTTATCTACGTCTTCACCTTACCCCCAGGAAGCAGCTGTCCCGTTTCATCACCCAGCAAGTAGGTAGGAAACACAGTCAAGAAACATGAACTCAGAGGTCATTTCACACTGCGCATGTAAATTTCACAGAGATACACTCACAGCTCTTGGGGTAAACCATTTCCCTCTTTCTCAGTCAAAGGCACACAGCAAAATAGAAGCTGAGCAAAGCTTTTCCTTTTTTAAACTGTTGTTGTTGTGTGCTGTCCAGTCGATTCTGATTCATAGTGACCCCATAAGACAGTGTAGAACGGCCTCATGGGGTTTCCTAAGCTCTAATCTTTTATGGAAGCTGATCACCAGGTCATTTCTCCCTCGGAGTAGCTAGGTGAGTTCAAACCATCAACCTTTCGGTTAGCAGCCAAGCACTTAACCGTTGTGCACACCAGGGCTCCTTAAAAAAAAAAAAAAAAAAAACTAGCCCAGGGCATTATCGATTCACAGTTTATCTGTATGGTGTTGCTGTGAAATGAGGTCAAGTCCAAACACCCCCAAATGATGCCTGCCAGTGCCCTGCAAAATCCGAGGTTGGCAAGGAAAATAAATCTTGACTCTAGTTCAGTCATGCCTCTAATGGAAAGAACATTAGACCAGAAATCAAGAGCTTTCCTATACAAACTAATTATATGACTTTGGGAAAGTTATTTAGTTTTTCAGAGCCTCCGGTTTTCATGTATAAAGTGTGAATAATGGGAACCACCACATAAAGCTGCATGTGAAAGTTTTACAATGCATGTTTCCTTAGAGTCTCCAGGTTAAGGTAAAAAATGATTGGGCATCTTTGGAATGCAATTTCCAGCAAAAGCCAACCAAAGTAATTCCAGCCCCATGAAAGCATGTGAGCACTTTACAGAGGGAGTTGATTGTCCTGGATTCTACAGCTACCTAGAGAAGGACGCCTTGAGCGATGACTAATTGGACTTTACGAACTGACCCTAGGATTAGGAACTATTATGCCAAACCAAAGGAGCCCTGGTGGCTCAACAGTTAAGCACTTGGCTGCTAACCAGAAGGTTAGTGGTTCAAACCCACCCAGCGGCTCCACTGGAGAAAAGACCTGGCAATCTCCTCCCATGAAGATCACAGCCTAGGAAACCCTATGGGAAAATTTTACTCTGTCACATCACATGGGGTCTCTATGAGTCGGAATCAACTCAATGGCACCTAACAACAAACAACGACATACCAAGCCAGTGCAGCAGAGTAGATAAAGGTAAAGGTTCTGAAATCACACTGTCTAGTTTTAAATTCTTCTCTACCTCTGCCCAGCTGTGTGACCCTAAGCAGGTCCTTTGTCCCCAACTATAAAATAAGGGTAACAATAATGACACCAACTCAGGACTTCATTGTGAGGATTACATGAGATATTACATGCATAGTGCTTGACAGATTAGAACTTTCATCTAAAAAAAATCAGCATTATTATTACAAAGACAGCATTAGCATTAATGCAATTATGCATATTGATCCATTTCATCCTCATAACAACCCTGTGAGGTATGCTAGTGAGTGGCAGAGCTGGGATGCAAACCCAGGCAGAAGCCTTGCTGTTAATCACAATACAAACTAATACATGCCAATGATTGAGGCTGAGGGAAGTTAGTTAAGTTGCTGCAATGGTAGTCTGAATAGCTGGCTTGGAACCTGACAATATTACGCATGCTTGTTGGACTGAATCTGCCCCTTCAAGTCAAGAGAGCAAAAATATTAAGCTGCTGTGGCATTAAAGCAGTTGTTCCTTGACTTCTCCAAATCATTGGCATTGATTCTTTTTTCTCTCTCGTTATTTCTATTTTCAGGGAACTGAAAACATTTTGAAAAATAAAGGAAGTATTTCCCCTTTTCAAAGATTCTACTTTTAAATACAAAAATAATAACAGAATAATGACAAGATAAATTTGATGCATTGAATATCACCGAAAACCCACTTAACACCCACACTCACTGTCTGTCTGGAAAGTTCCAAGTTCTAGCATTTTTAATAAAGCCCAATGATTTCATTCTGCTTGCTTAAGAAATTTCTGAATCATTGCATGTGCTTTTTAATCAAACACTGAATTTTTATGAACAGTGCCTAGACCCATGCCCTGCACATCATGGAATTCAATAAAGGCTTGTTGATTACTTAAATGCAGGTGAATGATGTCTGACTGACTTTACAGGCTATCTCCATAAATAGGAAATGTAGCATTTTTTATGCATAGGTTCCTTTGAACCTGGAAAGGCATATCTAGAAGATAATTAGAAGCTGGCAATGATCACTGTAGATTAAATATAAGTCAGTTGTATAAAAGCAGAGAAAGAAAGTTTCATGTTTAAGACTTACAGACAGCCTGAGGAGTGACATGAAGAGAGACACTGACAAACAAGTTACCTAAACGAAGTCTGGGGTCGTTTAAAGAACAGAGTTCCCCTGAGCACTCCAAGGTCAGGCCACCCTGTGTAAAAACGCGCTCCCTTCTCTCTTCCTCTCAATGACTATCAAAGATTTCGGCTCTACTCATGCCAATTGCTTGCCTACCAAGTTGCTACATCGTGCATCTGTGCTCTTATTTAGATTTGGCTTCCTCTCCAACTTTTCTTCTCTCTCCAATAACCTGTATCTTACAATTTTCAGACACCTGATCAAAATTTATGTGCCATCTCCTAGATTACAGCTTTTTTTTTTTTTTTTTTTTTTACTACAATAAACCCTTACGTATTAACCAGTACTATATTCCGCTGAAATTAACTTCTTCCTATTTAATTATTTACTGGGTCTTCCACACTTCAAAATTTTTTCTCCAAAGCTGTTTGAGAATAGAGCCTGTGATTCTCACATCTTTTCTGTTTACCAGTGAATTGCTCCTTGTACAATGCATTGCACCCAGTATATATACCACCACTATGGTCAATTATCCTCAAATTGTCCATGCCATTGAGATGGCTCTCTTTCTTTGAAATAGATGGAATTAGTTCTTGGTGTTGCTACAAGAAGTTGCAGAGCCCTCAGTATTGTCTCCACCAACATCTGCAGATAACAACCTTAAACCTCTAGCTTAAATTCTGGAGACAGATGGAAAGCTGCAGCAGCACAGTTAATGCATGGAAGTCCAGATGATATGATGGTTATGAGTATGTCTTTGAGAGTCCAGCAGCCCATCCTCTGCCACTTTTCTAAGTTGACTGAGCTAACTAACCTGTTTCCTTTTCTATAAGATGAAGATAATAGCATCCATCTCACAAAATTTTTATAAAGATAATGCCTGTAGCACAGCACCTGGCACAGAAAAAGCCCTCAGTAATTATATGCTATTATTATCATGATTAAAATAATCAATCAAGAATACGAACATATTTTAGAAACACAACCAACCAGTAACTAGTTGTTGTCAAGTCAGCTCTGATTCATGGTGATCCCATGTGTGTCAGAGTAGTACTGTGCTTCATAGGGTTTTCAGTGATTGATTTGTTGGAAGTAGAATCCCCAGACCTTTCTTCCAATGTGCCTCTGAGTGGGCTCGAACCTCCAACTTTTTGTTTAGAGCTGAAAGCATTAACTATTTGCACCACCTAGGGACTCGAAAGCACAACAGACTATGGTAATGATACATGATGCATCCAGACTTGAGATTTAGCTTTTACAAATGCATGTATTCAGTGTTTAAGTTACTTAAAATTAATGACCCTTGATCTCAGAAGCAGTGTGGCATCCATATACCATCTTGGCTTTGTAGTCATTCAGACTTGAGTTAGGATTCTAGCTTTCTCATTTACCAGTTAAATGGCTTAGGACAAGTTGGCTAATTTCACTAAGTTTCAATTTCCTCATCTGACAAGTGGGAAAAAAAAAAAAAAAGATACCCCCTATCTTGCAAGATGGTTACAATGGCATATAGGTCCCCTAGCAGTCAATGAATGACAGCTGTCATGATTTCTGAGTCCTCCATCTTCCTGATTATCCCAAGGGTCAGCAACTGTACAAATCTGAGATAAATCTGCAGCAGAAAGTTACACAGAAGGACACTTTGTAAAGCTCTGACCCTTCATCTCTCTAGTGGCATTCCTTCAGAAGTAAGGGGAAAGGATGTCATTGGCAACACACTCATGTGAGAGAGCTTAGAGTGGGCAATTTGTGGACTCATCTTCTATAGTGTTGGCAGAATGTGGGTTGTCATCACAGGCTGGGTTTTTGTTTTGCTGCCTGCAGTCTTACAATTGCCACACTGTGGCACAGTGTTTTTTTCATCTCCATGATCGGCTGATTATAAGGTAAAGCTGTACTGCCTGGCCAGTGTGCCAGGTGTCTGCCCTAATAACTCCAAGTGTTATCACTTTTTTAAAACAAAAAAGAGCTGTGGAGGGAAAACAAAGAGCTACCAACCGTAAGCACATCAAACCACATGACAAAGAGACCAGATGTTGCTAGACTGTATTTTGTTTGGACAAGTTCTGCTTAATCTTCCCTGGTATCAAGTAGAGAATTCAGCCAATGCCTGCTTGGGGCAATAAAGCTGACAATTATTCAGGAACATCTGGAACTAAGGACAGTCCTTTTTCTTTTCCCCATTGAGAGGACAGTGGAGAGAAAGCAGAGAAAAGGGATCTAGAGCTTATACAAAGACCAAACTAAAAGCCTAGGTAGGTTAATCTTTATTTTTTTTCTATATAAAGTATAGAATTGGAGTCATTTATTCATGAATCCAACCTTGTATCAGGAAATGTGAAAAATTCAAGGGATACAATATGACTAGGACAAACATAGTTCTTGACCTTAAGACGCTTATATTCTAGAGGTGGAACAAGTTAAAAAGAAAATTACAAATTAAAATAAGAGAGTTGAGATTTAAAAAAAAATTTTTTTTTTTTTAATATTCACTCTCTTATAAGGGGGAAGGGTTGTTGTTGTTAGGTAGTGTCAAGTCGATTTGACTCATAGAAACCCTATGTGACTGAGTAGAGCTGCCCCGTAGGTTTCTCTAGACTGTAATCTTTACAGGAGCAGATTGCCACGGAGCCAACAGGTGGGTGAGTTCAAACTGCCAACCTTTCAGTTAGCAGATGAGCTCTTAACTGCTGTACCACCAGAACTCCTGGAGGGGAGAGTACAGGGTACTTATTTCAGAGAGCAGTATCTAGAGGAGTTGTCATTCATTTAAGCTGGTATTTGAAGGATGGATGAAAAAAATCAAACCCGTGGCCGTGGAGTTGATTCCGACTCAAAGCAACCCTTTAGGACAGAATAGAACTGCCCCAAAGGGTTTCTGAGGAGCAGCTGGTGGATTCAAACTGCCAACCTTTTGGTTAGCAGCCTAACGCTTAACCACTGATGGATAGAGGAATGAATGTTTTGATCTGAAGGCAGAGGATGTGCAGAGAATTAAGGGAAGAAGTTACTAAAAAAGAATGAGTAATGGAGAGAGTGGCAAGATGAGGTTGGAAAAACAGTCAAGAGCCAGCTCATGCAGGGCCATGGGTCATGACTCATATTGTTAGGAGAATAGGAACCATTGAGCAGCTTTTAGAAGGAGAAAGATATGGTGTGATTTAAGCAATCTATCATAACAGTCAGAGGATGGGCTCTTGAGACAGACAACGGAGGTTCAACTCTTGGCTCAAATGTGTGTTACCTGGGTGACTTGACCAAATTATTTGTTTCTTCATCTGCAAGAAAGCAACAATAATAGTAGCTACCTCATTGTTTTGAAGTTTAACTGAATTAATTCGTAAAAATCTGTAAAACAGTGCCTAAAACATAATGAGTACTCAATAAAAGTTATTACAATAATTTTCATTTTATAAGGTTATCACTCTTGCTGATATATGGAAAAGTATTGAAGCACAAGAAAAAAAATAGAAGCAGGAAGATGCATTGGGAGAGCGTTTTTAGTAATACAGGCTAGAAAGACAGAAGATCTAAAATAAGAGGGTGGCAATGGGGATGGTGAGAAGAGGATGAACCAAGACCTCCTAACAGATTAGATGTGAAGGTAAGGAAAAGGGAGGTCAAGAATGAGTCTTAGGTTTTGTCTTTATCAATTGGATGAAGAGTTGCTCAAGTCAGATGAAGACAAGGAACTCGGAATTGTTTGGGACATTTAAGTATGAGATGTTTGTAATTTATACAAATGAAGAGGGCAAGTAATAAAATGGCTATGCAAACCTGTGCTCAGAATAGAGGTCAAGAATTCAAAGCATAAATTTTATACTTAAAACAAGAGAAATGGATGATACAAGTAAGGAGAAAATTTAGACAAAAGATGGGAAAAAGAAAAAAAAAAAAAAAAAAGCCTAGGACAAGTTCTGAGAAATGCTAACTTTTAAGAAGAAAACCCAACACAGGACACTGAGATGTAGAAGGGGGAAAAGCAAATCCTGAATCTAAGAGATAAGCATGCTTTAAGCAGGTAGAGTGCCAACTTTGTCAAATATTGCTGAGAAGCAAGTAAGATGAGAGGGAAAGAAGTCCATTGGATTTCGCAGCCTGAAGGTTATTTTTATCCAACTTAACAAAGAGGAATCCAGTCAGTAGACGAGTACAAGCACAATGGACTGGGTGAAGTTGTTGTTACATTGTTAGGTGCTGTCAAGTCAGTTCTAACTCGTAGAGACCCCACACTCAACAGAACGAATGAAACACTGCCCAGTCCTGTGCCATCCTCATAATCATTACTATGTTTGAGCCCATTGTTGCAGTCACTGTGTCAATCCATCTCATCAAGGGTCTTCCTCTGGGTGAAGAGCCGATGGAAAACGAGGAGGTAGACACAATTGGATTGGATACTCAGGAATTTGGTTATAAAGGAAAAAAAAAAGGGTAGCAACTGAAACAGGCTGTAAGGTTATGTGAAAAAAAATTAAAAGATGGGAAATGCTGGAGTATGTTTGTATGATAATGGGAAAAAGTAACTGAACAGGGAGAAGTCACCGTTGAGGTAAAGCATGAAAAACTTAAGGAGCAGTGTTTGATAAGTCAAGAGGTTATGGAATCCAAAGCAAAAGTGAAGAAATGTCCCTTCCGAGAGCAGGATGAACACTTCCTTCATTTTGGAGAAAGAAGAATTTGGATGCAGATGCAGTGAGTTGGCAAGTTTGGTAGTGGGAAGATGAGTAGGTTTGCTTTAATGACTTCTATTTTCTCAATGAAGTATGAGTTTGGGTCATCAGTAGGAGGAAGATGTGTGGGAGGTTTGAGGAAAAAGGAGATGATATGCTACAGTCATCTTAGGGAGGTGGAAAAATTTAATAGGTTTCCCAAACAGTACTGAGTGCCCACTTGGTTTCTGAATTCTGCATCAGTCAACTTGGCTTTGTGATTTTCTCTAGCAGAGCTGCTCCTTGGGTCCGGGCAGGGGAAAAGCAGGGAAGAGTCCTGCAACCTTCGAATAGCCCTGGAGCTATCATATTCCTCTTCCTGCTCACTAGCTACTAGACACTGAACAGAGTTTAATAGACCCATTTGTTAAATACAGAAGGGGAAAAACATCAGCATCATGATATTCTATACCTGGACAGCAGCCCAGAGGTAACAAGGTTATGTCTAAGTCCTTGGGCCCCACCTAGCCAAATGCCTCCAGTAAGAAAGACAATCTTGTAGCCACACTGACACTGATGAATGGACCAAGATTGCCATGGAAATTGCCATATTAAACAAGGCCAAAGTCATTTTAGGAGCTGAAGTAAAAACCAGTTGCTACGAAGTTGATGCTGACTCATAGCAATCCCATGTGAGTCAGAGTAAAACTGTGCCATAGGCCTTTCAATGGCTGATTTTTCAGAAGTAGATGGCTCAGCCTGTCTTCTGAGATGCCTGTGGGTGGACTCGAACCCTCAACCTTTCAGTTAGCAGCTGAGCACATTGACCTTTTGCATCACTATGCAGTATGATATGTAACTGAATTAAAGGATAAATGATACAATGAACAGAAAGAAATGCAGTTTTGCTTCTTTCACAAGCATGGTGTAAGCTATCCATTTCAGCCCAAGTCAGAATTGGCTCTATAACCACAGGTTTGGTTTTTTTTGGTTTGTTTCAAAATAAGTTCCAAATAAGTGGGGTGCAAAATAATTACCTCATAAAGGAAAGTAGGAGCTCCTGGGTGGTGCAAATGGTTAAGCACTCAACTACTAGCCAAAATGTTGGCAATTCGAACCCACCCAGAGATGCCGCGAAAGACAGGCCTGGCAATCTGCTTCATAAAGGTCACAGCCTTCAAAACCCTATGGAGCAGTTCTACTTTGCACACATGGGATGGCCATGAGTTGGAATCAATTTGACAGCAACTAAGTACAACAAAGGAAAGTAAGAAAAGCAAAAATAAAGAGCCTGCTAGGTCTCACTGAAATAACTAAAATAAAAAGTAGGACAAGAAGAAAATGATGGGTTTTAATGGTGTCAGAAAAGTAAAAAAGCCCAGCTACCACCACTGACTGCTCTGACCGGGATCACAACAGAGGGTCCTGGACAGAGCTGGATAAGGATGTAGAACAAAATTCTACCACACACACAAAAAAAACCAGACTTACCGACCGGACAGAGACCGGAGAAACCCCGAGAGTATGGCCTCCAGACACCCTTTTACCTCAGTGGTGAAGTCACTTCTGAGGTTCACCATTCAGCCGGGGATTGGACAGCCCCATAAAACAAAATGAGACTAATGAGGCACAGCAGTCCAGGGACAAGGACTAGAAGGCAGAAGGGGACAGGAAAGCTGGTGATAGAGAACCCAAGGTTGAGTAAAGACAGTGTTGACATGTAGTGGGGTTGTTAACCATTGTCATAGGGCAATACATGTACTAACTGTTTAACGAGAAACTATTTTGTTCTGTAAACCTTCATCTAAAGTGAGAACAGCAGCACAATTGGAAGAACATAATCAATGTCACTGAACTGTACTTGTAGAAATTTTTGAAATGGTGTATCTTTGGCTATGTATATTTTCACCAAAAGAAAAAGGTCCTCCAAGGTCAAGAAGGGAGAGTGTTGACATGTCGTGGGGTTGTTAACCAATGTCATAAAACAATGTGTGTACTGACTGTTTAATGAGAAACTATCCGTTGTGTAAACCTTCACCTAAAGTACAATAAAAAAATTAAAAAGAAAAGTAAAAAATACAAAGGCTTTCATATGGATTAATCAAAGAAAAAAAATTGCTTTACATGACTCTCCTTATGGGACCAAATGAATCTTCTGTGCTGTGCTTTGGTGAGTCTTTCTTTCTCTGTCTTTTGCCACATCATTTAACCAAGCTTACATGTCTGTCCCTGCTCCTCGACATCTGTCCACACTTCCTCCTCCTTCAGGAATTCTCTCTGTCTTCACCTCATCATGCTTCAAGTGTCAGTCTAAAGACAATCCCCAAAAAGGTCTTCCTTTATCCCACTCTGTCTTGTTTATGCCCCCTTTCAATAGAGGGTACATTTTTGGAAATGACATTATTGTTATCTACCACCTGTCTATCATTTTGTCATACTGCAGTAGCTTTTGTGTTGCTATGATGCAAGAAGCTATGCCATCAGTATTTCAAATATCAGCAGGGTTACCCATAGTGGTCAGGTTTCAGCGAAGCTTCCAGATTAAGACAGACTAGGAAGAAAGGCATGGCGATCTACTTCTGAAAATTAGCCAATGGAAACCTCATGGATCCCAACAGAACACTGTCCACACAGCAGAACATTGTCCAACTCACTTTCTTTGGACATGTCATCATAAAGGATCAATCACGGGAGGAGGAAATCATGTTTGGTGAAGGAGAAGGCCAGCAAGGGCGAGGAAGACCCACGTGAGATGGATTGGCACAATAGCCGCAACTGGGGACTCAAACATGGCAATGATCATAAGAACGATGCAGGACCTGGCAAATTTCCTCTTTTTTTAAAAATAATATTTCATTGTATTTAAGGTGAAAGTTTACACAGCAAATTAAGTCCCCATTTAATAATTTCTACACAAATTATTCAGTGATACTCGTTACATGTTTCACAACGTGCCATCATTCTCATTCATTCCTTTCTGGTGCAACGTGTCATTCTATTGTACATAAGGTCACTATGAGTCAGAGTCAACTACAGCAGCTATCTATATTATAAATATAGAGCTCGGGGGGGTAGTTATTTAATATCTGTTTTCTCTTCACCACTGTATTCCCAGTACTTGGCATATATCCTGGCACACAGAGACCAGTAAATAATCATGGAAGGAAATGAAGGAAATGAAGGAAAGGAAGAAGAAAAAGGGAATAAAACAAAGGGAGGAAGAGCAACAGAAATGAAGGGACTTCCCTCAAACTACAGAGGTTTTCTCTATCCTTTGAATTCACAGTATTTTATTTCTGTGTTTTGTATTTAATACTTAAATATGACTTCTCTTGTATTTCCTACCATGAAAATACTGCACACGTAATGGCCACTGAGTAACTATGCAACTGAATAAGAGTCATATCATTTATGTGTAAGAATATAAGAGGTACCATATGCTGATAGTGACATCAGACATGCCCCAAAACATGCTGCTAATTTATTATGAATTTTTAGAGTTTTATCTGAAATATTCCTGAACTTGTGCCTTTTCTTGGAGTAATGTAATTCTTAAATGTCCTAATTACTGTGCAAAGGTACCACAAGATTCTCACTTACTTGTCAGACCTCACTCTCTGCTTTACGTTTTAAGCTCTGACAATTCTAAACAATTTTGAGTTCTTCAGAGAACTTCCCTTTTCTTCTGACTGTAATGCTGTCTTCTCATGACCAAATTCTGCTCGTTTAAGACTCAGCACATCCTTTACATCATCCAGGAAGTCTTCCAAGCATTCCCACCACCACCTTCATTCTGTCTGATTTATTGTACGAGTCCCCAATGCACTATAGGACTGTATCTCTTTCATCTACATTCTCAGGGCTTCTTCACACATGAGTTGAAAGTGATAGCTCCTTGATAGACGTCTGTGGAACTGAACTGTTGTTCATCGTGATTTCATAGACTTCATTCAGCCTCCCTGCATCTTCTTTCCAGGTTAATTATTGTAACTTATAAGATGACCACATTAGGAGAGGCATAATACTTACAGAAATAGGTTTTTCACATTAGACAATTTTTTTAAATTTAGCTTAGTTGTGCAAGCCTCTATTGGGTGTTTCACAAAATTATTCATTCCTGTAAAAATTACATTCAGGAATATCATACCTATTTTATCTACTGAAAGAGGCATTGGCTTCTATCACATTATCAAATAAATAGTATCAAGTGGATATCTTTAAGATAAAAATGCACAACTTCAGTGCAAAATAAGGTAATATATTTTACTTCTTACCCCTCTTTCTTCCTTGGCTCATTCCTCCTGGTCTACCTTTTCTTCTTCCTTCGCTCTTCTCCAATTCCCCTGTTTTCCAGCTGCTGATGACATACATGTTTTTCTTCAACCCACAAAGGGCAATCGTAGGTGTTAACTTGCTGACTCCTTTTCTAGCATGAGAATTTAGGCAGCAGGGAGCATAGACTGGGAATTTGGGCTTGTGCTCCCAGGTGCTAAATGGCACCTCATCAGAAAATCTTTGCATTTGCAAAACTGAAGAGAGACGCTCTTTATCTTTTAATAACCCCCTGTGCCATCTTTAGTGCCAAATGCAAAAGAAAGGTGAAGGAAAGGGCAAGGGAAAAGATAACACCAGAATGATTTTCTGCTGGGCATGGCAAGTCACATGAAGGAAGAATGAATTAATTTTCAGTTGACAGGGCTAAACCTATAAACGAAAGAATGGGAAAAGGCAATGAAGGCCGTGACAAAGCCAACTGAGTATCTGGCAAAGGGCAGGATGCCCTCCAACTGTTTGGATAGGGCAGGCTGAGCCGTTCCTGCAGGAAAGCCATTCTCAGGTCAACTGTCTGTGACTCAGTGATCCTGCCAACAATGATGTACGGGCAAAGCCAAGAATTACAGTTAAGAAAATAACTACCCAGAATGTGCTGGTGACAGTGGCCGTTACTGGCACCTGTAGTCAGAAAGATTCATTCACGTTTTCAAGCCTTATTCATTAGACACCCACTCTACACAATCACAGCTCCTAAATGGACATCCTCTTCCAGATTCGCATAACTTCATATTCAGAGTGTTTCAAAATGGTCTCCTTGTTTCTAGTCTCTGTCTGTTTCCATCTGCCCTACACAGATGGCCAGGTAATTCTTCCTCCTACACAAGAACGGTTACAAGCACAGGTTCTAGAATTAGACTTCCTGGGTTCAAATCCTGACTCTGTAACTAACCGTGTGATCTTAGGCAAGTTATCTAAACTCTCTCAGCCCAGTCAGCTTAGGCTAAGCAGCAGAAACAAATGACCTCAAAATTGTCACAGTTTTAACAATAAAAGTTTATTTCTTGCTCATGTTTATGTCAAATGTGGGTGAAAGGCTAGACTCTGCAACCTCCTGGTTCTGTGATCAAAGCTAACATAGTTCTGGATCACACCAACCAGAGGCAGGGGGAAGCCATGCAGGGATATTAAACGTTTACTCAGAGATAGCACGTGTCACTTGCCCTCACATTTCATTGGTGAAAGCAAAGAGGCAGGCCTAGTAGGGAGAACAGCAAGTATGTTAACAATAATATAATCAACCATACCCAAATTCCTTGTCTGCAAAATAACCTTCTCACATTTTCCTTCTTAATACCATACTCAGCCCCTTCTTAAGTACAAATGTTCAGTCTAACAAAACCAAAGTTTGCCACCTTCTGCCCTGGTGGTGCTGTGGTTAGGTATACAGCTGCTAACCAAAAGGTTGGCAGTTTGAATCCACCAGCCGCTCCTTGGAAACCCTGTGGAACTCTGTCCCATGGGGTCGCTATGAGTCAGAATCACCTCCACGGTAACAGGTTTATTTTTCGGTCCAGTAATTAAATTTAGTATCTCATATATAGTTAGCTGACTAAATATCAGGTAATAGACCACCCAGGGAATGTAGGGCTTTCTATTAAAAAAAAAAAAAAATTCTTAAAATGAAACTAAGAAATCAATCACTCATTATTACCCTGATATTGAACAAAGTACATCCAACACAGAAATACATAAGAATCTTCATATTCTCAAGGAGTATGCCTACACATCCTCATAAATGCTCACATTCCAAGCACCTTTACAACATATCATCTCTTCCATAAAATACTACAAAATATAGCATCACAAAGGCTACTGCATTCTTGAAGATGATGAATGGATTGCAAAGCTGCATAGAAAAATGACAGCCAGTACATTAGACAGGCTAGGCAGTTTAAAAAAATTTTTTTTTCAATGGATTAATACAATAAAAGTTTATTTCTTGTTCTCATTGGTTTGTGATGGTGAGGGGGTGGGGCTAAGAGCTCTGCTCCACATACTCATTCCGGATCCCAGCATTCTTCCATCTTGCCTCTCCACCTTCCTCTAAGTCCTTGGAGTCCTCTCCATTCAGCTGTGAGATAAAGAAAGATAATAGATGATGACACTTGGGAGGGTTTTCTGGAAAAGTTACATGTTGCTTCTACCATGTTCATTGACCACAGTTCAGACACAAGGCTCTATCTAACTGCAAAGGAGACTAGGAAATATAGCCTGTGTCCCAAAGGGAAAGCAATTTGGGAACAAGTAACCAATCTCTACCACAGTGACCTAGGCTCATGTTCTAGCTAGGTGGCCCAATCCAGTACAAAAGCCTTAAAGCCAATGATTAAAAAAATGTGATTTACCACCTCATAAATTGCAACATGTTCTGTACATTCGGCCTCACTTGCCATATACCTTTGGCAATGACAAAGTCTATTTTGTTATTGTAAAGCACCAATTTGATACAAACTGCTGAATCATTGTGTGAAAACTAAGGAGTCTGATCACTGGATTAAAGTACTTAAAAGTTAACAGGTAAAAGTGAATAGCCATTCAAATGCTAACCCATGCAGTAAACACACAGACACAGGGCACCATCATGCAATGCGCTGTGTAAATGCACAAACTCCTCCCACAGAGGTTGACACAATGGAGAAAAAAAGAAAAAGAAAGGATATATATACAAAGGAATTGAACCAAATCAGATGTTTTAGGGTATGCTTGGCTACCTGCCCTGATAAGGAATAAGATGAATTCAGAAGATTTGCCTGGCCTCACAGTCAATAATTGTTTGAAACTTGTCAGGCCCAAGGTGGATGACACCATGCAGAGCAAATGAAGATCATTTCCTTCTACTCTGATTGGCCCTTGGGTTTTGTTTTTACCAAAGCTGCCTGGGCCTCATCGTAAGTAACCAGATATCGTGGGTTTGAAACAGGCTTTCCATTTGCATCACTGGGCAATGAGTGAAGCCAACAGGAAGCCCAGTGATTCAGATAACTTCTTTTAATTGAAATCAATACCAACAAAGCAAAACTGTCCAGGATGGCAGTGCTACGCTCTGATGCAATATTTTCATGGTCTCTGCCAATGACAACCATTATCGAGAATGACCTACTAACTTCAACAGTGACTCATATTGCTTTCCAGGAGGAAAAAATTGTCTATGGACCAGTGAAAGTTTTCAATTAGAAAAAAAAAGAAAAAGAAATTTTGCTTGTTCAGGTCTCCACTAGATTTCAGTCATAAGATCAAGTTTAGTTCAGTTTTAGTTTAAGGTTCTAATGTCGTTGTTAGTTGCTGTCGAGTGGGTTCTGACTCACAGTGCCCTATGTACAACAGAACAAAACACTGCCTGGTCCTACATCATCCTCACAATCTTTGTTATGTTTGAGCCCATTGTTGTAGCCACTGTGCCAATCCATATCATTGAGGGTCTTCCTCTTTTTCTTTTTTTTTTTTTTGAGTAACTCTTTTATTTTATTTTTATTTTTTTTTAATATTTTATTGTACTTCAGGTGAAGGCTTACAGAACAAACAGTTTCTCATGTAACAGTAGTACACATGCTGTTTTATGACTTTGGTTAACAACCCCACAACATTTTAACCCTTTGAATTCTCAGTTTTTTTTGTTTTTTTTTTTTGGTGAAAAAGATACACCATTTCAAAACTTTTTACGTACACATTTAAGTGACCCTCTTTTTCACCAGGCGTGATGTCCTTCTCCAGGGACTTGTCCCTCCTGATAACATGTCCAAAGTATGTGAGATGAAGTCTCACCATCCTTCCTTCTAATGAACACTCTGGCTGTACTTCTGACTGTACTAGGTTCTATTAAATGGAAGGGGACAATTAGCCATCCTAGTCCCTCTCCTGCCGATACTTTCCCCTTCTTTCCTTTCCATCTTCATGCCAGAGTAAAAAAAAAGAATTATGACAGCTAATATTTTTTGAGCATCTTCCAGGTGGAAGGTGGTGTTCTTGTCCAGGTATTGGCTAAGTTTGCCTATAAAGGGCCAGATAATAAATATTTTAGGCCTTGTAGGACATACAGTCTCTGTTGCATTTACTCAGCCTTGCTGATGTAGCACAAAAACATACACACCAAAAAAAAAAAACCTCACTGCCATTGAGTCAATTTCGATTCATAAAGACTCTGTAAGACAGAGTAGAACTACCCTATAGGGTTACCAAGGCTGTAAATCTTTACGGGAGCAGACCACCACATCTTCCTCCTGAGGAGTGGCTGGTGGGTTCAAACTGAAAATTTTTTGGTTAGCAGCCGAGCACTTAACTACTGCGCCGCCAGGACAACTTTAAAACACAAACCAAATCCATTCCTATCGTGTTGATTCTGACTCATAGCGGCCCTATAGGACAGGGTAGAATTGCCCCATATGGTTTCCAAGGAGGGGCTGGTGGATTCAAACTGCTGACCTTTTGGTTAACAGCCAAGCTCTTAACTACTGTGCCACCAGGGCTCCTTTCACTGAATAGGGTGTTACTATTTTTGTTTTACTGGTGAGGTTAAGTGACACCGCAAGGCTTCCCCTCTAGTAATGGGTGAAGCTAGGCATGTCAAACACCAAAGGAGCCTATACTTTTCCCACTTTGCCACTTCACTGCCTGGCTGAAGAAGGCAGCAAGGCAGCCTGGGAAAAGGGCAAAAGTGTCACCCCATGACCTGATTATGTACAAATGAAGAATTATCCAAGTCTTCCCTTTTGTGGGTTGGTGTTGGCCTAAGCAAATTTTTCAAAATGCAATCAATGTACATAAGGAGTTAGACGCATCCTAAAATGAAGACTTTCAGAACACATAAACTCCTATAAGTTTGCTATCGATGGTCCTGAAACCTCCAATCCACATAAAATATCAAGAATTGGGCCAAATTTGAAGGGCACTTGCAAATTAATGTGGTATCTCACAAATAACATATTTATAATATTCATGTGTTTAATGTCTACGACAAGAACAGGGAGTGTGTTTATATCCCCAGATCCCTGGACAGAATCTGACAACATAGAATGTTCTCAAGAAGTATGTGTGCCATGTTTTCATAGACCATAGGAGACATAAGAAAAATGTCATCCTTTCTTTCCATAAGCTGACACACCAATAGGAAAGAAGACAAATATACACAGATATTGTAGCCAGCCTTGTATTATTGCTTAGAATCTAAAGAGAATTAAAGGTGCTATAGTTGTTCAGGGGAGAAAAGGTACATTTTCATAGAAGACGTAGCATTGAAGCTGGGCCTTGGAATAGGAGAAGGATTTAGGTAGATGGAGATGTTGGAACAAGGGTATCTCAGGCAAAGGAGACATGGAGAATAAAGACAGGAAAAAAGTGGGGCATCTTCATGGAATGGAAGCTTCTTGGCTTGGCTAGAGAGTTGAACAAAAGAGGGGGAACAATGAAAGATAAAGCTAGATAAGTAGTTTAGGAGAAAAATGACTTAAATCATAAATAAACAGAAAGGTTTTGGAATAAAAACTACTGAGAAATACATTTCCAAACAGAAAATAGTTCAAATTTCCCGTATTCTCCAAAAAGCAGAGTTATTTCCCTAACGTTAAAAGGACATTGACAGGAAAAATGATATCAAATTCTAATAATAAAATTTAAAAAAAATAATATTTTCTAGGTAGAATAAATGATGTCATATAACATCCATCTGTAAAATTATTATGTTTGTTATTTGCTAGGTGTGTGAATTTACTTCTGTTATAATTTAGTATAATATATAAGGTCACAGGAGGGAACATAACCTCAAGAGAGTCAGGACTGAGTCTATCTTCTCTCACCATTACCTATATACCATAGCACTATCATTCATATTCATAAAAATGGACATCTTTTTTTGCTTATTTCTTGGTTTGGGTAAATATATGTCCGCTGTGTGAAAGTCAAGTGAGATATTCACAGTACAAGTTCTATTTAAACGCACAGTGTGTCAATAAACATTACTTAGCTTAAGACCCTTGCCTTGATGTTAGTGTCGATCCATAAAGGAATCAAACCTAGATTCTTATTTTAAAATCAGGATCGTTAGACTTTAGCCATATTGTTTTATATTTATTATATTTATTTTCTGATGGCCACAAATGACTTTAGCATAGAAAGAATCATCGTATCCTTAAATCAAAATAATGATGATCAGCCTCTTAATCTTCCTCCCCATCACCGCAGCCTACTCCTGCCTGACCTACCCTGGCCCAGAGCTATCTTCCTGGAGTTCAAGTATGTGCATTTTGTAAGCTCAGAATAATGGATCATTTTAATTTAAAATATTTGCAACATCTTACTGAAATCCTAGCAAAAATTATTACAGCAACATAAGGTAAATTATGGCCTTCAGCCTAGAGGGTTCTCATGGGAATTCCTGTGTCTGTCTGGGCTAGTCTTCGGGGTCTGGTCTAAGGGAAATCACTCCCTGCATTTTCTAATCATTGAATCTAAACCAGGATTTTCTTGCCAAGAAAGCAAAACATAATCCTCAGAGACACCCTTGCCTCAGAGTAAGATGATGAAATCCCCCGATGGTGGCTTGTTATTTCCATACGGCACAGACAAGTGTGCAATGTCTATCAGTAATGAAACTGGGGCATGATAATCGTCAGGAAAAGTGTAAATTTCACAATAAATGCAGAGGTTTTTCGTTTTGTTTTTGTCATTGGCGATTGTTGCTTACGGCAGTTAAGGTGATGCTGCAATGTTGTCCCACAGCACTGCAGGCGGCAGCTAGCTCCTGAGGTTATTACAGTGGCTCTGCTGAGCAGTGTGGCTTCTCAAAGTGGAGGTGGAAATTAAATGGCACTTACGTAGCAAAGCTGTAGGGATAACTGTAATTCAACTCACAGCCGTTCAGGGAAAGGTCAACAGGAGGAGTCACATAAGCATCATATGATAACTGTTTAATGAGCTATGTGAAATGAGTGGGTTGTCTAGACTCATCTCTGGCCAGGTACTGGTTCCCACACTCCTAGGCTCAGAAAAGGGTCTAGAGTTCTACTGCGCACAAAAAGTCATACACACAGTTCATCCTGGGCAGAGTTAGCCACGGAGGCCCCATTAGAGCAGAGGCTGCAGCTCCTTCTGGACAAATAAAGTCATTCAATGAAGCTGCAAATGTATGACATTTTAAGCACACTAACTTAACTAAATTATACCAGCTAGTATAATTTTTCAACTTGAATAATTTTTCAGTTTCTTTGACACAACATTGTGAGAGGGACTGGAGAGAGTCGTGCTAATCCTGGGAAAGATTAGCTGTTTGGATAGAGGAAGAGCAAGGAGGCTTAGCGTTAATGTTTTACTAGCAAGAAAAGAAGCAAAAATGACCTTCCATTCAGGAGAACTACTTTGGAGTGCCTTGACACCGTAGAAATTCACCAGACTGTTCAGTGCAGCTTGACCATCTCTAGCTGTCAGGTTTTCATTCCTCCCTTGCCCACTGGATTTGTGAACATTTCCATTTTTAATGGTACCATCACTTATTTGTGTTTTCTAAGATTTGTCTCGGAAAAAGTACAGCCAGAATGTTCCTTAGAAACTAGAATGGCAAGACTTCATCTCATATACTTTGGACATGTTATCAGGAGGGATCAGTCCCTAGAGAAGGACATCATGCTTGGTAAAGTAGAGAGGCAGCAAAAAAGAGGAAGACCCTCAATGAGACAGATTGACACAGTGGCTACAACAATGGGCTCAAGCACAACAATCATTACAATGGCGCAGGACTGGGCAGTGTTTCACTCAGTTGTACGTAGGATTGTTATGAGTCAGAACTGACTCGATGACACCTAACAGTGACACCATCACTTATTTTAACAATATCAATCACATTTCTATGTTCAGTGCAAACAAATTAAATAACCTTGCAGAGAAGAGCAAAAAATAGTGTCTCACTTTGTTAAACGTCACTAATAACATTTTTCAACATTAATATTTCATAGACATTTAATTCAACAGACATTTGTCACAAACTCACTGTGCGCTATTCTAGGAACCCTGTTCACCCACTCTCCCTTCATCCCAGTTTCCATCCGAAGACAGCCCAAGCACAAGTAACACATAGATGTAGTTCCAATTATTCAGAACAGGGGTCAGCAAACGTTTTCTGTAAGAGGTCAGAGTCTAAATATTTTCAGCTTTGCAGGCCATTCCGTAATCTCTGTCACATTACTTAACTCTGTTGTTGAAATCTGAAAGCCGCCATGAAAAATGTGTAAACAAATAGATGTGAATGTGTTCTGATAAAGATTTATCTAAAAAACAAGCTGTAGGCCCATGGGCAATGATTTGCTAACACTCTAATCCAGAACATGTAAAGTCACCTGAAAACCAACCTCAGACAGAAACAAAATAAGTCAAAGTTTCCTGACTTTTGAAACTATGATCTGACTTCTCTTAATGCAGAAGCAGCTTCACTGTCAGAGTACTTTATTAATTCATGATTTATGCTTCACCTGCTTTCAAAAGGAGCTGAGGTGGCTGTCACTAGGAAGACACATATCACAAAGATTTGCCCACATGGTATGATTGAAGAGACTACTCCGACCAATGAAATTCTAGGAGATTCATATGGAATCAACTAGAAATTCATTTGAGATGGCAATTTGCCTTCCTTAGTTAAGATGGGCTGTGCCGAGCTTGAGCAGACAAAGCCAGCAAGGAAAGGGGGCTCCTCAGGAAATAACCAAGACAGATCGTGAATGTCATGGACTGAATTATGTCCTCCAAAAAACATGTGTATCAATTTGGCTGGGCCATGATTCCCAGTATTGTGTAGTTGTCCTCCACTTTGTGATTGTAATTTTATGTTAAAGAGGATTAGGGTGGGATTGTAACACCCTATGTAGAGGGAGTTTCCCTGGGATATGGCCTGCACCACCTTTTATCTTACAAGAGATAAAAGGAAAGAAGGAAGCAGAGAGTTGGGGACTTCATACCACCAAGAAAGCAGTGCCGGGAGCAGAGCATGTCCTTTAGACCCTGGTTCCCTGCTCGGAGAAGCTCCTAGTCCAGGGGAAGATTGATGAGTAGGCGGACAGAGAGAGAAAGCCTTACCCTGGAGCTGATACCCTAAATTTTGACTTTTAGCCTACTTTACGTGAGGAAATAAACTTCTGTTTGTTAAAGCCATCCATTTGTGGTATTTCTGTTATAGCAGCACTAGATGACTAAGACAATGATGCAGCACAGAAAACACTTTTTGGGATGGAGTATGAGCTAAAGTTAGAGTTAGTCTTATTTCTTAGTGTTATCTATCAGTAGAAGAGGGAGAATAGGGAAGAACAAGAACACCAACATTTATTAAGGAATTACTATATGCCAACCATGCTATTAAGTACTGTAGCACGGGTTATCCACTTACTCTTTTCAATCCTCCAAGGTAAGTATTTTTAACATCAAATTACAGAAAAGAAAAAAAAATTTAAATCAGTAATTTTCGCTAATTTACGTAATTAGTAGCTCTTGGAATTGGAATTTGAACCCAGCTCTAATTCCATAGCGCTATGGGCTTTCCGTTATACAAAACTGCTTCTTGAATACAAAATATCAAAAATTTACCCATAATAGTTTTTACCTCTTGAGTCAGGAATTCTCTTGCTTCCTCTTAAATCATCTTACTATGACATGCTCTATTCTCTGCTCATTGTTGAATAAAGTCATGATCAATATGACCTTAAAAAATACCCAGTTCTATCATTGGCATAAATTCCTCATGTTTGAGGTCACTGAGCTACCAGTAACCTAAAACTAGGTCATAAGTTGAAAACTACATCCCCTATGCTTTCTTGCTCGGTTACCTGAAGCTGGCTTCCAAATATTCCATAAGTCGTGCATTTAGATACAATTCACAGCCTCATGTAATAATAATAATAGCTCACATTTGCTGGATACTACCACCCATCTGTCAATTCGTCATATTGTGGTGGCTTACATGTTGCTATGGTGCTAGTAGGTATGCCACTCGCATTTCAAATACCAGCAGAGTCACCCATGGTGGACAGGTTTCAGCAGAACTTCTAGACTAAGACAGACAAGGAAGAAAGGCCTGGAGATTTAGTTCTGAAAATAAACCAATGAAAACCTTATGAATCACAACAGAACATTGTCCGACTTGCTCACATCATCAGGAGGGATGGATGGCTAGAGGAGGATATCATGTTTGGTAAAGAATAGCCAATGAGGGCATAGGAGACCCCCAGTGAGATAGATTGGCACAGTAGCCGCAACGATGGACTCAAACAAGCTGGTGATCGTGAGGATGGTGTAGGACTGGGCAATGTTTTATTCTGCTGTATATAACCTCACAATGAGTCAGCGTCAACTCAATGGCAGCTAACAGCAGCAACCATGTGTTGGGCAGTGACATCATTTCATAATCCTTTGATAATCCTAAAAGGTAGGTACTATTATATCTCAATTTTATGGAAATTGTCTCTCACCAAAAGGTAAGATAATTTTCTCTGGGTCACTCAACTAGTAAGTTCCTGAGCTAAGACTCAAACCCACGTCTGCCTAAATTATTTCTAAATTCAGACGGTCGAGAACATTCACAAGAATACTTTTTCTGCTTACCTGTGACAAGACTCCCAACAAGGGCGGTACACTCTTTCCTATTACAGCCTGGACATACTTTTGAGCCCCAGGAAAGGAGTTTGAAGAAGGACAATCAGCTCTCTCCTTCCAGCCTAAAAGCAGTTGTTTCCTTGCGCAAATGTGCAGCTAGCTTTTCAAATCAATCCAAATAATTCCTTTTGTTGAGCTTCCTCCTACTACCTCAGTAACTCCTACAGAAATTGGGAGTTGAAATTAGTAAAAAAGAAGAGACATAGATTATGGGGAGGGGGAAGACATGCTTGAAGGAGAAACAGGAACAGTTTAGTAGTAATAAAGTCCTTTGCAAAACTTTTCCTTGGAGAATTTAAATTTACGTACGTCTTGATCCAAAAGAGATCACAAGTAAAATTCACATGCTTTTCTTACCAGAATCTTTTTACTCACATAGACGTTAGATTTGTACAAACCGTAAAAGAAAGTCAATAAGAGTTCTTTTTCTCTCTTTTCTTTTTTTCTAACAGTCAGCCACCTAGAAAACCCCGTGATGGGCTTTTCAGTATTACAAACCTAGCAATCCATGACTTTTTTGCTGAATATCAGGAAGCCCCACACTCTATGTGCGTTTACCTAAGGCAGTAAGTCAAATGACAAACTGTGCACTTTATTCCCAAGTTGGAACAATTCAGTTGCTGGGACATCATCACACATATACCATGCTTTTGTTCTGTCTTTACAACAAAGTATAATGATAAATTTCCTTGCCTATATGGAATCAAGATATGATTCTTAACAACAAAGACTGTAATTGTATTAGCAGCACAATGAGTCACCCTATCACTTATGTGCTGAAAACACGTGAGATGCATCTGTTGAGATGGAATCCGTGGGCTCCCTTTAATGGGCCAAATGTCTCCAAGGACAGAATAGTGGGAGGAAGTGATCCAGCTGCTCAGACTGCAAATCTTTTGTCCTTGAAAGAGAAATCAGGAAAGCATCATGGGGAAAAAAAAGGTACACTCTCCACCTTGGGAAAAGCTTAACAAAGTTGGAACGCTGATCATTTGACTGCTTCAGTTTCCATTTATTCCCCTTTGCCTTTTAGCAAGGCCATGCAGGAGGTCTGGCAAGAGTGAATTTTCCTCCCTGGTATGTTCCTCAGACTACGGTTTTAATATTTTTTCACAGCTACTTTAGGGATGCAAAAAACAATATAATTACCTGCCCTGCCTAGTCCCATTGCTACTGCAAAAAACCTCACCCAGATGAATGAAAAGAATAGTGTAGTTGCTGATAAGGCATGAAAGGGGAGAGATGAGCCAAATGTTCATTTGTCTCAAAAACAGAAACTATAGCTATGAAAATTATTGTACGAAGCAAAGCATCTCAGCTATCTAAAATCGCTTAGGGCACCTCTGGATGACCTTGGGTAATCGGCAAATGACCTTGGACCAGAGCAAGGTTGCTTTGTGGGAAGAAAGAGGACTTGTCCTCATGACAGAAAGTTGGCCTAAGGGTTGGAGAAGTGAAAAAACAAAGTACCTGCTCTGGAGTTGAAAGGGAGTTCCAAGTCCCCTGGGGTTGACCACTCTTTTCTGTCACTCTCACTGCCCCCAATCTCACTGATGTAGAGCTAGAAGAGTACCATCTAGAATGTCAGGGAAGACTATAGCATTCCTCACTTCAGCCCTCCCATGTGTGTCCTGGAGAGAGGGCACCTCAAAGCCCAAAGGACGTATTAGAAAAGCTGTGCTTCACAGATCACTGTCTTTCCGCTGTCTGTGAAGAGTGCAGAAGAGAATTGGAGGATTCAGTTTCTTTTCTTTTTCCATTATACCAAAATTAGTAAACAGAGGAGAGACCTTAACCCTGCTGGGGAAAGCAAGTGGCAAGGGAGGTACTGAAGATGACAGAGTAGCGCTAGCAAATGCCATGGCAATTGAATACATTAACAGCTGTGCATACATTGATGCTAGCAGCAGAAAAGATAGCAGGCAAGCTGATCATCTGAGAGCAGCAGCAGACCATGACAGTAGGCAAGGGGTAAAGCAAACTCTGACCAGGATGCACGGAAGGAGACATCAGAGGCACTACACTCTCACTGCTGTGAGTAAAGATAGGGTGGGAAAGTACAACAGATCACTTAGGGATTGCACTGTTGAAATTACCCACTGAGAACCTCTGAAGTTTTGTTAGCAGGAGGAAGGAAATAATTATTAGCATCATAACGAACATTTGTTGAGCGTTTGCTTTGGGACAGGCATGGTGCTAAGCTCTTTGCATGTGCTGCTTCTTCAATGCCCATAACAACTCTACTAAATGTATCTAGCAGATACTTGCCCAGCATGGGATCACCGTTTTACAGATGAGGAAATGGTGTCCCTCGGAAGGTTAAGAATCTTGCCCAAGACAGCACAGCTGTACATGGCAGAGTAAGAACTGGTCCTCAGGTCTGGCCACTCCCAAACTGGGGCTCTTCAAACAACGCTAACGTACTCCCAAAAGCTCTGCCTTGGCTCTATTCCTAAGAATTTTCATTTATAATCAGAGTCATTCATCCATTCATTCATGCAACAAAGACTTATGAGGACCTACTATGAGCCAGGCCCAGTGCTCAGTACTGGGGAAACATTTATGGACAAAAATCAGCAAGGTTCCAGCCCTTTTGGAGCATTCAGTCTAGTGGCGAAAACAGACATTAATCAAATGGTCATACAAGTAAATGTGAAATTACAACTGTGATAAATGCTATGCAAGATTTGAAAGCACGTGTCTTAGTCATCTGGTGCTGCTATAACAGAAACACCACAAGTGGACGGCTTTAACGAAGAGAAGTTTATTTTCTCACAGTTAGACTGAAAGTCCAAATTCAGGGGGTCATCTCCAGGGGAAAGCTTTTTCTCTCTGTTGGCCTTCTTCTCTTCAGTGTTCCCCCAGACTAGGAGCTTCTCTGTGCAGGGACCCTGGTCCAAAGGACATGCTCTGCTCCCGGCACTGCTTTCTTGATGGTATAAGGTCCCCCAATTCTCCACTTGCTTCCCTTTCCTTTTATCTCTTACAAGAGATAAAAGGTGGTGCAGGCCACATCCCAGGGAAACTCCCTTTATGTTGGATCAGGGATGTGACCTGGGTTAGGGTGGTGTTACAATCCCACCCTAATCCTCTGAAACATAAAATTACAATCACAAAATGGAAGCCAACCACGCAACACTGGGAATCATGGCCTAGCCAAATTGATACACACATTTCTGGGGGGACATAATTCAAATCATGACAGCAGGTAACAAGGGCATTTGTTCGGTCTGAGGGTCCCCTACGAAAGGGACCAATGAGCTGATAATGAGAAGGAGGAGTAGAAAATAACTAGGTAAAAGATGGTGTTGCGTAGAGCATTTCATCTTGTACTTAAAGTCCTGTGCAGGGAGGGAACAGGACCTAATGGAGGAAATAATAAAAAAGGAAGGGACTATCATTGTGGCTACAGAAATAAAGATAAAGAGATTGCTAGAGAGAGATAGGATCTATGAAGGATTTTTAGATAGGAGTGTCTTGCACGTGTTTAAATGTTGATAGGAAGGACTCAGTAATAATAATAGCAAATATATATCACTGATCATATGCAAGACAAAGTTGTAAGTGCTTCATATGTGTTAACTCATTCAATCTCCCCATTTAATCCTCTGAGGTAGGTATTCTTATTACACTCATTTTATAGTCAAGGAAATGGAAGCACCATTTAAATAGCTTGCCCAGGGAGTGTCAGAGCTGCCGCAAACCAAAACCAAACCTGTTGCGTTCGAGTCGTTTCTGACTCACAGCAACCCTATAGGATGAGTAGAACTGCCCAGTAAGGTTTCCAAGGCTGTAATCTTTACAGAAGCAGATTGCACAAACCACCAACCTTTCAGTTAGCAGCAGAGCACTTAACCATTGCGCCGCCAGGGCTTCATCAGAGCTGCAGAGACCTTGCCATCCCACTTCTTCCTCTTGTAGAGAAGAGGATGACTGTATTAGAGATAGTATAATCGATAGATTAAGACTCTTCAATAGGTTCTTAAGTACCAGTGTGGATGAGAATCAGCAAGTGTGCTCATTCAAATTCAAATTCTCATTGTCCCCTTGTGTGGACACACTCTCCACCCCCCAACCTGTCCACCCCCCACCCCCCACCCCGCCCTGCTATGTGTATTCCAGGTGATGTTAATGCAGGTGCTCTAGGGGAAAACTTTGAAATTCACTGCTTTGCTTTAATGACTGGGAAGTAAAGAGCAGTGGGTATAGATGTAGGCAGGTTGGTATGTTTGGGTAAGGGAGGTTGGGGGAGTTTCCCTGTGATTGTTGTTGTTGTTGGTTACCACTGAGTGGGCTCCAACTCATGGCAAACCCATGTACAACAGAACAAAATGTTGCCTGGTCCTGCTCCATCTTAACTGTTGTTGGTGTGCTTGAGTCCATTGTTGTGGCCATTGTGTATTTTGAGTATCTTCCAGCACTATATCTGACAATATCCTGTTGTGATCTATAGGTTTTCATTGGCTAATTTGCAGAAGTAGATCACCAGACCTTTCTTCCTAGTCTGTCTTAGTCTGGATGCTCCACTGAAACTTGTCTACCACGGGTAACCCTGCTGGTATTTGAAATGCAGGTGGCATAGCTTCCGGCATCGCAGCAACACAAGCCACCAGAGTACAACAAACAGACAGGTGGTAATTCCCTTGGATGGCTTCTATTTATTCTGTGAAGTATAACATGCCCCATTGCCTGTTGCTGTCAACTGATTCCAACTCACAGTGACCCTATAGGAAACAGTAGAACCGCCCTATGGGGTTTCCAAGGTTGTAAATCTTTACTGCAGCAGATTGCCACATCTTTCTTCCTTGGAGCAGCTGATGGGTTGAAACTGCTGACTTTTCAGTTAGCAGCCGAGCGCCTTTAACCACTGCACCACTAGGGCTTCATTGAAGTACAACATAGTACACACAAAAACTACAAGACAAATACGGGTGTCACCTGAAAGCCTCTCATCATCTGTGAAAGGATTGAGAACAACCCATTCCTGGCTTTCAGAACCACTCCTGGCAAATTACTGCCTAACTTATTCTTGTTCCACGAGTGACGAATGAAGGCTCTATGTTCCTTGAGCCTTTGCAGGAGGGAGTGTATGTCCTAAGGGAGCGATGGGAAGGTCAGGTGACTGAGGGGAGACCACATGAAAAGTGGAGATAAACTAAGTCTGCCAAGGGTGTTGCAGGCAAGAAACCTAAGAGGGAACCAGTAAGATCTGGAAGAGGAAAAGATGTATTTATGGCTGAAAAGGGAAGTACATGTGAGACTTGGTTTATTTACAGTGTCCCTGTGTTTGCAATGGGCATTGTTTAAACTTCTTTTATCCCAGAATTATTCCCCAGAAATTCTACTGAGCCTCCCAGAACATTGAGAGTTACATCTGAAAAATCAGTGGACAACTGGGAACATCTGTGATCTTCAACTTACAGAACTAATGGCCTTTCCCCGATTCTTACATGAACAGGGACCACAAGCCAAGCCAACGCATGCTCTAAGGATGTAACCAGCTGAAGGGAAAACATTCATTATCGGGGATAATTGCCCAACTCCTAAGTATTCAACTTACGCAGGGAAAAAAAATTCTACTTGATGGATATATTAGAAGTTGACTTTTCTTAGTTCTTTCATGGGTCACTCTCATTATTTATTGTAGCCACCCTCAAGTAGCAAATCTACCACAGGAGTAAGATTTGAAGTTCAGCCAACTCCTAGTTATCCATACAATTAGCAATTTATCATCCACATATGGTTAAATACTTCATTTAGCTAACAATTTCTATTGCCTTCTCCTCTTCCTCACCCATATATAACCTCGCTGCTGCTGCTGTTGCCATCTAGTTGATTCCGATTCACAGAGACCTTATAGGATGGAGTAGAACTGCCCCATAGGGTTTCCAAGGAGCAGCTGGTGATTTGAACTGCTGACATATGGTTAGCAGACGAGCTCTTAACCACTAAGAGACCAGGGCTCCTATAACTTCCCTGGCACCTTTAACTGTAGTAAGATATCTATGTTGCATTTCACCTTGACTTCAGTCTGCTACCATGAACTGAAACACCCAATATTTGGGTGTCAAGGAGAGAAGTTAAAGGGAAACCTCCTACTCCAAGAAAGTGAACTGGGTGCAAAACGTAGCATCCCCACCTCCCGACTCCTCTTGAGTTGGAGGGAAGTGGTTACAGTTCATTTATTAAACTGGAAGCAGAACTTGCCTAGGTAACCAGAAAAAATGTCCATGAACTCAGGCCAAGCTGAAGCTGCCATTCCTGGCCTCATGGGCAGCCTGCACATCCTTTTGGAAGTGCTTCAGACAGTACTCTGCTGTGTTCCTCAAGGAGGAAGCTTCCTGTAGGTCGCTGTGTCTCCTGCCTTGAAACCACTAAAATAGCCAGAGCTCCCCAGTCAGTCATCTGTCCCCCTCATCCTGGCAGAGGGAATAGTTGTAGATTTCCCATTTTAAAAACTTCAGAACAGCTAATGGAAAAACAGGAAGAGAAAGGGGGGCTACAGGAGAGCCCAAAGTGTTGTGGAAATTTATTTTAAAAAAATACATATACAAACAGACCCATAACAAGAGAAGAGATTGAAAAGGTAAAAAAAAAAAACTCCCAACCAAAAAAAGCCCTAGCCCAGATGGCTTCACTGGAGAATTCTACAAAACATTTACAGAAGAGCTCGTACCAGTTCTACTCAAGTTATTTCAGAGCATAGAAGAGGAAGCAACACTTCCAAATTCATTCTATGAAGCCAGCATAACGCTGATACCAAAACCAGGCAAAGACATCACAAAAAAAGAAAATTACAGACCAATATCTCTCATGAATATAGATGCAAAAATTCTGAACAAAATTCTAGCCAATAGAATTCAGTATCATATCAAAAAAATAATACACCACGACCAAGTAGGATTCATACCAGGTATGCAAGGATGGTTTAACATTAGAAAATCCATCAACGTAATCCACCACATAAATAAAAGGAAAGAAAAAAATCACATGATCATCTCAATTGATGCAGAAAAAGCATTTGACAAAGTCCAACACCCATTCCTGATAAAAGCTCTCAATAAAATAGGTATAGAAGGGAAATTTCTCAACATAATAAAGGGCATCTATGCAAAACCAACAGCCAACATCATTCTTAATGGAGAAAGGCTGAAAACATTCCCCCTGAAAACAGGAACAAGACAAGGATGCCCTTTATCACGACTCCTATTTAACATTGTGCTGGAAGTTCTAGCTAGAGCAGTAAGGCAAGAGAAAGAAATAAAGGGCATCCAAATTGGTAATGAAGAAGTTAAACTCTCCCTGTTTGCAGATGATATGATACTATACATAGAAAACCCTAAAGACTCTACGAGAAATTTACTGGAAGTAATAGAAAGATTCAGCAGAGTAGCAGGATACAAGATAAACATTCAAAAATCAGTTGGATTCCTATACACCGGTAAAGAGAACGATGAAAAGGAGATCAGGAAATCAATACCATTTTCCATAGCCCCTAAAAAGATAAAATACTTAGGAATAAATCTGACCAGGAATATAAAAGACCTATACAAAGAAAACTACAAAACACTGCTGCATGAAACCCAAAGGGATCTACATAAATGGAAAAACATACCATGCTCATGGATAGGCAGACTCAACATTGTGAAAATGGCAATTCTACCTAAAGCAATCTACAAATACAATGCAATTCCGATACAAATGCCAACAACATTCTTCAAAGAGATGGAAAAACTAATTATTAACTTTATATGGAAAGGGAAGAAACCCCGAATAAGTAAAGCACTACTGAAGAAGAAGAATAAAGTTGGAGGACTCACACTACCTGACTTGAGAACCTACTATACAGCTACAGTACTCAAAACAGCCTGGTACTGGTACAACAACAGAGACATTGACCAATGGAATAGAATTGAGAACTCAGATGTAAATCCATCCACCTACGGTCACCTGATTTTTGACAAGGGCCCAAAATACATCAAATGGGGAAAAGACAGTCTTTTTAACAAATGGTGCTGGCAAAACTGGATATCCATTTGTAGAAAAATGAAACAGGACCCATACCTCACACCATATACAAAAACTACTTCAAAATGGATCAAAGACCTGAATATAAAGCCTCATAAAATTCACAGAAGAAAAAATAGGACCAACACTTCAGGCCTTAATACATGGCATTAACAGGATACAAACCATAAACATCAACACAAAAAACCCAACAGATAAACTAGATAATTGGGATCTTCTAAAAATCAAACATCTATGCTCTTCAAAAGATTTCACCAAAAGAGTTAAAAGAGAACCTACAGACTGGGAAAAAATTTTTGGACAGTACAAGTCAGACAAAGGTCTAATCTCCATAATCTACAAGAAAATCCAACACCTCTACAACAAAAAGACAACCAATCCTATCAAAAAATGGGCAAAGGAAATGAACAGACACTTCACCAAGGAAGACATTCAAATGGCCAACAGACACATGAGGAAATGCTCGCGATCACTAGCCATTAGAGAAATGCAAATTAAAACCACAATGAGATACCATCTTACCCCGGCATTACTGGCACGAATCAAAAACACTGGAAATAACAAATGTTGGAGGGGCTGCGGGGAGACGGGAACTCTTATACACTGCTGGTGGGAATGCAAAATGATACAGCCATTTTGGAAAATGATATGGCGTTTCCTCAGAAAGCTAGAAATAGACATACCATTCGATCCAGCAATCCCACTCCTAGGAATATATCCTAGAGAAATAAGAGTCATCACTCGAATATACATATGCACACCTATGTTCATGGCAGCATTATTCACAATAGCAAAACGATGGAAACAACCTCGATGTCCATCAACAGACGAATGGATACACAAACTATGGTACATACACACAATGGAGTACTATGCAACGAGAAAGAACAATGAATCGGTGAACCATCTCATAACATGGATGAAACTGGAGGACATCATGCTGAGTGAAATAAGTCAATCACAAAAGGACAAATATTGTATGAGACCTCTATTGTAAAAACCCATGAAAAAATTCACATGCAAAATGTAACAATCCTTGTTGGTTACCAGGGATGGGGGGGGGGGGAATACTAAATAGGTAATAGGTAAGTGGTAACTTGGGTGAGAGATGAGATAGTACATAGTACAGGGGAAACTAACACAACCTGCACAAGGAAAGGTCATGGAGGCCCTATAGACACATCCAAACCCCCCGAAGGACTGAGTTGTTGGACGGAGGGCTCTGGGGACCATGATCTCGGGGAACATCTAGCTCAATTGGCATGACACTACTTATAAAGATAATGCTCTACATTCTACCTTGGTGAGTAGTGTCTGGGTTCTTAAAAGCCTATGAGCGGCCATCTAAGATACTCCACTGATCTCATCCCTTCGGGAACAAGGGAGAACGAAGAGAACAGGATACAAGGAAAAGATTAGTCCGAAGGACTAATGGTCCACAGCTACCAAGGCCTCCACGGGACTGAGCCCAGTACAGCTGGATGGTGCCCGGCTACCACCAATGACTCCTCTGACCAGGATCACAACAGAGGGTTCTGGGCAGAGCTGGAGTAGGATGTAGAGCATAATTTTAACTCCCAAAAAAAAAAAAAAAAAAAAAAAGAAGACCAGATATACTGGCCTAAAGAATACTAGAGAAACCTCGAGAGTGTGGCCCCCAGACACCCTTTCAGCTCAGAGGGGAAGTTACCTTCAAGGTTCGATGTTAAGCCTGGGAATGGACACCCCAGTAAAACTAAATGGGACTAACGATGTACAGGAGTCCGGTGACAAGGGCCAGAAGGCAGAGGGAGAGTAGGAAACTGATGATAAGGAACACAAATTGAATAAGGACACTGTCGATGTATTGTGAGATTGTTGACCACTGCTATAGGGCAACATTTGTAGTAACTATTAAATGGGAGGCTGTTTTGTCCTGTAAGCCTTCATCTTGGGCGAGAATGGCAGCACAATTGGAAGAGCATAGTCAATATCACTTAAATGTGTAAGTAAAAAGTTTTGAAATGGTGTTTAAATAAAATAAAAATAAATAAATAAATAAATAAACAAATGAGACTAAAGAGGTACAATAGTCCACTGACAAGGTCCAGAAGACAGAAGGGGACAAGGAAGCCCCCTGGTGATAGGGAATACAAGGTGGAGTAAGGATATTCTTGATGTGCTGTGAGATTGTTAACCATTGTCATAGGGCAACATGTGTAGTAACTGTTAAATGAAAAACTATTTTGTTCTGTAAGCCTTCATCTTAAGTGAGAATAACAGCACAGTTGGAAGAGCGTAGTCAATGTCGCTGAACTGTGAATGTAGAAATTTTTGAAACGGTGTATCTTTGGCCATCTGTAATTTTCATCAAAAAAAAAGGTTGAGAATTTAGAGGCTTAATACGTTGTGGGGTTGTTAACCAATGTCAAAAAACAACATGTGTACTACTATTTCATGAGAAACTATTTGCTCTGTAAGCTTTCACCTGAAGTACAATAAAATATATATATATATAAAAAAAATACATATCCATACATTCCCTTCCCTTCCACCCAATATTATTATCTCTGATTTCACAGTGCCTCAGAGCACATCCAAAAGACTCAAGAGAATTAAAAACACAGAGCAGGTTTCCAGTAGGATGAGTGGTCATTGTTGAAACTTGATTTGCAAGGTTAGGCTGAAAAGCTGATCCAGCCCAGGGTAGACAGTACCCTGAGGAAAGAAATGATTTGACAACATTCCTCCATCTCCAAATACACAAGTTCAACAACCCATACTGTTCCTTTATTCTTCCTCTAATTGAGAAGAAACATTTCTGGTAAGACATCTGTTTTAGCTCCCAAATGCCCTCAGAATCTCCCGAGCAGCCTGGGACCTACTGGCTGGGAGGAGGATCAGGAAGTGAGGGACATGCTTAGTACCACTTGGGTGGCAGGCAGTTCTTTCTATGCCCAAGGGCACCTGGCCTTTGAAGTCTGGAAAACTTGATCCATGGCACATTGATTTCCATATTCTTTGAAGCTTCAAGACTTTCAGAGGTATGAAAACTATTCCCTCTCCCCACCCCCAGGGAGGAGGAAGGAAAGGAAAAAGGAGAGCTGAGGAAGGAGTTATACATATTTTCCCGTCATCACAAACACCAGAAACCAGTTGTCATTGAGTGGACTCCAACTGGTAGTGGCCCCATGTGTGTCAGAGTAGAACTGTGATCCATAAGGTTTTCAATGGCTGATTTTTCAAAAGTAAGATTGCCAGACCTTTCATTTGAGGTACCTCTGGATAGACTCTAACCTATAACCTTTCAGTTAGCAGCTGAGCGCATTATCCATCTGCACCACTCAAGAATTCCTCACCACAAATATCACGTACATAATCAGGGCAATCTATAGCAAAGTCCTGCAGTCCCATAGCTGAACAGAGACAACTATTTGCTTTCCTTAAGATAATGACATTACGAATGGAAGTGTGCTTGTGAAGTGTAAATCACTTAAACCAAAAAAACCCCATCGCCATTGAGTCAATTCCAACTCATAGTGGCCCTATAGGACAGAGTAGAACTGCCCCTTAGAGTTTCCAAGGAGTGCCTGGTGGATTTGAACTGTCAACCTTTTGGTTAGCAGCGGTAGCACTTAATCATCACACCACCAGAGTTTCCGTAAATCACTTAGATGACTGAAAAGGTACGTTTTTAAACTGCAGAATGGCATTGCCTATGCCAAAACAAACATGACAAGCACATGGTGGTTTCTTTGCCAGCTTCTTTTGTTATTTTCTAACTCAGAAGAAATCAACCCAGCTTGTCTTTACTGGCTAGGCTATTGACTTGCATTAGAACGCACATTTAACTAAAAGGTAAAAATCACCAGTGCAAATCAATGATATTTAAGCAGTTCTAAATAAATGGGCTCCCCTGATGGAATTGTATGTTAGAGGGTCAATATAACATAACTGAAACCAGCTAGGAAAATGAAAAAATAAAGGCCCTTTGCTACTTGGATATTCATAAAAGCTTCTGTTTAGCATTTGAGACCCTCACCAATCTGCCTCCATTTGCCTTTCTAGGCGTCACACCCAGTTCTTCAAATCAGAGACTCTTCTCCAGTTGTGCCATGCTTCCTCTTGTCTCCCTCTCAAACCACATCCACTGTCGTCAAGTCAGTTCCAACTCATAGTCTTGTCTCCTTACTCATCATGAATTTACTGCCTTTCTGGCTTTTCTCAGCCCGGTGCTGTCTCCCCACACTTACCATCAGGATTCTAACTAGCTTAAAGAACCTGGATTCTTATGGCCATAGAACTTTAGAACACTGGATTCTGCCTTCTCTAACTTCTATAGTACTCTCTTATGCATGCAATTAATTGTCCCTTCAAACTACTCAGTTCCCTAGTTATCCAAACCAAAAAAACCAAACCTGTTACTGTCGAGTAGATTCTGACTCATAGAGACCCTATAGGACAGAGGAGAACTGCCCTATAGGGTTTCCAAGGAGCACCTGGTGGATTCGAACGGCCAACCTTTTAGTTAGCAGCCATAGCTCTTGACCAGTATGCCACCAGCGTCTCCAAGTTATCAGTGCTATACAATACAACCTTTTGTTGTTGCTTTGTTGCTGTCGCAATAAATCAGGTCTATATCTTTCATTTCATCCAATAAAATTTATTCATTCAACAAATATATAGAGATCACTACCAAGAACCCTGTTGCACAGTGGTTAAGTGGCATGGCTGCTAGCCAAAAGGTCAGCAGTTTGAATCCACCAGTTGCTCCTTGGAAACCCTATTGGGCAGTTCTGCTCTGTCCTCT
This sequence comes from Dugong dugon, assembly GCA_030035585.1. NCBI lineage: Eukaryota > Metazoa > Chordata > Mammalia > Sirenia > Dugongidae > Dugong > Dugong dugon. The sequence goes on from CM057465.1 coordinate 49,260,415, forward strand.
AGGATCTCTATGGGTTGGAATTGACTCGACGGCAGTGGGGACCAAGTGCCAGACATATGGAGTCCCTGGGTGGTGCAAACAGTTAATGTGCTTGGCTGCTAACCAAAAGGTTGAATATTTGAGTCCACCCAGAGACACCTTGGAAGAAAGGCTTGGCAATCTACTTCTGAAAAATCAGCAATTGAAAATCCTATAGAACACAGTTCTATGCTGACACACATGGGGTCATCATGAGTCAGAACTGACTTGATGGCAACTGGTCTGATTTTGCTTTGGTACCAACAACCAGGTGTATTTAGTGCTGTGCCCTTAAGATGCCAGCATTCACCTCGGGGAAATAAGCAATTAATATGTAAACAAACAAATCTGATATATGGTAGGAAGAAAATAAAACATGGTAATGGGTGAAGATGGAGCCCTGGTGGTGCAGTGGTTATACACTCAGCTGTTAACCAAAAGGTCACCAGCTGCTCCTTGGGAGAAAGATGTGGCAATCTGCTCCCATAAAGATTTACAGCCTTGGAAACCCTATGGGGCAGTTCTACTTTGTCCTATAGGGTTGCTATGAGTCAGAATTTGGCTTGAGGGCAATGGGTTTCATTTTAATGGGTGAAGGGAGACCACAGTGGAGGTGAAATTTTAGACGGGTCACCAGAAAAGACATCTTTGAGAAGGAGACAGTTAAGATGAACAAAGAGAGCTGGCCAAACAAAAGCTGGGGAGGGGGAACATGGAGAATTCCAGATAGCAAGTAAAAAGGCCTCAGAGGGAATTAGCTAATGTTTCAGGAACAAAAAGAAAGTCAGTGAATGATGGAGAGGATAAAGATGAATTCAGAAAACAAGCAAAGGAGAGATTATGTATGTCCTTGTTGGCTGGATAAGGAGTTTGGGTTTCATTCTAAGTACAATGGAAAACTTTTGGAAGACTTTAATCAAGGAAGTGATATAAGCTGCTTTATGTTTTTCAAAGGATGTCTCAGTTGCTGTGTGATAAGACTGAAGAAAGGTAAGACCAGAGACCTAAAATCTGAGAGACTCACCAGCTGGGCATCCAGGGGAAGGGTGAGGAACACTTCCCAGGGAAGTAGCAGTGGAGATACCGAGGAGTGGTTGGATTGGGAACATATTCTAAAGGTAAACTTGGCAGGATTTGATGATGATTGGATATGGGTTATGACAGAAAGAGAGCAATCAAGAAAAATTGCTAGATTTTTGACCTGAGTAACTGTCATATGGCCCTGATGGACCACTACTTCTATCACATTCCAGTCAGCAAGTATTATTATTATATACCACTTACTGAATATCTACTATGTGTTGTGTATGTTTTAACCATTATTTGTAATCTTGACATAAGCCTATGAGGTAGGTATTGTGATAAGTATATAACAGATGAGGAAAATGAGCTGCGACAGGTTAATTTGCCCATGATCACATAGCTAAATCAGATTTCAAACAATGGTCTATGTAGCTTCCTATTCTATACTATTTCCACTCAGTTACAACTCCCTACACTTGTCAATGGATTACTGGAAGCACATTAGCACTAAGCCCAGGAGTCCTACCTTCAAAATCCCTCCTTCCTCTTTAGAGGCATAGAAAAGAAACTAGACAGGAAAAAAAAAAAACAGTCATGAGCTGTACTTCTCTCTAGATGATGGAATTCCATAATTTTTTTTCTTTACACATTTCTAAGAAATTTTTTTTTGGTTTGTTTCATTATTGCATATATATATATGTATATATACACATACACACATTTTTGCTTCTCTGGAGAAGCAAAATCAGTGCAGCGTATAAATATATATAGAGAGAGATATCAAGGAAATAGCTCACTCGGTTGTTGTTGTTGTTGTTAGGTGCCGTCTAGTCAGTTCTGACTCATAGCAACCCTGTGTACAACACAATGAAACATCGCCCAGTGCTGCAACATCTCACAATCGTTGTTATGCTTGAGCCCATTGTTACAGCCACTGAGTCAATTCATCTGTTGAGGGTCTTCTTCTTTTTCACTGATCTTCTACTTTACCAAGCATGATGTCCTTCTCCAGGGACTGGTCTTCCTGATAACGTGTTCAAAGTATGTGAGTCAAATCTCATCATCCTTGCTTCTAAGGAGCATTCTGGCTGTACTTCTTCCAAGACAGTTTTGTTCGTTCTTTTGGCAGTCCATGGTATATTCAGTATTCTTCACCAACACCATAATTCAAAGGCATCAAGTCTTCGGTCTTCCTTATTCATTGTCCAGTTTCACATACATACGAGGTGACTGAAAACACCATGGCTTGGGTCAGGTGTACCTTAGTCCTTGAAGTGACATCTTTGCTTTTTAACATTTTAAAGAGGCCTTTTGCAGCAGATTTTCCCAGCACAATATATGGTTTGATTTCTTTATTGCTGCTCCCATGGGCACTGATTATGGATCCAATAAAATGAAATCCCTGACAACTTCAATATTTTCTCCATTTATTATGGTGTTGCTTATTGGTCCAGTTGTAAGGATTTTTGTTTTCTTTATGTTGAGGTGCAATCCATACTGAAGGCTGTAGTCTTTGATCTTCATCAGTAAGTGCTTCAAGTTCTCTTCACTTTCAGCAAGCAAGGTTGTGTCATCTGCATAATGCAGGTTGTTAATGAGTTTTCCTCCACGTGGTTGTAGAGGCTGGAAAGCCCCAAGTTTGTGGGTCAGGTGGGAGGCTTCTCCTGACTCACATAGCTGCAGGGGCTAGCAAACCCAACATGGGCAGTTCAGACAGCAGACCTCTGACTTACAGGCTGCAGAGGCTGACAAATTCCAAGATCAGCAGGTAAGCTGCTAACTCAAGTCCCAAGAACTGGAGATCAATGGACAGGGGCCAGCTGCAGGATCCTGAGCAAGCAAAAGCCCTCGAGCTTTGCCAGAAAGTCAACCTATATTGGATGCAAACTGTACCCCCAAGGAAACTCCCTTTCAACTGATCGACTACTCGTAACAGACTTCATCAGGGAGGTCATTACATTATATCAGATCTCATGTGGAGTAGTGGTTAAGAGCTACATCTGCTAACCAAAAGATTGGCCCCAGGTGCTCCCTGGAAACTCTATGGGGCAGTTCTACTCTGTCCTATACGGTCACTATGAATTGGAGTTGACTTTACAGCAATGTGTTTATATACATATATATATATATATATATATATATATATATATGTTTTCTGTAAGGAAGACTGAGAAATCTAAAGCCAAGTCGGGAGACAACCTGAGTTCAAATTCCAGCCCTACCACTTGGTATTTGTATAAACTTCACCAAGTTTCTTAGAATGTTAGTTTGCTAGGAGTGTTAGTTTACTCCTCTATAAGGTAGGTATAATATTTATCTTGCAAGGTTGGTGTAAAAATAAAACTACACATGTAGGAAGCATTTAACACCATGCTTGGCAAATAGCAAGTCCTCAGTAAATAAATGGTGTCTATTTTAGTGGTAGTTTCCCAGGTTGGGGACCAGGACACAAACAATTATCCAAGTCATTATTTTATTCTCTGTAATTTATTTCTGCTTCACTTTATAGATGAGGCAACTCAAGCAAACAAGAAAGTGACTTGCTTAATAGCCAAGATAAATCAGAGCCAAGACAAGAATTCTCATTTCCCAATTCCCTGAACACATCTACTAAATCATCCAATATCTTGTACAACATGTATTTTTTAAATTGCTACCCAATTGATTGCTCCTGGATTTGGAAGGTATCCAAACCACAGCTGCTATTTATGAATAAACTATAAAATTATGTAATCATGTTCTGAGCAGGCTCTGAAATAAAATTTCTACCAAGGATATACACTGCTTGTCTAGTGCTGCAATGACAGAAATACCACAAGTGGGTGGCTTTAACAAACAGAAAATTATTTTCTCACAGTTTAGGAGGCTAGAAGTTAGAATTCAGAGTGCCGGCTTTAGGAGACGGCTTTCTTTCTCTATCGGCTCTGGAGGAAGGTCCTTGTCTCTTCAGGTTCTGTTTCCTGGTTCCTTGGACATCTCTATGTGTCTTGGCATCTATCTTACCCCATCTCTGCCTACTTCTTTTCATTAAGTGCTGTGAGTTGGTTCTGACTCTTGGTGACCCTATGTACAACAGAACAAAACACTGTTTAGTCGTGCATCATTCTCACAATCGTTGCTATGCTTGAGCCCATTGTTGCAGCCTCTATGTCAGTCCATCTCATTGAGGGTCTTCCTCTCTTTCACTGACCCTCTACTTTACCAAGGATGAAGTCCTTCTCCAGGGACTGGTCCCTCCTAATAACATGTCTATCTTAGTTGTCTAGTGCTGCTATAACAGAAATACCACTGGTGAATGACTACAACAAACAGAAATTTATTCTTTCACAGTTTAGGAGGCTAGAAGTCTGAATTCAGGGTGTCAGCTCCAGGGGAAGGCTTTCTCCCTGTGTGTCAGCTCTGGGGGAAGGTCCTTGTCGTGAATCTTCCCGTGTAGGAATTTCTCAGTGCAGGGACCCCTGATCCAAAGGACACGCTCAGCTCCAGGCTCTTCTTAATTGGTGATAATGATATTCCTCTCTCTCTGCTTGCCTCTCTCTCCTTTCACCTCTTGTAAGATAAAAGGTGATGCAGGCCATACCCCAGGGAAACTTCTCTTACATCAGATCAGGGCTATGACCTTAGTAAGGGTTCACATCCCACCCTAATCCTCTGTAGCATAACCTAATCTTTCCTCATTAACTACAGGCAGAGATTAGGATTTAAAACACGTAGGAAAATTACATCAGATCACAAAATGGAGGACAATCACACAATGCTGAGAATCATGGCCTAGCCAAGCTGACACATTATTTTGGGGGAACAGAATTCAATCTGTGACAACGTCCAAAGTACATGAGAAAAAGTCTTACCATCCTCACTTCTAAGGAGCATTCTGGCTGTACTTCTTCCAAAACAGATTTGTTCATTCTTCTGGCAGTCCACAGTATAATCAGTATTTTCTGCCAATACCATAATTCAAAAGCATCAGTTCGTCTCTGAATTGTCCAGCTTTCACTTGCATATGAGGCAATTGAAAATACCATGCCTTGGGTCAGATGCTCACTCCTTAGTCCTTAAAGTGACATCTTTACTTTTTAACATTTTAAAGAGGCCTTTTGCAGCAGATTTGCCCAGTGCAATACATTGTTTGATTTCTTGACTGCTGCTTCCATGGGTGCTGATTCTGGATCTAAGCAAAATGAAATCCTTTATTACCTCCATCTTTTCTCCTTTCTCATGATGTTGCTTATTGGTCCAGTTGTGAAGATTTTGGTTTTCTTTATGTTGAGGTGTAATCCATACTGAAGGCCGTGGTCTTCAATCTTCATCAAGTGCTTCAAGTCCTTTTCACATTCAGCAAGCAAGGTTGTGTCATCTGCATATCAAAGTTTGTTAATGAGTCTTCCTCAGATCCTCAGGCTGCATTTTTCTTCATATAGTCCAGCTTTTCGGATTATTTGTTAAGCATACAGATTAAATAAGTATGATGAAAGGATATAACCCTGACGCACACCTTTCCTGATTTTAAACCGTGCAGTATCCCCTTGTTCTGTTCAAATGACTGCCTCTTGGTCTATGTACAGGCTCCTAATGAGCACAATTAAGTGTTCTGGAATTCCAATTCTTTGCAACGTTATCCATAATTTGTTATGATCACACAGTCTAATGTCTTTGTATAGTCAATAAAACACAGGTAAACATCTTTCTGGTATTCTCTGCTTCCAGCCATGATCATCTGACATCAGAAATCCCCCACTGCACGTCCTTTTATGAATCTGGCTTGAGTTTCTGTCAATGTACTCCTGCTATCCTTTTTTGATTATCTTCAGCAAAATTTTACTTGCGTGTTATATTAATGATGTTGTTGAATAATTTCCATATCTGCTGAATCATCTTTTTTTTTGGAATGGGCACAAATACGGATCTCTTCTAGTCTGTGGGCCAGGCAGCTGTCTTCCAAATTTCTTGGCATAGATGAGCCAGCACCTCCAGTGCTGCATCCTTTTGTTGTAACATCTCAATTGATATTCCATCAATTCCTGGAGTCTTGATTTTTGCCAATTCCTTCAGTGTAGCTTTGATTTCTTCCTTTGATACCTGTTCTTGTTCTACGTTACCCCTTGAAATGGTTGAACATAGACCAATTCTTTTTGGTACAGTGATTCCTTGTATTCCTTCCATCTTCTTTTGATGGTTCCTGTATCATTCAATATTTTCCCCATTGAACCCTTCAATATTTCCACTTGAGGCTTAAATTTTTTCTTCAGTTCTTTATGTTTCAGAAATGCCAAGTGCATTTTTCCCTTTTGGTTTTCTAACTCCAGGTCTTTGCACATTTCATTATAATATTTTGTCTTCTCGAGACACCCTTTGAAATCTTCTGTTCAGCTCTTTTACTTCACCGTTTCTTCCATTCGCATTAGCTGCTCTATATTCAAAAGCAAGATTCAGAGTCTCTTATGCATCCATTTTGGTCTTTTCTTTCTTCTCTGTATTTTAATGATTTTTTGCTTTCTTCACGAATGATGTCCTTAATGCCATCCCACAACTCATCTGGTCTTCAGACATTAATGTTCAATGCATCAAATCTATTCTTGAAATGGTCTCTAAATTCAGGTGAGATGTTCAAGGTTGTACTTTGGCTCTCATGGACTTGTTTTAATTTTCTTCAGCTTCATCTTGAACTTGCATATGAGCAATTGATGGTCTGTTCCTGGCTTTGTTCTGACTGATGATATTGAGCTTCTCCATTACTCTTTCCACATATGTAGTTGATTTGATTCCTGTGTAGTCCATCCAGCTAGGTCCACGTGTATAGTAGCAGTTTATGTTGTTGTAAAAAGGTATATGCACACTTCTGCACTACATGGCACTATAGACAGAAGCATCACGCTGTCCCTCCTCAGCAAAGATCTGAAAAACTAAGTCAAACAGAGACAAACCTCAATCCTGAAACCCTAAGCATCAAATGAAGAGATGAAGAACTCAGCCAAGCACTGTATGGAATAAGAAACTGACCAAGAACAGACAGCCAGGAGAGATACATGCAGAGGTCCCCTATCAGCTATTGCAGCATGGATCCACCATCTTGGACCCCTATCAGAGATCGGTGAACGGGGGTATGGGAAAACAGCTTCACAGAGCTTCCAGCAGGAGACAGAACAACCGGTAACCAGGGATATATGCTTTCCCATCCCCTACTCTTCTTCACCCCTACTTGGCCTCCTCTGCTGCCTGCAGCCACACTCTCTTGGCCAGGAAGCAGCAGCCTCACCCTGGCGCTGCTTGAATTCCACCCACCTGCAGTGGCTGGCTCTCTGAATGCCATTTGTTGGCTGCTGGTGTTGCTTTTTTCCACTTCTTTTAATTTCTTCCGTATTTCTCACCACCTCCCCCTCTTTTCTCTCAAATGCCTGGCACCATGTGCCATCTTTGCTTCTTCTTAAAGGGCTGTGAAACACCACTCCACTGTGCAACTGCTTCCCAGCCCGTGCTGCCACGCTGGTGGGATCCCTGGGGTTTATTTGTTTGTTTGTTTCATTTTTCTTTTCTCCGTTCGGAAATCCTTCTAGCCAGGTAGTACTGCACAGCTTGGGAGCTACTCCCTCACTCTGTGCAAACATGTAGTGGGATCCGTGGGGGCATTTCTTTTTTCTTTTTTTGGGGGGGGGAATGTCATGGTTTGAATTATGTCCCCCCAAAAAATGTGTGTATCAGTTTGGCTAGGCCATGATTCCTGGTACTGTGTGATTTTCCTATATGTTGTAAACCTGCCTTTATGATGTTAATGAGGGAGGATGGGTGGCAGTTGTGTTAGTAAGGCAGGACCTGATCTACAAGACTGGATTGTGTCCTGAGGCAATCTCTTGAGATATAAAAGACAGAAGTGAGCAGTGAGACAGGGGGACCTCATACCATCAAGAAAGCAGTGCCAGGAGCAGAGCACATCCTTCGGACCGGGGTCCCTCCGCCGAAAAGCTCCTAGTCCGGGGGAACATTGATGAGAAGGCCAAGAGAGAGAGAAAGCATTCCCCTGAAGCTGACACCCTGAATTTGGACTTTCAGCCTACCTTACTGTGAAGAAATAAATTTCTCTTTGGTAAAGCCATCCACTTGTGGTATTTCTGTTATAGCAGCGCTAGATGACTAAGACGGGGGGTGTTTGTTTTTCTTTCTTTATCTCTGTTTCCCTTTTTGTCTTTCTTAATTTCTCAGTTTCTCATCTCTCTATACTTACCTCTATACTTACCTTCACTTCCTGTCTCCTGAAGACCTGGCACTGTCCGACACCTCTACCCCTTCTAGCCAGGCTGTACTTCATGACCTACAAGCAACTTCTCCAGTCCTCACAGCTGCACTGGTGGGATTCCTGGGGGCTTTTCTTTTTTTTTTTTTTTTCCTCTAATTTTTATTTATTCATTTTCTTCTTTTACCCCTTTTCTTTTCTTTTTGTTTTTCTCTATTTCTCAGTCTCTTGTCTCTCCACTCCAATGGCAAGTGCCCTTAGCACTCATTATTGTTTGTTTGTTTCTATGTTTTTAGCCTCTGTTCCAGTCTCCTCTCTCTCCTCTTTCCCATACACATCTTAGCTCCACACATCACAAGTACATGCCACAAATAACCCATCCCAGCAACTCCACTTCAGCTGGACCTGCCCTGCTGTACTATATCTGAGCGACTGACCCTGTCCATTGGAGGAGGCGAAAAGTATCATGCCCACAGATGAGCAAATAAGAAAGAATGTACACCCCGCCAGCTCAGATATAACCAAATAAAACAAACAAACAAAAAAAAAAACAGGACAAAACAATCAAATCTACAAACAATAAATGAGGAAAATAGCTACGGAAAGTCCCAAAGACAGCAGACACTATCAAAACATATACAAAAACAGGACAGGATGGTTCCAGTAGGCATCCAAAATAAAACACCAGATGACTTTCCAGTAGAAGAAAAGGCACTAGAACTACCTGATAGGGAATTAAAATCTCTAATATTCAGAGCCAACCAAGAGTTGAAGCAAAAAGCAGACAAAAATGAGGAAAAAATAGACAAATAATGGAAAAGGCAGAAAAATTCATGGAAAATGCAGACCAAATAATGGAAGAATTCAGGAAAATAATACAGGAACAAATGCCAAAATAAATTCACACTAGAAATTATACAAAAACAGCAATTAGAAATCCAAAAGATAAACAACAAGATTCCAGAAATGGACAGTGTCATAGAAGGGCTGAGGAGCAGATCTGAAATGGAGGAAGACAAGATCAGTGGAATTGAAGACAAACACTTGGACACAACTCTGTCTGAGAAAAACTCAGAAAAAAAGAACAGATAAAAATGAAGAGACCCTGATAATTATGTGGGATACAGTCAAAAGCAAAAATCTGTGAGTGATTGGAGTTCCAGAACAGGGGGATAAAACAGAAAACACAGGGAGAATCATTGAACAACTGCTGACAGACAACTTCTCCAATATCATGAAAGATGAAAAACTGACCATCCAAAAAGCTCAATGAACCGAATATAGGATAGACCCCCAAAAGAAAATCACCAAGGCATATCATAATCACACTCGCTAAAACCAAAGACAAGCAAACAATTCTGAGAGCAGATCAAGAAAAACAAAAAGTCACATACAGAGGAGAAACATAAGACTAAGCTTAGATTATTTGGCAGAAACCATACAGGCAAGAAGGCAATGGGATGAAATATAAAACTTTGAAAGAAAATAACCTGCCAGCCAAGAATAATATATCCTGCAAAACTCTCATTCATATATGATGGTGAAATTAGGACATTGCCAGATAAACAGAAATTAAGGGACTATGTAAAAACCAAGCCAAACTTACAAGAATTATTCAAAGGAGTCCTTCTGTCAGAGAACAAACAACAGCAGACCACAGGCTGAATCTAGGATGCAGGATCATACCAGCCAGATAACAACCTAGGAAGTGAACTCACAAGGACTATTCAAAACCAAAAGAACTACAAAAGGGAACCAGAGAGGTTAATCTGTAAATTATAACAACCTCTGAACAATAAAAGAAGGAATAAATTGTGTAGGTATAGAACCTCCTGATGGAAAGGAAGGCAAGGTGATACCAAGTAATAATATACTGGTTCAAACCTAGTAAGACAAGGGTAAATTTCGAGGTAACCACAAAGAAAGTTAACAGACAAACTCATCAAAATAAAGAAGAAAAATGTAAAGTTTCAGTAAAAACAAAACCTACAAAAATAAAAGAAATGAAAAAAAATTCACAAGCAAAAGGAATTCAGTACAGGAGAGTAAGAGGGACAAAGAAAACATCAGCACCACAAAAAAAATAAAAAAAAGCACTACAAAATGACAGCTATAAACTCACACCTATCAATAATTACACTGAATGTAAATGGCCTAAATGCACCCATAAAGAGATGGAGAGTGACAGAACTGATAAAAAATCAGGATCTATCAATATGCTGTCTACAAGAGACACACCTTAGAAACTAAGATGTAAATTTATCAAAAATTGAAGGATGGAAAAAAATATATCAAGCAAACTGCTACCAAAAAAACATCAGGAGTGGTAATACTGATCTCAGATAAAATAGACTTTAAAACAAAATCCACCATAAAAGACAAAGAAGGACACTATATAATGATTAAGGGGACGATCCATCATGAAGACGTAGCCATAATAAACAACTACGCACCCAATGATAGGGCTCCAAAATACATAAAACAAATTCTAACAGCACTGAAAACAGAAATTGACAGTTCCACAACAATAGTAGGAGACTTCAACACACCACTCTCAGTAAAGGACAGAACATCTAAAACGAAACTCAACAAAGATACAGAAGATCTAAAGGGCACAAGCAGCCAACCTGACCTCATAGACATATATAGATCACTCCACCCAACAGTTGCAAAGTACACATTCTTTTCCAATACGCATGGAATGTTCTCCAGAATAGACCACATCTTAGGCCACAGAGCAATTCTCAACAAGATTCAAATGGTTGCGATAATTCAAAGTATCTTCTCTGACCACAATGTCATCAAGATAGAAATTAACAACAGAAAGAGCAATGAAAAAAATATCAGTTACATGGAAACTGAATAGCACCCTGCTTATGAACCACTGGGTAATAGAAGAAATCAGAGATGGAATAAAAAAATTCCTAGAATCAAACAAGAATGAAAACACATCATACCAAAAACTTTGTGACACAGCAAAGGCAGTCCTCAGAGGACAATCTATAGCAATAAATGCACACATCAAAAAAGAAGAAAGGGACAAAATCAAAATATTAACTACAGAAATAGAACAAATAGAAACAGAACAGCAAGAAAAACCCACAGCCACCAGAAGAAAGGAAGTAATAAAGATCAGAGCAGAAATAAATGAAATAGAGAATAGAAAAACAATAGAAATAATCAACAAAACCAAAAGTTGGTTCTTTGAGAGGATCAACCAAATCAATAAACCACTGACCAAACTGACAAAAGAAAATCAGGAGAGGATGCAAATAACCCAAATAAGAAATGAAATGGGGAACATTACAACAGACCCAACCGAAATAAAAAGGCTCATAACAGTATTATGAAAAACTATACTCCATCAAATTTGAAAACCTAGAAGAAATGGATAAATTTCTAGAAACACAGTACCTACCCAAATTAACACAAAGTGATGTTGAAAATCTGAACAGACACTGTCATGGACTGAATTATGTCCCCCCAAAAATGTGTATATCAGTTTGGATGGGCCATGATTCCTGGTACTGTGTGATTTTCCTATATGTTGTAAATCCTGCCTCTATGATGTTAATGAGGGAGGATGCGAGGCAGTTGTGTTAGTCAGGCAGGACTGGATCTACAAGACTGGATTGTATCCTGAGGCAATCTCTTGAGATATAAAAGACAGAAGTGAGCAGTGAGACAGGGGGACCTCATACCATCAAGAAAGCAGTGCTGGGAGCAGAGCGCGTCCTTCAGACCGGGGTCCCTGCGCCGAGAAGCTCCTATTCTGGGGGAACACTGATGAGAAGGCTGAGAGACAGAAAGCCTTCCCCTGGAGCTGACACCCTGAATTTGGACTTTTAGCCTACTTTACTGTAAGGAAATAAATTTCTCTTTGTTAAAGCCATCCACTTGTGGTATTTCTGTTGTAGCAGCACTAGATGACTAAGACAGACCCATAACAGGAGAAGAGATTGAAAAGGTAATTTAAAAAATCCCAACAACAACAACAACAACAACAAAAAAAAAACCCTGGCCCAGATGGCTTCACTTCTACAAAACATTCAGAGAAAAGCTTATACCACTCTACTCAAACTATTCAAATTATAGAAAAGGAAGCAACTGTTCAAAATTCATTCTATGAAGCCAGTATAACCCTGATACCAAAACCAGGCAAAGACATCACAAAAAAAGAAAATTACAGACCAATATTTCTCATGAATACAGATGCAAAAATTATCAACAAAATTCTAGCCAACAGAATTCAGCATCATATGAAAAATATAACACACCACAATCAAGTAGGATTCATATCAGGTATGCAAGGATGGTTCAACATTAGAAAATGAATCAACGTAATCCACCACATAAATAAAAGGAAAGAAAAGAATCATATGATCATCTCAACTGATGCAGAAAAGGCATTTGACAAAGTTCAACATCAATTCCTGATAAAAACTCTCAATAAAACAGGTATAGAAGGGAAATTTCTCAACATAATATAGGGAATCTATGCTAAACCAATGACCAACATCATTCTTAATGGAGAGAGGCTGAAAAAATTCCCCTTGAAAACAGGAACAAGACAACGATGCCCTTTATCTCCACTCTGCTTAACATTGTGCTGGAAGTCCTGGCTAGAGCAATAAGGCAAGAAGAAGAAATAAAGGGCATCCAAATTGGTAATGAAGAAGTTAAACTGTCCCAGTTTGCAGATGATATGATACTATACATACTATACATAGAAAACCCTGAAGACTCCACAAGAAAACTACTGGAACTAACAGAAAGATTCATCAGAATAGCAGGAAACAAGATAAACATACAAAAATTGGTTGGATTCCTATACACCAATAAAGAGAATGATGAAAAGGAAATCAGGAAAACAATACCATTTATAATAACCCCTAAAAAAATAAAATACTTAGGAATAAATATAAGCAGGGTTGTAAAAGAAGATAAAGAAATCTACAAAACACTACTGAAAGAAACAGAAAAGGGATCTACATAAGTGGAAAAACATACCATGCTCATGGATAAGTAGACTCAACATTGTGAAAATTACAATTCTACCCAAAGCAGTTTACAAATACAATGCAATATCCATCCAAATACCAACAACATTCTTTAAAGAGATGGAAAAACTAGCCATTAACTTTATATGGAAAGGGAAGAAGCCCCAGATAAGCAAAGTACTACTGAAGAAGAATAAAGTAGGAGAACTTGCACTACCTGACGTCAGAACCTACTATACAGCTACAGCATGGTACTGGTACAATGTCAGATACAGTGAACAATGGAACAGAATTGAGAACCCAGATGTAAATCTATCCACCTACGGTCACCTGATCTTCAACAACGGCCCAAAGTCCATCAAATGGGAAACAGAAAGTCTTTTTATCAAATGGTGCTGGCAAAACTGGATGTCCATCTGCAAAAAAATAAGCAGGACCCATACTTCACACCATATACAAAAACCAATTCAAAATGGATCAACACCTAAATATAAAGCCAAAAACCATAAAGTTCATAGAAGAAAAAATACGTTCAACACTAGAGGCCCTAATACACGGCATTAACAGGATACAAACCATAACCAACAACACACAAAGTCCAGAAGATAAGCTAGATAACTGGGATCTTCTAAAAATTAAACACACTCATCAAAAGACTTCATCAAAAGAATGAGAAGAGAACCTACATACCAGTAAAAAAAAAGGGGGGGGGACATTACAAGTCTGACAAAGGTCTAATCTCCATAATCTACAAGAAAATCCACACCTCTACAACAAAAGGACAAACAATCGTATTAAAAAATGGGCAAAGGAAATGAACACACACTTCACCAAAGAAGACGTTCAAGCAGCCAGCAGACACATGAGGAAATGCTCGAGTTCACTAACCATTAGAGAAATGCAAATTAAAACCACAATCAGATACCATCTATGGAGCTTCCATGACTTTTCCTTGTACAAGTTGTGCTGGCTTCCCCAGTATTGTGAACTGTCTCACCCTTTACCAAAGATACCACTTATCTATTGCCTATTTACTATCCCCCCCCCCACCTCTCCCATACCTTGTAACCAACAATGATTGTTACTTTTTGTGTGTAAAGTTTTTCATGAGTTTTTACAATAGAGGTCTCGTAAAATACTTGTCCTTTTGAGATTGACTTATTTCACTCAGCATAATGTCCTCCAGTTTCATCCATGTTAGATGGTTCACAGATTCACTGTTGTTCTTTCTCGTTGCATAGTACTCCATTGTGTGTATGTACCATAGTTCGTTTATCCATTCATCTGTTGATGGGCATCTAGGTTGTTTCCATCTTTTTGCTATTGTGAACGATGTTGCAATGAACACGGGTGTGCATATGCCTATTCATGTGATGGCTCTTATTTCTCTAGGACATATTCCTAGGACTGGGAGTGCTGGATCATGTGGTATTTCTAATTCTAGCTTTCCAAGGAAGCGGCATATCATTTTCCAAAATGGTTGTATCATTTTGCATTCCCAACAGCAATGTATAAGAGTTCCAATCTCTCCGCAGCCTCTCCAACATTTGTTATTTCCAGTGTTTTTGATTCGTTCCAGTAATGCCGGGGTGAGATGGTATCTGATTGTGGTTTTAATTTGCATTTTTCTAATGGCTAGTGAACTCGAGCATTTCCTCATGAGTCTGTTGGCTCCTTGCATGTCTTCTTTGGTGAAGTGTCTGTTCATTTCCTTTGCCCATTTTTTAATAGGATTATTTGTCTTTTTGTTGTAGAGGTGTTGGATTTTCTTGTAGATTATGAAGACTAGACCTTTGTCTGACTTGTACTGTCCAAAAATTTTTTCCCAGTCTATAGGTTCTCTTTTTACTCTTTTGGTGAAGGCTTTTGAGG
Organism: Dugong dugon; assembly: GCA_030035585.1. Lineage (NCBI taxonomy): Eukaryota > Metazoa > Chordata > Mammalia > Sirenia > Dugongidae > Dugong > Dugong dugon. The sequence continues at coordinate 49,275,556 of CM057465.1, forward strand.
AGCATAGGTGTTTGATTTTTAGAAGATCTAAGTTATCTAGCTTATCTTCTAGGGTTTGTGTGTTGATGGCTATGGTTTGTATCCTGTTAATGCCGTGTATAAGGGCCTGCAGCGTTGGTCCTATTTTTTCTTCTATGAAGTTTATAGTTTTTGGCTTTATATTTAGGTCTTTGATCCATTTTGAATTAGTTTTTGTATATGCTGTGAGGTATGGGTCCTGTTTCATTTTTTTGCAGATGATATCCAGTTTTGCCAGCACCACTTGTTAAAAAGACTCTTTTCCCCATTTGATGGACTTTGGGCCCTTGTCAAAAATCAGGTGACCGTAGGTGGTTGGATTTACATCTGGGTTCTCAATTCTGTTCCATTGGTCAATGTGTCTTTCGTTGTACCAGTACCAGGCTGTTTTGACTACCGTAGCTGTATAGTAGGTTCTGAGGTCAGGTAGTGTGAGTCCTCCAACTTTATTGTTCTTGGTCAATAGTGCTTTGCTTATTTGGGGCTTCTTCCCTTTCCATATGAAGTTAATGATTAGTTTTTCCATCTCTTTGAAGAATGTTGTTGGTATTTGGATTGGGATTACATTTTATTTGTAAATTGCTTTGGGTAGAATTGTCATTTTCACAGTGGTGAGTCTACCTATCCATGAGTATGGTATGCTTTTCTATTTATTTAGATCCCTTTTCTGTTTCTTGCAGTAGTGTTTTATAGTTTTCTTTGTATAGGTCTTTTACATCCCTGGTTAGATTTATTCCTAAGTATTTTATTTTTTAGGGGCTATTATAAATGGTATTGTTTTCCCGATTTCCTTTTCATCATTCTTTTTATTGGTGTATAGGAATCCAACAGATTTTTGTATGTTTATCTTGTATCCTGCTACTCTGCTGAATCTTTCTATTAGTTCCAGTAGATTTCTCGTGGAGTCTTTAGGGTGTTCTATGTATAGTATCATATTATCTGCAAACAGGGACAGTATAACTTCTTCATTACCAATTTGGATGTTGTTTATTTCTTTTTCTTGCCTTATTGCTCTAGCTAGAACTTCCAGCACAACGTTAAATAGGAGTGGTGATAAAGGACATCCTTTTCTTGTTCCTGTTCTCAAGGGGAATGTTTTCAGCCTCTCTCCATTAAGAATGATGTTTGCTGTTTGTTTAGCATAGATTCCCTATATTATGTTGAGAAATTTCCCTTCTATACGTATTTTATTGAGAGTTTTTATCAGGAATGGGTGTTGGACTTTGTCAAATGCCTTTTCTGCGTCAATTGAGATGATCATGTGATTCTTTTCTTTCCTTTTATTTATGTGGTGGATTATGTTGATTGATTTTCTAACGTTGAACCATGCTTGCATACCTGGTATGAATGCTACTTGGTTGTGGTGTATTATTTTTTTGATATGATGTTGAATTCTATTGGCTAGAATTTTGTTGAGAATTTTTGCATCTATATTCATGAGAGATATTGGTCTGTAATTTTCTTTTTTTGTGATGTCTTTGCCTGGTTTTGGTATCAGTGTTATGCTGGCTTCATAGAATGAATTCAGAAGTGTTGCTTCCTTTTCTACATTCTGAAATAGTTTGAGTAGTACTGGTACAAGCTCTTCTCTGAATGTTTTGTAGAATTCTCTAGTGAAGTCATCTGGGGCAGGGTTTTTTTTTTGTTGTTGGGTTTTTTGTTTGTTTGTTTTTTTTTTTTTTACGTTTTCAATCTCTTCTCTTGTTATGGGTCTATTCAGATTTTCAACATCACTTTGTGATAGTTTGGGTAGGTAGTGTGTTTCTAGAAATTTATCCATTTCCTCTAGGTTTTCAAATTTGTTAGATTATAGTTTTTCATGATATTTTGTTACGATCATTTTTATTTTAGTTGGGTCTGTTGTAATGTTGCCCATTTCATTTCTTATCTGGGTTATTTGCATCCTCTCCTGATTTTCTTTTGTCAGTCTGGCCTGTCGTTCCTCGATTTTGTTGATTCTTTCAAAGAACCAACTTTTGGTTTTGTTGATTCTTTCTATTGTTTTTCTATTCTCTATTTCATTTATTTCTGCTCTGATCTTCATTACTTAATTTCTTCTGGTGTCTGTACACTTTTTTTTGCTGTTCTCTTTCTATTTGAGTTCTGTAGTTAATGTTTTGATTTTGTCCCTTTCATCTTTTTTGATGTGTGCATCTATTGCTATGAATTGTCTTCTGAGGACTGCCTTTGCTGTGTCCCAAAGGTTTTGGTATGATGTGTTTTCATTCTTGTTTGATTCCAGGAATTTTTTTATTCCATCTCTGATTTCTTCTATTACCCAGTGGTTTGTAAGCAGGGTGTTATTCAGTTTCCATGTAATTGATTTTTTTTTCATTGCTTTCTGTTGTTAATTTCTACCTTGATGGCATTGTGGTCACAGAAGATACTTCGTATTATCTCAAGGTTTTGTATCTTGTTCAGGATTGCTCTGTAGCCTAAGATGTGGTCTATTCTGGAGAACATTCCATGTGCATTGGAAAATAATGTCTACTTTGCAGCTGTTGGATGGAGTGTTCTATATATGTTTATGGGGTCAAGTTGGCTGATCGTGCTCTTTAGGTCTTCAGTATCTTTGCTGAGTCTTGTCTTAGATGTTCTGTCCTTTACTGAGAGTGGTGTGTTGAAATCTACTATTATTGTGGAACTGTCAAGTTCTCTTTTCAATACTGTTAAAATTTGTTTTATGTATTTTGGAGCCCTATCATTGGGTGCGTAGATGTTTATTATGGCTACATCTTCATGATGGATTCTCCCCTTAATCATTATATAGTGTCCTTCTTTGTCTTTTATGGTGGATTTTGTTTTAAATTCTATTTTATCTGAGATTAGTATTGCCACTCCTGCTCTTTTTTGGTAGCTGTTTGCTTGATGTATTTTTTTCCAACCTTAGATTTTTAATAAATTCAGTTATTTGTTTCTCAGGTGTGTCTCTTGTAGACAGCATATTGATGAATCCTCTTTTCTTAGCCATTCTGTCACTCTCCCTACCTTTATTGGGTGCATTGAGGCCATTTCCATTCAGTGTAATTATTGACAGATGTGACTTTATTGCTGTCACTTTGTAGCACTTTTTATTTGTGGTGCTGACATTTTCTTTGTTCCTGTTACTCTCCAGTCCTGAATTCCTTTTGTTTGTGTATCTTTTTCATTTCTTTTGTTTTTTGTAAGTTTTGTTTCTACTGAGACTTTATGTTTTTCCTCTTTATTTTTATCAGTATGTTTATTATCTTTCTTTGTGTTTACCGTGAAATTTACCTTTATCTTTCTAAGTTTTAAGCAGTCTATTATTACTCAGTATCACCTTGGCTTCCTCTCCGTTAGAAGGTTCTATACCTACACTATTTCTTCCCTCTTTTATCGTTCTGATGTTGTTGTCGTTTACAGATTAACTGCTCTGATTCCCTGTTGTATTTCTTTTGGTTTTGGATAATCCTTGAGAGTTCATTTCCTGGATTGGTATCTGGCTGGTACAATCCTGTGTCCTAGATTCATCCCGTGAGCTGAAGTTCTTCGTTCTCAGATCGAAGGACTCCCTTTAATAATTCTTGTAAGTTTGGTTTGGTTTTTACATATTCCCTTAATTTCTTTCTTATCTGGAAATGTCCTAATTTCACCATCATATTTGAAAGAGAGTTTTGCAGGATATATTATTCTTGGCTGGCAATTTGTTTTCTTTCAATCTGAGCCGTGTCTTATTTTTTCTCCTCTGTATGTGACTTTTTGTTTTTCATGAGCTGGTCTCAGAATTCTTTCTTTGTCTTTGGTTTTGGCGAATGTGCTTATGACTTGCCTTGGTGATTTTCTTTTGGGGTCTATCTTATATAGGGTTTTTGAGCTTCTTGGATAGCCAGATTCTCACCTTCATTATATTGGGGAAGTTTTCTGTCAGCAGTTGTTCAATGATCCTCCCTGTGTTTTCTGTTTTATCCCCCTGTTCTGGAACTCCGATCACTTCCAAACTTTTGCTGTTGATTGTATCCCACATAATTATCAGGGTCTCTTCATTTTTCTTCATTATTTTTTCTGAGTTTTTCTCGAGCAGAGTTGTATCAAGTGTTTGCCTTCATTCTGCTGATCCTGTCTTCCACCATTTCAAGTCTGCTCCTCAGCCCCTTCTATGACACTGTCCATTTCTGAAATCTTGTTGTTTATCTTTTGGATTTCTAATTGTTGTTTTTCTATAATTTCTAGTGTGAATTTATTTTGGCATTTGTTCCTGCATTATTTTCCTAAATTCTTCCATTTTTTGTCTGTATTTTCCATGAATTTGTCTGCCTTTTCCATGAATTTGTCTTTTTCCTCATTTTTTTCTGCTTTTTGCTTCAACTCTTGGATAATTCTGAGTATTAGAGATTTGGATTACCTATCAGGTAGTTCTAGTGCCTTTTCTTCTACTGGAAAGTCATCTGGTGTTTTATTTTGGATGCTTACTGGAACCATCCTGTCCTGTTTTTGTAAATGTTTTGATATTGTCTGTTGTCTTCAGGGCATTCAGTAGTTATTTTTCTCATTTACTGGTTGTAGATTTGTTTGTTTCATCCCTTTTTTTTTTTTTTTTTTTTGGCTATGTCTGAGCAGGCGGGCTCTGTGTTCTTTGTTGTTTACTCATCTGTGGGTACGATACTTTTCACCTCCCCTCTCCAACTGGCAGGGTCAGTCACTCAGATATGGTACAGCAGGGCAGGTCTAGTTGAAGAGGAGTTGCTGGCAAGGGTTGTATATGGTACTTACTACAGCCACCAGGGCAGGCCAGTAATCAGTACAGGACATGTTCCATTAGGCCGTACCTGTACTGCTTGGTGGTGTGATGTTAAGCACATGGTGCAGGTAGGTAGGAGGAGGGGGGAGATTGTGATGTGTGGTTCTAAGATGGGTATGGGAGAGAGGAGAGAGGAACAGGAGCCAAAAACATACAGATAAAAAAGTGTTCTAGAGGCGTTTGCTGTTGGAGTGGAGAGATGAGAAACTGTGAAACTGAGAAAAACAAAAAGGGGAAGAGGAAGAAAAAAAAAGAAAACAAAACAAAAGGATGAATAAATAAAAATCTGAAAGGGAAAAGAACAGCAAATCTCCCAGGGATCCCTCCAGTGCAGCTACAAGGTCTGGAGAAGTTGTTCCCAGGTGTTGCAGTACAGCCTGGCTAGAAGGTGTAGAGGTGTCACTCAGCTCCAGAGGGGAGAGGAAGAGAAGGAAGGTATAGAGAGACAAGAAGCTGAGTAATGAAGAAAGACAAAAAGGGGAAAAGAGGGAAAAGAAAAAAAATTAAAATAAAAAAGAACAGGATAAACCCCCCCAAAAAACAGAAAAAAAAAAATCATGGAAAAGAAATGCCCTTGGGGATCCCTCTGAGCATCTGTGCAAGCTGCAGGGGTAGGTTCCAAGCCATGCAGTACTGCCCAGCTAGAACAGGCTCCCAGTTTTAGAAAAGAAAAAGAAAACAGACAAACAATTCAAAACAAACAAAAGTCCTGGGATCCCACCAGCGTGACAGCACAGACTTGGAAGCAGTTTCACATTCAAGCGGAGTTTCACAGCCTTTCAGGAAGAAGAAGAGATGGAGTCAGGTATTTGAGCAAAAGGAGGGGGAAGTAGTGAGAGGTAATGAAGAAATCAAAAGAAGAGGAGAAAAGCAACACCAGCAGGCAACAAATGGCATTCAGGGAGTCGTCCAGTGCAGGTGGGTGGAATCCAAGCAGCTGGTGTTTCCCGGCCAAGAGACTGTGGCTGCAGGAAGTAGAGGAGGCCAAGTGGGAGTGAAGAAGGTTGGGGTGTGGGAAAGCATAAATCACTGGTTGCCGGTTATTCCGTCTCCTGCTGGAAGCTACATGAAGCTGCTTTCTGGTAACTCCTGTTCACTGGTCTCCGATAGGAGTCCATTATGGTGGATCCGTGCTGCGTTAGCTGATAGGGGACCTCTGCATGTACGTTTCCTCTCTCTCTGTTTTCTGTGAGTTTCTTATTCCATATGGTGCTTGGCTGAGTTTTTTATTCCTTCGTTTCATGCTTAGGGTTCCAGGATTGATGACTGTATCTATTTTATTTAGTGTTTTCGATCTTTGCTATGGAGGGATGGCGTGGTGCTTCTGCCTAGAGCGGCATGTGGCTGGAAGTCTAACTGTTTAATTAGAAACTATTTGTTCTGTAAACCTTCATCTGAAGTATAATAAAAAAAAAAAAGGGGTATTTGCAATGAATAAGTCATTGATCTTGCAAAGTTCAATCAGGTGATTTCCAGTGTCATTTCTATCACCAAGACTAGATTGCATTTAATCTCTTTTTATAGCTCAAAATAGCTGACTCTAATTTTTACACTAATTCTGTTTTATTAACATAACAAAGACAACCCATTCCCATATGGGATTATAACCACAAGCATAGAGGTTAGGATTTATAACACACATTTTTGGAGGACACAATTCATTTCATAAAATTCCATCATCTGTCCTTCAAAAATTTATGTCTTTGCAGTACACTATACAGGGAAAACTAGCAGAACTTGTACAAGGAAAGGTCATGGAAGCCCCATAGACACATCCAAACTCCCTGAGGGACTAAATTGTTGGGCGGAGGGCTGTGGGGGCTGTGGTCTCAGGGACCTTCTAGCTCAATTGGCATAACACAGTTTATAAAGACAATGTTCTACATTCTACCTTGGTGAGTAGTGTCTGGGGTCTTAAAAGCCTGTGAGCTGCCATCTAAGATACTCCACTGGTCTCATCCCTTCGGGAGCAAGGGAGAATGAAAAGAACAGGATACAAGGAAAAGATTAGTCCGAAGGTCTAATGGACCACAGTTACCAAGGCCTCCACCGGACTGAGTCCAGTACAGCTAGTTGGTGCCCGGCTACCACCACTGACTGCTATGACCAGGATCGCAACAGAGGGTTCTGGACAGAGCTGGAGAAGGATGTAGAACATAATTCTAACTCACAAAAAAAAGACCAGATTTACTGGCCTAAAGGAGACTGGAGAAACCCCGACAGTATGGCCCCCAGACATACTTTTAGCTCAGTGATGAAGTTATCTCTGAGGTTCACCGTTCAGCCTGGGAGTGGACAGCCCCATAAAACCAAATGGGACTAATGAGGTACAGTAGTTCAGTGACAAGGACCAGAAGGCAGAAGGGGACAAGGAAGGTGGTGATAGGGAACCCAAGGTTGAATAAGGATACTGTTGATGTGTTGTGAGATTGTTAACCATTGTCATAGGGCAACTTGTGTAGTAACTGTTAAATGAGGAACTATTTTGTTCTGTAAGCCTTCACCTGAAGTACAATAAAAAAAAAAAAAATTTATGTCTTTGCCACATGCGAAACATGCTCACCCATCACATCATCCCAAGAGTCTTAAATTAACTCCAGGTCCAAAATCTTAACTCCTGATTCATGTAAATCAAATATGGCTGAGATTTTAAGCGTATTTCAATCCTGAGGCAAAATTCCTCTTCATCTGTGAACCTGTGAAATCTAGACTACAAGTTATCTGTTTCCAAATTACAATGGTGGAACAGGCACAAGGTAGACATTTCTATTACAAATGGGAGGGATTGGAAGGAAAGAAGGGATAACAGGAACTAAGAAGTCCCAAACCCAGCAGAACAAATTACATTAGCTCTCAAGTCTTGAAAATACTCCTCTCTTCTCTGAGACCATCTGGGGAATGGCCCCTCCCTCCAGACTATGGGTAATGGCCACACCCTCTGGATTCTTGTTGGAGGCCTCTCAGCCCTGGACTTCAACTCAGCCTTCCAGGTCCACTGGGATAGCAACTCTGCTCCCTAGGCTTTGGGAGGCCCCATTCTCCTAGCCCATTTTGAATAGCAACCCTACCCCATTGTTCCAGCAGGCCCTGTTCTTCTGCCCTTTGTGCATGGCAGCCCTGCCCCCTCAGCTTTGGGTAGTGTCCTCATCCCCCTGGCACTTGTGAATGTCAGCCCTACAGCTTAGGATTTACAACACTAATTTTGGGGGGACACAATTCAATCTATTGCTAGTAGGAAAATTGTCAATGTGGACTTAAGAACTATTTTCATTTGGAATATCTACCTGTTGCTGTGGAATTAATTCTGACTCATAGCGACCCTATAGGACAGAGTAGAACTGCTCCATAGGGTTTCCAAGGAGGGTCTGATAGATTCAAACTGTGGACATTTTGGTTAGCAGCCATAGCACTTAACCAAATACATTTAATCTATTCTATCAAGTCACACAGCATAAGGAATTCTGAAATCTGGAACACAGAGATTTTTCTCCTTAAATCTAAAGCCGTTCCCTCGAGGCAGTTACTAGGGTGGAAGCAGTTCTGATGGCTGGCTGATAATCCAAATCACCTGAAGCGTATAATAATAATTATAGATTTCTCTGTCTCTAAATTCTCAGATATTCTGACCCAGTAAATCGGGAATTAGGGTCTAGGGATAAATATTTTTTAAAAGCTGCTCATTAGCAAGCAACGAAATGCAAATCAAAGTCAAAATGAAATACCATGTCACAGCCACTAGGATAGCTAGAATAAAAAAAGACAAATGCTGGTAGGATACGGAGAAATTAGAACCCTCATACACTGCTGGTGGGAATATAGAATGGTGCAGGAGCTTTGAAACAATCTGGCAGTTCCTCAAAGGGTATAACGTAGAGCTACCATATGACCCAGTAATTTCACTGCTGGGTATGTAAATAAGAAAATTGAAAGTATATGTCTAAAAACTTGTATATGAATGTTCATAGCAGCATTGTTCTACAGTCAAAAAGTGGAAACAACCCAAATGTCCATTAACAGATGAATGGATAAATAAAATGTGGTATACCCATACAATTGAATATTTGCCCATAAAAAGCAATGAAGCAGTTCCCAGGTTAAGAATGTCTGACTTACGGGCAACTCATACATACGAATGGACTGCCATAAGGCCTATTACATTAAAAATTTGAGTTAAATACAATGGTTTGTAATAACCCACTACTTTGTGACAATCGAGAAAATTTTGCAGTTTAGAAGTGTGTTTTATATGCATAGAAAGGTAAAATATATACTATATACTAAGACAAACATTTAATTAACTAACACAAAATAAGAACCATGGATACTTGTTCTGACTTACCTACAAATTCGACTTAAAGACAGACTTAGGAACGGATCTTGTTCATAACCTGGGGACTTCCTGTACTGATACATGCTACAACATGCTGTTAGCTGCTGTCAAGCTGAACCCCAATGCATAGCATCCCCACGTGTTACAGAGTAGAACTGCTCCATAGAGTTTTATTGGCTGTAATCTTTATGGAAGCAAATAGCCAGGCCTTTTTCTTCTGCAGAACCTCTGGGTAGATTTGAACTGCCAGTCACAAACTGCTTGTGCCGCCCAGGCTCCTTGCTACAACATGATGAGCCATGAAAACAGTGCGCTAAGTGAAAGAAGCCATTCACATAAGACTCTACAGTGTATGCTTCGTTTGTATGAAATGTTCAGAATAGATAAATCCATAAGGACAGAAAGTAGATTAATGGTTGTCTAAGGCAACCCTGGTGGCGTAGTGGCTAAGAGCTACAGCTGCTAACCAAAAGGTCAGCAGTTCGAATCCACCACGCACTCCTTGGAAACCCTGTGTGGCAGTTCTACTCTGTCCTATAGGGTCGCTATAAGTCGGAATTGACTTGACAGCAACGGGTTTTGTTTTTGTTTTTTTTTAAGGCTACAGGGGCGTCTGGAGTAGTAGAGGGAAGATTGGGTGGAAATGGGAATGACAACAAATGAATCCAAGGTTTCTTTCTGGAGTGATTACAATATTCTAAAATAGGTGGTGGTGATGGTTGCAGAACTCTGAGGATATATTAAAAGCCATTGAATTGTACAATTTATGTCAGTGAATTGTATATGTGAACTGTATATGTCAATAAAGCTCTAATAGTAAAAAAAAAAAAAAAAAGCTGCCCACGTCATTTTGATGTACTGACAGGTTTGAAAACCACAGTTTTATGTCCTTGCTACTCAAAGTGTGGTCCATGGACCAGCAGTATCAGCATGACCTGGGAGTTTGTTAGAAATGCAGAATCTTACTGTTGGTGTAGACCTGAGGTTTTACATTTTAACAAGATCTCTGGGTGGTTGGTGTGCACATTAAGGTTTGAAACATTTTGCTCTAAGTCATCTCCGAACATGTCTATTCAATCCCAAATAATCAAACTAGAGACTTTGGCCTCCTTAATGCCTAAACTGGATGAGCACGCTAGCATCAGCAGTTCATTCAACTGTGGGAAAATTCACGAAAACAAGCTTGGGGAAAGTCCCAATGAGAAGATCTTTCTAAATAAATCTCCTTAGATGTCTGAGGAGTTTTAAGTAATGTTGCTAGAATCTCACTGTAGAACATAAAAATGTTCCTGCTTATAGAGAAGGAGAGAAGAAGATTATTTTCACATAATAATCAATCAGAGCAGAGGCATATAGAGGTGTGAGTAGTTAGAATTGGGAGGAAGGTGGCTATGTGTGTGATCTGACATGTAACTTGAGTGTCTCTCATTTTTTGTCTGTAGTCATCTTGATGAAAAAATCATGACTTTTTGCACTGTCACAACAGAACTGTCACTTTTCTTTCACAATCTGTGTTGCTCATTTTACATGCTTTTTCATATTTCCAACAGATAGAGTGATGTTGTTAAGTGTCATCAAGCCAATTTTCGACTCATAGTAGTCAGAGTAGACAGAGTAGAATTGCCCCATAGAGTTTCCTAGGCTGTAATCCTTAAGGAAGCAGATTACTAGGTCTTTCTCCCACAAAGCTGTTGGGTGGGTTCAAACTGCCAACCTTTCAGTTAGCAGCCAAGTGCTTAACTATTGCACCACCAGATGTCCTAAACAGTTAAAAAAAAAAAAATGTTTTTTTTAAATCATTGCTGGTGAGTCAATTTCAGCTCATTAAGGTACCTTTCATTAAATTCTGCATCATTAAAATGTTATAGTGGACCCTAGGGGCTATATTTTCAAGTTGATGGGCACGGTATGTTTACTTGACATTCCAATTTAACACTACCAGGTTAACTTCAAATGAGGGCTATCAAGTATCCACACAAAACTTGAAAAGGTATAAAACATTGCAATAAAGGCTCATTTTTATATGTTCTTATTCTATGCATGGTGACTGTATTGTATGGTGATTGTTCACCAACAGTTGATAGACCAACTTAGTTTGACTCTCAGGAATACCCTTAAATAGCTGTATGATTTTATGCAAGCTATTTAAGCATTTCAAGCTTCAAGCCCTCTTCTATAAACTGATATAACAGCTTCATAAATTGTTGTAAGGAAGAGCATAATACACATAAAGTGCTTAATGCACTTCTTAGAACATAGCAAGCTCTCAATAAGGTTAGTTGTTATCATTGTCATCAAGATTCTAAAACAGAGATATCAGAAATGTTTGACGGGATATTTGTTCTCGAGTCATTTTATGTTGTAATTAACTACAATTTAGTTTGTGAAACGTGCGATATATTTATATTTAGAGTAAAAATTGACAATCTATAAGGCAAAGTGGGTTTGGGTATAGTGTTATAGAATTCCAGGTGAGAAGTCTGAAAGCCCAACTTAAAAGACTTTTACCAGGAAAGAGAATAGCTGGCCATGTCAATAGGAAGACTTAGTTACTAATGAAAGTGCCAAATGCTTGGTAGTAAATACTGCAGGTCAATGGTTCTAGATCTTTAGCATGATTTTGAATCACTTGGAGTGCTTCTTAAAACACAGGTTGCTAGACTCCACCCCCAGAGTTTCTGATTCAGTAGACATGGGATGGTCATTTGCATTTCTTTTAAGTTCCCAGGTGATGCTTAGGCTGCTATCCCAGGGACCACATTTTGAAAACCACTGGTGAAAGTTTTTAGAGAAAGGAGAGAACCCTGGGGGTTCGAGAGTGAGGGCCAAGAACCTGCCAGAAGTAGAGGTCAGAAGAACCCCACCAAGGTCTAATATCCTACCTCCTCAAAAGTCATCAAGTTCCCCAAATCTTACCTACACCTATACCCATTCTTATAACAAAATGAGGAAACCAGTTTATTTTTAAGCAACAGACAGTATTATTTTCAACAATTTTCATGGATTCAGCTGTATCAAATCAATCAAGATTGGGAGCCATTATTCCATATCACTGAAAAAGAATTTCCTTATAAACTCTTAGGAACTGAAGGTTAAAACTTCAGGGTGCATCAGAATTACTTAGGGGAACTAGGACCCACTCTGGACATATTGATGCAAAATTTCTAGGGGTGAAGCCAAAGTAACGGTAGTGTTAACTGGTTCTTCAGGTAATTCTGATGGACACCAAAGATTGCAAAATGCTGACTTAGTCTTAGACCATGTCAGAATCCATTCAATGTTTTTCTCTGGAATGCATACCAGGAACTTGACTTTGTACCAATGTGGGCTCTGAGGCCGTAAGATATAGTGAAATGACCATCAGCTTTGGACTCAGTCTGAATTGAATCTGCTTCTTACCTCTGCCAATAAATAACTGAGTGATGTTGGACACTCTCTGAGTATAGGATCTCTGAGTCTCAGTTTATTTGTCTATCAAATGGGGAGAGTCATACTTAAGTTTATTAGCTAATGATTAGCACTAACATACATAAAATGCTTTCCACGAAGTAATAAGATACTTATTAGGAGTAAAAGATAGGATACACAATGTTCCTGGAAACTGTATCTATGATCATTAACTCTTAACATAGTACCAATAAATAACATCTGAATCCCTTGCTATACTTACAAAGTTTCACATACACTGACTAGTAGGTTATTTCAGACATATAACAGTGCCTGGAAAGTTCCGGTACCAGTTGCTGTCAAGTCAATTCTGATTCATGGTGACCAATGAGAGTCAGAGTAAAACTGCGCTCCTTAGGGTTTTCAATGGCTGCTTTTCTGGAAGTAGATGGCCAGGTTTTTCCTCAAGCCACCTCTGAGTGGACTCGAACCTCCAACATTTTAGTTAGCAACAGAGTATGTTAACTATTTGCACCACCCAGGGACTCCATGTAGGATATAGCAGGCACTTAATAAATATGTATTTATTTGGATAAAACAATACATTATAGTATACACCCCGACCTGACATTACAGTAGAAACCAAAAACCAAACCTGTTGCCATTGAATTGATTCTAACTCATAGCAACCCTATAGTATAGGTGGTAAGAATTCAGAATTTAGAGCCAGACAGTCTGGGTTCAGATCCTGGCTTTGCTACTTAATTTATGACTTGATTTCCTCATTTATTGCATCATGATAATAGAAATTACAATCACCAACATGCTGAAATATTAAATGAATTAGTGTATGTGATGTACTTAAAATGGTACCTTGCACTATACAGCTCTTGCTTTATTATTATTATTACTATTAAGCACATAAATGTTAAAAGGGTGCTAATAAGAGGTTGATGGAGAGAAACAGGAAAAACTTTTTAGGGAAAAGTGAGGTTTGAGCTGTTCTCATAAAGAAAAAAGAAATAATTGTGTATTGTCACAGACTTGAAAAATTTACAAAGCCATTACAGTAACCACTTAGGAAAAGGAAAGCTAAGACCTCTAATAAGTCTGATTACATAGACAATCACCACCGGTAACTAGTGCCTCCAAACTGCATGTTATTTTCCTGGGGATTAGGCAGCAAGAGAGAACGAGACAAGATTGTCTTTCTTACCCAGCAACTGCCATGTTTTTCACTATTCACTGGGACACAGTCTGGATCTATGTGATATATGGGTGAATATTCATATATTAAAAAAAAAAAAAACTGCTGTCCAGTTGATCCTGACTCATAATGACCCTATAGGGCAGAATAGAACTGCTCCTTAGGGTTTCCAAGGAGGAGCTGGTGGATTAGAACTGCTGACCTTTGGTTAGCAGTCCGTGGCTCTTAACTACTGCACCACCAGGGCTCCATTCACAGATAACCAAAAAAAAAAAAAACAAACCCAACCCTGTTGATTCTGACTCATAACAACCCTATAGGACAGAGTAGATCTACCCTATAGAGTTTCCAAGGAGCAGTTGGTGGATTTGAACTGCTGAACTTTTGGTTAGCAGCTGAGCTCTTAACCACTGCGCCACCAGGCCTCCCCATTCATATGTACAAACCAAACCAAACCCGTTGCCATTTAATTGATTCCAACTCATAGTGACAGAGTAGAACTGCCCCCCAGAGTTGCCAAGGAGCGGCTGGTGGATTCAAACTGCCAACGTTTTGGTTAGCAGCCAAGTTCTTAACCACTGCACCAGGAGGGCTGAGTCTCTTTTTTAATTGTAAGAGTGGCCAGATGTAACAACTCATTACTTGCCTTAGAAGGGATATGTTGATATGCCTCAGACCACTGAACCTCTAGAAATTTCTCTGAGGTGGAAGGCCCCTGAATTTTTGTCGGATTTATTTCCCACCTTCTGGAAGACAAAAGTGTCTTGCCAATGTGTCTAGAGTAGTTGCTGCATCCTGCTCACCAGGCCCAATCAGCATAATAGCAACAATATGATAGACCCCTGAGATATCCTGAGGAAAAGACTTAGCCTGCATTGTGAAGTCGGGGTGAGTATTCAGTGATAGGTTTGCAAAAGGTGCTCAGCCCAGTTCTTTCAGAGTAAATCCCTAACAAAGCCTACCTATTGCGGCTCTACTCAAAATCGGCCCTGTGATCAGAATGCTACACAGTGGCCAAGAGTAGCTAAGGAAAGTTGCCCCTGCATTTGGCTTCTTTCCTACAACCACCCTGGTTTTCCCTCTCCCTGTTTATCATCAAATTGTTATTCACAAAGATATGAATGAACGTTTTACGTTACACTCCAATAAATATTTCTCAAATTTAACCACAGCTTAATTCCATCTCAGCAATGCTCCCTTGTGACTGCCACATTAGGCTTAATGAATAATTCATCAGCTTCCCGGGGTGCCGTTCTACTGATCTTAAGTACAAGAAGAATTAAAGAGACGTTTGCCTTTCAGGCCTCCACTTTTTCCTGTTCGCAAATGCACCCGGTGCGCAGCTGTCTTGCAGAGCTAGAGGCGCCACAGGGCGAGCTGGCTGTGGAAGCTGTGTAGGTCGCCGCTAAACTGGTGAAGCCTGAGCCCGGACTCCCTCTTAACCTCCACCTTGCCATGGCACCGGAAGGGTGTTGGCAGTGTCTGGAGACCTCGGCGCTCCCACACACTTGAACAGCATTGCAGTGCAAGCGGCGCGCCGCGCAGGGGACAGAATAGAAGGCTGGCTGCAGGGGAGTGGCGGGCCGCAGGGACATTTCCCAGTGAACCCCATCCACAGGACAGGCAGTTTGGAATCTACACGCTGTTTCTATCTGACCACCCAGCAGGTCTGGCTGTTGCAGTGGCAGCCGGAAGCCTTCTTTCTCCCAATGGGGCTGCGGAGAGAGAAGATGTGGGAAGTGGAGGAGAAATGATACTATAATTTTCTTTTATCTTTCTGCTATCTTCAGTTGATCCCAGGGCAACATGATCTGATTTATTCTTTTTTTTACTGTTTCCGTCATGAAAGGCCAAGAAATTCCTTTTACTGTTTCCTTCTTCCCCCATTCCGGAAAGGAAGCCCTTAGAACTTGCCTATAAGACCCAAAATGTACCACAAATGTAGAAAAGGGCATGGACTCTGCCCCTTCACACCAGACTCTGCCTATTCACTCATAATAAAATCAAAATAATAGCACCACATTTATGTTTACAAGGGTGATTTCGTTTAATACTCCTGAGGTAGGTGTTATTATTACCTTTTTACAGATGAGGCACCATTTTACAGATGAGGACACTGAGGCTTACAAAAGCAAACAAACTTGCCTACCGCTACATAACTAGAAAGCAATTAAACTAGGATTGGAACCTAGATCGGGCAGATTCCAGAACCAGAACTTCAAATCTCCATATTCTCCTCATCTGTCATGAATTCAATTGTGTCCCGCCAAAATATCTGTCAACTTGGCTGCGTCATGATTCCCAGTATTGCATAATTGTGTACCATTTTGTAATCTGATGTGATTTCCTTACGTGTTGTAAATTCAATCACTATGATCTAATAAGATGGATTAGTGGCAGTTATACTGACGAGCTATACAAGACTGGATAGTATCTTAAGCCAATCTCTTTTGAGATGTAAAAGAGAGAAGCAAGCAGAGACACATGGGAGCCTCATACCATCAAGAAAATAGTGCCGGCACAATAGAATATTACGCATTGATAAAGAACAACAATGAAGTTGTGAAACATTGTATAACTTGGTGGAAGCTGGAACTTATTATGCTGAGTGAATTTAGTCAGTCACAGAAGGACAAATACTGCATAAGACCACTATTATAAGAACTCAAGAAAAGGTTTAAACACAAAAGAAAACATTATTTGATGGTTACAGGGGTGGGGTGGGAGGGTGAGGGTTGTTCACTAACTAGGTAGCAGACAAGAATCATCTTAGGTGAAGGGAAGGACAGCACACACAACAGGGGAAGTCAGCACAACTGGACTAAACCAAAGCTAAGAAGTTTCCTGAATACAATCAAATACTTTGAGAGAGGAGCAGGGGTAGGGTTCTGGGGACCATGCTTTCAGGGAACGTCTAGATCAATTGGCATAACAAAGCTGATTAAGAAAATGTTCCCCATCTTACTCTGGCGAGTGGCATCTGGGGTCTTAAAAGCTTGCAAGCGGCCATCTAAGATGCATCAATTGGTCCCAACCACCTGGAGTAAAGGAGAATGAAGAACACCAAAGATACAAGAAAAGTATTAGCCCAAGAGACAGAAAGGGCCACATAAACCAGAGACTTCATCAGCTTGAGACCAGAAGAACTAGATGGTGCCTGGCTACCACCAATGACCACCCTGACAGGGAACACAACAGAGAGTTCCTGATGGAGCAGCAGAAAGATGGGGTACAGAACTCAAATTCTAGTAAGAAGACCAGACTTAATGGTCTGACTGAGACTGGAGGTACCCCAGAAAACATGGCCCCTGGACTCTCTATCAGCCCAAAACTAAAGCAATTTCCGAGGCCAACTCTTCAGACAGGACTTGGACTGGACTGTGGGGCATAAAGTGATACTCATGAAGAGTGTGCCTCTTAGTCAAGTAGATACAAGAGACCAAAGGGGCAGCTTCTGTCTGGAGGTGAGATGGGAAGGCAGACAGGGTTAGGAGCTGGTTGAATGGACATGGGGAATCAGGGGTGGAAAGGAGGAGTGTGCTGTTGCAGAATGGGGTGAGCAATTAGGGTCACATAACAACGTATGTATAAATTTTTGTATGGGAGACTAACTTGAAATGTAAACTTCATTTAACTACAAAAATAAAAAAATAAAATAATAATTAAAAAAAAAGCTGTGCCGGGAGCAGAGCACATCCTTTGGACCTGAGGTTCCTGTGCTGAAATGCTCCCAGACCAAGGGAAGACTGATGCATCACAAGAACCTTCCTCCAGAGCCGACAGAGAGAGAAAGCCTTCTTTTGGAGCTGATGCCCTGAATTTGGACTTGTAGCCACTGGACTTAAAAAGAATAAACTTGTCTTTTTTAATGCCATCCACTTGTGATCTTTCTGTTATAGCAGCACTAGATGACTAAGACATCACCCCATCCCACTCCTTTCTGTAACTGATATCCTCTCTTTTTTTCTACTCTTTGTCAATTACCAGTTGCCACTGAGTTGACTCTGACCCATGGCAACCCTGACTCATGGTGACTCCATGTATGTCAGAGTAGAACTGTGCTCCACAGGGTTTTCAATGGCTATTTTTTTTTTTTTTTTGGAGGAAAATCACCAGGACTTTCTTCCGAGGTGCTTCTGGGTGGATTTAAACCTCCAAACTTTTGGTTAGCAGCAGAGTACATTAATCATTTGTACCACCCAGGGACTCCTTTCTACTCTTTACTTTTCCTTTTAAATTTCTATCTCAGTTTACAACTTGACCTACATGCATGGCAAGCCCCGGGTCTTTGTTTTCTCTGTTTGGTGGTAAGAACAGTGAATGCATTGGAGTCAATAAGCTTAGTTCTCTTAGCCTTTAAACTTTCCTTGATTTTTGAAATTCTTATTGGAGCTATTTTACTTTTTTTTTTTATAGTTGTAGTTTAAATGAAGTTTACATTTCAAGTTAGTCTCCCATACAAAAATTTATACATACTTTGTTATGTGACCCTAATTGCTCACCCCATTCTGCAACAGCACACTCCTCCTTTCCACCCCTGATTCCTCACGTCCATGCAACCAGCTCCTAACCCTGTCTGCCTTCCCATCTCACCTCCAGACAGAAGCTGCCCCTTTGGTCTCTTGTATCTACTTGACTAAGAGGCACACTCTTCACGAGTATCACTTCATGTCCCGCAGTCCAGTCCAATCCCTGTCTGAAGAGTTGGCCTCGGAAATTGTTTCAGTTCTGGGCTGATAGAGAATCCAGGGGCCATGCTTTCAGGGATGCCTCCTGTCTCAGCCAGACCATTAAGTCTGGTCTTCTTACTAGAATTTGAGTTCTGCACCCCACCTTTCTGCTGCTCCATCAGGGACTCTCTGCTGTGTTCCCCGTCAGGGTAGTCATTGGTGGTAGCCAGGCACCATCTAGTTCTTCTGGTCTCAAGCTGATGAAGTCTCTGGTCTATGTGGCCCCTTCTGTCTCTTGGGCTAATACTTTCCTTGTGTCTTTGGTGTTCTTCATTCTTATTGGAATTATTTTAAATATGATTCAGCAAAAATACCAATATGGTCTAGATTGCCAAGAAACTCACTAAAATCATATGCAAGAACTGGTGCATCCAGGTGACATATTAGAAGACTCTGGACTTGAACTCAAAATATTAAAATACTTTGGTTTTAGTGCTGCCACTAAGGAGCTCTGGTGGTGCAATGGTTAAAAACTCAGCTGTTAACAGAAAGGTCAGTGGTTCAAATCCACCAGTGGCTCTATAGGAGAAAGATGTGGCAATCAGTTTCCATGAAGATTGCAGACTTGGAAACACTATGGGCAGTTCTACTCTGTCCTACAGGGTCACTATGAGTTGGAATCAACTTGACAGCTCACAACAACAACAGTAATAGTGCTGCCACTGTTCCGTGCTATCTGGGTGACCATGGGTAAGTCACTTTAACTCTCTGAGCTTAGTTTCCATATCAGTAAAATGGAGAAAGCGATAGGATCTACCCCACCATCACTGTGGTGAAGATTAAAAAGTTAATGTATGTGAAGTTATTGCATATGCTCTTTGCTCTCTATATAACCTTCTCTCTGCCACCTTTCACAAATGCTTTGCAACCGAGGGAAGGAGGTGGCAGTATGAGGGGTAGGGGAAACAGGACAAATAAATCTGCTGTTTGGAAGACAAGCAGAGCAGCTCTTAGGAAGAGCTGCTGATTCTCCTTTCTTCCAGGGCCCTCCATTCTCAGGACTAACTCCCAGTTGTCCCTTGACCCTCAGCTCCCCTGAAGGGCTTTTGGAAGAGGGACACAACCTGGTTACCACAGTTTTAAAACTCAGGTCTAAATCATAACCTACTTGCCTCATTTCCTTGATACAGACAACCTACAAACAAGTAACAGAAAATGCCCACTGTCAGTTCTTTTGTTACACAAAAAGAAAAAAAAAAAAATGATGTACTCCCTGGTTGTGCAGAAAAAGCTAGATGAGGGAGGCACCAGGTGTTTGCCCCTTCACCCTAGGCCATAATCAGAAATAGAGACACATGATGGAATTATTTCTTCATGGGTTAGTTTCTTGTAGGTAGGTTAGAGGCGGAAAGAAGAAAAAGAAAAGAAAAGCAAGACATCTAAGGCTTCTGGAAATCATTACAGCCAAAGAGGATGGATGGCTTTCTTCTCAGGTTGGCTCACTTTGTCTCTGGGGAACAACTTTGACCTTTGTTTCTTCATTGCATGCCTTATTCCCTGCAAAGGAGCATTGCACTATTCCTGAAAGTCAATACTGAGCAGCCAGCTGTCTTTCCTTCCTTCCCATGTTAATACCTTGCAGGGCAGCCTTCACAATCCATTTCCGTCTCTTGGTTTCCCAGTCTCTGCTGCCCTTCTCCCTCTCTATCTCATTCTTCTCACTAGTGCAAAGCTCCCCCATGTTATGATTGCATTGTTTTCTGGCCTGTCTCAAGTAGGGAGACATTAAAGGCCATTATCCGCACCCTCCTCCACACCTACAGTAGGACTTTTCCAAGTTCTTTTCTTTTTTCGGTATGAATATCTTTTTACATGGAGGAAGAGCAAAAGGCCAGGCAAATTTGTGACAATAAACATACATAAACTGAAGCAATGGAGCAGGAGTAGTTATGTGGGAAGGAAAGCCTAAGGCCACCTGTTTGGAGTAGATTAGTGAAGCTTAAACAAAAACATCCCCAAGCCTCCATTCAACCCCCAGGAAAATGGTGCATTTTCCAACTTCTTACTCCCATCATTTTCTGAAAACGGAGAATAAAGAGAGGCAAACATAAGAGCAGATGGGGACATGATTATCTCAGAGAAAGGATGAAGCATTTGATGGTGCACATAGGGTGGTCTGTACTTTTTTACAGAGTGGGAGAGGAAGCAACAGCTGCAGGGCTTGCCTCTGCTGAACAACTCCTGGTGAGCTGGAACTACAGATGTTTTATTTTATGGGGGGTGCCCAGCTTTCCTCAGTTAGAACATATCTGCTTTTTTAGGACAGTACCTAATACCACAGTGACAGTATTTCCTGAGTCAAAAAGGCAAAACAATTTAGCTCAACAAGGACTTTTTAAAACGTAAATGCATTTATATAAAGTTATATAAATACATTTATATAAGAATTCCACCATCCAATTGTCAGTTTGTCTTATTGTAGTGGTTTGAGTGTTGCTATGATGCTAGAAGCTATGCCACCAATATTTCAAACGCCAGCAGCGTCACCCATGGTGGACAGGTTTCAGAGGCGCTTCTAGACTAAGACAGACTAGGAAGGAAGGCCTGGTGATCTACTCCAAAACTTAGCCAATGAAACCTATGGATCACAACAGAATATTGTCCAATATAGTCACTCCTCACTTATCAACACAGTTAAGATTCCAAAGACTAGGTCATTATGCGAAAATTGGTATTATGTGAAAACGGAAGATGACCACATCAGATCAAAAATGGAGAATAACTACATCATCGTATAACTGCCAAATCACATCATTACATAACTGCCAAATCACTGAGAATCATGGCCCAACCAAGTTGACATGTAACTTTAACCATCTCTTCCAGCATTACTCTTACCTCGTTATTTGGCGTTTGTTATTGCCAGATGTACATAGTTGATGAGCAAAAGAGCTGCATAGTAGTTTTTTTGCTATTGTCATAAACGCAAAATGTCAAATAACAAGGTAGTCAATAAGTGAAGAGTAAGTATATAGTGCTAGAAGATGAGCCCCCTAAGTTGGAAGGCACTCAAAATACACGTGCTGCTACAATGGTCTAGAGTATATCAACAATCATGAAGATGATGCAGGCAACATTTCATTCTGTTCTACATAGAATCACCATGAACTGGAGCCAACTGTACAGTAGCTAACAGCATATAAGAATTAAATCATTTTATTAGAAAATAATAAAGCTATATAAAATTAAGACTGTTCTAGAAAAATCTGGAACATATTTGTGCTGTCCCATACTTGTAATCATTGTTGCTTCCTTCAAGCATATGATTGCATGCATACCACACACACACACACACTCATACACACACTTACACACACACACTTGTTAGGGGCTGTCAAGTTGGTTCCAACTCATGGCGACCCTATGCAACGCAGAACAAAACACTGCCTGGTCCTGAGCAATGCTCACAATTGTTGTTATTCTTGAGCCCATTGTTGCAGCCACTGTGTTAGTTTATCTCAGTGAGGATCTTCCTCTTTTTTGCTAACCCTGTGCTTTACCAAGTGTGATGTCCTTCTCCAGGGACTGATCCCTCCTGACAACATGTCCAAAGTATGTAAGACATAGTCTCACCATCCTTCCTTCTAAGGAGCATTCTGGTTGTGCTTTTCCCAAGACAGATTTGTTCTTTTGACAGTCCATGGTATATTCAATATTCTTTGCCAACACCACAATTCAAAGGTGTCGATTCTTCTTTGGTCTTCCTTATTCATTGTCCAGCTTTTGCATGCATATGATGCTATTGAAAATACCATGGCTTGGTTCAGGAGCCCCTTAGTCTTTAAGGTGACATCTTTGCTTTTCAACACTTTAAAGAGGTCTTTTGCATCACATTTTCCCAATGCAATGCGTCTTTTGATTTCCTGACTGCTGCTTCCATGGGTGTTGATTGTGGATCCAAGTAAAATGAAATCCTTGACAACTTCAATCTTTTCTCCGTTTATCAGGATGTTGCTTATTAGTCCAGTTGTGAGGATTTTTGTTTTCTTTATGTTGAGGTGTAATTCATACTGAAGGCTGTGATCGTTGATCTTCAGCAGTAAATGCTTCAAGTCTGCTTCACTTTCAGGAAAAAAGGTTGTGTCATCTGTATATCGCAGGTTATTAATGAGTCTCCCTCCAGTCCTCATGCCCATTTCTTCTTCATATAGTCCAGTTTCTCAGATTATTTGCTCAGCATACAGATTGAATAGGTATGGTGAAAGGAGGCAACGCTGACGCACACCTTTCCTGACTTTAAACCACGCAGTATCTCCTTGTTCTGTCTAAACAACTGCCTCTTGATCTGTGTACAGTTTCCTCATGAGCACAATTAAGTGTTCTGGAATTCCTGTTCTTCACAATGTTATCCATAATTCATTATGATCCACACAATTGAATGTCTTTGCATAGTCAATAAAACACAGGTAAACATCTCTCTGGTATTCTCTGCTTTCAGCCAGGATCCATCTGACATCAGCAATGATATTCCTGGTTCCACATCCTCTTCTGATCCGGCCTGAATTTTTGGCAGTTCCCTGTAGACATACTGCCACAGCGCTTTTGAATGATCTTCAGTAAAATTTTGCTTGCATGTGATATTAATGATATTGTTTGATAATTTCCACATTCGTTTGGATCTCCTTTCTTGGGAATAGGCATAAATACGGATCTCTTCCAGTCGATTGGCCAGGTAGCTGTCTTCCAAATTTCTTAGCATTGACGAATGAGTGCTTCCAGCGCTGCATCCTTTTGTTGAAACATCTCAATTGGTATTCCGTCAATTCCTGAAGACTTGTTTTTCACCAATGCCT
The DNA here is from genome assembly GCA_030035585.1 of Dugong dugon. Taxonomy (NCBI): domain Eukaryota; kingdom Metazoa; phylum Chordata; class Mammalia; order Sirenia; family Dugongidae; genus Dugong; species Dugong dugon. The sequence goes on from CM057465.1 coordinate 49,298,780, forward strand.
TCAGTGCAGCTTGGGCTTCTTTCTTCAGTACCATTGGTTCCCGATCATATGCTACCTCTTGAAATGGTTGAACATCAACCAATTCTTTTTAGTATAATGACTCTGTGTGTTCCTTCTATCTTCTTTTGATGCTTCCTGCATCGTTTAATATTTTCCCAATAGAATCCTTCACTATTGCAACTCGAGGCTTGAATTTTTTTTTTCAGTTCTTTCAGCTTGAGAAATGCCGAGTGTGTTCTTCCCTTTCTGTTTTCTATCTCCAGCTCTTTGCACATATCATTAGAATACTTTATTTTGTCTTCTCAAGCTGCCCTTTGAAATCTTCTGTTCAGATATTTTACTTCATCATTTCTTCCTTTTGCTTTAGGTATTCAATGTTCAAAAGCAAGTTTCAGAGTCTCTTCTGACATCCATTTTGGTCTTTTCTTTCTTTCCTATCTTTTTAATGACCTCTTGCTTTCTTCATGTATGATAGCCTTGATGTCATTCCACAACTCATCTGGTCTTCAGTCATTAGTGTTCAATGTGTCAAATCTGTTCTTGAGATGGTCTCTACATTCAGGTGGGATATACTCAAGGTCATACTTTGGCTCTCGTGGACTTGTTCTAATTTTCTTCAGTTTCAGCTTGAACTTGCATATGAGCAAGTGATGGTCTGTTTCACAGTCAGCCCTTGGCCTTGTTCTGACAGATGATATTGAACTTTTCTATCGTCTCTTTCCACAGATGTAGTGGATTTCATTCCTGTGCATTCCATCTGGCGAGGTCCATGTATGTATAGTTGCCGTTTATGTTGGTGAAAAAAGGTATTTGCAATGAAGAAGTCATTGGTCTTGCAAAATCTTATCATGCGATTTCCGGCATCATTTCTATCACCAAGGCCATATTTCCCAACTACCAATTCTTCTTCTTTGTTTCCAACTTTTGCATTGCAATCACCAGTAATTATCAATGCATCCTGATTGCATGTTCGATTAATTTCAGACTGAAGAAGTTGGTAAAAATCTTCAGTTTCTTCATTTTTGGCCTTAGTGGTTGGTGTGTAAATGTGACTAATAATTGTATTAACTGGTCTTCCTTGTAGGCATGTAGATATTATCCTATCACTGACAGCGTTGTACTTCAGGATAGATCTTGAAATGTTCTTTTTGATGATGAGTGCAATGCCATTCCTCTTCAAGGTATCATTCCTGGCATAGTAGACCATATGGTTGTCCGATTCAGAAGGGCCAATACCAATCCATTTCAGCTCACTAGCCTAGGATATTGATGTTTATGTGTTCCATTTCATTTTTGACGATTTCCAAATTTCCTACATTCATATTTCGTACATTCCATGTTCTGATTATTAATCGATGTTTGCAGCTGTATCTTCTCATTTTGAGTCACACCACTTGGGCTAATGAAGGTCCCAAAAGCTTGACTCCCTTCACATCATTAAGGTCGACTCTACTTTGGGGAGGCAGCTCTTCCCAAGTTGTCTTTTGAGTGCCTTCCAAACTGGGGGGCCCATCTTCCGGCACTACATCAGACAATGTTCTGCTGCTATTCATAGGGTTTTCACTGGATAATTCTTTTCAGAAATAGACTGCCAAGTCCTTCTTCCTAGTCTGTCTTAGTCTGGAAGCTCAGCTGAAATCTGGCCACCATGGGTGACCCTGCCGGTATCTGAATACTGGTGGCATAGCTTCCAGCATCACAGCAATGCAAGCCCCCACAGTATGACAAACTGACAAACGTGGGGGCACACACTTACTACTCTAAAATCCAGGAATCTTTCTATGTGGTTTTCAAGTGTCAGCCACTTATCCTGATCATTGATGCATTTTATTTTATTTTAGATTAAGGTTTACAGAGCAAATTAGCTTCTCATTGAACAATTAATACGATATTGTTTTGTAACGTTGGTTGCTACCCCCCCGACATCTCAACACTCTCCCCTCCTCCACATTGGGTTCCCCATTACCAGCTTTCCTGTCCCCTCCTGCCTTCTCGTCCTTGCCCTGGGCTGGTGTGAGCAGTCTCCTTTTGTATAATGGGTCTGTCTAATCTTTGTCTGAAGGGCGAACCCCAGAAGTGACTTCAGTATTGAGTTATTGAGTTAAAAAGGAGTCTGGGGACCATACTCTAGAGGTTTCTCCAGTCTCTGTCAGACCAATAAGCCTGGTCTTTTTTTGTGTGTGTGTGTGTGAGTTTAGAATTTTCTTCTACATTTATCTCTAGCTCTGTCCAAGACCCTCTATCATGATCCCTATCAGAGCAGTTGGTGGTGGTAGCCGGGCACTGTCTAGTTGTGCTAAACTCAGTCTGGTGGAGGCTGTAGTAGTTGTGGTCCATTAGTCCTTTGGACTAATCTTTCCCTTGTGTCTTTGGTTTTCTTCATTCTCTCTTGCTCCAGATGGTGTGAGACCAGTGAAGTATCTTAGATGGCTGTTTGCAAGCTTTTAAAGACCCCAGATGCTATCCATGAAAGTAGGTTGTAGAACATTTTCTTTATAAACTATGTTATGCCAGTTGAGCTAGACATTCCTCGAGACCATGGTCCCTAGCCCTCAGCCCAGTAATTTGGTCCCTCAGGGAGTTTGGATGTTTCTATGGAGCTTCCATGACCTTGCCTTGGTCAAGTTGTTCTGGGTTCCCCAGTATTGTGTACTATCTTATCCTTCATCAAAGTTACCAGTTATCTATTGTCTATTTAGTGTTTTCCCTCCCCAATCCTTCCCTCCCTCGTAACCATCAAAGATTATTTCTTTCTGTGTGTAAACCTTTTCATGAGTTTTTATAATAATGGTCTCATACACTATTTGTTCTTTTGTGATTGACTTATTTCACTCAGCATAATGTCTTCCAGATTCATGCTGTTGTGAGATGTTTCGCAAATTCATCATTGTGTAGTATTTCATCTTGTGCACGTACCACAGTTTGTTTATCCATTCATCTGTTGATGGCACTTAGGTTGTTTCCATTTTTTTGCTATTGTGAACAATGCTGCAATGAACATGGGTGTGCATATGTCTATTTGTGTGACGAATCTTATTTCTCTAGGATATAGTCCTAGGAGTGGGATTGCTGGATCACATGGTATTTCTATTTCTTGCTTTTTAAGGAAGCACCATATCGTTTTCCAAAATGGTCATTGACACATTTTAATTGTATCCTCCTGGAGAACATTTTAATCCCAAAGAGTTCTATATTAGGGAAGACTTGATGCCCAGCTGATTTGGAAGGTGAGCATAGTAGTTCATGGTTATGCTACCATTTAGACAAATGGCTCGGCCTTCAAATTCCACTATGTGGACCATGGTATTAGGACACAGTGATGACTGGAGTGTAAATTGGTATGTATTATTCAGAGGCAGATTGGTGATTATTATTAAATGTCCATTCCCTTTAACCCAGAAATTCTACTTTTAGAATGTTTAAGGATTTTTATAACCGCAGTGTTCTCAGAGTAAAAATTAAAAATAACATAAATGTCCATCAATAATAAATTGGTTAAGTAATCGGTATTTCCATGAAAAAAAACATGATATGGTTCCATATGTATTGACATGTATGGGGATTACAAACAACATATACAAGATGATTGAATTTTGTTATATAGATGGATATAAATATAAAGATTTAGATGAAGATATAGCTATAAAATATAAATATAAAATAAATACAGTATAGATAGAACAGAGATACAGATATAGATATAAATGTAGATATAGACGTAGATATAGATGATATAGACATGTCTATGTTTTGGGTATACATAAAAAAACAAAATGCTAACAGGGTTATGTCTGGATGGGGTGATTATACGTAATACTCTTTTGTATAAAAATATCAGCATTTTCTGATTTTTTTTACAATGAAAAAGTATTACTATTATAAACAGAAAATATAATAAAGCTGTGTTAACCAAATCACACTATGTGGAGCGTACTTACCAACCCTGTGCGTAGTCAGTTCTGCTCCTAAGTACATGAGACTAGTTCAGCAAAGACAGCAGCAGAGCTTCGAATCAGTTCCTTTGGGTTTGACTCACGGCTGATAATTTGCATTTCTAACAAGTTCCCAGGCAATGATAACGCAGCTAGTTAGGGACCAGTTCTGAGAACCAGTAGAGAGTGGTGGTCTCAAAATTTATTTACATAAGAATCACCTGGGGATCTTGTTAAACTGTAGATTCTGATTCTGTATATCTGGGGTGGAAATACAAGTTCTCAACAGGGGTTCAAACTGGAACGAACCAGTTTGAAGCCCTGGATGGCAGTCTTTATTCTAGTGCCAGCTGAGAATGACGTGGAGTGGATTCCTGCTGGAGCTGCAGTCTGGCTGGCCTCTAAGCTCTGTTTTCAGTCTGAGACGCTAGCATTTTGGCAACACTCTATTCCTAGTACCAAAATGGTGACTGGACAAATAATTCCACAAATTTAGCTATGACTGATTTATAATAGATGAATTGGTTCTTTAACTTGGGAGTTTGAGAAACAATAAGGGTAATTTACCAAGAAAACTCAAAACAAGATGAAAGAACAGCTTTAGTTAACGATTGACATGGAATCGTTTCCTATGATCTTTAAGTGTATATGTATAGGTACACACACACACCTACATAGGTATATTTGGCATATTCATGGATGTATTGTTCATTCCCAGCAATTCCTTTTACTGCATATCAGGCAGTAGTTGAGGCATTGTAAACCTTTGCCTGGATGGTGATTCAGCGTAACACAGCAGCTAATTCTTGACTTTTGGATTTCAAGAAAAAAAATTGAAACTCGTAACAGAGACAATCGTATGAAAGAAAAATAGTCAATCTCCTGAAGGACTCTTAATATATTATTTTTAGCTCTTAAAGAATAGATATGTAAGAGTGATTTTTATTGTAAGAGTACATCATCCATCCCAACCTCCACCCCAACCTACAGAGCGAGGAAGGAAGGAGAAAAGAGTCAGTGAAAAAGCAAGAAGTCTAGATGCTGGTGAATGTCTCTGAGAAGGGGCTGTGAACCTAGCCTCCTCTCCTAGTCTAAGTCAGGGCAGTGAGGTAATGAAACAGAAATTCTAGGTTAGTCAGAGATTCTGAGAACAGAAGGTCACATGCCTTGTTTAGCAGGTGAAGCAAGGGAGGAGAGGGAAAGGCTACACTCAGCATAGGATGATGACCTGGAATATCAATTGACTGTGGGGTATGTATGAGCAGAAAGGCCTATAGCAGCTTCCCATAGTCCCTGTACACCACCAGGGACATAGCAATCAGCCAAGACCATCATAGTTGTGGCATTGGGTTGCAATGGGCTCGGAGAGGCCATGCAGTTGGGGTGGGGGCGGGGGGCACTATAACTGCTTTCTGATGCTTTGATTCTATGTTTGACCCCAAAATGTAAACGTAAAATCAAGAAGAACAGGAAGGAAAAAAGATCACATTTACCTTACTAAGCTAAAGATGCTACCACTTGTTAAATCAGGGATTTTGTTGGACATTAAGTTCAATTACAGAAAACTTGAAAAAATAATTCACAACATGGGTTTGTGCCTGAGTGTTGTACCTGATTCACGTAAGCTAAGAACTGTGAGGTCTTCTTTTTTCCCCAAGGAATTCTTGGCTATAGCCTCAGTCACCTTGTTGTCTTATCTCTTTCCAATCTTGCTGACCACCCACCCCTATACTATGCTGATTACCCTGGCTAGCTACACAGTTGAAATGGACCTCACACAGGCCACGGCGCTTTTCTGGGCTGCTCTGTCAGTACATACATGAGTCCTCAGATAGGCCCTCTTAGCACTGTTACAAAGACCATTTATTGGCCTCTTATTAGGGATGAAAGAAATGAGTTTGGAGTAAATAGTCACTATTTTGAAGGAGTTTTGCTATTTCCTTTTAAAAACTCTTTCCAATATTTCCATCCACACACACACATACAAATACTTTCTTTCAAAATATACATTTTCCGCTGATAGACACAAACATCCTGATCTTTGTATCAAAATGTTGTCCAGCTAAACCAGGAAAGATAAACACAAAACAAAACCACCAACACTGCATCACAACACAAACCTTACAGAACCCTTAAAATCTTTTAATCCCCCATTACCTCTAGACATACACTGTAAATAAGAAAAAGTGCATTCTCTAGCCCAGTCCTACAGAATGTGAAAAAAGGGGTTGGTAAGGCCAAGCTAGAGTGCAAGAGACTATATGAAGATGTCTTTGTATTCAAAAATGTTGTACTCGAGAGATTAGCCCCAACAGGCCCAGTGAAAAACGATCTAGTGAAGGAAGCAGAAAGGACTACTGCACAGAGTCAAAACTTCAGGAGCAACCATTGGAAGCAGTCAAAATTGAAATTAGACAGAAGTAAATTCAACTTGAATAATGCTTTTGAGAATATCAGTTCCACTGAGTTTGTGTATATTTTCTATATTATTAGAAATTTCACCCTGAGAGACAGGCACAAACAATGTAGTCACATTATACAAAAAATGCACCATTTTTATTCTTCTCCTTACTCCAGGATGTCCCTTATGCAAACATCCACTGGCCTCCAGTTTGACAATAGAGCTCTACAGTCATTCTAGCATGCAGGTAAAATTCAATATTCATTCTATAGAAAATTTCCAAGCAACATGGGAGTCTTATGCTGTATATTTAACTGATGGAATACTAGTGTTTTACTAATCTGGCAGTTATGAGCCAGATAAATTTGAGCCAAGAGGAAACAATTAGAACCTGTAGTACTATCACTCTGCGGTGTAATTGCTTGTTTATGCGGTGACTTGGCACAACTAGAGTGTCATCTCTCCTAGGCCAAGAACTGTGTTCTTTTTTATAGGATATCCTTAGTCCCCAATTGTCATTGAGTAATAAGTGAACGAGTTTCTTAGAATTTTCAAGATCGAAGGTGATGACAAGCTGAACTCAGGGGGTAACAGTGGCAAAATTTAAATATTTTCAGTGAGGTCACCTCCAACAGGTTCAGAATGGGAGTATACACATGCATGACGGTGGTGTAAGGTCTCTGATTCTACTCAGCCTGGTTTGGACAAGGGCCAGGATCTGTAAACCTTTGATGAAGATAGGTCCAGCCTGCATCATAGAGATGACCGAAGTCAGCACATTAAGTGGAGTTCTGAGAAAAATAACTAAGAAATAGATCACATTCCAAGGAGTTAAGTGTGTTTACAGGTACAAAACCCTGTGTCAGTGATTGTCAGTAAAGTGATTGAGCATTTAATAGCAGAAGGATCCAGAAATCCTCAATGCCTGTATGTAGTACAGAATCTGACTGCTTGATATATGTCATAGAGTATTCTCAATCTTTTCTATCTTTCTAGCTATATATATAAAAAGCAAACATTACAGAGAAATGTAAGATCCCATTTAACTACTAACTACCCTAAGCCATATCTCTTTGCCTCTCTCTCTCTCTATCCCCTCTCTAGGTAACCTGTTAAGAGTTTGATTTTCATTAATCCATATTTTTCTATGATTTTCATTACTTTCATTATTTTATTACTATGTATTATCTTATTGTTGTTTTGAGTGGGTTATTTTGGCAGGTTTTTTTTTTTTTTTTTTGCTTGTTTTTAATAAGTGAAGCGTATCTTACCCATAGCAAGTGAACGAATCTGAAGAATTCAATTCAGGAAATTTTTACATATATATGCAGTTATGAAACTACCAGTCAATTAATACTTTGAAATTTTCTACATCTTAGAAGTCTCCCTCATGTCCTTTCCAAGTCTGTATCTCCCTAAAGTTAACCATTATGCTCATTTCTATCACCATATTAGTTTTGGCAGATCTAATTCTTGGACCTAAGGCTCCCCCTCATCACTGTCGTTTATAGATTATAGATTTTCAAAGAACTAGAATATGAACAGTAAAATAGACTGGTTGCAAAATGATATAGAACATTTTGACATGGTTCAGAATACCTTTGCTTCAAGGTCAACGTGATTAGGAGGAAAGGCTGATTGCAGGGCAAGTACGCGGACAACAGAGGTTTCCTGAATTATTAATATCTTCACTCCCTGATCCACAGATGGAAGGTCAGTTTACCTTAAACCTAAAGACAGACAAAGTCTTTTGAGGTTTCCAGAGGTTTGGGAAGGCAGGGCTTCATAAAGCGAAGCCAGGGGGTGGGGGGTGGGGGGACAGGGAAGATTGTTTAAAACCATTCTGAGGAATCTGCCTTCACATGTGTACCCTGAGGAATTAGAAAGAGGACTGCCTTTGGTTACCTGGGCTGTACTACTAGCTGTGCAACATCAGAGTCAGGGAGAGGTCTCCCCACAAACTCCAGTGGGGAGCAGAAGAGACATATCAAATCTTCCTCTATGCTATAATGCTATGACTCTATTCCAGACCCCTGGGGATGTTCGGGCCATGTCCACCTGGGACATTGTCATGACAAATATAGTATTTACTGAGCATCTACTCTGGGCCACTACATAGGAGGAATTTTATATACATTATCCTAATTGATCCTCCAACAGCAACCTCATTTTGTAGGTATTATTACTGTTAGTATTGTTATTACCCTTACTTTACAGATAAAGAAATCATGAGTCAAAAAATTAAGTGATTGCCACACACACACAAAAAAATCACATGAAATTAAGGGTTGGCTGACACGGAACCCAGGTCTGCCAAACTTCCAGCTTGGGACACATTCTTGCCTGTGATAGATTGGTTGTAATAATGGCCCCAATTCTTCACCCTTCCCTGGATCTGTCCCCTTGCCATGTGTGCAGCGCCTGCTTGTTTTGACTCTGCACTCAGTCATGGGACTTGTTTCGGCCAATGGGATGACATAAACTGAGACTTGGAAAGCACGTTCACAGTCGGGCCTTCCTGCTGTTACTCCTCTGTCATGGCCTGAGAACATGTGTGGACTAAACAGGAACAGTGCCAAGTCATCCCAATAGTCCACTGAGGCCATCAGCCAAGCAACACCCAGACATGTGAGTGAGCCCAGCCTAGATCAGCTAATACCCTAAACTTCTGAGCTACATAGACACTTCTTGTTGTAAGCCACTGAGACTGTGTGATTGTTATGCAGAATTATTTTGGCACTAGATTACAGATACACTGCTCCTCTAGGCAGACTTCGTGGGTTTGAATCCTAGCTCCAACACTAGCTGGGCAAACTTGAGGTGTTATTCAACCTCTCTGAGTCTCAGTTTCCTCATCTATAAGAAGGGGATAATAATCATATCGACTCATGGGTCTTTTCTAAAAGTTTAAAAACTTTTTATGAGGTATAAATTATAGAATACGTCACACAAATTGTCAGTGTACATCTTGATGGGTTTTTGCATATACTTATATACCTACATATATATATATATATATATATATATATATATATACACTTATACAACCAGCACCCAGATCAAAATATTTTCAGACCTCCAAAATATCCTCTCATCCCTTCCTATCAATAACTCCTCAAAGGTAACCAATATTCTGATTTCTAGCATGATTGATTAGTTTGCCTGTTTTTGAAATTCATGCAAATGGGATCATACAACTTGTACTCCTTTGTGCTTAGCTTGCAGGAGACAGATGTGGCAGTCTGCTCCCATGAAGATTTACAGCCTCAGAAACCCTATGGGACAGTTCTAATCTGTCCTATAGGGTAGCTAGGAGTTGGAATTAACTGTGGGTTTGAGTGCTTAACTTCTTTTGCTTCACATTGTGTCTGTGAGATCATGCCTTAGTGAATAGCAGCGGTATGTTCATTATCATTGCATTGTAAATTTCATTGTATGACTATACCACAATTTATTATCCATTTTACTGTTGATGGATGTTTGAGTTGATTCCAGTTTGGAGGAATTATAAATAAGGCATTATGGACATTCTTGTACATGTCTTTTAGTGAATATAAGTGCACATTTCTGTTCCACTCATACTTGCAGGAGTAGAACTACTGGTTCATATGGTATAAATACATTTACCTCTAGCAGATACTGCAAAACAAGTTTACAAACCTCTTGTATCAATTGACAAACCCACTAGCAAGGTATGAGAGTTCCAGTCAATTCACATTTTTATTTTTTATTTTTTAGATTTTCTTTCTTATTGTGCTTTCAGTGAAAGTTTACAGATCAATTTCTCATACAAAACTTCATACACGTATTGTTATGTGACACTAGTTGCAATCCCTATAATGTGACAGCATGCTCCCTCTTTCCACCCTGGGTTTCCTGTGTCCTTCCAACCAGCTCCTGTCCCTTCCTGCCTTCTCATTCTGCCTCCGGACAGGAGTCGCCCATCTGGTCTCATGTATCTGCTTGAACCAAGAAGCACACTCTTCACAAGTATTATTTTATGTTCCATAGTCCAGTCTAATCTTTGTCTGAAGAGTGGGCTCTTCATGGTTTTAGTTCTGGGTTAACACAGTGTCTGGGGGCCATGGCTTCAGGAGTTCCTCCAGTCTCAGTCAGACCATTAAGTCTGGTCTTTTTGCATGAATTTGAGTTCTGCTCCACACTTTTCTCCTGCTCCAGCAGGGCCTCTCTGTCACTGGTGGTAGGTGGGTACCATCTAGTTCTTCTGGTCTCAGGCTGATGGAGTCTCTGGTTTATGTGGCCCTTTTGTCTCTTGGGCTAGTATTTTCCTTGTGTCTTTGGTGTTCATTCTTCTTTCCTCCAAGTGGGTTGGGACCAACTGAAGAATCTTAGATGGCTGCTCGCAAGCTTTTAACTCCAGATGCTACTCACCAAAGTGGAATGCAGAACATTTTCTTAATAAATTTTCTTATGCCAATTGATCTAGATGTCCCCTGAAACCATGGTCCCCAGACTCCAGCCCCAGCTACTCTGTCCCTCTAAGTGTTTGGCTGTGTTCCAGAAACTTCTGAGTTTTTGGTTTAGTCCAGTTGTGCTGACTTCCCCTGAACTGTGTGCTGTCCTTCCCTTAACCTAAGATGATTCTTATCCACTATCTAGTTAGTGAATTCCCCTCCCCCTCTCCCCCACCCTTATAATCATCATAGAATATTTTTTTCTGTGTTTAAATCTTTTCTTGAGTTTTTATAACAGTGGTCTCATACAATATTTGCTCTTTTGCGACTGACTAATTTCACTCAGCATAATGCCTTCCAGATTCATTCACGTTGTCAGATGTTTCTTGGACTCATCATTGCTCTTTATCTTTGCGTAGTATTCCATTTGTGTATGTACCATAATTTGTTTGTCCATTCATCTGTTGATGGGAACCTAGGTTGTCTCCATCTTTTTGCTATTGTGATCAGTGCTGCAGTGAACATGGGTGTGCATGTATCTATTCGTGCAATGGCTCTTATTTCTCTAGGATATAATCCAAAGAGTGGGATTGCTGGATCGTATGTTATTTGTATTTCTAGCTTTTTAACCAAGTGCCAAATTGATTTCCAAAGTGGTTGTATCATTTTACATTCCCACCAGCAGTGCATAACTATTCCAGTCTCTCCACAACCCCTCCGATATTTATTACTTTGTGTTTTTTGGATTAGTGCTCGCCTTGTTGGGGTGAGATGGTATCTCATTGTAGTTTTGATCTGCATTTCTGTAATGGTTAATTTCCCCATGTATCTGTTAGCCACCTGAATGTCTTCTTTAGTGAAGTGTTTTGTTCATATCCTTTGTCCATTTTTAAATTGAGTCATTTGTCTTTTTGTTGTTGAAGTGTTACAGTATATTGTAGATTTTAGAGATCAGACCCTGACTGGATATGTTATAGCCAAAAAATTTTTCCCAGTCTGTAGGTTGTCTTTTTACTCTTTTGGTGAAGACTTTTCATGAGCAAAACTGTTTTATTTTTAGGAGCTCCCAGTTATCTAGTTTCTCTCCTTGTGTTTGTGCATTGTTAGTTATGGTTTGTATTCTGTTTATGCCATGTTTAGGGCTGTGTTGTTCCTATTTTTTCTTCCATGATCTTTATCATTTTAGATTTTATATTTAGGTCTTTGATCCATTTTCAGTTAGTTTTTGTGCATGGTGTGAGGTATGGGTCTTGTCTCATTTTTTTGCAGATGGATATCCAATTATGCCAGCACCATTTGTTAAAGAGAATGTCTTTCCCCTATTTAACGGACTTTGGGCCTTTGCCAAATATCAGCTGCTCATAGGTGGATGAATTTACCTCTGGATTCTCAGTTATGTTCCGTTGGTCTATGTATCTGTTGTTGTACTAGTACTGGGCAGTTTTGACTACTGTGGTGGTATAATAGGTTCTAAAATCAGGTAGTGTGAGGTCACTCACTTTGTTCTTCTTCTTCAAAAATGCTTTACTTATCCAAGGTCCCTTCCCTTTCCATATGAAGTTGGTGATATGTTTCTCCATCTCCTTAAAAAAAAATCATTGGAATTTGGATTGGGATTGCGTGGCATAGATCACTTTGGGTAGAACTGACATTTTCACAATGATGAGTCTTCCTATCCATAAGCATGGTATGTTTTTCCACTTACGTAGGTCTCTTTTGGTTTCTTGCAGTAGTCTCTTGTAGTTTTCTTTGTATAGGTTTTTACGTCTCTGGTTCGATTTTTTCCTAAGTATTTTATCTTCTTGGGGGCTATTGTAAATGGTATTGATTTGGTGATTTCCTTTTTGAAGTTCTCTTTGTTGATGTAGAGGAATCCAAATGATTTTTGTATGTTTAGCTTGTATTCTGATAACTTTGCTGAAATCTTCTATTAGTTCCAGTAGTTTTCTTGTGGATTCTTTGGGGTTTTCTGTTTATAAGATCATACCATCTGCAAATAGGGATACTTTTATTTCTTCCTTACCAATTTGGAAGACTTTTTTCTTTTTCTAGCCTTATTGCTCTGGCTAAGACCTCTAGCACAATGTTGAATAAGAGTGGTGATAAAGGGCATCCTTGTCTGGTTTCCATTCTCAAGGGGAATGTTTTCAGACTCTCTCCATTTAGAATGATGTTGGCTGTTGGCTTTGTATAAATGTCCTTTTATTATGTCAAGGAATTTCCCTTCTACTCTTATTTTGTTGAGAGTTTTTACCATGAATGTGTGTTGGACTTTGTCAAATGCCTTTTCTGCATCAATTGATAAGACCATGTGGTTTTTATCTTTTGTTTTATTTATGTGATGGATTACATCAATTGTTTTTCTAATGTTGAACCATCCCTGCATACCTAATATGAATCCCACTTGGTCATGGTGAATTATTTTTTGATATGCTGTTGAACTCTATTTTCTAGAATTTTGTTGAGGATTTTTCTGTCAATGTTCATGAGGGATATTGGTCTGTAATTTTCTTTTTTTGTGGTGTCTTCACCTGCTTTTGGTATCAGGGTTATGCTGACTTCGTAGAATGAGTTTGGGAGTATTCCATCCATTTCTATGCTCTGAAAGACCTTTAGTAGTAGTGGCATTAACTCTTCTCTGAAAGTTTGGTAGAATTCTCCAGTGAAGTTGTCAGGGCCAGGGCTTTTTTAGTTAGGAATTTTTTTTATTACCTCTTCAATCTCTTCTTTGTTATAGGTTTATTTAGTTTTTCTAACTCAGTTTGTGTTAGTTTAGGTAGGTAGTGTGTTTCTAGAAATTTTTCCATTTCCTCTAGGTTTTCAAATTTGTTGGAGTATAGTTTTTCATAATATTCTCTTATGTTCCTTTTAATACCAGTTGGGTCTGTTGTGATACTACCCATCTCATTTCTTATGTGGGTTATATGCTTCCTCTCCTATTTTTCTTTTGTCAGTATGGCCAATGGTTTATTGATTTTGTTGATCTCTTCAAAGAACGAGCTTTTGGTCTTGTTGACTCTTTCAATTGTTTTGCTATTCTCTATTTCATTTATTTATGCTCTAATTCTTATTATTTCCTTTCTTCTGGCACCTGAGGGCTTTTTTTGCTGCTCTCTTTCTACTTGTTCAAGTTGTAGGGTTAGTGTTTTGATTTTGGCCCTTTCTTCTTTTTGGATGTGTGCATTTATTGCTATAAACTGACCTCCGAGCACTGTTTTTGCTGTGTCCCGAAGGTTCTGGTAGGATGTGTTTTCATTATTGTTTGAGTCTATGAATTTCTTTATTCCATCCTTAATTTCTTCTATAACCCAGTAGTTTTTGAGCAAGGTGTTGTTCAGTTTCCATGTGTTTGATTTTTTTCCTTGCTTTTTGTGTTGTTGATGTCTACTTTTATGGCTTTACTGTCAGAAAAGATGCTTTGTAATATTTCGATGCTTTGGATTTTGTTAAGGCTTGGTTTATGGCCTAATACGTGGTCTATTCTGGAGAACGTTCCATGTGAGTTGGAAAAGAAAATATACTTGGCTGTTGTTTGGTGGAATGTTCTGTATATATCTATGAGATCAAGTTGGTTGACTGTGGCATTTAGATCTCCTGTGTCTTTATTGAGCTTCTTTCTAGATGTTCTATCCTTCACTGAAAATGATGTTTTGAAATCCCCTACTACTGTGATGGAGCTGTCTATTTCTCTTTTCAGCGATGTTAAAATTTGTTTTATGTATTTTGGAGCCCCATTGTTGGGTGCATAAATATTTATTATAGTTATGTCCTCCTGGTATATTGACCCTTTAATCATTATATAGTGTCCTTCCTTATCCTTTGGCGTGGATTTTACTTTAATTAATATTGCCACTCCTGCTCTTTTTTTATTGTTGTCTGATATATTTTTTCCATCCTTGGAGTTTGAGTTTGTTTGTATATTTGAGTCTAAGGTGTGTCTCTTCTGGCAGCATCTAGACAGATCATTTTTATTTTTTTATCCATTCTGCCACTCTCTGTCTCTTTGTTGGTGCATTTAATCCATTTACATTCATTGTAATTATTGATAGGTATGAGTTTAGTGCTATCATTTTGATTTTTGTGTGTGTGTGGTATTGACAGTTCCTTTGTTCCACTTAATTTTCTGTGCCGAGTTGTTTTTATTTATGTATTTTCTTTTGATCTTTTTCATTGTTGTTGATTTTGTATTTGCTGAGTCTGTTTGTTTTTCTTCTTTTTTATTTTGATGTGTAGGTTTGTTACTTTCCTTTGTGGCTACCTTAATATTTACCTCTATTTTTCTAAGTTTAAACCAATCTTTTGTTTCTTGATATCGCCTTAACTTCCCTCCATATGAAAGTGCTATGACTTCACTATTTTGTCCCTTTTTTTTTTTTTTTTTTAATGTTGTCATCTTTTACATATTGACATCTCTGGTTCCTTATTTTCAGAGTTTTAGCTTTGACTTATTTTTGTAACTTCCCTACCTGAGTTAATATCTGGTCGTTCTGATCTGTGTTCTAGTCTTCAGTTGTTATCTGATACTATTGATTCTCTAACCAAAGGACTCCCTTTAGTATTTCTTGTAATTTTGGTTTGGTTTTTACAAATTGCCTTAACTTCTCTTTATCTGGAACTGCCCTAGTTTCACCTTCATATTTCAGAGACAGTTTTGTTGGATATATTGTTGGTTGGCAATTTTTTCCCTCCAAGGCTTTATATATGTCATCCCATTGCCTTCTTGCCTGCATGGTTCGTGCTGAGTAGTCAGAGCTTAGTCTTATTAAATCTCCTTTATAGGTGACCTTTCATTTATCCCTAGCTGCTCTTAAAATTCTCTCTATCTTTGGTTTTGGCAAGTTTGATTGTCTTGGTGACTTTCTTTTGGGATCTACCCTGAGTGGGGTTCAGTGAGCTACTTGGATAGATATCTTCTCATCTTTCACGATTTCAGGGAAGTTTCCTGCCAGCAAGTCTTCAACAATTCCCTCCATATTTTCTGTTATCCCCCCTTGTTCTGGTACTCTAATCAGTTGTAGGTTATTCTTCTTGATAGAGTCCCACATAATTCTTAAGTTTTTTTCATTTTTTAAAATTCTTTTATCTGATTTTTTCTCAAATAAATTGGTGTCAAGTGCTTTATTTTCTAATTCTGATTTCCATTGCCTCAATTCTGCTCCTATGACTTTCTATTGAGTTGTCTAATTCTGAAATTTTATTGTTAATCTTTTCGATTTCTATTTGCTGCCTCTGTATGGATTCTAGAAGGCTGTTAAATTTGTCATTTTGCTTTTGTATAGCTTTCCTAAATTCCTCTGTTGCTCTGTCTGTGGGTTCCTTGGTTTGGTCTGAGTTTTGCCTGATCTCCTTTCTGATCTCTTGAAGAGTTCTATATATTATTCTTTTGGATTCTACCTCTGGTAATTCCAAGACCTTCTCTTCCTCCAGGATATTTCCTGGTTCTTTGTTTTGGTCACTTGCTGGAGCCATCATGATCTGCCTCTTTATGTGATTTAATATTGACTGTTGTCTCTGAGCCATCAATAAGTTATTATATTTATTTATTTTATGTTTGCTTACCGTGTGCTAGCTTCTTGTTTTCTTTTGTTTTGATTTGCCCAACCTGGGTGTGTGAGCTTCTTTGATTATTGGTGTCTTTGAAGCTCTCACAACCTGTCACCAGGTGGTTAGAGGTGCTACAAGGTATGTGAGCCCAGGATTCCATTTACTTTTTTTGTGTGGATTCAGCTCAGGTGTCCAGGTGGTCAGTCATCAAGTGCATGGCGCAGGTTCTCACCTACAGTCCTAGACAGACAAAGCTATGTAGCGTGACTGGAGCAGGCACAGGTATCTGGCTGCAGTAGGAGGTTATGTGCTGAGCAAGGTAGGGGACTGGTGGCTGCCCCTGAGTGCCTACATGGAAGGCATGTCCCTGTCCCCTAGAATGTGTAGGTGGGTGGGTTTTGCAGCCAGACTTTGGGCACCCAATGCTGTTGGCTGTAAGGACTAGGAGGCAGCAATTTTTCTCAGACCTCTGTCATGGGTGGCTAGGTAGAATGTGTGGAGCCACCCGTCCTCAGGCGCCTGATGTGGGTAGCTGAGGACCCTGCTTAATGGCAGTGCAGTGTCAAATGTCATGAATCTGCCCTTAGCTGTCACAGTTGAAAATAGGCTTCAGGTATACACCCAGTTGTACTATGCTAAAGAGGGCCTACGCTGTTGAATGGGCCTACACAGGTCTAGGCAGGTGTGAAAGGAATTCAAAGTCCATGGTCCCCTTGTGCCTGTGCCTAGGCAAAGGGGCAGTGCCTGCCCTGAGACCCCAGCTTAGGGGAGCTGGCAGTTTCTTTTTTCCTGTTTGTTCGTTTGTTTATTTGTTCCCTCCCCAAAGCTGGGAGACTGGTTTGGGCATGCAATGGGTCCCACTTCTGGCCTAGGAGGCTTAGCAACTGCTGAACACTGACAGACTGGGACTGAAGCAGAGTGGGGAGGAGGTGTGTGAGTGGAAGAGAGGCACCTCCTAGAGAGGGAAGGATTATTTTGACCCCCTGCAGTAGGTTAGACTCTTGCACTTAACTTTCGCAGATCCAGTGCCACTTACCCCTGGCTCCGGAGGCTTGCGCAGACTCTCCGCTGCTTTGTTTCTCCCAACATGGAAAACAGGTCCTGAGTGTTACTTCTTGCCTGAGTCTGTGTGCGCCAAACAATCCAGCCTTCACGTGCTGGCCAAGTCAGGTCTGGCACTTCTTCACTGCTTCTGAACTGTCTCTCCCTCCCCCTGCTGTTCAGTCTGACTCCTCAGCTTTGTCTTTGATGTTCAGGGATCCCAGATTGTCATATATAACCAATACACTTGTTTTTTCAGGTCTTTGTTGTAAGAGGTACCACTGGAAGCATCTGACTATTCGGCCATCTTGGCCCGCCTCCTTAATTCACATTCTTGCTAACATCAAGAGAGTGAAATGTCACATCACAGACTGGGAGATTTTGTAATTGCATGTATTTGACAAAGGACTTTCTGGAGAAAGAATTGCTACAACCAACAACTCCTACTAAAGAAACACAGACAACTCAATAAAAAATGGGCAAATGACCAGCTCTTCAAAAAAGAAGATATTCAAATAGCCTGTATTGTTGTTGTTTGCTGCTGTTGAGTCACATCCAGCTCATGGCAACACCCATGCACAACGGGATCAAACTATTCTGATCCATTTCATTGGATGACTTTTTGAAGTAGATCATCAGACCTTTCTTCCCAGTCCATCTTAGTCTGGAAGTTCCACTGCAAATAGCCTATACCCATTGCCGTTGAGTCGATTTCGACTAATAAGTAACTGTTAATCATCATTAGTTATGCAGGAAATGTAAATTAAACTACAATGAAACAATATTACCACTTAAAAAAAAAATCAAATCCACTGTCCTTAAGTTGATTACAACTGATAGTGAAAGCTGAAATCAAAAGGACTGACATTGTCAAGTCTTCTTCTTTGTTTATAATAAATGGAATCCTACTCTACACATCTTTCAGAAACTTGATTTTTTCACTCTACAAATGGGTTTAGTAATCTGAACATGTTGCTACAAATACAACTAATTCATCCCTTTTAATGTCTTCTTAGAATTTCATAATATGAAAATACCACAGTTCAACATTTCCATTCCAATGGAAATTTAGGTTGCTTCCAGTTTTTCACTATTACAAACAATATAGCAATGACACAAACATTCTTGTGTCTCTTTGAACACATGTGCAAATATTTCTGTAGGGTAGATAACAAGAGGTAAAATTTGTGTGGTACAGGAAATGTACATTTTTAGTTTTAATAAGTGCTAAGGTACCATCTTCCTTATCAGTTGTATCAACTTTCACTTCAACCAACAGTGTATGAGAATATGTTGATCTAGGACTTCTGGGCAACATGGCGCTATAGTCAGAACACCACACTGTCCCTCTGCAGCAAAATTCAGAAAAACTAAGAGAGTCACATGTCAATCCTGAAATCCTAAGCATCAAATGAAGGGATAAAGAACTCAGCCAAGCACCGAATGGAATAAGAAACTAACCAAGAACAGAGCATGAGCAGAGACACATACAGAGGTCCCCTATCAGCTACCGCGGCACGGATCCACCATCTTGGACTCCTATCGGAGATCAGCAAACAGGAGGTATGAGAAAGCAGCTTCAAGGAGCTTCCAGAAGGAGATAGAACAACCAGTAACCCACCATATAGGCTTTCCCACCCCCTACCCTCCTTCACTCCCACTTAGCCTCCTTTGCTTCCTGCAGCCTCAGGCGATTGGCTGGGAAGCACGAGCTTCCCCCCAGTGCCACTTGGATTCTACTCTCCTGCAATGGCCAGCCCTCTGAGTGACAATTGTTGGCTGCTGGTGTTGCTTTTTTCCACTTCTTTAGATTTCTTCCTTACCTCTCACTTCACCCTCCTTCCTCTAAAATACCTGGCTCCATGTGCCAGCTTTGCTTCTTCCTGAAAGGCTGCAAAACACAGCTCGACTGTGAAACTGCTTCCTGGCCTGTGCCGCCACACTGGCAGGACCCCCGGGGCGTTTTTGTTCGTTTGTTTGTTTGCTATGATTTGTTCGGTTTTGATTCATTTGTTTGTTTTCTTTTTCTTTTCTCAGCTTGGGAGCCCCTTCTAGCCAGGCAGTATCACGGGGCTTGGAAGCTAATCCCTTACTCTGTGCAGATGCACAGAGACATCTCTGAGGCACTTCTTTTTTCTTTTTTTCATTTCTTTGTTTAGTTTTCTTCTCTCTCTTATTCCCTTTTTATCTTTCTTCATTTCCAGTTTCTCGATTTATTCATTTTTTCTTTTACACTTTTTCTTTTTCTTTTCATTTTTGTTTTTCCCCATTTCTCAGTCTCTCATTAACCCACTCCAATGGCAATCTCACTTAGCACTCCTTTTAGTTTTTGTGTATGTTTTTGGGTCCTGTTCCTCTCTCCTCTCTCTCATCTTTCCCATACCCATCTTAGCTCCGTACATCACAATCTGTACCCTCCTTCCTGCCTACCTGCACTGTGCGCCGAACATCACACTCTCAAGCAGCACAGGCATGCACTGATTCCCGGTCTGCACTGTCAGCCTTGGTACGTGCCACAAAAATCCTATCCCAGCAACTCCCCTTCAGCTGGACCTGCCCTGCTGTACCATACCTAAGTGACTGACCCTACCCATTATAGAAGGAGGTGAAAAGTATTGCACCCACAGATGAGCAAATAACAAAGAACATACAGCCTGCTCTCAGATATAACCAAATAAAACAAAAAAACAGGACAAAACAAACAAATCTACAATCAATAAATGAGGAAAATAACCACTGAATGCCCCGAAGACAGCAGACAATATCAAAACATTTACAAAAACAGGACAGGATGGTTTCAGTAGGCATCCAAAATAAAACACCAGATGACCTTCTAGTAGAAGAAAAGGCACTAGATCTAACTGATAGGGAATTCAAATCTCTAATATTCAGAATTATCCAAGAGTTGAAGCAAAAAGCAAACAAAAATGAGGAAAAAATAGACAAATTCATGGAAAAGGCAGGCAAACTCATAGAAAATACAGACAAAAAAATGGAAGAATTCAAGAAAATAATACAGGAACAGAATGCTAAAATAAATTCACAACTAGAAATCATATGAAAACAAGAATTAGAAATCCAAAAGATAAACAAGATTTCAGAAATGGACAGTGTCATAGAAGGGCTGAGGAGCAGGTTTGAAATGATGGAAGATAGGATCAGAGAAACTGAAGAAAAATACTTGGATACAACTCTGTTTGAGGAAAACTCAGAAAAAAAGAATGAAGAAACCCTGAGAATTATGTGGGATACAATCAAAAGCAAAAATTTATGAGTGATCAGAGTTCCAGAACAGGGGGAGAAAACAGAAAACACAGAGAGGATCACTGAAGAACTGCTGACAGAAAACTTCCCTAATATCATGAAAGATGAAAAGCTGACCATCCAAGAAGCTCAACAAACCCCATATAGGATAGACCCCAAAAGAAAATCACTAAGGCATATCATAATTACACTCACCAAAACCAAAGACAAACAAAGAATCCTGAAAGCAGCTCAAGAAAAACAAAAAGTCACATACAGAGGAGAAAGATTAAGACTAAGCTCGGATTATTCGGCAGAAACCATGCAGGCAAGAAAGCAATGGGATGACATACATAAAACCCTGAAAGAAAAAAATTGCAGCCAAGAATAATATATCCTGCAAAACTCTTGTTCAAATATGATGGTGAAATTAGGTCATTTCCCAATAAACAGAAATTAAGGTACTATGTAAAAACCAAACCAAACTTACGAACCTTATTAAAGGAAGTCCTTCGATCTGAGAACAAACAATATCGGACCACAGGCTGAATATAGGACACAGGATTGTACTAGCTAGATACCAACCTAGGAAATGAACTCTTAAGGACTATGAAAAACCAAAAGAATTACAAAAGAGAACCAGAGAGGTTAATCTTTAAATGACAACAGCTTCAGAACAGTAAAAGAGGGAATAAATGGTGTAGGTATAGAATGTTCAAATGGAGAGGAAGGCAAGGCGATATCAAGTAATAATAGACTGGTTCAAATCTAGGAAGAGTAAATTTAAAGGTAACCAAAAAGAAAGTTAACAAACCTACTCATCAAAATAAAGAAGAAAAACATAAAGTCTCAGTAAAAACAAAACCTACAAAAACAGAAGAAATGAAAAAAATAATCCACAAACAAAAGGAACTCAGCACAGGAGAGTAAGAGGAACAAAGAAAATGTCAGCACCACAAAAAAAAGCACTACAAAATGCAATCCCACTCCTAGGAATATAGCCTAGAGAAATAAGAGCCATCACACTAATAGGTATATGCACACCCATGTTAATTGAAGCACTGTTCACAATAGCAAAAAGATGGAAATAACCTAGATGCCCATCAATAGATGAATGGATAAACAAACTATGCTACATACACACAATGGAGTATTATACAAAGATAAAGAACAATGATGAATCTGTGAAGCATCTCACTAACATGGATGAAACTGGAGGACATTATGCTGAGTGAAATAAGTCAATCACAAAAGGACAAATATTGTATGAGGCCTCTACTGTATAACTCATGTAAAAGTTTACACACAAAAAGAAACAATCTTTGTTGGTTACAACAGATGGGAGGGGTGGGGGGGGAACTATAGATAAGTGGTAACTTTGGTGAAGGGTAAGACAGTAGACATTACTGGGGAAGCCAGCACAACTTGTACAAGGAAAGGTCATGGAAGCTCCATAGACACTTCCAAACTCCCTGAGGGACTGAATTGCTGGGTGGAGGGGCTGTGGGGACCATGGTCTCAGGGAACATCTAGCTCAATTGGCATAACACAGTTTATAAAGACAATGTTCTACATTCTACCTTGGTGAGTAGCGTCTGGGGTCTTAAAAGCCTGTGAGCAACCATCTAAGATACTCCACTGGTTTCACCCCTTTGGGAGCAAGGGAGAATGAAGAGAACAGGATACAAGGAAAAGATTAGCCCAAAAGACTAATGCATGACAACTACCTTGGCCTCCACCAGACTGAGTCCAGTACAGCTAGACGGTGCCTGGCTACCACCACTGACTGCTCTGACCAGGGTCACAATAGAGGGTCCTGGACAGAGCTGGAAAAGGATGTAGAACAGAATTCTAACTCACACAGAAGACCAGATTTACTGGCCTGACAGAGACTGGAGAAATTCCGAGAGTATGGCCTCGGACACCCTTTAACTCAGTGGTGAAGCCCCTCCCAAAGTTCACCATTCAGCCAGGGATTGGACAGCCTCATAAAACAAAACAGGACTAACGAGGCACAGCAGTCCAGAGACAAGGACTAGAAGGCAGGAGGGGACAGGAAAGCTGGTGATAGGGAACCCAAGGTTGAGAAGGGACAGTGTTGACATGTCATGGGGTTGTTAACCATTGTCATAAGGCAATATGTGTACTAACTGTTCAATGAAAAACTATTTGTTCTGCAAACCTTTATATAAGGTACAAAAAAAAAAAAAAAGAGAGAATAATTAGCTTTGTGAGATCAAATTGACAACAGCAACTCAAAAAGTTTGACGGGAAGCCTAGGGGACAGTGAGTTGAAGATAATGGTGATGGAATAATTTGGAAAAAGTTAGTGAGAATAGCAGCACAACCGAAGAATGTAATCAATGTCACTGAATTGTACATGTAGAAACTTTTGAAATGGTGTAACTTTGGCTATGTATATTTTCACCAAAAAAAAGTCCTCAAGGTCAAGAAGGGAGACTGTTGACATCTCGTGGGGTTGTTAACAAATGTCATAAAACAATATGTGTACCGACTTTTTAATTAGAAACTATTTGTTCTGTAAACCTTCATCTAAAGTACAATAAAAGAATTTTTAAAAAAAGGAAAAAAAGAATATGTTGGTCTACATTTTTGCCAATATTTAATGTCATCAAACTTTTCCATTTTTTCCAAATTAATGTTAAAAATGATATGTTTTCTTAATGTTTATATTTTACATTGGTAGTTTAGTGGTAGAATTGTCACCTTCCATGCAGGAGACCTGGTTTGATTCCTCGTCGATGCACCCCATGCACAGCTACCACCTGTCTGTCAGTGGAGGCTTCTGTGTTGCTATGATGCTGAACAGGTTTCAAAGAAACTTCCAACTAAGATGGACTAGGAAGAATGGCCTGGCAATCTATTTCCAAAAAACCAGCCAGCGAAGACTCTATGGATCATAACAGTCCCATCAGCAACTGATCATGCAGATGGCGCAGGACTGGGCAAGGTTTTGTTCCATTGTGCACAGGGTCACCATGAGTTGGTGGCCCGCTTGATGGCAGCTAACAACAACAACAACAATTGGATTGAAGATCTTTTCATGCTTTTATTGGCCATTTGTATTTCCACTTGTATGAATTGCCTCTTCATATCTTTTGTCCTCTCTTTCTGTCAGTTGTATATTTTTCTTACTAGCATATATTGTGAATATGAATCTTTAGTCCCTTACATGGGCTGCAAATATTTTCTTCCAACCTACTAGTTATTTTCTAGCCTCTTTATTGAACTTTGCTGTACAGAAGTTTATAAGTTGTGATTCAATACAATTTATCAATATTTTCATTTATGGTTTTTTGATTTTATTTCTTATTATGAAGGCTTTCCCTGCGCTAAAGAACTCTTATAGTTTTTTGTTATGTTTATGTTTGTAATTCAGCTGGAGTGAGTTAAGAGTCTGATCCCTACCCCTTCATCCTAAGGGAGAGCCAATTTATTGAATAATTGACTCTTTCAACTCTTACCTAAAGACCACTGCCATAACATACCAAAACTGTATGTAAGAAAATATATATTTCTAAACTCCAGTCTGTTTCATTGAACTACTTATCTATTCCTGTACTACCAACACATTGTTTTAACTACTACAGCTTTAATTTATTTTCTAACAAGTGCTATGGCAAGCCCTTGCTTTATAATTTTGTTTCAAAAGTTCCTTAGCTATTTTTGCACATTTACACTCTCACATAATTTTTAAAATCATTCTTGTATATTCCATTTTAAAAAATCCTATTTATATTTTGATTAGGACTGGATTTGTAGATTATTTGGAGGAGAACTGGCATTGTAAAAATATTGAGTGTTTCTATCCATAAACATGGTCACTTCTTCCATCTATTTGGATCTTTTTAGATCCTTCAGTAAAGTCTTGCAGTTTT
The DNA here is from genome assembly GCA_030035585.1 of Dugong dugon. Lineage (NCBI taxonomy): Eukaryota > Metazoa > Chordata > Mammalia > Sirenia > Dugongidae > Dugong > Dugong dugon. The sequence goes on from CM057465.1 coordinate 49,323,255, forward strand.
TTCCATAAATGTTTTATGGAGACTTTTTATGTTGTTTTAGTTTTTGAATGGAATCCTTTTATTATATTTTCTAATGAGATATTACTGGTACAGGTAAACTCATTTTGTTTTCACATAGTATTTTCTAGTAAATGCGTCAGAGTACATTTTCTAATATTACCAGTTTTCCTAATATTACCAGTACTGGTGGGAAAGAATGAAGGAAATATGCTGTCTTAGTCATCTAGTGCTGCTGTAACAGAATTACCACAAGTGGATGGCTTTAACACAGAGAAATTTATTTCTTCACAGTAAAGTAGGTTAAAAGTCCAAATTCAGGGCACCAGCTCCAGGGGAAGGCCTTCTCTCTCTTTTGGCCTTTTCATCTATCTTCCCCCGGAACAGGAGCTTCTCAGCACAAGGACTCCAGGTCCAAAGGACATGCTCTGCTCCTGGCACTGCTTTCTTGGTGGTATGAGGTCCCTGACTCTCTGCTTCCTTCCCTTTCCTTTTATCTCTTGTAAGAGAAAAGGTGGTGCAGGCCACACTCCAGGGAAACTCCCTTTACATTAGAGCAGGGATGTGACCTTAGTAAGGGTGTTACAATCCCACCTAATGCTCTTTAACATAAAATTACAATCACAAAATGGTGGACAACCACACAATACTGGGAATCACGGCCCAGCCAAACTGATACACACATTTTTAGGGGGACATAATTAAATCCATGACATATGCCAATTAACAGTACTCCACAAAATTAATTACCTGTGAAGAATTCACATGAAAATATTTTAAAATAAGTATTATGTAATGAATTCAGTATAAAATGAGTCCCTACTAAACCCTGTCCAGGAAACATGGCTCCCCAATAATGTCATTATAATGTAGACATCATCACCTATACTATTATCTGATATCACATTCCACACACCCCTCATCCCCACCCAACTCCTCTAAGCTTCTAAAAAAGTCCTTACTATCACCACTTCCCTACACTTTTCCTACACAATTTTGTTTTCCTCCCAATGTCTTATCTCAAATGCATGCATCATCTTACCTCTTGCCTGCACCTTCTAATCTTCATCTCTTCTCTCCTTCTCCCTAGATCAGTGAATGCCGTTAATCAGGTAAGAAACTGTTCATCTTTTTAGCTGAGCAAAACAACAGAGAGGTTACATTGCCCTTTCTCATACTAACAACATCTAAGTGCTGGCTGTATCATTAGCAGAATTAAAGGGAGAAAAAAGGTGGGATGAGCCAAAGATATAGATGAATTGAAAGGTCCTTTCCCCTGATTTTCTCTGGTTTCATATTTAGAGTAATAAAACTAATCGTAATTACTGGTATTTACTGAGCACTTAAGAGCCCTGGTGGTTGCTAACCGAAAGGTCGGCCTTTCGAACCCACCAGCCAGTCTGTGAGAGGAAGACGTGGCAGTTTGCTTCGGTAATGAGTACAGCCTTGGAGGCCCTATCGGGCAGTTCTACTCTGTCCTATAGGGTCACTAGGGATCAGAATTGACTCAACGGCAACGGTTTTTTTTTTTTTTTTTTTTTTTTTGGTTTATTGAGCACTTCCTAAGTGCAGGTCCTGCCTCAAGCACTTCCTAAGTGTCAGGTCATGCATCAAGCACTATGTACACATCATATTTAAGGCTCCCAGCAATCGTGGGAGGTAGATGCTATTATTACCCCCACTGTGTAGAAAAGGAAATATAAGTCCCTAGAGGAAAACTAACTTTTCAAGTCACATAGCTATTGAGTTGGGCTAAGAATTAACCCCAGCAGTCTGACCCAACCCCTGTTCTTAACCCCAGCTCTAATCCAGTAATAGTGCGGGAAGAAGGTATGGTACAAAACTATAGCAATGATCATTCTATCTCACACTTACATAGCTGCACTTAGACCACTAAACCCTAAAAGATTTCACACACATCACTACTAAGCACAGTAATCACTATTTTAGCTGTGAAGCACACCCGTATTTCAAGCTAACTGCAGGACAGAAAATATAGGCTCTCGGTCACATGGAAGTACAAATTCGTAGTTATGATCCCCCCAAAAAAATGCTCTTGGCTTTATGACTACAGAGAAAGAAGAGCACAGATGGGATTATAATATTTTAACATATCCATCTTTTGCAGAATTCTAGGAACTTCAGGCTGTGTGATTTGGGGCATGTCACTTAATTTCCTTATTCTCAGTTTTCTCAGGGGTAAAATAGTGATAATAATAGCATTTGTCTGATACCTATCTAGCTAGCTAGCTACCTTTCTACCTATCTGTACTCCTTTTATCTATTTAGATATAGTTCAGAGGCATGCCTAGGCACACTTTAAGCACCACTTAATGATGTGCTCTTATAATTAATTCCCAACATTCTTAGCGCCTTCATGATATAGGATAGCTAGCTCAATTATACTTTTATTCCAACATTTCAAACTGGCTTCCAGTAGGGCGAGTGACATGGAAATTCAAATGTCTGGGTTTTTCAAAAGCTTTTAGAAACTTTCTGCCCTCTATTTTCAGATGTATACACATTGCAAAAACAGTGTGATGTATTTATTTCTGATTCACTGAAAAGGATATTTGTTTTACTTCATCTTCCCCCCTGAAAGCAACTTACTGTAGAGGTCTCCTATAAACCTTTTAGGAAAATAAACACTTTCTAAAGACCTTTCCTTTGAGGTAGCACATGGTGTTTTAGCCAAGTAAGAACCTTCAACCGTATAGCCATCCAAGCTCTGAGGCTGGCCTCCCATTGCCGAAGGGGCTTTGCTATCATCTCTAAGCTTGTCTCTCAGTTGGCTCACCAGAAGCCTGGCTAACCCTAAGTCCCCACCTGTCCCATGTCAGTCAAGTGAATGCATTGCTAGTTCTCACCTGTACGATCTAGACCAAACCTGCTGGGGTGGATTTCTGCCAAACCATCCCTGAAGAAAACCTCAGAAGCAGGAACAGGAAGCCTATTCAAAGATTAAGTTTCCTTGATACAGATCTGTCCTTCTGATCTGCCCTGCCTAATCCCTCGCCCATCTTTCTTTCCCTGCTCCCTCTGGCCTTATCCTGACTTAATCCCTTGATTTAGGCTGCCCTTGAACTGATCCTCTCTTATTGCAGTAGATTTCCGGTTTGCCAAGGCCATCCTTCTCTGGGACTAACATCAGCTTGCCAAGACTGTCTGCTGCCTTTGGCTTTGGACAGTTGTCCTTGGCTCCAAACCCTAAAGTATTGACTTCAGCCACCCAGGGCTGACATATCCCAGCCTTTTTCTTTGTATGTCCCTGTGAAATGTTTTTGCATCCTAGCCAAAGGAGCTCACTGAACAAGGAGACTCAATAAAATTTTTTTATTCTACCAAGATGCTACCAGGGATATGCTGTGGCATTTCAAAGCCAGAGAAAGTACAGAGAGCCCTGCATAATCTTGGTGTGTTGAGGTTTCTAAAACCAAAGAATATAATTTCCAAATATTATTTTCAGGAAAATAACTCTGATATTCTGTGCTCATTAGTAGATGATTTCATCTAGTTTCAGTACTACCACATATGTGATCAAAGGACCGGAAATCACACATTATCTAGAGACTGGAGTTGATAGCATTCTAGTAGCACTGACTGTGTGGCTTTGGACATACCATCAGGAGAGACCAATCGTTGGAGGACGACATGATGCTTGGTAAAGTAGAGAGGGTCAGCAAAAAAGAGGGAGACTCTCAACAAGATGGATTGACACAGTGGCTGCAACAATGGGCTGAAACATAGCAACAATTGCGAGGATGGCACAGGGCCGAGCAACATTTTGTTCCGTTATTCATAACGTGGCAATGAGTTGGAGCCGACTCATTGGCACCTAACAAAAACAACTGTGTGACTTTGGCAGGTCCTTTAATTCCTCTACCTCAATGCCCACATATAAATTGGGACCCAAAAAATCCACTAGACTATATTCTTTGAGATTATGGAATGTGTCTTATTGTTATGAGACTCTTCCACAAAAGCTAGTCCAGAGAAAGTACTCAAAAATAATTATTTAATATGGTTCATAAAAGAATCAAATAAATGGAAGTATGGATAATCACTTTGTAAAATATTATATTAATATGCATTTTTTATTATGAGTAGGTTGCCTACCAAAAGTTTTTATGGAATTCAGAATGTATTTCCTCCAAAATCCATGCTGCAACCCCACTCACCCTTCAGATCTCAAATCAGATGTGATTTGAGATGAAGCCTTCCCTGGATCCCCTTTAGTGCTCCTCTTTTGTGCTTCATCACACATGTCCTGCCCCCATTCTACTACCTCCTTGTCTGAACTCCCCACTAGAAGTCCCCACTCCTCAATTCCTCTAGGGCAGAGCCGTGTGGCCCATGTGTGGGTCTTTGCAGATGCTAATAGTACGTAAAGCACTTAGAATATGCCAGGCTTCATTCTAAGTGTTTTACATATATTAACTCATTTAATTCTCACAAAATTCTATCAAACAGAAGTTACTATTATCTCTATTTTACAAATGTGGAAACTGAGGCATGGAGAAGTTAGGTGACCTTCCCAAGCACACACAGCTGGGATTTGAACTCAGACTAGTGCCAGAGTCTATGCTCTTAACCACTACATTATATTGCCTTGGTTGGTGTCTTAGTTATCTAGTGCTACTATGACAGAAATACCACAAGTGGATGGCTTTAACAAAGAGAAATTTATTCTCTCACAGTCTAGGAAGCTAGAAGTCCGAATTCAGGGTGCCAGCTCTAGGGGAAGTCTTTCTCTCTCTGCTGGCTGAAGGGAAGTCCTTGTCATCAATCTTCCCCTGGTCTAGGAAATTTTCAGCATAGGGACCCGGTATCCAAATGATACGCTATTCTCCTGGCTCTTGTTTCTTGGTGGTATGAGGTCCCCATGTGTCTCTGCTTGCTTCTGTCTTTTATATCTCAAAAGAGATTGACTTAAGACACAACCTAATCTTGTAGATTGAGTCCTGCCTCATTAACATAACTGTCATTAATCCCACCTCATTAACATTATAGGGGTAGGATTTACAACACATAGGAAAATCACATCAGATAACAAAATGGTGAGCAACTGGGAATCATAGACTAGCCAAGATGACACACGTCTTTAAGGGATACAATTCAATCCATGACAGGTGGATAAGTGGGTCTGTGGGTAAATGTTTAATTTATTATTTGTACTTTATTATCTATAGTCATAGATGAAAAAATAATGTAAAAAAGCATGAAGACCATGATTAAATATTCATGAGATATCAGAATAGATTTCTCTACTCAATCTACAAAAGCTTCCAAAACAAAAATTGCCATCGAGTCAATTTTTACTCGTAGCGACCCTATAGGACAGACTAGAACTGTCCAATAGGGTTTCCAAGACTGTAATCATTACAGAAGCAGACTGCCACATTTTTCACTCTCGGAGTGGCTGGTGGGTTCAAACTGCAGACCTTTTGATTAGCAGGTGAGCACTTAACCACTGAGCCATCAGGGCTCCTATAAATGTCTTCCCCTCCCCCCCCAAAAAACCACACTTATTGTCATCGAGTTGATTCTCACTTATAGTGACCCTATAGGACATAGTAGAACTGCCCCATAGGGTTTCCAAAGATTGGCTAGTGGATTCGAACTGCTGGCGTTTTGGTTAGCAGCTATAGCTCTTAACCACTGCACCACCAAGGCTTCGCAAATGCCTTCAGTGGAAGTCAAAACCTGGATAATATAACCTACAGGGTTTTTTTTCCATTTGCAATCAACAAAAAATGTGGCTTAATTTTCTAGATCTAAATAACAATTATTGACTATTCTTAAATAAGTTTTAAGGATATGCAAATATTTGTACGATATATACAGTGAGAAGAAGGAGAATAGAACAGGGTTATACTTCCCTCTCCCAGACTTCTCTGATGTGCCCAGGGTCTGGATCCTCAAAAGCTAAGATTTTGAACCTCACCCTCAATAAGCTACCCAAGGGATTCTGGTCGGCTTGGAAACTACAGCTTCAAAGCAAAATTGGCTTCCAGCAACAAAAACACATGTACCCCTTTGTTACACAATAACGCGGATTGGAGCTGCTTGCTGCCGTAGCCAATTCTGAGACGGGTGAGGTGAGCAGCAAGAGGTTTATTATATATCAATATATAGGAGACAGAGGGGAATAGATTCCTCAAAAAAAGCCGTCTCCCCCACTGGAGATCAGCTGAAGGCTTTTATAGGGACTGGATTATGGGTCTTAGAAGTTTGTGTTAGTTCCCCCTTGAGGTGGTCACACGCCAGATGAGTTAATCTTTTCTTGGGGGTTATCTGGCGACATCTTGGTTTTCTTGTCCCAAGATGGGTGTTTTGTTCGGTTTGTCATTCTTAGATCATTATCACTTGTTTTCCACCCTGCAAGGAGGAACATCAGTTAATCTTAAACCTTTTGTAGAGACTGGAACCGGGGGGAAAAACAAGGTCATAAGACAATGTGGCAGTTAGCAATGGGGAGTAAATAATAGTGAGCCAGGCCTATGCAGCCTCTTCCAATCCCCCCTTTTATTGGAAGTTTCTCAATCTTGGGAAACAGGGCATCGCTTCTTTTCTGGCTACTTCCTGCTGGTTAGGGGCATCGGCTGGGGTGAGAAACCTCCCAATATCAGCTAGGGGCCATAGGCGAGGGGGTGAGTTAGAGTGGAAATTGACTGCATCTTGGTGAATTAGCTGACATTTGTCTTCAGAGCTTGTAAAACGGGCAAACATTTTTTAAATTTAAGAAATTTTTCTAGCCTTAAGAGTATTTGTAGTTCCTTTTGTTAATATTCTTATAAAACAGGGAACACAAAAATAAACTAGAATAATCACTACTTTTAAGGCTCCTTTTTCGGGCTCTTCTATGGCCCACTTAACTGGACCTACTGGAGTTAGGGTTGAGACTACACACAGGAGGGTCAGAGTGTCCCCAGCTTGCAGGGTCAATGTCTCCTTTGCCTGTAGGATCACCGACACCTTTTCTATCCAAGTCTCCCTGAAAAATAGAAAGATAGAGGAAAACAAGGTCAAAATCATTATACTGTAAGCTTCTTGAACTTGTACTTCAGGCCCTGAATTGGAGTACAAGAGTATGGTGGCTCTTCGTTTTCTGCTTCTTTCTCTTCTTTTGGTGGGGCTGCCTTTACTCTAGAATGATGCACCCACGTGGCTACTTCTGTTAATTTCAGAGACGAGTGGATGGTCAGGAGAACTCCAAAAAGTCCCTCCCACTGAGGGGCCAATTGATCTTCCGGGGGTTGATTCCTCCAGGTTTTTTGAGTAACGCCTTGAACTCTTCTTGGGCTTGTTTGGTTAGACAAAGGAAAGCCTCCACCCACCCTGAGTAGATGTCTACAAAAACCGGTAGATATTTAAAATTTCCAGGTGTCCGGGGCATTATACCACTGCCATCTGAAGGGGATCACTGATTGCCTTCAGTTCTAGGATTTCTGGTACATGTTTTATTTCTTTGTTGGCAGATGTCAGAAGTCCCCTTTCTTTCTACAAGGTATCATGTGAGTGAAGGACCAGATGGGCATATTTATTATCAGTATACACAATTGTGAGTCTTCCTACTCCTAGTCACAGGGCCTGCCCGAGGACTATGAAATCGGACTTTTGAACCTGAACCAAAGTGCCGGCAGGAAGTGGAGCTGCCTCTGAGACCTCAGTTCGTGTCACCACCACATATCCTGTCTTGTGGCATCTTTCATATCGAAAGCTACTGCCATCTGTGTACACTTCTATCTCTGGGTCAGTCAAGGGAACATCTGAGAGATCTGGTCTCCTAGAATAAACTTCTTCAATTATCTCTAGGCAGTCATGTACAGGGGCATATTCTGAAGTAGGCAGCAATGTGGCAGGATTGAGGGAGGAGACAGCCCTCAGAACCATGTTTGAGTTGTCTAACAAGATTGCTTGATATTTTCTCATCTGTCCTGCCGTGAGCCAAAAAACCCCCTTTTGTTCCAAAGAGGCAGAACTGTATGTGGCGTGTTTACCGTTACCTTTTGTCCAAGGGTGAATTTCTCAGCTTCCTGTAACAGGTCACATGCTGTAGTCACGACTCGAAGACAAGGGGGCCATCCCCAGGCTGTGCTGTCCAGCTGTTTTGAAAAGTAGCCACCGGTCGCCTGGCTGGTCCCAGGGTTTGAGTTAGTACCCCCACAGCAATTCCCTGTCTTAGTATCAGTCTATCCAATGGCAAATAGAGTCTGAGACTTGGAGTGTAGAGAATACAAAAGAAGGCATCTTTCAAGTCCAGTACTGAAAACCAAGAACATTGACTGGGTATAGTAACCAAGAGGGTTTATGGGTTTGGCACAATCAGGTGAATGTCCTCTACTATTTGGTTGATTTTCCTTGGGTCTTGAACAGACCGATACTCTCTTGTCCCCGGTTTCAACACTGGTAAGATAGGGGTGTTGTACGGAAACTGGCAAAATTTCAGAAGTCTTTACTTATTGATGCACCAATGGTATGATCCCTTCCAAAGTTTCCTTGAGGAGGGGATATTGCCTCTGGTTTATAATAGGTGCTCCGAGTTTTAAAGTAATTTTAACCTGTGCGGCTGACTTGGCTCGCCCAGGCCTTTCTGATGCCCAGACCTCTGGATTCACCTTTTGTTGAATATGGAAAGGAATGCCACTAAGTGTCACTATTTCTTCTTGCAACAGTGTCACCTGCAAGGCGCATGCGTTTTCAGGTGGGATCTGTAGAAAATGGAAAGGAACAACTCTGCCATCCTATTTGGGTTACTCCGATAAGGGGGATTGTGATTCTTCCAATTATACAAGTCAGAGGTCCAGAAAGGAGTATGTACTAACATTGTTCCTCCTTCTGCTGGAATTTTTCTCAGAGGAAATTGCCCTGCCCAAGCCCCGGCAGTACCCTCACTGAAAACAGTACCCTGACAGGTGTGTGTAGTGGGGAGACCGTACCCGATGAAATCGAACTCTTACTTCCAGATTCCCCTCCTTTCCTTCCTCAGTTCCTCTCAAGCTGGCTGGAATAGAATCAGGCTTGGCCCTTTCTGTGGGGGACTCTGCTGTTGTTCCTCAACCCGACCTGTCCGCTTCTACTGCACCTTCCCTATATGGTGGGGGGAGCCCAAGCAGTTATCAGGGCCACTCCTTTTAAGAGGGAACCCTCCTCTGAGGATTCAGGAAGCACTTTTGCCTTCAGCTTTCCCTGGAAAAGAACCTCCTTAGAGGGATTTAAAGTTTGATAGACAGACATGAAAGCTTGAATATAGGGAACTTGGTCCCATTTTTTCCTACAGAATAAGTCAAGCTGAAAAATCATGCTGTAAGCCAAAAACCCATTTTGGAGCCAATGTTTTTAGTTTCCCAGCTGGTATTGGGGCCATATATTGTTACATAAGCATATAGTTTTCTTTCTTGTCATAGGCTCATAGCTATACCTCCTCCAGTTAGTTAGAATGCAGCTTAGAAGGAGATTTGGCTGTGATAGATGGGCCTCCCCCAATAATAGGTGTTTGTTTATGCATAAGCAGCATCAGTAACTGCTTTTCATGTGCCTCAACAGCAGTACATTTTGCAAAACCTCAGACTATTTTGTTATTTTAACAGTGAGAAACCCAATTCTTTGTTTTATATGCTACTTAACATTAAAACTCCTAAAAATCTCATAAATTAAACAATATCAAACAAACTTCTTTTTCAATAAACCTCTTAAACGTTGTCTTTATTGCATACCTCTTATAGTGCATCCCTTTAAATGGCAAAAATGAACACTCAATAGCAGACTTAAATATATACATCTGTCTATCCTTTCTCTTATGGCATAAAAACCCAAAGTATATAAGCTTAAATTATGACAAATATCTATTAACTCAATTTAACATCAATAAGTTACCTAAAATTTTTTGGGAATTATTTTAAGTCTGTATACCATAAAGCAAAACTGTTGTTGAAAGAAAGTCTGTTTAAACATTCCAAGTTTTTATTCAACTTTTACTATTTCTCATATTTTGGAAATCACAGTCTCTGTTCAATTGACCAATTCATTGATATGGATATAACTTTAAGCCTCTGACTACTGCTGGAAACATTTATCCAGGCCATTTTAGGTGTGTCTTATTGTGATTTCTATTGTTTGACATCTTAGAGTTCCCCTATAATAGAGAGAACTCGTTTACAGTTCTATTATCAGGATCCATTCAATTTCTGATAACTATAGCAAAGCAGGAATTTTCTTATGTTTTGTCTTAAAAGAGTCTCCACCCAGCTAGCTTCCCTTGAGCTACACGACCTTGGAGACTGTGGGCTGGGGGCTGAGGAGGCCCCACCCTCACTCTCTTAACTCTTTACATATGTTTACATCGGTGTAGGCATTTTCAAAGGCTGTCTACCCAATAAATACCAAAGCTCTTTCACGACAAAAGGTGACAGAAAGACCACATAAACTCACCAGACAGTACCACACAAAAAGGATATGTGGATCCTAGTTTCTTAAAGTGTACATAGCAATTTTTTTGGTAAGATCAACTCAATTCAATGGAAAAAACAGGTTCTAGATAAAACGTATTAACTTGCTGGAGCCTCAGATGCAGGAATATTAGACCGTTTGACAAAACCTGAGCATCAAGCAAAGTTCCCTAAAGGAAAAAACGGACAACACAAATGAAAGCTCATTTTCCCAAAGTGGTCACCGAAATTCCAAGTTACTTCTAGTATACTCAGTTTATAGTGTTTTAAATATAAACCCCAAACCAGTGAATCAGTAGTGGGGGGTTAAATCCAGGCTCATTTAACAAAGATGTTAAGTGATAAGGTTCAAGCTTTTGGTTTCCTTCTTTCTGAAGCTTTGTCTTAATAGCGGGGGCACTTTGTCCTCTAAAGATTATATTGACCATTCTGGCATTTTCAAGGCTCTCAGCATCCAGATCAGTTAACTCATGAACATAGTCTTAAGATACTATGGCTGTCTCAAGAACCAGTCTCACCTGGGATATTTTCACTTTCCCTAACAGCCGAATCAGGGCACCCAAGTAGATGGTATAATGCTAGTTACACACAGACAATGGACAGGGCAGACGCAGAACCTCAGTAAACAAATGGACAGGACAGACACAAAACCACAGTAAATGAATAAATTCTGTAAGCTGATGGAGGTGCTCTCAACCCCTTCAACGTCTCAGATGGCCCTGTCTGCAGACAGAGGTGATCTTAGAGAATCTCAACCTCCCAGACTCACTTACAAGCACTCACACACCTGGAATCAGGACTCTAGAGTCACCAGGAGTTCCTTCTTGTGACCCTACTCACTGGGATCAGTCATCTGAGGCACCTCTTGCCTCAGAAACCAAGGGCTCAGGTCACATTCCGGAAACCTCGGGCCTGCCCTATCCACCCTGGCCCTGAGCACAACAGGGAGAGGAATCACAGACTCACTTTGGGATCCCTCCTATACAGGTCTTGCTTTTCTTTCACCCACCTCTTCTGGCGGGTTGGGGACCAGCGGTGCCGTGACAGACCCAGGTCTGGCCGATAGTCTCCCTAGAGGCAAATGAAACCTCTCACAGCAGCTGGTAGGGACAGTTGTCTATCAGCCTCAGGCCCTGCCCCAGGGCTGCTGCATCTCAAGCAGCTGAAGCTCCCCGTACAGGCCACCAAATTTGTTACCACAATAAAGCAGATTGGAGCTGCTTGCCGCAATAGCCAATTCTGAGACGGGGGTGAGTTGAGCAGCAAGAGGTTTATTATGTATCAATATATAGGAGACAGAGGGGAATAGATTCCTCAGAAAAAACTCGTCTCCCCAACTGGAGATCAGCTGAAGGCTTTTATAGGGACAGGATTATGGGTCTTAGAAGTTTGTATTAGTTCCCTCTTGAGGTGGTCACATCCCAGATGAGTTAATCTTTTCTTGGGGGTTATCTGGCGACATCTTGGTTTTCTTGTCCCAAGATGGGTGTTTTGTTCGGTTTGTCATTCTTAGATCATTATCACTTGTTTTCCACCCTGCAAGGAGGAACATCAGTTAATCTTAAACCTTTTGTAGAGACTGGAACCGGGGGGGAAAAACAAGGTCATGAGACAATGTGGCAGTTAGAAGTAAATAATAGTGAGCCAGGCCCATACAGCCTCTTCCACCTTCACCCTGCTCACTTACACAACTCCCACCTTCAACCCTAGCCACCACCACCACCCCAGCACACATGCATTGACTATGCACTGGATACACTATCAGTCCAGTCCAGTTGGCTTGCTGTGAACTTCTCTCTCTGGTTATCTCATTTATTCCTATGGTTTCAAATATCCTCTAAAAAACATCAACTCTCATACTTTTTGTCTAGTTCAAATCTAAATATTGAACTGTCTACCAGATATTTTTACTTGGATGTTTTACAGGCATCTCAAAATCAATATCTCCAAGCCAGAACAAATGAGCTTCCCCTTCAAATGTCTTTCTTCTAAGAGTAAATGACACCACCCTGAACAAGTACTTCAGCCAGAAACCAGGAAATCAAGTTGATCATCCCCACCTTCACATCTTATACCTAGTCAGTGATTCACAAACTTTAACAATTCTGCCCTATAAGTATCTATCTTAAAGCTCCACTCCCACCACCATAATCAAAGCCACCACATTTCTCATGTGGATAACTTTAGAAGCCTCCTAACAGATATCCCACTTCCAATCTTTTCTAACCCTAAAGATTCAAAAGAAAAAAATCCTCACTGGGGCCCATAAGACTCTGCATGATTCTGTTCCCACCTACTCTTACAACTTTACCTCATGTCCCTCTTCCCCTTGCTTACTAACTTCCAAACATACGGGCCTCTCATGAATTCCTTGAATGTGAAGTTCTCTCTTGCCCCTTCCAGGACTTTGCACATGCTGTTCCCCCTGTCTAGAGCTCTCTTTTTCCATTTACCATTTAGTCAATTTCTTCTTTTGGACCTCAGTTTAAATGTCACTTCAATGGAGAAGCCCTGCTTGAACTCCACCTGCTGCAGACTAGGTACAATTTATTTTTTCTTTATAACACTTCATTGCACAATGCATTTTCCTTTGATGTTTTTATCACAGTTTATTATTTATACAATTATTTGTTGGTCTTTTTTGATACTGAAATTTCCAACAAAACATTGTCTGACCCGCAGCCATCCAACTGATCATGGGCATGTGGTGGAACCAGGCAGCATTTTGTGCCATTGTGCATGAGGTCGCCATATGTCAGGCCAACTCAACAGCAGCTAACAACAACAATATCTTAGGCCAAAATGTGTATGTGTCCCCATCTCCTGTGCTCTCTTCCCCAACTGGCCCCACACCGAAGTTTGCACTGGTCCGGTAACTGAGTTCTGCCATGGGCCAGTCGTGTCACCTTGGGCAAATCATTTTACTTTTCTGAATCTGTTTCCTAATCTGTAAAGTGGAGATATAATCATTCCTGGCTAGTTTTTGGCTCACAGAATCTTACTAGTAGAAATTACATGTAGATGCCAGTGTAACAGCAAACTAGAAGTGTGAATCTTCACTGCATTATCCCATCCATCCGCCATCTTTCATTTGCTCCCTTCCCCTCAACTTACAACACTTTATGTTTTAGACTTTTGTTATTACTTACTCTATAAATTAAAGAGCCCCGGTGGCTCAGTGGTTAAGAGCTTGGCTGCTAACCAAAAGGTTGGCAGTTCAAGTCCACCAGCTGCTCCTTGGAAACCCTATCCCTATAAGGCAAGTTCTACTCTGTCTTATAGGGTCACTATGAGTCAGAACTGACTTGAAGGCAACGGGCTTCTATAAAGTAATGTTTTCTTGAATTATCTTATACTTGTATTACTTGAGAGCTCTTTAAAAATTAAGGTGATGAAGTTTCAATTTTATGCATTATGTACAAGGAAATATAAGCTGGAGATAAGTGAAAACGACAATATCAGATTTGAAAAATATTTTCTTATGGGAATCTAGATTTTTGGTGCTGTTTGAGAGCCAAAAGGAAAAAAGAGAAGTCCTAAAGGTTGATCATTGAGGTCATTGTCTCCCTATACCAGCTGTCAATAGAAACTGACTCACAGCAAAATTAATGTATTGGGGGAGGTTAATTCAGAGAAAAGATTCAGGAATCAGGCAGCAGAAAACCAGAAGTGGAAACGTACTCCTCTGAGTATGGGCAGTGACTGGCTTTTATTGACAAAGCATGAAGCAAAACAAGCTTATTTCTGATTGACTTACACAGTTTACTATTGAAGCAGTGGCAGGATCTCATTGGTTAACAAAGGTGGTCTAATTTACAGGAAAGCTAGGCAGTTACAAGAAGTTTTATTAGGCTTAAGTTTCAATAAAGACAAGTCTTAGGGGCGTTGTCCACTTAACTGCTGATGCCTTTTTATCAAGCCCCCCCAAAAAATGCCTTGCCATTATGTCGATTCCAACTCATAGTGACCCTATAGGACAGAGTAGAATTGCCCCATACGGTCTTCAAGGAGCCGCTGGCGGATTTGAACTGCCAACATTTTGGTTAGAAGCCAAACACTTAACCACTGTGCCACCAGGGCTCCATTTTTAATTCATTTAACACAGTGATTCCTAAGGTATGGTCCCTGGACTAGCAACATCACCTGGAAATTTGTTACAAATTCAAAATCTCTGACTCCATTCCAGCCCTACTAAATCAGCAGCTCTGAGGTCTGAGTTTTTTTTTTAACAAGCTCTGCACCTTGAAGTTTGAGAGCCACTAGAGGGGGGGATAGGGGTGGGGAGTATATAGAGAACAGAGCAAGTATGTGAGAACACATCCAGGACTTGCTGTTCTGGCTTTTGGTGTCAGAGAGACCTGATTTCAAATGCTATCCCATGGTACTTACTAGCTGGGAGTTACTTAGCCTTCCTGAGCCTGTTTTTGTCATTAAAAATGGGGATATTAGGCTGAACCATATGTTGATAGTCTTTTTTTGACGTTCATAAAATACAACATATGATTCAACCTACAAAGGTATTTTTTTAGGTATTATTATCAGAATCAGAATAAACGTGAAAAAACCTTGACAGAGCCCGGTATGTGGGAGTTCAGTAAACATTACCCAATCAGGAAACTCTAATCTCAGAAACAAACTTTAAAGCAATTATCAGATTTGCCTTCCAGTGCCTGAGAGAGATCAATGGCAGGCAGCTTGCCCCTGCACTCAGCAGAAAGAATTGTGTTGTTAGATGTAGAGTGTGCCACTGTTACCACAATAACGCGGATTGGAGCCACCTGCCACAGTAGCCAATTCTGAGACAGTGATGAGGTGAGCAGCAAGATGTTTATTATATATGGATATATAGGAGACAGAGGAGAATAGATTCCTCCAAAAAACCCATCTCCCCAACTGGAGATCGGCTGAAGTCTTTTATAGGGACAGGATTATGGATCTTTTGTGGTAGTTTGCCCTTGAGGTGATGATGTCTTAGATAGGTTAACCTTCTACTGGTGTTCTTAGAGGTTATCTGGTGACATCCTTGGGGATTATCTGGTGACATCCTGCTTTTTCTTGTCACAAGATGGGTGCTTTGTTTGATTTTTCATTCTTAGATCATTATCACTTGTTTTCCACCCTCCTGGGAGGAACATCGGTTAATCTTAAATCTTTTCATAGAGACTGGAAGGAGGGAAAAATCACAAGACAATGTGGCAGTGAGCAATGGGGAGTAAATAATAGTGAGCCGGGCCTATGCAGCCTCTTCCACCACCAGCCCACATGTCTTATAAGTAGTTGTCCCTCTTCAGTAACTAAGCCAGTCAGGGAAAAACAATGACTACATGTTTGCCTACACATGGCTCTGGGCCAGGTTAGCAACTAGATTTGCTCCCACCCCTTGCTCTTTCAGGTATATGTATATTCATGTCCCTTCCTAAATGTTCCTTCCTTCCAGCTACTTACATCGTTACATTCTTGTAAAATAACTGACTTTTAGGAAGAGATGGAAATGAACACAAGGCTCAACAACAATTCTGAAGCAAATTATGAATGAAAACTAAAATTCTTGGCTGATATGTTGATAACAAGCAAAGAGTGAGTCTCAGGTTTCTCCTATCATTCTGGGTTTGTCAGTAAACATGTTGTAATAGGCTGTGTTATTGGAAATGGCCTAGAATGAAAAAGAACACACCTTCTAACCAATCTATGTCCCTTGATGAGTAATGGTGAATCAGAATGATTAAGCTAACTGCACTTTACAATCTTTGAGATCTTCAGGGGAAAAGGTGGAGATCAAATTGTAGGGAGAGGAGGAAGAAGGAGAGGAATGGAAAAGGGGACAGAATGATTTTTTGGGTGTATATGCCCTCTTCTTAAATTAGATTGAAAGCGCTTAAAGGATTAGAATTTTGTCATGCATCTTTAAATGGTGCCCTTCCCCACCCTCATACCTATCACCATAATGGGGGCAGTCAGTAAATCGTGAATACTCAAAAATGAATGCAGAGACCAAAAGAGGAAGCAGTCTACAGATCACTTTACCATAAGGGTTGGCAGGGTGGGTATATGCTTTACCAGGTGCCTCACTTAGTGAAGATCCTTTAGCCATTGCAATTTTAAAATAATAATGCTCATTCTTACCATCTGCTCCTCCAATTGATGATATTATGATCAAAGTACCTGCTCATATTGAAAATAATTCAGATGCTTAAGAGGTCACATTTATGTAGATTAGTTTCTTGCCTTTTTTGTTGGCTTTCATCCACTTGTTTGGGGAAATGAATCCATCCTTCTCAGTTCATTCCCAGCACACACCATAAGATGAACAGTGTGAGTTAAAGAGTTTAATACCAAAAAAATTTAGTATTTGTCCTTGATTCCTGAGAGATAACCTCTAAAACCTTGGAAATTCCCCAGTGACTGAAATGTCTTTGTTGAGATTGATGATGCCTCCAAACCACACCTGAGGGTTTATGGTAATGAAGTGCCTCATGGGTGGGAGCTGACCAGGCCAGAAAGACCCACCACATGACCTGAAGGGCAGGGAGGTTGAAGGTTGAGTTTAATCTAATGGGGCCACAATAAAGGTGCTGGACACAGAAGCTCCATGGGCGTCCTGGTTAGTGAAAGACATTGATGCATATGGGAGGGTAACATTTCCCTTTTTGGGACATGGAAGCTTTACACTGGGAACCCTCCCAGACCTCACCCTATGTATTTCATTATTTGTATCCTTTTTCCTATAATAAAACTGTAATTCTAAATATAGCACTTTCATGAGTCTTGTGAGTCATTCTAGTGAATTATTAAACCCAAGGGAGTACTGGAAGCCAGCAGGTCACAAGTGAGGGAGGCTCTAGGGACCCCTGAGCTTATGGCTGGCATCCTGAGTGGGTAGAGGAAACTCTCAAATTTGTAGCCAGCAGGTCAGAAATTGAGGCAGGGCTGGGGGCTTCCAAGTTTACAGCTTGCATCTGAAGTTTTGGGCAGACTTGGTAGTCTTGCAGACTATGCCCTTTAACTTGAGACTTGACCTGGCTCTGGTGGTGAGAGTCAGAGGAAGAAGTGCTGCATGTACAGCTGGTGTTAGAACAGAAGCAGAACAGAGAGGAACAGAATTAATAAATTGATTTGAATGTATCAACCCATTTGGTATCAGAAAAGTAGGACTCAGACTTGAGGTTACAGTGCACTCAGGGAGTTTGTAGTTACACGTTCTTCTCCAAATGACAATCGTAATCTTGCATCCTAGTCCAAACCATTTGACCCCAGTCTTTCGGATCCACCACCTGATAACTGAAGGCAATGCCACTTAGCAAACAAACTGGGTATGATGTAAGCAGTGCAATTTATAAAGAACTTGGAGATCTTAAGATAATTGGCACTAGGTCAGAGCAATATGTTTTGTATTCCATTCTTCCTTAATTATTCTTATGCGCTCTCTATCACACAGGAAATTTTGTTTTGAAAGTGTATGTGTATCTGATTTTACAAAGAAGAAAAAGGCTAGTTGTCATTCAACATGAACCAAAGATATTTTCATTAGGTCAGTTATCTTTCTCACCTAAGTGACAAAATTATATTCTGCTCTAAACAACTCTAAATAATTATATTCTACTCTTTCTATTAACTATAAAAGCCTGAGAGTATTTTTAAAGTTCTGTTTCAACTTAGCTTTTCTGACCTCATCAAATAAATTGTTGAGAAGGATGAAAAGGTGCTTAACTTATAATCAGCTTAATTTTTTATATACACACAAACCCACACACACATGCACAACTAGTCTTCATTTCCCCCAAAAGGACCCAATTGTGGTGGCTTTCCTTCATTTCACCTCACTCTTTTTACTCCCACGTACAAGCTCTTTCAGAGTTGCTAGCCCAAAACACACCGTAAGGGGATCTTGTCAGAGAGGTTCAAGAGAGCACATTCTCTGCCAGCTCTCACCAGCATACACTTCATTCTCTCTGCTTGTGCCTAAAATCGTTATCATGTAAGTGCCCTTAGCTTTCTCTCTAGTCCTCCCTCTTACAGAAATGGAGAAAGAGGGGAGATGGAAAACACGTGACTAATTCCCTTCAGAAGAGCAGAGTGGAAGATAAAGGACTGCTGTCCCCAGGAGCTCTGTGCAGGACGAAAAAGTCCCATGTATTGCCACAGTGAACAGCACAGAGGAGAGAGGAATGGAATGCAGGCCATTTACTCACAAGACACTAGAAACACAGTGGCTGGGCTCTATGAACTTTTCAAGGGCCGATGAAAATGCCTGAAAGTTGAAAACAATTAATTGGCTTCCAAATATGAAAAGAAAATAGCAAAAGAGTAATAAATGTTTAAATGTGTATAAAATTTAACATTATGTCAACTAGTCAACTGGTCAACTGCAACTCACTTCCGCTCTCATAGAATTCATTCATTCAGAGTGCCCCCATGTGCCAGACACCAAGGCTTTGCTGAGTAGAGGCTTCAAAGAGGTGAGTGAATTAGCCATGCAAATATTTGATGGAAAAGACTTTCAAGGAGAGAGTAAAACAGGGGCAAAGACCCAGATGCAAGAACAAGCCTGAAGTGCTGTAGTAAATGCAAAAAGGAAGGAGCCACAGGAAATGAGATTAGAAAACAAGAGGCTACATAGTGAAGGGCCTTCCAGGCAATTGAAAGAGCTTTGATTTTTACTCTGAATTACTAGAGGGTTCTGAACAGAGGAGTGGCATGACCTGACTTAGGTTTTGAAAGGACCACTTTGTCAGCTGGATTGATAACAGATGGTAAAAACAACCAACTAACCAAAAAAAAAAAAAAAAAAAACCAGTTGCCATCAAGTTGATTCTGACTCATGGTTTATAATAGCTGATTTTTCAGAAGTAGATTGCCAGGCCTTTCTTCTAGGGCACCTCTGGGTGAACTTGAACCACCAACCTTTCAGTTAGCAGCCAAGACTTAACCATTGACAGTTGTTGTTATTGTTGTTATTAGGAGCCATTGAGTCGATTTTGACTCATAGTGACCCCACGTGACAGAGTGAAACTACCCATAGGGTTTTCTTGGCTATAATTTTTACAGAGGATCACCAGGCCTTTCTCCTGTGGAGTGGCTGGGTGGGTTCAACCTGCCAATCTTTCAGTTAGCCACTGAGTGCTTAAATGTTATGCCACCAGGGCTTGACAATAGGGGAGGAGAAAAAAGTAGAAACAGGAAGACCAGATAGAAGGCTACTGGAGAAATTTAGGCAGGAGTTGTTGGTGCTTGAACCAGGATAGTAGCAAGCAGAGGTCTTTATAAAATACGATTAACATGGCATATGAGTTGGAATCAATTTGACAGCAACTAAGGACAACAACAACATGAGTAAAATTTATTATGTTTGATATTATTATGGGCTACAGCCTTTATAAGCCTAGAACCTAAAAAGACCTGCAAATGCCCTCAGGATGGGGAGAGGCCAGTGTGGATCAGTGATTTTGGTTGGGATATAAGAATGTAAGGCATCCAGGAGTTTGCAAATGCTAAAGAGTAGAAGACAACACAGGATTTTAATGGATTGCTGTAGATTAAGTTCTTGGACTGTCTTCAGAGTTTGAAAGTGGCATGAATAAAACTTGACCCTGTACCAATAAGTAAAAAATTCTCAGGTTAGATAATGATGGATTATGGCTTTGTAGATATAGATATAGGTTATGGCTTTATACATATCCTTAGAGATAAGGATGTGACTAAAGGTATAATATCTGAAAATAATGGGGACATAAGATTAGATCACAGGAAACAGGGCAGTAGAGAGGTCACAGTTTGGAACAGGGCTTCAAACTGGTTCCTTCTGTTTTGAACACCTGCTGAGAATTTGCATTTCTAACGAGTGCCCTGCTAATAATTTGCATTTACATCTCAGATATACTGGATCAGAATCTTCATTTTTAATAAGATCACCAGGTGATTCTTATGTATAACTTCTTGTGAACTTGTTAGAAATGCAAATTCTCAGCAGAGGTTCGAACCTGAATGAATCAGTTCATAGCCCTGGTTTGGAATCAAGTAGGTTTGAAATCAACTCCTAACTCCACATTTGATTTGGAGTGACACCCTAACAAAATTCCTTAACTTCAGAGGGTAAGTGTACCTCACAAGACTACCATGAGTATCAGTTGTAATTACATTTATAGACACCTAGCCCCTCTAATAGTGGTTTCATTAACTCTTGATTCCTCCTTCCTTCATGAAGTCTTAGAACACACAGCTCACCAGCAGAGTTTGCTAGGTAAGTATAAGATTATCATAGCCCTGGTGGCACAGTGTTTAAGAGCTCAGCAGCTAACCAAAATGTCGGCAGCTTGAATCCACCAGCCACTGGCTGGAAACCCTATGGGGAAGTCCTACTCTGTCCTATAGGGTCGCTATGAGTCCGTATCGACTCAACAGCAATTTGGTTTTTTGGGTATGGATACAATAAGATTGATAAAACATGTTTTCTCATATGTATTTTCAGAATGATCCTCTTATGCAGGATTGCTTTAAAAAAAAAAAAAATCAGGAGGAACAATGTTTTCCCCAAAAATTTGAACTATAAAGTGACGATTTATAAAAGAAGAGAGAAGAAACAAAATATCCTTGTTGGATCATTAGCTAAATCACCGAAGGGCCAGATCTCAGCAATCTTGGGGCATCAAAGAAATTATAGTCTTTCATGAAAAGAAATGAGAAGAAAGTAAATATAGATGGATGAATGTGGATAGATGGATGGACGAATGGGTATAGCACCAGATAACACAAGCCATAACTAAACGATTATGATCAGGAAAAGGTAACTTCTCTGCCTGAGACTTACCCAGAAAAGCAAGGCACAGAAACTGTGTGGCAGCCCTTCCACCCACAAAGATTCACAGAAAAGAGAAGTGGTCAGTACCTTACAAATGATCAGTACCAGTAACATGCCCATCAATGTTCTGTTGTCAAAAACACAACCAGTTCCTTTTATGTCAGAGTGATATACTGTTTAATAATTCCGTCTAGCAACAGAACCCCTAAAAACGTACAGGATTTCCCTGAGCATGTGTATTTGATTTTCAAATAAATGTCTTATCATTTTTATCACTTTTTATTTTATCATTTTATAAAATATGACCACTTTTTATTGTAGCCAATTTCATG
Organism: Dugong dugon; assembly: GCA_030035585.1. NCBI lineage: Eukaryota > Metazoa > Chordata > Mammalia > Sirenia > Dugongidae > Dugong > Dugong dugon. The sequence continues at coordinate 49,344,827 of CM057465.1, forward strand.
CTACATGCTAGATAAGGTTAACTTTAAATTGGTAGACTGAGTAGATTAGAATCTCTCAGCTCCCTTCTTGTTATACAAAAGGAGAAGAAGGTCAAGGTTGAGCAACCTGGCAAGAAAAATTTCTGCAAATATAAGCAGAGAGGCATGATATCTCTTTGGTCACTCAAACCAGAGTCAAATAGACAACTATACCTCCACATGCTTCTCATTTCAACATTGATGGAAGGGACCATCTTGGCGTGTAACAGAGATTTTGCTTTGTATTCCTGTTTCCTGTCTTCTTTCCCTCCTTTTCTTTTGCACATTTTTCTCTTCTCCTCATCTTTTCCTCTCTATCTCTTCCTTTGTTACCTCCTTCTCCCTCTTCTTCTTCTTTTTTTTTTTTTTCATTTTCACCAACAATTCCTTACTCACCTGCCAATTTCCATTTTTATAAGGGGCACTCCTATTTCTATGTGATTTATAAAAAGATAAATGTGTCAAATAATGAAAAATAGCCAACACACCCCAATTCCACATGGTGAAAAGCTAAACTTTCTCTGGGGAGAAAGATACCCAAATCTTCCCCAAATTACTATCATCTGTGGTGAATTTCAATCAATAAAAACAATATCCTGTTACGTTGGTGGTTGTTTTCTCAAACTATTTCTAAGTGCATTATGAGGAGCAATCTTGGGTTGAGTTTTTTCCCCAGAATAATGAGTAATTAGCAATTATTGTTTTCCATTAGCTGAATGGAGTTTTCATATCCAAACATATTTGATCAAAGAAGGATGACAACTAATGAAAGATGTTGTAAAAGGGATCTTACTGTAGAGATTGAGATGAAGCCCCTTTTAGGGCTCATCCAAGTCTGAGAGTCTGAGATTGTATTGCCTCATGTAACCTACAAAATAACAGGAGCAGAGAAGGCAATGCAGACCCTTTTAAACCGAAACATAAAGAGGATATCTATGCATGGGGCTACATCCCTGATCTCCAGATGCCTTGTCTGATGTTCTTTCTATTCACCAGAATAATACCTCTATGCAATATTTTTTCAATTACTTCAGAAAATATGAAAGAATGATGGCAATGAAAATGTGAATCAGAAGTGCAAATTGAAATCAAAGCTTTCCAGTTCGGTAGAGCCAAAGAATTTTACTGTGGGACCTAGTGATCATTTACCCCAGTTAGGAGGAAAACTGCTGGACTCAGACAAATAAAAGTGGTTGTGAAATCCTTGAGTATAATTGATGACATTTCACCCTATCTAAAGATTAACTCAGTGAATGGTGTAACTAAAAGGACCTGAAGACATGCCTTGGAAGTAGTAAAACCCAATGTTTTTCAAAGAGATTAATTTTAACAGCATGAGAGAAAGACATGACTCTGGTTTACCAAAAAAAGCTAATCTGGGTGTTTCTCTTGATTAGAGTGGCTATCTCATGCAACATGTCCCAGTGGCAATCAGAGAAGGAATCTCTGAAATAAGCAATGAAAAGGAGTTTTAAAATGAAATTGGTTTAAACATGAAGAGACTAGTGAACAATACAATTTAGTCTTTATGTAAAAGGACTCAAAGGAAATGAGGAAGCATCTCTGAGGAGTTCCAGAAACTTCAGCATAGGATGAGAAACAGAGATTATGTTGCATTTTATTCCATTTCCATCACCTCAATGGCTACTCGTCTTCTTTTCTCCCTCCCCTCCCCCCCGTCCACAGTCATGAACAATCTGGGACTCATGACAACAAAAAACCAGTCTTCCCTCCAAGGACTAAACCAATCAAGTCTGCTCTGGTATTAATGTGAGGTAAGTAAGACATGTAATGGGAGAAGTATATACATTTCCATAACACGTAGAAATATGTAGGCATCACTTAAAATAGCAATTATTTTATCAGTAAAATTAGATAGTACCTAATGTGCACAGTGGTGACACGGTGGTTAAGTGTTCAGCTGTTAACCAAAAGGTCGGCAGTTCAAATCTACCAGCCGCTCCTTGGAAACCCTATGGGGCAGTTCTACTCTGTCCTATAGGGTTGCTATGAGTCAGAATCGACTTGACGGCAATCAGGGTTTGGAAGTGACCATCAGTGGGGGTGGGAATGAGGTTGGACAAAGGCCGAGGGAGAGGAAGATTATAAAATGAAAAAAGAAAAATACTTGAAAGTAAAAATTTTAATAGTATAGTATAGTATAACTCAAAGAAACGAGCGTTTTGGTTGTATTATAAATATGAATGAGGAATATGAAGGATATTGTAACAAATGGAAAGGTATAGATAATAATGGAAATGTATGTCCTTTTCTCCATTGGCATTACAGGCAGTTTCCAAATTGAAACCGGTAATGTTCCAAAGGTAATTTGAAAGCCATGTATTTGGAGTTCAGAATAGATGTTCCCATAGAAACGTTGTTGAAAAATGTGAATTAGGTTCCTAGGTTACCCATGAATTTTATTTAAACCAAATACATAGCTAAAATACTATTCACTTGTATTTTAAATCAGTAGAAAACAATAAAGTTGTATTGGAACAAAAATTAATTGTAGGAAGATGAGACAGTTGAGGAAATAAACTTATTGAGCTCCTGATAAAAGTTTTCTGGAAATTATCGAGAGGTTTAGATGTTGATAGCACCAGAACTTTATTTAGGTCCATTTTCACTTCTTTCTTCTCTAGCTTTACCCTCTCTCTTAGTGACTTCATCCAGTCTGTGGCTTTAAATACCTCCTATATGCTGAGATTTCCCAAATTTATAACTCCAGCTCAGACCTCTCTGCTAGACTCCAGAAAAGTATACACAATGCCTTCTTGTCTGATAAAAGCAAATCAAACCAAACTCATTGCCATCGAGTTGATTCTGACTCATAGAGACCCTAAAGGACAGAGAAGAACTGCCCCATAGGGTTTCCAAGGAGCAGCTGGTGGTTTTCAAACTGCAGACCTTTTGGTTAATATCCAAAGGCTTAACCACTGCACCAACCAGGCTCCTCTTGTCTGATAGACATCTCAAATTTAACATGTCCCAAATTAAATTTCTGATTCCTACACCCTCTCCACCACCACCACCACCACCTAACCTGGACCTCCTGCTGTCTTCCCCATTTCAGTGAATGAGAACACTGTTTTTCCATTCTGGACTCCTCTTTCCTCTCACCCTGAATCCAGTTCTTTAGCATATCCTGTCAGCAACAGCTTTAACATACATCCACAATTCTACTACCTATTTCTCTTTTTTTTTTTTTTTGCTCCTACCACCCTGGTCCAAGGCACCACCACCTCTTAGCAATTGCCTCCTAATTTGTTTCTCTACCTTACTTTGGTCCACCAAAGTCAATTTCCAACCCAGCAGCCAGAGAGATTCTGTTAAATTATAAATTAGATTGTCTCTCCTGTACTCGAAACCCTCTGATTGCTGCCATCTCACTCAGATTAAAGCCAAAATGCTTACATTGCTTACTCTGTGGCCATTCTCCCTCCCCGCCAACCTCTCTGTGCTTATCTGCTACCGTTTTTTGCCTTACTCATGCGACTCCACCTTGGCTTCTTTGCTCTTCCTTGATCCTTCCAGTTCTGATGCTTTCTGGGATCTTTGTTCCTGCTGTTCTTACTACCTGGAATGCTCTTCCCTAGATGTCTACACAATAAAGTCACTCACACCACCTCCATTGGGTCTTTGCTGAAATTTTACCTTTTTGGTTAGAAGTTCCCTAGCCATCCTTCGTTTTTTTTTTTTTTTTTTTTTAAAAGATGTTTTGTTTTGTTTTGTTTTCTTTCCAGTCTCCACTGCCATCCTTTGCAATGCCCCGTCCCTCTTTTATTTCTCTTCTTAATCCTTATCATCACTAACATACTCTAGATTTTATTTATTTGTTTATTGTCTGCCCCTCCCATTCTAGAATGCAAGCTCCATGAGGCAGTGGCTTTTGTCTCCAGCATCTAAAACAATGCCAGGCATATAGTACGCACTCAAATTTTTGTTGAATCAATTAAATGAACTGAATATGTGAATGAATGAATAAGTGGCTTTTAAAAAATTTCCATGTGCCCCGTTGGCATTCGTATTTGTTCTTACTAACCCTTTAAATATACCATACCCTGAATTGTGCTTACTTACCCTTATCCTCCATCATAGTGATACTTCTTTTTTTCTGTGGATGACAAATAAGAGAAAAGAGAAAAGCAATAGCATCATATTTGGTCTCTCCATCTTCAGTTTTGCCAGCCTCCAATTAGTTTTCCCACACGGTGATCACAATGATCTTTCTAAAACACAAATCTGCTGAAACCCAATCTAGGGCACTTCATGACTTCAAAGATAAAGGCCATCTTTCTACCTTGGCTTATAAGACGCTTCATGATCAACCTCCTACATATCTTTCTGGCTTCATCATGAGTTAATGATGTCTCCGATAGGGAAGAACTGAAGCAGTAAAGAGACTTTGAATCAGGGATTATCCCTAGGGGTCAATGAATGTTGATGCTGGATCAGGGTACTTGGTGACTGTTATGAGTACTTTACCAGCTGGCCACTTGCCATTCTTATGTATGAGGCAATCACTAAGTCACTGTTCATAACTCACAGAGTCCCTGTACCTTTTATGGCTATTGTGCATTAGTTGATATACTCTTTTTTTTTTTTTTTTAATTAATTTCATACAAAATCCTAGTATAAAAAAAATTGTTTTTTTTTTTAAGTGAAGTGTTCAACTTAAGGTAATAGGGGTTTGAGTTTCCATATGCCTTGGCCTGGCCCCTGAGTGTCATCTGCTAGTGAAGCTCAAAGCCATACCAACGCCAAGCAGCTGCATAGTGCACCAACATACAAGTAGAAAGCCTTTCCAAATGGCCACTTCTACTGGTTATTTATAAAAATTGCCCAGGTAACTGCAACGCACTTTGCTATCCTCTCCTCCTATCTTTAGTGTATGACAAATAGCAGCATTCTTGATTGGCAGGGAACAGTAAGAGAAATACGTCAGTGTCTTTTTGTGCAGGAGATACATCATTATGCAGATTCTCACATAATGATTGGCTCTTAAAGGGGTCATTAGGACTTGGCGCGCTTCTTCTGCCGCTACCTTGGCTTCTCTGCCAGAGGATTCTGAGAAAGGTTTGTTGTTTTAGTTTCAAAATTGCATTTCAGACCAACTTGTTGAGTAGAGTGCATGCAGGGACAAACGGCATGAATGTTTAGCAAATGGTGTTTGTATTCACGTTCTGTCTCTGTGCCTCAAGGTCCATGATAGGTTTATTTTTCGGAAGTCTAATAAAAATTGATACCAAGAAATTTTAAGATGGAGTTTTCAACTTCCATAAAATATGATTTTATTTTCAAATATTAGGATGAGGGAGATTCAAAAGAGGCTGTGGGAATTCTTTATCATGCCATTTGTGGATGGGCACACTTATATCCAAATTGAGAAATCAGACCCTGTACAATTTTAAAGACCCAGTTTGGACCCAATAAAATCAACCTGAAGTATGAACCCACTTTGAAAAGGCTTGTTGCCAAAGCAAATAAAATAATGTCTCTGCCTTGCAATGAAAAACATACAAATTATTTCTTCACTCTATAGCTTTTAAAATTTCCACAGTGCCCTCGTCTTCCTCCACCTCTTTGCATTATACACCAGCTTCGCAGAGGACAAAGAGTTATTTTAATGAACCAATTAGGCATTCCAGTCCACAACTTTTCATGTTTTTGGAAGAATCTAGAAAAAGGAGCAAGTTATTTCTGGGATACCATTGTATCCCAGCTGGACAGTGAACTAGGAAAACCAAAGAACTGATGCTCTTGAATTATGATGTTGGCGAAGAATACTGAATATACCATGGATTGCCAAAAGAATGAACAAATCTGTGTTGGAAGAAGTACAGCCAGAACGCTCCTTAGAAGCAAGGATGGTGAGACTTCGTCTCACATACTTTGGACATGTTATCAGGAGGGATCAGTCACTGGAGAAGGACACTATGCTTGGTAGAGGGTCAGCAAAGAAGAGAAGACCCTCAGTGAGATGGATTGACACAGTGGCTACAACTATGGGCAAGCATAACAATGATTGTGAGGATGGTGCAGGACTGGGCAGTGTTTTGCTCTGTTTTACACAGGATTGTTATGAGTTGAAACAGACTCAACAGTACCTAACAACAACACTGTATTTAGCTTATTTCAAGACAGTTACTTGAAAAAATGTTTTGAATAGCTCTGCAGCGAATCTGGGACTGTTGTTAGGTGCCCTCGAGTCAGTTCTGACTCATAGTGACCCTGTGTACAACAGAATGAAACAATGCCTGGTCCTGTGCCATTCTCACAATCATTGTTATGATTGAGCCCATAGTTGCAGCCACTGTGGCAATCCATCTCATTGAGGGTCTTCCTCTTTTTCAATGAGCCTCTATTTTGCCAAGTATGATGTCCTTCTCCAGGGACTGATCCCTTCTGATAACATGTCCAAAGTATGTGAGATGAAGTCTTGCCATCCTTGCTTCCAAGGAGCATTCTGTTTGTACTACTTCCAAGACAGATTTGTCCTTTCTTTTGGTAGTCTGTTGTATATTCAATATTCTTTGCCAACACCACAATTCAAAGGTATCAGTTCTTCTTCTGTCTTCCTTATTCATTGTCCAACTTTCTCATGCATACGAGGCAATTAAAAACACCATGGCTTGGGTCAGGCACACCTTAGTCTTCAAGGTGACATCTTTGCTTCTCAACACTTTAAAGAGGTCTTTTGCAGCAGATTTGCCCAATGCAATGCGTCCTTCAGTTTCTTGACTGCTGCTTCCATGGATGTTGATTGTGGATCCAAGTAAAATGAAATCCTTGACAACTTCAATCTTTTCTCTGTTTATCAGGATGTTGCTTATTGGTCCAGTTGTGAGGATTTTTGTTTTCTCTTATTTTGAGGTGTAATCTGTACTGAAGGCTGTAGTCTTTGATCTTCATCAGTAAGTACTTCAAGTCCTCTTCACTTTCGGCAAGCAAGGTTGTGTCATCTGCATATCACAGGTTGCTGTTGAGTCTTCTTCCAATCCTGATGCCCCTTTCTTCTTTGTATAGTCCAGTTTTTCAAATTATTTGCTCAACATACAGATTAAATAAGTGTGGTGAAAGGATGCAACCCTGATGCACACCTTTCCTGACTTTAAAACACGCAGTATCTCCTTGTTCTGTTCGAACGACTGCCTCTTTATCTATGCACAGGTTCCTCATGAGCACAACTGAGTGTTCCGGAATTCCCATTCTTCACAATGTTATCCATAATTTGTTATGTTCTACACAGTCGAATGCCTTTGCATAGTCAATAAAACACAGGTAAACATCTTTCTAGTATTCTTGGCTTTCAGCCAGGATCCATCTGACATCAACAATGATATCCCTGGTTCCATGTCCTCTTCTGAAGCTGGCTTGAATTTCTGGCAGTTCCATATCCAGGTACTGCTGCAGCCACTTTTGAATGATCTTTAACAAAATTTTACTTGCCTGTGATATTAATGATATTGTTCGATAATTTCCACATTCTGTTGGATCATCTTTCTTTGGAATAGGCGTAAACATGGATCTCTTCCAGTCGGTTGGCCAGGTAGCTATCTTCCAAATTTCTTGGCATAGACAAGTGAGCACTTCAGTTTGTTGAAACATCTCAGTTAATATTCCATCAGTTCCTGGAGCTTTGTTTTTTACCAATGCCTTCAGTGCAGCTTGGACTCTTCCTTCAGTGCCATCAGTTCTTGACCATATACTACCTCATGAAATGGTTGAACGTCGACCAATTCTTTTTGGTATAGTGACTCTGTGTATTCCTTCCACCTTCTTTTGATTGCATTGTTTGATATTTTCCCCATAGAATCCTTCAATATTGAAACTAGAGGCTTAAGTTTTTTCTTCAGTTCTTTCAGCTTGAGAAATGTCAAGCATGTTCTTCCCTTTTGGTTTTCTATCTCCAGGTCTTTGCACATTTCATTATAATACTTTACTTTGCCTTCTTGAACCACCTTTTGAAATCTTCTGTTCAGCTCTTTTACTTTGTCATTTCTTCCATTTGCTTTAGCTACTCGACGTTCAAGAGCAATTTTCAGAGTCTCTTCTGACATCCATTTTGATCTTTTCTTTCTTTCCTGTCTTTTTAATGACCTCTTGCTTTCTTCATGTATGATGTCTTTGATGTCATTCCACAACTCATCTGGTCTTCGGTCATTAGTGTTCAACGTGTCAAATCTATTCTTGAGATGGTCTCTAAATTCAGGTGGGATATATTCAAGGTCGTACTTTGGCTCTTGTGGACTTGTTCTAATTTTCTTCAGCTTCAACTTGAACTTGCATATGAACAACTGATGGTCTGTTCCACAGTCGATCTTGTTCTCACTGATGATACTGAGGTTTTCCATCATCTCATTCCACAGATGTAATCGATCTGATTCATGTGTATTCCATCTGGCGAGGTTCACGTGTATAGTCTCTGTTTGCATTGTTGAAAAAAGGTGTTTGCAATGAAGAAGTCGTTGGTCTTGCAAAATTCTATCATGTGATCTCTGGCATCGTTTCTATCACCAAGGCCATATTTTCCAACTACCAATCCTTCTTTGTTTCCAAACTTGGCATTCCAATCACCAGTAATTATCAATGCAACCTGATTGCATGTTCAATCAATTTCATACTGCAGAAGTTTGTAAAAGTCTTCAATTTCTTCATCTTTGGTCTTAGTGGTTGATGCATAAATTTGAATAATAATGTTATTAACTGGTCTTCCTTGTAGGCGTACGGATATTATCCTATCACTGACAGCATTGTACTTCAGGATAGATCTTGGAATGTTCTTTTTGACAATGAATGCAATGCCATTCCTCTTCGAGTTGTCATTGCTGGCATACTAGACCATATGATGGTCTGACTCAAAATGGCCAATACCAGTCCATTTCAACTCACTAATGCCTAGGATATCGATGTTTATGCATTCCATTTCATTTCTGATGATTTCCAATTTTCCTAAATTCATACTTTGTAATTCCATGTTCCTATTATTAATGGATGTTTGCAGATGTTTCTTCTCATTTTGAGTCGTGCCACATCAACAAATGAAGGTCTCAAAAGCTTGACTCCATCCATGTCATTAGGGTCAACTCTACTTTGAGGAGGCAGCTCTTCCCCAGTCATCTTTTGAGTGCCTTCCAACCTGAGAGGCTCATCTTCCAGCACTATATCAATGTTCTGCTGCTATTCATAAGGTTTTCACTGGCTAGTTTTTTTCAGAGGTAGACAGCCAGGTCCTTCTTCCTAGTCTGTCATAGTCTGGAAGCTCAGCTGAAACCTGTCCACCATGGATGACCTTGCTCATATTTGAATACCAGTGGCACAGCTTCCAGCATCGCAGCAACACACAAAACCTCCACAGTACAACAAACTGACAGATGTGTGGGAGGAATCTGGAACTACTAAAGGAAAATTACTGTATATAGCTATGTCACTTACCATACACACATGACATTGAAGCACACATTGCACACACATATACACCACATATAAACATACACCACACAAACATATCAACACCTTCTACACATACACCACACACAGCACATACCACACATATGCACACGCTACATGCATACACACATGACACATACACACATGACACATACACACATGCCACATACACATATGCACACCACATGCATACCGCACCACATGCACATATCATGTACAAATGCACATATACATCACATACATACACACTACACACATCACACACTTGCACACACACAACACACATACATCTCACACCACTTACAAAAGCACACACCATACACATTCACATGCACATACAAATTTGCCACACGTACATATACGTACAACACAAATTCACTACATATACACCACATACACACATACTCCATCACAAATACACGCCACACATATACATGCACACCACACACATAACCACACAATACATGTAAGTATGTGTACATACATGTCATATACACACAACATATACAAATTCACACACCACACACAAATACATACAACCACATACACATCACAAGCAAATACAAATGCACACCACACACACATACTCACCATACTTATACACAGGGGCAGACTACTCAATAAGCAAGGCATGCACGGGATTACTTGTGCTTACTTCCTCATATGTAGTGCACAATCTTTGATGTGTTGTGAAACCCATGTGAAATTGTGCACTATAAATTAGGAAGCAAACACAAGTAAACCCGTGCATACCTTGCTTATTGGTTAATCCACCCCTGCATACACATATATACCACACATAGACACATACCACACAGAGCACATACAATACACACACCACACCACACCACATACCACACCTGCACACACATGACCAACAGACATGCACACACATCCCCCACCGCTTACAAACATACACACCACACACGTACCACATATAAATTCATCTCCATCTTTGAACAGAGATCCTAGGGTGACTAAGGAGAGAAAACACGCAGAGAATTAAGACCTTGGGGCACAGTGTAGAAGCTTGCTTCCGCTTTGAATCTCAGCAACCTGACTTCAGAACCATATTAAACTGCTGTATAATCACTGTAGCTTTTACCCATGTACGTTGTGGTTCAGAAACAAGTTCCTTCTGCATTTCCTATGTTACCAAAACACACCAGCAACTGCTAGGCTTACACTGCTTACTTCATTAGCCCATTTGTTGACATAATAAATGCACCAGCAGAGAAAGTTTAGGAAAGAGTTTTTCCCCTTGGAAGACAGTTTTGTTTTTCCTGTAAATACTAGAACTTGCAATTAAAAAAATAGCCCCCAATTTCTAAATGACTGCTCAGTCTGCAATAAACAAAGTCAATTCTAAGTTATCCATATTAGTCCCTGACTCTCACCAACCTTCTTCGAGTCCTCAGTACATGAAAATAATTACTGCAGTTACCTGGTATTGAGCACCATGCAGTTTTAATGTTGTTGTTAGATGCCATCAAGTCGGTTCCAACTCGTAGCAACCCTATGTACAACAAAATGAAACACTGCCCGGTCCTGGGCCAATCATTGCTATGATTGAGCCGATTGTTGAGGCCACTGTGTCAATCCATCTCATTAAGGATTTTCCTCTTTTTCATTGACCCTCTACTTTGCCAAGCATGATGTCTTTCTCTAGGGATTCATCTCTCCTGACAACATGTCCAAAGTATGCAAGATGAAGTCTCAGCATCCTTGCTTCTAAGGAGCATTCTGGCTGTAATTCTTCCAAAACATTCGTTCTTCTGGCAGTCCACAGTATATTCATTATTCTTCACCAACACCATAATTCAAAGGCATCAATTCTTCTTTGGTCTTCCTTATTTATTGTCCAGCTTTCACATGCATATGAAGTGATTGAAAATTATCATGGCTTTGGTCAGGTGCACTTCAGTCCTCACGGTGACGTCTTTGCTTTTTTATACTTTAAAGAGGTATTTTGCAGCAGATTTGCCCGATGCAATATGTTGTTTGATTTCTTGACTGCTGTTTTCATGGTCATTGATTGTGGATCCAAGTAAAATGAAATCCTGACAGCTTCAATATTTTCTCCATTTATCATGATGTTACTTATTGGTCCAGTTGTGAGAATTTTTATTTTCCAAAACAAAAAGTGTAATCCGTACTGAAGGCTGTATCTTTGATCTTCATCAGTAAGTACTTCAAGTTCTCTTCACTTTGAACAAAGAAGGTTGTATTATCTGCATATTGCAGGTTGTTAACAAGTCTTCCTCCAATTCTCCATATAGTCCTGCTTCTCGGATTATTTGCTCTCTAAAAATAATGTCTGCCACCTGTGATGACTCATCCTAGAACCAGAAAATGAGTCTAAGTGAAACACAGTAGTCCATCAAATAAAGAGCCTTTGCTTGATTCAACAGCAGCACTCAATGAAACACTAGACTTTTCCCATTGATCACAGCAGAGTTATTTTAATTTCTATGTCTATGTGAAACATAGGGCTGCATCACTTAACGTTCTGCTTCTGGGTACAAAAGAAAATGCTTGCTCCAAATATACACTGTAGGGAGGCACTGTGGAGTGGTGGTTCTGAGTGATGGTTCTAGAATCAGTCTCCCAGCAGAGAAGTTGAATCCAGCTCCCTTGTTGAACTGCTAACCAACTGGGTATCCTCAAGCAAGTCACTTAAATGTGTTTCATCTATCAGTTGAAAGTATAGCTAGTACCTAGCTCATGGAATTGTAATGAGAATTAAATTATGCTCCAAAGAGTGACTGGAAAAAGTAAGCTGTCAATAATTGACAGTGGCTATTAATAGGAAATAAGGTTACTAGAGAATTAAGGGGTCCTATGCAAGAGGATTAGGAAACCATGGTGGCGTACTGGTTAAGTGCTACACTGCTAACCAAAAGGTTGGCAGTTGAAATTCACCAGGCGCTCCTTGGAAACTCTATGGGGCAGTTCTACTCTGTCCTATAAGGTCGTTATGATTTGGAATCAAATTGACGGCAGTGGGTTTGGTTTTTTGTTTGGTATGCAAGAGGACTCAGGTGTTCACAGTTAATAGACATATTTTTAAGGCTGGGCTTTGGTCTTCCACAATCCTATGGTGTTAGGTATTATTACCACCATTTTTTAGATAAGAAACTTTATGTTAGGAGATGTCATAATAATCTTCCCAAGGTCACACAGTAAGTGGCAAGCTTGAGATTTGAACCAAAGTTGGAATAATCCCAAAGCCCTCTTTCTTTCTACCCCATTACCACATAATGCATATTCTGAAGAGCTTTTTCTCGCTACTCTACAGAATCATTATCCCACCTCCTAAAGGTTAGGCTAATAATATCAGACCATTCCTGACAAAATGGAGTCCGTCTAGTGTGGAACCATGCTATTTCAGAGTGATCTGGGAAAAGGATCCAAAGCCATCTTGATTGTAAAATTTATGGTCCACTCTGTAGGAGGGAGGGCCTTCAGACAGCTCAAGTTCCTGAGTTGCTCCCTAAAAACACATCTCCCCAAGATATTCTGAAAAGTAGAAGCAGCTCAACAAAACAATTAAGACTTTCTCGCGGTGACAAGTGTAGAAGCAAAAGGAAAATCTGAGAGAAAAATGCATAGGAAAGAAGGAAGGAAGGATGGGAGGGAGGGAGGGAAGGAGGGAAGGAAGGAAGTGGGGATTTATTTCATCAGAGAACAATTCTAAGGAGGAACATAAGGCCCTATATGTTGATATGGTACATCCAAAGGATATTGGTAAGTGAAGTGATGAGTTCAAGAAGCCAGGCTGTGGACGAGGTCAAATATCCTGACAGCACAGTAGCACGTGCCCCTTCTTCTTTCTGCTGTATTCTTCATTCATCCCAGAGTGAAAAATTCTCAGAAAATCAGCCTCTTAGGGGAGGAACTGAGAGAACATTTTCTAGATATTGCAGAAGAAAGATAAGTGTCATTCAAGGTCATAGGGGTACACTATCTCCTTCTGTCCAATACAGAGGGTTCCACTTCTTCCACAGGCTGCAGAAGTACAGGCCTAGGAAAGTCAGGGGGTAGTTCAAGGATTGCTACGAAAGCCAGAAGGTGACCTGGGATGTCAAGGACCCCATCTCCCAGGAGCCTACTCAGTGACAGTCTAGGATTCCAGCACCTTCACCTATTTCTGCAGATTATCTGACTTTTAATGCTTCCATATCAGAGAAGAATACTTGTTTTCAGCTCCAAAGTTGCCACTGATTTCCATATGTCCATATTCCACATTCCTCACATAAATAAGCTGAGACTGTGATGATAATTCCATGTTCATGCATTTGGAAGAGAGGTGGTGCTTTTTAGGGAGCCAGGAAAGAAAACTACAGAGGAAACACAATTTGCAAGTGATTAAAACACACACACACACCACACACACACATGCACATATACCACACACACACACACACACACACACACACACAACACACATATGCAGAAGTGCAGAGAACAGACTCAGCTCTATGATCATGAAAACGTGCCAATGAACAAGAAAGCTGAAAGCCAGAAAAGTGAACTCACCTTTGGGATTGATAAGAGTCATTGTTTAACTTTCCTTTGTTTTTTGTTTTGATGTAAGGCTGCCTCTCCTATCACTTTCTCCCTTGACACAGTCTCTCATGGTCAGCATTGAGACTGAAAAAAATTGTTCGTATCATGTAAGGGCAATACACTCCCTTTTTTGTCTTTTTCAGGGAGTTAGTAGCTCATGTTCCATTAACTGGAGTGTTTTGCCTTATCTCATTCCTATCAGTGAAGTGGGAACTTCAATGCCATAACTTAGAATTATTCCATCCAATTCATCCTAAATGGATTCTGTTCTCAATGCAACATTTATCTCTAGACTTCACTAAAGATAATATTCAGGCTCACCTGTAGGCCCACAGTTGTCCTCCTTTGGGAGCTGAAGTCTTTAGAAACTTGATGAAATGTGACAGGCTTTTGAACTGCGCTCTAGAAACGGTCATTGTAATGGCCAAATGAACTTCTTGCCATTTTAGAAGCCAGTCTCTACATTGTTTTACAATTTATTTTACAGAAGGACTTGGGAAACTCTAGAATTTTTAAATAGGCAATAGTTGTTCATTGTTCCAGAACAGTCTTACAAAAATTTGTTACTTTTCTGATATTTATTTGAAACTAGAGGTCTAAAAACAGCATCTAGTCATTGGATGGTAGCTTCAATGTACCCTTTTATCACGCAAGTGCCAAGGGTGAGGATGAATACCAATGATACAGGCTAATAGAGATAGTGTGGTTTTTACTATGTGTAATTCAGTTACAAAGGAAAAAGTTCATAGATCTAAAAGCTTAGTGATATTCTGCCAGAAGGCACCAGTTTAGCTAATCCAGTTTTTCATGATTCACATCTGTTCTGATTGGTCAGAACCTGTGCTATGTCAATGGCTGAATATTTTACCATCTAGTCCAATTCCTTATTTAAAAAATATGACAACAAACTCTCACAGAAGTCAAATGATTCATTCAAAGTCAGATAGATAGTAGATAGTCAAGACTAGGTCAGGTCTTTTGAATTCCACTTCAACGCCCCTTTCTCTAACTTGCATGATCATCCAAATATGTGTAACCATGAACTATGTTCTAACAAGACTCCACTGTTTCAGTGACTGAAAGAGGGCCTTACAATTCAATATACTAGCTCAATTATACTACAGCATTTACAGCACTCTAAAAATACACATATTGTTAAAGCTTATAATAAACACAAATATCTTTTCTGTGACCACAGCATGATAGAAACCAAGCTGAGAAGTAGTGTCCACTCAGGAGAAGTAGAAGGAAAATGAAATTTACCAGCTTCCCTGACTATAATCCTGATTGTCGTCAATAATTTTGTGACTTTGGGTAAGCCTTTAGTTTTCATATGTGAACTTGGGCAAGTCTACAAGGAAAATGCTTCAGCTGAGATTTTCAGGTGAGTGGTTGGACTATGTGAAAACTGAGATCATTTCAACCCTGAGAGTCTACCATTTCCTGATCTGTTTACCAGGAAATTAGTGTAGTTTAATACACTCCCCTCACTGACCCTTTCTAATATGGAGAAAACAAACCCACAATTTCTGATAAACTATTGTAGCAAAGATTACTAGCCATCCACCAACATCCATTCTCTTCTTTATTTTCTTACAAAATTTTTCGATTTTTATGAAAATATAGATAGCACTACATTTGTCAATTCAATATTTTTCATGTATACAATTCAGTGTGATCAATTACTTCAATCATGTGTACAACTATCACCCATGTCCTTTGCCAAATTTTCCATCCCCATAAGCAAAAACTCAATAAACAATAATTCCCCCCATTCTCCCTCCCTCCCACCCCAGTAACCATTATTAAACTCTGATCTCTATGTATTTACCTATTTTCTGTACTTTATATTTGTGAGATTATACACTATTTGTCCTTTTGTGATTGACTTAATTCATTCAGCAAAATGTTTTCACAGTTCATCCATTTTGTGGCATGTATCAAGACTTCATTTCTCTTTATGGCAGAGTGATATTCCATTGTATGCATATATTACATTTTGTTAATCCATTCATCTATTGATGGGGATTTGGTTGTCTCCTTTTCCTGACAGAATACCTCACCCACTGTTCACTGGGTACAAGGCCTTACAAGCATAGATGACAATTCCTATCCTCCCTTATAACTAGGTGTGGTTCTGTGACTAAGTTATGACTAGTGATATGTGAGCCAGAAGAGATATGTACAACTTCTAGGCTTTACCCTTAATAAGAAGAAATGCTTCCCCATTTCCCTTTTTCCCCTTCCCACTGTCTGAGAGAGAATTGCTATAGCCACCTAGGACACAGAGATGGCAGTTTTAAGTTAAATATAACAGAGTTAATACACCATTCCTGCATTGCTTACCTCTAGACAGGCACATGAGTGAGAAATAAACTCCTATTTTGTTTAAGCCACCCTATACTGAATCTCGGAAACCCTGGTGATGTAGTGGTTAAGTGCTACAGCTGCTAACCAAGAGGTCGGCAGTTTGAATCCACTAGTAGCTCCTTGGAAACTCTATGGGGAATCTCTACTCTGTCCTATAGGGTTGCTATGAGTCGGAATTGACTCGATGGCAATGGGTTTGGTTTTTTTTTTTTTTTTTTTACAGTGAACCTGTTTTAGCAACTTAGATGGTTCACACAACAGTACAGCCGTCAATGAACGCCGCTGTAGAATAAAAACGAGGAATCCAAGCAGGATGCTTTGGCCTTAGATTACATTCATTATTAACCTAGCCCACAACATTTCATTTCCATTCACCAAAAAAAAAAAATTAATCATAAACTAAGACATCTCAAATTTCATAGGTAATGAGAAGACCTGCTGATTACTAAGGTCGATGATGTTTTTCAGTCCAACATATCCTGTAAAATAATTAATGGTGGCATAGATCCTTATAACTGTTCACATATTACAGCCAAATAATATCATCTATTAATTTCAGTTTCAGTAGATAGTCTCACACTACAGAAGCACCAACCAAAACCTGTTGCCATCGAGTCAATTCCGACTCATAGACATCCTATAGAAGAGTAAAACTGCCCCATAGGGTTTCCAAGGAGCAGCTGGTGGATTCAAACTGCCAATCTTTTGGTTAGCAGCCAAGTGCTTAACCACTGCGCCACCAGGGCTCCTACAGAAGCACAGTGCTCTAAAAACGCTAGGATCACCAGCAACCAATTAATCAGTATTGGGTTGTCATAGCCCCTAGCTTGTCTTAAGAAAGGTGTTTCTTCAAATGAGAGATCTTTGTGAATACTGAATGCCCAGGAATGTAAGGACCAGAAACCACTAAACTTTCAGCCAGTATGCTAGTAGAATTATTTGCCAAATGTTTATTTTACTAGTCAATTCATTGCCACATCATCTTTCAATGTTGGACCAATTCATACATCATTATATAAGTATGTAAAACAAAGACCAGATATTTTACTAGTACCTAGATTGGGAATGGAGCCCTGGTGGTACAATGGTTAAGAGCTCAGGCTGCTAACCAAAAGGTTGGCATTTCAAATCCACCAGGTGCTCCTTGGAAACCCTACGAGGCAGTTCTATTCTGCCCTGTAGGATCACTATAAGTTGAAATCAATTTGACAGCGACAGGTATAGATTAGAAATAAAAAATGAGCCACAGTTTGGTCATGGTAACTGTGGCAGATATTGCAGATTGGTTTGCTCAACCATCAGTTCAATGTCTTCTACTATGCCTTCCTGTGGGATGAAGGCTGGACAGCTAACTCCCACATTACCGAAAGGTGCTGCATGGGACCTAGGGTCTTCTAAGCTCACCCTCATTTTGTAAGCTGCCTGATACCTTATGTTAAATCTCTTTCTGTTTGCACTGGCTATTATAGATTCTATTTCTATAAGTAAGAATCCTGACTGCTACAGTAATATTTTAATTCTCTGCTTCTTAAGGATTGTAGGCATAAGGAGACTCAGAAAACCTATTTTTCATAGCAGTCTTATCACTGGCACTTTTAACATGAATTATTTTCTTGAGGGAAGGACAAGGAAGCACCATACAGGAGGCTAGGTCTTGGGAGCTGTAAGAGTTAATACCAAACAAACAAACAAAAACCAAACCCGTTGACCTCGAGTGGATTCCAGATCATAGCAACCCTACAGGACAGAGTAGAACTGCCCCATGGGGTTTCCAAGGAGCTGCTGGTGGATTAGAACTGCTGACCTTTTGGTTTAGCAGCCATATCTCTTAACTACTACACCACCAGTTAATCAGAAGTGCTAAATAGCTACCTTCTTATTTCAGACTGACTCAATAGCCATCTGCCAGACACATAGTCATTTTTACACCAATCTCAATGTAGCGGTCAACGATGACTGACTGCAGAGGGCAACTAAGCTTTTGGATGGGGTATATTTGATAATTTCTTAGACTTTTAGAAGATAAAGGAGCAACAGGAGCTACAGTCATTAGACACCCTATCCAAAGAGGAGTTGTTAAGCCTGTTTAATGGAGGTTTGTGTTTCTCAAAGTGTGGCCCCAGACAACTTCAGCATCACCTGAAAACTTCTTAGAAATACAAATTTTCTCTCCTTCTCTGTCACACACACACACACACACACACACACACACACACACACACACACACACACCCCTCCTGAATCAGAAACTCTGAGAATGGGGCCAGGCCATGTTTTAACAAGGCCTTCAGGTGATGTGTTCATAAGTTTGAAGACCACAGGTGTAGGCTGCCCAGTCTAGGTTGAGGTTAAATGAAGTTTAAGAACAATAGTGGCATGGTCCAAAAGTAAAAGACAGGTGAAGAAACAGGTCTTTGATTTAAAAGGAAGTATATGTTAGATACAGAAAGACTTTATAAATCCTTTTCCCATATAAAATGGTAAAAGCTTTAGCAGAAAGAGCACTGTGCTGGGAATACGAGCAATTGGATTCTCATCTTGGGATTTTAAGTAATAATTAAACAACCTTGAGTTCACCAGTTAATTTTTCCAGACTTCTGTTTTCTCATTTGTAAAATGAAGGAATGAGATGAAATGTTCTCCAACACCAACAAATTTTGTTTTCTATCAGTTTCTGGACAAAATTAACACTATTATTCTTGATTAGTATCATATTAAGCACTTCCTGAGTGCCAAGCCCTTTCAAGTACAAACCTGATGACAGAAATTTCCTAGCATTCTGTTTGTCTTCTTAGGACCGGCGCTTGGGGCAAAATAACAAAAAGATGCATTAGCTCTCCACCCCGAGCCGGCAGTTCCAAAGTACTCTCCAGCTTGATTCAGGGCTGCTAAAATCCACTGAACACCTGAAAGGCCCAATGTAACATTTAACACATATGGAGAATCACTGATATACTGGAAATATGTACAGATTAACTTGCATGTGTCTTTTAGATTATTAGTGATTTTGATCACACATGAGACTTGAATGTTAGGGACTAGATTTGTACACTTCAAGATTGTATGTGTGTGTGTGTGTGTGTGTGTGCACGTGTGTTCACGTGTGAATTAAATGCTTTAATCTTCTTCCAAAATTTAAGGATTGAGACTCATTGACATTCGTCCAAGGCTGAGGCAGGTAGTAATTACAGTTGGGAAAACCACCAAATTATATCCCTTAACAATATATGGAAACATTGCCAACACTGACAAGAGATTGTGTCCACTCAATGAGCTTGGGAACTTTAGCAGGGAAAAAAAAAGTCACCATATATATCATTGGAGTTTATATGCCTGGGGAGAAAGAGGAGGGCTTTGCCTCCCTATGAAACAACCGGGACAAAGAGCTAATCAGCGAATGGATTTTCTGAACATCGAAACGCAAACACATTGCAAACCCCCCAAAAAATAAGTTAATGAAGAAACCTAAAAGAAAGTACAGTGAAAATTTGTGCCCCTTGAAGGCTGAGACTGTATCTTTCTTCCCACTACCGGTCTTGACAGATAGTAGGAACTTAGTAAATATTTGGAATTGAATGAACGACTAAAGATTGAGAATAATAATATTTTATCTCTTTGTATTCAATCATAAAGAGCAAGTTGCTTTACTTTTAAAGGCCTAGAATATAGTATCTTCTTTCAAATTTTTGCAATGCCAGTGGAATGGGCATGAAATTTTCATGCAAGTTTTATTATATTGAACCTTACGAAGTTGCTGATATTTGACAGCTTTTAGCCTACAAAAATGGCGAGTTCATATGATTCAACCGAATATTTTCTTTGGTCTAGGAGACATCTCTTTATAAGCACTTCATGACAAAAAGTTAATCCTGGCAGTAAAAGGGATGGAAACAGTACATAACATCAAGGCCCCCTTAAAAGACGTGGATACCAGTTTTCTACAGAAGTAATTGCAGAACATTTTTTTAAATATAAATGAAATATAGTGTTGTTCTGACACTATTAGAAGAAAACAATTACAAGTCTTAAAAATCAAAGGTTTTAAAATTAGATAGTGATGATTACACAACTCTGTGAATATATTAAAAACTATTGAATTGTACACATTAAAAGGGTGAATTTTATGATACAAAATTATATCTCAATAAAGACATTATAAAAAATAAAAGTTACTAGAGTTACGGAGAATGCAAGTATAAATGCAGTATGTGGACCTTTTCAGTAGCTCCAAGGAGAAGGAGGAACACATTACTGCCAAACCCAGACAACCATCTGGTTGGTAGCCAACCTTCACAGTATCATCTCTGCAAAGACCTCACCTCACAGCTCACACCCTTGCCAGTCATGAACGTTTACATCCATGCAGCATTAATAAGCTTCTGGTATTTCCAACACCATGCTTGGAAGGGATCCCCTGAACATTCCTAAACCGATGCATGGTGAGAACTGTCACCTTTGCAAGACGCCATTTGAGTCTTTAGGGGAAGGATCCTTTTTCAAATCCTGTTTTTCCAGTGAAGCTCATATGGTTGGTTCAAGGACGTGGAATAAATGTAGAGAGTTACCTCTAAGCAGTGACTCAGTCTAGGGAGAGGGTGTTCATGAATCTGAGATGAATGAAATGGAGCTCAGAAAAATGCACATATTCACAGACTCAATTCCACATACGACATCAGGGGGCTCAAGGGCCTCTGAACCTCTTCTATGGGCTCTGTATTAAGAACCCTTGGTCTATGTACAGCATGACCCCTCTGCATTCTAGTAGACAATTTTAGTAAACCTTGACATTGAAAACTTAATACACGAATCTAAGAGAGGCCCTAATGAAGCCATTCCCTTTCTATACTATCTTAAGTAATGGTATAATTCCTTAACTAGAGCCCAGGGTTTCTAATGGAATGCAAATGGGCGATAGAGGAAAGACCTTGGTAGAATGAAATCATAATTACCTTATATTTTCACTGCCTTTGGTTTCTCTCTGTCGTCCCCCCCCCCCATTTGCCATCACATATAGTATTATTCTATAACCAATGTTTCTTTTCCATTGCATTTTACCCCAATATCTGGCCAGGCATATAGTATAAAAAAATTGTTTAAATGTTCTATTTTTAACAATATCCATTTCTATCAATTAGCACTAAAAATTCCAATCTACAGCAAAAGACTTCTGAAGAGACCAAAAATTCACCCATCTCCCACAACTATTACTAAGCTCTGATCATACTGAGTGAAAGTCTCAAGACATGATTTCGAGTGTATTTTAAAAGCAACCCTTTTTGAAAGGAATGGAATCAAAAGTAACAGGAATATATTAAGAATCAATTGTACCCTTAGCATTATGTCTAAATGACATGGAGAACAAAAAGGAAAATTAGCTTTTCCTTCAGAGAACTTACTACCAGTTGAGAAGAAAAGACTGACAAATAGGTCACTGAGAAAATGGAAGAACAATTAGTTCTAAGTATTCACATTCATAAATAAAACGAAAAAGGAAAAAAAAGATGTTTTAAATAGAAGTGTTCTGTGTTTTACCATCTGACTTGCCTGTCCTAAAAACTGAATTCTTTTCTTCTTGTTTTTTTTTTTTTTATTGTACTTCAGGTGAAGGTTTACAGAACAAATAGTTTCTCATTAAACAGTCAGTACACATATTGTTTTATGACATTGGTTAAAAACCCCACGACATGTCAACCTTCTCCCTTCTCGACCTTCTTTTTTTTTTTGGTGAAAATATACACAGACAAAGATATACCATTTCAAAAATTTCTACGTGCACAGTTCAGTGACATCAACTACACTCTTCCAATTGTGCTGCTATTCTCACTTTTAGATGAAGGTTTATGGAACAAAATAGTTTCTCATTAAACAGTACACATGTTGCCCTATGACAATGGTTAACAACCTCACAACACATCAACATTATCCTTACTCAACCTTGGGTTCCCTATCACCAGCTTTCCTGTCCCCTTCTGCCTTCTAGCCCTTGTCCTTGGACTGCTGTGTCTCATTAGTCCTGTTTTGTTTTATGGGGTTGTCCAATCCCTGGCTGTACGGTGAACCTTGGAAGTGACTTCACCACTGAGCTAAAAGGGTGTCTGGGGGCCATACTCTAGGGGTTTCCCCAGTCTCTTTCAGACCAGTAAACCTGTTTTTTGTGTGTGTGTTAGAATTTTGTTCTACATCCTTCTCCAGCTCTACCCAGAACCCTCTGTTTTGATCTCGGTCAGAGCAGTCAGTGGTGGTAGCCGAGCACCATCTAGCTGTATTGGACTCACTCTGGTGGAGGCCTTGGTAGCTGTGGTCCATTAGTCCCTTGAACTAATCTTTTCCTTGTATCCTGTTCTCTTCATTCTCCCTTGCTCCTGAAGGGATGAGACCAGTGGAGTATCTTAGATGGCTGCTCACAGGCTTTCAAGACCCCCAGACACTACTCACCAAGGTAGAATGTAGACCATTGTCTCTATAAACTGTGTTATGACAATTGAGCTAGATCTTCCCCGAGACCATGGTCCCCACAGCCCTCCGCCCAGCAATTCAGTCCCTCAGGGAGTTTGGATGTGTCTACGGAGCTTCCATGACCTTTCCTTGTACAGGTTGTGCTGGTTTCCCCAGTATTGTGTACTGTCTCACCCTTCACCAAAGATACCACTTATCTATTGCCTATTTAGTATTGTCCCTCCCACCCCTCCCATCCCTGGTAACCAACAAAGATTGTTACTTTTTGTGTGTAAAATTTTTCACGGGATTTTACAATAGATGTCTCACACAATATTTGTCCTTTTGTGATTGACTTATTTCACTCAGCATAATGTCCTCCAGTTTCATCCATGTTATGAGATGCTTCACATATTCATCATTATTCTTTATCTTCGTATAATACTCCATTGTGTGTATGTACCATAGTTTGTTTAACCATTCTTCTGCTGATGGGCATCTGGGTTGTTTCCATCTTTTTGCTATTGTGAACAATGCTGCGATGAACATGGGTGTGCATATGTCTATTCGTGTGACGGCTCTTATTTCTCTAGGCTATCTTCCTAGGAGTGGGATTGCTGGATCCTATGGTATTTCTATTTCTAGCTTCCTAAGGAAGCGCCATATCATTTTCCAAAATGGTTGTATCATTTTGCATTCCCACCAGCAGTGCATAAGAGTTCCGATCTCCCCGCAGCCCTTCCAACATTTGTTATTTCCAGTGTTTTTGATTCATGCCAGTAATGCCAGGGTGAAATGGTATCTCATTGTGGTTTTAATTTGCATTTTTCTAATAGCTAGTGATTGCGAGCATTTCCTCATGTGTCTGTTGACCGCTAGAATGTCTTCTTTGGTCAAGTGTCTGTTGTTTTCCTTTGCCCATTTTTTAATAGGATTATTTGTCTTTTTGTTGTAGAGGTGTTGGATTTTCTTGTAGATTATGGAGAGTAGACCTTTGTCTGACTTGTACTGTCCAAAAATTTTTTCCCAGTCTGTACGTTCTCTTTTTACTCTTTTGGAGAAGTCTTTTGAAGAGCATAGGTATTTGATTTTTAGAAGATCCCAGTTATCTAGCTTATTAGTTAGGGTTTGTGTGTTGATGATTATGGTTCGTATCCTGTTAATGCCGTGTATTAAGGCCTGTGGTGTTGGTCCTATTTTTTCGTCTATGAACTTTCTAGTTTTAGGCTTTATATTCAGGTCTTCGATCCATTCTGAAGTAGTTTTTGTATACGGCGTGAGGTATGGGTCCTGTTTCATTTTTTTGTAGATGGATATCCAGTTTTGCAAGCACCATTTGTTAAAAAGACTGTCTTTTCCCCATTTTATGGACTTTGGGCCCTTGTCGAAGATCAGGTGACCGTAGGTGGATGGATTTACATCTGGGTTCTCAATTCTGTTCCATTGGTCAATGTATCTGTCGATGTACCAGTACCAGGCTGTTTTGACTACTGTAGCTGTATAGTAGGTTCTGAAGTCAGGTAGTGTGAGTCCTCCAACTTTATTCTTCTTCTTCAGTAGTGCTTTACTTATTCGGGGCTTCTTCCCTTTCCATATAAAGTTAATGATTAGTTTTTCCATCTCTTTGAAGAATGTTGTTGGTATTTGGATTGGGATTGCATTGTATTTGTAAATTGCTTTTGGTAGAATTGTCATTTTCACAATGTTGAGTCTACCTATCCGTGAGCATGGTATGTTTTTCCACTTATGTAGATCCCTTTGGGTTGATTGCAGTAGTGTTTTGTAGTTTTCTTTGTACAGGACTTTTACATCCCTGGTTAGATTTATTCCTAAGTATTTTATTTTTTTAGGGGCTATTATAAATGGTACTGTTTTCCTGATTTTCTTTTCATCATTCTCTTTATCAGTGTATAGGAATCCAACAGATTTTTGTATGTTTATCTTGTATCCTACTACTCTGCTGAATCTTTCTATTAGTTCCAGTAGATTTCTCGTGGAGTCTTTAGGGTTTTCTATGTATAGTATCATATCATCCGCAAACAGGGACAGTTTAACTTCTTCATTACCAATTTGGATGTTGTTTATTTCTTTTTCTTGCCTTATTGCTCTAGCTAGAACTTCCAGCACAATGTTAAACAGGAATGGAGATAAAGGGCATCCTTGTCTTGTTCCTGTTTTCAAGGGGAATGTTTTCAGTCTCTCTCCATTAAGAATGATGTTGGCCCTTGGTTTTGCATAGATGCCCTTTATTATGTTGAGAAATTTCCCTTCTATACCTATTTTATTGAGAGTTTTTATCAGGAATGGGTGTTGGACTTTGTCAAATGCCTTTTCTGAATCAATTGAGATGATCATGTGATTCTTTTCTTTCCTTTTATTTATGTGGTGGATTACGTTGATTGATTTTCTAATGTTGAACCATCCTTGCATACCTGGTATGAATCCTACTCGGTCGTGGTGTATTTGGTTTTGATATGATGCTGAATTCCATTGGCTATAATTTTGTTGAGAATTTTTGCATCTATATTCATGAGAGATATTGGTCGGTAATTTTCTTTTTTTGTGGCATCTTTGCCTGGTTTTGGTATCAGGGTTAGGCTGTCTTTATAGAATGAATTTGGAAGTGTTGCTTCCTTTTCTATGCTCTGAAACAGCTTGAGTAGTACTGGTACAAGCTCTTCTCTGAATGTTTTGTAGAATTCTCCAGTGAAGCCATATGCACCAGGGCTTTTTTTTGTTGGGAGTTTTTTTTTATAACCTTCTCAATCTCTTCTCTTGTTATGGGTCTGTTCAGATTTTCAACATGACTTTGTTGTAGTTTGGGGTGGTAGTGTGTTTCTAGAAATTAATCCATTTCCTCTAGGTTTTCAAATTTGTTGGAGTATAGTTTTTCATAATATTCTGTTATGATCCTTTTTCTTTCAGTTGGGTCTGTTGTAATGTCACCCATTTCATTTCTTATCTGAGTTATTTGCATCCTCTCCTGTTTTTCTTTTGTCAGTCTGGCCAGTGGTTTGTTGATTTTGTTGATTCTTTCAAAGAACCAACTTTTGGTTTTGTTGATTCTTTCTTTTGTTTTTCTGTTCTCTATTTCATTTATTTCTGCTCCGATGTTTATTATTTCCTTTTTTCTGGTGGTTGTGGGCTTTTTTTTGCTGTTCTCTTTCTATTTGTTTGAGTTGTGTCGTTAATGTTTTGATTTTGTCCCTTTCTTATTTTTTGATGTGTGTATCTATTGCTATAAATTGTCCTCTGAGGACTGCCTTTGCTGTGTCCCACAGGTTTTGGTATGATGTGTTTCATTCTCATTTGATTCTAGGAATTTTTTTATTCCATCTCTGATTTCTTCTATTACCCACTGATGTGTAAGCAGGGTATTATTCAGTTTCCATGTAATTGATTTTTTTTCCTTGCTCTTTCTGTTGTTAACTTCTACCTTGATGGCATCGTGGTCAGAGAAGATACTTTGAATTATCTGAACGTTTTGGATCTTGTTGAGGATTGCTCTGTGGCCTAAGATGTGGTGTATTCTGGAGAACGTTCCATGTGCATTGGAAAAGAATGTGTAATTTGCAGCTGTTGGATGGAGTGTTCTTTATACATCTATGAGGTCAAGTTGGCTGATTGTGCCCTTTAGGTCTTCTGTATCTTTGCTGAGTTTTTTTTTTTAGATGTTGTGTCCTTTGCCTTTTAATAAATTTATGTCTTTGTTTCTATGGTGTGTCTCTTGTAGAAAGCATATCGATGTTTTCTTATACATTCTGTCGCTCTCCATCTCTTTATGGGCACATTGAGTCCATTTACATTCAATGTAATTATTGATAGATGTGAGTTAGTTGCTATCATTTTGTAGTTTTTTGTTGTTTTTTTTTTTTTGTGGTGCTGACGTTTTCTTTGTTCTTCTTACTCTCCTGTGCTGAGTTACTTTTGTTTGTGGATTTTTTTGTCATTGCTTTTGTTTTTGTAGGTTTTGTTTTTACTGAGACTTTATGTTTTCCCTCTATATTTTTATGAGTATGTTTGTTAACTTTCTTTGTGGTTACTGTGAAATTTGCCCTTATCTTCCTATGTTTAAACCAGTCTATTATTACTTGGTATCGCCTTGCCTTCCTCTCCATTAGAAGGTTCTATACCTACACCATTTATTCCCTCTTTTATTGCTCTGATGTTGTTGCCATTTACAGATTAACTGCTGTCATTCCCTGTTGTATTTCTTTTGGTTTGGATAGTCCTTGAGAGTTCATTTCCTAGATTGGTATCTGGCTGGTAAGATCCTGCATCCTGGATTCTGCCTGTGAGCTGAAGTTCTTTTTTCTCAGATCAAAGAACTCCCTTTAATAATTCTTGTAAGTTTGGTTTGGTTTTTACATATTCCCTTAATTTCTGTTTATCTGGGAATGCCCTAATTTCACTGTCATATTGGAACAAGAGTTTTGCAGGATATGTTTTTCTTGGCTGGGAATTTATTTCTTTCAAGGTTTTATATATGTCATCCCATTGCCTTCTTGCCTGCATGGTTTCTGCTGAATAATCTGAGCTTACTCTTATTGTTTCTTCTCTGCACGTGACTTTTTGTTTTTCACAAGCTGCTATCAGGATTCTTTGGTTGTCTTTGGTTTTGGCGAGTGTAATTATGACATGCCTTGGTGATTTTCTTTTGGGTTCTACCCTACATGGGGTTTGTTGAGCTTCTTGGATGATCAGCTTTTCATCTTTCAGGATATTGGGGAAGTTTTCTGTCAGCAGTTCTTCAGTGATCCTCTCTGTGTTTTCTGTTTTCTCCCCCTATTCTGGAACTCTGATCACTCGAAAATTTTTGCTTTTGATTGTTTCCCACATAACTCTCAGGGTCTCTTCATTTTTCTTTTTCTTAGTTTTCCTGGAACAGAGTTGTATGCAAGTTGTTTGTCTTCAATTCCACTGATCCTGTCTTCCACTATTTCATATCTGCTCCTCAGCCCTTCTATGACACTGTCCATTTCTGAAATCTTGTTGTTTATCTTTTGTATTTCTAATTGTTGTTTTTGTATAATTTCTAGCTGTGGATTTATTTTGGTATTTTGTTCCTGCATTATTTTCCTGAATTCTTCCATTTTTTTGCCTGAATTTTCCATGAATTTTTATGCCTTTTCCATGAATTTGTCTATTTTTTCCTCATTTCTGTCTGCTTTTTGTTTCAACTCTTGGATAATTCTGAGTATTAGAGATTTGAATTCCCTATTGGGTAGTTCTAGTGCCTTTTCTTCAACTGGAAAGTCATCTGGTGTTTTATTTTGGATGCCTACGGGACATCCTGTCCTGTTCTGGTAAATGTTTTGATATAGTCTGCTGTCATTGCAGCATTCAGTAGTTATTTTTCTCATTTATTGATTGTAGATTTGTTTGTTTTGTCCTTTTTTTTAATTTGGCTATGTCTGAGCATGTAGGCTGTGTGTTCTTTGTTGTTTGCTCGTCTGTGGGCACAATACCTTTCCCCTCCTTCTCCAGTTGGCAGGGTCAGTCGCTTAGATATGGTACAGCAGGGCAGGTCTAGCTGAAGAGGAGTTACTGGAATGGGTTGTTTGTGGCACTTATTTCAGCCACCAGGGTGGGTTGGTAATCAGTGCAGGGCAGGTTCCAGTAGGCCGTGCCTGTACTGCTTGGTGGAGTGATGTTAAGTGCACTGTGCAAGTAGGCAGGATGGAGGGGGGAGATTGTTATGTGTGGAGCTAAGACAGATATGGGAGAGCAGAGAGAGGAACAGGAACCAAAAACATACAAACAAAAAAGAGTGCTAGGGGAGCTTGCCATTGGAGTGGAGAGATGAGAGACTATGAAATGGAGAAAAACAAAAAGGGGAAGAAGAAGAAAAAAAAGAACAGAAAGAATAAATAAAAATTAGAAAGGAAAAAGAACATCAAAGCTCCCGGTGATCCCACCTGTGCAGCTATGAGGTCTGGGGAAGTTGTTCTCAGCTGATGCAGTACACCCTGGCTAGAAGGCCTAGAGGTATTCAGTGCCATGTATTCAGGGAACAGGAAGAGAAGAAAGGTATAGAGAGACAATAAACTGAGTAATGAAGTAATACAGAAAGGGAAAAAGAGGGGAAACAAAACAAAAAAAATTTAAAAAAAAAAAAGAACAAGAAACGCCCCCCAAAAAGCAGAAAAAATGAAAAAAAACTCAAAAAAAGAAATGCCCTCGGGGATCCCTCTGCACGTCTGCACAAGCCAAGGGGGTAGGTTCCAAGCCATGCAGAACCGCCTGGCCAGAATAGGCTCCCAACTTGAGGAAAGGAATAGAAAACAAACAAATGTTTCAAAACAAGCAAACAAAAGCCCCAGGATCCCACCAGCATGGCAGCCTAGACCAGGAAGCAGTTCCACACTCAAAAGGAGCTCCGCAGCCCCTCAGGAAGAAGCAACGATGGTGCACGGAGCCAGGTACTTGAGCGAAAGGAGGTGGAAGTGGTAAGAGGTAAGGAAAAAAATCAAAAGAAGTGGAAGAAAGCAACACCAGAAGCCAACAAATGGCATTCAGGGAGCCAGCCTGTCCGGGCAGGTGGAATCCAAGCAGCCAGTGCTTCTTGGCCAAGAGACTGTGGCTGTGTGAAGCAAAGGCGGCCGAGTGGGGGTGAAGAAGTGTGGGGGGTGGGAAAGCATATATCGCCAATTACCGGTTGTTTGGTCTCCTGCTGGAAGCTCCATAAAGCTGCTTTCTCGTACCCACTATTTGCTGGTCTCTGATAGGAGTCCAAGATGGTGGATCTGCACTACGTTAGCTAATAGGGGACCTCTGCATGAACCTCTCCTTGCTCTCCGTTCTCTGTAAGTTTTCTCACTCCATTTGGTGCTTGGCTGAGTTATCTCTTCATTTGATGTTTTAGGGTTTCAGGATTGCTGTTTTCTCTGTTTGGCTTAGTTTTTTGGATCTTTGCTGTGGAGGGACGGCGTGGTGCTTCTGCCTAGAGTGCCATTTTGCCGGAAGTCTAAAAACTGAATTCTTATGAATGCTGCACAGAAATAGCAAAATTCTGGGGAAAAAAGAAAAAGACATGTCAGTAATCACCAATAACCATTTATTCCTGGCAGGACAGTTCCATGCTATAGAATATGTATGTAGCAAAATTTGAAAGTCATGGCTATTGTCCATAAATTGCATATAATCCAAGTTTATGTTTCCCAAATTATGAGAAATGAAAATGTTTTTTTCTTCCTTACCGAGGTTCCAACAGGAAGTGTCAAAGAAGAAATCTGCTGTAGCAAGATTCCCAACCAGAAACAGAAACATTAACATAAAAAATAGAGTAAATAGGACTGCTCTCCTGAGATTTCTAACCTAATTAGTCAGATGAAAACATCTTTCAGATATTCCTCGGCTCATATGTTTGGAGAAAATAAAAAAGCACTGAATATATTTCCTCCTTTACTATCTATAGTGCACAAGCTTTGTCACTTCAGTTAAAAGGAGGCTAACAGAAGCAAACTTGCAGGTCATATAGAAAGAGAGCAAGCCAGGATGAAAATAAAGAAGCCTTCAAACTCAGACATGCTCAGCAAATTCTCATTTAAGTTATAGTAATGCCTGGCAATTTTTATTTTTAGAGCCCTGGGTGGCACAAACAGTTAAGCACTCGATTACCAGCTGAAAGGTTGGCAGTTCGAACCCACCCAGAGGAAGACAGTCTTGGCACTTTCCTTCCAAAAGGTCATGGTCTTGAAAACCCTATGGAGCAGTTTTACTCTGCATACATGAGGTCACCATGAATCAGAATAAACTCAACGGCTGCTAACGAACAATTTTTATTTCTGAACCAAGTTGCAATAATGGGTAGTCTTGGGAATGGATCAAGTTAGATAATGGGTAGTCCTGGGAATGGATGAAGTTAGATAAATCAAACAGGATTTCATTGACAAGTCTTTCTGTGTGATAATCCTGCACCACAATCCATCAAAGATGTTACACGAAGGAAAAGCACCCCACATCTAGTGCACACCCTGTACTCATATCTGCTGGCACTGGGCTACCCTCCAAAAAGCCAGATTGACTTTAGTATATTAGGCATTGTATAGTAACACACCATGGAAAGAAAATATTATCAGCAACCCCAGAAGCCTCTATCTGCACCTTTTCTCTAGAGATAACTCCTGTCCTTACTTGTGCTAATCATTTTCTTGCTTTCCTCTACAGTATTACTACATATGTATGCATTCCTAAACAATAAGTTTGGTTGTTGCCTGAATTAGAAATTTATAAGAACAGAATCATAATGTCAGCCTTCTTTTGTGCCATGATTCTCTCGCTCAACCTTACAATCTGTCATGGTTTGAATTATGTCTCCCAAAAAATGTGTGTATCAATTTGGCTGGGCCACGATTTCCAGAATTGTGTGGTTGGTCTCCATTTCGTGATTGTAGTTTTATGTTTAAAAGGATTAAGGTGGGGTTGTAACACCACCCTTACCCAGGTCACATCCCGGATCCAATGTAAAGGGAGTTTCCCTGGGGAATGGCCTGCACCACCTTTTATCTCTCAAGAGATAAAAGGAAAGGGAAGCAAGCAGAGTTGGGGACCTCAAACCACCAGGAAAGAAGCACTGGGAGCAGAGCACATCCTTTGGACCCGATGTTCCTGTGCAGAGAAGCACCTAGTCTGGGGGAAGACTGATGATGACGAGGACATTTGTCCAGAGCCGACAGAGGGAGAAAGCCATCCCCTGAAGCAGACACCCTGAATTTGGACTTCTAGCCTACTAGACTCTGAGAAAATAAATGTCTCTTTGTGAAAGTCATCGACTTGTGCTATTCCTGTTAGAGTAGCACTAGATGACTAAGACACAATCGTAACAATTTACATGCGATTGCCTGTAACTGCAATTTGTTCATTTATATTACTGTTCAGTATTCCAATTTATTTTTCTACTCTACATAGATACTGGGGCCCATATTCATACATTTCTCTAGGATATACTCATGGAATTGTTGTGTCATATGATATGTATATCTTCAACCTCTTCAGTAATGCCAAGCTTCCTTTCAATGTGATTTTACATCCTAATTTTAGCAGATTTGGTTAGGGGGTACTGATGTTTCAGTTCTCATTTTCTAATGGTAATGAGGTTGAGGAGTCCCTGGGTGGCATGAACAGTTAAGGTCTTGGCTGCTGCCTGAGAAGTTGGAGGTTCGACTCTACCCACAGAAGAAATCAGCTGTTGAAAACCTTATGGAGCTCAGTTCCACTCTGACACACATGGGGTCGCCATGAGTCAGAACAGACTCGATGGCAATTGGTTGTTTTTGTTCATTTTAAATTGAGGTTGAACACCGTTTTCTATACCTACTGTCCTTCATCATTTATCTTTTTATTAGGATATAATTTACATACCATACAATTCACCCATTTAAAGTGTACAAGTAAATTATTTTTAGTATATTCACAGATGTGTGAAACCATCACCACTGTCAATTTTAGAACATTTTCATCACCTCACAATTAAACCCCATAAAATCACAGAGGTACCACTTCACCCCCACTAGGATAATTATGATTAAAATAAAACAAAAAAAAATGGAAAATAACAAGTACTGTCAAGGATGTGAAGAAATTGGAACCCTCACACACTGGTGATGGGGGTGCAAAATGGTACAGCCACTGTGGAAAACAGTTTGGCAGTTCCTCAAAAAGTTTAAAATAGAACTACATTATGACCCAGAAATCTCAATCCTAAGTATATACCTAAAAGAATTGAAAGCAGGAACATGAACAGAAACTTATATACCAATGTTCGTTGCAGCACTATTCATAATAACCAGAAGGCGGAAACAACCTAGCTGTTCATCAACAAATGAATGGATAAACAAAATGTTGTATATACATACAATAGAATTTTACTCAAGCATAAAGCGAAATGAAGTCCTGATACATACTACAATGTGGATGACCTTGAAAACATTATGCTGAGTAAAATAAGTCAACCACAAAAGGACAAATACTGTATGATCCCACTTATATGAAATATCTAGAATAGGCAAATGTATAAATATCAAAGTTTATTAATGGTTACCTGGTGTGGGAGGGAGGAGATAAGGGGGAGTCATTGCTTGTTGTTGATGTTCTTAGGTGCCATCGAGTGGCTTCCAACTCATAGTGACCCTGTGTACAACAGAACCAGACACTGCCCAGTCCTGTGCCATCCTCACAATCATTGCTATGTTTGAGCCCATTGTTGCAGCCCCTGCATCAATCCATCTTGTTGAGTCTTTCACTTTTTCACTGACCCTCTAGTTTATCAAGCATGGTGTCCTTCTCCAGGGACTGGTCTCTCCTGATAATATGTTTAAAGTACATGATAGAAGTTTCCCCATCCTTGCTTTTAAAGAGCATTCTGGCTGTACTTCCAAGAGAGATTTGTTTATTCTTCTGGAGCCCCGGTGGCACAGCGGTTAAGAGCTTGGCTGCTAACCTAAAGGTCAGCAGTTCAAATCCACCAGTTGCTCCTTGGAAACTCTATGGGGCAGTTCTACTCTGTCCTATAGAGTCACTATGAGTCTGAATCGACTGGACTGCAACGGGGTTTTTTGGTTTGTTTTTTGGGTTTTTTTTTTTTTTTTGGCAGCTCATGGTATATTCATTATTCTTCGCCAACACCATAATTCGAATGCATCAATTCTTCTTCAGTCTTCCTTATTCATGGACAGCTTTCACATGCATGTGAGTCAATTGAAAATACCATGGCTTGGGTGAGGTGAACTTTAGTCCTCAAGGCTACATCTTCACTTTTTAACACTTTAAAGAAGTCTTTTGCTTAGGGGCAATTAAAGATCGTAGAATAATTTGCAAACAGATAGTGGTGATAGTTGCATAACATGAACATAATTAATGTCATTGAATAGTAAATGTTAAAAATGTTGAATTAGAAAATGTTTTGTTATATGCATTTTTACCAAAATAAAACAATTTTAAAAATGAAGCTCATAGGATGCCCATTATCACTACTCTTATTCAACATTGTGCTGGAGGTCCTAGCCAGAGCAATTCGGCTAGAAAAAGAAATAAAGGGCATCCAAATTGGTACGGAAGAAGTAAAAGTATCTCTATTTGCAGATGATATGATCTTATACACAGAAAACCCCAAAGAATCCACAAGAAAACTCCTGGAACTAAGAGAAGATTTTAGCAAAGTATCAGGATACAAGATAAACATACAAAAATCAGGTGGATTCTTCCACACCAACAAAGAGAACTTCAAAGAGGACATCACCAAATCAATACCATTTACAATAGCCCCCAAGGAGATAAAATACTTAGGAATAAATCTAACCAGAGACGTAAAACACCTATACAAAGAAAACTACAAGACACCACTGCAAGAAACCAAAAGAGCCCTGCATAAGTGGAAAAACATACCTTGCTCATGGATAGGAAGACTCAACATTGTGAAGATGTCAGTTCTACCCAAAGCAATCTACAGATAGAAATGCAATCCTGATCCAAATTCCACTGGCATTTTTTAATGAGATGGAGAAACAAATCACCAACTTCATTTGGAAAGGGAAGAGGCCCTGGATAAGTAAAGCATTACACAAGACGAAGAACAAGGTAGGAGGCCTCACACTACCTGATTTTAGAACCTATTATACCACCACAGTAGTCAAAACAGCTTGGTGCTAGTACAACTGATACATAGACCAATGGAACAGAATTGAGAATCCAGATGTAAATTCATCCACCTATGAGCAGCTGATATTTGACAAAGGCCCAAAATCCATGAATTGGGGAAAAGACAGTCTCTTTAACAAATGATGCTGGCATAACTGGATATCCATCTGCAAAAAACTGAAGCAAGACCCATACCTCACACCATGCACAAAAACTAACTCAAAGTGGATCAAAGACTCAGTATAAAATTGAACATGATAAAGATCATGGAAGAAAAAATAGCGACAACGCTAGGAGCCCTAATACATGGCATAAACAGAATACAAACCATAA
Source organism: Dugong dugon (assembly GCA_030035585.1). Classification (NCBI taxonomy): domain Eukaryota; kingdom Metazoa; phylum Chordata; class Mammalia; order Sirenia; family Dugongidae; genus Dugong; species Dugong dugon. The sequence goes on from CM057465.1 coordinate 49,379,642, forward strand.
GTAACAATGCACAAACACCAGAAAAGAAACTAGATAACTGGGAGCGCCTAAAAATCAAACACTCCTGCTCATCAAAAGACTTCACCAAAAGAGTAAAAAGACAACCTACAGACTGGGAGAAAATTTTTGCCTACGACAAATCTGATCAGCATCTAATCTCTAAAATCTACAAGATATACTGCAAAATCTCAACAACTAAAAGACAAATAACCCAGTTAAAAAATGGGCAAAGGATATGAACAGGCACTTCACCAAAGAAGACATTCAGGCGGCTAACAGACACATGAGGAAATGTTCATGATTATTAGCCATTAGAGAAATGCAAACTAAAACTACAGTGAGATACCATCTCACCCCAACAAGGCTAGCATTAATCCAAAAAAAAAAAAAAAAAAAAAAACATAAAATAATAAATGTTGGAGAGGTTGTGGAGAGACTGGAACACTTAGACACTGTTGGTGGGAATGTAAAATGATACAACCACTTTGGAAATTGATTTGGCGCTTCCTTAAAAAGGTAGAAATAAAAGTACCATATGATCCAGCAATCCTGCTCCTTAGAATATATCTTATAGAAATAAGAGCCATCACATGAATAGATATATGCACACCCATGTTCATTGCAGCACTGTTCACCATAGCAAAAAGATGGAAACAACCTAGGTGCCCATCAAGGGATGAATGGATAAACAAATTATGATATATTCATACAATGGAATACCACGCAACGTTAAAGAACAACGATGAATCCATGAAACACCTTATAACATGGAAAAATCTGGAAGGCATTATGCTGAGTGAATTTAGTCAGTCACAAAAGGACAAATATTGTATAATACCACTATTACAAGAACTCAAGAAAAGGTTTAAACACAGAAGAAAACATCCTTTGATGGTTATGAGTGTGGGGAGGGAGGGAGAGGGTTATTCACTAACTAGATAGTAGACAAGAATTATCTTAGGTGAAGGGAAGGACAGCACATACTACAGGGGAAGTCAGCACAACTGGACTAAACCAAAGCTAAGAAGTATCCTGAATACAACCAAACTCTTCCAGGGACAGAGTAGCAGGGGCAGGGGTCTGGGGCCATGTTTTCAGGGGACATCTAAGTCAATTGGCATAACAAAGTTTACTAAGAAAATGTTCTGCATCCTACTTTGGTGAGTGGCATCTGGGGTCTTAAAAGCTAGCAAGCTGCCATCTAAGATACATCAATTGGTCCCAATTCACCTGGAGTAAAGGAGAATGAAGAACATCAAAGTCACAAGGAAAGCATCAGCCCAAGAGACAGAAAGGACCACATAAACCAGAGACTGCAACAGCCTGAGACCAGAAGAACGAGATGGTGCCCGGCTACCACCAATGACCACCCTGATGGGGAACACAACAGAGAGTCCCTGTTGGAGCAGGAGGAAAGTGGGGTGCAGAACTCAAATTCTAGTGAAAAGACCAGACTTAATGGTCTGACTGAGACTGGAGGAACCCCAGAGACCATGGCCACCGGACTCTCTGTCAACCCAGCACTAAAACCATTCCTGAGGCCAACATTTCAAAGATTAGACTGGACTATGGGACATAAAATGATACTCATGAAGAGTGTACCCCTTAACTCAAGTAGATACATGAGACTAAATGGGCAGCTCATGCCCAGAGGTGAGATGAGAAGGCAGAGAGGTGTCAGGAGCTGGTTGAATGAATATGGGAAATCGGGGATGGAAAGGAGGAACGTGCTGTCACAGTATAGGGAGAGCAATGAGGGTCACATAACAATGTATGTATAAATTTTTGTATGAGAGACTAACTTGAATTGTAAACTTTCACTTAAAGCACAACAATAAAATAAAATTAAAAAAAAAATCAAGCTCATACACTTTAGCTATCACCCTCCCCCCAATATTTCTTAATTCAATAATCAATATCCCTTTTATAGGCTACATCCATATGCAGCAAGTTGCCTCAGCATTTTCCAGTCAGTTTGGAATGATTTAGCCTATGATAATGAAACTATTGTATCAACTGTGCTTCCGGACTTCCATTCTCATCAGTCATTGAAACAGTCTGCGTACCATGGAATGCTTTTTTTTTTTAATCTACTGCTTGATGTTTCAAAGAGACATTTTTAAGTCTCAGCTTTCATTTAGTCTTTAAGCTAATAGTGGCAAAGTTGCACAAGGATAAAGGATGAAACTAGAACTCTTCTTCCACAAAAAGGAGCCTGTTCAGTACACAGATTGAGGACCTAAGATCCATCAATGCAGGGCATTATGATAGTAGCTTATTGAGTTGGTTTCTATTTTCTGAGTGGAATTACAGACTTTAATATTTAGGATAACACTAGCATTCTCTCTTCTTCTAACTGAAAGAGCCCTAGAATTTCAGAGTAGGAAAAATTTTTGTTTCTTATAGAGGCATTCATTATATTTTCCTCACATGCCCTAAATGGTCAAGGGCAAGCTACACAATTACTGATAAAGAGCATTTTCTGAAAGCGTCTCTATTTTGCAGTAATGTGGCCTGATCTGCAGATCCTTGGGCCTGCAGAGCAGAGAGCCTCCCGGTGCTTGGCGTTAATCTTTTAATCCTCTTAGACAGGTTGGTTTATGGTCCTAATCTACCTGTTTTCATTGTCTGTTACAAATCAAGAAGAAAATCTTTTCAGCAATTGCTGGAAAATGTTTTTAGTGAAAGACATTTTAGACTATTGACTTTGTTAGATAAAAACTTGAATACAATGCAGAGCTTGTTTTCATTTCTTTCTCAAATTCCATGAAAATATATCAATCTACAGGTCTTTCTTTTTCAGGAAAAAAAAGATTTCCAAGACCTATCCACATAATAAGTATGCTTCTTTAAGGACATAACTACAGAGGGTATACATAAGTATAAAATTATTCAAAATTGTCTTTGCATAAACAGCAAAGAAAGTTCAAAAGCATACATTTTTCTGGAGATTTTTGTTTCTTTTGCTTTTTGTCTGTCCTTTTCGGAGTGAATACCAGACCCTCCCAGGGAGCACGAAATTTAGTATATGAAGGAAAAATAACTTGAGTGAGACATGAGGTAAAAACAGCTAACAAATTGTCACTTGGTACAAAAGAAAACCAATTGTTTAACTGAAATGAGTAATCAATTCAGTCAGAAGAGTTGCTTAACATCGATATTGCCTTAATCTCTTCAAGAAGCACATTAGAGATGTGTGATTACCTTGAATATGTCAACATACGTACTCTTCATCAAAGGAAAAATTTTCCTAAAAGGAAGTACTGCTAGATTTTTAGGAAGAATTTCTGACAAGGAAAGTTTTATTCAATTTTATATCACGATCTGTTAAAATAGTCTCTTCCCATTGAAATCATATATGAAATCATATGTATGTATGACATCATTTTCAATATAATATCCCTAGTACTTAGCATGGAGTCCTTCGATGGCATAGTTAATGTATTTCAGCTGCTAACCAAAATGTTTGCAGTTCAAGTCCACCTAGAGGCACCTCAGAAGAAAAGGCTGACAATCTATTTCTAAAAATTCAGCCATTGAAAATCTGACAGAGTATAGCTCTACTCTGATACACATGGGGTCGCCATGAGTAGAATCTACTCAGCAGCACTTGTTCTGATTCTGGTTCTTAGCGTTTAGCAGAGTATTAATCACTTAGTAAATAAGCAAATGTTTGCTGAATTTAAAAAAAGAAACTACTTTTTGTGGCCTACAGTTTACTTTGTTTTGAAGGCTTAATTTGAAAAGCAAAGTATACTCATAGTTTTAAATAAAGGTACATAAAAATTTCCAATTTAGTCAGGTTAAAGCTTTGTAGCCAAAACTGAGCAAGAGAATCCTCCTAACGCTTCCTCTTCAACCGTTGGCGTAAGCTTCAGCAATCTGATCAGTAAATTATAAATTTTGAAAATAAGGACTGAAGCCTTGTCTCTCTTAATCTTTTGAGGTGGAAAAAATCTTCCCAGTAACATTAAAAAAAAAAAAACCCATTGCCATTGAGTCAATTCCAACTCACTGTGACCCTATAGTGACATTATAACATTAAGAGTCAGCTACATTTCGCACCCTTCTCCAGATACAGCATGGTATAATGAAGAGAACATGGATGTTAGCTCCACTCATATTTATTCAACAAATATCGACTGAGAACCTATGTCAGTCATGGTGACATCACTAGGGGAGTATGAGGGGTACAGACCACACCCAGTGATGCTGTCAGAGGGAGTGACACCAAAATGACTGTCTCGGAAATTTTTGTGCAGTGTTTCAGCAGAAATTTATTATTTTTTATAAAAATATTCCTGTAGTTAGTTATAACAGCAAAAAACAATTTTTGCAAGCCCAGCTTACATGTATCAATATACCTACAAGGCTAAAACTTTATGCTAATTTACTTTTTGAGCCTTCTAATGAGCTCTGGTCAGCGTTGTCATTATTACTCAATTACAATGACACTTTGAATCACATGATTTCATCTGCATGTGCTATAGGCATGCGCTATTGTTTTCATTGCTGCTAGTGTTTTTATAGTTTCTGATTTTGTCAAATTTTCTGGTGTTTTCGCTACACTGTGGTAATTAGCATAGATAATTAGCACGGCTCTGGGTGGCACCAACCCTAGTGATGCCACTGTATCAAAATGAACAAAACAGAAAACAAACAAAAAACAGCTTTCATCAATCTTACTTTTGTTTGGGGGTGTTCCAGTCAAACCTGAGCTCAAATACTATTTTTACCGCTTAACTGACTTTTAGCAAATTACTTAACGTCCCAATGCCTCAGTTTCCTCACCTGTAAAAACTAGGAAATAGAAAACACCTATTTTTTTCAGAATGCTACTAGAAGGATAAAATGTGGCAGTGTATATATATAATGACTAACCCATGGCAGACCATCAACTTAGGTTAACTCCTCTTATCTGCTCTCCTTTCACGTGCAAACAACCAGTCATATGAAAAAGAAGCCCAAGATATTTACATATTTATTCCTTTGAGGTACCTCTAAATAGAGGAAAACTATAATATCCATACTTTTTTGGTAGGGGAGTTGAAGTTACAATACCACATCTATTACCTATGTGTTTAGATTTCTCCTTCTATCCTTTGTTTACTAAATTGCCCATAATGACTTTTTTATCCCCAAACATCATGTAGGAGTAAAACAAAAATGTTCATGGAATCTGCTGAGTGTACAAGAAAAAGAAAAAGGTAAAAAAAAAAAAAAAAAAGGTGAGAAAGTAGGACTGAAATAGAAATGGAAGAGGAGAGGAAAAAAGTTATAATACCTCATAAAACAAACAAACCAGTTGCCCTCAAGGCAATTTTGACTCATGGTGATCCCATACGTTGCCGAGGAGAACTGCGCTCCATAGGATTTTCTTGGTTATGACTTTTTGGAAGCAGATCACCAGGCCTTTCTTCCTAGGCTCCCCTGCGTAGGTTCAAACCACCAACCTTTCAGTTAACAGCTGAGTGTTTAACTATTTTTACCACCCAGGGACTCCCATAATACCTCATACCAACCTCGTTTATTACTTGACTAACAATACTAAAGATACTAAAGAATTTAGTCAATCTAAAGATCAATGGGGAGTCCCTGGGTGATGCAAACGGTTAATGCACTTCTATGCTAACCTAAAGGAGCACCGGTGGCACAGTGGTTAAGCCACGGGCTGCTAGATTTGATGGTTCCAATCTACCAGCCACTCTGTAGGAGAAAGATGTGGCAGTCAGCTTCTGTAAAGATTTACAGCCTTGGAAACCCTATGGGGCAGTTCTACTCTGTCCTATAGGGTCACTATGAGTCGGCATTAACTCGATGGCAATGGTATTTTATTTTATTTTATTTTTAATGCTACCGTAAGGGTTAGAGGTTCAAGTCTATCCAGGGGCATCTGGGAAGAAAGTCCTGGTGATCTATTTCCAAAAAATCAGTCATTGAAAACTCTAAGGAGCAGAGTTCTACTTTGACACATATAGGGTCACCATGAGTCAGAATTGACTCCACAGCAACTGGTTAACTATTAACACCACTAAATTTTCTTGCAAATGTTAGCGAAAACAAATTCTTCTCTGCAGCTTGATGTGATCAAAGTAAAAAAGACAGAAGGCTGGGGAATAATAAAGTGTATCAACAAGTGACACAATGGCAAATTGGGGAAAACATTTGCTCAATGTAGAAAATATTAAGATTAACATTCATAATATATGGAGTTCTCACAAACCAAGGCGAAAAAACGAAACAGCCCAACCCAAAAGAAAATAAAGAGGCAAAACATATGAACAGGAAATTAATAGGAGAACTATAAATGATCAAAAATATATAAAAAGATAAGCAATCTCACTAATAATTAAATAAATAGTATTTAATGCACTAAGGTAACATTTGCCCTTATCTGATCGATACTATCCAGTTTTACTAAGGGAATTTATAAATACAAATTCTCTTAGGGTGTTGTCAGGAATGTAAATTCATGTAAAATTTATGAAGGTCAAGTTGACAACACCTATAAATATTTAAAATGTATATACTCTTTGGCCAGCAATTCTACATCTGAATTTATCTTTTGGTATAAGTATGCAAATATACAGACTATAAACAATTGTTTATTGCAGTATTTTTTATAATAGCAAAAAATACAAAGCAACCTAAATGTCTTTCATTAGGAAGCTATATTAAAAATTATGGTTCATCTATAAAATGTAATACAATGTGAGGCAAGCATTTTTTAAAAAATGATATGGATACATGTGTATTGCATGGAAATGTGGCCCCAACTATGTTAAGAATTAAAAGTAAATTATAGGAAAAAGTGTACACTTTATTCCAATTTGTGTAAAAAATTGATTATACACGTGAGTTTATATCTTTGCCATATACCATATTTTTACACAAATAACACACACCTTTGGTGTTTGTTTGCTGACCATACCCTCACAAGCACTGCCATGCCAATCCTCTTCCACATGTTGCTGAAAAAAATTAGCATAGCACACTTACAAAAATACTTCACGGGGGGAGGGTGCAGCCAGCAAACAAACACAGAAGGTTCACGTTATTTGCTTAAAAATATGGTATGTAGAAAAAGCCTGAAAGATTTTAATCAATCTATTAACAATGATTTATTATAAGTAGCAATTAATTTTGAGAATTGGAGAAGGGCATTTACTAGGTTATATTGTTTGAATGTTTATAGTATGCATATATTACTTCACACACAACATATATACAGAGAGAGAGAGACCAGATTTGTACTCTTGGTCTGTGTCTGTCCACAAGTTAGATTAACTAAATTCACTCTCAAAGAAAAATAAGAGTTAGACATAAAGGAATTACTTGGGGAGTGTAAAAAAAGGTGATTTATTTTTCTCGTTTTTCAGTGATTGCTTTGGTCCTGCATAGGCAGTGCCAGTACTATCTATGCTTTATTACCCATTCCCGATGGTTGAATTTGCTGAAATGCGAGTTCATGTTTTTCCCAAGGAAGGTGTTAGTTAATTCTGGTTTACATGATGTGGGAAACAAATGTCTCTAGTATTCTAGTATTCTCCTCTACAATTGCAATAAAATGTCTTTCTCTGCCACTGCCCCTCAAATGGACACAATCATTCAATGTTTATGTTTTATCAAACCACTTTATGTTTTCTTGTCTTGCCTTCCCATGTAGATTGTAAGTCTGCCTAAAGTCAGGTTACGGGTCGTCTACTCCTTCACAGTGCATAGAACACGGCAAAGGAATTAACTTAGTGAATCTTGATTTATCAACACTGTGGACAGCTACAAAATAGCAAAGTGTATTATCAGCATCTGCATGATTACTGTTGCAAATGAGTAAGAGTCCACTCCCCAGGCCTTATTCAAAATCTCAGATTCTGGCCTTTAACAACCTGGATTGTCCCTATGAAACCCATTAATCCAATTCCAGAGTTTTGATTTAATTTAAAAATAATAAGACTGTAGATCTAGATTTAATCTTGATGTCAAGAAAAAAATTCAAACATTAATATACAAGTATGCACTGCTTAACAAATCTTTAGTAAACAGTGCATTTTTTAACAACATTATCATGGATGCTATGGATTAAATTGTGTCCCCCCAAATATGTGTTGGAATCCTAACCTCTGTATTTGTGGATGTAATACTGTTTAGAATTAGGGTTTTCTATGTTATGTTAATTAGGTAATAGCCGAGTGGGGTGGGTTCTAAATCTAATCACTTCTGACTAATAAAAAGAGACAATTAGACACAGAGGCATGCACACACAGGGAAAGATAGACGTCATGTGAGGATCATCTACAAGCCAAGGAACCAAGGAAAGCTCAGGGCTACCAACAAGGAAGGAATTGACATGGGTGAGAACCTGAGTTGTACTTTTAACCTCCAGAACTGTGAGAAAGTTTCTATTCTTTAATGCCGCCCACCTGTGGTATTTCTGTGACAGCAGCACTAGAAAACTAAGACAATGGACATGAAAACCAAAACCAAACGCATTGCCATAAAGTCCATTCCAATTTATAGTGACCCTATAGGGTCTCTATGAGCCAGAATCAACTTGATGGCAGAGGGTTTTTGTTTTTTTAATAGGACAGAGTAGAACTGCCTCATAGGGTTTCCAAGGAGCAGCTGGTGGATTTGAACTGCTGACCTTTTGGTTAGCAGCTGAGACAATTTAGTTTCTTCAATGCCAAGAGCACAGTGACCATAGTGGCATCTGAGAAAGTGACCGTAGTGCTATTTGTTTCATGTGTCTGACATATGGGTCTGAGCTGGGTCTGAGTTGGTGAAATAGGCCAACCCCAATAGCTCCTATCAACACCACCCATCTTACCTGTTCCTCACTCAACATTCCTCCCAACATACACAAACACAGGTATGCAGGCATGAACACACACCACCAAAAATTAGAGAATCACAACCCAGGCCCCAGAAGTGGGGGTCCTATGTGTCGGTGAGTGCAGAACTATCCAGATAAAGGTGGAATTGTGCACCCAGAAAGCCAAGAGCCCCTTCTAGAAAGCTCAAGGAGAAGGGAAAACGTGAAAGGACACAAGCTAGTTCCTCCCACATCATTGTTACCTCTGATAAGGAAGTGTAGTGCCACAGAGCAGGTCCCTGAAACCAATCTTTTTCATTAGTTGAAGTGTTATTTTACATTATTCTCAAATTCCTAGTGGGGCTATGCAGGTACATTAACTACGAGGCAGGTAACGTTAGTGAGCTGGGCCTGACACCCTTTAATTACAATTTAAACATGTAAGTATAATCTTTATATCCTTTTATTCTACAAGTAATATGCTCACTTTTGTACTCTTTTCAATCTATTTGTCATTTGCCTACATTTAGAAAAGATACAAGTATAAATAATATTTCACTTTCGTCCTAACTTTCCTGTAAGATTAAACAACAGTGCAACCTTGATTATAAACGGCAACTCAGTCCCAACATCAAGGAGAAATTAGAGTGTGATGGTAATTGTGTCAAATACAATAGTTCCTGGTCCTTGGAAATAACTGGGAGAGCCACTACTCAGCTCCAGCCTCTTGTAGTCACACAGAAATTGAAGGCCTAATGACACTAAATCTCATTCTTGAAGACAGCCCAGAAATTTAGATTGGGCGGCACAAACATTTAGCACTCAACTACGAACTGACATCTGGTCACTTTTAGTCTCAGTTCTTTCCTCTTTTAGAAAGAAAATGGCTTCCTCTGTGTGCCTTCTAGATGGCATAATTTCACTAAGGATGATTTGGGTTTTCAGTAGCTACTTTGAGAAACTTTGATATAAATTGGTCTCCCTAGTCGCTATGAGTTGAAATCGACTCGACGGCAACGGGTTTGTTGTTTTTGTTGTTGTTTTATCTGCTTGTAATAAACCTTACATTTCAATTTCTTTGAGTTTTTATTATGTTTTTAACAGTTCTTGGTATCAGAAGTGAGACCCAGAAAAACTTCCAAGTGCCCTAATTTTGATGAGGCATCAAGTATGGTACCAACAGAGCCCTTTGAGCCCAGTGTTCCCTCACCACAGCTGGGGAACTTGGTAAATCTCTCCCAGATTCAAGTTCAACTTCTTTTGTGTCGAACTCTCTGGGATTATATTTGAGCAGTTATGGGTGTCCTTTCCTTGCTCAGTTATCCTTCTGCTCTGTCTGTTTGGAGAACTGGGTTTCCATCTGTTCTGTCTTTTTATTTCCACTTTGGGGAATTTCTGTTTGCCACTCAGGTTTCATAGTGAATTCCCATTTGTGTCATCTGAATAGTCTCCATAGACTGAGTCTAAGGGAAATTAAACTGGGTTCAATAAAGGAAGTTGGACTGGGAACGACAGAGGCCTCAGATAGTTTTCTATTTTAATATTCTCCTTGGATTAGGCCCAAGGGAAAGCAAACTGGGTTGGATGAGGGAAATCAGACTGGGTACAACAGAGGCCTCCAGTAGTTTTTTATTTTTATTTTTAAATGGGTCTACCTTATTGAAAACAGCTTGGAATTGTGGTGCCTACTTCTGTGTGTGTGTTGCCTTGTTTTGTGTTGTTCTGTTTCAAGAGTGTAATGCTGTTGTTGATTGTCATAAAAGGAGAATCGTAAGGTAGAATACAGGTATACACCCTCTAAGGCTGTTGTTCGAGCTGGCTCCACAGATTGGTAAGTTTGTGCTTCTCACAAAAAATGGCATCCACATGGACAAATTTTGCAGTGAGTCATCTATAAAACTGGATGAGATTTTGTCTTGAGGGTTTTGACTTTGATCTAGAGAGAGCATTCTGTCTGAGTTTTTTGCTGACTGTCAGGTTGCAGGCCGTGACTGACAGTTGCCAGCATTTCATGAGGCTGTCTTAAGCCTCAGTTCTTTCCTCTTTCAGAAACATGGTTTCCTCTGTGTACTTGTTTTTCTAGGTGGCATAATTTCGCTAAGGATGACATGTGCTTTCAATAGCTACTTTGAGACACTTTGATATAAATTGGTCTATTTGAAAAGTGCACTGGAAAAAGCATGGATAATTTATTTTGACTGGTATAACAAAATAAATTTTTTAAAATTTTTTTATTGTACTTTAAATGAAGGTTTACAGAAAAAATAGTTTTTCATGAAACTGTCAGTACACGTATTGTTTTATGACATTGGTTAACAATCCCATGACATGTCAACACTCTCCCTTCACCACCGTGGAGGATCTATGGGTCTTTGGTGAAAATATACATAGCCAAAAATACAGCTACATCATTTCAAAAATTTCTACATGTACAATTGAGTGACATTGATTACATTCTTCCAGTTGTGCTGCTATTCTCACTATCCTTTTCCAAATTATTCTATCACCATTATCTTCAACTCACTGTCCCCTAGGCTTCCCGTCAAACCTTTTGAGTCGCTGTTGTCACTTTTATTTCACATAGGTAATTATTATTATTTTTTTGTACTTTAGATGAAGGTTTACAGAACAGTTTCTCATTAAACAGTTAGTACACATATTGCCCTATGACAATGGTTAACAACCCCACGACATGTCAACACTGTCCTTTCTCAACCTTGGGTTCCCTATCACCAGCTTTCCTGTCCCGTCCTGCCTTCTAGTCCTTGTCACTGGACTGTTGTGCCTCATTAGACCTGTATTGTTTTATGGGGTTGTTCAATCCCTGGCAGAACGGTGAACCTCGGGGGTGACTTCATCACTGGGCTAAAATGGTGTCCAGGGGCCATACTCTCAGGGTTTCTCCAGTCTCCATCAGGCCAGTAAATCTAGTCTTTTTTGCGTGTTAGAATTTTGTTCTACATCCTTATCCAGCTCTGTCCAGGACCCTCTGTTGTGATCCCGGTCAGAGCAGTCAGTGGTGGTAGTCAGGCACCAATTAGCTGTACTGGACTCAGTCTGCTGGAGGCCTGGTAGCTGTGGTCCATTAGTCCTTTGGACTAATCTTTTCCTTGTATCCTGTTCTCTTCATTCTCCCTTGCTCCCAAAGGGGTGAGACCAGTGGAGTATCTTAGATGGTTGCTCACAGGCTTTTAAGACCCCAAACACTACTTACCAAGGTAGAATGTAGAACATTGTCTTTATAAATTGTGTTATGCCAATTGAGCTAGATGTTCTCCAAGACCATGGTCCCCACAGCCGTCCCCCCAGGAATTCAGTCTCTCAGAGAGTTTGGATGTGTCTATGGGGCTTCCATGACCTTTCCTTATACAAGTTGTGTTGGCTTCCCCAGTATTGTGTACTGTCTCACCCTTCACCAAAGATACTACTTATTTATTATCTATTTAGTATCTCCCTCTCCCAACCCTCACCTCCCTCATAACCAACAAAGATTGTTTCTTTTTGTATGTAAACTTTTACATGAGTTTTTACAGTAGAGATCTCATACAATATTTGCCCTTTTGTGATTAACTTGTTTCACTCAGCATAATGTCCTCCAGTTTCATTCATTTTATGAGATGCTTCACAGATTCATCATTGTTCTTTATCTTTGTATAATACTCCATTGTGTGTATGTACCATAGTTTGTTTATCCATTCTTCTGCTGATGGGCATCTGGGTTGTTTCCATCTTTTTGCTATTGTGAACAATGCTGCAATGAACATGGGTGTGCATATGTCTATTCATGTGACGGCTCTTATTTCTCTAGGCTATATTCCTAGGAGTGGGATTGCTGGATCCTATGGTATTTCTATTTCTAGCTTTCTAAGGAAGCGCCATATCATTTTCCAAAATGGTTGTATCATTTTTGCATTCCCAACAGCAGTGCACAAGAGTTACGATCTCCCCGCAGCCTCTCCAACATTTGTTATTTCCAGTGTTTTTGATCCGTGCCGGTAATGCCAAGGTAAGACGGTATCTCATTGTGGTTTTAATTTGCATTTCTCTAATGGCTAGTGATCGCGAGCATTTCCTCATGTGTCTGTTGGCCATTTGAATGTCTTCTTTGATGAAGTGTCTGTTCATTTCCTTTGACCATTTCTTAATAGGATTATTTGTCTTTTTGTTGTAGAGGTGTTGGATTTTCTTGTAAATTATAGAGATTAGATCTTTGTCTGACTTGTACTGTCCAAAAATTTTTTCCCAGTCTGTAGGTTCTCTTTTTACTCTTTTGGTGAAGTCTTTTGAAGAACATAGGTGTTTAATTTTTAGAAGATCCCAATTATCTAGCTTATCTTCTGGAGTTTGTGTGTTGTTGGTTATGGATTGTATCCTGTTAATGCTGTGTATTAGGGCCTCTAGTGTTGATCTTATTTTTTCTTCTATGAACTTTATAGTTTTTGGCTTTATATTAGGTCTTTGATCCATTTTGAATTAGTTTTTGTTTATGGCATCAGGTATGAGTCCTGTTCCTTTTTTTTGCAGATGGACATCCAGTTTTGCCAGCACCATTTGTTAAAAAGACTGTCTTTTCACCGTTTGATGGACTTTGTGCCCTTGTCAAAGATTAGGTGACCATAGGTGGATGAATTTACCTCTGGGTTCTCAGTTCTGTTCCATTGGTCAATGTATCTGTCGTTGTACCAGTACCAGGCTGTTTGGCTACTGTGGCTGTATAGTAGGTTCTGAGGTCAGGTAGTGCGAGTCCTTCCACTTTATTCTTCTTCTTCAAGAGTGCTTTACTTATCCGGGGCTTCTTCCCTTTCCATAGAAAGTTAATGATTAGTTTTTCCAGCTCTTTGAAGAATGTTGTTGGTATTTGGATTAGGATTCATTGTATTTGTAAATTGCTTTGGGCAGAATTGTCATTTTCACAATGGTGAGTCTACCTATCCATGAGCATGGTATGTTTTTCCATTTATGTAGATCCCTTTGGGTTTCTTGCAGTAGTGTTTTGTAGGTTTCTTGGTACAGGTCTTTTATATCCTTCATTAGATTTATTCCTAAGTATTTTATTTTTTTTAGGGGCTATTATAAATTGTATTGTTTTCCTGATTTCCTTTTCATCGTTCTCTTTATTGGTGTATAGGGATCCAACCTATTTTTGTATGTTTATCTTGTATCCTACTACTCTGCTGAATCTTTCTATTAGTACCAGTAGATTTCTCGCGGAGTCTTTAGGGTTTTCTATGTATAGTATCATATCATCTGTAAACAGGGACAGTTTAACTTCTCCATTACCAATTTGGATGCCCTTTATTTCTTTTTCTTGCCTTATTGCTCTAGCTAGGACTTCCAGCACTATGTTAAATAGGAATGGAGATAAAGGGCATCCTAGTCTTGTTCCTGTTCTGAAGGGGAATGTTTTCAGCCTCTGTCCATTAAAAATGATGTTGGACCTTGGTTTTGCATAGATGCCCTTTATTATGTTGAGAAATTTCCCTTCTATACCTAGTTTATTGAGAGTTTTTATCAGGAATTGTTGTTGGACTCTGTTGAATGCCTTTTGTGCGTCAATTGAGATGATCATGTGGTTCTTTGCTTTCCTTTTATGTGGTAGATTACATTGATTGATTTTCTAATGTTGAACCATCCTTGCATACCTGGTATGAATCTTACTTGGTCGTGGTGTATTATTTTTTTAATATGATGCTGAATTTTATTGACTAGAATTTTGTTGAGAATTTTTCCATCTATATTCATAAGAGATATTGGTCTGTAATTTTCTTTTTTTGTGGCATCTTTGCTGGGTTATGCTGGCTTCATAGAATGAATTTGGAAGTGTCACTTCCTTTTCTATGTTCTGAAATAGCTTGAGTAGTACTGGTATAAGCTCTTCTCTGAATCTTTTGTAGAATTCTCCAGTGAAGCCATATGGGCCAGGGCTATTTTTTGTTGGGAATTTTTTTTATTACCTTTTCAATCTCTTGTTATGTGTCTGTTCAGATTTTGAACACCACTTTGTGGTAGTTTGGGTAGGTAGAGTGTTTCTACACATTCATCCATTTCCTCTAGGTTTTCAATTTTTTTGGAGTATAGTTTTTCATAATACTCTGTTATGATCCATTTTATTTCAGTTGGGTCTGTTGTAATAGCCCTCATTTCATTTCTTATTTGGGTTATTTGTGTCCTCCCCTGTTTTTCTTTTGTCAGTCTGGCCACTGATTTGTCGATTTTGTTGAATCTTTCAAAGAACCAACTTTTGGTTTTGTTGATTCATTTTATTGTTTTTCTATTCTCTATTTTATTTATTTCTGCCCTAATCTTTATTATTTCCTTTCTTCTAGTAGCTGAGGGTTGTTTTTTTTTTTTAATGCTGTTCTCTTTGCTGTTTTCTATTTATTTCAGTTCTGTAATTAATGTTTTGATGTTTTTCCCTCTCTTCTTTTTTGATGTGTGCGTCTATTGCTGTAAATTGTCCTCTGAGGACTGCCTTTGCTGTGTCCCAAAGGTTTTGGTATGATGTGTTTTCATTCTCGTTTGATTCTAAGAATTTTTTGATTCCATCTCTGATTTCTTCTATTAACGGGGATTTGTAAGCAGGGTGTTATTCAGTTTCCATGTAATTGATTTTTTTCCTTGCTCTTTCTGTTGTTTATTTCTACCTTGATGGCATTGTGTTCAGAGAAGAGACTTTGTATTATCTCAGCATTTTGGATCTTGCTGAGAATTGCTCTGTGGCCTAAGATGTGGTCTATTCTGCAGAATGTTCCACGTGCACTGGAAAAGAATGTGTACTTTACATGTGTTGGGTGGAGTGTTCTGTATATGTCTATGAGGTCCAGTTGGCTGATTGTGCCCTTTAGGTCTTCAGTATTTTTCTTGAGTTTCTTTCTAGATGTTCTGTCCTTTAACAAGAGTGGTGTGTTGAAGTCTCCTACTATTATTGTGCAACTGTCAGTTTCTCTTTTCAGTGCTGTTAGAGTTTATGCATTTTGGAGCCCTGTCATTGGGTGCATAGATGTTTATTATGGTTATGTCTTCATGATGGCTTGTCCCCATAATCATTATATAGTGTCGTTCTTTGTCTTTAATGGTGGATTTTGTTTTAAAATCTATTTTATCTGAGATTAGTATTACCAGTCCTGCCCTTTTTTGGTAACTATTTGCTTGATATGTTTTTTTCCATCCTTCAATTTTTTTTCTTTTTTTTTTTTAATTGTACTTTAGGTGAAGGTTTACAGAACAAATAGTTTCTCATTGAACAGTCAGTACACATATTCTTTTATGACATTGGTAACAACCCCACGACATCTCAACCCTCTCCCTTTTTGACCTTTTTTTTTTTTTTTTTTTTTTTGGTGAAAAGATACATAGCCAAAGATACACCATTTCAAATGTTTCTACATGCACAGTTCAGTAATGTTGTTTATGGTCTTCCAGTTGTGCTGCTATTCTCACTTTACATGAAAGTTTACAGAACATAATAGTTTCTCATTAGACAGTTAGTACATATGTTGCCCTATGACAATGGTTAACAACCCCACTGCATGTCAACAGTGTCCTTACTCTACTTTGAGTTCCCTATTATCAGCTTTCCTGTCCCCTTCTGCTTTTTAGTCATTGTCCCTGGACTGCTGTGCCTCATTAGTCCAATTTTGTTTTTTGTGGCTGTCCAATCCTTGGCTGAACAGTGAACCTCAGAAGTGACTTCACCTCTGAGCTAAGAGGGTGTCTAGGGGCCATACTATCAGGGTTTCTCCAGACTCTTTCAGGCCAGTAAATCTGGTCTTTTTTTCCTGAGTTACAATTCTATTCTACATCGTTTTCCAGGTCTGTCCAGGACCCTCTATTGTGATCCTGGTCAGATCAGTCACTGGTGGTAGTCAGGCACCATCTAACTGTACTGGACTCAGTCTGGTGGAGGCTGTGGTAGTTGTGGTGCATTAGTCCTTCAGGCTAATCTTTTCCTTGTATCCTGTTCTCTTCATTTTCCCTTGCTCCTGAAGGGGTGAGACCAGTGGAGTGTCTTAGATAGTTGCTCACAGGCTTTTAAGACTCCAGACGCTACTCACCAAGGTAAAATGTAGAACCTTGTCTTTATAAACTGTGTTATGCCAATTGAGCTAGATGTTCCCCAAAACCATGGTCCCCACAGCCCTTCTGCAAAGCAATTCAGTCCCTCGGGGAGTTTGGAAGTGTCTATGGAGCTTCTATGACCTTTCCTTGTACAAGTTATGCTGGCTTCCCCAGTAATGTGTACTGTCTTACCCTTCACCAAAGTTACCACTTATCTATTTAGTTCCCTCCTCCACCCCTCCCATCCCTCTTAACCAACAAAGATTGTTTCTTTTTGTGTGTAAACTTTTACATGAGTTATACAGTAGGGGCCTCATACAATATTTGTCCTTTTGTGATTGACTTATTTCACTCAGCATAATGTCCTCCGGTTTCATTCATGTTATGAGATGCTTCACAGATTCATCATTGTTCTTTATCTTCATATAATACTCCATTGTGTGTATGTACCATAGTTTGTTTATCCATTCTTCTGCTGATGGGCATCTGGGTTGTTTCCATCTTTTTGCTATTGCGAACAATGCTGCAGTGAACATGGGTGTGCGTATGTCTATTCGTGTGATGGCTCTTATTTCTCTAGACTATATTCTTAGGAGTGGGATTGCATTTTGTAGTGCTTTTTTTTGGTGGTGCTGACGTTTTCTTTGTTCCTCTTACTCTCCTATGCTGAGTTCCTTTTGTTTGTGGATTTTTTTTTTTCATTTCTTTTGTTTTTTAGGTTTTGTTTTTACTGAGACTTTATGTTTTTCTTCTTTATTTTGATGAGTAGGTTTGTTAACTTTCTTTTTGGTTACCTTGAAATTTACCCTTATCTTCCTAGATTTGAACCAGTCTGTTATTACTTGGTATCACTTGACTTCCTCTCCATTAGAAGGTTCTATACATACACCATTTATTCCCTCTTTTATTATTCTGATGCTGTTGTCATTTAAAGATTAACCTCTCTGGTTCTCTTTTGTAATTCTTTTGGTTTTGCATAGTCTTTAAGAGTTTATTTCCTAGGTTGGTATCTAGCTAGTACAATCCTGTGTCCTATATTCAGCCTGTGGTCTGTATTATTTGTTCCCAGATCGAACGACTTCCTTTAATAAGGCTCATAAATTGGGTTTGGTTTTTACATAGTCCCTTATCTGGAAATGACCTAATTTCACCATCATATTTGAATGAGAGTTTTTCAGGATATATTATTCTTGGATGGCAATTTTTTTCTTTCAAGGTTTCATGTATGTCATCCCATTGCTTTCTTGCCTGCATGGTTTCTTCTGAATAATCTGATCTTAGTCTTAATCTTTCTCCTCTGTATGTGACTTTTTGTTTTTCTCAAGCTGCTCTCAGGATTCTTTGTTTGTCTTTGGTTTTGGTGAGTGTGATTATGATATGCCTTGGTGATTTTCTTTTGGGGTCTATCCTATATGGGGTTTGTTGAGCTTCTTGGATGGTCGGCTTTTCATCTTTCATGATATTGGGGAAGTTTTCTGTCAGCAGTTCTTCAATGTTCCTCTCTGTGTTTTCTGTTTTCTCCCCTGTTCTAAATCTCCAATCACTCACAGATTTTTGCTTTTGACTGTATCCCACATAATTCTCAGGGTTCCTTCATTTTTCTTTGTTCTTTTTTTCTGAGTTTTCCTCAAAGAGAGTTGTATCCAAGTGTTTTTCATCAGTTTCTCTGATCCTATCTGCCATCATTTCAAACCTGCTCCTCAACCCTTCTATGACACTGTCCATTTCTGAAATCTTGTTTTTTATCTTTTGGATTTCTAATTTTTGTTTTTGTATGATTTCTACTTGTGAATTTATTTTAGTATTTTGTTCCTATATTATTTTCTTGAAATCTTCCATTTTTTTCTATGAATTTTCCATGAGTTTGTCGGCCTTTTCCATGAATTTGTCTATTTTTTTTATCATTTTTGTCTGCTTTTTGATTCAACTCTTGGATAATTCTTAGTATTAGAGATTTGAATTCCCTATCAGGTAGTTCTAGTGCCTTTTCTTCTACTGGAAAGTCATCTGGTGTTTCATTTTAGATGCCTACTGGAACCATTCTGTCCTGTTTTTTATATGTGTTGATATTGTCTGCTGTCTTTGGGATATTTAGTAGTTATTTCCCTCATTTATTGATTTTAAATTTGCTTCTTTCGACCTGCTTTTTTATTTGGTTATGTCTGAATATGTGGGCTGTGCATTCTTTGTTGTTTTCTCATCTGTGGGCAGGATACTTTTCACCTCCTTCTATAATGGGCAGGGTCTGTCACTCAGGTATGGTACAGCAGGGCAGGCCCAGCTGAAGCGGAGTCGCTGGGATGGGTTGTTTGTGGCATGTACTATGGCCAACAGGGAATCAGTGCAGGGAAGTTTCCGGTAGGCTGTGCCTGTGCCGCTTGGGGTTGTAATGTTCAGTGCACAGTGCAGGTAGGCATGAAGGAGGGGGGAGATCGTGATGTGTGGAGCTAAGATGGGTATGGGAAAGAGGAGAGAGGAACAGGTGCCAAAAACATACACACAAACAACAAAAAAGAGTGTTAAGGGAGTTTGCTGTTGGAGTGGAAAGATGAGAGACTGAGAAATGGAGAAAAACAAAAGAGAAAAAAAAGGAAAAGGGGTAAAAGGAAAACAGTGAATATATAAAAATTAGAGGAAAAGAAGAAAAGCCCGCAAGTATCCCACCAGTGTGGCTGGTAGGACTTGGGAAGTTGCTCCCAGGCTGTGAATTGCAGCCTGGCTAGAAGAGGTAGAGCTGTCACACAGTGCCAAGTATTCAGGAGACAGGAAGAGAAGGTAAGTATAGAGAGACGAGAAACGGGAAATATAGAAAGACAAAAAGGAAAAAAGAGAGAGAAGAAAACAAAACAAAGAAACAAAAAAATAAAACCAAGAAAAAAAAACAGAAACAAGAAAAAAGAAATTCCCCCAGGGAGGTCACTGTGCATCTACACAGAGTAAGGGAGAAGCTCCCAAGCCACACAGCACTACCCAGCCAGAAGGGGCTCCCAAGCTGAGAAAAGAAAAGGAAACAAACAAACAAATCAAAACAGAACAAACAAATAAAACAAGCCCTGGAGATCCCACCAGCACAGCAGCACAGTCTGGGAAGTAGTCCCACAGTCAAGCTGTACCCCTCAGTCTTTCAGGAAGAAGCAAAGATGGCACACAGAGAAACACAGAGTGTTTGAGAGAAGGGGGGTGGGTGGTGGTGAGAGGTAAGGAAGAAATCTAAAGAAGTGGAAAAAAGCAACACCAGCAGCCAACAAATGGCACTCAGGAAGCCAACGAGCACAGATAGGTGGAATCCTATGGGTTCTGGGGTGAAACCAGTGCTTCCCAGCCAAGAGACTGTGGCTGCAGGAAGCAGAGGAGGCTGAGTGCTGGTGAAGAAGGGTGGTGGGTGGGAAAGCCTAAATCGCTGGTTACTGGTTGTTCTGTCTCCTGCTGGAAACTCCATGAAGCTGCTTTCTCGTACCCACTGTTCACTGATCTCCAATAGGAGTCCCAGATGGCAGATCCATGCTGCAGTAGTTGACAGGGGACCTCTGCATGTATCTTTCCTCGATCTCTGTTCTTGGTCAGCTTCTTATTCCATTTGGTGCTTGGCTGAGTATCTCTCCATTTGATGCTTAGGGTTTCAGGATTTATGTGTGTCTCTCTTTGACTTAGTTTTTTGGATCTTTGCTGTGGAGGGATGGCGTGGTGCTTCTGTCTATAGTGCTATGCTTCCAGGAACTAACAAAATAAATTTATTCTAAATTTCTTCTCTAAAAAATTCTCAAAAGTGTGCGTAAGATGTTGTTGTTGTTGTTGTTGTTAGGTGCTGTCATGTTGGTTCCAACTCACAGAGACACTATGCACAAAAGAACAAAATACTTCCCGGACCTGTGCCATCCTCACTATCGTTGTTGTGCTTGAACCCATTGTTGCAGCCACTGTGTCAATCTATCTCCTTGAGGGTCTTCCTCTTTTTCGATGACCCTCTGTTTCACCAAGCATGATGTCCTTCACCAAGGACTGGTCCTTCCTGATAACAGGTCCAAAGTATGTGAGACAAAGTCTTGCCATCCTTGCTTCTAAGAAGCATTCTGGCTGTACTTCTTCCAAGAAAGATTTGTTCATTCTTCTGGCAGTCCATGGTATTTTCAATATTCTTCACCAACACCATAATTCAAAGGTGTCAATTCTTCTTTGCTCTTCCTTATTCATTGTTCAGCTTTTGCATGCATATGGGGTGATTAAAAACACCATGACTTGAGTCAGGCACACCTTGGTCCTCAAAGTGACATCTTTGCTTTTTAACACTTTAAAGAGGTCTTTTGCAGATTTGCCCAATGCAGTATGTCGTTTGATTTCTTCATTGCTGCTTCCATGGGCATTGATTGTGAATCCAAGGAAAATGAAATCCTGACAACTTCAATATTTTATCTGTTTATCAGGATGTTGCTGATGAGTCCAGTTGTGAGGATTTTTTTTTTCTTTATGCTGATGTGTTATCCATACTGAAGGCTGTAGTCCTTGATCTTCACCAGTAAGTGCTTCAAGTCCTCTTCACTTTCAGCAAGCAAGGTTCTGTCATCTACATATCGCAGGCTGTTAATGTGTCTTCCTCCAGTTCTGATGCCACGTTCTTCATATAGTCCAGTTTCTCCAAATATTTGCTCAGCATACAGATTGAATAGGTATGGTATTGAATAGGTTTGGTGACTAGGTAATCATCAAAGGATACAATCCTGACAAACACCTTTCCTGATTTTAAACCATGCAGTATCCCCTTGTTCTGTTCAGAAGACTGCCTCTTGGTCTATGTACGTTTCCTCATGAGCGCAATTAAATGTTTTGGAATTCCATTTTTTTGCAATGTTATCCATAATTTGTTATGATCCACACAGTCAAAGGCCTTTGCATAGTCAATAAAACACAGGTAAACATCTTTCTGGTATTCTCTGCTTTCAGCCAAGATCCATCTGACATCAGCAATGATATCCCTGGTCCACGTCCTCTTCTGAAACCGGCTGAATTTCTGGAAGTTCCCTGACAGTACACTGCTGCAGCTGCTTTTGAATGATCTTCAGCAAAATTTTATTTGCACGTGTCTGGGGTCTTATAAGCCTGTGAGCAGCCATCTAAGATACTCCACTGGTCTCACTCCTTCGGTAACGAGGGAGAATGAAGAGAACAGGGCACAAGGAAAAGATTAGTCCAAAGGACTAATGGACCACAACTACCACAGCCTCACCAGACTGAGTCCAGTATAACTAGATAGTGCCCAGCTACCACCATGGACTGCTCTGACTGGTATCACAAAAGAGGGTCCTGGACAGAGCTGGGAAAAAAATGTAGGGCAAAATTCTAACTCACAAAAAAAGACCAGACTTACTGGCCTGACAGAGACTGGAGAAACCCCGAGAGTATGGCCCCTGGACACCCTTTTAGCTCAGTAATGAAGTCACTCCCAAGGTTCACCATTTCGCCAAAGACTAGACAGCCCCGTAAAACAAAATGAGACTAATGGGGCACAACAGACCAGGGACAAGGACTAGAAAGCAGGAGGGGACATGAAAGCTGGTAGTAAGGAATCCAAGGTTGAGAATGGGCAGTGTTGACATGTCGTGGGGTTGTTAATCACTGTCATAAAACAATATGTGTACTAACTGTTTAATGAGAAACTATTTGTTCTGTAAACCTCCATCTAAAGTGCAATAAAAAAATTTTACTTGCATGTGATATTAATGATATTGTTCAATAATTTCCGCATTCGGTTGGAGCATCTTTCTTGGGAATAGGTGTAAATATGGATCTCTTCCAGTCGGTTGGCCAGGTAGCTGTATTCCAAGTTTATTGGCATAGATCAGTGAGCACTTCCAGCACTGCATTCGTTTGTTCAAATATCTCAACTGGTATTCCGTCAATTCCTGGAGCCTTGTTTTTCGACAATGCCTTCAGTGCAGCTTGGACTTCTTCCTTTAATACCATTGGTTCTTGATCATATGCTACCTCCTAAAGTGGTTGAACACCAACCAATTCTTTTTGGTATAGTGACTCTGTGTATTCCTTCCATCTTCTTTTGATGCTTCATGCGTCGTTCAATCTTTTGCCCAAAGAATTCTTCAGAATTGCAACTCGAGGCTTGAATTTTTTTCTTCAGTTCTTTCAGCTTGAGAAATGCTGAGTGTGTTCTTCCCGTTTAGTTTTCTAACTCCAGTTCTTTGCACAGTTCATTATAAAACTTTGTCTTCTCAAGCTGCCCTTTGAAATCTTCTGTTCAGCTCTTTACTTCATCATTTCTTCCATTCCCTTTAGCTACTGTAAGTTCAACAGCAAGTTTCAGAGTCTCTTCTAACATCCACTTTTGTCTTTTCTTTCTTTCCTGTCTTTTTAATGACCTATTGCTTTCTTCATGTATGATGTCCTTGATGTCATTCCACATGTCATCTGGTCTTCAGTCATTAGTGTTCAATGCATCAAATCTAGTCTTGAGATGTTCTCTAAATTCAGGTGCAGAAGATAGGGTTATAAAAATGGAATACTTCCCTACTTCCAGATGGTATTATTAAATTAGATTATAATATTTCTTCATAGAACTCTATTCTGGTTGGTTTAGTGATAAGTGTTTACATAAGTTTAGTAATCCTAATATTCCAAAGAATTTATGAAACTGGATTTGTTCTGACAAAAGTTTTTATGTCAGCTTAAAAGCAGTTTAATTTTGTCTTGAAGTAAGAACTTAGTAGTTCCAGAATGAGAAAAAGGGATGCATACAACAAACCTAGATGGAACAAAGTTAAAAAGTTAGCTAAGATGTTATGGATTTATCTATAAAGAAAAGTTATGTTAAAGAAGCGAAGGCTAAACTGCTTACCAAGAGAAGAGTAAAGAAACAGTCAAAGAACTCCTCCCAATGGTATGTAGATCTTTTAAAGATATTTAAAAAATAGGATAAATAAAGTGGACATCAAGGTTAAAACAGGACAAATGCTGTTTTAATACAGTTATCAGAAATTGGGTGGATGCCCATCATTAAAAAACAATAAACAAGCACTCTATTGTAGAGGTATTTTTAAAAGCCAAATGATAAAAATCTCAATGAGAACACACCCAAAATGGGGCATGTTTCCACCCCTAGTCAGAGACTTAAGATTATATCCATACCCATTGACCAAGAGAGCATTAATTGACTATTCTATAACCATTATGATAACTTTAGTTACTGAAATTGGTTTAATCTATGGAATATATACATATATATGTGCGTGTGTATGTGTATTTATGTGTGTGTGTGTGTGTGTGTGTGTATAGTTAAGGTTACAAATGATGTTAGACAAGATGACTCAGTAATCTAGGTGATGCTGTTCTCTCTCTCTCTGAAATAGCACAGATAAAGACAATTACATTACAAGATAGATTAGCTCTTTATTATCTACTTGCTTTCCAAGGAGGAGTTTGTTCTTTGGTAAAAGCAAACTGTTGTACGTATGTTAATGACACCGGAGTGGAAGTATATTGAGATACAATTTTAGCAAAAGTTCATGCTAGGGATACAACACATGCTGCAAATTCTTCTCTTGCATCTTCTTGTGATTTGTTTTCATGGTTAGGAAATTTGGGTTTGTGGGCCAGACAAGCTTTTCACACCATTGGCTTATGCATTCTCCTCATTTTGATCTTTTATATTACTATTAAGCTACTAAGCTGTTTGGTGTCTGGTGTCTTAAAAGCTTTCAACTGGCCATCTAAGAAAATAGTCTTCTTCTGACTAGAGGAACAATGAAGAGAAAAAGCTAAGAAACCAACAGAAATGACATATAATTACTGAGACTGAAAAAATCTTAGATGGTGCCAGGCCAATACTTAGCTGATCAAAGAATCTAATTGAATCATGATCAGAGGGGAGGAGATGTCAAAGAGAAAAATTAAAAACAGACATCTTACTTTAATTTTATTTTATTTTTTTAACCCATGAAATCAAATATTAACTGTAAAAAGCCTGAATCAAACTTCGAAAGCACTGACTTTGTTCTTTTACCATAAGCTGCTCTACGACAATGTAAATTTATCTTTTCCTCCTAGAAAAGGACAGGCAACAACAAAATCATTACGTTATGATTTAATGAAAAAGATTCTAGGCTTATTTGATTTAAACTTCAAAAGGTCTCATGGCTACAAGTGGGTGGAGGGCCAAATTTTAGCATCCAGGCTAGAGACCACTAGTAATCTGTTATCAGTTAATCTCAGTAACAGGTAGAGGGCAGTGTTCAATCAATAGCATTAAGATTAGCCAATGGTTGGTCTTCTATTCTTCTCCCTCCTCTCCTCTTGATAAGCTTCATTGTAACTAGTCTGCTTTAAGCCATTTGCTTTGTTCTGCTGTTTTGTTTTTTTTTAAATCAGAATGGTCTCCCTATATGCATATACTATAACTCTCAAATAAACTTTATGTTTCAATTTCTTTGAGTTTTTATTATTTTTTTTAAAAGAACCTAAAGCTTGTTGGTTCAAGCCCACCTAGCATCACTGCAGAAGAAAGGCCTGGTGATCTGCTTCTGTAAACATTACAGTCAAGAAAACCCTATGGAGCAATTATACTCTGTAACACATTGGGCCACCATGAGTTCGTATCAATTCAACGGCAATGGATTTGTTTTTTGTTTTTCTTATTTAGTGTTCAAGATAAATTTCTTAAAAAATTTAAACACTATGTAGAGTGAGACAAAACACAGCTAATGATAAGATTTGGCCTGTGACTCGTGCTTGGACCTCTACTAAACATCTCCCCTAAAATAACTTTGCCTATGTGTGTGTGTTTGAGGGTGAGCAAATCAATGGCATAATGTTATGAGAAGAAATAGAAAAAAGAGCAGCATTAAAATTTAGTTCTGCTAAAATTTGAGTTTCACACACTTCCTTGCTTCCTTATAAGTTAATTGAGATCATTTGCAATTCTTAGAGTAATTTTCCTCTTTATGACTCTACCACGGTGAATTTTGTTAATGTATTACCTATATCTAGATGACTTCGGTAGGTCTAAAATTCTCAAAACCACATAAGAACATTAAAAAATCACTTACATATATTTAAACGCTGATGTTGAGCTTAATTGCTTAGTAGCAGAAGGGGGTACCTTTCCGAACTAAAGTAAAAATATTGCAGATCAGACTGATTCTGTGTGACTACTCAAGGGAGTTTGCCAATTTTCCTGTCTTCCACATTGCATTGCCTTATGTAGTAGCCATAAAAATCTCATCTTCATCAATGTTTCACTCCATCACTCTTTTTAAAAAATCTTTACCGTATTTTTATGCAAATAACACACACCTTCTATGTTTGTTTACCAACCACCCCCTCGCCCTACGAGGTATTTTCATAAATGCTGCTATGCCAATTTTTCCACATGTTGTTGTAAAAATAATTAGCATAGCACTCTTACAAAAATAACTCAAGGGCAGTGTTGACAAACAAGCGTAGAAGGTGTGCATTATGTGTAAAATATGGTAATTAACTTCTTTACAATTTTTCTTTATATAATCTTCTTATATTTAAATGAAACCTGGTACTTCATTTACCCTTCTTTCCAATATCTGATCTGTTTTTAAACTTCAGTCAGTCCAATAGTTAACTAAACTTGACTACTGAAAGACTAACTCTAGTAAGAATGGCTATTCCTAATCACCCTGCCAACAGTTTAAAAATATTTTAAAATATCTCAAATCAATAACTTGTAGTGTGATTTAACAACTAGGATCCCTGGAAGCCCACAAAGAATAAACAGATTCTTTTTCTTGATGGTGACACCATGTCTGTGCAGTGGCAAAATGGGAAAGGTTTTGATGACTCTGTTTTGTAAAACACCAAAGAAAAGACAAGTGAGCACAAGAACACTAAGACCTAGAAACTTCCTTATTTCAAAGAAGCAGAAGCACTGAGAAACAGAAGCTAAGGCCCATACCCTTCAGAAAGTGCTCTCAACATTCTGATCTTCCAAGTCAGTATTAGCTTTTTGATATTGATGAAATTGTTCATTAACTTCCAATATAACAAACTCTCAGTTATACACCCTGAAATGGAGGGATCAAGGTGACATGGATAAACCAAACAGGAAAGAATTGACAAAATATTGAAAAAGGTTGCGTTTGACTTTGGCAGGAATTTCTTGATTTTATGTAGTAGCTTTCTGTTTCCTTTCCTAATCAAGCATGGATTCGTTGAGATCAAAATTAGTGTGTGTTCCCTGAGCCACTAAAAGCAGGGAGAGATAGCTTAAAACATCCATCTGGCCAAAATGATTGTAGCTTAACCAAGAGCAAGCCACATTCAGATAATTTGGGGCTCAGTTTAACACATATTCTGTGTGGGAGAAATCCAACATTCTTGACTAACAGGACCCAACCCACAAGCAATAGAATCACCTTCCTCTTCTCCCGCCAAGTGAAAATAAACTAGAGAATGGCTAAGCCCCCAAACAATGAATGCTAATCATCATAGTTATCGTGCCTCTTTTGGAGGAAATGAGAATTAATCCAACACCTGTATGTGCCTGTTCAGGAAATGCATCGTCTGTCTAATTAAGCTCTTCTTTCTTCAGAACTTTGTGAATACTTTCTGTAGGCATATCACTTCCAGAAAACCTTCTCACAGTCTTTTTTGGTCATTGGAAATTTCTGATGTGATAGAATCTCCTAACTAAACTTCATTGATACTTGATTAGAGAGTATTATTTTCTAAGAAGCATTTTTGAAAGAGTGTAAATTAAAAAACCCTCAGAGACTACACAGGTGAGTTTATGATCTTGCCACTAACCTAGAACATCTAACTGAGCTACTCACAGACTCCAGTTTACAGGTGCTCAGGCAAGAATGTTCCAGCTTGTTTATTTGCTTTTCCAGTGGAATAGCCACTGTACTTTGTCCTCTGCCCTTTTCATAAAACACTGCAGGGAACCTGCCCCTGTGTCTTGCCTTCCACCAGTTAACCTTGCTTTATTTCCTGTCCTTGCAAACTTAGTACAACCTCACTTCACTTTCACCACAATAATTTACCACTTCCTTCCTTCTAAACCAGGTTCTTCATTTCTGCTTCAATTAAAGAAAAATGTAACAAACATTTATGGAGTCCTGTGTTAGATCCTGGAAACCCTGATGGCATAGTGGTTAAGAGCTACAGCTGCTAATCAAAAGGTCGGCAGTTCGAATCCACCAGGTGCTCCTTGGAAACCCTATGGGGCAGTTCGACTCTGTCCTACAGGGTCACTATGAGTTGAAATTGACTTGATGGTTTAGTTTATGTTAGATCCTAGGGACATAAAACAAAATAAGACAAGGTCCTTGTCCTTAAGGAGCTTGCAATCCAGTGGGAAGAAAAATACAAAAGTAACCAAAACATGCCCAACTGTAATAAGAGAAAAAAAAAAAAAAAAAACCCATACACAAATACATAAACAACATATTAAACAAACAAGCCTTCATTCTTCTCTGTACCCATGAAAACATCCGTTAATCAGTGTTTTGAAATGCTGTTATACTTTGCAAATAATGTTATTCAAATATGTGGCCATGTATATGTAGATGGAGGAGAAGGTGGTTAGCAAACACTTTCAGCTTCTCCCACTGACCTATTGTACCTAAAATACTACAGAAAGGAAAACTGATTCTTATTACTAGATTGTATCAGGTTAAAAAAATAAAGGTGATATCTTTGTATATGAAGTCTACGAAAGCTAAATGAATCCCCCTCCCCCTCAAAAAATATAATACAGCAATAATAGAACAGGCCTGGAACCCAAGTCCCATTCAGTCTTACCATCTTCTTAGCCCATGTGGAATCAAAATTACACAGCTTCTTAGATCTGTTGAAAAACATCACAATAGAGATAATTGTAAGCCTTCAAACAGGTCTTTGGATTGGAGATTTAACATTATAGTGATTCTGGAATGCTTTCAGCTCTATTCATGCTCACCAGAATGGTTAGAAAAGAATGTAGTTGATGATCTATGGGCAGTCCAAAGTCTGTATGCTCCCAACAACTGCTACATTTATAGATTGAGGACTGATCCAGGAAAGGTCAATTCAATTCAATTCAACAATTATTTAAGCCCAGAGAGTCCTTGTTATTTGAACATTCATTATTCTCCATTCCACAAGCACATGGCTGCTAAGGGGAAAAAAATGCATCATAACACAGAAATATTCACAAAGGGACCAAATGGTCTTTCATAACACTGTTGTTCTTCTGTGCCATCAAGTCACTTCTGACTCATAGCGACACTATATAACAGAATAGAACTGCCCCAGAGGGTTTCCAAGGCTGTTATCTTTTTCTTCCAGGGAGCAGCTGGTGGGTTTGAACCATCGACATTTTGGTTAGCAGCTGAGCGCTTAACCATTGCACCACCAACACCAATCACCAGTTATCCACTCCCCTCAACACTAGCTTGTATTCCTACTCATCACATCAATATCAACTCTAAGGACGGTGTAAATATTAGACAAACAATGCAAATACAATGCAGCAGATTGCCAAGTAAAATAACAAATATTGCAAAAGTAGTAGGTTTTCAAAAAGTTGATGAATGTGATGCTGGAAAACTTATTGGATCGTGAGAAAACCCAAACGAGGGGTTGGCAGAGGTGAGCTTGTTAAAAATTAATTAATAGAAAATCAACAGGATGCTGATGTGATAGGCATAGTAAGAGAACTATTTGAATAACAAAGGACTTTAAAAATCCTTAGAAAATTAAAGAAGTCCTCATTTACAGTAAAAATAACTTTTTATGATATCATTGCAAAAATCATACATACATTAAGTGAAGATTTCCAATATTACTATCATACAATTTTATTTAAATATTAGGCCAAGAAAAGCAAAACAAACAAAAAAGAATGATCAGGATTTGATTCATCTTTGTTTGTTTTGTTAAAGTGCTAATTATAATTTTAACCTAAATGTATTTAAATGTAAGAATAAACAAATTGTCACCATGACACTTAGTTTCTCCATGAAGATAAAGACCCAATCACACTTCTTTTGATTATTTTCTGTTAAATTTGACACCATGTAAAGTGGATTCACTTTAAGGATATGCAAATATACATACACATACACATCTACCAATTTTTCCTTGAATGATGAGGACCCCATTCACTGTTCCAACCCAGCTTAGCAGCAGACAAGACGCAAGTGAAGTTTATGACACGGTCATTACCCCAAAGAAGTTTACAAAATCCTGCTGAAGTACATTAAGCCATAGGTGAGCACTATAACATCAACCCTTGTGGAGGGACTCAGCTGAAACCTGTACACACATACCCACAGTGAATTAACTTAGTGCTGATGAAAAGGCTTTGCTCCTTATTTTAAACTAGGCATTTCCTTTGATGAAAAAGAAGAGCCTAGCATACTAACCTCACCATCCCCTGACTAATGAAAGAACATCCATCAAAAAAAAAAAAAAAAGTCTGTAAATGCTGAATGCTGGGTTATGTACCTCAGGTGGTTAAGGATGCTTAGTTGGAGAGATCGACTGCAATGGTATGAGGCACATGTGAGCACAAGAGAGTCTTGACCCAAATCAACCTTGTATATGGGCAGAGAAAACACAACCCCTCCCGCCTATACCCCATATCCCAACTGTCCTCCTCCCCTTCAGTCCCCAGTCTTTATGGCAAATTTGCTGGAACTTTATTCGAAAAGCACTGCTCTCTCTACCGTAAGGTACAAAGCCCTCAATGTGAAACAATTTTAACTCATCTCTTTTTTTCTGAGGAGGTTGTTGTTGTTAGGTGCCCTCAAGTCACTTCTGACTCACAGCAACCCTATATACAACAGAACAAAAAACGGCCTGGTCCTGTGCCATCCTCAAAATCATTGCTATCTTTGAGCCCATTGTTGCAGCCACTGTGTCAATCCATCTTGTTGAGGATCTTTCTCGTTTTTGCTGACTCTCTACTTTACCAAGCATGATGTCCTTCTCCAGGGACACGTCCCTCCTGAGGAGGTAACCTGGTACAATAAGAGGAACTCAGATATTTTGGAGTCAGCCTAGACTTCAAATATCAGTTTTGCATTTCTAAGTTGTGCGATTTGGGCAAGTTTCCTACCCTTTCAAAGTCTCAGTTTCAACCTTTGTGAAACAGAAATAATAAAACCTACCTCACGGTGTTGCCAAGAGACTACAAATGAAACAACTCTAGAATGCCCAATAATGTTCAAGTTATTATTTTTTTTAATTGTACTTCAGGTGAAGGCTTACAGAACAAATAGATTCTTATGAAACAGTAGTACACATATTGTTTTATGGCATTGGTTAACAACCCCACAACATGTCAACCCTCTAACTTCTCAACCTTTTCTTTTTGGTGAAAATACACATAGGCAAAGATACACCATTTCAAAAATTTCTACATGCACAGTTCAGTGACATTGACTACACTCTTCCAATTCTGCTGCTATTCTCACTTAAGATGAAGGCTTACAGAACAAAATAGTTTCTCATTTAACAGTTACTACACATGTTGCCCTATGCCAATGGTTAACAATCTCACAACAAATCAACAATATCCTTACTCAACCTTGGGTTCCCTATCACCAGCTTCCTTGTCCCCTTCTGCCTCTGGCCCTTGTCACTGGACTGCTGTACCTCATTAGTCCTATTTGGTTTTACGGGGCTGTCCACTCCCCGGCTGAATGGTGAACCTCGGAGATAACTTCACCACTGAGCTATAAGGGTGTCTGGGGGCCATACTCTCAGGGCTTCTCCATTCTCCTTTAGGCCAGTAAATCTGGTCTTTTTTTTTTTTGTGAGTTAGAATTATGCTCTACATTCTTCTCCAGCTCTGTCCAGAACCCTCTGTTGTGATCCTGGTCACAGCAGTCAGTGGTGGTAGCTGGGCACCATCTAGCTGTACTGGACTCAGTCCGGTGGAGGCCTTGGGAGATGTGGCCCATTAGTCCTTCGGACCAATCTTTTCCTTGTATCCTGTTCTCTTCATTCTCCCTTGCTCCAGAAGGGATGAGACCAGTGGAGTATCTTAGATGGCCGCTCACAGGCTTTTAAGACCCCAGACACTACTCACCAAGGTAGAATGTAGAACATTGTCTTTATAAACTGTGTTATGCCAGTTGAGCTAGACGTTCCCCGAGACCATGGTCCCCACAGCCCTCTGCCCAGCAATTCAGTCCCTCGGGGAGTTTGGATGTGTCTATGGGGCTTCCATGACCTTTCCTTGTACAAGCTGTGCTAGTTTCCCCAGTATTGTGTACTGTCTCACCCTTCACCAAAGATACCACTTATCTATTGCCAATTTAGTATTCCCCCCCCCATCCCTGGTAACCAGCAAAGATTGTTACATTTTGTGTGTGAACTTTTTCATGGGTTTTTACAATAGAGGTCTCATACAATATTTGTCCTTTTGTGATTGACTTATTTCACTCAGCATAATGTCCTCCAGTTTCATCCATGTTATGAGATGCTTCACAGATTCATCATTGTTATTTCTCGTTGCATAGTACTCCATTGTGTGTATGTACCATAGTTTGTTTATCCATTCATCTGTTGATGGGCATCTAAGTTGTTTCCATCGTTTTGCTATTGTGAACAATGCTGCCATGAACATAGGTGTGCATATGTCTATTCGAGTGACGACTCTTATTTCTCTAGGATATATTCCTAGGAGTGGGATTGCTGGATCTATGTCTATTTCTAGCTTTCTGAGGAAGCGCCATATCATTTTCCAAAATGGTTGTATCATTTTGCATTCCCACCAGCAGTGCATAAGAGTTCCGATCTCCCTGCAGCCCCTCCAACATTTGTTATTTCCAGTGTTTTTGATTCGTGCCAGTAATGCCGGGGTGAGATGGTATCTCATTGTGGTTTTAATTTGCATTTCTCTAATGGCTAGTGATCGCGAGCATTTCCTCATGTGTCCGTTGGCCATTTGAATGTCTTCTTTGATGAAGTGTCTGTTCATTTCCTTTGCCCATTTCTTAATAGGATTATTTGTCTTTCTGTTGTAGAGGTGTTGGATTTTCTTGTAGATTATGGAGATTAGACCTTTGTCTGACTTGTACTGTCCAAAAATTTTTTCCCAGTCTGTAGGTTCTCTTTTTACTCTTTTGGTGAAGTCTTTTCAAGAGCATAGGTGTTTGAGTTTTAGAAGATCCCAGTTATCTAGCTTATCTTTTGGGGTTTGTGTGTTGATGGTTATGGTTTGTATCCTGTTAATGCCATGTATTAAGGCCTGTAGTGTTGGTCCTATTTTTTCTTCTATGAACTTTATAGTTTTAGGCTTTATATTCAGGTCTATGATCCATTCTGAAGTAGTTTTTGTATACGGCGTGAAGTATGGGTCCTGTTTCATTTTTTTGTAGATGGATATCAAGTTTTGCCGGGACCATTTGTTAAAAAGACTGTCTTTTCCCCATTTGATGGAATTTGGGCCCTTGTCGAAGATCAGGCGACTGTAGGTGGATGGATTTACATCTGGGTTCTCAATTCTGTTCCATTGGTCAATGTATCTGTCATTGTACCAGTACCAGGCTGTTTTGACTACTGTAGCTGTATATAGGTTCTGAAGTCAGATAGTGTGAGTCCTCCAACTTTATATTCTTCTTCTTCAGTAGTGCTTTACTTATTCAGGGCTTCTTCCCTTTCCATATAAAGTTAATGATTAGTTTTTCCATCTCTTTGAAGAATGTTGTTGGTATTTGGATCGGGATTGTGTTGTATTTGTAAATTACTTTTGGTAGAAATGTCATTTTCACAATGTTGAGTCTGCCTATCCATGAGCATGGTATGTTTTTCCATTTATGTAGATCCCTTTGGGTTTCATGCAGTAGTGTTTTGTAGTTTTCTTTGTATAGGTCTTTTACATCCCTGGTCAGAATTTTCCTAAGTATTTTCTCTTTTTAGGGGCTATTACAAATGGTATTGTTTTCCTGATTTCCTTTTCATTGTTCTCCTTATTAGTGTATAGGAATCCTACTGATTTTTGAATGTTTATCTCATATTCTGCTACTCTGCTAAATCTTTCTATTAGTTCCAGTAGATTTCTTGTGGAGTCTTTAGGGTTTTCTATGTATGGTACCATATCATCTGCAAACAGGGACAGTTTAACTTCTTCATTACCAATTTGGATGTCGTTTATTTCTTTTTCTTTCCTTATTGCTCTAGCTAGAACTTCCAGCACAATGTTAAATAGGAGGGGTGATA
Source organism: Dugong dugon (assembly GCA_030035585.1). Lineage (NCBI taxonomy): Eukaryota > Metazoa > Chordata > Mammalia > Sirenia > Dugongidae > Dugong > Dugong dugon. The sequence continues at coordinate 49,413,699 of CM057465.1, forward strand.
AAAGGCATCCTTGTCTCATTCATGTTTTCAAGGGGAATGTTTTCAGTCTCTCTCCATTAAGAATGATGTTGGCCATTGGTTTTGCATAGATGCCCTTTATTATTTGAGAAATTTCCCTTCTATACCTATTTTATTGAGAGTTTTTATCAGGAATGCGTGTTGGACTTTGTCAAATGCCTTTTCTGGATCAGTTGAGATGATCATGTGATTGTTTGCTTTCCTTTTATTTATGTGGTGGATTACGTTGATTGATTTTCTAATGTTGAACCATCCTTGCATACCTGGTATGAATCCTACTTGGTTGTGGTGTATTATTTTTTTGATATGATGCTGAATTCTATTGGCTAGAATTTTGTTAAGAATTTTTGCATCTATATTTATGAGAGACATTGGTCTGTAATTTTCTTTTTTTGTGGCATCTTTGCCTGATTTTGGTATCAGGGTTATGCTGGCTTCATAGAATGAATTTGGAAGTGTTGCTTCCTCTTCCATGCTCTGAAATAGCTTGAGTAGTACTGGTACAAGCTCTTCTGTAAATGTTTTGTAGAATTCTCCAGTGAAGCAGTCTGGGCCAGGGTTTATTTTTTGGTTGAGAGTTTTTTTATTACCTTTGCAATCTCTTCTCTACTATGCGTCTATTCAGATTTTCAATATCACTTGTTGTAGTTTGGGTAGGCCGTGTGTTTCTAGAAACTTATCCATTTCCTCTAGGCTTTCAAATTTGTTGGAGTATACTTTTTCATAAGATTCTGTTATAATCCTTTTTATTTCAGGTGGGTCTGTTGTAATGTCACCCATTTTATTTCTTATGCAAGTTATTTGTGTCCTCTCCTGTTTTTCTTCTGTCAGTCTGGCCAGTGGTTTGTCGATTTTGTTGATTCTTTCAAAGAACCAACTTTTGATTTTGTTGATTCATTCTATTGCTTTTCTGTTCTCTATTTCATTTATTTCTGCTCTGATCTTTACTATTTCCTTTCTTCCGGTGGTTGTGGGCCTTTTTGCTGTTCTCTTTCTATTTGTTTGAGTTCTGTAGTTAATGTTTTGATTTTGTCCCTTTCTTTTTTTTTGATATGTGCATCTATTGCTATAAATTGTCCTCTGAGGACTGCCTTTGCTGTGTCCCACAGGTTTTGGTATGATGTGTTTCATTCTTATTTGATTCTAGGAATTTTTTTATTCCATCTCTGATTTCTTCTATTACCCAGTGATGTGTAAGCAGGGTATTATTCAGTTTCCATGTAATTGATTTTTTTTCCTTGCTGTTTCTGTTGTTAACTTCTACCTTGATGGCATCGTGGTCAGAGAAGATACTTTGAATTATCTGAACGTTTTGGATCTTGTTGAGGATTGCTCTGTGGTCTAAGATGTGGTCTATTCTGGAGAACGTTCCATGTGCATTGGAAAACAATGTGTACTTTGCAGCGGTTGGCTGGAGTGTTCTATATATGTCTATGAGGTCAAGTTGGATGATTGTGCCCTTTAGCTCTTCTGTATCTCTGCTGAGTTTCTTCTTAGTTGTTCTGTCCTTTACTGAGAGTGGTGTGTTGAAGTCTCCTACTATTATTGTGGAACTGTCAATTTCTCTTTCAGTGTTGTTAGAGTTTGTTTCATGTATTTTGGAGCCCTGTCATTGGGTGCGTAGTTGTTTATTATGGTTATGTCTTCATGATGGATTATCCCCTTAATCATTATATAGTGTCCTTCTTTGTCTTTTATGGTAGATTTTGTTTTAAAGTCTATTTTATCTGAGATTAGAATTGCCACTCCTGCTCTTTTTTGGTAGTTGTTAGCTTGATATATATTTTCCAACCTTAGATTTTCAATAAATCCACATCTTTGTTTCTAAGGTGTGTCTCTTGTAGACAGCATATTGATGGATCCTGTTTTCTTATCCATTCTGCCACTCTCCGTCTCTTTATGGGTGCATTGAGTCCATTTACATTCAGTGTAATTATTGATAGATGGAAGTTTGTTGCTGTCATTTTGCAGTGCTTTTTTTTTGTGGTGCTGAAGTTTTCTTTGTTCTTCGTACTCTCTTGTGCTGAGTTACTTTTGGTTGTGGATTTTGTGTTCATTTCTTTTGTTTTTGTAGGTTTTGTTTTTGCTGAGACTTTACGTTTTTCGTCTTTATTTTTATTAGTTGGTTTGTTAACTTTCTTTGTGGTTACCATGAATTTTACCCTTATCTTTCTAAGTTTGAAGCAGTCTACCCTTACTTGGTATCACCTTGCCTTCCTCTCCATTAGAAGGTTCTATACCTATGCCGTTTATTCCCTCTTTTATTGTTTTGATGTTGTTGTCATCCATCGATTGACTGCTCTGATTCCCTGTTGTATTTCTTTTGGTTTTGGATAGTCCTCGAGAGTTCATTTCCTAGAATGGTATCTGGTTCGTATGATCCTGCATCCTAGGTCCTGCCTGAGGGCTGAAGCTATTTGTCCTCAGATCGAAGAACTCCCTTTAATAATTCTTGTAAGTTTGGTTTGACTTTTACATATTCCCTTAATTTCTGTTTATCTGGAAATGACCTAATTTCACCATCAAATTTGAATGAGAGTTTTGCAGGATATATTATTCTTGGCTGGCTATTCTTTTCTTTCAAGATTTTATATATGTCATCCCATTGCCTTCTTGCCTGCATGGTTTCTGCCAATAATCTGAGCTTAGTCTTATTGTTTCTCCTCTGTATGTGACTTCTTGTTTTTCACCAGCTGCTCTCAGGATTCTTTGTTTGTCTTCGGTTTTGGCAAGTGTCATTATGATATGCCTTAGTGATTTTCTTTTGGGGTCTCTCTTATATGGGGTTCGTTGAGCTTCTTGGATGGCCAGCTTTTCATCTTTCATGATACAGGGGAAGTTTTCTGTCAGCAGCTCTTCAATGATCCTCTCTGTGTTTTCTGTTTTCTCCCCCTGTTCTGGAATTCCAATCACTCAAAAATTTTTGTTTTTGATTGTGTCCCACATATCTCTCAGGATCTCTTCATTTTTCTTTGTTCTTTTTTCTGAGTTTTCCTCAAACCAAGTTGTATCCAAGTGTTTGTCTTCAGTTCCACTGATCCTGTCTTCCACCATTTCAAATCTGCTTCTCAGCCCTTCTATGATACCGTCCATTTCTGAAATCTTGTTGTTTATCTTTTGGATTTCTAATTGTTGTCTTTGTATAATTTCTAGTTGTGAATTTATTTTGGCATTTTGTTCCTGCATTCTTTTCCTGAATTCTTCCATTTTTTTTTTTGTCTGTATTTTCCGTGAAGTTGTCTATTTTTTCCTCATGTTTGTCAGCTTTTTGCCTCAGCTCTTGGAGAATTCTGAGTATTAGGGATTTGAATTCCCTATCAGGTATTTCTAGTGCATTTTCTTCCACAGGAGTGTCATCTGGTGTTTTCTTTTGGATGCCTACTGGAACCATCCTGTCCTGTTTTTGTAAATTTTTTGATATTGTCTGCTGTCTTCAGGGAATTCAGTAGTTATTTTTCTCATTTACTGATTGTAGATTTGTTTGTTTCATCCCTTTTTTTAAATTTATTTGACTATGTCTGAGCAGGTGGACTGTGTGTTCTTTGTTGTTTGCTCATCTGTGGGCACAATACTTTTTGCCTCCTTCTCCAGTTGGTAGGGTCAGTCACTCAGATATGGTACGGCAGGGCAGGTCTAGCTGAAGAGGAGTTACTGGGATGGGTTGTTTGTGGCACTTACTACAGCCACCAGGGCAGGTCGGTAATCAGTGCAGGGCAGGTTCCAGTAAGCCGTGCCTGTGCTGCTTGGTGGTGTGATGTTAAGCGCACGGTGCAGGTGGGAGTTTGTTATGTGTGGCGCTAAGGTGGATATGGGAGACATGAGAGAGGAACAGGAGCCAAAAACATACAAACAAACAGAAAACAATGCTAGGGGAGCTTGCCATTGGAGTGGAGAGATGAGAGACTATGAAATGGAGGAAAACAGAAAGGGGAAGAGGAAGAAAAGAAAAGTATGAATAAATTAAAATCGGAAAGGTTAAAGAACCAGAAAGCTCCCAGGGATCCCACCAGTGCAGCTATGAGGTCTGGGGAAGTCGCTCTCAGGTGTTGCAGTACAGCCTGGCTAGAAGGCGTAGAGGTATACAATGCCAGGTGTTCAGGGTACAGAAAGAGAAGGAGGATATAGAGAGACAAGAAACTGAGTAATGAAGAAAGACAAAAAGGGAGAGGGAAAAGAAAACAAAACAAATTAAAAAAAAAAAAGAACAAGAAAATCCCCTCAAAAAACATAAAAAAAAAAAAAAAAGAAAGAAATGCTCTCAGGGATCTCTCTGCATGTCTGTGCAAGCCGAAGGGGTAGTCTCTTTGCCACACAGCACTGCCTGGCCAAAAAGGGCTCCCAACTCAAGAAAAGGAAAAGAAAACAAACAAACAATTCGAAAGAAACTAACGAACAAAAGCCGCCCCAGGATCCCACCAGCGCAGCAGCCCAGACCGGGAGGCAGCTTCACACTCGAACAGAGCTCCACAGCCCTTCAGGAAGAAGCAAAGATGGCACATGGAGCCAGGTATTTGAGCAAAAGGAGCGGGAGGTGGTGATAGGTAAGGAAGAAATCAAAAGAAGCAGGAAATAAAGCAACACCAGCAGCCAACAAATAGCACTCAGAGAGCCAGCTAGTGCGGGCTGGTGGAATCCAAGCAGCTGGTGTTTCTCGGACAAAAGACTGTGTCCACGGGAAGCAGAGGGGGCCAAGTGTGGGTGAAGAAGGGTAGGGAGTGGGAAAGCGTATATCACAAATTACCGGAGATCTGCAACCCCTCAGGAAGAAGCAAAGATGGTGCACGGAGCCAGGTATTTGAGCGAAAGGAGGGGAAGGTGGTGAGAGGTAAGGAAGAAATCAAAGGAAGCGGAAAAAGAAACACCAGCAGCCAACAAATGGCACTGAGAGCCGGCCCATTTGGGTGTGTGGAATCCAAGCAGCGGGTGTTTCCCAGACAAGAGATTGTGGCCACGGGAAGCAGAGGAGGCTGAGTGGGGGTGAAGAAAGGTGGGGGGTGGGAAAGCGTATATTGCAAATTACCGGTTGTTTTGGCTCCTGCTGGAAGCTCCGTGAAGCTGCTTTCTCGTACCCCCTGTTTGCTGGTCTCCGATAGGAGTCCAAGATGGCGGATCCACACTGCGTTAGCTGGTAGGGGACCTCTGCATGAATCTCTCCTTGCTCTCCATTCTCTGTCAGTTTTCTCACTCCATTTGGTGCTTGGCTGAGTTCTTTATCTCTTCATTTGATGTTTTAGGGTTTCAGGATTGTTGTTTTCTCTGTTCGGCTTAGTTTTTCAGATCTTTGCTGTGGAGGGACGGTGTGGTGCTTTTGCCTAGAGCGCCATTTTGCCAGAAGTCTCCTAATGTGCAAGTTTTATATGAGGCCAAACCCATTGTCACTGAGTCGATTCTGACTCACAGCGACCCTATGTGACAGAGTAGAACTATCTCAGAGGGTTTCCAAGGAGTGGCTGGTGGATTCGAACTGCCAATCTTTTGGTTAGCAGCTGAGCTCTTAACCACTGTGCCACCAGGGCTCCTTATAGGAGGCACATTCTGAAAACAGAATGTTAAAAAAAAAAAGAAAAAAGTTTGTTCTCATCTCTTCCTTCATGACAAAAAGCTGTGGGGAAGCATAAGCCCTCTGGCACCTGGTGGGAAAAGAGGAACTGAAAGGGGATAAAGGGAGTCTAAGAGGAAATAGAGAGGGTGACACAGACTAACTTCAGCGCCGTCCCCACCCTCCCATTTCACCCAGGGTTGGTACTAATCTCACAGGGAAGTGAGGGATAAGATATCTGCACGTCAGACAGAAAGTACAAATTCAGTGCATTTGACTCAGAAACGAGGCACAGCTGCCCAAAGCAGATAATAAATATAATCACCCTGATCTAATTCAGACTGAGGCCCCAGGGTTCAGTCACTTCTAGCTGAGAAGGCCTCCTATCATTGGAAGAAAGCCTACATGTGGCAGTTGCTAATGGTTCTCTAATCTTAGTGTCAAATATGATCAACTTATGAATGAGCCTAGGAAGCAGGGAGTTACAAGGAGAAGGAGGTGATCAACAGCAAATGCTGTTGAGAGATTTTGACAAAAAGGAAGTCAGTACAGATCTTTTAGAGAAGTGTTTCTGGAGTGTGATGAAGATCAAAGCTAATCAGTTGCAAAGAGCTAGGAAAGGAAGGCCCATTTAGGAAGTGTAGCCAACAGGCATGAACTATGTGTTTCAGAGGCTTCAGAGTGCCAAAGAGTGAAAAAACTGTGGGGTCAAGTGAAGGCCATTCTGCTTATTTTTTAAGACATGGAGATTTGTTTAAATAACAGGTTTCTCTACAAAGAGGGAGGGAGAGATTGAAAATGCTCTAGGAATCCCTACAGCTCTAATCTGAAGCAAACAAGACAACTGTATGGCCTCAGGCATCTAAGGAACTCAAATATAAGTAGAATGAATTCCTGTTTTTTTTAATCCAACAATTCTTAAAATAATAATAGTAATCTATCCCTCTAAGATTTAAAAATAAATAAATGGCCTTGTTTATTTCATATGAATTCTGCATAACAAGGCAAAAAAAGGGGGGGCTGATTAGTTTTATCTCCAAGAAAGAAAAGTTAAGGGACTTTTGCCTAGGATTTTGTAATCCCTGTTAAAATTGTGAAGAATTGGTTTATACTTCAAGGCAATAAACACTGACTTGTTATATTGGCTTATTATATCTCCCATATTGCTGAGTAAATGTTATAAGAGATATAAAGATGTTCAAGGCAAGCTCTTTGCCCTCATTTCTGTCTTCCATTGACTTGAAGGAGACTTCATTTGCAGGCCAAACTTTTACAACTTGAAGGAGACTTCAAGTCAGTGGAAAAGACAGAAAGTGCATAAATAACTTGAATATAAAAGCCACTGTGATTAATTAAATAAAGTGCTGAAGATACTCATTAAGGAAATAAAAGAAAAAGAGGTTAGTTCTGGAATAAGGGAGCTGAGATGTTTTCTTGAAGGACAGATGGATTTAAGTTGGGCTTTAAAGAAAGCATAAGAGTTTCCTAAGCAGAAAGGGCAGGGCCAGAGAGGGGGTAGGAGAAGGTGCTGTTCAGATGGAATCCAGGCAGGAGGAAAAAATGAGCAAAACCAAGTATAAAGACACTCTAAAAAAATTTAAAAAACAAAACAGTTTTCCTGGAGTTGATTCCAACTCATGGTGACCCCATGTGTGTCAGAGTAAAACTGTATAGGATTTTCAATGGCTGATTTGTCAGAAGTAGATCACCAGGCCTTCCTTCCGAGGCACCTCTCAGTGGACTTGAAACTCCAATCGTTTGGTTAACAGCCTAGCAACTAAGTATGTTAACTACACCACCCAGGGACTCCTGCAAGAAATCCTAAGCAGCCTAAAAAGACAGTCCAAGTATCCACTGTACCAAGCTGGACTTCAAGAAGTCCAAGCCTTCTCGATGGAAGATCCCTGCCTCTAGGCCTTTCTGTCTAGTTCATTCTTATATCATTATTCATCCCAGTATTTCCTAAGCTCAATATTTCAGTTGTAGGGCCTATTTTTTTTCCCATTGTACTCATAATGCAAAAAGAGGAAATAACTCATCTAGTGGTGGGGATTTCTTAGTAGAGTTTTGAAGAGATGCTAGGGGTGGCTGACTCTGCCAAAATGTTTCCTTTTTCTCTTGCTGTTTGTCAGATATTGATGTTGAGCAACACTGGTGAGTGTCATCAACATGCAATCTCATCTGATTTATCTTCCTTTACTCACTCAAACTCAGCCCTTTGCATCTTTTTTTCTCTGGCTCATTTCACAACCTCTTACCTTTAAGTGCTGAATAAGTGCAAAACATTTGTGGATCTGGCATCAGATACCGTAATCTTCAACAGAAAGCATTGGCAGTCACAGGGATGGCTGCAGCTGCCTCAGATGCCGTAATATTTTGCTTTGCCATTATTTCACTTAAAAATTTACATTTCCAATTTTCTCATAGATTCAGATTCCAAACAATACTTCCCCATGGCAGCCTTTACTTCCAGGTCACTCCCTTTGGAAATGTGGATGACTGAAATAAAAAACACTCTTACAAACTCTTCAGAGTTTGAATGTCAGTCTCTGCCAAAGACCTAAAAAGATTCCACAGCAATAAACCATTGATGCGAATATAAACAATGGGATACATGTGTCTAACGGGATCCTAAAAGGAACCTGGGTGGCACAAGCAGTTTGCGATTGGCAGCTAACCTAAAGGTTGGTGGCTCAAATCCATCTAATTGTTCTGCGGAGGACAAGACCTGGCGATCTGCTTCCATGAAGATTACAGCCAAGAAAACCCTGTGGAGAAGTTCTACTCTGTCATACATGGGGTTGCCATGAGCCGGGGTCCGACTCCCGTGCAGCTAACAACAACAATGGGATCCTAAAACTGACTTTCAATCACACAGATAGAGCAAACTAACTTCATTTGCAGGCCAAAACTTTTACTGTGGCTACTTCCTCTGCCCAGCTCGCACAAACACAGGGCCTTTATAGTTTATCCCCATATCAACCTGCCTTCCCTTCTGTCATCCAAGAAATCTTCCTTCCTACTCCCACCACTCATGCTTCCGCCCCTCTACCCCCCACCCCCCACCCCCCAAGTTTCTCTTCTCTGCAACAATCTCCATGTGAAGAAAAATGGTTTAAAGTTTGTTGGAGGTTTCTGGAGAAGAATTCCATATCTCATTTTTAAATAAGTATATACTGTTTTATCCTAGTGAGACATATAACTGCACTAAAAAGTTTTAAAAAAAGCAAGTGAGAAAAACAAGGCGGTCTATAAAAGCTATAATCATATTTTGCCCTTCCACACGGGCACCCAGGTTTTTACACTGAGCATAGACTCACAAACAATGCATCAGCAAATATTCTGAAGCATTCAGTTGAACTAGGAACAACAGTAAATACATTAAAAAAGTTTCTAGGGCCTGCTTCCATTCTCATGGATACACTCTCCACTGAAACTATTATCTTTTTATGTAAATATCTTCTCCTGCCCCCGTATCCTGAACTGGTCAAACCCTGGGAAGCCACTTGCTGGCTTTGTCAACATACAAAGGAAGCACCTGCTGTAAGATATTTCCTGCCTGAGACCATCTTCACTTCCAAGTTTGCTGTTGTATCTGCAAAGTCTTCAATGGTATTTGGGGCTTAGTAGGAGTTCAGTAAATATTTGTTGGATATTGAATGAATTAACAAAGAGAAAAGTCGCATTGTTGATGAAGTGTTCTCTTAACTGCCTACCACCAGTTGCTGTCCAGTCAACTTCCACTCATGGCAGTCCCATGTGTGTCAGAGTAGAACTGTACTCCATAGGGTTTTCAATGGCTGAAAAGTACCACTGGGTGGATTGGAACCTCCAACTTTTTGGTTAGCATTCTAGCATATTAACCAACTATTTCCACTACCCAGGGACTTCCTTAACTGCGTACCTTGCCATAATCCAGGCTTGACTTCACCACTGGTCTCTTTATTGCTTTTTACTGCCATTTGAGCTCCCAATATTTCCAACATTTTGAGCCTTAGCCTGGATTTGGCCCACAGATGCTAATCAGATTAACAATTTTTGTAGATATCACATTCAGGCAGTTTGTTAAAATGGCTTCAACACTTCACTACTTGGCTTACCTTTGTTCTCACAGTTCTAAATTCCAGAACTACAGTGACAAAAGTCCATATATATGTATATAGATAGATAGATAGATAGCATGATGATATAAAAGGGGGAAAACTTGAGGGGTTATTAACTGTGGCAGCCAGTCTTCAAGATGGCCCCCAGTAAACCATGCTTCCTGGTATCCATGGTTTTGTATAACCCCCACTTCTTGAATGTGGACTGGACTTAGTAAAATGCTTCTAATAAATTAAATAGGACAGAAATGATAGTATGTCACTTCCCAAGGCTAGGTTATAAAAGACTGGCTTCTGGCTTGAACTCTCTTTTTCTTGGATTACTAGCTGTCATGTGGAGCAGCCCCATGGTGAAGAATTGAGGCCGCTGATCAATGGCCAGCAAGGAACTGAGGTCTGCCAACAACCACCTGTACGAGCTTGGAAGTGGATGCCTTGAGATGGATGCAGCCTGGCCAATAGCTTGACTGCAACTTCATGAGAGACCCTGAGCCAGAATCGTCCAGCTAAGATAGCCTGGATCTCTGCCCCATAGAATGTGAGATAATAAATGTTTGTTGTTTTAAACAGCCAAATTTTGTGATTATTTGTTACATAACAATAATAACTAATACCCTAAACTAGTGGTTGGCAGACATTTTCTTCAAGTGTGAGATAGTAAATATTTTAGAATTTATGGGCCATACAGGGTCTGTCACACTACATAACTCTGCCATGGTTGTTCAGAAGCAGTCATAAACAATACCTTAATGAATGGACCTGGCTGTGTGCCTATAAAACTTTATTTACAAAAACAGGAGGCCAGCTCACAGGCTGCAATTTGCTGCCACAACAACGGACTCAAACATATCAATGATCATGAAGATGGCACAGGACTTGGCAATGTTTTATTTTGTTATACATAAGGTCTCCATGAGTCAGAGCTGACTTGATGGCACCTAACAAAAAGGACACTAAACCAACTGATTTTCAGTCTTTATAATTCCTAATCTCTCATTGTCCTGCAGCTACTCTATCAAGAGCCAAACCCAGAAAGAGAAAATTCTATCACTGAACCACTAAGCCCCATGCTATAAGAAATAATGAAGCTATATTTCCTTTCAATTTGTGGCACCAGTAAATTTGGAACCCTGATGATAATAATGCCTTGTATTTAAGCGTACTTTTTATTCTGTATGTTTTATAATTTATAAAACTTCAAAGTCTAATTCCTTAACCACAATTAACCTTGAATTAAAAATTTTTTTAAAAAGTTATAGATTATATCTATTTGAGGCAACAATCTCACCTAAGAAAAATTCAAGCGCTCTGATAAACATTCAAGAAGGCTTGGAGGCTCAATGATTAAGTGTTCAGCTTCTAACCAAAAGGTTGGTGGTTCAAACTCACCCAGCAGCTGCGCAGCAGAAAAGACCCGACAATCTGCTCCCTTAAAGATTCCAACCTAGGAAACCCTATGGAGCAGTTCTACTCTATCACATTGGGTCACTATGAGTCAAAAATTAACTCAGTGGCACACAACAACAAACGTTCATCTAACCAAAAGCACCTTGTACTACTAGAAAAGGATAGGCAAGACTCTTCAGTGAAAGAGTTCCAGAATTCCTTGATGCACTAGGTTGCTTCAGTTCCCATCTAACAGACCAGTACAGTCTGTCATTAAATTAGGTAGTCTTATCAATTTTTTAATGGCACCAACCACGTTAATCATAGAGGAGAGTCCTTCTAGATTAAGAATAACACTTACTTTAAAGTGTGTGCATTTTAAATGAACTAATACCATTATTATTAGCTTAACATTGATAAGTGCATATTGCTTGAAAGTTTTTCATTAATTTTGTTTTGGGGCCTTTTTTTTTTCACCTACAGATAAAGAACATTACCAAAATTAATTCTCTATATAAGAAATACCAGTTATTCTCTCTAGCTTTCTTATTACAAGAATTTTTAGAAAATATGTTCAATAATCAGTTACTGATTTAAAGAAAAGAAATCTATTTTGCATAGGAGCGTCTTATCTCAAATAAGTTTTTTAACATAGGGGTTACCATAAAGAAGGTGAGGTCTAGGACTTACCATAACTAGATGAGGTCCACAAACAGATGTTCCAGATTTAAAGAAGGAATCATGTCTCACAGTGAACCTATTCTTAAAATTTGGAGAAATTAAATGTTTTGGGTATACATCGATTGTGGTTATCATTTATATATATATATATATATATACGATATACACATTGGTATATTTTGCTGAGATCTTAAATCCACTGAAAATAAGCCCATCTTCTTTATTATAAAATATTCAACTTAATGCAGTCACATGAAGGCCTAGGCCTAATATATTCTTGACCGTTAAGGGAAATCCCTTCAGTCTATTTCCAAGCTTTCTTTCCAGGCAAGCTTTTACCTATTCTACAGAAACTATCAGAGTACTTCAGCAGAAGGGAAAGAATTAAAACTTACACTTGTTAATTATTGCCACATTTTTGTAGTTGTTTATCTTCTATTTAGTCCTGTTACCTGGAGACATACAGAGAATAGCACGATCAGGTCATTCAACAAAAACTAGTCACCTGCAATGAATGTGGTGGCATTGTGTAGAAATTTATTGTGTCTAAGACATCCTCAAGGAGCTAAACCAAACATGGACACAATAAAAGAGGAAGAGTATAAAGGAACATAAGAAATGAAAATCGAATGTCATGTAAATACCAAAGAAGGAAAGATCATCCAACTGGACAGATAAAGAAAACCTTCAGTGCAAGGATGTGACATTTGAACTGAGCTGTGAAGGACTGAGAGGGTGTAATGATTTGATATACCAGTGGCATAGCTTCCAGCATCGTAGCAATACACAAACTACCACAGTGCAACAAAGTGACAGATGGGTGGACTAAAACAGAAGAGGAAACAAGGCCTGGAGATCTACTTCCAAAAATTAGCCAATGAAAACCCTATGGATCACAACAGATTATTGTCTGATGTAGTAATGGAAGAAGAACTATGAGGTTCAAAGGTACTCAAAATGCACAGTGGCCACAGCAATAGACTTCAGCATACCAATGATTATGAAGATGGCGTAGGACTAGGCAATATTTTGTTCTGTAGTACGTGGTGTCATCATGACTCTATGACACGTAACAGCAACAACAACAAGTTTATTAGTCATCAGGAACAACAATAAGTATTCTTGTTTTGCAGAGAAACACAAGGCACAGATGTCCCTTGTCTTAGCAAAATGTAGCAGACCACACAAAGTGGTGGAAAGGGCACAAGATTTGGATATAGAAAGACATGGAGACTGGAAGGAGGTGGGGAGGTCTGGTCATCACGTGTTCACTTATTCATTTTGTTACCTTAGGGAAATTACTTAACCTCTCTGAGCCACAGTTTACTCTTCCGTAAACATCAAGACCAATAAAAACAAGTTGCCAGAGCTATTTGTATTTGTATGCAAGAAGCATGGCTATTGGTACGGCAAGATACTTATTAAAAAAATGTTAATTATTTTATTATTATAAAGTTTCTCTGTAGCAAAGATACCACAGACCTGAGTACTTCCTCAAATGTAGATAAATTTCCTCTTTTAAGGTCACTCTGCATCTAACTTCTCAATTTTCTTTCTAAAATTAACTCTGGGATCTGGAGACTAGAATAATAAAAACCTCACATGACATTTCTCCAGGAGCAAGGTACTGAAAAACTGCTAAATATAGAATATGCAAAAAGGAGGGAAAAGGAAAATTATGGACATACAGGAAAATTATGGCTATACAATTTCAGTACAGTTATAATGGAAAACTTCACCTGTTAGAATTTCCTATAAAAGCTTAATTGTGTTTATTTTAGAAGGAGAAATACTTCGGAATGCTCGGTTTGAGAAGTTCCTCACATTTTAGCCTACTACTTTCAATTATGTTGGAGCTTCACTACCAGTCCTCACACTCAAGATGTGTCGTTATCTAAACAATCATTTCCATGTCACAGAAATCCCAGGGCTGTTTTTCTAACAACTGAGCCATAACAGTGTTGTTCCCATGGTTACCAAGAGTTCTAATTTCAGTTCCTCAATATGCATTTTATCATGTAAGATCACACCAGAGTTCAGAATAGGCCCCTCTCAGTTCCACATGCTCATGTCTATTATTTTTCCCCAAGTTTCTCACACCCAATCCCCTTTTTAACTTCCTGTTTTGCTTCTTTTTTGGGCAAGACAAAGATTGTGTACCCAATCGCTATAGTGATCATATTTCTAGCCAATAAATTCAGGGCAAAGGGGCAAAGTTAAAGGACAGTAAGCTGGGAAAAGGTTAGAAGAATCTGGTTCTCATCACTCTCCATGATCCCAGATTAAGCCCCATAACCATGGTGTAAGGTAAAGCACAGCATGAGTTCCAGGCTATGGTGTCCTTAGTGATTTAGTGATTCCATTTTACCTCAGTTTGAATTTCTCAACCAGAGGAAAAAAAAATTATTTTACCATAGAATTTTACAAATTCTGTGGTAAAAGAATTTGGTGCCCGTGGATCTGGAAGTTGCTTTCCCTAGAGATTGGGCTTTTACAACAGGGTTCATAGAATAGGCTTCGGGGGAGCTCATCAAGTGTCTGAAATTCTGTGTAGAATTGTGTGTGTGTGTAGTGTCACTCCATGTGATTGAAGGAATTCACTTTACTGGGGACGGGGGACCAGAGCTTTCATCAGATTCTCAAAGAAATCTCAATACCAAAGAAAATTAAAAAAAAAAAACTTGACTTGGGCAAGATCTGTGTTTTAAGAACTGTCTCTCAAGGACGAAGTTGTTAACAAAATAGTTTGGGTAAAGTTAGTATTATATCCTCTGTCATTAAAGAAGTATTAAAATTTAGCTGAACATTTTTGGAAAATCAATATGGCCATGTATAACAGGAGCCATAAAGGCTCTTCTTGTATCTAGTGATTGCACTGCAAGGAATGTATTTTAGGAGACAACTCAGGAATGGGAAAAAAGTAAAGAGGTTCATTTTGATATTATAATATTCCTATTACTTGAAAAATTAGAACTCAGTATTAGACACTGGTGAAAATAATGTGCCATCAACACAATAAAATATTATAAGGTCATAACTGCAAATGCTGTAAAGGAAAATATAAACAGTTACGATGTAAAATGAAATATGAGTATATATCAGATGAGTAAAACTATGAAAAAATATATAAGAATTTGAAAAATAATTTCAAAAATAATTGTACTAGTTCCAGCAGAATGGTGCTCTAGGCAGAAGCACCATGCCGTCCCTCCACAGCAAAGATCCGAAAAACTAAGCCGAACAGAGAATACAACAATCCTGAAACCTTAAAACATCAAATAAAGAGATAAAGAACTCAGCCAAGCACCAAATGGAGTGAGAAAACTGACAGAGAACAGAGAGCGAGGAGAAATTCATGCAGAAGTCCCCTACCAGCTAACGCAGCACAGATCCACCATCTTGGACTCCTATCGGAGACCAGCAAATGGGGGTACGAGAAAGCAGCCTCACAGAGCATCCAACAGGAGACAAAACATCCGGTAATTTGTGGTGTGCACTTTCCCACCCCCCATCCCTCTTCGCCGCTTCTCGGCCTCCTCTGCTTCCCACGGCCATGGTCTCTTGACCAGGAAACACTGGCTGCTTGGATTCCACACACCCAAGTGGGGAGCTCTCTGGGTGCCATTTGTTGGCTGCTAGTGTTGCTTTTCTTTTTCTGCTTCTTTTGATTTCTCACTTGCCTCTCGCTACCTCCCCCTCCTTTCACTTGAGTGCCTGGCTCTGTGCGCCATCTTTGCTTCTTCCTGAGGGGCTCCAGAGTGCTGGCAATTTGTTATATATGCTTTCCCACTCTCTACCCTTCTTCACCAACACTTGGCCTCCTCTGCTTCCCGCAGACACAGTCTCTTGTCCAGAAACACCAGCCCGCACTAGCTGGCTCTCTGAGTGCCATTTGTTGGCTGCTGGTGTTGCTTTTTTTTTTTTTTTCCCTGCTTCTTTTGCTTTCTTGCTTGCCTCTCACCATCTCCCCCTCCTTTCGCTCAAGTGCCTGGCTCCGTGTGCCATCTTTGCTTCTTCCTGAGGGGCTGCAGAGCTCCATTCGAGTGTGGAGCTGCTTCCCAGTCTGGGCTACCGCACTGGTGGGATCCCGGGGCTTTTGTTTGTTTGTTCGTTTTGAATTGTTTGTTTGTTTTCTTTTCCTTTTCTTGAGTTGGGAGCCCTTTCTGGCCAGGCAGAGCTGCGTGGCAAGGAGCTCCCCTTCAGCTTCCACAGAAGTGCAGAGGGATCCCTAAGGACATTTCTTTTTTCGTTGGTTTTTTTTTCTTCTGTTTTTTGGGGGGTCCTTTCTTGTTCTTTTTTTTTTTTAATTTGTTTTGTTTACTTTTCCTTCTATTCCTTTTTGTCTTTCTTAATTGCTCAGTTTCTCGTCTCTCTATATGCACCTTCCCTTTCCGATCCCTGAATACCAGGCATTCTATACCTCTACGCCTTCTAGCCAGGCTGTACTGCAACAGCTGAGAGCAACCTCCCCAGACCTCATAGCTGCATCAGTGGGATCCCTGGGAACTTTGCGGTTCTTTAACCTTTCTGATTTTTATTTATTCATTCTTTTCTTTTCTTCCTCTTCCACTTTCTATTTTTTTCCATTTCATAGTCTCTCATCTCTCCATTCCAATGGCAAGCTCCCCTAGCATTCTTTTATGTTTGTTTGTATGTTTTGGGCTCCTGTTCCTCTCTCCTGTCTCCCATATCTATTTTAGCTCCACATGTAACAATCTCCCCGCTGCATCCTGCTTACCTGCACTGTGCACTTGACATCACACCACCAAGCAGCACAGGCACGGCTTACTGGAACCTGCCCTGCACTGATTACCGACCTGCTCTGGTGGCTGTAGTAAGTGCCACAAACAACCCATCCCAGTAACTCCTTTTCAGCTAGACCTGCCCTGCCGCACCATATCTGAGTGACTGACCCTGCCAGTTGGAGAAGGAGGCGAAAACTACTGAGCACATAGACGAGCAAAAAACAAAGAACACACAGTCTGCCTGCTCAGACATAGTTTTTTTTTTTTTTTTAAAGGGACAAAACAAACAAATCTCCAATCAATAAATGAGAAAAATAATTACTGAATGCCCCGAAAACAGCAGACAATATCAAAACATTTACAAAAACAGGACAGGATGGTTCCAGTAGGCATCCAAAATAAAAAACCAGATGACTCTCCTGTGGAAGAAAATGCACTAGAAATACCTGATAGGGAATTCAAATCTCTAATACTCGGAATTCTCCAAGAACTGAGGCAAAAAGCTGACAAACATGAGGAAAAAATAGACAACTTCATGGAAAATTCAGACAAAAAATTGGAAGAATTCAGGAAGATGATGCAGGAACAAAATGCCAAAATAAATTCACAACTAGAAATTATACAAAGACAACAATTAGAAATCCAAAAGATAAACAACAAGATTTCAGAAATGGATGATGTCATAGAAGGGCTGAGAAGCAGATTTGAAAGGGTGGAAGACAGAATCAGTGGAACTGAAGACAAACACTTGGATACAACTCTGTTTCAGGAAAACTCAGAAGAAAGAACAACGAAAAATGAAGAGCCCCTGAGAGTTACGTGGGACACAATTAAAAGCAAAAATTTATGAGTAATTGGAATTCCAGAAGAGGGGGAGAAAACAGAAAACACAGAAAGGATCATTGACGAACTGCTGACAGAAAACTTCCCCAATGTCATGAAAGATGAAAAGCTGGCCATCCAAGAAGCTCAATGAACCCCATATAGGAGAGACCCCAAAAGAAAATCATCAAGGCATATCATAATGACACTCACCAAAACCGAAGACAAACAAAGACTCCTGAGAGCAGCTGGTTAAAAACAAGAAGTCACATACAGAGGAGAAACAATAAGACTAAGCTCCGATTATTCAGCAGAAACCATGCAGGCAAGAAGGCGATGGGATGACATATAAAATCTTGAAAGAAAAAAATTGTCAGCCAAGAATAATATATCCCGCAAAACTCTTGTTCAGATTTGATGGTGAAATTAGGTCATTTCCAGATAAACAGAAATTAAGGGAATATGTAAAAGTCAAACCAGACTTACAAGAATTATTAAAGGGAGTTCTTCAATCTGAGGACAAACAGCTTCAGCTCACAGGCAGAACCTAGGATGCAGGATCATACCAGCCAGATACCAATCTAGGAAATGAACTCTCGAGGACTATAAAAAACCAAAAGAAATACAACAGGGCACCAGAGCAGTTAATCAATAAATGACAACAACATCAAAACAACAAAAGAGGGAACAAACGCCATAGGTATAGAACCTTCTAAAGAAGAGGAAGGCAAGGCGATACCAAGTAATGGTAGACTGCTTCAAACTTAGAAAGATAAGGGTAAAATTCATGGCAACCGCAAAAATATTTAACAAACCAACTCATAAAAATAAAGACAAAAAACATAAAGTCTCCGCAAAAACAAAACCTACAAAAACAAAAGAAATGAACACAAAATCCACAAACAAAAGTAATTTAGCACAAGAGAGTAAGTAGAACAAAGAAAACTTCAGCACCACAAAAAAAAGCACTACAAAATGACAGCAACAAACTCACATCTATCAATAATTACACTATATGTAAATGGACTCAGTGCACCCATAAAGAGACGGAGAGTGACAGAATGGATAAGAAAACAGGATCCATCAATATGCTGTCTACAAGAGACACACCTTAGAATCAAAGATGTGACTTTCTTAAAAGTCAAAGATTGGAAAAAAATATATCAAGTTAACAACTACCAAAAAAGAGCGGGAGTGGCGATTCTAATCTCAGATAAAATAGACTTTAAAACAAAATCTACCATAAAAGACAAAGAAGGACACTATATAATGATTAAGGGGATGATCCATCATGAAGACATAACCATAATAAACATCTATGCACCCAATGACAGGGCTCCAAAATACATAAAACAAACTCTAACAACACTGAAAAGAGAAATTGACAGTTCCACAATAATAGTAGGAGACTTCAACACACCACTCTCAGTAAAGGACAGAACAACTAAGAAGAAACTCAGCAAAGATACAGAAGACCTAAAGGGCACAATCATCCAACTGGACCTCGTAGACATATATAGAACACTCCAGCCAACCGCTGCAAAGTACACATTGTTTTCCAATGCACATGGAACGTTCTCCAGAATAGACCACATCTTAGGCCACAGAGCAATCCTCAACAAGATCCAAAACGTTCAGATAATTCAAAGTATCTTCTCTGACCACAATGCCATCAAGGCAGAAGTTAACAATAGAAAGAGCAAGGGAAAAAAATCAACTACATGGAAACTGAATAATACCCTGCTTACACATCAGTGGGTAATAGAAGAAATCAGAGATGGAATAAAAAAATTCCTAGAATCAAATGAGAATGAAACACATCATACCAAAACCTGTGGGACACAGCAAAGGCAGTCCTCAGAGGACAATTCATAGCAATAGATGCACATATCAAAAAAGAAGAAAGGGACAAAATCAAAACATTAACTACAGAACTCAAACAAATAGAAAGAGAACAGCAAAAACAGCCCACAACCACCGGAAGAAAAGAAATAGTAAAGATCAGAGCAGAAATAAATGAAATAGAGAACAGAAAAACAATAGAATGAATCAACAAAATCAAAAGTTGGTTCTTTGAAAGAATCAACAAAATCGACAAACCACTGGCCAGACTGACAAAAGAAAAACAGGAGAGGACACAAATAACCCAAATAAGAAATGAAATGGGGGACATTACAACAGACCCAACTGAAATAAAATGGATTATAACAGAATCTTATGAAAAACTATACTCCAACAAATTTGAAAACCTAGAGGAAATGGATAAGTTTCTAGAAACACACGGCCTACCCAAACTACAACAAAGTGATATTGAAAATCTGAACAGACCCATAACAAGAGAAGAGATTGAAAAGGTAATAAAAAAAAAAAACTCCCAACCAAAAAAAGCCCTGGCCCAGATGGCTTCACTGGAGAATTCTATAAAACATTTACAGAAGAGCTTGTACCAGTGCTACTCAAGCTGTTTCAGAGCATAGAAGTGGAAGCAACACTTCCAAATTCATTCTATGAAGACAGCATAACCCTGATACCAAAACCAGGCAAAGACAACACAGAAAAAGAAAATTACAGACTAATATCTCTCATGAATATAGATGCAAAAATTCTGAACAAAATTCTATACAATAGAATTCAGCATCATAGCAAAAAAATAATACACAACAACCAAGTAGGATTCATACCAGGTATGCAAGGATGGTTCAACATTAGAAAATCAATCAACATAATCCACCACATAAATAAAAGGAAAGGAAAGAATCACATGATCATCTCAACTGACGCAGAAGAGCCATTTGATTAAAAACTCTCAATAAAATAGGTATAGAAGGGAAATTTCTCAACATAATAAAGGGCATCTACGCAAAACCGATGGCCAACATCATTCTTAATGGAGAGAGACTGAAAACATTCCCCTTGAAAACAGGAACAAGACAAGGATGCCCTTTATCACCACTCCTATTTAACATTGTGCTGGAAGTCCTAGCTAGAGCAATAAGGCAAGAAAAAGAAATCAAGGGCATCCAAATTGGTAACGAAGAAGTTAAACTGTCCCTGTTTGCGGATGATATGATACTATACATAGAAAACCCTAAAGACTACATGAGAAATCTACTGGAACTAATAGAAAGATTCAGCAGATTAGCAGAATACAAGATAAACATTCAAAAATCAGTTGGATTCCTATACACCAGTAAGGAGAACGATGAAAAGGAAATCAGGAAAACAATACCATTTTCAATAGCCCCTAAAAAGATAAAATACTTAGGAATAAATCTGACCAGGGATGTAAAAGACCTATACAAAGAAAACTACAAAACACTACTGCAAGAAACCCAATGGCATCTACATAAATCGAAAAACATACCATGCTCGTGGATAGGCAGACTCAACATCATGAAAATGTCAATTCTACCCAAAGCAATTTATAAACACAATGCAATCCAGATCCAAATACCAACAACATTCTTTAAAGAGATGGAAAAACTAATCATTAACTTTATATGGAAAGGGAAGAAGCCCCAAATAAGTAAAGCACTAATGAAGAAGAAGACTAAAGTTGGAGGACTCACACTACCTGACTTCAGAACCTACTATACAGCTACAGTAGTCAAAACAGCCTGGTACTGGTACAACGCAGACACATTGACCAATGGAACAGAATTGAGAACCCAGATGTAAATCCATCCACCTACGGTCACCTGATCTTCGACAAGGGCCCAAATTCCATCAAATGGGGAAAAGACAGTCTTTTTAACAAATGGTCCCGGCAAAACTGGATATCCATCTACAAAAAAATGAAACAGGACCCATACCTCACACCATATACCAAAACTACTTCAAAATGGATCAAAGACATACATATAAAGCCTAAAACTATAAAGTTCATAGAAGAAAAAATAGGACCAACACTACAGGCCTTAATACATGGCATTAACAGGATACAAACCATAACCATCAACACACAAACCCCAAAAGATAAGCTAGATAACTGGGATCTTCTAAAAATCAAACACCTATGCTCTTCAAAAGACTTCACCAAAAGAGTAAAAAGAGAACCTACAGACTGGGAAAAAATTTTTGGACAGTACAAGTCAGACAAAGGTCTAATCTCCATAATCTACAAGAAAATCCAACACCTCTACAACAGAAAGACAAATAATCCTATTAAGAAATGGGCAAAGGAAATGAACAGACACTTCATCAAAGAAGACATTCAAATGGCCAACGGACACATGAGGAAATGCTCGCGATCACTAACCATTAGAGAAATGCAAATTAAAACCACAATGAGATACCATATCACCCCGGCATTACTGGCACGAATCAAAAACACTGGAAATAACAAATGTTGGAGGGGCTGCAGGGAGATCGGAACTCTTATGCACTGCTGGTGGGAATGCAAAATGATACAACCATTTTGGAAAATGATATGGCGCTTCCTCAGAAAGCTAGAAATAGACATACCATTCGATCCAGCAATCCCACTCCTAGAAATATATCCTAGAGAAATAAGAATCGTCACTCGAATAGACATATGCACACCTATGTTCATGGCAGCATTGTTCACAATAGCAAAACGATGGAAACAACTTAGATGCCCATCAACAGATGAATGGATAAACAAACTATGGTACATACACACAATGGAGTACTATGCAACAAGAAAGAACAACAATGAATCTGTGAAGCGTCTCATAACACGGATGATACTGGAGGACATTATGCTGAGTGAAATAAGTCAATCACAAAAGGGCAAATATTGTATGAGACCTCTATTGTAAAAACCCATGAAAAAGTTCACACACAAAATATAATAATCTTTGTTGGTTACCAGGGATGGGAGGGGTGGTGGGGAAATACTAAATAGGCAATAGATAAGTGGTATCTTGGGTGAAGGGTGAGACAGTACACAATACAGGGGAAACTAGAACAACCTGTACAAGGAAAGGTCATGGAAGCCCCATAGACACATCCAAACTCCCTGAGGGACTGAACTGCTGGGCGGAGGGCTGTGAGAACCATGGTCTCGGGGAACATCTAGCTCAACTGGCATGACACAGCTTCTAAAGACAATGCTCTACATTCCACCTTGGTGAGTAGTGTCTGGTGTCTTAAAAGCCTGTGAACGGCCATCTAAGATACTCCACTGGTCTCATCCCTTCGGGACCAAGGGAGAATGAAGAGAACAGGATACAAGGAAAAGATTAGTCCACAGCTACCAAGGCCTCCACCAGACTGAGTCCAGTACAGCTAGATGGTCCCCAGTTACCACCACTGACTGCTGTGACCAGGATCACAACAGAGGGTTCTGGACAGAGCTGGAGAAGGATGTAGAGCATAATTCGCCTAAAGGAGACAGGAGAAACCTCGAGAGTAAGGCCCCCAGACACCCTTTTAGCTCAGTGGTGAACTTACCTCCGAGGTTCACTGTTCAGCCTGGGAGTGGACAGCCCCGTAAAACCAAATGAGACTAACGAGGTACAGGAGTCCAGTGACAAGGGCCAGAAGGCAGAAGCTGGTGATAGGGTACCCAAGGTTGAGTAAGGATATTGTTGATTTGTTGTGAGATTGTTAACCATTGTCATAGGGCAACATGTGTAGTAACTGTTAAATGAGAAACTATTTTGTTCTGTAAGCCTTCATCTTAAGTGAGAATAACAGCACAATTGGAAGAGCGTAGTCAGTGTCACTGAACTGTGTATGTAGAAATTTTTGAAATGGCTTATCTTTGGCTATGTGTATTTTCACCAAAAAAAAAAAGGTTGAGAAGTTAGAGGGTTGAGATGTTGTGGGGTTGTTAACCAATGTCATAAAACAACATGTGTACTACTGTTTCATGAGAAACTATTTGTTCTGTAAACCTTCACCTGAAGTACAATAAAATATATATATAAAAAAAATTGTACTGAAGTAATAGGATTTGTATAATTTTGTATTTTAAAATCTTTCCAAAATTTAATATTCTATTGAACAATCACTGAATTAAAAATAAAACAGAAACTTCTGTTTAAACATGACAATTTGAACATATGTTTTGATCTTCACACCCTCCCCACATTCCACTAAAACGATATTAAAGATATGAAACAAAGGCATAAATCTAAAAGGAAAATGGGAACAGAGAAGGAAATAACAGCACCAAAATTTTGGAATCTAGAAAGCAAATAAACAAACATGACTAACTTATTAAAATGAGGAAAAGTTAAACACAAACCAACAGTGAGGTAGGATAAGGAATAAGCTTATTCACAGCAAAGAAGCCTGGAAATTTCCAGGAATTGAAGACATCTCTTATCTCTAAAACAGGAGGTAAGGTTGTGGCTAAAACAAGTAAGTAGTAGAAAGCAACTTCTGGATCAAAACCCACCCCCTGAAAGAGCCACCTCTCTCCAGTGCTCAGCCAGGGAACTTCCTCTTCCCCATCCAGCAAAAGACTACTCTATGGAGAGAGTGAAACTAAGGGATCTTATATTAAGAACTGCTGAGGTCAGGGGTGACATACTAAAAACAGAGTACTTAAGTGAAGGTCGACATACTGAATAGTGGAACTCCCTCATCTCCACTCAGCTCCCAGAATGCATCAGCAGCCAGTTTAGCACCTCCTGCCACCCCACCACTCTCCCCTCATACACACACCAAGTGCACCCCTACTACTGCTGTATAGCTCTGGAGAAACTGATGGACCTGTGAAAAAAGACCTGTGTTGTTGCTGTTGTTAGGTGTCAGTCCACCTGGCAGAGTAGAACTGCCCCAGAGGTTTCCCTAGGCTATAATCTTTGTGGTAGCAGATCGCCAGATCTTTCTCCTGGGGAGCCGCTGTGTGGGTTTGAACCAGCAACCTGTCAGTTAGCAGCCAAAGGTTTAACTGTTACACCCCCAGGGCTCCTTGAGAAAAGACCTACAGATACTTATAGCTGTAGATCCATCAGTGAAACATCCCAAGTCAATCATGCTGGACTGAAGCCCATCAGAACTTCCTGTCAGCCTTTTAGTGTATCAAACTTAATATGAGAGGACACCCAGAAAGCACAAGATAGTTGAGAAAAGCCTCTAACACAGGGGACAATAGTTAAAACAAACCAACCAACAGTAAAGAGAACTGGGAGAGATGAGACAGTGTAGAAGCAGAAAAGTCTTCCCCAGATAAATTAATACCCTCAGGAGATAAAAGAAGATATTGCAGCTATGGAACAAAAAGCAACAAGCTATTTTTAATGGCACATTTAGAATATAAGAAACAGCTCTTGAAATTAAAAGTATGGTATGTGATGGTTAAGACTGTGTGTCAACTTGGCTGTGCCATGATTCTTAGCGTTCTGGTAATCTTATAATGTTTTGATCACTTCCCTGTTGAGATTTGGTATGTGATCACCTCCATGATGGGATCTGCTGTGAGTAGCCAATCAGTTGAAAGGAAGTTTCCTTGGGTGTGTGGCCTTCATCAAATATAAGCAGACATTCTGGCAAAGCCTAGGGGTTTTTTGCTCGTGCTGGATACTGCAGCTGCCTACTGTTCGTCTGACCTCCAGTTCTTGGAACTTGAGCTAGCAGCTTACCTGCAGTCTTGCCCACCGATCTTGAGATTCATCGATCTTCACAGTCTGTGAGCAAGAGCCCTGCTCTCTGACTTTCTGATCTTGGGATTGCCAGGCCCTGCAGCTACTTGAATCAGGAGAAGCCTCTGTTCTGACACATGGAATTGGGACATTCCATCCTCTATAACCTTGTAAGTCATTCCCTTGATATAAATCTATATACATATATATTTATACTCTTCACTGGTTTTGTTTCTCTAGAGAACCCAGCCTAAGACATAATACCAGAACTTTAAAGTGCAAGAGAAGGATGGGAAGAAAAGTAAAAACAAGAGACAAAGTAAAAGTAAAATGAGAGACAAAGACAAAAGACAAGAAAAACAATCTGGCATGCCCAACATCTAACCAAGAGAAGTCCCAGATAAAAAGAATAGAGAAAAGACAGGGCAAGATTTTATGAAAGAAGTAATCCAAGCAATCCTCCAAGAACTTTGCTCAGAAGTACCCACCAGATGCTCAATACAATAAATGAAGAAAAATACATAAGGTACAAATTATGAAATATCAAAATATCAAGAGTGAAAAGGTCTTAGATCTTCCCAGATTGGAAAGAAAAACAGATCATATACATGAAGTCAAAAATCACCAATTGACACCAGATTGGATTTAATGCTTTCAAACTTCTAAGGGAAAATGACATCCAATATTGATCTCTCTGTGCAGACAAATTATCCATCAAGAGTGAGAACACGTTAAAAACATTCCTTTCAAAAAATGTATCTCCCATGCTCCTTTTCTCTGGAACTAAGGAAGGCATAAACCAAGAAAGAGGAACAAGGAGATGGGAGGGAACCAAGAAAGAGGGTGGGTTTCCAATACAGGAGAGAGCTGAAGGGAATTTCCATGATGATGATGAAGGGAGATCCCAAAGAAACAACATACAGAAGAACTACAACAACCAGTTGCTGTAGAGTCGATTCCAACTCATGGTGACCCGACATGTGCTCCACAGGGTTTTCAATGGCTGATTTTTTGCAAGTAGATCTCCAGACAGTTCTTCCAAGGCATCTCTAGGTGTACTCAAACCTCCAACTTTTCAGTTAGCAGCTGAGCACATTAACCATTCGCATCACCCAGGGACTCCACAGCAAGACTAAAACCAAACCAAACCCATTGCCATAGAGTCTATTCCAACTCATAGTGACTAAAAATCATTGCTATTGTGTCAATTCCGACTCATAACAACCCTATAGGACAGAGTAGAACTGCCCTATAGGGTTTCCAAGGAGCGGCTGGTAGATTCAAACTGTCAACCTTTTGGTCAGCTGGTGAGCTCTTAACCACTGCACCACTAGGGCTCCATAGTGACTAGGGAGCAACAAATTCACCCATCTAGGAGGGATGGTTCCAATGTTTTAAAATGAATTTAAAACATTATTTGATATATTTGAATACACTGAAAAAAAATTTCTAATTCTGGTAAAAAAGTTTGGAGTTGAACTGATAAGTACTCAAAAAATTCAGCAAGAGAAAAAAAGCTAGTCAGTGATGAGTCTAGGAAAAACAAAATTTATATAGGAAAAGATATGATATCAGAGTGCTCTATACAGTTCATCTGATAATAAAGTCTACATAGTCATAAAAAATATACACTCAGAATACTGATTTAATTAAAACAGTGATAAGATTATATTTGGAGACTGGGGAAGGAAAAGTGTTTCAGTGAGGAGGCAAAGGCATGTATAAGAAAACTGAATCCTTAGCTTCAGAGTAGAAAGTTAGCAGATAATATCTAAAACTGGGAAAAAATATTTGACAAGTATAAACATGTTATTTTGAAATACAGAAGTAAATTCTACAAGAAACAGGAGAGTTTAAAATAGAAATGAAAATGGATTTTTCTTTTTAAACCTATGGTTCTATACCTAGCCAAATTATCCCTCAAATACAATGTAGAATAAAAGCGTTTAAGATATACAAAGACTCATAATGTTTACTTCTCATACATCCTTCCTTAGGAAATTACTTAAGTGTGTTTTCCATGAAAACAAGGGAGGAAACCAAGAGAGAGGGACTTAAGCAAAGATATGGGGGATCCAAACCAGAAAAATAAGAATTATCAGTCCCTGGATGAAGGCTGATAGCTGTTCAGGAGAGCAATCAATCCATATGGAGCAGCAAGGTACCCAGGAAAAATAAAGATTCCATAAATTTGACACCCTCCTTGTTGTTGTTTTTGTTAGGTGCCATCAAGTCCGACTAATAGCAACCCCATGTACAAAGGAATGAAACACTGCTCAGCCCTGTGCCACCCTCAGAATCAATGCTATGCTTCAGCCCACTGTTGCAGCCACTATGCCAATCCATCTCATTGAGGATTTTCCTCTTTTTCGCTGATTCTCTACTTTACCAAGCATGATGTTCTTCTCCAAGGACTGGCCCCTCCTGATAACATGTCCAAACTACATGAGACAAAGTCTTGCCATCCTTGCTTCTAAGGAGCATTATGACTGTACTTCTTCCAAGAAAGATTAGTTCATTCTTCCGACAATCCATGGTATATTCAATACTTTTTGCCAACACCATAATCCAAAGGCATCCATTCTTGTTCTGTCTTCACTCTCCTTAGTGGTACACCCTAAGACAGACTAGGAAGAAGGACCTAGTGATCTGCTTCTGAAAAATCTGGCCAGTGAAAACCTTATGAACAGCAGTGGAACTCTCCTTAGTAAGTTAAAATAACTTAAGAATTTAATAAAGGCAGGTCATGTAAGTTGGAAAAAAGAAATTAGAAACAGTAAGAAGAGAAAAAGCCTTTTAAGTAGGTAAATTAGCACATAATTTGATATGCTGTATTTTAAAACTATAAAACAGCATTTTTTTATGTAAAAACTGTAGACACAGCCTATACACCAGAAGTCACAAATTGGTAGCCCAAGTGGGCCACATCCACTTCACAGTATTTTGTTTGGCCTGCTGTGTGTGTGTGTTTTAATTGAATGAGTTTTCAGCACTGTTAAATCAGAAGATCTCACACAAAAATCTGGACTATCAGATTTCTCTTAAAACACTAGAAGATTTTGCAGCACTGGGCCCGCACTGATGTTGGCAACGTTCAGTGTGCACTTGCACATTCACCATAGGACATGTCATTCCCTTTAACTCATGCCTCATTCCTGCCTGGACTGCAGCCTTTGAAGGTTCAACACTTCCTATTTGTAGAGCACAAAAGGCCTAATTATAGTCATAAAATAACAGAAAAATATTATCAATATTGACACTATAAAAAGTTACCCATAACTGAGTCTAAGAGTTGAAGGGTTAAGGTGAAATGAAGGCAAAAATAGAGAAGCTAATAACTTCATTTTTCCAACTCAAAAATCAGGAAATGATGGAATAAGATGTAAATGCTTAGATGCATTATTTAAAGTTATAAAAATAACAAGCAGTGGAATTAAAAATAATAATATAAATATATTGGGATGGGGAAATGGAAGTGAGAGGATTTATGTGTCCTAAAATCTCATTGGTTACAGCACAATGTCCATAGATGTGTAAAATTAGCAAACCAAGAACTAGTCAAATAAACATTTTAATCAATAATATGCTGCTCCACCATGCTTCTATCAGTTTGTCATACGGTGGTGGCTTGTGCATTGCTGTGATACTGGAAGCTTTGCCACAAGTATTTAAGATACCAGCAGGGTCATCCTTGGTAGACAGGTTTCAGCAGAGCTTCCAGACTAAAACAGACTAGGATGAAGGACCTGGCAGTCTACTTCTGAAAAAAAATGGCCAGTGAAAATCTTACGAATAGCAGCAGAACATTTGTCTGATATAGTGCTAGAAAATAAGCCCCTCAGGATGGAAGGTACTAAAAATAATACTGGGGAAGAGCTGCCTCCTCAAAATAGAGTTGACCTTAATGATGCGAATGGAGTTAAGTTTTTGGAATCTTCATTTGCTGATGTGGCACGACTTAAAATGAGAAGAAACAGCTGCAAATATCCATTAATAATCAGAATGTGGAATGTACGAACTATGAATCTAGGAAAATTGGAAGTTGTCAAAAATGAAATGGAACACATAAAGATCAATATCCTAGGCATTAGTGAGCTGAAATGGAATGGTATTGGCCATTTTGAATCAGACAATCGCATGGTCTTCTATGCTAGGAATGACAAATTGAAGAGGAATGACATCACATGCTTTGTCAAAAAGAACATTTCGAGATCTATCCTGAAGTACAATGCTGTCAGTGATAGGATAATAACCATACAACTACAAAGAAGACCATTTAACATGACTATTATTCAAATTTATGCATCAACCACTAAGGCCAACTTGAAGATTTCCACCAACTCTTGCAGTCTGAAAATTGATCAAACATGCAATCAAGATGCATTGATAATTACTGGTGATAAGAATGTGAAAGTTGGAAACAAAGAAGAATCAGTAGTGTTGGAAAACAAGTCCTTGGTGATAGAAACAATGCTGGAGATGATATGACAGAATTTTTCGAGACCAACGACTTTGTCATTGCAAATACATTTTTCAGCAACATAAACGGTGACTATACAAGTGGACCTTAGCAGATGGAATACGCAGGAAGCAAATTGGCTGCATCTGTGAAATGGGATGATGGAAAAGGTCAATATCATCAGTCACAATAAGGGAAGGGGCCAAATGCAGAACAGACCATCAATCATTCAAATGCAAATTCAGGTTAAAGCTGAAGAAAATTAGAGCAAGTCCACAAGAGCCACAATACGAGCTTGAGTATATTCCACCTGAATTTAGAGACCAGCTAAGGTATAGATTTGACACATTGAACACTAATGACCAAAGACCAGACGGGTCGTAGAAGGACATCATACATGAAGACAACAAGAGGTCGTTAAAAAGACAGGAAAGAAAGAAAAGACCAAAATGGATGTCAGAACAGACTCTGAAACTTGCTCTTGAACATACAGTAGCTAAAGCAAATGGAAGAAATAATGAAGTCAAAGACCTGAATAGAAGATTTCAAAGGGCAGCTCAAGAAGACAAAGTAAAGTATTATAATGACATGTGCAAAGATCTGGAGTTAGAAAACAAAAAGAGAAGAATACGGTAGGCATTTCTTAAGCTGAAAGAACTGAAGAAAAAATTCAAGCCTCAAGTTGCAGTATTGAAGGATTCTACAGGGAAAATATTAAACTACGCAGGAAGCATCAAAAGAAGATGGAAGGAATACAGAGTCACTGTACCAAAAAGAATTGGTCGATGTTCAACCATTTCAGGAAATAGCATATGATTAAGAACCAATGGTACTAAAGGAAGAAGTCCAAGCTACACTGAAGGCATTGGTGAAAAACAAAAAACAAAACAAAACCCAGTGTCGTCAAGTCAACTACAACTCATAGCGACCCTATAGGTGAAAAACAAGGCTCCAGGAATTGAAGGAATAACAATTGAGATGTTTCAATTAACGGATGCAGAACTGGAGGTGGTCACTCATCTATGCCAAGAAATTTGGAGGACAGCTGCCTGGTTAACCGACTGGAAGAGATCCATATTTGTGCCCATTCCAAAGAAAGGTGATACAACAAAATGTGGAACTTATCGAGACAATATCATAAATATCACACACAAGTAAAATTTTGCTGTAAATCATTCAAAAGTGGTTGCAGCAGTACATTGACAGGAACTATTAGAAATTCAAGCTGGATTCAGAAGAGGACACAGAACCAGGGATATCATCACTGATGTCAGATGGATCCTGTCTGAAAGCAGAGAATGCCAGAAAGATGTTTATCTGTATTTTATTGACTATGCAAAGGCATTCGGCTGTGTGGATCATAAAAAATTATGGGCCACACTGCAAAAGATGGGAATTCCAGAACACTTAATTGTGCTCGTGAGGAACCTGTACATAGACCAAGAGGCAGTCATTCAAACATAACAAAGAGATATTGTGTGGTTTAAAATCAGGAACAGTGTGCATCAGGGTTGTATCCTTTCACCATACTTATTCACTCTGTATGCTGAGAAAACATTCCAAGAAGCTGAATAATACAAAGAAGAATGTGGGATCAGGATTGGAGGAAGACTCATTAACAACCTGTGATATGCAGATGACACAACTTTGCTTGCTGAAGGTGAAGAGGACTTGAATCACTTACTGATGAAGATGAAAGACTATAGCCTTCAGTATGAATTACATGTCAGCATAAAGAAAACCAAAATCCTCACAACTGGACCTATAAGTAACATCATGATAAATGGAGAAAATATTAAAGTTTTCAAAGGATTTTATTTTACTTGGATCCACAATCAATGCCCATGGAAGCAGCAGTCAAGAAATCAAATGAGACTTCCAGGCAACGTGGCGCTATAGACAGAAGCACCAAGCCATCCCTCCACAGCAAACATCCGAAAAACTAAGTCAAACAGAAACAAACGTCAATCCTGAAACCCTAAGAAACAAATGAAGAGATAAAGAACCCAGCCAAGCACCGAATGGAATAAGAAACTGACAGAGAACAGAGAGTGAGGAGAGATACATGCAGAGGTCCCCTATCAGCTAATGCTGCACAGATCTGCCATCTTGGACTCCTACTGGAAGATCGGTGAACAGGAAGTATGAGAAAGCAGCTTCACAGAGCTTCCAGCAGGAGACAGAACAGCCAGTAACCAGCGATATATGGTTTCCACTCTCCACCCTTCCTCACTCCCACTCGGCCTCCTCTGCTTCCTGTAGCCACAGTATCTTGTCTAGGAAGCACTGGCTTCACCCTAGTGTTGCTTGGATTCCACTGACCCCCACTGGCCAGCTCCTTGAGAGTCATTTCTTGGCTGCTGGTGTTGCTTTTTTCCACTTCTTTTGATTTTTTTCCATACCTCACACCACCTCTCTCTCAAATACCTGGCTCCTTGTGCCATCTTTGCTTCTTCCCTAAAGTCTGTGAAACACCGCTCAACTGTGAAACTGCTTCCCGGCCCATACTGCCATGCTGGCAAGACCCCTGGGGATTTTGTTTATTTTGATTTGTTTGTTTGTTTTCTTTGTCTTTTCTCACCTTGGGAGCCCCTTCTAGTCTGGCAGTACTGCACAGCCTAGGAGCAACACCCTTACTCTGTGCAGATGAGCAGTGGGATCCCTGGGAGCATTTCTTTTTCTTGTTTTTTCTTTGGTTATGTTTGTTTGTGTGTTTCTTTGTTTGTTTGTTTCCTTTGTTTTCTTTTCTCTCTTTTTCCATTTTTATCTTTCTTCATTTCTCAGTTTCTTATCTGTCTATACTTATCTTCTTTTCCTGCCTCCTGAATACCTGGTGCTGTGTGACACCTCTACCCCTTCTAGCCAGGCTGTACTTCACAGCCTGGGAGCAACTTCCCCAGTCCTTGCAGCTGCACCAATGAGATCCCTGGGGGCTTTTCTTTTCTTTTTTTTCCAATTATTATTTATTCTTTTTTTTTCTTTTACCCTTTTTCTTTTTTAATTTTTTTTTTCTTTATGTTTTTCTCCATTTCTCAGTCTCTCATCTTTTCATTCCAACAGCAACCTCCTTTAGCACTCTTTTTTCTTTGTTTGTATGTCTTTGGCTCCTGTTATTCTCTCCTCTCTATCGTCTTTCCCATACCCATCTTAGCTCCACACATCACAATCTCACCCCTCCTTCCTGTCTACCTACACCGTGTGCTGAATATCACATCCCCAAGCAGTACAGGCACAGCCTACTAAAACCTGCCCTGCACTAATTCCCAGCCCACCTTGTTGGCCCTAGTACATGCCACAAATAACCCAACCCAGCAACTCCACTTCAGCTGGACCTGCCCTGCTGTACCACACCTGAGCGACTGACCCTGCCAATTGGAGAAGGAGATGAAAAGTATCATACATATAAAAAAGGAAACAACAAACAGCACACAGCCCACCTGCTCAGAGATAACCAAAGAAAACAAAAAAGCAGTAGAAAACAAAAAAAATCTATAATCAATAAACAAGGAAAATAACTACTGAATGTCCTGAAGACACCAGACAATATTAAAACATATAAAAATACAGGACAGGATGGTTCCAGTAAGCATCCAAAATAAAACATTAGATGACTTTCCAGTATAAGAAAAGGCATTAGAACTACCTGACAGGGAATTCAAATCTTTAATATTCAAGCTATCCAAGAGTTGAAGCAAAAAAGATGACAAAAATGGGGAAAAATAGACAAAGTCATGGAAAATACAGACAAAAAAATGGAAGAATTCAGAAAAACAATATAGGAACAAAATGCCAAGACAAATTCACAACTAGAAATCATACAAAAACAAAAATTAGAAATCCAAAAGACAAAAAATGAGATTTCAGAAATGGACAGTGTCATAGAAGGGCTGAGGTGTAGGCTTGAAATCATGGAAGACAGTGAAATTGAAGACAAAGACTTGGCTACAACTCTGAGGAAAAATCAGAAAAAAGAATGAAGGAAAATGAAGAAACACTGAGAATGATGTGGGATAAAATCAAAAGCAAAAATTTGCAATTGATCGGAGTTCCAGAACAGGGGGAGAAAACAGAAAACACACAGAGGATTATTGAAGAACTGCTGACAGAAAACTTCCCCAATATCGTGAAAGATGAAAAGCTGACCATCCAAGAAGCCCAACGAACCCCATATAGGACTGACATTTGACAAAGTCCAACACCCATTCCTGATAAAAACCCTCAATAAGATAGGTATAGAAGGGAAATTTCTCAACATAATAAAGGGCATCTATGCAAAACCAACAGCCAACATCATTCTTAATGGAGAGAGGCTGAAAACATTCCCCTTGAGAACACACTACCTACCCAAACTAACACAAAGTGATGCTGAAAATCTGAACAAGCCCATAACAAGAGAAGAGATTGAAAAGGTAATAAAAACAAACTCCCAACAAAAATAAAGCCCTGGCATAGATGGCTTCGCTGGAGAATTCTACCAAACATTTAGAGAAGAGCTTATACCAGTACTACTCAAACTATTTCAGAACATAGAAAAGGAAGTGACACTTCCAAATTCTTTCTATGAAGCCAGCATAACCCTGATACCGAAACCAGGCAAAGACGTCACAAAAAAAAGAAAATTACAGACCAATATCTCTCATGAATATAGATACAAAAATTCTGAACAAAATTCTAGCCAATAGAATTCAGCATCATACCAAAAAAATAATACACAACAACCAAGCAGGATTCATACCAGGTATGCAAGGATAGTTCAACCTTAGAAAATCAATCAACGTAATCCACCACATAAATAAAAGGAAAGCAAAGAACCACATGATCATCTCAACTGATGCAGAAAAGGCATTCAACAAAGTCCAACACCCATTCCTGATAAAAACTCTCAATAAAATAGGTATAGAAGGGAAAGTTCTCGACTTAATAAAGGGCATCTATGCAAAACCAAAGGCCAACATCATTCTTCTTTTTTTACTGTACTTCAGGTGAATGTTTATAGAACAAATAGTTTCTCATGAAACAGTAGACAACATATTGTTTTATGACATTGGTTAACAATCCCGTGACATGTCAGCCCTCTCCCTGCTCAACCTTTTTTTTTTTTTTTCTTTCGTGGAACTATACATAGTCAAAGTTACACCATTTCAAAAAATTCTACATGCACAATTCGGAGACATCAACTACGCTCTTTCAGTTGTCCTGCTATTCTCACTTTAGATGAAGGTTTATAGAACATAATAGTTTCTCATTAAACAGTTAGTACACATGTTGCCCTACGACAATGGTTAAGAACACCACTAAACATCATCATTATCCTTACTCAACCTTGGGTTCCCTATCACCAACTTTCCTGTCGCCTTCTGCCTTCTAGTCCTTGTCCCTGGACGGCTATGCCTCATTAGTACTGTTTTGTTCTATGGGGCTATCCAATCCCCAGCTGAATGGTGAACCTCGGAAGTGACTTCACCACTGAGCTAAAAGGGTGTCTGGGGGCCACACTCTCGGGGTTTCTCCAGTCTCTTTTAGGCCAGTAAATCTGGTCTATTTTTTGGGTGTTAGAATTTTGTTCTACATCCTTCTCCAACTGTGTCCAGAACCCTCTGTTGTGATCCCTTTCAGAGCAGTCAGTGGTGGTAGCCGGGCACCATCTAGCTGTAGTGGACTCAGTCTGGTGGAGGCCTTGGTAGCTGTGGTCCATTAGTCCTTTGGACTAATCTTTTCCTTGTGTCTTGTTCTCTTCATTCTCCCTTGCTCCAGAAGTGGTGAGACCAGTGGAGTATCTTAGATGGCTGCTCACAGGCTTTTAAGACCCCAGATGCTACTTAGCAAGGTAGAATGTAGAACATTGTCTTTATAAACTGTGTTATGCCAATTGAGCTAGATGTTCCCCAAGACCATGGTCCCCACAGCCCTCTGCCCAGCAATTCAGTCGCTCAAGGAGTTTGGATGTGTCTACGGAGCTTCCATGACCTTTCCTTGTACAAGTTGTACTGGTTTCTCCAGTATTGTGTACTGTCTCACCCTTCACCAAAGATACCACTTATCTATTGCCTATTTAGTATTTCTCCCCCACCCCTCCCATCCCTGGTAACCAACAAAGATTGTTACTTTTTGCGTGTAAACGTTTTCATGGGTTTTTACAATAGAGGTCTCATACAATATTTGTCCTTTTGTGATCGACTTATTTCACTCAGCGTAATGACCTTCAGGTTCATCCACGTTATTAGATGTTTCAGATATTCATCATTGTTCTTTATCGTTGCCTAGTACTCCATTGTGTGTATGTACCATAGTTTGTTTATCTGTTCATCTGTTGATGGGCAGTTAGGTTGTTTGCATCTTTTTGCCATTGTGAACAATGCTGCCAACATCATTCTTAAGGCAGAGAGGCTGAAAACATTCCCCTTGAGAACAGGAACAAGACAAGGATGCCCTTTATCACCACTCCTATTTAACATTATGCTGGAAGTTCTAGCTAGAGCAATAAGGCAAGAGAAAGAAGTAAAGGGCATCCAAATTGGTAATGAAAAAAGTTAAACTTTCCCTGTTTGCGGATGATATGATACTATACATAGAAAACCCTAAAGACTCCACAAGAAAACTATTGGAACTATTGAATGATTCAGCAGAGTAGCAGGATACAAGAGAAACGTACAAAAATCAGTTGGATTCCTATATACCAATAAAGAGAATAATGAAAAGGAAATCAGGAAAACAATACCGTTTATAATAGCCCCTAAAAAAATAAAATACTTAGGAATAACTCTAACCAGGGATATAAAAGACCCATACAAAGAAAACTACATAACACTACTGCAAGAATCCCAAAGGGATCTAAACAAATGGAAAAGCATACCGTGCTTATGGATAGGTAGACTCACCATTGTGAAAATGACAATTCTGCCCAAAGCAACTTACAAATAAAATGCAATCCCGATCCAAATACCAACAACATTCTTCAAAGAGATGGAAAAACTAATCTTTAACTTTATATGGAAAGGGAAGAAGCCCCGGATAAGTAAAGCACGCTTGAAAAAGAAAAATAAAGTAGAAGGACTCACACTACCTGACCTGAGAACCTGCTATACAGCTACGGTCCTCAGAACAGCCTGTTACTGGTACAATGATAGAAACATTGACCATTGGAACAGAACTGAGAACCCAGAGGTAAATCCATCCACCTACGGTCACCTAATCTTTGACAAGGGCCCAAAGTCCATCAAATGGGGAAAAGACAGTCTTTTTAACAAATGGTGCTGGCAAAACTGGATATCCATCTGCAAAAAAATGAAACAGGACCCATACCTCACATCAGATAGAGAAACTAATTCAAAACAGATCAAAAACCTAATATAAAGCCAAAAACTATAAAATTCGTAAAAGAAAAAATAGGATCAACGCTAGCCCTAATACATGGCTTTAACAGGACACAAATCTAGGAATATATGCTAGGGAAATAAGAGCTGTCACACAAATAGACATATGCACACCCACGTTCATTGCAACATTGTTCACAATAGCAAAAAGAAACAAGCTAGATACACATCAACAGATGAATGGATAAACTATGGTACATACGCACAATGGAGTATTATGCAACGATAAAGAGCAATGATGAATAATGATGAATCTGTGAAGCATCTCAAATTGGAGGTTATTATGCTGAGTGAAATAAGTCAATCACAAACGGAAAATATTGTATGAGACCTCTACTGTAGAAACTCATGAAACAGTTTACACACAAAATAAAATAATCTTTGTTGGTTACGAAAGATGGGAGGGGCTGGGGGAAATACTAAATGGACAATAGATAAGTGGTAATTTTTCTGAAGGGTAAGACAATACACAATACTGGGGAAGCCAGCACAACTTGGACAAGGAAAGGTTATGGAAGCTCTATAGACACATCCAAACTCCCTGAAGGACTGAATTGCTGGGCAGAGGACTATGGGGACCATGATCTCAGGGAACATCTAGCTCAACTGGCATAACACAGTTTAGAAAGAAAATGTGCTACATTCTACCTTGGTGAGTAGCGTCTGGGGTCTTAAAAGCCTGTGAGCAGCCATCTAAGATACTCCACTGCTCTCACCCCTTTTGGAGCAAGGGAAAATGAAGAAAACAAGATACAAGGAAAAGATTAGTCCAAAGGACTAATGGACCACAACTACCATGGCCTCCACCAGACTGAGTCCAGTACAGCTAGATGGTGCCCAGTTACCACTGCTGATTGCTCTGACTGGGATCACAACAGAGGTTCTGAGACAGAGCTGGAGAAAAATGTGCAACAAAATTCTAACTCACAAAAGAAGACCAGATTTACTGGCCTGACAGAGACTGGAGAAACCCCAAGAATACAGCCCCTGGACACACTTTTAGCTCAGTAATGAAGTCACTCCCGAAGTTCACCATTCAGGAAAGATTAGACAGCCCCATAAAAAAAAATGAGATTAATGGGGCACAACAGTCTACGGACAAGGACTAGAAGCAGGAGGGGACAGGAAAGCTGGTAATAGGGAACCCAAGGTTGAGAAGGGACACTGTTGACATGTCGTGGGTTTGTTAACCATTGTCATAAAACAGTATGTGTACTAACCGTTTAATGAGAAACTGTTTGTTCCGTAAACCTTTATCCAAAGTAAATTTAAAAAAAAGACTAAAAAAAAATAAGTGACTTATACGTAGGTATTTAAAAGCACTATAAAAACAACATAACGGTGTAAAAAGCATTATAGAAGCATACATAATAGTGATTTACATGTATGTGTTTTAAGAACATTACATAATCAGATGTGATTGGAGAGCATACAGAAAGCATACATAACAGTTGCCTACTAGACAATTAAATGAAGACTAAAGAATGAGCATGAAGTTCAGGGACCTAGAGATATAAATTTGGGAATTGTCAACATCTGTATGATATTAATAAGACCTGGTAGCTCAGTGGTTAAGAGCTCGTCTGCTAACCAAAAGGTCGGCAGTTTGAATCCACCAGCAGCTCCTTGGAAACCTTATGGGGCAGTTCTACTCTGTCCTGTAGGGTCACTATGAGTCGGAATTGACTCAATGGCAACAGGTTTGGTGTTGGTTTATATGATATTGAAGGAGCCCTGGTGGGACAGTGGTTAAGTTCTACTCTGTGCTATAGGGTCGCTATGAGTCAAAATCGACTGGACGGCAGTGGGTATATGATACTGAAGGTACAAAGCTGGTTGAGGTAACCTGGGAATGAAAATAGGCAGAGAAGTCCCCTCACTGGGGACATTACATACTCAAGAGGTTGAAAGAAAGAGAATTCAGCGAACCAGTTGAGGAGCAGTCAGCGAAATAAGAAAATCAGGAGGCCTGGAAGTCCAGAAAGGATCCCTGGTGGTGCATTTGTTAAGCACTCAGCTGCTAACCAAAAGGTCAGTGGTTTGAACACACCAGCTGCTCCACAGGACAAAGATTTGGCAGTCTGCTTCCGTAAGGATCACAGCCTTGGAAATCCTATGATGCAGTTCTACTCTGTCCTTTGGGGTCACTATGAGTCAGAATTGACTTAATGGCAATGGGTCAGGAAGTCCAGAGAAAGCATTTCAAGGTGGAGAAAGTGATCTAATGTTCTACATTCTACCTCGGTAAGTAGCATCTGGGGTCTTAAAAGCCTGTGAGCTGCCTTCTAAGTATTAGATACTGCTGATGAGGTGAGCAAACTGAAGACAGAATCAGCTACAAGACTTCCAAAGTAGAGATCAGTCCTCAGCTGAATGGCTTTCAGAAAAAAAAAAAAGAAAGAAATCAAATGATGTATTGCATTGGGCAAATCTGCTGCAAAAGACCTCTTTAAAGTGTTAAGAAGCGAAGATGTCACTTTGAGGACTAAGATGCACCTGACCCAAGCCATGATGTTTTCGATTGCCTTATATGCATGCGAAAACTGGGCAATGAATAAGGAAGACCGAAGAAGAATTGATGCCTCTGAATTGTGGTGTTGGAAAAGAATATAGAATATACCACGGACTGCCACAGGAATGAACGGATCTGTCTTGGAGAAAGTAAAGCCAGAATGCTCCTTGGAAGCAAAGACGGCAAGACCTCGTCTTACGTACTTTGGACATGCTGTCAGGTGGAACCAGTCCCTGGAGAGGGATATCATGTTTGGTAAAGTAGAGGGTCAGTGAAAAAGAGGAAGACCTTCAATGAGATGGACTGACACAGTGGCTGCAACAGTGGGCTCAAGCATAACAATGATTGTGAGGATGACACAGGACCAGGCAATGTTTTGTTCTGTTACGCACAGGGTCAGCATGAGTTGGAACCAACTCGATGGCACCTAACAACAACAATATCCTGTTAACCCCTAAAAGACTAAAAACATCACTTAAAGAGTTCAAATAATTTCCTCTGGTATTAAGACTCTGTAGGGTGGGATGGGACAAGGGATTGTTGCTTTTAATTTGAAATCATTTCATATTTAAGTTGTTAATATATGGATATAATGCTTTGATAAATGGTGAAACACAGATTAAAGTACATGTGGAAGAATAAACAGGATAGAACAGTGAAGAAATATTAGAAAAATATTAATATATTACATGATTAAAACAGTTAAAATAGTGAAGTTGTACAGTATTGACACAAGAATCAACATGGTAATTAATAAAACAAAATACACCAGCATATATATGAAAAAGAATTTTATAATATAACTATTGTGGATTGAATTGTGTCCTCTCAAAATATTTCTTGGAATCCTAACTCCTATATCTGTGAATGTAATCTAGTGTAAATCAATTT
The DNA here is from genome assembly GCA_030035585.1 of Dugong dugon. Classification (NCBI taxonomy): domain Eukaryota; kingdom Metazoa; phylum Chordata; class Mammalia; order Sirenia; family Dugongidae; genus Dugong; species Dugong dugon. The sequence goes on from CM057465.1 coordinate 49,453,784, forward strand.
CCTGACATCTACTGAAATGTAATCACCTTCCATTATGCAATCTAATGTAAATAATCACTGTTTGAGGTCATACCAGTGTAGGATGGATCCTAAACCTAATCACTTTTTAGTTACATGAAGTGCAGCATAGATACAGAGACACATGCACACATGGGGGAAGACAGATGCCATGCGAGGATCTCTAAGAAACCAAGGAATGCCTGGGGCTACCCATGAGGAAAAAATAGACATGGTTGAGACCATGATTTGGACTTTTACCCTCCAGAACTGTGAGAAAATAAATTTTTGTTCTTTAAAACTACACACTTGTGTTATTTGTGTTATAGCACCACTGGGAAACTTTTGACAGTAACTTTTGACATTATTTCAGTTTTAACTAAGCAATACAATAATGCTATTTAACCAAAATAATTCCAATGACCAACCTAAAGGATTTCTAAAGATTGTGGGCCCAAACCAGTCCCACCATTATATACTATGTAAAAGGGTGCTAAGAAATCAATTAAAGAGATTAGAGAGAAAGGAATTCTTTGGGGATAAATTTAGTCATTATTGTGTTGTGGATATATGCATCTTTTCCTATTACTTCATGATGCTTACTTTTGTTAAATGGCATTTGTTTGTATGTTAAATCTCTTTACACCCAATTTAGTATAACGTCAAAGATCCTAACTTTTATCCAATATAATGTTTGTCCCCTCTTCCTGGCTTGGGCCTGAATGAGGCTGTGAAATCTGCAGAGGAGACCCAGGGCATGGTGAACTTCTCTTCTCCTCACTTGACCTCTTCCCCCACTCTTTAGCTGTATCTTAGACCTTGCTTGCTGAAAGCAAAGAGAAGCACTTACTGAGGAAGATCAAAGACCACAGACTTCAGTAATGGATTACATCTCAACATAAAGAAAACAAAAATCCTCACAACTGGACCAATGAGCAACATCACGATAAACAGAGAAAAGTTTGAAGTTGTCAAGGATTTCATTTTGCTTAAATCCACAATCAACACCCATGGAAGCAGCAGTCAAGAAATCGAACGATTTAGTGCATTGGGCAAGTCTGCTGCCAAAGACCTCTTTAAAGTGTTAAAAAGCAAAGATGTCATTTTAAGGACTAAGGTGCACCTGACCCAAGCCATGGTGTTTTCAGTTGCCTCATATACATGGTAAAGCTGAACAATGAATAAGGAAGACCAAAGAAGAATTGACGCCCTTGAATTACAGTGTTGGCGAAGAATATTGAATCTACCATGGACTGCCAGAAGAACGAACAAATCTGTCTTGGAAGAATATAATAGCCAGAGCATTCCTTAGAAACGAGGATGGCAAGACTTTGTTTCACATACTTTGGACATGTTATCAGGAGGGACCACTCCCTGGAGAAGGACATCATGCTTGTTAGAGAGACAGCGAAAAAGAGGAAGACCCTCAATGAGATGGACTGACACAGTGGCTGCAACAATGGGCTCAGACATAGCAAAGATTGAGAGGATGGTGCAGGACTGGGCAGTGTTTTGCTCTGCTGTACACAGGGCTCCTGTGAGTCGGAAGCGTCTCGCCAGCACCTAAAAACAACAAGATCACAGTATTAGGTGGCAGGAACCCTCCCCTGGAAAAGTTAAAGGAGAAAGGCTAACTAGAATGACTCCTTGGTGACAGAGCGAAGAGAGAGAGCTGTAGTTTTATTGGCAGTAGGGCCAAGGTGAGAGCCCTGGTAGCAAAGTGGTTAAGAGTTTGGCTGCTAACCAAAAGGTCAGCAGTCTGAATCCACCAGACGCTCCTTGGAAACCCTATGGGGCAGTTCTACTCTGTCCTATAGGGTAGCTGTGAGGTGGAATCTACTTGACGGTGATGGGTTTTTTTAGGTCCAAAGTGTGAGTTTCCCAGAATGCTGTGTGTGCATAAATAGGGACCCTATGGAAGGAAGTGGGTCATGAGCATTCTGAAATGTGGGCTCCACCCTAGAGGATCTGAACAAGTGAAGCCACCCAGCAGACTGGTGACCTGCAAGAAGCTGAGGTGCTCAGGAAAAATCAAAAGCAACTAACTAAAGGCCTTGCCGAATTCAAAAGAACTGGAGTTGAATTTCCCAGCTATAAAATCTCTGATGAGATGCAAAATAAAAAAAAAAAAAGTGACTCACAATAAAAATATTTTTATATATCTTTTTTTAAGCGTTTTCTATGTGCCAAGCACTTCTCTGAACATATTACATACATTAATTAACTTAATTATCACAACAAACCAACATGGTAGAGTCTATTATTAGTCTCACGTTTGCACCCATTGCTGTTGAGTCAGTTCCAACTCATAGTGATCCTATAGGACAGAGAATGTTACAGATTATAAAAATGAAGCACAGAGAGGTTAAGTAATTTGGCCAAAGTCACACCACTAACAACAAGTCAAGCTGTGATTTGAATCCAGGAACTCTGTCTCCAGGGTCATGGTTTTTAACTGTTACACTAAAGGATCCCCCTGAAAAATAGACAGCAATTGTTTACCAACCACACAAAGGCCTCAAAGCCAGGTTACAACTATGCCGGCTTAGTTTTCCAGAGGTGCTTCATGGTGAAATGAATTCCTTTATATGGCCATGTGTTGGTTCTTTGGAAAAACAGTTTGAGAGGTTTTTCCCCTAAGCCCTGAGGAGTTACCTTTGCCCTAGTTTTCTACCCTAGAGGGTTTGTTACTTTTGTCCAGGTTGATTGACATTTCCTGAGTAAGCTATAAACAACTTTTGGTTTGATATTTTTTGTCTGGTCCTGAGCTGCAGCTTGCCTTGAGACTGGTATGCACCCTGCAGGGATTGGCCAATAGACTGTGCAAATTAAGTATCTGTGGCCTACCAAGAAGGAATTGGTCAGTTTGTGGCTCCCACTGGAAGAGGCCATGCCTTGAAACTGACAAGGGTTGTGTATATACACAGCCAACCCCAGAGAGGTTTTGCAGACAGAAGCAGAAGCAACAAAGAAAAGAGAGAAGCACAGAGAAGAGGAGGCAAGGAACATCCTTAAAGAGCTGTAACATGGGTCAAAGGCTGTAACACCGAAGACAGCAAGGGGCCCTATGGCAGAACCAGTAACAGGGAGATAGAAGGCATAGAGACCTGTCCTTCGGGGGCCGAGCAGAGTCCTATCCTGAGGTGGCTGACAGGAAGTCGGCACTGCTGAGAGGAGCTGAGAGCTGTCTTGCACTGAAGAAGAGAGACTTTGCCTACATGCTTCCTGATCCTAATCTTGAGTTGTAGCCTGTTGATCCTGATCCTGAGTTGTATCCTGTTACTTCCTTAATAAGCCATGTAACTGCAGGTATGGTCTTTGAGTTCCGTGTGACCATTTCAATGGATTATCAAACCCAGCAAAGAAGTAGTAACATGGGAGGGAGGACAACTGGTGTCAGAATTGGTAAAAAGTTTAGAGAGTGGAGGTGTGTCAGATCTCTACCTCTTGGGAATCAACTTGGGGCTGATCCTGGTCATTATCACCCCTGAAATTACACAGGTTCTGATGCAATTATTACTACTACTACTACTACTACTACTACTTAGATTTTACATGCTGTAACACAAATATTACAGGTGGATGGCTTTAAAGAAGAGAAACGGATTTTCTCACAGTTCTGGAGGCTAAACATCCAAATCAGAGTTTCAGTACCAATTCCTTGTACGTTCCTTGGTTCCTTGGTTTGTAGACAGCCCTCACATAACATCTGTCTTCCCTGTGTGTGCATGCATCTCTGAGTCTATGTTGCTCTTTATATAACTCAGAGTGATTAGGTTTAGGATCCACTCTACACTGCTATGACCTCAACTGACTAATTACATTACATTAGATTGTCTTATGAAAGGTAAACATTCTCATTCTCTGTTACTGCCAACCATTTGGTTAGCAGCAGTAGCTCTTAACCACTACGCCACCAGGATTACCCATACTATGTTAGCTAAACATAAACACACCTGTAGTCAGAGAACAAGGCAATTTTTAATAATTATTTTTAACATTGTGTCATCTCTGAGTCAATAGCTTCAAATGGAGTGAGTGAGAGTCCATTTCTCACAATCTGCCTCCCTTTTTTTTTTTTTTTAATTGAGCTTTAGGTGAAAGTTTACAGCTCAAGTTAATTTCTCACAGAAAAACTTATATTGTTAATGTGACACCAGTTACAATCCCTATAATGTGACAGCACACTCCCCCTTTCCACCCTTGGTTTCCCGTGTCCATCCAACCATCTCCTGTCCCTTCCTGCCTTCTCATCCTGCTGCCAGACAGGAGCGGCCCATGTGGTCTCATGTATCTGCTTGAATTAAGAAGCACACTCTACGTGAGTTTTATTTTATGTTTTATAGTCCAGTCTAATCTTTGTCTGAAGAGTGGGCTTTGGGAATGGTTTTAGTTCTGGGTTACCAGAGCTTCTAGGGGCCATGGCTTCGAGGATTCCTCCAGTCTCAGTCAGACCATTAAGTCTGGTGTTTTTATGTGAATTCGAATTCTGCTCCACACTTTTCTCCTGCTACCGTCTGGGACTCTCTGTTGTGTTCCCTGTCAGCGCGGTCATTGGTGGGAGCCAGGCACCATGTAGTTCTTCTGGCCTCAGGCTGATGGAGTCTTTGGTTTATGTGACCCTTTTGTCTCTTGGGGTAATATTTTCCTTATATCTTTAGTGTTCTTCATTCTGCTTTGCTCCAAGTGGGTTGGGACCAATTGATGCATCCTAGATGGCTGCTCACAAGCTTTTAAGACCCCAGATGCCACTCACCAAAGCAGAACATTTTCTTAATAAACTTTTTAATGTCAGTTGACCTAGATATCCCCTGAATCCATAGTCCCCAGACCCAGACCCTGCTACTCTGTCCCTCAAAGTTTTTGGTTGTATTCAGGAAACTTCTTAGCTTTTGGTTTAGTCCAGTTCTGCTGACTTCACCTGTACTGTGTGTTGTCCTTCCCTTGACCTAAGATGATTCTTATCTACTGTCTAGGTAGTGAATTCTCCTCTCCCTCCCCACCCTTGTAACCGTCAAAGAATGTTTCCTTCTGTATTTCAACCTTTTCTTGAGTTCTTATAATAGTAGTCTCATACAATATTTGTCCTCTTGTGACTGACTAATTTCACTCAGCATAATGCCTTCCAGATTCATTCATGTTGTGAGATGTTTCACAGGTTCATCATTGTTCTTTATGGTTGCATAGTATTCCATTGTGTGTATGTACTGTAATTTGTTTATCCGTTTATCTGTTGATGCGCACCGACGTTGTTTCCATCTTTTTGCTGTTGTGAACAGTGCTGCAGTGAACATGGGTGTGTGTATATCTGTTTATGTGATGGCTCTTATTTCTCTAGGATATATTTCAAGGAGTGGGATTGCTGGATCGTATGGTACTTCTATTTCTAGCTTTTTAAGGAAGTGCCAAATCGATTTCCAAAGTGGTTGTACCATTTTACATTCCCACCAGCAGTGCATAACTATTCCAGTCTCTCCACAACCCCTCCGATATTTATTACTTTGTGTTTTTTGGATTAGTGCTAGCCTTGTTGGGGTGAGATGGTATCACACTGTAGTTTTGATTTGCATTTCTCTAATGACTAATGATTGTGAACATTTCCTCACGTATCTGTTACCTGCCTGAATGTCGTCTTTGGTGAAATGTCTGTTCAAATACTTTGCCTATTTTTAAATTGGATTATTTCTCTTTTTGTTGTTGAGGTGTTGCAGTATCTTGTCAATTTTAGAGATTAGACTCTTACCGGATTTGTCATAGCCAAAAATTTTTTCCCACTGTGTAGGTTGTCTTTTTGCTATTTTGGTGAAGTCTTTCAATGAGCCTAAGTGTTTTGATTTTTAGGAGTTCCCAGTTATCTAGTTTCTCTTCTGGTATTTGTGCATTGTTAGTTATGGTTTGTATTCTGTTTATGCCATGTAGGGCTCTTGGATTGTCCCTATTTTTCCTTCCATGATCTTTATTGTTTTTGATTTTGTATCTAGGGTCTTGATTCATTTTGAGTTAGTTTTTGTACATGGTTTGATGTATGAATCTTGTTTCATTTTTTTTGCAGATGGATATCCAGTTATGTCAGCACCATTTGTTAAAGAGACTGTCTTTTCCCCATTTAACAGACTTTGTCTTAGTTCTCTAGTGCTGCTATAACAGAAACATCACAAGTGGATGGCTTTAACAAAGACAAGTTTATTTTTTCACAGTAAAGTAGGCTAAAAGTCCAAATTTAGGGTGTCAGCTCCAGGGGAAGCCTTTCTCTCTCTGTTGGCCTTGTGATCAGCCTTCCCCTGTACTAGGAGCTTCTCTGTGTAGGGACCCCCAGGTCCAAATGACGCACTCTGCTTCTGGCACTCCTTTCTTGGTGACGCGAGGTCCCCTCGTCTCTCTGCTGGCTTCTCTCTTTTATATCTCAAGAGATTGCTTCAGGACACAATCCAATCTTGTAGATTGAGGCCTGCCTTACTAACACAACTGCTGCCCATCCTCCCTCATTAACATCACATAGAGGCAGGATTTACAACATACAGGAAAATCACACAATACTAGGAATCATGGCCCTCTCAAATTGATACACACATTTTTGGGGGGACATAATTCAACCCATGACAGGGCCTTAGTCAAATATCAGCTGCTCATAGGTGGATGAATTTATGTCTGGATTCTCAATTCTGTTCCATTAGTTTGTATATCTGTTGTTGTACCAGGCTGTTTTGACTATCGTGGAAGTATAATAGGCTCTAAAATCAGGTCGGGTGAGGCCTCCCACTTTGTTGTTCTTCTTCAGTAATGCTTTACTTATCTGGGGCCTCTTCTCTTCCCATATGAAGTAAGCAGTATGCTTCTCCATCTCATTAAAAAATGTCATTGGAATTTGGATCAGGATTGAATTGTATCTGTAGATAGCTTTGGGTAGAATTGACATTTTCACAATGTTGAGTCTTCCTATCCATGAACAAGGTATGTTTTTCCACTTATGCAGGTCTCTTTTGGTTTCTTGCGGTAGTGTCTTGTAGTTTTTTTTGTACTGGTATTTTATGTCACTGGTTAGATTTATTCCTAATTATTTTATCTTCTTGGGAGCTGTTGTAAATAGTATTGATTTGGTGATTTCCTTTTCAAAGTTCTCTTTGTTGGTGTAAAGGAATCCAACTGATTTTTGTATGTTTATCTTGTATCCTGATACTTTGCTGAAATCTTCTACTATTTCCAGTAATTTTCTTGTGGATTCCTCGAGGTTTTCTTTGTATAAGATCATATCATCTGCAAATAGAGATATGTTTACTTCTTCTGTACCAGTTTGGATGCACTTATTTCTTTTTGTACCCTAATTTCTCTGGCTAGGACCTCCAGCACAATGTCGAATAAGAGTGATGATAAAGGACATCTTGTCTGGTTCCCATTCTCAAGGGAAATGCTTCCAGACTGTCTCCATTTAGGATGGTGCTGGCCATTAGCTTTGTATAAATGTCCTTTATTATGCTGAGGAATTTCCCTTCTATTCCTATTTTGCTGAGAGTTTTTACCATGAATGTGTGTTGGACTTTGTCAAATGCCTTTTCTGCATCAATTGATAAGATCATGTGGTTCTTATCTTTTGTTTTATTTATGTGATGGATTACATTGATTGTTTTTCTAATGTTGAACAATCCCTGCATACCTGGTATGAATCCCACTTGGGCATGGTGAATTATTTTTTTGATATGTTGCTGAATTCTATTGGCTAGAAGTTTGTCAAGGATTTTTGTGTTTATGTTCATTAGGGATACTGGTCTGTAATTTTCTTTTTTTGTCATGCCTTTACCTGGTTTTGGTGTCAGGGTTATTCTGGTTCACAGAATAAGTTTGGGAGTATTCCATCCTTTTCTATGCTCTGAAATACCTTTAGTAGTAGTGGTGTTAACTCTTCTCTGAAAGTTTGGTAGAATTCTCCAGTGAAACCGTCATGGCTGGAGCTTTTTTTGTTGGGAGTTTTTTTAAAATACTTCTTCAATCTCTTCTTTTGTTATAGCTTTATTTAGTTTTTCTACCTCAGTTTGTGTTAGTTTAGGTAGATAGTGTGTTTCTAGAAATTTGTCCATTTCTTCTAGGTTTTCAAATTTGTTGGAGTACTATTTTTCATAGTATTCTGTCATGATTCTTTTAATTTCAGCAGAGTCTGTTGTGATATTGCCCATCTAATTTCTCATTTGGGTTATTTGCTTCCTCTCCTGTTCTTCTTTTGTCAGTATGGCCAGTGGTTTACTGATTTTGTTACGTTACTCTTTTCAAAGAACCAGCTTTTGGTCTCTTTAACTCTTTCAATTGTTTTTCTATTCTCTATTTCATTTAATTCTGCTCTAATTTTTATTATTTCCTTTTTTATGGTGTTAGAGAGTTTATTTTGCTGTTCTCTTTCTATTTGTTCAAGTTGTAGAGTTAATGTTTTGATTTTGGCCCTTTCTTCTTTATGGATGTGTGCATTTATTGCTGTAAATTGACCTCTGAGCACTGCTTTTGCTGTGTCCCAAAGGTTCTCGTAGGATGTGTTTTCATTCTCATTTGGTTCTATGAATTTCTTTATTTTGTCCTTGATTTGTTCTATAACCCAGGAGCTTTTGAGCAAGGTATTATTCAGTTTGCTTGTATTTGATTTTTTTCCGTGCTTTTTCTGTTATTGATTTCTACTTTTATGGCTTTATAGTCAGAAAAGATGCTGTGTAATATTTTGGTGTTTTGGATTCTGTAAAGACTTTCTTTGTGACCTAATATGTGGTCTGTTCTGGAGAATGTTCCATGTGGGTTGGAGAAGAAAGTATACTTGGCTGCTGTTGGGTGCAGTGTTCTGTATATGTCTATGAGATCAAGTTGGTTGATTGTGGCATTTAGATCTTACGTGTCTTTATTGAGTTTTTTTCTAGATGTTCTGTTCTTCACCAAAAGTGGTGTGTTAAAGCTTACTACTACTATGGTGGAGCTGTATATTTCTCTTTTCAATGCTGTTAGAATTTGCTTTATGTATTTTGGAGCCTTGTCTTTGGGTGGGTAAATATTTATTATAGTTATGTCCTCCTGGTATACTGACCCTTTAATCATTATATAGTGTACTTCCTTATCCTTTGTGGTGAATTTTCCTTTAAAGTCTACTTTGTCAGCGATTAATATCCTGGTCTTTTTTGATTGTTTGCTTGATTTTTTTTCCCCATCCTTTGAATTTTAGTTTGTTTGTGTCTTTCAGTCTGAGGTGTGTTTCTTATAGGCAGCATATAGATGGATCATGTTTTTTAATCCATTCTGCCAGTCTCTGTCTCTTTATTGGTTCATTTAGTCCATTTACACTCAGTGTAATTATTGATAGGCATGAATTTAGTGCTGTCATTTTGGTGTTTTTTTTTTTTTTGTGCGTGTGTGTGGTGTTGACAGTTTCTTTGTTCCACTTAATTTTCTGTGCTGAGTCATTGTTCTTTATGTATTTTCTTTTCATTGTTGTTGATTTTGTATCTGCTGAGTCTTTGTTTTTGTTCTTCTTTTTTTTTTTTTTTTTGATGTGTAGGTTTGTTAGTTTCCTTTGTGGGTACCTTAAAATTTACCCCTATTTTTCTAAGTTTAAACCAATCTTTTATTTCTTGACATCACCTTAATTTCCTCTCCATATGACAGTTCGGTGACTACACTATTTAGTCCCTCCTTTTTGTTTTATGTTGTCATCTTTTACATATTGACATCTCTGTTTCCCTATTTTCAGTGTTTTAGCTTTGACTTATTTTTGTGACTTCCTTATCTGGGTTGATGTCTGGTTGTTCGGTCCTGTGTTCCAGTCTTTGGTTGTTACCTGATACTATTGATTCTCTAGCCAAATGACTCCTTTTAGTATTTCTTGTAATTTTGGTTTGGTTTTTGCAGATTCCCTAAACTTCTGTTTATCTGGAAATGCCCTAATTTTGCCACTATATTTGTGAGACAGTTTTGCTGGGTATATAATTCTTGGCTGGCAATTTTTTTTTTTTCCTTCAAGGCTCTATATATGTCATCCCATTGCCTTCTTGCCTGCATGGTTTCTGCTGAGTAGTCTGAGCTTAGTCTTATTGACTCTCCTTTATAGATCGCTTTTTTTTTTCCCTAGTCATGCTTAAAATTCTGATTGTCTTTATTTTTGGCAAGTTTGATTATAATATGTTTTGGTGACTTTCTTTTGGGATCTACCTTATGTGGGGTTCAATGAGCATCTTGGATAGATATCTTCTCATCTTTCTTGATATCAGGGAAGATTTATGCCAACAAATCTTCAACAATTTTCTCTGAATTTTCTGTTATTTGCTCCCCCTCCCACCCCATTCCGATACTCCAATCACTTGTAGGTTATTCCTCTTGATAAAGTCCCACATAATTCTTAGGCTTTCTTCACTTTTTTAAATTCTTTTATCTGATTTTTTCTTGAATAAATTGGTCTCAAGTGCTTTATCTTCAGTCTCACTAATTCTGACTTCTGTTGCCTCAATTCTGCTCCTATGATTTTCCATTGGGTTGTCTAATTCTGAAATATTATTGTTAATCTTTTGGATATCTATTTGTTGCCTCTCTATGGATTCTAGCAGCCTGTTAAATTTGTCATTTTGCTCTTGTATAGCTTTCCTAAATTCCTTTATTGCTTTGTCTGTGTATTCCTTGGCTTAGTCTGAGTTTTGTATAATCTCCTTCCTGATATATGGAAGAGCTCTGTATATTAATCTTTTGAATTCTACCTCTGGTAATTCCAAGACCTTCCGTTCCTCTCAAAGTTTCCTGGTTCTTTGTTTTGGTCACTTGCTGTAGCCATCATAGTCTGCCTCTTTGTGTGATTTGATATTGACTGTTGTCTCCAAGCAATCAATAAGTTACTGTATTTATTTATTGTATGTTTGTTTACTGTGTCTTTGTTTCTTGTTTTATTTTGTTTTGATATGCCCAAATAGGCTGGGCGTGTGAGCTACTTTTATTATTGATGTCTTTGAAACTCTTACATCCTGTCACCAGGTGGTTAGAGCTGCTACTAGGTATGGGAGCCCAGGAGTCCATTTACTTTTATTTTGTGGATTCAGCTCAGGTGTCCAGGTCATAGATCCCTGAGTGTGTGGTGCAGGCTCTCACCTACAGTTCCAAATGTGCAGGGCTATGTAGGAGTGATTGGAGCAGGCACAGGTATCTGGCTGCAGTAGGGGGTTATGTGCTGAACAAGGTAGGGGGCTGGCGGCTGCCCTGAGTGCCTAGGTGGAAGGTGTGTCCCTGTCTCATAGACCACGTAGGTGGGTGGGTTTTGCAGCTGGACTTGGGCACCCAATGCTGTTGGCTGTAAGGACTGGGAGGCATGACTTTTCTCAGACCCTTGTCATGGGTGGGTAGGTGGAGTGGGTGGAGCCACCAGTCTCAGGCCCCTGATGTGGGTAGGTGAGGACTCACTTAATGGGCAGGGTGGTGTCAAATGTCATGAATCTGCCACTCCCCCTTAGCCACTGCAGTTGAAAATAGGCTTCAGGTATATACCCTGTTGTACTATGCTAATGAGGGCTTACGCTGTTGAATGGGCCCACACAGGTTTAGACATGGGTGAAAGGCATTCCAAGTCCCTGGACTCCTTATGCCTGTGCCTAGGCAAAGGGGCAATGCCTGCCTTGAGTTCTCAGCTTAGGGAAGCCGGTGGTTTCTTTTTTCCTGTTTGTTCGTTTGTTTATTTGTTCCCTCCCCAAAGCTGGGAGACTGGCTTGGGCACAAAGGGTCCCACTTCCAGCCTAGGGGGTGTGGCAACCTCTGAACACTGCCAGACCAGAACTGGAACAGAGTGGGGAGGGGGCAGGTTAGAAGAAAGGCACTTCTGAGAGGGGGAAGGGTTATTTTTATCTTGCATGGTAGGTTAGACACTTGCACTTAACTTTTGCAGATTCAGTGCCGCTTCACCCTGGCTCTGGAGGCTTGTGCGGACTCTCCTCCACTCAGTTTCTCCTAATGAGTAAAATGTCTCCTAAGCACTACTGCTTGCTTTAGCCCATGTGCACCAGTGGATCCAGCCTGTAGCATGGCAGCCAGGTCAGGTCTTGCACTTCTTCACTGCTTCTGAACTATCTCTTCCTCCGCCTGCCACTCAGTCTGACTCTTCAACTTTGTTTTTGATGTTCAGGATTCCTAGATTGTCATATATAATTGATTCACTTTTTGGGGGTGTCTTTGTTGTAAAAGGGCCCACAGAAAGAGTCTGACTATTCTGCCATCTTGGCCCCACCCTGCCTCCCTCCTTGTTTATCTTTAAACCATCCTCCAGATTTTCCATATACATCCCACAGTCCAGTTCCATCCTGGTGGCATTCTAGAGGGTCAAGGCCAGGATCCCTTTTGCCTCAAGCTCCATTGTGGAAGAACAGAGTGGAATCTTGCATTAGCCCTCCATAGGAACAGACTTACAACTTCAGAGTGAAGCATCTACAAGGAAACCAAAACAATTCCTTGCTAATATAGTCATCCCACATGGCATAAGGATGATGTTTTATTAAAAAGATCTCTTTCTGATTGTAGGTAAGAAAAGGAAGAAACAAAGAATATGAGAAATACATATATATGGATGTATTTTTTGCAATATTGTTGATATTAGAAACTTTTAAACAACTTAATTCCCCAACCACAGGAGAATTTTAAACACATTTTAAATAATTGATCTTCCCAGCCGGGTTTTCCCGTGGCTGATTCCTTCTCAGCATTTTTTAGAAAGGCCTTCAGTGACCACCACTCACCACCATCCTCCAACAATTACTCATTTTCCCATTTTTAATGTTTTATTTTTATCATAGCTCTTCTCATAATTTAAATATATATTTTTAAGAATTTGCTTCCATATTTATTATCTGTCTTCTATCAAGCTGTGGACTCCATGAGGTCAAGGTCCTTGTCTGTATTGTTCACTACTCACTACTGTGTCTCCTGTATATAAAATTGAATCTGGCACAGAATAGATGCACAATAAATATTTGCCAAAGGAATAAATTAATTAATCATTTTAAGATATTACAATTATAAATATAAATAGCTAAATGGAAACATTCTATATCCTAGAGAAATAAGAGCCATCAAATGAATAGACATGCACTCATATGTTCATTGCAGCATTATTCACAATAGCAAAAAGTTGGAAACAATCTAAGTGCCCATCAGCAGATGAATGGATAAACAAACTATGGCACATATATACAATGGAGTATATGGAACAATTATGAATCTGCAAAACATCTCACAACATGGATGAATCTGGAGGGCATTGTGCTGAGTGAAATAAGTCAATCACAAAAAGGACAAACACCGTATGAGACCACTATTATAAAAACACATGAAAATGTTTCCATACAGAACGAAACAATCTTTGATGGTTATGGGGAGGGGAGGGGTGGGGAGGGAAAAACACTAACTGGATAGTAAATGAGTGGTAACTCTGGTAAAGAGTAAGACAGTACACAATACTGGGGAAGTCAGCACAACTTGACCAAGGCAAAGTCATAGAAGCTTCACAGACACATCTAGACACCCTGAGAGACTGAGCTACTTGGCTGAGGGCTTGGGACCATAGTCTTGGGAGACACCTAGCTCAATTGACATAACATACTCCATAAAGAAAATGTTCTACATCTGACTGTGGTGAGTAGCAACTGGGGTCTTAAAAGCCTGCGAGCGGCCATCTAAGATACATCTACTGGTCCCATCCTGGCTGGCGTAAAGGAGAATGAAGAAGACAAAAGACACAAAAGAAAGATTAGTCCAAAGACTAATGGACCACAACTACCACAACCTCCACTAGACTGAGCCCAGAACAACTAGATGGTGCCTGGTTACCACAACCAGCTGCTCTGGCAGGGATAACAGTAGAGGGACCCAGACAGAGGAGGGGAAAAATGTAGAACAAAATTCAAATTCACAAAAAAAAAAAAAAAGACCAGGCTTGCTGGTCCCACAGAGACTGGAGAAACCTCAAGAGTATGGTCCCCGGACACCATTTTAACTCAGTACCGAAGTCACTCCTGAGGTTCACCCTTCAGCCAAAGATTAGAAGGTCTATAAGGACGTGCTTCATAGATTAATCATGTATATGAGACTAATGGGCACACCAGCCCACAAGCAAAGATGAGAAGGCAGGAAGGGACAAGAAAACTGGACACATGGAAACAGGGCACCTGGGGTAGAGAAGGGGAGAATGCTGATACATCGCAGGGTTGGCAACCAAAGTCACAAAACAATTTGTGTATTAACTGTTTAATGAGAAACTAATTTGTTTTGTAAACTTTCACCTAAGTTACAGTAAAAAATAAATGAAAAATTTCTTCTGTTAAAATGGCTTAAACACAACTATGATTTTTAGCATTTAAACTATTTTGAATATGAAGTAAAGAAACAACTACAAGAACTTAATTTACTGAGGCAGAATGATTAAGGATACTTTTTTTTTTTTTACTTATTAGTTACTTTAATGCCATTTAAATATCATTTATGAATTTTTAATCTTCTGCCTAATCTTGCTTATATGTATCAAATAACCTAAAGGAGCACCTTGGCTTTCATGATGAAAAAGCTAGTGGACTGTAGTATAAACCTAAAGCCTTGAAATGCTCACAAACTAGTTTAGATGTAAGGCTTAAAACTGATGACCCTAAAAAATACATAATAAATCAGGGATGAAATTGACACGTTTTTCTAAAATGTAGATCCTAAAGTCTAAATTAATTGTATAAGAGTTGTTGAGATTGTAAATAGAAGAAGCATAATCATCTTGATTATATGCCTTCAAGCTTTTCCATAGGAGTTAATAACTATCTACAAAAGACTTGTTTCTGGACAGCTGGTCTCACCATGCCAAAGAGAAAGACAATACAACACCAGTTGTTGTTGTTATTAGGTGCTGTGGAGTTGGTTATGACTCATAGCGACCCTATGTACAACAGAATGAAACACTGCCTGGTCTTGTGTCATCCTCACAATCGTTATGCTTGAGCTCATTGTTGCAGCCACTGTGTCAATCCATCTCGTTGAGGGTCTTCCTCTTTTTCCCTGACCCTCTACTTTACCAAGCACGATGTCCTTCTCCAGGGACTGATCCCTCCAGATAACATGTCCAAAGTATGCGAGATAAAGTCTTGCCATCCTGATACAACACTTAGTTTTTCCTAGTTTTTTTCCTTAAAAACTCAAGCTCCAGGCTGCACGGTGTATGTGTATCCATTATGACAATTATCTTGTTACTTTGTTGTTACTTGTTTACATGACTGCCTCCCCCATTAGACTACAAACTTCATGAGGGCAAAAGAGTAGATGTTCACAAGTTATTTGTTGCATCAAAAATATAATAATTATGTAAATAGATGGAAAGACATCCCATGTTTATGGACTGGAAAACTTAATATTGTTAAGATGTCAGTATGACCCAAAGTGATCTACAGATCCAATGCAATTCCTATCAAAATTCCAACAACCTTTTTTGTAAAAATGGAAAAGCCAATTCTCAAATTCATATAGAATTACAACACGCCCCAAATACCCAAAGCAGTCCTAACCAGAAGAACAAATAGGAAGACTCACACCTCCCAACTTCAAAACATTATATAAAGCTACAGTCATCAAATTTAAAACTTCTGTGCATCAGAGGATTTTATAAAGAAAATGAAAAGACAACCTCCAGAATGGGATAAAAATATTTGGAAATCATATATCTGATAAGGTTTAATATCCAGAATATATAAAGAAATTCTACAGCTCAACAAGAGAACTCAATTAGAAAAAGGGCAAAGGACCTGAATAGATACTTTTTCCAAAGAAGATACACGAATGCTAATAAGTACGTGAAAAGATGCTCAAAATCATTTGTCATTAGGGAAATGAAAATCAAAACCACAGTGAGATACCACTTCATACCTACTAGGTGTGCCTTAGTTATCTAGTGCTGCTATAACAGAAATACCATAAGTGGATGGCTTTAACAAACAAAGATTTATTTTCTCACAGTTTAGTAGGTTAGAAGTCTGAATTCAGGGTGCCAGCTCCAGGGGAAGGCTTTCTCTGTCAGCTCTGGCAGAATGTCCTTGTCTCTTCAACTTCTGTTTCTTGGTTCCTTGGAGATCTTCATGTTTCTTGGCATCTATTTTACCCCATCTGTGCTGGCCTAATCTGCTCCTTTAATCTCTTGTAAGAGATTGACTCAAGACACACCCTATACAAATTCTGCCTCATTAACATAACAGAAAACTCAGTCCCAAGTGGAATTATAACCACAGGCATAGAGGTTAGAATTTACAACACATATTTTTGGGAGACACAATTCAATCCATAGCATTCCACCCTCTGGCCTCCAAATATTCATCTTTGCCATCAGCAAAACACATTCACCCCATCATATCATTGCAAAAGTGTCAAATCACAACTCCAAGTTCAAAAATCTCATCTTCTAAAGCATCTAAATCAAATATGGGTGAGACTTTAGGCGTATGCCATCCTGGGGCAAAATTCCTCTTCATCTGTGAACCTGTGAAATCTAAGATAGACATTATCTGCTTCCAAAGAACAATGGTAGAACAGGCACAAGATAGACATTTCCATTACAAATGAGAGAAATTAGAGGAAAAGAAGGGATAACAGGCACCAAGCAAGTCTAAAACCCAGCAGAACAATTTACATTAGCTCTCAAGACTTGAAAATAATTCTCTTTTCTCTGAGACCACCTAGGCAATGACTGTGCCCACCAGACTCTTGAGTGTTGATGCCTTTGAATTATGGTGGTGTTGAAAAATATTGAATATATCATGGATTACCAGAAGAAACAAATCTGTCTTGGAAAAAATACAGCCAGAATGCTCCTTAGAAGTGAGGATGGTGAGACTTCATCTCACGTACTTTGGACATGTTATTAGGAGGGACCAGTCCCTGGAGAAGGACATCATGCTTGGTAAAGTAGACAGAGAAAAAGAGGAAGACCCTCAATGAGATGGACTGACACAGTGGCTGCAACAATGGGCTCAAACACAGCAACCATTGTGAGGATGATGCAGGACCAGGCAGTGTTTTGTTCTATTGTACATAGGATCACTGAGTTGGAACTGACTCGGTGGCACCTAACAATAACAAGTATGGCTATTGCCCAAAAAAAAAGGGAACAAAACAAGTGTTGGTTAGGATGTGGAGCAAGTTGGAACTCTTGTGCATTGCTGATGGGAAAGTAAAATGTGCAGACAACAGTTTGGTGGTTCCTTAAAAAGTCAAACATAGAATTACCATCCAAAACCCCAAACCCCCTGCCACTGGGTCAATTCCAACTCATGCAATCCCAGAGGGTTTCCAAGGCTGTAAATCTCTATGGAAGCAGGCTGCCACATCTTTATCCCGTGGAGCTGCTGGTGGTTTCAAAACACGGACCTTTCAGTTAGCAGTTGACTGTCTTAACCATTGCACATTCCACTCCTGAGTATATACTCCAGAGACTTAAAGCAAGGATTCAAACAGATGCTTATACACCAATATTCACTGCAGCATTATTCACAATAGCCAAAAAGTGGAAACAAGGCAAATGTCCATCAACAGATAAATGGATAAACAAAATGGTATACAATGGAATATTATTCAATCATAAAGAGAGATAAAATTCTAATAACTTCTATAACATGGATGAACCTTGAAAATATTATGCTAAATGAAATAAGCTAGACACAAAAGGACAAATATTGTATGATCCCACTTATATGAAATATTTAGAATAGGCAAATGCATGAAGACAGAAAGTAGATTAGTAGTTATCAGGGGCTGGGGTGAGGGAGGAATGGAGATTTGTTCCTTAGTAGATACAGAGCTTCTGTTTGGGGTGAAAAAAATTTTTGCAAATAAATAGTGATGACAGTTGCACAACATTGTGAATATCATTAATGCCAATTAATTGTATGGTTAAAATGGCAAATTTTGTGTAGTATGTATTTACCACAATAAAAAATGTAATAATTTATGCTTGAAATTAAAACACTTCAGATACTAAAACTTTCCAGGAAATTAGATGTTCAAATATAAAAAATATGTCATTTACTTACTTTGTGTATTTGCTCTCAGACATGATCTAGAAGGATTTGAGGCAGTTTACAATGAAGAAGGACACAAAATAATCATGGATTATAATTCAAATTTTTTTTAAATCCAGGGAAAATGTGAATTTGAATGTATAGTTAAAGCAAGAGTGATTATAGGAATGAAGCAAATCTCATATTCACAGACCATAAATGGCAACATAGTTGCTAAAGTTGAACCTCAGATTTGGTGCTAATATTTCACGTAGCCAAAGAAACAAAGGTAGACACAGGTATATTTCTTTATTTTGATAATCAAAAAATCAATTAGACAGGGGAAGAAGTAAATTATTTCCTAGATCTTAGCCCTGGAAGAAATATTTTATGTGAAATACTGATTCATCTTGTTAATTATATTCTTAGTGGCATCCTAAGTGCAAATGTAATACAGAATTTCATAACGTTGTTTCTTAACTGTTTGCCCAATAAATGTTTGGAGCAAAATAACACATAGTACTCCAGCAAAGGCAATTCATAGCAATTCATACCAAGATAACATTGTCCAAGGATATAGCTCTCTATCCTTTAAACAAGGGATGAGTAAACTATGGGCTCCAGGCCAAATCTGGCCCATAACCTGTTCTTGTAAATAAAATTTTATTGGAACACAGCCACATCCACTCATTTACTTACTGTCTATGACTGTTTCCACATTACAACAACAGAGTTGAGTAGTTGCAACAGACAACATGGCTTGCAAAGCGTAGAATATTTACTATCTAGCCCTTTACAGAAAAAGTTCGTTGATCTCAACTTTAAACAAAACCTCATCATTATCGCTTTCGTTCACAGAACTTTTGATAAGAGTTGGAAAGCAAACAATGTATTGATTTGAGTTGAATTCATACATTAGGCAGAACCATATGAAACTGCCAACATTGAAACATTTTTGATCTACAAAATGTTGATTGTATATGTTTCAACCCAACACTTCAGAAAAAAAATAAGATTAACATTTTGTTATGAAAATTAATGAGCTAAACAAGACTTCCACTTGGATGGGTAACAATCCTCCTGTATAAGAATAAGACATGAAATATCATTAAGCAAAGCCAGGATATTTCTGAAGAAGTAATTCTAATCTCCCTGCAACATAAAATCAGAACTAAAGATATTTCCGTTTTAGAAAACTACCATTCTAAGTGAGAGAAGGGGAAAATATAAACTATCCCAGTTACAAACTCAATTTAATGACAGACTCAGCAATGATGGCCACCCATTGACAAGATGGTTTCTATTGAGTAACTGTTTATATTTACAATATGCAAAATAATCCCACAAAAGACTTACCATTGTATCCATAGAATTATCCCAATGCTGGAGACACAGTGGATATTCAACATATGTTTGTTTAATTAATTAAAGGACACAAATTTGTCTAAAATTAAATTGTGGATAAAATAAAATCTACAATAAAAATTTTAGGAAAATGCAAATCGTAACCACAGTGAGATACCACTTCATACCCACTAGATGGCTATTACCAAAAAGGAAGGAAAATAACAAGTGTTGGTGAGGATGTGGAGATGTTGGAACTCCTGTGCATTGTTGGTGGGAATGTGAAATGGTGCAGCCACTGTAAAAAACAGTTTGGTGGTTAAAAAGGTTTAACATAGAATAACCATAAGTAAAAAATTTAAACAGAGCACTACCATATAAAGTTAAACACAGAATTACCATATAACCCAGAAATTCCACTCCTGAGTATTTAAAATAAAAATGTGGATAGATTCATCTATGCACTGAAAGTAGTTCAGTTGGAAGCATCCACAGTGTCTTCCATCAAGTAAATTGTAAATAATAGATGTTTATTTGAGAATAAGTTCATTCATTCCTTAAATGTATGATCAATATATATGTCATTATTACATTTTTACTATGTGCACATGGTGCTAGTGGTTATCAAAAAATATGTGGTTTGGTTCCTTTAGGTAAGGGACTTTAAATCTAGCCGGTGAAACACATTTTAAAAGGATAGAATGCAGGCCAACAAGGCATATTCTAATAAAGTGCTAAATGAATAGAACTGACAATATGTGCATCATTATCATATTGTGTTGAACTCATTCTCCATGAAAAATAAAACAAGAAAGAGGTCAAGAGGCCCAGATTCCAGTCCTGACTGGAACATTTCCTAGCTAGAATGTTAATTACATTATTTAACAATATTAAGCTTGTTTATTTAGCTGGATTGCACACTCCTTAGTTTTTGAGAAGCCTGAAATCATTATCACACTACCAACTAACAACCCTTAATGTTCTTTTCGGCCCTAGGTGTCTGTGGGAGAGCCTCAAGGGTGTCACAGATGTTGGGCTCGATTTTCATTTTGAGAGTTTTTTGAGATATTTTAACTATCATAATATTTAAAACACTCAAAGGAGTTATATGCCAGAAGTTAACACATTGGAAACCACCAAGGCATTAACTTGGGTTTCTAGTTTGGTTCATTTTTAAATGGGCCTCAGAGTAAAGGCTTTTCCTACAAGAGTCTCCTGAGGTTGCAAGGCGATCTGCTAAAAGCAGACCCATGTGCAACCAGTTTTTTGGAGAGTTAATCAGGATTTTCTTGATAATCTCAAACCACAACAAAATACTGAAATCAATTTGATGCTGAGGATTACATAAAATCACAAGTGTCACACTTGCTCTGGTTCCAAGTTTTTTATTAATCAAAACAACCCCAATGATTTTATTTATTGACTATATATCGAGTAAATTATGCTCAAATTGAACTGAAAAATTATTTAGACTAATAAAATATCCTTTATTTTATATAGTAGAATTCCACTTAAGATCTCATTTGAAAGGAGTTATTTCCGGGGGAAAAAAAATCCACTTGAAGTGATGATCTGAAAATCTTTTCTAAATCAAACAGCATATGATTCTCTAAGCAAAACTCTGCTTTACAACAGAAATGTAAAACACCTACCTTGTGTCCTGAGATTTTGTTATCACACACTACACACATCATTTATAAGACAACTACCAGAATATACTTGCTAGTTATAAAATATTTGCTCTCCCCACTTGGTTTTATACAACACTTGTGACTTAATCAGGATGTTTTTGGGTGTGCCTGTACTTCCCTGTCAACATTTCAGTCTTGGGCACATGCCAACCTGTAAGAGATTTCCATCTTGAGGCTGTTTCCCTTCTTGCAACATCAGTTGTACTATTGCCAAAAATATCAGCCTTCTAAGAGAACATCCCCTTTTACTCACTCCCGTCCAGTTCTGGACTCAAATAATAAACACTTAGTGCCTACATTTAAAACAAACATTTTCTACCTTTTCATTAGTAATTCATCTAAAACAATCCCACCAGCCTCATGAGTCAACTATTCTTCCACGTTCTAAATACCCTAAGTTCTAAGTTATTCCTTATTTTTAATTTTTCCTTTTCTTTTGTTTTTCTGCTCAGAGAACTCTCATAAGATTTGGAACTGCCAAAATATCTGCTCCTTCCTTCTAAGAGAACACAGTTCTCTAATTCTGCACAGGAGTAGAAAAGTTATTTCTGTTTCTACCTGCTGTGGTATTTTAAAATGTTAACCTTCTCACTACCTACATACCAACAAAGAGCTTTGTCCTTGCTTACATGGTGGACATTCCCGGTTATGTGTCATCAAACCCTGGAGCCAGTTTCTTAGTAAAATGAAATGTTAGGGGAGACAGTTCTGATCACCAAACAATGACTCAATGTATTAAAATAGCAAATCTAAAGGAAGCAATCCTGTTGAAATGGAAGGCATGGCTTTTTGAGAGCAAAGTTTATGGACAGAAAGCTATATTTATCTAGAACTGGGTCTGTATTCTGCTACAAAGACTTTTTTCCATCACTATTGCATTTTTAATATCAGAGCAAGCTATGACTGCTCAAATTGCTCCTAAGATGTTAAATATTTATACTTTCTTTGAAGTCTTAAGGTCAAGAGGAAAATGTACCAAACAGAAACAATCTGCTGGAATGGTCAACGTGCCTAGTTCTAACTGTGGTAGATGGACAACATTATTCAACCTGGTCAATTATTCAGTCCTGGATGTTTTAAAGAGCAGAAATATTTGATAGTTAAATTTTATTACACAATAAATATCTGTTGAATGAAGACAAACTATTATGACTTTTCAAGAAACTATCCTGAGTCAGTTCTCCAGGTATGTGAAGGTTCATTGCATAGGTAGAGTACAAATTAGAAGCATGTTTGTCTTCAAACATCTAAAAAGAAATAATAATGAATGAGATAAACAGGAACTAATTGGTAGATCTGATCATGTTGCTCCCTTGCTTAAAATCTTCCATTACATTGAAGAATAAAATTAGAATTCATTACTATGGCCCCCAAAACAGTTCCCCAGACTTACAACCTTTCTCCCTAACTCATTACTCATAAGCCACTCTGAACTTCTTTCAGTTCCTCAACATAACTGGTTTCATGCCTGCTTAGAGACTTTATACCTGCCATTCCTTTTCCTGGAATATTCTTCCTCAGTTTCTCATATTACTTAACCCCAAGAGCAGGGACTTTTAAAAGCGGAGACTCGGGAGCCTGAACCCCAGGACATGGTGAATTAATGTATGTGAATGACTGTAATTAAGAATTCACTAATTATTGATCATTATTGTTAGGGTTGTTATTGTTACCTTTGTTGTTATTGTTATCTATTCTCAGTTCAAATATAACCTCCCCAGAGAGGTCTTCCCTGAACATTGAATGCAGAGTTTCTCCTGCAGCACTTCCTTGCCCAGTCTAGTCATTCTTACGTCACATCACCCTTTCACTTTTCTCCCTGCAAATGAGTAGCATTTTATAGAAAAACTAAATTCTGGATGAATTAGATTTATTTTCACATGTTGAATCTGTCACAGTGACAGTCACAAAAAGTAAGCATTTGTTTTAAAATGAGTGAAATGACAGTGTCAATGGCATTATAGCACTGTGATTTGTTGTTTATGTGATATGTTGTTTTAAGGAAATCCTGACTACATATAACAGGTTCTGTTCTTTCTGAGGAGCGCTGGTGGCACTGTGGCTAAGAGCTACAGCTGCTAACCAAAACGTCTGCAATTTGAATTCACCAGCTGCTTCTTAGAAACCCTATGAGGCAGTTCTACTTTGTCCTATAGGGTCACTATGAATTGGATTCTCCTCAGTGGCAATGGGTCTGATTCTTCCTTCTGAGCAAGTCAAGGCAGTCATATCTCCTGGAGACAGTGACTTAGAAGTAATAGGAAGTATCTTCACTCTTATTTTCAAATCTTCACTGGGTAATTTATTTTAATGTGGGAAGGGTGGTTGAGAAGAGGAGTGGGAGTGATATTATAGCCTCCTCTCAGAGGTCAGAATCCTTTTCTATCATTTCTAGAACATTATAAATTTTCGTAAAATAAAAAATAAATTTTTTACTTTATGAAAATCATCACCCAAAGATACAATACTGGCTGAAAATACAAGTCCATCTGAGAAAACATTAGCTAAAATCTTGCACAATAGGTTCAGTGAATCATTAGTCCAATACTGGCTGAAAATTATAAGTCCATTTGAGAAAACATTAGATAAAATCTTGCACAATAGGTCCATAATATCATAGTGTTCATCCCTTAACTTTTCAAATTATCCTTCTGGAAGACAAACCAAAGGCAATGCCCTTTGGTGCCCATATGAGAAAAATCCTGGGTAGAAATGCTACTTTGCTCTGACCACTCCACTCCCAACATGAATACCCTGTTATTGTGATATTCATTCTTCCATCCCTTTCTCAGGTAGTCTTCACCTCCTCCCTGTCTTCAGACCAAATGAGAAAGAGAAGAAACATTGCCAGCATAAGGTGGAGGTGAGTCATGATATTTTGAAAGAATCGTTTCTGTTCCTCTTTTCCCACACTTTAATCTCCAATCTAAGATCAGCCTGTTAGGGGTATTAAGGATCCAGATCTCTTGATTTCTCTGACAACCATCTTCCCAGCAAACACTTTTCCAGTGCCACTCACCATAACACAGCTCCAGTCATCACAGGCAACCCATCTTTGCGATTTCACAGTCATTTGTTTTACAAACGAGAAACTGAAACCAGGAGTGGAAAACTTACCAGGTTTATTGCAAATCAGGAAAGAAGATGGTATCAAAACTCATGCCAAATACATTTCTCAACTCATGGGTGGTATGAGAGACAAGTTGCCTCATTTCATGCTTCGAAATAGCCAAGTATTTATTCTCAAGTTTGTTTTATAAGGGCTCCTAGGATAAAGAGCAGCCTGACTCTTGCATAACTATTTGGAGTGGGAGAAAGGGAAAGTCATGTCCTGTGAGGGCGGGTGGGAGGCAATTAGGAGGGAGCGGGAAGGGTGGAGTGGGTGGGAGGCTAAACCATGGAAGGGCACTGCATGGGCTATGAGGAAACAGTAGATCCTTGGGCCAACTGGTCTGACTCAGCCCCAGGAAGCGTATCATTATCATAAACTTTGCTTTTGCAAAGGAATGGTTACAGTCACAAATGAATATGCAAGCACTTGTTAGACAAGTGAAATATATCTTCATGTTTATATACATGTATGATTTATTCAACATTCATCCTATACACCCTATGTAATACTGTACACTGAGCTTTGACTACATTATCTCATATAATTCTTATAAGAACCTAGAATTAAAGCTATCACTGTCTTCATTTTGGAGTCTGTAGGTGGAACAAACTGTTAACACACTCGGCTGCTAACTGAAAAGTTGGAGATTAGCCTCCGAAGAAAGCCCTAACAATCTACTTCTTAAAAGTCAGCCTTTGAAAACCCTGTGGAGCCAAGTTTTACTCTGACACATATGGGGTTGCCATGAGTCGGAATCGACTGGATGGTAACTGGTATCTTCATTTTAGGACTCAAATAAGGCTCCAAAAACCCGTTGCCATCAAGTCAATTCCAACTCATAGTGACCCTATAGAGAAATTAAATAATTTGCCAGAGATCATGTAGCTTCTACATGGAAAAATCAAACTGCTGACCTGATTCTAAAGCCTGAAACAGAGAGCTAAGCTTCCATACCATAAGAAAATAAAAATCTCTATTTCTTTACAGTTATATGCCTGTGTACATGCCTGGCTTGCCACTGCATGCCCCTCGAAAGCATACTTTTTTTTCCCCCATACCTACTTCTTCAAAGCAGCCTAGCACGAAATCTGGCATATATTAGGTGTTCAATAAATATGTGTTTTATGTCTATGTAAATGCTCACATTAGCAAGCGGCTAGTTGTGATAAGGGGGCAGTAGTGGTTCAGTGGTAGAATTCTTACATTCCATGCAGGAGATCCAGGTTTGATTCCCATGCACCTCATGTGCAGCTACCACCCATCTGTCGGTGGAGGCTTATGTGTGATGCTGAACAGGTTTCAGTGGAGCTTCCAGACAAAGACAGACTATGGGGAAAGGCCTGGTAATGTACTTCTGAAAATCAATCAATAAAAATCTATGGATCACAATGGTTCTATCTGAAACTAATCATGGGGATGGCACAGGACTGGGCAGCATCCTGTGCCTGGGGCCACCATGAGTCAGGGGCTGACTCAGCAGCAGCTAATAACAACAACAGTTGTGAAAAATAACAGCAACAGGAGCTGATAGCTAAGTAGCAAAAGTGAGAGCTCCTGACCCCACTCTTCACTCCACTATTGCCAGAGGATCATGGGCAAAGCTGTAAGAGGCTGCTTTGAGAGTGGTCAGAGATGAAGGAGCAGTCGGAGAATGTGTCCATCAAAGATCCACAAGGTAGCACGCCCATTCTATTTTCACCACTATTTGACATGTAAGATATGAGCTCTACTACTAAGGTCATCAATTTAGGGACCTTTTTGGGAACTCTAAGGTCATATCACTTTTCATATATTACACAGAATCACATTGTGTATGCATTTTAATAAGTCCTCTCTCAGCCCCTTCTCCCATCCCCACCATCACCATGTTCTCTTCAGAATGTAACCAGCATCTCTAATTCATGAGGGGAACAGTTAATTTAGAGGCTTAAAAACAAATACATTGAATTCCTTCAATTTCTCTTTATTAAACCTATACCAAAAAAAACCAAACCCGTTGCCATTGAGCCAATTCCGAGTCATAGAGACCCTACAGGACAGAGTAGAACTGCCCCATACGGTTTCCAAGGAGTGCCTGGTGGATGTGAACTGCCGACCTTTTGGTTAGCAGCCGTAGCTCTTAACCACTATGCCACCAGGGTTTCCATTAAACCTATACATTACAATAAATTATATGCACCATAAATTATTCTAGAATTCTTTATAGACTGTCCTCACAGAGACATGTAGAAATTAGATTATGCACATGATCTATTTTATCCTCTATGAACAGAATAGAGAAGAAATCACTACCAATAACATCTGTC
Organism: Dugong dugon; assembly: GCA_030035585.1. NCBI lineage: Eukaryota > Metazoa > Chordata > Mammalia > Sirenia > Dugongidae > Dugong > Dugong dugon. The sequence continues at coordinate 49,480,245 of CM057465.1, forward strand.
CTTTTCAAACTTTCTCTCCAAAATGATAATATTTTCAATTAAGTAGTCAAACAATGTTTATTGAGAACTTGCTGTGTACCAAACTTTACTAGACGATTTTGAGAATTCAAAGAGTATAAGACAAGGTCCCTGCCATTGAGTTTAAAATCTACAAGGGGAGAAAAGAAACATCACATATCAAGATATGCAGGATAAAGGACAGGATGAGACAATTCAGATGAGTAACAATTGCTGCAGAAGATAAGAGGAGACAGTGAACTGACTTTCACCTCAGGTAATCAGAGGAGATTTCATGAAGAAATAGAGCATGAGCTAGAACTTGACAGACTGGTAATCAGGAAAAAAAAAAAAAAGGTTTCTATTAACTGCCCTTAATAATGATACTATATTGTGTTTCTTCCCTGGTTTGTGATATTTTTCTCAAATCTCTTCTTCCCTCAGTTGCCCCTGAAAACTAGAAGTCGTCTGTGACTGCTCTCTTTCCCTCATCTCCCAACATTTAGCCTGTCAGTGGGTCTTGTTAATGTCCCTCAAATAAATCTCACATGCAACCACTTTTCTCCATTTCCACTGCTAACACACTAGCCTGCAAGGTCACTGCCTTAGCTTCCTATCTGCCCTCAGGCCTCCACTTTTGTCTCTCTCCAAACCCTTCTCCTGACAGCAACCAACATGATCTTTTATTAAACATAAATAGAATTACTTCTTTGCTAAGATCATTCAATGGCTCTTCATATTACTTACCAAAAAAACGAAAACCAAACCCATTGCCATCTAGTTAATTCTAACTCACAGCAACCCTATAGGACAGAGTAAAACTGCTCCATAGGGTTTCCAGGGCTGAAATCTTAATGAAAGCAGACTGCCACATCTTTCTCCCACAGAGCAGCTGGTGGGTTCAAACTGCTTTCGATTGGCAGCCAAGCTCTTAACCACTGCACCACCAAGGTTCCTTATAACAACATAAAAACCGTTGTCATCAGGTCAATTCTGACTCATGGCTGGCAATCCCATGTGTCTCACAGTAGAACTTTGTTCCATAGGGTTTTCAATGGCTGATTTTTCAGAAGTAGATCACCAGGCCTTTCTTCCAAGGTGCCTCTGGGTGGACTCAAACCACCAACTATTTTTTCTTTTGAACTGCCAACTTTTCAGTTAGCAGCCAAGCAAGTTAACTGTTTGCACCACAACATAAAGCATCCTTAATAACCTCCAGAAGGCTGGGTGTTTCTGATTCTTGTTGGCTTCAGCAGCCTCATACTCAACCATTCTCCCCCCTTAACAAACATCAACCAACTCCTGAACTTACCAGATGTTTCCTGCCCAAAGTGTTCCTGAATATTCTTACCCTCAGTGTTCACTTGGATGATTTTTAATTATCTGTTATATCTCAGATTAAACGTTCTTTCATAATAAAAGCCTTCTCATAACTTAATCTAAATTATACCACCGCCCCATTCCTGATAGTATCTCTTAAAATGCCCTATACTTTACAATCTATATTTAGGGTTTTACTTAGAGCCCGTTTCCCCATTAGTCTCTAGGCTCAAAGATAACAAGGACCATGTATATTTTATTCATCACTGCATTTGCAATGTTTAGTTCCCCAAAAAGAAAATTACATGAATGAATAATTTATCCATTTCAATACTCAAGTTAGTTTCCATTCTTTTCCACCAATGTTGTTCCATAGTTTACTATAAGTATCAAAGAAAACGTCATGCTTAATAAGTTGTTAAAGTTTTTCAACAACCAGTGATTACCTATACTTTTTTATTAGTCAATGTCACATGCTCTGCCCTTCCTTGCTTCCAAACCTGAAGAGTGAAAACAATAAGTCCTACGATTCATGCCCCCACACATCTGTCAGTTTGTCACACTGTGGTGGCTTGCATGTTGCTGTGATGCTGGAAGCTATGTCATCAGTATTTCAAATACCAGCAGGGTCACCCATGGTGGACAGGTTTCAGCTGAACTTCCAGACTAAGAAAGACTAGGAAGAAGGACCTGGCAGTCTACTTCTGAAAAAAAAAAATTAGCCAGTGAACAACTTATGAATAGCAGCAGAACATTGTCTGATATAAAGCAGGAAGATGAGCCCTTCAGGTTGGAGGGCACTCAAAATACAACCAGAGAAGAGTCACCTCCTCAAAGTAGAGTCAACCTTAGTGACGCGCAGATGGAGTCAAGCTTTGGGACCTTCACTTGCTGATGTGGCATAACTCCAAATGAGAAGAAACAGCTGCAAACATCCGTTAATAATTGAAACATGGAAGGTACGAAGTATGAATCTAGGAAAATTGGAAGTCGACAAATATAGGCGAGTACTATAATGACATGTGCAAAGACCTGAAGTTGGAAAACCAAAAGGGAAGAACACACTGAGCATTTCTCAAGCTGAAAGGATTGAAGAAAAATTCAAGCCTTGAGTTGCAAAACTGAAGGATTCTATGGGTAAAATAAAGTATTATAATGATGTGTGAAAGGCCTGGAATGAGAAAACCAAAAGGGACGAACACGCTTGGCATTTCTCAAGCTGAAGGAACTGATTAAAAATTCAAGCCTCAAGTTGCAATATTGAAGGATTCTATTGGGAAAATATTAAACAACGCAGGAAGCATCAAAGAAGGAATACATAGAGTCACTGTACCAAAAAGAACTGGTTGATGTTCAACCACTGCAGGAGGTTGCTTATAATCTGAAACTGATGGTTGTGAAGGAAGAGGTCCAAGCTGCACTGAAGGCATTGGCAAGAAATGAGACTCCAGGAATTGGTGGAATATCAATTGAGATGTTTCAACAAAGGGATGCAGTGCTGAAGTGTTCACTTGTCTATGCCAAGAAATTTGGAAGACAGCTACATAGCCAGCTGACTGGAAGAGACCCATATTTATGCCTATTCCAAAGAAAGGTGATCCAACAGAATGCAGAAATTATCCATCAATATCATTAATATCACACTCAAGTAAAATTTTGCTGAAGATCATTCAAAAATGGCTGCAGTGCTACATCAATAGGGAACTGCCAGAAATTCAAGCCGGATTCAGAAGAGGACATGGAACCAGGAATATCATCGCTGATGTCAGATGGATCCTGGCTGAAAGCAGAGAATACCAGAAAGATGTTTACCTGTGCTTCATTGACCATGCAAAGGCATTTGACTGTGCGGATCATAATAAATTATGGATAACATTGTAAAGAATGGGAATTCCAGAACACCTAACTGAGCTCATAAGGAACCTGTACATAGATCAAGAGGCAGTCTTTCGAACAGAACAAAGGGATACTGCAGGTTTAAAGTCAGAGAACGTGTTTTTCAGGGTTGTATCCTTTCACAGTAGTTATTCAATCTGTATGCTAAGCAAATAATCCAAGAAGCTGGACTATGTGAGGAAGAACGGTGCATCAGGATTGGAGGAAGACTCATTAACAACCTGTGTTACGCAGATGACACAACCTTGCTTGCTGAAAGTGAAGAGGACTTGAAGCACTTACTGATGAAGATCAAAGACCACAGCCTTCAGTATGGATTACACCTCAACATAAAGAAAACAAAAATCCTCACAACTGGACAAATACACAACATCATGATAAACGGAGAAAAGATTGAAGTTGTCAAGGATTTCATTTCACTTGGGTCACAATCAATGCCCATGAAAGCAGCAGTCAAGAATCAAACGATGCATTGCATTGGGCAAATCTGCTGCAAAAGACCTTCAAAGTGTTAAAAAGCAAAGATGTCACCTTAAAGACTAAGCCTGATCCAAGCCATGGTGTTTTCAATCGCCTTATATGTCTGTGAAAGTTGGACAACGAATAAGGAAGACCAAAGAAGAATTGGCACCTTTGAATTATGGTGTTGGCAAAAAATATTGAATATACCATGGACTGCCAAAAGAGCAAACAAATCTGTCTTGGAAGAAGTATAGCCAGAATGCTCCTTAGAAGCAAGGATGGTGAGACTTCGTCTCACATAATTTGGACGTGTTATCAGGAAGGATCAGTCACTGGAGAAGGAGATCATGCTTGGTAAAGTAGAGGATCAATGAAAAAAAGGAAGACCCTCAATGAGATAGATTGACACAGTGGCTGCAACAATGTACTAAAGCATAACAACGATAGTGAAGACGGTGCAGGACTAGGCAGTGTTTCCTCCATAGGGTACATACATAGGGTATGCACATAGGGTCAATATGAGTCAGAAGCAACTCGACAGCACCTAGCAACAACAACAACACGAGCAAAATATTGAACAACACAGGAAGCATCAAAAGAAGAGATAAGGAATACACAGTCACTGTACCAAAAAGAATTGGTCAACATTCAACCACTTCATGAGGCAGCATATGATCAAGAACCGATGGTTGTGAAGGAAGAAGTCCAAGCTGCACTGAAGACACTGGCAAAAAAACAAGGATCCAGGAATTGACAGAACACCAACTGAGATGTTTCAACAAATGGATGTAGCGCTGGAGATGCTCACTCATCTATGCCAAGAAATTTGGAAGACAGCTACATGGTCAACCAATTGGAATAGATCCATATTTATGTCTATTCCAAAGAAAGGTGATCCAACCGAATGCAGAAATTATCGAACAATATCATTAATGTCACACTCAAGTAAAATTTTGCTGAAGGTCATTCAAAAGTGGTTGCTGCAGTACATCGACAAGGAACTGCCAGAAACTCAAGCTGAATTCAGAAGAGGATGTGGAACCAGCAATATCATTGCTGATGTCAGATGGATCCTGGCTAAAAGCAGAGAATACCAGAAAGATGTTTACCTGTGTTTTATTGACTATGCAAAGGCATTCGACTGTGTGGATCATAACAAATTACGGCTAACATTGCAAAGAACAGGAATTCCAGAACACTTAATTATGCTCATGAGGAACCTGTACGTAGACCAAGAGGCAGTCTTTTGAACAGAACAAGGGGATACTGTGTGATTTAAAGTCAGGAAAGGTGTATGTTGGGGTTGTATCCTTTCACAATAGTTATTCAATCTGTATGTTGAGCAAATAATCCGAGAAGCTGGACTATATGAAGAATTGGGTATCATGATTTGTTATTGATTGAAATGTGTTCCCCAAAAATGTGTATCAGTTTGGCTAGGCCATGATTCCCAGTATTGTGTGATTGTCCACCATTCTGACATCTGATGTAATTTTCCTATTTGTTGTAAATCCTATCTCTATTATTTTAATGAGATGGGATTAGTGGCAGTTATGTTAATGAGGCAGGATTCAATCTACAAGATTCGACTGCATCTGAAGCCAGTCTCTTTTGAGTTATGAAAGAGAGAAGCAAGCAGAAAGACAGGGGGACCTCATACCACCAAGAAACAAGAGCCAGGAGAATAGCGTGTCCTTTGGACCCAGGGTCCCTGCTCTGAGAAGCTCCTCGACCAGGGAAGATTGATGACAAGGACCTTGCCCCAGAGCCAACGGAGAAAAAAATCCTTCCCCTACAGCTGGCACCCTGATTTTGGACTTCTAGCCTCCTAGACTGTGAGAAAATAAATTTCTCTTTGTTAAAGCCATCCACTTGTGGTATTTCTATTACAGTAGCACTGGAGAACTAAGACAGGATTGCAGGAAGATTCATTAACATCCTGTGATATGCAGATGACACAACCTTGCTTGCAGAAAGTTAAGAGGACTTGAAGCACTTACTGATGAAGATCAAAGACCACAGTCTTCAGTATGGATTACACTTCAACATAAAGAAAATCAAAATCCTCACAACTTGGCCAATAAGCAACATCATGATAAGCAGTGAAAAGATTGAAGTTGTCAAGGATTTCATTTTACTTGGATCCACAATCAACGCCCAAGGAAGCAACAGTCAAGCAATCAAAAGATGCATTGCACTGGGCAAATCTGCTGCAAAAGACCTCTTTAAAGTGTTAAAAAGCAAAGATGTCACTTTGAGGACTAAGGTGCGCCTGACCCAAGCCATGGTGTTTTCAGTTGCCTCTTATGCATGCGAAAGCTGAACACTGAATAAGGAAGACCAAAGAAGAACTGACACCTTTGAATTATGGTGTTGATGAAGAGTATAGAATATACCATGAACTGCCAGAAGGACAAACAAATCCATCTTGGAAGAAGTACAGCCAGAATGCTCCTTAGAAGTGAGGATGGTGAGACTTCGTCTATCTGACTTTGAACATATTATAAGGGGGGACCAGTCCCTGGAGAAGGACATCATGCTTGGTAAAGTAGAGGGTCAGCAAAAAAGAGGAAGACCTTCAATGAGATAGATTGACACAGTGGCTGCAACAATGGGCTCAAATATAGAAATGATTGTGAGGATGGCGCAGTACCGAGCAGCTCCATAGAGCCACTTCTTCTGCAATGAAATTGTCTTATTCCACTCTTGCACCTTGTTGTCCTTATGACACACACCAGGTATTTCTAAAAAAAACTGTTTAGGTGAATTCTGCAGATATGCATTCATTCAATGCTGTGCTGGGCTCTGGAGACTCAAGTGGGGTAAGTAAGTCACCATCCTTTTCCTCCTAGAGTTTACAGTGCAATGAAGAGGCAAAGTCATGAGTAACATAGAGATTTATTTATCATATGAGAGAAATCAGAGTCCTAAGGGGGAAATGGCTATGTCTATCTGTAGGTATCTTCTCAGGTAGATCACATTTGAATTGGGTATTGTTGTTGGCTGTTGGGTCAATTCTAAAAGTTGAATTGGGTAATGATGAGTAATTGGCATCACAGGTAATTATGGATGACTGAACATACTTATTTATGAGATCCCTCACAACTCCTTTAAGATTACATAAAGCAAATGTTTAAACCCAAAAGTTACCCAACAGAACAAAGAGGATGATGGGTGAGGAGGTGAGAGATAGAAAGAAGCTGCAGAGGTGGTGAGTGGCTGAGCAGAGAGGAGAAAGCTAGAAACTACTGCTGCAGTGGGGGCATGCTGATAGGAATTGCATAGATTTGTTCCATAGAACCCCAAAAAGGCTCAGACACTAGAACCCCAGTTACCTCTAAGAGACAGTGTGTATACGGGGGCTGACAACAGAACTGGTTAAAAATCTCTATGGAGCTGTAAGACACCACCACTCTGCACCCCACCCCCCTTCCTCTAGCTTGCAGAGCCAGGAAACAACCCCTCCTCAACTCCAGGTGGAAGACAGGAAGTTTACTCCCAGGAAAAGTTGAACTCGAGAGGCTCTTGACTCAGACCCTAATCTCAGCTGAAGGTAGGGGCAAGGTGTCACATGGAAGACAGGGAGATGAAGTGAAAAAAATTGCATACTGGATGGTGAGAACTTCTATCTTTCCCAAGTTGGGAGTTATTACCGCTAAGCAGGAAATTGAAAGATTCCTCTCTGGGGAAACAGAATGATTCAAGAGAGAATACATTTGGAGGTCTTATGAGGAAAGAGTTGGGTCCCAGTCTACTGAAGGTGCACAGCCAGCCAGAGTTTCCCAGGCACCCAAATCTTCTGAAGAGCTTTTCAGGGTGCCACTCTATAAACTACGGAGGAACAGGCAAGGCTCTCCAAATATTTGAGGCAGTCCTCTAACACAAAAGACAGAGACCAAACAGAAAAAAGCAAGAGGTGGATTGAACTTAGAAGAATTAAAGATCAATATAGTGAGCAGGAAAAATCTTGAGACTAAATAAAACATATATATAATTTATATAATATATATATATATATATATATATAAAATTTTATTTTGGAAGATGTGATGATACTGTATTTATAAAACAAAACCAAGAGACTAAAATGAAATAATAATATATTTTAAGCACAAGGATTTTGATGTTATTCTTTATACCATTTTGTACATCTTAACTATTCTTTGATAAATTTGGGTGACAAAAAGAATAAGACTAACCAGACCCAAATTAAAAAGCTTTATTACTTGTAAAAAAAAAAAACTAATGTTCTTAAACTCGATGGAACTTATGAAAAATGAACAATCAGAAAACAAAGAAGTGCTCTTGAAATTAAAATGATAACAGGAAAAAAAAATTAATAGATTTTTAAGGCAAAATTGAGGACTCTCCCAGCAAACAGAATAAGAACAGGAAGAAATGGAAAATAGAAGAAAATAAGAGAATAAACTCAGACGTTTCCACATCTGAATAATATGAGGATCAGAAATATAAATAGAGCTTCAGCTACCACCCAATTTCCCTTCTTCCTTTTTTAGCTAAACTCCTTAAAAGAGTTGTCTTTTAAGGAAACACCCACTGTTTCCAGTTCTTCCCCTTTCATTTCTCCTACCCCACCTCCATCTGATTTTTACCCTTACCACTTTACTGAAACTGTTCTAATCAAGAGCATCAATAAGAAGGTCATTTCTCAGTCCTCATCTTACTTTGTGCTAAAAAAGCAAAGATGTCACTTTGAGGACTAAGGTGAGCCTGACTCAAAGCTTAGTATTTTCAATCACCTCGTAAGCTTGCAAAAGCTGGACAATGAATAAGGAAGACCAAAGAAGAATTTATGCCTTTGAATTATGGCGTTGGTGAAGAATATTGAATATACCATGGACTGCCAGAAGAACAAATAAATTTGTCTTGCAAGAAGTACAACCAGAATGCTCTTTAAAAGCAAGGATGGCGGGACTTTGTCTCACATACTTTGGACAAGTTATCAGAAGGGACCAGTCCCTGGAGAAGGACAGCATGCTTGGTAAAGTAGCAAGTCAGGGAAAAAGAGGAAGACCCTCAAGGAAATGGATTAACACAGTCGCTGCAACAGTGGGCTCAAACATAGCAATGACTGGAGGATGGCTCAGGACTGGACAGTGATCCTTCCTGTAGTACACAGAGTTGCCATGAGTCGGAACCAACTCGACAGCAGTGAACAACAACATCTTACTGTGCCTATCAGCAGCATTTGACAGAGTAGGCCATTCCCTCCTCCTTGGAAAAATTTCTTTACTTGGCTTGTGGAACTTCACACATGCTTGATTTTCCTCCTACCTTCCTGGCCACTCATTTCCTGTCAGTCTCTTCTGCTGTTTCTTACTCATCTCCCCAGTCTCTAAATATAGGCAAGTTCCAGACTTAGCTTTAGATCTCTTTGCAATCTACACTTACCTCCCTAAGCTATCTTCTCAACTCTCATGGTCTTACTCCAATTAGAAAAAAAAAAAAAAAGATAGTTGCTGTCAAGTCAATCTATACTTATGGGGACCCCATATGTGTCAAAGTAGAACTATGCTCTGTAGGATTTTCATTGGCTGATTTTTTAGAAGTAGATCACCAGGCCTTTCTTCTGAGATGCTTCTGGGTGGACTCAAACCTTCAACCTTTTGGTTAGCAGCCAAGCTCATTAACCATTTGCACCACCCAGAGACTCCTCATGATCTTGTGGACAACCTATATACTGATGACTTTTACATCTATATCTTCAGCCTATATACCTCTCCTGACCATGCAAACCTAAATATCAAACTGCCAATTTACATTTCAGTTTCAATATATAAACGATATCTCACACTTCCAGTGCCTAATTCTTACTTCTAACTTACCCTTGCCTCCAAAAAAAAAAAAAAAATGAAAACAACTTGCTCCTCCTGTAGTTTTCCATATCTCAGTTTTGGCAACTTCTTTTTTTTACACTCAAGACAAAACCTTGATGTCATCCCTCCTTTTCTTTATTTCACACCAGAGATATAGTATGGTCTGTCAGCAAATCATGACACTTACACCATCAAAACATATGAAGAATTAAACCACTTCACACAATCCTCACTGCCACTCCCCTGGTATAAGCTACCGTTATTTCTATCCTAATTTGTTCCAGCAGGCTCCTAAATGGTACCCCTGCTTTTGCTCTTACTGTCTTTCAGGCTATTCTCAACACAATAGTCAAAGTGACTCCATTAACAGGGATCACAATAGAGGGTCCTGGGGGACAGAGCTGGATAAAAATGTAGAACAAAATTCTAACTCACAAAAAAACACCAGACTTACTGGCCTGACAGAGACTTGGAGAAACCCCAAGAGTATGGCCCCTGGACACCCTCTTAGCTGAGTAATGATGTCACTCCTGAGGTTCGCCCTTCTGCCAAAGATTAGACAGGCCCATAAAACAAAATGAGACTAAAGGCATACCAGAACAGGGGCAAGGACTAGAAGGCAGGAAGGGACAGGAAAGCTGGTAATAGGGAACCCAAGGTCGAGAAGGGAGAGTGTTGACATATCATGGGGTTGGTAACCAATGTCACAAAACAACATGTGTGCTAATTGTTTAATGAGAAGCTAGTTTGTTCTGTAAACCTTTATCTAAAGTACAATAATAAAAAAAGTGACTCCATTAAAACATGTCAGATCATGCCTCTCCTAGATGCAAAACCCCCAATAGCTTCCTCCTTACCTGAAAGGTCTGAACCCTTTGACATGATCTGAGCCCCAGTTGCCTTTAACTTCATCCCCTCCCACTCTCCCACTTGCTTCCTCCACCATAGTGGATGGCTTTAACAAAGAGAAATGTATTCTCTTACAGTCTAGGAGGCTAGAAGTCTGAATTCAGGGCACCAGCTCCAGGGGAAGGCTTTCTCTCTCTGTAGGCTCTAGGGGAAGGTCCTTGTCATCAGTCTTCCCTGGGTGAAGAGCTTCTCAGAGCAGGGACCCTGGGTCCAAAGGACACGCTATTCTACTGGCTCTTGTTCCTTGGTGGCAAAGAGGACCCCCCGTCTCTCTGGTGGCTTCTCTCTCATATCTCAAAAGAGATTGACTTAAGACACAACCTAATCTTGTAGATTGAGTCCTGTCTCATTAACATAACTTCCTCTAATCGTGCCTCATTAACATCATAGAGGTAGGATTTACAACACATAGAATAATTACATCAGATAACAAAATGGTGGACAATCACACGATACTGGGAATCATGGTCAAGCCAATTTGACACACATTTTGGGGGGACACAATTTAATCCATAACAGGTGCTGTAGAGTCAGTTCTGACTCTTAGCAACCATGTATACAACAGAATGAAATGCTGCCCAGTCCTGTGCCATCCTAACAAATTATCAAAGAAATAATTCAAGAAAATTTCTTAGACTCTAATGACATGAGTTTATAAAGTGAAAAGGCCCACTCCATTTACTCTGTTAAATAAATTTAAAAAGACCCACACCAAGCACATCATATGAAATCCAAAATGTTGGAGATGAAATAAGACCCTAAAGCTTCCTGAGAGAAAATAACTGGTCATATTTAAAGAACTAGGAATAAGATTCATATTAAACTTCTCAGGAGTAATGTAATATACTATAAAAAAAAGTGTGATGTCTTTAAAATTCTAATAAAAATTTATTTTCAATGAAAAATTCCATATCCAAATAAACTATTACTTAAATATGAGGATTAAATAAAGACCTTTTCAGGTGTTCACTTCTCATGTAGCTTTTGTCTGGAAGCTACTAGAGAATGTGCTTTACCAATGTGGGGGAGTAAACCAAGAAAAAAGAAAACACAGCATCCAGGAAATAGAGAATACAAAGAGGAGACGCACAGAGAAAATTTGAACTGTCAAAAAGACGTCAGGTCTGAGGGACAACCGTACAAACTGGAACAAGAGAACACAGGACTGCAGTAAGAATCTCAAAGATAAAAGGAGCACTATTAGGTTACCTGACACTTTTGGCCAATAAGGTAATTTATACTTTGAGAAGGTTTTTATTTTGGCAGAATTAATGACGGGTGCATAGGAAATTAAGCAAACAACAACAACAAAAATCCACGGCAAATCTAATCTACAGGGAAAATAAAGTTTTAGAAAAAAAGTAGAATCATGCCTTTTGGTTTTTCTGAGATATGTAACATTTATATAGTATTAATAATTTAAACTCTGAATATTGAATTAACCAAAAACTATATATATACATATATGCAAATAATATTGACTATACAAAAAATATATAAAGAATATGGCAAAGAATATTGAATATACACCAACTCATAGCAACATAACAGGATGAAATGTTCCCCAGTCTGCGCCATCCTCACAGTCATCGCTACGTTTGAGCCTATTGTTGCAGCCACTGTGTCAATCCATTTCCTTGAGGGTCTTCCTCTTTTTTGCTGACCCTCTACTTTACCAAGCATGATGTCCTTCTTCAGGGACTGATCCCTCCTGACAACATGTCCAAATTATGTGAGATGTAGTTTCATCATCTTTGCTTCGAAGGACCATTCTGGTTGTACTTATTCCAAGACAGATTTGTTTGTTCTTCTGGCATCCATGGAATATTCAGTATTCTTCACCAACACTGTATTTCAAAGCCATTAGTTCTTCTTTGGTCTTCTTTCATCATTGTCCAGCTTTCATATGCATAAGAGGTGATTGAAAATACTATGGCTTGGGTCAGGCAGACTTTAGTCGTCCAAGTGACATCTTTGCTTTTTAACACTTTAAAGAGGTCTTTTGCAGCAGATTCGCCCAGTGCAGTATGCTGTTCGATGGGCGTTAATTGTGGATTCAAGTCAAATGAAAACTTTGACAACTTCAATATTTTTTCCGTTTATCATGATGTTGCTTATTGATCCCGTTGTGAGGATTTTTGTTTTCTTTATTTTAAGGTGCAATTCATACCAAAGGCTGTAGTCTTTGATCTTCAGTAAGTTCTTCAAGTCCTCTTCACTTTCTGCAAGCAAGGTTGTGTCATCTACATATCACAAGTTGTTAGTGAGTCTTCCTCCAATCCTGATGCTGTGTTCTTCTTAATATAGTCTGGCTTCTCAGGTCATTTGCTCAGCACACAGGCTGAATAAGTATGATGAAAGGATACAACCCTGATGCACACCTTTTCTGATTTTAAACCACAGCATCTACTGGGGATGCTGAATGTCATGTCCTGAGGAGTGGAGCTTCATCTAAGTCCAGACATGGTGGCAAGAGCTGGAAATTTGGGGCATGAAGTTAGTTGGCCCAGCTGTACAGCTGGCGGCCGAGAAGAAGGGCCCAGCACCCTCAGGGCAAATAATTAGTTGTCTCCTTGGAGCAGCAACATAGTCTGGGTGGTAGGCAATACCAGAGAAATCTGAGGAGACACATAAGACTTGTACCCAACAGAGAGGGTGAATGCATATTGCAGAGAGAGAAATCAAGGGAACTAAATGTTAATTTTCTAGAGTAGTATTTTTAGATAATGTCTAAAATTTAAAAATCAGAAAATGTGTGTGTGTGCATGCATGTGTGTGCATGTGTGTGTGCATGTGTGTGTGCGCATGCATATATAGGGAGAGAGAAGAAAAAAAAAATACCAGAAACATATGAGGTGACACATAAGGAGCAGAGTAGGGACAACCTTGTAGTATGATTTTCATGATTACTCTATGTTCATGCATTAAGAATTACAATTAGGTTTAAAGTAGAATATGTGGAAGTCTTACATGCAGAGAAAAAGCAATGGCATTCTCAGCAGAGATGGAACAGCAGGGTATACAGTGGCTGAGCATGTAGACAGGAAAGGTTGGAGACAAGGCTGGCAAAGCCATGCTAAGAACTGTGGACTTGATCGGTAGGACTTGAAGAGTCAGTGAAGAGTTTAAAGCAGAAGAGACGTGTGATCATATTTGTATTTTAGAAGGAATATTCTGGCTGCACTGCAGAAACATGAAATGAGCAAAAGCCTAAAAGCAGAGAGTCCCTTTACAAAGGTGATGGACTAGCCAAATAGATAAAATTCTGAACTAAGTATAGTGGAAACAGAGAAGAGAAAGGGCATGTCAGTTGTTTAGGACCTGTGAGCCAACTGATTGAGGTTAAGGATGAAAGTAGAAAGAAGCCAACTAACTGTCCCAAATAGAAATCAAGCATATGGCATTACTCTTGGGAACGTCATCCTAACCCACCTCCCTATGTCATCTAGTATTAAACTCTCCAAAAGAGGCTTCTATTCCTGTGACAAATCTACCACACAGTCTACCAACATCAGTCACAGTTATTTCTTGAATATTTTAAGTGAACACTTACGATGATTGCAATCGCACCTTTCTAAATTACTAAGTGGGAGCAAGTTCCTGTGAAAAGTGACCTCTTAAAGGACATAATATTTTTAAATGTTAACTCCTCCTCATGTGACATTTCTTCCCTTAAAAAAATCTTTCTCTCACCCATGCTGAGAGGGCTGTCGAGGGCCTACTCATCTGCTGAATGTCAGTATTCTTTCCTCTTCTATACTTCGGTGGTTACGGTTTCTTCCCCTTTCATTCCATCATGCACACTGCCAACAAGTTTCTCTTCTAAAATTCTATTCCAGTCATGTTATTCATTAAGTAAAAATCCTCAGGCTTTCTTTCTTCCCTGTAGAATAAATATACACACTCTATATAGAGCATTTTCTACATCAATATCTCCATTAATCATCTCAACAACTGAGGAGGAAAGTATCATCATTGCCCATGTTTCTATAGATAAAAGTGTTGAAGGGAAAACAAGAATGTCTAAATCAAAACTGAATGTCTTTCTAATTTTTCCTCTTATTTCCCATTTAGTCTGTTATCTAAGCTATTCCAAAATCTACCCCTCCAAAGCTCTCTTCCTATTACTGTCTCTTGAAAAGTGGTTCTTAAGTGAAGGGATCTATGAACCCCTGTGGGTTCCATTCCGATGCCCATTGATCAACTACGTGTGTGTAAATCACCAAAACTTATGTAAATGTTTGCCATCTAGTTTTATATGGTCATTTTTTTAGAGGAATTCAAAGTATTTATCAAATTCTCAGAAGTATACATAACTTAAAAAAAAAAAAAGTAAAGAACACTATTCTGCAGAAAAAATCTGCTCTATGGAGATTGGCCTACTCTCTCTCTGCATTCTGCCCCTTGTCTGGTCCTTCTCATAAACTTGGATAACGTCTCCATCAATAAAATGTTGACTTTCCCTCTAAAACCATGCTACCTCTCTCTTTCTCCATGTAGTCTTTGCAGATCACTGCAGGCCACAATGATCACTATCTCCTCTGAACTTTTAGTACTCATATCCTATAGAACAAATGGAGCAACTAATGATAGACAGTCTTGTGGCATCACTTGTGTTTTTGTATACTTGGTTAATAAAAAAAAATCCAAACTCATTGCAGTTAAGTTGATTCCAACTCGCAGAGACCCTGTAGGACAGAGAAGAACTGTCCCATAGGGTTTCCAAGGAGCACCTGGTGGATTCGAACTGCCAAGCTTTTGACTAGCAGCCATAGCTCTTAACCATCGTGCCACCAGGGCTCCACTTGGTGATTCCAAAACCAGACCTGTTGTCATGAAGTCGATTCCAACTCATAGTGACCCTATAGGACAGAGTAGAACTTCCCCACAGGGTTTCCAAGGAGTGCCTGGTGGATTAGAACTTCGGACCTTTTGGTTAGCAGCCGTAGCTCTTAACCACTATGCCACCAGGGTTTCCACTTGGTTATTAGGTAACCCTATTTGATTGTTACTTCCTTCATCATTTAGATTTTAAGAATCTAGCATCTTAGGTCTCCTCATAGTCTTCATAGCATCTTGCCCAGAGCTCTGCACAGCATGCATGTTCAATAAATTTTTGTTGGTTTAGTTTAAGACTAGCATCCTACTTTCCATAAAAATGAAAACATTATTTAAATGTTTATTAAACAACTACAATGTGCCAGGGCCTATCATGGAAGGGGGGCGGTGGGAGTGCTCCCCCTCCTGAGGCAGTAAGAGGACCCTTTGGCTAGGGCCTCACACTCACAGTGTGCCTCATAGAGAGTCTGAACAAAGGGCAGAGATCCTGAGAGAAGTGCCATACTCCATGTGATGTTTAAGGGATGCAAAAAGCAAGACTTGGTGATCCATTGGTTGAGGAAAGTAAGGGAAAAGGAGTTGAGGATATGAGGAATAGGAAGAAGCTGACTGCCCCACCAAAAGATCAGGTACATGAGGGAACTGATGCTAATCAGTGTTCCCTTGATGACACAGAGACAAATCTCAAAAACTGTACACTGCATTGGCTTGTGATCACTCAACAAATATCTGTATGAGGTTTATTGTGAGACAAAAAGATACACAGAGAGGACTGACTTTTTTTAAAATAATCACAATTCTAACATACTGGTTGTTAGGGATTGAATTGTTTCCACCCAAAATATGTTCTGTAAATCCTAACCGCTATGCCTGTAGTTATAATCTCATTTGGGAATGGATTGTCTTTGTTATGTTAATTAGGCAGGATTGGTGTGGGGTGTGTCTTATATCAGTCTCTTTTGAGATATAAAAGAGATTAAACTACCAAGGGAGCAAGTAGAGATGAGGGAATAAAGCTGTCAAGCCTCATGAAGATCGCCCAGGAGCAGAAGCTCAGAAGAGACCTCCAGAGGTGACAGAGAGAGAAAGACTTCCCCTAGAACGAGCACTTTGAATTTGGATTTCTAGCCTCCTAACTGTGAGAAAATAAATTTCTATCTCTTAAAGTTACCCACTTGTGGTATTTCTGTTGTAGCAGCTCTAGATAACTAAGACACTGGTCACCTAAAAAATTGATGTGTCAGAGCTCCATTTCAACCTCTGTGAAGACCATGCCAACTGCATGCCATGCTAATGGCTGTACAGAAGAATACTGCACACTCTCTACCTTCAAGTTATTCAAATCTAGTTGATGAAACAAAGTTAGATACATAAACATGGACCAACAAGATAGTAGATATCAGGATGTCAGACAAGAAATAAACAAAGACACAAATTATCTGAGGGCATTTGCTATTTCTTACTTGTTAAAATTCAGCTTTCATGAAGTGATTTCAAAAATTATTGCAAAAATAAATCCCCAGTTTTTAGATCATATCTGGAGAAATTCATCAGAGGCATTTTTGACTATTGATTAGCATCTCCTGCTTCAAAATGATGCTAAGGTGAAAAACAATACCAAATCAGCAGAGGACACATTAACCCCGCCCAATACATCACACAGACTGTCAATACTCAAATAAAGAGACAATGATATTCCATGAGCTAATTTAAACTGTATTTCAGGTTACATGAATTTTTAGAAAGTGTCCTGAGGCGATGTTTTCATTGTCTTAGTACTAAGAACCAAATCCAAAACCACTGCCTTTGAGTCAATTCTAACTCGTAGTGACCCTATAGGACAGAGTAGAACTGCCCCATAGGGTTTCCAAGGCTAAATCTTTACAGAAGCAGACTGCTACATCTTTCTCCCAAGGAGCAGATGGTGGGTTTGAACCACCAACTTTTCAGTTAGCAGCCAAGTGCTTAACCAGTGAGCCACCGTGGCTCCTTGTCTTAGTACTAGGAACATATAATTAGCTAGCTGGAAATGCGTACTTCAAATGGCACTATATAAATCGGTCTTTAATTTATTATTCTTTATTAAAGCTACTTTTTCTGAAACAGCTTTAATGTTCCAAGTACACTGTCATCAATTGTTTGCCTATGGATAAAAACAGTATTTTTTATTCTTCTTTTAAAAAGATTATTTTAAAAAGTAACAAATGCTCTCTATAAAAACTTTGGAACCCTGGTGGCACAGTGGTTAACAGCATGGCTCCCAACCAAAAGGTCAGCAGTTTGAATCCACCAGCTGCTCCTTGGAAACTCTATGGGGCAGCAATATGATCAAAAGGCGTAGAGTGTAAAGTAAAGTGCTTCCCTCATTCTCCAGCCCCACCCCACCACTGCAGCCCAAACACAATTCCTTGGAAATAAACAAAATATCATTTATTCTTAGATATATTATCTATGCAGATACAAATGCATATACTTATATTCTCTTTTCTATACAAATGGGATCATAATTTGCATATTCCTTTATAATTTTATTTTTCACTAGCAATATGTCTTGGTCATCTTTCCATAATAGTAGACTAGAGGTAAGGAACTCTGGTGCTGCAATGTTTAAGTGCTCCACTACTTATGGATAGGTGGGTGGTTCAAACCCACCAGCTTCTTTGCGGGAGAAAAGATCTGGCAATCTGCTGTCATAAAGATTACAGCCTAGGAAACCCTATGGGAAAGTTCTGCTCTGTCCTGTAGAGTCACTGTGAGTTGGAATTAACTTGACAGTACACAACAACAGTAGTTTAGAGGTGCTTTCTCTTTTTAATGGCTGCATAGTATGTCATTGCTTGAAGTACCATGATTTTTAACTAATCGCCTATTACTGAGTATTTATTTCTAATTTTCTTAATTACAAATTAAAAAGCATTGACAATCCTTGTACAAACATCTGTGCTTTTTTACATATGCATCTGTCAGGTAAATCTCAAGAAGTGGACTTTCTATAAAATACCCACAAATGCATTTTAAACTTGGATAGATGATTGAAAAAATGCCCTCCATCATTTTTGTGCCAATTTATAGTCCCACCAATAGTAAAGAGGCCTTGACTAGTAATAACAATCCCATTAATAATGTATGGAAGGCCCTGAATAACATCTTTTTAAAACACAAATCTGATTATGTGGTTCAAAAATCTTTAAGATTACCCAGTTCAAGAGAATAGAATTCAAAATCCTTAGACAAAGGCTCATTGCCTTCCCCAATTTTACCTTAACCAAGTTTTTGAAAAATGTATCAGACTCCACTTTGTCTTAGTATCTAGTGCTGCTGTAACAGAAATACCACAAGGGAATGGCCTTAACAAAGAGAAATTTATTTTCTCACAGTCTAGGAGGCCAGAAGTCTGAATTCAGGGTGCCAGCTCCAGGGAAAGGCTTTCTCTTTCTGTCAGCTCTGGGAGAAGGTCCTTGTCATCAGTCTTCCCTCTGGTCTAGGAGCTTCTCAGCCATAGGGACCCAAGGTCCAAAGAACACGCTTCTGGCTCTGTCTTGGTCGTATGAGATCTCCCTGCCTCTCTGTTCACTTCTCTCTTTTATATCTCAAAGAGATTGGCTCAAGACACAACCTGATCTTTTAGATTGATTCCTGCCTCACTAACATAGCTGCCACTAATCCCACCTGACCAACATTAGAGAGACAGGATTTACAACACACAGGAAATGCACATCAGATGACAAAATGGTGGATAATCACACAATAGCGGGAATTATGGCCTAACCAAGTTGACACATATTTTTGGAGGACACAATTCATTCCATAACACACTTGCTCAGGTGAAATTGCGTAGGGCCATAATCCTTAGGTAAGGATTTTGAACTCTATTCTCTAATGCATTAGTTTTGTAGTGCTGCCATAATATAGGAGACCTGGTGGCACAGTGGTTAAGAGCTATGGCTGCTAACCAAAGGGTTAGCAGTTCAAATCCACCAGCCATTCCTTGGAAACCCTATGGGGCAGTTCTACTCTGTCCTATAGGGTCACTATGAGTAAAATAACAGAAATTTATTTTCTCACAGTCTGGAAGCTAGAAGTTCACATTTAGGGTATTGGTAGGGCCATAGTCTGTCTGAAGTCTTTAGGGAAAGATCCTCCTTTGTCTCTTTCAGCTTCTGGTAGTCCCAGAGTTCCTGGGCTTGTGGCAGCACAACTCCAATCTCTGCCTCTGTCTTCACATGGCCTCCTTCCCTCTGTGTGTCTCTGTGTCTGTGTCTCCTCTCCTCTTTTTATAAGGACACTAGTCATATTGGATTGGGGCCCACCCTACTCCAGTATGACAGCATGTAAACTTAACTAATTACATCTGCAAATACCCTGTTTTCAAATAAAATCACATTCACAGGTACTGGAGGTTAGGACTTCAGCATACCTTTTTGGGGAACACAATTCAACCCATTGTTATTGTATGTTGTTGTCAAGTTGTTTCTGACTTACAGAGTCCCTGTAGGACACAGTAGATCAGCCCCATAGGGTTTCCTAGGCTGTAATCTTTATGGGAGCAGATTGCCCAGTCTTTTCTTTGTGGGTTTGAACAACCAACCTTTTGGTCCGCAGCTCAGCACTTAACCATTGTGCCACCAGGGCTGCTAATTCAACTCCTAACACGTAGGAAAAGTATACTTTTTTCCTATAGTCACACCATTTCAAGAAAGCATCATACTTTCGTGCCTTCATGACTGTGCTATTTCATTTTCCTACAATTCATTCATTCCTTCATGACCTACAAAGCTGTATATGATTTGGTATGGCTACCTCTCCAAACACATTGTTGTTCCTTGCTGCTCTACAACACGTCAGGCATGCTCCCATCTCATAACCTTTGGACTTGGTAGTCTTCTACCTAGAACTTTCTCCCCTAAATAGCCACATAACTCACTTTCTTCATGCCTCTGCACCAGTGTTCCTTCCCCAGAAAGACCTTCCCTGGCCAAGCCATCTAAGACAGCACTGTCAATCCCTCTCTAAACTCTTGTTTTGCTTTGTTTTTCTAAATGGCTGTTGCCATTACCCAGAATTTTTGTTTATCTTTTGACTTAATTATTACAGTTGACACATTTTTTTTGTATTTTATGATCATCTTACTATGACCAAAAAAAACATTGGAACATAAGCATAATGAGAACAGATTTTTGTTGCTGTTCTTTAATTTACTGCTATTTCCTAATGCTTAGAATAATGCCTTGCAAGGAGTCAGTGCTCAGTAACTGTTGAATAAATGATTCAATAAATACATTGAGCTCTATACTGTCCCAGAAGGAGCCTTGTGGGGCAACAGTTAAGTGATCATCTGTTAACCAAATTGTTGACAGTTCAAACCCACCCAGTGGCTCTGTGGGAGAAAAGACTTGGAGATCTTCTCTTGTAAAGATTACAGCCAAGAAAACCCTATGATGCAGTTCTGCTCTGTCACATGGAGTAGCTCTGAGTTGGATCCAGCTCAACGGCACAAAACAACAACAACAACATATTGTCGCAGGCATTTTCCTAGGATGGGAATAATACGATGAATAAGACTGATCCATGGTCATGGCAAACGTAAAAATTATTGTGCAGTGTGACGCATGTCATAATATTGGTTTAAAAAAAAAAAAACAACCCATTGCCATCGAGTAGATTCCAACTCATGGCAATCCCACGTTATAACAGAGCAGCCCCCAGGAGGAAAGCAGATCACCAGAGTTTTCTGCAGTGCCACTGGGTGGATTTGGACCACCCATCTTTATGTTACTAGCCAAGCGCAAACCATTTGCGTTACCCGGGGACCTAATAGAGGTAAAGAGGGGAACTATGAGAAGACAGAGGGGGGCGAGTAACCTCTGGGGCTAGATGCGACGTCAGGGATTGCCCCAAAGAGAAGGGGATTACCCTTTGCTTCTTCTTCATGCGAATTCAAATGTCAACTCCTCTGTGAAATCGCTTCCATCTGATTTCTAAGACACATCAGCCCATCTCCAGTCCCCTTCTTGATATTATTTCCTATGTCTCCATCCAGGCAAGATTTATCACCTCTCTATATTCTTACAGCTTTTGTTCATACAACTGGTGGAGCACATCACACATACAGGTATCTCTTGCTATCTGAATCTTCACTATCCATATATTTACCCCAATGAATGGCAAACATTTTTACACAAAATTCACTGTCTGAACACGAAATCCACTTTATTGAATCTGCATGGCACACTAGTGAAAATGTTCAAGCTGCACAAGATTCTAGGCAAGAGGATCTGTTCTCAGCTGGTTTCTTGTGCTCACTCAATCCTATTATGCACTGCATAATCATCTTCCATATTCTTAAACAAAACTGTTTTCTAAGAACATGGGAAAGCCTGTGAAGAAAGTAGGTGAACCTAAGGGATCTAGAAAAGTCATACATCTGAAGAAAAATAAAAACGTAAATGCACATATCAAAACAAGTTTGGCCACACATGTCATCTTTACCACATTATGGTTTTTCTAAGTGTTGTTAGTTTTAGAAAGTTTCATGATGTTACTCAAGCACAATACATCATTTTTTAGAAATAAGAGAAATACCTTGGTTAATGGATTAATAGTCCCCATAGTATACCACCGAGTAGCACGGTAAAACAGAAGATGGCATTGAACATCCTCAAGAGTCAGAAAAAGGAAAGAATGAAGGAAGGAACGAAAGGAGGGAGGAAGGAAGGAAGGAAGGAAATGATTCAGTGAAGGAGGGAAATTTAAAAGCAAGTCCACAACAAGTCAAAAGATTTAAGAGTCTACATAACTGGTTTCTGCATAATTTTACGATCATGGGTAAAGCAGAGTCCACTAACAGTGAGGTTACAATTAAACTGTTTATATTACAGACAAATTTTCAATGGTGATGAAACTGGACTATTTTGGAAATGAGTGCCACACTCATTTCAAAAGAAAAAGAAAAAAAATGCAAGGACATAATACATCCAAAGATTTTAGATGAGTGTTGTGAAGGTGATATTTAGCTAAAACCTTCAAAAAATCCCAAGACCCTTGGAGAAATGTTAAAGAGTGAATTATATGGTATACAAATCATAAAGTAAAGGTGATAAAGGAAATATTTAATGACTGCATAGGAGAGAGCTGTCACCACTGACCAAAGAGTACACAAAAAAGGAAAATCTTGCAAACAAGACTATTTTTGTAATAAACAATGCTCTCAGACATCCCTTTAGGGCTGTTAATTATAGTAATAATAGTTGTCTTTTGCCTTGCAGGAAACCCTGGTGCCATAGTGGTTAAGAGTCTGGCAGCTAGCCAAAAGGTCAGCAGTTTGAATCCATCAGGTGCTCCTTGGGAACCCTATGGGCCAGTTCTACTCTGTCCTCTAGGGTTGCTATGAGTCAGAATCGACTCGATGGCAATGAGTTTGTGTTTTTGTTTTTTGTCTAGCAATACAATGTCATTTTTATAGCCTGTGGATCAATGCACTGTCTCAACATATACTATCTGGTGCAAAGGGCTAACATAGATAACACTGCTTCGATTATGAAAGTCTTTTGGTATCTGCCTTAGGCTGGATTACCTAGAAAACAAAATCTGAGGCACAGACTAAGTGCTAATATTTGGGGGAGGTGCAATACCAGGACAGCATGAATGAGGGAAAAGGGAAGTGAGGCAGTGAATGATCAAAAGCAATACTAGATGATGTGTTACCATGCTAGCCACAGCTGTTAAATGTGCTAAAGGAAGACATAGCAGTTTCTAGGCAGATTCATCCACTAAGTCACATAATATACTCCTGGACATAGGTGCTGAGTATTAGAGTGCACTGGAGTAGTTCACTGGAGAGAAGAAGGAGGTGGAATTTATCTCTGTAGTTCCTTTCCATCTCCTATCTCTCATTGGACTTCTGGGTTGCATAGCTTGTCCCCATAAGGTGGGAAGACAGATCCCTGCTGCATGGTGTTCATCAAATCCTAAAGCTTTATCAAGACATGTGGCTGGT
The DNA here is from genome assembly GCA_030035585.1 of Dugong dugon. Classification (NCBI taxonomy): domain Eukaryota; kingdom Metazoa; phylum Chordata; class Mammalia; order Sirenia; family Dugongidae; genus Dugong; species Dugong dugon. The sequence continues at coordinate 49,503,501 of CM057465.1, forward strand.
TGGTTTCAGGCAGAAAAATGATGTGGCCCATGTGAAAGAGGTGGGGCCCAGAGAGTCTGAGGAGGCACATGAGATGTGCTGCGTGCAATATCAAAAAAAGACTCTCAGATTCCTCAGTCAGGCTTGGAAAAGAGAACTCAATAAATAAGGAGTGGAGTATACAAGAACTGAAAAAATCTTAGATCATGCCAAAGTAGTTGAATATAATGATCAGTGGAAATACTGAAAAACTGTTACCATCATGAAAGAAGGACTCATCCAAGTCAGTGCTGATCATTGGTCATGGGCTGGGGAAGAAGGAGCTATGACTATTCAACACCAAAACTCTGTAAGAAATTTTAGATCATGCAAGCAAAATAATTGCAATCACAAGTGAATGTGGTCACGCCATGCAGAAGCATCATGTACAAAAATGCAGTTGAAGGCATAGTTGCAAGGTATCAAGAGCTGCCCGTACTAATAAATTTCCATTTTGAGTTTGTTATTTTGTCCCATTGCATCACCTAAGACTTCAGATGGTGGTTCACTATCATCCAATTCCAGAGTTTCAAGTCCCAAGGAGAGAAGATGTCCCATTGCATCACCTGAGACTTCAGATGGTGGTTCACAGTCATCCAATTCCAAAGTTTCAAGAGCCAAGAAGAGAAATCTGTCCACCAAGTCCTTGGGCCTGGACATAGATAAACCTCAGGCATTTTCTGTTCCACTCACTCCTTCTCCGGCACATTATCCCTTCCACTTCACTTACCACCAAACAGCAATAGTGACCACAACCTCTATTTTTCTCCTCTCCTTTCACCACCAACCTGGCTCAGATAACTCTTCAATCACTAAGTAACTATTTTTAAATTGACTTGCTTATTTTATTTTGCTAAGTGTTATTTGAATTTATGTAACTTTAACATATTATTTCAATTTTTTCTGCATTACAGTGCATGTCTATTGCAGAAGGAAATTATAATTTGTGTCTGATACTGCACGTTATCAGTGCATTCTGCATTCAAACAAATATACTAATGAGCTCATTAATTATTACATAATTAGATCATTGGTTTTTTAAATGTTTTATACCATGTAAAAATTCCCAAGAGATTATTGTATAGGTGTTTAAGGCTATTGCAGAATTATTTGGGAAATGGGATGCACTGGGAATGCATTATTTTTCCCAGTTAAAATAATGAAAATATAGACTCTTGTTAACTAAAGATTATTATGTCACATATCAGAAAAGGAGCCCTGGTCGTGCAGTGGTTAAGAGCTTGGCTGCTAACCAAAAGGTCAGCAGCTCAAATCCACCAGCTGCTCCTTGGAAACCCTGTGGGGCAGTTCTACCGTGTCCTATAGGGTCACTATGAGTCTGAATTGACTCAACGGCAGTCGGTTTGGTTTTTTTTGTTTTGTTTTGTTTTGTTTTTTGGTATGTATATAGACACTTTTTTCAGCATTCTGGGTGAATCAGAGTTTTGGAGACAGATTTAGCCTTGAATTCCAGCTCCCCCACTCACTGGCTGACCCTCAGGTCCTTAATTGGTAAAATGACTATTCAATTTAATATCTATCTCATAACCTTTCCATAAGGATAAAAGGTGATAAAGTATGTAAAAAATGGCCTAGCAAAAGGTCTAGCAAATATTTAGGCAGTCAATAAATTTTAGCTTCCTCCTTGCATATGCGTAGAGTCCCTGGATGGTGCAAACAGTTAAAACACTTGGTTGCTAACTGAAAGGTTGAAGGTTCAAGTCCACCCAGAGGTGTCTCGAAGACCTGGTGAACTACTTCCAAAAAAATCAGCCTATGGGGCAGAGCTCTACTTTGACACACATCGAGTCTACAATGGCAACTGGTAGTGGTGGTGCATATGCTTAAGACTGTCTCCCACTAAAATGTGAATTTCGTGTGGCCAGGCCAAGATTACGCCATGTTCATTTTTGTGTACTCAGCACTTATCGCATAATAAGCACTCGTTAAATATTTGTCGAATACAACGGAATTATAATGAGCACTACTAAAAACTAAAGTACTAGTCACTAAAGGGTATTTGAGGGTTTCTGGTTTCCTTCTATTGCACCTAAAGTCAATTTTGTTGCTGTTGTTGTTGTGTGCCATCAAGTCAATTCCAACTCATAGCAAACCTTAATTTAAGACTGTATAGAATCTTTTCGAGAAGATACCACAGAGAAAAGTTTTCCTTTTCCTAGGCTTTTCCAATTTATTTTCTGCCTCATTCAGTCTTCCAAGTAAAACTTATTGCTTTTTGTGGCAGTCTTATTTTGGGGTGACAGTTTGTATAATATCCATTGAGAGGGAATTATCTATTTTGTATTTCCATAAGAACATAAAAAAAATCTAATTTAAACATGAAGTAGATCTTGGAAGTAAATAAATTTTTTTCTGATTCGATCTTTTAAGTTTACAATTTATTATAGGAAAAAATTTTTTCTTATTTATCACTCAAAATTTTATGTTGTCAATTTTCATCATTAAAATTTGCTTTGGGCAAATTAGACCTTTAATTCCTTTCCTATTCACTAGTCTTTGGTGTATCTGACTTCCCATTTTAATGCAGTATTTGTCAAGAAAATAGGCAGAGGATGCCATTGAACTATCATATGTTCCTCAAATTTAGGCCTTAATTTCAATTATACCCGTGCAAAGACAAAATAGAATCCTAGTAAATGTGAAACATCTGATCATTATGGCTTTGAGATTGGCCAGATTGCAGTCAACTGGAACTTCCTTCTACCTAATTTTAATTCCATTTGAGAATTACCCATGATAATTTGACCCAGGTCTCTTCACAAAGTAACATTATCTTAGAGTTTACAATTTCGTTAACCTCTTGTGATTAGAAAAGGGGGTATTTTAAACCTCCCACTTGATTACTCCCAGCTATAATGGTTTCCTCTGCATGGGCTAAGCTTGTCATACTTGTATTTAACATGGTAAATTCAGTGTGACCAATGTAACTTGATGCAATGCCCTCACAAAAAACATACCATGAAGAATTCCTATTTAAATAATACCCTGCAGCAGACTGGCAGAACATCAATTTTTAAAATCAAAACACCTAAGTAACTGAAAGGTTATTTTGAACAAATTCAAATAAAAAGATGAATTCATTAAGAATCATTTTAAAACCTACGTGATGCTGATTTATCTGATTGACTAAACCTTAACAGCTTTCTCTCTTATAATCAGAGAATGAAAATTATTACAATCAAATCTGGTAATTCAAATCTGAGCTAGAGTTGAGAGTATAATAAATAAACAAATAAATAAATAAATAAAATTATTTTCTAAAGTTTTCAAATAAAATGTTTAGAGGATCTGAAAACTTGAAATAAAGCTCTGTTACCTCTTAAAAGTTAAGTGCAATTCTTGTATCACTAAGACCATAAGCTCTAAGAAGGCAGGGCCATGTCTGTGTTGTTTACAGCTGTATCCCCACCAAACAGTATAACGCCTAACTCATATTATGTGCTAAATTAATACTTATTGAATGGGTGAGTAATCACATATATATCACTAATATTAATTGTCATTAGGTGCCGTCAAGTCGGTTCTGACTCATAGCGACCTACAACAGAACGAAACACTGCCTGGTCCTGCTCTATCCTCAAAATCATCGCTACGTTTAAAAACCCATTGTTGCAGCCACTGTTTCAATCCATCTCATTGAAGATCTTCCTCTTTTTCATTAATCCTCAACTTTACCAAGCGTGATGTCCTTCTCCAGGGACTGGTTCCTCCTAATAACATGTCCAAAGTACATGAGACAAAGTCTAACCAACCTCGCGTCTAAGGAGCGTTCTGGCTGTACTCATTCCAAGACAGATTTGTTCGTTCTTCTGGTAGTCCATAGTATATTCAATACTCTTCACCAACACCATAATTCAAAGGCATCATTTCTTCTTCGGTCTTCCTTATTCATTGTTCAGCTTTCTCATGCATATGAGGTGATTGAAAATATTATGGCTTGGGTCAGGCGCACCTTAGTCCTCAAAGTGACGTCTTTGCTTTTTAAAACTTTAAAGTGGTCTTTTGCAGCAGATTTGCCCAATGTAATATGTCATTTGATTTCTCGACTGCTGCTTCCACAGGTGTTGATTATAGATCCAAGCAAAATGAAATCCTTGACAACTTCAATCTTTTCTTCGTTTATCATGATGTTGCTTACTTGTGCTGTTGTGAGAATTTTTGTTTTCTTCATGTTGAGGTGTAATCCATACTGAAGGCTGTAGTCTTTGATCTTCATCAGTAAGTGCTTCAAGTTCTCTTCACTTTCATCAAGCAAAGTTGTGTCATCTGCTTATCACAGATTGTTAATGAGTCTTCCGCCAACCCAGATGACGTGTTCATGCTCACACAGTCCAGCCTCTAGGATTATTTGCTCAGCATACAGATTTAATAAGTACGGTTAAAGGATACAACCCTGACACACAACTTTTCTGACTTTAAACCACACAGTATCCCTGTGTTCTGTTCAAAATACTACCTCTCAGTCTATGTACAGGTTCCTCATGAGCACAATTAAGTGTTATGGAATTCCCATTCTTTGTAATGTTATCCATAATTTGTTATGATCCACACAGTCAAATGCCTTTGCATAGTCAATAAAACACAGGTAAACATCTTTCTGGTATTCTCTGCTTTCAGCCAGGATACATCTGACATCAGCAATGATATCCCTGTTCCATGTCCTCTTCTGAATCTGGCTTGAATTTCTGGCAGTTCCCTGTTGATGTACTGCAGCAACCACCTTTGAATGATCCTCAGCAAAATTTTACTTGAGTGTGATATTAATGATTCACATCCATTTGTTGAAATATCTCGGTTGGTATTCTGTCAATTCCTGGAGCCTTGTTTTTTACTAATGTCTTCAGTGCAGGTTGGACTTCTTCCTTCAGTACCATCAGTTCTTGCTCATATGCTACCTCCTGAAATATTAATATTAATAGATCCCATTAAGTCACTAACAACGGCTCCCATTTGTTCATTTATTCAACATTAGATGAAAATATTTGTTGAGGGCTTCTTTGTGTCAGTCTCTGTTCTAGGCAGTAAGGATACATCTGTAAAGAAAGTAGACCAAAAAAAAAAAAAAAAACAGAACAAAAGATGACAACAAAAACATAATGGCTTTACTGTGAGCAGCCATCTAAGATACTCCACTGGTCTCATCCCTTCGGGAGCAAGGGAGAATGAAGACAACAGGATACAAGGAAAAGATTAGTCCAAAGGACTAATGGACCACAGCTACCAATGCCTCCACCAGACTGAGTCCAGTACAGCTAGATGGTGCCCGGCTACCACCACTGACTGCTCTAACCAGGATCACAACAGAGGGTTCTGGACAGAGCTGGAGAAGGATGTAGAACAAAATTCTAGCACACACACAAAAAAAAGACCAGATGCTGGCCTAAAGGAGACTGGAGAAACCCTGAGAGTATGGCCCCCAGACACCCTTTTAGCTCAGTGGTGAAGTCACTTCCGAGGTTCACCATTCAGCCAGGGATTGGACAGCCCCATAAAACAAAATGGGACTAATGAGGCACAGCAGTCCAGGGAGAAGGGCTAGAAGGCAGAAGGGGACAGGAAAGCTGGTGATAGGGAACCCAAGGTTGAGTAAGGAGGTTGTTAACCATTGTCATAGGGCAACATGTGTACTAACTGTTTAATGAGAAACTATTTTGTTTTGTAAACCTTCATCTAAAGTGAGAATAGCAGCACAACTGGAAGAGCGTAATCGATGTCACTGAACTGTGCGTGTAGAAATTTTTGAAATGGTGTATCTTTGGCTATATATATTTTCACCAAAAAAAAAAAAGTCGAGAAAGGAGAGGGTTGACATGTCGTGGGGTTGTTAACCAATGTCATAAAACAATATGTGTACTACTGTTTAATGAGAGACTATTTGTTCTGTAAACCTTCACCTGAAGTACATTTAAAAAAAAAAAGTAAAAAAAAAACCCACAAAGCTTTTAACCTTTTAATTGGGAGAGACAAACAATAGACAGTGTAATTAAAATATATAGCAGGTTAGATAGTGATAAGTGTTTAGTAAAAAAATGAACAGGGAAGGCAGATAAAGGGTGTCAGGTTGGGGAGAGCTGTCTGGAATGTTCAAGGTACAGCGAGGGAGAGGCTAGTGTAGCTGCAGCAGAGAGAGCCAAAGGGAGAGGGGAAGGAAGTAAGATTAAGAAGAAGGTGAAATTGAAAACATGCCAGGCATTATAAGGCTTTTATTCTGAGTGAAATGGGAGGCCATTGGGGGGCTTTGAGCAGAGAAATGACTCAATCCAACTTAAGTTATAACAGGATCATCTGGCTTCTCTGTGGAGAATAGAATGAGGCAGAGGTGAAGCTATTATAACCATCCAGGCAAGAGACGATGATGCTTTTATATATTGCTCACCATGTGACAGGCAGTGTGTGAACTGCTTTATGTATTTAATATTTGCATATTATATTGTCAAATAATACTCATAACCCAATGAGGTAAATATTAATGCCTTTTTATACATCAGGAAACTGAGGTAACAATGTGAAGTTAACTTGCCCAAAGCCTCTCAAATCTAGGTAGCAAATTTAGGATTCAGCTATAAGTCTGACTGTTAGCTTCCCCCACTGCACTGCCATCCTGTGTTTTCATATATATTTTGAAAATATTTGGTAATAATTGATATCAATGTATCCAGAGATAGTGATAGCAGCCACTTCAGGATTTAAATGGCATTAATAATGCTTCCAGCTCTGGTCCCCTTCTTCTCTATGCCGTGAACCCTCCATACCAGCCAAACCAATTTATAATCTACATATTTCTTGAGTTTTCCCAGCTATCTTATAATTACAGACTTTTAGAATTTAAAGGAAACTTAGTCCAACCCACCACTTGAAACAAGAGCCTTTACAATAAGCCTGACATTGGGTCATCTAGTCTCTGAATATTTTCAAGTGACAGACAAGGTGTCCATTGCTGGCTGTACCTGTTCATGTGTCCACGTGAGATAGCCCCTGGGTAATCCCAGTCTTGCAACAGATCTTGCAAGGAGTTGGGTCCCCACATTAACAGTTTGAATGTGGGGCAATAACACTCCCACTATAGCATATAGCCCATCAGCCAGGCCTCTTAATTATAAAGAAATGTGGTATGAATAAGAACTGAGACTTAGAGTAAAAAAAGTAAAATTCTGCTTCTATTGCTATTAGAATGCTAAGATTTCTTAGCTTTATGTACAAAACAGTATTTTAAAATTGAGGTTAATTTTCAATTTCCTCTATAATTCATGAAGAAAGTCACTTTTGGGGGTATTGGAAATGGAACCACAAGTTTTAAGATTAGAATCTCAGTCTTGCATTTACTACCACCCAGATGTGGATTTCAGGAAGTGGCTGTCAACCAGATCATATTACCACTGTGGACAATCTGTCTACTCTATGGCTGACATGCAAAATACAATCCTGGGGAATGGATTAGGATGGAGAGAAGAGGAGAAAATAGCAATAGATGGGACACTCTGTTGGAAGCTCTGCTTATTGACCTGGCATTGTGAAACTCCACTGGGGTCCCTGGATGGAGACAGACAATCCTCAGCTATCAAAACTATTATCCCAGAATTTGGTAAAAATACAATACAAAAGGCTGGACAGGAGATGGGAGAAGGTTGCTTTTGGTTCTTCTATGTTTCATAGTGCTTCAGGCAGGGACAATGGAATTATGACTATAAAAGCTCCCCCCCACCCCCCATTTCTTAAAGTCCCATATTGCTCCATAACCTGGCTTCAATGGCTACATGCCAAAAGTTTAGGAACAACAGGATTAGTGCATAATTAACAGGTGAAGTTTAACACAAAATCTTGTAACAATTGTCTCCACCTTAACCACATCAAGTGGCTTTAGGAAAACAAGTCAATTGCCCATTGTCTTAGTATCTTTTCATATAAACATAAAATTAAAAGCATATCCACTTACACCTAAAGATCTTATAGTTTCATTTTCACGCATTCCCTGTGTGTTAGCATGAAAAGTTTTAGGAGTAATGACTTCAGAACAACTGAATAGAATTAAAAGTCCTGACTAGAGAACAGAATTTTAAATTCTCATGGACTCCAGATCTTCTGGAGCCATGAAGGCTAGATGAACCCCTGAAACTACTGCCCTGAGATAATCTTTAAACCTTAAACCAAAAATATCCCCTGAAGTCTTCTTAAAACCAAACAATAGTTTAGTTTAACTATAAGTTAAAAAAAAAAAAATGTCTGACTTGAGCATTATGCTCTTTTAAGAACTATCTATATGGTATCAAATTGACAACAGCAACTCGAAAGATTAGATAGGAACCTTAGGGTGCAGCGAGTTTATGTTAATAGGGGAGGAACAACTCAGAAAAGGAGGGTGAGAATGGTTGCCCAACTTGAAAAATGTAATCAATGTCACTGAATTGTACATGAAGAAACTGTTGAATTGATGTATGTTTTGCTGTGTATATTTTCAACAACAACTACAAAATAAATAAAATTTAAAAAAAAGAAAACCCTATGGAGCATAGTTCTATTCTGACACACACAGGGTCGCAATGAGTCGACTCCATGGCTGTTGGTTCTGTTTTGGTTTAAAGTTGTTAATGATAAAATATTTAAAAATAAATAAATAAACAAAGAGTCCTGACTAGAAATCGAAGGGACTAAAATAAAGAGTTCTATGTGATGGTTTCTCACATTATTATTACCACAATGTCATATAACAACTAACTCCTTAAAACTCCATTGCAGGCTACCTACCGCCTGAGTCACAAGTGAAAACACCAGTATGTTCCTTGGACCAGCTCTGAGGCAACTTCTTTGGAACAGGATATGCTTCTTCCTTGAGGTGACAGGTTACATACTGAGATCTTTTTTTTTTTTTTTTATCCCTATTGAAAACATCTCATTTGCTGCCAAACTATATGTAAGGGAAAGAAATAAGTTCTGCCCTCAAAGGCTCCTTGGAGACTGAAACCAGAGAATAGCCGGACATACATGCAGTATGAAATGTCTAAATTAAACAATGGCTTTACAAGAGCACCTTCCCATGTGACTTTGAATCAGAGTAAAGGGAAGTTCACAAAAATCAAAGCGGTAAAAGGGATCTTTATTTGGAAAATACTCATTAACTCAGCAAAGCCAAGCTCTAAGAATCAGATCAGTGAGGAAAATCCTCCTGGCAATAAAACCAGGGCTTTGATTTCTACTGGCTCATAAAATAAAGAAGAATATCCACTTACCATTCTATATTGCTTTTCAGTTTACAAAGCACTTTCCCATACATTATTTGATCTTCACAACATCCTTGCAAGGTATTGAGGCAAGGTTATTCCCTTTCATAGATTAGGAAATGGAGGCTCAGTGAGCAGACAGGATTTCCTCAAGGTCGCATAGTCATTAAGAAGCAGAGCCCAAGGTAAGATTTCAGTCTCCAGACTCCCACTTAGGAGCTCTTTCCTTTGTTGCATCTCTAAAGCTTGCAAATAATAATTCCAGATTATCATATCTCACTATATGTTCATTAGAGAAATTCTAAGAAGCCCTTAGCCACCCCATAGCCTGAAAAAATAATAATAGGCCAGACTTGGAAGAAAGTATATCATCAAGCTGTTTTATGTATGTTCTCTGTGAATGATGGTAAGACTCCAAGGTACATTTTGAAAAGAGACTTTAAATGAACTTTGTTTTTTAATTTCATAATAATAATATCAGGACTAAAATTCCTACATGTATTAGAAGCTCTGTCAATGAAAAAAAAAGCTCCCTGACCAATTTACAGACTTCAAGTGAGATTCTCTATTGTTCCCTCAACTGAATTAAATGGTATTATTTGACATTTGAAAATATTTTAAACTTGCTTCTAGTACCTGGAGTTGAGTTTTCTTTTGTGACAATGTGAGACGGCAGTAAAGCAGAGAGCTACAGTGCAAGGGCAATGGTTTGGCAGCCAGAGTGGTCAGGCTTTGCATTTTGGTTCCTTCCAGTTGAGTGACCTGAGCAGTTTATATAACTACTGAGAGCTTTATAAAATTGAAACAAAACTATTATTGCTTGGTTTCCACCCTAACACAGAGGCAACTTGGAAATATAAGGCATTCATAAAAAAAGAAGCAGTATTTCTAATTAAGGAGGGGTACAACATAGTAAAGATCACTGGAGCCCAGAAATCCTAAGTCACAGCAATCGGTCAGTTAGCCCTTTTAAAACTATCAAGAACACTGAGTAGGATGCTATAGGAGAATTTTCTACCTGGGATGGCAATTGCTGCCTGCTGCCCACATATCATTCTCAGAGAATTTGCCCAAAGGACAAACACGACCTAATCTGATGGGTAAGCAGCTATCCTAGGAGAATCCATTCATTATTTAGCTGAGCCAATCAGATTCTCTGGAAATGTAGATTTAGAACTTGTAATTGAGATAGTGAGATGAGGGTTGGTTGGGGTGTTTGGTGTGGAGGACACTTGACAGGTATAGAACCTAAGTCAAGACTGGACCCATTCAGGCAGAAGCTACATCCAAGCAGAAGTTAAGGGGGAGCAGAGAAATCGTGAGGAAGCTGGCGAATATGAAAAACAGAATTGAGCTCATGAGCAGAAAAGCAGAGGCAAGAGGCCAGTAGTTCAGTGAAAGAAGGGAGTAGATTCAGCTATTGATATTATAGTCCCTGACCTGTGGGCTGGTTGTACTTCCTTTCCTGTCTCCAAATATTTCTGAGATGCCCTGGTATGTTTTCAACAAACTCTCTTTTTACTAGAAATAGTCTGAATGGCTTTCTGTCCCTTGCAACTAAAAAGCCTTGAACATGATAAATACAAAAGAAATAAAGGAGGTGGGAGATTAATTAGATGAATTTAAAAAAAAAAATGTGAAAAGACCAAAGAACAATCTAAAAGCAACACGGGTGAGGGCTGGGAGAAACAGAGTACACATGCAATTAATGTTGAGCGAGGTCAACCAGAAAAGCCTCCAAAAAGGCATGAACTGAGTTAGGTTTGAAAAGAAGGGATGTATAATACTTGTAATGAGGAATGTGCTTATCTAGGAAAATACCCGCAAGAAGACAATAAAAAGCAAACACTAAGAGTGAATTCAAAAGCAAGCTAATAGAATAGTCTTCTTTTTCAAAGAAATGAAAACTTTTTAAATTATTTTCATTTTGAACACTATCTTCTAACTTAGTAAAGATTTTTAAATAATTAGATTTCTTTGAAACTCCATTTTATTCAAATAAATTTTTTTCACTAGTTTTGTAGTTTTTAAATCCTAAATCAAGTATGTACTTAGCATCTGGTCCAATGCTACGTATCAATTTTTGGCGAATCAAGTTTTTACATTGTTCAGGTTCTGTTTATGGGACTTAACATAGATTTGCTAGTGAATGGTTTAATTATGAAAAGGAAGACCTTTTCTTGTGATAAATATTCAACCACTTTTAATGCTACTGATTAACAACTTGGTTATTAGACATTAATTCTAACATTTGTAAGTGTTAAAACATCTTGACGTTAAAAGATACATATTGTGTAAGTCATAGGGTTTCTTTTAGCCTCAAAGAAATTATAAGCTCCTTATACTGGGAGTCTGTCACAATGGATTATCTGAAAGATCGTGTCAGGTCTTAGAGCCCTGCCTTTGTTTGACACAAATGTTATGTGTCACCAGCATGACCAGAGAGTTGTCAGACCAATCAATATCACTGAAAAAGTAAGAACAGGTGACTAATGGGAACAACAGAAAAGGAATGAGAACAGCTGTTGTATGGTACCGTCTTTCCCATTAGTGTTGCCATAAAAAAAATCATAAAAGCATCAAGAAGCACAAATGCCACCAATAAAAGTTCAAACTTATTAACTTAGTAGTTGAGGTCATTTGTTTGTTTCACAAATATTTATTGAGCATCTATCACATGCCAAGCTCTGGGTATACATTGCTGAATAAGAAGGTCCTTCATTGTGGCATTTATGATCTAAGGAAGTATAGGCTCTCTTACATACAATTGATTCAATGTGTACCATTCATCCATGCCTCGATGCCTTCCAATCTGCTGTCCCCACACTGAGGTTGTTTCCATAAAGATTACACGCAAATATTCACTAGGGCACACACACAAGCACATCTTCCTTGTCTAGCTAGCTATGTCTTATCCCTCAACTCTCAGTACAAACATCACCTACACTAGAAAGTTCATTCCTAATTTCCTTGCTTCTGATTTAAATGTCCCACCCCCTGTGCTTCCATATACCCTGTTCATGCTTCTTCAAAACATTTATCATGATGTATAATTTGCTATTGTTGCTGGTTTACTGTAGGTAGCCCCTTCGAAGGCAGGGTCTGGGTCTAGCATGATACTTGATACACAATAAAATATAAATAACAGTTTCCGTCCATTCTGTTTCAAGTCATGGAGATCCCATGTGTTTCAGAGCAGAACTGTGCTCTGCAGGGTTTTCAATGGCTGTGATCTCTTGGAAGTAGATCACCAGGACTTTCTTCCAAGGTGCCTCTGGGTGTATTCAAACTGCCAACCTTTCAGTTAGTAGTCAAGCACTTAACCATTAACAAACACAATAGATGCCCTATAAATGTTTCTTAAATGAATAGATAAGTGAACTACCAAAAAGCAGTTAGTTGTGGCAGATAGAATGGGAAGGAAAATTATCCTGGACATTGAAAATCATGGTTTTAGATAAAATAAAAAAGATTGTGATTTGTGAACAGGAAAGAAAGTATTATTCATCTCACGTTGTCTTAAGGGCTTGAGAAAGCGTTCTATTTAATACCTGAGTATCTCAGGAATGTGCTAGTCTGCTCTTCACCAATTCAGCACTTTGATTTAACAAGAGTCTGGGAGGTATAGTGAGTATTCTTTGACACTGATTGGCCTAACACACTTGGCAAGCATACACACAAATACACACATGCAGGGTATAAGTCTTCTCCTCATGTAAATTCGTTGGCTGCATCAGCTCACTGTTTTGGGTATAACATACACAAGGTCTCACACAACAGATGTTCCACTGAGGAATTATATTTTTAAAAAAAGAACACTTTAATTTCAGAGAAAAAAATCAATAGTCCCACAAGTGTGAAATTTTAGCAGATGGTATTAAATAACTTATTACATCTCTGGGACCTGGCTTATGCCACATTATGTTGGGATGCAGCTGAGCAGCCCAGTCTCCTGATTTAAATGCAACCCAAAGATATATTTGGTATTTTTTTGAAACTGAGTGAGAGCCTTTAATGCATGCTCAAATTGCTGTTACACAACCTCAGCTACAAGTAAGCTAAAGAAGATCTGTAACATTCTGTCACTGTCATAAAAAAGTCTTAGTGGAGCAAGTTGTAGAAGAAAGTCCTGCTTCTCTATCTTAATGGGTTCTTTGCACACTCCAAGTATTTTGGATTTAGATCATGGACCATCAGCATGAAAGAAGCAGAGGAGACTGGGAAAGTGTCTCTACGAATGAAAAAAGTCAGGGAAGAGTCTAAAGGTTGCAAAGCCTCCAGCAGAGCTTGGAAGATGGGGAAAGGTAATGAGTGTCCTAAAACTGGGCTTCTCAATCTATATGGCAAAGAATGAGGACATGACTACAACACGGCACATATCATATGCCACCCATCACATGAGTCCAACAACACCCAACCAAACTGGCCAAATCCTCTTCAACCGACTAGTCCACTGATCACACACTTGAAAGTCGGGCAATGTCAAATTGCTGTAAAAGTTTCTAAATGTTTACTTTCAATTTCTGTACTTATTTTATTGTTGAGAAATAAATAGTCAAGGCAGTCTGATGCCAGTCTACAGACCACACTTGGAGTAGCACTGTTCTGAAATTCCTGGAGTTTTTCTCACTGCTTTTTGGGTTCACTACAAGGCGAGGAACTGACGGAGTTTAGTCAGAATCAATTCAACAACACAAGGACCAAGCAAAGTGGCTGAAGATAATTGGTAATTATTTGCTAATAGTTTGCTGGTAGTGGTCAGCCTGCTGTATTTAGTCTAACGGATGCTAAGAGCAAAAGATAGTTCAGAAAATGACTGGCTTTAAGAATGGACTGCTTACAAAAACCAAAAAACCAAACCTATTGCCATCAAGTCAATTCTGACTCATAGTCTCATAGCGACCCTATAGGACAGAGTAGAACTGCTCCATAGGGTTTCTGAGGAGCAGCTGGTGGATTCGAACTACCAACCTTTTGGTTAGCAGCCGAGTGCTCAACCACTGTGCCACCAGGGCTACTTTAGAACCCCTGAATGTGGGTTGGGGGAGTAGCAGAACTACCTATTTAAAGGAGCAATGGCCTTTTCTTAAAAATGCTTATTTAGGGAGATATTAAGAAGAACGTAAAAAATGCAAGTCTAGTTGAGAAACTATACTTAAAGATGTGTGAAATCTGCAAGTATCACCTGAGAAGTAGCAGGAAGTTTACCTCTCTCTGTTATTTATCTTCTCTCTCAGCCTTCAGCTTCCTGAATTCAAATACAAAGAATAAAAATTACAAATTCACAGAACTTGAAGGAACATTTGTGGATATAACAGATGTGCAAATGGTGTTTGCAGCCTATCCCAACTCCCAACTAAAATACTATGGAAACAGAAAATGACAAAGACAAAAGCTATTATATCTCCAACAACTAAAACTGACAACCGAATGCAAGAAGCTACTGGGGATTTCTATTAAGTCTAACAATTGAGCTAGATTTAAAAAAATTTCAGAAGCCCACCCACACTTAATCTGTTGAGACAGAATATCTCAATCACCTAAAAAAAAAAGAAGAAGGAAAAAGCAGGAGTGTTCTGTGTTCTTCCCCCAGTCTCTTGTCTCTGGCTGAGGGACCCATAGACTATAATCCCATGACTGCATGGTATTTTGAGGCAACTAAACTCCATCAGTTCCTCGCCTTGTATCATCCACCAACCATTTGGACATCAGTACCAAGAGGAAAATAGGTGAACAGAAAGCATTCTAGTCATTTGTTCTTGGCATTGTAGATTGTTCATTTTGTCTCTGAAATAAAGTTCATGGAAGAGTAGCACTGAAATTACTTCCAAAAAGGTTTTGTTAACAATTTGGGGGGAGGATGCATAGCTACTTCTTGGATGTTCACAGTGCACATAACAATTTTGAGATGTTCTGCAGGAAATAATCATGTTTAATTTTTTATCTATAGAATCCTTTTGCTTAGAAAAAAATGCTCTCATATAACAACTCTCAATATCCCACATAGCAAGTATTTTGCAGAAAACATACTGAGAAAAGCTTGCTGGGGAACCAGAGAAATAGAAAGTGGGGGTAAGACCAGATACCTCTTCTGTACACAGAGCTATTTTAGATGAATATCTGGTTGATCCTGAGTAAAAGAGACCTGATCATCAACTACCTGATGTCATCAAATTACCCTCCAATTTTGATCTGAGAAGAGAATTCATCTAGCAACAGAAGTGTCAGTGAGCAAAGCCAAAGACAATCCAAAAGCCCTGTCTGATCTCAAACACTGAGTTAAAAAAGAGACTTCTCTCTATTCCAGGATGGGTAAAGAGAAGACAATTTTAAATCTATAAATTAGTGCAGAAATAAAGAAACGTCAATTGGAAGACTCAAAAGAAGAGCATTCTTTAGAAATAATTCCATGTGCCACTCCATTTTTTAAATTTAAAAATGTTGGTGAAACAAACATTATCAATCAAATGACAATGTAAAACTTCCTGGCAGCCTAAATAGATTTAATAGACTTGACTTAAATTGAAATATTTATCAAAAATTAGTTCTTCAAAAAAAGTCTTCAGTGTTAGCCTGTAGTATGGTTGCATTCTTTTATGAAATAGTTACCACACTATATAAACAACTGCAAGATATATAAAATGACACAAATCCTCCTCAATTACTTTACAAAGCTGACATAATCCTTACATTAAAACCATACAGACCACATACACACATATAACTACTATTATTACTGACGCGTAGCTACTGACCATTATCAATAATAAGTATGAAGGCAAAACTCCTAAATAAAATTCAAATACTATTAACATCATAAACCACCATAAAAAAGTAATATTTATAGCAGAAACATGAGTATTGTTTAATATTTTTAAAAAACTATTAATATATTATAGAACATAAATAAAAGAGCACAACTATTGATTATGTCAAGAAATGTCAAATAGATATTTAAAAACAGTCAACACCCATTTCTGAGTAAAAGAAAAAACCTAAGTAAATTTAAAATAGAAGGATGTTTACTTACTATAATAAAAATATCTATCTTAAAATAGCAGTTGACATTTTACTTAAAGTAAGGTCTATATGCACACGAACACCGAGAACAAAATTTTCTTCTACATAAAAAAAAAAATCAATTAAAAAGTACTAGAGCCACTAAAATCTACAAGATACTGCAAAACCTCAACAACAAAAAGACAAACAACCCAGTTTAAAAATGGGCAAAGGATAAACAGGCACTTCACGGAAGAAGACATTCAGGAGGCTAACAGGCACATGAGGAAATGCTCACAATCATTAGCCATTACAGAAATGCAAATCAAAACTACGATGAGATACCGTCTCACCCCAACAAGGCTAGCTAGCCTTAATCCAAAAAACACAAAATAATAAATGTTGGAGAGGTTGTGGAGAGACTGGAACACTCAGACACTGTTGGTGGGAATGTAAAATGGTACAACCACTTTGGAAATAACTTTGGCGCTTCCTTAAAAAGCTAGGAATAGAAGTACCATACGATCCAGCAATCCTACTCCTTGGAATATGTCCTAGAGAATGAAGAGCCATCACACGAATAGACATATGCACACCCATGTTCATTGCAGCAGTGTTCACGATAGCAAAAAAGATGGAAGCAACCTAGGTGCCCATCAATGGACAAAGGGATAAACAAATTATTGTATGTTCACACAATGGAATACTACACAATGATAAAAAAACTGATGAATCTGTGAAACATCTCATAATATGGATGAATCTGGAAGGCATTATGCTGAGTGAAATTAGTCAGATGCAACGGAACAAATATCTTATGAGCTCACTACTATAAGAACACAAGAAAAGGTTTAAAAACAGAAGAAAACATTCTTTAATGGTTATGACGGTGGGGAAGGAAGGAAGAGTATTCACTAATTAGATAGTAGGTAAGAATTATCTTACGTGAAGGCAAGGACAACACACAGTACAGAAGAAGTCAGCACAACTGGACTAAACCAAAAGCTAAGAAGTTTCCTGAACACAACCAAACGCTTTGAGGGACAGAGTAGAAGGGTGGGGGTCTAGGGACCATGGTTTCAGGGGACATCTAGGTCAATTGGCATAACAAGTTTACTAAGAAAGTGTTCTGCATCCCATTTTGGTGAGTGGCGTCTGGGGTCTTAAAACTAGTGAGCGGCCATCTAAGATGCATTAACTGGTCCCAACCCACCTGGAGCAAAGGAGAATGAAGAACACCAAAG
The DNA here is from genome assembly GCA_030035585.1 of Dugong dugon. Taxonomy (NCBI): domain Eukaryota; kingdom Metazoa; phylum Chordata; class Mammalia; order Sirenia; family Dugongidae; genus Dugong; species Dugong dugon. The sequence continues at coordinate 49,520,998 of CM057465.1, forward strand.
ACACAAGGAAAACATTAGCCCAAGAGACAGAAAGGGCCACATAAACCAGAGACTCCATCAGCCCAAGACCAGAAGAACTAGAATAGTCCAGCTACCACCAATGACCGGGAACACAACAGAGAGTCCTTGACAGAGCAGGAGAAAAGCGGGGTGCAGAACTCAAATTCTAGTAAAAAGACCAGACTTAGTGGTCTGACTGAGACTGGAGGGACCCCAGAAGACATGGCTCCCGGACTCTCTGTTAGCCCAGAACTGAAACCATTCTCGAAGCCAACTCTTCAGACAAAGATTAGATTGGGCTATAAGACATAAAATGATACTTGTGAAGAGAGTGCTTCTTAGCTCAAGTAGATACATGAGACTAAATGGGCAGCTCCTGTCCAGAGGCAAGATGAGAAGGCAAAAAAGGACAGGAGCTTGTTGAATGGACACAGGAAACCTGGAGTGGAAAGGAGGAGGAGTGTGCTGTCACATTATAGGGAGAGCAACTAGGGTCACATAACTATGTGTGTATACATTTTTGTATGAGAAACTAACTTGAACTGTAAACTTTCACTTAAAGCACAATTAAAAAAAAAAGTACTAGAGCCAATATGAAATTTAGTAAGGTGGCCAGACACAGGTGGAAAATATGGAAATATGGAAAATATAGAATTAGAATTAACTTGTCCTTCCAAGTCAGTAACATACCTCTCAGCTGTACATCTCATGCAGAGCCATCAGCAGGACCACAGAGGCTAAGCAGAAGGTCCAGGGGCATACAGGCTACCTCCTACAAGGAGTGAGAACACACACACACCTGGACCCTGCAGTGCTCCCTGGGCTTCTGTTTTACTGGCTCCATTTTGAACACTGGCTTGGGCTCTGCATTCCACCTTTTTTTTTTTGGTTTGCTATGCCATTTAAGGAGCCCTAGTGGCGCAGTGGTTAAGAGTTTGCCTGCCACCAAAAGGTCGGCAGTTCAACTCCACTACCCGCTCCTTGGAAACCCTGTAGGGCACTTCTCCTCCGTCCTATAGGGTCACTATGAGCTGGAATCAACTCGACGGCAATGGGTATGCCATTTAATGTTTAAAAACCATCAACAAACAAAATAGAAATATAAGTGTACAAGGAACAATGTTTTATATATAGGTTGATGACAGGTAAGATCTGCATTCCACTTTTTTATCCAAGCCTAGAAATCTTTCCCAAATGCCCTCAAGATTTCTCTCAGTCCTAGCCTAGACGTTTTCAATAACCAATTCAATGCTTGCTTCAAATAATCTTCTTCTGTCCTTTTGACATGGCCTTGACAACACTATCTTATAGCAACCAGATAGAACAGAGAGAACTGCCCCACACAGCTTCCAAGGAGTGGATGGTGGATTCGAACTGCTCACGTTTTGGTAACAACCATAGCTCTTAACCACTGTGCCACCAGGGCTCCATTTTTCCTTAGTGGAGCTAATTAGGGAATCTTTTAAGGCAAAACGTATCCATTGTGACATACAAAGATTGCAGAGATGACAAACAGTAAATATTTAGAAGAAACAAGGAAACAAATTTTTTTAATATTTTATTTTTTTGATTGTTGTTGAAAATATATGCAGCAGAACATACACCCATTCAACAATTTCTGCATGTACAATTCAGTGACATAGACGGCATTCTTCAAATTTAGCAACATTTTCACCGTTCTTTTCCAAATTTTTTCTCCTTCATTAACATAAACTCACTGCCCCCTAAGCTTCCTATCTAACCTTTCAAGGTGCCGTTATCAGTTTGATCCCATACAAGAATACAATGCTCAAGGCAGACATTCTTTACTAATTAAGCAAAACTATCATTTGGAAACAAAATTTTTGTGTTGCGCACTTGTACATATAGTTTAGGTATCCCACAAAGTGATGAAATATATTGAAGCTTCATAAAAGTCCTGAGTGACAGGCACCTCCAGGACTAGAGCCATCTGCTAGAAATCCAGATTATCAAACTCAGAGATGCTCGTTTTCTGGACATCAGGATATCTGTGGATTTAACCCAAAGCTTGCCCTTAATCATCAGAGATTTGCACTTCCTTTCAGAAGAAATCACCCAAATTATTTTTACTTTGGGATTCTGGTAGAGCATGATGTAGGAAAGGCAAGTCTTTTTTCTTTTTTTCTTCCATCTTATCATTACTGTATTCCCTCCCACAATAAAAGCTAGATATCTAAACAGAGATCTAGACATAAATTTATACCATCAACTCTAGGATAATTAATGTTTGATTACATAGTTTATGGATTTTCCAGATCCATCCTCAACTAAAATTTCTCCTCTTATATCTTACAGTCCATTTTATGTCCTCTGATGAAGTATCTTTTATCTTCCCTGCACCTTTTCCATTTTTTTGACAACAGCCTCACCCGCGTTTCCATCTTCTTTTGGATTCCTCCCCCACATCACCACATTCAGGGCCAGATTAGCCAATAAGCAAGGTATGTACAGGCTTACTTGTGTGTACTTACTAATCTGTAGTGAACAATTTCACCTGTTTTTTACCACATCAACCCATGTGAAATTGTTCACTACAGGTTAGTAAATAAACATAAGTAAGCCCATGTGTACCTTGCTTAATGTAAACCAGTGCTTTACCTTGCTTACTGGTTAACCCACCCATGACTACATGGTTCAGATGGGAACTATAAACCATAATAACCCAGGTCAGAGAGGTATGCCTGTGACCCAAGCTGGACCTTCCCTGGGCTTTTTCAAAGTGAGACTTAAAGAAAAGGGGCAATCCCTCTGCTCTCTAGTGGTAAGGCTTAGGATCTGAGTCTTAGAACATGGTGACCTTGTGGAGGAGGCCTATAGGAAGACATGTTGAAAGGAGTAGAAATGAAAGCTAGAAGAGAGACTTGAAGGCATCTGAGTCCCTGTTTCCAGTGATCCTTCTCACTTCTCTTTTGACTAAGTTAGTTCTGGTTGCATTTCTGGCACTTGTATCAAAAGGGTCCTAATTATTATGTTGTTGTTAGTTACTGTCAAGTCAATTCCAACTCATGGCGATACCATGTGTGCAGAGCAGAACTTCTCCATAGGGTTTTCAAGGCTGTGACCTTTTAGAAACAGATAGCCAGGCCTTACTTCTGAGGCAATCAGCAACCCTTTGGTTAGTAGTCCAGGGCTTAACCATTTGCACCACCCAGGGACTCCTCCTAATTACTATAGACTGTCTCATAATTCCTCCATTAGTGTGGGGTGGGGGCATGGAGGGAAGGCTCATAAAGAGATAAAATCCCAGCCCAGCCCATTTCTCATTTGATTAGCAAGTCTGGTAAAATGTTTAGTTCTGGGAGAAACTGAACCATTGGTCGACTGAAATTGGAGGTGAGAGGTGGAAAGGGAAGGTATATACACATTTCCATCATATTAGAGTCGGGTATTGGCTCTATACAGCATCCAGCACCGTGAGCACTCGCAGGCAGATCCACACATGCTACAGCTCTTCCTTGCCCTTCTGGCGCCAGAATCCAAATGAGTTCACCAGTGTGATCTCACCTGGGAGAGCTTTCAGATAAAAGGAAATGTGATGTAGGTGAGTCAAGGGCAGAGACGAGATTCCCTCCTCTCAAGTCAAGTTTCCAGGCAGAGAAAGGCAAAGGGAGCAAAGATTCCAAAACAGGGCTTCCAACGATTTCAAACACCTGCTGAGAATTTGCATTTCCACCCCAGATATACAGAGAATCAGAATTTACATTTTAACGAGGTTTCCCAGGTGATTCTTACGTGTAATAAATTTTGAGAACCACTGCTCTACTAGTGATTCCGAGAATTGGTCCCTAACCAGCAGTATTAGCAATTCCTGGGAACTTGTTAGAACTACAAATTTCTTAGCAGGGGTTCAAACCAGAATGAACCGGTTCAAAGCCTCTTCCAAAACCAGCTCACTGTTCAGGCTTTGTTCCCTGTGAAAAATTAGCCTGGAGGCCCTAGGACTGACTCCACAAACAGCTCAGCCACTCCCCCACAGCGCTCCTATTTTTTTGCTGCAATAACAGCCACTCCTAACTCTGGTTTGGGTCCAGCAAGCAATCCCTCCCCTTCTCCTCTCATACCAGCCTCTCTGGAGTGATCTCATGTCCTCCCTCTCTCTTCCTCTCCCTCTGACTCACAGTGCTCAGAGCTTTAAGAAATAAAAAACCTGTTAGATCAGCCAGACTGGAATCATCAAGCTGCTAATGGGTCAGTCCTTCCGTGAAAGGGAATCTCACTTTCATTGTTACACCAGGTCCGAGTTACTTAACTTGGTCATAAAAAGCCCAGAACTCAGCTTACTCTTTCCCCAGCAAAAACAATAGTGGTACAGGTCTTTGAAAGGAAAAGAAAATATGCCTTTAGTAAAACAAAATACTCTGCCATTTCAACACCTCAAAAGAGACATCATTTACACAGTTTTAAAACTGAACGATGAGGTGATGCCTTCTTCCTTGTGGTGTTTTTGAACGTAGCAATTTCTGGCTAAGATGAAAAATGTTTTCTATTCAGTCTCCCTCAGTGGGAGGGACTTGACCACGTTTATCTTTATACATGAAGGATCTTTATACATGATGACTGTTGGTTGTAAATGTTTCAATAAATGTTTATGGAATTTGTTATAGTTTGCCAGTGAAGAACTAAGAATCAGAAATAAAGAATATCACCAAATATTTTAAAGGTAAGGGAGTCACCACAGTCTAAACCAGAAAATAATTTGCTAGATCTCAAAATTCTCAGAATTTTCCATAAAAACCTAAATTTTTAATCAGCTTTGCCAGGGGGGAGAAAAAAAACCTTTGTCTTAAGTATCAGAACAAACAAGAACACTTTACTGGAAGTAGGGAGGAGGGTGAGCTCCCTTCCCTCTGAGCAATACCCTTATAATCAAGTTGGTATTTTATTACCAGTGTCTCCCAGACCGCAACTGATTGAATCAAGAAATTCTTGACAAAGTCCCAGGTCTTTTTGTTTCCAACTCAGTGGGGGACATGCTTTTGAGGGCTTAATACATACCTCTTATGATAAATGTTCTTAGATATATACAAAGAAACAGAGGAAAAGAATTTGTTGGAGGAAAAATATTGGCACTAGATTCAAACCTGCAATAATCATCAGTCTATAAAATAAGGTATAATCAAATAAATTAAGCATAGCAATATTTTTCAGCACTGTTGTTCTAACTGGCCAGCGAACTTTGTGGATAGTTTTAAGTGGTTTAGCTGGTCTTTGCGGGAGAGTAGTTATCCATGAAGAGATAATTACCTTTCAATTACATGTAATGAATACTCACTTGGGTTTCTTTGCCCTGCCCCTTTGTCTCCTTGGGGTAAAAATATACTCAACCTCCCAGACAATTGATTTTCTGTGAACTATCGCAGTACTAGACCAAAAGAATAATGACAAGGAAACACAATCGACTGATTAACTCCATTAGTATTTTGGTGAGGTTTTGGGAAAATAATCCCCACCAAGTATGATAGGTCCTTTTATTGAAAATGCCCTGGCAACTGCCAGCCAAAGAAAGATCCAAAGAGAGTTCATGGTTCACAACACACTTTGAGTCCTTAAAGAAAGACACTGTAGAAATATGATGTATAAGCCAGCCTACTGGGTGTTAGGCCTTCCTGTATTATGAAATGAGAGGCAACAGATTCCTTAATCACCTTAAAAAAAAAAAAGTTGCCATTGAGTCGATTCTGACTCATGGTGACCCCATGTGTGTCAGAGTTGAACTGTGCTCCATAGGATTTCAATAGCTGATTTCTCAGAAGTAGATTACCAGGCCTTTCTTCCATGGCTTCTCTGGATAGACTTCAACCTCCAACCTTTTGGTTAACTGCCAAGCACTGTTAACCATTTACATAACCCAAGGGCTCCTAATTAGCTTTTACTTTAAAATTCACTGGCAGGGTCCTTCCTGCTGTGGTTCACTTGTAAAGAAAAACCAAGCAAAATCATAACTGAGGTTAAGAGATGTTAATGCACTTAATGAAGACTGCACAGCTACGCAGTGACAGAGATGGAATTTTAAACGCAAGTCTCTTTAATCCCAGAACCCACATGCTGTTTTGCTATTTTGCCTCTCATGAGATTATATGGATCAAATACATATACAAAATCTCTAAGTGTTTTTTAGCCCCTCTGCTTTTTTGTTTGTTTGTTTGTTTTTTTAAGATTAATGAGCAACTTATACAGCCACTGCTCAATGTTTTAGTCAAGCACACAGTGGAATCCTTTATGAGACCCCAAGGAAACTAGTTTTCAGCTTGTCTTGGGTCATTCAGCTCTCAACTCTCCATACCCATCTGTCATGGATTAAATTGTGTCCCCCCAAAAAAGTGTGTATCTATTTGGCTGGGCCATGATTCCCTGTATTGTGTGATTTTCCTATATATTGTAAATCCTGCCTCTATGATGTTAATGAGGGAGGATGGGTGGCAGTTGTATTAGTAAGGCAGGACTCAATCTACAAGATTGGATTGTGTCCTAAGGCAATCTCTTGAGATATAAAAGAGAGAAGTGAGCAGAGAGACAGGAGACCTCATACCACCAAGAAAGCAGTGCCAGGAGCAGAACACGTCCTTTGGACCTGGGGTCCCGGCGTGGAGAAGCTCCTAGTCTGGGGGAATATTGATGAGAAGGCCAACAGAGAGACAACACCTTCCCCTGGAGCTGACGCCCTGAATTTGGACTTTTAGCCTCCTTTACCATGAAGAAATAAATTTCTCTTTGTTAAAGCCATCCACTTGTGGTATTTCTGTTATAGCAGCACTAGATGACTAAGACATCATCTAAAGTGGCAAAAAGTCTGACAATCTATTCATCTATGGAATGTGTTTTTGCATTTTGAGAATGAGTGCTTTTCATGTTCCAGTAATTCACACCAACCCAAATGTTTTAAATGAAGCCAGGCTGTGAAGGAACTCAAGAGGAAGTAGAAAACTGCCCCTGCTTGCTCCAAACTCTTTCATGCTCACTCCATTCCATAAACAGCTGGCCTGAACACAAAGCACTGTCCCAAATTTAGTATAAAATTCATTTTAAAGAGTTTTTTCCCTTCCATGTCTTATCAAATTCTAGCTGTATAACAATATGGGCTTTTAATTTCCTTTTTTTTTTAATTTTACACTATTCAAAAATTAAATCAAGGACTAATGGACCATAACTTTCACGGCCTCCACTAGACTCAGTCCAGTACAACCAGGTGGTACCCGGCTGCCACCACTGACTGCTCTGACAGGGATCACAACAGAGGGTCCCGGACAGAGCTGGAGAAAAATGTAGAACAAAATTCTAATTCACAAAAAAATACTAGATTTACTGGCCTGACAGAGACTGCACAAACCCCAAGAGTATAAAGCCCCGCAGACACCCTTTTAGCTCAGCAATGAAGTCACTCCTGAGGTTTACACTTCAGCCAAAGATTAGACAGACCCATAAAACAAAACAAGACTAAAGGGGCACACCAGCCCAGGGGCAAGGACTAGAAGGCAGGAGGGGACAGGAAAGCTGGTAATAGGGAACCCAAGGTTGAGAAGGGAGAGTGTTGACATGTTGTGGGGTTGTTAACCAATGTCATAAAACAGTATGTGTACTAACTTTAATAAGAGGCTAGTTTGTTTTGTAAACCTTCATCTAAAGTACAATAAAAATAAATAAATTAAAAAAAATTAAATCAAAATGTTTTTTCAGAATCTTCTGCTCACTTTTTTGTTTATTATTTGATAAAGCTGGAAGCTTGTATCTGCTCATCAAAGTGGTGAAAACAAGATGGGAAATGAATCTAACTGCTATTTATATACAGCATCACAGCGGAAAGGGATGCAATCTTGGTAAGTACTAAAATGCTAACTGTTTTCAAATTTCCCTATAAACATTTTCTATGATTGTCTTATCTTTTGAAGAGAAAGGTAACACCTCAACCCCAAGAAAATCTTAAAATATTTAAATGTAATGCTCTAAGAGGTTATAAAAATTAACAAAGAATATTACATAGCAATAAAAAGGAACACACTACTGATATACACAATAGCATAAAAGAATTTCATAGGCATTATGCTGAATGGAAGAAGCCTGACACAGAAGAGTATATACTATATGATTCAATCCATATGAACTCATTCATAGAACTCAAAATGGTGGTTACCTCAGTGTAGGGGCTGGGAAGGGTATTGACTGGAAAGGAACCCAAGGGAACGTTCTGAGTGCTGGAAGTGTTCTATATCTTGATCTGGGTGTTTACACAGGCATATTTGTTGTTATTGCTGTTAGTTGCAATTGAGTCAATTCTGACTCATGGCAACCCCACATGTGCAGAGTAGATCTGCTTCGTAGAGTTTACAAGGCTGTGGCCTTTCAGAAGCAGATTACCAGGCCTGTCTTCTGAGGCACCTCTGGCTAGAACCTATTGGCTAGTCAAACTCTTAACCGTTTGCACTACCCAGGGACTCCTATACAGGTATATACATATATAAAAATTCATCAATCTGTGCTTTAAGTTCTTTACTCAATGTTTATTTATACATCATTTTAAAAATTTAGCCAAGGTATATATCTGAAAGATTAAATAATTCACATATGTATTGAACATTACTGAAAATCCTGTTTCCTTTGGCAGACAGACTTCTTAAACTGTACTTAAAATTCTACAGTTCTTTACCTGCAGTTATGAAATTCAAAAAGCGGTGGTGGGGCCAAGATGGCAGAGTATAGTCAGATGCTTCCAGTGAACCCTCTTACAACAAAGACCAGAAAAAAACAAGTGATTCAATTATACATGGCAATCTGGGAGCCCTGAACATCAAAGGCAGAGTTGAGGAACCGGACTGAGTGGCAGGGGGAGGGAGAGATGGTTCGGAAGCAGCAAGGAGTTGCCAGACCTGACCCGGTGAGAGCCTGAGCCCTTCAGGCCTAAGCAGCTCGTGGGTGAGCACTGAGGCAGACAAGCAGCTGTGCTCAGGAAGCATGTTTTACGCACTGGGAGAGACCCAGTGTCAGAGAGTCTACACGGCCACCCAGAAGCAGTGAGAAGCAGCCGTCATAGCGAAAGATAAGTAGTTGTGTACGGCTTACCGTGCAGATCAAAAACACTCCCCTTAGGAAAAAACCTCTCTCCCATTTACCTCTCCGCTCCCTGCTCTGCACTGGGTCCCAGACTGGCTTCAGCAATTGCCAAGTCCCCTGGGCCGGAAGTAGGATCCATCACATGCCCAGAGCCATTCTCCCTGCCTTGGAGAATGAACAAATTAACAAACAAGGGAAAAAATAAACTGCCAGCTCCCCTAAGCCAGGAACCCAGGGTAGGCACAGCTCCTTTGCCTAGGCACAGGCATAAGGGATCCATGGACTTTGAGTGGTTTTCTCCCTGCATAGACTTGTATGGGCCCATCTCAACAGTGTAGGCCCTCATTACTGCAGTACAACAGGGTATATACCAGAACTCTGACTTCAACTGTTTCAACTGTGAAGCAGCAGGTTATTGACATTTGACACTGCTCCGCCCATTAAACAGGGTCTTCACCTACCCACATCAGGCTCCATCCATGCCACCTAGCCACCTGTGATAGGGGCCCATGAATAAGAGGTGCCCCCCAGTCCTTACAGCTAACAGCATTAGGTGCTCATAGTCCAGCTGCAAAACCCACCCACCTATGCACTTTAGGGAACAGGGACATGCCTTCCTCCTGGACACTCGGGGATGGCCATCAGCCCCCTGCCTTGCTCAGAGTGTGTCCCCCTGCTGAAGCCAGATGTCTGTGCCTACATCAATCCACCCAGGCCTGTCTAGCACTGTGAGAGCCTACACCACACACTTGGTGGCTATCTACCTGGGCACCTGAACTGAATCCACACAGGAGTGGGCGGACTCCTGAGCTCACATACCCAGTTACAGATCTAACCACCTGGTGACAGGACATTAGAGCTTCAAAGGTGCCAATAATCAAACTAGCTCATACAAGCAGCCTATTTGGGCATATTGAAACAAAAAAAGAAGCTAGGACACAGTAAGCAAACATAAAATAAATAAATATAATAACTTATTGATGGCCCAGAGACAACAGTCAATATCAAATCACATAAAGAGGCAATCCATGATGGCTTCAGCAAGCTCCCAAAATAAAGAATCTATAAATTTTCCAGAGGAGGAAAATTTCTTGGAATTACCAGAGGCAAAATACAAAAGATTAATATACAGAACTCTTCAAGAAATTAGGAAGGAAATTAAGCAAAACACAGAACACGCAATAGAGGAAATTAAAAAGATTAGAGAAGAGCATAATGACAAATTCAACAGGATGAAAGAATCCATAGAGAGACAGCAATCAGAAATCCAGAAGATTAACAACGAAATTCAAAATGCTTTGAAAACCAAAAGTTTTTAAACCAGCCTGAACTGAGGAGAGACTACTTAATTAACTCCTTCGTTTATTCCATATTCTATTTAATGCAAATATTTATTATATGCCTCATTGTGGAAATGTTAATGTTTGATTACAGGGTGTTTCACACACCCTCATAATAGTGTTACATACTATATAGTATTTGTTACCTTTATAAAGTCCAAAAATATCCTAAATTTTGAAATGTATCTCAGCCCAAAGCTCTCAGATAAGGATATTGTTAAGCTTTATTTATTTGAAAGTGCATTCAAAAATATTTAAATAGCACATCAAACCTGTGATTTCACAGATATTATTTCTTAATATGAAGCTAAATTTAAGTAAACTGTTGGCTGAATTATCCAAAAAAGAAAAATTAAGTAAATAATGTGGTTTATAGTTGTAGGGCTAACTCTACCCAAAGATTTTGGTCTTTGTCCATGGTTCCTGAGAGATAACCTCTAAAACCTTGGAATTTTCCCAGTGACTGAAGTATCTTTGAGGCCCTAAACCACACCTGAGGGTTTATGCTAATGAGGTGCTTCTTGGGTGGCAGCTGGCAACGCCAGGACAAAGACCCACTACTGAGCTGACTTCAGGGGAGGTAGGCTGATTCAGTCAATCCTGCTTATACAATAAGGCCTCAATAAAGGCTCAAGATACAGAAACTCCATGGATTTCCTGGTTGGTGAAAGACATCAATGCATGTGGAAAGGCTAGGGACAGGGAAGCTTTGCATTGGGAACCCCCACCAGACCTCACTCTATAAGTTTCTTTATTTGTATCCTTTTTGCTATAACAAAACTGTAATCAAGTATAGCACTTTCCTGAGTTCTAGAGAATTATGGAACTCAAGGGAGTAGTGGAACCAGCAGATCAGAAGTGAGGGGGCAAGGGAGACCCTTGAGCTTATAGCAGGTATCCTGAGGGGGTAGTGGGAAACCCCAAATTTATAGCCAGTAGGTCAGAAGTGGGAGTGTCATAAGGACCCCAAAGTTTGCAGCTAGCATCTGAAGTCTTGGGAAGATTTAGCAGTCTGGAGGACTGTGTCCTTCAATTTGAGAAATAGATTTGGTCTGACTGATCCTTCCAGTTTGGTGCGAGAAGTGGGAATTGATTTGATTTTCAAGCAACCATCAAAATTGGAAAGGTTGTATGGGAATGACTGACATTTGGGAAACATATTTCCAGGTCTTTCTCCCATGGAGCCGCTGGGTAGGTTTTGAACTATCAGCCTTTCGCTTAGTACCAAGTGCATACTTGTTGCACCACCAGAGCTCCTTCAGCATGTCCCTACATAGGGCCAAACCACCCACATAAGACAAACAGCAAGGGCAGTACCTGTGTTTGCATCTTCCCCAGCACCAAGTAAAACCTTACATGTGTACCTCACCAAAGGTTTGCGGTGTTGACAACGTCCCTCCCCCTTTGACTTCTGTTACACACCATACCTGAAAAGGAAAAATGAATATGTTTTAAACAAAGTTTAATACCACTGGGAAATAGCTCTTTGACTCCTTTTAGTTGATTGTAACAATAACTAGAACTACATATTGGTTTTTACCTTTAACTTTAGGGCATGCCTTTATTTAAAGCCCTCAAAGACTCAAAAAAAAAAAAAAAAATCACCAAATCCCTGCTGTTTATTTTGTTCATCCGACAATAGAAATCTTACAAACAAAACACATAAAATTCGCCACTGACTTTGATTTACTCTGGGAAAAGAATTGCTTATTTTTTGTGTGCGTGCTGATTCTACTTTACACCATAACTTCTGAACGACCACTTTTTTTTTTTAATTTTTTTTATTGTCCTTTAGATGAAGGTTTACAGAATAAATAGCTTCTCATTAAACAGTCAGTACACATATTGTTCTATGACATTGGTTAACAACTCCCCGACATTTTAACACTCTCCCTTCTCCACCTTGAGGACCTTTTTTTCATGAGAATATACATAGCCAAAGTTACACCATTTTGAAAGTTTCTACATGTACAATTCAGTGACATCGATTACATTCTTCTAGTTGTGCTACTATTCTCACTATCCTTTTCCAAATTATTCCATCACCATTATCTTCAACTCACTGTCCCCTAGGCTTCCCATCAAACCTTTTGAGTTGCTGTTGTCAATTTGATCTGACATAGATAATTCTTTTTTTTTTTTTTTTTTACCTTAAATGAAGTTTTGCAGAACAAATAGTTTCTTATTAAACAGTTACTACACATATTGCCCTATGATAATGGTTAACAACCCCATGACATGTCAACACTGTCCCTTCTCAACCTTGGGTTCCCTATCACCAGCTTTCCTGTCCCCTCCTGCCTTCTAGTCCTTGTCCCTGGACTGCTGTTTTTGTTTTATGAGGCTGTCCAATCCCCGGCTGAATGGTGAACTTTGGGAAGGGCTTCACCACTGAACTAAAAGGGTGTCCAGGGGCCATACTCTCAGGGTTTCTCTAGTCTGTCAGGCCAGTAAATTTTTGTGAGTTAGAATTCTGTTCTACATCCTTCTCCAGCTCTGTCCAGGACCCTCTATTGTGTTCCCGGTCAGAGCAGTCAGTGGTAGTAGCCAGGCACCATCTAGCTGTACTGGACTCAGTCTGGTGGAGGCCTTGGTAGCTGTCGTCCATTAGTCCTTTGGACTAATCTTTTCCTTGTGTCTTGTTCTCTTCATTCTCCCTTGCTCCGGAAGGGGTGAGACCAGTGGAGTATCTTAGATGGCTGCTGACAAGCTTTTAAGACCCCAGATGCTACTCACCAAGGTAGAATGTAGAACATTGTCTTTATAAACTGTGTTATGCCAATTGAGCCAGATGTTCTCTGAGACCATGGTCCCCACAGCCCTTGCCCCAGCAATTCAGTCCCTCAGGGAGTTTGGAAGTGTCTATGGAGCTTCCATGACCTTTCCTTGTACAAGCTGTGCTTGCTTCCCCAATAATGTGTACTGTCTTACCCTTCACCAAAGTTACCACTTATCTATTTAGTCCCCCCCCCCCCACTCCTCCCATCCCTCGTAACCAACAAAGATTGTTTCTTTTTGTGTGTAAACTTTTACATGAGTTATACAGTAGAGGTCTCATACAATATTTGTCCTTTTGTGATTGACTTATTTCACTCAGTATAATGTCCTCCAGGTTTCTTCCTCTTACTCTCCTGTGCTGAGTTCTTTTTGTTTGTGGATTTTTTTTCGTTTCTTTTGTTTTTGTAGGTTTTGTTTTTACTGAAACTTTATGTTTTTCTTCTTTATTTTGAAGAGTAGGTTTGTTAACTTTCTTTGTGGTTACCGTGAAATTTACCCTTATCTTCCTAGATTTGAACCAGTCTATTATTACTTGGTATCGCTTGACTTCCTCTCCATTAGAAGGTTCTATATCTACAACGTTTATTCCCTCTTTTATTGTTCTGATGCTATTGTCATTTACAGATTAACCTCTCTGGTTCCCTTTTGTAATTCTTTTGGTTCTGCATAGTCCTTAAGAGTTCATTTCCTAGGTTGGTATCTGGCTAGTACAATCCTGTGTCCTATATTCAGCCTGTGGTCTGATATTGTTTGTTCTTAGATTGAAGGGCTTCCTTTAATAAGTCTCATACGTTTGGTTTGGTTTTTACATAGTCCCTTAATTTCTGTTTATCTGGAAATGACCTAATTTCACCATCATATCTGAATGAGAGTTTTGCAGGATATATTATTCTTGGCTGGCAATTTTTTTCGTTCAAGGTTTTATATATGTCATCCCATTGCCTTCTTGCGTGCATGGTTTCTGCTGAGTAATCCAAGCTTAGTCTTATTGTTTGTCCTCTGTATATGACTTTTTGTTTTTCTTGAGCTGCTCTCAGGAGTCTTTGTTTGTCCTTGGTTTTAGCGAGTGTGATTATGATATGCCTTGGTGATTTTCTTTTGGGGTCTATCCCATATGGGGTTCATTGAGCTTCTTGGATGGCCAGCTTTTCATCTTTCATGATATTGGGGAAGTTTTCTGTCAGCAATTCTTCAATGATCCTCTCTGTGTCTTCTGTTTCTCCCCCTGTTCTAGAACTCCGATCACTTGCAAATTTTTGCTTTTGATTGTATCCCACATAATTCTCAGGGTCTCTTCATTTTTCTTCATTCTTTTTTCTGAGTTTTCCTCAAACCAAGTTGTATCCAAGTGTTTGTCTTCAATTCCTCTGATCCTGTCTTCCACCATTTCAAATCTGCTCCTCAACCCTTCTATGACACGGTCCATGTCTGAAATCTTGTTATCTTTTGGATTTCTAATTGTTTTTGTATAATTTCTAGTTGTGAATTTATTTTGGCACTTTGTTCCTGCATTATTTTCCTGAATTCTTCCATTTTCTTTTTTTGTCTGTATTTTCCATGAATTTGTCTATTTTTTCCTCATTTTTGTCTGCTTTTTGCTTCAACTCTTGGATAATTCTGAGTATTAGAGATTTGAATTCCCTGTCAGGTAGTTCTAGTGCCTTTTCTTCTACTGGAAAGTCATCTGGTGTTTTGTTCTGGACACCTATTGGAACCATCCTGTCCTGTTTTTGTAAATGTTTTGATATTGTCTGCTGTCTTTGGGGCATTTAGTAGTTATTTTCCTCTTTTATTGATTGTAGATTTATTTGTTTTGTCCTTTTTTTTTTTTTTAATTTGCCTATTTCTGAGCTGGCTGGCTGTGTGTTCTTTGTTGTTTGCTCATCTGTGGGCACGATATTTTTTGCCTCCTTCTCCAATTGGCAGCGTCAGTCGCTCAGTTATGGTACAGCAGGGAAGGTTTAGCTGAAGAGGAGTTTCTGGGATGGGTTGTTTGTGGCATTTACTACAGCCACCAGGGCGGGTCAGTAATCCATGCAGGGCAGGTTCCGGTAGGCCGTGCCTGTGTGCTTGGTGGTGTGATGTTAAGCGCACAGTGCAGGTAGGCAGGATGGAGGGGGGAGATTGTGATGTGTGGAGCTAAGATGGGTATGTGAGAGAGGAGAGAGGGACAGGAACCAAAAACATACAAACAAACAAAAAAGAGTGCTAGGGGAGCTTGCTGTTGGAGTGGAGAGATGAGAGAGTATGAAATGGAGAAAAACAAAAAGGGGAAGAAGAAAAAAAAGAATGAATAAATAAAAATTAGAAAGAAAAAAGAGCAGCAAAGCTCCCAGGGATCCCACCAGTGCAGCTATGAGGTCTGGGGAAGTTGTTCCCAAGTGTTGCAGTATGGCCTGGCTAGAAGGCATGGAGGAATTCAGCACCAGGTATTCAGGGGACAGGAAGAGGAGGAAGGTATAGAGAGACAATAAACTGAGTAATGAAGAAAGACAAAAAGGGAAAAGAAAACAAAGCAAATTAAAAAAAATAAAAAGAACAAGAAAAGCCCCCAAAAAACAGAAAAAAAAAAAACCCACAAAGAAAAAAGAAATGCCCTCAGGGATCCTTCTGCTGTCTGTGCAAGTTGAGGGGGTAGGTCACAAGCTGCACAGCACTGCCCGGCCAGAATGGGCTCCCAACTCGAGAAAAGGAAAAGAAAACAAACAACTCAAAACAAACAAACAAACAAAAGCCCCAGGATCCCACCAGCATGGCAGCCCAGACCAGGAAGCAGTTCCACACTCAAACGGAGGTCCGCAGCACCCCCAGGAAGAAGCAAAGATGTTACACGGACCCAGGTATTTGAGAGAAAGGAGGCGGAGGTGGTGAGAGGTAATGAAGAAATCAAAAGAAGCAGAAAAAAACACCACCAGCAGCCAACAAATGACACTCAGGGAGCTGGTCAGTGCAGGCAGGTGGAATCCAATCATCTGGTGTGTCCCAGCCAGGAGACTGTGGCTGCAGGAAGCAGAGGGGGCCAAGTGGGGGTGAAGAAGGGTGGAGGGTGGGAAAGCGTATATCTCCAGTTACCGGTTGTTCAGTCTCCTGCTGGAAGCTCCATGAAGCTGCTTTCTCGTACCCCCTATTTGCTGGTCTCTGATAGGAGTCCAAGATGATAGATCTGCACTATGTTAGCTAATAGGGGACCTCCGCATGAACCTCTCCTTGCTCTCCATTCTCTGTTAGTTTTCTCACTCCATTTGCTGCTTAGCTGAGTTCTTTATCTCTTCATTTGATGTTTTAGGGTTTCAGGATTGCTGTTTTCTGTTTGGCTTAGTTTTTCAGATCTTTGCTGTGGAGAATGGCATGGTGTTTCTGCCTCGAGCGCCATGTTGCAGGAAGTCCCCACGACCACTTTTTTATTCTTTCCCTTTATCCCTTCATAATTTTCCCCAAGCAAAGGAACTCACTGTCTATATTTTGCCCAAATATGTTCCAGATGCACTGTAAGTTTTTGCCTCATGCTTCTGTATCAGTTTCGGGGAGGTCATACATCAACAGTCTGTGGATGGATGGGCTCAGACCAAAAATGTGCCTTTGAAAGTGCATAGCATCGCTCTCCTCCAGCAGCTGCAGCCTTTTATTAACGGCTCAGGAGTCTTTCACACCTCCTTTCAAATCTAGTGCGTTTGAAGTAATAAAACAGTGAGCAGTTTACAGACAGGAAATATTAAAATATTTAATTGCCTTTTTTTTTTTTCTTTCTTGGCACAGAGCAGACTGCCTCAGGCTTTCTATAACATATGAACAAAGGACACCTGTCCATGCCTGAATGGACATGAAACGGGGAATTGCTAAATTGGATACATCTGTGACCAAATCTCTGCTTCTAAACCCACATCAAGTCATTTTTTTAAATTAGTTTTCTAACCATTTCCTTTCAATTGCTTTCTATTTTCTTCTTCCTTCTCATCTAGGTTACAACAATCACAGAAGAGAGTAAACTGATAATCATGCCCAAGATGATTCCTTAATCTATTTCAAATAGCAATGGTGTACAACTTGAACCTGAAAATTATTCCCATTGTCCAATCCTGTGGGTTGTAATCCAGGCCTTCAAACGCTTCTCAGAGTAGTAGCTTCTCAGAGTAACAGCTAAATGTTAAAGTATTAATCAAATCACTAAAGCCTTTTGACAACTCCTCTGACTATATGGTGGAGTAAGACAGCCTCTGGTCAAGTCCTAGTTCTACACTTACTAGTCGAGTGACTATAATCCAAAAAACCAAACCTGTTGCCGCTGAGTTGATTCCGACTTACAGCGGCCCTACAGGACAGAGTAGAACTGCCACATAGGGTTTTCAAGGAGTGGCTGTTGGATTTGAACTGCCAACCATAACTATGGACAGGTTATTTATCTTCTTTGAGATTCAGTCTCCTAATC
This sequence comes from Dugong dugon, assembly GCA_030035585.1. Taxonomy (NCBI): domain Eukaryota; kingdom Metazoa; phylum Chordata; class Mammalia; order Sirenia; family Dugongidae; genus Dugong; species Dugong dugon. Next base: position 49,538,608 of record CM057465.1, read on the forward strand.
TGTAAATGGGGATAGTCAATAGTGCATTTTACAAGGGGCAGTTGTGGACATTAAATATGATTCATCAAGTACTCGATGTGTGGTGTTTGGAACATGTGAGTCTTTGTGTTAGTTGTCCTTTTATTAAAATTCAGTCTAAAAGAGAATCGTTCATAAAGCAGAAGAGGGTATGACTAGCACTCTTCTATGAACATACAATAGTACAAGAGTATCTTGCCGAAATCTACATTTGTTTCCTATTGTTACATAATAAATTACCACAGACTCAACTGCTGAACAACATCCATTCATTAGCTCATGGTTATGTCAGTCAGAAGTGTGGCATAAAGTGACTGAAGTGTTCTCTTCTCAAGGTTGCACAAGGCTGAAATCAAGGTGTTAGCCAGCTAAATTCTGGTTTAAAGACACTGGAATAATCTGTTTCCACACTCACATGGTTGTTGGCTAAATTCATTTCCTTGTGGCACTGAGTCCCCATTTTCTTCTTGCTGTCATCCAGGCCTCTCCCAGCTCCTTGAGGCCACTCTCAGCCTCTTTCCATTTGGATCTCTCCATCTTTAAAGCCAACAACAGAAAATTTCCTTTGCATAGAATACCTCTCATGCTTTGATTCCCTCTGACTTCTGCCACCAGGCAGAGACAATTCTGCTTTTAAAGAGGTCATGTGATTAGGTTAGGCCAACCCAGGTAATATTCCTATCTTAAGGTCAACTAAGTAGTAACCTTAATTTCATCTGCAAAATCTCTTTTGCCACGTAACAAAACAAAATCATGGCAGTAACACCAGGGAGAGGAGATCACAGGGGCCATCATAGAATTGACTAACAAAATATTAATAATAGGGGTTGGGATGAAAACCATATAATTTAAGACAGAGCCAGGAAGGAATGTAGCAGCCTCCAAACCACTGTTTCTGGACTCCATCCTTGCTGCCCTCAAATCCAACCTTCATAGAGACACCTGCATTAGTTATCTGAAAAGCAAACCTTATGAGATCCTCATAGTCTATAAGATCAAGTTTAAACCCTTAACCTGATCCACAAGGCCCTCCATGATTTGTCTGGTCTCTCAAAACTATCTTTCAAGCCCCTTGCTAATTCCATGTTTATGCTTTATGACTTAGAAATACCAAACTGCTGATTGTTTCCTTCATTTACCATGATTTTTCTTACCTCTATGACTTTATTCAAGCTGGACCCTCTGCCTGGAATGCCTCCACATTTTCACCACCTCTTTGCCTAGGTAACTCAGATCCTCCTTTAATTTTCTCAAGCATTATCTAATTTACTCATTCATTAATCCAATGAGTAAATATTGAACATCCATTCTAAGCCAGAGACTAGGTTATAGTGATGAAATAAACTCACACAGTCTCTGTCCTGATACAGTATACACTCTCGTTAGGCATATAGACAGTTAAACAAAGAATTACAATGCCGTAGCAAATACAGGCAGTCCCTTGATTATGAAGGAGTTACATTTCTAAATCTGTCTTTAAATCAAATTTGTACATTAAGTCGGAACAGTTAGGGACAGTTCATATCTAACGTATCTAACGTCAGTTAGGCAAATGTTTGTCTTAGTGTGTAGTATGTAGTGTACCTTTCTATGCATAAAAACATTAAAGAAACATTTCCAGATACACTAAAACATCTTTAACATAATAATACAGTAATAATAATGTTTCGATGTATGTCACAAAGTAGCAGCCGTTTGCTATTACGAACCATTGTATGTACCTCAAATTTTTAATATAATAGGCTTTAAGGGGGCTGGTTTGTAAATACAGGTTGTACAAAGTCGGACATTCCTAACCTGGAGACTGCCTGGTTAAGAGGCACTTAACCAGAGAGGGAAGTGTTCTAGAGGAAGTGACATTCAAGCCAAGACCCAAAGCATGGGTAGGAGTCAGCCAGGTAAATGGGGTGGGGGCTAGTTTTCAGACAAAGGAAACAGCATACAAACATCCATGTGTTAGAAAGAACCTGATTACTTTGAGGAACTGAAAACAGCTGAATCTGACTGGAGAATGGAGTACTGGAGGCAGTACAGAGTCTTTCTCTGGGGCAATGGGGAGCCTTTGAAAAGTTTAGGGTTAGGTTGGTGTTTTAGAGAGATCTTCCCCAGCTGGCCTCCAGATAACAGATTAGGGGAGGGACAGACAAAAGGAGAGGAAACCAGCAGAGAGGCCAGGGCAGTTATCCAGATCAGAGGTGACAGTGGCTGGTTTTGTGTAACAGCAATAGTGGTGAAGGGAAATTGACAGATACGAGAGATATGACACCAACAGGAACTTGGTAATGACAGGATATTGGGGGTGAGGGAGAGCAATGCCCATGTTTCTAGTTTAGGCAGCAGGGTGCATGCCAGTGTCCACCACTGACAGAGGGAACATGGGTGGAGAAGCATGTTTGTGGGGGAAGATAATTGTTGCCAAATGACTTCTAGGATAACCAGTAATTTACAGAGCCTATTTCAATTCGTCCTAACCCACCTGTGTGATTCACCTACATTAAGCAACAAAAGAGCCCCAGTTGTTGAATACGTGGGCAAGAAAGGAACACATATAAATGGCACCAGTCACTTGTTCCCCTAATTATTCACTGCTGGTCCCAGGGTAGAAGGTTCTCATCATCTGGGATTTCTTACTCAGCATAGGCAAGGATGATGGAGAATGATGGTAGCAGCCCTTTGCTGTTTCCGCTGAAGTAAGAGCACTTCCCCCCAGATATCTGCATGGCTCACTCTATTCTTCTCTTCTTTCAGATTTCTACTTAAACATTATCTTATCAGAGAGAACTTGATGACCACCCTTTATAAAAGAACAAAATCTCCCACCCACTCCCCAGCATATCCTAGTTTGCTTTATTTTTCTCCATAGCACTTATCACCATCTGACAGATAACGTGTGTATGCGTGTGTGTTATTGTCTCCTTTAGTAGAATATAAATTCCACAAAGGCAAGGACTTTCTCTGTTTATTCACTGCTGAATCTCTACCTCTAAAGCAGTGTTTGGCACACAGTGGGCACCAATAAATATTTGTTGAATGAATGCAGGCATGAAAGTCTGTTGTTCAGGAGAAAATTAGATGAGATTATAAAGATGATATTAAGCTCAACAACAAAGAAAAAAAAGAAACAAACAAAATGATATTAAGCTCATGTTGTTGTTAGCTGCCGTCAAGTTGGCTCCCGACTCATGGCAACCGCGTGCACAATGGGATCAAATCTTTGTGATCCATAGGATTTTCCCTGGCTGATTTTCAGAAGTAGATTCCCAGGCCTTTCTTCCTAGTCTGTCTTGGTCTGGAAGCATCATAGAAACACACAAACCTCCACTAACAGACAGCTGGTGGCTGCACATGAGGTGCTGACTGGCAATTGAACCCAGGTCTCCCGCACAGGAGTTGAAAACTCTACCACTTAACCACCACTGCCCTCTATTAGGCTCACAGGAGTAAATAAATTTTCTCAGGAAGAGAATATAGAGTTAGAAGAGATCCCTGAAGAATTCCAACATTTACTAACCTTTAAATGATGAGCTGTGGGAGAAAAGTCTACAAAAGAGTAAGGTGTTCGTTTTGGCAGCACATATACTAAAATTGGTATGATATAGAGAAGATTAGCATGGCCCATGAACAAAGATGACACACAAAAGAGTTAGAAGGGGCAGTCAGGAAAGCAGAATAAAACCGGGAGAGTGGGGAGTCAGAGAAGCCAACGGAGGAGGGTGGTCATGAAGGCGGTGTCAATAGCAGCAAAGGCAACCAAGAAGACAAGAAAAGGGCTGGGAAGTCTCCACTGAATTTAGAAACCAAGCTGTCATTAATGGCATTTATTGAGAGCAATTTAGGGGAGAGGTGAAGATGAGGGACAGATTTCAGTGGACTTAGGAGCAAAAGGCAAGAGAGAAGGGGTAAGAAAGGAGTAGGCGAGGGAGGTAACTGAAGGGATACAGAGTTGAGGAGAGTTGTTTTTCTTAATATTGTAGAAGTCTGCACAAATTTCAAGGTTGGTGGGAAAAACACAGTAAAGACGAAGAGGTTTAAGATAAGAGAGAGCAAGAAGATAATATGAGATCTCTGAAGTACAGGAAGGGAGGCTTCCTTCTTCTGGAAGCCTCCTCTGACCTTCCTCTGCTCCTTCTGTTCTCCATCCTCCCCAGGACAGCTTGGATCAAGTGGGTATAGGTCTATTATTGTCTTAACCAGTGGAATTGTAATTTTGTTTATGTCACTATCATGCCAATGGGTTAGGAGCTTAATTAGGAAAAGGTTCACTTCTGATTCATCTTTTCATCCCCAAGAACTAACACAGAATCTGGCACATAGTAGATACTCAGTAAATATATGATAAATGAATGCATGAACAGACAAAGTAGACATACGGACTGATGGATTCAATAAGTATACCTTGAATGCCTATTTTGTGCCAGGCTCTGCTCTGGGCTCTGGTATTTGAGGAGCAGAAAACAAAGCCCATGAACAAGTGAATTGAGGCAAGGACACAAAGAGACATATGGAGGAAAAAGAAAAAAGCAGACAAATGAAACATCATGAACAAGCACTTCATAAATTCAAGAATGCTTATGCTTTAGAAGGGACACCATGCCTCTTCACAGACAATTTTTTCATGTTTGAGGGGAGGATTTACTTACCATTTATTAGGATTGATTATAGTCTTGCTTCCTCATCTTCTGTTTTTCATGATACTTGTAATCTGTGAATCACTTGCTTGAATTTGCCTTTCTCCATAAACTCTCGAAAGTGGATTATACTGGTTTTCCAGCCCTTTACCAAAAGAGAGACATAGCCCCAAGCTTCCAGAGTACAGTAGTGTTAAAGCCCTGACTGTGGATTATTTTAATGTTCCTTCCCACTCAGGACCCCTGGTCATCATTATGTTCTCCTACAGAGATTAATCAGAAAAGAGGAGAACGGAGGTGGGGAAACACCCATACAAACATTCCCCTGCAGGCCAACAGCCACTAAAAGAAGGGTGTTAGGAGATGTTGCTCAAACATTTGAGTCATTAGTGTACATCCCAGGAACACCTGGGCCCCATAGATGGGAGTGATTGAGTGATTTAGGCAACATCATACAATAACATTACAATGATGCCAAGAAGCTATCTTAGATCACTTATGCAAGTGACAGAAAATTTATCCACACAAGTATAAAGGGAATATGGCAGTCACTTGGAACATTTAAACAGGAGTGTACTAGGGTTGGTGTCACCCAGTGCAGTAACTCATGGTGTCACCCCCTCATGCTAACTACCACAATATTGTAGCTAAAACACCAGAAAATTTGACAAAATCAGCCACTATAAAAACACTGGCAGCAACAAAAACAACAGCAAGTGCTTGTAGCTCATGCAGATGAAACCACGTGATTTAAAGCACAATTGTATCTGGGTAATAATGACAGCTCTGACCAGAGTGCATTAGAAGGTTCAAAAAGTAAATTAGCATAGAGTTTAGGCTTGTAGGTATACTGATACATGTAAGCTGGGCTTATGAAAAAAATTTTTTGTTGTTATAAGTAACTACAGGGATTTTTTAATCAAAAAGAATATACTTCTGATGAAACACTGCACAAAAATTTTATAGACAGTCATTTTGGTGTCACTCCCTCTGGCAGCGTCACCCGGTGAGGTTTGCACCCTTCATACCTCTCTAGTGATGTCACTGCATTTAAGAATCCACATCCTGAAGGCTCTTGGAGATCAGAGGCTAATCAATACTTGTTTTCCCTTTACTTAATTCCCTTACTGTAGTCATATGTTCAAAAGAAGAATAGAATCCTTCAATGGCTCTTTTTATTCTGAAACCCAGTTTCTAACCTTGGTTTGACCCTTTACTCTTGTACACTTATGCTCTTTCCTCAATGATATTATCTAATTGAACAATCACTTCTACATTGATTGTTCCCAAATTCTTGGCTCTGAGCTCGGACCTACATTTCAATCTTCCTGTTGAATATCTGGGTGTCCCTCCAATACCATAAAGCAAACACGCTCAAAACCAAACTCATCCTCTTCCTTCACAAAACCAGTTCCTCCACCTGACTTCCCAGCTTCTGTTAATGGTGCTACTGTTGTACTGCAGGAGAAGGATGTGGCAGTCTGCTTCCATAAAGATTACAGCTTTGGAAACCCTATGGAGCAGTTCTATTCTGTCCTATAAGGTTGCTCTGAGTTGAAATCAGCTTGATAGCAACGGGTTTGGTTTTTCTGGTTTTACTGTTCTACCAGAAACCTCAGTCATCTTTGACCCCTTCCTCTCTTTTATCCTTCCCTTACATCTCTTCTTAAATTCGATTGCAAAGTATTCTAGGACCCAGTTTTAGCATGTCATTCCCATCCATCCTCCTTAACATTCATCTCCATCTGTTATTCTCATTACCTCCACCCTAGTTCAAATTCTTACCTCTTCTCATCTGGACTATTGTAAGGAATCTTGGTGGCCCAGTGGTTAAAGCACTCAGCTGCTAACCAAAAGGTCAGCGGTTTGAACCCACCATCTGCTCCACAGGGAAGAAGATGTGGCAGTCTGCTTCTGTACAGATTTACAGCCTTGGAAACCCTTTGGGGAAGTTCTGCTCTGTCCTATAGGGTCACTATGAGTCGGAAATCGAATGAATGGCAGTGAGTTGTTTGGTTTTGGACTACTACAAACACTATTATTGGGAAAAGAAAACTTCACAGCCAGAGAAACTTGGATTCAAACCCTGGTTTCATCCCTTTCCAGTTGTGTGATTTGGACCAATTTTCCCAAATCCACTAAGTTTTCATTTCCTCATAAAAATGATGGCTCATTTCAAGATTATGTAACATAATGCATGTTAAAGAGCCTAGCACATAATTATGCTCAACTAATGCTACTTTATTTCCCTCACACTTACACATCCACCCCAACCTGGTACCTTAACTGATCTCCTTTCCTCTTTAGTTCATTCCACATATCACTTACTGCTCCAAGGATCGACTCTTCCCCCAAAGAGTGTTCTCATGATGTCTTTCTGTACTCATAAGCCTCTAATGTCTTCCCCTTTTCTACAAAAATAACACCCAGCTCCTTCCTTGCCCTCCACAGTATCACCAAGCTACTTTCGCATCCTCCGTCTTCCAAATTGGCCTTCTCAGTCTTCCCCAACACCCCATGTTTTTACCATGTTGATCTTTCGACTTGGTATGTCTTTCTCATTAATCTCTACCAGTCAGAAGTCTACCTGTCCCTTAAAGAAGGAACTCAAATGCTATCCCCTTTCTGAAGCTGAATTCAGATAACTACATAGAATTTCTTCTACTTTTAAATCCCACTTCACTCTCTCAATATCTGTATTACGGTATTTGTTACAATCTACTTCATACTATATATATATTCATTTGCATACTTGTCTTATCCCAGTGTAAGACTGTATACTGTCTAACTTATTGTTTATCTCCAAAGCCTCGTACGTTTCATTTACTCAGCATTCAAGAAATGGTCTGAATTGATCTTAAGGCGATGTCCCTAGAATAATAGCACTCATCTGTTAGAATAAAGACTCCACAGGGGCAGTAATTTTTGTCTATTTTAATCACTGATATATTCCAAGCATCTGAAACAGTGCTTAAAATACAGTGCATGCTCAAAAAATATCTAGTGAATGATTTTATAATGCAACATTTTCCCTGAGCCAAGAAAAAAATCCCATATAATCCATTTTTTTAAGGTTATGCCAATTAGTAAAACCCAAGCTCTGCATGGGGCCCTCGTGGCACAGCGGTTAAGAGCTCAGCTGCTAACCAAAAGTGCAGTTCGAATCCAGCAGCAGCTCCTTGGAAACCCTATGGGGCAGTTCAACTCTGTCCTATAGGGTTGCTATCAGTCAGAATCAACTGGACAGCAATGGGTTTTTGGTTTTTTTAAAGCGCTGCACAGTCTTATAATCTCAAAGCAGGGATATTATATCCCTGTATCACTGACAGGAAAGGGGCACCAGGTGTTCACCCAGGAAGAGCACCAAAAGAAGGAGAGCCCTGTCCACATGCCCTCGGGTGCCCTTCCCCAAACAGGCTTCTTCACAGCTGCCTGATACCCTCCACTTGCCCAATATACACCTCTCTGTCTGGCTTAGACACCGGGCCTGCAGTTTGGCAGGGGTATAAATTAAAGCCCAAGAGAACAATCACAGGAATGCTGGCCTCTGGAGTTAAGGCCAGCCAACAGTATGATTCAGGCACTGAATGTCAACTCCCTTGGCTTCAGTCAGAGTCCTGTGAGGAATCATTCACAAGCCCAGTCAGGGTCAAAAAGACACTGCTGAGTTGGTCAGGATCCATAAGCAGGTGGCAGACACCATTTTGCTGGCTCTGACCAATCTTTAAACTGTGTTTGTAGATCTAGCCTGTTCACTCCCTGTTATGGTGGGTTGGGAGCAAAAAGAGAATGGGGAGCACAAAACCTTAAAAGTCAGAGAGACATGGTTCTGAATGCTTACTCCACCATTAACTAGCAGTGAGGCTGTGGGCATATTATCAACCTCCCAGGCTTCAGATTTCTTATCTCTAACATAAGATTAATAATATCTTCCTTACAACATTGTTGTAAGAATTAATGATAATATATGTAAAACATCAGGCCCATAGCTATTGTTGTTGGTGTTATTACTATTATTAGAATAGAAAATCAAAGGAAATAATCAGAGATTAAGCCCGTATTCCTAACACAATCCTAAGAATTCATCTTTACTGATTCTCTCAAATATGGCTCATTTCGTCCCTTTGCAGAATAATGAGATTTCTGAGAAAAATAATCAAGTGTCAATACTAATAATTCTAAAACCTCATCAGCAAGAAAAAGTTTCAAATGAATTATTGGAACTTACCCGCAGCAGAAAGTTCATTGGCGTGTACTAGTTTTCCCCATCCCTTGAACCTCAAGACTCTTAACTAATGATGGAGGTTCCTGAACCTCTAAGTCACTGCCACCCACAAGGATTTCACCTCTTCTAGCAGTTTGCCTGTTCTCCTCCTCTATCCATTTATCACCCTTCCATAAGTGCATGCAGTGCACATGCACACACACCACACACACTTCAGGCTCCCTCAGTCATCCTGACCCATCCTGAGCTCTCACTCACACCCACTCTCATTCATATTCTCATGGCTACCAGACTCGGGGGGCTAAAGGAAGGGATTTTTTTTTTCTTCACAGTAGCCACAATCTGCCAAAAATGCCAACAAGCTTGGCAATCACAACAACTACACATGCTTACTCAACTGTCACTCATTTTTTTCACTCATTAGATAAGTAAAATCCCTGTCTGATTGTATCTGAAATACATACTTTCTAATGTTTATCTTGTATCCCATATCTTATAAATATACATCCTATATACATAAATCACCCAAGTTACTAAATGTTATATTTTCCCTCCTTGTGGGCCATCCTGGATGATGTAGCCACTTACTGAACTGTCAGATTCTCTTCTGAGCTCCTCAACTAATTCTGTAATACTGAAACTAAGACTGATTCTGGAACATTCCTCCCATTGGCTTTGGAAGCAAGGCAGCATATTAGCCATTCCACTCTATATCCTGGAGTCTAGTGGAGCTGGCCTCTGGAACCTAAAACTGAAATAGAGAAGTTGTTGGAGAATTATCTTACCGTGTCCCATAGCATCCATCTTATTCCCTAATTCCCAACATTTACCCAAGTCTCTCAAAATCTCTTAGCTTTATTCAGTCACCTCTTCTCCTTCTGGCTTCCGTCCACCCAATCCAGGCCTGAAACATCTCTTATTTCGCTATTGCCACCACCTCTTAACTCTAGTATCTGCCTCCAGGCCAACATCACTTCTGCCCTACTCCCTTCAAAAATGTATTTTTTGGCGCAGTGGTTTTTCTGGACCTACACGCTTTGTAAATTACTCCACTGCTCAAAAACACTTATTGTTTCCCATTTTCATATAAATTCTAACTCCTAGGAGTATCCCATGAAGCCCTCTGTTATCTCATCCCCACCAGTTTCATCTCTTGCCACACTCTTGCTTGCTGTATCCTGAACTAACTATGAACACGCCATGTTGTTTCATTTCTTCATCCCTGTTATCATGCTGCTTCCTCTGCCTGGAAAAGGAACATCCTTCTTTACTTACCTTCCAAACCTGGAAAACTCTTAATTCTCCTTCAACAATCTGCTCAAGCCTGACCTCACCAATGAGAGTTGACAGCTCCCTCCATTCCGTCACCACTTTTCCTCATTCTTTTATTTGTACTATTTTATCTATTAGGAGTCCTGGTTGTGCAGTGGTTAAGTATTCAGCTGCTAACCAAAAGGTAGGCAGTTCAAATCCACCAGATGCTCCTTGGAAACTCTATGGGGTAACTCTACTCTGTCCTATAAGTTAGCTATGAGTCAGAATTGACTCGATGGCAGTGGGTTTTGTTTTGGGTATTTTATCTGTTAGAGGATCCCTGGTGGTGCAAAGGTTAAGCGCTTGGCTGCTAACTGAAAGGTCAGCAGTTTGAACCTACCAGCAGCACGACAGGAGAAAAGACCTGACGTTCTGCTCCTATAAAGATTACAACCTAGGAAACCCTATGGGAGAGTTCTACACTATTATATACAGTTACTATGAGTCAGAATCAGCTCAACAGCACACAACAACAACATTATAACTATTATATTTAATGAACTTTATTGCTTTGTTTTTGCCTCAACTACTAGGCTATGAGTGCCTTGAGAGTGGGAACAATATCTCACTTACCTTTGACTCTCTAGTGACACACAAAATGCATAGCATATAGTAGGTGCTCTATAAACATTTACTGCATTGACCTTTCCCAACTCCTCACAGGAGTCTTTTGATGAAAATGTGTCCTAAAATCACATCAGCTTTAAAAGACTAATATTGAAAATATCTTCCTACATTAATTGGTCACAGTATCATTTCATATTCCAGGAACCCCTGCAATATCTCTTTTTAAAAAACAATTTTTCTTAGAAAGTCATCTCATTTTGTCTGTTTGAACAACCCTAAAAACTTTGGTGTTTGTTTTGAAAGTGAAAAGTGCCTTAAAATGCACTTTGTGAAGTTGGACAGGGTTGAGAAGAGACTCACAGAGATGATTAAAGGCTGGAAAATAGACTACGGGAACTAGAAGGAAAGGCTAAAAGCAATTTAGTAACCAACATCAAACATATGAAAAGTTGTTATTACCAAGGAGAGGGATGGGCTGATGATGTCCATACTTTCTAAGTAGAGAGCAATAGGAAATGAGGCAAGCTGCAGCATAGAAGACTTGGGTTTGCTAGAGAAACTTTCCTGGCCAAAACATTGCTAAACACTGAAGGCTACAACAGAAATGATGCCTTAATATCTCCTTCTCCAGAATTATACAAACATAGGAAATTTTCCCATCTGGAATGCTCCACATGCAATACTGCCTAAACACAGGCATGAGATTTTACAGTTCTGAGGGACAGTTGCCAGATGACACATAGATAGTTGGCACCCTGGGCACACATGACCTGTGTCTTAGGCTGGGTTCTCTAAAGAAGCAAAACCAGTGAACCAGGTTTATCTCAAGGAAATGGCTCATGTGGTTGTAGAGGCTAGCAAGTCCCAAGTCTGTGGGTCAGGAGTCAGGATGGCAGCTTCTCTTGACTCACGTGGCTGCAGGGGCTGATGAACCCAAGATCAGAAGGCAATATGGCAGGCCAGTGGCTCAAGTCCCAAGAACCAGAGGTCAGATGACGACAAGCCAGATGCAGGATCCAGAGCAAGCAAAAGCCAGCAAGCTTTGCCAGAACATCCAGATATACTGGATGCAGGCCACACCCCTGAGGAAACTCCCCTTTCAACTGATTGGCTGATCACATCATGGAGATGATTACATTATATCACAAAATGGAGGATAACTACATCCTTACATAACTGCCAAATTGCATCATTACATAACTGCCAAACCACTAAGAATCATGGCCCAGCCAAGTTGACACACAACCTTAACCATCACAATCCACCCTTGTCAACTTGGCACCTGTATAGATCTCCTTAAACCATAGACAATCTCTAGATAAAGACAATTATAAAGTCATACTAGTACCTAACATCATACAACTAACATGCATGCAACCAAAAACGTACTAGCCCCATTTACATCTTATATTTTATTAGTGAAGAAAACACAAATATTTGATGCACACATACAAGGAAGCATTACTCATAACAATTACAGTCCTCATTTCTGAACTTGTCTGTGGTCATAACTGGTATTTGGAACTACTTTCTTCCACTACCCATTCTCTATTCCCTTTACTGTCTGCAAGCACCTCAGCTGGTCATAGTTCTTTGCCTGGTGGGGTGACCCAAACCTTCTTTCCTGAAGGGTCTGGGCCATTAGTAGTCATGTCAGAATTGGGTTGCTGTAGTTTCCCATTGACTTTAATCACAGGGTATCATAGTACTAAGAGACATCCTAAGGGATCTCCTGCATTCCAGACATACTCTTCTATGCCCACATTATGTAATATCAATCCAATTTCCCCTTGGTAATCAGGATCATCACACCAGCCAATATGGCGACTCACTTCTTTGCCTGTTGATCCAGAGACATGAGAAGCCCAAAATGGCTGGATAGCATTCTTAACTTCCAGTTCTAATGGAATCAGTGTTGTGTCTCCTGGTGGGAACATTCCTCACTTTTGAAGACCTCTAGACCCAAAGATCATAGAGTCACAGGGACAGGAAGCAAAAATTTTGTGAATGGGTCACTAGGAGTAATAATGAGTGGTTCCACTCCCATTTCTATCACTTGATTCCAGTTTTGTTGGTTTTCTTAATAAATTGAGATAAGCTCTTCTCTATCCCTCATAAGAGTCATGGTTATGACTGACAAAAAAGTCTCAAAATATTCACAAATAGAAGCCTATGCAATGTGCAATTGCAGTTCTTAGGCATTCATTTATCTTAGAGTCAAACTATGGCAACCATTAAACTTCAACAATGCTACCCAATGACTTCAATTTTTACCTATTTAATGGTGACTATGTATTTGTTGTTATTGCCATCAAGTTGGCTCTGACTCATGGTGACCCTATGTAAACAGAATGAAACACTGCCTGATTCTGCACCATCTTCATGATCATTGGTATGTTTGAAACCATTGTTGCAGATGTTATGTCAATCTATCTCATGAAGGTTTCCCTCTTTTTTGCTGACCCTCTACTTTACAAAACATGATGTCCTTTTCTAGCAATTGGAAAGGTAAATAATATGAAAAATTGTGCCAGAAGGTTGGAAATAAGATCTGAATATAATAAAATTCAATACAATAAACCTTAGTGCGTGAGTGTTTCCATAGTCCCTATGAAGCAGGTAAGTGGAGTGGCTTGGTAAATTCATTTCAGTACCATCAGCGTTCTCTTGACAGGGTCTATGGCCATTCAAGCCTGTGATTTTGCATTGTTTGTTTAATCCAATTTCAATTTCATTATGAATCATACTTGGCCGGACACTGAGTATTGCTTTCATTGAGATGAATAAATGCATACCTGTTCAAAACAAGAAAGAGCCTTTGGGAATTCATTGGCAGGATTTCAAAAGCTCAAGATTTAGATCTTATAGATGACTAAGAGGTAAGCTGACCTTAAAAAACTTTGAGGACATATTGTCATGGACATTGAGAGTAGTTGTCAGGTGCTTGGCAATGAATTAACAATGCATTTGGCCTTATGTGGTATCTATTGCCTGAGGTTTTAAGTCATTGATATTATGCCAAGGGAAAAAAAAATTAACTTTGAATTCCAAACACATATATATATATACAGAGAGAGAGAGAGAGAAAGAGAATTGGCCCAGAGCTCAGCCTCTGGGTCTTTCTTCAGTATATATTTCATATGAAGTTTATATATTGTCCACTTTTTTTTAATATCACTAAAAAAAAAACCAAATCCGTTGCCGTCGATTCCGACTCATAGTGATGCAACAGGACAGAGTAGAAATACCCATAGGGTTTCCAACGAGAGCCTGGTGGATTCGAACTGCTGACCTTTTGGTTAGCAGCTGAGCTCTTAACCACTGTGCCACTGGGGTCCTATCACTAAAAAAGATAGGTCATATAATGAGAATTCTGCATATTCAATTGGCTGGGTTTCATTCAGGTGTCTGGGGAAATAATTCTTGCCAAAATTAAGCAGTAAGATACTAGCAAGGGTGTTATACACCATTGTACTTTGAAGGGTTTGTCAATTCAGGTACATTTTAAATTCAAATTAGATATCAAATTAGTATATGATAATAATTTGTGCATGTTTATTCCAAGATTGTCCTCTTTCCATTCCATAGAACTCCATTTAAAAATCATTTAAAAGGCGGGAGGGTTAGAACTCATTGGTCCAAGCTTGGATTTAGAGGTTAGCTGCCCTCTGGATATGAAGGACTTGAAAGAAATTGTCAGTGACTCTGGAAGTGTTTTGAAGCTGCTTTTGCTGATAGGAATCTATGATGGTGGACCCATTTTGCAACCCTGAATTGTTTTTACTGCAAGCTGTAGGTTACCTGTAGTTTCAATGGACTACTGTGTATGCTTTATTTTCCTCCCTTTTCCTGTTGGAAAAACAGCTGGAGAACAGACATCCTGCTGTTCTGAGCCTGGGGCCTTGGAATATTAACAGGAAGCCACAATAAGCATCTTTATTACTTCACCTGTGGCATAAATGGCAGAAAGAATGGAGCCCATCAGAGGAACTGATTTAAAACAGAATGAAGCAGTTTGTGGACCAGATGTCTGAACATCCAAGAAATTGCCACTGGCCTAATAAATTGGTTTCCTTTGTGTAGGATGAAACCAGAGGGATGAGAAAAAGTCAGTTTCCTACAGAAAGGAGTAAAGGCATATCTCAATAGCCTGTAGTAATGAGTGGAATAAAAATACTTGGTGTATTAGACCAAGAAGTTGCATCACCTAATTTATATTAGTTGCTTTTAGCTTTTAACAAAAGTTGGGGGAGTGGATGATAGGGGTATGTAGGTGGGAAAGGGGGAAGCTAATAGTTTCATAAGATACTTTCATGTGTTTTCCATCATGTGTAATTACTCATCCTAAGGCAAGAGGAATACTGCATAAACATCATTTCAAATATCTTCCCAGGTTTTTTTGGTCGTGGTTTTTTTTTGGGGGGGAGGGGAGTGGAGGAATGAGAGAGGAGGGGAAGTAAGTATAAGCATCAATGTCCCTGTTCTCCAGACAAGGAGTTAGGGCAAGACAGGTTATACCTGTCTCAGCCTGTTTTTGTAATGTCTACATTATAATGGGTCAGAAATATCCCTGGAAGTGGAATTTCATCTTCCTGATGCAGATCCATCTTCCCCTCCGTAGACTGAGGCATGGAAAAAAATAATTTTATTCAATAAAAAGCATTTCCCTTGTAAACATAAAAATGAGCTACTGAACATAAGTACAAAAAAGGGAATAATAATCTTAACATTCATTATTGAACACACACTGGAATCCTCATTCCACTATACCTAGAAACATTTCACACCTATACCAAATCAAGCCCATTGCTGTCAAGTCCTTTCTACTCATGGTATCACCACGTGTGTCAGAGTAGAACTATGCTCCATAGGGTTTTCAATGACTGTAATCTTATGGAAATAGATAACCAGGATTTTCTTCCACAGCACCACTGGGTGGATTCAAACCACCAATCTTTTGGTTAGTAACCAAGCACAAACTGTTTGTGCCACAGAGGGACATGTTATTTGTTGTCGAGTCGATTCCCACTCATAGCAGCCCTACAGGACAAAGTAGAACTGCCCCTTTTCCAAGGAGTGCCTGGTGGATTTGAACTGCCAGCCTTTTGGTTAGCAGCCATAGCTCTTATGCACTACACCACCAAGGTTTCCAATTCAACTATAAGGTGCTTAATTTCTTCTAGCCTTGCATCCATTCAGTCTACCAAATTTGCTAAATACACTTAAGAAGGGGAATACAGCAGCACGAATTCAGACACTACTTCTTATTACAGTCCTCAGGATAGGGATTCTAGAAACCCATAATATCATGTAATAACTGTGGGTCCACAAATCAGACAGATCTCAGCTCAAAACCCAGTTATCCCACTTTTAGTTACATGAACTTGGATAAGTTACTGTGTTGTTGTTAGGTGCCATTGAGTTGATTTCGACTCATAGCAACCCCGTGTGACAGAGTAGAACTGCCCCATAGTGTTTTCTAGGCTGAAATCTTTATGGGAGCAGATCACCAACTCTTCCTCCCACGGAGCCCTTGAGTGGGTTTGAACCACCAACATTTTGGTTTGCAGAGAAGCACTTAATCATTGTGCCACCAGGGCTCCTTTAAGTAACTATATGTTCCTGAATGTAAGGAAGTCCTCCATTCTCCCAAGGAGAAGATTGAAAACTCTTTTTCTACCAGCTGGAATTATATAAACATTTAGGAATATATAGGAAATTATCAAATGCCTATTTATGATGCTTAATTTACTAATTTTGTCACACAAAAATATTTAAAATCATGTAAAATATCAATTTAGAAAAATTTTTACTCTCACATCTTATGAAACATTTTCTTTAAATTCCTAACATGGATCCTTGGCATCAGTGTCACCTGACATGTCTGCACTATGTATCATCTTCATATTCATATGCACAGTTTAATGCTGTTAACAGAAATCTTACCCCAAACCACGAGTACCCATTCATATAACATTAAGACAATTGCTTTGTTTATTCATCCTGTAGGTGAATATCTGTGCTGTTGTGTTCACTTAATGTAATATAATCACTGATGTATTGCTTTTGAAAGACCTCACTCTAAAGACTGTTTATGATGTCGTCCAACCCTTGAATTATCAGATCACCACCCACACCACCCTCCACCCCAAGAATAATAAATAAATTTCTGTCAAATTTCTTTGTCTGCTTTTTTAGTGATTCTGCAGCTGGCTTCTATAAGCATCTGAAACTACCATTTTTCTGAGGTCATTTCAGGCTAATGTGGCTTTAGAATTTGAATAAGTGTCCCATAATTTCAGATACTTTATAAAGATTGAACTATAAGGAGGTCCCCTCCTTCCTGAGGAATAGGTTTGGAAACTATTTCTTCTTATATTTTAACACATACAGTAGTAGTTAATTTCTCTAAGCCTCTGTTTCCTCCATTGTTGAACAGAGCTAATAATAATACTTTATTCACAGAGTGGTGGTGAGGACTAATGAGATGATGCATCAAGATGACACTTAGCACAGTGCTGAGCACCTAGAAAGTACTAATTGCTACTGTCCTAGTCTGGAACTCCACAAATGAAAAATGCAAAACTTGAAGAAATACGTCCAAGAAAACTCACAAAGATCTAAGATGAGACGTACAAGAACATGTTAAAGGAACTTGGATTATTATTCCAAAGGGAAAAAAATGAGTCGTATATTAAATGGGTTTCTAAAACAGAAAGAGCTCTTAAACAAAGAATAATAAGCATTTCTGTTTTGCTTTCTTCCTCAGCAAAATGTTCATGGTGTGGCTCCAAATGACATCATAAAGACTTATGTCATATAGAAGGAAGAATTTCTATTTAGTGAAGAATATGAAAAAATTGAACCATGTTGTGATAGAGGCTATGAAGTACTTTAAAAACAAGGGATCACTTTGGTATGTTTTCGTCTAAAGGAAGTGTTGTTGACGGAATGATTTTTTAAGGTCCCAACTACCCCATGCTTCTACAAATTGAGATGAGCAACTGTATGAAATGAAAGTATGGGAATATAACACTGGTAGTAGTTATATGAAAAGATGGCATATTTTGATGAATACTTTGAGTATCAAGCAAAGTTAGTTTTTATTGTCCCTAATCAGGGGATTTGTGTCCCTGCATAGACTGTCACTACTGTTAGAAAAAGTATAAACCTTAGGACTACCTAGACCTGGGTTCAAATCCCATTTTATCCTTGCTGTGTAACCACCACCCATCGGTCAGTTTGTCATAGTGTGGTGACTTGTGTTTTGCTATAATGCTGAAAGCTGTGCTACTGGTATTTCAAACACTAGTGGAATCTCCCATGGCAGACAGGTTTCAGCGGAGCTTCCAGACTAAGATAGACTTGGAATAAATGGCCTGGAAATCTATTTCCAAAAATCAGCCAATGAAAACCCTATGGATCATACCAGAATATTGTTAGATATAGTGCTAGAAGATAAGCCCCCTAGTTTAGAAGGCACTACATAATAGACACAATAATGGGCTCAAACATACATTTTGAGGTACTACATAATAGGCCCAACAATGGACTCAAACATATATTTCTAGAAATTCATCCATTTCCTCTAGGTTCTCAAATTAGTTGGAATATAATTTTTCATAGTATTCTGTTATGATTCTTTTTATTTCATTTGGGTCTGTCATAATGTCCCCCATTTCATTTCTTATTTGGATTATTTGCTTCCTCTCCTGTTTGTTTTTTTTTTTGGTTGTTGTTGTTAGTTTGTTTTTTGTTACTTTTGTTTTCTTCTAAAGGAAGTGTATGATCATGAAGATGGCACAGGACCTGGCAACATATCATTCTGTTATACATAAGGTTACCATGAGTCAGAGCCAACTGGCCAGCAACTAACAATAACAAATATAACCTTAAACATACTTCTGAAATGTTTCATCATCTACAAAACATGAATGCTGAAAGCAGTGCTCAAAGGGCAATTTATAGCAATAAACACACACATCGAAAAAGAAGAATGGGACAAAATCAAAACATTAGCTCTACAACTCAAACAAATAGAAAGAGAGCCACAAAAGAAGCCCACGGGTACCAGAAAAAAGGACATAACAAAGATCAGAGAAGAAATAAATGAAATAGAGAACAGAAAAACAGTAGAAAGAAACAACAAGACCAAAAACTGGTTCTTTGAGAAGATCAACAAACCATTGGCCAAAGTAACAAAAAAAAAAAAAAAACAGGAGAGGAAGCAAATAATCCAAATAAGAAATGAAATGGGGGACATTACAACAGACCCAAATGAAATAAAAAGAATCATAACAGAATACTATCAGAAATTATATTCCAACTAATTTGAGAACCTAGAGGAAATGGGTGAATTTCTAGAAATATACTACTTACCAAAACTAACACAAACTGAGATAAAAAATCTGAACACGCTCATAACAATAGACAAGATCAAAGAAGTAGTAAAAAAAAAAAAACTCCCAACCAAAAAGAAGCCCTGGCCTGGACAGCTTCACTGGAGAATTCTACCAAACATTTAGAGAAGAGCTCACACCATTAGTACTCAAACTATTTCAGAGCATAGAAAAGGAAGGAGTACTCCTAAATTCATTCTATGAAGCCAGCACAACCATGATAACAAAGCTAGGCAAAGACACCACAAAAAAAGAAAATTACAAGCCAATATTTCTCATAAATATAGATGCAAAAATTATCAACAAAATTCTAGCCAACAGAATTCAGCATCATATTAAAAAAAATAATAAACCACAACCAGGTATGCAAGGATGGCTTAACATTAGCAAATCAACATAATTCACCACATAAATAGAACAAAAGAAAAGAATCACATAATCATCTCAATCGACACAGTAAAGGCATTAGATAAAGTCCAACACCCATTTCTGATAAAAACTCTCAATAAAACAGGAATAGCAGGGAAATTCCTCAACATAAAAAAGGGCATGTATACAAAACCAGAAGCTGTAGTGGCAGAGTGGTTAAGCTCTCAGCTGTTAACCAAAAAGTCAGCAGTTCAAATCCACCAGCCACTCCTTGGAAACCCTGTGGGGGAAGTTATACTCTGTCCTATAGGGTCACTATGAATCAGAATCAACTCGATGGCAACAGGGTTTTTTTTTTTTTTTTTTGTATACAAAACAAACAGTCAACATCATTCTCAATGGAGAGAGGATGAAAGCATTCCCCCTAAGAATGGGAACAAGACAAGGATGTCCTTTACCACCACTCCTATTTAACATTGTGCTGGAGGTCCTAGCTAGAGCAATAAGGCAAGAAAAAGAAATAAAGGGCATCCAAATTGGAAAGGAAAAAGTTAAACTATCCCTATCACAGATGATAGGAACGTATACATAGAGCATACCAAAGAGTCTACAAGAAAACTTCTGGAACTAATAGAAAGAGTCAGCAGAGTAGCAGGATACAAAATCAATAAACAAAAATCAGTTGGATTCCTATACATCAACAAAGAGAACTTTGAAAAAGAAATCAGGAAAACAATACCACTTATAATAGTCCCTAAAAAGATGAAACACTTAGGAATAAATCTAACCAGGGTCGTAAAACACCTATATAAAGAAAACTACAAAACACTATTGCCAGAAACCAAAAGAGACCTATATAAATGGAAAAACATACCATGCTCATGGATAGAAAGATTCGACATTGTGAAAATTTCAATCTACCCAAAGCAATCTACAGATGAAATGCAATCCCGATCTAAATACCAGCAGCACTCTTTAAAAGATGGAAAAACTAATCACCAACTTAATATGGAAAGGAAAGAAGCCCAGATAAGCAAGCATTTTCGAAAAAAAAGAACAAAGTAGGAGGCCTCACACTACCTGATCTCAGAATCTACTATACAGCCAAGATAGTCAAAACAGCCTGGTACTGGTATGACAGACACATGGACAAATGGAACAGAATAGAGAACCCAGACATAATCCATCCATCTATGGTCAGCTGATCTTTGACAAAGATCAAAGTCTTAAATGGGAAAAAAACAGTCTTTTTAACAAATGGTGCTGGCAAAACTGCATGTCCACCTGTAAAAAAATGAAACAGGACCCATACCTCACACCATACACAAAAACTAACTCAAAATGGATCAAAGACCTAAATATAAAACCTAATATGATAAAGATGATGGAAGAAAAAACAGACAATGCTAGGGGCACTAATACATGGCATTATGGATTAAATTGTGTCCCCAAAAAATATGTGTCAGCTTGGCTAGGCCATGATTCCCAGTACTGTGTGGTTGTCCACTATTTTGTTATCTCATGTGATTATCTTATATGCTGTAAACCTTAACCTCTATGATGTTGATGAGGTAGGATTAGAGGCAGTTATGTTAATGAGGCAGGACTCAATCTACAGGATTAGGTTGTATCTTGAATCAATCTCTTCTGAGATATAAAAGAGAGAAGTAAGCAGAGAGGGGAAGGACCTCATACAGAGCTGGTCCTTTGGACCCAAGGACCTTGCACTGAGAAGCTCCTAAACAAGGGGAAGATCGATGACAAGATATTTCCCCAGAACAGACAGAGAAAGCCTTTCCCAGGAGCTGGCACCCTGAATTCAGACTTCTAGCTTCCTAGACTGTGACAGACTAAATTTCTGTTTGTTAAAGCCATTCACTTGTGGTATTTCTATTATAGCAGCACTAGATGACTAAGACAGTATTGTATTTATGTCATGTGTCTTAGTTATCTAGTGCTGCTATAACAGAAATACCACAAGTGAATGGCTTTAACAAAGACAAGTTTATTCTCTCACAGTCAAGTAGGCTAAAAGTCCAAATTCAGGGCATCAGCTCCAGGAGAAGGCTTTCTGTCTCTGTCGGTTCTGGAGGAAGGTCCTTGTGATGCATCAGTCTTCCTTTGGTCTGGGAGCATCTCAGCACAGGAACCTCAGGTCCAAAGGATGTGCTCTGCTCCCGGCACTGTTTTCTTGGTGGTATAAGGCTCCCATGTGTCTCTGCTTGCTTCCTTCTTATATCTCAAAAGAGGTTGGCTTAAGACACTATCCAGTCTTGTACACCTCATCAGTATAACTGCCTCTAAACCATCTTATTATATCATAGTGATTGAATTTACAACACATAAGGAAATCACATCAGATTACAAAATGGTACACAATCATACAATGATGGGAATCATGACACAGCCAAGTTGACAGATATTTTAGAGGGACACAATTCAATCCTTGACAAATACAAACCATAACTAATAATGCATAAATACCAGAAGATAAACTAGAAAACCAGGAGCATCTAAAAATTAAACACTTATGCTCATTAAAAGACTTCACCAAAAGAGTGAAAAAAGAACCTACAGACTGGGAAAATTTTTTGGCTGTGACATATCCAGCAATGTTCTAACCTCTAAAATCTATAGAATATTTCAACACCTCAACAGTAAAAAGGCAAATAATCTAATTTTAAAATGGGCAAAGTATATGAACAGACACATTCAGGCAGCTAAGAGACATATGAGGAAATGCTAAAAAAAAAAAAAAACAGAAAATAACAAATGTTGGAGAGGTTGCAGGGAGATTGGAACTCTTATGCACTGCTGGTGAGAATGTAAAGTGGTAAACCACTAAGGAAAATGATATGGTACCTCCTTAAAAAGCTAGAAATAGAAATATCATATGACCCAGCAATCCCACTCCTAGGAATATATCCTAGAGAAATAAGGATTGTCACACTTATAGACATATGCACACTCATGTTCATTGTAGCAGTATTCACAATAGCATAAAATGGAAACAAACTAAGTGCCCATCAACAGATGAATGAATAAACAAATTACTGTACATACACACAATGGAATGTTACCCAACAATAAAGAACAATGATGAATCCATGAGACATCTCACAACATGGATGAATCTGGAGGACATTATGCTGAGCGAAATAAGTCAATCACAAAAGGACATATATTGTATGAGACCACTATTATAAAAACCCAAGAAAAGGTTTACACACAGAAAAAAACAATCTTTGATGATTAGGAAGGAAAGGAGGGGTGGGGAGCAGGAATCACTAACTAGATAGCAGACAAGTCATAACTTTGGTGAAGGGAAAGACAACACACAATATGGGGGAAAGCAGCACAACTTGACCAAGTCAAAGTCATAGAAGCTTCCTAGACACATCCAAACACCTTGAGGGACTGAGTTACTGGGATTGAGGGCTGGTGACCATGGTCTCAGGGGGCATTTAGATCAATCGGCATAATACAGTTGTGATAGTTAAGATTATGAGTCAACTTGACTGGGCCATGATTCTCTATGTTTTAATGTAATCACTCCCATGATTGAATATACTGTGAATAGCCAATCAGATCAAAGGGCATCTCCTTGTGGGTGTGGCCTGCATCTGTATATAAGCAGACATTCTGGCTTTTTGCTCTCTCTGGATCCTGAGGCTGCTTCCTGTCGTCTCATCTCCCGTTCTTGGGATTTGAGCTGTCATCTTATCTGCCAAACCTGGGATTCATCGATCTGCACAGCCTTTGAGTGGGAGCCCTGCTCTCCAACCTTCTGATCTTGGGCTTGCCAGCTTTTGCAGCTGTGTGACTTGGGAGAGGCCTCTACCCTGATCCACGGACTTGGGACGTTCTAGCCTCTACAATCGCATGAGCTGTTTCCTTGATATAATCTCTCTATATATCTGTATTTATACACTTTACTGGTTTTGCTTCTCTAGAGAACCCAGCCTAAGACATTTGGTACCAGGAGTGGGGTGACTCAAACCTTCATTCCTGAAGGGTCTGTGTCATTAGTAGTCATGTCAGAATTAGGTTGCTCTAGTTTTCCATTGACTTTAATCACAGGGTATGGTAGTACTAAGAGACGCCCCAAGGAATCTCCTGCATTCCAGACATACTCTTCTTTACCTCCATTATGTAATATCAATCTGATTTCCTCTTGGTAATCAGGATCAATCACACCAGTCAGTATGGTAACTCCCTTCTTTGCCTGTTGAGCCAGAGGCATAAGGAGCCCAAAGTGGCCAGGTGGCATTCTTAACTTCCAGTTCAATGGAATCAGTGATGTGTCTCCAGGTGGGAGCATTCCTCCCTTTGGAACTAAGACCTCTAAGCCTGAAGAGCATAAGGTCGTGGGGACAGAAAGCAAAAATCTTGCAAGTGGGTCACTAGGGATAATAGTGAGTGGTGCCACTCCCATTTCCACCCCTTGATTCCTGGACCCGTGAATCCTGGCTATGAGAGAAACAGCACCATATATTGGACTCTGGTTTAAAGCACATACAGCCTCCTGGAGAACACTGCCACAACCCTGTAAGGTATTGCCACCTAGCCGGTGCCGTAATTGTGTCTTTAGAAGGCCATTCCATTGTTCTATCAAGCCAGCTGCTTCACGATGATGGGGAACAAGGTAAGACCAGTGAATTCCATGAACATGGGCCCACTGCCACACTTCATTTGCTGTGAAGTGAGTCCCTTGATCTGAGGCAATGCTGTGCGGGATACCATGACGGTGGATAAGGCATTCTGTAAGTTCACGGATGGTAGTTTTCGCAGAAGCATTGCGTGCAGGGGAGGCAAATCCATATCCAGAGTAAGTGTCTATTCCAGTAAGGACAAAACGCTGCCCTTTCCATGATGGAAGTAGTCCAATGTAATCAACTTGCCACCAGGTTGCTGGCTGATCACCTCGAGGGATGGTGCCATATCGGGGACTCAGTGTTGGTCTCTGCTGCTGGCAGATTAGGCACTCAGCAGAGGCTATGGCCATGTCAGCTTTGGTGAGTGAAAGTCCATGCTGCTGGGCCCATGCATAACCTTCATCCCTGCCACCATGGCCACTTTGTTCATAAGCCCATTGAGCAAGGGCAGGAGAAGTTGGGGAAAGAGGATGAGTGGTTTCCACAGAATGCGTCATCCTATCCACTTGATTGTTAAAATCATCCTCTGCTGAGGTCACCCTTTGGTGAGCATTCACATGAGACACAAATATGTTCACTTCTTTGGCCCATTTGGAGAGGTCTATCCACATACCTCTTCCCCATAAATCCTTGTCTACAATTTTCCAATCATGTTCCTTCCAAGTCCCTGATCATCCAGCCAAACCATTGGCCACAGCCCATGAATCAGTATATAATCGCACATCTGGCCATTTCTCCTTCCAAGCAAAGTGAACAACCAGGTGTACTGCTCAAAGTTCTGCCCATTGAGAGGATTTCCCTTCACCACTGTCCTTCAGGGAGGTCCCAGAAAGAGGCTGTAGTGCTGCTGCAGTCCACTTTTGAGTGGCACCTGCATATCATGCAGAACCATCTGTAAACCAGGCACGAGTTTTCTCTTCCTCAGTCAACTGATCATAAGTAACCCCCCATGAGGCCATAGGTACAGACTGGGAGATGGAAGGTAATGTTACAGGAGTGGAGATCATGGACATCTGGTCCACTTCCTCATGCAACTTACTTGTGCCTTCGGGTCCTGTTCAGGCCCGATCTCGAATATACTACTTCCATTTAATGATGGAGTGCTGCTGTGCACGTCCAACTTTATGGTTCTGTGGGTCAGACAACACCCAGTTCATGATGGGCATCTCAGGCCTCATGGTGACTTGGTGTCCCATGGTTAAGCGTTCAGTCTCTACTAAGGGTCAGTAACAAGCCAAAAGTTGTTTCTCAAAAGGAGAGTAGTTATCTGCAGAGGATGGCAGAGCTTTGCTCCAAAATCCCAAGGGTCTGCACTGTGATTCACCACAATTCACCAGATAGGGGCCTGCCAAAGACTCCAAACAGAA
This sequence comes from Dugong dugon, assembly GCA_030035585.1. NCBI lineage: Eukaryota > Metazoa > Chordata > Mammalia > Sirenia > Dugongidae > Dugong > Dugong dugon. Next base: position 49,564,150 of record CM057465.1, read on the forward strand.
TCTCTATCTGCCACTGACACTTCAAGCACCATTGGATCAGCTGGATCATATGGTCCAAGTGGCAGAGCAGCTTGCACAACAGCCTGAACCTGTTGTAGAGCCTTCTCTTGTTCTGGTCCCCACTCAAAACTAGCAGCTTTTTGAGTCACTTGATAAATAGGCCAGAGTAGCACACCCAGATGAGGAATATGTTGCCTCCAAAATCCAAAGAGGCCCAGTAGGCATTGTGCCTCCTTTTTAGTTGTGGGAGCAGCAAGATGCAATAACTTATCCTTCACTTTAGAAGGAATGTCTCAACATGCCCCACACCACTGGACCGCTAGAAATTTCACTGAAGTGGAAGGTGCCTGAATTTTTGTGGGATTAATCTCCCACCCTGTAGCACACAAGTGTTTTACCAATAAGTCCAGAATCATTGACACTTCTTCCCTACTAGGTCCAATCAGCATAATGTCATCAATGTAACGGACCAGTGTGATGTCTTGTGGAAGGGAAAGGTGATCAAGGTCTCTGTGGACTAAATTATGACATAAGGCTGGAGAGTTAATGTAGCCCAGAGGTAGGCAAGTGAAGGTGTATTGTTGGCCTTGCCAGCTGAAGGCAAACTGCTTCTGGTAGTCCTTTGAAACAGGTATGGATAAAAAGGCATTAGCCAGATCAATAGCTGCCTACCAGGTACCAGGAGATGTATTAATTTGCTCAAGCAGTGAAATTACATCTGGAACAGCAGCTGCAATTGGAGTCACCACCTGGTTAAGTGTTCGATAATCTACTGTCATTCTCCAAGATCCATCTGTTTTTTGCACAGGCCTAATAGGCGAGTTCAAGGGGGTTGTGGTAGGAATCACCACCCCTGCATCCTTCAAGTCCTTGATGGTGGCAGTAATCTCTGCAATCCCTCCAGGAATGCAGTATTGCTTTTGGTTTACTATTTTCCTAGGTAGAGGCAGTTCTAATGGCTTCCACTTGGCTTTTCCTACCATAATAGCCCTTAGTCTATTTGTCAGGGATCCAGTGTGGGGGTTCTGCCAGTTGCTGAGTATATCTATTCCAATTATGCATTCTGGAATTGGGGAAATCACTACAGAATGGGTGGTGGAAGAAGGTAGTTCTAAACACCAGTTACAGCCACGTGACCAGCTGCAGAAACAGGGACTGTAATTGTTATGAGTGTTTGTACTTTGTATGTGTGCATCAAATATTTTTGTTTCCTTCACTTATAAAATATAAGCTGTAAATGGGGCTAGTGCGTTTTCGATTGTACGCGTGTTAGTTGTATCATGTTAGGCATAAGTATGACTTTCTCATTGTCTTTATTCAGAGATTATATATGGTTTAAGGAGATGCGTACATGTGCCAAGTTGACAAGGGGTGGACTGTGATGGTTAAGATTGTGTGTCAACTTGGCAGGCCATGATTCTCCATGTTTTAATGTAATCACTCCCATGATTGAATATACTGAGTAGCCAGTCAGATGAAAGGGAGTCTCCTTGGGGGTGTGGCCTGCATCTGTATATAAGCAGACTTTCTGGCTTTTTGCTCTCTCTGGATCCTGCGGCTGCTTCCTGTCGTCTCATCTCCCGTTCTTGGGACTTGTGCTGTCAGCTTATCTGCCGAACCTGGGATTCATCGATCTGCACAGCCTGTGAGTGGGAGCGCTGCTCTCCGACCTTCTGATCTTAGGCTTGCCAGCCTTTGCAGCTGTGTGACTTGGGAGAGGTCTCTACTCTGATCCACGGACTTGGGACATTCTGGCCTCTACAATCTCGTGAGCTGTTTCCTTGATATAATCTCTCTCTATATATATATTTATACACTTTACTGGTTTTGCTTCTCTAGAGAACCCAGCCTAAGACAATAGTTCATAAAGAAAAGGTTCTACATCCTACTTTGGTGAGTAGGGTCTGAGGTCTTAAAAGCTTGCAAGCGGCCATCTAAGATACATCTAATGGTACCATCCCGTCCAGAGCAAAGGAGAATGAAGAAAACCAAAGTCCTAAGGAAAATATTAGTCCAAGGGACTAAGGGACCACATGAACCACAGCCTTCACAAGCCTGAGCCAAGAAGAACTAGATGGCACCTAGCTACCACCACTGACCGCTCTGACAGGGATCACAATAGAGGGTCCCAGATAGAGCAGGAGAGAAATGTAGAGCAAAGTTTAAATTCACCAAAAACGACCAAACTTGATCTGACAGAGGCTGTTGGAACCCCTGAGACTACGGCTCCCGGACATCCTGCTAACTCAGAACTGAAGCAAAGATTAGACAGTCCTATAAAACACACAATAACACACATGAGGAACGTGCATCTTAGTTCAATCAAGTCTACGAGACCAAATGGGCAACACCTGCCCAAAAGCAAGATAGAAGGCAGGAAGGAACAGAAAAACTGGATGAATGGACACAGGGAACCCAGGGTGGAAAGGGAAAGAGGGAGAGTGCTGACACAATGTGGGGATTGCAACCAATGTCACGAAACAATTTGTGTATAAATTTTTTAATGAGAAACTAATTTGTGCCGTAAACTTTCACCTAAAGCACAATAAAATAAAATAAATCAATGCTACAGGGATGAAGTGTGAAATGGTTAAAAATCAGTGTCTCAGTCATCTAGTGCTGCTTTAACAGAGATACCACAAGTGCCTGGCTTTAGCAGAGAGAAGTTTATTCTCTCACGGTCCAGTAGGCTACTAGTCCAAATTCAGGGCGTCAGCTCCAGGGGAATGCTTTCTCCATCAGCTCTGGAGGAAGGTCCGTGTCATCAATCTTCCTTTGGTTTGGGAGCTTCTCTGCGCAGGAACCTCAGGTCCAAAGGACGCGCTCTGCTCCCAGCACTGCTTTCTTGGTGGTATGAGGTTTCCATGTGTCTCTGCTCGCTTCTCTCTTTTATATCTCAAAAGAGATTGCATTAAGACACTGATCTTGTCAACCTCATCAGTATAACCTCATCACAGTGATAGAATTTACAACACATGAGGAGATCACATATAATCTCATCATAGTGGTAGAGTTTACAACACATAAGGAAATCACATCAGATAACACAATCATAAAATACTAGGAATCATGACCTAGCCAAGTTGCTACACACATTTTTGGGGGGACACAATTCAATCCATGACAATCAGTATCTGGCATACTGTGTTGTTGTTGTGTGCCGTGGAGTCGATCTCAACTCATAGCAACCCTATGTGACAGAGTAGAACTGCTCCCGTAGGGTTTTCTAGGCCGTAATCTTTATTGGAGTAGATCACCAGGTGTTTTCTCTCAGGGAGCCACTGGTGGGTTTGATCCACCAAACTTTCAGTTAGCAGCCGAGTACTTAACCATTTGATTCACTTAACCAAAACTGTGCTTATGAACAAACTCTGCTTTTCAAGGAAACACAGAGCTGACTTCATCTCACTGGTTTGGAACCCCTACAACAAGAGAAGGTTCATCCCTCAATACAAAGCCACATCTTGTCTTGGTTTATTTTCAGGTAATAAATTCTCTGAAGTTGAAATTGGACAGAGGTGAGCAGACATCTGCTGAGTCTGTGGAGTTGTTATAAAGTTTCTCTTTCTGCAGTTGCATTGAAAATGGTTCTACTGCTTAGACATGCTCTTGAAGGGAAATTCATTCTTGATCACAGGACTTCCTTATAATTCCTACAAATGTCTCCACACTTCCTCTTATCCAGGTATAAATGGTTTAGAGTGGTTTTTAGCATTCTAGCAAGGTATATTAATTAGGATAAGGCTTAGCTGATGTAACAGAAAGGTCCAAAAATACTGACACTTAAATAAGACAAAATTATTTCCTTCTCACATAACAGTTGAGATTTAAGTGGTGCAGCATTGTCATCCAAAAGACATGGCTTCCATCTCTGGGTTCTAGGCAACTCCCATACAGACAACGGGGGAGAAAGAGTCAGTGGAGTTCACCCACATACCTTTCTAGGTGCACTACCCATAAGAGACACACATATTTCAGCTTACAACCCATTGGTCAAAATTTAGTCATGTGGCCACACCAGCTACAAGGGAGACTGGGAAATGCACTTCATGCTGGGAGCCATGTGCCCAGCCAAAGCTCAGGAACAGGGGGATAATCAAAATGGAGAAGGACAATTAGCAATGTGTGCCCCACAAAACTAAGGTGAGAAAGTTGTCTGGATGGTTTAACTCTTTATTGAAAGATCATCTAGATTTTTGGAAAGTACAGACAGTACACCTTTTAACCTGAAACTTGATGTGACAGTCATGGATTAAATGCAATGAATGAAGACCCTATCAATATCAATTGAGGCAACAAGTACAAACCTTCTTATTTATATAACAGAAACTTGAGTCATCAAGTCTTACTGAGGCCAAGCTACATCTGAGAAAATCTGAATATGCTGACCCAGAGAAGTGTTGGAGTAGAGCTGTGTTGGAACAATGACAGTGCTTAGCTTCAATCTTTTAAAAATTCAAACGTTATGGGGAGGGCCCCTTGAACAGGCCTAGGCTAGCCTGGAGAACTCCAAAAGAAGAAAGAGTCTCATTCTGATGCAGAGTTTATGGTTTATGAAACATCAGCTCAGATGAAGTGACAACATCCCCATTTGACTGTGAGAAAATATCACTGGGGCCAAAGAATGGTAATTCCTATTTACAGTGAAGAATGGATTTACCAGATGCCACTTTGCAAAGTCTTATAAAAAAAAAACAACTTTTCTAACCTATTTGAGAGACTCTAATATGCTACTTTATTTAGTTGTCTGAGCTTCACATTTATTTTACTCTTGCAGGAAATCCAGAATATGTCATCATTAAGTGCTTAAAAGAGAATGTCCTAAACTTATAAACGTGCTCATTAACAACTGGTTCCCTTCTCTGACTATTCATCTGGAAAGAACCTCCACAATTTGCAAAGCAGAGAGAGTTTTCCCCCATTGTTTTTCAACAAGAACAAGAGAATACACAGGAATTTTTTTATATCCTACAAGAACAAAGAAAACCAACAAAACACAAGCAAAGCAAAATCAGTTCCAATCACTTGTTTAACATCAATACAACTAAGAGGAAGTATATCCCTTGAACTGCTTGACAGAGGAACTAGGGAAATTTGCTAAGAAGAAAATAAACGAATCACTGCCAATTTTGAAAATGTTTAGGAAAAAAAAAGAAAAAGAAGAACTTCCTGGACTGATAGAGCACATCCTAGACTAAGAAGCCAGAAAATTCAGTTCTGGTCCCAGACCAGCCAGTTGGTAACTACTTGGGCTTGGGCAAATCCCATAATGTCTCTGAACTTCAAGCTTCTCATTTGTAAAATCAGGAAGTTGAAAGATATTCTTTCTCAGGTCTTTTCTAATTTTAATAGTCTATGTGTTTATGAAACTGCTAGTTACTGAATTTTTTAAAAAATTCCAACATCAGAAATGTCATAGAAAAAATTTAATTTTATTTTTGTACTTCACACACAAATTGAGTAAATGAAATTTAAATTCCCTCCAACAATTAGGGGAAAATCCAAATTCTGAAGACATCTTGTAGAGTTGAAATCTGTACAGGAAGAACTAAACTGCCCTTCCAAAGGGCTCTCTATCTAGTCTTTAGTGATGATTGTGCCACTTTATTGATGCTTTGCACCAAAGGGTATTTGGATAAGGTGGCTGATCCCTTCAAACTTAGACTGTTTATGATTCATATCCTGCTGCCAGTAAAATGTTTACAGCATGTGATATCCCCATTAAGATCAGTTTCAAAGGATTAAAACTAATTATGATATTGGTCTTGAATTACACTTATGCCAACGTAAATTTGCCCCAGAATGACATTACAGTGAACCCCTGGCTCCATTCTTATCTCCACAGCATTACTCCATCCATCTTCCACATAGCCACCAGGACTCTTCCTAAAATGCAAGTCATAAAACACTTCAGCAGCTCCACAAGCTTCAGTTCTTGCCACACAAGTTATGCCATAATAATTAACTCCTCCATTGCTTTGCAAGTGCTACACCCAATACCTAGAGAGTTGGTCCCAAGGCTTCCTCTTATCTATAAGGAAGCTATATGGAAATCAAACCCAATTCAAATATATTCAATCTATTCAACATCTCTAACATTAACTAAATTGAAGGAGTTCAATTCCAATACAACTACACATGCAGTAGTTCTTCCTCTGACCCTAACCCCCAGAGCTAAGTCAGATCTCAAGTTAAGGATGCTGTCTCGAGACTGCCAACTCTGCTGAAAACTTCAGATGCCAATCACAAGCTTAGGGGTCCCCAGATACCTCCCGGTTACACATTTGGGGATTCCCTCTACCCACTCAGAATGTCAGCCATAAATTCAGAGGTTCTCAAGACTTTCTTCACTTCTGACTTAGTGAATCCCATTACTTCCTTGAGTTCAATAATTTGCTAAAATGACTCATAGAACTCAGGAATATGCTATACTTATGATTATAGTTTTATTATAACAAAGTAGAGACACAAAGGGTGAGATCTGTGAGCGTTCCCAATATGGAGCGTCTATGTCCCAAAAACGGACATGTTACTCTCCCATGTGCACCAATGTCTTTCACCAACCAGGAAGCCCACAAAGCTTTCATGTCCAAAGCCTTTACTGGGGACTTATTACATAGGCATGATTGATTAAACTCAACCTTCAGTCTCCCTTTCCTGAGGTTGGACTGATATCACCTCATGGATCTTTCTGGCCTGGCCAGCCCCCACCTCATTAGCATAAACTCTCAGGTATGGTCTGGAAGCCTCGTCAAATATACTTCAATCACTGGAAATTCCAAGCTTTTAGAGGTTATCTCTCAGGAACCAAGGACAAAGGCTAAATTCTTTGGGTAAAGTTAAATTCTTTATCCCATAGAGCATTAACACAAATTCTCAAGAGTTCCCTCTAGGAAGATGCAATCCCAGGGATCAAGCTCTGTGAGTGAAAGAAAGCTTTTACAAAGAAAAAAGATGCCTCTTTCTTTGGGGAGAAGCAGTCCTGGCCCGGAGTGTGGCCTGGATTTTAGGGCAAAAACTATACAGTTATAGCAGGTAGCCTGGCTCTCTCTTCTCCTGCCTCCCTCCCCACTTGCCTTGTAAACCTCGATAATCTTTAAGGATTGATTTAAATCTCACCATCTCTGGATTAATCCCCTATCTCCTCCACCTCCTCCACAAAGACAGAAGTTTTCTCCTCTGCCTACCATCTCCTGTATCCTATTCTGTTGTGTCACTGAATCTCTGTTGCTCTGTTGTATCCCTTAATCCCCTTTTATTGGGATTATTTGTTTGCTTATTATTTCTCCCCAATAAACCATAAACTCTTTATGGGCAATTAAATCATATTCATGTCTACCCTATTTGCCTGGTACACAGTCTGGCCAGTGTAAATACTTAGTAAATTCTTGTTTAAAGGAAAGTTTGTCTTGATGCTAAACAAGTTATAGCAATATTCAATAACACAGGATAAGAGTAATATTAAATATTGGCTCATGTTCCAAACATATCTATTTTCCTCCTCGGCCATTTTCCACAGCCATTTTCCTCCTCAAAAAAGATAGTGGATTACTCATTTATGCCATTTCCTTTTTAATTTGGATGAAAATTTTATTTTCTGTTAAAAAATTTGAAAGTACAAAGTATAATATAACTGATTTTCAAATGTTTTGTACTTATCTATCTGTAAATTTCCCTGCTCCTATATCTTCAAAAAACTCACTCTTTTCCTGCAAATTTAAATCTACTATCTTCTAAAATGAAGAACTGATCCCTATTGAATAAGAAAATGTCAGTCCTTTTCACAGGAAAGGAAGTCCCCTCTTTCCAGAAATTAGCAATTTAAATGAACACAAATGATCCATTATCATTTAGTTAGGCCAAGTGTGCATCAAATATTTTGGTAAACGGGGCTAATTCAGGGTTTCCTCAACCTCTACACCAATGATATTTTAGGCCAGAAAAATTCTTTACTTGGGGGTTATCCTGTATGTTGTGAGATGTTTAGCAGTATCCTTGGCTTCTGCTCTCTCTTCAGTTATAACAGTCAAAAATGTCTCTAAACCAGAAAGCCCAAACCCGTTGCCATCAAGTTGATTCCTACTCATAGCAACCATATAGGACAGAGTAGAACTGCCCCATAGGGTTTCCAAGGAGCAGCTGGTGGATTAGAACTGCCGACCTCTTGGTTAGCAGCTGACCTCTTCACCACTGTGTCACCAGGGATCCAAATATCCCTTGCTGGGCAAAATTGCCCCAGTTGAGAACCACTGCTCTTAATATACTCAGGTGGCAAATATACATCAGGCTTTAGAGCCAGTTGGACAGGTAGGAAATACTAGTTCCACAATTTATCAGTTTACGAGCTTTAGTTTCTTCATCAGTAAAATGGTGCTGATAGGACCCATTTCAGACTAAGTGGAAAAATGTATGTAAAGTGCTTAGCATGGTACCTGATACATAGGAAGCTCTTAATAGCTAATATTTATTACTGTTACTTATTATCATACATTAAGTATTAATTCTACTGGAATAATATACGAAATACAATGTGATTTTTTAAGAGTTCAGGACTAATTCAGGCTCTTGCTGTTCCTTAGCAGCCTTAGCGTGAGCACCAGTAGTTTCTGTTTGATAGCTGAGAAAAGCAAGGGAGGCAGGGCCGAGATGGCAGAGTAGTCAGATGGTTTCCTATGTCCCTCTTACAACAAAGACCTGAAAAAACAAGTGATTTGATTATATACGAATATCTAGGAGCCTGAACAAGGCAAAGTTGAGAAATTGGACTAAGTGGCAGGCAGATAGAGAGACAGTTCAAAAGCAGCAAGGAGTTGCCTGACCTGACCCAGCGGGAGCCACAGCCCTTCAGCCCAGATCAGCTCGGGTTGTGCAGGGGGTGGGCACATAGCTCCGCTTACTCACTCACTCGGGCGGCAGTTTCCACATCTAGAGAGATCCAGCAGAAGAGATTCTGCTTGGACACTCCGAACCAGTGAAAAGCCCAAGTAGCTAAAGATAAGTACATGCATGTGGCTTTTCACAGGGATTTAAAAAAAAAAAAAAAACCCATTTGGGAAATACCTCTCTCCCATTTACCTCCTCTCTCCCTGCTATGCACTGGGTCAGGCCGGCTTCAGCGATCTCTGAGTCCCCTGGACCAAAAGTAGATCCCATAAGGCTCCCTGACCCATTCTCCTGGCCTTAGAGAGGGAACAAATTAACAGACAGGTAAAAAATAAGCTACTGGCTCCCCTAAGCCAGGAACTCAGGGTTGGCACAGCTCCTTTGCCTAGGCACAGGCATAAGGGGTCCACGGACTTTGAGTGCCTTCCACCCCTGTATAGACTTGTGTGGACACAGTAGCGGAACTTAAAGAAGTTATTCAAGAGCTTAATGACAAATTTAATAGGCTTCAAGAATCCATAGAAAGACAGCAATCAGAAATCCATAAGATTAACAATAAAATTTCAGAATATGACTCAATAGAAAGTCATAGGAGCAGAATTGAGGCAACAGAAGTCAGAATTAGTGACATTGAAGAGAAAGCACTTGACACCAACTTACTTGAGGAAAAGTCAGATAAAAGAATTAAAAAGAATGAAGAAACTCTAAGAGTTATGTGGGACTCTATCAAGAGAAATAACCTACGAGTGATTAGAATACCAGAACGGGGGGGATAACAGAAAATACAGAGAAAATTGTTACAGATTTGTTGACAGAAAACTTCCCCGATATCATGAAAGATGAGAAGATATCTATCCAAGATGCTCATCGAACCCCTCATAAGGTAGATCCCAAAAGAAAGTCACTAAGACATATCATAATCAAACTTGCCAAAACCAAAGATAAAGAGAGAATTTTAAGAGAAGCTAGGGGTAAAAGAAAAGTCATCTACAAAGAAGAATCAATTAGAATAAGTTCATACTACTCAGCAGAAACCATGTAGGCAAGAAGACAATGGGATGACATATATAAAGCCTTGAAGGGAAACAACTGCCAGCCAAGAATTATATATCCAGAAAAACTGTCTCTCAAATATGATGGTGAAATTAGGGCATTTCCAGATAAACAGAAGTTTAGGGAATTTGCAAAAACCAAAGCAAAATTACAAGAAATACTAAAGGGAGTCCTCCAGTTAGAAAATCAATAACATCAGATAACAATGCAAGACTAGAACACAGGACAGAGCAACCAGATATTGACTCAGATAGGGAAGTCACAAAAATACATCAAAGCTAAAACATTGAAAACGGGGAAACAGAGATATCAATATGTAAAAAATGACGACACAAAAACAAAAAAGAGGGACTTAAAAAATGTAGACATAGATTTTTCATATGGAGGGGATGTCAAGGCGATATAAAGAAATAAAAGACTGGTATAAACTTAGACAAATAGGGATAAAGATTAAGGTAACCACAAAGGAAACTAACAATCCTACATGTCAAAACAAAAAACCAGAAAAATATAAAGACTCAGCAAATACAAAATCAACAACAATGAAAAAGATAAAAACTAAATACATAAAGAAAAACGACTCAGCACAGAAAATTAAGGGGAACAAAGAAACTGTGAACAACACCCCAAAAAAGACATTAAAATGATAGCACTAAACTCATACCTAGCAATAATTACACTGAATGTAAATGGACTAAATGCACCAATAAAGAGACAGAGAATGGCGGATTGGATTAAAAAAAACATGATCCGTCTATATGCTGCCTACAAGAGACGCACCTTAGACTTAAAGACACAAACAAGCTAAAACTCAAAGGATGGAAAAAAATATATCAAGCAAACAACACTCAAAAAACAGCAGAAGTAGCAGTATTAATCTCTGACAAAATGGACTTTAAAGTAAAATCCACCACAAAGGATAAGGAAGGACACTATATAATGATTAAAGGGTCAATACACCAGGAGGACGTAACTATAATAAATATTTATGCGCCCAATGACAGGGCTCCAAAATACATAAAACAAACTCTAACAGCAGCGAAAAGAGAGATAGACAGCTCCACAATAGTAGTAGGAGACTTCAACAAGTCACTTTCAGCAAAGGACAGAACATCCAGAAAGAAGCTCAACAAATACACAGAAGAACTAAATGCTACGGTCAACCAACTTGATCTCAAAGACATATTCTGATAGTTGAGAAAATCACACAAAAGTTTAAGGTGATAGAATTAAAAAGAAAGCAACTTTTTCTGGCTGTGGAAGGGACTCTAGTTAATTCTCCCTTATTGTTCAATGATAAGAATCTCAAAAATTTAGCAAGCCCAAATATAGTTGCATTTCCCAGCCTTCTTCAAAAGTAGGAAGGACCATAGGACAAAATTCTGGTCAATGGGATGTACACAGAACTAGTATGTGCAACTTCTGTATGTGTCCCCCTCTATCCACCCTGCTGCTTGGAATATGAATGTGATGACTGGAGAGCCAGCTTGAACCTTGACAAAACCACACCCAAAGGAAGGAAAAAGGAAGAGTTGGAAGCAGCCTTAATCCCAGATATCTGTGGTATGGCACTGCAATACCAGCCCTGAACTGCCTACCTCTGGGATTTAAAGTGAGAGAGACAAAAAATTTCTGTTTATTATGCAAGTCACTATCATTTTGAATCTCTATTATTCACAGTCAAACAGATTTCACGTGAGGCACTTGAGCCCCATGTTATGTTATGCACAACGTTTGTTAAAATTGTCTCTTGTGATATCCAGCCAACTGAACCTGTAAAAATTTCAAAATGGTTGATAAGTGGTGGCTGCTTCTTGCTCCTTGTAGCAAAGAATTATGAAAGAGATTACTTCCACCTAGAACTAACCAGTTACAGAAATGGAAGTGAATATGGTTCTGCCCATGGATTGTAATAAAGTTATTGTAGAAGTCTACTAAATCTGGGGCCTTTTAAGAATGAAAAAGCCTTTTTGAATACTCAAGCTTAACCCTTTTAAATGAAATACTAGACTTAGCAGGAGGTAAAAATCTGTTTTCAGCCTTTGTCCTATGAGAGTGTTCCATCCAGTGACAGCCAGCCTAGAAGCAAAGATCATACTCAAGGTCTTGCCTTCCTACCAAGCCCACTTTCTGGATGGATGTGGGGGGTAAGCAGAGTGGTAAGGAGAGCTACAGGGGTCAATTAGCAAAAGACAGAGTGTTTAGGTTTTAAAACCATGTCTAAATGGGACCTTCAGCTTTGCTTACTCAAAGGGGTACTAACCAGAAACAAATAGACCAGACACTTACTAATCTTTTGAGGCAACTGTGTTGCCAAAGAAACCACAAGCCTGGCCTGACAAAGCCTCTGATCATTCAACCCCTAAAGCAACCCCTGGAAACCAAATCCTCTACCACCAGGAAGGAGGCTGAGAAAGAGGGCAAACTGTCCAAGGCCACCTTCAGATGTGGTCAGGGAGGATAATGGAAGAAGAGAGCTGTCTCCAGCATGTAGAACCAATTAATGCCAGATGTTCTAAAGATGAGACATAATCCTCTGCCAGGACAGGGGTTCTTCCCAATTCTAGTCCAACAGGATTTGATAACCTTTATAGGTAAGTGACTGAAAGTGTTTGCATTCTCTCCTTTCCCAGATGGGAGTTTTTACTGCAGTTACTACATGGAAGCACACTGGGTGAGTTGGGGGCAGAAAATTTTGGATCTAAAAGGAGCTCTATCCTGACCTGACAGAAGGGACCGAACATCACCCAAAGATCCTGGAGTCTGAGCTAGTTGCAATAAGTGGGTGGAATTTTGGAACTGCCTTCCTCAAGGAGGAGGTGAATGTATTCTATGTGTGGGAAAAAGATATACAGATATTTAGGTCTCCACATGGATAGGTTCATGGTAGAGATTATTGAATGTCCCTAAGTTTGTTCTTCAATTCTTCCTCGTCATCAAAATCCCGAAATTTTAGCTGGATACATAGCTGCTCAAATTAAAGACACTTCCCAGCCTCCTGTGCAACTAGGTATGGCCATGTGATTAAGTTCTGAGCAATGGATGTGATCAGACATGATGTGTGTAATTTCTGGAATGTGTCCTTAAAGAGAAGGGCCACATCCTTCTTCCCTATTTTTCTATCCTGCTGCATGAAACTTTAATGTTAGTGCTGGTGCTCCGTCTACAAGAATGAGGGTCATGTGCCCAGCTTACCAACCTTGGTGAGATGGAAACGGGAAGCAACCTGTGTCCCACATGACACAGAAGCCACCATTTAAGTCTGAACTCTTTACATCTATGTTTTTATATGAGAGAGAAACAAATATGTCTTGTTTAAGCCAGTGATATTTTGGGAACTCTATTACTCAGAACAGAACCTGGAGCGCATCTAATAGATTGATCTTACATGTTTCCTTTTATCTGCAGACGTGAAAAGATAACAGAAGAATAAGAATAAAGGCTGAGAGCTATCATATGATTCTTAATTCTACTTCCTCTAACTCCTTGAGGAAATGTGTCATTCATATCCTGCCTATGTGTATAGCAAATGACTCTGAAAAAAGCAAAGAAGACAGAGTGGGAAGTTGGAAGTGAAAATGGAAGAGATGTACAGAGGGTGGGGGTGGATGGTTTGAAAGTACACCAGTGTGACTCACCTCCCTGAATGCTGTCCTTAGAGTGAGTCAAAGGGAAAGATGCTGAGAAAGAAGGAAAAGAAATTGAGATATCTATCATGGAAATAGGCTATGCTAATTATCCCAATTATCCTGGTCCATCTTTCTCCATAAATGATTTCAAAGTGAAATGATGACTTTCATAATTTTTTAGTTTGGTTCTGAGATAAAGGAAGGGAAATGGCATCTTGTTTGAAAAGTGCTGCTTGGAGCACCCGTGCTTACCGAAGAGGGCTATGGTTCTTTCCCACATGATTATCATTTCTATTCATGAGAATTGTGTTGATAAAACCTCAGCCATCACATTCCATCCTTTAGTGAGCCTGCTAGCCTGCACAATGCTTAGAAAACTTTCTTGGGGATATCACCAAACCCATTGCCATCGAGTTGATTCCGACTCATAGCGACCCTATTGGACCGAGTAGAACTGCCCCCACAGGGTTTCCAAGGGGTTCCTGGTGGATTGGAACAGCCAACCTTTTGGTCAGCAGCCGAACTCTTAACCACTACGCCACCAGGGTTTCCTAGGGATACCACAGTGATTGTTAAAGCAAATAGCATGTGCATTCATCCATAATAGACTTTCATAATCATTTTCACAGACTCCAGTAGCCAAAAAGTTTTGAGAGAGCAATTTGGTAATAACCAACCAGTTGTCATCGAGTCAATTCCAACCCATAGCGACCCTATAGGACAGAGTGGAATGTCCCCATAGGGTTTCCAAGGAGTGGCTGGTGGATTCAAACTGCCGACCTTTGGGTTAGCAGCTGAGTTCTTAACCACTGTGCAACCAGGGCTATAGTAACTGCATAAATCGCTGAGTGTTTGAGTGTGAAGTTTTGGGGTTCCAGGTAGAGAGAAAAGAAGCATGAACTCAATCGGAAGTCACTGCAATGACCCAAACATACATCTTAATCTAGCCTACTACATTAACCATATTTCTTTTTGCCCTCAGCTGCAAGGCTAGTTGCAGCCTAATTTAAATCCCTTACACATTATAATTCTCTACTAAATGGGATAAAGAGCACATGGTTTTAGTCACCCGCTAAACATATGACTTGAGGTATAAATTCACTTATTTGAACCATTATATTAAAGGACTTTTTTTTTTTTTAATTTAAATCATCTGATCTCTGGTTATGACTTCAATCCAAGACAGACATGCTCTAGAGAGTTAAGAGACTTTTTCAAAGACAAAGAAGGCTTCTAACCTGCTCACAATTAGCCATTACATGCTACTAAAACCAAACCTGTTGTCGTCAAGTCAACCCTACAGGACAGGGCAGAACTGCCCCATAGAGTTTCCAAGGAGCACCTGGTGGTTTCGAACTGTGGACCTTTATGGCTAGTAGCCATGGCTCTTAACCACTATGCAACCAGGGTTTCCTACATGCTCCTAGGGGTTGTTTAATTGAGACTGCCACTCTCAATTAATCAGAGACAAGTGAATAGAAGAGTCAGTAACCAAATTTAGGTGCACACATTACCAATTATTTCCATTAGGGATCATAATGAAATTGTATGTTTTGCTTTGATTTTTCTTTGATCTCTAGCTCCAAGAAGTTACATAAATTGAACTGGGAAAGGGACACTAGAGATTAAACATACATTTTCCTTCAAAGTATAAAAGAACCGCATGTGTCAAAGTTCATGCAGTTCTTCAGCTATGTTATTCCCATCTGACCTCTGCATTTGCTCTGCATTGAAGCTGATCAGAATCCCACCTGAGGGCCTCAAGAATAACCAGGTGAGGCTCTTTGTCATTCAAACATGAGGCTTCCTCCTTTCCGTTTTTTCACTGAGCAATAAGAGAAAGTTTAGAAATAATAGGGAATGTTAGAAAAAATACCCTTCTTGTTCACTAAAAAATCAAGAATATTCAGATTCTCTGTTGTGATTCATTAAGTTTTTGATTAGTAGTCCTTTAAAAAGTATTTAAAGGATGATGGAAGGTGAAAAGAGGAAAAACTGTATACTAATGATGATTCATTGAGCTAAAAAGAGCTTCAGCTTAGATCTACATTCAGAGCTGGTTTAAATAGCCATTCACCCAGAACTGCACTTCACATTTGAATTTCCTAGACCTGACGTCTTTAAATTTTATATTTAAATATATCTGTATGTGTATATTTAAATATAAATTTTGTAAAATTTTTGGATTATTCATGATGTGAACTAAGCATGAATGATAGACTGTAAAGAAAATGTGTTCCCAAGTGTGACTCCATTACCATTAAATATTAACTTTGTTTTACATTTTTATGTATAGTAAAAAGAACTGCAATAATCTCTTCTTGAAGAGAAGTGGTATTTGCATGACTTGAAACTGTTCCATGGAGCATGAAGATATCATAACGTACAACTGATCTAAAAACTAAATGGCTCTCCATGGCTCATCCTTTGTTACACTTACCAAGGGTGCTGAGAATTTGAGTCTTCCAATTTATGGACAGGGTCATATCAAGAGTTCATGTCTTCTCCAAGCAAACAAATAATTGTGTAGATCAGGTGTCCACAAACTTTTCTTTAAAGGCCAAATAGTAAATTATTTTAGGCTTTGTGAGCCATAAGTTCACTGTAGCAATTACTCATCTCTGCTGTTATAGTGCAAGCAACCATAGATGATATGTAAACAAATGGGTGTGGCTGTGTTCCAGTAAAACTTTATAGACAAAAATAGACTACAGACCAGAATCGTCCTCTAGGCCATAGCTTTACCAACCGCTGTTTTAACACTAAAACCTCTGATTCTCTCCAATCACTTGAAATATTCCTTCCCACCACCACAGAAAATTGAAACTTTGGTGTTAAGGAGTAAGAGTTCATCACTGATATGAATGATCTAGAACCATTCAGGAAGCTTGGTAAAAATGTGATTCACATGCCCCACTTTGAGATAAGATTTTTATCTTATGTGGATCCCAGAAATGTGAATTTTTTTGAATCTCTCCCAGATGATTCTGATTCAAAGGCATATTTGTGATTCCCTGGTCTAAATAATAGGAGCCCTGGTGGTGCAGTGGTTAAGAGCTACAGCACCAAAATGTCGGCAATTTGAATCTACCAGCTGCTCCTTGGAAAGCTGACTCTGTCCTATAGTGTGGTTATGAGTCGGAATTGACCCTACAGCAAAGAGTTTGGTTTTGGTTTGGGGTCTAGATAATGGCCCCAGCTTCTCCAGTAACTTTCTAAGATTAGGGGTATTACCTGCTGTATTTGTAGCCATGGTAGCATAGTGGTTAAGAGCTTGGCTGGTAATCAAAAGGTCTGCAGCCACTCCTTGAAAACCCTGTGGGGCAGTTCTACTGTGTCCTATATAGTCGCTACGAGTCGGAACTGACTGGACGGCATCTAACAACAACAATTAGGGTAATTAACTCTAGCTGCTACAATAGTAAATCCCGAATTTCAGTGATTTAATCCAGTAAAAATTTATTTCTATCTTACATAGCCCTCCTCCATCTTACAGCTGTACCATCAGGAACTCTTAGAAATGGAGGAGGCACATTAAGATGTGAGGAACTGAAGGTTGAAGTTGAGGTGACCCACCCAAGCTATCACTCTGAGATGATCTTTGAACCTTGATCCTTGGGAAAACAGGTTGAAGTCGAACAATAGCCTAGATTAATTAGTAAAGAACGTTTTACCCTAGGCACTGTGCTTTTTAAAGAATTAACTATGTGTAGTTTTGACAGCAGAAACCCCAAAGGTCAGACTAAAGTTATGTTTTAGGGCAAATCAGTAACTATCTGAATGGATCAAGAAAATGTTGCATGTCCATGAGCTATTATGTAAAACATCATCCTGGTCCCTTTTCCATGGCGATGTATAATTAGTAGCAATAAGACCTGGTATAAAAATCTTTGGAAGTTCTTTCTTCTTTGGAACATTTTGACTCTCTAGTCAGAAATGTTGCCTCAATTTGCAAATCATGTATTAAATAAACCTCAATCGATTTCTATTATTGGTTTAATATGATTTTTGTTTTAACAGGTATCTTAGCACAAAGGTAACACACATGGCTCTTCTGCTCACATTTCATTAGCCAGACTATTCATATGGCTCCAGCCTAACTGCAGGGGAGGCTGGGAAATGGAAAGGAGCGCATCAGTGTTTGGTGATATTTATCCATCTCTGGGAAATCCTGGTGGCACAGTGGTTAAAAACTATGGCTGTTAACAACTAGACTAAACCAAAGCTAAGAAGTTTCCTGAAGACAACCAAACACTTCAAGGGACAGAGTAGCAGGGGCAGGGATCTGGGGACCATGCTTTCAGGGGACATCTAGGTCAACTGGCATAACAAAGTCTATTAAGAAAATGTTCTGCATCCCACTTTGGTAAGTGGCGTCTGGGGTCTTAAAAGCTAGCGAGCAGCCATCTAAGATGCATCAATTGGTCCCAACCACCTGGAGTAAAGGAGAATGAAGAACACCAAAGATACAAAGAAAGTATTAGCCCAAGAGACAGAAAGGGCCACATAAACCAGAGACTTCATCAGCCTGAGACCAGAAGAACTAGATGGTGCCTGGCTACCACCAATGACTACCCTGACAGGGAACACAACCGAGAGTCCCTGATGGAGCAGGAGAAAAGTGGGGTGCAGAACTCAAATTCTAGTAAAAAGACCAGACTTAATGGTTTGATTGAGACTGAAGGGACCCTGGAAGACATGGCCCCCGGCCTCTCTGTTATCCCAAACTAAAACCATTCCCGAGGCTGACTCTTCAGACAAAGATTAGACTGGACTATGGGACATAAAATGATACTCGTGAAGAGTGTGCTTCTTAGCTCAAGTAGCTACATGAGACAAAATGGGCAGCTCCTGTCCAGAGGCGAGATGAGAAGGCAGAGAGGGTCAGGAGCTAGTTGAATGGACACGGGAAATCCAGAGTGGAAAGGCGGAGTGTACTGTCACAGTATAGGGAGAGCAAGTAGGATCACAAAACAATGTGTGTGTAAATTTTTGTATGACAGACTAACTTGAATTGTAAACTTTCACTTAAAGCACAACAATTAAAATAAAATAAAAACAGCTACAGCTGCTAACCAAGAGGCTGGTAGTTTGAGTCCACCAGGTGATCCTTCGAAACACTATGTGGCAGTTCTACTCTGTCCTATAGGGTAAATATAAGTCAGAATCCAGTTAAAGTGTTTGGTTTATTTTTTATCAGCCTCTGACACATCTGTCATATTGTTATCTGACTTCTCATCTGTAAATCTACCACCTGCCTCCTCCAGATCACACAGAAAGAGCAGATGCTCAAAAAATTCTTGGTCGTCAATTAAACTCTGAGCAACTCTGGAACGGGCAGCTTGAAATGCAAAACTATTATTAATACCTAGCTTTTTGCACAGGTGAGACTCTTGATATTTGGTGTGTAGCCGATTTTTATAAATCAAATTAGGTTAATTATTAACCAGAAATCTATTGTGTGAAACGGGGGCTGTTGTCCTCTCTGGCTTCTAAACTGGATAGATACAGATAGATGTCATGGCAAAAGAAAACAGCAATTAGCAGATTCATAAATTGTCTTCATGTTTGCAGCCACAAGACTGGATGTTAGTGTGCTTGTAATGAATGCTGTGTGTATCCATGACACATCATATTAGAAGATCAAGAAGAGATGTGGAGATTGCCAGTAGCCAGAGCAGCTGATTCCCCATTCTGAAGGATGAGGAAAATGAACCTGAATGGGAGGCCTCTGTCTGCATATTTAGAGACATAAAAATCATTTCAAAAGTTATAGCCCTCTTTAAAAAAGAGAAGACCTCCCCCACCAAAAAGAAGATATAGAAATGTTACAGATCTTTAAGCTCTTAAGAAAGCAAATAGAGGTTTCTACTAAAGTAGGACAGATTTCAGCTAGACAGCTGAAAAATATCCTAAGCATTAGGAAAGATTGTGGCTTTCCCCACCCAAAAACTGAGGTAGCATGTAAAACTGTTGACTGAGGAAGGTTTGGGGTTCTGGAAGGAAGAACTATAATTTCATTTACCAATGATGGCTTATGGTTTATAATTATGCACACACATGATCTGCTTATTAAAAGGGGGAAAAAAAGGCTAATCAATAAAAGGCATTGTTCTTTAGTGCACAGCCCTTACTCAGTGTAAGTGGTGATCTTAAGTATTGCACAAGAATGGTTTCTTGTAACAGAACTATCTGTGCTAACTAGAGGTGCTATTGAAGCCCTGCCTCTTAACCTTTCTTCTCAGGGCTTGTATCTGAATCCCTTGTTCACTAACCTGATAACTCCCTCACCACAGCTTATCTTTGGTTTGGTACCGTCTCAATCTTTCTGAATAACCAGTCACATTGAGAAAGCACCCAGCGCTGGCTCAGCCCACTTGTTAGTATCTTGCTATTTCACCATTCCTCGGGTATCTTGGCATATATACAACTATAGCTATGACAAGGCTGCCTATAATAACTTCAGCTGTTGGACTCATTATTCAAATGCTGAAAACTCTTTCATAATTATACAAGCATAACTACAAACTGGCATAACCTGGCAGATAAACCCTTTGCAAATATAATGAATGACATTCTCTCTGGTCCATTTACAGGGAACTATATGTTTCAAATAACTGTTACAGTGCCACGGCTTTTAGCCAATGGCTTCCTCAGAATCTTCAACTAATGCCTTTTAAAGATAGTGAAATAAGATTTCTAGGGCATTAAGCTAGAAAGTAAGGGCATCCTTATTCAGTACGATCGGAGTGTTTTTTGGTACCTTCTTTAGAATATTTACATGCCTGTAGAATCAATATCTTGCAGTTACAGAAAGCTTACATATAAGGGTCATTTCCAGTGTAAAACAGGTCAATACCTTTCCATAGATGAGGACTGGAAACTGTGAGCAATCATCTAATAGAAGTTTTTTAATTAAATTTCTAATTAAGAATAATTTAATCTGCATATCAAGCAGAAATCAGGAATATATCATTCATATATCACAAAGCTTAGAAAAAGTATATCATAACTACATAGTTCAGAGGCATAATTTGTTGCTTAAAGTATTGCAAACAAACAGCGTTTCCCCTGATTTCAAGATCAACAGGAAGATTCTGACGTTGTACCAATTACTTAAGGTCACTGGGTTTATGAATCATAGAAATCGAGAGCAGATATGATTTTGAGCGATTATCTAGCAACAGCTACATTTTATGGATGAAGAAATAGATGCCCATAAAGCTTAAAGGACTTGTGAAAAAGACAGGCCAGACTTCTCCAGTCTGACGCTACTTGGTTCTACTCTTACTCTTGTTGTTAGCTGCCATTCAGTCAGCCCCTGACTGATGGCAACACCACGCACAATGGGATTTGACCATTGTGATCCATAGGGTTTTCACTGGCTGATTTTCAGAAGTAGATCACCAGACCTTTCTTCCTAGTCTGTCAGCTCCACTGAAATCTGTTCAGCATCACAGCAACACACAAGACTCCACTGATAGATGAGTGGTTATTGTGTGTGAGGTGCAGTGACCGAGAATCAAGCCCAGGATGCCCTCATGGAAGGCAAGAATTCTATCACTGAACCACCACTGCCCTGGGTTCTACTCCTACATTCTCCATTTTCGAGCTGCACATCAATAGCAGAGAATGGTTTTCCATATATGCTTTGAAAAACTGATAACTAGAAAGATGTTAAAATGATAGACCTTTATAAGCACTCCTAAAAGAAACCAAGGATTGTAATTCTGACTTCAAAATAACCCAACTGCTGTTAACAAGTGCTAAACAACAATTTTTTGCCCATCTGTTAGTATTTAGTTGCCATTAAAGACAAATGAACATTTTCCACTTGTCCCGAACTCATTCCTGTTAACAATGACAAATGACTTCATTGAGAAATGACTTTTGACAGTTTCCAAATGCCTGGTGGTTTATTATAACTACCTTTTATAGAGTCAAGGGGCAGCCATGCTTAACCCATTGGGGCCATTATTATGTGTAAACTCTGTGGCAGCTGCACTTGCCACATCACAGATTTAATTGTTTTGAGCATAAAGCCAGGTAGACCAAAGTTACGTGCTCACAGACTAGATGCCTCACCCCAGGCAGGAAAGAGAGATGCCGGCTCTTAACTCAAGGAAAACCACGTAAGAAAGTATTAGATGGATGGGAACAATTCCATTACTGATGCTACAGCTCATTCCCAAGAGCATGACCTACAGACAAGGGACCCCTTGCACTTTCATTTCTATATACAAAAGCCTGCATATATATTTCTAAAGAACTGTCCCAAATAGAATCCTTTGAGTCACAAGATTTTAGAGCTCAGCCATATTCTTTCGTAGGCGAGTAACAAGATCCAGGAAGTCTAAGGCATTTACTCAAGATCATAGAATACATTAGCAACAGAACTGAGAGGAGAACCCACTTCTCCTGATACCCATTCTACTTTCTACATTCTACTTCTTTTCATTACACTTATAATTCCTAATGACTTTTTAATACTTTTAATATTTCTGTGTGTTAAAATCATTTTACATGATGGCAACATTCAGATTCCTAATTGGATTCAAATCTATTCCCAAAGATTCTGTATATGTAAATTATTATTGTTGCTTATTACCATAACTTCTCCTTTTTTTCTCTTCACTAAGAAACTAGCTTAAAACAGTGACAAATTTATCACTATGACCAATTGCATTAATATTGCCTGAACTGAAATAAAAATCATTTTGTCAGAGTGAAAGGGATATGAGGGAAATATTTTTAGTTTTCTTTTATAAAGTTTTAAAGTTATAATGATTACCTTTTGAAATATTGCTTATGCTGTCACTGTGAAAATTATTATGGGGGTCTTTCTAAGGAAAAAGGAAGGCCTGAATTTAAGATTAACTTTGAGTTAAAAAGGAGAAGCAGAGAGATATGATCAAAGGCAAAATCAACCCTAAGGGCTTCAGGTTCTCTGAGTAAAATTGTTCTCTTCCCAAACATCTCATTAGTTAGAATAAAGCAAATACATTGTTCTTTACCCAGCCAGCTACAATCAAAGCATTACCTTGTCTATCAATGAAACAGGAATTTCCATAAATTGATAAGAACAGCCTGTTCTGACAAGAGGTCAAATGTGTCCTTTTTAAAAGTTTGTTAAAACTTCTATTAGTAAAATTTCCTCTTCTATTTCCAAAAAGTAGATGATTAAGTCCATAGTGCTGAAGAAAAATGTCCTACTGAGTCACAAAGCTAAGAACATCTAGAGTCACTATGCTAGTATAAGGTTTTTTTTCTTCTGGAGATTCACACCTATGATGATTCACAACTTCCCACACACACTACGGGGATGAGGGGAAAGGGGTATCCACCTCTTCCAGCTAATTATAAAATGCATGGAACCAAAAAATAATAATAATAATTAATAAAACTCTTATGGTTCCTTCAGAAACGTATGAGCAGTTGGGCTCTTTATATTTACATAAATTAAGAGGCTCCCAATTAAATATATTTTAGAATGAGTCACTTGTCGGGTGGGGAAAGACAACATTGTAGAGAGAATACTCCCTCTGATTTTATATTTTTAAACATCACAAAACAAATGCAAACTACATTGCACAGTTAAAGATTATCCCAAAAGATGAACTAAACTTACAAATTGTGATCCAAAAAAATGAATGGCAACTGGCAAGTAGACCCAGCTGGGATGAACATTTAGACATACAGGGTGAGTTTCTGAATACTGTGCTCCTTCCTTCATAAGCAGTAATTTTTCATAAGGAAGCAGGAAGGGAAACTAATATTATGTGCCAGATGTTTTCACACATACTGGACGATTCCTTTAAATCTCATTGTAAGTCTGCAACATATGATGTCTCCCCCTCACCTGGCTTTATACAGATAACAAGGGCCCAGACAGGGAAAGGAGAAATCAATATATGCTAAAACCAGAAAAACCAAACCTGTTGCCATCGAGTCAATTCCAACTCATAGCGACCCTATAGGACAGAGTAGAACTGTCCCATAGGATTCCCAAGGAGCAGCTGGTAGATTCGAACTGCTGACATTTTGGTTAGCAGCCGAGCTCTTAACCACAGTGCCACCAGGGCTCCTATATATAGATATAGATATAGATATAGATATATAGATATAATATTTACTATCTGTTATGTATATTCAGTCAACAAATATTAAATAATTGATTGATTCATTGATTGATTGAGTCCACCTGAGTTAGGAGAAGTAAAAATATCGTTAAGTTTGCTTAAAACTAAAATAACAAATCTGATATATATGACTTGGAGATAAGAGGACTAAGGGAAGAACAAAAGATCTATTTCACTTCACCTATAGAGCATCAAGTTTTATTGATTATGCATAGCATACATAACAATGAACTAGTTATTCAGAATCCATATTTTTGTATGACATTTTCTGACATTCTCCACTGCCCATTATGGCAACCACTAGTAATAAGGGGCTATTTAATTTAAGCTTAAATTAAATAAAATTAAAAATTCAGTTCTTCAGTTACAGTAGCCACAGCTCAAGTTCTCAATATAACCCGTTGCTGTCAAGTCGACTTCAACTCACAGCGACCCTATAGGACAGAGCGGAACTGCCCTATAGGGTTTCCAAGGCTCGTGATCTTTATGGAAGCAGGTTGCCACATCGCTCTCCCGCAGAGTGGCTGGTGAGTTCAAACCACCAAGTGATTAACCAGTGTGCCACCAGGGCTCCTTTTCTATTGGATAAAAAAAGAAATCATAGCCATCAAGTCAATTCTGACTCATAGGGACCCTATAGGATGGAGTAGAACTGCCCCACAGGATTTCCAAGGAGAAGTGAATTCGAACTGCTGACCTTTTAGTCAGCAGCCAAGCTCTCAACCACTGCGTCACCACGGCTCCTTTCTACTGCATAGCACTGTTAAGTTCTTAACAATCTAAATTAGAGAAGGAATTTAATCCAGAATTCAGTGTCAGACATTTCTGGAAAACATAATACTTTACATTTGTGTAGCACTTCATGATTTTCCAAAGACTGGAAGAGATTATTTACCTGATCGTGGTAAAATTATCCCCATACTGTGGAGCAGAAATCTGAAATGTAGATAAGTTCAGTGACTGTCAAAGTCCCATGTTAGTACATGAGGGCGGGGAGGAGAATTCCAGTCTCCCAGTACCACATTTTCAGGACATGGTGCAAAAGCGCATACCTGAAGTCAGACAAGTGTGGCTTTGTATTCCAGCTCCAATACACACTGATTCTGTGACATGGAACAAGTATTTAACTTTTCTGAGCTTTAACCTCCTCATCTGAAAAACCGCGATGATCATGACAACCTCCCATCATGTAACTGGGTATACTACCAGCTGTGGCAGCAGCCCGACTCCCCAACATTGAGCAGCGTTTTTCTTTTTCTTTTTTAATCTTAGTAAAAAACAATTTTAATTTTATATTCCACAAATAACATCAACAGAAGTGGCTCACAATTTAGGAAGCTGATTTCAAATACGATGACATTTCCAACTGTTATATATACTCTCCTCCCAGCTGCTATATTTGTGCTACCTCAGAATTGTTGTCAGAATTAAATGAGAATTTAAATAGCACATAAAATCTGACATGTAGATGTTCAGTAAATGCTAGATTCCTCTTCACTTTCCTTCTCTTCCCTAACTCCCTTTAAGGCTGTCTGGTCTCTACCTATGACACCACATGATTTAGGAAGTCTAGATTCTATCCTGAGTGGATAAATGACTCAGAAAGCTTATTTACAATCTGATTTTCCATAAGAATACATATTACACGTTATAATAGAAAGCAGTAGAAAAGTAAGATTAAATATTCAGAAATTTACTTTATAGGAAGTTTTAAGGATGTATCTATTTCAAATATTGATTATCTAGCTAATAGAGAAATATATTCTGATTTTTTTTTATCTTTGGCTTAGGAAAGCATCACAGGATGAGCCTAATGAGGGTTTGGTTCAAGATATTAAATTTAATCTATATACCCTAGATCAATGACTTATAATTCTAGGTCAACTGTGGGTTCTTTGGGCAATTCCGTTTTAATTCACTTTAATTTTTCAAAATCATGTTTGTATTGTTTTGCTTCTCAAAAGTGTTCTGAAACAAAGAAATGAGTCCATCTTCACGGAAGTGAATGCTTTAAGCATCCTTTGGCTCATCCTGGGACCAGATGGCCTGAGAAAAGGCTAAAAGATGCAAATGTTAAAATGCTTGCCAACAATCTGCCCATGGATAGCAATATCTAACATTTTACCCTTTAGAGCCTATAGAGGCTCCATATGCAACATTTCATTGGAATCTGATAACAACCCTATAAAGCCTGAAGTAGGGCAGGTATTATCCCATTTTTCGAGGTGAGGAACTTGAGAATCCAAGAGATTACATGACACAGATAATTATAAAATTAGAATTCAAGTAGTTGTACTCATCTGATGGTTTTTCTATCACCCAAACTACCAAATTAAGTGACACTGTCATTAGAATAGGCCTGAACACAGTACCTGCATTTCATCTATTAAATCAAAACCAGTGTAGAGAGTAGCCACATGGGCCAAACCAGAGACAGCCAGTAATGAAGACCAGAGAAACCCACAGAGATCAGACAGGCAGAGTGAGGATATCAAATTGGAAAAAGTGGTCTAGTCCACACCTCTGAGCTTGTGATCACTTCTCTTTCCTTCAGTGTTTTTATTAAGCAACAGGAAGAGATACAGAAAGGATGATTATTGAGTTTACAGACAGCATAAATGTGAAAGAGATGGTGGGTATGCTATGGAACAAATTGGCATTCAAAAAAAATTCTCAGTGAGCAATAAGCCAAATCTAACAAAAGGAAACTTTTAGCGAGATAAATGTTACAGCCTGCATTTGAACAAAAAGAAAAAAATAAACAAAAATGCCTGATGAATATTTTTTTTAAAAATTGCCATCAAGTCAATTCTGATTCATGGTGACCCCATGTGTGTCAGAGTAGAACTGTGCTTCATAGGGTTTTCAATAGCTGATTTTTTAGCAGTAGATCACCAGGCCTTTCTTCCTAGACACCGCTGGGTGGACTCCAACCTTTCCGTTAACTGAGCGCATTAACCATTTGCACCACCCAGGGACCCCCTGTTGAGTAGCAGATGGACAATATCTCACTTAACAATGTGTGGTGTGGGTGGAGTGAGAGAGGCTTCCATTAATACTATGCTCGGTGTAAGTTCATGGTGTGATTTGACTGCCAAAAGAAATGCAGCCACAAAATGACTTAGTAAAGGTCTAATATTTGAAGCAGTGAACTCTCTAGTGTCAGACACACAATGGTTTGTTTCCAACCCTGTCCTTTCCTAGTGGTGTAACCTTGGAAAGATCATCTTTCTCTGTGCCTCAGTGTCCTCATCTATAAAATGAGAATAATATCTACCTCACAAGATGGTTGAGAGGACCTCAAGAGATAGTGAATATCATATGCTTAGCACAAGGCCTGGCATGAAGAAAACAACAAATGAAGACCCTTGTTTTAGTATTAGTATCATCCTTGCCATCACAAATGGAAGATCAGAGTTTCATTCTGCTTGGGAATAATCAGTCACATCTGGGTATTGGTTTTGATTCTTCAAACCTCACTTATACAAACCTGGTGATAAAAAAATAACAACAAGTACCATTTATTGGAGTATTTGCTCTGTGTCAGGTATTGTATTCTACCTCTTTAACTTAATCTTCACAACTCCCTTTTAAAGTATGTGTCGTTATCAACATTTTCCAAATGAAGAAACTGAAACACATAAAGTTAGTAAGTGGTGGAGTTGGGTGTGTCTGACTCCAAAGGATTTTTCTCTTCCTCTTCCTCTATGCTCAGAGTGAGAGGGCTTGAAACAATATCTAATAAGAAAGACACATGGAAATATCAAGAATAATCACAAGAATATAGCATTGTTTTTAAATATTGTAAAGCCTGCTACTGAGACCCAAATCAGTAGACCCAAACCTAGGGATGGAAGTTACAGGGGGCAATGGTGCACCTCAACATAGAATTTTCTCGTAGAGTAATCAAAAGATAGAATAGATTTCTTCCATAGCATCCATATAACCAGTTTGTACGAATGTTGCCAAAAGTTGTGTTCAAGTATCAGCCAAGCAGTTTTAACAGATGACTTTTGGGGCCCTTTTAAGACCTAAAAAAAAAAACCCGACTATGAATCTATTTAGATCCATGCATCAGGTATGTATAGGCAAAAGGAATACTGAGAGCAGAGAGATCTAACAACTTCAATTACTGAGAATGCTAGCAAACAGTGATCAGCAAGAAAACGTATTAGATACACAACCATAGGGGTTAAGACATGGGATCCCAGTTCCAGAAGAATTCGGGTTCCAGACAAAGAACACAGGAAGGCATCAAAATGAGGGAGCATGGGCCACTGTTCTGGCTACTGAGCTACAAGTCTTGGGCAGAAGAAATAAAATGTCTGAAGCTTTGGTTTCGTGGCTCAGAGTAGTGAGTGGCGAAGATTCAAATTCCTGTCTCACCACTGACAAGCTGTTGGTCTTTGGCCAAGTTACATAGTGAATGTTCACTAAATGCTGGTTCAAATTATTATTGTTGCTGAATACAGATCTTGTCCCAGGATATAGGGCAGAGCCAAAGCTACCCATAAGTAACCCCTTTTCAGAAGATTATAACCACACAGAAGGACTTCAGTAAACCATGGCAACTCTACTTTTAAACCAGAAAATGTAAAAAAGCTCTACTTCTGAAAACTGATACCTACTTACAGAAGTTTCTGAGCTTAAAAAGGATTAATCTTAAATTGTGGTTAGGGCTTCCTGCTATAGTTCTTCCTTTAGGTAACATAGCTTATATGCGTAGTTCAATTCAAAGCATATTCTAGAGGGAGCTCTGCAGCCATAGTCTCTATGTTCAAATTCCGTCTGGGTCACTACTAGTTGGATGATCTTGCCAAGTTATTTAAGAGCTCTGAGCCTCAGTTCCCTCATATGTAAAATGAAGATGATCATAGTACCTACTTCAGAGGGTAGAAGGATACGTAAAGCACTTACAACACACCTGCCTACATAGCAAGGAGCCCTGGAGGTGCAGTGGCTAAGCACTCAGCTGCTGAAAGGTTGGCTGTTTGAAGCCACCAACTGCTCTGTGGGAGAAAGATGTGGCAGTCTGCTTCCGTAAAGATTACAGCCTTGGAAACCCTATGGGGAAGTTCTAGTCTGTCCTATAGGGTCTGTATGAGTCAGAATCACCTCTACAGCAATGACCTACATAGCAAGACTTACCTATAATTGCAATTGGGTTAACTGCCAGGCACAGAAAGGAGCCCTGGTGGTGCAGTGGTTAAGTACTCAGCTGCTAACTGAAAGGTCAGCAGTTTAAACCAACCAGCGACTCTGTGGGAGAAAGATGTGTTGGTCTGCTTCCATAAAGATTAAAGCCTTGGAAACTGTATGGGGTAGTTCTACTTTGTTGTCTCAGGCTGGGTTCTCTAGAAAAGCAAAACTGGAAAAGCACATAAATATATGCAGAAACAGATTTATATCAAGGAAATGGCTGACATGGTTGTAGAGGCTGGAACGTCCCAAGTCCATGGGTCAAGATAGAAGTGTCTCCTGATTCACGTAGCTGCAGGGGCTGGTAAACCAAACATCTGCATGTGAGAGAGCAGAGCTCTTTCTCACAGGCTGCAAAAGATCAACGAACCCCAAGATCAGCAGGCAAGACCACAGGTAAGCTGATAGCTCAAATCCCGAGAACTGGAGATCAGAAGAACAGGAGCCAGCTGCAGGATCCAGAGCAAGCAAAAGCCCACAAGCCCTGCCAGAATGTCCACTTATATTGGATGCAGGCCACCACCCAAGGAAACTCCCTTTCAACTGATTGGCTACTCACAGCAGATTCCATCATGGTGGTGATCACATTATATCAAATCTCATCATGGAAGTGACCACAACGTCATATGACTTCCAAACCACTGAGAATCATGGCCCAGCCACGTTGACACACAACCTTAACTATCACATTCCACCTTTTGTCAACTTGGCACTTGTACACATCTCCTTAAACCATGCATAATCTCTGAAAAAAGAAAATTATGAAGTCATACTTGCACCTAACATGATACAATGAACACAAATACAACAAAAAATGCACTATTTACATCTTGTATTTTATTAGTAAAGAAAACAAAAATATTTGATGCACATATACCAAGCAAAAATACTCATAACAACTACAGTCCTCGTTTCTGTAACTGGTCACGTAATCGTAACTGGTATTTAGAACTACCTTCTTCCATTACCCATTCCATATTCCCTTTGCCCTCAGCAAGCACCTCAGCTGGTTGTGGTTCTTTGACTGGTGGGGTGACCCAAACCTTCATTCATGAAGGGTCTGGGCCATTAGTAGTCATACGGAAATTGGGTTGCTATAGATTTCCATTGACTTTAATCACAGGCCATGGTAGTACTGGAGATCCCCTAAGGGATCTCCTGTATTCCAGGCATACTCCTCTTTACCTCCATTATGTAATATCAGTTTGATTTCCTCTTGATAATCAGGATCAGTCACACTAGCCAATACAGTAACTCCCTTATTTGCCTGTTGATCCAGAGGCATAAGGAGCCCAAAGTGGCCAGTTGGTATTCTTAGCTTCCAGTTCAACGGAATCAGTGATGTGTCTCCAGGTGGGAGCTTTCCTCCCTTTGGAACTAAGACCTCTAGACCTGCAGAGCATAAGGTCGTGGGGACAGAAAGCAAAAATTTGGGGAGTGGATCACTAGGGGTAATAGTGAGTGGTGCCACTCCCATTTCCACCCCTTGATTCCTGGACCCATGAATCCTGGTTATGGGAGAAAAAGCACCATATATTGAACTCTGGTTTAGAGTGTATACAGCCTCCTGGAGAACATTGCCCGAACCCTGCAAGGTATTGCCACCTAGCTGGCACTGTAATTGTGTCTTTAGAAGGCTGTTCCATTGTTTTATCAAACCAGCTGCCTCAGGATGATGGGGAACATGGTAAGACCAGTCAATTCCGTGAGCATGAGCCCATTGCCACACCTCATTTGCTGTGAGGTGAGTCCCTTGATCGGAGGCAATGCTGTGTGAGATACCATGATGATGGATAAGGCATTCTGTAAGTCCACGGATGGTAGTTTTGGCAGAAGCGTTGCATGCAGGGAAGGCAAATCCATATCCAGAGTGTCTCCTCCAGCAAGAACCAAACACTGCCCTTTCCATGATGGAAGTTGTCCAATGTAATTAACTTGCCACCAGATTGCTGGCTGATCACCTCAAGGAATGGTTCCATATCAGGGACTCAGTGTTGGTCTTTGCTGCTGGCAGATTGGGCACTCAGCAGCGGCTGTAGCCAAGTCGGCCTTGGTGAGTGGAAGTCCATGGTGCTGAGCCCATGCATAACCTCCACCCTGCCACCATGGCCACTTTGTTCATGAGCCCATTGAGCAATGACTGGAGTAGCTGGGGAAAGAGGATGACTGGCTTCCACAGAATACGTCATCCTATCCACTTGATTGTTAAAATCCTCCTCTGTGGAGGTCACTCTTTGGTAAGCATTCACATGAGACACAAATATGTTCACTTCTTTGGCCCATTCAGAGAGGTCTATCCACATACCTCTTCCCCATACTTCTTTGTCTCCAATTTTCCAATTACATTCCTTCCAAGTCCCTGATCATCCAGCCAAACCATTGGCCACAGCCCAAGGAAATTTTCTTTCAACAGACTGCCTACTCACAGCAGATCCCTTCATGGAGGCGATCACATTATATCAAATCTCATCATGGAAGTGATCACAACATCATATGACTGCCAAACCACTGAGAATCATGGCCCAGACAAGTTGGCACACAACTTTAACCATCACATCTGTCCTATAGAGTCCTATAAGTCAGAATCGACTCGACAGCAGTGGGTTTGGTTTTTTGGTTTGGCCAAGTACAGTGATAGGCATAGAAGACACAACTATAAATAAGGCATGGTTCTTGATCTTAGAGGAGTTTCTGGGCTAATGAAGAAGACAAATTCTAAAGCAGAATTCCAATAAAATTTTTTGAGTGCAATGCAGCCTAAGCTACCAATAGCTTTTATGGTCAGAGAGGAAAGTTACCTGGGAAAGCTCCCTGGAAGGGAGAATACCTGAATTAAGTCTTCAAGGATGAGTAGATGGCAAAGTTCTGATGAAATCTTTAGAATCTTTTAGATAAAAAAGATTTTATCCAAAATGTTAGCAAATAAAATTCTTTCCAAATGTCCTCATTTTAAAAAATAATAAGCTACCCACAGATTAAAATAATTTGATCACATAAGTTGAAACCCGAAAATCATTTTGTCTAGTTTCTAGCTAGCTGTCGTCCAATGAGGAGCCCTAGTGGCGCAGTGGTTAAGCACTCAGCTGCTAACTGAAAGGTCGGTGTTTGGAACCCACCAGCCGATCTGCTGGAGAAAGATGTGGCAACCTGCTTCTTAAAGATTACAGCCTTGGAAACCCTATGGGGTAGTTCTACTCTGTCCTACAGCGTCACTATGAGTAGAAATCGACTTGTCAGCAATGATTATGAGCTGTCCAATGATTTATGTGAACATGTTTCTGTTGAAAACCCTATGGGGTAGTTCTACTCTGTCCTACAGGGTCTCTACGAGTAGGAATCAACTTGTCAGCAATGATTATGAGTTATCCAATGATTTATGTGACCATGTTTCTGTTGAGAAACATTATCTGAATAATTGAAGAAGAACAAAGTCACTTGGAAAAAAGTATTAAAGCTCACATCCAGAGTACTTAAGAAAGGAAAGAAAATACAAAAGACGGTGGTTTATAAATGGGAAAAGAAATGAACTAACTGATGAAGTTATCATCCTTACCATCTTGTGACCATGCCAGTGACCTAGGTCCTCTTTAAGGGCAGAGGATGCTTCTTATTGTCTTTTTAGCTGCAGCTCCTAATGAAGTACTTAGCAAATAAATACTTGATTAATTAACACATGAACAAAAAGAGTTAAACTACTCACTTTCAAAAAAATGGAGAGTGATAAATCATCTTTGAAATAAACATAATAATAACTACCAAATTTTATTGAGCATTTATTTTATGTCAGGCACTATATAAGGCTGAATATGGATTGTCACAATTTAATATTGTGAACTCAAAACCAAACCCATTGTCAATTCCAACTCACAGCAACCCTATAGGACAGATTAGAACTGCCCCATAGGGTTTCCAAGGCTGTAAATCTTCAAGGAAGCAGACTACCACATCTTTCTCCCATGGAGCTGCTGGTGTGTTTGAACTGTTGACCTTTTGATTAGCAGCTGAGTGCTTAACCATTGTGCCACCAGTGATCTTCTATTTTTATTCCCACTTTGTAAATGTATTCACTGATTTAACAAATATTTATTGAGGAACTACTACTTTACAGGCACCCTTCTGGGAGCTGTGTGTAGAACAGTAAATAAAAGGATAAAGTTCTTTCTCTCATGGAGGTTGAATTCTGTGAGAGACAAACAGTAAATAATACAGTACAACATTATAAGGAGTCCTTACTTGGGTGGTGAAAAAGGTTAATGTGATCGCCTACTAATTAAAACGTTGGAGGTTCAAGTCCACCCAGGGGTGCCTTGGAAGAAAGGCAGAAAATCAGCCCATTGAAAACCTTATGGAGCATAGTTCTACTCTGACACACACAGGGTCGCCATGAGTTGGAGTCCACTCAACAGCAACTGGTTACTGGTCATACATTATAACATAACGTAACATATATTTGTTTCATATTGGATTCCCAAGGAAACAGAATCTGAGGCCTTGGAGGAGGTGATGGAAGAAGAACAGGGCAAAGGGAGAAGTTGGGCTGTGATTCAGTCTGAACAATGTCCTCAGCCAACTCCGCAGGGAACCCTGGAGCTGGATGGTTCTTCAGAGTTGCTAGAGCTGGATCTAGGTATCTGGGCCTTTTTAGCCCTGTATTGGCCAGTCTTTGGATGCAGACTTCGCTGGGAAGAGTGCATGATTTGAGTGAGGTAGGTCTCTTCAGCCAAGGGCAATTTCCCAAGAGGGCTGACAGCTGAGGGCAGACAGCTGGCAACACTTCCAGCAGTTGGGGTATAAATCCTTCAGTCTTAATTATCATGGCTTATTTTCTGTTTTTTGCCCGCTAGTATGTACCCTTCACAGGGCAAGGATCTGGTTTTCTCACTGATGTGTCCCAGGCGCCTAGAACAGAGTACTTGCACATAATCGGTGCTTAATAAATATTCATTGAATTAATTAATTAATGATTGCTGGTTTTATTTGTGCTCAAGTTGATTTCAACGCATGGTGACCCAAGGTATGCAGAGTGGAACTGCTCCATAGGCTTTTCAAGGCTGTGAACTTTCGGAAGCAGATTGCCACGCCTATCTTTCAAGGCACCTCTGAATATGTTATTGTATCATAGAAGATACACTTAAACCAAAAGTTTATAAGTGATGAGCTCAAGTTGGAATAAAAGATATTTTTAAATAATTACCATTTATCATTGGCATAACATGTTTAAAAAAATGCTTCTTTTAAAAATCTTGGTTTAAAATTGTGGCTGGTGATTTGAAAGTCTGTTTGTTTACTTTAATACTTGGTTTTAATGCATATCATAGCTGAAAAAGATACCTTGCAAAGGCACAATATACCCAATACACAATATAAACTTGGATTGAGGCCCATCGTTAACAATAGTGAATGTGAATCTATATTTTTAAGTAATATTCTTAATAAATAAAAAAAAAAAAGTTGACTTAATTCTTAGCTGATTCAATCATTGCTTTTCCCTGGGTGGTGCAAAAGGTTAACACACTGGTCTGCTAACCAAAAGGTTGAAGGTTCAAATCCACCCAGAGTTGCCTCAGAAGAAAGACCTGGCGATCTACTTCCAAAAATTGAGTCATTGAAAACCCTATGGAGCACAACTCTACTCTGACGCACATGGGGTTGCTATGAGTCAGAATCAACTTGCCAACAACTGATTAAGGCTTATATTAGGAGTAGGCAAAAAGCTAGGTCTGCTATTTTATTGTTGTTCACTTTTGCTTACATTATTAGTATTTTTCAGTCGGTGGTTTCTCTTGAAGGGTTGTTTTCAAGCTACTTGTCTATTTGGTGAGCATTCGTTTGGCTAAAGCAAGATAATATATTTTGTAAAGCCATTTTCTAGGCCCTACTTCGAAATAATCGGAAAGCAAACAAAGGAGTGGGAATAATGGCCCCTCCCCTCTCCCACCTGGTGAAACTCCATTCTCCACTCAGGAAAACTTCCACACTGTTCAAGATACAAGGCATCAAGGAAGGGTGTCGGGGAGTGCCAGTACCAATCCGTTTTACCAATGTTAGTAAACATCATCTCTTGCTTACATTTGTAGACAAGAATAAATACAAGTTCTAATATTTTCTTCCCAGACCCCAGATGACTGTCTTTAGCCAACTTCTGGGATGCGCAAACCCCCACCTTGGAGACCAGTCCACTTGAATAAACAAAGAGGACAGTTGTTTCCTGAGTTACTTCTCAGACAAAAGCCATTTCTGCCCATGTTCTATTATGTGCAGAATTACCCAGGCCCTGAGTGATCCGCCACTCCCTGAAATGCCTCTTAAACAGCAAATGTCAGACATCACCCTCCTTATTCAAGGGCATTCGCTGTCCTGCAAGTTATGCCACCTTATCGTCCTGAAGTGTGCCCTTCTCGAGCAGAGACAGAACTGTGAAATCGCTCAGCATTCCCTAAAGAAAATCGCTAGGGTTGAGTGTTATTCTTTGGTATTTGAATCTCTGAGTACGACCCAGAGGATGCACAATTTAGAAGCAATGTAAGCGAATTTCCTTTCACTAGCCTGCCCAAGCTTGTTGTCTGTCACCCATCAAAGCCAATGTCTTTGTAAAGGGCTTTGGGAATCACATCTTAATGTCACTGAGCAGATAACATACTCACTGTGAATTAACACACGAAAATGCTTCAGGATAGTGTTCCTGTCTTTGTTAAGGGATGATAAGTGAGGTATTATTCACCAGTGCCATTTTTTCTTACAGTTTTCAACAAGGTTATAATCTGAACCCCCCTCGCTCCCCCAAGTGATGGTTTAGGTCATAGTGTCTCTGTTTTTATCGTAAGATTGGTTTTATTATAAATTACACTAATATCTTTCAGGGTTTAAATGTTTTTTAAATGGATTTTCCCTTGGGATGATGGTGGTTTTTGTTTTGTTTTTAAATTATGCCAACAAAATTTCCCTGAGGGCATTATTTTGTCTTAAACTTTTAAAAAGGTATTGTGATAAAAAAATGTTTAAGTATTTAGTTCTGAATCTATTTTTTCATGTTGTCTTCCATTCTCTTAAGGCACTCATATACATTCATACATAATGATAAGTAAAGTACACTTATACTACCTTGTTTTCAGCTTTTTTCAATTAAATTATTTTTATCTAAGTAAATGAACTTAGGCACCATTGAGCTCCCCTTCCTTAAAATAAGGAGAACAGTGCCTATCTCTCAAGATTATTTTATGGATAAAATTATGCTAATGTAGGTGGAACCACCCAACAAAATGACTGGAGCTTAACTAAATCTGAGTTTATTGTGAATGCATTGGCAGAGTGCACAAAGTTGTAATTTTTAGTGATAATTAATCCCTCATTTTATTTTGAGACAGTTTCTTTAATCACTTCACTGTCAGTTTCCAAAAGTGAAATTGTTAAACACAGTATATTCACAAACTATATTCTACTTGCTTCCAAAAAGGATGTAAGATACCTGAAATTTGTCACCTCTCTTATTTACCTGTTAATAGTAGCAAGAGGAACAATTTATATTTATACAATGCTTTACCGTTTGAAATGTCTTCCATTTACTCATTGGAATCTACTCTAAACCTTGTAAGCTTGCTAGTTATTATTATCTACACTTTAGAAATGCAAAAAAAAAAAAAAAAAACTGAGTTTCAGAGAGGTAAATAACTCTCCCAAGGTTTAGACTTACGTCTTCATACTCCAAATGCAATATTCTTTTCACAATAGTAGATAGTCTAAACACATTGCTCACCAGAAAGAATTGAGTTTGGAGGTTTTCTTATTATTGTTTCTTTTTGTGAGTTTTGTAGGTTTTCAAATATGCCATAACTTTTTTTAATTTGCATTTTGTTGTTCACAAGCAAGGTGGTGTAATTTACAACATGTGAGCCTAATGCATTTTCTCTTATCTAAACTGTCTCTTCATGCCTTTGAATAGACAGGAAGTAGAATCTTTCACCACATCCTCTTTGGCTGTCTTCTTTTGCTCTGTGGTAGATAAATATTCTCCTTTTGTATCCTGCCATACTCAGTTACCTGAGAATAATCCCCCTATGAAATTAACTTATTGGAAAAGACCTTTTTTGTAAACCTAAGGTGTACAACCACCACCCATCTGTCAGTTTGTCATATTATGGTGGCTTGCATGTTGCTGTGATCCTAGAAGCTATGCTACCAGTATTTCAAATACCAGCAGGGTCACCCACGGTAGAAAGGTTTCAGCAGAGCTGCCAGACTAAGACAGACTAGGAAGAAAGGCCTGGTGATTGACTTCCAAAAACTAGCCAGTGAAAAGCTGTGGATGACAATAGAATGTTGTCTGATTCACTAGTTTTACACAGGTGATTAAGAAGGATCAGTTGCTGGAGGAGGACATCATGTTTGGAGAGTAGAGGGCCAGCAAGCACGAGGTAGACCCTCAGTGAGATGGATTGGCACAATATTCACAATGGTGGATTCAAACATGCCAGTGTTTATGAGAATGGCGCAGGAACAGGCAACGTTCCTTTCTGTGTATATAAGGGTGCCATGAGTTGGCGTCAGCTCTATGGCATCTGTCTAAATATCTACCTATCTATCTGTCTGTCTATCATCTATCAACCTAAAGTGCACAACAAAGTTATGAGAACTGCTGCAGCTAGTAACCGTTCTTGTACCTAGAATCCCACGGATCAGCTACCCTCGGGGTTCAGCTCCTCATAAAGCAGGGCGTTCTATCTGTACTCACACAGCTGAAATCCACCAAATTAGTCTCAAGACTGACCATTTTGGCTCTGCTCTGGATATCCAAACAGGTTTCCCATGTGTCTTTCTGAGAGGGAATTTCCTAGAACTGTGGTTGACCTCTTCTGCCCCCGATTGCCTATACTTCCAGGGCTTGTTTAGAGTCTATCTGGCCTTTGGGATTGGGAGGGCAGCTCCCCAGGGCATTCATTCCATACCATCTGTCTCAGGGAGAGACTTTTCATTGTTTGCTCCCAACCTGCAAACTCTGCCAACTTCAGCATTAAAGCAGTAAGGCTAAAGCGATGTTTCCCAAAGGGAAAATAAGGAAAGGCTCTGTCAAGAAAATCTTTCTCTTTTTAAACTTCCGACCTTATTAAACATTCTAGAGAACAAAAACTGTTGACAGTCTTAAATACGTTGAGTACAATAAGTAAAAATTAATTCTCAGAGCTAAGGCTTGGCTATCCAACTTAAATGATTTGGTCATTACCTTTTGGAAAGGCCAAAACGAACAATAGAGTTTTCAATGGTTCACTGAGGCCTGGAAAGAAACAAAGAACTGTTTTTGCAATAAAAGCTGGCATTGTAGGCCAACAAATTTCTGCCTGTCATTGTAAATTGTGAGCACAATAAAGATAATAGTAATAATCAAATTATTTCTTAATTTATATTGGCACATTACACTTTACTATGTACTGATATGTATCATCTTATCTGAATTTCATAGGAACTTGTCAGGAAAATGCTATGATTCCTCTCCACTTTTTAAATGAAGAAACAGAGGCTCAGAAAGCTAAGATGGTTTTCTCAAGGTCAGAAGCTAGTGACACATACAAGACTAGAAACCAAGTATCTTACTCCAATGTCAGGATTCTACTTCATCTCCTACCTACCAAACAGGGAAATGTTTATATATACATATACATATACATATGGATAAAACCAAAAAAAAAAAAAACAACTCAGTTCTGTCAGGTCGATTCTGCACATAGTGACCCTATAGGACAGAGTAGAATAGAACTGCCCCCTAGAGTTTCCAAGAAGCGGCTGATAGATTCGAACTGCCAACCTTTTGGTTAGTAGCCTTAGCTCTTAACCACTATGCCACCAGCCCCATATATATGGATGTATATTCTTTATAAACCCTCTATTATAGTAGTAGATGACTTCTGTATAGGTTGTCTTGTTACCTTAATGCCTTATTTGTTTTTGCTATTCTCATTAGGAGCTCTTTAAAAATTTGTTATTTTATCAGGTCCATTAACATCATTTGGCAATGCTAATAGCACCCAGTGAAAGCAGTCATATTAAATAAACACTACGATGCTAAATCTAAGTAAGAGCACAGTCATCATTGATGAATATGCTGGTTACAAGCGGGTTTTAGGCAACTGATGCACACCAAGGAAAACATATCTATCCATCATTGCTAATTGAATTAAGTATGAATTATGAAGTATAAAATTTCAGGAATTGTCTTTTCCCTTTCATCATCATAGCTGTTTTTAAAGCTTTTCCTGCTTTACTTTAGTCTCTTTAGTTGTGCTTTGCTGCTTTTTCTATTTCTCTATGAAGACTTAAAGAAAATACAAAGTCATCTGAGTAATTCCACCTGGAAATCACAGCAATTTTGTTCCATCCTCTAGCATTCAAATTTTGTTCCTTCCTGTTTAAGTTGGATAACTTTTTCACTTAGAGGAACTGAATGTATTCCAAGGAGTTCTTTCCCTTGTGCCCTCCACCATGTGTGGTCAATTAAATCCCAGCAGCATGAAGGAGTTTTCATTTAAACTACTGCACTTCCTGGGAAACAGTGGGGTTTACATCTAGTTTCTAAACATTGTTGGGGCTTGATGGGTACAATTTCTTCTCAATAGCCTCAGCACAAAATACAGTTAGACACAACCCCACCTCTATCTAATTTGGCAGCAAATCACTCTTAAGAAATCACACTGTTTTCATTAAAGATCTCAGTCATTCCCACTCATCATAGGATTGTCTCTATTTTCTGTAAATGTTTTCATGCAAATATGCATCTGGATTTTAAAGTGGATGCAAGAGTCAGAAAAGTCTATATAAAATTTTCTCAAGTGCAACAAAATTAGAACATAAATCAGATGCCTGGAAGAAAATCGTGAAGGAAATTATTAGAGTTACATGGTGAAAAAATATTTTGCACTTAGTTTAGAGGAGGTTTTGTTGGTGGTGGTGGTGGTGGCGGTGCTATGAAAATGTCCAAATTAATTTTTCAGATTGCAATTCATGTCACAAAACAATATGTGTATAAATTTTTGTATGAGAAATTAACTTGAGCTGTAAACTTTCACCTAAAGCACAATTTAAAAAAAAAAGTCCAAATCAAATTTTAAAAAATAACATGGTAATACAATAGCTTATGGGGTTTTTTGGAAAGTATTCCTTA
The DNA here is from genome assembly GCA_030035585.1 of Dugong dugon. Classification (NCBI taxonomy): domain Eukaryota; kingdom Metazoa; phylum Chordata; class Mammalia; order Sirenia; family Dugongidae; genus Dugong; species Dugong dugon. Next base: position 49,604,202 of record CM057465.1, read on the forward strand.
ACTCTGGTAATGGAAAAGTGTTTCTTTTTGGTTTTAGACACCTATTTAAATGTGCCTGAGATAAACTATTTGTTAGGTCATATATAGAAAAAGAGGGTATGTAATTTCCATCAGAGAAGGATGAAAAATGCTTTACAATAAAACTGCGTTAACATGGATTTCCCATATATCTATTCATGCTAGAGATCCTAGCAGTTAACAATTGTTAACAAATTTTGTATAAACCAAGTTGCAGGAGTTGACTTCCCTACTTAAAAGAACGAACTGTTTTTTAGGCTTAGGGTATTTTTTTCTATTTGCATTTATATCTATTTCATTTTGTTTGTTACTTTTTATTTTAATACAGATAAGCACTGCTCATTACAGTTGAGCCTCTATGAATTATAGCTGCTGCAGCAGAACCGCCACATTTTATTAACGCTTTATCTTACGTGTGTACATTTTCAAGCACAATTATTTTTCTATTAGAATCAAGTAATCACAATAAATCTTCAACCAAAAGAGTTTGAATTAAAGACAGATGCAGCACTGGAAGTGCTCACTCATCTATGCCAAGAAATTTGGAAGACAGCTACCTGGCCAACCAACTGGAATAGATTCATATTTATGCCTATTCCAAAGAAAGGTGATCCAACCGAATGTAGAAGTTATCAAGCAATAGCATTAATATCACACACAAGTAAAATTTTGCTGAAGATCATTCAAAAGCAGTTGAAGCAGTACATCCACAGGGAACTTCCAGAAATTCAGGCTGGATTCAGAAGAAGACATAGAACGGGGGATGTCATTTCTGATGTCAGATGGATCCAGGCTGAAAGCAGAGAATATCAGAAAGATATTTACCTGTGTTTTATTGACTATGCAAAGGCATTTGACTGTGTGGATAATAACAAATTATGGATAACATTGCAAAGAATGGGAATTTCAGAACACTTAATTGTGCTCATGAGGAACCTGCACATAGAGCAAGAGGTAGTCATTCAAACAGAACAAGGAGATACTTAATGGTTTAAAATCAGGAAAAGTGTTTGTCAGGGTTGTATCCTTTCACCGTACTTATTCAACCTGTATGCTGAGCAAATAATCCGAGAGGCAGGACTGTGTGAGTATGAACACTGCATCAGGATTGGAGGAAAACTCATTAACAACCTGAGGTACGCAGATGACACAACCTTGCTTGCTGAAAATGAAGAGGACTTAAAGCACTTACTGATGAAGCTCAAAGCCTTCAGAATGGATTACACCTCAACATAAAGAAAACAAAAATCCTCACAACTGGATTCATCGGCAACATCATGATAAACAGAGAAAAACTGAAGTTGTCAAGGACTTCATTTTACTTGGATCCACAATCAACACCCATGAAGCAGCAGTCAAGAAATCAAATTATGCATTGCACTGGACAAATCTGCTGCAAGAGACCTCCTTAAAGTGTTCAAAATCAAAGATGTCACCTTGACGACTAAGGTGCTCCATGGTCGCCTCATATGCATGGGAAAACTGGGCAATGAATAAGGAAGACCGAAGAAGAATTTATGCCTTTGAATTATGGTGTTGGCAAAGAATATTGAATATACCGTGGGCTGCCAAAAGAACAAATAAATCAGTCTTGGAAGAAGTACAGCCAGAATGCTTCTCAGAAGCAAGGATGGCAAGACTTCGTCTCACATACTCTGGACATGTTATTAGAAGGGACCAGTCCCCGGAGAAGGACATCGTGCTTGGTAAAGTAGAGGGTCAGCGAAAAAGGGGAACACGCTCAATGAGATAGATTGACATGGTGGCCACAATAATGGGCTCAAGCATAACAATGATTGTGAGGATGGCACAGGACCAGACAGTGCTTCATTCTGTTGTGCATAGGGTCACTATGAGTCAGAACCAGCTCGACAACACCTAACAACAGCAACAACATATTGTACTTGGGTTAAAATGAGAAGACATCAAAAAAGAATAAAGCCAAAATAAGAGAAAACATCACTTTGTTAGCTAACTCCAAATAACTCAGCTCAATTGCAATTGCATGTACTTCCAACACTTAGGTTAAAAATCATTCTAATAAAAAGGTCAAGTTAGGATTGATTTTCCCAAGCAGTGGCAAAGCCCATGGAGGCCTTTACTCCATCATACAATGACTGAAGCACAAAGGAAATGCTTTCAATCCAGCTGATCTGAAAAAGACCTTTCCAGAATAAATGCTTGCACGGAGCTGTAAGAATCATGCCTGAAAGGCCTATTGGTCACTATGGTCCAGCAACACTGGCCTTCCATTTGCTCCTCAAACAGACCCAGCTCTCCCCCACCCAGGCCTTCACATAGTTTTTTCCCTCTTCCTAGGGTGCTCCTGTCCCCTCTGTTCACCCAGATGGGTCTTCCTCTTTGTTCAACTCAGCTTAAATGTCATCTTGTCCAAGAGTCTTCCCACACCAACCAATCCAAAGTAGGTCTTCTGTTAGTCTCTCTTATAGCCATTTTTCTTCATAGCACTTGTCATAATGCGTATCTTCAATATCTCATAGAACGAAGGATGCAAGCAATCATTCATACATTACTACTATACATACCACAAAGAAAAAAAAGAAGGTGGCCAATTAAACTACGATACCCTCTATTATATGATAGATCCTGATTTCAGAGATATTAAAATATAGAGGAGGAAATGTGTACCTTAGGATTGATGAAACATAGTATACATGTCTGTACATGAATCTGTGTCCCCCACTGGTGGTCAAAAGTGACACATGTAAGAGCAGGGACCATGTCTGTATTATTTACTCTAAAGGTGTAGCAACCAGCAGTGCCTAGCACATACTATGTATTTATCAAATAAATAAATAAATTGATGGCCATACGCCCCTGAAGATTTTTTTTTTTTTTTTTTTTTTGGTTAAATAACATACTATGTGAGAAGGTCTGATTCTCATTCACATGTCCATATTTTTCCCAGAGAAGTGACCTTAATAAGCAACTTATTATAGTAAAAGATGTGAAATAAAAGGATTTCCTGCAACCATCCTTCTTAGCATGCAATTTCCTCTTATAACATTTGTCTTATATGTCAATGTTTGCTCATCTCTAGTTCAACTTGTACCATAAACTTACAGAATCTAATGAATGAAAGATATCATAGAGGTTGCGTGGTTCAACCAAATTAATTTTTATAACCACATACTGCCTCATCCGCACAAAAGAAAGATTAAACCAAACAATCTCTACCTTTCTGCTATCAGAGTCTGATTGGGTGGTGCAGAAGTAAACATCGTATAGGACAGAGGTTCACTATCTATCCCTTTGATGACTCAATTATTTTCTGCTTTGAAGTTTTTGTTGATATCGTGCGTTTTCATTAATGGAAAGATGCTGAATCATTGAGTGTGTCTGAATTATTGGTATGTAGTATTTTTTTGTGGTACATCCAGAATGCTCCTAAGAAGCAAAGATAGAGAGACTATGTCTTACATACTTTGGATATGTTGTCAGGAGGGATCAGTCCCTGCAGAAGGACATCATGCTTGGTAGAGTACAGGGTCAGCAAAAAAGAGGAAGACCCTCAATGAGATGGATTGACACAGTGGCTGCAACAATGGACTTAAGCATAACAACAATTGCAAGCATGGTGCAGGAATGGGCAGTGTTTCTTTCTGTGGTGCATTGGGTTGCTACGAGTCAGAGCCAACTCGACAGCACCTAATAACAACAACAACAGTATTTTTTTTTGTACCCCCTCCTATAAGCCTACCCTAAGGTTACCAAGGGAAATAACTTGTTCCACTAATTCTACCCCCAGAGAACCCCTGGAGTCCACTGGAACATATGATGTCATGCATTAAAAATTTTCAAAATTTCCACTTTTCCTACCAAAAATGCACACACCTCATACAATACCCTATAGAAACAGTGATTTGCATCACACACCCATTTTTTCAGTTTCGAACAGTCATAAAGGCCCTCTTCTAATGGCTGCATGTACTATCAGTGGGAAACCAGCTTACCAAGAGAACTGAGAGGGAGAAAATGTGGGTGGGAAACCAACCACATATCCCAATGATCACCAAAGGGCTAGTCCACGTTGTCTGCATTATTTTAAAATAAGAAGGAGGAAGAGAAGGAGAGATAGTTCAACCAGACAATATTTAAACCCACTGTGGCCTGTGGATCCATTTTTCTTAGATTAGATACATTTTTTAATCACTTGTATATATTTTACATGAGAAGGGACTATCTGATACTACTGTAACCCCAGCAGAATTCTTGATGGAAGTCAAAAGGAAAAAGTATAAACACCTAATTAGCTGATAACATTATTGCTTTCACAAGAAAAAGTGCTATTGGTGAAGAGCCAGCTCTCACTGAAACCATCATTAATATTTTCTAGCCTTCACTACCACGTAGGTGTAAAAATACATATTAATAGGGGATTAGGTAAAGACATAGGAACAGCAGAAGGTGTGCATTTTGGCACTCTCTGCAATGATGTATTAATTACTTTGTGCCAGAAGGCGTTTTTCCTTTGATTTTCAGTCCATAAACTGTGACCTCAGCTGATCTGGGACAGTAACAGAGGCAATGTCTTGCTAACTTAATGAAGACAGCACCAAGGAAGCTGCCTGGAAAAGATTCCAGGTTACTGTCCTCATTCAATTTATGCTAATTTATGCCTGGAATTATTTTACAGTTTTTCAGTATTCTTAGCTGAAAAACAAAATACAGAAGTTCAAGTATTATTGCTCCATTGCTTTTTTGCTGGCTGTCAGATAGCACTTTGCCCTGCTGAATCAAAGCAAATAATGTTACAAAGTCATTTCCAGATTTATAGTTCAACCCAGAAGGTTGATACTAACTGGGAAGACTTCAGAATTAGATCAAATTTTCAATTCAAATAAATAGAGCAACTACGTGGCCCATGCCTCGTCAATCTCCAAATTTAACCTGAAGCCTATTCCTTCCTTCCAGATGGCTAGTAGGAGAAAGGGGGTGGAGAATTAGTAAGCAAACCCAAAGTAACACAGTTCGTATGGATTCAATGCTGTCTGTCTCCCAACCAGATTTTACTAAACAGAAGTTACCCAAGTAAACAATAAATTTTAAATATACGGAACGTTTTTACACCTTAGGATTTTGTCTTCATAAAACCATTATTCAACTGCAGGATTTTTTTTTTTTCTTCAAACTAAGAGTTTAGATGAACTTCAACTAACAATAAAAAGTCATTTGCCCAGAAGATAATTACTATCACCTCTCCTCCATTTTAAATCAATAGTACTTATTTTCTCAGGGATGGCTTATGGCCATCAGGAACTTAGCTCAGCTTTTTGGGACTTTATAGGATGTTAAACCACTTCTGTCACCTTCACTCAAATCCCCAGAGAAAAGGTGCATTGGATAAGATTGTAAAAGGTATCAAGGATCCTTCTTGGTATATTGAATAAGGTTGAAGAAGGTGTGAAGTGAAAGGTCAAGGAAAGAAAACAAAGGAATCAGAAGTCATCTTTTCTTCCCCCTTCCATCTTCAACAATTTTTAATATCAAAAATATTTCATGAAGATATTAACCAGTTGCCATTAAGTCAATTCCAATTCATGGTGACCCCATGTGTTTCAGAGTAGAGCTGCGCTCCATAAGATTTTCAGTGGCTATGATCATTTGGAAGTAGATTACCAGGGCTTTCTTCCAAGGTGCCTCTGGGTGGACGCGAATCTCCAACTTTTAGGTTAGTAGTCAAACAATTAACTGTTGATGCTACCCAGGGACTCCTGTGAAGATATTAGGTAGATACAGTAGAAGGAAGTAGCAGACAATGAAGATATACAAGAGAATCACTATGAAAGACCTAGTGCTGACTTACTACTTCCTCACTTCTTTCTTGACTCTTCCGATGACATTTAGGTCTTACTTGAAAAAGCCCCATTAATTTCCTTTACCATATTTTCTTACTGCTTTCATTTTACTTACCTTTTTTCTACTGTCATATCTTTATAACCCACAAAATGAGAACTTCAAATAGATTCTCTTCTGAAGGAATTGAATTTCACTTTGTTTCTTCTCAGGTGATAAAAACACATCAGAATTCCCTGTATAGCTCAGACAATCCTTTCCTTCTTTTCTTTGCTTCATGTTTTATCTTCTTCTCTTCCTAACCTTTAAATATTTCTTCTCCATCTTTTATCCCTCCGTACTGTTGACTGACCTCAGAACACTGTATCTCTTGAATACAGCATGCATTGGAACAAAGTAAAGTGCAAAAAATGACAACATAACATGTTTACAAGGATACAGAGCAACTGAAATGTCCTGACAATTCTGGTTGTCATACGAGTTGGTACAACCACTTTAAAAAAACTGTTTTGCTATATCTATTAAAGCTGAACATATGCATATTCTATGACCCAGAATTGTATTCATCAACACAGAACACTCAGCAGAGTGTTTTTTTATACACTTAACAAAATTTCACATATATATGCTTATAGCAGCACTATTCATAATATCCAAAACCTGAAACAGCCTGATTGTCCAGTAGGATGATTGTAGGGCAGATAAATAAATCATACAATAGATACTACCTAAAAATTAAGAAAATTACTGATACACATAGCATGGATGAATCTCACATGTATAAGGTTGAATGAAATAATCAGGAATAAAAAAGTCACTACTACATAGAAAGACATTTCAAAACTGGTAAATCTCATCTAAAGTGATAGAAAGTCAGAGTGATGGTTACCTTTCGGAAAGGACTTAATGACAGCAAGCAGGCATAAAAAAGATTTCTGGGTTAACTGGATGTTGGTTACCTTCCTAAATTGTTCACTCCCTGAAAATGTGTTCACTTCCAAAAAAAATTTATAGAATTTAAGATGTGTACATATTACTGTATGTAAATTATACCTTGATTTTTTTAAAGCCATATTAGCTTGGATTCTAGTTTCTCTATGGTAGGAAAATGCTCCTGATATCCCTTTCTTACAGATCTTCAAAAATCTTGCACTTTAATAAGCTTATTTTTTCTCTGGATTACTCCTAAAATCTCCCTAAATTGTACAGCATACAATCTGACCTGTCACCTTAATGATTGGCTAGCACTGAATCCAGCTAATAAAAATCATCATTAATATCAGTAGACTTACCAATGCATGCTTGGAACTGTGTTTGCTAAAAAGTAAAGACTAGGTTAAAAGTAAAAGTAGATAGGTACTATAGTAAAGACCTTATAATTTTTAAATTGAGATAAGATGGAAAAAGCAATGATCATAGCTACACTACATTTAGTAATTATTGGAGAGACAACAGTAATAACTGTAGATTGAGTCTGACTGTCTTCTGCCTCAGACTAATTGGCTAAAGCTTCCTGAATTATGCTCTCTTAAAAAAGGTTGAAAGGATCATGGTTGATAGATAAAAGTGAGGGTGATAGTATGATGATAATTGCTAACATTTATTAAATCCAAATTCCTTGCATTTAACCGTGATCATTCTGTATCCTTGTTACATAGCATTACACTGTTATCCTATCCATGCACGGTCCCACAGGTATGTTTGATCTCTTTCAACATAACTGCGATGTTGACTTACATTTAACTTAGTGTCTACTCTGACCCCAGATCCTTTTGTGACAGAAAGTTATTTTTCCACAATAAATAATATGAACGGTTAGTCATCAGAATGAAATACAATAATGTCTATGAGTAAAATTATTTTGGAATTTATTTTTAAGACTATTGAATTATTTTACTATAATTCAAATATGGATTTCAGTCTGAGATTGGATTGATCTGACACAGATCAATTTAATTTACATGGAGTTCATGAGGACACAATGGGCCCGCCAACACACAATACGCTCTTGATTAATGTCATGAGGCTTATACAATATGAATGCTCCACAGGAAATTTTAATCCCAGAATGAATTTCTTCCCCCTACTGTTACCCATTTTTAAATTTAGGGTATGTGCCAACTAATATTAATATTAACCTAAGAAAAACATTGAAAGGGAAAATCTATGGTAAAATATATTGTATATTTATATAAACCAGTTGGCATTGAATTGATTGTGACTCATGGTGACCCCATGTGTGTCAGAGTAGAACTGTGCTCCATAGGAGTTTCAATGGCTGATTTTTTGGAAGTAGATCACCAGGTCTTTCTTCCAAGCTACTTCTGGGTGGACTCAAACTTCCAGCCGTTCAGTTAGCAGCTGAGTTCATTAGCCATTTGTACCACCTAGTAACTCCTGTGTATTTTGTATGTAACATATGCTTATATATAATGTATCCAAAGCCAAATAGAGCTAATTTCTTAAAATTATCATGAGTTAGATACATCCATGTCACTCTCATATATCACTAACAAGATAATCCAAAATAAAAAAAGGTTAAAAAGATTGCTTTAATGGTGATATATTTTTCTTTTCTCAATACCTTCTGTGTCCTGCAGGTTATTAGTTATTATTCTAAACTACACAATAAAAATCATCTTAAACATATATTTTCAACTTTCATTGGAAGATATACATACATTCTTGGAGCCAAATATGTGACCCATATGTAATATTCATTCTGTAAATTAAACCACTTTGGGCTCCATTCTGCTTTCTTAACTTTATTTTCTTATTTTATAAGTTTCTCTGCGCATTTTAGGTCTCTTATTAATATTGCTGGTATCTGGAATAAACAATTCTGAGTGATGAGGAGCATGTTTTGGGAGAGGATAGATCGTTAGCCGAGATGCATTGGCTGGGAATCGAACCCCGGTCTCTCTCATGGAAGGTGAGAATTCTACCACTAAACCATCAATGGCTCTTCTTGTTGGTATCTGTATAAATCATCTTACATTCTTTTCAGAAAAATACAATTGTGCCATTTGGGATCTTCTGAGAAGCAGACATCCAGATGGGATTAGACCTGCAGGAGATTTGTTGGGGGAAACACCTGTGAAGGATAAAGGGGAGGGAGTAGGGGTAAAGAGGGAGAGGTTCCCAGGGGAAGGTGCAGGTGTAACACCTATGAAAGAAAGGAAGAAGGAAGGAGCACTGAGTAAGAAGAGTCTCATCCTACAGGGCAGTACTATGGAAGTTTTGGCCAAACAGATGGAGAGTCCCTGAGCCAAAAGTGGTCCTTGGAGAACCTGCATCCCACTGCTATGCTCAGTCCTTGGTTGGTGGCAGCCATCAGAAGTTTGTCCCCTGTGGTAGATTCTGAGGAAGGCTGTCAGTCAGCTATGCCCCCTGCAGCAGGTTCTCTTGAAGGAGATGTGTATGGCACATTTCCATGGCCAACACAGCAATGTATAAATAAATAATAAGCAAATATTCACAGGTAGTAAGCCCCTGGAGAAGGGCATCTTGGGCGGTGCAAATGGTTTTTTGTTCGGCTAACTAACCTAATAAAAGTTGGAGGTTCAAACTCACCTACTGGCACTGCAGAAGAAAGGCCCTGCAATCTGCTTCAGATTACAGCCAAGAAAACCCTATAGAGCAAGTTCTACTGTGTAACACATGGAGTCACCATGAGTCACAATCGACTGGATGGCAACAGGTTTATTCACAAATAAATACATTTCATTTCAAAGGTATTGAAGAAATTCTGTTTAAATAAATGTTCATTACCACTTAACATTTTTAATGGTTTCAAATAGTTTTAAAGCCACGTACCAGAATTGATAGCAGCTGAAATATTTTTGAGTGTGCCCCCTTTGTATCTGACAGAAGTCCATAGGTTGTGCAGCTATGGCTTCCTGACACTTGGGATATCGGATTTGCTGCAACACGTAATTGTTCTCAGCTATTAACACATGCTTATTTTTCATTGTGCCACACAGCAAGATAAGAAGCAGGAGAATCTCAGGTTTTTCCTTCTGTTTCCATGGACACGGGTTTACAATTTTATATGAAAGTCAAAATCTGTCACTCTCATTAAGTCTGTTCTTGGAGCTACTTTGATAACAGCTTGGACTAATACAGTAAAATAATTAGGAGCTAGCAAAGAAAACACACAAAACGAGAGGAAATGAGCTTCTTCTTAGCTACTGGGAGGTGGTTGTAGAGCGATCCCTGGCTTCGGAAAGGGATGAATAGAAAGCAATAAAGTACTTAATGAAGGTGGGTGTTGTGGAGCACTGAATGTAATCTCAGCATGCAACTTGGATATAGCTTGCTTTTAAGCCAGAAGCAAGAGAATTAATGTTCCTTTTAAACATAACCCATCCTTATAGCACTATATCTGCCTGCTGCTGTCTCTTACACAAATATGTGAATAGATCAGCTGAACAGTTGCAAGAATCTTGCCATCAAAATATTTACCGGTTAAAAAATATTAGTAATTATCTTCACCCCAACTGACTTTGCCCTTGTCAGCTATTCCACAGGCCTTGGGTCAGTGGAACTGTGTCGTATTATTCTTTTTACATAAGGTTTATTAAAAGGCCTTGCCATATATGAAGGATCCTTGTGGACTACAACCGATATGAAGAACACAAGTGAGCTTTATTTCGAGGAAATGTAATATATTCAAAAATATCTATTTAGAAAAGCCAAGTTAAGAAGGAATTATTAAATTATAAAGACTTGTTCACTTTTCTGGAGCAATTTGCTTCACTAACACTATGTACCTATAATGCAAATTAAAATGATCAAATTTGTGTACTACACATGATCCTGAAATGTTTGGTGTATAACTGAGTCATGTCCATGTTATAGGTTCCTGCGTTCAGAGGTTCCCAACTGATCAAGTCAGGCCCACCAAGGAAAATCTTTTTGATTAACTGAAAGTCGACTAATCTGAGACCTTCATTCCTTTTGCAAAATCCTTTCACCTTTGTTATATAACATAACCTAATCATAGGCTAAAATCCATCATATTCATAGTCCCACCCACAGTCAGATTATTCAGGGTGTGTACACCAGCGGGGTAGGGATCTTGGAGGCCATCTTAGATTTCTGCCTACCACAGGTGAAGACTAAGTCTTCACTTGATAGACTGCAGTAGGTTTTTATTTCAGTATTGAAACCATAACTAAATTTCATTATTAGACCAAATACTATGCCAGGCAAGCATCATTACATATTTTTAGCTAGATTTAGGAGCTCCCATACAGATAGACATTAGTTAAAGGTAGCCATGGTAACTGGAAAATTCATTACAGTATTAGTACCAGAATTTCCCCCTATGACTGTCATCCCCATCCTGCTAGTGTGTGTGTATACATGTGTGTGTTCATGTGTGTGTGTGTGTGTGTCTCTATTTTAAGTAGAAAGATTACTGTTTAAAATTAACCAGAAATATACCACTAAGTGCTTGGTGGAATACAACACGGTTCAGATAATATTTTTAATTTATTTTTCTGAGAACAGGAATCTCATTATCCATATGAATACTGTAAAACCTGTAAAAGCTGTAACCTATGCAAGGCAGAAACCTGTCAGAGAAGGCAAACTCAAATATTTCCACTAACAGAGAGAGATAGAAAAGTGGTAAGACTGCACCTTGTCAAAGGTGGAAAACTTGCAAGACCCAGAAAAACAAAGCAGTACCGTCAAGTTCCGGCTCACACAGGTTTCACTGTATATACATATATAAATATGTATATGTATATGTATATATATACATATATTTTTTTCCTTCTAGGCAACTTTGAACACTGTTTGAGGATTGGTTTTCAGTTTAAGTTAGACATTTAACACTCTTTAAGCCAAAATTACTTCTCTGTGAGGAATATCACTCTGATAATTTTTCTCTGACATAAAATTTGCTGATCTAGGCAATATTATTCTCTATTAAAATAACCAATGTATTTTGACACCACCTCTCAAATATCAGATTTGAGCTCACCAAGCATTATTTTCAGGACTTACTATGTGCCAGGCACTGTTCCTGGCACTGAGAAATATACAAAGTGTCAAGCTCTCAGCTGCTACAAAAAGGTTGGCAGTCCCAACCCACCCAGTGGCTCCACAGGAGAAAGACCTGGTGATCTGCTTCCATAAAGATTACAGCCTAATAAACCCTATGGGGAAGTTCTACTCTGTCACATGGAGTCGCTATGAGTTGAAAATCGACTTGATGACACCTAACAACAACAACAACTTTTTCTGGAGAAGAAAGAGTATAAGCACATAAACAAATAAATGGACAGGATAATTTCAGATAATGATAACATGCTGTAAAGAAAATGGAACAAGCTGATTGAATGTGCTTAAACAGGGGCAGCAGAGATGAGGGAGGTTAATTTTGACTATGAGATAAATTCTCATGGAGGTGATACAGTTTAAATTGTAACCTGAATGACAAAAACAAGGCCCACCAAGAGAAAAGCTGGAAACACAAGCGTCCAGGCAAAGGGAACAAGTGCAAGGACTTGTGATAGAAATAATTTTGGTGTGTTCAAGAAATACCAAGTCAGGCAGTACTAAAGTCCAATGAATGAGGGAAAGGGAAAGTAGAAGTCAGGTCATGTAGGATGGGTAGATTCTTGTAGGTCAAGCAACTATTGAATATTTGTTCTAGGTATAATTGGCAGCAATTGAAGGGCCGATTTGAACTGTATTTTTTTTTTTAATCACTCTGGCTGCTGTATTGTGAATGGTATTTGATAGACCCTCATCCATATTCTCTGATTACAACTGATAACAAAAACGTGTAACTAGTCCTAGGAAAGTAGTCAATTATTTTTAATATTTAGTATTTATTTTTTATTTCCAATGTGTCTTCAATTAATAGGATATCTTTCTATTTGGCGTAAATCCTGTTCATAGGCATTTCTAATAAAAACTTTAAAAGACAACTGTCAAAGAAATTTTATAAATATTTTTCTCCACCTGCTGTTATTTAAAAAGATCCAAAGGAAATGTTAAGCCCAAATTTGTTCCTTAACCATATTTTCTCTTTTCCCTCAATAGACATGCTATGATTTGTTATTTTAGGGTTGCTAAGGAATACCAATATGATAATAGTGTAGTCCCTTTTTTTTTTTTTTTTTTTTTTTTTGGTAGAAATACCAACATTTCACAATGAAAAAGAACAAAATGTTTTCATGATATAAGAAAGTCGATATGACAGGATTTTTTTCTTTTTAATGGACTATTTTCAACACTCGTAACTAGTTTTCCAGCTATATTTTGGTATGCATGAACATGTCCAGTTAATCTCTCCAACAACTCATTTTACTCCTTTTTTAAGTAGCTAAGATTTAAAAATATCCAAGCTACTTACTTTTCAGTGCTAAAAAAAGAAGGAATATGGATAAATTTCAAGAAATTCATTCCTTCAAGTGTAGAGTATGGAGACTAGAAACAAAAAATTAACAGTCACTTAGGGACACAGGGAAATTCTGATCCCAGTAATAACAGACTAGGTAATTAGGACAAACTCAATGATTAGTAACCTTCCCTTGAAGGCCCTGAAGAACTAACATAGCACTGAAGAAGTTCAAGGATCCAGAAGGCAGAAACCTGAAAGAGAAGCTCTGCATTTGTGGCCACTTTCACCTTAGGGACATGTGCAAATGCCAGAGAAAGAGGTTAAGAAGCTGAGAAACTGAGATGGAATGCTTCTGACAATCTTTCAGAGCTAGAAGAAGGTTTAGGGCCAAACTAAGCCCAAACCCATTGCCACTGAGCCAATTCTGACTCATAGTGACCCTATAGGACAGAATAGAGCTGCCCCACAGGGTTTCCAAGGCTGTAAATCTTTATGGAAGCAGACTGCCACATCTTTCTCCTACAGAGCAGCTGGTAGGTTTGAACTGCCAACCTTTCAGTTAGCAGCCAAGCACTTAAGCCACTGCACTACCAGGGCTCCTGGTTTAGGGCCAGGATCTGCCAAAGAGAGGATCCTAGATGAACTCATGTTGCTTTCTGTCAGCACCATGAAAGACTGCATCTTTAGGAAGAAACAGGAGTAGACAGGCTTTGAAAGGGTTGCACCTTACTTTTATATCACTTCCACACCTGAAACTTGCTATATTGTTAACACAGTTAGAAACCTGATAACATTTTTAATTTATTCTTCTGAGAACAGGAAGCTCATTATCCATATGAGTACAGTGAAACCTGCAAAACCTGTAACCTGTGTAAGGCAGAAACTTGTCAAAGAAGGAAAACTCAAACATTTACACTAATAGGGAGAGATAGATGCAAGTTGGTACAACATATGTGGAGGAAACAACGTAAATTCTCTTTAGAGAAAGGTAAAAGATCCGGCAACTTGCTTCTGTAAAGACTGCAGCAAAGAAAAGATTGTAAAGATTGCAAAGAAAACCCTATGAAGCTGTTCTACTCTGTCATGTGGGGTCGTTATGAGTCAAAAACTACTCAAGGTACCACCACAACAACAACATTGTAGCCCTCAAATTATTTTATAATCAGTTCCACATAATGTCCTAAACACAACAAAAAATAACCAGGCACAAGAGAAACAAAATAACATAAATTAAAAACAGCAGAGGAAACTATCATTTTTTAGCCTTCTGGCTAAGATTAAATGTAAACACAGCAGAAAAAATAAACAAGAAATTAACCAATAGTGACTCCAAGATATTAGACCTATTAGACACAGACTTTAAAATAATATTTACTATGTTGAAGAAGATAAAAGAAAAGATTAAGACTTACAGCAAAGAACTGGAAACTATAAACAAAGAGCCATATACGTATTCTATAAACTAAATTGAAAATTAAAATAACTTAACTTAAGAATGCAATGGATGAATGTAATAGTTTGGATAAAAAGAAGAGAAAATTAATGAATTGAGAGTTACATCAAAAGAAATATTCAGAATAAAACAATACATAAAAATATGAAAAGAAACATACCTAATACAGTGAGCAACAATAACATGTAATAAGATTCATGAAAGAGATAAAAGACAGTTGAGATAGAAGAAATATTTGAAGAGACAATGACTGAAAACACTAAACCAAGGACTCATGAATCCCCACTTAATGTTACAATAATAAAAGCTTTTCCTCTAAGACAAAGAGCAAGACAAGGATCCCCCTGATCACAACTTTCATCTAATATTGAATTGAATGCCCTAGCCAATAAAATAAGGTAATAAAAATCAATTTAAAAATTACAAATAAAAAGGAAGAAATGCAACTGTCATTCTCAGACAATATGATTAAGTAAACAGAAAATCCAAAAGAATCTATAAATAAATTATTAAAATTAATATATAAGTTTGAGGCAGGGCCAAGATGGTGGAGTAGTCAGACGATTCCTGTGGTCCCTCTTACAACAAAGACCCAAAAAAAAACAAGTGAATCAATTATACATGACAATCGAGGAGCCCTGAACATCAAAGGCAAAGTTGAGGAATTGGACTGAGTGCCCAGGGGAGGAAGAGACGGTTTGGAAGCAGCAAGGAGTTGCCAGACCTGACCTGACAGGAGCCAGAGCCCCTCAGGCCGGATAAGCTTGCATGTGCAGTGACACAAGTAGTGGCGTTTGGAAGGTGTTTTACACATCAGGAGAGACCCAGCGGCACAGAGTCTACTCGGCCATCCAGAACCAGTGAAAAGCAGCCCTCAGTCGGCAAAAGATAAGTACTTGCATCTGGCCTACCACGTGGATCAAAAAACAACCCCCTTTGGGAAAAAACTCCTTCCCATTTACCTCCCCACTCCCTCCTTTACACCGGGTCTGGGACAGCTTCTGCGATTGTCGAGTCCCCTGGGCCGGAAGTAGGACCCGTCATGAGCTGTGAGCCATTCTCCCAGCCTTGGAGAAGGAGCAAATTAACAAACCAGGGGAAAAAATAATCTGCTGGTTCCCCTAAGCCAGGAACTCAGGGTAGGCACAACTCTTTTGCCTAGGCACAGGCATAAGGGGTCCACGTACTTTGAGGGCCTTTCACCCCTGCATAGACCAGTGTGGGCCCATTTCAACAGGGTAGGCCCTCACTACCACAGTACAACAGGGTATATACCTAAAGTCTAACTTCAACTGTTTCAGCTGTCAAATGGCAGGTTCGTGACATTGAACACTGCTCTGCTCATTAAGCAGGGTCCTTACCTACCTACATCAGGGGCCTGAGGACTTGTGGCTCCACCCATGCCAGCTGGCCAACTGTGACAGGGGTCCAAGAATAAGTGGTACCCCCAAGTCCTTACAGCCAACAGCACTGGGTGCTCATAGTCTGGCTAGAAAACCCACCCACCTATGCTCTCTAGGGAACAGGGAGATACTTTCCTCCCAATCAGGGACAGCCATCAGCCCCCTGCCTTGCTCAGTGTGTGACCCCTACTGCAGGAAGATACCTGTGCCTACACCAATCACCCATGCCTGTCTAGGACTGTAGGTGAGAGCCTGCACCACAGACTTGGTGACTGACTACCTGGACACCTGACTTGAATCCATACAAGAAAAGTGAATGGACTGCTGTGCTCACATACTTAGTAAAAAATCTAGCCACCTGGTGACAGGACATTATAGCTTCAAAAGCGCCAATTATCAAACTAGCTGACCCAAGCAGCATATTTTGGCATATCAAAACAAGAAGATAGGACACAGTAAGCAAACATAAAATAAATAAATATAATGACTTATTGATGGCTCAGAGACAAATGTCAATAACAAATCACATAAAGAAGCAGACCATGATGGCTTCAGCAAGCTCCTGAAATAAAGAATCAAGAAATTTTCCAGAGGAAGAGAATCTCTTTGAATTACCAGAGGAGGAATACAAAAGATTAATATACAGAACTCTTCAAGGTATCAGGAAGGAGATCATACAAAATGCAGAACAAGCTAAGGAACACAGAGACAAAGCAACAGAGGATCTAAGAAGGTTATTCAGGAGCATAATAACAACTTTAATTGGCTGCAAGACTCAACAGAGAGAGAGCAATCAGAAATCCAGAAGATTAACAATAGAATTTCAGAATTAGACAACTCAATAGAAAGTCATAGGAGCAGAGCTGAGGCAATAAAGTCAGAATGAGGGAGACTGAAGATAAAGCACTTGATACCAACTTATTTGAGGAAAAATCAAATGAAAGAATTTTTAAAAAATGAAAAAACTCTAAGAATTATGTGGGACTCTATCAAGACGAATAACCTATGTGTGATTGGAGTACCAGAACAGGGGAGGATAACAGAAAACACAGAGAGAATTGTTCAAGATTTGTTGGCAGAAAACTTCCCTGATATCACGAAAGATGAGAAGATACCTATCCAAGATGTTCTTCGAACCCCAGATAAGGTGGATCCCAAAAGAAAGTCACCAAGACATATTATAATCAAACTTGCCAAAACCAATGATAAAGAGAATTTTAACAGTGGCTAGGGATAAAAGAAAAGTCATCTACAAAGGAGAGTCAATAAACTGAGCTTGGACTACTCAGCAGAAACCATGCAGGCAAGAAGGCAATGGGATGACATATATCAAGCCTGGAAGGAAAATAAATTGCCAGCCAAGAATTATATACCCAGCAAAACTGTCTCTCAAATATGATGGTGAAATTAGGGCACTTCCAGACAAACAGAAGTTTAGGGAATTTGCAAAAACCAAACCAAAATTACAAGAAATACTAAAGGGAGTTGTCCAGTTAGAAAATCAATAGCATCAGATAACAACACAAGACTAGAACATAGGACAGAGCAACCAGATATCAACCCAGATATGGAAGTCACAAAAATAAATCAAAGCTAAAACACAGAAAACAGGGCAACAGAGATGTCAGTATGTAAAGATAACAACATTAAAACAAAAAAGAGGGAATAAAAAATGTGGACATAGATTTTTCATATGGAGAGGAAGTCAAGGCAACGTAAAGATATAAAAGACTGGTTTAAACTTAGAAAAATAGGGGTAAAGATTAAGGAAACTAACAATCCTACACATCAAAATAAAAAACAAGAAAAATATAAAGACTCATCAAATGCAAAATTAACACGAATGAAAAAGATGAAAAGAAAAGACATAAAGAAAAATGACTCAGCACAGAAAATTATGTGGAACAAAGACACTGTCAATAACACACACAAAAAGACATCAAAATGACAACACTAAACTCATACCAATCATTAATTATGGTGAATGTAAATGGGTTAAATGCACCAATAAACAGACAGAGAATGGCAGAATGGATAAAAAAAAACATGATCTGTCTACATGCTGCCTACAAGAGACACACCATAGACTTAAAGACACAAACAAACTAAAACTCAAAGGATGGAAAAGGATATCAACCAAACAACACTCAAAAAAGAGCAGGAGTGGCAATACTAATCTCTAACAAAATAGACTTTAAAGTAAAACCCACCACAAAGGATAATGAAGGACACTATATAATGATTAAAGGATCAATACCAGGAGGACATAACTATAATAAATATTTACCCACACAACAACAGGGCTCCAAAATACATAAAACAAACTCTAACAGCACTGAAAAGAGACACAGACAGCTCCACAAAAATAGTAGGAGAATTCAACATATCACTTTTGGTGAAGGATAGAACATCCAGAAAGAAGCTCAATAAAGACATGGAAGAGCTAAATGCCACAATCAACCAACTTGATCTCATAGACATATACTGAACACTCCACCCAACATCAGCCAAGTACACTTTCTTTTCCAATGCACATGGAACAGTCTCCAGAATACACCACATATAGGCCATAAAGCAAGCCTTAACAGAATCCAAAGCATCAAAATATTACAAAGCATCTTTTTTGACCATAAAGCCATAAAAGTAGAAATCAATAACACAAAAAGCAAGGATAATAAATCAAACACATGGAAACTGAACAACACCTTGCTCAAAAACTACTGGGTTATACAAGAAATTAAGGATAGAATAAAGAAATTCATAGAATCAAACAAGAATGAAAACACATCCTACAAGACCCTTTGGGACACAGCAAAAGCACTACTCAGAGGTCAATTTACAGCAATAAATGCACACATCCATAAAGAAGAAAGGGCCAAAATCGAAACATTAAGCCTAGAACTCAAACAAGTAGAAAGAGAGCAGCAAAAGAAGCCTTCAGTCACCAGAGGAAAGGAAATAATAAGAATTAGAGTAGAATTAAATGAAATAGAAAATAGGAAAACAATTGGAAGAGTTGACAAGACCAAAAGCTGGTTCTTTTTGAAAAGATCAACAAAACTGATAAACCACTGGCCAAACTGATAAAAGAAAAACATGAGAGAAAGCAAATAACCTGCATAAGAAATGAGACAGGTAATATCACAACAGACCCAAGTGAAATTAAAAGAATCATAACAGAATACTATGAAAAATTGTACTCTAACAAATTTGAAAACCTGGAGGAAATTGACAAATTTCTATAAACTCACTACCTACCTAAACTAACACAGAGGTAGAACTAAATAAACCTATAACAAAAGAAGAGATTGGAAAGGTAATTTAAAAACTCCCAACAAAAAAAAGCCATGGCCCAGATGGTTTCACTGTAGAATTTTACCAAACTTTCAGAGAAAAGTTAACATCACTACTACTAAAGGTATTTCAAAGCATACAGGAGGATGGAATACTCCCAAACTCATTCTACGAAGTCAGCATAACCCTCATACCAAAACCAGGGAAAGACACCACAAAAAAAGAAAATTACAGACCAATATCCCTTATGAACATAAACACAAAAATCCTCAACAAAATTCTAGCCAATAGAATTCAACAACATATCAAAAAAATAATACACCATGATCAAGTGGGATTTATACCAAGTATGCAGAAATGGTTCAACATTAGAAAAACAATCAATATAATCCATTACATAAATAAAACAAAAGACAAGAACCACATGATCTTATCAATTGATGCAGAAAAGGCATTTGACAAAGTCCAACACCCATTCATAATAAAAACTCTCAACAAAATAGGAATAGAAGGGAATTAAGTAATTAACGGCATTTATACAAAGCCAACAGCCAGCATCATCCTAAATGGAGAGACTTTGAAAATACTCCCCTTGAGACAAGGATGCCCTTTATCACCACTGTTATTCAACATTGTGATGGAGGTCCTAGCCAGAGCGATTAGGCTAGAAAAAGAAATAAAGGGCATCCAAATTGGTAGGGAAGAAGTCAAAATATCTCTATTTGCAGATGATACGATCTTATACACAGAAAACTCCAAAGAATACACAAGAAAACTACTGAACTAATAGAAGATTTCAGCAAAGTATCAGGATACAAGATAAACATACAAAAATCAGTTGGATTCCTCTACACCAACAAAGAGAACTTCAAAGAGGAAATTACCAAATCAATACCATTTACAATAGCTCCCAAGAAGATAAAAAACACTTAGGAATAAATCTAACCAGAGACATAAAAGACCTATACAACGAAAACTACAAGACACTACTGCAAGAAACCAAAAGAGACCTGCATACGTGGAAAAACATACCTTGCTCATGGATACATAGACTCAACATTGTGCAAATGTCAATTCTACCCACAGCAATCTACAGATAAAATGCAATCTCAATCCAAATTCCAATGGCATTTTTTAATGAGATGGAGAAACAAATCACCAACTTCATATGGAAAGGGAAGAGGCCCCAGATAACTAAAGCATTACTGAAGAAGAACAAAGTGGAAGGCCTCATACTACCTGATTTTAGATACTATTATACCGCCACAGCAGTCAAAACAGCCTGGTGCTGGTACAACAACAGACTCACATAGACCAATGGAACAGAACTGAAGAGCAGATACATAGACCAATAGAACAGAATTGAGAATCTAGGCGTAAATTCAGCCACCTATGAGCAGCTATTTGACAAGGCCCAAAGTCCATTAATTGGGGAAAAGACAGTCTCTTCAACAAATTGTGCTGGCATAACTGGATATCCATCTGCAAAAAACTGAAACAAGACCCATACTTCACACCATGCACAAAAACTAACTCAAAAATGGATCAAAGACTCAATATAAAATCAAAAACAATACAGATCATGGAAGAAAAAACAGGGAAAATGCTAGGAGCACTAATACATGGCATAAACACAATACAAACCATAAGTAACAATGCACAACCACCAGAAGAGAGACTAGATAACTGGGAGCTCCTAAAAATCAAACACTTACGCTCATCAAAAGACTTCTCCAAAAGAGTAAAAAGATAACCTACAGACTGGGAAAAAATTTTTGGCTATGACAAGTCCGATCAGCATCTCATCTCTAAAATCTACAAGATATCGCAAAACCTCAGCAACAGAAAGACAAATAGCCAGATTAAAAAATGGGCAAAAGATAAGTAGGCACTGTGGCAAAGAAGACATTCAGACAACTAACAGACACATGAGGAAATGCTCACAATCATTAGCCATTACAGAAATGCAAATCAAAACTACAATGAGATACCATCTCACGCCAATAAGGCTAGCATTAATCCAAAAAAAAACTAAATGATAAATGTTGGAGAGGTTGTGGAGAGAGTTGAACACTTATACAGCATTGGTGGGAATGCAAAATGGTACAACCACTTTGGAAATCGATTTGGCGCTTCCTTAAAAAGCTAGCAATAGAAGTACCATACAATCCAGCAATCATCCTCCTTTGCAATATATCCTAGAGAAATAAGAGCCGTCACACGAATAGATATATGCACACCCATGTTCATTGCAGCACTGTTCACAATAGCAAAAAGATGGAAACAACCTAGGTGCCCATCAGCTGGCGAATGGATAAACAAATTTTTGTATATTCACACAATGGAATACTATGCAATGATAAAGAACAAAGATGAATCCATGAAACACCTTATAACATGGAGGAATCTGGAGGTCATTATGCTGAGTGAATTTAATCAGTCACAAAAGACAAATATTGTATAAGACCACTATTATAAGAACTCAAGAAAAGGTTTAAACACAGAAGAAAACATTCTTTGATGGTTACAAGGGTGGGGAGGGAGGGAGAAGGGTATTTGCTAACTAGACAATAGACAAGAATTATATTAGTTGAAGGGAAGGACAGCACACACTACAGGGGAAGTCAGCACAACTGGACTAAACCAAAGCTAAGAAGTTTCCCGAATACAATCAAACACCTTGAGGGAGAGAGTAGCAGGGGCAGGGGTCTGGGGACCATGATTTCAGGGGACATCTAGGTCAATTGGCATAACAAAGTTTATTAAGAAAATGTTCTGCATCCTACTTTGGTGAGTGGCATCTGGGGTCTTAAAAGCTAGCGAGCAGCCATCTAAGTTGCATCAATTGGTCCCAAACACTTGGAGTAAAGGAGAATGAAGAACACCAAAGACACAAGGAAAGTATTAGCCAAAGAGACAGAAAGGGCCACATAAACCAGAGATTGCATTAGCCTGAGACCAGAACTAGATGGTGCTTGGCTACCACCAACAACCACCCTGACAGGGAACACAACAGAGAGTCCTTGATGAAGCAGGAGAAAAGTGGGGTGCAGATCTCAAATTCTAGTAAAAAGACCAGACTTAATGGTTTGGTTGATACTGGGGGGACCCCGGAAGACATGGCCCCTGGACTTTCTGTTAGCCCAAAACTAAAACTATTCCCGAGGCCAACTCTTCAGACAAAGATTAGACTGGACTATGGGACGTAAAATGATACTCGTGAAGAGTGTGCTTCTTAGCTCAAGTAGATACATGAGACTAAATGGGCAGCTTCTGTCCGGAGGTGAGATGAGAAGGCAGAGAGGGTCAGGAGCTGGTTGAATGGACATGGGAAATCCAGGGTGGAAAGGAGGAGTGTGCTGTCACAGTATAGGGAGAGCAACTAGGGTCACAAAACAATGTATGTATAAATTTTTGTATGAGAGACTAACTTGAATTGTGAACTTTCACTTAAAGTACCACAATAAAAAAATTAATATATAAGTTTAGTATGGTTTCTAGATATAAATTCAAAATATAAAAATTAATTTCATTTCTACCCACCAACAGGGAGCTCTGGTGGTGCAGTTGTTAAGAGCTCGGCTGCTATCCAAAAGGTCAGCAGTTCGAATCCACCAGCTGCTCCTCGGAAGCTCTATGGGGCAGTTCTACTCTGTGTATATGGTTACTATGAGTCAGAATCAACTCAGCTGCAATGGGTTTGGTTTTGGTTTCTACTCACCAACAACAAACAGTTAATTTTTTTTTTTTTTAATTTTAAGATTCAATTTTACTAACATTTAAAAGCATCAATATAAAGAACTAAATCTAAGAAAAGATCTGGAAAATCCCTACATAGAAGTTACTAACATAAACTAAAGAAGATCTAAATAAGTGAAGATAAACCATGTTCATAGATTGAAAAATTCAGTATTACAAATCATATTACTGTTGCTGGAACTGATCTGTAGATTGAATAAAATTCCAGTCTTTTGACTGCAGATTCCTTGTCAAAAATGACTACTGGTCCTAAAATGTATATGGCAATTGAAAAGACCAAAAAAGCTAAGACACTCAAAAAAGAACAAAGTGGAAGGATTCGCTCTGCCAGATATCAAGGCTTAATAAAGCAATAGTAAACAATGCAGGATTATATCAGTAAAAGGAGTCTCTGGATGACGCAAATGATTAAACACTCGGCTACTAATTGAAAGGTGCCTTGGTAGAAAGTCCTGGCAATCTGCTTCTGAACGATCATAGCCATTGAAAACCCTATGGAGCTCAGTTCTACTCTGAAACACCTGGGGTCACTATGAGATGAAATTGACTCAACAGCAACTAGTTTTTTGTTTTGTTTTTGGTTGTTGTTGTCTTATCAGTAAAAGGATAGACAACAGGCCAATGAAACAAACAGAAGGCCCAGAAAGCGACTCATGCGTTAAAGGACACTTAATTTACAATAGTGGCACCGCAGAGCAATGGGAGAAGAAACGGTCTTTTTATCAAATGGTGCTGCACCAATTAGACATTCATATTGAAAAAATGAAACCTGACCCTATCTCACACCATGCATAAAAATAAATTCCAGGTGGATTGTAGATCTAAATGTAAAGATCAAGTAGCAAGATTTCTGGAAAGTAATATAGGGCAATATCTGTATGACCTCATAGTAAAGAAAGATTACTTTAAAAAAAAAGACACAAAAAGATAATCTTTAAATCTTAAATATTAAACCAAAAATACCCCCTGAACTCTTCTTTAAACCAAACAATAGTTTAGCTTAACTAGTAAAGAATGTCTGCCTTGAGCACTGTGCTCTTTTAAAGAGCTATCTATATGAGATCAAATTGACAACAGCAATTCCAAAGGTTAGAGAACATACTTAGGCGGCAGTAAGCTCATGTTAATGGTGGAGAAATAGCTAGAAAAAGGAAGGCGAGAACGGTTGCACAATTTGAAGAAAGTAATCAGTGTCACTGAATTGTACATGTAGAAATTGTTGAGTAGTTGTATGTTTTGCTATGTACATTTTCAACAACAAAAATAAAATTAAATAAAAAAGACACAACAAGCACTATCCATACAGGGAAAGATGTATAAATTCGACTACATTAAAACTAATAACAACTTTTCAACAGCAGATACGCTTTAATAGGTGAAAAGGCAAGCCACAATCTTCTCCTATCAAAGTAGGAGAAGATTTTTATAATACATACTTGACAAAGAGCATGTTTCCAGAAATTATTAAGAACTCTTACAAATAATAAGAAAAATACAGGAAACCCAATAGAATAACAGGCAAAATAGCTGAGCAGGAATTTCACTAGAGAAGGTATTAAAACAGTTAGTAAATTCAGGAAGTTTTTCAACCTTAGTAATAATTATGAAAATGCAAATTAAAACAACAATGTGTAATACTAATCACCTATTAGAATGGTAAAAATTTAAATATTAACAATACAAAATGCTGGCAAGAATATGTATCTACACACTGCTGGTGGAAACGTAAACTGGTACAACCACTATGGAAAGCGGCCAGTATTATCTAATAAAGTTGACAATAATATATTCTATGAACTAACAATTCCACTCCTATCTAAAACCAATAGAAATGCATGCATAATGCATGAAGAAAAGGTATAATAATGTTATTAGGTTACTTGCCTGAAAAAAAATTAATACATAATTAATACACTCAACTCTAGTTGTTGTTTTTGTTGTTAGCTGCCGTCCAGTCAGTTCCAACTCATAGTGACCCTGTGTACAATACAACGAAACACTGCCTGGTCCTGTGCCATCCTCACAACGGTTGCTACGTTTGAGCCCATTGTTCTAGCCACTGTGTCAATCCATCTCATCAAGGGTCTTCCTCTTTTTTGCTGTCCCTCTACCTTTCCAAGCATGATGTCCTTCTCCAGAGACTGGTCCATCCTGATAACATGCCCAGAGCATGTGAGATGAAGTCTCGCCATTCTCACTTCCAAGGAGTACTCTGGCTGTACTTCTTCCAAGACCCAGAAACAAGATTTGTCTGTGGTGCTAGGCAATGATTCTTTTGTATTCTACTAAGGCTTGAAAATTGTGATTCATTCAAAGCAATACCTTAATATAGATGCTTGTCAAGAAAATAAAAAATAACAAATGAATAAGAATTAAATACATCTAATAAAAGGGCAAGTAGGACTCATTCACTTAATAAGGCAAAAAAAAAAGTCAGTGAAATTGATCACAGCCCGTCTTGTCCGCCATTTATATACTCCAAGCTGAGCCACAACAGCAACTACAAATATTGACTGAGCATCCAGTATTAACTGAGACTTGTATCAGGCACTTTGAGAGATGGAGAAATGATCAAAAGTTGATCCTTGTGCCAGGCATTGGTTTAGGGTCACTATGAGTCAGAATCCATTCGATGGCAACAGGTTTGGGTTTTTGGCATGTTAGTTATTATCATTATTATTATTACTATTATATGCTTTATGTTCAGTATTAACCTACACACTGTAGTAGATGTATTTTTTTTGAAGTCCCTGCCCTCAAAGACCTTATAATCTACTTGGGGGTTTTGGGAGTAGGGGGAGTTGCCTCTAAAGAATATGGTGATGTATACTTAATATAAGAAAATATTCACAATGTGTTGCTAAGAGATAAAAAGAAAGCTACAAAAGGGAACATAAAGTATAATCCCAAACATGTTGCTTTGAAAAGTGTACACATGACTCCCAGAATTCTAGAAAATACCAGCGAACCCTGGTGGCACAGTGGTGAAGCACTTGGCTGCTAACCAAAAGGTTGGCAGTTTGAATTCACTAGCTGTTCTACAGGAGAAAGATGGGACAGTCAACTTCAGTAAAGATTTAAAAAAAAAAAAAAAAAACCCATTGCCATCAAGTTGATCCTGCAGAGCAGCTGGTAGGTTTGAACTACTGACCTTTCAGTTAGCAGCTGAGCACTTAACAACTGTGCCACCAGGGCTCCTAGTAAAGATTACCAAAACCAAAAACCAAACCCATTGCCGTCAAGTCAATTCCAACTCACAGTGACCCTATACACAGAGTAGAACTGCCCCATAGGGTTTCCAAGAAGCGGCCGGTGGATTTGAACTGCTGACTTTTTGGCTAGCAGCCAAACTCTTAACCACTGCACCACCAGGGCTCCTTGATAAAGATTACAGCCTTGGAAATCCTATGGGGCAGTTCTACTCTGTCCTATAGGGTGGCTATGAGTCTGAATTGACTTGACAGCACCTGTTGTCTCTCGGTAGTGGGATTGGGAATGATTTTAAGACGCATCATGGGATTACAGGAGGCATTGTTGGTTAAGTGGTAGAATTCTCACCTTCCATGTGAAAGATCTGGGTTCAATTCCAGCAAATATACCTCATGCGCAGCCACCACCCATCTGTCGATATAGGCTTCTATGTTGCTATGATGTTGAACAGATAGATGTCAGTAGAGCTTTGAAACTAATATGGACTAGGAAGAAAGGCCTGGCAACCTATTCCAAAAATCAGCCAATGAAAACTCTATGGATCACAACAGCCTGATCTACAACCAATCATGGGGATGGCACAGGACTAGGCAGCATTTTGTTCTGTGTGCAGGCAGTCACCATTAGTCAAGGACCAACTAAAGAGCAGCTAACAACAACAATGTGGGATTATAAGAAGCAGGGTTTGAAAGAGAGGAGTAGGTGTAATGGACTTCACAGGCTTTGGGATCATAAAGGCCTGAGGAGACATCTCAGCTAAATCTTTATTATCTATGCAACCTTTAGAGACTTTTTGTTCTTTAGTTGTTGTTGCTGTTGTTGAGAATATGCACAGCAGAACATGCACCAATTCAACAATTTCTACATGTACAGTTTAGTGACACTGATTACATTCTTCAAGTTGGGCAACCATTCTTCACCCTCCTTTTCTGAACTGTTCCTCCCCCATTAACGTAAACTCACTCCTCCCTAAGTTTCCTATCTAATCTTTCAAGTTGCTGTTGTCAATTTGATCCCAGATAGATAGTTCTCAAAAAAGCACAATGCTCAAAGTAGGCATTCTTTACTAATTAAGCTAAACTATTGTTTGGTTTAAAGAAGACGTCAGGAGATATTTTTGGTTTAAAGTTTAAAGATTATCAGGACAATAGGATTCATCCAGCTTCAATGGCATCTTTTTTTTTTTTTAACCTTCCTGGCCTCTGTTTATTCATCTATAAAATGGAAGAATGCCTGGCACATAATAGGCGTTTCACACATGGTGGTTAGTGTCATGATAAGCCCCAGTCCACAGCACTGGCTACTTAGTGTAACCCGTGCTAAAATGTGATCATGTTGTTCTCAGACATTTTAAATGCTCAACGATGTTCAAGGTAGAAAAAGAATGTATTTGTTTATTCATTCTTTTCATAAGAATTCATGTTGAATACCTGAGTTTGCTGTGCTAGGAGTTGGGTAATGCACTTCGTAGACACACCTTGGTTATCCCAAAGTGTGAAATTAATATTAATTCTTATTAATGTATTTATTCATTCATTCAACAACTATTCATGGATTGGATTCACTGTGTTAAGTAATGAGTATGAAATAAGTGTATTCCCAATCCATTTCTTCAGACCTCTTACAGAAACTATAGTTGGTTCTACTTGTGGTTTCAAAAGAAACCTACAATTATATTCACCTTTAACTATAAATAGCATTAGAATAAGCACAAGTCAAATAAATTCCCACTGATCAAATCCTAGCAGCTCCTATATGACATTTCAATCCTTTCATGCTGTTTTTGAGCAATCTGAGTTGAGGTATTTTGGGTTAGTTTATTTTAAAAGCCAACATCAGACACGGTCTGATATTTTGTCACAGTCTCGGGCAACACTGCAAGTTAAAGGAAAGCTTTAATTTAATTCAAAAGGCTCTTATTTAATAAACAGTCTTAGTGTCAAATAATCAGAACTCGAATGAAGAAAAAAGAAAGATATATAAAATCTATTTTCTTCATAACAGTTTTTCAGACATTTATTTCTGAAATTCATTCAGAAACAAAGATTCAAGAAATGTTTCTCTTATGAAAATTTTGCTGCCCATCTATAAAGTAATTCTTCATAGAGTTATAATAGCAAAAGTTTAAGGCAATCTAGAGTGTCTGGTGCAAATCACTAAGTGGTGGGCTACTAACTGAAAAGTTGGTAGTTTGACCCCACCCAGAGGTACCTAGAAAGAAAGGCCTGGCGATATGCTTCCAAGAGGTCACAGCCTTGAAAACTCTATAGTGTGCAGTTTCTACTCTAAGATCTAATAATAGAAAACTAGTTAAGTAAATTATTGTATTTGCCCAAAATGTGATATTATGCAACTTTTCAAAGTGTTGTAGAAGAATATTCAATAATGTGGAAAATCGTACAAGATAAATTGTTATATAAAAATCAGATTACAAAATAATATTTATAGATCATTTCAACCCCACCATTTGACCATCTTTTTTTTTTAATCTCTGAAGAAACTTTGACCCTAAGAATATTTATAAAACTAACATTTTGATCAGAATTAGGCCATCACTGATAAATTTTTATCAAGAAAGTAGTTCCCAGAGCAAATACCACTAAGCTAAATTACTTCCTTGACCAAAATAGCTGAATAACCATTTTCAATTTTTTTTTTTCCATTTCCTTATTTATTTAACTGAGATTATTTCATTGGCTTTGGTTATTTTCCATTTAAATGTTAATACTACAATTTGATTCATCAATAAACTTTTTCATCATTTCAAATTTTATCAATTCCTTTCTATCCTTGTGAATTCTTCTTTAGTGGTCATTATTTCTACCAAGTTCAATATTCCTGGTCAGATTTTGCAGATCCGCTTTGTCAGGAAGATCTTATTTTTCCATTAATTTATAATCAATAATAAATTTTACAATATACAGTTTAAGACATTGTTAGTTTTATTCCATGGAGATTGTTTTTACCAGTAATATTTAATGCAGATACTGCATTTATTTCTTAGTCCATACATACAAAAATTGTAAGCAAATTAATAAAGAAAAGTAATGATGATGAAGTGAAAAGAAAGAGAGAAGACGAGGGAAAGGAAGAGAAGGGGCAAGAGACAATGAAGAAAAGGAAGACAAAGAAGTGTATCAACGAAGAGACACGTCAATATATCTGAAGAACTGAAACAGTGAAGACACAAAATGGTGAAGTAGGATAGTACTAAATATAACTTAACAATGTTATCTCTTCAAGCTTGATCATGTTAATGTTGTCCCTTGAAGAGATAAATTCCTAAAAGGCTCCTTCAAAACGTCTCTGTATTGCTTACTTTCAATCTCTGTACATACTGATACGCATCAGAAAAACAATGAATTCTCCACATCCATGGAGTATTTTTCTACATGACCATGTAACAACCAGTTGAAATATGTAATAGCCAATATTACTTACTTCACATTGCTAACCAGTTAGCCTGCGGTTGTTAATCAACATGACTGGCTATTTTGGCATCAGCCTGCACACAGAAGTTCTATTGTTGTTGTTGGTAGGTGCCGACGAGTCAGTTCTGACTCATAGCAACGCTGTGACAATGGAATGAAACCCTGCCCAGTCCTGCGCGAAACTCTCAATCATTGTTATGCTTGAGCCCATTGTTGCAGCCACTGTGTCAATCCATCTTGTTGAAGGTCTTCCTCTTTTTCACTGACCTTCTACTTTACCAAGCATGATGTCAGTTTCCAGGGACTGATGCCTCCTGATAACATGTCCAAAGTATGTGAGACAGTCTCACCATCCTTGCTTCTAAGGAGTATGCTGGCTGTATTTCTTCCAATATATCCATCTCTAAATATAAAATATAAGTAGAAAATATAGAAATCTTTTTCCAAGAGACCACAGGTAAGGTTAAAATCAAGATAATGAGTAAATTAAATGCTGGAAGTTGGTGTTCAAGTAAGGGTCAAGGCCATGGAAGTGAATTGAAGAAGTAAGGAAGTAAAGCAGAATAAGTAGAGCAGATAAGAAAGAACAGGTGTGGCATCCCCAACTGATATATTCACTTCACTGGGCCATTCTAAGAACCAGGCCAGGATTTAAACTGATCTCCCTCGTTCCCAGTCCTCACACATTTAGCTGTTGTTGTTGTTGTTAGGTGCCATCAAGTCGGTTCTGACTCATAGCGATCCTATGTACAACAAAACAAAACATTCCCGGGTCCTGCGCCATCCTCACAATCATTGTTATGCTTGAGCTCATTGTTACAGCCACTGTGTCAGTCCATCTGGTTGAGGGTCTTCCTCTTTTTCACTGACCCTTTACTTTACCCAGCATTATGTCCTTTTTCAGGGATTGATCCCTCCTGATAACATGTCCAAAGTATGTGAGACGTAGTCTCGCCATCCTTGCTTCTAAGGAGCATTCTGGCTGCACTTCTTCCAAGACAGATTTGTTCTTTCTTTTTGCAGTCCACGGTATATTCAATAATCTTTACCAACACCGCAATTCAAAGGCATGGATTCTCCTTCCTTCTTCCTTATTCATTGTCCAGCTTTCCCATGCATACAAGGTGATTGAAAACACTATGGCTTGAGTCAGGCACACCTTAGTCCTTAAAGTGACATTATTGCTTTTTAACACTTTAAAGAGATCTTTTGTAGCAGATTTGCCCGATGCAATGCATCATCTGATTTCTTGACTGCTGCTTCCATGGGCGTTGATCGTGGATCCAAGTAAAATGAAATCCTTCACAACTTCATTCTTTTCTCTGTTTATCATGATGTTGTTTATGGGTCCGGTTATGAGGATTTTTGTTCTCTTTATGATGAGGTATAATCCATACTGAAGGCTGTGGTCTTTGATCTTCATCAGTAAGTGCTTCAAGTCCTCTTCACTTAAAGAGAGCAAGGTTGTTTCATTAGCATAACACAGGCTGTTAATGAGTCTTCCTCCAATCCCGGCGCCCAGTTTTTCATATAGTTCAGCTTCTCAGATTATTTGCCCAGCATACAGATTTAATAAGTATGCTTAAAGGATACAACCCTGACAAACACCTATCCCGATTTTAAACCATGCAGTATCCCCTTGTTCTGTTTGAACAACTGCCTCTTGATCTATGTACAGGTTCCTCATGAGCATAATTAAGTGTTCTGGAATTCCCATTCTTCCCAATATTATCCACAATTTGTTATGACCCACACAGTCAAATGCCTTTGCATAGTCAATAAAACACACGTAAACATCTTTCTAGTATTCTCTGCTTTTAGCCAGGATCCATCTGACATCAGCAATGATATCCCTCACTCCACTTCCTCTTCTGAATTCAGCTTGACTTTCTGGCAGTTCCCTATGTACTGCTACAACTGCTTTTGAATGATCTTCAGCAAAATTTTACTTGTGAGTGATACTAATGATATTGTTCAATGATTTCCGTATTCTCTTGGATCACCTTTCTTTGGAATAGGCATAAATATGGATCTCTTCCAGTGAGTTGGCCAGGTGGCTGTCTTCCAAATTCCTTGGCATAGACGAGTGAGTACTTCCAGCTCTGCATCAGTTTGTTTAAACATCTCAACTGGTATTCCATCAATTCCTGGAGCCTTGTTTTTCAGCAATGCCTTCAATGCAGCTTGGATTTCTTCCTTCAGTACCATTGATTCTTGATCATATGCTACCTCCTGAAATGGCTGAACATCAACCAATTCTTTTTGGTATAGTGAGTCTGTGTATTCCTTCCATCATCTTCTGATGCTTCCTGAGTCATTTAATATTTTCCCTGTAGAATCCTTCAATACTGCAACTCGAGACTTGAATTTTTATTTCAGTTCTTTCAGCTTGAGAAATGCTGAGCATGTTCTTCTCTTTTGGTTTTCTATCTCCAGGTCTTTGCACATGTCATTATAATACTTTACTTTGTCTTCTCAAGCTGCCCTTTGAAATCTTTGTTCAATTCTTTTACTTCATCATTTCTTCCATTAGCTTTAGCTACTCAGTGTTCAAGAGCAAGTTTCAGAGTCTCTTCTGACATCCATTTAACTTTACTGCCCCAAATTGTAATTGAAACCAATAGTATTCAATAATCTCGCCCCCTTTTTAAGGCATGGACTGTTTAAATCCCAGGAAAAATCCTGTTTTGTTTTGCTTTTTTAAATCAGGAAAAGGAGCTGTTCTGGAGCTCTAATGGGAATGAATGGAGCAGGGGTGGGGTGAATCTCAGATGCAAGTTCCATTCTCCTCCTCACTCCAAACACCCTACAGTCACTTTAGCAGGAGCCTCACAGACCCCATTTGAATCTCATTGATTTAGACTCTATGAACTGTATTCTAGAATCTCCGAAGGTAAATTTACCAAGTAGTTTTACAAAGATAAAGATGCCACTATTTTAACAGGAACTTGAAAGTTGAACAAACCTATTTGTTTTTAGGGTTTGTTTGGTTTGTTTGTTTTTAGTTAAACATGAAAACTTAAATTTTAAGCATTTCTGAAAAATTCCCCACTGATATTTTAATTTAGATTATAAAAAATAATGATGATGATAGCTATCACTTATGTAGCACCTTCTCTGTTCCTGACAAAGTTCTAAGTGCTTTACTAAATATATTAACATACTTAATCCTCTTCACAACCCTGAGAAGCCAATACTACTGTCTTTTATCTTACAGGCAAGGAAACTGAGACACAGAGAGGTCAAATAATTTACCCAAGGTCACACACTTTGTAAGCAAAGCAGAAAGACATTTAAATCATAACCTGAAGCATGTTTCATTAACAGGAGTAAGAAATTATGATTGAATCTAGTTATAGAAAAGCATCTTCAGTTATTACTGAATTATACTGAATCTTCTTAGGGGCCATCCCAGGCAATTTCCACAAAGTCATGGAAATGAAATCTCCAGGATTAACTCATAGTAGGTTATGAATATTTGGTCTCAGTTATTCAAGATCATTGTAGGAGTCTCTGACTCTTAGTAGATGCATTTTAGACATGCATAATCTATCACAATAATATTTGCCTAAAGAAGTTTTTCTTCCGATACAACACACTGATACAAAAGTCTACTTCAAAATAGATTTTTCCAAAATTTTGCTCAGTGTCACAAGGGAAATAAAAGTATAAAATACAGCTACCTTCAACAGCCTTACAAAATGCAAATCAATAGAAAAAAGTATAAGAAGATATTGTGACTAGATTAGAAAATAATAAGTATATGGAAGATAAGTGGAAATTACCAAAATGTGAGATTTTACCTAGGTTTGAAGAGTCTGTAGAATTTCATTAATTTATATAATAATCAACAAATATCTTTTGAGTGGGTAATAATAATAATTGCTTTAGCCTGGATTTTGAAGTACAGTCAGGCATCACTTAACATACGCAATACGTTCTGTGAAATAAGATGTTATGCGATTTGGACGTAGCGTGAACAACGTATTTTATACAGGCAGTCCCCAAGTTATGAACGTGTGACTTACAGACAACTTGTACTTAAGAACAAACTGCCATAAAGCCTATTATAGTAAAATTTTGAGTTAAATACCAAATGGATATTTCTCCTTCGCCTCCTGCTGCTGCTATAGTTAGCACTGGTTTTTGCTACGTTTGGGAGCCACGATGCACTTCATGGTAATAGTTCTCCAATCAGAATTTCTGTACTCTATTATAACCTTATGGGACCACGGACATATGTAGTCAGATGTGGCCTGAACAGACCGGCACATGACTGTAATATAAGTTTATTAATTCATTCAACCTTCAATATTCATCATGGTTGACTGTTGTTGTTAGGTGCTATCGAGTCGGCTTCCACTCATAGCGACCCTATATATAACAGAACGAAACACTTCCTGGTGTCATCTTCACAATCATTGTTATTTTTTGAGCCCATTGTTTCAGCCACTGTGTCAATCCATCTCATCAAGGTCTTCCTCTTTTTCACTGACCCTCTACTTTACCAAACATGATGTCCTTCTCCAGGGATTGGTTCCTCCTGATAACACGTCCAAAGTGAGAAGTCTCTCTATCCTTGCTTCTGAGGAGCGTTCTGGCTGTACTTTCTCCAAGACAGATTTGTTCATTCTTCTGGCAGTGCATGGTATACTCAATATTCTTTGCCAACATCATAATTCAAAAGCATCGATTCTTCTTTGATTTTCCTCATTCATTGTCCAGCTTTCGCTTGCATATGAAAACCTAAAAACCAAACCCATTGCTGTCAAGTCAATTCCGACTCATAGCTTGCATATGAGGCAACTGAAAATACCACGGCTTGGGTCAGACACATCTTAGTCATCATGACTGACTACCTAATAATAATAATAGCTACTAGTGCTTTCTGCATTAATACAATGCAACCTAAGACAGCCAGAATTTGACAGGACTGCCTTATTTTTCCAGGCCTTGCAAGTTTTCTACCATCGACAGGGTACAGTCTTACCACTTTTCTATCACTCGTTTTAGTGGAAAATATTTTCGTTTTCTTTCTCTGAAAGGTTTCCACCTTGTACATGTTCCAGCTTTCACAGGTTTGACTGTAATACAGAGGTAAACAGGACAGAAAAGATTCTTGCTCCCCTGAAAGTTATATTCTAACGAAAAGAGGCCGATGATAAACAAATGAATAAATAAGAAAAATATTGGATAGTAAGTGATAAGGCCTATGCAAAGATAGGGTGATGTGATAGCCAGAGTCCGGGTAAATGCTTTAGATTGAGTAATCAGAGAAGGCATCTCTAAGGAAGTAATATTTCAGCTGAGACCTGAATGACAAAAAAAAGTCAGTATTGTGAAGATGAAAGGGAAAAACATTCCCGCAGAAGGAATGCATAGTATAAGGGCCCTAAGATGTGGCTGGGCTGGGCTTACTCATAGAACAAAGAGGGCCAATGTAGCTACAGCGTCGTGGTCAAAGGAGGAAACTGATGAGAAATAAAGCTGAAAAAGGTGTGGGTTTCACAGGGCAATGATGAATTAGATGTAGTCAGAGAGGCTGGTAAGCAGACAATAATAATAATTCCTTCAGATAAATGTTACAACAAGGATAAATAAGGACAGCTTGCTATTGAACACAAAAGCACCTAACCTAGACTAGGAAAGGTGATATTGACTTTGAGCCCTAAAGGGTAAGGGAATTAGTAAGACAAAGCAGGACTAAAAGACATTCCGAGGAAAGGGCTATAATAGGAAATCATTAGTTGCAGCTGGACCCTAAAGTCTGAGACAGAAGCGTGGTAAAAGATGAGCCTGGATACATAGGCAAGAACAGGTGATAGTCACCAAGAACTCAAAACACCCTAAAGTTAATTTTTTAACTAAGTAGATCAAACAACACACACAATAAATACAGATACAACACTTAATGCAGATGTAAATACCTTAAAAATTACCACTCAAGAGTCTAGTGTTCTAGAAAATGAGACCCTCTACCTTATTTCTACCCCCCAGGGGGAAAAAATTAAAAAGAAGATATCAGTCCTTTGCCAAGCTCAGTCACAAGACTCAGTTCTTGTCTGGAAACTTCTTACTTTCAGTGGACTATTGTCAAATAAAGCTAATCAGTCCCCCTTCCAATAGTCTATTCACCAAATAGTCCAGTGCCCCTTCCTGCAGTGCCCCTCCTTGAAGGAGGATTATATATCACTGCCCTGTGGAACTCAGTAGTGGCCATGTGATTTGCTTTAGCCAATGAAATATGGACAGAAATAATGCTTGTCTCTTCCAGACAAAAGATTTTAGAGTCAATAAGTAGTCCAGCATCTTTCTTTTTCTTCTGCTACAATGACCAACAGTTTTCCAGACAGAGGCTGCTCCATTAGGTAATGTGGAGTGAAACCACAGGCAATCTGAAAAGGACACGTGGTATATAGGAGAAATCAGCCTGTAAGTCACTGAGTTTTGGGGATCATTTGTAGCTATGTATAAACTAGCATATACTGACTGATATTCACAAACACAGACTTCCAGGGCAGAAGAAATGCAGCAAAGGGTGCTGAAGACCTGTCACCCTTTGGTCAGGTGAGTCCCTGGGGCTTACCTCACTCAGGACTTTCCCCCATAGATTTTGCACCAGAACCATGGAAAGGCAGCATATTGAATTTTACATTTTCCCTCTCTCCCTGCTCGTGACCAAACAATTCAGTACTAACGACTAACTACTCCAACCAAAAAAAAAAAGTGTGACATGGGATGTAGGCAGCTTGTCTGTGCTTCATTTTCATAGCCCACAGCTATAAATAATTCCATTAGGAAAGCACACATTGCCTTAGATGGAAATCACAAAGAAAAGCACTTTCCCTGATAGTTTAGCAACACATTCAGATTTCATGTCTCAAGGTAAAAATAGGCCTAACAAATGAATTAAATTTGGAAGCTGAGCTGAAGCGAAGAACACTGGCATTATGATACATGCCGTAGGAGGCAAGAGAGACTTATAAGGTGCTGTATTCTCTCTGCTGGTGAGCGGGATGGAAGGGTGGAAAAAAGGATTTTCCTGAGAAATAAAAATAATCACCAACAGTTTGAAGTTAAAAATATCATCTTATTAAGTTGGTAACCAAAAAGAACTCTGAAAACTATGCAGGCTTTAACAGAGGGTAAAATAAATCTCAACAGATAAGATTTTCTCCTGTGTACTTTCAACATCGAGGGGTGGGAAAAAAGATCCAAAGAAAACAGATGTCAAAGAATTTTAAAAAATGAATAAACTTCCAATTTAATAGGTGATATATTTTTACTTAGAGTTTTTTGCTTCTTAAGTTTCCTTGAAACCCACCCATTTCTATTATGCAATTTCAGTACCGTTTTCAACGGCTTTGGAGCATAGGAAGTATGAGGAGATGCTGTCGTGGATTGAATTATGTCCCCCAAAAAATGTGTGTATCAATTTGGCCAGACCTTGATTCCTGGTATCCTGTGGTTTTCCTATAAAGTGTAAATCCTGCCTTTATGATGTTAATGAGGGAAGATGGGCGGCAGTTGTGTTAGTAAGGCAGGACTCGGGATTGTATCCTGAGGCGATGTCTTCAGATATAAAAGACAGAAGTGAGCAGAGAGACGGGGGTGGGGGTGGTGGGGGGTACACCTCATACCATCAAGAAAGCAGTGCCAGGAGCAGAGCGCGTCCTTTGGACAGGGGTTCCTGCGCCGAGAAGCTCCTAGTCCGGGGGAACACTGACGAGAAGGCTGACAGAGAGAGAAAGCCTTCCCCTGGAGCTGACACCCTGAATTTGGACTTTTAGCCTACTTTGACTGTGAGGAAATGAACTTCTCTTCGTTAAAAACCATCCACTTGTGGTATTTCTGTTACAGCAGCAGTAGATGACTAACACAGATGCCATTTCTTCCAAAAGACCAAAAGATAAAATAAAATAAAAAAATAAAATCCATCAACTTTTCTTAATACTGTGGTCCAAGGCCAAGGCAAGTGCTCAGTACCCTATCATTGTTATTGTTATTGTTTTGCATGCCGTCGAGTTGATTCTGACTCATAGTGACCATATAGGACAGAGTAGAACTGTCCCACAAGATTTCCTAACTATAATCTTTGTGGGAGCAAATCACCAGGTCTTTTCTCCACCAGAGCGGCTGGTGGGTTCGAACTACCAACCTTTCAGTTGGCAGCCAAGTGCTTAACCACTGGACCACCAGGGCTGCTTCTGTACCCGATACCATATGCAAACTAAAAAATACTACATTGCCTTCCTACCTCAAAATACATCAAGTTATAAAATGAATCTAACATTAGATGGTAAGCTCCTTGAGGGTAAGAATCATTTCTTGCTCTCCTTTGTATCTCCCTCAGGGCCCACCCAGTACAGTGGCTAATACACCAAACCAAAACCAAACCTGCTGCCGTAGAGTCAATTCTGACTCAGGGCGACCCCACATCTTTCAGAGTAGAATTGTGTTCCACAGGGTTTTCAATAACTGTGATGTTATGGAAGTAGATTGCCAGGCCTTTCTTCCATGGCACCACTGGGTGGATTCAAACCACCAATCTTTTGGTTAGTAGTCGAGGACAAACTGTTTGTGCCACCCAGCTTAGCTGGCTAACACATAATAGGTGCTTAATATATATTCTTTAACTGAATAAAGTGACTTGTCTCCATTAGCCTGTCATTGCTTTAAATGACCTATTACCAACGAATTATACACTATGTTGATAAAAAAAAAAAATTGATGTAACTTTCATGCCAGCACATCAGCAGACAATGACAGCACATCCTAATTATGTCTAAATCTGTGGGCCTGCAACATTCCCTAAATGGCACCACTGGGATCATCTGAGAGTGAGAATAACCCAATTTAATCACTTCACTGAACAGCCCGAGCACTGCCTGAACATGCCAATAGTCCCATGGCCATGGTGAATTGCCCAGATCTTAGTTCCTTAGCCCAGCTCCCAAAAGGTCAGTAGTTTGAACCCACCAGTCACTCCGAGGGAGAAAGATGTGGCAGTATGCTTCCTTAAAGATTACAGCCTTGGAAATCCCACGGAGCAGTTCTACTCTGTCCTATAGGGTCGCTATGAGTCAGAATTGACTCAACAGGAGCGTGTTTGGTTTTTGGTTTATGTGTCAAATGCTGGTTTGGGCGCTAAGATCTAATAATGAACAACTGAATAGGGTGTTTCTAAAAGTATGTAGCTCTTATTGAACGTTGCATAAGTTTACCTTCTACTGATCCACAATCAGGATACTACTTCTCAAACCCTAGAAAACAGGCTTTCCATGAACTAATGAAAATT
Organism: Dugong dugon; assembly: GCA_030035585.1. Classification (NCBI taxonomy): domain Eukaryota; kingdom Metazoa; phylum Chordata; class Mammalia; order Sirenia; family Dugongidae; genus Dugong; species Dugong dugon. The sequence goes on from CM057465.1 coordinate 49,643,245, forward strand.
TCAGGGTCAAAAAGCTTCTGAAATGAAGACAGAGCTCAGAGTTTAACCTCAATGAATGTGATTATTTAGGTATCTATAGTAATATCATCGATGATCAGTCATTGTTGATAAGCCTGTGCAAGCTCAAGTTCTGCAGAGACCTTGAACCTAGAAAGAAGAATAAAAAGCCAATTGACTGCAAGGCCATATCCATATATGGATTAATTCATTCATCCACTTATTTCTAAATTAATTAATTCATTCATTCAACAGATATTTATTGAGTTCCTAACATGAGCTTGTCCTATTCTAGGCACTGGGGTACCATAGTGAATAAAACTGATAAAATCCTTCTCTCACTGAGCTGAAATGTTAGTGGAAGAGATATAAAATAAACAGGCAAGCAAGTAAAAAATATAATTCCAGTAAGACTAAGTGCTATAAACAAAAAGTAAGCTAAGGTAATAGAGACGGATGGAGCGGGAGGTGAAATAGATGGTGAACAATTCAGGCAGGCTCTATGTTAGCAGAAAGAAAATACTCGCTTTCTCATACACTATAACATTTAGTTTCCACTTTAATTAGCAAAATACCAAGGATATTGCTGAAGCAAGGTGGCCACAAGAAGAAGGACCAGATCCAACATATCTCAGCTCAACTCCCCAAGACGCCCCAAAATCCCCAAAGGGCTTACACAGCTGCCAGAGATACTATTCTTGCCAGATAAGAACTGGATTATTTTACAGAGCAAATTAACGGTGAAGTAAAGTAGTAATTAGCTTCTTAGATGTGAAATAGGATAATGCATCAAGACAACAGTCTTACAAGCCGTATTACTGCATTGACAGGAGGTTTTTCAGATTATTTTTTTCTTTCTTTTAGCATATCAAGAATTGAGTGGGGAGGATTCAGGATATAGAATTCTCCCATGGTATAGAAGAATGCCTATCTTCCTATGACAGCTAGGCCAACTCTACAGTAGACAGAAGATGTGACTTAAAGGGAGTAAAAGAACATCTGTCCTTTTCTAAACACGAGACTGCTAGATTAGTGAAGAAGAGAGGGAAAAAGACAAGTAAGCACGTGTCTCCAAATTTCCCCCATTTTGGCTTCAGCCAAGAAATGAGGTGTGTTAGACAAATGAGGTACCAATGACGTCAACTCCCCCCAATTGAAACTTTGAAAGGAAAGGCCACTTCACAGAGCATCTAATCTGACGCACAGCTGCTCAGAGTAAACTTAGCAGTACCATGTGGTTAGTCAAAGAAGCCTTGGGATTTAACATTGCCAAATCACCCTTCAGTTCCCTGTTGCTTGGATTCAGACTGAAATACAGTCAGCCAGTGATAGAGCCCGGCAGGGCAAATAAAAAGGCTGGGGAGGACCCCTAGGATAGCAGGCCACATGGAGAACCCACCAAAGCAGCAGGCGGACCACACTGGTAGTATTGCCTAAGACAAAAGAATAGCTCATTTTTCATATGCTGCAGATCTCAGCTCTGGAAGTCATTATGAAACTCGGTAATAAAGAAGCCAATGGTCATGTCCTTGGGGACCAGAAGATATCATACCTAAGGACCTTCAGAGGTGTCCTTCCCCTCAAGTCTGTATAGCCTTAAGCCACATACACTTCTCCAGTCACACCAACTCGATCTTAGAGACAGGGGCAAGAGGCAGCGGTAACTATTTGAGACTTGGAGCATTTTGATTCAAATGAGAGACTGAATGATCATTTAAATTGTCAGATTGGACTAGTGTGAAAACATACTGGAAATTTAATTAAGTTTTCCCACTAACCAGCAGGTGAGAACTCATAGAGGAGAAAAGTGTAGTCAAAATAAAGGCTCTGTTTCCCTCTGCACATCTAAATTATATGTGAGTTAAATTCTGAACTCTGCCACATGAGTTTAGCCCAGCCTCTCTCCCTGACTGTATGTAGGGCCCATGTTGGGTTGGAGAAACAACTGCCAGAGGCTGGAGTCTGAAATATGCAGAACTGACATAATTCTTTGCAGGGTAGTCAATCATTCTATTCAGAATTAAATTAAGAGCTTCCTTCAAAATAGATAAGGCAGGAACTACTTTCTGAGGCCCAGTTGTTTAACGGGTGTTGAAACATTTTTTCCAGAAATCAGAAAGTCAGAGCCTTGCAATGTAAGGCAGATCATTGAAGAAACAGAGCTTTCTAGAATGTAATGAATTCAGAAGTGCTCGTTTATGAGAAAAATAGATGGGAATAATCAAAAGTCCCATAACAAGTATTTCTTTCCATAAATTTGGACCTCAAACTATTTTCGTTTCTTAGTTTTAAAAGCTCACAAACTGGTTCAAAAATAAGAGAGAAGCTCTCAGATATCATCCTCTATTCTTTTAGAGAAATTTCCATGTAATAACAAATAGGGATTGGTGAATAGATATAATTTCAGGAAATCTCGTGATTTTATAAAAGCCCAAATGCAAAGATAAAATGAGTGCACCTATGTTTAATCAAAATATGAAAATAACATAAAATGAAGACTTTCCAAAACTAAGAGACTTTTTCTCTAAAGAGAAGGGGAGAAAGGGCAAAATTCGTTGAACATATTTTAAAATAATTTCATTTATAGTGCTTTTTAAAGATGTCAAAAATATCACTGCTTCAACAACTGCAAATTAACTTGCTTACGAAAATACAACTTAGAAAAGCAGAGACATTCTTATTCCTTTACTGTTTCCTTAATCTTTCTGTCTAGAGGAAAGAAAAAAAAAACTGTCTCCAGTATTCTCATAATAGTAGCTTTTTATAACCAGCTTTAATGTTGTATTACATCTTCTTAAATAAATAATATATCCAACTATCTTTTTGTATTTATTTATTTTGTGCATTCACCAGTTCAACAGTTTCTACATGTACAACTCAGTGACATTGATTACATTCTTCAAGCTGTGCAACCATTCTCACCCTCCCTTTCTGATAGTTGTTCCTACCCAACTATCTTTTATTCCACAAATCAATCAGGTATAACGTATGTAGTGCATGTTTTAAAGCTGAAGTTTCCTTTGTGGAGCTAGCCAGGGAATTTGTAAGAACAGCACGGGGAGTGAGAAACCATGATTTGTCGTTGCGTAAGTCACTTCAAAAAGCTTCCAGCTTAATTTTTAAAGCACCCTCCCACCCATCAAAATTTCCATACTTGTTGAATCTTCTAACCTCTGGTAACCCTTAATACTTGGAGGTGAGGAGGTGACTGATCACTTGCACTTGCACCAAAAGAGCCCTCTGCTCCTACTTGCCTGTAATAACGTTTTAATACTGAGCTTAATCTTCTTGCTCACAAATTACAAGCCTATAACCATTACCTCAAGAGTGGCACCAGGAAGCAAGGGTATATTATTACTGCACCATCATCCCTTAATATTTCCGATTTACTCCTTTCATGTCAGGTCTTTGCAATAGTCCTCATTTATTCTTAAATTCCAGGAACACAGGAGCCTAGCAAAGCTTTGATGTGTGGCAGACAGCTCCAGATCTGGTGTTCATGGGGAAAGGGAAATCAAATGGGGCCGTCCATTAACAGAAGTCGTTATGAAACCCCCTACCTTTTCAAATGACGGATGAGCCTCTCATCCTTTCTTGGGTCTGGGCCTCTCAGGCTGCAGGCTGTTTGCATTCAGTCAACACTTCAATTTTATAGGCTTGTGGAGCCAAAGACTGTAAGACTTTTGAACTCCAGGCTGCCTTCTGTCTGGCTAACACCCTCCATCTCTGGAACTCAAATCTTTCTAACAACTCTACAAAAATAAGCAATTAGGGTAAGGTCTGTTAATCCTCTCCTTTTGACCTAGAGGTAATTACATATTCCTAATCAGCCAGGGGCAAAGTGGAATGACCATTACTGAAGCTTGGAGCTATTTAGAGAAGGATCAAATTGTGCATCGTGGGAATGATCAGTACTGACACAGGTCACTTAAAAAATATCTCACTGTTGTTTCACAGGGAGCTAGGTACAACGCTTGGCTAGATTTTCAAGTGAAAGAAGAAATGTATACATTTAAAAGCAAAAGTCAATGAGACGTTTTTTAAATGCTCAAAATATACTAGAACAATCATTGTTCTGGTAATTAACTTTGTCTTCTTCCACTGCATAACTGCACGTCTGGTTTCTCTATACACAATAACATGCACTACTTCTTTTTTTCTTAGTTTACACATTGGCATACTTCAGTCTGTTAACAGCTATCATGTTTTGTCTAGGTGATTTATATTAAATGAACATGATAGTCTTTATAGTTACTCAAAATTGTAAGCATTTAATATAGGAAAATTCATAGCATTCCTTACAAAATCTGACTTTTAAACTTGCATTTGATCTCTTATCTAAGTTTTTACTTATTACAAAAATATATAATAAGCAAAGGGTCCGTAGAGGAAATAATTCTTTTTTATCCCCCAACCCCTCGTCATCAAATATTTTGCTATGAAATATGTCAGTCAGCTCTGCACTTACCTGGCACTTTTCTCAGAATAACATCAAACAAGTCTGTAGTTTTTCTATAAAGATTCTGCGTGGATGTGCCAACTATACACTTCTTGGAACATAAAACCAAAAAAACCAAACCTGTTGCCATCAGGTCAATTCCAACTTATAGCCACCCTATAGGACAGAGTAGAACTGTCCCATAGGCTTTCCAAGGAGCGGCTGGTGGATTTGAACTGCCAATCTTTTCGCTAGCAGCCAAGCTCTTAACCACTGTGCCACCAGGGCTCCCTTAGAATGCAAGCATCATAAATTGGAGTAGGGCTAAGGAACAGGGAGTTCCCAATTTACTAATCGGTTGTGTTTCAAACCTCATTTTCTAAGTATTTGGAACACAGAATGTATTTTCCCAAAGGAACATTGTTACGACTTTCCCATCCAAATGAGTCCAGCTATACCTCCTCACTCAAACTCCACAACACCCTGCCTCTCTGAATTGACTCATGCAGTTCCCTCCTCCTGGAATATCCTTTACCTCTCCCACATATCCAAGGCCAACTCAGGTCCTTTAAGATCAGCTCAAATGCAAGTACACCAAGATCCCCAACAGATGCAAGTGATCACTAGATCCACTGAACTTCTAAAGTGCTTTTCATAGCCCTTCTGTAGAGGTTGTTGTTGTTAGTTCCCTCCAACATCCATTCTACCCCCCTCTAACTTATGGTAACAACCATGGAGCTTCTTTGAGGTTGAGCGCCCCATCCCCCCACATTTCCAAGAGTAGGGTCTCTGCCAGTAAAGATGAACTCATCTCCCTTGACCCAGTCATTGGTTCAAGTACACCAGGCCTAAGTCAACAAACATTTGGCATTTTCCTGGTCACATGGGCCAGTTCAGGGGAGGCCCAATCAACCCAAATCTTAAGACTTTGATCAACGGTTGTGGAAGGGGACACTCTTCCTGGATTTTTAAAGTTAGGAATTATATGACTCAGGTAGCTGTGGGCTCAAGAAGCAAGCTTGAAGGTGACACACAGAGGAGGGTAGAACTGAGGGCCTCACAGAGAAATGGAGCCAGAGCCCTGACAGAGCAAGCTCCCTAAGCTTGACCTATCTCTGAACTTCCAGTTATATAAGCTGATCCTTCACTCTTATCATTCAAGCCATTTCTGAGCCAACTTTTTTTTCTTTTTACTTCTAATGAAATCATCCTACTGATACAGTCCTTATCTCTTAATACTTCATATAATATTTTTGTGTATCAGCTTTATATTCTCTGTTACACCTCTTAACTTTCTAAGAGCAATACCACACACCTAACATATCTTCGTGTCTGCCCAAGGTGCCTAGCATAGACATACGTATACATAAACACTGTTGGTTTAACTGAGCCAACTAGCTCGGTGCTTCTCAAGTGAATGCCAGCTATGTGAGATGTTAAAACACCTTATGGGGGAAATATTTCTATCTTTGAATAGGATTGACAAGCACTGGATTTTTAAAAAGGTGAAATAATTTCCTTACTACAGTGTCATGGATTGAATTGTGTCCTGCAAAAATATGTGTCAACTTGGCTAGGCCATGATTCCCAGTATTGTGTGGTTGTCCTCCATTTTGTGATAGATATAATTTTCCTGTGTGTTGTAAATCCTTATCTCTGCCTGTGGTTAATGCCTTGCTCAGGTTACATCCCTAATCCAATGTAAAGGAAGTTTCCCTGGGGTGTGGCCTCCACCACCTTTTATCTTACAAGAGATAAAAGTAAAGGGAAGTGAGTAGAGTGGGTGGACTTCATACCACCAGGAAAGCAGCACCAGAAGCAGAGTGCATCCTTTGGACTTGGGGTTCCTGTGTGGAGAAGCTCCTTGTCCAGGGGAAAATTGATAACAAAGACCTTCCTCTACAGCTGACAGAGAACTCCTTCCCCTGGAGATGACGCCCTGAATTTGGATTTCTAGCCTACTAGAGTGTGAGAGAATAAACGTTTGTTTGTTGAAGCCATCCACTTGTGGTATTTCTGTTATAGCAGTGCTAGATAACCAAAACATACACGATTTCTTTTTTTTTTTTTTTTTTTTTAATATATATTTTATTGTACTTCAGGTGAAAGCTTACAGAGCAAATAGTTTCTCATGAAATAGTAGTACACATGTTGTTTTTTTTGACATTGGTTAACAACCCCACAACGTATTAAGCCTCTAAATTCTCAACCTTTTTTTTTTGATGAAAATTACAGATGGCCAAAGATACACCGTTTCAAAACTTTCTACATTCACAGTTCAGTGACATTGACTACGCTCCTCCAACTGTGCTGCCACTCTCACCTAAGACGAAGGCTTACAGAACAAAATAGTTTTTCATTTAACAGTTACTACACATGTTGCCCTATGACAATGGTTAACAATCTCACAGCACATCAAGAATATCCTTACTCCACCTTGTGTTCCCTATCACCAGGGGGCTTCCTTGTCCCCTTCTGTCTTCTGGACCTTGTCAGTGGATTATTGTACCTCTTTAGTCTCCTTTGTTTGTTTATTTATTTATTTTTATTTTATTTAAACACCATTTCAAAACTTTTTACTTACACATTTAAGTGATATTGACTATGCTCTTCCAATTGTGCTGCCATTCTCACCCAAGATGAAGGCTTACAGGACAAAACAGCCTCCCATTTAATAGTTACTACAAATGTTGCCCTATAGCAGTGGTCAACAATCTCACAATACATCGACAGTGTCCTTATTCAATTTGTGTTCCTTATCATCAGTTTCCTACTCTCCCTCTGCCTTCTGGCCCTTGTCACCGGACTCCTGTACATCGTTAGTCCCATTTACTTTTACTGGGGTGTCCATTCCCAGGCTTAACATCGAACCTTGAAGGTAACTTCCCCTCTGAGCTGAAAGGGTGTCTGGGGGCCACACTCTCGAGGTTTCTCTAGTATTCTTTAGGCCAGTATATCTGGTCTTCTTATTTTTTTTTTTTTTGGGAGTTAAAATTATGCTCTACATCCTACTCCAGCTCTGCCCAGAACCCTCTGTTGTGATCCTGGTCAAAGGAGTCATTGGTGGTAGCCGGGCACCATCCAGCTGTACTGGGCTCAGTCCCGTGGAGGCCTTGGTAGCTGTGGACCATTAGTCCTTCGGACTAATCTTTTCCTTGTATCCTGTTCTCTTCATTCTCCCTTGTTCCCGAAGGGATGAGATCAGTGGAGTATCTTAGATGGCCGCTCATAGGCTTTTAAGACCCCAGACACTACTCACCAAGGTAGAATGTAGAGCATTATCTTTATAAGTAGTGTCATGCCAATTGAGCTAGATGTTCCCCGAGATCATGGTCCCCAGAGCCCTCCGTCCAACAACTCAGTCCCTCGGGGGGTTTGGATCATACACGATTTCTTAAAGCCCTTAATATACTAATGCACACTGTAATAAAGAGTTGGATTTCATATGTAATATTTGACTATGTATCTCTTTTATACTGAGCATCTTGAGAAATTAATGTTATGAAGAACATATTTGGGGAAATACTGTTTTATGCAGTAATGTACTTACACTATACTTGGAATCTTAACTTGATGAGCTTCGAGGAATAGTAAGGAAGAGAAGGACCAGCCCAAAGAATTTTCTATGGGATCCTCACTCTTCCGTGTGTACTCTTTTCACAGCTCCTGAAGGTCTTCACCCCAGGAACTCATCGTCTTTATGCTGACCACACCCCTTTAGCTGCACTCACTAAGATCTGATCCTCCAATCAGAGCACTCTGTCCCTTTGCCCTTGTTGTTTTTAGCTGCCTGAAAATTAGCCCCTGACTCATGTGACTCCATGCACATGAGTTGCCCAGCCCTGAGCCATCCCCGTGATCAGTTTTGGATCAGACCATTGTGATCCATAGGGCTTTCATTGGCTGGTTTTCAGAAGTAGGCCTTTCTTTCTAGTCCATCTTAGCAGGGAAGCTCCGCTGAAACCTGCTCAACAACACAACAACTCCCAAGCCTCCAGTGACAGACGAATGGTGGCGGCACATGAGGTGCATTGGCCAGAAATCTAAATGGAAGGTGAGAATTCTACCAGTGAACTGTCAGTATTCATCCCACTTTGTCCCTACCTTACAATACAAATCCCCTTTCCCTCCAGACAGTTGAGATGTACAGAGGAAAGTAATCTGACTAAATTGTGTTACGTCATGTGTCTGCCGAGCCCTTAAATATTCAATTCTTAGGGATGTAATACTTTTTTATATTTTCCTTAACACTATCCCCTTAAAAATATTTCTAGATAGAATAGAATATACGTTTGTACTACAAATGAAAGTGTAGGGCAAACAGTTTTTAAGAAAGGGTGCTTAACTTTTAAATGAGATTGTTAACTGGGAGACTTCTGTTATAGGAACATAATGGACATTGTGGTTATCAGGATCTTCATCACCATCATTAATTTTCGTAATACTAATTATTATGCTACTCCTATCTGGTAGGCTTTGTTTTCATAATTACCTCAATCACAATTATTGATATTTTCCTATAGAATAAGCCAAAAAAACCAAACTCATTGCTGTCAAGTCGACTCCGACTCATAGCAACCCTATCCAATAGAATAGTCTGTCCCAAATAGTCTTCTAAGTTTGTTCTGTATCGGTTTTGGTTGCAAAACAAGGCACTCCAAAACTTAATGACTTAAGCATTTTCCAACCCTAGAGCTTTCTGAGCCACCGTTCCAGTGCCGTTCCTGCAGTCCTTCTTGTCCTTGTGACCCCATCCAACGAGCCCTCCTTTCCTATTTCGTGGAAATTCGCTCAGTCCTGAGCAATGCTAGTGTGCTCAGGCATGCCCTATTTAACACTGGCTGTGATTCTGAAAATCATGCAGCTGCGAGAGATTGCTATACCCCAATGGACATGGGAGCACTAGTGAGGAACTTGGAAAACTTGCGCAAAATGAGCGAGTACCTCCTTATTAGATCTCCATCCACAGTCAACAACACAATGCTTTTGTTGTTGTTAGCTGCCAAGAAGTTGGCCCTTGACTCATGGCAACCCCATTCACAACAGAACCGAATGGTGCCCAGTCCTGTGCCATCCCCATGATCATTTGTGGACTGGACCATTGTGGTCCAAGGAGTTTTCGTGGGTTGATTTTTGGAAGTACATCACCAGGCCTTTCTTTCTAGTCCATCTTAATCTGGAAGCTCTCCTGAAAGCTGCTCAGCATCATAGCAACATGCAAGCATCCATCGGTAGAAGGGTGGTGGCTGCTCATGAAGTGCACTGGCCGAGAATCAAACCTGTGTCTTTTGCAAGGAAGGTGAGAATTGTACCGCTGAACTACCAATGTCCTCTAACAGCACAATAAACCAAAAAATCAAATCAGTCTCTGTCAAGTCAATTCTGACCGCTGGTGACCCCATCTGTTTCAGAGTGGAACTGTGCTCCATAAGGTTTTCATGGCCAAGATCTTTTGGAAGCAGATCACCAGGCCTTTCTGCCAAGGTACCTCTCGAAGGGTTCAGATCACCAACCTTTCATTTAATAGCCCAGCACTTAATTGTTTATACCACTCAGGGACTCAACAGTACAATAATGGAGAGAATATCTTGGTGGAGTTTTACGCATCAACAATACTTGTTGAAAGTATAATGAAACATTTGTCTTAAGACATCGATGTGATTAGACCTAATACTGTAAAATACCTACCTGGCCAGGAAATAAAAGAGTGTGAAGGGATTTTTCCAGTCTCACCTGAAGAAAAAGTAAAAAGATCCACCAGATTGCAATCTTATTTGTAATTCTCTCACTCAGGAACATCATTCATACAGTTTATAAGCTTAACCTTTATCTGTTTAGGAGTATGTTACAGATGCAATTTGAATTTTAGCTTCTGTTCCCCTTAGCAATGAGAGAGGGGTAAAAGAGCTTGCTTAAAGCTGTTCTGTAAATCCATGATACCAGCATATCACTCTTGATTTCCTTTTCATTGATTTTTTTTTTTTTTTTGCCAATGAGTAATTTTTGTCTAACAACAGCAGTTCCCCAAGCTTTAGGTCAGGCAGCAATATCAGTAACAACATTTTGTGAAGCAAAATTTTATTAAAACTGCTTCACATTGTTAGCTACTCATTCAGACGATTCAAGCATGCAAAAATAATAGATTTTTTAAAATTGCTGTAGTATGTAAGACTTTGATGAGGGTAGTAAACGTGATTTTTAAACAAACCAAAAACAGTAAATCTTAAGTGGCTTATAGACACAGTGATTGATTTTTTCTCTTAGTTCCTCTAATCTAGGTAAGCTTGACAGAAGGTGAAAGGTCTATGATGGCTCTGATTCATAGTGACCTTATGTATAACAGAATGAAATATTGACCAACTCTGTGCCATCTTCATGATTGTTGGTATGTTTGAGTCCAGTGTTGTGGCTATTGCGTCAATCTATGTCTTTGAGCGTTTCCCTTGTTTTCACTGACCATTGACTTTACCAAACATGATTTCCTTTTCTAGTGATTGGTCTTTCATGATGATGTGTCCAAAGTAAGCAAGCCAAAGTCTTGCCACCATCCTTGCTTCTAAGGAGCATTCTGATTGTATTTCTTCTAAGAATGATTTGTTTGTTCTTCTGGCAGTCCACAATATATTCAATATTCTTCACCAGCACCACAATTTGAATACATCAGTTCTTCTCCTGTCTTCCTTTTTTTTAACTCTCCAGCTTTCACAGGCAGAAATTAGGTCCCTGAAAATTGGAGAATGGGTCTCCTGCCCCTCCTACGCCCTGCCCTTGTATAAGGAGAAAGTAGAGAGTTTTCTTTATATACCATCTGAGTTGTATAGAACAAAACGAAAAACAAAACACACATTTGGCTTGGAAACTTTATAGGAGAAAATGCCATGTGCCTTTGTCTTTAATATGATGTATTACAGGCCAAACCACAAGCAATGCATTTATTTATGTAAGTTCTTAGAATTCGTAGAACAGGTTGCAGGGCAAAGAAAAAGCAGGAAAACAGGAGATGCTGGCAACTCTACTCCAAGTTTTCATTTTAAAAAGAAACATTTCCACTTTCTCCACCATTACTCAAACTGCATTTCCAAACTAGACTTTCATCAGAATATAACAGAATACATACTGATATAGAATTCAGGACACCTGGATTCTAGTTGTACTAAGTAGCTGTGTGACCTCAGACAAGTCATCTGACCTCTCTAGTTTTGTGCTTTCACAATTACTAAATGAAGGGATCAGATTAGGTGACCTCCTAAATGTTGTTTTTCTAGGAATTAAATAACTGTCCTACTTTTGTACGAATTACTATTAGAAAACTGGTTAATATAGCATTGTGATCAAAAGCGTGAGTTTTGTTATCAAAAAGAATGTATTTTAGGCCCAGCTCGGTAACTGACTCGCTGTAGAATCTTGGGCAAGTATCTTAAACTCTCAAAGCCTCAGTTTCCTCATCTGTAAAATGAAAACAGTAATTGTGTTAGAAACTACTAATGTCTAAAATAATGTGTATCTTATCTTTAACACACGCCTGGCACATTAGAAAGTGCTCAGCAACTGCATTTTGTTCTTGTTGTTGAAAAGAACCTACACCATGTCCATTAACCCTGTCCCTACTAACATAAAATATATATTTTGGGCCACATGCCAACTAAAGGACTTCTCCAGTTTCTCCCTCACAATTTCCTGAACCTCAGCTCTGCCTGTATGTCCTGGGGACAAAGCAAAATCTGCACATCCAAACCCACAGAATATTCTAGATCCACTGCTCTCTTTGCCCAAGCTGTTTCATTTTCCTTTTTTAAAACTGCTTTTTCAACCCTGCGGAAGGAAGAAAGGTTTGGGATCTGAATATAAAGGAGAGGAAAAAAAAAAAAAACACCACGCAGTAGTGACAAACTTCAGCTTCCTCCCTGATTTGGGGAGGAAGGCCTAGCCTTAGCTCCCAGAATAAAGAAAGTCTCCCAACCATCTGACTGAAACAAGATAGTCAGCTTAACCAGTAATTCTGGTCTTTTTTTTTTTTTTTTCCTCATATACAAAGTATCAAAAGGATGAATGATGCTGGAAATCAAGATATTTTGATTCTTCACCTAAAAACAACTATATTCATTCACAAAATTAGAAGTAATTGAGAGTGTATTTAGGCAGGAAGACTCTGTTACTCAGTCTTTAAGGGTCTCCGTTGTAATTGCTAAATAGCAAAACAATGGTAACAATGTCAGGGAGAGAGGTTAGGGGAAATCACATTACCCTCCACCTTTTTCTAAGCCAGTAGACCGAAGAAAAAGTTCATTCAGAGGCAGGGCCTGGGCAGGGGAACAAATAAATGACACATTCCAATGTCAAAATAATTAAAAGTTATCAATGAATCTTAAAAAATGGCAAATAAAATATATTCTATCTTCCTATCTGGCAACTCCACCCTCTTAAAATTTGGGTTCCTCAGAGTTCCACACTAAAACATGGAGACAAGGGGAAAGCCTTCCCTTGGCCCCGTCCGCTCCCTCCTTTATCTCCCAGTTCCATCTGACACACAAGCAACCTCAAAGGCACATTTGTGGATAACCCAGCCCACACAACCAAGCAGTTTAAACCCTAATTAAAGCTGCCCCTTGACACCTCCACAGGCCTAAAAGTACACAGTAGTCAGCATCAGGAGGACAAAGCCAGCGAAGAGGCCCATGCAGGCCTGGGGCATTCCATGGTCCTACATAGCCAGAACAGGGTCTCAAAAAGGGGCATCTCTATGTCCTCTTGGACTCTCAGACTCCTTGTCCAGTATATCCCAAGAAAGGCCTAAATGAGGCCCTCTCAAGTGTGGGGCTCTGGTGAGAGGCACCTTTTGCCTTGGTCTAAGGGCAACACTAAATAGACCACAGCCTTCTCTTCAGAGTTTTCTCAGATCTTAGCCCCAGGGGACTGTGTCCTCACCTGTGGATGGCTGTTCTGGTAAAGGAGATTCCTCCTCACCCCTCTCACACAGACATATGTCCTCTGTATGAGTTCCCTGGGCCTTAACTTCTTTTGGATGACACCTCCACTCCCACAACCATAACCATAAATCACTTACAAATGTCAGGCAACCAGCTTCTTTCTAATGTCTCCTTCCTGACATTACTCTTCTGTCTGAAACTGAAGACCTAGTTTCTCATTTTCTCCAGATTCAGAAAGCTTGTCTTTTCTTGACATTTTATCCTGCCCCAGGGTGATCCTACTCTTTCATCATTCTGCCAGAGGGGAATATATATATATATATGTGTGTGTGTGTGTGTGTGTGTGTATGTGTGTGTGTGTGTGTGCAGTGTGTCTAATATATATACAACACACACAGTGACTATCTTAAAGTCATTACTCATCCTTTGCTTCCCATAAAAGATCAGTAGACTAATGCCCAGTTCCTTTTTTTTAATTAATAATTATTCATACCCATCTTTGCCTCTTTACTCCTGGTCCCTGATTATTTGTCCCTGATTATTTCCTAATTATATTCGTATTCCCTTTTCTTTGAGGTTATCCCTGCCAATCGCCCTAAGACTGAAATCAGTTCAACACAAACCACCAAAGTTGTCATTCTAGCACCCATTTCTCTGAGCCCCTCAGCACAAAAGACCGTAAGAAGCCCTCACTGGCAGTTTCCTTTCCCATCAGTCATTTTCTTGTCTTCATTTACTCCATACCTGCTTTCTCCCTTTCACTCATAGTGTCTCTCCTTTGTATATTTCTCTCATGCTCCTCAGTGTTTTCTAATGTATCTCTTCTTGTTCTAAGCAAGTCATCTTTTTCTCAACCAGGATTTGTTAAGAGCCTTCCTCTTTGCAAACAGTGTGAATTGTCACCATGCCAAGCCATAGGGAAGGCACTCAAGCAGCAGGCATATTGCTCTCTTCCCATCGGCCCTTTAATATCTCCTGTGGTAAGGCCAGGGGCCATGATGGCACAGTGGTTAAGAGCTCAGCTGCTAACCAAAAGATTGGCAGTTTGAATCCACTAGCCCCTCCTTGGAAACCCTGTGGGGTAGTTCTCTGTCGTATAGGGTCGCTTATGAGTCAGAATTGACTCAACAGCAAGGGGTTTGGTTTGTTTTTGTTTGGTTGGTTGGTTTTTTTATGCTAAGGTCAGGCTAGTTCTAGAAAAAGTGGGATGAACAACAGGGCCAATTTCATGGGTTTGCAGCCTGTGCATTGCACAGAACACCATACTCAGAAGGGTCTACGGTTGGTTTAATAATCTGGTGTCACTGTCTTAAAATTCTTAATAGTTTTATCTTTGAAATTGAGTTTTTTAAGTGAAGTCCAATAGGAATGATGCAGCATTAGCACAAACAGAGGAGCGCTATACAATATGTGTGTTCACCATTCATTGCCACCCAGTTAGCATAGAATGTTCTCTGTGCCACATGAGCACAGAATTCCAGTGGATCCACAATGCATGGAAGTTCAATGACTGAAGCAAGTACAAGGTAAGTGTGTCACATCTGCGACTGAGTAAGGGGGTGCTGAGGGCCCCTAAAGGCCGCATTTTCCCTTCCAACCAAAATTTGTTTCAAATGCAGAAAGAAGGCAATGGCATTGTAAGAAACACTGTCGATCAAGAAACTCTGTTATATCCTTTGCTACTGTTACTTCCCCATGTTAGCCAACCACTTACCATGAAAATGATGGCATAGAAGGAAAGAGAAAGATGAGACAACCTTTTCCTTTCAGTCTTCCCTTACTCATCACTAAGCAAAAGGTAGAGAGTGTTGGTAGAATGTGCATGTTATCAAAAAGTGAAATAAAAACAGTTGAATTAGTTTTGTGCAGCATTTTTACTGTTCTGGTAAGCACAAAATACACATGTATGAGCTACAGATTACAAATTGTGTAGTTTTGGTGATTCCGCATACAAGTGAAATGCTCTTATGTTTATATGTAAAACTGGTACTGCACTTTATAAAGATGAATGGTAAAATTCATGCTAGTGATTTAAAATATTAATGTTTCTTTACTTGGAAATATATTAAATAACATACTAAAAATGCCATGACAAATTGAGAAATTGTGGAAGAAAGAAAAAAGCATTATATGTTATTACCTTTAACTATGTCTTTTTTTCCTACTATTTGAACCAGGAGCCCCACATTTTCATTTTGCACTGGGCCTTGCAAATTAAGTAGCCACCCCTCGTGAACAATGAAAAGAGATTGAGTGGGATAGAGGCTGGGCTGGAAGGGGTCAGAGCCAGGCCACTGCCCAGCAGGATGCAGACATTTGTTTAAATGCCCTCTCTGACATAAGCATCCCAACTTAAACCCCTCCAGTAGTATCCTATCTCACTCAGAGTTAAAGCTCAAATTCTCACTATGCGTCAGGAGACCCTACGTGGTCTACCCCTCTACCTTACTGATAACTCCCCCAGCCCACCTTTCTGATCTCATCTCCCACCACTCAGCTCCTCCCTCAGCTCCAGCCAGGCTATCTTACATGTGTTTCCTCTAACCTGCCAGGACTCTGGGCCTTTGCACATGCCATCGCTCCTACCTAGAATGCTTAACCAGATGCAGACCAGTCCATTCCAACTCACGGCAACTCCATGTGTTTCAGAGTAGAGTGGTGCATAAGGTTTTCAATGGCTGGGAACGTTTCAGCAGTAGATCTCCAGGCCTTTCCTCCAAGGCACCTCTGGAGGAATTCAGTTAGTAGCTGTCTTAGTTATCTAGTGTTACTATAACAGAAATACCGCAAGTGGGTGGCTTTAACAAACAGAAAGCTACTTTCTCACAGTTAAGGAGGCTAGATGTCTGAATTCAATGCACCAGCTCTAGGGGAAAGCTTTCTATCTCTGTTGGCTCTGGAGGAAGGTCCTTGTCTCTTTTCAGCTTCTGTTTCTTGATTCCTTGGTAATCTCATGTAATGTGGCATCTACCATCCCCCAACTACTTGATTGCTTGCTTAATCTGCTCTTTTATATCTCTAAAGAGATTGACTTAAGGCGTACCCTGCACAAATACTGCCTCATTAACGTAAAAAAGAAAACCCATTCCTAAATGGGATTATAACCACACATTAGAACTTGCAACACACATTTTGATGGGACACAATTCAATCCATCACAGTAGCCAAGTGCTCAACCATTTGTGCTGCCAATCCTCCAGATACATGAAATGCCTACTTTCTCAAACACTTCAGACATCTCATTAACTGTCATTGTATCAGAGAGGCCTTCCTTGACCACATCATATAAACAGTACTTCACTTACCTTACTTTATTTTCCTCCTTAGCACTTTTAACCACTGGACCTATTATATATGTATTTCTTATTTATTCCTGGTCTCCTCCACAAGAATGTAAGCATATGAGGATGGAAACTTTTTCTGTTTTATTCACTGCTATATACTCAAACTAAATCCATTGCCATCGAATCAATTCTGACTCATAGCAACCCTGTAGGACAGAGTAGATTTGCCCCATAGAGTTTCCAAGGCTGTAATCCTTACAGAAACAGATCGCCACGTCTTTCTTCCATGGAACAGCTGGTGGGTTCAAACCGCTGACCTTGCGGTTAGAAGCTGGGTACTTAAACACTGCACCACCAGGTTTCCTTACACTCAAACTAAACCCGTTGCTGTCGAGTTGATTCCGACTCCTAGCTACCCTATAGGAGAGTAGAACTGCCCCGTAGAGTTTCCAAGGAGCACCTTGTGTATTTGAACTGCCAACCTTTAGGTTAACAGCCGTAGCACTTAACCACTATGCCACCAGGGTTTCCATATTCAAACTAGGACAGTATAAGTACTTATTGAATGAATGAAGCTATTTTACCTTCTAAAATATGAAACCATTTAGATTGAGATAAAGAAAGCTTATTTAATATGGAGGCATAATGCTGAACGAGATTTCATATTACAATCTCTAACTTGGATCCACAAATGGTACCTAATATCCAAAGTCAAGAAGTACTCTGTTTAGGGAAAACCCTCCGGCCAGGGCGCCAAGGAGCCTGGGGCTGGGAGAGGGGAAATGGATTCTGTCTTTAATGAACTGTGCAATCAAAAGCAATAACTAGAACCTTCTGAAGCTTCCGGCTCCTCAGCTATAAAATGAACATGACTTGATAATACCTGCCCTCCTTATCTCACAGATTTTTGCGTGTAATAAAGGAGATAATAAATGTAAACATCTTTTTTGCAAAGCTGAAATGTTAAAGAAAGACTAGGGGATCACATTTGCCCTGCTAATGAAGGAGACAGTAGGGGTCGGAGGGGCCTCGCGGAGAGGGTAACAGGGCTGTTGGGCCATTTAGCTAATACTGGCAGTTAGAGAGACTGAAATGGAAGAAGCAATGCAGAAAAGCAGATGCCGAGCCCTTGTTGATCTTTCTCAGGGCGACCCCCATACATCTCCCATTTGACATGAATGTCACTGAGCCCAATTAGAATTAGCCTTTCACATAACACTCAAATTCCTGGACTTCCGAGAACAGCCATATAAGGGAGGAACAGATAGTGCAGATAAGAGGAGAGGAGGAATGGAGAGGCAAGAGGTTACAGAAAAAATGGAGGTTTTTACATTCCCCCACACAAAGGGCAAAATGTTTCAACACATCCTATAATTTTAGAAAAGATTTAGCTAGAGAATATTTAACCAAATTGTTGGGCCATTCTCTTTCCCAAATTTCTGCATGGGTGGGTGTTTTGGTTTTGTTTTGTTTATGTTTTTGTTTTTAATTATTTTTACCTCCAGACCTTATTTTTATTTTTATTTTTTTCATTTCCTTTTACTGCACTCCCTATGCAAGCTGACATATACCCAGTCCCAAAGGCACTCAGTGTACCCCGATTTAATCTGCCTGGAAACAGAGCAGAAGAGCACGTCATGTCAGGTCTCTCGCCTCCACAAAATATATTTTTAAAATTCATTTTCATCCTAACAATACCACTGCAAAGACAGCAAAGCATAGAAAATCAAATCGTGCATGACTCTTAATCAGGACACTGAAAATTTCCTTTTCTTTTTTTTTTTTATGGAAACCTTAGATGCTTTAAATGAACCTTTATGGTAATTTCAGGGCTTCCAGAGAACTTAAGCAGAACATTTTTAAAATAAAAATGCTTTGACGTGTACCAAAGAAAGGAGGTAGAAGATGCTGTCGAAAGTGGGCAGGCTGACAGCTCTCCTGAGAAGGGAAACCCTGAGCTCTATTTTTAAACCAACCTGTGTAATTTGGGAGAGAAGTCACCATGTCTACTCTTAAAGCTTTTGTGGGCAGCTGGAGGATAAGTTTGCAGTGCTGGAAATGGCAGTGCCACCCACACAGACAAGGCCAAGCTGAGAGATTCTGCCTTCTCACAGGACCAAAAATAAAGTCCAGAAAGTGTGCATTTCTTCAGAAAAATGGAAGCAGCCGCTCAGAAAGAAGATGCAAAAGCTCCCAGAGCTCCTGAAATCTGTGTGAGCGCCATCTTAAAGTGTTGGTAGCAAGCGAGAGACGAGACTGACCTAGAGGTTAAGTGACTGACCTAGAGAATAACTCGTTGTGGGATATAAACAAATGTGTTTGTGTAACGTAATTCTATTGAGAAAGACGGAGTAAAAGTGATAAAGTTCAAACAGTGCCTCCAACACTCAAATAAGTACTGTAGTCCTCAGAGGAATGGCGAGGATGGGGATTCATCTCCACAGGGAAGAAGGGAAATAATCGAGTAGACTATGGAATCCCATCTCCTAACTTTTTAGTTGCGTATATAATCTCTGAGCCTTAGTTTTCCTCATCTATAAAATGGGCCTGTGACACCTACCTGGTAGGAACATTGTTAGGATTAAATAATAACACAGATTAAGTATCAGTTAATAAATAGTAGCTTTTAAGAACACAGATGGCAGTGGTCATAAAAGCTGCCTAGGTTCTATTCCCAGCCAATGCACCTCAAGCACAGCCACCACTAGTCTGAAAGGAGGCTTGTGTGTTGCTGTGATGCTGACTGGAGACCTTGGTGGCATAGTGGTTAAGAGCTACAGCAGCTAACCTTAAACGTCAATGGTTCAAATCCACCAGGCACTCCTTGGAAACTCTATGGGACAGTTCTGCTCTGTCCTATAGGGTCACTATGAGTCAGAATGGACTCAGTGGCAACTGATTTGGGTTTTTTTTTTTTTTTTTGGTATGATGCTGATTGACGCACTTCAAATGATGCTGAATAAGTTTCAGCAGAGCTTCTAGATTCAGATGGACTAAGACTAGGAAGAAAGGTCTGTGATCTACTTCTGAAAATTAGTCAAGGAAAACCCTATGGACCACAACGGTCCTATCCCATTGTGTATGCGGCCCCCATGAGTCAAAGGCTGAATCAACAACACCTAACACCAACAATCTAAGACCATAGTGAAGGGCCTCTGCCAGACCTTGAAAATACTGAAAAGGCACTTAGTGTGAGGAACAATAAGGGGTTTTCTTGTGGGTACCACACTTACTTATTCTTCTTGCCAATCAAATAAATGGCCAAGCTGCTTCCTCTAGTCCCTGCTTAGGCCAATGCCTGATCCTGACTGAAGCTCTAAGACTAGTCAGTACCCATCTCCCAGCCCCCAACACATGCACACTCTCAAGGCCACAGCCAAGAGCACACGCTGTGCCAGTGCCCAGCTCTGGGTGACCAACCCTGACGCAAACCCCGAAGGGTAGTTGTTTAACTGAATGGAGCCTCTTATTAAAAATCACTTTCTGTCAAACCCGAATGCATATCAACACAGTCTTACTGTGCTCGCTACTTTGATTTCTGGAAGCAAACATAAGCCCTACTGTTGCCAAGAGCAAGGGGGGGCAGTTTAGGTCTTTTTGAGTCTTGGTCTAGGAACATGGAGACACAGCCAGCAGATTCCCTGAGGCTAACAAAGGCATTTGTCCCGAGGACAGCCTTCTGCCTGCCCTTCTCGTCCTGCTCCTCCCTCCCCCACACCCACTCCCCTGGGCCTGTGCACTGAGACCAGAAAGCACCCTCTTCAGTGCAAATAGATCCAACTCCTAATCCAGGCTCTCCTACTTCTAACTCAGTGTGCCTGCCCTTTTGAAAGCCTGCCCTTTGGGTTCCCCCTCTGTAAATACAGAATAATGATGATAACTCCACTATTTTACTCACAAGATTAAGGGAGATAAGATCCGTAAAGCAGTTCCAATGTAGAGTGCCACTGGGTGGGGGGAGGAGGGGCAGGGATTCTGACTCATAGCGATCCTTTAGGACAGAGTAGATGTTTATGGGAACAGAATGCCACATCCTTCTCCCACAGAGCAGCTGGTGGATTCAAACCACCAGCCTCTAAGTTAGCAGCCAAGCGCTTAACCACTGTACCACCAGGGCTCCTGATGTAGAGAGCAGACCCTCAAATAAACACCCATCCCATCTCCCATAGCCACCACACCCTGTGCATTCCTATACTGGGGTATTGTCTTCTGCAATATTTCCTCTGGATTTAGGGGACTAAAAAGAGGGCTTTCATTTTCTTGATAGCAGAGGGTTGAAGTGATTAAACTTTGCTAGATCACATTCATATATTCCACATATCTCTAATAAAATCTTATTTTTCTCCTCTGCATGAGTTATTTCTTCTACTTCCATCTCATGAGATCAAGGGGAAGAGAGAGAGGTGGAAACTTCACTGGTCTCCTCTTCTTCCTCCTATTTATATATCTTCAATATTGTTTGCTTTACATACACATTTTGTTTAATATGCACAACTCTCCTATTTGTGTATATTAACTCTGTGCATTCTGTAAATATTTATGGAGCACCATTCTAGGTGAGGGATTTACAATTGCATTTATAAGTTGGGTATTATTGCTCCCATTTTACACTTGAGGAAACTGAGACTCAGAAGTTAAGTAACTAGCTCAGGATCAGAGAGTATTGGTTGAGCAAAGTTTTTAACTCATTTCAAAGACTAGTTTTTAACAACTATACTGCAAGAGAAGACACTAAGCCACAGAGAGGAAGGGACACAGTTGACCAACAATTATAATAAAATATGAAGCCAAATATTATACAATGGACAGAAAGACAAATTGCCATGAGACCATATAAAAATCAGCTCCTAATCTGCTTGAGAAATGCAAAAAGCTTTGCAGAAGCGGAGGCATTTTAACTGAGAACTGAAGGAAAAGGAAAAGTTTGCCAAGAAGGTGGCAGACACATCATCACATTTGAGCTGTGCAACCCTGGGAGCTTGTACCATTATGGTTCTTTCATAGATGAGAAGATTGAGGTCAAGAGCAACGAAGGAACTTTCTCAGGGTCAGACAGTCACTACGGTACATGCTAGGGTCTGTGCCAAGCATCTCACAGCGTTTGGTCTCATAACAACCCTGAGATTTAGACGGTCTTGCCATTAGCATTATTGCCACAGGTCTTGCCTAGGTCTCAGCAACAGCTTGTTCCCAGAGGCAGGGCTGGGGGGTGGGGGGAGGGTGGGAGGAACTCGCCCCTAAGCGCAAGTCCAAGGGTAGTGCCAGGCCAGGTGAAGAAGGACATTCTGGGGCACCACAAATATGAAAGGCGTCTGGCTGAAGCAGCCGGACAAGAAAGGGGAAGGCGTTTCTGCTGACACATTGCCACTATCAACGTCCATTCATCTTGAAATTGAGGGGGGGGGGCAATTTAGAGATTGCCCCTGGGCGCTTGTTACCCTCTCTATGCCCCTGCTTGTTCCTTATTTGTGAAACGGGCTGTCTATCTAGCTTGGACTCCCAAGTCCGGTAATTACATTTTGTTGAAGTTTTCTGGATTATGAGCCTGAAATCCTGTGTTCTAAAGAGGAAGGGAAGGGAGAAAGTTTATTTATTTAGGTGCATGTCAAGAGCCCCATAAGGTTTTCACTGGCCAATGTTTTCGGAAGTAGGCCGCCAGGTCCTGCTTCCTAGTCTGTCTTAGCCTGGAAACTCCGCTGAAACCTGTCCATCACTGGTGACCCTGCTGATATTTGAAATACAGGTGAAATAGCTTCCAGAATCACACTAACACGTAAGCCACCATAATAGAAAAAACTGACAGACACGTGGGTTCTGTTTCATTTCATTCTGTTGTACATAGGGTCACTATTAATCAGAACCGACTCCAAGGCACCTAACCTAACAATAAGGAGAACACCATACTTCCCAGCTAAAAACAATCCCAGATGCACCTAAAATAAAATAATTTAAAAAAAAAAACCTGTTGCCTCATGTCGATTCCAACCCATAGTGACTCTATAAATAAATAAAATTTATTTATAGTGAAATAATAAGATCCTAAAAATGCTGATCATCACTTGAAATTACTTTCCAAAACATTACTTTTTAAAAAACTTCTCTTACACCTCACTTCTCCCCATTCCCTACAGATTGATTGACTCAAACTCCACAAGCTAAGTCGAAGGATTTGGCTAACTCTAGTTCCCACTGGAGGGCATGACAGGAGACTGCCTGAGCTTCCTCTGTCCTTCTGTGACCTTCTGGTGACCTGTGATTTCCACCCACTTTGGTTAGGACCGTCCATGCCTCAAATCTACAGATCACTGTGGTTTAGTTTTCCTTTTGCTTTAATGGATCCTCAGAACATTGCTTATTCAGTGATCCACCCATTTCCTTTCTTGTTTCTCCGGCCATAAAGGGCTGTAGCCCACCTCTCCTCCTCTTGCAGAGAAACCCTAGAGGGCCACTGGTTATTTACTTATTTACAGTTCTCTTTATGTTTGCTTTGGTTCACTTTTATTTATTTTCTCACATGGGGGGAAATGCCAGATTTTGTTTTCCTCTCACTATTTTATGACTTTTCATGTCAGCTAGTAATCCTGAGACTTCTCTTCCTTTATTGTTAGCTGCCGTTGAGTTAGCCCCATGCACAAGGGGATCAGACCGTGGAGATCCATAGGAGTTTCATTGACTGATTTTTTTCAGAAATAGATCTACATACCATTCTTCCCAGTCTGTCTTAGTCTGGAAGCTCCACTGAAACCTGTTCAGCATCATAGCAACTCCACAGGAAGACAGGTGGTAGATGTGCTTGAATTGCATCGGCCGGATATCAAACACGCCTTCTACACGGAAGACGAAAATTCTACCACTGAGCCTCCACTGCCCCATTCCTATATTAGCCTTGGTTTTTCAGTTTAATTATAGGCCTCACTTCATCAATCAGACTTAAACTGGCCTATTCTAAGGCTGAAGAAATAATCTTGAAAAGTCAGAATCAATAGAAGAATCACACTACTAAATTAGCATCACTAAAGCTCAACAGGAGCCCTGGTGGCGCAGTGTTAAGTGCTTGGCTGCTAACCAAAAGGTTAGCAGTTCGAGACCACCAGCTGCTCTGCAGGAGAAAGATGTGCAGCCAGCTTCTGTAAAGATTTACAGCCTTCGAAACCCTATGGGGCAGTTCTACTGTGTCCTACAGGGTCACTGTAAGTCCAATTTGACAACCATGGGTTTTTAAGGCCCAACATCTGAAAACGGAATGTTTTAAAAGAAACTATTTTTTGAAATAAAAAAAGTGGAAAATGTTTTCCTCAGCTGGCTCAAGCATACAGCTTTCCTATCTGCCCTCAGATAGGTGAATAGAATAATCACCACCAGCAAAACCCTGCAATCCTGAAACACAACAACACAAAATGCAAAGTGTATTTAGCACAAAATAAATAAATAAACTACACAGAAAACATGGTTGTGAAAAATGTTTTTACTAATTTAATAACTACAGCAAATGTATTTAACCAATTTTGTAGCAAGCTTTCAAAAGCCTCTGACTTTTCTTAATGGTCTCCAAAATAAACACACCTCCCACATGGTAGCAACTATTTCTACAGATTTTAGTTTCTGCTCTGAAATGCTGTAATCTTCCATCTGCGTCATCTTCCAAGTACCCTTCCCAAATGATGCAGATACAGGATTCAACTTCATTTCTTCCATCGCTCAATGGACACTCCATGCAGGCCTGCACGTTTGTATCTGTCAACCAGGAAATAGTTTGTAAACAGAATTATTACTCCGTTTATTCTGAGTTTACTTTAAGAACCCACTTATCTCTTTTAGAAGAACTTCCCTTGCCAATCACTTTTTGGAAAAGGCTTGGGAGAGACACTCCCTGAGGACGTGCAGAATCCTAGGTCAACAGCATGTGCAGTAGAAATAAACAACTAAACTATCTACATCTTAGGATCTTCCCTTTTCCTTCCAAAGACAATCACTCTTTTTAGAGCAACTGAAACATATACGCCGGTAGGCACGCATGGACGCGCACACACTCTCTCTCACACACACACACACACACACACACACACACACGTGCGCATGCACTTCACAATGTCTTCTCTGGTATATTCTTAGAAACATGACCATAATTTCCTCTCCAGTGATGGTGTATGCTTAAAACACTCAATAATAATACTAATTTTGGAAGTAGAAAGACCCTAAAAGTCATATTGCTCAACACTCTCATTTTGTAAATGATGAAACTGAGACCCAGGTATGTTAAATTCATTCCAAAGAACTCATATTACCCCAGAGTTTTGAGACAAGTTTAGAGTTTCTCCTTCTCTAATCTCTCACAATGGAAAGATCAAAGACTCTGAGGTCAGATCAACCTGGATTCTAATCCCAGCTCCACCATTTCCGAGCTCTTTGATCCTAGGTAAATTAATCTCTCTGAGCCTCAGGTTTTCTATCTGCAAAATGGAGACAATAATGGCCAAAATGTATTAATTACTTACAGTGAGCAAGGCACTGTTCTAAACACAGTAAGTAAATTGATTCATTTATTTCTCACCACACTCTGATATTATTCCTATTTTGGAGATAAGGAAACTGAGGCAAAAGAGGTTAACTAATTTTTTGCTTAAAGTCAGATAGCTAGTAAGTGGTGGAGCCAAGATCTGAACCCAACAGTCTAGCTCCAGAGCCTTTGCACTTAGTGACTATATGAGAATAATCACTACCTCACAAAAGGGTACCAAACATCAGACAAGATATCTGTGCACAGCACCAGGCCTGGCACAAAATATGGGCTCAATAAATATATATGCTATTTTTATTATTAGAAAATAATCTGACAATCTGTTTTTAATGAAACTAGGGTTTTTCCCACCTCTCTTAGGGAGATTAAAGTAGAGCATGGTATCTAATCTGAACGTAATAGAACTAATTTGCATTTTAATTGTTAGGGTTGCTAAGTGACAGAACTACTGAGTCAGAATCATTGGAAATGAGGCCTGGGAATCTGTTTTTTTATAAAAGGTCTTTCGGTGATGCTTTCGATTGGCCTGTTTGGGAATTACCAGATAAACCATGTAAATTAAACCAGTAGTTAATTTAACCTGTATCTGGTCTCTCAGATTCTTCAAAAAACAGTATAAAATAGAGCTTGCTAGAAGCCTTTCATAAGATGGACTTCAACAGGTCTGGTGTATAGTACATCTGTAACTGCACCTTAAGTCATCACAGGACCACTGATGGTACAGTGGTAGGAGCCTTGGTGGCGCAGTGGTTAAGAGCTCGGCTGTTAACCAAAAGATCAGCAGTTCAAATCCACCAGTCGCTCTTTGGAAATCCTATGGGCCAGTTTACTCTGTCCTCTAGTGCCTCTATGAGTTAGAACAGACTTGAGAGTAAGGGGTTTGTTTTTTGTTTTTTTTTTAATTGTACTTTCGATGAAGGTTTACAGAACAAATAGTTTTCATTGAACAGTCGGTACACATATTGTTTTATGACATTGCTTAACAACCCCGTGACATGTCAACACTCTCCCTTCTCGACCTTGGAGGATTTTTTTTTTTTTTTTGGTGAAAATATACATAGCCAAAGATACACCATTTCAAAAATTTCTACATGTACAATTCAGTGACATTGATTATATTCTTCCAGTTGTGCTGCTATTCCCACTATCCTTTTCCAGATTATGCCATCACCATTATCTTCAACTCACTGCCCTCTAGGCTTCCCATAAATCCCTTCAAGTTGCTGCTGTCAATTTTATCTCACATAGATAATCCTTTTTTTTTTTTTTTGTACTTTAGATGAAAGTTTACAGAACAAACGATTTCTCATTAAACAGTACACATATTGTTTTATGACAATGGTTAACAACCCCACAACATGTCAACACTGTCTCTTCTCAACCTTGGGTTCCCTATCACCAGCTTTCCTGTCCCCTCCTGCCTTCTAGTCCGTGTCCCTGGACTGCTGTGCCTCATTAGTCCCATTCTGTTTTATGGGGCCTTCCAGTCCCAGGCTGAACGGTGAACCTCAGGAGTGTCTTCACCACTGAGCTAAAAGGGTGTCTGGGGGCCATACTCTTGGGATTTCTCCTATATCTGTCATGACAGTAAATCTGGTCTTTTTTGTGAGTTAGAATTTTGCTCTACACTGGTTTTTTTTCTTTTTTAAGTCGTTACGGGACCACAGCTATAGGCGCTCTGAGAGTTACGCTTTCTTCTAGTTTATCACCTGCCCTATAAAGTAGCATTTTGAAAACATAAATTGCCCCAAAGCACTTTATTTTAATTTTACCAAGGTTTTAGGGCTGCTTTGCTGGGATTTGGTATTACTATCTGTGTTCACTTTATCATAACCCTTTGTGATTTTGTAGACTCCTGGCCCATTGTCTCTCATATTTTTCTTTCCAGGCCAAAATGTTTTAAAGTGTCTTTGGTTTCTAGTCAAATCCTGGTCATTTCAAGTGATCTCCTTTGGATATGTTCCAGTTTCATTATGACATTGAGGTTTGGTGACTAGAACTACACCCAGTATTTCTGGAGCAGATGAACTCTGGTGTGTGTGCGTGTGTGTGTGTGTAATACTCATAAGACTGTGCTTTCTATTTTGTTTTCAACATCCTTCCTGATGATGCTTGCTTTTGTGACTGCCACAATACATTGGACCGGCTTCTTCAAGGAAAGGACTATAATGATGCCATCGTCCTTTTCCTGGATCACGTCTGCACTCGGAGGCCTTGGACTCCTGAGCAGGATGTGGATTCTCTTTCCCTGCAGGCATTTCTGTGCAACTGCTTCCATTGAGCATAACTCTTCTCTGCCCACTGACATAGCTCTGTGAGACCTTCCCGATGTTTAGTCTTGTCAGTTTGGTATTTCACTTGCCAGAAAATCTTGCCGTCATCTATAAACTCAAGGTTTCTGTTTATTGATGTTTAAATCACTTTTGGAGACTGGTCCATGTACAGATTCATGAAACACACAATTTTAATATATCCTCAAACAGAAGGGTGATTATCTCTTTAATCTTCCCCCATAATACCCCATTAGCAACACACAATAATAACAGAATCCGATTACCGAAACACTGAGCTTCCTGTGAAAATATAAATGCATGATAATCTCCAATACCTATGTCCCTCCACCCCCAAATCTAATGAGACTGCTATTTCCAAACCCCTCTTAAAAGGAAATTTTGGAATTGCCACTGATCTCTATGTAGCATTTCACACTTTAAAGGACCTTCTAAGTCCTTGACAAAAACAATTACAGTTAAGAACTTTTAAAAAGAGAGACGCTGGCAGACTGGATTATAGAAAGTGTCTGTGGTTTGGTGAGACCATCTCAACCCCGATTCAGTTCTCGGCTGTAAAAAGATGGTTACAAGCTCAGTCAATCAATGGGTTCGGACTGCCCAGATGGGAATCCAGATCTGTCACTTATTAGCCATGTGACCCTCTATCTGGGTAAGTTACTTAGCTTCTCTGGGCTAATTGTAAAATGGGAATAATGATAACACTTAGTAGATGGGGTTGTTTTGAGAGTTAAATGAGACAATGGATGTAAAGCACTTAGAACAATGCACATAAATTATGATTGATGAGGCTCTGGAAAACAGAATTATGGTACCCATTAATTCATTTATTCAGCCATACATAAACGGTCTATTGTGTTCAAGGAATGTTCGGGGGGGCATACAAAGATAAATTAGAATCAAATCTTGACTTCAGAGAGCTTTTAACCTTGAAGTGAAAACAATAATGAACATAAATGTTTTTAAGGTAGCGTGTCAAACAGCATAAAGACACAGAACACAGGCTCTGGATTTAGACTCCTGTGGGCTCAAATATCAGCTTCATCACTAGCTATCTGTGTAACCTTAGATCAGTTTCTTGATTTCATTAAATTTTTCCTTTTCTCATGTTAAAAAATGGAGATAATAATAGTACTTACCTCATTGTGTTGTTGTCAGGGTTAAATGAGAAAATATATGTAAAATAATTACAACTCTGACTGAGACATAGAAAATGAAGTCACCTATTTTTATAAAAGAGGTCCAGAAAAAATACTTCAGGAATTCAGAGGAGCAGGGGAATTGTGTTGTTGTTGTTGGAAGACATCCTAGCTAATACACCATAAAGTGAATTTACAGATTTACAAAAAATACACACGGAGCTGTTTTCAAGTGGCTGGCCCAACTATCCTATAAGGTAGGTACTATAATATCCCCAAGGAGCCCTGGTGGCGCAACACTGGTTAAGAGCTCAGCTGCTAACCAAAAAGTTGGCAGTTTGAATCCACCAGCCACTCCTTGGAAACCCTATGGGACAGTTCTACTCTGTCCTATGGGGTTGCTATGAGTCGGAATTTCCTCCACAGCAACGGGGTTATATTATTCCTATCTTTCAGATGAGAAAACAAACTCAGAGGGGTAAAACAAAACAAACCACACCTTTTTAATCACTGGAATGTTGAGGTCCATTGGATGCTGCTGATAAATTTCTGTCCTTTGGCTCTCTTAACCTTGTCCTTTCTTTGGAATTCCAACACCTTCTACATTTACTATCAAGAAAAAATCCTTTTCATATACAGAGTGTAATATGATTGGCTTGGTTTGAATCATGTCCCATCCTTGAACCAATCACTAAGACTAGGGAATAAGGCATTCTTCTGGGCCTGGCCTGGATCACATACCCTTCTATCTGGTGGGAATGGGATTTCCCCCAGGAAAGAAGGGGAGGCAGAGTCTACTAATTACCTAGCTACCTATCAATCTCCCCTTCTTCCCAAGTAACAGACCTCAATTATATTAGAGGTAGCACGTGCCCATCTCAAAGTCTGCATCCTCCAGTCTCTGTAGCTATGGCTATGTGGCTAATTCTGGCCATTGAGTACATAGAGTACAAGTCTTGTGTAGGATTTCCATGAATCCCCTTTAAGGGAACTGACTCTGCTGGGAAGTGAACTCTTTTTCTTTCCCTCTTTCCTTCTTCCTGCTAACTGGAAAATGAACATGAAGACTAGAGACACAGCCGCCATCTTGGGGATCAAAGACAGGATGAGCCTGAGTCACAAACAATCTGTACAGTTGCCATACCAGCCCAGGCTTTCCTACTTTCTGACTTTCGCAGGAGAAAATATACTCTCATGGTTTTGATGACTTTCAGTTTTAGTTCTCTATTGTATGCCTCTGAACCTAACTCTCCCTCATACTGCAGAATGCTATAACCAGAGGTAACTACAATTATTTCCACACTCTTCAACTTCTTTTAAAATTTCATCCTCCATATCCCTGGGCATCCTGATTTTTGCTCTGTGTTCTACAACCTGAAAAATATTCTTGCCATGCCTTACAAACAATTTGACTTTTATTACTTCCAAACCTGGGCATAATTCATTACCCACAACTATAGGGTCCTGTGCACATTGCCTCTGCAATACTTGGTTCAAGATCCAGTTTACCCCAAAACATTTCTAGACCAGCCACCACTTAAATCTAGACACTCAAAAGTAATTATTCTTTCAAGCCACTTAATACTGATTCTGTTTCCACATGTGTTAGATTCAATCAGTGGTTCCCAAACATTTTCAAACAAATCCCTTGATTCAAAAAATTACTCCCTGAGGCAGGACCTCTATGTAAGGTTGTATAGGTTTCCCACTGTCATTTAAGTTATTCTTTCTGATTGGCACCCTTAAGAGTTATGCAGCGTACTTCTGCCCCCAAAATTCACCTTGGCTCTTCCTTGAGGAGGACCAAAGGAGTAAAGTTTGAAAAACATTATATTGATAGTTTCAATACAGGTAATCAATAAAGGACTTGTCGTTGTTAGGTGCCGTCGAGTGGGTTCCAACTCACAGTGACTCTATGGACAATGGAACAAAACACTGCCCGGTCCTGCCCCATCCTCATAATTGTTATACAAAAAATAAAAGTAACTCAATTGAAAATTTGTCAAAAGACTTGAACAAGCTCTTCACAAAATAAGATAACCCTACAGCCAATAAACGTAAGTAAAGGGCTCAACTTCATCAGGAATCAGAATAATGGAAATTTAAATCATAATAAAATATAGTTTCACATCCACCAGATAGGCAAGCACTATAAAGTCTGACAATACCAAGTGTTGACAAAGACATGGAACAATATGAAAATTCAAAAACTGTTGATGAGAGGGTAAATTGGTACAACCACTTTGAAAACAATTTGTGATTATCTGAAGTTAGGGATGTACGTAGTCTATACCCATTCCACTCCTCTGTATATACCCCAGGGAGACTTGTACACATGTGTATTGGGGTACATGGACAGAAGTGTTCTTAGCAGTATTGTTCATAGTAGTCAAAACTGGAAACAACCCAAATGTCTATTAATGTGAGATAGACTACTGTAACAGAATACTACAGACTATTATACAGTAGTGGAATACTATTGTGCTTGAAAATAATAAACTATTGTTACACTCAGTCATTTGAATGAATCAATCTCAGACATATTTATGCCAGAATGAAAAATTAACATTCTTTTGTAAAAACCCGACTGTATCTTTTATTTTATGCGTCAGTCTAAAAAAAAAAATGTTTGTTTCGGTGTGTCAGTATAGAGACAGATGAAAAAAGAGTTGGAATAAAAATACAATTACAGTAGTGTTAAAAACTTTAATGTTTTTAAGGTAGGACCATGAGACTAATATGCCTAAGCATTTTTTGATCCAACTCCACAGGTACTCACAATTTTTACAGTCCTACATTCAAGCAGCTTTCATGTAAGATGTAGAAGTTTGTATTTTCCAAAAATGACTGCAACAATATTTTCCATTTCATGTGCTCTTTTAGAATCTTGCCCATCTCCCAACAAAAAGTGGATTCTATGTCCCCTCTCCTTGAACCAGGGCAAGCCTTTGTGAATAGCAGAAGTGACTTCCAGGCCTAGGCAGGTCATAAAAGGCAATACATCTTCCACCTGCCTCTCCCTTGCAATGTTCACCCATGGAGCTCAGCCACCACATTGTGAGGAAATTCAGGCCACATGGAGAGGAACCAAAGCTCATGGCTTTCATATCCACTGAGCTCCCAATTGGCTGCTAGCCAGCACCAACTTGTGATCCAGGTGAATGAGCGATCTTGGAAATGAATCCTCTAGCCCACAGTCAGGCTGCTCCAGCCAATACTGCATAGAGCAGAGTCCTGTCTTCCCTGCTGAGTTCTGCCCAAATTGCAGACACATGGACAAAATAAATGATTGTTGCTGCCTGAAGCCAATAAGTGTTGGTGCGGTTTATTATATAGCAATAGATAACTGGAAATAAGATAAAGGGAAATTCCTGCAACAATTTTCCAGGAAGTTATGTGGTCCTTCTGTGCCCTCCTTGCTTGCTTTCTTCCTCCTATTAGCACTTTTAATAGGAATCAAACTGAATCTAATGAAAAATGTTTAATGTAATAAATACTTTTTCTCCAAAAGCAGGAAAGACAAAATTCTAGCTTAAAGGGGCAACCATTTTCAGACTTGCTTTATGCTTTTTAGGATGTCATTATCAAATAATGACACTTTTCCTCCTGGTATCTGAGGGTTCATTTTTGCAGATACGGTGGTCCAGAACTTCCAATCTGTAGTAGACAGTGGGCATGCACATGTTCTGTGACAGTCTTTTCCATAACAAAGAGGAGAAGTGGGCGGGCAAAATTATATAAACATGGGCTGTTAATCCTTCCCTATATAAAAAATCAAATATAGGGTCTAACATGTTCATTGGAAGATTGGGGGTATGGGAACATGCAAGGACTTGCCCAATAGTCCCTTGATAGTTCCTCTTTGCTTTGCGTCCTTAACAGAAAGATTAAGTGGTTACATTTGGAAACACAACATTACCTTTAGCCTTTGAGGGCTCCTGTTCAAGTCTTCGGTTGCCTTTTATTTTAACCTTGTTTCATTCAACCAGTACAATGCACATCAAGGCCTGGATAAATATTTGTGAATTGGCTGAACTTTGTTCCATGTCCTTAAATACTCTTAGGAAATCAATTTTGGACTCTACAGAGGTTTGAAGATTCAGTCACCAAAACCAGACTGATTTAGAGCCAATTACTAAATCAGCAATAAGAACACAAGAGGAGTAAGGTGTTTGAAAATCTTGCAGGATCTTTTGAAAAGCGATTA
The DNA here is from genome assembly GCA_030035585.1 of Dugong dugon. Classification (NCBI taxonomy): domain Eukaryota; kingdom Metazoa; phylum Chordata; class Mammalia; order Sirenia; family Dugongidae; genus Dugong; species Dugong dugon. The sequence continues at coordinate 49,676,046 of CM057465.1, forward strand.
TGGCTGTGTTAGGAACTGCATATAAATTCACACCAAAAATAATCCTCCTGAAGCAGTTAAAGGTCTGAAGACTGACTTTTTTTTAGAGGACTTTTCAAGAATATTTACTTACAGCCAGCTACCACATTATCTACCCTTGCTGTGTTTTCTGCCTTCCTCCAATTATTGGTTAATTTGCTAACCTGTTTACCTTTGTTACTCTGCATACCTCCACAATGTGTCTCCTTCCCGGCCCCCTCCCACTTTAAAGAGGGAGCAAAGTGAGGCAGTGAAATTCTTTGGTGCAAGCAGAGTGTGGGCAAGGGTCAGGAGCAGGCCTGACAGCTGCTAGCTGCTATAGAGATCCTTAGAAAAATCTGTTCTGTAATTTATGGGCTGGTGGGCCCAAGATAGGGCAAACTTTCAGTGGAGAGGGAGGATGGAAGCTTCCAGATGGAGGACACCTCTCTGGCAGCACACCAGCTGGGGCCCTCTGGTTCTCTCATGATTTGGCTGCTGAATTCGGATTTGATTTGGCAGGTCACTTAACCTCTCCTTCCTCCGCTTCCTCAGCTGCAAAATGGGGTCACCACTTCCTAGCCAACATCATGGGGTTCTATAAAGAGGAGGAAAGAATGATGACAAGCAGTTTACAACAGGAAGAGCTAAAGGCATCAAAATAGGGGAGGTTTGGATTTTCTTCCCTGTGGATGATTATCAGTTTGTGCCCAGGAGAAAGCACACCCGGGTTCAAAGCTCAGTTCTACCACTTCCCATCTAGGTGATGTTCAGAAAGACATGGGCCTCTCTCTGCCTCAGTTTTCTCATTGGAAAATAAGGATAATATTAGGGTCTACTGCACAGAGCTCTTTTGAAAATAAATTAGGTAATATTATACATGGAATATGGTACTGCTGTGCTTAATAAATGTTAGTTACTATGCTTTACTCACTCTGTACCTCATTTCATCATTTAATAAGAATCATCAACCCGTAACAAAAAACAAACCAAACCAGTTGCCTTAGAGTTGATTCCAGCTCATGGCGACCCCATGTGTGCAGAATAGAACTGCGCTTCACACCGTTTTCAAGGCTGTGGTCTTTTGTTAGCAGATTGATGCGCCTCTGGGTGTGTTCAAACCACCAACCTTTTAGTTAGTAGTCAAGTGCTTAATCATTTACACTACCCCAACCCAACCCATGACCAGAAGGCTGGAATTATAAAAGTCCTAGAATGAGAGGTAAATACTCTCTCATTTTCCAGTTAAGGAAAAAGAAAGTAAAGCTGCTGCCTTGCCCCGGGCCACCCACTTCATTAGTCAGAGAGCGCAGTTAGAGTTCAGGTCTCCTAATTACAGAGTCAGGGTGTCTCCATTTTTACTCTTTTGAAGCCTATGTTGGTATTTCTACCCCCAGATAACCTTTTCTAGTCCCAATTTTAATCATAAAGCCTATTCATACCATTAACCAGTGCATTCGCTAAAATCTATGCCCCCTGCATCAAACTAGCAGATAACCTTCCCCCAGAAAATCTCCCCAGCCCCCTGCAGAAGGCCAGGAAAGGTAAAGCTTTCTGGGAAACCTGAAGAAGCCACTAATGGGGACAGCAGGTTAGGAGGAAGGCTGGGGAGCTGCAGCTGCTGGCAAAGGTTGCCCTAGTAACCATGCAGGCTCCATTCAGAAAGTGAGCCCAACTCCAAGATACAAAATGATCGTCTTCCTGCAGTTTCTGCGAGCACAAAGGAACAAGAAAGAGGAGGCATGGAATGGCCAGGAGAAAGGGAGGTGCAGGGTGAGGTGGGGGCCCATGCTGTCAGTCACAACCTTCCACCTTACAAAGAAGAAAGAAAAAGAAAGAGAATAGCTCTTTGAATCTTCTGGCCTATGTGAACAGTAAAAACCACCCATTTAACGTGAGTTCTTTTGTGGGAATCGAGGCAAGCAGGCACCCCTCTGTTCACCAGCCTTATGAAACAATTTGCCAGAAGGGGGAGAAACCCCAAATGTTGCAACTTTATGGGGGTCCCAAACTCTACTTGCTCCCTCTCCTTTATTCAGCTGGTGACAAACAAACACCATTTGCTACCAATTTATTGAAAACTTCTTTTTTCGAAGCTTGAGCTGCTTAAATGCAGCAAGCTCCCTCTTCCCGATCGCAGTCGGACACTTTGCTGAATGGGCCAGGCTCAATTATGCTCCTTCCACAGGTTCAGCTCACACTGTGACCCTGCATGGCTTCCTGCTATTCATATGTGTTACTTCCCCTTTGTGGTAATGGCTTATGGCGGGTCGCCAAAAAACATTATTAATTTCAGAAGTGGACTGACAAACAACAAACCCACAGTGAAACGAGAGGAAGTGCTGGGGAGGCCAGCTGTCAGCTTGAGCCCAGCAGCAGGAACTCAATGTATGCAGGTTTGAGGAGGAAAGGAGATGATAATCCACAAAAAGGAAATGCACTAAAATTATCCACAGACCATATTTAAAAAAAAAAAAAAAAAAAAAAAAAAAACAGAAGAAAAAGAAGAAAGAAAGAAAGAAAAGAAAGGGGAAAAAAGCATGCAGCTACTTGAGCTGCAGCTGGACAGGAAATTGCTAACACTGCTTGTAAATCCCTACTTTGAACAGGCAGTTTAGGGAATGCCAGGAGCGGAAACCGTTCAGAACTGGATTAACACTAGCCAAGTTGACCTGCAACCCACTTCTCCTTTCTGAGTTCCTGCTGACTTGGGGCAGCATTTCTGTTTGCCTTCTATACATGCTTAGCTGCTAAAAATCACACTGGACAGTTTGATACTACCGCATGAGGGCCACTTTCCCCTTAAAATGCAGATTACCCAACAATCCAGTATCTCACAGGTGCCATGTGGGTAAAAAGTTTATCTTTCTGTCTCAGATGAAGTTTTCTTGTGAAAAGGGCCCGAACTGTAGGTGAGGTATGCTCTAGTTCTTTTGACTCCGTACACCTGCCCTTTACTTTTATTTTGGTTTGCATACGTTTTTACGCAGAGTAAGGAGAGGGAAGGCCCCAGGGAAAATCACAGGATACTCAGCCTTTATCTTGAAAGAAGCTGTCCAAAACAACCCTTACATAAGGTTCAATAGAAGTTTCAGGCCCACATTCTAAACTAGCCAAACAAAAAGCACATTAGAACAGGATGGCAAAAGTTTCACCTTAAGTGTCAACGTGGATGGATGGAATTCTAAAGCCACATGCGGGCTCAGCAAGAAAGCTTAAATATGCCTTACATGAGGATCAGAGGAGAGAGACACCATTCTGGATTCACTATTCCAACACTAGGATAACTTACAGGTGGAATTGCCGGACACTGAAAACAGACTAGAAAAAGAGTTATTCCTACTTTCCCCCTGGCATTTCTAAGCCTTTTTTAGAAGATTGACAAGGAAGGAAATATCTAGTTGCCATTGTTGTTAATTGTTGTCATTTCTGACTCATGGCGACCCCATGTGTCCAAAGTAGAACTACTCCATAGGGTTTTCAAGGCTGTGACCTTTCAGAAGCAGATTGCCAGGCCTGTCTCCCAAGGCACGTCTCGAGTTACCAACCCTCGAGCTAGTATGGTAGTTGATCACTTAATAGTTTGTGCTACCCAGGAACTCCTTGTCATTCTGGTAACCCTTTTTATTCCTATTCATGAATACTCTTATTTTACACCTCGGTAAGCTGTCCTCTATGGGTTTTTTTTTTTTTTAGTGTCACTGTAAATTTTTATGGTGGCACAGTAGTTAAGTGCTCAGCTGCTAACCAAAAAGTCAGTGGTTCAAACCCACCAGCCGCTCTGTGGGACAAAGATATGGCAGTCTGCTTCCATTAAAATTGCAGCCTTGGATACCCTATGGGGCAGTTCTACTCTGTCCTATAGGGTCACTATGAGTTGAAATTGACTCAACAGCAATGGGGTATGGGTTATAATTTTCATGAACAAGGTGGAACTCTATTCACCAAAACTATTCTCCATACACATGGATGCTGTATGACCATTCTATGATGCCATCTTTATTTGAAGCAAAAGATTAGTTCTGTAAGTGCATCTGAAAGACATTCTAGGAATAGCTTAGAAAATTACAACTTTGCCCTGCTACCACCTACATGCTTTACAAGCTGCTATCAGTACCCCCATTGAAAAATTTCTCCTAAAATGTATCACGTCAGAAAAGATAAGGAGAGATTTAAAAAAACACACACACATTCAATAGCCAAAATAGTTATTTATTAATAATTTAAGGTTTACGTTCTTATAATAAATTCCAGCTCAAAACTTTACACCGTGAATATAATGGGAGCAATTGAACTCTCCCTTCTTTACAATCATATGCATTTCACTTATCAAGTGGGTACCCATGCTCACACACACACTTCCAGTTTTATACAAACTTTTTTTTAAAAAAGGAAAGAAACCAACTCCAAGTATTGCATTTGAGGTGACACTCCCTGAAGAATTTTGTACAGAGGTAATATGCTGTTTAGCACAGCTGAAGTTTAAAAAAAAAAAAAAAAAGTGAGCCCATGATTTTGGTGTCTTTCCAAGATATCCCCTTTGAGACAACACAAGCCAAAATATTTACAAAGGTAAGGCATAGTCAAACTACAGGAAGAGAAAAAAAGTCACAAGGAAGATACATGAAACTAAAGACTGTACCCTAACAAGGTCTTAGTGATAATATCGTCCATGAAAACCTCATTCAGAGTTGATGCAGTAAAGTTGAACATGCTGCAAATATACCCTTTGGATTAGAAAAGAGCAAAAGTTTCTATTTTTTTTTTTGTTTGTTTTGTCTTAAGAAGTGGCACACTGCTCTTTCTCCCTTTGGATGATTTCTTTTAAACCCATCAAAGAAACAAACACAATTCAAACAAAACACTGTCACATGATTTAAGATCAATTATTTACAATGATCAAATGTAGTATCAGATTTTTTTTTTTTTTTTAAAAACTGATTCCACAAATACAGAGCTGAAACCTCTCTTTGGCTCCTCTATATGAAAATTAAATCAGTCTTCACTGAAGACAATATATAGTCAGTTCCAGATGCAAAGGAAACAGCCATACAAGGCCCTAAAGAACACATGCTCCTACCCTACCATTTGGTCCTACCCTATATACCTGGAAGTCCTCGAATTCCATTCCCTGCATGGGTAGGCTGTACACTGGGTACGGAGCAAAGCTATGGCCTGTATCTATACAGCGTGTCCTGTTCTTCCAAAGGAAATGGAGCAAATCTCTCCTTTTATAATAACCAATTCCGTACTTGGCAACCTTGTCTAATACAGACAGCTGGTGTCATTTTGACACTTGGGGCCACACACAAACAAAGCAGCCCAGGTGATGCTGCCAAGAGAAACTGCTGAAGGAACGGCCACATCCCAGTGAGGAGGGTCCTGGGGCCCTTTCACGTGGATTGCAGGGAGTCCACCTGGTAGACATTCTGGTTGGAGGGAGTGGTGAAATACAGCTGCTGCCCCGGAACCCGGTTGTCACAGGGGCTGCTCAGTCCCAGTGTCCTCTCAAAGTCCAGCAACTGGCCCATGAAATTGAAGTTGGGGGAGATGTTGGATTTCTTCATCTTGACAATGTCATAAGCGTCATTCATTGACAGATTGAGCTTCTGCATAAGGTAAGCCACAGTCACAGTGACCGAGCGGCTAATGCCAGCCAAGCAGTGCACCAAGACACCACAGTTTTTGCCCCGGGCTTCATCTGTGAACACACAGAAAGACAAGATTTCAGTAGAGCAAAACCTTTTCTGAATGATCAGTCTAAACAATGAGTCGAAAAAGAAAAAGGAAAAAATATACATATTGTGTATGGCAGTTGAACCCAGAAGGCAGCAGAAAATGTATCATTGAGATAAAACATGTACACTGGGGCACAATTACATATTTCAGATATTTTCTGAAAAGGGAGCTTTTGTATTAAGTTTCTGCCAACAAAAAACTCCTTAATGTGTGCATTCTTTGCCCCAGAATGCGAATACCAGAAACCCTGCAATATGGTTGTGAATGCCTTTTATACAGACAAGCAGACTGCAAGGATCTATTAAATTATTTTCCAACTGTTGTGCAGCTAACAATGGAGGTATTCAGGCATTTTAAAAGAGAGAGGGAAGTCACAGGGGACAGCCCATTAGGAGGAACAGGATGTCGACATGGCCTGAAAATGAGTTCCTTTGTAATAGGAAATGCATTACAATGCCTGGAGATTCGCTTCTCCCAGGCTTCCAGCCCACAGTTCTTCCTGCTGGGTTCAGGTTACAGGCACTATCTCACTGTTACCGGTATCATGGTATCATTCAACTGGACGACATTTAACATTCAATCGCCTTCCAACAATTAACCTGATGTCCTAAAATAACTCCCAGGTCTTCTTTAAATTATAAAGTAATGCTAGAATTACTGTCTACAGAAAGTATTTCTACTTAGCTCTTAAACATGGGAAAATCATGTCTGGTTACCCCCTCCCTCTTTCAAATGACTGAATTCAAAGGTTCAAGAAACAGCACTTCAATTACACCCGTGGTCTGTAACCATGTCGTAAGGCACTTTCCTCAGCAAGAAGATAAACCAGTATTAAGAACGCCCTCTGAACCTTAGAGACCTCCAGTCCAACAAATTAGCAAATAGCAGGAACGATGAAAAGCCTAAACTCTAAGAACGGCTGGGTGTTCTGCATTTAAAAGTCAAAGCAACGAGTGTTAATTAGCCTCACCTATGAAAGAAATGGCCTCAGGGAAAAACTGGGACAGGTTTTGGCTCCAGTGATCCGAGATGGGGATCTGTTTGTATTTAAACTCTCCTGCGTTCTCAAAGAGATTCGGCAAATTGGGGGTGACGTTTAAGATATACTTGATGCCGAACTCCTCCAACACGTCCAAGTTGGTGGAGTCCTTGGCACAGCCCAGGTAGAGGAAGGGCAAGATCTCCACCGGGAAGGAAGGCTGACTGTTGGACAGCGGGCTGCCATCCGAGTCCGTGGCACTATTGGGGTCTCGGTCAAGGTCAGATTCAATGTCGGAGGAGGAGTCAGAGCTGATCCGCAGACCCCCGAGTCCCAGCACTGGCAAGGGCGGCGAGCTGCTGCTACACGAGCCGTCTAGATTGGTCTCGCAGTGCAGGGCGAACTCAGCTTGGAACTTACTGAAGCCACCTGCCAGGACGAGAAAAGCAACAGCGTAACCCGAGATCTCGTAGTAGTTTTCACAGCTTGTGAGAGCCGCAGCCAGGCGCAGAAAACACCACAAGCACCCTCCAAACCCCCCACCCCTCCCCCTACACACAGAACCAAAAAGAAAAGAAAGAAACGCACTTGAGTGTGCACCCTCGAGAGTGGCACTAACGGGCCGCCGGCTTCCCCCTCGGATCCCTTATTCTTTTGAATCCAGAAACGCACAAAATGGCAACTTTTCCAAGTATCATAAGGGGCTAGGAGGTGCCAATCTACACCCGAACGACCTCGCCTCTTCTGCAAATCTTAACTCTAAATCGATCAACAGAAAGCAGGGAAAAGGGAAGAATGTTGCAGATAGGAAACCAGAGAACTCGTTGGAAAGAAACGGCCCGTGCCAGGGGACGGAAGCGGGTGGCTTCTGCGCTGGACAGGCTCGCGGATGCGGAACGCACGCGGTCCACGGCCGGGGTCGGGTGGTCGAGCCCTGGCTAGGTAGCATGACCCCGAAGCGCCAGCCGAGCGCAGCAGGGGCATTTTCAGTCCGCGCGTCCGGCCGGCAACCCGCGGTCCGCAGCCTGCCGCCCCGCGCCCTCCGCCCAGCCTGGCGCGTGGAGCCCCGGGAGCATACCTTCCAGGTAGAACGCCCTACAGCCCTCGTCCTTGAGCTTCTTAAGCAGTAACCCGAGCACCGACTCGCCACCCGTGTTCTCGTTCCAGTCGCTGCTACTCTCGTCGTAGAGCACCACGGTGTCGGTGCCGCAGCGCCGGGTAAAGCGGTCCCGGTCCTCGCCGCGCGTGAAGAGCGCGCGCACTGGCAGGTTGCCCTTCTGCAGGCGCCGCAGCATGATGCCCGGGATGGCCACGTTGATGGCGGATTCGATGTGAGACGACTCGTACAGCTCTTGCGGCCGGCAGTCCATCAGAAGCAACCGCTCGTTGCCCAGCTCCAGCTGCTCATTGACCCACGCCACCGTCTTGCTGATCGCCATTTCCGACGCGAAGGGCACCGGTCTGAGCGTATCTATCATGGGGGTTGAGCTGCGGGCGAAGGCGGGGTGCCTACCAGACGCCCCTCGGGGCAGGCATAGGCCGAATGCGCCACGCAAATCCGCCGCTCCCGGAGCAGGGTTTGATTCCGCCTCGCTTTTCCCAAGCCGGGGTTAGTGGTTAGGGAAGGCAAGACAGAAGTGAAGCTGGCGGTTCCCTCTGCACGGGGCTGCAGCCTCTTTTGGTGTCAATGGATCTCTCTGAATGGAGCTGCCCAGACAGTTTTGTTCCTCCCCAGTGAATGAAATCCAATTAATGCGGGCTTCGTGCTACTGAAAGGGAAGGGGGAAAAAAAGTCCAGCGGCTCCTAACCCCTCCCTCCGAGGTGCACCTCAAATCCACCCGGGCGTCTTTCTCCTCGGATTATTCAAGCCTCGATTTGCTCACTGTCCCTTGGTCTCAGACTTCCCACACCCCTTGCGCAAGGCAGCTCCTCAATGGATACAAACAGCGAGCGTCTCAATGGATACATTCTCAGAGCCAGCCAATGAGCGCGCTGCGGAAGGGGCTGTTGCCGTGGGGACGGGCCGGCTGGAACAGGTTGTGTTGATGAATTGTTAATGAGTTTGTCATTCACAAAAACGGAAAGGAATTTCCGCTCCGGATAAGCCTCAGTGCAAACAAGCTGCAACAGCGGGCTCCGCCGGAGGAAAGAGAAAGAAGAGGAGGCGGCGGCGGAGGTGGAGCAGGGCACATAAACCAGGGCACTTCAGTTGTCTCCTGTTTCCTTTTGTTGAGAGTTCACACTTCGCCTCGGAACTTTTGCGTACAAATGATTACAATTAGCCGACACAAAAGCTCTTGTTCCGGACGCCTATGTTTGCGAGTTAGCTTTAGGAAAACTTACGCTTTTTCCCTTTTTATCCCCTTCAAACTCATTTGGGCCCGAGTTCGCCTTGACACACACCCCCGCCCTCCTTTAGGCAGTGTGTGGCACTTATTTGCCTGTTTAAAGAGCCCAGCTCTGTTTGCTTGATGTTCTTTTAGCCGAGGCTGTGTTGGGACTGGTGAACTGCCTGGGCTTTAGTGACCGATGAAGTGTTAAATGCTAATCCGACGTTTTTCGAAACAAATCAGGACTTGGTTGAAACATTTTCAAGCAAGCAAACAAACAAATGTCTGGTTTTCCAAACAAGCAGAATAGTTTGTTTTTTTTTTTAAATAGTGTTTTAATTTATTTTAAAAAAACAAAAACAGTGGAAGCTGCAGAAGCAAATTATTTGGGCAGCCTGATTTTTTATTCCGCTCCAGCGGCTTGGGGCGTTAGAAACCATTGTTCTGGGGACCTAAGTCACTACCCTACTCTCGCCACCCACCGCACGCTAGGGGGTCGCGCTCGTTAATCACTTCTGGGCAGCAAGCTTGGCTTCCGACCGAGGAGGCGGTCTGGCGGGGCTGCCTGGTCGAGGTGCGTTAGGGCGCGCTGGGCCAGGCCGGCCTTCCCCGCCATGAACAAGGTGCCGAGGGAAGTCCTCCCGAAAGGGTTGCACGCTGCGGGGGCTCAGCTGGAGGGCTCGACGACTGCTTACTATAGACAAGGACTCATGTCGGAGGGCACCCTCCCCCTAAGGGCCCGGCCGCAGCCCCTCACCCTGTTTGGCCTTGTTCCCCATTTCGGTCGGCCCCTCTTCCCTGCGCCGGCCACCGCCCCCTCCCGTGCCCAGCGCCGGGCACACGCGGAGCCCCGGGCACACGCGGAGCACCGGCCGCGCCTGCGCGCTGCACTCCTTGCTACCGCCTGCTGTCCCACCTCCCCGCTCGGCGGGCGCGGGGCATTGCGCGACCTCGCCGACGGGTGCGGGGCAGAGACCCGACCGCCGCCTTCCGCGCCGGCTTAGGAAAGGGCTGAGGGTCGTAGAGGCGCCGGCTGGGGCTCCCTGGCTCCCAAGGTGGGCGGGGAGTCACGGGGATCGTCTATACTGCTCTGCCAAGCATGCAGGTAACTTTGGGAACTGCTAGCCGGGCCGAGGCGCCGCGGGGCGTGGCGGGAAGCCGGATGAAGGCGTGGCCGGGCGGGGGCAGCGGCGGCTGAGAGGCGCGTTCCCCGCGCGCAGAGTGCTATTGTTATATAAAAGTGACCTGGCTCGTCCCTCACGAGCGGAAAACCACCTGTGTGCGGCTGGCGCGGCGCAGCTTGGCGCGGGGGGGCTGCGGCCGGAAGGCGCGAGCCCTAATCCGGCCGAGTACCCTACCTAACCCCCGGCGGAAAAGAGGCCGCGCATTGTCCCGCCGCCGCCTGGGACGAGGAAGCGGGGGCAGAGGCTGGCGGAGAGAGGATTTGGGGAGCGTCTCTCCTCGCCTCTGCACCCACCTGGGCGGTAGCCAAGTGTGCCTGAGGTCGCAGGGTCTCCCCTCGCCCGACGCCCCGCACTCAAGGGCCTGCCCCGTGAAGCTCCCGCTGCAATTTGCATTTTTAATCACCCTCCTCTTCTCTGCTTTTGAGAAGGTTGGTTAAAAAAGGCGGCTGCGAGGCTTAGGCTGCCAATTTTGGAGCTCTGGTGCGGGCAGACGGCTTCTGGAGGAGCACGTTCTGCGAAGGTGGGGGTTGCCGTACTCCTCTCACCGTGCCTTTTTTGGGAAGCTCTTGGAATGAAGCTCCCAGCTCTGCAGATTTGTCTGGAAATCAGCCCGTTCCAATTCGGGGAGGCCTGCGCTGGATTTGACGCCCCCAATCCGCCCGCTACCCTGTAGGGACGTTCCCACCTTAAGACATTTTAGTCTCGGGGACCCGGGGGCGGGGTGGCAGAAGCTGGATGCCTTGCATCGGAATTGAGATATACATAATCTTTCAATCTATCAGAAGAGGCAGGGAGGGAAGTTGGTTTCTACTCATCAAATTTAAAAAGGCTTGAGCCTCGGCAGAGATTTGGGGGAATAATCCCAGCACTTCGCCAACCTGAAGAAAGAAACATTTAGTTTTACCCATGTTTCTCTATTGCTACGGGAATGTCGTTTGTTTGTGGCATATTTAACCGTGTGGCATCAAGGACATCGGGAGTGAGGCTGTCCGGGTTTGAATTCTGCCCCCACCTCTCTTAGATGTGTAACCTTGGTGAAATTTTCTAACTGTTGGAAGCCTCAGTCTTCCGCGTTAGTGTAACGAGGATAATAACGAAAGCAGCTTCGTAGGGTCGCTATGATAATTGAATGAAGTGCAGTGAAGGGTCCTAATATGGTGGAGGTACGCTTTAACTCAATTCATATCATTTTTATTGTTTTGATTTGGGAACCGGCAAGATGGCCGGGATTCTTCAGGACGTTTTTTTTCCATCCCAAGGACGCCCTTTGAAGTCTGCCTAAGGGCAGCCAGGAACTTAAGTATCTGCAGCAAAGCCCCCCGCCCTCCAAACTGCCCTAATCAGTTTAATCTATTCCAACTCAGCTGTCAAGCAAAGCAGGTGCTGCCCTAACTTAAAAAAAAAAAAAAAAAAAAGCCAGTAGCCATTGAGTGGATTCCAACTCATAGTGATTCTATGTGTGTCAGAGTAGAACTGTGCTTGTAGGGTTTTCGTGGCTGTGACCTTTCAGAAGCAGATCACCAGGCCTTTCTTCCCAGGTGCCTCTGGGTGGGTTGGAGTCAACCAACCTTGATGGTGAGTAGTTGAGCTTAACCATTTGCACGATTTAACCCTAGACCAGGCTTAAAATCCTTTAGCACTGTTAAAAAGAAGAATGTACCCAGCTACCTTTCTAACTTCTCCCAGCTAAACCAAAAAAACCAAACCCGTTGCTATTGAGTCCGTTCTGACTCATAGTGACCCTACAGAACAGAGTAGAACTGCACTGTAGGGTTTCCAAGTAGCTGGTGGTTTCGAACTGCTGACCTTTTGGTTAGCAGCTGGGCTCTTTCTTAACCACTGGGCCACCAGGGTCCTCTTTCAAATACTGTGCGCTGCTGCCACACCACACTGATATCGTAGAAATAATGTGTATTGGGCATGGTCTTGCTTTATGTGCTTACATGTATATAGTATCAGTCAGTCTTCAACAACCCATTTATATTATTCCTATTTACAGAGATTAAGAAATTTGATTGCCATCACATAATAGCAAACAGCGGAGTCAGGACTTAAAGCCAGGTCATTCTCAGTCTCTTAAGGATGACAATATGTACAGGTTATGGGCACTGTGGACACCACACTCATCACCCAGGGCTGTTTTCTGCCTAAATTTGGAAGATTTCAAGGTCCCCATTTTTTTTTCTAACCACCAGGCTTTTCCAGCCTCACGTATTCTCCCCACAGATGTTAAGGATCAACAGTTAGGCTTATTTCCTTGCTCCTTTTACATGGGTTGGTTTTCTTTGCCTGCACCTCTTTGTTAGTCCACCAGTCACTAAATGCATATTCTCCCTTAGAATATGCCTTAGATTCTAATCCTCATAGCCACCATTACTTATCTAGTGTGTCAGCATGGTACATGGGCCTGGTATTCTGACAGAAAAAGTCACTTAACCTCTCTGGGCCTGCCTCCCTCCCTTCCTCTCTCTCTCCCTCTTTCCCTCTCTCTCCCTTCCTTCCTTCCTTTGTTCCTTCCTTCTTTCTAGATGCCAGGAAGGCAGCTTTGAATAAAACAGGCAAGAATACTGACCCTTCTGGAACTTACATTCTGGTGAGGGGAGACAATAAATAAAATCAATGATTATACACTATATTAGAAAGTGAAAACGTATGGAGAAAAATAAAGCAGGGAAGAGAACTCAGCAGTATGTAAAACTGAGAATACTTACACCCACCTCAAAGGACTGAGAATTAGAGACAACCAAGATGACATACGAAAAGTGTAGGGCACAAAGCGGATACTCAAAAGAGGTTTTTTTTTTTTTTTAAATTGCTCTTTTTAAAAAAGCTGAAACGCTGTTACTGGTGACCCTGTCTCAGATCTCACCTTCCTGACTCATTGGCCAGGCACCCAAGAAAAGCTCCCTCAGAAGATACGGGTTCTCGCCACCAGACAAACCACAGGCTTCCTTACTTGCAGAGGCCTCTGAGGGTATGTGTCATTCATTGTGTAGAGGGCTATGTTCAGCAAAGCATCTCTGAACCATCGTCGTAAGTGCACAGAAGCAATGTCAAACAGATCCTCATTTCTCTCTGTGTCCGTGTGTGCACGCACCAAGCATACATGCTTCAATTCCTCCCAGTGTTTCCCCTGGAAAGCTCCTTAGAAGTTGTTAATAAAGCTCAAATAAACCCAATACGCTTATGGAAAAAAAAAAAAGTTGTTAGTAAGTCTTTTGATTTTAAGTTTTGCTGGGCTATTGAAGCATTCCAGCTTTGCAGAAATTTTCCTGAGATTGGGGGCACTTCAGAATTACAAAACCCAAATGTGTTAGTGTGACATTTAATCTTCTTGGAGTAATCTCTGTAAATACAATGACATGTATTAACACATCACGTGAAAATAGCTAAACTGATTTTCAGCAAGTAGGGAAAAGGTGTTTTGGAAGGTCTGACTTAAAATGTAGTCTTGTGGCATATCGAAGATTCACTTTTAGAGGCTCCAGGGAGGCCCTCAAAGTGACAGTGAGTGGCTTTAGAGCAGCTCAGCTATATCTCAGAGCAGAATTTAACTGCTTTTGGAGGATGTGTTTGAAACAGTATGATTTGAAGTAAAGGATATATGCAGGGGTGGATTATCCAAGGTAAACACAGTGCTTACCTTGCTTACCAGATCATCTGTAGTGAACAATTTCACATTTTTTCACCATATCAAAGATTCTTCTTCTAGGTATGGCTGGCATCTGTCTTTTTCCCAAACCCACAGCACCTGCCTACAGAATTAAAGCCTCTTTTCAAATTTACGATCCCCGACAGTGGTAGATGACCCAGCAAGCAAAGTAAGCACAGATTTATTTGTGTTTACTTACTAATCTGTAATGAACTTGCCTATTGGATATATTCCGCGTCTGGGTATATAGGATGCACAAAACTCATCCTGAGGGCTCTTGACCGGTGCCTCGAGATAGTAAGTTACATGTGAACTGGGGAACGTAAAAGGCCTAAGGGACTGCCCGTATGCATTGATGCACAAAGAAAACCGAAGGGAGTTTCTAATCGGAGCCCCAATTAAAATACCACAAGGGCAGGCCATAGGAACTGCAGATGCTGGTTTGGCAGCTTCATGCAGCTTGTTCCGGGGCAAGGAGCTGCAGGGTTTTATTGGACTCAAGTTAATGATTCTCCCAGTGTGGGGGATGGCAGGCTAGATTAGACTATGACTAAGAGGTAGCTGGGCAGCAGCACGGCCAGACCACATCCACAGTCCTATCTAGGGAGTGGCTGGAGCTTTCCTATAAACTAGATGGCACTCTCACACCTTGCCAGAATGATACGACCTGAAGAAAAACATGAACTGTTGTGAAATTTAGACCTTGGCCGTAATCATTGTAATCTTTTAAAAACAATGGTCTTTGTCAACTTTCTTGTGTTTCTGTTTCCCATCATCTGAGGCAATGCAGATTAATTTACATTCAGGATCCCACAGAGACTTTATCTAGAATATTCTTTTGAAGCTGGACAGACTCTAGCAAGGAAATGCATTAAAGATAACAGTGTTGATTTCTTCTTTCAGATGCTTTAATCCTTTTTCTTACATGGGAAAAACATGGGTTTGTTCTTTATTTCTTTGGTTCTTTATTTTTTCTTCAGAGTCCGTGGGTGGTGCAAATGGTTAAGCACTCAACTACTGAGAGGTTGGTGATTGAAACCTACCCGGAGGCACCTCAGTAGAAAGGCCTGGAGATCTACTTCTGAAAGTTCATAGCCTTGAAAACCCTACGGAGAGTAGTTCTACTCTGCGCACATGGGCTTGCCATGAGTCGGAACTGACTCAACTGCAACTGGCTTTTTGTTTTTTTTCCTTTATATCCAAAAAGTAGGAAATGTAAAAGTATATATAAAAAATCATCAGGAAGTTGGCATTTCTGTAGTACAATACAATACAAACTTTTTTTTGGACAAGAAATGACAGCACTTTGCTTTCCATTGTGCTAATTCTAAGCTCCAACAATGATTTCTAGTGGAGAAGCATGGTTTATATCTCCTAGGTAGGCGGGGGACTATATGTATTCATCTTTCAGAACCTACCAGTACACGTCACTGAGCACTATGTGTGGTGCCCTGGGCATTAGCCATGATGCCTCCGTATGCACAGTATTTGCCTTGTGCCTCCTTGTGTGGGCCATGTCTCCTCTGGTGACTTTTCTCCCCATCTTGTGTTCCTTTTCTTATGCGGGTGTGAGAGTGCGTATTGTTGTTGTGCAAGAGAGCTAATTTTCTAAGTTGGTATTATTTCCTGCTGCCCTATTTTTGCCTAGGCAATAGGTGGAAATGACTGCGTGTCTGCAGTACAAGGAATGCTTTAACTCAGTTTCTCAAACTTGAGAATTCAACAGCTCCTCCAGGAATACATTGGTGGATCACCAGGGGCTCTCAAGTCCGGTCTAAGAAATGCTGCTTTAGGCCATTTGGTGGGTTAATTACAAAAGTTATGTTTGGATATATCATGAAAGAGCAACATAATGGCTACAGTTTATTCTACCCCAAGTTTTCTACATGTTAGCTGGAACCATCAGGACAGCCCTGCCAAGCAGGTATGCCATTACGACAATGTTAGAGATGGAGAAGCCTAAGATCAAATGCTAGGTAATTACACTGGCATCCAAACACACGTCTCAGTCCCTTCAAAGACTCTTAATTCACCCTGCTCTCTACCCCATAAAGGTGACCTAAAGCATGATTCTAAGGAGCCCTGGGGGCACAATGGTTAAGTGCTCTGCTGCTAACCCAAAAGTTGGTTGTTTGAACCCAACCAGTGGCTCCTCTGGAGAAACATCTGGCTATCTGCTCCAGTAAAGATTACAGCCTAGAAAACCCTATGGGGGAAGTTCTACTCTGTCACATGGGGTTGCCATGAGTTGAAATCAACTCGACAGCACCAACAAAGCGTGATTCTTGCAGCCTGTTATGAATTCGACCTGTTATAAAATGGTAGCTTCTACATAATTTATTACATTTTATCTTGATGGTCGAGACTGGGAGTTCTGGAATCAAGACAAATCTGAATTCTAATTCTGGCTGCCCTGCTATCTAATCGTGTCACTCTCCCCATGCCTCAGTTTCCGTATCTATGAAATGGGGTTACAACATCACAGGGCTATTGCAATAAATGAGTTATTGTTGTAAAGGGGTAGAAACAGCCCTGAAACAATAACAACTCATTGACTGTTACCTGTTTTTATTATTAATGCACACACACAGCTCTTAATAATGTGTGTTGACCTTGCTGAAGAGGAAGTATATAATGAAAAACATTACAATGTCAATTTAGTTCTTACAAATAGAAAAACAATCCATATAAGATATTGAAAATGTTTTTTAAAAGAACAGAGTCGATTGCTTTACCAGCCCTCGTAATTGCTGATGTAAGCAGCCAAGAAATTAAGGTTTCTGTTCAGTGTGCCGAGAGACCTGGATAAATTGGGGACAATGGGAATGCTGATTGCACCCGAGGGGTTTCCAGCAGTCTAGGACTCGCCTGCTGAAGTAGCTGGCACTTTCCCCCCTCTATCACTTCTGGCTCACGGCTGTTCTGGTTAACTTTGTGCTCTTCTATAGGGGAACTGGAAGTCTTGGAAGTGGTCTGGGTAAGGTATCCATAGTCTCTCAGTGTTCTGGATTCCCTGTCACTGATGGGAGCACCCATTTATATTCCGGGTCCACAAGACTTTAAGGCCTTCTTCATCTAAGCAGAGTCTCTGAATTGTACAAACAGTTAACACACTTGGCTGCTAAAAGAAAGGTTAGAAGTTCAAGTCCACCCAGAGGCACCTCCGAAGAAAGGCCAGGTGTTCTACTTTCAAAAGATCAGCCACTGAAAACCCTATGGAGCATAGTTCTACTCTGACACACATGAGGTCACCATGAGTCGGAATCAACTCCATGGCAACTTGTTTTGGTTGGAATCTAAGAAATCTCATCCTCAGGGAATTTCCTTCCTCTCTCAGACTTCATGCACAGCAGGAGCTGTTCAGATGTGTGTGTATGTGTGTGCAGGAGAGGATCCAAGCTGGGCAGGAGACCCACTCTCCTGTGACTGGAAAGAATCGTCCATTCGTGGGTGAAGGGCATGCTGCTGGAAGCTACATTGTTAAAACATCTCAGTCTTAAGTAAACAGACCACCTGCTTAGTATAGTTTCTATAGTAATTTTTACACATGTATGAGATGTTATTTTTATGAAATGCCTGACAAGTGTGCAGTCTTTGATATAAACCCATCAGGTTGTTCTGGACCCACCAGAAGTTTTAAATTCCTTACCCAAACATGCCCCCCACCCCAAGTAAAAACTCTTGCTAGATCAGGCCCCACCTATCCAGTTTCCCTAGGGAAAGAACCTTTAGGATGGGATTTCTCTGCCCCTTTGTTATATTGTTCGTACGGTAATTTACTTTTAAGTAATTCAGCATAAGTACTGTAGTACTCTGATGCTTTAACCCATTGCCATGAAGTCGATTCTGACTCATGGTGACCCTGTAGAACAGAATAGAGCTGCTCCATATGGCTTCCAAGGAGTGGCTGGAGGATTCAAACTGCTGGCGTTTTGGTTAGCAGCCAAGCTTTTAACCACTGTGCCACCAGGGCTCCAATACTCTAATTAATGCTTTAGGGATGGATAATGAGCTGTGGTATTCTTCAGTGTGAATCAACCATCTTAGACTTGGTGACCTAAGGGTTTTTAAAATTTAACATAAAATACATTAAAAATTATTTCTATTGCTGAAATTGGTGGCACTTACCATATGTGACTGTTAGAGGAGGTTTGACAGGACCCACAGTTCTTGCATGGCCAAGATATAAGTAGGCAACCAGCCTACCTGTGTAAGTAGCAGTGCACCCTTCAGCACTGGAGCCCACGATCCTCACTTCACCTAGGATGCTGGCACCGATCATACTGCACAGCTGCCGGTTTTGGTTTTGGAACGTTGCTGCGTTGGCTTCACTATGGGCTTTTCATGCCAGTGATGTTAATCCAGGTACTAAGGGCAGAGAGAAGATTCATTGCCCAACCACAAACAGTTTGTATGAAAAAAACCAAACCAAAGCCTTTGCTGTCGAGTTGATTCCAACTCACGGCTACCCCATGTGTTGCAGAGTAGAACTGCCGTTCTGTAGAGTTTTCATGGCTGTGACGTTTTGGAAGTAGATCGATAGACCCTTCTTCTGAGGTGCCTCTGGATGGGTTTGAACCACTAACCTTTTGGTTAGTAGTCCGAGCGCTTAACCATTTGCACTACATAAGGACTCCTGGTATAACTGTACCTATCTGCTAAAACTTACGTTTTCATCAATTTGGTATGAGATTTGCTTTTATTGTAAGAGTGAGATGGGAGTGCGGTGAGGAGTGTAACCTGAATCAGGGACCTCTAACCACTAGAGGCCCTTGATGTTTTATCAAAAGGATCTGACCTTTACCCAATAGCCAAAATGACTCAGAAACAAAGCTTCTGAAAAACAGAGTCCTAAGTCCTAGGGATTCTGCTTTAATTGAGCTACGTTGAGACCCAGGTGTTGGTATTTTTCAAAGGCCTCACTAACCAGGGTATTCTGATATATGGCCTGGGCTGAGAACCACTGGCTTAGACAATTCGCAGCAATCCCCTTGCCTAGAGAGAGGTTTCCGAGGAGCCCTAGGGAGGCCATCCCAGCCAGATCCCACCCATTGCCGGCACGCTGGTTCCAACTCATAGTGACCTTGTAGGGTTTCCAAGGCTGTAAGTCTCTACAGAAGCAGACTGCCACATCTTTCTCCTGCGGAGCTTCTGGTGGTTTTGAACTGCCAACCTTTCGGTTAGCAGTTGAGCGCCGTAACCACTGTGCCACCAGAGCTCCTTAGCCAGATCAGTGGGTCTCAAAATGAAATGTTTAGAAACACCTGGAAGTACTTGCTCAACATCTGCATCAGGGCCTCTCCCACAGGTGTTCTGATTCAGAAGGTCTGGAAAGGGAACCAGGCAACTGTATTTTAGTCCACCAGCAGTCCAGGAGAGGATCATACCGTCCCCACTTCTGTCCGTGGGTTTGCCTAATAGCAGGTGTCTCCTGATAACAGCATCTCGTGTTTATTGAGCTCCAATTGTATGTCGATAACTGAACTGACCACTGGCGCATATGAAAATGAGTGAGTCAGATCCTACTGACAAGCAAAAATAACAGTCTGACTGGGGAGGCCAGACTTGTGGCCAGGTAGCTAGCAGGTAACACAACAAATGCTATTTTTGCAATAGATAGGAAGTGCTGTGGGAACAAGGAGGAAATGGTTATCTCCCTGGGGTGGCAGAGGAGGAGGGGTGGTGCTGAGAAGTGTCTCAGAAAAGGCAACATCTGAGTTAGATGTATATGGATAAGTGGATAAGAGAGTAAAGGGACTCTAGGCTAAAGCAAAGCTTTGGAGGCATGAACATGCATGACAGTTGGGTGCAGTTGATCAATATGGTGGAAGAAGAGTAGCAAAGAAAGGCAGGAAGGGTAGTTTAAAGCCAGATGGAAATGGGCTTTGAATGTCATGCTAAGGAGTTTGGAATTTTTCTTTAGGCAATGAGATGTCATCAGAGATATTTATACAGCAGTGTGACATGATTTCAGAATATAATTCTGGTAACAAGGTGAATAGACTGGAGGGGAGAGAGAAAATGGGCGCAGGAAGATTAATTAGGAGGCAATTGCAAATGTCTGGGAAAATGATGCTGTACCCCCTGCTCCTTATTTTCCAGTTGTCCTGTTCTTAAAATAGTATAGTAATCATCCTGCTTAGTTTTGTTTCTCCTATTTCTGGGGCTAGACATTCGCTTAGTCCTTCTGTGACTCAGAATCCCTTCCTATTAATGGAAGATGACAATATACTTATCTTACCTCACACAGGGAGATACTGAGAGATACTTGTAATCATAGCCAGGAAAGGGGGAAATGTTATTCTAAATGCCAGTGGTGTGATTCCTCTTGGGGAAAGAAACTGCCCCCCCCCCTTTGCATTATGAAACATTTCAAAGCTACAGGGAAGTTGAAAGTTGAGTAAAAACAGAAGCTTCTGCAGAAATTCCAAACATTCACTCCTCAAGAAGTGGCATCTCTACTACCAGGTCCGTTGCACTTAGGATGAAAGTGCCATGGCAGCCTATCCAGCTATAAACAGTGTTTTGTAAAGAAAAGCCTGTTTTCCCATATAAACAAAAGCGTTGTTGTTAGTTGCCCTAAAGTTGGCTCCAACTCATGGCGACCTTAGGTATAACTAAACTAAACAAGTCCTGTACCATCTTCAAGGTCGTTGGTATGTTTGAGTCCATTGCTATGGGTATTGTGTTGATTCATCTCATTGAGGGTTTCCCTCATTTTCGCTGACCCTTTACTTCACCAAGCATGATGTCCTTTTCTAGTGATTGGTCTTTTCTAATGATGTATCCAAAGTAAGCAAGCGAAAGTCTCGCTACCATCGTCACTTCTAAGGAGCATTCTGGTTGTGTTTCTTCTAATACTGATTTATTTGTTCGTCTGACAGTCCACAGTGTACTCTGTATTCTTTGCCAACACTACAATACAAATATATCAATTTTTCAGTGTAAGGGCTGTTAAAAAATTATCCTGTGGCTGAAATGGTGGGGGGTGGGGGCAGGGGATGGGAAATCCCATATTAGAGGTGTCAGACACAGTTGTTTAAGTGAAGAGTTGGACATAATGCTTTAAATTGTGCTCTCCCGCTTCAGGCTTGCATTGTGCCCTCACATTGAAGGGACCATGGTCATGCTTTTTCCATCTGCTACATGTCCAGCCCTTCCCCACAACTAGGCCTCCATTCTACCCCTCTGGGCCACATCTGAATTTTCTCTTCTTTTTGGAAAAATATCATTGGTATTCATCACAAAATATGCTACAAATTAAAAATGCTTTAAGTTTTGTACTTTTGACTTTGTCTTCTACCTTTTTAAAAATCCACGCTCAATATGTTTCCTGAGTTGGTGCAGGATATTCTGAGGGATAAAATGTAACTCATATGGAGTGCTCCCCTAAAGAAGCTAACAGGTAGGACTTTGACCTCAGAAAGAATATTACACGGGTAGCATTCACTGCTGTCTTATAACCATGTCAAAATATAAGATCCAAAAGGATGGTTGTGTTAGATGACTGGTGGAGTCCTTACATCCTGAAGATTGGATAATTCAAACTTTCAATGAGAAACTCCAAAGTACTTCATTTTATATATGGAAACCAAATGGTTATGGAGTGATATAAAGAGATAGGTCAGGAATACATAAGATAATATACTCTACTTTTTGAGGTCCATTTACATGAGTAGTAAGTTACTAGTTTTTTCAGATGGAAATGTTTGCTCTAGAACAGTAAATGATTCTGATTCATTTGTTCTCTTTTAACAT
The DNA here is from genome assembly GCA_030035585.1 of Dugong dugon. Lineage (NCBI taxonomy): Eukaryota > Metazoa > Chordata > Mammalia > Sirenia > Dugongidae > Dugong > Dugong dugon. Next base: position 49,697,686 of record CM057465.1, read on the forward strand.
GCATTTCTTGGAAAACTTACTGGTGAAATTCATCCGAAAGCAATTGGAAGATTGCAAATTACAGAAGAATAAACCTTTTTAATGCACAGATTAACACTTAAGGACAGTATAAATATCACAGCATCACAGCCCATATTTGCATGCATTTGTCCATCATTCACTTGTTAGATTCCTTTACTGCAAAGAGCTGAAAGAAAACAGCTAGAAATATGGCTGTCCTGAAAAGAATCTGTCATAAAGGGAAAGTAATAAAGATTTATCCATTCATTAAAGTAATGTGGGCGTCCATTTGATAATTCTAATTTCTGATTCCACGTTTAAAAATGACTTCCTACTTCTTTTTTAAACTGTGTATACTGCTGCCGGTGACTTGGAACTACAGAATATAGAGCTTGCCCAGAAATCACATGAAAGTCCCTTTTCAAATGTCTACACATATTACACTGGTCTTTTTCCCCTCTTAAAACATAAAACGTTAAAATTCAAAAGGAAAGAATTGGTATAAAGTAAGTCTCTCCTAGCCACCCAGTTCCTCTCCCTAGGGGCAAACCTATTAACCAGTTTCTTGTCTATCCTCCTACAGAGAGTCATGCGTCTATAAGCGTATACATGTATTATTATTATTGATATTATTATTCATAATTGCAGCAGACTAAACATACAGGAGTGAGATTTGATTTTTCACTTAACACATTTTGGACATGGGCTCATATCAGAAAGCATACAGCTTCTTTCTTCTTTTTAATGACTACATAGTATTCCATTGTATAACCAAAAAGCAAAAGACCAAACCCATTGCCATTGAGTTGATTCCAACACATAGCAACCCTATAGAACAGAGTAGAACTGCCCCCATAGGGTTTCCAAGGAATGGCTGGTGGATTCGAACTGCTGACCTTTTGGTGAGCAGCCAGACTCTTAACCACTGCACCATCAGGGTTCCATTCCATTGTATGGGTGTAGCTTAATTTGTTTATCCAGTCTTCCCCTGAACGATAGTGAACTAGTTCATAATCCTTTGGCTATTGTAAGCAATGACTGAAATGAATATAGTTTTACACATTAATTCACCTTCTATGAGAGTATATCTGTAGGATGAATTCTTAGAAGTGGAATTGCTTGATCGCTGTATGTGAATTTGTAATTTTGATAGTATTACCAAAACTCCCCCTTCACGGATTGTAGTGGTTTACATGCACGCCAGCAGCGTGTGAGTGCTTGTTTCCCTACGCCTGGGCAAGCCAGTGTGCTTTCGCCAATCTGATAGGTGAATATTGGTATCTCATGGTAATTTAATTTTAAGAGTCAACCTGACTAGTAAGTGTCAGGGTGAGCACGTTTTTTGTATGTTTAAGTGTGTTACCGCAATAATGTGGCTTGGAGCCGCCTGCCCCCAGTAGCCAATTCTGAGACAGGGGTGAGGTGAGCAACAAGAGTTTTATTATATATCCATGTATAGGAGATAGAGGGGAATAGATTCCTCCAAAAAACCTGTCTCCCCCACTGGAGATCGGGTGAAGGCTTTTAAAGGGACAGATTATGGGCTTTAGAAGTTTGTGTTCGTTCTGCCTTGAGGTGGTCACGTCCCAGATGAGTTAATCTTTTCTTGGGGGTTATCTGGCGACATCCTGGTTTTCTTGTCCCAAGATGGGTGGTTTGTTCGGTTTGTCATTCCTAGATCATTATCACTCCTCCAAGGAGGAACATCGGTTAATCTTAAACCTTTTGTAGAGGCTGGAACCAGAGGGAAAGACAAGATCATGAGACAATGTGGCGGTTAGCAATGGGTAGTAAATAATAGTGAGCCGGGCCTATGCAGCCTCTTCCAGTCCCCCCTTTTACTGGAAGTTTCTCAGTCTTGGGAAACAGGGCATCACTTCTTCTTTTCTGGCTACTTCCTGCTGGTTAGGGGCATCAGCTGGGGTGAGAAACCTCCTGGTATTGACTAGGTGCCATAGGCGGGGGCGGGGGGGGGGGTGAGTTAGAGTGGAAATTGGCTGCATCTTGGTGAATTAGATGGCATTCATCCTCAGCTTGAAAAAGGGGCGTCCCGATTTACCAGGGTTAAAAATTTTTCTAGCCTTAGGAGTATTTGTAGTTCCTTTTGTTAATATTCTTATAAAACAGGGAACACAAAAACAAACTAGAATAATCACTATTCTTAAGGTTCATGTTTCGGGCTCTTCTATGGCCCACTTAACTGGATCTACCGGAGTTGGGGTTGATAACTATACACAGGAGGGTCAGAGTGTCCCCAGCTTGCAGGGTCAGTGTCCCCTTTGCCTGTAGGATCACCAGCACCATTTCTGTCCAAGTCTCCTGGAAAAATAGAAAGATAGAGGGAAACAAGGTCAAAATCATTGTACTGTAAGCTTCTTGAACTTGTACTTCAGGCCCTGAACTGGAGTACAAGAGTATGGTGGCTCTTTGTTTTCTGCTTCTTTCTCTTCTTTTGGCGGCGCTGCTTTTACTCTGGAGTAATGCACCCACACGGCTACTTCTGTTAATTTCAGAGACGAGTGGGTGGTCAGGAGAACTTCAAAAAGTCCCTCCCACTGAGGGGCCAGTTGATCTTCCGGGGAGTTGATCCTTCCAGGTTTTCAACAGGACCTGATCCCTGATGTCTGGGTTGGAACCTGTGGAGGGGAGTGTCAGAAGGAAAAGACTAACAAGAAGAAACATACTGATCAACAGTGTTTATGACAGCTCTCAGAGAATGGACCCAGTCTCTTTTCTCTACCTCAGTCATCACCGAGGTGGGGCCAAGTCGACATTTTCAGGAATGGTCTCACATATATTAATCTGTAAGGGCTCAATTTGAGCCTGCTTCGAGGGGCTACCCAGATTCTTTCTGATCAGGGCAATGGGGAGAACTTGTATCTAAGTGGAGCTTGTCTCCTGGCAAAGTTTCGCCAAGGACTTTTTCAGAGTACGGTTCATCTTTTTGGGCTTTCCAGTTGACTGTGGTCTCCAGGCTGAGTGTAATTTTCAATTTGTATCTAAAACCTTATTGACTTCTGGGTGACTGTTGCCGTAAAATCTCTCCTGTTGTTACTCTGCACTGAGATTGGAAGATCAAAACGGGGTATGATTTCTTGAGTAAAGCCTTGGTCACTTCTTGGGCTCGTTTGGTTTGACGAAGGAAATCCTCCACCCACCCTGAGTAGGTGTCCACAAAAATCAGCAGATATTTAAAATTTGCAGGTGTCTGGGGCATTATACCACAGCCACCTGAAGGGGATCACTGATTGCCTTTAGGAGTTCTAGGATTTCTGGTACATGTTTTATTTCTTTGTTAGCAGATGTCAGAAGTCACCCTTCTTTCTACAAGGCATCATGTGAGTGAAGAACCAGATGGGTGTATTTATTATCAGTATACACAGTTATGCGTCTTCCTACTCCTAGTCACAGGGCCTGCCCGAGGACTTTGAGTTCAGCCTTTTGAGCCGAAGTGCCAGCAGGAAGTGGAGCTGCCTCTAAGACCTCAGTCTGTGTCACCACCACATATCCTGCCTTGTGGCATCCTTCATATAGAAAGCTACTGCCATCTGTATATATTTGTATCTCTGGGTCAGTCAAGGGACCATCTGAGAGATCTGGTCTCCTAGAATAAACTTCTTCAATTATCTCTAGGCAGTCATGTACGGGGGCATCTTCTGAAGTAGGCAGCAATGTGGCAGGATTGAGGGAGGAGACAGCCTTCAGAACCATGTTTGAGTTATCTAACAAGATTGCCTGATATTTTCTCATCTGTCCTGCCGTGAGCCAAAAACCTCCCTTTTGTTCCAAAAGAGGCAAAACTGTATGTGGTGTGTTTACTGTTACATTTTGTGCAAGGGTGGATTTTCTCGGCTTTCTGTAACAGGTCACATGTTGCAGCCATGGCTCAAAGACAAGGGGGCCATCCCCAGGCCACGTTGTCCAGCTCTTTTGAAAAGTAGGCCACCAGTCACCTGGCTGGTCCCAGGGTTTGAGTTAGTACCCCCACAACAATTCCCTGTCTTAATATTAGTCCATTCAGTGGCAAATAGAGGCTGAGACTCAGGATGTAGAGGAATACAAAAGAAGGCATCTTTCAAGCCCAGTACTGAAAACCAAACACATTGACTGGGTATGGTAACCAAGAGGGTATATGGGTTGGCACAACTGGATGAATGTCCTTTACTATTTGGTTGATTTTTCTTAGGTCTTGAACAGACCAATATTCTCTTGTCCCTGGTTTCAACACCGGTAAGATAGGGGTGTTGTATGGAAACTGGCAAAATTTTAAAAGTCCAGTTTTTAATGTATTGATGCACCAATGGTGCAATCCCTTCCAGAGCTTTCTTGCAGAGGGGTTATTGCCTCTCGTTTATAATATGTGCTCTGGGTTTTAAAGTAATTTTAACCGGTGTGGCTGACTTGGCTCGCCCAGGCCTTTCTTATGCCCAGACGTCGGTTCACCTTTTGTTGAATATGCAATGGAATGCCACTAAGTGTCACTATTTCTTCTTGCAGCAATGTCGCCTGCAAGGTGCGTGCATTTTCAGGCAGGATCTGTAGAAAATGGAAAGGAACAACTCTGCCATCCTATTTGGGTTACTCCGATAAGGAGGACTGTGATTCTTCTAATTATACAAGTCGGAGATAGAGAAAGGAGTATGTACATTGTTCCTCCTTCGGCTGGAGTTTTTCTCAGAGGGGAATTGCCCTGCCTGAGCCCTGGCAGTACCCTCACTGAAAACAGTATCCTGATGGGTGTGTGTAGTGGGAAGACCATACCCAATGAAGTTGGACTCTTACTTCCCGATTCTCTCTCTTCGTCAGTTCCTCTCAAGCTGGCCGGACTAGAATCAGGCTCGGCCCTTTCTGTGGAGGACTCTGCCATCATTCCTCGACCTGACATGTTGGCTTCTACCGCACCTTACCTTTATGGTGGGGGGAGCCCAAGCAGTTATCAGGGCTATTCCGTCTAAGAGGGGACCCTCCAGTGAGGATTCAGGAAGCACTTTTGCCTTCAGCTTTCCCTGGAAAAGAATCTGGTTAGAGGGATTTAAAATTTGATAGAGAGACATGAAAGCTTGAATACAGGGAACGTGGTCCCATTTTTTCCGACAAAACAAGTCAAGCTGAAAAATCGTGCCACAAGCCAAAGACCCATTTTGGAGCCAATGTTTTTGGTCCCCCAGCTGGTATTGGGGCCATATATTGTTATATAAGCATATCATTTTCTTTCTTGTCATAGGCTCATAGCTATATCTCCTCCAGTTTGTTAAAATGCAGCCTAGAGGAGATTTGGCTGGGAGAGATCGGCCTCCCTCCATAATAGGTGTTTGTTTCTGCATAAGCAGCATCAGTAACTGGTTTTCATGTGCCCCAACAGCAACTACATTTTGCAAGACCTCAGATTGAGTATTAGTATAAATATAGCAACATTTATCTATTTAGGCACAAACTTTCTTGAGAGACTAACAGGAAAGGCTAGTACTATTCTGTTTTGTAAAATCATAGCTCAAATTTCAGATACTGCTCTGATTATGATAGTTACAACTTTGCTAAGTTTATCAACAGAACTTCTAATTCAAGAGTTACAATATTTAAACCTATTAGTTAGATAATTTAGGAGAAAAGGAAAATGGTTTCTTATATCCAGAAAGTAGGACCTTAAAACATCAGCAGTATTCCCACATAAAACCCATAGTTTCCTTTCATTTACTCAGTCTTACGTAGTTAATTTCTGTTCCACGTGATTCTGGATCAACAGCAGTGTGTGAACTCATCAGCTTCTACATAAGAGTTCTAGAAATCTTGATTGAGTCTGGTCACAGTCCTTTTCATAAGTCTAATATAGTCCATCTTTTTGTTGAGATATTTTGGTCAAACGTTTTCAGCAAATCAGCAAAGTAAAAACTTTTCTGCAGATGACAAAACTTAATATGGCCATGATTAATTCATAAACATAATATTCTTAATAGTAAAAGACCTGATAGAAATTAATTACAAGCACAACATAAAGGCCAAATGAAACCAGTTTAAAAAAAGCTTTAGATTAAAAAAAAAAAAATTTCTAAATATAACCATTAACCATATTCAAAGAGCTTCAGATGTAATACATAATAATTTTAAGACAAAATACCATAGTCAGTATATACCAGGAATATACCAAGATTATCAAATCTCTAAATACCTGAATTGTAAAAAAAAAATTCATAGGTAAATGATGTGAATTTCCCAGTCAAACTATTGGCTTTGATGATGCTAGATTCAAAAAAAAGTTGCAACCAAGTTAGCAGTAAAGAAATGATGATATTATAGGTCACTGTGAAATACTTATTTAACCAAAGATCTTAAAGTAAAAACCTTAGCTTTCTTTTCTAAAAGCCATGCGGCTTAGAATTCATACTCAGGAATCTTATTCTAATGAGAGGCCAAACCTTTGTCTTCCAGGCAGATCACCCAAAGAATAAATTAACCCTTTAACTCAGAAATCAAAAGAAAATTTTGTTATTTTAACAGTGAGGAACCTAATTCCTTGTTTTATATGCTACTTAACATTAAAACTCCTAAAAATGTCATAAATTAAGCCATTAAACTTTAGTCAGATAAAACTTGACCATATCAAATAAATTTCTTTTTCAATAAACCTCTTAAACATTGCCTTTGTTGCATATCTCTTATAGTGTATCCCTTTAAATGGCAAAAATGAACATACTCATTAGCAGACTTAAGTATATAAGCTTAAATTATGACAAATATCTGTTAACTCAATTTAACATCAGTAAGTTACCTAAAGTGTATTGAGAATTACTTTAAGCCTGTATACAATAAAACATAACTGTTATTGAAAGAAAGTCTGTTTAAACATTCCAAGTTTTTATTCAACTTTTACTATTTCTCATATTTTTCCCAGCCTAATTTTAGCCCTTAACGATTTTATCAACTGGCTTTGGAAATCACGAAGTATCTGTTCAACTGACCAATTCATTGATATGGATATAACTTTAAGCCTCTGACTACTGCTGGAAACATTTTTGCAGGCCATTTTAGGTGTGTCTTATTGTGATTTCTACTGTCTGACTTTTTAAAGTTCCTCTATAATAGAGAGAACTTGTTTACAGTTCTATTATCAGGATCCACTCAATTTCTGGTAACTACAGCAGAGCAGCAATTTTTCTTATCTTTTGTCTTAAAAGAGTCTCCACCTAGCTGGAAAGGGTCTTTCGAAAGCCTCTCTTGAGCTACACAACCTTGGAGACTGGGGCCTGGGGGCTGAGGAGGCCTGATCGTGCCCCGCCCTCACTCTCTTGACTCACGGAATACATTTACATACGTTTAAGTTGATGGAGGCGTTTTGACAGGCTATCTACCCAGTAAATACCAAAGCTCTTTCAGGACAAAAGGAGACAGAAAGACCACATAAACTCACCAGACAATACCACCCAAAAATGATATGTGGATCCTAGTTTCTTAAAGTGTACATAGCAATTTTTGGTAAGATCGACTCAATTCAATGGAAAAAAACAGGTTCTAGATAAAACTTATTAACTTGCTGGAGCCTCAGATGGAGGAATGTTAGACCTTTTGACAAAACCTGAGCATCAAACAAAGTTCCCTAAAGGAAAAAACGGACAACACAAATGAAAGCTCATTTTCCCAAAGTGGTTGCTGAAATTCCAAGTTACTTCTAGTATACTCAGTTTATAGTGTTTTTAAATATAAACTCCAAACCAATGAATCAGTAGTGGGGGCGGGGGGTGGAATCCAGCTCATTTATCAAAGATGTTAAGCGATAAGGTTCAAGCTTTTGGTTTCCTTCTTTCTGAAGCTTTCTCTTAATATTGGGGGCACTTTGTTCTGTAAAGATTATATTGACCATTCTGGCATTTTCAGGGCTCTCAGGATCCAGATCAGTTAACTCATGAACATAGTCTTAAGATACCATGGCTGTCTCAAAACCAGTCTCCCCTGGGATATTTTTAATTTCTCTAACAGCTGAATCAGGGCGCCCAAGTAGATGGTATAATACTAGGTACACACAGACAATGGACAGGACAGACAGAACCAAAGTAAATGAATGGACAGGACAGACACAAAACCACAGTAAACGAATAAATCCCACAAGCTGACAGAAGTGATCTCGACCCCTTCAACCTCTCAGATGGCCCTATCTGCCAACAGTGATCTTAGAGAATCTCAACCTCCCAGACACACTCACGAGAAATCCCGCAAGCTGACAGAGGTGATCTCAACCCCTTCAACCTCTCAGATGGCCTGGTCTGCCAACAGAGGTGATCTTAGAGAATCCCAACCTCCCAGACACACGCGCACTCACACACCCGGAACCAGGACTCTAGAGTCACCAGGAGTCCCTTCTTGTGACTCTACTTGTGGGGATCGGTCATCTGAGGCGCCTCCTGCCTTAGAAACCAAGGGCTCAGGTCTTGCTTTTCTTTCACCGACCTCTTTTGGCGTGGTTGGGGACCAGCAGTGAGTGCTGTGGCAGACCCAGGTCTGGCCAATAGTCTCCCCAGAGGCAAATGAAACCTCTCGCAGCCACTTGTCAGGAGAGCTGTCGATCAGCCCCAGGCCCTGCCCCAGGGCTGCTGCGTCTCAAGCAGCTGAAGCTCCCTGTATGGGCCACCAAATTTGTTACTACAGTAATGCAGATTGGAGCCGCCTGCCCCAGTAGCCAATTCTGAGACGAGTGAGGTGAGCAACGAGTTTTATTATATATCCATATATAGGAGACAGAGAGGAATAGATTCCTCCAAAAAACCCGTCTCCCCCACTGGAGATCAGCTGAAGGCTTTTATAGGCACAGGATTATGGGTCTTAGAAGTTTGTGTTCGTTCCCCCTTGAGGTAGTCACGTCCCAGGTGAGTTAATCTTTTCTTGGGGGTTATCTGGCAACATCCTGGTTTTCTTGTCTCGAGATGGGTGCTTTGTTCGGTTTGTCAATCCTAGATCATTATCACTTGTTTTCCACCCTGCAAGGAGGAACATCGGTTAATCTTAAACCTTTTATAGAGACTGGAACCTGAGGGAAGGACAAGATCATGAGACAATGTGGCGGTTAGCAATGGGTAGTAAATAATAGTGAGCCGGGCCTATGCAGCCTTTTCCAAGAGTGGTTTGAAATTTTTTTTTCTTGTGAGCTATCTGTTCACATCCTTTTTGATTTTTTTCTTTCCCATTCTTTGGGTTATTGATTCTATTTTCTTTTTTTTACACTTTATTTTTTTAATGTAATATTAAGTTCATTGTCACCACTGAACTTATATTAATTAATCATTAGTTTCAAATTGGCATAGGACCAGGCACCATTTCTTTCTGTTATACATAAGGTCGCTATAAGCTGGAACCAGCTAGACAGCAGCTAACAATAACAGGTTTCAAATAGGAAAATGTAGAGCTACTTGATAGTCCTAAAGTACATAACTCATTGGTGCCTGACTTTTCCTTCTCAACAAATTCTAAATCTCAAAGTTATAATAAAAAGCATTCTCATTCCTTAGGCAGGCTCAGCATCAAAGAGCCCTGGATTTGGTTTGGTTTTAATCACAGAAGAGTTGTTTGTCTTAATCTCTGTCCAGTTGTAGATTATCTATGCACACTTTCTGAGGAATTTTAACCCACTAAAATAACAACCTTCCTGTCCTCTCCTAGCATTCACAGTCCCTTCTGCATGAGGAGAAAAGAGAGGGAGATACCACTCACCCTCTAAATGCTTCCATCCCCACCCCCACCATCCATAAGAAGATATTATCTTGCCCCTTGAATAGAGAAGTGAAAAAGTCCCTTAACTTCTCCTTCTGTGTCTGAGAAGTGTTTTAATTGTCTTGTTTACAGACCCCAAATATCATGTAGCTCTGGGTAGCTGATATTCCTTAGCTTCTGATTAAAAGATACGTATTTTACACAGAACAGAATTTTCTGAAGCAAATGGATTTTGAATATTAATTTGAACTGGTTTTATGGAAAGTACCTATCAGGAATTCACTGAAGATAAAATGAGAGGTAAGGACACAATGCAGACAAAGTTTAACAACAAAGATAAGATGGAGATCAGGGAATAGGTTTATAAATAAACCAGTTGTCCTTTAGTGGTTTCTGACTCATGACAGCCCCCTTGTGTGTCACAGGAGAACAGTGTTCCATAGAATTTTCGATGGCTGATTTTTGGAAGTAGATCACCAGGACTTTCTTCTGAGGCACCTCTGGGTGACCTCAAATCTTCAGTCTTTTGGTTAGCAGCTATGTGTATTAACTATTTATACCACCCAGGGACTCCAGGTTTGTAAATACCAGGATATATATAGGAAGAGGAGTCCTGGTGGCCTAGTGGTTAAGAGCTACTAACTAAAAGGCTGGCATTCCGAATCCACTAGCCGCTCTTTGGAAATCCTATGAGTCAGAATCAACTCCATGGTAATGGAGGAGTATATAGGAAGAACTACTATCTATTGTTCTGATCCACCACATCAGACTGGGCAGAAGCTACCAATCCAAGAAAAGAACTACTAGCATCCCATTATATTGTGGGTGAGATAAAACTCACCTACTGGAAAGTTAAATGAGATTTGGGGAACATATTCTCAACACAGAGACACTTTACTGGAGCAACTCTAGTTAACAGTAGGAACTGGTGACATAGTGGTTAAGAGTTTGGCTGCTAATGAAAAAGATCAGCAGTTCGAATCCACCAGCCACTCCTTGGAAACCCTATAAGGCAGTTCTGCTCTGTCCTGTAGGGTCGCTGTGAGTCAGAACCAACTCAAAGGCAATGGGTTTGGTTGTTGTTGTTGTCCTGTTTTTGGTTTTATTCATCCCTCTGGAGTCCTGGTGACACAGTGGTTAAGAGCTTGACTGCAACCAAAATGTAGGCAGTTCAAATCCACTAGCTGCTCCTTAGAAACTCTATGGGGCAGTTCTACTCTGCCCTACAGGGTTGCTGTGAGTCGGAATTGAATTTACGGCAACAGGTTTTTAGATTCATCCCTCTGAGGGTCCTGGTAGTACAGTAGTTAAGAGCTCAGCTGCTAAGCATAAGGCGGTTCAACCCCACCAGCCACTCCTCGGAAGATGTGGCAATCTGCTTCCATAAAGATTTCAGCCTTGGAAACCTTATGGGGCAGTTCTGCTCTGTCCTATAGGGTTGCTATGAGTCAGATCGACTCAGCAGCAGTGGGTTTGGTTTTTATTGTTATTCATCCCTCTTACCAAGGAGAAAATAGACTGTAGGAAGGGGACCAGATTGAAGGTATAACATGTGATTTAAAAAAGAAAGAATCATTGTCGTAGCCAAATTCCCTAAAAACTAAAACCTGAGGCAAAGATTATTTGCTAAGGCTATATTGGGAGGTGCACCCTCAGGGCTGCAAGAATGAAGGAGAAAGAGGTGAAGTGGGGAAAGAAGGATTGCAAATACAAGATGGTGTGTTAAGGAACTGGCTTTAATGACAAGAAAACAAAACCAGTTGCTTAGTCCTGCAAGTCACCTTGGAACTTGAGGTTCTCCTTACCCACATGGGTGTGAGGAGAAAGGAAAAGGGGTAACTTTTTGGCCTGTATGTCTTGTGTCATGGATTGAATTGTGTCCCCCAAAAATATCTGTCAACTTGGCTGGGTAATGATTCGCAGTATTGTATGATTGTGTACCATTTTGTAATCTGATGTGATTTCCCTATGTGTTGTAAATGCTATCGCTATGCTGTAATAAGATGTATTAGCGGCAGTTATATTGATGAAGTCTACAAGATTAGGTAGTGTCTTAAGCCAGTCTCTTTTGAGGTATAAAAGAGAGGAGTGAGTGGAGAGACATGGGGACCTCATACCACCAAGAAAGCATTGCTGGGAGCAGAGTGCGTCCTTTGGACCTGAGGTTCCTGCACTGAGATGCTCTCAGACCAAGGGAAGACTGATGCACCACAAGGACCTTCCTCCAGAGCTGACAGAGAGAGAAAGGCTTCCCCTGGAGCTGATGCCTTGAATTTGGACTTATAGCCTACTAGACTATGAGAGAATAAATTTCTGTTTGTTAAAAGCCATCCACTTGTGGCATTTCTATGATAACAGCACTAGATGACTAAGACATCCTGATTTAAAGTTTAACTCCCCTGTACTTCCAGGTTATTACTCAGCCACTTCAGGGAGCTATTGGGGAAGCCAGATTCCACATCTCACTAAGCTTCCTGGAAAGGGAAGAGGGTAGCCATAAGCTACATGAGTCTAGTCAGGTCAGTCTTGGGCCCTGGAGCCACTGACGTCTTGCCAAAGATGTGGTCTTGCCAAAGCCCGGCCCCTCCCCCAAGGGGCTTAGACAGCAGGCCCCAGGCACTCCAATCAGGAAGAGGCCCAGGCCTGGGGCTCAAGTACCAAGGAACCTTGAGAGGCACAAAAATTGGTCTGGTACAGTCATGTTTTATGAAAAGTAATTTTAAAGTTTTTGGAAATAGGAACCAGTGCTTTTGTGGAGATTAATAAGAATGACTTTCAGATTAATTAAAAGAATCACCAAATCTTCATGGGAATGAGGATGGAATTCTGTTATTAAAAGGTTTATGATTGCTGAAATATTTTATTATGATTATTCAGATTGATTTCTACACTGTTTACTCATTCTTAACCAGATGACTTTTATTATTAAAATGTATTTTTCAAGGAGTGTTCATTGAAAAAATGCTCTTCACCACAATGCTTACTTTCCAAGTTGTATATAATAATTTGTGCCAAGAAATTTATCTCAACTTCTAGATACAAATTTTACCAAAACACCAGAATGACAAACTCTTGTATTCCTGAAATCTGTGTGCTCACAACAGGGTCCTATGGTGTGGGTCTAGGAGAGGGAGGGCTGATGGAAGTAGGGGGAAAAAAATCAATGAAAGATGCTCTATGGATGAAACTAGCTTAGATAATAAAAGCTTATCCTAGCATATACATGTAGATTTGGAAATTTACACAGACGTAACAGGAGAGCTAAATGAAGCCTTTTAAAGTCATAGTCTTTGAAACTGCATGTTCTCTTGGGTTCTGGAAACTTATTTCAGTTATCAAGGTTAAAGGCACTACCATATATACACCACAATGGGGCTCATGTCCATACATGCACCAGGAGGCTAACTTCGAGGAACAACACACAGGTACTTTCTTGCTCTGTCCCCAAGACCTTTATGCCTTTATGTCCTTGCACACCACCACAACCACCAAAAGCCCCAACAAGAAATTTGTGCTTTCTGCTTAATCTGTATTTTTATCTGAATGTATAGGCTCCCTCCGCTAGCTTCCTTCTAGACGTTTGCCAGTCCCTTATGAGGTCGGGGGCTTGCACAGTGGCAGATGAAGAACATTCACATACTGACTTCATGTCCTACAGGGGACAGGAAAAAGAATACAGTACAGGAAATTCTGTTACCACTACTTGAAAGTAGTTTACCACTTTATCTTTAGAAGGTTTAATGTCAGAACTTCAAGGAGAGAATAAATAGTCCAGTCAGGGCCTGAGCCTGAGGTTCTCCCTTCCCCTGGAGTTTGGATGTCTGTGATGAACTCGAGCAGATGTGGATTTACGTGTTGGTACCTGAAAGTGGGCACAGCCCCCACCCTGGAATGAACGTACCCTTCCAAAGGCCTCATTTCCAGAGGGTGGTGGAAGGAACAACAGAGACAGCTCCATGCCCACACGCTCAGCCATCTGCCGTTCCAACCACACGTCTCTCCCCTCATTTCCTGAAAATGATTCATCTATTCTTTTTCTCAGTCTTCAAAGATAACTGTGTAGTCATTTAAGGAGGGGAAAGTCATTAAGAGAAGTAGAATCTGGAGTTATCAGGATGAGGTAGAGCAGATTAAACAGTCTGGAATTTCACAAAGTGAACAGTGCAGGATGTGGACTCGAGGCTCTTGAAGCTCTTCTTGTGCATCATTCCAACAGGTTCTCATCCACTGTGTCCAGGTCAGCAAACATGGGTGCACTATGAGCAGATGAGTTGCTCAAGAGCAGAAGAGGAGAGGACAGGAGAAGGATTCTGGATCTGTGGGGACTGAGGAGCCAGGGGGAAGGAGGATCCAAGGCAGAAGATAATGGCATTGGCAATGAGCTGGCTAGCACTGCAGGCTTCTTGCAGTGCTTTCAGATGCATTTTCCAACTGAGCTGCTCTTTATCTTACCAACCATCGTAGATGCCTTCAGTCTTTAAGAGGTGTCGAAGGATTGTACCAATGAATGTGTCTTCATGACGTTTTCTAGTAAGCAGACAAAAATACCACTCGATGCTTTTAAAGACGACCCTGACCAATATCCAGAGAAGGTGATTATGACTGAATCCCAAAACCAAGGGGTGTTGGTGACACTGTGCTATGTGGGAAGGGCATGAGCACATCCATCAGTTGGTGCTCAGTAGATATTTGTTGAATTGCATCAAACTGTCAGAATCAACTCAACAGTAACGGGCTTGTTTTTTTTTTTTTTTTGTTTGGGGGCAGATGAGCCTTAGTTCAAATCCTGGCTCTGCTTCTAGCTTGTGGACCTCAGGCAAGTTGCTAAACCTCATGTGTATGTTGTGGGATAAGGACACCTACCTCACAGGGTAGGGTGAGGACTAAAGGGGATAATTATATAAAGTGTTTCATGTAGTCCTTGGAACATGGTAAATATGCAAATATCACATGAATAAAAAAATTACTAATTATTGTAAATGATTTCACTTCAGTTTCTGCTACATCTCCCACCCTAAGGCTAGCAGGGTGAAGAGCTCAAACGGAGAGTTGGTGGCTCTGGCCCATTCTAGACAGGCTTCTTCCATGGGTAGAAAACCAAAAAAAACAAAGCCATGGTCATCAAGTTGATTCCAACTCATAGCAACCCTACAGGGCAGGGTAGAAGTGCCCCATAGAGTTTCCAAGGAGTGCCTGGTGGATTTGAACTGCTGACCTTTTGGTTAGCAGCTGTAGCACTTAACCACTAGGCCACCAGGGTTTCCTCTGTGGGCAGAGGGAGAGGCAAAACATCACTTGGGACCTGGCAAGACGACTGCATGGGACATACTCTTTTTGTTAATACAAAAGGCAGGAGAGAAGGAGGAAGATAACCAGAACCTGACGGACCTTCCCCATCCCCACAGCCACCATATCCCTTGTGGTAAGCGAGCGATCTTTTGCTGAGCAGAACATAAAGATCCCAGATCAGACCAAGTTCTTAAACCCTTCCAGCAGGGTGCCTCCAATTTCTTATCTGTAAAATGCGCATTATAGTAGCACTTACGTCTTGGGCTGTTGTAAAGATGAAATAGGATAATCCATGTAAACTGCTGAGCATGGGGCCCAGCACATAGTCAGCAGTACATAAATGTTAACTACTGTTATTATTTTTTATTCCATGTCAGTATGTGGAATTGTTAACAGTTTATTCACTCATTCACCTGTTTATGACTGATTAATTTTCATTTAAGAAATGCTTGGTTACTCAATTACTCCATTCATTTATTTATTATCAGACATGCTTTGAGGACCTATTTTGTTCTGGGTCTCTCAGTGATGCAGATAGTTAATGTGCTCAGCTGCTAGCCAAAAGGTTGGAGGTTCAAGTCCACACAGAGATGCCTTGAAAGAAAGATCTGGTGATCGACTTCTGAAAACCCAGCCATTGAAAACGCTGTGGAGTACAATTCTACTTTGACACACATGGGGTTACCATGAGTTGGAGTTGACTGAATGGCAACTGGCTTGGCTTCCTACTGTGCTAGACTTGGGAGATGCCACGATTTTTTCTGCAAAAAGGCTGAAGGCTAGTTGGAGAGAGATGTGTACAGAAAAACAAGACAAGACACAGTGTGGCCAGTATCATAATGGTTGTGTATAAAGTGCTCTGGCAGCCCAGAGGGGCTAGGAAGGGCTTCACAGGAAGATGCCCCTTTTGGGCTAGGTCCTGAAGTATGAGTAGTCTAAGGAGTTTGGGCTTAGGAATTCCAGGTATCAAAAACAGCTTGAGAAAATGGACAGAGTTGTGAAAAAACTGGGCTGGGGGCCATGAGGACTTTGGCGTGGGTGGTGTTTGGCTACTTAGCCTGGCTCCCTTCCCCTGAATTCAGGCTTGACCTTTGGCTGGGGCCACAGAACCCATCTGCAGCTCAGCCCTAGCCCAGGCACTGTGCTCAGTTCTGTTCTCTTACTCAGAGGAAATGCAAGTAGCTCATGAAACGTAGTATCAGGTCAGCTGGACTCTGGGTTCTGTTCCGACCTCCCGTCCCATTTCCAGCTGTGAGGTTTCTACTTTATTCTTTATTACAGCATCTGGCCTGTATTCCAATTCTAATAACTGTATTTCTGCCTTATTCCTTCTTCCACATTCTGCCTTTAAGTTTCTCTAAGATGGGACTCTGCTTTTTCTTATCAGTCCTACCCAGAGCCCTGTCCCTCCCAGAGCCCTATCTTTGGCCCTGGGGCCCCACTCTGGGCTGTTTGGCCCACTGATGCTGATCAACTGCCTGGCTTCTCCTTTCCATCTCCTGCAGGTTGGACACAGTTGAGTCTTTGATGACAACCATCTGACAGAACTTCCCCCTACTCCGCCCCTCTACTGCCTAGGCAAAAATTCCTATATACAACCTGCTTCAATTTCCTGAGAAACTGCCCCCGAGACCCTCACCCTCATGTCTAAGCCTCCCCAAGCCTGCTTGACACACTACTGTTTGAGTTCCTCAACACCATGCTGACTATTCCAATGAAAAATGCACCACCCTAGTGTGAAAGGGCTTCCCTGGGTTAAGTGCTCAATTACCAACCAAAAGGTTGGCGATTCAAGCCCACCCAGAGGCACCTTAGAAGAAAGACCTGGTGATTTGCTTTCGAAAGGCCACAGGCTTGAAAACACTATGAAGTGCAGTTCTACTCTGCACATATGGCGTAGCAATGAGTCGATTAACGACAGCCACTGGTTTGGTTTTGGTTTTTGGTGTTGAAAGTAGCACCAAACAGATGCTTTTATTGAGACAGGTTTTGCCATACGCTTTGGTAAATACCGCACAAGCATTGAGACTCAAAAGCCATCCAATAAAAGCTACTGGAGTGTATGCTACCATGCACCTTGGTTGTGTGGGTCCAGCTCTGCCTGTGCTGATGAGCATTTTATATAGCATGTATCATTTTCCTTAGCGCTGCTCAGACTGTTAGGATATCAGTCATGTGCTACCAGCCACAACTTCTGAAAAACAAACTTGGGAATAAAATCACAAAAGGAGATGAGAACCATTTGGAAATTTGAGAACCCACACGTTCTCTATGTTACTTTTTTTTCAGGAAGCATTTCGAAGTTTCAACCTGTTTTAATGCTAGCCCATCTGGCTGCTTTATTAATGAAAACGGCAGCATCTTCTAATGCCCTTGTGTAAGGCAACAGTACTTTCCAAAAAATCACAGAAAGAACCTTTGGAATTGATGTGCCATGTTTTGTCCTTTTTTTTTTTTCTTTGAAAAAATCCCAACTGGAGAGCGTTTGCGAGAGAGTATGTGCATAGGAACGTTCGGTGAGTCATGCCTGGTGTTGTAGGTCTATTCCGGTGCGTGGGGTTTCCAGAACAATTACATAAGCGTTAGAATAGCCAGGAACTTTTGACATTCATGGCAGCTTAATGGAGTTCTTTTCATCATTGAAAATATCCTAATTGTTATTTCCTTAAATTTAAAATGCATAAAACTGGTGAAGCAGTAGAAATGGATTTTGAGGCATTTCTATCAAGTATGCTTTGTTGGCAAAGAAACTGAAGAAGATTATTTTGAAATGAAATACAGGTGATCACGCTATAACAAACATAATGATCTAATCACCCAGCAAAAATTGCCTGGGAGCGTAAATTTTAAGTGAACCTTCTTTTTTTTTTTTTTTTCTCTTACCATTCATCAAGATTTCCTTTCCAACCTTAGTGCCTAAAGCATATTTTTGTACCTGCACAACCTTACTCATGGGACTTACCTAATAGCAAGATTTTGAAAATGTTAGGATTCCAAAAGCTACTAGAACACATCAGTACCTTGCTTTTATTTTTTTAGTAATTCATCCAGGATAGAAAGTTGATATCCCAAATACCACTATGTTTGCTAAAATATTAATTTTTCTTAATATACCCAGACTTCAAGGTATCTTCTAGTAAAAGAAACTATTGAAAGACCCAACAAGAGTCATTGTCAGTTCATCTTTTTTCATCTCAGAAGTGAGTACCCTAAATCCTGGGTCTTAGGGGCTTTCTAGGGAGGGTGGAGCCTTGGTGCCTGTAGATGTTTGCTCTGCAGTTTGTACAACTTTCCTAGAGATAAGAGGTTTCAGTTATGGGTATTACTGTATTTATTGATTCGAAAGACACAGTGCAAAGGACAGGCAGGCAGAGTGGGGCTCTGACTCATAGAGGTTGTTGCCATGTTTGCTCCTTTGGAGGGCAAAGCACAGTCCACCAAGTCCAGTTGAATTCTTTCTACACACCCAAGTGTGGTAGGATTCTTTCCACATGACCACAAATACTTGAACACCTTTCCCCTGTAGCAGAGCTGATAGAGTGCCCTGAGAACACCCTAGAGAAGGTGTGGTGAGGCTGTGTGAACTGCGTGGACTGTGGCCATGTAGGTGATAGTGTAAGTGGGATCACAAATATCCTTGTGACACCTGGTCATCAATAGAGTTTGCTTGTTGATGTTGGAGTACTGCGTGCTATCCAGGACTGTTTCTAAGAATCGACTTGAATATGTACCCCTGGGCCCTATGAGACAAGATGAAAAGAGGAATTTGGTATCCCTGCCAAGTTTCCTAGATAATGGAATGATTTTTATAGGAGGAAATGATGTGTTCATCCCAGGGCTGGGAGGGTGAAAGTGGAGGAAGGCAGTCTTAGCAAATAAGAAAATGCTGCCCAAACCAAGGCTAAACCAGAACATACCTTCTAAAGCAACAGAAAGGAGTTGAGGGGAGCTGCCTCACCTTGTTTTACTGAAAAACTCCCCATCTTCTTAGTTATCTATATTCCAGGATTTCCTTATCTAGTAGTCACCAAGTCCAACTATATTTCTTCTGATTCTGGAATCCGTCCTCCCTTCTCCATCTCTCCAGTCACCGTCTGAGCTCAGTTCCTCACCATCTCCCACCTGGCTTACTACAGTAGCCCCCTAACTGGTCTCCCTGCTTTCATTCTTTTCCCCAACTACCCATATTTCACCAACGGAATCTTCCATGTCTTTCCATTATTTGACACCTTTAATGTTCTGTTCCCTTCAGGGAAAAGTTCGAATCCCTTAGCATGCTGCATCAAACCATATGTAATCTGACCTTTGCCCACCTTCCCCAGGGTCTTTCTTTTCTCAGTGTTCTCATAGTGACCTTCTTCGTTATAGCCATTGCCAGTTTTATGTAGTTCCTTGATAGTACAGTGCACTTCTAGGATTTTTGCTCATGCTGTTGCCTCTCCTAAAGTTTCCTTTCTCCTCATCTTCACCTGGTAAATGAATAATCATCTTCCAAGAGTCAGTTCAAAAGCCACCTCTTCTGGGAAGCCTTCCCTGATCTCTTCAAGGGGCTTCCACTGCTGCCTTCTCCTGATGCCTTCTTTTTACTTTTACTGTAACACTTAACATAGTGATATAATTATTTTTCTATGTCTTGTCTCTTTCCCACCACCCAACTCCTAACCAAATAATGATCTTTTTGAGGTCAAGGACGGTGTTCTATTTATTTTCATATCCTCCCAGGTCCTAGCAGCACAGTGCCTGTTGTATACTATATGCTCCATAAGTGCTTGTTGCATGAATAAATGTAGGAATAAGTGTACGAATGAGCAAATGCTTTGAACAAATTTCTTTAAAGGGCTAAACTTTGAAAGAGCTATGTAACACCAGTGCTACCATCAGAGAGCTCAGTGGGGCCAACATTTATGGGCTGCTACTAGAGCTGATAGAAGAGAGGAAGGCTGCCTAGTCATAAAAACAGTCTGAGGATGTGAAAGAGGCAACAGGGGCCCCAAGAGAGGACATGTAGAGGACTGTGGTACTTAACAATATTGTTTTGTTGCCCAATAAGCTTTCTTGGTCACCTTCTTCCAGCAAATTACCCCTCCCCCAGTCACAACAATAGGCTTATGACTTAGGCCTGGCCAGTCAATGCCCCATATTCCCCCTGGACATGTGATTGGGCCAGGAGTGGGTATGTGACAAAGCTGGCCAATCCTATGCATCCTCAGGATGTCTCGATTTGGGAGCTAGAGGGGTAGTGGTTTTGTTTCTAAGGGCATGAAGGAAGACTGAGACTACTAAGTGAAGGTCTGTCTGTGACTGGAGAGAATGAAGCCACATAGAGACAAGTAGTAATGATAAATAGTAGATGGAAAGCCCTTACAGAGTGGGGTTCTCATTCCAGTTTCTGCCACCCATCCTTCAATTCTGTGGGCCAGTCCAATATTCTTCTCAGTGGTATATGAGCTAAATCCCCTTTGTTGTGCTTAATCTCGTATAACTTGGGTTTATGTTTCTTACAACTGAAGGAATTCTGGCTCATAGAGAAATCTTGGGGCTCCAGAAAGTGTAACATGAGTCTCAACTGTGGGAGCTGTTCTCGGAAGTGGCCAAACCCAAGGCATATGAAGCCCAAAAGCTGTCCTTTGGGACAGCCATAAATGAGACCACCTCACAGACTTGCTACATGGGTAGTGAAACAAGCCTTAGTGTTTGAAGGGCTTTACCTGGCTCTCCTGGGCATTAGTCACCCCAAGGAAAAGGAGCATAGCTTCTGTCTCTTTCTTTCTCCCCTCCCGTCCCCTTCCTCCCTTCCTTTTTCCTTCCTCCCCTCCGCTCTCCTCTCCTCTCCTTTCTCTTAACTAAATGAAAAAGAAGGAACTAGTATTTATTGAATACCTACTGCATGCCATTATGTGAGGTGTTCTCATAAACATCATTGCATTTTAATTCTCATAAATTCTCTGCATTTTAAGTAGAAGGGCCCCTAAATTTATGAAGAAACCAAAGTTTAGAAAGCTTAATTGGCTTGCTTAAAAAAAAATAATCTTGAAATCCCAGAAGTTTGGTCGTTAAACAAATAATTTCTTTCATGAGGATCAGCACAAAGCTGGTTCCTATGAGGTGGAGGTTAAAGATGTCCCAAATGTCTAACTTTTCCAGGCTGCTGTACCACTCCCTCATCTCTAACATCAACTACTCCCTCTTGCCTCAGTACTCTCCCTCTGTCTTTGGGTTCCCTAATTTCTTGCAATGTCTCACAGAACTCATGGACCATATGAAGGAAATGGCTCACAAGGTTTTGGAGGTTGGCAAGTCCCAAATTCATGGGTCTGGTGTAGTTTTGGAGGCTGGCAAGTCCTATATTCGTGGATCAGGTGTAGACGTCTCCCTGGCCCTCAGTCTCTGCCCAAAAGCACTCAGCTTTCTTGCTCCATGGGTCTCTCCTCCTTTGGTGATGGTGAGCTCTCCTCTTTGCTCTGGAATTGGCTCTCTTTTAAGGCAAAATTGACAAGTCCCCTTTGTAGGCCATAGTAACCCTGTCATACAGTCACCTGGGTGGGAGGTACAAGACCATGACTATAAACGCCACACACAAAAGTAATTTGTCTACCACAGTAGTGTAGAGTGGAGGGAGGGAATTTTTATGAAGGGTGGTATCAAAGTTCAGATTTTCACTGCAAGTATGTACAGAAGGAGGATCACATAGTAGCTCACACACAGATTTCACTGTGAGGTCAATGCTTTGTATATCTGCCAGTATACCATTGGTGGCAGAAGAGAATGAATGAATATCTAAGTCAGGGGGGTCTGAGGTGGTAGCCTAATGCAGCCACCACAAGTATCAGTCTCCTTTGAAGTCTCCTGTTGTGTCTTAAAATGCTTATGCACATTTTGTTTTCAACTCCATGAGCTTGTGTTAATATAGAAACAATTTTCCCCACATTTATTTTATGAAAACAATGTTTTGGGAAGATAATTATGTTTGTTCTGTGGCTACCAGTGCCTCTAGCACACTACTGCATACCCCTTGAAAAGCATGAATATTATCAATAAAAGTCCTCTTTGAACCAGGGTTACTGCATGTAGAAGACATCGTTATCTTCACTTTACAGAAGAAGGGAGAGAAATTAAAGAAACTCAGACTCAGGGAACCCAAAGTATTGGTGTACATATGAATAATCACCTGTATATACATAATCAATAGAAAGCATTAAATCAACTGTTCTTTGCTGTCTAGTGAAGACCTCCGTTATTTGTTATCTATGGATCACAACTGTGGAGGAATCCAAGTGAACAATCTGTTCCAAATAAGAGAGGACTGATCTGGCTAGTCAGGATTCTTTGCATACAAACAACTGGCTCTACTAACAAGCAAAATGCGAATTTATTGGAAGGATTTCTGTCAGCTCTCAGGATGGGTGAGAAGACTTGGAAATTGAAAGAAACTGGTGCTGGTGGAGTTGGGACAGACCTCGGAGCGATTTTAGTGTTGTCAGGGCCCTGCTCCAGAAAGAATGATCTTTTGCTATTTCCCCATCTTTCTACCCTTGTTCAAGATTCTAATTCCATGGAGTGAACATTATTCCACATTGGGTCAGGTGGCTGTCCAGTGGTCAGTAGAGGTTGAGGGCACCTAGATTTAAAAGCCCTACCAGACCATCCAGTGGGGGAGAGGTAATTCTTCAAAAGGAAATCAAGGTGGAGTGGATACTGGGTGATCAAAAATCAGCATGTGCCCACAATAAGTGCAATGGACAATACATATTCTCCTGTTGGAGCCCTGGTGGCATAATGGTCAAGAGCTCGTCTGCTAACCAAAAGGTCGGCAGTTCGAATCTACCAGCTGCTCCTTGGAAACCCTATGGTGCAGTTCTACTCCGTTGTATGTGTCACTATGAGTAGGAATCGACTCAACAGGAACAGGTTTTATTGTCCTCTGATAGCTTGTTGATGTCTCTCTCTCCCCAGTAGGACCTTAAAGGAAGAACCATGTCTTATTCATCTTTGTATGCCTGACCTGCCATAGACATTCATGAACATAAACAATGAATACTCGTTGTATGAAAGAATGAATCAATGTCTCTTTCAATGAAACCTTTGCTCTGTCTAATTTATAAGCGTCCAGAATTACTATATAGTTCCCCAACCTCAGCCTTCAGTGATCCTTCTCCCTGACTCACAAGCCCTTGACACTGAACTCAGCAGCACTCAGTCCACTCACGTTCTGGGTGCTGCTGAAGGGAATGAGAGCGAGCCAAGAGACCACTTGTCGGGCGCAAGACTCTTCTTCCATTCATCCATCTCTTCTTCCACCCTTTTGGTCTTCAGGAACTGCTAACATGCATTTGTCTCTGGGGTGCTTCGTAGTTCTTGATGAGCTGATATCTACTATCTTAAGTGACCTAATATAATAGAATGTGCTTTGGAACCAGACAGATGTGGGTTCCGATATGAGCCCACCAGTTACTAGCTTTGTGACCCTGGATAACATGTTTTTAACCTCCTGGGTCTCAGGTTACACGTGTGTCCACTGAAGATGCTCTAATCTAAGTGAAATAATATATGCAGAGACACTTGGCATAATGCTTGGCACGTGACAGCTGTCCAGTGAACGTCAGCTCCATTTTGCTTTGGTTTGTGAAGGACGTTTGAGGGCTACAGTAGCTAATTTGAGCTGAAAAGAAAAAGAGAAAAAAGCAGAATGGACATTCTATTTGCTCAAACATGAATCAAAGTCAATTATTGACTTCCTACTGAACTATAAAACAAACTTCATTTTTTAAAAATGTAATAAGTGGGTTTAAGGGAGAAACAAACTTATGTTTTCTAAAACAGTAAAAATTAAATATTCCCCAAACTAGACCCTGCACAGAAACAACATTTGACTGAAAGTGATTTTTTTCTCTTGTGGGTTTGTTTTCTTTTGTTTTGTTTTTTCCACTCTAGGATACTGGATCCATTTGGATGAAACCTTAGGTGTATTAAGGGATGTTAGTTTGTATCACCTGAGAGGTCACTTACGTGGAAACCATGGGCAGAGTATATCAAGGAGCAGAGAAGCAAGAACCATCCAAATAAGCAAGCTCCCTGGAGGAATGGGGGGAAGAATCTACCCAATAACTTTTCTCTGCCCCTCTAGTAACTGCACACTCATTTTTTTGTCTGTCTCATCAATAAAAGGTGATGTTAAAATTAATTACAGTATAACAAACTCATTGCTGTCAAGTCAATTCTGATTCATAGCGACCCTATAAAACATAGTAGAACTGCCCCATAGACTTTCCAAGGTGAGGCTAGTGGATTCAAACTGCCAGCCTTTTGGTTAGCAGCTGATCTCTTAACCACTGTGCCACCAGACCATAGTGGTTAAGAGCAGAAAGACACGGGGGACCTCATACTACCAAGAAAGTAGTGCCAGCAGCAGAATGTCCTTTAGACCTGGGGTCCCTGTGCTGAGAAGCTCCTAGACAAGGGGAAGATTGATGACAAGGACCTTCCTTCAGAGCCAACAGAAAAAGCCTTCCCTTGGAGCTGGCGCCCTGAACCACCAGGGCATAGTGGTTAAGAGCTCATCTGCTAACCAAAAGGTTGGCAATTCGAATCCACCAGCCACTCCTTGGAAACCTAGGGGGCAATTCTACTCTGTCCTGTAGGACCACTGTGAGTAAGTGACTTGACAGCATCATATAGTTAATTACACTGTATGATGTAATAAAAAATTTATAGAAGCGAGTTCTAGAAAAGGGGATTAAAGATACACCGCTGGTGATTATTGTGTCTTTGTTTTCCCTTCACATTTAAAAAAATCACAAATAGAAATTTCAAGTTACTGCAGTGGAAATATAATTTCCATTTCTTAAGTCAAGAGTGTGTTGCCCTTGGGAGGGAGAACTGAAATCAATACAGCTCCAAAGAGAGGCATGGGACCTACCCCTCCCACCTACAGTATCACTCCTTTTGTCTGCCTCTCCAAAATTCTAAGCTGCTCACACATCCCAGATTGTTGCTGGGGAGGAATGAGCGTATGCTATCCTGGAGTGGAAAATACCTGACATGCTAATTCCTGGTTTGGAGGAGAGGGAAGATGTGAGGTAGAGCTGGAAGATGGTAAGTTAAAAATAGTATGACCCACCTCCACGCCTCTCCCTGTAATACAGTGCCGTATTTTCCCCCCTTCAAAGGGAAGCCACAATAGGCTGAGGAGAGAGAGCCTTAGTTTTTCTTTGGGAAATGACTTTTCCCCTTATAGGAGAAACGAGTATCAATCACAGTGTCCCCCCTCCCCCACCAGGGCGAGGCTGGATACGTTACTGAAGCTACACCAATCACATGCTTTTAACCTGGAATTTCAGTGTCCAGAGAAGTGACACAAAACCTGAGAATGGTGGCAATGACATTATCCCTAAACTGTGCATTAGACCTAAAACCTGGATTCCTGGAACTGCTCTTATAATCCTATAGATTCTTCAGCTTCTCCTTCTGAGCTATTCTATATGCTTTCAGTAAATTCATTTGTTTGCTTAAGATATCTGAAGTCAGCCTCTGTTACTCTCATCACAGAATTCTGACTAAAATAGCTTCTCAGGTGCTTTAGCCTTCCTTAAGGTGCATGGGGCAGAGCTAACCCTTTCAATGTGCGATGCTAAGTGTCAAAATTTGGGAGTTGGGAGGAGCCAGTTTGGGGTCCAAGCTCAATTTTGATCAAGCTGTTTATCTCCCAGATGTTGGTGTTATGACAGCCCTCACGGAATGGTGGCTGCACAAGCCTGGGAAAGAGAAGGAGCCCCAGAACCAATTTTCCCAGGCTGAGTTAGGTTGAGACCACCAGATTCCTTCATTCTGCCAATGCAATTCTAATGAGCCACAATGTAGAAAAATGTCAGTGGTGCTGGCCTAGGCGGGTATGTTTAAATCAGTCTTGTAAGAGGCAGTGGCACTCAAAGTTACACAGTAATTATATAACAGATTATGGCAGAGAAGCAGCCACGCAGTTGGGTCAATAGGCATTTAAAAAATCACTGCGTGGGAACCCTTTCAAACCACAACCCTCCATTAGGAGTCTGTATTTCCCAGAAGATCCTCGTTCCTTCATTTAGGCAGCAATTTGAGAGTCAGCTGGAACCACTGTTTCTGCACTACAGCAACCAAAAAAGAATCAGACTGTGTTTTACTTCACTATAAGCAGCATCTCCCGGTCATGGCATTTTGCATCCCCAAGATGTCACCAGCTTTGAAGTTATTTTCAGCTTTGGCTTGAAATGCGTCTGAAAGCAGCAATAGCCAGCCTTCTCCCCATGGAGTTTAGGGAGCAAGAAGGAGAGTGGAAAAAGGATGCGTAAGAGGGGATATTCCTGAAACATTTACCAGAACTCTCCTCAACTTGCTGACTTTTTTTTTTTTCTTCTCGCTCTTGCTCTCTTTTTGGTTTGTTCTTGCTGCAGGTACCACTCCAGCATTCTATGGGGAAGCAACTTCTGTGTATTCTTTCATTCAACATACTCTGAGTACCTATTAAGCGTCGGAAAACCTGGTAGCATAGTGGTTAAGGGCTATGGCTGTTAACCAAAGGTCAGCAGTTCAAATCCACCAGGCACCCCTTGGAAACACTGTGGGGCAGTTCTACTCTGTCCTGTAGGGTTACTATGAGTCGGAATTGACTTGATGGCAGTGGGTTTGGTTTTGATATTAAGTGTCAGGCAAAATGCCCCACCCCATACCTGGCACTGGTGAACTAGTCAGGCAAGATCTTTGCCTTCAAGAAGCTTCTATTCCAGTGGGGGTGGAGGTGGGGAGACAGAAACAAATAAGATGATTTTCAGATCCACATGGCCCACAGGTGGCCCTGGGGTCTAACAAGTTGGCTGGGGGTTCTGATAGTCTTATCTTCTAGGTAGAAATTGGTGTTCCTGAGGGGTAGCAATTTGTTACGCAAATGCTCAAGACAAGGAAGATCAAAGAAGGCAATGTTTGGTTTCAGATAAGTTCTAAAAAGGGTAATCTCTCACAGAATCTTTGACTTCCATGGATTTATTTTAGTGTCTTTTTTGTTTTTCTCATTTGGAACTTTTGAATGAGTGAGTACCTTGCATTTGTGGAATGCCGTATGAATTTCAGAGCACCTTTATGTACATGAGTGATCTCATTTGGTCCTTTAAAAAAACTCAGCAGGTATTATCCTGATTTTATATATGAGAAAACTGAGGCTAAAAGAGATCAAATGACTTACCTGAGTACATTCAACTAGTTTAGGTGTGACTAGAACCCAGCCTTCTCCTCTCATGGTCAACACAATGGACCTCAGCTCTTCCTTCCCATGTACCTCATTGCTTATAGGATGTACTGGGTTGAAATAGTGTCCTGCCAAAATTCAGGTCCACCTGGAACCTGTCAGTGTGACCTTATTTGGAAATGAGGTCTTTACAAGTGTATTCATGTTAGGATGAGGTTATACTCGATTAGAGTAATCCTAAATCCAGTGGGCTCAAGCATAAGAATGATTTTGAGGATGGCACAGGACTAGGCAATGTTTCATTCTGTTGTACATATGGTCGCTATGAGTTGGAACCAACTCGATGGCAGCCAACAACAACAAATCCAACATGGAGCCCTCGCAGTGCAGTGGTTAAGCACTTGGCTGCTAACTGAAAGGTCGGTGGTTCAAACCCACCAGCCACTTCTCAGGAGAAAGATGTGGCAGTCTGCTTCCATAAAGATTACAGCCTTGGAAACCCTATGGGGCAGTTCTACCCGACAGCACACAGTGACAACTATAAGTCAGGCCTCATGCTAATTACCTCATTTCAGGTAATTATCTCATTTAATCTTTACCCCAATCTTTTAAGCAGGTGCTATTTTTGTTGGCATTATACAGACAAGGAAACTGAGGCTGTTTTGCCCAACAATACATAGGTGGTTAGTGATAGGGCTGACATGGAAACCACAGTTATCTGCAGAACCCGCTTTCATAATCACTGTTCTAATTAGGGGCACAGATTATTAGGGCTAGCCCTTAGTCCAGCTCCCTATTTCAGACACGAGGGAGCAGAGGACCTGGCAGATTAAGGGGTCTGCTTAATCTATAAAAGCTGATCAATTTAGTGAGAATAGGATGAAAATATGTCTTCACCAACAGAATGAGAATTGATTCCATGTTGCCTGTCCCAGCTAGAGAGAAGCTAGAATGAGTCTTTTGGTATTTGCTTGCAAATTTGTTGTTAGGTGCCATGGAGTCAACTTTCGGTTCCAGGTGACCCCATGGAACCCTGGTGGCACAGTGGTTAAGAGCCCAGCTGCTAACCAAAACATTAGCAGTTCAAATCCACCAGTCACTCCTTGGAAGCCCTGTTAGCCGCTGGGTGGGTTTGAACTGCCAACATTTTGGTTAGCAACTGAATTACACAGTCACATCTTTTGAGAGTTTGAGAGAGAATTTGCATGACATGTGAAGTGGAATCTTGACAAACTTGTACTCCAGAACCCAATTATGAAGCCATGTGTTCAATCATAAGAAACATTTCTAAACTATTTAGAACTAGCCATTTTCCAATAGGCGCCCTGGTGGTGCAGTGGTTAAGAGCTTGGCTGCTAACCAAAAGGTCAGCAGTTCAGATCCACCAGCAGCTCCTTGGAAACTCTGGGGGGGCAGTTCTACTGTGTCCTATAGGGTCGCTATGAGTCAGAATTGACTCAACGGCAACAGGTTTGGTTTTGGTTTTATATTCCAATAAGAGTCTCCACTTCCAAGTGGAACTGTTCTGATAGAGCAAACCTGGAGACTGATTATCTATTTTATAAGAGTATATTTATCTCAAGCTTTCAAGGGAGTCATCTTTGAAAAACTCATAAGCAGGAAGTTAACTGCTGTAATAAGCTGATGGTGATAGTGCAGGTTTTATTACTTTTGGTGTTTTTTTTTTTTTTTTTAAGAGCTCAGTAAACCACATGAATTTTAACAATCCATTAACTCTAAACAAAACAGATTTTTTAGCTCCCAGAAAATTCATTTTACCTCCCAAATCGGAACCTGCAAACACAAAAGCTCTTTGTCTCTATTAAAAGCTTTGACATTAATTGTTTCCACAAGATTAGCCCCATTGATCTGAAGCACTTGTGCTTCTAGGAAACGTAAGACACTATCAGTTTTTACCCTTTGTCCAGGAAGCTATGCTTGGACTAATATTATTTATCCAGCTGGGCATACTGACTAGGACAAGGGAAGAGCAAAGTCTTTGGGGATTGTGTAGCATCTAAGATTGGCTCCAATAAATCAGTCAAGCCTGAAGCATCTGGACCTGATCACAAAACATCTTATACATTCTTCAAAGACACTGATTAAGTGGAAGGCAGTGTTCAAGTAGTTGCTATAACCCACTTTAAGGATTTCCAGGGCTCTTTTAGGTCATTCTGCAGTTCTGCTTAGTTTTCTAGATGGTGAGCACACAGAAGGCATGAGAAGAAAACCCTAACATGCAATTTGCAGCAATGAGACCCTTGGAGTTGTGAAAAGAACAAATACAGAGGGTGTGGGAGAAGGCCTGTGAAACTGTGTGTACTACCCCTGGATGGGCCTGCTTCAGCCCTCTCCAGGGAGGAAGGCTGAGCCACTGCATCCCCATTCCTGTCCCCTCTTCTTGCGCTCACCCTAACGGTAAGAAGGTGGTGCAGAACACACAGAAAAGGCATTCATGAGGGGAAACAGCCCTTTCAGGCCCAGTGTTTAACCCTGGGTGTTCAGTGAAAGCACCAGGGCTAGGGACAGGCAAACCAAAACAGGAAGAGGAAAAATACAAGATAGTTTGGCAAGAAAAGAAAAATTCAGGGAGTCAAAAAAAATAAAAAACCACAGGCTGCGTTTACCTAAGACACAGAAAACTGAAGGCAGCAATTTGAGCTAGAATGATGCACAAGTGGCAGGCAGTGCAGGGAGCTCCCGCCGCCTACCCTCGCAGGGCTACACAGGTGGGAGGACCCATTCGAACCCAGCACCTGCCTCCAAGCCTGGCAAAGAATGGCTGTCTGAATGACGTCTCACCACGCACAGCTGCTTGGTAAGGAGCTAGCATGAAGGTAGGAGGGAAGGGATTGCAGACAGCCTGCTGGCATGCTTCTTCCCATTCTGACTCTGAATGCTTCAGAGAACTTTAAAGGCTGACAGCTAAATTTAATCAGGGTTAAATCATGGGAATGAAGATGATGTTCTTATGTAACACAAATGAAAAGTGATTCTGGCAGCTTCAGGAAGAGCACTTTCCCTGCAGGGTAATGAATGGTACAAGCTCTTAGGAGCAGCCCAGCAATTTGGAAGTGAGTATTATGAATACAGGAAAGGCAGGAAATGTGAAAGTCTGGTTCATTGCCTATATTGTCTTCCAGGGACTTCAGGCCTGTAGGTTAACCAGGCCGGATTCTATCTGCAGCTGGTACTGTTCAATGGTTGAGTGCTCGCTCTCAATTCAGTAAAATTTCTCTTACATGGCATCCTAACTGCATTCTATATTTAAGACAACTGTTTTCTCTAAGGAATGTCAAACGTTTTCTGCAAAAGAGCTTGCGTAAATCTTCCAACCAGGGCTTTGAACAGGTTCGTTCCAGTTCGAACCCCTGCTAAGAATTTACATTTCCACCCAAGATACATGGAATTAGAATCCAGAGTTTAACAAGATTCCCAGGTGATTCTTATGTGTAATAAATTTTAAGACCACTGCTCTGCAAGCACCTGTTTCAAGATAACTTGGCAATCTGATTTTGTGCCAGTTTAATCATTTTAGAAAACATACAGGTCCAGTTCTGATTCAGGCTAGCTTACTACAGGATTTATTTTCTTTAAAAATAGATGTTAAATCAACAGTGATATGTCATGTTGATAGCATGTACTTGTGAAATGATGTGATGAAAGTGCTAATTTATCTTTGTGGCCTTCCCTAAAACCCATAACCCCTGTCTAACCATGAGAAAAACATCAGACAAACCTATATTGAAAAACACTCTATAAAATACCAGTTGCCATCAAAGCGATTCTGACTCATGGTGACCCCGTGTTTCAGAGAAGAACTGTGCTCCATAGAGTTTTCATGGCTGTGATCTTTCAGAAGCAGATTGCCAGGCACCTCAGAGTGGGTTCGAACCATCAAACTTTTGGTTAGTAGCTCAGCTCTTAGCTGTTTACGCCAACCGAGAACCTTAACCAGCTGCCATCAAGTAGATTCCGAGTCATGAGTATTCCTCAAAACTGTCAGAGTCATCAAAAGGAAGGAAAGTCTGTGAAACTGTCATAGTCTAGAGGAGCCTGAGACATGACAACTAAATGTAATGTGGTACCCTAAATGAGATTCTGAAACAGAAAAGGGGCAATAGGTTAAAAACTAAGGCTATCTGAATAAAGTATGGACTTAAGTCAATAATAATGTATCAATTCTGGTTCATTCTTTGTGACAAATATACCATACTAATGTAAGATGTTAGCAAAAGGGGAAACTGAGTGTGGAGTGTATGGGAACTCTCTGTACCATCGTTGTGACTTTTCTGTAAATCTGAAACTATTCTAAAATTGTTTATTAAAAAATGTTAAAAGTTAATTTGGCCCATAGATTTGCTAAACCAATAATTTGAATCCACTTCAGGTTTCAATTTATGGGTGATTTAAAGTCTTGCTTTCAATAATCTCATTATTATTGATATTTTTACCAAGAGGAAAATTGAAACCTAAAGATAGAGCTGAACTCAAGGTGAGGTACAACGTGATACAGAAGAAATTTCTATTCCAGAACTCATCGAATTGGCTCTCCACTCCAGCACCTGGCCTATGGGCCTCGCCCAACAACCTCCTGCCAAGATGTTGGGTAATAAAGGAATTTCAGATGTTATCTTTTTAAAGGTCAGTTCATTTCAAATAACCAAAATAATGAACTGAAACATACCAGTGATCATGAAGATGGCGAAGGACCAGGCAACGTTCCGCTCTCTTATATATAAGGTCACTATGAGTTGGAGCTGACTAATGGTAAGTAACAGCAATAACAACAACAATAATGTGCATTTCAATAGGATACTTTGGGGGGTCGGGGAATCAAGTCCTAAGGAATGACTTTATAATGGTGGAATTTCCAGTGAAGAGGGAATTAGGGATAGAGAATGATTCCTTTGATTCTCAAGCCCCTTCTACTCCTTGGGCCAGCCCCTACTCAAATGACACAGGGGCAGCCAGTCAGTATTAGGGCAGTGGCCATAAATCATGCTTTTCTGGAGTTAATTAGGAATAATAACGTGACTTCTCATCTCAGGTATGTGAGGTACCGTCAGTGTAGGAGGGAGTCCTGGAGCCCATGAGAATAGGAGGCTGGGACTAGCCTCAAAGAGATGACCTGTACCTTGCTTTTTGGACTTTAATAACCTGAGACATTGCTGCCAGCTATCTAACCAAGCCCTGCAACTGATGTAGTTAGAAGACAACAGACTTCGGACTCATAAAATCCTGAGTTCAAGTCCCCACTTCCAAGTTTGCTATCTCATGGCTGTTTGACCCAGGTCAGGCTACTTAATCTCGCTGAGTTTCAGATTTTTTATTTGAAACAACAAGGCAGATCATAATCCTGCTTTGCAGGATTGCTTTGAGGATTAACTACAGTGAGTTTGTGAGAGCCCCTTGGCCAATATCTGGAATATAGTAGGTGCTCAACAAGTGTTCCTTTCCCCTTCCCTTTCCTGTCCTTCCCTTTTTACAGAGAATTATAAAAGTCCTCAGGACAGTGGGGACAGGCACAGCCTGCACAACTCAACCACTTTCACAAATGTTTCTCTCCATTCTCAAGAGATTAGCGTTTCTGATAGGATCAGGAAGTCTTCTAAATCGCTGATTTTTAATCCCAAGGTTTATAGATAATCTAATTTGTACAGAACCAAGTACTTAATGGTCTTTTAGAGCATACATTTATTTATTATTATATTGTTGTTATTCAGTGGAGAGGTCCAATGTTATCCCACCAGAAGTTGTCTGGGCAGCTCCTTTGCTGGACAATTAATGTTAATTGAACCCAGGAGCTTTGCAAAGTAGACACAAAAGAAGATTGTTTAAAACAAGAGAACAGGCCGTCTTGCTGTGAAAGATGCCAGTCTATCCCAGTAGAATTGTGGGAACTAATAAGTAAGAAGCAAGGCACCTAAGAAGGTTAAGACTGGTAGGAAGGAGGGGAAGGAAAAAAAAAAAAAAAAATGCGAGCAGCCAGGCAGGGTAAACAGGAAGAGAACCCTCAACATAGAGACGTCTAGTTTGGAGATGGAAAGGCTGGGGAAAGTTCTGATCTGAAAGCCTGATAGGAGACACAGAAGGGACAGATTTCCCAACATACAGGCCATTTATATTTCTAAATGGCAAATACCTTCAGTGTGTTTCTGTTATACTAAATGTATCAAGACGTGTTCTAACAGTGAGGCTAGTTGGACTGTATAATCTACATCTAATTGTTACAATGAAGCTTCTGCTTCTCTGAGGTCCCTGTGTGGCACAAATGGTTTGCACCTGACTACTAACCTAAAGGTTGGTTATTTGAACCCACCCAGGAGCCGCCACAGAAGAAAATGCCTGGAAATTTGCTTCCATAAAGATTGTTGTTGTTGGGTGCCACTGAGTCAATTTGATTCATAGCGACTCCATGTGACAGAGTAGAACTGCTTCATAGGGTTTTCTAAGCTGTAATCTTTATGGGAGCAGATCGCCAGGTCTTTCTCCCACGGAGCCACTGGGTGGCTTGGAATCACCAGCCTTTTGGTAGGCAGCCAAGTGCATAACTATTGCACTACCAGAGCTCCTTCCGTAAAGATTACAGCCAAGAAAATCCTATGGAACAGTTCTAGTCTGTAACACATGGAATTGCCATGAGTCAAAATCAGCTGGACAGCAGTGGGTTTGGTTTTGGTTTGGTTATCTGCTTCTTTGTAACCCAAGCCAGCATTAAAGTTAAATGAGCAAACTTTCCTTACTGTTATTATCATTTCACAGCATTATAACATGGCACTGACACCTGTCAAAGAATCCGTCATTTAGACCAAATATGATTTTGGGGAATTCCATAGAGATGTTTCTAATTTTACCCAAAGATCCTGAGGAGTCTTCTGAACAATTAAAAAAAAAAAAAAGTTGTGTATTTTAATGGTTTTAGTGGCAAATGTCTTCTGCTGTATTAGTTTAGAAAACTTTTTGATTAAATAGTTATAGGTGTTTACAGTGGAAAATTTTGAAAGTGCAGACCAGCTAAATAAATAAATTCAATCCATTATTTCATTACCCAAGGAGAATTCTATTAACATTGCTAGTTTCTTTTTCTTTTAAAATTATGTTTACATTTTCAATATAAAGGTATAATAGGGGACACATGGGGGAAAGGCCACGTGAAGATGGAGGCACAGATTGGAGTAATAACCCCCCCAAAAAACCCAACCCATTGGCCATCGAGCCAATTCCAACTCATAGTCACCCTATAGGACAGTAGAACTGTCCCATAGGGTTTCCAAGGAGCAGCTGGTGGATTCTAACTGCCGACCTTTTGGTTAGCAGCTGAGCTTTTAACCACTGTGCCACCAGGGCTAAGGTATAATAGAAAACGTAAAAAATAGGGAAAGAAGTAAAAAGCATCCATAATCATAACACCTTAACTACTATCAGAATGTTAGTATATTTTTTCCTTTCCTGTGATTATTAGCCATTGCCATCAAGTTAATTCCAACTCATAGCGACCCTATAGGACAAAGTAGAACTGCCCCACAGGGTTTCTAAGGAGTGGCTGGTGAATTCGAACTGTCGACCTTTTGGTTAGCAGCCATAGCTCTTAACCACTGTGCCACCAGGGTTTCCAGGGCTGACTAGTCTCCCTTTAATGTGGTACAGCCAAACTGTACATCAATTTAGTGTCATAATATTTTCACTTGACATTGTCACAAGTATTTTCAGTTTTATAAGATTTCTCTTAAAAAAAAACCAACTTCATTTCTAATATTACAGAGTGGTTATACCATTGCTTATATTTATCTCTTCCTCTATAATTGGAATCTAGTTTGTTTCCAGATTTTGCTATTAGAAATACCACTGTGTCAAAGTAATACTACCAAAATTTAAAAATCCTGTCTATGGTATGATATTGTTATCTCAAGTTGTTTCTATTCATATAACAGACATATATTGAGTATCTGATATGTGCATGGCACTGGGATACCAAAATGACTAAGATTTAGGTCCTGTACTCAGGAGCTTGGGAGACAGATGCTTATACGACTTATGGTAACTCACCTTGGGAAATGCTATCATAAAAGTAGTGTGCCAAGATCATTTGCACAGTACCTGGCATATAGTAAGTATTCAATAACAAAATGATGATCATTTCAGCTATTGCATTTCTGATAGAATAATTTGAATGCTAGTTTCCATGATTCACATCTACAGAAAAATATATAAAATCAAAAGAGCAGCAAAAAGTGCTCCATAAATTATAAAAATCAATGATAGACCATGTATGCCCAGGCTGTGCCAGCAAATAGCAAAAGTTATCAAGTTCCATCTAATTCCTAACACAAAGTTCCTCATAGAACAGATATTCCTTCCATAGCGATGTTCTAATGGCATGATGTCATCCTGGCTTAAGTACTGTCAAAAGGAATGACTTTGCCCTTCTGAACGTGACGTGGCTCAAATAGAGCTATTTTCAGATAAGAGTCAGGTAAATTTAATTATACATCTATTTCTCAAAAAACAAAACCAAAAAAAACCACATAAAATTGGAGACCAAAGTAGATGTGAACTCTAAAAATTTCCATAGGCAGGTTTTTGGTTTTTTTCAACGTGTAATTCCTGATTCCCACCACTGCCTCTAGCAGCCAGGTCCACAGACCTTAACAATGGTTAATGTTTCAAAAGGTACAGCGTGTTCTGGTTAACAGCTCTACTCATTTCCTCTTCCTGATGGAGCTGCTGTGAATGCAGGACTCCAGTAAGTGCTTTTCATTACATGAGAAATGATGCTTAAATCATTTTTTAAAATGTGAGATTATAGTCACTTGAAGATAAGGAAGCCACCACCTTAAGGAAAAACTTGAATTGGCTTGTACCTCTGTGGGGGTAGGTTTACCGTAGGATGTGGAAATAACCCACAGCCACCACCGAAAGACGAGTAAGGATTTCAGACAGGAAATGAAGGAAATGCTGCATTGAACTGAAAGCACAGGGGGATTTAAATAAGCCCAACAGATTCTCCAGTGAGAATTTGATCAGGGTGCTGCTGGAATTGGCTAGCGCTCTCCTATACCACAATGGGAAGAATTACATGGTCTGTCTGCATCAAATCTAGAATACAAAATGCTTTCATGTGCTCCAACTATCCTCTTTCCTCTTTTATTAATCCCATTTTTCATTAATTCCCTGTACGGATGTTCCATGAGAGCCAGCGCAATGCAGCTGCTGACATTTCCCATAAATGGTATGCTTGATTTAATTCCCAACAGTCCAATTACTTCCTCTTCCTTCAAACTTCACTCAACACTCAACTCATTTAAGAAACTTTCCCTGATTACGCAGTCATTCCTTGTCATTGCAAACCCTCAGCAGTTATTTGTTCGTTGATTTGCTCACTAACTATTACTGGGTATTTACTTGGGCCAGGCATTGGGCTTGGTACTGGACATTCACCGATAAGTAAATCCCCGTCACTGCCCTCATGGAGTTCACAGTCCACGTGCAAAAAAAAAACATTATAGTAAAATGTGATAAGGGCAATGATTGAGATATGCATTCTGAAGCACAAAGACATTCCTTCTGGGAGGTGTCAGAAGACTTCCTGGAAAAGCTGATGCCAGAGTTGAGTCT
The DNA here is from genome assembly GCA_030035585.1 of Dugong dugon. Classification (NCBI taxonomy): domain Eukaryota; kingdom Metazoa; phylum Chordata; class Mammalia; order Sirenia; family Dugongidae; genus Dugong; species Dugong dugon. The sequence continues at coordinate 49,734,503 of CM057465.1, forward strand.
TCTGGGCTGAGTTAAGCAAGTAAAGATGGGGAAGGGTGGCACAAATGGTATGTGCATTAGGCGATGTAGGCCAGGAACATATATGGTGGGCCCTGAATGCTATGTTATGTTTGGGTATATTAGTCATTTTTCACTTGCTGATGAGAAGTTCTCTGAATTTGCATTCTTTTCCTACAATTGAATTATAAGCTTTTCTAGGGACCATGTTTTCTACTTACTTTGTGTTCTTCCCAGAGGGTATGTTATAGTGCCCAGTCTTTACTCATGGAACATCTGTATAGGGGATTAATGAGAAGTGACATTAATGAAAAAGGAAAGAGGATAGTTAGAGAGCTTGAAAGCATTTTGTATTCTGGTTTGATGAACAGACAATGTAATTCTTTCCATTGTTGTATAAGAAAGGGCTAGCCAATTCTATGTGTTCTACCATTCAGGGAAATACTGGTATAGAAGCTTCAGCAGACTCATTGATCACCTCCTGGCCACTCCATTTACCAGCACCAACAAGACTCTGGGTGGCAGAATGTTGCACTGTTCTCTCAGCTGCAAGCCTTTCCTCAGCCATCAGGAGAGACCCAGGAAGATATGCAGGCCTTCGAGTCAAAGCAGGCACATACTAATGGCCTAATGGGGGAGCCGTCCAAATCTCTTACCCAGAAACTCCACAAGTCCTGATCAAATGACCATCTTTCAGCTAGATGATTTAAATTTTACATTCAAAGAACTCTTCACCAATATTTCTAGCAAGATTTCATTGGATAATAAAAAAATGTCACTAGGAAATTATGGAATAGAAGTTTCAACCAAACTATAGAAACAAAAAGTTAATTATTTTTTAAATTAAGATCTTAAAAGCCCTCTTTTTATTAATGTGGTTGCTGCCTCAAAAGTTGTAAATGCTGGGTGATTCACTGGCCTCCTTTGACTCATCTGACTTTATTTGCTGTTCTTGGCTGCTGTCGAGTCGGCCTACACTCACTGGAGCCCCGTGCACAACAGAACAAAACGCCACCCAGTCCTGTGCCATCTCCATGATTAGTTGTGGATGGAACTGTTGTAAGCCATAGCGTTTGCACTGGCTGATTTTCAGAAGTAAATTGCCAGGCCTTTCTTCCTAGTCTGTCTTAGGGAAGGTTTGCTGAGACCTGTTCAGAATCACAGCAACACACAAGCCTCCACTGACAGACAGGTGGTGGCTGCACTTGAGGTGCATTGGCCGGGAATCAAACATGGGTCTCCTACATGGGGGGTGAGAATTCTACCACTGAACTACCACTGCCCCCTTTATTTAGAGGTAAAAATACTTGGTGGGTGCAAACAATGTCTTCTGAGCCTTTTAGAGACTAGTGGAGTCCTTCAGATTAAAGTCGAGGCATGAGGATCTGTGCACTTTTTCAGACCACCTATTTGGCCCCTGGGTGAACAGTCTCCAAATCCTAAGGCTGCTGGAGTTGCCTTCTTTCTCCCACTGCCTGATGTTAGGAGATGGGGGAGGGAGGAGAGAAGGAACAACAACAAGGCAAACTCATAACAAAAAAAGATAGGAAAAAAGTGTCAAACGAGTTTTACAGGTTCGGCTGCTGCAAAGCTGTCGTTTCAAGGTTATAGCTTTAAAATGATGGTGGAGGCAGCTTTCCACCTGAGCCCTCCTTAATGGAAACTTCCAGGCTCTAACCTGCCCTGAAAGGAAGAAAGGAAGATGCTGGAGCAGTGGAGCCAGATGGGGGATTTTGGTGATTGAACGCAGGGCTTTTCGAACTGCCAGATAATACATGGGAATCTTTGTTTCCAGTGACCCAGCAGTTGTTAGCTGCCATGGAGCTGGCCCCCAACTCATGGTGACCCCATTCACAATGAGTCCTGTGCCATCCCCCTGATTAGTTGTGGATTAGACTGTTGTGATCCACAGGGTTTTCACCAGCTGATTTTCAGAAGTAGATCACCAGTCCTTCTTAATCTTAGTCTGGAATCCCTGCTGAAACCTGTTCAGCATTATAGCAACATGCAAGTCTCCATGGTCCTACTGGTACTTTGGCCAGGAATCGAACCTGGGTCTCCTGCATGAAAAGCGAGAATTCTACCACTGAACCACCACTGCCCCTACTTATTTCTATACCTGTAATGAATTGCTTCACTCTTGTCTGAATTTTGTTTGTCTTAACCACATACAAGGAACAATGGGAAAGCATAAAATGTTTTTTAATGCTTTAATGGTCTTTCCCCACATTTAAAGACAAGAGGCCAACAGGCTTGGAATTAGAGAAGTAAAGTATCTCTTAATATATATTGAGCATTACTGGAGAAATTACCCTCTAACTGGCATTTTAGGTATGTTGTTGTTGTCGTTGTGTGCCGTTGGGTTGATTCCAACTCATAGCGACCTTATATGACATAGTAGAACTGCCCCATAGGGTTTTCCTAGACTGCAGTCTTCATGAAAGCAGGTGACCAGGTCTTTTCTCCCATGGAGCCACTGGGTGAGTTCGAACAGCCAACCTTTGGATTAGCAGCCAAGCACTTAACCGTTGTACCACCAGGGCTCCTCTTTAAACATAGTCCCAGCAAAATTAAGTTCAAAGCAATCATCTGGCTGTGAGTGCATTTTACAGATAGCTCTATAGCTTTACTGAATACAGCTCTCTAATCTTTTGCAAAATACCAGTATCCTTACTGCTGCCTTATTGATATGCCCAACCACTAGTCAGGGAACGTTTGGGGAGACTTGGACTTCTATCGATAGATAACTTCTACAAATATTCACAGAAGGACAGCCAAGATTACTCAGTCTTTCATTTCACAGAAAGCTGAAGCCAGAGGAGTTAGTGTGCCCAAGATCACAAGCCTAGTTTAAAACTTGAGCCAGATGGAAGAAGCTACGTCTAATGGTTTCTAGTCCATTTCATTTATTTTAAGAAATATTTATTAAATGCCTACTATGTGCTTAGTGTGTTGGAGATACAATGACTAGCATGACACAGCCTTACCCTCAGGAAGCTTACAGTCTAAGAGGGATGAGAGATGAAGAGAAACAGTCAGTTATAAGACAATGTAGATGAGAGCTAGGACTAGGGTGAGGTGAGTGAGGCGTTTACATCGCTCAGAATTTAAGGAGGGACCGAAAGACTCAGTAATCAAGATAGGCAATATTATCAGGATAAAGACAGGGAATCAATATTACTGATTTTTTCCTTTTACTTGAAGCTCCAGTGTGGCTCAGCAGGGCACTGTTACCCTGTTTTTATTTAACATTTTAATATTTTGTTCATGGATGTTTTGCATTAATATTTTTGCATTTATTTTGAATGTTGAAATTATTGTTGAAATATGTATCATCTTTGATTACTGAGTTTTTTTGGCCTCCCTCCTAAAACGTTACACCCAGAGGCAAGTGCTTCACTTTAGGGGGGAAGCTACCAGAACTGGGCAGGGACGGGAGGAAAAGGAGAATCTTTAGTGTGTGTCCAGCAGGGGGGCAATGTTTTTAGATTCTGCTTCTGAGTGGCCTGCAGGTTCGGAAGAGGCCCTCAGGGGAGCAGTGGGCACCTCAGCCAGAGCAGCTCTGCCTTGACCTGCTTTGTTAACAATTTCTGTAAGCGCTCAGAGTATTCTTTGGAAGAAAAATATTCTTAGGTTTAAAAACTGTTTGAAAATGACTTACACTCATGAGAAAAGATTCTATTCAAGTACGTAAGATCCATCACATGCATCACAGGGTTTGAGTGAGGGGCATGGGAGACAGAGTACATAGATGAAGCAGGCAAGGCATAAGTGTCCGAAGAGGGAAAGGAACACACACCAGGAGTACTAGATGCTGACCATTCTACCAAGGATGTTACAGGTTTCAGAGCTCAGCTGTTTGCTTTCCTTCCAAGCTTCCCCTGTACAGTTCTGGTAGCAAACTAATTCGGCAGGTATATCTGGCCATTTTACTTCACCATGTGGCTTGCGGGGTCCTGGTGGCACAGTGGTTAAGCATCTGGCTGCTAACCAAAAGGTCGGCAGTTCGAATTCCCTAGCTGTTCCCTGGAAACCCTACGGGGAAGTTCTCCTCTGTCCTATAGGGTCACTATGAGTCAGAATCAACTCAACAGCAATGGGTTAGGCTTAAGTTAGGTTATATGGTGTTTATCCCTTTCTTTGTTCACTGGAACCAAAAGCAAACAAAACCATTGCCATCGAGTTGATTCCAACTCATGGTGACCCCATGTGTTACTGCTCCATACGGATTTCTTAGCTGTAATATTTACAGGAAGGAGGCATGGTGGTATAACGGTTAAGTGCTCAGTAGCTAACTGAAAGTTTGGCAGTTGGAACCCACCAGCTGCTCTGTGGGAGAAAAGACCTGGTTATCTGGTCCCATAAAGATTGCAGCCTAGGAAACCCTATGGGGAAGTTGTATTCTGTCCAATAACAATCTTTACAGAAACAGATCACCAGGCCTTTTTTCCATTGTGTCACGGGGTTAGTTTGAACCGCCAACCTTTAGGTTGGTAGCAGAGTACAAACCAATTGCACCACCCAGGGACCATGAGAGAGTTTAAAAGGATAACTTAAAAAATTTGACCATCACAATGGAAAATTTGCTTTCCTTAGACAAATGCTTAATATATGGGGAGTAGGAAGGTACAGCCAGAGGGAAAAAAACACTTTAGAAATGATTTCTAAAAATGAATTAAGGGTAATCCAGCCAGATATTTCTGGGGGCTGCCACATGCACAACTCCAGGGGGCAACTTCTCACTGTACTCTGTATAAATGGTGCTCCCTAGAGTCATGCCATGCACAGCCAGCTAGGCCATGCTGTGTGCCGTAGAGTCGATTCCGACTCATAACGACCCTATAGGACGGAGTAGAACTGCCCCGTAGGGTTTCCTAGGCTGTAATCTTTACAGGAGCAGACTGCCAGGTCTTTTCTCCCTTGGAACTGCTGGTGGGTTCGAACCACAGACCTTTCAGGGCAGCAATCGTTTATGACAGTTGCCGAAATATCCATTTGGGAATAATGGCATGTCCACACTCGGCTAATTCATGCATCCTGATTCAAACTATCAGTCTCTCTCAGTTTTAATAAGCCAGGCTCTCAGATTCTAGAAATTTTCTCTAGCAAAAGTCTTCAAAAGTTTTGCGAGGAGGAGTCGCTTTTACTGGGGAGAAGGAAGTGTGTGTAGTGATAAAGGATTAGGGTGATGGGAATTTGGGAAGATGCTGGAGTAAAGCCTACTAAGAAAGATTTTAAGATCAGAGTCCAACTTCTAACTTAGGTTGTTGTGTTATTGTTGTTAGGTGCTGTCAAGTCGGCTCTGACTCTTAGTAACCCTGTGTATAACAGACCAAAACATTACTCAGTCCCATACCATCCTCACAGTAGTATGTACGTTTGAGCTGATTGTTGCAGCCACTGTGTCAATCCATCTCATCGAGGGTCTTCTTTTTCACTGACCCTCTATTTTACCAAGCATGATGTCTTGCTTACTTTGGATATGTTATCAGGAGGGACCAGTCCCTAGAGAAGGACATCATGCTTGCTTGGATTCTATATGAAACAAATTTGAAACGACCAAGTGTTGGGGAGAGGGTGCAAAGAGCTGACTTTCGTACACTTCCAGCAAGATGCAACTCGGTATTTCTGAAAGGCTATTTGGTGTTATGTGTCCAAATTCTAAAGTATATGCATATCAAAAAATATAAAGCAGGTTATAAAATTACGTATAGAATGACTGCACCAAAAATACATATGAATACAGGAAAAATAATGTAATATTATACGCATGTAAATGATGGCTCTCTGGATAGTGAGGTTATGAGGGATTTTTTTTTTTTTTCTCACTCTCCCCTTTTATTTTTCTAATTTTTAAAAGCATTTATTCATTCAACAGACATTTATGGAGCACCTGCCATGTGCTGGGGGTAGTTCCAGGTGCGGGGGATACCAAACTAAAAACAAAACCTGTTGCCGTTAACTAGATTCGCTCACAGCAACCCCATAAGTTACAGAGTAGAATTGAGCTCTGTAGGGTTTTCTTGGCTGTAATCTTTACAGAAGCATATCGTCAGGGCTTTCTTCTGTGGGGCCACCATGTGGGTTTGAACTGCCAACCTTTCCCTGCACCACCCAGGGACCTTCAGGGAATACAGCAGCAAACAAAACAGTATTACCTGATCTAATGGGATTTACATTCTGATTGTGGTGGGGAGGGAGGAGATCCAGGAAATAAAGTAAATAAATAAAACATGGTGATATGAAGTGGTATGGAGAAAAATAAAGTAGGGGAGGGGATAAGAAGTACTGAGGGGAAGGTGATTTTTAAAAAGTGTCAAGAAAAGTCTCAGAGCAAGGTGATATTTAAGCAAAGACCAAAAGGAGAGGAGGGAGTGAGCCATTTAGGTGTTTGTAGAGAAAGTTTTTCATGCAGAACAAATTACAAGTGCAAAGGCCCCAAGGGGCAGCAGGCCTGGCCTTCTGGAGGACAGAGTAAGTTATGTTTGCAATGTCAATAGGCAAGTAATAGGATCAGAAGTTTAGAAATACAATGACCTGATTACCTGAGATCCCGAAAGTCTTTACAAGAACTTGGCTTTTATTTTGAATGAGATGGATAGACATTGTGTGATTTTGAGCAGAATTACCTGACACACTCTTCAATAATATCACTCCGGCTGTGTTGGGAATAGTCTAGGGGAGCAAGGGTGGAAGGAAGAAGATCATGTCATGAGGCAGTTTCAATAATCCAGGTAAGATGTGATGGTATTTCAAATCAGAGTGATGGTGATAGTGGCATGGTACTTGGTACTAGATATCTTCTGAAAGCATGGCCAATGAGATTTGCTAAAGGTTTGATAGGTACTATGAAAGAGAAAGAAAAATCAAAGAAGATTCCAAGATTTGTGGCCAAGTTGGAGCTGCCATTGACTGATTGTGAAGTCTGTAGGAGGAGCAGTTTGAGAAAGGGGTAAGATCAGGGGTTCAGTTTAGTACATGTTACGTTTGCAGTGTCAAGAAGCAGTTGGGTTTGGAGTTCAGGGGGAGCTTGAGGCTGAAGAGATACGTTTGGGAGTTTGTCAACATATCTATGATATTAAAGCCAAGAGACTGGATGAGATCACCAACAGACTGATTTTAAACCACGAGGAGATGTACACTCTGCCCTCTGAAACACTCTCAAGTTAAGACCACAGAGATGAGAAGGAACCAGCAAGGGACACTGAGAAGGAGAAAGTGAAGGAGAAGGAACACCATGAGCTTGTGGTGTTCTGCAGCCTACTGAAAAAAATCTTTCAAAGAAGAAGCACTGATTAGATGTGTCAAGTGTTGCTAATTAATTATGTAAGATGAAACTGAAAGTTGTCCATTGGCCATAGCAACTTTGAGGTCACTGGTGACCTTGACAAGAAGAAAGAATGTGAGGAATGGAGAGCGAATGAAGATAACTCTTTCTAGGAGTTTTGTTGCAAAGGGAAGAAGAGAAATACGTCTGTGGCTGGAGATGGAAATGGGGCCAAAAGAAGGGGTCTGTTTGTTTGTTTTTAAAGATGGGAAAAATAACAGTTGTTTGTATGCTGATGAGAATGATCCACAGGATGTGAGGAAAAATGGATGATGCAGGAGAGAGAAAAGAGACTTACTGGAGCAATGTCCTTGGGTAGGCTAGGGGGACTAGGACCCAGTGCCCAAATGGAAGCTAATTCTTCCACTGCAAGAGAAAAGAAGTCAGGACTTACGGCCACTGAGGCTGGGAGATGGATAGAAGTGATGGTGGGGATTTTGGAAATGATCTTCTGGTGGCATTTATTTTCTCAGTGAAATAGGAAACAAGGCCATTAGCTGAGAATGGGAAGTCTGAAAGAGTGGAAGGATGAGTCAGGTAGGGAAATGTGATAAAATTACTGGGAAGTATTGAGAAAATGAACAGGTAGTAGTTAAGGATGAGGAAATAAACTAGGAAGGAAAACTTAAATTTTCATGAATTTCTCTTGGCAACACCACCACCAATTCAATGGAATTTTTCTTACGGAAATGACTAAGAAATTATGCCAGGATGTTCACTGGCAGGACTGCTTGTAAGAGCAACAAGTTAAAAGCAATCTAAAAGCCTCAAAATATGAGATTGTTTATATTTAACCAATTTATATATTTAACTGATTTATCAATTGGTACAGCCATTCAAGTGTATACAGTGCATACATTGATATAGAGAGCTATTGATAATACATTTAGAAAAATAAGAAAAATCCCATATTTGTAAAAAATTATTTATTTTAATATGTATGTGTGTATGTTTAAAATTGGTAGTCCTTGCCAGTTTAGGTTATGGATTGTCCATTCTTTTTATTAACTGTATTTTCTGATGTTTCTGTAAAAAGCAGAATGAGAAATTTGTAGTGAGAAAATAGCAAGAAAAGCCTGCTCCATGTTTCTGCGCTGTGCGGCTCCTTTAGGTTTTTTGTGAGTGTCTCAAGTTGTCCTACAGTCTGCTCTGAGCTTCCTTAAAGCTGAAGCAAACCCCTGGTGATGCCACCGAGCGGCTATATCTCTACCTACAATTCCCACCAGCCACACTGCTACCACTAAAACCACCCCAACGAAAAACAGTGAGATATTTTTTTCTGTGTGCTGGTTTATTTTAAAATACTTTAGTATAAGTGGTTTGTTTGTGTGCACATTAACTCTAATCAACAACTCAAAAACCCATTGCCATGGAGTTGATTCCAAATCATAACGACCCTATAGGACAGAGTAGAACTGCCCCATAGAGTTTCCAAGGAGCGGCTGGTGGATTTGAACTGCTGACCTTTTGGTTAGCAGCCAAGTTCTTAACCACTGTGCCCCCAGGGCTCTCTAATTAACAACTCAAGGGGTAATTAATTAGCATACAAAATATCTGAATCTAAATCAGCTTATTATAGTTGGTTAGTTGGCACATGGAGTATACTTATGTGAATCATCAACTGAGGATAGTTAATTAGCATAAAGAGATGTTACAAACCATGTGTTATAGGTGAAATTGTGAATTAGCAGTGGTGAAATAGGACCCATTGACCTCGAATGGACAAAGAGAAGAACTGGGCTAGCCCAGGCCTCCCAAGCAGGGCTCAGAGCCCTGAGTCCCTCCACTCCATGGAGGTTCCTCTTGCCTGGTCTGTCTCTAATACCTGACCATACAATCCTGCTGTAAGAATGTCAGCAAGTCCTCTTCAGACTGCTGCTTACCTGTAAGATGCAGGTTGGCATATTTAACAGCAGAAAGGAGCTTCCCAAAACCATAATGAGATTATAGAACTGCTCGTGCCGCCTACTTGCTAATAAGCATGCACAGGTTTGGCCTATTCTGAGATTTACTTTGATTGTGACACACCCACTGATTTGGATCAAATAACACCCACTGGACTGTTAGCAATTGTTGTTGTCATTGTTGCTGGGTGCTGTTGAGTCGATTCTGACTCAGCAACCTTGTGTGGCAGAGTAAGACTGTTGGTAGAGAATACCAAAATTTACCTCATAATCATCTGTTGGCCAGATTGGTTTAGGCCATTTACTACAAAAGAAAATAAAATATTCTTTGATTTGTACGATGGACATTTTCTCAAAAGTATATGAAGTGGGGAAACCCTGGTGGCATAGTGGTTAAGGGCTATGGCTGCTAACCTAAAGGTCGGCAGTTCGAATCCACCAGGCACTCCTTGGAAACCCTGTTGGGCAGTTCTACTTGGTCCTATAGGGTCGCTATGACTCGGAATCGACCCGACAGCAACAGGTTTGGTTTTTGGTTTGGTTTATATAAAGTGAGTGTAAAAACATGTTTGGAGAAGTTGTTATTTTTATTGATCTGTTATAACCACTTAAAAATTTTAAGTGTGCTGCCTATGACATAGGTTCAAGACAAGCCCTCAGCCATCTGCCCTTCAATCAGATTGCTGCCCCAAGCCCCTACAATATAGAGGTTCTGGTGCCGCCCCTACCACAGGGGATTCTTGAGTATTCTTTAGAAGGCCATCCGCCTTGTTTCCACAAGGTGCTGCTTCCCTTTGAACTGGCTGCTCCAAGGTTCAAATTGCGAACCCCAAATTGGCATTTCTCCAGTCCATTTGCAAGCTATGTACTATTAATGTTTGGATAACACTGGATAACTTTGGAGGTTGAAATTGATTCATGCAAATGGATGACTGAGTAAGCAGTAAAAAAACATGACCAAGAATAAGCTCCTGGTTTGATATTGCATAAACATGTTTTATGATCTGTTTAAAGGCAAACTTAATTCTTCCTGAATGTCTCACCCGTAACATGCCCTTTCTCGTTAGGGAGGGAGAGAGAGAGAAAAAAAAACATGTTTTTCTTCCCATTCATAATCAAGCAAATTACTATATTGAGAAAATCTGATTGTCCCAGTAATGTACTTTCTTGTGCTTTTCTTTTCACCCTGTATTCTTTTTCATCTTTTTTTTGCAGGATTGGAGGAAAAGCAACTCTCATACTTGGAATGGTGGCATTTATCCACAAGTTTATTCTTTTAAATACACCTGCCTGACACTGACCAGGAGATCAGAGTGAACATCGCTGATAATGGGACCAATTGACATTATGTGTCTTCTGATATGACACACTGAAAGGAACACGGCACCACTTCGGTGATATTGCTGGCAAAATGCATAAACTACTCATGAGGAATCATACAAACCCAAATTGAGGGAAATTCTACAAAATAAATGATGTGAAATTTTCAAAAATATTAAGGTCACCAAAGTCAAGGAAAAACTGAAGACTCATTCCAGATTTGAAGAGACTAAAGAGACATGAAAAGTAAATATAACACATGATTCTGGATTGGATCCTGAAACAGAAGAAAAAAAATTTTTTGTGTATATGTTGGAACCAAAGGCAACATTTGAATGGGATGAGTAGATTAGATGGTGCTACTGTATCAGTGTCAATTTTCTGCTTTTGATGGCTGAACTGTGGTTATTACGTAAGAGAGGGTCTTTGTCTTTTAGGAAATACACACTGACATTTGTACGGGTAATGGGCATCAAGTCTGCAGATCACTTTCAATTGGTTCATGAAAAAAAAAAAATATGTATATATAGAGAGAGAATGATAAAGCAAATGTGGCAGCTGTTAATATTTGGGGAAACTAGGCAAATGGTATATGGCAGTTCTTTGCATTATTATTTCAATTTCTCTGTGAGTTTGAAATTATTTCAAAATAAAAAGTTAAAGAAAAAAAATGAAAGATTATCTTAAATCAAGAGCCACTAGGTTACTTGCCATTACCATTAAAGTGAGGATGTTTACTATCGCCATAAAACAAATTGCAAAAAAATATATTTATATAATTTTCCTGGGATGCTCCAGACCTGCTAAATAAGAGTATTGGGGAACTCCGAGAAGCTCCAGAGGTGACACTGAGAAGGGAAAATTGAAGGAGAAGGAAAACCAGGAGCTTGTGATGGCTGTAGGTGGGAAAATTTTCCATAGGTAGGGTTTTGTTTTTTCCCATGTAATTCCTGATGCCCACTACTGCCTCTAGCAGCCAGGTGATTATGATGCACAGCCAGTGTGGTGAACCACCCTGTAAGCAAGTCCTCTCGGTTCTAGGAGCTCCCGGGTAGTTCTGAGAAGGAAGAAATCCTGCTTCCTGTCCTTGTCTTAAGGGCAGCTCACATCCAAGCTACTTCACTTACTAAGGTGTAAATACCTGATAATGACTTAGCTCAGCTTCTCAAACTGTGTTCCTCTAAACACTAATGCCACTAGGAGATGTTCCCAGAAAACAGATGAAAACAAAACAAACAAAAAAAATCCATCTAGTTCTTGGGATGAGTAAGTCTGTATAATGCTGCACGTTGTAGTTCTTTCCTAGAAATTTATAATATACATTAGTTTATAAATGGCTGCAAAGTAACCCGCTTAATTTTGCTTAATTCAGTACTTCACAAACATTTTTGGCCATGGAACACTTTCCCTCTCCACATAACACCTATCACATACCATCTACTTGTGTTCTCCAGGTTTACTTACCCAAGAAGGCCGTATGTACCATTAAGGGATACTTCAGGAAAACATCCCAAGGTAGATAGGTCTAGGCGTGGTTTAGTCAGGACCTGTCTCAGGTCATTTGATTTTTCTCACAGTTCTGCCTTCTGGGTGTGTCAGCTCTATTCTCAGGGTCACTTACCTTGTGAGATTTCAAGATGCTATGAGCAGCAGCTGGGTCCGATGCTTCTTTCTTCACAGCCGGAGGTAGAATGTATCGCACCCACTCTGGTTGGTTTACCCCTAAACCAATCACTGAATCAAGGGAAATGGGATTGCCCTGTTATCTTTAACCCATGGGGGCTCACTCTGGGGCTGGGAGGGGCCCCATTCATACATGGCAGCTACACAATTGGAAACGGGTGGAATGGTTGTTGGGGAGGTAATCAAGATGTCTGTCAACTGTGGAATTTAAGCCCACAAAGAAATGAGGCATTGCTCCTTGCTCAGTTAGGCCTCACAGCACACAGGGCGTCACAATCACCAGCTCCTCTGGCTTCAAAATTAGTTCCACATCACAGGTTAACCTGTCTTGGGTGAGGGGTAGGACCCCTCAGTGTCGTCCCCTCCTCTCCCGGGGTGGAGCGTGGAGGAGAGTGGAAGGCCGGGAAAGAGATGTAGACTGAGGAAATGATAAGAATACCAGTGTATCAAATTGCCTTTTCCATTTTTTTTTCTTTGTTTTTATTCCCATGCTTTCCCACGGTTGGATTGTGTTTTCTTTATACCCACCCAGACTTCCTGCAGGCCCTGTCCTCTGGGAGCACACTGGTTATGTTCACCTATGCTTGGGACACTTCTGAAAAGAATATTGAACAAAGATTTATTGCCAGTTTTCTCATCAGAGGTTAAATTCCAAAGGTTATTTTTTTAAGCATTAATTTTGACCTTTTGCCTCATAATTTTGAAGTAGAATCCTTCTTGAAATGTGTCCTCACAAAGTGCTAAGAACTGAACAAATGTGTCATTATTACACCTGCAGTAATTCCCAAACAGTAGCAGTGAATTCAAGTATTTTTAAGTAATTTTTCCTAGGACAGCCATGCTGTTACCAAGAAGACTACTATGCTAGGTTAACACTGAGGCTTCCGTTGGATCTAATGCAAATAGTAAACTGAAATCAAGACAAGTCAAACTTTCCTCTTTTCCTGTGGAATAGTTAATAGTTAATGTTGCAAGAACAGTGCTTTCATATGACCACTGGCTTTGAAGGTGGGCCATGATTCATTTATGGCCCAAAATAGATGAGTGCTGGCTCCTCAAGCTCAGGCCTGCCCTCTATAGGAAGCTTCAGGGAGTGCCCTGTGCCTGTTACAGAGTCAAGTTAGGGGTTATCTTTCTCCTTCCTTCTCTTCTTCCCTCTTCCCTTACTTTTCCTTCTTTTCCATCCCTCAAAACACTGCCCCAGAGGAAAAGACCTAAGAAACTGTTGAGAATTAGTGTAACAAGTTACCCCTACTCTCTTGTTGTCCTTCTTGAAATCATCAGATGCTTATTAGGTTACTGTCTAAATCACTTAATAAACTACTATGTGAGAAGGTGTCCATCACACACACGCATGTGTTCGCCTGCATACACCCACACACATAATTTTAATGAGATCAATCAACACCTCAATGCAAAATAGTGATAAGAATTGAGAATCTCAGACCCTCCCAGCGCCGCCCCCCCCCCCAAGTGTTTGCTACTTTTTTTATTCAACCCTGGAGGTTGAATTGGGTTTGAAAGCCATTAAGGTTACTCTGGGGTATGAACGACCCCTTAGAACTATCTCTTGAGCAAAGGACATGAACAGACACTTACCAAAGAAAACATTCAGGGGGCTAACAAAAATGAAGGGATGCTAGCGATCATTAGCCATTAGAAAGATACAAATAAAAACTACAGTGAGACAGCATCTCACCCCAGTAATAACGGCACTGATTTAAAAAAATAAATAAATAAACCCAGAAAACAATAAATGCTGGTGAGGTTGTGGGGAGATTGGAACTCTTATACGCTGCTGGTGGGAATGGGAATGTAAAATGGTATAACCACTATGGAAAACGGTATGGCGCTTTCTTTAAAAACTAGAAATAGAAATAACATGTTGTTTTTAAGTGCCATGAAGTTGGTTCTGACTCATAGTGACCCTATGTACAACCAAATGAAACACTGCCCAGTCCTGTGCCATCCTCACAATTGTTGTTATGCTTAAGCCCATTATTACAGCCACTGTATCAATCCATCTCTTGCGGGTCTTCCTCTTTTTTCTGACCCTCTACTTTACCAAGCATGATGTCCTTCTCCTGAACACATGTCCAAAGTACGGGAAATGAAGCCTTGCCATCCTCACTTCTAAGGAGCATTCTGGCTGTACTTCTTCCAAGACAGATTTGTTCACTCTTCTGGCAGTCCATGATATATTCAATATTCTTCGCCATCGCCATAATTCAAAGCTGTCAACTTTTCTTCGATCTTCCTTATTCATTGTCTAGCTTTCACATGCATATGAGGTGATTGAGAACACCATGCCTTGGGTCAGGAGCACCACAGACCTTAAAGTGACATCTTTGCTTTTTAACACTTTAAAGAGGTCTTTCGCAACAGATTTGCCCAATGCAATGTGTCATTTGACTTCCTGAGTGCTACTTCCATGGTCATTGATTGTTGATCCAAGTAATACTATGTGGCCCAGCAATCTCACTCCTAGGTATATATCCTAGAGAAATAAAAGCTGTGACACAAATAGACATATGCACACCCATGTTCACTGCAGCATTATTCACAGTAGCAAAGAGATGGAAACAACCTAAGTGCCCAGCAATGGATGAATAGATAAACAAATTGTAGTACATACACACAATGGAATACTATGAAACGATAAAGAATAATGATGAAGCCGTGAAATATCTCACAACATGGATGAATCTGGAGAATATTATGCTGAGTGAAATAAGTCAATCACAAAACGATAAATATTGTATGATACCGCTATTATACAAAATCAAGAAAAAGTTTACACACAGAAAGAAACATTCTTAATGGTTACCAGGGATGAGAGGGAGAGGGAGAATCACTAACTAGATAATAGACACGTGTTAATTTTGGTGAAGGGAAAGGCAATACGCAAGATGGGGGAAGTCAGCACAACCTGGATTCATTTTCCTAGATTCATACTTCACACATTCCACGCTCTGATTATTAATGGATAGACAAATTGAAAAGGAATGGCATTGGATTCATTGTCAATAAGAACATTTAAAGATCTATACTGAAGTTCAACGCTGTCAGTGGTAGGATAATATCCATACGTCTACAAGGAATAACAGTTAATAACTTTATTATTCAAATTTATGCGCCAACCACTAAGGCCAAAGATGAAGAAATTGAATATTTGTACCAACTTCTGTAGTCTGAAATTGATCAAACATGAATCAAAATGCATTGATAATTACTGGTGATTGGAAAGCAAAAGTTGTAAACAAAGAAGGATAGGTAGTTGGAAAATATGGCCTTGGTGATAGAAGCGACACTGGAGATCACATGGTAAAATTTTGCAAGACCAATGACTTCTTCATTGTAAATACCTTTTTCAACAACGTATACAGTGACTATACACATGGATCCCGCTAGGTGGAATACACAGGAATCAAATCGACTGTGTCTGTGGAAAGAGCTCAATATCATCAGTCAGAACAAGGCCAGGGACCGATTGTGGAACAGACCATCAATTGCTCTGATGCAGGTTCAAGTTGAAGTTGAAGAAAATTAGAACAAGTCTACGAGAGCCAAAGCATGACCTTGAGTATGTCCCAGCTGAATTTAGAGACCATCTCAAGAATAGATTTGACACATTGAACAATAATGACCAAACACCAGACGGGTTGTGGCATGACATCAAGGACATCATACATGAAGAAAGCAAGAGGTCATTAAAAAGACAGGAAAGAAAGAAAAGACCAAAATGGATGTCACAAGAGACTCTGAAACTTGCTCTTGAACATAAAGTAGCGAAAACAAAAGAAGAAATGATGAAGTAAAAGAGCAGAACAGAAGATTTCAAAGGGCGGCTGGAGAAGACAAAGTAAAGTATTATAATGACATGTGCAAAGAGCTGGAGATGGAAAACCAAAAGGGAAGAACATGCTGGGCATTTCTTAAGCTGAAAGAACTGAAGAGAAAATTCAAGCCTCAACTTGCAATATCGCAGGATCCTATGAGGAAAATACTAAATGATGCAGGAAGCATCAAAAGAAGATGGAAGGAATACACAGAGTCACTGTACCAAAAAGAATTGGTTGATGTTCAACCATTTCAGGAGGTAGCATATGATCAAGAACTGATGGTACTAAAAGAAGAGGTCCAAGCTGCACTGAAGGCATTGGCAAAAAACAAGGCTCCCAGGAATTGATGGAATACCAATTGAGATGTTTCAACAAATGGATGCAGCACTGGAAGTACTCACTCATGTATGCCAAGAAATTTGGAAGACAGCTACCTGGCCAAATGACTGAAAGAGATCTGTATTTGTACCCATTCCAAAGAAAGGTGATCCAATAGAATGTGGAAATTATTGAACAATATCATTAACATTACACACAAATAAAATTTTGCTGAAGATCATTCAAAAGCAGTTGCAGCAGTATATTGACAGGTAACTGCTAGAAATTCAAGCCAGATTCAGAATAGGACTTGGAACAAGGGATATCATTGCTGATATCAGAAGGATCACGACTGAAAGCAGAGAATATCAGAAAGATGTGTACCTGTGTTGTATTGACTATGCAAAGGCATTGGACTGTGTGGATCATAACAAATTATGGATAACATTACGAAGACTGGGAATTCCAGAACACTTACTTGTGCTCATGAGGAACTTGTTCTTAGACCAAAAGGCAGTCGTTTGGACAGAACGAGGGGATACTGTGTGGTTTAAAGTCAGGAAAGCTGTGTGTCAGGGTTGTATCCTTTCACCATACTTAGTCTGTATGCTGAGCAAATAGTCCAAGAAGCTGAACTATATGAAGAAGAATGGGGCATCAGGATTGGAGAAGACTCATTAACAGACTGTGATATGCAGATGACACAACCTTGCTGGCTGAAAGTGAAGAGGATTTAAAGTACTTACTGATGAAGATCAAAGACCACAGCCTTCAGTATGGATTACACTTCATCATAAACAGAACAAAAATCCTCATAACTGGACCCATAAACAACATCGTGATAAACAGAGAAAATGAAGTTCTGAAGGATTTCGTTTCACTTGAATCCACAATAAATGCCCAGGGAAGCAGCAAGCAAGAAATCAGAGGACACATTGCAGTGGGCTAATCTGCTGCAAAAGACCTCTTTAAATTGTTAAAAAGCAAAGATGTCACTTTAAGAACTAAGGTGCGCCTGACCCAAGCCATGATGTTTTCAATCGCCTCATATGCATGTGAAAGCCAAACAATGAATAAGGAAGACCAAAGAAGAATTGATGGCTTTGAATTATGGTGATGGTGAAGAATATTGAATATACCATGGACTGCCAGAAGAGTGAACAAATCTGTCTTGGAAGAAGTACAGCCAGAACGCTCATTAGAAGCAAGGATGGCAGACTTCATCTCACATACTTTGGACATGTTATCAGGAGGGACTAGTCCCTGGAGAAGAACATCATGCTTAGAAGAGGGTCATCAAAAAAGAGGAGGACCATCAACGAGATGGATTGACACAGTGGCTGCAACAATGGGCGCAAGCATAACAGATTGTGAGGATGGCCCAGGACCGGGCAGTGTTTCATTCTGCTACACACAGGGTTGTTATCCGTCAGAACCAACTCAACAGCACCTAACAACAACAACAGCACAACCTGCTTAAGCAAAGAAAGACACTGAGAGGTGCACAAGAATAAAGGGCAACTAAGGTAGTGTTTCATTTGGTGTACACAGGGTCACTATGAGTCAGAATCAACTGGATGGCACCTAACAACAACACAGTAAATATTATAGCATGTACAAACCTACAACAATGGTAATAACAAACAATAATTTACAATTGGATACATAGGTAGATATGTATACTAAATAGGTGTGGGAGGTTGTACAGGAGTACATCTGAGTGCATATATAGGTATGGTTGTGGATATTTTACATACACGTTTATATGTGCTGCAGGTATATTCATATATATAATAGAGCATATAGGGAGCACAGTTACAGAAACTTCTTAGACATTACCAAACATCTCGAGGGACTGAGCTACTGAGGTTAAATGCTAAGGACCATAGTCTCAGGGGACATTTAGGTCAACTGGCATAAAATAGTTCATAAAGATAGTGTTCTACGTCCTACTGCAGTGAGTAGCATCTGGGATCTTAAAAGCTTGCAAGCGGCCATCTAAGATACAACAATTGGTCTCTTCCCATTTGGAGCAAAGGAGAGTGAAAAAAACCGAGGACTCAAGGAAGCAATTAGTCCAAAGGACTACTGGCCCACATGAACCACAGTCTCCACTAGACTGCGACCAGAACTAGACAGTATCCAGCTATCAGTACCCACTGACCACTTTGACCAGGCACACAATAGAAAATTCCAGTTAGAGTGTGAGAAAAATGAAGAACAAAATTCAAATTCATAACAAAAAGACCAGACTTACTGATCTGATAGAGACCAGAGGAACTAATGAGACTATGGCCCTAAAATACCCTTGTAACATGGAACTGAAGCCATTCCTGGTGATCACCTTTCAGCCAAATAACAAAAACCAAAAACCAAACCCATTGCCATCAAATTGATTCTAACTCACAGAACCTGATAGGATAGCGTAGAACTGCCCCACAGGGTTTCCAAACAGTGGCTGGTGGATTTGAACTGCCGACCTTTCGGTTAGCAGCTGAACTCTTAACCACAATGCCACCAGGGCTCCAGCCAAACAACAGGTAGTCCTATAAAATAAACCATAACACCAGTAAGGAAGGTGCTCCTTAGAACAATCTACTATACGAGACCCAAAGGGCAACATTTGTCCAAAAGCAAAGATGAGAAGGCAGGAAGAGGCAGCAAAACCAGACGAATGGAAACCGGGAACCCAGGGTGGAAACGGGGAGAGTGCTGATACGTTGTGGGGATTGCAACCAATGTCACAGAACAATTTGTGTATGAATTATTGAATGGGAAACTTATTTACTATGTAAACTTTTGCCTAAAGCACAATAAAATGTTTTTTTTTTTTTAAAAAGAAACTCTTGCCAAATATCTGTATCAGGGCAGTCAGAGCCTGACATTTCTGAGAGTTTCTTGAGGCTGAAAATTCCTTAAGGCCATCTTAGACTTGTGAGTCTCCTCTAGTTGTCTGATTTTACCAGTTCAGCAGATGTAAAGGACAGAATCATCCAGTCTCAGGGTAGATGATCTTAAAGGTTCTATCCTCTCTTCTAAGCTACCGTTTGCCTGACAAGTGGTAATCTAGTCTCCCCTAAAATATTCCAGGAACAAACCTTTGAAGGAGGCCCATTTTATGTTCAAACCAGAAACCTAAACCCTTTGCTGTTGAGTCCGTTCTGACTCATGGGGATCCCACGTGTTTCAGAGAACTGTGCTCCACAGGATTTCCAATGGCTATAATCTTAGGGAAGTAGATCTCCAAGCCTTCCTCCAAAGGTGCTACTGGGTGGATTCAAACTGCCAACCTTTTGGTTAGTAGTCAAGTATAAACTGCTTGTACCACCCAGGGACCTAACTTTACTTTCAGATAGTACTCACTGTTTGAAAATTCTTCATTATGCTTGGTTAAAGTCTACCTTTCTATAGTTTCTACCCTCCGTCTCCCTCCTGGAATAATATAGAACATGTCCAGTGTTTCTATCTGGCAGCCTTTCAAATAGCTGCAGGTTGTTGCCACGTGAAACTGGGCCCCCAATATTACCAGGTCTTCCAATCTCTCAACAAAAGCCAGAAATTGGGATTTTCTTGTGAAATCGTTTAATTTTTAAATATTGGCACCTAATTTAAAAACCAAGACACTGTAGAAGCCTAATACAACATATCTACTGGGCGCCAGTTTGCAACTTCAGCCAAATCATCAGTCAACTTGACCAATGCTGGGTAAAGGATATACCAAAGGGAGGTTAAGAAGAGCTGCTTACAACTGGAAGAATGTAATCCATGTCACTGAACTGTACACGTAGAAACTTTTGAAATGGTGTAACTTTGTGTACGTATATTTTCACCAAAAAAATAAAAGGTCCTCCAAGGTCGAGAAGGGAGAGTGTTGACATGTCATGGGGTTGTTCACCAATGTCATAAAACAATATGTGTACTGACTGTTTAATGAGAAACTATTTGCTCTGTAAACCTTCATCTAAAGTACAGTAAAATATATATATATATAAAGGAAAAGAAAAAAAGAAGGGCTGCTTATAAAACAGTTTTTCTTATAAACAACTGGGTTATCACAATGAGCCTAAAATGCCAAATGCTTACTTGAATGGTGAATAAATATAGTCCAGGGTTGTAGCATCTCTAGTTTTTTACACTGAAAGTATAATGACTTCCCACTGCTGATTCCAAAATGCCGCTGGGAATGAACTGAGCTTTGATGTGTTCTCTTGAGTAAGTATGTACTATATTGGAAACAACTAACTTGGGGCACTCATAGGCCACAGCTCCTTTCATATGTATTTTTCATGAGCACATTTGGTTCAAAATCAAGTCCTGTGTGTCTCCTGTCTTAATCACTCAGTTTAAGGTGAAAATGATGGATGTATTAGACAGGTGTTCCTCTGAGTAAAAACTGCTACCTCAGGCAGTGCATTCTTCTCTCCTGAATGTTGCATCTTTAATCTCTCCTTTTCAGAGAAAGGATGATCAACATCACAAGACATTTTTGAAAATGGCACAGAAAGATGACGTCTTAGTTATCTAGTGCCGCTATAACAGAAATACCACAAGTATGGATGACTTTAACAAACAGAAATTTATTTTCTTACAGTTTAGGAGGCTAGAAGTCTGAATTCAGGGTGCTGGCTCTAGGAGAAGGCTTTCTCTGTCAGCTCTGGAGGAAGGTCCTTGTCTCTTCTGAGCTTCTGGTCCTGGATGATCTTCATGTGGCTTGTCATGTCTCTTCCCCCATCTCTGCTTGCTAGCTTGCATTTAATCTCTATGAGTCAGAATCAACTCGATGGCAATGGGTTTGGATTTTTTTTGTTTGGTATAACTCAAAAGAGATTGACTCAGAATACACCCTATACGAATCCTGTCTCATTAACATAAAAAAGACAACCCAATCCCCAGTGGGATTATAACCACAGGCATAGAGGCGAGGATTTGCAACACACATTTTGAGGGGACACAATTCAACCCATAACAGGATTTAACAACTTCAAACTTAAGTGTGATTTTTGCCTCTGGCTCCATTATTACTGTTGTTAGCTGCGATGGAGTCAGCCCCTAACTCATGGCAACCCCATGCACAACAGAAAGAAACGCTGCCTGGTCCTACACCATCTTCATGATTGGTTTCAGATCAAACTATTGTGATCCACAAGGTTTTCACTGGCTGATTTATGGAAGTAGATCACGAGGCCTTTCTTCCTAGTCTGTCTTAGTCTGGAAGCTCCACTAAAACCTGTGCAGCATCATAGCAACACGCAAGTCTCCACTGACAGATGGGTGGTGACCGTGCATGAGGTGCATTGGTCAGGTATCCCTCGTGGAAGGCGAAAATTCTACAACTGGACCACCATTGCCCCACCCTTACCTTTGTTGTTATTAGAGTTCTAAAACAGCAATAGTCCCCTGCAACAGTATCTAGTTTCTAAATGATTCATCTTCTCACAGACCTTGATAGTCAATCCAGGTGTGAGAATAAGCAGTATAGCCCTGGGGTTTCATCCTTGGGGCTTGGAAAGGCTTCAGTGAAATTCTATAGCAAAAGATGCAGGCGTTTCCCCTGCCTTTCTCTTTGTTCTGCTAACTTTTTATCTCTGAAAAGCAAAAGCATTTCCTCTGGGGATTAGCAGAGGAAACAAGCTAAAGCAGAGATAATATTTCATTAGAATTAAGGGAAGCAAAAGTATCCATAAGTCAACTCAACAACAAGTCCTTTTTCTCAACCCTGGACTGTTTCTTCTTTATAGCCAACTGAGAGGGGCAGGAATCCTTGCTCCACTGAGGTTTCTCATTCTCCTTTCTCCTGGCCACAGAAATACCTTGGACAAAGAATACCAGTTGCCACTACCCCATGCGCATTAGAGTAGAATTATGCTTCATAGAGTTTTCAGTGGCTGATTTTTTGAAAGTAGATAGCTAGCCTTTCTTCCAAAGTGCCCCTGGGTGGACTCGAACCTCTAACTTTTCAGTTATCAGCTGAGCGCGCTGACCGTTTGCACCATCCAGAGACTTAGGACAAACAGCAGTGGTTTCTTAAGTGAGGCAGGGAGGGATCTTATTTGAAAGTACATGCATTGACTTTTTTTACTTTTGGTTTGTATTTTTCAAAAGTTTTTACATGCGTTATTTTGTTAACATTAAATCATTTTGAAATACAAATTTAAAAATTAACAGGTGTCTCTCTCATCCTGCCACCTTTTGGTTTCAAGAGTCAATGAAAGCATCAGAGGTAGAATGAGACAGATGATTAATTTTCTTATTGATAGATCTTAGAAGCTACTGTACAAAAATGAGAAAAAAGTATAGAGTCTCCTGCTCACAGACAGCATCTGGGTTTTGTATTGACATGCTACTTTATATGTTTGTCCTAGTCATACTTTTTATTCCAAACCAGGAATCTGCAGAAGGATTAGGGTATGACAGTAAAGGGAAAAGATTTGTGTCAAAGCAGTCACACAAACGCTACTTTGTAATATTCATCATCGGTCAACAAAAGGCTAGATAAAAAGTACGGATTTAGCTGTGATTTGGGAGCCACTAAAGACAAATCCTGAAACAAACAGTAACATACGTCATACTTCTATTAGATTTGTTTCTCAAATTTTTATATTCTGATTTGTAGCTAACATTCACTTTAAACATGTTCAATGGTAAAGTGAGGGACAAAATTCTAAGTTAACCATGTCTTTTATTAATTTTTTAAAGTAAAACAAGTTTTTTTCTTTTGATTATGATCAATTAAAAAAAATTTAAGAGCCACTATTGATGATCAGTTCTATTTCTTACTTTAACTTTGTTGCATTTTCCTTTCACTTATGACCATATTTTTAGAGAGATAGCTGGTTCATACTTGAATTGCCTTGGCAATTTCCTTTCCAATACACTGCATTTCTATTTTTATTTAAAAATACTCTTCATTACATTTTGGGGTTTCCTCTCTGATCCAAACAATATTTAACAGAGTTTAAGTTTTCTTTTTCATATTTTGTGTGAAGTTGAGCACTTTATTTTGTTATTTCTAATTTTATGATTTGCTTTCTGGACATAGAGTTTTGGCTTACTTATGTGGTCCATATCATGGCCAATTTTTGTTCAAGATACATATGGGGAAAAAAGCAAATCTGCTTATACTTCTATACAGTTCTTTACACATCTGTAAAGCTTGACTTATTAATTTTGTATAATTCTGTATCAGATGGATAATCAAATTCTACTTCTGAAATGTTGAGATTCCATATTGCATTATGTTACATATTGCATTTCTGTTGATTTTCTCCACTTAGGTTCTTTTTGCTTCATAAATTTATAATTTTTAGAGAATTGAGCTTATTTATCCTCTTATTTTTGTTGTGAAATCTACTGTATTATGAGAAGACTCTTGTGAAGGAGCACCCAAAATCTAGGTGCCCGGCATAAGGAGAGGCTTCTGCCCAAGATACAGTCTGGACTCCATTTTGTGATTTTACTGCTCATTCGGAGTTTCAGAAAGCCAGGTTGCTAGAATACTTCTCTGGGCTCCCGTCCCCGTCTTTCCTCTTACAGCATGCTCCCAGGAAGAACACTTACTCAGACTGGCCTCCAAAACATCCATAGATTAACAAGATGTAACTGACTCAAACTTTATGATCAACAATACAATGCTTAGGGGATCTCATAATTGTCTTGTGTCTGTTAAAGCATGATTTTGTAAATGTCAACTAATCAGAATTTTTTCCCTGTAAGTTTCTGAATTTTCTGTACTTAAACTGAAAAATTCCTTTCCCCGGAGTATTTTTTTGAATCCTCACAAAGTGCTGCCCGATCCGGATCACACTAGTCTTTCAATAAAACTCTTTGCTTTAATTTTAACAGAAACTCAAGTTTGCTCTTTGACACTCTCAAATCAGAGTCTTTATTTTAATTGGAACACTTTTGAGATTTGATCCAAAAGAAAATGCAACCAATGTACTTTGTACTCTTTACCAACACTTCCACCTCTATTACCCTCTGCCTCTTGGTAAGTCATTGACCTATTTTCCCAGTAAGCCCAGGCTCCCATTGTGTTACCTGGCTGAGTCATAGCTTGGCGTTATGGAGGACAATCTGGCAATTATACTGTGTTCCTAGATTCAATGTATATTCATAAATCCTCTGGTGCATGAAATCTAAAACCTCTTGCCTTGCTAAGACAAAAGAGCTTTATAAATTTTCAGGGAAAATGAAGCATATAATGTATTGATGATATATAATTCCTTTTAAATATCTACTATAGACCCAACTATTTTTATAAAATTTGCTCATGGGTTGAACATGATTATTTGACAATAACCTCCAAGTATTAGAATCATTTTCTTTTTTCCTCCCTCAGGAGCCGAAGAGTTCTACCTAGAGACAGATGGTTTATCTTTCAATCCCCTTCGATGCACAGAAATTCTCTTGGGAACAACAGAAGAATTGTGTTCACTCTACACAAGAATGAAATGTTAAGCAAACACCTGGACTACCTTCTCTTTAGAGAAGGTAAGCAAGTTATATCTGTTCTCCAGACAGCCAAAGGGCAATGATAGTATGAGGTCCATGTAAGTCTTTTTCTTAATGACACTCACTTGATTCCACATTCGAGGCCCTCCACCCGCTTCTTGTTTGTGACTTGCCTTTATTTAGGATAATTATGGCATTAGTTTTCTCAGACTAAATTCCTCAGGAATTACTCAATGACTAGCATTTGGCTAGAAACTTGAGGTTTTCTGTGTATGGGAGGATAGTTTCTTTTCATATAATTATTATTTTAACTGAATTTTAAAAAATGAAACATTAGCTTTAGATTAAATATCATGCTTTTTTAAACTGCTACTTAATATTATTCCCTATATCTTTTCTGCAGTTTCAACTGAAATCATATTATTCTGAAATGTAGTCTGGGGAAACTAAATGATTAATAAACAGCAATAACAGCTACTATTTATTGAACACTTACTCTGTGACAGTTTCATTTCACGAACATAATTCACATCATTATTTTTACCTTTTACAGGTAAGGAAACTAAGCTTTGTGATTACCCTCCCCAAAGGTCACACTGTTAGAGAATGGGAAAGCTAGAGTTTGCACCCAAGTCTTTCTAGCCCCAAAGACTCTGCATGTAACTATTGAGCCATACAACAAATAGCAGGTCATAGTAATGCCTCTAAAAACCTTGCTGTCAAGTCGATTCCAACTTTCCATGGCTATAAATCTTTACTGAAGCAGACTGTCACATCTTTCTCCCACAGAGTGGCTTGTGGGTTCGAACCACCGACCTTTCTGTTAGCAGCCGAGTGCTTTAACCACTTTGCCACCAGGGCTCCTTTAGTAATGCCCACTCAGTCCCAAATATTAAGCATCTAAATTTTTACCTATGCTATTTCCTCCAGTTTATACACCCTAGCTTTAACTTTTTTTGACAATAAGTGAAATAAAGAGCAATGTTTTGAAAATACTTGAATAAACGGAAATTCTCTTTATTCAACAACTATTTGTTGAACTCCTCTTATAAGCCAGGCAGTGTGCTGGGTGAGGAATCCAAAGAGGCCATGCCTGCCTTTTGAGGTCAAGTCATAGTGAAGGAGGCAAAACTGAATTATATGCAATCTCTGTTGTACCCGAGATACACAAAGAATGATGTAGAAGCACAGACAGTCAAAAGTGCACAGTGATATTCAAGCTGCCTTTTAAAGGATGAATAGGGGTTTTCCAGGAGTCTCCGGGTGGCACAAACAGGCCCTTGACTAACTTAAGGTTGGTGGTTCAAACACCCAGAGGCAACTTGGAAAGAAAGGCCTGGCGATCTGCTTCGGAAATATCACAGCCTTGAAAACCCTATGGAGCGCATTTCTACTCTGCAACACATGAAGTCATCACCACGAATCGGAACTGACTTGACTGCAACTGGTTTGGATTTTTTTGGTTTTCCAAGCAGAGAAGAGTTAGGTAGGGTGTCAGGGAACAGCATGCTCAATTTAAGTGGAGTTGGAAAGGGAATGGCATGTCCCATCCAAATAATGGGGCTGAGGATAAGAAGCATACTTGAGGGTAGTGGTAAAGTGTGGGAGAAGGCAAGCAGTGGGAAATAACCTTGGAAAGGTACAGACTGGGGACACCGGATGACAACCTTAGAATATCATGGAAAAGACTTGGATATCTATGGTGTAAATCAGACAAGGGTCAAAATCACAAATGTCCACAGGGAATAGGTAGGTAATGTGAAGTAGTAGAGGGAAGTGGGTCCAAGTAAGATAAGAGGGTGGCGCACGCCTACCCGTACACATGGAGTCCCCTCCACAAGCTTTAGCTCACTGCTGCCATGGAGGAATGCAGGCCCAGTGTTCCCAGATCCTCTGAGTTTCTGACAGAAGCCAGAAATCTACATTTTAATATAAAATCTCCAATTTGTAAATACATCAACTTTTTTAACAAAAGGTCTATGAGCCAAGCAAAACAACTCAGCAGCTGGATTTGGGTTTACCCCACAGACAAGTGGCTGGCTCCATCTCTGTAGGGAATGAGTAGTTCAAGTTTCTATTAAAATTTGGAATCCTTAGTAAAATTCTGAGATAAGCAATCATATGTAGCTAGAAAGGTAAAATATACCAAATTTAACTTCTTTTTACATTGTAGATTTTAAGCTTACTCTATAAAAAATTATTGAATAGGTAAAATCTCCCTTAGGCTTATCTTTCACGTAGTCCACCCAGCCTCACTAACTGAACTTCCTATTTTCTTCTGTACTATTTGAAAGAATTAATCTTCAAGATTAAAAAGAGACAATCTGTTTTTAAATGAGATGCAAACTAACCTTTTGGAATGTCAGGCTAATAAGAATTTATCTTTAAAATCCTCTGAAACTCTTAACATCTACTTTAACAACTTGAATTAAGTCTAAGAGAAATATTTCTGTGCAAAAAAAAAAAAAAAAAATCCTTTGTGCAGCAACTAGGAAGACAGAATTGAGAAACTCTATTGGGATAAGTTATCTAGCTGGTTGAAACAAATTCACTAACCAGATCATTTGAACTTGACAGCATCAACTGATGTGACTGAAGATTAAATGGCTCCTTGGGCTTTTTCCTTCAGTCACAGAAATCCTGAGGGCTCACTCCTGGTCAGCCACTCACCTGAAATTCAGTTTCTTGAAACGGACTGCTGAGGTATACTGCTCAGTAATATCTGAGAGTTTCTCAGCTCTAATCATTTAATGTAAGCCACTTCCACGGTAGAGGAGGAAAAAGCCTGCAACTAAGTAATTGTTTCCATTTATTCACAAAATATATGTTGTGTACCTATTACAAGCTGGGCACCGTTCTCAGTTCTAGAGATCTGTCAATGATTCAAAGAAGAGTCCCTGCCCTTGTGGATTTTACCCTTATGGGAGTGATGTATACATATGCCAACACATGATATATCAGAAAGTAATGAGCACTGGAGAAAGTGAAGCCTGGTAAGGACAAGATGTGTAAGTAGGAGGGTTACTATTTTATACGGAGTGGTCAGGGAAGGCACCTCTGAAAAGGCACCCTATGAGCAGAGGCTGGGATGTTGTGAGGGATACCTGGTGGGGGAGGGTGTTCAGGTAGAGGA
Organism: Dugong dugon; assembly: GCA_030035585.1. Taxonomy (NCBI): domain Eukaryota; kingdom Metazoa; phylum Chordata; class Mammalia; order Sirenia; family Dugongidae; genus Dugong; species Dugong dugon. Next base: position 49,762,478 of record CM057465.1, read on the forward strand.
AATGCAAGTATAAATGTTCTTAGGTGGGAGGTTTTGCTTGTTCAAGGGAAAGTAAAAGAGTCACTATGGCCAAAGCAAAGGGAGTAGTGTGAGAAATGAGGGGAAAATGAGGTGAGGTTAAAGAGGAAGAGGTAGGGGGAACAGATCATGTACTATCTAGGTTTGGGGGTTTCCAGAGTGAGATGGGAAGCCCTGGGGGGTTTTGAGCAAAAGAGTGATATGCTCTGATTCAGGCTTTTCAAGAACCTCTCTGGCCTGCTGTGTAAGGGTGAAAACAGGGAGACCAGTTAGCAGGCAATGCTGTCATCCAGGTAAGAGGCGATGGTAGCTTGGGTCATGGTGATGGCATTGGAGGTAGTGAAAAATGGTCAGCTGTTTCATTCGTTCTGACAAGATTTTCTGAAGGACTAGAATGTGGGGTGTGAGAGAGGAGTCAAAGATGATGCCAAGGTCTTCAGTTTGAGCAACTGGAAGGAGAGTTGACACTTAGTGAAATAGGGAAGACTAGGAAGGAAACTGCTGGAGCGGGGATCAGGGAGCAGGCTGTGGGGTAGAGTTTGGTTTTGGATGTATTTAGTTAGAGAGGCTATTAGACTTCCGAGTGGAGATGCTGATCAGATAGTTGGATATATAAGTTAGGAAAGAGGGGCTGGAATCTGATGAAGACAAAGGAGATTCCTCAAAAGTATTTAAAAAAAAAAAAAGTGAGCGAGGAATTATCAAATGACCCTCTTGAAAAAGTTTCAAGGCATTTTAATTTATGTCATCATTTTTATATCACTGATAAAGGTCAATGATGACTAAAAATATGTGGCAACATACGTAAGAAGTGGCTAAAGCTAGTTAAGTGGTTCTGAAAGCGTGATCCTCATGTCGGCAGCAGCAACATCACCAGTGAGATTGTTAGAAATGTGAATTGGACCCTTTTCCCTCTTGGTGAATCAACCTCTGGGGACGGGGGCCAGGAGACTGTGTTTTGACAAGTTCTCCAGATCTTTATGCACATTAAAGATTGCTGAGTGAACTTGAAGAAGTTTAGTATTAAAATTGTAACTCACAAAAAATGACCAGACTTACTGGCCTGACAGAGACTGGAGAAACCCCGAGAGTATGGCCCCTGGAGAGCCTTTTAGCTCAATAATGAAGTCACTCCCGAGGTTCACCCCTCATCCAAAGATCAGACAGCTCTATAACATAAAACGAGACTAAAGGGGCACAACAGTCCAGGGATAAGGACTGGAAACCAGGAGGGGACCGGAAAGCTGGTAATAGGGAACCCAAGGTCAAGAAGGGACAGTGTTGACATGTCATGGGGTTGTTAACCATTGTCATAAAACAACATGTGTACTAACTGTTTAATGAGAAACTATTTGTTCTGTAAACCTTCATTAAACTACAATTAAAAAAAAAGTTTAGTATTTTGTCTTAGTCACCTAGTGCTGCTCCAACAGAAATACCGCAAGTGGATGGTTTTAACAAAGAGAAGTTTATTTCCTTACAGTAAAGTAGCTAAAAGTCCAAATTCAGGGTGTCAGCTCCAGGGGAAGGTTTTCTCTCTCTTGGCCTTCTCATCAGTGTTCCCCCGGACTAGGAACTTCTTGGCGCAGGGACCCCAGTCCAAAGGATGGGCTCTGCTCTCGGTCACTGCTTTCTTGATGGTATGGGGTTCCCAATACTCTGCTTGCCTCCCTTTCCTTTTATCTCTTGTAAGGTAAAAGGTGGTGCAGGCCACACCCTTCGGAAACTCCCTTTACATTGGATCAGGGATATGACCTGGGTAAGGGCGGTGTTACAATCCCACCCTAATCCTCTTTAACATAAAATTACAATCACAAAATGGAGACCAACCACACAATTCTGGGAATCACGGCCCAGACAAATTGATACACACATTTTTTGGGGGGACATAATTCAAACCATGACATATTTCTAGGTTTTAATCATTTAAAAAATAAAAGGAATAACTTTTTTTGAAGGTAAAAAAGTCTTTATTGTTTGAAGCACAGAAAAGAGTAAAAAAATCAGCATGACATTTCTTAGTCTTCTCAACGAGGTAATAAAAATACAATGTGACTCAGTCTTTGTAAGCTCTTGAAAATGTCTAAAAGTTCACATTTTGTATGATATAAAAAGGCGCAACACACAATATGATTTAAAAAACCCACCTCACAGATACAACAGAAATTGCTGTGAAAAAATTTTCTAAAGACAGACTCACACATAAATAGGACTTCACTTTTTCTTCTTTTCCAAAACATAGATAGCATTTTCCCTAGTCACTTACAGACACCATCAATGTAGATTAGTTTCTACTACTTTCTTTGTTTTCGATAGAGGTTAACAGAAAAGCAAGCTAAAATTAATTTGCCTGTTTTTCTTCACCATGATCTCTCATTTTGTTTAAGATAAAACAAAACAAGATTCTTAATTTGTAACCAAGATCTTTTAGGATGCCTGGCTCATTTTCATTGTTTCAAATCACAATTCATTAAAAAAAAAAAACAAAAAAGGGAATGATGCAAATGGTACTTTTTTAAAGTGCTTATTACTCAGCTGCCAAAATAACCCTATGCAGTAACAATTCTCAAGCATGTGTACATACATGTGTGTATATTTTAAAATATCATAGTTGTGTCATTATGGCTTTTGAGAATACTGAAATCACACTAACATAATCTCTGTGAGCTGTGATCACAGGTTTGGATACAACCCAAATCATTCAGGTGCATTCACCTCAGAAAGAAAAATACATGTGCTTCATGTGTTTCTAACTTTTCATTTTCCTTCAGGTTGGCCAGAGAATAAACAATGTACACCATAAATTAAGTAAAAACCCATTGCCCTACATCACATATGTGATGTTTCTAATTAAAACAAGTGTATTCTTGCTATGGAAATTCTGCGGGTTTGGAATTTTTATTAGATCACCTTTTCAAGGCATCAGTAAGAAATGATAAATACATATATTTTTTTACAATTGAAAGAAATACAATGAATTTGATCAGTAACTCAGGATGCTGTTTGAGAGGTAAATGAATTCTTTTACCCAGGGGGTGTTGTTCTAAAGAAATATATTAATTACTTTAAGAAATTGACTGAACATGGTCAATCTGAAATGATTTAACAATGAAATCCAGAGATTTTTGTTAGTTTCCTGGCAAGATTTGGACTCTAAATGAAAACTAACATTTTAAATAATATGGGGGAAAATATAATCATTTGAATGCTTATCACTTTATTACTGCAATTATAAACGGTAATATTTTAAATTAGTCCTTGACATTGATTTGTGTGTTTAAATTAGCCCTTAAATATACCTTTTTGCCTTTTGCTGTTGCTCATGCTTTTAAGAAATGCCATGATAATTAGCACATAGTTGTGTTCCATGAGGCATCCTGTATTACCTTCCTGAATACATGTACATGGGGCAATTATCATGCTTCTGCTCATACTCTTCTATTCAACTTTTCTGTTGGGAGACAGTGAAAAGCCTTTGCTGATTTTCAAGGCAGTCTTTCAGCTTATCCTCTGTCAAAGTCAGTCGCTGCTCCAAGATTGAAACAGTCTGTAAAAGGGAGGAGAATATCATCAATATTGGGTGGCGCCAATCATGATAATCTCTGCATAGGAGATCCTTCTTAGAATTGGAACACCCACCCTTCTGCCAAGTGGTTGGCTCAGAAATGAGCCCCCGAACTTGCTCTGCTTCTGTGCCCAGATACTACCACAGGGCAAAGCACTGCCAAGCAGTTTGAGGAAAAGAAAAAAATGGATGCATTTGAGGAGAAGGGCCTCTGCAGACAGCTCTTATGCCCAGTCTTCTAAAGCATCAGTGCCAGGGTAGAGACCACATGTGGCATTCTCAGTGATGCCATAAGCTGCATGGTAGAGTGGGGAGTGAGGGCAAAATTCCACATGTCTGGCCCAGGTGCTACATAAATGCCATCACTGGTCATTATGTCATAATCCCATCCATGGCAGACCAGACAGCTGGATAACTAGTTTACTTTGAAAAATCATAATGATTGCCACCAGTTCCCTCAACCAGAGGACGATAATAACACCTCATAGGGTTATTAGGATGATTGAATGAAACAATGCATGTAAAACATTTAGTTTCTGTAAACTGGCAGCTGGATCCAGTAGCCTGATCAGATTCAGATTAGATCCCTTGGTAAGAGAATAGGTTGTCATGTATCTGTTCATTAGGATGCACATTAATAATGTTTGGTCATTTCTTTTTGTGATGTTAGTAACTACTCAATACCTAGATCTATTAATTCTTGGGGATTACAAATGATGATATTCTAATTCTACAATTATTTTTTTTCATTTATTAGTTGGGATAGTGTATAAATAAGAGAGATTTCCCTCATCTACTATTTGGTTTTCCAGTGGTACACAGTTCAGTGGAAATGCTTGGTTATTTTAGTCACCAAGTTTCAAGATGATAATTTGGTTCCCTATCATCCTCTGAAGGGGTCATGAAGGTGGAAGAGTAGGAAATGAAAAGATTCATTTGGGAGAGACCTTGATGAGGACCCAGCATTAAAACATGACATTTTAGGTGAGGAAGTCATGGCAATATAAGAAACAAGCCAACCAAAACTGAATTTGACCATGAAACTGAGAGGTAAACTGCCTTTAAAGGAAGGAAATGTCTGATAAATACAGAGACAGTCACCTCCAGCACAACACTGAGAAACGAAATTTGGTAAGCTTAATATGATTTCCAGTGAGCACATCTTATGATGACTCAAGTTTTCACAAGGCTCTTTCTCACAACCTGTCAGGACTCCAAATCCACCTACATGCCACTTAACTCCAAAGGCCTTGAGAAGTAATCACCGGAATAAAAACAGTCACTTAACTAGCACTTTAAATGCTGGTTAAAAATAGAATCATTTGGAGCACTTAAAAAACTGATGCCAGGACCTTGCCCCAGACCAATGGACATGAATCCTCTGGAGGTGAACACTAGGCATCTGTAAGTTTCTTAACCGTCAGGTGATTAAAATGCACAGCCAGGGTTGAGAATTGAGTTAGGTATTTCTATGCAAGAGCTATTTTGACTTGAAGTTTTCATTCTGAACAAGTAATTGACATCTCTCTAGTTCACTTCTTAACCTCTCCTTCTGTATAACTTGTGACAATGTCCACTCTGACAAATATCAGTATCCTCATTCTACACATTAAAGAAAAACAACAAAAGACTTGTTCAAAGGACACACTGAATCAGCAGAGGTGGAAAAGAAACCTTTGGTGTATCAATTTCAATATACCACTTCCCTTAAATTACATCTATAGTGGCCAAGAGTAGGAAGACCTTTGGTATATTAGTTAAGATCCACTGTATTCCTTCTTTGCAAAGGTAAATTGGCCTCAGAGGACTGGGTAATTTTCTAAAATGGGAAAGCAAAACCATCATCACTGCCAGAACACAGACAGCATCATGAATTCTGAAGGTGCAGTCTCTGGAATTTACAACACCTACTGAATGATTACTTCTCACAATAGAAAAAGGAAGTGAAGTTAAGATGCTTTGAAATAAGGGAAGCTATATATTGGACAATGAGAATATCTTCAGAGTGAAGAACTATCAGCATTGGCAATATTTCATAATAACTAGACATTTTTCTTCAGGCCCTAAATACCTCTTCAGAATGACCTAACCTTCTGAACACACTGAATCAAAAATTCCCAGGGAAAAGCATGACTGCCTAGAACCAAAGACATTTCTAGCATGAAGTACCACCACTGTTCACAGCCCATGTTACTCCCTTCTGGCCCTGGGAAGACAAAGAGACAGCACAATGTGTACGTGTATATGTATGCATTGACTCTAGGCTTACCTCCACAAAACCTTGCTAGAGCAGCTCAGCAGAGCTTGTTTTGCCATATTGATTGCCACCTTGAACTTGCCTTGCTAAGAAGGAAAAATTTCCCCTGCTCTGTTAGGTCTGCAACCTGCTGTAACCAGGGATGTTTTGTATTTCTTACCACACAGTACAAAGCATGCCAGCCCACCTGTGTCAAAACATTAAGCTGTTCCATAATATGTTCTAAAGCATCAGTCACAGCCAGAGGTATGCTTCTTTGGCTTTCGTAGGGAAGGTCGCTCATGTCTTCTGTTTTCTTTTTCAGGGTTGCTGGTGAACAGTCCGATGACACTAATGAAGGGTTCAAGAAATATCTGCTGATCTCTTCACTCTTTTCTGGTGGAGTTCTACCAGAGGTGTCTGTTGTCTTTAACATTATAGAAAAGACATGAAGAATTATATTTTGCAAGCTTTAAAATCATATGTAAAAGTTTTCAGTATTCTTTTTCTAAAAAGCCTAGCTTTACATTTAAATCATCCATCCTCAATATAGCAAACTGTGGAAATTATAAGAAGGAAAAAAAAGCTCACAGTGAATAGAGAAAATTTATAATTTTCCTTGATTTTTAAAAAATGGAATACACTTCACACACACCTGTCTAAGAGATCAGGTATTCTACCATTAAAAATTTTTGTTAAATGTACCAAAACCAAACACGTTGCCATTGAGTCAATTCCGACTCATAGCAACCCTACAGGACAGAGGAGAACTGCTCCCATAGGGTTTCCAAGGAGCACCTGGTGGATTCGAACTGCCAACCTTTTGGTTAGCAGCCGTAGCTCTTAACCACTACACTACCAGGGTTAAATATAGTTAGTATAAAAACAAACATATGACAATAAACAATCCGAAAACAAAATGGAAAAAAAAAAAAAAAACCACAATAGCATCAAAAATAGCAACATGTAAAAAAATGAAATTGAGCTTTCACCTCACACCATGTACAAAGTTATCTCAAAATGGACTACAGACATAAATGTAAGAGCTAAAACTATAAAACTCTCAGAAAACATAGGAGTAAATCTTCTGTATCTTAGTTATCTAGTGCTGCTATACTAGAAATACCACAAGTGGATAGCTTTAACAAGCAGAAACTTATTCTCTCAGTTTAGGAGGCCAGACGCTCAAATTCAGGGCACCAGCTCCAAAAGAAGACTGATGACAAGGAACTTCCCCCGGAGTCAACAGAGAGAGAAAGCCTTCCCCTGGGGCTGGTGCCCCGAATTCAGGCTTCTGGCCTCCTAAACTGTGAGAGAATAAATTCCTGTTTGTTAAAGCCATCCAATTATGGTATTTCTGTTATAGCAGCACTAGATAACTAAGACAGAATTTGGAACCAGGAGCTGGGTACTGCTCTTAAGAGATACATACAATGTGGAAGTGGTTTCCGAATTGAGTAATGGATAGCGGCTGGAAGAGTTTTAAAGTGTCTAATAGTAAAAGAGACTGGGATCTCCAGAACACTTAATTGTGCTTATGAGGAACCTGTACATGGACCAAGAGGCAGTCATTCAAACAGAACAAGGAGATACTGTGTGGTTTAAAATCAGGAAAGGTGTGCATCACAGTTGTATCCTTTCACCATACTTATTCAATCTGTATGCTGAGCAAATAATCCAAGAAGCTGGACTATATAAAGAAGAATGGAGCATCAGGATTGGAGGAAGACTCAATAACAACCTGCAATATGCAGATGACACAACCTTGCTTGCTGAAAGTGAAGAGGACTTGAAGCATTTCCTGATGAAGATCAAAGACCACAGCCTTCAGTATGGATTACACCTCAACATAAAGAAAACAAAAATCCTCACAACTGGACCAATAAGCAACATCATGATAAACAGAAAAAGGATTGAAGTTGTCAAGGGTTTCATTTTACTTGCATCCACAATCAATGCCCACAGAAGCAGTAATCAAGAAATCAAACAACACACTGCATTGGGCAAATCTGCTGCAAAAGACCTCTTTAAAGCGTTAAAAAGCAAAGATGTCACTTTAAGGACTAAGGTGGGCCTGATCCAAGCCATGGTGTCTTCAATCGCCTCATATGCCTACGAAAGCTGAACAATGAATAAAGCATGCCAAAGAAGAATTGATGCCTTTGGATTATTGTGTTGAAGAATACTGAATATACCATGGACTGCCAGAAGAACGAACAAGTCCATCTTAGAAGAAATATAGCCAGAGTGCTCCTTGGAAGCAAGGATGGCAAGACTTCATCTCACATACTTAGGACATGTTATCAGGAGGGATGAGTCCCTGGAGAAGGACATTATGCTTCGCAAAGTAGAGGGTCAGCGACAAAGAGGAGACCCTCAATGAGATTGACAAAGTGGCTGGAACAATGAGCTCAAGCATAACTATGATTGTGAGGATGTGCAGGACTGGGGATGTTTCACTCTGTTGTACACAGGGTTGCTATAAGTCAGAACAGATTTGACAGCACCTAACAACAACAATAGTAAAAGCCTAGACTGCCTCGAAGAGACTGTGGAATTATGGACATCAAAGACAATTCTGGTGAGGGCTCAGAAGGAAGTAAGGAGAGCTTAACACCAGAGATGGCAGAGATGGCAAGAAGCAGCAGCAGAGAAAAGGCAGCAGCAGAACCAGGAGACCAGTGCCAGACAGCACAGAAGCTGACCCACAGAGCAAGAGAGCTGAATGCCTTCAGGCAGGAGGCTTCTTTGTGGAGCGGGGTGCCTCTAGGCACTTATCAGTGGAGCTAGCCTGGCCGACACATGGAGCCAGAGAGCTGAGTGCCTTCTGGCTTTTTCTGGCAGAATGGAGGTGCCTCTAGGCACTTACCAGTAGACCTAAAGAGCTTTGTAACACTTGCCCAAGTAGGGCAGAGGCATGGTGGGTCCAAAAGGCCCGAGGGCTGAGAGGCCAAGGAACCAGGAAGCAGAAGCTGAAGAGACAAGGGGCATAGGAAGCAGAGCTGCCTCAATCTCAAAGGGTGGGGCCATGATCTCTGGGGGTCTCAAAGGGCGGAGTCAGATCTTTCCCAACTCGGTTCTGGAGTGTGGGGCTGCCTTTTGCTAGTGCCAGCAGGATGGGGCTGCAGCCACTTCCCAAAGCTGAAGAGGTAAGGCTGCCATGTCCAGGGGGTAGAAGAACCGGGCCTGCTGGAGCTGAGGGGGTGGGGTTGCCACTCAGATCAGATGGATTAGGAGAATGGGACCACCCTCAGCCAGGGGGAGCAGAGTTGCTGTTCCAGTGGTCTGGAAGGCAGAGCTGATGCCCAGGGACAAGGGGCCTCCATCCAGAATTCGGGGAGTGTGGCGAACACTCAGAGTCTGGAGGGTGAAGCCATTGCCTACATGGTCTCAGAGAACAGAGGATGATTTTCAAGACTTGAGAGCTAATGTAATGTGTTCTGCTGACTTTCTTGGTGCCTATTATCCCTTCTTTCCCTCCAATTTCTCCCATTCATAATAGAAATGCCTACCTTGTGCCTGTTCCACCATTGTGCTTTGGAAGCAGATAACCTGTATTCTAGATTTCACAGATGAAGAGGAATTTTGTCCCAGGATGGAATTTGGACTTAGAGTTGATTTAAGACTTTTGGTACTATATGATGGGGTGAATGTGTTTTACGTGTGGCAAGGACATGAATTTTGGGATGCCAAAATGTAGAATGTTATAGATTGAATTGTGTCCCCCCAAAATGTGTGTCAACTTGCTAGGCTATGATTCCCAGTACTGTGTGGTTGTCCTCCATTTTGTGATCTTATGTAATTATCCTATGTGTTATAAATCCTAATCTCTATGATGTTAATGAGGCAGGATTAGAGGCAGTTATGTTAATGAGGCAGGATTCAAGCTACAGGATTAGGCTGTATCTTGACTCAATCTCCTGAGATATAGAAGAGAGAATCAAGCAGAGAGGAGAGGGACTTCATTACCACCAAGCAAGGTACTTGCATTTAGAATAGATTTAAAAAGCTACAACTCACTAAAAAGACAAATAACTCAATTTAAAAAATGGTCAAAGGATTTGAATGGACATTTCTCCAAAGAAAATATACAGATGACCAATAAGTCCATGAAAGATGCTCAACATCATAAGTGATCGGGGAAATGCAGGTCAAAGCCACAAACAAACAAACCATTTTATACCCACTGAAATGGCTATAATTAAAAAGACAGACAATAACAAGTGTTGGTCAGAACGTGGAGGAACTGGAACCCTCATGCACTGCTGATGGGGTTGTAAAATGCTGCAGCCACCTTGGAAAACAGTTTGGCAGTTCCTCATAACGTTAAATATAAAGTTACCATATGACTTAGGAATTCTAGTCCAAGTATATACCTAAGAGAATTGAAAACATACATCCATACGTAACTTCTACAATAATGTTCATAACAGCAATATTCATAATAGCCAAAAAGTGGAAACAACCTAAATGCCTACCAACTGGTAAATGGGTAAACAAAATGTGGTGTATCCATACAATGGCATATTATTTGCCCACAAAAAGAAATGAAATACTGATATATGCTACAATATGGATGAAACTTGAAAACATTATGCTAAGCCAGACACAAAAGGCCACTTATTGTATGATTTCATTTACTTGAAATGTCCGGAATAGGCAAATCTATAGAGACAGACTCTAGACTAATGGTTGCCAGGGCCTGGAAGAGGGGAGAATGGGTAGTGATCGTTAATGGGTTTGGGGGTGATGAAAATGTTCCAAAATTCTTTTGGGGTGGGGAAATATTCTAAAATTAGATAATAGTGATGGTTGTACAACTCTGGGAAATAATAAAATCCACTAAATTATACATTTTAAAAGAGTGAAGTTTATGGTATGTGAATTATATCTCATTAAAGCTCTTGTTAAAACAAAAACATACATATTTTATAATTATAAAAAAATTTAAATCTATTTTACATTTCTGATTATTAACTTGAGACATGAGGGTTCTTGACAGGGGTTACCTAAAACATGGACAATATGCATCTAATCATGATGATGAGGATAATAATAATAATGATGACAATTAGCACATAGAGAGTTTACTGCGTGCTTGGCACTGTTTTAAGTACTTTACACATATTAACTGATTTAATACTCACAATAATCCTATAAGGTGGGTTCTACTATTTCCCCCATTTTAGAAATGAGGAAACAGACCTAATAAGGTTAAATAACTTGCTGAAGGCCACACAGTGAGGAAAAGTGTATGAAGTATAACCAATCATAAATCTGAAAGGCCAAAGTACCCCAAGCACTGTAATTTTGGGATTAAGGCCAATTGTTCTGCATGATCTTCCCAATCATTTTTTTAGGAAGATGAAAACTTTCAATTTTCCTTCTGTCATAATCCTACTAATCTACCATTTAATAAAAAATAATACAAAGCTTATTTTTAAAAAAATATGTATTAAAAATCTTAGTATTTCTACCTTGATAAATACACCTGCTCAGGGTCTTTTCATTTGTTTACCCAACAAATATTTCTGGAGACTACTCTGTGCCAGGCACTATTCTAAACGGTGAGGACTCAGCAATGGACAACATGGTCCAAGGCCCTGCCCTCTTAGAGCTCACATTTTGGTGCCTGCAGTCACTGGGGGAACTTTTCTACTCCCCACCACCCCCTGCGCCGAGGTTTATGGACTTACATTTTTGTTTTATTATCTAGTAGGCTATATTTACCTTGAAAAATCCAAGTCTTTGAGAAGCTGGGCTCTATACCCCACATTTTCCATCTTTAAGATGTACCTGACAATATTGAAATGTGAACCTAAAATACCTGAGTGAGAATGACTTTATAGGGTAGGAGGCATTCATTAAAACTCATGTCCCCAAAACAAGCCCAGTCACTGTCATTTTGAATTGCTCAACTCCATGTAACCAAGAAAAGCTAAAATTGTCCTTAAAATGTCCAGAAGCAGAACTCCAAGCAATCACAGAACACAGAAGAACAAGTTAACATAAAAGATTTTTAATGCTATCAGTATTCATAAGAATCTATGACCTCCCTATATTCATGCTCTAAGCTAGGAAACTTGGAAAGCAACACACAGCACTTACCTACATGGGTCCCAGCTACTGAGCTGGTGACAGACTGAAAAGAATTAGCATAAAAGGTTAAGTATGGACTACACAAAGGATTCGCCAAGAAGTCCTGTCTCATGATCACAGACTGCATTCCTGACCCTAGGCTGCCACCTCACTCACTGGGACAATGCATGGTGGCTAGGCACAATCATCCTCACCCAAAAGACAGGTGATTTTTACATTGCTTCTGCTGTGCCTGCCATGGTCTTCTGTGTCCTGGCAGCACAGTTGAGTACTTTTTTGACCTTCAAATCTCAGCTTAATTGTCACATCTTCAGAAAAGTAGCCCCTCACCATCCGACCTAAGTTGGACCCTCCATTCTCTAGCATGACATCCTGATGTTTTCCTCCATAACAGATCACAGTTTGCATTTATACATGTGTTTCTTGTCTGTTTCCCCTACTAGACTGAACAATACCTGCTCTTCTCACCACTGTATCATCCGCAGGACCTAGCAGAGTGCACACTATTTAGCAGGAACTTGAATATTTTTTGTTATGTTAACCACTTATATACAGGTTTTATTACTCTTCTCAAAGATGGAAACCAACTTATCTATAACCAAGACAGTTTTTTACATGGATCACAACATATGTACTTAAGTATGTACACACATGGCCACAAATATCACTAGTCATATTATAACAACAGCTACAGTCGTTCATGGGAAAAGCCCCAGCTTAATTAACAAGCAAATCATTAAACTCTGGTGGTTTTTTGTAGTCAGGTAGTTAATGAAGAAAGGACAATAGAAAAATGGGTGAAGAAAAGATTTATGACCATAGACAGCCCCAAGCTATAAAAGAGCTCCAGCACAACTTTAGTAACAATTTTCTTGCTTAGGACTAGCAAAAAGTACATTACTACTATGTGACATATGAAGATAAATGAAAAAAAAGGAAAGGATATGGGAAGAGACAGGAAAAATGCTAGATCTCTATCCAGCAACATTAGCCATCTAATATGTCTGTCTTTCAAAGGTACTGGAATCTAAGTATTAGCAGATTCCTCCCTATCAGCCAACTCTGCCTTCGTATCCTGTCTGTACAGGGGAAAAGTGAGATGCATGGCTTGGGGAAATTTCAAAGCACTCATTTACAAAATTAAAACAAACTGAAAAAAAAAAAAAAAAGAAAAAAGAAAAAATATGTTGTATAAGATTCTAGACTATTAGAAGTCCAGCAATTGAGACTTCAGTTCCTGCTGCTCTCAATACATTGAGGTCCTCTCCTATTTCAAAGTTGCTAATATTCATTTTGTGACCAAATACTTACTGAGCACCTGCATTATGCTAAGCATTTACCAATGAAAAGTGTGAGAACAATGCGCTGTCTGCCCTCGTGGAGTCTACACTGTGGTGAAAGAATTAAGACAAGGCAGGGCCTAGGCCTCCCACAGTGTCTGGCACATCACAGGCATTGCTGAATGAGCGAGAAACACAAGCAGAGTAAGACTGCAAAAAGAACAAACGCTTTGGTAGTTCATAAAAGGAAGAAATCACGCCACATTTCCTTTTCTTATCTCTTCTACTGCTGACATTTGAAGTACAGTTGGAGTAATGATCATTGATTCACTGATTTAGTCAACAAATGAGAAGCTCCTATGACAAGCATTAGAACTATAGCAAAGAACAAGTCAGATATGGCACTTCATGGAGCTGACAGTCTCCAGGAACCACTTTATCCAAGACGACGGCAGGGCAAACACTACCCTCAAGTCCTCCTTTGGACAAGCTCATGGTTGCCATCTCAGACAAGGGCATAGCATAAATCTGAGGGGCTGAGAAATCCTTATCTCTACAGGTTAAAAGACCCACTTCCTACCCAACAAATAAAACAGAGAAAAACATACACTTGACTGATACAAACAACTTTGAAAGTTCTGAGAGCTAGACATAAAACATGTTACACTCTGGGGACAAATGACTCAACAGGTTGTTTAAATGCCATGGTTAATTGTAAGGTATAAATCTTCACTTGTCATTTACATTAGAGAATGAATTCTTTTAATACCTGAATAGAAAAGTGAAAGTTGTGGCATTGCCAAACAATTTTTAGGAAATTAATCATTGAACTATATAACCAAGGTCCACACACCTATATTATTACTATTTACATAAAAGGAATATTCAAGGATACTGTGATGGTCAGTTACATACACATGTTCACACATTACATTTATTCCCTTTCTTTCTCTCCTCCGTTTACTACTCTTTCCACTCACCCACTGTCTGGGCTGGCAACTCAGAATTAATCACTGGCTCCACTTCACTCCCATAAAATGTTTTTTGTGCCACCAGTAGAGCATTTATCACTTCTTTTTATATTTGTGTTACTAGATTATGCCCTCCTCCTGAGGGCAGAAGCCATAACTTTATCATCTTTTTTCTCAGATGCCTACCACAGTGCACAAAACACAGCTAGTGCTCAGCATTTATTGAATTTAGTAATTCAACTGCCCATTCTGCATCAGCTGAGCCATCCACAAAATATAAGTATTAATAACCAGCGTTTGGAGAAAAATATCCCTAAATTAAGCCAATCCCCTTCTCTGCTGAAGCCTTCTCGGAGCATAATGAGGAAGCAATGCAAATGTATACCACCTAACTGCTAATGGCTTTTTGATTTTTATCGCCTAAAAGCATATTTGAGAGGATCCTGTGCAAGGGCACAGAGATTTTCTGACAAATATGAATGCAAATGAAGGCACTTCATATGTAAAGATAATCAGTGACTTGAACTTCAGATACATCTGTAATAAATGGGTAAAAACAAGTCAGTTTTGGTTTAGAACTGACATTTTCAGTCTTGGATTAATTCTGTAAGTGGAGAACAAAACAAATAAAAGGCAAAAAAGGTCTACCAAAAGTGGCTTGACCTGTCTCCAGCCAAAGTGAGTTTCGCATCATTGAACGTTCTAAAATAGACTTGAGATGGTCACTTGTCAGAGATACTGTGAGAAATATGCAAACAACAGATCAAGAAATTCAACTGAATGACCTTTAAAGTCCTTTCCATTCCTGACATTCTGAGATTTTTAAATCAGTACACACACACACACACACACACGCACGCATAAATAAAATGCCTGCCTGAAATAGATGAGAGTAACAAAACATAACAAAAAATCTTTTCCCAAGACAAAAAGGAAAGCAAATATTTGTTTTCTAAAGAAAGAATAGACCATTTATTTTCAATGATAGCACGTAGGATAGGGATTGGAAATGTCAATACTCTCTCTATAGGACCTAAGCTAATAAAGACATATCATTCAATCAAATAAAATTATTTTATTTAGCATCTATCTGCGAGGCAAAATTTTAGGTGCCAGAGATACAGGAGTGCATTAGTTACAGCATTACGGTTGTAACAAACTGTCACCAACTTAAAGGCTTAAAATTTAATTATCACAAATTTATTATCTTAACAGTTCGTTCTGGAGGTCAGAAGTCCAAAATGGGTCATATGAGGCTAAAATCTAGGTGTCAACAGAGTTGCATTCCTTCTGGAGGCTCTACGGGCCATTTCCAGCTTACAGAGGCTGCCCACACTCCTTGGCTTGGGACCACATCACTCCAGTATCTGCTTCTGTTGTCATATCTCTTCTAATTCTCCTGCTTGTCTCTTTCCCTTATACGGATTCCTGTGATAACACTGGGCCCATCTGGATAATCCAGAATAATCTCCCCATCTCGAGATCCTTAATTTAACATCTGCAAATGTAAGCAAACACATTCACAGATTCTGGGGATGAGGACATGGACATCTTTGTGAGAATATTATTCAAAGAGTGAAGAAACAGAAAAGACACTGCTATTAGGGGGCTTGTACTCCAGTGAGAAGATAGAAAATAAATATATAGATATGTTACATAAAGTCAGGTAGTGACAAGGGTAATGCAGAAAAATAAAGCTAGGTAAGGTGCTACATTAGAGAGGGTGATGAGGGACAGCCTCTCTGACAAGGTAACATTTGAGCAGATATCCTAATGACAAGAGGTAGTCAGCCATGGGAATTTCTAAGAATGTTCCAGGCAGAGGGAACATAATTGCAAATACCCTAAAAAGACAAGAACATACTTGGCGAGCTAAGAAACAGTAAACAGGCCAGTGTGGCTGGAGCAGGGTGAGGGAGAGGGAGAGTGGTGGAAAATGAGAGGGAGCCAGGGGCCAGATCATGAGGGGCTTTGTAAGCCAGGGTAGAAACTAAGATAGGAGGGGTAATGGTCCAGAAGCCAAGCAAGGAAAGAGTTTCAAGGAAGGAGTGATCACCAGAATCAACTGCTGCAGAGAGGCTGACTGATATGTTGTAGATGCTCTTAGGTGCTATCGAGTCCATTCTGACTCACAGCAACCCTATGTACAACAGAATGAAACACTGTCCACTCCTGTGCCATCCTCACAATTTTTGCTATGTTTCAGCTCATTGTTGCACAGCCACTGTGTCAATCCATCTCACTGAGGACCTTCCTCTTTTTTGCTGACCCTCTACTTTACCAAGCATGATGTCCTTCTGCAGGGACTGGTCCCTCCTGATAAACCTGTCCAAAGTATGTAACATGATGTCTCGCCATCCTCCCTTCTAAGGAGCATTCTGACTGTACTTCTTCCAAGATGGGTGTATTCACTCTTCTGGCAGTCCATGGTATATTCAATACTCTTCGCCAATACCATAATTCAAGGCATCAATTCTTCTTTGGTCTTCTTTATTCACTATCCAGTTTTCACATGTATACGAGGCAACTGAAAATACCATGGCTTGGGTCAGGTGTACCTTAGTCTTCAAGGTGACATCTTTGCTTTTTAACACTTTAAAGAGGTCTTTTGCAGCAGATTTGCCCAATGCAATAGTCATTTGATTTCTTGACTGCTGCTTCCATGGGCATTGATTATGGATCCAAATAAAGTGAAATCCTTGACAACTTAAATCTTTTCTGTTTATCGTGATGTTGCTTATTCGTCCAGTCATGAGGATTTTTGTTTTATGATGAAGTGTAATCCATATTGAAGGCTGTAGTCTTTGATCTTCATCAGTAAATGCTTCAAGTCTTCTTCACTTTCAGCAAGCAAGGTTGTGTCATCTGCATATCGCAGGTTGTTAATGAGTCTTTCTCTAATCCTGATGCCCCAGCTTCTTGGATTAGTTGCTCAGCATATAGACTGAATAAGTATGGTGAAAGG
Organism: Dugong dugon; assembly: GCA_030035585.1. Classification (NCBI taxonomy): domain Eukaryota; kingdom Metazoa; phylum Chordata; class Mammalia; order Sirenia; family Dugongidae; genus Dugong; species Dugong dugon. The sequence goes on from CM057465.1 coordinate 49,779,612, forward strand.
ACACAACCCTCACGCATACCTTTCTTGATTTTAAACCATACAGTAGCCCCTTGTTCTGTTCAAATGACTGCCTCTTGGCCTATGTACAGGTTCTGCGTGAGCACAATTAGGTTTTCTGGAATTTTCATTCTTCACAATGTTATCCATAATTTGTTATGATCCACACAGTTGAATGCCTTTGCATAGTCAATAAAACACAGGTAAATATCTTTCTGGTATACTCTGCTTTCAGCCAACATCCATCTGACATCAGCAATGATATCCCTCATACCATGTACTCTTCAGAATCCAGCTTGAATTTCTGGCAGTTCCCTGTCGATGTACTGCTGTAACCATTTTTGAATGATCTTCTGTAAAATTTTACTTGTTTAAGATATTAATGATATTACGATGAGTCACTGGGATCTTGACACGAGTGGTTTCAGTGGAATGGTGCAGACAAAAGCTAGACTGAAGCAGGTTCAGGAGAGAAGAAAGTGAAGAAATTAAGACTGTGAAAATAGGCAACTCCTTTGAGGAGTTTTGCTGTAAAGGGGAGCAAAGCAACAGGACAGAAGCTGGAAAGGTATGAAGGGCCAATACTCTTCATTTTTAAAGGTAATAAATATATTACAAATGCATGCTGATGGAAAAGGTCGAGTACAAAGTGTTGTGGGATAGTGATAGTGAAGGGATAACTACTCGGTAATGGGTTGGCAGTGCCAAGGGCCCCTGGCAGTTTGTATAAATAAATTTAAGGGAGATCAGTCAGTATTGCTGTGTACTCAAATTCAGCTGATTGGGTGTAGACAAATACTGGGCAGAGAAATAGATCACCTAGATTGGAGTTTTTCTGGGCGAGGACAACAGACAGAGTTGAGGACATGAGCACGGCTATAATGATGGACAGTAGAATCTAAGCTGGGTAAAGGAGAGAGGCAAAGACATAAGTCATGGCCAGTGAAAAGGCAATAGGCTAAATGGATTGGAGGTCCTTGTGGGGTTAAAAAATGACCAAAATTGGAAGACTAGAGGAAGTGGTGGCCAAAGAGTGGGAGGCTTTTCACTGAGTTCACCAACAGCACAAAAAGGATTCAGACAATCACTGAGTTCATCTAAGAATCCTGACATAGGGTGGCTATCTTTCAGAAGTGACTCAGAGTACTGCTCTATCTCTGGTTCTTTCCCTAAGATCAAAAGCCAGTATTGAACAAGGAGTGAATGGACCAACAGAGAAAACAGAGGGGGGAACAATGTCAGGAAAGGTATGTGTCAGGGTTGTATCCTTCCACCATACTTCTTATTCAATTTGTATGCTGAGCAAATAATCCGAGAGGCTGATCTATGTGAAGAAGAACATGCATCAGCATCAGAGGAAGACTCCTGAACAACCTGCGTTATGCAGATGACACAACCTTGCTTGCTGAAAGTGAAGAGGACTTGAAACACTTACTGATGAAGATCAAAGACTACAGCCTTCAGTAGAGATTACACCTCAACAGAAATAAAATAAAAATCCACACAACTGGACCAATAAGCAACATCAAGGTAAACAGAGAAAAGATTGAAGTTGTCAAGGATTTCATTTTACTTGGATCCAAAATCAACACCCATGGAAGCAGCAGTCAGGAAATCAAATGACACATTGCTTTGGGCAAATCTGCTGCAAAATTTAAAGTGTGAAAAAGCAAAGACGTCACCTTGAAGACTAAGGTGAACCTGACCCAAGGCATGGTATTTTCACTTGCCTCATATGCATGTGAATGAAGACTGAAGAAGAATTGATGCCTTTGAATTATGGTGTTGGCAAAGACATTGAATATACCATGGACTGCCAGAAGAACAAATTTGTCTTGGAAGAAGTACAGCCAGAATGCTCCTTAGAAGTGAGGATGGCAAGACTTCATCTCACATACTTTGGACATGTGATCAGGAGGGATCAGTCCCTGGAGAAGGATATTATGCTTGGTAAAGCAGAGGGCCAGTGAAAAAGAGGAAGACCCTTAATGAGATGGATTGAGACAGGCTGCAACAATGGGCTGAAGCATAACAACAATTGTGAGGATGGTGCAGGACCAGGTAGTGTTTCATTCTGTTGTACATAGGGTTGCTATGAGTCAGAACCAACTCGATGGTGCCTAACAACAACAAAAGTCTGTTGTTCCTGACGGAGAGAACCCCATCTCATCTATCTTAAATACCTGTACAGTGTGTTGTATATCCTGATCACGTCTGATTTAAAAGTATTTCTAAGAGAAAATCAGAGAATGTCATATGAAAGCTGCATCTTCCAAACTAAATTTGCTGAGCTGAGAAAGACTTCTTATTTTTCCCTTGGGAGAAATCACGCCTCCTTTTCTAAAAAAAGCCTTCAGGCTTTGGGGGAATAAGTTTTTATAGAAAGTTTTGATTTTTTTTCTTTAAATTGGCAATTTCATTTTTTGTCAGAAGAGTTGAAAAACACTCCTGTGTGTACCTATCAACTAGAATGTGTGAATGATTAATTTCGCCCCTTAGAAAAGATAACTGAGGCCATAAATCTACTCTTTGTCTTTAATTTTTATATTCATCTCTAGAGACTTGTTAATTTTGAAGCCATGAATGGGTAGGATAAAATTAGGATAAATAAAATCTGCACAAAAATTTTTCTTCTCTGTTTCACTACTTACATTACTAGGAAAACATAAACTATAAAATTCTTAAAGGAAGATCTGCCTCCTAACAGCCTGTGCTGAGTGTAGAACAAAGCACTGCACTAGATAGATCCTCGTTAATAATAAAGCACAGGCAAAAATTCTTGGAGTGGGGGGTTGGTAGCCAGTGAAATGGAATTAGCATTCTCTCTTCTGAGTCAATATTAAACCAAACAGGCTACATATATTATTTCCAGTATTCTATACAAATAAAACACCAACATTATTTTCTGTAAATTCAAGAGGAAAGACACAAAGCTATTACTTCTTTGTAAACCCTGTTGCCGTATCTCTTATTATCCTTATTATTGCTTTCATATAGAATTCAACCAAAGATCATTTATGCAGCAAGCTAAAATGACTAGCAGAAATCAAACACCATTATTTATAATTATTCCCCACTCTTTGATTAAAAAAGGTGCATGTGTGCACGCATGTGTGTGTGTGTGTGAAACTAAATTCTGTTGCAGGTAATAGCTCGTATTACTCAAGGACGGAAAAAGATAAATATTATATTCAAGTACATAATGTTGTTGTTGTTAGTTGCTGTTGAGTAGATTCTGACTCATGGTGACCCCATGTGTGCAGAGTAGAACTTCTCCACAGGGTTTTCAAGGCTGTAACCTTTTGAAAGCAGATTGTCAGGCCTGTCCTCTGCAGCGCCTTAGGGTGGATTTAAACCACCTACCTTTCAGCTAGATATATAGTAGTCATGTGCTTAACCAGTGGCTGTGCCACCCAGGGACTCCCCAAGTAGGTATTACATTTTGGAAAAAAATGGAGGCTTGGCATGGGAAGTCATATTTGGTTTCGTTTCACCCACAACATGTCTCAGAGAAGCCATTTGTTCACCTTCTGGAGTTCTGCCCTCTTTGCATGCACAACAGCAATCTAGTAAAATTTATATGAGTGAATAAAAAATGCAACCTCACTACAACACTAATATTTTTTAATCAATAAATAATACTTCTTATTTATTTGATAAAAACTGATTTTTTTACAAGTTCCAGCATGCTTTAAAAAGAGTCAAATGCATACACATGAAACGTATAAAGAATAAAGCATTCACAATACCCCCAGCTTAAGGAATAGTATTACAAATACAGTTGGAGTACTGTATACTCTTTTCTGATCCATTTCCTTTCCTTTGCCTCTTCGAGGATATCACCATCTTGAATACGGTTGTCTGTCATTCCAAAGCATGTCCTTTTAATTTTATTATATATGTAGACATCTCTAAACAACACTATTGTTTTTGCATATATTAGAACTTCATATAAAAGAGCAACATATTAAATCATTTTGTTATATTTTGTTAATCTACACTACTTGTTAGATTTGTTTGTGGTGATATATATAACTCTAGCCCACTTATTTTCACTGCCAAATTCCAGTAACTATCTATTTCACAATTTATGTATCCATTCTACTGTTAACCAACATTAAACGCTACCGTGAGCATCCTTGTAAATGTCTCCTTGTATACAGGAATCAATGACTGGAGGAGGACATCATGTTTAGTGAAGTAGAGGGCCAGCAAGGGAGAAGGAAATCCTGGATGAGATGGATTGGCATAACAGCCGCAATGATGGACTTGAACATGCCAGAGATCGTGTCCTAGTCATCTAGTGTTGCTATAACAGAAATATCAAAAGTGGATGGCTTTAACAAAGATAAATTTATTCCCTCACAGTCGAGTAGGCTACAAGTGCAAATTCAGGGCATCAGCTCCAGAGGAAGGCTTTCTCTCTCTGTCGGCTCTGGAGGAAGATCCTTGTTATCAATCTTCCCCTCGTCGAGAAGCTTCTCAGCACAGGGACCCCAGGTCCAAAAGACGCACTATTCTCCTGGCTCTTGTTTCTTGGTGGTATGAGCCCCTGCCAAATCTCTGCTTGCTTCCCTTTCCTTTTGTCTCTTGTAAAATAAAAGGTGATGCAGGCCACACCCCAAGGAAAAGGGAAACTTCCTTTACATTGGATCAAGGATGTGATGTGACCAGCTGTAAGGGTGTCACATCCCACCCTAATCCTCTTTAACACAATCTAATCTTGCCTTATTAACCACAGGCAGAGATTAGGATTTACAACACATAGGAAAATTACATCAATCACAAAATGGAGGACTATACTGGGAATCATGCCCGGCCCGCCCTGTTGGCCCTAGTACATGCCACAAACAACCCATTCCAGCAACTGTCCTTCAGCTGGACCTCCTTGCAGCACCATAGCTGAGCGTCTGGCCCTGCCCATTGGATAAGGAGGTGAAAAGTATCCTGCCCACGATGAGCAAACAACAAAGAACACACATACCGCCTGCTCAGACATAACCAAATAAAACAAAAAAGCAGTACAAACCAAACAAAACTACAATCAGTAAATGACAAAAATAACTACTGAATGTCCCGAAGACACCAGACAATATCAAAACATATAAAAACACAGGACAGGATGGTTCCAGTAGGCATCCAAAATAAAACACCAGATGATCCAGTAGAAGAAAAGACACTAGAACTACCTGATAGGGAATTCAAATTTCTCCCCAGTCAATGGACTTTGGGTCTTTGTCAAATATCAGCTGCTCACAGGTGGATGAATTTATGTCTGGATTCTCAATTCTGGATACTGAGCGTCTTTTTGAGGGCAAATACTGTATTTATTTATTGTTCTAGTCACCATCCAGCATAATGTGAATACAACTATGTGATTACAGAATAACAGCAATGTATATTCATAGCTAGGTACTGAGAACCAACCTTCTATTTATCATTCATTAAATTATTTGAAACACAACAGTGAAAGGTTTCTATGTGGACTCAGCACATACAGTGTACATTGTATTAAAACCAAAACCAAAACCAAACCCATTGCTGTTCAGTCAATTCCGACGCATAGCGATCCTACAGGACTGAGTAGAACCACTCCATAGGGTTTCCAAGGAGCAGGTGGTGGATTCGAACTGCCAATCTGTTGGTTAGTAGCCAAGCTCTCAACCACTGGGCCAGCAGGGCTCCAGTACATTATATTGGTTGACTTTAATTTGGATTTGCAAAATAATGAAATCTTTCCTCATCTTCCCCAAATAGATGTAATTTCTCCTCCCTCCAAGTCTCTATAATAATTCAATTTTGCATCTTAAGATAACTATCAAACATTTCCTTGCATTTCTGCTATTTTTGATATCATATCATTATCTGCAATATCATATAATATGGCGGTTATATTAATGGGACATCAGATCACACAGACTTGGGTTTAATCCTGTCTCTCTTTGTACTTAATGTATAACCTTGGTCAAGTTACTTAACCTCCTGAAGCCTTAGTTTCCTCATCTGTAAAGTGGAGATAATAATACTGGACTACATTATAAGGTTGTGAGCATGTAAATAAAGAAATTAATCTATAGTTTGTGTTCAATGACCTATCATCATATTATCATATTGTGTCTCCTTCTGCACCCACTAACTTCTAAACTGCACCTTTCTAGAAGGTAGAAGCTGTAGCTCACTTTCTTTCAGACAGCAGACAACATGCTCAGTATCTTCTGTGTATGGCACACATAAAATAATTAACAAAAGTTTGTTGAAATAAACTTTTTCCCCCTCACCTATCTATGTGTCTGATTTCTTAATAATAAGCTATTTAAGGGTAGGTGAGAGTTCAATAAGTAAATAAATAAGCCATGCTAAATAAATGTTAACTGAGTAGTAAATGAACAAAGTATATGCTGAATGCACATTTAAAATGAAAATCACTGTTCAATAAACCCCAAACAAAAATTTACTAAGACATTTTCAGATGTAGTTTAAAAAAGAAAGAAGGGTTTCCTTTTCAGACAGCTGACTGAAAAATATATAATACTTAGTAGACAAAGATTCCACATCTATTTAAAAATTCTGGTCCTCATCTTCTTTCTCCTGCCTCACTCCAACCCCACCCAATAACGCTGCCAACCTGGTGTCCATAGTTCCCTAAATTCACCATTCTCCCTCTAACCATCTGCCCCCATCCCAACTCTCCAGCACACATGCCCACTCGCGCACACACGCACGCGCACACACACACTCCTTATTTAACCACCCCACTAATGTACTCCCATGGAAACCTCGGTGGCATAGTGGTTAAGAGCTATGGCTGCTAACCAAAAGGCTAGCAGTTCATATCCACCAGGCACTCCTTGGAAACTGTATGGGGCAGTTCTACTCTGTCCTATAGTGTCACTATAAATTGGAATTGACTTGGCAGCAACGGGTTTTTTTTGGAATGTACTCTCATAGCAACTTATGCATATATCACTATCACTGGACTTTTGAGTCTTTCATCTGTATATTCCCATTGCTCGGTATATAACAGGTAATCAACAAATGTACTGAACAGAAGAAAGAATAATTCATACTAGGTGCCTCCTTTGTTCACCCCTCCCCCCCACTCACTGTTCAACCCACTTCATACTGGCTTGCGCCTGTATTTTTCCATCAAAAAAGCTCTCCAAAAGGATACCAATAATCTCTGCTAAATCTCAATCCTTCCATTGACTTTCAGCAATGTTGACTACTCCCACCCTTCTTGAAACACTCCTCCTTTGGTTGCATAATACCACACTCTCCTTGTTTTCCTGCTACTTGTTCATACTTCTCTATTTCCCATGCAGGTTCATTCTCTTCCATGAGACCATTAAATGTTAAAATTCCCCAAGACCTAGTCCTAAATCTTCTTTTTACTCTGTACTCTCAATTCAAGCAATATTATCTAAACCCACATCTTCAACTACCATCTATATGGAGAAGACTCAGGCATTTAAATTTTCATCCAGACCTTTCCTTTAAGCTCCAGATATGTATACACAATTGCACACCTGCCATGTACTCTTGTATGTCTCAAAGACACATCAGATTCAGTATTTCCAAAATGGAACTTGTGATCACAGACTTGATCCTCTCAAAAGTTTTCCTACACAGATAAATGGCATATCATTGTACAAGCTAGATATCTGGAAATTATCCTTGATAACCACCTTCTTACCCTCAATTTATTACAAATCCTACCACAAATCACTTATATGTCTCTCAAATTAATTTGGCTCTCTTGATCTCCATCCACTTGGATGATCCTAATCCCAGCTATCTTCTCCTTCAGTACTGGACCACTGATGTAGTCTCCTAACTGGTTTCCACAAGGACAAATTCCTGAAAAGGCCTGCATGTTCTGATCCCTACATTCTTCTACAGGTTCACTTCACATAACACCTCACCCCACCCCTTTCCCAGACTCCAGCCTTCTTTCAGCTCCTAGCATACACCAAGCTCCTCCACAAGACACAGCCTTTGCATATTCAGTTCCCTCTGCTAAGAACATTCCAGGACTCCTAATCCTGTCACCTCAACTCCTTCTTAAACTTTAGGTCATTTTTAACAAACAGTGCTGAGACAATTGAATCTCTACATGCAAAAGAATGAAGTCGGACCCCAACCTCACAACATATATAAGAATTAACTCTAAATGTAAGTGCTAAAACTATAAAACTCTTGGAAAACATAGGAGTAAATCTTTGTAACCTTGGATTTGGCAATGGTTTCTTAAATATGACACCAAGAACTCAAGCAACAACAGAAAAGAATCGATAAATTTGACTTCATCAAAATTTAAAACTTTCGTGCTTCAAAGGGCACCATCAAGAAAATAAAAAGATAACATATAGAATGGGAGAAAATATTTGCAAATTGTATATCTGATAAGGTACTTGTATCTAGAATATTTTTTAAAAATTACAACTCAATAATAAAAAGACAAGTAACTCAATTAAAAAATGGTCAAATGGCCCTGAGACAATCTTTAAAACTTAAACCAAAAATACCCCCTGAAGTCTTCTTAAAACCAAACAGAAGTTTAGCTTAACTAGTAAAGAGTGTCTGCCTTGAGCATTGTGCTCTTCTAAGATATATCTATATGGGATCAAACTGATATTGCAACTCAAAAGATTAAACGGGAAACTTAGTGAGTTTATGTTAATGGGGGCAGAACAACTTGGAAAAGAAGGGTGAGAATGGTTACACAACTTGAAGAATGTAATCAATGCCAGTGAATTGTACATGTAGAAATTGTTGAATTGGTGTAGGTTCTGCTGTGTATATTCTTGACGACCACAATAAAAATAAAATTATAAAAATGATCAAAGGATTTGACTAGATATTTCTCCAAAGAAGATATATAAATGGCCAATATGCTCAACATCATTAGTCTTCAGGAAAATGCACATCAAAACCATAATAAGATACCACTTCACATGCACTAGAGTGGCTATAATAAAAAAAAAGGCAATGACAAGTGTTGATGAGGAGGTAGAGAAACTGGAATCTTTACACCCTGTTCGTATGAATGTAAAATGGTGCATGCAGCCACTTTGGAAAACAGTTTGGCAGTTCCTCAAAAGGTTAAACATAGAATTACCATACAACTCACCACCCCTAGGAATATACCCAAAAGATTGAAAGCAGGGACTCAAACAGATACTTGTACACCAATGTTCATAGCAGCATTATTCACAATAGCCAAAAGGTAGAAACAATCCAAGTGTCCATCAATAGATGAATGGATAAGCAATATGTAGTATATATGTACAATGGAATATTCTTCAGTCATAAGGAGAAATGAAGTTCTGATACATGCATGAATGAATCTTGAAAACATAACACTAAGTGAAAGAAGCCAACAGAAAAGACCATGTTATATGATTCCATGTGTATGAAATGTCCAGCACAGACAAATCTACAGAAAATAGATTAGTGGTTGCCTAGGGCTGGAATGGCGGGGGAAGGGAGACAACGAAGGGATTGTCAGGAAGTGATGGCTAAAGGATAAGTAGGGTTTCTTTTTGAGGTAATAACAGTATTCTAAAATGACTGCGGTGATGGTTGCACAAATCTGAATATTCTAAAAACCACTGAATTCTATATTTAAATGGGTGAGTTATATGATATATGAATTGTATCTCTATAAAGCTATTTTAAAAAAAGCTTTAGATTAGCACTTTTCAAACTTTGACGAACACACAAATCATTTGGGGATCTATTAAAATACAGAGTCTAATTCAGCACATTTAGGGTGGGACCTGAGAATCTGCTCCAGGTGATGCCCAAACAATCTGTCCATGGACCACGTTTTAAGTAGCAAGCCTTTAGATCTCAGTTCAAACTGTTTCTAAGAAATTGTCTATGATCTGATCTCATCCCTATTCTTGGTCTAGTTAAATGCCCCCTAATTCATACCCTTATTGTACATGTAATTCTCCATGATGGTTTTTGCTCACCATTATAACCTACTTCTCCCCACACCAAGATCCTACCACAGTACATGGCAAATTTATTTTTATGAAATGAATGAATACTGTCCACTGAGGCAACCTCTGACTCAGGCCGAGTCATTATCCTTCTTTCATAGTGCTAACACTACAAGGCTCACCACCCTGAGTTCAACTCCTACAGAAATCCAGCTCATCATTACTTGGTACTCCAAGAAATTTTCTGTCCCTGCCAAGGTTCACTCATTTGGGCTCTGCAGAGCTATGGCTAGAAGAGTAATTAATGCCATGTACTGGCCTTTCCACTCTAACATAGCTGACTGGCCATAGTCTCCACGTACAGTCTACCAATACTCCAGATTTTCTTGTGCTAGGTATATAAGAAGCAGAGGAAAACAAGTAAATCCTGGTTATTGTGGTCAGATCCAAATATCCCACCCTTCTATGAGGAATGGGGAGGGAGGGGGGAGGCAGGCAAAAAGACATAAACTTTTAATACATCCTGATTTTTTTCCATTCAAAAATTTTTGTCTAGATTCTCACAAAATTTATTTGTTCTTATATTTGGGAAAACAATTTTGACTAAAATATGAAGAAAAAAATTATTTCAGTTAATGGCTGGATACAACAACTAGAACACAGCATGAAATTAAGTTGTGATGGGAGAATACAGTGGAAGAGCTTAACTACAAAACACACAAGACAGACAGAAGCAATGCCATCATTGCTAAGAGAACTGCCTGGAAAGAGTGTCAAAGTGAAAACTAAAAACAAACAAAACATATTCACAAATATATTCAGAGTTTGGGATATAAACTCGTGACTGTCGTTTCCCTTAACTAATAAACACATAAAAATAGTCGAGTCCTTAGTAGCAGAAAACGTTATTAATATAATATCTCAGAAAATTGTTCTCTTAACAAAAAGTTTTAAATACATTTAAAGGGAAAGGTAGTTTATTCTGAAATTTCAGTTTTTTTTTTTTTCTTCCCCTCAATGTTAGCTATTTAGTAAATGTATCATCAGTATAGTCGACTGGAAAACAGTAACATATTTTCTTCAGTAATCTCCTTTGCTTGAAATTTCCCATAACATTTAATTGGATATCAAACAAAGATTGTTTCTCTTGGGGGTGAGGGGAAGGAGGAAAGGACTCTGCAACATAAGTACACAAAATATAAAACAGCCATTTGTTCATAGCATTTATAGTTCACAGAACACTTACTTACATAAATGATTTCTAAAGGAATGAACAAAACAATTGTTTAAATGGTGTTAGCATCTTCATTTTTTTCCCAGTAATTTTACTGTGTACTGAATTTTGCAAAAAGAATACAGAATTTTCTAAAAGCACACATCTAGGAGAGTACATTTTTTTTAGTCAAATTATTCAAATTTTCAACGGATTCTCCAAAACACAAGACTGTCTTCACTGTATGTGACGGTGCATTTCCAGTTCTACTTAAAATAAGTAAGTCCCCAACATGCACACTTCTGAATTTAGAATAACATTTACTCAGCATGGTAGCTTGCCTGATGCTAGATGTCATTTAAAATAAAATCATTTTATACAATGTCAACCTTATAGAATGGATAAAGTAGGACACAAATTCATTTTACTGAACCTGAAACTTCAAACATAAAAAATGTCCAAGTGAACCACAAAATTTCTTTGAAAGTGCCACCTATGGGGGTAAGGTATAACATCATAACACAGATCTATTAAATAGTCAAGCTAAAAAAAGAAACGCCAGTGGAGTGTGAGGAGCTGTGAAGAGGGAGTGACTGGAACTGTGGGTATTCATGATCTGAGAAAACAATGGCCAGAGAGAAAGAAAGGCCCAAGGAGATGGTCTGGTCTCTGAAAATAGCTGCACAGATATAAAAGTACCTCAAAGAAAAACCAAATGGGCATACTTTTGAGCTGTGCCCATAAGATTTCCAACCTAATAAACTGAAGGTAATGACCAAGAACACAAAGATGTATTTAAAATAAAAGATAATGGAAAATAGGACTCACTTAATCAAAAACAAAAACTATAACTGAATCTGATGGAAACTGATGTTTTCATCCATTTCACGAAGGAAATAATACCTGCACACACCAGAGCAAGCAGCAATAACACCAAAGAACCACTCCCTCCCAACACACATGTGATTCCTGTTTTTCTGAAAAAACAAAAAATGAAAATTAGTGGTGGCATGAGGGTTGGAGTCTAGGGGGAGCAATAAAAGAAAAGTAACAACAAAGCCCTGCCAAGGGAGGTAAAGCCATTCGATTGTTATGAGATTTAAAGATATTAGATAGGCTGAATAAGGAAGCTATATCCACACAAGTAGGCTTGAACAACATATGACAATCACACTATCTGGTACACCTTCTGGATAATCAGTAAGAGACAAGTGTGTCTAAAACGTAACTCTTTTTGATGAACTTTCTAATACTAAATAAAGGATTTGTGCCCACTAAATTCTGGTACAGAAACCATGGTGGCACAGTGGTTAAGAGTTTGGCTGCTAACCAAAAGGCTGGCAATTTGAATCCACCAGGCACTTCTCAGAAACCCTATGAAGCAGTTCTACTCTGTCATATAGGGTCACTATGAGTCGGAATTGACTCAACGGCAATGGGTATGGGTAAAGTCTGGTACATGCTAAGGATTTAAGGACTTGGCTAGTAGAAACACGCAATGTATATAAAAATCTCCAAGTAGCCTTCACAGCCAGTTATAAGCACTGACTCTTAACGCCTTTTTCCCCATCTGCTCCCAAACTGAAGGTTCTCAATACTCACTTGTGTTGTTGTTGTTTTTCCCCAACCAGAGATACTGATCAAGCCTCTTTGGCTAATATACTTCTATAAAGAAACATTCACTAAGGTTAAGTCATATGGACAAGGAAGCTAAAACCAGGATTCAGAGTGATGGAGCATGTGGTCTGGGTGACTTAACTATTGGGAAGACAGTACGTGCACGGGTTCAGAGTTTGGACTCTGAAGTTAATCCAATCCCATCGCTAGAACCATAGGCATGTAGCAAAAATGCTCTTAAATCTGATTCAGGAAACTTTAAAATACTTGTTTATTATACTTTCCTAGATGAGAAAACTCAAGATGGTAAATTTGGCAATCCTCCTAAATTATTTTATAAATTTAATGTGATCCCAATCAACACTTAAATGGGATGTTTTGGGGGGAAATCTTCAAATTCTGAAGTTCATATGGATAAATAATAGTCCAGAATATCTAAGAAACTTCTGAAGGAAAAAGATGTGCACTGTATTTTTAAAAAATACTCTAAAGTTACAATAATTTAGACAGTGTGATAATGGATCAAGAATAGACAAACAGATCAATAAGATGAAGACAAAGCCTCCAAACATCCAGAGTACATAAGAATTTAATGTTTAATGAAGGTAATTCAAATGAGTGATGAAGGAAATAATACAAGTTTAGAATACTGTTAATTATAAATTTGTACCTCATAGCTACGATTAATTTATCTGAAATTTAAGATTTAAATGTTAAAATGAACAAAACAATAGGAAAAATGGACAAAGCTTATGAATAGGCAAGTCTCAGAAATACAAATGAACAATAATCACGAAAAGAAGTCACAAGTCACTAAAATGCAAATTAACTTGGTAACATTTTTTTGCCTATTAAACTAAGAAAGGCTTTTCAAAAATTAAATAAGTATAATATTTAGTATGTGTAAAAGTGTAGGGGAAATAAGAACTCTCATATGTTACCGGTGGGAACACCAATCTGTATAAACTTCTGGAATGAAATTTGCCTTAAATTTTTTTAAACGTTCTAATCCTTGAATCTAGTAATTCCTCTTACAGAATGTGTCTCTCTCACTTTCAAACACATCCTTCTAATCTAGCTTCGTGATGCTGAGACTGGGGCTCTGCAAAATATAGTTTTATTTTGCCAGTTGGTTCCCTGTTAAGCTCTGCCAGTAAGAGGCACTACAGGGAGACCAGAAGGCCAGAGAAAGTGAAAAGGAAATTGCTCCTCTCTGCTTACTTGGTGTCTTAGTTATCTAGTGCTGCTATAACATAACAGAAGTACCACAAGTAGATGACTCGTTTATTCTCTCACAGTCTAGTAGGCTAAAAGTCCGAATTCAGGGTGCCAGCTTCAGGGGAAGACTTTCTCTCTCTGTGGGCTCTGGAGGAAGATCCTTATCATCAATCTTCCCCTGGTCAAGCAGCTTCTCAGCGCAGAAACCTCAGGTCCAAAGGATGCACTCTGCTCCTGGTGCTGCTTTCTTGGTAGTACGAGGTCCACCTGTCTCTCTGCTTGATTCTTTCTTTTATATCTCAAAAGAGATTGGCTTTAGACAAAATCTAATCTTGTAGATTGAGTCCTGCCTCATTAACATAACTGCCAATAATTCCACCTCATTAACATCATAGAGACAGGATTTACAACACATAGGAAAATCACATCAGATGACAAAATGTTGGACAATCACATAATACTGGGAATCACGGCCTAGCCAAGTTGACAGATATCTTTGGGGGACATACTTTAATCCATGGGTTCCTGTCAGCCTGTTCCCAGAAACCCCCTTGGAGACACTAGTACCAGCTGATCAGTGCCCTTCCTCAAAAGTCTGGGTCCAGCTCTGTGGAGTCTGTCCTCCAGACTCCTGAGGCTGCAGGGCAGGACCAGTCCCATCTCCAAGCTTCTAGGTTCTGAAAACGCTAACCTATTCCTGGAAGACTATACTTCAAAATGTTAACAATGGTATGTGTGTGTTATCTAGTTTTTTTGTTTTGTTTTGTTTTCACTATGCATTCATTCTATAATTAGGAAAGTTATTACTTTAAAAACATATACATTCACACTACACAGTGGTTAAAAAGCATCTACTCCAAAGCTCCAGATAGGATTCAAAACCCAGCTCTGTTACTTACTGGCTGGATGACCTTGGGCAAATTCCAATGCCTTTGTACATGCTATTTGTAGGACACTGAGAAAGAATTCCATTAATAAACACATTTTTTTTCCTTTACAAAATTGGAATCATATAGTTATATACTTTTTTCACTTGATATATGGAATATTTCCCTATGTCATAAACATGAACATGACATAGGGATATACAATTTTTGGTTTTTTAAACTTTTTATTTTGAAATAATTTCAAACTTACAGAAAAATTGCAAGAATAATAAAAAAGGACTCATATACCCTTAATCTAGATTCACCAGTTGTTAGCACTTTGACATATTGGTATATCATTCTTGACCTATCTATTTATCTGTGCCAACTTTATTTTTCTGATCTTTTTTGAGAGAAGTTGCAGACATCATGCTCCTTTGCCTCAATTACTTCAGTGGGCATCTCCTAAGAACAAGACCGTTTTCTTACATAACAACAGTACAACTGTCAAAATCAGGAAATTTACAATTGATACTATTATCTAATATTCAGTCTATATTCAATTTTTCCTGATTGTCCTAATAATGTCCTTTATAGCAATTTTTTCCATGGATCTACAATAAAATCCAGGATCACACATACGGCATTTAGTTGCCATTAAATATGGAACGGCAACATAATATTCCATCCACATACACAGTGATTTAGAAAATAATATTGGGAATCATTATTCCCTGACCTTCAGCATGGAGAAATACGACCAGCTGAAGCTGGGCCCTCATAGATTCACAAATAAACTGGGCCCTGAGATAGACAATAGATGGGACAATCTCAGAAATTAAGGAAGTTTTCACAAAAGGGCAATCGAACAGAATACAAAAGACTTTCTACTCTTTATCTATTAGCATTTAGGGAATAGAAATTTGTTGGACCACTGAAGACCCTCCTGACTGTCGTTACTGAAACCTGTACCAACGGTTGTTAAGAAAGACGATTCAAAATGTAGGATCACAGTTTCTAGCCAATCTGAAAAGGCTAAGCTTTCAATGGTTTTGCCCATTTGTAATGTTAATATTTACAGATGGCTCTGTAATGGTCTTTGGGCAGACACAGCTGTGGCAGCATGCTTGTACGTCTTCCCACTTTTGTCTGTTCTGTGCTATTTCCTTGAACTCGGACAAACATGGCTCTGGCAGCATGGTTGTCCGTTTCCCACTTTTGCCTTTTTGAATATATGCTGAATAAAACTTTCTTTTTGCTTTACTCAGCTTTGTGATGTTCTTCCCCTACAACAATAGTATACTTCTTATTTAACCAATACTCTCTTAAGGGATATTTGGTTTGTTTTTATTTTTTTAATTTTGCTATTGTAAATAATGCTGGAATAAACATCCTTGAATGGAAATCTTCATGTGTACATCTTATTACTTCTTCAGAACAATCCGCTATGTATTATTCAGGGTCCAGTCAGAAAAACAGAAACAACAGTTACTTAAACAGAGAGGATTTAATATAAGGACTTGCTTAAACAGGGTTCGAAGTTTGGAAAGGCTTAAAAGGGAGCACTGAGGCAACAATAAATAGTAACTGCATGAAGTAACCACCTCCCTAGGGCTGGGAAAACAAAGGAAAAAGGTCGAAGTTATTAGAACTAGACACTTAGGGGCCCCTTGCTGAGCTGGGATGGTTTGTTCACAAGGAGGAAAAAGAATATTCATTAGAAAGACATTCTGAAAAGGAAGAGGAAATGCCTGGCATTCCTTCTCCATCTCCCCTTCAACTTAAAACAATAAATAACTCATGTGTTTTGGTACAATAATCCAAATACATAAAAAGTTAAAGATTTTTGCCACTATAACATTGAAACTTACCAAAATTCTGCAGCGATTTGTAAAGCAATTTAAAAAAATATATACAATATGAAAACTGAGGTTGGTAGTGGCCATCATTATCCCAAGCAAGAGAAAAACAAATTAAATACTGCAGGAATTAGGAAAAAAATAAAACATCAAATTATACTAAACCATTCTTCTATCGTGAAAGTCAATTCCAGTCAGTTTGAAATTTAAATGACAGGGTTTGTTTGGCTGATTTAAAGCAATATGGCTTTATTTATCCTTGAGGATGTATGATTGTATACACAGTATGATATCTTTTACTGATGCCTGACCGTCTCAGAAAGTAAAATCAAAGATACTGAAAGACACAGAAAGGCAAGGACCAGCATTGAGTCTTAATAGCCAGCTCACTCAGACTCTGGAGTTTTTAAACTCTCTGAAGCCCTAAAATATTTTACATAGCTTGACCTCAAAAAGCACAAAAACTGACTAAAAAATTTACTTTAGGAGACTTGCTGAGAATGTCCAACAAATAATTAACTGTTCAGTGGCTAAATAACGAAAGGAGAAAAACTTTACAGACAGCACCAGATAACCAAAACCAAATGGGTATAGATGTGCAGAACAGCTGAAAGCCAAGTTCACTATTTTCCGTGAAACTTCGACAGACCCACAAATGGCATTTAGCTCCAGAGTTAACCATCTTCTAAGTCAGCAGGAAGCTCATTATGGGCTGACAGTCCAGGAGACAAGCACTTTTCAGACTGCCACAGTAGTAATTTCCGGTGTGAAAAGCTCACTGCTGTCCTTGCATTCCTCAGGGTGCATTTCTTCTCATCTCAGAGGATGTTGCTTTTCCATAGAAGAGGAAGGAACCAGTTGTTACTGGATGCGTGGGCTGAGAGCTGACGGGCATTTTCTGCATGCCTCAGTCTCAGCTGTGGGAACTGTGGATGCAGCTTAGATTCCCAGGCCGGTGACAGTCCATCTTACTGTAGCAGTCAGGAGGTCATCGGTTAGAAATACAGTATCTCAGGAAGTTAGAAAGTAGAAAAATACCCGGAACTTCAACATCTCCAGTCCTCCTAAAATGTGCTAATTTTCTAAAGGAAATACTGAAAATTATTTACTCTATTGGGCTCTTAAGTATCAAGTTTTATAAAAATCCTCTTGTAGAGTATCTCTCTTTTTATTAAAAGTTTCTATATAGAAAAGTTTAAGTACTAAATCACATTCACTACTTGATCAACAGGTATAAGGACCAGTTTCACTGCATTAAGTATTATTTGGCTAGGACTATTTTTAATACTTAGCTAATTAGCATATAATTTTTGGTAAAAGAAAGCATTCAGTTAATATAAGTTTTTTTTTTCCTATGACCTTGAAACTTAAGGGAGATGAAGCTCAAAAGAGTAAAATTTTCAATGTATCTAAAGTAAATACTCTGGACTTAGTGATTACTGTGATTTTTGTTAAAAAGTATACTTCATTTGGAAGAAAAAAAGAAACCCTCTAAGCCGTATTATTGATTTCTTTTTACAGTGGTACTATCCTAGTATGTTTTGCAGATTTTCAGATCTCTGTTTAAAAAAAAAGAAATGCATACTCCCTTTACAGACTA
Source organism: Dugong dugon (assembly GCA_030035585.1). Classification (NCBI taxonomy): domain Eukaryota; kingdom Metazoa; phylum Chordata; class Mammalia; order Sirenia; family Dugongidae; genus Dugong; species Dugong dugon. Next base: position 49,797,929 of record CM057465.1, read on the forward strand.
AAAAGTTTTAGTTTTTTTTTTAAATCCCTGAAACACAGTTTTTAAAAAGGTCAGCCATCACACTTACAACTGTTAGTGATTTTTGTCACATATAGGTCATGATGTACTTCAAATGCAAGCATTCAGTTAATCTGAAAATAGTCTCTTTTCCATCTCTGATATTTTCTCTATCTCTAAAATAGTTTGTATCTGGAAAAAAAACTAAATCTTTTGTTCTCTATTTCTAAATGGAAGAGATCTGTGAAAATGTCGTAATTTCGTTCATTTACTTCTATTAATTATCATGTATATAATTTTTAAATGCCTTTGGTAATTTAATTACTTCACTTCTTAAAATTTTAAAGAGGACTATGTTAAAGTTACTTCTCATACCTTACAAGGAGAAATCCTATTTTACTCCTCTTAAGCATCTTAGAGCTCTAAGCATTTAACTTTTCGAGTTACTGGAGAAAAAATTACCGTATCACACTTGACATATTTACTATCATTTGAAATGGAGACTAGAAGTCTCTTAAGAAAAGGGGGATAAATTTTGTAAGGCACCAGCTATTGAGTTCAGAGACCAGGATTCTACAAATGCCTATGTGCATTTCCTTTCAAATCCTTATAATAGGGGCAGCAGAAATGTAACGCAGGGCCATTGAACCAGGCCTAAAGACAGCGTAAGTATGTTTCCTGTAGGTTAGTAAGTGGTCACAACATTACAAACACATCTAGTTTCAGAAATCATATGCACTAAACTTAAAAAGGAGCCCTGGTGGCACAGTGGTTAAAGTGCTCGGCTGCTAACTGAAAGGCCAGCAGTTCGAACCCACCAGCTGCTCCAAGCAGGAAAATGTGGCAGTCTGCTTCCTTAAAGATTACAGCCTTGGAAACCCTACAAGGCAGTTCTCTGTCCTATAGGGTCCCTAGGAGTCTGAATCGACTCTATGGCAAAGGTTTTTCTGGCAAACTTATAAATCAAATCCCACTTTATAAACTGTTGCAAAGTTAAAAACATAAAAAAGAACCCACCTACCCTCAAATTTAGAGGACATTCATATGTAAATCCAGAAATGTTAGCATATAGAAAAGTAGAGAGAGCAGGAGGTTGTGCAACAGGATTATCCATTGTCCTAGAAAAGCAAGTGGGAATCTGGGGAAAATCAATTACATATTGCTGTTTTACACTTTCAAGGTTACAAATTTTAGTTTTGAGACATTTGGTTTTGCATACACTGTGTTCTTTCAAGTAAGTCTTTCCAAATCTCTCCTTACATAAGCAGTTAGGAACTGGAATAACTATGAACTAGTTATGCAATGTTGTCTAGTAACCAGGATGAACTGTTGCCACAACATTCACAGAAATATTCTCTCTGTATCTGCAAGTTTATTCTTTGCCTGTCCATATATTTTGTCAATACATTAATATTTTTCAGGTAGCAGACACCGTATGACAATCTCCAAGGGAGTGTGTAACTTTTTTCTTCCTAAAAATAGGCTAAGGTGAAATCTTTCCAAAAGAGAAAACCAGTGCACCTTGTTGAAAGGTGCAAATCTAAAGGAAGGAAGAGTGTATGTTATCACTGCACTTCCCAAAGTCAAGGAACTAGCAGAGTCAGTTGAGCACTTTCCTGATCCCAGAAGATAGAAAAACCACAATTCTTTTTTTCCTCGGCAACCCCTCTGCCAAAATAATGCTGAGCCAGGAGATAACCTAAACTACAGAAATTACTCAGGGCTATACCTTACTGACCCTGGGGGAAGGAGACAGGGTATCCCACAGCTGACATCCAATATGTCAGGAAATCCTTTTGGCTCTATCTTCAAAATATATTCAGAATCCTACCACTTATCATCACCACCTCTGCTACCACACTGGGTCCAGGCACTATTCCTCCTGTCTAATTATTTAATTAGCTTCCTAATTAGTCTCACTCCCAGGCAGAGTGAACTTGTTAAAACATAAGTCAGATCATGTCCCCCCTCACAAGGAAACTTGCACTGTCTGTTTGTCACTCATCATACGGCCTTCTATCATGGCTTCTTCTCATGTGGAGTGCTCTTCCCAAATACTCACATGACTTGTCCCCTTCATTCCTTCAGTTCTTTACTCAAATGCTACCTTTCACATGACTCTTGTCCTGGCCATCCTACTTAAAATTGCACTCCTCTTCCTATTTGCTTTCAGTGGTTTTTTCATCTTTGCATAGCCCTGGTGGTACTGTGGTTAAAAGCACCAGGCTGTTAACCAACAGGTCGGAGTTACAACCCACCAGCTGCTCCTTGGTAGAAAGATGTGGCAGTCTGCTTACATAAAGATTTCAGACTTGGAAGCCCTATGGGGCAGTTGTACTCTGTCCTACAGGGTCACTATAAGTTGGAATCGACTCGGTGGCAATGGGCTATATTATATAGTTTACTTTTTTGTCTAAATTGCTTGTCTCCCCTACTAGAATGTAGAATGTAGGTTTCTCTGGGGCAGGTATTTTCATTTTGTTCACTCTCCCTAAACCCAAGAAAAGTGAGTGGCAAAGAAGAGTTGCTCAATAAATATTTATTGAGAAACATGTGTGAGTGGGAGTGGGTGCCTCCCTGGATTTTACCACATCTGCTATCTGTTGAGTTAGGCAACTTAAGGACCCGAAACTTGACTGATGCACTTTCGTAACAGTGGTTAAGTATTTTCAGTTACTCTGAGGCATCTACTTATTCTTGCTTTCTCCACCTGGAATGCTTCACTCAAAACTCTACCTGCTCAAAAGTTATATTCTGGAGAAGTCTTCTGGCCCATAATGATCTCTTCTGAATCCTCTCATTAACAGCCTTTCATTTGGCAACCATGTACAGTACATGTATATTAAGACTCTCATTTATCTCTTATACTATTACTTTTTTCTGGCTAGGTTGTAAGTTTCTTGGGGACAGGCAGCCATCTTGGCAATGCCCTCAGCATTTCACATAATGCCTTCATGCAGTATGTTGTTAAACATTTTCACTGATGGAGACACAAAAGACTGTAGATGCTTGATTTTTTTTTCTATAATGTAATTGAAAACTCTCAGTTTATTGTAAAGAATTTATTTGACCCAAAACACTGTCCCTAATTCTACGGAAAGGTGTACACACTTCATTCATACTCTTCATGCTTACCAGAATGAAGATGAAAACACCGTTTCAGTATTCTAAGAAGAGTGTAGTGTTTTTAACAATCAAAGGAACACTAGCAAGAATATTAATTTCCTTTTTTCATTTCCAGGGTAAATAATAATAAAGTTAATATACCAAAATATAGAAATAAAGTTCCCTAAAAAATTATGTAAGTATATAATAAATAAATAAATAAATAAATAAAAAATAAATTTTGATTACAGTTAGTATTTTAAAAAAAAAAACACATACTTTATATTAGGATATAGAATAGAAATTTCTATTTTGCTTGCCTTTCGGGGGGGGTGAGGGAAGGTAGAGTCTAGAACATCCCATGTAGCCACATCATGTCAATACTAAATGTTCTAGTACAAAATTCATGACAAAACCCCAGTTTCGTGTTAATGAAATTAACAAACATATTAAAAGAGCCAGTACATCACTTTACAAAAACTTTTAACAACGAAGCTTTAAAAAAGCAAACTGGTAACAGCTCATTTTAATCCCTGCATAATTTTATCAGATTTCCTGCCTGGCATTACAGACACAAGTACAAGACACAAAGATACCAACTGTTATACTATATGCCATAATTTCTTCTCTGTAATAAGATATCAGAGCATAAATATCACTATCTTTTGGTCTCCAAATCATCTTGAATATATTATTAAATCAAGTCAAAGCAGGAAAGGAAGGCAACTATTTCTTACACTATAATAAAGCTGCTTTTATTCTACTAGGAAATTTGGCAAATTAAGGTGTTTGAAGAATAATCTTTCTTATGTTCCAGCTTGAGGAAATAAATTTCTAAGGAAACTTTCTTTCAGTGTATGAAAACCAACCAAAGAAAGCCCCAAAAGTTACAGTAAACACAATAACAAAAACCAAACTACCTTTAAACATTGTTTTTTTGTTTGCTTTTTACCTTTTAATATTTCTCTGGTTATTTAAATTACAACTACATGCAAAGCTCACATCAGAAACTTTGTTGTTAGGTGCTCTCGAGTGGATTTCGACTCATAGCGATCCTATGTACAACAGAATGAAATGCTGCCCTGTCCTGCTCCATTCTCACAATCTTTGCTATGTTTGAGCCCACTGTTGCAGCCACTGTGTCAATCCCTCTCGTTGAGGGTCTTCCTCCTTTTCACTGACCCTCTACTTTACCAAGCATGATGTCCTTCTCCAGAGACTATTCTCTCCTGATAACACATCCAAAGTATGTGAGACAAAGTTTTGCCATCCTTGCTTCTAATAAGCATTCTGGCTGCTCTTCCAAGACAGATTTGTTCACTTTTCTGGTAGTCCATGGCATATTCAATATTCTTCACCAACACCATAATTCAAAGACATCAATTCTTCTTCCATCTTCCTTGTTCATTGTCCAGCTATCGCAAGCATATGAGGCGACTGAAAACACCATGGCTTGGGTCAGGCGCACCTTAGTCCTTAAAGTAACACCTTCGCTTTTTAACACTTTAAAGAGATCTTTTGCAGCAGATTTGCCCAATGCAATGCGCCATTTGATTTCTTCACCGCTGCTTCCATGGGCATTGATTGCAGATCCAAGTAAAATGAAATCCTTGACAACTTCAATCTTTTCTCTGTTTATCATAAGGTTGTTTATGGGTCCAGTGTGATGACTTTTGTTTTTTTTTACGTTGAGGTGTAATTCATACTGAAGGCGGGATAGTCCTTGATCATCAGTCAGTGATTCAAGTCCCCTTTACTTTCAGTAAACTAGGCTGTGTCACCTGCATAATGCAGGTTGTTAATGAGTCTTCCTCCAATCCTGATGTCCCGTTCTTCTTCATACAGTCCAGCTTTTTGGATTATTTGCTCAGCAGCCAGACTGAAGAAGTATGATGAAACAATACAACCCTCACAGACACATTTTCCGATTTTAAACAATGCAGTATCCCCTTGTTCTGTTCGAATGACTGCCTCTTGTTCTAAGTACAGGTTCTTCATAAACCAATTAAGTGTTTTGGAATTCCCAGTCTTCGCAATCTTATCCATAACTTGTTACGATCCACACAGTCGAATGTCTTTGCATAGTCCATAAAACACAGGTAAGCATCTTTCTGGTAGTCTCTGCTTTCAGGCAGGATTCATCTGATATCAGCAATGACATCCCCTGTTCCAAGTCCTCTTCTGAATCCAGCTTGAATTTCTGGCAGTTCCCTGTTGATGTACTGCTGCAACCACTTTTGAATAATATTTAGCAAAATTTTACTTCTGTGTGATATTGATATCATTCGATAATTTCTGCATTCTGTTGGATCACCTTTCTTCGGAATGGGTACAAATATGGATCTCTTCCAGTTGGTTGGCAGGTAGCTGTCTTCCAAATTTCTTGCCATAGACGAGTGAGTACTTCCAGTGCTGCATCCGTTTGTTGAAACATCTCAATTGGTATTCCATCAATATCTGGAGACTTTTTTTTTTTGCCAATGCCTTCACTGAAGCTTGGACTTCTTCCTTCAGTACCATCAGTTCTTGATCATATTCCACCTCTTGAAATGGTTGAATGTGCAGCAATTCTTTTCAGTACAGTGACTCTGTGTATTCCTTCCATCTTCTTTTGATGCTTCCTGTGTCATTTAATATTTTTCCCATGGAATCCTTCAAAACTGCAACTCAAGGCTTGAATTTTTTCTTCATTTCTTTCAGCTTGAGAATGCCAAGCGTGTTCATCCCTTTTAATTTTCTATTTCCACGTCTTTGCACAATTTCATTATAATACTTTACTTTGTCTTCTCGAGCCACCCTTTGAAATCTCCGTTCAGCTCTTTTACTTCATCATTTCTTCTGTTCATTATAGGTAGTCTGCGTTCAAGAGCAAGTTTCAGAGTCTCTTTTGACATCCATTTTGGTCTTTTCTTTCTTTCCTGTCTTTTTAATGATCTCTTGCTTTTTTCAAGTATGATGTCCTCGATGTCATTCCACAACTCGTCTGGTCTTCAGTCATAGTGTTCAATGCATCAAATCTATTCCTGAGAATGGTCTCTAAATTAGGTAGGATATACTAAAGGTTATACTTTGGCTCTCGTGGACTTGTTCTAATTTTTTTCAGTTTCAACTTGAACTTGAATATGAACAACCAATAATCTGTTCCACAGTCAGCCCCTGGCCTTGTTCTGATGGATGCTACTGAGCTTTTCCATCGTCTCTTTCCACAGATGTAGTTGATTTTATTCCTGTGTATTTCATCTGGTGAGGTTCTTGAGTACAGTTGCCATTTATGTTGTTGTAAAAAGGTACTTGCAACGAAGAAGTCATTGGTCTTGCAAAATTCTATTATGTGATCTCCTGCATCATTTTCGTGATCAAGACCATACTTTTCAACTACCAATCTATCTTCTTTGTTTCCAATTTCTAAATTCTAATCACCAGCAAATATTAATGCAACTTGATTGCATGTTTGACCACTTTCAGACTGCAGAATTTGGTAAAAATCTTCATTTTCTGAGGACTTCCGGGTAACATGGCGCTAGAGACAGAAGCACCACGCAGTCCCTCCACAGCAAAGGTCTGAGAAACTAAGTCAAACAGAGACAAACATCAATCCTGAAACCATAAGCATCAAATGAAGAGATAAAGAACTCAGCCAAGCACGGAATAGAATAAGAAACTGACAGAGAACAGAGAGGGAGGAGAGAGACATACAGAGGTGCCCTATTAGGTAATATTTCCCACCCCCCACCCTTCTTCACTCCCACTCGGCCTCCTCTGCTTCCTGCGGCCACAGTCTCTTGGCCAGGAAGCACCACCTTCACCGCTGTGCTGCTTAGATTCCACCCGCCTGCACGAGCCAGCCCCCTGAGCACCATTTGTTGGTTGCTAGTGTTGCTGTTCTGCACTTCTTTTGGATTCTTCCATACCTCTCACCACCTGCCCCTCCTTTCATTCAAATATCTGGCTCTGAGTGCCATCTTTGCTTCTTCCTGAAAGGCTGTGAAACGCTGCTTGACTGTGGAACTCCTTCCTGGCCCATGCTGCCATGCTGGTGGGATCCACAGGGCTTTTGTGTGTTTGTTTTCATTTTCTTTTCTTGGCTTGGGAGCCCCTTCTAACCGGGTACTACTGCGTGGCTTGGGAGCTACTCCCTCAGTCTGCGCAGCCATGCAGTGGGATCCCTGGGAGCATTTCTTTTTTCTTGTCTTTTTTTTTTTAGTTTGTTTCTTTTCTTTTCCCTCTTTTCGCCTTTTTATCTTTCTTCAATTCTCATTTTCTCATCTCTCTATACTTACCTTCTCTTCCTGTTTCCTGAATACCTAATGCTGTGTGACACTTCTACACCTTCTAGACAGGCTGTACTTCATGGCCTGGGAGCAACTTCCCCAGTCCTCACAGCCACACTAGTGGGATCCCTGGGAGATTTGCCTTTTTTTTTTTTCTAATTTTTACTTATTCATTTTTTTTTTTACCCTTTTTCTTTCTTTTTTCTTTTTGTTTTTCTGCATTTCTAAGTCTCTCCTCTCTCCACTCCAACGGCAAGCTCTCTTAGCATTCTTTTTTGTTTGTTTGTTTGTATCTTTTTGGTTCCTGTTCCTCTCTCCTCTCTCTCATCTTTCCCATACCCATCTTAGCTTCACACATCACAATCTCCCCCCTCCTTTCTGCCTACCTGCACCATGCTCTCAACATCAAACCCCAGGGCAGCACAGGCACAGCCTACCGGAACCTGCCCTGCACTGATTCCTGGCCTGGCTATTGGCCCTAGTACGTGCCACAGATAACCCATCCCAGCAACTCCCCTTCAGGTGAACCTTCCCTGCTGTACGATACCTGAGCGACTGACCCTGCCAATTGCAGAAGGAGGCAAAAAATATCATGCCCACAGATGAGCAAACAGAAAAGAACACACAGCCCGCCTGCTCAGAAATAGACAAATTTTAAAAAAAAGGACAAAACAAACAAATCTACAATCAATAAAAGAGAAAAATAACTACTAAATTCCTCGAAGACAGCAGACAATATCAAAACATTTACAAAAACAGGACTGGATGGTTCTGATAGGCATCCAAAATAAACACCAGATGACTTTCCAGTAGAAGAAAAGGCACTAGAACTACTTGACAGGGAATTCAAATCTCTAATATTCAGAGTTGTCCAAGAGTTGAAGCAAAAAGCAGACAAAAATGAGGAAAAACTAGACAAATACATGTAAAAAACAAATAGAAAAATCAAAGAATATTCAGGAAAATAATACAAGAACAAAATGCCAAAATAAATTCACAAGTAGAAATCATACAACAACAACAATTAGAAATCCAAAAGATAACAAACACGGTTTCAGAAATGGACAGTGTCACAGAAGGGCTGAGGAACGGTTTGAAATGATGGAAGACAGGATCAGCAAAACAGAAGACAAACACTTGTATACAACTCTGAGGAAAAATTAGAAAAGAAAAATGAAGAAACTCTGAGAATTATGTGGGATACAAGCAAAAGAAAAAACTTATGAGTTATTGGAGTTCCATAACAGGGGGAGAAAACAGAAAACACAGACAGGATCACTCAAGAACTGCTGAAAACTTCCCCAATGTTATGAAAGATGAAAAGCTGACCACCCAAGAAGCTCAATGAACCCCATATGGGATAGATCCCCCAAAAAATCACCAAGGCATATCATAATCACATAATCACACTCACTAAAACCAAAGACAAACAAAGAATCCTGAGAGCAGCTCGAGAAAAACAAAAAGTCACATAGAGAGGAGAAACAATAAGACTAATTCAGATTGTTTGGCGGAAATCACGCAGGCAAGACAGCAATGGGATGACATATATAAAACCTTGAAAGAAAAAGATTCCAGCCAAGAATAATACATCCTGCAAAACTCTCAGTGAAATATGATGGTGAAATTAGGACATTTCCAGATAAACAGAATAAGGGACTATGTGAAAACCAAACCAAACTTACAAGAATTATTAAAAGGAGTCCTTTGATCTGAGAACAAACAACATCAGACCAGAGGCTGAACCTAGGATGCAAGATTGTATCAGCCGGACACCAACCTAGGAAATGAACACTCAAGGATTATCCAAAACCAAAACACTCACAACAGGGAACCAAAGAGGTTAATCTGTAAATGACAACAACATCAGAACAATAAAAGATGGAATAAACAGTGTAGGTATACAACCTTCTAATGGAGAGGAGGCAAGGCGATACCAAGTAACAATAGGCTGGTTCAAACCTAGGAAGATAAGGGTAAATTTTAAGGTAACCACAAAGAAAGTTAACAAACCTACTTATCAAAATAAAGAAGAAAAACATAAAGTCTCAGTAAAAACAAACCTACAAAAACAAGAGAAACGAAAAAAAAAAAAAAATCCACAAATAAAAGGAACTCAGCACAGGAGAGTAAGAGGAACAAAGAAAATGTCAGCACCACAAGAAAAAGCACTATAAAATGACAGCAATAAACTCACACCTATCAATAATTATACTGAATGTAAGTGGCCTGAATGCACCCATAAAGAGACACAGAGTGACAGAAGGGATAAAAACACAGGGTCCATCAATATGCTTTCAAAAAGAGACACACCTTAAAAACAAAGACGTAAATTTATTAAAAATCAAAGGATGGAAAAAAATATATTAAGCAAACAGCTACCAAAAAAAGAGCAGGAGTGGCAATACTTATCTCAGATAAAATAGACTTTAAAACAAAATCCACCATAAAAGACAAAGAAGGACACTATACAACGATTAAGGGGATGATTCATCATGAAAACATAACCATAAAAAAATCTATGCACCCAATGACAGGGCTCCAAAATACATAAAACAAACTCTAACAGCAATGAAAAGAGACACTGACAGTTCCACAATAATAGTAGGAGACTTCAACACACCACTCTTGGTAAAGGACAGAACATCTAGAAAGAAACTCAACACAGATACAGAAGAGCAGAAGGGCACGACCAGCCAACTTGACCTCACAGACATATATAGAACACTACAACCAACAGCTGCAAAGTACACATTCTTTTCCAATGCACATGAATGTTCCCTAGGATAGACCACATCTTAGGCCACAGAGCAACCCTCAACAAGATCCAAAACAGTGAGATAATACAAAGTATCTTCCCTGACCACAACACCATCGAGGTAGAAATTAACAACAGGAAGAGCAAGGAAAAAATATCAATTACATGGAAACTGAATAACACCCTGCTTACAAACCACTAGGTAATAGAAGAAATCAGAGATGAAATCAAAAGATTCGTAGAATCAAGTGAGAATGGAAACATTTCATACCAAAACCTTTGGAACACCGTAAACGCAGTTCTCAGAGGACAATTTATAGCAATAGATGCACACATCAAAAAAGAAGGGACATAATCGAAACATTAACTACACAACTCAAACAAATAGAAAGAGAACAGCAAAAAAAGCCCTCAGCGACCAGAAGAAAGGAAATAATATAGATCAGAGCAGGAATAAATGAGATAGAGAATAGAAAAACAATAGAAAGAATCAACAAAACCAAAAGTTGGTTCATTGAAACGATCGACAAAATCGACAAGCCACTGGCTAGACTGACAATAGAAAAACAGGAGAGGATGCAAATAACCCAAATAAGAAATGAAATGGAGGACATTACAACAGACCCAACTGAAATAAAAAGGATCATAAAAGAATATTATGAAAAACTATACTCCAACAAATTTGAAAACCTAGAGGAAATTGGTAAATTTCTAGAAACACACTACCTACCCAAACTATGACAAAGTGATAATAAAAATCTGAACAGACCATACCAAGAGAAGAGACTGAAAAGGTTAAAAAAAAAAAAAAAAAAAAAAAACTCTGAACAAAATAAGCCGTGGCCCAGGTGGCTTCGCTGGAGAATTCTACCAAACATTCAGAGAAGAGCTTATACAAGTACTCCTCAAACTATTTTAGAACATAGAAAAGGAAGCAACACTTCCAAATTCATTCTATGAGGCCAGCATAACCCTGATACCAAAACCAGGCAAAGATGCCACAAAAAAAGAAAATTACAGACCAATATCTCTCATGAATATAGATGCAAAAATTCTCAACAAAATTCTAGCCAATAGAATTCAGCATCATATCAAAAAAATAATACACCACGACCAAGTAGGATTCATACCAGGTATGCAAAGATGGTTCAACATTAGAAAATCAATCAACATAATCCACCACATAAATTAAAGGAAAGAAATGATTCACATGATCATCTCAATTGACGCAGAAAAGGCATCTGACAAAGTCCAACACCCATTCCTGATAAAAACTCTTAATAAAATAGGTATAGAAGGGAAATTTCTCAACATAATAAAGGGCATCTATGCAAAACCAATGGCCAACATCATTATTAATGGAGAGAAGCTGAAAATATTCCCTTTGAGAACACGAACAAGGCAAGGATGCCCTTTATCACCACTCCTATTCAACATTGTGCTGGCAGTTCTAGCTAGAGCAATAAGGCAAGAAAAAGAAATAAAGGGCATCCAAGTTGTTAATGAAGAAGTAAACTGTCCCTGTTTGTGGATGATATAATACTACACATAGAAAACCCAAAAGACTCCATGAGAAAACTACTGGAACTAATAGATTTAGCAGAGTAGCAAGATACAAGACAAAAATACAAAATTCAGTTAGATTCCTATACACCAATAAAGAGAGTGATGGAAAGGAAATCAGGAAAACAATACCATGTATAATAGCCCCTAAAGAAATAAAATACTCATGAATAAATCTAACCAGGAATGTAAAAGACCTATACAAAGAAAACTACAAAACACTACTGCAAGAAACCCAAGGGGATCTACATAAATGGAAAAATATATACCATGCTCATGGATAGGTAGACTCAACATTGTGAAAATGACAATTCTACCCAAAGCAATTTAAAAATACAATGCAATCAAGACCCAAATACCAACAACATTCTTTAAAGAGATGGAAAAACTAATCATTAACTTTATATGGAAAAGGAAGAAGCCTTGGATAAGTAAAGCACTACTGAAGAAGAATAAAGTAGGAGGACTCGCACTACCTGACCTAAGAACCTACTCTACAGTATGGTAGTCAAAACAGCCTGGCACTGGTACAATGACAGATACATTGACCAATGGAACAGAATTGAGAACCCAGATGTAAATCCACCCACCTATGGTCACCTGATCTTCGGCAAGGGCCCAAAGTCCATCAAATGGGGAACAGACAGTCTTTTAAACAAATGGTGCTGGCAAAACTGGATAGCCATCTGCAAAAAAATGAAACAGGACCCATACCTCACGCCATACACAAAAACTAATTCAAAATGGATCAAAAACCTAAATATAAAGCCAAAAACTATAAAGTTCGTAGAAGAAAAAACAGGATCAATGCTAGAGGCCCTAATACATGGCATTAACAGGATACAAACCATAACCAATAACTCACGAACTCCAGAAGATAAGTTAGATAACTGGGATCTTCTAAAAATTAAACACTTACGCTCATCAAAAGACTTTACCAAAAGAGTAAAAAGAGAACCTACAGACTGGGAAACAATTTTTGGACATTACAAGTCAGACAAAGGTCTAATCTCTAAAATCTACAAGAAAATCTGACACCTCTACAACAAAAAGACAAATAATCCAACTAAAGAATGGACAAAGGAAATAAACAGACACTTCACCAAAGAAGACACTCAAATGGCCAACAGACATGAGGAAATGCTCGCAATCACTAGCTGTTAGAGAAATGCAAATTAAAACCACAATGAGATACCATCTTACCCCGGCACTACTGGCAGGAATCGAAAAAAAAAAGAAAAAGACTGGAAATAACAAATGTTAGAGAGACTGCGGGGAGACTGGAACTCTTATGCACTGCTGGTTGGAATGCAAAATGATACAACCATTTTGGAAAATGATATGGCGCTTCCTTAGAAAGTTAGAAATAGAAATACCATATGATCCAGCAATCCCACTCCTAGGAATATATCCTATAGAAAGAAGAGCCGTCAGTCGAATAGACATATGCACACCCATGTTCACTGCAGCATTGTTCACAATAGCAAAAAGATGGAAACCAACGTAGAGGCCCATCAACAGATGAATGGATGAGCAAACTATGGTACATACACACAATGGAGTATTATGCAACGATAAAGAACAATGATGAACCTGTGAAGCATCTCATAGCATGGATGAAACTGGAGTGAAATAAGTCAATCACAAAAGTTCAAATATTCTATGAGACCACTACTGTAAAAACTCATGACAAAGTTTACACACACACAAAAAAAACGATCTTTGTTGGTTAAGAGGGATGGAAGGGGTGGGAAGGGAATACTAAACAGGCAATATTTAGTAACTTTGGTGAAGGGTAAGACAGTACACAATACTGGGGAAATGAGCACAACTTGTACATGGAAAGGTCATGGAAGCTCCATAGACACAAACAAACTCCCTAGGGTACTGAATTCCTGGGTGGAGGGCTGTGGGGACCATGGTCTCAGGGAACATCTAGCTCAATTTGCATAACAGAATTTATAAAGAAAATGTTCTACATTCTACCTTGGTGAGTAGTGTCTGGGGTCTTGAAAGCCTGTGAGTGGTCATTTAAGATACTCCACTGGTCTCACCCCTTCGGGAGCAAGGACGTATGAAGAAAACAAGATACAAGGGAAAGATTAGTCCAAAGGACTAATGGACCACAACTACCACAGACTCCATCAGACTGAGTCCAGCACAACTAGACGGTGCACGGCTACCAACACTGACTACTCTGACAGGGATCACAACAGAGGGTCTCAGACAGGGCTGGTGAAAAACGTAGAACAAAATTCTAACTCACACAAAAAGACCAGATTTACTGGCCTGATAGAGACTGGAGAAACCCCAAGAGTATGGCCCCCGGATACCTTTTTAGCTCAGTAATGAAGTCACTCCTGAGGTTCACCCTTCAGCCAAAGATTAGACAGCCCCATAAAACAAAACGAGACTAATGGGGCACAAGAGTTTAGGGACAAGGACTAGAAGGCAGGAGGGGACTAGAAGGCAGGAGGGGACAGGAAACCTGGTAATAGGGAACCCACGGTTGTGAACGGACAGTGTTGACATGTTGTGGAGTTGTTAACCATTGTCATAAAACAGTATGTGTCCTGTTTAATGAGAAACTATTTGTTCTGTAAACCTTCATGTAAAGTACGATTAAAAAATCAATAAAAATCAGAACAGAAAAAGGAATACCAAAAAAAAAAAATCTGCATTAGCTTCACTTTTCAACTTAGTGGTTGGTGCATAAATTTGAATAATCTTATTAAATTGTCTTCCTTGTAGGTGTATGGATATTATCCTATCACTGATGCCATTTTGCTTCAATTTGTCATTCTCTGTGTAATACACCATATGACTGTCTGATTCAAAATGGCCAACACAAGTCCATTTCAACTCACTAATGCCTAGGATATTGATGTTTATGCATTCCATTTCATTTTTGACAACTTCCAATTTTCCTAGATTCATACTTTGTACATTCCACATTACGATTATTAATGGATGTTTGCAGATGTTTCTTCTTATTTTCAGTCATGCCACATCAGGAAATGAAGGTCTCAAAAGCTTGACTCCATCCATGTCATTAAGGTCGACTCTACTTTCAGGAGGCAGCTCTTCCTCACCCAGTCGTATTTTGAGTGCCTTCCAACCTGAGGGGCTCATCTTCCAACACTATATCAGACAATGTTCTGCTGGTATTCATAAGGCTTTCACTGTCAATTTTTTTTTTGAAGTAGACTGCCAGGTCCTTCTTCCTAGTCTGTCTTAGTCTGGAAGCTCAGCTGAAACCTGTCCACCAAGAGTGACCTTGCTGGTATTTGAAATACTAGTGGCAAAGTTTCCACTATCACAGAAACATACAAGCCACCACAGTATGACGAATTGACAGACAGGTCGTGGACATCAAAAATATTTAATGAAATTGTGCAGAAAGAAATTTCCCTTACAATTATCTATAACGTGTCATACAGAAGCAAAAGAAAAGCAGCCAATGTATAGAGGAGATGAGAGATTAAGAATTATGTACCACTAGATTAATGGGAAGGCAAACAGTTACATGTGATTTCACTTTAGTTTTTTAACCAATTATCTGTCAATAAACTAAAAGAAAGGTGTATACATTGAAAATTCAAAGTAAAGCACTTTATATTCTTTATAAAAATCTAAATGTTTCATAAGCATCTACATCTTCAGAGAATATCAGGAGTGGTTACACTTTGCTGGGGTTGTGCAGCTCTTTTCCAAACTGTAAAAAGAATTTATCTATATGGGACTTCATTAGCCTAATTCCAAACCAATTTTTACAGCAAACAAGTTTTTTGTTTTGTTGTGAATTTTTTGTTTGTTTGCTTGCTTAATTTTTGTAAAGCATTAAGTATATAACTCAAAGTAACAGTGGATTCTTCCTTTTAATGCTTATATATTGGGTTGAACCATCTGAAATTAGACCATTTTTGCCTATAAAACAGCAATTGCATATGATTCAATTTAATATTATTCCCTATGTGGATAATAATTGTACTCTTTAACCTTATTCTGTTTTGCAGAACAACTATAAACTTGCCATATATTGACACAGAACTGTCCCCTGGAAATTCCACACACACCATATTCCGAGTTAGGGTCCCACAACATAAACAAGTTGACTCTGACACCTCTGGATTACCACCAGGGACAGACACGCTGCTGTCACTTGTTAAGGGGCAGTTATGCCCACTTCCACATCACACCGTCTGTAGAGACTATCTGGATTCCTCAGGTCACGAGGCTTTGCAAAGCTTGAAGAGTACTGGCAAAGTGAGTCTCAAAGGACGGGCCAAAGATTTTTTATAACTCTGGTATCTTCTAGGCCAGGAACACCCAATTTTAGTCTATAGGCTACTTCCCAAGGAGGTAGAACATCCTATATACCACCTATTTTTTTATTCCCTTCTCACTGTTGGAGCCCTGGTGGCGCAGTGGTTAAAGCATTCAACTGTAACCAAATGGTCAGCAGTTCGAATCCCCCAATCACTCCTTGGAAACCCTATGGGGCAGATCTACACTGTCCTATAGGGTCACTATAAGTCGGACTCGACTTGATGGCCACGAGTTTTGTTTTGCTTGGTTTCGCACTGTAGGAGGGAAAACCCAACTAAGCTTAATTGTCAGTTTCAACAGCATGCCTTTTGAGTCATTCATTCAACATAATATACTGAGCACCTACTATAAGCCAGGGCATTGTGGCAAGAATTAGATGGTCTAGTTAATTTTTAACTCTATTAGTAAGTTATTAATGCAGAAATGCTGGCACAGTTATTTTATAAACATAAACATTCTAAGAGAGAAGACCGCAGACCAGCTTGAGGTTCCAGTTTGTCCAACGATTCCTAGACTTGCTTTGACAATAACCCGCTTTGCTGCCCTCCAGCTGATTTCTTGTCACTGCAATTTCTTATGAGAGATTTAAGAATCCTCTTTGCTGTGGGATCAATACTGAAAGGACCCCTTAGTAATTAGAGTCCTTTCTGGTAATTAGAGAGTCTGTAATGTTATAACGACAGGGTTTTGTGTTGTTTTGGTTTTTATTTTGCCACACATTAACAATTTACCCAAAACATTTAACTAAACTGACACCACGCCAGCAATGTCATCAAAGACCATGCCATTCCTCTCATCTGTTTTTATGACTAGTTTTGCACTAACTACAGATAAGTTTAGCACCTTTGAAAGGCAATAAACAAAACAGGAAATCTGTTCTGTGACCACAAGTGGAATGTTACCTGGAGTGGCACCTTAATAGGAGAGGAGACAGTGAATATGGATCAGACCAAGCTTCAAGATCTTAAAGGTAAAGGCTTTTTTCGGCACCTGATGCAGCACCCCCTGTAGCTGTTTAGATAAACTGTGTGTAAAGATGTTTTCTTTTTTATTTTACGAGGTTCTTTCTATGCTAAAATGTTAGGCTATTTAACCCACATTTTATCCTTTTCCCCACACACCTTTTAAGAAAAATGGATTGTGCCAAATAATTAAATACTACATAAATGTCAAAGCAAACTTACTGTGGTAGAATCAAAAGAAAGAACGTCCACAACCGGGGGATTAGAAGTCTGCAAATCGATTACCTCTAGCTTTGGATTAATCTGTATATTAGTGAAAAAAAAGTTAATATTAGAGTTTTATGCCGTAAGAAACTAGATGCTATTTGTAAAAAACTAAGAGTATTTCATAATGTGTTCCATAATTAAAATATATTGGTATATTTATGAATATGGATACAAAAATTTTAACCAAAATACTAAGCAGCCTCCCAAATCTATCAATGCATATGAAAAGATCACCACAAGCTGAATTTATTACACAAATAAAAGTTTGCTTTCATATTAGAAAACCAATGTGATTCACCAATAAAGAGATTTTAAAAATAAAATGACCAACTGAAAAGATGCAGAAAAAAATTCCAGCCGGTTCATTAGGACAAGAAAAGGAAATAAAAGGTATTAAGCTGTAAAAATTGGAAAGGCAGAAATAAAATTCTCATTTATATATAATATGATTATCTATGGAGAAATTGTAAAAGTATCTATCATTAAATCATTAGAACAAATAAGAGTTTAACAAGATTGCTAGATACAAAATCGATATACAAAAATCAATTGCATTTCTGCACTCCAGCACAGTTAGAAAATGTAATTTTTAAAATGACACTATTTACAATATCATAAAAATTTTAAACACATCACAATAAATATACAAAGATGTGTAAGATCCTTACGGAGAAAATAATAAAGCTCATGTCAATATATTAAAGGTTGAATAAATAGAAAGCTACACCATAAAGAGTTCAGAAAGAGCCCTGTATATATAGAAAATGTATATGAGATTAAAATGGCATCACTCATCAACATAGGATGGGTGATAGGAAGTTGATAAAACTGATTCACTATATGGATCTCTTCCTAATATTACATTCAGAGGTGGACAGCAGACAAATGAAAAAACTAAATGTTATATTAAAACTATAAAGTTAACAGAAGAAAATGCATAAGAATATCTTTGGAACCCAGAGTTGAAAAGGACATCTTAAACAAAAACTTCAAAAGCAAAATATAAGGCATTAGAAAAAGTACATCTGATTATACCAAAATTAAGGAGTTCTGTTTAACAATGGATGTCACAAAGTTAATAATCAGATAATGGAATGGGAGGAGATATTACGATATCTGAAACTGAAAAGAGAAATCCCTAAAATATATTTAAAAACATAAATCAATATGAAAAGGACAGTAACCCAAATGAAAAAAAAAGTTCTGGAAGAGAAATCCTAAAAGCTAACCAGCATATAAAAAGATGTTCAGAAACATTGCTAATGAGAAAAAAGAAAATTAAAGCAAAATATCAATTAATACCTATTAAACTACAAAAACGAGAAAGCTCAGTGATGTTAATATTGCTTATAGCAGCCTTGTTTGTAATGACCAAAAAAAACCAAAAGCAAAAACTGGAAATACTTCAAATGTCTATCAACAGTAGAATGGATACATAAATTATGGGAATTAGTATTGTGGTTCAGTTCACTGACTTACTATACAGCAGGGACAATGAATGAAACACATGTATGTGCAACATGAATCTCAAGATTTTAATGTTAAATGAAAAAGCCAGTTATAGAAAAATATATTCAGTATGATTCTATTTATATAAAGATCAAAAACTATTCAAAAGTAAACAATATCTGACTTATAGATTCAAGCATATGTAGAAAAATTATCAAGAAAAGCAAAGGAATGATTAACTAGTGGGTTGACTACTTCTGAGGAAAGTTATTTCAGAATTCAAAAAGACCAAAAATTAACCCAAACCACACCACCACCACCACCACCAAATATTTATTAAACATTATGGATTCAAAGAAATAAACGACAATTGTGGCTATCATACTTGTTTGTCTCTCAAACAAAAAAATAATCACAATGAAAGAAAAGGCAAAAGACAGCAGAGCTTTGTATCCCATGAATGATACCAGCAATAAGTGTACTGAAGAACATCAAACAAGAAGCTGTTGATTAAACATTTAGATAGTGAGAATGGCTACCTATGGTGGAAACAGGGCTTTAAGATGGCTTAAAAAATGAAAACAGAGAGACTGAGGTGAGCTAAAGAGCATTCCTGAGCACAGGCAGAAGCTGACACGATGCTTTTGCAACAGCAAGAGACAATTAAGAGGTTGGCATGGGTCAAATTGTGAAGGGTGAAGGAATTTGGGAAGGTATGGAAAAACTGTAGGCGAAAGAAAATGTGTTTTAAAAAAGAGTCATTTGACCCAGACATGTAGAGTCTCAAGAATACACAAAGGTTAACAGTAAGGCTACTACAGCAATAGTCCAGGAGGGTGGTGAAAGCACTGAGCCAGTGGTTAAGAAGGGTGGAAAAAATTTAAAAATACTTATCATGTTTGATGGTTATAGCTGTAATTTTAGAAATAGTAAGATCATTTTATAATTATCCAGCACACTGTGTTAGAGGCAGAGGATGTACACACCCAGTAATCACCATGTTAAAGTAAAGAAGGGACAAGCCATGTCAGGGTGACAGAGAGTAGACTATCAACTCAGCTGGCCAACAACACTTTTATGTCTTTCTCGTCAATCCACAGAGGGGAAAACGAACATTGCCTACTTCTTTTGGCTCTGGCTGAGTCCAGAGTTGAAGCAAAGAAACCTGAAGGTGACTCACTTTCCTTTCAGTCTTCGGCTAGGCGTCCCAAGAGGCTTGTTTGCAGAAAATTTATTCTCTTTTATCTACTGCCACCTAGTGTAGATATGAAATGGTTTACTCGTGAAAATGCAATTTGGTTTCACCATCTGAATTTGGAACTGCCCAAGAAATCTAAATGATATGGAAATAGCATCTCTCATAGAAAAATCCTTGAACTACAAGTTGGGAAACTTTCTGTACCTAATAGTATTTTACTGCATAGTGTCACAAGTTGCTGCTACATATATTAAGTGGAGCAGGACATTCTTATTAGTAAAATTTTACAGTTCTCTCCATAGGAAAAAATATACTAAGGAGGTATCATGGATTGAATTGTATCCCCTCAAAATATCTGTCAACTTGGCTGGGTCATGATTCCCAGTATTGTATAATTGTGTACCATTTTGTAATCTGATGTGATTTCCTTATGTGTTATAAATTCAATCACTATGATCTAATAAGATGGATTAGTGGCAGTTATACTGATGAGGTATACAAGATTGGATAGTGTCTTAAGCCAATTTCTTTTGAGCTATAAAAGAGAGAAGCGAGCAGAGACACATGGGAACCTCATACCACTAAGAAAGCAATGCCGGGAGCAGAGTGCGTCTTTTGGACCTGAGGTTCCTGCACAGAGAAGCTCCCAGACCAAGGGAAGATTGATGACACGGATCTTCCTCCAGAGCTGACGGAGAAAGCATTCCCCTGGAGCTGACACCCTAAATTTGGACTTGTAGTCTGCTGGACTATGAGAGAATAAACTTCTCTTTGTTAAAACCATCCACTTGTGGTACTTCTGTTATAGCAGCACTAGATGACTAAGACAGGAGGTGACACTTGTAATTAAGTTATTTGCTGTGTAACCTCCAGGAATACTAATGTACCATCATGGGAAGAACCCTTCAATAGAGTTCCCTTAAAATGGAGTAGGGTACCTTATGAGAAGGAGCCTTGGTGGCCCAGTGGTTAAGTATTCAGCCGCTAATCAAAGGGTTGGTAGCTTGAACCCACCATAAAATATTATTATACAAATTTTGGTATTTGTATAAGAAAAATTTCCTTCCTGCTGACTATCATATAGAATTTCATACACAATTTATAAATTAAGGTAATCTCAAATGGCCATTATAAAACAAAACCACTCAGAAAAAAAGTTTATTAATAAATTCTTTTAATTCACTAGCCATAATCCCTTTCTAAACTATTTTGCAATTCATCTGCAACTCAATATTCTATAATAGCTATTTTGATGCCTCACTGTCAGTGTGAACAATCAACATCTCTAAGAATGACTATTTTTTTCCCGTCGAAATATGTAAAAGGAGAAAAGTAATGCAGGAAAAGAGGCTCATACTCGCATACTCAAGGAGGAAGGGCTGGTTTTGCTAGGAAATGGGACTGTGCAGTTCAGCTCCTGAGAGTCGGAAGAAGATAAAGTCAGCATGAGCTAGTGACATGACGCAGCACAACGTGGGCAGGTTTACATACCTCCTTTAAACCTTAGGCTTCTTTCCACGAAATGAAAAAAAGAGTTATCTTTCTTTCTTTTTTTTTAATTAAGAAAAGCTGCCTAGGCCAAGAGCACTACAAAGGACATGTAGTCACATCAGTTGAGAAGTCACAGGAGGGGTTTGTTTCACACTACTAGTGTAAGAACCTACACTAGGGTTTTATGCTTCACGCTCTACTTCATGTGGCCTTCCTTCTCTCTTGTATTCTAAAAGCACCTATCACTCTGTCTGTGTCTACTTAGGAATAAGTAATTTATATATATAGTCAGGTGGTATCCGAAGTCTAATGCTTTGCAGGATGCTCCACCTTCAAGCAGCTGGAGCACTTAAAGCTGGCAAATGGGTGGCTTCTGCAAAAGGTCAAAGGATTTCACCCAGTGGCTTGCTGTTGTTGTTAGGTGCCATCAGGTCAGTTTTGACTCATAGCAACCCTATGTACAACAGAATGAAACGTTGCCAGGTCCTGTGCCATCCTCACAATCTTTGTTATGTTTGAGCCCATTGTTGTAGTCATCGTTTCAACCCATCTTGTTGAGGATCTTCCTCTTTTTAGCTGACCCTCTACTTTAACTAGCATGATGTTCTTTTGCAGCAACTGGTCCCTCCTGATAACATGCCCAAAGTAAGTGAGATGAAGTCTTGCCATCCTCCCTTCTAAAGACCATGCTGGCTGTACTCTTCCAAGCCAGATTTGTTCGTTCTCCTGGCAGCCCACGATATATTCAATATTATTCGCCAACGCCGTAATTCAAAGGCATCAATTCTTCTTCAGTCTTCCTCATTCATTGTGCAGCTTTCACACACATATGAGGTGAATGAAAATACCATGGCATGGGTCAGGCACACTTTAATCCTACTCAAAGTGACATCTTTGCTTTTTAACACTTTAAAGAGGTCTTTTGCAGATTAGCCCAATGCAATACTCATTTGATTTCTTGGCTCTTGCTTTTCATGTGGATCCAAGTAAAATGGAATTCTTAAAAACGTCAATATTTTCTCCATTTATCATGATGTTGCCTATGAGTCCAGTTGTGATGATTTTTGTTTTCTTTATGCTGAGGTATAATTCACACTGAAGGCTGTAGCCTTTGATTTACATCAGTAAGTGCTTCAAGTCCTCCTCACTTTCAGCAAGCAAGGTTGTGTCATCTGCATACTGCAGGCTGTTAATGAGTCTTCCTCCAAACCTGACGCTGTGTTCTTCAAATAGTCTAGCTTCTCAGTTTATTTGTTCAGCATACAGATGGAATCAGTATGGTGAAAGGACATAACTGTGACAAACACCTTTTCTGATTTTAAACCATGCAGTATTCCCTTGTTCTGTCTGAACAACTGCCACAATTTCAATGAGCCACAAAAAAATACAAATAAATGCAATAACATGCAAATCATAAGAGTGTCACCATAATTAAAACTCCCTTCACGTCTTTCAGTTTGTGGTACTGTGGTGGTTTGAGTGTTGCTGTGATGCTGGAAGCTATGCTACCAGTATTTCAAATACCAGCAGGGTCAGCATAGTGGACAGGTTCCAGCTGAGCCTTCAGACTAAGACAGATTAGGAAGAAGAACCTGGCAGTCTACTTCTGAAGAAATTAGTCAGTGAAAACCTTATGAATAGCAGCAGAACATTGATATAGTGCCAGAAGATGAGCCCCTCAGGTTAGAAGGCACTCAAAATAGGGCCTGGGAAGAGCTACCTCTAGAGTCAACCTTAATGAGGTACATGATGGAGTCAAGAATTCAGGACCTTCATTTGCTGATGTGGCCCAAATCAAAATGAGAAGAAACAGCTGCAAACATCCGTTAATTATCAGAACATGGACTGTATGAAGTATGAATCTAAGAAAATTGGAAATCGTCAAAATGAAATGGAATGTCAAAACACCGATATCCTAGGCATTAGTGAGCTGAAATGGACTGGTATTGGCCATTTTGAATCAGAAAATCATATGGTCTACTATCCTGGGAAAGACAAACTGAAGTAGAATGGTGTTGCATTTGTAGTCAAAAAGAACATTTCAAGATCCATCCTGAAGCACAACACTGTCAGTGGTAGCACAATATACATATCCCTACAAGGATGACAATTAATATGACTATTATACAACTTTATGTACCAACCACTAAGCCCAAAGATGAAGAAACTGAAGATTTTTTACAAACTTCTGCAGTATGAAATTAATCAAACACGCAATCAGGATGCACTGATAATTACTGGCGATTGGAATGTGAAAGCCGGAAACAAAGAATAAGAAACAGTAGTTTGAAACTATGGCCTTGGTGATAGAAATAATGCTGGATGTCGCATGACAGAGTTTCACAAGACCAATGAGTTCTTCATTGCAAATAACTTTTTTCAACAATACAAATGGCGACAATACACGTGGACCTCTCCAGATGGAATACACAGGAATCAAATTGGCTACATCTTTGGAAAGACATGATTGAAAAACTCAGTATCATCAGTCAGAAAAGGCTAGGGGCTGACTTCAGAACAGACCATCAATTGCTCATATGCAAGTTCAAGCTGAAACTGAAGAAAATTAGAACAAGTCCACAAGAGCCAAAATATGATCTTGGGGATATCCCAACTGAATTTAGAGACCATCTCAAGAATAGATTTGACGCACTGAACACTAATGACCGAGGACCAGATAAGTTGTGGAATGACATCAAGGATATCATACATGAAGAAAACAAGAGGTCATTAAAAAGACAGGAAAGAAAGACCAAAATGGATGTCAGAAGAGACTTTGGAATTTGCCCTTGAACATAGAGTGGCTAAAACAAAAGGAAGAAATAATGAAGCAAAAGAGCTAAACAGAAAATTTCAAAGGGTGGCTCGAGAAGACAAAGTAAAGTATTATAATGACATGTGCAAAGAGCTGGAGATAGAAAACCAAAAGGGAAGAATACGCTCGGCATTTGTCAAGCTGAAAGAAGTGAAGAAAAGATTCAAGTCTCAAGTTGCAATAGTGAAGTATTCTACAAGGAAAATATTAAATGATGCAGGAAGCATCAAAAGAAGATGGAAGGAATACACGGGATTACTGTACCAAAAAGAATTGGTCGATGTTCGATCATTTCAGTAGGTAGCAGATGATCAAGAACCAACGGTACTGAAGGAAGAAGTCCAAGCAGCACTGAATTCACTGACGAAAAACTACACCAACTGAGATGTTTCAACAAACAGATGTAGCGCTGGAAGTGCTCACTCATCTATGCGAAGAACTTTGGAAGACAGCTACCTGGCCAACCAACTGCAAGAGATCTACATTTGTGCCCATTCCAAAGAAAGGTGATCCGACAATACGGAAATTATCGAACAATATCATTAATATGACACCCAAGTAAAATTTTGCTGAAGATCATTCAAAAGTGGTTGCAGCAGTACATCAACAGGGAACTGCCAGATGTTCAAGCCAGATTAAGAAGAGGACATGGAATGGAATGAGGGTTTTCATTGCTGATGTCAGATGGATCTTGGCTGAGAGCAGACAATACCAGAAAGATGTTTGTTGTTGTTGTTAGGTGCTGTCCAGTCGATTCCCACTCATAGCAACCCTATGCACAACAGAATGAAACACTGCCCGGTCCTGCACTATCCTCACAATCTTTGCTATGCTTGAGCCCATTGCTGCAGCCATTGTGTCAATCCATCTTGTTGAGGGTCTTCCACTCTTTCGCTCACCCTCTTCTTTACCAAGCATGATGTCCTTCTCCAGGGACTGGTCTCTCCTGATAACATATTCAAAATATGTGAGAAGAAGCCTCACCATCCTTGCCTCTAAGAAGCATTCTGGCTGTAGCTCTTCCAATACAGTTTTGTTCATTCTTTTGGCAGTCCATAGTATATTTGATATTCTTCACTAACACCATAATTCAAAGGTGTCAATTCTTCTGTCTTCCTTATTCATTGTTCAGCTTTCGAATGCATATGAGGCCATTGAAAACACCATGGTTTGGGTCAGGCCCACCTTAGTCCTTAAAGTGACATCTTTGCTTTTTAACACTTTAAAGAGATCTTTTGCAGCAGATTTGCCCAATGTAATGCATTGTTTAATTTCTTGACTGCTGCTTCCAAAGGTGTTGATTGTCAATCCAAGTAAAATGAAATATTTGACAACTTCCATCTTTTTTTTATTTATCATGATGTCGTTTATTGGTCCACTTGTGAGGATTTTTGTTTTCTTTATGCTGAGGTAGTCTTTGATCTTCATCAAGAAAGTGCTTCAAGTCTTCACTTTCAGCAAGCAAGGTTGTGTCATCTGTATATTACAGGTTGTTAATGAGTCTTCCTCCAATGCTGATGCCTCCTTCTTCTTCATATAGGTCAGCCTCTCAGATTACTTGCGCAGCATACAGATTAAGAATGATGAAAGGATACCATCCTGACGCACACCATTCCTGATTTTAAACCAGGCAAGTACCCCCTTGTTCTGTCCAAACAACTGCCTCTTGGTCTATGCACAGGCCTCCCATGAGCCCAACTGAGTGTTCTGGAATTCCCATTCTTCACAATGTTATCTATAATTTATCATGATCCACACAGTCAAATGCTTTTGCATAGTCAATGAAAGACAAGTAAACATCTTTCGGGTATTCTCTGCTTTCAGCCATGATCCATCTGACATCAGCAATGACATGATCCCTTGTTCTATGTTCTCTTCTGAATCCGGTTTGAACTTCTGGCAGTTCCCTGCTGATGTGCTGCTGCAACCACTTTTGAATTATCGTCAGCAAAATTTTACTTGGGTGTCATATTAGTGATATTGTTTGATAATCTCCACATTCTGTTTGATCACCTCTCTTTGGAACGAGCATAAATATGGATCTCTTCCAGTCAGTTGGCCAGGTAGCTGTCTTCCAAATTTCTTGCGCTGATGAGTGAGCATCTCCAGCGCTGCATCCGTTTGCTAAAACACATCAGTTGGTATTCTGTCAATTCCTGGAGCCTTGTTTTTCGCCAATGTCTTCAGTGCAGCTTTGACTTCTTTCTTCAGTACCATTGCCTCTTGATCATATGCTACCTCCTGAAACAACTGAGTGTTGACCAATTCTTTTTGGTACGGTGACTCTGTATTCCTTCCATCTACTTTTGATGCTTCCTGTGCCATTCACTATTTTGTCCATAGAATCCTTAAATATTGCAACTCGAGGACTGAATTTTTTCTTCACTTCTTTCAGTTTAAGAAACGCTGAGCATTTCTAACTCCATACCTTTGCACATGTCATTATAATACTTTACTTTGTCTTCTGGAGCTGCCCTTTTAAACCTTCTGTTCAGCTTGTTTACTTCCTATTTTCTTCCTTTTGCTTTAGCTACTCTAATTCAAGAGCAAGTTTCAGAGTCTCTTCTGACATCCATCTTAGTCTTTTCTTTCTTTCCTGTCTTTTTAATGACTTCTTGCTTTCTTCATGTATGATGTCCTCGATGTCATCCCACAACTCGTCTGGGTCTTTGGTCATTAGTGTTCAATGCATCAAATCAATTCTTGACACGATCTCTAAATCCAAGTGTGATACATTCAAGGTCGTACTTTGGCTCTCGTGGACTTGTTCTAATTTTCTTCAGCTTCAATTTGAAGTTGCATAGGAGCAACTGACAGTCTGTTCCACAGTCAGACCCTGGCATTTTTCTGATGGATGACATTGAGCTTTTCCATCATCTCTTTACAAAGATGTAGTCAATTTGATTCCTGTGTATTCTATCTGGCGAGTTTCACATGTATTGTTGCCATTTATGTTGTTGAAAAAAGGTATGTGCAATGAAGAAGTCATTGGTCATTGCCACATCGGCAAAAGATTGCCCCAAAAGCTTGACTCCATCCACATCATTAAGGTCAATTCTACTTTTAGGAGGCAGCTCTTCCCCAGCTGTCTTTTGAGTGCCTTCCAACCTGAGGTGCTCATCTTCCAGCACTATTATCAGACAGCGTTCTGCTCCGACTCATAAGGTTTTGCATTTTTCTTTTTTTTGTGAGTTAGAATTATGCTCTACATTCTTCTCCAGCTCTGTCCAGAACCCTCTGTTGTGATCCTGGTCAGAGCAGTCAGTGGTGGTAGCCGGGCACCATCTAGCTGTACTGGACTCAGTCTGGTGGAGGCCTTGGTAGCTGTGGACAATTAGTCCTTTGGACTAATCTTTTCCTTGTATCCTGTTCTCTTCATTCTCCCTTGCTCCCGAAGGGATGAGACCAGTGGAGTATCTTAGATGGCAGCTCACAGGCTTTTAAGACCCCAGACACTACTCACCAAGGTAGAATGTAGCACACTGTCTTTATAAGCTGTGTCATGCCAATTGAGCTAGATGTTCCCCGAGACCATGGTCTCCACAGCCCTCCACCAAGCAATTCAGTCCCTCAGGGAGTTTGGATGTGTCTATGGGGCTTCCATGACCTTTCCTTGTACAAGTTGTGCTAGTTTCCCCAGTATTGTGTACTGTCTCACCCTTCACCCAAGATACCACTTATCTATTGCCTATTTAGTATTTCCCCCCACCCCTCCCATCCCTGGTAACCAACAAAGATTGTTACATTTTGTTTGTGAACTTTTTCATGGGTTTTTACAATAGAGGTCTCATACAGTATTTGTCCTTTTGTGATTGACTTATTTCACTCAGCATAATGTCCTCCAGTTTCATCGATGTTATGAGATGCTTCATAGATTCATTGTTGTTCTTTCTCATTGCATAATACTCCATTGTGTGTATGTACCATAGTTTGTTTATCCATTCATCTGTTGATGGGCATCTAGGTTGTTTCCATCGTTTTGCTATTGCGAACAATGCTGCCATGAACATAGGTGTACATATGTCTATCTGAGTGACGACTCTTATTTCTCTAGGATATATTCCTAGGGGTGGGATTGCTGGATCGAATGGTATGCCTATTTCTAGCTTTCTGAGGAAGCGCCATATAATTTTCCAAAATGGTTGTATCATTTTGCATTCCCACCAGCAGTGCATAAGAGTTCCGATCTCCCCGCAGCCCCTCCAACATTTGTTATTTCCAGTGTTTTTGATTCGTGCCAGTAATGCCGGGGTGAGATAGTATCTCATTGTGGTTTTAATTTGCATTTCTCTAATGGATAGTGATCGCGAGCATTTCCTCATGTGTCCGTTGGCCATTTGAATGTCTTCTTTGGTGAAGTGTCTGTTCATTTCCTTTGCCCATTTTGCTTATCTGTTGGGGTTTCTGCGTTGATGGCTATGGTTTGTATCATGTTAATGCCATGTATTAAGGCCTGAAGTGTTGGTCTTATTTTTTCTTCTATGAACTTTATAGTTTTAGGCTTTATATTCAGGTCTTTGATCCGTTTTGAAGTAGTTCTTCTATACGGTGTGAGGTATGGATCCTGTTTCATTTTTTTGCAGATGGATATCCAGTTTTGCCAGTACGATTTGTTAAAAAGACTGTCTTTTCCCCATCTGATGGACTTTGGGCCCTTGTTGAAGATCAGGTGACCGCAGGTGGATGGATTTACATCTGGGTTCTCAATTCTGTTCCATTGGCCGATGTATCTGTCATTGTACCAGTACCAGGCTGTTGTGACTACTGTAGCTGTACAGTAGGTTCTGAAGTCAGGTAGTGTGAGTCCTCCAACTTTATTCTTCTTCTTCAGTAGTGCTTTACTTATTTGGGGCTTCTTCCCTTTCCATATAAAGTTAATGATTAGTTTTCCATCTCTTTGAAGAACATTGTTGGTATTTGGATCGGGATTGCATTGTATTTCTAAATTGCTTTGGGTAGAATTGACATTTTCACAATGTTGAGTCTGCCTATCCATGAGCATGGTATCTTTTTCCATTTATGTAGATCCTTGTGGGTTTCATGCAGTAGTGTTTTGTAGTTTTCTTTGTATAGGTCTTTTACATCTCTAGTCAGATTTATTCCTAAGTACCTGGTATGAATCCTACTTGGTCGTGGTGTATTATTTTTTTGATATGATGCTGAAGTCTATTGGCTAGAATTTTGTTCAGAATTTTTGCATCTATATTCATGAGAGATATTGGTCTGTAATTTTCTTTATGACGTCTTTGCCTGGTTTTGGTATCAGCGTTATGCTGGCTTCACAGAATGAATTTGGAATAGCTTGAGTAGTACTGGTACAAGCTCTTCTGTAAATGTTTTGTAGAATTCTCCAGTGAATCCATCTGGGCCAGGGCTTTTTTTGGTTGGGAGTTTTTTTTATTACCTTTTCAATCTCTTCTCTTGTTATGGGTCTGTTCAGATTTTCAACATCACTTTGTTGTAGTTTGGGTAGGCCGTGTGTTTCTAGAAATTTATCCATTTCCTCTAGGTTTTCAAATTTGTTGGAGTATAGTTTTTCAAAATATTCTGTTATAATCCTTTTTATTTCAGTTGGGTCTGTTGTAATGTCCCCCATTTCATTTCTTATTTGGGTTACTTGTGTCCTCTCCTGTTTTTCTTTTGTCACTTTGTCGATTTTGTTGATTCTTTCAACAAGAAATTACCCAGTGATGTGTAAGCAGCGTATTATTCAGTTTCCATGTAGCTGATTTTTTTCCCTTGATCTTTCTATTGTTAATTTCTACCTTGATGGCATTGTGGTCAGAGAAGATACTTTGAATTATCTCAACGTTTTGGATCCTCTTGAGGATTGCTCTGTGGCCTAAGATGTGGTCTATTCTGGAGAACGTTCCATGTGCATTGGACAAGAACGTGTACTTTGCAGTGGTTGGATGGAGTGTTCTATATATGCCTATGAGGTCCAGTTGACTGATTGTGCCCTTTAGGTCTTCTGTATCTTTGCTGAGTTTCTTCTTAGTTGTTCTGTCCTTTACTGACAGTGGTGTGTTGAAGTCTCCTACTATTATTGTGGAACTGTCAATTTCTCTTTTCAGTGTTGTTAGAGTTTGTTTCATGTATTTTGGAGCCCCGTCATTCGGTGCGTAGATGTTTATTATGGTTATGTCTTCATGATGGATCATCCCCTTAATCATTATATAGTGTCCTTCTTTGTCTTTTATGGTAGATTTTGTTTTAAAGTTATTTTATCTGAGATTAGAATTGCCACTCCTGCTCTTTTTTGGTAGTTGTTAGCTTGATATATTTTTTTCCAACCTTTGACTTTTAATAAATTCAGATCTTTGTTTCTAAGGTGTGTCTCTTGTAGACAGCATATTGATGGATCCTGTTTTCTTATCCATTCTATCACTCTCCGTCTCTTTCTGGGTGCATTGAGTCCATTTACATTCAGTGTAATTATTGATAGATGTGAGTTTGTTGCTGTCATTTTGTAGTGCTTTTTTTTGTGGCGCTGAAGTTTTCTTTGTTCTACTTACTCTCTTGTGCTAAATTACTTTTGTTTGTGGATTTTGTGTTCATTTCTTTTGTTTTTGTAGATTTTGTTTTTGCCGAGACTTTATGTTCTTCGTCTTTATTTTTATGAGTTGGTTTGTTAACTTTCTTTGTGGTTACCATGAATTTTACCCTTATCTTTCTAAGTTTGAAGCAGTCTACCATTACTTGGTTTCGCCTTGCCTTCCTTTTCTTTAGAAGGTTCTATACCTATGCCGTTTATTCCCTCTTTTGTTGTTTTGATGTTGTTGTCGTTTATTGATTAACTGCTCTGATTCCCTGTTGTATTTCTTTTGGTTTTGGATAGTCCTCGAGAGCTCATTTCCTAGATTGGTATCTGGCTGGTACAATCCTGTGTCCTAGGTTCTGCCTGTGAGCTGAAGCTGTTTGTCCTCAGATCGAAGAACTCCCTTTAATAATTCTTGTAACTTTTGTTTGACTTTTACATATTCCCTTAATTTCTGTTTATCTGGAAATGACTTAATTTCACCATCAAATCTGAACTAGAGTTTTGCAGGATATATTATTCTTGGCTGACAAGATTTCAAGATTTCATATATGTCATCCCATTGCCTTCTTGCCTGCATGGTTTCTGCCGAATAATCTGAGCTTAGTCTTATTGTTTCTCCCCTGTATGTGACATCTTGTTTTTCACGAGCTGCTCTCAGGATTCTTTGTTTGTCTTTGGTTTTGGCGAGAGTGAATATGATATGTCTTGGCGATTTTCTTTTGGGGTCTCTTCTATATGGGGTTCGTTGAGCTTCTTGGATGGCCAGCTTTTCATCTTTCATGATATTGGGGAAGTTTTCTGTCAGCAGTTCCTCAGTGATCTTCTCTGTGTTTTCTGTCTTCTCCCCCGTTCTGGAATTCCAATCACTCGTAAATTTTTGCTTTTAATTGTATCCCACATAACAGACAGGGTCTCTTCATTTTTCTTTGTTCTTTTTTCTGAGTTTTCCTCAAACAGAGCTGTATCCAAGTGTTTGTCTTCAATTCCACTGATCCTGTCTTCCACCGTTTCAAATCTGCTTCTCAGCCTTTCTATGACATCATCCATTTCTGAAATCTTGTTGTTTATCTTTTGGATTTCTAATTGTTGTCTTTGTACAATTTCTAGTTGTGAATTTATCTTGGCATTTTGTTCCTGCATCATCTTCCTAAATTCTTCCAATTTTTTGTCTGTGTTTTCCATGGATTTGTCTGTTTTTTCCTCATGTTTGTCAGCTTTTTGCCTCAGTTCTTGGAGAATTCCAAGTATTAGAGATGTGAATTCCCTATGAGGTAGTTCTAGTGCATTTTCTTCCACAAGAGAGTCATCTGGTGTTTTATTTTGGATGCATACTGGAACCATCCTGTCCTGTTTTTGTAAATGTTTAGATATTGTCTGCTGTTTTCAGGGCATTTAGTAGTTATTTTTCTCGTTTACTGATTGTAGATTTGTTTGTTTCATCCCTTTTTTAAAAAAAAACATTTGACTATGTCTGAGCAGGCGGACTGTGTGTTCTTTGTTGTTTGCTCATCTGTACGCTCAATACTTTTCGCCTCCTTCTCCAACTGGCAGGGTTAGTCACTCAGGTATGTTACAGCATGGCAGGTCTAGCTGTAGAAGAGTTACTGGGATGGGTTGTTTGTGGCACTTACTACAGCCACCAGAGCGGGTCGATAATCAGTGCAGGGCAGGTTCCAGTAGGCCATGCCCGTGCTGCTTGGTAGTGTGATGTCAAGCGCACAGTGCAGGTAGACAGGATGCAGCGGGGAGATTGTTATGTGTGGAGCTAAGATGGATAGGGAGAGAGGAGAGAGGAACAAGAGCCAAAAAACATACAAACAAACAAAAAAGAATGCTAGGGGAGCTTGCTGTTGGAATGGAGAGGAGAGAGTATGAAATGGAGAGAAACAGAAAGGGGAAGAGGAAGAAAAGAAAAGAATGAATAAATAAAAATCAGAGAAGTTAAAGAACCACAAAGTTCCCAGGGATCCCACCGGTGCAGCTGTGAGGTCTGGGGAAGTTGCTCTCAGGTATTGCAATACAGCCTGGCTAGAAGGCGTAGAGGTACACAACGCCTGGTATTCAGGGATCAGAAAGAGAAGGAAGATATAGAGGGAAGAGAAACTGAGCAATGAAGAAAGACAAAAAGGGAAAAAGAGGGAGAAGAAAACAAAACAAATTAAAAAAAAAAAAAAAAAGAACAAGAAAGGCCCCCCCAAAAAAAACAAAACAAAACAAAACAAAAAAAAAACGAATGAAGAAAGAAATGACCTCAGGGATCCCTCTGCACATCTGTGGAAGCTGAAGGGGAGTTCCTCGCCACGCAGCTCCGCCTGGGCAGAAAGGGCTCCCAACTCAAGAAAAAGAAAAGAAAACAAACAATTCAAAACGAACAAACCAACAAAAGCCCCAGGATCCCACCAGCGCGGTAGCCCAGACCAGGAAGCAGCTCCACACTCGAATGGAGCTCCGCAGCCCCTCAGGAAGAAGCAAAGATGCCGCACGGAGCCAGGCACTCGAGTGAAAGGAGGGGGAGGCAGTGAGAGGCAAGCAAGAAATCAAAAGAAGCAGGTGAAAAAAAAAAAAAAAAGCAACACCAGCAGCCAACAAATGGCACTCAGAGAGCCAGCCAGTGTGGGCTGGTGTTTCTGGACAAGAGACTGTGTCCGTGGGAAGCAGAGGAGGCCGAGAATGGGTGATGAAGGGTAGAGAGTGGGAAAGTGTATATCACAAACTGCCAGCGCTCTGCAGCCCCTCAGGAAGAAGCAAAGATGGCGCACGGAGCCAGGCACTCAAGTGAAAGGAGGGGGAGGTAGTGAGAGGCAAGGGAGAAATCAAAAGAAGCAGAAAATAAAAAGCAAGACCAGCAGCCAACAAATGGCACTCAGAGAGCCAGCTAATGCAGGCTGGTGTTTCTAGACAAGAGACTGTGTCCGAGGGAAGCAGAGGGGGCCAAGTATGGGTGAAGAAGGGTAGAGAGTGGGAAAGCATATATCACAAATTGCCGGCACTCTGCAGCCCCTCAGGAAGAAGCAACGATGGCGCACGGAGCGAGGCACTCAAGCGAAAGGAGGGGGAGATGGCCAGAGGCAAGGAAGAAATCAAAAGAAGTGGAAAAAAGCAACACCAACAGCCAACAAATGGCATCCAGAGAGCTGCCCGCTTGGGTGTGTGGAATCCAAGCATCCGGTGCTTCCTGGTCAAGAGACTGTGGCCGCGGGAACCAGAGGAGGCCGAGCCGGGGCGAAGCAGGGGGGGTGGTGGGAAAGCACACACCGCAAATTACCGGTTGTTTTGTCTCCCACTGGACGGTCCGTGAGGCTGCTTTCTCATATCCCCGTTTGCTGGTCTCCGATAGGAGTCCAAGATGGTGGATCCGCGCTGTATTAGCTGGTAGGGGACCTCTGCATGAGTCTCTCCTCCCCTCTGTTCTCTGTCAGTTTTCTCACTCCATTTGGTGCTTGGCTGAGTACTTTATCTCTTCATTTGATGTTTTAGGGTTTCAGAATTGTTGTATTCTCTGTTCAGCTTAGTTTTTCGGATCTTTGCTGTGGAGGGATGGCATGGTGCTTCTGCCTAGAGTGCCATTTTGCCGCAAGTCTGGACTTCTTTACAACTTGAGTTTTATTCCACATTTTCGTCCCCTTCTATCAGGATCCATCCATTGTGGTCCTGATCAGAATGATCATTAGTGGCAGATGAGGCCATGGCTCATACAGACTGTTAGTCTTGTAGTCTAGTTTCTTCTCTGAATCTTATATGCATGCAAAAGCTGAACAATGAATAAGGAAGACCAAAGAAGAACTGATGACTCTGAATTACGGTGTGGGGGAAGAATACTGAATATACCATGGACTACCAGAAGAATGAACAAATCTGTCTTGGAGGAGGTACAGCCAGAGTGCTCCTTGGAAGCAAGGATGGTGAGACTTTGTCTCATGTACTTATGTACACGTTATCATGAGGGACCAGTCTCTGTAGAAGGACATTATGCTTGATAAAGTAGAAGGTCAGTGAAAAAGAGGAAGACCCTCAATGAGATGGACTGACGCAGTGGCTGCAACAATGGGCTCAAACATAGCAAAGACTGTTGAGGATGGCACAGGACTGGGCAGTGTTTCGTTCTGTTGTACGAAGGGTCGCTATCAGTCAGAATTGACACGATAGCACCTAACGAAAACAGATCCCATAGTTTTGCCCCTATTTCTTCCCAGAACTTTATATGGTTTTAGCTTTAACACTTAGGTTCTTAATCCCGTTGGAGTTAGTTTTTGCATATGGTGTGAGGTATGGTTCCTGTTTCATTTTTCTGCATGTGACTATCCAATTTTTCCAGCACTATTTGTTGAAGAGACTGTTCTTTCCCTATTGAATAGACTTTGACCCTTTGTTGCAAATCAACTGTCCACGGATGGATTTATTTTTGGTTTCTTAATTCTATTCCACTGGTCTATCTGTCTATCATTGAACCAGTAGCTGTTTTGATTACTGTAGCTGTATAAGTATGTTTTGAGGTTGGAAGTGTGAGGCCTCCTACTTTGTCCTTCTTAAATACTGCTTTGGCTATCTGGGGCCTCTTTCCTTTCAATATAAAGTAGATGATTAGTTTTTTCCATTTCAGTAAAGAATGTTGTTAGAATATGGACTGGGACTGCATTGTATTTATAGATCGCTTCGAGTAGTACTGACATTTCACAATATTAACTCTTCCAAGCTGTGAGCAGGGAATGTCTTTCCATTTAAGTAGATCTCTCTTAGTCTCTTGTATTAGTGTTTTATAGTTTTCATCATATATGTCTTTCACTTCCCTGTTTAGGTTTATTTCTAGGTATTTTATCGTTTGGTGGACTACTGTAAATGGTATTGTTTTCTTGATTTTCTCTTTGGATTCCTCCTTGCTAGTGTACAGGAACCCAACCAACTTTTGTGTTCCTCCACATTATTTTAATAATGTTTTTATACTCTCTTTTAATCACATACACTGATCTCAAAAAAACTGTTTGCCTAGGTTTCAAATATTTCCAAAGTAACATGAAAGTTGACTTTGCCTAAAAACTTTGAAAAAACAAATTAATCCACCAAATTTAGTTTTTCAAAGTAATTTTACTAATCACAAATAAATACAGCACAATTTCTATTTTGATTCATACTATTCTATTCTAGTCCTCTTTGGGCTTTATGAGGGATCCATAGCAATTAATAAGAAATTAAGTCTTCACAAAACAATTTGACATTTAAAAATTTTTCTTCATAATACCAAAGAAATGTTCTCTTTCCAGAAAACTTTACACCCTTGTTTTATTTTAAGAGATTTTTACAAAAGAAATGAACAGTTTGTTTGTCATATGCAGAATCTCATCACTGCTCTGGCATTTTATATCATAGGACCCGAAGGTGTTTTACAAAAATAAGTTATATTGTATATTTAATTTAAACAACTATGAGTGTTTATGCTGTTGTTAGTTGCTGTCGAGTAGATTCCAACTCATGGAGACCCTCATGTGTTTACAGATAAATTAAACTGGGTACCCGGCGACTGACTTTTTAAGGCCACTAACAAAATTCAGTCACAAAGTTCAACATTCTGTATAGTGTAACTGAATTCTGAGATGAACATGTCAGTTTTTAATATAATTTTAAGAGTGTATATTTGAAAAATAATGGTTTAGAGTGACTTTGTCTGGCTTGGGTCATCCTAACCTAGCAATACAAAATAACCCAGCTGGTTTTACTGCTTTCTGGCACAACTGTCAGAGTAAAGCTACTCAATAACTTGCTTACATTTTAAAGAAAGTCTAGCACTCTTAAGTGGACTGGGGTCGACAGTAAATCAAAGAGAAAATGGCTTAGTCTCCAATGCTGAGGTAATGTGAAGTCATGCAAATATCACTGAACAAAGAGTAAGGAGACCACGGCTCAGCCTACAGTTCTGCCATCTACCACTCTAGAAGGGGGCTGACTGAATGACAGGGCAGCGGGGTACCTCCTCCTGATCAAATCTAGACAAGCCACAGAAATGCTAAAGCATAATACATCAACCAGAATCAATAAAACCAGCTTGGGTAAATTAAGAAAAGGAAACTCAAGTTAAATAAAATATATTAATACCTCAGCTCCATAGGGGAGCAACAAATACATGTATAACTGTAGAAACTGAAAACATAAAAATAAAAAGGTGATGAACCACAAGTTATGTCACATTCTTTCTTTGAAAAAAATTTTTAAAAATGATGACACAATAAGTGTCATGAGGAAGTAGTGAAGTACAGTAGTAAATAATTTAGAAGAACTAGAAAGATTATTGGAAGTTGGAGAGGACAAAAATTATACCAAAGAACCAAAAATAAATACTACCAAGGACACACTAGGGACAAAAACCCAAGAATATGGCTGGATTAAACTATGAGTTGAAATTGACTCAATGGCAATGGTTTAAACAAGATCTAAAAAAGTAGTCCAAAAATCAAAAAATAAAAAATACGCACGCACACACACACACACACACACACACACACACACTTGAGACTAGCGTAAGTGCCTGAGGTAACAGAAAAGACCAAGACTAAGGAAACCAAAACCAAAGAACTGATTAAGGTAGGGGACAGAGAGAACGGAAGGCGGTACAGAACCACAGCATTAAGAGTACATATATGTGACAAACCTTTGCCACTCATGAATAAAACTTAGGAACTCAAAATACCTACTCTAAAGGCAAAGAAAGGTTCTGGCAATAATGAATAGGAATGTTCAGATAAACCAAAAAAAAAAAAAAAAATCAAACCCGTTGCCGTTGAGTAGATTCCGACTCATAGCAACCATATAGGACAGAGTAGAACTACCCCATAGTTTCCAAGGAGTGCCTAGTAGATTCGAACTGCCAACCTTTTGGTTAGCAGCCATAGCACTTAACCACTGTGCCACCAGGGTTTCCGTTCAGGTGAAAAGGCAATAGTTATTTCTGATACCAGCAACAGTAATTTCTGACATCAGCTTTTAGAAGAGAAAAGGGCTTAAGGAGAATCACACAAAATGGAAAGAAGCAAACTCCAGCTAAGTATCCAGCAAAGATAAATTTTTCTCTGAAGAGGTAATACTTACATCTATAACTTGTCTATAAAAACCAATAGCTAAATAGATAAATATACATTTAAGATACATATATATAGACAACAAAATGGCCTCAATTTTTAACATCTAAATCGTTTCTTTTTACTATCCATAAAATTATTATTATTTGCTATTAAAGGGCTTCAAGATACCTATTTCAATAACTGTTATAACAATTCTTGTCCTTCATAATACCAAATTAAGTCTTTCAGTTCTGTTCTCTAATATCAGCCCTCACATGAGCAACCTAAAACACCTAGAATATGAAGTGAGTTCAGACTTCACAGTTACCAGAGGCCTAAGATTTGATTTCTCATTTCCTATTTCACACTTTTGTTTGTTTTATTTCTGGGACTCCAAGAAGCATATATGAGAGGCTTTAGCATTAGTACACACTACCATATGTAAATAGTTTCATTTTATTAGTGATAATGATTGTTTCTCAAAGTGCTATTATTTAAAGGCAGAACTAGGTTTTTTATTTTGTACTGAATTATAATCCAGTATAATTTCAAGTACCTAGTTGACCAAAAACCCCAAAATGGGTTCTTAAAAACAGCACAACAAACATGCACAGAACACTCACTTCAACAGTCTCAAGTTTTCCATTATGCAGATGTGGTGTTCTTGGGTAGATATCAAGAAGATGTGGTGGTGACTCAAAATGCAATCTTTTGAGATTTCTTTTAATGAGATCTTTACAATACAATTCATCAAAGTTAGTTCTCCACAATAAGACCTATAAAAAAAAATCAGTCATGATAGCAGTTGTTGGCTTGCATGTATAAGCAACAGAACTGATTTTCAAAAAATGAATCAAGGAATTGTCCTTCAAAGTAGTCAGAAAGGCTGGATATATATTTAAAAAACACTGACACTCTCAATACCTTTTTTTTAAAATTTTTTTTAGGGATGGGGAGAGATAGCATTTCAAATTGCCTTCATATGAATTTGAAATCCACATTAAGAAAATATCTTATTACCTTAAAATCCTCTCTACATCTCCTCCTCAAAAGCAAAACCCTTGTTTTCAGCTTGATAACTCATCTTACTCAATAAATGTAGTTATGAATGACTTTTGGTCATTTCAAAAAAAATGAAGATTTGCTACCATAAAGTATTTATATTTACTGTCCTCAAAAAAGAGATACAGGCAAAAAGTTTAAACGGTTTAAGTCAAGTGAAAGTGCCACACCTATATTTGAGTTCCCAAAACTACCAGAATTGGCACTACTTCAGTTATGAAATAGCAGACTTCCTGGCACTAACTCAAATATAAATTCATTGATAATCATCTTAACAGATACAAAAGTAGCTGGCTGTAAAAATCTTAGCTTGAGGTCAAGGACTCCCGCACCCTAACCAAATCTAAGAGGGAGCTAAAAGAATGTACAAACCTGTGCATCTGCACCTCCAGATGTAAACAGCTCCCCACCTTTTGAAAATGACACAGCAAAGACAGGTCCCTAAGAAATAAAGGGAGATAAAAGAAAAATGTACTTGGTGATACTTTCCTATGGCCAAGAGGATTCTGAGTACCCATCTTTCATCTTAATTTATCTAGGCTACTAATGCAATAAGACTGACAGAAAACATCCAGTTGCTAGCAACTAATGCGGGCAGAGTAAAAATAATCAAAGAACCAACCAATTATATTAAAACATAAGTAAATGATACTAAATTAAAAATAAATACTACTAAAAATAAAATTTTTTTCTCCTTTAAAGAAAAGCTTGTACCTGTATAATAAGAATTTTTGTTAAGATTTTCTGACATTGGACTCTTTAGTTAATCAATCACTAGCAGAAACTAAAAGATAAGTATGTACGTGACAGGAATGAAGCTATACAAACAAAGGCCATTTCCTGATCCCAAAGACTTTACTGAGTTCTCCCTTCATGTAGGTAATGGTGAGCCACTGAAAGTTTTAAGACCAGGAGACTGACAGGAGGAAAGCTGTGATTAATGAAAAAAATACTACAGTGAGTGAATGATGAATTGGAACACGTAAGAATTAATGCTTGCAGGCCAGTTAGGAAGTTACTGTAATTGTCTAGGTAAGAGGTAATGAGAGCTAGAAACTGAGCAATGACTGTGAAGCAGGACCAGACTGTACTTGGCACAGTGACAAGACGCATAGCCTCTAGGTCAATTTTTCAGCAAAGATAAGTGTAATTATTTCTCATCTCAGAAATAATATTAATATATTTTGTTTGTTTTAATGTTCTTCATCTACACAAGAGAACTTTTGGAGAAAAACATCTTGTATTTTTTCAAGAAGACTATTCCACATTCATAGGTTATTACAGCTTTGTGAACACCTTCGCCTCTGTACTTTTTCACCTCCGAGATTGGAAATCACAACTAACAACCAGCCACACTGAAAACAGAAAAAACATCTTGGTATGCTGGCGATACAATCCTTAATTAGGAAGAATGTTCTTCAATTCATCTTATCACTTAAGTCAGCTAACCATACTTTTAAGTCACCTGATGACCCAGACTGAAAAATTCCATCTTTGTGCATAGTTTTTCCTCCTAAAATATTGTGTTTATCTTTTTTCTATATATATATATATATATATATTACTTATTTCATGGATATTTCAATCCTTGGCCCCTTTTTATACTGGCTGTATCTATTTAGCCCAAATCCATGGATACACATGTATATGAGCTGGCTAATTTCTATTTCTGCTTCACACTAGCACAGCTGCAGAACAAATAACAAAGCAAAGTAGGTAATCAGGCAGAATACACGAAAAGTAGAAGGAGCCCCTTCTCCCCTAGACAATGAAGCCCATTCTATTTCTGGATATAAATAGCTTATATTTGGTTAAGAGGAAGTACCTAGTACATATCCAAAAAAAGAAGAAGAAAAGAAAAAAGAGGACACTTTCTAAAAAGTTTGGAGAAGCCTGAATATTTACACTGAAGGGATAACTAGTGTATATACTTAAAAAAAGTATGTGTGCAGAGATGTCTTTGAACAAGCACAGTAAATATACTCCTCTTTCCCACTGCGTTGTAAACTAATTGAGAGTCAAATGATCACCTTTCTTAATGATAAATGCTTGTTATGAGAGAATATGGCTTTTTATCCGTGGGCAAATGGGCTTTCTAGAATTGAACCCCAGAACAGAATGAATCAGATTTGACTACCAAGTTGCAGGTAACACTGGACATGGGCAAGCTTCCCCATATGAAGTCTCAGAAGAAAATGGTGAGGGCAGGCTCACTCCCACGGGCAGAAGACAAGGTGTTGGGTGATGCTTGCCAAATTTCTCCATCCAAACTCACCAATCAGATTAATGAGAAGAGTGAGTGAGGGGTTTGGGGAGAGGCCAAGACTATCAGAGACAGTGGAACAGCTCCACATGGGGAGAAAGATCAGGAGGGAATAAGCTTACCTACCACAATTTAATCAGTCAAACCTAAACTACATACTGATGAAGACGGCAGTAGAAAATTAATTTAATGGCCATTGAAAGATACACATCGATTGTGACAAGAATTATATAACATATTTCTAAGAGTTGCTTCCAGAAGATAAAAATGTAGCCTTGGAATATTTTTTTTTTTTTTTGGTGACAGCAGCAATGTGTGCTGCAATTGGAAAAATATCAAAGATATATAACAAAATGGGCCAAAACTTCAAATATACTTTACTTAAAAAGCAAAATTTTAGAGTTAATACCGTATGTCCTTGAAGCGTATATATGAGCCTTCCTTCTAGGATATCCAGAATCTTAAGTGTACCATCTGACGAAGCAGTGATGAGATAGTTACCCGAAGGATGGTATGATAAACAATTAACTCCACCACTGTGAACTGAATGGAAGAAAATAAAAGCACATTTCAGAGAACATTTATTTTTTATTTAATAATATTTTATTGGGTTCTCAGTGAAAGTTTATACAGTACATTAGGTTTCCATTTGACAATTTCTATACAAACTGTTCAGTAAAATTACGTTTTTCACAATGTGCCAACATTTTCTTTAGTGTGTTCTGACTGTTCCAGTTTCAGTACTCTAGTTTCCCTGCCCTTATCTTCTCATCTTTGCTTTAGAGTGATTGTTGACCTTTTGGTCTCATATAGATGGTTTTTTACTGCAGCACCATACTCACAGGTAATATCCTTTATTTTGTGTGCCCATCTGTTATTTCACTAAAAGGTGACCTCAGGGGTTAGTTTCGGTTCAAGGTTTAAAAAGTATCTCAGGGAGTTCTCTAGTCTCAACTGGTCCACTAACGCTGGGCTTTGTAAAAAAATTTGAGTTCTGTTCCGTGTTTTTCTCCCATTCTCTCAGGGTCCATCTATCGTGGCCCTGATCAGAAGAGTCGGTAGTGGTAGCCAGGCACTATCTAGTTCTGCTCGTCTCAGGGTAGATGAGGCCGTGGTTTGTGTAGGCTGTTAGACTTGTAGACTAGTTTCTTCTCTGAGATTTTGGTTTCCTTCTTTCTCTTTTGCTTCAAACGAGTAGAGACCTATAGTTGTGTCTTAGATGGCTACTTGCAAGTTTTTAAGACCCCAAACACTACTCACCTCACTAGTATGTACAACGTGAACTTTGTGGTGCCAACTGACTGAGTCGTCCCATGAGACTAAGGTCCTAAGCCTTCAGAGAACAGTTTTTAATTCTAAGGATACATCTTTGCTCAATTAGTAATATAAGGTTGAAAACAAGAATGATTTAAGAGGCAGTGTCTCCACTAAATTCTATATAGTTCACTAAAACAAATAAGTATTTTGGCATCATACAGCTTAAACTTCCAGTTAATGAGAGAATAACTTAAGAAATAAGACTGTGGTGGAAAGATAATCTTGTTGGTCACATAATTATAAAGTCCTAGACTATATTACCAATAAAAGCAACAGTTGATTACTACCAGTTTATATAAATATACAATCTTGCCTCAAATTAAATATATAATAACTCCTCAGTGGCTTGGGATTAAGGGGTGAAGAGTGTAGAGATATTATTTGGAGAAAGGCACAGTCTTGCCAACAAGTTTGATAATTCATTTCTGTTTACTATCCTTCCACTAGGAGGCAGTATAACACAATGATCAAAAGTTTGCTCTTCCATACACTTGTAAACAGAAAGTAAGGACCCAGTCAGTTCTACCAATTATTTGAGCAAGTTACTTAGCCTCGTTAAGTTTCAGTTTCTTTATATTTAAAATGGGGGTAATAATAATAGCTTTTAGGGGCCCTGGCGGCACAATCGTTAAGTGTTCAGCTGCTAACTGAAAGGTCTGTGGTTCAAACCCACCAGCTGTTCTATGGGAGAAAAGATGATCTACTCCCCTAAAGATTACAGCCTAGGAAACTCTATGTGCCAGGAAGTTCTACTCTGTCCTATAGGATTGCTATGAGTCAGAATTGACTCGACAACACACAGCAATAACAACAATAATACCTCTCAGGGCTGTTGTTAGTCTGCTATACACACTGAGTAAATGATAGCTATTATTATTATATATTAAGAAAGAGAAATTTAGATTTAAAATAAATCCAATACAAACTAAGAAAGTCAACTCACTTCTCCTTTCGCTTCAATACATAGGCAAATTAGCAAGTTGTTTTCTACTAGACATAAGACCTATTTTTGCTCCTTCTGATTTGGAACTCAGAGTCAATTTCTATCCCTGACCTCTCACATAATGCATGTAAGCAGAGTTT
Source organism: Dugong dugon (assembly GCA_030035585.1). NCBI lineage: Eukaryota > Metazoa > Chordata > Mammalia > Sirenia > Dugongidae > Dugong > Dugong dugon. Next base: position 49,841,449 of record CM057465.1, read on the forward strand.
GAAAATCTCACAGTAACTTTTGTTTTTATAGCCCTTGGCATCATTTTTAAGGTTCCTCCACCTCCTCCTCCACTCTGGCATCTGCCCCAGCTTCTCAGATCCTGTTGTTGTTGGGGGCTGTTCTCTAGCCAGTTCAAAGGCAGCTCATGACCCTCATTAAAAGGGCCAAACCACACCAAAAGTAGAGTCAGTCAGTTTAAGAGCTTCCCAGAGGAGCCTATTCAACAACTGGTTTCTTGCTACAGAAATTGTTACCTTGATAATGCTGGAGTAATTTGTTCATTCTTATATCCCAGATTTTCACGGTATGATCAGAACCTGCTGAAGCTATGCATGTACCATTAGGGTTAAAATCCACAAAATTTGCAAACCTAGGAGGAAATAATAAGATGATCTAATATTTCAATTTCCTTAATCTTATTTCAGTGTTCTTTAATATTATTTAAATTGGTATAATTAAATGATTCCTTAGCAAACCAACACATACAAATATACAAAAACAGTGGACTTACCCTACAGAATCTGAGAAGTTATTAACACATTGCTTATTTGTGGTGTCCCAAATTTTAACAGTTTTATCCTCACTACATGATACAATTAGTCTCCCATCAGGTGAGAATCTGGAAAGCACAAGAAAGAAGATTCTATTTGTGAAAGGCACCTGTCAATCACCAACCCCACCACATACAAGTCAGGCTGTACATATCAAATTACCAGAGACCACTGTTACTTCACCGAAGAGCAAAGTCTGCAACCAACCTCTTCCTAACTAAAAAAAACATAACAAACAACACTGAAAGGATCACTAAAAGATTAAAAATATACTATGTAGATAACAAAGTTACTTTTTTCATTTTATTTAAATAATTTTGTTTTATGGCATCTGTCTCTAGGTCTTTGATTCAACTCCCCACTTCTTCCAAGTCAACTACCCTGTTTGCTTGTGTTTTTAAATACTCTTTATTACTCTCTCCTATTTTTGTCATTTTCCCATGTTACCACATGACCCAAGAGAGCCTTTCATTACTCACCCTGCCAACCCTGTGGTGAAGCTTTTTTTTGTAAGAAAAGGACTGCTGTGTTGAGAATTAAAATATAGTGGTATTACAAATCAAAGAATACAACTCCCCAAGAATGTAACTATTCCCAGACCTGAGGAGACCAGAGAGCTCCAAAGGACTGAAAAATAGGACAACTCATTTACATAGGACAGAAGTTCCTTCATGGTCAAACCTACAAGCCACATAGCCCATTAAGAAACAAATGAGAAAATTCTTAGACATCTTGTCTACTGCTTTTATGCTGTCTCTTCCTTTAAGACCCTTACCAAAGTTCTTTATTTTTTGAAGTGACTTTTTAAAATAGATGGAAAAACAGAAGACCCAAAAGAAAATGAAAACAAATTTTAGACTATTAGGAAATCTATGAGTAGCGTTTTATTATTAATATTTTAACAATAACAAAAACCAGTGGAGACAGATTTATGTCACAAACTGACTATGTTTCAATTTTATCTGTAAATTCCCTCTATGTGAAGATTACTCTAAAAGTCATCAATTAAGAGTGTGGATTATAACTGAAGGTTTTTCTTTTTTGTGTGCTCTCCTTTTTAAAGCTGACCTAAAAATAATTCTTCCTGACAGAAACTTAGAATCTGGCATTCACGGATTCACCATGTGAAAAAAAGACAGAAACATGATTAAGTTCTGTGTGAAATAATAATATTAAAAAATTCAAGAAAAATAAGTCTGCAAGGAAAAATCTTCCACCCTGTATAATTCCAAGATTTTATAACAAATAATATTTGTATTTATCTTTTCCTCCAGAAAATATGTGAGAAAGATTTAAATGTGAAGAACTATATTATAGTATTCTATGCTCCAAATAGATGAAACTTATTTTATATAGACTTTGCTGTGATCAGTTGCTAACCAAATGGTCTGTGGTTTGAACCCACCTGCGGTGCAATGGATCACTTTTATGTGGCCTTTCTAGCCATGGTCCTGTAACTCCCACCAAACAACTGGGTGGGACTATGCAAATAAGGTGCTTATTGCCTACCAAGGGGATTGGACAGCTTGCTAATAATACAAATAAGGTGCATGGTACACTTGTGGGGGTGGGACCATGCAAATAAGGTATATGGAACCCTAATGACGGTACTGGTCAGTTTTGCCATCCCATTAGGCTTAAAATGAGCCACCTCAGAGGTGGAAAGGGGGGCCTTACTACCACCAAGAAGAGCCAGGAGTGGAGCACATCCTTTGGACCTGGAGTCCCTGAGATGAGAACCTTCTAGACCCAGGAGACAGACAGCTATAACACTAGACATGGCACAAAACAGCGAGAAACAGCAGCAGAGAAACAGTGACAGGAGAACCAGGAGATCGGCAGGAGATGGTGCAGTGGGCCTCCCACCTACAGAGGAAGGTGGCTACAGTGGGTGTGCCAAACCATGGAGTGAGAGAGCTGAGTGCCTTCAGGCAGAAGGCTTACTGGCGGAGTGGGGTGCCTCCAGGCACTTGGCAGAGCCATGCTCACTGACCCATGGGGCGAGAGAGAGCTTAGTGTCTTTGGACCAAGGTTTATTGGCAGAACGGGGTGCCTCCCGGCACTTATTGGTGAAGCTAAAGAGCTTTTAACACTTGTACTGAGCATGGCAGGGGCCGAGGGGCCAAGAGGCTGAACGCCAGAGAAAGGCCTGCCTGTGGACATGGCTGAGAAGCTGTCCTGATCAAAGAACTGTATCCTGAGTCATTCCTGATCCTGAAGTTGTAATTGTTACTTCCTAATAAACCCCACAATCGTGAGTACTGTCTGTGAGTTCTGTGTAGCCATTGCCATAAATTACCAAACTCTGCAGAGAAGTTGAGAATGCTGTGGGAGGGATGGCTGGTGTCAGAACTGCTAAAAAGATTGGAGAGAGGAGGTATGTCTGACCTTTGCCTCATAGGAATAAGCCTTGGGCTGTTGATCTTGATTCTCCTTACCCCTTGTGAAGTTAGAGGAGGTCAGACACCCCAGCCACACCATTTTTACATCACCTGTGGAAAAAAAGTCCTGGCAATCTGCTTCTGCAAAGATTACAGGCAAGAAAATCCTATGGAATAGTTCTACTCTGTAACACACGGGGTCATCATGAGTCAGGGATCAATTCGACAGCAGTTAACAAAAACAACAACGGAAGAAAAAAGCCTACTCAATATCCCCATGAAAATAAACTTTGTATGATAACTGTACACAATTAATGCATGGAATCAAATTGTTTCTTAATAAGCTATCTTTTAAAAAAGTACTTAATGTGATTACTTTAAATAATAAGAATATTCCTAAGAGATGAATTGATTATTACATTTTGAAAAAGCAATGAAGAAGAACAACATTCAATGAACTGGAATGACCAGACAGTAACAAAGCACAAAACCATTCACTATACAACATTACTGGCCAAATCCCACTGTCACCATATCATCATCATTATCCTGCCTTCATTTACTGAGTGCATATTATGTCTCAGAAGGGTACTTGAACACATTACCTACAGCAATTAATTCAATCCTCAAAATAACCCTACAAAACAGGTGCTATTGCCAGCCTCATTTTACAAATGAACGAACTAAGGCACATAAACAATCAGTAACTGCTAGAGTCACACACACAGTCAGTAAGGAGAGGAATACAGATTTGAACCTGGCAGTCTGGCTCCACAGCCAAACCTCTGAACCGGTATGCTGTAAGTCTCTGACAAAGAAGGAAAATTCCTGATACTGGCCAAATTACTTAGAGTAATATTAACCACAGAAAGTTCTAAAGTTGAGAAACATGAGAACACATGTTCTTAGGAAGCTATGTGATCTGGCTCTGACTGACAGGCTAACCTCTAGACTACCCTTTTAATAAGCATCTCTGTGTGTGTGTGTGTGACCATAAACTACAAATAGAACAGGGAAGGTCATTCATTCAACAATTTACTGAGTGCCCGCCATTATCAGGCACTACCCTGGATGATGGAAATATAGTTCTGAATGAGACTGATAAGATCCCTACCCTCATGAAGCTTTCATTCTAGGGAAGAGGAAGGAGGCAGGCACACAAATAATATAATTTTAGATAGTGCTAAGAAAAAATTATGTAACAACAAAGTGCCAACTGGTCACCAGAAGATCCACAGAAGAGAGATGATTTTAAAGAAACCTGTGAATAAGAAGAGCAGGTACCCTGGCCAGCTAGAAACTCATCCTGAGCAGGAAGGGTTACAGCCTGAGAGAGATTTTCCAGAGCTAAAGAAATGAATGGGATGTGAACTTCAGATGTGTGCAGAGTAGAGGAGGTGGCTGGGGAAAAGCTGGTGCCAGAGGGAGGGGAAACCAAACCAAATCCATTGCCATTGGGTCAATTCTGACTCATAGCAACTCTGTAGGAAAGAGTAGAACTTCCCTTCAGGGTTTTTAAGGCTGTAAATCTTTAGGGAAGTGGACTGCCACATCTTTCTCCCATGGAGCTGCTGGTGAGTTCAAACTGCCAACCTTTTGGTTAGCAGCTGAGCTCTTAACCACTGCAGCACGACGGCTCCTAGAGGGAGAGGAGGTAGGACCAAAGAGGAGCTCAGAGCAAGGGTTAAGGCACCTCTCTTTTCTGCATTATATTCCCTGCATACGTTCTGTGTGTGTATATATGTGTATTATTATTATTATTATTATTTTGTCTTTGGAGGGGATGAAAGTGAGGATGTCGTTTGTTTCTTCTCTCCTCTTTATTTTTAATTAGATCCACTGAAAATAGGTTAGCACCAATAAAACAGGTTTCTCTTTGCCCTGACTTTGATCAGGAAAGGTTAAGTCTTTTTTTTGTTTTAAGGGCTCAAACAACATCTAATTGGGCTGTTAATTTTAAGAAGGTTAAGAGGATATAAAATTTCTACTAAGACATTAACAGATTTATAACTTCTCTAATCAGTACCACCCAACCTCCTTTTAAAACTCCCAGAGGGTATGGCAACAAGGAGGATATTACATTAGTCAGTAGTGACTAATGCATGAGGAGACATGGACTGTTTGTAAGGCATTTGAGAACTTCACTGAACTACTACCGAATTCCCTAAAATTTATTTGTACTCATTTGAGAGAATGAGGAAATTTTTGAACTTCTTTCTGGAAAAACTGGTTCTCCTGTCCTTGAGGGTAGCTCAAGTTATGCAACAGGAGTTCTTTATTTTGGATCTGTAGAGTTCCTGATGCTGTATGCTCAATTTTATTTCTATACACCCTGTCATTGTTATTTGTTCATTAGAGAACCAAAGGGTTCATAGAGAACCATGAACCATGAGAAGTTTTTAACTGCTCTCATAAGAAATTCAAAGTTTTCTTTGGATATTTATCATTAGAATTAATATTCTATAAAAACACGTTTTCATAGTTCTAGAGACCACATAGGCACTGTTCCATGTCTGGTAAGAAACAAATCATTAGTTAGAGGTACTCTGAGGCCAGCAGCTACTCAATAGGAGGAGAAGGCAGTAGAAAGTAGTGCAAAAAAGACTGCCCAGTAAATACAGTGTCCTAAATTCTGGGACCCATTTTGTAACTGCCTAGCTATGCAAACTTGTGAAACTCACAACCACTCTGACCATGGTTTTCTATTTGTATAATGAGGAAGTTTGGATTACATTCAGACCTGAAGCATCCATACACTTATTAAAAAAAAAGAACCCAAAAAAAAAAAAAAAAAAAAAAAAAAACCTGGCAATCTCAGAGTTTGCTTTGATAAGATTTGGTGTTTACATATTGAAGGAGAAGTTCAAGGCAATAAGCAAAACATCTAGGTTTTTTAGTGTTAGTCAGCAAAAGAAGACAAACCATCTGCTCCTGCATGAAATGGACTCATTCCTGCAACTACTGGAAGTCAAAAAGCACATGAAAAAGACATAAAAAGATAAACTATGCCATGAAACATACAAACTATTTTTTGCCTTATTTACCATCTATATGCTCAACTTCCTTTGTGGAATCTCCACCTGTAAGTACAGCTACCTAGTGGGTGTCTCCTCTTAGGTATCTTGTAGGCACCTCCAACTTTACATATCCAAATCTGAACTCACCATCTTCCTCCTCAAATTGCTCCTTCTCCAGTGTTCCCTTTTTTAGTAATGGCTTCTCAAGCCAGAACCTGGGAGCCATGCTTGATTTCTCTTTCTCCTCCACTTTCACATATTCCAATTCATTATCAGGCCCTGTTTCCTCAAACCACAATTAGCCCCGCTTCCCTTCTCCACAAGCAACAAAGGTGATCTTTAAATCTTATAACAAATTAGGATACTTTTCTACTTAAAGCCCTTCAGTGGTTTCACGTTTTCCTTGGGAGGGTCTAACATTCTTAGCGCTGCTTACTGTGTCCTCCAGGATTGGCCCTCCTGCCACTTCATCTTTATCACCCCACTCTTCCTGGCACCACACTCATCTTCTCTTAGGTCCTTCCTTTTGACTCAGGTGTTTCCTCACATGCTGTACCCTGTGCCTCAAACACCCCCTCTACTCTTTACCTTGTTAACTTTTACTCACCCTTCAAGTCTAGATTCAAGTCACTTCCTCATGAACAGTCTCCCTGAATTCCCCTTACACATGAGGTTAGCTCCCTAGCACATGCTAACCCGTATTTCATACTCACTTCACAGGTAAATCACACTTAACAACCAATTGTTCCACATTTGCTTCTCTAGCAAAATATAAGCTCCAAGAAGAGAGAGACCACATCTGTTTTATTCATTGTTCAATCCCCAGGAACTGAACAGGTCCTCAGAAAATACTTAGCAAATAATCAACTTTTTAAGGGAATTGGGGCTAGCTTAATATTATAGCCAATGAAAGTTCATGTCTAAAATCTTCACAATTCAGGTAGTTAAAAGGTCAATTACAACACTACCAACAACTGAAAATTAAAGGCTGATTTTCCCCTCTAAAATTAATTCAGGAAAAGCAATAATGCTAAAAAGTTGTCTACATTAGTCTCTATTTTTGACTGAGGACATCATAAAGAAACATAAGTTATCCCACAAGACATATTATTTTAAAAATAGAGAGCTATAATAATTTTAACTTTTAGAAATTTCTTTTGCAACTAAAAAGAGATACTTTTCATTTATATATTTCAAATGAAGTTTTCTTCACTTATTCATTAAAGAAAAATTGTCCAAGAATAGAATTTCAAATTCTCACAAACTCCGGGCTTTTAGAGCCAAAAGAGCTGGATGAGCCCCTGAAACTATTGCCCTGAAATAATCTTTAAAACTTAAACCAAAAATATCCCTTTAAGTATTCTTAAAACCAAACAATAGTTTAGCTTAACCAGTAAAAAATGTCTGCCTTGAGCATTACTGTCTTTTAAGAATTATCTATATGGGCTCAAAACAACTAAAAAAATTAGATAGGAAGCTTATGGGGCAGTGAGTTTATGTTAATGGAGGAGGAATAACTCAGAAAAGGAGAGTAAGAACGGTTACACATCTTGAAGAATGTAATCAACGTCACTGAATTGTACATGTAGAAACAGTTAAATTGGCGTATGTTTTGCTGTGTATATTCTCAACAACAAAATAAAATCAAAAAAAGAAAACTTGCTTAAAAAAATTTGGTAAATACAGAAATGAAGAAAAGCCCGTAGTCCCATCATCCAAACACAATCACGTTTAATATTTGGGATATAATAGATACTTTATCTTTTGTTCATATATTTGCCTCTTATAATTATAAGGCTCTGAATCTTGCCTTTCCCTTATATAAACATGTTCTCATGTTATTACATGCATATACTGCCCTCTTAATGAATCATAATAGTCCACATTTATTTAACTAGTTTTCTTTATTTGGAAAATTGGTTATTTCAATTCCTTACCATTATAAATTATAATGGAATGCAATCCCTTTAAATACAAAGCTTTTTCCTTTGAATACAAAAGAGTATTTCATTAGGACAAATTTCTAGTTGTGGAATCATTTCATGAAAGACTCGATATATCTTCCAAATTGATTTCTAAAAGGACTATACTAATTTATATTTTAAAAGCATGACTCTATTTCCAAATAGATGGCAAGACTTAAAAAATATTTCTGTGAATTAAGATGCATAGTCATAAACAATGGTTAGTTAAATCCTGAGAGCACAGCTATTCACAAATGGGCACCATCACTGTGCCACATGGAGTTAAGTCTGGGCTCTAGGAACACGAACATACATAGTATATGCTCGGCACAGAGACAAAGAATTTAATTATTTAAGGCCATGTGATAAATTTAAAATTCAAATACTAAAGGGAGAAAAAAATTGCTTCTCTTCCCCTCTACATTCATTTGAATACACTGTCCATGCACTGGGAGAAGAAGCAAGATGGTATTATGGTTAAGAGTATATAGATCCTGGTTCATATTCCAGTCTGTCGCTTTCTAATAGGGCACATTAGGCAAAGCATTCAATCTCTCTTTGCATCAGTTTCCTCATCTGTAAAAAAGGGATAATAGTATCTATCTCAGGGGAGGGGCCAAGATGGCGGTGTAGTCAGATGCTTCCTATATCCCTCTTACAACAAACACCTGGAAAAACAAGTGATTTGATTATATATGAATATCTAGGAGCCCTAAACAAGACAAAGTTGAAGAATCGGACTGAGTTGCAGGGGGAGAGGGAGACGGTTTGGAAGAAGTGAAGAGTGCCAGAGCAGCGGCAGCGAGACTGCAGCTCTTCAGCTGCGCCAGGTCCACAGTAAAGCAGGCAAACAGCTCTCTGTGCGCTTAGGAAGCAGTCTCCACATAGAGAGAGATCCACCAGAAAAGATTCTGCTTGGACACTCGGAACCAGCGAAAGCAGCTCCCAAGTGGCTAAAGATAAGTACGTGCGTGCGGCCCTCTGTGGGGATTTTTTTTTTTTTTTTAAAAGCCCTTTTGGGAAAAACCTCTCTCACTTTTACTTCCTCAGCGCTCTGCACCAGGGGTCTGCCGGGCCAGAAATAGATCCCAAAAGGCACCCTGACCCATTCTCCTGGCCTTGGACAGGGAACAAATAAGCTACCGGCTCCCCTAAGCCAGGAACTCAGGGTTGGCACATCTCCTTTGCTAGGCACAGGCATAAGGGGTACACAGACTTTGAGTGCCTTACACCCCGGTATAGACTTGTGGGGACCCATCTCAACAGCGTTAGCCCTCACTACTACAGTACAACAGGGCAAACATCTGAAGTCTAATTTCAACTGTTTCAGCTGTGAAGTTACAGAATTGTAACCCTTGAAACAGCCCTGCCCCTTAAGTAGGCACTTTTACCGATTCACAACAGGGGCTTGAGGACTGATGATGTCACCTAAACCACCTAGTCACCTGCTATGGGAGTCTAAGAAAAAGTGGTGCCCTCCAGTCTTTATAGCCAACAGAGTGGGGTGCTCATAGTCCAGCAGTAAAACTCACCTACCTACTCGCCCTAGGGAATAGGGGCACACTTTCCTTTCAGATTCTCAGGGGCAGCCGTCAGCCCCCTGCCTGGCTCAGTGTTGTGATCCCCTACCACAGCCAGAGTCCAGTGCCTGCACCAATCACCCATGCCTCTCTAGGACTATAGGTGAGAGACTGCACCACACACTTGGTGACCGACTGCCTGGACACCTGAGCTGAACCCATACAGGAAAATTTAATGGACTCCTATGTGCACATACTTAGTTACAGAACTAACTACCTGGTAGCGGGACGTTAGAGCTTCAAAGGTGCCAATAATCAAACTAGCACACATGAGCAGCCTATTGGGGCATATCAAAACAAAACAAAACAAGAAGCTAGGACTCACTAAACAAAAATAAAATTATAATAACTTATCGATGGCTCGGAGACAACAGTCAATATCAAATCACATAAAGAGGCAATCCATGATGGCTTCAGCAAGTTCCCAAAATAAAGAACCAATAAATTCTCTGGAGGAAGAGAATTTCTTGGAATTACCAGAGGCAGAATACAAAAGATTAATATACAGAACTCTTCTAGAAATTAGAAAGGAAATTTTACATAATGCAGAAACGGCCAGGGAACACACAGACGAAGTAGTAGCAGAACTTAAAAAAGTTATTCAAGAACATAATGACAAGTTTAATAGGCTGCAAGAATCCATAGAGAGACAGCAATCAGAATTCCAGTAGACCGACAATAAAATTTCAGAATTAGACAACTCAATAGAAAGTCATAGGAGCAGAATTGAGGCAGTAGAAGTTAGAATTAGTGACACTGAAGATAAAGCACTTGATGCCAACTTATTTGAGGAAAAATCAGATAAAAGAATTAAAAAGAATGAGGAAACTCTAAGAGTCATGTGGGACTCTATCAAGAGAAATAACCTACAAGTGATTGGAGTACCAGAATGGGGGTGGGGTGTGGGATGGGAGCTAACAGAAAATACAGAGAAAACTGTTGAAGATTTGTCAACAGAAAACTTCCCTGATATCATGAAAGATGAGAAGATATCTATCCAAGATGCTCATCGAACCCCACTTAAGGCAGATCCCAAAAGAAAGTCACCAAGACATATTATAATCAAACTTACCAAAACCAAAGATAAAGAGAAATTTTAAGAGCAGCTAGGGATAAAAGAAAAGTCATCTATAAAGGAGAGTCAATTAGAATAAGCTTGGTCTACTCAGCAGAAACCATGCAGGCAAGAAGGCAAAGGGATGACATATAGAAAGCCTTGAAGGAAAACAACTATCAGCCAAGAATTATATATCCAGCAAAACTGTCTCTCAGATATGACGGCGAAATTAGGGCATTTCCAGATAAACAGAAGTTCAGGGAATTTGCAAAAACCAAACCAAAATTACAAGAAATACTGAAGGGAGTCCTATGGTTAGATAATCAATAACACCAGATAACAATGCAAGACTAGAACATAGGACAGAGCAACCAGATATTGACTCAGATAGGGAAGTCAAAAATCCATCAAAGCTAAAACATTGAAAATAGGGAAACAGAGATACCAATATGTAAAAAAGAACAACATTAAAACAAAAAAGAGGGACTTAAAAAATGGAGACATTGATTTCTCATATGGAGGGGAAGTCAAGGTGATATAAAGAAATAAAAGACTCCTTTAAACTTTGAAAAATAGGGGTAAATGTTAAGGTAACCACAAACGAATCTAACAATCCTACAAATCAAAATAAAAAAGTAGAAAAACATTAAAGACCCAGCAAACACAAGTCTACAACAATGAAAAAGATGAAAAAAAAATACATAAAGAAAAAGGACTCAGCACAGAAAATTAAGTGGAACAAAGAAACTGTGGACAACACACATGAAGAGATATATCAGGATGACAGCACTAAACTCATAGCTATCGATAATTACGCTCAATGTAAACAGACTTAATGTACCAATAAAGAGATGGAGAGTGGCAGATTGGATAAAAAAGCATGATCCATCTATATGCTGCCTACAAGATATACACCTTAGACTTAAAGACACAAACAGGCTAAAACTCAAAGGATGGAAAAAAAAATATCAAGCAAAAAACACTCAAAAAAGAGCAGGAGTGGCAATATTAATCTCTGAAAAAACAGACTTTAAAGTAAAACCCACCACAAAGGATTAAGGATGGGCACTATATAATGATTAAAGTGTCAATACACCAGGCGGACATAACTATAATAAATATTTATGCATGTAACAACAAGGCTCCAAAATACATAAAACTAACTCTAACAGCTCTGAAGAGAGAGATAGACAGCTCCACAATAGAAGTAGGAGACATCAAAACTCCACTTTCGGTGAAGGACAGACCATCCAGAAAGAAGGTCAACAAAGACAAGGAAGAGCTAAATGCTACAATCAACCAACTTGACCTCATAGACATATACCGAACACTGCACCCAAAAGCAGCCAAGTATACTTTCTTCTCCAACGCACATGCAACATCCTCCAGAATAGACCACATATTAGGTCATAAAGCAAGCCTTAACAAAATCCAAAGCATTGAAATATTATAAAGCATCTTTTCTGACCATAAAGACATACAAGTAGAAACCAACAACAGAAAAAGCAAGGAAAAAAAATCAAACACATGGAAACTGAACAACACCTTGCTCAAAAACTACTGGGTTACAGAAGAAATTAAGGATGGAATAAAGAAATTCATAGACTCAAACAAGAATGAAAACACATCCTACCAGAACCTTTGGGACACAGCAAAAGCAGTGCTCAGAGGTCAGTTTCTAGCAATAAATGCACACATCCAGAAAGAAGAAAGGGCCATAATCAAAACATTAACCCTACAACTGGAACAAGTAGAAAGAGAGCAGCAAAAGAAACCCACAGGTGCCAGAAGGAAGGAAATAATAAGAATTAGAGCAGAATTAAATGAAAGAGAACAGAAAAACAATTCAATAAGAGTTAACAAGTCCAAAAGCTGGTTCTTTGAAAAGATCAACAAAATTGATAAACCACTGGCCAAACTGACAAAAGAAAAACAGTATAGGAAGCAGATAATCCATATAAGAAATGAGATGGGTGATATCACAACAGACCCAATTGAAATTAAAAGAATAATAACAGATTACTATGAAAAATTGTACTGTCACAAATTTGAAAACCTAGAGGAAATGGACAAATTTCTAGAAACTCACTACATAACTAAATTAACACAAACAGAGGAAGAACAACTAAATAAACCAATAACAAAAGAAGAGATTGAAAAGGTTATTTAAAAACTCCCAACAAAAAAAAGCTCTGGCCCGGATGGCTTCACTGGAGAACTTTCAAAGAAAAGATAACACCACTTCTACTAAAGGCATTTCAGAGCATAGGAAAGGATGGAATGGTCCCAAACTCATTCTATGAAGCAGCATCACCCTGATACCAAAACCAGGTAAAGACACCACACAAAAAGAAAATTACAGACCAATATCCCTCATGAACATTCAGGCAAAAATCTTCAACAAAATTCTAGCCAACAGAATGCAGCAACATATCAAAAAAATAATGCATCATGATCAAGTGGGATTCATACCAGCTATGCAGGGAAGGTTCAACATTTGAAAAACAATGAAATCCATCAAATAAATAAAACAAAAGACAATAACCACATGATCTTATCAATCAATGCAGAAAAGGCATTCGACAAAGTCCAACACCCATTCATGATAAAAACTCTCAATAAAATAGGAATAGAAGGGAAATTCCTCAGTATAAATAAGGGCATTTATACAAAACCAACAGCCAACATCATCCTAAATGGAGGGACTTTGAAAGCATTCCCCTTGAGAATGGGAACCAGACAAGGATGCCCTCTATCAACGCTATTATTCAACATTGTGCTGGAGGTCCTAGCCAGAGCAATTAGGCTAGAAAAAGAAATAAAGGGCATCCAAATAGGTAGGGAAGAAGTCAAAGTATCTCTATTTGCAGATGATATGATCTTATACACAGAAAACCCCAAAGAATCCACAAGAAAACTACTGGAACTAACAGAAGATTTCAGCAAAGTATCAGGATACAAGATAAGCATACAAAAATCAATTGGATTCCTTTACACCAACAAAGAGAACCTTGAAGAGGAAATCACCAAATCAACACCATTTACAATAGCTCCCAAGAAGATAAAATACTTAGGAATAAATCTAACCAGAGACGTAAAAGATCTATACAGAGACAACTACAAAACACTACCGCAAGATAAAAGAGACCTGCATAAGTGGAAAAATATACCTTGCTCATGGATAGGTACTCAGCATAGTGAAAATGTCAATTCTATCCAAAGCAATCTACAGATACAATGCAATCCCAATCCAAATTCCACCAGCATTTCTTAATGAGATGGAGAAACAAATCACCAACTTCATATGGAAAGGGAAGAGGCCCCAAATAAATAAAGCATTACTCAAGAAGAAGAACAAAGTGGGAAGCCTTACACTACCTGATTTTAGGACCTATTATACTGCCACAGTAGTCAAAACAGCCTGGTACTGGTTCAACAACAGATACAAAGACCAATGGAACAGAGTTGAGAATCCAGATATAAGTGCATCCACCTATAAGCAGCTAATACTTGACAAAGGCCCAAAGTCCATTAATTGGGGAAAAGACAGTCTCCTTAACAAATGGTGCTGGCATAACTGGAGATCCATATGCAAAAAACTGAAACAAGACCCATACCTCACACCATGTACAAAAACTAACTCAAACTGGATCAAAGACTTAAATATAAAATCGAAAACGATAAAGATCATGGAAGAAAAAATAGGGACAACGCTAGGAGCCCTAATACATGGCATGAACACAATATGAACCATAAGTAACAATGCACAAGCACCACAAGAAAGACTAGATAAATGGGAGCTCCTAAAAATCAAACACGTATGCTCATCAAAAGACTTCACCAAAAAAGTAAAAAGACAACCTACAGACTGGGAAAAAATTTTTGGCTATGACAAATCCAATCAGCGTCTAATCTCTAAAATCTACAAGATACTGCAAAACCTCAACAACAAAAAGACAAGTAACATAATTAAAAAATGGGCAAAGGATATGAAAAGGCACTTCATTACAGAAGATATTCAGTCGGCCAACAGACACATGAAGAAATGCTCATGATCATTAGCCGTTAGAGAAATGCAGATCGAAACTACAATGAGATATCACCTCACCCCAACAAGGCTAGCATTAATCCAAAAACCACAAAATAATAAATGCTAGAGAGGTTGTGGATAGACTGGAACACTTATACACTGTTGGTGGGAATGTAAAATGGTACAGCCACATTGGCAATCGATTTGGCATTCCTTAAAAAGCTAGAAATAGAATATTCCAGCTCTCCCACTCTTGGAATATATCCTAGAGAAACAAGAGCCGTCACACAAATAAATAGATATATGCACACCCATGTTCATTGCAGGACTGTTCACAATAGCAAAAAGATGGAAGCAATCCAGGTGCCCATTAACATACGAATGTATAAACAAATTATGGTATATCCACACAATGGAATATTACACAACGATAACAACGATGAAGCTGTGAAACATCGTATAACATGGTGGAAGCTGGAACTTATTATGCTAAGTGAATTTAGTCAGTCACAGGACAAATGCTGTATAAGACCGCTATTATAAGAACTCAAGAAAAGGTTTAAACACAGAAGAAAACATTCTTTGATGGTTACGAGGGTGGGGAGGGAGGGTGAGGGTTATTCACTTACTAGATAGTAGATAAGAATCATCTTAGGCGAGGGGAAGGACAGCACACACTACAGGGGAAGTCAGCACAACTGGACTAAACCAAAGCTAAGAAGTTTCCTGAATACAATCAAATACTTCGAGAGACAGAATAGCAGGGGTACGGGGTCTGGGGACCATGCTTTCAGGGGACATCTAGGTCAACTGGCATAACAAAGCTTATTAAGAAAATGTTCTGCATCCTACTTTGGCGAGTGGCATCTGGGGTCTCAAAAGCTTGCAAGCAGCCATCTAAGATGCATCAATTGGTCCCAACCACCTGGAGTAAAGGAGAATGAAGAACACCAAAGACACAAGGAAAGTATTAGCCCAAGAGACAGAATGGGCCACATAAACCAGAGACTTCATCAGCCTGATACCAGAAGAACTAGATGGTGCCCGGCTACTACCAATGAATGTCCTGACAGGGAACAAACAGAGAGTCCCTGATGGAGCAGTAGAAGGATGGGGTGCAGAACTCAAATTCTAGTAAGAAGACGAGACTTAATGGTCTGAGACAGGAGGCACCCCTGAAAGCATGGCCCCTGGACTCTCTATCAGCCCAGAACTAAAAAAATTTCCGAGGCCAACTCTTCAGACAGGGATTGGACTGGACTGTGGGACATAAAGTGATACTTGTGAAGAGTGTGTCTCTTAGTCAAGTAGATACAAGAGACTAAATGGGCAGCTTCTGTCCAGAGGTGAGATGGGAAGGCAGACAGAGTTAGGAGCTGGTTGAATGGTCATGGAGTATCAGCGGCAGAAAGCAGGAGTGTGCTGTCGCAGAATGGGGTGAGCAATTAGGGTCTCATAACAATGTATGTATAAAAAATTTTGTATGGGAGACTAACTTGAAATGTAAACTTCATTTAATTACAACAATAAAAAAAATCTATCTCATAGAATTGTTTTAAGGGTTGAATGAGTTAATATATGTAAGTTGCTTAAAAGAGTGCCTGGCACATTATAAATGTTTTAATAGTGTTATTGGTACTTATTACATTTTTGTGAATTCCAAAGCACTAAAGGTTGTTTAGATAGCAGCTACCTAAAAAAATTAAGTAATTTATGAGTAATTTAGCACCATCAAGCATTCATAAGAAGAAAATTAAGTTTTTCTGTCTTCAATAACAAGGAATAATCTAAAAACACAATTTAGATACAATTCTACTGGTACTTTCTTATCCCTTTACTACTTAGATGATTTTTAATGTTTGGTTGTTTAATTCATCTACATTTTTTACAAACATATGGTGTCAAATAAAAATTAAAGTATATATTTTTCGAACAAGTTTATATATTAACCACATACTGAGTAATCCACCCACTTCCCCATTGTTTGGATATGCCATCTGTCATGGACTGAATTGTGTCCCCCAAAAAATATGTGTAGCAACCTGGTTAGGTCATGATTCCCAGTATTGTATGGTTGTGTAATCTGATGTGATTTCCTTATGTGTTGTAAACTCTATCACTATGATGAGGTTATATGTGATCTCCTTATGTGCTGTAAATTCTATTGCTGTGATGAGGTTATGCTGATGAGGTTTACAGGATTAGATAGTGTCTTGATCCAATCTCTTTTGAGATATAAAAAAGAGAAGGGAGCAGAGACACACGGTAACCTCATACTACCAAGAAGGCAGTGCCAGGAGCAGAGCACGTCCTT
Organism: Dugong dugon; assembly: GCA_030035585.1. Taxonomy (NCBI): domain Eukaryota; kingdom Metazoa; phylum Chordata; class Mammalia; order Sirenia; family Dugongidae; genus Dugong; species Dugong dugon. The sequence continues at coordinate 49,858,344 of CM057465.1, forward strand.
TGGACCTGAGATTCCTGTGCAAAGAAGCTCCCAGAGCAGGAGAAAATCAATTGATGACACAGACCTTCCTCCAGAGATGACAGAGAAAGCGTTCCCCTGGAACTGATGCCCTGAATTTGGACTTGTAGCCTGCTGGACTGTGAGAGAATAAACTTCTCTTTGTTAAAACCATCCACTCATGGTACTTCTGTTAGAGCAGCACTAGATGACTAAGCCACCATCTTTATCATAAATTAAGTTCTCATATACGCATGGGTCTGCTTCTGGGCCTCTATGACCTGTTTTCCTAATCCTGTACCATTATCACCATGTTTTAATTACTTTTGTTTCATAGTATGTTTTGAGAGTTGGCTGGACAATTTTCTCCCATACTTTTTTTTCCTCCCAAATTTTCTTGTTTATTCTTGCATATTTACTCATCCATATTAATTCTGAGATTGGCTTGTCAGGTCCTATTAAATTCCTTTCGCACAACATCCAGTTCCAGCCAGGGAGGAGTGGTGGTATCAAATTTACTCCCCCTACAATCATACAAATGGACAAAATATATGAGGCAATTGTTTTTAGCACGGACATGAGACAGCACAGAGTTGTGAATCTTGAGAGTTGGGAAACACATCTATCCCAGATTTCTGCTTGGGGGCACTTTCTTTTTTTATTGTACTTTAGATGAAGGTTTACAGAACAAATAGTTTCTCATTAAACAGTACACATATTGTTTTATGACAATGGTTAACAACCCCAAAACATGTCAACACTGTCCCTTCCCAACCTTGGGTTCCCTATTACCAGCTTTTCTATCCCCTCCTGCCTTCTAGTCTTTGTCCCTGGACTGTTGTGCCCCATTAGTCTCGTTCTACTTTATGGGGCTGTCTAATCTTTGACTGGAGGGTGAGCCTTGGGAGTAACTTCATTATAGAGTTAAAAGGGTGTCCAGGGGCCATACTCTCGGGGTTTCTCCAGTCTCTGTCAGGCCAGTAAGTCTGGTCTGTTTTTGTGAGTTAAAATTTTGTTCTACATTTTTCTCCAGCTCTGTCCGGGACCCTCTGTTGTGATCCCTGTCAGAGCAGTCAGTGGTGGTAGCCAGGCACCATCTAGTTTACTGGACTCAGCCTAGCGGAGGCCGTGGTAGTTGTAGTCCATTAGTCCTTTGGACTAACCTTTTTGGGCACACTTTCTAAACCATGGCACAACGAAGTACAGCCCAAGGAAAGAGAAGCAGTCTTTCTGGGCAGAGGAAACAGAAATTAGAATACAAAAATGCTAAAGGGGCTAGAATTTTCAGGGAGGGTACAAGAGAGGAGGGAGCTATGAAGAGCAGAAGCCCCAAAATTCTGCCTAGGAGTCTCCTTGAGTCTTTGGTCAAATACAAAGCTATGTACGCACAGGGCAACAGTCCACGAGGCTTGGCAAAGAAGAATTACAGGGAGGCTGTGAGCTGACTCCAATATAATCTCTAGGGGGAAGAACTGGAATGTAACAGCTGACTGATGCTTTACATACATCAACTTGTTTAATAATCTACACAATAACTCTATGAAGAAGATACTTTCATTATCCCTATTTCACAGGGGAACAGATAAGTTAAGTCATGAGCCCAGGATGACAAGCTACTGAGCTCATGCTTTTAACCACTATTCTGTGTTGCCTCTCTGCTGAAACTAATTGACTGGACTGTGTCACCTGAAAGATACTGTGTCAACAGAGAGGAGGCATCAAGCTACGGCAAGAGATAAAGAGCAAGAGCTATTCATCATATCTCCAGCCTGGCCCAGGAGAGAGGGTATTTGACCCAAAGAACTGATCATTTAGTTTTCCTGGCAAGTATATGTAGAAGAGATGGGCCCATCTCAATATCCTAACCTGAAAAAGCTATCCAAAAAGATTTTTTCCAACAAACTCCCTTGCCTCAGTTCCAGAGGCCATTGGGCAGCCTTTTGATTATATTCTGACTTTGATAAAAAGGAAGAAGGCCCTGACTGAGGGTTGAAAATGTTTGACTCCCCTTGAAAGTTAGTATTGGCATTATAAATAAGTAAACTGGCATCCGGTTTTTATTTCAGATACTCCTATATTTATCAATCATGACTCAGTTCCCCCTAGGCTCTCTCACCTCTGATTATACGATCAAAACTGGGTTTCTGGTTCGGCAGACCTTTGGAAGAGAGTCCTAGACTACAACAACCCCACAAAGGCTAAGTTCTTACAGGAAGTTGCACAAATATTCTGGGAGGCTGGACCTGAGTAGTCACTGGACCCTCTAGACATTGGTCTTAACTCTGTCTTGTTCTCTAACTGCATAAAATGAGCAAGAAAAGAGATTATAGTAAACGTGTGAGAAAGAATCTGTAATAATGTTATGGAGCGTGTATATGAAAAGTTGCCAAGAAGATGAAATCCTTACTCATTAAATTTAACCAAATTATTTTATCAAAGAAAGACCTCCAGAATGGTCTGTACAGAATTTCACATGAATTATTCGCTCCAAATAGTAAGAAACCAAGTGATTAAATAAACAAACAAAACAAACCTCAGAACCACAACCTACTAACAAGATAAATACATTCTATTAAGACCACGTGTGCTGAGCATACAAATTATCAGTCTGAACAGAGTTCACCAAAACAGACAATGAAGCAGTGAAGCAATGTAAGAATTCTCCATGCATAACAGGCATGTAAAATATCCCTGGATCTTTAGTATAAAAGATCCACAAAATGAATCTTCCCTGAAGAGCCCATGAAAACTCCCAACAGAGTCTACCTCCACCTTAGAAGTCAACTTAAGCCTACCCATCAACTTTTCATTGTTTCATTCAACCTACATACTTGCACCACTTCTCTGAGCCTTCTCCACCCCAGTAACTAACATCCTACAGTATATGACTCAGCCTCGAACACTCTCCCAAAGCAGAGATGCCCCCGACTCCACATATAAAAAAGCACCTCTCACCTACAAATCATATAAGGTAACAAGAAGAGGAGGCAGAGATCTATCATCTAGTTGACTGAAAATGTTGTTCTTCCTTTTCAGTTCAAGGAAAGAAAGCTACATCTGTCTGTTATCTTACATGATTTATATCCAGAGCGCTTATCGCTAATGCATTTGTTTACTGTCTGCTTCCATTCAGTAGAGGAATCTCCAGGAGTGTGGGAATGTTGTCTGTTTTACTTCCTGTGGTATCCACAAAATTTATAGAACAGTCCCTGGTAAGAGCATACAATATGAATAAACTACTTGTAATTCAAAGTCTCATAGGGAAGAGAGACCTAAGCCGACAGAGACCATACAAACAGGGCAATGTGGTGGCATAAAGGAATTGGGGAGCAGCTCAGCATGAGAGAGGGAGAAACATTTCTGGGAGAAAGAAATGCAGAGTAGGATGGTGAAGAGTTGGTAGAGGAAGGGGGACATTCCAGGGATGGAAAGCAGCATGAGGAAAGGCACAGAGCATAAAAGAGCACTGCACGCTTGAGGAACGCTGTATGGCTGCAATAAGGTGAGGGGTGAAAAGGACAAAAGGCAAGAATGAATAGGGAGGCAGAGTATACACACCAGAGCAAGGAGTCACTGACAGACTTCAAGCTGAGGAACAGCTTGACCAGATTTGCATTTCATAAAGGTCATGCTGAAGGCAATATTGGGATGAATGTAAATCTACAGTCAGGGACAACATTTCGATTACTACGTAAGTCTCCTCAAGAGCTAACAATGCTGAAACTAAGGCAGTAGTGTTGAGAATGGAGATAAAACAAGTGGCAGGGGTGCACATCACTAGATGTCACTGGATATGAAGATAACACCCACTTTTTCAAAGCTCTGCTACACTATTAATTCCTATGAAAAGCATCATTTTTTTTAAAGCAAAGGGATTTTTTTTTTAAGACTTATGTCTCCTCTCTCTCTCTCTCTCTCACACACACACACACACACACACACACACACACTCTCATTAATTTGAGACATGGCTAGATCCTGAAGCTAAGCTATGTGATTAGACAACAATTCAGCCTGTCTTCATCTCACAGCTGTTCTTCTCTGAATCAGCATCATTCTCAGGTCAGTTCTTTGCCCACTATGTCCCTCAGTCGATATAAGTTTAAATAAGCCCAAAGAAAGCAATCCCAGAGGAAAGTTCTGCAGGTCCAGTAAGAGTGCTGGAATTGAGACTCACTAACTTCTACAGGAGGGTGACATTCTATTCCCGATGGCCAAGTCTGAGCGGAATGCCTTCTGCTGGAGACAGGACCACTCCAGTTCATAATGTTCAGAGGGAAAGTGGGAGAGGACAGGCTCCTCAATGAAAACTCAGGTGTCGCTACCAGAAAAAAGGGGAATTGGATGCTAAGCAAACAAAAGTGACAGAGTTCCACCATAGCTTTCTACCCTTGAATTGAAAAGGGAGGACAACATTTTTAACCCACTAGATGACAGACCTCTGCCTCCTCTTCTTAGTGACATCATTTCATAAATAAACATAAATTATTTGACCAGCCACTTGGGGACCACCACACATCAACTCCTTAAGCCCGAAACCAAAACCCTGGCTGTCAAGTTGATTCTGACTGCTATAGGGCAGAGGAGAACCGTCCCATAGGGTTTCCAAGGCTGTAATCTTTATGGAAGCAGACTGCCATATCTTTCGGTTAGCAGCTGAGTGCTTAACCACTGAGCACCACTTGTCACCTTCTTAGATAATAAAGTAAGTCAGATTATATAATATCTTTAAAATTTTAACACAAATGAGCTGTCCAACGATGATGACAAGGATGATGGCTAAGATTTATATAGTAATTATTATGCGGGAGGCACTATCCTAATTTTACAGGTAAGGAAACTGAGGCGCTGAGAAATTAGGTAACTTCCCCAAGGTCACTCAGCTAATAGGTGGCAGGGCTGGGATTTTAACCTATAGATTTAGGTCCAGAGTCTGTATTCTTAATCACATTACTATATGGCAGATATAGAAATAATACTGAGATGGCCAGAGCCAAAAAGTGGCTGAGATCTTTAGAAGAAAGAAAAAATAAAAGTATGACTTCCTATCTACCCTCTTTTTTTATTCTCATAATGCTCATTACCATAGATTTTTAATCAACATCTCCTGAGCAACAATGTCCTATTGAGAGCAACAGCGGTTAACAGTGTGGGCAGTAAGGCAAGACATGCAGGCCCAGGCTCAAACTTCTACTTCACCACATCCTACTTGGGGACACCTAGGCGCATTATTTCACACAGCAGACATGCACCAGGTGGCTGCAGGGTTCACAGCTATTCCCCCAGTGACCACATCTACACCATACCCTCTTCTTGTGAGAACTGTTCCTCCTCTCTATCCCCATCGCCAGCACATGAGGTTTATGCCCCTTGTTGTGGGTTGAACTGTATACCCAAAAAGATAAGGTGAAGTCCTAACTCTTGGTACCTGTGAATGTGACATTATTTGGCAACAGGCTCTTTGCAGATGCAGTCAAGTTAAGATGAGGTCATACTAGTGTCCTTATAAGAAGAAGAGACACAGAAACAGACACACAGGGAGAACCACATGATGACGAAGGCAGAGATTGGAGTAAGGAATGCCAGGGATTGCTGCAACCATCAGAAGCTGGAAGAGGTTCTGGAGGGAACATACCGCTGCTGGCACCTTTATTTCGAACTTCTAGCTTCCAAAACCGTGAGTGAATAAACTTCTGTTGTCTTAAGCCACCAGTTTGTAGTACTTTGTTAAGGCAGCCGTAGAAAACTAATATACCCCCTCGTCCCTGGACAAGTGTCTTAGTCATCTTGTGCTGCTGTAACAGAAATAATACAAGTGGATGGCTTTAACAAAAAGAAATTTATTCTCTCACAGTCTAGTAGGCTACAAGTCCAAATCCAGGGCGTCAGCTCCGGGGGAAGGCTTTCTCTCTCTGTCGGCTCTGGAGGAAGATCCTTGTTATCAGTCTTCCCTCGGTCTGGGAGCATCTCAACACAGGAACCTCAGGTCCAAAGGACACGTGCTCTGCTCCCGGCAGTGCTTTCTTGGTGGTATGAGGTCCCCCACTCTCTGCTTGCTTCCCTTTCCTTTTATCTCTTTTATAAAAGGTGGTGCAGGCCACACCCCAGGGAAACTCCCTTTACATTGAATCAGGGATGTGACCTTAGTAAGGGTATTACAACCCCACCTAATCCTCTTTAACATAAAATTACAATCACAAAATGGAGGACAACCACCAGTACTGGGAATCATGGCCCTGCCAAATTGATACACAGATTTTTGGGGGGACATAATTCAATCCATGACACCAAGGTAATTGGTCTAAGCCAGAAATTGGACCTAAACCACAGTATCTCACTGTCTTGTGAAGGAGTGGATGAGACCCAAGCCAGGCCATTGTCACCCCTGGTCTTTTCTAACAGGACCCAAGGGAGAAGCTTTTTCTCTTTGGTCACAAAGCTGTTAGGACTTAACCCTGGAGCTAGTAGTGGCCTCAGCGTCAGGGTTTTTGAGAGAATGAAGATGGCAATGTAGAGAGACCCAGAGACAAGATACAGAGAAGAGATCTGATGGTATTCGAGTTCCAGGCTCTTGTGTCCCGCTCCTTACTCCACGGTTATCAAATACGTCAGCCAATCAACGATCATGAGGAGGGAAAAAGAATTTAAATTTCTGTCGCTTTCAACTGAGTTTTTAAATGAGCCCTAACTTTAACACTTCAAATTCCAGTTTCCTTATCTGCAAAACGGGAAAATAAAATAACAGCCCTTCCATTACAGGGCACATCTGATGGTGAAATGAGATATGTGCATAAGTCCATTAGCAGTGTATTTTAGGTATAGGAAGGGATCCAGGGCTGTTAGCTGACAGTTGACAATAACACCTACAAAAGCACTTGTCTACCAACAGATTATTGCTAGAGATCCTGGAGTCACTCTTAACCCTTCTCTTTCTCTATCGTAACCAATGTGAGAGCAAATACTATTGATTATAACTTCAAATTATATTTAGAATCTAACCACTTCTCACAATCTCCTCTGCCACCACCCTGGTCCAAGCCGGGACTTGAACCACTACAACAGCCTCCTAACAAGGTCTCCCTGCTTTTGCCCCAACCTCCAACAGTCTACTCTCCACACAGCAGTCAGAGTGATCTCATTAACATGTAGACAGAGAGCTCATGACACTACTCTGATGAACACGCTCCAATGTCACCTCATCTGACTCAGGGTATATGCCAGAGCCTTTCCTGACCTGGCCCCAGTCTCCCTCGGAGCCTCTTCCCTCCTCCCCTGCGCTCTGATCCACATCAGCCTCTTGCTCTTCCTCAAACATGCCACCTTGCTCCTATCTCAGGACTTTTAGACTTGTTTCTCTGCCCAGGACACCCCTTTTTCAAATTTCTTCAAGCCTCACTTCCTCCTCTCCTTTGGGTGACTCAACAGTCACTCTCTCCGTAAGGCAGTCTCTCACCATCCTATTTAAAATGGCAGCCCCCTTCCTAACTCAGCTCTATTATTCTCCATAACACTTACCACCATCTGACCTACTATATCATATCTATTTTCCTATTTGCTTATTGTCTGTCTCCCCACTCTAGAATGTAAGCTCCATGAAAGCAAGGGTTCTTGACAGTTTTGTTTACTACTATGTTCCCAGGCCATAGCAGGCACACAATAAACATTTGATAAATGAATGCATTCTACCTCAATCCTCTTTCCTGGAGGTTACAGGCTAACATGAACTTCAGTCAAAAAAAGTGGAAATCTTATTAGGAAATTTTTTGCACTTACTTGGCACAGCGTACCCAGTGTGTATGGCGGTACAAGGAATATAAGAAGCGCTGGCGGTACATGTTCCATACTTTGATTGATTTGTCTTCAGAAGCTGTAGCTAGAAACTGTCCATCGGCCGAAAAGTCCACACTTCGAACAGGGGCAGTGTGAGCTTTAAATTCAGAGGATTTCCCCTTCCTAGAAATGAACAGTTTCATATTTATAACTCATTTGATTTCATTATAACCAATATCTAATCAACTTTGAAACTTAAAATGGCTGAACTCTTGTAAACACTAACAAAGGTGTTAAAAGGTGGTGTTGCAGTATACTTTTCCTCAATATTGTTTCAAACTGGTTTTGAGACTTAAAGTATACTTAACAAGAAAGGCCCTGGCTGACCCCACCCTGACATTCATTTGCAGTTTTGATTTTCACTGAAAGCTAGGAAAATAGTATTTTGAATGGATTTCTACCATATATTTTAAGTTCCTGTTTTTCCTCTACAAATAGGAGGATACAATTTGAAGAACTTAGAACACAGAAAAGCTAAAATCAGTGAAGTTAGTCTGGGTTGGAAAAGATGAAACATTCTATATGCCATTTGCCTCTATATAGAATGACCCCAGGGATCTGGCTTTCCAGTCCCCACCTACATTTCCATTCACCAGTAATGAGAACTAAGACACCTTCAGGGTATCCCTAAGACCTCTTTCACCTCTAGGCTCTATCTTACACTCACAAGCAAAACAAAGGATAAATGGGAATAGCATACTCTACTTTAATTCACAACACCTTGAAATTTCAGACAGTTTTTTTTCTTTTCTTTTCCCCTTAGCAAAGGAAAAGGGATGGAGAAAATAATGTGAGACATTTGAGGAGAAGATGCAGAAAGATTGTTAATTATTTAGGGGCAGGCTAGATAGCATTGGAGTTATAAGGCGACATTTGGGAAATACTACTTTGTGTTAGTCTTTCTCAAAGCACTTTCACCTTTCACTAGACTTGGGATTTAGCTTTTTTTTTTTCTCATTTAGAAACTTGTATTTATACTAGTGATACTTTATGGGGAAAACTGCCATAAGCACTTGAAAAAAGAACAGGAAACAGAATTTAGTCAGAAACAATACATCCGTCTCAGATTTGCAAATGTTCACACTGACTTCCCACATACCCACACCTCATCCTGCATTGCTACACCTCGGTTTTTCGTAGCAACATCTGCCCATCTCTAAGCATGGAAGTCACACTCAGCTACCCCCTCCTTCCTTCCTCCTGCATCCAGTCAACAAACCATATCGTTTTCACTTCCTAAATATCTTTTGAATCCCTATGCCTTCTATGCCAGTGATACTCGTCTCAGTGTGGATATATCCTCATCACCCTTCACCTAGATTATTGCAAAAGCTTCTTATCTGGTCTTCCTGCTCTAATCGTTTACCCACTCCTCCCCCCAGTCACCTGTATACTGGGCTTATGGCCTTGCTAAAAGTGTAGCTCCAAGCATGTAAATCCCAGAGTAAATGGGTCACTGGCTCCCCTCCACATAAGCACAATGCTCAAACTCCTTGCCGAGGCTTCTTGCCACTACCTGAACTTTGTGCTCTTAGAACAATCACAGTGCTTCAGTCACATCTTTGCCTGTGTAGTTATTGCTTTCTCAGCCTGCACTACTTCTCCCACCCCCAAGCTCCCCACACCAACTTGGAAAGGCTGAATTGCTTTCTATCTGTTACATCTATTAGGATTAGTACATTGTGCAGTGATTTTTTTTTTTTTTAAATAGGCCCGTTTCTCTCCTATTAAACAGTAAGTTTTTTGAGGAAAGGGATGATGATTTATTATCATTGTAAGCCCAGCATCTAGCACAATGTCAGGCATGTAAGAGCTCAATACATTGTGTTGAATTCCACTAGGGAGGGGCAATACTTAACAACCTGACTTACCCTTCCAGTAGAAGGCAAAGGTGACTTAAATTTCCATCACCTGGTATATGATTTACACCAAGAATAACCTCTCAATATTAATCAATATTTTTAAAAAATTAGGAGGCAGCATTCAGGGACTAGTTCAGTGAGGTTTCAAGGGAGATTTCTATGAGTAAAAGTTAAGAGTGCTGTTTGGCCTGAATTCAAGTATAAGGCCTGGAGAAAGCACATAAAAAAGACTTGGCATTCACAATGACCAGGAAGCCAAGAGACAAACAGTATCATCAAAACCTGCCTTGCTCTTCAGCTCTGCACTCTACACTCCAGCAGGCTAACCTGCTTGCCTTCTTTCTGAAAAGCTCTCCTTCTTTCACCTGGAAGTTGGCCTAACCATTATACCCTGTCCCACCAGGAAGCATGTAAGAAACCGAGATATGAGTACATTGTTTGCTGAGCTGATACTTAACTAATTCCTAGTTTCTCACCTTGCCTCGTGTAGGCTCTCTGCCTCATACCTGTTTACCTGCCTTCTCAGCCCAAATTCTCTTGATCTCCTACTGTGAGTAACTCCTAGGCCAGGCCTGTTACCATACTTTCTCCCTCTTGTCCTTTCTTAGCCTTCCAGCTATCAGCTATGGTGTTTGTCTGCAAATATGGGTGCCACGAATTCCTCTCATCCCTTTGCACTCTTCCCCTCGGGAGGTGGGTTCTGTCTGTTTCCCTCCCTTTGAGTCTGGGCTGGGACTGTGACTTACTTTGACCAAAGAGAATGTGACAGAAGTGACACTGTGCAAGTTTCAGGCCTAGCCTTTACAAGACCCATCAGCTTTTGCTTTTACTCTCCTGGAACTCAGCTACCATGCTGTAAGGAAGCACAGGTTACCCTGCAAGAGAGAGGGCACATGGAGAACCAATGTGCCCAGCCAACAGCCAGCACAAAGGCCCCAGGCATGTGACTAAGGCCTTGGACCAGTCCAGTCCAGGCCAGCTGCCAGTTTAATGGAGCTGAATGAGTAATCTCAATCAACACCAAATGGGGCAGAAGTACCATTCAGATAACCTAGAAAATTGTGAGAAGCAATAGTTATTATTTTAAGCTATTAAGTTTTGGAGATTGTTATGCAGCAGTAGATAACAGACACATGAGCTTCATTCCCATTTCCATTCCCACGAATGTCCTGGTCCCACTATGACATATTAGGAAGAGAAACTAGAGACATCTGCAAAAGCCTAATTGCTGCACTTAGATTAGCTAGCACAAATTAATGAGGAGTGTGCTTTTAGCCCATCTGCCCTTGTACAGTTTGTTCACTGAGATTTCCTTGAATTAGTAATGGGGGCTGAGGCTGCACTGTGCTAAAGACAGCAAAAACACTAGGCCCAAATTCCCAAAGTTAAGAATTTTGGAAAATGCTTCTCCTCTTGGACCCAATCTCTTCACCCTACAATTTCCCTCTATACTGCCATCCACTTTATCATTATAACACGTCAAGTCTTTTCAATAGTTTTTACTACCATCAGGATAATGTCCAGATTTCTCAGCATGGGACTTCCTTTGTATGGTGGCAGAAAAAAGTGCCCAGCAGCAGGGGATGCCCCATACACTTTCTTTCATTGGGGAGTGCTTGGGCCTGTTCAATCACATACCTCAAATTAAATCCTGTTACAATAAGAGTCACAGAAAATACTCAAATTCTCATCCTCTTAAGTTTTTATAGGGGGAATGATGTGATGTATGGGATTTGTTCTAAAAATACTCCAGAAAAAAAAAATGGGGGGGGGGGGCAGATGAAACAAGATTGGCAGAATACTGATAATTGTTGAGGCTAGATGATGGGTATGTTGAGGTAAGGGGGAATCACTGTGCTATTCATTCTATTTTCATGTATGTTTGAAAATTTACATAATTAAAAAGTTTAATTTTTTGTTATTATGGATCAATAATTGCTTAAATTACATGGGCTATTAGCTAGGATTTGAACAGCCTCTTTAAAATGCAACAATTTATAGTTTTGTCAGAAATCTTTCTTAACAAGAAAATTCTAGAGCCCAGTAATAAGTGATACAAATCAAAGACTAGTTCTGGTATACAGGTTTTAATAGGAATCTAAGGGCTCCTAAAGGATCCATGAATGGGCATTAGGAGGCTAAGAATCCCTCTAAAATATTAAAATTTTGGTTATATACATACATGTCTATCTTTCTGAGGAGATAGTCTAAAGCTTACATCAGATTTATAAAAGAACTGGTAAATACCACCTCTTAAAAAAACTTAAGACATACTAAGCATATTTCCATAGTTAGAAACCATTTCAAATAGAAGACATAATTATAAGTTAAAGATGAGGAAAAAAATTTTATGAAATAGTTAGACTTTACAAGAAGAATAGCAGTACACCTTGTATGTGACTCAGATGATAGTGCAGATAATTTGGGGAGCTTGGGCACTCCCGAAAAGTGTATAAGGATCAGCCAGACTCAAGCTTTCTTTCACATTTCTAAATCCAAAGCATATTGAGTGTTTTTGTTTGTTTCTCTTACTTATCAGGAATCCAGAGTCTAACGGTCCTGTCTCGTGAGGCAGATGCCAATAAGTTTCCAACTGGAGAAAACTGCACACTGGTTACAACATCCTTGTGACCCACAAATCTGAAAGCTCTAGCTTGTGGCTTGAAATTCCATAGCATGAGAAATGTATCCCAAGAAGCAGTAGCTATCAAGAAACAGAAGAACAAAACCACTGTTTGTTAAAACACAAATGTAGACATGTCTCATTACAAGGGGCAGCATATCTAATACCAAGGCATCCAGGTAATAGAGGAGCTGGGAGTTATAAGGCTGACTAGGTAATGACAAAAATATTTTTAAAAGAAACCAAAAGCTACATAACTAATATGCAAGCTTGGCTGTGTCCTGTGTACCCACAAAGCAGGATTACTGGAGCTTGTGCTCAGTTAGAGCACAATAACTACTTATTTACTAGAAGGAGGCAGCACAATATAAGAGAGTACATTGGACTAGTTGTCACCTCTGCCTCTAACTATCTGGGTGACTGGGAAAGTGACTTAACCTCTGTCATGAGGACTGAATGTTTTTCCTGAGAGGGTTGGATGAGATGATTTTTTAAACTGTTAATGTGGAAATAATTTCACACTTACAGAAAAGTTATAAAAATAATACAAAGAACACTCAGATTCACCTGTTGTTAATATTTTCGCCATCTGTTTTAAAATTTGCTCTGGTGTTCATTTATGTGTACTCGCCCCCTGCTGCTGTATACACACACCACACACACATTATTTTTTTCCTAAACCATTTGGGAGTAAGTTGTATACACCATGACACCTTTACTCGTAAATACTTCAGTATATTTTTCTAAGAATAAGGATATCCTCTTTTATACCCATAGCACAATTACCAATTTTAGGAAATTTACCATTGATGTAATACTTTTATCTAATCTACCATTTATATTACAGTTTTGCCAACTGACCCAGTAATGTCTTTTACAGGTGGATAAGATGATCTTAAAAGTCTCTTTCTTCTCTGTCATTTTATGATATTCTATGATTAATAAGAGTCATGTGTATTAACATTAGCTTAAGGCTTTAAGAGAAGAAAAACAGACACAATCAATGGTGGAAAATAAATGCCTTGAACAAAGAATGAATAATAAATGAAAGATAGATCTAACTCTTGCCTAAAAATCAAATTTTATTATATGCATGTAGCCCCAGAATAGCCCCAATAATAGGAATTAGGTTAGTGAGAATCACTAAGTCTAAATTTTAAAATGCTTAGGAAAAAGAATGCAACTTCATTAACTTCAAATATAATTAGTATTATTGTTCTAAACCAAAAACCGAACCAGTTGTTATGGAGTCGATTCCAACTCATGGTAACTCCACGGGTGTCAGAGTAGAACAGTGCTCCATAGGGTTTTCAGTGGCTGATTTTTGGGACATAGATCACCAGGCCTTTCTCCCAAGGTAACTGTGAGTGGACTCGAACCTCCCACCTTTCGGTTAGCAGCTCAGGGCATTAACCATTTGCACCACCCAGGGCCTCCGAAGAAAAGAAACAGGGCCTGGCTATATAAAATTACTGAAAGCTTTCTAAATACTTTAGCCACAGATAAAATTCCGTTGGACTTAGGCTACGCATTATTTCCATGTAAACCAATTAAAGTAAGTTCATAAGTTTTAAGTTACAGTGCTGCATACTACCCTCTTAAAAAAAAAAGTACTAGAAGTTGATGATGTCTCACCACAGCCCATCCAAATTATAAAACATTTATATCAGCACCTGAATTATCTAGAGGTAATGCAGACAACATAGGGAAAAACAATGAATTATCATATGCATTAAACTTTGGACCCTATTTGAGTATTATGTTGCAAACAAGACATACAGAAGCAAATAAGACACAATCCCTCCCCTCAAAGAATCACAATATACTAGGGGAGACAGATCATTAAGAACAGCTATGTGTACAGAGGATTCTTGTATATATTATCCATTCATTCACTTTGGATGGGGTGGTGAGGTGGGCCTCACTGAGGAAGGGACATGTGAGTAGAGACCTGAGTGAAATAAGGAGCCAAGCTAAGATATGGAGAAAGAGTACTCCCGGCAGAAGGCACCCCAAATACAAAGGCTGAGACAGTAAAGCATTTCCAACAACAAAGGAACAGCAAAGAGGCCAGTGTGTCCACAGCGGAGAGGAGAGAAGGGGAACAGTGGGGGAAGTCAGGAGGGAGGCAGATACCAGGCCAAGGAGCCATGGTAAGTGGTGTGGATTTTATTCTAAGTGCAATGGGGAACCATAGAAGGATTTTGAGCAGGGTTATCTCATGATCTGATTTAAGCTTTAAAATTATCACTCTGACAATGGGGAAAAGAGATGGTCTTTTCAAGAAATGATGTTGGGATAAACAAATTATTGTACATACACACAATGGAATATTATGCAACAATAAAGAACAATGATGAATCCACGAAACATCTCACAACATGGATGATTCTGGAGGGCATTATGCTGAGTGAAAGGAGTCAATCACAAAAGGACAAGTATTATATAAGACCACCATTATAAAAACCCGAGAAAACATTTATACACAGACAAAAAAAAACTTCGATGGTTATGAGGGAGGGGAAATCATTAAATAGATATTAAAAAAAAAAAAAACCAAACTCATTGCCATCGAGTTGATTCCGACTCATAGTGACCCTATAGGACAGAGTAGAACTGCCCCATAGGGCTTCCAAGGAGCAGCTGGTGGATTTGAACAGCCGACCTTTTGGTTAGCAACCAATCTCAACCACTGCGCCACCAGGGCACAATATAGTGGAAGTCAGCACAACCTGACCAAGGCAAAGCTACAAAAGCTTCCCAAACACATCCAAACACCTTGAGGGACAAAGTCACTGGGGCTTCAGGGGACATCTAGGTCAACTGACATAACATAGTTTATAAAGAAAATGATCTACACCCTACTTTGGTGAGTAGCGTCTGAGGTCTTAAAAGCTTGAGAGCGGCCATCTAAAATACATCTATTGTTCCCATCATGTTCAGAGCAAAGGAGAATGAAGAAAACCAAAGACACAAGCAAAATATTAGTCCAAGAGACTAATGAACCACATGAACCACAGTCTCCGCCCGAGCCCAGAAGAACCGGATGGTGTCCGGCTACCACCAACAACTGCTTTGACAGCGATCACAATAGAGGGTCCCAGACACAGTGGGAGAAAAATGTAAAACAAAATTCAATTTCACAAAAAAAAAAACCCTCAAATTTCCTAGTCTGACAGAGACTGGAAGAATCCACAAGACTATGGTCCCTGGACACCACACTAACTTAAAACTGAAGCCACTTCTAAAGCCCACCTTTCATCCAAAGTTAGACAGGCCTATGAAACAAACAATAACACATGTGAAGAATGTGCTTCTTAGTTCAATCAAGTATACGAGACCAAACGGGCAACACCTGCCCAAAAGGAAAGACGAGAAGGCAGGAAGGGACAGGAAACCTGGATGAATGGACATGGGGAACCTGGGGTATAAAGGGAAAGGGGGAGAGTGCTGACACATTGTGGGGATTGCAACCAATGCCACGAAACAATCTGTGCATAAATTTTTGAATGAGACACTAATTTGCACTATAAATTTTCAACTAAAATACAGTAAAATTTTTAAAAATGTAACCAATATCACTGAACAATTTGATAGAAATTGTCAAATGGGAACCTAATTTACTGTGTGAGCATTCACCGAAAACACAATAAAATATTATTTTAAGAAAAAAAATGATGTTGGGCCAACCAGATATTCATAAGGAAAAAAGTGAATCTTGACTTCTACACTTTATACCATACACAAAAAGTAATTCCATATAAGTGTAAAGCTTAAATGTGAAAGGTAAAACAATAAACTTTTAGAAGAAAATGGGAGAATATCTTCATGACTTTGGGTAGATGAAGATTTCTTAAAACATTGAAACAAAAGGCACTAACTATACAGGAAAAGCAAGATAATTTGTGCTACACTACATTAAGAAACATTCATCAAAAGACACCAATAAGGAGATGGAGCCAAGATGGCGGAGCAGTCAGATGCTTCTGATGGTTCCTCTTACAACAAAGACTAGAAAAAAAAAGTGAATCAATTATATATGATAATATAGGGGCCCTGAACATCAAAGGCAAAGTTGAGGGATCAGACTGAGTGGCGGGGGAGGAAGAGATGGTTCGGAAGCAGCGAGGGGTTGCCACACCTGACCTGGCAAGAGCCAGAGCCCTTCAGCTCGGATCAGCTCGGGGTGCGCACTGAGGCAAGCAAGTGGCACTTGAGAGGCACTTTCCACACTGGGAGAGACCCAGCGGCAGACAGTGTACTCAGCCATTCAGAGCCAGTGAGAACCAGCCATCAATCAATGAAAGATAAGTACTTGCATATGGCCTACCGTAGGGATCAGAAACACTCCCCTTAGGGAAAAAACTCTTCCATTTACCTCCCTGTTCTCTGCTCTGCACTGGGTCTGCGATGGCTTCAGCAATTGCCGAGTCCCCTGGGCCAGAAGTAGGACCCATCTCATGCCCTGAACAATTCTCCGGCCCTTGGAGAGGGAACAACTTAACAAACGGGGAAACAATAATCTGCCAGCTCACCTAAACCAGGAACTCAGGGTAAGCACAGCTCCTTTGCCTAGGCACAGGCATAAGGGATCCACGGACTTTGAATGCCTTTCCCCCTGCATAGACTTGTATGGGCCCAACTCAACAGCATAGGCCCTCATTACCACAGTACAACATGGTATATACCTAAAGTCTAACTTCAACTGTTTCACCTGCAAAGTGGCAGATTCGTGACATTTGACACTGCTCTGCCCATTAACCAGGGTCTGCACCTACCCACATCAGGGGGCTGAGGACTGGAGGCTCCACTCACACCACCTAGCCACCTGCAACAGGGGCCCAAAGATAAGAGCTGCCCCCTAGTCCTTATAGCCAACAATACTGGGTGCTCATACTCTGGCTGCAAAACCCACCCACCTACGTGCTCAAGGGAACAGGGACATGCTTTCCTCCCAGACACCTGGGGGCAGCCATCGCCCCCCTGCCTTGTTCAGAGTGTATTCCCCTGCTGCAGCTGGATGCCTGTGCCTACACCAATCACCCACGCCTGTCTAGGACTGTAGGTGAGAGCCTGCACCACACACTTGGTGGCTGACTACTTGGACAACTGAGCTGAACGCATGTACAAGGAGTGGGTGGAATCCTGAGCTCACATACTTAGTGGCACGTCTGGCAACCTGGTGGCAGGATGTTGGAGCTTTGGGGGTTCCAGTGATGGGGCTAGCTCACATGAGCAGCCAATCTGGGCATATATAAATAAAACAAAACAAGAAGCTAGGACACAGTAAGCAAGCATAAAATAAATAAATATACTAACATATTGATGACTCAGAGACAACAGTCAATATCAAATCACATAAACAGGCAGACCATGATGACTTCAGCAAGCTTCCAAAATAAAGAATCTAGAAATTTTCCAGAGGAAGAAAATCTCTTGGAATTAACAGAGGTAGGATACAAAACATTAATATACGGAACTCTTCAAGAGACCAGGAAGGAAATTAGTAAAAATGTAGAACACTCAATATAGGAACTTAAGAAGACTAGAGAAGAGCATAATGACAAATTTAACAGGCTCCAAGAATCCACAGAGACAGCAACCAGAAATCCAGAAGATTAACAAGAAAATTTCAGAATTAGACAGCTCAACAGAAAATCCTAGGAGTAGAATTAAGGCAATGTAAGTCAGGATTAGTGAGACTGAAGATAAAGCACCTGACACCAACTTATTTGAGGAAAAACCAGACAAAAGGATTTTAAAAAACGAAGAAAACTTAAGAATTATGTGGGACTCTATCAAGTGGAATAACCTACAAGTGACTGGAGTACCAGAACAGGGGAGGATAACAGAAAATACAGAGAGAATTGTTAAAGATTTGTCGGCAGAAAACTTCCATGATATTGTGAAAGATGACAAGATATCTATCCAAGATGCTCATCGAACCCCACATAAGGTAGATTTCAAAAGAAACTCACCAAGACATATTATAATCAAACTTGCCAAAACCAAAGATAAAGAGAGAATTTTAAGAGGGGCTAGGGATAAACAAAAAGTCATCTACAAAGGAGAGTCAATAAGAACAAACTTGGACTACTCAGCAGAAACAATGCCGGCAAGAAGGCAATGGGATGACATATATAAAGCCTTGAAGGAAAAAAATTGCCAGCCAATAATTATATATCCAGCAAAACTGTCTCTCAAATATGATGGCGAAATTAGGGCATTTCCAGATAAACAGAAGTTAAGGGAATTTGCAAAAATCAAACCAAAATTACAACAAATACTAAAGGGAGTCCTCCCATAAGAAAATCAGTAACATCAGATAACAACCCAAGACTAGAACACAGAACAGAGCAACCAAATATCAACCCAGATAGGGGAGTCACAAAAATAAATCAAAGTTAAAACATTGAAAATAGGGAAACAGAGATGTTAATATGTAAAAGATGACAACATTAAAACAAAAAAGAGGGACTAAAACATGTAGACATAGATTTTTCATATGCAGAGGAAGTTAAGGTGATATAAAGAAATAAAAGACTCATTTAAACTTAGAAAAATAGGGGTAAATCTTAAGGTAACCACAAAGGAAACTAACAGTCCTACATGTCCAAATAAAAAATAAGAAAAATATAAAGACTCAGCAAATACAAAATCAACAACAATGAAAAAGATGAAAATACATAAAGACAAAATGACTCACCACAGAAAGTAAAATGGAACAAAGAAACTGTGAACAACACACAAAAAAAAGACATCAAAATGACAGCACTAAACTCATACCTATCAATAATTATGCTGAATGTAAACGGACTAAATGCACCAATAAAGATACAGACAGTGGCAGATTGGATAAAAAAAGCATGGTCAGTCTATATGTTGCCTACAAGACACACACTTTGACTTAAAGACACAAACAGGCTAAAACTCAAAGGATAGAAAAAATATATCATGCAAACAACACTCAAAAAACAGCAGGAGTGGAAATACTAATCTCTGACAAAATAGACTTTAAAGTAAAATCCACCACAAAGGATAATGAAGGACACTATATAATGAGTAAACAGTCAATATACCAAGAGGACATAACTATAATAAACATTTATGCACCCAATGACAGGTCTCCAAAATACATAAAACAAACTCTAACAGCACTGAAAAGAGAGATAGACAGCTCCACAACAGTAGTAGGAGACGTCAACACACCACTTTCAGTGAAAGACAGAACATCCAGAAAGAAGCTCAACAAAGACAAAGAAGAGCTAAATGCTACAATCAACCAATTTGATCTCATAGACATATACCAAACACTCCCACCCAACAGCAGGCAAGTATACCTTCTTTTCAAATGCACATGGAACATTCTCCAGAATAGACCACACAGCAGGCCATAAAGGAAGCCTTAACAAAATCCAAAGCATCATTACAAAGCATCTTTTCTGACCATAAAGCCATACAAGTAGAAACCAACAACAGAAAAAGCAAGGAAAAAAAATCAAACACATGGAAACTGAACAACACCTTGCTCAAAAACTACTAGGTTACAGAAGAAATTAAGGATGGAATTAAGAAATTCATAGACTCAAATGAGAATGAAAACACATCCTACCAGAACCTTTGGGACATAGCAAATGCAGTGCTCAGAGGTCAGTTTCTAGTAATAAATGCACACATCCAAAGAGAAGAAAGGGCCATAATCAAAACATTAACCCTACAACTGGAACAAGTAGGAAGAGAGCAGCAAAAGAAGCCCACAGGTGCCAGAAGGAAGGAAATAATAAGAATTAGAACAGAATTAAATGAAACAGAGAACAGAAAAACAACTGAAAGAGTTAACAAGACCAAAAGCTGGTTCTTTGAAAAGATCAACAAATTGATAAACCATTGGCCAAACTGGTTCTTTGAAAAGATCAACAAAATTGATAAACCATTGGCCAAACTGACAAAAGAAAAACACGAACGGAAGCAAAAAACCTGTGTAAGAAATGAGATGGGTGATAACATGACAGACCCAACTGAAATTAAAAGAATCATAACAGAACACTAAGAAAAATTATACTCTAACAAATTTGAACACCTAGAGAAGATGGACAAATTTCTAGAAACTCACTATCTACCTAAACTAACACAAACAGAGGTAGAACAACTAAATAAACCCATAACAAAAGAAGAGATTGAAAAAGTTATTAAAAACCTCCTAACCAAAAAAAAAAGCCCTCGCCTGGATGGCTTCTCTGGAGAATTCTACCAAACTTTCAGAGAAGAGTTAACACCACCACTACTAAAGGTATTTCAGAGCATAGAAAAGGGTGGAATAGTCCCAAACTCATTCTATGAAGCCAGCATAACCCTGATACCAAAACCAGGTAAAGACACCACAAAAAAAGAAAATTACAGACCAATATCCCTCATGAACATTCAGGTAAAAATCTTCAACAAAATTCTATCCAATAGAATTCAGCAGCATATCAAAAAAATAATCCACCACGATAAAGTGGGATTTATACCAAGTATGCAGGAATGGTTCAACATCAGAAAAACAATCAATGTAATACGTCTCATTAATAAAACAAAAGACAATAACCACATGAGCTTATCAATAGATGCAGAAAAGACATTTAACGAAGTCCAACACCCATTCATGATAAAAACTCTTAACAAAATAGGAATAGAAGGAAATTCCTCAGTATAATTAAGGGCATTTATACAAAGCCAACAGCCAACATCATTCTAAATGGAGAGACTTTGAAAGCATTCCCCTTAAGAATGGGAACCAGACAAGGATGCCCTTCATCACCACTCTTATTCAACATTGTGCTGGAGGTCCTAGCCAGAGCAATCAGGTTAGAAAAAGAAATAAAGGGCATCCAAATAGGTAGGGAAGAAGTCAAAGTATCTCTATTTGCAGATGATATGATCTTGTACACATAAAACCCCAAGGAATTTACAAGAAAACTACTGGAACTAACAGAAGATTTCAGCAAAGTATCAGGATACAAGATAAGCATACAAAAATCAATTGGATTCCTTTACACCAACAAAGAGAACCTTGAAGAGGAAATCATCAAATCAATATCATTTACAATAGCCCCCAAGAAGACAAAATACTTAGGAATAAATCTAACCAGAGATGTAAAAGACCTATACAGTGAAAACTATAAGACACTACTGCAAGAAACCAAAAGAGATCTGCAGAAGTGGAAGAGCATACCTTGCTCATGGATACATAGACTCAACATAGTGAAAATGTCAATTCTACCTAAAGCAATCTACAGATACACTGCAATCCCGATCCAAATTCCACCGGCATTTTTTAATGAGATGGAGAAACAAATCATCAACTTCATATGGAAAAGGAAGAGGCCCCAAATAAGCATTACTCAAGAAGAAGAACAAAGTGGGAGGCCTCACACTACCTGATTTTAGAAACTATTACACCGCCACAGTAGTCAAAAGAGCATGATACTGGTACAACAACAGATATATAGACCAATGGAACAGAATTGAGAATCCAGACATAAATTCACCCACCTATGAGCAGCTGATATTTGACAAAGGCCCAAAGTCCGTTAACTGAGGAAAAGACAGTCTCTTTAACAAATGGTGCAGGCATAACTGGATATCCATCTGCAAAAAACTGAAACAAGATCTATACCTCACACCATGCACAAAGACTAACTCAAAATGGATCAAAGACTTAATATAAATCGAAAACAATAAAGATCATGGAAGAAAAAATAGGGACAATGCTAGGAGCCCTAATACATGGCATAAACACAATACGAACCATAAGTAACAATGCACAAGCACCAGAAAACAGACCAGATAACTGGGAGCTCCTAAAAATCAAACACTTATGCTCATCAAAAGACTTCACCAAAAGAGTAAAAAGACAACCTACAGATTGGGAAAAAAATTTTGGCTATGACAAATCCAATCAGCATTTAATCTCTAAAATCTACAAGATACTGCAAAACCTCAATAACAAAAAGACAAATAACCCAGTTAAAAAAGGGGCAAAGGATATGAATAGGCGCTTCACCAAAGAAGATATTCAGGTGGCCAACAGACACATGAAGAAATGCTCATGATCATTAGCTGTTAGAGAAATGTAGATTGAAACTACAATGAGATATCATCTCACCCCAACAAGGCTAGCATTAATTCAAAAAACACAAAATAATAAATGGTAGAGAGGTTGTGGAGAGACTGGAACACTTATACACTGTTGGTAGGAATGTAAAACGGTACAACCACGTTGGAAATCGATTTGGCGCTTCCTTAAAAAGCTAGAAATAGAAGTACCATACGATCCAGCAATTCCGCTCCTTGGAATAAATCCTAGAGAAATAAGAGCCGTCACACGAATAGATATATGCACACCCATGTTCATTGCAGCACTGTTCACAATAGCAAAAAGATGGAAACAACCTAGGTGCCCATTAACAGACGAATGGATAAACAAATTATGGTATAGCCACACAATGGAATACTACACAACGATAAAGAACGATGAAGCCGTGAAACACCTTATAACATGGAGGAATCTGGAGGTCGTTATGCTGAGTGAATTTAATCAGTCACAAAAGACAAATATTGTATAAGACCACTATTATAAGAACTCAAGAAAAGGTTTAAACACAGAAGAAAACATTCTTTGATGGTTACAAGGGTGGGGAGGGAGGGAGAAGGGTATTTGCTAACTAGACAATAGACAAGAATTGTATTAGTTGAAGGGAAGGACAGCACACACTACAGGGGAAGTCAGCACAAGTGGACTAAACCAAAGCTAAGAAGTTTCCCGAATACAATCAAACACTTTGAGGGAGAGAGTAGCAGGGGCAGGGGTCTGGGGACCATGCTTTCAGGGGACATCTAGGTCAACTGGCATAACAAAGTTTATTAAGAAAATGTTCTGCATCCTACTTTGGTGAGTGGCATCTGGGGTCTTAAAAGCTAGCGAGCAGCCATCTAAGATGCATCAATTGGTCCCAACCACCTGGAGTAAAGGAGAATGAAGAACACCAAAGACACAAGGAAAGTATTAGCCAAAGAGACAGAAAGGGCCACATAAACCAGAGACTTCATCCTGAGACCAGAAGAACTAGATAGTGCCTGGCTATCACAATGACCGCCCTGACAGGGAACACAACAGAGAGTCCCTGATGGAGCAGGAGAAAGGTGGGGTACAGAACTCAAATTCTAATAAAAAGATCAGACTTAATGGTCTGACTGAGACTGGAGGAACCACAGAAAGGACAGCCCCCGGACTCTGTCAAGAACTAGAACAATTCCTGAGGCCAACTCTTCAGAGAAAGATTGGACTGGACTGTGGGACATAAAATGATACTCATGAAAAGTGTGCTTCTTAGCCCAAGTAGATACATGAGATTAGATAGGCAGCTTCTGTCCGGAGGTGAGATGAGAAGGCAGAAAGAGTCAGAAGCTGGTTGAATGGACATGGGAAATCAGGGGTGGAAAGGAGAAGTGTGCTGTCACTGTATAGGGAGAGCAATTAGGGTCACATAACAATGTATGTATAAGTTTTTGTACAAGAGGCTAACTTGAATTGTAAACTGTCACGTAAACTACAACAATAAAAAAATAAACACACCTATAAGAGAGTGGGAAGGCAAGCCATAGAGTGAGAGAAGGTATCTGCAATACATATATCCAACAAAGTATGCACATACAGAATCCTTATAGAATCCTACAATAAGAAAAAAATAGACTATCCAAGAGGAAAATAGGAAAAAGTTTAAACAACACTTCAGGAAAGAAGATATCCAAGTGACTAATAAATATATGAAGAGGTTCTCAGTTCTATTAGTTATCAAGGAAATACAAATTAAAACCACAATGAGATATCACTACATACTCATCAGAAAGGCTACGATAAGAATATAAATAATACCAAGTCTTAGTGTGGATGCAGAACTGAGACTCTCTTATGATGTTGGTGATTATAACCACTTTGCAAATCTATTGGAAATACCTGTTGATGCTGAATTACACTTAACCATTTGACCCAACAATTCTACTCCTAGGTATATACCTGTAAAAACGGCTTGGGGGAGGTGTCTGACCTCCTCCAACCCCACAGGAGGGAAGGAGAACTAAGATCAACACTGCAAGGCTGACACCTCTATAGTGGAGGCCAGACAAGCCTCCTCTCTTTGCCATCTCTACCAACTCTGACATCAGCTGTCCCTCTCACAGCACTCTCTACTGGGTTCGATAAATCATTGCAATGGCCATACAGAACTCACAGAGCATAGTCCCAATTATGGGGTTTATTAAGAAAGTAACAGTTACAATTCAGGCTCAAGAACACTCAGGATACAGTTCTTCCATCAGGATAGCCTCTCTCCGGCTGTGGTCACAGGCACGCCTCTCCCTGGTCCTCAGTCTCTGCCCAAAGCCATACAGCTTTCTCTCTCCCTGGGCCACCGTGCCATCTCCTCCTGCTGGACCTCTGCTGCTGGTCTCGCCTTCACCGGTGGTGGTCTCTCATACAATTTTCTGCTCTGGAATTGGCTCTCTTTTAAGGCAAAACTGACCAATCCTCTTGGATTACCCTACCACACAGTCTCGTCTAATTACCTGGGTGGGAGGGAGTTAGAAGACTATGACTAGAAAGGCCACAGAAAAGTAATCAATCAGTAATCAATCACACCACAATATCCAACCAAAATGGTTGCATCTTTACCAAAAGGCATACATAAGAATGTTCATGGCAGTACTACTCAAAATAGACAAAAACTGAAAACAATCTAACTATCCGTAAATGTAGAATGGATACAAAAATTTTTGGTATATTCATACTATATATATACCGGGGTAACTGAATTCCATTTATGTGAAGGTCAATAAGAGGCACAACTAATTCGTGGAGGTAGAAATCATCGATTATCTGTGGGTAAGTGTGGATAGTGGTTGGAAGGATGGACAAGGGGGGTTTCTTGGGCACTGGTAATGTTATGTTTCTTGATCCTGGTGTTATTTACATGAGCATGTTCACATTGTGAAAATTCATCAAGTTGTACACTTAGGATTTGTGCAATTTTTGGTACATATCTTCAAAATCAATTTTATTATTAAAAAGGTGAATAAAAATTCAACTTTTATTATTTAAAAAAACCCAAAAATATCGCTCTGGCTGTTGTGTGAAGAATATGCAGGGCATAGGGGGACAGAATTGAAGGCTGAAATCAGTTAGGAGGCTAGTGCAATAACCCAGTCAGGAGATGGCAGTGGTCTGGACTTGGCTGGAGGCAGCAGAAGTTGGAGGAGCAGTCAAATTCAAGACATATGGTAACAGCATAGCCTATAAGTCTTGCTGATAGATTAGATATGAGGTGAGAGAAAAAGAGAAGAAGCAAAGGTGCCAGGTAAATCGTGCCATTTACTGAATGGAGAAAACCAGAAGAGGAGGAGCTTTGGGGTTGGGGTAGGGTGGGATAGAAATCAAGAGTTCTTTTTGGACACAGCAAGTTTGTGATGCCTATCAGATATACAAGTGGAGACGTCAAGGTGGGAGCGGAATATATTTGCCTGGAGCTAAGGGAGAGGTTCTGACCATACAGTGTTGTGGTTAAGAGAGCAAGGTCTAGAATTAGGTTCCTTGGCAGGAGAAAGGTGGGATGCAGAACTCAAATTCTAGTAAGGAGACCAGACTTAATGGTCTGACTGAGACTGGAGGAACCCCAGAAAGCATGGCCCCGGGATTCTCTATCAGACCAGAATTAAAACAATTTCCGAGGCCAACTCTTCAGACAGGGATTGGACTGGACTGTGGGACATAAAGTGATACTCGTGAGGAGTGTGCCTCTTAGCTCAAGTAGATACAAGAGACTAAAGGGGCAGCTTCTGTCTGGAGGTGAGATGGGAAGGCAGACAGGGTTAGGAGCTGATTGCATGGACATGAGGAATCAGGGGTGGAAAGGAGGAGTGTGCTGTCACAGTACTGGG
Organism: Dugong dugon; assembly: GCA_030035585.1. NCBI lineage: Eukaryota > Metazoa > Chordata > Mammalia > Sirenia > Dugongidae > Dugong > Dugong dugon. Next base: position 49,884,630 of record CM057465.1, read on the forward strand.
AGAGCAATTAGAGTCACATAACAATGTATGTAAAAATTTTTGTATGGGAGACTATCTTGAAATGTAAACTTCATTTAAACTATAATAATAATAATAATAAAAAGAATTAGGTTCTTTGGTCCAAATCCTGGCTGTCACTTACTAGCTGTTTGCCTTTGGGCAAGATACTCAATCTCTCTGTGCCTGGAACACTTTATCTGCAAAATGAGCTGTTGAAAGTATTAAGTGAAATAATACTTGTAATTTATTCCTGGCACACAGAAAACACTCAAATGTAGCTATTATTGCTATAGTTTTTTTTTTTTTTTTTTTTTTTTTTACTGTTAGCAGCAGCAGCCACCCATAGAAAGTATTAAAGACTGGAAACTGGATGGGATCACTTAGGAAGTGAGTATTGAAAGAGAAGAGGGCCAAGGTACCTAACCTTTAGAGAAGGAAGAGCAAAGGAAGGGGCCAAAAATGAAGTGGGAGGGGTCCAGGAGATTGTGGTATCCAGGAAGACAAGAAATAGTGTAAAGGGGAGACGAGCTGTGTCAAATACTTCAAAGAGCCTGAGTAAGACCAGGCCTGAGCAGAACTGCCTACATAATTTGCAGGACCCAGTCCAAGCTGTAAATGTGGGGCCCCTTGCTCAATTTTTTTTTAAGACTTTCAAGCAGAGCAGGGTCCCTTCTAAGTGTAAAGTCCTGTATGACTGCACAGGCTGTGTAAGCATTGTAAAAATGGCATGGCAGGGACACTGTCTGACTTCCTCTAACTTTACAAGGGGGAAGAAGAATCAAGATCAACAGCCCAAGGCTGATTCCTATAAGGCAGAGGTTGGACACGCTTCCTCTCTCCACCATCTTTACCAATTCTGACACCAATCGTCCCTCCCATGGCATTTTCTCCTTCTCTTCTGAGTTTGAAGATTTGTTAATAATGGCCACACAGAACTCAGACAATTCTCACGATTATGGGGTTTATTAAGGAAGTAACAGGTTACAATTCAGGTTCAGAACACTAAGGATACAGTTGTTCCATCAGGACAGCCCCTTCCCGGCTGTGCCCAGCGCGTCTCTCCCTGGCCCTCGGCATCTGTCCTGCTTGGGCAAGTGTTACAAAGCTCTTTTAGCTCTGTGAATATGTGCCCTGAGGCACCCCACTCCACCAGTAAGTGTCAGCCTGAAGGCACTCAGCTCTAGCTCCCTGGGTCTGCAAACCTAGTTCTACCACGTGCCCAGAGGTATCTTACTCCTCCAGTAAGCCTCCTGCTTGAAGGCGTACAGCTTTCTCACTCCACCACACCGTCTCCCTTAGGGTGAGGTAGCATTTTAGAGGTCTACTAATTGTGAAAAACCAGAAGCGGCGAAGTCTCAGTTACAACAATGCGGCTCATGGTATACCCTACATTTTCTTATAAATTTCAGGAAAACAGAAAAAAGACTGATAATCTATAAAAATTCAAAAATGCATTCTTATTAAAAACTATGAAAACCAGCACTGAATTTTCTCTTATCGCCTTAATCTTCCTTCTTAGGAAAGAACGGACCCACCAAACCCTGACACCATGGAAAAAGGTATTTGATTATTGATGTCATTGCTGTTTCCTGTCAACTTGGAATTTGCCTTCCTACCTTTCCATTAAACCACACCCTATATAAACATTACCACATAATTTGAAATGTCAAAGCAGTGCCATTCATCATCTGATCTACTTTGAGATAAAATGTCAAAGGGAAGAAGTTAAAAGAAAAGGTTAACTAGAAAATCTACCCATTAAAATTTATTTATTTATTTATATTCTTTAACAATAATACATTGTTTGAAGAAATCTTATTAAACCTAAGAAAGAACAAAGTCAATGTTCACCTAGTCCAGTGCTTTGTATCTGGAGGTTAACAAGGAACTTACTAATGGAAAGCATATTTACTCTCCATAATGTCCAAGAGGCCAACAGTTACTGTGTTACACTGAGTAGCAATAACTTTCTTTAGTAAACCCAAGCTCTATCTCTCATTGATTTAACCTAATCAACTGCAGTTACTTAGAGGTTTGCTCTGTAATACTCCAGGTATAGTATTTTCCAAAAAGAAATGGTACTGCCTCCAGTTCTTGTGGTTGTTGTTAAATTATTTATCTTTAAACTGGTAATGCAGGTACATGATGCGGAATTTCAATACTACAAGAGTATTTACCAACATCTCCTTCCAGACCTTGGCCACCTGGTTCCCCTTCCTAGAAGCATCCAGTGTTACCAGTGTATTTTCCTATATGTTTGTCTATATATGCTTTTTTTAATATAAATGGTAGCACATTATAGCTGCTATTCTGCACTTTTCCCTCCCTATTCTCCCCTTCCCTAGCCCAATCAATATACTATATATTGGAGATCATGTCTTCTCAGTATATAAACCCAAAACCAAACCTGTTGCCGTTGATTCCAACTTACAACAACCCTATAGGACAGTGGAAAACTGCCCCATAGCATTTGCAAGGCGGTAAACTTGATGGAAGCAGACTCCCACATCTTTCTCCCGTGAAGGGGCTGGTGGGTTTGAACCACCAACCTTTTGGTTAGCAGCTGAGTGCTTAACCACTGTGCCACCAGGGCTCCTTTATCAGTATATGTTGCTGTTGTTAGGTGCCGTCGAGTAGGTTCCAACTCATCGCGACCCTATGTACAACAGGACAAAACACTGCCTGGTCCTGCGCCATCCTCACAATTCTTGTTATGCTTGAGCTCTGTATCAGTATATAGAGCTGTCTAACTTCCCCACCCCCCCATTATTTTGTAAAATTTTCTTCTGATATCATTTCAAACTTACAGAAAAGTTACTAAAGTAGAACAAGAACTCCAGCATACTCTTTACCTGGATTTCATATATTTTGTCTATTTGCTTTATCATTCTCTCTCTATATAAATATTTTTATACATGTATATTTTTTCTTAACATTTGAAAGTTAGAACCTTAACGCCCCTTTGCCAGTAAATATTTCAGTGTGTATTTCCTAAGAACAAAGACATTCTCTTACATAACCACAGTACAATTAACAAAGTCAGGAAATTAAGTACTATATAATACTATTATCCCATATGGGGATTTTATCAATGATAGCTATTTTTTCCCAGCCTTTGATATAATCTGGGATCATGTACTGTATTAATTGTCATGTGTCTTTAGTTTCTAGGTCCTTCTTTGTCTTTATTGACCTTGATATTCTTTAAGACTGCAGGTTCTATTATTTTTGTAGCAAGGTCCTCAATACTTTTTTCTGCCTCCTCATGATTAGAGTCAGGATACGTATTTTTGACAGGAATACTACCAAGGTTAATGTTGTGCCCTCATAAACATATCATATCAGGATGCACATGATGTCTCTCTGTCCTGATACTGGGGATATTAAACTTTGATTGCTTGGTTTAGATGGTCTCTGCCATGTAAAATTAATATTTCTCTCCTTTGTACTTAATAAGTAATTTGTGGGGAGATACTTTGAGACTATATAAATATCCTCTTTCTTACTAAACTGTGATACACTAGTTTTAGTATCCTTTGATGATTTTCCAATCCATCATCCTTTCTGTGATTTACTATTTAACTAATGCTTAATTAATATTTAATTTGTTATTCATTTATCATTGTAAGGAAGAGCCTCCCCCCCCACCTCCATTTATCTATCTATTTATTTATTTATTTAAGTATGGACTCATAGATTTAAATTTTGTAAAATGCTATTGTGGTAAAACATATATAAGAAAACTTTTGCATTATAATCATTTTTAAGTATATAGTTCAGTACATTAATTGTATTCACCGTGTTGTGCAACCATCATCACTATTTCCAAAACTTTTTCATCATTCCAAATAGAAACTGAGTACCCCTTAAGCAATAACCTCTCATCTCCCCCACCCCCGCAGCCACACTCCTTCAGTACCTGGTCATCACTAATAAAACTGTTTCTATGCCTTTGCCTATTTTAGATATTTCATATAAACGGGAGCACACAATATTTGTCCTGTTGTGTCTGACTTATTTTACTTAATATAATGTTTTCAAGGTTCATACAGTCTAGCATGTATTAGAACTTCATTTCTCTTGTGGCTGAATAATATCTCATTGTATGGATATACCACATTTTGTTTCTCCATTCATCTGTTAATGGACACGTGGGCTGTTTCTAACTTTTGGTTATTGTGAATAATGCTGCAATGAACACTGGTGTACAAGTATCTGTTTGAGCCCTGCTTTCAAGTCTTTTAGGTATATGCCTAGAAGTCAAATTGCTGGGTCATATAATTTGTGTTTAAATTTCTGAGGAACCACCAAACTTTTCCATAGTGGCTGCACTGTTTTACATTCCTTTACATCCTCAGTCACACTTGGTTATTTTCCTGATAATAGCCATTCTAGTGGGTATGGAGTGGTATCTCACTGTGGTTTTGATTTACATTTCTCTAATGATGAATGACTTTGAGCATCTTTTCATCTGCTTACTGGTCATTTGGAGACAGTCTTTGGAAACAGTCCTAAATCCTTTGCCTATTTTTTAATTGGGTTGTCTTTTTGTGGTTGAACTGTATCAGTTCTTTATATTCTGGTTATTAAACCCAACTATTTTCTCCCATTCTATAGATTATCTCTTCACTTTTTTGATAAAGTCCTTTGATGCCCAAAAGTTTTTAATTTTGATGAAGAACAACTTACCTACTTTGCATTCTGTTGCTCATGCTTTTGGCATCACATCTAAGAATCCATTATCAAAACCAAGATCCTGAAGCTTTATCCCTTATGTTTTCTTCTGAAGAGTTTTGTGGTTTCAGTTCTTGTATTTAGGTCATTGGTCCACTTTGAGTTAATTTTTGTATATTGTGTGAGGTATGGGTCCAACTTCATCCTTTTGCATGTGGAAATGGAGTTGTCCCACCACCATTTGTTGAAGAGACTATTATTTCCTCAGTTAATAGACTTGGCACCTCCGTCAAAAATCAATTGGCCATAGATATATGGATTTATTACTGGACTCGCAAGTCTATTCCATTGGTCTATATGTCTATCCTTATACCAGTACCACACTATTTTGATTACTGTAGCTTTATAATATGTTTTGAAATTGGGAAGTTTAAGTGCTCCTTTTCTTTAAGATTGTTTTGACTATTTGGGGCCTCTTACAATTCCATATGAATTTCAGGATTTGATTTTCCATTTCTGCAAAAACCAAGTGTAGGAATTTTGATAGGGATTATGTTAACTCAATAGTCCACTGGGTATAGTCCACCGGTTAACATCTTAATAATATTGTCTTCCAACCATGAACATGGGATATTTTTCCATTTATTCAGGTCTTCTTTCTTTCAGCAAAGTTATATAGCTTTCAATGAACAAGTCTTTCATCTCCCTGATTAAATTTATTCCTAAGTATTTTAATCTCTTATGTGCTATTGATAGATTATTTTATTCAATGGGTTATAATCTATAACTATCATTATTTATTTTGATTCTCAAAATGTTCTGGATTTTACTAGCGGGAACTCCTTAAAGCTGGCCTCTCTGTCCTTTTGCTATGTATCCATCATTCTTTGAGCACTTTCTTACTTTCTAGTACACAAGATATTCCAGTCTACAAAAATATTCTAAGATGTGCGTTCCCTACCCTAGCCCTGGAATTGGCTTTTTTTATACTAAGCAGCTCTGATTCCTTTTACTGAAGAATATTTTTTAGAAACCAAGACCTGGGAACTAGGTTTGCTGATTGCTACTGGTGTGTCAGTGGACAGAGCTAAGAAATAAGATATAAATAGAAATCTCAGAGGGCAGGACAAATAAATTAGATGTAAACAAAAGCTGTATCTATCTATATGTAGATATATAGGTAGACATTATATTTAAAAGCATGAAGTTCATACTAATACCTCCAATTCTAATCCAATACCACAGAATACATTATCTCTTCCCGTATTTGTTAACTCCCTTATACAAAAGTAAGAAACCTGGTTCCCGTTACGTTCAATAAATTTTTACTCAAGCCTACAATACATGAAGAGTAGTTTCAGAATTGTTAACAGATACCACTGCAAAAAGCAATCTCACTAATTAAAGCTTAACATTTGTTGTATTGTGTGCTAGCAGGCAATTAAATTATTGGTGGATCCTTTTTGGTCCTGTTAGATTTAGTTTTATTCTTTGTTAGAGTAGGTCTGTTTCAGTTTTGAATTTAATCCTGGGGCATGCCCTTTATTCTAAATTGTAGTCCTGATTCCTAAGGCATGGACTTTCTGGTTGGTATCTCAACCAAATGCCAGTGGAGCTCAGTGAGATTTCTCCTGTCGGAGATAGAAATCTTGCAACATCCAGCATTATACAAGAATATAATTAAGTGACTGCACTAACTTAAACTTCCTCTGCCCTGAATGAGAAAATAATTAAGCATATTTTCCTCCTAGATGATAATAATTAGCATAAAAACAAAAAACCAAACCCACTGCCATTGAGTCGATTCCGATTCATAGCGACCCTACAGGACAGAATAGAACTGCACCATGGGGTTTCCAAGGAGTAGCTGGTGGATTCAAACTGCCAACCTCTTGGTTAGCAGCCAAATGCTTAGGGTCTAAAGCAGCTATAGGTGCTTTAAAAATAATCTTTAATAACAACAATCTAGAGAAATTTAACTTATTTAAATTTAACATTTGAGGACTGGCAACAGCAATAATACAAACCTTTTCTGACTTATTACTATGGGCCAAGTACTTTTAGGTATGTCATGAATGACCTTTTATTTAATCTTCAAAACAAAGTAGGTAAATACCATTATCCCTGTTTCAGAGATGAAGAAACTGAGGCTTAGTAAAGCTAAGAAATTTGCCCAAGGCCACACAGACAAAAACTGGTAGAACTGGATTTTTAAACCAGTTCTGACAGACTCCAAAGCCCCAGCTTTTAACCAATAAACTAGTGCTTCTGAAAGTGTGATTTAGATTATCTTCATCAGAATTACTCGGACCTTGTAAAAACACTCATTTCTCATAAATGACACATTCTGTGGTGAGATCCAGGAATCCGAATTTTTGACAAGTTTCTCAGATAATTCTAATACATGTTACAAGGTGAGAAACACTGCACTCTACTACACTGCTTCTTACTATATACACTAAATTACTTTAGCACTTGGGAGTGATTTTTTTTTAAGTATAACAGAAGGAGAAGCTTTAACAAAACTACTACACAGGTTGTTATCAAGAATCATAACAGAAAAGAATTGCAGGCAAACTTCTATTATGGTTTCACTGCAGGGAAAATAACTTACGAATTCAAAATTTATTCTGCTTCTAATCATTCAGCAAAGGAAGGGATTAACTTGTTCTGTACCATCATTTATTCTATACACATCCTACACGCTAAACAGATATTGAGTCAATGACAGGGAAATCTTAAAGATATGGATAACGAAAGGGGAAAAACAACAACCTTACTGTTAAAACTATTTTAAATTAAAAATTTCTGAAGTACAGCTCAGATTCTGCAAACCATGTAAAAATATGTTTAGACTCTTCTAAAGTTTTCATAAATTAGAACGTGGTCCTCTGGGAAAAAGAGAAACTGGCCTAAAGGAAAAAACTTTGGCTCCAGAATCCAACTCCAAATCAGGCTCTACAGTGTATTAACTGAATTGCTTCAGGCAAGTTACTGAACTTTTCTGAGCCTCAGTTTCTGCATTTATTAAAAGGGGCAACAAGACTTCACAGGTTATTGTTGTCTCCCATCCCCCCCCCCCACCTTTACCTCCTCCCATTACCTCTCAGCCCACTGTATGAAACCCAAGAACCTACCCTTCCAAGAGGGCATCAAGACTAAATCCACCACACTTCATATTCTCATTCCCTCCAGTCATCAACAGAAGGATAAGTCTTAAGCCTCTCTGGCCATCAAGCATCATCCAAACACTTCCATAATGCTCTGGATATTCCCTTAGTTTATCTTGATACCCACGCTTTCTCCTCTTTGCAAAAGCTTCCACTGGGCCAGAGGAGTACCCACCATATGATCTGCAAACTTCCTTATATCCACATTCACTTCTCTGAAAGTTCCCCCTCCTCCTCAACTACCTAAATTTTGTCTCTGCCTGGGGACACGAAGCCTCCTGAAATCCTTTCAAGCCGCATTTTCTCTTTCACAATTCACCTACCTCAGGTCATGGTCTTCCTCTCTATTTCAATACCTTCACATTCATTCAGCAGATATCTGAGCCCCTACGACATAGCCCCTAGGCATTGTGGGTGGGGAGAGGAAGTCCTAAGTAATGAAAACAGACAAAAATTCCTGGATGGGGAGAGGAAATCCAAATGGAGAATACATAAACAAACAAGCAAATATATAATTTTAAATTGTGCTAAGATACATGAATGGTAAAACAGGAAGTCACAATGAGAATTTTGTATGGGGGGGTGAATACTTAATTCAGATAGCATTCAGTGGCATTTTAAATGAAGTCTTGAAAGATAAGAGAGAACCAGGCAAGCAAAAAGTGAGACAATAAAGAACATTTCAGGCTGAGGTGACCCAGGGTCTTTCAGTTTCTAGGCCTCCTATCTCCAAAGACCTTTTCTTCCATGCCTCCTCAGCAACCCACAATCTGTGGTCACACCCTGTCATCAGCAGAACCAGAACACTTCTCAAGTCACTGATTCAAACCAACCATCCTCTAACAACTTCCGTTCCTTTTAGCTCACTTGCTTAGTAGCTCCAATCTTATCCAGAACTCTAATCCACTGATCAGTGTTTTCCACTGAAGCTCTCTTCTCAACATCTTGACTTCACTCTCTTAATTTCTCTCATCCAATTTGTAATCTTCCTCTTACATACACATTTCATCCCTTGATCTCCCTTGTTCCTTCAAATTTCCATGGCAAAATCCTAATTGTCTTGACTTTCCTGTGACTATCCCTATACAGGTGAGAATTGCTGGACCCACCCCAGACAGATTGGAAACATTATAAATTAATAATCACTAATTTCAAGAGGCCTTATACACTCCCCAGCAATGTTCAATTCTCTAGCAGTTCTTTCCCCTACTCTCTGTATTAACTATTTAATGTCTTCTCCTCTCTCTTCAAAAGTCTTACTCCACTCCCATTCCTCCGAATACCCTGTTCTAATGGCTTTCCCTCCTTCCTCTCTGATTATTCCTTCTTAGTTTCTTATGTTGTCTCCTCTTCTGATCTAAAGATTGGATGTTCAGGATTCAAGACATAGGCTATCTACTCTCATTATTCTTTATTCTTTCCAGGCGATTCCTATGACTTTAAATACTCTATATAAGGTTGCTAGGAGTTGGAATCAACTTGATGGCAGTGGGTTTGGTTTTTTTGGTTTATATGCTAATAACTATCAAATTTCCCTCTTGCCCAGACCACTACCCAGGATTGAACTACCATCCTCTCCTGCTGAGATTACTATAATATCTCCTAATTAGTTTCCCTACAAATGGTTCAAGCCCCACATAGTAGCCAGAGTAATCTTTTTGAAGTATAAATCAGATCATGTCATTCCTTAGTTAAAACCCTTCAGTGACTTTCAAAGGCTCTCAGAAGAAAATCCTAAAACATGGTTTACAGGATCTTGCACAAGCTGGGCTCTACTTCCTTCTCTAACTTCATCTCCCACCACTCTCTTTTTTTCCTTTGCTTACCAGGTTCTGTCCATGATGACCTATTTACTTCCTTGGGTGAGGACAAGCTTTTTCCCAGTCTTGGTATTTTCATATGCCATTCTCTCTCTAGTCTTTGCCTAGCTAACTCCACCATCATCCTTCAGGTCTTGGGTTAAACCCAACTTTCTCCGAGAAGTGTTCTTTGACCCCATAAACTCAAGGATGTTTCCACTTATCATCTTTCAAATCACCCTGTTCCTTTCCTTCATAGCACTTGATTGTTTTCCTTTGTTTCATAAAGTTGTACACGGATTTGTGTGTTTACTGATTATTTGTCTCCATCATTGAACTGTGAACTCTTCACACTATCTTATGCAGCACATCTCTTATGTTTGCCTCTGTATATATACTCAGAGCACAGGACAGCATCTGGCTCATAGTAAAATCTCCATCAGCATTAACTAAAGGAGGACTAAATAGAGTACTTCCTCTTTCCCTTTGAACAGGCTTAGATAAATGTAAATAAATGGGTTAGAATGGTGACCAGACAGCTGAAGACGCTGGTTATTGGCAGTAGACAATAGGGTCATTTCTCCTAGCCCAGTCTGCACTGACCAAGCATAGCACAGAAGGAAAAGTAGTACCGACTGTGACCAATTAGACTTCTCTAATCTCAGTCCTGCCATGGGCAACTATACAACTCAGGAACCCATTACACTTTCTTAGAAAAATTACAATAATCTCTACTTCCCATTCAAGAAGATTGATTGAGGTTTCTCTGAAATTTTAGGAAAAGCTTCAACACACATAGATTTCCACACCTAGCCTAATAATAAGCTGGGAGGGTCATATATATACAACTTTCTTAATTCTGCTAAATTACAAAATGAGTCAAGTATTATAAATAATAAATACTGCTGGCCTGTTCTAAAGTCTAGCATGCACATAGGGACATAGAAAGAGAAATCTTTTCTAGAGTACTTGAAAATACTCCAGTCTCTCTTTTTTTTCCCCTGTGTATTTTTTTTAATTGAGATATAATCACATACCCTAAAAGTCACCCCTTAAAAATACACAATTTAGTGGTTTTTAGTATATACCCAAAGATATGCAACCATCATACTACCTAATTCCAGAACATTTTCATCACATCTCCCCTCAAAAAACCCATGCCTCTTAGCAGTCATTCCCCATTCCTCCCTCCTCCAACCCCTGGCAACCAATAATCTACTTTCTGTCTCTATGGATTTTCTAGTCTCTTTTTTCACATTTGTGAAACTGAAGCACAGAGAGATAAAGTGATCTGCACAGGGTTGCAAGGTTGCTTCATAAGAGAGCAAGGGCTAGAACACACATATTTACGGTTAACTAAATGTATAAAAAATGAGCAAAAGTATATATAGCTCACCTATAAGACATCTGATGCATAAAACAGAGTCCTTAGAATAGTAGTTCTTATGCAGTGTGTAGCTGGGGAGAGGCTGGGGGTAGGGGTGGAGTGCTAGTTAGAAATCACTGGAGAGAAAGTGAGATGGTACCGGTGGAAGGGTATTACGCTTATGAACAGGGTGATACAGAAAGAAAAGTAGAGAAGGACACGTTGAGCTACGTGGTTTATAAGGCAGATTCATTTCTTTTCAGTCCAGGGTTTTGGAACTGGTGCTAATATGCCCAGGTACCCACTCAGCACATTTTATGGTACCCTCAATGGGTCCCAGAGATCTCTGATCATTTCCAGTTTGTTCACGAGTAGTTAATGCAACAATAGAGCTTACATCACTTCAGAAGGTTGCTGGTTAATGATACCTTGCAAAATAATGCAGGAACCTTGTCTTTCTTATATTCTACTGTTTGCATTTTCAAATAAATAGAAGAATTACAAGCTTAATTTACCACAGTTACCATTAATAAATGTATACACAGGGCAGTAATCCAATGAGAATAAAATCATCAGAATCCATTTGCAAAAATAATTCAGCACACATTTTATTTAAATGTCTTAATCAACACTGCAGAAACCATTAATGGAAGAAAAAGTATGGAAATTGATAACCACACAGAAAAAAATTCATCGTTCAAAACGATTAATCTGAACCTCAACATTCTTTGTGCTCATTTTAAAACATTATTAAAACAGCAATTCAAAAGGAAAAATAAGTCAAAACCAAGTATTTTACGAATTAAAATTGAGACCTCCAAACCAACTAAAACAATACAAATTAAAAATAATCTCCTGACTTCAACCTAGAAAAGTTTTATTTGTCAACACACAATAAATATACTTGAACCTACCACTGGGTAGACCAACACATTTTCTATTACAAACAGGTTATTCTGCATTACAGAGATTCTTCAGATGATCAGGTTTTTAAATAAAGACTGCTAAAATGTCTCTCGAATCTATTCATACAATTAACATTTAAAGTTGAAACTCCTTGCCTACCAAATGTTTTACTAAAACTGTTATTAAATAGGCAAATTAACTTCAAAGGTCAATTTTAAATTGTCTACAGCAAAAGAAAGCTTTGGTACCAATAAATTTAAATTAGAAAATCAAAATACATTTTGTATGTAGCTTACAGTATGTTTTTGGGGTTAAACTGGAACATGGCTATATACGGAAATGGGACATTCTTGTTCTTCTGTTATCTACACTGCTGTAAGTAATGAACAATCTAATCATTCTAAGTCATTGATACAAAGCACTTGTCTAAAGTTTTTTCCAAAAAGATTACTGGGTCACACCCAACAAGTTAGAGAAAAATGTAAATATAGAATTAGGCACTTTATTTTTAAAAGCTGCTTCTCCATTTTGACAAGAGTAGCAAGACACTAGAAAAAAAATAATTCCAGTAAGGGTATCCAGACCATATCAATTTTAGTTCTACCACCCAATAGGTGGCTAACAAAAACAACACAATTCAAAAATAGAAAGGGTGGCTTTAAAAAAAAAAAAAAAAAAAAGCAGACTGTGCAAGGGGAGAGGATGGATGGGTTTAGGAGAATACCTGCTGCCAACTAAACTTTTTGAAAAATCCAGAGCTTTATTATAAACCCTTCTTAAATTATACCCAGGGACATGCACAGTGCATAAGGAAGCTGGATCATTCTTCAAAAACTTTCAGGGTGCTAGATAACTTATAGAAATCATTAATACATTTTCATTTCAAAAGGCAAAACAGAAAATATGGACGATACAAATCAATATTCTTTTTTGAGCTATTCTAAAAAAATTTCTTAAACCAAGTCATTAAGTAAACACTGAAAACAACTTTATTTATGAGTACTTTGGATTACTTCCTTATAGAGCATAATGCTTTCCATAAATCTAGATCAAAGTGAAATAACTGAAATTTAATTCTAAATTCAGCCTATGGTTTCCAGATATGACACTGGAATAAAATCAGTAAAAAATACCCTTTTAAAAAAGTATATTTACTTCTCAAATAACTTAGTTTGGCCAGTATTTATATTCTTAGAGTTTAAAAGGTTTTCAAAACAAAATTGATTCAACAGTTACCAAATGAAATGACAATAAACATAACAACATTCTACCCAAACCAAAATAAACCACTTTAGTTGAGCTCAGCTCACTTAATTTTGTAAACTTTCTCTTTTCCAGCCTCATAACTGGACTATACATTGCTCAACAATATTACCTATGTTAAAAATGTTAAAAGTGAAGAGATAAAAAGTGTTGTAAAGATTGCACAGTGACTGAATCTGAGAAGGACATAATATACAGTCATAACATTTCAAAGCTAGTAGGGAATCTTCAAAATATAATCCAGCACCCTCATTTTACAGATGAGGAAACTGAGGCCCAAACACACCAAATGACTGAAGTCCTCAGATAAGCCATTCATTCATTCAGTCACTCAACCACTTACTGAAAACTGCTAAGTGCCAGGCTCAGCACTAGTTGCTGAAAATGAGCTGGAAGGCAGCTCTTCCAGTTACCAAGGCAGTTCATTTTCCGTGACATCTTAGAAAAAATACTTAAATTTTCTAATCCGTAAGAACTCATAGAAGAGTACTGCAGCCCTTGGAGAACCTGGTCCACTTTCAGTTTCACACATTTCAGTAACACAGTTGGGTTTAACTTCAGAGAGGCCTCAGCTGTGTTTACTTTAAATAATTAAACAATAACAAAGGGAGGAACAGTATTCTGAATGAGTCCCTTTCCAGTACATTTATAACGCAAGGAAGTACAGTCAGAAAATGCCCTACACACAAAAAAAAAGTTCACAGAGAGGACAGCTCACAGAATCAGAGTGATCTGAGGTATCACAAGAGATCAGTAAGTCTAATAGCTCAAGTTTACAAAGTGTGGAATGTAAATGACTCCCCACTTCATTCAGATGTGTGTATATTTTTCTGAGATGTCTGCATGGTAAAAAGACGTGCAAACTCACATTCAAACTAATAACCTCTTCCAATGATACATACACCTAAACCAGTCCTTTTTCCATCAGATGAACTTTCTTTGATTTCTATTTGATTAAAAGAAAATTAGATTAAAAAAGTAAACAAAATCTAAAATTCAATGCGCTGGCTAAAAAAATTAAAATTCTATATATAACCAAAAGAGCATTAGTTGAAACTACATGTTTATAAGTTTTTTTTCATTTTTTTAAATAGGACATACAGTGAACTACCCATCACCATAAACCATACCTCATTTTGCTTAGACTTTTACATTCTTTAACATTAAGTCAGGCACTTAAACGTTTTGTGCATCTCAATTCACAGTCACTTCTTTGAAGCTATATCAGGGACCATATCGACAAAGCTCTTAAATAAAACAACCCATAAGTAAGGCACCTTGAAATATTAAACAGCAGCTCTGTGCACCCAGTTTCAGTGTAATATACCAAAATGAACCACAGTTTTTACAGAGCTCTCCAGATGACTGTTAGGTGATTTCTGATAAAATGCAATCTTCACTGAGGCTCTGTGAAGGCTCTTTGACTTTCCTGAAGCTATTGTCAGCTCATGACCAAAGTGCAGTTTGTACTCTCCTACTTCTCAAACCTCCAGATCTGATTTTTATCTAGAGCATTACAAGTTCTCATTTGTACATTGGGCCGGCCCTCAGGTGTTCGATAAGCACTCAGACACAGTCCCGAGTGTGGATGAAAAATGGTTCCATCTTCTTTAAAATGCCAAATAATGTTTGCTGGAATAGAGAACCCATCTTTAGGACAAGTCTGCATTCCGACATAATTCTTTTGCTCAGGGACTGTTGCACATAACTCCGTCACAGAATTAAACCTTATTTCTTTGTTTGAAGTGTATTCAAAGAATTGATTTCCTCCTTGGCCATGGCATCCAAACAGTGAAAGGTTAGCACCTGTGGGGTTGTTGTCAGGAGAATTATAATCTAAACATTCAGAAGAAATCCCAGTACTATGAACAGCTCCATGCCAGCCTGGCCTATCCTCTGGAACATGTAAATTAGAAAACACATTTTTCAAATACCAGTCGAAGCTCTTGCATCTCAGCCGTTCTCGTAGTAATTTTCTTTCAGAAATATCACCATAAGCTTCTTTTCTTGCTGGAGGGTTTCGATTATAGAAATGTTGTTTGTACTCATCCATCCATACTTCTGCTGCTCGAGCAGTATTCTGTAGGAAATTGGGCCTAGCATATGGTGCCCGCTTTGGGAATACATGGCCCACATGGGAACACGGGTGGATCTCCAATTTACCACCACACTGCCACACCCTAAAAGACAGTTCTAGGTTTTCGCCTCCCCACACTTCCATTCCAGTATCATAGGTTCCAAGGTACTCAAAATATTTCTTGCTGACAGCAAACAGTCCTCCAGCCATGGTGGGTGATCTGATAGGGTCAATTCTCGAAGACCTCCTGTCTCTTTCATGTTTGGGGACGGAATGCCACTGGAATGTTAAACGCCAATCAAACCCACCAATCATGGGCTCCCCCATCTGCATGTAAAATTCAAAAGTATTCCAATCAATGGTGTCTATAACAGGACAAACAATTGCTGTTTCATCTTTACTGATCCTTTCCAAAAGTGGTTCAAGCCAACCAGAAGTACATTCACAGTGACAATCTAGGAAAGTGAGGACATCTCCCGTGGCAAAAGTGGCCCCAATCAGGCGGGCCCTAACTAGCCCTTCTCGCTTTTTGGTTCTTATCAAGCGGACTCTTTCGAGATTGCTGATGTAACTTTCAAGCTGTGCCTTCAAATAAACTCTGTCACTCAAGTCATCAACCAAGATGATCTCCTTCAAAAGGACTGCAGGAGAAGTTTCTAAAACACTGTGAATGGTGCGGAGCAAAGTTGACCAGGCTTCATTATAGAAAGCTATGACAACCGAGGTGGTGGGAAGTCTTCTGTAGTTGAACTTCTTGGATTTACACTCGTGCATTCTTTTATCTTCTATATGACGGTGCAGGGATATCCTGTCACTGAGGTAAATATTGATGGCATATCTCTCAATGAGCTCTTCTACCTTCTTCAGTTCACCCTCACTGAGCTGCAGTTTGCTGGCTTTCCCCCACTCCCCCAGTGCATGGGAATCAGCAAGGGGCTTCTCATACAGTGGTCGAGACAAATCCTCTGCCTTTTTCTCAGAGTCAGAGAGCTGTCTCTGCCACTGCTCCCTGACAAGGCTGGCTCCTCGGGAGGAATGGAAAGTAGAGACCGAGAGTTCCACTACGATATAAGCCACTGTTAAAAGCGCTAGCAGCAGGCAGCTCTTGACTGCCCAGGTCCACCTCACGGCCATCCGGATCCTCATGGCTGGGGCGCAGACGTGGCCACGAAAGCCACCATGAAGAGGAAGGGCTGTGGGACCCGCAGCTTGAGTTCCTGGCTCAGGTACTGGTGTACTTCTCAGCAGTTCCCTCTTTTCAAGACAGACTCTCGGCTCCCCTCCAGCCACTGAGACTTTCCTGGGGTCACCTGAGATCTCTCGGTCCTGGGCCTCCGGCACAGCCCCAGCTTTTCTCTCCCCACTTCCTCCTGCTCTCTCACAACTTTTCACAAACTCTCCAGCCAACACCCCACCCTCCTTAGGCCGAGTACAAACCCCTCCCCTTCCCACTCACTCCTCCTGGTGGTTAGTTAGCGAAATTCCTGAGGGCGGTTTTGTGGGGCTCGGACGGGAAATGGGGGCCAGGATAATCGAGATGTCCCTAGCAGGGACCGACTGGCGCCCCCGCTTGGCCCGTCACGCCAGGTTCCACGCGTCTCCGAACTCTCTCACTCCCCGTGGGTCCCAGGTGGTTCTCCACCGGGGGACTCAGCCTAGACAGGAGGAAAGGTTTCCGGCCAGTTGAGCTGCTGTCTCGTTACAACAGGAAAAAAGAGAGAGAGAGAGAATAAAACTTACCAAGCTGTTTGCAATTGGGGCTAAAGTCCATGGAGGTGATAGCAGCTTTGTGGCCTTTAAAATAACGCTCCAGAACGGGGTCCTCCTGGGAAGGAAAGTTGTCAGGTTTTGAAAGCCGGTGCAGACCTCCAATTTGGGAGGCTGGGGGTCAACGCTGCCCCCTCCCACAGGGTCCGGCCTGGGAACGGCCCGGTAGGTGGTGGGTTTCCGAAGCAGGAGTACCCACAGGAGCCCACGGCGGGCGCGGCGCCCCGTACCCGGGCATGGAGACGCCGGGCACCTACTTCACCCGCAGAGCCGGCAAAATCTCTCACTAGCACTTCCCAGACTCCAGCGCGCCCAAGGGACCACCTGGGCAGCTCGTTTAAAATGCACATTCCCGGGCCCCGCCCGGTGGCCAGGAGTCGGCAGGTACCGGGCTGAGCCCCGGCTTCGGGACTTTTAAAAAACCTCCCAGGTGATTCTGACGCAGGCACTCCACGAAAACCCTTAGAGAATTCTGAGGGCGACGGTGCCGCCCGAGCTCGGTCCGGAGCCCTGAGACGCGGGGAAGAGCGCCCGGGAGTCCGACAAGGGCTCGGTGCTCCCTGTTGCCTTTATCGCCCCCGTCGTCGAGGGTGGGACGCGGACGCCCGGAGTCAAGAGACAAGAGGCTCGGGTCCGAGTTGCGGACACCTGCCTCCACCTCCCGCCAGCTGCGGGAGCGGCCCCGACCTGGCTCCGCAGCCCGCAGCCTGCGGGACCGGCTCCGGGGAAGCGCCCCCAATCTATCCTTACCGGGGAGGAGGCCATGGGGGCAGCGGTCGGCGCCGGGCTCCCGCCGGTCGAGGGGAGAGCAGGGAGGGAAGGGGACGGGGCTGGAAGGGGGACCGTGAGACGCCCGGAACCGTCTGCCTAGAGCGCGGGCGCCTCCCGGTCACTACAACAACGGCGGCCCAGTCAAACCCCGCGCTCCAGGCGTGGCCAGCAGAGCCCCGAGGCCTTGCCAGAGCCGGAGAAACACGAGGCTGGGCGGGCGGACAGATGGAACGCATGGGGGTCAGGCTCCACCCTACACCGAAGCCAACGTTTAACACTTGTCTTCCTTGGCTTGACGCCGGGAAGTGTCTTTGTAATCTGGATGGGATGAGATCGTGCGGCGGGGAGAGGGGAGCAGGCTGTCTATGATCGATGCAGTCGGTGTTCTATTTTATGTTAAAGAGACAGCGCCTGCGCGTTTCAACTTGTTTGCGGAGTGAGGGGGCTTTGAACTGAAGAGAAACTGCTTGCTAGTTATTAATATGCTCAAAGGAATTAAACCCCTGGAGAACAGGTTTGAATTTATTTCAGCACTATGTTTCACATGGTGCCCTGCGTGGTATATAGATGCTGAATACACGTATTTGATGAATGAATGAATGTTGTGCATTCACTTAATGTTTTCTCTGCTGTTTCTATTCTCATCTGCTCATTTGCGTATGCTTAACAGCAGCATATTTACACAGCAGCATATTTAAAGTCTTTAGAAAGAAACATCTTTTCTGTTTTGTTTAAATTCTTAGCCACCCAGTAACTGTAACCGTTTTTTATACATAATATCACTTGTGCTTCAGTAACACTGTGAAGTTGGTGTAGTTAGAAAATGTTATCAACGGTTACAAATTATAAACTTGATTCTTAGATATTTTACTTATAATTGTCACATGCAGATAGCTTTTCCAATTTGAAACCCATATCCTTTTTTACCCTGCCTCAAAGGATGAAAGACTCAGCTGAAAATTACGTATAGAATAAAGACTTTTAGGAGCATAAAATGGCATAAGAGATCACAACTGGTAACATGTATGTTTTGTGTGCAAATAAAAGTATACTAAACAATTTAATTACAGGTTCTCTAGTTGTCTAGTGATAAGAATTTAGTTTTAACGGGTATAGTACATAGCAATTTTGCAGATAGGAAATAGCTTTAGATTACAGTATTGGTTTAACTCAGGCGCATGTTTATTGAATATAGCTGCTGTACGTTTGGCCCTGAGGGGTACAAACCAAACTAAACTTGTTGTCCTTGAGTCGATTCCATTGTCTTCAAGTCTATCCCTACTCATTGTGACCCTATAGGGCAGAGTAGAATTGCCCCATAGGGTTTCCAAGAAGCGCTGGTGGATTCAAACTGCAAGCCCTTTTTGGTTAACAGCGGAGCTCTTAACCACTGCACCACCAGGGCTCTGAGGGATACAAAGATGACTGAAATATTGTCCCTTCCCTTAAAGACTCAGCAGTCTAGATTTGCTATTGATTCTCTGTCTAGGTTTGACTTTTTAAAAAAGGCTCACATGCTTTAAAATAATGCTAGAAACTCTGAGAGTGAACAAGACCCCTGGGTCTCTCACTTTGTTCCAGCCAAGGTATATCTAGTATTAGTACAGCAGATTAATAGGAAAAGGAAGAAAAAGCTGGAGATTTAGAAAAAGCTCAAAAGAAAAGAGAATTTTAAAGTGCATATCTTTCTCTGTTTTTTCCAATTAACAAAATATACATTTTTAATTCAATAGAAAAAAACACTTGTTGTCCTATCACTTAAAGGTTAATCTTTAAAAAAAAAAAAGTATCATTGGCCTATGATGTGCTCACTACGTGCGAGGCAGTCTTAAGTACTTTGGAGATTTTTACTTTTAATCCTCACAATGGTCATTTTACCAAAATCAGCTGCCACAAATCAGCTGCCTCATAACGACCCCATGTGTGTCGGAATAGAACTGTGCTCCACAGGGTTTTCAATGGCTGACTTTTCAGAAGTCAATTGCCAGGCCTGTCTTCTGAGGCACCTCGGGGTGGACTTGAACTTTCAGTCTTTTGATTAGCAGCTGAGCGTGTTAACCGTTTGCACTGCCCAGGGACAGTCTATTAGAGAGGTGCTCCTACTGTCATATTTCCATTTATACAAATGAGGACATAGGCATGCAGAAATGTAAGTATCTTGCCCAAGGCACACAGCTAGGAAGTGGCAGAGCTTGGACTTTTGAAACTCGATAGCCTGGCTCCAGAATCCACTTTTCAACACTAAGTTAAGATGATTTTTACATGAGTGCAAGCATATTGTAAATATGTAACATTTGCTGTCCTAGCAATGATTATGGAAATGGCGCAGGACCTGGCAACGTATTGTTCTGTTACACATAAGGTCGCCATGCATCAAAGCCACTTGACAACAGCTAACAACGACAAGCAAAGAATTAATAGTAAATTTTACAAAAAGGAAAAAAAAAGTATCTCTTTTTTCCATTCCAGTATTACTCCAATCTACCCTACCCATGGTTCTTTTCCATATATGATTTCATTCTTTTTTGCTTTTTCTCTCCTTTTACAAACACCAAAAATTCAGAGGTGGATATTTGGAAACACGGCGCACTAAGGGGAAGATTCTCCTAACCTCAGGCCTGCTTGAGTTCATGCAATTCCTCTCGCTACAGTGATTATTTGAGACCACTCAAAGTTGTAAACTGATCATTAACCTAGATGGGAGCCACAGTTAGGATCAATATTTGAAAACCTACAAGGTATCATTGGAGACCAAAACTAAAAAACCAAACCCATTGCTGTTGAGTCAATTCCAACTCATAATGACCTTATAGGGCAGAGTAGAACTGCCTCATAGGGTTTCCAAGGAGTACGCCACCAGTCCGCCTCAAACCAGAAATTCAATATAACCACTTGAGCACTATAAAGGGCTGTTTTATTTCAGAACAAGTCATTCCTTGCTTAGTTGCCTTCAAAATTTGAAATTTCAGGGATGGCACAAAAGTGCCATCTACTGTTCACATCCCTATGTGGCACCTGAAGTGAAGTAATGATGTTTTGTGGCCTGTTTACAAGCAGTTTAACTCTCTTCCTGATATGGTTGCACCAAAGTATGAGAAAGCATATAGAAAGGAAAAGTACAAGATCAGTTTGAATCATTAAAGCATTAGCATAATTTTTTTTAGGTAGAGACTGATTTACTTCAATCAACAGTCTCCAAATTCTGTCAATTATTTCCTCAAAATATGATTTATCTTCCCAACTTGCCCGTGTGACTCCTGCCCCTCAACAGTCCCTTTTTGTCTCCCTCTTAGAGTATTTCAGTAACCCCTAATTTGCCTTCCTACTTCAAGTCTCCCTCCCTGCCTGTCTATTTTGTATACTTCCAACAAATTCTTGAGAGCTTTAGTAGCTTACTAAATGTACAGATTCTTGGGCCCTACCAGAAGTTTTAACTTAGAAGATCTGATGTTAATATTAGAAATCTGTATGTTTTCAAATAAGCTTTCTGGGTGATTAGAATTTGCATCAGTAAGTCAGAACCACTGGGCAAATCATGCTACAGGCTTTCTTTAAAATGCACTTTGTTTAAGACTTAAATTTAAAATCGAAAACAATAAAGATCATGGAAGAAAAAATAGGGACAATGCTAGGAGCCCTAACACATGGCATAAACACAATACGAACCATAAGTAACAATGCACAAGCACTGGAAGAGAGACTAGATAATGGAGCTCCTAAAAATCAAACACTTACGCTCATCAAAAGACTTCACCAAAAGAGTAAAAAGACAACCTACAGACTGGGAAAAAATTTTTGGCTATGACAAATCCAATCAGCGTCTAATCTCTAAAACCTACAAGATACTGCAAAACCTCAACAACAAAAGGCAAATAACTCAGTTAAAAAACGGGCAAAGGATATGAACAGACACTTCGCCAAAGAAGATATGCAGGCAGCTAACAGGCACATGAAGAAATGCTCACGATCATTAGCCATTAGAGAAATGCAGATCAAAACTATAATGAGATATCATCTCACCCCAACAAGGCTGGCATTAATCCAAAAAACAAAATGATAAATGCTAGAGAGGTTGTGGAGAGACTGGAACACTTATACACTGTTGATGGGAATGTAAAATGGTACAACAACTTTGGAAATCGGTTTGGCACTTCCTTAAAATCTAGAAGTAGAAGTACCATATGACCCAGCTCTTCCGCTCCTTGGAATATATCCTAGAGAAATAAGAGCCATCACACGAATAGATATATCCACACCCATGTTCAATGCAGCAGTGTTCACAATAGCAAAAAGATAGAAACAACCTAGGTGCCCATCAATGGAAGAGTGGATAAACAAATTATGGTACGTCCACACAATGGAGTGCTACACGAGGATAAAGAACAACGATGAAGCTGTGAAACATAACATGGAGGAATCTGGACGGCATCATGCTGAGTGAATTTGATCAGTCACATAAGGACAAATATTGTGTAAGACCACTATTATAAAAATTCAAGAAAAGGTTTAAACACAGAAGAAAACATTCTTTGATGGTTATGAGGGTGGGGAAGGAGAGTGAGGGTTATTCACTAACTAGGTGGTAGATAAGAATTAGGTGAAGGGAAGGACAGCACACACTACAGGGGAAGTCAGCACAACTGGACTAAACTGAACCTAAGAAGTTTCCTGAATACAGTCAAACGCTTTGAGGGACAGAGTGGCAGTAGTGAGGGTCTCGGGACCATGCTTTCAAGGGACATCCAGGTCAATTGGCATAACAAAGCTTATTAAGAAAATGTTCTGCATCCTACTTTGGTGAGTGGCATCTGGGGTCCTGAAAGCTTGAAAATGGCCATCTGAGATGCATTAATTGGTCCCAACCACCTGGAGTAAAGGAGAATGAAGAACACCAAAGACACAAGGAAAGTATTAGCCCAAGGGACAGAAAGGGCCACATAAACCAGAGACTTCATCAGCCTGAGACCAGAAGAACTAGATGGTGCCTGGCTACCACCTGTGACTGCCCTGACAGGGAATACAACACAGAGTCCCTGATGGAGCGGGAGAAAGATGAGGTGCAGATCTCAAATCTGTAAGAAGACCAGACTTAACGGTCTGAATGAGACTGGAGGCACCCCGGAAAGCATGGCCCCTGGATTCTCTAACAGCCCAGAACTAAAACAATTTCTGAGGCCAACTCTTCAGACAGGGATTGGACTGGACTATGGGACATAAAGTGATACTCGTGAGGAGTGTCCCTCTTAGATCAAGTAGATGCAAGAGACTAAACAGGCAGCTTCTGTCCAGAAGTAAGATGGGAAGGCAGACAGGGTTAGGCTCTGGTTGAACTGGACATGGGGAATCAGATGGAAAGGAGGAGTGTGCGGTCACAGTATGGGGAGAGCAATTAGGGTCACATAACTATGTATTAATTTTTGTATGGGAGACTAACTTGAAATGTAAACTTCCTTTAAACTACAACAATAAAAAGTAAAATGCACTTTGTAGCTGTATAACGTGAGCCTCAAACCAAGTCCTAGTTCATATCTGACCACATACCTCTTCCAGCCTGACTTTTAAGCTGTCGCAGCCTACTAGCACATTCACACTTTGGAGCTTTTGCTAAAACTGTTCCTATAGCCTTGAATGCCTTTGCTACTCCCCTCGCCCAACTTCCATCCAAGAAGACCCATCTCAGGACCCAGGAGGAAAACTTTTCTACAAAATTGTGTTTCTCTGAGCCCGTACCCCCCTATAAAAATATCACTTATTATATTTTCCTTTGGGCTCCCATAGTATACGACTTACAGCTCTACTTAGCATTATTTTATAGTTCTTTGCTGTACATCTGTATTTATGTGTCTACCAGTCCTCATTGTAGTGAAAGGTCCATAAGCACAAGGACTGTGTTGTATTCATCTTTATATTCCTCTGCAGCCACCATAGTCCCTGACACACAGTAGAGCCTCTTTAAATGTTCTAAATGGTAAAAAAAAAATTAAATATTTTCTGTATTAATTGAGGACCTACAATGTAACTGACCTGCTCTGTGTCTGGTGTAAAAGCCTACAAAAGAAATAGGAAATATGGTCATCGTACTCAAACGGTTTAAAATCTAACTGGGCAGACAAGACTCACCATGTGAAACAATTCGTGATACCAGTCAGCACAAGAACTAAGCACTAAGTCCATAACGACCATGGGAATATTGCAAAATATCTCTATGGCAACAAAATTGTTGTATTTCTATAGTGTCACATAGGGCATTTGACTGATGTTCAGAGATATTGCTCTTGTATGAGGAAAAGGTTTATGGAGGAAGAGGGGCTTCAACTACAATTTTTAAAAAAATGGTAGGATTGGACTAGATCAAAGACTTGTTAAAATGCAGATTTGAACTCCCAGATTTTCTGTTTTAGTCTGTCTAGCTTGGGGCCCGAGAATTTGCATTTCTAACAAATTTCTAGATGTAATTCTTATGCTACTAGTGAACCACTCCTTGAGAATCACCATACTGAATAAACAGCATGAGGGAGGTGTTGAAGGGGAAGAAAGTACAAGAGTAAAGGCATTACATTCATGGAATGAACTTCAGTAGAATGAGGTCACTATAGGAGCCTCTGGGTTGCACAAACAGTTAAGCACTTGACTACTAGCTGAAAGGTTAGTGGTCCATACCCACCCAGAGGTGCCTTAGAAGACAGTCAGGCCTGGCGATTTGCTTCTGAAAGGTTCAGCCTTGAGAACCCTATAGAGCAGTTCTACTCTGCACACATGGGATCACTATGTGTGGGAATGGACTCGAGGGCTACTAACAACAACACAATACCAATGGGAGATTATGGCATTAGAGTAGTGGTAAAGGGACTGTAAAGAAAGAGATGGAGATATATGCAGATGTAGCAATTAAAGGGAGGGGGCAGGAAAATTGTGAGATGCTGTCCTTGGTCCTGAACCAGCAGACCCTGTTGGTAAATGGTTGTCTTACCTACACAGAGACACTTTTTTTCTAGGGCTTGTAGTTTAATTCTTAATAGTTTATAGAAATGATGTAGCTTTTACTGTCTTAAAAAAAAATAGAGCCACGGTAATAACTCACAATTTACCTAGTTAATTCCATGCATTTTGACAGTTGTGTCAGGTTTCCACTTGAAAGAATTTGTCTCCATTTTTCCTCTGGGAAGAAAAGGGGATACATGCCCCCCTATTCCCTCTCCATGCTAAACCAAGCTGAAGTGAGTTGAAGGGTAGTTGAGGTGAAGCATCACTAAGACTTCCAAGTGACTGTGTAAGAGGGATGAGGGGGAACATGGAATCAAAGATGCCTGGCAAGTCTTTGCTGAAGTGTCACTTCTCAAAGAGGCTTCCTCAACTACCGTATGTACTGTGGCTCCCTCTTGCAGTCATTCTCTATCCCACTACCCCATTTTATTTTCATAGCCCCTGCTGTTCCCTCTCCCTGCAGTGCTCTTCCTCTAAATCTTTGCATGACTCATTTCTTTCACTTCATTTAAGTCTCACCACCTTATCTAAAATTAGTGCCCTGGTGGCATAATGGCTAAGCACTTGCCTGCTAACTGAAAGGTTAGTGGTTCAAACCCAACCAGCAGCACCATGGGAGAAAGACCTAGCAATCTGTTCCCATAAGGATTACAGCTTTGAAAACTCTATGGGACAGTCTACCCTGTCACATGGTGTCACTGTGAATTAGGATCAGCTCAACAGCACCCAACAACAACAACTCATTCTCTACTTCATTATTAAAGCTAAAGCTATTTTTTCCCAAACATTACCTCTCCCAGTTAAAAAATGGGCAAATGATTTGAATAAACATTTCATAAAGAAGATATATAAATAGCCAATAAGCATATGAAAAGATGCTCAACATCGTTAGCCATTATGGATATGTAAATCAAAACCACAATATTACTTCACACCTACTAAAATAGCTATAATAAAAAAAGTAGATGATAACAAGTGTTGGTGAGTATGTGGAAAAACTGGAACCCTCATACCTGTTGGTGGGAATGTAAAGTGGTGCAGCTGCTTTATACCTAGGAGTAGAATTGTTGGGCCATATGGTAACTCTACATTTAACTTTTTGAGGAAAAATTTGGCAGTTCCTCAAAAGTTAAATGTAGAGTTACCATATGGCCCGGCAATTCCACTCCTAGATATTTATCCAAAATAATTGAATACATATGTCCACAGAAAAACTTGCACATAAATGTTTATAGCAGCATTATTTAAAATAGCCAAAAAGTAGAAACAACCCAAATATCCATCAACTGATGAATGGATAAACAAAATGTATTAGGTACATACAATCGAATATTATCTGGCAATAAAAAGGAATGAAGTATTGATTCTGTTACAACATAGATGAACCTTGAAAACATTATGCTAAGTGAAAGAAGTCAGACACAAAAGGTCGCATTTTGTATGATTCCATATATATGAAATGTTCAGCACAGGCAAATCCATAGAGATAGAAAGTAGATTAGTGGTTGCCCAGGCTTGGGGAGGAGGAATCAGGAGTGACTGACTGCTAAGGGGTAAGGGACTTCTTTCTGGGGTGATGACAGTGTCCTGTAATTACATAGTGGTGATAGTTGTACAACACTGTGGATGTACTAAAAACTACTGATTTGTACTCTTATAAATAATAAAATAAAACAAAAATCACCACTTCTCACACCCCACAACATAAGCTCTATGTTGGTAATCCTTATGGAACAAGGGCACAGCCCTAAAGGCAGTATGTCAGAGTCACCTGTGGGGTTATATCCAGAATCACCAGGATATAAACTCCACAAGGGTGAGAACATTATCTTGTTAACATACAGATTTCACCGGCTTAAAAAGAAAAGATTTATTTATTACTCAATTTACACGTGCATCAGAAGTCAACTAGAAGTTCTGCTCCCATGCCATTGTCTTCCTCACGGAGGTTTTCAGGAAAGCCACTATCAGGAACATTACTGGTGACTATGGCAGCTGGAAAAGAGAGTGGGGTGATGCACACAGTGGCCTTTTAAAGTTTCATTGACCAAAGCAAGTCACATGGCTAATTTTGATTTCAAGGGGTAAAGTATAATTCTTCCAAAAGGAGAAATTGGTGAAAAGTTATACAGTCTACCACAAACTTGGAGGAATTTGAATTTGTTCCTGTTGTACTACCTTTAAATATTGAATGCAAAAAAAAAAAAAAACATTTTCTTAATCTGACAATATGAAAACATTTCCTACATGAAAATTAAGAAAAATGTATCAGTTCCTCAATTTTTATATGCCCCCAGCACACCTAAAGGAGCCCTGGTGGTGTTAAGTGCTCGCCTGCTAACTGAAGGGTTGGAGGTTCAAACCCACCTAGCAGCATCACATGAGAAAGACCTGGCGATCTGCTCCTGTAAAGATTAAACCTATTATCTTTGAGTTGAATTCCGACTCATAGTGACCCTATAGGGCAGAGTAGAACTTCTCTATAGGGTTTCCAAGGCTGTAAACCTTTATGGAAGCAGACTGCCACATCTTTCTCCCGTGCAGCAGCTGGTAAGTTGAAACTGCCAGTCTTGGAGTTAGCCAAGCACTTAACCACTGTGTCACCAGTGCTATGGGGCAGTTCTACTCTGTCATGGGGTCGCTATGAGTCTAAATTGACTCGACAGCACCTAGCAACAACGATAACAGCATACCTGAAAGTTAATATACTCCACAGCCTTGATTCTTAGTTGGGGCCACATACCCCTAGTTGAGGCAGAAGATAGGTCAAAATCTTTGCTTTATTTTAGGGGTTGGAGGATTGGAGGCAGGGAATGTAGACTAAGTTTTCGTTTTTAAATAAAGTTGCCACCATTGATTCTAGTATCCTGGCCCTTGGTGGTGTGCCCTCATTCCTGTGAAGATTACTGACCTATAGGGCCCCTGCTTTCTGAGAATGCACAAAACAAAACAAAAAACAAACCCGTGGTCTTCGAGTCTATTCCTGCTCACAGCGACCCTATGGGACAAAGTAGAACTGCCTCTTAGGGTTTCCAAAGCTGTCATCTTTATGGAAGCAGGCTGCCACATCTTTCCACCGCAGAGCAGCTGGTGGGCTCAAACTGCCAACCTTTTGGTTAGCAGCCAAGTACTTAACTACTGTGCCCCCAGGGCTCCTTTAGAATGCACAAATTCAGATAAATAACCAAAGATCAGAATTAAAACATTACAACTAAGACATAAATGATTAGTAAAGGACTCAACTATGTTTATATTAGTGAAAAGTTAAGTGTCAGTGTATTTTCAAGTCAAGGTGAATAATCGGGAAAAGAAGAGCTGGGTGAGTAACCTAGAAATTTCCATTCATCTCCTTAAAATAAATGAGAAACATTCATTTTAAAATTTAGTACCACAGAGATAATATAGGTATTGTTACCACCTGCTGCCTAGCAGATAGTAAGTGTTTAATAAAAGTTAGATACTTATCCCTCTCTCTCCTGCCCCTCCACAAGGTTGTGTAAACATTTTCTTAACAACATAGGGAGAAGGGAGACAGGGTAGAGGACAGCATGGTGTCTTCCCTTCCCCAGCCCTATGAACTCAGTCTGAGTCTCATGGAGAGGGGATGCAGTAAGGAGCAGAAGAAGCTGTTTTATGATTGAGTCTGGTGAGACACTTGGCACAGGCTGCACTGCTTGGGTGCCCTAAAGGCAACATGCAAAACAGTGACAAAGGAGGAGGCTCCTCCTTGGTCTGCCTAGGCCTCGGGATGGCTTAGGCACAATGAAGACTACAGAGACCTTACCTTGCTGCGTTGCTGTGAAGATTAAATCGAATCATTTAAATCAGTGGTTCTCAACCAGAGACAATTTTGCCCACCAGAAAACATTTGGCAAAGTCTAGAAACATTTATGGTTTTCACAACTAGGGGTGGGGCTGTTAGTGGCACCTAGAGGGTACCCTTTGCCGTTGAGTTGATTCCTACTCATGGTGACCCCATGTGTTACAGAGTAGAACTGCTTCATAGAGTTTTCTTGGCTGTAATCTTAATGGCAGTAGATTTCCAGGCCTTTCTTCCATGGTGCTGCTGGGTGGGTTCAAACCGTCAACCTTTAAGTTAGTAGTTGAGTGCAAACTGTGTGCACCACCTAGGGACCTGTCTAGTGAATAGAGACCATGAATACTGCTAAACATTCTACGACTCACATAGCAGTCTCCCACCTTCAGGGCAGCCCTTTACAACAAAGAATTTTCCAGCTCAAAATGTGAATAGTACTGTCTGAGTCATCTGGTGCTGGTGTAACAGAAATACTACAAGTGGATAGCTTTAACAAAGAGAAATTTGTTCTCTCACAGTCTCATAGGCTACAAGTCCAAATTCAGGGCATCAGCTCCAGGGGAAGGCTTTCTGTCTCTCTCGACTCTGGAGGAAGGTCTTCGTCATCATCAATCTTCCACTAGACTAGTAGCTTCTCCATACAGGGACCCTGGGTCCAGAGGACATGCTCTGCTCCCAGCACTGCTTTCTTGGTGGTATAAGGTCCCCCCCTTTCTGATGGCTTCCCTTTCCTTTTTATCTCTTGAGAGATAAAAGGTGGTGCAGGCCACACCCCAGGGAAACTTACTTTACATTGGATCAGGGATATGACTTTAGTAAGGGTGATACAATCCCACCCTAATCCTCTTTAACATAAAATTACAATAACAAAATGGAGGACAACCACACAACAGTGGGAATCATGGCCTAGCCAAATTGATAACACACATTTCTGGGGGGACATAATTCAATCCATGACAAGTGCAGAGGTTGAGGAAACTTGGCTTAAATGAAAACACTGAGCGCAGTGCCTGGCACTTGTTAAATGCTCAATAAATGTTGATTCAACTTTTCAGGCTGACCTTCTTCTGGTTTCCATAAGGTTTTAAGTAATTGACAATACCCTAAACTCACCATATTTATTTACCAACATTTCTTTTTTTAAAAAAAATAGCTTTTTAGTTTTGTGAATTGGCATGTGATGTGATAAGTTTTATATTTTTCCACTAAAAAGCTGCTATCAAATTATGATGCATGCCAGGTGATGACATCTTAAACTGCATAAAATGTAGTATAAAGTATACTTGTCTGAGCCTATGGGCTTCTATTTCTTGTATTGAATCGGGAAGTATTGAACTGGTGCCTGGGGACGTGAAAAAGTAACCTATTCATGTATTAGCTCGTTTATTATCATCAGTTACAAAACCATTAATTGACTTTTCTCTCTCTGCTGCTAATACTGCTGTCAAATTCTGCACATGCTGGTGTTTCTCTATGATGAATATTCAGAACCAAAAGTAAAAAAAAAAAAATATTGGCTTTGGAAGAGGCCTTGAGAGCCAGCATTCAATTCCTGCCTTTTGTAGATGGAGAACCAGAGAGGTCCACTGGAGCTCCTTGGCTTACCTGACTCTGTTTAGTCAGTCACTGCGAGAGCCAAACCCACAAGCTGAAGTTCCGGAATTCAAGTTCAAACAACCGCAAATGTGTAGCCTTCATTCAAGGTGAGCTCAGTAAGAGATTGTTACTTTTTATTCATTATTATGGCTAATGATATTCTCCATAGAATATAATTTTGGTCCTTAGGCTATATTGATATATTCATTCCACAAACATCTTTGAGCACGTCACTCTGAACTAGGCAGTATGTTAAGTATTGGACATACAAAGATAAGTAAAAATGAATACAAGGGTAGAAAACTCACTTACCTTCTAGGCCCAAGCAGATAACAAAACTAGTAAGGAACTCTAGATTGTAGGATTGTCACATATAATACAGGATACCCTTACTGAATTGCATGGGTCACTTAAAAAAAAAAAAAAAGTTGCCATCAAGTCAGTTCCAACTCATGGCAACCCCACATGTGTCAGAGTAGAACTGTGCTCCATAGGGTTTTCAATGATTGTGACCTTTCAGAAGTAGATTGCCAGACCTTTCTTCTGATGTGCCTCTGGGTGGATTCCAACCACCAACCTTTTAGTTAGTAGCTGAGTGCTTAACTGTTTGCACCACACAGTGACTCCATATGGGTCATACTTAAAAAAAAATTCAGTGTTTATTCTAACGTCATATTTAGCTGGACATCTTATATTTTTATTTGCAAAATTTGGCAACTCTAGCTAGATGGCAACTGGGAAGAACTGGCAAGTGCACGTCTCATCTAAAGGGGGTAGCTGCCACTCCATCCCAGGCATGGTTGCCATGGGAAATACAGATCAGTGTTATTATTGAAATAATCGTGATAAACTGGAAATCCAGAACTTTATGTAATATTTCCCTAATTTTAAATGTTGTAAACTGATTTGAAAGAAAAAATTAAAGACTGTGTGCCAAAAAAAAAAAAAAGAAAAAGAAATCATGTCTGTGGATTGTGAAGGTATTTGAAAAACCAGTTGCCATGGAGCTGATTCCAACTCATAGTGACTCTATAGGACAGAGTAGAACTGCCCCATAGGGTTTCCAGGGAGCAGCTGGAACTGCTGACCTTTTGGTTAGCAGCCAAATGCCTAACCACTGTGTCACCAGGGCTCCAAAGGTTTTTTTTGTGTGTGTGTGAAGTGTTTCAGCAGAAATTTGTTATTTTTTATAAAAATATCCCGGTAGTTAGTTATAACACCAAAAACATTTTTTGTAAGCCTGGTTTACATGTATCAATATACCTACAAGACTGAAACTCTTTGTAAGTTTACTTTTTGAACCTTCTAATGTACTTTGGTCAGAGCTGTCATTAATTACCCAATTACAATGACACTTCGAATCATGTTGTTTCGTCTGCATGAAGTATAAGCACACTCTGTTGTTTTCATTGCTGACAGTGGGTTTTTTCTTTTTTTAAATCTATTCATTAATTTTATTATTGTACGTTAGATGAAAGTTTACAGAACAAACTAGCTTCTGATTAAGCAGTTTGTACACATATTGTTTTGTGACATTGGTTAACAACCCCATGACATGTCAACACTCTCCCTGTCTCCACCTTGGGTTCCCTATTACCAGCTTTCCTGTCCCCTCCTGCCTTCTAGTCCTTGCCCCTGGGCTGGTGTACCTTTTAGTCTCATTTTGTTTTATGGGCCTGTCTAGCTCCAAAGGGGTTTAAGGGAGCCCCAAAATAATACCTCTCTTTCCCACCCAAATTTAGAACCAGTTGAGTAATAGAGGTTTCAGACAGATGGAGGTCAAAAAGTCATCTTTATTACTGCTGACATATCAATAGCAGACTTGGCTTAAGTGTACAACCAAACAGATTTGTTAGCAGATTCCTGGATTGAACTAACCCCCCTCCTCAAATTGCAGCTCCCCTTTCCCCCCAGCAAGGTAGAGCTTACCCCATGGCCAAGAGAGCAAACCAGAATGTCCCCTCTTTGGAGATGGGCAGATGTGAAGAAAGGGAAGGGCAGCAGACATTGAGTTCGCTATGCCCAGTCCTTTCTTCCAAACTTCTCCAGATAACTCACTCCTCCCCAGTAGAAGACAAGGAAAGCAGGAGAGAGGCCAGGAGTGATACTCCTGGAAAGTCCCTCCATATGGAAACAAGCTGGAAAATAAGTGCCCCCTTCCCCAACCTATTAGATTTGTTCCATGAGTCTCCAGTTTTGTTCACTCTGACTTTCAAAGTTTATAGTTCAGTAGAAGGATGACATAAGCAAATAAGGGCATCTAAGTGCTACCAGTACTTTGTTAAACATCTATTCAGGGTCTATCTCTACTAGTTAATTCAACCTGGGGTAAGATGTGTATTTAGGTAAGGATATTACAAAGGGACTCTCTCTGCACTTTCTGTCTCAATTTCCACTGAGCCTGTAAGACAAAACCAGTAAATAACCAGTTACCTCGGAGTCAATTCTAACTCATGGTGACCCCATGTGTGTCAAAGTAGAACTGTGCTCCATAGGGTTTTCAATGGCTGAGTTTTTGGAAGTACATTGCCAAGTTTTTCTTCCAAGATGCCGCTGAGTGGGTTAGAACCAACAACATTTAGGTTAGCAGCTAGTAGTGAACATTTGTGCCATTGATGTTGGTAAACGTTGGTATTTACCAATAGGTAGCAATACTTCACATGCTGATGAGTTGGGCTGGAAAACTTATGCAGGACTTGCAAAGAGGGGCTGGTAAACCAGTTTATGACTCTCAGTAAACATCCATCTCAAGGCTGAGTTTGTAAATAAGAATTTTTTTGGAGAGTATGTCTGTGTTTTTATGCTTTGACCCTGCTTCCCACCCCAAGAGGGAAGGGTGGGAATATCTCCTCCTACTCTCTTGAGCCTGTCTAGAGATTAGATGATCTTTGACCTCCTGGGTTTTGCTGAGCACAGTGGAATGCCATGTGACATACACCTATAAAATCAAAAGGCAAGCAGCTGTACTTGGCTGGCTGCTCTGAGGGCAGAGAGAACAGAGACCAGGCTGCCTTGGGAGCACACAATTCTCCCACTGAGGATTGGGGCGAGGATGCAAGAGTGTCTCTCCGGGACCAGATGTGAGCCACGTGGGAAGGAGAGAGCCACCCTGCAGCCTGAGAGAACCTACAGGGGTGCGGCAAACCCAACCGGAGGGTGAACTGCCACATTTCCAAATCTGGAGAGGAAATGAGAGTGACATACAGAGAAAAATGCATTGCCCACATCACAGAAAGTACAGCTGAATGTTCCCAGGGAATATTCTGGAGAACCCACAGAAGTGCCCAAGAGAACAGTTCTCTCTGAGCTCCATCAAGTTCAGAGAGACTCGGTTCTAAATATTTAATGAGGGAACCATCACAGCTTACTGAAGTAAGACCTTCCTTGTTCCGTTCCTCCTCTACTTCAACCCAGGAAGAGCCAGAAACCTCCTAGTAAGTAGGGAAGGAGGGGCAAATGGAGAAAAAGGCACCATTCCCCTCCCCACCCAAACCCCATTGCAGCTGTTAGCTGAAGCCCGTTGGAGGTGGTAGAGGGGAGAGTTTTAACGTTGACTGAACTTCAGAGGTTTCTCTATTACTGAAATAAAACTGTTTTATAATGAGAGGTGACTAGAAGACATTTTTAGTATCAGTGAAAAAGCAGATAAGTTATGGGGCTTACCCAGGGAAAGGGGAAGAAGGTGGGTTTGGATGGGCAGAAGAGGAAAACAAGTTATTTTCTAACTGTACCCTAATAATATCACTTGTTTAACATAAGCATTATGGGTATTTTTAGTTCATGTAGCAGAAACCCCAGTTCAAATTGGCTTACATAGTAGTTCCAGGCACAGTTTGATCACAGTCGCAGCTCTGTTTCCCAGTGGTTCTCTTGACTGTGCCCTCCTTCCCTGCTCACTTTTTCCTCAGCCTGTCATTCGCCATTGGTGACAAGAGGCTGCCAGCAGCAAGAGTAACTGCACATTCCCCATTCACTGCTATGGAGAGAACTTCACTTCCCACAGCCAAAGAACAAAACTCCTAAGTTTCTTGTTGAATAGAATACATGTGAAGGAATTCCTATGGCCAGGGAAATGTCATAACTAATCACTAGAAAAAAATGCCATAGTTGGTAAAGTAGGTCAGCAAAATGAGGGAAACCCTCAATGAGATAGAGTGACACAATAGTTACGACCATGGACTCAAACATACCAACAATCATTAAGATGGCACAGGACCAGGCAACATTTTGTTCTGTTATACACAAGGTCGCCATGAGTTGGAACCAACTCAATGGCAACTAACAACAGCAACAAAAATTGGGTTAGGCCTACATTGTTAATTAATTCAGTCCATGGAACATCATTAGACTACCCAGGATCCTCCACAGAAACTAGAAAGTAAATCCAACCAAAATTCATAGCTGTTACCCAGTAGGATAGAAATAGAACAGATGCCAGTGAGATGGGGGAAAACGTCTAGTACTGGGTATCAGGAAAGACTGAAGAGAAGAGGTGTCTTTTGAGCTGAAGCCTTTAAAGAGGAATAGGGGTTGGGGTTGGGTAGGGCCCAGAGTAAGGAGGGGGATGTAAAGTGGGGTGGATCTGCCGATGGGTGAATTAATAGGGGAAACCTGAACACGAAGCAGCTTGATTTTATTACAGAAACTGTAAGTAGTTGACTCGTTGGAGCACAAGGTACTGGGAAGGTGGGAGGCCTGTTTTGGGAGAGAGATGAGACTATTTAGCCAAGGAATTTGGACACAGTATTAGCGGGAGTCCTTGGTGGTGCAAACAGTTAATACGCTCAGCTGCTAACCAAAAATGTTGGAGGTTCGAGTCCACCCACAGTTGCCTCGAAAGAAATGCTTGGCGATCTACTCCTGAAAAATCAGACACTGCAAACCCTGTGGAGCACAGTTCTATTCTGACGCATGGGATCGCCATGAGTTAGAATTGACTAGACAGCAAGTAGTTTGGTTTTTTGGGCAGGAACAAGATAGCATACGCAAGCAGGGTAATTGAGCAGAGTTTAATAAAGGGACAATTTGTAAAGTTGTGGGTAGGATTAAAGGAAACAAACCAGGTCTGTGCTGTGCCATGGGGTTAGCAATAGCAGGAAGCCATTTCCATCCTTTTGTCGGAAGGGGGAAAGTGAAGAGCCAACACAGAGAGCCAGAGATCTTAGCATCTGCATGGTAGCAGCTGTGGCCTTTGGTAGAAGGGTATTGCAACTTTTGGTGACCTGACTGGGAGGGATCTGGGGAAATAATCCCTCAAGTTCTCTCCTTCTCAATACCAGCGACTTCCACTGGTTGAATCAACTGTTAAGTCAGAGGGCAAGAGAGCCCATGAATGCAGTCTATACAGTCAGCCTCCCAGAGTCCAGAGCAGAGTGGAAAGGCAGATGTGCAGTGACAAGCAAAAAATACCCAGCACAAAAGGAGAGACAGGCATTTGGAGGAACAAACAAAGTATGAGAAAACATCCTGTAGGTCCTGGGAAGTCATCAAAGGTTTTGAATTTAAGAGCACTATCTAGCCTCTAGAGGGAGCTCAAGTATTTCTCCTTGCTCAGTTCTCAAAGAGAAGAAACATCAGTAGGGTTTGGGACTAAGACGGACTCCTAGGATCTAGCCCTTTACTAGGGGAAGGAACTAGGAGGAGTAAAGGGATTTATCTTGGAGTGGGACATTTTCCCTTTTCCCTTAGAGCTACTACCTTTGTATGGGTTTGTAATAATAACAATTAAAGTAATCAAAACTAACACTGAATATGTACTGTCTGTCAAGTTCTTGACTGTCATTTAGTACAATAACTCTTTGAAGTAAATACCGTTGTAATTCCCATTTTATAAATTAAGAGACTGAGGTCCAAAGGCCAGTAACTGATAGAGCTTGGAATTGGATCCACATTACATTGGACCATTCTCTGCTCATATTTTTCTCCCATGCTGTTGGGTCAAGTGTTGCTGTTGCTTAGAAGGCCTAGCAGGGCCCACGAACAAGGAGATCTGGAAAGGGAGAAACTTACTGTGTTAGGATTTGCCTTCACTTAACAATTTTAGGCGCATATTTAATTATTGAGCACTAACTGTCAAGCTCTGAGCCAAGTGTCAAGGATACCCAGCTGAACAAAGAGAGAGCCTGACAATGCAATGCTAAAGAGGTTTCGGAGCCTGACTGACTGGATTTGAATCCTAGGTCTACTAAATGCTACCTGTGTTACCCAGGGCAAGTCACTTAAATCACTTAACTCAAATTCCTCATTTCTAAAATATGTTGTTAGTTGTTAGTTGCTGTCAAGTCAATTCTGACTCATGGCTACCCCATGTGTGCAGAGTAGAATTGCTCCATAGGGCTTTCAAGGCTGTTACATTTCAGAGCCAGATCCCCAGGCCTGTCTTCCAAGGTGCCTCTTGGTGGGTTTTAACCTCCAACCTTTCAGCTAGTAGTTGAGTGCTAATATCATTTGCAGCACCTGGGGACCCTCCTCTAAAATATAGCCAATAAAAAACCACAGAGCACTAAGAACAATGTGGGACATATTGTTAATGTAATGGTGGTGTGAGTTACTATTCTTGCAATACATCGTCAGCATTTGAAGCATTTACAGTAGAGTGGAGAAACAAAGAGGAGCAAGATCAGGTTATCTGCCAAGCGCAGAGGAGCCAAAAAAGCCAT
The DNA here is from genome assembly GCA_030035585.1 of Dugong dugon. Classification (NCBI taxonomy): domain Eukaryota; kingdom Metazoa; phylum Chordata; class Mammalia; order Sirenia; family Dugongidae; genus Dugong; species Dugong dugon. Next base: position 49,921,479 of record CM057465.1, read on the forward strand.
GCAGCCATCTTTTTCAGCAGGGCCTGAGGTCATAAGGACTCAAAAAGTTCTTGAGGCTCCTCTTGGCCCAGCTCAGCTTTTGAGTTTGGAGCCAGAGATCTAATTCAAGGGTGACAGATAGGTTTTTGCCTGGCATTCCAACTCTGATCAATTGATACTGGCTGCCTGAACCACTGCGTTGAGAGGGATTCTCAGGCTGCATGTAGAATTAATGAGAAAGAAAGCCATGGTAGATAAGTGATGTCTGCCATGGATAGAAAATGGAGAGGAGGCTGCACATGGTTCGAGAACAGGGTTCTTTTGCCTGGAATGTCCCTTCAGCGGGGGCAGCTGGGCAGAACTCAGAGGTCTTTATGATAGTCCCAAGTTAGGATAATCAGCCATCCTGTCTTGCCCAGGGCTGTCCCAATTTTAGCACTAAAAGTCCCTCAGTCCCTGACACATCGTGATTAGCTTCACAGGCTATAAAAGAAAATAATAATAATAAACTGTGACCAATAGAGATTATTGTTTTTATCTTGACCAGTTTCAGCCAGTGAAAATACATCTTATTCGTCCTGTTGTAATATGCCAGCCTTACAGCCTCAAAATTTCCGCCACTTCGTAATAGCTGAACTTTGTAGCTGTCTCCTTTCTCAGTTATTTTTCCTGCTATATCCATTGAAGTCTTAGCAGTATACAGATGGAATGCTCGAAAGTGTTTAACTGAAAAGAATTTCATGCAGGGATTATTTACAGAGGCGTGGGCAGGGTTAATGGAACTGATGAAAGCTGGGAAGACACCTAGGGATTAGCCCTTACCACCCAAGGGTTGCAGGCTTGCATGGGGAGGGAATGGTGTTATGAGCCAGGTGAGTGCTGGAGCTGTGCAGGAGACGAGCCTGGCTGGAAGCTGGAGCTTCCGCCTGAACTGTGGTGAGGCAGGGAGGTGCTATAGGAGAGAGTCAAAACCCCTGACCTCGCTCTTCTCTTGCCAGTGCCTCTTTGCCAGAGGGCAAGGAAAATGAAGTGAAACAACAGGTTCAGTAGAGGTCAGCCTCCAGGCCACAGCGCAAGGCATAAAGGAGCCAAGAGCAGACCTGAGAATAACCAGCCCAGGCTGCTCTGTTGCCACTCAGATTACGTTGTAGTCCTTCACTTAGCTGAAGAAACTCAGCTCCCCAACACAGGGAAAACACAAAATCTCATCAGCCACCATATACCTGTGGGGTGATGGAGTTCAGTCATACTCCTTCCTGGAATCTAAACTGTCACATTAGCCCCCACCAGGGTTTTTCATAAAAGGTATCAAGGAAAGGGAGACAAAGAAACCATTGCCATAAAATATAGCTGCTACAACCCTACATATGAGTTGGCCTAAATTGATAATCCTAATTTCCTTCTACTACAACTCATTCCATGGTTCCCTTACACTCAACTAGAACTTTAACAAGTAGGATGCTCTTACCTGATGTGGTGAGCCAAACCTTTATTCTCACAGGTTACAGGTTCTTAGTGGTTTTGCTCTTATTGGGCTGCCACTGTTTCCCATTGACCAGTACTACTGGACAAGGGCGTGCAGTGAATCCCCTGGGCTCCAGACATAGTGCTGTCCTCATTTTGTAGCAACAATCCAATTTCTCCTTGATATCAGAATCAATCACCCTGGCCAATGCAGTAACCCAATTCTCTGCCCTTGAGCAGAGCCATAAATAGACTGAAATGGCTAGGGAGCATTCTCAGTGTTTCCTAGCAGAAGTATACCTCTCCATCAGTGTTTCCTAGTGGAAGTTTGTTCCTTTCCATTTGACATGAGGAGCTCAAACCCACTAGACTCAATGTTTCAAGGACAGGAAAAAATACTCTTGCAGTGGGTTATTAAGTGTGCTAGTGAGAGAAGCCACTCCCATCTCCACTCCTTGGTTCCTAGAGCTGTGTCTTTTAGCACCCTGTATTGACCACTGATTTAAGGCATAATCCACTTAAAGAACAACACCCCAGCCTCACGAGATGTTGTCTTCTGCTGGCGCCATAACTGAGCCTTCAAAAGGTTATTCCATTATTCTATCAAGTTAGCTGTTTCCAAGTGATATAAGAACAATGAATTCTATGGGTGTGAGCTCAGTACCACAGTTGTTTCACTGCAAATGAGTTCCGTGGTCAGAGGCAATGATGTATGTGATTCCATGGGGGTGAATAGGCAGTCTATTAAACACATATGGTGGTGCTGGCAGAAGCATCATGGGCAGGATAGGGAAATGACTCTCCTCTCCAGAATATGAAACTATTCCCATGAAGACAGATTACTGTCCTTCTGTAATGGAGTGGTCCAAATAATCAACCAGGATAGCTGGTGCCAAATAAGGATTCGGTGCTGGCTTCTGTTTTACCAAATTGGGCACTCAACAATGGCAGTGGCCAGATAAGTTGTGGTGAGGGGAAGTCCGTGTTATTGTTCCCATAGATTGTCTCTATCCCTGTTCCCATTTGATGCATGGGCAATTTGAGCAAGCAATGAGATGGCCAGGGAAGGAGGCTCACTGATAAACAAGAGATAGGTTTTCTTGGCCACCTCCTTTATTCAGCCTTTTCTGCAATGGACATCCTATAAGGGGGCATTTACATGAGGCTCAAATAGCCATTTGTGGCCATTCTTAGGGGTCCATCATATAATTTCCCTTTAGGCAATTGTGATGGTTAAGGTTGTGTGTCAGCTTGGCTGGGGCATGATTCTCAGTGGTCTGGCAGTTATGATATAGTTTGGCATCTATGTAATGATGTAATCACCTCCATAATGAGATCTGATGTAATGTAATCACCTCCATGATAAGGTCTGCTATTAGCAGCCAACTAGTTGAAAGGGAGTGTGGCCTGTATCCAATATATGTGGACTTTCTAGAAAAGCTCACTGGTTTTTGCTTGCTCTGAATCCTCATCTGATCTCTGGTTCTTGGACTTGAGCTAGCAGCTTACCTGCTGACCTTGGGATTCATCAGCCTCCACAGCCTGTGAGCCAGTGGCCTGCCATCTTACCTGCTGATCTTGGGATTCATCAGCCTCTGCAGCATGTGAATCAGTGGCCTGCTATCTGACCTGCTGATCTTGGGTTCGCTAGCTTCTGCAACTATGTAAGTCAGGAGGAGCCTCCAGACTGACCCACAGACTTGGGACTTTCTAGCCTCTACAACTGCGTGAGCCATTTCCTTGATGTAAATCTCCCTCTCGCTATATATATATATACATATATATATATATATATATATATATATATATTCATACATATGCATGCTTCACTGGTTTTGCTTCTCTAGAGAATCCAGCCTAAGACATTTGGTACTGGGAGTGGGGTGCTACTCTAACAGATACCTACAATGTGAAAGCAGTTTTGGAATTGGGTAATAGTTAGAGGCTGAAAGATTTTTAAAGTGCCTGATAGTAAAAGCCTAGATCACCTTGAGGAGACTGTTGATGGAATTATGGACATCAAAGACACTTCTGGTGAGGGCTCAGAAAGAAGTGAGGAGAGCTGTAACACCAGAGACAGCGGAGATGGTGAGAAGCAGAAGCAGAGAAACAGCAGCAGCAGAAACAGGAGACTGGCATGAGATGCAACGGAGCCAACCCACAGAGCAAGAGAGCTGAGTAGCTTTGGGCAGGAGGCTTCCTGACTGAGTGGGGTGCCTCTAGGCACTTAGTAGTGGAGCTAGGCATGGCGACCTACAGAGAGAGAGCTGAGTGCCTTCCGGCCAAGGTTTACTTGTGATGTGGGGTGCCTCCAGGCACTTATTGGTAGAGCTAAAGAGCTTTGTAACACTTGCCCAAGCAGAGCAGAGGTGGGGCTGGCCTAAGAAGCAAGAGGGGCCCAGGGCCCAAGGGTCTGAGAGGCCAAGGAACCTGTAAGCAGAAGCTGAAGAGCCAAGGAGCACAGGAAGAAGAGCTGTGTTGGTTTCAAAGGGTATGGTCACAACCACTGGGGTTTCAAAGGGTGGAACTATGGTCTGCTGGGTCTCAAAGGGTGAGGCCAAGGCCTCCTAGGTTTCAAAGAGTCAGATCTTCACCGACTTGGTTCCAGAGTGTGGGGCTACCTTTTACAAGTGTCAGCAGGATGGGGTCGGATCTGCTGTTCATAGCTGAGGGTGTTGCCATGCCCAAGGGACAGAAGAACGGGGCCTGCTGGGGCCGAAGGGGTAGGGTCGCCAGTTAGACTAGGAGAATAGGGCTGTCCAAATCCGAGGGACCAGAAATGTTGTCCCAGTGAGCCTGGAAGGCAGACCTAAAGCCCAGGGCCAAGGGACCTCCACCCAGAATCCAGAGAGTGTGACTAACACCCAGAGTCTAGAGGGCAGGGCCATTGCCTAAATGGTCTCAGAGAACAGAGAATTATTTTTAAGCCTTGAGAGCTAAGGTAATGTATTCTGCTGACTTGTTTGATGCCCGTTATCCCTCCTTCCCTTCCAATTTCTCCCATTTGTGATTGAAATGTATACCTTGTGCCTGTTCCACCGTTGTACTTTGGAAGCAGATAACTTGTATTCTAGATTTCACAGATGAAGAGGAATTTTGCCCCAGGATGGAATTTGGACGTGGAGTTGATTTAAGACTTTTAGGATGATATGATGGGGTGAATGTGTTTTACATGTGGCAAGGACATGAATTTTAGGGGCCAAAGGGTGGGATGTTATAAATTGAATTGTGTCCCCCCAAAATGTGTGTCAGCTTGGCTAGGCCATGATTCCCAGTGGGTATACACCATTTTGTGATCTGATGTGATTATTCTGTGATGTTAATGAGACAGGATTAGATGCAGTTATATTAATGAGGCAGGACTCAATCTACAGAATTAGGTTGTATGTTGAGTCAATATCTTTTGAGATATAAAAGAAAGAATCGAGCTGAGAGGAGGGGGACCTCCTACCATCAAGAAAGAAGAGCTGGAAGTGGAGCTTGTCCTCTGCACCAGGGGTCCTTGTGCTGAGAAACTCCTAGCCCAGGGGAAGATTGATGACAAGGACCTTCCCCCAGAGCCAACAGAGAGAGAAAGACTTCCTCTGGGTACAGCACCTTGAATTTGAACTTCTAGCCTCTGAAACTGTGAGAAAATAAATTCCTCTTTGTAAAAGCCATCCACTTGTGGTATTTCTGTTATAGAAGTGCTGGGTAACTAAGACAGCAGTCTTGGAACTAATCTTCTAATAGTATTTAGAAATTACTGAGTCCTAGATAAGTTGACCAACCCATGAGCCACTGCCCATGAATCAGTGTATTTCGGCAAACTTCAAATTACTGCTCGTTTCATGTCAAGTAGTCAGTTAGAGGTACTTCCCAAGGTTCTGTCCACTGGGAAACTTCCTTCTGACTTACACAGTCACTTGATACAGCTACATCTTTAAACCAGGCCAAAGTCCTCCCATCCCCTTATTAATTGCTCATAGGGTATTCTCCATGAGGTCAGAGGTATGGGTTGAGGGAAAGGTGGGAAGGAGGAGGAATAGGTACTATGGAAGTCTGAATCATCTGCTCATGTGGGGAACAGAAGAGCTGAGAATAGATCTGGGGCTGTGAGAGGATAAAGAATAACAGTTCACCCACATATGTGCAAGTTCCTCACCTTAAGGTTAAATGAAATCATTCTTCAGCAAGTTTCCTCTCTTAAATCAACAGTAAGAGCCAATAAAGCATAAAGGAATCTTAAGCATTTGACATATATTTCTGATTTTAAAAAAAGTAATTCTCATTCCTTCCTAAATGTACATAAGGTAAAAGTAGACACATCCGATCTCTATATTTAATTGATTTTCACCAGAAAGTATGAGCTTCTGATAAATTCCTTCTGTTTGTGCTTTTTAAAATAAGCTCCATTTTTATGTTTTCTTTGTCAGCGAAGGGGGAAAACTGGATCAATTTTATAAGATCAGTTTTATACAAGCATTTTTCAAACTCTTGAAATCCTAATATGGAGCCTTTAAAATAAAATGTGCTTGAATTAATCTGTGATGTTACAAGTCAGGAAGGGAAGCATGAAGGAGCATCTAGGTGCTTTTCATGTTGTTTCTTTATATGGCTGCTGGTTATATGGGTGACTTCATTTTGTGAAATCAAACCAAGCTGTGCACTTATGATAGATGCACATTTCTATGTCTGTTATACTTCAATAAAAAGATAAAAAATAAAATATGCTTTATTTAATAATGACTTTCTGAAAAAGTTTCCATAAATTGCGAAATAGATTAGGAGATTTCATGAAATGCTGCACAATTAGCACATCCTCCCAGCTAAACAGCCAGTCTGTTAAAAAAACTTAGTGAGGGCTGAGATACAAGAAATTGCATTTGATTAGTCTACAGTGTGGTAGAAAGAACAGCATATCTACATAAAAATAATTCACAAAACAAATATTTATTGACTACTTACTACGTGCCAGACATTAGTCTAGGTACCTGAGATTACACAAGTGAGCAAAACTCCTTGTCCTTGTGGAGCTGACCTAGTGAGGGGAGACAGCCAGTCAACCAACAACAAACAATAAGTAAATTTTATAATATGTTAGACAGTGATAATAGATCAGGGTAAGAGAGACTGGGCATGGTGTTGGGGGAGGGGGTTGCTATTTTAAATAGGATATTCAGGTAAGCCTCATTGAGAAGATGATACTGGAGCAAAGATTTGAAGAAGTTAGCCATGCAGGTAGCTGGGGGAAGAGAATCCAGGCAGAGGGAATGGTGAGTGCATAGGCTTTAGGGTGGGAGAGGACCTGGCAAGTTCAAGGTGAAGAGGTCAGTGTGATTAGAATGAGGTGAGCAAAGGGTAAGGTCAGATGATATTTATGATACTGGATGAGATAACCAAGAAGAGAGCATACAGTAGAGAAAAGAGGCAAGGACTAACCCCTGGATCACTCAAAGAGAAGGACTCAGCAGTAAAGAAAGAAGGAACAGTCAGTTCTATCCTAGGATAGTCCAAGTCTGAGACAGGACTAGATGACTTAACACCACTTACCACTGTAATAATTATCTCCCAGGAAAATACATCCAAGGACATTTTTCCAATTTCTATGCCAAGCCATGATCATGAGTAATTGTACAGTACCTGGCACATAATAAGAGCTTCTTAATTATTGCAGATTGTTGAATGAATTATGTCAGGGCACTGGGGACAGGCCAAAATCTCTTGATGCTTGAGCGCTTATGAGAGAGAGAGAAACCTGGTATTCTAAATACATTAACCTCTCTCCCCTTTGGGACCTCCAGGCATATTGGGGAACAGATGGCCCAAGTTGGTTCCTTCTTGGGGCTGATATGGAAGCCTGTAGGCTGTCACCTAAAGCATCTGTTCTTCCTCCCTGATCAACTCTGCCTGGATCAATTCTTGTTAGTTCTTAAATATCTATCCTGATGTTACCAAACATTCTTCTGCTTCAAGGCCTCTGACTCGCTGCTCTCTCAATTTGGACGATCTCCCCTTTGAAAAGCTCACTGCCTCCCTTCACTGTAGCCTCTACTTAAAGTCACCTCTTTAGAGATGCCTACTCTAACCATTCTACCTAAAACTACACTCCCTGCAGTCTCTAGTCTCTTGCACGTACCATTTTCTTCATACCACTTAACCTCCACCAACCATTATATTTATTTGTTTGGTTGGTTACCCTCTGCCTCTCCCAGTAAAATGTAGTCTCTTTCAGTCAGGGAATTTCTTTGGCTCTTCCTCCATCTCTAGTTTCTAGATATAGAACAAAGCCTGGTCCATAGTAGGCACTCAATAAATGTTGGTTGGTTGAATCAATTCTCTCAAGTCTGTTCAAGATACCATGTACTAACTATATAATTTCTTGCCATGTGGAATGATATGTGTGCCCCAGTGGCGTCACTAGGGGGCTGCAGGGGATGCAGACCTCACCAGGTGACACTGTCAGAGGTGGTGACATTAAAATGACTGTCTATAAAAATATCCCTGTAGTTAGTTATAACAATAAAAACATTTCTCCTAAGCCCAGATCACATGTATCAATATATATATACAAAGCTAAAACTCTGTGCTAGTTTACTGTTTGAACCTTCTAATGTGCTTCGGTCAGAGCTGTCATTATTACCCAATTACAATGACACTTCAAATCATGTGATTTCGTCTGCACCTGTTACAAGCATGTGCCGTTTTTATTGTTGCTGCCAGTGTTTTTATAGTGGCTGATTTTGTCACATTTTCTGGTATTTTAGCTACAATACTTTAGTAATTAGTATTTGTGAACCTATATCAATAACTTTTTAGAGAATGAGCTAGTAATTAAAGTCAAAGGAGTCATATACAGGAATTACAATTTACGAGTAACGTTAGTACAAAAAACATTACTACAGGTTCTGTATGGTCTGGTATGGGAGGAGGCCCTTGGAGGGGTGACGCCATAGTTACTGCAGTGGGTGACACCAACCCTAGTGATGCCACTGGTGTGCCCAGCTTTTATAAAGATGATGAACACGTAATCTCCAACCTACAAAGAACCTGCTATCTGATTGCTTCTGGTTAGGGCTGTTAGGCTGGTAGCAATGCACTTCACAAAACTTAAAATTCTGCTTTCTGCCTGGCTCCTGAGAGGAGAGACAGTGCTTTGGGTAATAACAACCCTCATTTGAGCAGAGGTTCCAAGGTGTTTCCAAGGAGTCATTTTGGGCCAACAGAGCAGGTTTTCAAAGTAAATTTAATTTCTCCTTTGGGATAAATAATCTGTGTGTTTGTCTTATAAATTGTACCCCATACTTCTTTTCTCACCTATAGAGATTTAAGAGTGGAGGAAATGGTGTTTCTGACCAAACCAGTTATAGGATTGGAGTCCCATTATAAGGACACATGCATTAAAAGGTCTGGAGAAAAACTCTTATCAGGAGACTCCCAATTCAGGATCTTCTAGCCTTGATTAAACTCTGGCTTTGAAAATTTCCCAAAGTACACACTCCAGAATTAATATAGTCAGATTGAAACCAGCTAACACAGTGGCACATTGTGTACAGGTTGATCTCTATTGTGACCTAACTCCATGGTCTACGTGGAAATGTGAGACTCAAAACCTGGTATTTGTATGGTCAAAAGGTTATGATATGAAGGATACTAAAGCTTATAAATGAAAAAAAACTAAGAAGATCAACAATAAGAAAACTTTCAGAGTCTCACTGTTTAGTCCTCTGTTAGGAGGTGAAAAGGTTTTATTTCTGTCTCAAGCGTAGGCTTAGGCAAACCCAAATTTTGCTCTTTGTGGTGGGCTTATGAGCAGGGTAAACGGAAAAAGGGAAATTCCTGGCAAACCTTGGCTTGGAGATGGTACAAAAAAGCCTCAGTAAGTATAGTGTATTTCCTTCTTTCCTGAGTCCATACTAACTTGCCCAGTTAAACTTTTTTTAGTCCTTTATTGATTCCAAAACTTATTTTAATTCTTGCCTTTCACTTCTTATTTCCTTTCCCACAGATGGTACTGGGTAAAATATAAGCTTGTAAAAGTGAAGTTTAAAAGACTTTCTTTTCTTTTTTTGGCTTTCAAATGTTTCACATGACTACATGATAGTCCCACCTCATCCACCCACACATACATTTTTCCTCCTCCTAGCATTAATAGGTCTAAACATTTGGTTAGGCAGGAAATTTAGAATAAGAGACTTTATCCAACATTCTTTTGCCTTTTAAAGGAGTTTTGAAAAATATCGAAGGGTTTATGATTCCAGGTAGGATGGAGTAAGCACACTCATGCCACACTCATGCCATCTATCCTACCAAATGCAGCTATAAAACCTGGGCAGGATACAGGGAGCAACTGAGGACTCTGAAAAATAAACATGGTAGGTGGATTGGAGAAGAAAACTAAAATGGTCAGTTTACCATTTTTTTCTCATCTGGTGTCCCTCAATGCAGCCTGAAACCCAGAAGTGGGCACTAGGGTGCAGACCGAGAGCTCCAGAAAAAGTCCTCTAATTCTGGCTCCAGGAGCAAGGAAAGGGAACTCTTAACTCTCAGACACTTGGAGAAACCTTTATTTTTATTATTTTTTCTTTTCTCCATCCTCTCATTCCCTCATTCAGTTTAGCTCCCAAGAAGTTCTGTGGCCATGGAAGCAGTGGCAGTAACAGGAGCCTACAGAAGCCAAAAATCTGAGTAAGGGGAACATTTCTCTCCAACTGGAGGAACTGCAGTCCCAAGTAGTTGGGACAAACTCAGTTGTTTTATTTTCTCTGTCAGTGTTCTTCCATTACTTGGCTCCAGAAGTGGGCATAGTTGCAGGAAGTGCTCAACAGAGTAGGGCTATGAAAGCCTTAACTTTCTGGATAGAAGAACAAAAAGGGAAACCCCAGGGAACCAGAAGGTACCAGGGAAATCACAGAGAGAAAGGAGCTCAGGATTGCAACCCCTTAAAGTTGTTTATGAATTCCTGAGCTCACCCCTGAATTTGTGCGTGCATCGATCTGACACTAAACCACAAGAACTGAACAACAAGATAGACCACTTCTCAGATCCCAGATGAGCCACTGAGTGGCACATACACGGGACGGATCTGAATAAGACTGCAAAGATTTTTAAAACTAGACTGGCACTGGAACCATAACCCACAGAGAACTGGCCAGAACTTGCAGCCTGAACCCAACTGTCAATTGTCTGCCAAAACAAAAATATCAACATTCTTTTTAGGGTTTAAGCAAGACCCAGAGTATCGTAACATAATATTCAAAATGTCTAGAATACAATGCAGAAGTACTTAACTTACAAAGAACCAGCAAGATCACAACTCACTTGGAAAAAGATAATCAAGAGATGCCAACACCAAGATGACACATGTGTTGGAACTATCTGACAAGGACTTTTAAGCAGCTATTGCAAAAATGCTCTCCTATGTAAGGAAATACAATGACAGAGTACATCAGAAAAAAAATAGAAGATATAAAGAAGAAACAACTGAAAATTTTTGAGCTGAAAACATGCAACCAGCGAAATAATAATAATACTCACTGGCTAGATTTAATAGCAGAAGGAAGTTGACAGAGAAAAGAGTCAATAAGCTTAAAAATAGATCAATAAAAATTATCCAGTCTGAACAACAGAAAGTAAAAAATCAGGGGAAAAAAAAAGAACAGAGACTCAGGGACCTATGGAATAATACTGGAAAGACTAATATTTATTTGTGTCATCAAAATTTCATAAGGAAATGAAAAACTGTAGCACAAAAAAAAAAATTTTTTTTTTTTTACAAAATAACAGCTGAAATTTCCTAATTTGGTAAGATTTGAAAGCCAGCAAACCCCAAAATGGATGAGCCTCAAGAAATCCAATTTCAGACACATCATAATCAAACTGCTAAAAACTAAAGACAAAAAAATATATTGAAAGAAGCCAGAGGAAAACAATGCATTACTTACTGGGAAACAATGATTTGAAGACTGTGGATTGCTCATCAGAAACTATGGAAAAAAAAGTGGAACAGCAACATTTTTGAAGTACTGAAAGAGAAAAAATAAACCGTAGACTCAGAATTCTATAGCCAGTGAAAATATTTGTCAGAAATTAAAGGGAAATAAAGACATTCTCAGATAAAGGAAAACTAAGAGAATTCACTACCAACAGACTTGCTCTAAGAGAATTTTTCAGACAGGTGAAATGATAACAGAAAATTTATAACATCGGGTATGAAGGAAGAGCAATAGACATGATAAGTATCTCAGAAATATATTATTTTTCTCTTATTAAATATTTTAGAATATGTTTAATGATTGAAAGCAAAAAATACAATATTGTCTGATGGCATTTTCAGTGTATGTAAAAGCAATACATATGACAACCACACCACAAAGAGGGGAGGGAAAAGATACCTAAATGGTGGTGGTGGTTGTTGTTGTTCAGTGCCATCAAGTTGATTTTTGACTCATAGCAACCCCATGTGACAGAATAGAACTGCTCCATAGTGTTTTCTAGGCTGTAATCTTTACCAGAGCAGACCGTCAGGTCTTTCTCTCACAGAGCCACTGGATGGGTTCAAACTGCCAATCTTTTTGGTTAGCAGCTGAGTGCTTAACTGTTGAACCACCAGGGATCCTTAAGTGGTGATAAGATTTCAATTTTATCCCTTGAAATAGAACATTAAATTGGCAGTAAGGTTTCTATATTCATTTCAAGTAGTACAATATTTATTCAGAGTAAATTTTGAAAAGTTAATTATGTGCATTGTAATCTCTAGCGCAACAACTTAGAAAGCTATACAAAGAGATATATTTAAAAAGATAATAGATGAAATAAGATGGAATTCTTATAATGTTACAAAAGTCCAAAAGAAGGCTTAAAGGGGAAGTAGATTAACAAAAAAGAGAGGGAGGAAAAAAAGAAAACAAAAACAGCGTAGAATGGAACCTAAACATATCAATAATTACATGAATTTTAAATAGTCTAAACACACCAATTAAAGACAGATATTGTCAGAGCGGATTTTTTTTAAGGGAAAAAATGACTGAACTATAAGCTGTCTACAAGATACTTACTTCAAATATAATTATTTAGGTCAAATAAGAGTAAAATGATGGAAAAACATATTTCATGCAATCACTAATTATAAGAAAGCTGGCATGACTATACTAATTTAAGGCAAAGTGGACTTCATAGCAAAGAAAATTCCTAGGGATAGAGAGGGACATTACATAATGGTAACAATGTCAATTCATCAAGAAGATATAACATTAAATGTGTATGCATCTAATTAAAGAGTTTTAAAGTAAATGCAGTAAAAATTGACAGAACTGAAATGAAAATAGACAAATTGACAATATAGTTAGAGACTTCAACACTGCTTTCAGAAATCGATAGACTGAGAAGACAGAAAATCAGCAAGGATAAAGAAGAACTGAACAACACCATCAACCAACTGGATCTAAATGGCATTTATAGAACATTCCACCAAACAGCAGCAGAATATACATTTTTCTCAGGGGCACATGGAACATTCACCAAGATAAACCATATCTTGGAACATAAAATAAACCTCAACAAATTAAAAAAAAAATGAAATCATACAAAGCATATTCTCTGACCATAATGGAATCACCCTAGATATTAATAATAGAAAGATAACAGGAAAATTTTCCAAACACTTGGAAATTAAGCAACACACTTCTAAATAATCCATAGGATAAAAAGTAAGTCTCAGAGAAATTAGAAAATATTTTAAAATGAATGAAAATAAAATATAACATTAAAATTTGTGGGATTCAGCTAAAGTAGTGCTTAGAAAGAAATTTATAGTACTAAATGTTTGCATTAGAAAATAACAAAGGTTTCAAATCAATCATCTCATTCCAATTTAAGAAATTAAAAAAAAAAAAAGAGAGAGAGAGCAAAGTAAATTCAAAGTAATCAGAAGGAAAGACACATACCAATGAAACAGAAAATGATAGAAAACTCAAAACTGATTATTTGAAAACATAAAAAGTATACATATAAACTTCTAGAAAGACTGATTAAAAAAAAAAGAATAAGAAAGAAAGACTCAAGGGAGCAGAGCCAACATGGCGCTATAGACAGAAGCACCGTACCATCCCTCCACAGCAAAGACCTGAAAAACTAAGTAAAATAGATACGAACAATCAATCCTGGATGTAAGTGTCAAATGAAGGAATAAAGAACTCAACCAAGCACTGAATGGAATAAGAAACTGACAGAGAACAGAGAGTGAGGAGAGCTACGGAGTGGAGGTCCCCTATCAGCTAACATGGCATGAATTCACTGTCTTGGGCCCCTCAGACACCAAGAACTGCGGGCAGGGAGTATGGGAAGGCAACTTCATGGAACTCCCAGCAGAAGACTGAGCACCTGGTAGCCAGGGATATGTGCTTTCCCACACCCTACCCTTCTTCCCTCTGTGTGGCCTCTGCCGCTTTCTGGCGGGCTGCAGTCCCTCAGCCAGGGAGATGCTGGCTCCTTGCCGCTTGGGTTCTCCTTGCCCCCACCGGCCAGCTCCTTCAGTGCCACTTTTTATTGCTGTAGTTACTTTTTGGGTTTCTTTTTGGTTACTTCTTTCCTTTCCTTTCTCCTGAACCCCTGCTGCCATGCGCCATCTCCGCTCCTTCTTGATGGGCTGAGCAGTGCCTCTTGGCTGGGGAGCCACTTTCCTGGTTCACACCATCAAGCCGGTGGGTGCCCTTGGGACTTTTTTTTTTTGTTTTTTTTGGTCTGGCTCCGCGTTCCTTCCTTTCTTTTCTTCTGAACACCTGGTGCCATGTGCCATCTCCACTTCTTCTAGACAGACTGTGCAGTGGCTCTCATCTGGGGAACCCCTTCCCTGGTCCATGCTGCCATGCTGATGGGCTCCTTCAGGGCATTGTTTTTTCTTTCATTTTTTGGTTTCTTTTCTCTCTTTACCTTCCTTCCTTTCCTTTCTTCCAAACACCTGGTGCCAGCCATGTATCAGCTTCAGTCCTTCAAGACAGGCTGTGCAATGCCACTCGTCTGGGGAGCCCCTTCCCTGGTTCACACTGCCATGCCAGTGGGCTCCCTAGGGGCATTTTTTCTTTCTGTCTTTCTTTTCTTCTCTTAGTTTCTTGTCTATATCTACCTTCCTTCCTTTCCTTTTCCCAAACACCTGATGCTGTGTTACATCTCTGCTCCTTCTTGATGGGCTGTACAGTGCCACTTGGCTGGGGAACCACTTTAGGTGGGCTCCCTTGGGGCTTTTTCCCCCCTTTTTTCTTGGTTTCTTGTCTCTCTAACTTCCTTCCTTTCCTTTCTATTGACCACCTGGCAGCATGTGCTTCTCTTCTTTTTTCCTCCAGTTTCTTATCTCTCTCTCCCATTCCTTTCTCCTGCCCACCTAGCCACGTGTGTCATCTCTGCCCCTTCTTGAGGGGCTGTGCCACACTGGCTGGCTAGAAAGCCACCAGAACACAGCTTTCCCAGGTCTGTGCCTACAACAGCAGGCTCCCTCAGCACCTTTTCTTTTTTTTTTTTTTTGGCTTCTGTTTATTTCTCTTCTTCCCCACATCACATCCTCCCCGTTCCCTCCTGCCTATCTGCACAGGCACAGACCACTGGAACCTGCCCTGCACTGTCCCCTGGCCCCACCCAGTCACCCACAGTATGTGCCACAAATGACCCATCCCTGCCCCTCTCCCTCTGCTGGACCCACCCTGCTGCACCATAGCTGAGCCGCTGGCCCTGCCCACCTGGACAATGTGGTGAGGAGTATCATGCCCATAGACAAGTAAACAACAAAGAACACCAATCCTGCCTTCCTAGACATAACCAAAAAAAGAAAAAAAAAAAAACCCAAAAAGCAGGATGAAACAAATAAATCTATAATCAATAAACGAAGAAAATAATTACTGAATGTCCTGAAGATGGCAGACAATATTAAAAACTATAAATAAAAGGACAGGATGGTTCCAGTAAGTGTCTAAAATAAAACACCAGATGACCTTCTGGTAGAAGAAGAGGCACTGGAACTACCCGACAGGGAATTCAAAACTCTAATATTCAGGGCTATCCAAGAGATGAAGGCAAAAGCAGACAAAAATAAGGAAAAAATAGACAAAATCATGGAAACTACAGATAAAACAATAGAAGAATTCAGGAACATAATACAAGAACAAAATGTCAAAATAAACAGACAGCTAGAAATCATACAAAAACAGCAATTAAAAATCCAAAAGATAACAAGATTTCAGAAATGGATAGTGTCATAATATCAGGTTTTAGGAGCAAGTTTGAAACAGTGGAAGACAGGATCAGTGAAATTGAAGACAAATCCTTGGATACCACTTTGAGGAAAAATCAGAGAAAAGAGTTAAGAAAAATGAAGAAACCCTGAGAACGATGTAGGATACAATCAAAAGCAAAAATTTACGAGTGACTGGAGTTCCAGAATGGAGGAGTAAACAAAAAACACAGAGGATCATTGAAGATTTACTGACAGAAAACTTCCCTAATATCATGAAAGATGAAAAGCTGACCATCCAAGAAGCTCAATGAACCCCCAAATAAGATAGACCCCCAAAAGAAAATCACCAAGATATATCATAATCAAACTCACTAAAACCAAAGGCAAAGAAAGAATCCTGAGAGCAACTCAAGAAAAACGAAAAGTCACATAAGAGGGGAAACAATAAGAATAAATGCTGATTACTTGACAGAAACCATGCAGACAAGAAGGCAATGGGATGACATATATAAAACCTTGAAAGAAAAAAATTGCCAACCAAGAATCATATATCCTGCAAAACTCTCACTCAAATATGATGGCAAAATTAGGACATTTCCAGATAAACAGAAATTAAGGGAATATGTCAAAACCAAACCAAACTCACCAGAGAACCAACAACATCAGACAATAGCCTGAATCTAGGATGCAAGACTGCATCAGCCAGATACCAGCTTAGGTAATGAACTCTCAAGGATAAAACAAAACTAAAAGATTTTCAACAGGGAACCAGAGAGCTTAATCTGTAAATGACAACAACCTCAGAACAATAAAAGATGGAATAAACAATGTAGGTATAAAACTTTCAAATGGAGAGGAAGTCAAGGTGATACCAAGTAATAAAGTGGTGCTTCAGACTTAGGAAGATAGAGGTAAATTTCAAGGTAACCACAAAAAAAAATCCTACTCATCAAAATAAAGGAGAAAAACAAAGTCTTAGTAAACGCAAAATCTACAAAAACGAAAGCAATGAAAAAATCCTCAAAAAAAGGAATTCAGCACAGGAGAATAAGAGGAACAAACAAAATATCAGCCAAAAAAAAAAAAAAAAAAAGAATAGCCATATGCATGCCCATGTTCATTAGCATTACAGCATTGTTTACAATAGCAAAAAGATGGCGACAACCTAGGGGCCCGTCCACAGATGAACGGATAAACAAACTATGGTACATACACAATGGAATTCTATGCAGTGATAAAGAACAACAATGAATCTGCAAAGCATCTCGCAACATGGAAGAATCTGGAGGGCATTATGCTGAGTGAAATAAGTCAATCACAAAAGGATAAATTTTGTATGAGACTACTACTATAAAAACTCATGAAAAAGTTTACACACAAAAAAACAATTTTTGATCGTCGCGAGGGAGGACAGGGTGGAAGGAAAAACACTAAGTAGATAATAGATAGATAAGTGGTAACTTTGGTGAAGGGTCAGACAGTACACAACACTGGGGAATCCAGCACAACTTGTACAAGGCAAGGTCATGGAAGCTCCATAGACACATCCAAACTCCCTAAGGGACCAAATTACTGGGCTGAGGGCTCTGGTAACCATGGTCTCAGGAAAAACTAGCTCAATTGGCATAACATAGCTTATAAAGAAAATGTTCTACACTCTTCTTTGGTGAGTAGTGTCTGAGGTCTTAAAAGCTTGTGAGTGGCCATCTAAGATACTCCACTGGTCTCACCCCTTCAGGACAAGGGAGAATGAAGAAAACCAAAGACACAAGGGAAAGATTAGTCCAAAGGATTAATGGACCACAACTACCATGGCCTCCACCAGACTGAGCCCAACACAACTAGACGGTGCCCAGCTACCACCACTGACTGCTCTGACAGGCATCACAATAGAGGGTCCTGGACAGAGCTGGAGAAAAATGTAGAACAAAATTCTAATTAACAAAAAAAAAAGAAAGAAAAAACCAGACTTACTGGTCTGACAGAGACTGGAGAAACACTGAGAGTATGGCCCTCAGACATTCTTAGAGCTCAGTAATGAAGTCGTGCCTGAGGTTCACCCTTCAGGCAAAGATTAGACAGGCTAAATGGGCAGACCAGCCCAGGGGCAAGGAGAGAAGGCAGGATGGAACAGGAAAACTGGATGAATGGACACTGAGAACTCAGTGTGGAAAGGGAAAGGGGGAGAGTGCTGACACATTGCAGGGATTGCAACTAATGTCACAAAACAATTTGTGAATGAAAAACTAATTTGCACTGTAAGCTTTCACCTAAAACACAATAAAATTGAAAAATATGTATATATAACACTGGACTCCAGACTTTCTGGAGCCATTGAGGCTGGATGAATTCCTGAAACTATTGCCCTGAGATAATCTGTAAGCCTTAAACCAAAATTATCCCCTGAAGTCTTCTTGAAACCAAACAATAGTTTAGCTTAACTAGTAAAAAATTTCTGCCTTGAGCATTATGCTTTTTTTAGATCTATCTATATATATAGATCCTATCTATATAGGATCAAATTGACAACAGCACTGGAAAGATTAGATAGGAAGCTTAGGGGGCAGTGAGTTTATGTTAATGGGAGAGGAACGACTCAGATAAGGAGGGTGAAAATGGTTGCACAACCCAAAGAATGTAATTCATGTCACTGAATTCTATATGTAGAAACTGTTGAATTGGTGTATGTTTTGCTGCGTATAGTCTCAACAACAACAACAAAGTAAATAAAATTATTAATAAATAATTGGAAATATATATATATATATATATATACACACAAAACCTTTGTCCATTCAACACTTTTTACATGTACAATTCAATGATATTGATTATATTCATCACATTGTACAGCTATCTCCACCATCCATTCCCAAATTATTCCACTACCATTAACAGAAACTCAGTACCCCCTAAGCAAAGACTCCTCCTTCCCTCCTCCTCCCACTCCTGGCAAGCACTAATAAACTTTGGTCTCTATACATTTGCCTATTCCATATAAGTGGGATCATACAATATTTGTCCTTTTGTGACTGACTTATTTTACTCAACATGTTTTCAAAGTGCATCCATGTTGTAACATGTATCAGAATTTCATTTCTCTTTATGACTGAGTAATATTCATTATATGCATATACGACATTTTGCTTATCCATTCATCTGTTGATGAACATTTAGGTTGTTTCCACCTTTTGGCTATTGTGAACAGTGCTGCAATGAGCATTGGTGTACAAGTTTCTCTTTGTATTTCTGCTTTTAATTCTTTTGGACATATACTTAAGATTGGGGTTGCTGGGTCATATGGCAGCTTTATGTTTAACTTTTTTAGGAACTGCCAAGCTATTGTCCACATTGGTTGTTCCATTTTTGCATTCCCTGTAGCAATGGATGAGGGTTCCAGTTTCTCCACATACTCCACAACCCCTGTTATTTATTATTATTATTTTTTAAATCATAGCCATTCTAGTGGGAGTTAGATGGTATCTATTGGGGTTTTGATTTACATCTCCCTAATGAATAATGAGGTTGTCATGAGTCAGAGTCAGCTCCACGGCAACTTGAGCAGCTTTTCATGTGATTGTTTGCCATTTCTGTATCTTTCGTGGTGAAATGTTTATTCAATTCCTTTGACCCCTTTTTGATTAGGTTGTTTGTCTTTTTGTCGTTAAGTCATAGGAGTTCTTTACATGTTCTGGATATTAAACCCTTATCAGACATATGATTCCCCAAAAGTTTCTCCCACTCTGCAGGTATCTGTTTGTTTTGTATATAAGTCCTTTGATGTAGTATCTAACCATTTGAGACAAGTTGATTACACTTAGTATAATACCTTTGAGATTCATCCCAAGTTGTTGCATGATTCAACAGTTGGTTCCTTTATATTGCTAAGTAGTATTCCATTATATTGATGTACCATAATTTATTTATCCATTCACCAGCTGAAGGACATTTAGGTTATTTCTAGTTTTGGGTGATTATGAATAAATCCACTGTATAAACATTTGTGTACAGGTATTTTTGTGAATATAAGTTTTCATTTCTCTATGATAAATACCTAGGAGTGGGATTGCTGAGTCATATGGTGTCTGTATACTTAACTTTATAAAAATCTGCCCCCAATTTTTTTTTCAAAAGTGGCTGTACCATTTTGCATTCCCATCAGCAAAGTGTGAGAGTTCCAGTTGCTTTATACCCTCATCACCACCTGGTATTTCAGTATGTTTTATTTTAGCCAGTCTAGTATGTGTGTAGTCGTATCTCATTGTGGTTTTAATTAGCATTTCCCTAATGGCTAATAAAGAGTCCCTGGTTGGTGCAAACAAGCAAGTTTCAAACCCACCCAGAAGCACCTTGGAAGAAAGTCCTAGTAATCTGCTTCCTAAAGGTCACAGCCTTGAAAACCCTATGTGGGGCAGTTCTACTCTTCACACATGGGGTCACATGAGTCAGAATCGACCTGAAGACAGATAGTCTGGTTTTTTGTTTTAATGGCTAATAATGCTGAGTTCTTTTCCATGGGCTAATTTGCCATTAGTACAACCTCTTTGATAAAGTATGCATTCAAGACTTCTGCCCATTCTAAAAATTAGATTGTTTTCTTATTATTGAGTTTTGAGGGTTCTTTATATATTCTGGATACAGTACTTTGTTGAAAATGTGGTTTTCAAATATTTTCTCCAAGCCAGTAAGAGTCTTTTCATGCTTTTAATGTCTTTTGCAGAGCAAAAATTTTTAACTTTGATAAAGTCTGATTTATCAATTTCTTCTTTTATGGATCATACTTTTGCTGTCATGTCTAAGTGCTCTTTGCTTAATCACAGCTCAAGAAGATTTTTCTCCTGTTTCCTTCTAACAGTTTTACAATTTTACATGTTATATTTAGATTTATAATCCATGTTGTCTTAGCTAGGGTTCTTTCAAGAAACAGCACCAGTAAGATATACATGTAGAGATAGACATTTATTTGGAGAAATTGGCCCACATGATCATGGGGGCTAGCAAGTCCAAAATCTGTAGGTCAGGCAACAGGCTGGAAATTCCAGTAGTATTTTGTCCCGGATTCATAGGTTAGGTGGTGGGGGAGCAAGAGGAATTCTAGCAGAATATCTATTCATAGTCTGGAGTCAGAAACCACAGATTTTGCTCTTAAGGTCTTCAACTTGTAGGATGAGACCCACCTGCATTAAGGAGGATAATAAGCTTTACTTAAGGCCAACTGATTTAAATGCTAATCACATGTAAATATTTCACAGTGAAATCTAGTGTTTGACCAAATAACTGGGGCCTCATAGGTAGCCTAGCTAAGTTGACACATAAATTTTATGTTCTTTAGACTGTTAATATGGTGGATTACATTGATTGATATCCAAATATTGAATCAGTCTTGCATTCTTAGGATAAATTCCTCTTGGTTGTAGTGTATTATTCCTTGTGTATGCTGTTATATTTGAATTTGTTGAGGATTTTTTGCATCTATGTTCATGAGGGATATTAGTCTGTAGTTTCATTTTTTTGCACTTCTTTCATTTTTGTATAAGGGTAATGATGGCCTCATAAAATGAGTTAAATAGTATTCCTTCCTCTTCTATTTTCTGGAAAAGAATGTGAAGAAATTGTGTTATTTCTTCTTTAAGTGTTGGGTTGAATTCACCAGTGAAACTATCAAAACCTGGAAATTTCTTTTTTGGAGTATTTTTAACTAAAAATTAACTTTCTTTAGTAGGTATAAGACTACCTGTTTCATCCTGGGACAATGTTGGTAGTTTGTATTTTCTATGAACTGGTTCATCTTATCTAAGGTACTGAAAGTATATATATAGAGTTGTTCCTGGTATTTCCTCATTACCTTTTTAACATCTGCGGAATCTTGTTATATGTTATCTTCTTTCATTCTTGTTACTGGTAATTTGTGTCTTTCTTTCTTTTTTTCTTTGTGTTTCTTACTACTTTTTTATTGTAAGATTTAAAAGAGGGCATGATGTCAGATGGATCCTGGCTGAAAGCAGAGAATACCAGAAAGATGTTTACTTGTGTTTTATTCACTATGCAAAGGCATTCGACTGTGTGGATCATAACAAATCATGGATAACATTGTGAAGAATGGGAATTCCAGAACACTTAATTGTGCTTGTGAGGAACTTGTACATAGATCAAGAAGCAGTTGTTTGGACAGAACAAGAAGATACTGTGTGGTTTAAAGTCAGGAAAGGTGTGTGTCAGGTCGTATCCTTTCACCATACCTATTCAATCTGTACGCTGAGCAAATAATCTGAGAAGCTGGACTCTATGAAGAAGAATGGGGCATCAGGATTGGAGGAAGACTCATTAACAGCCTGCGTTATGCAGATGACACAACCTTTCTTGTTGAAAGTGAAGAGGACTTGAAGCACTTACTAATGAAGATCAAAGACTACAGCCTTTGGTATGGATTATACCTCAACATAAAGAAAACAAAAATCCTCACAACTGGACCAATAAGTACTGTCGTGATAAACAGAGAAAAGATTGCAGTCGAATATACCACGGGCTGCCAGAAGATTGAACAACTCTGTCTTGGAAAAAGTACACCAGAATGCTCCTTAAAAGCAAGGATAGCAAGACTACATCTCACATACTTTGGACATGTTATCAGGAGGGATCAGTCCCTGGAGAAGGACATCATCCTTGGTAAAGTAGAAGGTCAGCAAAATAGAGGAAGACCCTCAATGAGATGGACTGACACAGTGTCTGCAACAATGGGCTCAAGCATAATGATTGTGAGGATGGTACAGGACTGGGTAGTGTTTCGTTCTGCTGTACATAGGGTCACTATGAGTCAGAACCCACTCAACAGCAACTAACAACAACAACATATATATATATATATATATATGTTTTTCTCAATTATTTATTTTAAATTTTATTTATTTTGTTGTTGAGAATATACACAGCAAAACATACACCAGCTCAACAGTTTCTACATATAGAATTCAGTGACATTGATTACATTCTTCAGGTTGTGCAACCATTCTCACTCTCCTTCTGATTTGTTCCTCTCTCATTAACATAAGCTCACTGCCCCATAAGGCTCCTATCTAATCTTTCCAGTTGCTGTTGTCAATTTGATCCTATATAGATAGATCTAAAACAAACATAATGATCAAGGCAGACATTTTTTACTAGTTAAGCTAAACTATTGTTTGGTTTCAAGAAGACTTCAGGGGATAATTTCGGTTTAAGGCTTACAGATTATCTCAGGGCAATAGTTTCAGGAATTCATCCAGCCTCCATGGCTCCAGAAAGTATGGATGGAGTCCAATGTTTATATATATATAGTTTTGGAAGGAGTACAGCCAGAATGCTCCTTAGAAGCAAAGATGAGGAGATTATGTCTTACATATTTTGGACATGTTATCAGGAGGGATCAGTCCTTGGAGAAGGACTTCATGCTTGGTAAAGTAGAGGGTCAGCAAAAAAGAGAAAGACCCTCAATGAGATGGATTGGCACAGTGGCTGCAACAATGGGGTCAAGCATAACAACAATTGTGAGGATGGTGGAGGACCGGGCAGTGTTTCGTTCTGTAGTACAACGGGGCGCTATGACTTGGAACTGATTTGATGGCACCTAACAACAACAACATATATGTATATAGTTTTGTGTGTGTGTTTTAGGTGAAAATTTACAGTGCAGATTAGTTTTTCATTCAAAAATTTTACACACAAATTGTTTTGTGACACTAGTTGCAATCCTTGCAATGTGTCAGGACTCTCCCCCTTTCCCTTTACCCTAGGTTCTCAGTGTCCATTCATCCAGTTTTACTGTTCCATCCTGCCTTCTCTTTGTTTCCCCTGGGCTGACGTGCCCATTTAGTCTCATTTTGTTTTTTGGGCCTTTCTAATCTTTGGCTGAAGGGTGATCCTTAGGAGTGACTTCATTACTGAGCTCTATGGGTGTCTGGGAGCCATAATCTCGGGGTGTTTCCAGTCTCTGTCAAACCAATAAGTTTGGTTTTTTATTTTTTATTTTTTGGTGAGTTAGAATTTTGTTCTACATTTTTCTCCAGCTCTGTCTGGTACCCTCTATTGTGATCCCTGTCAGAGCAGTCGGTGGTGGTAGCTGGGCACCATCTAGTTTTGCTGGGCTCAGTCTGGTGGAGGCCATGGTAGTTGTGGTCCATTAGTCCTTTGGACTAATGTTTCCCTTGTGTCTTTGATTTTCTTCATTCTCCCTTGCTCCTGAAGGGGTGAGACCGGTGGAGTATCTTAGATGGCCACTCACAAACTTTTAAGACCCCGGACACTACTCACCAAAATAGAATGTGGAACATTTTCTTTATAAACTATGTTATGCCAATTGAGCTAGATGTTCCCTGAGACCATCATCCCCAGAGCCCTCAGCCCAGTAATTTGGTCCCTTAGGGAGTTTGGATGTGTCTATGGAGCTTCCATGACCTTGCCTTGTACAAGTTGTGCTGGCTTCCCCAGTATTGTGTACTGTCTTACCCTTCACTGAAGTTACCACTATCTATTGTCCACTTAGTGTATTTCCCTTCCACCCCTGCCCTCCCTGGTAACCATCAAAGATCGTTTCTTTTTGTGGGTAAAACTTTTCATGAGTTTTTATAGTAGCGGTCTCATACAATATTTCTCCTTTCATGGTTGACTTATTTCATTTAGTATAATGCCCTCCAAATTCATCCATGTTGTGAGATGCTTTGCGGATTCATTGTTGTTAATTATCGTTGCATAGCATTCCATTGTGTGTATGTACCATAGTTTATCTATTCATCTGTTGATGGGCACCTAGGTTGTTTCCATCTTTTTGCTATTGTGAACAATGCTGCAATGAACATGGGTCTGCATATGTCTATTCATGTGATGGCTCTTATTTCTATAGGATATATTCCTAGAAGTGGGATTGCTGGATCATATGGTATTTCTATTTCTAGCTTTTTACAGAAGTGCCATATTGATTTCCAAAATGGTTGTACCAATTTGTATTCCCACCAGTAGTGCATAAGAGTTCCAATCTCCCCACAGCCTTTCCAACATTTGTTATTTTCTGTTTTTTTGATTCATGCCAGTAATGTCGGGGTGGGATGGTATCTCATTATAGTTTTGATTTGCATTTCTCTAATGGCTAGTGATCACGAGCATTTCTTCATGTGTCTGTTATCCTCCTGAATGTCTTCTTTGGTAAAGTGTCTGTTCTTATCCTGTACCTATTTTTTAAACTGGATTATTTGTCTTTTTTTGTAGTGGTGTTGGATTTTCCTGTAGATTTTAGAGATTAGACCTTTGTCAGATTTGTCATAGCCAATTTTTTTTTTCTCAGTCTGTAGATTCTTTTTTTACTTTTTTGGTGAAGTCTTTTTAATGAGCATTAAGTGTTTAATTTTTAGAAGATCTCAGTTATCTGGCTTATCTTCTGGTGTTTGTGTATTGTTAGTTATGGTTTGTATCCAGTTAATGTATTAGGGCCTCTAGCGTTGACCCTATTTTTTCTTCCTTGATCTTTGTAGTTTTTGGTTTTATATTTAGGTCTTTGATCCATTTTGAATTAGTTTTTGTGTATGGTGTGAGGTATGGGTCCTGTTTCATTTTTTGCAGATGGACATCAAGTTTTTCCAGCACCATTTGTTAAAAAGATTGTCTTTTCCCCATTTTATGGATTTCGGGCCTTTGTTGAAGATCAGGTGACTGTAGGTGGACGGAGTTACATCTGGGTTCCTGATTCTCTTCCATTGGTCTATGTGTCTGTCGTTGTACCAGTACCAGGCTGACTGACTACTATAGCTGTATAGTAGGTTTTGAGGTCAAGTAGTGGTAGTCCTTCTACTTTATTCTACTTCGTCAGTAGTGCTTCACTTATCTGGGGCCTCTTCTCTTTCCATGTAAAGTTAATGATTAGTTTTTCCATCTCCTTTAAAGAATGCTGTTGATATATGGATCAGGATTGCATTGTATTTGTAGATTACTTCGGGTAGAATTGACATTTTCACCATGTATTGTGGGTTTTTCCATTTATGTAGGTTTCTTGCAGTAGTGTTTTGTAGTTTTCTTTGTATAGGTCTTTTACATCCCTGGTTAGATTTATTCGTATTTTATTTTTTTTAGGGTCTATTATAAATGGTATTGTTTTCCTGATTTCCTGTTCGCAGTTCTCTTTATTGGTGTATGGGAATTCAACTGATCTTTGTATGTTTATCTCGTATCCTGCTACTCTGCTGAATCTTTCTTTTAGTTCCAGTTGTTTACTCATGGAGTCTTTTGGGTTTTCTATGTATAGTATCATATCATCCACAAATAGGGACAGTTTTACTTCTTCCTTTCCTTTCTTTTTCTTGCCTTATTGCTCTAACTAGGACTTTCAGTACAATGTTGAATAAAAGTGGTGATAAAGGGTATCCTTGTCCTGTTCCTGTTCTCAAGGGGAATGTTTTCAGCCTCTCTCTATTAAGAATGATGTTGGTTGTTGGTTTTGTATAGATGCCCTTTATTATGTTGCGGAATCTCCCTTCTATACCTATTTTATTGACAGTTTTTACCAGGAATGAGTATTGGACTTTGTTGAATGCCTTTTCTTCATTGATTGAGATGATCATGTGATTATTTTATTTTATTTATGTGGTGGATTACATTGATTGTTTTTCTAATGTTGGACCACCTTGCAAACCTGGTATGAATCCCATTTGGTCCTGGCACATTATTTTTTTGATATGATGTTGAATTCTGCTGGCTAGAATTTTGTTGAGAATTTTTGCATGTATATTCGTGATGAGAAATATTCTGTAATTTTCTTTTTTTGTGGTGTCTTTGCCTGGTTTTTGTATCAGGGTTATGCTGGCTTGATAGAATGAATTCAGAAGTATCCCTTCCATTTCTATGTTCTGAAATAGTTTGAGTAGTACTGGTGTAATCTCGTCTTTGAATGTTTGGTAGAATTCTCCAGTGAAGCCATCTGGGCTGGGCCCTTTTTTTTTAGGGAGTTTTTGTATTACCTTTTCAGTCTCTTCTCTTGCTATGGGTCTGTTCAGATTTTCAACTTCAGTTTGTGTTAGTTTGGGTAGGTAGTGTGTTTCTAGAAATTTGTCCATTTCCTTTAGGTTTTCAAATTTGTTGGAGTATAGTTTTTCATAGTACTCTGTTATGATCCTTTTTATTTCCATTGAGTCTCTTGTAATGTCCCCCATTTCATTTCTTATTTGGGTTATTAGTGTCCTCTCCTTTTTTTCTTTTGTCCATTTGGCAAATGGTTTGTCAATTTTGTTGGTCTTTCCAAAGAACCATCTTTTGGTTTTGTTGATTCTTTCTATTGTTTTTCTATTCTCTATTTCATTTATTCCTGCTCTGATCTTTATTATTTCCTTTCTTCTGGTGGCTGTGGGCTTCTTTTGCTGTTCCCTTTCTATTTGTTTGAGTTGTGTTGCTAATGTTTTGATTTTGTCCCTTTCTTCTTTTTTGATGTGTGCATCTATTGCTGTAAATTGACCCCTAGCACTGTCTTTGCTGTGTCCCAAAGGTTTTGGTATGATGTGTTTTCATTCTTGTTTGATTCTAGGAATTTTTTGATTCAGTCTTTGATTTTTTCTATTGCTCAGTGGTTTTTAAGCATGGTGTTATTCAGTTCCCATGTATTTGATTTTTTTACCTTGCTCTTCCTGTTATTAATTTCTACTTTGATGGTTTTGTGATCAGAGAAGATACTTTGTACTATCTCAGTGTTTTGGATTTTGTTGAGGGCTACTTTGTGGCCTAAGATATGGTATATTCTGGAGAACCTTCCACGTGCCTTGGAAAAGAATGTGTACTTTGCTGCTGTTGAGTGGAATCTTCTATATATGTCTCTGAGGTCAAGTTGGTTGATTGTGGCCTTTAGAACTTCTGTATCTTTGTTGAGTTTCTGTCTAGATGTTCTGTCGTTTACTGAGAGTGGTGTGTTGAAGTTTCCTACTATTATTGTGGAACTATCAATTTCTCTTTTCGGTGCTGTTAGAGTTTGTTTTATGTATTTTGTAGCCCTATCATTGTGTGGGTAGATATTTATTATCGTAATTTCTTCATGGTGGATTGTCCCTTTAATCATTATATAATGCCCTTCTTTGTCTTTTATGGTGGATTTTGTTTTAAAGTCTATTTTATCTGAATTTAGTATTGCCATTCCTGCTCATTTTTGGTAGCTGTTTGCTTGATATATATTTTTCCATCCTTTGATTTTTAATAAATTTATGTCTCTGTTTCTCAGGTGTGTCTCTTTAGACAGCATATTGATGGGTCCTGTTTCTTAACCCATTCTGTTACTCTCTGTCTCTTTATGGGTGTATTTAAGCCATCTACATTCAGCGTGATTATTGACAGGTGTGAGTTTATTGCCATCATTTTGTAGTTTTTTTTTTTTTGTGTGTGTGTGTGTGTGGTGCTGACGTTTTCTTTGTTCCTCTTACTCTCTTGTGCTGAATTCCTTTAGTTTGTGAATTTTTTTTTCATTCCTTTCTTTTTTGTAGATTTTGTGTTTACTGAGACTTTTTGTTTTTATTCTTTATTTTGATGAGTAGGTTTGTCAACTTTCTTTGTGGTTACCTTGAAATTTACACCTACTTTCCTAAGCTTAAACCAGTCTTTTATTACTTGATAATGCCTTGACTTCCTCTTCATTTGAAAGTTCTATACCTACGCCATTTATTCCCTCTTTTATTGTTCTGACGTTGTTGTTATTTATAGATGGACGTCTCTGGTTCCCTGTTGTAAATTTTTTTGTTGTGTTTTATACTTGAGAGTTCTTTATCTAGTTTGGTATCTGACTGATGCTGTCTTATATGCTAGATTCCCGTTGTTGTCTGAGGTTGTTGGTTCTCTAACTGAAGGACTCCCTTTAATAATTCTTGAAAGTTTGGTTTGGTTTTTATGTATTCCCTTAATTTCTGTTTATCTAGAAATGTCCTAATTTCACCATCTAAATGATTCCATTTATATTACATTCTCTAAAAGACAAAACTGTAGTGGTGGAGCCCTGGTGGCACAGTTTGTAAGAGCTCTGCTGCTAAACAAAAGGCCAGCAGTTTGAATCCATCACCTGCTCCTTGGAAATCCTATGGGTCAGTTCTACTCTGTCCTATAGGGTCATTATGAGTCAGATCTACTCGACAGCATGGGTATAGTGGTGGTGGACAACGGATCACTGGGTGACTGATCTGTTAGGTGCTAGATGTGGAGGGAAAGTGTGACAACAAAAGGATAACATGAAGGAGTTTTGGGGGGTGATGGAACTGTTTTGTGTCCTGACTTGAACAGGATTCAATGGTTAACACTGATCAGGTTAGCAGTGGTTACATAAATCTACAAGTGCCAAAACTTATAGAACTTTACACACACAAAAAGTCAATTTTATTGTGTGTTAATTTAAAAAAATAAGATTAGATAAAACATGAAAGATATCACAGGTATATTAAAAAGGTAGAAAATCATAGTTTTACTCAATGTTCTTCTTAAATTTATCTGGGATAGAAAACAGTTTAGGCAGTGTACTTTCCAATTTAATACTACACATACTTGTGCATTCCCAACTTCCATCAAAGTAGCCATGAAACTTGAGTCACCAAGTGCAGATCTAGAACAGATAGCTGAGGGAGAGGACAGGCTATCAGAAAGTTAATGACTTGGCCTGATGCTATTGTTTAAAGGAACAAGGAGGGCATTCAAACCTTAATGGAAGTATTTAGTCCTTGAGACAAGGAGACATACTTTCATTTTAATCAGCTTTTCCTGCAATCTATTCTAAGAGTTTGCTGGGTTAACAAATGACAAACTTCAAGTTCTTAGCTCACAGGAAAAAGAAACCATTCCCTTTCCATGTTCCTCAAACCAGAACTTTCCGTACACAAAAGAACTATGCCACCAGGCTCAAAGTAAGACTGTAAGTTTTTTTTGGGTTTTGTTTTGTTTTTTGCTAGATTGAAGCTCCCTGAGGACTTATTTGCCTCATTCACAGTTGTTCCCAGCATCCAGTACTTAATAGATGTTTACTTAGTGTTTGTCGGACTGAATTGAATATTGTTGTTGTTAGTTGCAGACGAGTTGGCTCTGACTCATGGCAATCTTACGTATAACAGAATGAAACATTGCCCGCATCATCTTCATGGTCATTGGTATGTTTGAGTCCATTGTTGTCAGTCCATCTGATTGAGGGTGTGTCCCTTGTTTTTGCTGACCTTCTACTTTACCAAACATGATGTCCATTTCCAGTGATTGGCCTTTCCTGATGACGTGTCCAAAGTAAGTGAGTTAAAGTCTCACCATCCTTGCTTCTAAGGAACATTCCAGCTGTTATTAGAAGGTAGCTTTAACTTGTTGGATCATTTTAGGATTCCTAACCCTTGTGGTGTAGTGGTTAAGAGCTACAACTGCTAACCAAGAGGTCAGCAGTTCAAATTCACCGGGCACTCCTTGGAAACCATATGGGGCAATTCTGCTCTGTCCTAGGGTTGCTATAAGTCGGAATCGACTCAATGGCAACGGGTTTTTATTTTTTTTAATTAGGAATCCTGTGCTAGCAGTCTTAGGAAAATAAGACGAAGATTAAAGGAACAAAAACAAAACCCACTTGCCACTGAGTCAGTTCCAACTCATGCCAACCCCATGTCTGCAGAGTAGAACTGCACCCCATTGAGTTTTCAAGCCTGTGACCTTTCAGAAGCAGTTCACCAGCTTTACTTCCGAGGTGCCTCTGGGTGAGTTTGAACCGCTCACCTTTCAGTTAGTAGTCAAGCACTTAACCACCCAGGCTAACTGCACCACCCAGGGACTCCAAAAAGGAGGATACCTTGTAGGAAAAAAAGGGTCTCGGTAAAATGCTTTTAAAGGTTAGAATATTGTATTCTAGTTCAGAAAAGGGAGGAGGCATCATCAGGATCTCACTGACGTAAGTCAGGATAATTGCCCTTGGCTCTAGCCTGGGTACTACTAGCCCCCCAACACTGACAGAGGAGATGGCCACGGGGATAGCATAGGCAGGTAGAGACTGTTGCCCCCCCGTGCCATGTGGAGTGGAATGTGGTACCTTTTGGAACATCAAAGTTGACCCTGGGAACTTATGTAAGCTTGGCTTAGTTAGTTTTCAAGTTACCTCTGGGAATGCAGGGTTTATTGTAAGGATACCCAGGGATTGCAGCTGAAAACAGACGGGTCAGGAATTGAGGCAACACCAGCTTCAACCGGTACTGCCTCAGCATATCTTCTGTACTTGGCTGCTTGCTTCATTTCCCTGTCTCCACCCACCAGCTTCCCTTGTTGATGCATCTGCTCCTGTTCCCACACTAACAGGCAGATCTCTTGATGTTTTCTGGTTCTAATTGGTTACAATATGCCATAGTAATATGTTACAACTTAGCCAGTGGACTGGCTGCCCTCAGGTCATAAACGCCTGTAGTTGGGATCACAAGGTACAAATGTGGCCACAATAAGTCAGGGATTGGGTAGGGCAGTTCCATTCACCAGAGAATGTGAAGGGGCAGGAGCTTACATTTCAAGGACAGAGGTTCCCCTGGTTTTGGGCTCAGGCTGGTAGTGCCTTGGTGACACTCTTTTTATTCACATATATTACACAGCAAGTAGAGGAGAGGGCAAGAGCAGAGGCTCTTTCTTCAGACCAGAGGGAAAAACTCACAAAGAATGCACATAACTCACAGTTGTTGCCTGAGCATCCTTAGGTCCCCCACAGAGATGGAATTTGTTCTTCTGATGTGCGAGGTGCCTAATACTGGTGTCTTTTGGGGAGGCAGTGTTGTATGGTGGCTAAAAGCATGAGTTTAGGACTTCTTGGGTTCTAATCTCAGCATGGCCACTTGCTTTGTAATCTTGAATAAATCACCTCTCGTCAGTTTTCTTAGTTATAAAATGGGGATAAAATTTATCTTTTACATTGTTTAAAACAAAATTCTGATCGTGTTACTCTTCTACCTAAAATCTTGCCTGGGCTTCCCACTGCTTAGGATAAAATCCCAAGTGCTTTCATTGACTGACGAAGCCCTGAGGGCTGTGCTCTCCTTGGCTCTATAAGTTCATTTCCTGACCTTCACCCCGCCTTGCTCTGCTGCAGCCACACAGGCCTTCTGTGTACTTGTTGACACTTTAGGCATGCTCCTGCCTCAGCATCTTTGCTTTAGCTGTAACTTCTGCCTAGAAAAATCTTACCCCAGGGAGCTTCAAGAGTCACTCTTTGGTCTCTGTCAAGTCTGTGCTGCAATGTCACTGTCTCAGTGAAGCCTGCCCTGGCTACTCTGTTTAAAATTGTAACCGCCACCCTCTTCCCTGCATTCTAGATTCCCCTTCCCTGGTCTATTTTTCCGTAGCACATCTCCCTTTGTAACACAGCCCATAATTAATAATTGATCATGTTATTTTCTCTCTCCCACAGGAGAATCAGCCCCAGAGAATGGGGGTTTTGTTTGTTCCCTGCATGGCTCTGTCTCTAGTACCTAGAACAGAGCCTGGCACAGAGTAGGTGCTCAAGAACTAGTTTTGAATGAATGAAAGAGTGAATGTCAGCTTCCTTCTGGCTTCATTTCCTTCCCTTACAACCTCATCTTTTGACAGTTACCTGAATCACCCTCTCACCTTTCATTCATTCATTTGTTTGTTTAACAATAATTTAAATATTTGTACTGTACCAGGCACTGGAGATGGAGCAGTGAGCAAAACTAAGTCACCTTTCTGACATAAACAATACTATAACGTTAGCTGCAGCCCTGGTGGTACGGTGGTTAAGAGTTCAGCTGCTATAGGGTCGCTAGGAGTTGAAATCAACAGCAATGGGTTTGGTTTTTTTTGTTTGTTTGTTTATATATATACATTTATAGGTAAGGTAGAAACTGCTACTTTAGATAGGGTGGCCAAAGAGGCATCTCCATAGAAGTGGTGTGTGAGCAGAAGCCTGAGTGAAGTGAGGTGGTGAGTCATGTGGCTGTGGGGAAAGAGTGCTACTGGCAAGAGAACAGCAAGGCAAAGGCCCAGTAGCAGTGGCATGATCGGCATGTTGTAGCACTCACCCAACAAAACCACAACCTGCCATTACCACACTTATACCTGATTCACTGAACCCTGTTGGAGGAACTCAAGCCACTGGGCAGACTGTGTCCCTGTAGATCTACTGTTTCACCTCCTGGATGGGTTCTCAGCTCTGCTCGTCTTGTTCTTAGCTCCCTCTCCCACTTGCCTCAGCAGCTATTCCAAAGATGCACTCCTCACTCAAACCAACAATAATGAAAATAACAATACGAAAAACTAACCTTTATTCAGAATCCCTGGGTGGTGCAAACAGTTAGTGCTTGACTATTGACCAAAAGGTTGAAAGTTCGAGTCCACCCAGAGGTTTTTTGGAAAAAAGGTCTGGCAATCTACTTCCAAAAAATCAGCCATTTGGAGCACAGTTCTACTCTGACACACATGGGGTCACCATAAGTCGGAATCGACTCAACGGCTGCTGGTTTAACCTTTATTCACACTTTGTATAGCTCAGGCAACATGTTAAGATTTTTTGCACATGTTTATTTCATTTAAGGGAGCTCTGGTGGTGCAATGGTTAAGCGCTTGACTGCTAACTGAAAAAGTTAGCAGTTCAAACTCACCAGCTGCTCCGCAGGAGACAGATGTGGCAGTCTGCTTCCCCAAAGATTAAACCAAACCCACTGCCGTCTAGTCGATTCTGACTCATAAAGACCCTATAGGACAGAGTAGAACTGCCCCACAGGGTTTCTAAGGAGCCGCTACTGGATTCAAACTGCTGAACTTTTGGTTAGCAGCCAAGCTTCTTAACCACTGCACCACCAGGGCTCCTGTGTAAAGATTACAGCCTTGGAAACTATGGGGCAGTTCTACTCTGTCCTGTAGGGTTGCTATGAGTCGAAATTGACTAGACAGCAATAGGTTTAAAGGGCTTTTTAATCTCATTTAATCTTCACCATAAACATATAGATTAGCTATTGTTATTTTAAAGGAACCCTGGCGAGATGTATAGTTCAGGAGGACTGACTTCCTCAATTCCTTCTTCCAGGAGTGGGCGCATGATCCAGGCCAGGCCAGAATACTACATCAGGGTTGGTGCTGGCCTCAGGTTGATATAGGGATGGGCACCTCACCTAATCCACGCCAATCAGAGTTCTGCCCTGAACTTTCTCTTGGAGCTCTTAGGAAAGATGTGTTCTATCTTGTCAAGATTATTCTTGCACTGCTGGTGACCATCTTGTCTACCATGAGGAAAGAACCTGTCTAAAAGGTGGAGAGTGATATGAAGCCCTGATGTCATTACTTGATCTAGGTCCAAAGGTGCTTAGAATCAAGTCACTCCCTGACTTTTAAGGTACATGAGCTAAGAAATTCCCTTTTTGCTTATGCTAGTTGATTTTGTTTCTGTCACTTGCAATCAAGAATTCTAATACAGACTTAGAGTTTTCAAAGAGCTTTCACGTGCATTATTTCATTTGATCCTGTGGCTCTTGAGGACAAGGTATATACTTGTCTTGCTCATAACTAAATTTCTAGGACTTAGCACACTGTGGTGGTTTGTGTGTTGCTGAGATGCTGGAAGCTATGCCACTGGTATTTCAATTACCAGCAGGGTCACCCATGGTGGACAGGTTTCAGTGGATCTTCTAGACTGGGTCAGATTAGGAAGAAAGGCTGGTGATCTACTTTCAAAAATTAAACCAAACCTGTTGCCGTTGAGTCAATTCGATTCTGACTCATAGTGACCCTATAGTGACTCTATAGGACAGAGTAGAACTGCCCCATAGGGTTTCCAAGGAGCAGCTGGTGGATTTGAACTGCTGACCTTCTGGTTCGCAGCCGAACTCTTAACCACCGTGCAACCTTATGGATCACAACAGAACTTTGTCAGACTCGCTTGCTTTGGACACGTCATCAGGAGGGATCAATTACCGGAGGAGGACATCATGTCTGGCGAAATAGAGAGCCCATTGGAGATCCTCAGGGAGATGGATGGCACAATAGCCACAATAGACTTGGACACTCTGGCAATTGTGAGGATGACACAGGGCAGGGCTGGGCAACATTTTGTTCTGTTGTACATAAGGTCGCCATGAGTAGGAGTCAACTCAGTGGGAGCTAACAACAACAAGGTATATAACATGTGCTCAGACAAATTGGTTGAATGAAGTGGGCAGTATATGTGTTATTATTAACCCTACTTTATAAAGCATAATACTGAGATCAGAGAGCTAGTTAGATGGTAGAGTTGGATTAGAATGGACAAGGTTAAGAGGATATGATGAAAGCCTAAACTGGAGGAGGGGAAGGGCAGTGTAAACAGAATGGACATAAATTACAATATGGGTGGTATCATATCAATTTTAGTTTTTGTTCTGGAGTTCTGCAATAGTTCCTGTCTCTCCCATCAACTCTTGCCCCCTACAATCTACTCTCCACTAAATATCTAGAATGATATTGTTAATTTAAGGTACCGTAAAAATGGCTTGGGGTGGGGCGTGTCTGACCTCCTCCAACCCTACAAGGGGGAAGGAGAACCAAGATCCACAACTCAAGGCTGATTCCTATGAGGTGAGGCCAGGCAAGCCTGTTTGGTCTGCCATCTTTACTAACTCTGACACCAACTGTCCCTCGAACAGCACTCTACTTCTCTGCTGGGTTCGATAATTCATTGCAATGGCCACACAGAACTCACAGACCATACTCACAATTATGGGGTTTATTAGGGAAGCAAACAGTTAGAATTCAGGCTCAAGTTCTTTCAGGACACAGTTGTTTCACCAGGACAGCTTTTCCCCAGCTGTGCCCAGAGGCACGCCTCTCCCTGGCCCCAGTGTCTACCCAAAGGCACTTAGCTTTCTCTCTCCGTGGGCCAGGAAGCCCACTGTGCCATCTCCTGCCGCCATGTCTCTCCTACTGGGCTCCTCCTCTCTGCTCTGTAATTGGCTCTCTTTTAAGGCAAAACTGACCAATCCCCTTGGTAGGCCACAATTACCCTATCACATAATCACCTGCGTGGGAGTTACAAGACCAAGGCTAGAAAGGCTACACACAAAAGTAATTAATCGCACCACAGGCACCAAATCAGATCCTGTTACTCTTCTACTTTAAGCGCTCTCCCACAGTTTCCCCTTTCATTCATGAATAAAGCCCCCAAATCCTTAACATGTCCTACAAGTTCCTGATAATCTGGCTGGCCCTGCTGGTCCTTTAGCTTCATTCCCTTCTACTTTGCACTACATCCCCTCTGCTCCAGCCATAATAGGTTTCTTTTCATTCTAGAAAAATGCAGTTCTTTCCCACTGCGTGCCTTTGCCTGCAACACTCTTCCTCCTTCATTCTTCACCTAGTCAATTTCTCCTCTATATTAAGTTTCAGCTCCAACATCATTTCTTCCAGGAGCCTTACCTGAATCCCCATTCCCTACTTTCAAACTAGATCATGCCCTGGGTTTTTATTTCATAACACCTATCAGTTTGTAATGATTATCAACTATAGACTCTCCAAAAGCCTACCAGACTAAGCTGTTGATCAAGTAGAAATTAGAAGGGTTTCAGAAGGGAGAAGTCAGGATATTTTCAGGGTTTTGGGATTTGGGCTCAAGTGGTTAAAGGGGATCTGATTGGGGCTGAGCAAAGTTCTTTATATAATAATTTAGGATCGGCAAGCAGAGTGAGGTGAGAATCTTGAAGCAAATCTTGATAAGTAAGCAGTTGTTTGATGAGCAAGCAGTTTGCTTCAGTAAGTGGTCTATTGTCCTGAGAACCTGGCTTTTTGAGCAGCTTAAAATTCAGATAAATTTATTTTCAGGAAGTTCTTAAAGCAAATAAAGGTATTTTTTATTATACAGTCTTAGCTCCCCAGGCAAGAATTCCTGGAACAACCAGTGAAGTTGTGCTGATAGTAGGTGGGCTTTGTTCTTAACCTGGAGTCATACTAAATGCAGACAGTCTCAGTTCTCATGATGTACCTATGTTTCTGTCTCCACTCCACCTCCCCACCAATAGCACTTGTGGCAGTTTCAACTATATACTTGATCAGTCCATCTCTGCCACTAGACTGTGTGCTCCTTGAGGGCAGGAGCCACGCCTAGTTTGCTAACCATTTTATCCCCTGTTATAGTACCTAGTACATTAAGGGTATTCAACTAATATTTACTGAATAAGGTGATCTTGGACAACAGCCTGGACGGGAAGATGGGGATAAAATTTAGAGATAACTTTGTTCACGGTTCCGTGTGATTATGGTTCCAGTGATGCCAAGATGGGTGCTGGGACAACACGTTTAGGAGGGTAAATAAGAAGTTCCACTTTGGGAAAACTGAGTTTCATTTCCAGTGGGAAATAGACATCTGGGATTGAGGAGAGATAAAAACTAGAGCAGTAAGTGCAAATTTTATGAAATTTGTTTATTCAGAATGGTTTTTAAAATATCAAAGCAACATGGAGCCATGTGAATGCTATCATTGCTACAAATCTTACCTTTTCAGAAAAAAATCTTCCTTAAAATCCATTCAGATTGAGAGTCTTCCTCAGTCTGGCTAGCACAAGACTTATTAAAATGTACTAGATTATAAAGATGATAGTAAATACATACATAGCACCTCTTGTGCACCAGGTGCTGCTCTAAGTACTTCACTTCCATTAACTCATTAAACTTCATAATAACCCTATGAGGTAAGTGCTACAATCATCTTTACAGATAAGGGACAGAAAGAACTGAGAGAAAACTGCTTGCAACTACGATAAGTAGGACTGGCTACGTTAGCATAACTTTACTGTTCTGGAAAATTCAGAGCCCCTGGTGGCACAGTGGTTAAGAGCTTCAGCTGCTAACCAAAAGGTTGGCAGTTTGAATCCACCAGCTGCTCCTTGGAAACCCTATGGGGCAATTCTACTCTGTCCTGTGGGGTCGCTATGAGTCGGAATCGACTCAATGGCAACGGGTGTTTTAAGAAGATAAAGTTGCAAAAAATTTCTTTCAAGAACATTCTGAAAACTCATTTATCTGAACAGTAGACTGCTCAACTCGGCAAACAGGACTGCTTATCACTGGGTCATCTACTCATCAAGATTCACCTCAAAACCCTTGCCTTGCTGAGCTCACCAGTCCTAAACTATTATATCATAAACTTGGCCCAGTCCCAATCAGGTACCCATTCTGAAAATCCCACCTGAAACCAGACCCTAGAACTTATATATATCCACCTTTGAGCTTTCCACTCGGAGACAAGACTAAGAACCTGTCAAGGTGGTGTTTTCCCTTACTGCAGTAAGCAATCAACTTGGCTTTGCTTTACCAACAGGTTATTTTGGTGGTCTTTTCAGAGAGTCAGCGGTTAACAGAGCCAAGAAATTAATGCCTTGTACCCACTACTTTGGTAATGGGTTCACTAATGTTTATGCAGAGAAGGAAGTAAGGCTGGATTTGCTACCCAAATGGTCATGCATTTCACTTGGGTGAAGAAAATGAAATTTTAGGAAAATCAAGGGCAGAATTCTTTGTATCTGTTGTAGAGCTCAGCATAGTGCTTAGGTCTACATTGAACTGAATTGAATTGAATATGAACCTGCACTAAAAGACAGAAACAAGATACTTAGATGAGTATAGCCCAAAACATCATCAAAACTGGCCTGGTGAGAATGAAAGTCAGAGTGAGTAAGGTCTCAAATACTGTCAGAGATTAAAAGGACTAGTTTTGGCATCAGAAATGGGTTTTAATTCTGGCTTTACCATTTACTGGTGATTTGACCTTGGGCAATTACTTTCTCCAAGCCTCAGCAGCTCACCTGTAAAATGGGAATAATGTTAGTACCTACATCATAGAGTTAATGTGAGGAGTGAATAAGTTAGCATATGCCAAGAGTTTATTACAGTGTAATTGATTATATTTATTGCAATTATTATAACTCATGGCAGTATTTTTGGGCTTGGGAAGAGGGAAGATATGATCAGTGGGATACTTGAAGGGGGTTGGAGAATTTAAAAAAAAGAAACAAAATGTATTACAAGCAAGAAATTCATGATTGGATTTTACTATAATAGTTTACTATCTTTCCAGGAAGACTGGTTACCAAGGCCAGAGGGACCCTTTCTCCAACTAAATGCTCTCTCCATTTGTATGTTGAAGCACTGTTTTCCCCTCAAGAGGGCTGCCTACACAAGGTTAAGACTCTAGCAGAAACTTGACCTTAGAAGGTCAACAGTTGAGGACCCTGAGAGAGAGATGAAATCTGTCAATTGAAACACCTAAGCATTTTGTGAGGATGTGTAGGAGGTGGGTACTTCTGTTTAGTTGATCCTATCACTAGTGTTAAAAAACATGAGCTCACTGAGCCTCAGGTGGTTCCTTTCCAAACTTGCTTATTCACCAACCAAGCAAGTCCTGCCCAGAAGTATGGAGAAGAGGTGATAAGTGAATCCAGGGCTTACAGCATGTCATACCATCTTGGAGAAAGAGATCACTTTTCTCATTATTTCTAGAACTACAGAGCTAATATTTATTTTGTGTTTGCTTTGCTTTGCTATGCTTTGCACGCAGTATCTCATTTAACGCTTCTCACAAACCTTTCCAGTCGCGATGGTCCCCATCATTGAACTCCTACTTGATTTACTTGTGGTTTCTTTCTTTCTTTTTTTTTTTTTTGTACTTTAGATGAAAGTTTACCGAACAGACTAGCTTCTCGTTAAACAGTTAGTACACATATTGTTTTGCAATATTGGTTACCAACCCCACAACATGTCAACACTCTCTCTTCTCAATCTTGGGTCCCCCTCCTGCCTTCTAGTCCTTGCCCCTGGGCTGGTGTGCACCTTTAGTCTCATTTTGTTTTATGGGCCTGTCTAATCTTTGGATGAAGAGTGAACCTCAAGAGTAACTTCATTACTGAGCTAAAAGGGTGTCTGGGGGCCATATTCTCAGAGTTTCTCCAGTTCCTGTCAGGTCAGTAAGTCTAGTCTTTTTTGTGAGTTAGAATTTTGTTCTACATTCTTCTCCAGCTCTGTCCAGGACCCTCTGTTGTGATCCCTGTCAGAGCAGTCAGTGGTGGTAGCCAGGCACCAACTAGTTGTGCTGGACTCAGTCTGGTGGAGGCTGTGGTAGTTGTGGTCCATTAGTCCTTTGGACTAATCTTTCCCTTGTGTCTTTGGTTTTCTTAATTCTCCCTTGCTCCTGAAGGGGTGAGACCAGTGGAATATCTTAGGTGGCTGCTTACAGGCGTTTAAGACGCCAGATGCCACTCACCAAAGTAGAATGTAGAACATTTTCTTTATAAGCTATGTTATGCCAAATGAGCTAGATATTCTCCGAGACCATGGTCCCCACAGCCCTCAGCCCAGTATACTTGTGGTTTCTTATTAAATACTCACAACTTTATGAAAGAGTCCTGGGGCAAAGAAGAATTCAATGACTTATGAGCAGATAGGAGAGATGTGGTGTGGTATTTGCCCAAACGGCGGGAGCAGAGTATAAACCACCAAATTGCTGTCAAGTTGACTCTGACTCATGGGGGCTCCCTGTGTGTGAGTAGAACTGTGCTCCATAGGGTTTTCAATGGCTGGCTTTTGAAAGTAGATCACTAGGCCTTTCTTCCAAGGCACCTTTGGGTGGACTCGAATCTCCAACCTTTCAGTTAGCAGCTGAGCACGTTAATCGTTTGTACCACTCAGGGACTCTAAAGAAGAGTATAGAGGAGCAACAATAACAAGTTCAAAGTAAGAAGGAGTGAGAGGATGGAACATGGCAGGTTGAACAAAGAGAATGACCAAGATCTCTATTTTAATGGTCTGGACGTAGATAGTAACTACACATCCAGAGGAGAGTCTCTAAATATAAAGACAGAAGTCTTGAGGGTGGGTGAGATTATGGGTCTGGAAAAGGTAGAGTATTTCCTGTTTCACTTGGAAAATTGGGCAGTTTTCCAGACCCCAAAAGAATTCTTGGAATTAGGTTAAAAGTTGTAAGATAGATTGTCATATATAGATTGTCACATTCACCTCCAATTTTAATTTTTGTGACTTAATTTTTAACACTCAAAGATGCCATCCACATGGGTTTTAATAACTTTCATTCCATCTCTTATTTCTTTATAAGAGATACGAGAGTGATTCCTGTCTGTGCTAGTTAATACCAACCCTTCTCAGAACAATCAAAATATAAGTCAAAGTTCTTCGAAAGCAACTCAAAGGCAATTGCTAAGCCATGTCAGTGTTGTGAGGTAAACATAAATCCTTTTACAAATGTCATAACTTGTTGAACTATGTGTATTGCCAAGTTTCAAACTTAAAAGTCCATTAAGCAATCTTAAAAGAAGGAACACTGTCCTAGGAAAAAATGAGCAAGCACTATAAGTGGCACAAAATTCAGAGGAGGGAGAGATTGTTAATTGGAGGCCTCAGCAGGTGAGGTTTGAGTTTGGTCTTGGATGAGTAAATGAGGACGGGTGGAGGGTAATGACTAGGGGTTTGGTGTCAGTAGAATGATAAATAGCCTAGTTTGACTGAGGTGAGTGAGGACTGAGGCTGTTGGGGCTGGATGATAGATGCAATGCTATAAACTATCTGGTTTGCTTTCTAAAGGGAGCCATTAAAGACTAGTTAGAGGAGCAATTTCCTTTGCTATGACTGAATGATGTGAAAGGCATCTGAGCCAGATAACATCCCTCTGTCCTATAGATACACTCGCCACCTTTCTCTCCCTGTTTTCTCTGGCTGCCATGCCTGTAGAAGCTACAGTATCAAGGGGCTTTCTTTTTTTTTTTTTTTAAATTGTTGTGCTTTAAGTGAAAGTTTACCATTCAGGTTAGTCTGTCATACAAAAGTTTATG
The DNA here is from genome assembly GCA_030035585.1 of Dugong dugon. Taxonomy (NCBI): domain Eukaryota; kingdom Metazoa; phylum Chordata; class Mammalia; order Sirenia; family Dugongidae; genus Dugong; species Dugong dugon. Next base: position 49,962,927 of record CM057465.1, read on the forward strand.
CATACATTGTTATGTGACCCTAGTTGCTCTCCCTGTACTATGACAGCACCCACCTCCTTTCTACCCTGGATTTCCCGTGTCCATTCAACCAGCTCCTGACCATCTCTGCCTTCTCACCTCACCTCTGGACAGGAGCTGCCCATTTAGTCTCATGTATGTACTTAAGCTAAGAATCACACTCTTCACAAGTACCATTTTATGTCCCATAGTCCAGTCTAATCTTTGTCTAAAGAGTTGGCCTTGGGAATGGTTGTAGTTTTGGGCTAACAGAGAATCCAGGGGCCATGTCTTCCAGGGTGCTTCCAGTCTCAGTCAAGCCATTAAGTCTGGGCTTTTTACTAGAATTTGAGTTCTGTACCCTACTTTTCTCCTGCTCCATCAGGGACTCTCTGTTAGGTTCCCTGTCAGGGCGGTCATTGGTGGTAGCCAGGCACCATCTAGTAGCCACGCACCATCAGTTCTTCTGGCTGATGAAGTCTCTGGTTTATGTGGCCCTTTCTGTCTCTTGGGCTAATACTTTCCTTGTGTCTTTGGTGTTATTCATTCTCCTTTGCTCCAGGTGGGTTGGGACCAATTGATGCATCTTAGATGGTTGCTCGCTAGCTTTTAAGACCCTAGATGCCACTCACCAAAGTGGGATGCAAAACATTTTCTTAATAAGCTTTGTTATGCCAAGTGACCTAGATATCCCCTGAAAGCATGGTCCCCAGACCCCTACCCCTGCTACTCTGTCCCTCAAAGTGTTTGATTGTATTCAGGAAACTTCTTAGGTTTGATTTAGTCCAATTGTGCTGACTTCTCCTGTAGTGTGCGTTGTCCTTCCCTTCACTTAAGATAATGCTTGTCTGCTATCTAGCTAGTGAATGTCCCTCTCCCTCCCTCCCCACCTTCATAACCATCAAAGAATGTTTTCTTCTGTGTTTAAACCTTTCCTTGAGTTCTTATAATAGTGGTCTTATGCAATATTTGTCCTTTTGTGACTGACTAAATTCTCTCAGCGTAATGCCTTCCAGATTCCTCCATGTTGTAAAATGTTTCATGGATTCATCGTTGTTCTTTATCGTTGTGTAGTACTCCATTGTGTGAATATACATACCATAATTTGTTTATCCATTTGTCCATTGATGGGTACCTAGATTGTTTCTATCTTTTTCCTATCGTGAACAGTGTCGCAATGAGCATGGGTGTGCATATATCTTTTCGTGTGATGGCTTTTATTTCTCTAGGATATATTCCAAGGGATGGGATTGCTGGATCATATGGTAGTTCTATTTCTAACTTTTTAAGGAAGCACCAAATCAATTTCCAAAGTGGTTGTACCATTTTACTTCCCATCAACAGTGTATAAGTGTTCCAGTCTCTCCACAACCTCTCCAACATTTATTATTTTGTGTTTTTTGGATTCATGCTAGCCTTGTTGGGGTGAGATGGTATCTCATTGTAGTTTTGATTTGCATTTCTCTAATGGCTAATGATTGTGAGCATTTCCTCATGTGTCCAGTAGCCGCCTGAATGTCTTCTTAGGTGAAGTGCCTGTTCATATCCTTTGCCCATTTTTTAATTGGGTTATTTGTCTTTTTGTTGTTGAGGTTTTGCAGTATCTTGTAGATTTTAGAGATTAGACGCTGATCAGATTTGTCATAGCCAAATTTTTTTTCCCAGTCTGTAGGTTGTCTTTTTACTCCTTTGGTGAAATCTTTTGATGTGCATAAGTGTTTGATTTTTAGGAGATCCCAGTTATCTAGTTTCTCTTCTGGTGTTTGTGCATTGTTACCTATGGTCTATACTCTGTTTATGCCATGTATTAGGGCTCCTAGCATTTTCCCTATTTTTTCTTCCATGATCTTTATTGTTTTCAATTTTATATTTAAGTCTTTGATCCATTTTGAGTTAGTTTTTGTGCATGGTGTGAGGTATGGGTCTTGTTTCAGTTTTTTGCAGATGGATATCCAGTTATGCCAGCATCATTTGTTAAAGACACTGTCTTTTCCCCCAGTTAACGGACTTTGGGCCTTTGTCAAATATCAGCTGCTCATAGGTGGATGAATTTACATCTGGATTCTCAATTCTGTTCCATTGGTCTATGTATCTGTTGTACCAGTATTAGGCTGTTTTGACTACTGTGGCAGTATAATAGGTTCTAAAATCAGGTAGTGTGAGGCCTCCCACTTTGTTCCTCTTTCAAGGGTCTTTCTTGCTCTCTAGTTTGGCCAATTGGGTGACTTACAGGAGATTAGAGAAAAGAGGTGGATGTTCTGAGGGAACTTATTTTCCAAGCACCCTCCCTGCAAAGTCACCTTGGGCTGCTGCAGTCCATACATGAAGCTTACAACTCCTCTCGGCCTTTGGGTTCTGATAACCACAACTCCTCTTCTGGTTGGGCTAAGGGTGGTAGCAGCTCGGCTTGGGTACTGCCCTATGCCTGTTCCCTACACCCTGCCACACCTTTGTAAATAGTCCCTTTATTAAACTTCTTCAAACTCCACACTCTTCCTCTTCTCACAGGTGTCAGGCTTGCATCATGGTCTACAGAATCTACCTGCCTACTCCTGCTCCCTCATCCCTTTATTGTTCATAGGCACAGTCTCTAATATATCACTTGCATTTCTAACTCTACGTTTTTAAAATATAATTAATTTTAGTTTTGTTGTTGTTGAGAATATACACAGCAGAACATACACCATTTCAACAATTTCTACATGTATAATTCAGTGACATAGATTATATCCTTTGACTTGTACATTTTCACTCTCCTTTTCCAAGTTGTTCCTCCCCCATTAACATAAACTCACTGCACCCTAAGTTTCCTATCTAATCTTTCAAGTTCCTATTGTCAATTTAATCCCACCTGTTGTTGTTAGGTGCCATCAAGTCAATTCCAACTCAAAGCAACCCTGTGTACAACAGAACAAAAACACTGCCCAGTCCTGTGCCATCCTCACAATCTTTGATATGTTAGAGCCCATTGCTGTAGCCACTGTGTCAATCCATCGCATCAAGGGTCTTCCTCTGTTTCTCTGACTCTCTATCTTACAAAGCATTATGTTCTTCTCCAGGAACTGGTCCCTCCTGTTAACATGTCCAAAGTACATGAGACAAAGTCTCACCATCCTTGCTTCCAAGGAGCACTCTGGCTGTATTTCTTCCAAGACAGACTTATTCATTCTTCTGGCAGTCCATGGTATATTCAATATTCTTTGCCATTACCGTAATTCAAAGGCATCAATTCTTCTTTGGTCTTCCTCATTCATTGTCCAACTTTCACATGCATATGAGGCAATTGAAAATATCATGGCTTGGGTCAGGTGCATCTTAGTCCTTGAAGTGACATCTTGGTTTTCAACACTTTAAGGAGATCTTTTGCAGATTTTCCCTGTGCAATGTCATTTGATTTCTTGACTGCTGTTTCCATGGGCATTAATGGTATATCCAAGTAAAACGAAATCCTTGACAACTTCAATATTTTCTCCGTTTATCATGATGTTGCTTATTGGTCCAGTTGTGAGGATTTTTTCCCCCCATATGGATAAATCTAAAAAGAGCACAGTGCTCAGGGCAGACATTCATTACTAGTTAAGCTAAACTATTGTTTGGTTTTAAGAAGACTTCAGGGGATATTTTTGGTTTAGGCTTTAAAGATTATCGCAGGGCAATAGTTTCAGGGGTTTAGCCAGCCTCAATGGCTCCTGAAATTCTAGATTCCATGAGAATTTTAAATTCTATTCTGCATTTTTCCCCTTTTGATCAGGATTCTTCTGCAGACTCTTGGATCAAGATATTCAGTAATGGTAGGCAGGCACCATCGAGTTCTTCTGGTCTCATGGCAGAGAAGACAGTTTTTCATGGAATCAATTAGGCACACATTCCATCTCCTCCTCTTATTCTTGACTGTCCTTCTTCCTCTGTTGTTCCAAGCAAATAGAGACCAATTGCTGTAACTTGGATGGCCGCTTGCAAGCTTTTAAGACCCCAGGCACTATGCAATGAACTAGGAAGTAGAGCAGAAGCACTAAACATAATATTAGGCCAATTAACTGGGATGTCCCATGAGGTGTTTGTAAGCAGCCTCAGCAGCTACTCTTTTTTTTTTTAATCATGAAAAAGAGTTCAGAGATGCTCTTCCTTTCCAATCTTGTTGTAAGTGTATCTATCACATAACTTTTGCAAATTCTACTTTTTACAGGTGTACAACTTATTGACAGCAATTACATTAATCAGTTGTGCAACCCTACCCTTAATCAATGTAATTCTTCCATCACCGTAAACTGAAACTCAGTACTCCATAAGTAATAACCCAACCCCTTTCCTCCCTCCTACCCTTGGTAACTACTAATAAACTTTGGTCTCTTCATATTTGCCTGTTCTTGTCTTTTTATATAAGGAGGTGTCTTAGTCATCTAGTGCTGCTATAACAGAAATACCACAAGTGGATGGTTTTAATGAAGAGAAGTTTATTTCCTCATAATCAAAGTAGGCTAAAAGTCCAAATTCAAGGTGTCAGCTCCAGGGGTCGGCTTTCTCTCTCTTGGCCTTCTCATCAGTGTTCCCCAGACTAGGAGCTTCTCGGCACAGGGACCCCAGTCCAAAGGGTACACTGTGCTCACGGCACTGTTTTCTTGATGGTATGAGGTCCGCCGTCTCACTGCTCACTTCTGTCTTTTATATCTCAAGAGACTGCCTCAGGACACAATCCAGTCTTGTAGATCAGGTCCTGCCTTACTAACACAACTGCCACCCATCCTCCCTCATTAACATCATAGAGGCAGGTTTACAACATACAGGAAAATCATACATTACCAGGAATCATGGCCTAGGCAAATTGATACACACATTTTTGGGGGGACATAATGCAAACCATGACAGGAGGTCATAAAATATTTGTCCTTTGTGATTGACTTATTTAACTCAGCATAATGTCTTCAAGCTCCATCCATATTGTAGCATGAATCAAGACTTCATTTCTCTTGCTGACTGAGTAGTATTCCATTGTATGTATGTACCACATTTTGTTTACTCTTTCATCCATTAGTGGGCATTTAGGTTGTTTTCACCTTTTGGCTATTGTGAATAGTGCTACAACGAATATTCGTATACCAGTATCTGCTGAGTTTCTGCTTTCAAGTCTTTTGGGTATATACTTCGGAGTGGAATTGCTGGGACTTATGGTAGTTCTATTTTTAGTTTTTTGAGGAACTGCCACACTGTTTTCCACAAGGGCTCTGCCATTTTGCTTTCCCACCAGTGATGGATAAGTGTTCTAATTTCTCTACATCCTCACTGACATTTGTGATTTTTTTTTTTAATCTTAGCCGTCCTAGTGGGAGTGAAATTGTATCTCATTGTGGTTTTGATTTGCATCTCTCTGATGGCTGATGATGTTGAGCATCTTTTCATGTGTTTGGTGGCCATTTGAATACCCTCTTTGGTGAAATATCTACTCAAGTCCTTTGCCCATTTCTTGATTAGTTTGTTTGCCGTTTTGTTGTTAAATTATCAATATTTTTTATATATTTTAGTTATTAGATTCTTATTGGATGCATGATTTCCAAAGATATTCTCCCAGTTGGTAGCTTGTCTTTTCACTTTTTTTGATAAAGTCTTTTGATGAACAAAAGTTTTTAGTGTTTATGAGGTCTCATTTATTTATTTTGTCTTTTGCTGTTTGTGCTTTTGTTATTATATTAGATAATCCATTGTTAAAAATTAGGGCTGACAGCCTTGCCCCTGATTTTTCTTCTAAGAATTTTATGGTTTTAGTTTTCACGTTTAGGTCTTTAATCCATTTGACTTTGTTTTTGTGTATGGTGTGAGATATGCATCCTGTTTCATTTTTTTGAATGCAGAAATCCAAATTTTCTAACACCATTTATTGAAGAAACTCTTCTTTCCCTTCAAATAGACTTAGCACCCTTGGCGGAAGACTCATTCACAATCTGCAATATGCAGATGACACAACCTTGCCTGCCGAAAGTGAAGAGGACTTGAAGTACTTATTGATGAAGATAAAAACTACAGCCTTCAGTGTGGATTACACCTCAACATAAAGAAAACAAAACCCCTCACACTGGACCGATAAGCAACATCATGATAAATGGAGACAAGTTTGAAGTTGTCAAGGATTTCATCTTACTTGGATACACAATCAATGCTCATGTAAGCATTAGTCAAGAAATCAAATGACATATTGCATTGGGCAAATCTGCTGTAAAAGACTTCTTTAAAGTATTGAAAAACAAAGATGTTACTTCAAGGACTAAGAGGCACCTGACCCAGGCCAGGATATTTTCAGTTATCTCATATGCATGCAAAAGCTGGACAATGAATACTGAAGACTGAAGAAGAATTGATGCCTTTGAATTATGGTGTTGATGAAGAATACCGAATATACCATGGGCTGCCAGAAGAACGAACAAGTCTTTCTTGGAAGAAGTACAGCCAGAGTGCTCCTTGGAAGTGAGGATGGTGAGACTTTGTGTCACATACTTTGGACATGAAAAACATAATGCTTTGTAACGTAGAGGGTCAGAGAAAAAGAGGAAGACCCTCAATAAGATGGATTGACACAGTGGCAGCAACAATGGGCTCAAACATAGAAAATATTGTGAGGATGGCGCAGGACCAGGCAGTGTTTTGTTCTGTTGTACATAGGGTTGGAACTGACTCAACGGCACCTCACAACAACTCCTGTTAAAAATCAGTTGACCATAGATGTATGGGTGTCCTAGTTATGTAGTGCTACTGTAACAGAAATACTACAAGTGGTTGGCTTCAACAAACAGGAGTTCATTCTTTCACAGTCTAGTAGGCTAGAAGTCTGAATTCAGGGCGTCAGCTCCACGGGAAGGCTTTCTTTCTCTGTCGGCTCTGCGGGAAGATTCTTGTCATCAGTCTTCCTCTTATCTAGGAGCTTCTCATCACAGGGAACCCGGGTCCAAAGGACGCACTTACTGCCTGCTCTTCTTTCTTGGCAGCGTGAGGTCCCCCTGTCTCTCTGCTCACTTCTCTCTTTTATGTCTGAAAAGAGATTGACTCAAGATACAAACTAACCTTGTACATTGAACTCTGACTCATTAACATAACTGCCTGTAATCCTGCCTCTTAACATCACAGAGGTAGGATTTACAACACATAGGAAAATCACATCATATGACAAAATGGTGGACTATCACACAATACTGGGAATCATGGCCTAGCCAAATTGATAAACATTTTGTGGGAACACAATTCAATCTATTAACAGTGAGTTTATTTATGGGCTCTCATATCTATTCCATTGGTCTATGTGTCAGTTGTTATACCAGTACCAGGCTGTTTTGATTACTTTAGCTGTATAATATGTTTTAAAATCAGGAAGTGTGAGTCCTCCTACTTTGTTCTTTTCTTTCAGCATCGCTTTAGCTATTTGGGACCTCTTGCCATTCTATATAAAGTTGAGGATTTTTTTTTCTTTTTTTGGTAAAGAAGGCTGTTGGAATTTTGATTGAGATTGTATTGAGTCTATAGATCACTTCTGGTAGTACTGACATCTTAACAATATTAAGTCTTCTAATCCATGAACATGGAACATCTTTCCATTTATTTAAGTCTCCTTTAATTCCTTTCAGCAGTGTTTTATAATTTTCATTGTATAAGTCTTTCACATCCCTTGTTAAATTTATTCCTAGGTATCTTATTATCTTAGATGCTATTGTAAATGGAACCATTTCCCTAATTTCCCTTTCAGATTTCTCATTGCTAGTGTATAGAAAACCAACTAATTTTTGCCTGTTGACCTTGTAGCCTGAAATGTTGCTAAATTCCTCTGTTAGCTCTAGAATTTTTCTTGAGGATTCTTTGAGATTTTCTGTATGTAGGATCATGTCATCCACAAATAGGGATAATTTTACTTCTTTTCCAGTCTGGATACTTTTTATTTCTTTTTCTTGTCTTATTGCTCTGGCTAGGACATCTAATACAATATTGAATAGAAATGGTTAGAGTGGGTACCCTTATCTTGTTCCCAGTTTCAAGGCACAAACTCTCAATCTTTTTCTGTTAGGTATAATGTTGGCTGTTGGTTTTTCATATATGCCCTGAATCATACTGAGGAACTTCCCTTCTATTCCAATGTTCTTGAAGGTTTTCATCAAGAAAGGATGTTGGATTTTATCAAACGCTTTTTATGCATTCGTAGAGATGATCATGTGATTCTTTTCCTTTGTTGTATCGATGTGGTGTATTACATTGATTGATTTTCTAATGTTTAACCATCAATGCATTCTTGGAATAAATCCCACTTGTTCATGGTGTATGACTCTTTTAATATGCTGTTGGATTCTGCTTGCTAGTATTTTGTTGAATATTTTTGCAAATATATTCAAAAGGGATATTAGCCTGTAGTTTTATTTTCTTGTAGTGTCTTTGTCTTGTTTTGGTATTAGGTTTATGTTTACTTCATAGAATGTATTAGGGAGTCTTCCTCCCTTCTCTATCTTTTGGAAGAGTTTAAAGAAGATTGTTGTCAATTCTTCTCTAAATATTTGGTAGAATTCCCCAGTGAAGACATGTGGTCCAGTACTTTTTATTGTTGGGAGGTTTTTGATCACTGATTCAATCCCATCACTTGTTATGGGTCTGCTGAGATTTTCTATTTCCTCTTGAGTCAGTTTGAGTAGGTTGTGTGTTTCTAAGAATTTGTCTATTTCATCTAGGTTATCCAGTTTGTTGCCATATGGTTGTTCATAATATTCTGTCATAATTCTCTCTATTTCTGTTGGGTCAGTTGTAATGTCTCCTCTTTTATTTCTTATTTGGTTTATTTGCATTTTTCTCTTTTTTTTCTTTGTCAGTCTAGCTAAAATTTTGTCAATATTTTTTATCTTTTCAAACAACCAACTTTTAGTTTTGTTGATTCTATTTTTCTATTCTATTTTATTTATTCCTGCTCTGATCTTTATTATTTCTTTTTTTCTGGTAGGTAAAGCTTAGTTTGCTTTTTTCTTTCTAGTTCCTCAGATTGTTGATCCTAACTCTATCTTGATGTGTGTTCCCTGATGCAAGCTCCTTGAGGGCAGGGCCATGCCACGTAATTCTTTTTATCCTCCACAGCACCTAGTATAATACATTATACATAATAACTTCCTTGATTTTGTTTCATCAACAAGCACTTTTCCTTGATGGCAAATTAAATTTCAGTAGCTGCCAGTCCTGGGGAAGCTCTGGGTCCAAAGGTCCAGAATGATTCAGGTCAAGGTTGGCTTTAGAGCATCAGTCTCACTAACAGATTTTGTTTAAATGAGGATTCTTGAGCCCACTCCCAAAGATTATGATTCAGAAGGTATAGAGTAGGAACAGGATACTCCATTTTTAGTGAGCACCTCCCAGGGAATTCTGAGCCAGGTGGTCCTCAGACCACACTTGAGATATATATCTTTTTTTTTCCCATTCAGATAAATATATTTAAAATTCTAGCTGTGATCAATTGAAAAGCATTCTAATTAATTATGTGAAGTTAATTATAGATTTATAGACTCTTGAATTCTACTTATGACTAAATGAAGTAGAATGCATGATTACACCCATATTTGTTGCAGCACTGTTCACAATAGCAAAAAGATGGAAACAACCTAGATGCTCATCAACAGATGAATGGATAAACAAACTGTGGTACATACACACAGTGGAGTATCTTGCAAAGATAAAGAACAGTGATGAATCTGTGAAGCATCTCATAACATGGATGGAACTGAAGGGCATTACGCTGAGTGAAATAAGGACAAGTATTGTATGAGACCTCTACTGTAAAAACTCATATAAAAGTTTACACACAAAAAGAAACAATCTTTGTTGGTTACCAGGGATGGGAGGGGTAGGGGGGAACTATAGATAAGTGGTAACTTTGTTGAAGGGTAAGACAGTACACAATACTGGTGAAGCCAGCACAACTTGTACAAGGAAAGGTCACGGAAGCTCCATAGACACTTCTGAACTCCCTGAGGGACTGAATTTCTGGGCAGAAGGCTGTGGGGACCATGGTCTCAGGGAACATCTAGCTCAATTGGCATAATAGTTTATAAAGACATTGTCCTACATTCTACTTTGGTGAGTAGCGTCTGGGGTCTTAAAAGCCTGTGAGCAGCCATCTAGGATACTCCACTGGTCTCATTGCTTCGGGAGCAAGGGAGAATGAAGAGAACAGGATACGAGGAAAAGATTAGTCCAAAGGACTAATGGACAACAGCTACCACAGCCTCCCCTAGACTGAGTCCAAAACAGCTAGATGGTGCCCAGCTACCACCACTGACTGCTCTGACCGAGATCACAATGGAGGGTCCTGGACAGAGCTGGAAAAGGATGTAGAACAAAATTCTAACTCACAGAAAAGAGACCGGATTTACTGGCCTGACAGAGACTGGAGAAATCCTGAGAGTATGGCCCCCGGACACCCTTTTAGCTCAGTGGTGAAGTCACTCCCACGGTTCACCGTTCAGCCAGGGATTGGACAGCCCCATAAAACAAAACAGGACTAATGAGGCACAGCAGTCCAGAGATGAGGACTAGAAGGCAGGAGACGACAGGAAAGCTGGTGATAGGGAACCCAAGTTTGAGAAGGGACAGTGTTGACATGTTTTGGGGTTGTTAACCATTGTCATAGGGCAATATGTGTACTGTTTAATGGGAAACTATTCTGCAAACCTTTATCTAAGGTGCAAAAAAAAAAAAGAATTATCTATGTGAGATCAAATTGACAACAGCAACTCAATAGGTTTGATGGGAAGCCTAGGGGGCAGTGAGTTGAAGATAATGGTGATGGAATAATTTGGAAAAGGATAGTGAGAATAGTGGCACAACTGGAAGAATGTAATCGATGTCACTGAATTGTACATGTAGAAACTTTTGAAATAGTGTAACTTTGGCTATGTATATTTTCACCAAAAAAAAAAAAAAAAAGTCCTCCAAGGTTGAGAAGGCAGAGTGTTGACATGTAGTTGGGGTTGGTAAGCAATGTCATAAAACAATATGTGTACTGACTGTTTAATGAGAAACTATTTGTTCTGTAAACCTTCATCTAAAGTACAATAAAAAAAAATTTTTTTTTAAAAGAATGCATGATAAGCATTGCGTTTTGTACAAAATAGTCCCAAATATAAGCCACACCACCATCTGATTTTCATTATTTTAACATCTTTTAACCTATTGTATTAACTCAAAATGACAATGATTGTGTTAGTAAAAAAAAAAAAAAAAAGTACCTTTAAGAAAGGAGGAAACTTTAATTGAAAACCTTAAAGTCCACCTGTAAATAAATGAATCCAAATGGATGTTTACAGCTTTAGTCTTCCTGTGAAGCTCCAAATCCACACTTCTAGTTTCTTTCTGGGCTTTCCAAATCAATGTTCAATTTTATTCATAACCAAATAATACATGCAAGAGTAAACCCAGAAACTTCTCAATGTATCCTTTTGAGTACTGTGGTGGGTGAACATAACCAAAAATAATAACCCAAATATCATCAACAGATACTATATTCATACATTGAAATAATAAAGAATACAACATTAAAAGGGAAGAAATAATTGATACATGCAAGAACATGGAGAATATAAAAAACATTTTTTCCTTTGTTTTTCTAGATTTTGTTTTTACTCAAACTTTATGTTTTTCTTCTTTGTTTTGATGAGTAGTTTGTTAACTTTCTTTGTGGTTACCTTGAAATTTACCTTTATCTTCCTAGGTTTGAACCAGTCTATTATTACTTGGCATCACCTTGCCTTCCTCTCCATTAGAAAGTTCTATACCTACACTGTTTTCTCCTTTTTATTATTCTGATGTTGTTGTCATTTACAGATTAACCTCTCTGGTTCCCTGTTGTAATTCTTTTGGTTTTGGATAGTCCTTGAGAGCTCATTTTCTAGGTTGGTATCTGGCTGTTACTATACTGCCTCTTAGATTCAGCCTGTGGTCTGATGTTGTTTGTTCTCAGATCGAAGGACTCCCTTTAATAATTCTTGCAAGTTTGGTTTGGTTTTTACATAGTCCCTTAGTTTCTATTTGTCTGGAAATGTCCTAATTTCACCATCATATTTTAAAGAGAGTTTTGCAGGATATATTACTCTTGGCTGGCAATTTTTTTCTTTCAAGGTTTTATATATGTCATCCCCTTGCCTTCTTGCCTGCATGGCCTCTGCTGGATAATCCGAGCTTAGTCTTATTGCTTCTCCTCTATATGTGACTATTCATTTTTCTCAAGCTGCTCTCAGGATTCTTTGTCTTTGATTTTAGCAAGTGTGATTATGATACACCTTGGTGATTTTCTTTTGGGGTCTATGCTTTATGGGGTTCGTCGAGCTTCTTGGATGGTCAGCTTTTCATCTTTCATGATATTGGGGAAGTTTTCTGTCAGCAGTTCTTCAATGATCCTCTCTGTGTTTTCTGTTTTCTCCCCCTGCTCTGGAACTCTGATCACTCACAGATTTTTGCTTTTGATTGTATCCCACATAATTCTCAGGGTTTCTTCATTTTTCTTCATTCTTTTTTCTGATTATTCCTCAGAGTTGTATCCAAGTGTTTGTCTTCAATTTCACTGATCCTGTCTTCCATCATTTCAAATCTGCTCTTCAGCCCTTCTATGACACTGTCCATTGCTGAAATCTTGGTTTTTATCTTTTGGATTTCTGATTGTTGTTTTTGTATGATTTCTAGTTGTGAATTTATTTTAGCATTTTGTTCCTGTATTATTTTCCTGAATTCTTCCATTTTTTTGTCTGTATTTCCATGAATTTTTCTGCCTTTTCCATGAATTTGTCTATTTTTTCCTCATTTTTATCTACTTTTTGCTTCAACTCTTGGATACCTCTGAATATTAGAGATTTGAATTCCCTGTCAGGTAGCTATAGTGCCTTTTCTTCTACTGGAAAGTCATCTGGTGTTTTATTTTGGATGCCTACTAGAACCATCCTGTCCTGTTTTTGTATATGTTTTGATACTGTCTTCCGGGCATTCAGTGGTTATTTTCCTCATTTATTGACTGTAGATTTGTTTGTTTCTACCTGCATTTTTGTTTTATTTGGTTATGTCTGAGTAGGCGACCTGTGCATTCTTTGTCGTTTGCTCATCTGTAGACACGATATTTTTCACCTCCTTTTCCAATGGGCAGGGTTAGTCACTCAGGTGTGGTACAGCAAGGCAGGTCCAGCTTAAAGGGAGTTGCTGGGATGGGTTTCTGTGGCATGCACTAGGGCTGACACAGTGGGCTGAGAATCAGTGCAGGGTAGGTTCTGGTAGTCCATGCTGCTTGGGGGTGTGATGTTCAGCACACTGTGCAGGTAGGCAGGAAGGAGGGGGGAGATTGTGATGTGTGGAGCTAACATGGATATGGGAAAGAGGAGAGAGGAACAGGAGCCAAAAACATACAAATAAACAAAAAAGTGTGCTAAGGGAGCTTGCTGTAGGAGTGGAGAGATGAGAGACTGAGAAGTGGAGAAAAACAAAAAGGAAAGAAAAGAAAAATGGTAAAAGAAAAAAATGAATAAATAAAAATTAGGAAAAAAAAAAAAAAAGAGTCCTCGGGGATCCCACCGGTGTGGCTGCAAGGACTGGGGAAGTTGTAACCCAGCTGTGAAGTACAGCCTGGCTAGAAGGGATAGAGGCATCACACAACATGAGGTATTCAGGAGACAGGAAGAGAAGGTAAGTATAGAGAGATGAGAAACTGAGAAATGAAGAAAGACAAAAAGGGAAAAAGAGAGAGACTAAAACAAAACAAAGAAACAAACAAAAAAGAAATGCCCCCAGGGATGCCACTGAGGTGTGCACAGAGTAAGGGAGTAGATCCCAAGCCACACAGTACTGCCTGGCTAGAAGGGGCTCTCAAGCCAAGAAAAGAAAAAGAAAACAAACAAACAAATCAAAACAGAATAAACAAAAAAGCACCGAGGGGTCCCACCAGTGTCGCGTCACAGGCTGGGAAGCAGTTTCACAGTTGAGCCATGTTTCACAGCCTTTCAGGAAGAAGCAAAGATGGGACACAGGGCCAGGTAATTGAGAGAGAGGAGGGGGAGGTGGTGAGAGGTAAGGAAGAAATCTAAAGAAGTGGAAAAAAGAAACACCAGCAGCCAAAAAATGCCACTCAGGGTGCCGGCCAGTGTGGGCAGGTGAAATCCAAGCAGCTCTTGGATGAAGCTGGTGCTTCCCAGCCAAGAGACTGTGGCTGCAGGAAGCAGAGGACCCTGAGTGGGGGTGAAGAAGGGTGAGGGGTGGGAAAGTGTATATCACTGGTTACCAGTTGTTCTGTCTCCTGCTGGAAGCTCCGTGAAGCTGCTTTCTCTTACCCCTTGTTTGCAGATCTCTGATAGGAGTCCAAGATGGCAGATCCATGCTGCGTTAGCTGGTAGGGGAACTCTGCATGTATCTCTCCTTGATCTCTGTTCTCTGTCAGTTTCTTATTCCATTCAGTGCTTGGCTGAGTTCTTTATCTCTTCATTTGATGCTTAGGGTTTCAGGATTGATGTGCGTCTCTGTTGGACTTAGTTTTTCAGATTTTTGCTGTGGAGGGATGGCATGGTGCTTCTGTCTACAGCGCCATATTGCGTAGAAGTCTCAAAAACATTTTTTTGAGATACGTATCTTTTGAGAATGACTACACAGCTATGAAGTTCTCCCATCCCACCCCCAACCACTACCATAGTCAGTGGTTTTAGGTGTCTCTATGAAGCTGGAAGAATCTTGGCATCTCAGGACCTGGCTCTATCTTTTGGATATGTTTCAATCCAGCTTTTAAAATAAATAGGGCCCCAAAGGTAGAGAGTAAAGATTGCCTTAAGCCTGGAAGAGACATAAACTGGCAGTTATTACCAGCTGACGTTTGGGTATGGGCTGGGATTATGAAAGGTAAGCAGATAGCTCATTTCACAATGTGGATGGCTGGCGTGTGAGTCATTGTGGATGCACTAGTTCAATTTAGTCCAACACTGTCCCTCTTTTGTTCCAGCAGAATGTCTTCTGTTGATCTCTTATTCCTCCTGCAAGGGTAATCTCAAATATCTTTCCCAGTCCTCCAAGTACACGCCTTCTTCCAATATCCCATTGTGCCTGTACCTCCTTCCATGACAGTACAATTGTATTTAAATTGCTTGCTTTTTGTGTATCTTTTCCGCCTATTAGCCTGCAAGTTTTGGGGAAGTGAAGACCACTTCTTTTGGTTTCTTTACCCTGATGCCTACCGTATTACCTAGACCATTGTAGGAGGTCAGTTGATGGTATAGATAAGTGTATGGATGGATGGATGGATGGATGGATAGATGGATGGAAAGATATATGGAAAGTAAGAAGGATGGGAGAATGAAAGTAGGGATGAATTAAAGATGACTGGACATCTTTCTGGGACTGCTTTCTTTTGCATTACTTCC
Source organism: Dugong dugon (assembly GCA_030035585.1). Classification (NCBI taxonomy): domain Eukaryota; kingdom Metazoa; phylum Chordata; class Mammalia; order Sirenia; family Dugongidae; genus Dugong; species Dugong dugon. The sequence continues at coordinate 49,978,313 of CM057465.1, forward strand.
CACACTCACATCCAATATCACAGTAACTTAAAAGAAGAAGATTGTCACAGAAATATATATTCATTTGGTTTGTGGTTTCAACCAAATTAAAATCTACTTTAAATTAATTGAAAATATTTATGAGAACATTAAAAAATGTAGATTGTATAAAATTGTGTGATGTAGTGGGTTTTGGAAATAGTCTGAGGTTAAAATCCCACTTTGCTACTTACAGTTTTTGTAAATTCAGTTTCTTCATCTGTCAGTGGGATCAATAATATTTACATCATAACATTTTTGTACACCCTCGTCAAGTGTCTGGCACATAGTAATGGCTCAATAAATATGAAGTACCTTCTTCTCTGGCCAAAGCTTAATAGAATCCTTATATTTGGAGATCAAAACCATGGCATCATTTTTATTTTTTAATTTCCAAATGCACAGACATAGATTGGATGCTCTGTAAATACATGTTAGATGAATGAGAAAAGTGTTTCATTGCTTTTGGCTTAGTCCAAATTCTAATTTTAGTTCCCTTCAGTGTTAGGAAGTGAATTTCAAAGCATAGCAACATGACTCAAAAGAATTAGGTTTTCTATCCAGAAATCTTGATTTAAATCATCAGTGGTTGACTTTTCAGAAAAGTGCAAATGTTGGCATTATCTTCTTTATTAGCAATTTGTAAAGAACTGGGATCTCACACAGCTGTGTGCAGCTCAAAGATGTACCAAGCAAAGAATAAATTTCCTGCCCACACAAACTCAAGGCAAAAAACCACAAGCTGTCTTACATTATTCTGACAGCCCAAAGCCCAAGAAAGGTTTCTTGTTTTTCTCATAAGGAAACTTGACAAAATTATAAGAATTTCCCACTAGACAAAATTATAAGAATTTCCCACTATGTGTAATTTTTACCTTTTGGAATTATTGAAGCAGATGATACATTTGTTTTAATAGAGGCTTAAGACTCAAGGGAGGAGCCCTGGTGACACAGTGGTTAAAGAACTCTGCTGCTAACCAAAAGGTCAGTGGTTCAAACCCACCAGCTGGTCTGTGGAAGAAAGATGTGGCAGTCAGCTTCCATATAAGATTTACAGTCTTGGAAATCCTATGGGGCAGTTCTGTTCTGTCCTATAAGGTCACTATGAGTCAGAATCAACTCAGCAGCAGTGGGTTTGGTTTTTGGTTTAAAGACTCAAGAGTTTACAGAATTTGACAGATCTCACTCTAGCAATTCAGCAAAAAAAAAAATCCCTGTTTAAGCCTCAAGATCAGGGGCATGATATGGACTGGGTCATCAACCCCTCTCCAAGATGCATTCTGATAGTTACGAGTTCTTGGTACTCACAATTGTAGTTGAAGCCCAAGTCAGAGGAGCCAGGCCTCCTCAAAATCCTACTGGAGCCCACTTCTTGTAGAATAGACAGCAACAGGAAAAGATGATTCAACAGTGGCAGTTCTGCCTTCAGCTCCATTTACTGGAAGTTATCAGTACAGAACAGTGAGAGAGGGCTGCAGAAATCTCATAGTGTCAGTAAAGCTGAGTATTAGGCCAGGACCAAGGAAATTCATCTATTGGGCATTACTTATGTGAGAGACATTTAACATTACTATCAATGTATGCATTTATTTTATTTATATCCTGACTCTTTCTAAAAGGCATGGAAAGTTGGTTATAAGAAAACAACTAAGTTAAATGGGGATACTATACAATAGGAACTAAAGATGAAGCCAGAAGAAGGTAGTACATATAGTGCACTCCATTAGTCCCAAGATGGGAAGACCACAGATGTGGGGAAGATAAGGAGCTTATTTTTGAAAATGTTGATTTCCAGACAGCTATTAGACATCCAAGGAGCCCTGAATGGCACAAACAGTTAAGTGCTGGTCTACTAACTGAAAAGTTGGCAGTTTGTACCCAACTAGAGGCACCTCAAAAGAAAGGCCTAATGATCTGCTTCCCAAAGATCACAGTCATGAAAACTGAATGGAGCACGGTTCTACTTTGCAACGCATGGCGTTGCCATAAGTCGGAATCAACTCGATGGCAACTGGTTTGTTTTTTTTGGTTTTGGATTAGACATCCAAGTAGAGATGGCAAACAAGCTTTGAATATACAAGCCTGGAATTCATAAGAAGAGTATGGGCTGGAAATAAACATTTGGATGTCACTGGCATATAGATTTGTATTTAAGGTCATAATGAGATCACCAAGGAAGTGAGTAAAGATAGAGAAGAGGATCAAGGACTAATCTCTGAAGCACTTCAACGTTAAGAGTAAGGAATCAACGAAGAAGACTGAGGGGGAGTAACCAGTAAAATAGAATATAACAAAGAGAGTGTGGTGTCTGGGAAGCAAGTGAAGGAAGTATGCCAAAGAGGAAAGAGTCACCAACTGTAGAATAATGCTGCTAAGTCTAGTTTAAGGACTGAGAATCTGACGATTGCATTAAAAAATATAGAGGTCATTGGTGATCTTGACAAGAGCTGTTTAGGTGGAAACTTAGGGGCAGAAGCCTGATTGTAGTGGATTTAAGAAAGAAAATGAGGAAAGGAATTAGAGAGAGTATAGATATCTCTTTGAGGAATTTTGTCTCAAAGGGGAGTTAAAAAATGGTATGGTAACTGGTGGGGGGAAATGAGTTCAAAAGAAGGTTTATATGACCATGAGGATAAGCCAGCAAAGAGTAAAAAGCTGATGATTTAGGAGAGAGGTGACAAATTGCTGAAGCAATGTCTGTCTTAAGTATCCAGGGCTGCTATAACAGAAATACCACAAGTGGATGGCTTTAACAAAGAGAAATTTATTTATTCTCTCACAGTCTAGGAGGCTAGAAGTCCAAATTCAAGTGCCAGCCCCAGGGGAAGGCTTTGTTTGTCAGCTCTGGTGGGGAAGGTCCTTGTCATTAATCTTCTCCCATTGAGGAGCTTCTCATAGCAGGGACTCCGGGTCCAAAGAACATGCTACACTCCTGGCTCTTGTTTCTTGGTGGTAAGAGGTCCCCCGTCTCTCTGCTGGCTTCCTTCCCTTATATCTCAAAAGAGATTGGCTCAAAATGCAACCTAATCTTGTAGATTGAGTCCTGCCTCATTAACATAACTGCTGCTAATCCCACTGCATTAACATCATAGAAATAGGATTTACAACACAGGAAAATCACATCAGATGACAAAATGGTGGACAATCAGAGGATACTTGGAATCATGGCCTAGCTAAGTTGACAGATATTTTTGGAGGGCACAATTCAATCTATGATCATGTCCTTGCTTAGGTGAGGGAGCCTGGGATCTGGTGCACACAGGGAGTTAAATAGCACATATCATACCTCCAACTCCAAGCAGGAAGACAGGGTGTGTGGGTGCAGATGCTTACAAGTCAATGTGGTGGTGGGGTCAGCTGAAGTTCTGATCAATTCAATTTTTTAGTTAGGTAGGAAGGAAGGTCATCAACTGAGAGCATATCTATGGTAGGAGGTGTTGGAGGTTCAAGGAAAGAGAAAAAGATGTAAAGTAAGCACCTTACAAAGTGGGATAGTGGATGGATGGGAGGTATACAGTATGAATTCCTGGCAGCATCACAGGGCCAACTGAGGTTTGTTGTCACAAATTCAAAGTGAGATCAGTCAGAGCGGTTGTGTCTTTCTCCAACCAGCTTTAAGGTCAGGTGCCAAGTAGGCAAGGAGGTGAATTTAATGAGGGTATGATGAAATGGGAGATAGGCAATGGAGACTGTTGTTGTTAGGTGCTGCTGAGTCCATACAACAGAACGAAACACTGTCTAGTCCTGTGCCATCCTCACAATTGTTGTTTGAGCCCATTGTTGCAACTACTGTGTCAATCCATCTCGTTGAGGGTCTCCTCTTTTTCACTGACCCTCTCCTTTACTTAACATGATGTCCTTCTCCAGAGACTGGTCCCTCCTGATAACATGTCCAAAGTATGTGAGACAAAGTCTCACCATCCTCGCTTCTAATGAGCATTCTGGCTGTACTTCTTCCAAGACAGACTTGTTCTTTCTTCTGGAAGTCCATGGTATATTCAGCATTCTTCACCAACACCATAATTTAAAGGCATCAGTTCTTCAGTCTTCCTTATTCATTATCCAACTTTCCCATGCATATGAGGCAATTGAAAACACCATGCCTTGGGTCAGGTTCACCTAAGTCCTCAGGGTGACATTTTTGCTTTTTAACACTTTAAAGAGATCTTTTGCAGCAGATTTGCCCAGTGCACTACATTGTATGATTTCTTAACTGCTGCTTCCATGGGCGTTGATTGTGGACACAAGTAAAATGAAATCCTTGACAGCTTCAGTATTTTCTCCATTTATCATGATGCAAACAAGGATGTAAACAAGAGAGTGATTATAATGACTGACCATGACATTTAAGCTAAGAAATGAGAGTGGTGAGAACACATCAAGGGAATGAAGGACAGTGAAAAGTTTTTGGGTTCACTGGATAGAATATTTTGGCAAGCAAAAAGCAGAAAATTATCATGTGTGATGGCTAAACTTTATACCCAGTGACCCTGCCCAATAGTAAAACTCAGCCTTATGACTATGTCAGATAATCAATTCCTGCTCCTTTGAGCTAGAAGTCTTCTGGGAGAAAAGGAGAGATAAGCTTGGAATGGGAAAGAAGAGAGAAATACCCCCTTAACCAATAATATTCACAAACTAAGACAAGATTATAAATGACATTCTTTGTACCATCACTACAGTAAATGCAAAAGAGAGTTTCATAGAGTTCTTTTTTTTTTTCTTCTTCTTACAGCAGTCTTCAGTGGAGGCTTCTGGAATCATGCTAAGACACAATTCTGACATTAAATTTAGTACCATCTTGTGATTGTCCTAAGGAAGGTGGGATCAACAACCCACTGTCTAAAAATTAGTTCAGTTGTCAAGACAGATGATGCCACACATGCACTTAGATAGTACAAAGGGATTCATTATTGACACATTGAGGCTTTCTGGGGAGAGCAGGGAAGTCTGCTGGAGAGAAGGAAGGTGCACGTGGCTTTGGATTTTTCGGAGGTTAAGGGATGGGGATGGGGTAAAGTGAACTTCTCTGCTGACACCAATGGAGCGCACAGGCTTTCTTACGTCTTGCCCAGATATGGGCAAAAAGGAGAAGGGAGGGGTTGGACCTGACAGCTGTCAGTAGTCAAATACAAAAAATGGAGTCAAAGTTTTTATTACAAATATATACCACACATCTGTTAGGCAACAGGTATAAGCATAGTGTTTAAAATCTTAAATTTTGAAGTCAGACTGGAGTTTAAATCCTCTTTAGCTGTGTGACCTTAGCTCTTTGACGTTAGGCAAATTACTTAGGTTCTCTGCTACATTTCAGTTTTCTCATCTGGAAAAGGGCAGCAAAAGTAGTTAACTCCTGAGTTGTTGTGGGGCTTAATGTTGCTAAACTGCTTAGCTCAGCTTTACATTTCAGCTAGCTGCACACACTAATTTATGAAAATTCTGTGATTGACATTTCCATTTAAGGTATGTGTAATCTTCATCACTAAGCCATGTCATGTTGGTAATGGCTTCAATTTTTCTGCCAACCTCTTGGTTAGCAGCCATACCTCTTAACCACTGTGCTATCAGGGCTCCACAAATAATTTACTTCTCTTAATTTTGAAAGCATATTCAATTACATGTTCACTATACAAAAACTAGCTTTTTACTTTGTGCTGTTCTGTTTAAGCTCCTCTAACAGTTAATAAGGTTTCCTGGGTGGTGCAAACTGTTAACGCGCTGGACTGTTAACCGAAAGGTTGGTGGTTCAAGCCCACTCAGAGGCACCTCGGAATAAAAGGCTACTGATCGACTTCCAAAAAATAAGCCTGTGGAGCACAGTTCTACTCTGACACACATGGGGTCCCCATGAGTCAGAATCAACTTCATGACAACTGGTACTGGCTAATAGTTAATAGTTAAAAAATAAAACAACACTAGAAAAAAAGGATAGAATCTTGGGTAAATCTGTTTGTGAAGTAAAGCATTCTTTTATCTTAGGTATTTTTGAAGTTTAATTTTTCATATACGGATGTTCTTAAATTATAGAATATGCTTAGTTCATTTTAAGAAAGTAAAGGCATGACTCTGATATTCCTCAATTAAGTGTTTATTGCTATCTCTGATATGCTCAACATTCATTGATTCACTGATCAAATAATTATTGAGCATCAGCTCTGTTTGAAACACTGGGACAGAACCCGGAGATTATGCAATGTGAATAAACAGATACAGACTCTGCTGTCATGGGGCTTGGCCGTCTAGTGAAGGAGATGGACAATCAAATAATCACACTTAAACAGCCAGGGTTCTTGGTTGCAAAACAAAGAAACCAGTCTAGTTACTCTAAAGGGAAAAGTCAGTTTTGGAATGATGTTGCATGGTCCACAGTGTAATGGTTAATTTTATTTGTCAACTTGGCTAGGCTATAGTGGCCAGTTGTTTGGTCAAACACTAGATAGATGTTGCTGTGAAGGTATTTTGTAGATATGGCTAACATTTACATCATTTGACTCTGAGTAAAAGAGATTATCCTTGATAATGACTACCAAGTGGGCCTCATCCAATCAGTTGAAGGCCTTAAGAGCAAAATCTGAGATGTCCTGGAGAAGTATTCTGCCTCAAGACTGTAACATAGAAATCCTGCTGGAGTTTCCAGCCTGCTGTCTCTCCTATGGATGTTGGACTTGCAGGCCCCCACAGTCATGCGAACCAATTCCTTAAAATAAATCTATCTATCTATCTGTATTGGCTCTTTTTCTCTGGAGATCTCTGACTAATACCTGGAGAATTCTGACAATACTAATATTGACACGGATACCATGCTTAGAAAATGGATCCTTACTAAGGGAACCTGGGCTCCTGAATGAGGTCAAAGACCAGTCAGGGCATTTCTGCTGCCCTGCTGAAACTTGCTTCTGAAATCACTGCCACCCCAGGACATTAATTCTGCCAGTGCAGCCACCACCACTGCCATAACGATCCCTAAGCAGCCATTGCCTTTTTTTTATGGCACTTGCTCTATGTTCAGCACTCAGCAGGGGTATCCAGTTGGCTGAGTTTATGTCTTACATCTACAGACTTGCTACCAGGTTGAGGAGGTCAGGTATCTGTGCCCTTGGTTTTCTGTGCTGGGAGGTGGGAAATGCTGGGCAGTGAACTAACAAAACAAGCACAATTAACATCCACAACGCACTCAAAGAAAAGATTATAATGGTTGTTAAGTGCTTTGAAGGGGCACCGGATAAGGCATTCCTATGGAGAGAGATATTCAATATCCTTGCTGCTTCACAGTCCTTTTTTAAGGCTTGAACTGCTGGTGGCACTGCCTTTGGGTCAGCATCCTAGTCCGGAGCAGTGTTTCCCACACTTGGGCCATTCCCATGCCTCCTTCCCCACGTGGCTGTCTCTGCTCAACATCTGGACTCACCTTTACATACACTCCCTTTTTAAAGTAAACACAAGGAACTGCCATAAATAGAATAGTAAGAATAAATCTAGGAAACCATTGTACAACATTGTGAGTAAAATTAATGTAACTGAATTGTACACTTGAAAATGGATAAAATGGCAAATTTTATGTTATATGTATTTTTACCACAATAAACTTTTTTAAATGCAAAAAAAAAAAAAAAAAAAAAGAATAAACACAACTGACAAAACGAAACAATAGAGACCTAGCTAGATACTTTTCTGAAGATTCTAAGGCGGTGGACCACTTTCAGCAAGTGTTGGGTGTTAAAAATATAATGGTACCAATCAGAGACTTTATTCTTGGCCTTATTAGAAAGATTAAAACTGTATTGAAAAGGGACAATTTTTTAAACTTTGTATTTCAGTTTTTTTTAATGTTCTCTGGGCACCATTGTGGAGCCCTGGTGGCACAGTGGCTAAAGCGTTCGGCTGCTAACCGAAAGGTCGGTGGTTTGAACCCACCAGCCTCTCTGGGGGAGAAAGATGTGGCAGTCTGCTTCCATAAAAATTAGGGTTTCTATGGTGCAGTTCTACTCTGTCCTACAGGATCACTATGAGTTGGAATCGACTCGACGCAACAGGTTGGGCACAATTTAAAGTTAACTTTCATACCACTAGTAGTATAAGTTTCATGCTTTGGGTGATAATTACTTGAAAGAGCATGGGCTTAAAAATTGGCAAGACTTGAGTTTGAATTTCAGCTGCCTCACTTATTAGTTCTATGATTTCAGGCACATTATGGACGTCTGTGAGCCTCAGCTGCCTATCTGTAAAATGGCTGCAATAATACCAATTTCCCTGATCTATTACAGAGTGCCTGCTAAACTATATTGTGCATATGAATCACTTGCAGATCTTGTTAAAATGTAGATTTCTGATTCAGTAGGTCTGTGATGAAGTCTGAAATCCTGCATTTCTAAAAAGATCTCAGGTGATGCTGATGCTTCCCTTTTGTGGGCCACACTTTAATTAGCAAGGTTATAGATCTGTGCTGTCATTATGGTAGCCAGCAGGCACATTTGACTATTGAGCATTTGAAATGTGGCTAGTGCACCTAAGAAAGGGAGTTTCTACTTTTATTTAATGTTCCGTTATTGGAAATCCTTTTAGTATATTTGGAACAATGTGAGTATGTGAATCTACCTTTTTGGCCGTTAATTTTATGAAATCTAAATACTGAACATGTATTTCCAATGAAAATTTAACATACAAATTAAAATATGCTCTACATGGAAAATACATACTGGATGTTGAAGGCTTAGTTTAAAAATGTAAAATATTGTATTAATAAATTTTCTATTGATTGCGTGTTGAAATTATAAATTTTGGGTGTAATGGGTTAAATAAAATATCTTATTAAAATTATTATTATTATTATTTTACTTTTTAAAAGTGCTAAACCAAAAAAACCAAATTTGTTGCCATTGAGTGGATTCCAACTCATACTGACCCTATAGGAAAGAGTAGAATGCCCCATAGGGTTTTCAAGAAGCAGCTGTGGATTCGAACTGCTGACATTTTGATTAACAGCCTGTCTTAGTCATCTAGTGCTGCTATAACAGAAATATCACAAGTGGATGGCTTTAACAAAGAGAAATTTATTTTCTCACAGTCTAGTAGGCTACAAGTCCAAATTCAGGGCATCAGCTCCAGGGGAAGGCTTTCTCTCTCTATCTGCTCTGGAGGAAGGTCCTTGTCATCAATCTTCCCCTGGACTAGGAGCTTCTCCGTGCAGGAACCCAGGGTCCAAAGCACGTGCTGTGCTCCCAGCACTGCTTTCTTGGTGGTATGAGGTCCCCACTCTCTGCTTGCTTCCCTTTCCTTTATCTCTTGTAAGATAAGGTGTGGTGCAGGCCGAACTCCAGGGAAACTCCCTTTACATTGGATCAGGGATGTGACCTTAGTAAGCATGTTACAATCTCACCCTAATTCTCTTTAACATAAAATTACAATCACAAAGTGGAGGGCATCCCCACAGTACTGTGAATCATGGCCTAACCAAGTTGACACATATTTTTGGAGGACACAATTCAATCCATGACACAGCCATAGCACTTAACCACTGTGCCACCAGGGCTCCTTAAAAGTGCTACTACCAGTTAAAACCAATTGCTGTTGAATGGACTCTGACTCATGGTGAACCCATGTGTGTCAGGGTAGAACTATGCTCCATAGGGTTTTCAATGGTTGATTATTCGTAAGTAGATTGCCAGGCCTTTCTTCTGATGTAGCTCTAAATGGACTCAAATCTCCAACCTTTTGGTTAGCAGCCGAGCACATTAAACATTTGTGCCATCCAAGAACTCCAGTGTGCTACCGGGAAGTTAAAAATTGCCTGCGTGGCTCATATTATATTCCCGTTGGACAGTGCAGGCACAGATCAGTAAGCACAGGGACTGGCTCTGCCAGCTCGCTTCTGAAGCCTGTCTATATTTGGTGGGTGGCCTCTGGCTGGAAAGAGGAAGTTAAGTGGTGGAAAGAGACAAAGTTTCTTCCTTCCCTGCAGGAGGCTGTGGCAAAAAGCTAACATTAGCAGCAAGTTCTTCAGCTCAAAGGCTGTTTATTCTGTGGTGGGTTATTTCCAGTACATTCCAAGGCAGGCTCTGCTTTTTGGAAAGGTAAAAAAGAAACATGTCCAAGTTCATTGCTCAAAGCTGGCTCTCACAAGAAGACGCTCACTTTTTAAGAGTTAAGGTCATGGCAAAGGTCTCACTCAACCTTACCTTTTTTAAAAAAAACCAAACCAAACCCGTTGCCATCAAGTTGATTCTGACTCATAGTGACCCTATATGGCAGAGTTGAACTGCCCCATGGAGTTTCCAAGGAGTGCCTGGTGAATTTGAACTGCCAACCTTTTGGTTAGCAGTTGTAGCACTTAAACACTTCTCCACCAGGGTTTCCTTACCTCTTTAAGGGGAGTTAATTAAATTCAGTGCATGTTGCTGTGATGCTGAAAGCTATGCCACTGGTATTTCAAATGTCAGCAAGGTCACCCCATGGTGGACAGATTTCAGCGGAGCTTACAGACTGGGAAGAAGGACCTGGAGGTCTACCGTCGGAAAAAATTGGCCAGTGAAAACCTTATGAATGGCAGCAGAACATTGTTTGATATAGTGCCAGAAGATGAGCCCCTCGGGTTGGAAGGCATCCTCAAGATAGAGTCAATCTTAATGATGTGGATGGAGTAAAGCTTTCAGGATCTTCATTTGCTGATATGACATGACTCAAAATGAGAAGACAGCTGCAAACATTCATCAGTAACTGGCATGTGGAATGCATGAAGTATGAATCTAGGAAAATTGGAAGTCACCAAAAATCAAATGGAATGCATAAACATCAATATTCTAGGCATTAGTGAGCTGAAATGGACTGGTATTGGCCATTTTGAATTATATGGTCTACTATGGCGGGAATGACAAACTGAAGAAGAACGGCATTACGTTCATCATCAAAAAGAACATTTCAAGATCTATCTTGGAGTACAACACTGTCAGTGATAGGATAATATCCATATGCCTACAAGACAGTGAATATGACTATTATTCAAATTTATGCACCAACTACTAATGCCAAAGTTGAAGAAACTGAAGATTTTTACCAACTTCTGCAGTCTGAAATTGATCAGACATGCAGTCAAGATGAATTGATAATTACTGGTGATTGGAATGCAGCGGTTGGAAACAAGGAAGGATCAGTAGTTGGAAAATATGGCCTTGCTGATAGAAATGATACCAGAGATCACCTGATAGAATTTTGCAAGACCAATGACCTATTCATTGGAACTACCTTTTCTCAACAACAAAAACGGTGACTATGCATGTGGACCTCACCAGATGGAATACACAGGAATGAAATTGACTACTTTTGTGGAAAGAGACAATGTAGAAGGTCAATATCATCAGTCAAAACAAAGCCAGGGCCAACTGTGGAGCAGACCATCAATTGCTCACACGCAAGTTTAAATTGAAGCTGAAGATTGAAGCTGAAGAAAATTAAAACTAGTTCACAAGAGCCAAAATGCGACCTTGAGTATATGTCAGCTGAATTTATGGACCATCTCAAGAATAGACTTGACGCACTGAACACTAATGGCCGAATACCAGATGAGTTGTGGGATGACATAAAGGACACCACATGTGAAGAAAGTAAGAGGTCATTAAAAAGACAGGAAATAAAGAAAAGACCAAAATGGATGTCAGAAGAGACTCTGAAACTTGCTCTTGAACGTGGAGTAGTTAAAGTGAATGAAAGAAATGATTAAATAAAAGCTGAACAGAAGATTTCAAAGAGCAGCTCAAGAAGACAAAGTAAAGTATAACGAAATGTGCAAACACCTGGAGTTAGAAAATCAAAAGGGAAGAACACGTTTGGCATTTTTCAAGCTGAAAGAACTGAAGAAAAAATTCAAGCCTCAAGGTGCAATGTTGATGGATTTCTTGGGGAAAGTATTAAACAATGCAGGAAGTATCAAAAGATGGAAAGAATACACAGAGTCACTGTACCAAAACGAATTGGCTGACATTCAGCCATTTCAGGAGGTCGCATACGATCAAGAACCTATGGTGTTAAAGGAGGAAATCCAAGCTGCACTGAAGGCACTGGCAAAAAACAAGGCTCCAGGAATTGATGGAACATCAGTTGAGATGTTTCAACAAATGGATGCAATGCTGGAAGTGCTCACTCATCTATGCCAAGAAATTTGGAAGACCAAACTGGCCAACCAACTGGAAGATATCTGTATTTGTGCCCATTCCAAAGAAAGGTGATTCAACAGAATATGGAAATTATTGAACAATATCAATATAAAACAAGTAAAATTTTGCTGAAGATAATTCAAAAATGGTTGCAGCAGCATATAGATAGGGCACTGCCAGAGATTCAAGCTGGATTCACAAGAGGACGTGAAACAAGGGATATCACTGTTGATGTCAAATGGATCCTGGCTGAAAGCAGAGAACACCAGAAAGACATTTATCTGTGCTCTATTGGCTATGCAAATGCATTTGACTGTGTGGATTGTAACAAATTATCAATAACATTGCGAAGAATGAGAATTCAGAACACTTGATTGTGCTCATGAGGAACCTGTACATAGAACAAAAGGCAATCATTAGAACAGAACAAGGGAATACTGTGTGGTTTAAAATCAGGAAAGTTGTGTGTCAGGGTTGTATCCTTTCGCCATGCTTCTTCAGTCTGTATGCTGAGCAAATAATCCAAGAAGCTTAACTATATAAAGAAGAAGGTGGCATCAGGACTGAAGGAAGACTCATTAACAACCTTGCTTGCTGAAAGTGAAGAGGACTTGAAGCACTTACTGATGAAGATCAAAGGCTTCAGCCTTCAGTATGGATCATACCTCAACATAAAGAAAACTCAAATCCTCACAACTGGACCAATAAGCAACATCATGATATATGGAGAAAGATTGAAGTTGTCAAGGATTTCATTTTACTTGTATTCACAATAATGCCCATGGAAGCAGCAGTCAAGAAATCAAATGACATATTGCATTGGGCAAATTTGCTGCAAAAGACCTCTTTAATTTAAGTGTTAAAAAGCAAAGATGTCACTTTGAGGACTAAGGAGCACCTGACCCAAGCCATGGTATTTTCAATTGCCTCATATGCATGTGAAAGCTGGACAATGAATACAGAAGACAGAAGAAAGTTATGAATTATGGTGTTGGTGAAGAATATTGAATATGCCATGGACTGCCAGAAGAACTAGCAAGTCTCTCTTGGAAGAAGTACAACCAGAATGCTCCTTAGAAGGGAGGATGGTGAGACTTTGTTTTATGTACTTTAGACATGTTATCAGAAAGGACTAGTCCCTGGAGGACATCATGTTTGGTAAAGTAGAAAATCAGTGAAAAAGAAGACCCTCAACAAGATGGATTGACACAGTGGCTGCAACAATGAACTCAAACACAGAAGGGATTGCGAGGATGGCGCGGGAGTGAACAGTGTTTCATTTTGTTGTACATAGGGTCCCTATGAGTGGGAACCAACTCAAAGACATCTAACAACAACAACAGTTGAAACAGTGGCTTATCAAATGGGCTGTATTTTTCTCCTAGTTGACTCAGCAATTTTAAGGAAGGTTAAAAGTTTAATGAAGAGCAGTAATGAAGACATCTGCAAATTTGACAATAACCAAGAAATTAGCAAAAAGAAGTTTGCAGAACTGAAGTTTACTTTTCTCATACCATAAATTACATTAAGGTAATTTCACTCTCCCCATTCATGAATTTTTTTTTCCAACTGAGGCAAATATTTATATGTAGAGTCAGAGCTGGCAGCAAATGCAAAAGAAACTATTAAAGCTGGCAAAAGCTGATTCTGTATCAGAGGCTTTGAGACTCCGGGTCTCAATTAACCTTTCTCAACAGGAACTGACTGCCTTGGATGGAAAATGTGGGGGTTGGGGGTAGGAGACGAAAATGCTTTTGAAGAATGTTTGGCAACAAAGTAAACAGACTATATTAAATCAGATATTGCCTCTGCATTCCACAGAACTGAGTATACAATAAAATGTACTGTATAGTTAAAAAGGCTTGGATAAAAGCAATAGGAAACAATTTAAGTGATGATCCAAACTTCATGTTATTAGATGTGTTGTCCTAAGACAGAGAATTTACTTTTTTCTAATTATCTTTGAACCTGACATGAAGTTGTTCAGTTAGCAGTGAAGGCGTAACTTTAGACATTGCTTTTTAAGTCTTCTTGTCCTTCCCATCACCAAATCTAACCGTGAGAAAATATTTACTAGACATATTATTCACTTCAGAGTAGAATGCACTTTTGATAATCAAAATGTTATTTTTTTGCACAAATAGTAAAGTAAATATTTATTATTCATATTTAGGATTTATTTTGCTTTAGATGGATGCGAAAGGACAGTGAGCTTAGCAAACTCATAGCCTAATCAAGACGGTAAGACTGTCTAAATGCTAGAAAATGGCATGCTGGAAGCACACATTTATAAACCAACATTTCACTGTCAGTCTTAGTATCCAGTACAGCTATTGTAACCTGAGTGCCCTTACATATTTCAAAGTAACACAAACCCACATCTCAAAGAATCTAGCTATGCAAGATCAACCTTTTCCCATTACCCTATTTTAAAGAGATTTTTATTGTATTTTAAACACCTGTAATTCAATAAATGTTAAAGGGTAGTGAAATCAGAACCATAGCTTACCTTATAGAAGAAAACATCACTGTCTCCTCTGTTCCTTTGGACCAGCCATTTTTGTGGTCTAGATGCCTCCATCTCTCCTGGCTGGTCGAGCCTTGGCCATTTTTCAATTCCTTGCCCAGGGGATTTGTCTGCTAAGCCTTCTCTAATCCTGGATTCCCGTCCTTGTTGGAGTTAATCACTCCCTGTTCAGTATCATTATTGCACTTATCAAGTTACTGTAATTGTTCTCCTATCAGTCTCAGACACTAGGGATTGTGCCTTATTAATTTTGGTACCCTGTCTGCTTAGCACAGTCCCTGCATAGGGCAGATACTCAATGAAGATTTCTAGAAAAAATTAAAAGTATCACTCCAAATCCGTGTAACAAGAATGCTTGTTATTGTAATGCTGCCTTGCTCCAGTCTGACTGCTCTGCCTTTTCTGCTTAGCTTCAGTCTTCTACACTTGCTCCTTGTCCCTGGGGTCTATTTTCAGTTGAAGCTTTTGCTATAAGCCTACCTCCACCTCCTCTCTGACTGACGAATAGTTTCTCTGACTTTGTCCTTCTAATCAGTTTACGAGTGACCCACAGAAGATATTGGGCCACTGGTGATATTGTTATCAGTTTCACTATACAGTTCTCTTGGGAGGAAGATGGCCTTTACTGAATAGTAGCTGACAGGCACTGGGTGGTGCAAACAGTTAAGCACTTGACTATTAACTGAAAGTCTGGTGGTTCAAACCCACCCAGAGGCACTTCAGAAGAAAGGCCTGGTGATAAGTTGGCAACTGTTTAAATTTTTTTAGCTTGGGATTTTAATTGTACAACTATTTTTACTTCCACTTTTCTTTCTCTTTCTCAGGAAGCGCCTCCTGTGTACCAAGATCCTCTGCTCGCTTCCCCTTTGCTGGCCTGTCACTAAGACTGATGGGCCATGGCTTATACCTTCATATATGCTGATTTTTTCTTTTACGTGCCCCCTTGTTGCATTGGGCCATTCTTAAATATGTCAAACTTATTTGTATATATCTGAAACCCCAACTGTGGACAGTTCCAAAGATTTGGCTAGACAAGAGTAGTGGTATTAACAACCAAAATTTCTGAATATAAACATCAAAATTTTAAGTCTGGGTGATGGGGTTAAGGGTTGTTTTTCTTGTCATTATATACTTTGCTTATTTAATAATTAGCATGGCTTATTCTTACAATCTGAATAAAAAGCTATTTATATTTAGGAATGTTTCATACCAAATAGAATCCAAATCTCCCACATAAAACTTTTTCCAATCCAATGATAAAAAGTAATGTTCCAAAAAGGAGTAGAGAAAGCTGTTTTCTTAATACAGCTACTACCTATAACTCTTTTTCATTATATCTTCAAATTAACTTAGTCACATGATAAATCCCAAAAGAGCTTTATATTTTTATAGTTAGTAATACTGTCTCATTTATTTAGTATACAGCCAATTGTGAATGACCATGTCATCTATTTTCCAGTTCCAGTCATTTTTTCCCTTTTCAGAAACTGGAGGTCCAGAAAAAGAAAGAAAACACAGAAGTAAAATGATTGAATACAGTCATTTATTTGCATTAACTAATGTCTTGGAGAAGAAGGTTGAAATTAATGGTTAAAAGGAAAAAATACATATATACATACATATATAACCCAAAACCAAACCCATTACCGTTGAGTCGATTCCAACTCATAGCCACTCTGTAGGACAGAGTAGAACTGCCCCATAGAATTTCCAAGGCTGTGAATCTTTATGGAAGCAGACTGCCACATCTTTCTCCTGCGGAGCAGCTGGTGGGTTCGAACTACCAACTCACCCACAGACCTTAGCAGCCAAGCACTTCATCACTGCACCAACGGGACTCCTCATACACACATATACACACACATGCATATACATATATATATATTAGTTATTCATATTAGCAGTATCTTCCATTTCCAAAGGTAATCAAGACCCACTGCAAAGTCCTTTCCTGATCTACTAAACCAAATTTATAACCTACAACACCAAAATCCCTCCAGATGCATGTTTCAAGGTTGTAGGGCCTTCGGTGGATGTGTTCTATCCAGGTTCACCTTTCTTGAAAAAAGGAAAACCAGTAAATGCAAAAATAACACCTTAAATGTTCTCTTTAAACTTTCTACAAGCATTGCAGCAAAACTAAAGATTAAGCTCAAAAGTTTTTTGAGGATTTATCAGAAAGTACTGAAAATCTACTTTTAAAAAGTTATGAGTTACATATGTGTTTTGCAGAAAGAAGAGGGATTGGAGGATTTGTTTACTCTAAAAAGAATTAATTTACACCAATTTACACTATAGGAAAATTAAGACAAAAAAAATAAATTTTTTAAAAGCCTAATTAATATAGACTAATAAATCTAGAGAACACCGAATATCTAGATTTATGCCTCAACTTTGGTTCTAACTAGGACCTTGGGCATGTCACAATCTCACAGAGGCCTTACCTCCCTCATCTATAAATGAAGAAAAGTTATTATGATGATCTGATCCAAAGTGTTAGTCTCTTATAGCTCCAGAATTTTATACCCTGAGAGGCTACAGGTTCCACACAAATGCCTTTGGGGCCAGGCAGATAATATATATGAGTGAAACAGATCAAGGTGAAAACAACTTTTTTTTTTTAGAGTGAATCCTTATCAGTCAGTATTTCATTGTTCCATATTTGATAGCAACCAGAAATATTTTCCTTTCTTCTTAGTGCTTCAGTGAGACAATAATAAACGGTCATCAATACTAATAAAGGACAGTGGTGTAGAGACCATAGGGAGTGGTGGAGACTGTGGAAAATTGGAGAGGACAAGAAAAGCACCAAGTTGTTGTTATCATATAGGAATGAGGGCCTAGTGTTGTTAGATTATCAGAAATCTGAATGCTTTTAGTGAAATCTAATTTTCCATGTAGGCAATCAACAAAAAATATTAAAAAAAATACTTTGCGGATCATTACCTTTCTGGCCAAATGAGACACATGTATGGATTAAATAGCTACCAGTTTACAATATTAAATCATTTCCTAATAATATTCATTCAATAAAAGTTTTTACTATTGTAACCCACAGAATATTTACTGAGTTCCTTCTACATGCTGTACTGTGTTAGGACCTTCTGACTTTTCATCTCATTTGATCATCACAGTAACCCTGGGAGGTACATAGATACATTGTTATCCCCATTTTGATGACGGATGAAGTAAGGCTCCTAAAGACCAAATAACCTGTCCTAAATCATTCAGCTAATTTATAGAGTTGAGTCTAAAATATTGACATGGAAATATTTACAATATTACACTAAATGAAAAAGCGGGCTATAAAACGTATTATGATTTTTAAACTTTTTTTTTTTAATATTTAACGACTGCATATTATTCCATCATGAAGATATGCCATAATATACTTAAACAGATCTGTATTAATTAAACACTTGAGTTGCTATTAAAATCATGTAGGGAAATTTTTAAAAATCCTGACTTCATTCATTTACAGTCATGTATCACTTAACATCCATGATACGGTCTGTGAAATAGGATGTTATGTGATTTGGACATTGTGTGAACCCTATATTATATACAGGCAGTCTTCAAGTTACAAACGTCTGACTTACAAACAACTTGTACTTAAGAATGGACTGCCATAAAGCCTATTATATTAAAAATTTGAGTTAAATGCATACAATGGTTCGTAATAACAAATGCACACACTACTTTGTGATGCTTGCATGATGAAAACTTTGTGAGGTTTGTAAGTGTTTCTTAAGTGTTAACATCCACTATGTTTGGTTCTCCAATTGGGATTTCTGAGCTCTATTATAACCTTATGGGATGGATGTATATGTGGTCGGATGTTATGCACCGCATAACTGTATTTAAAGATCATTCATTGGTGGCCTATACATCAGTCACTTTATTAGATGATGTCCTCCAAGGGAAGTCTGACTCACAATATCTCTGGTAAGCAAGGCTTTATCAAAATAGTAAGTCACAGGGCTTCTTTGAGCTGTGAGCAGGCACTCAGATCAGCTACCTGGATTTTTAAGATAGTTAACCAATTACCTCTGAATCAATGGTCACGTTCCAAATTATATACTCAATCTCTTCAGGCTTTGGGCTGAAAAGAAGATAGGCTTCCTGAGACAGCTTAGTTTGGAGAACTGCACAGGGGATTGCTTCAGTTTTCTTGGCCCTCAACTGTAGGAAGCTTTACTGAGTTTGACAAACAGCTCTGAAAGCTCTTCCTATTAGTAGGATATACTTGACAATCTCCTTGTCACCTATACAGATGACAAAAAGTGGCTCAGTGTGTCTTTTCTCAACTTTCCACTTGTCATAGCAGAAGAATTTGAAATTCCACTATTTCAGAGTAACAGCTGCCAGGTTGCAGACAGAGGAATATAGACACATTGGAGGAAAGGGACCGATGTGATGATACAACTTGAAAGCATATAATTTTTGTCATTCAAATGAGGACACTTTCAAGAGTGAAAGGGGAGGGCTCTTAACAATCACCTTGGGACCTTGGGCTTGTATGAGGCTATTCCTGGCAAACTGGGACATATGGTTGCCCTAGTATGAAGAATAGTTGTAGAAACCAAAGATGTTGAGCACAGAAAAGAGAAGACAGGAATGGAGTCTGGGGAACTGGGGGAAGCAGAAGCATGTAAACTGCCTTTAGGTATCTGAAAACCTCCAGGAAGAAGTGGTTTGATATGATCCTAAGTCTACCATTTGGAGACTGGACAAAGCCAGGGGCTTTTTATTCTGATGTAATGAAATGACCATGAGTTTGGTTGTTGAACAGTTCTGGAATCAAATTCCAGATGATATTAACTAGCTGTGTGGCTACAGGCATGCTTCTTAACTTTATTATGAAAGGGGAATAGAGTTGTAAAGGCGTACTAAGGTAAAATGTGTAAAGCAAGTGACCCAGAATAGGGGCTCAATAAATGTTAGTGTGTGTACTGTAACTATTACTATAATTATCAAGTGTAGGGACAGACCAACAGTTGGGTAATGTCATGAAATCTTTTAGAAGTTATTTAACGGAAAGGATGGTTGGAGTTAATCTTTTTTGACTTATCAATTGCCCTTAGAAATTAAAAAAAAAAAAAAAAACTCAGTCATTTTTTTCAGGGTATGTGATCAGGTGATTTTAGGTTGAAAAAAAACCTATTTTCAAGAAGTATACAATTAATTATTTTATATTTATATATGTATAATATTTGCTTATTTTTAACAGATTATAATTTAATACAATATTTAATATCATAAAATAAAATCTGCCATTTTTCTATCACATGACACAAGCTGTTTACTTTCAACTATACAAAAAAGCATAATATGCTAGAAATAAATTTTAAAATGATATATTGCTTTATTTTGAGACCGCATCTGTACAGACTAAAATTTTAAAACCAAGTAAACTTTCATGACCTGATACTTGAAATTCTTTCATTTAGCTTTTATAAAACCAACTAGCTTATTTTAAAATTTATCACAATTTTTTTCAAATAATGAGACAAAGAGGTTTTAGTCTGCTATTAGTAAGCACATTTCCATAAAAAATATCAGGCTAGTTTTTAATCACAGTAAATTAAAAAAAAAAAAACAAAAAAAACCAAAGTTTAATATAATCATCTATATGCTTTCTCTTCTCAACAATAATTTTTGAAGTTTTAGAGACAACCTGATTTTTTTTTTCCAGAGCATTTTGACCAAGCAAACAAAACTTCAGGTACCGAACATCATCTTGATGAGCAAATTTACAAACTGTTACTTTTTATGCCCTGGTGGTACAGTGGTTAAGCGCTTGGCTGCTAACTGAAAGGTTGGCAGTTTAAACCCACCAGCAGCTCCCTGGGCAATCTGCTCACATAAAGATTACAGCCTAGGAAACCCTACGGGGCAGTTCTACTCTGCCCTATCAGGTCATGAAGAGTCAGAATCTACTGGATGGCACACAACATTAACTTCTTGCACCTCAGCATTGTGGTTACAATGCTCCCCTGTGTAACCCAGGAATTTCCAAACTTTGGCTACAAATTAGAATCATTTGAGAAGCTTTTAGTAATCCCAGTACCCAAACTACACTCCAGACCATTAAATAACAATGCCTGGGGGTGTGCATCTGAGACTATATTTTTTAAAGCTCCCCAGGTGATTCCAACGTGCAGCAAAATTTGGGAACTACTGATTTATCTCATGGTCCATTTTGGGATAAAAAGATACGACCAGAAACAAAACAGTGACTTAAAACTGTGTAACAATCATTTTACTCCGATCCACAATCAACACCCAAATGACGTATTGCATTGGGCAAATCTGATGCAAAAGATCTCTTTACAATGTTAAAAAGCAAAGATGTCACTTTGAGGACTGAGGTGTGCCTGACCCAAGCCATGGTATTTTCAGTCGTCTCATATGCATGCGAAAACTGGACAATAAACAAGGTAGACTGAAGAAGAATTGATGCCTTTGAATTACGGTGGTGGCAAAGAATATTGAACATACCATGACTGCCAGAAGAATGAACAAGTCTGTCTTGGAAGAAGTACAGCCAGAGTGCTCCTTGGAAGGATGGTGAGACTTTGTCTCACCTACTTTGGACAGTCGCTGGAGAAGGACATCATGTTTAGTAAAGTAGAGGGTCAGCGAAAAAGAGGAAAACTCTCAACGAGATGGACTGATACAGTGGCTGCAACAACGGGCTCAAACAGCAATGTTTGTGAGGACGGCGCAGGACCAGACAGTGTTTCATTCTGTTGTGCACAGAGTCGCTATGGGTCGGAACAGACTCCACACCACCTAACAATTCAAAACCATCAGAGCATTTAGCGGTGTACAGCTAAGGAATGTATCGTAAAAAACAACTGAGCAACTGGGTCACTAGCATACTCATCTGATCTCCACCTCCCAGATGTACAAGAGGCAAGCAAGGTGCTTCTTTTAAAAAGGAATTACGTTTCTATTGATTAAAAATACAGAAAAATAAAAATGAAAATGGAAGCAAGCACTATTATTTCTCATGAGATGAATCTACTAGGTTATCTTCGTAATGCCTCAGGTGTTTATAAACCAGCTGGGATTTAAAGGCCCTACCAACTCTGAAATTTTTCCTTAAATCAAGCTAACTGGGGGAGGCAGCAACAGCTCCTCACAGGCTTCTGTTGCACCGAGTCAATAGTATCATCTTTACTTGCACTGCCCTTTTTGATTCTTAAAAGTGCTTTCACATTAGCAAGTTCATATGAACATCCAAAGCAGGGCAGAAATTGTTATACTCATATTCCTGATGAGGAAAATGAGGGTTCAAGGTATTAAGAGCTGGTATGAGGCAGAGTTCAGACCAGAACCCAGATTTTCTGACTTGTAGGTAAATGCTCTTTCTACTAACTCTGACCTTTCCCTAAATAACAGAGATACACTCAGCACCCTTTCAGGTAAGGCTATTTTCCTTTGACAAAATATTATTCCTCTCTCACATCCCTTGAGGATAGAAGGTTGGAGGGGTGGTGAGTATGGTAGGGTAGTACATGCACTGTGAAGAGTCATAAAGTAAAAACAGGACAAGGATTGTGGAGAGCTTTGAGGAGGAATTTACAAGAGAGCAAAGAATGAACACTGTGTTTGTAGTAATGGAGAAAGGGCAGGTGACAATTATGTGAGGCCCTGGAGGCAGGTCTCAACTGGCTTATTCAGAAGTCAGTTATCATAGATTTTAGGTTATCTGACAAAGTCGTGCCAGTGACTTTCAGTATCTGTGAAATCAACAGAAGTCCTCTAATTTGTTTTCCAAACTGTATAAAAGCCCTAAAAATGTCAGCCATGACTTAAAGAACTAAAGGAAAATAGGATAACGGACAGTTTCAATGGGCTTTGTTAATGCAGACATTGGAAACCTAAGAATGCCCAAGGAAATATGGATTTTTAATTGTCTGTGTATATACACCTAAGTAGAATAGAGTACTGAAACATGCAAGTGTTTAAGGTAGGAAAAGAAAAATACAGTTACAAAGAAGGGGGGGGGGGAAGAAGATTGTCCAAGGATTTTAAAAAATGACAGTAAGGGCTCAAACTTACTCTATCTTTCTTGGATATATTTTCCTAGGATTTCTCTTTAGGAATTTGCAATGATTGTGGAAAAGATACTATTAAAATATACAGAGTAGGGGCTTTTAAGAGGTTACATTCTTTTTCTTGTTTTTCTTCAGAATTACAGAGCTGAGTAATGAAACTTTTTTTCCATATTAAAAAATATGAGGTTTACAATCTATTGTAAGGACTAGTGCTTATACGTTAGTGAGAAAAGGTTTTACTGAATAAACAATGTACTTACATTTAAAGCATCGTCAGATGTGATGGTAAATACGAAGATGAGATGGAATCCTTGGTGTCAATCATGCAGCAAAATTATTTTAAAATTCTCTTCCAGGACATGGTCCCTGAAGGAGTCATACTAGGGTCTTGGGGTGGGAAAGGTCAGATTTTGGGTTGCTAGATATAAACGCTAAGTCAATTCTACACATAAAGATTGGCCATTTCTAAGGTAAAACCTGACATGTATATATTAATTCATATTTATTTATATATAAAATTTAACTGGGCACAACAGCTGGTTAATGTCCCTTGTGGGAGAAATGCGGATCATGATACTACACGAGGCAGACTTCCATGTTAGACCTAGGAATTTTAAAATCATTACTCTTAACTAAGGGAACTACTGTACAATGGGAATGAAGAAATTTCCAAAGTTATCCGCATCTGTGACATCTCTTCACCTGTCCTCTCCAGGGAGACATTACAACCAAGACTGTGTCCATCAGATCTATAGAACTGTTCAAGATAGTTATCAAACTTACCTGAGACTGCAGATAAGAGTGTGTGCTGCCAAGCTGCACTCTTGCAAGCAGTCAAAGAAATAGCAAACAACATTAACTGGTAGTTTTTTGGCTAAAGAGCATATACGTTCTGCAAAGGTAAGACTGCTGTACTCCCAGGCTCTCTAGTCAAAACAAAATTAGTTTCTTAGCTTTGCCTGAAGCATCTCAAGTTTTCTTTAAAAATTCTAATCACTAGAGGTGTTAATAGGTGAAATATGGCAAATATGATACCAAGATTAGAACAAGACACACAGGACTGGAAAAGTTTGCTATTGAAATCACATTTTCAGATCACTACTAGGCTCCTCCACTTCTTTAAATGTGTTGGTTTCTAGTTCAGGTAATCACAATCATAGTATTTCAAGTTTGGAGAATTTAAGAACATCAAGTCATTGTAAAAATATTTGAATGACTACTGCATAACAATCACGCTGAAGAGTTGCTAAAGAACAAATAAAGAGCCATTTAAAGCTTTTTTTGGTATTTATTTTTTAAAGAGGGGAGTGATGATGTAGGCAAAAAGTGATCTAGGAAGGTTTTGGACTATGTGTTGGATGGATTGGTGATGGGAGAGGCTGAGGATATGAACAGTGAAGGAATCTAAGTGTATGGGCCTGAGGTAAAGAGGGTATAGACAGGGTAGTAACAGTGGAAATAGACAAAGAGTACTTAAAATCAAGGAAGAAGTATTTGTAGCAAAGTGCGGAATGCAGCTGACAGCATTTCAACAAAGCATGATCTACTTTTGATTTGATGGCTATGTGTGTGTAGAATGGCAGAATATTTCATTAGGTGGTCCGTAATGGGTTGAGGAGCCCTAGTGGTGCCAGTGATTTAAGCGTTTGACTGCTAACCAAAAGGTCAGCAGTTTTGAATCCACCAGCCACTCCTTGGAAACCCTAGGGGTAAGTTCTACTCTGTTCTATACAGTCACTATGAGTCGGAATCGACTCGATGGCAACGAGTTTTTTATGGGTTGATTGGTTGACTGACTGGACTAATAAGCATTAATATCAGCCTGGTAGTGGTTTTCAAAAGTTAGGCAAAGGGCTGTTTGCAGATCTGTTTTCCTCAAGTCTTTTGGTTTTTTCGTCGAAGAGTTGTTTCAAAAAGTAGAAGCAAAACTTACCACTGTCTTGGGCATCATTTAACTGAGAAAGGTAGAGAGTAGATGACAAATCAGTAGTCAAAGAGATATGAACTGACAAAACCAAAACCAAACTTGTTGCCACGGAGTGAATTCTGACTCATGGCAACTCCATGTGTTACAGAGCAGAACTGAGGTCCATAGGGTTTTCCTGGTTATCTTTACGGAGGCAGATCACTAGGCCTTTCTTCTACTGGGTGGGTTCGACCATCATCCTCTCAGCAGAGGTAAACCGCTTGCACCACCCAGGGACCTCTGACAAAAACAAACAACAGTTTAATAAAGATGTAAAATTCTGCTCTTGGGGACCAAAAACTAGTAACAAAAGGACATGGAGAAACAGATTTTGCTAAAATGATTGAAGAATGATCCTGGAAAGAATGAAACACAAATTAGAGGTCTGAGTATCAGTGAGGAAAACCAGGGAATGTGAATTTTGGTCACCAGCAAGATAGTGAGCATACTCTAAAGCTGAGAACAGGTATGAAGTTGAAGGTGGTTCAGGCTTAGGCACCAAGGTGATGAAAAGTCAAGAAGGCAAACTCATCTAGGTCAATTACAGAGTGGGAGTGAAGTAGCCAACTTGAAGGTCTTGATTAGTAGTCTACAAAAGACTGGGAGGAGATGGAAGAATTAAGAATGGCAGTCATGCTTAGAATAAAGAATGTTTAGCAGGTGTGAAGAGCTTTTACAAAGCAAGAAAAAGGAAGTGTTGGAGAAGACACTATAATCTTGGAGATTGAACAGGTGAAAAATGGTTATGTTGCAGAATGACCCAGAGTAAAAACAAAGGCTATTGTGATCCCTCTGGGAAACTACATATAAAACCAATGAGGAAAATACATAGGGTCTTGAGAGATGGCAATAAGATGTCAAAGGATGGAGTTAAGTCACCCGATTTGTATCGTCTGAATAAGGACAAATATAAAATTAAAGGAGACAGAGAAAATAATGGGTCCATAGGACTTTTTAGAGGAGGTCTACAAAGCAGCAGCAGAAGTTAGTCTGAAATGGAATGAATATAAAAAAGGCAATAGCTTCTTAACTGGTTTTCTAGCTTCCAACCTAGACATCTCAACAGAGCAATCAATGATCTTTTCAAAGGTCAGATACATTGCTCCTCTTTTCAAGATTTTCCATTACTTCGTGTCTTACTCAGCATAAGAGCCAAAGTTCTTGCCAAGACTGTAAGGTCAAACAAAGTCTCCTATTACCACCTCTAGGCTTATCTTCTACCTGTCTCCCACTGGTTCACTTCACTCCAGATAAGCCTAGAGGTAATAATAGGAGACTGTGGCCTCCCTGCTATTCCTAACTTGCCAAGCACAACCTACTGGAACTTCTGCCTGGAAGGCTCTTCTACACAGCCAAGCAGTTGACTCCTTCACTTCTTTCATGTCTCTGCTGGAATGTCATCGTATCTGACAGGGCTTCCCTGACCACACTATGTAACATACCATCATCCCCTACCACCTGACAGGTCTGTCTCTCACACCCACTAGAACATAAACTTCCTGAAAGACCTTGTTTGGTTTTCCCCAGAGTATAGAAAACAGTGTGAATTCCACATGACAGGTACCAAATATTTGTTGAATGAATACATGAAGGGTAGGAAATATAAAGGACAAGAATGTGGGTGGCACTTAGATAATTAATGAGGAAGGGAAAAGGGGATGGACTCCAGGGTAGTGTAAGCAGAAGTTCAAAGAGTCACAGACTCCAAAAACTTGCTGTGGCTTTACTGTTGTAATTCACATACTCCCCCACCACAACTTCAGATGTTGAGACTTAACCACTTACCCATCCTAAGTCTATAGCAGTGAAAAAGAGAGATGAATGATTTTAGATACTAACTGAAAGGGCAGGCTTGTGGCTAAAAGTTTTAGAATACTAGGTAAATTAAAAGCATACTCATTTGAATTTCTAACCTCAGGCCTCCATGAAGTCCAATTCTTATATTTTAAAATACTTTTCGGAATCAACTCAACAGTAATGGGTTTGGTTTTGGTTTAAGGTCAGTATTACCTTAAAGCTTATAAAAATCAGCAAGCATCTCATTTTTTCAGATGATAAAGGGGGTCAGGAGCCCTGGTGGTGCAGTGGTTAAGTGTTCAGTTGCTAACTAAAAGGTCAGCAGTTCGAACCCACCAGCTTCTCCTTGGAAGCTCTATGGGATAGTTCGATTCTGTCCTCCATGGTCGCTATGAGTCGGAACTGACTTGACGGCAATTTTTTTTTTTTTTGAAGGGGTCAACTATTCACAAACTATAAAGAACATTAGGAACCACCATCAGGAACTCCCTTACCGCATGAAACACTCTGGTATTTTTATAAGGCTTATGATCTAGAGATAATCTGCTTTACATTTGAATCCCAGCTCTACCACCTAACCATGTGGCCTAGAGCAAGTTAAACTTTCTAAACCTCAGTTTTCCAGCCTATAAAAAAAAGGTAATAGGAGTTGACAAAGTTATTTTTACACAGTCTTTGTAAAATGCTTAGCATGTAATATGTACTCCATAAATAGTAATTTATGTGTTACAGTATTCCTTTTAACTATCTAAGGAAAGCACCAGCACTTATACTTAACGATCTGAAAAACATTTGGAAAAAATGTGACCCTTGTAATCCTGATTTAAATGAAGAGAATCTTAGGGACTTCCTGCACTCAACTCAAACCCAGACTTCTGTGTTACTGATTTGGAAACTAGTTTTTCTAGGATATAATGCTGGTTAAGGAAGTTGTGCCACATACTGATATTGTATAAGCACATATACACTGTTTTTATTTTTTAATTCCCCACTTCAGAGCCATTAACATTATTCAGTAATCACACCCTGAACTCAGAGAATACAGATTAGACATTCCCACACATTTAGTATGGAGTCTCTGGGTGGGCAAATGGTCGCTAACTGATAGTTTGGTAATTTGAATCCACCCAGAGGTGCCTTGGAAGAAAGGCCAGGCAATCTATTTCTGAAAAAGCAGCCATTGAAAACCCTATGAGCACAGTTCTACTCTGACCCACACCATGAGTCAGAATCTACTTGATGGCACCTGGTATTTTTACATTTAATATATTTATTTGTGAGCTGAAGTCTTTTTCTAACAAATACAGAAAATGTTAAACAGTTCTTATGACAAAAAGCATGAAAGTAAACCCTCAACTAAAAATTTAATAGGCAAAATAATCTTTTGAAAAGGAAATTACTTTTTAAGTATAGAGATAACTTTCTTTTTGACACCTATGGATGAAAGAAGCACAGAAAACACCATCAGAAACTCCTTTACTGCATGAAACACTGGTATTTTTATAAGGCTTATTCTAAAAGCAAGGTAACAAATCTTTAAAAAATTATTTTTAGTAAGGTGGAATAATTATGCTAACAAAACTATCTTTTTTTTTTTTTTTAATCTATAAAGGAGTTTAAAAGTAATTTAAAAAGATAAAGGTTGATATGGGGTTTGGACATAGGAATCTGAGAGTGGCTTAGGCTACATGAAAGAAGGTAGCTTGAATTATGACCGGAATTCTTTAAAGATGTGATGAAGGAAAATATCAACCAGCAAAGGCTTTAAAAACTCCCTTTTCTTATTCAGCTAACTTTTACAACTTTTAGAAAGGGAACTTAATTCATAAATATCTGTTTTGTTTCAAGGGTTTAAGATGGTGGGTAAGACAGTAGGGACAATGTATTCACTTTCATTTTAGAGGCAAGACCATGCAAATTAAAACAGATTCACTGTAACACAACCATAACATTTCAAGTACATTACAGAATTTTCATCAGATTTAAAAAATCTCAAGTAAAAAGGGTAATTTCAAGATATAATGTTCAAATTAATGTCAATATTCAAAAAGTTCAGTCCCCATTCAGAAACAGATAAACAGTATATTTATTAAATGAGTTAAGACAAATAAACTTTACAAATAGACAAATAATAAAAGGCTCAGTGGCTAAAATAGATGGTAAGCATCATTTAAAGAAATCAACACCATCATGGTATCTCAGTTGGCTTACACGTGTAAAAAGAAATTTTCAAAGAGCAATTTCACAGAAATGAGGCCAGTTTTTTTCTTATAAACAAATCACCAATTCTTAGTTCAAAACTGACATCTGTTATGAAAATTACCATATCACATATTTGTAAGATGACAAGGAGTAACTCATCTTCAAAGTGCAAGTAAGTCTATTTACAACCACAAAAAGGCAATGATGAGGAGAAAAGGATTTTTAAAAAATATACAAAGATTAAAAACATTTGGGATGCAAAATTAAACAAATTTTTGGTTAGAGGATAAAAGAGGAAAAGTGATTGAGTTACAGATGCTGATTTCAGCTATACATACTATATAAAGGGATCCAAGATCTTTAACAGCTTGCTTGCATTGTTTTCTACCTACATAATGCTCTGGAAATTTCTGGTAGAAATTACAGTGTCTCAAAGAGAGAAATACACACTAAGCATGTCTTGCTACTACTTCATGGATGTTGTAAGACCCGTTTATGGATTAGAGTTGGTGTAAAAAGCCATTGCCTTGAGTTGAAAAATGAATACTGTAAAAGCTCAATACAAATCCCTCAAAGCACATGCACTTCTAAATCTTTTGGTAATTACATTCATATTTAAGCATAACCAAAACAAAAAGTAAAACTAACACATTTCCCTTTTCTCCATTCCCTATGCCTTGTAGGCTCTCCAGTTGATGGGGGTCAATGTTCAGAGTTGAAAGGATTCAAGATAGTCTAGTCCACCACCCTCATTTAGGTTAAATGATTTTCCCAAGGTCATGCAGCAAGTTAATGGCAAAACCAGGACAAGAAAGCAGGTCTTGACTCCTAGTCTAGTATGCTTTTCAGCATATCATGCTACCTCTTTTTACAGTATGATGTGCTATAATTACCTGATGAATAAATGTACAGTTACAAATGCTGACAGAGCCAATGTGTTTCTAAGACTTGCAGAGGATTACTGCAAAGGACTGTTAACAGAGAAAAAGATTTTCCCCCACCCACCAAAAATATCAAGCACCATCAACTAAATGCTTCTTTACTGGGTCAGAACTTTCAGATGTTGTAGTAGTCCTCGTAAACTTTATGTCAGCCTGAGGATAATATATCTGGTGAAATCTGGGCCCTTACCGATGTCAGTTCCTAAAGGGGAAAGACGGAGGCAAAAAGAAGGTAGATAGATAAAGAAAAGAAACAGAGAGCTAATGAATACAACTGGTTTAGAGATGGGCATTCTAGTATATGGTTAATTTTTAAATCTAAATGTCTTTTTAGGACTTTTTTTACCTTTTCATATAATCTCATTTTACCTAATCTGTTATTTGGCCACTTAAGAATTAAAATAAATGTATCAAGACAATGGTGGTCACCATTTTTTAAAAAAAACTGTGAGACTATTTTAGACAAAACTAAATCTATGAAGAGCATCTCAAATGGTGAAACTGCAGTAATTTCCTTAATCTGATTCAATTAGATTACCACGAAGTAATTAAAGTGGTACTTCATAGGGCTGTTATCATCTTGAAAGTTATTCCAATTGTGGCTGAAAAGAAACGACTGATGCACCATATATGCAGAACTGAGTAAAGAAGCTGAAAATCTCTTTTAAAAAAACATTGCCGTGTTTTTATTTAATAAAAGGGCATATTTATTTATGTTTACAAACAAGTTTCTAAAACAAAAGGAAAAAATATGTGCTTCTACTTATTAACCTTTTTCAAAATGCCAACAGCCCTCATGCTGTATGAAGGTTTCTAAGGATTGACTGGAAAAAAATCAACACAGTTCACTCACAGTTCACCAAGACATCACTGAACTAACATATTTAGACAAAAACAAAAAGGACTAAGGTTCTCTTGTAGTTTGATAGTTTAATTTGATTTGCCTGAAATAACAAAAGCATTTCAAGCATCTTTCATTATGTAGTTGATGTCCCGCATTAAACAATCTACTAAATTCTGAACAAAAGGTTATTAGTAAGTTTTTCAAAATTTTTAAAAATTAAACAGTTGTTTCAAAACCATTAAGTAGTAAATGTATTTAAGAAACTAATTAGGACAGATGCCATAACTTCATCAGAACACCACTGCTCATGTTTTTTTGTTTTCTTTTTTTTTAAACAAAGCATTAGTGTTATCTATTTGGCTATAAGTATTAGCAATTTATCTACAGTATTTAACAAGGTAAATTGTAGGCAAAAATTTAGTACAGTTTCAATAGAAATGCCCCCCCCCCTTTTTTTTCCTGAAAATACAGCAGTATTTGAAGGACTATTTTTCTCTATCAGTTATAAGGAAGCGTCCCATCTATGAACAGGAACAAAAGAAGTATCTACAAACCTTGTAAACAGATCTGTATCATTTATAAACATAAATAATTCAAATTATTAACAGCCAACAGCAGAAATTAAAGTATCAATTCAATGATCCAAGGCTCTTTTGCTTGCCCAGCTCTACTCTTCCTTCACTCCCACCAAAGATTGAGATAAACTAAAGCTCTGCTAATATACTGTTCAGGACCATTCTCAGGTACTGATGATCCACAGGTCACTTATGCTGAGTTACTGCTTATCTGTCAGTTCATTTCTCCCACCCCCCAAAAAGCACCCTCAGTCTGGCAGAAAGCTTTGCTTTTTTTTAAAAAAATAAATCTACATTCGTACAAGAATGTCTTCTGTTGAAGTCCAAAGACAAGAATACTATCTTGTCCGTCACAATATGTGAAAAGACCCAGTTTCAATGTTTCTTTACAATGCAGCTAGTGTGTTAACATTCAGCTTACAATCAGAGTGATGTTTCCAAACTATGTAGTGGGCTTCCTGGGGATGAAGAGGTAGCAGACTTGTTCATTTCTATTGTAAGGTGAATTCCGCTGTCAACAGCATTGTTATTTTTGTTGGGAGAGGGTGGAGGACTGGGGTTACGTTTTGTAGGAGCATCATCTTCAGCATCAGTGTCATCAATAAGGGGGATATGAGGTTCTGAATCTTCTATCCTAAACTCAGGATGTGACATAAAGTTGTGAATCGAACTTCTTGATTCCGGTTTTTCTAACCCTTCATATAAAGAACTACGAAATGCATTCACCACTCGAATCTGTAAATATCAGAAAACACAGAAAGATGTCAGTCCATTATTAACTTAACTGAAAAATGGTTCATTTATGAGTTTGAATCCACAAACAGCTAGGTATGAGTGAATTATATTTGCATGTAATGCAGTGGAACTTGCAATACACTGTAAAAAAAATGAATATTTTAGTAGGACACTACAGAACAACAAAACCACATACTCTAAGAATTAAGAAGTGTTGATTTCAAAGTAATACTAAGAAAACCTCATTGTCACTAGCTAAAAATTTAATAGCCATTTTATAGTTTTTTTCTAAGAAAATAAAATCAAACACAAAACAAAACAAAAACTTAAACATACACAAGCTTAGCTGATCTAAAAAATAAAAAAATATATATATTCTTGAAAACAATTCAAATAAGTTAAGCAAAGTCAAGCACAAAGGGTTACTATTTATCATGCTAGGAATCAGGGTGTCACTGACTATGAAAAAGCCAAGCAAATATAAGCTGAATGTCACAATGAACTGACATCTACCCCACTATTCCCTTGATTAAAAAATAAAAATAAAGGCTCAAATAAATATCTATAAAATGCCATTAAACAGCTATAAATATTTGAGTATATGCCGTTTGTCTATAAAATGTTGGTGCTTTTCTCTATGACAGATTAAAACTTAAATCAATTTACATACTATAGATCACTAGAAAGATTTAAAAAACAAGCAAACATACACACACACACAAAACTCTCCCACATCCTGGGATTTTTCTATGAAAATCTTCCCAAGGAGAAGACACGAAGTTTTCTAGTATTTTCACCCTTAAACATACAGCTCAACAATTCCTATCACCTTCCTTCCTGGATGTTTGCCGTACGGATGAAAAGAAGTTAATGTGAAATCAAACTTAAAAACATTACTGCACACACTGACACCAGGTCTCATTAACCTGGTGTGTCACTGAGATGTTAAAACCAAAAAAAAAAATCCAAACAGCTGAGCACCTACTATATATATCTATCAATAAAAAGTGTTCACTTTTGCTTTGATTCAAATGAATTCTGTTTAACAGTGAAAACATCATTTACTCTTCATTTACTCATGTTAAGAGAAGTAAAATTCTGACATTCAAGAAAAAAACGTGGTCACAAAAATCGTCTTATGAGACAATTATCAAATAAATTTATTCAAACAGACATTTGAATATACTTTTTAAAAATGTAAGGAAGAGTTTAAAAACTAATCTCTATTCAAGGATGTCTTCCCTGATTTACCAAGCAGGCTACTTTAAAGCAGTCCATGTCTATGTTCACTTAGTCCTTTATATGGAGAGTTCAGAGCCCTGGTAGTGCTGGGGTTAAGAGCTTGGCTGCTAATCAAAAGGTCAGCAGCTGAAAGCCACCAGCTGCTCCTTGGAAACCCTATGGGACAGTTCTACTCTGTCCTATGGGGTCACTATGAGTTGGAATCGACTCGACAGCAATGGATTTTTTTTTTTTTTTTTTTAAATGTAGAGTACAGCATCAGAGTTGAGTGAGGATGATGGAGCTAAAACATCTGGGTGTGAACTCCAGTTCTGCCACTTACTAGCAGAGGGACCCTGGAAAACTATGTAAATCTCAAAGGTTTACTCAGCTATAAAGTGGGAAATGGCAATGGTACCTACCTTATGAGGTTGTTAGGAGATTAATACATGTACAGACTTAGTGCTGGCTCACAAATGCTCCATTAAGTATCAATACCAGGTGTTCCTGGAGTTTAATGTGCCCATGAATCACCCGGGCATGCATTTCCAACAAGCCCTCCAGTGCTGTTAATGCTGATGCTCCACAAACCATACTTAGAGCAGTAAACATCTACTCTAAGTTATCTTGCTACTTTATCATATGCTATTTTGTAATTATATTCTATTCATGTGTTTATACTTCCTTAATTTGACAGACTAATAGCGGCAAGCACATTTTCTATTTCTTTTACTGCTCTTGTTCCTCCTTTACTAAGATGTAAAGTGTTTTACGTATAGTATATAAAACAATGCTTGCTAAATACACTGTTATACACTTGATTATTTATTGTGAAATCCTCCTATAATTCACTTTATACACGTGAATATTTAGCTAAAAGTATAAAAAATTAAAAAATAACCTCCTCAAAAAAAAAAAAAAAAAAAAAAAAAAAAAAAAATCTGTTGATGTCAGTGACCAGTAGGAATGAAGGAGAATAGAAACTGCAAAGAGATTCAAGTAGACCAGGTAGCAAACTTAACTGGCGATGAGAGTTGTTGAAGATGACCCTCAAAAGGCTGCTTATTTGACTAGGCTGCTGGTACTGCTGCTAACAGAACTAGAGAAATAGTTAAAATTTTCTGTCGTTTCTATGTTTTGTTTTGTTAGTACCAGTCTGGGCAGAGGAGAGTGAGTGGTTAAAGAATCAAGGGGGAACCAAATGCATTTTCTGAACATGTTAAAGCTGCAGAACATACAAGTAAAAACATCTAAAACTCAGGAGAGTGGTATGAGGTCATGTTATAGATTTAGGAGTTCACAAAGCTCTAAGAGAAGCACAGTGTAAAGAGTGAGCAGGTGAGGCAGTAAGTTTGCGTGTACACACATACACCTGTGGCTGATGAAATCAGATTAAACTCCTTTTTATCCCAAATATTCTAGTAAGAATTCTTCCTATCAGGAAAAAACAAACAAACTAAATTATCCCAGAACTTCACAGCTTGAAAGGACATGAGACTTTACTCTCACCACTTTATAAATGATGAAACTGAGTAATTGAGAGGATGGGTGACTGACTTGTCAAGGACACTCCTAATTACTGTCAAAGAGTCTCAGAACCAAGTTTTCTGAACTCTCAATTCCAGGTTCCTTGGAAGTCAATATAAGAATAGAACGTATAACCATATGAACATTTACTTAATAGAATGCAGTATCTCGTGAGATTAAGGTTAATACTTCCTTCCTCTGACTTTTCTTAAGTCACATGCTGACTGGTAGTTGGTATCAGCACAGTAAAAAGATGGCTTAGCAATGCTCCAAAGCAATACAATTTTCAAAGTTCTCATAGATACACAACAAAATCTAGATTAACTCACTGTCAATGAACCAGATTCCTTTTACTTTCTACTTTAAGAACAGAAATAAGCAAGCATTCCCGATCTTAGGCATGACATTGAGCTAGCTTACACTTGCTGATGTTTATTTCCTTCTCTATGTCAAACTCTCACAATACAGTAGTAACTCTGAAGATACCTTAGGTAGGTAGGAGACTATATCAATACCACAAAGAATTCAGTTTAAGCAGAAATGTGAGAAGTAACCCTAACTACCCATTCTTGACAATTCAAGCCTTACATTTACTTGATTCTTCTAATTCTTTTAATGTCTATTAAGAACCACTATGCACCAACATCATTATGATTCTTAAAATTAAAGAAAAATTCAATTAATTCATATGTCAAGAAAAATTTTAATGTCTAAATTATCCAGTACAAAAAAAATCTGAGGAAAGCATATATGAAGAACATGTAGTAAACAAAAAAACCTGAAATGATCATTATAATCATAAGGTGATCTTAAGAAACTAATTAAAACCAGGTCATGTACCCTGTAAAACCACTCATTTTTCCTAAATACAACCCTAACTTTTGAAAGTAGAAAGTATTAACAACCAATTGTCCAAAATATGATATCAAAGGAGACAGCTCTAAGACACTAGGCTATTTAATCACTAGCTGATATATCTTACTTTATACAACCAATTGCCTATTTCCGAAATTTGTTTTCATTATTACACCATGTACTAACTAAAATAACTGCAATGGTAAAGCAAAAGATACTTGAAAACACGAAAGAAAATCTTAGGTTTTTTTCCAAAGTTGGGTATTTGTATATTAAATTTTCTCAAAGTGAGATCCACCTGTGCAATATGTAATGTTTGAATTATCTGGAACAGGGGTCAGCAAATTTTTTCTGTAAAGGGCTAGACAGTAAATATTTAGGCTTATATTATAGTCTCTGTCACAACTACTCGACTCTGCCTGTATAGTGCAAAAACTGCCAATAACAATACTTAAATGAGTGTGGCCGTGTTCTAATAAAATTGTGGATCAAACCTGGCCCAATACTGGTTTTTGAAAAAACAAGTTTTATTGGAACACAGCCACACTCATCTAGAAGAGCCATTTGTCTTTCTCTCAATTTGTCTTCCAGGCAGGCTTAGCTGTTGATTCAGCAAAAAAATTTACTAATGGTGAAGACTGATAGTAGAATAATATACCTTATAAATAAAAACTATAGAATGTTTTCTCTAGAGACCTTTAATAGTAAAGATCTGAATAATAAATGAGGGGAACAAAGATGACCTCTCCAGAGTGGTTTCAAGCCTAGTAATTGATGAAGTTAAAATGGATAATTATTTCTTCCATTTAGCAAGGACTCCAGTAACAGTCCAAGAAGTCTGACATTCACAAATATTTCTACATTAGGGCAGGAACACAGTGAGGACTAAGTGTTTCATCAAACATATTAACATTATCCATTCATTATATATACTGGCTGATGTTTTGTGCCATCTAAGACAATGCACCACCAGCAAGGTTGAAAGAAAATTATGGTAACAGCAATACAATTACTGTACAGTTAGTGTGTAATAATAACTACCTCACATACATTATATGATATAGTTCTTGGATACCTCATGTTCCAAAAACACAATATAGAGTGAAGAAGTAAACATCTCAAACCTTGATGGAGAAACACCTACAAACCCTCCCTTGCCATTCTCTGAAGTGTGCCCCAGGAACAGAGTGCTAGCTCCCTAGGCCAAAAGATCTTAGGCTGGCATCAGTCTGGCCTAAACTCACCTTTCCATCATCATCAGCTATGGCCCTAGCCTCATATCCCAGCCACTCAAGAGATTTTCATACACAGTGTGCAGAGGAGAGACTGGGGCATGTGAGTGTGTGCGCACATGTACGTGCGTGTGTGTGTGAGAGAAACAGTCTGTGATCAATCTGACATTTAAGATAAAATCAGGAACATAATTAAATGAAAAATAGAGTATACCAAAAGTGTATATGTTTATAAGGTGTATATATGATACCCTCCCCAAATAAAAAAGAATGAGTCGATTATTTCAAACGTTGCTCTAATAAACATGAACAAAATATACATCACTCATGAGATATCTTTCTCAAAAAAGTTTAACCTGAAGCTAAGTGTGAGAAAATAATCAGACAAACCCAGGCTGTGGAACGCTCTAAGATAACTGGCCTGGACTCTTTAAAAAGGTCAATGTCAAAAAATAAAGGCAGGAATGGATCCTGGTTCTTTAGTCTTCAAGAGTCATAACACCACCAGTGATCCTTTCTTGGATCCTGAATCAAAAAAACATAAAAGGACATTTAGGGGCAACTGAGAAAATCTGACTATGGGCTGTAAATTAGATAATATAGTATCAAGGTTAAATTTCCTGCATGTGATAAAATACTGTGTTTATATAAGAGACATCTTATCCATAGGAGGTACGAACTTGAGTACTTAGGGATGAAAAGTCATGATGTCTACCATTTACTTTCAAATGGTTCAGCAAAAAACCAAAAAAATATATATTAATATATAGAAAGATAAAGCAGATGTCATAAAATAGTAAGAAGTGTTTGCAAACCCAGGTACATGGTTTCAAGATGGGGGACTTTCAGGATAAAGTCTTAGTTTGGTTCCTTCATGTAGCATATGAACAGACCTTATCTTCCACTCCAGTCTCATCAACCCCTCACATTTTATTACTCTTTAGTACCAAACAAGTTACTGAGACCTGGAATGCACATTCCACTTTCCTCAACTGGCAGATTCCATCAAGGGTCAGCTTGGGAGTCATTTCCCAGGGCAGATTAAAGACCATCCCCTGTAATAATATTATTCTGTTCTGTAATTCTTACTATGTAGAAATTTCTAGCTACTTGTTTCCCTCACTAGACTTCAGGTTCTAGAACAGCCTTGGCATACAGTAGGCTCTCCATAAATGTTTGTGGAACATAACTGCAGAAACGCTAATGTAGGGCATGAAGGCTTGGGTGGTAAGAAGCCCTTGAAAGCCAGTATTGTGTAAAATTCAAATCCAGGGAGAGAGGGAGGCAACTGAATTTACTGTACTAGGCCTAAGGCCAAAGCCCTGGTGGCAAAGTGGTTAAGAGCTCAGGCTGCTAACAAAAAAAAAAAAAACACGTAAGCAGTTTGAATCCACCAAGCTGCTTCTTGGAAACCCTATGGGGGCAGTTCCACTGTTCTGTAGGGTCGCTATGAGTCAGAACTGACTCGATGGCACACAACAAAAACAACAGGCCTAAGGCCAGGCAATTTATATTTGTCATCTCACTGGGGTAGGTGTTACCATGCTAATATTACAAAGAAAGAGTCATACATGTGTATACTTGTAAATTTAACATCCTGTCTAATGTTACAGGCAGTTTGTCCTTAGAGCCCTAGTCTGCTCTTGACCTACATCATGCTGCCTTTGCTTACTAGCCATGTGACCATGGACAAGTCATTTAAACACCAAGTCAGTTTCCATACCTGTAAAATGGGGATAGCTCTTGTTTTGCCTGTTTTACAACATTGCTAAAAATATAAAATGAAGTAACTGACTGAGCCTTTTGAAAACTATAAAACCTTGTGAAAATTGTCAAATATAAGGAAACATTTTTATTACATAGGATTTGACCTCTTCTGACTTCCAGAAAGGCTTCTGGAAAGTTACTGAAACATACAGTGAACAGACAGACATTGAATAAATGGTCTTCCTCAAAACAGTACTGTTTTCTCCCTCAGTCTACAGCTTCCCAAGGTTCCTCCAGTTCTTAACTGGCTGGAGACCAAATGTGGAAAAGGTAGGCCTCTGCCCAATACAAAGTTAACCTTAGGTGCCAGAGTAGATTTCTTGGGTGGCGGCAGGGGACAGGTTTATATCTTTAGTGCTTCCGAAATACTAAGAATCCACCATGAAATCAGAACACTAATCCAGAGTAAGGATAACAGATTATAATTCTTTTAGGGAGGTGTGCCATTTTCCAAAACCTAAAAAGTTTGTTATTCTAGTTAATTAATGGAAATTACAGACATTAAATGGTTCAGTAATTAATCAACTGTACACTTTTCCCACTTTTTTTTTTTTTTTAAAACTTACGATAGCAGAGTATTTCTTATCTATGGTGTAATTTTAAATTACATTGATGATTCAAATGAAAACAAACACCATAGAACTTTAAAGTTTATACAGAGACCTTCTTCTAAAAAAAAAAAAAAAAAAAAAAAAAAAAAAAAAAAATCCAAAGCAAGGCAAACAAAAGCAAGCAACTGCTATTTTATTTAGGCTACTAACTTACTATTCCAGACTGAGAAACACAAAAGTCAAAATAAATTCATTTTTAGCTTCAAAAATAAAATTTCCTTGTTCTGTTAGATCAGTTTCAAATCACATGCTTCTGGGAACCATGCAGTATGAACATGTTTAAAGGCATATACTCAAAAATTTATAGTAGTTTCACAAATTCTAAGCTACAATTTTATTCCCCATATTAACTATAAGTTAGCATAGAGACAAGCTCACAGATTTCACATCTAAGCTTTGGTTGCAAATTGTTCCACCTGTTATCTAGCCCTCTAAGAAATAAAACAACAACAACGACAACACTTTGAGGTCTCAATCCACTTTACGAAAAGAAAGCTTTATGAAAAGCCTGAACAATGAATTTAAACATTAAGGAGAAAATGAGAAACGTTAGGTGTGAAGTAGGAAATGTTAATTTCATGCACTTAGGAACACACACTCACACCCCACAGTAGTAGAAGCAGTAGAAGAGGAAAACACTACATGTGTAGGGGTAGAAATATTTGTTACATCATGATGCTGGCTGGCGATGGAGGGTTGCCGCCTTAGAGCCCCCTGAATGGAACTTCCACTCTGGAAAGCATTCACTACATC
Organism: Dugong dugon; assembly: GCA_030035585.1. NCBI lineage: Eukaryota > Metazoa > Chordata > Mammalia > Sirenia > Dugongidae > Dugong > Dugong dugon. The sequence goes on from CM057465.1 coordinate 50,018,096, forward strand.
CATCTGCAAGGAATCAGAGATTGTGACAGCTTGCTCAGCAAGAGAGAGAGAGAACAAGAGAAAGAACCATTCCATCTATTAACATACAAAAAGTAAAGAAAAAGGCACTTTTTATAAAGCAGATAAATAGGCAAGAATAGCATTTTGAGATGAAGGGGGAAAAAGCTAGGAAAAAAGTAGCTTAGAGGAATACAGACACCTTCTTTCACGACCATTAAAACTTTTGCTCATTCCAGTCACCAGTACAATTTTTCAAAAGAATAAGTTTTGTGGGTTGGGAAGGCTAGAAAAGAAGTTAAAGAGCACACTCAAATCTCCTCCCCAGGTCAAAAAGCCCTTCTTGGCTCCCGTCATCTCTCCTACCTCTCTACCAGGCCCATACCTGCGTTTGGATTCTGTTTAGACCTCTAAACCACAAGATCTGGCCACGTCGCAACTCCCTTTCAGCATGATCAATCTCTTCAACATCCTCTGCTAATTCTTCCTCAGGTATCTCTTCCTTTTGTGTTCCATGACCAGCTTCTTTTAGGAATTTTAAACGGCTAGTTGGAATTGTTGAAATAAGCTACAACACAGGGGGAAGAACTTAGAAACAAATCCTATCAAGTGAAATCAAACCAATCAACTTTAATACAAAAGGTATTACAAACTGCAGGCATATCCAACTCGCTTTACCAATGAAGTACAAAGATCTTGTTGATCAGGCTTAAAAAGATAATCTTCTGTTAACTACACAAATGATTTAAGTTTGATGGGTAAAAAGTTTCCCTAAATGGAAACTAACCTGATTATACTTTTCAAATTTTAATTACAACATATAAGAGAGTAAATTATACCACTGTGCCTTGATATATTTATTTAAACTATTATTACTTACATTTATTTAAAATAACATGCAAATGACAGGAGGTCTTACAAAACAAATTTATATTAGTGCTGTGCAGTTAATGAGAAAAACATACCTAAATTTAAAAAAAGCTTCAATCTTAAACTGGAAACAGTTTTGTTTATTAAATGAACTTTTTTTTTTTTTTTTTTTTTTATGAAATGTAACCATTTAGAATTGGGATTAACACTGATTGACAATGACATCAAATAGGAATAGATGCCGCCAAGCATAAAGGATACAAAACACCAATAAATATGTATTAGCTTAAAATTATTTACGGTCATTCCTTAAGGAAATACGGGTTATCAGGAGGAAGCAAGCATGCAGTCACATACAGAACTGCTTGGAGAACTGCTAGTCAAACCTTCTAATTTCATAAAGGTGAGACAGGCTCAGGACCACATGGAGCCACATGGACTGACTAAGACCCTGGGTCTCCAGACCATCAAAGTCAGTGCTTTTTCTACCATGGCACACTTAAAATCAACAGATGTCAATCAAAGAGCATAACTGAAGCCCACTGAGTATACTATATTGACAGAGGAATTTCCTCTTTCTAAAGTTAGCTAAATATTTTGGGAGGTTGTGGGCTTTGTTCTGCCCATGAGGGAACCTTACAAAATAATTAAAATGGTAATCAAAAAAGAAAGGGGAACCAAGTATGGATCCTGCTTAAAAGAAGATCTCTATTAATGAGGTCTTCAAAATGAGTAAGGTAAGAAACCTCAGAAACTAGAAATACAATAAAGAAAAAGCTGAGATGAAAGGTAGGAGCCCTGGTAGCACAATGGATAAGCACTCAGCTGCTAACCGGAAGGTCAGCGGTTCAAACCCACCAGCCGCGCTCCGCGGAAGAAAAGACCTGGCCATCTGCTCATGTAAAGATTACAGCCAAAGAAACTCGATGAAGCAGTTCTATCCACTCTGTCCTATAGGGTCGCTGTGAGTTGCAATCAGCTCGATGGCATACCACAACAACAACAAAGTCAGCCAAATATTTTGGGAAGTTGTGACATTTGTTCTGCCCATGGGGGAACCTTATAAAATAATTTAAATGGTCAAAAGAGAAAGGTGAAGCAAGTAAGGATCCTACTTAAAAGATCTCTATTAATGAGGTCGTCAAAATGAGTAAGATGAGAAACCTCAGAACCTAGAAATACAATAAAGAAAGATAAGATAAAAGGTATATAAAAATTTAGCTAAGTTTAAGTAAAACCTGGATGTTTGGTTTGACTGACGTGCAGAACAATGAATTCATTCACAAAAGTTATATACCAATATACATGTTAACTTATGAAAATGTTAGTACAGACTCTCAATCAGCTAGTTTTTTAGTAATGGTAATGGGCTCAAAAGAGCTATGCACACTACATTATCACTTACTTGACTTTAAAATAATAATGACATAATATTTGCTAATAAGCTACCTACTGTAAAAGTGACATAAATCTTATTTTTAGGATATATATATATACTTTTAAAGTCACTCAACCCAAATAATCTAAAAAGTCACTTTGTGGGCCACTTTTCCCAGATACCATTATTTTAAAAGAAACATTCTTTAACTGAAGCTCGAGATTTTTCCTATGCTATGTTTTGGATTAAATTATATAACACCGTCATAAAAAGTCATACGTAAAAAATAATTTTACATTTTTGTAAAACAAATTATTCCAAAAGTATAAGAATAGATCATGGAGCAAAATAGTTAGATATTAGCATCCTAACCAGTTGTAAACACATCATCTTTAATAAAGTAAAACTCATTGTAAAAAACAAGTTAAAAACTACTAAAAAAATTAAAATAGTCTTTTATATGTATAGGCATAATTATAATAAAAAGCAGATGACATACTGGAGCAAATATTACATTTTCAAAAAACAAATCCATAAATGGCCTTTCTTGGTTAACTACTTAGCATCAAATAACAAAACTGATTAAAGAAAATAACATACTAGAAATTTAAAAAATCACTTTAGGTTTAAACAAATAATGAGATTTTTACCTGGCCCCAGAGTAACGTTCCCATTCCTAGGAATATTGACCATAGCCACTGTTCTATTGAAAGTTCTGAACAACTGAAAGGTTTTCCACCAAACTGCACAATTATTATCTAGAGGGATAATCAAGAGTAAATTCATTGAAATCTTTAAATTAATACTTGTAAAAACATGCAAATTTGTGTCCTCCAAAACAATGGCTGAACAACCACTACTGTGATGGTTAAGCGTATTATAATATCTGCAAGTGAATATAAGACAAATGAAATAAAGTCTCTACCCAAAATATTAAATTCATGTATATTTTAATTATGCTTAAATAACAAATTAAAAAATAATTCTTATGACTAAGAAGAGTAAACTTACACTATTTCCAACTGAAATCATGAGTAATTATGTTCCCCTGTATTTCGTATAATTCTTTGAATAATTTACGCCTTTCTACAAAAGCTAGTGTACTTTTGTGGAAAAGACCATATGTTATAGGAAAGTGGACATAACATTCAATCTTTTTTTCCCCATATAGCTGTTCATTCCTAGATAATATTTTGATGTTAGGATAAATATGAATGGACTATAAAGAGAGGAGAAGCAACTTGCAAAGTTCTATGAAATATGTGCTAATTCAGATGGTTATCTCCTCAGAAGTTTGCTCTCCCTTATAAAGAGAGTCAAGTCCAACAATCTACATAAATAAAATTCATAATACAGTACTTATACTTCTCTCTCTATTTAACAAGACCTAAACAGTCTATATGGGAATATTAAGAGTTAAGTAACTGTATTCACCCTCTTGTGAGTCTGACAGGCCTCTCTTCCATATGGCAGATAGTAGCTACCAAACATTGAAAGGAAAAAGAATCACTTCAGTAGTTAACATTTTTAAACTAAAAAAAAAAAATTTACAAACTCCATTCCTAGCAATTGTACTTTATTCCAATTCAAGCAGTAGGTATTTGTCAATTCCACTATTCTTCAAAGTCAAGAATACTTCTACACTTGTATTCCCAAGTGGTTTGTTAACAGCCCAACGAGCTGGATTATAACTGATCTGACAATTCACTTGGGTTTTAATAGTGATATAAAAATAATTTTCCTTTGTAAACTAAGTAAATGAAGAGCACAAAAAAAGTTCAACACTGATTTGTATGTGTGCTCTCAAAATGTTTTAAACTTTATCTTTTTTTGTATAATGAAGGCTATGAAAAGGAAGATACTAAAATATTGGAGAAACAAATCAATGATAATTCTGACTGGCTAGTTTAGTTTCATAAGAAATACTTATCTTTCACTTTAGAGTTGGAAGAAATAATATTCCTTAATATACACCTTGGATCAACATTGTACCAGAGAATTGTAGTTTCAACTTCTCTCATTTTATTTATCATTGTATACTAAACAATTGATATAAACAGTAATGTGTACTTTTTAAATTTGTGTATTTAAATGGACTATTGAAGCATTTCTTAAACGTGTACTGAGGAAATCAGGTGTTATCCCTTAAATAGAATATGCAGAATTAAAAAAGTTCAACAGGCTTCCTAACTGCAGGATTTCTCGAAGCTTTTGAATTGTTTGGCAGAAACAAAAAAGCACCTGATATTTGAGAGTTTACTTACTGTCAGGCACTAAGTGCAGAGCTTTATATGCACAGTCTTCTTTAATGCTTCACTAATTCTATGGTGTGACCTAACATCTGATCTCCATTTCACAGATGAAAACACTATAGTTTATAATAAGGTCATACAACTAGTGAAAGGCAGCACAATGATTTGAACCGAGCGCTGACTGACTCCAAAGTTCACACTCATAAGCACTAAATTATATTGCTTTAACAATCTCCAAAAGGTAGGTAAGAATAGGCAACATTTCCTAAACTTATCATCTGATGATGTATGAGTAACTCAAGGGCTTAGTGTTTCTTGGAACATATTCTGAAAACAATAATTCTGTGTTAAGCGCTACAAAGAAGAACAGAAACTATAAATATTTACAAAGAGCTAAGGATTATTATGTACTTCACGATCCATCAAAAAAAGGATAAGAATGAGAATCAGCTGTTAAATAAAATAGAAATTAAATTTAATACAATTTATAAGATGAAGTTCTCCAAGTACCTCAGATCTACAATCAAGACTTTAGCTAGACTGCTTCAGAAACCAACAAAAGGAAGTATGTGTAAATCAAGGGTCACATTTTCCTACCTACCTGTCTATAACAGTGCTACTTAAAGTGCTGGCCCATGACACGATAAGGCACGTTCACTAAAAGGTAAATCAATGCACTGCTTCCTTCAGCAAGAAACTTTTACTACAACTACTTAATACCAGCAACAATTAAACAAACAAACAAAAAAAAATCCAGCAGCAACAACAATAATAAAACCCTGACCTGAAATAAACAGTGTGGTAACTGTTGTTGATTTACATTCTGGTCCAAACTCCTTATCTCACTGTGGAACAGCAGCTGGTCCACAGATCACACTTTGAGTAGCACTGAAGAATGACACTTCACATTAACTGTCTTTGACAGATACTGGTCTTTGTTGGGAACTAAGTTATCAGATTTGCTTGACAGAGAGATGATATGCAGTTGAATTTTGCAATCCCCATATATTAAAAACAGATAAAATTTGATTTTAAAACAACTAAAAGCTAAAATTTTAGTGTGTCATGAACATTGGTTTTTATAAAATCTAAATGAAATACTTCCAGAAAATACATGGCAAGTAAGAAGGATCTCCCCTAAAGGTTATAGGAATTGAAAGCTAAAACAAAAACAGTTTTTACAGAAGTAATTAAGTCTAGGGTTTGGGTACTGGCATCCACAGTGCACAAGGTATAGGTTGAATGAACTGTTTAAAATTCTTAGATCTTCACTTCTAAACATGTACTGTCACTATATGAGTCTACTGTTGAAAAGGCTCACTTTTTAATTCTAAATCTTATTTTGTTCACTGACTCCTGGTGTAAACATGCACAATTCACTCATCTGTCTTGATTCCAGATTCTACCATTAACCATCATTTGTATAGAAGAGTATCATAAAGCTGAAGACCACATAAAGACACAGATGCAGTACAGTTATATAAAATTATTGCATGCAAATGTCAATCCCACCCCTCACACTTCATTCTCCAATTCCCTTTAGGCCTTGTTTTGACAATATTACAAAATGAAAAACTGGTATGTACCACATGATGCAGTCATTCAGAATCAGGATTTTAAAATATTCATATCAAAACTGTTATTATTTAATAATAAGCTCAATTACAGAAATACAACTGCATTAACTGCTAGAAGCCCTAAAGTGATCACTCTAGCTAAACTAGAAAAAGCAATAACTCTAAAGCCTATTTTAAATAACATCATCAAAATTATAATAGTTTTGATAATGACATAGACTGAACAATTAGAAGTGGAGAGTGTGAAGTACTACAACCATAGAATCAGTAGTACAACTGAAGTAATACAAGCTTTATATGCTCTTCTCACGTTTAGAATTTCAGAAAAGGGCAAAGTGTCACTTAAGATATTTAAAACACTTTTTAAAACATCATTGAGGTAATACATAGAAGCCTCAAACATGTAGCTGTCAAGTAGTTTCTGGAACAAGCCACCTGTTTACCTGATGTTTCCTACATAAAAATCAAATTTGAAACTATCTTCGACAATTACCCACCTGTACCACAAAAGTGCCTAAAACAATTGTGCAGAAGATGGCATTATTAAAGATTCCTTCAAACACATTTCTTTCACCATGAATTTTCCGGGCATTTATTTCGTTGAAAAGTTGCATCAGCACAAAGGTATTAAAAACAATAGTATAATGTTCCGAAGGAGGAGCATGCAAAGGAGCATTTCTTCCACTATCAATATCAAAAAACTTTTCTCCTGAAAGAATGAAAAGTTACTATTTTGTAATTAACATACAAAACAACTTAACATTTCAAAGAAGTATGAAATAATAATAAAGTTCAGCCAGACCCTTTATTTGATCTTAAACGACAGCATAGAAAGTAAGAGTTGGAATGGACCTGTGTTTATCTAGTACAACTCTCTTGTTCTATAGCTGAGGAAAACTGAAGCTCCTAAAACTATAGTGATGTGTACAAGATCATATATCTATGTTAGCGGTAGAGCCAGGACAAGAAATCAGGACTCTTCACACTCTACCCCACCTTCTATCATACTGACTCCCAGAATTTACCAAGCACTCTCTGGTAAAGAGGAGAAGTTAAAGATAAGGAGTTGGGAACAGAACAACTACTTCAAAAAACTGTAACATTAAAACATTTGAGATGATACTGGCTTTGAACAGAATCAATTAGCTGAAGCTTTGTTAGAGAAAAAATTCTTACCAGCAAATAAGAGTGTAAAGACTACCACAAGTTGATAGAATGCATGACCCAAAATATTCTTCATCATTGTGCGTGAGATGAGAGGCTTATTTCTACCGTAAGGTTTCCGAAGCAAAAGAGACTCAGTGGGTGGTTCAGTTGCCAGAGCCAGGGAAGCGAGCGTATCCATTATGAGGTTTACCCATAGCATCTGCACAGCCTTAAGCGGTGAATCCTAAAAAAGATACGTTTCCTAATAGATATTCACAACTATCCAGGGACTCAGCAATTCTCAGAAAGCCTTTAGTATTTTAAAAACTTAAGGAACAGAACAGGACTACATTCTTGTAGTAATTAACCTAAAATATTAAGCTTCTGCTTGTTTAAATATTGTTTTTAAAAGGTACGTTATATACATTTTTACTTTTAAAATAACAAGTTTCAATAAATAAACTGTCACCTACTTGAGTGATACAGGCACCCGTGAAAGCAACAATCACTGCTACTACATTAACAGTAAGCTGGAACTGAAGGAATTTTGAGATGCTGTCATAGACATTTCGTCCCCACATAACTGCTTTAACAATGCTTGTAAAGTTGTCATCTGTGAGAATAATATCAGATGCTTCTTTAGCTACGTCAGTTCCAGCAATACCCTATTAAAAAAAATTCTGTGAATTAGACTAAATGTTTAAAATAACTTTAAAGTATTCAAAAAGATAATATAAAATCAACAAAAAAGATACTATTATACTTAGTAATTACTGACTTAAATTTACTGCAAAAGAAGGTAATTTAGTTAAGAGATATCATATCTCAGGAAGACATCTTAGTAGAAATCAAATACAAACAATGAGGCATTGAAAATAAAGTTCAAACTGGATTAAAAATGGAGGAATAAACAAAGGCACTTACCCAAGTTCTTTCTAAAAGTCACAAAAAAATTGTGCTTAAAAAAAAAAAAAAAAAAAACCTCACTGAAATAAAGAAAGTGGGAAAGGAGATACTGAAGGAAACTCAAGCAGGAAAGCAAATAACTAAATGGTAAGTAATTTAGCAGACTCAAGACAGCTGAACCCTAAGCTAACGGTAGGGAAAGCAGAGAAGTAACCTTTAGCGTACTGCAGAATTGTCATGAGGCTCAGGATGTGGCAACACTAGGTGACTCTGGAAGTACAGGTGAAGATGGGAATAAGAACAGGAGGATTTCTTGGAAGTCCACTGAAGACACTGAAGACGTACTTAGAAACTCGAAACTATGAACAACCCTAATGTCTATCAACAGTAGAATGGGACAGATTGATAGACTGCGGATTAACAGAAATGAGTCAGCAACAGCTATATGCTACAACATAGATGAATCTCACAAACGTAATGCTCAACAAAAGCCAGATTTACAATATATAATACACACTGTGTGATTCTTTTGTACAAAGTTCAAAAACAGGCAAAGGTGATCCTCTTTAGTGTTAAAAATCAGAATACTGGTTACCTTTACAGAGTGGGTAGTAATTGGAAGGGAGAATGAATGGGGCTTCTGGGGGTATATGTGACGTTCTATTTCTTGTCCTGCATGCATACAACAGGTTTGTGCATAGAATGATAATTCATTCAGTTGTACACTGATAATCTGTGCACTTTTGTGTATATGCATTATATGTCAATAATAAAATTAAAAGAAAAAGCAGTTAGAACCTTACAGCCCGTTCTCACTTCCATGCAACGAGGCCAATTTGCCACCCCCATACTCTGGCAGGAGACTGCCTCCTTATTCGTTAGATGACATGATAGAGAATGTCTTAACTGGAGAACACCCAGGCACTGTTGAATGTAGGGGGTTACCATATTCAAAAAGGAGGGTTAAGGGTAATTCCATTTATTCCATGTTGAGACCTCCAGCCTTCTGGATCCGAGACTGTCCTGTAGGCAGCAAACCTGAAGACTCTTTGTGATGAATCTAATCAGCCTTAAAAAATACTGCAATTAAAGGATCCCTAAGAAAAAGACCAAACCAGATCACTTTGAGAAGTTTCCACTTGACAAATCCCACCTACAGAAACAGAGCTTCCCAGTTTTCTAGCTTCTCACTGGTAAATATACATAGATAACCAAGAATCACCTGACATCTGAGGAAAGCACTAACCTGAAAGAGACCAAAACCAAGAGACTATGCAGGAGGCAAAAGTTGATTTAAAAAAAAAAAAAATCAAATCCTCGGAAAGGTAAAAGGTATGTCAATAAAACAAGCTGAGAATATAAAACAAGAAGAAAAATTCAGAGATCAAAAAAGAACTCTTGGAAGTTAAATACGTAAAAAAATGAGTATCCCTGAAATTAAAGCAAGATGAAAAAGGTACGGTAAACAAGAAAAAAGAGACAAAATAACAGGGTAAGTCCAAGAGGTCCAAAATAAAGTGGGGTAGGGGTAGAGGGAAAAAATTACAGAAAGAAGAAAGAGTAGAGGGAAAATAACATTAATTTAGGAAAATTCTGCAAAATTGAAGAACACGAGTTTTCATAACAAAAAGCAGTCCCAAGACAAATCATCATGACATTTCAGAGGACTGAAAACAAAGGCTCTACATGCCTCCAGAAAGGAAAGAAGAGGTCTTACAAAGGCTCAACATTCAAAATAGTATGATTTACAATGGAGGAATGAATTAAAAATTCTGCGTGATTATGATTTTTAATCTAAATTTTTAGACCAAGTCAGGCTAGGAAACAAGAGTGAGGAAGGATAAGAGATTTTCAGTCATAAAAGTTACGAAAAAGTTTACCTCCCATGAACCCTTTCTCAGGAAGCAATGGTTAAGTGCTAGGCTGCCTGCTAACAGAAAGGTCTGGGTTTTGAACCCACCAGCGGCTCCATGGGAGAAAAGACCTGGCAATCTGCTCCTGTAAGGATTACAGCCTAGGAAACCCTACGGGGCAGTTCTACTCTGTCACATAGGGTCATTATGAGTCGGAATCCACTGAATGGCACACAATACCAAAAACAAAAAAAACAAAAAAAAAACCCACTGCCGTTGAGTCAATTCTAACTCATAACGACTCTACAGAACAGAGGAGAACTGCTCCCTAGGGCTTCCAAGGAGCTGCTGGTGGATTCAAACTACTGACCTTTCGGTTAGCAGCCGTAGCTCTTAACCACTGTGCCACCAGGGCTACGCAACAACAATAAACTACTTCTAAGGAGCCCTGGTGGCACAGTGGTTAAAAGCTCGGCTGCTAACCAAAAGGTCAGCAGTTGAAATCCACCAGCAAAACCCTACGGAGCAGTTCTACTCTGTCCTATAGGGTCGCAGAGTCAGAATCGACTCGATGCCAACAGGTTTGGTTTTTTGGTTTAATTCACTGTTGAATGAGGGTCTCTTGCCAGTACTTTCCTACATACTCTTCTCCCTTAGCTCAAATGGTACCTCCTGCAGAAAACCTTTCCCAGTCTCTACAGTTAAGAGTCAAGGACTTCTTCCTTGAGGCTCTCAGAGTGTTGTGTTTAGTCCTTTCTTGGCTGTTACTCTGCTGTGATTATTTATTTGCATGATTTAGGAGGCAGAACTATTCCTATTCACCTCTGGTCCAGATTTTTGAAAACAACCTCTTAATGGCTAGGGGAACAAACTGACTTCACTCACTAATCCAAATAAAGTTTAAAAAGATAGTATTTTAATTACCTTGGGGAAGGTTTTACTACCACAGATGTATTTGGTTATAGGAATATGCCATAGGCATTTAGACATGTGGTTAACTGATTTTTGGTAAAAATGTAATATAATACAATAGTAGTAGTATCATCATACTTTACATGTACCAATGGAGACTTGCTATCTGAAGGAATTCAATGCGGAGTGACTAAATAGGAAAACCCTAGACCTTTGCAAACTAATAATGTACCCAGATTAGATTTCTTTTGTAAATCTTATTTTTACCCTTGTAAATTTTATTTTAATGTTGGATTTGTAAAATACTGAGTGCTCAAAATGTTCTTTTTGCTTGAAAGATAGGTAGACATGTTTACAATTAGAAAGGACTAATCAATAGCAATTTTTCTTGTGGGTATCTAACAAAATCTCTAAGACAAATAATTTGGTTTTTCAGTTTTAAAATAGGAAACTGAAGAACGGAACAAATATACAACCAAAGTAAATTCAAGCTTGAACAAGAGTGCTTTCAAGTCCCATCCACTATGCACTTATCCTTTCTCTGTATTTTTTTCAAATAAATTTAGATTTTTGATAAGCTACCAATTAAAAAAAAAAAAAAAAAAGGTGAAAAAAATGGGCCTAAGACCGTTATGGCTTTGGGGAAAGAAAGCAAGCAAGCAAGGGAAAACAAACAAACAAACAAAAAAAAAAAACCCCACAAACAAAACAGCCATTGCATTGTATTTTTGTTTGTACTACTATATTTACCTGTATTTAAAGCTCTTGGTATCTGTCTCACACGCTAGTTTTGTGAAGGAAGCTTATTTTAAAGTGCATTCTATTATGTAAATTGACTTCATGATCAACTGTCTACATGAAAGTAGCAAAAAAGAAAAAAAAAAAAATCCTACTAAATGCTGAAGAGCAGTGATGAATGATTCTGTTTTCCTAAAGCAAATGATCCTATGTGCCTAAAGCAAAAGGAAGAGAGCTGGATTACTTCTTCAGTTACTCTTCATAAGTCTTCAGAAGTTCATACTGGCTACAGCTGCCAACCCTGTTAAGTTTGTGATGGGGCAGAGTGGGTATCTTTGGGTTCAGAGCAACTGACTGAGAGCAATTTATTCAAATAATTTTTTCCCTGTCTCTTTCCCTCCCTCCCTCCCATTGAAAGAACTACGGTGGTTCTTCTTCTAAACCCCTAATGTAGCAGCAAAATATCAGGGGGACAAATTATGCAAATAAACACTGGTACAGATCAATATCCACTTATGTAAAACCTTTCAGATGTGTTTCAGAATTCAAAATCTTATTTTAGAAAGATAATGAGAACACATACCTTATATTATGAAATATTCCCAGAGGGGAGTTAGCACCCCATAAAAACACATTAACATCCTTATAATTACTATGAAGTTTCACACTAAGTAGGATAAATAATTGTCTCACATCAATTTAGAACAAGTTTTGCAGTCAAACAAGTCTGCTGCAAATGTAGGAAAAACATTTCAGAGATTTTTGGATTTGGGAATTATAATTGTGGATCTGCATTTTTTAAAATAAAGTAAAATACTAAAAATTTTCTATGGCACTGAAGGCATTATGATTCATTCCAACATTGAAAAACTCTAGAAGAAACTGACTCAAAGATTTAACAACCTAACTTCAATCATTTACTATTTATGTACGTGTATTTCATGATATCTACTTTATAGTAAACATTTCATCAATACCTATGCTTACAGTATAAGAAAATGGTAATGAAATGCTGAAATTTTCTAACACGTTAAGTAAATCTAAATTCAGGATTTTGGTGAATACAAGTAGATTTTTTTCAATCAAAAATATTATGCCCGTATAATTCAATCACACTTAAGAGACATCTTCAGCTGAGTGGAAGACTCTCAATTATATTTTTAATTTAAATACACACAACTGTTCTAAGCATGCCTTTACTTAAAGACGGTTGTTGTGAGGTTCCCATGAGATGACAGATATTAAAGTATTTTACAAAGTACAAGGTAAATGAATGATACTGATAGAATTGTTTAAGAAGTAATTTTTGAGCCAGATTCATTGTTATCAGGTAACAGTAGTGTGTAAACTAATTAGACTTATAAACCAATTTGGACTTAATTGATTATCCCTCAAACTAATCTGAGGGACAGTGTTTAAAATCAATAGTAATTAAAAAAAAAAAAAAACAAACTCAGCCAGTAAATTACATCTGAATATTGGAATAGGTAAATTCCTACCATTGCAAATCCAACATCTGCTTTCTTTAGTGCCGGGCCATCATTCGTACCATCACCAGTTACAGCTACCACCTGGCGTTGTTCTGAGACAGTGCTGTCAATTATACCTTAAACAAAAGTAAATATTTGTGCTTTAAAGACATTGTCATTAATAAGGTGATTCTGCAGAATATCCCAAGTAATTCATTTTACAGACTCACTGTTAAAAATAAACATAGAAACGGAAAATGTTTAGATGTTGCACAGAGACGACCAACTCTAGAAACGAAGACACATTAAGGAGCAATATCCTGATCTAATCACTAAAGACAAACACATTCACCTAAAGTAGCAAAAAGAAATGTATTTAGATTTTATTGGAAGAGATGATATCCATGATTCAATCTAATATTCAGTATCTATTAACTATTTTTCTAAGTAGAACACGTTTCTCTATTAAGAAACCGTGAAATAACAGTAAAATCTACTCACCTTTAACCAGTGTATGTTTGTCAGTAGGAGATGATCTTGCAAGTACTCGAAGCTTTGGCCAAATCTTGTCTATCCGCTCCTGCTCAATCTATAAATTTTTACCAAAGTTAAAATGTGCCCAAAGCTAGTTTCATAATTTTAAAATCAGCCATCATATGTATCAGTGCTTCTCAAAGTGTGGTCAACTGACCAGCAGCCTCAACAACTCCTGGAAACTTGCTAGAAATGCAAATTCTGGAGCACCACCCCAGGCGTCTCTCATGCGAAAGTCTGGGATGGAGCCCAGCAAGCTGTGATTTCCAGGTGACTCTGAGGCATGCTCAAGTTTGAGAATCCCTGCTATGTATTAGTATAAGATCAAATTTTTAAACTCCCCCTATTGCCTAAGAAAATGGAAATTCCTTGGCTTAGTATAAAAAGCTCAGGGGGTTTGAAAGATACCCCATACCAACCTTTCCAAACTCATCTCCGAATACTTCCTTATACACATTGTACTTCTGAAATTGACACAGACTAAACACTACTACTTTCATAAAGCATTCCTAGCTAGAAATGTTCACTCCCTTTAAAGCAGTTTGTCACTTAACCTTTTTATCTCCTAGAATGTTAGTTTTTGCCCTTTAGGAGTGGACTGCATTTATACATGTGTGGTGCCTAATACGTAGTACATCTTCAATATGTATTTGTTCAATGAAATTCCTAATGTAAAAAAAAAAGATCAACTAAAAAAAAAATTTTTTTAAAACCTTACCTCTCCTTTTTCATTTCGTATTCTTCTGTTGAAATCTTTACCTTCTAGGCATAGGAAATCTTCCCCAGGGTGTAAAATACCACATTTGGTAGCAATAGCCCGAGCAGTATTAATATTATCACCAGTGACCATCCGCACAGTAATTCCAGCCCTCTGGCATTTCTTTATTGCATCCGGTACCTGGTTTACATGGAAAAATTCCTATTACCATAAAAAATTAGTATTTTGGGAGGGTGTGTCCTACCGAATATATGCATTACACTTTAGTTCTACAAATAATTGCAACTTTAATCTCAGGATATTCAATATTTCTTGAATTACTCCTAGTAATCTTTTTTCTTCCACTGCCACAGTCCTAGTTCAAGCTTCATTTTCAGTTGTCACCCTACTTAAATTGTTTGTATTATTTAGTTTCAAACGCTCTGGAAAGCTCCCCATTCACCATCATTAAGCTATTCTTTTCCAGTTGGCTTTCTACTTTTCTCGTTTTACAGCCCAGATCACACTAGAGTAAACGTTAGGTTCCGGCTGGCTCATTTTTCTTCTCACTCTATATATACTTTTCAGGGATACCTCACCTACTCCCATACCTTCAACTACTATCTACATTATAATGACTTCCAAATCTCTATCTTTCCCTCACCTCACTGTGAGAGCTGGATTCATAGTTCTGCCTGAAAAGTGGACATCAGAATTTGGGTGTCTAAAAGGACGGCCATGTTTTCTAAACCTATCTATCCATCCATCTATCTAACAGGAACCTAAGGGCCATCTGTATCTCTTTCATCTCTCTTACCCTGTACATCTCTAAAGGCCAAGGAGTCTTGTGGATGCTACCTCAAACCTTCTCTGTACCATGTTTATTGTAATAGCTTTTTAATTGGCATCCCTGTCTTTAGTTTGATCTCCCTTTAAAACATTCTTATATACTTGATGGTAGAGTTCTTTTTTCTAACACACCAATACACTTTCTTAAAAATGTTTGATGATTCCTAAACTGTTATACTATAAACCACAACGTTTTCTGGCTTGTCTAAAATTATTCTCTATTACACATCACTTGTTATAGATGTGTTATAGATGAACAGTCTATATATTCTTTCTATGCCTCTGCTTCTGCAGTTCCTTCTGCCCTTAAGAAAAAAAAAAAAATCCTTTCCTACTCTTCTCTAACCAGATAATCCATACTGATTCTACCAGAGTAGGGACTGCAAGTTCAAATGCTAGATAGTCTCATAGGTAACATAAATAAGGGAAAAACTGAAAGTGACAAACCTGAGGCAAATGTCTAAAGGAAAGAGCTACTCAGCTCTAGATTATTTCTGCCATGGTGGAATGAAAGGCCTAAGATTTCAAGAGAAAGTAGAAATCCAGATTTATGTGTCACTTCCCAATACTTAAATGTTTTACACACACACACGTGGGCCAAAGACAGCTTGACTAAAGGCTACATATGCCCTGTTGGCTAACTATTTGTGATGTCTATTCTAAATTCAGTTTAAATGTAACTTCTCTGGAGATTTCTTGGCCTGCACAGGCAGAATTGTGC
This sequence comes from Dugong dugon, assembly GCA_030035585.1. Lineage (NCBI taxonomy): Eukaryota > Metazoa > Chordata > Mammalia > Sirenia > Dugongidae > Dugong > Dugong dugon. The sequence continues at coordinate 50,033,995 of CM057465.1, forward strand.
CTTTATCTTATACAAAATTCATTACATCATATTACAGTTATTTGTTTACCTGAGTCCTTAGAAAGTCAATGAGGTCCCTGAAGGTAAGACATTTATCATCTTTGCAACACCAATGCCTAGTACAAAACTTTTCATTCATTTAACAAACAAGTGCCTGGCATATAACTGGAACTTACTATCTGTTGAACTACTGGATTAAATATCTTTAGGAATATAGCCACTCTTAGAAATTTTCTAAGAGGAGCACTTCAAGATAGGGTACCATGTGTCTTAAAACGTGTATAATATAATTACTAGCAACTTAAACATGTATGTATCTATAGTAAGTGTTAAGGTTTACATCATAAAAGCTTTTCTCCCTAGTCAACTCTTGGTCATTCAAATAATCACAGGGGGATATCCTATGTATTCACTCAAACTAATATTTACTGTATACCAGGAACTGTGCTATGTACCAGTGACACAATGGTGAGCAAAAGGACAGAGCCTGCCCAGATTATTATTTAAAAAAAAAATTTGATTTTAAAAACATTAGTCAACTGTATAATACATATCCTGATACCTCATTTAAGATAAAAAGAAAATTATTATATATATATATAAACACTCACTGATTTAGGTAGTAATCCCAAATCATCTGTACAGGGGAACAATGAATAAGAACTTGGTCTAAAATCAAACTGTGTGGCAAATAATGTTTATTGATTACTTGTTGTGTGCCATGGAGTCGATTCCGATTCATAGCGACCTTACAGGACAGAGTAGAACTGGACCATAGGGTTTCCAAGGCTGTAGTCTTTACACACACAGGGTCACTATGAGTTGGAATCGATTTGACAGCACCTAACAACAACAACAATCTTTATGGGAGCAGACTGCCACATCTTTCTCCTGTGGAGTGGCTGCTGGGTTCGAACCACTGATCTTTTGGTTAGAAGCCGAACACTTAACCACTGTGCCACCAGGGCGTCTTATGGACTACTTAATAACCACCAGGCACTTTCACTTAAAATTCACAAACTACCTCCACTGGTACAGAAAGGAATTGAAGACATGCCAAGTATCCAAGTGCTTATGCATATCCAATAAAGCTGGATTTGTTCTAGGTATCTAATTAATCAAGATTCCCTACTCCATGAGTGTACAGTCCAGAATATTCAGAGAAAGCTTTCATATTACATTGTTTCATGTTAGTATAAGAGTATCCATCTCATTTTGTGATACCAAAAAATAAAGTGCGACTCACGTTTAAAAAAGGATGAAGTTCTCCATCAACCTCAATGCCAAGAGCATTGTAATAGTAATGCTTTTCAAAGGACAAAAGCTTAATACATCCTGATTTAACATTAGATTTCAGTAAGTTTTAAACTATAAGTCAGTATATAAAACTTTGAATGGCTTTCCTTTGGTCAAAGGTTGCTGGACGTATCCACCAGATGTTTCATAAGCATTTTAAATTCCAAAATCCAAAACTGAATTCACAGTGATTTCTAAACAGCTGCTTCTTCTGATTCTCTTATTACATTTGTTAATACCATTTACCAACAACCTAGTCCTGCAATTTAGAGACTGATTCCTCCTCCTCTGCAACACTTTTCATTGTTGCCACATCTCAGTCTTACACCCTTTTCTGCAGTTACAACACTTTCCCCAGATCTCATTTAGTCTCACATGCGAACTCTCCAGGCTAGACCACTTTCAGACTCCTAGGTCCAAATGCCTACTTGACATATACGCTTGAATGTCTCAGACACCTCATCAATGCCCAAAACAGTATACCCACACCCAACATATTCTATCTCTATTTACTTTAAAATCACCCTTTTCTTTCCATCTTCACTGGCACAACCACAGTCCAAGCCATGATCATCTCGTCTGGATCACTGAAATAATCTTACTGGCTTCCCTGCATTTACTCCTCTTTCTCTCTAATCCATTTCTTACACAGTACCCAAAATAGTACTTTAACAACATAAATCATGTCACTTCCCAATCTGAATTTCTTTAATGACTTCCCACTGAATTTTACAATAAAATTCAGAGTCCTTATGGTTTAGTAAGGCCAAACATAATCCCGTCTCCCCCTTCTTCTCTACATTTACAGCCACACTGGCCTCCTTTCCATCTTTGCAATAGCTAAATACCTTTCTCACCTTCAGGCCTCTCTATTTTTTTGTTCCCTTTGCCTGGAATGCTCTTCTTGCAAGCTATGTACATGGTTGGCTCACTTTTGGCTATCTGATCTTAGCTCAAATGTCACATCCTGAGAGATTCTTAATGTGGTCTCCCTCAGCTGCCTTATTTCATCACCCTGCGTATAGCCTTCTCAGCCCTTATCATATCTGTAATTGTCTTATATAATGTCACCCTCCTCATCCTCTGTATGCCATCCAGAATGTAAGGTCTCTGAGGGTAGGGACCAAGTCTGAATTTTTACAACATTTATTTTCATTTGGTATACCATCCATGCAGCTATCACTCTATCTGGCTGTTTTCTCTCCCTAGAATATAAACATCATGACTATTTTGTTCATTGTTGTATTCCCAGTGCCTAAAAGGGTGCCTGGTACAACACATTAGGTGTTGAATCAATCAGCTGCTAAATCAATCAGTTGATGAAGTCATGTGCCTTTACTTATGTTATCTCCTTTTCTCAGAATGTGCTTACTGCTATGTCTCTTGGTCTAACTAATATATTATCATCCTTTAAGATCCAGATCAGGTAATTAACCTCTAGGAAAACTTGTCTGATCCTCCCCCAGTGCTTAATATAGCATTGTTGTTGTCAGCTGCCACAGAACTGGCCCTGCACTCATGGTATCCCCATGCACAATGCGATCGGACTGTTGTGATCCAGAGTGTTTTCACTGGCTTTTAGAAGCAGATCACCAGGCCTTTCTTCCTAGTCTGTCTTAGTCTGGAAGCCCTGCTGAAACCTGTCCAGCATCACAGAAACATAAAAACCTCCACTGACAGGAGAGTGGTGGCTGTGCTTGAGGTATACTGGCTATGAATTAAACCTGGGCCTCTTGCACAGAAGGTGAGAATTATACCCCTGAACCACCCCTGCCCTCTAACACAGCAGAGTGGTCTTTTAAGCCCATGCATTTTTGGCCGAGATGGGATCTGAACCATATTAGCTCTACTGTCTAGTGTTAACCTCTATATGTCTCAATTTCTTTTCATCTCGCAGAATGTGACCCACACCGAGAACCCAATGAAAAGATGTTATTGCTTTAGACTAGGGCACGGGTTCATGTATGGTACTATTACAAAATGCTCTGTATATTATATATCTAAAAACGTAGTGACATCCTGGGTTATAATTATCATGTGTGTGCCTTTCCCCACCCAAGACAGTGACTTCTTTGAGGCTGCAATCAGATCTCAAAAATTTTTATGCTCCTAGTGCCTAGTATAGTGCCTGACACACAGCAGTTACTCAATAAACTTTTTCTTTTGAATAAATGACTACAAAAAAAATTTTTTTTTAAAGAAGTAAAGCAAAGTCTAGAACTGCATACTCTCCAGTATGACAGCCATTAGTCACATGTGGCTATTAAAATTAAATTAAATGTTCAGTTATTCAGCTGCACTAGCCACACTTCAGGAATTCAACAGTCACATGCAGCTAGTGGCTACTGGACTGAACAACACAAAGAAAACTTCTACCACTGCAGAAAGTTCTATTGGACAGTAATGGTCTAGAGACTGTGAAAATAAATAATTTAATGGCATCTATTACTTAATTTAGGAGCCCAGGTGGTACCACGGTTAAGAGCTCAGCTGCTAATCAAAAGGTTGCCAGTTCGAATTCACCAGCTGCTCCTTGGAAACCTTATGGGGCAGTTCTACTCCATCCTATAGGTTTGCTATGAGTCAGAATTGACTCAACAGCAACAGTTTGGTTTAGGTTTTGGTATTATTTAATTTAAACATCAATTGAGAAACCTACCTAGCGTGAGGTACTGTTTTAAGATAATGGTGCTATAAACACCAAAGAAGCTGTCTAATTAAAAACTCTAGAAAGGTAGCATATGCATCACAAGCACTATTATTTCAATTATCTTGGATTCACATAGAAAAAACTAAATCACAAACACCAAGAATTTTACCAGAAAACTGATTACAATTGATGTCTATGTCCTTCTACAGTTAAGAGATTCTGCACACGAAAAACACAAAATGCTTCATCACCTCAGGTCTCACAGGATCTTCAATCCCCACAATAGCAATGCATGTGAGGCCGGTGACAATATCATTTTCATTATCCCACTCTGGTTCTGGTTCTCCTGCTGGGAAATCTCTGAATGCAAGACACATGGTTCTCAAGCCTTCCGATGCCATCGGTTCAATCACAGTTTTTATAATATCATCACGGTCCCTTGGTCTGAATACTTTTGCCTCACCATTAGTACTCAAGATTTTGAAACACCTAAAAGAAAATGTTGAATCCAAACATCAATGATTAACAAAAATAATGGTTAATGCCACTTAAGTGAACTGGAGGGGCTAGAAATCATGGGATCTGACTATCTGAGAATTACATGCATTGCATTTTTATAGACCTAAATCATATCCACTTTTCACCTTCCCCTTTACAAAACAGAGAGTTCTAGCTTCACAATTCTCACTTGATAGTCCTCCATTTTATCAGTTATGTTAGATATTCTCTAAACTTTCTCATTTGGAAATGCAGTGCCTTTATATTTTTCCCAAGAACCCCTAGTGGCAGGGGAGAATAAACTATATATCTGACCACTTTGGTATACAATGAGTCATTAATTTGAATTAACACAAACTTTGCAAATATTTTCTCCTTTTAAAGTAAAAAGCTGTGCTCAATCAGCTCCTTAAACAGGAAGCTATTTCATTACCTATATTTTAACCATGGAAAAAAATAACATTGTTAAAACATTCAGTCTCCAGTCCATCTTTTTTCTTCCAACCCACCTTATTCCCTGATGCAAAAAATTTCAATCATAGCTTGATTTAAAAAAAAAAACAACAAAACTTCAGTTACACTATCTGGCCTACTTAAGTTTTAATCGCTCAGCCTAACATTCAAGAGGCTCTACAACAAAATGTAAATACAACCGCGGGAACACTTACTGTACACTTACTATCAGGCCCCATGCTAGATGTTTTACATGCATTATTTTATTTCACTGGCACAGAGTTGATGGGGAGCACCTTCTTTTTCAGCGAAGAAAACAGAAAAATCTTCCCAAGATTTCATAGCTAGTTAGATTCATAAGAGTCAAAGCCTAATTTGTGTTTATTAAAAAATCTCCCTACTCATTCCACTATACCATCTACCTGCTACCCAACTAGCCAGAAGAAGAGAGTTCTAACCTTTTACACTGAAATCAGATAATGAGGTATACTGTGAAGGTAAGAAAGCTCTATGTGCCCTGTGGGCCATTAGAGCCCATCACTCTGCAGCTGAACTATGCAACTAGCTATTCCCTCAATATGACCTACACATTCCTGCCTCCTTTTCTTTGATGTAGCTTCCTTCACCTTGATGATCTTACTTCACACTAAAACCTATCTTAAATGTCACATCCTTTGTAGTGTGATCTCTCATCTTAAAACTTTGTACCCATTTATCATGTGCCACTCTTTTAGCTCTTTGTTTTAAACCTACTAGATTACAGTCTGTTGGGTGTTCACTAAAATAATCCTGGATTATAATCCACACATAAATTAAAAGCAGATATTTTAAATGTTACAATTTCAAATGCTTTCCAATTCTTCCCAAATTTTCTTAACAGTTTTTTGCTACAATTAAGGAAACCAAAATAATTTTAACACCTGTAGTAACAGACAAACATTAGGGAAATAATATGTGAACACGTAAAGTCAAAATTGATGCTACTGGTCTGTAAAAAGACAGTAAGAAACACTACTATTCAAAATGACAGAATATAAATATGACATTGCAGCAGAATAAATATGATAAACCTCACTTTGATATAAAAGAATTCTCAAGATCTAGCTTTAATGTCTTGCTGTTTTAGAAACTATATAGTTCATTCATCCCACTTTTTTGAGCCTATGATCTATAATGCAGTGGGTGAAGAAAATAAACTTCAGTTTTTCTTCCCAGGAGGTTTTTAATTTTCATGATACTGTAACAATGGAATCAACAGGTCTAAAAACAAACATCAAAGTTTACTTCATTAAATCTACCAGATTGAATGTGATGAGTTTTTTCCTCTTTGTATCAAAATACTACGCAATAAGAGAAGCTACCGTGTGAAAATGGTAGCGAACCATGGACAAATGTCTAGATACCATAAAATATAGCCCACTTACTTCACACTAAAATGTACTATCAAATGTCTGATGTTCATAAAGAGAAAACAACAATAACAACAATGCAGATATTCCATAATGCAACTATAGTCAGCAATTTATTCATCTAAGCATTTTACTCTTACTTTTTCAGAATTATCTCAGAGGCACCCTTGCTGAATATTCGAAAACTTCCATCTGAATTTTTCAGGACAGTACTCATGGACTTCCTAACAGAATTGAAGGTGTAGACTTTGTACAGTGCTTCTTCTGGTATTTCATTTCTAACATCCTGATAATCCCGTTTTAAATCCAAAAGAAGTCCCAACAAGGCACATTCAGTTTTATTACCAACATGACGAGGTAATCCACCCTCTTTCTCTGGTGGCTATAAGAGGAAAATGTTTAGAAGTCAGAATCATTTTGTTTTTCTATGAAAGTTTTATTTATAATGTAGAACAGAATGCTACATTCCAAAATGAAATCATACAAGAAACTTATGTTAGCATTTCCAAGAGGGCCGCAAAAGTGTAAGGTAGAAAAGAGCTCTTGGCCAAGAATGACATTGATTCCAATCTCAGCCCTGACAGTTACTAGCTACATGAACTTCTGGCAAGTTACCCAACCACTGTGATCCTTGGCTTCAGAATCTGTAAAACAGGAGCACGGATGATCCACAAATTAAATGTGATAAGAAATGTAAAGTTTATAGTTGGTTCCTGACACACAGTGGAGTTGATAAATTTTAATTTTCCTTTTTTCACTGAACATTTACTTATTTATAAATAACTCAAAATTAAATCTACATTCAATATTCTTTACAGCTTAAAATAAAAATAAATAAAATACCGTTGCTTTAAGTGTATAGAAAAGCTTTAGCTCCTTCATTGTCTCTTCACAAATATTATACGATCATCACACGGTATTAAGGGCAGATGTGATCGTCTTACAACTGAAGAAAGTAAAGCTCAGACTTTTAGCTAGAAAAAGGCAAAGCTAAATCTGGAACCAAGACCTCGTAACTCTCCAGTCCAATAATTCATGCATATTTTTAATAGTTTAACAACTTGAATATCAACTTTGTCAATGATTTTCATACACAGATCACTGAACATTTATCAACAAGTCAAACATAATTTCATGCTTTAAGTTATAAATATGATTTAATAAAACTTGAGAGGTTGAAAATATTCTAAAGTAGCATAAACAGAATTACTTTATTGCATTTATTCTAAAAAAGTCAAAGGACCATCTTATAGGTAGTATCTACTGAGAAACCAAAACAGAGTATATATCAAGCATATAAAATGTATTATTTTAAGTTGAAATCTGGTTTCAAAATTGTCTCTAGAAAATTAACAACTGACTTTCTATAGTAAGACAGCCTAGTCGTTCACAAAATAAGCTTCTTAAAACTAAGAACCTGCTTTGAATATAGAGCTGAAGAGTTTCTGAATATAGGAATTTCAGAACATAGACAAAAAATACAAGTAAGCAGAATGTATATGGGATCAATAGACTTTACTTGTAACACGAATTACATCAAAAGAAAACTTTATACACTATACTGATAAATGCCTTTTAAAAACCTAAAACAATCTAGTTCTTCAATTTATTCAATAATGACAGGTATGAAGAATTACAGTCTGATCATTACAGATTTGAAAATTAATTTTAATACATAAACTAATGATTGAAGAAACCTTACCAATATTTTTGATGTATAAGCACAGTTCACAGAAATTCCTGTTACCAGATAGGACAAAATATTTGGTGGAATAGCTTCGGGTTCAGGAATCTTTTTATAATGTTTTTCATTTATGTAAGCCTGGACAACTGTCATTCTGTTCATTGTCAATGTTCCTGTTTTATCTGAACAAATGGCTGTAGCATTTCCCATGGTTTCACAAGCATCCAGATGCCTTACCAAGTTATTATCTTTCATCATTTTCTACAGTAACAAAAAAAAATCTAGTTAAAATTTACTTATAAAACCAATCATCTCATTATATTAAAATATTATACCTGCTTTAAAATCTAAACTAAAACTCCCAACTATATACCAGAAAAATCAACCAAACCCATCGCTGCTGAGTCGATTCCAACTCATAGCGACCCGATAGGACAGAGTAGGATTGCCCCATAGAGTTTCCAAGGAGCGCCTGGTGGATTTGAACTGCCGATCTTTTGTTTAGCAGCTGTAGCACTTAGCTATATACAGTTACACAGTATTAAGTACTAATTAATACTAGAAGAATTTAAGTGCATTTGACGTATTCAAATACAGTAAAGAGTCCTAGCTTTTTCCAGTTTCAGTAATTCTATCACTGCAGAGCATAATCTAGTAATGACTGCAGTTACTCGTATGCATACCCAAATCACCTTGACGATGTACCTCCAATAGCTTCTAAGCGTGCTCCTGATTGTGCTCTTGTAGAGCAGCAACAATCTGTACTCTAAGTATAATGATACGTACCATAGTATAAGAACACATTAAATTTTAATATTAAGTCTCCTTATTAAGTGGAAAACACAAGATTCTTGTATCAATCACAAGAGGAAAAAAGCTTTTACCAGCTAAAATAAAGAGCTTGTGGGTATGAAGTTGCTTGACTCTTACAGTTCTGACAGACTGAGTTAACATATCAAAACCAGAATGGATCATTTTCATCTACTCCATATGCTAGGTGACTTGAAATTATCATCCTCAGCATCAGAATACATCTCACCTCTTTCTCTCACTTAACAACAAAAAAATCACTCTAAAAAAGCAAGACTTTTCAGAATTGCCCCACAGAGCATTTAAGTTAAAATACATTAAGTCTCAATAAATATGTGCAACGGGTTAAAAACTGCGTAAGGTTATTTCACAAAGTGTGTTCTGTGACAACTAATATGCAAGATACTGTAAAAACTGGTTCCTTGAAGAAATAAATATGGGGAAGACATATATGTGTACCTCCTAAATTACTTATGATTTAAATGAAATATTAAAGATTAAAAGAATAAATATCTGCAGTAAAGAAAACTTGTTCAATTTTGTGAAACACTAAGAGAAAACCCCTAACGAATACACCCCAGCGAAAGGATGAGAAACTGGTAATGTAAGAGCTAAATACACATTTAATAAAGTTTAAAGAAAAACAGTTAAAATGCTTTTATTAATTTTCTACTCAACACAAATCAATCTTGCCTATCTTTCTGACCAATTGAAAAACTGATATCATTAATGACCGTTCATAAAGTATTAAACCACTGGTAAAAATGATCAGTGTGTCTAAAACTTCTATTTCCCCCATTATTTCTAAACTATTTTAAACATCAAAAAAGGACAATAGATGAATACACCATAATTTATCATTTTTATACATTTACCATTTTATTTTTGAAACAAAAGATGTTGAATGGCTAAAAAGAAAATAAACTCAACAGTAAACAAAAAATATTTCCATCATGGCAGGTCTATTGTAAAACACTGTGGAATATTTATCTATTCTTTGGAATATATAAGAGTGCTAGAGCAGAAACTATGACTAAGTATACTGCTCAGTGTCAGCAATACTACTTAAGGAAAACTGCTAATTAACATTAGAAAATTTATAAGAACATCATTCTTCCATAAAGTATACAACTTTTTTACTTGTAAAACCATTTTGGAAGAAGATCAAACTTGTGCAAGCTAAACCTTTTTTTTTCAGTTCACCTCTTCCATATGATATGAAATTAATAAAAATAAACAAACAATCTTCAAACAGGTTTTTATTCTGTGAAAATGGCAGTTAGCAAAGCCATCGAAGTACAATTTCAGTATTCTACTTGGAAATCAAGGACTGTAAATCCAATGGTCTGAACAAAGTTATTCAAGGGAAGGAACAAGTGGGCCCTGAAAGTGAGAACACAGTTGGGATATTTGAAAAACAGCAGGTAGGCTGGTGAAGCTAGACCAGAGGGAGTGAGAGGAAGAGTGGAGAGGAAATGAGTAAGCAGGGGCCAGACTGGGGAGGGCCACGGTATAAGGAGTTTGGATTTAAGTGTGATGAGAAGTCACTGGAGGGTTTGAGCAAGGAAGAAGTATGCTGTGAATTATTTTTTTTAGAAACAAGAGTCTGTTACTATGAGGAGACTAGACTGCTGTGGGGGTGTGAGGGTAGAAGAGTAGAAGCAAGCAGGCCTTGGAAGGTTGGACTAGAGAGACCCCTCTTTTGTCCTTGTACCACAGGTAAATGCCCAACATCTTACCTTAATTTTACAGATGGGAAAATGGAGATGATATGATTTCACAACATAAACCATATAATGAAAATTAGGCTAAAACTTTCTATCCAGTCTAGTAGTTATGCTTAGCTTTGTGTCTCTATGTACAGAGACACTCAACTGGGGAGAGGAGAAGATAGCAATTGTAAAGAAAACAGTGCAAAGTTATGTGAATCCTCCACTTCCAACACCAGAAAAGACAGGAACCAGATTTGCATTTCTATACCAGATGTGGCTTTAAATATAATACATCTCCTTAATTATTTTCTACTTACCTTGACTGAATAAGCCAGTGAGATAGTGACTGCAAGTGGAAGACCTTCTGGCACTGCTACCACTAAAACTGTAACTCCAATAATGAAGAACTTCACAAAATACTGTATGTAAATTGGTGTACACTCAGCAAGCCATGGTCTCTTCTGAACCCAGAATGTATCAATTACAAAATATAATACTAGGATGATAACTGTGATGGCAGACATCAACAGACCTTTCAGTACATTTAAAAAAAAAAAAAGAAAGAAAGAAAAATGTAATTATTTAAATACTCCCGACACCACCTGTTGCAGTTATATATTAGCTTCTGGAAGCATTATAATTGGCTTGGTAATATTTAATTTCTCCGAGAAACTGTTACTTCCTTTCTGCACCTAACTCATTACTTGACATTGTCAGACTAAATTTTTGCTCCAAGTACAGCCCTGACCTCAGGAAGAGCTAGAAGAAAAGCATTTAAGATTGTTTCCTAAACTTCACTGCATCTTCTGCTTCCTACAAAAGCTCAGGTAAAATAATAGGAAAAATTAAAGGAAAAATGGAAAGCTTAGCAAAAGAGAGGACTTTACATGCTGAAGAGGCAACGTGACTAATGCTAAAAGAGAAGCTAGAAAGAATCTGATCAATGGGTACACCTGAAATTAAATATTCAACCCTATGCTTAAAAAAAAAAAAAAGAAGCCCTGGTGGTGCAGTGGTTAAGCACTCGGCTGAGAACCGAAAGGTCGGTAGTCAAACGAACCCATCAGCCACTCTGCAGGAGAAAGATGTGGCAGTCTGATTCCATAAAGATTTACAGCTTTGGAAATCCTATGGGGCAGTTCTACCCCATCCTACAGGGTTGCTATGAGAGGGAATCATCTTGACGGCAACAAGTTTTGGTTTGGATGATTAAAAACCACATACAAAATTTTCTGAATTATTATTACTTAAAAAATTTCGGTTTATCCTTATAGCACCATTAACTTAAGACTAAGAACATTTTAACTGTACTTTGTGGGATGTTTAGCCTTTTATCAATGAGTATTAAAAAATACAGAAAGTACACATATTTGAGTTTAATAATTCAATCCAATGTCTACTAAAAACCATAACCAACTCAAATTGACCCTTTTCCCTAACACTATATAAATTAGTATTATCATCTGCTTACATACTACAAAAAGCAAGTATCTGCTATTAGATAAAAAGCTTAATGCAAAGAAAAACTTCAGTTTTTCCAGCATACTCCTAAGAACTAGTAGAAGGATGCAATTTAACTGATTTTAATACATATGCTGACTTATCCACAGTGTTCTTTTGTGAAGATGACACTGCTGGAGGGCATGCTCTACGTTTATTGTTACTAAGTAACAATAACAGGTGTTTAACAGGTGTTTTCTAGTGATGGCAGCAATTTATCAACTTCAGCCTCACTAGGATGACACAGTTTCATTCAGTTTAACTAAAATATAACCTTTATAAAAACCTACACCTAAATTGTTACATAGAAAACCAGTAAAAATGATGAACAAAATGTGTAGTGAAACTTTTTATTTAAATGTAGTTGAGTAATCTGTACTGAATAACCTCACAGCCAGTTGGGAGTGTTTCTTCTGTCCCCAAAAATTCAGAGATGAGAGCAAGAGCTTGTGAACGGATCAGACTTAGGCACTAACCCTAGCCTGGCCCTGTATTAGTTAGGTGACAGTGGACAATTGTCTCTATGCAAAATTTGCAAGTTGCAATGAATGGTATTATGAGGATTTACAATAACTCATAGGTTACAGCACATGGTGGGTAAAAATGACATTTTAAAAACTCCTTTTCTACTCACTAAGCAACAAAGTATGTCAAAGGACAATTTCTAAGAAGAAAATTAGTGTATGTTGAAACAAAACACCCTTATTATCTTCTACATATCATACCTGCTTTGCCAATCTGAACAGCCAGCTTTGTAAGTTTCCCTTGTAAAACAGATTTTTCCTTTTTTGGCAAATTTGCTTTCTTTTTGTCTTTTTCATCACTATCTCCACCGTCTTCACTCTTCAAAGGCTGCATTTCCATGGCTGCACCATCCTGGGCTTTTGCTACATTTAAGAGCAAATATCATCTCACTACATTTTAAAGGCACACATCACTTGTAACATTTTGAAGCATTTTTTAAAATTAGTTTCTTATTATAGAAACTAGAAAAGCTTTAACCATCTAACTTTGTGTGTGTTTCTACACAGACAAAATAAGGCAATAGCTACATTAAGTTGTGAAACTTTGCATGAAATTTGAGAATATCGTGCTAGGTAACAAGAAATTAAATTAAGGGTCCTTAAATTAAGAACTAAAAAATATCAAATCATTTCTCTTCATGTGTGTTGGTGTTAGGTAACAAGACATCCCAACTAGCACACATTCCTCCCATATAATGTATGATGGTAATGTAGACAATTACGTGTGTCCATGCATGTAGACAAATGTACATACATTTACAGACTCCCAAATAAATGCAAGTATCTCTGTGTGGTGCAAACAGTTAAGTGATCAACTACTAACCAAAGTGGTGGTGGATTGAGCCCACCCAGAGGTATCTCAGAAGACAGGCCTGGCAATCTGCTTTTGAAAGGTCACAGCCTGAAAACCCTATGGAGCAGTTCTACTCTGCACACATATGGTCGCCATGAGTCAGCATCAACTCCACAGCAACTAACAACAACGACAAGTAAATGCAAAACCACTTACATGATATTTAGTGTGTGTTTTTGTTTCTTACACATTTTTGCTACCAATTATCCAGAGTAACTGATATTAAAACACCTGAAATGCTTAAGCTGAAAGTTACTTACACGTGGATCTTTCTAAGCTTACTATCTAAAATCATAATTATAATCTTATTAACATTGTAGAGGTAGCATACCTAAAGCACTAGTAGGAAGAGGTTAACCCAAGTTAACATATATTGTTGTTTTCCCTGCTACATATATCTTACTTCTGGATGAGTATCTGTACACTGTTGAGATATCTTTGGGTGTAATGAAAACAATGTAATTGTACTTTTATCCTCCTGAGTTTACCTTTGTTGCGATTCTCAATAGCTCCATCTTGTTTCTTATCTGTAGAAACAAAATGGGAATTAAAGCTTTCCAAAAGAAATGAATACAGAGGTAGTTCACACTTCTATTAACAGAATTACTACACAATGGTATGGTGTGTGTGTGTTGTGTGTGTGTTGTGTGTGTGTGTGTCTACAGATTAGACATGATTTGGCTTGTAATGAATGACCTGCTTGATCACTCACTCCTTAGACAGTGCCCATAAGGGAATGTTCCAAAAGAATTTGGGACATCCATACTTGTTTGAAACAACATGTTATCAGGAGGGAGCAGTCCCTGGAGAAGGACATCATGCTTGGTAAAGTGGAGGGTCAGAGAAAAAGAGGAAGACCCTCAACAAGATGGACTGACACAGTAGCTGCAACAATGGGCTCAAACATAGCAACAACTATGAGAATGGTGCAGGACCAGGCAGTGTTTCGTTCTGTTGTACGTAGAGTCGCTATGAGTCAGAACTCACTCAATGGTACCTAACAACAACAACATACTTGCCTGATTTCTCCTTTAAGACTTTACTCTTTTGTACAGTGTAATAAGTCAAATATGGTATGAGAGGTTTCCAAATTAAATACAGATATGAGAAAGCAGAAAGGGTTGAGCGAGATGGAAGAATGTCATAGAAAGACAACAGGCACACAGGAGAGCTTTGATGGGGGTGAGAAGAAAAGCACATGTATAAAAAATAGGAGAGACAAACAAGTAAAACCAGAATATGAATACATGAATGTACCAAATAAGCCAGTAAGACTATCAGTTAAGGTAATACCCCGAATTAGTACAGATTTGGAGAAAACAGAAAAATGAGACTGTCTGAAGCAATAAAGTGATCAAGGCACGATCTATTGTTTAGAGTAGACAACAGGATATTAAAAACAACAAAGCAGCAGCAGAAGTCTTCAGTCTATTTTTCTCTCAACTTCTCTATCAAGGAGAACTATCTTCAAACTGGAAAAGGTGGAACAAATATGGTCAAGAGGGGATTGAAGCTCAAGATAGATGAGGAGATAGTAAGAGAATACCTAGTTATTTTCAGTGAGCTCAAGTTTGGAGACAGACCAGATAGCCACATTCCAGGCTACTGAGGGAACTGAGACATTACCCTTGGACTGCTTTTGAGTAACTGCCAAAGCAGTCAAGAGAAAGGGAGAAGGGCTGGAAGTCCACAGATAGAAAAATGTTTTCTGTTCTACAAAAAACAACAATAACAACAAAACAAGATTGAAAAATGGTAGACAGTGAGTTAGATGTTAATTCCTAGGAATATTCTGGACTGGATTAATAAAAACAGAGGCATAAAACCTTAGAAAAATGGTGCCTATAGGAAAAGACATTGTGGGGCCAAGTATAGAGTCATGCAAACTTCTCTTCCTTTTTAAATATGGTTCTCCTTGACTTTAGTTTCCTGAATATTAGGATGCAGCAGTCTGTGGTTAAGAGAACAGATTGTGCCAAAGAGAAGAGGGTTTGATGTGTCACTTCCTAGATCTCTGACCTGGAACAAGTTACACAACCTCCACAAGCCTCAGTTTACTCATCAGAAAAAAAAAAAAATAATAATCATCTTTACCTTATAGCATGAGGACTAATGAGATAATGCATGTAAAGTACTCAATAAATAACATCACTGTTACTCGTTTTTAAATTACATTCCACACAGGCTTCAGAAACTTATGCTGGTACATCAAGGGCTGCCATGAGGAGTGGTGTAGGGGAAACCAAAAACATGGGACTTCCCCTCTCCATCCGCAGTCAGAACTTTTTAAATAGACTTTTGTTTGAAATATGGACTTCATTGCTAAAGAGAAAACCCAAAGAACAAAAGAAAATATCCAAGTATTAAAAACACTGCTGTACCCAATTAAAAAACAGGCAAAGGATATGAACAAGCACTTCACCAAAGAAAACATTCAGGTGGCTAACAGATAACATGAGGAAATGCTCATCATCATTAGCCATTAGAGAAATGTAAATCAAAACTACAATGAGATACCATTTCACCCCAACAAGGCTAGCATTAATCCAAAAAACACAAAATAATAAATGCTGGAGGGGTTGTGGAGAGACTGGAACACTTATACACTGCTGGTGGGAAGGTAAAATGGTACAACCACTTTGGAAATCAATTTGGTACGTCCTTAAAAAGCTAGAAATAGAAGTACCATACAATCCAGCAATCCCACTCCTTGGAATATATCCTAGAGAAATAAGAGCCGTCACACGAATAGATATATGCACACCCATGTTCAATGCAGCACTGTTCACAATAGCAAAAAGATGGAAACAAGCGCCCATCAGTGGATGAATGGATAAACAAATTATGGTACATTCAAACAATGGAATACTACGCAATGATAAAGAACAATGATGAATCCGCGAAACATCTCATAACATGGATGAATCTGGAAGGCATTACACTGACTGAAATTGGTCGGTCGCAAAGGGACAAATATTGTATGACAAATATTATAAGAACTCAAGAAAAGGTTGAAACACAGAAGAAAATATTCTTTGATGGTCACGAGGTTGGCGAAGGAGGGAGAGGGGTATTCCCTAACTAAATAGTAGGCAAGAATTATCTTGAGTGAAGGGAAGGACAGCACATGCTACAGGGGAAGTCAGCACAACTGGACTAAACCAAAAGCTAAGAAGTTTCCTGAATATAACCAAATACTTTGAGGGACACAGTAGCAGGGGCAGGGGTCTGGGGACCATGGTGTCAGGGGACATCTAGGTCAACTGGCATAACAAAGTTCATTAAGAAAATGTTCTGCATCCCATTTTGGTAGTGGCATCTGGGGTCTTAAAAGCTAACAGGCGACCATCTAAGATGCAACAATTGGTCACAACCTACCTGGAGCAAAAGAGAATGAAGAATACCAAAGACACAAGGAAAATACTAGCCCAAAAGACAGAAAGGGTCATATAAACCAGAGACTCCATTAGTTTGAGACCAGAAGAACTAGATGGTGCCCGGCTACCACCAATGACTGCCCTGACAGGGAATACAACAGAGTCCCTGACAGAGCAGGAGAAA
This sequence comes from Dugong dugon, assembly GCA_030035585.1. Lineage (NCBI taxonomy): Eukaryota > Metazoa > Chordata > Mammalia > Sirenia > Dugongidae > Dugong > Dugong dugon. The sequence continues at coordinate 50,050,945 of CM057465.1, forward strand.
AGGAGGGTGTGGAACTCAAATTCTAGTAAAAAGACCAGACTTAATGGTCTGACTGAGATTGAAGGGATCCTGGAAGACATGGCACCCGGACTCTCTGTTAGCCCAGAACTGAAACCATTCCCGTTCAGACATAATTACACTGGACTATAAGACAAGTATCATTTTAATGATACTTGTGAAGAGAGTGCTTCTTAGTTCAAGTAAATACATGAAACTAAACGGGCAACTCCCGTCCGGAGGTGAGATGAGAAGGCAAAAAGGGACAGGAGCTGGATGAATGGATACAGGAAATCCGGGGTGAAAAGGAGGAGTGTGCTGTCACATTATAGGAAGAGCAGCTAGGGTCACATAACAATATGTGTATAAATTTTTATATGAGAAACTAACTTGAACTGTAGACTTTCACTTAAAGAACAATAACTAAATAAATAAAAGGCAAAGCTCAGAAACAAACAAACAAACAAAAAAAGCTGACAAAGAAAGAGAAAGCCTTCCCCTAGAGACGGCACACTGAATTTGGGCTTCTAGCCTCCAAAACTCAGAGAGAATAAATTTGTTTGTTAAATTCAGAAAAAGACAAACCAACAAAAAAACACGACTGTAGTTACAGAAAACCAAGACTTTTACAAGGCATTTATTTCAGATCTCAAAAAATATATGTGATAAAATCATACTCATGAAGAGGGTGCTTCTTAGCTCAAGTAGATAGATAAGACTAAATGGGCAGCTCCGGTCCAGAGGCAAAGATGAGAAGGCAAAAAGGGACAGGAGCTGGTTGAGTGGACACGGGAAATCCGGGGTGGAAAGGAGGAGTATGCTGTCACATTATAGGGAGAGCAGCTAGGGTCACACAGCAATGTGTGCATAAATTTTTATGAGAAACTGACTTGAATTGTAAACTTTCACTTAAAGCACAATAAAAAATAAGTTCCAAAAGAGAAAAAAAAAATGTATGTGAGAAAAAGAAATATGAACTTACTATCCTAAGTAAGGGGCCCTGGTGGTACAGTTAAAAGCTTGGCTACTAACCAAAAGATCAGCAGTTCGAATCCACCAGCCGCTTCCTGGAAACCCTATGGGACAGTTCCATTCTGTCCTATAGGGTCGCTCTGAGTTGGAATCGACTTGATGACAATGGATTTGGTTTTGGTTGGTTTGGTATCCTAAGTAAAATTAAATAAATCTAAGTGGTTAGACTACAGTAAACTGCTGTCAACCTAAAGGGAAAAAATTTGAGAACAGTGACTCTGAGTGGGAGAGTTAAGGGTGGTATATTAGAAGCTATTTTTAAAAAAATGACATCCCCCCCAACTAAGAAATTCTGAGATGTCTCCCTATATATAACATGTTTCTTATAAGATCCTTAGGGATAAATTGTATGGTTAACAGGTTTGCTGATGATAGATGACTTGGAGGGATAGCAGGTAACAATAGATCAAAATAAAAAAGATCTTGATATCTAATGATGGGCTGAATATGATAAGGCAAGTTAACAGGTGTCAAAGTGAAGTCCTAGCCTTGTGTCAAAAAACCAACTGCATACATACAGAATAGGAATTGTGAATAGTAGCAAACTTTAAAAGACCAAAAGCTCAATGAGACCAAAATAAGATATGGCTGACAAAGAAAGCTATTATTGAAGTCACAGAAAAAACAGGCAAATAGGAAATGATATTTTGCTGGTCAGACAATGGGGAGATTCTAAAACTAAATAATAAGCAGAAAAAAGTCAATGGAAGTGTTCAAGCAGATGATGAATTTGTCTGGCTACTGTAAAGGAGACTGATGTAAAGTCACTAAATGTCTTTCATGGACTATTAAGATATAAAAAAAAAAAAGCAAAAAAACTTCCCTGTCATTAATTCTACTACTCAAAAGTACAATACTGAGTAATTAACTTTTTGTAGAATTTTTTCATATCAGAATCTCATGAATGAAGTCTATATTTTGTACCAGTCCTTACAGTCTAACTGCATCTCAATTTCCAAATTATCAACTCTTAAAGCAAATTGGTATACTTACTTTTCTTTTCCTTTTTCTTCTCATCTTTCTTCTCTTCCTCTTCACCTCCAGCTCCAAGTAAGGTAAAGATAATTCCAGTTTGAGAATTTACACCCACAGCTGTAACTACCATTCTTCCAGAGCCTTCCATCACGTGAGTACCTACAACAGAAAAGTTTGTTTCCTATAATTATAGACCTCCCCACCAAATCTCAAACTTCATTAATATTGTCTTTAATATCCTCAATATTTAATAAAATAAATTTAAGAGGACATTAAACAAACCTAAATACTTGTGCTTAAGGTCTTAATTCTGTTATCAGTCATATCTGAGCTCAAATCTCACTCTACCATTCATTTACTATACGATATTGGACAAATTACTACATTTCAGAAATTCCTCCTCTAAAATGGGATGGATAACAGCACCTACACTTCATAGAAACATGAGAATCAAAAAGCCTATGCATGTTAAGTGCTTAGCACACTGCTTAGAATTTGTAGAGGCTCAATGAATGCTTACTACTGTTATTAATTAAAACCTAAGGTTATTAAGGACAGTTTTTCTGAGAAATGCACTGCTTATAAAGAAACATGCTTATAAACAAAAGGATTCCACAGCAATGAATGTCACATTTCACACCTCCAACCCTGCAACCCAGCCTGCCTAGATTACTGCAATAGCCTCTTAGCTAGTCTCTTTGCCTTTTTCAGTTCATCCTGAGATCAGATTAATCTTCCTAAAATACTGATTTCATCATCTGCCTCTCTTGGCTCTAAAAAACTTCCAACTTTACACCGTCTGCTGAATTATGCCTACATTTTTCACCCTGAGACTGACCAACCTTTTAAAGTTGGCAGGCATTATTATGTTCTAGAAACATACCCAAGGTTATACAACTATTAAGTGGCAAAGCAAAGATATAATCTAGATCTATCAGAGGATACAGGTCATACTCATCCTACTATAATATTATGCTGATAAAATTACTTACAGTTTTCCAACTTCTACATCCACATTTATGCATCTTTCCTCACCCTTTCGGAGGCTTCCTTCCCTTCTATAGTCTTTTTGTGACTCTTTAAGTATCCTTAAAAACTTATTATTATTTTTTAACTCAGTGGAGTCTTCTCTACAGTAATTACTTACTTGATCCCCTCCTAGTTTACAACCTTATGGAGCGGCAGAATCTATAGCACCTACTACCATCCTCTGTACCAAATCAATGCTCAAGAGGTTATTTACTAAGAAGATAAAGCAATGTACTTAAGAATTTTTTTTAGGGCTTTGGTTCTATTGCTTTTAAAAATATTATTCTAGGACATTGGACAGGTTATGGAGACTGCACTGGTGTCATTACCATATTCCTATGCATAGTCTCCTTTGCCAAGAGCAACTCAAAAAACCATCCTGGTGAAAATGATGAGCCAAGCTGGGACAGGTTAAACCTTTAAGACCAAGAGAAACTGACTACAAGAGAAACTGACTCCTTTACATTATGATCCAAATGTGCACAAAAAATTTTCTTTGTGAAACAGAAAAAAATATGCCCCTGCTAAACAATTGAAAATGAATTTGATTTATAAATGAGAAACTGGAGGGTGAGGATACTGATTCAAAAATCCTATAGCATGTAACAAAAAAAAGGAAATGGCATGGATTCAATCCTCCTATGATTTGAAGGCCATTGTGAAGGTGGTGAAATAAAAGTTTTCCATAGTAGGATCAATGCATCACAGTTACTTATCTTTCTAGATATTTTTAAGCCCTTAATAAAAAAATACTTTTAAAATCTATATTCTGAATATTTCACTAATTATTAACTTCTTTGTTAGTGAGAATGCACAAGAATTTATTGAAGCAACAAAAAATGAAATTCAGGATGATGAAACAACATTTACTAAGTAAGTTCTATGTGCAAAAGATAATGTATTTCTTTTAATAATCCTTTCTGCAGATTTCAATTTTTTATGTTCTGTTCTTTCTTACCACAGTTAATAGTTAAATATCGCAGGTAAGGAAGTTAATGTGCTCAGACAAAGTAAACAGTTTTTGTTTTGGTCATACCCCCACCACTAACTGGACAACTGCTTTTAAAAATCTAAATTTAAGAAGCCAAGAACAGCAGTGAGAGATGGCATCATGAGAATAAATTTAAAAATAAATACATTTCATGTTTTTCAGTACATTTTTGGAATAGGGAAATAAATGCAGAAAAACTTTCCCACCAATAATGTGATAAGAGACTCAAAGTTATTTCAGTCTTTTCTTAAAACATGGAAAATTTAAAGAGTTCTCCTGGTATGTTAAAGAGTTCTCTTGGTGTGTTAGCAACCTGAGTCTACAAAAAGCTTTTAAGTCATCCCTGCTAAAACAGCAAAGGACCAAAGCTCGGTTAAGTGAAGTCAACCTGAAGAGCTGAGCATGATGTAAATAAGCTAAATGCACATAAAAGTCCATGAAGTATATATAGCAAAAAGACAACAGGAGACTATCTCTTGTTCCCTGAATATCATGGCTGAGTTAGTCTGTGTGGTAAGGTATGATTAGATAGCTTCCTTCTCCTTTGGAAAGGTTACAGATTTAATTCAGTTAACATTAACTACAGTTTCCTGGAAGCATTGCAAGGAATAACTGGAATACATATATATTATACTTAAATATAGTTAATAACCAAATATAAATATATCCAAAATATACTTAAACATCCAACATCTTTCTATCTATTTGGTATGAATAACAAACAAAATAACATAAATAAACAACCCAAATAGAATACTAGTTTTCTAAATGGTGTAGGATATTGAAGGTATACAAAACTCAAGATTTTATCAAAGGAACATCAGAACTTTTACCCTAAATAATACTGGTGTTTATATACATTTGTACAAGTAATTATACACATGTATACATGTATGCATGCATAAACACAATACACGTTTAATTACTTTGATTTTTAGTGGTGGGGATGTTTTGCAATAAACTTTCTCAGCACACGTTTACAAATATTAACAGGTAATGTGCTTTGAAGTTGTGATTCTAACTTAATTGACCCTTATGAGGATACCACAGGTTTGACTGGTGAAATCATGTTCAAACAATTAAAATATAAAGTTCACAGAGAAGGACTGAAAAATTATAGCTATGAAAGTATTAGTTAAAAAAGCAAGAATCTTCTGACAATGTATAAAATGTTAGCATTCCACTAACACTGCCTCACCAAAACTCCAGTATAAATTCAACTGAACAAATATAGCTCATATAGACAATTTTTTGAATTCTTTAAAGAATACTAAAAATTAACAGTAAGACCTGGAAATCAAAAGTTAAAGAACGGACACGCTTTTAGAGTCATGTTATACTCTGGTTTCCTTCCATTTAGCTAAAATTTTCTAGCTTGTAATTTTCCTCATTATCCCTTTCATTTCATTTTTAATTAACTTTAGTTCAGATTATCACAGTTAGGCTGTTACAAGAGCCTCCCAAGTAGACACCCACCTCTTCTTCCTCTCAAACAGCACTCTTTACTTACCACAAATTCTTCTCCTTCTACTCCCAGAACATGTCTTAACCATTAGCAAATTCAATCCTGACTAGTAGAAGTGGGTGCTACTCTTGGACTTACTGTTGATTAGTCAAATAATCTTAGATAGTTATATCTCAGACTCATTCTTCGGCAATTAAGGAGGGAGTTGGATTAGGTAAACTTTAAGAATTTTAACATTCTTAAAAAAAAAAAAATTGCTTTAAACACATATTCATTTTTAATTTTATACTTCAACAGGCCTTAAATGTGGTACAGAAAAAAACAGAACAATTCAACAGATGTCATCAGATCTATAGTTTTATCATTACATTAACCCATTGTTTGACTCTTAAATCTAATGAGTTTATGGACTCAGGTTCCTCATTCGTAAAATGTAGTTTTGGCTTCAAAGATCTCTAATGTCTCTATCAGCTAACAAAAAAAAAAGCCTTCTAAGAATTAGAAGGACAGAAACTAGCATAAAATACAGAATCCTCTTCACAGTATAGGTGATTAGGGAAAACATATTTGCTGACCAACAGTATACAGTTGTGAGGGAAAAGAACAGTTCAATTTATAAAAGAAATTCATACCTGATAAAAGTAAAGGATCTTTATCTAAAGACTTCTTAACGTGATCAGATTCACCAGTCAGTGAACTTTCATCAATTTTAAGATCATTGCCTTGAATAAGTATGCCGTCAGCTGGAAGAAGATCACCTAAAACAAAAAGCAGTTATGTGCTAAACTATAGTAAACAAGATCACAATAATTTTACTTGTAGTGTCAGGTGTATTGTTTTTTTTTACCTACCATATTTCACTTGAGCAATATCCCCAACAGTAATGTCAGCTACAGGTATCTGAATGACCTGACCACCCCTGATGACAGTGAACTTCTGTTCTTGTTCAATTCGACTCTGTAAACCTCTAAACTGTTTTTCCTTACTCCAGTCATTGAAAGCTGTTACTAATACCACACACACTACTGACAAGAGGATCGCAGCTCCTTCAATCCAACCAGCTTCACCTTCACCTTCTTCCTCCCCAACAGAAACTTCTCCGCAAACTATTTGGGAAAAAAAAGAAAAATGTTTACCAAAAGACATTCTGAATGATGGCAGTACCCATGCAACAAGTCCAAACTATACATATTTTGGTTGTTAATTATGATCATGTTTATTTACTGCATCAATTTTATAAACATGCTCTCCAATGTGAAATATAGGTAGGATGACTGAGAGTGCTGCTCCCTTCCCAATACTTTATCTTCAAACTGAAGAAATAACCATGCATCATTGTCTACGTGAATCAGTTAAGTGAATCTATGGTTTACATTCTTTTCAACAGATGACGCTGTAAGGAAAGTTTCTCCCTCACTCCTCCCCCTACCCAAAAGACAGGTGATTAACCTCTGTCAAGTCCAAACTCAGGAATAGCTGAAGGCAGAAGTACCGTGCTCTTTGCCCCAAATTGGAAACACAGCTAAAATATTACCTTCCAAATGAAGCATTTCAGTGGGTTTTGATCTCATGTATTAAATATGTCAAAATGCAATACATTATATACTATTATGTAAGAACAAAAGATTGACTACAGACATGAAATTTACAAGCTAAATTTCAACAAAACAGTCTCAGTATTTCATTTCATAGTTCTACTCTATGTAAGTAACATTGGAATGATCTTGAAATAGATCATAGTTAAATATTTCTAGAGACTGAATCATTCCTCCACTGACAACCAAGTAAATTTTTGGATGAGCTGCACGGGTTAAAAATGAATTCCAACAAAAAGTAAAAAAAGGACTGTAGTTTACCAATGATAAGAAAATATATATTTGAAAAAATGTTTTCAGTCTAAGTATAAATATAATAATAACCTATTTTACAAAAGGTGTTCCTTTGTAAATATATCCACCTGAGAGATATGTGCAATCTACGTTTAAGGGGTACTCTCTACAACACAAACATTTCACTTTAACCCCTCTACTTGAGCTATTCCTTGAGTGGTGTATTAAGTGTATGCATTAATAGTATAGAGAAGCAGTTCTCAAACTATTGTCCAAAGATCCCCAAAGTCAAGACTATTTTCACAACACTAGGGTATCAGTTGCCTCTCAGTGCATAGCGGAATTTTCCAAAGGCTGCATTATAAATGCAATAATGCAACACACTGAAGACAGAAGCAAATATGAGAATCCAGCTATTTTTTTTTGTTTATTGTTGTAGTTTAAGTGAAAATTTCCATTTCAAGTTAGTCTCTTATACAAAAATTTATTCATACATTGTTGTGTGACCCTAATTGCTCTCCCTATACTGTGACAGCACACTCTTCCTTTCCACCCCCGATTTCCCATGTCCATTCAACCAGCTCCTGACCCTCTCTGCCTTCCCATCTCACCTCCAGACAGAAGCTGCCCGTTTAGTTTCATGTATCTACTTGAGCTAAGGAGGACACTCTTCACGAGTACAATTTTATGTCCCATAGTCCAGTCCAATCTTTGAAGAGTTGGCCTCGGAAATTGTTTTAGTTCTCGGCTGATACTGAGTCTGGGGGGCCATGCTTTCCGGGGTTCCTCCAGTCTCAGACCATTAAGTCTGGTCTTTTTACTAGAATTTGAGTTCTGCACCTCACCTTTCTCCTGCTCCATCAGGGACTCTCTGTTGTGTTCCCTGTCAGGGCGGTCATTGGTGGTAGCCAGGCACCAACTAGTTCTGGTCTCAGGCTGATGCAATCTCTAGTTTATGTGGCCATTTCTGTCTCTTAGGCTAATACTTTCCTTGTGTCTTTGGTGTTCTTCATTCTCCTTTACTCCAGGTGGGTGGGACCAATTGATACATCTTACATGGCCTCTAGTTAGCTTTTAAGACCCCAGATGCCACTCACCAAAATGGGATGTGGAACATTTTCTTAATAAACCTGGGTATGCCAACTGACCTAGATGTCCCCTAAAACCATGGTCCCCAGACCCCTACCCCTGCTACTTTGTCCCTCCTAGTGTTTGACTGTATTCAGGAAACTTCTTAGCCTTGGTTTAGTCCACTTGTGCTGACTTCCCCTGTAGTGTGTGGTGTCCTTCCCTTCACCTGATTCTTGTCTACTATCTAGTGAGTGAATAACCCTCACCCTCCCTCCCCACCCTCCTAACCGTCAAAGAATGTTTTCTTCTATGTTTAAACCTTTTCTTGTGTTCTTATAATAGTGGTCTTATACAATATTTGTCCTTTTGTGACTGACTAAATTCACTCAGCCTAATGACCTCCAGCTTCCTCCATGTTATGTTTCATGGCTTCACCGTTGTTCTTTATCATTGCGCAGTATTCCCTTGTGTGGATACACAATGTTTATCCATTCATCCGTTGATAGGCCCTAGGTTGTTTCCATCTTTTTGCTATTGTGAACAGTGCTGCAATGAACATGGGTGTTTGTGTGATGGCTCTTATTTCTCTAGGATATATTCCAAGAAGCAGGACTGCTGGATTGTATGGTACTTCTAACTTTTTAAGGAAGCGCCAAATCAATTTCCAAAGTGGATGTACCATTTTACAGTCCCACCAACAGTGTATAAGTGTTCTAGTCTCTCCACAACCTCTCCAGCATTTATTGTGTTTTTTGAGAATCCAGCTATCTTTAAGTCAGACATTAAGGAGGCACAATAACACGAATACCACTCTTCTTACTAATTTCCTTGGAAAATAATTATTTTTCATCAAAATGGTATACATACTAACATACAATGGGTTTATTAAGGAGCCCTGGTGGTGCAATGGAGCCCTGATGGCGTAGTGGTTAAGAGCTCGGCTGTTAACCAAAAGGTTGACAGTTCAAATCCACCAGACGCTTCTTGGAAACCCTACGGGGCAGTTCTTCTCTGTCCTACAGGGTTGCTATGAGTCAGAATGGACTCAGTATCAACCGGTTTGGTTTGAGTTTTTTTGATGGTGCAATGGTTAAGTGCTTGTCTGCAATGCAAAAGGTCGGCAGTTCAAATCCAACAGCCACTCCGAGGGAGAAAAGACCTGGTGGTCTGCTCCCATAAAGATTACAGCCTAGGAAACCCTATGGGGCAGTTCTACTCTGTCGTACAGGATCACTAGGAGTCAGAATCGACTTGATGGCAAACAACAACAATGGGTTTGCTATTATTTTTAAAAGCATTGGTATTTTCAAATTTCTTAGTTTTAATTTCAAATACATAAATACGTACAGATAGAATTCACATAAAAAAATTCTTTGGAGTCCTCAATAATTTAAGAGTGAACAGGGCCCTGAGACAAAAAAATCTGAGAATCATTGGATGCACATACTAGTAGATTATATTTATGGTGTGGGCTATAGTGCATATTTTCACACCAAACAGTACTAGTAACAAATTTTGCTGATTTAGATTTCTAGGACTGTAGATTTAAAAGTAATGGACTTCCTTTTAGCAAATGATTACTTCTAAGTGTTAAAACATAAAATGTGATGAAAAGATGCACAAAGAACACTGTTATGGATTGAATTGTGTCCCCCCAAAATATGTGCTGTAAATCCTAACCCCTATACCTGTGGTTTTATAATTCTTTGGGAATGGGTTTTCTTTGTTATGTTAATGAGGCAGTATTAGTGTAAGGTGTATCTTAAATCAGTCTCTTCTGAGATATAAGAGAGATTATTTTTATGGACCTAGTAAGGAAGAAGTGTCAATGACTCTGGACTTAAATGGCAAAGCATTTGCATCCTAGAGGCTGGGAGATTAATCCCACAAAAATTCAGACACCTTCTACCTCAGTGAAATTTCTAGGGATCCAGTGGTGTAGGGTATGTCAAGGTATTCCTTCTAAAGTGAAAGTTACTGCATCTGGCCCCTCTCACAACTGAAAAGGAGGCACAGTGCCTAGTTGGCCTCTTTGGACTTTGGAAGCAACATATCCCTCATTTGGGTGTGCTACTCCCGTCTATTTAACAAGTAACTCGAAAAGCTGCTAGTTTTGAGTGGGGACCAGAACAAGAGAGGGCTCTGCAACAGGTTCAGGCTACCATGCAAGCTGCTTTGCCATTTCAGCCATATAATCGGGCTGATCCAATGGTGCCTGAAGTATCAGTGGCAGATAGAGATGCTGTCTGGAGTCTTTGGCAGGTCCCTATTGGTGAATCACAGCACAGACCCTCAGGATTTTGGAGCAAAGCCCTGCCATCCTCTGCGGATAACTATCCTCCTTTTGAGAAACAGCTTTTGGCTTATTACTGGATCTTAGAAGAGACTGAACACTTAACCAAGGGCCACCAGGTAACCATGTGGTCTGAGCTGCCCATCATGAACTGGGTGTTGTCTGACCCACAGAGCCATAAAGTTGGATGTGTACAGCAGCACTCCATTGTTAAATAGAAGTGGTAGATATGAGACTGGGCCCAAACAGGACCTAAAGGCACAAGTAAGCTGCATGATGAAGTGGTCCAAATGCCCATGGTCTCCACTCCTGCCACATTACCTTCCATCTCCCAGTCTGCACCTATGGCCTCATGGGAAGTTCCTTATAATCAGCTGACTGAGGAAAACTCATGCCTGCTTTACAGATGGTTTTGTGCGACATGCAGGCAGCACTTCAAAGTGGACAGCAGCAGCACTGCAGCCCCTTTCTGGGACCTCCCTGAAGGACAGTGGTAAAGGGAAATCCTCCCAATGGGCAGAACTTGGAGCAGTGCACCTGGTTGTTCACTTCGCTTTGTTAGAGTAGCACTAGATAACTAAGACATCCACTAGTAAATGTTAAAAAAAAATAAAGTGCAAACACTAAATAATTTTCAACATGTAGCAAAAATATCTTTATATGTTTTATTAACACTCTCCAGTGGATTTTAATGGACAAAAAAAATCCTAATTGTCTGCACTGTAAACATCACAGATTTATTCACTCCCTTTTAACTCCTAACACTTACTTTTTTAAAAAAATATGCTAAAGTGGAAAATGAAACCATGTCCCCAATGTTATGATTTAAGAGGCTCTAGTAAGACATCAAAATCTTTAGCGTTAATACATTATGCCTACATTACAGTCTCTAACATCATGGATATAAACCCAGTTTTTAAACTCTGACAGGAACTCTTGTCCTGTTAATATAGTGAATTTAGTCTATTAGTAGTTTACATAGCACTATCAATAAAAATCAAATTGAAAATTCAGGATTATAGCCAACTACAGACTCTAACCTAACAGAGAAGCACTTTCCAATGGATAATCAAATAGTATATATAATCCACGTGAATCCTCTTTAAAGCTATGTATTTAAATTCCTAAAACCAGAGGTTCAAACAGTAAAAGGGAAGTAATCACAGGTGAGGAGGTATATTCTTTTCTTTCCTCATCTTCTACTTTCAGAGACCAAGAATGAAAGTGCTGAGAAAACAGAAAAGTCCTTAGCAGGGAATCATCTTTAGGTCAAATATATCCTCCAATGGCCATCATTATATCTATTCATGATTTCCTTAAAGAAGAGATGATTTGAAATCATTAGAACTATCCTTTCTCCTGTACCCAAATCATTTAAGTCATCCATGCCAATATGGAGCCCTGGTGGCACAGTGGTTAAGAGCTCGGCTGCTAACCAAAAGCTCAGCAGTTGAATCCACCAGCTGCTCCTTGGAAACACTATGGGGCAGTTCTACTCTGTCCTATAGGGTCGCTATGAGTCAGAATCGACTCGATGGCAGTGGGTTTGGTTTTTTTTACAACAAGCTTTCACTAACATCAAGAAAACAGTGAAAAACTAAGGAAATTGTAAAAATATACTTTCCCAAAATTAAGTTTAATTAAAAATCTTGGCAAACCATTATTTTGGTACTGTTGATTTTCATTTTAAAGAACTAAAGGATGAACAAATCTCACACTTGAAATTCACTGGGAATAATGCTGCGTTTTTTGTATTTCCTGCGCATCATCTCAGAGTTTTGATTTGCTTTGCTCGTTCTCTTGGCTGTCCCATACCGGTCTGCTTTGAGCACAGTACTGTGGGTTTTTAAAGTTTTATGGCCTTGATCCAGCTGTAATATTACTCTGGTACTCAGAACAAGTGAAGTCCCATTGATGATAACTTGTAATTTACTACATTAACCACTTTCTTTTTTAAAATACTTGTTTTCCTTTGAGTTTAGGACGAAAGCTATAAAAACAGTGACTTTCATAATTCTCCCCTTTCAAACCACTTATTCCCTTGAGATACAATATAACCAGACGATACTAAGAGCAAAGGCAGGAAAGATGCCTAGTAAAAATCAAACCTTTAACTTCAAATTAGTTAAAAATTCAGATTTAAGAGGGTGAGCTTAAGGCAGAGCTGAACTGTGAGGTAACGTTAGACCTACTCCATCAGGTAACTATTTTATTAAGCACACTAGATTTCAAATACTTAAAGAGTGAATCTTCTAGCACAGAAGTGAGCCAAAGTTTACAATTTTACCTTGGAAAGGCTAACTGAAACAAACAAAAAACGATTTAAAAAATATATATGAATAAAGTAATACATTTAAACTTGCTGTTCAGAAAGTATTAAAGTAGAATTAAAGTGTCTAAACAGTCAAAAGAAATAAAAGCTATTAAGGATAAACCAAAAAGCATCTTTCAAACATCTCTAAAGTATCTAGAAGGGTCAATTACTTAGGGGCTGAAAGTTTCAAAATCACTTGGGACAGAAGAATAGTGATGACCAACTCTTTTTACAGGTTCTTAAGGCATTGGCAACTAGATTATCTTCTCAGTTGAATTCTAATACCAGTAACTCCTTAAGCAAGTTTGGAAAAGGACCTGTCACTACATACCACAAATGAAGCAGCCCAAATTCCAAAAAGATTCATCCCAGATCCAGTGGGTAACAAACACCACTTACATTGAAAACACTTTTCTTTAGTTTTCTTACATTTTTGGAAAGTAATGTTAAAAGTGAGATGTTGTTAATAACCTGCTAACTCGCTTAATTCCATTCCCAATATTCTATAGCGACAGCTGGGTAAACTTTTTGAAAACTAAAGAATTCAGCTGAATACTGCTAAACAATATTGTATGACTTCCCTTTTCAGATGAACACACACATCTACACACTCCCACACCCACCCACATATGCATACACACACACACACACAAAACAGACTTTTAAAATCTGGGAGGACATATATTCAAAATGCTACATCAGTTATCACTAAGACATGGGATTCTCAGTAAACGTCATGTCCTTTAGATTGTCTTTTCCCCCTACTTCTATAGCAAAATAGGTCGTATGTATTTAATTGCAGTACAGTGAATTACTTAACATGGCCCTTCTAGTCTTGTAGAGTCTTGTAACTCCCATAAAGTGACTGGGTGGGACTATGCAAATAAGGTGTTTGTGGCCCACTAAGAGGACTAGACAGTCTGTTAATAATGCAAATAAGGTACATGGAATCCTTGTGGGGGTGGGACCATGCAAATAAGGTGTATGGAACCCTAACAAGGAGACTGGTCAGTTTTGCCATCCCACTAGGCTTAGAGAACCAATCCCAGAGGTGAGGGGGGACCTCGCTACCATCAAGATGAGCTGGGAACTGACTGCATCCTTTGGACCCAAGGTTTCTAAACTGAAAACCTCCTAGACCCAGGAGACAGAGAGAGCTGTAACACCACAGACAGTGCGAGATGGTAGCAGAGAAGCAGCAGCAGGAGAACCAGCAGACTGATGCCAAGATGACAGGCTGGACTTCCCAGTGTACAGAGAGGCAGTTACAGGGGGTGTGCTGAGCCACGGAGCGAGAGAGCTGAGTGCCTTTGGGCAGGAGGCTTGCTGAGAGACAGGGGTGCCTCCAGGCACTTATTAGTGGAGCTGAAGAGCTTTTTAACACTTGGCCGAGCGAGGGCCAAGAGAGAAGCCTACCTGTGGGCATGGTCAAGAAGCTGCCCTGACCTAAGAACTGTATCCTGAGTCGTTCCTGATCCTGAATTGTAACCTGTTACTTCCCTAATAAACCCCATAACTATGAATATGGTCTGTGAGTTTTGTGAGATCATTGCAACGAATTATCATATCCAGCCAAGAAGTAGAAAGTGCCAGGGGAGGGACGGCTAGTGTCAGAATTGGTAAAGAGGCTGGAGAGAGGAGGTATGTTTGAACTCCACCTCAGGAATCAGCTGTGGACTAATGATCTTGATTCTCTCTCCTCCTCCGTGTGAAGTCAGACGAGGTCTGCTGCCATGCCACCATTTTTATGTAATAAAAATAAAGTTTTAAAAACAGTTTGGCTCAACGCTGACAAGGGTACTGCTTAAATTTCTTATTTACATCAGTGATTCTCAACCAGGGGTAAGTATGTCCCCCTAGTGGATACCTGGCAATGCCTGGAGATATTTCTGGCTGCCTCAAGTAGCAGTCGGGGTGGGGGTTGTTAGTACCAGTATCTAGTGAGTAAAGGCCAACGATGTTGATAAACACCCTATAATGAACAGGGTATCCCCCACAACGAATAAGTTTTCAGAGCAAGATATCAATACTGCTGCTGCTGCTGAGAAACCCTAATCTACACTGACCTCAGGTAAGCTGGCTTATTTCTCAAAAATAAAAAAGTCCTAGGGGCACCTTTGTGGAAATCACTTTAAATGATTACCAAAACCTATTTTTCTCTCTGAGCCCTGGGGGCACAACAATTAAGTGCACCATTGCTAACCAAAAGATTGGCAGTTCAAAGCCACCCAGCAGCTCCATCGGAAAAAGGCTTGGTGATCTCCTCCTGTAACAATTCCAGTCTAGAAAACCCTAAGGGGTAGGTCTACACTGTCACATGGGGTCGTTATTAGTTGAAAAGCAGCTTGACAGTAACCAAAAACAACAAACCAACTTTTAGACTTAGGCGAATATTTATTAAACTTGTCATAAGTTGAAAAGGTGTAAAAAGGAACTTTTATAAACAAAAATATTTTTGTGCATCACTTCTGATATGTAACACTGGCTCACTTTATAGCTACTCTTAATATAGTGACCAAAACCCAAGCTAGATTTCCTAGCAGCTACAGAATGTACTGGAAAAAATATCATTTTAAACTAAAACAAAACAAAAAGGCTAAGAAGAATTTTAAAAGAGAAATGAAAAACACAAAAAGGTGGGAGGAAAGAAAAACACTTTTAGATGTAAATTAAAGCAGAACTACCATTTTATAATGTATTTCTTGGTTGGTCAGAATACTTTGTAGTACACTATAAACATTTCCAGAATAGCAAGGAAATTACTCAAATGGTGTATATAACAAAATATCTTAAGATCATGAAAGTAATGAACTTGTAAAGACAATAAAATTTTGCTTTAATATTGATATTTTCCAGAAGAAATCATAGATTAAGAATTGACATTCTTTCACAACAGTCTCTAAAGATCTTAAAACCCTTGATGCACAAACCACATCATAAATATGGCTTAGCTCTGTGCTAGACATATAGTTTGCATACGTTGTTGTTGTTAGGTGCTGTCGAGTCAATCTCGACTCACAGCCCATGTGACAGAGTAGAATTGACCCATAGGGTTTTTTAGGCTGCAATCTTTACAGGAGCAGATCATTAGGTCTTTTCTTCCATGCAGCAATTATGGCCAGGTTGTTATACTCTGTGCCTCCCTATAAAATAGAGGTGATACTATCTACTTTACAGGGTTACTGTGAAAATTACCTGAAGTAATATATTTAAAGTGCTTATAATAGCGCCTAAAACCAAAACCAAACACGTTGCCTTCGAGATGATCCTGACTCATACTGACTCTACAGGACAGAGTAGAACTGCCCCATAGTGTTTTCTAGGCTGCAATCTTTACCGGGGCAGATCACAAGGTCTTTTCTCCCACGGAGCAATATGGGCAGGTTATTTCACCCTGTGCCTCCCTATAAAATGGAGGTGATACTATCTACCTTCCAGGGTTATTGTGAAAATCACCTGAAGTAATATATTTAAAGCGCTTAGAATAGCGCCTAAAACCAAAATCAAACTTGTTGCCTTCGAGATGATTCCAACTCATAGCAACCCTATAGGACAGAGTAGAACCACCCCATAGGGTTTCCAAGGCTGTAATCTTTATGGAAGCAGACTGCCACATCTTTCTCCCAAGGAGTAGATGGTGGATTCGAACCACAGACCTTTCGGTTAGCAGCCAAGCACTTAACCACTGCTCCACCAGGTGCTCCTTAAATAGTGCCTAGGACATAGTGAACAGTCAAAAAATATTGGCCTGCTATTATTATTATGTATTAAATAAACTAATGAACTGAGGTCCACATCACATGAGAAAGTCATTTTTATTTACTTACGTGCATTATCCCCTTCTGGAGGGTGATAAAAAGAAAGGCCCAGTGATACTATGGCTGCAATTTCTAATATAATTAAAGTAACATCTTGTAATGCTTCCCATACTAATTGAAGAAAAGTTTTTGGCTTTTTAGGAGGTATAAAATTCTTTCCAAACACTGCTTCTCTTCTTTCTATATCTGCAGGATTTCCACTTAAACCTTAAAAAAAAAAAAATCAGTGAACAGTTTTAGTATTTACAAATGAATATATTCATTTGCTTCAAAACACATTAATTCATTACACTTTAGATCTTAATTCATAAAATTTCATCAAAATGATTTATTTTTGTGCTTTAGATTAAGTGTACAGAATTTAAATCACTGAAAAACAAGTAGAAAACTCCAGAATGGATTAAAATTTTTCACTTTTCCAAACTGCTTATTTTTGATTGTACTATTTTATACCATCATGAAGATTGCTGTAGATTAGAACTGATACAACAGTTTGATAGTTTTTATATTGTAATTAAACATTTCTCTGACCTCTACTTAAGACATTTTCAGGACAAAAATGGGCAAGTGTATAAAGGTATAGATTTGATTTACTTATTGCACCTTAGGTAACTTTATTTAATGAAGCATAATAAAATATTAATCTATCACAACCTCTATATACTTCCCGATTAAAATGTCTCTGTTATACTTGATCAATAAAAAGATGTGCAAGTCACAAAACACAGTATACTTGGGATGACCTCTCCTTCGGGTTTTACTTTTAGGATTAATTCCAATTGAAGAAATAGTTGCTACGGGTTGACCACACCTTCTCTCTAAGGGAAATGGTACACCGTAGGATATAATATTTATTGTCTGGAGTATGAAACTGGAAGAGGTTAAGAGAGAGCTGGATGAGCATGAATACTGCCTTTCCTTTACCCTATCAAGCAAGTACTCTTTAACCCTGTTGATCCCACCAAACCTAGATATATCCCAATGCAAGGTATGTACATGTACACATTAATGTGGGGACATAAAAACTGATAGTAGTGACAAATGACAATTTTCCTTAATCTATTTAAGAGGGGGCAGAGATACCGGAAAGATACAACTTTTACTTTATCACATTAAACCTAACTTCAACCTGATTTTTGGCAAGAGCTTATTCTAAGAGAACCTCAAAGGAGGAAAGACAAGAACATAGATTACTGGAAGGTTCCCAGCTTTCCCTGTCTCAGCTATTAATCTCAATGCTGAGACTGGCAGAGAATAGGAGAGAATAAAAAGAGTACACTATTAGAATAAACAATGAGAAATGGATATGTAAATTTAAAGTAATTATTTACTTTCTTGAAGGTACCAAAAAGTTTCAAGAGACTGTTTTCAATAACAACCATAATGGGGTCCATAGTGGGAGGTTCAGAGAACAATTTAGATTTCTGATGACAAAAGTAATCAGTGGGAAGTCTCCACAGAGCTCTCACCTTTGAGAGAGTTACTGGAAAGAAAGGCAGTGAATAATTTTAATAACTGTGATAAGGGGAAAAAACAGTATGAGAGCTGAAACATGCCAATTATAATTTAGAATGCTCTCACTGTTCATTTAGACTAGATCAATGTTCCCCAATCACACCTAACCCGTACCAAACCAAACCCGTTGCTGTATAGTCGACTGCGATTCATGGTGCCCCTACAGGACAGAGCAGAACTGCCCCACAGGGTTTCCAAGGAGTGGCTGGTGGATTCAAATACCCATCTTTTAGTCAGCAGACGGGCTTTTAACCAATCACACCTGGCTGTAACCAATTCCCCTCGTCAATGATGTTAAATGGAGAAAAGGTGAATCACTGTAATGAGGTTTTCCACAAAATAAAATTTATTCATTTTAAAGAACTATACTTTGACATTTTCTGAAATTATGCCCTTCCTGCTTTACAGACGAAAGATTCTTTCTGTTACAACAGGATGATATTAGATAGCGGATAGGTTTATTTTGTCTTATGTTTTAATGGTCTTACTAGCAAAAATAAAACATTTCTATCCCTCCATGTAGTATCAAATTTTTGTTGTTGAAACTTTATTGGTCAAAGAAATCAAGATCCTAGACGGAAAATGGTATTTACTAAATTCAGCTGCCTATTTCCCAATCTTTAAAGCACATACATTTTTTTAATTTCTAAGAACCCTCTTACAGCAAGCCTTTGGCGTACAAAATGCTTGTTATCATTTAAGTGCATATAATATTTTGTGTCTCCATTAATATTTTAAGAAATTTGAAAATAATGGTTACATCAGTTTAACTTACACTTAATAGGGCCTACCAGAAATTGCATACATATAACAACACTTAGCTGCTCCATGGGACAAAGATGTGTCAGTCTGCTTCTGTAAGGATTACAGCCTAAGAAACCTTATAGGGCAGCAGTTCTACTCTGTCGACAGGGTTGTTATGAGTTGAAATTGACTCGATGGTGATGGGTTAAATACCACCACTAAAACTACAAATAAAGTTGATTAAATCTTAACTTACATTGGTTATAACAAGGACAGATATTTTTTATGTTAATGCTGAAAAGTCACAGAGCTAAAGATAGCTTGAAAACGTATCTTGAAGCAGATTTTGGGAAGTAAAAAAAGCAACTGGCTCCTAAAGAGTGTTATAATTCTCTAAACCACCACTACCACAAACACAAGCACACACCCAGGACACTAAACTAAAAACCTGACTGGTTCAGAAATCAGAAGACCTAGATTCCAGCTCACATACTGAAATCTTGTACAAGTCATTTAACCTCTTTGGGGACAGGGGGTCACTAATATTTGTTGGTCTAACTTACACTTTGAAGAACCAAACAAAATGTAAGTGAACACAGTGTGTAAATCATAAATTATAGAGGAACTGTTATCAAACTAAGGGAAAAGAAAAGTTATAAACTGATTAAACACTCTAGGTTTTAACTCCATTTTGTGAGCATTTAATTTCTATTGGAGCCCTGGTGGCATACTGGTTAAGTGCTCGGCTGCTAACAAAAAGGTTGGCAGTTTGAATCCACCAGCTGCTCCTTGGAAACTCTATGGGGCAATTCTACTCTGTCCTATAGTGTCGCTATGAGTTGGAATCAACTTGACGCCAATGGGTTTTTTGGTTTATTTCTATTACTATAAAATAAACAATTTATATAATCTAAATATAATTAAGAGCTCTGTACCAACACTCTGTTGGCTGATACAGATTTATTGAACATCTATTACTTTCAGGGATTGTTCTACATGCTGACGAGTCAGTGTCAACAAGACAAGTTCTATATTTAACAAGCTTATATTATGCTGGAGGGAAAGGAACAAGGAGACAATTAAAATAATTATAGGCACTAATAAGTGCGATGAAGAAGATAAAAGAAGGTAAAGGTAGAGTACTCGCGGACTGTGTTAGCCTTTCTGAGGAGGCAACATTTGACTTGAGTTACGACAGATAAGGAGCCAGGAGTGAGAAGACCTTAGAGCTAAGCACTCCCATCAGCACAAAAGCAAGTGCAAAGGCCCTGAGACCAAAGCAGGGTTGGAAGATTCAAGGGTAAGAAATACAGTCACTGTGGCTACAGCCTAGTGACCTAGGGGAAAAGAAGAGAGGCTTGAAATAAGAAAATCAGCTAGAGGCAGGATCACGGGAGATATGGGGAGGGTTTAGGCATTTATTCTAGTGCAATGAGAACCACTAACCCACTGCCGTCGAGTTAATTCTATCTCATAAAGGTTTTAAATCATGCTTGTGATAGCTAATTTGCATTTCAGAAAGATCATTTCAATTGTGTGACAGATCAATGGAAGGGTGCAGGAGTGGAGGAAAAGGCCAGTTGGGAGGCTGTTGCAGTATCGTCCAAATAAGAGATGTTGGTGACTTCAACCTGGGTTTTAGAAATGGAAGCAGAGAGTAGTGACTAAATCTGCCAGGTATCTTGGAAGGAAGAATCAGAATTCGCTGAAGGATTAGATATGGGTGAGAGGGAAAAGAGGAATGAAGAATTATTTCTAGATTTTTTTCACCAAGCACCTGAGTCGATGGATGGAAGAGTCATTTACCAAGATAGAGGAGACATTGGGAACTGCAGAGTTGGAGGAGAGGTGGAGGCAAGAGTTAATAGTTCTGCCCCCAGACACCCTTTTAGCTCAGTAATGAAGTCACTCCTGAGGTTCACCCTTCAGCCAAAGATTAGACAGGCTCATAAAACAAAACGAGACTAAAGGGGCACACCAGCCCAGGGGCAAGGACTAGAGGCAGAAGGGGACAGGAAAGCTGGTAATAGGGACCCCAAGGTTGAGAAGGGAGAGTGTTGACATGTTGTGGGGCTAACCAATGTCACAAAATAGTATGTGTACTAACTGTTTAATGAGAAGTTAGTTTGTTCTGTAACCCTTCATCTAAAGTACAATAATAAAAATAAAGCCAAAAAAAAAAAAGTTAATGGTTCTGTTTTATACATTTAAATAAGAGACGCCCATTAAACAAACAGGTGGAAACATCTACTAGGCAGCTGGCTATCCAAATTGGTGCACACCAATATCTGATGGTCGGGTAGAACAGAGTCAAAGGCAACTAAGAAGAAACAGGTAGAAAGGTGGATAACTGTTTTATTGGAAAGGGGAACAAGAGATGTATGCTTTCAGAGGGGAAAGTTTGGAAAAGTTGAGACAGTGGAAATGTCTAAAAGAAATCAGGTTTTCAGGCTTTCAAAATCTGGGATAAAAATCTGGACCGGAAATACAGATTTAGAAATCATCAGCACACAGATAAGTGAAGTCATAGCTGTGGATGGCATCAGCCATGGAGAATGTACATTATGTAGAGCAGAGTATACAGAAGAACAGAAACTTGAGGGCCACCAACATCTAAAGAGGAGCACAGGAGGCTGATGAGACTGGCCAGATAGGAAGAAAGAAATCCTCAGCGTATAATGTTATGAAAGCCAGAGGGAAGTGTTTTGAGAAAGAAATATGTCTACTGTATTCAGATAACTGAACTTAAAAAACCTCTAACTAAAGCCATGCTACTTAAGGCTCTATCAGAAAAGACTTTAAAAAATAATATACATGTTACAGAGTTACAGGAGAAGTATTCAGTATTACAACTATCTTTAAATAGTTCACAAGCAATTAAAAACAGCGAACTGAGCAGGTATTAAATTAAATTTGTAATTCTCTATTAGGGCAGCAATAAATTTCTAGGACAAGGTTATGCAGGATCATCAACATAAAATTCTCACTGGCAACTCTTAAAGAGTATTAAAATGTACAGGACTGGCACACAATGGTCATGCAAATACTTGTTGGATATCTGAATAAGCAGGTTGTTGTGCCAATCTGGATAACCAAGCAAATACATCAGGGCATTAGAGAGTTCTTTTACTTGCCTATAATAATGATTTATCCTGGGCAAGGGCTCCGATTTTTGGTTTAAAAGTTAAATGTATTTCCAAATTTGAATGTTAGTTTTAATATATTATAACATAAACCAAAAACCCAAACCAAACCCACTGCCGCTGAGTCAATTCCGACTCACGGCAACCCTACAGAACAAAGTAGAACTGCCCCAAAGGGTTTCCCAGGAGTGGATGGTAGATTAGAATTGCTGACCTTTGGTTAGCAGCAGTAGCTCTTAACCACTGTGCCACCAGTGCTACATTACACCATAAAGACAGAGTCAAAGCACACCATTACTAGCAGCCTTACTTCTACTGATTACACATATGAACTGCTATCTGAAAAATTACAGAAACATTAGACAGCCAGGGACAACTGCTGTTGGCCCTACCCTGCTGACCACAACATAGCTCTTTTGTTTCTCTACCACTGTCTTTTATTTTCTCTGCTTTTTTCACTTCTACCTAATTTTAGCAACCACTACTTAAAAAGCATGGTGTCCCATTTGCTTCCTTGCCCTTTACAAGCTGATGACATCATGCCTCTTACAAGATACCACTTGGCACCTGCCTTTTTTATAAATTCACTTTTGTCCCTTGATTAATACAGTACTACTGAATGATAAAACATGTTACCAGTGCTGGAGGCTTACATTCCAGAAATATTACTAGAGATTCTACTCTATCATTCAATATAAAATATAATATAGATAACATAAGAACACAGTAAAATAGAAAAGATACGAAAGCTACAGTAAAAATAAAAGGGTCAAGAAATGTGATTTAGAATACAAATAATAAGTGGTCAATGCTGGAAAACAACAAGGGTTATAAGAAAAAATATATAAGATAATTCCATGCAGTTAGGCTATTATAAGCAGGCTATTTTGGTATAAAACGGACTTCTTAGATTTTGAGGATTAGGAGATAGGTACTTGTTTTAACAGATAAAATTAAAAATATGATGTAACAAATCTCAATTCTAGTTAGCTTTGAAATCTATAGTTCCAATTCCCTTAAGAGTGACTATCATTAATCAAAACCAATGGAAAGTTTTTACTATGAAAATCATATTTGGTTCAAAACACTTCCTGTTGATCAATATATAGATAGATAATATTTTTCAAATCATGTGAAAGGACTACTATGATAGAAAACAAGTGATAAACTGCTGGGCCAAATGAGGAAAAAGCACAATTTCCTGAATTTGGCACATTTTCAAAGACCAGGCTGATAAAGAGAACCTTAAATTACAATTTTTTTCACCATGTAGTTTCTGCTATCAAAGATACTACTGATACTACTGATATGAAGGAATGCAGGCACTTCTTTCTCCATATTTTGCAAGCTCTATGAGCTGAACTTTTATAGCAGGCAGTATACTATAGATAAAAGCATGGCCTCTGGAGCCAGAATGGCACAGTTTGAATTTCAGCTCTCTAGCGCTTTATGAGCCATGCGTTCCTAAACTATAAAATAGGAAGTGCTAACCAACAACCTCACACAAAAAGTGCTATTATAAATGTTACCCATCATGTTTTGTTGTTTATGTTCTTAAGAAATGTCTTGAGTTGTTCCTCCAGATTGTATAGCGATCTGATATCAGAACAGCCAATAATTCTGATTTTACTTCTCCACTCATTTTTTCTTTTAAGCACCTATTACTAACACATTACATATTTCATCTCATTTTCTTGTGATTTGTCTGTCTACCTGTGAAAATGAGGCAGAGATTTTTGTTGTAATCATGGTTGTATGCCCACAGCCTAGAAAGATACCTCCCACACAGCAGATATAAATACTGAATTCCAGCAAGTCTAACATGCACGTACTTTTACAGTTTATTTACATCTCTGAAATTGGGATATGATTTAAAATTGATGGCATCTTACAATTATAACTGCTAACATTTTTTCTTCTTAGGGGTTATATAAAACTTATTCTGATGAATATCTGAGGTCTGATGAAAGATACATGTATCAATGAACGAATTAATTAATAAATGAAAGGATGATAGATAAGATGAACTAAAGGAACAGGTAAACAACTTCAGTTTTCCATAATCAAAATTCATGCACTTGAAAAATCATTTAATTCTCACTTTGCCAAGTACAAATGGGTTATTCTAACAAAAGAGTACTTGCTGTCTAGATCACTTCCTTGGGCATACAAACTGCTGCTTATTCCTGATCATGCTTGCTTACTATCATTTGCCTAGTTGATTAGTGACCAAATGTTCACTATCTTTGTGAATTATTTCTAAATTAAACTAAAACTATGAAGATTCCTTCGTAAATAATATTCTTGTGACGGCTGCTGCAGTTTTTATTTATATTTTCAACAACAGTAAACACAAATATAATGCTTAAAATGGCTTGTTTCACTTTTTTTTAAAAAGAACATTTCAAAATGACAAATGTTTATAAACAGTGAAGACAATAGTTTGTACAAATTTTAGTAAAATTAAATTCAAAATACTAGAAGATAAGCAAGACTTTCTAACAATACAAGGGAAAAATACAAATCAAAAAATGCAAAAGACTATTACATTATAAAAAACTTGGACATATCAATCTCAAAAGGCAAGAAAAACACAAAAAACACTGAGACCTCAATGGGAAAGTAGACAAAGGAAAGAAACAGAAATACAAAATGGAACTATTGGCCAGGCAGTCACAAACACACACACAATCCTTGACTGCTTACAGTCTACAAGCTGAAAAAAATACTCAATCCCACTGGTATTCAAAGAAATCAAACTTCTCACTTATGAAATTAGAAAACTGAAAAAGACAGTAACTTAATAAAGAGTTGTTGAAAACAGCTTTCTCATACACTGCTGGTAGTGTGCAAATTGGTAAGATATTTCTAGAAAGTAACCTGGGATTGTTTATCACCTTTAAACTTTAACATATACCAATCTGATCCAGTAATCTCATTTTGGGGAGAAAAACTGCTTAGAAAATAATCTGAAATTTATATAACATTAAAGGGCAACTACGAGTTGTCCATAAATCAGACGTTGATAACCCTGGGACTTAATTGCAGTTGAAGTTTTTTTGCCATGAGCCTAACAAGTCGAGGACAACCAATGAGAGGACTTAAACAAAACAGAAAAATGAATGCATTATTTTATTTTAAAAACCAAGTTCTGACTTTAAGGTGGAGAATGGGTAAAGTAAGAGGGTAAAAAGGGGGTCCCAGCTATCTTAAAATGAAAATGGCCTATCTAAGGCATAAATAAGCCGTGGACGTTTTTAGTGGTACTGACTTGAGGAAAACATCCAGAAAATCTTGAAGAGTTAAAAGGCCTTGCACAAAAAGAAAACACTCCAAGTGGTCTGCTGAAGTCCCTTTAGGACAGCTGTGAATACTGAGGAAAAATCAAAGTAACTACAATTAAAATAATTAGCAAGTCACACAGAATTACACAAAGACTTTAACGGATTTTTGAGTGTGATTTAAAATTCTTCAGCAGTTTTGGGGAAATAACTCTTTGCTATTACTTTAAATCTTATCATAAGTAGCATGGTATCAGATGTTTCAGGAAAAATTTTCAGAAAAACACTTCTGCATCATTTCTCTAGAATTAGCTTTTGAATATATACTAAAATACTGTAAGTTTTTACATCAATAATTTCCCACCCTTACTCAAACCTTCCTTTTTCTCTAAGGATAATTCCTATCCTTAGTTTTATATTCAACATGATCAACGTATAAAAAGTCCACCCTTCTCAAACCATCTTAAAGACCATATGCAATGAAGTTATAATGAATCATAATGAATTTTCCTTGCTTGATCCTTAAGAAGAAACTTACTACAAATCAAGAATTATGAAATCAAAGGCTTTGCTGAGCACAGGAAAAGTCAACATAATTGAAAGACTGAGTAACTATTTTCAGTCAAAGGAAACATTTGCTAGATCAAAAACTAATTGCTGTTTAACCTATTTCATTTGCTTTAGGGCTTCCTGCACTAATCATTAAAGTTTAGATTAAGCTCCATAAGCTAAAAACAACTTGGTCAGCTACTGGCAGTGACAACTATTTTAAGCCACCTGGCAAAATGAAGGACAGTGAGCAGGGCTTATTTCCACGGGATCCCTGGGGCTACTAATAGCTCTGTTCCATCCTCTATAGTAGGAGCTGAGAGACAATCATGTTATCATAAACAGGTAATTTGCAGCAGTATCCCTTGAGGTAAAATTACTTTAACCACACCAATCTGATAATTAACTCATCTTTAATGTCACTAAAATTATAGTATAATCAGACAAGGGCCCCCAAATTACCCGCATGTTTATTTATGAGCCAAATACACAACATTCTTTACACAAAGGACTAAAAATGAATGTAGTAAAGCTCACCTTCATTGGGAGACGTTTTCAACTTGGTGCAAATTCCATAGACGTCTCCATAGCTTTCCTGGATTTTCCGTAATGCATCTGTGGACCTGAGCTCCATGAGAGCCCGCAGCTCTGCGAGCGTAATTCCAAAGTCTCCATCATGATTAGCTTCCTTCAAAGAGTTTTTCACACCACCATATGAAACTGAGTTGTTTGCCATATCGCCCATTACAAGTATAACTTATTAGGAGGAAAATGTTTCCCAAAAGAATCTAATTTTCACTTGATATAGTTCCAAGATGAAAATCTTTTAAATATGAAAATCTTCCTTAAACCAAACACTCATTGTATCACTTTACAAAGCAGCATCAGCAGCAACATTTCCCAGAAAAGTTATCTTCACCTTTGGCCCATGACTAGTTTCTTCTTATCAATCATGAGATGCATACATCTGTAAGAAGAAAATATTTAAAAGTTAATAAAATCCATCATACAGTATTATATGTATATAAACATACGTTCTAAATGTCATCAAGTAGCTAATCAAAGTGTATCATCTAATTACAAAAATATTTGTTAACATTTTCCAACAGGAGTTTCATGCCTCTGAAATTTCTTGCATGACAAAAGACCAAAGTACAACTTGGAAATGAAATTGCATATAAAAAGACACTAGATCTCAATTATTAAATGGAACTGTGTTTCACATGACTGAATTTTATATTCCATTCAGTATTACTATTAATACCATTAACTATTACTAATAGTTACCAGTTAACCATTAATAGTTACCAATATCAGCACTTATTTCCAAGCACTATGCTAGCTACTTAAAATTCATTCTCTCATTTAATCATCACAACTTAATCCAATAAGGTGTTATTATTACTTCTTAGGCTACTGTGAAGAGTAAGACTCGGAGAATCTGACAATCTTGTCCACAGCTAACCCTAACGCTAGTGGTGTAGTGGTTAAGTGCTACAGCTGTGAACCAAAAAGGCTGGTAGTTCGAATCCACTGGCTGCTCCTTAGAAACCCTATGGGGCAGTTCTACTCTGTCCTATAGGGTCACTATGAGTTGGAATCGAATCAACAGCAGTGAGTTTGGTTTTGTGCACAGCTAATAAATGGCTAAAATGGCTGAGCTGGGTTCTTTCCAATCCCACACTCCTTCTAATAGCTGACTCTATCCTTCTAAATCTTTCTTATCAGATAGCCTCCGAAAAGGGCAAAAAAAGCATAACAAACCCACTAATATTGCCTTCTTGTAATTCTCCTTGGCCTCACTAAGCCTTTACTATCTTCTGGCTTCTTAGAACTATCTTCCACCATGACTTCTGTCACATGTCACTGTCTCAGGTCTTCTCTTGACTATCTAAAGAAATACTCTACCCCTTAGTCACTCTTTACTGTTACTGTTTTCTTTGCAATCTTTATTATTATCTTAAATTATCTTCTTCATTAGTTCATGTGTTATATTGTTGTCTCCCTCTGCTTACAATATTAGTTCTAAGGGCAGGGCACAGGTTGGTCAGTCACTGTATTCTGAGAACCCAGAACTGTGCCAGGCACATGGTAGGTGCTTTGGTAGGTAAATGACTGAATGGATGCATTACTTTCTCTTCACAGTACTTCCAAATCCCTCTCTTATTCTAATCTATCTGAGTTCTCTTTTCTATATAAGTCCTTTAAGGAACTCATCGTCCACCATTCTCTCCTCTTCAACTAGCTCACAGTCTATTAACTCCTAGTTCTGCACCCTTAGTTATCCTTCAATCACCTCAAAGTTAACATGTACAACACTGTATTCAATTCATTCCCTATCAATCAGCTGCCTTCCTCAATTTTAATCTGTCTGTGACATCACCATTATCCTAACCACCTGGGCTTGAACTTTAAGTCATCTTTGATTCCATCCTCACTAGTTTCAGTTAAATTACTAAGTTCAATTAATTCTTTCTTTGAAAATTCTCTGCCATATAACAATTTTTCTTCCTGATCTTCAAGTACCCCTACACAAACTATAATCACTACTCCTAAATTCTACCTCATTCTAGTATTTCCTATATCCAATCTCTGTGCATTTCACTGTTACATTTAATTTTCTTACAGGCATCATGCCACTATATTTCAACCTACAAAATGAAAATGCAATCCTATTGCTTATACCTGTTTGACATTCAAAGCCAAGTTCCATTTTACCTATTTAACCTCTTCCCCTCTTACCAAAACAAACCCCCCAAATATTTAATAAATAAAATGTTTAACGATTGCTATTGTGTGCCACTGAGTGGATTCCAACGATAGTGACCCTACTGGACAGAGCAGAACTACCCCACAGGGTTTCCTAGGCTGTAATCTTTATGGGAGTAGATCTCCAGGCCTTTTCTCCTGCTGAGCAGCTGGTGGGTTTGAACGACCAATCTTTTGTTAAGCAGTCAAGCATTTTAACCATTGAGCCACCAGGAATCCTGTTCAATGATTTAGAACTAGAAAAGATTACTGGCAAATACAATTAAACTTCAGCTATCCAATTCTTATGAGGATGGTTACAATTGATGTTATGCGGTCCTCAAATTTCAGCATATATCAAAATTACCTGGAGGGCTTGTTAAAATAGTGTTGGGCCCTACCCTTCAGAATTTTAGATTCAGCAGGATTAGGGAAGGGATTTAAATCTGCATTTCTAACAAGTTTCTAGGTATCACTGATGCTACTGGTCCAGAGAGCACAATGTGAGAACCACTTGATTAGAGAAGAGACTTAAAAGTTTGAATTAATACCAGCTGGTTGGGCATGGCTATTTGAGGAAAGCATGCCTGCCCTGGGTTAAACTTGCAAGGGTGTGCTAGTCTTGAGATAGTTACAGATTCTCTAAGACATTTTCTTTTCATTGCCTGCTTTCTCCCACTTCACTAATCCTTATGCATCCTAATTATTACTGATTTTACTCATCTCTTAGCAAAGTGGGTTCCCTTCTACTCACACATTGCTATAACCCAATTTTAAAGACTAGAAAGGGTGTGGTTATTTGATAATCTCCCTGAGTTTCCATATCCCAAACTTGTTGGCATATGAACATCATACTAACCCTAAAAGAGATTGCGATTATTTGTTTCACAAATTAAAAAAAAAAACAAAAAACTAAGATTCTTAAAAGTCTGTGTGTTGGGGGCATGTGTGTTCATTACTCCTCCGGTTTCCATGAGGAGGAATTTTCCTCAACAAGTCCTGGCATCCTACCCCACCACTGAGGTGAAATGAGCTGCCTGACTGAAGATTTGCTAAGAGGAATTAGACATCTGTGGCTTTTTCACCTCCCTGCCTTCTTTTGGGAGCCCTGGTGGCACAGTAGTTAAGTGCTACGGCTGTTAACCAAAAGGTCAGCAATTTGAATCCACCGGCTGCTCCTTGGAAACCCTATGGGGCAGGTTCTACTCTATCCTATAGGGCTGCTATGAGTCGGAATCGACTCAATGGCAATGGGTTTGGTTTTTTGTTTTGTTTTTTGGTGGCCTTCTTTTGAGAGCCAGATGGCTACAGGAATAAAGCATTCTGGCCAGAGTTTTCTGGAGCAGACTCCCAGGTGAAAAACCACTACTGTTCAAAGAACCTGGGTTGGGGGAGTGGATAACTGTTTAGTTCTGGGTTCAATATTAGAACCCCATTGTTACCACTCAAAAGCCACTCAAGAAACCCACTGTTGTTCCATTTCAACTTTCATCAGTAATAAAACTGATATTTTTATTTCTGTGTGCTAAAATTTGTCTTTTCTCTCAACAGAATTCAAGTAGGGGAAAAGGGAGTTATTTAGTGGGTACTCATAATAAATTCCTCAACAATAAGGATAATACATACGCAGTGCCGTAGATTGCTTCTATGTGGCCTTTCTGGCCATGGTTTTGTAAATCCCACCCAAGTGATTGGGTGGGACTGTGTGATAGGGTAACTGTGGCCCACCAAGGGGATTGGTCAATTTTGCCATCTCACTGGGCTTGAAATGAGCCACCCCAGAGGCGGGAAAGAGAGAATCCCACCACCACCAAGGAAGAACAGCCAGGAGCCAAACACGTCCTTTGGACCTGGGATCCCTGTGCCGAGAAGCTCCTGGTACCAGGACTGAGAGAGAGGGTGAGCTGTAACCCTGAAGACAGTGAGATGTGGTGGCAGGAGACCTGGCAGAGACCCAGCAGCAGGAGATGGCGCGGTGGGCTTCTTGGCCCACAGAGCAAGAAAGCTGAGTACCTTTGGGCAGAGACTGAGAGCCAGGGAGAGGCATGCCTGTAAGCATGGCTGGGAAGAGGCTGCCCTGATGAAAGAACTATATCCTTGAATGTTCCTGTGCCTGAATTGTAACCTGTTACTTCCCTAATAAACCCCATAATCATGAGTGTGGTCTGTGAGTTCCATATGGCCACTGCAATGAATTATCAAACCCAGCAGATAAGTAGAGAGTGCCATGGAAGGAACAGTTGGTGTCAGAACTGGTAAAGATGACGGAGAGAAGAAGCATGTCTGACCTCTGCTTCACACGAATCAGAGTTGGGCTGTTGATTTTGATTCTCCTTACCCCCTGTGAAATAGGAGAAGGTCAGACACTGCCTCCATACTGTTTTTCCAGTACATAATAGAGCGAGGATTTGAATCTAGATTTGTGACTCAAAAAGCTATGTGCCTTCATCTTTAGAATAAATGAAAGTTAGAGAATGGTAAATTTTGGCTAAATAAGGCAGACCCCCCACCCACCCAAAAAAAAAAAAACAAAAACAAACCCTCATTGCCGTAGACTTGATTCTGACTTACAGCAACCCCACAGGACAGAGAAGAACTGCCCCATAGGGTTTTCAAGGCTGTAATCTTTACGGAAGCAGACTGCCACATATTTCTCCTGGAGAGCGGCTGGTGGGTTCAAACTGCCAACCTTGCAGTTAGGAGCCGAGCGCTCAACTACCGAGCCACCAAGACTCCTTAAATAAGGCAGAATCCTTCCTTATTTTAAAAGACAATATCATAGATCCAAATTCAGTTAAGCATTCAGTATAAATGTACACAACTGACTCTTGGTCAGCACCCCACTGCCAATCAGTCTATTTAGCTTTTAAAAATCAAGATTCCTTTTAAGCAAAATTACTTAAAGACAATACACTGCAGACAAGAAAAGTTACTCTTCCTTGATTACAGCATATGTAAGATATCACAGACTTTGAAGATCTGCAAATTGTGGTTATAAGCTTAGGGAAGTCACTTGATTTATTTTAAGCCTAAATTTAAATAAACTGGGTATAAGTCAGAAGTAATTTATTTGTTAGAAACCAATCCTTTCATTTAAACTTTCATTAGTCCTTTAAAATGTCCTTTCAGTCAACAAGTTAAAAATTCCCGTGTAATCTTGGTATTTTTAAAAAATCACTAACAATTTAGAATAAAACTTCAAAACTAAAGAGGAAAATTGTGGTCCTAAATCTTATTCAGTTTTCTAATGCTTACAGATTTTCTAAGTAATTCAGCGTGTTAAGTAACTTTTGATTTCACATACTTTATTCCAAAAAAAAAATCCCAAGTTCTCTTAAAGTACCTACATACTGAAATAGCTCAATGAAATATCTTTGGATTTTCATTTGATATACTGAAACATTTTAAGTATTAGTCAAATTTCTACTTACTAGCTCTACTAAATGTCTCAGTAATTTAAAAAAAATCCACAACTAGTATTTACAAAGGTTCTTAATTCATGACTGATTCTATATGAACATAAATCCTCTAAAGATAAAGAGACTTATTTTCATTCACTTAATAAGAGAATAGGAAACCCTGGTGGCATAGTGGTTAAGTGCTACGGCTGTAAACCAAAAGGTCGGCAGTTCGAATCCACCAGCTGCTCGATGGAAACTCCATGGGGCAGTTCTACTCTGTCCTATAGGGTCACTATGAGTCAGAATCGATTCAACAGCAACGGGTTTGGTTTTTTTTTTTTTTTGGTTAATAAAAGACTAAAAAGAAATTTTAAGTTTCAAACTCTTAGTTTAGTTTTTAACTACCAATGTGTACTACTTTATAAATTAAGAAAATGTATTTAATGTCAACTTTGACATAACCATACAAAATTATAGTTTGCTTACTGGATCCAAATAAACTAATATGAATCCTTAATGAGAATAATTCCTACCTTTTTGGAGTGGCTTTTTTTTTTTTAGTTACAAAATCTAAATCAAAATACAGTAAAATACTAACCATAAACAAAAGCCACCATTCTGTTAAATAATGATTACAAAGAAAAAAAATCACGGAATTTAAGAGCTGAAAGGGATGTTGGAGATCAAATCCAACTGTTCATTTTACAGCCACTGAAACCAAAAACTCATAATCACCTACTTCTCAAAGGATAAAGATACTTACAATAAAATAAGCATTAAACACTCACAAAAATCATTAAAAACTATAGTAAAAGACCAAAACTTAAATCACAGAATAAATCATAATAAAGTAAAAGTTTTAACTGACTCAATGGCAACTGAAAAAAATTATAATGGAACATAAATGACACTGTTCTTCAAACCCCACACTAACACCCTAGCCATTAGATGCACTATTTGATTGACAAAGAGTCAAAAACAGTTTTTGACTAGAGCCTTTCAAAAAAGAACACTCAAGAGACTTCCATATTCTTAGTGTTTTTTATATAAAACTCAATTCAACTTTCTTTGTATGCAGACAAGTAGTTGTGGAAAGAGGGTTCTATTGGCACTTCTGGTGGATTATTCTTCACTGACAGTGAGCATGCCCTCATAAATTAAGGAATCCATAACCCCCCGATCCCACTAGATGCCAGCAGTGACCCTCAATCAGTGTGACAATACAAAACCCACTACATTAAATGCCCGGGGAGGGGGGGAATGGACAATATTTATAACTACTATATAACTAAGCTTAAATTTAAGGCCTATTATACTAAAACATTATTTAAAGGCAAAAACTATGCCTTATTCATCTTTGATCTCTTTAGCAAGCGGTAACTATGCTCTATCAACGTTCTTATATAGTCACTTTCTGTAGAAAAAAACCAACTTTTACCTAATTCACACCCTAAATATTTTAAATATTCCAGCAATAACATTCAAAGAGTACAATTTTAACTATGAAACAATAATCATTTACCGTAAACTACTAAATATAAAAGTACCGAAATTATTTTTACTAAGTATTTTTTTAAAACTGGAATCATTCTAAATAACAGTATGTGTAAAATCACAGGTTTGATTCACTAGTTTAACGTTTTTCCTAACGCACACTAGATAGAACACATGACTATTATAATTTTTTTTAAAAAAAGAACTGATCTGTAATATCTCACTGTAAGGGGGGAAGAACAGATAGTCTAATATACATATAAAGAGTAGCTATCTCAACATTATGAACGGTGGGGACTTTTTTACTAAGTTTTGGTATCTTCAAATTATTTCATTAAAACACTCCAAAGAACCAAAGGATGACTCAATTTTAATATTACTGGGAACTCAACATTTTTCATTTTTGAGGTGGCTTAAAGAAAGCATACATACTTGTATAAAAGCACATAAAGCCTACAAAGCTTGTTTAGAAAGTAATTTATATCAGGTGAGTATAAATAAGAGTAACCTCATCAAACAGGGTTCCAGTTTTATAGAACTGATAAAGCAGAAAACAAGAACTGCCTACAATGCCTGATTTATTCATTTTGCGGGGTTATAACTACCACCGAGTCTGTAGTGAATAAGATTAGTACCATCCCTCAGTATCTTACTTATCATCTACAAGATTTCTTCCAGAGGCACAGACCAGACTAAGCACAGTACCTGAAGGGCAAGTTACAGCTGCTGCCAATTAAAAATTCACCATGACCCCTTTAGCAAATCTCTCAGGGGGATAACAAGTAAATCAGTAGTAGAGTCACTACTTTGTTCTTACTTCTATTATAGCTCTTATCACACAGCTGCAGTGATTTGTTTACTTGTCTGTCTTTCCCAGTGAACTGTGAACTTCAGGCAGGATTTGTGCCATTCATTTTTAACTCTCAGGACCTAGCACTGTAAGTGTAGCACCTAGTAGATGCTCAATGTTCACTGAGTAAAAAATTTTCCGGTTCGAACCTTCAACTGAAAATCAATTTAAAAAACAGGTTCTGAAATAGCAAACAATGACAACTCATACAGCAGAGCAAAACAAAACCTCCTAACACTATTTAAAATAATATGGTAGGTGTGTAGATGAGTTAAGAGAAAAGTCATAGTATTCAAGGAATTTTCAAACCGCCTTGGTGTGCAAGATATATAAAGTTTACTTTCATTTAAATCCTTTCAGACGAGAGAAATTAGAACGCTTTTCAGATGGCCAGATGAATTATGCAAACGACGACTGTGACATGGCAATCATTTTCAACCAGGGTCCCAGATCTTTGTAGACACGCAAAGTTAGTAATGATACTGAGTTTTAGTGCTTCATAAAGCCTGGAAGAAATTATACATTTACTTGGGAAACAATTTGTTAGGGTTACCCATGCTAAACAAAATCACAGCAAATAAAATATGGTAATAAGGTTAGTAGTTATGTCTCAATAAAAAGGAAATAAAAATCTTACCTAGTAAATGCAATTTGGTAAGAAAATCCTCAAACCTACATCTAGCTATCATCCTCTAAATGAAATCTGTCATTACTACTTTATTTCCCACTCACAGTTCAACCCAATGTAATCTAGCTTCTTCTCCCATGCTACACTGAACTCTTCAAGGTGACCACTGACTCCTCTTATTGCTGAATATTAGAGACAGGTTTAGTCCCTCTTATCTGACTTACTGGCAATCTTCAGTTACTGCTAACCACTCCTTCACTCTTGAAAGGTCCTGTTGCCTTAACTGCTAGACTCCTCCCCCCTCCACCCCATACACACCCCCCACCCCCAACACAGCAATCTCGGGCCGCTTGTTCTCACTTCCCACTGCTGCTTCCTCTTCCTTGATTGACAAATCAGCAACTGCCCGGGGAGTCAGTTGGGGCGGGGGTCGGTGTTGGGTGGCACTGTTAATTTTAAAAAGCATACCCAATATCTTAATTGTTTTCAAACAGAATGAGGCTAGTTCATAGATTAATTGTAAAAATTTGCATGTGTATTTACAATGCTTATTTTATTTGTTTGTTTCTCTCATGTTTCAGAACTTCACAATTCAATGAAAATAATGAAGTCTGTCTACAGCAGTCTGGCTCAGTGAAAAGTATGAAAAAACCACCCAGTTTCCTTATTCTAGTCTCAAATGCAACTCCTGTTCTATATAGTAATGCCAGTCCAAAGCAGAACAGGTTCTATAAATTGGTAACTCACCCCCTCCCTGGGGCTGTAAAACAATTGCTCTGGCTTTTGATAACTGTCATTTACAGCACAGACAATTTGTTTATGCTAACAAAGTACTTAATTAAGCAGAGCATGTGATAAAAAATTAATGCGAATGATTCTAAATAGAGATATCTTGAGGTGCATTTTTGCTTTACAGTCAGGTTTATTGGAACCATCTTATGCTAAACACTGATGATACTTGTATTTCTTGGGGGGAGTGGGGTTGGCCTAATGTTACAAGGTTGTATATAAAGAATCAAAAAACATAATGCCTCTGAATTTGCTATAACCAGGATAAATTTTAAAGTTCTAGCTCACACAGTAGATTATTAAAATTATTTGTATACTAATCATACATACTACAGATCAGTAATTCTCAAAGTTCCTCAGAATCGCCTCACCCTGGTGGCATAGTGGTTAAGAGCTACAGCTGCTAACCAAAAGGTCGGCAGTTCGAATCCACCAGGTGCTCTTTGGAAACACTATGGGGCAGTTCTACTCTGTCCTGTAGGGGCGCTATGAGTTGGAACAGACTCGGCAGCAACGGGTATTATAGGTGTTACACAAATACTGCAAATAATTTCCTTCATTCAAAATAAAATGTGGGACTCAGATTGCTACATTTTGAATATACTCAAGGCAGTTTTAAATATCTAGAAGTATTAAATTAATTTTAAAAAATTTAACAGAAATTATACAGAGAACTATAACAGAATGGCTCTCCCTCAAAGTAAATTATACTTGTTTTCTGCTATTCTATTTAGCTATTTTAGGAACCTCGCATCTTTATGGAGGCCTGGCAGCACAGTAGTTAAGCATTCAGCTGTTCCACGGGAGAAAGATGTGGCAGTCTTCTTCTGTCAAGATTTACAACCTTGGAAACCTTATGGGGCAGTTTTACTCTGTCTTATAGGGTCACTATGAGTCAGAATCAGCTAGACGGTGGCAGTGGGTTTGCATCTTTATAGCAATAGTTTCCTACTGAAATATAAGCCTTTGAACAACTGAAAAATAAGAAAACTTAGTTTTATACAAACCTATGCAGTTTACCATCAAATATAAGAACATATTATATCTCCAGTTAAATATCAGAACCAAATGTTCTATCGTTTTCTAGTCTCGCTGGTGTTGAGAATTTCAGCTATAGTCAAGGAAGACGATTTCTAAATTAAAACTGTTTTTTTTCCTTCTGTTCAGGAGCTAGAAGGCAATATGAACACTTGAATGTCACACCAGCTGCTCTGTCAGCCTACTCAGTTCTTAAGAGCTTCTATCCTGTCAGTTCACAAGAACCTACACTTAAATGCTTAAGGAAACAAGATGCTCATTATGTCACTGAACAAACTTACAAAAATAAAGTTGGCAATATTTAGAGAGGCATAACTCTTATCTGTAAATGTATCATGAGCTTTCTGTTTTCTTAATTAAGAACTCTCTATTTCAAGGATGATTTATTCCAGTATTTCAACATTTCAATATAGAATTATAGGCAGAAGACACGCTTTCAGCGTTCATGATAGCAAAAAGATGGAAACAACCGAGATGCCCATCAACGAATGAATGGATAAACAAATTATCGTATATTCACACAATGGAATACTATGCAACGATATAAAACAATGATGAAGCCATGAAACATAACATGGAGGGACCTGAAAGGCATTATGCTGAGTGAATTCAGTCAGTCAGAGAAGGACAAATAATCGTATAAGACCACTATTATAAGAACACAAGAAAAGGTTTAAATGCAGAAGAAAACATTCTTTGATGGTTACGAGGGTAAGGAGGGAGGAAGAGGGTTATTCATTAACTAGACAGTAGACAAGAATTATCTTAGGTGTAGGGAAGGACAGCACATGCTACAGGGTAAGACAGCACAACTGGACTAAACCAAAGCTAAGAAGTTTCCTGAATACAGCCAAACACTTCGAGGAACAGAGTTGCAGATGCGGGGGTCTGGGGACCATGCTTTCAGGGGACATCTAGGTCAACCGGCATAACAAAGTTTATTAAGAAAATGTTTTGCATCCTACTTTAGTGAGTGGCATCTGGGGTCTTAAAAGCAAGCGAGTGGCCATCTAAGATGCATCAATTGGTCCCAACCACCTGGAGCAAAGGAAAATGAAGAACACCAAAGACACAGGAAAGTATTAGCCTAAGAGACAGAAAGGGCCACATAAACCAGAGACTGCATCAGCCTGAGACCAGAAGAACTAGATAGTGCCCAGCTACCACCAATGACGCCCTGACAGGGAACACAACAGAGAGCCTCTGATGGAGGAGGAGAAAGGTGGGGTGTGGAACTCAAATTCTAGTAAAAAGACCAGACTTTTTAATGGTCTGATGACACTAGAGGAACCCCAGAGAGCATGGCCCCCAGACTATCAACCCAGAACTAAAACCATTCCCAAGGCCAACTCTTCAGACAAAGATTATTATTAAGAAAGATAATTCAAAATGCAGAATTACAGTGATTTGGCAGTTCTTAGCCAATCTGTGAAAAGGTGAAGCTTTCAATGATTCTACCCATTTGTAATGTTAATGTATACTGCTCATTCTGTAGCTCAGATTCTGGCAGTCATGGCTCTAGCAGCATGCTTGTCCGTTTTCCCACTTTTGCCTCATTAAACATATGCTGAGTAAAACTTTTCTTTTTGCTTTACTATAACCTTGTGGTGATTTTTTTCCCTAGACCAAAGACTGAAGAGAAAGTTGTACCATCTTTTGAGAAGATCAGAACGTCTAATTTCCTTCTTAGAAACTGGAGAAAGTAAAACAAATGAACCACGAAGGCAATCAAAAGGAAGGATTACTTTCATGACAGTAATGGAAACTGAGCAGCATCTAGCCTCTAAGCATCTCCCCTCCACAGAGTTCTTCAAAAGAAGAGGTGAGGTTACTGACAGCTTCAGTATGGGTGCCATGTGGCCAATCAGCATCCCTCCTCTCATCCATTTGTGCCAACATAGCTCTCTGACTCTTCACCTCCTTTTTTAATTTTTATTTTTGCCAACTTTCATATAACAGTCTCCTACTGTCGTTCTCCCCCACGTCTGTCAGTTTGTCATAATGTGGGGGCTTGCGTGTTGCTGTGATGCTGGAAGCCATGTCACCAGTATTCAGATGCCAGCAGGGTCACCCATGACTGACAGGTTTCAGCTGAGCTTCCAGACTAAGAAAGACTAGGAAGAAGGACCTGGCGGTCTTTCTGAAAAAAATTAGCCAGTGAAAACCTTATGAACAGCACTGAAAACTGGAAATTGTCAAAAATGAAATGGAACGCATAAACAGATATCCTAGGCATTAGTGAGGTGAAATGGCCATTCTGAATCAGACAATCATATGGTCTATTATGCCGGGAGTGACAACTTGAAGAGGAATGGCATTGTGCTCATCGTCAAAAAGAACATTTCAAGATCTGTTCTGAAGTACAAGGCTGTCAGTGATAAGATAATATCCAAACGCTTACAAGGAAGACCAGTTAATAGACTATATTCAAATTTATGCACCAACCACTAAGGCCAAAGACGAAGAAATGGAAGATTTTTACAAACGTCTGCAGTCTGAAATTGACTGAACATGCAAATCAGGATGCGTCGATAATTACTGGTGATTGGAATGCAAAAGTTACAAACAAAGA
The DNA here is from genome assembly GCA_030035585.1 of Dugong dugon. NCBI lineage: Eukaryota > Metazoa > Chordata > Mammalia > Sirenia > Dugongidae > Dugong > Dugong dugon. The sequence goes on from CM057465.1 coordinate 50,090,511, forward strand.
AGGATCCGTAGTTGGAAAATATGGCCCTGGTGACAGAAAGGATGCCAGAGGCTGCATGATAGAATTTTGCAAGACCCATGACTTCTTCATTGCAAATACTTTGTTAATAGAAAAGCTCAATATCATCAGTCAGAACAAGGCCAGGGGCCAACTGTGGAACAGACCATCAACTGCTCCTATGCAAGTTCAAGCTAAAGCTGAAGAAAATTAGAACAAGTCCATGACAGCCAAAGTACGACCTTGAGTATATCCCACCTGACTTTAGAGACCATTTCCACAAATAGATTTGATGCAATGAACACTTATGACTGAAGACCAGATGAGTTGTGGAATGACATCAAAGACATCCTACGTGAACAAAGCAAGAGGTCATTAAACAGGAAAGAAAGAAAAAACCAAAAAGGATGTCAGAAGAGACTCTGAAACTTGCTCTTGAACGTAGAGTAGCTAAAGCAAAAGGAAGAAATGATGAAGTAAAGAACTGAACAGAAGATTTCAAAGGGCAGCTCAAGAAGACAAAGTAAAGTATTATAATGTCGTGTGCAAAGAGCTGGAGACAGAAAACCAAAAGGGAAGAACATGCTCAGCATTTCTCAAGCTGAAAGAAATGAAATAATTCAAGCCTCGAGTTGCAATAGTGAAGGATTCTATGAGGAAAATATTAAGCGACACAGGAAGCATCAAAAGAAGATGGAAGGAACACACAGTCACTGTACCAAAAAGAACTGGTTGACGTTCAACCATTTCAAGAGGTAGCATATCATCAGGAACCAATGGTACCAAAGGAAGAAGTCCAAGCTGCACTAAAGGCACTGGAAAAAAACAAGGCTCCAGGAATTGATGGAGTATCAACTGAGATGTTTCAACAAATGGATGCAGCACTGGAAGTACTCACTTGTCTATGCCAAGTAATTTGAAAGACAGCTACCTGGCCAACTGACTGGAAGAGATCCATATTTATGCCAACTCCCAAGAAAGGTGATCCAACCAAATGAAGAAATTATCGAACAATATCATTAATATCACATGCAAGTCAAATTTTGCTGAAGATCATTCAAAAGTGGCTGGAGCAGTGTATCAAGAGAGAACTGCCAGAAATTTAGGCCAGATTCAGAAGAGGATGTGGAACTAGGGATATCATTGCTGATGTCAGATGGATCCTAGCTGAAAGCAGAGAATACCATAAAGATGTTTACCTGTGTTTTATTCACTATGCAAAGGCACTGGACCGTGTGGATCATAACAAATTACAGATAACATTGCGAAGAATGCGAATTCCAAAACACTTAATTGTGCTCATGAGGAACCTGTATATAGAAGCAGCAGCAGTCGTTTGGACAGAAAAAGAAGACACTGTGTGGTTTAAAGTCAGGAAAGATGTGTGTCAGGTTGTATCCTTTCACCATACCTATTTAACCTGTATGCTGAGCAAATAATCTGAGAAGCTGGACTATATGAAGAAGAACGGGGCATCAGGATTGGAGGGAGACTTATTAACAACCTGTGTTATGCAGATGACACAACCTTGCTTGCAGAAAGTGAAGAGGACTTGAAGCACTTACTGATGAAGATCAAAGACCATGGCCTTCAGTATGGGTACACCTCAACATAAAACAAAAATCCTCACAACTGGGCCAACAAGCAACATCATGAGAAACAGAAAAGACTGAAGTTGTCAAAGATTTCATTTTACTTGGATCCACAATCAACACCCATGGGAGCAACAGTCAAGCAATCAAAAGATACATTGCACTGGGCAAATCTGCTGCAAAAGATCTCTTTGAAGTGTTGAAAAGCAAAGATGTCACCTTGAAGACTAAGGTGTGCCTGACCCAAGCCATGGTCTTTTCAATTGTATCATATGCATGCGAAAGCTGGACAACGAATAAAGAAGATCGAAGAAGAACTGATGCCTTTGAATTGTGGTGCTGGTGAAGAATACTGAATACACCATGGACTGCCAAAAAAACAAATGACTCTATCTTGGAAAAAGTACAATCAGAACGCTCCTTAGAAGCAAGGATGGCGAGACTACATCCTACATACTTTGGACATGTTGTCAGGAGGGATCAGTCCCTGGAGAAGGACATCATGCTTGGTAAAGTACAGGGTCAGCAAACAAGAGGAAGACCCTCAACAACATGGACTGACACAGTGGCTGCAACGATGGGCTCAAGCATAACAATGATTGTGAGCGCGGCGCAGGACCGGGCAGTGTTTCATTCTGTGGTACATAGGGTTGCTATGAGTCGGAACCAACTCGACGGCACCTAACAACAACAACACTGTCATTCTGGGAGTCCCTGGGTGGAGCAAAAGGTTTGGTTAGCTCTCAACTGCTGGAAGTTCAAGTCTACCTGGAGACACTTTGAAGAAAGGCCTGGTAATCTATTTCTGAAAAATCAGCCACTGCAAACCGTATGGAACACAGTTCTACTTGACATACATGGGGTCACCATGCAGCCACCACAAACCCTATGGAGTACAGTTCTACTTGACACACATGGGGTCATGAGCAGTTCCTTGGCAACTGGTTTAGTTTTCTTGTTATTGTCATTCTAAAGAATTTTCCCTAATGAAAGCTTGCTTATTCCTTTCGCTTTCTACTAACTTCTCCTTCTGGAATCAGTCTGTTTGTAGTTTTTTTTTTTTGAGTCTCTACAACACAAACATTTACTATAATTACTATGTACAACTCTAAGCTCTGAGGGCAGGATGGTATTGCTCATCTCTGTATCTCCTAATGACCACTACAGCAACAGCACCTTGCCCATCCGTGGGAACTACTCAGTGCAGGGGAGTTGAACTGAACTGGCAAACATGAGACAATGCCATTGAAGACAAACAGTAGTCCTTTAGTAAGTCCCATCTCAGGTGCCAGCAAAAGAGACTGTCAATCTCAGAGATGCAGAGAGTCTTTCAGCACTCAAGAAGATGCCTAGCTCACCACTGAATCATCACTAGGATGAGGCAGGTTCATAAATTCTTAGATTACACTCAGCACTTTTCCTTACCAGCTGAGTGACCTTGGCCAATTTGCCCAGTGCTTCAGTGTCTTCATCTATAAAATGAGGATAACACTATCTACCTCTTATAGTTTTTTAAAAAATTAAGTGAATTAGTAAGTGAAATATCTTAGAATTATTCCACTGTCTTAGAACTAGTGCCTAGCACTTAGTAATACTCAATAAACTATAACTATCATAATTGTTATAATTAGCAGTAATATTTTTAATTCATTTCCAGTAAACTGTCATCTTCAGAGTACGTTATATGTTTTTATTAGCCTAGTGATACAGAAGACACACAATACATATTTGTAAATAAATACAATTTAATTCAATATTTTAATGTGATATCTTTATACATAATAACACATAACAGTATTTAAGAATTAGAAGGCTATATGACCCATCTAAAAATTGTTAACAGCTCAACTCCAAACTAGACTGGTTTACTTTAAAAACAAGAGTGACACCCCAGGGGTAGAAAAAGATTTTCTTCCCACAATTAAAATAAGATAATTAGCTATTTAAGATTCTTAAAGACTTAAAAATAATGATTAGGAAAATGAAATACCAACCGGGAAAACTGTTTGTGACACAATATTCAGAGGGGTAAAGGGAGGATACAGAAATATATCTATCCAATGATTACAACCATGTAGAAGTCACATACTGTAGAGGAAAAAGAACTAGAAATCTGTCAGAGAATTAGTTCTACAGAGTATTTTCTTTCCTAAATGCCTTGTATGCTATTTGTCCCAAATAAAACTAAAGTATTTGTCTTCAATTGTTAGTCATTCTGACTTTGATCCATCAGCATTACATTGAAACTCAGTTCTAGTGCAACAGAAGGGTTTGTCACCTCAGGTACTGACCCACAATATCCTTACCAAATCGTGAACACTGTAAACTTCATGCTTATGATTGAGCAGCACACACTGTTTAATAATTAGAGATTTTTACTTTATAAATGCATAGTTTAAATTATCAATCAAGGAAGTACAAATAATCATTATATGTTCAATGCTGGCCTAAGCAAATAGCTTAAATGTAAATAGAAATGGAAAAATGATACACTACATGGAAGATACAAGCACACATACAATAAATAGAACCTTCTCAGAACTTTATCACAGGTAAAGAAGAGAAGTATAAAGGCAGAGACTCTCATATTTAAAAGAAAGGCTTCAGAACCCATCAACATAGTCTCTTAATAGGAACTGCTGGGACCATCTGAGAGGAATCAGATTTTAAAATTAGTATTACATTAAACTATATCATACTGCTATTTTTGTAGGTCAAAAACCAGTAGAACATCAGCAATTTCACAGAGTTTAACCTAATATAAGTGGATGGAGCAGAGCATCCAAAGTCACCTCAATAGGACAGAATCGAATCCAGAACCTAAGAACTGATACTAGCTAGACTGAATGAATCAATTTAACTTAATGGGAAAAAAAAAAAAAAAAAACACCTAACAGTCAGAAATGGGCTGGTCAGCCATGAAAGCAGAGACAAAGGACAGGCATCAGAATAAGAAAAGATATAAAGTAAATCTTCTACATTCTACTTTGGTCAGTGGCATCTGGGGTCTTAAAAGCCTGTGAGTGGCCATCTAAGATACTGCACTGGTCTCAACCCTTTGACAGCAAGGGAGAATGATACTAGGGAAAGATCAGTCCGAAGGACTAATGGACCACAACTACCATGGCCTCCACCAGTCTGAGTCCAGTACAACTAGGTGGTACCCGGCTACCACCACTGACTGCTCTGACAGGAATACAATAGAGGGTCCCAGACAGAGCTGGAAAAAAAATGCAGATCAAAATTCTAACTCACAAAAACAGACCAGACTTACTGGCCTGACAGAGACTGGAGAAACCCTGAGAGTATGGCTGCCAGACACCCTTTTAGCTTAGTAATGAAGTCACTCCTGAGGTCCACCCTTCATCCAAAGATTAGACAGACCCATGAAACAAAACAAGGCAAAAGGGGCACACCAGGCCAGGTTCAAGGACTAGAGGCAGGAGGGGACAGGAAAGCTGGTAATAGGGAACCCAAGGTCAAGAAGGGAGAGTGTTGACATGTCTTGGGTTTGTTAACCAATGTCATAAAACAATGTGTACTAACTGTTTAATGAGAAGCTAGTTTGTTCTATAAACCTTCATCTAAAGTACAATTAAGGGGACCTCATACCTTCAAGAAAGCAGTGCTGGGTGCAGAGCGCATCCTTTGCACTGGGGTCCCTGTGCCGAGAAGCTCCTAGTCTGGGGGAACACTCGTAAGAAGGCCGAGAGACAGAAAGCCTTCCCCTGAAGCTGACACCTTGAATCTGGACTTTTAGCCTACTTTACTGTAAGGAAATAAACTTCTCTTCGTTAAAACTATCTACTTGTGGTATTTCTGTTATGGCACCACTAGATGACTAAGACAGAATTTGGTACCAGGAGTGGGGTGCTGCTCTAACAGATACCTAAAATGTGGAAGCGGTTTTAAAACTGTGAATGGACAGACGTACGGCAGTGACAGAGGACCAGCAGCATCAGAGAACCTACAGCAGCAGAGAACCAACAGCAGCAGAACCAGGAGACTGGTGAAAGACGGTGTGGGAGTTGACCCACGGAGTGAGAGAGCTGAATGCCTGTGAGCAGGAGGCTTCCTAGTGGAGTGGGGTACCTCTGGGCACTTATCGGTGGAGCTAGGCTTGCCGACCCATGGAGCGAGGGAGCTGAGGGCCTGTGTGCAGAAGGCTTCCTGGCAGACTGGGGTGTCTCTGGGCACTTACTGGTGGAGCTACTGAGCTTTGGAACACTTGCCATAGCAGGGCAGATGCAGGCGTGAGGCCCGAGGGCCGAGAGGCCATAGGAAGCAGCAGCTGAAGAGACAAGGGACACAAGAAGTGGAGCTGCTTCAGTCTCAAAAGGTGGAACTGCGGAGGGCAGTGGAGGAAGTGGTTAAGGAGACTCTGGAATACAGCTGCATGCAGTCACAGTTCTCTGACCTGTATAATGAGAGCCTGAAGTTGAAAGCACAGTTGGATGAGGCTCGGACCCTACTTCATGGCACCAGGGGTACCCACCAGTGCCAGGTTGAGCTCACTGAGCAAGATGAGGTTAGTCTTCACAAGAAGTTGAGGACTGAGGTGATCCAGCTTGAAGATACCCTGGCCCAGGTTCGCAAGGAGTATGAAATGCTGAGGACAGAATTTGAGCAGACGCTCGCTGCCAATGAACAAGCAGGCCCTATAAATCGGGAGATGTGCCATCTCATCAGTAGCCTCCAGAATCACAATCATCAGCTGAAGGGGGAGGTCCTATGATATAAGTGGAAATTGAGAGACGCCCAGTCTGACTTGAACAAGATATGTCTGCACAGTGGCAGAGCCCTTCTGCAGTCTCAGTCGAGTACTGAGGACCCTAAGGATGAGCCTGCAGAGCTGAAACAAGATCCTGAGGACTTATGCACATAGTCCTCTGCGTTGAAGGCATTGCAGGAGGAAGTCAATGAAGTTAAGTCCAAACAGGATAAAGAAGAATGAGAACGAGAATGGAGGGAGAAAGAGAGGGAGCGATAAAACGCAAGAGAACGGGAGAAGGAAAAGGAGAGAGAATGAGAGAAGCAGAAACTAGAAGAGTCACAAAAAGAGAGAGATTCTGCCAAAGATAAAGAGAAGGGGAAACATGATGATGGAAGGAAAAAGGAAGCAGAAATTATCAAACAATTGAAGACTGAACTCAAGAAGGCACAGGAGAGCCAAAAGGAGATGAAACTATTACTAGATATGTACCAGTCTGCCCCAAAGGAACAGCGACAAAGTTCAGCTGATGGCAGCTGAGAAGAAGTCTAAGGCAGAGTTGGAAGATCTAAGACAAAGACTCAAGGATCTAGAGGATAAGGAGAAAAAAGAGAACAAGAAAATGGCTGATGAAGATACCTTGAGGAAGATCCGAGCAGTAGAGGAGCAGATAGAATACCTGCAGAAGCTGGCCATGGCCAAACAGGAGGAAGAAGCTCTCCTGTCTGAGATGGATGTCACAGGGCAGGCCTTTGAAGACATGCAGGAACAAAATGTCCGTTTGATGCAGCAGTTGTGAGAGAAGGATGATGCAAATTTCAAGCTCATGCCAGAACGTATCAAGTCCAATCAGATTCACAAATTGCTTAAAGAGGAGAAGGAGGAGCTAGCAGATCAGGTTTTGACTCTGAAGACTCAGGTTGATGCCCAGTTACAGGTAGTAAGGAAACTGGAAGAGAAGGAGCATCTGTTACAGAGCAACACTGGCACAGGGGAGAAGCAGCTGGGTCTTAGGACCCAAGCCTTAGAGATGAATAAGCGTAAAGCGATGGAAGCAGCCCAGCTTGTAGATGACCTCAAAGCACAACCGGAGTTGGCTCAGAAGAAGCTACATGATTTTCAGGATGAGATCGTGGAGAACAGCGTCACCAAAGAAAAGGACATGTTCAATTTCAAACGAGCCCAGGAGGACATCTCTAGACTTCGAAGGAAGCTGGAAATCACAAAGAAACCAGACAATGTGCCCAAATGTGATGAGATTCTGATGGAGGAGATTTAAGGATTACAAGGCACGCCTGACCTGTCCATGTTGCAACCTGTGTAAAAAGGATGCTGTACTTACCAAGTGTTTTCATGTTTCCTGCTGTTAGTGTGTGAAAACTTGCTATGACACCCGCCAGCGCAAATGTCCCAAGTGTAATGCTGCTTTTGGTGCCAATGATTTCCATCGCATCTACATTGGTTGATCCAAGTCAAGAGAAGAAGAGAGGCTGACTAGACAGGCACTTATTCATTAACTACCAAACCTCTACCTCTTTTCTCCTTGACTGTCACCTACAGGGGAGTTTGTCAACCGTCTTTACTCCACAGATTCTACCTTCAGAGTCTCCCGTCTAATAGCTGGATGACTGTAGAGGAGAGGACTGGTAAATGCAAGTCTTGGTTTTAGAATGAATTAGAAACAAACAACTCTTATTTGTCTTCCCTACCAGCTTTGTTTATTTCCTGCTTTTACGTTCTTCGACATTTCTTCTTGGGGCCCACTATATAATCTTGGATTGTCCATTCCTCCTGAAGAAGTCACATTGGTGTTTTTGACTTGGAAAAGGGGGCAAAGAAGAGTGGAAACACATGGCTATTTTTGGGAGTGATCTTTTAGAAATATGCTATATGTGGGCACAAACTTTTCTTGATTTGGGTAGTAAACGTTTTGTAAACTTGGATTATAAAACGGTGTAATTGTGCTACTCTGTCCTGGATGGTTTGAGGCCTTAATGAAATTACATCCAGGATGATTCAATCCATTTCCCATTCACTAGCAAAGTAACTTGTTAAGATCAGCTGGCTTCCTTGTTAAAGTTAAAATTTAAGTTTTGAATGTTCTAGTAATTAAAGTCTTTAAATTTCTTGAGGCCAGAATAGTTTCAAATAATATAGCTCTTTTTATCTTCTAATGAAATCAAGACTGGAAAGGATGGGGAACAGGGCTGAGATAGTGAAGAGATCTTCTGGGTACTCTGGAACTTGATACATATACTTTGGTGAGCCATGAATCAGTCTCATTCTCCTCCGGACAGAGATTGTTTCAGATGATCCTCTGGTAATGTTTCTGTAGGACTTTGTATTTCACAAGCTTCAATTAAAGCAGGATTCAGTTTAAAAAAAAAAAAAAGTACAACTAAAAAAAAAAAAATATATATATATATATATATATATATATATATATAAATAATAGGAAAAGAAAATCTGCCTATTATTCAAAAAGGGTTTAGGACAGAGACTGTTCTAAGCCCACATCGCTTCTGGGGTTCCAGAAGTACTTATGTCCTAATTGTGAAGAACTTTAACATTGATTTTACCCATTGCTGTCGAGTCAATTCGGACTCCTAGTGACCTTACAAGACAGAGCAGAACTGCCCCAAAAGGTTACCAAGGAGTGGCTGGTGGATTCAAACTGCCAACCTTTGGTTAGTAGCCAAACGCTTAACCACTGCGCCACCAGGGCTCCATAACACTGAGAGTAGTTGCCAATTAAAAGTAGGACACCTGTGTCAGGTGAGCAACTTACAGTACATGGATCATTCTACCTAATTTTTCCAATACCCTTTGAGCAAGGTACAATTATTATCCTCAATTGCCAGATGAAGTTACTGGTCTTTGAGAGGTTAAGAAAAGCCTGATTCCATTACACATTCCAAACATACCACTTGTTCTTCCTACATACTCACTAAGCAATCTTCTAATTATAATTATAATGTGGTTTCCTACGTGGCAAATCTATGGGAAAGAGAATGTGCTAGCCAAGACATGAGAGTCTGTTTCCCAAGGCAGTTATATTTTTTACTGTAAATTAATAAACTGACAACTGATTTTTGCATCAATCTCATGAGCTTTGTTAATGAGTATGACCCCAAAAATTGATTACTTAAGTGTGGATGAATTGGGTTTCAGAGTCTACAAATTTCAGACTCTTTACCATGGTAATCCACTAAGGTCATGCAATCCCTATCCTATGAGGCCTCTTAGGGGGTAGTAAGTCTCTCTTCCCCCAAGGTATGATATATCTCACCATCACCATTAGCAGTCTCCTCCTTTTTGAACCTCTAGAGTAAATGAGTCAGTTACGAAGGGACAAGATTGTAATACTAACTCTGCTGTGCTAACATAATCTTGAGCAAATCACTCTATCTCCCTGGGTGGGTTTCAACTTTCTAAATGTATAAAATAAAGAGGCTGGCTCAAAGATCTTATATTCCTTCCATATCTAACACCTATGGCTGCCCATCCAGTGAAGCATTCCTCTCTTGTTCTCTAGTTTTGTATCTACCTCTCTGAGCATTCCTTTTCTGTATTCCATTGGCTTCCCCAGCCACTTTCTACCTCTTCTCCTTAAAACCACTGTTCCGTCTGGGGTCTTCTACTCTTACCTCACCAGTAACCAGAGTCATGATTGTAGATTTGTATTTATAAACCTTACCTGTACCCCTCATTACATGACCACTGCAGGTCATACAGAGTCTAGCATGACATTTGTATACACCTGAGGTCTTGAAAAGCTGTGCCTTATATATGGAAAAACCCATACACAACTCAATAGTCTTGGGTTTAGGATTATAATCAGCATTTTCCTTTACAAAATTTGCCTTCTTGCTTCCACTCAGTTGACCTATAAAACTGTACCTCCAACCCTCATTTGTCACTCTTCTCCAAAATCTCCACAACACTGACGATAATTTCTAATTCTAACCTCAAACTCAAAAACCACCTTCCTATTCCCAACCCCCAAATTCCTCTAGACAAGCCTTTTCCAAACTGGAGTCCTACAGAAGACAAATTCACAGTATGCTAAAAGTTATGCTATAAAAAGGTGTTTTGTATTCAATACAAACAAGTTTCTTCAGCCAGTGACTTTACATAGCCTTGCACATCTGTGAATCTACAAGAGGGAAATACAGTATGAAACATTTCCTGAATTTATTTTTAACTACTCTCTTTTTTCCACGGAACACCTATTAATATCTTCTGGAACCAATGTTTCACAGAATACTTTAGGCAACACTGCTCTAGTCTTCCCTATTTCAGTCAAAGTATCCACCACTTAGGCCCGAAAGTACCTCTTGATTTCTCTCTCTCCAATATCCAATCAGTAGCTAAGATCCTCTTCCTGCACAGTATTATCACATTCATCCCTTCTTTCTATTCCCTCTAAAACCAGTTAATTTCAGACCCTGTCACACATGACTTACATGTCCTGTCTGTAAAATAAACGTTAGATATGCTGCTATCACTCCTTCAAGATTGTCACGAGGATTAAAAAAGAATGAATGCGACATCTTGCATAATGTTTCTTTCATAAGCATCCAACATTTCTCCCTGACAGTTGGAATTTGTTCTTTATTATGCCAAATTTTAATTCAAAGCTTAAGGAGTTCCATATCCTTGATAAGGGCATATAGCCAGCACTGATCTTGTACGCATTAGCCATGATTGGAGACTTTTAAATGAAGTAAATAAATAGAGTCTATGAATATGGCATGAGTAAGAACAGTGATACAGTAGGTGTCATAGCTCACACTGGGTCACTATCACTCCAAAACAGAATCGAGAGGTACAGAATAAGTAACAGCTTACAGCTAGTTTCTCACTTATTCTGGTACTTAAAGTTGGGTTATTTCTTACTCTTCATATCTGTGCTGCGTACCTCCCTAGCTAGTCGACAAGTTTCCAAAGGAATGAAGAGTATGCATATTTTTAAAAATCCCTTATCATGAAAAGAACAGATATTCAAGGATTATTTTCTTATTTAAGGAATATCTGAGCACTATCCAGTGCTAGTGTTATACTGGGAACACAACGAGGGAGTAAGACAAAACCATCTCTATCCCCATCCCATGGTGCTTATATTCTTTTAGAGGGGGACACACACACACAAATAATAATCATACAGTTATTTAATTACATTTGTGTAAGTAGACATCGATCAAATAGGCAACCAAATCATAGCACGGTACAAGACCAGGCAGCGTCCTGTTCCATTGTGCATGGGGTCACCATGAGTTGGTGGCCAACTCGATGGCAGCTAACAACACCAACACAGAACACATTAGCTGATTCTTTTTTTAAGCTTTTGTTAGTCCTAGTTCAATAAGAAGAGGCTTAAGAAAAAGAGTAGGCATTAAGCTTATACCAAAACAAAACCCACTGTCATCAAGTCAATTCCGACTTCCAGTGACCCTACAGGACAGAGTAGAACTGCCCCGTAGAGTTTCCAAGGCTGTAAATCTTTCAGGAGCAAACTGCCACTTATTTCTCCCATGGAATGGCCAGTGGAACCACTAACCTTTTGGTTAGCAGCCGAATGCTTTAATCACTGCACCACCAGGCTCCTGCAGGGCTCAAAACAGTATGACTCATTACAACTTTTTGGGATTGGCCAGAAGATACCATTTTTGAACACAGGGTATTTGGGGGAAGACAGGCATGGGTAAGTGGAGAAACTCTGACCACAAAGCAGCATTAGAAGCAAATTCTTTGAAACTGGGCCTGTGATAGATAAGAAACACAGTTCAGAGTATTATCTGTCTGGCTTGTTGCCAAACGTAAATGGAAAACTACCCAATTTTGAATGCCTCCTATATAGTATATGTATACTATACATTAGGATGTCATTTACAGTGCAGTGGGTTTCTCTCTATATGGCCTTTCTGGCCTTGGGCTTAATCTGCCAAAAAAAAAAAAAAGAAAGGTTGGGCTGCAGCCTGCCCTGTGATTGATCTATTTACACACCCCGCAAAGACTGGTCAGTCTACTATGAAACAAGGTGCGTAACACCACTCGATAGGATTAAGTGACCTTGTGGGAACTGTCAATTACTATGCAAATTAACTGGCTGTGGCCTACCAAGAGGATTGGTCAGTTTATGGTCTGGTGAAAGAGCCATAACTTGAAATGACAAGAAGCAGGCCTACATTAGAGCCAACTGCACAGAAATTTAGGTGGACCTAACTATCATCAAGTCTGGAGCAGAGTGCATCCTTTGGACCTGGGGTCCCTGGGCTGAGAACCTCCTAGACCAGAAGAGAGAGCTGTAACACTGAAGACAGAGAGAAACTGTGTGAGATGGCGTGGGATGGCACAGTAATACAAGCGGCAACAGCACAAGTGGCAGGAACCAGGAGAGCAGCACAAGATGACTGCAGTGGATTTGCTGACCCACAGAGTGAGAGAGAGCTGAATGCCTTCAGGCAGGAAGCTTGCTGACAGACTTGGGTACCTCCGGGCACTGGGCTGAGCTAAAGAGCTATAACACTTGCCAGAGCAGAGCATGGCCAAGAGAAGGCCTGGCAGTGGGCATGGCCAAGAGAAGGGCCACCTGCCTGCAGGCACCTCCAAGAAGAAGCTGAGAGCTGTCCTGGTGGGAAGCTGTTCTGATTGAAGAACTGTATTCTGTCTCCTGAGTTGTATCCTGTTACTTTCAAGTTGATCCTGATCCCAAGCTGTAGCCTGTTACTTCCCTAATAAACCTCTTAACTGTGAGTATGGTCTGTGAGTTCTATGTGGCCCCTGCAACGAACTATAAAACCCAGCAAAGTAGTGTGTGCTGTTGGTGGGGGTGGGTGGGTGGTGCGAGAATCAGAAATGGTAAAAAGGTGGGAGACTGAAGGTATGTCGGACCTCCACCACATAGGAATCAGCTTTGTAGTGATGGTGATTCTCATCCCTCCTCCTGAATGTAGACAGGTCCTGATGCTACTGTGGATTGCATCAGTTTTCTATAGGGTGAATGATTATGATGATGCAGGTGCCAGTAAAATAGCTAACATTTACAGTGTTTATTATGATCCTATGAAATTGGTACTATTACTTTTCCACCAAGGCAAAGCTAGTTAAGTCATTAGTCCAAAGTCATACAGTTATTAAGGGGTAGAGCTGGGATTCACATTTAGGCAGTGTGGCTTCTTCTAACTATCTTTGCATGTACTTACACAGAGGCATGGCACATGACCTCTCCCAGATGATCGTCTATTTGGAAAAATAGCACATACAATTAAAAAGATAGGAAATAAAAAACAGCCTACCAAGGAAATATGAAATATCGTCCCACAAAACTGGAAGCATGGCCATTACAGAAAGTGAATTTACTTGAATCAGATATTTAAGCACTTAAAATTGTCAAAAATCTGTAAAGCTATGCAAGCATCCCTGGGTGAGGAGTGGAGGAAAGGGTGTTATGTATTAGGAGGCTATGCACTAAAATTCATGAGAATTTTAATTCTGAAGGAAATTCTAACTTCTTCTGATGTTTATGAGATCAGAAGTTTTTATCATCAATATTCACTGAAGCCCATTAAATGAAAAGCATTATATTAGATTATGTAAACACATAGGGGCCAAAAAAGAAAAAGTTTACAATCTAAGAACAGAATTCTTCACTAAAAATGAGCTAGAAACCTCAATGTGTTCTAGCAAGTAAGCTTACTCTTATTCTTTTCACAATGCTTATATATAACAGATTACAGATAATTTTATATTATGTAAATATCAGTTTATCTCTTTCAGAGTCAAAATATTCAGAAGTTAACTCATTTAATCTGAAGGATGGCACACTTGTTCCTGAAGGCACCCTTACTAGTTACTCATTCTTTTTAAAATATTATTCTGAACTTTGTGAATATTTGTGTTACTGCTGTTTACAATGAGCCTAAAAAGCCCATCTTTTATCCCTAGAGTGAAGTATGTGGTCTGGCACAAGGCAGACATTTAAATATTTGCTAAATGAACACAAACAGTATTTGTTTTACTCTAATGCTTAAAAAAAAGGCAAATATAAAATTCGCACAACCCCCCAATATTGCTGTTATATAACTTAAAACTGAAGCAATGAAGTGCTTTTATTACATTTCAGAAAGTCAACCCCACAATTCATATTCATAACCACGAAGTATTTCACAGGATTCAATCACTTTAATAAAACTCTAATAAAGCAGGTAAAAAGGGGTCCCTACCATGCTGCCCCACACAGCATCACAACTGCATGGTAGGTGTGCCGTTATCTTTCTGAGGAAAATAAGATATTCCTTTTACCTTAAAGCTGTGACAGGCCATGACTTATTTTTAGATGTAATTATTTCAAAAACAAATGATAAAATGTTCTCAGAAAATAATGTTGCTTAAAGAATACTTTAATCTATCTAGGCCAGAAGAATTTTTTTTACCACCTCAGAGATTTATTTTCATCAAAAATCTGTTTCTTTCTTTTTTTTTTTTTTTTTAAAGGAGAAGAGCTTTAATCAGTAAAGAGATTTTAACATTTCAGGCAGCTGAACCGGTTGCTTGTGGATATTCAACACCCAAAATCCAAGCTGGGGTGCAGATAAAAGACAGGGGAGAAGCAGCAATGATAGAGAATCTATCGATCTCCTCTCTGCCATTGGAGGAGCTCTGGAAAAGTTCTGGGAAGTACAGATTAAATGGTTAAAACCAAGGTTTTTCAATCTACTCTCAACAATATATATTTCCTGAATTCACTTTGGATGCACAGAACCACATTCATAGCTGATCACTGTAGAATTGCTGGTGATATATTTTGTTAGATTTCATGTGGCAGTATCAGATGAATTGCATATGACTTGGAACATTCATGAAAAAATTATAATGCTCTCTCCTAAAGTCTGAAAAAAAAGCATTGACTATATTTCAATTTTTTAAAAATGGGAAAAATGTTGCTACTGTTGATGCTTATGTGATAATATTTACATTAAAAGGCTAACAAAGTGGTATGCAAAGTCTGGAGTATATAACAAAGCTTGGTCCCTAAGCAATGGTATCACTTTTAACAAAGGGTATAAAGCTTGCAAACAGATGCACCTTATTCCTTTTACAGCTGTTACTACATGTGCACAAAAGAAAACAAAATTTTCTGGCTCTCACATTCTTACATTCCCATAAATTCACATTTAAAAAATTTATAATTTCCAGACTTACAAAGCAGCCATCTTCTTATTATTACAGGTCAAAATCAAAAGGAACAGTGAGTTTTTTTTACGAAGGCAAATCAACTTATTTCCTTAGAAGAAAACTCAGCAGGAACTACTGTCCACTATGAATTAAAAAAAAAAAAAAAAAAATCAAGTCTCTCTCTCATTCTCTCAAAAAACAAACCAAAAAAAGGAAAAAACCATTGCTACTCTGAAAAGTATTTCACAATTCTGAAGATTAACAACTACTTCATTATGGCCAATGGTGCCAGCCAAGTAACACAAGGACCAGCAATAGATGCTTCCTTTATCATTGCCAAATGATACTGAATACAGACCCGGCAGGATATTAAAACACCTGGTATTTTACATGGATTCAGGATCCAGCTTTTGAAATATTCCTATACAGAGCCCAGTTGTTCTGAGTGATTTATACACAGGACTTTAATTTCAATTGTGTGCTCTGAAGTGGGAGGCAGTGATTATACCCTCCCCAAATCTTTCTAGCACACTAATGAACACTTTAAGAAACAGTTTCCATACAGATTAATTTGTCCTTCAAATATTCTCCTCCTAACTTACTAAAGGCAATATCTGATTCACTATAATTTAAATGAAAGAACACAGACCAGGCTTGGAAAACTTATGCTTTACTTATTTTCAGACTGAAAATGCCACAGAACAAATGTACTCTCTCTGCAATGCCTCTACTATCTTCAAAGAAAAACTGTACTGGAAGTAACACTACTGGTTTCTTTGAAAATACATGAACTGATCCCTTCAACTCTTTTCTCACTTGCTTATTCCTCCTACTACAAAACCTTACCAGTGTTTAGTTTTTCTTCTTTATACTACCAGAAAATCGAGTGTGGCTATTCAGAATTTTACCACAACAGAATAACAAATTAAATTATTTGCTCATCCTGTGTTCATTGGTTTTAACCAGCAACTTAAATGAAGACATAAAAGACACAAATTTCAAATACCACAAGTAGGGGAGATTTCATAAGCCAGAAGAAGGACTACAGGTTCAAAAAGTGGGACAAAATAAGGAACAAGATGAAATTTTACAAATACAAAACCCAGCATTTAGATTTCTTAAGGGAGGAAAAAGCCATATATAAGAACAGAATAAAGAGTTTCAACAGAAGCTGAGGAGTTTCAGTTCACTAAAAAGTCAACTCAACCTAAGCCTACCTGCAGAACATTGTACTAAGTAAGTAGGAGAGGCAGCAGTGGATCTCCAAAGTTCCCTGAAAGTAATTAAGATTAAATACTATTTGCCTGAACAGGTGTTTGGTGACGAGAAAACTCTGTTCAGTCTTAGAAGCACATGACTCACGAAAGGGAACGGGCTAGAGGCTGGGTATAAGACTTGAGAGCACCAAAAGACGGGCTCCCTTTTTAGTGTATCAACATTTAAGGCAACTTCAGGGTCAAGTCACTTCTACAGAAATCTAAATTCAGCTTCCACCTTTGCTCTTTATCCGCTGCCTGACTGCCACCATAATAGGTTACATGCATGCTCCTGTGAAGGGCCTGTCCCAGCAGGCTCTGCCCTATTGCCGCAGCGTCCCAACCTGGCTGAAGCTGATGTCTAACGACGTGAAGGAGCGGATCTACAAACTGGCCAAGAAAGGCCTGACTCCTTCACAAATTGTTGTGATCCTAAGAGATTCGCAATCCATTGCACAAGTACGTTTTGTGACAGGCAATAAAATCTTGAGAATTCTTAAGGTCAAAGGACCTGCTCCTGATCTTCCTGAGGATCTCTACCATTTAATTATGAAAGCTGTTGCTGTTCAAAAGCATTTTGAGAGGAACAGAAAGGATAAGGATGCTAAATTCCGTCTGATTCTGACTGAGAGCCGAATTCACCAATTAGCTCAATATCATAAGACGAAGAGAGTCTTCTACCACAACTGGAAATATGAAGCAGCCACAGCCTCTGCCCTGGTTGCATAAGTTTGTCTATGTACTTGGGAAATAAAATCATTGTTTAACCACAAAAAAAAGAGAAAGAAACCTAAATTCAGATGCTCTTATGGGAAAACACACACAAGAAAAACACTGTTTTTCCAGCAAACAAAAGCACAGGTAAATGCAACTCTTGGTTAACTAACTCATGAAACTGAACATTGAAATAATAATATTTTTTTAAAAAGGTACATTAGATAACTCTCCCAGTTATAGTTAAGAGTCATTAGTATAAGCTTATCCTTAATGTTGAAAACTTCCTTTAAACAAAACTTTACTCCTACAAACCATGGATCAGGGAAAGTCAAACCATGGAAGAGCTATCACCAGCTACATTAACCCTTAACTTCCACTGAAAGAAGTTCAGTGGGAGTAACGGAACTACACCATTGTTTATATTTTATCAACAAAGACATTTTAATTGAAATAAAAATCACACAGATTGGCAAAAAGCTTCCATTCTTTCCTCAAAATGGGTGCCTGCTGTGTGCCAGGCACTATTCTAGGAACCAAGGACTCAGTGGTGAACGTGGCAGTGTTCCTGCCCTAATGAACACTGACTTTCTACTAATTGTCCATTTTCCCCATGTAATCTACTTCCAAAAAGTGATAAATACTTGAAAGAGGGATACTGTTCAGGGGAAGGCACTATCTTAGTGAGGATGATGATTCAGGAAGAAGAGTATCTGAGTATCTCAGACATATGGGGATGACATTATCTGAGGTGACTTTAAGCACTCTCCAAAACAATGATAACGAGGCAGCCTCAAGAAGATATAAAGGAAGAACATTCCCGGTGCAAAGAATAGGAAGGTCCTGAGGCAAGAATGAATTTGAAATGTTGAAGAGACTGAAAAAAGACCAATGTGGCTGGCTGGTGCCATGTACAAGGAGGAGATAAGTAGGCAATGAGCTGGAAAGTTTGACCAAAAAAAAAAAAAAAAAATCAAACCAAACCCATTTCTGTGAGCCAATTCCAACTCATACTGACCCTACAGGGCAGAGTAGAACTGCCCTACAGAGTTTCCAAGGAGCAGCTGGTGGATTTGAACTGCTGACCTTTTTGGTTAGTAGGTGAGCTCTTAATTACTATGACACCAGGACTCCAGGAAAGTTGGGACAGGGGCCAGACACTGGGGGCACTGTAGGCCATGGCAAGGAATTTGATTATTATTTTAATTACAATGTAATATGGTCTGATTTATGCTTTATGATTACTCTGGCTTCTGAGAAAAATGGACCATAAGGGAAAACGGTGTAAGAGGGAATGAAACCATAACTACATCTGTCCATTTTTCTTGTTTGATAAGGAAATGAAAATCATATCACCTCCAACAACAGTGGAAGAGGTGTCAACCGCACAGCATCAAGCAAAACTACTATGTTAACTTCAGCTCTCCACACAAAGTAAGAGTCTGTGTAAAAAGACTTTTAAAGAGGCAATGTCAGTGAATAATTAAGATAAACAGGATGATTCGTGACCAGAAAGAAAGCTGACTAACATGCCTTTTTTCCCCCAACTCCATACTTCAAATCATAGTGATTCAACAACAGAAATCAATCTTTTCACAGAATACAGAAGGCTTGAATGACCTGACTCTAATGAAGTTTAAAAAGGTCATTTTTAAAAAGTGGGCATTTGGCCTCCATTTCATGTTTGCTTTCTTCTAGTGGGTGGAGAAGAAATCTGTCAGTGAGTGACATTCAGAGATGCTCAATGACCAGTGAGCCTACTAAGCCTACTCCTTCTCATTTCTACAGTTATTGAAGTTATTTACACTTCTAGGAATGGCCTCTGTGCTCAGAGAGTGCTATACCTGTAAAGCCTGTTTAATACCACTGCTGGGGACTCAGAACTAGTAAAGACGGTCATTCAAAGAGTAAGATTTCACCCACCTTCCCCAATACATTCAGACAATATGATATAGCTTTAAGACTAAGAGCATATCCTCTGACCATGGGCAACAGAAAGACATTTTATGTCTGCTTTACTAATACAAAGCAGGAGTTACCTTAAGAAGTAACTGAACCCATGCACTACCAGAAAGATCACTATCATCCATGCAAAAGTCAAAATAACTTTGGTATAAATTCTTTAACATTTAAACAAATAACTATGGAGGGATATTCACAACTTATTCTCCAAGGACTTGTGATTCACATATTTATGTGTATAGTAGGTACTAAACAATGTGATGGTCAGTGTGCTAGGCACCAATCAAAGTGCAGCATTTTGTGAACTCAGGTGTTTTACAGGTATCATACAGTTTCTTTTTGTTGAAGCAGCTAACCCGTAACATCTACATTTATATTTTTCATTTCATATTGTCACTTCCATACTTAGTGGCTTATACCTCAACCCATGCCTTGGTTTATACTCCTGAGTAGATCCAAAGATGCTTAAGGCAATAAAAACATTCCTTGTTTCAGGCTCTCAAAAAAGTAAACATTACACTAACTTTCATGCCAAGCTGGAAAAAAAATGGTATTTGAAGAAGGTGTTCTATGGCAGCGCTTGGTCGAAATCACCCACAGCCTGTTTTTGCAAAGCCTAAGGCTAAGAAAGGAGCCCTGGTGGCACAGTGGTTAAAGCACTTGGCTGCTAACCAAGAGGTTGGCAGTTCAAACCCACCAGCCGCTCCGTGGGAGAAAGATGTGGCAGTCTGTTTCCGTAAAGATTTACAGCCTTGGAAACCCTACAGGGCAGTTCTACTCTGTCCTATACAGTCACCAGCAGTCAGAATCGACTTGACAGCAGTGCGTTTTGTTTTTTGTTTTTAAGGCTAAAAATGACTTTTTTTCTTTTTTACAATTTTTAAAGGGCTATTTGAAAAGAAGAAGAAAAATACGCAATGAAGACTATATGACCCACAAAGCCCAAAATATTTAATATCTGGCCTTTTACAGAGCAAGTTTGTTCATTCCTGATCTAAGACAAGCAGTTCCCAAAACTGGCTTTGTATTCAAAAATCATCTAAAACACTTAAAAAAATTTCAGAGTCCTCCATACTGACAGAATCAGAATCTCCAGGATTAGACTCTTAATTTTAAAATGGTCCTCTGGAACTTGTGAGTCAGGAGGATAAAAGCAGCAGCCTGAATCCCAATCTCTCCTCACATCCTCCACAAAAAGCATAAAATCAGAAGGAGTGCAAATAAAACAACATGTGACCCATGCCTCTAGCATTACTATGAGACAAAATACCAAATTACATGTAAGAAGAGAAATAAGCACCAAAATCCAACACCGTTCCCACTGCCTCTGCAAGCCTGTGGTGCTTAGCACATTAGAGGTGAGGCTTAAGAGACCCTATGAAAAGAGAAGGGAGGATCAAAGGGCCCAGATGAAGTACAGAAAAAAATCACCCAGGAAAAGAAAGTCCAACATCAACTGCCAAAATAGTCAACACTGGAATTTGCTAAGTTTACAACATCAGCTACACAGAGATTGAAAGGAACAGCAATGAAGTGGTAGGCTCAAACAGTGCTTCTGGGGGGAGAGGTGTCCTTGGAGATCCAACAGCAAAAGAAAAGAAGGGAAAATTAAGGACTCTGCAGAAACCAAAAAGAAAAAGATACACAACATCCTGCCTCTTCCTTTTACCGCCGTCATCATTCATTTTTAAAAATAGAATCTTAATAGAAGAAAGCACTCTTGAACTAAGAACCTTGTCCATAAAACATCTAGGAATAAGGGGAATCAAACCAACTTCATACAATACTAATGGAAGAAGACAACAGAAAATATAAATCATAACATTTCAGCTGATGAACATTCTCCCCACATAACAGCAACACCACCACCACACACACACAAACCACGAAACAGAAGAAAACTGTGGAGCAATACTTCATACTGAATTAAATAGCCTCAAACAAGTATTTGGAGATATCATAAACAAGAATAAAGATGGCCTAAAATAAAAAATTCAAAACTAAAAACAGAAATGAAGTAAAATCCAGGAAGAAATGAGTACTGACCAGACTCAAGTAGTTAGCAGAAAAAAATGACAAAATCATCTTAGAAATTAAGAATAAATTACAAAATACCCAAGGGAGAACAAATTTGAGTGAAAATCTTTGATAAGGTATATATGAAAAGCAGGAAAATAAAAGAATGAAAATGATAAATTAAGTAAAAATGGTCAGAAGGAAGTGGCTGAAACAGAAGACATGCAAGAGATCCAACATATGTATAACTGGAGTCCTTTAAGAAGAAAAAAAATGGAACAAAATATCTTAAACTGTAATTCAAGAACTCTTCCCAGAAATGAGACAATCTAAACTAGCATACTGAGAAGGTCCACTGTATACCTGGGGAAATATGATCTAGAACAATCCACATCAAGATACATTCTAGTAAAACCAGTAGAGTTTAAAAACGAAGAAAAAATCCTCGAGCCTCACAGTAAAAAAAAAATCAAATTACTCAAAAAGTAAGAAAATTAGACTTCAGAAGCAGCATACAAAGAAAGTCAATGGTGGAACAGCATTTCCAAGAAACTTAAGAAAGTATGTGGGAGTCAAGCTTTCCTTCTAGTATTAGGATTACAGAAAGAAAAAGAGTTTTGAACAGATGAGAACTCAGGGAATACCGTATAAACCTTCCCTTCCTGAGGAATTCACTAAAGTATTAGCTTTATCCAACCAATACATAATTAGGGAAGCTTCTGCAAAAGGACTAATGGTAAGCACTTAATATTTTTAACTATAGAGATAAGACAAAGGTGGAAACTGGATACAAAAACGGAAAGTAAATGTCCTGTATGCTAACAAAGAAAAAACAATGCATAAATATACGAACAAAAATGACGAAGACAGAAATAACTATATATACAGAGAAAATTTTTAAAAAATAAGAGGCTGCACCCTTCTATTCAAATAATAAGGAGCCTCGGTGGTGCAGTGGTTAAGCACTCAGCTACGTATTGAAAGGTCAGCAGTTCAAACCCACCAGCCACTCTGCGGAAGAAGGATGTGGCAATCTGCTTCTGTAAAGATTACAGCCTTGGAAATCCTACAGGGCAGTTCTACTGTGTCCTATATGGTTGCTATAAGTCAGCAATCGGTTTGGTTTTGGATTCAAATAATATCTTAACAACAGCTTTTCAAAAACTGACCAGAGCAGAGATAGAATAGAAAAAATTACCAAAGAAAAATCTCCACAAAAAATAATATCAGGCCCAGATGGTTTCATAGAAAAATTCTATCAAGTCTTTGGAGATTAGATAGTCCCAATGTTACGTAAATTGTTTCAGAGTATAGGAAATAAACAAAAACTTTCAAGTTTCTTAAGAAGCAAGTATAATACTAATACTTAAACCTAGTAAAAGTAGGACAGTAAAAGAAAAAAGTCCAGAAATAGACCAAATTACATATGGATATTAGTATATGATTATGGTGGTAACTCAAATCACTTGTGAGAGAGGGGAAGATGAGTTTTTTCATAAATTGTGTTGGGAAAACCAGATGGACATTTAGACAAGATAAAATTAAATCCATCCATTCTTTATACCATATAAAGTTAACTCCAAGTGGAGCAAAGAAATAAAACTCTATGAGAACCAGAGGGACCTGAATGTAAGGAAATATTTTTTTACTATTCAGAGGCATTAAACAAGACTGATAAACTTACACACAAAATTAAATTTTTATATGGCAAAACACAACGTAAGCAAAATCAAAACATAAGAAATAAATTCTGAGAAAATATCACAGAAAAAATGGCTACTATCTGAGATATTAGAGAAATTTTTTAAATTGAGGGGAGAAAAATCAAATATCCTACAGAAAAATGAATCAAAGTCAGACAATTCACAAAAATATAAAAATCTCAACATAAAACTACATGATTGGGAAGGGTTTCCAATTTCAAGTGTGTCATCTGTATGTGTGTATTCATACATTTACATTAGCTAAACTGACAATAACTGCCACTACAGTGACCACATACATGTTAAGAGAAAATAACAGGGTATTCATCCAAATAAAAATATGACTGTCTCTACCATGTATCAAAAATTAATTTATCCTTTTGGAGTTACTCATGTTTTCCATAAATGCAAATGATGAGCTTTTTTTCAACTTATTAGGCAGTAAAGCCAAGAAAGAGGACAAACTAATCACCTAGTCCCTTTTTCATTTAAATAATGTTGACAATATCGGTTTCTTATAAAGATATTACCACATAATACACCTTTTAAAAACGGTATAAAACTAATTTATTAGAACCTAACCTGAATATTTTAATTAGAAAAATTTTCTCCAATTTAAAGAGGTAATTAAGTTTATAAATGAGATTTGCTTTAAAAACACATTCCAAACATCCTTAGAAAAGTATAAATTTAGCTCATTCTTCCTCTTAACATGCATCGACTGATGAACTGATGTTGATAATTATAAAATTAGGGTACCTGGATAAAAGAAACATTAAATTTTATCCCATACGCTCTATTGCTAAGATAGAAAAATACTAATATTTTAGGGATAAGCTCAACAAGGGAGTCAAAGAAATATAACTCACCTAGCAATTTTAGTTAATACGTTTTACAATAATACTTGCTTTTTCAATGTTTAAAATCAAACTAAATGTGCTTCACATATCTGCTTGGAAACTACTGAAAGATGTCCTAAAATTCATTAGACGGCCAAAATAAGGAGGCAAAACTCATATACAGAAGCTTAAGTCAGATGGTTATTTAAAAAAGCAGTCCAAGAACACGTAAGAACACACTCCTCCAAGTAAGGAGAAAACCAGGATCGTTGTGCTGACCAATCCAGAATGCCTACATAAGCACCCAAAGGCATCCACCTTCTGACAAATTAGAGATCATGCTACATCAAGGTCCTTGGCAGGGATGTAGCCAAGCAGAAGATGAGGCCTTCAGCCAAGGTCAGACTTTTTATCTATTCACTGTACAAGGGGATGAACTTATAACACTTTCTTTCATACAACTGCAGAGGTGTCATCAATGTTATTCTCCATTACTGAAGATAACTGAGTGAACCGTAAATAAAGGAGCAGTTAAAACTTATCAGTTGTACAAATTCTTTACATTATAAAATATCTCGAGACCCACATGAATTTTTATACAACTATCACAAGCTGCAGAACAAGGGAGTGAGCTACAAGGATCAGGAGTCACAGTTCTAACTCTGAACTACACACTTTAATGAAACCATTTTATTGTAAATCTTGCTCACTTGGCGCCAACTTTATGATAAATGCAAAGAGCAATAATTTTTCATTTATTCAGGAGACTACCTACTTAAAAAAAAAAAAAGCCACAGAGTTGATTTTGACTCATGGCAACTGCGCGTGTGTCAGAGTAGAACTGTGTTACACAGGGTTTTCAAGGTTGATTGTTCAGGAAGTAGACTGCCAGGCCCTTCTTTTGAGGTACCTCTGCGTGGACTTGAACTTCCAAACTTTAGCAGCTGAGCATGTTAACCGTGTGCAGTACCTGGAACATAGGTGGCACTAAAATATTTTGTTGAACGAGTAACATTTCTGTCAAGATGGGAGTTCAGAGCTAGGTTTTCAACCTCACTGTATGATCTTAAGCAAGGTGCAAAGTCCCCAGGTCTCAGTTTTCTCATCTCTAAATGAGAGGGTTGGATCAGGTTCTCTAAGACCTTTTCTAACTCTAAAATTCTTTGTCTAACCTCATACGCTGCTCCTCATTACCTCTCCCAGCCCAAACACAAAAGCATCAGTGTTCTCATCCATGGGTTTAGAGCTATTCATATGTTTTGGTTCTTGTGTTCTCTATCAGAAAATAAACAAGACGAAGCCTCAAACTGAGCCACAATTTAGCTTCAGTGTCAAGTTTACTTTAACGGTTCAGAATCTTGGTTCACTGTACTGACTTCAGTGTTTCCATCCTGAATATAAAAACCTCCTATACACTCTGATCCGCAATGATCAGATGCTCTTCAAACTTTGTTTCCAATACTGGCATCCTTTTAAAAACCTTTGTATGATCTGTCTAGATGTTAGCTTCCTGTTTTTCACCTCAGACAAATGATTCACTGACCATTTCAAGCCCTAGTCGGGTTGTCAGATAAAATACAGGACACCCAGTTAAATTTCAGATAAACAACAAATAATTTTTTAGTATAAGTGTGCCCCATGCACTATCTGGGGCATGCTTATACTAAAAAAGAAAAATGTTTATCTGAAATTCAAATTAACTGGATATTCTGTTTCTTATTTGCTAAATCTGGCAACTCTAGTCCTTGATAAATCAAAACTGATTTCCTTTAAATATTACCAGTATCCAATGAAATATAATTTTAAAAAATAGGCTAAACACTAAATATAATTTAATCTTTCTGTGCTGTAGGGTCGCTATGAGTAGGAATCGACTTGACAGCAATAGGTTTGGTTTTTTTGGTTTGCTACAGAAGGAAATTCAGACTTCAAGTAGCTGACCTTCACCTCACTCTGCTCCCTTAGCCTACCACATGTATAACCACATCGTAAATGGATTTTAAAATAGCCCCTTTCATCTGGCCTGCCTTACTGGCCCCACACTAAACTCCCCCCCCCCCAAAAAACCAAACCCATTGCCATCGAGTCAATTCTGATTTATAGAGACTGTACAGCACAGGGTAGAATGCACCATAGGGTTTCCAAGGCTGTAATCTTTACGGAAGCAGATTGCCTTGTCTTTCTCCCATGGAGCAGCTGATGAGTTTGAACTGTCAGCCTTTCGGTTAGCAGCTGAGCACTTAACCACTGCACCAGCAGGGCTCCTTAGCCCACACTAACAGGACTCTAATTATGCCTCTGAGAAGGAATTTAAAAACATCAAATCCCCAGTTTAAATCCTGAGGCTCCTTATTCCACATTCAGTCCATAGTCAACAAGGTTGCTTCCCTAATCCTCAGCTACTCTTTAATTTACTATACTAGTAGTTATATTTGTCTATCTTACCTAACATAAACCAGTTAGGGAGCTTTTTTTTTGTACCCTGTCTCTACTTCCTACATGCACAGTAGACACTGTGTTTGTTATGTACACGGAAGTTCAGCAAGTGTTTTGTAAATATTGTCATTATACCCCGCTGCCATGGATGTAAATACACAAGTTATGATGGGCTGCATTACATTCATATTAATCTTACCCTAGAATTCACTTTTTGAAATAAATTCATGGTATCAATTGTTTTGCTGACTTTTCTATAGTTTACATATAAGATGTATAGAAATTCCAGTTAAGAACTTTCCAGATGCTTAGACCGTTTCTGGTAAGCATTTACAGAGCATCTACTATATTCTAAACTCTCTCCTAGATGCTGCTTACCTACACAGTATGACTATACATATTGATATTTTAAAATAAATATGTATTGGAACATATACAACCTAAAAAATATTTACTTTTCCACCAAGAATTACCTTAACTCATCCTAATAATGCTGCCATTGCTTGAAACATTCAAGCGCTCCTTTTCTGAAATTTCCTTTAGAGACTAAGGTTTTTTTTTTAAAATATCCGCAATGGCAGCAAATCTTCACATTTTTTCAGATTATTATCAAGAATGGAGCCCTGGTGGCGCAGTGGTTAAGAGATATGGCTGCTAACCAAAAGGTCAGCAGTTCAAATCCACAAGCCTCCCCCTGGAAACCAAACAGAGTACTTCTACTCTGTCCTGTAGGGTCACTATGACTCGGAATTGACTCGATGGTTTGGTTTCCTGGTTTTATTATCAAGAATAATTTCGTAAAGAAGGTTCATTATAATGTGGATGGGCTTACAACTCTATGTTATAGGGATGTTAATAAAAAGTTATGTCACAAAAATTATTGTTTATCAGAGGCAAGTCTCTATGAAAGCCTGTATTTTGCAATGTAGAATCTCCTGAATCAACTCAGAGTATGTCAACATCCTAAGCCTAATTTTTGATCCTGTGAGATGAACTCTACAGATATGTGCTTTTTCACATTAATTAACGTATGTTTTGTCATTTGTAGTCTTGACGTGAGTGCTTTCTTGGAGCTTGAGTATTATTTTTCTACTACAAACTTTAACTTTTTCCCCAGGTATCATCAGAAATACTACATTTTATCAATGATCACTACTTTCTTCTAAAATCTCTAGTAGTATATAATTCACCCCTCAAGAACAGGATAATGTCAAGTCCTCACTGTTTATCACTTTAAATGTGTGGCACAATCTTCCCACAACCTATGCAGAACTAGATTTAAGTCTGGCTATGGAAGCCTGGTGGCCCAGTGGTTAAGAGTTCACCTGCTAACCAAAAGGTCTGCAGTTCGAATCCAGCAGTCACTCCTTGGAAACCCTATGGGGGCAGTTCTACTCTGTCCTAAAGGGTCACTATGAGTCGGAATCAGCTCAATGGCACTGGGGTGTTGTTTTTTATAGGGCATATTTAGAGTAAGAATAAACCAAATCCCTAACCTCTTCTATAATTTCCTCAATCTTTGGGTGCATGGTTAAGCACTGTAAGAATCATCTAAAAACATTTTAATTCCAAAGAAAGAAAAAAATCTAGTTCCTGACATTACTTTAAACTCCTGGTACATGTCAGAGGTGCACCAATATATAGCAGGAAGAGTAGTGGACTAGGGAATTAAAGAGACCTGAGTCAACATGCCTTTTCAGTCACTTGGCATTTAGGTAAGTAAACTAATTCATTTCCCCGTCTATAGAGAATGAAACCATCACGTTACCTGGAGGCCTGTTATAGGGATTAATCCAAATATTACATGCAACATGCTTCTGACACGATGAGTCTTCTTCTAACTATAAAAGAAAATCAGACTATTTTTATAACTGTGAATATGAAAAGCACTAAGCCAAATCCATTTTCTCAAATTAAAGCAATGGTGTGAAGTCTGTTACTGTTACTGGTATAATACTCAAACTATTCTCCACATCAAAGCACTCATTTTATTCAGCAGATTCAGGTTATATTTGCCATAAACTGAAGCTTATCCTTATAAAAATGACAATTTTATTTTAAATATTTTACACAAAAATCTCCCAACAATATACCACAAATTATCTTAGACAATTAAAAAATGTCAAACATAATTTAAAAAGCAAATGATGATACCAGATTACTACTGTTTTTTTTTTCTTTTTAAGACCCACTCTGTGACAGGGTTGTATCCTTTCACCACACTTACTCAATCTGTACGCTGAGCAAATAATCCAATAAGCTGTACTGTATGAAGAACGTGGCATCAGGATTGCAGGAAGAATCATTAACAATCTTCGATATGCAGATGACACAACCTTGCCTGTTGAAAGTGAAGAGGACTTGAAGCACTTCCTGATGCAGATCAAAGACCACAGTCTTCAGTATGGATTACACCTCAACATAAAGAAAACCAAAATCCTCATGACTGGACCAGTAAGTGACATCATGATAAATGGAGAAAAAACTGAAGTTGTCAAGGATTTCATTTTACTTGGATCCACAATCAACACTCAGGGAAGTAGCAGTCAAGAAATCAAACGATGCATTGCATTGGGCAAATCTGCTGCAAAAGATCTCTTTAAAAAGCAAAGATGTCACCTTGAATACTAAGGTGTGCCTGACCCAAGCCATGGTGTTTTCAATTGTCTCATATGCACGTGAAAGCTGGACAATAAATAAGGAAGACCGAAGAAGAATCGATGCCTTTGAATTACGGTGCTGGCGAATAACACTGAATATACCATGGACTACCAGAAGAACGAACAAATCTGTCCTGGAAGAAATACAGCCAGAATGCTCATTGAAACAAGGACGATGACACTTCGTCTCACATACTTTAGACATTTATCAGGAGGGATCAGTCTTTGGAGAAGGACATCATGTTTGGCAAAGGGTCAGCAAAAAAGAGGAAGACCCTCAACAAGATGGACTGACACAGTGGCTCCAACAATCAGCTCAAGCATAATGATTGTGAGGATGGTGCAGGACGGGGCAGTGTTTTGTTCTGTTGTACAGAGGGTCTCTATGAGTCAGAATCCACGTAACAACTGCACCAAATGGAGCCCTGGTGGCACAGTGGTTGAGAGTTCGGCTGCTAACCAAAAGGTTGGCAGTTAGAATCCACCAATCACTCCTTGGAAACCATATGGGTAGTTCTACTCTGTCCAACAGGGTCGCTGGGAGTCAGAATTGACTCGACAGCACTGGGTTTGGTTTTTGGTTTTCTGTACCAGATACTATGCTAGGTTCTAGGAATATCAACTACTACCAACTTAGACCTTGCCCTTGGAAACCTCAGTCTATCTAAGGGGACAGACTTGTAATAAACATGAGATAATAAATAATAATTTTAAAATACCATATTTCCCTTGCTCAAATAATTTCAGTAATCATTCATTCCACCTCTCAGCATTCTTAGCCCATAAAATAGAATATTCCACTCTTTTTTCCATATTGCGTCTACGAGAATTCGAATCCCTCATTTTTCCTTAAAATTAAAAACTCTATAATTAAGAAGTAGCAGTAAACCCAAAAGCTAGTATACACAAATTGCCTGTCACAAGCCAGGCAAAGCAAATAAAATAAAAAAACAAAATTTGTCAACTCTCAGGGAAGATCACAGAATTTTCAAACTAAGAAAGGGTAGTGTTTCCTTTTTATGCATTAGCACTCAGGGTCACTATTCCACTAAGGATAAAAATATTTTAAAAAACCAAGACTATAAAAAACCTGATTTTAACAAATAGGGAATTCAAACAAAACCAATGTACTTAGCTAACTTTCGAAGTTACAGGCCAATTATAAGTGTTAGAGAAGTTAAGATCACAGAACATAGGCTATAAAAAGTAACATGCTACCATGATACTCTTAACCAATGGCCAAAATGACTCAGTTGACTTCAGAAGTCTTGGAAGACTCACATTTTTTTTTTTTTTTAAAGATTGCTCAAAAAAGTAGAATGTGCCTAGAAGAACTAATTATATGCTTTTGTCAGTTAATAAAAATACTTCTGTATTTTATTTAAGGAGCCAGGATTGCCCAAGTGCTTCACAATCAGTTGCTAACCAAAAGGTTAGCAGTTCAAATCCACCCAGTGGCTCTGCAGAAGAAACGCCTACCCAGTGGCTCTGCGGAAGAAATCGCCTAGCAATCTGTGAAGATCACAAACCCTATGAAGCAGTTCTACTCTGAAACACATGGAGTGAGTGGCCATGAGTCAGGGACCAACTGGACTGCAGCTAACAACAACAGTAACATGTTTATTTAATGTAATTTTTCATTTTTACCCTCCAAACTTTTACTAAATCATTATTTTCTAACTGATGCTTCATAATCATGGAAACACTGATTTAATGCAAAGTTATGGCAACACAGACATAGAACTGACCCTACCTAGAGAAGCTAGGGGAATGTTTCATCAAAAAAATGACTTTTAAAGTAGATCTTGAAGCAAGAGTAACATTTCCTAATGTGAAGAATTTAAGCAAGCAGATTCTAAAAAAACCACCATTTTCAGCAACAAGATGTCAGGTTTCACTTCTTTCTTAAAATACTTCTGCTTCCCTCTAAACAACTTTTCCAGTTTCTTCAAATTTGGTTAAGAGCTGGGCTGCTAACCAAAAAAGGTCAGCAGTTCAAATCCACCAGCTGCTCCCTGGAAACCCTATGGAGAAGTTCTACTCTGTCCTATAGGGTCGCTATGAGTTGGACAGACTCGATGGCAACAGGTTTGTTTGCATTTACAGCGTGCTGGGAAACCACTTAACAAAATATTATAAAAATGTATCTAAAATATGAATAAACACACTCAGTAAGCACCTAAAGAGAAGTGAGGCATGAGAGTTTTAAGGCATTTCCTTCTGGCTTCTTAGACAGCTTTCTTGCCAATTTCCTGGTTCTTTACTTTGTTTTACATGGTTCAGGAAGCTGGATAAATAGCCATAAGCTAGGAGAAAAATACTGTACATCTCTTCCCATTATCCTTAGTCTTCTTCCTCTTTCATTCCTTCCCATGCCAGAGACATTCCAGATAGCAGTTAGTCCACTAAGCTGCATTCCAAGAAGATCATTATCCACTGACCTCAACAACATTAGATGAATGGCATGATACGGTTAATTTGGTACATTTCATTCTTTTACACCTATAACTTTTCTAAGTAATTAAGAGGCACTACCTGACAGAAGAAGCCCTGGTGACCCAGTGGTTAAGAGCTCAGCTGCTAACCAAAAGGTTGCCAGTTCGAATCCACCAGCTGCTCCTTGGAAACCCTATGAGGCAGTTCTACGCTGTCCTATAAGGAGTCGCTATGAGTCAGAATCTACTCGACAGCAATGAGTTTGGTTTGGCTTTGGTTTACCTGAGAGAAGGAGCCCTAGTGGTGCAGTGGTTAAGCATTTGGCTGCTAACCAAAAGGTCGGCAGTTCTAATCCACCAGCCACTCCGTGGAAACCTTATGCGGCAGTTCTACTCTGAGGAGCCCTGGTGGCAGAGTGGTTAAGCACTCGGCTGCTGCTAACTGAAAGGTGGGCAGTTTGAACTCATCAGTGGCTCCCTAAGAGGAAACACCTGGCGATCACCTCAAATCAACTGTGATTCGCAGTAACCCTATAGGACAGAGTAGAGGCTGTCACCTTTATGGAAGCAGACTGCCACAACTATCTCCCACGGAGCAGCTGGTGGGTTCGACCCTCCGATCTTTCGGTTAGCAGTTGAAGGCTTGATCACTACGCCACCAGGTCTCCTTCTGTAAAGATTTCAGCCTAGGAAACCCTATGAGGCAGTTCTTCTCTGTCCTACAGGGTCGCTATGAGGTAGAATCAATTCCACGACACACAACAACAACAACTAAGTGTAAACAAAGTTACAATCAACCAACTACATAATCTGTCCCATTCTCCTTCCCTGTCATGGTCCACTTCTACAGTTGTCACCTTATTTTAAAGTCTCCAACACCACTATCATCCAGTGAATTTCAAGGATGACCCAAACTCTTCGTATACATCTGTAGCTCTAGGTTCAGTTATAATTCAAAATTATAATACTCAAAATTTCTCCAACTTCGTGGGGCATCCAATTTATGTAACTATAAATACATTAGAGGGGGCATGGCCAAAAAAAATCTCCTCAGAGGTTTTTATCCATTGAGTTTTCCCTCCTGTCAGGAGAAAGACTTTCATCAATACAGACCCCATCTCGGAGAAATGATCAACTTATACCTAGGGTTGCAGGTATTTACCAAGGAGAGAGAGAGTAGGAGCAAGTCCAAGATAATGACTCAACTCACAAGTGATATCCCAGCTCTCTACCTTGGCTGTATGCAGAAATATTAAGCAGAGCGCAGTGTAATGGTGAAAAACCCTTCCGAAGTAACAGTGGCAGAAGGACAGAGATCACCATAAAGAGTTCTAAGACTAGGATACAATGGTAGCAAAAACACTGAGGTTTGATGATTAACAGCAGATTCGAGGATGTCTTCTTTGTATAAGAATAGCTGCAAACAACATATTCCCATGTATTACAGGAAGAGAACAAAGACCAGGAAAAAAACATGTGCACACACTTATATTGGTTTCCTGGATGAACAGCACCTGATGAATCATTGCACAAATTTAAAAAAAAAGAAAGAAAATTGAAAAGGAACACTGGACACATAGAGTAAGGCATACCTAACAGCTCTGCATAACAGCATCTCTCTTCCAGGCAGGTCACAGTTGTTACTGTCTAGCACAGTGGTCATGTAAATATTATTTGATGGAATCTATTTATCCAAGATCTTAACTTTTCCACTGTCTGAAGATTAAAATTTAAAAAAAAAAAAAAAAAAATCAGTTAAAATGTCGTAGAAAGAGCCTGCTAGGACACCTTCCTAAAACTTCTCTAAAGTTTTATTTCATATACAACACTGAATCTCCACTTTCTTTTTTTTTTTTGTATTAACTTTTAACATACATTTGCACTTAAAAAGTTAGATGTTAAACTTGTAGAGAGTGTTCTCCTTTATAAAAAAAAAAAGACAGATTAATCTGTAAAGAAGCATTTAGAAAAACTGCTCAACTATTCACTGATACTTTAAATAAAAGTAACTTCCCTTTCTATAGGCTTCTCCTTAATTTATTTTCCATTTAGAAAAGTTTATCCTGCCCTTTAGAAGCAGAGATGGAGGAGTTTTTGTTTTTTCAGAAAGAGTTAATTCATAAAGCATAGTTATAACAAAATAGTTCTCTTCTCCAACAATGTCATTCAGCTGACACATTACTCAACTGAAGTTAAAAGAAGCAGTGCCTTGTGATAAATTCTCATCCCAAGTATATTACAGTCTCCAAGGACAGATAAAACAAGTATTTTACAGGAGTCAAATGTCAATGGGATTCAGGCTCAGGACTGGACGAAAGACATTCATTCAAGAGCCATTAAGAACTTCACAGATATACAACACTGTGCCAGGAGCAAATAATAGGAAGACTAACAGTCCTTCTCCTCAAACTAAACATCTCCCGGAGGTGCAGTTATGTAAACAACAAAAATCATTGCACAAATTAAGTATAATTATACATTTTAAACAGTGCTATGAAATTTGAGAAAGTAAAGTAGAGACCTAGAAGTCAGTGGTACAAGCTGTAAATACAGCAAGAAAAGACAAAGACTCCCAAAGACTGGATCAGCCTCACAAAAAGAAGGTGGAAAGAAAATTTTAATCAGAAGATTACAAATTACCAAAATCCTTTAAACTCAATAATTACAAAGGAAATAATCAGATATAAAGATAAACAGCTACAATAAAAGATGTTCACTAGAGGATTATTAAACAGAGAAAAGCTCAAAACCAAAGCATCCAATAGCAAAAGACTAGCCATGGGATAGAATATTATACTCATTAAAACGATGTTAATTAAAAAAATTTTAAAGACATGAATAAATTATATAAAGTTTTTTAAAAGCACACAATTATACCTACATTATCTCAAGCATGTTAATAGCTATACGAATAAGCAATCAAAAATAAAGCAAAGTGTTAAAGCTGGCTATTTCTCAGAGGTAGAATTATCAGTGATTTTGTTTTTACGCTCTTCTATACATGGGCAAATCTACTGCAAAAGACCTCTTTAAAGTGTTAAAAAGCAAAGATGTCACTTTGAAAGGACTAAGGTGCACCTGAGCCAAGCCGTGATGTTTTCAATCGCCTCATATGCACACAAAAGCTGGACAATGAATAAGGAACACCAAAGAAGAACTGACGCTTTTGAATTATGGTACTGGCAAAGAATACTGAACATACCATGGCCTGCGAGAAAAACAAACAAATCTGTCTTGGAAGAAGTACAGCCAGAATGCTCATTAGAAGCAAGGATGGCAAGACTTTTTGTTACAAACTTTGGATGTGTTACCAGGAGGGACCAGTTCCTGGAGAAGGACATCATGCTTGGTAAAGGTAGAGGGTCAGCAAAAAAGAGGAAGACCCTCAACGAGATGGACTGACACAGTGGCTGCAACAATGGGCTCAAGCACAACAACGATTGTGAGGATGGGGCAGGACAAGCAGTGTTTCCTTCCATTGTACATGGGGGTCGCTGTGAGTCGGAACTGACTTGACTGCACCTAACAACAAATTTTCCAAACATAATGCAGTCTGCATTGTTACATTTTTAACTGGTAAAAAGGTTATGTAAGTCACCTTATTTTAAAATTTTCCTTTAAAACCATTAATGACCCTTTCATCTTTTTCTGTAGAGAATATCTCACCCAAAGATTCCACAGAACCCACTCATTTAAATGAACTGATACTTGTAAATTGCTTAGAACAGTACCTGGCAGATAGGAAGCAGCCACACAGGTGCTCATTTTATTCAAGAATTTTAATTTCCCTTTACCTAGTCAAAGTAACTAGTTTGTTTTAGAACTGGTCTGTTTTTCATAGCACCTTGGCAAAAGAATATTCTTTTTTCACTTTTGGAACTCTAACACCTCTTAAGATATAACTGTCCTCTCCCTCTAAGATTCTAGTTTTGTCGAAGAAAGAGCAAGAAAACTAAATTCAGTCAAACATCAAGTTTCTCAAAGGGAAGAAAGAGAATTAACAAGAGAATCAGAATTTTAAAATCAACTGTTCACGACACACCTACAAAAATGTGCTCCTTAACAGATTATTAAAGAGACTCTCTTAACGCCAACATTTCATGGGATTAAATGCTAACATTAAAAAGAATATACACTTATCCAGATGCAGAAATGAAGAATTCATACATCAGACTCTCATCAAAGAGAGCGATCTGTAACTATTTGGAAATAAAATGTCTTTAGAAGTCTTTATGAGCTGCTTGCGTGCACGCATGCAAACGTGTGTGAGTGCACACGTATGCAATGAGGGAAGGAACAGTGGTGGTGAGGGAGATCCCAGGGGACTCTTCAAGAAACCAAAGATGGCAGCAAACTGTTCTACATAAATGGATAAGGAAACTGAACTTGGAAAGTGAGGGAAGACTTGAGGGAAAAATCAAGGAATGAAAGAGGATTAAGTTGTTTGCTGTAGACTATTTTCACTGAGACATTTTCAGTGAAGTCCAAATTGCTCACTTATGCTTTTGTATAAATTGACTATTTTATCCAAAGTAATACTGAATTCTGCATCTAGTTTTCACAAGACTGCACAGACACAGGAATCAGAGTGACATATTTCGGTTATCCACACATTTAAATGTACTCCATATACATATTCATTTTTAGTTTTGACAAACTTATACATGCATAAAGCTTGTTTAGAGAAACAGATACACAAAGTTTTTAAAAAAAAAAAAAAAAAAAAACCATCAGCAGTCCTCTCACCCCATTTTCCACTCAGAGGCAACTAGGACCAGTACTTTCAAATCTTCTAGCTGTTTGTTTTAGTACCTAACTCCATTTCTACAAATAATACTTACAATGTTACTTGCTTTCTCAGTTTTAAGCATCATATCTATTTTTCATTACCATTCTTCCCCCAACCTCCAGCACAAGCACAAATGCTTCTTAATATACTTTTATTTACAAACATAAAGAAATTACAACGCAATAAAAAGACAACCCAATTAAAAAGTGGACAAAATATTTGAACAGATTCTTCACCAAAGAAAATACAGGTTATGGGAACCCAGTGTGTCAATCACCAAGTAAATGGGTAAACCAATTGTGGTATATCCATACAAAGAAATATTAATCAACAATAACAAGCAATGAACTATTAAATATACACAATATGAAATCTGAAACTCAAAATAGTTATGTTAAAAGCCAGACCAAAAAAGAGCACATACCATAAGACCCCATGTACATAAAATTGTAGACAATTTAAACTAAACTACAGTGACAGAAAACAGATCAGTGATTATCTCTGGAGAGAAGGAGGTGGGAGAGCTGGAGGAGATGGCAAAGAGGCACCAGGAAATTTTTAGGGGGATGACTGCACTCATTATCTTGTCTGTGATGATGGTTTCAGTGGTATACACTGTATTTTTAGGCAAATAACATGTGCCCTCTACTTTTTTTTTTGCCAACCGTGCCCTCCTTCCTACCGTGAGGTATTTTCATAAGTGCCACTATGCTAATTTTTTTACATGTTGCTGTGAGAAAAAATTAGCATAGTGCACTTACAAAAATACTTTGCAAGGGGAAGGGTGCGGTTTACAGACAAACGTAGAAGGTGCGTATTACTCACATAAAAATATGTTATGTATATCAAAACTCAAGTTTTTCACTTTATGTGTGTAGTTAACTATATGTCAGTTATACCTTAATAAAGCCGTATGATTTTTATTTTTTTAATTATGACAGAAAAGATCAGGACACGAATAAGCTAAACAGAAGCTCTGGATCCACAGGTGGGGCTCTCTGACTATGGAGTTCACTGTAGGGTGATCTGACTGGCACATTTTCTTTGGACAACCCCCATCCCCAATGTCAAAATCTTTAGGTCTTTTCCCTTGACCTGGTTAGAGTTCTTAGAGAAGACACGTCCACTCTTGCTGCCAGCATTCTGAAAGCTAAGCAAGGGAAGGTGGTGGGTCTTAACAGTAAATACGTAAACTCACTTAGCTTCAGTGTGGTACCCTGGTTGTCAACTATGCCTGGTATTCCTCACTATGCTTAGCCTTTTCCAGAAAATAAGCTTCCAGTCTTCCGCAAGTATGGAGGAAGAGGGGTCACAGAGCTGCAGAGAGTGAGGAAAGGAATCTGGGTATCAAATTCTTAAATTTCCAATTAGCTCTCTGGTTTTCCTCCCACTATCACCTAGTTTCCCCAAACTCTGAGGATTCTGTAATATACCTGAGTTGCTTTGGGGCTTTTCCGTTACTGACTTAGGATTCAGTTTTCCGTGTCTATTAAGCCAGGTACCACTCAGCTCCTTCCAAAATTTTGCTGTGGCTTTTGCTTCTCTCTCGTTGGTATGTGGCTTCTTAAGAATTCTACTGTCATTTTAGTACTCTTCTGGCAGGGAACAAAGTTAAATGCCAGTTATATGTCACTTCTTTAACTGGAAATCTTGGATAATTTAGCTCTTGAGTAAATGTACTTATCTTTGTGAATGAAACACAGTATACCACAGATAAAACATTAAATGATAAGCCAGTCAGAAAACAGAATTATAAGGCAAGCCTAAAATAATAAAAAAGAACTCAATTTTGAAAATTTTAAGAGGGTAAACCTGATATTGAGTCTCTGGGTGGTACAAACAGTTAACACATTTGGCTGCTAACTGAAAGGCTGCAGGTTCAAATCCATCCAGAGGCATCTCTGAAGAAAGGCCTGGTAATCTATTTCTGAAAAATCAGCCCCTGAAAACCCTATGGAGCACAGTTTTACTCTAACACACATGGGGTTGCCATGAGTCAGAGGTGACTCGATGACAACTGGTAAACTTGCTATGGCCACACAGATTTTTAAAAAATCAAAACTACAAAGAGAAAATTAATAAGACTACTTTACTTGTATAATACTTTGTAATTTGGGGGGAGGTAACAAAAAAGCAAGTGATTTACCCATGGTCCCTTGGCTTTAACTCATGTTTAGCTCTAGAGAGACCTTAGATACCATTATAGGGTAAAAATCAAAACCAAAAGTTTTAGGTTGAGTCATATACAAGAACAGCATAAAGATATGTAGGCTCTGAGAAAGGTGAGCATTCCTAACAAAAGGAATGCTGTCAGCAAGATGCCCAGAAGTGAGAGAGAATCAGGTAGGTACCAATGTCCAATAAACCAAAAAACCAAACCCCTGCCATCCAGTTGATTATGACTCACAGGGACCCCGACAGGACAGAGTAGAACTGCCCCATAGGGTTTCCAAGGCTGTAAATCTTTACAGAAGCAGACTGCCACGTCTCTCTCCCATGGAGCAGCTGGTGGGTTCAAACTGCCGACCTTTCCATTAACATCCTAGCGCTTTAATCACTGCGCTACCAGGGCTCCTTCAATGTCCAATAACATATATAAAAAAGTGGTGTTTAAGCTCAAAGCAGATTAATTTGAACTTTACCCTACATCTGCTCCATGCAGAGAATTGAGCGCTTGACTGATCTTTGTTCTTCTTACATGGGACATCCAGACGGTTTGCTGCTGGAGGATCTTAGGCTTTGTCACCATATATTTTCCATCTCACTGACTGACCCTTCCTTGCTTTCAGACCTCTATCTGCACTAGTGTCCTTTAACTCAGTAGTTTTCAACCACAGTATCAGTTGCTAGAAGTGTCAAAAGTAAAAGTACCTGAAGTTCGTGAGTTACTTTTTTAAAGAAATAAACAAAGTAGCTATCCTTACAGCATCACTGGATTCTGGGCATGGTTTCCTTAGTAGAGAAGAGGGCAGAATTATAGCAAAGGAACTGAAAATCTCACATAACTGTAGGTATTAGTAAAGCAACTTGTAGTATATATATGTCAATGTTATTCATTTGTGTTTCAGCAGAAAAAGATAGACTTAACCGCTCTAGCCCATTTCACTTTTGTTGTTTTCCATTTATTTCTGCGTTTATAGATTTCTTTTTATTCTTTTCACTAACAAAACCATGGTCTGTTTCTCTTCTGACCAACGATTTTATTGTGATCATTACTGCAATGTTAAAGTAGGAACAAATCCTGGAATTCCTTCTACAATACCTTACCAACAAGTAGGTCTACAAAAGTTTAAAAAAGGATTGGGAGAACACTCAACAGAAGCATACTTGTATAGTTTCAGCTGTGCTAATTGCTGGAAAATCTCTGTCAGAGCAATTTTTATTTTTTAAAGCATTTTTTTTAATATAAAGGCTTACATACTAAACCTATACAAATCATGAACTGCTTAAATGTTTGAAATTACTACTCCATGTATTACATGAGCATTCAATAGAAATGATAAAGTACACACTTTCCTTCTTGACCTAAGGAGGACAGTTAGAAGAATTACATTACTATGTTTTAAACTTTAACAGAGATTGTATACCTACACTTCTTCTGATGTCTACATTGATTCTGTACCAGTCATGGATCAACAGTTCACTCTCAGTTCATGGAAAAGAACTCTCCCAGAAAAATTAGAACCTGTAGCAAACAGAGATTTCAAAACTTGGTTCCAACAGTATTCCTATCAAAAAACAGCAACTACAAGAGGATCATAGTTCAAATTATAAACCATAATACATGCTTTAAATTATGGCATCTTATATCATACAATGTGCTAACGGATTATAAATCCAACAAGCACATCTTAACAACATGAATCCTGATGAAAGGAAAAGATGCCACAAGCCAAAGGAAAGTGAAATTAGTCATTTTAAAAATACAAATTTTAACTGCTACTATAATGACTTAGTACAATCAAAATAAAATTTAAAATGAACAAATAACCATAGTGAAATTCGGAAATGGAGAAGTACTTCCTACAGAGAAGCTAAATTCTATTGTCTTAGTAATGTTCTATGAAATGAAGCTGCCTTCCAAAAGTAAAACAAGTTGTCCGATGAAACCATCTGAGAAAGATTAGAATTTCAAAGGTAGAAAGGCTTTAAAATTTCTCCAACGAGAATTTCCTAAACCATACCAGCTTTAACAAAGCAATCTAAACAATGTCTAAATCATAAACCTACCTGTCAAAAAATACTGATTAAAACTCTATTCTCAAGAATCTATCTCTTATCTCAACTCCACTATATTATCACCAATTGAGATCAGTGAGTAAGACAAAAGGATATAAAATTAGACAGGACATGTGAGACCCAGACTACAAAAGCAGAGAAATTCAGACAAGAAAATCATTGAAGGATGACAGGAAAAAGTAGACTAATGCTGACTTTTGAAGGATGGGCAGAGTTAGATGACAAAAAGATTGAGGGAGTACTATCAAGGAAGAGGAAAAGCACACACGAAGTCACAGCAAGGGTGTATGTAGGGGACTGTGAGACTATGCAACTGTCATGTAGTGATAGTGGGCAATCAGCAGTATAATCAGTAGTACAATAGTACTGCAGCACTGCCCAACTACAGGAAGCACGATTCGTACTGTGTTCTATGTGAATAGCACCACCTGGAGGTGTGCAAAGTGGTGATCCTGGTTAGTAGCACAGAAAATTTACAGTGAGATACTTCACAAAAAGGGATTGTGAAATAAGGGAGCAAAATGCTACACACCTTTGGGTAGATTCAGTCCATACTAGCATATTAAAGATTCACAAAAGTTCCAAACGGGAAAATTGCATAAACCACCATATCCTGGATCTTGGTATTGCTCCTCTTTCCGCAAGAAACATTTCTTACAAGTGTTCCAAAACTCTTCAGAAAACACTGAACTACCTTATAATAGCATCAAGTCATGTTTTGATAGAGAAAAATGAGGAACCATAGAATGTTTTAGTGAAACAGCAACAGGAAAGCTATTTAAAAATAACAACATCAAAAATGTAGCACAAATATGAAAGAAAGATTAAAGCTGCAGATTTGAGAATTCTGAGAGTTTAAGAATTGTTTTAAATTCTCCTCCTGGGAGCAAACTAGCTCACTGGGTTGATTTAATAATAGATCCATATAGCTAATAATCAAGTTACTAAAAAGCATCTTTTAAATTCTACAATCAAATCCTTTTTAAGATCTATTTTTCAGGAAACATAAATTTTACTCCTAAATCTATCAGGTTTTTATAGTAGTCATACCAGTTTACAGCTGGATGGTGTAATCGCAGATTTCACAGTATAAGCAAGCATTGGTCCATTTACAACTATCTTTACTCTTTCCTCCAGGGGCCCTGGTGACAGTAATATTAATACAAAGCAGGTATCCCAGATTTTGAGAAACCATAGTGTTGGAAGTTACAGAACTTAGAAAAACCATGTAATATTCTTACCAAAGAAGTAATTAAAAACACTATACACTATTTAGGGTAGTTAGCTGTCCTGGGAAAATCTGAAAGAAAATAGCTTTAAATGAATATGGAGAAAAGTTTACCCATAGTTTATCTAGATTTCTCTCTTCCAGAAATCTCTATTAATTTAGATTTCAACAACTTTCAGTAAATTATAACCTATGAGTACAAAATACACCCTAAGACATGGCCAACAACTCTAACTTTTTGGAACAACAACAACAATAAAAAATGTTCAACACAGTCTTGAGATGGACCTGCTTTGAAATTAATTTCATTGTAAGTACATTTTAAATCTAAGTTAAGGCTATTTATTTATCACATTGCTATAAATGAAAACAACTGCATTTTGAAACTGGTCTTAAATAGAAAAAAATTATTAAAGGAAAGTAATCGATATGTAGTATACAGCATTAGATAAAATAGTTCAAAAGTCATGTTGGTTTACATCAAACAGACCTTACAAGAGCTTGCTGAACTATGCAAACTGTTATTTAAAATTTAAACAGAATACCAGTAACTTCTGTTTTAAATGCACAGAATGGTAAATTAAATCGATTAGTCTGGTATCATTAAATTCTTAAAAAAGATCATTCAGCACTAAACTGCTGTTGTGGAAGGAGAAGCTGCTTGTTAACTAAAATAAGGACCATTGCTCATCTACCAATTTATGACCTTTTAGTTTGAAGGAATATCCCAAGTCATTCCTTCCAGCAAACAATAAGAGCTAGACTAAATATACAGTACTATACCAACACGTCATGCAGTATTTTTATGAAAATAAGCCTCACATTCAAGTCATTCAGAAACAGTATTAAGACCAGGACAAAAAGTGAAGAACATTCT
Source organism: Dugong dugon (assembly GCA_030035585.1). NCBI lineage: Eukaryota > Metazoa > Chordata > Mammalia > Sirenia > Dugongidae > Dugong > Dugong dugon. Next base: position 50,133,142 of record CM057465.1, read on the forward strand.
CTGTGTAGAAGTTCACAGCACTTAGTAAGTAACCACAAATGAATCTTCTGAAGAAGATAGTGCACACAGAGATAACAAAAATATTTTAAATTTATCAGTTTTACAATTGTCACGAAAACCACCGAAATCAACAAATCAAACTTTGCCACGATAGTCAAAACTATGTGAAAGCACTAACTCAGTTATGTTCAAAGTCAAATAAATCAATGACGTCCTTCCGATTTATAAAGGCATTTCTATTACATAATACAATTGTAACCTAGTTATAGATTCAATATCAGTGTTTCTCAAAATGCAAGTTTCTGGGGCCCCACTCCAAATCTGCTGAATCAGAATTGCCAAGGATTCTGCACTTTTAATAACTTCCCCAGGTGATTCTCATGCCCACTAATGCTGGAAGACTATCTTCCTTGTAAGATTTACAATAAGATTCTGGATTTCAGAAACTAAAAATCTCCTCATTTGGGACCTTTTTTAAACTAAATTTTATTACATAGGTTAATATCCCTAAAAGATTTAGGAAATGAACATATTGTGGCAAGAAAAACCAAAGTATTAAAAAAATTAAAGCAGAAATTACAGAAAAAAACTTTTAATATAAATGCCATTTTCCAACAGGTCTATGAAAACAAATTTCCTAACAGTAAAAAGCCAAATTCACAAAATTAAAAACACAGTATTTTAAATTATCTTCAAGTTAATTTACATATCCGTTAAATAAATCAGTTATGAACTGTTTATATCGTACCAAATATAAGCAATGAATGAATTTATAAAGCCAAATAAACATATCTGTTTATATTCCACTATTAAATTTACTCTGGTTGGAAACTCATTTTCTTATAAACTTACATAACTTTCATAAACTTACATAAACACGTATAATGGAAAGAGCAAAGAAGTAAAAGTTAGTAGCCACCTAGATTCCAATTCTGGCTAATCTAGTTGCTAGCTATATGACCTGAGGGCCTAGGCAAATCGTTTTATCTACTTGTAGGGGGTGGGGGTGGGGGAGTACAGCTGTCTACCCCACTCATATCACGGTTACTTTTTTGAGAATCAAATGAAATAGTATTGTATGTAAATAAAAACAGTTCAAAAATTATGATTTATGAAGAAACCCTGGTGGCGTGGTGGTTAAGAGTTTGGCTGCTAATCAAAAGATCGGCAATTTGAATCCACCAGGCACTCCTTGGAAACCCTATGGGGCAGTTCTAGTCTGTCCCATAAGGTCACTATGAGTGGGAATTGACTTGATGGCAATGCGTTTGGTTTTTTTTTTTTTTTTTTTTTGGTTTTACATTTCTTCACTTTTTGTCTTTTTTACAGTTTTTACAGTTTATGATTTATGACTATGAAGTGCTTTACAGTTTTTCTCAGTATGTAAATACATTCTGAAAAGTTTTCAAGCACTTCGTAAATCAAAGACATTAGGGCAGAAAAATTTGAGACATACTATCTTTAGCTGCCTGCTCTAAAACAGACTATCACTGGAAAAATTAAAATGCATATGCTATATAAACAATGAAGAACATAAAAACTGACCTTTAAGGTTCAATTATCTATTGGGCACTACTGTACATATTCTATAAATTATAAGTATAAAGGAAACCCTGGTGGCGCAGTGGTTAAGAGCTGTGGCTGCTAACCAAAAGGTTGGCAGTTGAAATCCACCAGGCGCTCCTTGGAAACCCTCTGGGGCAGTTCTACTCTGTCCTATAGGGTTGCTATGAGTCGGAATCAACTCGATGGCAACAGGTTTGGTTCTAAGTATAAAACATAAGATTTTGACTAGGTTATTTTTCCTATGCCCCATTTATAACAGATTTATTTCTTGTGTGAAGATATAAATGAAACTAGATGGACCAAGAGTTGGTAACTGTCAAAACTGGTCAGTATATATATTCAGTGTGTATATTTACTTATAAATATATAATTATAATTTATAAGTAAATATAATAAATAATTATAATTTATAAGTAAATATACACACTGAATATATATACACAGTTGCTATGAGTCAGAATCGACTTGATGGCAACGGGCCTGGGGCTTGGCTTAGTGTGTATGCATACATACCTGTATAAATATTATTCTCTCTACTTTGACGTGTATTTGACAATTTCCATGATAAAGAAATTTAAGACAACAATACATAGGTGGTATGTATATATAACACTTGTAGAAAGTTTAAAATTTATTTTAAAAGTTGTTTACATCTGTTTGAAAATTATTCCCATAACTATTGTTTATCTTTTTCTTTTTTTGCAACATTACTTCAGATTCTATATGTTCCAAATAAGCAACTATTAGAATAAACTACTATTAGAATCCTTCTACATGTCATGAAACCTAGCAGAAAATAACTATTCCTTTCAACTGGTTGAGTAAATATTCTTACCTGGGCTGTAAAAATGTAATTCTTACTTTCCTTCTTGTGGCAGGTTTTTTTTTTTTTTGGTCATTCATTCCAAAAGCTCCAGAATTAAAATGCAGAAACAACCGCTTCTAGCTGTATGTATGTGTAAAAACGTAAGAGGAAACGGGCAAATACTGTTTCTTTGCTCAGTATTGAAAACGACAACATTATAATCAGTTATTTGTTTTAAAATCTGTTGATCTACAGCACTCACTTCGCATGGTAAAAGACTGTTTCTATCCAAGTTAACATGTCTGCCAGTCAAAGGAGATTAGTAAATATCACCCCCCCCAAATTAAAGATTCTATCAAAGCATGCACAATAATGTGTTAACTACCCTGCATACATCAATCTAACTGCTCAAATAAACCTAGGGTCATACAGCTTGAAAAAAATTACATAAGAGTATAAACCACCTTTCATCTCAGACAAATTTCGTTTAATTTTAACTTAATACTTATCTACAGCTCTGCAGATAATGCTTTATAGTAGCCTATGAAGGAATTGCAAGTGTTAAATCAAAACTAAAATGCAATAAAAAGGGCAATAATATGTGATTTGTAATTAAAACTATATTTACTAATATCCCTACATAAACTTATTATCTGAATGCTAAATCACTATCTCTTCATGTTGCATCTGCATTCACAATAACTAAAAAGTACCCTGGGCCTAAAAAGACAAGGTACCTTAAAACAAAAAAAAAAAAAAAAAATTCCAAACCCGTCGCCATCGACTTGATTCCGACTCATAGCGACCCTACAGGACAGACCAGAACTGCCCCATAGAGTTTTCAAGGAGCGCCTGGTGGATTCAAACTGCCCAGCTTCTGGTCAGCAGCCGTAGCACTTAACCACTACACCACCAGGGTTTTCAAGGTACCTTAAGTGTACCTTAAATTTTTGATGGGGAGAGAGGGTAAGAAGGCAGTGAGCAAGTGGGTGGGAAGGAAATCTCACCAACTGACTACAGCATTTGTTTTCTAAGCTTTGAAAACTCCACTTATTTTTACAGGCAATACATTTGAGAGAAGCCATATATAGAAACCACTTTTTCCAACATGGACTCTAATAACTTTGAAAATAAGTACTCCTGGTAGAAATCATCACTGGTATTATTCAAAAACAAATAATTGTAAAACCATAAAAAACAACTTGTTGGAAGATGGCAAATAAACTATACCTTATTCAAGCAAGGTTAATAATTTCACCCATTTTGCTTGTTTATTTTAGAATCTGTTAATAGCACGGCAGCTAAAAAAATTGTAAAACTGTTACCATGCTGGTAGGCACCCTTATTTGGTGGCAGTGGCTACTTTTAAATATCTATTCACAATGCAGCTATTACCTTATTTCTTTGCCTAAGAAGATCCAGACTATCAATAACCCTATTAAAGTATCATAAACATGTATCAAACCTAGTTTCTCACCTCATCTCAGAATCCTACATTGAGTCCCAAGTTTCAATTTAAAAACCACGATTTCCCATACAACTGCAGAAATTCCCCCCAAAAGGAGAGTGAGCAATACGACTACAGAAAACAATGAAGACAAGAATATCAGTAATGAAAGTGCGATAAAAATCAAGAAAGCATACTCTTAATTTTCACCATTTTAATAAAAGAAAATCACAAAATTTTAAATTAAAGGTGGCGATCTGTACTCAACTTACCCGACTGTGACTCACTTTTGCAGACTATATGGTAGAAAATAAGTTACTTTTCAAAGATCCTTCCAGTTACACCCAAGCCAAACTCAGGGCAGAGATCCACCCTTAATTACAGCAATTTATTGTCTCTTCCAAAGCAAGGTAGAAACTAAAACCTCCCGCTAAAATCAAGACAAAATAAGCCCATTTCTTATACTCGCTTTCAAAGGCTTCCGATTAAAAAAAAAAAAATGTTTCTATTTACTTCGATTTGAACTCGGCTGTAAGATTAAAAAAAAAAAAAAAGAGGGGGGAAGGACTCAAATGAAAAGCACAAGTACAGAAAGCAGATTCTCCAATCCCTCTTAATTCCCCCAATCCGCCCCTGCCGCACACCAAGGACAGGGAGTCCAGAGAAGGCTGGCAGCCCGGCAAGCGGTGAAGGCCCTCCATTCACTCACGTGGGCCACCATCCAAGGGGTTACACACCCTCTGACCGATGAGAGTCTCACACAAACCAGGCCATTACAAGTAGTTCTCATTATAAAATACACCCACGCTGAGCAAAAACCTTATTTTAAAACAGGGCTGTCCTCAGGTGGGGGAGGTCAAACACAACAAAGGCTTCCGTGTTGAAAAACAGACAGGCTAGATATATGCAAATACTTTCACACATAAAAAAAAAAAAAAAAATTCCATATAACTAATCCATCACGAATAGCAATCGATATCAACAAGAGTCATTTAGATTATTAATAAACGAAGAAAAGTAGCATGCATAGCAGCCAAAGGTGGCTGTCTGCAGCGCTCTGAATCCGGGGAAAAGGTAAAAATGTGCCTGCCGAGGAAGGTCCAGCCCGCGGATTTATGGATTCCCTCACGGAACCCGGACTATCCCCTCCCCTCCCCTCTGCGCGAAGCACCGCTACACCGCGCAGGGTGCGAGCGCTCCCAGCACTGCGAGTCCCGCAAAAAACTGGTGAATGAAATGCGTACAGAGACCAATCTGGCTAGTAACCGCGGCACAGGACCAGACGTCGCTATCTAGCTTAGCCACAGGATTCTCCTGCAGAATGGAATAAAGGGAGCCCACCTAGTCCCCTGAAACTGGAACGTGGTCTTCTTTCTTACTAACCCATTCCGAAAAGGAATAGAAGGGAGCGTAGTTGTGTTTTTTTTTTTTTTTTAAACAAACAACTAAACCCATAAACACAATCGGAAGCAACCGTGAACATCTTTGTGAAGCTCTGACAGAAGACGCGGAGAAAAAAGCGAGGCGAGGTGGTACTCCGATTCCGAGCAATCACCGTCCTGCCTGACACACATAGGTCAACCAGTCCCGGCCAGGGGCCGACCACTGGCCCCAGATCCCCGCCCGCTGCACCCCAGGGGGACAGAGACCGGGGATTAGAGGGGTGACCCTCCCGGGGCGCGGGGAGAGGGAGCGCCGAGCACCACTGCCCTCAAGGTCACCACCAGCCTGGGCGGGGACGGCCGGCGGCGGGATGGGCTGCGGCGCGACCGAGACGCCTCAGAGAAATCAAAGAGTTGCGGGTGTGGATACAAAGCCCAACCGAGCCCCGTCCCTCTGGCCCTGGGCGGGGATTCCCGGCAGAACCAGACACTGAGGCACACGGCGAGGAACCCGCTCACCTTTACGATCTTCCGAAGCGCGCAGTTCAGCAGAAGAAAATCTGTGAGGGGCCCCCCGAACGCCCCCGCCAACTTCTCCCGAATCTGCCGCAGTCCGCCCAGCACCGGGCTGTCAGGATTCCCGCCGCGACGCCCCGACCCCGGTGTTCCGCCCGGCCTCCCCGCAGGTGACCTGCCCGCCGTCCCCCGCTGCGGGCGGCAGCGGCCACCACTCACCTCGCCCGGCAACAGGAACCATTCACCGAGGGGAAAATGAAGGGGAGGCTGCAGGAGGGTCGGGGGACAGTGAGGGGCAGCGGGAGGCACAAACAATAGGGGCTTGATCCTACGCGACTCCGCAGCTTGATCGCGGGGCTCGGGGCGCCATGCGGAGGTGCGATGCACCTCGAGGATGAAGCGGCCGCGGAGCTGAAAGGCTCGGCGTCCACCAGTCGGGGTTCACTACCCACGCTGCACTGAGAGGAGGCGGCGGCGGAGGAGGAGAAGGAGGCGGCGCCCGGCGCGGCCCCTGCCCAGAGCCCAGCAGCCTCCGAGTGGCCGCCTGCGTCCCCGCAGGACCCGCCTCCTCAGCTCAGCTCTCAGCACAGCCAGTTACGCCAGCCTCACGCAACCGTCCGCAGCGGTAGCGGCAGGAGGGGTGCACCCCCTCCCTAAGCACCGCAGCCCGGTCCGCTCTGGGCGGATGTCGCGGCCACTGGGGAGCCTCCGAACACGAGGGGGCTGCGCGCTGCTCCGGGGAGGGTCCCCGGCTGCACTGGGTGGCCCCCAAGATTGCCGGGGTAGGCAGAGAAAGGAGAACTCTCACCTGTTCCGGTCGGGCGCTCCCTTCTCTCCACACCCACACGCCTCCCGCTCCACGTTGGCGGCACAGTTGCTCCCGCTGCCACTGCCGCCGCCGCCGCCAAAGCTCGCACCGTCGCTGCTGCCGCCTCGGCTGGGCGCGGTCACGTGACGCGACCCGCGGGGAGCCTGGGGGCGGGCGGGCGTGCGCGCGCGCGGAGGAAGCGCGGCTCGGACGAGAACCGGGAGCGGAGCGGCACGGAGGGGGCGTTTAAGGGGAGGACCCGGCGAGCGCGCCCCCGGCTGGCGAGCGAACGCCCGGCGATTAGAACTTGCCGCGTGGTCAGGAAAGGGTGGCCGGAGTGAGGGGCGGGGGAACTCGCGCCTCCACGAGCCCCTCCCTCTCTTCCTTACCCGAGCGCCTCGGCTCGTCCCTGCCCCCGCCCCCTCACCCTCCTGCTTGCCCCTTCCCTCCTGCCGATGCCTGCGGTTGGCTGAGAGGCTCTGACGTCCGTGTTTCCATGACGTATCGGGGCGGGGGGGAGCGGAGGGGGAGGAGGGGGTGGTTCGGGCTCGCGAGGTGATGATTCGATCAGTCAGTGCCGCTACTCCGGTGCGGGGCCAGGCCGCTCTTGCGACGTGTGGAGGCAGGAGAGCGAAGACTGCGGCAGGAAGAGTGCGGGCGCCCTTCACCTGGGTCCCCGCCCGAGCCGTACCCGCGCCTGAGGCCCTCCAGGGCCCAGGAGATGGGCAGGCGGGCTGGCGAGGGCAAAGGCTCCTGGCGAGAACGGGTTAAGGCGGACCCCGCGTCGGCGAACCCTTGAGCGGTTTCTCGCCCTTTCTCAGCCCTAACCCTTTACCGGACTCGATGCCTGCCCCGGGGCGTGACGCAAGCGCTGGACATTCAAAAGTGCCTCCCGGCGTGCTCCCTCTGTTCGGAGGAGAGCCCACTCCCCCTGCGGGGTGCCCTGTCTCTCCCCGCTGGCCAGGCCAGTAGACACCGGAGATGCCCGCCGGGCTCCCGCTCCGCGGCTGCTGCAGCGCCCCAAGGGTTAACTGAGGCGGGCGGCCGGTGCTAACAGGCCCGGTAGGATCCGCGCTTAAAATCCCGGTGTTTTCGTTTTGGCTTTGCTTTTTCTACCTGTGCCAACCGTTTGGCTCTCTTCGTTTACATGTACATCTCAACCCAGCACCCTTCTTTCATGAGGGGAGAAGAAAATGGAAAAACACAGGAATAGTAATGTGCAGAGTTAAGATGCTAAAATGTAACCTGCTTTGCTCCAACCTTCAATTAGTAGAAAATAACTACCCTTCGAACATCTGCTTTAAAAATAAAACTGTTCTTCCCCGCCCCCCGGATACATTTATTAGACGTGTATCTTACCTAGGATACACATCTTTGTCTAATCGTTTCACTCAAAGACCTTGTCAGTGTCATTTTAATACCACTTAATCAGAACAAAAGGATGAGCTCTGCAGAGTCTTCTACTTTCTCCTAACTCCAGGACTGGCAAATTAATATTTGCAATGTCTTCTCGAAAGCATACAGGTGTGCGGAATACTTTATTATGTATCCACTGGTAGCATTTATTTTCAATTGTTTTTACAGAGTTGGAAACAAAATATGTGAAAAAGCTTAAAACGCAAAAATTTCCAAGTTAATCCTATTAAAAAAATTTAAATCATTTTATGTATCTTGTCAGGTTTGACATTACCAATCTTTTGAGCTATGACCTTGGTTTGCAGAATTAGCACTGGGCAGAATGATACTGTTTTAATCTTTAATCACTCTTAGCGAATTTGGTTGATATGGTACAATAGCCCTTCCTGACACTATTTCAGAACTTCTTAACAGAAAAACATTAGCTAAATTTCATTAGGTAAACTCCAGTATTTCCTCACTCAGAAATGTTTTTCAAAACGGTTCAGAGACATTTAAGAATCATTGGCTTTTTTCCAACTTTTTCTCCAAGGAAGTCACAATACAAAATTGAATTATGCATTCTACTTTAATCAAGAATTTGATATTAAAGTTATATATGAATCATTGTGATAGTACACTAGCAAAATGTATAATAGATTAAACTAGAATCTGTTCACTTTGTGGGTTTGTTGCAGTTCCAAAATATAAAATATATGCTCTTAAAGTGTTGTGGTCATGAGAAATTACTCAGCATGATTTCAATAAAGTCTTCATTTATGGATATATATCGCAGAACATATTTATATGCATTTTAATGAAATGTGAGTCACATGCAATGATATTTTTACCACCATTGTCAAGATGGTTGTGCTGTGTTGTTTGATTTTTATATTTTCATTCTTCAAATAACAAGTAATTGTACATTATATTAAGAAATATAAATTTCTATCAAAGCTTAACTGAATCCTTCTTAATGGCGCATTTCTCATTGTGAAGATCAAGAAAATATTGGATTGTAATGGACTACAACTACCACAGCCTCCACCAGACTGAATCCAGCACAACGAGACGGTACCCGGCTACCAGCACTGACTTCTCTGACAAGCGTCATAATAGAGGTTTTGAACAGAGTTGGAGAAAAACGTAGAGCAAAATTCAAACTCACAAAAACAGGCCAGACTTACTGGCCTGACAGAGACTGGAGAAACCCCGAGAGTATGGTCCCCGGACACCCTTATAGCTCAGTAATGAAATTCCTGAGGTTCACTCTTCAGCCAAAGATTAGACAGGCCCATAAAAACAAAATGAGACTAACTGGGCCCACCAGCCCTGGGGCAAGGACGAGAAGGCAGGAAGGGACAGGAAAGCTGGTAATGGGAAACCCAAGGTTGAGAAGGGGAGAGTGTTGACATGTCGTGGGGTTGGCAACCAATGTCACAAACAACGTGTATTAATTGTTTAATGAGAGGCTAATTTGCTCTGTAAACCATCTAAAGTACAATTTTTAAAAAAAGAGAAGAAAATTGCTTAATTAGTGCTTCCTGAAAAATTTAGCAAACTGAATTCAAAGATGCCACCGTATATGATATAACCATATCCTCTTAATCTTATACTTCATTTATTCCAGGGATTTAGTTTAATATGGATGTATACAGTACATAATAACAAACAACAGTAATATAATTTACTGTTGAAATGCTTGATCTTGCAAAGTTTTTTAAAAATACTTTTTGAATATCTTTTTTTAGTTATAGTACAATATTTAAAAAAAGATTTAAATCCTATAGCAAATGACTATTTGGGATGTTAATTTTCTTTGAAGAGAGGCCACATATTTGAAATAATGTATTTGGAAGATGTATTGAGTAGATTTCTTTTAACAGAGTAAATCTAAGCTGTTGACATCTTTGCTAATAAGTTGATCGATCCAAGACAAATTAATAATATGTAACTCAGAGATATCTTTCTAAATCTTCAGTGTAATTAAGCATAAAGGGAAAAAACTTCAGGATCTTTATTTTCTCAAGAATACTATCACATGCATCTAGCAATAGAACAAAATAGAGATACCGATAGCAACATATTTTTTAAATTATACTCTTTCTCAAAATGCACATTTATACATATATGAATTCATCAATCCTGATCAGTGGAGAATGCTAATTAGGACTGACAGGCATGGGGAGGTGGGGGACAAGGGATATTCAATGCTCCATAAAAATTATATATGTTCTCGAATTTCCATTGACCTGAATCACCAAAGAGAGATGTTAAGACAAGCATTGCTTAGCTGAAAAAGACAGAGAAGAGTTATCTCTTAGTTATAAATTAATTACAGTTATTAAATGAAGTATAATTACAGAGAAGCCTAAAACATAGTTTTCAAGTCACGTAATGAAAAGTTTTTATAGGTCAAAAATACAAAATAGTTATATATTGTCATTTGACAGGAACTGTTTAGTGCCTAACCAAAATATTAGCTGTTCAAACCCACCCAGCAGCACCATGGAAGAAAGGCCTTGCGATATGCTTTCATTGATTACAGCCAAGAAAGCCCTATAGAGTGCAGTTCTACTCTGCAGCACATGAAGTCGCCATGAGTCAGAATCGACTTGACAGCAATGGGTTTGTTTTTCTTTTTTTTTTTAGTTTAAACACCCTGTACTTTTAGAGCTGAAATTGACTCCACAACAACTAAAAATAATGACTGTTCTAGGTATAAGACATTTTTTTCTGCCCCCAATGTTGTGTAATCTAGGATCATATAAGTATCGTTCTAAATCTAAATTCCAGAGGATCATAGAAGGGAAACCTCATACCTAAATATAGTTTAGGAGAATTTGGACTCAACTTGTGCCATGAAAGAGGTATAGGATTTAGATTAATGCAAAAGAATAAATGCAGTGGAAATGCCAGAAAAAGTACCTAGGAATTAACAAATTTACTACATCCATTTTCCCATCCTTTCACTATGCACAAAATACAAATGTAATACCTTTGGAATATTTAGATATAAAGATGTTTCTCACCTCCAAAAGTGGAACTGTTATTAATTTTCCTATTAATTATGATGATTTATGGTGTATCATAGGATTGTTCTGAGGTTTTGATGAAATATTTGTATAAGGCTCTTAACATAGTGCTTGGTGGGTAGTAAATGCTCAATAAATGTTATTATTATTCATGAGCATTCACTCTTTACCTGTTTTTACCAGGTAAATGTACTACAAACAAGAGTACACATTTTTATTTGGTAAAATAGATTATTATAACAGAATTGTTTGTTTCCTGTGAAACACAATTTGAGATCCTGTTACAACACACCACGTTTAACCATTAATCACTTCTTTTGACTCTTCCCAGCAAATAAAATCTTAAATATATTGAATCAATTAGACATGCTTTTGGCTGCAAGTAACCAAAAACCAGACAAATAGTGACTTTAATAAATTGGGTTTATTATTCTCATATAAAAAGTTTAGAGAGGGTGATACTCTGATTGATTCAGCTGCTCAATAGGCCACCAAGGATCCATACCCCCAGATTTCTGCTCTACCATTCCTGGTATACGCTTACTTCAATATCTTTTCATGATAGCAATAGGAAAATCAGCAAAATTTTCTCACCTATGGAAAAATGCAACGCTGAAAGCAATATAGAAATAACATTTTTCAGATTTTTAGAGCTTAAATTTTTATGTAATTTTCCATTTTTGCCTACCTTATATTTGAAACTCCTCCTTTGTTTTTCGTGACATTAGAGTATGCAGAAGACTAATCAGAGTAAATATAACAAAAATGCAGATTCCTGGGCCATGCTCCCAAAGCTTCTGAACAAGTCTGTTTGGAGTGGAGACAGTAGATCTGTAATTTTGACTGTCTGTAGGTGATCTGATGTACCACACTGTACTTCTCTTCTCTGCCATGGTGTTCTTTTGCTCTGTTTTTCACAAGCTCTTCCCTTGGGTATTTCCAGTTTTAAGTTCTTGCACTTGTGCGGAGCCCTGGTGGTGTAGTGGTTAAGAACTTGACTGCTAATCAAAAGGTTGGCAGTTGGAAGCCCTATGGGGCAGTTCTACTCTGTCCAATAGGGTTGCTATAAGTTGGAATTGCTTTAGGTTTTATACTGGTGCATTTCTCTCTGTCCTAACTTCTGTATAGTCTACTCATTTTTATGACTTCAACCCCTTAAGGTCAAGGATAATGTTACTCATTCATTTATTCATTAATCACTTGCTGATCCTGACAAATGTCATCTGAACCAGGGTGGGAAAACGAAGATTTCCATTTAGGAGTCATTAGCATCAATGTGATAGTTTGTCTAGTCTTTTTACCAAGATGCTTTTGTTAAGCACTTATTATATGCCATGCCTAGCAGAGCCTGGTACAGAATGTTGTTGTTAGGTGCCACCAAGTCAGTTCCAACTCAAAGTGACCCTGTGGACAACAGAACGAAACACTGCCCTGTCCTGTGCCATTCTCACAATCCTTTTTAAGCTTGAGCCCATTGTTGCAGCCACTGTGCGAATCCATCTTGTTGACCGTCTTCCTCTTTTTTTCTGACTCGCTATTTTACCAAGCATGATGTCCTTCTCCCAGGGACTGGTTCCTCCTAATAACATGTCCAAAGTGTGTGAGATGAAGTTGTGCCATCCTCGCTTCTAAGGAGCATCCTGGCTGTTCTGCTTCCAAGACAGATTTGTTCATTCTTCTGGCAGTCCACGGTATTTTCAATATTCTTCACAAACACCATAATTCAAATGCATCAATTCTTCTTCAGTCTTCTTTATTCATCGTCCAGCTTTCACATACATATAAGGCAATTGAAAACACCATGGCTTAAGCCAGGCGCACCCCAGTCCTTAAAGTGACATCTTTGCTTTTTAACACTTTAAAGAGGTCTTTTGCTGCAGATTTGCCGACTACAATGTATCATTTGATTTCTTGACTGCTGCTTCCATGGGTGTTGATTGTGGATCCAAATAAAATGAAATCCTTGACAATGTCAATCTTTTCTCCGTTTATCATGATATTGCTTATTAGTCCAGTTGTGGGGATTTTTGTTTTCTTTACGTTGAGGTGTAATCTATACTGAAGGCTGTAGTCTTTGATCTTTATCAGTAAGTGCTTCAAGTCCTCTTCACTTTCAGCAAGCGAGGTTGTGTCATCTGCGTGACACAGGTGGTTAATGAGTCTTCCTCCAATCTTGATGATCGTTCTTCTTCATATAGTCCAGCTTCTCGGATTATTTGCTCATACAGATTGAATAAACATGGTGAAAGGATACAACCCTGACCCACACCTTTCCTGACTTTAAACCACGTAGTATCCCCTTGTTCTGTTTGAATGACTGCCTCTTGATCAATGTACTGGTTCCTCACGAGCACAACGAATTGTTCTTGAATTGCCATTCTTTGCAATGTTATCCATAACTTGTTAAATGATCCACGTAGTTGAATGCCTTTGCATAGTCAATAAAACGCAGGTAAACATCTTTCTGGTATTTTCTGCTTTCAGCCAGGATCCATCTGACATCAGCAATGATATTCTTTGTTCCACGTCGTCTTCTGAATTTGGCTTGAATTTCTGGCCATTCCCTGTCGATGTACTGCTGCAACCACTTTTGAATGATCTTCAGCAAAATTTAACTTGGGTTTGATATTAATGATATTGTTCAATAATTTCTGCATTTGGTTGGATCACCTTTCTTTGGAATAAACATAAATATGGATCTCTTCCAGTCTGTTGGCCAGGTAACTGTCTTCCAAATTTCTTGGCATAGACGAGTGAACACTTCCAGCGCTGCATCCATTTATTGAAACATCTCAACTGGTATTCCACAATTCCTGGAGCCTTGTTTTTTGCCAATGTCTTCATTGTAGCTTGGACTTCTTCCTTCAGTACCATTGGTTCTTGATCATATGCTATCTCCTGAAATGGTTGAACATCAACCAATTCTTCTTGATACAGTGACTGTGTATTCCTTCCATCTTCTTTTGATGCTTCCTGCGTCGTTCAGTATTTTGCCCATAGAATCCTTCGATATTGCAAGTCGAGGCTTGAGTTTTTTCTTCTGTTCTTTTCAGCTTGAGAAATGCTGAGCGTGTCATTCCGTTTTGGTTTTCTAACTCCAGGTCTTTGCACATGTCATTGTAATACTTTCCTTTGTCTTCTCAAGCTGCCCTTTTAAATCTTCTGTTCAGCTCTTTGACTTCATCATTCTTCCTTTTGCTTTAGCTACTCGTCATTCAAGAGCAAGTTTCAGAGTCTCTTCGGACATCCATTTTGGTCTTTTCTTTCTTTCCTGTCTTTTTAATGACCTCTTGATTTCTTCATGTATGATGTCCTTGATGTCATTCCACAGCTCATCTGGTCTTCAGTCATTAGCATTCAATGAGTCAAAACTATTCTTGAGATAGTCTTTAAATTCAGGTGGGATATACTCAAGGCTTTACTTTGGCTGTCATGGACTTGTTCTAATTTTTTTCAGCTTCAACTTGAACTTGCATATGAGCAATTGATGGTCTCCTCCGCAGTCGGCCCCTGGCTTTATTCTGATGATATTGAGCTTTTCCATCATCTTTTTCCACAGATGTACTCGACTGGATTCCTGTGTATTCCACCTGGCAAGGTCCACATGTATAGTCACCATTTATGTTATTGAAAAAACGTATTTGCAAAGAAGAAGTCGTTGGTCTTGTAAAATTCCATCATGCGATCTCCGGCATTGTTTCTTTCACCAAGGCTGTTTTTTCCAACTACCGACTCTTATTCATTTCCAGCTTTTGCATTCCAATAACCAGTAATTGTCAGTGCATCTTGATTGCATGTTTGCTCAGTTCAGGCTGCAGAAGTTGGTAAAAATCTTCAGCTCCTCATCTTCGGCCTTAATGGTTGGTGTGTAAATTTGAAAAATAATCATATTAACTGGTCTTCCTTGTAGGCTTATGGATGTTAGCCTATTACTGACAGTGTTATACTTCAGCATAGACCTTGGAATGTTCTTTTTGACGATGAATGCAATGCCATTCCTCCTTTATGCATAGAATAGGTGCTTAAAATAAAAACTGACTGAAATGAATGAATGAACGAATGAACTATCACCTCTCAGATGATAAATTCTAAATTTATATCCATAGTCTTGTTCGTTTATTCTGGTGACTTGAGGAAACTTCTTTCAGAGCCATTTTTTTTTCTTCCAGATAAAGATAATGGGAAAAAGCCAATTCACTAGTCACCAAAATTCAAGTCACCGAAAGCCAATCTGTTGACTTACGTATTTTTTATGGCAGGGGCCAAGGGAGGAGAACTAAAAATGCTTAGGAGTGGAGGAATAGGTGAGTGGAATGAAATCTGTAACATGCAGAGGGGATTCATCTCGAAAAGGAAAAGGAACATCTTCTTCTCTGAGACTGAAGGAAAAGGCAACAGTTTTTGTTTTCGTTTTTGATAGTGTGTTAACGAGAGTAACATCATATTACAGGATTGCAAATGAATTTTTCTTATTGTCTAGGAATTTGAGATTAGAACCCAATTTCAGAAAAAAGGGGCAGTAAACAACCCACATTCTAAATAGAGCCATCAACCATTGGGCCATATACCTAGGGCTTATTAAGGGCTTATTAAGCTCTTATTAAGAACAGCCCACCTGTGTTAATTTCATCAGTCATCTCTATCATCTTGTTTTTAAAGGAGGGCTTGGGTGGGGTGGGGAGAAAAGAAGTGATGAGGGAATCATCGGCCTTGTATGGTGTGCAGTATTCCTAGTGAAAGGTAATTTCACCCAACTCCAAACAAAGGGAGTGGGAATCACTTATACTCATAAATGCTAAGAGTTGCTGCATTCCCTAGTTGGATGTTTGCATAGGCAGCAGATGTATGGATCAGCACCTGCTTTTATTTAAGCAGAGTAGAGAGAAATGGCAGGAGATGCCAGTGAGGAAGAGAGCAGCAGTAGAGTGGTCTACTCACCCATCAGTTATCTCAGAATGGATGGCTGGGTTACTGGTGGGACCATTTGGAAGTTAGCTGCCAGCCAGGTGAGAACACCTATCAGGAGACTACAGGGTGAAGCTCCAGTAGAGAGAGTAGGAGTGAGGGAGCAAGAGGTTAGTAAGGAGCCTGTCTCCCACAATAGGTAACTGAGCAGTGGAAGGCCTTACTGGGTTCTTCCAAAAATGCCCACATGCACCACAACAGAGTCAGCGTTTGGATGTCTGTTACTGAAGACATCATCAGCCAGAAGAGATTGCAATAAAGTCTAGCCAAGAAAAGAGGCTTTTCCCTTTTCTCCTCCTCTCTCCTTCCTGTCCTCAGCACTGGAAGAGCCGCAGCTTCCACAAGGAAAGAGGGCAATTATTGAGCCCCTCCTCCCCCGAAAACACCTAGACAGTAGTGAGGGAGGGAAAACCTTTGACTCATATAAAAGATTGAAATTTTAAACAGTAGTGGACTAAGTTTTCAGATCGAAAAGCCCCAGAAAGTGAAAGAATCAGCTCCAGATATTATTAACGAGCAGGTAAGGGGGATTTGTTGGCTCCTGGTTGAAATGAATTGTTTAAGAAAAATACCTCATTGAGATGAGTTGAGGCCATGACCTAATATTTTAGGCAACTGTCATCTGAGTAAGAATAACCGAGTGAGTGAATTAAAAGAGAAGCAATTGCAAATCATAGTTACATGAAAAATAGCTTTGGTAGACTTCTAGGGAGAGGACTGAGGTGACAGATAAGGAGTTACTTTGTGGTGAGAGAGAGAGGGAGGGAACAACGACTTTGAGATTTTGCAGATAAAACTGATAAAAGATTATTACCATGAAAACCTGGCCATAAATTGTGTCAGATGCATCTTACTGTTTCTCCTCTGGAGACCTGGAAATACCAAGACCTTTTCTTTATGGTAATAGTGAAGAAACTTCTGGAGCTTGTCACAGACTCAAACTGTTCTACCTACTCTATCCCCACGGCTACTGTAAGTTTTCTGATTCCAGATCACCAGTCCAGCTCTATTTTCTTCGCTTTTCTATTCCGGAGCCTGTGTCCTCTGAATTCTCATGGTTTGCCCCGAATTCTAGTAACTGTGTACTCTTATTAATCTTCTGCTTGCCTACCCAGCTTCTGATCCAATGAACAGACTTCTCACATCTACTTATATTCACTTGCTTGCTTTTTGCTTGGTTTCTGAACTCACTGACTCTCATCTTGAACTTCAATTATGCGTGTTTCTGAAAAATTTCCTGATGGCCAACTCCCTAACTTTGTTGAGAGTCTCAGCTCCTCTACATTTCTGGCTTTCCCAGTTTCAGATTCTAGGTCTTTTTTAATGCTCTGCTACCATCACACATAATCCCAGCATTGAGAGCTAGGTATGATTGTCCATTACCATTTCATTTCTTATTTTATTCACTTTTTGTTTCTGATTACATCTCTCAAATGCCTTGTTTCTGTGTTATGTGAAGTCACTATACCCTAGAACAAAAACTTCACCACAGCAAAATTTTCATTCCCAAGGCCCAATAGATGACATAGCTATAGTGCCTTATTTATAAAACTACAAAAACATGTCTACACTAAATAATTCTGTCAAAGACAATAAAGATTTAATCATTTTGATTTGGTCATGTTAAATTCTCTACAAGCAACCATTATTCTGCAGATATAATAACATATTTATATGGCCATTTGTATTCTTGTTAATGTATTTTGGAGTAGTCCTATTCTAACTAAAGATTGTTATGTTTCTGCTTCTCCCATTTTCTTAAATGTGATGCATCTTTTTTCCTTTCATCTTTCTTATGCTTGTTTTGCATACATTTTACAATCCCTTTCTGACTGTGATATTTATTTTCACTATTCTTAATAGTTCCTCTTTGTATCTTTAAAATAATATAAGTGCTGGGTACTCAATGACCTCATATTCTTCCTATTTCTGTGCCTTAACTGTCCTTTTCCAGATTTTAAGAAACTTATCCATTGCTATTATTAACAGAAAAATAATTGAGCTGCCTCCTGATTTAACTGCTGTTTTCTTTTTAAATCTGCAAGAGTTCAAGCAGTAAAGCCAGGCATTTTATCATATAAATGTGTGTAAATTCTTTGTACTTTTTTCCCTAGTTGTCTTCTACACTGGACGTTTACATTAGATTTTTTAAAATACTAAGTATAGATAATTATCTAGTGTATGCAGGTGTATTTTCAAATATGCATGAAGAGAACTCTGAACAAATTATAACAACTATTTCCTCTGGTTATATTTGAATGTGCTTACAGTTATCTTTCACTTCATACGTTATACTTTTTGATATAGTTTAAATTTAAAAAATAATGATATACTAAAATCTAAGAAATAATGCCTTCATAGACTCTCTAACAAAGGGAATTTTTGAATGATTGATTTGATTTCCTACTAGCTCAAAACTAGGGTGGTATAAACCACTTAGGAAAACCTTCCACGGACTTACACAGAAAGTGGCGAATTTTAGCTTGTCTGAATGACAGGTAGAGTGTTTATTTTTTTTCCCAGTCTTTGATGGGTAGATGATAGTGCCTTGCAGAGATGGAAGTAAAGAATGGGTCTAGTACTTTTAGAGTGCTTGTACCTGCCTACTGAACCTTAAAGTTATCTTTTCCTCCTCTGATTTTTCTTCTGCCTTGCATTACTATTACATTGGTGGTAGCTTTCCTTGCTACCCAGGATTCCAGTGTTTTCCCGTTTTGAAACTTGTCATTGTTTCAGCCAGTTCTGGATATGGGGATACAAACTAACATATCAAAATGTTTTCATGTACTTTTGTTTAATATTTTTTTAGGCTGCATTTAGAAAGAGTCTAAATGAGATTTCATCTTCCTGCTTGTTTAAAATGGTTAATCAATAGATGTTTCGATCAAAATGAAAAAAATGGCATAGCTAATAAACACATTTATTAATTCTTCTGCTTATACTTTAATTGTCAAAGGTATTTCTTTGCCTAAATAGAAGCAGACTACTGTAAATTCCTAATATATATTAGTAAATACATTTGTATTTTTAATAATATATTGTAAAAATTTACAATTCTTTCATTCCATGTTCTGAAGTCAAACTCATCCAATGCTTTAACATACCAATCTCAAAAAGTGCATAAGACTTTATTTAAATAATCAATCAACTTTAGAAATATGGTATAACTTTGTCATTTTTTTCCCCATGGCATAATGAAATACTTAACAGAAATGTAATTAGTTTCCATCAATACTTGCACTTGTTCTTGGTTTTTCAGAATTTATCTTAAAGCAATATGTACATGTATTATAAGCATTATATATTTTTAAGAGTTAAATTGGAAAGGATAGGCAAACTATCACTTTCACAATACATTTTTTTACATTTTTAAAAGCTACTGATTTATGATGTTGCTTTATAACATTTTGCTTTCTTTTTCTTGTCTCTTTTCCTCTATACTTTCAGAAATTGCTTTAGGTTGTAAAGGCAAATTATCACTAGTATTTCCCTTTACCTACTCCTACTTCTGTACATGATAATAACTATTAGGTCTTGCTTGTACACATGAAAAATTCAAGATATTTTATACTCTGATAACAGTTTAATTTCAACTTCCTCATTCACTTCTCATAAAATAATGAAATAATAAAATAATGAACTAGCTATATTTAGCTTACTGGTTGAAAGTTCAAGCCCTTAAACCAGAATTTTGGCTCTGTCACTTACTAATTGGGTGAACTTGACTAAGTTAATCTCTCTGTGCCTCAGTTTTTTCACCTGTAACCTGATAACATATTGTGGGGAATAGATGAGTTGACATATGTAAAGTGCTTGAAAAATAGTCTTCGTATCATAAAAGCTCAATAAATGTAAGCTGTTACATTAGAGTCTCTCAAAATCTCTGGGAAGAGAGCCTACACAGAATGTAGATGAACTGGTGTGTTGACTAAATTTTTTATGTTAATTGGAAAGATCATCATGGAGGATGACAGCCCAAGATGGTGGCTTAGTCAGACATACCATGCCATCCCCCTACAAAAAAGACCCGAGAAACCAAGTGAAACAGATACAGGTGACAATCCTGGAAACTTGAGCATCAAAAGAAAGGATGAAAAATTAGACTGAACACCAATTTCAAGGAAAAACTAAATGAAAACAGCAAATGAGTAGAGTTACAGATCAGAGGTGCCCTGCCAGTTGACCCAGTGCAGTGTGGCTATCTTGAGACAAAGCAAGCAGCAACCCCAGGTGAGGAGCACTGGAAGGCAACTTTATGGACTTGCCTATAGGAGAAAGAGAAACCATGTAAACAAACCTGGAGTGAAGCAAGATGAGCATTACATGAACCAGATCTAAGAAGGGAAAGTACAGGAAGGTGAGAGAGAGCTCCAGGGATCCTGGTGAGCATAAAACAGGGAGGGAGCCAGGGACCAGAGACAGGGCTACTCACCAGCAGCAATCCTTACCATTAGGGTGAGTGATGTGCATGGAGTAGTAGTAGGTCCATAGAGTGTCAGCAGGAGGTCCCCCACCTGATCAGACGCTGGGCAGCCCCCTCTCACTTCTTGCATTTGGTCAGGGTGAGATCCTGATTGCTGGCTGCAGCCTATGGGGAGAGTACCAGCTCCCATGCCTGGTGACCAGAGGAGCATGCTTCTACTCCCTCCTGGTGACCAGCATCATGAACCCCCATCCACCTTCACCACCCCAACTGCCCAGGGACCATGGTATGAGTTTCTCCTTCCCCTCCATCCAGCCCTGCCCTGCCTGCAACTGGCAACGTTCATCTGCCTCACCCCTCATTCCCCTGCCACCCCATCCGCCAGGCGAGTGGCAGCGCACACACCTGCACCACCACACCGACAACTGGCAGCAGCATGTGTCCGCCCTGCCCACCCCGTGACGTCGCACCCACCAGGCAAGCAGCAGCACACACTCCCACACCCACCCTGCCTGACCTCCCACCACCCTGCCCACCCAGCAAGTGGCAGCGTGTGCTTCTGCACTACCTGACAAGCGATCGGCAGTGGTATGCCCCCACCCTGCTTGCTCCCACCACAACCTCACCCGTCCGGTGATCAGTGACATGCACTTGCCCCGCCTGCCCCCTACCACCATTCCCCTTCCCATCCTGCCATTTCCACCCCGCCCACCTGGCGACAGATGGTGGGTGCTCCCATACCACTAGACCAGTGATCAGTGGAGCACACCTGCCCCACCTGTCCTGATATATCAAAACAAAACAAAACAAAAAATCAGGATAAAACAAACACACAATCAATCAATGAAAATATAAATAAATAACACCTTAACACATTGGAGATAGCAGACAACAACAAATCATACGAAGAAACAAGATAAGATAGCTCAAATAAGTGAGCAAAATGAAAGGAAAAAAGACTTTTAGAACTATCTGAGAAGGGATTCAAAAGACTTGTATTTAGGATCTTCAGAGAGATCAAGGAAAACACAAAAAAACCCTAGAAGAATTCAGGAAAGCAATACCAGAACAAAAAGACAGACTCAATAGACAATTAGAAACCATACAAAAATAGCTATAAATTCAGAAGATTAACAATAAAATATCAGTAGATAACACAATGGAAGTGCACAGAAGTAGAATTTAATCAATGGAAGAAATAAGCAGCAAACTAGAGGACAAATCCTTCGATATTGATTTTTTTGAGGAATGATCCCAAAAAACAATTAAGAAAGCCTAAGAGTCATGTGGGACATCATCAAGAGGAATAATTTATACCTAATTGGAATTCCAGAAGAGGAGGAGAAAAATAAAAGTACAGAGAGAATCTTTGAACATACATTGGCAGAAAACTTGCCAAATATCATGAAAGACAAGAAGGTTTCCATCCGAGAAGCCCAATGAACCCCATATGGATAGACCCCAAAAGAAATTCACAAAGACATATCATAATCAAACTTTCCAAAGACAGAGAAATAATTCTGAAAGCAGCTTGTGAAAAATGAAATATCACTTACAAAGGGGCACCAATAAGACTAAATGGTGATTTCTCATCAGAAACCATGCAGGCAAGAAGGTAATGGGCTGATGTATATAAAATTCTGAAAGAAAAGAATTGCCAAACAAGAATCACATATCCAGAAAAATTATCTTTCAAAACCTATGGTGAAACTAAGACATTTCCAGTCAGGCAGAAATTAAGGGAATTTGTAAAAACTGGAAATATTAAAGGGAGTCCTTCAGATAGAGAACCAACAACATCAGACAACAACTTGAGATAAAGACACACGACAGCATCACCCAGATAAAGATTTCACAAAATTAAAATAGAACTACAAAACTTAGTACAGGGAGTCACAGTTGTTAAGCTGTGAATGATGACAACTTCAAAACTAAAAGGGGGAATAAAAAGTGTAGTTATAGAACATCTATATGGAGAGGAGGTCAAGGAAGTTTTAAGATGTAACAGACTATTTTAAATTTAAGAGATTAAAGGTAAGCTTCAGGGTAACCACAAAGAAAATTAATAAATCTACTCACCAAAATAAAGAAGAAGAAAATAAAAAAGACTCAGTAAACACAAAAACAACAACAATGATTAATAGGAAATGAAAATCCATATACAAAAGTACCTCAGCACAGAAAATTAAGAGGAACAAAGAAACTGTTAACACCAAAAAAGTATAACAAAATGATACCAATGAATTTATATCTATCATTAATTACATTGAATGTAAATAGATTAAATGCACCAGTCAAGAGACGGAGAGTGGCAGAATGGACAAACATGGCCCATCAATATGTTGTCTACAAGAGACACACCTTAGACACAATGACATAAATACGTTAAAAAGTAAAGGATGGAAAAAATACATTAATCAAACAGTGACCAGAAGAGAGCAGGAATAGCAATAATAATTTTGGATAAAATAGGCTTTAAGTCAAAATCCATTATAAGAGGCAAAGAAGGACATTTTATGATTAAAGGGTCAATTTGCCAAGAAGACATAATAATAATAAATATTTCTGCATCCAGTGACAGAGTTCCAAAATACATAAAACAAACTCTAACAGAATTGAAAAGAGAAATAGACAGTTCTACAATAACAGTTGCTGTTGTTGTTAGGTGCCGTTGAGTCGCTTCCGACTCATAGTGACCCTATGTACAACAGAATGAAACACTGCTCAGTCCTACACCATCCTCACAATCGTTGTCATGCTTGAACCCATTGTTGCAGCCACTGTGTCAATCTGTCTCATTGAAGGTCTTCCTCTTTTTTGCTGACCCTCCACTTTACCAAGCATGATGTCCTTCTCCAGGGACTGATCCCTCCTGATAACATGTCCAAAGTATGTGAGATGTTGTCTTGCCATCCCTGCTTCTAAGGAGCATTCTGGTTGTACTTCTTCTAAGACAGATTTGTTCGTTCTTTTAGCAGTCCATGGTATATTCAATACTCTTCGCCAACACCACAATTCAAAGGTGTCAATTCTTCTTCAGTCTTCCTTATTCATTGTTCAGCTTTTGCATGCGTATGAAGCAATTGAAATCATCATGGCTTGGGTCAGGTGAGCCTCAGTCTTCAAGGTGACTTCTTTGCTTTTCAACACTTTAAAGAGGTCTTTTGCAGCAGATTTTCCCAATGCAATGCATCTTTTGATTTCTTGACTGCCGCTTCCATGGGTGTTGATTGTGAATCCAAGTAAAATGAAATCCTTGACAATTTCAATCTTTTTCTCCATTTATCATGATGTTGCTCATTGGTCCAGTTGTGAGGATTTTTGTTTTCTTTGTGTTGAGTTGTAATCCATACTGAAGGCTGTGGTCTTTGATCTTCATCAGTAAGTGCTTCAAGTCCTCTTCACTTTCAGCAAGCAATGTTGTGTCATCAGCATAACACAGGTTGTTAATGAGTCTTCCTTCAATCTTGACGCCCCATTCTTCTTCATAGAATCCAGCTTCTCAGATTATTTGTCAGCATACAGATAGAATAGGTATGGTGAAAGGGTACAACCCTGATGCACACCTTCCTGACTTTAAACCACGCAGTATCCACTTGTTCTGTTTCAATGTCTGCCTCTTGATCTATGTACAAGTCCCTCATGAGCACAATTAAGTGTTCCGGAATTCCCATTCTTCACAGTGTTATGCTTAATTTGGTATGATCCACACAGTCAAATGCCTTTGCATAGTCAATAAAACACAGGTAAATATCTTTCTGGTATTCTCTGCTTTTAGCCAGGATCCATCTAACATCAGCAATGATATCGCTGAACAATAATAGCAGGCGACTTTAACACACCACTCTTGATGATGGACAGAACAACTAGAAAGAAACTCAGTAAAGATACAGATGATCTAAATAACACAATCAACCAACTCAACCTGGTAGATAAATACAGAACACACCACCCAACAGCAGCACAGTACACATTCTTCTCCAATGCACAACGATCATTCTCCAGAATAGACAATATTCTAGGCCACAAAGCAAACCTCAATAAATTTAAAAACCTTGAAATAGTACAAAGCAGCTTCTCTGACCATAACACTAGAAATCAATAACAGAAAGAAAGGAAAAAAATTAAATACATGGAAACTGAACAACACCTTACTTA
This sequence comes from Dugong dugon, assembly GCA_030035585.1. Lineage (NCBI taxonomy): Eukaryota > Metazoa > Chordata > Mammalia > Sirenia > Dugongidae > Dugong > Dugong dugon. The sequence continues at coordinate 50,157,642 of CM057465.1, forward strand.
AAAACTATTGAGTCATAGAAGAAATTAAAAGTGAAATTTAAAAACTTCATAAAATCAAATGAGAATGAAGATACAACATACCAAAATCCATGGGACATAGCAAAAGCAGTGCTTGGAGGAAAATTTATAGCAATAAATTTACACATATAAAAAGAAGAAAGGTCTAAAATCAATAAGTTAATATAACTTGAACAAATAGAAAAGGAGCAGCAAAAGAAGTCCACAGTCACCAGGAGAAAGGAAATAATAAAAATCAGAGCTGGGAAAAAAAAAAAACAGAAAGAGTCAACAAAACTAGAAGTTGGTTCTTTGAGAGGATCAATAAAATGGACAAACCACTGGCCAAACTGACAAAGGAAAAAAAAAAGAGAAGATGCAAATAACCAAAATAAGAAATCAAATGGGCGATATTACAATAGAAACAACTGAAATAAAGACGATCATAGTAGAGTATTATGAAAAACTGTACTCCAACAATTTGGAAACTTAGAAGAAATGGACAATTTTCTAGAAACACGCTACCTACCTAAACTAACACAAATAAAGGTAGAAAATCTAAATAGACCCATAACAAAAGAAGAAATTGAAGAAGTTATTAAAAAAACTCCCAACCAAAAAAAAAAAAAAAAAAAAAAGCCCCAGCCAGATGGCTTCACTGAAGAATTATATCAAATATTCAGAGAAGAGTTGACGTAAATTCTACTCAAACTATTCTACTATATAGAAAAGGAAGAAATACTCCCTAATTCATTCTATGAAGCCAGCATAACCCTGATACCAAAGCCAAAGATACCAGAAAAAAAGAAAATTATAGACCAATATCCCTCATGAATACAGATGCAAAAATTCTAGCCAACAGAATACAACAGCATATCAAAAAATAATACATCATAATCAGGTGGGATTCATACCAAGGAGGTAAGGGTGGTTCAACATTAGAAACTCAATCAAAGTAATTCACTATATAAATAAAACAAAGGAAAAGAATCACACGATCATCTCAGTCGAAGAAGAAAAGGCATTTGATAAAATCCAACACCCTTTCCTGATAAAAATTCTCAGTAAAATAAGAATATAAGGGAAATTCTTCAACATAATTAAGGGTATATATGCAAAACCAACATCCAACATTATTCTCAACAGAGAGAGATTGAAAGCATTCCTCTTGAGAATGGGAACGAGACAAGGATGTCCATTATCACCACTCTTATTAAATATTGTACTGGAAGTCCTAATCAGAGCAATAAAGCAAGAAAGAGAAATAGAGGGTATCCAAATTGGTAAGAGAGAAGTAAAACTATCCTTGTTCACAGATATCGTGATCCTATACATAGAAAATTCTAGAGATTACACAAGAAAATTACTGGGACTAATAGAAGGGTTAAGCAAAGTGGCAGGGTGTAAGAGCAACATACAAAAACCAGTTGGGTTCCTCTACATTGACAAGCAGAACTCCAAAAAGGAAATCAAGAAAACAATACCATTTACAATACCCCCCACCCCGAAAAGGATAAAATTCCTAGGAATAAGTCTAACCAGAGCGTAAAAGACTTATACAAGGAAAACTACAAAACACTACTGCAAGAAACCGAAACAGACCTACATAAATGGAAAAACATCTCATGCTCATGGATTGGAAGACTTAACATTGTGAACTGTCTATACTACCCAATGTGATCTATAGATATAATGCAATACCAATCCAAATCCCAACAACATTCTGTAACAAAATGGAAAAACTAATCTCCAACGTTATATGGAAAGGAAAGAAGCCCCTAATAGCTAAAGCAATATTGAAGAAGAACAAAGCAGGAAGCCTTAACTTCTCAATCTCAGAACTTACTGTACAGCCACAGTAATCCAAACAGCCTGGTACTGATACTATGGCAGACACATAGATCACATAGATCAATGGAACAGAATTGAGAACCTGGAAGTAAATCCATCCATCTACATACAGCTGATCTTCAACAAAAGGTCGAAGTCCATACAGTGGGGGAAGAGACAGTCTCTTTAACAAATGATGCTGGCAAAACCGGATATACATTTGCAGAAAAATGAAACAGGATCCATACCTCACACCATACACAAAAACTAACTCAAAATGGATCAGAGACCTAAATGTTAAAGCTAAAACTGTAAAGTTCCTGGAAGATAACACAGGGAAAACACTAGGAGTTTCAATTTTGGACATAAGTATACTATCAATCATAATAAAAAATGCACAAACAACAGAAGATAAAGTAGATAACTGATAAAGTAGATAACTAAAAATTAAATACTTCTGCTCATCAAAAGACTTCACCAAAAGAGTAAAAAGAGAACCTACAGACTGGGAAAAAAATTTTGATGACATGTCTGACAAGGGTCTAATCTCTAAAATATTTAGAAAACTTCAACAACTCAAAAATAAAAAGACTAACAATCCAATCAAAAAAATGGATAAAGGACATGAACAGACACTTCACTGAAGAGGACATTCAGGTGGCTAACTAACACAGGTGGCTAACACATGAAGAGATGCTCGTGATCATTAGCCATTAAAGAAGGAAAAAAAAAAAAAAAACAAAAACCCAAACCCGTTGCCATTGAGTTGATTCTTACTCATAGAGACCCTGTAGGACAGAATAGAACAGCCCCATAGGGCTTCCAAGGAGCAGCTGGTGGATTCAAACTGCCGACCTTCTGGTTAGCTGACAAACTCTTAACCACTGTGCCACTAGCGAGATGCAAGTAAAAATTACAAAGAGATACCATCTCACAACTGCAAAAACGGCACTGATCAAAAAAACAGAAAACAACAAATGCTAGTGAAGTTGTGGGGAGACTAGAACCCTTATACACTGCTGGTGTGATCGTGAAATGTTACAACCACTATGGAAAATTGTGTGCAACTTCCTCAAAAAGCTAGTGATAGAAATACCTTATGGTCCAACAATCCCCTTCCCAGGTATTAGAGATATAAGAGCAGTGACACGAATAGACACATGCACACCCATGTTCATTGCAGCATTGTTCACAATAGCAAAAAGATAGAAACAACCTAAGTGCCCATAACGGATGAATGGAGAAACAAACTGTGGTACACACATAAAATGGAATACTATGCAATGATAAAGAATAATGATGACTCTGAGAAACATCTTAAGATATGGATGAATCTGGAAGACATTATGCTGAGTGAAATCAGACAAACACAAAAGGACAAATATTGCATGATACCACTTTTATAAAAAGTCAAGAATAGGTATACTCAGTGGAAAGCAACGTTCTTTGATGGTTACCAGGGATGGAGGGGGAGAGAGGAGGAATCACTTACTAGGTAGTAGTCACGTGTTAATTTTGGTGATGAGAAAGGCAGTACACAATAAGGGGGAAGTCAGCACAAATTGACTGAGGTAAATGAAGACACTGAGAGGTACACAAGGATAATGGACAACTACGGTAAATGCAATAACATACACAATTTTGCAACAACAGTAATAATGAGCAAAAAATGTGTGAGTGGCTATAGGGTCACTATGAGTCGGAATTGACTCAACGGCAACGGGTTTGGCTTTTTGGTTTTTTATATAGGTAGATATATGTGCTATATGAGTGTGGGAAGGCATATGGGAGTACATGTGTGCACATGTATATGTATGTTTGTGAGCATATGTATATACATGTTTGTATGTCCTGCATATATATTCATATATACAATAAAGCACATAGGGGGCACAGTTATGGATACTTCCTAGACATATCCAAACACCTTGTGGGATTGATTTACTCGGTTTGAAGGCTCAGGACCATAGTCTCATGGGACAACTAGGTCAGTTGGCATAACTAGTCCATAAAGATAATGTTCTACATCCTAGTTTAGTGAGTCGCGTCTGGGATCTTAAAAGCTTGCAAACAGCCGTCTAAGATAAAACTATTGGTCTGTTCCCATCTGGAGCAAAGGAGAGTGAAGTAAACCAAAGACCCAAGGAAGAAATTAGTCCACAGGACTAATGGCCACGAGAGCTACAGCCTCTTATAGCCTGAGACCAGAAGAACTAAATGGTGCTTGATTACCACTACTGACTGTTCTGAGCAGGGACACAATAGAAGGTAGCAGTTAGAATGGGAGAAAAATACACAGCAAAACTCAAATTCATAAAAAAAAAAAAAAAAAAAAAAAGACTTACTGGACTGATAAAGACTAGAGGAACTCCTGAGACTATCACCCTAAGATACCCTTTTAACCTGGAACTTAGCTGCTCCTGGAGGTCACCTTTCAGCCAAATAATCAATTGGCCTATAAAATAAACATTAACACCTGTGAGGAATGTGCTCCTTTAAACAATCAACCATATAAGACCAAACAGTCAACATTTACAGAAAGGCAAAGATGAGAAGGCAAGGAGGGGTAGGGAACTGGATGGGTGGAAATGGGGCACATGGGATTGAAATGGAGAGATTGCTGACACATTGCGGGGACTGTAACCAATGTCACAGAACAATTTGTGTATGAATTGTTGAATGGGAATCTAATTTGCTGTGTAAACTTTCACCTAAAACACAATAAAATATTATATGTATATATATAGATATGTATATATATCATTATGAAAAAGGTGCATCTTAAGTCTTAAATTTGGTTTTGAGGAAGAGCCAACAGGAGTTTTAGAAAGAGCCTAAGCTTTGAAGTAAGGCAAGCCTGGTTCAAAACCCACTTCTGAAATTTACCAGTTGTATAATCTTGGCAAGTTCCTTAACTTCTCCGAGCCCTTAGTTTCACCCTATGTAAAATGGACAATGATACCTACCTTCTAGGGTTGTTGTGACAATATTTAATTTTTCATAGTAAACACGCAATCAATGGAGTCTATTTTCATCATTTGCAGAGTAATTTGCCACACTTATATTAAGTCTATATATTTTCTAGTGTATCTACACATTATATAATTACTAAAAAATGTAGAAAGTATAGTAAAAATTTATAGAGCTTCAAAAGGGAAATTTTAAAAGTTTAAGGAATTTTTAAACAGTAAGATTGAGATTTAGGTTATATCCATGTGGCACATATAATAGTTAAACTAATAATGCAGATTTTTTTTTTTTAATCGTATAGGATCCCTCCATGTCTAGAAGATTGCCAAGACTGGTCACTGGCTACACAGTCATAGCACAAAAACTAGCAAATGTTTCTGAGTAATGATTAAGCAAGAGAACATATGATTTTCCCTGAAAACAGGACAAGCAATTCTTTAAGAAAGCTTAAAATGACCACTGAACTCTGAACCAGAGCCCAAAGAAATGTTATCCCAGCAATACAGCTATGAACTAATTAAACAGCCAGGATTGCTGTGCTGAACTTTAGTACTGCATTTACAGAATTAATTCCAAGGACATATTATTAAAGTCTGGGGTTTATCAGAAGAAGGCAGCCTCTTTTTCAAGCAGCATTTAAAAAATTAACATACTGGATAAGCTGCTTATTATAGATGGGGCCTATGAGATCCTTCATAAAGATGCAAAAACTAAGCAATGAATTTCTAAGCAAAATAATGGAGCTATTGCACTCTGACACTCAAATCCTAAAATAGTACTTTGGATACCCTGAAAGCACTTTTAAAAATAAATTTATATTCTATATGATTATTTCTAAGATTCTAAAAGTCATACTGATGACCACTAATCTGCTGGAATCTAGCAGCTAGAAGTATGTCTGAGATATGTAGCAATTCTGTACTTAATTAACTTAGAAATATATCAGTAATAATTGGAATGTATACGGCAAAACTATTTTAAATTACTATGAAGTATAATACTTTCTTTCTTAATTAATCTATATAACCGGGCTGTAAAATTTACATTGAGAAATCTAAATAGTAAAAAATAATATTTTATTAATAAATGCCGAAAATTATCATTATTTAGGTAATATATATGGGCAGTATAGGTAGACGTAAGGCTCAGAGACATTTAATTATTGGAAACATTTTTTGGACTCCATAAAATATGTCACATCATTTCGCACACTTTGATGTAGTGGATTCAGAAGACATGGAACAGGTCAGTGAATTCTTTGCATTCCTATCCATTCATCTCCAAAGTGATTCCTGTCAGTGCTGTAACAAAAATGAGATAATATAGCAAGTTAAATGGTTTTGATATTTATAATGTAACAGGTAAAAATAATTACAAAAGACTAGCAGGAGCCTAGACAGACAAAAGTTCATACTGAAAAACAAGTAAGCCTCACATATGAGATATGTTACTTTTATTTGTAAATTTAGTATATGCATAAAGAATTAAGTAAAGCAGAGGGAAATATTTATGATGGAAATTTTCTACTTATCTTTTGAAAGTTATTTTTCATTTTCATTTTGATTGATGAAAATTTTAAATGTATAGTTAAGTATAATATCACAGATACCTATGTATCATACCTACCTTTGAACTAGGGAGGCAAGGAAAATCTGATGGTAATCTTTGTTAACAGGGTTGACTCAGCTGACTTTTCTTTCTTTTTAAAGCAGGTACACATCTGCTGTTATTGTTCCACATGGGTTCTACCAGATTAGTTTCTAGATGGAAGAACAAGTCCTCCTCTAATATAGGAGCACCATACTTTGATAAACGAAAGGTTGGAGGTTTGAGTCCACCCAGAGGCACCAGGAATATCATTGCTGATGTCAGATGGATCCTGGCTGAAAGCAAAGAATACCAGAAAGATATTTACCTGTGTTTTATTGACTATGTAAAGGCATTCGACTGTGTGGATCATAACAAATTATGGATAACATGGTGAAGAATGGGAATTCCAGGCACTTAATTGTGCTCCTGAGGAACCTGTACATAGATCAAGAGGCAGTCATTCAGACAAAACAAGAGATAATGCCTGGTTTAAAGTCAGGAAACGTTATGTGTCAGAGTTGTATCCTTTCATCATACCTATTCAATCTGTATGCTGACAAATAATCTGAGAAGCTGGACTCTGTGAAGAAGAACCGGCATCAGGATTGGAGGAAGACTCATTAACAACCTGTGTTATGCAGATGACACAACCTTGCTTGCTGAAAGAGAAGAGGACTTGAAGCACTTACTGATGAAGATCAAAGACCACAGCCTTCAGTATGGATTACATAAAGAAAACAAAAATCCTCACAACTGGACCCATAAGCAACATCATGATAAACGGAGAAAAGATCGAAGTTGTCAAGGATTTCATTTTATTTGGATTCACAATCAACACCCATGGAAGCAGCAGTCAAGAAATCAAAAGACGCATTGCATTGGGCAAATCTGCTGCAAAAGACCTCTTTAAAGTGTTGAAAAGCAAAGATGTCGCCTTGAAGACTAAGGTGCACCTGACCCAAGCCATGGTGTTTTCAATCGCCTCATATGCATGTGAAAGTTGGACGACGAATAAGGGAGACTGAAGAAGAACTGATGCCTTTGAATTACGGTGTTGGCGAAGAATATTGAATATACCATGCAGTGCCAAAAGAACAAATCTGTCTTAGAAGAAGTACAAGCAGAGTGCTCCTTAGAAGCAAGGATGGTGAGACAACATCTCACATACTTTGGACATGTTATCAGGAGGGATCATTTCCTGGAGAAGGACATCATGCTTGGTAAACTAGAAGGCCAGTGAAAGAGAGGAAGACCCTCAGTGAAATGCATTGACACAGTGGCTGCAACTGTGGCTCAAGCATAGCAATCATTGTGAGGATGGAGCAGGACTGGGCAGTGTTTCCTTCTGTTGTACATAAGGTCGCTATGAGGCAGAACGGACTCATCGGCACCTAACAACTAACAGAGGCATCTCAAAAGAAAGACTTGGCAATCTATTTCCGGAAAATTGGCCATTGAAAACCCTAGGGAGCACAGTTCTACTCTGACACACATGGGGTGGCCATGAGCCAGAGTTGATTCGAGGGCAAGTGATAAACTGATATATTTTGATCAAGGAGTTGATTTCCTCTCTCGAGTGTCCAAGCACCTTCCTAATTAGTTTTAAGTAAGAAATGAAAGTCTTTCTCAAGGATTGGTCTTTCAAAGCTAATTGAATGAAAACAAAAAGAAAGCCTATTAGCAGTGTTATTTTTTGTTTGCTTGTTTTAACTAGCAATGTTAACATTTTGAGCCAAGGCACAGAATTTTACAAATATCCTCTCCAGCTCATCCAAGCCAGACACTTCTTAATAACATCCCAAGGTGAGCATCTGCCCTTGACCCTACCCACTTCTGCAACTGGTTGGCCAGTGGTTGTGTTGCCACATTTAGAGTGTAGCTTGGAAGAGGCTCTGAGACAAATATTAAATAACTTGATAAAATGAAATATCAGCAATTTTTTCTTAGAGGGGATCACTTTAGTAGTAAGAGATGATAGAGGAAATGAGTTATTCAGAAGAATTCTAGTGTTATTCTTAGGATTCAGGATAAGAATAGAAAATTGCTGGGTATACTATTACAGGGTTCCACTAGTGCTGCTAAATTAATAAATTGGATAAATTTTAGGTAGTAATGCTAAGAACTGTTGGAAGTAATGGTGGGGGTGGTCAGAAAGCAAGATGGGATTAGAGGTAGGAAATCTGGTCGAAAGGAGTTTGTGGTCTCCAGAGCAAAGATGATCAGAGCCTGTGCAATGGGAATTGAGAAGGAAGAAAAGAGTAAAGGGACATTGAGAAAGATAAACCCTGGGTCTTTTAATAGAGTGACTACTCTGTAGCTTCCTGCTGGACTGTAGAGATGTTGAGCATAGGAAGATAAATTTAGACATAATAGCCATCTCCAAATATGAAGGCTATTATCTGGAAAGGGTAGTAACCTTTGGGAAAAAGTTATTCAAAGGTGATTTTTTGCTTAATAAAAGCAATCTTTCATGTTCATTCAACAATAAATACATAGCTATATTTCAGGCACTGTGATAGTAACTGGGGATACAAAGCTCACAGTCTCGTGAGAAAAACAAAGAAGAAAACATTTATAATTCAGTGTGATAAGTGCCAGGTGAAAGGTATGCATATGTGCTGTGGGACCTTTCCGGAGGAAATGATGCCTAAGTCGAATTATGAAGAATTAGAGGTCATTAGCTACGCGAAGGAAGGGAAGAAACACGGGATTTTCAGGTAGAGGGAATAACACATACAAAGACAGGGAGGTATGAGGAAATGCCAGCTTTTTACAAATTACAGGTTATTTACTACGGCTGGAACATAGAGTAAAGCAGGATATGGAAATGAGGTTGGAGACGTCAGCTGGGATGAGAGTTTTGAATATGATGTCAAGGAGTCTGGACTTTATTCTAAAGGCAACTTTAAGGCATCATGGGTTTTTAAGCAGGTGACAGGATCAGATTTGTATTTTTTAAAAAATTACTCCAGCAACATTATGAATTAATGGTAGCAGAGCGTGGAGGATAACTCTCCAAGAGGGCTGGGTTATTTTAGTAATGTGAGTGGAAGCAATGAGGAGATAAACCAGGCAGGCAGTGATGAGGATGGAGATGAGGGGAAACAGGAAGGAGCTGGAGTCCATAGGACTCTGACATCAATTGAATCAGAGTGGTGGAGGGGTAACATAAAGGAAGGACTCAAATGGATTCTCATTTTTAGGCTTGGAATGCTATTCTTACAAAGTAATGAGTTCCCCATTTCTAGATGTTAGAAACCTTCAAGCAGAATGTGCATGGTTATCTGTCAGAGACTTTTACACTGAGGAGTTGCTTGGACTTCCGTGATCTCTAAGGTCCCTTACAACAGTAAGAAAATCTTATTTGCATTTTTATTACTAGAAAGTTAAACTATTGGGGAATTGTGTTAAATGAACAATTTCTCTAGAGACGAAATGTATAGATTTCCTTATTTCTGCAGTAACTTATACAGGCCCACAGAGATTTTCCAGTAACCATGTAACTCATATGTCATATCTAGACATGAGTAAATATCTAGACAAATTGTCTTAAATGTTGAGTTCAAAGTTTAAAATATGTGTATACACCTATCTCTCTCCCTTTCTCTCTCTATATGTACATGTGTATGAATGCTGAAAGTTCTCTATATATAAAGGTTTCTATAGTATATGCATATGGTTCCTATAATAAGTGTAGCTAAAACAAACCCCAAAGATTTAGGTAAAAATATATCTTGGGTCTAATATAAATCTCTCTGTATTAAGGCATTTAGTCCATCTGAAGCTGAAAATTATCACATTCAATCAATAGCCATTAATGGTGATCAGAAAGGAATTGGTCTGGAAAGCAGCCAAATGGAAAGATCACTTTGCAAAAAGAAACAAAGCCTTCATAATAAATACACAAAACACAAGTTCATAAACAGCAAAAATGATTGAGCCCAAAATGGCCAATTTAGTGAGTAAGATAGATAGGATAGAAAATATCACTCATTCCCATGGGGCCAAATTGTTGGACAATATTAGGAAGAACTATTTTTGGTGCCTTTCCATTTCCTCCTTGCTGCCCTTTCTGTGTCACGTTTTGAATACCAATCATTCTCATCCTGCTCAGCCTCCCTATTCCTGGTGCTCCACCAGACCTCATTCTTCCAATAGACCTGGGGTCTTCCTTTCTACTCCCTGGTCTAGAATATTATTCAATTTAAGGTGCTAATGACCGAAAATTTTAGAATATAACATATTTTATTTTTCTGCCCTGTAAACCTAAAGTGATAAATGATGGTGTGAATTTTAGACACCTCCATTAGTGGAAGGCATATTTTTGGTTGTAGTGAAGGAAGCCTTTTGAGTAAGTCTTCAAAGTATAGAACTTACAGGGAGCTGCCTATATTTATATGTATAACACTTTCCTTCCAAAATCATTCCTTATGTTATACCTGAGATATCATTCACTTATTTTTCATGGTGCAAACACATATCCCTCTCTTGACCCTTAAAAAAGAAAACGGGGTGGCGGGGGGGGATGTGTAGCAATCATCTGGTTCACATTCTTACCACAGTGATGACTTAGGGCATTCATAGGCATGCGACTTTCAGACTTTCCCCCCGTGTCATTTTTCCACTGTACCTCCTTTAGTGGGTGTGCTAATCACAATATCCTTAGTGCCATAATTCGTAAAATTTTCCATGACTATAAGGAGGCAGAGTTTCAATGCACTCCATGAATGAAAGTCCATTTTCTTTTGTTTTTTGCTTCCTCGTTCGGGTGCCAAACTTGCTGATAGTAAGTAATTTAATGGGCAAAGAGTAAACTATTATCCCTTTAATTGGTCTCCACTGGATAATTGATAGGAGGCTTTTTGAAATGCACTTATTATATAATTTACAGAGATTTGCGACTCTTTACTAAGTTATTGCCCATAAAATGCTTTGTTTAGTAATTGCTATCACCTATTTTATTGCTCTGCGTCAACAGCAGTCTCCTCTTCAGAGACTGCTTTCTCCAAGTGTAAGCCTTCTCTTCTACCTTTGAGGTTTCTCTTTAAGTTCTCTCTGAAATCTAGGTTCTCTTCGAGATTCCAGTGATTCTGCTGTTCTCCTCATTTGTAGAAAATAGCTTCGTAATTTTCAAGAAGATTGGAATCAGTAGACTTTGCTTCCCCACCCATTTCTCTCTTACTTCTGTAATTATCATATCCTATTGCTTTAGAGAAGTCCTCCTAAGATTCAAAACTCTAATTTTGTAATTTAGGTAATTATAAAATCTATGCTAATGAACAAGCCTGGTATTTAAATGTAGTACTTGTAATGTAGTATTTATTAGAATTCAAGAACATTTCCATCTTTTGTAATTTGTTACACAATCTGTCTGGGCCTCTATGCTAAACTATCCTGTACTTGATCTCCAGCCGCTTTTTTCTTCTAATAGCTCTAAGCTTTTTTCCTTAGGTCACTTAAAGTTGTCCTACTTCTATAACAGTTCAATGGCAGATTTCTGTTTCATATACTCGGGTCACCTACTTGTTCTCAAGTTTATGTTTCGTCCTTACTCAGAGTCACAGAACTTGTGAATGGCAAATGCAATTGATATCCTTTGTTACTTGGTAGGCAAGTAGCTAATTTAAGACTTAAGATAGTAGTGTAAATTATTATACATAACAGTTGTAAGTGAATGAATGCCAATCTTGTGATTTCACCTGTAGAAAGGAAATAGTTTTCTTACAAAGCTGTAACTATACACTGTTGGTAATAAAATATTCATGCTAATCATAGTGATAAAATTGTGAGAGTTAGAAATGCTGATATCCTTTTATCACCACTTCTCCCCCATGGTACTTAGTAGAACATGGAACTAGATATAAAATCCAGAACATTTTTTCTTTCCAATATTATTTTGTAGATCATTCTCATTCTAATTTTAACTAAAAAGTAAGCATTTTCTAAAACTATTTCTATTATCAATGAAAAATTGTGTTGACAACTCTACTACTTTGTCAGTGGTAAACTTGCTTTTGTTAGAAGAAATGATTTCAGTTGTTCAAACTAGATGGGGCAGAAGGTAAGCTTGCTAAGGAGATAGGTAAATCTAAATTTCTGGAGCATCTTTTTCTCTCTCAGTATAAATATTTAATTGTGCTGGGAGAAATTCTTCTGAAAAATTGAGACACAATGGGATTGATTCTTCCTATAATTAGGGCACTAGTTATATATATGAGAAAGGAACTAACACTTTTTAAGTCTTTCTAAGTGGTGGCTCTATTCTGAGCACTTTAGAATATTCCCTTTATCCTCACTATGTCCTACAAACTGTAGGTATTATCATTCCTATTTTACAGATGAGAAATTGAGGTTACATAACTTGTCCATGGTTGTACAATTTGTACAAGGAAGGACCAGAGTTACAACAGAGTGATAATTCTACAGCCGTCTTCATTTTCTTAAATTAGGCCCTTTTTACTCATTCTTGGGAAATCAGCCTTGCAATATATTATAAGGTCTATTTAGAGAGCCCTATGGCTTGGTGCATAAGGGTGTGGGCTCTGAGGTTGAACTATCTGGATTCAGAGCTCAGCCTTATCCCTCACTAACTGTGTAATCTTGGGCAATTACTTGGTGTTTCTGTGCCTCAGTTTCTTCAACTATGAAAAGGGAGTGATTATAATAATATCCATGCTATGGTGTGGTTAAAACCAAAAAACAAAACCCATTGTCCTTGAGTCAATTCTGACTCATAGCAACCCCATAGGACAGAGTAGAATTGCCCCATAGGGTTTCCAAGGAGCACCTGGTTGATTTGAACTGCACCAGGTAGTTAGCAGCTGTAGCTCTTAACCACTTTTGGTTAGCAGCTGTAGCTCTTAACCACTACGCCACCAGGGTTTCCATAGTGTAGTTAGTGAGGACTAAATAAAAGAATACATATACTCAGTCGAGTGGTTAATACATAGTAAGTGTTTAATAGATACTGCTTTGAAAGAGTTTGATTTCCTTGTAAAATTGGTCTTTTGTGGATAGAGAAAAATCTCTGGGCTGGAAGTTATTTTCCTTGTTCTACTCGTGTCCAGCCCATTTAGCAACCAGTGTTCTGTTTTAGAGCATTACTCAGTTTTACAGATTCATTTTTTCTTCTTCATGCATTATAGATTGATGGCCATAAATTCTTTGATAATTCTCCCTTGGAGAGGGGGAATCTAATTCTCCTTCCCTTGAATGAGAGCTAGACTTAGTGACTTGCTTGATGAATAGAAAGTGACTAAGACATATTTTAGAACTATTGAGGCTAAGTAATAGGAAGCCTTGCAGCTTATGCCCACCTCTTAGAATGCTTGCTCTGAGAGTTCTCACTTACCATGTAAGAAGTCTGACTGCCGAGTCCTCCATGTTGGAAAGGCTACATGTAGACGCTCTGGTCAGGAGGCCCAGCTAAGCCCAAACTTCCTGTCATTCCTGCCAAAGTGTCATACATGTAAGTAAGGCTATCTTGGACCCTCTAGACAAGACTATCTTCCAAGTGAGTTTCATTGACAGTCCTCAGGTGGCAGAAGAATCTCCCAGCTGAGCCCTGCCTGAATTCTTTTTTTAAAATTTTTCTTTATAGTACTTTAGGTGAAGGTCTACAGAACAAATATTTTCTCATTAAACAGTCAGTACACATGTTGTTTTATGACATTGGTTAACAACCCCACACATGTCAGAATGTTTCCTTCTCAGCCTTGGAGGACTTTTTTTTTTGGTGAAAATATACAAAGCCAAAGACACACCATTTCAAAAATTTCTACATGTACGATTCAGTGACGTTGATTATGTTCTTCCAGTTGTGCTGCTATTCTCACTTTAGATGAAGGTTTACAGAACAAAATAGTTTCTCATTAAACAGTTAGTACACATATTGTCCTATGAACCTGCCTGAATTCTAGACCCACAAAATCATGAAATATAATAAAATGGTTGTAGCTTTTGAGTCACTAAATTTTGGTATAATTTATTATATTAAAAAAAAAAAACTAAACTTTTTGCCGTCGAGTTGATTTCAACTCATAGCGACCTTATAGGACAGAGTAGAGCTGCCCCATAGGGTTTCCAAGGAGCACCTGGGGGATTTGAATGGCAGACCTTTCAGTTAGCAGCCAAGCTCTTAACCACTGCAACATCAGGGCTCCAATTTATTACATAGCAATGTAAAACTAAAATATTCATTTATTTATTTAAAAAGAAATTATTGTGCCAAGGACTTTTCTAGCCACGGCGGGTACATCAGTGAACAACCTAAGCAAGGTTCCTGCTCTTATGAAGCTTACATTAGTGAGGGAGACAGGCAATAAAAAAAGGAAACAAATGAACATGTATGTTAACTTCAGATATTCGTAAATATTACAAAGAAAAATCAAGCAAAGTAAAAAAATAGAGACTGACAGGTGTGGGGTAGGTGTGGCTATTTAGATAGTCTGGTTAAGAAAGTCCTCTGTGAGGATATCTTGTTTGAACAAAAATCAAATTGAAGTTTTAAAAGTATACACTCACTCTTTTATTAATCCATCCATCCATTCATTGAACAACCCTTTATTCACAACTACTCCGTGTCAGGCACTGTGCTAAGTGTTAAATAAGCCAATCATTAAACTCTTGTGATGCAAACAGACATGTAGAGATAATAACAGCATTGTACAGACATGTTATCAAAGAGATATGCACATGGAGTTTTGGGGCACGATAAAGTGGCACCTGGTCCAACCATGTGGAAGCCAGGAAGATATGCTACTTCTTTAAGTAATATGTCTTTCAAAGGCATCAACTTGGGAGATTGAATAGTCATTCAATGATACTACTATAGCTCAAAACACAACTGGAGCTTCTGTTTTGCTATTGTGCTCATAAGAGCACAGACCACAGGAACTGAATAGATATTTTTTAAATTAAAATTGCTTTAAGGTTCAGTTTATAAATCCTACAGGAAAATCTTTCTTGCTCCTTCTACTCCTCTCTTTTGAGCCCAAATGGGCTTATATAGTATGGTCATTCATTTCCCTTATTCATCAGAGTTGGCCCTGAATTTTTTTTTTCTGCTCTGCCAAATCAGATTCATCCTGAAAGAATGAAGTTTTGCCATTATGGAAGATATTCAAAAGAATATCTTGTTCACTTTATAGAATGGTCCAAAAAAGAAGTGTTAAAAATATTTTTAGCAGTAGTAACAGCAGAGCCAGCATGAGTGCAGGGCCTCCAGAAATGAATGAATGAAAGATGCCTCATTAGTTTGGATGTTTAATGTTTTTGTTTTCTGAAGAAGAGCAATTGCATATTACTTTATAGTCATGCCAGTGCAACGTGTTTCTCTTCATATATGGTCTTTCTGGCCTTGGGTTGATAGTCCTGCCAAAATAATTGGCCAGGCCACAATCTCGCAAAGCAATTGATTAGTTTACTATGCAAATAAGGTGTGTAAAACCACCCAATAGGATTAAGTGACCTTGCAAGGAATCGGTCAATTGCTATGCAAACTGAGTGATTGTGGTCTATGGCAGGGTGGCGGGGAGATTGGTCAGTTTGTGGTCTGGCTGGAAGGGCCATGCCTTGAAATTGATAAGCAGCCAAATTGACAAAAGTTTTTAGAGAGGCATGGAGAGAGAGAGAGAGAAGAAGGGAACCTCCTAAAATAGCTGTAATACAGGTCAAGATCTGAAACAATGAAGATGGTGAGAGACTGTGCAAGACAGTGCAAGACAGTGCAGCACAATGAGCTATGAGAACTGTGAGCTTTGGTGGGCTTACTGGGCCATGGAGCAAGGTGGCTGTGGTGGGCTTGCTGGTCTATGAGGAGAGAGATAGTTGAGTACCCTTGGGCAGAAAGTTTGCTGGCAGGGTGGGGTGTGTCTGGGTGCTTAGTGGAGCAAAAAGAGCTTAACACTTTCCCAAGATGAGCAGAGGACCAGTGAGGCCTAGCAGCAGAGCAGAAGCCTTGGGAGTTGTGCAGGCCTGCCGGGCAGTGTGGTAGTAGCTGAAGGCAGAGAACTGTACAGGGCAGACAGAAGGGCCATTAATGGCTAGCACAACAAAGGAGAGTTGAAAGAGAGCTGTCCTGGTTGCATGCTGACCTGACTGATGAACTGTATCCTGTCTCCTGAATTGTATCCTGTTACTTTGCTAATAAACCAAGTTAATCCTGAGTATGGTCTGTGAGTTCTGTGTGACCATTGCAACAAATTATCGAACCCCACGGAGAAGTAGAGAGTGACATTGTGGGGGGTGGCTGGTGTTAGAAATGGTGAAGAAATAGGAGAGTGGAGGTATATCTGACTCCACCACATAGGAATCAGCTTTGTGCTTCTCTTGATTCTCATCCCTCCTCCTGAATCTAGTCGGTTCTGATGCTAGATTACATCATTTCACAGAACCTCTCTTTCATTAGAACATAATATGGTAAACATTGATCTAGTCTAATTTCTTCATTTTACAGATAACATTATTGAAGCTTAGGGACTTGCCTGAATTCTAAAAGCTAGTTAGCCAAATAATTGCATCTTACATCCAGATTTCTGCCCATTTAATCAATGCTATTTCCAATGAATAACTTTTTTTACTTCTGTTTGTTGTTTTCCTATAAACTTTCCTTTTTTCCCCTCTAATTTGCTGCTGCTTTTCTTCTTTTGGATCATAAACCAAATATTTCTGCTAAAAATGATAGTAAGTAGGCTCTTCTTAAGGGCCGTAGGTGTTTTCTTCTGATTGGAGTACTTCAGCTCAAATGCATGCATTTTGTGACACTTAGAAAACTTTCTTTTCTTTTGTTACTTCCAGGATCCTGACTGTGCTCTATAGAATTAAGCTGGCTGAATTCAGAGGGATTCTCCAGCCAGGCAATATTTTACTGGAGACAGAAACATAAAGAAGAAAAATAAAAAGCTAACAACCGACATTGCCCAGAATATGTAGCAGAAATTATTATACTTCCATTCTGAAGAATAAACACTTGTTAATTAAAATGAAACTTATAGATTACTGATAATGTTGGTGCAGTCTGAGTCTTTGTTAAGAAAAGTAAGCTATAGGGAGGTGGGACTAAGATGGTGCAGTAGTCAGATGCTTCTGGTGGTCCCTCTTACAGTAAAGAGTCAAAAAAAAAAAAAAAAAAAAACAAGTGAATTGATTATATATGACAATCTAGGATCCCTGAACATCCAAGGAAAAGGTGACGAATTGGATTGAGTGGCAGGGGGAGGGAGAGACAGTTCAGAAGCAGCAAGGAGCTTCTAGAGTTTCCAGATGTGACCTGGTGGGAGCTGGCGCCCTTCAGCCCAGATAAGTTCACGTGTGTGGTGAGAAAAGCAGTGGCACCTGGGAGGCATTTTTCCCATTGGGAGAGACCCAGTGGCAGAAAGTCTACTTGGGCATCCAGAACCAGTGAAAAGCAGCACTCAATCAGCAAAAGATAAGTAGTTGCATCTGGCCTACTACACAGATCAAAAAACATCTCCTTTGGGAAAAAACTCTCCCATCTGCTTCCCCACTCCCCACTCTACACTGGGTCCTGGGCCAGCTTCTGTGATTGCTGAGTCTCCTGGGATGGAAGTAGGACCTGTCATGTGCTCTGAGCCATTCTCCTGGCTTTGGAGAGGGAACAAATTAACAAACAGGGAAAAAATAATCTACTGGCTCCCCTAAGCCAGGAACTCAGGGTAGGCACAGATCCTTTGCCTAGGCACAGGCATAAGGGGTCCACAGACTTTGAATGACTTTCACCCCTGCATAGACCTGTGTGAGCCCATTTCAACAGCATTGGCCCTTGTTACCACCATACAACAGGGTATATAGCTGACGTCTAACTTCAACGGTTTCAGCTATACAGTGAAGTGGCAGGTTTGTGACATTTGACACTGCTCTGCCCATTAAGCAGGGTCCTCACCTACCCACATCAGGGGCCTGAGGACTGGTGGCTCCACCCATGCCACCTAGCCACCTGGGACAGGGGTCCAATAATAAGTGATGCCCTCCAGTACTTACAGCTAACAGCACTGAGTGCTCGTAGTCCAGCTGCAAAACCCACCCACCTATGCGCTCTAGGGAACAGGGACACGCTTTCCTCCCAGACACTCAGGGGCAGCCGTCAGCTCCTTGCCTTGTTCAGTGCTTGACCCCCTACTGCAGCCAGATACCTGTGCCTACACCGATCATCCATGCTTGTCTAGGTGCTGTAAGTGACAGCCTGCACCACATACTTGGTGACCGACTACCTGGACACCTCATAAAAATAAACAAACTCCTGAGCTTGCATACCTAGTAACAGCTCTAATCACCTGGTGACAGGACGTCAGAGCTTCAAAGGTGCCAATAATCAAACTAGCTCACATGAGCAGCCTACTTGGGCATATCAAAACAAAATAAAACAAGAAGCTAGGACACAGTAAGAAAACATAAAATAAATAAATATAATAACTTATTGATGGCTTGGAGACAACAGTCAATATCAAATCACATAAAGAGGCAGACCATGATGGTTTCAGCAAGCTCCCAAAATAAAGAATCAAGACACTTTCTAGAGGAAGAGAATTTCTTGGAATTACTGGAGGTAGAATACAAAAGATTAATATACAGAACTCTTAAAGAGATCAGGAAAAATGAAGACCAAGCCAAGTGTCAAGGATTGAATTACGTCCCCCCAAAAATGTGTGTATCAGTTTGGCTGGGCCATGATTCCCAGTATTGTGTGGTTGTCCTCCATTTTGTGACCGTAATTTTATGTTAAAGAGGATTAGGGTGGGATTGTAACACCCTTACTAAGGTTGCATCCCCTGTCCAATGTAAAGGGAGTTTCCCTGGGAAGTGGCCTGTACTACCTTTTATCTCTTGTAAGAGATAAAAGGAAAGGGAAGCAAGCAGAAGGTCAGGGACCTCATACCACCAAGAAAGCAACACCAGAAGCAGAGCACGTCCTTTGGACGTGGGGCCACTGAGCCTGAAAATCTCCTCGACCAGGGGAAGATTGATGAGAAGAACTTTCCTCCAGAGCCAACAGAGATAGAAAGCCTTCCCCTGGAGCTGATGCCCTGAAAGTAGGACCTTTAGCCTACTTTACTGTGAGGAAATAAATTTCTCTTTGTTAAAGCCATCCACTTGTGGTATTTCTGTTACAGCAGCACTAGATGACTAAGACATCAAGGAACACACAGACAGAGCAATAGAGGATCTTAAGTAGATTATTAAAGAGCATAATAACAAATTTAATAGGCTGCAAGAATCCACAGAGAGACAGCAATCAGAAATCCAGAAGATTAACAATAAAATTTCAGAATTAGACAACTTGATAGAAAGTCATAGGAGCAGAAATGAGGCAGTAGAAGTCAGAATTAGTGAGATTGAAGATAAAGCACTTGGCAAAAACTTATTTTAGGAAAAATCAGAAAAAAAGAATTAAAACAAACAAACAAACAAAAAAATGAAGAAACCCTAAGAATTATGTGGGACTCTATCAAGAGGAATAACTTACAAGTGATTGGAGTACCAGAACAGAGGAGATAACAGAAGATACAGAGAAAATTGCTGAAGATTTGTTGGCTGAAAACTTCCCGGATATCATGAAAGATTAGAAGATTTCTATCCAAGATGCTCATCGGACCCCACATAAAGTAGATAACAAAAGAAACTCACCAAGACATATTATAATCAAACTTGCCAAAACCAAAGATAAAGAGAGAATTTTAAGAGTGGCTAAGGATAAATGAAAAGTTATCTACAAAAGAGAGTCAATTAGACTAAGATTGGACTACTCAGCAGAAATCGTGGAAGCAAGAAGGCAATCGGATGACATATAAAAAGCCTTGAAGGAAAAAATTGTCAGCCAAGAATTCCATATCCAGCAAAACTGTCTCTCAAATATGATGGCGAAATTAGGGCATTTCCAGATAAACAGAAGTTAGGGAATTTGCAAAAACCAAAACAAAATTACAAGAAATACTAAAAGGAGTCCTCCAGTTAGAAAATCAACAACATCAGATAACAACCTGAGACTAGAACACCGGACAGAGCAACCAGATATCAACCCAGACAGTGAAGTAACAAAAATAAATCAAAGCTAAAACACTGAAAATAGAGAAACAGAGGTGTCAATATGTGATAGATGACAACATTAAAACAAAAAAGAAGGACTAAAAAATGTAGTCATAGATTTTTCATAGGGAGGGGAAGTCAAGGCAATATAAAGAAATAAAAGCATGTTTTAAACTTAGAAACATAGGGGTAAATATTAAGGTAACCACAAAGGAAACTAATAATCCTACACATTAAAATAAAAAACAAGAAAAATATGAAGACTCAGCAAATACAAAATCAACAACAATGAAAAAGATGAAAAGAAAATACATAAATAAAAACAACGCAGCACAGAAAATTAAGCAGAACAAAGAAACTGTCAACAACAACACACACAAAGACATCAAAATGACAGCACTAAACTCATACCTATCAATAATTATGCAAATTTAAATGGACTAAATGTACCAATAAAGAGACAGACACTGGCAGAATGGGTAAAAAAACAAAATCTGCCTATATGGTGCCTACAAGAGACACACATTAGACTTAAAGACACAAACAAACTAAAACTCAAAGGATGAGAAAAAATATATCAAGCAAACAATACTCAGAAACAACAGGAGTGGCAATATCAATCTCTGACAAAATAGACTTTAAAGTAAAATCCACCACAAAGGATAAGGAAGGACACTACATAATGATTAAAGGGTCAGTACACCAGGAGGGCATAACCATAATAAATGTTTATGCACCCAATGACAGGGCTCCAAAATACACTCTAACAGCATTGAAAAGAGAAACAGACAACTCCACAATAATAGTACGAGACTGCAACACACCACTTTTGGTGAAGGACAGAACGTCCAGAAAGAAGCTCAACAAAGACACTGAAGATCTAAATGCCACAATCCACAAACTTGATCTCATGGACATATACCAAACACTCCACCCAATAGCAGCCAAGTATGCTTTCTTTTCTAAAGTATATGGAATATTCTCCAGCATAGACCATGTATTAGGTCATAAAGCAAGCCTTAACAGAATCCAAAGCACTGAAATATTACAAAGCAACTTTTCTGACCATAAAGCCATAAAAGTAGAAATCAATAACAGAAAAATCAAGGAAAAAAAATCAAACACATGGAAACTGAACATCTTGTTCAAAAACTACTGGGTTATAGAAGAAATTAAGGATAGAATAAAGAAATTCATAGAATCAAATGAGAATGAAAACACACCCTACCAGAACCTTTGGGACACAGCAAAAGCAGTGCTCAGAGGTCAGTTTATAGCAATAAATGCACACATCCAAAATGAAGAAAGGGCCAAAAACAAAACATTAATCCTACAACTTGAATAAGTAGAAAGAGAGCAGCAAAAGAAGCCCTCGAGTGCCAAAAGAAAGGAAATGATAAGAATTAGAACAGAGTTAAATGAAATAGAGAATAGAAAAACAATGGAAAGAGTTAACAAGACCAAAATCTGGTTCTTTGAAAAGATCAACAAAATTGATAAACCGCTGGCCAAACGGACAAAAGAAAAACAGGAGAGGAAGCAGATAACCCGTATAAGAAATGAGATGGGTGATATCACAACAGACCCAACTGAAATTAAAAGAATCATAGCATAATACTATGAAAAATTGTACTCTAACAAATTTGAAAACCTAGAGGAAATGGACAAATTTCTAGAATCTCTCTACCTACCTAAACGAACACAAACAGAGGCAGACCAACTAAATAAACCCATAACAAAAGAAGAGATTGAAAAAGTAATTAAAAAACTCCCAACAAAAAAAAGCCCTGGCCTGTATGGTTTCACTGGAGAATTTTACCAAACTTTCAGAGAAGAGTTAACACCACTACTGCTAAAGGTATTTCAGAGCATAGAAAAGGATGGAATACTCCCAAACTCATTCTATGAAGCCAGCATAACCCTGATACCAAAACCAGGTAAAGACAACACAAACAAAGAAAATTACATACCAATATCCCTCATGAACATTGACACAAAAATCCTCAACAAAATTCCAGCCAATAGAATTCAACAATATATCAAAAAAATAATTCACCATGATCAAGTGGGATTTATACCAGGTATGCAGGGATGGTTCAGCATTAGAAAAATAATCAATGTAATCTATCGCATAAGTAAAACAAAGGACAAGAGCTACATGATCTTATCAATTGATGAAAAAAGGCATTTGACAAAGTCTAACACCCATTCATGATAAAAACTCTCAGCAAAATAGGAAAAGAAGGGAAATTCCTGAACATAATAAAGGGCATTTTTACAAAGCCAACAGCCAACATCACCCTTAATGGAGAGAGTCTGAAAGCATTCCTCTTCAGACTGGGAAGCAGGCAAGGATGCCCTTTATTACCATTCTATTTCAACATTCTGCTGGAGGTCCTAGCCAGAGCAATTAGGCTAGAAAAAGAAATAAAGGGCACCCTGATTGGTAAAGAAGAAGTAAAAGTATCTCTATTTGCACATAATATGATCTCATACACAGAAAACCCCAAGGAATCCACAAGAAAACTACTGGAGCTAATAGAAGAGTTCAGCAAAGTTTCAGGATATAAGATAAAAACACAAAAATCAGCTGGATTCCTCTACAACAACAAAGAGAACTTCAAAGAGGAAATCACTAAATCAGTACCATTATAATAGCCCACAAGGAGATCAAATACTTAGGAATAACTCTAACCAGAGACATAAAAGGCCTATATGATGAAAACTACAAGACACTACTGCAAGACACCAAAGGAGACCTACATAAGTGGAAAAACCTACCTTGCTCATGGATAGGAAGAGTCAACATTGTGAAAATGTCAATTCTACCCAAACCTATCTACAGATACAATGCAATCCTGATCCAAATTCCACCAGCATTTTTTAATGAGGTGGAGAAACAAATCACCAACTTCATATGGAAAGGGAAGAGGCCCTGAATAATTAAAGTATTACTCAAGAAGAAGAACAAAGTGGGAGGCCTCACACTACCTGATTTTAGAACCTATTATACCATCATGGTAGTCAAAATAGCCTGGTACTGGTACAACAACAGATACATAGACCAATGGAACAGAATTGAGAATCCAGGCATAAATTTACCCACCTATGAGCAGCTGATATTTGACAAAGGCCCGAAGTCCATTAATTGGGGAAAAGACAGTCTCTTTAACAAATGGTGCTGGCATAACTGGATATCCATCTGCAAAAAACTGAAACAAGACCCATACCTCACACCATGCACAAAAACTAACTCAAAATGGTTCAAAGACTTAAATATAAAATTGAAAACGATAAAGATCATGGAAGAAAAAATAGGGACAATGCGAGGAGCCCTAATACATGGCATAAACACAATACAAACCATAGGTAACAATGCACAAGCACCAGAAGAGATCCTAGATAAATGGGAGCTCCTAAAAATCAAACACTTATGCTCATCAGAAGACTTCACCAAAAGAGTAAAAAGACAACCTACAGACCGGGAAAAAAATTTTGGCTATGACAAATCTGATCAGCGTCTAATGTTTAAAATCTACAAGATACTGCAAAACCTGAACAACAAAAAGACAAATAACCCAATTAAAAAATTGGCAAAGCATATGAACAGGCAGTTCGCCAAAGAAGTCATTCAAGCCGCTAAGGGACACATGAGGAAATGTTCACGATCATTAGCCACTAGAGAAATGCAAATCAAAACTACAACGAGACACCATCTTACCCCAACAAGGCTATCATTAATGCAAAAAACACAAAATAATAGATGTTGGAGAAGTTGTGGAGAGACTGGAACACTTACACATGGTTGGTGGGAATATAAAATGGCACAACCACTTTCAAAATCGATTTAGCGCTTCCTTAAAAAGCTAGAAATAGAAGTACCATAGGATCCAGCAATACCACTCCTTGGAAAACATCCTAGAGAAATAAGAGCCTTCACAAGAATAGATATATGCACACCCAGGTTCATTGCAGCACTGTTTACAATAGCAAAAAGATGGAAACAACCTAGGTGCCCACCAATGTACGAATGGATGAACAAATTATCATATATTCACACAATGGAATACTACGCAACAATAAACAACAATGATGACTCTGTGAAACATCTTACGACATGGAGGAATCTGGAAGGCATTATGCTGGGTAAATTTAGTCAGTTGCAAAAGGACAAATATTGTATAAGACCACTATTATAAGAACTCAAGAAAAGGTTTAAACAGAAGAAAACATTCTCTGATGGTTACGAAGGTGGGGAGGGAGGGTGAAGTTTATTCAGTGATAGTAGAGAAGAATTAGGTGAAGGGAAGGACAGCACACACTACAGGGGAAGTCAGCACAAGTGGACTAAACCAAAGACAAGAAGTTTCCTGAATACAACCAAGCACTTCGAGGGACAGAGTAGCAGGGGTGGGGGTCTGGGGACCACAGTTTCAGGGGACATCTAGGTCAATTAGCATAACAAAGTTTATTAAGAAAATGTTCTGTATCCTACTTTGGTGAGTGGTGTCTGGGGTCTTAAAAGCTTGCAAGTGGCCATCAAAGATGCATCAATTGGTCCCAACCACCTGGAGTAAAGGAGAATGAAGAACACCAAAGACACAAGGAAAGTATTAGCCCAAGAGACAGAAAGGGCCACATAAACCAGAGACTTCATCAGCCTGAGACCAGAAGAACTAGATGGTTCCTGGATATCACCTTTGACCACCCTGACAGGGAACACAACAGAGAGTTCCATATGGAGCAGGAGAAATGTTGGGTGCAGAACTCAAATTCTAGTAAGAAGACCAGACTTAATTGTTTGATTGAGACTGGAGGAACCCGGAAGACATGGCCCCCAAACTCTCTGATAGCCCAAAACTAAACCCATTCTGGAGCCCCACTCTTCAGACAAAGATTAGACTGGACTATGGGACATAAAATGGTACTGGTGAAGACTGTGCATCTCAGCTCAAGTAGCTACATGAGACTAAATGGGCAGCTCCTGTCCAGAGGCGAGATGAGAAGGCAGAGACGGTCAGGAGCTGGTTGAATGGACATGGGAGATCAGGGGTGGAAAGGAGGAGTGTGCTGTCACAGTATAGGTAGAGCAATTAGGGTCACATAACAATATATGTATAAATTTTTGTATGAAAGACTATCGAATTGTAAACTTCCACTTAAAGCACAACAATAAAAAAAAAAAAAAGAAATGTAAGCTATAGGAAAAGTGGAAGTCTAGGAAATTAAATATATTTTAACACACAAACACTACCAACTTTAATCAATAATATCTGACTTACATAATGATTATTCTTTATGACATATATGTAATGAATCTCAATTCTGTTTAATTATTCATATAACCTTGAGCTACTCACTTAATCTTTCAGAGCCTTTTTTCATCTGTAACTTAAAGGGATTGAATTAAATCATCTCTAAATGTGGGGACTAGAGTAGGGGTGAAAATAACTGCGGTCTAAACTTGGGGTAGGCAAACTTTTTTTGTAAAGGGCCAGATGGTAATTATTTTACATTTTGTAGATCAAATGGTCTATATCAAAACTGCTCAACTTGTCTTTGTGGCATGAAAGCAGCCATAGAGAACATGTAAACAAATGGGCCTGGCTGTGTATTTTCCTACAAATAATGTGGGTTGCAGTTTGCCAATTTCTGGTCTAGACAATCAATACACTGTCCCTGATTTACATACATATGACCTGAAATTATCTCATACAAAAAAATGACCTGTTATATAGGCATGGCAGCTCCTCCATGGCAGCTATCGGCAGCACTGGTGCAATCTCCATTCCTCCCATATCTTCTGCTGCAGGAATCCCTGTACTTTTTTTTTAATCCTTGTCTTCCTTTTACAGGAGACTTTTACAAGAGCCCATTCTCCAACCCTACGGCAGAAAATATCACAAGCTATTCAGAGGATTTTAAGGGTATTGATAAAACTACCTCTTTCACATTTTAAGCTTCTGTAAGTATATTGATTAGGAAGGCTTTCAGCTGCAAGTAATTAAAAAAAAAAGACTAGGAATGACTTAATCATCAGGGCATTTGTCATTTTCTTAACAAGAAGTCTGAAAATAGGCGGCAGTTCAGTGACTCAGTTAAGGCCCTGGCTCTTTTCATTCTGCCATTCCACCACCCTCAGCTTGGATTTGTTCTCCAACTTAAAGCCCCATTGGGACAAGATGGCTGCCACAGCTTTAGGCATCATTCCTTCACACAAGTGTCTTAAGCAGAAAAGGAGGGAAGGGAGTAAAAAAGCCTTCTTCTTAGACATTCTTCTCTTTTATCAGGAAAGAAAATCTTTGTCAAAAACCTTCTAGTAGAATTACTTCTTCCTGATCAGAAATAGGTCACCTGCCTACTTCCAGATCAATCACTGACAAAAGGGAATGGGGTGTCCATGACTGCCTTAGACCAGAGGTTGACAAACTATGGCCCATGGGGCCAAACCTATCCTGACACCTGTTTTTGTAATTAAAGTTTTATTGGAACACAACCATACCATTCATGTACCTATTGTCCACAGCTGCTTTTTGTGCTACTACAGCAATGTTGATTAATTCTGACAGAGACCATATGGCCTGCAGAGCCTAAAATATTTATGACTTTTTACAGAAAAAGTTTGCTATTCTCTGACATAGGCTATGATTTATCCCCTAAGGCTGGGCACAAACAAAATCAGGGTTCTTTAATCAGAAAGAAGCAAGAATGGCTCTTGAGAAGGCAACTGATAGTGACCTCCACCATCATTTATATGGTAAGCGAATGCAAATTCCAACAAATAGCCAAACAGATGTACTTTTTGAAAATGCTTTTCCAAATTCTCAGCTCGGACCCTTGTTGTTTCTGTTGCCATTCCATTCAATCCTTAATAACATCCCTACTCTCTGATGTCTTCTCTCTCAATACTTTCTTTCAGCTTTTGACAATTTAAGAAGAACTTTTCAAGTCAAACACCCTGTAGGGAGTGTAAAGTGGAAGTCAATAACTGAGTGAAACTGAATTTCAAAATTTTTCATTCTCCCACATATGATAAGGTACCTCCCTGCTCTCACTTCTCTTGTGTCTGATTTTGTTTCCTGGCAGGGCACTGTAGGCCTGGCTGGTATTTTCCTCAGGGTCTGAGCTACTCACGTCAGAGCTGAGGTAGAATCTCAGGAAAAAAGTGTCCTACAGAGATATTGGTAAGCAATTAGAAAGCATGCCACCAAATTCTAGGTAAAAATATGTGTCTATCTTTCAGAAAATTTGAAACAGAAGAAAGGGAGGAGCTAGAGGAATTTCCTGAGCTCCATGAGTTCAGGTTCTATGACTTCATGTGTTGCTTGTGAGTTTGTGCTGTGGCCAGTTAAAAGGACCTATGAGAGTAGGAACAGTTTCTTATCATAACATAAATCTCCTACTCCTCCCCCTGCTCCCAAATCCTGCATATTTTCATCCAGGTGCAGCAACAGTAGCTTTTAAAAATAGAGGCACTGAACAAGGAACAAGGGTCTGGTACATGAAGGAGACTGTCCCACTTTGTTCAACAGCCATTAGAGGTTAGTTTCAACTTTTCAGATCTAATCTTATTGAGAGGTTTAACCCACAGTTTGATGAAAAATTAAACCAATGTGAATTTTTTTTTTTTTTTAATTGACTTGATGGCAATGAGGTTTTGGAAATTTTATCACAAAAAGAAAAAAACCTAAAAACAAATATTGAACTACATTAATAATATGCATGCCGACTTATTTTGGGATAAATGTATTGATGTCAGCAACTTTGCAATGCATAAAAATATAAGAAGAATTGAAGGGATGGATATACGGATGGATAGTTGGAGAGTGATGTGATAAAGCAAGTAAAGTAAAATGTTAATGGCAGAAACTAGGTGGTGGGAATATGGATGTTCAGGCTACAATACTTTCTACTTTTTAGTATGCATTAAAAATTTTAATGATGAAATTTTGGAAAAAATACAGACAGATATAAGGTAGAAAGTCTTTATAATCCCGCCTCCCAAGAATAACCATGGTTAAGTTAGTTGTATATTCCTCCACATAATTTTCTACCATATACACATATTCTTAAATGGGATACAACTATATACATATCATTCTGTACTCACTATTTTCATTTAAGCATTTATCTTGGGCATTTTCCATGACTTTCTTTTTAATGTGGCTGCATAATATACCATCGTATGTTTTATAATATGTTATAAATTATTTATATAATAATTTATTTAATCAAGATTGTATTGAATGAAATTTTAGTTGTATACAAGGGTTTTGTTTGTTGTTTGTTTTTTACTATTACAAATTTTGAGGCAATGGATATCATTACACATACATCTTTGTGTACTTGTGTGAGTCTATCTGTGGGATAATTTGCTAGAAATGGAATTCCTGGGTTAAAAATATTGTGCCAGTTTGTATTCCCACCACTAGTGTATGAGAATGCTTGGGTCCCCACCTTCTCCAACACTAATCATTACTGATTTTGTTTTAATTTTTTTTTTTTTTTTTTTACTTTTTTTAAATTGTACTTCAGGTGAA
Source organism: Dugong dugon (assembly GCA_030035585.1). NCBI lineage: Eukaryota > Metazoa > Chordata > Mammalia > Sirenia > Dugongidae > Dugong > Dugong dugon. The sequence goes on from CM057465.1 coordinate 50,186,612, forward strand.
GGCTTACAGAACAAATAGTTTCTCATGAAACAGTAATATACATATTCTTTTATGACATTGGTTAACAACCCCACAACATGTCAACCCTTTAACTTCTCAACCTTTTTTTTTGGTGAAAATACACATAGCCAAAGATACACCATTTCAAAAATTTCTACATGCCTAATGTGAAATTTTGGAATACAGAATATCTATGAGTTAGGACACATAGACCGTCTATGACCCATTTTGTGGCTGAAACTTCAATTCAAAGATGAAACAGTTCAATTGAATTGATCTGGTTACACCTCTTTCCTTGGAAATAATAGCCTGAAGGACAGGAAGGATTAAATAAAACTTCCAGGGTTTCACTAAAAAAAAATTCATCTGGAACTCTCAGCCCTCCCATTTCTCCTTGCTCTCCCTTGCTCATGCCCTCTCTGCAGTGACCATTAAAGTTTTGCTCCGGTAGCAACTGTCACTCTCTACCCCCCGTCCCCTGCCCAATTGGCTCTGGTTCATCCACCCTTCCTCTCACTGCAGCTATTACTCCTTCTGTTCTCACAGAGGTGTGGAAGGGTTCCCTCCTCACCACTGCTTACAGTTCTGTTTTTGGTTCCCCAGGTTAGCCTGACTCTTAGTTTACAGTCACACTGCCGAAGAATCTGGAGCATTTCCTAGGGCCTGAGCAGAAGTGAGTTTCAGTGACACAATCATATGTCTTCCTAAAAAGTTTTCTTCCTCACTACTAATAACAAGGATCACAGGATGAATTCTAGACATTTTGACTGCCTCCTACTCCAGGTGGGGTGGTACATCTCCCCTTTTTTTTTTGGATGGGAGAGTGTCAATTATGATTTCCCAGGCTTTCCGTCTCATATTTCTCTCAAGAGGACTAGCAAGTTCAAGAGCAACTGCAACTCCTGGAAGCCTGTGCTTTTATCACCAGTTCCCAGTGTAGGTATGCTGATTGGATTCCCTTCACCTCCCATCTTTTCTCATCCCCTCACCCCCAATACACTAGTGTCTTAGAGTAAAGCCATTAACATGTCATGTTTAACTTTGGCTTTTCTGATCTTGAAAAAAATGGTTGTCTGTATTTTCTAATTATCTCTTCACTTTCTATTCAGAATATCTCATCTTCAACATGTATTAGCAGACTTGGGACAACATTGTTGGTGTCAGTTGCCTTCAAGTCGATTCCGACTCATGGTGACTCCATGAGTGCAGAGTAGAACTGTACTCCGCAGGGTTTTCAAAGCTGTGACCTTTTGCAAGCAGATAATCAGGCCTGTCTTCCAAGGCACCTCTGTGAGGGTTTGAACCACCAACCTTTCAGCTAGTAGTTGAGCCCTTAACCATTTATGTCACCCAGGGACCCTTGGGACCACAGAGGAGGGGCTAAAGCATGTGTGGTTGGATATGGAGGTAGGGGTAGGCTCAATACTCATGATACTGGTATTCAGTCACTCATTCACTTAATAAACAGAGCCCTGGTTGCACAATGGTTAAGCACTTGGCTGCTAACTGAAAGGTTGTTGGTTTGAACCCACTCAGTGGCTCTGCTGGAAAAAGACCTGGTGATCTGCTCCTGTAAAGATTACAGCCTGGAAAACCACATGGGACAGTTCTACTCTGTCACATGGGATCTCTATGAGTCAAAATCTACTCAATGGCACCTAACAACAACATTTACTTATTAGATTTTTATTAAATAGTTTCTATGTTTAAGACAATTTGTTAATGGTACTGGAGACTATAAAGATGCAAGAGGCACAGCAAATGCTTCAAACAGTAGTACAGAGAGTGGTATAATTTTCTGCAGGTATTAATAAATAGAACTGAGTAAATTTGAAGTAGAATTTGTATGCTAGAATTAGAAATTTGGAAATCATCCTCACAGACATGAAATTTGAAATTTTGTGAAAGGCATTAATTCCTTTAGTCAACAAAAATTTATTAAGAACCACACAGCAACAACAACAACATGTTTCTTGTGTCCCTGGGTAGTGCATACATTTAAGTGCTCGGTTGCTAACTAAAAGATTGTTGGTTCAAGTCCATCCAGAGGCACCACAAAAGAAAGTCCTGACAATCTACTTCCAAAAAATCAGCCATTGAAAACCCTATGGAGCACAGTTCTACTCTGATACACGTGGGGTTGCTATGTGTTGAAAGTGACTTGATAATGATTTTTTTTATGTTCCTTGTAAAATATGAATAAACAAAACAAAGGTTTTTGCCTTTATGGAGTTTTTAATCTAGCAGGGGGAGATAGACCATAAACAATTAATTATCATATGTTAGAATGTAATAAATCGTATAGAAACCAAAAGCAGAACAGGGTAAGGGGCACTAGGAATCCAGAGTTGGGATTGTCAGTGTAGGACTTGCTAAGGAGTTTGCTTGCCTGGAGACTTGGTGATGATGGAATTAGCTATGTGAATATCTGGGGGAAGAACATTCCAAGGAGTGGGAACAACCATGCAAGAGTACTAAGGTGGGAGCATGCCTAAGACGGGATCATGTTCAAGGGACAATAAGGAGGCCAGTGTGGCTGGGACTGGGGTGGGGGGAGGTGGTAGGAGTTGAGGATAGAGAAGTAATGGGAGAAGAGATTATTTTGAGAACTTTGTTTTTTACTCTGAGGAAAATGGAAACCATGCAAGGTTTTAAGTACAGTAGTGACATGATGTAACATATTTAAAAAAGAAACCCTCTAGATATAGAAAACACACGCAAGCAGGCAAGAGTAGAAACAGGGATACTTGCTAGGAGGCTGTTCTGTTAGTCTCCAGGCAAGCGGTGGTGGTGGCTTAGACCAGAGTAGTAGCAGTGGAGGTGGTAGGAAGTGGCTAGATTTTCTAAAATATATTTTAAAGGTAGAGCCAACAATTTCCTGAAGGATTAGAGGTGGGGTGGAGAATAGAGGAGGGAAGAATGACTCCAAAGTTTATGACCTGACCACCTGGACTGATGGAGTGCCATCATGGGAGTGACTTTGCATGGAAGAGTTTTTTTTTTTTTTTTTGTAAGATCTGGAGCTCAGTTCTGAGCACACTGAGTTATCTCTGTTATCATCACAATTCATTTTTAAAATTGCACAAGTCAGGGCCATGGAAAGCATGACTCGATGATACGGTGTCTGTCACAAAGTGTTGGCTCAGCGTGGGTGTGTCCTTTTAGGTGTGGAAGGAAAAAGAGGATGCAGGATTGTGAGAATGCTCTTCATGGCCCCCACCTGTGCAACATTAAAAACTCAACCGTCATGATAATAGAGCTAACAGTTATTGAACTCTTCCTATATACCAGGCATGTTGCATGTTAACTCATGCTTACGTGTGTAATTGAAGGAATTAATAAATTTTAGTTAGAAGCTAGTGAAAGCAAGGGTGTAATTTCTTCCCTGTTCAATCATGGAACCCTGTCTTCTATCCTGCACTCCAGGTTGAGAGTGCTGGAGTGCTTTAAAACCTGGAGTGCTTTTCAGTTTATAAGCACCATTTACATGCATTAGTCATCCACAACGGTCTTAAGGGGTAGCTCACTGGGGTTATCCTTTCAATTCTCAGAGGGCTAGAGTGACTTGACCAAGGTAAAATTAGCATTTCAAGGTTCCAGGCTCTCTGAAATCAAGGGCAGCAATTTTCCAATACCTTTCTGCTGCCCAACTTTTTATTTGGAACACTTTCAAACCTACAAAATGTTAGGATAGTACAATGAACACTTGTAAATCCTTTATCTAGTTCACCAATTGTTATTTTGCCACATAGAACTTATGTCTTTACACACACACACACATACACACACACACTTTTTTGTGAACTATCTGAAGGTAAGTTTTAGACATCCTGACACCTACAAGTACATTTTACCTGTATCACTTAATAACGACATTCTCTTACATAAATCTTTTCGCAGCCAAGAAACCTAATGATAATTCAATAACATCATCTAACATACTATCTCTAATTAAATTTCTATAATTGCTCCAGATTTCTTTTATAGCTGTTATTTTTCTCCTAGATAGGAGCCAATCTAGGCTCATGCACAGCATTTGAATGCTGTGTCTTTCATTTCTTTTAACAAAAAACAATCCCCTCGTTTTTTTTTAGTGCAGTTATTTTTTTGAAATATCCAGGTCAATATGCCATAAATAGTGTCCCAAATTCTGTATTTATTTGATTATTTCTTCACAATTAGACTTAGGTTAAAATATTTTTGGCAAGAATAGAGCATAGATGATGTGTCCTTCTTATTACATCATATCAGGAAGCACAGAATGCCAGATTGCTTCACTGTTGATGACGCTAAGTTTGTTTGATCACTTGATTAAGACGGTGACTGCCAAATTTCTCCATTGTAAAGATAAACTATTCCCCTTTTAATTAATAAATTATCTGTGGAATAACAGTTTGAGATCAAGGTTTTAGCAACCATTGATGATCCTTGCTTGAATTAGTTACTATATTTGTGGCTACCTCCATTACCTTCCTGTGATGCCTAAAGACCCGCAACCTTCTACTTCCTAAAGCTTTTCTTCCCGTACTCTCAGACCACTGAGTCTAGTATATTCCCCTGTGAGCAGCAGCCATGCAGTAATGGAAGGAGCAAGAAGGGAGCCATAGGATCAGATAATAGAGGATTGATTGGTGTGTTCCAGAAGTGCTGGGCAGGGCATATTATTTGAAGCAGAAGGGCTACTTTGGTGACAGAAACTTTCAATTCTGTAGTTTTCGGGTAGCCACAATTCGTGTTACCTAACCTTCCCATCAAAATATTTTTTTTTAGGGGGAGGAGAAGGAAAGAGAATTAAGACAAGATATATTTGATGTAAATCTATTTTTTAACCCCCTTAACAATTGTTATCTATACTCTTTACCTTCTTTTTCTTCCCTCTTGTTTTCTATTCTTCTCTCTTTCTAGAAGTCCCTTCCTTTTTTTTTAAAGTCCTCAAAATTTTACTCTGAATCTTATATTTTCTCAATTTACTTCTTATAATTGACAGTCAACCTTTTTCTTCCAGTTAATCTGTCCTTCTTATTCTCGTGGGTAGAATGAGGGCTTTAATTATGACCTGTAATGCCCTAGGTTCAATTCTGCATATAATAAAATACCTGAATTTTAGAAGATACTCATTTTAAAGGACATTACAATATATTCTGAAACAATCATTGATGAATTCAGTTGTCTAAAGAGCACTCTGGTTATTTTAAAATACTTTGTTTTGTTAACCACACCCTTTCTCCTCCTCTAGAGCTGAAAAAATAGGAAGCTGGTTTTTTCTCTTTCATTTTTTTGGTAGTTTCTAACCACATCTTTGCACTGTGGTTTCGTGTAAGCAGTTGTTGATAATCAACTGACGAATGTTATGTACAGAAGAAATGCTTGTGAGGTATGGAAACTGAATGAAAGAACATTTGAGAAAACCTGTATTTAACTCTCCAAATATCAAGTTTCTATGGCAATAAAAATAAACAGATTTTCTCTACTGCCCTCACCTGTCCCACAAACAATTGTTCAAAGATTTATGATGATCCGCTTTATAACTTAAAACTAGGTAAAGATTCCCCCCTCCCCATTTTTCTGTCTCTATTTATTTATTTAAAATAAAATTCCAGAAGGCTCTACCAACTCTTTCTTGAATAATTTACTACTTAAATGAATAATAACAATATAATAGTGAATGACAGTTTTAAACAGTTGATTGATATGATTTTAAATTTAATTCTCAGAACCAAAGTTAGAGATGAGGCTCACTTACAACGATGGAGCAGTTCTTCTGTATTGGCAGTATATGAAACTGCTTGTTGATGGCTTTCAGGAGTTTGGAAAGAAAGTGTAGAAGGAGCCTTTGCTCTGTCCCAGGATCCTTCATTTGCCATGCCGTTTTTTTCAGACAAGGAATGGTATTTTCTTCCAGATATTAACCCCATTCCCACAAAAACTTTCTGAGGTTAGAAATAGGGCACATTTTATAGGATAAAGTATATTTCAGAAGAACAGATTGTCTGTAGAGGGTCAATTTTAAAGCTAGTTAAGGTTAACCCTGAGTTTCCCAAACTTAGTTGACCCTGGAAATTATCCCTCTTACTGAACATACAAAACAACACAAAACACACACGTTACAAAAATGTGGCACTTGTGTTCTATAGAATTCACTTAGGAAATTAAAATTTATTGACTGTATATTGGAAGTTAAGGCCTAAACCAGAAAGCTTTTGAAGTCTCCTTTAGTACTTATAACAATAAAATTCCAGCATAATGTGTTAACAAGAGCTCATTTTCAACATTAGGTGTTAATAAAATAGATAGACGTCTGCTATAAGTAAAAAAAAAAAAAAAAAAAAATTTACTAGTGTAAATGCAATTTTAAGGGGAATTAAAATGATGAGCTTTAGTTATATGACATTTTGGTTAAAATGACAATTTTAAATTGAAAGACTTAATATTTTATTACCTTATATTCTAAATATTTATTGTGTTTATGACTCGGAAATTTTGATTATACTTTTTAAAGGCATTTTGTTATGGAGTTTGAAAATCAAAAAGCCAAGAAAAGGTCAAAAGCTGCTGTTGCAGATTTTCTGATGTCTTGGCCTTTGTCTTTGAAACCTGAGGTATTATTCAGATGAAACCAAAATAAATGTTATTGTGTTTTTTTTGTATAATAAAATGCTAAAATGGTTTTACTACACAATCAAAATATATAAGAAACTGGCAAGACCACAAATGCTACAAAATAGTTGAAACTATATAAAACATTCATTTCACTATTTTTTCTTAGAAAAATATTAAAAACAGTTTTTTTCCCCATCAACCTTTGGTTCCTGGATTAAACAAACGTAGGGATTAAAATAAGATGGCAGTTTACCACCACCACCAGTGACCATCAAGTTGATTCCGACTCATGGCTACCCTGTGGAGAGAACTGTGTTCCATAGGGTTTCCAACAGCTGATTTTTCAGTGTCTCTGGGTGGACTCCAACCATTCAGTTATCAGCTGAGGGCATTAACCATTTCTACCACCCAAGGACTCCAAGACGACAATTAACAGTCACAAAGCAGGCATCTTCTGGTTCTTGTCCCTTCTGCTGTATAAGAAGTCCAGTCCCCATACACTCTTCTTAAGTAGCTCTGGGAATCCCTACGAGGCTGTTTAAAGTGTGACTTGGTTCTACTCCTCTTGACTACCATGAGGCGGGCCCTAGTTTTTCCTCTTTGGCTTACTGTAGTAATGACACCAAAAGTGGCAATTATGTCATCCCTACTCATGAAGTCCCTGTTGTTGAAATCTTGTCAGCCTGTTGTGGTTGCTCAATGTTGTTGTTGCTCAATGCAGAAAACTGATGTCTGCATTGCCCTGCTGCTGCCAAAGCCACCAACAGCGATGATGCAGTTGACCAGCACTCTCAATGACTCATAGAAATTTGGGAAGATGAAGTCCCCCTTCTTTTTAGTTTTTGCCTTCCACAGTACTTGGGAGTCTATGGGCCTGTGCTGAAGGAAAATTGTGAGTGACCACTATTATCTGATTGGCCATTGATGATCTCTACCTTTGGGATGAGCCTTGCTGGTGCAGTGGTTAAGTGCTCAGCTGCTGACTGAAAGGTTAGCAGTTCCAACCCACCAGCAGTCTGCTTCTGTAAAGATTTATAGCCTTGGAAACCTTATAGGGCAGTTCTGCCCTGTCCTCAAGGGTTGCCGTGAGTTGGAATTAACTTGACGACAATGGGTTTGTACCCCTGAGATGAATTATTCTCATGTAGGTTTCCCATCTCACAAATAAATAAGCCCTGGAATTCCTATAACACAAGTTCTCCAAATAGGCCCAGACATGCCTGAATCCTAGGATGAAGCTACTTTAGATTTAAGCCTACATTCCTACTAAAATATATTGTCACATACAATAGAAATGTTTTCAAGTTGAGAATGAGAGTTTGCACATTCAAAACCTTTTCTCTCCTCTTTCTGTATATGTGTGTGGGTATAAACACACACACACATATAAAATACAATATGTATGTGGATTGGTAGGTGAATACACAACATATTGTGTAAGTGAGACTTTCAGTCTTACTCATTTTTGTAGTCACTTGTTTTTGCAATACTGCTAGTCACATAGTAGATACTCAGTAAGTATTTGCCAAATATATTAATAAATAAGTATCAAATCTATGGAAGGACAAAACATATTCAGCAGAGAAAAGTTAAGGAAGAGATATTAACCAACTCTTCAAAGCCAATAAAGTAAGTTTGTGTCACTCTATGACAAAACTATAATGGCCTCTGTCTAATCATCAAGGTCCTTATTTAAATTGTTTTCTATATTCTTAACACTCCTAATAGCTCTTAATGACTTTTCACTTATTTTGACTAGAATATTTATTTGCTTAATAACATGTTGAGTGAGTTATAACTCTATTTTTGGTGGAATACATTTCTGCAATAATTTCCAACATTATGAAACATTTCCTATAGCCCTTTCTTGCTATGAGATCTCTTAGAAGAATCCAGTAAAGAACAGATATTTCAAGATTAACAGTCAGAGATGGCAAACGTTAGTACCCTTGCTTGAATGTTACAGAGGCCTATGGAATGGAAGGAAGCCTTGGAATGGGCAGATGGGTTTGCAGCTGGGCCACAGACATAGCTGGGATCAGGGACTCAAATGTCATCATGATTCTCAGTGCTTTCCATCTCTTGTGCCTGTTAACTTCCTTCTTTTGTGTTGTTGCTGAGCTTTCTCTGTGAGAAAACATGTTTGCCAATAGCTCTTGAGTTTTACCTATGACCCCTTCAGCCACTTGGACTCTGTCAGCTCTAGTTCTAAAAAATCTCCAGAAATTACTTTGATGGGCCTGTCTGGGGGGGCTTGGGACCATTTAATGGTGGTGTGGGGGTGGAATTATGTAGCACCATGGTAACTATGTAGATGGGTAGAGACTGATTCCCAGAAACTGGAACTGGGAAGACAATCTCATAGATTTTTACTACAGATTCCCCAGTGCAATTAATTATAATTTGAAAGTCAACTTGGATTAATAAATTTGAAAATGTTGGCTGTGAATATTTGCTCTTGAATGAATTTGTTTGGTAAAGAATTGGGTGAATAATTAGAAGTAACCTAAAAAATAATTTGCAGGTAGTATAATCTAATTTATGTTTTATATTCTTATTGAAATTACTTTGAAAGAAAGGGCTTTCTCATGAAAAATTTATATTTGCTGCTAGAGAAATTCTCACACACAGGTAATTCCCTCTTGAGGAATGAAGGTAAAGATCACGGGGAGAAATCCACTTTTTAGAGCTTTTTTATTGGCATCTATGCCTCAGCACACAAGTCACCCTACATATGGGGAAAGTAAAAAATCTTCTTTTCTCTATGTTGGGTATATTTCTGTTGCAAAATGGAGTTTACGTGAGGAAACCAATAATGGTTAGCAGTTTCCTGATACAAGGTGGTGTTGAGCAAAATGGTGGATCCCTATCTTTAAGTAGTAACTGCTCTGATTCTTGAATGACCTAGGTTCTATTGCAGTTTCGTATTTATGACTGTTCTCATTAGAGACATGATTTTATAACTATTGCCACCTTTCATCATTTCTTTGCCTATTCTTCACTATTACTACTAGTATTCACCCGGTTAGACTTCATCAGGAAGTAATTTGCATCAGTATTAGTAAAGACTGTGTCTTTCTCTACTTACGTTTTCTAATTTAGGAATATGGTATCTAAGACTGTAGATCAGGAGCTGGTAAATTACAATCCATAGGCCAAATCTGGCCTTCCAATATTATTGGAACATAGCCATGTCCATTAATTTACTTCTTGTCAATGGCTGCTTTTATGCTACAATGGCAGAGTTGGGTAGGTGTGATAGAGGCTATATGGCTGCAAATCTTAAAAACTTTTACTATCTGCCTCTTTACAGAAAAAAGTTTGCTAACTCCTGATGTAGATGGCTGTATGAGTTAAAAAAAAAAGGTTCTTTTGAGTCTTTAGGTTAAAACCGAATTCCCACATTACTAATGACATGGACTCCACGTTTCTGAAACGTGGACTACACGTTGAAAATTTAATTAAGTTATTCTTAGTTACAGTGGCTTGTAATTATCGTTACTTTTTTTATATTGTAAGTAACTAGTTACAGAACTGAGAACTGGAAAGGTTATCCCGAGGCATCACATAAAAAACTGTTTTGTTTTTACACAACATTTTTTGACGCCAGGACGATGTCTGTGCTCATCATCAGGGCTTTCACTTCCTTAGAGGAAGTCACCCAGGGCACATGATAGAAAGCGCAGTACATTCTTTCTGCTTAATTGATTAGTTTATTGATTTGAAGGAACAAAAATAATGATGAATGGTATTTCTACTTGGGAAATGAATCTTAAGAAAAAAAATTATAATAATGTGTCCTTAGAAAGTTACCCGATCTTTCTGTTCTTTAATGACCTTCTCTACAAAATGGAGATAATGAAAGTAACTACTTTATAGGGTTGTGAAGATTAAATGAGATGGTCCATTTCAAGTTTCAACAGAGTACCCTGCATAATTAAAGTACAATAAACTGAACTGTTGTTATTGATTTGTTAAGCTTCGTACCCTAATTCTCCTACCACATTTTAGCTACACAAAACATAATTATTTATCCAGTTATTCAGTAAATATTTATTGACTGCTTACTGTGTACCAGACACATGAGCATACAGTAGTGAACACGAAAAACACAATTCTTGCCCTCATGGAGCTTACATTTTAGTGGAGGGGACTGGGGCAGATTAACCAGTAAGCAAGTTATGCTCATGCTTAAATTGTGCTTACTTATTAATCTGTACTAAACAATTACACATGGATTTTACCACAGATGTGAAATTATTCACAACAAAATGTTCAGTACTCATCCTTCTAATCTGTGGTGAAATCCATGTGAAATTGTTCACTACAGATTAGTAAATACACACAAATAAGCCTTTCTTACTTTGCTTATTGGGTAATCTGGCCCTGAGAGACAGACGGTAAAGAAGTCCTGTGGTAAGTCCTGTGACAAGAAGTATAGCAGAGCTAAGGGATAGAGAGAGGCTAGGGTAGGTGGGATTCTGTTAGATAGGGAGAGTCAAGGGAAGTCCTCTTTAAGAAAATGTTTAAGCAAGGTAGCCAGCCGTGTAAAAATCTGAGGGAAAAGCATTTCAGGTGGAAACAACAGCAAGAACAAAGGCCCTGATACAGGAATGATTTCATTTGAGATTAGTGGTCAGAAGCATGAAGTAGGACTACTCTGCATGTTTTCGGGTTTTTCTTAAGCCATATTCAACTGCTAGTATGTGGGCATGGAGTAGGTAGGGAGTTGGGTTTAATTAGGGTTTTGATCAGATGAGGAGTAGAGGGGCAAGGGAGTTGAGGGTATATGCAAATGAGTAATTGGTGTAAGGTGGAAATTGAGGTGATGCAGGTGAATAAGTGGAAGGTCTGTCAATTGGTTGGGGATCTCAACAAGGTTGAGAAAGTTTTGGGGTGAGGGTTTCTACAGTAAGTGTGGTGGAAAGGTAGGAGATGGCATTCAGATGATGGAGTACTTGAAATCTTAAACTTGAGGTTTTGAGGGTGCTTACAGTTATTGTCTACCACCCATCTGTCAGTTGTACTGTGGTGGCCTGGGAGTTGCTATGATGCTGAAAGCTATGCTACTGGTATTTCAAATACCAGCAGAGTCAACCAATGTGGACAAGCTTCCGCAGAGCTTCCAGACTAAAACAGACTAGTGCCAAAAATTAGTCAATGAAAATCTTATGGATCACAGCAGAATATTTTTCTATATAGTACTGGAAGATAAGCCCCCTAGGTTGGAAGGCACTCAAAATACACAGTGGTCATGACAATGGACTCAAGCATACCAATGACTGTGAAGATGGCACAGGACTCAGCAATATATCATTCTGCAATGTGTCACTGGAGCCAACTCTATGACGACTAACAACAACATAATTATTGTAATAACAAGGTAATACTGTAGGAGGGATTCTGGAAGGTTTGAGGAAATGATGATTGTAAGTGAGGAATCTCGAGGTCAGGGAATTGGATGAATCCCTTACAAGTCTGTTGAAGTTATCAGGAATGATGACAAGGGTGGTGGCAGGGACAGTTGGTGATCCTTGTGCTAACTATCCCATGAAATTCTTGCTCTTCCGTGAAGATGCCACGGATTTCTTGTTTCTGAGACTAGCACATACTATTTCTGTTTCGAATCCTCTTCTTCCCCTTCTCTGCCTGGAAAATCCCACTCATCCTTCTAATTTAGATGTCACTTTCTCTGAAAGGCCTGCAATGACTTCCCCTGTATAGGTCTGTTTCTTTGTGATCTCATGGCACTTTGTAATTACCTCTATCATGACACTTATAAAACGGTAGAGAAAGTTTTTGTTTACAAATCTTTGTCTTCCCATAGACAGCAAGGTCTCAGAATGCAGATGTTTTATCTTATGCATCTTTTAATCCATCCAATAAACACTGGTTAAATAAATGCTTCCTTTTCAGAATGTGAGCAAGTTAAGGGCATGACTGTATCCCCAGTACCTGTACCACATCTGGAAATAGTAGAGTCCCAAGAAATATTTATTGAATAAATTGTATTATCATGTTCTAAAGAAAGAAAGAAGCCAAGATTCATTAACAGTAATTATTTCCAAATGTCTATAGTAGTCAGATACTTCGCAGCATAAACAATAACCTTTGACTACAATAAAATTTGGATTAAATCTGAGCTTTTCTATGTATAAATATTTAAACCACACTAGCTAATATAAGGCAAATGGAAAGTTGAACCAAAGTGAACATTTACAGTTAAACTTTAGGAGAGTTTAGAGAGACTTGTATTCAGAGGTTGGGTTGGCTTGAAAGTTTGTTCAGAATTTATTGCAGCTGCTGAAAATGGGACTTAGTCCTAGAGAACCAAGATGCGCCTGACCCATGTCATGGTATTTTCATTCGCCTCATATGCATGAAAAAGTTGGACAATGCATAAGGAGGACTGAAGAAGAATTGATGCCTTCAAATTATGGTATTGGTGAAGAATACCGAATATACCATGGACTGCTAGAGGAACGAACAAATCTGTTTTGGAAGAAGTACAGCCAGAATGCTCCTTCGAAGCTAGGATGGTGAGACTTCATCTCATCTACTTTGGACATGTTATCAGGAGGGACCAGTCCCTGGAGAAGGACATCGTGCTTGGTAAAGTAGAGGGTCAGTGAAAAAGAGGAAGACCCTCAAGGAGAGAATGACACGGTGGCTGCAACAATGGGCTCAAATATAACAATGATTGTGAGGATGGTCTTGGACCTGGCACTATTTCATTCTGTTGTACATAGGGTTGCTATGGGTTGGAACTAACTCAATGGAACCTAACAACGGAGGTGTACAGATTGTGGATCAACAGCTTTTCTGTGGAGCAATGAAGATCTTTTTAGTAGTCTAATTTTCCTTATCAGAAAACATCTTTTTTAAAAAGTTTGTATGACATCATTCTAGCTAATTTCTCTGAGACAGCTCACAGAAGAACTATTTATGTATTGTTTATATCAGAATTCTCAATCCTGCTTGTACATTAGAGTTACTTGTGGAAATTTTTCTGGACAAATGTGCCCAGGCCACACCTTCAGAGGTTCTGACTCAGCAGGCATTTTTATAAAGCTTGGGTGAATCTGATGCACGACCAGGGTTGAGGACCGCTGAAATACAGAGTCACATTCCAGTGAAGGACGTTATTGTTTTTAAATTATTTATTCTCCCAAGTCCAATATTGACTGAAATCTTTTGTGCTTATTAAATTATTTTAAAATTGCATATTAAAGAGGAGTTGAGCTCTTTTATGGAAAGTCCTTATTTTGGTATGAATCATCCGTTAGAAAGAAACATTTTGTTTTCTCTTGTGCTGTACAGATTAAACATATTCATTTATATGCCAGTTCCCAGAGTTTCAGTTCTTGAACTTCATGACTAACCTGTGAGATGTTGATAGCTCTTACACTGAGGTAGATGAAGGATAAGGTGTTTATCAAGCTAGAGAGGCAAATCACAGGTGTTTGGTACTCTTAGGTGAACTCTTGGATGAGAAAGATCATACCAGACTTCTAAATAATATGGGAAATATTAAATTTTCAGGTTTGACAATTATTATCACTTAATTGAATTTTTTTTTTTTAAAAAAACCTTGGAAGTACTCCTAATGTTATCACAGAATATACTTTTGGATTCTGTGTTAACCCACAATATATTAAACACAATTAATTTCATGCCACTCTGAGTACATCTGTCCTTTAGCATTTATTTATTCAGGTTCTACAGTATTATTTTGACTTCAAACTATTCTTATTTTTATATTTTTTTCTTAAAGATAGTGACGTCTTTTTTCCCTCTTTTCCTAGCTTGTTCCTTTTCCTCCCTTTCTCTTCTTCTTTCACTCACTTTATAGCAAGTCCTTTTCCATTCTTTCTTACATATTTAAAGAAGAATGACACCTTTTTTGGAGGATACCAACTTTAAAGCAGGAAACTCAGGTTTGAATCCATATTCCTCCACGCACACTGTGATCTTAGTCAAACTTTTTGAGGCTCCCTTTTCACACAATGAACAACAAGACAATTTTTTTGTTTTATTTTATTGTGCTTTAAGTGAAAGTTTACAATTCAAGTTACTCATACAAAAATTTGTACACACATTGTTATGTGACCCTAGTTGCTTTTCCTGTACCGTGACAGCACACTCCTCCTTTCCACCACAGATTTCCTGTGTCCATTCAACCAGCTCCTGACCCTCTCGGCCTTCTCATCTCACCTCCGGACAGGAGCTGCCCATTTAGTCTCATGTATCTACTTGAGCTAAGAAGCACACTCTTCACGAGTATCATTTTATGTCCCATAGCCCAGTCTGATCTTTGTCTGAAGAGTTGGCCTCGGGAATGGTTTTAGTTTTGGGCAAGCAGAGAGTCTGGGGGCCGTGTCTTCTGGGGTCCCTCCAGTCTCAGTCAGACCATTAAGTCTGGTCTTTTTACTAGAATTTGAGTTCTGCACCTCATCTTTCTCCTGCTCCATCAGGGACTCTCTATTGTGTTCCCTGTCAGGGTGGTCACTGGTGGTAGCCGGGCACCATCTAGTTTTTCTGGTCTCAGGCTGATGGAGTCTCTGGTTTATGTGGCCCTTTTGTCTCTTGGGCCCATATTTTCCTTGTGTCTTTGGTATTCTTCATTCTCCTTTGCTCCAAGTGGGTTGGGACCAACTGATGCATCTTAGATAGCTGCTCGCAAGCTTTTAAGACCCCAGACGCCACTCACCAAAATGGGATGCAGAACATTTTCTTAATAAACTTTGTTATGCCAATTGACTTAGATGTCCCCTGAAACCATGGTCCCCAGACCCCAGCCCCAGCTACCCTGTCCCTTGAAGTGTTTGGTTGTGTTTAGGAAACTTCTTAGCTTTTGTTTTAGTCCAGTTGTGCTGACTTCCCCTGTATCGTGTGTTTCCTTCCCTTCACCTAAGGTGATTCATGTCTACTCTCTAGTTAGTGAATTCCCCTCTCCTTCCCTCCCCACCCTCGTAACCATCAAAGAATGTTTTCTGTGTTTCAACCTTTTCTTGAGTTCTTATAATAGTGATCTCATACAACATTTGTCCTTTTGCAACTGACTAATTTCTCTCAGCATAATAAGACTGGAGGTTTGAGTCTACCCAGAGGCATCTCAGAAGAAAGTCCTGGTGATCTACTTCCAAAAAAAAAAAAAAAAAAAATCAGCCATTGAAAACCTTATGGAGCACAGTTTTACTCTGACACACATGGAGTCGCCATAGTCAGAATTAGCTAGACAGAACTGGACTGGTAGTGATAATAATAAGAGCTGAATGGAGATGCCCTGTGAAAGTGCCTAGCATACATAATGCCTGATGCGTATTAGGCCCTTGATACATGCGAATTTTTTTTTCCTTTTTTCCTTTGTAAAGAACCTTAGAAATATAGTTCTGTCCAGGGCAACTGGATCCTTTGTCTTGTGCTCATACCTTCCAAAGCATTGCCATTTGCAATTTTTAAAGATTCTCAAAATATGCTCCAGGGTTGTATCTTAAGGAAGTAAAACATTTTATGGAGTCCCTGGGTGCTGTAAACAGTTAATGCAAACAGTTAACACACTTGGCTGCTATCCAAAAGGTTTGAAGTTCCAGTTCGACCAGAGGTACCTTGGAAGAAAGGCTTGGAAGTCTACTTCTGAAAAATCAGCCATTGAAAACCCTATGGCACACACTTCTACTTTAATGTACATGGGGTTGCCATGACTTGGGGTAGACTTAAGGGTAACTGGTTTTAAGACATTTTATAATAATTTCAAACTGATTATGGCTCAATCATTCCTTGACCTCCAATTTAAAGAACCAAACTTGTTGCCATTGAGTCAATTCTGACTCATAGCGACCCTATAGACAAGAGTAGAACTGCCCCATAGGCTTTCCAAGACTGTAATCTTTATGGAAGTAGACTGCCACATCTTTCTTCTGCAGAGTGGCTGGTGGATTTGAACCACCAATCTTTCAGTTATCGGCCGAGTGCTTAACCACTGAGCCACCAGGGCTCCTCTCTAATTTGAAGAAACTACCTAGAATTAGGACATTGCCTGTGTTCAGTAAAGGGGAAGACATTTTAAAAATATCAACTTCTCTCTTCACTATACCCAAATACACTTTCAGACACAGTCACACAAACTACCTTCCCTATTTAATCAATGGTACCATTATCATAACAGGTAACCCTAATCCTCAGGATCATCAGTGATCTTTGTCCTTTGTATTTAACACATATTGGTCACCATGTATAATAAAGTCTTTGGTTTCTTTTTTAATGTTTTAGTGCTATCTTTAATGTAGGACTTCAACATGCCTAGATTATTTTGGTGCTGTCTAGCCTTCTAACTCATCTCACACCACGCTGCTGAAATATCTTTTCCTTTACTCCAGCTGTGCGATTTCTAAATGCTTGCTGAATTCAAGGTAAATTTCTTCCCTGACAGAACACCCTCCACTGTTTAATCTCTTCTGCTTTGTCTACCACTATCACCTGCTACTTTCCAATGTGAATCTCCCACCCTCAGGGTAGGCCAGACTTGCCAGTATCTCATAATTTCCAGGCAGATACCTGACTGCTATTTTATCTATGCTGGCTGCTTGTGGAATCCACGGTTTTTCCTCATCTGCGTCTACACATTTTAGGAACACTTGAAAGTCCAGTTTAAGCTCCAACTCTTCTAGGAAGTTTTCCTTTCTCACCAAGAAAGGCTATAGGATCTTTCTTGTTTCCTAACTTAATGAGTATCTGTTGTTTTTCTTTTCTTTTAAGCACCTACATATTGTTTATTATTTGCCTTGTTTCAATAGGTTTTAAGGCAACATTTCTGGAAACCTCTTGCTACAGCAATGGATCTATAGGCCATTTAAGAGCAAAAGCATTTTTTTTTTGATATAGATACCGAGGTTTGAGTCTCAGCTCTGTAATTTACTAACTATGACCCTAGGCAAGTTACTTAAACTCTGTTTTTATTTGTTTTGTTTTGATTTCTAATATCTAAAATGAGGGCAATCATATCGGTCCTATCCGAACTACCACATAGGATTGTTACATATAAAAATGAAACTTAGTAACTGAAAATGCTTTGTAAATGGTAATACCCTTTGCACACACACAGTATATTATATGTTACTTTTTTGTGTCTGTGAAAGTGGCTAACACAATTATAACCACTGGGTAGGGCTTATTATAAACTTATAGAATGAAATCATACTAGATGGTGTCTGTGATACACTAACAAGCACACACACAATTACAGCACACTCGTTGGTATTTAGGTTTGTTTCATTGGAGGGATGCAAAAGGAGTGAATATTAGAAACTTAAAAATTCACTGAAGCATTCATAACAACATGGTGAACTCCCACTGGTTTTGTGTTGTGAGGTAGGCATTCTTTTTTTTTTTTTTTTTATTTCTTTCTTTTTATTGTACTTCAGGTGAAGGCTTACAGAACAAATAGTTTCTCATGAAACAATAGTACACATATTGTTTTATGACATTGGTTAACAACCCTACAACATGTCAACCCTCTAACTTCTCAACCTTTTTTTTTGGTGAAAATACACATAGCCAAAGATACACCATTTGAAAAATTTGTATTTGCACAGTTCAGTGACATTGCCTACGTGCTTCCAATTGTGCTGCTATTCTCACTTAAGATAAAGGCTTACAGAACAAAATAGTTTCTCATTTAACAGTTACTACACATGCTGCCCTATGACAATGGTTAAGAATCTCACAACACATCAACAATATCCTTACTCAACCTTGGGTTCCCTATCACCAGCTTCTATGTCCCCTTCTGCCTTCTGGCCCTTGTCACTGGACTACTGTACCTCATTAGTCCCATTTGGTTTTACGGGGCTGTCCACTCCCAGGCTGAACAGTGAACCTCGGAGATAACTTCACCACTGAGCTAAAACGGTGTCTGGGGGCCATACTCTCAGGGTTTCTCCAGTCTCCTTTAGGCCAGTAAATCTGGTCTTTTTTTTGTGAGCTAGAATTATGTTCTACATCCTCCTCCAGCTCTGTCCAGAACCCTCTGCTGTGATCCTGGTCAGAGCAGTCAGTGGGGGTAGCCGGGCACCATCTAGCTGTACAGGACTCAGTCTGGTGGAGGCCTTGGTAGCTGTGGTCCATTAGCCCTTTGGACTAATCTTTTCCTTGTATCATGTTCTCTTCATTCTCCCTTGCTCCAGAAGGGATGAGACCAGTGGAGTATCTTACATGGCCACTCACAGGCTTTTAAGACCCCAGACACTACTCACCAAGGTAGAATGTAGAACATTGTCTTTATAAACTGTGTTATGCCAATTGAGCTAGATGTTCCCTGAGACCATGGTCCCCACATCCCTCTGCCCAGCAATTCAGTCCCTCAGGGAGTTGGGATGTGTCTATGGGGCTTCCGTGACCTTTCCTTGTTCAAGTTGTGCTAGTTTCCCCAGTATTGGGCGCTGTCTTACTCTTCACCCAAGATACCACTTATCTATTACCTATTTAGTATTTCCCCCCTACCCCTCCCATCCCTGGTAACCAACAAAGATTGTTACATTTTGTGTGTGAACCTCTTCATGGGTTTTTACAATACAGGTCTCATACAATATTTGTCCTTTTGTGATTGACTTATTTCACTCAGCATAATGTCCTCCAGTTTCATCCATGAAATGCTTCACAGATTCATTGTTGCTCTTTCTTGTTGCTTAGTACTCCATTGTGTATATGTACCATAGTTTGTTTATCCATTCATCTGTTGATGGGAATCTAGGTTGTTTCCATTGTTTTGCTATTGTGAACAATGCTGCCATAAACATAGGTGTGCATAGGTCTGTTCGAGTGACGACTCTTATTTCTCTAGGATATATTCCTAGGAGTGGAATTGCTGGATCGAATGGTATGTCTATTTCTAGCTTTCTGAGGAAGGGCAATATCATTTTCCAAAATGGATGTATCATTTTGCATCCCCAACAGCAGTGTATGAGAGTTCCGATCTCCCTGCAGCCCCCGCAACATTTGTAATTTCCAGTGTTTTTGATTCGTGCCAGTAATGCCGGGGTGAGATGGTATTTCATTGTGGTTTTAATTTTCATTTCTCTAATGGCTAATGATCGCGAGCATTTCCTCATGTGTCTGTTAGCCATTTGAATGTCTTCTTTGGTGAGGGGTCTGTTCATTTCCTTTGCCCATTTTTTAATAAGATTATTTGTCTTTTTGTTGTAGAGGTGTTGGATTTTGTTGTAGATTATGGAGATTAGACCTTTGTCTGACTTGTACTGTCCAAAAATTTTTTCCCAGCCTGTAGGTTCTCTTTTGACTCTTTTGGTGAAGTTTTTTGAAGAGCTTAGGTGTTTGATTTTTAGACGATCCCAGTTATCTAGCTTATCTACTGGGGATTGTACATTGATGGTTATGGTTTGTATCCTGTTAATGCCATGTATTAAGGCCTGTATTGTTGGTCCTGTTTTTTCTTCTATGAACTTTATACTTTGAGGCTTTATATTCAGGTCTTTGATCCATTTTGGATTAGTTTTTGTATACGGCGTGAGGTATGGGTCCTGTTTCATTTTTTTGCAGATGGATATCCAGTTTTGCCAGCACCATTTGTTAAAAAGAATATCTTTTCCCCATTTCAAGGACTTGGGCCCTAAGATCAGGTGACTGTAGGTGGATGGAGTTACATCTGTGTTCTCAATTCTGTTCCATTGGTCAATGTATCTGTCGTTGTACCAGTACCAGGCTGTTTTGACTACTGTAGCTGTATAGTAGGTTCTGAAGTGAGGTAGTGTGAGTCCTCCAACTTTATTCTTCTTCTTCAGTAGTGCTTTACTTATTCGGGGCTTCTTCCCTTTCCATATAAAGTTAATGATTAGTTTTTCCATCTCTTTGAAGAATGTCGTTGGTATCTGGATCGGGATTGTGTTGTATTTGTAAATTGCTTTCAGTAGCATTGTCATTTTCACAATGTTGGGTCTGCCTATCCATGGGCATGGTATGTTTTTCCATTTATGTAGATCCCTTTGGGTTTCATGCAGCAGTGTTTTGTAGTTTTCTTTGTATAGGTCTTTTACATCCCTGGTCAGATTTATTCCTAAGTATTTTCTCTTTTTAGGGGCTATTACAATGGTATTGTTTTCCTGATTTCCTTTTCATCGTTCTCCTTATTAGTGTATAGGAATCCAACTGATTTTTGAATGTTTATCTTATATCCTGCTACTCTGCTAAATCTTTCTATTAGTTCCAGTAGATTTCTCGTGGAGTCTTTAGGGTTGTCTATGGTATCATATCATCTGCAAACAGGGACAGTTTAACTTCTTCATTACCAATTTGGATGTCATTTATTTCTTTTTCTTGCCTTATTGCTCTAGCTAGAACGTCCAGCACAATGTTAAATAGGAGGGGTGATAAAAGGCATCCTTGTCACATTCATGTTTTCAAGGGGAATGTTTTCAGCCTCTATCCATTAAGAATGATGTTGGCCGTTGGTTTTGCATAGATGCCCTTTATTATGTTGAGAAATTTCCCTTCTATACCTATTTTATTGAGAGTTTTTATCAGGAATGGGTGTTGGAGTTTGTCAAATGCCTTTTCTGGATCAAATGAGATGATCATATGATTCTTTTCTTTACTTTTATTTATGTGGTGGATTACGTTGATGGATTTTCTAACGTTAAACCATCCTTGCATACCTGGTATGAATCCTACTTGGTCATGGTGCATTATTTTTTTGATATGATGCTGAATTTTATTGGCTAGGATTTTGTTGAGAATTTTTGCATCTATATTCATGAGAGATATTGGTCTGTCATTTTCTTTTTTTTTTTTGTGGTGTCTTTGCCTGATTTTGGTATCAGTGTTACGCTAGTTTCATAGAATGAATTTGGAAGTGTTGCTTCCTTTTCTATGCTCTGAAATAGCTTGAGTAGTACTGGTACAAGCTTTTCTGTGAACACTTTGTAGAATTCTCCAGTGATGCCATCTGGGCCAGGGCTTTTTTTTGTTAGGATTTTTTAAATTACCTTTTAAATCTCTTCTCTTGTTATGGGTCTGTTCAGATTTTCAACATCACTTTGTTGTAGTTTGGGTAGGTAGTTTGTTGCTAGAACTTTATCCATTTTCTCTAGGTTTTCAAATTTGTTAGAGTATAGTTTTTCATAAGATTCTGTTATAATCCTTTTTATTTCAGTTGGGTCTGTTGTAATGTCCCCATTTCATTTCTTATTTGGGTTATTTGTGTCCTATCCTGTTTTTCTTTTGTCAGTCTGGCCAGTGGTTTGTCAATATTGTTGATTCTTTCAAAGAACCAACATTTGGTTTTGTTGATTCTTTCGATTGTTTTTCTGTTCTCTATTTCATTTATTTCTGCTCTGATCTTTACTATTTCCTTTCTTCCAGTGGTTGTGGGCTTTTTTGCTGTTCTCTTTCTATTTGTTTTAGTTCTGTAGTTAATGTCTTGATTTTGTCCCTTTCTTCTTTTTTGATATGTGCATCTATTGCTATAAATTGTCTGCTGAAGACCGCCTTTGCTGTGTCCCAAAGGTTTTGGTATGATGTGTTTTCATTCTCATTTGATTCTAGGAATTTTTTTATTCCATCTCTGATTTCTTCTATTACCCAGTGATGTGTAAGCAGGGTATTATTCAGTTTCCATGTAATTGATTTTTTTTCCTTGCTCTTTCTATTGCTAATTTCTACCTTGATGGCATTGTGGTCAGAGAAGATACTTTGAATTATCTCAACATTTTGGATCTTGTTGAGGATTTCTCTGTGGCCTAAGATGTGGTCTATTCTGGAGAACGTTCCATGTGCATTGGAGAAGAATGTGTACTTTGCAGTGTTTGATGGAGTGTTCTATATATGTCTATGAGGTCAAGTTGGCTGATTGTGCCCTTTAGGTCTTCTGTATCTTTGCTGAGTTTCTTCTTAGTTGTTCTGTCCTTTACTGACAGTGGTGTGTTGAAGTCTCCTACTATTACTGTGGAACTGTCAATTTCTCTTTTCAGTGTTGTTAGAGTTTGTTTTATGTATTTTGGAGCCCTGTCATTGCGTGCGTAAATGTTTATTACGGTTACATCTTCATGATGGATCATCCCCTTAATCATTATATAGTGTCCTTCTTTGTCTTTTATGGTAGATTTTGTTTTAAAGTCTATTTTATCTGAGATTAGAATTGCCACTCCTGCTCTTTTTTGGTAGTTGTTAGCTTGATATATTTTTTTCCAACCTTTGACTTTTAATAAATTCACATCTTTGTTTCTAAAGTGTGTCTCTTGTAGACAGCATATTGATGGATCCTGTTTTCTTATCCATTCTATCACTCTCCGTCTCTTTCTGGGTGCATTGAGTCCATTTACATTCAGTGTAATTATTGATAGATGTGTTTGTTGCTGTCATTTTGTAGTGCTTTTTTTGTGGTGCTGAAGATTTCTTTGTTCTTCTTACTCTCTTGTGCTGAGTTACTTTTGTTTGTGGTTTTCTTTTTCATTTCTTTTGTTTTTGTAGGTTTTGTTTTTGCCAAGACTTTATGTTCTTCGTCTTTATTTTTATGAGTTGGTTTGTTAACTTTCTTTGTGGTTACCATGAATTTTACCCTTATGTTTCTAAGTTTGAATCAGTCTACCATTACTTGGTATCGCCTTGCCTTCCTCTCCATTAGAAGGTTCTACACTTATGCCGTTTATTCCCTCTTTTATTGTTTTGATGTTGTTGTCATTTACTGATTAACTGCTCTGATTCCCTGTTGTATTTCTTTTGGTTTTGGATAGTCCTCGAGAGTTCATTTCCTAGATTGGTATCTGGCTCGTACGATCCTGCGTCCTAGATTCTGCTTGTGAGCTGAAGGAGTTTGTCCTCATATCGAAGAGCTCCTGTTAATAATTCTTGTAAGTTTTGTTTGACTTTTACTTATTCCCTTAATTTCTGTTTATCTGGAAAGGACCTAATTTCACCATCAAATTTGAATGAGAGTTTTGCAGGCTATATTATTCTTGGCTGGCAATTTTTTTCTTTCAAGATTTTATATACGTCATCCCATTGCCTTCTTGCCTGCATGGTTTCTGCCGAATAATCCGAGCCTAGTCTTATTGTTTCTCCTCTGTATGTGACTTCTTGTTTTTCACGAGCTGCTCTCAGGATTCTTTGTTTGTCTTTGGTTTTAGTGAGTGTGGTTATGATATGCCTTGGTGATTTTCTTTTGGGGTCTGTCCTATATGGGGTTCATTGATCTTCTTGGATGACCACCTTTTCATCTTTCATGATATTGGGGAAGTCTTCTGTGAGCAGTTCTTCAATGATCCTCTCTGTGTTTTCTATTTTCTACTCCTGTTCTGGAATCCCAATCACTCACAGATTTTTGCTTTTGATTGTATCCTACATAACTCTCAGGGTCTTTTCATTTTTCTTTGTTCTTTTTTCTGAGTTTTCCTGAAACAGAGTTGTATCCAAGTGTTTGTCTACAATTCCACTGATCCTGTCTTCCACTGTTTCAGATCTGCTTCTCAGCCTTTCTATGACACCATCCATCTCTGAAATCTTGTTGTTTACCTTTTGGATTTCTAATTGTTGTCTTTGTATAATTTCTAGTTTTGAATTTATTTTGGCATTTTGTTCCTGCATTATTTTCCTGAATTCTTCCAATTTTTTTGTCTGCATTTTGCATGAATTTGTCTATTTTTTCCTCATTTTTGTCAGCTTTTTGCCTCCGCTCTTGGAGAATTCTGAGTATTAGAGATTTGAATTCCCTATCAGGTACTTTTAGTGCATTTTCTTCCACTGGAAAGTCATCTGGTGTTTTATTTTGGATGCCTACTGGAACCATCCTGTCCTGTTTTTGTAAATGTTTTGATATTGTCTGCTGTCTTCGGGGCATTCAAGAGTTATTTTTCTCATTTATTGATGGTAGATTTGTTTGTTTCATCCCTTTTTTTTTTTTAAATTGATTTGTTTGTTTCATCCCTTTTTTTTTTTTTTTTTTAAATTTGACTACGTCTGAGCAGGCGGACTGTATGTTCTTTGTTGTTTGCTTGTCTGTGGGCAGAATACTTTTTACCTCCTTCTCCAATTGGCTGGGTCAGTCACTCAGATATGGTATGGCAGGGCAGGTCTAGCTGAAGAGGAGTTACTGGGATGAGTTGTTTGTGGCACTTACTACAGCCACCAGGGCGGGTTTGTAATCAGTGCAGTGTAGGTTCCAGTAGGCTTTGCCTGTGCTGCTTGGTGTTGTGATGTTAAGCGCATGGTGCAGGTAGGCAGGATGTATCGGGGAGATTGTTATGTGTGGAGCTAAGATGGACATGGGAGAGAGGAGAGAGGAACAGGAGCCAAAAACATACAAATAAATGAAAAAGAATGCTAGGGGAGCTTGCCATTGGAGTGGAGAGATGAGAGACTATGAAATGGACAAAAACAGAAAGGGGAGGAGGAAGAAAAGAACAGAAAATGAATAAATAAAAATCAGAAAGGTTAAAGAACTGCAAAGTTCCTAGGGATCCCACTGATGCAGCTATGAGGTCTGGGGAAGTCGCTGTCAGGTGTTGCAGTACAGCCTAGCTAGAAGGCATAGAGGTATACAACACCAGATATTCAGGGAACAGAAAGAGAAGGAAGATATAGAGAGACGAGAAACTGAGCAATGAAGAAAGACAAAAAGGGAAAAAGAGGGAAAAGAAAACAAAAAAAATTAAAAAAAAAAAGAACAAGAAAATCCCCCCAAAAAAAGAAAGAAGAAGAAAAAAAGAAAAAAAAAAAAAAAAAACAACGAAGAAAGAAATGCTCTCAGGGATCCCTCTGCATGTCTGTGCAAGCCAAGGGGGTAGTCTCTTTGCCATGCAGCACCGCCTGGCCAGAAAGGGCTCCCAACTCAAGAAAAGAAAAAGAAAACAAACAAACAATTCAAAACAAACAAACGAACAAAAGCCCTGGGATCCCACCAGCATGGCAGCCCAGACCGGGAAGCAGCTCCACACTTGAATGGAGCTCCACAGCCCCTCAGGAAGAAGCAAAGATAGCACCCAGAGCCAGGTATTTGAGTGAAAGGAGAGGGAGGTGGTGAGAGGTAAGGAAGAAATCAAAAGAAGCGGATAAAAGCAACACCAGCAGCGAACAAATGGCACTCAGAGAGCCCGCCCATTCGGGTGTGTGGAATCCAAGCAGCCGGTGTTTCTGGGACAAGAGATTGTGGCCGTGGGAAGCAGAGGAGGCTGAGTTGGGGTGAAGAAGGGTGGGGGTGGGAAAGCGTATATTGCAAATTACCGCTGGTTTTGTCTTCTGCTGGAAGCTCCATGAAGCTGCTTTCTTGTACCCCCTGTTTGCTGTTCTCTGACAGGAGTCCAAGACGGCGGATCCACGCTGCGTTAGCTGGTAGGGGACCTCTGCATGAATCTCTCCTCACTCTCCATTCTCTGTCAGTTTTCTCACTCCATTTGGCGCTTGGCTGAGTTCTTTATCTCTTCATTTGATGTTTTAGGGTTTCAGGATTGTTGTTTTCTGTGTTTGGCTTAGTTTTTCGGATCTTTGCTGTGGGGGGACGGCGTGGTGCTTCTGCCAAGAGCACCATTTTGCTGAAGTCTGAAGTAGGCATTCTTGTTCCTACTACTCTGATATGTTAGTTGCTTATTTGGACTGGTATTTGGAGATCTGAATTCCCGACAAACTGTGCAATGATTGCAGGAGTGAAGGTATAAAAGTACTCACACCTTCACTCTGATGATTCTGTAACTTTCCTGAATCTCACTTCTTTCCTTTGCACTACAGAATTCTTTACATAAGAAATCGTTGCAAACTAATAAACTTTATTATATGTTTCCAACTAACATCTGCAGGGAGTCAGATTAAATCGTAGGTGAAGTTCTCAGTGGAATCCTAGTCTTTGATCATGACACCAAAGCTTTCGTTCTAGTAGTGTGAGAAGATGATTAGAGCATTTTAAGATCTTGGTACCAGGCACAATACAGAGTTGAAAGCTGCCATGAATTCTGTTACTTAGGCGGAATACCATCCTCAGAGGCACTAGTTGACAAAGAAGTAGAATGTTAAATAAAGAAGTTGAAAGTCAAATCAAGACTAAGGCATATTTGGAATGCTGTCAAATATGCTGTGGAATTTATTAGGCACCAGATCTTGACCCAAATTAGGAAACAATGAAAAATTTAAGACCTAGATTTAATAGAGGTTTCATATATAACTCCAAGTAGTTTTATAATTACTCTTCCACATGCCATATTTAATGTTAAATAAAAAGGAAAATGATGTTCAAAATTCCACTGATATGCCTGAGTTAACAAGCTATATTTTTACTGAACAATCATCCTGGGAAAGCTGTGGATCAACACAAAGACAGTTGTTACATCTAAAATAGGGTGGACCAAAATGATGCCATAAGGCCAATAAGAACAACATCACCAACACCAACATAGCAGAAAAATACAGTCAGGACTGACTTTCAGCAACATTTTAAAGCAAAAGCTGTGGGTTTTCTTCTTGTTGATTCCAACCTTTCCTAATCTCTTGATGTCTTTGCTACCCAATGTTTGTCCACTCTTGTGCCTCTCCAACTCTCTTTCCAAAAGAAAAACACACCTGCTAAGCATCTCCATTTTTCTTGGGGGATCCAGTAGGTAACTAGTTACCAATTTTTGGGCTCTAAAACGGGCTATTGAATGAGTGTGTTACTGCTCCTTCTCCTGCCTTCGTATCATTTGCTTTTCAGTAGGATCCTTTCACTGGGTGACAAAAATAAAATAATAGCTAATTTAATGGTATTTACTATTTATTATGTGGTAGGCACTATTCTAAGCACTTTACATATGTTAACACATTTAATCTTCAAATCAACTTTATGAGTTGTATACTATTTTTATGTCCATTTTATAGATTTTGAAACTGAAGCACCAGGGTGCTAAGTAGGTCATAAACTAAGAAGTGGCAGATCCAGGGTTTTGAAACCAGACAGTCTAACTCCAGAGTCTCACTCTTAATCACTAAACTGTCCTGCCTAAACAAGGAGGTATAGCATGTGATGGGAAAATCCCATACACCGCAGTTAGGAATACCAATCCAAATCCTAGAGGAGCCCTGGTGGTGCAATGGTTAAGTGCTCAGCTGCAAACCAAAAGGTTGATTGTTTGAACCCACCAGCTGCTCTGCTGGAGAAAGGTGGCAGTCTGCTTCTGTAAAGACTTACAGCCTTGGAAACCCTATTGGGCAGTTCTACTCTGTCTTATAGGGTTGCTATGAGTCGGAATCGACTCTATGGCAATGAGTTTGGTTTTGCTTTTTGTTCAAATCTTCCTCTTTGACCCTTATTGGCTGTGTGGCTTGGGCAAAATATTTAATTTCTCTGAAATTAATTTTCTTTTATGTAGAATAGAGACAATAGTAATTCATCAAAAGTTTATGGTAGAGTTAATGCATATAAAGCACCTACCACAGTATCTGATCCGAAATATAAAGCATTCTCCATATGTTTGAATATATGGCTGGGTGGAAATGAGGAAGACATTTTTGTGCAAATGGATTTTACACAACCGCTCAGGTGCCCTTCTCAGCCTGTATATAGAGCAGGCTAGTGTGGAATGCTTGAAATAGCAGCTTCCGACGGGTCAGCTCAGTGCTTGTCAGTCTAAAGTGGGAAAAGGTCCAGAGGAATATGCATTCAAGAGGCAGAAATGACCATCAGTATACCTAAAAAACAGAGGATGCTTGAATTACAGTGTGCATGAGACCCTCATATTGACATGCATTCGTTGGTAGCCAACTTTTAGAAGGAGATAATACAGTTATTAAGCAGTGGTTCATAAAAGGTGGTTGTATCCTCAATCATTTATTTTTATACATATATATAAATTTATATATACTTATGTATATATAACATTTATAATTTATATATCTAATTATATCATTTATGTAATACTGTATTTTTATGCAAATAACACACATCTACATTTGTTTGCCAACCTTTCCCTCCCCCATGAGGTATTTTCATAAGTGCGCTTTGCTAAATTTTTTTAAAGCAACACATTAAAAAAAAAATTGGCATAGTGGCCCTTATGAAAATACCTCGCGAGAGAAGGGAGTGGTTGGCAAACAAACACAGAAGGTGTATTATTTGTGTAAAATATGGTATACTTTGTTTCTATGTAACTATAAAATTTGCATTTATATAGAAACCACTGCAAATATTTCCAACTGTTTTTGTATTTGATGTATCAAGCAGAAAGTGAATTATAATTTTTAAATACTTCCTCCACATGTTCCTCAAAATATAAACATTGAGCTTTGTTTTGTTTCTGTATGGGCAATTTTGTTTAACTTTACCTGTTAAAAGAGAAATCTGTTTAGCAACTCCATTTTTCCTTCTAATTTTGTAACATCACAAAAGATGTTACATATAACAGATTGTCGTATTAAGGAACAATGTCAAGAAATTCACTTCTGCCAATGATATCATGAAGACTGCCTTCAGGAACAGTTACTTCTCAAGTGTTGATTCTTGAACTAGCAATTCTTAAAATGCTTATCTTTGAAAACCAAACCCTAATAGGCAAAATAAGTCTTGTTTTTTAAAGATTATTTGGAAAGAGTTAGCTTTAAGAACATTTGTACCTGATCCATGTCATTAATAGTTTACACTAGCTTCCCACATAAGGGAAGACAGTACCCTACTTTATAAGTAGGTCTCCTGGAGAAATTGCTTCTTCCTTGAGGTTAAACAATCTGATATACATTTTTAATGCAGGGATAGTTTAAGGCAATCTGAAAGCCAACCCACTTTAGGCTGTAACTAGCCAAACTTACAAAATAACAAAGACTTCATTGTACATGGTGTTTTAAAGACTCATTAAATTTGGTCTCCGTAGTTTATGGAAAATACACAGATGCTAGATAATGTACTAATAAAACTAAAGAAAATTACTCAAGTGTTAAAAATCAGGCAATAGCTAAGTGGGATAAATTATCTTACAGGGGACAATATTTGAGTATAAATAAATAATTCTAATAATGGTAAACGTAAGAAAGATTATAAATGTCAGGTGACAGTGATTACCAGTCCCTTTCCTAATTCATTAAGGATAGAAAAGGAAATGGTTTGAAATTGCAGTAGAAGAGATTTAGGTTAGATATCAGAAAGAACTTCCTAACTATGAGAGTTGCTGATCACCAAATACAGGATACATCACATTCTTAAAGAGCTCCTTGGAGACGTTTTCCCCCAGGGATGTTTTAAAAGCATCCAATGACGGAGCCCTGGTGGTGCAGTGGTTAAGAGCTCAGGCTGCTAACCAAAAGGTTGGCAGTTCAAATTCACCAGCCACTCCTTGAAAACCCTATGGGGCAGTTCTACTCTGTCCTATTGGGTCACAATGAGTTGGAATCGACTTGAAGGCAACGGGTTTTATCCAATGACAGTGACATTGATAAGATAGTTTTCTAAAGTCTTTTTTAGATTCATCAGTAAAATTTGGTGTACGTGCATATGTATGTGTGTGTGTCTTCAAAGATGGGTTGATATAACTCATAATCACAAAATAAAGCAATGGATTCCACAACATAGTGACAAAGTTAGGTGGCATAATAAAACTCAGGTATCTTGTACATGCAGAGTGATAAAAGAAAGCCGGAATCCTCAGTTTATGGAAACTAAGCACTGACCTTGAGGTTTTTTTAAGTGATGTAGTGCACTGGTAAAACCTTCACGTTGGTAAAATCCTATGTGAATCCCTTCCTTTCATCTTACCTTGAAAATATTACTTAAAAATCGCAAACTTACAAATAAAACAGAAAATTAGAATAACTTTAAAAATAAAAGGTCAGAATGAAAAGTATCAGTTAAAACTCATCTGTTTCACTTCCCTTTCTTCCAGATAAGGAAATTCAAGCTTAGAAGGCTGCATAGATTGCTCAAGTTCATATAACTTCCTAGTGGCAAAGCCAGGGTTAGAATCTGTAGTGGTGGCTGTGGTTCACTGCCCAGATCCCCCCTCCCATCCCCTCCTCACACCACTCCTTTTGTGGTTGAGACACTCCTTCCATTAACAGCTGGGAATGTTGGCTACTGAGACAAACAGCTGATTTCCTCTCCAAGATGTACCCTCTTTCTCTGAGCATTATCTTATCCCAAAAAGGAGATGCCTTGCCTAAGTCCTCCTCAGAGACGGCCTGCATTCAGTGACTGACTGATACTGCGGGCAAAGACAATTCAAAGACCAGCCTCTTTGCCTCACTTCAGGACAACTCTGAAGGGCCATTCCAGCTGAAGAATAACCTCAGGGATCCTACCTTAGGGATCAACTGAGGCCATAATTTCAGCTGCATCACAGTTCAATTTCTTTGCCCAATTCTGGTGTTTATTATGAGTGAATTCTCCCAAAAACTTCCTGCACGCAAATTCACACCTGAGTCTATTTCCTAGGGAGCATGACCTAAGGTAGTCAGTGCCAGGGGTAGTCTGAGGAAGAAAGCTTCAAAATGGGATTTTGGAGCAGGATCACTCACTGGCCTGCTGGTAATGAGGACCTCATCCCTGGTAGTAAGTAGAGTACTTACATCTGGCAGGCTGTACTGATGGCAATTGTTAAAGATTTCATTGGTGGTGAGTAGGAAGGGATACTGGGACTTAGGAAGAAGTAATCATAAAACCAGTGAAATTAGATCATTCTTGCCGAGTGCTGTCAGTGCATTGAAGAAGGACAATGAAAGAGTGCAGATTGTTATATTACCAGTTTAAGGTGAGCTGTGGAAGTTAGCGTGTCTCTTTGGCAGTATTTAAGGAGGCTGTCATGTCTTATAGCCAGAGGGGGAAAAACGTTGAAGATCCAACAGAGATTTAATTGTAAGACTAGTAAAATTTCAGAAAAGGTGGAATTCTCAACTCTGGTATCTCCCACCATCAAGAAGGATACAAAGCTTTCTTGGTAGACCTCTTTGGGTTCTTCTGGAGGCAGCATGTTTCACATTTGAGGATACTGCTCCTTCCCAGTGGTAATTGGACAAGTGTAGCCATGGCCTGAGGAAGAAATTGTTCTAGGGGCTTAGATCAGGGCCTAGCCCACCAGATAAACTATCTAGACCAGTAGAGATGCCAACTGTGGATAAAGGACATCTACAATGGGTAGCAGAGGAGGGAGACAATGAACATCATGTATGGCCTCAAGACTAGCCATTGTGGCTGGAGTAGTTCTTCACACTAACCTTCCTCTTGTAAGTTTTCCGAGAAAAAGTGACCAATGAGAATCCTGGAGGAGCTCTTCTCAGAAGGAGTGAACTTACTTTGTAAAACAGGTGGCATACAACCTGATTGCCTCTTCAGGATCAAGACCCTCATTTTCCCAGCTGTTGGGAGTGTAGGCGTCCATGAATTCCTATACAGAAATTTCCCTTGGCCAAAGTGATCTGTGTTGTCCAGGATTGCACCCCTTCCCCTGGTGTAGCCTACATGCAATGGTCGGTTAATGTGGGATACAAAGACCCAGCTCCCTTGCCTCAACTGAGGATAACTCTGAAGGACCAGCCCAGCTCCAGAGCCCGCCATGGGACCTTCTGAACCCTTTGTTGAAACTTCATCAAAGTTCAGTTTCTCCCTTTGCTTAATTCTGTTTCCCTGTCTTCTCACAGGTGGTGTTCCCATGTGCAACTGCCATCAAGAAATGTTCTCTTTGGCTTTCTTCCTGCATGTCAATCCCCACGTCAGCATCTCTTTTCCAGGGAACTCAACTTAAGACAGAGCCCAAGTCAACTGACCTCCAGTCTAGGGCTTACTTTTAGCACATCAAGCTATGTATGCTTGCTATGTTTGTGTATTAAATATGCATATATACTATGATCTTTATGTAGGGGGTGAATTCTTTATTTTCTAAACAGGGTAACTATAGTTACTAATAGAATAGGAAAGTAGCAGTATTGCCATTTTTAACTCTTTTTACTTCCAGCCAAAAACCCTGATCCTAGGTTTTGTTTTCATGCTGCTCTTCTCTGGGGTGTGCTGTTGTTGTGTGCCATCGAGTTGATTCTGACTCATAGTGACCCTATAGGACAGAGTAGAACTGCCCAACAGTGTTTCGGAAGCTGTAATCTTTATGGGAGCATATTGGCAGGTCTCTTCTCCCACAGAGGGGCTGGTGGTTTCGAATCTACGACTTTTCAGTTAGCAGCCAAGTGCTTAACCATTGTACCACCCTCCTTTGGGGTGCACTGCTGGGTACTTGGTAGTTCAGCTGATCATCATTGCAGTCAAGCTCTTTTGAATTATAAATACAAATCAAATGTTTTCTTTGCTTATTTTGGAAACTGCAAATATGATAGCTGAATTAACAACAAATATAGAGGATCAAAATAAATATGCTATTAGATTTTTTATTTTAAGCAGTGGAATCTCTTTCAAGATCTTCCCCATCTTGACTCTCAGCGAAAGAGCATACAGATATCTGGGCATTAGTTGGCCCTGGAAATGTTGGCTTGGGCTGGGAGCAGATTCCTGATGTGGGAGGCATTGCTGAAGTAATTGCTACTTTAGAGTACCATGATTCTGAGCTCTTTCATTATTTGGGGAAGAAAGAAATGTGATACGGTAAAATGGCATTGGATGAGATCACTACACTGAGTTCTTGTACGATCCTGAGTAGGCAACTTAATTTCTGTGTGTTTCACTTTCCTTGTCTGTAAAAAACGTAACTGGGAGGAAAAATCCCTAAGACTTTTTTCTAGTCCCAGAATTATATGTTTAGTTTATTTTTAGACCAGCAAATTATCTCTTGCTTGCTACAAAGCATCAATCTAAATTTTCAGCAACCTAAATCATTAATGTTATAAAAGAAGTAATTACTTTAGTTTGTCTGATAAAGAATTATACAATGAATAATTTATGTAAATAAATCTTCAGAGATTGTTGAATATTTTGGTTTTATGCACACATAGGCAGATAAGGGTGGATATAGGGCATTCCCAATAATGACAACAGCATGTTAAAAAATGTGAGTTTTTTTGGGAAATGTGAGTGTTGGATATGGCTAGAGTTTAGAGTGGTTTTAGAAATCTGGCAAGAAATGAAACAAGAAAGTAATCACAGGCCAGATTATGAAAGGTAGAAAACAGCTTTCCAGAATGGATTTTATTTTGTAATTTATAAAGGTGTGTAATTTATTTCAAAATGTATAAACTGATGATTTTAGGATTTTTTTTGATTAAAACATTCATTTTATTATTATTCTAATATGACTTGATTGTGGCCAGGCTCCTAGAATCCTCTATGGCCTTTGCACACAACCAACCTAGACTTACTTTCTACCTTTTTTTAATGAGCACCTTCTACCTCTAATCCAAACAATGCCCTTATATCTCAGGAACAGGACTGTTTTCACTGTACATTCAGGAACCCACAAATTACCATTTAATCACTTATTCTTTCACTTGCCAATTGACATTTTGTATTTATTAATGGGCTTAATAAACACCTCCTGGTTGACTGAGATCATACCAGAATAAATTTAAATTATGCTTCTAAATTTTCTGGCAAGAAAGGAAGCTAGAAAATATTATATTTTCTAGGAAATACAAAATGACTAGTCTTGTCTCAAACGGATATTAAGCCTCTTGATATCAAATTGCTAAGTACATCTTTAGAGAAAAAAAGTTTAGTGAGATAACTTTATATATACCATGATACAGACTTCATTTAGCACTCAACTCATCAAGAAATAGATTTTTTTTTTCTCTACAGTTCTAGCTGAAAATATTCAATTGCTGGCAAATAATACTTTTAACATGGTAAACCTTGGAAGAAATTACAACAGAATCAGTAGAAATGCAATGAAACTTTGGCTTCTCTGTGGTAGCTTTGTGAAAATGCATTAATTACTCAAGAATACCAGCCTAAAATATATCTAAGGGAAGTGTAGGTTTACATGTGGGTGGGGAAGGGAGGAAGAAGCAAGAAAGTAAATGCTAGGTTGCCTTTCAGAAAAAAGATGGTCTATTAGAAGAACACTGACTTGGGTTTGGAGTAAAACAATTTTGGGATTTGAGTCCATTCTTTGCTACTTACTATGCATCCTCTGCCAAGTCTCTTATCCTCTTTGAACTTCATTTTACCTGTAAAATGTGGATAATGATAACTGTGGAAGGCAAAATAATGGCTCCCTAAAGATGTCCATGTCCTAATCCCTGGAACCTGTGAATATGTTATGTTACATGTTGAAAGGGACTTTGCAGATGTGATAAGGGTGTGGACCTTGAGATGGGGAGATTATTACATGGGTCTAATCTAATCACAAGAGTCCCTCAAGCAGGGAATTTTTCCTGGCTGAAATCACAGAGATGCTATGATAGACGAGGCAGGAGAGACTGAAGTCTGAGAAGGTCTTGCCTTAATGTTGCTGGCTTTGAAGAAGCAGAAAGGGGACCATGAGCCAAGAAACGCAGCAGCCTCTAGAAGCTGTGACGACCCTCAGCTGGGAGCCAGCAAGGAGTCAGGGCTGTCAGTCCTAAAGCTGCAAGAAAATGAATTCTTCCAACAAACTGAATGACCAAGGAAACAGATTACCCGTTAGAGCCTTCAGAAAGGAGTATAGCCCGCTGACACTTTGATTTTTAGCTCAGTGAGTCCTGAGTTGGATTTCTGAACTACAGGACTGTAAGATAATGCGTTTGTGCTGTTTGCCACTAAACTTGTGATAATTTGTTGCAGAAGAAACGGAAAATAAATACAATAATAATGCTCCATCTACCTCCCAGGGTTGTTGTGTGACAATGTATCTGAAAGTGCACTGTAAGATGTAAAACACCATACACACGCTAACAATGAACATTGCTGTTCTCAGCATTTTCAGGCTCTATCTGACTTTTAAACTGTCAACTTTTTAGATGCCAGTCTTAAAAAATAATAATTAGTACCAGTTGCCATCGAGTTGATTTCAATGCATGGTGACCCATGTGTGTCAGCATAGAACTGTGCTTCGTAGAGTTTCCAATGACTGATTTTTTTGAAGTAGATTGCCAGGCCTTTCTTCCGAGTTGCCTCTGGGTGGACTCAAATCTCCAACTTTTCAGTTAGCAGATGAGCACATTAGTTGTTTGCACTACCATTTATTGAGCATCTCCTATGTGCAAGATACTCAATATATGGTATATAATTTCATCTGCATCCTGATCTTATGAGATAGAAAGCATTATTCCATTTTACATATGTGGAACTTGGCAAGAAATTGGACCCTGTTAGATTTTATATGATTTGTTTGGTTTAGCAGCCTTCAGGAAAACAGTCAAAGCAAGAAAAGTTTAGAAATGTAGTACCAGTGACAAAATACTATGAGACAATTATTATAAGTTTGTTTTCTTTGCTCTTTTCTGATCATAATAGAAGAAAAATAAAACAGACATTTTCAAGACAGAAGAGATAGAGCACTTGA
This sequence comes from Dugong dugon, assembly GCA_030035585.1. Taxonomy (NCBI): domain Eukaryota; kingdom Metazoa; phylum Chordata; class Mammalia; order Sirenia; family Dugongidae; genus Dugong; species Dugong dugon. The sequence continues at coordinate 50,222,590 of CM057465.1, forward strand.
GTGACTAACTATAAGCTGTTATCCAGAGTGATGGTCATGAAAATATGTACAGTTTAACTTCATATCTTGGCTTGGTAGATTTCTTCTGTGGAACCGTGGGCCTTGATCAGACATGGGCCCCAGTGAGCTGTCGGCTAGGTGCACTTTCTGTGTCATGAGAGAAATTAAAGAAGAATGCTCAGTTTGAAAACAAGGCTTAAAGTACAAAGCTTTGAGTCCTGAAATTCCAAACATATCTCCATGGAAGAAAATGTTCTTTGAAAATCAGTTTAAGATGTTCAACTCCACTCTCGGAGATATTCTTCTAAGCAGCTGCTCGACTTCAGTGATGTTCTCTCATGTATTCAGAACAAACTTTGTTTTTGGCCAACAGAGAAAGCTAGGTAGGTCATAGCAAGGTAAGCAAATAGGGATGGTAGCAAATATCCAGGATTACTTAATAATTTCGATGCACTTTCCCACATTGAAAAGCTGATAACAGTGGGGCATGTGCTCTGAAATTTCCGGTAGTTATTTTGAGTATCTACACTCTTGTTCCTCAACTCTCTTTCTAATATGATTTGTTTGTCTGAGTTTGGGGATGTAGGCTGTAGCCTTGGAAGAACATTTCTTGACTTTACAAATTTAATGAAAACACACCAATGCACTCATGACTTTAGTTCCAGGGCTAGCCCTAACCAAAACTGTGAAGTAGGCAGATTTTTTTTTTTTTTCTCCACAACTTGCACTTCCCTCTTCTGTGCCTTTCCTCCATTTCAAAATCTACCAGTGTCAGGTGCCAGAATACTCTTATGCTACCCTCGTTCTTCACAATATTTAATAAACTGATTTACCCTTCAGTACCATAGGCTGATAACAAAGTTTTATCATACCTGAGATTGCCTGCATTTTATTAGAGACCTTAGTATGCATGCTTATTTCAAAGGAAGAGGCTTTTAATGGTAGCATTGCAATAGAAGTTATGGATAAAGGTGTCTTTTTGGAGCCTCTCAAAACAACATGATTTAATACCCAATTGCTGATTTCACCTCAACACCCATCCCATCTCACCCCAATAGGTGGAGGTGCAGCTAGGCTCCCCAGATACTAGTTGCTAGTTGTTCAATAAGGATCAACAAATATTTAGGTATTCTAGTTTAGAACCAACATCTGACTAAGGCTGTGAGCAATAAAAAAGATTATGATATGCACAAAAATAACTAGTTGCCGTTGTGTCAATTCCCACTCGTGGAGACCCATGTGCGTCAGAATAGAACTGTGCTCCATGAGGTTTTCAGTGGCTGATTTGATTTCAAGTAGATTGCCAGGCCTTTCTTCAGAGGTGCCTCTGGGTGGATTCAAATCACCAACCTTTTGGTTAGCAGCCAAGCATGTTAATTGTTTGCACCATCCATGGATGATATGTATGTATGTTGTTGTTAGGTGCTGTTGAGTCTGTTCCAACTCATAGCGACCGTATGTACAATAGAACGAAACACTGCCTAGTCCTGTGCCATGCTCACAATTGTTGTTATGCTTAAGCCTATTGTTGCAGCTGCTGTGTCAATCCATCTTGCTGAGGGTCTTCCTCTTTTTCACTGACCCTCTACTTTACCGGGCATGATGTCCTTCTCCAGGGACTGATCCCTCCTGATAATACATCCTAAGTATGTGAAATGTAGTCTCGCCATCCTTGCTTCTAAGGAGCATTCTGGCTGTACTTCTTCTAAGACAGATTTGTTAGTTGTTCTGGCAGTGTATATTCAATATTCTTCGCCAACACTGTAGTTCAAAGGTGTCAGTTCTTTTTCAGTCTTCCTTATCCACCGTCCAGCTTTTGCATGCATATGAGGCGATTGAAAATACCATGGCTTGGGTCAGGCACACCTTGGTCTTTGGGTGACATCTTTGCTTTTGAACACTTTAGAGAGGTCTTTTGCAGCAGATTTGCCCAATGCAATGTGTCTTTTGATTTCTTGACTGCTGCTTCCATGGGTGTTGATTGTGGATCCAGGTAAAATGAAATCCCTGACAACTTCCATCTTTTCTTCGTTTATCATGATGTTGCTTATTGGTCCAGTTGTGAGGATTTTTGTTTTTTTTATGTTGAGGTGTAATCTATACTGAGGCTGTAGTCTTTGATCTTCATCAGTAAGTGCTTCACTTTCAGCAAGCAAGGTTGTGTCATCTGCATTATTACTCATATTCATTAAGCATTTAAATCCAAATTCATAATTAGTTCCACAAAACTTCCACTATTATAAGAAATATAGCAGAAATGCTACCTCAGAGCTTTTAAGTCACTATTTGCTGCAAAGTGTGGATTATATCGTTGTTAGTTGTCATCGAGTTGATTCCGACTCATGGTGACTGACTTACCATAAATCTGACACTGATTACAAGGCTGTTGCTGCTGTCAAGTGTTCAGTTCGTGTTTGTTGAATAGATCAGGCCTTGAACAACAAGCTTTGTGCCCTGGAATGAGATGAAAGGGGAAGACCAGGAGAACATGGCTAATTTTTTATATCATTGACTATTAGTGATTGACAGAAGTCTATAAAACATACGATTTCCTTCTTCAACTCTGTGCTGAGAAAGAGTTTTACAAGACTGTAGGTGAGTTTGGAACATTCTCTTTCACAGCTTATTTCTCCAGTCATTTCCAGATAATTACTCTCTCATACATCTCAGTTACTTTTGGATCCTAAAGGTTCTGCTGCTTTGAAGGATCTCTGACTAACTCTGCACCCTAGGGGAAACTGGAGAAGAGGGACTAACTTGCCAGAGGCGTTCTTTCTCTCTGTGCTATGTCAGTCCACACTTGCCTTCTGTTCTTAGGAGAAATAATTAAGCCCTTATTGCTACTGTTGACGTAGAAATTTAGGATCCTCTTTTGGATCTGTTAATATTTAATAACTGTGTCACTCCAATATCAATGCAATAGAAATATAATAAATAAGTTATAGAGAGACCTATAGGTCTTTGGATTCTTTAGTCAGGGTACATGTAAAAAATTATTCAGAAAAAAAAAAAAAAAAAGCCCCAATGCTGTAGAGTTGATCCCAACTTATAGTTACCCTATCGGTCAAAGTAGAACTGCTTCCATAGGGTTTCCAAGGAGCATCTCATGGATTAAAATTGCTGACCTTTTGGTTGGCAGCCAAGAGCTTAACCACTCTGCTAGGGCTCCAAAAAAATGTTTTTAAAAAATGTTTTTAATAAAAAATTATTAAGACCACTTAACAATTCATGCTGAGAGTGACCGAAGTGATGACATCTCTACTACGTGGTGACCCAAGTCATGAGTCTAATTTATGGTCATCGTAGACCCCTCCCTCACATATAATTCATCACTTAAATCTTGTCCATCCTGCTGCTGTTAGCTGCCGTCGAGTTGGTCCTGACTCATGGTGACCCTGTGTAAAACAGAATGAAATGTTGCCCCATCTTGTACTATCTTTATGATCGCCGGTATGTTTGAGTCTGTTGTGTTCCTTGTGTCAATTCATCTCATCGAAGGTTTCCCTTGCCTTCACTGGCCCTTCACTTTACAAAACTTGATGTCTTTATCCAACATTTGGTCCCTCTTGATGACATGGCCAAAGTAAGTGAGTTGAAGTCTTTGACAGTGTTCTGTGATCCATAAAGTTTTCATCGGCAAGGTTTTGGAAGTAGATGTCCAGGCCTTTATTCCTAGTCTGTCTTAGTCTGGAAGCTCAGCTGAAACCTGTTCACCATGAGTAACGCTGCTGGTATTTGAAATACTGGTGGCATAGCTCCCAGAATCGTAGCAACACATGAGCTACCACAGTAGGACAAACTGACAGACTGGTGGTGGATGTCCATTTTACCTCCCACATATTCCTTTCTCCCAAGCCCCACTGCTATTGCTCCAGCAAAGCTCTCCTCATTTTTATTTTGACGTATTTCAGACTTACAGAAAAGTTGCAAAAATAGTAAAATAACTCCCATATGGCCTTTACCTTTTAAATCCCCGAATGTTAATGTTTTATGACATTAGCTTTTTTCCTTTTCTTTCTATGCCTTTTTTCTGGACATGGTGCCCCTTTACTTCCAAATACTTTGTTATGCATTTTCTAAAAACAAGGGCTTTTTATTACATAACAATAGCATAATAACCAACATTAGAAAGTTTTGCAAGTACTATTACCTAATTTACAGACCTCATTCAGGTTTCACCAATTTGCCCCTTAATGTCCTTGGAGCAAAAGAAAATCTCATATTATGCATTGCATTCTGTTGTCATGTCCCTTGAGTCTCCTTTCACTTGAAACAATTCCTCAGCCTTTCTTTGTTTTTTATGACATTGACATTTTTGAAGTGTCCAGGTCGATTATTCTGTAGACTGTCCCGCAATTTGGGTTTGTCTGATGCTTCTTCATGATTAGTTTCAGGTGTGCATTTTTGGTAGCAACAACAGAATGTGATAGGTTCTCAGCATGTCCTAAAGGGCACTGGTGCTCTATTACTGGTGAACTTTGATCACTTAGTCAAGGTGGTGTCTGCTAGTTTCTCTACAGTAAAATACTATTTTCCCCTTTGTAATTAATAAGCATCTCGAGGGGAGGTCTTCATCATTTTCCCTAGGATTACATGATGCTGTTGTCTTCTGTTTGCCCCTCCAGATCCCCTTCCCACCTTCCTCCACCCTGCTCTGTGGCATACAAACTTGACCTATGTAGATCATATCAACCTTGTCCTCTGGTTTCTGGTTGGATTTGGTCATTGGAGAGTCCTGCAGGAAATCTGAGAGAGGGAAGGGAGTGAGGTCCAGGTATGTATCCCCTTGGTTTCCTTCCCAAGGGGCTACCAAGGACTAACTAGATCTCTCATTTGAAGGGACAGGGTATCTATCAGGCTATAGCTCTGGGGTTTGTAACAGCCCCTCCCCTTATTGCTTTAAGCCTTTCGGTGGAGCATTCATCCCTTTCTGTTTCCCTACATTCTTCCCACACTTTCATAAATAGTCCCTTTATTAAACTCTCCTCACATTTTCTAGTTGGAGTGTGCCATCCGTTTCCTGCCAGGACATTTCCGATACATCTATTACATAGCTTTCTGCCTTTGCCATTTTCACTCAGTTGCAGATACTGCTGGTCTTCAATACCATCTCAGTCCTGCCCAGTTCTTACGTTAATCCTGATCCAGGCTGAAAGTACGTTTGATGCCAAAGGCATCAGTGAATTGGGTCTGGGATGAGCTGTTCTGCTCTGCAGCCAGTCCTCTAGCATGCCTGGGGACTTTCCCTTACTCCCCCACACGGCTGGCATAACTTGTGACAGCAGACTTCTGCCTTGGTTTCTGCTTAGCATTCTGACTTCCTGTGCGGTGGAGTTCTCTTCTGAGCCAGTTTTGTTCGACTTGGGTTCTAATATCCTGGGTAACTCTGCCGGCCCCTTCCCCCAGGATGTTGGACTGTCATCCTCAGACGCCTATTTATTTTCTGGAATTATGTTTGGAATAGAATGCTCTCTCGTGTGTACCATCTTCCTTCTGTTTGTCCTTCCACAACCCCTTTGCAACCTTTTCCATCTGCTTCTCCCTCCCACTTCTATAGTGACCTACACGGACTGATCAGCTTTTACCTATGGCCCCCAGCTAAGTCTGGCCAGTGGCGAGCTCTGTCAGGAGATCACAGGGAGTGACTGGAGCTAGGAGTATTTGTATCACCAGATTTTTCCCTTTGGCATTACTTTAAGATGCCTGTCTCCTTCCACTGAAGGTCAGAGCTCCTCTCCAGGTGTTCCTTTAGTTCCAGGTTCCAGGAACTTCTCCCACTCCTCACCCTTTCTGTACTAATGATGGTCACAGCCCAACTGTTTCTAAAAAATCAGTTGCTGTCAAGTTGATTCTGACTCATGGCGACCCCATGTGTGTGTGTCAGAGTAGAACTGTGCTTCCCAGGGTTTTCAATGGTTGATTTTTTTGGAAGTAGATCACCAGGCCTTTCTTCTGAGGTGCCTCTAGGTGGACTTGAACCTCCACCCTTTCAGTTGGTAGCTGAGCATGTTAACCATTTGTACCACCCAGGGACTCCCAGCTGTTACTAACTCCAGGGTATTACATTTTCCTTTGTGGTCTAGTCCTACCTTTAGAAATAGTTCCTTTATCAAGCCTCCTTGAATTGCCCTAACCTGAGTGTGCCACGTGCTTTTTCTGGGACCCTGATCTAGGTCTAGGTGACAGTCCCATTTATCTTGATGGATCACCTAGTGCCTGAAACCTCATTTTGCCAAGTTTTACCTGCTCAGTGGATCTCAGATACTGATGACGGCAGCAGACAAGCAAGAGGATCATTGTGCCCATTTGGACTGGTATTTTGACGGTAGCCTACCTCCTTGGGCACTAGTCCTATAGCTGGGTCAGTTTCTCCCAGCTTTGTCCCTGCCCAGTCCTGGCTTCATTCCCTTCATCACTTACTAACTGTATTGAAGTATCAGCATGCCTTGTGGCAAAAGCAACACTTGCCAAAGTAAAAACATGAGTCTACCTGCCTGCAAGTCACAGGAGACAGACTTTTAGTTTGGGCCTGCCCTTTTTGGTGTTAGGACAGACCCCAGAAAAGTGGTCTTCTGATCCAGCTCTATTGCGGATGCAAAGATATGTCCAAAATATTCATACATGAACCACCCAGGGCATGCTTTTCAATATGATCATATACTATAGTTTGCTAATTCAAATTTACTGTTGTATTACATATGGAAACATGAGTATAGATGAGTTCCACTCTACTAGGTCTTACTGTCAAGAAAATCCTGTACCTACTTGATGACTCTATAAATCTCTCCATCTATGGAGATATTTGAAAAATGTTGTAAAAATTGAGCCAAGAGACTACTAGTCAGGTTTTAATATTTTCAGTTTTCTGTTGTTTTTAGGATAATAAAATTTTCACAGATTCCAGAAATGTATCTTTGGGAGTACCTTAAATTATGCTAGGTACAAAGGATAATTTATAGTGAAATGTCCTAAATTATAGTATATTACCTAGAAGCATTTTTGGTTTAGCTTACATTATGAGATGATCACATTTGGAATTTTCTGGTATGGTATATTAACTCTGTAATCTTTGAACTCTATACTTTAAAAAAAATTTTTTCCTATACAAAAATCTATACATACATTTTTATGTGACTCTAATTACTCTCCCCATACTGTGACAGCACACTCCTCCTTTCCACCCCTGATTCCCCATGTCCATTCAACCAGCTCCTAATGCTGTCTGCCTTCCCATCTCACCTCCGGACAGAAGCTGACCATTTAGTCTCTTGTATCTGCTTGAGCTAAGAAGCACACTCCTCATGAGTATCACTTTATGTCCCACAGTCCAGTCCAAGCCCTGTCTGAAGAGTTGGCCTCAGAAATTATTTTAGTTCTGGGCTGTTAGAGAATCCAGGGGCCATGCTTTCCGGGGTTCCTCTAGTCTCAGTCAGACCATTAAGTCTGGTCTTCTTACTAGAAGTTAAGTTCTGCACCCCACCTTTCTCCTGCTCCATCTGGTTCTCTCTGTTGTGTTCCCTGTCAGCATGGTCATTGGTGGTAGCCAGGCACCATCTAGTTCTTCTGGTCTCAGGCTGATGAAGTCTCTGGTTTATGTGGCCCTTTCTGTCTCTTGGGCTAATACTTTCCTTGTGTCTTTGGTGTTCTTCATTCTCCTTTACTCCAGGTGGTTGGGACAAATTGAAGCATCTTAGATGGCCACTTGCAGCCTTTTAAGACCCCAGACACCACTCACCAAAGTAGGATGCAGAACATTTTCTTAATAAGCTTTGTTATGCCAATTGACCTAGATGTCCCCTGAAAGAATAGTCCCCAGACTCCTACCCCTGCTACTCTATCCCTCAAAGTGTTGATTGTATTCGAGAAACTTCTTAGCTTTGGTTTAGCCCATCTGTGCTGTCCTTCCCTTTACCTAAGATAATTCTTACCTACTATCTAGTTAGTGAATTCTCTCCATCCCTCCCCACTCTGGTATCCATCAAAGAATGTTTTCTTCTGTGTTTAAACATTTCCTTGAGTTCTTATAATAGGGATCTTATACAATATTTGTCCTTCTGTGACTGACTAAATTCACTACGCATAATGACCTCCAGCTTCGTCCATGTTATAAGATGTTTCATGGTTTCATTGTTGTTCTTTATCGTTGCGTAGTATTCCATTGTGTGGATATACCATAATTTGTTTATCCATTTGACCGTTGATGGGCACCTAGGTTGTTTCTATCTTTTTGCTATTGTGAACAGTGCTGCAATGAACATGGGTGTGCATATATCTATTTGTGTGATGGCTCTTATTTCTCTAGGATATATTCCAAGGAGTGGGATTGATGGATTGTATGGTACTTCTATTTCTAGCTTTTTAAGGAAGTGACAAATCAATTTCCAAAGTGGTTATACCACTTTACTTTCCCACCAACAGTGTACAAGTGTTCCAGTCTCTCCACAACCTCTCCAGCATTTATTATTTTGTGTTTTTTGGATTAATGCTAGCCTTGTTGGAGTGAGATGATATCTCATTGTAGTTTTGATCTGCGTTTCTCTAATGGCTAATGATCGTGAGCATTTCTTCATGTGTCTGTTAGCCACCTAAATATCTTCTTTGGTGAAATGCCTGTTCATATCCTTTGCCCAATTTTTAATTGGGTTATTTGTCTTTTTGTTGTTGAGGCTTTGCGGTATCTTGTAGATTTTAGAGATGAGATGCTGATCAGATTTGTTGTAGCCAGAAATGTTTCCCCAGTTTGTAGGTTGTCTTTTTACTCTTTTGGTGAAGTCTTTGGGTGAGTGTAAGTGTTTGATTTTTAGGAGCTCCCATTTATCTAGCCTCTCTTCTGGTGCTTGTGCACTGTTACTTATGGTTCGTATTGTGTTAATGCCATGTATCAGGGCTCTTGGCATTGTCCCTACTTCTTCTTCCATGATCTTTATTGTTTTCGATTTTATATTTAAGTCTTTAATCCATTTTGAGTTAGCTTTTGTGCATGGTGTGAGGTATGGGTCTTTTTTCAGTTTTTTGCACATGGATATCCAGTTATGCCAGCACCATTTGTAAAAGAGACTGTCCCCAATTAACAGATTTTGGGCCTTTGTCAAATATCAGCTGCTCATAGGTGGATGAATTTATGTCTTGATTCTCAATTCTGTTCCATTGGTCTATGTAACTGTTGTACCAGTAACAGGCTATTTTGACTACCATGGCGGTATAATACGTTCTGAAATCAGGTAGTGTGAGGCCTCCCACTTTGTTCTTCTTCTTGAGTAATGCTTTATTTATTTGGGGCCTCTTCCCTTTCCATATGAAGTTGGTGATTTGTTTCTCCATCTCATTAAAAAACACCAGTGGAATTTGGATCGGGATTGCTTTGTATCTGTAGAGCGCTTTGGGTAGAATAGATATTTTCACAATGTTGAGTCTACCTATTCATGAGCAAAGTACGTTTTTTCACTTATGCAGGTCTCTTTTGGTTTCCTGCAGTAGTGTCTTGTAGTTTTCATTGTGTAGATCTTTTACGTCTCTGGTTAGATTTATTCCTAAGTATTTTATCTTCTTGGGGGCTATTGTAAATGGTATTGATTTGGTGATTTCCTCTTCGAGGTTCTCTTTGTTGGTGTAAAGGAATCCAACTGATTTTTGTATGTTTATCTTGTATCTTGAAACTTTGCTGAAATCTTCTATTAGTTCCAATAGTTTTCTTGTGGATTCTTTGGGGTTTTCTGTGTATAAGATCATATCATCTGCAAATGGAGATACTTTGACTTCTTCCCTACCAATCTGGATGAACTTTATTTCTTTTTCTAGCCTAATTGCTCTGGCTAGGACCTCCAGCACAATGTTGAATAAGAGTGGTGATAAAGGGCATCCTTGTCTGGTTCCCGTTCTCAAGGGGAATGCTTTCAAAGTCTCTCCATTTAGGATGATGTTGGCTGTTGGCTTTGTATAAATGCCCTTAATTATATTGAGGAACTTCCCCTCTATTCCTATTTTGTTGAGAGCTTTTATCATGAATGGGTGTTGGATTTTGTCAAATGTCTTTTCTGCATTGATTCATAAGATCATGTGGTTCTTGTCTTTTGTTTTATTTATGTGATGGATTACATTGATTGTTTTTCTAATATTGAATCATACCTGCATACCTGGTATAATCCCACTTGATCATGGTGAATTATTTTTTTGATATGTTCTTGAATTCTATTGGCTAGAATTTTGCTGAGGATTTTTGCGTCAATGTTCATGAGGTATATTGGTCAGTAATTTTCTTTTTTTGTGGTGTCTTTACCTGGTTTTGATATTAGGGTTATGCTGGCTTCATAAAATGAATTTGGGAGTATTCTATCGTTTTGTACGCTCTGAAATAGCTTTAGTAGTAGTGGTGTTAACTCTTCTCTGAAAGTTTGGTAGAATTCTCCAGTGAAGCCATCCAGGCCAGGGTTTTTTTGTTGCGAGTTGTGATGGTTAAGATTGTGTGTCACTTGGCTGGGCCATGATTCTCCCTGTTTTAAAGTAATCACTCCCATGATTGAATGTACTGTGAGTAGCCAATCAGATGAAAGGGAGTCTCCTTGGGGGTGTGGTCTGCATCTGTATATAAGCAGATGTTCTGGCTTTTTGCTCTTTCTGGATCCTTCAGCTGCTTCCTGTCATCTCATCTCCCGTTCTTGGGACTTGAGCTGTCAGTTTATCTGCCGAGCCTGGGATTAATCCATCTGCACAGCCTGTGAGTGGGAGCCCTGCTGTCTGACCTTCCGATCTTGGGCTTGCCAGCTTCTGCAGCTGTGTGACTTGGGACAGGCCTCTACCCTGATCCATGAACTTGGGACATTCTAGCTCTACAATCACGTGAGCTGTTTCCTTGATATAATCTCTCTCTATATATATATTTATACACTTTACTGGTTTTGCTTCTCTAGAGAACCCAGCCTAAGACAGGAGTTTTTTAATTACCTTTTCAATCTCTTCTTTTGTTATGGGTTTATTTGGTTGTTCTGCCTCTGTTTGTGTTAGTTTAGGTAGGTAGTGAGTTTCTAGAAATTTGTCCATTTCCTCTAGGTTTTCAAATTTGTTAGAGTACAATTTTTCATAGTATTCTGTTGATTCTTCTAAATTCAGTTGGGTCTGTTGTGATATCACCAACCTTATTTCTTATGTAGGTTATTTGCTTTCTTTCCTGTTTTTCTTTTGTCAGTTTGGCCAGTGGTTTATCCATTTTGTTGATCTTTTCAAAGAACCAGGTTTTGGTCTTGTTAACTCTTTCGATTGTTTTTCTATTCTCTATTTCATTTAATTCTGCTCTAATTCTTATTATTTCCTTTCTTCTGGTGCCTGTGGGCTTCTTTTGCTGCTCTCTTTTTACTTGTTCCAGTTGTAGGGTTAGTATTTTGATTATGACCCTTTCTTCTTTTTGGATATGTGCTTTTATTGCTGTAAACTGACCTCTGAGAACTGCTTTTGTTGTGCCTCTAAGGTTCTGGTAGGATGTGTTTTCATTTGCATTTGATTCTATGAATTTCTTTATTCCATCCTTAATTTCTTCTCTAACCCAGTAATTTTTGAACAAGGTGTTGTTCAGTTTCCGTGTGTTTAGTTTTTTTTTTTCCTTGCTTTTTCTGTTGTTGATTTCTGCTTTTATGGCTTTATGGTCAGAAAAGATCCTTTGTAATATTTTGATGCTTTGGGTTTTCTTAAGGCTTGCTTTATGGCCTAATATGTGGTATATTCTGGAGAATGTTCCATGTGCATTGGAAAAGAAAGCATACTTGGATGTTGTTGGGTGGATTGTTCGGTATATGTTTATGAGATCAGGTTGGTTGATTGTAGCATTTAGCTCTTCTGTGTCTTGGTTGAGCTTCTCTCTGGAGGTTCTGTCCTTCACTGAAAGTGATGTGTTGAAGTTTCCTACTACTATTGTGGAGCTGTCTATCTCTCTTTTATATATTTTGGAACCCTGTCATTGGGTGCATAAATATTTATTATGGTTATGTCCTCCAGGTGTATTGACACCTTAATCTTTATATAGTATCCTTCCTTATCCTTTTTGGTGGATTTTACTTTAAAGTCTATTTTGTCAGAGATTAATATTGCCACTCCTGCTTTTTCTTGAGTGTTGTTTGCTTGATATATTTTTTTCCATCATTTGAGTTTTAGTTTGTTTGTGTCTTTAAGATGTGTCTCTTGTAGGCAGCATATAGACAGATTGTGTTTTTTATCCAATATGCCAGTCTTTGTCTCTTTATTGGTACATTTAGTCCATTTACATTCAGTGTAATTGTTGATAGGTATGAGTTTAGAGCTGTCATTTTGTTGTCTTTTTTGTCTGTTGTTCACTGTTTCTTTGTTCCAGTTAATTTTCTGTGCTGAGTCCTTTTTCTTTATGTATTTTCTTTTCATCTTTTTCATTGTTGTTGATTTTGTATTTGCTGAGTCTTTATATTTTTCTAGTTTTTTATTTTGACTTGTAGGATTGTTAGTTTACTTTGTGGTTACCTAAATATTTACCCCTATTTTTCTAATTTTATACCAGTCTTTTATTTCTTTATAGCACCTTGATTTCCAGTCCATATGAAAAATCTATGTCTATATATTTTTTTTTCTCCCTATATTCAGTGTTTTAGCTTTGATTTACTTTTGTGTCTTCCCTATCTTGGTTGATATCTGGTTGCTCTGTCCTGTGTTCTAGTCTTGGGTTGTTACCTGATATTCTAACCGGAGGACTCCCTTTAGTATTTGTTGTAATTTTGGTGGTTTTTGCAAATTCTCTTAACTTCTGTTTATCTGGAAATGCCCTAATTTCGCCATCATATTTGAGAGACAGTTTTGCTGGATATATAATTCTTAGCTGGCAGTTTTCTTCCTTTAAGGCTTTATATATGTCATTCCATCGCCTTCTTGCCTGCATGGTTTCTGCTGAGTAATCTGAGTTTATTCTTATTGACTCTCCTTTGTAGCTGACTTTTTGTTTATCCTTAGCCACTCTTAAAATTCTCTCTTTATCTTTGGTTTTGGCAAGTTTGATTATAATACATCTTGGTGACTTTCTTTGGGGATCTACCTTATGTGTGGTTTGATGAGCATCTTGGATAGATATGTTGTCATCTTTCACAATATCAGGGAAGTTTTCGGCCAACAAATCTTCAACAATTCTCTCTGTATTTTCTGTTATCTCCCCCTGTTCTGGTATTCCTATCAGTTGTAGGTTATTCCTCTTGATAGAGTCCCACATAATTCTTAGGGTTTCTTCATTTTTTGTAATCCTTTTATCTGTTTTTTCCTCAAATAAGTTGGAGTCAAGTGCTTTATCTTCAATCTTACTAATTCTGACTTCCATTGCCTCAATTCTGCTCCTATGACTGTATTGAGTTGTCTAATTCTGAAATTTTATTGTTAATCTTCTAGATTTCTGATTGCTGTCTCTCTGTGGGTTCTTGCATCCTGTTAAATTCGTCATCATGCTCTTTTCTAATCTTTTCAATTTCCTTTGTTGCATGTTCTGCGTTTTGCTTAATTTCCTTCCTAATTTCTTGAAGAGTTCTGTATATTAATCTTTTGTATTCTGCCTCTGGTAATTCCAAGAAATTTTCCTCCTCTGGAAAATTTCTAGATTCTTTATTTTGGGAGCTTGCTGAAGCCATCATGGATTGCCTCTTTATGTGATTTGATATTGACTGTTGTCTCCGAGACATCAATAAGTTATTATATTATTTATGTTTGCTTACTGTGCCCTAGCTTCTTGTTTTGTTTTGATATGCCCAAATAGGCTGCTTGTATGAGCTAGTTTGATCATTGTTACCTTTAAAGCTCTAATGTCCTGTCACCAGGTGGTTTATTCTATTACTATGTATATGAGCTCATGAGTCAGCCCACTCGTCCTGTATGGATTCAGCTCAGGTGCCTAGGTAGATAGCCACCAAGTGTGTGGTTTAGGCTCTCACTTACAGTCCTAAACAGGCATGGGTGACTGGTGTAGGCACAGGCATCTGGCTGCCGTATGGGGACACACTCTGAGCAAGGCAGGAGGCTGACGCCTGCCCCCACATTTCCAGGAAGAAGACATGTCCCTGTTCTCTAGAGCACATAGGTGGGTAGGTTTGCAGCTGGACTATGAGTAGCTAGTGCTGTTGGATGTAAGGACTGGGGGGCACCTCTTATTCATGGGCCCCTATCACAGGTGACTAGGTGGCATGGGTGGAGCCACCAGTCCTCAGGCCCCTGATGTGAGTAGGTGAAGACCCTGCTTAATGGGCAGAGCAGTGTCAAATGTCAAGAATCTACCACTTCACAGCTGAGACAGTTGAAGTTACAATTCCAGTATATACTCCGTTGTACTGCGGTAATGAGGGCCTGCACTGTTGAGATGGGCCCACACAAGTTTATGCAGGGGGAAAGGCACTCAAAGTCCATGGATCCCTTATGCCTGTGCCTAGGCAAAGGAGCTGTGCCTACCCTGGGTTCCTGACTTAGGGAAGCCAGCAATTTAGTTTTTCCCCTGTGTGTTAATTTGTTCACTTTCCAAGGGAGGGAGAATGGCTCCGGCGTTTGACAGACCCTGCTTCTGGCCCAGGGACTCGACAATTGCTGAAGCTTGTCCAGGACCCTGTGCAGAGCAGGGAGCAGGGAGATAAATGAGAGAGAGTTTTTTCCCTAAGGGGGTTGTTTTTGATCCGCACAGTAGGCCGTACACAATTACTTATCTTTCGCCGTTCCAGTGCTGCTTCTCACGGGTTCTGGGTGGCCGTGAAGACTCTCTAGTGCTGGGTCTCTCCTGGTGCAAAAATGTGCCTCTGGAGCACTGTTGCTTGCCTGCCTCACTGCTCACCCCTGAGCTGATGAGGCCTGAAGCGCTCAGGCTCTCTGGCACCTCCTCGTTGCTTCCGAACCGTCTCTCCCTCCCCCTGCCACTCAGTCTAGTTCCTCAATTATGCCTTTGATGTTCAGGGCTCCCAGACTGCCATATATAATTGAATCACTTGTTTTTTCAGATCTATGTTGTAAGAGGGTCCACCGGATGTGTCTGACTACTCTGCCATCTTGGCCCTGCCTCTGAACTGTATACTTTTTGTTGGAATATTACCTACTATCTCATTTTAGAATTGGTATTTTTATCTGTTTTGATTTGGTAGGTTCATGATTTCGCAGGATTTGTTATTTGTCTAATGCGAGATGAGTGATGGTCTTATTCCAGTTCCTAATGGGCTTGTGTTTATTTCTGTTGAGGTTGACTTTAATAGGTCCTCTCAGCAAAGTTGCCGAGGACTGACCTGGAATAGACTCTAAATTAATTTCCTGCCTTGAAATTGTTCCTTCTAGGTGAGGGTTGAGGCCAACTAGTAGCACAATGTACTGGAGCAGAATCGTCACTGACTGCATTTCCTCTCTTCAGTAACTTGGAGGGACCATCAAAACTATTTAATCAAATATGTTAAATTAGTTAGAAGCAAGCAACATCCAGGATCTCACCTGGAATGTTTTAAGGCCCAATCCACTTATAGCAATTTGTGTGGATTTCTGATTACAGACAGTGCTTTAAATGTCGAGAGCTTAGCTATATTGTTCATTTGCTATTCATTTGTCTATGCCATCCTTTTTACTTTTCTTTGCTTGTCAGTGTGATTACCAAAGAATAAGGTAGTACAAGAGAAAGAATTTAGGAAAAGAGCCTGAATAAATGGATGAAATAAGGTTTTGGTATTAACTGTGACATTATATTAAGTATACTAATTTTACCCTAGTTAATTTAAGAACTGTCTGCAATCCTTTGCCAGTTGAAGTAGAAGCATAGACTATTAGAGCTTAAGGGACCCTAGAAAAGATAATTCAAGTTTTTTTTACTGTTAGGTTAGAAAGGTGTTTGGACTTTCACAGCTTCACTAGGCACCCAATTTGCTAATAATATTATCCTATTGTTTAAATTTCTCTGACAAAATGATGTAATAATTCTGCAGATGGGTATTTCAAATTGCTGAGAGGGTAGTCTAATATTTCATTAACTGTTGTTTTGCTTTAACTAAACTCAGATAACTGTACAAATATCAGGAGCCTGAAAGAGGTAGAACTAATTAAATTGTAGGAGTTTATATTCCTGCTCCTTGGTTTTTATTAAAATTTTTGCTTCTCTACCGCTTGACTTCTTGGAGAGTTGATCTAGTTTATTGCTAGCCCGCAGCCTGGGAATCTATACTATTTAACTTTGTTGTGTTAGTTAGTTTTTGTTAGTGTTATACAATATAGAAGGCAAGTGGAGAAATAAAAAGAAGCCTTGTAGTAAAAGAGATTTGGACTTCCCAGTAAAAGAGATTTGGACTTCCCAGACATGTTTATCTAGCAATGCAAACCAACCTGCTAATGGAGACACCAAAAGTCCTGTGCCCATATCTTAGCTTCCAGATATATAATCTAGCTAAGAAGTGGCAGGGCCAGGGAAAAGTATCAGTTCATGTATAGACACCTTCCTTTCTGTTTTGATACCTGAAAATTGAAAGATGAAATTTTAACCACTGGCAATGAAAATGCTGTTATGATGCCAATATTCAAGCAGGTTCCTCTCTATCAGACATGTTCATGTAGAGCTGTGCCTCCTTATCCACCAAAGTGGGGACAAGAAAAAGATGATGCTATGGGCCTTCAGAAAAATAACTGCTGCCCAGATGGAAAAACTAGGTGACAAAGTGAGAATATATTCATTCATTGACTAGGTACTTAGTGGGTGGGCCCTTTTGATAACTGAATTGAGAGCCTACATCACAACTCTACCTTAGTTGCCCCTAAAGTATGGTTATAGTTTACCTTAAGGGTGAAGCCAATTTAAATAGACAGAGCGGCTGAAAATCTATCCTGACTGCTAACAGTGACCTAAACTGACTAAAATAGATGAGCTCCAGGTGTTTGCATCCTGCCTCATTTTTCTTATCAACCAGCCTCCCAGGCTTTTAGCATGTAACAGTTGAAACACTGTGATATTGAGGTTAGAGGAAAACTGGTCCAGGGTCAAAGCTGAGTATCATTAGCATGCGGCTGATACCATACAGAGAGGCACCAACTGACTCACTAATGTTCAGGCCTAAGGACAAGACACATGGCTTGGGCCTTTGAATTTGATGACCTTGTGTCAAATTTAGCTTTGAGGTGTGTGTGAGCTGCCATAACTAATTGCCATAGTTTCTGAAAATGTGGCTTTAAAGCAGTAGAGTATCAATTACTAATTCAGTATAATTATAATGATAATACCTTGGATTTACAAAATGCTTTCACATGCTCTGTCTCCTCTGATTCTCCAGGTAATACAGCAGAGCAGGCTGGAAGATATTTTTATTCTATTTTACCGATGAAAAAACTGACAGATGGGCGAAGATATTTTCCCAGGAACAGCAGAGCTGATATCTGATCTGGCTCCTAGTCCAGTGCCCTCTCCACTGGCTGTCTGAGAGAGATAGACCTTTTAACAGGCAACCAGCCTACTCCTATAATGGGCTGTACATGTAGGGTATCCATAGCAATATAACAGTAATTATATACAGGTGTATATTGTTTTCTGTTTTTAAAATCTAAAATGAGTAAATAATTTCATTTATTTGGAAATCATGTTGATTAAAGAGTACACATTATAGCAAATGCATAAATGAATTGTCCTAAAATGTTTGCATAAAAACTATAGTTCATATTGTGCAGAGGTTTACTGTAACTTTAAATATCATTGTTAGGATTTTCACTGGGATTATTATTTTAATTGTTTTTATATGAATGAAACAAATTAGGACTCCCTGAAAGACTGTGAGTGTATACATACATACTTAATGCCATACTGTTTATGTTTCTACATTTATTATTTTTTTTTAAAGTTTCTATTTAGTGATCAGAAAGGCAATTATTTTTGATATCCATAGAGTCAAGCAAGGGGAAACATGAACAGATGTGAAATGATTACAATCCGCAAGGTATTATCTAATCTATATTATAGAAAAAAAGAAATGAAAACTCGACAAATGGAAGAAGTCTGAAATCAAGAGTTGTCTCAAGTATTTTATAATTTCACATATTCTGGTAATATATGGATATTAACTTTGAGGCATATAATGAGTCTCGTTTCCTATATTCTCGTGAGTTTTTGCTCTCTGAAAACTTCCTCCTTTCTTTTCCATAAATATAGGTTCATACTAGCATAGCATTTGCATTAACTATGCTCCATGCAAGGAGCCCTGGTGGTGCAGTGGTAAAGCACTTGGCTGCTAACTGAAAGGCCATGGTTTGAATCTACTAGCTGCTCCACAGAAGAAAGATGTGGCAGTCTGCTTCTGTAATGATTACAGCCTTGGAAACCTATGGGGCAGTTCTACCCTGTCCTATAGGGTCACTATGAGTTGAAATCAACTTGATAGCAATGGGGTTCAATGGGGTTTGCTCCACACATTCTACCAGGCGTGCCATAATATTTATGAATAGTCTTAGTGTGTCTTATTACTTTTTCCGACAAAAACAACCCCCTGATTTCTAAGATCAGAGAGCTGAGTTTTGGAATTGAAAAAGGAAGTACAGATATTCCATGATTAAGGTGGGTCCAATTTATACATAATTTTCATGTGGAAGTCACCAAGATATGGTTATCAGAGAATGAATACCCTAAGGATGACGGATATTATGGTGACCAGAGTGCATTTCCATTTCTTTTTAGTGGTTATGGTTCTTTGGGGTTCTTGGGAAACATAGAGGAACACAGAGACCACTTAGCAGGAAAAATCTTAGGAGATTTTACCTATCACATGGTGTTTGCTATACAATGGAATCAGATACCACCCTAGATTAAGGCAAACTCTCATAAAGATTTTGAACTCATGTCTGCACTGTAGCAAAACCAAATGTGTGACTGGCACTCCTGTAAGAATTTTGCACGTGGAGACATAGTGGTATTAACACCACAGTTCAGAGATATTATCAGTTAAGCAGGTTTTTGTGGGATGCTTCAAGGACCTAATTGTCGGGTAAAATATTGATAAACCACAGAAGGAGAATGTTGGCAAATTGTCATGGGTTGTGTAAAAACTATGGTTGTCATTCTCTGGAATTTAAATGAAAGGCAGCATTGATAGAGCAGGAGGAGGTAGAGCTGAGAATAAGGCCGGCATCCCAAATTTCAGGACAGGAGACAGGCTAGGGAAACTTACTTGGATTCTAGGCCCAGCTGCAGAGTGTCCAAAAAAATGTGTCTTTTGGTCATAATTTTAGAAATAGCAGGCATCAGAAATTCCAATCAATCGAGTGGGACACATTGGCAGATATTATGGTGATCTTCTCCCATTTATTTGTCTGTTTAATTTTTGTAGCTATAGATCTTAGGATCCTCGGGCTGCTTAAAGGAACATGGAGACTCTTTGTCTAGAAGGAGATTTTGTTAACCACATGGCATTCACCACATCATGGGAGTCAGATAAGGCCCTAGTTATAAGCAAACCTAAAACTTTTACAAGCAATTTTCTAATTCCTTCTAATTCCGTGCCTCTTCTTCAGGGCAGGCCGTATAACAAAGGGAGTAATCTTGTCCAAGGATCTTGACTTGTTCTTTGCTACTGTCTTAGTTTCCTAGTGCTGCTGTAACACAAATACCACAAGTTAGCAGTTTCAAAGAACAGAAATTTATTTTCTCATAGTTCAGAAGCTAGAAGTCAGAATTCAGGGCATTGCCTCTAGGGGAAGGTCCTTCTTTGTCTCTTTCAGCTTCTAGGAGCAGCTGGCCTGGAAATCCTTGACATTCCTGGGCTTGTGGATGCATCTGACTGTCTTCACATGGTATCTTCCCTATGTGTCTCTCTGTGTATGTCAGTTTTCCCATTTTTTATAAGACACTTCTCAGAAAGGATTAGGTTTAGGACCCACTCTACTATGATATGACCTCATTAAATGACAACATAAAAATCCATATTTCCAAACAGGGTCACATTTATAGGTACAGGGGTTAGGATTTCAACATATGGTTTTGGAGGACACAATTCAATCCATAACTATTATAGACTTTCAATATCACGGTTAAGTTCATACTCTTTTGAATATCCTAAGTTATCTGAGAAGGAAGCATTGGTGATTCAGTGGTAGAATTCTTGCCTTTCATGTAAGAGACCCGGGTTCAGTTCCTAGCCAATGCACCTCAAGTGCAGCTACCACCCATCTATCAGTGGAGTCTTGTGTGTTGCAATGATGTTAAACAGTTTTCAGCAGAGCTTCTAGACTAAGATGGACTGGCAATCTACTTCCAAAAATCAGCCAATATAAAACCCTATGGATCACAATGGCATGATCCACAGCCAATCATTCTGTTGTGCATGGGTTTGCCATGAGTTGGGGGCCAACTTGACAACAGCTAACAAGTTATCTGAAGTTTATATATTGATTCCAGCTGAGACAGCTGGAAGTAGTGCAGATGTTCAAAAGTGACTAGTTAGGGCAGCAGAAACAACAAAAGGAATACCAGGAAAGCCGATATCTGGCCATTCTTAGCTCTCAGTCTTGGGATGACAACAAATTCCTAGCAAAGAAGTGGTGGAGAGGAGTCAGTTTTCTACTCCTTTTGAATATTAGAAATTCAAACTCTGTAAACTCAGACCTATGCAACCCTAATTTAACAATATCATTTAACATCAGGGATGCTCAATATCAATCACGGGCAGTGGGTCCAGGTGACTGGTCCGTATTATAGCCTCAAAATACATAGGCCTGATGAAGGACTCATCTGGGGACATGATAAGCAATAATGTATGTAATTATACAGAAGGATGTGCTTTAAGGGTTGATATAGTAATTGCCATTGCCTAAAAGCTGATGAGAGTTCACTTCCTACTAGTACTGAAGTGAGTTTTTGGTGGCAGGAAATGAGAACATCTCATGGGAGTTGAGAGTCTAAGGAACTCTGCTTATATCTCGACTCTCAGGGTTATCTGTGTGAACTCCTTGTTCTCATCTTGTAAGGAGCTGGCTTATATCAGTGTTACCCAGATTTTTTGGCTCAAACACCTTTCAAGAAAATGTATAATCCCTCAAATTTCCTTTGAAATTAAAAAGATTATTTTTTATATGGTGTATGATAAAGAAGTGATTTTAAAGGCAGGCAAACATTTCAGATCTAGTAGGTCATTAAACATTATTGTATAAATATTTATTCCTTTTCTTAATATTATTTTTGTGTACATTGTACAATAATCACTATATATTTATACCTTTTGGCTTCATAGGATATTTGATTTTTCTGAGTTTTATTGTATGAGGAAAAGCATGATTTGTTGATGAATCAATTAAAATAATATTACATCATATTTCATTTGGAGTTGAATAGATACTAAAACATATACTAAAATTTAACTGCATGTTATGGATCAACATTGACAAAAATACTGCTTTTGAAGGAACATTAGAATTCTTGCATTTTGCTTTTATTAAAAAAAGCTAGCTTATTTTTATAATTTTTGTCTTTTGTTTCTAAATGATGAGATAAAGGAGAAGGCTTCATGCTGCTACTTCCAAGCACTTATTCACAAATAATACACTGTGGATTTGGAAAGTCTTTATTCCTAATAAATTACAAGCTAAAATGGATCAAATTCTATTATATTTTCCCTTTCAACACTGGTTTTTAAAGTATTGGAGGTACACTGACGTGCCATTTAAGAACTTCAGTCAGATGCATATAATTTACAGATTCAGCGTTAAGTATCTTGAAGACAACTTTCAGAATTATTATTTTTATACTTCTTATCATGATTGTCTGTTGCAAACAGTGGAAAACTGTGCTGGGAAACTCAAGCAAAAAGGGATTGACTGGAAGATTCTGAGGTAACTCACAACATCAAAGGAAGCTCAAGAACCAAGTTTGAGAAACAGCAAGATCCTGGGCAACTCTTAGGATCTTGTGAGCAGTAGCTATAAATAACATATTTAATATATTAATATCTTATCAACATAACACCACTGAGATGTACCAGCTCCCATCATTTTTTTCCTGCCCTTAGTCATCCAGGTTAAGACTGAAATTCCCAGGAGAGAGAATGGATTGTCCTATTCTGAGTCACATGCTTACTGTTTAGCTATAGGAGAGAAGGGCTTCTGGATTGACAGTGCCAAGGTAAGGGAGAAGTACTGGTATTCTCCATAAAGAAATCAAGGTGCTATTATTAGAAATGCTTGGTGAATGTGAACAACACATGTTGATATGTATGTCTTTATGTCTTTAATCCAGAATATATTATGGGTATAAGTTATACAAGACATTAACCAGGGATAAAAGTGATTTAAACCTGAAGAACAAGTAAAACATACAACTAGTGGTATTCTACGGGATAATAAACTGACTAAATAATCAAAGTAATGATAACATCATCTGAGCTCCACTGGCTGTTATGAATGTTCATTTAATACATGCTTGGAGCCTCTAAAATGCTTCTAATTTAAAGGAAAGCATCTAAGCCATTGTTTTATTTATCAATTTAAAAAAATCTGCTGTCCCCCTTCTGTAGTAGCCATTTGCCGTTTTAGGTTTCTTGGCATTCATTGCATTTCCCCATGGCAACAGTACCCCAGTTTTCCACTGAAGGAGAAACCAACTCCCTCCCTCATTCCAGCTGTGGGCCTTGATTGACTGAAGCCCAGTTCATTCTCTTGACCACAATGATTAGGTCCCACGAACCAGCCCAGGCCAAGGAAAAACCAAGAGATATTTTTTAGAGACTTCTGGGAAAGAAAAATCCTTATTTTTCTTCTGAATTTGTCTGGAGAGACACTTTCTCTTTGATGGTGTGGGATGCAGATTTTAGCCCTGATACTGCTGCTGCCATTTTGCTACAATGAGAGATGTCAAGTTTGAAGTCAAAGTTGATACAAGGAGGACAGTTAATCAAAGATAACTGTAGAGAAATGGAGTTGACCTGCAGGATTAAACTGTGCCTGAAGTTGTAATTACTTGTGGGCCATAAATGAGCTCAAAGGTTATTTGATCGTTTATGCTAGTGTAAGTTGGGGTTACTTTTATTTGTATCTGAAAGCATCCTAACTGCTACATCACCAGGAAACCTTTGTGAACCATAGGGTCTATGAATCACTGGTTGCAAAATGCTAGGTTACAAATATCGAAGGTCAGCTTTAACAATACACATTTGGTGATATTAACCTGGTAATAAGGAGTGTAACTGAAGACAAGTTGGAGAAATGCATGTTAGGTGATTGGACATGCTTCTGCAATTGATCTCAGTTTTATTGTTGAAGTACATTTACTATCTGGTTTTAGCTATTTTTAATTCAGAAAGAGGAATTTTCTTGATTCTTTTTGTCTTTTTGGTGTTCTATGTGGTTGGATTTTTGTAGCTTTTATAACTTTATTTTTCTTATATGTGTCATCTTTCAGCATATTTTCAAATTTTATCAGTGATCTTAATTTTTGTCTTTTGTTGGGCAACAGGAATTTTCAAAATGTAGTGGGTATTTAATAAATGTATGTTATATTAAGATTATGATTTTATGCATAAACCATTCCCTAACCAGTGGTTCTCAAACTTGGCCGCACATTGGAATCACCTGGGTAGTTTTAAAATAGTGGTTCTCAAACTTCAGTGTGCGTCAAATCACCTGACGGGCTTGTTAAAACACGGATTTCTGGGCCCTGGCTCTGATTTAGTAGTTCTAGGGTGGGGCCCCAAATTTTGCATTTCTAACTAGTTTCCAGGTGATAGTGATGCTGCTTGTCTGGGGACCATATTAGAGAAACACTACTTTAAACATTATTCCTCACCAAAAACAAAAACAAAAACAAAAACAGAAACAAAAAAAAACCCATTGTGGTCAGTTGATTCCAACTCACATAGACCCTCTAGGGCAGAGTAGAACTGCCCCACAGGGTTTCCAAGAAGTGCCTCGTGGATTCTAACTGCTGACCTTTTGCTTAACAGCCGAACTCTTAACCACCACGACACCAGGGTTTCCTTATTCACCACAGATTATTGAAATCAGAATTTCCTGGGTGGGAGTGATTTTTAAGTGAGTCTAATAGATGGCCAAGCTGAGAACCACTGTCTTAAGCAGAGGAGAATGGCTGACTTTTATCTCCTCATAAAGCACCACAGAGGCACTTTTATTTTTGCAGTAAAGATTTCCTTTCCACAACACAAATGAAATCTTTGACCAACACATAGTATCTCACTAGGAAAGGCCAATAAACTTTAACTTAAAAAAAAAAAAATCCACTAAAGTTAATTACTCAGGAGCATCTCAGGCCAAGTATCAACAATCTCCTGCTCCAAAAAGAACTGTAGATCAACTCAAAAGAATTTCTATGGTGATTTTATCAGTCAGGGCCCAATCAGGAAAACAAGTTATTTAGTGCAGGGAATTGGTTATACAAGTGATGGAAGAGATTAGCAATTGTTGGGGGGACAGAAAGAGAAGTCTATGTTATCAGGACAGGGGCCTGGGATACTGGAAGGAAGGAAGGATGCTGGAACCAGGGTGGGCTTTTCCAGTGGTAGCTGGAGCCAAGGAGGAGATCAAGCTGTCATATTTGCCATGTTTAATTGGACTTCTTTGATCACTGGTTTTTAACCCCATCTATTTACAAGAGCAAGAGTCCCTGGGTGGTAGAATGGTTAAGTGCTCGACTACTAGCTGAAAGATTGGCAGTTAGAACCCACCCAGAGGCACCTTGTAAGACATTTCTGGTATCTGCTTCCAAAAGGTCACAGCCTTGAAAACCCTATGGAGCACAGTTCTCCTCTTCACGCATGAGGTCTCTGTGAGTAAGAATCTACTCGATGACAACTAACAACAACAATTTACAAGAGACCTAGATTACAAAGAATCTATTCTTTCAAATTTAAACATTTAACAATATTAATTTGTTAGATATAAAAACAGATCAGTTTCACAAAATTTATTTAACTTCAGGAGGGTTTTTTTGAGTTACCTAAACATCCTGTAATAAATTATTACTCTTAATTTTAACTCTGCTGACTAGTAACATTAGCCTATGTCATAATGTGCTTATTTTGCATTTATTCTCTTTCGTATGGTGCATGCATTCAGTCTTTTGATGAATAGTACTATTTTATCAGTCTCTTGGTATTTATATTTTTATATGTATATTAAAAAAAGTTTCTGTTGAGTCATCTCCAACTCATGGCCACCGCATGTGTGTCAGAGTAGAACTGTTCTCCACAGCGTTTTCAATGGTTGATTTTTTGGAAGCAGATTTCCAGGCCTGTCTTCAGAGGTGCACTCTGGTGGACTTGAACCTCCAAACCTGTGGTTAGCAGCCAAGTGCTTAACTGTTTGTACCACCCAGGGACTTCTATTTATATCTAAGCTACCTATTAACTCACGTAGGAATTGCAGGATATTTCTATGCTAGAATTAGCAATATCTTTGTTAAAATCTCGCCCAGGAAACAACTGACTTGGAAGACTAGTTTCCTCTGTGCCACTGCTTCAGGGATGTTGACTGACTCTAAGAAAAAAGATATAGCTCCTCATTAAATGGCAGACAATGGGACACCTGTGTGAGTAGGAGGGACTTCGCTGACATCCCTAATCAAGAGCTTTTTGAAGCGCCTGCTTTTTGTGCTTATAGAAGTAATGTGATATGTGTAGAAAATTAATTTGAAGAACAGTGTAAAGAAGGAAACGAAATTCATCACTAATTCCACAATTCAGAGGTATCATCTACTGTTAACCATTATGAATACCTTTAGGTTTATTTTATCCAGTTTTATTTCATATATATATATTTACTATAGAAAATTTCAAACATACATAAATATAGATAGAAGAGTATAGTGAACCTCAATGTACCCATTGTCTGTCTTCCACGATTATTAGCATTTTTCTAGTCATGTTTCATTTATCCCTCTCCTTACTATCTATTCATCCCTCACTTCTACCTTTTTTGCTGCAATACTTTAAAACAAATCCTAAACATCACAAAATTTCACCCATAAATACCTCAGAATACGTATTTTTAAAAGAGAAGGATTTGTTTTATTTTATGTTATCAGCCTTATCAAAATTAAAATAGCAATTCTTAAATATCATCTAGTATCAATCCAAGTTTAAGCTTTCCTGATTATCTTTAAGATTACTTTGCATCGTGTGGTTTGTTCATTAGGATCTAAAATGTCCACACGTTGCATCTAGTGATAGTCTTTTAAGTGTCTTTTAATCCATAATAGTATCCTTTCCTTCTCCTTTTAAAAAAAAAAAAAGTCATTTTCATGTGGAAATATCTGTCATTAGTTTTGTAAACTATTCCACAGTCTTGATTTGACTGATTGCTTCCTCATGATGTCATTAAACCTGTTTATTGCCTATATTTTTTGAATGCTGGTAGTTGAATCTAGAGACTTGATTAGATTCCGGTCCAAATTTATTTATTATCATTGTTATTATTTTTGCAGGAATACTTCATAGGTGGTATAGTGTAATCTCTATGGCATCACTTTGTGGGGTACACCGATTATTCTATTTATGATGTTGTTGAGTTTGATCGGTTTAGGTGGTGTCAGCCTGATCCACCCATTATAAAGTTCTACTAATGGTTTCATCATTCATTACGAGCTTTTTTTTTTTCCCTAGCAGTTGCAAATTGGTGAGTTTTCTGATTCTATCATACATTTTGCATTTATTCGCTAGAATTTTCTATAAAGAACTTTCCTTCATCAACTATTCAGCTACCTAGAAATACAGTTAGTATAGGAAATGTGAGAAAATGCATTTTCCTTTACTGATTATCAGAATCATGAATTGATTAACCAGCAACCTCCATACATATTTTTTTTTTCACATTGTTTTGTGGGCACATTCACATCTTATGCAAAATTCTCAGGCAATCATTGAATTTAATAGCTGTATAATACTTAATAGTAAGACTATACCATAATTTATTTAATCATTCCCTTATTTAGGTTGCTGTTATTTTTTGTTTTATAAATAATGCTAAAATGGACAACTTTGTATGGAAGCTGCAAATTCTACCATTGAAGCTCCAATGCCTCCAGAGTTATGCTAGCTTCATAAAATGAACTGGGTTCAGAGTTTTCTATGCTTTGAAGCAGCTTGTATAACTTGGGAATAGCTTTTTCTTAATCAAATAAAATAAACTCATTGGAAAAATCAATGAGTTTCTACAAGCTTGAGCCTGAATGTTCCTCGAGCATTTTCTTTTTCCTTCTAGGTGAGATTCTACATTAACTTGACTTGATCTTGGAATATATATTTTTCTAGAAAATAACTCATTTTGTTAAGATTTAGAAGTAATTAGTACAGAATTGTACACAGTATACTATACTTTTAAAAAATCTCCATAATTACATCTCCTTTGCATTCCTAATTTTTGTCATTTGTATACCTCTTTTATTATATTCATAAGATATTATTCCATTATTATTATTTTTGAAATAATTTTGAATTTATGAATTTATTGTTTATTTATAATTATATTCTTCTACTTGAATTTAATGCTTATTTTTCTTTTTCTATTAAATAATGAATTACAATAATAAATTTTCCTCTATATGGCATATTGGGAAGCATCTTACAAGTTTTTATGTTCTGGGTTCTTATTTTTATTATTACCAAAGTGTCTATTTTTAAATTTTTAGGTTGAGTTTTGATAAAGTATTTTTATTTTTAAATAAGAGAGCTTTGAAACTTAATCTAAATGCTAACAGTTTAGAAAAAGTAGATTTTATAAAATACATAATGTGGTAAATAAAGTCTTGAAAAGATTCTGAAAGATATTTTCTGGACACTCTCAAGAATTTTGTTTATATAGCTCTGTTGCGGATTATAAAAAATTCCAATAAGACAGAAAATGACTAAGAAAAAAGCAAAATAAAATTCATATTCTGCAAATGTAAATATTGTCAACACTTAGGGGTACATATGTTACGGTGTTTTTCTGTGTTCTCACATACAGTTATACATATTTAATGAAGATATGGGGGATATAGTATTTTATGGACATATTTTCTTTTCCATAAACATCAATTTATACTATCTTTGAAATATATACATTCCAAAGAAGGGATACATTATAATTTATTTAGCCATACTTTTCTTGATAACCATTTAGCTTCATTTAAAATTTTTGATTTTATAGAAAATAACACTATAGATATCTTTGGGAATATATATCTGTGACTTGTCAAATTATTTTTTTAGAATAAAAATGTATAGCTTATTGGATGTCAGTAGAGTTGTTTTCTATTAATTATTATTTTGGGTATTTGCTTCTACTTTTGTGCAATAATAGTTAAAATAATTATTTAATAATTTCTTGTTTAACTGGATTTAATGTTCACAGCTAGCCCCTTTTTAAAAAAAAAAATTTTTTTTTATTGTACTTTAGATGGTTTACAGAATGAAGAGTTTCTCATTAAACAGTCAGTACACGTATTGTTTTATGACATTGGTTAACAACCCCACGACATGTCAACACTATCCCTTCTTGACCTTGGAGGACTTTTTTTTTGGTGAACATATACATAGCCAAAGTTACACCATTTCAAAAGTTTCTACCTGTGCAATCAGTGACATCGATTACATTCTTCCAGTTGTGCTGCTATTCTCACTATCCTTTCCAAAATTATTCCATCACCATTATCTTCAACTCACTGCCCCCAGGCTTCCCATCAAACCTTTTGAGTTGCTGTTGTCAATTTGATCTCACATAGATAATTTTTTTTTTGTTGTTCCTTAGATGAAGATTTACAGAACAGTTTCTCATTAAACAGTTAGTACACATATTGCCCTATGACAATGATTAACAATCCCATGACATGTCAACACTGTCCCTTCTTGAACTTGGGTTCCCTATCACCAGCTTTCCTGTCCCCTCCTGCCTTCTAGTCCTTGTCCCTGGACTGCTGTGCCTCATTAGTCCCGTTTTGTTTTATGAGGCTGTCCAATCCCCAGCTGAATGGTGAACTTCAGGAGTGACTTCACACTGAGCTAAAATGGTGTCCAGGGGCCATAATCTTGGGGTTTCTCCAGTGTGTCAGGCCAGTAAATCTGGTCTTTTTTTTTTTTTGTAAGTTAGAATTCTATTCTACATCCTTTTCCAGCTCTGTCCAGGACCCTCTATTGTGATCCTGGTCAGAGAAGTCAGTGGTGGTAGCCAGGCACCATCTAGCTATACTGGACTCAGTCAGGTGGAGGCCATGGTAGCTGTGGTCCATTAGTCCCTTGGACTAATATTTTCCTTGTATCTTGTTCTCTTCAGTCTCCCTTGCTCCCAAAGGGGTGAGACCAGTGGAGTATCTTAGATAGCTGCTTACAGGCTTTTAAGACCCCAGATGCTACTCACCAAGGTAGAATGTAGAACATTGTCTTTATAAACTGTGTTATGCCAACTGAGCTAGATGTTCCCTGAGACCATGATCCCCACAGCCCTCCGCCTAGCAGTTCAGTCCCTCAGGGAGTTTGGAAGTGTCTATGGAGCTTCCATGACCTTTCCTTGTACAAGTTGTGCTGGCTTCCCCAGTATTGTGTACTGTCTTACCCTTCACCAAAGTTACCACTAATCTATTGTCTATGTAGTTTCCCCCCACCCCTCCCATCCCTCATAACCAAGAAAGATCATTTCTTTTTGTGTGTAAACTTTTACATGAGTTTTTACAGTAGAGGTCTCATACAATATTTGTCCTTTTGTGATTGACTTATTTCATTCATCATAATGTCCTTCAGTTTCATCCATGTTACGAGATGCTTCACAGATTCATCATTGTGTGTACGTACCATAGTTTGTTTAACCATTCATCTGTTGATGGGCATCTAGGTTGTTTCCATCTTTTTGCTATTGTGAACAGTGCTGCAATGAATATGAGTGTGCATATGTCTATTCGCGTGACGGCTCTTATTTCTCTAAGATCTATTCCTAGGAGTGGGATTGCATTTTGTAGTTCTTTTTTTTTGTAGTGCTTTTTTTTTTGTTGTTGTTGTTGTGCTGACGTTGTCTTTGTTCCTCTTACTCTCCTGTGCTGAGTTCCTTTTGTTTGTGGATTTTTTTTTTTTTTGTTTATTTTGTTTTTGTAGGTTTTGTTTTTACTGAGACTTTATATTTTTCTCCTTTATTTTAATGAGTAGGTTTGTTGACTTTCTTTGTGTTTCCCTTGAAATTTACCCTTCTATTCCTAGATTTGAACAAGTCTGTTATTACTTGGTATTGCCTTGCCTTCCTCTCCTTTAGAAGGTTCTATACCTACACCGTTTATTCCCTCTTTTATTGTTCTGATGCTGTTGTCGCGTACGGATTAACTTCTCTGGTTCTCTGTTGTAATTCTTTTGGTTTTTCATAGTCCTTAAGCGTTCATTTCCTAGGTTGGTATCTGGCTAGTACAATCCTGTGTCCTATATTCAGCCTGTGGTCTGACATTGTTTGTTCTCAGATCAAAGGACTCCCTTTAATAAGTCTTGTAAGTTTGGTTTGGTTTTTACATAGTCCCTTAATTTCTATTTATCTGGAAATGACCTAATTTCACCATCATATTTTAACAAGAGTTTTGCAGGATATATTATTCTTGGCTGGCAATTTTTTTCTTTCACGGTTTTATATATGTCATCCCATTGCCTTCTTTCCTGCATGGTTTCTGCCGAATAATCCGAGTTTAGTCTTATTGTTTCTCCTGTGTGTGTGACTTTTTGTTTTCTCGAGCTGCTCTCAGGATTCTTTGTTTGTCTTTGGTTTTAGCGAGTGTGATTATGATATGCCACGGTGATTTTCTTTTGGGGTCTATCCTATATGGGATTTGTTGAACTTCTTGGATGGTTAGCTTTTCATTCCCTATATGGGATTCGTTGAACTTCTTGCATGGTTAGCTTTTCATTCATGATATTGGGGAAGTTCTCTGTCAGTAGTTCTTCAGTGATCCTCTCTGTGTTTTCTGTTTTCACCCCGTTCTGGAACTCTGATCACTCAAAAATTTTTGCTTTTGAGTGTATCCCACATAATTCTCAGGGATTCTTCATTTTTCTTCCTTCTTTTTTCTGATTTTTCCTCAAACAGAGTTGTATCCAAGTGTTTGTCTTCAATTTCGCTGATCCTATCTTCCATCATTTCAAGCCTGTTCCTCAGCCCTTCTATGACACTGTCCATTTCTGAAATTTTGTTGTTTATCTTTTGGATTTCTAATTGTTGTTTTTGTATGATTTCTAGTTGTGAATTTATTTTAGCATTTTGTTCCTGTATTATTTTCTTGAATTCTTCCATTTTCTGTCTGTATTTTCTATGAATTTTTCTGCCTTTTCCATGAATTTGTCTACTTTTTCCTCATTTTTGTCTGCTTTTTGCTTTAACTCTTGGATAATTCTAAATATGATAGATTTGAATTCCCTATCAGTTAGGTTAGTGCTTTTTCTTCTACAGGTCATCTGGTGTTTTATTTTGGATGCCTACTGGAACCATCCTGTCCTGTTTTTGTAAATGTTTTGATATTGTCTACTGTCTTTGGGGCATTCAGTGGTTATTTTCCTCATTTATTGATTGATTGATTTGTTTGTTTCATCCTTATTTTTTGTCTTATTTGGTTATATCTGAGCAGGCAGGCTGTGCATTTTTTGTTGTTTGCTTGTCTGTGGGCACGATACTTTTCATCCATTTCTCCAATGGGCAGGGTCAGTCACTCAGGTATGGTACAGCAGGGTAGTTCCAGCTGAAGGGGAGTTGCTGGGATGGGTTGTTTGTGGTACATACCAGGGCTGACAGTGTGGACCAGGAATCAGTGCAGGACAGGTTCCAGTAGGCCATGCTTGTGCTGTTTGGGAGTGTGATGTTCAGCGCACAGTGCAGGTAGGCAGGAAGGAGGGGGTAGATTGTGATGTGTGGAGCTAAGATGGGTATGGAAAAGATGGGATAGAGGAACAGGAGCCAAAAATATACACACAAACAAAAAATAATGCTAAGGGAACTTGCTATTGGTGTGGAGAGATGAGAGACAGAGAAATGGGGAAAAACAAAAATGAAAAAAACAAGAAAAAGGGTAAAAGAAAAAAATGAATAAATTGAGCAACTGGAAATGAAGAAAGACAAAAAGGGAATAAGACAGAGAAGAAAACAAAACAAAGAAACAAAAAACCCCAAAACAAAAGAAAAAAAAAAAAGAAACACAGGAAAGAAGAAATGTCCCCATGGATGTCCTGTGCATCTGCACAGAGTAAGGGAGTAGCTTCCAAGCCACGTGGTACTGCCTGGCTAGAAGGGGCTCCCGACCTGAGAAAAGAAAAATTAACAAACAAACAAATCAAAATAGAACAAATCAGAGCAAGCAGACAAAAAAAAATAAAATAAAATAAAAGCCCCGGGGGTCCCACCTGCGTGATGGCCTGGGCTGGGAAGCAGTTTCACAGTCAAGTGGTATTTCACAACCTTTCAGGAAGAAGCAAAGATGGCACACAAAGCCAGGTATTTGAGAGAAAGGAGGGGGAGGTGGTAAGAGGTAAGGAAGAAATCTAAAGAAGTGGAAAAAAGCAACACCAGCAGCCAACAAAAGGCACTCAGGGAGCCTGCCAGTGCGGGCAGGTGGAATCCAAGTGATACCAGGGTGAAGCTGGTGCTTCCTGGCCAAGAGACTGTGGCTGCAGAAGCAGAGGAGGCCAAGCGGGGGTGAAGAAGGATGGGGGGTGGGAAAGCATATAAGCTGGTTACCAGCTGTTCTGTCTTCTTCTGGAAGCTCCGTGAAGCTGCTTTCTCATATCACCTGTTCGCTGATCTCCGATAGGAGTCCAAGATGGCGGATCCATGCTGTGGTAGCTGACAGGGGACCTCTGCATGTATCTGTGCTCGCTCTTTGTTCTCAATCAATTTCTTATTCCATTCGGTGCTTGGCTGAGTCCTTTATCTCTTCATTTGATGCTTAGGATTTCAGGATTGACGTGTGGGTCTGGTTGACTTAGTTTTTGTGATCTTTGCTGCAAAGGGACGGCGTGGTGCTTCTGACTATAGTGCCACGTTGCCCGGAAGTGGCCCCCTTCCTTTTTTTAAAATAAGTCTTGTGGTTTCCAGAGTTTCTGATTTGCCTCTTTGATACCTCCACATATGAATGAGTCCGTGGCTAATACAAGCTCTTCCTTTTAAAACTTTATAAATATCACAGTGTTGCCCTCAGATATTTAACATAGCAGATGTTATGGATTGAATTGTGTCCCCCCTAAAATATGTGTTATGAATCCTAATCTCTATGTCTGTGGTTATAATCCCATAGAATGGGTTTTCTTTCATATGTTAATGAGACAGTATTAGTGTTAGGTGTGTCTTGAGTCAATCTCTTTTGAGAAATAAAAGAGAGAATCAAGCAGAGAGGAGAGGGACCTTATTACCACTAACCAAGAAGAGCCAGGAGTGGAGTGTGTCCTTTAGTCCCGGGGTCCCTGCACTGAGAACTCCTAGACCAGGGGAAGATTGATGACAAAGATCTTCCCCCAGACCCAACAGAGACAGAACACGTTCCCCTTTAGCTGGCATGTTGAATTTGGACTTCTAGCTTCCTAAACTGTGAGAGAATAAATTTACGTTTGTTAAAGCCATCCACTTATTGTATTTCTGTTATAGCAGCACTAAAAAACTAAGACATGCGCCTGACAGTAAAAGCCTAGATTGCCTTGAAGAGACTGTTGGTAGAATGATGGCTATCAAAGGCAATTTCTGATAAGGGCTCAGAAGGAAGTGATGAGAGCTACAGAGAGAGTCGATCATCTTAGAGAATATGTGTGGCACCAGCAACAGGATGTTGCTAGAAATGTGGACATTAAATATGTGTTTGGTGAGACTTTAGAAGAAAATGATGAACATGTGATTGGACAGTGGAGAAAGGGTGATGTTTGTATGCAGTGGCAAAGAATTTGTCTGAATTATGTTCAAATGTGTGGTGGCAGGTAGAACTTGTAAGTGATGAACTTGGATATCCTGCTGATGAGATTTCTAAGCAAGATATTAAAGGGGCCACGTGGTTTCTCCTTACCGCTTACAGTAAAATGCGAGAGAAAAGAGATGAACTTAAAAATGAACTGTGCAAAATGAAAACAGAACTTAAAGATTTGCAAAATTCTATTGTACAAGCTAAAGACATGTGTTCTAGAATGTTCACCAATGATGTTGGTACACAGTCTTTTGTTAAAGAGATTATGCCCGTGACTGATGTATTTAATCAACTACCAGAACAGATAACCATCAGCTTAGACTGAAGGGGACAGAGAAAGAATGAAAGGAAAGAACACTATCTGCCTCTTGGAATTCTATGGGCAGGAAACAGACCAAAGGAGCTACATCTGTTGTACTCCAAGAAAAGAAAAGGACAATCCCTGGAGCAGCTTGGAAATCAGCAGAACTATTGGAAGGAGCACTGGAAGCAAGGCCTTCTCAGTTTCAAAGGGTGGGGCCATGGTCTCCTGCATCTCAAAGAGTGGTGCCACAGCCTCTCGTGTTTCAAAGAGTCAGATACTCGTCAACGCATTTCTTGGAATATGGGGTTGCTGTTAAGGTGTACCAGGATGATGAGGCTGTTGTCTAAAGCTGAGAGGGTGGGGCTGCCATGCCCAAAGGGCAGAAGAACAGGGCCTGCTGGGGCAGAGTGGGTGGGGTTGCCAGTCAGATAGGCTAGGATAATGGGGCCACCTAAAGCTGAGGGTGCTGAGTTGCCATCCCAGAGTGTCTGGAAGGTAGAGGTAAAGCTCAGGGCTGAGGGGCTTCCACCCAGAATCCAGAGGGCATGGCAAACACCCAGCGTCTGGAAGGCAAGGCCATTGCCCAAATGATCTCAGAGAACAGAGGATTATTTTCAAGCCATGAGAGCTAATGTAAATTGTTCTGCTGGGTTTTGGACTTGCATGGTGCCCATTATCACTTTTTTCCCTCTAATTTCTCCCATTTGTAATGGTAATGTCTACCTTGTGCTTGTTCTGCCATTGTACTTTGGAAACAGAAAACTGGTATTCAGAAAAGGAATTTTGCCTTAGGGTGGAATACACGTAAAGGCTCATCCATATTTGATTTAGATGATTCAGAAGATGAGATTTTAGACTTGGAGTTGATTTAAGACTTTTGGGATGATGTGATAAGGTGAATGTGTTTTGTATGTGGCACTGACCTGAATTTTGTGGGGCCAAATGGTGGAATGTTATGGACTGAATTGTGTCACCCTAAAATATGTTATAAATCCTAACCTCTATGCCTGTGGTTATAATCCCATTTGAGAATGAGTTGTCTTTGTTATGTTAATGAGACAGGATCAGTGTAGGGTATTACTTGAGTCAATCTCTTTCTGAGATCTAAAAGAGACTAAACAATCAAGCAAGAAAAGTAGAGATGGAGGAAGATCGATCTCAAGCCACATGGAGATCTCCAAGAAACCAGGAAGCAGAAGCTGAAGAGGCAAGGACTTTCCTGAAGAGTTGACAGAAAGAGAAAGCCTTCCCCAAGAGCTGGCACTCTGAATTCGGATTTCTAGCCTCCTAAACTGTGAGAAAATAGATTTCTGTTTGTTAAAGCCATCCACTTGTGGTATTTCTGTTATAGCAGCACTAGATAACTAAGACAGCAGAGAATTCTGAGGCCAGAATGATTTTATTTTATTGTTATAAATCTGTTTCTTTGTACATGAATACTTATCGATCTTTATCTTTGTAATATAAATTTGTTAACAATGTGTCTTATTATGGACCTCTCTTTTTTTAATAACATAAAATAAAAACTTTAAATCTGAAGACATGGTTCTTCATTTCAGTCAGCAAAATTTTCTTCTATTTTGTTCTCAATTTTGCTTGTGCTCTATTTATTTGGAGTTATTTAATAATACCAGTTATCTATTTATTGAATTTTTATTTTCTGTTCTTTATATCTATTATCTTCACTTATTTAATGTTTTTAATTTTTCTATGCATTTTTGGGAAAAGCTTCTAAAGTTTGACTTTCAAGTCACTGATTTAGTATCTTCTGGTGTCAGTTTTACTAAGATATTAAATTTTATTATAGCCTTCTATCTTCAAGTGTCATTTAAATCCTACTTTATTCCAATTCTGTTTTTAATCTTACTATTCTTCCTCTTTTGAATTGTACTCCTAGTTCAATGACTTATTGCTTGATACCTTATTGAAAATATCTATACGTTTTCTACTTTTTTCTTTTATTGTAGTGAGAATTTTTCAGAGATGTGCTATTCCTTAGATTCTTTAGAATAGTGTTCCATTTCCTTTGTGCCAAAGAATTTGTCATAAGCCCCCAGGTTTGCTTGTTTGTTTTCTTCTTACTCATCCTATTACAAGGTATTTGCCAATAGATACAGTGTTATGGCTGGCTTCTCTTCTGATTTATGGCTTATTGGATGTCAGTAGAGTTGCTTTTTTAGATTTCCCGTGGGGTAGCAGATTAATGTTCACAAGTCCTAGCCTATTTAACTGGTACAGGTTGGCTAGATTGAGATGGATTCTTTACCACCGTAATGCCTTATGTATGATTCTTTAAACCAAGGGAGTAAAGGGATTAAAATAAAAAATAACCAGCATAATTAACAAGATTGTTTTTATTTTTGCTTCTGTCCATGGTATTTTACTTGTTGAAGCTATATCTCCAAGCATGCAGTATTTCCACTTTCACCATCTATCCTCCTCTTACTACACACACACACACACACACACACACACACACATACACACACTTCCTTTTTGTGCTTTGGGAATCTCATTCTTCAACGAAAAGAAGGTAACTACGAGGATCAGGATAGGGTTATGGCACCGTCTCTGACTCCAAAGATAATTTGTGTGCTGAGATAGGATTCATTGTCTGGTTTTCTGGTTAGTACCGATCCTGGTCTTTGATCTGCATGATAGACAGTGAGGGATGAAAAAAACTCTTCCTATTTCCTTTCATGGTGCCAACTGTCTTTATTTCATATGAGTGCAGATTATGATTTACAGTTCATTCCCCTAGTTCCTGCAGTTTACAGAATTTTCTCCATTTCTGGTGGTATGATGACTGTCAGTTTTAGTTTTGGATGTCATCAATTTTTGTCTTTCTTCTGCCTTTAAAGGTATTTTAGCAAGCAGCTGGGGCAGTTTTCAGCCTGGACTGCTAGCCAAGTATCCTTTTTTTGAAATACTTTCTAGGATTCTAATTTTAAACATTAATATACAGGTCGTGTCCCAGCATCTCTTAATCGCCTATCCAAATATCACTGTGATGAACTGAGTGCATGTCTTCCTTCCTTAGCAAACAGGAAGACTAGCATCCTCTTCTATTCTGATGACATAGTTTTATTCTTATCAAGGACTAAGAATAAGAACCCACTGAAGTTAGTGTCAGAAAGTGCATTTTTATATCAACTCTGCCAAAATTAGAATTATCATTTTTTGACAGCTCCTCTTCGGGATGCAGATTGACCAGACTAATTAACCTTATTCAACAGGTCAGTTCTTATAGTTATCAGGAGAATATTTTGTAAGTAATTTTTCCAGGGCAAAAAGGATTTAATGTCACTCAAATTTTCATTTGGCAGGAAACAAGGTATTTAATAAATGCATGGGTCAGCTATCTGCATATAACTATCTTCAAATCATCGTTGTTGTTGTTAATTGCTGTTGAGTTGACTCCAACTTATGGTGACCTTCTTCAAATTCTTCTAGGCCTTTGTTACCTCTATGGTGATATACGATGAGGAATTGATCACAATCAGTACTCACTGAGATACTCAATATGATGAAATGTTTGCTTCTTTAAGAAAATTTTAGCTCTGTAGATGTACCAATAGGCAATGGAGTAGTTGGCACTATCCCCAAATGAGACTACAGTTTTTTTTTTTTTTTTTTGCAGACTCTGATGTTGTATGGGAGAGTTGAACACGTGTAGAAGGACTTGCTGTATAGGAATATAGCAGTTATCTCTTGCTGCATAACAAGCTACCCCAAAATTTAGTAGCTTTAAACAGTAACCATTTATTGAGCTCACAATTCTATAGGTAAGCAATCTGGGCTAGACTCAGTAAATTGTTCTTTGTTTTTGGTGGTGATTCCTTATTTGTCTGCAGTCAGCTGTTGGTGAGCTGGCAGGTCAACTGAGGATTGGCTGCTCTGAGATGGCCTTACTCATGTGTGTGACATATGGTTCACTGTCAGTTGGGGCAGTAGAGGGCACCTGGGCTACTGGTGTGTCTCACCATCTAGTGGGGTTGACCAGGCTTATTCACATGGCAGCTTAGACGGTTCCAGGTGAGAGGAAGGGAGCGTGCTCAGCCTCTTGAGGCCTAGACCAAGAGCTGACAAAATGTTGCTTCTATAGTATTCTATTAGTCAAAGCAAGTCACAAGGCCAGCCTAGTGTCAATGAGTGGAGAAAAGGACTATACTCTTAATGAGAGGAGCTGCTAACTCACATTGCAAAGGGACAGGGACACAGAGAGGGGTGGAGATTATGGCTATTGTTTTTAAGCCGTTATAGATATACAATATGGAGGTAGCTTGACAAATCTCTAAATATATTAGTTTCCTATGGCCGTGGTAAGAAGTTATCACAGATTTGGTGGCTTAAAACAACATATATTTATTCTCTTATAGTTCTAGAGGCCAGAAGTCCAGAATCAGTTTCACTGGGCCTAAACTGAAGTGTTACAGGGCCCTATTCCCTCTGGAGGTTCTAGGAGAGAATACATTTTTGGCCTTTTCCAGCTTTTGGAGGCTACTTGGCTTGTGGCCACAGCACTCTGATCTCTGCCTGGCTGGTCACATCATCTTTTCCTCTCCTGGTCAAATCTCCCTCTGCTTTCCTATTATAACATTACATGTGATTACATTTAGAGTCCACTAGGATAATCCAGGATACTCTCACCATCTCAAGATTCTTAACATGATCATGTCTGAAAAGTCTTTTTTTTTTTTTTTTGCCATATAAAGTAGTATTCATAGGTGGATATATTTTGGGAGGCCCTTACTCTGCCTACCACAATAAGAGATGTATCTGTGAGAAAGTGGTTGACTCTCCGGTGTATCTGTTTCTTTGGCCAAAACACCAAACGATAAGTAAAGCTGGTCTGATGCACCCGTATAAAAAAGTATCATCTTTGCCACCTTCAAATCTGGCAAAGAACATGGGTCTTCTTTAAACCTAAGACAGAAAATACTTGTATTTCACACATTGAACATTCATTCATTTATTCTACAAATTCACTGAGTGTACAAAGCTAGGTACTGTTCTACTATTCTAGGTTCTGAGGATATACCAGTGAATGAGAGTTTACTTTTTAGATTTGTGCTGTCTAATATACAGCTGGATCCCTGGTGGCACAGTGGTTAAGAACTCAGCTGCTAACCAAAATATTGGCAATTCAAATCCATCAACCATTCCTCAGAAACCCTATAGGGCAGTTCTACTCTGTCCTATAGGGTCTCTATGAGTTGGAATCAACTTGAAGGCAACGGGCTTGGTTTCGGTTTTATTTAATATATAATTAGCCACATGTGGTTATTGAGCACTTGAAATGTGGCTTGTCTGAATTGAGATGATTTGTCTATGTACAATACACATTGGATCATTGGATTTTGAATACTTAGCATGAAAAAAAGAATATAAAATCTCATGACATTTTTTATTGATTTCATACTGAAATGATATTTTAGATACATTAAGTTAAATAAAATATATTATTAAAATTAATTTTATGTTTCTTTTTAATGAAACTACTGTCATTGTAGAAATCAAACAATGCGTTGCATTGGGCAAATCTGCTGCAAAAGACCTCTTTAAAGTGTTAAAAAGCAAAAATGTCACCTTGAAGACTAAGGTGCACCTGACCCAAGCCAAGGTGTTTTCAGTTGCCTCATATGCATGCAAAAGCTGGCAATAAATAACGAAGACTGAAGAAGAATTCATGCTTTTGAATTATGGTGTTGGCGAAGAATATTGAATATACCATGCATTGCCAAAAGAAGAAACAAATTTGTCTTGGAAGAAGTACAGCCAGAATGCTCCTTAGGAGCAAGGATAGTGAGACTATGTCTCATATACTTTGGACATGTCATCAGGAGGGACCAGTCCCTGGAAAAGGACATCATACTTGGTAAAATAGTCAGTGAAAGAGGAAGACCCTCAATGAGATGAATTGACACAGTGGCTGCAACAATGGGCTCAAGCATAACAATGATTTTGAAGATGACGCAGGATTGGGAAGTGTTTTATTCTGTTGTACGTAGGGTTACTATGAGTTGGAACCGACTTGACGGCACCTAACAACAACAACAACAACAACTGTTGTTGTGTGCCATGGAGTCAATTCCGACTCATAGCAAACCTACAGGACAGAGTACTGCCCCATATGGTTTCCTAGGCTGTAATGAGGCTACTAGAAAGTTTAAAATAACATACGTGGCTTGCATTTATGATTCATATTATATTTCTTTTAGATAGCATTGTTTAGAGGTTGGGAGAACAGAAGAAATGAAACACTAATGAATAGGTTGAAAATAAAATCTAGTGATACATTAGAGAGTGTCTGGACAGGCTTCTATAGATTGGGTGGCCAAGAAGGTACTCTTTGGGAAGAAACATTTGATGTTTGAGCTGAGACCTGAATTATATCAAGGCATAAGCTCCACAGAGATTTTGGGAAAACATTTTCTAGATGGAGGCAACATCAAGTGCAAAATCCTAATGTGGGGATAAAGTCTGGTGGGTATAATGGTTAATGTTATGTGTTAATTTGGCTAGGCTATGATTCTCAGTAGTTTGACAGATATTATATAATTATCCTCCATTTTGTGATCTGATGTGAGCAGCCAATCTGTTGGAAGGGGAGTTTCCTTGGGAGTGTGGCCTGCATCCAATATGTATGGATGTTTTCGCAAAGCTTGCTTTTTCTGGATCCTGCATCTGACTCATCATCTTCTGACCTCAGGATCTTGGGACGTGAGTCAGCAGCCTACCATCTGACCTGCTGACTTTGGGTTCATCGGCCCCTGCAACCACGTGAGTTAGGAGAAGCCTCCAGCCTAATACCTGACCCACGGATTTGGGGTTTGCCAGCCTCCACAGTTGCGTGAGCTATTTCCTGAAAATAAATCTCTCTCTCTCTATTTATACATATGCTTCACTGTTTTTGCTCCTCTAAAGAACGCAGGCTAAGACAGTGGGTTAGAGGCATAGAAATTGAGTCAATGAGGAGGACACTAGGGTGTGATGACATTGGAAAGGTAGGAGTTGCCCAATTCATTTTAAGGTCAGTGGAGGCTTGGTTGCACAGTGGTTAGGAGCTATGGCTGCTAACCAAAAAGTCAGCAGTTTGAATCCACCAGCCACTTCTTGGAAACTCTATGGGATAGTTTTACTCTTTCCTATAGGATCGCTATGAGTTGTACTCAAAAGGGTTTGGTTTTGGTCAGGAGAGCTCAAACATGAATATTCTCCTATTCAGCTTATTTAAACCCTGAATAATTAATATGTGAGAGGGGGAAAAAAATGTAAGGAGAATGTCAGTAACGTAGCTGTGTGAACTTGAGCAAGTTATTAACTTCTTTGCCTCAGTTTTCTCATATGTAAAATGGGGGTGGTAATCATACTAACTTTATAGGTCATTGAGAAGATTAAATGAGATAATATATGTACACACATTCTAATGATACCTGCTAGCTATTACTAGTTTTGATTCCATATCAAGTTAGAGCACCAGAGAATTTGGTACATTTCACTTGAGTTACTTATAAACATGCATTCATAGCAATACAATTAAATATGCTCTCAGTATCATCAATGATTGCTCTAGCAATGGGTCATATGTATAATTTTTTGATTTTTCTATTAAACCAGCTTTGCCTACTAGGTTATAAACATTCCTTGTATAAGTTTTCAGTTTTCATGTAAGAATTTTTTTCTACTCATGTAGAGTGTGCTTCTTAGCTCAAGTAGATACATGAGACTAAATGGGCAGCTTCTGTCTGGAGGTGAGATGAGAAGGCAGAGAGGGTCAGGAGCTGGTTGAATGGACGTGGGGAATCAGGAGTGGAAAGGAGGAGTGTGCTGTCACAGTACAGGGGGAGCAATTAGGGTCACATAACAAAGTATGTATAAATTTTTGTGTAAGAGACTAACTTAAAATGTAAACTTTCACTTAAACTACAATAATAAAAAAAATTTAAAAAAATGCAAAAAATTTATCTTCTAAGATTTTAATGCAAAAAAAGTGTCTTCTGATTATTTAGTATATATCATTTTAGTAGACAATGAGAAGTAAACAACTCGTCACTTTCTCTTATGTTGTATTGAGTGACAGGATTGTCAGTGTTAAATTTCTGCTTGGTTTTAGGTTAGTGTAGGTTTATGGAATTTGTGACATAATTATTTTCCATAGACCAAATATATTGCTATAGGCACTCCTTTCATTATTTTAAAGGTTATGACATATGCATTTTATTATATTCTACTTGAAATAATTTTAAAAATATTTGACACCTTAATTAAATACATAAAACACTGTTTATATGAGAAAATGCATTCCATTCCACAGAAACAAGGTATAAAAGAATTTTGGACTATAACTCATTTACAACTTGGGGGAGGGGTTTATTCCTATATTGGGACAGACACTCTTAAATATTATTTTAAATTATCTCCTTAGAGAACACATTTCCTGAAAAGAGAAGCAAAATTTAAGACCGTATTTTCTGGATGATACATGTTAACTATCAGAATAAAGGTGCTATATAAATTTATCTTTATGTAGAAATTATTATTTATTGAAGACAAATAGGAGCCATATAACATTTTTTTTTTTTTTAATGTAGGAACACCTTTCTCAGAATTCATCCAATTGATCATTCATTCATTTGTTCATTTAATAAATGCCTGTTGAAGGTCTATTTTGTACTAGGGTTATAAATACATAGATTAACTGAAGTGTCTGTGAGAAGTAGCAGGAGAAGTGTTCTGGGGCCAGATAATGAAGGGCCTTGTACCACAAGGAGTTAAAATTTCAACTGGAAGGCAATGAGAAGCCATTGTAGCACTTTAGGCAAAGTAGTGACATGATCAGATTTGCTTCTTAGAGCAATCTTTGAAAGCTGTTTGGGAGATTAATTTAGGGCGGCTATGGGGAAATGAGGGACAGGTGAGTAGGTGGAATCATATATAAGCCCAAAACCCATTGCCTTCGAGTTGATTCCGACTCATAGCGACCCTACAGGACAGAGCATAACTGCCCCATAGGGCTTCCAAGGAGTGGCTGGTGGATTCGAACTGCCGATCTTTTGGTTAGCATATGAATGTTTAATGACTGCACCACCAGGGCTGTGGTATCATATACAGGGCGACCAATAATGAGCTTTCTCATAACTCCACAAGAGAAATAATTTGGTAGTGGCAGTGTTGTTGTTGTTGATAGGTGCCATCGAGTCCATTCCAACTGATAGCAACCCTATGTACAACAACAAAACACTGCCCGGTCCTGCGACATCATCACAATCGTTGTTATGCTTAAGCCCACAGTTGCAGCCACTGTGTCAATACATCTCATTGAGGGTCTTCCTCTTTTTACGCTGACCCTCTACTTTACCAACCATGATGTCCTTCTCCAGGGACTGATCCCTCCTGATAACATGTAAAAAGTATGTGAGACGTAGTCTCGACATCCTTGCTTATAAGGAAACTTCTGGTCATACTTCTTCCAAGACAGATTTGTTTGTTCTTTTGGCAGTCCATGGTATA
The DNA here is from genome assembly GCA_030035585.1 of Dugong dugon. NCBI lineage: Eukaryota > Metazoa > Chordata > Mammalia > Sirenia > Dugongidae > Dugong > Dugong dugon. The sequence continues at coordinate 50,266,266 of CM057465.1, forward strand.
TTCCCTACTCTTCGCCAACACCACAATTCAAAGGGGTCAATTCCTCCGTCTTCCTTATTCATTGTCTAGCTTTCACATGCATATGAGGCAATTGAAAACACCACAGCTTGGGTCAGGTGCACCTTAGTCCTCAAAGCAACACGTTAGCTTTTCTACATTTTAAAGAGGTCTTTTGCAGCAGATTTGCCCAATGCAATGTGTCTTTTGATTTTTTTAAAAATTTTTTTCCCATACAAAAATTTATACATATATTGTTATGTGACCCCAATTGCTCTCCCCGTACTGTGACAACACACTCCTCCTTTCCATCCCTGATTTCCCATGTCCAATCAACCCTCTCATAACCCTCTCTGCCTTCTCATCTCACCTCTGGACAGAAGTTCCCCTTTTAGTCTCTCGTAGCTACTTGAGCTAAGAGGCACACTCCTCACGAGTATCACTTTATGTCCCACAGTCCAGTCCAAGCCCGGTCTGAAGAGTTGGCCTCGGAAATTATTTTAGTTCTGGCCTGATAGAGAATCCAGAGGCCGTGCTTTCTGGGGTTCCTCCAGTCTCAGTCAGACCATTAAGTCTGATCGTACTAGAATTTGAGTTCTGCACCCCACCTTTCTCCTGCTCCATCTGGGACTCTCTGTTGTGTTCCCTTCAGGGTGGTCATTGGTGGTAGCCGGGCACCAGCTAGTTCTTCTGGTCTCAGGCTGATGAAGTCTCTGGTTTATGTGGCCCTTTCTGTCTCTTGGGCTAATACTTTCCTTGTGTCTTTGGTGTTCTTCATTCTCCTTTACTCCAGGTGGTTGGGACCAACTGATGCATCTTACATGGCTGCTTGCAAGCTTGTAAGACCCCAGACGCCACTCACCAAAGTAGGATGGAGAACATTTTCTTAATAAGCTTTGTTATGCCAACTGACCTAGATGTCTCCTGAAAGCGTGATCCCCAGACCCATACATCTGCTACTCTGTCCCTCAAAGTGTTTGTATTCAGGAAACTTCTTACCTTTGGTTAGTCCAGTTGTGCCGACGCCCCCTGTAGTGTGTGCTGTCCTTCCCTTCCCCTAAGATGATTCTTACCTACTATCTAATTAGTAAATAACCCTCACCCTCCCTCCCCAACCTCGTAACCATCAAAGAATGTTTTCTTATGTGTTTAAACCTTTTCTTGAGTTCTAATAATAGTGGTCTTATACAACACTTGTCCTTCTGTGAGTGATTCAATTCACTCAGCATAATGACCTCCAGATTCCTCCATGTTTTAAGATGTTTCACGGCTTCGTCGTTGTTCTTTATCGTTATGTAGTATTCCACTGTGTGGATACACCATAATTTGTTTATCCATTTGTCTGTTAATGGGCACCTAGGTTGTTTCCATTTTTTGCTTTTGTGAACAGTGCTGCAACGAACATGGCTATGCATATATCTATTCGTGTGATGGCTCTTATTTCTCTGGGATGTATTCCAAGGAAGAGGATTGCTGGATAGTATGGTACTTCTGTTTCTAGCTTTTTAAGAAAGTGCCAAATAGATTTCCAAAGTGGTTGTACCATTTTACATTCCCACCAACAGTGTATAAGTGTTCCAGTCTCTCCACAACCTCTCCAGCATTTATTACTTTGTGTTTTTTGGATTAATGCTAGCCTTGTTGGGGTGAGATGATATCTCATTGTAGTTTTCATCTGCATTTCTTTAATGGATAATGATTGTGACTATTTCTTCATGTGTCTGTTAGCTGCCTAAATATCTTCTTTGGCGAAGTGCCTGTTCATATGCTTTGCCCATTTTTTAATTGGTTTATTTGTCTTTTTGTTGTTGAGGTTTTGCAGTATCTTGTAGATTTTAGAGATTAGACGCTGATCGGATTTGTCGTAGCCAAAAATTTTCCTAGTCTGTAGGTTGTCTTTTCACTCTTTTGGTAAAGTCTTTTGATGAGCATAAGTGTTTGATTTTTAGGAGCTCCTGTTTGTCTAGTCTCTCTTCTGGTGCTTGTGCATTATTACTTATGGTTCCTATTGTGCTTATGCCATGTATTAAGGCTCCTGGAGTTGTCCTTATTTTGTCTTCAATGATCTTGATCATTTTCAATATTATATTTAAGTATTCGATCCATTTTGAGTTAGTTTTATGCATGGTGTGAGGTACGGGTCTTGTTTCAGTTTTTTGCATATGGATATCCAGTTATGCCAGCACCATTTGTTAAAGAGACTGTCTTTTCCCCAATTAATGGACTTCGGGCCTTTGTCAAATATCAGCTGCTCATAGTTGGGTGAATTTATGTCTTGATTCTCAATTCTGTTCCATTGGTCTATGTATCTGTTGTTGTACCAGTACCAGGCTGTTTTGACTACCATGGCAGTATAATAGTTTCTAAAATCAGGTAGTGTGAGGCCTCCCACCTGGTTCTTCTTCTTGAGTAATGCTTTACTTATTCGGGGCCTCTTCCCTTTCCATATGAAGTTGGTGATTTGTTTCTCCATATCATTAAAAAATGCCAGTGGAATTTGGATTGGGGTTGCATTGTACCTGTAGATTGCTTTGGGTAGAATTGACATTTTCACAATGTTGAGTCTACCTATCCATGGTCAAGGTATGTTCTTCCACTTATGCAGGTCTCTTTTGGTTTCTTGCAGTAAGGTCTTGTAGTTCTCATTGTATAGGTCTTTTACGTCTCTGGATAGATTTATTCCTAAGTATTTTATCTTCTTGGGGGCTATTGTAAATGATATTGATTTGCTGATTTCCTCTTCAAGGTTCTCTTTGTTGGTATAAAGGAATCCAACTGATTTTTGTATGTTTGTCTTGTATCCTGAAGCTTTGCTGAAATCTTCTATTAGTTCCAGTAGTTTTCTTGTGGATTCGTTGGGGTTTTCTGTGTATAAGATCATATATCTTCAAATAGAGATACTTTGACTTCTTCCCTACCGGTTTGGATGTCCCTTATTTCTTTTTCTAGCCTAACTGCTCTGGCTAGGACCTCCACCACAATGTTGAATAAGAGTGGTGATAAAGGGCATCCTTGTCTGGTTCCCGTTCTCAAGGGGAATTGTTTCGAAGTTTCTCCATTTAGCACTTAGGTTGTTTCCATTTTTTGCTATTGTGAACAGTGCTGCAATGAACATGGTTGTGCATATATCTATTCATGTGATGGCTCTTATTTCTCTAGGATATATTCCAAGCAGCAGGATAGCTGGATAGTATGGTACTTATATTTCTAGCTTTTTAAGAAAGTGCCAAATTGATTTCCAAAGTGGTTGTACAATTTTACATTCCCACCAACAGTGATGTTGGCTGTTGGCTTTGTATAAATGCCCGTAATTATGTTGAGGAATTTCCCTTCTATTCCTATTTTGCTGAGAGTTTTTTTCATGAATGTGTGTTGGACTTTGTCAATGCCTTTTCTGCATCAACTGATAAGATCATGTGGTTCTTGTCTTTTGTTTTATTTATGTGATGGATTACATTGATTGTTTTTCTAATGTTGAACTATCCCTGCATACCTGGTATAAATCCCACTTGATCATGGTGAATTATTTGTTTGATACAATGTTGAATTCTATTGGCTAGAATTTTGTTGAGTATTTTTACATCAATGTTCATGAGGGATATTGGTCTGTAATTTTCTTTTTTTCTGGTGTCTTTACCTGGTTTTGGTATCAGGTTATGCTGGCTTCATCGAATGAGTTTGGGAGTATTCCATCCTTTTCTATGCTCTGAAATACCTTTGGTAATAGTGGTGTTAACTCTTTTCTGAAAGTTTGGTAGAATTCTCCAGTGAAGCCATCCAGGCCATGGCTTTTTTTTGTTGGGAGTTTTTTAATTACCTTTTCAATCTCTTCTTTTGTTATGGGTTTATTTAGTTGTTCTACCTCTGTTTGTGTGTTCGTTTAGGTTGGTAGTGAGTTTCTAGAAATTTGTGCATTTCCTCTAGGTTTTTAAATTTGTTAGAGTACAATTTTTCATAGTATTGTGTTATGATTCTTTTAATTTCAGTTGGGTCTGTCGTGATATCACCCTTCTCATTTCTTATACGGGTTATTTGCTTCCTTTCCTGTTTTTCTTTTGTCAGTTTGGCCAGTGGTTTATCCATTTTGTTGATCTTTTCAAAGAACCAGGTTTTGGTCTTGTTAACTCTTTCAATTGTTTTTCTATTCTCTATTTCATTTAATTCTGCTCTAATTCTTATTATTTCCTTTCTTCTGGTGCCTGAGGGCTTCTTTTGCTGCTCTCTTTCTACTTGTTCCAGTTGTAGGGTTAATGTTTTGATTACAGCCCTTTCTTCTTTTTGGATGTGTGCATTTATTGCTCTAAACTGACCTCTGAGCACTGCTTTTGCTGTGTCTCAAAGGTTCTGGTAGGATGTGTTTTTATTCTCATTTGATTCTGTGAATTTCTTTATTCCATCCTTAATTTCTTCTATACCCCGGTAGTTTTTGAGCAAGGTGTGATTCAGTTTCCCCATGTTTTATTTTTTTTCCTTGCTTCTTCTGTTGTTGATTTCTGCTTTTATGGCTTTATGGTCAGAAAAGATCCTTTGTAATGTTTTGATGCTTTGGATTTTGTTAAGGCTTGCTTTATGGCCTAATATGTGGTCTATTCTGGAGAATATTCCATGTGCTTTGGAAAAGAAAGTATACTTGGCTGCTGTTGAGTTTAGTGTTTAGTGTATGTGTATGAGATAAAGTTGGTTGATTGTAGCATTTAGCTCTTCCATGTCTTTGTTGAGCTTCTTTCTGGATGTTCTGTCCTTCACCTAACGTGTTGTGTTGAAGTCTCCTACTACTTTTGTGGAGCTGTCTATCTCTCTTTTCAATGCTGTTAGAGTTTGTTTTATGTATTTCGGAGCTCTGTTGCTGGGTGCGTAAATATTTATTATAATTATGTCCTCCTGGTGTATTGACCCTTTAATCATTATATTGTGTCCTTCCTTATCCTTTGTGGTGGATTTTACTTTAAAGTCTATTTTGTCAGAGATTAATATTGCCACTCCTGCTCTTTTTTGAGTGTTCTTTGCTTGAGATATTTTTTACCATCCTTTGAGTTTTATTTTGTTTGTATCTTTATGTCTAATGTTTTTCTCTTGTAGGCAGCATACAGACACAGGATCATGTTTTTTTATCCACTCTGCCACTCTCTGTCTCTTTATTGGTGCATTTAGTCCGTTTACATTCAGCATAATTATTGATAGGTATGAGTTTAGTGCTGTCAGTTGTCTTTTTTTGTGTGTTGTTCACTGTTTCTTTGTTCCAGTTAATTTTCTGTGCTGAATCATTTTTCTTTTCATCTTTTTCATTGCTGTTTATTTTGTGTTTGCTGAGTCTTTATATTTTTCTAGTTTTCTGTTTTGACTGGTAGGATTGTTAGTTTACTTTGTGGTTTCCTTATTATTTACCTCTATTTTTCTAATTTTATACCAGTCTTTTATTTCTTTATATTGCCTTGATTTCCACTCCATATGAAAAATCTATGTCTACATTTTTTAAGCCCCTCTTTTTTTGTTTTAATGTTGTCATCTTTTACATATTAACATCTGTTTCCCTGTTTTCAGTGTTTTAGCTTTGATTTACTTTTGTGACTTCCCCATCTAGGTTGATATCTGGTTGCTCTGTCCTGTGTTCTAGTCTTGGGTTGTCATCTGATGTTACTGATTTTCTAACCGGAGGACTCCCTTTAGTATTTCTTGTAATTTTGGTTCGGTTTTTTCGAATTCCCTAAACTTCTATTTATCTGGAAATTCCCTAATTTTGCCATCATTTTTGAGAGACAGTTTTGCTGGATATATAACTCTTGGCTGGCAGGTTTTTCCCTTCAAGGCTTTATATATGTCATCTCATTGCCTTCTTGCCCATGTGGTTTCTGCTGAGTAGTCTGAGCTTATTCTTTTTGACTCTCCTTTGTAAATGACTTTTCCTTTATCCCTAGCCGCTCTTAAAATTCTCTCTTTATCTTTGGTTTTGGTAAGTTTGATTATAATATGTCTTGGTGACTTTCTTTGGGGATCTACCTTCTGTGGGTTTTGATGAGCATCTTGGATAGATATGTTGTCATCTTTCACAATATCAGGGAAGTTTTCTGCTAACAAATATTCAACAATTCTCTCTGTATTTTCTGTTATACCCCTCTGTTCTGGTACTCCAATCACTCATAGGTTATTCTTCTTGGTAGAGTTCCACATAATTCTTAGGGTTTCTTCATTTTTTTAGTACTTTTATCTGTTTTTTCCTTAGATAAGTTGGTGTCAAGTGCTTTATCTTCAGTCTCACTAATTCTGACTTCCATTGCCTCAATTCTGCTCCTATGACTTTCTATTGAGTTGTCTAATCCTGAATTTTTATTGTTAATCTTCTGGATTTCTGATTGTTGTCTCTCTATGGGTTCTTGCATCCTGTTAAATTCATCATTATGCTCTTTTCTAATCTTTTCAATTTCCTTTGTTGCATGTTCTGCGTTTTGCTTAATTTCCTTCCTAATTTCTTGAAGAGTTCTGTATATTAATCTTTTTTATTCTGCCTCTGGTAATTCCAAGAAATTTTCCCCCTCTGGAAAATTTCTAGATTCTTTATTTTGGGAGCTTGCTGAAGCCATCATGGATTGCCTTTTTATGTGATTTGATATTGACTGTTGTCTCTGGGCCATCAATAGGTTATTATATTTATTTATTTTATGTTTTCTCTCTGTGTCCTAGCTTCTAGTTTTGTTTTGATATGCCCAAATTGGCTGCTTGTGTGAGCTAGTTTGATTATTGGCAACTTTGAAGCTCTAATGTCCTGTCACCAGGGGGTTAGATCTGTTACTAGGTGTGTGAGCTTATGAGCTGCCCACTCCTCCTGTAGGGATTCAGCTCAGGTGCCCAGGTGGATAGCCACCAAGTGTGGTGTAGGCTCTCTCTTACAGTCCTAGACAGGCATGGGTGATTGTTGTAGGCACAGGCATCTGACTGCAGCAGGGGGACACGTTCTGAGCAAGGCAGGGAGCTGATGGCCACCCCTGAGTGTCCAGGAGGAGGCCATGTCCCTGTTCCCTAGAACACATAGGTGGGTGGGTTTTGTAGCTGGACTATGAGCACCTAATGCTGTTGGCTGTAAGGTTTGGGGGGCATTTCTTTTCATGGGCCCCTATCACAGGTGACTAGGTGATATGGGTGGAGCCACCAATCCTCAAGCCCCTGATGTGTGTAGGTGAAGACCGTGCTTAATGGGCAGAGCAGTGTCAATTGTCACGAACCTGCCACTTCACGGCTGAAACAGTTGAAGTTACACTTCCAGTATATACCCTGTTGTACTGTGGTAATGAGGGCCTACGCTGTTGAAATGGGCCCACACAAGTCTATGCAGGGGGAAAAACACTCAAAGTCCGTGGATCCCTTATGCCTGTGGCTAGTCAAAGGATCTGTGCGTACCCTGGGTTCGTGCCTTAGGGGAGCCAGCAGATTATTTTTTCCCCTGTTTGTTAATTTGTTCACTCTTCAAGGCAGGGAGAATGGCTCTGGGCATGTGAAGGATCCTACTTCCAGCCCAGGTGACTCGGCAATTGCTGATGCTAGTCCAAGACCCACTGCAGAGCAGGGGTTGGAGAGTTAAATGGGAGGGAGGTTTTTCCCTAAGGGGGGTGTTTTTGATCCTTGAGGTAGGCTGTACACAAGTACTTACCTTTTGCCGATCAAGGGCTGCTCCTCACTGGTTCTCTGTGGTTGTGTAGACTCTTTGAAGTTGCGTATCTCCTGGTGCGTAAAACACACCTCCCGAGCTGCTTGCCAGCCTCACCGTTTGCCCCTGAGCTGATCAGCCCCAAAGGGCTCAGGGTCTCACCAGATCAGGTCTGGGAACTCCTCGCTCGTTCCCAACCATCTCTCCATCCCCCTGCCACTCAGTCCAGTTCCTCAACTCTGCCTTTGATGTTCAGGGCTCCCAGATTGCCATATATAATCAGATCACTTGTTTCTTCGGGTCTTTGTTGTAAGAGGGTCTACCAGAAGCTTCTGACTACTCTCCCATCTCGGCCCCACCTCCGTCTTTTGATTTCTTGACTGCTGCTTCCATGGGTGTTGATTGTGGATCCAAATAAAATGAAATCCTTGACAACTTCAATCTTTTCTCCATTTATCATGATGTTGCTCATTGGTCCAGTTGTGAAGATTTTTGTTTCCTTGATGTTGAGGTGTGATCCATCCTGAAGACTGTATTCTTGTGATCTCATCAGTAAGTGCTTCAAGTCCTCTTCACTTTCAGCAAGCAAGGTTGTGTCATCTGCATAACGCAGATTGTTAATGAGTCTTCCTCCAATCCTGATGCCATGGTTTCTTCATATCCAGCTTCTCAGATTATTTGCTCAGCATACAGATTGAATAGATATGGTGCAATGATACAACCCTGATGCACACCTTTCCTGACTTTAAACCACACAGTATCTCCTTGTTCTATTCTAATGACTGCCTCTTGATCTATGTAAGGGTTCCTCATGAGCACAATGAAGTGTTCTGGAATTCCCATTCTTCGCAATGTTATCCATAATTTGTTATGATCGACACAATCAAATGCCTTTGCGTACTGAATAAAAGACAAGTAAACATCTTTCTGGTATTGTCTGCTTTTAGCCAGGATTCATCTGACACTAGCAGTGATATCCCTGGTTCCATGTCCTCTTCTGAACTGAGCTTGAATTTCTGACACTATACTGCTCTTGATATACTGTTGCAGGTCCTTTTGAATGATCTTCAGAAAAATTACTTGCATGTGATATTAATAATACTGTTCGATAATTTCCACATTTGGTTAGATCACCTGTCTTGGGAATAGGCATAAATATGGATCTCTTCCAGTTGGTTGGCCAGGTAGCTGTCTTCCAAATTTCTTGGCATACATAAGTGAACACTTCCAGAGCTGCATCCGTTTGTTGAAACATCTCAATTGGTATTCTGTCAGTTCCTGGAGCCTTGTTTTTTTGCCAATGCCTTCAGTGCAACTTGAACTTATTCCTTCAGTACCATTGGTTCCTGATTATATGCTACCTCCTGAAATGGTTAAACGCCAACCAGTTATTTTTGGTACAGTGACTCTGTGTATTCCTTCCATCTTCTTTTGATGCTTCCTGCGTTGTTTAATATTTTCCCTGTAGAATCTTTCAATATTGCAACTCGAGGCTTGAATTTTTTTTTTTTTGTTCTTTCTGCTTGAGAAATGCCAAGCGTGTTCTTCCGTTTTGGTTTTCTATCTCCAGGCCTTTGCACATGTCATTATAATACTTTACTTTGTCTTCTCAAGCTGCCCTTTGAAATCTTCTGTTCGGCTCTTTTACTTCATCATTTCTTCCTTTTACTTTAGCTACTCAATGTGCAAGACCAAGTTTTAGAGTCTCTTCTGACATCCATTTTGGTCTTTTCTTTCTTTCCTGTCTTTTTAATGACCTCTTGATTTCTTCATGCATGATGCCCCCAAGCATCTGTCAGTTTGTTGTACTGTGGGGGCTTGTGTGTTGCTGTGATGCTGGAAGCTATGCCACAAGTATTCAAATACCAGCAGGTTCACCCATGATGAACAGGTTACAGCTCAGCTTCCAGACTAAGACAGACTAGGAAGAAGGGCCCAGCAGTCTACTTCTGAAAAGAATTAGCCAGTGAAAACCTTATGAATAGCAGTGGAACATTGTCTGATATAGTGCCGGAAGATGGGTCCCTCAGGTTGGAAGGCACTCAAAATATGACTGGTGAAGAACTGCCTCCTCAAAATAGAGTTGATCTTAATGATGTAAATGGAGTCAAGCTTTCAGGACTTTCACTGGCTGATGTGGCATGACTCAATCTGAGAAGAAACAGCTGCAAATATCCATTAATAATTGGAACATGGAATGTATAAAGTATGAATCTAGGAAAAGTGGAAACCATCGAAAATGAAATGCATAAACATTGATATTATAGGCATTAGTGAGCTGAAATGGACTGGTATTGGCCATTTTGAATCAGACAATCACATGGCCTACTATGCAGGAAATGACAACTTGAAGAGGAATGGCGTTGCATTCATTGTCAAAAAGAACATTTCAAGATCTATCCTGAAGTACAAAGCCGTCAGTGATAAGATAATATCCATACGCCTACAAGGAAAATCTGTTATTACAACTATTATTCAACTTTACACACCAACCACTAAGGCACTCTGAAACATGATCAAACATGCAATCAAGATGCATTGATAATTACTAGTGATTGGAATGTGAAAGCTGGAAACAAATAAGAAAGATTAGCAGTTTGAAAACACGGCCTCGGTGACAGAAAGGATGCCAGAGATAGCATGACAGAATTTTACAAGACCAATGACTTCCTCACTGCAAGCACCTTTTTTCACCAACATAAATGGTGACTATACACGTGGACCTCTTCAGATAGAATACACAGGAATCAAATCGACTACATCTGTGGAAAGAGACAATGGAAAAGCTTAATATCATCAGTCAGAACAAGGCCAGGGTTGACTGTGGAACAGACCATCAATCGTTCATATGCAAGTTCAAGATGAAACTGAAGAAAATTAGAACAAGGCCAGGAGAGCCAAAGTATGACCTTGAGTATATCCCACCTCAATTTAGAGACCATCTCAAGAATAGATTTGACGCGTTGAATACTAATCACTGAAGACCAGACAGGTAGCAGTGAGCATGGGAAAAATGGCCTGAATACAAGAACTATTTAGAAGGTGGAATTCAGAGAATTTGATAGAATTGTCTGGGATGACTTAGATTTCTGACTTGAGGAGTAGGTTAGATAATACTGGTACTTAGGAGAACAGAGTGTAAGCAAGGTGGTGATTCGTGGGATTTAATACAATGCAGTTGGTTTGAAGCATGCTGAAATTCAGATGGGCAGCTGGATGGTTGGTGAATTTATTGGTCTAGAGCTCAGGAATGGAGATACAGATTTGGGAGACATTAAAACATTGACAATCATTGAATGCATAGGTATAGATAAGATTTCCTAAAGGAGCATGCAGGCAGAAGAGGTTGTTGACAATGGACCCTTGGGGGAAATAACATTTAAGGGGGAGAATAGTACAGAGGGAGATGATCTAAGTGAGACTATGTAAGTAGGAGGAAATTCAGGGAATGAAGCATTGGGAAAAGGGAGTTTTAAGGGGGAATATTTTATAGTGCCAAATACTAAAGAGAGGTCAAGTAAGATGAGGGATTAAAAGAACACTTTGGAATTTGAAATTAAGACGGTACGGGAAACCATGGCAGGAACAATTTTAATAGCAAAGAGGGTGTGAAAACTGAGTTAAAAGTATGAAGAATGAATGAGGGGTGAAAAATTGGAGACAATGAGGTTAGACTTTGGTTTTTAAAGGGAAGGAAAGACAGCAATAGTTATAAGCGGGTTCAAGGAAGAGGCAGGATTATTTTAATATCGGAAGTGACTTGACTATAATTTTATGTTGAGTAAACCTTCAAGGGAAGAGTGGATAGTTGATGGCCGAAGGTCCCTGATGAGGTAGGAAGGATGGATTCAGAGTGCAAGTGGTGGGAGCGGTACCTTTCAGCTTTAATTCTGTTGAAACTTTATATGGCTCCACAACAATAGGGTAACTTATATGTGTCCTTCATCAATTAGTAATCTTCACTCTTAATCAATGGGAATTAAAAAAGAAAAAGGTTAACTTTCTTTATACTCTCAAATAGGACAGTGTCTATAGTCATGGCCCTCACAGAATCTCAGGATCCTATATTCCCTCTACTCATTCTTCATATTTTGTGACTTGTTAGAATTTGTTCTCAATTAATTCAAACAGAATTATGCTTAGGGTCAAGGAAATGATGATGAAAAAAAACACAGTGCCTACTCTTGAGAAGCTCTACTTGTATACTATATAATACACATATCTATTATAAATAGAGAATACTTGAGAAAATTATAGGATCATATTTGACTTGAGTACATAAAAGCACGCATTTCAGGAATTAGAAGTTCCCTGAGTGGGTTGGAAATGTGTCTCTTTAGTTGAGACTACACAGGGTCTAGCTAAGAGTTAATCTCAAGAAATTTATGATTGTTGCTGATGATAGTGAGATGACAGTAGTGTACAGATGGTAATGATTTGATCCTTGATCCATTTGTCCATTAGGTATGATGGTGACAAAAAAAAGTATCAACTTCTCCTTTGCACAAAATTTTAGTGGGAATTCTAATAATACACACACACACAAAAGAACAGTTGTAGTGTTGACTCCAATTCATGGTGATCCCGCCCATGTATGCCAGAGTAGAACTGTGCTCCATAGGGTTTTCGATGTCTGATTTTTCAGAAGTAGATTGCCAGGCCTTTCTTCCAAGGCACCACCGGGTGGACTCCAACCTCCAGTCTTTCAGTTAGTAGCTGAGCACATTAACTGCACCACCCAGGACTTCTGATAACACAAGTTTTCATGGAAAAAAAGAAATCCTGTATAATTCCTCTCAAGAAAAAAAAATTAGTACAAAAAAAGCACTCCAATTCTTTACAAAAAGTGCTTTCAAAGGTGTCAGTTTCTGTTTTTTCACTATTAATTCATCTTGAGGATATGGATCTTGCCTCATACTTTTCTTTCTAGGCATGCTATACTCGGAAAAACACAATATTTGGATCACATTTCTTTGGAATGGGCACCAATATGAATCCCTTCCAGTCGGTTGGCCAGGTAGCTGTCTTCCAAATTTCTTGGCAGAGACGAGTGAGCATTTTCAGTGCTGCATCTGTCTGTTGAAACATCTCAGTTGGTATTCTGTCAATTCCTGAGCCTTGTTTGTCACCAATGCCTTCAGTGCATCTTGGACCTCTCCCTTCAATACCATGGATAGAACAATAGAACTAACAAGTATGAAACATCTTCTGGAGGGCAAGCACAGAGCTAGGTGCTTCCCCAAGAACTATCTCTTAAAGGCCAAGTGTCGTGATGTATGGACTGACTGAATACTTGTGCTACTGATTGTGGAAGCTGAAGGCAAAATTGTCATTACGCTCTGTATGTATGTGCCCAAACTGAACCTCCGATTGGACAAGTGTCAGATCTTCTGCTCCTCATAGGAACACTGCTGTGTTCTTATTATTGGTAGAAAGAAGTCCTCCTCACATTATTGTGATTGAAGAGTATTATTTGAGGAAATAAATATACTTATTGTCATGGATTAAATTGTGTCCCCCCAAAAAAATTATCTGTCAAGTTGGCTAGGCATGACTCTCAGTAGTGTGTGATTGCCCACCATTTTGTCATCTGATGTGATTTTCGTATGTGTTGTAAATCCTACATCTATGGTGTTAATAAGGCAGGATTAGAGGTAGTTATGTTAATGAGGCAGGATTCACTCTACAAGATTAGGTTGTGTCTTAAGTCAATCTCTTTTGAGATATAAAAGAAGAGAGCAGAGAGACATGGGGACCTCATACCACAAAGAAACAAGAGATGGGAGACTAGTGTGTCCTTTGGACTTGGGTTTCCTATGTGGAGAAGCTCCTAGACCAGGGTAAGACTGACAACAAGGATCTTCCCTCAGAGACAGAAAGCCATCCACTGGAGCTGGAGCCCTGAATTCAGACTTCTAGCCTCTTAGACTGTGAGACTAGTCTATACATGTGAAAGCTGGACAATGAATAAGGAAGACTGAAGAATTGATGCCTTTGAATTATGGTGTTGGTGAAGAATATTGACTATACCATGGACTGCCAAAAGAATGAACAACTCTGTCTTGGAAGAAGTGCAGCCAGAATGCTCCTTAAAAGCAAGGATTGTGAGACTATGTCTCACATACTTGGGACATATTATCAGGAGGGGTCAGTCCTGGAGAAAGACATGGTTGGTTAAGTAGAGGGTTAGCGAAAAAGAGGAAGACCCTCAACCAGATGTATTGACACAGTGCCTGCAACAGTGAGCTCAAGCATAACAATGATTGTGAGGAGGTCACAAGACCAGGCAGTGTTTTGTTCTGTTGTACATAGGGTTGCTATGAGTCGGAACCAAGTCGACAACACCTAACAACAACAACAGACTGTGAGAGGATAAATTTCTCTTTGTTAAAGCCATATACTTGTGGTATTTCTGTTATAGAAGCGCTGGATAACTAAGACACTTATCAAATTGTAGAAGTTCAGAATTTTGGCTAGTTTTGTGCAGCCAACTAAAAGTCAGAGGAAAATGAAGTCAGGCTTCTTTACAGTAAATTGGCAGTTACGCTCATGTCCATTGTCAACTGAGAAGGAACTATCCACCTATGATGAATCTGTTAAGAAACTAAATACCTTTGCTACCTGGGTTACTCTTTCAGTGGGCATTAATGATTGACAGTAGATGTAGAATGATCCCAGTTATAGATCACTCTGTAATTAAAGTTTTCTTTTCCTTCTCTTGACCTCTGTGAGTTGACACTTACTTCTCAACCTTTCCTCATCTACACTTTTGGGTCCATAAATTGGTAATAATATTAGCAGCTTCTGTATTTTGAAAGAACCTAGCTCCTAGATGTTACATCATTTGGCATTAACTTTTGATTAAGCACCTGGCAGACATACCCACATAAAAACTTAATGAATAATAGTCTTTAACCTGAGTTTACTGATCTCATAGAAAGGCATTGGGCACTCAAATCTGGAAAGTAATATGCACTTTAATCAGCTTAACCCATTGACCTGTTGCCTATTGAGTCAATTCTGACTCATAGCCACCCTATAGGACAGAGTAGAACTGCCCCATAAGGTTTCCAAGGAGCAACTGGTGCATTTGAACTGCCAACCTTTTGTTTAGCAGCCGAGCTCTTAACCACTGTGCCACCAGGGCTCCAGTTAATCAACTCATCCTTACTAATTTTACTTTTAACTTTTGGACAGCTTCATCTCTTTCCATATTACGGAACTAAGAAAAAACTACAAAGCAAATATAATTCCCTCATCAAAACTGATTTCTATGGAATTAATTGATGGTTATGCATAAATGCATCAGGACTTGCTGCCTGTCTTCTTTTAGACACGCATGATTTTTTTATGCCTTGCCTGGTTCCATGGCTCATGTAAATCGTGTGTACCAAGGGGCTAGAGCCCTTAGATAGCTGTGTGTTTTATCTTTCTGAGGTTCAAAGTCAAGTTCACCTCAGCAAATGTTGTCTTATGTTCATCAGAAAGTGGGGCTGTTTTCGTCATCTTATGTCATGCGAGGAAGTACAGCAGAAGTGCATAACAGCAAAGTCTTTGGAATCCTACAGAACAGGATCCAAACACCGACTCTACTTTCTCCTAAATTTAAAGCTGGACAAGTCCCTCCAAGCACTTTATGCCTCAATTTATTTATTGGTAAAATGAAGATTAACTGAACTTATTGGTGTAGGATTAAATGAGTTAATTATGTAAACAGCTGGAGCCCTTGTAGCCCAATGGTTAAAGAGGTTGGCTGGTAAGAAAATTGTCAGGTGGTTCAAACCCACCAATGGCTCTGTGGGAGAAAAAACCTGGCAATCTGCTCGCATAAAGATTACAGGGTAGAAAACCCTATGGGGCAGTTCTACTATGTGTTGTATAGGGTCACTATGAGTTAGGATTGACTCAATGGCACACAACAACGGTGTAGTTCCTGGCACAGAGCAAGCACAGATAACTACTGTTGGTTATTATTTATGGCTCAGGGTTAGATAACAAACAAAAACCACATAGCTTTTCCAGAATATACTAGATTTAGACCCTTTAAATTAAATCAGTAGTCCTCAACTGGAGGATGATTTTGCTTCCCAGGGGACAGATATTTGGCAATGTCTGGAGACATTTTTGGTTGTCCTAATTTAGGGGGTGGGGATGCTACTGGCATCTAGTAGGTAGAAGTAGTGGGATATTTAGTTTCTAAACATCCTACCATTCACAGGCCAGCCCTCCACAGCAAAGAATTATCCAGTCCAAAATGTCAATAGTGCTAGGGTTGAGAAGCCCTGAAGTAAATGGAAAGGAGTATTTCCATGGATGAGTCATGAGTAAATTCTAGTCAAGAAACCAGTCTATCAACAAATGTTTGTTGTCCTTCTGTTTCAGGTGTAATAGCATCACCTTCAAGCTGTGGAACCTTTTACAGCTTAAGTTGCATCTTCACATACATTAACCTATTTAATTCTGACAAAAGTCCTAAAGAGTAGGCTAGACTGACATTGTCCCTCCCCTCCCCCTCTTTTTTTTTTGCAGATGAGGAATTAGGCTGAGATGTTGACTTTCTCACAAAAACATAGATGTTAATTAAACCCAGATGTTCTGAGTCCCAAATACAGTGCCTCTGCCATTCTTACATGCCCAGCACTGCATTTCTGTGAGCAATGCAGGGGACATTTTAGACATTGTCCCTCCCCTTAAGACTCTTACTCAGTTGTTAAAGATTTACACCCATGAACATTTATTCATACCTATTGGGCTATAGGGAGCCCTGGCGGCACAGTGGTTAAGAGCTCAGCTGCTAACCAAAAGATCAGCAGTTCACATCCACCAGCCACTCTTGGAGACTCTACAGGGCAGCTCTACTCTGTCCTATAGGGTCGCTATGAATCAGAATAGACTTGACAGCAACAGGTTTGGTTTTTGGTTTTTTATTGGGCTATAGAGAAGTGCTCTTCCCTCCCCTCAGTGTTAGAGAATATTGCAATGTAGCTAATAGGGAACCAGAGTGTTTTCTTTCTCTTGAACCTTAGAGTGCTCTTTTTCAACATAAATGTAGTAACTAGTCTGAAAAACAAGGGTGCTACCCTTTCTTTGCAATCTGTACTTTCATAGCATATGCCATCGTGTTCCTTTCCCCCACCAGTCCTCCTACATAGCCCAGCTGGTGCCTAGCCTGCTCTTGCAAACTTCGGATTGCCTCCCTTTCTTTTCCATGCCTGTTCTCTCCTGAGCTTTAGTGTGAGGAGCTGAGATTTACCGGTATGACATCCAACTTGAGGCCCAGATGTTAAAATATTCCAAAATGCAATTGGTTTCTCCATGTTAACTTTATTCTTCTCAGATCACTGGCTATCAGTATGTCAACACCTGCAGATTATTTCTTGAAGTCTGGAAAGCACTGATTTTTAATTGCGATTTTATGAAAGTTACAGGAATTTAGTTTAGAAGAGGGGGGCAAAAAGACATGTAAATGCCTAGTCATTGCATAGCTGCTTGGTATCTCTGAAGAACAATGTACCTTCCTCTTCGTACATGTTGTGTTTATGCTGTCAAATTAGCTTATATTATTTTGCCAAATGAGTAAAATGGGTTCAAGTTGACACTCAGCCACAAAGAAGTTTTAATACTTAAGCTATTAAAAAAGCAGCTTCAGCACTAGGTAATAATGCTTACCACAGAGACAAATTAACATATTCATGATTAATTTAGTTCATAATTACTATCAAAAAGCTATCAAAAGTCTCTAAGAAAACTCTCTTCATGAGGAGTTTGTGGATAGGGATAATAAAATTTGCTCTGGTATTTCTTACTCAAATATATGTAACCATTACCAACACAAACATTTGCAAATATTATGTTAGTATACAACACTTCAACAAACAATATAAAGTTTTGAACTACTTGTACCCAAACAAGGAGATTTTTGTTTGTTTGTTCCTATGTTTATTTTACTTTAGAAACTATACCTTGATGAAAATCATTGAAAGTTCAATGGTGCTTCACAGACAAATGATTTGGAAAGATATAGACCCAAGCTGGCTTTCTTCCTTCCTAAGGACATGGAGGGAAGTGAAGTGTAAAACAGAATCCTTCCTGATTTATTTTTACTTGGGTGGCTTTGGAAGTTACTCAAAACTTATGTGCTCCATAAAAGACAGAACTGAAAGTAGTACAAGATGCAACTTAAGCAGAGACTACCAACCAGAAATATTTTCCAGAGCCCACCCTCACCCCTCAAGAGGGCTGTTAAACAAGGCTTCAAGAACCTGTTCATTCTGGTTTGAACCCCTGCTGAGAATTTGCATTTCCACTCAGATATACTGAATCAGAATCTACAGTTTAACAAGATCTCCAGTTGATTCTTATATATAATAAATTTTGAGACCCACTGCTCTACTAGTGGTTCTCAGAATTGTTCCTTAACCAGAAGCATTAGAATTGCCTGGGAATTTGTTAGAAATGCAAATTATCAGCAGGGATTCAAAAAAGAACTAACCCATTCAAGGCCTTGCTGTTAAGTCATCACCAGAGCTGATCAAATAAAGACATTCTAAGATATGCCAAATGAAGGGAGGATGCTCAGAATACTTTCCTCTGAGCAGTCCTTGTTGTTGTTAACTGTCATGGAGTTGGCTTGCAACTCATGGCAACCCCATACACAAAGGAGAGAAATGCTGCCCAGTTCTTCATCACCCCCATGATCATCTGAGCATGGAACTTTTGTGATCCACAGGGTTTTCACTGGCTGATTTTCAGAAGTAGATCACCAGGCCTTTTTTTATAGTCCATCTTAGTCTGGAAACTGCAGAAACCCATTCAGCATCATAGCAACATGGCAGTGCATGAGATACATTAGCCAGGAATCAAACCTGGCTCTCCCACATGTTGTTGTTTTTGTTTGGTGCCATCGAGTTGATTTCGACTCATGACAACCCCATGTTACAGAGTAGAACTTCCCTATAGGGTTTTCTTGACGTAATCTTTACGGAAGCAGATCATCAGGTCTTTCTCCTGAGGAACCACTGGGTGGGTTTGAACCACCAACCTTTTGTTTAGCAGTCAAGTGCTTAACCATTTGCGCCAGAATTCTACCTCTGAACTACCTATGCCTCCCACGAGAAGTCCTTACCTTTTGTCATTCCTCTCCTCAGAGCCCTTCCAAAGCTTCCCATTGCCTTAAAGGCCTTTATCTGTAACATGTTATATGGAAGTCATTCTAGATCTCATCTCTGACTAGTTCTCCAGCCTCAGTTGATACCACCACAACAGGCAGATGTATGTAGGGAACTATCAGCAGTTAGCAGTTGGTTCATCAAATATTTAGGGATCAGCACAGTTTGCAATTGTTAGAGCATGAAGGAGGAAGCAGGGAATAGAAGGAAATAGCACTGGGCGGGGCTGTAGAGACTAGTTTTGGAGGCTAAAGTGTCAGTTTAAGAAACTTGAACTTCATCTAACTGGTAATAGGGAGCCCCTGAAACATTTTAAACTAATTTACAGGATTGATTAATCGCTTTGGAAGGACTTAGTTTTGGGGGTGATAAAGGAGTCCACTGTCTAGTATCTGAGTTAAAAAAAAAAGTACACCAACATAAAGAAATAAAATAATTTTCCGTTGTGACCATTTATTGAACAAATGTTTATTGAGAGTTTATCAAGTGATAATACAGTGATATCAACTTACAATATGATATAGAACAAGATTTTTTTTTGTGGAAAAGACTTTTTTTTTTTTAAAATTGTACTTCAAGTGAAGGTTTACAGAACAAATAGTTTCTCATGAGACAGTAGTACACATATTGTTTTATGACCTTGGTTAACAACCCCACGACATGTCAACCCTCTCCCTTCTCGACCTTATTTTTTTTTTTTTTTTGGTGAAAATATACATAGCCAGAGATATACCATTTCAAAAATTTCTACATGCACAGTTCAGCGACATCGACAATGCTCTTCCAATTGTGCTGCTATTCTCACTTTAGATGAACATTTACAGAAAAAAATAGTTTCTCATTAAATAGTACACATGTTGCCCTATGACAATGGTTAACAACCTCACAACACATCAACACTATCCTTACTCAACCTTGGGTTCCCTATCACGATCTTTCCTGTCCCCTTCTGCCTTCTAGCCCTTGTCACTGGACTGCTGTGCCTCATTAGTCCCATTTGGTTTTATGGGGCTGTCCACTCCCCGGCTGAACGGTGAACCTCAGAAGTGACTTCACCACTGAGCTAAAACGGTGTCTGGGGGCCATACTCTCGGGGTTTCACCACTCTCCTTTAGGCCAGTAAATCTGGTCTTTTTTTTGTGAGTTAAAATTTTGTTCGACATCCTTCTCCAGCTCTGTCCAGAACCCTCTGTTGTGATCCTGGTCAGAGCAGTCAGTGGTGGTAGTCAGGCACCATCTAGCTGTACTGGACTCAGTCCGGTGGAGGCCTTGGTAGCTATGGTCCATTAGTCGTTCAGACTAATCTTTTCCTTGTATCCTGTTCTCTTCATTCTCCCTTGCTCCGGAAGGGGTGAGACCAGTGGAGTATCTTAGATGGCTGCTCACAGGCTTTTACGACTCCAGACGCTACTCACCAAGGTAGAATGTAGAATATTGTCTTTATAAACTGTATTATGCCAATTGAGCTAGATGTTCCCCAAGACCATGGTCCCCACATCCCTCCGCCCAGCAATTCAGCCCCTCAGGGAATTTGGAAGTATCTATGGAGCTTCCATGACCTTTCCTTGTACAAGTTGTGCTGGTCTCCCCAGTATTGTGTACTGTCTCACCCTTCACCCAAGAGACCGCTTATCTATTGCCTGTTTAGTATTTCCCCCCCACCCCTCCCATCCCTGGCAACCAACGAAGATTGTTACATTTTGTGTGTGAACTTCTTCATGGGTTTTTACAATAGAGGTCTCATACAATATTTGTCCTTTTGTGATTGCCTTATTTCACTCAGCATAATGTCCTCCAGTTTCATCCATGTTATGAGATGCTTCACAGATTCATCATGGTTCTTTCTCGTTGCATAGTACTCCATCATGTGTATGTACCATAGTTTGTTTATCCATTTATCTGTTGATGGGCGTCTAGGTTGTTTCCATCTTTTTGGTATTGTAAACAATGCTGCCATGAACATAGGTGTGCGTATGTCTATTCGAGTGACAACTCTTATTTCTCTAGAATATATTTCTAGGAGTGGGATTGCTGGATCGTATGGTATGTATATTTCTAGCTTTCTAAGGAAATGCCATATCATTTTCCGAAATGGTTGTATCATTTTGTGTTCCCACCAGCAGTGCATAAGAGTTCCGATCTCTCTGCAGCCCCTCCAACATTTGTTATTTCCAGTGTTTTTGATTCATGCCAGTAATGAAGATGGTATCTCATTGTGCTTTTAATTTGTATTTCTCTAATGGCTAGTGAACTTGAGCATTTCCTCATGTGTCTGTTGGCTGCTTGAATGTCTTCTTTGGTGAAGTGTCTGTTCATTTCCTTTGCCCATTTTTTAATAGGATTATTTGTCTTTTTGTTGTAGAGGTGTTGGGTTTTGTTGTAGATTGTGGAGATTAGACCTTTGTCTGACTTGTACTGTCCAAATTTTTTTTTCCAGTCTGTAGGTTCTCTTTTTACTCTTTAGGTGAAATCTTTTGAAGAGCATAGGTGTTTGATTTTTAGAAGATCCCAGTTATCTAGCTTATCTTTTGGGGTTTGTGTGTTGATGGTTATGGCTTGTATCATGTTAATGCTGTATATTAAGGCCTGTAGTGTTGGTCCTATTTTTTCTTCTATGAACTTTATAGTTTTTGGCTTTATATTTAGGTCTTTGATCTATTTTGAATTTGTTTTTGTATATGGCGTGAGGTATGGATCCTGTTTCATTTTTTGCAAATGGATATCCAGTTTTGCCAGCACCATTTGTTAAAAAGACTGTCTTTTCCCCATTTGATGGACTTTGGGCCCTTGTCAAAGATCAGGTGACCGTAGGTGGATGGATTTACATCTGGGTTCTCAATTCTGTTCCGTTGGTCAATGTATCCGTCATTGTACCAGTACCAGGCTGTTTTGACTACCCTAGCTGTATAGTAAGTTCCGAGGTCAGGTAGTGTGAGTCCTCCAACTTTATTCTTCTTCAGTAGTGCTTCACTTATTCGGAGCTTCTTCCCTTTCCATATAAAGTTAAGGATTAGTTTTTCCATCTCTTTGAAGAATGTCATTGGTATTTGGATTGGGATTGCATTGTATTTGTAAATTGCTTTGGGTAGAATTGTCCTTTTCACAATGTTCAGTCTACCTATCCATGAGCATGGTGTGTTTTTCCGTTTATGTAGATCTCTTTGAGTTTCTTGCAGAAGTGTTTTGTAGTTTTCTTTGGATAGGTCTTTTACATCCCTGGTTAGATTTATTCCTAAGTATTTTATTTTTTTAGGGGCTATTATAAATGGTATTGTTTTCCTGATTTCCTTTTCATCATTCTTCTTATTGGTGTATAGGAATCCAACTGATTTTTGTATGTTTATCTTGCATCTTGCTACTCTGCTTTATCTTTCTATTAGTTCCAGTAGATCTCTCGTGGAGTCTTTAGGGTTTTCTACGTATAGTATCATATCATCTGCAAACAGGGACAGTTTAACTTCTTCATTACCAATTTGGATGCCCTTTATTTCTTTTTCTTGCCTTATTGCTCTAGCTAGGACTTCCAACACAATGTTAAATAGGAGTGGTGATAAAGGGCATCTTTGTCTTGTTCCTGTTTTCAAGGGGAATGTTTTCAGCCTATCTCCATTAAGAATGATGCTGGACATTGGTTTTGCATAGATATCCTTTATTATGTTGAGAAATTTCCCTTCCATACCTATTTTATTGAGAGTTTTTATCAGGAATGGGTGTTGGACTTTGTCAAATGCCTTTTCTGCGTCAATTGAGATGATCATGTGATTCTTTTCTTTCCTTTTATTTATGTGGTGGATTACATTGATTGATTTAGAACAAGACATTTTGACTGCTTTCTCATTGAGTTTGCAGTCTGATAGAGGACCAGTAGGCAAGCAAATAAATAAAATGATATAAATTATGATAGGTGTTAAGAAAGATGCAAACAGGATGATGGAATAAGGACTAACAGAGAGGGTTCCCACTTTTGATAAATTTCTAGGAAAGGCCTCTTTGAGAAGGTGATATTTAAGCTACATCCTGAGAGAAGAGAAGTAAACAGCTGTTCAAAGAAAGGAAGGATGAGCATTCCGGGGAGCTAGGGGTGGCTTAGATATGGTTGCAGAGCTGAAAGACCAGTGTGGTTGGATTCTATGGTGTGGCTGGATTCTTTGGGGTGAGGCAGAGTAAAACATGAAATGAAATTACAAAGACAAAAGCCAGAATGCGTAGGGACTTGTAAACTCTGATAAAAAATTTGGATTATGTTCTCATTTTCTGTTTGAGGGTAGCATATAGTACATTTTCAACATGATTACATAGGTATTTTTTGCATGGATTATCTGATCAATTATGGATTTATATTTATTTGTGTACTAAATCTCAATACAGTTAAAATAGATTAAGAATGATTATAATAAAGATTTCAGGAAAAAAAGCCTGAAAATTCTGGTAATTTTTAAATGAATCATTTTACTTTTTAGCTCATTAGACAAAAGAGGAAAAACAAATACTATTTTAAATTGCTTACTGGTCTTCTAGGAAAAATTTAACATCTTAATCTTCCAGCTAATCAATGGTTGCAGTTGCAGAGACTATAAAAGGGGATTTTGACTGACACAGAGAATTTCTGAGAAGTTTTTGGTTAAACCAAAACCAAACCAAACCTGTTGCAGTCAAATTGATTCCAAAAAAGTTGTCTTTCTCTCTTTTAAGCCACCAATCAGTTTTATCCTTCAGTGTATATCATACTCAACAGAGGAAACAATTCAGTTGTGCTGTATTCTAAGTCACAGAGGCTGATATCTCTTACAGCCCAGACTCCTAGATAAGATTTCACTTTGTTGCAGGAAGACATAAGATCTCATGGTGTAGCCGGGACTATCGTGATTTTGACCAGGGCAGAGTTCTAAGTATAATGTGTAGGTAGAGTGTATATTTCAAAGGATGACTTGAGAAATAGCTGTTAAAAATCTATTTCTTTAAATACTACTCCCCCATTAAAAAATGATAGTTGCCTTTTCTATTAACTGAGTTAACACAGTGCAATGATTCCAATATTTTGTAGTAATTGGAGCAAGACATAGGCTGTTTGAAAGCTAAAAGTCTGCTTAAACTAATTGAAAACTCATTTAGCTACGTCCTGAGTATATTAAATACAGACTGAAAAGGAGCAACAACTCCAGCTTATCTCTCAAAACCAAATAAAACCTGTTGCCATTGAGTTGATTCTGACTCATAGCAACCCTATGGAACAGAGTAGAACTGCCTCATGGGGTTTCCAAAGAGCGGCTGGTGGTTTCGAACTGCCGACCTTTTGGTTAGCAGCCAAACGCTTAGCCACTGCACCACCACAGGTCGGGCTTATCTCTAAGAGGTGAATAAAAATTACCTACCATCAAATGTAAACTTATGTTAGTGTCCAGATAAATTTATAATCAGATGAAAAATGATAAAAACATGTTCGATGCTCTTTTATTCCAAACTTTCTCCCAGGATTCTTTTATTGCTCTTTGTTTCAAAAATGATCTATTTTATTCTGAGAAAACTCTCTTTCATTGTCATTCTCCTATTAATGAGATTCCTGTTTGACAATATAGTGAAATTATAATAAATAAAGTGAAGTTATTACAAGCTGTCCTGTATATGAGTTATATAATATGCTGAGTAGATCCCTATGAAGCCATGCCTATCTAATTATAATGAGGCCAACTCCTTGAAGAACACATGTTTCTGTCTCGTATAACTAATTAATTAAGACTGAAATAATTGATGGTGAATGTAACAGAAGTATACCAGTAGATACTGAAGTTTATCTCCTTTTTCACCATTGGTTCTTTATCTGTGGTAGTAATATTGAGTAATTTGACAAAACAATAGCTATGTTTGTTTTCTATCCAAATGGTATAGCATGACTATGGAATATACTATATAAAATTAAAAACCCCAAAATAAAATTATGAATAGCAGATTTCTGTAGAAAATGAAAATTAATATCAAATAGTTACATTTAAATCATTTTCTTAAATTTCCAGATCATAGTGGTCCATTTTCATGGTTAAGAAAGTGGTAAGATTTCAAACTCAGTTTACTTATTTTTAAATGATTAAATCCTTCACTTTCATTAAACATGATACTAGGGACTGCACTGATTGATCCTTCCAGAAATGAAACAATTCTCATTTCCGCTATTTGAAAATCTAAATAAATTCTAAAACCTCCCTTCTGTAGCAATGCAATAGCATCACTTGGTTAGCCAAGCCTGTGTGTGTTTATGTGACTGCAATATTGGATGAATGGATTTTTAATAAAATTGAGTATAGGAGATAAACAGAGAAAATAAAAAGGATGTAGTGTTTCATGAGTTATGGGCCTACCTACAGTAAATAATAAAGCCAGACTAGCTGAGAGGCCAAACAGGAAGAAGACTCCATGGTCATAAAGAAATTTTAAAAGAATAACATTACATTTATGGTTTGAAAAGCAGTGAGAGATCAGTGATGACTAGACCTGTCCCAGATCCCACAGGAAACCATACACAGGTCAATTGTTTTAGATGACATGTGTCTTTTCCCTTCCACATTCTTAATTTTCCCTTTCTTAGCTCACCTTCTTGATATTAAAACAACATTCCCCACCCCAACACCCCACAGAACAGCTAGACTTTCCAAATGCTTAGCTTATTGAGGTCACAAAACTTTTAGACAAAGATGCCACCCTGTTGCCAGAAAATTCAACTATCTGTCCTCACATGGTTACATATCATGCCAAGATCTCCTAACTTATAATTATTGTGCTAGCTTGGGTTTTCCAAATTTGTCCACTTCTTTAGGATAATCTCTTTGGATCTATGCAGATACATTTTCTAAAGAGATCTTTCACAGTCCCTTTGTAGTTGGCAACTATGTTGGAAAGTAATAGGAATTTACCTTTTTCTCATTTTGAGCTCTTCCATATTTTTCTCTTTGAGGAAAATGGAACAATCTCTAGATGACATCAATCTTTTGATCTTTTGTCTCTTTTTTGATGGCTGAAGTGAGAGCAATGTGAGTTCTACATCTGTCTTTTACTTACAGTACAAAGATAATGGATCACCTTTTCTGAAGGGTCTGACTTCCACTTTTCGAAAGTGGCTGAGAATAAGGAGTCAAGGAGGTTTCACATCAGTCATTCATCATCTATAAGGGGTTGCATCTATGACTGCTTTTTTTAAAACAAAGCTAAAAACCAAACCCATTGCCGTGGAGTTGATTCATAGTGACCCTACAAAACAGAGTAGAATTTCCCCATGGGGTTTCCAAGGCTGTAAATCTTTACGGAAGCAGACTGCCACATATTTCTCCTGTGGACGGCTGGTGGGTTAGAACTGCCAACCTTTTGATTAACAGCCAAGTGCTTAACCACTTTGTCACCAGAGCTTCTCACTTGGTTGAAAGGGAGAGCTAAATTCATCTGCTATACTCTTGGTAGAGTGTCTTTGGCCCTGGGGATGATAATTGCTGATAAATACTCAATGTTCAAATAGAAATAGTTGAACGGTAATATTAGGTGGACAAGAAACACTTGAATAGCATATAATTCTAACAGGGAAACTAGTCTGTAAGCAGCACAGACTTTTTAACTTAAGTTTTCAGATTTTAATAGAAAATTTTAATAGAAAAATTGTAAAGCCGCAAGGTGTTGCAAATTCTTTCCCTTTTGATACTGTAAAAACACAAGGAGGCACTAAAAACTTGACCTTTCTACTTACTTCACAATCTGAGACTTACTTAACAAGCTTCAAAAACTTTTGATTTTTTGATGCTTTCAAATAAAGCCCAGTGTAATCACACAACCAATTAAAAATTGACATATTCATGCACAGTATGAATGACATATCATGTCTAGAGCTAAGCAAAATGAACACAAGTACTGTGTTCAGTGTCACGGTAGGTAAACTATCTGTTAATTTTTTTTTCCAGATCAGTTTACATAGTGTAACTATAGCTTTGTTTTATCTACCTTTAAACTCAATTCACCCAACAGTAAAGGATCTGAACTGGTAACACTGTCTAGATAACAGATAAGCTAGTGTCATGTGGTGCAAATGGAGGTTTCATTCTCTTTTTTTAAAGAATCCTCTTAAGACAGGTACTCGACTCAAAGACAGTTTTGCACACCATAAGCCTAAGACACAGTTTATAAACCACTGATGCCAAAGATAAATTATCTCAAGCTGAGAAATATTTTCTCCTATAGGATAAAAACAACTTTATTCGTGAACAAAATGCCTTAAGGAGTGGATCTTATATTCATATCACCAATTATCATAATCATCAAACGCATACAACACCTAAGTCCAATTAATGGAAGATTGGACCAACTGGACATCTGTTACAGTGATGTGGTAAGAAGATAATGCTTTGTGCCTTCAGTCCAAGTGCTTTACAAGCATTAAGCTTCTCAGTACCTTTGTGAACTAGGTAAGCAATTTTCTATGCTCTGCTTTTCCTTTGTGCCTCTGTATATCCAAGGTAAGGCTGCTGCTGCTGATTATCTTTGAATATGTAATGATAACTATGAGTTTGAAATATCTAATTAATTTTCCTCAGGAGGGGCCATATCTAATTCTGTGTTTTACACAATGTCTTAATGGGGAAAAGGACCACATCTCTGCATCATATTACTTCTATTTTGTTGGCTTAAGTAACCTAATTCACAAAGCAAATGCTTAGGCAAAGATAGCTCTTAGCATGGACATATATGAGGATGGCTTCAGTATCTTTCCATGACCTGCTGCTGAAAGTAGGGGAGAGGATGTGTGTTCAACACAATAGGTCTACTCAGATGGCTTTTCTCTTGCACTTTTTTTATAGCTGCCTGCCTCTGGGGCCATGGACTAGGGAGGAGCTGGTAAGAACCAATGGACATGTAGACATAACAGTTTTGTACCTGCATGCACAGGGGAATCAGCCACATGAGGGAAAGATATTGCAAGATGGCAAAGGAATGCCATGTTCTCATTTGTATTTAGAAATCTACATAGCTGGTAAGGTTTTTGAGCTTAAAGGGAGGATTCAATACACAAACTTTGTACAGAGGACTCACTCCCTAAATACATGATCAATTCAAAGAAATACCGAGGCAATTTAGACAGTGGGCATCATGTTAAACGCCTGGGCAACTATATGTTTCATGGCTTGACTGAATTGACCTGGTATTTCTACATCTTATACAAGTAGCATAACTGCTAGCAACTTTGATTCCTACAGTGTTTATAGATATTAACTTGATTCTCCTGCAAAATTTACTGTTGGTGAATTATACTTTCCTGTTGCCTTGCTGGCATTCATAAAGGCATGGCAAAAATTCAGGCAGATAATAATCTTCTGTTTTTTGCTGCAAAACTGATTTTGAAGGCATTGTTGATTATGTTTCTTCATATATATTATAATACCCCTGTGATCTATATATTTTAGAATTTGGTACCTGAAAGCAATTATTTTTTCTCAAAGTCATGCTAGAAGAAAATTATGCAGCTCATAATATTTGCTTTGTTGCCTTGGCTCTCAGGAAGCTCAAAGAGAAATAATAACAGTAATAATATTCTCTATATAATGACATAATTTTGTTTACTGTTTATATAAAAACAGTCAAATCAGACAGCACCTAATATTTGAGTTATGCGAACTATGGTGCTTACTCACATGGAAATATTGACTGTACCACCATACACTAGTAAGACTTAAAGTTTCTCTTGACTCTGGGAAACTGGCTGGCCAAATTTTGTGGCACCAGTATGGCTAACCTTTACTTGAAGAAAAATGTAATGATAAAAAGAATGAAATTATAGTCCCCTTATTCATTAGTAGGGAGGCATCACGGTGTACTCTGCTGGAAAGAACCCTGAATTCAGAGTCAGACGACTTGGATTTGAATCACAGCTCTGCTACTATTTAGCAGTGTGATTTGGGGTATATTGATAGCCTTGTTGAATTTCAGCATTCTATTCGTGGAATATGTAAAGCTCTAAATGTGGTATCCATACATAGTAGCTGGTCAATTAATACTGACTACTGCTATCATTAATAACGATATTTATTGGTTGAAGTTTAGACTAGGTGATACTGGTTAAAACTTGAACATAGGTGTTTCTAGATGATTTTGTAAGAGATACACAAGAAATATTAATGAGTTCATGGACATTTTCTATCTGAATATAGAAGTTTTAAAAATATTCAATGATGTATATTTTAAGCATTATATAAAAAGACTCCATAATAGTTGTTCTTTTACTTGGATAACATGGAAGTCTAAAATATGTGTAGGATTTCATTCAGAGTTTAATAATATTTTTCTCTAAGAATACCAAAACTATGGTCAGTGTTTTAACAGAATGGAATTTTAATAACTGAAAGTGATAAATGTCAAATAATTAACGAGTTATGATTAAGGAATGTCCTAAGGTTTCATAGTTCTAAAAATCCAGAAACTATGGTACTGATTTTTAGACTTTACAGATATATAGGTAGCCCTACCCACCAACTTAAAAAATAAGATGTTTTCCAAAAGTTTGCTGTAACTTGCTTGTTTGAAACTCAGCATGAATTTTCTTACACAAGGTGTATTGTAAATGCTGACTGGTTTTCAGTTTAGCCTTCCTTTCCAAAGCCCATCTAATCCATAATAATAAAGCTAAAGTTGTATATATTTTCAATAAAAGGCAGAAAGCAATACTTGTTTTCTTCTAAAGCTGTGTCTTTGGTGTTCTTCATTCTTCTTTGCTCCAGGTGGGTTGGGACCAATTGATGCATCTTAGATGGCCACTTGCTACCTTTTAAGACCCCAGATGCCACTCACCAACCAAAGTGGGATGCAGAACATTTTCTTAATAAACTTTGTTATGCCAATTGACCTAGATGTCCCCTGAAACCATGGTCCCCAGACACCTGCCCCTGCTACACTGTCCCTCAAAGTGTTTGGTTGTGTTCAGGAAACTTTTTAGCTTTTGGTTTAGTCCAGTGGTGCTAACTTCCCTTGTATTGTGCTGTCCTTCCCTTCACCTAAGATAATTCTTGTCTACTATCTAGTTAGTGAATTCCCCTCTTCCTCCCTCCCCACCCTCGTAATCATCAAAGAATGTTTTCTTCTGTGTTTCAAGCTTTTCTTGAGTTCTTATAATAGTGGTTTCATACAATATTTGTCCTTTTTAGATTGACTAATTTCACTCAGCATGCCTTCCAGATTCATACATGTTATGAGATGTTTCGCAGATTCATCGTCGTTCTTTATTGTTGCATAGTATTCCACTGTGCATATACCGTAATTTGTTTATCCATTTGCCTGTTGATGGGCACGAGGTTGTTTCCGTCTTTTGGCTGTTGTAAACAGCGCTGCAGTGAACATAGGTGTGACGGCTCTTATTTCTCTAGGTATATATTCCAAGGAGTGAGATTGCTGGGTCATATGGTACTTCTATTTCTAGCTTTTTAAGGAAGTGCCAAATCGATTTCCAAAGTGGTTGTACCATTTTACATTCCCACCAGCAGTGTAGAAGTGTTGCAGTCTCTCCACAACCTCTCCAGCATTTATTATTTTGTGTTTTTTGGATTAATGCTAGTCTTGTTGTGGTGAAATGGTATCTCATTGTAGTTTTGATTTGCATTTCTCTAATGGCTAATGATCATGAGCATTTCCTCATGTAAGTGGTTTGGTGACATGCCTGCTCATATCCTTTGCCCATTTTTTAATTGGGTTATTTGTCTTTTTGTTGTTGAGGTTTTGCAGTATCTTGTAGATTTTAGAGATTGGATGCTGATCGGATTTGTCGTAGCCAAAAGTTTTTTCCCAGTCTGTAGGTTGTCTTTTTACTCTTTTGGTGAAGTCTTTTGATGAGCGTAAGTGTTTGATTTTTAGGAGCTCCCCATTATCTACTTTCCCTTCAGGTGTTTGTGCATTGTTAGTAGTGTTTTGTATTCTGTTTACGCCATTTATTAGGGCTCCTAGCCTTGTCCCAATTTTTTCTTCCATGATCTTTATCATTTTAGATTTTATATGTAGGTCTTTGATCCATTTTGAGTTAGTTTTTGTGCATGGTGTGAAGTAGGGGTCTTTGCCTTAGGCTGGGTTCTCTAGAGAAGCAAAACCAGTAAAGTGTATAAATATATATAGAGAGAGATTTATAGCAAGGAAATAGCCCACGCAATTGTAGAGGCTAAAACATCCCAAGTCCACAGATCAGGGTAGAGGCCTCTCCCAGTTCACGTAGTCGCAGAAGCTGGTGAACCCAAGGTTGGCAGGTCGGAGAGGGGCTCCCCGCTCACAGGCTGTGAAGATCAGTGAATTCCAAGATCAGCAGACAAGACTGCAAGGTTTCTCCTTGTTCATGTAGCTGCAGGGGCTGGTGAACCCAAGGTCGGCAGGTCGGGGAACCGGACTCTTGCTTGCAGGCTGAGAAGTATGACAAATTCCTAGATCAATAGGTAAGCTGCTAGCTCAAGTTCCACGAACCAGAGGTGAGACAAGAGGCAGATGCTGAATCTGGAACAAGCAAAAAACCTTGGCAAGGCGAGCAGGCAGAAAGTAACTGGTGGAAGGCAGAGGGATGAAACTGAGAGGGTGGTGAGCTGCCACAGGCCCTGCCTCTGCCAGTACTGCCTAGCAGATTCCATCATGGGGGTGATCACAACATTATATAACTGCTAAAACACTGAGAATAATGGTCTAGCCAAGTTGACATACAGTCTTAACCGTCACAGTCTTGTTTCATTGTTTTGCAGATGGATATCCAGTTGTGCCAGCACCATTTATTGAAGTTACTGTCTTTTCCCCCTTTAATGGACTTTGGGCCTTTGTCAAATATCAGGTGCTCATAGGTAGATGAATTTACATCTGGATTCTCAATTCTGTTCTATTGGTCTATGTATCTGTTGTTGTACCAGTACCAGGCTGTTTTGACTACCATGGCAGTATAACAGGTTCTAAAATCAAGTAGTGTGAGGCCTCCCACTTTGTTCTTCTTCTTCAGTAATGCTTTACTTATCCAGGGCCTTTTCCCTTTCCATATGAAGTTGGTGATTTGTTTCTCCATCTCATTGAAAAATGCCTTTGGAATTTGGATCGGGATTGCATTGTATCTGTAGATCGCTTTGGGTAGAACTGACATTTTCATAATGTTGAGTCTTCCTATCCATGAGCAAGGTATGTTTTTCCACTTACGCAGGTCTCTTTTGGTTTCTTGCAGTTTTCATTGTACAGGTATTTTACATCTCTGCTTAGATTTATTCCTAAGTATTTTATCTTCTTAGGGGCTATTGTAAATGTTGATTTGGTGATTTCCTCTTCGAAGTTCTCTTTGTTGGTGTGGAGGAATCCAACTCATTTTTGTATGTTTATCTTGTATCCTGATACTTTGCTGAAATCTTCTATTAGTTCCAGTAGTTTTCTTGTGGATTCTTTGGGGTTTTCTGTGTATAATATCATATCATCTGCAAATAGGGATACTTTCACATCTTCCTTACCAATCTGGATGCCCTTTATTTATTTTTCTAGCCTAACTGCTCTGGCTAGGACCTCCAGCACAATGTTGGATAATAGTGGTGATACAGGGCATCTTTGTCTGGTTTCTGTTCTCGAGGGGAATGCTTTCAAAGTCTTTCCATTTAGGATGATGTTGGCTGTTGGCTTTGTATAAATGCCCTTAATTATATTGAGGAATTTCCCTTCTATTCGTATTTTATTGAGAGTTTTTATCATGAATGAGTGCTGGACTTTGTCAAATGCCTTTTTGCATCAATTGATAAGATAATGTGGTTCTTGTCATTTGTTTTATTTATCTGATGGATTACATTAATTATTTTTCTAGTGTTTAACCATCCCTGCATACCTGGTATGAATCCCACTTGGTCATAGTAAATTATTTTTTTGATATGTTGTTGAATTCTATTGGCTAGAAGTTTGTTGAGAATTTTTGCATTTATGCTCACAAGGGATATCAGTGTGTAATTTTCTTTTTTTGTGGTGTCTTTCCCTGGTTTTGGTATCAGGGTTATGCTGGCTTCATAGAATGAGTTTGGGAGTATTCCAAGCTTTTCTACGCTCTGAAACACCTTTAGTAGTAGTGATGTTAACTCTTCTCTGAAAGTTTGGTAGAATTCTCCAGTGAAGCCATCCAGGCCGGGGCTTTTTTTGGTTGGGAGTTTTTTAATTACCTTTTTCAATCTCTTCTTTTGTTATAGGTTTATTTAGTTGTTCTACTGCTGTTTGTGTTAGTTTATGTAGGTAGTGAGTTTCTAGAAATTTGTCCATTTCCTCTAGGTTTTCAAATTTTTTTAGAGTACAATTTTTCATAGTATTCTGTTATAATTCTTTTAATTTCAGTTGGGTCTGTTGTGATATCACCCATCTCATTTCTTATACTGGTTATCTGCTTCCTCTCCTGTTTTTCTTTTGTCCATTTGGCCAGTGGTTTACTGATTTTGTCAATCTTTTCAAAGAACCAGCTTTCGGTTTTGTTAACTCTTTCAATTGTTTTTCTACTCTCTATTTCATTTAATTCTGCTCTAATTCTTATTATTTCCTTTCTTCTGGCACACGAGGACTTCTTTTGCTGCTCTCTTTCTACTTGTTCAAGTTGTAGGGTTAATATTTTGATTTTGGCCCTTTCTTCTTTTTGGATGTGTGCATTTATTGCTCTAAATTGATCTCTGAGCACTGCTTTTGCTGTGTCCCAAAGGTTCTTGTAGGATGTGTTTTCATTTTCTTCTATGAATTTCTTTATTCTGTCCTTAATTTCTTCTGTAACCCAGCAGTTTTTAAGCAAGGTGATGTTCAGTTTCCATGTATTTTATTTTATTTTTTCCATGCTTTTCCTGTTATTGATTTCTACTTTTATGGCTTTATGGTCAGAAAAGATGATTTGTAATATTTCGATGTTTGGGATTCTGTTAAGGCTTGCTTTGTGGCCTAATATGTGGTCCGTTCTGGAGAATGTTCCATGTGCATTAGAAAAGAAAGCATACTTGGCTGCTGTTGGGTGGAGTGTTCTGTATATGTCTGTGAGATTAAGCTGGTTGATCGTAGCATTTAGATCTTCCGTGTCTTCACTGAGCTTCTTTCTGGATATTCTGTCCTTCACCAAACATGGTGTGTTGAAGTCTCCTACTATTATTGTGGAGCTGTTTATGTCTCTTTTCAATGCTGTTAGAGTTTGTTTTATGTATTTTGGAGCCCTGTTGTTGGGTGTGTAAATGTTTATTATGGTTATGTCCTCCTGGTGGTGACCCTTTAATCATTATATAGTGTCCTTCCTTATCCTTTATGGTGGATTTTGTTTTAAAGTCTGTTTTGTCAGAGATTAATATTGCCACTCCTGCTCTTTTTTGAGTGTTGTTTGCTTGATACATTTTTTTCCCATCCTTTGAGTTTTAGTTTGTTTGTGTCTTTAACGTGTGTCTCTTGTAGGCAGCATATAGATGGATCATGTTCTTTTATCTATTCTGCCACTCTTTTCTCTTTATTGATGCATTTAGCCCATTTACATTCAGCATAATTGTTGGTAGGTATGAGTTTAGTGCTGTCATTTTGATGTCTTTTTTGTATGTGTTTTTTTCAAAAAAAATTTTTTTATTGTACTTTAGATGAAGGTTTACGGAACAAATAGTTTCTTGTTGAACAGTCAGTATACATATTGTTTTATGACATTGGTTAACAACCCCACGACACGTCAACACTCTCTCCTCAACCTTGCAGGACGTGTTTTTTTTTTTTTTTTTTTTGGTGAAAATATACATAGCCAAAGAGATATCATGCAAAAATTTCTACATATACAATTCAGTGACATCGATTACATTCTTCAAGTTGTGCTGCTATTCTCACTATCCTTTTCCAAATTATTCCATCACCATTATCTTCAACTCACTGCCTCACTGCCCCCTAGGCTTCTCATCAAACCTTTTGAGTTGCTGTTGTCAATTTGATCTCACGTAGATAATTCTTTTTTTTTGGACTTTAGATGAAGGTTTACAGGACAAATAGTTTCTCATTAAACACTACACATACTGCCCTACAACTATGGTTGAAAACTCCATGACATGTCAACACTGTCCCTTCTCAATCTTGGGTTCCCTATCACCAGCTTTCCTGACCCCTCCTCCCTTCTAATTCTTATCCCTGGACTGCTGTGCCTCATTAGTCCCATTTTGTTTTATGGGGTTGTGTGTGTTTTTGACAGTTTCTTTGTTCCGCTTAATCTTCTGTGCTGAGTCGTTTTTCTTTATGCATTTTCTTTTTGTTTTTGTTAATTTTGTATTTGGTGAGTCTTTATATTTTTCTTGTTTTTTATTTTGTTGTGTAAGATTGTTAGTTTCCTTTGTGGTTACCTTAATAGTTCCCGTATTTTTCTAAGTTTAAACATATCTTATATTTCTTTATATTGCCTTGACTTACTCTCCATATGAAAGATCTATGATTTCATTTTTTAGTACCTCTTTTTTGTTTTAATGTTGTCATCCTCTACATATTGACATCTCTGTTTACCGATTTTCAGTGTTTTAGCTTTGATTTATTTTTTTGACTTCCCTATCTGGATTGTTATCTGGTTGCTCTGTCCTGTGTTCTAGTCTTGGGTTGTTATCTGATGTTACTGATTTTCTAACCAGAGGACTCCCTTTAGTATTTCTTGTAATTTTGGTTTGATTTTTACAAATTCCCTAAACTTATGTTTATCTGGAAATGCCCTAATTTCACCATCATAGTTGAGAAAAAGATTTGATGGACATATAATTCTTGGCTGGCAATTTTTTTCCTTCAAGGCTTTGTATATGTCATCCCATTGCTTTCTTGCCTGCATGGTTTCTGCTGAGTAGTCTGAGCTTAGCCTTATTGACTGTCCTTTGTAGATTTTTTTTTTTTTTTTTTTTAGTGCACATGTTGTTTTATGACATTGGTTAACAACCCCACAACATATTAAGCCTCTAAATTCTCAACCTTTTTTTTTTTTTTGATGAAAATACAGATAGCCTAAGATACACCGTTTCAAAAATTTCTACATACACAGTTCAGTGACATTGACTACGCTCTTCCAACTGTGCTGTTATTCTCACTTAAGATGAAGGCTTACAGAACAAAATAGTTTCTCATTTAACAGTTACTACACATGTTGCCCTATGACAATGGTTAACAATCTCACAACACATCAAGAATATCCTTACTCCACCTCGTGTTCCCTATCATCAGGGGACTTCCTTGTCCCCTTCTGTCTTCTGGCCCTTGTCACTGGACTACTGTACCTCATTAGTCTCATTTGTTTTTTTTTTTTTTTTAACACCATTTCAAAACTTTTTACTTACACATTTAAGTGATATTGACTATGCTCTTCCAATTGTGCTGCCATTCTCGCCCAAGATGAAGGCTTACAGGACAAAACAGCCTCCCTTTTAATAGTTACTACAAATGTTGCCCTATAACAGTGGTCAACAATCTCACAACACATCGACAGTGTCCTTACTCAACTTGTGTTCCTTATCATCAGTTTCCTACTCCCCCTCTGCCTTCTGGCCCTTGTCACCGGACTCCTGTACCTCGTTAGTCCCATTTAGTTTTACTGGGCTGTCCACTCCCAGGTTTAACATCGAACCTCGAAGGTAACTTCACCTCTGGGCTGAAAGGGTGTCTGGGGGCCACACTCTTGAGGTTTCTCCAGTATTCTTTAGGCCAGTAAATCTGGTCTTTTTTTTTTTTTTTTTTTTTTTTTGGGGAGTTAAAATTATGCTCTACATCCTTCTCCAGCTCTGTCCAGAACCCTCTGTTGTGATCCTGGTCAGAGCAGTCAGTGGTGGTAGCCGGGCACCATCTAGCTGTACTGGACTCAGTCCGGTGGAGGCCTTGGTAGCTGTGGACAATTAGTCCTTTGGACTAATCTTTTCGTTGTATCCTGTTCTCTTCATTCTCTCTTGCTCCCTAAGGGATGAGACCAGTGGAGTGTCTTAGATGGCCGCTCATAGGCTTTTAAGACCCCAGACACTACTCACCAAGGTAGAATGTAGAGCATTATCTTTATAAGTAGTGTCATGCCAATTGAGCGAGATGTTCCCTGAGACCCTGG
Organism: Dugong dugon; assembly: GCA_030035585.1. Lineage (NCBI taxonomy): Eukaryota > Metazoa > Chordata > Mammalia > Sirenia > Dugongidae > Dugong > Dugong dugon. Next base: position 50,303,128 of record CM057465.1, read on the forward strand.
TCCCCAGAGCCCTCCGTCCAACAACTCAGTCCCTCGGGGGGTTTGGATGTGTCTATAGGGCCTCCATGACCTTTCCTTGTGCAGTTTGTGTTAGTTTCCCCTGTACTGTGTACTATCTCACCTCTCACCCAAGGTACCACTTATCTATTGCCTATTTAGTTTTTCTCCCCCCCTCCCCTCCCATCCCTGGTAACCAACAAGGATTGTTACATTTTGCATGTGCATTTTTTCATGGGTTTTTACAATAGAGGTCTCATACAATATTTGTCATTTTGTGATTGACTTATTTCACTCAGCATAATGCCCTCCAGTTTCATCCATGTTATGAGATGCTTCACAGATTCATTGTTGTTCTTTCTCGTTGCACTCCATTGTGTGTATGTACCATAGTTTGTGTATCCATTCATCTGTTGATGGACATCGAGGTTGTTTCCATGGTTTTGCTATTGTGAACAATGCTGCCATGAACATAGGTGTGCATATGTCTATTCGAGTGATGACTCTTATTTCTCTAGGATCTATTCCTAGGAGTGGGATTGCTGGATCGAATGGTATGTCTATTTCTAGTTTTCTGAGGAAACGCCATATCATTTTCCAAAATGGTTGTATCATTTTGCATTCCCACCAGCAGTGTATAAGAGTTCCCGTCTCCCCGCAGCCCCTCCAACATTTGTTATTTCCAGTATTTTTGATTCGTGCCAGTAATGCCGGGGTGAGATGGTATCTCATTGTGGTTTTAATTTGCATTTCTCTAATGGCTAGTGATCGCGAGCATTTCCTCATGTGTCTGTTGGCCATTTGAATGTCTTCCTTGGTGAAGTGTCTGTTCATTTCCTTTGCCCATTTTTTGATAGGATTGTTTGTCTTTTTGTTGTAGAGGTGTTGGATTTTCTTGTAGATTATGGAGATTAGACCTTTGTCTGACTTGTGCTGTCCAAAAATTTTTTCCCAGTCTGTAGGTTCTCTTTTGACTCTTTTGGTGAAGTCTTTTGAAGAGCATAGATGTTTGATTTTTAGAAGATCCCAGTTATCTAGTTTATCTGTTGGGTTTTTTGTGTTGCTGTTTATGGTTTGTATCCTGTTAATGCCATGTATTAAGGCCTGAAGTGTTGGTCCTATTTTTTCTTCTATGAATTTTATAGTTTGAGGCTTTATATTCAGGTCTTTGATCCATTTTGAAGTAGTTTTTGTATATGGTGTGAGGTATGGGTCCTGTTTCATTTTTCTACAAATGGATATCCAGTTTTGCCAGCACCATTTGTTAAAAAGACTGTCTTTTCCCCATTTGATGGACTTTGGGCCCTTGTCGAAAATCAGGTGACTGTACGTGGATGGGTTTACATCTGGGTTCTCAATTCTGTTCCATTGGTCAATGTCTCTGTTGTTGTACCAGTACCAGGCTGTTTTGAGTACTGTAGCTGTATAGTAGGTTCTGAAGTCAGGTAGTGTGAGTCCTCCAACTTTATTCTTCTTCTTCAGTAGTGCTTTACTTATTTGGGGTTTCTACCCTTTCCATATAAAGTTAATAATTAGTTTTTCCATCTCTTTGAAGACTGTTGTTGGTATTTGTACCGGGATTGCATTGTATTTGTAAATTGCTTTAGGTAGAATTGCCATTTTCACAATGTTGAGTCTGCCTATCCATGAGCATGGTATGTTTTTCCATTTATGTAGATCCCTTTGGGTTTCATGCAGCAGTGTTTTGTAGTTTTCTTTGTATAGGTCTTTTACATTCCTGGTCAGATTTATTCCTAAGTATTTTATCTTTTTATGGGCTATTGAAAGTGGTATTGATTTCGTGATCTCCTTTTCATCATTCTCTTTACTGGTGTATAGGAATCCAACTGATTTTTGAATGTTTATCTTGTATCCTGCTAATCTGCTGAATCTTTCTATTCGTTCCAGTAGATTTCTCGTGGAGTCTTTAGGGTTTTCTATGTATAGTATCATATCATCTGCAAACAGGGACAGTTTAACTTCTTCATTACCAGTTTGGATGCCCTTTATTTCTTTCTCTTGCCTTATTGCTCTAGCTAGAACTTCCAGCACAATGTTAAATAGGAGTGGTGATAAAGGGCATCCTTGTCTTGTTCCTGTTTTCAAGGGGACTGTTTTCAGCCTCTCTCCATTAAGAATGATGTTGGCCTTTGGTTTTGCATAGATGCCCTTTATTATGTTGAGAAATTTCCCTTCTACACCTATTTCATTGAGAGCTTTTATCAGGAATGGGTGTTGGACTTTGTCAAATGCCTTTTCTGCGTCAATTGAGATGATCATGTGATTTTTTTCTTTCCTTTTATTTATGTGGTGGATTATGTTGTTGGATTTTCTAATGTTAAACCATCCTTGCATACCTGGTATGAATCCTACTTGGTCGTGGTGTATTATTTTTTTGATATGATACTGAATTCTATTGGCTAGAATTTTGTTCAGAATTTTTGCATCTATATTCATGAGAGATATTGGTCTGTAATTTTCTTTTTTTGTGATGTCTTTGCCTGGTTTTGGTATCAGCGTTATGCTGGCTTCATAGAATGAATTTGGAAGTGTTGCTTCCTCTTCTATGCTCTGAAATAGCTTGAGTAGAACTGGTACAAGCTCTTCTGTAAATGTTTTGTAGAATTCTCCAGTGAAGCCATCTGGGCCAGGGCTTTTTTTGGTTGGGAGTTTTTTTTATTACCTTTTCAATCTCTTCTCCTGTTATGGGTCTGTTCAGATTTTCAATATCACTTTGTTGTACTTTGGGTAGGCCGTATGTTTCTAGAAATTTATCCATTTCCTCTAGGTTTTCAAATTTGTTGGAATATAGTTTTTCATAATATTCTGTTATAATCCTTTTTATTTTGGTTGGGTCTATTTCATTTCTTATTTGGGTTATTTGTGCCCTCTGCTGTTTTTCTTTTGTCAGTCTGGCCAGTGGTTTGTCGATTTTGTTGATTCTTTCAAAGAACCAACTTTTGGTTTTGTTGATTCTTTCTATTGTTTTTCTGTTCTCTATTTCATTTATTTCTGCTCTGATCTTTACTATTTCCTTTTTTCCAGTGGTTGTAGGCTTTTTTTGTTGTTCTCTTTCTATTTGTTTGAGTTCTGTAGTTAATGTTTTGATTTTGTCCCTTTCTTATTTTTTGATATGTGCATCTATTGCTATAAATTGTCCTCTGAGGACTGCCTTTGCTGTGTCCCAAAGGTTTTGGTATGATGTGTTTTCATTTTCATTTGATTCTAGGAATTTTTTAATTCCATCTCTGATTTCTTCTATTACCCATCGATGTGTAAGCAGATTATTATTCAGTTTCCATGTGTTTGATTTTTTTCCCTTGCTCTTTCTAGTGTTAATTTCTACCTTGATGGCATTGTGGTCAGAGAAGATACTGTGAATTATCTCAGCATTTTGGATCTTGTTGAGGAGTGCTCTGTGGTCTAAGACATGCTCTATTCTGGAGAACGTTCCATGTGCATTGGAAAAGAATGTGTACTTTGCAGCGGTTGGATGGATTGTTCTATATATGTCTATGAGGTCCAGTTGGCTGATTGTGTCCTTTAGGTCTTCTGTATCTTTGCTGAGTTTCTTTTTAGTTGTTCTGTCCTTTACTGAGAGTGGTGTGTTGAAGTCTCCTACTCTTATTGTGGAACTGTCAATTTCTCTTTTCAGTGTTGTTAGAGTTTTTTTTATGTATTTTGGAGCCCTGTCTTTGGGTGCATAGATATTTATTATGGTTATGTCTTCATGATGGATCATCCCCTTAATCATTATATAGTGTCCTTCTTTGTCTTTTATGGTAGATTTTGTTTTAATATCTATTTTATCTGAGATTAGAATTGCCACTCCTGCTCTTTTTTGATAGTTGTTAGCTTGATATATTTTTTTCCAACCTTTGATTTTTAATAAATTCATATCTTTGTTTCTAAGGTGTGTCTCTTGTAGACAGCAAATTGATGGATCCTGTTTTCTTAACCATTCTGCCACTCTCCGTGTCTTTATGGGTGCATTGAGTCCATTTATGTTCAGTGTAATTATTGATAGATGGAAGTTTGTTGCTGTCATTTTGTAGTGCTTTTTTTTGTGGTGCTGAAGTTTTCTTTGTTCTTCTTACTCTCTTGTGCTGAGTTACTTTTGTTTGTGGATTTTGTGTTCATTTCTTTTGTTTTTATAGGTTTTGTTTTTGTTGAGACTTTATGTTTTTCGTCTTTATTTTTATGAGTTGGTTTGTTAACTTTCTTTGTGGTTACCATGAATTTTACCCTTATCTTTCTAAGTTTGAAGTAGTCTACCCTTACTTGGAATCGCCTTGCCTTCCTCTCCTTTAGAAGGTTCTATACCTATGCCGTTTGTTCCCTCTTTCATTGTTTTGATGTTGTTGTCATTCTTTGATTGATTTCTCTGATTCCCTGTTGTATTTCTTTTGTTTTTGGAAAGTCCTCTGTAGTTCAGTTCCTAGAATGGTATCTGGTTCATATGAACCTGCGTCCTAGGTCCTAGGTCCTGCCTGAGGGCTGAAGCTGTTTGTCCTCAGATCGAAGAACTCCCTTTAATAATTCTTGTAAAGTTTGGTTTGACTTTTGCATATTCCTTTAGTTTCTGTTTATCTGGAAATGACCTAATTTCACCATCAAATTTGAATGAGAGTTTTGCAGGCTATATTATTCTTGGCTGACAATTTTTTTCTTTCAAGATTTTATATATGTCATCCCATTGTCTTCTTGCCTGCATGGTTTCTGCCGAATAATCTGAGCTTAGTCTTATTGTTTCTCCTCTATATGTGACTTCTTGTTTTTCATGAGCTGCTCTCAGGATTCTTTGTTTGTCTTTAGTTTTAGCGAGTGTGAATATGATATGTCTTGGTGATTTTCTTTTGGGTCTCTTCTATATGGGGTTCGTTGAGCTTCTTGGATGGCCAGCTTTTCATCTTTCATGATATTGGGAAAGTTTTCTGTCAGCAGTTCGTCAATGATCCTCTCTGTGTTTTCTGTTTTCTCCCCCTGTTCTGGTATGCCAATCACTCGTAAGTTTTTGCTTTTAATTGTGTCCCACATAACTCTCAGGGTCTCTTCATTTTTCTTTGCTCTTTTTTCTGAGTTTTCCTGAAACAGAGTTGTATCCAAGTGTTTGTCTTCAGTTCCACTGATCCTGTCTTCCATGGTTTCAAATCTACTTCTCAGCCCTTCTATGACACCGTCTATTTCTGAAATCTTGTTGTTTATGTTTTGGATTTCTAATTGTTGTTTTTGTATAATTTCGAGTTGTGAATTTATTTTGGCATTTTGTTCCTGCATCATCTTCCTGAATTCTTCCAATTTTTTGTCTGTATTTTCCATAAATTTGTCTATTTTTTCCTCATGTTTGTCAGCTTTTTGCCTCAGTTCTTGGAAAATTCTGAGTATTAGTGATTTGAGTTCCCTATCAGGTACTTCTAGTGCATTTTCTTCCACAGGAGAGTTATCTGGTGTTTTAATTTGGACGCCTATTGGAGCCATCTTGTCTTGTTTTTGTAAATGTTTTGATATTGTTTGCTGTTTTCGGGGCATTCAGTAGATATTTCTCTCGTTTATTGATTGTAGTTTTTTTTTTTTTTGGTTTCGTCCTTGTGGTACAGCTGGGCAGATCTAGCTGAAGAGGAGCCACTGGGACAGGTTGTTTGTGGCACTCACCGTAGCCACCAGGACAGTCGGTAGTCAGTGCTGGGCAGGTTCCAATAGGGTGTGCCTGCACAGCTTGGTGGTGTGATGTCAAGTGCATGGTGCAGGTAGGTAGGGTGCAGCGGGGAGATGGTTATGTGTGAAGCTAAGCTGAATATGGGAGAGAGGAGAGAGGAGCAGGAGCAAAAAGCATAGAAACATAAAAGAATGCTAGGGGAGCTTGTCTTTGGAATGTACAGATGAGAGACGGTCGTTCTGTCTCCCACTGGACGCTCTGCGAGGTTGCTCTCCCGTTTGCTGGTCTCCGATAGGAATCCAAGATGGTGGATCCGCACTGCGTTAGCTGGTAAGGAATCTCTGCATGAGTGTCTCCTCGCTCTCCCTTCTCTTTTAGTATTCTCACTCCGTTTGCTGTTTGGTTGAGTTCTTTATCTCTTCATTTGATGTTCTAGGGTTTCAGGATTGTTGATTCTCTGTTAGGCTTAGTTTTTTGGATCTTTGCTGTGGAGGGACGGCGTGGTGCTTCCGCCTAGGGCGCCATCTTGCCCCTTACTTGTGTAGATGTTTTTTTGTTTATCGCTAGGTGCTCTTAAACTTCTCTCTTTATCTTTGGTTTTGGCAAGTTTGATTATAATATATCTTGGTGACTTTCTTTTGAGATCTACCTTGTGTGGGGTTCAATGAGAATCTTGGGTAGATATCTTCTCAACTTTTCCAATATAAGGGAAGTTTTCTGCCAACTAATCTTCAACAATTCTCTCTGTATTCTCTGATATCCCCCCGTGTTCTGGTACTCCAGTCACTCGTAGGTTATTCCTCTTGATAGCGTCCCACATATTTCTTAGGGTTTCTTCATTTTTTAAAATTCTTTTATCTGATTTTTCCTCAAATTAGTTGGTGTCAATTGCTTTATCTTCAGTCTCACTAATTCTGAGTTCCATTGCCTCAATTCTGCTCCTATGTTCTATTGAGTTGTCTCATTCTGAAATTTTATTGTTAATCTTCTGGATTTCTGATTGTTGTCTCTCCATGGATACTTGTAGCCTATTAAATTTGTCATTACATTCCTGAGTAGCCTTCTTAAGTTCTTATTGCTTTGTGTGTATGTTCCTTGGCTTTTTCTGCATTTTGCCTGATCTTCTTTCTGGTCTCTTGAAAAGTTCTGTACATTAATCTTTTGTATTCCACCTCCAGTAATTCCAAGAAATTCTCTTTCTCCAGACAATTTCTTGATTCTTTATTTTGGGAGCTTGCAGAAGCCATCATAGTCTGCCTCTTTATTTGATCTGACATTGACTGTTGTCTCTGAGCCATCAATAGGTTACTATACTGATTTATTTTGTTTGCTTACTGTGCCCTAGCTTCTTGTTTTGTTTTATTTTCATATTCCCAAATAGGCTGGTCATGTGAGCTAGTTTGATTATTGGCATTTTTGAAGCTCTCATGTCCTGTCTCCAGGAGACTAGAGATGTTACTAGGTATGTGAGACTAAGGGTCTGTTTACCTTTCTTTTGTGGATTCAGCTCAGGTGTCCAGGTCATCGGTCACCTACTGTATGGCGTGGGCTCTCAACTACAATCCTAGATGGGCAGGGGTGATTGGAGTAGGCAGTTATCTGGCTGCTATAGGTGGTCATGCGCTGACTGCTGACCTTGAGTGTCTGGGTGCAGGTATGTCCCTGTTCGCTAGAGTGCATAGGTATGTGACTTTTGCAGCTGGAATATGGGCAGCCAATGCTGTTGGCTGTAAGGACTGAGAGTCACCACTTTTTCCTGGACCCCTGTTGCAGGTGGCTCAGTGGAGTGGGTGGAGCCACCAGTCCTCAGGCCCCCGATGTGGGTAGGTGAGGACCCTGCTTACTGGGCAGTGTGAAGTCAAAGTCAGGGATCTGCCACTCTCCCTTATAGTAGATACAGATGAAAATAGACTGCAGGTATATACCCTGGTATACTGTGCTAATGAGGGCCTACGCTGTTGAAATGGGCCCACAAAGGTCTACACAGGGGTGAAAGGCATTCAAAGTCTGTGGATCCCTTTATGCCTGTACCTGGGCAAAGGGGCTGTGCCTGCCCTGAGTTCCCAGCTTAGGGGAGCTGGCAGATTATTTTTCCTGTTTGTTAATTTGTTCCTTCTCCAAAGCCAGGAGAATGGCTCAGGGAGCATGTCAAGTCCTACTTCCAGCCCAGGTAGTGCAGCAATCTCTGAAGCTGGACCAGGGACCTAGAGCAGAGTGGGGAGGGAACAGGTAAGTGGGAGAGAGGTATTTCCCAGAAGCAGGGTTTTTTTTTTTTTTTTTTTTTGTGATCCACGTGGTAGATTAGATGCTTATACTTATCTTTTGCCAATTGAGGGCCATTTCTCGCTGGTTCTGGATGATTGAGCCACCTGTCTGCTGCTTGGTCCTTCCCAATGTGGAAAATGCATCCCATGCACCACTGCTTGCCTCACTGCTCATGCCAGCCTATCTCACCTATAGGGTTTCAGTACCAGCCAGGTCAGGTCTGGCTACTTCTCGCTCCTTCTGAACTTTCTCTCCCTCAACTTTGTTTTTAATGTTCAGGGCTCCTAGATTGTCACATATAATTGATTCACTTGTTTTGTGGGGTCTTTGTTGTAAGAAGGACCACAGGAAGCGTCTGACAACTCCATCATCTTGGCCCTACCTCCACACGCTTGATTTTTAAGGAGACTTTCTGGAAGTCCCACTCAACACTTCCATTTACCTCTCATTTGGCCAGAACTTAGTCACATGGTCACTGTTATATGCAAGAAAGACTGTGAAATGAGGTCTTTTAGCTGTCTGGCAACGTACCCAGCTTAAAGTTAGGGCTCTGTTACAAAAGATGGGAAGAATAGATATTGAGGGCAATCAGCAGTCTCTTCGGCATCCTCAAGGCACTTCAGATATAGAAATTGGTTGGTAAAAATAAAGAGAATTACAATACTGGTTGCAATGTATGAAACAGCACAAGAAAAGTATGCACAAAGACAATTGAGGTTAGAGAGCAAATGTGATTGGGAGTACTGGGAATGTCTTTGTGAAGGCAACAGCATTTGTAGAGGATCTAGAGGAATGGGTGGTATACCAGACACTTGCCTACCCCAATCCGCTCTGCTTCTTTATTGCTTGATGGCAGACCCCGAAATTTAAGCACTCCCTTAACATGAGTCCAACCAAACTTTCCAAAGAATGGAGAACTCCTTGTCAGTTATTTAAGCCCCATTTATGCTAAGAACTAAACGTATAATTAAAAATTTTCTTGAAGAGCACTTGAGAGCCTCTTTAAACAATGTTCAAGTGTCCCACAGGATCATGGACTCTAGGTTGAGAAACACTGGTTTAAGCTCATAAAAAGGATCAAAGTATTTTCTGTAAGGGGCAATGTATTTTGTGGTTATGGCTTGATCTAGGGCCAAATTGCCTAGGTTTGAATCCTAGCTTTGTCCCTTCCCACTCATCATACTTTTGGACAAGCTGTTTTTCTTATTTGCAAAATGAGGATAATAATAGTACCCATTTCACAGATTATCGTAAGGATTAAGTAAGTTAATATTTTTGAAGTGTCTGACACATAGTTTGCGTTATATTAGTGCTTATTAGATAAATAAAAAAAAATTAAATTGTTTTCATAGAATTAATAATTCTCAACATTATGAAAAGTCTAGTCCCTGTACTTTGTTTCCCATGCTTTTTCCCTTGTGGTTGCTGAGAATAAAAGGCCTTTCTGCTAAGTCATATTCCCCTAAGGCCTCACTTCACGAGTCACACAAAGGGAATCTTAGAGACCCCTAGTTTAGCAAAGACAACCAAATTCATAGCCAATCTTCTCATTCTTCTCAGATTCTGCCGTGAGGAAGGGAGAAAGTAGTTTATTCTTCTATTTTACAAAAAATAGAAGATCTAGGTTTGAATCCAGACTCTGCCACTTCTAGCTATATGTTCCTTTAAACTTTCTAAAACTTTAGTTTCTTCATCTGTCAACCCACTGCTGTTGAGTCAATTCCAGCTGATAGCAACCCCATGTGACAGAAAGGTACCATAGGGTTTTGAAGGCTATAATTTTTACAGAGGCAGACTTCGCATCTTTCTCCTGCAGAGCAGCTGCTGGGTTTGAACCATCATCTTTTGGTTAGCAGCTGAGCTCTTAACCACTGCGCCACCAGGGCTCTTTTTCATCTGTCAAAGGAATAGCAATATCTCATAGGTTTGTGATAAGAATGAAATAAGATAATGGATGTAGAGTGCTTATCGTGGTGCTGAGCAAATGGAAAATGCTCAATAAATTATATCTATGGCTATTATTAGCACTGAAGATATCATGGTATGGGTGCTGTGAGTGAGCCCCAAAGGTCAGTCAGATGATGAACTGTCATGTCAGCCAATTAGTCCTTACAAGTGCTAAGCATACAGGTCTGAGTAGAAACTGGGGAAGGATCAAAGAGAAATCACTGTGACTGAGGGGGAGATAAGGTAAGAGGAAATTGTGATGATGGGAGGTGACTTCTCGGCTAGGACTTCGGCCTTATAAGTTGTAAGTGCCTAACTTTAATACTAAACACAAGAGGGGGACCACCAATTTTTTTTTAATAGAAGTTTTGACATTATGCAAAAAATCAAAACTGAAATTTGGGTCAAATGAATTTCCAGTAGTTTCATTATGTGGAAACAGTTGCTATAATACATAATATAAAACCTCAGTGCAGAAATAGTGGAATTTAATAGCACATGACGGTAACATTTTAACTTACATCTTGGAATTTCTGGGCAGAAGTGAGAACCCCCTCAATAATAGCAGATGTTAGCATGGCCATAATCAACTATTTTTAAAAAATAGAAAAGCCCCCCATGAAAGTCATTTATCAAAACTACATTGTGTATAACTCTCAGAGAGTTCTCAGACTGGACTGATAACTCCATTATTTGCTTCAGCTTTCTTTCATTCTTTGGGGCTCACACAGATCCTTGTAATATAAAAAACAGGCACATTATCCTTAGCTGAAACCAAATGATGGGTCCGATATTAAATATAAATTTTACCAAATGGCATAGGATAATTAAAAGTAACGATTACATTAGACCATACTATATAATTAATATTTTCTTCCTAAGTTCAGATAGTCTTTATGAAAATGTATCTCCAGAAACATCCATTGTTATGATAAAAAACCATCACCATGGGATTTCCGTTACCTAGTGAACTTGCATATGTTATAGTCTGAGGCCCATTATTTTCTTTTTGCCCTCTGATCCACACCAGAAATATTTTGGGGAAAATTTTTTTTTTTTTTAAATCTCAAATATTAACTATTTATTCAGGAATATCATACACATTTCATACGTGGGCAATCATTTAATCTATTCTGCTAAAACTGATCTTCTGTTTTCTTTTAGACTTAAGGACATATAAGAATAGTCAGAATATTTAGGAAAAGCACTAACAACAACAACAAGAAACTTCTCCATCTTTAAACTTCTGTGGCCAAAATTATGTTCCTAATAAAATTAGCTTTACTTCTTCTTTTTTTTTTTGTAAATCTTTTTTTTTTTTAATTGTACTTTAGGTGAAAGTTTATAGAACAAATAGTTTCTCATTAAACGATTAGTACATATATTGTTTTATGACAATGGTTAACAACCCCACGACATGTGAACACTGTCTATTCTCAACCTTGGTTTCCCTATTACCAGCTTTCCTGTCCTCTCTTACCTTCTAGTCCTTGTCCCTGGACTGTTGTGCACCATTAGTCTCATTTTGTTTTATGGGCCTGTCTAATCTTTGGATGAATGGTAAACCTCGGGAGTGACTTCATTACTGAGCTAAAAGGGTGTCCCGGGGCCATACTCTTGGGGTTTCTCTAGTCTCTGTCAGGCCAGTAAGTCTGGTCTTTCTTTGTGAGTTAGAATTTTGTTCTATGTTTTTCTCCAGCTCTGTCTGGGACCCTGTGTTGTGATCCCTGTCAGAGCAGTCAGTGGTGGTAGCTGGGCACCAGCTAGTTGTACTGGACTCAGTCTGGTGGAGGCCGTGGTAGTTGTGGTCCATTAGTCCTTTGGACTAATCTTTTCCTTATACCTTGTTTTCTTCATTCTCCCTTGCTCCTGAAGGGGTGAGACCAGTGGAGTATCTTAGATGTCTGCTCACAGGCCTTTAAGACGCCAGACGTTCTCACCAAAGTAGAATGTAGAACATTTTCTTTATAAACCATGTTATGCCAATTGAGGTAGATGTTCCTCCAGACCACGGTCCCCACAGCCCTCAGCCCAGCAAATCAGCCCCTCAGGGAGTTTGGATATGTCTATGGAGCTTCCATGACCTTTCCTTGTACAAGTTGTGCTGGCTTCCCCAGTATTGTGTACTGTCTTACCATTCTCCAAAGTTACCACTTATCTATCATTTATTTAATGCTTTTCCATCCCCATCCCTCCCATCCCTCGTAACCATCAAAGATTGTTTCTTTTAGACTAAACGGGCAGCTTCTGTCCGGAAGTGAGAAGGGAAGGCGGAGAGGGTTAGGAGCTGGTTGAACGGACATGGGGAGTCAGGGGCAGAAAGGAAGAGTGTGCTGTCACAGTATGGGAAGAGCAGTTAGGGTCACATAACAATGTATGTATCAATTTTTGTATGGGAGACTAACCGGAAATGTAAACTTCATTTAAACTACAACAATAAACAAACAAAAAAAGATTATTTCGTTTTGCATGTAAACCTTTTCATGAGTTTTTATAGTAGTGGTCTCATACAGTATTTGTCCTTTTGTGATTGACTTATTTCACTCAGCATAATGCCCTCCAGATTCATCTATGTTGTGAGATGCTTCGCATATTCATCTTTGTTCCTTTATTGTTGCGTAGCACTCCATTGTGTGGATGTACCATAGTCTGTTTATCCGTTCATCCGTTGATGGGCATCTAGGTTGTTTTCATCTTTTTTGCTATTGAGAACAATGCTGCCATGAACATGGGTGTGCATATGTCTATTTGTGTGATGACTCTTATTTCTCTAGGATATATTTCTTGAGGTAATTTAAATAATCTTCATTCAGTTCAACTTGTTGGCAAAAGTGAGAAATTATTGACTGTGTGATACAGTTATGTATGTAATTTTTAAGTTTTTTTTCACATCATTGTTATTTTTGACAGAGTTAAATTGGTATAAAAGTTTATTATCTTGTTATTTATAAAGAGCTAACTTCTAAAACACTACATATTTTTGGTACAAAAACTCATGCAAATTTTCTCTGGATAGTGCACCTGAACTTATGACGGCCTTTAGCCTACCGAAAACAAAATGCCCAACCTATGTTTGAATTTCTTATTATGCAGTAGACATGACAATGTTACCATAAAACACATTGTTAAAACTGGGCAGAAACAGTCAAAATAAACTATCGTAAACCTTCAGTGAAGTGAAGAGGTAACAATTTTTACAAAGGGATTGCTCTATTTTGAACTAAAATTATAGTTCTGCGAGGGCATAAGAAGTTCACCAGTTGGGAGGCCACTTGAATTTGCAACCATATGTATCTTTGTCTTTTGAAAGAAAGAGGCATTTGCTTCCTGACATGTTATCAGGAAAATTGTTCATTTTTATTCTTCACCTGTCACTCAAAGTTGTTACTACATTTAGTGGCTATTTATTCTGTACATCATTCCTACCTCTAATAGTGCTGTCAGCCTGTCTGATATTCATATGCCAGCAACACATTTCTTTACACTTCAAACACAACTTCTGGAAAGTAACTTCCTCCTTCTGTTATAAATCCCAACTGAATCATTGCAAGAAGTTCCAGTCTGCTTGCCCTCCTTTTTGTTCCTCATTTTTAATCAAAATAGGAACTAGTGAAATTTTCCATGGTAAGTGGACTTTAGTTTTGAAGTGTTCCTTGAGTTGAAGTGATTGATTGAAGCTGATCTGTCCAGGCTTTCCACTGAGCCTTCTTTCCACTGAAGCTTCTTTGGGGACAAATGGCACATTTGCAAATTCGACAAGTTGGGAATGAAGGTGCAAACTGACGTGTAACTTTCATATCATAAGTATTTCAATAAGCTGAGCTCATTAGTATTAAGAAATAGTGAAATCAATTTTTATTACTCATTTCTTTCATATTTGTCTCAGAGCTCAGAAGCTCACATCCCTCAGATACAATATAGCCTGAACAAACTGGGAATTCCACCGAATGAATAATTTAAGGAGCAGTTCATTTTGCAAAAGGAGCCCTGGTGGCTCAATGGTGCAAGTGCTCAGCCGCTACCTGGAAGGTTGGTGTTTTGAACCCACCAGCCACTCCAAGGGAGAAAGATGTGGCTGTCTGCTTCTGGGAAGATTACAGCTTTGAAAACCCTATGGGGTAATTCTACTCTGTCCTATAAGGTCACTATGAGTCTGAATCAACTCAGTGGCAATGGGTTTGGTTTGGTTTGGTCATTTTGCAAAATAAAACAAAAACCAAACCAAATCAACAAAGAGAAAACCTGAGTACTCTAATCCTTTTTTTTTTTCTTCACCATTAATACGCTACATGATTATAAAAATGTTAATTAGCCTCTTCATTCCAGCAATTCTTTTGGCTATGAAGTGAAAAGCAAAGTTACTACATGGAACTAAAATTATCTTTAAGATTGTTCTTGAATGATTTTTATTAATATTTCCTCATTTAAATGTTTTAATGATAATCTGTTTACCAAGAGCATATTCACTAATATCTAACAAAGATAAAGGATTAAAACATAATTATTTGAACGAACCATGATAATATTCTGAAATGTATTACCCAAATGAGTGTAAAACCAAAAAATACCAGATGGCTTTAGAATTTCCATTTTTAAAAGGAATTTTAGTATCGGATCTTGTCTCCAGGGAACAAATGTTTCATCATATATTACTGTGGCAATTATCTTCTAACTTATGATTAGTAAATCTAGTTAGAGAGCACAGTTAATGTATACAGAAAATCTAAAATCTATCCTTACCAGTAAAAAAAATCTAACCTGTTGCTGTCGAGTAAATTCCAACTCATAGCGATCCTATAGGACAGAGTAGAACTGCCCCATAGGATTTCCAAGGGGTGGTTGGTGGGTTCAAACTGCCAACCTTTTGGTTAGCAGCCGAGCTCTTAACCACTGCACCACCAGGGCTCCAGTCTATCCTTAGGAAGAAATAATTTCCTGGAGAAGAATTTATTCCTTCTCAATTAAGCAATGGTTTCAGGAGACTTAGGATCCAAACCTACCTATTAAAATAAAAAGTTGCCTGAATTTTTTGGGGTCTCAGCTTTTTTGTCTGTAAATTGAGAATTGGGCTAGATAATCCCTAAGTACCTTCCAATTCAAAGATTTTATTTATGAATTAGGAAACTAATCTGTATTTCATACAAAAATAGAAAAGTATTATTTAAAAAAATAATTTCAGAAATTGAAGGCATTTTGAATGTAGAGATGGAAGAGGTTGCACCACATCATACTTAGCTAAAATGACTGATATGTAAATGGTGGCAGGCTCATTTTTTACAAATCTATACTCTCTGCATTGGACAATGAACAGCCTCTGAAAAACCAAGCAATGCTAGTTACCTGACCTCAGGAGACCATGTTCTCTCTAAACTAGGGTTTCTCCACCTTGGCACTACTGACACTTAGAGCTGAATACTTCTTGGTCTTGGGGTGCTGTCCTGTGCATTGTAAGAAGTTTTACAGCCTCCCTGGCCTCTACCCACTAAAGGCCAGTAATATCCCCACCCTCTAAACTGTGACAATAAAAATATCTCCAGAAATTTGTCCTCAGTTGAGAACACTGCTCTAAACAGAACTAGCCTTCTCTGGCTTCCTGTCTTAATTTGTACCCACGGTACCTGAGTTGAAGTGATATTCTGACACTATTTAAAAATGTATCAAAAGTCCATGGTGTCTTGATTATAGTTCTATGAGCAAAAGGACTAAGAATAAAAATTGCTAATATTATTATGGAAATTATGATATATGAATGCTTACTTGTGTCAGACGCTGAACAATCTATGTTTTCGGAATGCAGCATCCATGTAGTTATATCCAGCTTCCTGCACTGTATGAAAAATATGATCTTTATCCCAAAGGACCTTACTTTCTGGCAGGGAGGTCCACAATCAATGAACTTAAAATGGGCTACAAAGTAGGTTATGTACTACAAAGTATGTACTGATGAAGGGAGTTTGACTGAAGAGAGTGGTGAGTGAAGGGTGGATAAGAGGGGATGAGGAAGGGAGGGTGGTGCAGAGGAGTGAAGTGGGCCCTTGCAGTGGGGAGGGACCACAGGGCAGAGGCAGAGACAGGCTGTGAGTGAGGGACAGCAGGCCTGCTGCTGACGAGAGCCTGGAGTCAGCAAGCAGAATGTGGAGAACTCAAAACCGAGGAGAAAGGCAAGGAGGACTGTGGGAGATGCTTGCAGAGCCCTGAGGTCCAGCACAGGGTCTGAGGTTTAAACTTCTATGTAAGTGGCAAGAAGGCACACCTTGAGAGGACTAGTAAAGTGAAAAGGAGTTTTTGATGGGGATCATACCTTCAGTAGGAGCCCTGGTGGCGCCGTGGTTAAGTGCTCGGCTGCTAACCGACAAGGTCAATGGTTTGAATCCACCAGCCACTTCTCAAGAGAAAGATGTGGCAGTCTGCTCCGGTAAACATTACAACCTAGGAAACTCTATGGGGTAGTTCTACTTTGTCCTATAGGGTCCCTGTAAGTTGGAATTGACTCCATGGCAACAGGTTTTGATTTGGAAACCTTCAATTTCTATGATGAGGGCTTTGAAGGGAATTGAGTGACTACTCAAAATGCCATTTTACTTCCCAGAATGGGAGTCAGAGGATGATTTTACACTTTTTTCTTTTCACTCCCACCTGAGAAGGTGACCACTGTGACAATTTAGGGTCTAGCAATCCTTATACGCACCACTTTAGAACAGCCAAATTATTCCGAGACCACACTTTCATGTTGTAAAGTGGCTATGTCCTCATTGTGTGATGTTGAAAAGGCTGCACTCCTTGCTGAATGAATGCCAAGGACAGCAATGCCAGAATTATTCAGGGCCAGAAACCATACAGAATACCTGCTACAGGATGGATGGAGGAGTCACATGGGTCTGAATTTAAATTCTGATTCCATAATATAATATTTTTGTGATCCTTGACTCTCATCTGTAAAATGGGAATAAGAGGTATGTTAAAGGAGTTAATAATATATTGGAAATATTGGGAAGCATAAAATATTTAAAGCACTTAGCAGAGGGCCTGGCATCCAGAACCACCAGTTGTTGTAATGTTAGTTATGACTCATGGTGCCCCCATGAGTGTCAGACTAGAACCATGCTCCATAAGATTTTAAACGATTTTTTTGGAAGTAGATTACCAGGCCTTTCTTCTGAGGTGCCTCTGGATGGACTCAAACCTCTAACCTTTTGTTTAGCAGCCAGGAGCATTAACCGTTTGTACCACCCAGGGACTTTGACGTGTAGAAAGGACCCAATAAATATGAATGATATTATCATTCATGCTAAAGTGTAAATACTTCTCTTTAAGAATTTTAAATATGTACTGGAATCCCCTTGAAGTTGCCTTTCTTGTGTAAACATGTAGTATAAATCCAGAAAAAGAGAATTTTTTAATATAAAAGATATAGTGTGAGGAGAAAAAACTTCAGCTATGCCCGGAGAATAGAAAGAGCTCAAAAGCACTTTTTTTGGTGACTAAATAAAAGGCTACAGAAAGAATGAACAGACCAGGCTCAGGGTTCCTGGGTAAGGTTATGGAGAGAGGTGAGGCTAAAGCAGAGGTGGTGCAGTGCATGTGGGCTCAGGGACTGATGAGAGGACTGTGCAGCCCTGCCCAGGGGAAGACGTATTATTCGGAAGGAGTTTTCTGTGCTTTTGGATGTCCCTGGGGGGTACTGGCTTCTTATTGTTTCCTGTATCCCCTTTCCCCTCAATTCCCAGGGAAATAGGAAGAAGGGTCTTGAGTAGCTCAACCTCATCCTGTCACTCCCAGCCCAGAGAAGGAATGGAAAGGGGCATCTGTTCTTGTCCTAATGAGCTGAGGAAATATAGGTTTTTTTTCCCAGGGATGTTCTCTCCCCATAGCTCCACACCTCCCTTCCCCACAGATGAAGCAGGATGTCTCCTGAATGACAGGAGGTGACTAAGGAGGCTACATGGACAGTGGTTTTAACCAGAAACCAAAGGATGCTATGAGGGCTCATAGCTTAAGTCAAAGCTATTACCCAAAAGAAAGTCTGACCTGCTGTGAGCTGAACAGAAAGTAGGGCAGAAAAGAGCGTAGGACCCCAATCCTGTGGTCACGCAAATTGCTGGGCCTCAGGGGCCTCTACTATGATGAACCAATTGGTTTACTAGTTTACCAAAGCCAACGTTGTATTGACTTCTTGGTTCTGTGCTCCTGGATGCTAGTCTGTGGATCTGGATTTACCAAAGGAGTAAACAATGTTTTGTCATTTGAGGCAGGCTTAACTTCAGTTTTAAAGGCTCTGAAGTTTTGTGATGACCTCTGGTCCTCCTGAGAGTTGACTTCTTTCTGTACTAGTACCCAATGATGACCTGACATCTCTGATTTCCAGCTCTTTTCTGACTTTGCCTCCCATTTCCTTCTATCCTTTCACTTTTGTATACCTCTATCTCTAGCTATGTATCCAATGTATTGATATAATTTGGTTCCATCTTCTTAGTTCATTTTCTGCCATAGTTCTCCTTGTTCTGGTTTATAATTCTTCATTTCATAATCCATTGTTGCTCAGGTTTCAGTGTAAATAAGGAGGAAGGTCTGTGGGATATCAGAAAGGACTGTCCAGAGAAGTGGAAGGATGACGGTCCAAAGCAGTGAATTTGTTCTTCTAAGTGCCCTCATACTACTTTGTCGAATCTGTGCAAGATTGTATATGCCAGTCTGCTGTGAGTAGAACTGGTGATAAGGGAGACACTGGAGAAGGAGATCACCAGGAAAGACTTAATGAGATGGCATTGTATGGTTTTGAATAGAAGAAATTTCCCCTTCGTCCTTCTCCTTTCTGCTTACCCCCCTTGCCCTCTTTGGTGGGTAATGCCAGAGTTCACCCTGTGCTTGAGGGCTCTTTATCTGCTTTATTAACCAGATGTCACTCTGCCATTTGATATTTATTAAATATGACACCTTGTTATCACAAAGGATATTTTCCAGAGACTAAGTGTGACAGTGAAGGGCAGTTCAAGCCTCACATTCATCATTGTGTTGGAAAGCACATAGACTTTTTCACTGTTTAATTTCTATCTGCTATTTGGCGTAAGTAAATACTCTACGGCTTCCTTAAGATGTTTCGGACTTACTTAGAAGGACAATTTCATTGTTATATTCTCTGACAGCATAGGAAGGATAACATAATGCCATGTTGGCTTTCTGTTCTGAGAAGCTCCCCATCATCTCTTTGTTTCCACTGTCAGTAAGTTATGTTTATGTCAGGTTGGCCAAAATGTTAGTTTTTTGCTAAAATACATTATTCTCATCATATAAAATTCCACTTAACATAAAAAATTGGGTTCAACACAAAGGACTAATTATAGATAAATGGTTAAATTTAGAGTTATAGTGCCTATATCTTACAGATGAAAGCCAGCCATAAAAAATCATGATTTCAAATAGATGGTGCCTGGCTACCACCACTAACTGCTCTGACAGGGATCACAATAGAGGGTTCCGGACAGAGCCGGAGGAAAGTGTGGAACAAAATTCAAATTCACTAAAAGAGACCAGACTTAGTGGTCTGACAGACTGGAGGGACCTTGAAAACCTTGCTAACTCAGAACTGAAGCCACTCCTGAAGTCCACCTTTCAGCCAGAGATTAGACAGGCCTATAAAACAAACAATAACACACGTGAGAAATGTGCTTCTTAGTTCAATCAAATGGGCAACACATGCCCAAAAATAGACAAGAAGGCAGAAGGGGACAGGAGACCTGGAGGAATGGACATGGGAACCTGGGTGTAAAGGAAAAGGGGGAGAGTGCTGACACACTGTGGGGGTTGCAACCAACGTCACAAAACAACTTGTGTATACATTTTTGAATGAGAAACTAATTTGTGTTGTAAACTTTTACGTAAAACGCAATAAAAAAATCATGATTTCAAAAAATGTTTAGTAACATGGAGAGATGCTCACCACACAGCCTAAGAGAAAAGAGCAAGATGCAAAGCCATATCAATAGTATGATTCCAAGTTGGTTAAAAAAAATAGATGATATATATGAAGGAAAACACCAAATGTTAACAGTGTTTATATCTAGCATACGTTTATGGCTGGTTTTAAGTTTCTTCCTTTTTGTATTCTTGTGCTTTCCAAATTTTCTTTTATAAATGTGTATTACATTATAATCTTAAAAAAATAAATCTTATAGAAGTTTTGTTTAATCAGAACTTATTTATACAGTCAAACCAACGAGAGCTGGAACTCGACGGGACTGCCTTGTTTTTCCGGGTCTCGCAAGTTTTCCACCTTTGACAGGGTGCAGTCTTACCACTTTTCTATTGCTTATTTTAGTGGAAAATATTTGAATTTTCTTTCTCTGACAGGTTTATGCCTTACAGTTTCCAGCTTTCACAAGTTTTACTGCATTACCTTTTCAAATGACATCTGCCAGTTCTCTCGTCTCACCAGAAACACTCCCCCACCCCTTATATTCATTGTCCTTTATGCCTTTTTGACAGAGTCCCTTGGTGGTTCAAACACTTAAATGCTCAGCTGCTAACTGAAAAGCTAACTAAAAACTCAACCACAGGTGCCTCAGAAGAAAGACCTGGTGATCTACTTCTGAAAAATCAGCCACTGAAACCTTATGGAGCACAATTTTACTCTGACACAAATGGGGTTACTACGAGTCAGAATCGACCGCAACTGGTTTACTGGTTATACCTTTTTAACAATGAAGCATTTATATGTACATCTGGATAACTATCATTGATTACATATATTGTTACTTCCATGTATATTTTCATGTTTGTATAGGAAACAATATATAGAGCTGCTTGGTATACAGTAATCAGAAATGAGTTTTTTTTTTTTTTTTTTTTTAATTTTGGTGTTTCAGAAACAGAACTACCAAAAGGATGCATGCCTTACTGTGAGCTAGCAGGAGAAGTCAAAGTAAAATGCAATGTGCAAAGAGAATGAGTGGTTATGGAGTGCTCGGTGCTAGGCACTTTTACACGCTACCTCATTTACTCTTTATAACTCGCTCCAGAGGTAGATGTTTGCTCTTTCACAGAAGAAGAAATAGAGGCTCACAGAGGCCACAGGACTTGCCATAAGTCACACAGGTAGTAAATGGTGCCCCTGTCTTACCAATTTAACTGTTTATAATTTACTTGATCATAATCAAATCCATATGGCAACGTATGTACACTTAGAGAGCAACCACACAATTGAACATGTAAGTTTGGGGAATGCATGACAGAAATGTATGTGTGCATGCGTCCTTATATCTTTCATATCACGGAGACTTATTTTGTGTATGTTGTAGGTAACTTCCTTATTGTCAGAGAACCAATGTTTTAATTCCTTTTTACTCCCTACAGTTACCAGTACACAGTGTTTTCCATCCAGATTCTCAATAGATGCTCCTACTGAACCATTACATTATAGCCATTACATTTATACAGCATTTCTCACACTACTGCTTTGGATCCAGAGATGGCTTGGTGCATTTCATTATGTTAGGGTTTTATGTAGATGGCTAAGAGCTAATGAAACAATGATTTCTCGATGATCAAAACAATTAGTGTGGAAGCTATAGCTATGATCTCGTGCATACTTTCATAAAATTGAGAGAATTAAACTTGGCCTATTTTGTAGTTAATTTTTGGAGAAGAATGTTGGAAAACACATGCGCTATTAACGCTATTTATAGTAGTGATATTTTCTGAGGTGTCAAGTGTAGTAATAGCCATTGAGTTCCAAATATATTGCTGAAATTAGAACACTTTGATAAGGTCAATAAGAAAAGTGGTAGTAATTGAAATACCAGTGCCAAGTTTACATGATAGCTATTAGATTCTAAGTATATTGCTGAATTAGGACATTTTGATAAGATCAATGAGAAAAATTACAATAATTGAACTACCACCTTCAAACCGAAAGTTTCTGAGTTTTCTCTTCATGCATTTTAATGTGTTTCATTTAACAAACCTTTATGAGTGTCCTAGAATTAATTAATTAACTAATTGACTATCTACTCATGTTTCTAGCGCTCTGCTGGATATAACATGAATTACAAAGATGAAAAAGACATAGTTCTTGGCATCAAGAGACTTACAGTCTAGTAAGTTATTTACCTACCAAGAAAGATACAAATAAGTAGAAAGTACAATGTGTGCTGAATATAAAATAAGTCAGTCTGTGCCTTCAGAGGCAGCAAATTCTCCTGGAAAGATGATGGTGAAGGTGGTTTTTTGAACATTTCACCGTTGGCCCTTTCAAAAAAACATATAGTATGTATAAAGCCATAAGCCATATAGTTCTATCCCAGGGGAGTGTCTTGGGCAAAGGAACTCAGCAGAATATCTCAAATACTTTGTTTGTATTTCTGGTGGTGCAAACAGTTATCATGCTCTTCTGCTAACTGAAAGGTTGGAGGTTCAAGGCCACTCAGAGGTGCCATGGAAGAAAAGTCTGGCAATCTACTTCCCCTAAATCAGCCACTGAAAACCCTGTGGAGCACAGTTCTACTCTGACACACATGGGGTTGCCATGACTTGGAGTCTACTCGTCAGCAACTGGTTAGGAAGGGGACACATAGTTCTCAGAAAATTTCCACAAAATTCCCCTTTTCTCATTCCTACAAGCTGTGTTTGCACTCCGCAGCTATTCCTGTGCTTATCTCCTTAGCCCCTTCCACTGCCATTTCCTCTGCCCCAGTTTGGGCTGCTTCTGCTTTCTTCCGCCCACTCTCTCTGCTGTTTATCATAATTGGCTTAAGATGCTTTGGTATGTCCTTTCCCTCTTCCTACCACCTCAATGGCATTGCTCCTCTCTAGGTTCTTTGATGATTCACCATTGCAAATGCCAAAGTCATTGTTTTCTTTGGATGTTTCTATTTGTCTCTTCTCAGAGGATAGAGGGGAAGAAACTGCCCAAAGCCAGGATCTTCTCTAGCAGGTTAGAAAGACTCTGAAATGGATAGTTTTTGTACCCTATAAACCCGTTGCCATCAAGTCGATTCCTACTCATAGTGACCCTATAGGACAGAGTAGAACTGCCCCATAGGGTTTCCAGGAGTGGCTGGTGGATTTGAACTGCTGACCTTTTAGTTAGCAGCCAATCTCTGAATCACTGCACCACCAGGACTCCTTGGTCCCTTACAGAGGTGCAAAATCTTTCTTAAACCTACCAAATCTGAGGACCTGCACATTATTCTTCTAATCTCTTGTCCATTTAATTCTTCAGTCTTAGTGCTGTTGCCTATATTTTTATATGTCTGTTGCTGCACATTTCATTGCAACTGTGATTTACTCAGAAACAACCTTTAACTGTAGAAATGAAGGTCAGGAGCATACATATTAGAAAGTAATTCATATGGAAGATAAAGGAAAATAATTCCTACCATAAATTTCCTCTTTCCTTAATCTATTCTAGGATTTTCTAGCACTGTAGGTCTTTTCATTTTGATTTCTTAGGTCCCATATGGAAAAAAAGTGAGTTCTTTCATATTAATATTCATGTCCATGCACTGTAGTTTTAAGCAAATAGTGCACGCCTTCTATGTTTGTTTGCCAACCGTACCCTCCTCTCAAGAGGTATTTTCATAAATGTGCTATGTTAATTTTTTTATCGCACGCTATGAAAATACCTCACAGGGGGAGGGTGCAGTTGGCAAACAAATGTGGAAAGCATGTATTATTTGCGTAAAAATATGGTATACATGTGACATACATGTGACATAATCAATAAACCACCAGTAAAGAAATTATTTACCAAAATGTATTATTTTCTGAAATTGATCCATTAAGCAAATAGTCATGGTTATCGACAAGTGTATTATGGGAATGAATTTGATGATATACACACCCACACACATATATACACATGTGTATTTGTGTGTGTATACATATATGTATATATATACACACTATATATGTATATATACACACTATATACATGTATATGTACACTATATATGTACATATATACATATGTACACAGTATATGTATATATCCACACTATGCATGTATATGTATATACACACTATATATGAATGTGTGTGTGTGTATATATATAACTTAGTTTAATAATGGCATGGAGTATAGAAAAATAATTGCACAAATATAACGAAGTCTCATCCAAGTCCTTTCCCATCAAATTCCTCTGCAAACCAGAAATGCTAAAAGATGAGAATTATTTGAAGTGAACTTGCCCCAGCCTTCAGCTTCCTCCCACTCTTGTTGGAATCACTAATGACTGAATGGCTCACATCGAACCCAGCACAGAGTAGTCACTCAACTCTCTATTGAATTAACAATGAAACCCTCAAAATTAGAGCACAGAAGGAACCAAGATAGAAAGAACCCAAGTGTGTCCTGTTCATTTATATACTGCATAACCGGTCCCTACATAATCACAGAGTGGCCAAAGTAGATTTCATTTGAAAGACTTACTTAAGAAAGGAAGTGAAAGTCATAGGCTAAAAAAATGACCCATAATCAGGTGCTGACAGTTGTGTGTTGAAAAGTTCTATGTAAAGCCAAACTTTCCAACCACAAAAAGGGACCTGTTTTACTCAACATTTTGGAGTAGGGAAATTAAAGGGAAAGCAGAGCTAAGATAAAAGGCCTCGAAATAGTTTTAACTTTCATGCATGACACAGAGAAATAAAAGAAATCTACTAAATAGTTTAAACAAATAAATTTGTAATCATGCATGTAATTTGAATTCCTATGAAAATGTAGAATTTGTAAGAAGACTCCAAAGGTCTTTTTTGATACAAGGTAGGCTATCGCATGTGCCAAAAATGGAAAAGCTCCATAAAATCACATACAGATGACTTGATGATTCAGGAGCAGAATGTTCAGATCATTTGTATATTAGTTTCCTAGGGCTACAGCTGCATAATACCACAAAGTGGGTGGCAATAAACAACAGAAATTTATTGTCTCCAGAGTGGAGGAACCCCTGAGACTTTGGCCCCCATACACCCTGCTAACTCAGAACTGAAGCAACTCCCGAAGTTCACCTTTCAGCCAAAGATTAGACAGGCCTATAACACAAACAGTAACACATGTGAGGAAAATGCTTCTTAGTTCAATCAAACATACAAGACCAAATGGGCAACACCTGCCCCAAAGTAGAGATGAGATGGCAGAAAGAGACAGGAATCCTGGATGAATGGACACAGGGAACTCGGGACGGAAAGGCAAAGGGGAGAGTGCCGACACCTTGCAGGGATTGCAACCGATGTCACAAAACAACTTGCGTATAAATTTTTAAATGAGAAACTAATCTACGCTGTAAACTTTCACCTAAAGTAACAATAAAATTAAAAAAAAAATTATTGTCTCACAATTATGGAAGCTAGCAGTTCAGATTCAAGGTGTTGGGTAGGGCCATGCTCCCTCTGAGGGCTGTAGGGGAAGACTCTTTTTTTCTCTCTCTGCGTCTAGTAGCCCGGCCTTCCTTGGTGTGTGAATACGTCTTCATATGGCCTTCTTTCCTCTATCCCTTCTCCTCTTTTATAAGGACACCACTGAGATGAGATTAAGATCAACCTTACTCCAGTATGACCTCATGTTACTTCTGCGGATGATGTCTTCAAAGACCCGGTTTCCAAACAAGATCATACTGACAAGTACTAGGGGTTAGGACTTCAACGTAAGTTTTGGGGGAACACAATTCAATCCATAAGAGTTTGTTATCGATGGTTCCTGCCACTTCTTTATAAACTCATGTATTCATTCCTTCACTCATTCATTCTTTCACTATTTTATTCAACATATACTTACTATTTACTTCAAGCTGAGGGGACACAAAAAATATGTCTCCCTCTGTTAAGGAATGTACAGTCCAGTTTGTAATACATGAAAATAGATTTTAAATGTACAGTGCTATAAATGCTGTGTTAAAAATAAGGCCAGGGTGCTAATTCAGATTAGGGGAATCTAAGAAGGCTTCCAGGTGGTATTAATCAGGACTTCAAACTGGTTTGTTCCCGTTTGAACCCCTGCTGAGAATTTGCATTTCTAACAAGATTCCAGGAAGTTGTATGTAAGAATCACCGGGGGATCTTGTTAAAATGTAGATTCTGATTCGGTATATCTGGGGTGGAGATGTGAATACTCAGCAGGGAACTTGTTAGAAATGCAAATTCTCAGCAAGGGTTCAAACTGGAACAAACCAGTTCGAAGCCCTGGTACTAATTCATGAGCTGAGCTTTGAATGAGATTGAGTTTATATACATGATGGAGGGGCACGAGAGCATGGGCATTAAATGCATAGATTCTATAGCCAGCCTGTACTGGTTAAAGCCTCAGCTCTGCCAGTAACTATGCCTTATTCTAGGCAAGTTACTAACCTCTCTGTGCCTTACTCTCCCCGTGAGTGGCGGCAGTAATAGCTCCTACCACTTAGCCACCACAGGTTGTAAGGATGAATAAATGAGTTAATATTTCCAAAGCACTCAGAACAGTGCCTGCCTCACTTAAATGCTATGTAAGTGCGTGATGAATAAACAAAGACAGAGGGTGGTGAATGTCCTAGGTAGCAGGAACAGCTGGTGCAGTGGCCTGAAAGGGCATTGTATTAGCTTCCCAGTGACACCATAACAAAGTACCACAAGCTGGGTGGTTTATAAGAACAGAAATTTATTGTCTCACGCTTCTGGAGGTTGGAAGTTTGAATTCAGAATGTCGGCAGGGCCACACTCTCTCTGAAGGCTCCAGGGGGAGATCCTTCCTTGTCTCTGCCAGCTTCCGATAGCTCCAGGTGTTCCTTAGCTTGCAAGTGCAGCAATCTCTGCCCCCATCCTCACATGATCATCCTCCCCCTGTGTCTCTTCTCTTTTATAAAGACACTAGTCATATTGGATCAGGGCTCGTCATACTCCAGTATGAACTCATGTTAACTGATAACATCTTCGGAGACCTCATTTCCAAACAAGGTCACATTCACAGATACCAGGGGTTAAGACTTCTACATACCTTTTTGTGGAACATAATTCATGATAGGCATGCATGCTGCATTTAGGAATACAGTATAGGATCCAAGATCAAAGAGTGTTGAGAGACAAGGCTGGGGATATAGGATGGCTCTGTTAAAGAATGTGGGTATTATTCTAGCCACCATGAAGAACCACAGAAATATTTTAAGGAAAGGAGTGATAAGGTTACATTCACTTTTTAAACGGTTCACCCTGGCATCAAGGTGGAGAGTGGGTTGCAGGGTGGGAGGCAACTCTGGAGGCAGGGAGGCAAATTAGGACAGGGTTTCCCCAGATGGCCTGATGACAAGAATCATCCAGAGTGCTTGTTTCAGGTATAGATTCCTAGGCCCCTGCCCTGGATACTATGATTCAGAAAGTTTGAGACAAGACCAGTAATTTATGCTTTTAACATGCTCCCAGATAATTTCTGTCTTCAAAGAGTTTTGGAAACGTCAAGTTAGACGGTAGTTGTAGGCATCTAAGGTGAGGAATAATGAAGACCTAGACAAAAGTTGGGAACCCTGGTGGTATAGTGGTTAAGAGCTACGTCTGCTAACCAAAAGGTCAGCGGTTCAAATCCACCAGGTGCTCCTTGGAAACTCTATGGGGTAGTTCTACTCTGTCCTACAGGGTCACTATGAGTCGGAATTGACTCGACGGCAAAGGGTAAAGGGTATAGACAAAAGTTGTAGGAGTCCATAGGTGGTGTAAATGCTTAAGTGCTCAGCTGCTAACCAAAAAGTTGGCAGCTGGAGTCCACCCAGAATTACCTTGGAAGACTTGATGATGTACATCCAAAAATTCATCCATTGAAAATCCTGTGGCACACAGTTTCTACTCTGACACTCATCAGGTCTGCATGAGTCAGAATCGACTCCATGCATGGTTGGAGAGAAGGGGGCAGATTTAAGAAGTAAAAAGCGATAGGATTTGGTGATTGATAGGACAGAGTCAAGGATGATGCTCAGATTTTTGGCTTGGTTAACGGGATAGATAGTGGTAGAATTTGGAAGAGGAGCAGGTCTGGAATTGAGGTCGGTGAAATCAGATTTGGACATGTTGAGTTTGGCGTGTCTATGGGAAAAAGATCTAGCCAGAGGTTGGAAATATATATCTGAAGTGTAGGATAGAGATTTGGGCTGGAGTCATGAAATTGAAAGTCATCAGCATGCTGGTAGTAATTGAAGCTTGGCAAAACCCAACATTTAATCTGTGAGTTGTTGTTGTTGTTAGGTGCTGTTGAGTTGGTTCCAACTCATAGCTACCATATATAGAACAGAGTAAAACTGCCCCACAGAATATCCAAGCAGCAGCTGGTGGATTTGAACTGCTGACCTGTTTTAGTTAACAGCCGAGCTCTTAAGCACTATGCCTGTGGGTAGGGGAACATAATTCTATTTTATTTATTCATTCATTTATTTACTCATTCATTCATTCAATGAACCAGTTTTAAATGTATATTTTGTGCCAAGGTTAGGCTTTCCCTATGTTCTCTGGCTACAGTGGTCCACTAAGGCAGGGATTCTAGGAATAGTTGATAGTTATGTGCAGTTTGAAAGAGGCTCCACATGCTTTCTCTATAATATATATGTTGTTGTTAGGTGCTATTGAGTTGTTTTCAATTCATAGCAACACCCTGTGACAGAATAGAGCTGCCCCATAGGGTTTTCTTGGCTGTAATCTTCATGGAAGCAGATTGTCAGGTCTTTCTCCTGAGAAGCCACTGGATGGGTTTGAGCCAGAAAACTTTCAGTTAGCAGCTGAGCGCTTAACCGTTTGCATGTATATGTATGTATATGTATACACACACACACATACACATATATGTACATACATTTATATATATATGGAGTGCTTAACCAGGGCTATACATATATATTTATGTATATATATATATGTATATGTATGTGTGTATCAATAGTTATTAGTTGCTGTCGAACCGGTTCTGACTCATGACAACATTATCTATAACAGAATGAAATGTCGCCTGGTCCTATGCCATCTGCATATATATTCTGGGCTGATGACTTATCTTAAATATATTTATATATGTATATGTATATATATATATGCATGGACCCCTGGTGGCACAGTGGTTAAGAGCTCACCAGCTAAGCAAAATATTGGCAGTTGGAATCCACCAGCTGCTCTTGGAAACCCTGTGGGGAAGTTCTACTCTGTCCAATAGGGTCACTGTGAGTTGGAATCGACTTGACGGCAACGGGTATATATACGCATACACACACACATGCACATATTATTTGTGTATATATACTAATATATGTATGCATACGTATACATATGTTGTTAGTTGCCATTGAGTTGACTCCGACTCATGGCAACCCCATACAACTACTAAAAAAATATATATATGTATATATATGTGTGTGTGTGTGTGTGTGTGTGTGTGTGAGTATGTACATATGTATATATATAGGGAGAGAGAGAGAGGAAGACTGTTGTTACCATGATGTCTTTGCTGCCAGATAGGACTAATCTGTCTTGAGAGCAGATGCCCTAACTTAATATGTCATAGCAGAAGAGACTCTTCTTTGTCTTTCTCATGTGTCTGACACACTAAGAAGATCCAGGTCATTTCCTCTGGTGTTCTTGCTCTCAAAGTTCCTCTTTCTTCTGAAGCAGAAGCAGGAAGAGAAAGTCGTACAGTGATGTTTGCTGATTGGAGCAGAATCCTGTTCAATGACTTCTTTTTCCCCAATTAGAAGGGAGTTTTGACCAGGAGAGGGAGGAGGATTCTCTGACTTCCCCCCTCTTTTTAGCTTTCTTCAAATGGCCTTGGTCTCCAAACTGAGCTTTCCTCATTAGCCCATGATAATGATAGCTGAAAAGCTCCTGAAGTTCTATTGTCTCTTAAAACAAAACAGAACATTTCAACCAAATTTAAATAGAATCATTTACAATTTTATTACATAATCAGCTTTCCCGTGTGGCATTTATTTGTGGAAAGGCTCTCTCGGATATGAGGAACTTGGCTTTAGAAAATTAAATCAGACAGACTAAACTATCCGATTCAGGAGAAGAATGAAGATGCTCTATGTGACAGAAGAGTTACGTTTGGTAAATTTATGTTTTGGGCTCTGAATGCACAGAGGAGAAAACACATGGATCATATTTCTAATCTGGTTCCATGTTTGCTTCAGATTACATGTGCAGTTGGCTGGGCAGCCAATTCTTTGGTCTCCATCTTTGAATGCAGCGCTGTATGAGATGCTGTTTGACATACCAACTGACAACTGAAAATAAAGTACCAGAGTTAACATAGGCAGTTTTCATCACTGTGGTTACAAAATGGCAAGGCCTTCCAAATTTACACACTGTACATTGAAGTAGGTGCCAGATCTAAGAGCTCTGTGTGGGCAGCCTTGCATGTGGGTATTCCAATTTGAAAATTTTGTTAGTTGCCATAGTAATTGTCAAAATCATGTGGTTTGTGTTGTATTTGTGATACTGAATGCCTATTAGAAGCACCCATCCAGCAGTAATGTTTTTCTCTGCTTTTTTTTTTTTTTTGGTGCATACTTACTGAGGAAATGAATAACGTGGTCAGATTTTAAACTGAATTAAAAACAAGAAAAAATAACAGGTCTCTGTGTATGCTCATTTCCTAATTATATTTTTAATCAGAGTTTTCTTCAGCAGAGAAATCATTATAAAGTGCCTCCCCCCCCAAAAAAAAAACAAGGAACACCAGAATCAAATGTTACAAACCTTCATAAAAATAACAGGAAATTCCTCTCTTATGTTGTCTCAGCAATTATGCAGCTCAAGGGCAGACTGAAATTTAGACTGAAATTTAAACTGAAATGAGAGTGACTATGTATGCTACCACTACCTTTATATGTGGTGCTTACCATGGCCGCTGGTGACTTAATCCTTAAATGCTTTTTCCCAGGGCTAGGTTTTGCAGGTGGTTTTTGAAACATTAAGGGGTGTTACTTGGTTAAGCAACATAGTTATACTGTAATTGTTATAAAAACTTGAATAGTTATGGCTAAATCTTCATAGACCACTTTGCCACAAAAAACCCCAACTTTTATATATATAATTTATTTTATATCTTGTTGCTGTTGTGAGAATATATGCAACAGAACATACACCAATCCAACAATTTTTGCACGTACTTATCAGTGACATTGATTACATTCTTCTAGTTGTGCAAGCATTCCGAATTTGTTCCGAATTGTTCTCCCACCATTAACATGAACATACTGTCCCCTAAGGTTCCTATCTAATCTTTTGAGTTGCTGTTGTCAATTTGATCCCGTATAGAAAGATCTTAAAAGAGAACAATGCTCAAGGAAGACATTCTTTACTAGTTAAGCTAAACTACTGTTTGGTTTTAAGAAGATTGGGGGATTTTTTTTTTTTACTCCTCTGAATACTGTTTTTGAAGTTAATTTAAAATAGAACTATAATGATAAAAATGTAAGGTGTCTTTTTTTAAGTTCTTTCCTTTTCTTATTTTTTATCAGAAGAGGATAAGGCTGGCCCTGATCTTTGGTTGAGCTACATGACACGGAAATCAAAGCTTTTCCATTGCCTTGGAGAGATAATCATGAGAGAAGTAGAAGGTGGCAGTAGTGGCTTGCCTGGAA
Organism: Dugong dugon; assembly: GCA_030035585.1. Lineage (NCBI taxonomy): Eukaryota > Metazoa > Chordata > Mammalia > Sirenia > Dugongidae > Dugong > Dugong dugon. Next base: position 50,334,571 of record CM057465.1, read on the forward strand.
TCGGATGGCTGTGCTTGCTGGGATAGGGGCAGTAAGAGCCGACCACTTCTTACTATTGCCAATCAAACTCCCTGAAAGAATTTGGGATGAATGACTAATAACCATTGCTGTCAAAATGATTCTGACTCATGACATCTCCATGTTACAGAGTAGAACTGCTCCATAGGATTTTCCTGACTGTAATATTTATGGAAGCAGATAGCCAGGCCTTTCTTTCATGGCACTGCTGGGTGGGCTCAAACCACCAACCTTTAGGTTAGTAGTCGAGCGCTACTCAGGGACCTTGAGTTACTGATAAATATGTAAATATATATCCGCACATATTTAAAGTCCTGGACTTGTAAATTAATCAATTAAAAATTAGGTAGTATTTCTCAACACTTGAATCTTTAGACAAGTATGAGTTTTACTGCCTCTGAAGTTAATTATCTGTAGTTGTGTTCTAAGTACATTTTCGCTTATTATTAAAAATGCTTTGATCACAAAAATTCTCATGATCAGAAAAAATGACTAGGAAACTATACACTCTTGGCAAACTATTTTGAGTGAAAGCACTTATAAATGAAAATTCATCAGTTTTATGGTTTGGCCTTTCTATATAGTTTCTTGCTGGAACTATTGAAGATTATGCAAATTTTCAACTTCTATTAAAATAGGAAATAATACAGAATGAATTGTAGACTCAACTAATGCCTTCAAAATTTTACTATATACAATTAAATAATGCATAGAATTTATAAAAAATTAAAAAAGCTACAAACCAGTATCAGCTTCGTAGCATGTTGTTCATTCTTTTTTGTTTAAATATTTTAAATTTAATTTTGAATAGATAAGCCATTCTTGTGATTCAGAAAAGTATAAAAAGTCTAAAAGACACTTAAAACTTGGTTTTTCAGTGAGATCATATTAAATTGATGCATTAGTTTAGGGAGAATTGACATGCTTGTGATACTCAGCCTTTCTATCCAATACAAGGTTTTACTAGGCATACATAATTTACTTTATGTTCTTTCACCATAAAATACAATTTGTTTTAGTCTTAGATGTACAGTTAAATATATCCAGTGATCGTTACTAGTCCTTTTGGTGTAGCTTCCCTACTTATCTCTTGGTTGGCTGAAGCCTTTTCTCTAGAAATTTCCTCAAGAAGTGTCCAGGAGAACAATATCCCATGAATTCTTCTGTAGTTAAAAACCATTCATAATATTTATTCTGGAAGCACAGTTTGGCTGGATATATAATTCTGGAGTCACCCTTTCTTTCCTGGAGTATTTTGTAGGAATTACTCCATTGTCTTCTGGCATTAACAATTGCTGTAAACAAATCTGAGTCCAATCAGATTTTCTTCCTTTACGAGTAACTTGATACTTTTGCCTGCCTGTCCAAAGGATTCTTTCTTTATTTCAAGCATTTAATAATTTTATTAGTATATACTAGTTATTGACCATTCTGGGTCAAGTTTCTCCGCCATACCACAGTGCACCCTTGCAATATAGAGGCTGAAATAGATATTGCAAGAAAACTTTGTTTTGTTAAAATTTTTTATTTTCCTTTTTGGGTTCTCTGTCTACACAAATGTTGAATTGCTTTTGTCAGTCTTTCATTTCTATTATTTTCTCTCTAATACTGTTTGCCCTTTATTTCTGTTTTACTTTGTTTGCTTTTCTTACCCCTATGTCCCTTACTATATTTTTATTTCTATTCTGCTTGATAATTCCAATACTATACTCATATGATTTATAAATTCGTGGCTGGTGGGGAAGGGGTTGGGCATGCAAGAAGGTGGCCCCAGGGAACAAAGTGAGAGAAGACTCATTTAAAGAATCAGGCAGGGCTAAATTATTTAAGTCTCAGGCTATGGCAAGGAGTTTGGATTTTATTCCATGTGTGATGAAAAACCATTGGAGGATTTTAAGCAGAACAGTGACATGATGTCATATATGTATTAATAGAATCACTGTGACTTCTGTATAGAGAATAGAGAGACTTCTGAGAGCAGAAGAAGGAAAAGCAATTAGGAAACTACTGAAGTAGCTTGGCCAGTGTGGTGGTGGTAGAGCTGGTGAGAAGTGATCAGTTAGGAATTTCTCTTTTCTTCCTTACATCAGTAGAAGTACAGCAAATCAATCTATTGTCATGGATTGAATTGTGTCCCCCCAAAATATCTGTCCACTTGGCTAGGCCATGATTCCCAGTATTGTGTAATTGTCCACCTTTTTGTCATCTGATGTGATTATTTCATGTGCTGTAAATCCTACCTTTATGACGTTAATGAGACAGGATCAGCAGCAGTTATGTTAATGAGGCAGGACTCAATCTACAAGATTAGGTTGTGTCTTAAATCAATTTCTTTTGAGATATAAAAGAGAGAAGCCAGCACAGAGGCGGGGGGTCCTCATTACCACAAAGAAACAAGAGCCAGGAGAACAGCGTGTCGGGGTCCCTGTGCTGAGAAGCTCCTTGACTGGGGAAAATTGATGACAAAGACCTTCCCCCAGAACCGACAGAGAGAGAGAGCCTTCCCCTGGAGCTGGCACCCTGAATTTGAACTTCTAGCCTCCTAGACTGTGAGAGAATAAGTTCTCTTTCTTAAAGCCATGCACTTGTGATATTTCTGTCATAGCAGCACTAGATAACTAAAACACCTATATATATTAAAAAATGCATGCATATTTACAAGTAGCTCTTCGGCTGAAATACATGTGGCCTGCTGTGGTAGCATTTACTTATTTAGCAAACATTCATTGATGACTTAGTATCAGGCACAGTTCTAGGACCTAGCAATACAGTGATTCAAAACAAAACAAACAAAAAAACCAGATGAGGCCTTGCCATCAAGGACCTGTATTTTACTGGGTGAAAATAATAATAAAAGTAATAAAAATAGTCAATATTGAGTGAACACTGTTTTAGGTAGTGTTCAAAGCTTTTTCCATGTAATATCTCATGTCTTCTCATGACTCTGTGAGGTGGGTATGATTATTATTAACATATCCTGGTGAAATTTTATAACACTCAGGTGAAGATATTAAGGCTAAGGGAGGTTTAGTACCTTGTAGACATTCTCCCAACCAGTAAGTGGTGGAGCTAGATTTTGGCCTAGCTTAAATAAGTGAGCAAATAGACAAGAAATATGAGGAAACATGGTAGAGAATACGTGGTAAACATGGAAAGTTTCTCTGAGGAGGTATGCTTGAGTAGAGACCTGATAAATGTACAGGGTAAAAGCATTTCTAGGAAGAGTGAATAACAAGTATGAAGATTTAAGAACAGAAAGAGTTTGACATGTGAGGAACGGAAGGGAGCTCTGGATGGTTGGAGCATGGTGGGCAAGGGGGAAAATTGGCACAAGATGAGACTTGAAATTTCATGGTATGGAATGTAAGGACAGAGAAGAAGAGGAGACAACAATTAGAAGGCTGTCTTAGGTATCTAGTGCTGCTATAACAGAAATACCACAAGTGCATGGCTTTAACAAACCGAAGTTTATTTTCTCTAGGAGGCTATAAGTCCGAATTCAGGGTGCCAGTTCCAGGGGAAGGCTTTCTCTTTCTGTCAACTCTAGGGGAAGGTCCTTGTTATCAATCTTCCCCTGGTCTAGGAGCTTCTCAGCGCAGGGACCCTGGGTCCAAAAGATGCACTATTCTCTTGGTTCTTGTTTCTTGGTGGTATGAGGTCCCCCTGTCTCTCTGCTGGTTTCTCTCTTTTATATCTCAAAAGAGATTGACTCAAAACACAACCTAATCTTGTAGATTGAGTCCTGCCTCATTAACATAACTGCCTGTAAACCTGCCTCATTAATATCATAGAGGTAAAATTTATAACACATAGGAAAATCACATCAGATGACAAAATGGTGGACAATCACACAATATGGGGAATCATGGCCTAGCCAAGCTGACAAATATTTTGAGGGGACATAATTCAATCCATGACAGAGGCTATTACAAGAGTCCATTTAGGATGACACGTTAGTTACACCTAAACAATATATAATTTGTTGAACAAAACTGTCTTCCTAACTAGTTATTAAAGTGTTTCAAGTCCGCATCATTTCAATTAAAAAAAAAGAGAAAAGAGTCCATTTAGGGGATCATGGCTTGCACTAGATGGCGGCAGTGGAGGTGGACAGAAATGAATGAATCTGAGATATATTCCGGAGGTTGAATTAACAGTACTTGCTAATGGATTGGATAAGGGGAAATAAGAGAGAAAGAAGGATTCAAAGATAATTCCTAGTGTGAATGTGTAAGAATATCTCAACATAGACCCGTTATATGACATTGAGTCAAAAGAATTCAGCCTTAGTCATTTAGATTAACATAATGGAAATAAAGGTAGAGTTAGGTGGGTGGTAATGAGAGAAAAATCATTTTTATTAATTATTGTTGTTGTTAGGTGCTGTCAAGTTGGTTTCAACTCATACTCTACAGGACAGAATAGAACTACCCCACAGGGTTTCCAAGGAGCAGCTGGTGGATTCGAACTGCTAACCTTTTGGTTAACAGCCATAGCTCTTAACCACTACACCACCAGGGAACCTTTTATTAATTAGCTATAGGATAAACATTTCACATATGGCGTCTCTTTTATTGTGCATAACATTCATTTGACAAATTTTGAATTGGCAAAGTCTTAGGTGCTGAAGATATTACAGTTGGGATGAAAAACAGAAAAAGCCCAGAATCCCTGTTCTCATGAAATTTACAAACTGGGGAAATCTCACATTCTCTGTTACTTGTAATGCTGTTGCTGTTGTTAGGTGCCGGCAAGTTGGTTCCGACTGATAGAGACCCCGTGCATAACAGAACGAAACACTGCCTGGTCCTGCTCCATCCTCACAACTGTTGTTATGTTTGAGCCCATTGTTGTAGCCACCGTGTCAATTCATCTCATCGTGGATCTCCCTCTTTTTCGCTGATCCTCTACCTTACCAAGCATGATGTCCTTCTCCATGGACTGGTTTCTCCTGATAGCATGTCCAAAGCATGCTAGACAAAGTCTAGCCATTCTTGCTCCCAAGAAGCACTCTGGCTGTACTTCTTCCAAGACAGACTTGCTCGTTTTTCTGGCAGTCCATGGTATACTCAATATTCCTCTCCAAAACCATAATTCAAAGGCATCAATTCTTCTTCAGTCTTCTTTATTCATTGTCTAGCTTTTGCATGCAAAATAATGTGACACCTAGATATTATTTACCCTCATTTTTCAGACGAGGGCATGGTTTTTCCAAGGTCATATGAAGAGGTATGGATTAGATTTGAATGTGATCTTTATGATTCTAAAGGTCATACTTATTCCATTACTTTATGTTGAAAATATAGTATATAAATAGAGACCTAAAGAGCTATTTATATGAATTGATGTGGATAATCTAGGAAATTGAAGTTTCTATTAGAATGCTGTTGAGATTTTCCTTTGTTCATTCCTGTTTAATTTAAATTGATATTTAAATTTGGCATTTGCAATTACAGGATGCTGATAACAACCTTCTCAATTAGGACTGAAGAAGTGTGTCTAACACTGTGGAAATACATTTCCCAACCCCCAAAATGCCTGAGTTTATGTAAAATAGAGAGATTTTCTTTGCTGTCAGGCTTCCTTCCTCTCACTTCACTCCCACAGCTGTGTATCTGAATATTCAGAAGCAAGGTTGGAGGTAGGAGTCAATTATTTTGGGTGGGTTACTGTACCTGAGCTGTTCACTCAGCGGCAGAGGGAAAATACGGTATAAGTAAAAACTGAGATTTCTGAAATGTTTCAGTTACTATTCTGAAGTGTCCAATATAAAATACCTTTATAATGAATTATCTTAAATTAAATGTTAATGACCTCTAAATTGTATATAAAGTACTAGCACAGAAGCAGTTCCTGTGCAGATAAATATCGTTAGTGTGTAAGTAGAAAAACTTCTTTAGCCTCTATACCCCTCTGGGTTTTCTAACAACTCCGTGGATACTTTTCTGCCTGATGTGAATGCCAATGTGCTTTTCTTTTTGACTTCCACAATGTGCCTCCTATGCTAATAGCTGGATTTTGACTTGTCATTCCTGAAAAAAAAAGAAAACCATGAAGTGCTAGTTCTTTGCCGAAGTGAAGCCTTACCTTCCATCTGCACATGCTCATTCTGGCAACTCCTCGTGAGTGTTCAACTCTCAGGAAATCCTTACGGGAATGTAAAGGACAGGCCCACCCCCACAACAGAGTTAGTTCTTGGATTAGTCACATCAGTGGGATGAGCGCTGACACAGGGTATTGACAGGCCTGTTGAATACCCAGGCCCTCCTGCGAGCCAGCACATGGCTGCTTGGAAAGCCTGGCACTCCTCCAGATGGCCTGGAATTTGTGTTTCTCAACTTACTCTTCTAGTTGGAGTGGAAACCTTCTCTATCCAACCGACCTTTCTGGATTAAACTGGGTGTGTGAAGGGAATGGGATCTGAGATTTCCATTGACCACCTGAATTCTGAGAGGGACGTTACAGGAAGGTGGCCTTGTGGTTGGCACACCGCTACCACCCATGCCAGTCTAGATGGCCACATCCTGAGTGGCCTGGTCCCAGAACAGCTGTTCGGACTGCTTGTGTGGTCATAAACAACCAGTTGCTGTCAAGTCAACCGTGATTCATGGTGACCCCATGTATCAGAGTAAAACTGTGCTCCACAGGGTTTCCAACGGCTGCTTTTTACAGGCCTTTCTTCCAAGGCACTTCCGGGAGGACATGAAGTTTCAACTTTTTGGATAGCAGCCGAGCACATTAATCGTTTGCACCACTCAGGGAATCCTGTGTGGTCATACCAGCTCTCAGTAAGAGACAGCCTGCCAGACTCCAGGAAACTTGAAGTTTAGGTCAATTTAATGCTTTTCTCATAAGGCTCTGGGAAGAAAGAAGGTGTAGCATGACATACATTCATGGCAGCCACTGGAACTCTAGCTTAAATGTTTTTAGTTGTTGTCAGAGTGGTTTTCTGACCAACTGCTTTTTATGAATGCGTTTTGTATTAAATCTCAGTTTTATCTTTGAGACAAAATAAGGGGTAAATAAATTAAAAAAATGAAAGTTTTCAGTTAACGAAAGTCTACAAATCACATTGTTTGTTTAATCAAATACATTAATATCTCTTGACTTTCACATAGGTTTTATGTACGGTGCTCTGAAATAGCTGAACACTTATTTTCAATTTGGGAATGGGCAATTACAGAATTGGTGGCTTCTGGTGTAGTGTTTGGTGTCAAATATACCTGTGTGTTTAATGCCTGCTCTGCCTCTTTTATTCTGTAATCTTGGACAAGTTACTGAACTTCTCTAAACTCAGTTTCCTCAGCTGGAGCATGGAGATAATTATTGTACAGTACTTGTCTCCCTGGATTATTGAGAAAACTGAGATCATGCATATAAAATGCTTAGCATGTTCCAGGCCCATAAAAGGCAATAAGTAAATGTTGGTGGTGATGTTAATGAAGCTGAAAACATCACTGCTATGATGAGTTTTTCCCCACTTGCCTAAATTGATAACCATTGAGAGAGCACAGCCTATTCAGTGATTGAGAATGAGATTTTGGTCATTATACCACCTTAAAAAAGAAAACTAAACTAGATCAGTGAATACATAATGTCTTTCATAGATGAATTTATAATGCAGCAAATTGATTTTAGCAAGGGTTTGATAAATGTTCGAGGTATTTATTAGTGAAGTGCTCCAAGGTAAGAATATTACTTCTCTTGCCAAGAGCAACTTCGGTTCAATAAGTCAGATGCATGCATGTATGTGTGTGCTTGTGTGTGTGTATTTTGCTTTACTTATATTGTAGATTTCTGTTACTTGCAGCTGATTGTGACTTAAAGAAGATATATGCTGCATGTAAATGCATGGTTCTCAGACGGGGTAGAATAGGGTAAGGATATCACAGTTTGCAATTTTTAGGATGATTTTAGTGCCAATAACAAGGAGTGCCTTCTCACTATTGCCACAATGAGCACTGCACAAATTCAAGAGGAATTTATGCTATAATAATTTCTATACTGATTAGGGGAAAATCTGCACTAATTCAGAGAGTCAGCTCCAAGGGACGGCCTTCTGTCTCCATTGGCCCTGGAGGAAGGTCCCTGTCTTAGTCATCTAGTGCTGTTCCAACAGAAATACCACAAGTGGACAGCTTTAACAAAGAGAAGTTTATTCTTTCACAGTCCAGTAGGCTACAAGTCCAAATTCAGGAAGTCAGCTCCAGGAGAAGGCTTTCTCTCTCTGTTGGCTCTGGAGGAAGGTCCTTGTGATGCATCAGTCTTCCTTTGGTCTGGGAGCTCCTCTGTGTAGGAACCTCAGGTCCAAAGGATGTACTCCACTCCCAGCACTGCTTTCTTGGTGGTATGAGGTTCCCATATGTCTCTGTTCACTTCTCTCTTTTACATCTCAAACGATATTGCATTAAGACACAATCCAATCTAGTATACCTCATCAGGATAATCTCATCATAGTGATAGAGTTTACAATACGTAAGGAGATCACACATAACCTCATCATAGTGATAGAGTTTACAACACATAAGGAAATCACATCAGATTACATAATCATACGATACTGGGAGTCATGACCTAGCCAAGTTGACAGATATTTTTGGGTGACACAATTCAATCCATGACAGTCCCCCTCATCAGTCTTCCCTGGACTAGGAGCCTCTAAGCACCGGGTCTGAAGGATTTCCTCCTCCCAGGGCACTACTCTTCTGATGGCACCAGGTCCCCCTGTCACTCTGCTGGCCCCTCTCCTTCATATCCCTAAAAAGATTGATTTAAGACACAACCCAACCTTGTAGATTAAATCCTGCCTCATTAATATAACTGCTGCTAATTCCACCTAATTAACATCATAAAGGTAGACTTTACAACACATAGGAAAATTACATCAGATGACAAAATGGTGGACAATCATCCAATACTGGAAATCATGGATTAGCCAAGTTGACACACATTTTTGGGGCACACCATTCAATCCATAACAACTACTTAATACATTTTTACTAAAAATTATCCTAGTCTTTTTTGGTTCTTCTATAACTAATCTGCGTTTTTGAATCTTCCTTCAACATTCAGAATTAGAAACTTAACCAAAAGGCCCAGAAACTTGCATCTAAGGGAGTAGTTTCTTTGGAAAAGAAATGAAATCAAAGTTACCCAGCAGTAACCTCAGTACCGCAATTTATATGAGCTGATAAAATTCTCTATCCTTCGGTTGAAATTCATCTTTTTTAGTTGTACAATAAAGATTAGTTTATCTTTGCTCTCTAAGAAACCCTATCTCAGTTCCTGGTGTTTTATTGGTATAAATCCATTCTGACTTTGGCATGTTGCCAAACAGTTTGACATAGGTATAAGTCTGTGTGAAAATACTTGAGGAACATTAGGAGAGATTTAAACTGCCTAATATCCACCAGTAGATATGTTAGAATGTCTTCCACTTTTGATTACTTGAGTGTTAATGACCAAGTCAGGAATTAATCATATGTCACTTTTCACATTATTAATTTCAAATTGAAAGCTGAAGTTTTATATCCAAAAAAACCCAAAGCAAATCCGTTGCCGTCGAGTCAATTCTGACTCACAGCAATCCTATAGCAACCCTATAGGACAAAGTAGAACTGCCCCATAGGGTTTCCAAGGAGCAGCTGGTGGATTCGAACTGCTTTCTGTATATTCGTGATGAATTTTGCCAGTCATTTTTCTCTGTAATAAGTGGGTCATATCTTTTCAATTAAATGACTATTTGAAGACGAGAACTACCAACCCACAGATCCAGTGAGCTAGTGCTTTTTCTCTGTGACTTTATTCAGACCAAATAAATAAATAAATAAAACTTGTTAGGGTGTTTACTGAGATGTACTTATGACACAGTCTAGTCCACCCACAACAAGTTCTAGTGAGAGTTTCAGGGCTCTTGAAACAAAGATATCATTGGACAGTGAGCCAAGGTGACTTTAGATGGGAGGAAAGTATTGAGAATATAAAAAATGATCCAGAGAAAATTATATTTTATGACTTTCTTTGCTGCCTTCCATTACTTGAAATTTTATACAGCTGACATCAGATTGGACTAAACCTTAAGGACAGCCTAAACCAAATTCAAACCAAACATGTGACCGTCAAGTCAATCCCTACACATAGCAACCCTGTAGGGCAGAGTAGAACTGCTCCATAGAGCTTCCAAGGCTGTAATCATTACAGAAGCAGACTGCCACATCTTCTTCCCACAGAGCAGCTGGTGGGTTTGAACCCCCAACCTTTTGGTTAGCAGCTGAGCCCTTAACCATGGCACTGTCAAAGCTTCTTGGACAGCCTAAAGAGGGTAAATAAATCACATATTTGAATGAGATAGAGTCACTCCATTCCACACTCCTATAACATTTTTTAACTTGTAGCCTATTGTAACACATTTCATTTTGTAATTAGACGTGTTTGCATGTCTGTCTGTTCTGTTAGACAGCATTTCACAATTTAAGATTGTAGAACATGGCCCCATTTGCTTTTGCATCCCATCCATGTTTCAACATAGTGTCTGGAGCTTTACTGGTGCCCAGTTAGGGCTTGTTGGCTGTGTAGGGGTTGAGGGAACTGGGCCATCCCTCTGCCTTGGTGATGGCGAAAGTTAGACGTTTCTGATTAGAGTCTGTATGTAAGAACCTCTACCACTTATCTACAGTCTCCCTCCTTTCTTTATTAGGTTCCTATCCTATCTCCCCTCTCCTAAGTTACTGCCCAGCTGCCATGCATATCAAGGCATTTTGAGCCATTGGACCAAATGTATTCACCCAAATTTGCTATCTTTTAGTGCAGTAGATACCAAGATTCAGAGCAAGGGGTGAAACCAATGACTTGGATAAGATAAACTTGCACATAACAATTCAGAAGTACAGGGCAAGAGAAGGGAGAATTAGCTTAGCCTGGGATTGACTGGTGAAGTGAGTGAGAGGAGAAATCCAGTTTAAGAAGCACAGAAACAATGAAATCCTAAAACTGAGAGACACAAAGATAGAAATGGAAAGACACGCACACACAAGTAGACATAAGCACATGCACACACACACATACTACCATATACATCAGCATTCTAGGCCAGGGCTGAACCTTTGACCATGCTCTTTAACTTGTTCTCTTCATGTTCTTCTTCCTCTTATTTTTATTTTAGTAGAGATATCCGACTTCTATTTGCTTTGCAGAAATATTTCAAAGATTGTTTATTTTTAAAAGAAAGCCTTGTAACAGTCTTCTGAGCTCCTGAGAGACAGCAATCCACACTTTCTACATATAAGGTACTTATTTTTATAATTATTATAAGTGTTAGATATGGGTAAAGGAGGAGCATCTAAAAAGGATCTGATTACTTACTTAGATGTCAAATGTAAGTAATACAGCTATCAGCTGCCAGATGAATTGCTTTTTTATGCTTTTAAGTTTTTTCCTCAGCTATTTTCCATGACCCTTTCTTCTTAAAAAATCTTTATGAAGGAAGTGAGGGTGGGAAGGAACCAGGTCAAAACAGAGAAAGATTTCTTTTGTGATATAGATTTACAAGCAATATATGTTTTAATAAAACAATTTATTTCAAGATAAAAGTTCTATGAAATGTGAACCTTGCAAAAATGAATATAAGAACATGTGGCTTTGGCTAGGAGTATCATCATATACAATGAAAAAAGGCCTCCTATTGTCTGGAAATAGGTTCTTATATGTGATTTTAAAGAGTTATTATTAACTCCTTATTCATAGGAGTCAATGGGTGGTGCAAATAGTTAATGCACTTGGCTGCTAATGAAAGGTTGGAAGTTTGAGTCCACCCAATGGTGCCTCAGAGGAAAGACCTGGCTATCTATTTCCGAAAAAATCAGGCATTGAAAAACCCTACAGAGGACAGTTCTACTCTGATATGCATGAGGTCGCTACGAGTTGAAGCTGACGCAAGAGCAACTTTTGTTTTTTGTATTCACAGGAAGAAAATATTAGAATTCATTTTAGAAATTTTATTTTGATCAATTTTATAATTAGTTAATTTTTATTATATTTATCACAGAAACTTTATAGGACAAACAGAAAGAAACCTATGAAAAAATACACAAAAAGTAGTTAGCTCTGTAATGCAAACAATAATGAAACTATTACCATAAATTATGCTGGATGATTGCCAAATCATTTTCATTTTTAAATGCGTTAAGACTACAATTCTCTTAAAGTAAATCAGATGCTCTCCAACTCTAATTTTAAGTCAGACTTTTATCACTACCAGGAGTTAACAAACATCTTCTAAATGTCCTCTTCAAACACTTGGTGAAATAAATCAAGAGATCTGGGAAGAGAAAAGCAAATTGTTAGATGTGTCATTTAGAAGTGCTCAAAGCCTCACCTGGAATACAGACAACGATAGTTTTTAATTTTTTTTTTTTTTAATGTATGAGAAAAAGTCAAATTGGGTGTTTTCTTATCAATACACACGTGGAACACTTCCTGTGAATTCTAAAAGCAATAACTAATACCAGAATATGTCCCTGGAAGTCAGTCCATTTTTAACTTGATTTTCACTTGCTTCATTGACTTCCTCAGCCCCAGTCAGTTCATGATAATCATCCTGGTAAGGAGGCACTGAAATGCCTTTAAACAGTCACTCACTCACACACACACACACACACACACACACACACACCCCAAAAAAATCATAGTTTTTACTAACCCAGTTCTCTTTAATTTAGGGTCCAGAAATACTTAAGCCTGAAAAATACTGCACTATACTAAATGTTTGAAAGCAAGACTGGTGCCTCTTATAATTTAGAAAGAGTTTAAGCACAAGAATATTTACATTAAAAAATCCAGATATTTCTCTGTCAATCAGAAATACACAAATGTACTGGGACACACCACTTTGCAAGCAGTGAGATTTTATTCAGTGTCAATTCAATCTTCTGATTTAGCCGCAAAATAAGATACCAACAGAAGTGGTAGCAGTATCAAGAGATGCCACTTTTTGAGTGCTTACTACATGCCTTACAACATGTAATATTGACAATATGCCTGTGAAGTTGGAATTACTAATCTTATTTTACAGATGGAATCATAGATCCAAGAAGGAGTAGAGCTGAATCTGAACTCAGCTCCATTTTACTCTAAGCTTGGGCTTTGTGGTTTCAGAATTGTGGTTCTTAAACACATAGGCAGTCATGCCCTATTTACTGGAATGTTTGTGTTTTAGCCAACTTTGCTATAAAGTGCATTTCTCCAAAGGAAACTCCACTTTGCCAATGATTTATGTTATGCAGTACGAGACTGTTTGCCAGTATATAAGTTTTATGAGGCTGGGACCATGTATGTTCTTTTCATTGCAGATATAGTACTTCGCAGATAGGAGATGCTCAATAAATATTTGTTGAATGGATTAACTCTGGGAAAAATTATCCTGTAGATATCATAGAAGCATAGTTTAGAATTTGGAAAATAAATTTAGAGTAGCCTAATTTTTTTAGGTTAAAGAACAAGTTTCTAATAAAACTGATATTGCTCAAATATGGTTATATACTCAGAATGTTCGTAAAATTCTTTGTTATACTCAACATAAATAATAAAATATTTTTGAAAATCATATCTAATATATATGAGGAATTTTGATATCATTAATGCCTTGTTTATGATTTTCTCCTGTTATAAAGTTAATTGAGTCTTAAAAGTTCAGCAATTTCAGTAAGTTTTCATCAGCTTCGACTTATTTAAACAATCATCTTCAAATTCAGAATAAATTTCTTTTGCTTATCACTGAAACTTGCTGGCTTCTCTGTACTCTGATAACATTTTGTAGCATTCTTTAATCTCCCTACTCTGAATTTTCTCTCTTTATATGCGTGCCACCTTCATTTGTCCTGTACAAATCTTAAATTCAGGGACACTGTAGTGTTCCTCAAGGAGCCCTGGTGGCTTAGCGGCTAATTGAGCGCTCAGCTGCTAACTGAAAGGTAGGTAGTTTGAACCCACTAGCCACTCTGAGAAAGATGTGGGAGTCTGCTTCCGTAAAGATTACAGCCTTGGAAACACTATGGGGGCAGTTCTGAGTCACTGTGAGTGTGAAATGACTTGCCAGCAATGGGTTGGTTTGGTTATGTTGTTGTTCTTAGGTACCATTGAGTCGGTTCCAACTCATAGTGACACTATGTAAAACAGAAAGAAACACTGCCTGGTCCTGCACCATCCTCTCAGTTGTCGTCATGCTTGAGCCCATTGTTGCAGCCACTGTGTCAATCCATCTCACTGAGTATTCCTCTTCCTCGCTGACCCTCTACTTTACCAAGCATGATGTCCTTCTCCAGGGATTGGTCCCTCCTGATAAAATGTCCAAAGTATGTGAGACGAAGTCTCGCCGTCCTTGCTTCTAAGGAGCCTTCTGGCTGTACTTCTTCCAAGACAAATTTCCAAGACAGGGTTGGTTATAGTGTTCATCATTACATATTTAGAGCTTAGCATGGGATCTGGCCTACTACAGGGTCTCTACAAATTCTTGCTGAAAGAAAGGAAGGAAGGGAGAGAGGTAAGTAGGGAAGGAGAGAGAGAAGGAGGAAGGAACGAAGAAAGAAAAAGAAAGAAAAGAAGGAAGAAAGAGAAAAATAGTTCTTAGATTGGAAGAGATAAAATCAAGGATAAAAATGCTGACTCCTCGGTTAGAAATGGAGACCACTGCCGTATCTACCAAGATATTTACATGTCAAGTAACTGGCCAAAGTGCAACAAGGATGTTGTTGTTAGGTGCCATCTGGTTGAATTCAACTCATATTTACCCCATGTGACACAGCAGAACTGCCCTGTAGAGTTTTTCAGCTGTGACCTTATGAGACCAGATAGCGAGGTCTCTCTCCCTTGTAGCCACTGGGTGAGTTTAAGCTGCCAACCTTTTGGCTAGTAGTCGAGCACTTAACTGTCTCACCATCAAGGGACTCGTTTGGTTGAGCTTGGGAAGTGCTTATCATTGTCTGACATTTCTCTACAGCCCGTAAAATGCAGAATTAACCAAATCATTCAGATGACTTGCTACAAATGTTTGTTAATTGATAGCTACACTCTCCAGATTTTCCAGGTTCTAGTGATATAGTGAATTTAGACCAGTTTGAAGTTCTATTATGTGAATTTTGACTTAGCATCATATACTAATACTGCATGCAGTTTAGTAGTACTCTATTCATGTGTGTGTTAAATACCCTTTCTCTATTTCCAAACCTGAATTTCTGTGTTTCTTCTATTGCTCATATTAGGAAATACGAGGAGTGTTTTTTTTTTTTTTTAAGGAAAAAAGAGACAGAATAAAAGCAGAGCACAGGGTCTGTTAACAATCAGTTTCAATGTTTCACACTAGTTAGTCTTTCTACTCCTCGAAGTCAATCAGCAAGCATTTGTCGAATGCCCAAAGGGTGAACTATATATAGCTCTTGAATAAGAATAACTTCAGAAATATACTTATTTTCAATGTAAGTTAGAAAGAGAGAAATTTATTTATGATGATTTTCAAAAAAGCTGATTAAAATACTTAACACTTGCTGTCATTAGCTGCCCTCAAGTTGGCTCCAACTCATAGCGACCCCATGTACAGCAGAACAAAACACTGCCTCGTACTGAGCCATTCTCAAAATCGTTGCCATGCTTGAGCCCATTGTTGTAGCCACTGTGTTAGTCTATCTCTTTGAAGATCTTCCTCTTTTTCACTGACCCTCTACTTTATCAAGCATGCTGTCCTTCTCCAGGGACTAGTCCCTCCTGATGACATGTCCAAAGTATGTGAAATGAAGTCTTGGCCATCCTCACTTTCAAGCAGCATTCTGGCTGTACTTGTTCCAAGACAGATTTGTCAGTTCTTCTGGCGGTCCACAGTACATTCGACATTCTTTGCCAGCACTGTAATCCAAAGGCATCAATTCTTCTTTGGTCTTCCTTATTCATTGTCCAGGTTTCACATGCATATGAGGCGACTGAAAGTATCATGGCTTAGGTCAGGTGCACCTTAGTCGTCAAAGTGACGTATTTGTTTTTTAATACTTTAAAGACGTCTTTTGCAGCAAATTTGCCCATTGCAATACATGGTTTGATTTCTTTTTTTAATTTTTATTGTTTTATTGTACTTTAGATGAAGGTTTACAGAACAAACTAGTTTCTCATTAAACAGTTAGTACACATATTGTTTTATGACATTGATTAACAATCCGACTTATTTTTTATGACATTGGTTAACAACCCACTGTCAACACTCTCCCTTCTCGACCTTGGATTCCCTATTACCAGCTTTCCTGTCCCCACCTGCCTTCTAGTCCTTGCCCCTTCATCTTTGGATGAAGGGTCAGTCTCTGGAGTGACTTCATTTCTGAGCTAAAATGGTGTCTGGGGGTCATACTTTCAGGTTTTCTCCAGTCTCTGTCAGTCCAGAAAGTCTGGTATTTTTTGTGAGTTAGAATTTTGTTCTACATTTTTCTCCAGCTCTGTCCAAGACCCTCTATTGTGATCGCTATCAGAGCAGTCAGTCGTGGTAGCCAGCCACCATCTAGTTGTACTGGACTCAGTCTGGTGGAGGCCATGGTAGTTGTGGTCCATTAGTCCTTTGGACTAATGTTTCCCTTGTATCTTTAGTTTTCTTCATTCTCCCTTGCTCCTGAGGGGTGAGACCAGTGGAGTATCTTAGATGACCACTCACAGGCTTTTAAGATCCCAGATGCTACTCACCAAAGTAGAATGTAGAACATTTTCTTTACAAACTATGTTATGCTAGTTGAGCTAGATGTTCCCCGAGACCATGGTTCCCACAGCCCTCAGCCCAGCAATTCAGTCCCTCAGGGAGTTTGGAAGTGTCTATGGAGCTTCCATGACCTTTCCTTGTACAAGTTGTGCTAGCTTCTCCAGTATTGTGTACTGTCTTACCCTTCACCAAAGTTACCACTTATCTATTGTTTATTTAGTTTTTTGCCATCCCCATCACTCTCATCCCTTGTAACCATCAAAGATTCTTTTCGTGTGTAAACCTTTTCATGAGTTTTTATAGTAGTGGTCTCATACAATATTTGTCCTTTTGTGTTTGACTTATTTCACCCAGCATAATGCCCTCCAGATTCATCCATGTTGTGAGATGCTTTGCAGATTCATCATTGTTCTTTATCGTTGTGTAATACTCCATTGTGTATGTACCATAGTCTGCTTATCCATTCATCTGTTGATGGGCATCTCGGTTGTTTCCATCTTTTTGCTATTGTGAACGATGCTGCAATGAACATTGGTGTGCATATGTCTATTTGTGTGATGACTCTTATTTCTCTAGGATATATTCCTAGGAGTGAGATTGCTGGATTGTATGGTATTTCTATTTCTAAGGAAGTGCCATACCGTTTTTCAAAATGGTTGTATCATTTCACATTCCCACCAGCAGTGCATAAGAGTTGCAATCTCCCCGCAGCCTCTCCAACATTTGTTGTTTCCTGGGTTTTTTTTTTTTTTTTGATTGGTGCCAGTAATGCCGGGGTGAGATGGTATCTCATTGTATTTTTTATTTGCATTTCTCTAATGGTTAGTGATCGTGAGCATGTCCTCATGTGTCTGTAGGCCACTTGGATGTCATCTTTATTGAAGTGTCTTCCTTTCATTAGCCCATTTTTTAATTACATTATTTGACTTTTTGTTGTAGAGGTGTTGGATTTTTCTGTAGATTTTAGAGATTAGACTTTTGTCTGATTTGTAATAGCCAAAAATTTTTTCCCAGTCTGTAGGTTCTCTTTTTACTCTTTTGGTGAAGTCTTTTGATGAGCATAAGTGTTTAATTTTTAGAAAATCCCAGTTATCTAGCTTATCTTCTGGAGTTTGTGTGTTGTTGGTTATGGTTTGTATCATGTTAATGCCATGTATTAGGGCCTCTAGCATTGATCCTATTTTTACCTCTATGAACTTTATAGTTTTTACTTTATATGTAGGTCTTTGATCCATTTTGAATTAGTTTTTGTATATGGTGTGAGGTATGGGTCCTGTTTCATATTTTTGCAGATGGATATCCAGTTTTGCCAGCACAATTTGCTAAAAAGAGTGTCTTTTCCTCATTTGATGGACTTTGGGCCCTGGTCGAAGATCAGGTGACTGTAGGCAGATGGATTTACATCTGGGTTCTAAATTCTATTCCGTTGGTCAATGTATCTGTCATTGTACCAGTACCAGGCTGTTTTGACTACTGTAGCTGTATAGTAGGTTCTGAGGTCAGGTAGTGCGAGTCTCCTACTTAATTCTTTTGCTTCAATAGTGCTTTACTTGTCTGGGGCTTCTTCCATTTCCATATGAAGTTAATGATTAGTTTTTCCATCTCTTTAAAGAATGTTGTTGGTATTTGGATAGGGGTTGCCTTATATTTGTAAATTGCTTTGGGTAGAATTGGCATTTTCACAATGTTGAGTCTACCTATCCATGAGCATGGCAAGTTTTTCCATTTATGTAGATCCCTTTGGGTTTCTTGCAGTAGTGTTTTGTAGTTTTCTTTGGATAGGTCTTTTACATCCCTGGTTAGATTTATTCCTAAGTATTTTATTTTTTTAGGGGCTATTATAAATGGTATTGTTTTCCTGATTTCCTTTCCATTATTCTCTTTATTGGCGTATAGGAATCCAACTGATTTTTGTAGGTTTATCTTGTATCCTGCTACTCTGCTGAATCTTTCTATTAGTTCCAGTAGTTTTCTGGTGGGGTCTTTAGGGTTTTCTATGTATAGTATCATATCATCTACAAATAAGGACATTTTAACTTCTTCATTACCAATTTGGATGCCCTTTATTTCTTGCCTTATTGCCCTAGCTAGGACTTCCAGCACAACGTTAAATAGGAATGGTGATAAAGGACATCCTTGTCTTATTCTTGTTCTCAAGGGGAATGTTTTCAGTCTCTCTCCATTAAGAATGATGGCTGTTGGTTATGCTTAGATGTCCTTTATAATATTGAGAAATTTCCCCTCTATACCTATTTTATTGAGAGTTTTTATCAGGAGTGGGTGTTGGATTTGTCGATGCCTTTTCTGCATCGATTAAGATGATTGTGTGATTTTTTTCTTTCCTTTTATTTATGTGGTGGATTACGTTGATGGATTTTCTAATGTTAAACCATCCTTGCATACCTGGTATGAATCCTACTTGGTCGTGGTGTATTATCTTTTTGATATGATGCTGAATTCTATTGGCTAGAATTTTGTTGAGAATTTTTGTGTCTATATTTATGAGAGACATTGGTTTGTAATTTTCTTTTTTTATGGTGTCTTTGCCTGGTTTTGGTATCGGGGTTGTGCTGGCTTAATAGAATGAATTCAGAAGTATCCCTTCCTTTTCTATGTTCTGAAATAGTTTGAGTAGTACTGGTGTAAGCTCTTCTCTGAATGTTTGGTAGAATTCTCCAGTGAAGCCATCTGGGCCAAGGCTGTTTATAGTTGGGAGTTTTTGTTTTGTTTTTTAAATTGCCTTTTCAGTCTCTTGTTGTGGATCTGTTCAGATTTTCAACATCATTCTGTGTTAGTTTGAGTAGATAGTGTGTTTCTAGAAATTTATCCATTTCCTCTAGGTTTTCAAGTTTGTTAGAGTATAGTTTTTCATAATACCCTGTTATGATCCTTTTTATTTCACTTGGGTCTGTTGTAATGTCTCCCATTTCGTTTCTTATTTGGGTTATTTGCATCCTTTCCTGTTTTTCTTTTGTCAGTCTGACCAGTGGTTTATCAATTTTGTTGATCTTTTCAAAGAACCAACTTTTGGTTTTGTTTATTCTTTCTATTGTTTTTCTATTCTCTATTTCATTTATTTCTGCTCTAGGATCTTTATTATTTCCTTTCTTCAGGGCTGTGGGCTTTTTTTTTTTTTTTTTTTTGCTGTTCTCTTTGTATTTGTTCAAGTTGTGTATTTAATGTTTTGAACTTGTCCCTTTCTTTTTTTTTGATGGGTACATCTATTGCAATAAGTTGACCTCTGAGGACTGCCTTTGCTGTGTCCCAAAGGTTTTGGTATGATGTGTTTTCATTCTTGTTTGATTCTAGGGATTTTTTGATTCCATCTCTGATTTCTTGTATTTCACAGTGGTTTTTAAGCAGGAGGTTATTCAGTTTCCATGTAAATGAATTTTTTTTCCTGTTGTTAATTTCTACCTTGATGGCATTGTGGACAGAGAAGATACTTTGTATTATCTCAATACTTTGCATTTTGTTGAGGGTTGCTCTATGACCTAAGACGTGATCTGTTCTGGAAAATGTTCCATGTGCATTGGAAAAGAATGTGTACTTTGCAGCTGTTGGGTGGAGTGTTCTATATATGTCTGTGAGATCAAGTTGGCTGATCGTGACCTTTAGCTCTTCTGTTTCTTTGCTGAGTTTCTTTCTACATGGTCTGTCCTTTACCTAGAGTGGTGTGTTGAAGTCTTCTACTATTATCGTGGAACTGTCAATTTCTCTTTTCAGTGCTGCTAGAGTTTGTTTTATGTATTTTGGAGCCCTGTCATTGGGTGCATAGGTGTTTATTATGGTTATGTCTTCATGATGGATTGTCCCCTTTATCATTATATAGTCTCCTTCTTTGTCTTTTATGGTGGACTTTGTTTTAAAGTCTATTTTATCTGAGATTAATATTGCCACTCTGTTCTTTTTTGGTAGCTATTTGCTTGATATATTTTTTCCATCCTTTGAATTTTAATAAATCTATGTCTTTGTTTCTAATGTGTGTCTCTTGTAGATAGCATATTGATAGATTCTGTTTTTTTATACATTCTGTCACTCTCTGTCTCTTTATGGGTGCATTTAAGCCATTTACATTCAGTGTGGTTATTGATAGGTGTGAGTTTATTGCTGTCATTTTGTAGTGCTTTTTTTTGTAGTGCTGACATTTTCTTTCTTCCTCTTGCTCTCCTGTGCTGAATTCATTTTGTTTTTGGATTTTTTTTTCATTTCTTTTGTTTTTGTAGATTTTGTTTTTACTGAGACTTTATGTTTTTCTTCTTTATTTTGATGCGTAGGTTTGTTAACTTTCTTTGTGATTACCTGGAAATTTATCCTTATCTTTTTAGGTTTGAAGCAGTCTTTTATTACTTAGAATTGTCTTGCCTTCCTCTCCATTAGAAAGTTCTTTATCTACACCGTTTATTCTCTCTTTTATTGTTCTGATGTTGTCGTCATTTACAGATTAACCTCTCTGGTTCCCTGTTGTAATTCTTGTGGTTTTGGATAGTCCTGAGAGTTCATTTCTTAGGTTGGTATCTGGGTGGTATGTTGTTGCCTCCTAGATTCAGGCTGTGGGCTGATGTTTTTTCTCAAACCGAAGACTCCCTTTAATAATTCTTGTAAGTTTGGTTTAGTTTTTATTTATTCCCTTAATTTTTGTTTATCTGGAAATGTCCTAATTTCACCATCATATTTGAACAAGAGTTTTGCAGGATATATTATTCTTGGCTGGCAAGTTTTTGCTTTCAAGGGTTTATATATGTCATCCCGTTGCCTTCTTGCCTGTATGATCTCTGATGAATAATCTGGGCTTAGTCTTATTGTTTCCCCTCCATATGTGACTTTTTATTTTTCTTATGCTGTTCTCAGAAATCTTTGTCTTTGGTTTTAGCGAGTGTGATTATGATATGCCTTGGTGATTATCTTTTGGGGTCTATCCTATATGGGGTTTGTTGAGCTTCTTGGGTGGTCAGCTTTTCATCTTTCATGATATTAGGGAAGTTTTCTGTCAGCAAGTCTTCAATGGTCCTCTCTGTGTTTTCCGTTTTTTCCCACTGGTCTGGAATTCTGATCACTCAGAGATTTTTGCTTTTGATTGTATCCCACATAATTCTCAGGGTTTCTTCATATTTCTTCATTCTTTTTTCTGATTTTTCCTCAAAGTTGTATTCAAGTGTTTTTCTTTAATTTCACTAATCCTGTCTTCCATTGTTTCAAACATGTTCCTCAGCCCTTCTATGACAGTGTCCATTTCTGAAATCCTGTTGTTTATCATTTGGATTTCTTATTGTTTTTGTAAGATTTCTAGTTGTCTATGTATTTTGGCATTTTGTTCCTGTATTATTTTCCTAAATTCTTCCATTTTTGTATCTGTATTTTCCATGAATTTGTCTATTTTTTCCTCATTTTTGTCTGCTTTTTGCTTCAACTCTTGGATAGCTCTGAATATTAGAGATATGAATTCCCTATCAGGTAGTTCTAGTGACTTTTTTTCTACTGGAAAGTCATCTGGTGTTTTATTTTGGATGCCCACTGGAATCATCCTGTCCTGTTTTTTTTTAAGATATGTTTTGATATCGTCTGCTGTCTTCGGGACATTCAGTAGTTATTTTACTCATTTATTGATTAAGATTTGTTTATTTCGTCCTGCTTTTTTGTTTTATTTGGTTATGCCTGAGCAGGCGGGCTGCGAATTCTTCATTGTTTGCTTATCTGTAGGCGTGATACTTTTCACCTCCTTGTCCATGGGAAGTACCAGTTGCTCAGCTATGGCACAGTAGGGCAGGTCTAGCTGAAGGGGATGGGCTGGTATGGGTTGTTTGTGGCATCTACTAGGGCTGACAGGGCAGGCCAGGAATCAGTGCAGAGCAGGTTCTGGTAAGCCACACCTGTGGTGCTCGTGGGTGTGATGTTCGGCGCATGGTGTGGATAGGTAGGAAGAATGGGGGGGGGTTGTGATGTGTGGAACTAAGATGGGTATGGGAAAGAAGAGAGAGAGCAGAGAGAAACAGGAGCCAAAAACAAACAAACAAACAAAACACACACAAACACACAAAAGAATGCTAAAGGAGCTTGCCATTGGAATGGAGAGATGAGAGACCAAGAAATAGAGAAAAACAAAATGAAAAAAAATATAAATAAATAAATAAAAATTAGAAAAAAAAGACGAAAACAGCCCCCAGGGATCCTACTGGTGTGGCTGCAAAAGCCAGTAAATTTGCTTTCAGGCCCTGAAGTACAGAATGGCAGAAGGGGCAAGGTGTCACACAGCTCCAGGTATTCAGGAGACAGGAAAAGAAGGTAAGTATAAAGAGACAAGAGACTGAGAAATGAAGAAAGACAAAAAGGAAAAAAGAGGGAAGAAAAAAAAAAACTGAAATAAATGCCCCCAGCCATCCCACTGGCACGGCTGTGTGGACTGCGGAAGTGGCTTCAATACCAGACAGTATAGCCTGGCTAGAAGGGGCTACCAAGCAGTGAAAAGAAAAAGAAAACAAACAAACAAACAACAGAACAAAACAAAACAAAACAAACAAACAAAAAAGGCCCTGGGGATCCCACGAGAGTGGTGGCATGGATTGGGGAAGCAGTTCCCCAGATGAGGGACACTTCACAGCCTTTTATGAAGAAGCAAAGCTGGCACACAGAGCCAGGTATTCTAGAGAAAAGAAGGGGAGGTGGTGAGAGGCAGGGAAGAAACCAAAAGAATCAGAAAATAGCAACACCAGTAACAAGCAAATAGCAATGATGGAGCTGGCCAGTGTGGGCGGGGTGAATCCAAGTGGCACAGAGCCAGAGCTGGTGTCTCTTGGCCAAGAGACTGAGGCCAGTGGGAAGCGGTGGAGGCCAAGTGGGGTGAAGAAAGGTGGGGGGTGGGAAAGTATATCATTGTTTACGGGGTGCTCTGTCTCCTGCTGGGAGCTCCATGAAGCTGCTTTCCCACAGTCCCTATCCTCTGATCTCTGATGTGGGTGGGGCGAATCCAAGCAGCATGGACCTTGCAGTTCCTGTCCGGCCAAGCAACCACAGCCAGCTAGGAAGGGGCAGAGGCCGAGTGGGGGTGAGAATGATAGGGGGTGGGAAAGCGTATATTGCTGGTTATCAGTCGGTCTGCCTCCTGCTGGGAGTTCCATGAAGCTGCTTTCCTGTACTCCCTGTCTGTCAGTCTCTGACAGGAGTCCGATATGGTGGATCTGTGCTGCATTAGCTGATAGGGGACCTTCGCACTTATCTTACCTCACTCTGTGTTCTCTGTCAGTTTCTTATTCCATTTGGTACTTGGCTGAGTTCTTTATCTTTTCATTAGACACTTAGGGTTCCAGGGTTGACATCTGTCTCTGTTTTACTTAGTTTTTGGGTCTTTTCTGTGGAGGGATAGCATGGTGCTTCTGTCTATAGTGCCATGTTGACTCCACCTCCAGGTCTGGTTTCTTGACTGCTGCTACCTTGAGCATTGATTGTGGATCCAAGTAAAACAAAATCCTTGACAACTTCAATCTTTTCTCCATTTATCATGATGTTGCTTATTGATCTAGTTGTGAGGATTTTTATTTTCTTTATGTTGATGTACAATCGATACTGAAGGTTGTAGTCTTTGATCTTCATCAGTAAGTGCTTCAAGTCCTCCTCACTTTCAGCAAGCAAGGTTGTGCATCTACATATTGCAGGTTGTTAATGAGTCTTTCTCTAATCTCGATGCAGTGTTCTTTTCCTATAGTCCAGCTTCTTAGATTATTTGCTCACCATACAGATTAAGTATGGTAAAAGGATACAACCCTGACACACACATTTCCTGATTTTAAATCATGCAGTATCCTCTTTTTCTGTTAGAATAACTGCCTCTTTGTCTATGTACAGGTTCCTCATGGACACAGTTAAGTGTTCTGGAATTCCCATTCTTCACAATGTTATCCAGAATTTGTTATGATCCACACAGTCAAATGCCTTTACATGTCAATAAAACACAGGTAAACATCTTTCCGGTATTCTCTGCCTTCAACCAAGATCCATCTGATATTAGCAATGATATCCCTTGTTCCACATCCTTTTCTGAATCTGGCTTGAATTTCTGGTGGTTCCCTGTCGATGTACTGCTGCAACCACTTCAGAATTGTCTTCAGCAAAATTTTAATTGCGTGTTATATTAATGATATCATTTGATAATTTCTGCATTCAGTTTGATAACCTTTCTTTGAAATGGGTACAAATATGGGTCTCTTCCAGTTGGTTGGCCAGGTAGCTGTCTTCCAAATTTCTTGGTATAGACAAGTGAGCACATCCAGTGCTGCATCAGTTTGTTGAAACATCTCAGTTGGCATTTTGTCAACTTCTGGAGCCTTGGTTTTTTCCAGTGCCCTTAGTGCAGCTGGGACTTCTTCCTTCAGTACCATCTGTTCTTGATTATATGTTACCTCCTGAAATGGTTGAATGGGACCAATTCTTTTTGTAATAGTTACTCTGTGTATTCCTTCCATCTTCTTTAGATGCTTCCTGTGTCATTCAATATCTTGCCAACAGAATCCTTCAATGTTGCAACTCGAGGCTTGAATTTTTTCTTCAGTTCTTTCAGTTTGAGAAATGCCAAGTGTGTTCTTCCCTTTTAATTTTATGTCTCCAGGTCTTTGTACAGTTCATTATAATCCTTTACTTTGTCTTCTCAAGCTGCCCTTTGAAATCTTCTGTTCAGCTTTCATAATCTAGTTTTCCATTTTCTTTAGCTACTCTACATTCAAGAAGTTTCAGAGTATCTTCTGACATTTGTTTTGGTCTTTTCTTTCTTTCCTGTCTTTTTAATAACCTTTTGTTTTCTTCATGTATGATGTCTTTGATGTCATCCCACAACTCATAAGGTTTTCACTAGCCAGTTCTTTTAGATGTAGGTAGCCAAGTCTTTCTTTCTAGTCTGTCTTAATCTGGAAGCTCCATTGAAACATGTCCACCATAGGTGACCCTGCTGATATTTGAAATACTGGTGGTATAGCTTCCAGCATCACAGCAACATACAAGCCACTATCGTATGACAAACTGACAGATGAGTGGTGGTACTTAACACTAATTCACCTTTTATCTGAAAATAAGATAAACTGAATGGTTAATTAATGAAAAGCTCTTCTCAAATTCAGATTATTCAAATGATTACTATTCTTATCTCACTCTTAGGGTAAAAACAATCAAGAAATTAATAAAAATTTTCTTTCTTCAAAAATCCAAGTACTATGTCACTTATATATCACTTGTTCATTCAAAGATTACTTATTTCTACACAAAAATTTGCACACAAATATTTATAGCAGCTTTGTTCATAATTGCCAAAAATTGGAAACAACCAAGATATCTTTCAATAGATGAATGGATAAACTGTAGTATACCCATACAATGGAATACTCTTCAATGATAAAAAGAAATAAGCTATCAAGTATGAAATGACACGGAGGAATCTTAAAAGCATATTGCTGAGTGAAAAAAGTCAGTCTGAAAAGCTTATATGCTGTATGATTCCAACTGAATGAAATTCTGGAAAAGATAAAACTTTAGAGACAGTAAAAAGAACAGTCAGTGATAGCCAGGGTCTTAGGTAGAGGGATGAATCAGTGAAGCATAGGGGATTTTTTAGGGAGGTGAAACTATTCTGTATGATATTGTAATGGTGGGTACATGATATTACACATTTCTAAAACCCATAGAGCTATAAAACACAAAGAATGAACCCTAATATAAACTATCAACTTTAGTTAATACTAATGTATCAATATTGGTTCATCAATTATAATAAATGTATCACACAAATGCAAGATGTTAATTATAGGGGATAATATGTGTGTGTTGTGGGGAAGAAAGGGTACGTGAAAACTCTGTACTTTATGTTCAATTTTTCTATAAACCTACAACTGCTCTAAAAAATAAAGTCCATTAATTAAAAAAAATATTTTATTGAGTACCTACTATGATAACATGTTTCATACTTTGGGTATGTTATCAGGAGGAACCAGTACCTGGAGAAGGACATTATGCTTGGTAAAGCAGAGGGTTGGTGAAAAAGAGGAAGACCCTCAACGAGGTGGATTGACACAGTGGCTGCAACAATGGGCTCAAGCACAACAATTATGACGATGGTGCAGGAACAGGCAGTGTTTCATTCTGTTGTACATAGGGTCATTATGAGTTGCAATCAACTCGATGGCACCTAACAACAACAACAACACTATATCAAATGAAGTTGTGTGGCAGAGGATTGCAAATTTCAAAGAAGTGTCTGATGCTCCTGTGAGTATGATCATATTTTGGAACATTTCTGTCCAAAGGTTGCTATAGCTTTTTAACCGAATGAAACACTGTCCTGTGTCCTGCTTCTCACCATATCTAGTTAACTAATTGAACCTATTGTTGATTGCTTACGAAGCACAAGATGCTTTAGAAACTCTTTTCTGAAATTTTAATCCACTTTCCAATCAGGAGTCATCTGACATTCTTGAATTGACCATAATGTGTAATGCAGGAGAAAAAGAATGTTTCGAATCAAATAGATCCTGGTTTAAATTACAGCTCTTTCATTACTTGTCTCTTGGAAAAGTACTTAAACTTCTCTGCACCTTAGTTTTCTCATCCATAAAATAGACCCTTTTGTTTCTCACAGGGTTGATTGGAAAATTAAAATGAATGAAGATATGCAAAGTACATATCACAATTCCTGCCATGTACTGATAAATTAGCATATGGCTCTGTCCTCCTAGTCTGTCCCTAACTTAGAGAAAGGGGGGGGGGGGACTTAAATCATTGGAAACGGCTGGCATCCCTGCCCTGGCTTTTGGTGTCATTGCACTGAGTGACTCTGCACTTTATGACATGGTTCAAAGCACTTGCTCCCTAATGAGGTTGATCATTAAAAGCCCTTGGAAATGGGCCTGACCTTCAAGCTCATATTTTGATCTGAGATGGGCCTCAACCTCAGATTCTGATTCAGCAAGTTGTAATGGGAGTCCAGAACACTGTGTCTTTATAATAATAGGAGAGATTTTGGTGTCAAGCTAGGCTGGAAACTGCTGAAGTAAGAGGTAACTTCAAAGAACATGAAGACAAGAGGAGACTTCCCAACTCCCTAAGAGCTAATGCTTCTGAGGTAAACTCTTGGGACTATGAAATGGAAGCATGTGTGATTTTGTTATGGTTGTGGAGAAGATGGACATTTCTCAGCAGAATTTAAGGGTGCTGAGACCCATCTCGGAAGCTGAAGCTTGCAAATACAGGGTTGGAAAATGTAATCAGAGCCTGGAAGATGAGTTTCCTGACACTTTGAATAAAGAAGCTCCAAATGGCTCAGTACCTCTTCATCTTATAGGTGGTAGAGCTCCTTGTGGAAAGGAATGAAGTCAGAAAAAACCACTGAAACATTGGAGCATGGCAGAGGGAAGGGCTTGAGGGAAGCATCTCATAATGTGCCATCTAAAGAGATGGTGGAGTTCTCCACTATCCCTGCCCTGGAGTTGCAGGGAAATGAGGGATGGGGAGCAGAATCCCCCTCAGTTGCCTTCCCACATGGAATTTCTAACCTAATAGTTTTTTTTATCAATTGCTTTCAAGTCGTCTCCAGCTCATGGGGACCTCATGTGTGTCAGAGTAGAACTACACTCCATAGGTTCTCAATGGCTGTGATCTTTCAGAAGCAGACCGCCAAGACTTTCTTCTGAGGCATCTCTAGATGGACTTGAACTTCTAACCTTTAGGTTAGCAGCCAAGTGCTTTAACAGTTTGCACCACCCAGGGACTCCAATCTGATAGTAGGCTACTTTATTTAATATCCTACTTTTCAGTGAGTCGCTTGCGTACTGCTGAGGTCAAACATAGCAACATTTCTAGCAATTCTCTTTCCTTCATACCCTAGAAGAGCATCACATTCCAAAATGTGCTCATAGGAAAAGATGTTCATCAGTGTTGGGTAAACCAATTTTGGGAAACACTATGTTAACAAAGATAAACATGCTTCTTTACAGGGGGTTTTCTCAGATTCTTTAGTAAGTTAGTGCACACTGTGAATCTGGAAGAAAAGGATATAGTTTGTAGCACTTCTCACAATTTTTTGACCACAGTTCCTATATTAGTCAGCATTCTCTTGGTATTGAAGTGATAGAAATCCTATTTTGACAGGCATAAGCTATAAAGGGAACTTACTGGCTCACAGAATTGAGAACCCCAGGCATTGCTGAATGCGGGATCAAATGATGTCACCAGTGTCTATCTCTCTCCATCTCTTGGCTCAGGTTTTTCTCCAAGTTGGCTTCATTCTCACAGAGTCTCTCTATGTGACAGTCCTTTGAAGCTCCAGGCTTACATCATATCATAAAATATACAAAATTATATATAATATATATTATAAAGTTATAATTTCTGAAGTTTTTTTTTAATATCAAAGTCTTAATAACAATTTATGGTACTGGTACATGCTGGATTAAGATATCATGAAGCTGCCACAAGGAAGATGCCCCGAAGAAGTACATATGTGTTTGAAAACTCGACTTGCTTCCCAATTCCCTGACGTCTCCCTCATCCCCAGATTAGCCCTTTATTATTTACATCATATTTCCATACAGTTTCCAAAACCAATTGAGGCTACCATGAATTAAAGAAATAGGTTATCAATACATTAAGGTGATCATTCAATTTTCTAAACTCCATACTTTTATATTTAGAATGGAACTTTAAAAAAAATCTTAAGCTATTACTCTCTCTAACCTTTGACCATGAACCTATTTTAATTGAACCTTGTCAAAAAACTACAGAAGACATGCCAGTTGAAAACTTTTATTAGTTGTCAACTTTATTGCAAATTTATGACTAGACTTCAGATATATTTGACTGTGAATCATAGGATTCTTCATTAGTGTCCCAAATTGACTCTAAATCATCAGCTTCATGGCATTGGAGGGAATTGCTGAGCAGTCAATATGAAAGAGGCTTCTTTTTAGTTGGTCACTAGTAATCATTTTCATTTTGAAATGCATAATGGTAATGACTTTATTTTTACATAGCGGATATTTTGGGGGATTTTGATTTTTCTAACCTAAGGAAATTATTCTAGTAAGTTAGAAAATAAATTCCCTGGAGACTAGTCATTTCTCTTCCTATAAATTTACTGTGTCCTTATAGCCAGTTGGAGCCCTGGTGGTGAAGTGGTTAAGAGCTCAGTTGCTAACCAAAAGGTCAGCAGTTCGAATCCACCAGCCACTCCTTGGAAACCCAGTGGGGAAGTTCTACTCTGTCCTATAGGATGCTATGAGTTGGAATCGACTCAGTGGCAATGGGTTTGGTTGTCTTTTTTTTTAATGGCCAGCTAGGGAGAGAACCATAATAACAACAAAATCATTTGGGATTTTTATAAGTGAAGTCTCAAACATGTTTATCCATCCATTCCATGACGTTAGTTGGTATTCACTAGTAACAATATCCTGAGAGATTTCAACATTCTGCAGCAGTTTGTGAATCATCGAATAAAGATCATATTATGCCTAACAATAAAATAACAACCAAATATTATTTATTATATTGTTTGAAAACTAGTTTTCCACATAAAATATATATGTGCATCTTTTTGTGAGTTATCTGATTAAATAGAGCAATCTGCAAGATAAGATAATTATCTTCCACATCAAAAGTACTTACTGCATGCCGTCCAATATGCCAAGTTCTGCATTTAAATTATCTCATTTACTCCTCACAATGACTGCGTGAAAAGAGTGCCATTTTTAATCCCAATTTTACAGATGAGGAAACTGAGGCACAGAGAGTTTAGGTAACTTTCCCAATTTTATACAGCTTGCAAATAGCAGAGTAGGCGAGACAATCTAATTCCAGAATTAGTGATGTTAACCACTTTTAATATTATGATTGATTGTTTTACCTGTGAGTAGATCACTTGATATTACCTAAGGCACAACAGCAATGGGAACTTTCAGATTTAGTTCAAATGTAGGAGAGCCCTACCTTAAAAAAAAAAAAAAGAAGGAAAGAAAGAAAAACATACAAGAATTGCCTGATGGCTCAGTATGTTTTGGTTATTACATGGCTTTTTTCTTTCTGACTTTGGTTAAAAAGACTTTAACAAATCTTCCTTAAATAAGAGACCAAGTAAATAAAAATCTCATATTTGTACTGTTACACTAATAAGCCTAATAACAATAATCCACAAACATCTACAATCATAAAATAAAAACTTCATTACCATTTCAAACAGTCACTACAGACCCTCAGGTTAGCCAGTACACCCGCTGTGTCCGGGTGTATCACAACACAAAATAGCAATTCATTTCAGATTACCACTCTCTGTTAGTGACTCTTGCTCTCTGGCTCCCATCCCAAACACTCCTGCTGTTCAGGTCTATTGCTTCCTCTCACTAGAAGCCTTTTATTTCCTGGGAAAGCTTGAAAGACGATCTCTATGAAAAACCAAGCTTATCTTCTAACTTTTGATTTCCCACTATGAATCCTCCAACATTCTGTACATGCTTAGCCTTGCTTTCCCTCTCTCTAGTGGCATATAATATACATTTCTGGAAGGTGTATCGAATACTTCACCCAAAGAATGAAATAGAAGGAGTTAACAAAGCTTATACTATGTGGTGAACTCATAAAGAGAACTAGACTAAGATCCGGTTAATGAGCTTCTGTCTCCCTATAGGAGCTACAGAGTTGAGAAAACTTCCTCTCCATCATTCCTACCATGGGCCTCTAAATCATAAAATTCCGTATAAAATTACAGAGGGCTTCCCTCTGTGAGTTTATGGCCTCAGAACAGCAGGCTAAAAACCAGACTGGTAAAAAACGAAGGATGGTCTTTGAGCTACATGTAGCACACATACCAGTTTATAGAAATTTTATACTACTTGAGAGATCATACTTAACAGGCAGTTTATTTTTATGCCACAAAATATCTATTCTCTTTCATCTGGAGCCTAAACTTTTTTTACAATCCTGAACACAAGTGAAGAGAGGGAAGGAGAGGATATTTGATCTTAGCCGTACAGATGATATATAAGATTTTGGGAAAACATTGTCTTTTGGATTGACTCTTCCAGTGCAAAAACATAACCAAGAAATTGGTTTCTTTAGCTAGCTTATGGAAACCCAAGTCTATTAACTCTCAAAAGAGGGATCATTTAAACATTGCTTTGATTTCTAATCAGGTGTTAAAAAACATTGGGAAAAGTGTACTTTTTTTTTGTATTGTCTTCTGCATTGTTGTCATAACCCATTACCTTGTACAGACAGCCTCATACTGTTTTTCCTCCCTGGGACTCTGTTTACAAAGCCTCTTTAGTTCTGCATCTGGGAGACTTTTATGGAGAAGACAGATAAGTTACTAGAGCTGTGAGCTCACTTTGGTAACCATTTTCCCCCCGGAATGTGGCAACTGGTTGAACCTTAGGTTAACCCTAACAGTACATACCAGAGATATCTTAACTCTTTGAGGCCTTGTCTATTTAGACAGCTGTCAGTGAAAGAGGACGGCTGTCTGCCTGTTCACTTAGAATGGAACTATGCTGAGATAAAACGTGGCAGCCATTCATAACACCATACAACCATTTCCAAGCTGACTATTACACAAATGCAACTTTGTTATTACATGTCAAATTTACAAAGGCAGAGAAAGTAAGAGGGTAGAAGAATTTGTCTTCAGGGTTCCATAGTACATTACAGAGATAGCTATTGCAATAAAATTGGTAATAAACATGGTAATGGGCTCATTTTCATAGATTGAGATTTCATTAGTTGAGATTTCATTAATCTTCTCAAGGGCAGATTTAAATCTTGACAAGAAATTTGCCACAAAGAAGTATAGGCATTATAATATGAGGCAGGTAAATGGGACACCCTGAAAAGCTGATTCACTTTAATCACAAAAGTTAAAGGTAAGTTAATTT
This sequence comes from Dugong dugon, assembly GCA_030035585.1. Classification (NCBI taxonomy): domain Eukaryota; kingdom Metazoa; phylum Chordata; class Mammalia; order Sirenia; family Dugongidae; genus Dugong; species Dugong dugon. The sequence goes on from CM057465.1 coordinate 50,367,205, forward strand.
GTTATCTGTCCTGTTTTTTTCTCCACCGATTGTTGTTGTTGTTAGGGGCAATTGAGTTGGTTCTGACTCATATTGGCCCTATAGGACAGAGTAGAACTGCCCCATAGAGTTTCCAAGGAGCGGCTGGTGGATTTGAACTGCCAAACTTTTGGTTAGCAGCCATTTTCTCTTTGACAGCTAGCAAATAGTACTCAATGTATTTTTCAGAAGAATAAAGTGACACCTGTTTATGGAATTCACCTGCAGATCCACACACTGAGAGGAATTATGAATTTCTTTTAAAAATAAATTTAGGACAAATATAGATGTTTATTGGCGTGGTTAGAGTCATCACAGAATGCCTACCTGATCAACTTCTGGCACTCAATGCCTTTCTTTAGGAGACCCCAAGGAGTGAGTTGTAGTCATTTTGGGGACACCAGTGAACTACTTCTTATTTTTTTTAACAATCTTTATTGAAGAATATTTCACATAAAATACAAATCACCAATTTTAAGTGGACATTATGATGATTTTTTTTTCTCATTCCCTCTGCTCTCATACCCTGGTAACCACCAATCTTTTTTGTCTTGTTGAATTTACCTATTCTAGATATTTCATAAAAGTGGGATCATGTAATATTTGTCCTTTTATGTCTGGCTTATTTCACTTAGCATAATGTTTTCAAGATTCATCCATCTGGTGGTATGTGTCAGAACTTCTTTTTTCTTTATAGATGAATAATACTCCATTTTGTGTATATACCACAATTTGTTTATCCATTTATCTGTTGATAGCACTTGGGTTTTTTTCACCTTTTAGCTGTTGTGAATAACGCTGCAATGAACACTGGTATACATGTGTCTTTCCCAGAAGTAGAATTGCTGGATCATATGGTATATCCACGTTTGACTGTTTTAGAAACCACCGAACTGTTTTCCATAGCGGTTGCTCAATCTTATGTTCCCACCAGCAATGTTTGAGTGTTCCAGTTTCTCCATATTCTCGCCAACACTTGTTGTTTTCCATTTTTGTTTTTTGTTTTAATAATAGCCATCCTAGTGGATGTAAAGTGGTATCTTATTGTGATATCCCATTATGGTTTTGATCTTCATTATCCTGATGACTAATGATATTGACCATATTTTCATGTACTTGTTGGCCATTTGTATGTCTTCTTTGGAGAAATGTCTATTCATGTCTTTTGCCCATTTTTTAATTGGGTTGTTAGTATTTTTTTTGTGATTGTTGTTGTTGAGTTTTAAGAGTTCTTTATAAATTCTGGATAGTAAACCCTTTGTCTTAGTCATCTAGTGGTGCTATAACAGAAATACCACAAGTGGATGGCTTTAACAGAGAGAAATTTATTCTCTCACAGTCTAGGAGGCTACAAGTCCAAATTCAAGGATCCAGCTCCAGGGGAAGTCTTTCTCTCTGTGTCAGCTCTGGAGGAAGGCCCTTGTCATAAATCTTCCCCTGGTCGAGGAGTTTCTCAGCGCAGGGACCCCGGGTCCAAAGGATGTGCACTCCTGGCTCTACTTTCTTTGTGGTATGAGGTCCCTCTGCATCTCTGCTTGCTTCTCTCTTTTATATCTCAAGAGAGATTGGTTTAAGACGCAGCCTATTCTTGTAGATTGAGTCCTGCCTCATTAACATAACTTCCTCTAATCCTGCCTCATTAACATCATAGAGGTAGGATTTACAACACATAGGAAAGTCACATCAGATGACAAAATGGTGGACAATCAGACAATACTGGGAATCATGGCCTAGCCAAGTTGACACATATTTTTTGGGGACACAATTCAATCCATGACACCCTTATATGATACATAGTTTCAAAATATTTCCTCCTATTCTGTAAGTTGTCTCTTTACTTTCTTGATAATGTCCCTTGGTGCAGAAAAGTCTTTAATTTTGATGAAGTCCAGTTTATCTGTCACTTCTAGCTAGCTGCTGATATGGGTTGGTGGTGGTACTCAAGCCAGTATCAAGAAAAAAAAAATATTTCAAAGTCTTCCTACCATTCTGCGACTCTGCCCCACTGCTGTGATCTCTCATCTAGTCACCAGCGCTGAAGTTTTCTACTTTTTTGTTTTCTAATTTTTTCTGTGGGAGGTGGGAAGCATGGCGCTTCCTACTCTGCCATCTTAATTCTAGTGTCATGACTGCTAGTTCTTATGTGATGCCTTTCCGCTATGAATGTGAACTCTCAGAAACAAGAATCAATGTAAAGAATTGAGAAAATTTATGCTGAAAGCACTAGACTGAACCTTGTTTCACCATTCTAAGATATTGTGTTATAACACATTATTGTAAGCTTGTCATATTCATGTAGAAGTTTTGCATAGATTGGGTTCAAAATGTACCATCCTTAAATGGGACTAAGAAAGTTTACTGACTCTGAACACAAGTGGTCAGGATTCTGTGCATATATCAGTATCAGAGTGTGTTATATGAGGTCAGATTCTGGGAGGTAGGACAACTTGGAACAGAGAATTACAGTTGGCCGTCCGTATCCACGGGTTCTGCATCTGCGGATTCAACCAACTGCAGATTGAAAATATTGGGGTGGCGGGGAACCGAAAGTACCAATAAGCAACATTTGAATTTGCCGTGTGCCCAGCATGACACTGAGTCCACTTGAAGAAAGGGATGTGTAGGCACACCCTATTGTAACCTCCTGCCATTTCACAGGTCTTCAATCTCTCTCCAGCACTCGTTGATTGAGCATTGCTTGCCTTGCCCACGTAAATTAACCACTTGTGTTGTGGGCACCTTTGTTTCTGTGAAAAAAATGGCCCCTAAAAAGCAATTAAGTGGTCAAAGCAATCCCTCATAGGCTAAGAAAAAAACCAACTCATAGCAACACTATAGGATGGAGTAGAACTACCCCATAGAGTTTCCAAGGAGCAGCTGGTGGATTCGAACTAACTTTTGGTTAGTAGCCTGAGCTTTAACCACTGCACCACTAGGGCTCCCGAAAGCCTAAGAGGGAGCACAACATGCTATCTCTCCACCAGAAAATAAAAATCTTTGACAAGTGGCATGTCGCTTGCCAAAGTGGACCTTAAGGTCTATGAGAACAAATCAAGCAGTCGCACAATGAAGTAGAAAGAAGCTGAAATTTGTGGAAGTGTTAGTGCTGCCTCTACAACAGCAAAAATGGTCTCTCTGGTTTGTAATGAAGTGCTTGCAAAGACTGAGAAAGCGTTAAGTGTTAAGCATATGCATTAACAATGATTTACACAGCATTTACATTGTATTAGGTATTACAAGTAATCCACAGACGATTTAAAGTATATGTGAGGATGTGTGTAGGTTATATGCAAGTAATACGCCATTTTATATAAGGGATTTGGGCATCCGAGGATTTTGGTATCCGCCAGGGTCCTAGAACCAATCCCCCGTAGATACTGAGGGATGACTGTAGTCAATATTTGATGGCCTCCAACCTGTTACAGGACGTAACTTTCAGTACCTGGTGGAGAAACAGGATAGAATTAGAGAGTAGCTGGATAGTTTTTAGTAGAATAGTTAGAATACCAACTTAAAAACTAACAGCCCCTTGAAGGAGATAGAGACCACAGTCAAACTCTACAACAGGAAATGTGTGTGTATGTGTGTGTGTGTGGGTGCGTGTATACTCTTTGTATACTTAGAAAGTTTTAAATGTCTATATGTGCATGGCAATGTTCTAGGAATTGTATATAATAAATCAACCAAATAAAATCTATATTAGTTGGAAATTTACAGTTTAATTCAGAGGACAGAATTCTGATAGACGTACAAATGAATCAAACAACATAACCCTTTTTAAAAAAACCTTGATTTAAATAAGTAAATAATATTGATTTTTATACAAGATAGCATTAGATTCAAATTTCTTGCTTTTGTGATAACCTCTACTAAGTCTTTCAATTGTCTGATACTTATTTTATCCTTTACTTCTCTCTCTTCACATGCTATCTAGACTTTTATCTTTAAATTGGCCATGAAGACCCCTGTATAATTTTCATACTGACTTCTTGATAAGTAGAATTTCTTTAGCGCAATCTCTTTTTCCCAACATCCAGGTAAGCTTCCCTATAACTAAAAATGTCTTTTGATTTCTAGAGATAATTTATTCTAATTTGAAAAATTTCCCCACTTCTCAGAATCTCAGGGGTAGACTAAATTAACATTAATTGTAGAAAGGAAAATGTGTGTATATTAAGCTTCTGCTAAAGATAATTTGTAAGTTAGGGATGAGGGCAAAACTGGAAATGGGGGCTGGAGGAAGGGGATAATTAAAACCACTCTGATTGAAATATTTCAGCAAAATGAGAATGATCATTCACACCCTCAGGGAAAATTGCCATTCCTTCTGGATGGAATTCCTATTTTTGAGAACTGCAAATTTGCTAAACTAGTAGATTCATCCTAAATTAGCTTGTAAAAGGTTTGCAGTAAGCAACATCTCCAAATCATGGTCAAATGGCATTTTGTAATGGATATTCAGTGACAAAATCTCTTACATAGGTTAAAGTACAATTATGAAAATGTCTTCTATTTCCACAGGATTTTATTACTATGTTTTGCAATTTTAATATCAGATACTGATTGATATGAGCCAAAAAATAATGTATTTTTGTGTCTGGCAAGGACACCTAGCTTCTGTGCTTGAGAACCAGGGGAGGCTCCTCAAAAATATATGAGATTTTTCACTGAGTGAAAGCATTGCTAATGGCATGATTGATCATTGTCCTCATAACTTATCTCAGCAAGTCAAATGAGAACTATTTAATGCCTGTGGTGTGCAAAACCCTGTACTGTAATGATTAAAAAATGACATAATATTAGTTTAGCAAGAAAAAAAAGAAAAAAATCCTAGTACAGTGGGTGACACAGTAAGAGTTTAATAAAAATTAGTTTCTTTTCTGATTTTTAATGGAAGAGGGGAGGTTAGGATAAATGTAGGGAGAAATTAACTCATATTTAAGGAGAGGCCCTGTGATTTTAGGTGTTCTCAATGTCAAGGATGAGTAGCATGGATCTCTCTCTTCTCTCTTCCCAGCTCCATTGGTGACCCAGGGTGGAAGTTTACAACATGGCCAGTCTGGCTTAGGGGTATGGCGAAAGCAAAGCTTGACTCCTCTCATGAGAATCAGAATCCATAATCTTGTTCTCTTTAGTCCTATATTCTAACAGAGCTAAAAAACAATACAAATAAGTGGTGATTTTAGAAATCATCTTTAAATCTAAATTTTAGCAGGCAGAATTAGTATAGTCTTCTTCCCCTCCTAACAATTACACCTAAGTAGCCCATTACACTTTCATCTGGCAGAATCTGTTGGAAAATTATTTGGGTTGTTTTGAAATTTATACAGCTCAAGGTAAATTCCAAACAGGGTTATTAAACCACTGAAATTTTCAAGCTTACATCGTCCCTGATTTTTAAATAGCAGCCCCAAGGTCCCTGGGCCCCCTTCAAAGTTAGATTCCAACTTGGATAATTAGAGAAATTCTCACTCTCTTCCTGCCTTGAAGGAGATCCAGAAGCAATGAGTCAGTTTCTCTGGCCCCAGTTGGGATTCAACTCTTTATAACTTTATAACAACAATGGGATTAGTGCCCCAACAATAAAGCCTTTGGTTTGTTTTTCCTCCATAGATATGATGGATATGGATAGTCCGATGAATCATGAAGAGACGGAGCATTTTCTTTTTCTCCTTGAATTGTGTTGATCCTGTGATTTGTTTTGGCAATAGAACGTGGCAGAGGTGATGTTTAGAACCCTGAGAGAAGTCCAAGCCACTTGAGGGAGAACCCAGATGCTCCAATCAACAGCCCTGCTGAGCTTCCAGCAACATGCGAGTGAGCCATCTTGGATATTCTAGTTCAGTTGGGCCTCTGGATGAGTGCAGCCCTAGCTGACACCACATGGAGCAGAAGAACTGCCTAACTGAGCCCAGTTAACCCACAGTACCTTTAGGGATGAAATAACGAGTATGGTTGTTCTAAGCCACTAACATTTAGGGTGGTTTGTTATTCACCAAAACTCATGGAGATGTTAACATTCTCACCAAATTCTCTTTGACCCAGTGGCACTTATTTGCAAGCTATTCTCATCCTGCTTACCTTCACAACAAGGGTGAATAGATGTATTCTTGGTGGTTATGTTTTTGAATTATTATTTCCTCTGAATGTAACTGTTTTGAGTGAATAAAAATCAAAGTTGGGGCCATGGTAGCAAAAGCACACTGCATACGTAAATCACTGGAAAGGGAGAAAAGCCAAATGTTGTAAAGACAAGGGTTGACATTGGTGAAGGGGTCTGTGTGTGTGTGTGTGTGTGTGTGTGTGTGTGTGTGTGTGTGTGTATGTTGAGGTTTGCATCAGTATCATCTGGTCATTGTAACATGCCAGTACCCCCTAGGGGAAGCTCTTGGACTTCAAAATTCTACCCAGATTTTTTTGAGTTGCATGAGTAAGCTTTTATTATTTTCATATTGAATTAGAAGCTCTTTTTACATAAATACAATTTTCTTCAGCATCTGTTGACTTTTTTGGACCATGAAATTTAGCAGAAAATTAAAAGCATGAAGACTTGCATAGCATAATGCTGAGTTATGCAAGTTTGAAGTAAAATTTTATCTAACTCTGTCACAAAAATCTGGTTGTTTAGAAGCATAAGGCCCGTCAAGCTCACATTACTCACAGCCACATTTATGAATGCCACCTTGCTCTCCTCCTGAGATGATTCTGTTGTTTGTCAGTTTGATCGGCCAGTAGAAAATACGTTTGCCAATAGCCTGGCTCAGGCCCCAACTGCTTTTGGGCTCCTTTGACTGCTATGCCCCTTCTGGAGAGGACAGATTGCCAAAGAAGTAGCAGAAGTCAGGATAGAGTCAGGGTCATGAGAAAATAGACGTGGCATCAACCTTGGTGAAAATTAGTAAAGCACATCTTGGGTTGCAGATGTTAGGTACAAGGCCAAGAAATAGATCAGAGACAGTCATACTAGAGTTGACTTTCATAGGTCCTCAGTTCTCCATTTATCTTATGGTAAAGCAGTTATCATATTCCAAGAGGAGGACCAGGTTATTGTGGTATCCACTTAGAAGCAAGAGTAAAGGGTTGGATCTCAACTAAGTGGTACTGGCCTTTGGTGCAGGTCATTGAGCCAAAGATACTAAGTGAAGAAAGTATAGGTAATAAAGGAAGATGTAAAGTGTCAAGCCCAAGGAAGCAAGCCTAGAGCAAGAAAGTAACTGGCCATGAAGGGATGGTGACAGAGAGACAGGAACATCAGGTTTGGGAAGCAGAGGTTGGAAAGATTCCTGGATACAGATTGATAGAAATGGTGGGAGATTTTAAAATGTTATCTGCAGTCAAACCCATGGAAAAGGAGGAAGCAATAATAAATGAATAATTTCTTTTATAAGGATAAGCACAAAGTTGGTTCCTATGAGGTGGAGGTTAAAGATGTCCCAAATGTCCAATTTTTCCAAGCTGCCATACCACTCCATCATCTCTAACATCAACTACTCCCTCTCACCTCAGTACTCTCCCTCTTGTCTTTGGATTCTCTAATTTGCTGCAGCATCTCACAGAACTCTGGAACCGTATAAAGGAAATGGCTCACATGGTTGTGGAAGCTGGTAAGTCCCAGATTCATGGTCAGGCATAGACTTCTCCCTGGCCCTCAGTCTCTGCCCAAAGGCACTCAGCTTTCTCACTCCATGGTTCGGGAAGCCATCTGCGCTGTCTCCTTTGGGTCTATGCTGCTGGTCTCTCTGCTGTGGGTCTCTCCTTCTTTGGTGGTGGTAGGCTCTCTTCTCTGCTCTGGGATTGGCTCTTTTCTAAGGCAAAACTGACCAATTTACCTCGGTGGGTCACAATTGTTTGTACAGCCCCACCCAATTACCTGGGTGGGAGTCACAAGACCATGGCTAGAAAGGCCACACACAAAAGTAATTAATCACACTGCAAATAACAAGTACCAGAAAGAATACTGGATTAAGAACGATAAGGCATGTGTTATGGATTGAATTGTGTCCCCAAAAAGATATGTTGAAGTCCCCTGGTACCTGTGAATGTGGCCTTGTTTGGATACAGGGTCTCTGAAAATGTTATCAGTTAATACAAGGTCATAGTAGAATAGGTTGGGTGGTAATCTGAGTGATGTCCTGATAGAATAAGAGAACAGACAGAGGGACAAACAGCATGTGAGGCTGCAGCTGCAAGCCAAGGAACACCTGGACCTACTAGAATCTGGGAGAATCAAGAAGGATCTTTCCCTATAGACTTGGGAGAGAGCATGGCCCTGCCGACACTCTGACCTGGGAATTCTAGCCTCCAGTACTGTGAGACAATAAATTTCTGTTCATATAACCCATTACCATCAAGTTGATTCCTGCTCTTAGCAACCCCGTATGGCAGAGTAGAACTGCCCCATATCTTTCTCCCTTGGAGTGGCTGGTGGGTTCCAAAGGCCAACCTTTGGTTAGCAGCTGAGCTCATTAACCACTGCACCACTAGTGCTCATATAAGCCACACAATTTGTGGTACTTTGTTATGGCAGCCCAGAAAACTAATATAGTCAATAATATTTTTTTCAGATTAGAAGCTAACTAAGAGATCTTGATTAAGTCGTTTCATACCAAGAAATCAATGAGAAAATGAAAGGATAGGTATTTCTACCAATAATCAACTTTGAGTGTACACTTACTACTAGATTGTGTGCTACATTCCACAGGGGTGCTCTTCTGAGATGACTGGCCTATAGACTATGTATTCAAATTCTAAGTAGAGTCACTTCTTTGTCACTGGAGTTGTACTAAATCTAAGGTCCCATCTAGCTCTAACCCTATATATTTCTTTTATTTTAGTCTTGAACTTATGGGTCAAGAGTTTACTTTCAGGGTTGGGTTGGTTGTCAGCTGTCCGTCTATAAGAAGCTATTAGGAAATCAGATATCTGCTGTTATTGACATTAGAAATGGGAGCGACTCTTATTCTCACTCTAGGCCCCGATTACTGAGGGTTGGGAAGAACTTAGTCACAGTGTTCTTGAACCATCTTTTATGATGTAAAATGAGGGGGGACTGCCATCGGTGTGGGTGAAAGGTGAAGGTTTACCAAGACTGGGGGATCAGAATGTGTGGAGCTCAACTCTATCTCTCAATACTCAGAGTGAAGGGACTTGTTCAAGGGCGAGGGACAATTGATCTCTTCCTAAAAAGCACAAATTCCTGCAAGGCAGAGGTCCTGGTATGCCAGAGTTCTTTAGTAGTTCCCTGAGATAAAGAGGGAACACAGAGGACAACCATTTTACATAGACTAAGAAATATATAGACATACATAAATCATAGCAGTTGTCTTGACAGTTATTTATCCTCTGAGAGGCCAAAAATGTTCTGCTTTTCCCACCCAAATGCTGCATAAAAGTGTCCTGGGGTGCATATTACATTGAGGTAGTAGAGTCTCAATTTCCCTTTCCCATCCATAAGAGGATGGGAAAGTAGGCCCTAGATAAAGATTAAACTTTGCTTTTATGCTTAACAAATACAACATCAGCCTTATCAATATAGAGTTCTGAACATATTACAAAGAGCAATCCTAATCATCACCACCATTATTGCAACTTCAATTAAAGCTGCTTGGTTCATGCCAGGCTCTGTGCCAAATGCCAACATACTGCAACTCATTGAAAGCTCACAAGAATGCTGGGAGGTTGGTATTGGAGCCCTTGTTTCATAAATGAGAATTCTTTAGGCCAGCGGGCAAATGCAAAATATTTAACAACTAGTTTCTCAAGGCTACTGACAATCTGAAGCAACACACAGATATTCTAGTGTGAATAAGCAGAAAATGAGCCTTGCCTGAGGCTTTTACGAAACACCTTTATATTCTATCTTACTTTTTTCTTGGTTAATACCAGTTTTTTCTTCAAGTCTCAGTTTAAATGTTACTTTTTCAATGAGGCATCCTTTCCCTAAGGGCCTAGGTTTGTGCTCCCTCTGCTATGCTCTCATAACACAGTCCCTTCAAGGAAACCCTCTCACTACTGTTGTAGCTTACTTGCAGTCTGTCATCCTCACCAGAACAGTGTTCTAATCAAGTTCCTCATCTTGTCTCGTCTTGAAAAAGGGGTGAGCAGATGTATTCTTAGAGGTCTGTCAGTTATCTTCGACATTAGTTAAATTTTGTGTTTTCAATATGATTATAATCTAAAATCTACATCTATGTCTATGCCTATGTCGCATATATATGTGTATATATATACATATATCCATCTCTGAGGGGTGCAAAAGGTTAATGTGTTTGGCTGCTAACCAAAAGGTTGGAGTTGAGTTGACCCTGAGGCACCTTGGAAGAAAAACCTGGAGATCTACTTCCAAAAAATCAGCCATTGAAAAGCCTATCGAGCACAGATCTATTCTGACATACGTGAGGTCACTATGAGTCAGAATGACACTGCAGTAACTGGGTTTTGTTTGTTTGTTTATTTATCTATACATACATAGTGGTTAAGAGCTCAGCTGCTAACCAAAAGGTTGGCAGTTACACTCCACCAGCTGCTCCTTGGAAATCCTATGGGAATGTTGGCACTAAAAAAAAAAAAAAAACCAAACCTGTTGCTGTCAGGTTGATTCCGACTCATAGCAACCCTATAGGACAGAGGAGAACTGCCCCATAGAGTTTCCAAGGAGTGCCTGGTGGATTCGAACTGCCCACCTTTTGGTTAGCAGCTGTAGCACTCAACCACTATACCATCAGGGTTTCCTGCTGGCACTAAGTGGCCTTTAATTATTATGGTTTAATGAGAGTAGAAGAGAGATGAATTCAACATGGAAAGAATGGACTTGTGCCAAGTGAAGATCAAATAATGTCACAGTGTGCTCATACACAAAAATTTTATAGGTACTCTCCTAGAAAAAAACATGGCGGGACATGGCACACTGTTATGGGACTGGAGCACTTCTGAGTGGCAGTTGTCTTTAGCAAAATGTCTTCAATTAATGACGCTAATTTGAATTTTACTGGTATTGAAGTTCTGTTTGTATTTATTTTATCATTTTGTTATGTTTTTTATAATTGTATAAGAGCTAAATGCATATCTAGTTTAATGTTTATATATTTTGAGGTAACACTGGAATACAATTAGATTAAACCAATACCGGGGATCTGGGAAAATTTATTTTTTGCCCTTAAAAAGATTGTTGTATTCCCCAAGTTTGAGAAACACTGTATGAGACAGTAATTTCTATTAAGGCAGGTGTCTTAGTCATCTAGTGCTGCTATAACAGAAATACCATAAGTGGATGGCTTTAACAAAGAGATATTTATTTTCTCACAGTCTAGTAGGCTAGAAGTCCAAATTCAGGGTGTCAGCTCCAGGGGAAGGCTTTCTCTCTCTGTCGGCTCTGGAGGAAGGTCCTTGTCCTCAATCTTCCCCTGGTTGAGGAGCTTCTCAGGTACAGGGACCTCAGGTCCAAAGGATGCGCTCTGCTCCTGGTGCTTTTTTCTTGGTGGTATGAGGTCCCCAACTCTCTGCTTGCTTCCCTTTCCTTTTATCTCTTGAGAGATAAAGGTGGTGCAGGCCACACCCTAGGGAAACTCCCTTTACCTTGGATCAGGGATGTGACCTGGATAAGGGTGTTACAATCCCACCCTAATCCTCTTTAACATAAAATTACAATCACAAAATGCAGGACAACCACACAATACTGGGAATCATGGCCTAGACAAATTTATACACACATTTTTGGGGGGACATAATTCAATCCATGACAGCAGGACTTCTGATTCTGTTGCTCACAGCTGCATCCTGACCTGGTAGTTATAAAGTATGTGCTTTATAAATACTTGGTGAATAAATGGGAGACTAAATATTTTATTGATGGACTTTTTTTTTCCTAATCAGTCCTCCTGTATGAGTTCCATTCTCTGAGCTACACAATGAATGAGCATTGTCCTATCTGAATTCTTTTCTCTTCCTGCTAACTTAATACCGTGCCCTGTATTTCATCTGTTCCTGACAGCACCCTTGGTAATCCCCACTTTACTGTCAGTCATTCTGGGCCAGTCTCACAGAGTCTCTGACAAAAAATAGATATGCTGATTTGTAAAATGAGTCATCTCCAGTCTCTTTTTCGTATCAAACATTCTTAGAGCACTTCGTAATATGATCCTCTTTTCTAAAACTTTTCAGCAATTTTAAAGGCACACACCTTTGCATGAGCATGCTTAGAACATTATATCTGATGAAAACAGACTGCAGTAACACAAGAGATTTATTTGACACCAAGTCACTTAAACCCCAAAGTAAGAAAGAAAACAAAATAGGTTTAATGTTTCTTAAATGCATTAATGTTGAGATAAATCCCATAAAAACAAAAAGTTGGGAGAGACAATAATAAAAGCTAGACGATGTCTTTAAATGAACAATGTTTTCTCCTTGAGCAAATTGCTAAAATAAGCTCCACTGAAACAATCCCTCATATTGTGTCTCTATGCAGGCAAAAGAATATAGAGATAGAGATATTTAATGGTCTTGGATTAAATATTAGCACTCCACATTTCTAGACACTTTCTTTGAGCCTTTTATTTAATTCTCACAGGGTTGGTGTGATATAATATACAGGTGGAAGGTTTTTCCAACTGGAAAAGACTACATTTATTATACATGTTTTGAAAACAATTGGTTAATATACTTGATTAGCTGCTAATCAGACCTGCTACTGATAGGTTACTAAAACTACTAAAAGTAATCGATCATCTGAATTACTTTCCTACCACTTTCAAACAGATTTGATAATTATACCCACCCTGAATGACTGTCATAGAGGCTGAACAGAAGACAGAGTATATTAGGGCACCCATTTCACTGTGTTTTATTTATCATTTACTTGGAGTATTACATGTGCACTTGTGGTCTTGTCTACTTGGTATCAGTTAAAATTATTTTGAAATATCATTGCCTAACATTATTCAGATTATGAAGATACTAAAAATATAGATTAAAGTATCAATCAAATAATGTAATAGAACAAAATATGGCATATAATAATTTTTTTTTCTAAAAAAGTGTTATTCTCGTTCTCTATGAATTAGGTTTGTGACAGATGGGAGCTAATATGGGTCATCTGGTAGTAGGAGGCTGCCATTATAGCAAACACCTGTTCAAGGGTATGGTCCTACCCCCACCACCTTCTCCTCTTCATAGTAGTAGAAAAATTAGCTCAAAGAAAAGAAAAATATAACAAACAACAACAGGAATGCAGGAGCAATGGTAGTCATCCTTGTATTTTTATGTGATTCCTTATGCACTACCTATATCACAACTATGAGGCAGTAAGGCCACAGGGTCTTCTGACAAGGAGGAGGCAGAAGAACTGTGTTTTGGGTTACTCTGCCTTTTACTGCCATAAAATCTAGGCAATCATTTTTTTTAAACCTCATTGTCCTCAATTGTGATTGGAGGGCTCACTAAGAAAATGTATATGAACTTTATGAAACAGTACACAAAAACATGAAGTTAAAGAATTTTATTAAAGCAGGGTTCCCTAGAACGTGTCCCATACTAGTAGTACATATTTTGAAAATCAAAAAGAACATAGAAAAGAGCATTTCTCAAACTGTTTTGCCCTGAGAAATTTTTCATGAGTCAAATCCAGTGTAATTATGTTCAACTGAGACTGCCTACAAAATCCCCTGAAAGGGCATGGCAGGGCTCCACCTCTCTTAAGGCAGAATGGCTAGTGCAGTGGTTGAGGCAGGTAAGTCTCTTCATAACTTAGTCTGATACGTACCCTAATTGTGAACATCTGCTCTAAGCAGAGGTTTTTAGAACCTCTGTGTAAGTAAGAACTACAGAAGTGTGTTAAATATTCAAATGTTCCACCCTGAAGATTCTGATTGAATAAGTTTGAGATTGGGGTCCAGGAATCTCATTTTTACTGATGCACTCTGATACAGGTGATTTTGATATACAGTTCTATGGACCAAGTTTTGAGAAACATGGGTCTGTGGTTCTCTCTCTAGTTGCATATTAGATTCACCCAGGGAGCTTTTATAGTCCACTGTAACTCAGGCATCATCTGTAGAGAATCTGATTGACTGATTGTCAAACTGAGAATCTGATTGCCTAGGGTAATAGCTGAGCATCTTCAGGTGAATCTAATATTGAGTCAGGGCTGAGAACCACTCATCTAGGGGACTCAAACTTGCCAAATGATAAGGTTCACTTGAGCATGCTTGATAAAAGAACAGATTGATAGCCCAGTCCCCACAGGCTCTAACTTAGAAGGTTTGAGGTGAGGTCTGGTTGAAGTATAGGAAGCCATGCTTCTAATAAGTAGGGCTTCAAACCAGTTTGTTCTGGTTCAAAGCCCTGCTGAGAATTTGCATTTCTAACAAGTTCCAGGTGATACTAATGCTGCTGCTTAGGGACCATTGCTGAGAATCATTAGTAGAGCAGTGGTTCTCAAAATTTATTACACATAAGAATCACCTGAGGATCTTGTTAAAATGTAAATTCCGACTCAGTATATCTGGGGTGGAAATGCAAATTATCAGCAGGGGTTCGAACTGGAACGAACTGGTTTGAAGCCCCTGCTAATAAGTTAAAAGCTGATTCTCATCATTAGGTAAGTTTGAGGTAAAAGATATTAGATAACATAGATAAGTTGATAAGATGACTCACTATCATGGTATAAAATGGAACAGAGGTCTGGAGTGGTGAAACCATGGTTGAGGAAGATTTGCTAAAAAAGAAGGAAAGGCTAGAGCATTGATAGGGAAGGTGAGCTTGTGAGCCTTATGAGGGGGATGGAGATGAGGGAGGTCTAAGTGGTTGGAGGATATTAAGAGCCATAAAAGGAATTAAGAGAAAGTCTTAGGCAGATTTTTCTATTTTGACATTTTTTGCACAGCCCTGGAACCTCAATAATACCAATGGAAAGAGCTTTGAATTCTACCAGAGTAATGTCTAATTTATGGGGACCTTGTTGGTTCAGTGGTAGAATTCTCGCCTTCCCTGAAAGATACTCAAATGCAGTTCCCAGCCAATACACTTCATGCAATACACTGTCAGTAAGTGGAGGCTTGTGTGTTACTATGATGCTGAATAGGTTCGCTGGAGCTTCCAGACTAACATGGACTAGGAAGAAAGGGTTAGTGATCTACTTCTGAAAATCAGCTGAAGAAAACCCCATGGATTAGAAAAGTCTGATCTCTAACTGATCATGGGGATGGCATAGGACTGGGCTGCATTTCATTCTGTTGTGCATGAAGTCACCATGAGTTGGGGCCAACTCTATGACAGCTAGCAACAACAATGTCTAATTTATGACAAAATCAAACATTTTTAAAAAGTATATGATTTTTAAATTTAAAAAATTAAATAATTAAATTATTGTATATAGTGCCTTTTTGACTCCTGAGGATACACTGTTTTCTTCAGATTTTAAATCGCCATGAGTCAGAATCAACTCTACGGCATCTAACAACAAAAACAAAGTATTTATGAAAGAGAGTCTAACATAGAACTCTGTGACTCTCTTTATTACTTTTCTAGGTAGTGCCCTGGGCATTAAAATTTGTGTGTGTGTGCCTGTGTGTGCCACAATGATCCTGTTTCATTGCCAAATTTTATTATAGTTTTAGAATTTTTAGGTTTTTAAAACTATATTATCATAAATCACCTCCAATAATCAGGGTACAATATGGTCTCTGTGTGTGTAGTTCCTGGGAGCCAGACGGCAACAAAATGTTATGGAAATGCTCACATATATTCCCCATCTTGGTATACTTAGAGTCAACTGGAATATCTAATGTTCATAAAAACTTAACAAGATTGATGCTAAACATATTTGTTTTAAGATGCTTTGAGTACTGAACATTCTCAGAGAAATTATTAAAGTTACATTTATCTGAAATGGGTTTGTTCATCATGAATTCACATGGTTTGCAAAGTAGCAAAAAGGATGGAAAAATATGAAACGGTTAAATAGTGATTCAGTTGTTTAGATGTCTCAAATGTTCTTTTTTACCATTCCATGACTCTGGAGGAGGCAGGGCCAAGATGGCGGAGTAGTCAGAAGCTTCTGGTGGACCCTCGTACAAAAAAGACCCCAAAAAACAAGTGATTAGATTATATATGGCAATCTGGAAGCCCTGAACATAAAAGGCAGAGTTGAGGAACCGGACTGAGTGGCAGCAGGAGGGAGAGATGGTTTGGAAGCAGCGAGGAGTTGCCAGAACTGACCCAGTGAGAGCATGAGCCCTTCAGGCCTGATCAGCTCAGCGGTGAGTGGTGAGGCAGAAAAGCAGCCATGCTTGGGAGGCACGTTTTCCGCACCAGGAGAACGCAGCACCAGAGACTCTACAAGGCCACCCAGAACCACTGAGAAGCAGCCCTCCGTGAAAGATAAGTATTTGCATACGGCTTACTGCAGAGATCAAAAACACCTCCCTTATGGAAAAAACTCTCTCCCATTTACCTCCCCGCTCCCTGTTCTGCAGTGGGTCCCAGACCAGCTTCAGCAATTGCTGAGTCTCCTGGGCTGGAAGTAGGATCCGACACATGCCCAGAGCCATTCTCTCTACCTCAGAGAGTGAACAAACTAACAAACAGGGGAAAACATAAAGTGCTGGGTCCCCTAAGCCAGGAACCCAGGATAGGCACAGTTCCTTTGCCTAGGCACAGGTATAAGGGATCCATGGATTTGGAGTGCCTTTCCCCCAGCATAGACTTGTGTGTGCCCGTCTCAACAGCGTAGGCCCTCATTACCACAGTATAACAGGGTATATACCGTAAGTCTGAATTCAACTGTTTCAGCTGTGAAGGGGCAGGTTCGTGACATTTGACACTGCTCTGCCCATTAAGGAGGGTCGTTACATACCCACATCCGGGGCCTGAGAACTGGTGGCTCCACCCAAGCCACCTAGCCACCTGCGATAGGGGCCCATGAATAAGAGGTGCCCCCCAGTCCTTACAGCCAACAGCATTAGGTGCTCATAGTCCAGCTGCAAAACCCACTCACCTATGCTTTCTAGGGAACAGGGACATGCCTTCCTCCTGGACACTTGGGGGCAGCTGTCATCCTACTTCCTTGCTCAGAGTGTGTCCCCCTGCTGCATCCAGATGCCTAAGCCTACATCAATCACCCATGCCTGTCTAGGACTGTAAGTGAGAGCCTACACCACACACTTGGTGGCTCTCTACCTGGGCACCTCAGTTGAATCCATACAGGAGGAGTCGGTAGACTCCTGAGCTCACGTACATAGTAACAGATCTAACCACCTGGTCACAGGACATTAGAGCTTCAAAGGTGCTAATAATCAAACTAGCTCATATCAAAACCAAACAAGAAGCTAGGACACAGTAAGGAAACATAAAATAAATAAATATAATAACTTATTGAGAGCTTGGAGAGAACACTCAATATCAAATCACATAAAGTGGCAATCCATGATGGTTTCAGCAAGCTCCCAAAATAAAGAATCTAGAAATCTTCCAGAGGGGGAAAATTTATTGGAATTACTGGAGGCAGAATACAAAAGATTAATATACAGATCTCTTCAAGAAATTAGGAAGGAAATTAATCAAAATGCAGAACATGCAATAGAGGAAATTAAAAAGATTAGAGAAGAACATAATGACAAATTTAACAGGCTGCAAGAATCCACAGAGAGACAGTAATCAGAAATCCAGAATATTAACAATAAAATTTCAGAATTAGACAACTCAATACAAAGTCATAGGAGCAGAATTGAGGCAATGGAAGTCAGAATTAGTGAGATTGAAGATAAAGCACTTGACACCAACTTATTGAGGAAAAATCAGGTAAAAATACTAAAAAAAAAAAAAAAGAAGAAACCCTAAGAATTATGTGGGACTCTATCAAGAGGAATAACTTATGACTGGTTGGAGTACCAGAACAGGGTGGGGGCGGGGGGAGGATAACAGAAAATACAGAGAGAATTGTTGAAGATTTGTTGGCAGAAAACTTCCCTGATATTGTGAAAGATGAAAAGATATCTATCCAAGACACTCATCGAACCCTACATAAGGTAGATCCCAAAAGAAAGTCACCAAGATATATTATAATCAAATTTGCCAAAACCAAAGATAAAGAGAGAATTTTAAAAGTGGCTAGGGATAAACAGAAATTCATCTACAAAGGAGAGTCAATAAGAATAAGCTTGCACCACTCAGCAGAAACCAGACAGGCAAGAAGGCAATGGGCTGATATATATAAAGCCTTGACGGAAAAAAAATGGCCAGCCAAGAATTATATATCCAGCAAACCTGTCTCTCAAATACGATGGCGAAATTAGGGCATTTCCAGATAAATAGAAGTTTAGGGAATTTGCAAAAACCAAACCAAAATTACAAGAAATACTAAAGGGAGTCCTTCAGTTAGAAAATCAGTAACATCAGATAACAACTCAAGACCAGAATACAGGAGAGGGCAACCAGATATCAACCCAGATAAGGAAGTCACAAAAGTAAATCAAAGCTAAAACACTGAAAATAGGGAAGCAGATGTCAATATGTAAAAGATGACAACATTAAAGCAAAAAAGAGGGACTTAAAATATGTAGACATAGATTTTTCATATAGAGAGGAAGTCAAAGTGATAAAAAGAAATAAAAGACTGGTATAAACTTAGAAAAACAGGGGTAAATATTAAGGTAACCATGAAGGAAACTAACAATCCTACAAGTCAAAATAAAAAAAAACTAGAAAAATATAAAGACTCAGCAAACACAAAATCAACAACAATGAAAAAGATGAAAAGAAACTACATAAAGAAAAATAACTCAGCACAGGAAATTAAGTGGAACAAAGAAACAATGAAAAACAGACCCAAAAGACATCAAAATGATAGCACTAAACTCATACCTATCAATAATTATGCTGAATGTAAATGGACTAAATGCAGGAATGAAGAGACACAGAGTGGCAGATTGGATTAAAAAAACACAATCTATCTATATGCTGCCTACAAGAGACACACCTTAAACTTAAAGACACAAACAAACTAAAACTCAAAGGACTGAAAAAATATATCAAGCAAACAACACTCAAAAAAGAGCAGGAGTAGCAATACTAATCTCTAACAAAATAGACTTTAAAGTAAAATCCACCACAAAGGATAAGGAAGGACACTATATAATGATTAAAGGGTCAATACACGAGGAGGACATAACTATAATGAATATTTACGCACCCAATGACAGGGCTCCAAAATACATAAAACAAACTCTAACAGCACTGAAAACAGAGATAGACACCTCTACAATACTAGTAGACTTCAACACACCACTTTCGGTGAAGGACAGAACTTCCAGAAAAAAGCTCAACAAAGACACGGAAGACCTAAATGCTACGGTCAACCAACTTGATCTCATAGGCATATATGGAACATTCCACCCAACAGCAGCCAAATATACTTTCTTTTTCAATGCACATGGAAAATTCTTCAGAATAGACCACATATTAGGCCATAAAGCAAGCCTTAACAAAATCCAAAACATCGAAATATTACAAAGCATCTTTTCTGACCATAAAGCCATAAAAGTAGAAATCAACAACAGAAAAAGCAAGGAAAAAAATCAAACACATGGAAACTGAACAATGCCTTGCTCAAAAAGTACTGGGTTATAGAAGAAATTAAGAATGGAATAAAAAAATTCATAGACTCAAAAGAGAATGAAAACACATCCTACCAGAACCTTTGGGACACAGCAAAAACACTGCTCAGAGGTGAGGTTATGACAATAGATGCACACATCCAAAAAGAAGAAAGGGCCATAATGGAAACATTAGCCCTACAACTGGAACAAGTACAAAGAGAGCAGCAAAACAAGCCCTCAGGCCCCAGGAGAAAGGGAATAATAAGAATTAGAGCTGAATTAAATGAAATAGAGTATAGAAAAACAATTGAAAAAGTTAACAAGACCAAAAGCTGGTTCTTTGAAAAGATCAACAAAATCGATAAAGCATTGGCCAAACAGACAAAAGAAAATCAAGAGAGGAAGCAGATAACCCATATAAGAAAAGAAATGGGTGATATCACCATGGACCCAACTGAAAGTAAAAGAATCATAAAGAATACTATGAAAAATTGTACTCTAACAAATTTGAAAACCTAGAGGAAATGGACAAATTTTTAGGAACTAACTACCTACATAAACTAACACAAACAGAGGTAGAACAACTAAATAAACCTATAACAAAAGAAGAGATTGAAAAGGTAATTAACAAACTTCCAACAAAAAAAAGCCCTTGCCTGGATGGTTTCACCAGAGAATTCTACCAAACTTTCAGAGAAGAGTTAACACCACTATACTAAAGGTATTTCAGAGCATAGAAAAAGATGGAATACTCCCAAACTCATTCTGTGAAGCAAGCATAACCCTGATACCAAAACCAGGTAAAGACACAACGAAAAAAGAAAATTACAGTCCAATATCCCTCATGAACATTGATGCAAAAATCCTCAACAAAATTCTAGCCAATAGAATTCAAGAACGTATCAAAAAATAATTCACCATGATCAAGAGGGATTTATACCAGGTATGCAGGGATGGTTCAACATTAGAAGAACAATCAATGAAATCCACCCCATAAATGAAACAAAAGACAAGAACCACATGATCTTATCAATCGATGCAGAAAAGGCATTTGACCAAGTCCAACACCCATTCATGATAAAAGCTCTAAACAAAATAGTAATAGAAGGGAAATTCCTCAATATAATTAAGGGCATTTATACAAAGGCAACAGCCAACATCATCTTAAATGGAGAGACTTTGAAAGTATTACCCTTGAGAACGGGAACCAGACACGGATGCCCTTTATCACCACTCTTATTCAACATTGTGCTGGAGGTCCCAGATGGAGTAATTAGGCTAGAAAAAGAAATAAATGGCATCCAAATTGGTAGGGAAGAAGTCAAAGTATCTCTATTTGCAGATGATATGATTATATACACAGAATACCCCAAAGAATCCACAAGAAAACTACTGAAACTAATAGAAGATTTCAGCAAATTTCAAGATACAAGCTAAACATACAAAAATCAGCTGGATTCCTTTACACCAACAAAAAGAACTTCAAAGAGGAAATCACCAAATAAATACCATTCACAATAGCCCCCAAGAAGATAAAATACTTAGAAATAAATCTAACCAGAGACGTAAAAGATCTACACAATGAAAACTAGAAGACACTACTGCAAGAAACCAAAAGAGACCTGCATAAGTGGAAAAATACACCTTGGTCATGGACAGGTGGACCCAACATTGTGAAAATGTCAATTCTACCAAAAGCATTCTACAGATACAATACAATCCCGATCCAAATTCCAATGGCATTTTTTAATGAGATGGAGAAACAAATCATCAACTTCATATGGAAAGGGAAGAGGCCCTGAATAAGTAAAGCATTACTCAAGAAGAAGAACAAAGTGGGAGCCTCACACTACATGATTTTAGAACCTATTATACTGCCACGGTAGTCAAAACAGCCTGGTACTGGTACAACAAGAGATACATAGACCAATGGAACAGAATTGAGAATCCAGACATAAATTCATCCTCCTGTGAGCAGCCGATATTTGACAAAGGCCCAAAGTCTGTTAATTAAGGAAAAAACTGTCTCTTTAACAAACGGTGCTGGCATAACTGGATATCCATCTGCAAAATACTGAAACAAGACCAATACCTCACACCATGCACAAAAACTAACTGAAAAATGGATCAAAGACTTAAATATATAATCAAAAACAACAAAGATCATGGAAGAAAAAATAGGGACAATGCTAGGAGCCCTAATACATGGCATAAACACAATGCGAACAATAAGTAACAATACAAACAATAAGTAACAATGCCGAAGACAAATGGGAGCTCCTAAAAATCAAACACTTATGCTCATCAAAAGACTTCACCAAAAGAGTCAAAAGACAACCCACAGACTGGGAAAAAATTTTGGGCTATGACAAATCCGATCAGTATCTAATCTCTAAAATCTACAAGATACTGCAAAACCTCAACAACAAAAAGAAAAATAACCCAATTAAAAAATGGGCAAAGCATATGAACAAGCACTTCACCAAAGAAGATATTCAGGTGGCTAACAGACACATGAAGAAATGCTCACGATCATTAGCCATTAGAGAAATGCAGATCAAAGCTACAATGAGGTATCATCTCATCCCAACAAGGCTAGCATTAATAGAAAAAACACAAAATAATAAATGTTGGAGAGGTTGTGGAGAGACTGCAACACTTATACACTGTTGGTGGGAATGTAAAATGGCACAATAACTTTGGAAATTGATTTGGCCCTTCCTTAAAAAGCTAGAAATAGAAGTACCATAGGATCCAGCAATCCCTCTCCTTGGAATGTATCCTAGAGAAACAAAAGCCATCACACAAATAGATATATGCACCTATGTTCATTGCAGCACTGTTCACAATAGCAAAAAGATGGAAACAACCTAGGTGCCCATCAGTGGAAAAATGGATAAACAAATTATGGTCTATACACAGAATGGAATACTATGGAATGATAAAGAACAATAATGAAGCCATGAAACATACCATAACATGGAGGAAGCTGGTGGTTATTATGCTGACTGAATTTAGTCAGTCACAGAACGACAAATATTGCATAAGACCACTATTATAAGAGCTCAAAAAAAGGTTTAAACACAGAAGAAAACATTCTTTGATGGTTACTAGGGTGAGGAGGGAGGGTAATGGTATTTACTAACTAGATAGTAGATAAGAATTATCTTAGGTGAAGGGAAGGACAGCACACACTACAGGAGACGTCAGCACAACTGGACTAACCAAATCTAAGAAGTTTCCTGAATACAATCAAACACTTTGAGGGACAGAGTAGCAGGGGTAGGGGTCTGGGGATCATGCTTTCAAGGGACATCTAGGTCAATTGGCATCACAAAACTCCTTAAGAAAATGTTCTGCATCCTACTTTGGTGAATGGCGTCTGGGGTCTTAAATGCTTGCAAGTGGCCATCTAAGATGTGTCAGTTGGTCCCAACCACCTGGAATAAAGGAGAATGAAGAACGCCAAAGACACAAGGAAAGTATTAGCCCAAGAGACAGAAAGGGCCACATAAACCAGAGACTTCATCAGCCTGAGACCAGAAGAACTAGATGGTGCCCAGCTACCACCAATGACCACCCTGAAGGGAACACAACAGAGAGTCCCTGATGGAGCAGGAGAAAGGTGGAGTGCAGAACTCAAATTCTACTAAGAAGACCAGACTTAATGGTCTGACTGAGACTGGAGGCACCCCAGAAAGCATGGCCCCCAGATTCCCTATCAGCCCAGAACTAAAACAATTTCTGAGGCCAACTCTTCAGACAGGGATTGGACTGGACTGTGGGACGTAAAGTGATACTCGTGAGGAGTGTGCCTCTTAGCTCAAGTAGATACAAGAGACTAAATGGTCAGCTTCTGTCCGGAGGTGAGATGGGAAGGCAGAGAGGGTTAGCAGCTGGTTAAGTGGACATGGGGAATCAGGGATGGAAAGTAGGTGTGCGCTGTCACAATACGGGGAGAGCATGTATAAATTTTTGTATGGGAAAAATTAAAAAAAAAAAAAAAAAAACTCGGACTACGCAGCAGATACCATGCAGGCAAGAATGCAATTGGATGACATATATAATGCCTTGAAGGAAAAAAAAACTGCCAGCCAAGAATTATATATCTAGCAAAACTCTCTCTTAAATATGATGGTGAAATTAGGTCATTTCCAGATACATGGAATTTTAGGGAATTTGTAAAAACCAAACCAAAATTACAAGAAATAGTAAAGGGATTTCTCCAGTTAGAATATCAGTAACATCAGATAACATAGAACACATCACAGAGCAACCAGATATCAACCCAGATAGGGAAGTCACAAAAGTAAATTAAAGCTACCTTGCTACGACTGCATGGATCTGGCCATTTAAAGCCACTGTAAGAGAGCACCACCAATTTAACAGTTCTTCCCTAGCTTCTCTTCCCCTCCCAATCTCACCACCCCCTGGATGTCACCCATCCCCCATTTTCCCTACCCTCTTTTTGCTCTTAAGTTTATTTTCTGAGCAGCTAGTGGTTAGAAATGATAAACAGTGGTGGCAAGCAAAATGTTGTGTAAATTCCATCAGAAATTCACCTAATAAACAGAGCTGATGGTTAAATACAGGAAGTTGTAATAAATGCTACATGTTCGATGCTAAGAATTTACTGAGAATCAGGAGGGAGGGACCACTGAACTGAATGTTTTCAGTGGTAGGGGAGTTCAAACACATGAATTGTTATTGTTCCTGACAATGCTTTAGTCTTTGAAACTTAGACATATGCTTCTTCTTTGCCCATTCTCCATTCCTCATATTCCCCCATCACCATTTCTAATTCTGCTTACCCTCCCAGAAAAAAAAAAAAAAAAAAAAAAAAAGCCATCCAATCATTCCAAAAGGGTTTGGATCAAAGTGGGTGAATATGACTCCCTGAAGTCACAAGCTCATTAGGAAAGGATCATCTCACAGATGGCCTCTGCAGGGGCCTTGAGTGCTATTTTCATTAGTTATTTAGAACTACTGCTATTTATATCAGAGTTGTGGTCTGTGCAGTGTTTGTAAAACATCAGTGGGACCTGCCAGGCCCACCATTATTAGAAATATGAAGACTGGAAAAATTAATCTTTTAAAAAGAATACTGTTTTTAGGTTTCTAAGGATTCCTCATGTGAATATTTTCCAATTCGGGGGTGGAAGAAAAGGAAAAATGTAGAAAATAATTTTCCTGCCATTTTTTCCCCAGTCTTTGGAAATCATAATGTGGATTGTGTAGCAGTAACATCTCCCTAGACTTCCAAGGAAAATGTTCCTCTGTGTGTGTGGGTATTGTATGTTTAAGAATGACGATGTTAACTTAGATCTATGCTTTCAGTTCTTAGGATAAGAAGCTGTTTTTAGAAAACACCAGCTTCAGCTTTTATATTGGTTAGAAATATGTTTAGAGATTCTGTTACTTCTGACTAAACAGCTGGCTACAGCTGTAAGCTAATTTATATAGTGTGACAACACCAGTTGAGAAATTGCTAAGTCCAATAGGTTGAGCCGTGATAAAAAATAAGGCAATAAGGCACTGTAGGAAAAATACTCGGCTCATCTTTTCACTGGGTGACCTTATTCAAGTCACTTTTTAGAGGCCCCACTGTTTTTTCTCTCTTGTGACTGATTTTCCATTGCTATTGATAAATCTAAAATGTTACTGTTGTTGTTAGGTGCCATCAAGTTGATTTTAGACTCATAGCGACCCCTTGTGGCAGAGTAGAAATTCCCCATAGTATTTCTAGGCTGTAATCTTTACAGGAGCAGATTGCCAGGTCTTTCTCCTGTGGAGCCACTGGGTGGGTTCGAACCACTGACCTTTCAGTTAGTAATCAAAAACCAATTATTTTCTGCTTTGAATTTTTTGTTGATACCATGTCTTTTCATTAATGGAAGCATGCCAAATCATTGAGTATTGTTGAATTTTTGGTAGGTAGTATGGATTTTTATTTTCTTGCCCCCTCCACCAATCTTACCCTTAGAGTCCAGAGGGACATATTGTGTCCCACTAATTCTATCACCAGAGTCCCCCTGAGTCCACTGGACATACATGTCCCCAATTTTTTTTTTAATTTCTATTTTTCCTACCAAAAATGCACATACCTCATATAACATCCTGTAGACACAGTAATTTGCAGCACATGCCCTTTTTTGGGGGGGAGGTTTCAAATAGTCATAAAGGCCCTTGCATTTCAGCTGCATGTACTATCAATGGGGAAGCAGCTCCCCAAAGAACCTGAGAGGCAGAAAATGTTGGTGGGCAACTGTATGTCCCACCAGTCATGAGAAGGTTATTAACTGTTACACCACCAGGGCCCCTTCAATCTTAAATACAGATCACAGATTCCATCTTGGCCTACCTATTTTGCCTTTTAATTTCTCTGTATTATGCCTTTAAGTAATGTGTGCTTTCTAGGGAACAGGGACATGCCTTCCTCCTGGACACTCAGGGATGGCCATCAGCCTCCTGCCTTGCTCAGAGTGTGTCCCCTGCTGCATCCAGATACCTGTGCCTGAACCAATCACCCATGCCTGTCTAGGACTGAGAGTGAGAGCCTACACTACACACTTGGTGGCTATCTACCTGGGCACCTGAGCTAAATCCATACAGGAGGAGTGGGTAGACTCCTGAGTTCACATACATAGTAACAGATCTAACCACCTGGTCACAGGACATTAGAGCTTCAAAGGTGTCAATAATCAAACTAGCTCATACAAGCAGCCTATTTAGGCATATCAAAACCAAACAAGAAGCTAGAACACAGTAGGCAAAAATAAAATAAATAAATATAATAATTTGTTGATGGCTCGGAGACAACAGTAAATATCAAATCACATAAAGAAGCAATCCATGATGGCTTCAGCAAGCTCCCAAAGTAAAGAATCTAGAAATTTTCCAGAGGAGGAAAATTTCTTGGAATTACCAGAGGCAGAATACAAAAGATTAATATACAGAAACTCATCAAGAAGTTAGGAAGGAAATTAAGCAAAATGCAGAACACAGAATAGAGGAAATTAAAAAGATTAGAGAAGAGCGTAATGACAAATTTAACAGGCTGCAAGAATCCACAGTGAGACAGTAATCAGAAATCCAGAGTATTAACAATAAAATTTCAGAATTAGACAACTCAATACAAAGTCATAGGAGCAGAATTGAGGCAATGGAAGTCAGAATTAGTGAGATTGAAGATAAAGCACTTGACACCAACTTATTGAGGAAAAATCAGGTAAAAATACTAAAAAAAAAAAAAAAAGAAGAAACCCTAAGAATTATGTGGGACTCTATCAAGAGGAATAACTTATGACTGGTTGGAGTACCAGAACAGGGTGGGGGCGGGGGGAGGATAACAGAAAATACAGAGAGAATTGTTGAAGATTTGTTGGCAGAAAACTTCCCTGATATTGTGAAAGATGAAAAGATATCTATCCAAGACACTCATCGAACCCTACATAAGGTAGATCCCAAAAGAAAGTCACCAAGATATATTATAATCAAATTTGCCAAAACCAAAGATAAAGAGAGAATTTTAAAAGTGGCTAGGGATAAACAGAAATTCATCTACAAAGGAGAGTCAATAAGAATAAGCTTGCACCACTCAGCAGAAACCAGACAGGCAAGAAGGCAATGGGCTGATATATATAAAGCCTTGACGGAAAAAAAATGGCCAGCCAAGAATTATATATCCAGCAAACCTGTCTCTCAAATACGATGGCGAAATTAGGGCATTTCCAGATAAATAGAAGTTTAGGGAATTTGCAAAAACCAAACCAAAATTACAAGAAATACTAAAGGGAGTCCTTCAGTTAGAAAATCAGTAACATCAGATAACAACTCAAGACCAGAATACAGGAGAGGGCAACCAGATATCAACCCAGATAAGGAAGTCACAAAAGTAAATCAAAGCTAAAACACTGAAAATAGGGAAGCAGATGTCAATATGTAAAAGATGACAACATTAAAGCAAAAAAGAGGGACTTAAAATATGTAGACATAGATTTTTCATATAGAGAGGAAGTCAAAGTGATAAAAAGAAATAAAAGACTGGTATAAACTTAGAAAAACAGGGGTAAATATTAAGGTAACCATGAAGGAAACTAACAATCCTACAAGTCAAAATAAAAAAAAACTAGAAAAATATAAAGACTCAGCAAACACAAAATCAACAACAATGAAAAAGATGAAAAGAAACTACATAAAGAAAAGTAACTCAGCACAGAAAATTAAGTGGAACAACGAATCAGTGAAACACACACAAAAGACATCAAAATCACAGCATTAAACTCATACCTGTCCATAATTAGGTGGAATGTAACTGTTACAAATGCACCAATAAAGAGACAGAGATTGGCAGATTGGGTAAAAAACACAATCCATCTATATGCTGCCTATAAGAGACTCATCTTAGACTTAAAGACAGAAACAAACTATAACTCAAAGGTGAGGAAAAAAATATATCAAGCAAGCAACACTCCAAAAAGAGCAGGAGTGGCAATATTAATCTCTGACAAAATAGACTTTAAAGTAAAATCCACCACAAAGGATAAGGAAGGACACTATATAATACTTAAAGGTTCAATAAACCAGGAGGACATAACTATAACAAATATGTACGCACCCAATGACAGGGCTCCAAAATACATAAAACAAACTCTAACAGCACTGAAAACAGAGACAGACAGCTCCACAATAGTAGTAGGAGACTTCAACACACCACTTTTGGTCAAGGACAGAACTTCCAGAAAGAAGCTCAACAAAGACTAGGAATATCTAAATGCTACAATCAACCAACTTGATCTCATAGACATATACTGAACACTGCACCCATCAGCAGCCAAGTATACTTTCTTTTCCAATGCACATGGAACAGTCTCCAAAATAGACCACATATTAGGCCATAAAGCAAGCATCAACAAAATCCAAAGCATCAAAATATTACAAAGCATCTTTTCTGACCATAAAGCCATAAAAGTAGAAAATAACAACAGAAAAAGCAAGGAAAAAAATCAAACACATGGAGACTGAACAACATCTTGCTAAAAAAACTACTGGGCTACAGAAGAAATTAAGGACAGAATAAAGAAATTCACAGAATCAAATGAAAATGAAAACACATCCTACCAGTACCATTGGGACACAGCAAAAGCAGTGCTCAGAGGTCAATTTATAGCAATGAATGTATACATCCAAAAAGAAGAAAGGGCCAAAATCAAAATATTAACCCTACAACTCGAACAAGTAGAAAGAGAGTAGCAAAAGAAGTCCTCAGATGCCAGAAGAAAGGAAATAATAAGAATTAGAGCAGAATTAAATGAAATAGAGAATAGAAAAACAATTGAAAGAGTTAACAAAACCTAAAGCTGGTTCTTTGAAAAGATCAACAAAATCAATAAACCATTGGGTAAAGGGACAAAAGAAAAACGAGAGAGGAAGCAGATAACCTGTATAAGAAATGAGATGGGTGATATCACAAGAGACCCAACTGAAATTAAAAGAATCATAACAGAATACTATGAAAAATTGTACTCTAACAAATTTGAAAACCTAGAGGAAATGGAAAAATTTCTAGAAACTCACTACCTACATAAACTAACACAAACACAGGTAGAACAACTAAATAAACCAATAACAAAAGAAGAGATTGACAAAGTAATTTAAAAAGTCCCAACAACAACAACAAAAAAGCCCTGGCCTTCATGGCATCACTGGAGAATTCTACCAAACTTTCAGAGAGAAGTTAACACCACTACTACTCAAGGTATTTCAGAGCATAGAAAAGGATGGAATACTCCCAAACTCATTCTGTGAAGCCAGCATAACCCTGATACCAAAACCAGGGAAAGACACAACAAAAAAAGAAAATTACATACCAATATCCCTCATGAACATTGATGCAAAAATCCTCAACAAAATTCTAACCAATAGAATTCAGCAACATATCAAAAAAATAATTCACCATGATCAAGTGGGGTTTATACTAGGTATGCAGGGATGGTTCAACATTAGAAAAACAATCAACGTAATCCATCACAAAAATGAAACAAAAGATAAGAACTGCATGATCTTATCAATAGATGCAGAAAAGGCATTTGACCAAGTCCAACACCCATTCATGGTAAAAACTGTCAATAAAATAGGAATAGAAGGGAAATTCCTCAATATAATTAACAGCATTTATACAAAGCCAACAGCTAACATCACCCTAAATGGAGAGACTTTAAAAGCATTCCCCTTGAGAACAGGAACCAGACACAGATGCCCTTTATCACCACTCTTATTCAACATTGTGCTGGAGGTCCTAGCTAGAGTAATTAGGCTAGAAAAAGAAATAAAGGGCATCCAAACTGGTAGAGAATAAGTCAAAGTATCTCTATTTGCAGATGATATGAACTTATTATACACAGAAAACCCCCAAAGAATCCACAAGAAAACTACTGGAACTAATAGAAGATGTCAGCAATCTTTCAGGATACAAGATAAATATACAAGATCAGTTGAATTCCTTTACACCAATGAACAGAACCTCGAAGAGGAAATCACCAAATCAATAGCATTCACAATAACCCCCAAGAAGATAAAATACTTAGGGATAAATCTAACCAGAGACATAAAAGACCTATACAGTGAAAACTACAAGACACTACTGCAAGAAACCAAAAGAGAGCTGTATAATTGGAAAAACATACTTTGCTCATGGATAGGTAGACTCAAAATTGTGAGAATGATAATTATACAAAAAGCAATTTATAAATACAATGCAATCCTGATTGAAATTCCAATGGCATTTTTTAATGAGATGGAGAAACAAATCACCAACTTTATTTGGAAAGGTAAAAGGCCCCAAATAAGTAAAGCATTACTCAAGAAGAAGAACAAAGTGGGAAGCCTCACACTACCTGATTTTCGAACTTATTATGCTGCCATGGTAGTCAAAACAGCCTGGTACTGGTACAACAACGGCTACATAGACCAATGAAACAGAAATGAGAATCCAAGCAAAAATTCATCCACCTACAAGCAGTTGATATTTGACAAAGGCCCAAAGTCTTTAACTGGGGAAAAAGAGTCTGTTTAACAAGTGGTGCTGGCATAACTGGCTATCCATCTGCAAAAAACTGAAGCAAGACTCATACCTCACACCATGCACAAAAACTAACTAAAAAAGGATCAAAGACTTAAATATAAAATCAAAAACGATAAAGATCATGGAAGAAAAAATAGGGACAATGCTACGAGCCCTAATACATGGCATAAACACAATACGAACCATAAGTAACAATGGACAAGCACCAGAAGAGAGAGCAGATAAATGGGAGATCCTAAAAATTAAACACTTAGACTTCCAGCAAAATGGCACTCTGGGCAGAAGCGTCACACTGTCCCTCCACAGCAAAGATCCAAAAAACTAAGCCAAACAGAGAAAACAGCAATCCTGAAACCCTAAAACATCAAATGAAGAGATATAGAACTCAGCCAAGCACCAAATGGAGTTAGAAAACTGACGGAGAACAGAGAGTGAGGAGAGATTCATGCAGAGGTCCCCATCAGCTAACGCAGCGTGGATCCGCCATCTTGGACTCCTATTGGAGACCAGCAAACAGGGGTATGAGAAAGCAGCTTCATGGAGCTTCCAGCGGGAGACAAAACAACTGGTAATTTGCGATATACGCTTTCCCACCTGCCACACTTCTTCACCCCCACTCAGCCTCCTCTGCTTCCTGCAGCCACAGTCTCTTGTCCAGGAAGCACTGGCTGCTTGGATTCCACCCACCCACGCTAGCTGGCTCTCTGAGTGCCATTTGTTGGCTGTTGGTGTAGCTTTTTTTCCCACTTCTTTTGATTTCTTCCTTACCTCTCACCACCTCCCCCTCCTTTTGCTCAAATACTGGGCTCTGTGTGCCATCTTTGCTTCTTCCTGAGGGGCTGCAGAGCTCCTTTCAAGTGTGGAACTGCTTCCTGGTCTGGGCTGCAATGCTGGTGGGATCCCGGGGCTTTTGTTTGTTTTGAATTGTTTGTTTGTTTTCTTTTCTTTTTCTTGAGTTGGGAGCCCGTTCTGGCCAGGTGGTGTTGTGTGGCTTGGAACCTACCCCCTCAGCTTGTGCAGATGCACAGAGGGATCCCTGAGGGCATTTCTTTTTTTGTTTTTTTTTGGGGGGGCTTTTCTTGTTCTTTTTTTTTTAAATTTGTTTTGTTTTCTTTTCCCTTTTTTTCCCTTTTTGTCTTTCTTCATTACTCAGTTTCTCATCTCTCTATACCTTCCTTCTCTTTCTGTTCCCTGAATCCCTGCTGCTGAATACCTCTACGCCTTCTAGCCAGGCTGTACTGCAACACCTGATATCAACTTCCCCAGACTTCATAGCCACACTGGTCAGATCCCTGGAAACTTTGCTATTCTTTCCCCTTTCTGATTTTTATTTATTCATTCTTTTCTTTTTTTTTTTTCTTCTTCTCCTTTTTGTTTTTCTCCATTTCATAGTCTCTCATCTCTCCACTCCAATGGCAATCTCCCCTAGGATTCTTTCTTGTTTGTAAGTTTTTGCCTCCTGTTCCTCTCTTCTCCCTCCCATATCCATCTTAGCTCCATGCATAACAATCTCCCTCCTACACCATGCCTACCTTCACTGAGTGCTTAACATCACACTATCAAGCAGCACTGGCATGGCCTACTGGAACCTTCCCTGCACTGATTACTGACCTGACCTGGTGGCTGTAGTAAGTGCCACCAACAACCTGTCCCAGTAACTCCTCTTCAGCTAGACCTACCCTTCTGTACCATATCTGAGCGACTGACACTGCCAGTTGGAAAAGGAAGCAAAAAATATCATGCCCACAGACGAGCAAACAACAAAGAACACACAGCCCACCTGCTCAGGCATAGCCAAATTAAAAAAAAAAAAAAAGGACAAAACAAAAAAAATCTACTATCAATAAATGAGAAAAATAACTACTGAATGCCCCAAAGACCACAGACAATATCAAAACATTTACAAAAACAGGACAGGATGGTTTTAGTAGGCATCCAAAATAAAACACCAGATGACTTTCCAGTGGAAGAAAAGGCACTAGAACTACCTGATAAG
The DNA here is from genome assembly GCA_030035585.1 of Dugong dugon. Lineage (NCBI taxonomy): Eukaryota > Metazoa > Chordata > Mammalia > Sirenia > Dugongidae > Dugong > Dugong dugon. The sequence goes on from CM057465.1 coordinate 50,399,894, forward strand.
CAATTCAAATCTCTAATACTCAGAATTATCCAAGAGTTGAAGCCAAAAGCAGACAATAATGAGGAAAAAATAGACAGATTCATGGAAAAGGCACACAAATTCATAGAAGAATTCAGGAAAATAATGCAGGAACAAAATGCCAAAATAAATTCATAACTAGAAATTATACAAAAATAACAATTAGAAATCCAAAAGATAAACAGCAAGATTTCAGAAATGGACGGTGTCATAGAAGGGCTGAGGAGCAGATCTGAAATGGTGGAAGACAGGATCAGTGGAATTGAAGACAAAAACTTGGATACAACTCTGTTTGAGGAAAACTCAGAAAAAAGAACAAAGAAAAATGAAGAGACCCTGAGAGTTATGTGGGACACAATCAAAAGCAAAATTTTTTGAGTGATTGGAGTTCAAGAACAGGGGGAAAAAACAGAAAACACAGAGAGGATCATTGAAGAACTGCTCACGGAAAACTTCCCCAATATCCTGAAAGATGAAAAGCTGGCCATCCAAGAAGCTCAACGAACCCCATATAGTATAGACCCCAAAAGAAAATCACCAAGGCGTATCATATTCACTCTTGCCAAAACCAAAGACAAACAAAGAATCCTGAGAGCAGCTAGTGAAAAACAAGAAGTCACATACAGAAGAGAAACAATAAGACTAAGCTCAGATTATTCGGCAGAAATGATTCAGGCAAGAAGGCAATGGTATGACATACATAAAACCTTGAAAGGAAAAAATTGCCAACCAAGAATAATATATCCTGCAAAACTCTCGTTCAAATATGATGGTGAAATTACATTTCTAGATAAACAGAAATTAAGGGAAAATGTACAAACCAAACCAGACTTACAAGAATTATTAAAGGGAGTTCTTCGATCTGAGAACAAACAACTTCAGCACACAGGCAGAATCTAGGATGCAGGATTGTACCAGCCAGATACCAATCTAGGAAATGAACTCTTGAGGACTATCCAAAACCAAAAGAAATACAACAGGAAATCAGAGCAGTTAATCATTAAAAGACAACAACATCAGAACAATAAAAGAGGGAATAAATGGCATAGGTATAGAAACTTCTAATGGAGAGGAAGGCAAGGACTGCTTCAAACTTAGAAAGATAAAGGTAAAATTCATGATAACCACAAAGAAAGTTAACAAACATACTCATAAAAATAAAGAGGAAAAACATAAAGTCTCAGCAAAAACAAAACCTACAAAAACAAAAGAAATGAAAAAAAAAATCCACAAACAAAAGTAAGTCAGCACAGGAAAGTAAAAAGAACAAAGAAAAAGTCAGCACCACAGAAAAAAGCACTACAAAATGACAGCAACAAACTTCCATCTATCAATAATTACACTGAATGTAAATGGACTCAATGCACCCATAAAGAGACGGAGAGTGACAGAATGGATAAGAAAACAGGATTCATCAATATGCTGTCTACAAGAGACACACCTTAGAAACAAAGATGTGAATTTATTAATAGTCAAAGGTTAGAAAAAAATATACCAAGCTAACAACTACCAAAAAAGAGCAGGAGTGACAATTCTAATCTCAGATAAAATAGACTTTAAAACAAAATCGACCATAAAAGACAAAGAAGGACACTATATAATGATTAAGGGAACAGTCCATCATGAAGACATAAGTATAATAAACACCTACGCACCCAATGACAGAACTCCAAAATACATAAAACAAACTCTAAAAAAAATTGAAAAGAGGAATTAATAGTTCCACAATAACAGTAGCAGACTTCAACACACCACTCTCAGTAAAGGACAGAACAAGTAACAACAAACTCAGCAGAGATACAGAAGACCTAAAGGTCACAATCAGCCAACTGGACCTCATAGACATATATAGAACAATCCATCCAACTGCTGCAAAGTACACATTCTTTTCCAATGCACATGGAACATTCTCCAGAATAGACCACATCTTAGGCCACAGAGCAATCCTCAACAATATCCAAAACGTTGAGATAATTCACAGTATCTTCTCTGACCACAATGCCATCAAGGTAGAAATTAACACTAGAAAGAGCAAGAAAAAAAATCAACTACATGGAAACTGAATAATACTCTGCTTACACATCAATGGGTAATAGAAGAAATCAGAGATGGAATCAAAAAATTCCTAGAATCAAATGAGAATGAAAACACATCATACCAAAACCTTTGGGACACAGCAAAGGCAGTCCTCAGAGGACAATTTATAGCAATAGATGCACATATCAAAAAAAGAAGAAAGGGACAAAATCAAAACATTAACTACAGAAATCAAACAAATAGAAAGAGAACAGCAAAAAAAGCCTACAACCACTGGAAGAAAGGAAATAGTAAAGATCAGAGCAGAAATAAATGAAATAGAGAACAGAAAAACAATAGAAAGAATCAACAAAACTGAAAGTTGGTTCTTCGAAAGAATCAACAAAATTAACAAACCACTGGCCAGCCTGAGAAAAGAAAAACAGGAAAGGACGCAAATAACCCAAATAAGAAATGAAATGGGTGAGATTACAACAGACCCAACTGAAATAAAAAGGATTATAACAGAATATTATGAAAAACTATACTCCAACAAATTTGAAAACCTAGAGGAAAGGGATAAATTTCTAGAAACACACTACCTATGCAAACTACAACAAAGCAATGTTGAAAATCTGAACAGACCCATAACAAGAGAAGAGATTGAAAAGGTAATAAAAAAACTCCCAACAAACAAAAGCCCTGGCCTGGATGGCTTCACTGGAGAATTCTACAAAACATTTACAGAAGAGCTTGTACCAGTACTGCTCAAGCTATTTCAGAGCATAGAAGAGGAAGCAACAGTTCCAAATTCATTCTATGAAGCCAGCATAACACTGATACCAAAACCAGGCAAAAACGTCACAAAAAAAGAAAATTACAGACGAATATCTCTCATGAATATAGATGCAAAAATTCTGAACAAAATTCTAGGCAATAGAATTCAGCATCATATCAAAAAAATAATACACCATGACCAAGGAGGATTCATACCAGGTATGTAAGTATGGTTCAACATTAGAAAATCAATCAACATAAGCCACCACATAAATAAAAGGAAAGAATCTCATGATCATCTCAATTGGCACAGAAAAGGCATTTGACAAAGTCCAACACCCATTCCTGATAAAAACTCTCAATAAGTTAGGTATAGAAGGGAAATTTCTCAACATAATAAAGGGCATCTATGCAAAACCAACAGCCAACATCATTCTTAATGGAGAGATGCTGAAAACATTCTCCTTGAGAACAGGAACAAGACAAGGATGCCCTTTATCACCACTCCTATTTAACATTGTGCTGGAAGTTCTAGCTAGAGCAATAAGGCAAGAGAAAGAAATAAAGGGCATCCACATTGGTAATGAAGAAGTTAAACTGTCCCTGTTTGCAGATGATATGATACTATCCATAGAAAACCCTAAAGACTACATTAGAAATCTCTTGGAACTAACAGAAAGATTCAGCAGATTAGCAGGATACAAGATAAACATTCAAAAATCAGTTGGATTCCTATACACCAATAAGGAGAACGATGAAAAGGAAATCAGGAAAACAATACCATGTGTAATAGCCCCTAAAAAATTAAATACTTAGGAATAAATCTAACCAGCGATGTAAAAGACCTATACAAAGAAAACTACAAAACACTACTGCATGAAACCCAAAGGGATCTACATAAATGGAAAAACATACCATGCTCATGGATAGGCATACTCAACATTGTGAAAATGACAATTCTACCCAAAGCAATTTATAAATACACCACAATCCCGATCCAAATACCAACAACATTTTTCAAAGAGTTGGAAAAACTAATCATTAACTTTATATGGAAAGGGAAGAAGCCCCGAATAAGTAAAGCACTACTGAAGAAGAAGAATAAAGGTGGAGGACTCACACTACCTGACTTCAGAACCTACTATACAGCTACAGTAGTCAAAACAGCCTGGGACTGGTACAACGACAGATACATTGACCAATGGAACAGAACTGAGAACCCAGATGTAACTCCATCCATCTACGGTCACCTGATCTTCAACAAGGGCCCAAGTCCATCATATGGGGAAAAGACAGTCTTTTTAACAAATGGTGCTGGCAAAACTGGATATCCACCTGCAAAAAAATGAAACAGGACCCATACCCCACGCCATATACAAAAACAAATTCAAAATGGATCAAAGACCTGAATATAAAGCCTCAAACTATAAAGTTCATAGAAGAAAAAATAGGACCAACAATACAGGCCTTACTACATGGCATTAACAAGATACAAACCATAACCATCAACACACAAACCCCAAAAGATAAGCTAGATAATTGGGATCTTCTAAATATCAAACACCTATGCTCTTCAAAAGACTTCACCAAAAGAGCAAACAGAGAACCTACAGATTGGGAAAAAAATTTTTGGACAGTACAAGTCAGACAAAGGTCTAATCTCCATAATCTACAAGAAAATCCAACACCTCTACAACAAAAGGACGAATAATCCTATTAAAAAATGGGCAAAGGAAATGAACAGACACTTGATCAAAGAAGACATTCAAGCAGCCAACAGACACATGAGGAAATGCTCAGGATCACTAACCATTAGAGAAATGCAAATTAAAACCACAGTGAGATACCATCTCACCCCGGCATTACTGGCACGAATCAAAAACACTGGAAATAACAAATGTTGGAGGGGCTGTGGGGAGATGGGAACTCTTATACACTGCTGGTGGGAATGCAAAATGATACAACCATTTTGGAAAATGATATGACGCTTCCTCAGAAAGCTAGAAATAGACATACCATTCAATCCAACAATCCCACTCCTAGGAATATATCCTAGAGAAATAAGAGTCGTCACTCAAATAGACATATGCACACCTATGTTTATGGCAGCATTGTTCACAATAGCAAAAAGACGGAAACAACCTAGATGCCCATCAACAGATGAATGGATAAACAAACTATGGTACATACACACAATGGAGTACTATGCAATGAGAAAGAACAATGATGAATCTGTGAAGCATCTCATAACATGGATGAAATTGGAGGACATTATGCTGAGTGAAATAAGTGAATTACAAAAGGACAAATATTGTATAAGAATTCTATTGTAAAAACCCATGAAAAAGTTCACACACAAAAAGTAACAATCTTTGTTGGTTACCAGGGATGGGAGGGGTGGGGGGGAAATAGTAAATAGGTAATAGATAAGTGGTATCGTGGGTGAAGGTTGAGATAGCACACAATACAGGGGAAACCAGCACAAGTTGTACAAGGAAAGGTAATGGAATCTTCCTAGACACATCCAAACTCCCTGAGGGACTGAATTTCTGGGTGGAGGGCTATGGGGACCATGGTCTCAGGGAACATCTAGCTCAATTGGCGTAACAGTTTATTAAGACAACGCTCTACATTCTACCTTGGTGAGTAGCGTCTGTGGTCTTAAAAGCCTGTGAGCAGTCATCTAAGATTCTCCACTGGTCTCATCCCTTCGTGAGCAAGGGAGAATGAAAAGAACAGGATACAAGGAAAAGATTAGTCCAAACAACTAATGGACCACAGATACCAAGGCCTCCACCAGACTGGGTCGAGTACAGCTAGATGGTCCTGGCTACCACCACGCAGTGCTCTGACTGGAATCACAACAGAGGGTTCTGGACAGAGCTGGAGAAGGATGTAGAACAAAATTCTAACTCACGAAAAAAAGACCAAAATTACCTGCCTAAAGGAGACTGGAGAAACCTCGAGAGTATGGCCCCCAGACACCCTGCTAGCTCAGTGGTGAAGTCATTTCCGAGGTTCACTGTTCAGCCAGGGAGTGGACAGCTCCATAAAACCAAACGGGACTAAAGAGGCACAGCAGTCCAGGGAGAAGGGCTAGAAGGCAGAAGTGGACAGGAAAGCTGGTGATAGGGAACCCAAGGTTGAGTAAGGATAATGTTGATGTATTGTGAGGTTGTTAACCACTGTCAGAGAGCAACATGTGTACTGTAAATGAGAAACTATTTTGTTCTGTAAGCCTTCATCTAAACTGAGAATAGCAGCACAATTGGAAGAGTGTAGTCGATGTCACTGAATTGTGCATGTAGAAATTTTTGAAATGGTGTATCTTTGGCTATGTATATTTTCACCAAAAAAAAAAGGTTGAGAAGGGAGAGGGTTGACGTGTTGTGGGGTTGTTAACCAATGTCATAAAACAATATGTGTACTACTGTTTCATGAGAAACTACTTGTTCTGTAAGCCTTCACCTGAAGTACAATTAAAAAAAAAAAAATTAAACACTTAAGCTCATCAAAAGACTTCACCAAAAGAGTCAAAAGACAACCTACAGACTGGGAAAAAAATTTGGGCTGGGACAAATCCGATCAGCGTCTAATCTCTAAAATCTACAAGATACTGCAAAACCTCAATAGAAAGACAAATAAGCCAATTAAAAAATCAAAGCATATGAACAGGCACTTTGCCAAAGAAGATACTCAGGCAACCAACAGACACATGAAGAAATGCTGATAATCATTAGCCATTAGAGAAATGCAGATCAAAACTACAATGAGATATCATTTTACCCCAACAAGGCTAGCATTAATCCAAAAAACACAAAATAATAAATGCTGGAGAGGTTGTGGAGAGACTGGAACACTTATACACTGTTGGTGGGAATGTAAAATAGTACAACCACTTTGGAAATAGATTTGGCACTTTCTTAAAAAGCTAGAAATAGATGTACCATACGATCCAGTAATCCTGCTCCTTGGAATATATCCTAGAGAAATAAGAGCTGTCACATGAATAGATATATGCACACCCATGTCCCCTGCAGCACTGTTCACAATAGCAGAAAGATGGAAAGAACCTAGGTGCCCATCAACAGACAAATGGCTAAACAAATTATGGTATATCCACACAATGGAATACTACGCAATGATAAAGAAAATTGATGAAGCCGTGAAACATCTTATAAGGAAGTTGGAGGTCATTATGCTGAGTGAATTTAGTCAGTCACAGAAGGACAAATATTGTATAAGACCACTATTATAAGAACTCAATAAAAGGTTTATACACAGAAGAAAACATTCTTTGATTTTTACTATGGTGGGGAGGGAGGGTAATGGTATTTACTAACTAGATAGTAGATAAGAATTATCTTAGGTTAAAGGCAGAACAGCACTCACTACAGGGGAAGGCAGTACAACTGGACTAACCAAAGCTAAGAAGTTTCCTGAATACAATCAAACACTTTGAGGGACAGAGTAGCAGGGGTAGTGGTCTGGGGATCATGCTTTCAGGGCACATCTAGGTCAATTGGCATAACAAAGCGTATTAAGAAAATGCTCTGCATCCTACTTTGGTGAGTGGCATCTGGGGTCTTGAAGCGGTCATCTAAGATGCGTCAATTGGTCCCAACCACCTGGAGTAAAGGAGAATGAAGAACACCAAAGACACAAGGAAAGTATTAGCCCAAGAGACAGAAAGGGCCACATAAACCAGAGACTTCATCAGCCTGAGACCAGAAGAACTAGAACCATTGACCACCCTGACAGGGAACACAACAGAGAGTCCCATATGGAGCAGGATAAATGTTGGGTGCAGAACTCAAATGCTAGTAAGAAGACCAGACTTAATGGTCTGACTGAGACTTGAGGTACTTCGGAAAGCATGGCCCCCAGATTCTCTATCAGCCCAGAACTAAAACAATTTCTGAGGCCAACTCTTCAGAGCGGGATTGGACTGGACTGTGGGACATAAAGTGTTACTCATGAGGAGTGTGCCTCTTACATCAAATAGATACAAGAGACTAAATGGGCCGCTTCTGTCCGGAGGTGAGATGGGAAGGCAGAGAGTGTTAGTAGCTGGTTGAATGGACATGGGGAATCAGGGATGCAAAGGAGGAGTGTGCTGTCACAATATGTGGAGAGCAATTAGACTAACATAACAACATATGTATAAATTTTTGTATGGGAAAAAAAAAAAAAGAGTTGGAAAAGCCCTGTTACAAGATATTCTTGGCACGAGTGTAAATGGCAACACGTTCTTTAAATGCATAAGAAATTTGGATCTTCTAGATCAGTAGAAATATAAATATAATGTTAACCATATATTATTTTAAAATTTCTAATACATACACCCGTTGCCGTCGAGTCGAGTCCGACTCATAGCGACCCTATAGGACATAGCAGAATGGCCCCATGGGGTTTCCTAAGAGCACCTGGTGAATTCGAACTGTTAACCTTTTGGTTAGCAGCCAAACTCTTAACCACTACACTACCAGGTTTTCCAAATAGTCATGTTAAAAAAGTAAAAAGAAACTGACTATAGTAATTTCACTAATATATTTTATTTAACATATATGTAAGATACTATTATTTAGGCATATATTCAGTATAAAAATTAGTAATGAGATATTTTGAATTCCCTTTTCCATATTAACTCTTTGAAATTCAGTCTAAGTCTTAGAGATACTGTACTCTAATACTTTCATGCTTCAGAACAGAAAATCAGGTCCAGGAGTCCCCACTGTGTATTTTATACTTACAACGCATCTCAGTTTGGACTAACCACATTTCAAGCACTCAATAGCACATGTGGCTACCATTTGGGACACTGGAACACTAGATAGTCGAGGTATAGTATTGCTGATATAAAATTCTGTAACATTTATAAAGAATTATTATATCTGTTGATATACTTGAATTGTATATCAACTTTGGAGGGTGATTTTATAGGTGAAGAAACCTATGTTTACAGATATTAAGTGAATTACCCAAATCCTGGTGGAGATACTTCTCTCCAGTTATGCTCCTTCCCAGTTATCCATGTCCTGGATAGCTGCCTTATCACCTTAGGGTCTCTTTGGCCTAACAGGGCTCTAAAGAACAGGGGACATTGGCATTACTGACAGCTAAATGTCACATTTAGATCTGACTAGCTGTTGAAAACAGTAATGAATGGAGTTATAATGGTCCATAATCCAATATAACAAAAAACAGTTCCAGTTAGGAAAGGTGGAATGTGGGTACTGTAAGAGGAGAAGGTAATGCCTGAAATAATCTGCCAGCATTTGGGGTGTGTAAGAGGTTAACAGTGAAAAGAATTTCACTTACTCATATAACATGTTGGTCACACGATGATAGACATTGTGTTGAGTGTACAAAGTCATCCAGAATTTGCTGATGCTGACCAGCAAATAAATAATTGTAAGTTTCATTGCAGAGGTATAAACAAAATTCCGTAGGCGAACAGAGGAGAAAGTCCTATCTTTGGTTAGAAAAGGGAGGGAGATATTTGAATTGAACCTTGAAGAAGATATATTTGACTAAGCAGACAAGGTGGGAGAATGTTGTCTCAGGCAAAGAGAAGAGCAAGTAATAATGGTAGCTCATATTTATAGCCTTACATGTGCCAAGCACTGTCCTAAGTTCTTTACAAATGTAATATAATTTAATTCTCAAAACAGCCCTATTAAACATTTTCTTCTAAATGCAATGAGAAGCAACTGGACACTTCTGAATATGACATCCTTTATATTTTAAAGAAAGATCACTCTGGTTGCTGTATAGAGACTAGACTGAAAAGTGGGCAAGAATGGAAATAAGAAGGCAAGTTAGCATGCAGTTTCATTGATCTAGGTGAGAAATGATGGGGTTTGACAGGTAGCTTCCAGAAGAATGTCTAGGTTAGCTTTTTTTATCTAAAATAAAATAAAATAAAGTCAACAGGGCTACACTGCATAAGGCTACATAAGGGGGAAGGAAAAGAGGCAGATAAAAATCAGTGCTGGTCAATGCATGTTAATAAATTGAGGGAAGAATAACTTTAATTCATTTTCTAAAATTTTGAGCTATCACTTATATTCTAGCAAAGTAGTCAAAAAACAATACAGTGTTCGTTAGCCCAAAACTAAAACTATTCCAGAGGCCAACTCTTCAGACAAAGATTAGACTGGATTATGGGACATGAAATGATACTCGTGAAGAGCGTGCTTCTTAGCTCAAGTAGATACATGAGACTAAATGGGCAGCTCCTGTCCAGAGGCGAGATGAGAAGGCAGAGAGGGTCAGGGGCTGGTTGAATGGACATGGGAAATCTGGGGTGGAAAGGAGGAGTGTGCTGTCATAGTATAGGGAGAGCAATTAGGGTCACATAATAATGTATGTATAAATTTTTGTATGAGAGACTATCTTGAAATGTAAACTTTCACTTAAAGCACAACAATTAAAAAAAAAATTGGACAAGTCCCCCCCCCCAAAAAAAAAGTACACATTGTTCTTTCATGTTACCCAAAGTCCATATGAATAAAGGGATTAAAAAAAATAGTAAAAACACTTATTTTGTATTTTAAGTGACTTCAGTGAATCTACGGCAGAAATAATCCATGTATTTTGTGTTGATGAAGCACTGTCTCCCTCCACCAACAGCAGCCTTATTTCTGTCACCATCATTTCACTGAGACAGCTTCTGCAAAGAGATGTATCAGTTAAGATGCCTTTTGTTGAAAGTATCGACAAATCTTATTTAAATTAAAAAAAAGAAAAGCCAAACCTGTTGCCGCTGAGTCCCTTCCGACTCATAGCGACCCTATAGGACAGAGTAGAACTGTCCCATAGAGTTTCCAAGGAGTGCCTGGTGGATTCGAACAGCCTTCCTTTTGGTTACCAGACGTAGCTCTTAACCACTACGCACCAGGCTTATAAAATTAGAAAGTTTAGAGGTAGGTCTGACTTTTAGGAACGGCTTGATCCAGTGGCTTGCCAAAGTGACCAATGACCTGTCTTCTATTTGGCTCTCTGTCTCAAGATGGCTACCAGTGATTCCCAAGGTGATTTGCTTCCTTGTTCACATCCAGAGCACCTGTGTTCCAGAATTTTCAATAAAATCCAAAGGTTAATTTGTTGTTGTTGTTAGGTGCTGTACTATCTTAAATTTATGTGTCAATCTCTGAACCCATCACTTTTGAGAGGGAGATAGGTCCTCTGGAGCTATGGGTGGGGTCAGTCCCACACAAATCATATGGCTGAGAATGGGTGAAGGAGCGGATTGATTCCTCAGAGGATATTTGGGATTCTTTTCCAGAAAGGCAGAAAAATAAAAACTGACCAATGAATAGCAAGTGTCCCCCAATGGTCAAAACCAAATATTTTTCAGTCATTGTCTTGCTTTCTCTCTGCACTATGTGACCCTGTTAACAAATGCCTCTTCTTTAAAAGAATGTTTTTCCTTCATTTAACTACACCACTCACTCAAGTATAGAGTCGCTTTGAGTTGGGATCCACTCGATGGCAACAGGTTTGGTTTTTTTATTTTTATTTTTTGTTATGACTGCGATACTCATTCTCCTTTGGAGGATTGTCTCCCTCTGTCTGCCTCATAAATGTTGGCAGTCTTCTGGGCTCAGTTCTTAGACTTGCTCTCTTTCCACCCTCTCTCCAAGTGGGTAGATGTAACCCATAGATTGAACTATCACTGGTGTAGAGATTTTTGATCTGGGTTTCCACAAACACTTAAAGGATCCAAGTAAGATTTCAGGGGGTTAACAAACCTCCCAGAAATTGTATATAGGAGAAAATCGATAGCTTTCATTAATTTTTCAAATTGGCTCAGGAGCAAAAAGTTTAAAAACAATTCTTACCTATGTCATTGTCACCTGAAAGTATTATCCTCCTTCTGACTTTTCTTTTCAGCTCTAACTCTGCCTTTTCTACTATCCCTTTCTCCCTCCAGATATCCAGAAGGCACCTCAGGTCAGTTCAACAGCCCCATTCCCCCCCCCCTTTTTTTTTTTTGAGACTATGGGCCAGTCACTCACTGTTTTAGGTTCTGCAGGGCTGAGAAATGGTCCCTGCCATCCAGTGGTTTATAGTCTAGCGGATCATATTGATTCACTTTTAACTCAATACTTACTTCCCTAACCCTCATCTCTTGTATTTACCATTTTATTGAAAGACCATAATTAACTTTTTGTCCAGGCTGGAAACCCAAGAGTCAGCCTAGCACATTAGCTCTCCGTAGGGCAGAGGGAGGGGGTTTAGTCCTTCTAGATTATTCTGTCGCTTGAATATTTGTATTTTACATTAAAATATAATTTTGTATTTGAAAAAAACTTCTATTTTTTTAATATAAACTTTAGGAATACAATCTAACAAAGTATTTCCTGGTTAGTAGGCATAAATTTAAGAGAAATGTTTTCTAAGGGTATTGGAATGAGGCATGTCTCAATAGAGGGGTACCTAAGAATTTTGTTGGAGGGCAGTGTGAGATTTTTATATTTATCAAAAAAGGATCATGGGTTTAAAAGTGAAGAAACACTCTCTTAGAATACCCTTTTCCAACTCAAAGAGCCCTGTAATTTTCCACTAAAAGAGGTCCTTTCTGTCTTCCAGGACTTTCTAAAGTTTATCTCCCACCATTCCATTTCCATTGCTGCTGCCTGAGTCCCAGGCTTTTTGCAACATTCTTTCCCAGGTCCATGGCAGTATTAACCTCCTCTGGCTTCCAATCTCACTCTTTCTCTTTCTCTCCCTCCATCCTATGCAGGACACCGGAAAGATCTTCTTAACCAGAAATCTAACTGGGTCACCCCAGCATAAAATCATTTAGTGGTCTGTCATTCTGTACAGCAAAATATTCACTTTTTTTTTCTTCCACAATGGATTGCTTTAAAGGCCTTTTATAATCTGACCTCTTCTTACCTTTCTAGCTAAATCCTCTCTCCTTCCCCATTTAAGGGATATTCTTGAACTTTTGAGATGCTGTCTTCAAAGACAGCCATGTGCTCTAAAACTTATCTAGTTTTGTCTTCTACCTGTGACAGCATTTCCTATACTTGCACGTTATCAGTATGAGAAATCAAATACTCTCACAGCGGTAACCCTTATCAGTGGTGATTTGGGAGCAAGGCACTCATCTATAGAGAGAATATTACTATCAATTCTTTGATTCAAAGAGGTCACTCCTGGGCATGCATCTTCTAATTATACAAATGTTTCCTTACGGTTTCTGATCTGCATATTGAGCACAGGACAAAGTTTTTTTCTGTATTTTAAAACAAATTTCTGCATCCTGAAATTTAAAGCAGAACTACAGAATATTATAATTTAACTGACATGGAATTTTTTTTTCTTCCTTCTCGTTAATCTTAAACTCTGGAGGATTTACTGAAGTCTCATATCTCTTGATCTGACACTTCAAGAGCTAGGAACAGCCACAAAGACTACAGCTGGGAGATAAGATGTAGATTAAAAGAACCATTAACTCACAATGGCATTAGAAAAAAGATCATCAGTGTTGAATTCAATTTGGATGCAGTTCAAAGCAGCAAGTAAAGTGGGAGGTGGAAGACTGTAAATAGTCTTTAGTGCCCTGGAACTCAACTTCTTCCCTTGGAATAGCAACAGAGGAATCTCATTGCTAAAGACTGGGTAATTTGTTAGCCACTCTCCTTGCCTTCACGAATTACTAAATTGCTGCTGCTTTATTCAGAGAGACCATATGTCTACTGGTTAAAAGTGCAACCCTGAAACCAGATTCCTAGGTTTAAATACCAATATCTTGACCTTACTGTGAGATCTCAGGCAGGTGCTTAACACTTTCATGAACTCAGCTTACTCGTCTTTAACAGGGGAATCATAGCACCTGGCTCATGCAGTGTCGAGAAGTTTAAATAGACAATGTATGTAAGGTCTTTAGAACAACATCTCTCATACAAGTGTCGTTGTTGTTAGTTGCTATCATGTCAGTTCTGACTCATGGAACCCCACGTGTGCAGAGTAGAACTTCTCCATAGAGTTTTAAAGGCTGTGACCTTTCAGAAGTAGATCTCCAGGCCTTTCTTTCTAGGAACCTCTGGGTGGGTTTCAATGGGCAACCTTTCAGCTGGTAGTCAAGTGCTTAACCGTTTTTGCTGCCCAGAGATAACACAAGTGCTCTAACCCATTGACCAAACCCATTGCTGTCAAGTTGATTCCAAGTCATATCGACCCTATAGTATTATTTTGTAATGAGAATTAATGGAGACCGTGGTGGTTCTGTGGTAGAATTATTGCCTTCCATGCAGAAGACCTGGGTTTAATACCTGGCCAAATCACCTCATACACAGCCACCACCAGCCTATGAATGGAGGCTTGCATGTTGCTGTGATGAACAGGTTTCAGTGGAGCTTCTAGCTAAGATGGACTAGGAAAAAAGGCCTGGTGATCTACTTCTGAAAATCAGCTAATGAAAACCCTATGGATCCCAACTGTCTGAGCTGCAACTAATGATGGGAATGGCTCAGGACTGGGACGTGTTTTGTTCCACTGTAAATGGGGTCACCATGAGATTAGGACCAACTTCATGGCAGCTAACAACAACGAGAATTATGCCTTTTTAGGGGCCTTACCAATTATATTAATCCCCAAGGTTGAGAGGGAAATAATAGTAGTAAACTCTTATGAAGACTTCTTCTTATAAGCCAGGTACTATTAAAAACACATATACATGCTTTCATTTTAGAGATGTGTTGTGGAATGACATCAAGGACATGATAAACGAAGAAAGCAAGAGGCCATTAAAAAGACAGAAAAGAAAGAAAAGACCAAAATGGATGTCAGAAGAGACTCTGAAACTTGCTTTTGCAAGTTGAGTAGCTAAAGCTACTCAAAAGGAAGAAATGATGAAGTAAGAGCTGACCAGAAGATCTCAAAGGGCAGCTCAAGAAGACAAAGTAAAGTATTATAATGAAGTTTGCAAAGACCTGGAGATAGAAAACCAAAAGGGAAGAACATGCTTGGCATTTCTCAAGCTGAAAGAACTGAAGAAAAATTCAAGCCTCAAGTTGCAACATTGAAGGATTCTATGGGAAAAATACTAAATGACGAAGGAAGCATCCATTTCAAAAGAAAATAGAAGGAATACACAGAGTCACTGTACCAAAAAGAACTGATCAACGTTCAGTCATTTCAGGAGGTAGCATATGATCAAGAACCGATGGTACTGAAGAAAGTCCAGGCTGCACTGAAGGCTTTGGTGAAAAACAAGTCTCCAGGAATTGATGGAATATCAATTGAGATGTTTCAGCAAACAGATGCAGCGCTGGAAGTACTCACTCATCTATGACAAGAAATTTGGAAGACAGCTACCTGGCCAACTGTCTTGAAGAGATCCATATTTGTACCCATTCCAGACAAAAGTGATCCAACAGAATGTGGAAATTATTGAACAACATCATTAATATCACACACAAGCAAAATTTTGCTGAAGATCATTCAAAAGCAGTTGCAGCAGTACATCCACAAGGAACTGCCAGAAACTCAAGCCAGATTCAGAAGAGCATGTGGAAACAGAGGTATCATTGCTGATGTCAGATGGATTTTGGCTGAAAGCAGAGAATACCAGAAAGATGTTTAGCTGTGTTTTATTGACTATGCAAATGCATTCTACTGTGTGGATCATAACAAATTATGGATAACATTGCAAAGAATGGGAATTCCAGAATACTTAATTGTGCTCATGAGGAACCTGTACTTAGACCAAGAGGCAGTTGTTCGGACAGAACAAGGGGATACTGTGTGGTTTAAAGTCAGGAAAGTTGTGTGTCATGGTTGTATCATTTCACCATACTTATTCAATCTCTATGCTGAGCAAATAATCTTTGAAACTGGACTATATGTAGAAGAATGTGGCATCAGAATTGGAGGAAGACTCATTAACAACCTTTGATATGCAGATGACACAACCTTGCTTGCTGAAAGTAAAGAAGACTTGAAGCACTTACTGATGAAGATCAAAGACCACAGTCTTCAGTATGGATTACACCTCAACATAAAGGAAACTAAAATCCTCACAACTGGATCAATAAGCAACATCATGATAAACAGCGAAAAACTTGAAGTTTTCAAGGATTTCATTTTACTTGGATCCACAATCAACACCCATGGAAGCAATAGTCAAGAAACCAAATGACACATTACATTTGGCAAATCTGCTGCAAAAGACCTCTTTGGCCTGTTAAAAAGCAAAGATGTCACATTAAGGACTAAGGTGCACCTGACCCAAGCCATGATGTTTTCATTCTCCTCATGTTGGATTTGACTAGACAGCAAGGGACTTTTTTTTTTGGTCATATGCATGTGAAAGCTGGCCAATGAATAAGGAAGACCAAAGAAGAACTGATGCATTTGAATTATGATGTTAGGAAGACTAGTGAATATACTATA
Source organism: Dugong dugon (assembly GCA_030035585.1). NCBI lineage: Eukaryota > Metazoa > Chordata > Mammalia > Sirenia > Dugongidae > Dugong > Dugong dugon. The sequence goes on from CM057465.1 coordinate 50,416,115, forward strand.
GACTTCCAGAAGAACAAACAAATTTGTCTTGGAAAAAGTACAGCCAGAATTAGAATTAGAAGCAAGGATGAGGAGACTTGATCTCACATACTTTGCACATGTTATCAGGAAGGACCAGTCCCTGCAGAAGGACATCATGCTTGGTAGAGGGTCAATGAAAAGGAAGAAGACTCTTAAAGAAATGGATTGACACAGTGGGTGCAACAATGGGCTCAAGCATAACAAGGTTTGTGAGGATGGCTCAGGACTGGGCAGTGTTTCGTTTTGTTGTACATAGGGTCTCTATGAGTCAGAACCAACTCGATGGCACCTAACAACAACATTTTAGAGATTAGGAAACTGAGGAACACAGAAGTTAAAGAAATTTTCTCTCAGGGGCACATCTTCAAACCTAACTGCAGAGTCTATGCTATTAACCGCTACAGTGAGGGAAATGCATGAAGTACTATTTTAAATACCAGGTGCTAAAATTTTGAAAGGGTCTTGTTATTCTCATTATATCTGACTCCTCTCATTATGTACTGAATTTCAGGTAGCTGGACCTAGGCTAGTTCAGCTATCTTAACCATGGGCGCAAGGTAGGACTGCTCACAAACTTCATGGAACCAAGAGTCGAGGTAATCTGTAAACCAGATCCCCCACCCCATGGTTAAAACCAGAATCAAAGCTCAGCAGATATTCAGCAGTGTCATTGATTTGAACGGCTAAGGTGTGGGAGGATGCAGGTCTACAGCATGGTATGGTGGCAGAAGTGGGCAGAGGAGCCTGGAGCAAGGCCATGGGTTAGTGCAACGTAGTGCCATCATTTGTTATGTGGTGGCCTCAGTAGGGAGCAGACTGGAACCCAAGAGGGACGTAGATTTGGCATGAAAAAAATGTTCCAGATTCTGTGTAAAACAAAAGACAGCCATCAAACCTTCTTATATTTTTGAGTCATAGTACTACACTGGGGCTAAAGAAAAATTACTGTTTCCCAGGATCTGCAAAGCCAAAATGCAGGGAAAAAAGGTAGAAAAATGTATGTGCATAAAGACTTTCATTGTAGGATTATTCAGCAAAATATTGAAAGGATTGGAAACTGCCTAAAGTTTCAACAATAGTGGAAATAAGTAAAATAAGAAACTACCACTTGATTTAAATTATGCAGCCATAAGAGTGATATTTATGAAGACTGGAACAACAGAGAAGCCTACTGTCTTAGTCATCTAGTGCTGCTACAACAGAAATACCACAAGTGGATGGTTTTAACGAAGAGAAGTTTATTTCCTCACAGTTAAAGTAGGCTAAAAGTCCAAATTCAGGGCGTCAGCTCCAGGGGAAGGCTTTCTCTCTCTCAGCCTTCTCATCAGTGTTCCCCCGAACTAGGACCTTCTCTGCACAGGAACCCCAGTCCAAAGGATGCGCTCTGCTCCCCACACTGCTTTCTTGATGGTATGAGGTCCCCCTGTCTCACTGCTCACTTCTGTCTTTTATATCTCAAGAGACTGCCTCAGGACACAGTCCAGTCTTGTAGATCAGGTCCTGCCTTACTAACACATCCTCCCTCATTAACATCATAGAGGCAGGTTTACAACATACAGGAAAATCACACAGTACCAGGAATCGTGGCCTAACCCAACTGATACACACATTTTTTGGGGGACTTAATTCAAACCATGACACATACTTAAAAATATTTTAAGTGAAAGAAGTAGAATATATACTTGCAACTCTATTACGACTATAAAAACCAAACCTGTTGCTGTCAAGTTGATTCAAACTCGTAATGATCCTACAGCAGAAAGTAGAACTGCCCCCATAGGGTTCCCAAGGCTGTAATCTTTATGGAAGCAGACTGCCACACCTTTGTCTTGAGGAGTGGCTGGTGAAATCAAACTGCTGACATTTTGGTTAGCAGCTGAGTACTTAATCACTGCACAATCAGAGCTCCTTTATTATGGCTATGACTATGTAAAATTACGTATGTAGGTAGTCAAGAATAGGAAGGGAACCAAAAAATATGTAAAAACGTGAGTTTGGTTGGTTTTGTGACTGATTTTTCTTATTTTGATCTTTGCTTTTTAATTGTAATACTGGGAGGGATTAGGTGGAATTCTATGCAGAGTACAGAGCAAGCATAAAAACTTGGTGTTGAAAGAGAAAGCTGCATGTAGAGTAACCCAAACTCAGTATGTCTCAGACTGAACTCTTCTTTTCCCCAGATCCTTCCCTCTTGCTAAGGTAAGACATTATCCATAAAGTCACCTAAGATACAAACTTGGGAGTCATCCTAGGCACTTTCATTGAACATTGTATCTAATCAGACACCTAATGGTGATTCTAACTCCTTAACTACCTGAAAGTGAGCCCTCTTATCTCCTTCTTCATTGATATTGCTTTAGGTCAGGCCCACATCAAGTCTAGTCTAGATAGTTTTCTTCTGCCACCAGTACTTCTCTCCTCTTATCCAGTCTCCCCAGTGTAGCCAGACTGGACTTTCTAAACACAAATCTGATCTTGTCACTTTCCTGCTTGAAGTTCCTCATTGGATCCCCTTGGACTATGTAGAAAAATTGACAACTCTTTAGCATGGCTAAAGGCCTTGCCTGATCTTTCCCTGTCTTTCCTCTTCAGGTATTAAATCTATACCAGATCATATTGCTTTATGTTTCAGGGTTTTGCTCTTACTGCTCCCTCTACCTGGAATACAGTCACATCCTCTTACATGTCTATATTCTCCCCTTACCTTGATTAATAGTTTTTCTGAATCTAGAATTCCAGGTTAGACATAATTTTCCCCTCAGAGCATTGACAATATTGCTTTAATATCTTCTCCCTTTTAGAAATACAGTTAAGAAGTCTGATGCCATTTTGATTTCTGATTCTTTGTGTATGACTTGTTTTTTTTAATAAATCCCTGGTGATCCAAAATGTCATTGTGATATATCCTGCTGTGGATCTTTTTAATTTTTCTGGAGATATGGTAGGCCCTTTCAGTCAAAAAACCCATTTCCTGTAGATCTGGATTATTTTCTTTTATTATTTCTTTGATAATTTCTTCCTCTCCATTTTCTCTATTCACTCTGGAACTCCTACTATTTGGATGTTGCACCCCCTATCTTAGAGTGAGACACTATAAAGAGCTGATTAGAAGCTTTGCGATTGTGTGTTTGTGAGTGTGTGTGTGTGTGTGTGTGTGTAATGGGAGGAGTGATGTTTTTGAATGGTGAACTTCACTGAAGAGTGATTGGACCTGTCCAAATATCAATATCTTAGGTCTCTTGTTTGGGGTTGGTTATTTTCCCTAGAGAAGAATGCTCCATTCTCACTTCCTGGGGATATAAGCCTGATTGTCAGCAAATTGGGAGGTGAGCAGAGAAAGGGGTTAAGGAGTCTCATCATTCTCGATGTGGAATTTCCCTGAATTCCTCTTTTTTAGTGTGGTTCCCCATCTTCACTCCTGAGTGGTAAGTGATACCTCCTTTCCTGGGATTTGGCCTAGTCATTGCTATTCTCCTTCATAACACTTATATTTCCACTTATCTGATCTGCAGTCAGCTAATTTGTATCCATCCTCTTTCTATTGTCCAAAATTTTGCTAATAAGCTTTATCAGCTGTTGTCTCCACTCCCTTTTTCTTTATCCTGTTTATATATACATATCTTATATACATATATATATCATATATATATATATATGTATCTTTACCCAGTCATTCTGGCTGGGTTTTGGTTTTGCGTTCAATAACTATATGTGTTCAATTTGCCATGTTCCATGGACCTTTTCTTGACCTCTTTGGTGGACCATGGTCAAGTCTAGGGTAGGCCTGATGATGCAGTTAGGAGGTATGTATGTAATTGTGGTCCATGGAGAATTTATTGTATGGTAAATAAGTGGACTGACAAGAGATGACATAGCCCCTACAATGGCCTAAAGTTTAAATGTCTGAGAACGTGGGGTCTGGCTTCTCTGATCTGGCAGATTCTTTCCACCAAACACACTGAACTTGAGAGCATCTCTTAAGGAGCTAGCAGTGCATTGAGGAGCAACATCCACTCACTTGTACCCTTGATTTTGTGTGTACCATTCACCCTGCTAGTCTGAAGATTTGGTAGTCAACCAAAGGCAAAGCAACCTTAAATTGAGTCTTCATTATTCTTCAGCTTTTCGGACTCTGATCTAACTTAACCTCCCATCCCCAGGAAGAATTGTCTGTTATGTATTTGCTATATACTTTATTCCCTTCTGCCTTTGTATGTTCTGTTCTAATCTAATATTCAGCAAATTTATTAATTTTTATCTTTTGTCTCTGTAACCAGAGTATAATCTCTTTGAGGGTAGGACAGGATTTTATTCATCATTGTATTTCCAGTGGCATACCTGGCGCATAATAGATGCTCACTATCTATTTGTTGAATGAATAAATACAGCAATCAGTGGCATGTCAGGGGTAATACATAAAATTAGCTCAGTTGTTCTGGTCATTTCTATATGAATGACTTGCAGAAAAATCTATATTGATTCTTACCAGGAAAACAATGATTTCTCAAAGATGGAGCAGCCTTCTTTGATTCCCTTCTCTCATTAAGAATTAAAGGTCTCCTTTCTGTTTCTTCGACAGCATTTTGTTTCTATGTCTGTATTAATAATTGTTTTATTCTGCTTGCTGTACAGTTAGCCATCCACCTGCTTTCAAAAGTAATAAGCTACTGAGGACAGAGGTTGTGCCAGTGGTTTCTGCCTTACTGTAGTGCTAAGCTCAATGAACAGATACAGGGAGCTCAATCAGTGTTTGCAGAATTAAACTGAATTGTCCTGAATTCATCACATATACAAAGGTAGGCTATGTGCTGATGAGAGTGTAAGGCTACCAGTGAGTAAGACAAGAAAAGAAAATTAGCAGGGATTTGCTGTTTGCTCTGAGTCACTTTCCTGCTGGGAATTGATCAACTGAAGTTTTAACTTATCGAGCAGACTCTTATATTATACTCCACTCTATTCCTTACCTTATCTCCCACAAAGAACACTTTCTACAGTCCAAAATTACAAGGGTTTGTCACCTAAGTCAGCAATATGTCAAAATTCTTTGTAAAAAAAAAAAAAAAATAGCTAGCCCTCACCAAAGCAGTCAATAATTTGGGGAAGTTTAGAATTATTATTCTGACACATATTCTCATATCTACACAGAATTAACTGTTTATTTTAGGACAATATCATGGGACAAATTAGATATTTTTTTCTCCTATTTCCTCTCTAAAGGAGGGAACAAATTGTGTAAAGCTATTGCTGCTGATTCCTTGAAACTGTTGAATGACACGGAGGATAAAATGACTCGAGTTCTGACATGATCAGTACATACATATAGATTCTCTGCTAAATTGATGGCATGAATCTACTTTCAAGTACAGTGTAACACACTCCATGTGGCATAAACACAGAGCCTAGTGGCTTCAACAGATATTTCTGGAACAATGTTATTAACTTTCTTCAAACATTTGGAAAGTGTATTTATCTTAATGATTGTAATCATAACTTCCAAAGGGATGTGTGTAGGTGCTTAAAATAATACAAATGCCAAGTATATGATACAAGTCACTGAGCAGTGAAAATGGTTTTCCAAACTGCAAATAGCCAGGTTAACAAATATATTTCACTCTGAGAATCTGGGTCACTTTTGTACCAGTCAGTTATTTAATGGTGGCAAAAAACAATTAAATTTTAAATACGGGGGTCTAAGGTTTAATTAAATTCTGAAAATAGCCAATAGCGTAATCTTTAAAGTACTGAAAAGAAAGAATATATAATATGAATTTTGGATCAGGGTATGAGCTGCTCTGGAAAATCATGAAACAGGAACAAATAGTATTCCAGTGATGACTCCTAAATTGAATACTTCAATTTAAAGGCCCCTGGAAGTTTTAGCATCTAAAGATGTAGGACAATACAGGTCAAAACTCTGTAGGGAAGTCAGTAAGCCACTTGGGCAAGAAGTAGATGAAGTTAGAGCATCGGATACCATTATCTTAAGATGGTAAATGCCATCCCGGTACTAGACTGTGCTTGCGTGCTCTCATCTGTGAAACTTTCCCTTCTTTTTAAAGGTTGTGTGTTCCCTCCTGTGTCTGACTATGGTGTGCAAACTGTTGCAGATCTCCTGGATCCTCATCTAACTTCTTCCTGTATTTGCTCACCCGAGTTGTGTTTTCAATTCCAGCTTGGTTACTTGACTCACATCATGATTGCTTGTTTTATTTGGTGGGTTTCCTTGGATTATACATTAATTCCATGAAATCTTTAGTGACTTATGAGGACAGGTCTAAGATGTTTACTGTGTGGTCCAAAGGTAAGCTGAATTCTTTATTTTGTCATGGAAGATAAAGTAGTAATTTGATTACTTATGAAGTAAGGACAAAGCCGTATTCTCCGGGGGATTTAGCCAGATAAATGCAATATTTTTCTTGAGTAATTTTAATTCTCAATAATATAAAATGAAAAATAATTTTGACATCTCCCAGGTGTCTGCCTCCTGAGTTGTGAAAATCGTTGGAAAATAGAGTAGTTTTACAACTCTCAGTTTCTTAATAGTGAAATCAACAAAATACTCTTAGTCTTCGTTTTCCCAGGATTGGCCTCCAGTTTTTTTTTTTTTTTTTCCTTTAAATGAAACTTCACTTTCTTAATTTCTCTCTTCTCTCTCTGCCTTCATCTCCCTGCCTCTTTCAGGATCCCACTGCTCTTCAAATAGGGTCATTACCGGTCGTTCCATTCCTTGTTCTTTCTCTCTTGTTTGTTTATCCTTTGCTCATCTTATCCACTCCTTTAGTTTCTACATTCTTCTTGTGATAACATGTATCTGTATTTCTAACCCTTTCAAACGTTCCAAGCACATATTTCCACTGCTTGCTGATCAACCTTATGTCTAAATCCAACTGTATTTTAAAATTCAGTATTCCCTTACAAATTCAACATTATCTCCCTAAAACAATTACCATCTTCCTCAGTCATTTTGACCATACTTGCTTTTTCAGCCCTTCCATGGAAGAAGTAATTTCTGCCGACTTTATCTGCACAATTATACTCACATGTCTTCACTTTTGTTTGATCATCATTGTCTTTATCTACTTTTTGTTTGCCAGTAGTACAGTTCATATAGGAAAAACAGAATGAAAGCTTCTTTGTTTTCCCCTTATCCCCTTTATTGCTTTTTACCTGGAGTGTTCTAGTGGAATTCTAACAGACCTCCCTGCTACCACTTTTTTGCCCCTCCGATTTATACTATATACGTCTATCAGATTACTCTTCTTACATGCTTTCTTCTGGTGCCTGAGGGCTTCTTTTGCTGCTTTTTTAATTTTTCGAGTTGTAGAGTTAATGTTTTGATTTTGGCCCTGACTTCTTTTTGGATGCGTGCATTTATTGCTATGAATTAACCTCTGAGCACTGTTTCTGCTGTGTCCCAAAGGTTCTGGTAGGATGTATTTTCATTCTCATTTGACTCTGTGAATTTCTTTATTCTGACCTTAATTTCTTCTATAACCTGGTAGTTTTTGAACAAGGTGTTGTTCAGTTTCCGTGTGTTTGATTTTTTTTTCTTGCTTTTTCTGTTATTGATTTCTACTTTTATGGTTTTATGGTCAGAAAAGATGCTTTGTAACATTTTGATGCTTTGGATTCTGTTAAGGTTTGCTTTGTGGCCTAATATGTGGTCTATTCTGGAGAATGTTCCACGCATGTTGGAAAAGAAAGTATACTTGGCTGCTGTTGGGTGGAGTGTTCTGTATATGTCTGTGAGATCACGTTTGTTGATTATGGCATTTAGATCTTCCATATCTTTATTGAGCTTCTTTCTGGATGTCCTTTCCTTCACCAAAAGTGGTGTGTTGAAGTCTCCTACTATTATTGTGGAGCTGTCTATTACTCTTTTCAATGCTGTTAGAGTTCGTTTTATGTATTTTGGAGCCTTGTCATTGGGTGCGTAAATATTTATTATGGTTATGTCCTCTTGGTGTATTGACTCTTTAATCATTATATAGTGTCCTTCCTTATCCTTTGTGGTAGCTTTTACTTTAGAGTCTATTTTGTCAGAGATTAATATTGCCACTCCTCCTCTTTTTTGAGTGTTGTTTGCTTGATATATTTTTTTCCATCCTTTGAGTTTTAGTTTGTGTCTTTAAGTCTAAGGTGTGTCTCTTGTAGGCAGCATATAGACAAATCATGTTTTTTTATCCATTCTGTCACTGTCTGTCTCTTTATTGGTGCATTAGTCCATTTACATTCAGCGTAATTATTGATAGGTATCAGTTTAGTGCTGTCATTTTGATGTCTTTTTTTGTGTGTTGTTCACAGTTTTCCTTGTTCCACTTAATTTTCTGTGCTGAGTCATTTTTCTTTACGTATTTTCTTTTCATCTTTTTCATTGTTACTGATTTTGTATTTGCTGAGTTTTTGTTTTTCTTGTTTTTTATTTTGATGTGTAGGATTATTAGTTTCCCTTACCCCTATTTTTCTAAGTTTAAACCACTCTTTTATTTCTTTATATCGCCTTGACTTCCTCTCCATATGAAAGATCTATGATTATATTTTTTTAGTCCCTCTTTTTGGTTTTAATGTTGTCGTCTTTTACATATTGACGTCTCTGTTTCCGTATTTTCAGTGTTTTAGCTTTGATTTATTTTTGTGACTTCACTGTCTGGGTTGATATCTGGTTGCTCTGTCCTGTATTCTAGTCTTGGGTTGTTAACTGATGTTACTGATTTTCTAACTGGAGGGCTCTCTTTAGTATTTCTTGTAATTTGGTTTGTTTTTTTGCAAGTTCCCTAAACTTCTGTTTATCTGGAAATGCCCTAATTTTACCATCATATTTGAGAGACAGTTTTGCTGGATGTATAATTCTTGGCTGGCAGTTGTTTTCGTTCAAGGCTTTATATATGTCATTCCATTGCCGTCTTGCCTGCATGGTTTCTGCTAAGTAGTCCGAGCTTATTCTTATTGACTCTCCTTTGTAGATGACTTACTGTTTCTCCCTAGCCACTCTTAAAATTCTCTCTTTATCTTTGGTTTTGGCAAGTTTGATTATAATATGTCTTGGTGACTTTCTTTTGGGATCTACCTTGTGTGGGCTTTGATGAGCATCTTGGATAGATTTCCTCTCATCTTTCACGATATCAGGGAAGTTTTCTGCTGACAAATCTTCAACAATTCTCTCTGTATTTTCTGTTATCCCCCCCGTTCTGGTACTCCAATCAGTCATAGGTTATTCCTTTTGATAGTGTCCCACATAATTCTTAGGATTTCTTCATTTTTAAAAATTCTTTCCTCTGATTTTTTCCTCAAATAAGTTGGTGTCAAGTGCTGTATCTTCAATTTCAATAATTCTGACTTCCATTGCCTCAATTCTGCTCCTATGACTTTGTATTGAGTTGTCTAATTCTGAAATTTTATTGTTAATCTTCTGGATTTCTGTTTGTTGTCTCTCTATGGATTCTTGCAGCCTGTTAAATTTGTCATTATGCCCTTCTGTTATCTTCTTAAGTTCCTCTATTGCTTTGTCTGTGTGTTCCTTGGCTTGTTATGCATTTTGCCTGATCTCCTTCCTGATGTCTTGAAGAGATCTGTATATTAATCTTTTGTGTTCTACCTCTTGTAATTCTGAGAAGTTATCTTCCTCCAGGAGATTTCTTGATTCTTTATTTTGGAAGTTTGCTGAAGCCATCATGGTCTGCCTCTTTAAGTGATTTGATATTGACTGTTGTCTCTGAGCCATCAATAAATTATTATATTTATTTATTTTATGTTGGCTTACTGTGTCATAGCTTCTTGTTTTGTTTTGATATGCGCAAATAGGCTGCCCGTGTGAGCTTGTTTGATTATTGGCACCGTTGATATTCCAATGTCCTGTCACCAGGTGGTTAGATCTGTTACTAGGTATGTGAGCCCAGGAGTCCATTAGCTTTCAGATTACTCCACTTAATGAACAGTTCTGATCAATTGCTATTTCCTGATTAAATCCAAAGCAGTTAAGATGCTCCTTATAGCCAAATGTGATCCTACATTTCATCTGCAGTTACAAAGTACTTTTAAATTATATTTCTGAAGGCAATTTTTAACATTTTACTGTAATTTTTTAAATTTTAAATATCTTACTATTAGAGCCAAAAGTCTAGTGTTCGTAGTTTGCAAAACTAGTTAAGTAACTCCCCTTCTGGAATTAAATCTTAACAAGGCTTATTTCTTTTCGGGCTACTATAGGTATGCCCATACTTGGTATCATGGATTGAATTGTGTCCCCCCAAAAATGTGGATAGCAACTTGGCTAGGTCATGATTCCCAGTATTGTATGGTTGTGTTATCTGATGTGATTACCTTATGTGTTGTAAACTCTACCACTATGATGAGATTATGTATGATCTCCTCATGTGTTATAAATTCTTTCACTGTGATGAGGTTATACTGATGAGGTTGACAAGATTAGTGTCTTAATGCAATCTCTCTTGAGATATAAAAGACAGAAGTGAGCAGAGACACATGGGAACCTCATACCACCAAGAAAGCAGTGCCGGGAGCAGAGCACATCCTTTGGACCTGAGGTTCCTGCGCAGAGAAGCTCCCAAACCAGAGGAAGATTGATGACATGGACCTTCCTCCAGAGCTGACAGAGAAAGTGTTCCCCTGGAGCTGACACCCTGAATTTGGACTTGTAGCCTACTGGACTGTGAAGAAATAAACTTCTCTTTGTTAAAGCCATCCACTTGTGGTATTTCTGTTGCAGCAGCACTAGATGACTAAGACACTTGGTAAGAATGCTGTTTATTAATCAATGAATAGACTCAAGCATTTTAACAGCCTATATGATCAATTTTTTTCATATGATGCTACTTTTCTAGTGTTCCTTGCAACAACAACAAACATATGTCAGATTAAATCACAAAATACATTACTGCATTTTTAGTAGAATAATCTATTTTGTTTATTTATTTTTTTCTTGCAGAAGTAATGTTTGTGTTAAAATTCTAATAACATAGAAGTGTGGAAAGTAAAATGTGAAAGTCTCCCCTCTCCAATTTCACAGTACATTATTAATAATTTGATTTAAGTTCTTTAAGCTTTTTCCTATGCACATACAAGCATTTGAAATAGGTGAGATTTATGTTATTTTCATAACAGAATAAGGAACATCCTTGTAAAGACGTGTTTTATGTAGTCATTTTCAAATATGAGAAAAATGCTATTGACTTATAATGCTTTCTTTTGCTTTTAGAAAAGTAGTGATAAAATTGTGAATGCCCATCGGCATTCTCTCTCACACATTAAGTAAATATATGGCTAGGATGGTAGTAAAGCATATAAAGAACTGAAAAAGATTAATATGTGTGGGGGAAGATTTGTGACTCTAGCTCAACAACTTGCTTCTCTAATCAAATAGCCTCATAACTTATGTAGGGCCAATGAAATTTTACTATCAGAAACTAGGTTATTTTGAGGTGGATTTCTCACTGCAGCACAATTTACAATAGCCAAAACATGGGAACAATACAAATGCCCATCAACAGACAAATAAATTAAAAAAAAAAAATGCAGTATGTACACACAAAGGAATATTAATGTGTCATAAAGAGAAATGAAATCCTGATATATGCCACAACATGGATGAACCTTAAAAACATTATGCTGAGTGAAATAAGTGAATCACAAAAATACAAATATTGTATGTTCTCACTAATATGAAATACAGGATAGGCAAATGCATAGAGGTCAGAGTTTAACAGAGGGAAAGAGAAAGAGGGGAATATTGGTTTTAGCTAGTATTGAGTTTCTGTTTATGGGGATGGAATATATGGCAATGGATGCTGGTGGTGGTTGCAACAACATAATTGATATAATTGGTTTCATTGAATTGTAAAGTGAAAAATGTTGGATGGCAAATGTGTTACCTATATTTTTACAACAAGAAAAAAAAGAAGAAATTAAGTTAAAGTCTTGTCTAGGCCCTAAAAATTCAAAAGAAAGATTTTAAATTATGATAATAATTAAGAGTCAACCTCAGACATAATGTATAGCCTCACAACTGCTTTGTTCTCTGACTTTTATTAAAACAAACAACCAAACAAACAAAACACTGCTTGCTGTCAAGGTCCTTCAACAGCTTGCAATCTTGGAGAAGGCAAGTTTGCAAAATAAGCCAGCTTAAAGACAACACATGATACTCTGCAATCAGATTCACATGGTCTATGTTGTAGACAATTAGAGCAATGGATAATCATCCTGTACTAAACTTATCAGAAAAATCTTCATTGAATAGTTGAAATTGGAATTGAGTCTAGAGAGTTGTATTATGATAGTGGAAAGACAGACATTCTAAGTAGGAATATTTAGGAAGTGCTAAACCTGATTTGAGCATATTTGGTTAATGGGTGTCAAAAGAAACTGAGTCAATATAGTAAAATTAATCTATTGGATGAGATTTACTGGGCCGAAGATTGGTGAACTGGGTAGCACCAAACCAAAAAATGGAAAGGTACTTCCCGGAGTATCAGCAGTGACTGGATTTTATTGACAAAACGTGGAAGCAAAGAAGCTTATTTCTGAATGACTTACAAGTTTACTATTGAAGCACTGTCAGGATTTCATTGGTCAGTGAGGGTGGCCTGATTTACAGGAAAGCTAGACTTCCGTTGTGGTAAAGACAAGTCATAAAAGCCGTGTCCACTCAACCTTTGTCAACCAGATGACTCCATTTTTATTTCACTTACCATGGGGGAAGGAGGAAATAAGGGGAACAGTTGGATTATAGCAGAAGAATTGGGTTTAGAAATCATATTCTACTGTAATTTTATATGGTTGAATAGACAAAGTAAGGCCAGATAAAGGAAAATCTTGAATGCTGGGAAGGCAACAGTGAAAGATTATAGATTTTTAAGCAACGGCATGATATTACAGGTTTTTTGCAGACTAACTTAGCTTTGGTTTACTGGATTATTGCAGAGACAGATAGAGGATGAAGATCGGTTGGAATCCTACTGCAAATATGTATAAAGGCTTAGATTTAAAGGAATGACAAGGTAGGGATGAACACTATTACTACCACCTGTTGCCAACCAGTCGATTCTGACTCATGACAGCTCCGTGTGTTACAGAGTAGAACTGTGCTCCATAGAGTTTTCAATGACTGATTTTTCTGAGGTAGATTGCCAGAAGTTTCTTTTGAGGCATCTCTGGGTGGACCCAAACCTCCAAACTTTTGGTTAGCAGCCAAGAGCATTAACCGTTTGAACCACCCAGAGGCTTCAGGGATGAACGCTAAAGACTATGAAAAGAAAATGCCGGCAGAATTTGATAGTCGATTATTAGCGGGGAGGAGTATGAGTCTCAAGTTTAAGCTTGAGTGATTTGGAAAATGTGACGCAAGAGAGAATGGAGTTGCAACCAAGAAAAGCTTGTTTGGGTAGGAATGTGCCTTAGTCTGATTTTTAGACACTTGAAATTAAATTAGGATGTTCTGGTGGAAATGTCCTGTTGGCTTTCTATTTCTTGGAAATGTGGGACTAAACCCTGACTGAAAAATTAGTATAGGAGATGCAAAATTTGGAGTGATTAAGGAAAAGGGAATTTCAGCAATGCAAGTGGATATATTCATACGAATGAGGATATAGAGAGAAAATAGCTGAAGATGGAAAACTGAGTCCTGTCTATTAACAGCTCAGTTGAGTTATGCTTAGAAATTTCATTACACCTGAATGAAAATTTGAAGTTACGTGCTAATTTATTCAAAAGACATTGTCTGTTGTGTTAAGTTAAACACTACACTAAGCCAGGAAATAGAAATTCCTGTTCCAGGACTCTGCCCCTCCCCTCATTCTGCTTTGGCTCTTTAGAATTCCCTCATTCCTCCTTAGGGAATGTGGAGCATGAAAGGTGGAGGAAAGAAGGGAAAGGAACATCTGTATTTATTCCTCCTCCCCAGCTCCATCCCCATACTTTGTTTTCTACTGAATTGGACCTGGTGAGAATCCTCATTTTATTCATGTTTCATAAGTTCAAACCTGAGATCCTTCTGCATAGGTGTAGTATGTGACTTCAGTTGATATTTAAACTCACCATCTTCTTTTTTTTTTTTTAATCTGATGGCTGAAGATAGCTTGCCTGCTTTTGCTTCACAGAGACCTAGTGAGGAATAATGAGAAAAACTTGGGATGGCCTAAGAGATACATATCTATAGATGTTTCATAGTACACTCAGGTGGCTTATTGTCTTTAGTTCCAGTAAAAATAGACCACTGCGGATAAGTTCAAAGTCTGAGGAATCTAGTGTTAATATGTGACTCTTGATTTTGCAAAGGAATGTGCTTTTGAACTCCTCTCTCGAACTCAAATGTTTTATGAATATGGTGATGATGATAATGGTGCTAATAATTATAAATAATAATTCTGTCAGAAATTTGTCTCCCCCATGACATACTTCTTCTCATACTATTCTCCTAAATTTTAATTAGAACATGTTGTTTCTTTAAATAGTAAAGAGACAATACTCTAATAAGACATGTTGTAGAGGAAAAACATCATAAAGTTTAGTAAAGCAAAAAGAAAATTTTATTTAGCATATATTCAAAAGGACAAAAGTGAGAAGCGGACAAGCATGCTGCCTGAGTTTGAATGTCTGCCCGAATCCGAGGAAGATTACAGAATCATCAGTATATATCAACATCACAAAATGAGTAGAACCATTGAAAGCGTCACATTTTCACAGATTGGCTAGAAATTGTGATCTTACATTTTGAATCATTTTTCTTAACAATCATTGGTACAGGTTTCAGTTACAAAAGTCAGGAGGATCTTCATTGGTCCAACAAATTTCTATTCACTAAATGCTAATAGAAAAAGACAAAAAGTGGGAAGTCTTTTGTGTTCTGTTTGATTGCCCTTTTGTGAAAACTTGCTTAAGATAATTTCTGAGATTGTCCCATCTATTGTCTATCTCAGGGCCCAGCTGATGTGTCTTTGTGAGTTTGTAGGGCCTAGCCCCAGCTGGGTCACATTTCTCCATGCTCAAGGTCAGGGAATAATGATTCCAAATATTATTTTCTATATCAGACAATACATATTGAAGCTATCTCCATTTTGTACTCTCTGGTTCCATCCGTTGTATTACTGGCTGTCTTTCCTTCATGTTCCAAACCAGACTGACTTTCAAAAAGAAAATTTCCCAGGTAGAGCTTGGGTACAAACAGAACTTGGTAACTGGTAAGATTCCTGTTGTAATTTCCACTGTGATTTCAGCACAACCCTCTGAGAGAGGTTGTACCATATGAGAGAATACAGTGACCCGTGGAGAAATTTCAAAAAATTTGACCAGTCTATTATAACAAAGCCTTTTCAATCCTGTAATCCAGTGACCATTTAAAAAGAACAAGTGCACAATTTAGATTGTCACTCAAGGACTAAAATACTAAGGAGGCGATTTTAGATTAGTAATGTCTCCCTATAAATTACATAATAATAACCTTAAAAATCTGATGCAGAATGTATTTTTTTTTTAATTTTTCTTGGGGAAGAGCATAGTGAATCCAAGAATTACAGTTGTTGACAAAGTATAGAAAAAGTTCAGCATATTGAAGAATATCTACATTTTGGCCCTTTCCTTCAAATGTCTTCTACTGACAAAGGCATTCTTCTGAGTTATGAAGGGGCCACCAAAGGGAAATATAGAGAGCCTGAACTTACTCATCCACTAATTAACTTTGTGGCCTTGAATGAAACATTTTAATTTGATTTTTCTTCTTTTTATTTCTTGATCTGTAAGATGAAGAATACTAGTGACTACTTAAGAAGGTTTGTGCAGACTAAATGTGATTGGCACATAGTAGCTGCCTAGTTAAAAAGGTAGTTTGCCTTTACTTAGAGGCATCAAAGTCCATATGACCTCACTGTGTGACTTCTTCTCTTGATGGTTTTCCCTTCTAGAATCTCAGCTAGTGAAATGATATAAGGATAAAAGAGCTAGATAAAGAACCATTTTGTTTTGTTTGAATAGTTGTAACATCACATAGCAAATTTTTGGTGAATTAATCTTCAAGAAGATAATGGAAAAATACAAACTGGTAAAAAATCTCACCATATATCTACTCAGTTTTCAAGCTGGGTGTTGAGTTATCCATAAGAAATATTCTGACATTCAGGATTTTTGTGTGAGCCACCCAATTGGTAGATTTACAGATAGATATCTAGACAAAACACTTAGCACAGCGGCACTCAGCAAGTTATTCTTCTCCTAACCTCTTACCCCTCCCCACCATCTTTTGAAACTAATTACATTTCACATTCAGGAAAGAATATTTCTCTTTGCAGTCTTTCCTTTCCTTTATTTCGTAGGTCATACATGGCAAGATGTTGCTTTATCAAGAACAACTTCCAGGAAAATAAATAGGGAATGGAAATGTTGTGTTGTGCCTTGCATTATGGTCATAAGTGTTTTTGTTTCATTTGCCTGCTAGGAGGGAAGCATATGTTATTCAGCTTTTTACATTCTGTAGCAAATCAAACAATGAAGTTGGGGGGCAAAATTTCATTTTGTGTGGTTTAGGTAGGTTCTCCTCATTTTCATTGTAAGGTAGAAACTCTCAGGTGCTGAGACTGCCTGGTTTTGTACTTATACCATCTATACCTAACCTAAACCTATATATATATATTATTGTTGTTACACTGTTGGGAGACTGATTTAGGTACAAAATATAACAGAAAAAGCATTCCTGTCTAGTCAGGGTATCTAAATGCTTTTCTTGCCTTGTGACTAAACAATGAGTGTGCCTAAATTGCCTTGTTGGTACTAGATCAGTGGTTCTCAATTGCTGGCCCCTGAATATGGACTGACTACATTAGAATCACCTGGGATGTATGTTTAAAATACACACTCTGGAGCCTTAGCTCAGTCTTCTGAATTCCTGGGCATTGGGTCAGTAATCTATAGTTAACAAGCTCCACAGGTGAATTTGATGTGTAGCCAGCTTTAGGCACCACTGGAGTCTTTTATGGAGCCCTGGTGGCACAAGGGTTAAGAGCTTGGCTGCTAACCAAAAGGTCGGCAGTTCAAATCCACCAGTCGCTCCTTGGGAGCCCTATGGGGCAATTCTACTCCGTCCTATAGCGTCACTATGAGTTGGAATAGACTTGGTGGCAACGAGTTGGGAGGTTTTGGGTTTTTTTTTTTTTGGAGTCTTTTATAGTCTGCAACACTTTGGGTTGCCAATCAACTCCATGGGGCAACTTTTTTTTTTTTTTCTTTTGGAGTCTTTTAGTGTCTTTCCTGCCTGCAGATTCTAAGTAGGGAGGTGGTTATTCCACAGGCTGGTAGACCTCTTCTAGAGATAGTTCAGGACAATCTGGTACACAGGACGAGGTTAGTAAAAGACAGTTTTGTGAATCAAGTAAGTTGATTTAATTGTTTGCACTGAATTCTCTCTTTGGGTAACGTACTATGGTATTAATTTTTTAAGCTTTCAGTATGAAAGGAACACATTCTTGTTGTAGAATATTTAGAGAGTACAGAAAATTATAAGGAGATAAATTGAAATTACCCATAATCCCACTACTAAAAATAATATTCAGTGTTTGCTGCAAATTTTTTACTAGTTATAAGCACACACACATACACAAAAAATAATTATTTGCAATATTTTCCAAATATGTTATTTTAACACTTCTTCCTCAACTTAACACTTTCATTGAACATTTCCACATGTTATATAATGTTCCTCAAAAACAAACATTATTTTAATGTCTATATACTGTTTCCACAACATGCATAGACCAGGATTTAGAATCATTTTAATTTTTATGTGTAGATTGTTTCTAACTTATTGCTCTTATAAGCAAGCTATAATGAACATTTTTAGAAATACTTTTTGTTTGAATTTCTCACTATTTCCTTAGCATAGCTACCTAGACAAGAATTACTAACTCCAATGGTCTGAAATTGTAAAGGTTCTTGATGTGTAGTAAAAACTCTTTTTCAGAAAGATTAAAAAATCAACACCAGGACTGTATGAGGCCAGGATTGTTCATTTCTCATAATACTCTTCTTTAATAGCAGTCTTATCATTTTAAAATATCTTTGCCAATTGAAATCCTTATTGCGTTTAACTTGCTTTTCTTTAAATGTTTGTGAGGTTGAATATTTTCCATAGGTTCTTTAGCCAATTATATACTTCTACTGTAAATTGTTTTCTCATATTCTTTTCCCATTTATTTAATTAAAATGTCAATGCTTTTACTTATTGATTTTAAGTACTTCCTCCCTATTAATTATATTGACTTTTAATGTTATATTGTTGGCAAATATTTTCTGGTTTGTTCTTAGATTTTTAATTTATTTGTGATGTTTTAATTTATCTGTGATGATAACACTTAATTTCTAACAGTTTTAGTAGTGTTATGTTGTTGTTAGGTGCCATTGAGTCCGTTCCGACTCATAGCGACTCTATGTAAACAGAACGAAACACTGCACAGTCTTCACAACAGTTGTTACGCCTGAGCCCACTGTTGCAACCACTGTGTCAATTCATCTAATTGAGGGTCTTCTTCTTTTTCGTTGACCCTCTACTTTACCAAGCACGATGTCCTTCTCCAGAGACTGGTCCCTTCCGGTAACATGTCCAAAGTACCTGAAATGAAGTCTTGCCATTCTGGTTGTACTTCTTCCAAGACAGATTTCATTCTTCTGGTAGTCTATGGTATATTCAATATTCTTCGCCAACACCATAATTCAAAGGCTTCAATTCTTCTTCAGTCTTGCTTATTCATTGTCCAGCTTTCGCATGAGTATGAGGCAATTGAAAACACCATGGCTTGGGTCAGGCGCAACTTAATCCTTAAAGTGACAACTTTGCTTAACACTTGAAAGAGGTCTTTTGCAGCAGATTTGCCCAATGCAATACATCATTTGATTTCTTGACTGCTGCTTCCATGGGCATTGATTGTGGATCCAAGTAAAATGAAATCCCTGACAACTTCAATCTTTTCTCCATTTATCATGATGTTGCTTATTGGCCCAGTTGTGAGGATTTTTGTTTTCTTTATGTTGAGTTTCAATCCATACTGAAAGCAGTGTTATGTTACTATACTATAAATAAAGAATTATCCATGGTGAAAAGAGGTAGACAATGTGGATAGTGCAGATCTTTTATGTATTTTAAATATGTTTGTTTGATTCGTATGTCTTGGCTTTTTACAAACATATGCCTTATAGAGCTAGCTTCATGCTGCAAAAGTTATTGGCTCACAAATCTTCAAAATGTCCAGGGAATTGAGGCATACTAATATTTTAAAAATATAAGCCTTCTTTGTATTAGGAGATAGAAGCAGAGAGCTTTAAACGTACAAAATTTAAAAGTTTGCCGGGTTTCATGGTTTCTGATTCACTGCTTTTTTTGAGCTTCTAAATGGTGAACCTTGACCAATATTACTCCAAAGATATTTTAAAAAAGTATTTTTGTAAGAAATTTTTGTGGTATCCTTTTTTAGCCAATGCAAGAGACATTAGACAATAAATTATTTATTTTATTTAATTCAACAAAAACTGATCAAGAACAATACCTAACCATAGGAATGCAAAAAATTTTTTTAATTTAATCTACAGTATACCTAGCTATGTGCTTCTACCTATGGTTCTATTGCAGCAAGATGGAGCACAATTCTTGTCCTTAAAGAACTTACTATATTTTACTTGCACTTAATTTTTGGTATTGTTTTATATATATTTTCATATAATTTTATTCTCTGTAACTGTATGTAATTTAATTATATTTCTGAAACATTTGCATTGCTCTTGCCTGCTTTAATAATACCATTGCTAATTTAAAATTGTATGTAATTTATGATCTTTTCGAAGTATGTTTACATACATTGTCTTAAGACAGCTGCAAGATAAATATTATAAAATGAAGTTTTTTGGTATATCATAATAACCACTTAGAAATAGAAATTAGAAAACATATTCCCTTTACTATATTGACAAAAGCTTTGAAATTCTTAGGAATGAATTCATAAAAAAATACAGGACCTATACAAAAATAAAGTCTTATTTGAAGATGTAAAATAACATCTGAACAAATGGAAAGATAAACCACATTTTCAGATGAGAAGAGTTAAAAGTTTAAAAACATCCATTCCTTCAAAATTAATACGTAAATTTACTACAGTGCCAACTAAAATCCCAGAGTGTGCTTTTGGTGAAGGGGAAGATTTGACAAGATGGTTTAAATACTAATATTTAAAAATAAATATTTAGAATAAACATTAAAGTTAAGAAAACAACAATAGTGAGGGGGGATTAAACATACTAGATAATAAAACATAGTATAAAGCTACCATAATCCAAAAGGGAAGGCACTAGCATAGATATTGACAAACTGATCAGCTTGCAGAAGAAAGACACATGGTATTTAAATAAATGGGAAAAGGATAGTGTAGTTCAAAAATGTTGCTACTAAAACTGATTTTCCACCAGAAAGGAAATAAAATTAGGCCCTTGTCTTTCACATATAAATTGCAGATCAATTAAGTAATTACATGTGAAAATGGAACAAGAAAATATAAGAAACAACAAGTAAAAATCAATAGTTGAAAAAATATTTGCAACACAATGACAGTTAAAGTGCTGTTATCTATAATACAACATGAGTTTTGCAAACTGGTAAGAATAAGACAAGCATCCCAAAGGAAAACAGGCAAAGGATTTAAATAGATAATTCACAGAAGAATGAATCTGGATGGTCAATATAAATGAACAAATGTTCATTTTTTTTTTAACTAATCAGGGAAATGCAAATTAAAAATGAAATAACTCTTTTATATAACAGTTTGAAAATTTTAAAGGGAGAACACATCTACTACAGGTAGAAATTTGGGGAACAGCATATTCTCACACATGTCTGATAGAATATACTTTTCCTACTTGGGGAGAAGCAATCTGGCAATACGTTTTTTAAATGAAAGATACACGTACTGTTTGACTCAAAAGTTCCGTTTCTGTGATTCTATGCCATAGAAGTAAAAGCCACCAGTACATAAAGATGTTTACTGCAGCTCTGTCTGTAGTGGCACAATAATGAAAAACAAAGTGAATAACCATTGATAGAGAAATGGGTGAATTTCTCTATTGTATATTGTATATGTAAACCATTGTATATCCATAACATGGAATATTATAAAACAACAAAAGATTATGAATTAGACCTACACCACCTAACTTGGAAGGATTTATATTATGTATAGACAAGTGAAAGGAGCCCTGGTCCCACAACAGTTAAGTGCTTGGCTACTGTGATAGTTAAGATTGTGTCTCAACTTGGCTGGGCCATGATTCTCAGTTGTTTGGCAGTTGTATGATGTTGTGATCACTTCTACAATGAGATTTGATATAATGTGGTCACCTCCATGATGGGATCTGCTATGAGTAGCCAATCAGTTGAGAAGGAGTTTCCTTGGGTGTGTGGCCTGCATCAAAGTGGACATTTTGGCAAGGCTCGTGGGCTTTTGATAGCTCTGAATCCTGTAGCTGGCACCTGTTTGTCTGATCTCCAGTTCTTGGGACTTGAGCTAACAGCTTACCTGTAGTCTTGCCTGCTGATCTTGGGATTTGCCAATCTTCAAAGCCTGGGAGCAAGGGCGTTGCTCTCTGACCTGCTGATCTTGGGTTTGCCATCCCCTTCGGCTATGTGAATCAGAAGCCTCTATCCTGACCCATGGGCTTGGAATGTTCCAGCCTCTACAACAGTGTGAGCCATTTCCTTCATATAAATCTCTCTGTATATATATTTATATGCTTTACTGGTTTTGCTTCTCTAGAGAGCCCAGAATAAAACAGCTGCTAACCAAAAATTTACAGGTTTGAACACACTGGGAACTCTGCTGGGGAAAAGACCTGGTGATCTGCTCCTGTAAAGATTGTTTTTGTTGTTGTTAGGTGCCGTTGAGTTGGTTCTGACCCATAGCAACCCTGTGTACAACAGAACGAAACACTGCCCGGTCCTGCGCCATCCTCATGATCGTTGTTATGCTTGAGCCCATTGTTGGCAGCCACTGTGTCAGTCCATCTTGTTGAACGTCTTCCTCTTTTTCATTGACCCTCTACTCTACCAAGCATGATGTCCTTCTCCAGGAACTGGTTCCTCCTGACAACATGTCCAAAATACGTGAGATGAAGTCTCTCCATCCTCGCTTTGAATGAGCATTCTGGCTGTACTTTTTCCAAGACAGATTTCTTCATTCTTTGGCAGCCCATGGAATATTCGATATTCTTCACCAACACCATAATTCAAAGGCATCAATTCTTTTTTGGTCTGCCTTACTCATCGTCCAGCTTTCACATTCATATGAAGTGGTTAAAAACACCATGGCTTCAGTCAAGTGCACCTTAGTCCTTAGAGTGATAACTATGCTTTTCAATATTTTAAAGAGGACTTTTGCTGCAAATTTGCCCAATGCAATGTGTCCTTTGATTTCTTGACTGCTGCTTCCATGAGTGTTGATTGTGGATCCAAGTAAAATGAAATCCTTTACAACTTAAATAGTATCTCTGCCTATCATGATGCTGCTTATTGGTTCAGTTGTGAGGGTTTTTTGTTTTCTTTGTGTTGAGATGTAACCCATACCAAAGACTGTGGTCTTTGATCTTCATCAGTAAGTGCTTTGAGTGTTCACTTTCAGCAAGCAAGGTTGTGTCATGTGCAAATCACTGGTTGTTAATGAGTCTTCCTCCAATTTTGATGCTCCATTCTTCTTCTTATGTCTAGTTTCTCTGATTCTTTGCTCAACACAGAGACTGAATAAGTATGGTGAAATGATACAACCCTGATACATACCTTTCCTAACTTTAAACCACGCAGTATCCCTTTGTTCTGTTCGAACGACTGCCTCATGGTCTAAGAACAGGTTCCACATGAGCACAACTGTTCTGGAATTCCCATTCTTCACAATGTTATCCATAATTTATTATGATCCACACAGTCAAATGCCTTTGTGCAGTCAACAAAACAAAGGTAAACACCTTTTTGATATTCTCTGCTTTCAGCCAGGATCCATCTGACACCAGCAATAACACCCCTTGTTCTTCTGAATCCTGCTTGAATTTCTGGCAGTTCGCTGTCGATATACTGCTGCAACTGCCTTTGAATGATCTTCAGCAAAATTTTACTTGCAAGTGATATTAATGGTATTGTTTGATAATTTCTGCATTCTGTTGGATCACCTTTCTTTGGAACAGGTACAAATATGAATCTCTTCCAGTAAGTTGGCCAGGTTTCTGTCTTCCAAATTTCTTGGTGTAGAAGAGTGAGCACTTCCAGCACTGCATCCATTTGTTGAAACATCTCAATTTGTTATTTCCTCAATTCCTAAAGCCTGTTTTTCGCCATTGCCTTCAGTGCAGCTTGGGCCTCTCCCTTCAGTACCATAGGTTCTGGATCATATGCTACTTCCTGAAATGGTTGAATGTTGACTGATTCTTTTTGGTACAGTGACTCTGTGTATTCCTTTCATCTTCTTTTGATGCTTCCTGCATCGCTTAATATTTTCTCAATAGAATCCTTCAATATTGCAACTTGAGGCTTGAATTTTTTCTTCAGTTCTTTCAGCTTGAGAAATGCAAAGCATGTTCTTTTTGGTATTCTATCGCCAGGTCTTTGCACATTTCATTATAATACTTTACTTTATCTTCTTGAGTTGCCCTTTAAAATCTTCCTTCCAGCTCTTTTACTTCATCATTTCTTCTGTTCATGTTAGCTACTCTATGTTCAAGAGTAAGTTTCAGAGTCTATTCTAACATCCATTTTGGTCTTTTCTTTCTTTTCTGTCTTTTTAATGACCTCTTACTTTCTTCATGTATGATGTCCTTGATTTCATTCCACAACTTGTCTGGTCTTGGATCATTAGTGTTCAATACGTCAAATCTATTCTTGAGATGGTCTCTAAATTCAGGTCGGATATACTCAAGGTCATACTTTGATTCTCATAGACTTGTTCTAATTTCCTTCAACTTCAACTTGAACTTGTATATGAGCAATTGATGGTCTGTTCTGCAGTCAGCCCCTGGCCTTGTTCTGACTCAGGATATTGAGCTTTTCCATCATCTCTTTCCATGGATGTAGTCGATTTGATTCCTGTGTATTCCATCTGGGAAGGTCCACGTGTATAGCTGCCATTTATGTTATTGAAAAAAGGTATGTGCAATGAAGAAATCATTGGCCTTGCAAAATTCTATCATGGGATCTCTGGTTGGTTCTGTCACCAAGCCATATTTTCCAACTACCAATCCTTCTTCTTTGTTTCCAAGTTTTGCATTCCAATCACTGGTAATTATCAATGCATCTTGATTGCATGTTTGATTGATTTCATACTGCAGAAATTGGTAAAAATCTTCAATTTCTTCATCTTTGGCCTTAGTAGTTGGTGCATAAATTTGAATAATAATTGTTCTAACTGGTCTTCCTTGTAGCCATATGGATATTATCCTGTCACTGACAGCATTGCACTTCAGGATAGATCTTGAGATGTTCTTTTTGTTGAGATGAAAATGACGCCATTCCTTTTCAATTTGTCATTCTTGTCATGGTAGACCACAGGATTATCTGATTCAAAATGGACAGTACCAGTCCATTTTAGCTCACTAATGCCCAGGATATCAATGTTTATGTATTCCATTTCATTTTTAACTATTTCCAATTTTCCTAGATTCATACTTTGTACATTCCCTGTTCCTATATTAATGGATGTTTGCAGCTGTTCTCATTTTGAGTCATGACGCATCAGCAAATGAAGGTTCTGAAAGCTTGACTCCATCCATGTCATTAAGGTCAAATCTACTTTGAGGAGGCAGCTCTAGTCCAGTCATCCTTTGAGTGCTTTCCACCTGAGGGGCTCATCTTCTGGCACTATATCAGACAATGTTACTCTGCTATTCATAAGTTTTTCTTTTTTCTTGCTCCCTCAAATTGTTTTTCTGTTTGTTTGTTTGTTTATCATTGTAGTTTAAGTGAAAGTTTACATTTCAAGTTAGTCTCTTATACAAAAATTTATACATAAATTGTTATGTGATCCTAATTGCTCTCCCTATACCATGATAGCACACTCGTCCTTTCCACCCCTGATTTCCCATGTCCGTTCAGTCAGCTCCTAACCTCCTCTGCCTTCTCATCTCACCTCCAGACAGAAGCTGCCCATTTAGTCTCATGTATCTTCATGAGTATCATTTTATGTTCCACAGTCCAGACCAATCTTTGTCTGAAGAATTGGCCTCAGAAATTGTTTTTGTTCTGGGCTGATACAAAATCCAGAGGCCATGCTTTCCGGGGTACCTTCAGTCTCAGTCAGACCATTAAGTCTGGTTTTTTTACTAGAATTTGAGCTCTGCACCCCACCTTTCTCCTGCACCATCAGGGACTCTCTGTTGTGTTCCCTGTCAGGGTGGTCATTGGTGGTAGCTGGGCACTATCTAGTTCTTCTGGTCTCAGGCTGATGAAGTCCCTGGTTTATGTGGCCCTTTCTGTCTCTTGGGCTAATGCTTTTCTTGTGTCTTTGGTGTTGTTCATTCTACTTTACTCCAGGTGGTTGGGACCAATTGATGCATCTTAGATGGCAGCTTGCTAGCTTTTAAGACCCCAGACACCACTCACCAAAATAGGATACAGAACATTTTCTTAATAAGCTTTGTTATGCCAATTGCAATAGATGTCCCCTGAAAGCATGGTCCCCAGACCCCCACCCCTGCTACTCTGTCCCTCAAAGTGTTTGATTGTATTCAGGAAACTTCTTAGTTTTGGTTTAGTCCAGTTGTGCTTACTTCCCTTATAGTGTGTGCTGTTCTTCCCTTCACCTAAGATAATTCTTGTCTACTATCTAGTTAGTGAATAACCCTCACTCTTCCTCCCCACCCTCAAAACCATCAAAAAATGTTTTCTTCTGTGTTTAAACCTTTTCTTGAGTTCTTATAATAGTGGTCTTATATAATATTTGTCCTTCTGTGACTGACTAATTTCACTCAGCATAATAACCTCCAGCTTCCTCCATGTTACGTTTCACGGCTTCATGGTTGTTCTTTATCATTGCATAGTATTCCGTTCTGCAGATATACCATAATTTGTTTATCCATTTGTCTGTTGATGAGCACCTAGGTTGTTTCCATCTTTTCCTATTGTGAACAGTGTTGCAATGAACATGGGTGTGCATATATCTATTCGTGTGATGGCTCTTATTTCTCTAGGATATATTCCAAGGAGCAGGACTGCTGGATCATATGGTACTTCTAGCTTTTTGAGGAAGCACCAAATCGATTTCCAAAGTGGTTGTACCATTTTACATTCCCACCAACAGTGTATAATTGTTCCAGTCTCTCCACAACCTCTCCAGCATTTATTATTTTGTGTTTTTTTGATTAATCCAAGCTTTGTTGGGATGAGATGGTATCTCATTGTAGTTTTGATTTGCATTTTTCTAATGGCTAATGATCGTGAGCATTTCTTCACGTGTCTGTTAGCCACCTGAATACCTTCTTTGGTGAAGTGCCTGTTCATATCCTTTGTCCGTTTTTTAATTGGGTTATTTGTCTTTCTGTTGTTGAGGTTTTGCAGTATCTTATAGATTTTAGAGATTAGATGCTGATTGGATTTATCGTAGCCAAAATTTTTTTCCTAGTCTGTAGGTTGTCTTTTTACTCTTTCAGTGAAGTCTTTTGATGAGCATAATTTTTTGACTTTTATGAGCTTTCCATTATCTAGTCTCTCTTCTGGTGCTTGTGCATTGTAACTTATGGTTTGTATTCTGTTTATGCCATGTATTAGGGCTCCTAGCTTTGTCCCTACTTTTTTTTCCATGATCTTGATTGTTTTCAATTTTATATTTAGGTCTTTGATCCATTTTGAGTTAGTTTTTGTGCATGGTGTGAGATATGGGTCTTGTTTCAGTTTTTTGTAGGTGGGTATCCAGTTATGCCAGCACCATTTGTTAAAGAGACTGTCTTTTCCCCAGTTAATGGACTTTGGGCCTTTGTCAAATATCAACTGCTCATAGGTGGATGAATTTATGTCTGGATTCTCAATTCTGTTCCGTCGGTCTTCGTAGCTATTGTAGTACTAGTACCAGGCTGTTTTGACTACCATGGCGATATAATAGTTTCTAAAATCAGGTAGTGTGAGGCCTCCCACTTGGTTCTTTTTCTTGAGTACTGCTTTACTTAGCCGGGACTTCTTCCCTTTCCGTATGAAGTTGGTGATTTGTTTCTCCATCCCATTAAAAAATGCCGTTGGAATTTGGATCAGGATTGCATTGTATCTGTAGATCGCTTTGGGTAGAACTGACATTTTCACAGTGTTGAGTCTTCCTATCCATGAGCAAGGTATGTTTTTCCACTTATGCAAGTCTCTTTTGTTTGCTTGCACTAGTGTCTTGCAGTTTTCATTGTACAGGTCTTTTGCGTCTCTGGTTAGGTTTATTCCTAAGTATTTTATCTTCTTGGGGGCTATTGTAAACGGTATTGATTTGATATTCATAAGTTTTTCACTGGCTAATTTTTTTCAGAAGTAGACTACCAGGTCCTTTTCCTAGTCTGTCTTAGTCTGAGAGCTCAGCTGAAACCTGTCCACCATTGGTGACCCAGCTGGTATTTTAGTACTGGTGGCTAGCTTCTGGCATCACAGCAGCATGGAAGAGCCCACAGTATGACAAACTGACAGATGCATGGGAAACCCTGTGGGGCAGTTCTTCTCTGTCCTAGAATGTTGCTATGAGTCAGAATTGACTCTATGGCACACAACAACATTGGTAAGGGAGAAAAGCAAGATGTAATTCTTGCATATATATACAATTTTGCTAAAATAAACAAAGAAACAATGGTCCGTCCTTCCCTGTAAGTGTACAATATACTCATATGAGCCCGGAGAAATTAAAACTAGATATTTAACCTTTGTTATCTGGATGGGAGGTGTAAAGGGGGAGAAGGAAAGAAGAAGAAAAGAAAAAGATACGAAACGTAAAGACTCAAGTTCATGTAAAGAATGCAGTGTCTTTATAGAAGAAGATGTCATCATCCTGGCATAAACAGCGTGAAATAAACCTAAAGAGGAGCACATAGAAGAGAATTTAGAACACTTCCAGAACTATCCAGTTAACCATGCTAGTTAAGAGTTAAATGTACTCCTCTTGGCAGATGGAATTGGAGATTGATTTCAGAACCCACACTATGATCTTTACTTTTTGTTTTATATATTTGAATGATGATAAATGTTTTAGAGTTCTCAAAGAATTAATTTTAAAATGTGATGATTCTTTAGTTTACTTATCAATTCAAAGTATGCCTTTCTCTGATAAATAAGTGATAGAATATTTGTCTTTCACTATTTAATATTTTTATCATGGCATATCATCTTTTATTTTATAGATTTCTAGGTGTTCTCCAGGAATGAGAGTGAATATAATTTACTTTTTTTCATTTTGTGCCTTGTACATAGCAGGAATTCAATAAATAATTTGTTAAACAGGATTAAATTCCACTTTTTTTCAAGAATGCTTTCCAGCTAAATTACCTGTGGTTGATAAACAAGAATTCCTAATCCCAGTGTACCTAACTTTGCTCCCTCCTGTTCCTCCTGATGCAGAAGATAGGCTTTTTATTTAAATGCCAAAGACTGTCAAGTGTACAATGTCAGTCACAATGAACAACAATTTCACCTTCACTCAAGTGAAGCAGCCAATAACAGGTGATTAAATGTATCACGGTGTTACCTTGCTGACTGGAGGTAAAGACCACATTCCTCCGGTTTCTAAGGCAACTGATTAAAGAATTTAAGAACTAAGGCCTCATTTAGGCTAATGCCCTTGGAAAGGTAGAATTTCTTTTCCAGTAGGCGGTACTGGGAGACAAGGCTTATTTGTTTTAATGT
Source organism: Dugong dugon (assembly GCA_030035585.1). Taxonomy (NCBI): domain Eukaryota; kingdom Metazoa; phylum Chordata; class Mammalia; order Sirenia; family Dugongidae; genus Dugong; species Dugong dugon. The sequence continues at coordinate 50,445,015 of CM057465.1, forward strand.
TTTCCATTTCTCTGAATTTCACAACACAAGGTGCTCAGATACCTTTTGGTAGAACCTACTGGAAAATGTTACCAACATAAATATGTAGAGCTCAGTTTAGCCAATTCAAAAAAACACTTGGTGGGATTACTGGTAAATAGGAGGCAATTCAATGAAGACTCTGTTTTCCTTTTAGCCTCATTTTTATTTGCCTCTTTGCAGCACAAGCTATAAGTGGTAATATTGATGAAGTTGGGCCAACTCCTCAGTGAAGAACTCTCCTTTACTGGATGGGTCCAATACAGAAGGCTTTTCATGCATTATGCTGTTCAGCCTTGACACCCACAGCGATGAACTTCCATTAAGATAAATTCAGCAGGTCTTTGGAATGACCTCTTTTGGGCTACAAAAGATCCTCTTGGGAAAGTCAAAGTTTTCTTCCAATGGGAGAAAAGGAAAAGTTTTCTTTTTAATCAGGAGGCAGTAGCAAGCCTGAAATCTAACTAGCAAATTGTTCACATACTCCCCCAGTGCTACCAGCCTCTATAGGCTTGCTTTCTCTTTATGGACTAATTACACAAATCTCTGAAACACGGTGATAGTTTTCATTAACTCACAGGAAGTATCATATAAAAGTTACTACCTCTGTTCTTTTCTGCTGCAAAAGGAATATTAAATCTTAGCTATCAGATGTGAAAAACAGTGCTTGCTTCTCTCTATGATGCAAGAATAATGTTTATTGCATTTCCATACATTTCCAGGGCAATGATGTTTGTTATTATGACTCTCAGGGTCCTGAGGTAACCGCAAAATTGCAGTGAATTCACACATCTGATGTAATGATTCCAGTGCACAAGGCTCACGCTAGAATGAAAGTGCTGAGATCTTAAGTGTTTGGTTCATTATTATGTTCCTGTGCCTTGCACAGTGCCTGGCATATGGAAGGCCCCCAATGACTGTTTTTTGAAAGGATGAATGAATAATGAAGAGATGTGGGTATCCTGCATTGGGAGCTGGGTTTGGTGAGGTTAAAAGCAACTGATATACCAACTGGGAGTGTGGTGACTTGGAATTAGACCTACACCCAGCAGAAATTGGTGGAACAAACCCAGCTGAAAGCTCTGGCAGCAAGTCCATTTCAGCAGGAAGAACATACCATTTAGTTGTGTGCATCTATCAAAAAGTAGTTAAGAGCTCAGGGGCTAACCCAAAAGTCATCAGTTGAAATCCACCAGCCACTCCCTGGAAACCCTAGGGCGGTTCTACTCTGTCCTGTAGAGTCACTATGAGTTGGAACCGACTCGACGGCACCTAACAACAACAACATCAAAAAGTGGTAGTGATGATAATAAGCTCCTATATACTTTACATACATCATGATTAATCCTCACAAGATCTTACAAAGTAAATGGTATTAGCTCTATTTTATGACGTGAAAAATGAGCACCAAGACATTTAATGGCTTTCTTAATGGTACATAACCAGTAGATGGTAGTGTTGAAAGCCAAGATCCTGGATAATTTCAAATTCCATGTTCTTTTCATAAATTTCTGTAATTATAGGTATTGGATGTGGTCATGTATTTAATATGGAGAGGCAGGAGAATCCAATAATCAGACATACCTTAGAATACGTAAGTCAGAGGCTAGGGAATTCAGGAATCTAGGTAGGTCTCTAGTATCAGGGGACTCTTTTGAGGATGTAGCAGGAGCCCAGTTACTGGGTTGGGGATTTTAGTTAGAGGCAGGAGGCTCTGGTAATAGGAAGGCAGAGCCCCAGTCTCATGGGAACTGGGTTACTGGACAGGCCACAAAGGCAGTTCCTTAGATGCAGGGTGTATTGATTTTCTATTGCTGCATAAAAAATTACCACAAATTTAGCAGCTTGAAAACATGCATTTATTCACTCACGGCTCTCTAGGTCAGAAGTCCAGGCTTGATTGGGTCCTCTACTTAGGACCTCATAAGGCCTAAATCATGGTGTTAGTCTGACTGGGCTTTTATCTAGATGCTCTGGGAAAGAAGATGCTTCCAGGCTTATTCAGGCTGTTGGCAGAATTCAGTTACTTGTGGTTGTAGGATTGAGGTCCCATTTTCTTGCTGACTGCTGTCTAGGGACTCCTCTCAGGTCCTTGCCTGTGGTTCCCTCCATTCAGCCATATGGAGAACCTCCCTTGAATCAATCCTTCTCACACTTTGAATATTTCTGGCTTACTTTTCTGCCATCATTGCAACAAGACTCTCTGCTTTTAAAGGACTCATGTGATTAGAATCAGCCCACTCGAGTAACCTCTATGTTTTAAGGTAACTGATGAGTAACCTTAATTGCATCTGCCAAACCCCTTTCTGCTATGTAAGTAACCTAATCCCAGGCATGATAGCTCATATATTCATGCTCCTGGGGATTAGAATGGGAACTCTTGGGATCCATCTTAGAATTCAGCCTACCATGCAGGGGAACTACTAGAATAAGACTAAAGGTAACAGCAGGGATACTGAGTTCCGGTGTGTTGAGCTCTTACTTTCGGTCAGTTAGATCAAAAGGTGCAGATAAAATGGCTGCAGCTAAGTCACCAATGCTTACCCATTCTGAACCTCTTTCAGCAGGCTCACAGGAAGGGTGGTTTTGGAGAGTGATGAGAAAGGCGCCCAAATTTTCCACATGTGGAACACGTTTAATTCTGACATCTTTTGGGAATTGTGTAAGAAAGAGGCTTGTGACTACTTTTTCACACTGAGAATTTTGCTGGTGGAAGGGAGACATATGATAATGATGAGGAAATCTGTGTCATCTGTGGCCTTCTTTGAAACCTGTACCTGTTCATGGAAAAAGAAAAAAAAAAAACAACAACATTATTGCCCGAAGGCCTGTACACCGGTTCCTAGTTGTCATTTTAGTATTAGGAAATAGGCAGGGGACTCTTGCCTGCAGAGTGACTTTGTAACAACCCTCACAATCGACTCCACAGCTAGATATCCTGACACTGAGGAATGATAATTTACAAGGTCTTTGCTATTTTTATTTCTGTATGTGGCAGGAAAGAAAACTCTGGTTTTTCAGAATAAATTCTCTCCATTTAGGCGGAGAACTTTTGCCAAAGACAGCGACTAAAAATAAAATCTTCCTTTCATGCCTGTATTCCTGGGCTTCCTCACTTAATCAGAAGATTCTACAGGGACAGTGAAATAGACAACAAGCCTAGAATATTTTAGAATCATTAAGTTCCCCAGCTTGTACAGCAGCAGCATTTTATTGAGTGTCTAGCTTACCTATTTGTAATATATGACTTAAAAAGCAGTCTGGATGAGATGATTTAGTATTCTTGATAGTATTAAATGTCAGCATCAACTGTGGGGCAGAATTCAGACTTCCTTCCTCCCACCTTCAAAATATGCTTTTTTGGTGTGTTTTTTTTAGAGAAGACTTAAGCTCTCCATTTTCACTCATAATCAAATAAGATAGATCTGGCCAGCCAGTTCCTCAGAATAATTGTTAGATTGTTTAAACAAGCAGCCATCCCCAATTAACCTGTATGGGATGTCAAACAAAAGACCTGGTTCTCTGGGCAGACAGAATACCAATAGGGATATTTCTTCACACGTTCCATTTGCATATCTGACAGAACATACGTTGGTTTTTTTTTTAGATTGGCCTTGTTATTTAATCCCCACCAGTGAACTAATGGGGATAATAAATCTTCCTTTTTATTTTGAAAGACTGTGTTAAGGAACCAGCAACAATGGCCACATTGGGGTAATGCTTTTTGCTCAGATATCGACTATTTTAATATTTCATCTTCACAAGAACACTGCAAGGCAATGTCTTGGAAAGTCATTCCTGGAACAATTTCCTCTGTGAGGCCTTGGTCTCCACAAGCAAATGCCATTTTGTAATGAATTTTTTGTCACCAAACTGTCCCGTAAAGTATATGAAGCTTATAGCCTTTAAATATAAAGCTGACTACAGCAACTGGAGCATAATTCAGCACTTTGATTTTAGGTACTGTTATGGATTGAATTGTGTCCCCTCGCCCCAAAATACATGTTGAAGTCCTAACCCCTATACTTGTAAATCTGATTCTGTTTGGAAATAGGGGTTTTCTTTTGTTATGTTACAGAGGTCATACCAGAGTAGGATGGGTCCTAAACCTAATCACTTCTGAGTTATAAAAAGAGCAGAATGGGTACAGATACATACACAAAAGGGGGAAGACACACACCATTTGAGGATTATCTACAAGCAAAGGAATGCCAAGGATTGCCGGCAGGGGCCAGAAACTAGGAGATAGGCCCACAGAAGTATCAACTTGGTTGAGACCCTGATTTGAACTTTTAGCCTCCAGAACTTTGAGAAAATAAATTTCTGTCTTTAAAGCTGCCTACTTTTGGTATCTTTTGTTACGGCAGCACTAGGCAACTATAAAAACAAAACAAAATGAAAAAAAAAAACAGTTGCTGTTGAGTTGACTGTGACCATAGTGACCCTATAGGACAGAGTAGCACTGCCCCATAGAGTTTCCAAGAAGCACCTGGTGGATTTGAACTGCTGACCTTTTGGTTAGCAGCTGTAGCACTTAGCCACTATGCCACCAGGGTTTCCAGGTAACTAAGATAGGTACCAATACCATATTTAAAATAAAATGGTGTTACAACCTTTAACTCTATGTTTTCTTTTAAATAGGTTGGAGAATTACTTCGTCCTTGCCAGCCCAGCTTCTCCATGTTTGGCCACCCGCACTGTGACTAGTGAACCTGGTGCCTGACAACTGGCCACTCCAGGTAAGATTCAGGACTGTCTGCAGAGAGGGCTTGATGGGTGTTTCTCTGGGGTATCAAAGAAACATGCACCCCAGCTCTGCCACTGCTGTTGTATCTGCTAAGACATGTAGATGGTAGTGCTTTTTCTCCTTGAGAACAGTAAGGGAGCTGGTTCTGTTGAGAATCTGTAGGATTTTACTCACTCTTCTTCCACTTTGGTGTACAATGACCTGAGATAGTAAGAAAATGTAACACAAACTCTCTCTTTGAATAAGGATCCTACACCTTCTTCCTCACAGGGTCTCTGTAATACAGGAGCAGAACAAAGTTTGTTTGTTTTCATTATATTTTCTGTGAACCCGTGTTTCTGTGTAAAGGCTCACTCATTCAGAGGAAAAAGAACTTCCTTCAATTCCACATCTGAACTGAGAAAATTAATCTTTTGGGGATTAACATGGGTATCTCTATTTTATAGATAAGAAACTAAGGCAAGAGAACTGTAAAATCATTGATAAGTGCTATGTCTCAGGCATGATATGTGCTTCTATTTAGTTTATTAAAGGATCTAGCTAGTTGTATGTGGTTTTTCCTAGTTCATGTACCTAGGAAAGATAAGGATGCAGGTCTATGTGCTTCTGGTCTGGAGGTTTGGGCCTATGCATTGTTATTTCTGACCTTGTGATAAGAATGTATTTTTGAGGCTATAATCTCTGTTACACCCTTTTCCTCTGGGTTTCTCTCTCTAAACTCTTTTTCTTTCTGAAGAATCCTATGTAAAGGTAAAATATATATTTCATTGTATACATATTATTCATAACTGAGCCACTTGGTGCACTGGAAGTTAGAAGACAATGGAGCAATGCCATCAAAAATAAGGGTAAAATTACAACCAATCCAGAATTTTATATCCAGATACACTATTAATCAAAGTGAGTGAAGATTATGGGGTCAAACTGACAACAGCAACTTGAAAGGTTAGATAGGAAACTTAGGGGGCAGTGAGTTTATGTTAAAGGGGGAGAAACAACTCAGAAAAGGAGGGTGAGAATGGTTGCATAACTCTAAGAATATAATCAATGTCGCTGAATTGTACATGTAGAAACTGTTGAATTGGTATATGTTTTGCTGTGTTTATTCTGAACAACAACAAAATAAATAAAATTTAGACATTATTAGACATGCAAAGCAAAGTTGCAAAATTTTTACCTCCCGTATTATATGCTCTTTCTGAAAAATATCCTGGAGAATATGCTAAACCAAATGAAGGAGCAGATGCAAATAAAAAAAAAAAGGAACATAGAGAATCCAACACGGGACAGAGACTAAATGAATTTCCAGGATGATGGTGAAGGGATATCTCAGGACAGCAGGTCTAGAGAGTAACAAGCTCACAATGAAACAAGAAGCTGGAGGGCTTCAGTAGGGGATGCGTCAAGAGAAAAAAATAAGACCTGAAGTTTTCTGGTGTGTTAGAAGGTAGTGAGAGGAGATTTAAAGAGTTTGAGGCTTGCTATGTGATAGGTACATAGAAAACTAAGGAAATGAAAACTCTAGCAATTATTAAGTTCAATAAAACTAAACATGTTAAAGAAAGGAAATGTTATCATGGGACACTAAGGTTTGGGCCCCACATGATCTGGACCCTGCCTAATACTCCAGCATTATTTCTCATCACTGTCTACCCCTAATGCAGCCATACCAAACATCTTCTAGTTCCTCCATGCCCCTCCTCTTTCTCGTGTTCAGCCTTGAGGCTGAACTCAGTAAATATTTGTTGGAAGAATAAACAACTTATTTACTTTCTGGGTTCTTAAGAGAAACCTGAGAGGTATTTTGTCTGAGCAGATGCCTGTTATTTCCTAATTCTCCTCCTTTTGATGGGAATGGGAGGTGGGTGCAGCAATGGCTAAGTAATAGTACGATTTAATAAAAATAATGGTATGGACAGGAATAACCTAAATGTTAAACTAGAAACACATGTTCTGTTTCCCTAATGACATTTCAAAAGCATATTTGAGTCATTTTCTAGTAGTTGCCTCTGTGGAAGAGTAAGAGTGTTCACTCTGTTAAAGTGAAAGCAGAGAGATTTATTGAGGATCATACAATTCGCGTATTGGGGAAAAACAGGGCAGAGAGGAATCTACCAAGTGCTCCCACCTTCAGAGGGAAAAGAGAGGCTTTTATACAGTAAGATGAGGAAGGTAAGCATGTGACAGCACGTGACTAATAGTAAAATGAGGAGGAGCAGCAAGAGACCACCAACATCAATCTCTCTTAGCATCAGCAAAGTGTTCCCAGAACAATCACATTCTCACTTCTACCTTTATTTGCTAAGAGCAGTTAAAATTTAGGGAAGTCGCAGGCTACATTCTCAGGAATGCAGAAGCAGAGGCTTTGGTCAAGCTGAAGTCTGATTTAAAATGGAGTGTAGTTAACAGTATGGAGTTCGATTCAAATCGGGGTTAACTATCCTGTTCCATCTGGGCACCTCAGTTGGGAGTATTCCTACATACCTCTCTAACATTTAGCATTAGTAGCAGTCATACCTCTAGATAACATTATTAAAAATCTAGCATGCACTTAACACTTTATATACATTATTACTAATTCTTATAATAAATGTATAAAGTGGGTATTTTATCAGTTTTAATGATAAGGAAATTGAAGTTGACTGACTTCCATAAGGTCACAGACTCAACCAGTTGCAGAAACGAGAATCCAGTATTTCATCTACAAAGCCTTTTCTATGGCTCCACACCATCTTTTGGACTCCTGGGTGGCACAAACAGTTAAGCACTCGACTACTAATGGAAAGGTTGGCAGTTTGAGCCCACCCAGTTGCACCTCGGAAGACAGGTCTGGAGATCTGCTTCTAAAACGTCACGACCTTGAAAACCCTCCTCTGCACACATGGGGCCTCCATGAGTCAGAATTGACTGGACAGCAATGGGATTACACCATCTTTCAGCAACCTGAAAACTGGCTACACTGCTAGGCAAGCCTACAGTGATGAATCACAGGCGATGGGGAAGGGAAACTAGTGAGGGAAGTAAATGGGAGTGACAGTGTAAACACAAAGAGAGGAGAAAAACAAAACAAAACAAAAGACAGCTTATAAACTCCTTGCTTATTAATATATATGGCTAAATTATAAATTCCTGCAAGGAAGGGTCCAATTCTTTTACTGCTTTATATCTCACACTCCTTAGGGCAGGGCGAGAAACAGAGTGGGTGCTTAATGAATATTATGACTCAACCATTTATTAATAAGATGTTGACTATCATCAACATTAATCACTGCTTATTTTCTCCACCTTAAGATAGAGTGTCATAGAGATCAGGACAAGATGTAGTAGGTGTAGTGAGGCTTATTCAGTACAAAGAATTTTAATGCTTATGAGATCTTGTCATTAAACTCTCTGACCTAAGATAACATTTGAAAAAGTTGCCAGTGAAACAAAGTCCTATATTTGACTTTCAGTGAATCGAGCTGACTAGAAACAAGTTGGATTCCTATCAAAGAACAGTTTAGATGCTGGTTCTCATAGTCATAAACATTTATTAAGTACTTATGATAAACAAGGTAATGAGTAGATGCCTAGGAACATCCAAACATCCAGATGTATACAATTGACGTAAATGTGCCCTAAGATGGTGATTTTGTTTGCCTAGAAAGTCCAAAAAAGGATCTTCTGGGGAGAGAAAAAAGGCCATCTTGATTCATGTAACAATTGTGTCATCCTTAACTAACCATTTTCAAAGAAGCATTGTGAGTGCTCACTCCTCTGTGCAGATGACAGTGTGTCTGAATTTTGGTTCTTGACTGGAAAGCTGCTATCATCCACCTCTGGGAGTCAAAGCCTCCTGCTCCTTCAGAAAGTCTCAGGAGGGCAGAAGGTCTTTGTCAAAAGCAGAGTTTGTTTGTTTAACAGGAGAGCACCAAACAAACAAACAAACAAACAAAACAAAACACCCAAACTCATTGCTGTCAAGTCAGTTTCAACTCATAGTGACCCTATAGGATGGAGTAGAACTGCCTGATAGGGTTTCCAAGGAGCAACTGGTGGATTCAAACTGCCAACCTTTTGGTTAGCAACCAACTCTTAACCACTGTACCACCAGGTCTCCGCATTTAGTGATTACCCCTGTTCATTTTTTAATGGCCCATCCTTCCTACCTTTAGGTACTTTTAAGACCCTTGATGGAAACAGTAGCCATGTATTTAGGTTGACACTAGTTTCAAACAAAGTGATACATTAAAAATACAGGTTTAGGATTTACTGTTGTAGGGAAATGAAGTTGGAACTCCTTCTAGGTGAAGCTCTAGCTATTTTGGAAAGTTTTAGTGGAAGGTGTACACCAGGAGTTGGCAAACTCGGGTCCTCAGGCCAAATCCAGCTCACTGTTTGTTTTGTAAATAAAGTTTTATTTACATAAAGCCACACCCATTTGTATAAGTATTGTCTGACTAAAATATTTTCAATATGGCCCTTTACATAAAAGGTTTGCTAATGCTTGGTATAGACAAATGTTTCCCAACTTATGTTCCATGGTTCGTTAGTTTTCCATGAAACGTTAATAAGCATTTTTGAAATTACAGCCCTGTAAACTTGGGAAATGCTGGATTAAACAAAGTTAACTGGGTCTCTTTATAGCTGAACATCTAATAACCTTTAACATGCAATGCCTGTTGATCATCAACAAGAGCAGGAGATTTATTATGTGTAGCACTTCCCAAAGTCATTTGGTTATAGCACAACTTTTTCCCCCCAGGAATATCTATGAACATCACACAGTTTGGAAAATCTTAAATTAGACTATTTGGGAGGCTTTGCCAAAGTCATAAACTAGCATACATTTGGGGCCATGGTGTTTAATTCTAGGACGTCTGTTTGAAAGCCTGTTTGGTTCCAGATGTCAGAAAACCACCCTCACTGCTGGTGAATCACCTGAGGTATCTTAGTGGCTGGACACTCTGTAAAGGGAATTTTAACCTGCAGCAAAATCCCAGAAGCACTATCCAGAAACAGAGTCAGAGAAATAGATGGATAAAGCCTCTGAGCTCGTAACTGTGGTAAATGAAGCATTCAGCTTTCTTACTTTGGGGTAGAATTTCCAGGGCCGCATTATGACTTTCATGGATGCTGGACACTTTTGCCTTCATGGGCCCCATCATCCATAAAAATGTAAAAAGCATTATATTTTATGACTGTCTGATATAAAGACAATTTTAATCTAGGCTGGATGTATTTTTTCTTCTGAAAGATATTAAAATTAAAACATTTTATGGCCCACTAAAAGTATTGTGGGGCCTGTGCCCTGTGCCTAGGGTGCCTGATAGATGAGTTGGCCCTGAGAGTTTGCAGGGCATATCTTCTCTGTAATCTCTTTGAAGATACTTTTGTTGTTGTGTTGTTAGTTGCTGTGGAGTCAATTCTGACTCATCACACCCCATGTGTGCAGAGTAGAACTGCTTCACAGAAGACTGTGACCTTCTAGAAGCAGATTGCCAGGCCTGTCTTCCGAAGTACATCTGGTGGGTTCAAACTGCCAACCTTTCAGCTAGTAGTTGAACACTTGAACATTTTTGTTATATGCCCTGGCAACTCTCAGAGCAGACTAATCCATCAAGCATCCTAACTTCCTTGAGGAATTCCCTAGATGGTGCAAATGGTTAGTGGGTTCAGCTGCTAACAAAAAGGTTGGAGATATGAGTCCATCCAGAGGCACCTCAGAAGAAAGACCTGGTGATCTACTTCTGAAAAATCAGCCATTGAAAACCGTATGGAGCAAGGTTCTACTCTAACATCCATAGCGTCACCATGAACTGGAATCAACTAGACAGAAACTGTTTTGTACCTGGCAACCTTCTTGAAGACGGTATCATATTTTTTGTACTTTGTACTTCCCTTTTCTTTCACAGCTTAGAATCTCTTGTATACAGTGTGTGTTCACTAATGTCTGTTGAATGAATGAAGGATAATTTCAAGGTGGTCAAATACCTCATTAGAGGATAAAAGGAATAACTGCACTAAAAGACTTTTAGGTTTGTTCCAAAGTTCTATACAAATTTCTACAAATTACTAAAGTATATCTATCACCATATGGTAGAAAGAACTCTTTACCTGAAGTTTGTATTCTTCCACTGAGTAGCAATGCAGTAAGTCATTTCATCTTTGTGTCTCAATTAGTAGGAAAAAATGTTAGGATAAAATCTGTATTAGTTTTCAAAGGCTGCCATAATAAAGTACCACAAACTGGCTGGCTTAAAACAACAGAAATTTTTTGTCCCACAGCTCTGGAGGCCAGAAGTCCGTTTTAGGGTGTCAGCAAAGCCAGGCTCCCTCTGAACGCTCTAGAAGATCCTTTCTTGTCTCTCTCAGCTTCTGGTAGCTCCAGATGTTCCTTGGTTTGTGGCAGTGTAACTCCAACCTGCCTCTGTCTTTATATGGTGTTCCCTTTGTGTGTCTGTGTGTCTATTTCTCTCTCTTCTGTTCATAAGGACACCAGTCATGTTGGATTAGGGCCCACCCTAGTCCAGCCTGACCTCATGTTAATTTAACTAATTGCATCTGCAAAGACCCTATTTCCCAGTAAGCTCACATTCTCATGCACTAGCGGTTAGGACTTCAGTATACCTTTTGGGGGGACTCTATTCAACCCATCACAAGGTCAGGCTTCACATTTCTGAACTATAAAAATGGATACATATACCAAGATTTTTCATCTCTAGAGTAGGCAGAAGTGAAAATAACTGAAATTTGCTCAGTGTCTTCCACAAATATCTCTCCCTTCTTTGCAACCTTGTTTACTTAGAAAAATGGAGCCCTGGTGGCACAGTGGTTAAGAGCTCAGCTGCTAACCCAAAAACTGGCTGTTCGAGTCCACCAGTTGCTCCTTGGAAACCCTATGGGGCAGTTCTACTCTGTCCTATAAGGTAGCTATGAGTCGGAATTGACTCAACGGTAATGGGTTTCACTTATAAGAGGAGAAGAGGACAAGAGCTGCATGGCCTGGCAATGCCCTTTCCCAATACCCTCATTCCCTGTCTGCCATTTCCCTCCATCCTGGGTAAAGGAAGAAGGCAGATTTAACAGCAGGAATTGAGTGTGGCTTTGGAGGACTTTTTACCTTCTCTTCCTAAAATGTCATTTCATAAAGGGGTCCTCTTTGGTTTGGGGATCATTTGTTTTACATATTCCAGGACAGTATGGATTTTACATATTCTGTCCCACTGTCAGACATGTATGCTGGTTTTGGGCTAGGGAAAGATCCACTTACCTCAGGAATATCTCCAAGTACTATAGGACATCTTTTGGTGCTAATTAAGCCCTGGCCATGCAAGAGTTGGGAAGAGTGCAGCATTCACCAGAAGGCTAGGACATTTTAAGAAGGGATTTTTCATACGTATGGTTCGAAACTGCATATTATTGTATAAGTTTGCTGTTGTTAGCTGTTGTCAAGTAGGCCCCTGACTCATGGTGACCCCAAGCACAATGGAACAAAAAGCTGCCTGATCCTGTGCCAGCTCCATGATCGGTTGTCGATCAAACTGTTGTTATCCACAGGGTTTTCACTGACTGATTTTCAGATTTGGATCACCAGGCCTTTCTTCCTAGTCCATCTTAGTGTGGAAGTTACACTGAAACCTGTTCAGCATCACAGTAACGCAGAAGCCTCTGCTGACAGATGAGTGATGTTGTACATGAGCTTAAGGTGCATTGACTGTGAGTCAAACCCTGCTCTTCCACATGGAGTGCCAGAATTCTACCACTGAACTATCAATGCCCTCTTGAACAGGTTTATTGTCTCAGTTTTCAAAGGGAATTTATAGGCTTAGCCCATTTTGTGAAGGCACGAGGCAATTTTGCTTTGAATGCACAAGGAGAGCCTTACTGAAATGCATTCTTCATGTTGAAAACTGCGCTAGGTAAGAGCAGCAGTCCTAAATGGATCCTTAATGCTGTAATCAAGATTATCTGAGTAAAGGCTTGGGGACTTTTATTTTTTCCTCCTGAGGCAACAGCTTGTATTTTGTCATGGAAAAAATGAGAACAATTAGAATATTTTCTAGATTAGATATCAGGAGTCATAATACAGAAGATGTCTGTTCTGGCATACTGCTTATTTTTCCAATATCAAGTACAGTACAAAGTTTCTGTTTTAGAATCCCTGCCTTCCCTGGTGCCAGGTTGCTTTGCCTGAAAACTATCCCTGAAATCTGAAGCACCATTTCTATACCAGCCACAGTATACGTGGCAAAGTTCCATTCCAAAGGTCAGTTGATAATGAGACAGGAAGAAATAACTTCTAGGAAGGTCTAAAGTCTTCTTAGGGCTATTGCTTTAAACTCATTGCTGTCAAGTCAATTCTGACTCATAGTGACCCTAGAGGACAGAGTAGAGCTGCCCCTTAGGGTTTCCAAGGCTGTAATTATTACAAAAACAGACTGCTATAACTTTCTCCCACGGAACATCTGGTGGGTTCGAACCACTGACCTTTTGGTTTGCAACCAAGCACTTAACCACTGCGCCACCAGGGCTCCATCAGTATAGCCAAAGGGCCAGGTATATGAAAAGAAAGCAATAGATGCTTTTTGGGTTTAAATTAACCCTTTATTTTTTCTTGACTAAAAGTTTATTAGCAAAGAGAGGCTATGAGCACCTGATTAGATAGTTTGAAGTTTTATAACTTCAATTTCATGTGAGAACAATTTAACAATGTCTTGAAATTCCCACCATTGTTAAACTGGGTGTGAGGGCTCCAGTGGAACCTGCCCATTGTGTTAAGCGATTGGCCTTTATGACCCCAGAGAGAAATTTTGGCAAGGCAAAAACGTTGATTCTAATCCTGGTAGCAATCTCTGGGCTCTCAACTACTCTTTGTGTGGGCTCTTAACTCCTCTTTGTTTGGGCTGTCCCCTTCCCCCCTTTTAAAACTTGCAATTCATCCTGGCTAGGGAGCCTTTATTATTATTATTATTTTTAAAATTTTGTTGAGGGACCCATAATTTAAATGTACATTGGGGAAACAACAGAGACAGAAACTAGGAGCTTTGCCAGGCACCTGGGAACAGCTCTATATTATCACGGAATCCTCAAGTTGAAAGGGTCTTTAGAAATCTTCCTGTCAGCCCTCGCACTCTGTGAACGACAGAAGGAAGGCCCAGATGAGGAGCGACTTGCTCAAGGTCTTAGAGGTGATTTGTGGCAGAGAAGGGATTGGTAAGCAGGCTCCTGACCTTTCCCCTTGCTACATACTGACTAAGAGTAGAAGGCAAAATAAAGTCCATTTTGGGGCAGAAATGCTTCTACTAAGATTAGAGGAAAATGAATCTTTGGAGTTTCTATTGAAATAGCAGTTCAGAGCAAAGTGTACAGAGGATGCAAGATACCAGGAAACAATAGGGTGTGTTGGGCTGAAAGTGTATATCCTGGCTGTTTACCAACTGGTATAGGCATGAAGCCTTTAACCCGTTGCCATTGAGTAGATTCCAACTCATAACAACCCTATAGGACAGAGAACTGCTCCTTACGGTTTCCAAGGAGCATCTGGTGGATTTGAACTGCCGACATTTTGGTTAGCAGCCGTACTTCTTAACCACTACGCCACCAAGGTTTCCATGAAAGCTTTAGGTCATATTGAATTTAAATTATTACACTTAATCTTGAAATCTCCCCATCGGTACTAGGCTTGACCTAAGTTGTGCACCTTATAGTTTGCACATGTATGAGGTGTATGCAGTCTTCACTTATAGTGTGGGTGGATCCTATTGTATATACAGAAAAGCTGGTCAATTCTTTGCTGGGACTCCCCTAGGTAAACATACTCTGGAAGAGGCTGCATAGGCCTGGCTCACTATTATTTGCTCTCCATTGCTAACCACCACATTATCTCATCATCTTGTCTTTCCCTCCAGTTCCAGTCGCTACAAAAGGTTTAAGATTAACCAATGTTCCTCCTTGGAGGGTGGAAACCAAGTGATAATTATCTAGGGATGAAAAACCAAACAAAGCACCCATCTGTGACAAGAAAAATCAGGATGTCACCAGATAATCCCCAAGAATGTTGCCAAATAACCCCCAAGAATACCAGTAAAAGACTAACTCATCTGAGACGTGACCACCTCAAGGGGGAACGAACACAAACTTCTAAGACCCATAATCCTGTCCCTATAAAAGCCTTCAGCCAATCCGCAGTGGGGGAGACGGGTTTTCTTTGGAGGAATCTATTCCCTTCTGTCTCCTATATATTGATATATAATAAAACTCTTGCTGCTCATCTCACCCCTGTCTCAGAATTGGCTATTGTGGCAGGCAGCTCCAATACGCATTATTGCAATAACAAATTTGGTGGCCCATACAGGGAGCTTCAGCCACTTGAGACACAGCGGCCCTGGGGCAGGTCCTGGGGCTGATTGAAAGCTTTCTTGACAAGCGGCCACCAGAGGTTTCATGCCTCTGGGGAGACTATTGGCCAGACCTTGGTCCCCAACCATGCCAAAAAAGGTGGGTGAAAGAAAAGCAAGACCTGAATAGGAAGGATCCCAAGATGAGTCCGCGAATTCTCTCCCTGGGCCAGGGCAGATAGGGCAAACCCGAGGGTTCCAGAGCGGGACCTGAGCCCTTGGCTTCTGAGGCAGGAGGTGCCCCAGATGACTGTCCCTGTGAGTAGGGTCACAAGAAGGGACTTCTGGTGACTCTACAGTCCTGGTTCCAGGTGTGTGCGTGCTCATAAGTCTGTCTGGGAGGTTGAGAGTCTCTAAGATCACTTCTGTTGGCAGACAGGGCTGTCTGAGAGGTTGAAGGGGTCAAGATCACCTCCATCAGCTTGCGGGATTTATTCGTTTACTGTGGTTTTGTGTCTGTCCCATCCATTGTCTGTGTGTAACTAGTATTATACTATCTACTTGGGGGCTCTGATTCGGCTATTAGAGAAAGTGAAAATACCCCTAGTGAGACTGGTTCTTGAGACAGCCATAGTAACTTAAGACTGTGTTCATGAGTTAACTGATCTGGATCCTGAGAACCCTGAAAATGCCAGAATGGTCAATATAATTTTTACAGGACAAAGTGTCCTCGATGTTAAGAGAAAGCTTCAGAAAGAAGGAAACCAAAAGCTTGAACTTTATTGCTTAACATCTTTGATAAATGAGCCTGGATTTCCTCCCCTCCTACTGATTCACTGGTTTGGGGTTCATGTTTAAAAACACTGTAAACTGAGTATACTAGAAGTAACTTGGAATTTCAGTGACCACTTTGGGAAAAAGAGCTTTCATTTGTGTTACCCGTTTTTTCCTTTAGGGAACTTTACTTGATGCTCAGGTTTTGTCAAAAGGTCTAACATTCCTCCATCTGAGGCTGCAGCAAGTTAATAAGTTTTATCTAGAACCCGTTTTTTTTCCATTGAATTGAGTTGATCTTGCCAAAAAATTGCTAAGTACACTTTAAGAAATTAGGATCCACATATCCTTTTTGTGTGGTATTGTCTGGTGAGTTTATGTGGTGTTTCTGTCTCCTTTTGTCCTGAAAAAGCTTTGGTATTTACTGGGTAGATAGCCTTTCAAAACACGTCCATCAACTTAAACATAAGTAAATGTCTTCCATGAGTCAAGAGAGTGAGGGTGGGGCATGATCAGACCTCCTCAGCCCCCAGCCCCCAGTCTCCAAGGTTGTGTAGCTCAAGGGAAGCTTTCGAAAGACCCTTTCCAGCTAGATGGAGACTCTTTTAAGACAAAAGATAAGAAAAATTGCTGCTTTGCTATAGTTATCGGAAATTGAGTGGATCCTGATAATAGAACTGTAAACAAGTTCTCTCTATTATAGGGGAACTCTAAGAAGTCAAATAATAGAAATCACAATAGACACACCTAAAATGGTCTGGAAAAATGTTTCCAGCAGTAGTCAGAGGTTTAAAGTTATATCCATATCAATGAATTGGACAATTGAACAGAGACTTTGTGATTTCCAAAGCCAGTTGAGAAAATCGTTAAGGGCTAAAATTAGGTTGGGAAAAATATGAGAAATAGTAAAAGTTGAATAAAAACTTGGAATGTTTAAACAGACTTTCTTTCAACAACAGTTATGTTTTATTGTATACAGGCTTAAAGTAATTCTCAATACACTTTAGGTAACTTACTGATGTTAAATTGAGTTAATGAATATTTGTCATAATTTAAGCTTATATACTTTGGCTTTTTATGCCACAAGAGAAAGGATAGACATATATATATATATATATATATATATATATATATATATATAAAAGTCTGCTGATAAGTGTTCATTTTTGCCATTTAAAGGGATGCACTATAAAGTATGCAACAAAGACAACGTTTAAGAGGTTTATTGAAAAATAAATATATTTGATATGGTCAAGTTTTATCTGACTAAAGTTTAATGGTTTAATTTATGAGATTTTTAGGAGTTTTAATATTAAGTAGCATATAAAACAAAGAATTGGGTTTCTCGCTGTTAAAACAACAAAATTTTCTCTGATTTCTGAGTTAAAGGGTTAATTTATTCTTTGTGTAATCTGCCTTGAAGACAAAGGTTTGGCCTCTCACTAGAATAAGATTCCTGACTCTGAATACTAAGCCGCATGGCTTTTAGAAAAGAAAGCTAAGGTTTTTACTTTAAGATCTTTGGTTAAATAACTTAAGTATTATTTCACAGTGACCTATAATGTTATTATTTCTTTATTGCTAACTTGGTTCAAACTTTATCTTTTTGAATCTGGCATCATCAAAGCCAATTGTTTCATTGGGGAATTCACATCATTTACCTATGAAGTTTTTTTTATTACAATTCAGGTATTTAGAGATTTGATAATCTTGATATATATTCTTGGTATATCCTGACTATATTGTATTTTGTCTCAAAATTATCACATATTACATCTGAAGCTCTTTGAATACAGTTAATGGTTGTATTTAGAAATATTTTTATCTAAAGCTTTTTTTTTTAACTGGTTTTATTTGGCCTTTACATTTCTCACCCCAGCGACACCCCTAACCAGAAGTAGCCAGAAAAGAAGTGACGCCCTGTTTCCCAAGATTGAGAAACTTCCGATAAAAAGGGGGATTGGAAGATGCTGCATAGGCCCAGCCCACTATTATTTACACCCATTGCTAACCACCACATTGTCTCATGATCTTGTCTTTCCCTCTGTTTCCAGTCTCTACAAAACATTTAAGATTAACCGACGTTCCTCCTTGGAGGGTGGAAAACAAGTGATAATGATCTAAGAATGACAAACCGAACAAAGCACTCATCTTGTGACAAGAAAACCAGGATGTAGCCAGATAACCCCCAAGAAAATATTAACTCATCTGAGACATCACCACCTCAAGGGGGAACGAACACAAACTTCTAAGACTCGTAATCCTGTCCCTATAAAAGCCTCAGCTGATCTCCAGTAGGGGAGACAGGTTTTTTTGGAGGAATCTATTCCCTTCTGTCTCCTATATATCGATATATAATAAAACTGTTACTGCTCACCTCACCCCTGTTTCAGAATTGGCTACTGTGGCAGGCGGCTCCAATCTGCGTTATTGCAGTAACAACTCCACACAACATTCATTTATATGCATTGCTAATAGGAATAGTGATAGCAGACATTAAAATGCCATTCTAGAAATGAAAAGCATTTTGGGTAATGAAATAGGCTATACAGTTTCTCTATTAAATTTAATTTTTTTTTCTAAGTTTTCCAATAACAAAAGCTGAGAATGGGTAGAAGCCTTAAAACGCTTCTCTTGGGGATAGATATAATGTTTGGTAATGGAATGTACTTTAATTTTAGGAATGTCAGTGAAGAATTTTTAATATCTGGCTCTCAGGCCACCTGTTTTGAGACCATTTCACAGTGTGGAAGATTTGTAATTAATTGCTTTCTCAGCTGTTTTGTTTCAGTGGTTCTTCACTTTTCCCATTAAGTGTTAAATTGATTTGGATGCCACATTTCTGCCTTTTCCTAAAATGTATCTTTAGATTTCAGTGCTGGAAAGCACGGAAACTCTCTGCAGGGACATCCTCTGGCTTCCTAGCCCTCACCTGCTATTTAGGAGAGGAAAATTTAATTCAGTGTTACTCAGGGCTAATATCTGCTTTTCAGAGATGTTGTTTCTAAGATACTGACAGAATGCCTTCAAACTCCTGAGCAAAGCTTGGGGAGATGGCTTTCATAAGAGGTAAGGTGTTTTCTTAAAAAGACTCTACAACAAAACCAAGTTATCTTTCACAGACTGGAGATACCAACTGAACCAAGATAAAAAGCTATAAATGGTTATTTACTTGTAACATCTATTACTTTTGCACCAGGACATGATTTTCCACTAACTCCAAAGTGGTTCCAGAGAACATTCTGATTTCTTTCCATTGAACTAAAGTGCCTAGCTGTCTCCACTGATGTAACAGTGCTTCCTTTTCAACAAACAGAACAGAGGTTCCTGTTTTCTTGCAGCCTCGTCTCCAGGTAACTTTGCTTTTATGGCACAATGGATTGCACAGTTGTTCTCTTCTTTGTCTTTTACAAGTTAAACTTTTTCTAAGTTGCTAGGAATTATCTAAATTTTTAATTCACTTCATAAACTCAAGTGAGAGAATAGAATAACTGTTTTTCTGCTTCTTGAGGGATTTAGGATCCTCTTAAAAAGCTCTTTATGTCTCTCTCTGTGACCTTAACCTCAATTGCCTCATTTGAAAAGTGGGAATCACGATACTGCTACTTCAAAGGGTTATTGGGAGGATGAAATAAAATAATATGCACCTAACACAGTATATGTTAGTTTCCATGTCTACAAATGAATGAAATAAGTTTTTCTATTGAAGTCCAAGTTGGCTTTGTTCAGCCCTGGATTGCACATTTATAAATAACTTTTTTTTTCTATAGACCCATTCTGCTGTTCATGGATACAGATGTTCAATATTTTCCTCCCTAACTCTATCCACTACTGAGCAGGTTTGTATTTTCAAGCTTGTTTTGGATATCATTTTCAATTATCATCAACCAAAATACTTTCACAAGTGTTTTTCACTCTCCGTGCAGTGAAAACTAAGCTGAAAATTCCATGAAGTTCATTTATGAAACAATAAAAGAAAGTCATCAAGTAAGATGGTAAAATCAAAAGGGACTTCCTTATATAAATTGTTTATAGCCTTGAAAATAAAGATAAAAATGATTTGGTAGAACACTGATATGAAGCAAGAAAACTTCCATTTGCATCCTGGATCACACAGAATAAATTGGGTTTACCGGTTGACTCATAATCTGGAAAGATTTTTTTTTTTTTTTCTTTGTACAGTCTTTCCTTTCCTGTAGTTACTGATTTCCATAGAACTCTTACCGCTCTTCAGAGCAAGCAGGCTCCTATGGTAACCAGTCAACTAAATTGACTCTGTTGCCAGGAAAGATACGTGAAACAAAAGCAAAACAAGGCAAACAGGAAGACAGGGGTTTCCCCAGTGGTTGACTTGAGAGATGTCAGGGAAAACATAAAAATACAATTATGAAACAGCTCAGTGCAATGTTTTAATATTGATAGTGACAATGAGAGTAGTAAAATTATGTGTTAGTATGTGATAGAAGTGGCACTCCTTTTTCCCCTTTTAATACTTTGCTTTCAGTCACATAGCACAGATTTCTTTTTACAATTATTATTATTTTTATTGTACTTTAGATGAAGGTTTACAGAACAAAGAATTTCTCGTTAAACAGTTAGTGCACATGTTATTACAGTGGTTAACAACCCCATGACATGTTAACACTGTCCTTTCTCAACCTTCGGTTCCCTATTACCAGCTTTCCTATCTCCTCCTGCCTTCTAGTCCTTGGACTGTTGTGCTGCATTAGTCTCGTTTTGTTTTATGAGGCTGTCTAATTTTGGCTGAACTGTGAACCTCGGGAGTGAAATCATTACTGAGCTAAAAGGGTGTCCAGGGGCCATACTCTCGGGGTTTCTCCAATCTCTGTAAGGCCAGTAAGTCTGATCTTTTTTGTGAGATAGAATTTTGTTCTACATTTTTCTCCAGCTCTGACCGGGACCCTCTGTTGCACATAACACAGATTTCTATGACACTGTTCAATAGCTAGCATCCATTGAGAACCAACTATGTGCCAGAAATTTTTTTTTAAATTTAATTCTTACAGCTACCCTCGAGATAAAATATTTACAGATAAATATTTACAGATTCTTCCAAACTCAGCTTAATTATTAGCTATCTCTGATCACTCTCTCCCCATGTAGGTGCTTCAGCCATATAGTACAGTCCCCTTTATAGGGCTAAATACACTTGTAATGACTCAATTAATGATCATAGTATTTAAAGTTTAGAGTTTATGCTCCCTCTGCTTTGTATGGCAAGGCAAGGGCCATGCTTTGTTCACTGGCCAATGCCTAGAGCTTAGTACTGTACCTGACACACAGTGACTGCTCAATGAAAACCTGGGGAATGCCAAACACAGCATAAGATCAAGGCTCAGGGAAGTGGCTTTTGCTCAAGTGTACACAACTACTGAAATCACATCCAGGACCCTTGACACTAAACAATCTGCCTGGAATGTGCTTTTCACCTTAACAACTCAGAGTACTTGAATATTCTCTATTACTGGGTAATCTCAATAGTATTAATAAATAGCAGTCTACTATTAGATAATTTCAATAATCTAAAAGGAACCTAGGAATGGTATTTAGGAATCGAAATCTAGGCATGCTATTTTCCTCCACTTTGAAAATGGAAACATAAATTCAGTGACTTGCTTAAATTCATATATATTCTTATAATAATGAAAAGGTTGATGATGATAATAATAACAATCATGACTAACAAAAAATTGTCAGAGCTGTATTCCTAACTTTCAGTTGGGTATTATCTTGACAAAATTTCCTCCAGACTTTTCCTCACCATATCTGGCAGATTAAAGAAAAAAAGGTATTCCAATTAACTTCTACTGTAGTTGTTTCTATATTTGTTAGGGTTTTTTTTCTTCCATTTGACAATCAGCTCTTTGAGGGCAGGGAATTTATTGCCTTTTCTCTATATCCCCAGTTTAGATCCCGGCACTTACATAGCCGGGATTCAGTAAATACTTGCTAAAGGAATGAATCATGTTGCCAATATTATTCTGACTGTATGTGCTGGTTAACCAAAAAAAAAAAAAAAAAACCCATTTCCATCAAGTCAATTCCAACCCTATAGGACAGAATAGAACTGCCCCATAGAGTTTCCAATGACTGCCTGGTAGATTTGAACTGTATCTCTTAACCACGATGTCAGCAGGGTTTCCATTTGCTTGTGAGTTTCTTTCTTCTATACCTGTCTGGCAGAATACTTTAGGTTATGCTGTGGTAGCAATTCCAGAATTTCAGGATTATTTCCTATTCATGGTGTCAGGGAGAGCTTTGGTTGAAGGAGACTCCATCATCTTATGACACTGCCACCTCATCACCAAGCTTTAGTATGGAAGAAAAAGAGCTGGAGAGTCGAGCACAAGCCATGAAAAGCCTTGACCCAGAGTGACATTGCTGTTTCTTTGACCAGAATTAGTCATATAGTCCTACCTACCTTCAAGGGGCATGGAAATATAATACTCTGTCTAACCAAAAGTAAAGTCAAATTAGATAAGGGGAACATTAGTGATGTCTATTGCATAGTCATAATCTATGACCTCTGACTTTGTGAAAGTAGGGAGAAAGATAACAGACAAGAGTTCAAAGGAAAGACAGATTAAGAGAGGGTCCAGGAAGAAAAGGTGGATGGTTAAGAGAAGAGATCAAAAGCTGAGCTAGCAAGGTTTGTTCCTGTTCTGAGGTAGAAGTAAAGCCCTCAAAAAAAGCCAATGTCTCATGCATTCACCTTTCACACAAGTCAGTTAGGAAGTTGACTGTTCTTGTACCATTGTGGGTCATGTTTCACGGTGGGAAAATGATCTCTAGAGTTCATACCTGAGGTATAGAAGCATAAAAATTTCCTCCTTCAACTTGAGGTATTTGTGACAAAGAAATGAAAATAAGAAACCGAGGTATCTCTGACACTGGAATGTATTGTTACTCTCTTCCTCATCTTTCTCTGTGACTACTTAAAGTCTCTCACTATACTCCTTCCCTGCTAGGGTAAATACCACAAGGAAAAAAGTCATATGTTCCGTTTATTTACCCCCAGAATCTACAAGTGCCAGGCACATAGCTAACCAAGCCAAAAACCAAACCCATTGCTGATGAGTTGATTTCGACTTATAGTGATCCTATAGGACAGAGTAGAACTGCCCCATAGGATTTCCAAGGGGTGGCTGGTGGATTCAAACTGCCGACCTTTTGGTCATAGCTAGTGCTTATAGTTAGTGCTCAATTAATATTTGTTCACTGACTGTTTGAAAGGGACCACTTGGAAGGATGAACTAAATGTTCATATCCCAAAGTGGGCCCTTTGGGAACTTATTGAAATACCAAAGTTACGTTCATCTGATTAGTCGTGTAGTAGGCAAATTAAGTAGGGAGGTTGTTTTTAATCTTTGGGTTGGTCCTTGGCAAGAATTGCTCAGTCATTTTCTTTCCAGTTGGTAGTTTGGAAGTTCCAGCAGCGGGGCTTATGACTGGCAGTCAATTAGTCGTAAATTTATTTTTAATCTTCAGCAAATGTCCCTTGTGAACAAGCACAGGATGCATCATAATCACTACCAACTACTATCTCTTCAGGTCCCCTGTGTGCCTGGCAAAACACTTTGCAAAACAGACAAAATATAGTTTAGTCTAAAGGAGCTGACAGAGCAAACAAGGATCATTAACTTTTTTCTATGTTTAAAAAATAATCATTTTGCGTGGGAGAGTGATTTTCTTATTTCTTATCCTTAAGGAAGGTTATGAAAAAAAGAGAAATGATGATAGAGCATACAAAACCCGAAAAGGATCTTTTTTCACTTACTCTTGTTTAATAATTAGTAAGTACTATGATTACCATGTGGTAGTGAGAGTTTGTTGAGGAAAAGATAAGAGGGACATATTTGCTAACACACTAGTGTTTTTTTTCTTTTGTCCATGTAACTGTCCAACTGCTTTCAAATAGATATCAGAATATATTTTATAGTTAATGTATGATTCTGAGATTGTTTGATTCATCTAGAATTGAAGAAAAAGAATAGAATCTATGTTTGTTATGAACAGAAATCCTTCCTTCACTCCCTAATCAGAAAAAAAACCTCCACATGATTGAAAATAAATATTTGAAAATATAACACCATCTGATTGAAAATATATATTTTGGTTGTGTTAACTTTTATCTGTGAATAGACGTTCTCCAATTTAAACTTTAAAGAAAACTCAGGTTTTGGGACTAAATGGATATTTAATATTTAACTCACTTCTAATTTTTGAATAGAGAGTGTTTTTTGCATTTTCAGGGCACCTGTTTGGTTATTTTGTATGTTAATGTTGTTGTTGTTAAGTGCCGTCAGGTCAGTTCCGAATCATAGCCACCCTATGTACAACAGAACAAAACACTGCCCAGTCCTGTGCCACCCTCACAATCCTTGTTATGCTTGAGCTCCTTGTTGCAGCCACTGAGTCAGTCCATCTCATTGAGGGTCTTCCTCTTTTTCACAACCTTCTACTTTACCAAGCATGATGTCCTTCTCCAGGGAATGATCACTCCCGATAACATGTCCAAAATATGTAAGACGTAGTCTCACCATCCTTGCTTCTAAGGAGCGTTGTGGCTGTATTTCTTCCAAGACAGGTTTGTTCCTTCTTTTGGAAGTCCATGGTATATTCAATATTCTTCCCCAACACCATAATTTGAAGGCGTCAATTCTTCTTCAGTCTTCCTTATTCATCGTTCAGCTTTCCCATGTATAAGAGATGATTGAAAGCACCATGGCTTGGGTCAGGGCACCTTAGTCTTCAAGGTGACATCTTTGCTTTTTAACACTTTAAAGAGGTCTTTTGCAGCAGATTTGCTCAATGCAATGTGTCTTTCGATTTCTTGACTGCTACTTCCATGGGTGTTGATTATGGATCCAAGTAAAATGAAATCCTTGACAACTTCAATCTTTTCTGCATTTATCATGATGTTGCTTACTGGTTGTGAGGATTTTTGTTTTCTTTATGCTGAGGTGTAATCCATACTGAATGCGGTTGTCTTTCATCTTCATCAGTAAGTGCTTTAAATCCTCTTCACTTTCAGCAAGCAAGGAGGTTATGTCATCTGCATAACTCAAGTGGTTGATAAGTCTTCCTCTAATCCTGATGCTGTACTCCTCTTCATATAGTCCAGCTTCTCGGATTATTTGCTCAGCATACAGATTGAATAAGTATGGTGAAAGGATACAACCCTGATGCACACTTTTCCTGACTTTTAACCATGCAGTATCCCCTTGTTCTGTTCAAACAACTGCCTATTAATCTATGTACAGTTTCCTCATAAGCACAATTAATTGTTCTGGAATTCCCATTTTTTGCAATGTTGCCCATAATTTGTTATGATCCACAGAGTTGAATGACTTTGCATAGTCAGTAAAACACAGGTAAACTTCTTTCTGATATTCTCTGCTTTCAGCCAGGATCCATCTGACAACAGCAATGATATTCCTTGTTCTACATCCTCTTCTGAATCCAGCTTGAATTTCTGGCAGCTCCCTGTCGATATACTGCCTCAGCCGCTTTTGAATGGTCTTCAGAAAAATTTTACTTGCGTGTGCTGTTAATGATATTGTTCGATAATTTCCACATTCAGTGGGATCACTTTTCTTTGGAATAGGCATAAATTTGGATCTCTTCCAGTCGGTTGGCCAGGTAGCTGTCTTCCAGATTTCTTGGCTTAGACAAGAGAGCATTTCCAGTGCTACATCTGTTTGTTGGAACATCTCAATTGGTATTCTGTCAATTCCTGGGGACTTGCTTTTTTTTGGCAATGCCTTCAGTGCGGCTTGGATTTCTTCCTTCAGTACCATTGGTTCTTGATCATATGCTACCTCCTGAAATGGTTGAACATTGACCATTTCTTTTTGGTATAGTGACTCTGTGTATTCCTTCCATCTTCTTTTGATACTTCCTGTATCATTTAATATTTTCCCCATAGAAACTTTCAATATTACAACTCGAGGCTTGAATTTTTTCTTCAGTTCTTTCAGCTTGAGAAATGCCAAGTATGTTCTTCCCTTTTGGTTTTATATCTCCAGATCTTTGCACATGTCATTATAATACTTTACTTTCTTCTTTACTTTACTTCTCGAGCCACCCTTTGAAATCTTTTGTTCAGATCTTTTAATTCATCATTTCTTCCATTCGTTTTAGCTACTCGATGCTCAAGAGCAAGTTTCAGAGTCTCTTCTAACATCCATTTTGGTGTTTTCTTTCTTTCCTGTCTTTTTAATGACCTGTTGCTTTCTTTGTGTATGATGTCCTTGATATCCTTCCACAGCTCGTCTGGAATTTCATCATTAGTGTTCAAAGTGTCAAATCTACTCTTGAGATGCTCTCTAAATTCAGGTAGGATATACTCAAGTTGGCACTTTGGCTCTGGTGGACTTGTTCTAATTTTCGTCAGCTTCAACTTGAACTTATATATGAGCTATTGTTCTAACTGATGATGCTGAGCTTTTCCACTGTCTCTTTCCACAGATGTAGTTGATTTGATTCCTGTGTATTCTGTCTGGCAAGGTCCAAGTGTATAGTTGTTGTTTATGTTGTTCAAAAAAGATATTTGCAATGAAGAAGTCGTTGGTTTTGTAGAATTCTATCCTGTGATCTCTGTCATCATTTCTATCACCAAGGCCATATTTTCTAACTACTGATCCTTCTTTGGAAACCATGGTGGTGTAGTGATTAAGAGCTATGTCTGCTAACCAAAAGATCAGCAGTTCGAATAACCCAGTCACTTCTTGGAAACTCAATGGGAGCAGTTCTACTCTGCCCTATAGGGTTGCTATGAGTCGGAATAGACTTGATGGCAATGGGTTTGGTTTTTCAGTTTGGATCCTTCTTTGTTTCCAACTTTCTCATTCCAATCACCAGTAATTATCAATACATCCTGATTGCATGTTCCATCAATTTCAGGCTGCAGAAGTTAGTAAAAGTCTTCAGTTTCTTCATCTTTGGCCTTAGTGGTTGGTGTACAAATTTGAATAATAGTCATAGTAACTGGTCTTCCTTGTAGGCATATTGATATTATCCTACAACTGACAGAATTGTACTTCAGGATAGATGTTGAAATGTTCTTTTTGACTATGAATGCACCAATATTCCTCTTCAAGTTGTTATTTAGACCATATGATTGTCCACTTCAAAATGGCCAATACCAGTCCATTCCAGCTCACTAATGCCTAATCAATGTTTATGCATTCCATTTCATTTTTTGATGATTTCCAATTTTCCTAGATTCATACTTCATACATTCAATTTTCTGATTATTAATGTATGTTTGCAGCTGTTTCTTCTCATTTTGAGTCATGCCACAACAACAAATGAAGATCCCGTAGCCTTGACTCCAACCACATGATTAAGGTCAACTCTGCTTTGACGAGGCAGCTTTTCTCCAGTCGTCTTTTGAGTGACTTCCAATCTGAGGGCTCCTCTTCTGCCACTGTATCAGACAATGTTCCACTGCTATTCATAAGGTTTCCACTGGCTAATTATTTTTAGAAAGAAACTGCCAGGTCCTTCTCCCTAGTCTGTCTTAGTCTGAAATTTCACGTGAAACCTGTCCACCACGGGTGACCCTGCTAGTATTTGAATACCAGTGGCATAGCGTCCAGAATCACAGCAACATGCAAGCACCCACGGTACAACAAACTGACAGATGAGTTGGGGTGGTGTGTGTGTGTAAATATCAGTAATATATTGGATGATTAGAATGATGAACTCTGGGTATAATTGTGATATCATGTCTGCCTTTATAGCTTAAATGATGATTTCTTGGACAAACATCTGGAAAACATTAAGAATTAGTAAAAAGGAAGTTGCTTAAAAACAAAACAAAAAAAGCTCTCACTAATAAAAAGATAGATCACCATTCCTATTTTTTCCACATGAAAATACTGGCCCATTTCTGCCAAATGCAGGTGGCAAGTACCACTGCACTTCTTCTGCTCTAGCAAAAGAAAAGAACCAAACCTAACTGTGATGTATGTTCATGTCCCAAGAAGAGCAGACAATCCTGAAGCTGGCCCCATGGACAATTTGAAATTCCATAAAAGCCCTGAAAGTTGGACAGAAAAATTACTACATTCAACAGCTCTAGAAATAGAAGAAAGTGATGAATAAAGTCAGTCTCCTGACCAGAGGACACAATAAAGAAATATTTAGACTGACTAGTACCTTGCATTTCTATATCTTTTTTAAATATGAAACTTTGAGGTACATTTCTTTTTTTTTATGTGCAGCTGTTTTGAGATTTTATACAGATCACAATGTTCTGTCTTTCAGAAACATGACTAAAAAAGAGAAAGAAAAAGATCTGTTTAGAACAAAATAAAGAACACGTCCCATAGTGACTCAAAGGTAAGTGTGTGTGAATGTGAGCATGCTTTAATTTTCCCTTAATATTAGATTAGTGATAGCTGAGCATCAGCGGCTCTGCTTGAGGGGCAGTGCCCTTGCTCTGGTATGTGTCTCTGAGGCCACAGACTTCACTTCTTATCTTCTCCAATGTGTAGAAGTAGGATCTTTGCACTAGCCTCTATTTTTCTTGATGCTGAGGGAGAAAGTATAATGCCCGGAAGCAGCTGGTTGGGTATTGTGGAAAGACCAAGAGTTTTGGAGATGTCAGACCTGGTTTGGACTCCTGTTATTTCCTCATGGTGTGACCTTGGGCCAGTCCCTTAGGCTCTCTGAGCCCCAATTTCCTCACCTATAACATAGAATTAATAATATCTTCCTTGTAGGGGTTTTGTGAGGAAGAAATGAGACAATGTATGAACTATTTCTAGTTGAGTGATTTTACATCATGTCTTGGCATGTTGTAATCAGTTGTGAGTTGTGACTGTCTTGCTCATCTATTCATTCATTTACTTACTCATTCATTTGACAAATATGATTTGAGCCCCTGCTATGTACTAAGTGCTGAGTGTACAGGTGAGTTAGATAACAGGTCTCTGCCCTTCCTGAGCTGCAGAATTATGAATGTAAGTGACAGACAGGTAAACACTAATTGTAATACAGTGAAACATACTAGGTTCCAAGTAATTTTTAAGTACTGTGGTGCTGAAGTTTGAGAATAATTTAGTTGTTTTTTTTTTATTTTTAATTGGGATGGATTGGATGTAATATTCATTATAATTTTACTCTCATTTACTTGCAGTCCAGTATACTTTCCCCCATCCATCAAATGTGAAGGTAGTGATATCATGCCAAAATATATCCCCCAGGAACATTATATGTCGACATAGCGTGTAGTTGGAACTAAGTGAATGACGTTTAATATAATGATGATAATGAAGAAGAAAGTGTCTTGAAATAATGTTACTTACCATGTAATCCTGGCAGTGTTTTACTGAGGCCTTGTGTTAGGAAAGTCAGCCACAGGCCAACCCGAATATTCTATGTGTTTTCTGGACTATAAACTCTAATTACAATGAATGGAGTGTTTTATGCCACCTCAAGACTGTCATTGCATGTTCTCTATATGAAGCTTTGGAATTAGAATCAATATTAATAAAATTATGTCTTTTTAAAAAGAGATTTCTGGCACGTAAATACTTCATAAATACAATTACATGTGTTTTGGGGTCTTAGGAAAAGATTCCTGGGCTCTCAGCACACTTGTCTGATAGGAGGCGGGCCAGGTGACCCTGCTGGACCTCCTGTGAGCAGCTTTGACTTGGGTATTTGGCACATCACTGGTCCCCAGTTCTTGGCACACAGGCAGCAGAGGCTCTATGAGGCTTACTGAGAGTACCCACTGGGCCTGACATGAACACCACCCACTGCCCTTAATTCCCATCACTCAGACAGCCTGGAACTTTGATGATGCTAGTTTCATTACTGAGCCCTTTGCAGTGCCAAATGCTGAATTGCTACAGTTTTCTCAAGGAGGTTTTAAGAGCAGGGAAGCTTAAGAGTGAAAGATGCAGGAGCAGAATCCACAGCCTCATAGAGGATACTGGTAGGAAAGGACCTACATGCAAATTATGGGGTTCTTTGCTAAGTTATTTTTTTCTAAGACCATATTGCCCCCTAAAAGGTGAGGTGGGCTCTTCTGGCACAAATAAAAATGTATAAAATATTTTTTCTGAAATTCACAGAGACCAGCTCTGGAAGCATTCTTCTCTATTGCCCGTTGTCTTTCAGACTAATGGATATCTCACCATTTGACAGAAATCTCTGCAGATTTCTGTGATTTTAGGAAGGGTGGATAATGCTCTGGTAATGAATTTTAAGCTAGGTCATATTTTCAGTGTTCCTCTACCATTAGGACCTGGGAAGTTGGGAGATACACATTTACCAGCATTAAAAATCTTTTTATTGTAGAAAATTTCAAACTTATCCCAAAGTAGGTAGAATTGTATAATGAATCCCTATGTACTCATCATGTAGTGTCGACAATTATCCACTCATGAGTAATAAATTTTCATCTAATATCCCTATCTAGAGTCCCTGGGTGTAAGTGCTAGGCTACTACCTGAAAGGTTGTTGATTTGAGCCCACCTAGAGGCACCTTAGAAAAAAGACCTGCTGATCTGCTTCTGAAAAGTGACAGCCTTGAAAACCCTATGGAGTGTAATTCTACTCTGCATGCATGGGATTGCCATGAGTCAGAATCAACCCAGAGGCATCTGGAGTTTGGTTTTATACCCTTAACTACATCCCCCTTCCATATTATTTTGAACCTAGACATCATAGGATTTTAACTATATTATGTATCTCTAAAAGATAAGGAATCTTTTTGTTTTTAACATAACCACAGTATCATTGTCAAAGCTAAAAGTTAACAATAATTCTTTAATACCATAAAAGTACTCAAATTGCCTTTGCCTTATCAATGTCATACTTTTTTTTTTTTTTTTTTGCGGTTCTTTTTTTGAATCAGGATCCAAATCAAGTTCATACAATGTGATTCATTAATATTTCTTTTAAATCCCCTCTTAGTTATAGCTGTGCCCTCTTATATCTTTTTATTTCTTCAGATTTAATTTTGGAAGAAACTGGGTTATTTGTCTTGTTGAGCTTCAAGCAGTCTGAACTGTGCCCACTGTATCTGTGCAATGTAGATTATCAGGTTTATCTGTCGTTTGTATTTCTTACAAGTTGCTAGTTGATAAAATTCAGTTTAATTTTCCTTTTTTTTTACATGATTAGTTCATAAAACTGTTGTGCTTTTCCATCAGGAGACACATAATGCTTGGTTGTTTCTCTTTTGTGACATCGCCAGCCATGGATGTTGAATTACTGAACCATTTCTTATACTTTATTAGCTGAAACATTTTTATAGAGTGAAACTTTCCTTCATTAACTATATAGATAGTTCCGTTCATAAGGAAAGGCAGGATAAAGGCTTGATTTTTTTTGCCTTTATTTACCAATGTTGACCAAGTAGTTGTTGTTGTTGTTGTCTTATTATGTATTATTATGTCCCCACGGATTTAAATATATTAGATATTAAACTTCTTGCACTTTGTATAATTATGAATGCTCAAGTTGTTCCATCTTTGGCTAATAGGAGCAGGAGACTCTTAGTTGACTATTGAATCCTATTGACATGACCCTAGTAGTCTTGATGGTTTCTTTCCTATCTAGTTTGACAAGATATTTCAGACTCATCTTGTACATTTCCTGCCCCAGCCATTTGAGACCTTTGAGAGTGCTATTTAGAGACCACAATCTGGATCAAGAGGTGCTAATGTACCCGTACACGCAAACACATACATACACATATGCACATATATATACACACACCTACACCTGCATGCATTTTATATATGTGTGTGTGTGTGTGTGTGTGTGTGTGTGTGTGTGTGTGTATGTATAGGAGTCCCTGTGTAGCATGAACGGTTAAGCACTAGACTACTAGCTGAAAGGTTGGTGGTTTGAATCCGTCCAGAGGCACCGCAGGAGACAGGCCTGGCAGTCTGCTTCTGTCTATAATGCCATTTTGGCACTACCCCCCCGCCTCACCTTCTGAAAGGTCACAGCCTTGAAAACCCTATGGAGCAGTTCTACTCTGCACACGTGGGTTTGCCATGAGTTGGAACTGACTTGATGGCAACTAACAACCAAAACCATGTATATATATACATATATATATAAAGAAATACTTTCTTTTCCTTTCCTTAATTATATTTTAGATTAAGGTTTACAGAGCAGTTTCTCATTCAACAATTAATACCCATATTGTTTTGTGACATTAGTTGCCAATCCTACTGCATGTCAACACTCCTCTTCTCAACCGTGGGTTCCCCATTACCAGCTTTCCTGTTCCTTCCAGTCTTCTCGTCCTTGCCCCTGGGCTGGTGTGCCCATTTAACCTCATTTTGTTTTATGGGCCTGTCTAATCTTTGGCTGAAAGGTGAGCCTCAGGAGTGATTTCATTACTGAGCTATAATGGTGCCTGAGGGCCATATTCTCAGCTTTGTTCCAGTCTCTGTCAGACCAGTAAGTCTTGTCTCTTTTTTTTTTTTTTTTTGGTGAGTTAGAATTTTGTTCTACATTTTTCTCCAGCTTTGTCCGGGATCCTCTATTGTGATCCCTGTCAGAGCAGTTGGTGGTGGTAGCTGGGCATCATGTAGTTGTACTGGACTCAGTCTGGTGAAGGCTGTGGTTATTGTGGTCCATTAGTCCTTGGACTAATCCTTACCTTGTGTCTTTGGTTTTCTTCATTCTCCCTTGCTCCAGATGAGGTGAGACCAGTGGAGTATCTTAGATGGCCTCTCAAAAGCTTTTAAGACAGCAGACACTACTCACCAAAGTAGAATGTAGAACATTTTCTTTATAAACTGTGTTATGCCAACTGAGCTAGATATTCTCGAAACCAGGGTCCCCACAGCCCTCAGCCCAGTAATTTGGTCTCTCAGGGAGCTTGGGCGTGTCTATGGAGCTTTCATGACCTTGCCTTGGACAAGTTGTACTGGCTTCCCCAGTATTGTGTACTGTCTTACCCTTCACCAAAGTTATCACTTATCCACTGTCTATTTAGTGTTTTTCCCTCCCCAACACTCTCCTCCCTCATAATAATAAAAGATTGTTTCTTTTTATGTGTAAAGCTTTTCATGTGAAAAATATGGAACATTTCACTAATTTGCGTGTCATTGTTGCTCCGAGGCCGTGCTAATCTTCTCTGTATCGTTCCAATTTCAGTATATGTGCTGCTGAAGTGATCACAAAATACATACGTTTTAACAGATAAAATACCTCATGTATTCCGAATAAGAACTTTAGAAGTGAGGTGCTACACTGGCACATTTAAGGTGGCTGGCCTAGGAGCAGGAAAACCTGGTGGCGTAATGGCTAAGAGCTACGGCTGCTAACCACCAAAAGGTCGGCGGTTGGAATCCATCAGGCTCTCCTGGAAAACCCTTTAGGGTAGTTCTACTCTGTCCTATAGGGTTGCTATAAGTCGGAATCGACTCAATAGCAGTGGTTTGGTTTTTGGTTTGGCCTAGGAGCAGACCCTACTCCACGTTGTCACAGGCTCCTGCTTCTGCATTCCTGAGAATGTAACTCTGACTTCCTTCCATTCACATGCATATGGACTCAGGTATCTGGCTAGGTAGAATCAACAGACCCTGGCCCCCTGGCAGTTATCTTGTTTATTTTGTTTAAATGTACAGAAATTAGGTGGATCCCCATCAGAGAAAAAATGTAAACAAATTCTTTTTATTGTAAGAATTCTAAGAAGCCAAGAGATAATAATCACAATGAGACACACCTGGAATGGCCTGGAGAAATGTTTCTGCCCCTAGCAAGAGACTTAAAGTTATATCCATATCACTGAATTGTTCAGCTGAGCAGAGACCCTGTGATTTCCAAAATCAGTTAATAAAATCTTACAGGGCTAAAATTAGATTGGGGGAAATACAGGAAATGGTAAAAGTTTGAATGAAAACTTAGAATATTTAAACAAACTTTCTTTCAGCAGTAATTATGTTTTGTGGTATACAGGCTTAAAATAATTTCCAAGATCTTTTAGGTAACTTAACTGATATTAAATTAATAGATACTTGTCATAATTTATACACTTTTGCTTTTTATACTACAGAGGAAGGATATAAGTATATATTTGAGTCTGCTAATGAGTGTGTTTGTTTTCGTCACTTAAAGGATGTCCTACAAGAGATATATAGACCAGGCAGTGCTTCATTCTGTTGTACATGGGGTCTCTGTGAGTCAGAAGTGACTCGATGGCACCTAACAACAGCAACTGTAAGAGATCTGCAGCAAAGATGACGTTTAAGAAGTTTACTAAAAGGGAATTTATTTGATATGGTCAAAGTTTTTCTATTTCTTGCTAAAGTTTGATGGGTTCATTTATGAGAATTTCTAAAAACTTTAATGTCAAATAGCAAACAGTTGGGTTTCTTGCTGCTAAATAAGGAAATTTTTCTTTGATTACTAAATTAAAGAATTCATTTATTCTTTGTATAATCTGCCTGGAAGGCAAGTGTTCAGTCTCTTATTAGAATAAATTCCTGAAAACCAAGCCACGTGGCTTTGAAAAAAAGCTAAGTTGTTTTTTTTTTTAATCTTTAAAATCTTTGATTAAATAAATCAAGTATTTTTTCCCAATGACCTGTCATAAACTCCTGACAACTTTGTGGAAAGCCACCAAAGGTTTTTTCCCCCTGCTTTATAAAGAGTGCTAAAATAAAAGGGTTTTATTTAATATGCTACATGAAACATGTTACCAAATCAAAAGAAGAGCCTGATTTTTTTGGAAAATGAATACCATTGTATCATTATTTTATTATTTCTGTTGTACTTTAGATGAAAGTTTACAGAACAAACGAGTTTCTCATTAAACAGTTAGTACACATATTGTTTTATGACATTGGTTAACAACCCCACAACATGTCAACACTCTGCTTTCTTGACCTTTCCCTATTATCAGCTTTCCTGTCCCTTCTTGCCTTCTAGTCCTTGCCCCGGGACTGTTGTGCCCCTTTAGTCTCGTTTAGTTTTATGGGCCTCTCTGATTCTTGTCTGAAGGGTCAACCTTGGGAGTGACCTCATTACTGAGCTAAAAGGGTGTCCGGGGGGCCATACTCTCAGGGTTTCTCCTGTCTCTGTCAGGCCACTAAGTCTGGTCTTTTTTT
This sequence comes from Dugong dugon, assembly GCA_030035585.1. Taxonomy (NCBI): domain Eukaryota; kingdom Metazoa; phylum Chordata; class Mammalia; order Sirenia; family Dugongidae; genus Dugong; species Dugong dugon. The sequence continues at coordinate 50,479,988 of CM057465.1, forward strand.
TTGTGAGTTAGAATTTTATTTTACATTTTTATCCAGCTCTGTCCAGGACCCTCTATTGTGATACCTGTCAGAGCAGTCAGTAGTGGTAGCCCAGCACCGTATAGTTGTACTGGACTCAGTCTGGTGGAGGTCGTAGTAAGTGTGGTCCATTAGTCCTTTGGACTAATCTTTCCCTTGCATCTTTAGTTTTCTTCATTCTCCCTTGCTCCCGAAGGGGTTAGATCAGTGGAGTATCTTAGATGGCTGCTCACAGGATTTTAAGACCTCAGACACTACTCACGAAAGTAGAACGTAGAACATTTTCTATGTAAACTGTGTTATACCAGTTGAGCAGATGTTCCCAGAGACCATGATCCCCACAGCCCTCAGCCCAGCAATTTGGTCCCTCAGGGAGTTTGGATGTATCTATGGAGCTTCCATGACCTTGCCTTGTACAATTTGTGCCGGCTTCCTCAGTAATGTGTACTGTCTTACCCTTCAGCAAAGTTGCCACTTATCTATTTTCTATTTAGTGTTTCTCCATCCCTCCCCCTCCCCTCCCTGGTAATACTGAAAGATTGTTTCTCTTTGTGTGTAAACCTTTTCATGAGTTTTTACAGTAATGGTCTCATACAGTATTTGTCCTTTTGTGATTGACTTATTTCACTCAGCGCAATGCACTGCAGATTCATCAATGATGTGTGACAATTCACAGGTTCATCATTGTTCTTAATCATTGCATACTACTCCATTGTGTGTATGTACCGTAGTTTGTTTATCCATTCATCCGTTGATGGGTATCTAGGTTGTTTCCATCTTTTTGCTATTGTGAACAGTGCTGCAATGAACCTGAGTGTACATATGTTTACTCATGTGATGACTCTTATTTTTCTAGGATATATTCCTCTGAGTGGGATTGCTGGATCATATGCTATTTATACTTCCAGCTTTCTAAGGAAGCGCCATATCATTTTCCAAAATGGTTGTATTATTTTGTGTTCCCACCAGCAGTGCAGAAGAATTCTGATCTCCCTGCAGCCTCTTCAACATTTATTTCCAGGTTTTTGATTCGTGCCAGTAATGCTGGGGTGAGATAGTATCTCACTGTGGTTTTATTTTGCGTTTCTCTAATGGCTAGTGATTGCGAGCAATTCCTCATGTGTCTCTTGGCCACTTGAACGTCTTCTTTGGTGAAGTGTCTGTTCATTTCCTTTGCCGGTCTTTTAATTGGATTATTTGTCTTTTTGTCATAGAGTGTTGAATTTTCCTACAGATTTTAGAGATTAGAACTTTGTTGGATTTGTAATAGCCATTTTTCCCCCCCAGTTTGTAGGTTCTCTTTTTACTCTTTTGGTGAAGTCTTTTGATGAGCATAAGTGTTTAATTTTTAGAAGATCCCAGTTATCTAGCTTATCTTCTGGGTTTCATGTGTAGTTGGTTATGGTTTGTATCCTGTTAATGCCATGATTAGGGCGTCTAATGTTGATCCTATTTTTTCTTCTATGAACTTTATAGTTTTTGGCTTTGTATTTAGGTCTTTGATCCATTTTGAATTAGTTTTTGTATATGGTGTGAGGTGTGGGTCCTGTTTCATTTTTTTTTGCAGATGGACATCCTGTTTTGCCAGCACCATTTTTTAAAAAGACTGTCTTTTCCCTATTTGATGGACTTTGATCCCTTGTTGAAGATCAGGTGACCGTAGGTGGATGGATTTACATCTGAGTTCTCAATACTGTTCCATTGGTCAAAGTATCTATCATTTTACCAGTACCAGGCTGTTTTGACTACCATAGCTGTATAGTAGTTTCTGAGGTCAGGTAGTGTGAGTCCTCCTACTTTATTCTTCTTCTTCAATAGTGCTTTACATATCTGAGACTCCTTCCCTTTCCATATAAAGTTAATGATTAGTTTTTCCATCGCTTTTAAGAATGTTGTTGGCATTTGGATTGGGATTGCATTGTATTTGTAAATTGCTTTGGGTAGAATTGTCATTTTCACAATGCTGAGTCTACCTATCCATGAGCACGGTATGTTTTTCCATTTATGTATATCCCTTTGGGTTTCTTGCAGTGGTGTTTTGTAGTTTTCTTTGTATAGATCTTTTACATCCCTGGTTAGATTTATTCCTAAGTATTTTATTTTTTTAGAGGCTATTATAAATGGTATTGTTTTCCTGATTTCCTTTTCATCATTCTCTTTATTGGTGTATAGGAATCCAACTGATATTTTGTATGTTTATCTTGTATCCTGCTACTCTGCTGAATCTTTCTATTAGTTCCAGTAGTTTTCTCATGGAGTCTTTAGGGTTTTCTATGTATAGTATCATATCATCTACAAACAGGGGCAGTTTAATTTCTTCATTACCAATTTGGATGCCCTTTATTTCTTTTTCTTGCCTTATTGCTCTAGCTAGGATTTCCAGCACAGTGTTAAATAGAAGTGGTAATAAAGGTCATCCTTATCTTGTTCCTGTTCTTAAAGGGAATGTTTTCAGCCTCTCTCCATTAGGAATGATGTTGGCTGTTGGTTTTGCATAGATGCCCTTTATTATGTTGAGAAATATCCCTTCTATACCTATTTTATTGAGAGGTTTTATCAGGAATGAGTGTTGGAATTTCTCAAATGCCTTTTCTGCGTCAATTGAGATGATCATGTGATTCTTTCCTTTTATTTATGTGGTGTATTACGTTGATTGATTTTCTAATGTTGAACAATCCTTTCATACCTGGTATGAATCCTATGTGGTTGTGGTGTATTATTTTTTTGGTGTGATGCTGAGTTCTATCGGCTAGAATTTTGTTGAGAATTTTTGCATCTATATTCATGAGAGATTTTAGTCTGTAATTTTCTTTTTTTCATGGTGTTTTTGCCTTGCTTTGGTATCAAGGTTATGCTGGCTTTATAGAATGAATTTGGAAGTATCCCTTTCTTTTCTATGTTCTGAAATACTTTGAGTAGTACTGGTGTAAGCTCTTCACTGGATAGTAGGTAGAATTCTCTAGTGAAGCCATCTGTGCCAGGGGTTTTTCTTGTTGGGAGTTTTTTAAATCACATTTTCAATCTCTTGTTATGGTTCTGTTCAGATTTTCAACATCCTTTTGTGTTAGTTTGGGTAAGTAGTTTGTTTCTAGAAATTTGTCCACGTCCTCTAGGTTTTCAAATTTGTTGGAGTATAGTTTTTCATAATACTCTGTTATGATCCTTTTTATTTCAGTTGGGTCTGCTGTAATGTCCTCCATTTCATTTCTTATTTGGGTTATTTGCATTCTCTCCTGTTTTTGTTTTGTCAGTTTGACCAATGGTTTATCGATTTTATTGATCCTTTCAAAGAACCAACTTTTGGTTCTGTTGATTCTTTCTATTGTTTTTCTATTCTCTATTTCATTTATTTTTGCTCTGGTCTTTATTATTTCCTTTCTTCTGGTAGCTGTGGGCTTTTTTTTTTTTCTGTTCTCTTTCTATTTGTTCAAGTTGTATAGGTAATGTTTTGATTTTGTTCCTTTCTTCTTTATTGATGTGTGCATCTATTGCTATAAATTTATCTTTGAGGACTGCCTTTGCTGTGTCCCAAATGTTTTGGTATGATGTGTTTTCATTCTCATTTGATTCTAGGAATTTTTTTATTCCATCTCTGATTTCTTCTATTTCCCAGTGGTTTTTATGCAGGGAGTTATTCAGTTTCCATGTAATTGATGTTTTTACTTGCTATTCCTGTTAATTTCCACCTTGATGGTGTTGTGGTCAGAGAAGATACTTTGTTTTATCTCAGTGCTTTGGATTTTGTTGAGGGTTTCTCTGTGACCTAAGATGTGGTCTATTCTGTAGAACATTCTGTGTGTTGGAAAAGAATGTGTACTTTGCAGCTGTTGGATGGAGTGTTCTATATATGTCTATGAGGTCAAATTGGCTGATTGTGCCTTTAGCTCTTCTGTATGTTTGCTGAGTTTCTTTCTAGATGTTTTGTCCTTTACCAACAGTGGTGTGAAGTCTCCTACTATTATTGTGGAACTGTTAATTTCTCTTTTCAGTGCTGTTAGACTTTGTTTTATGTATTAGGAGCCCTGCTATTTTGTGTGTAGATGTTTATTATGGTTATGTCTTCATTATGGATCATCCCTTTAATGATAATATAATGCCCTTCTTTTTCTTTTATGGTGGATTTTGTTTTAAAGTCTGCTTTATCTGAGCTTAGTTTTGCCACTCCTGCTCTTTTTTGGTAGCTGTTTGCTGGACATATTTTTTCCATCCTTTGACTTTTAATAAATTTACATCTTTATTTCTAAGGTGTATATCTTGTAGATACCATATTGATAGATTCTATTTTTTTTAATCCATTCAGTCACTGTCTCTTTATGGGTGCATTTAAGCCATTTACATTCAGTGTGATTATTGATAGATATGAGTTCATTGCTGTCATTTTGTAAACAAAATGATAAACAAATTAATGGAGTATGTAAAAATCAAACAAAACTTAATAGAATTAAGATTATTGTTCTAACATTTTTGTCATATACAAATTAATCTCTCTGGTTCCCTGTTGTCATTCTTGTGGTTTTGGATAGTACTTGAGAGTTCATTTCCTAGGCTGGTATCTGGCTGGTACAATCCTGCATTCTAGATTCAAGCTGTGGTCTGATATTGTTTGTTCTCAAACCGAAGGACTCCTTTTAACAATTTTATTAAGTTTGGTTTGATTTTTACATAGTCCCTTAATTTTTTTATCTGGAAATGTCCTAATTTCACCATCCATATTTGAATGAGAGTTTTACAGGATATCTTATTCTTGGTTGGCAACTTTTTCTTTCGAGATTTTGTATGTGTTAACCCATTGCCTTCTTGCCTGCATGGTTTCTGCCGAATAATCAGAGCTTAGTCTTATTTTTTCTCCTCTGTATGTGACTTTTTGTTTTTCTTGTGCTGCCCTCAGGATTCTTTCTTTGTCTTTGGTTTTAGTGAGTGTGATTATGATATGTCTTGGTGATTTTCTTTTGCGGTCTATTCTAATATGGGGTTGGTTGAGCTTCTTGGATGGTCAGCTTTTCATCTTTCATGGTATTGGGGAAGTTTTCTGTCAGCAATTCTTCAATGATCCTCTCTGTTTTCCATTTTCTCCCCATGTTCTGGAACGCCAATCACTCAAAAAAATTTTTTTCTTGTACTTTAGATGAAGGTTTACAGAACAAATAGTTTCTCATTAAACAGTTAGTACACACATTGTTTTATGACAATGGGTAACAACCCCAAGACATGTCAACACTGTCCCTTCTCAACATTGGGTTCCCTATTACCAGCTTTCCTGTCCCCTCCTGCCTTCTAGTCCTTGTCCCTGGACTGCTGTGCCCCATTAGTTTCATTTTGTTTTGTGTGGCTCACTCACAAACTTTTGCTTTTGTTTGTATCCCACATAATTCTCAGGGTTTCTTCATTTTTGTTCATTCTTTTTTCTGATTTTTCCTGAAACAGAGTTTATGGAAGTGTGTGTCTTCAATTTCACTGATACTGTCTTCCATTGTTTTAAACCTATTCCTCAGCCCTTCTATGACACTGTCCATTTCTGAAATCTTGTTGTTTATCTTTTGGATTTCTAATTTTTTTTTTGTATAGTTTCTAGTTGTGAATTTATTTTGTCATTTTGTTCCTGTGTTATTTTCCTGAATTTTTCCATTCTTTTTGTCTATATTTTCCATGAATTTGTCTATTTTTCTTCATTTTTGGATGCTTTTTGCTTCAGCTGTGACAGTTCTGAATATTAGAGATTTGAATTCCCTATCGTGTAGTTCTAGTGCCTTTTTTTCTACTCAAAGTCTTATGGTGTTTTATTTTGCAAGCCTAATGGAACCATCCTGTCATTTTTTTTTTTTTTAATATGTTCTGATATCGTCTGCTGTCTTTGGGACATTCAGTAGTTATTTCCTTTTTTTATTGATTGTAGATTTGTTTATTTCATCCTGATTTTTTGTTTTATTTGGTTATGTCTGAGCAAGTGGGCTGAGCACTCTTTGTTGTTTGTTCGTCTGTGGGCGTGATTCTTTTCACTTCCTTGTCCAATGGTCAAGGCCAGTTGCTCAGCTATGGTGCAGCAGGGCGGGTCTAGTTGAAGGGGAGGGGCTGAGATGCATTGTTTGTGGCATGTACTAGATTTGATAGGGCAGGTTGAGAATCAGTTTTGGAAAGTTCAGTGTAGGCTGTACCTGTGCTTCTCAAGGGTGTGGTGTTCAGTTCATGGCACAGGTAGACAGAAAGGAGGGGGAAGGTTGTGATGTGTCAAGCTAAGGTGAGTATGGGCAAGAAGAGAGAGTGCAGAGAGAAACAGGAGCCAAAACAAACAAAAAGACAAAACACATACACACACACACACACACACAAGAGTATTAAGGGAGCTGAACTTGCCATTGGAGTGGAGAGATGAGAGACTGAGGAAAGGAAAAAAAGAAAAAGGAAGAAATACACAGAAAAAGAGAAAAAGAAAAAAATTAAATAAAAATTAGGGGAGAAAAAGAAAAAAAAGAAAGTAAAGCCCCAAGGATCCCACTGGTGCTACTGCAAAGACCATGGAAATGTCTCCCAGGTCTTGAAGTACAGCCTGGCTAGAAGAGGCAGAAGTGTCACACAGCGCCAGGTGTTCAGGAGACAGGAACAGAAAGTACGTATAGAGAAACTAAGAAATGATGATAGGCAAAAAGGGAAAAAAATGCCTCCAGGGATCTTGCTGGCATGGCTGGCATCCTGGGGAAATTGATCCCAAGCTGGCTAGTCCAACCTGGCTAGAAGGGGTTCCCAAGACATGAAAAGAAAAAGGAAATAAAGAAACAAGACAAAACAGAATAAAACAAAACAAAAAAGAAAAAGAAAAAAGTCCCTGGGGTCCCACCAGCATGGTGGCACGGACTGGGGAAGCAGTTCACCAGCTGGGTAACACTTCACAGCCTTTCAAGAAGAAGCAAAGCTGGCACACAGAGCCAAGTGTTCAAGAGAATGGAGGGGGAGGCAGTGAGAGGCAGGAGAGAAACCAGAAGAATCAGAAAAAAGCAACACCAGCCATAAACAAACGACACTGATGGAGTGGGCCAGTGTGGTTTGGTTGAATACAAGTGCTAGAGGATGGGAATTTAATCCCACAAAAATTCAGACACCTTCCACCTCAGTGAAATTTCCAGAGGTCCAGTGGTGTGGGTTATGTCAAGCTGTTCCTTCTAAAGTGAAAGATAAGTTATTGCATCTGGCTCCTCCCACAACTGAAAAGGAAGCACAATGCCTAGTGGCCCTCTGTGGATTTTGGAAGCAACATATTCCTCATATGGGTGTGTTACTCTGGTCTATTTATCAACTGACTCGAAAAGCTACTAGTTTTGAGTGGGGCCCACAGCAAGAGAAGGCTCTGCAACAGGTTCAGGCTGCCATGTAAGCTGCTCTGCCACTGGAGCCTTAGGATCCAGCCAGTCCAATGGTTCTTGAAGTGTCAATGGCAGATAGGGACGCTGTTTGGATTTTTTGGCAGGCCCCTCTTGGTGAATCACAGCACAGATACTTAGGGTTTTTGAGCAAAGCCCTGCCATCCTCTGCAGATAACTACTCTCCTTTTGAGAAACAGCTTTTGCCTTGTTAGTGGGCCTTAGTAGAGACTGAACACTTAACCATGGGATACCAAGTCACCATGTGGCCTGAGTTGCCATCATGAACGGGGTATTGTCTGACCCACAGAGTCATAAAGTTGTATGTGCACAGCGGCACTGCATCATTAAATGCAAGTGGTATATACAAGTTCAGGCCCAAGCAGGACCTGAAGGCACAAGTAAGTTGTGTGAGGAAGTGGCCTAAATTCCCATGGTCTCCACTCCTGTCACATTATCTTCCATCTCCCAGTATCCACCTATAGTCTCAGGGGAAGTTCCTTATGATCAGTTGACTGAAGAAGAGAAAAGTCATGCCTGGTTTTCAGATGGTTCTGTGTGATATGCAGGCACCACTTGAAAGTGGACAGCGGCAGCTCTGCAGCCCCTTTCTGGGACCTCCCTGAAGGACAATGGTGAAGGGAAATCCTCCCATTGGGCAGAACTTTGAGTAGTGCACCTGGTTGTTCACTTTGCTTGGAAGGAGAAATATCTAGATGTGCGATTGTATACCGATTCGTGGGCTGTGGCTAATGGTTTGGCTGGATGGTTAAGCACTTGGAAAAGACATGACTGGAAAATTGGAGACAAGGATTTATGAGGAAGAGGCATGTGGGTAGACCTCTATGAATGTGCCAAAGAAGTGAACATATTTGTCTCATGTGAATGCTTACCAAAGGGTGACCTCAGCAGAGGATGATTTTAACAATCAAGTGGATAGGATGACACATTTTGTGGAAACCAGTCACCCTCTTTCCTCAGCTACTCCCATCATTGCTCAATGGGCTCATGAACAAAGTGGCCATGGTGGCAGGGATGGAGGTTATGCATGGGCCCAGCAACATGGACTTCCACTCACCAAGGCAGACTTGGCTACAGCTACTGCTGAGTGCCCAATCTGCCAGCAACAGAGACCATCACTGAGTCCCTGATATAGCACCATCCCTCGAGGTGATCAGCCAGCAACCTGGTGGTAAGTTGATTACATTGGACTACTTGCATCATGGAAAGGGCAGCATTTTGTTCTTACGGGAATAGACAAATTACTCTGGATATGGATTTGCCTCCCCTGCATGCAATGCTTCTTCCAAAACTACCATCTGTGGACTTATAGAATGCCTTATCCACCGTCATGGTATTGCACACAGCATTGCTTTGGATCAAAGGACTCACTTTACAGTTAATGAAGTCTGGCAATGAGCCCATGCTCATGGAATTCACTGGTCTTACCATGTTCCCCAACATCCTGAAGCGGCTGGCTTGACACAACGATGGAATGGCCTTCTAAAGACACAATTATGGCACCAGCTAGGTCACAATACCTTGCAGGTTTGGGGCAGTGGTCTCCAGGAGGCTATATATGCTCTAAACCAGCATCCAGTTTATGGTGCTGTTTCTCCCATAACCAGGATTCATGGGTGCAGGAATCAGGGGGTGAAAGTAGGAGTTGCACAACTCACTATTACCCCTAGTGACCCACTTGCAAGATTTTTGCTCCCTGTCCCTGTGATTTTATGCTCTGCAGGTCTAGAGGTCTTAGTTCCAAAGGGAGGAATGCTCCCACCAGGAGACATATCACTGATTCCATTGAACTGGAAGCTAAGAATGCAACCTGGCCACTTTGGGCTCCTTATGCCTCTGAATCAACAGATAAATAAAGAAATTACCATACTGGCTGGTGTGATTGATCCTGATTACCAAGAGGAAATTGGATGGATATTACATAATGGAGGTGAAGAGTATGTCTGGAATGCAGGCGATCCCTCAGGGTGTCTCTTAGTACTACCATGCCCTGTGATTAAAGTCAATGGAAAACTACAGCAACCCAATTCTGACATGACTACTAATGGCCCAGACCCTGCAGGAATGAAGGTTTGGATCACCCCACCAGGCGGAGAACCATGACCAACTGAAAGGACTGTGATGTTTTGAATGTGGATACTATTGGACTGAATTAAGATTTCCAGAATTCTTGTGTAGAAGCTGGTGGGTTTACAGACTACTGCTAATTCAAAATTGCATGGAACCAAAATTAAGTACATGGAACTGAGTGGACTAAAGGATTACTGTGGATTTGTGTAGGAATATTGCTGAGGTTTTAAGGCTCTATTTTCTACCATTTTACTCTTTTCTGCTGCATTATCTAACTAATGGGTATGTTTTGACCTGAAATATAAGAGGAAAGTAAAACTGAGGCCAGGAAAGAAAGTTTAAAAGCATTAAAATAAAGAATTAGGATATGAGAAAATTCTTAGCATAGAATACTTTATAGTCAGCATAGTAATGTTAGTTACAGAAAGAGGTAGTTCTTACATTAAAGAAAGTAATCAGACTTTAAATTTGTTTACTTAATGTAACTCTCCAATTAGAAACTTTCTGTTGATAAACTTAGCAAAGTTTTAGGGAGCATAACTGGAGAACAGAATTATATTTCCTGTTAGTCCCTGTCATGGATTGAATTATGTCCCCCCAAAAATGTGTGTATAAGTTTGGTTGGGCCATGATTCACAGTATTGCGTGGTTGTCCTCCATTTTGTGATTGTAATTTTATTTTAAAGAAGATTATGGTGAGATTGTATAATACCCTTACTAAGGTCACATCCCTGATCAAATGTAAAGGGAGTTGCCCTAGGGTGTGGCCTGCACCTCCTTTTATCTTACAAAAGATAAAAGTAAAGGGAAGCAAGCAGAGACTTGAGGATTTCATACCACCAAGAAAGAAGCATCGGGAGCAGAGCATGTCCTTTGGACCCTGGGTTCCTGCACAGAGAAGCTCCTAGTCCAGGGGAAGACTGTTGAGAAGGATCTTCCTCCACAGCTGATAGAGAGAGAAAGCCTTCCCCTGGAGCTATTGCCCTGAATTTGGACTTCTAGCCTACTAGGCTGTGAGAAAATAAATTTCTCTTTGTTAAAGTGATCCACTTGTGGTATTTCTGTTATAGCAGCACTATATCACCAAGACAGTCCCCCAAGGAGGAGTTTATGCTTTAGGAGGTGAACTTTGTTATGTTCATTAGTATGCAGTCTGAGGTTTTGTAGAATGTAGTTGCTGCTGAGGCACATGAAAAGCAATTACTTATGACACTTATGTATAAACAAACACCTCATGAGGTTTGTTTCCTTTGTTCAAATAACTTAGGGTCATGGTTTCATGGCTTATTTCAGACAGTTAGCCTAATATTATTGTTAGTGTTTCTATTCTACCTCCCAGTTCACTGTGTGGTGCCTGGGATCTTAAAAACTGGTTGGTGTCCAGTTGCCATTATTGAATGTTTTTAATCAAAGATTCTATAACAGGATTATAATCAAAAGGAGGGAATGCTGAAAGAGTTGTAATTCTCCTGGAATCCAAATTTCTGGCTTTCATGGAAGGTGGGGAATCCCACACAGGCCATTGCCCTTTTATGTCCTTTTGAACTGTGAGCCTTGAGAAAAAAACTGATTTCTGAAGCTACTTTTGAGTTGAACAGTGGTCTGGATAAGCCAGTAAGGCTATGTTTCTTTGGGCATTATGCCCTTTGAAGAATTTAGTCTGTTTTGGGAAATAGACTCCAAAGATCAGGCTGGGAGATATGTTTAGGATAAATCAGTAATTAATTATTCTTCAAGACAATGCTGTATGAAAATCCTTCCTGAGCACAAATTTGTCTATCAGTTCTGTTAGGCTGTATGTCACAAGACAATGTGAGGTGATAAACCTGGGATTGGAGGTGTATTCCTCCAAGCACTCTTACCCGACTAAGTCATTCCCCAGCTTGAGAGATCTGTTACAAGACATTGAAAAGATTCACCAAAAGGCTTCTTGGCTTCACACAGCCAACTCTTCGTCTGACTACTCTTTGGATATATTTAGCTTGCTGCCCAAAGGTATTGGTTCATGGGTCTGATCTGTTATACTTATAGGAATAATTATAGTAATTTCTATTGTGATTATTGGAAATATCAAATGTCTTAAAATTACTCCCAATGTTATTACCCAAAGAACCAACTTTATGCCTATGGAAAAAAAAATACATACATTAACAGTAGTCATATTTTAGATGGACTTGAGGTCACTCCTCAAACCATCCCCTTTAAAGCCAGATTATTCCTTAACGTAGTCCACTCTATATATCATTCCAAGGTTAATGCCACAGAAGTAGAGGCTCCAGCTATAGCATGATGAAAATTTTAGATGGTATCCATCCAGCTATTTGTAAATAGCATCTGGGGTCTTAAAGGCTTATTACAGTAAGCAGCCATTTATAAGAATCTTTGGAAGACAGCTACAAAATTAAGTTAAAAATGATGTCCTACTGGAAAATATAAATTCATGCCCATGCAGAAGAAAGCACTCTCCCAAAAATGGTAGTTGATAATGTGATCAAAGAATTTTTCATAAATTCTTGATCAAAAGGAGGGAATGAATAAGAGCTTCAGAACAGAAGTGCCTGGCATATTTAGGGTGGCTGGCCTAGGAGCAGGCCTGAGTCCATTTTATTATAAGCTCCTGCTTTGCATTCTTAAGACTGTAAACTTGACTTCTTCCCATTCACATGGATATGTACTCACGCTGGGTGCAACCAACAGACCCTGGTCCTTTAGCAATTATCTTGTTTAACCAGCCTGGCCTTTGCCCCAAAGCCACTTTTAGCAAATAAGGGTGGAGGTCAGGAATGTGATTGTACAAGAACAAGTTTACCCAGGAGGTTATGTGCAGGAGCCCTAAAATCAAGGTACTTGACCAAAGTAAAGAGGTGGTTTAAAGTCAGAGGCAGACTCCATTTTGTTCAGGCTGTGCTTCTGTTTCTGAGAAGGTGACCCCTGACTGTTTGTGGGAAAATAAGGGAGGGGTAGCTTGCCCTTAGGAAGAATGTGGTTGAAAGTGGATTAACTAGTATGCAGAAAGGCGCTTACACAGGGAATTTGCCCGGCCATGTCCTTACTGATTTACTGAAAATAGCCAATCAAAAGAACTTACATTAGCTAGTCAATCAGAATGTTTTTTACTGTTAGTTCCTGTTCCAGCCTATATTTATTCCCTTGAAACACCTTCCCCCTTGGATTTGAAGGTTTCATTGGCTGGGACCTCATGTCTGCCTATTCAAATGTTTTTCATCTTTCAATAAATCTTTTTGTTTTATTCTAGCAGAGTCTGAGAGTTTTACTCTAGGACATTTCCTATTGATACCTCCAGTTCAAACTTAGGAACACTGGTTTTTTACTTAACCTCTCTTTACATCTGTATTTCCTTTATTCCATGTTGATAGTCCTAGTTCTCAAAGATAACAGGTATGTTTGAGTTAGAATAGCATATCATTTCTCATTTGTTTTATTCCTCCATACTCACGTAATAGTCTAAGATTAACAATATCAACACTACTACCACAATATGATCACCCAAAACTGTTTAAAAACAATTTTTTTTTTTTTTTGCAAATTTATGTTGGCCTGTGGTACATCCTACTTGGGATGCCAGTCAAATGATTGTTTTAAAACCACTTGAAACAGTTTTTTCTGTGTGGTTTTGCCACTAACAGGATGCAGAATTGCATTTTTTTTTTAATTTTATGTTTTATTTCTTAGAATTGCTTTTAAAAAAATTGTTTTGTGACATTTGAAAAATATTTACATGGTTCCAAGTCAAATACACTAAACAAGGGAGATTTGAAGAAGCTTAATTTTTGTCCCTGAATCTTTCCCATTTAGAAAATTAATTGCTTTTAGTTTTATAGTTTACTCTTCCATTTTTTTGATGTGTTTTATATATGTAAGATGGTATTTGTAAATAGCATCTGAGATCTTAAAGGCTTATTCCCCTCTTTTGCATCTTTGTTGTTGTTAGCTGCTGTGGAGTAGACTCCAACTCATGACAATGTCATGCACCATAAAATGAAATGCTGCCCCGTCCTGCAACCATGTCCATGATTGGCTGTGGATCATGTCCACGATTGGCTGTGGATCAGACCATTGTGATTTATAGGGTTTTTCTTGACTGATTTTCAGAAGTAGCCCATCAGGCCTTTCCTCCTAGTCTATATTTGTGTCGATGCTCCACTGTAACCTGTTCAGCATCATAGCAACATGTAAGCCTCTACTGGCAGACAGGTGGTGGCTGCACATGAGGTGCATTGTCCAGGAATTGAACCCAGGCCTGCTGCATGTTGTTGTTGTTAGTTGCTGTGGAGTCAATTTTGACTCATGGCAACACTGTATGTTACAGGGTAGAACTGCTCTATAGGGTTTTCTTGGCTGTAATCTTAACAGAAGCAAATCACGAGGCCTTTTCTTCTGTAGTACCACTGAGTGGGTTCAAACTGCTAAACTATAGGTTAGTAGTTGAGCACAAACTGTTCGCACCACCTAGGGACTTTTGGTTTCCTTCATAGAAGGCAAGAATTCAACCACTGAACCATCATTGAAACATTTTTTGCATTTATTTTCTTAAATAAATAGTTACACACTGTACACGATTTTCTTACCTTGCCTTTTTCACTTAAGAATGTGTCTTTTGTTATGTGCTCAATTTTATTTGTTCCCTCTCTCTATTTTTAAGTTTTTGGTTTGTTTGTTTGTTTTGGTATTTAGGAAAGTTTGCATTTTTGTTTAATAGTTACCTTTATACTAACATTAAAAAAGAATACCCTTAGTCCCCTCTCCACCACCACTGGTTATCTACTGAGTCTCTAGTATGAGGTATATTGTTATCAGCTAGTATTCCACATCCTTCAATATTGTTAGATTTGATTTAATATCTTTTTCTCCAATTAATAAGTATAAAATAATCAGCATACTTATTCTACTTTCCAGATGGTCTCCCCATTCTCCTCTCAATTTTTAATAATTGTACAATATCTGTATTATCAATGCAAATATTAATTGCATACATCATTCTTTCCCTTATATCCTTCGTTTTGTCATAGGCCTGTTGTTGTGTGCTGTTGAGTCAATTTTGATTTACAGCAATCCTATATGACAGAGTAGAACTGCCCCATAGAGTTTCCTAGGCTGTATATCTTTACAGGAGCAGATCGCCAGGTCTTTTTTTTTGCGGAACCACTAGTGGGTTCGAATCACCAACCTTTTAGTTAGCAGGTGAGTGCTCAACAATTGCACCACCAGGGATCCTTTATCATAGGTCTAAAAAAAAAAACTTTTGCTGTTGAGTTAATTCCTACTCATAGCAACCCTATAGGACAGAGTAGAACTGCCCTAATGGGTTTCCAAGGAGTGGCTGGTAGATTTGAACTGCTGATCTTTTGGTTAGCAGCTGAGCTCTTAACCACTGCACCACCAGGACTCCTATCAGAGGTCTACAGCTATACGAAATTACTTGTACCTATCAGTGGTTTGTCCTTTTCCACTTGGATTATGGAATTCAGGGTGTACCTTGTCACTTAATTTTGTTGTAAATGTTTTGGCATATTAGTTGCTTTGTGTATTTTAAAGAAAGATGTAGGGGAATTAAAAAACTGTGTCACCACAGCTACCTTCTCAGAATTCTCAAAGTCGTTTAAGTGTTGTGTGGTTTTCCTTTAACTATTTTACATAAGGTTTATTACTTTTGGTATATACTTTTGCAGAATGTGTTGGTTTCTAGGAATGCATATATGGCATTACATCATAAATGCTTATTGTGGCAGCATTTTATAGTGAGATTTATACAGAGCATTTTGGAAGAAATAGCTATGTTGTAAAGCACTTTGAGCTTTATTATTAAAAGAAGTATTTCGGTGTTGTTTCAAT
Source organism: Dugong dugon (assembly GCA_030035585.1). Taxonomy (NCBI): domain Eukaryota; kingdom Metazoa; phylum Chordata; class Mammalia; order Sirenia; family Dugongidae; genus Dugong; species Dugong dugon. The sequence continues at coordinate 50,495,302 of CM057465.1, forward strand.
TTGCATTCTCAGAGAATGACATATTCTTTGGGTACATAAACATTAAATCTGTAATTAGAAATAAGAGGTGGGAAGAGGAGGAAGAAAAGGAGGAGGAAAAGAAGAAAATGTAATATTATATCAAGAACCTGTGCTTTACTCATGACTTTAAACTTTGTTCTGGTAATTTATCAGTTCTTAGTAGAGTAATAAAGCTTTGGATTTGGCATCATTAGTACTTATAATGAGTTTTCTTCCTTTAAGCAAGTCACTTATTTTAGAAGAAAAGTAAAACGTTAACTCTTAGGAATCATTATGTGATAACAAAGAGAGCAATAAAATTTTATACCAGCTGGACTAAATCCAGTGGCTTTCTGGTTTGAGAAAAGTTCAGTAGAAATCGAGTAAATGGCTTACATAATGGGAAGTTTAAGTAATAAAGTGAGGGAGATGGGGAGATGAGGATCCCCCCTCACCATGTACATTGTAGAGTTTTTGGTGATCATTGCCTTAGATTATATTGTTGTTCTCATTATGGGCATAGGCACAATATCATAATTATGAGGTCACATTTTTGGTATAAAAAATCCCCATGGTAGTACAGCCTCAGGGTTTAAAAAGAATGTGGGAGATCTTATTATACATATTGTCTTCTAATTATTCTCACCTTTGCTCCCTTTGGTGCCTAGAAATAAAACTCCAGGTAGAATAATGTGAAGGACCATGTGTTAACTTCTTATCATAAAGCTAAGAGCTAAGCATTTTACAAACATGGGTCTCATTTTGTCCTCACAAAAATACAACACTATCCCTCATTTTATAGATGGAAAAAGTGATGCACAAAGAGGTTAGGTGACTAGCCTAAGGTCACAGAGCTAGTAAATTGTGGTACCTGGGTTTGAACTCTAGTTATTCTGACTCATGAACTCTACTCTTAACCACTGTATGAAAGTGTCCTCTAAAAAGTACATTTTTTAATATGGGGAGGTGAGACCTTTAAAGGGATTCTATTTTTGTTCTCCATTTAAGGAGAAGCATAGCTCTTACCTGAAGAAAATACAGTTCTGGCCTGAGGAGATTACAGTCCCCATTCAGTTGACATTCAGCAAAGGATCAACTCATTGACTGAGGTGGCTCGATTCTGTGAGCTCTTCTAAGTGCCACACAATATGCCAGACTTCAAGGACATAATGAATGAGGCACAATTTCTGCTTTGAGTGCAGTGGGGGAGCAAGTCACCTAAACATATATTTATAAAACAAAGTGGAAGTTCATTTCCAGAGAAATGCCTTGTAGAGTCTGAGCGCTGCAAGTCTGAGGAAGGCTGGGAGCAGGAGATGAGTGATGGGAAGTTCTCTTAGGGCAACCAACTCAAACTGAAATGGTCTTTCAGTTGGTCACCTAGGTTTTCTGCTGGTTTGGAGTATTGCCCATTCCCTATTGGGGAACCAATGCATCCCTAGTGAATCCCTCTAGGAAAATCAATATTCATGGTAACACCATGAAAATGATGGTATAATTTTCTGTGGGCATGCTTTTAGTTAAGTGTGCTTGATTTGCTGGCATATTCAAATAGCAAGTTCAATGAGTTTGCTTTGCTTTCTTATCTGGTGGGACCCTTGTTCTCAAGGATTTCACAAACCCCAACTGTGAAGACAGCCAACCCTATGTGATAACATGTACACACAGACTGCTTGTGAGGGAGCAGGCTATTTAATGAATAAGGAACAAGATTAGACTGGCTTTGAGTTCAAAAGTCAACTGTTGCGATTTCAACAAAAACATCATCACTAGAACAGCCCTGGATGTGCAACCATGTACTACGTCATCAGAGTCATCAAGTTTAAGGTACCCACTGAGGCACAACACTCTCATATGCTTCACCTAAGGGCACCCTTTCATTTTTTTTAAACTTATGCTGTCATTTTATTGTTTTCTGACAAGGCTTGTCTATCATATTACCACTGTAAATACGTCCAGAAACTTGGAGAGTTGCCTTTTAAAGTTTTCTATCACATAATTGGATCCCTGGGTGGTGCTAATGGCAATGGTTAGTGTGTTCAACTGCTAACAGAAAGGTTGGAGGTTCATGTCTATGCAGAGGCACCTCTGAAAAAAGGTCTGGTGGTCTATTTCTGAAAAATCAGCCACTGAAAATCCTATTGGTCATAGTTCTACTTTGACACACATGGGTTTGCCTGGAGCCACAATCGACCTCATGGCAACTGGTATCACATAATTAAAATTTTATTTTTTCTTTCTCTCTTTCTCCTTCCTTCCCTCTCTTGAGAGCCCTTCTCATTCCTTCTTTTTCTCCTTTCCCTTTTTCTTTTCCTCTCCTTCCATTCCTCCTCTTCTCTCCTTTTGCTCTTCTTCCCACCTATCATCTTTGACGGAACAGGGAATTTTGGTTCTCTTCAGATACAGCATTCACTCACTGTCACATGCATCTAATCAAAAAGGTAACTAGCAAGATGACTTGCTGAGAACTATTTAAAATAAAAAATAAAGGCACTACATTCAATTTTAATATATTTGGATTTTTAAGGCAAATTCCAACTAAACGTCTCATCTCAGTTATAGCTTTGACCAGTCCTTGGAATCTGGACTTCTAATTGAATTCAGATTACTGAATTCTTGCTAGGGATAATGTACCAGGCTTGGGGAACAAGTTTAAATGAGAAGAATTTTACTCACAATCTCCTATGAGCCACGATGCTTCATTACCTTTACACTCTGCTTACCCTTGTAAAAAATATACTGCCTAACCAGTTTAACCAGGCTGGCCTCCAGGAAATGACTCTTTTTTCTTCTCCTTTTAAACCGTAGATTCTTGACTAAATTTTAAAAGAAGAAAATCAGTTCCCTGCCAAGGGAATTTATGACAGTGTTGCTAGCCAATAAACCAAGCAGAGCAATGGGAAGACCAGTCAACATACACTCATTATTTTATACTCACAATTTCAACTCTTGCGACAGTGGAAAAATTTCTCCTTTGCCATAGGAACATTATTGCATTTTTCCTTAATTTCTCTGTGGATGCCTGAGAAAAATACCACCTCAAACTAAAGTACATTTAAAATAAGCACTTTGAATAAATAGAACATCTCCTTATGAGATCATATATTTCACATTTCAAAAAATAGCTAGGCACAAGAAGTTGGTTGGGTAGCCCTGTCATTGAAATTTTGGTGTAGGAATGAAGAAAATGATAGAGGCACAGCTGAGGGGAAATTTTTTTTTTTTTTAGTAAGAAATTCTACTAGAGGCAAAAATCCTATGTTCATGCCAGTAGTGAGACCTCAGTCCTGTGGTTTGGCTTATTAGAGATATAACAAGTAGCAACAGTAAAATAAGGGTTTTTTAGAATTAGGAATAATGGGAAAAATATTGACTATAATTTAAGCCTTAAGTCTAAGTTTTAAACCAAAAAAGTTTACCTTCCTGGGCTATAATATAAGAAATGCTGAGCAAAGAAACTGGGGGGGGAAAAAGGGCATAATATTGATTTCCTTCAGCTAATTGCCAGGATGTCCTCTTGAGTACTGTGCACATACCAAAATCCCCCTTACTTTAGTAAACTAAAAACAAATGTCATCTTACTTTGGGAGAAGAAATGAATAAAACATAAAAATGCCTTCCTTTCTTTCAACCTGTTGAGACTTTTTCTTCCTGGGGACATCCAGCTGAAAAAGAGATGCAAACCAAAACCAAGCCCTGGGTCTGAGATCCTATGGAAAAAGTGTGGTAACATAGACTTTTCATTGATATTCCTAATCCAAATATTTAAAAATTCAAATGGATATAATTTTTTTATAGTCTATTCAGAAACAGAACATATAATAAACATGTATACAGGCTGTTAAAAACATTGTATAAAAATATTGAATATTTATTCATCTTATTTAAAAAACACTGATAAAATCATTTGCTGATATCTTGATTTGTTGACATACTTACTCTGTGTAACACATGGGTTGCCATGAGTTGGAATAGACGGCAATGGGTTTTGGTTATTTGGTTTTATTATGTACCATGTATTATTTTATTTAATCGCTATAGGGGCAGGGCTTATGCTGAGGAAGGCTAAATAATGATTAAATTGTTTTAAATATTTATTTACAGGATCTGACCAAAATCAGTTTGTGTGAGGAACACAGATTCTAAAAATATAGGCAGAGGGAGTAGGTAAATGACACTGTGTATGATTTTTATCTTTCTTCCCTTATTTTTCAGCAATGGACAACACAATGTCCCTAATCTTGTGTAGGGTAATGGAATGCAATCCCTTTCAAGGCTTGAAAACTTTTGAAAATGCTTTGAGTGATACCATTTCTCTTTATGCATATATACCAAGAATACAAATTAAATAAACTTAATCGTATTTCATCATGTTGCAATATATATATAAAATATCTTGCAAAATATTCAGGGGTGGCTTATGATGAAAAAATATAGAAGCAATATAGATAAGCGAAGTTATTTATAAAAGGTAAGTCAAATTAGGTGTAAAAAAAATCTTGGTTTTACTACTTTAAAAAACTTCATTATACTCCTCTAAGAGGGAGAAAAAGCCTGTAATGATTTTAATAAAGCCAGTGGGCATGAAAGAGGATAAAGTTGAATGACTTAAGTCTGTCTTCTCTCCCTCCCTCCCACCATCCCTCCAATCCTCCCCCCATCTCCTTCATTCCTTCCTTCTTTTTGTCTTTATTTCCTTCCTTCATTTTTCAGCAAACATTTATCAAGCATCTATAACATGTCACACACTATGTTAGGTCTGCTGAGGACGTGGAAGGCTGGAGAGCAGGATGTATGCAAAGGAGGAGAGGGAGAGGGTCTTAAAGGTAGAATGGGTTTAGACTGTTGAGAACACTGAATGCCAGGCTAACTTAAAATAACAGCTATGTTCATTTAGTGCCTGCTCTCTGCTAGATACTATTCTTTTTTTATTTTTTCTGAGAATTTTTTTTAATTTTGTGAAAGAACAAAATTTTCACAGGTCTTCTTTTGCATTTGCTTGTAAAACATATATGCTAATTACAAATGTTCTTATTTATTCTTTAAAGCAGTTAAAAGATATATACCAGATAACAATTGATCAGGCTAGTTCTGATCAATATTTAAATTTAAAATTAAAGAAGTAAATTTATTTTTAATCATTAGAAACTTGTTGGGTGCCATCGAATCAATTCCAACTGGTGCTGTGGTTATGCCCTTGGCTGCTAACCAAAAGGTTGGCGGTTCAAACTCACCCATACTCCAAGGAAGAAAGGTGTGCCAGTCTGCCTCCATAAAGATTACAGTCTTGGAGAGCCTATAAGGCAGTTCTACTCTGTCTGATAGGATTGCTATGAGTCAGAATCAACTCGACTGCAATGAGTTTGGTTTGGGGTTTATTATAAACTAGCGTAAATTATAGTATATAGTTCAGATTGCCATGTATTTATATATCTGGTAGATACTATTCTAAATATTTTACATATGTTGACTTAATGGATTCTTTCAACAAGCATATGAGGTTAAGTACTGTTATTACCTCCATTTTATAGATAAAAAAGCTGAAGTACAAACTCTGGTTTCAGACTCTGTGCTTTTAACCACAATGTTACACAGTGAATTGATTTCAGCTTTCTCTATAGGCAATCAGGAGATATTTTGCTCTTGGTCTTAGTTTTACTAAGTCCATTCTCTCTCTTGCAAAAAAAAAAAAAAAAAAAACAGTCGCCACAGAGTTGATTCCAATTCATGGTGACCCCTCGTGTGTCAGAGTAGAACTGTGGTCCGTAGAGTTTTCAATGGCTGATTTTTAAAAAGTTGTTTGCCAAGCCTTTCTTTCAAGGCGCTTCTCAGTGGATTGTTGCCTCCAACCTTTCAGTTTTTAGCAGAGCACTTTAACTGTTTGCACCACTCAGGGACTCCATCCCTCTCTTGTAAATTAAGGATAATAACAATAATAATAAATACCTAGCTCAGAGGGTTGTTTTTGTTGTTAGGTGTTGTTGAGTCAGTTCAACAGAACGAAACACTGCCTGGTCCTGTGCCATCCTCACTATCGTTATGCTTGAGTCCATCGTTACAGCCACTGTGTCAATCCATCTCGCTGAGGGTCAGTTCCTCTTTTTTGCTGACCCTCTACTTTACCAAGCATGATGTCCTTCTCCAGGGACAGATCCCTCCTGATAAAATTTCCAAAGTATGTAAGACATAATCTTGCCATCCTTGCTTCTAAGGAGCATTCTGATTGTACTTCTTCCAAGACAGATTTGTTTGTTTTTTGGCAGTCCATGGTATAGTCAGTATTCTTCACCAATACCACAGTTCAAAGGTTTCAATTCTTCTTCGATCTTTCTTATTCATTGTCTAGCTCTCACATGCATATAAGATGATTGAAAACACCATGGCTTGAGTCAGGTGCACCTCAGTCTTCAAGATGACATATTTGCTTTTTAACACTTTAAAGAAGTCTTTTGCAGCAGACTTGCCCAATGCAATATGTTGTTTGATTTCTTGACCGCTGCTTCCATGGGTGTTGATTGTGGATCCAAGTAAAATGAAATCCTTGACAACTTCAATCTTTTCTCCATTTATCATGATGTTGCTTATAGGTCCAGTTGTGAGGATTTTTGTTTTCTTTATGCTGAGGTGTAATCCATACTGAAGGCTGTGGTCTTTGGTCTTCATTAGTAAGTGCTTCAAGTCCTCTTCACTTTCAGCGAGCAAGTTTGTGTCATCTGCGTAACGCAGGTTGTTAATGAGTCTTCCTCCTATCTTTATGCCCCAATCTTCTTCATATTACTCTAGCTTCTCAGATTATTTGCTCAGCATACAGATTCAATAAGTATGATGAAAAGCTATAACCCTGACACACACCTATCCTGACTTTAAACCACACACTATCCCCTTGTTCTGTCCGAACAACTGCCTCTTGATCTATGTATAGGTTCCTCATGAGCACAATTAAGTGTTGTGGAATTCCCATTCTTCACAATGTTATCCATAATTTCTAGTGAGGATTAAATAAGACAATATATGGAAAATTGCTTTGAAAAATTATGATGTGCCACACTGGCATTGTTTATATTATATTCTAGTAGTAAACATAAAACAAGTATTCAAATAAATAAAAGCTTGGGTAGTTGCTATTTACTGACTGGTACAGTCTTACTGACATGAAAGTATCAGCTGAGTTTTATCCTTGATTGAATGAATGAACACAAACTGGGTGAAGGAGAAGAAAATTTGAGTGAGAAGGGATACTGATCACCACAATGGCGATGTAGCCACAGATGCTATGACCCATGTACAAATATTGTTGAGTGCCTATTCTGAGAACAGGCACTTGACTAGATTCTGAACATGACCCCTGCCTCTTGCATGTGAGGTTGAAGATCATTAAGCTTTGCACCACACTTCAAACTTACAGAAGACTCTCAAAACCTTTATCTCACTCGATCTTATCACTCTTTGAGAGACTTGTTTGGGAGGTGAAATAATTCCCATTTTCTAGATCAGGAGTTTGAGGCTCAGAGAGCCTGAGTGATTTATTCAAAGTCATTCAAATAGAATGTGGAAGAGTCAGGTCTCAAACCCAGATCTTTTGGTTTCCAGAACACCATATTTCTGCTATCCCAGTCTGCCTCATGTCATAATAGTAACAATCGAGCATTTACTGTGTGTCACTGTTCTAAGTGCTTTACCTAATTTATATCATTCAACTCTTATAACAAACCCCTGCAAGATATATCCTATATTGTTTCTGTGAAACACCAGGCTATGCGATGAGGTAAAGTGCTGTGCTTTGACACACATTGGTGGATTTTTCTTATATTTCTGCTATTGCCTTCTGGAAAGGTATTCAGTTCTTTCACTAAGGAGTCTACATACATGAGGTGGTGGAGCTGGGCCTGCAGCAGGAGAGTTTTTCCAGGATGGTCTGATGGTAATAGTGGGAGAAGTTGTTCTTTCATACTAAGGGATTAGTGGTGTCTACTGGTTGGAATCCTCCTCTCAAAACCACCAGCTTTGTGTTTCTCTTAAAGCAGTAATAGCCTGTGTAGATTCCTACAGAGTAAGTATCATGCTAAGCCAGCTGGTTTCACAATCAAGATGTGAGTAAGCTGAGATGACGCCCTCCCTTGATATAATAACCTGGGTCAAGGGTAGAAAATAAGTAGAGGAAAATGGAAAGAGTGAATGATAGCACCCAGTCAGGAATCTGAAACCTGGCACCCTTTGACCTTATTATTGGTAAATATTCTTTTTCAGAAACAGAAGGATTGTTCAAATGGAACAGTGAGAACTGATAATTGATAGAGATTAAACAGTCACAAGGGGAATGAAAGTTAAAAAATAAACTCTAGGACATTTATAACAGGCCTTCATGGGGATGAAGGTCATGGCCTATATTGAATAGCAATGATTTTCTAAAGGCACTGGATAGAAAAGAGGAACTATTAGATATTTGATCTCCTCCCTCCCCATTCTAACTTCCCAACCCTGTAACCCTAGGACTTCAACCATGGAATGCACACATATTAAATTGATGGCTCAAACGGTCCTGCTGGCCCATGCCTCTTCTTCTGCCAGTGAAGAGTTGAGAATTGCACACTCATTCACCTAGCAATATGTCATATGAAAGTAAGTATCTAATTTGGAGAGTCACCACCTTGTGTGTGTGTTTATATTTGGTGGTGGAATGGGACGTGAGTAGGGTATGGGTTGGAGTAGGAAATGGCTAGTTCTTCATGTCAGAAAGAAAATGTCACTTTTCTGATTCCATCACTTAATTCATTTAATTTTCCAAGATGGTTTTCCTTCTCATTAGCAGTGTTCCTGAGAAATCAAAGCAACTGATTAATCATGCATTAAATACGTTCAATTTATTGACATCATAGAAGGATGGAAAAGAAAGAGAACACTGTCCCCACCAAACAGAAAACTCACTTTTGAACTTTTTGAAAAAAGTGCTTCCACTGAATAAGCTGTAATAGCTGAGTGGGACATTGAGATACTAAAAAAAAAAAAAAAAAAAAAAAAACTAAGATAGCTAATTTAGATATTTGATATGCTTAATAAAGAGATAACCTTGTAGCCAAACCAATGTTTAGCACTCAAAATGGATTTTAGTAAAACAGAAAAAGAAAAACTCTACATACTCTGAAAATGTACTTTAGTGAAATGAGGAAACACCAAACAAATTAATGAAGTAAGACCATATTACTGCACTTTAGCTTCTTCTGTAATAAATAACCAGTAATAAACTGTTAAAACAAAAAAGCCTTCCCTGGGTTTCTGTGTATGCTAAAAATTTGCCATTCTTTCCTCTCCTCTTATGACTTAATAATAACAGTGGCACATAGATGCTACCTTTGACCTTCCAACATCTTTTCCACTCTTCCCCCATTATGTAGCTTAGTGCAATTTGACTGCAGCTCGAGGGTAGAATTTTATTTGCTATTTCCAATCATAGTATCACACTCCTTTGTCAGTACTTGTTGGAGGAAGACAGATATAGGTCAATCATTTTATGACCCTCCCCTGGAACCAGTTATTGGTTCAGGGTTGAGCTTGTGAGCTCCTTCGGCCCAATTGGATCGAAGAAGGACTTTTGTTCCGTCACTAGGGAAGAGGTGCTCATTCTCTCCCTTTAGATAGGAATAAAAGAAGTATTTACCCTTGTTTATCACTGGCAATTATCTTGCTGTCATGAAGCTGGAGAGAAAAAAATAATCTAGGTCCTTGATGACACAATTGAATTGCTTGATTAACCATCTGTGACATCTGCTCTTCTCTGGACATTGTTATTTGAACCAGTATATTTCCTTATATACACATGAAGTGCATTGATTGGGAATTGAACCTGGGTCTCCTTCATGGGAGGTCACAATTCTACCACTGAACCACTAATGCCCCCTGACATATTCATATAGTACAGGTCTTTCCTCTATTGTTGTTGAATACAGTTAATGCTAAAGAGGAATTTAAAATTCATGCAACATTTACACCACTTCCTGTAAAACATAATCAATATAAATTAAAAGTTTATTTAAATTTAAAATTTAAATCTTTGTACCTGAATGTTTTCACTCTCACCACCAGAGGGTAGGGACAATATCTAGGTTATCTTTGTATTCTCACTGTAACTAACACGGAAATTGAAAAAACAAAAGACACCATCTAAATGATGTCTCTATCAAGTTAGTTTAACTAATTAATATATCTATTTTTATTTATTTAGATAGCTTGCTTTAGCTAAGTAGCTTGTAATCTCTTTGGAATTATAGCATTCTACTGCTTGATTTTGAGTGCATGGAGCTCTAAATGAGTTCACAGCCTAGTGGCAGAAGCAAAGATAAAGAAATATTTATGGTATAAAGTGATAGAGATATAAATAAAATTCTCTCAAGGCCTGTAGAAAGGAGTACCTGGCTCTGACTGCAATGTGGTCGTGTCAAGGAAATATTTCTGGATAATCACATTCTTAAAAGTTGTGTAATAGTTTGCCGGGTAGACATAGGGAGATGGGGTGGTGAAGAGAGACATTCTAGGCAAAGGGAACAGCATGTGCAAGAACACAGTTATATGGAAAATAAATCATGGCATGTTTAAGAAAATCTAAGAAGTTTTATATTTCTGGAGCAGAAGAGAAAAAAACCTACTGAGGTAGGTTAACATACATAGTCAGTTCTCATTATTTGCAATAGTTACATTCTATAAAGTCACCATGAGACACTGAATCAGTGAATACTAAATCATTGATCCTAGGGGAAATACAAGGGTAGTTTCCTGTGAGCCTCTGGTCGCAACATTTTTGTCAACCAATCATCAGATAATCTTCTTTTATGTGTTGTTTCTGTTTAAAGACACCTTACTTAATATATATTGTTAATTTGTTAACATCAAACTCATGGCCAGTATCACTACAACTCTGCTGAACGAAGCTGATCCGGCCCACATGTTTTCTTCATAAGGCACATCACAGCCTTCTTGCACTTAGGAACACTAGCTAGTACTTCAGCATTAGCTCGGGGGACACTTTAGGCAGTGAAATTACCAACAAAAAGCACAAAAATGCAAAAATCGTGGCACAAAATAGATTGCAAAAGGGACATTTGTTTACAGTATGAGAGCTGAAAGAAGAAGCAGAGTGTTGCCTTGTTTGACCTTAGCTGGGAATGTGTGTGTGGGGCAACTCTGATTTTCTGCTATTCTGTGCATAGTCACGAATGTCTGCCAAAGTGCCACAAGTAGTGATTTTGGGGTTGGAAACATAAATTTTAGTGTGTATGCAAATTTTTCAAATGCAGAATCAATGAATAACTAGGATTGACTGTATTATCTTCTTCAATTCTCACAACAAATGTTCCATAGATTAGGAAAATGAGGCTCAGAAGGGCTAGGTAACTTGGCTGTTTTTACACAAGTAGTACATAGTGGAGCTAGGATTTGAATCTGAGTTAGTCTGGAGCTAATATTCAGGTCTTTCTTACTAATGCAATGTCTATCTGTATCTTAGGGTCTACGCAGGCCATGGCAGCAGACTAGCCCTGAAATTTAGGGAATGCCAAATATGAGGAGACTTTTGTGTTTTACTCAGGAGTTAGAATCTTAAACTGTAGATGACACTGTAGAAGTGTCCAGTAGGCAGTTGGAAACACAAATCTGAGTAGAGACGATTTAGCTGGTGATAAAATTTGGCAGCTATCATCTTTCTGGTTATATTCACGACATATGCATCATTGATATCATCCCATGAAAACGTCTAGGGTGAGAATGGAGAAGGCCAAAACACAGCTTTGGGGAAAGCCAACATTTAAGGGGTATTTGCGAAAGAGGAGCCAGAGAAGAAGGTTTGAAAAAGACTGTCTAGAGTATTGGAAGAAAACCAGGAAAGGGTGGTTTAAGATAGAGGTCAAAAAAATTCAGAATTTCAACTTGGACACAGTAGTTAAGAGTACTATGTTTCAGGAGAAGATAGATAACAGGATGGCTTCAATAATGTAGGTTCCCCTGCCCCACCTGCCATCCCTGTTGTTATCTAGGAAGTGATGGGAAGGTATTATCAAAATGCAGCTTACAACTAGAGTGAAAACATTCTTACAACTAGAGTGTTCACCCAATGGGAACAAATTACTTCAGGAAACACTAATATCAGTCATGACAGAATTTTAAATTTGGAAGAGACCTCAGAAGTTACCCAGTCTCTCTCTTAAATAATGTATGAACCAGTTGTACCCTTATTCCAACACTTGCCCAACTGAGTATATAAGAAGTTTATTCCTGATATTATTGTGGCTAGAGGCCTAAAAGACACCTGACTTTTGTTGTTTACACTGAGCATTTCCTCTTCAGAAATCATATATCATTAAAAGAACATCTCACATACTTTGGACATGTTATCGGGAGGAATCAGTCCCCAGAGAATGACATCATGCCTGGTAGAGGGTCAGCGAAAAACAGGAACCTCGGTGAGATGGACTGACCCAGTGGCCACAACAATGGGCTCAAGCATAACAAAGATTGTGAGGATGGTGCAAGACCAGGCAGTGTTTCATTTTTTTGTACAGAGGGTTGCTATGAGTTGGAACCGACTCGATGGCACCTAACAACAACAACAAAACAACATCAATGGTAATTCACATATTTATGTCACCTTTTTGGTAGCTTACAGGTTTCAAAGTAATTTCACTTGTATTTATGATTTGATATTCTCTCCACAAGCCTGTGAATTAAGCAGAGAAATTAAGTGTTTCACTTTATAGGTGAGCAAACAAAGGCTCAGTGAGATTAATGTAAATTATCTGTGATCCCTCAGAGATTAAATAATGAGGTCGGAAGAAGAAATCAGGTCAGATTTCCAGTCTTCTCTTAATTGTAGTACCATTAGGTGAGTGATTTTATAATTTTGTGTACTGGTCTCTATCTTTCTTCTTCACTTTTTCACATAAAGTTTGTTTCTTTAACTACAAGGAGTGGGCTCAATTTTTGTATCTCTTCAGGCTGAATGTAATAGTAAAGATGGCCCAGGACCAGTAGTCCTTTCCATGTCAGTTACTTATATATATGAGTCTGACATTTGAACCACATTCCCGGGTTTGTAGTGGAGATTAAAAAATATGTGCTGTTTATTTGAGTGTATGAGCTCTCCTTTATAGCTAGATAAAATGGTAACACAGTTCTATTCACAGCATTTAAATGAGAGATTAAGGAGTCATCTGGGTAATTTACCCAATATAGAAAGTCAGTCTGGATATTTCAGGCCTGTTGAGTAGGTTTTCTTTTTGCTTGAATTCTTCATATGGTTCTCTGTCCTGGACAAATTGACAAGACAGCTGCTGAGCTTGCCTTTTCTGAGTACTAGAGAAAAGGTGCTACAGAACATGGACATCCTATGCACTACAAATCAAAAAGTTGTAAAGAAAAAAAATATTAAACCCAAAGATAAACATGGCTTTTTATTGTTCTTGCTTTTTTTTTTTTCCTTCTATAATCTAAGAGCAGTTTTGGTGTTAGATTTCAAGTCTTGACATTTAGATGTCTGGAGACACATAGAACTCATAACTTAAAGAAAAGCTGGCCAGAAATGTAACTTGCATGCATAGGAACCATCTATTGAAACTTTCTCAGAAGCTATACTTGTGGTTTATAGGTTGTTCTTGACTTTTTCACTGTGGGTCCACTGCCCTTGCCCCTGTCTATTCTTTTTTTCTTTAGAGGTACTGTTCAAAGTAAAGAGGACTACTTCTATGGCCAGTTTGTGATGTATTCGTCTGACACACAGAGAGATAGCATGTCCTCTGTGAAGGTAGTTTTTATCCAACTGGTCCATCAGACACATACACACACACTCACACACACACACACAGAGAAAGGGAGCCAGATCCCTGAATATAACATGAATAAAAGAAAGACATTTCTAAGGCCTCTTCTTATCTTTACTGCCCTTTTATGGATGTGCATAAAGAAAGTCACAGCCATTAGATAGGAATGAAGTGCTTTTGCTCCCATTCTGTTTTATATTGGATTAACTCATTGTCCTTTCCTTGACTTCCCCTCCTTCCCTCTCCTTGTAAACTCTGTGCCAACAGGCGTGACCCAGTTGCCACCCCCATTCAAGCTAACCTTTTTTAGTGCCTGCCCACAATCTGGTTTTGCTGAGTAGTTAATCTGGATGAGGAAATATCTGCAAGGCCACTTGGCAAGACAAGAGATTTTCCATTCTTTTTGAAAACTAATGAAAAGGCATTTATTGCCTCACACTGTTCTGGGTATTCCACAAAGAACCACTTCTTTATTTCTTGAACAGAATACTTGGTTTCTGCCTTTTATCCTCAGCCACTCCCTGACTTCTTGGCCTGATGTTATCTGACCAAAACTGAGGCAAACATGTCTTTGGGTCTTGGGGAGACAGCTAGATTTCCCAGCTGGGAACAGGCTTTATACAAGCATGTAAACATTTGTCAAATGCTCATTATGTGCCAGAAATTGAAGGAAACAAAGGTAGATAAGACAATCTCTGCTCTTTGCAAAGGGTTTTCTGTCTAGTTAGGTAGGTGATACTATCATGTAAACAAATACTGTAATTTCAATTTGTGAGACTCTCAAATCAAAAGAAGCTCACACTAAGTATAGAGATAGAGGTGAAGAGTCTAACTTGGTTGAGAGGTGGTGGCTAGTGAAGACTTTCTGGAAGAATTGAGCTCTGAGCTAGATTTTAGAAGATAAACAGGAGTCTGTCAGATGGATAATAGGGAGAGTGAGTTGGGGTGATGAGGGAAGGCATGGAAAGAGCTGAGATTAGTAACAAAGGCGCTAGTCAGTTTATGATGAGTCTTTGGGGAACATGATCAAAGTTGCAATTAGAATGGAAGTGCCGGGAACAATTAGGTATCTATTTAAATCAGACATTGGCAAACTATTGCCCATGGTCAAATCTAGCTCAATGCCTGTTTTTAGAAATAAAGTTTTATTGGAACACAGTCATGCCTATTTGTTTACGTATTGTCAATGACTGCTTTCGCACTATCAGGGCAGAACTGAGTAATTGCAACCCAGACCTTATGGCTGGCAAAGACAAAAAATATTTACTATCTGGCCCTTTATAGTAAAAAGTTCACTAATCTTCAATTTAAATAGTGCAAGAGCCACAGTTTTAGAAGATGATAGTTTGAACTAAGGCCATGGTAGTGGGAATAGAGAGGAAAGGTTGATATTAGAGCTGTTTAGGAGGAAGGGACTGATTGGGCTAGAGGGTCATTCAGAGAGGTGAGAGACATAAGAGGACTCCTAGTTTCCAGATCTCTGTTTAGCATAGTATTAGCATCATGTCTTGCATAAGGATGCGAAAGAATCTATCTCTGTCCTCAATGGTCTTCAAGTACAGTTTAAGAGATAATATGTGTACACAAAAATCTGTAATACAAGGTCAAATCTGTAATACAATGGACTTTAAATTAGGTCATGGAATTTCAGGGAAGAGTGAGAAAACGTTTAGGTGAAGGTTTCATGAAGGCTTAAAGGAAAAGACATCATTTGAGTGAGGACATTGCAGAATAGGGAGGACTTGGACATAGAAAGAAGGATAGGATGGATGTAGGGCCTTGTGGGGAAAGAAGCTTTATGAGCACAGGTAGGGATGTGGAGACCAGGTGGGGCAAGACAGGAATGCCAGCCTTAGGAACTTGGTCTTTATTGGGTAGGCAATGGAATCTGAGGACTTTAAGCAGGAAAATGATAATATCTGAACTGTACTTTAGGGAGGTTACTCCAGCAATGAGATTAGAGTCAACTGAACAGGGTAAAAGAACACCAAAGAAAAGGGAACTAACAATTGTCTTTGCAAGTTTAGCTTTGCTGACCCTTGCAGCAAAATATTTGTCTTTTCTTTATATTCCCATTATACCCCAGAATGCCTTGAATCAGAGAACTTATGCTGCTTTGTAATTATTTACTTGTCAATAGAATGTGAACTCTTTGAGGCTAGGACTGTGACCTTCTTAGAGGAAGTATCATGCAGTGGTTAAAAGTTATCTGGGTTTGACTTCTATTTGACCTGTGTCTTGATTTCATCTGGAAATTGGGCGTAGTAATTACTACTACTTCTACAATTAATAGTGATTCTAACTACCTGAGATTTTTAAATGTGTTAATGTGTTAAAAGCACTTAGAACAGTGCCTGGCAAGTAGGAGGGCCAATAAATGTGACTGACTACAATTCCCAGTGCCTAACTCAGTGTTTGGAAAATAATAATGATTTTGTTAAATCAGTGAATTTAAGCGTCTACATTGAGCCAGACAATCTGTGTTGGTTATTTTTGATTATCCTCACAATACCACTGTGAGGAAAGTATTATTTCTAATTTTAGAGAAAATGAAAGGTCTCTCATAGTAAATGGCAGAACCAGGAAGCAGGCAAAGACTTGCCAAGCCCTATTTAATGGGGAATTGGTAGGGGTGAGAGAGCTTAAAGAGATGGGAGTGGGCAGAGTCAAGCCTTAGAGGAGGCGGGAGAAGGACTGGATCAAGAGCTTCCAGTGATTCCTCTAAGACAGCACAGCGGAGAGAATGCGTGACTGTGGGGGCTAAATATAAGGTGATGGTGAGACAATCGTAACCATTAGCTGAGCAGGTGGTGGGCAGGGATGGGAAGCCAGCCTAAAGAGGGAATCAAAGAAGACCCCAAGTTCTTAAACTTAGTGGAACAGAGAAATGATAGTATCATTTATAGAAATAGAAATATGCAGTTTTATTTTTGAGAGTTTGGATTTGTGAGTTTTGTTTTAGATATAAAGAATATGATATGCCAAAATATTGAGCACTCAGTTGGAAACGTGGCCCAGGAGCCTGGAGATAGGGACTAGAGATAAATGTGTAAAAGTCATTTGCCTAGATATGAGGGTTAAAGTCATGGGCATGGCGTCTAGGAACAGAGCACAGGGTTAGTCAGTCCCCATGGGATGGTTTGTCACTCAGAATAAGGCTGGCCAACTAGCCCCACCTTGCATCCATCTCTGATCCATATTTGTAAGCCAATTTCTGATGCTGTACTTCCTCGTTAGCCAATAAAGACATGGCAGGTGAGTGGTGGGCAAATGATTACCTCTCAGGAACTCTCTGTATGAGTAAAAAGCAATGGCTAGAGACAAGTGAACTCTCTAGCAAAGGCCCAGAAGAGGAGGAAGAAATGAAGGTGGCCATAAAATGTCCCTTGCTTCATAGCTTTTGGTGCTGGCTACAGAGCCAAACTTCTCCTACCTTCACTAGGCTTAGAGCTTTAAAAATAAATTCAATTTACTTAAAACTACCCCCTAGAGAATCCAGTGCAAATGAAGGTATTTGGTCAGAGAGGGTCATAAACACATCATAAATTTGGACCTTTCCAAGAAGGGATTATCTATAAATAACCTCAGTTATCCCCCCGGGTACTAGGCATAAACCTGGTGGAGGGGCCAAGAGGAAAGTTGTTTTCTTGGCTTCCTCAGCATTACTCTGAGAGGCGAGCAGCAGAAGGACTTTGCAGAGGTTCAAGCATAAGCCCCTCACAGTCATATATCCATTTTCCTTAGCCAGGACCCCCTCTGCTTTGCCGAACAATGGAAAGCGGCTACCAGGAAAGGACTATTAAGATTTCTGTTTCTAAATATGTCACTGGTGAAGCTCCTTTTAAAATATTAATGTAGCAATGTTGGAAACACATAAAAGAACTGACAATCATGCTTGTTCAGTCCACAGAAGGTTTAATTTCAAAACGTGGTTTTGAATTGCTATATTTTTTTCTTCTGCCTGTAAGCAACAAATTCATCAAAATCCTTTCTTCTGAATAAAACAAGAGCCCCTAATGGTGCCCATTCAGTGTCATTAATGTGGAGGAGGTGAGTGATATCAGTCTATATTATTTATGATGAGCCATCTTGTGAGCCAAATGAATTTCAACAAGGCCTTCTATAGCTGATAGTGAGGGCATTAAAGATACATACAGAGAGGAGACAATGGAAACCCACTGGCGTGGTTGCTAACAGATCCATGCCCTTGGATTTCTAAGATAAGTAAGACTCTACCATGTTTTTAAAGACTTGACACGCAGAGCTCACCACATGATTCCTCAGTAAACTATGTCGATGAAATCTTACCTTTTTTTTTTTTTTTCTGAGCTGGTCTAAACTTATTTCTTTGTAATTCTTGTTTAGTAATCCTAAACATATCACGAATTGGAATCATGGGATCCTGTGGCTGGGAGTTTTGTAAGCCTGATGGTGTGAGCTAGATTGTAAATTTTTTGAGGGGAGGAATCATGTTTCATAGTTTTTTTTTTTTTTTTTTTTTAATTCCAATACTCATAGTGCCTGGAAAATAGAGGGTGTCAATAAGATGTTAAAAAAAAAAAACCTGGTATAGAGCACATATTTTCAATAGGACCAATATCAACCCCTACGGGGTGAAAATTGGTTTTAGGGGTGGTGGTGAAAAAAATCTTAGATATTACAATAGTTTGTGGCTCTCCAAGGTTCAACTTTACCTAACAAAAATCTAGTACAGTTGATCCTCATTATCCGTAAATTTACAAATTCACCTACTCACTAACATTTATTTATAATCCCAAAATTATTACTCATGCCATTTTTGCTATCATTTGTGAATATGTACAGACTGATGAAAAGTTTGAGTCATCCAACACACATGAGTGCCTTACAGAGAAAATACATGTTAGATAAGCTTCATTCAGGCATGAGCTACAGTGCTTTTGGCCATGAGTTCAATGTTAATGGATCAACAATACATATTAAATAAGGTGTCATTAAAGAGAAACACACATAAAACAAGGTTATGTATTGTTTGGTTGACAAAAATGTTGTGATCAGTGGCTCACAGGAACCTAAACTTGTATTCCTCTAGGAAAAATGGTTCAATTATTCATAACTCAGTGTTCATGGTGGCTTTATAGAAATAACAAGAATTTCAGTATTTATAAAATGTCTGTATTTATTTCATAAAGAGAAGGGGCAATTAGGAAAAAACGTCTAGAAAGTCTCCTTGAGGGGGAGGGAGCTGTTCACTATTATGAAAAAATGGTTGAGAAGCACTGGCGGGTATAGAGGAAAGAGTCTTGGTTTTTCAAATTAGAAGGACCTTATTCAGAATCTCCAACCACTAACTACAGTGTAACTCATCTCCTTAAACTCCAAGTGTCTTCATCTGTGAAAGCAGTTATCACACTACACTGCATAAGCAAATTTGTTCACTATGATATCTTATGTCCTGCATCTAATAGAGTACTAGCATGAAGTAACATATTTTTTACAAAAATAATATGCATCTTCTATGTTTGTTTGCCAACTTCTCCCTTCCCCCACAAAGTCTTTTCATAAGTGCCGCCACACCAATTTTTTTTTACATGTTGCTGTAAAAAAAATTAGCACACTTAAAAAATAACTCCCAGGGGGTATGAATGATTGGCAAACAAACATAGAAGGTGTGCATTATTTGTGTAAAAATACTGCAAGCTCTAAGAATTTGTTGTATAAATGTATAAAGGAATGAATGATTCTGTCTCAAAGGGTTGTTTGATGACTGAGATGGTAAATGCAAAGGTCTTAATTTAGTACTTGGCACATTTTAAGTGCTCAGTAAATGATTGTCATTTTTCTCTCTGGACCTCCCCCAGCCTCCAGTTCCTCTCTCCCCTGTACACACAGACCTCACAAATGAGGATATGAGAACTAGACAGGACAAATGACTTTCCTAATGTTATGGAATGACTTTCCTAATGATGGAGAAAAAAAAAAGAAGAATCAGTAGTTGGAAAATATAGCCTTGGTGATAGAAACAATGCTGGAGATCACATGAGAGAATTTTGCAAGACCAATGACTTCTTCATGGAAAATACCTTTTTTTCACCAACATAAACAGCAACTATATACATGGACCTCGCCAGATGGAATACACAGGAATCAAATCGAGTACCTCTGTGGATAGAGACAATGGAAAAGCTCAATTATCATCAGTCAGAACAAGGCTAGAGGCCCCCTGTGGAACAGACCATCAATTGCTCCTCTGCAAGTTCAAGTTGATACTGAAGAAAATTAGAACAAGTTGACAAGAGCGAAAGTACAACCTTAAGTATATCCCACCTGAATTTAGAGAGTATCTCAAGAATAGATTTGACGCGTTAAACACTAATGACTGAAGACTGGGTAAGTAGTGGAACGATATCAAGGACATCATACATGAAGAAAGTAAGAGATCATTAAAAAGACAGGAGAGAAAGAAAAGACCAAAATGGATGTCAGAAGAGACTCTGAAACTTGCTCTTGAACGTCGAGTAGCTAAAGCAAACGGAAGAAATGATGAAGTAAGTACTGAATACAATATTTCAAAGAGCAGCTAGAGAAGACAGAGTAAAGTATTATAATGACATGTGCAAAGAGCTGGAGATAGACAACGAAAAGGGATGAACACACTCAGCATTTCTCAAGCTGAAAGAACTGAAGAAAAAATTCTAGCCTCAAGTTGCAATACTGAAAGATTCTACAAGGTAAATATTTAATGATGCAGGAAGCATCAAAAGAAGATGGAAGTCACTATACCAAAAAGAATTGGTCGATGTTCAACCATTTTAGGAGGTAGCATCCAATCAAGAACTGATGGTACTGAAGGAAGAAGTCCAGGATGCACTGAAGGCACTGGTAAAAACAAGGCTCCAGGAACTGACGGAATACCAATTGAAATGTTTCAACAAATCGATGCTGTGCTGGAGGTGCTCACTCATCTATGCCAAGAAATTTGGAAGACAGCTACCTGGCTAACTGACTGGAAGAGATCTATATTTATGCCTATTCCCAAGAAAGGTGATCCAACCAAATGTGGAAATTATTGAACAATATCATTAATATCACACACAAGTAAAATTTTACTGTAGGTCTTTCAAAAGCAGCTGTAGCAGTACATCAACGAAGAACTGCCAGAAATTCAAGCTGGATTCAGAAGAGGACATGGAACCAGGGATATCATTACTGATGTCAGATAGATACTGGCTGAAAGCAGAGAATAACTGAAAGATGCTTACCTGTGTTTTATTGACTATGCAAAAATATTTGATTGTGTGAATCATAACAAATTATAGATAACATTGCAAAGAATGGAAATTCCAGAACACTTAACTGTGTTCATGAGGAACCTGTACATAGATTCAAGAGGCAGTCGTTTGGAAAAACCAAGGGGATACTGCGTGGTTTAAAGTTAGGAAAGGTGTGCGGCAGGGTTGTTTCCTTTTACCATACCTATTCAATCTGTATGCTGAGCAAATAATCGAGAAGCTGGACTCTGTGAAGAAGAACAGGACATCAGGATTGGAGGAAGACTCACTAACAACCTTTGATATACAGATGACATGACCTTGCTTGCTGAAAGTGAAGAGGACTCGAAGCACTTACTGATGAAGATCAAAGACCACAGCCTTCAGTATGGATTGCACCTCAACATAAAGAAAACAAAAATCCTCACAACTGGACCAATAAGCAAAATCAAGATAAACAGAGAAAAGATTGAAGATGTCAAGGATTTCATTTTACTTGGATCCACAATCAACACCCATGGAAGCAGCAGCCAAGAAATCAAAAGATGCATTGCTTTGGGCAAATCTGCGGCAAAACACCTCTTTAAAGTGCTGAAAAGCAAAGATGTCACATTAAAGACTAAGGTGCACCTGACCCAAGCCATGGTGTTTTCAATCGCCTCATATGCATGTGAAAGCTGGACAATGAATAAGGAAGACCAAAGAAGAAATGACGCCTTTGAATTGTGGTGTTGATGAAGAATATTGAATATACCATGGACTGCCAAAAGAATGAACAAATCTGTCTTGGAAGCAGTACAACCAGAATGCTCCTTAGAAGAAAGGATGGGGAAACTTTATCTCACATACTTTGGACATGTTATCAGGAGGGATCAGTCCCTGGAAAAGGACATCATGCTTGGTAAAGTAGAGGGTCAGCAAAAAAGAGGAAGACTCTCAAGGAGATAGATTGACACAGTGGCTGCAACAATGGGCTCAAGTATAACAACGATTGTGAGGATGATTCAGGACAAGGCAGTGTTTTAGTCTGTTGTATGTAAGGTCGCTATGGATTGGAACCGACTCCACGGCACCTAACAACAGTAACGTTACAGAGCAAGTCTGTAGGTCGGCTGAGAATTGAAGCTTGTTACTTCAGCTCCAGAGCCCTGGTGGTGCAGTGGTTAAATGCTCAGCTACTAACCAAAAGTTTGGTGGTTCGAACTCAATAGCCACTGTGAGGGAGAAAGATGTGGCAGTATGCTCCACAAAGATTTACAGCCTTGAAAACTCTATGGGCCAGTTCTACTCTGTCCTATAGGGTCGCTATGGGTCGAAATCGACTTGACAGTTACAGTTTTGGTTTTCAGGGTTATTTCACTCCAATTGACTTAATTATTATTGTTTTGCTTAAATAGTCACTAAGTTTCCCACATTCTTGGAAAGAAGGTTTTTGCATCACTGAAGTATAACTAAGCCATATCTAAATTGATTTCGATAGAGTGCCATCTGGATGCACTAACCACAAATTTAGATGCCTGAAGCAGTAATGCAAGTTCTCTGCCCTGCAAATAAGATGGTCTTGAAAGGGCTTTGGGGAAGCATTCTGAGGGGCAAACTGACACACGGGGCCCTCTTCCGCATAACATGCACAGTTCAGATAGCAGGTCTGGAAAACACAACATAGTGGTTTGGAAAAGCCAGACATGCAGATGGCAAGGGGCTGGGTAAAGAAGAATGCACCATCAGTACCCACTAAGGGTGTCTTCAGTGTTCAGTTTACGAATCCTACATTGTATGCCAGCATGCATATCCAGACAACATAAGATCACAACTTTTGGAAAGGTGGACTCGTCTCTAAGAATTTTCAAGCCATCAATTCCAGCAACAATTCAAGTAGTAAGATGTAAGATGTAGATGCTCCGTTCCTTGCTGAAGGCCCTGATACCTTCACATTCCACTTCAGTATTTAGTACTGGTTTATGGTTTTACATATGTTTTACAAAATCAACTTTATGGGCAGAAACAGTGTCTTAGGCACTTTACATGCTCACCCTGTTCTCTCACCTTGCTATAGTAGATCCTCAAAAAAAGTACGTCAAATAAATGAATGTATTTCACAACAAAAATAAAAAGAGCATTGGTCTAATGCCATGCACATTACATGTTTTATTTCATTAACCTTTGCAGTTGGCACATAAATAATTTGCCCAATGCCACAAAATTAGTAAGTGGCTGAGACTGGAGTCAGCCAAGGTTATTTCTGACTCCAAAGATTATGCTCATTAAAAAAAAAAAAAAATTTTTTTTCCAGTGGTCATGGGAATGCACCTCGAAGACCTCCAACTCCAGGGAGCATAATTGGCAAAGAGCCCTGGCAGCACTGACCGAAGACCCAGCTGCTGTGCTCTGACATCTCTCTCCACTTTTACATGGAGGCCATGCCTCCAATGGGCTGCTCCCAGGCAGTGACTGAGAATGGCAGGGATATTAAGGAAGGCTGACTTGGGTGTAAGTACAAATCTTTCTTAGCCTGCATGGCAGTCTAGGATGTTTCCACCCAACCTTTGGTCTAGTCCACCACTCTCACTGGGGTCAGATTTGTATCATGAATTGATGACACTGTCAGCCTCCTCCAACTCCTGCCCCCTTTTTTCTCATAGGTGTTTCCTGTAATAAACTGCTTGCACATTTAATCCACTCTTGGGGTCTGTTTCTTGGAGAACTTGGACTAACAAAGTTTTATTTTATTTTAATTGTACTTTAGATGAAGGTTTACAGAACAGATAGTTTCTCCTTAAACAGTGCATATACTGTTTATGAAAATGGTTAACAACCCCACAACATGTCAACACTGTCTCTTTTCAACCTTGGGTTCCCTATTACCAGCTTTCCTGTCCCCTCTTGCCTTCTGGTCCTTGTCCCTGTACTGTTGTGCTGCATTAGTCTCGTTTTGTTTTATGGGGCTGTCTAATCTTTGGCTGAATGGTGAACCTCGGGAGTCACTTCATTACTGAGCTAAAAGTGTGTCCAGGGGCCATACTCTTGGAGTTTCTCCAGCCTGTCGGGCCAGTAAATCTGGTCTTTTTTTGTGAGTTAGAATTTTGTTCTGCATTTTCTCCAGCTTTTTTTTGGGACCCTCTGTTGTGATCTCTGTCTGAGCAGTCGGTTGTGGTAGCCGTGCAACATCTAGTTGTACTGGACTCAGTCTGGTGGAGGCCGTGGTAGCTGTGGTCCATTAGTCCTTTGGACTAATCTTTCCCTTGTATCTTGTTTTCTTCATTCTCCCTTGCTGCCGAAGGGGTGAGACCCGTGGAGTATCTTAGATGGCTGCTCACAGGATTTTAAGACCCCAGACACTACTCACCAAGGTAGAATGTAGAATATATTCTTTATAAACTGTGTTATGCCAATTAAGCTAGATGTTCCCCAAGATCATGGTCCCCAAAACCCTCCACCCAGCAAATCGGTCCCTCAGGGAGTTTGGATGTGTCTATGGAGCTTCCATGACTTTTCCTTGTACAAGTTGTGCTGGCTTCCCAGTATTGTGTACTGTCTTACCCTTCACCATAGTTACCACTTATCTATTGTTGATTTAGTATTCCCCCTCCCACCCATCCTATCCCTTGTAACCAAAAAAGATTGTTTCTTTTTGTGTGCAAACTTATTCACGAGTTTTTACAATAGTGGTCTCGTACAATATTTGTCCTTTTGTGATTGACTTATTTCACTTAGCATAACGTCCTCCAGTTTCATCCATGTTATGAGATGCTACACAGATTCATCATTGTTCTTTATCATTGCATAGTACTCCATTGTGTGTAGGTACCATAGTTTGTTTATCCATTCATCTGTTGATGGGCATCTAGGTTGTTTCTGTCTTTTTGGTAATGTGAACAAAGCTGCCATGAACATTGGTGTGCATATGTCTATTCGAGTGATGGCTCTTATTTCTCTAGGATATATTCGTAGGAGTGGGATTACTGGATCGTATGGTATTTCTATTTCTAGATTTCCAAGGAAGCATCATATTGTTATCCAAAATGGTTGTATCATTTTGCATTCCCACCAGCAGTGCAGAAGAATTCTGATCTCCTTGCAGCCTCTCCAACATTTGTTATTTCCAGTTTTTCTGATTCCTGCCAGTAATGCCGGGGAGAGATGGTATCTCATTATGGCTTTAATTTGCATCTCTCTAATGGCTAGTGATTGCTAGCATTTCCGCATGTGTCTGTTGGCCACCTGAATGTCTTCTTTGGTGAAATGTCTGTTCATTTCCTTTGCCCATTTTTAAACTGAAGTTTTTTTGTTGTAGAGGAGTTGGATTTCCTTGTAGATTTTAGAGGTTAGACCTTTGTCTGACATGTACTGTCCAAAAAGTTTTTCCCATTCTGTAGGTTCTCTTTTCACTCTTTTGGTGAAGTCTTTTGAAGAGCATAGGTGTTTGATTTTTAGAAGATCCCAGTTATTTAGCTTATCTATTGTGGTTTGTGCATTGATGGTTATGGTCTGTATCCTGTTAATGCTATGTATTCAGGCCTGAAGTGTTGGTCCTATTTTTAATCCTATGAACTTCATAGTTTTAGGCTTTATATTCAGGTCTTTGATCCATTTTGAAGTAGTTTTTGTATACAGTGTGAGGTATGGGTCCTGTTTCATTTTTTTGCAGATGGATATCCAGTTTTCCCAGCACCATTTGTTAAAAAGACTGTCTTTTCCTCATTTGATGGACTTTGGGCCCTTGTCGAAGATCAGGTGACCGTAGGTGGATGGATTTACATCTGGGTTCTCAATTCTGTTCCATT
This sequence comes from Dugong dugon, assembly GCA_030035585.1. Classification (NCBI taxonomy): domain Eukaryota; kingdom Metazoa; phylum Chordata; class Mammalia; order Sirenia; family Dugongidae; genus Dugong; species Dugong dugon. Next base: position 50,521,138 of record CM057465.1, read on the forward strand.
GGTCAATGTATCTGTCGTTGTACCAGTACCAGGCTGTTTTGACTACTGTAGCTGTATCGTAGGTTCTGAAGTCAGGTAGTGTGAGTCCTCCAACTTTATTCTTCTTCTTCAGTAGTGCTTTACTTATTTGGGGCTTTTTCCCTTTCCATATATAGTGAATGATTAGTTTTTCCATCTCTTCGAAGAATGTCATTGGTATTTGGATTGGGATTGCGTTGTATTTGAAAATTGCTTTGGGTAGAATTGTCATTTTCACAATGTTGAGTCTGCCTATTCATGAGCATGGTATGTTTTTCCATTTATGTAGATCCCTTTGGGTTTCATGCAGTAGTGTTTTGTAGTTTTCTTTGTACAGGTCTTTTACATCCCTGGTCAGATTTGTTCCCAAGTATTTTATCTTTTTAGGGGCTATTAAAAATGGTATTGTTTTCCTGATTTCCTTTTCATCGTTCTCCTTATTGTTGTATAGGAATCCAACTGATTTTTGAATGTTTATCTTGTATCCTGCTACTCTGCTGAATCTTTCTATTAGTTCCAGTAGATTTCTCGTGGAGTCTTTAGGGTTTTCTATGTATAGTATCATATCATCTGCAAACAGGGACAGTTTAACTTCTTCATTACCAATTTGGATGCCCTTTATTTCTTTCTCTTGCCTTATTGCTCTAGCTAGCACTTCCAGGACAATGTTAAATACGAGTGGTGATAAAGGGCATCCTTGTCTTGTTCCTGTTTTCAAGGGGAATGTTTTCAGCCTCTCTCCATTAAGAATGATGTTGGCCATTGGTTTTGCATAGATGCCCTTTATTATGTTGAGAAAGTTCCCTTCTACACCTATTTTATTGAGAGCTTTTATCAGGAATGGGTGTTGGACTTTGTCAAATGCCTTTTCTGCGTCAATTGAGATGATCATGTGATTTTTTTATTTCCTTTTATTTATGTGGTGGATTATGTTGTTGGATTTTCTAATGTTAAACCATCCTTGCATACCTGGTATGAATCCTACTTGGTCGTGGTGTATTATTTTTTTGATATGATACTGAATTCTATTGGCTAGAATTTTGTTCAGAATTTTTGCATCTATATTCATGAGAGATATTGGTCTGTAATTTTCTTTTTTGTGATGTCTTTGCCTGGTTTTGGTATCAGCGTTATGCTGGCTTCATAGAATGAATTTGGAAGTGTTGCTTCCTCTTCTATGCTCTGAAATAGCTTGAGTAGAACTGGTACAAGCTCTTCTGTAAATGTTTTGTAGAATTCTCCAGTGAAGCCATCTGGGCCAGGGCTTTTTTTGGTTGGGAGTTTTTTTTATTACCTTTTCAATCTCTTCTCCTGTTATGGGTCTGTTCAGATTTTCAATATCACTTTGTTGTACTTTGGGTAGGCCGTGTGTTTCTAGAAATTTATCCATTTCCTCTAGGTTTTCAAATTTGTTGGAATATATTTTTTCATAATATTCTGTTATAATCCTTTTTATTTCAGTTGGGTCTGTTGTAATGTCCCCCATTTCATATCTTATTTGGGTTATTGGTGTCCTCTCCTGTTTTTCTTTTGTCAGTCTGGCCATTGGTTTGTCGATTTGGTTGATGCTTTCAAAGAAACAGCTTTTGGTTTTGTTGATTCTTTCTATTGTTTTTGTAGTCTCCATTTCATTTATTTCTGCTCTGATCTTTACTATTTCCTTTCTTCTGCTTGTTGTGTGCTTTTTTTGCTGTTCTCTTTCTATTTGTTTGAGTACTGCAGTTAATGTTTTGATTTTGTCCCTTTCTTCTTTTTTGATATGTGCATCTATTGCTATAAATTGTCCTCTGAGGACTGCCGTTGCTGTGTCCCAAAGGTTTTGGTATGATGTGTTTTCATTCTCATTTGATTCTGGGAAGTTTTTGATTCCATCTCTGATTTATTCTATTACCCAGTGATGTGTAAGCAGGGTATTATTCAGCTTCCATGTAGTTGATTTTTTTTCCTTGCTCTTACTATTGTTAATTTCTACCTTGATGGCCTTGTGGTCAGAGAAGATACTTTGAATTATCTCAACATTTTGGATCATGTTGAGGATTGCTTTGTGGCCTAAGATGTGGTCTATTCTGGAGAATGTTCCAAGTGCATTGGAAAAGAATGTGTACTTTGCAGTGGCTGGATGGAATGTTCTGTATATGTCTATAAGGTCAAGTTGGCTGATTGTGCCCTTAGGTCTTCTGTATCTTTGCTGAGTTTCTTCTTAGTTGTTCTGTCCTTTACTGAGAGTGGTGTGTTGAGGTCTCCTACTCTTATTGTGGAACTGTCAATTTCTCTTTTCAGTGCTGTTAGAGTTTGTTTCATGTATTTTGGAGCCCCGTCATTCGGTGCGTAGATGTTTATTATGGTTATGTCTTCATGATGGATCATCCCCTTAGTCATTATATAGTGTCCTTCTTTATCTTTTATGGTAGATTTTCTTTTAAAGTCTATTTTGTCTGAGATTAGAATTGCCACTCCTGCTCTTTTTTGGTAGTTGTTAGCATGATATATTTTTTTCCAACCTTTGACTTTTAATAAATTCACATCTTTGTTTCTAAGGTGTGTCTCTTGTAGACAGCATATTGATGGATCCTGTTTTCTTATCCATTCTGTGACTCTCCGTCTCTTTATGGGTGCATTGAGTCCATTTACATTCAGTGTAATTATTGATAGATGTGAGTTTGTTGCTGTCATTTTGTAGTGCTTCTTTTTGTGGTGCTGAAGTTTTCTTTGTTCTTCTTACTCTCTTGTGCTGAGTTACTTTCGTTTGTGGATTTTTTTTCATTTCTTTTGTTTTTGTCGGTTTTGTTTTTGCTGTGACTTTATGTTTTTCCTCTTTTTTTTTATGAGTATGTTTGTTAACTTTCTCTGTGGTTACCATGAATTTTACCCTTATCTTTCTAAGTTTGAAGCAGTCTACCATTACTTGGTATCGCCTTGCCTTCCTCTCCACTAGAAGGTTCTATACCTATGCCATTTATTCCGTTTTATTGTTTTGATGTTGTTGTCATTTACTGATTAAGTGCTCTGATTCCCTGTTGTATTTATTTTTGTTTTGGATAGTCCTCTAGTGTTCATTTCCTAGATTGGTATCTGGCTGGTATGATCCTGCATCCTAGATTCTACATGTGACCTGAAGCAGTTTGTCCTCAGATCGAAGAACTCGCTTTAATAATTCTTGTAAGTTTGGTTTGACTTTTACATAGTCCCTTAATTTCTGTTTATCTGGAAATGACCTAAATTCACCATCAAATTTGAATGAGAGTTTTGCAGGATATATTATTTTTGGCTGCTAATTTTTTTCTTTCAAGATTTTATATATGTCATCCCATTGCCTTCTTGCCTGCATGGTTTCTGCCAAATAATCTGAGCTTAGTCTTATTGTTTCTCCTCTGTTTGTGACTTCTTGTTTCTCACTAGCTGCTCTCAGGATTCCTTGTTTGTCTTTAGTTTTGGCGAGTGTGAATATCATATGCCTTGGTGATTTTCTTTTGGGATCTCTTCTATATGGGGTTCGTTGAGCTTCTTGGATGTCCAGCTTTTCATCTTTCATGATATTAGGGAAGTTTTCTGTCAGCAGTTACTCATTGATCCTCTCTGTGTTTTCTATTTTCTCCCCCTGTTTTGGAATTCCAATCACTTGCAAATTTTTGCTTTTGATTGTGTCTCACATAACTCTCAGGGTCTCTTCATTTTTCTTTGTTTTTTTTTCTGAGTTTTCCTCAAGCAGACTGGTATCCAAGTGTTTGTCTTGAATTCCACTGATCCTGTCTTCAACGTTTGAAATCTGTTTCTCAGCCCTTTTATGACACCGTCCATCTCTGAAATCTTGGTGTTTATCTTTTGGATTTATAATTGTTGTCTTTGTATAATTTCTAGTTGTGAATTTATTTTGGCATTTTGTTCCTTCATTATTTTCCTGAATTCTTCCATTTTTTTGTCTGTATTTTCCATGAATTTGTCTTTTTTTTTTCTCATGTTTGTCAGCTTTTTGCCTCAGTTCTTGGAGAATTCTGAGTATTAGAGATTTGAATTCCCTATCAGGTAATGCTAGTGCATTTTCTTCCACTGGAGAGTCATGTGGTGTTTTATTTTGGATGCCTGCTGGAACCATCCTGTGCTGTTTTTGTAAATGTTTTGATATTGTCTGCTGTCTTCATGGCATTCAGTAGTTATTTTTCTCTTTTCTTGATTGTAGATTTGTTTGTTTCTTCCCTTTTTTTAAAAAAAAATTGACTATGTCTGAGCAGGTGGACTGTGCATTCTTTGTTGTTTGCTCGTCTGTGGGCACAATACTTTTTGCCTCCTTTTCAAACTGTCAGGGTCAGTCACTCAGATATGGTATGGCAGGGCAGGTCTAGCTGAAGAGGAGTTACTGGGATGGGTTGTTTGTGGCACTTACTACAGCCACCAGAGCGGGTCAGTAATCAGTACAGGGCAGGTTCCAGTAGGCCGTGGCGATACTGCTTGGTGGTGTAATGTCAAGTGCACGGCACAGGTAAGCAGGATGCAGCGGGGAGACGGTTATGTGTGGAGCTAAGGCGGATTTGGGAGAGAGGAGAGAGGAGCCAAAAACATACAAACAAAGAAAAAAGAATGCAAGGGGAGCGTTCCATTGGAGTGGAGAGATGAGAGACTATGAAATGGAGAAAAACAGAAAGGGGAAGAGGAAGAAAAGAAAAGAATGAATAAATAAAAATCAGAAAGGTTAAAGAATCACAAAGTTCCCAGTGATCCCACCGATGCAGCTATGAGATCTGGGGAAGTCGCTCTCAGTTGTTGCAGTACAGCCTAGCTAGATGGCATAGAGGTATACAACACCAGGCATTCAGGGAACAGAAAGAGAAGGAAGACACAGAGATGAGAAACTGAGCAATGAAGAAAGACAAAAAGGAAAAATAGGGAAAAGAAAACAAAACAAACAAAAAAAGAAAAAAAAGAACAAGAAAGGCCCCCTAAAAAACAGAAAAAAAACCCAACGATAAAAGAAATGCCCTCAGGGATCCATCCACAAATCCATGGAAGCCGAGGGGGTGTCTCCTTGCCATGAAGCTCTGCCTGGGCAGAAAGGGCTCCCAACTCAAGAAAAGGAAAACAAACAAACAAACAATTCAAAACAGACAAATGAACAAAAGCCCCAGGATTCCACCAGGGCAGCAGCCCAGACCGGGAAGCGGCTCCACACTCAAAGGGAGCTCCACAGCCCCTCAGGAAGAAGCTAAGATGGCGCACGGAGCCAGGCACTCGAGCGAAAGGAGGGGGAGGTGGTGAGAGGCAAGCAAGAAATCAAAAGAAGCAGAAAAAAAAGCAACACTAGCAGCCAACAAATGGCAGTCAGAGAACCAGCTAGTGCGGGCCGGCGCTTCTGGACAAGAGACTGTGTCCGCGGGAAGCAGAGGGGGCCGAGCGTGGGTGAAGAAGGGTAGAGATTTGGAAAGTACACATCATAAATTACCGGAGCTCTGCAGCCCCTCAGGAAGAAGCAAAGATGGCGCATGGAGCAAGATACTGGAGTGAAAGGAGGGGGAGGTGGCGAGAGGGAAAGAAGAAATCAAAAGAAGCGGAAAAAAGCAACACTAGCAGCCAACAAATGGCACTCACAGAGCTGGCCCATTCAGGTGTGTGGAATCCAAGCAGCCGGTGTTTTCCGGTCAAAAGATTGTGGCCACGGGAAGCAGAGGAGGCCGAGTCAAGGTGAAGAAGTGTTGGGGGTGGGAAATTGTATATCGCAAATCACCGGTTGTTTTGTCTCCCGCTGGATACTCTATGAGGCTGCTTTCTCATACCCCCTGTTTGCTGGTCTCAGATAGGAGTCCAAGATGGCGGATCCGTGCTGCATTAGCTGGTAGGGGACCTCTGCATGAATCTCTACTCTCTCTCTGTTCTCTGTCAGTTTTCTCACTCCATTTGGTGCTTGGCTGAGTTCTTTATCTCTTCTTTTGATGTTTTAGGGTTTCAGGATTGTTGTATTCTCTGCTCGGCTTAGTTTTTCGGATCTTTGCTGTGGAGGGATGGCATGGTGCTTCTGCCTAGAGCGCCATTTTCAGTACCAGGCTGTTTTGACTACCATAGCAGTGTAATAGGTTCTGAGGTCAGGTAATGTGATTCCTCCTACTTTCTTCCTCTTCAATAGTGTTTTAAATATCTGGGACTTCTTCCCTTTCCATACAAAGTTTATGATTAGTTTTTCCATCTCTTTAAAGAATGTTCTTGGCATTTGGATTGGGATTGCATTGTATTTGTAAATTATTTTGGGTAGAATTGTCATTTTCACAATGCTGAGTCTAGCTTTTCATGACTATGGTATGTTTTTCCATTTATATAGATGCCTTTGGGTTTCTTGCAGTAGTGTTTTGTAGTTTTCTTTGTACAGGTCTTTTACATCCCTGGTTAGATTTATTCCTAAGTATTTTATGTTTTTAAGGGCTATTATAAATAGTATTTTTTTCCTGATTTCCTTTTCATCGTTCTCTTTATCAGTATATAGGAATCCAACTGATTTTTTGAATGTTTATCTTGTATCCTGCTACTCTGCTGAATCTTTCTATTAGTTCCAGTAGTTTTCTCATGGAGTCTTTAGGGTTTTCTATGCGTAGTATCATATCATCCACAAACAGGGACAGTTTAACTTCTTCATTACTAGTTTGGATGTCCTTTATTTCTTTTTCTTGCTTTATTGCTCTAGCTAGGATTTCCAGCACAATGTTAAATAGGAGTGGTGATAGAGGGCATCCTTATCTTGTTCCTGTTCTCAAGGGGAATGTTTTCAGCCTCTCTCCATTAAGAATGATATTGGCTGTTGGTTTTGCATAGATGTCTTTTATTATGTTGAGAATTTCCTTTCTATACCTATTTTATTGAGATTTTTTTTATCAGAAATGGGTGTTGGATTTTATCGAATGCCTTTTCTGCATTGATTGAGATGATCATGTGATACTTTTCTTTCCTTTTATTTATGTGGTGGATTACATTGATTGATTTTCTAATGTTTAACCATCCTTGCAAGCCTAGTATGAATCCTACTTGATGATGGTGTATTATTTTTTTAATATGACGCTGAATTCTATTGACTAGAATTTTATTGAGAATTTTTGCACCCATATTCACGACAGATATTGGTCTGCATTTTCTTTTTTTGTGGTGTCTTTGCCTGGTTTTGTTTCAGGGTTATGCTGGCTCCATAGAATGAATTTGGAAATGTTGCTTCTTTTTCTATGTTCTAAAATAGTTCGAGTAGTACTGGTATAAGCTCTTCTCTGAATGTTTGGTGGAATTCTCCAGTGAAGCTATCTGGGCCAGGGCTTTATTTTTGTTGGGATTTTTTTTTTTTTTTTATTATTACCTTTTCAATCTCTTCTCTTGTTATAAGTCTGTTCAGATTTTCAACATCACTTTGTGGTAGTTTGGGTGGGTAGTGTGTTTCTAGAAATTTATCCATTACCTCTAGGTTTTCAAATTTGTTGTAGTATAATTTTTCACAATATTCTGTTATGATAGTTTTTATTTCAATTGGGTCTGCTGTATTGTCCCCCATTTCATTTCTTATTTGGGTTATTTGTGTCCTCTCCTGTTTTTCTTTTTTCAGTCTGGCCAGTGGTTTGTCGATTTGGTTGATACTTGCAAAGAACCAGCTTTTGGTTTTGTTGATGCTTTCTATTGTTTTTCTAGTCTCTATTTCATTTATTTCTGCTCTGATCTTTATTATTTCTTTCTTTTGGTGGCTGTGGGCTTTTTTTTCTGTTCTCTTTCTATTTGTTTGAGTTGTGTAATTAGTGTTTTGATTTTGTCCGTTCTTTTTTGATGTGTGCAACTGTTGTTAGAAATTGTCCTCTGAAGACTGCCTTTGTTGTGTACCAAAGGTTTTAGTATAATGTGTTTTTATTCTTGTTTGATTCTAGGAATTTTTTGATTTGGTTTGTAAGCAGGGTGTTATTCACTTTCCATGTAATTGATTTTTTTTCCTTGCTCTTCCTGTTGTTAATTTCTGCCTTGATGGCATTGTGGTCAGAGAAGATACTTTGTATTATCTCAACATTTTGGATCTTGTTGAGGGTTGCTCTGTGGCCTAAGATGTGGTCTATTGTGGAGAACATTCCATGTGCATTGGAAAAGAATGTGTGCTTTGCAGCCTTTGGGTGGAGTGTTCTATATATGTCTATGAGGTCAAGTTGGCTGATTGTACCCTTTAGGTGTTCTGTATCTTTTTTAAGTTTCCTTCCAGATGTTCTTTCCTTTACCAAGAATCGTGTGTTAAAGTCTCCTACTATTACTGTGGAACTGTCAATTTCACTTTTCATTGATGTTAGTTTGTTTTATGTATTTTGAAGCCCTGTCATTGGGTGCGTAGATGTTTATTATGGTTATGTCTTCATGATGGATCATCCCCTGAATCATTATATAGTGTCCTTCTTTGTCTTTTATGGTGGATTTTGTTTTAAAGTCTATTTTATCTGAGATTAGTATTGCCACTCCTGCTCTTTTTTGATAGCTGTTTGCTTGATATATTTTTTCCATTCTTTGATTTTTAATAAATTTATGTCTTTGTTTCTAAGGTGGGTCTTTTGTAAATAGCATATTGATAGATCTTGTTTTTTTTTTTTTTTATCCATTCTGTCACTCTCTGTCTATGGGTGCACTTGGTCTATTTACATTCAGTGTAATTATTGATAGGTGTGAGTTTATTACTGTCATTTTGTAGTGCTTTTCTTTGTGATGCTGACATTTTCTTTGTTTCTCTTACCCTCTTGTGCCGAATTCCTTATGTTTGCGGATTTTTTTTTTCATTTCTTTTGTTTTTGTCAATTTTGTTTTTACTGAGACTTTATGTTTTTCTTCTTTATTATGATGAGTAGGTTTGTTAACTCTCTTTGTGGTTACCTTGAAATTTACCCTTCTCTTCCTAGGTTTGAGCCAGTCATTATTACTTGGTATTGCCTCGCCTTCCTCTCCATTAGAAGGTTCTATACCTACACTGTTTATTCCCTTTTTTATTGGTCTGATGTTGTTGTCATTTACGGATTAACCTCTCTGGTTCCCTACTGTATTTCTTTTGTTTTTAGATAGTCCTTGGGAGTTCATTTCCTAGGTTGGTATCTGGCTGGTACAATCCTGTGTCCTAGATTTAGCCTGTGGTCTGATGTTGTTTGTTCTCAGATCGAAGGACTCCCTTTAATAATTCTTGTAAGTTTGATTTGTACATAGTTCCTTAATTTCTGTTTATCTGGAAATGTCCTAATTTCACTATCCTATTTGAATGAGAGTTTTGCAGTATATATTTTTCTTGGCAGGCAGTTTTTTTTCTTTCAAGGTTTTATATATGTCATCTGATTGCCTTCTTCCCAGCAAGGTTTCTGTCAAATAATCCTAGCCTAGTCTTATTGCTTCTCCTCTATATGTAAGTTTTTGTTTTTCTTGAGGTGCTCTCAGGATTGCTTGTCTTTGGTTTTAGTGAGTGTGATTATGCTATACCTTAGTGATTTTCTTTTGGGCTCTGTCCTATATGGGGTTCATTGAGCTTCTTGGATGGTCAGCTTTTCATCTTTTATGATTGGGAAGTGTTCTGTCTGCAGTTCTTCAATGATCCTGTCTGTGTTTTCTGTTTTCTCTTCCTGTTGTGGAACTCTGATTACTCACAGATTTTTGCCTTTGATTGTATTCCACATAATTCTCAGGGTTTCTTCATTTTTCTTCATTCTTTTTTCTGATTTTTCCTCGGAGTTGTATCCAAGATCTTGTTTTCAATTTCACTGATCCTGTCTTCCATCATGTCAAACCTGCTCCTCAGCCCATATATGACACTGTCCATTTCTGAAATGCGGTTATCTTTTGGATTTATAATTGTTGTTTTTGTATGATTTCTAGTTGTGAATTTATTTTGGCATTTTGTTCCTGTATTACTTTCCTGAATTATTCCATTTTTTTGTCTGTATTTTCATGAATTTTTCTGCCTTTCCCATGAATTTGTCTGTCTTTTCCTTACTTTTGTTTGCTTTTTACTTTAACTCTTTGAAATCTCTGAATATTAGAGACTTGAATTCCCTATCAGGTAGTTCTAGTGTGTTTTCTTCTACTGGAAAATCATCTGGTGTTTTATTTTGGATTCCTACTGGAACCATGTTGTCATTTTGTTTATATGTTTTGATATTGTCTGCTGTCTTTGGGACATTCAGTAATTATTTTCCTGGTTTATTGATTATAGATTTGTTTGTTTCATCCTGCTTTTTTGTTTCATTTGGTTTTTGAGCAGGCAGACTGTGTGTTCTTTGTTGTTTGCTTGTCTGTGGGCATGATACTTTTCACCTCCTTCTTCAATGGGCAGGGTTAGTTGCTCAGGTATGGTCCAGCAGGGCATGTCCAGCTGAAGGGGAGTTGCTGGGATGGGGTGTTTGTGGCACAGACTAGGGCTGACAGTGCAGGCCAGCAATCAGTGCAGGGCAGGTTCTAGTAGGCCATGCCTGTGCTGCTCGGGGGTGTGATGTTCAGTGAACAGTGCAGGTAGGCAGGAAGGAGTGGGGAGATTGTGATGTGTGGAGATAAGATGGCTATGGAAAAGATGAGAGAGAGGAGAGAGGAACAGGAGCCAAAAACATAGAAACAAACCAAAAAGAGTGCAAAGGAAGCTTACCATTAGAGTGAAGAGATGAGAGATTGAAAAATTAAAGAAAAAAAATTGAAAGGGTAAAAGAAACAAATGAATAAATAAAAATTAGAAAAAAAAAAAAGAAAGGAAAAACCCCCAAGGATCTCACCAGTGCAGCTTCTAGGACTGGGGAAGCTGCTCCCAGGCCATGAATTACACCCTGGCTAGAAGGGCTAGAGGTGTTACACATCACCAGGTATTCAGAAGAAGGAAGATAAGGGAAGTATAGAGAGACAAGAATCTGAGAAATGAAGAAAGGGAAAAAGAGAGAAAAGGAAAGAAAACAAACAAACAAAAAAACCAACAAAGAAAAAAGAAATGCCCCCAGGGATCCCACTGTGCGGTTTTGCAGACAAGGAGTAGCTCCCAAGCCTCGCAGTACTGCCCAGCTACAAGGTGTTCCCAAGCTGAGAAAATAAAAAGAAAACGTACAAACAAACAAAAGCCCCAGTGATCTCGGCACCAGCCGGGAAGCAGTTTCACAGTCGAGCGGCATTTGGCAGCCTTTCAGGAAGAAGCAAAGATGGCACATTGAGCAACGTATTTGAGAGAAAGGAGGGGAAGATGGTGAGAGGTATAGAAGCAATCAAAAGAAGTGGAAAAAAGCAACACCAGCAACCAACAAATGGCACTCAGGAAGCTGGCCAGTGCGGGTGGGTGGAATTTAAACAGCACGGGGGTAAAGCTGGTGCCTCCAGGCCAAGAGAAAGTGGCCACAGGAAGCAGAGGCGGCTGAGTGGGGGTGAAGAATGGTGGGGTGTGGGAAAGCACATATCGCTGGTTACCAGTTGTTCTGTCTCCGGCTGTTAGCTCTGTGAAACTGCTTTCCCATACTCCTTGTTTTCCAGTCTCTGACAGGAGTCCAAGATGGCAGATCTTTTCTGTGTTAGCTGATAGGGGACCTCTGCATGTATCTCTCCTTGCTCTCTGTTTTCTGTCAGTTTCTTATTCCATTTGGTGCTTGGCTGAGTTCTTTACCTCTTCATTTGATGCTTAGTGTTTCAGGATTGTGGTTTTTCTCTGTTTGACTTAGTTTTTTGGATCTTTGCTGTGGAGGGACAGTGTGGTGCTTCTGTCTATAGTGCCATGTTACCTGGAAGTCAGACTAACAGAGTTTTTAAATACTCTTTTCATTCTTATGCCACCAGCAGGATCACCCATGTTAGGCAAGTTTTAGTAGAGCTTCCAGACTAAGACAAACTAGGAAGAAAGTCCTGGTGAACTGCTTCCAAAAATTATCCAGTGAAAACCCTATGTATCACAACATAATATTGTCTAATATGGTGTTTGAAGAAGAGCTCCCTAGGTTGGAATGCACACAGTGGCCACAATGATGGACTTGAGCGTACCAGTTGTGAACATGTTGCAGGCCTGGGCAATATTTTGTTGTTGTACATGGTATGGTCATCATGAGTTAGGGAAGTTAATAATAACAACAATCCACTCCAAGTTAGTTTTCATCACATTTCACACCAACGGTCCTAATGTTACTTGAGAATGAATATGTACTCTCCATCCCTGACAGTCTCGGGCTGCCATAAGTAAGAGATTTATTGAAAGTTCATGATTTACCCTATAGTTACTTGTACAATATCTGCCTTTTCTACAAGATAACAAGCCTTGCATAGTCAGGGTCTATGACTATCTTGTGCAATGCTATTTACTCATTGTCTAGAATAGGGGCTGTTTCCTAGTAGGTACTCAATAAATGAAGGCTGAATGAATGGGGGAAGAAGTCCTAGTAATTATTTTTCCACTTTATAATATAGTCATCTTTATTTAATTTTTAAAACACTTTTCGCCTCTGCAAAATTAGCACTAAGGTTTAGATATAATTTTAATTCTATACTTAACCTTTATTTAGCACATCAGAACATACCCTGAGGATAAAAAAATCCCTATTTGAAAGTTATGAGTTAACTAGCTTGCCCCAAGGTCAAAGTTATAATGAGAACCCAGATCTTTCAATTCCTAGTTCAGGGTCTTTTCCTTTCCATGTACAATTTTTTTTTGTATTTATATCTTACTATTACAGTCTAACTTGAGAACTTTTTCTCCTGCTTTGCCATTTTAGGTTTCCTATTGTAAACAACTTTACCATATTTGTTCTTTTTTGTATACATTCTGTTCCCTGCTAGCTTTATTTGATCAATTAACATTTATCCAATTCACTCTTATAAAATTTTAGTGTAATCCAAGATTTCATTCTTAGCTTTTAGTTTGCAGTCATCTGGAAATTTGAGGAGAGTCCTGGCCAAAGTGTTAAATGTGCACTCCTTGATGTCATTGGGTATTTTCTCTTGCATGTCTTTGATCACTGAGCATAGATGTTTCAGTTTGTCTTTCCTCTGCTGAGGATAGGACTTTGTTCATATTAAATTGTAGAGAATGGCTACTTTGTTGTCAAGTGGGTCACGCAAAACGGTGGTGTTTACTTATCCTCCTTCTTCAGTGCTAAGCCTAACATGTAGTGGGTGCTCAAAATATTCTCCCCTTCTCTTAACTAAGGTGAATTATATAGTGGCAACTCCATTTTCTTTTTCTAGTTCTAGTGAAAATCCTTCTAGTCAAACTTGACTCCCTTCCTCTCTTAACCCTCAAACAGTCTACCAATAACCCTGTTGGCTCTACCTTCAAAATATGTCCAGAATCTGACCGTTTCTCACCAACTTCACTGATATCTTTCTGGGATAAGATTCACCTCCAGCCCACATGATTGCATTAGCCTCCTGACTGGTCTTCCTACTTCCATCCTGCTCTCTTACTCTATTCTCAATACTTTCAGAATGGAAGGCAGATCGTGTCACTGTGTTCAAACTCTCCATTGGCTTCCTAAGGAATACAGAGTAAAAGTCTGAGTCCTTCGAGTAGTCTCCAAGGTCCCACCTAACTCTTACATCTTATTTTACTCTGCACTAGCCATGCTGACTTCCTTGATGTTTCGCAAAAATGACAGGCATATCCCAACCTTGGGGATTCTTCACTTAGTCTTTCCTTTGTCTGGAAGACTTTCTCTAGATATGTGCATACCTTGTTGCCTTACCTCCTTCAGGGTTCTGCTCAGATGTAATTTTTTCAGGGAAGGCTTCCTTGGCTGCCCTATATAAAATTGCAACCTCCCCCACACATTGAAATGTGTAAAGACCTGGAGTTAGAAAAACAAAAGAGAAGAAGACACCTAGCATTTTTCAAGCTAAAAGAACTGAAGAAAAAATTCAAGCCTCGAGTTGCAATATTGAAGGATTCTATGGGCAAAAATTGAATGACATAAGAAGCATCGAAAGAAGATGGAAGGAATACACAGAGTCACTGTGCCAAAAAGAATTGGTCGATGTTCAACCATTTCAGTACGTAACACATGATCAAGAACTGATGGTACTGAAGGAAGAAGTCCAAGCTACACTGAAGGCATTGGCCAAAAACACCAATTGAAATTTTTCAAAGAACTGATACAATGCTGGAAGTGCTCACTCATCTATGCCAAGAAATTTGGAAGACAGCTACCTGCCCAACCAACTGGAAGAGATCCATGTTTGTGCCAATTCCAAAGAAAAGTGATCAAACAGAATGCAGAAATTATCAAAAATATCATTAATATTACATGAAAGTAAAATTATGCTGAAGATCATTCAAAAAGGATTGCAGCCGGAAATTCAAGCTGGATTCAGAAGATGTGTAACGAAGGATATTGTTGTTGATATCAGACGAATCTTGGCTGAAAGCAGAGAATACAAGCAAGATGTTTACCTGTCTTTTATTGACTATGCAAAGGCATTCAACTGTGTGAATCATAACAAATTATGGATAACACTGCAAATAATGGGAATTCTAGAACGCTTAATTGTACTCATGCAGAACTTGTACATAGACCAAGAGGTAGTTGTTTGAACAGAACTGGGGGATACTGCATGGTTTAAAATCAGGAAAATTGGGTGTCTAGGTTGTATTCTTTCATCATACTTATTCAATGTGTATGGTGAGCAAATAACCCGAGAAGCTGGACTATATGAAGAGAAATGCAGCATAGGATTGGAGGAAGACTCATTAACAACCTGAGGTATGCAGATAACACAACCTTGCTTGCTGAAAGTGAAGAGGACTTGAAGCACTCACTGATGAAGATGAAAGACTACATACAGCCTTCAGTATGGATTACACCTCATCATAAAGAAAACAAAAATCCTCACAACTGGACCAATAAGCAACATCATGATAAACGGAGAAAAGATTGAAGTTCTCAAGGATTTCATTTTACTTGGATCCACAATCAACACCCATGGAAGCAGCAGTCAAGAAATCAAAAGACGCATTGCATTGGGCAAATCCACTGCAAAAGACCTCTTTAAAGTGTTAAAAAGCAAAGATGTCACCTTGAAGACCAAGGTGTGCCTGACCCAAGCCATGGTATTTTCAGTTGCCTCATGTGCATGGGAAATCTGGACAATAAATAAGGAAGACCGAAGAAGAATTGATGCCTTTAAATTACAGTGTTGGTGAAGAATGCTGAATATACCATGAACTGCCAGAAGAATGAACAAATGTGTCTTTGAAAATGTACAGCCAGAATGCTCCTTAAAAGTTAGTATGGTGAGACTTAATCTCACATACTTTGGACATGTTATCAGGAGGGATCAGTTCCTGGAGAAGGACATCATGCTTGGTAAGGTAGAGGGTCAGTGAAAAAGAGGAGGACCCTCAAGGAGATGGATTGACACAGTGGCTGCAACAATGGGTTCAACCATAGCTATGATAGTTCGAATGGTGAAGGACTAAGCAGTGTTTCATTTTGTTGTGCATGGGGTCTCTATGAGTTGGAACCTACTCGATCGTACCTAACAACACCACCACCCACTCGACACTCTTGATCCTTTGTGTGTGTGTGTATGTTCATTTTCCTCATGAGTCTGATAGCCATCTGAAATACCATATATCTTACCTATTATTTTGATTTTTTAAAATCAGTTTCTTCCAACTATAATATAAGCTATATGAGGGGAAAAATTTTTTGTTTTCTCACTGTTATATCCCAGTGTTAAGAATATCACCTGTACATGGGAAATCTGGGGTGGAAAGGAGGAGTATGCTGTCACAGTACAGGGAGAGCAACTAGGGTCACATAACAATGTGTGTATACATTTTTGTATGAGAGACTAACTTGAACTGTAAATGTTCATTTAAAGTACAACAATAAAAAAAAAAAAAGGAATGGAGTACTGATACATGCTACAACTTGGGTGAACCTCAAGACATTACGTCAAGTGAAAAAAGCCAGCTACAAAAGGTCACATATTGTGTGATTCCTTTTATATGAAATGCTTAGAATAGGCAAATCCATACACAGAAATCCATATACAGGGGATGGAAGGAGGGTGGAATGGAAGTGATTGCTTAACGGGTACGGTGTTCCTCTAGGATGATGAAGAAGTTTTGAAACTAGATAGAGGTGGTTGTGCAACATTATGAATGAATTAAATGACACTGAATTGTACACTGTAAAATGTTTAATTATATGTTATGCAAAATTCACCTCAGTAAATAAAAAGCTCTATAAAATTAAAAAAAAAAAACAAAAAGAATGGCACCTGGTATGCAGTATACATATAAGTATTTGAAGACTGGATGTTCTGCCTCTTCCCTCCTCCTTCAAATTCCACCTTGAATATGAAACTGTCACCTGCTCTATAAAACCTTCCCAGCAGTCATAGTCAACCACTTGTTTCCTCTTTTTAAATTCAACACTTTGAGAGGCTATGTTTTATAGAATTTATCAATGTTACAGGTTTCAGTGGAACTTCCAGACTGAGAGAGACTATGAAGAAAAGGCCTGGCAAATTACTTCCAAAAATCAGCCAATGAAAACCTTATGGATCACAATGGTCCTATCTGCAGCTCTTCATAAGGATGGTGAAGAACTGGGCAGAATTTCTTTGCAGTGTGAATAGGGTTGCCGTGAGTCAGGGGCCAACTCGATGGAAGCTAACAACATGAATGTTTATAAATTTCCTTAGCATTCTCTTTCCTAAACTATTACCAACTCCAGGGAAGAGGGTACCTTATTAATCTCTGTACCCCTAACATTTAGCACAGTGCCTGGCACATAACATTCATTCAATAAATGCTTGTTGAATGAAAGAATGATTAAATGAATGAAGAATAGCTCAAGAAAAACACAAATCAGCAAATATCTTTGCTAACTCAAAGTGGTGGCTGGTGCACGATAGTCATCATTATTAGTCATGATAATGATGATGGTAACACCTTCTGAGCCTGAAATGGAACATCTCCACAGTTTCCTTGAAAGTGTGATTGGTCTTTAGGTTATTGGCTTCACTTCTAGGTTCTACCTCATCATGACAAAAGATTAGAGGGCTGAAATAAGGTTTCGTACCACTGGCTAAGACAGTTTGGTACATTGGTGACTGGAAACTGATAAACATAGTGAAGGTAACCCAGTGATTATCAAGGTCTGTCAAACACAAATATGTTAACCGTGTGCTTAAAATCACTGAGGTCCGACAAGGAAGGCAATTGTATTAGTATGACTAGAATAATCTGATAAACTTTTTCTTTATTTACTATTTTATTTTAAATTGAGGTTTTCTTTTAAAAATGAGGATTGAATCATTTTTTTCTGGTATTTTTCTATTTATAAAAAAAATCTATAGGCCATAAACATATGCAATGACATATATATTTAATGAGTATTCAAAGTTGCCATTGCATAATAAAGGCCAGAAAAACAAAGTGTTGAGTGTTAGGATACTACTAAGAACCTTAGAAGATCTGGCAGAGTCACTGATGCTACTTGGCAAAGGGAATGTCACATGTCTATCTGCCAAAGATTTCTATAAGGCTGGTACAATATTATACCATAAGTGAACTTTTTAGAAAGAGGGCAAAAAGTACCATTTTGATTTTTGTGACTCAACAGGAGCATATATTGATTTATTTTTCACAAACCTGGTAGTTGCTAAGTTTCCCCCTGGAGAAACAAAAATCTTTCCCTTTGTAAAGGACAATTCCCAAGGTGGGCTGAGGAGCCACCAGAAACTAATCATGGAAGGAATTTTGTATTTTAATGGTGTCCTACTTTTTCATTTTCTCTTTATTATTAAAAATTCAGCCGCTGTTGAGCACAGAAAGTGAAAACATGCCACTTCACTGGTGTACATAATGAAGTGATCCTTAAAACAAAAGGATCCCTCGTGATCTGAAAATATTCTATCAAGTTATGAAAGCAAATTGCTTGCTTGCCAAGGAAATCAGCTATGATTTCAAGAAAACTCTTTGCTAGGTTCAGTGGTGGCATTAAACGTGTATTTTGCAATAGCAAAATTAATTTTGTATATGTGTGTGTGTGCTTGTGTATTTTTATATGTCTATATCGGTACTATACATGAATGTTGGTTTCTTATATTAAAAAACAAGCAAACAAACGAAAAACAGAAAGCAAAGTCAGCAACAAAAAATGTTGTCCCAGATGGTGTGTCCATCCATGTGGATAAGGGTCACTGAGAAGACTGAAGTACACTCTGTGGCTGTGTCCTTCCTGCTGGGTACCCAGTCCTTGAGTGACCCTATACTTTCCCTAGTTGCCATGCTGCCTGTTCACCTCGCAGTCTGCAGGCTTCATTTGCACCAAAGATGCTGTTCCTTTTTTGTTTGCTGCAAACCAGGTTGGACAGCATGGCTTTGGCTTCGGCTTCTCAGCAGGAAGCTTGCGTTTCTTTCACGTTGGCACTATGTCTCTGGGTAGCTGCCTACCCTTGTCAGAGTTACCCTGTCCCTTGTATTGGCCATTTGGTCACTCTGTGACACTGGGACTGAAGCTGGTTCTCTGATTAATGAGAAGTGTGGCATGTAAGGATGCTAATGAAGTGCTTCTGTTTCTTGGATGTGAGTTTTTGCAAGATATTCAGGCTTCACAGTCACAAGCTGCAATATGTTGGGTGCCTTCAAGTTAATTCTGACTCATGGCAACACCATGTGACAGAGTAGAACTGCCCCATAGGGTTTTCTAGGCTGTAATCTTTAAGGGAACAGATTGTCAGGTCTTTCTCCCATGGAGTCACTGGGTGAGTTCGAACAGCCAACCTTTTAGTTATCAGCCAAATGCTTAATCATTACGCCACCAGGGCTCCGCTGCAGACATTACAAAATGGGATCCTTTCAAAGGCCTCTTCCCTGATCTCTTAACCTTCATTCACCTTCTCTACTGTCATCAACCCTATCCTTTCTTTCTCCTATTGTTCATCTTCCTAAAAACACAGTAAAAAAAAAAAAAAAAAAGTAATACTCACTAAAAACAAACAAAACTTTATCCATTATTGACTGAGTACAATCTAAATTCCTAAGACTGACATTCAAGGCTCTGTACTTAAGCAAGCTGTGCACATAGCTCCAATAACTTTTTGTCTCTTTGCCAATAAATGATGACAATAAGAGCAACAATAATGTGTGGTTTTATTCAGCCTTATTAATTACAAAGAGTGTTCACTTTGCTTGTCATAGCAACCTCATGGGTAACTATTATCCCCATACATCATCTGAGGAAATCAAGCTCTAAGATATGCTAACACACAGTCGGAGGCCTTGAGCAGGCCCCAGTGCACTCTGGGTGAACATTTGGGAATTCCTAGGAACCCCATTTTGACACTCATTTGTAAAAATTAAGGATTTTGAATAATAACTCAGAGACCAGAATCATATTACATTAGGCCAAGGTTCTCTGTTCTTTCCCCACTGTTGCTAAATAGATCAAATGCTCTAAACAGATTACTCGGACTTGTCTCACTCCCTTGGCAATGCAGATTCAGGAGTGTTCTCTAAGCTTTTCCTCATTTAGATGTCTTAAGAAGATCATATCCTTTGCATTTTGAGGTTCCCTGAGGCCATGTCATAGTTCTTATTAGTGGACATTTGTAGCCCAAAGTAATTGTTTCAAAATAATCCCAACAAGGATGCCCTATTATTATTTTTATTATCTTGCTAGTGCCGTGATGGAGGCAGGGAGGTGCTTTGATAACTGATACAGATGCTGTTGTCACTTTTTTTTGTAAAGGAAGCAAGCAGTGATGCTACTCTTAAATTTATGCATAATGCTAAGCACATAATACCACTGGTTGCCATGGAGTCAATTCCAATTCATGGCAACCCCATGTGTGTCAGAGTAGAGCTGTGCTCCACAGGGTTTTCAGTGGCTGATTTTTTGGAAGTAAATTGGCAAGTCTTTCTTCCAAGGTGCCTCTGGGTGGACTTAACCCTGCAACCTTTCAGTTAGCAGCTGAGTTCATTAATCCTTTGCACATCTTAGGGATTCTGGGTGCATAATAAGCACTCAATAATTATTTGTGGAATACTGAAACAAATTGAAGCATTGAAGTATTTTCTCTGAATTTAATGGACAAGTATCACTGTTATCTGCAAAGTCCTTACCACCTTTGCTTAGTCATCCTAGGGAGACTCTGGGATTCAGAGGTTTCACATTTATTGGACCCAGATGGAGGTATAAGTTTGGGGATTCTCATCTTGTCAGTTTTCTGAACTGCTCAGTGCCACCACATGAACAAAAGAGAATGAAATAACCTAGAGATAGTTGATGTGCTGCTTTCATGACCTCAGAATTTCTATCCCAACCATGTGGCAAATGGAGTTTAGCAATACAGAGGGACTACTTTTATTGAAGGGGGCATTGGTGGCTCAGTGGTAGAACTCTTGCCTTCCACACAGAGACCTGGTGTGGTGCAATGGATCACTTTTATATGGCCTTTCTTGCCATGGTCTTATAACTCCCACCCAAGTGATTGGGTGGGACTATACAAATAAGGTAATTGTGGCCCACCAAGGGGATTGGATATCTTGGTAATAATGCAAATAAAGTTCATGGCACCTGTGTCAGGGCAGGACCATGCAAATAAGGTCTATGGAATCCTAACGAAGGGATTGGTCAGGTTTGTCTCCTGCTAGGCTTAAAATGAACTACCCCAGAGGTGAGAGGAGAGGATCTCACCACCACCAAGAAAGAAGAGCCAGGAGCAGAGTGTATCCTTTGGACCCAGGATCCCTGCACTGAGAAGTTCCTGGAACCAGGAGACCAAGAAAGAGAGCTGCAACTCTGAAGATGGTGAGAAGTGGTGGCAGAGAAACGGTAGCAGCAGAGGCAGGAGACTGGCAGGAGATGGGCAGGAGAAGACAAAGTGGGCCAGGAGCCCATGGAGCGTGAAAGCCAAGCATCTTCAGGCAGGAGGCTTGCTGGTAGAGTAGGGTGCCTTTTGGGCACTTGGTGGAGCTAGGTTTGCTGACTCAAGGAGTTAGAGCTGAGCGCCTTCTGGCTTGGTCTTACTGGTGGAGTAGGGTGCCTCAGGGCACTTATTGGCAGAGCTAAAAGAGCTTTGCAACATTTGCCTGAGTAGGGCAGATGCTGAGGACCAGATAGAGGCATGCCTGAGGATACAGCTGAGAAGAGGCTGTCCTGATTGAAGAACTGTATGCTAAGCGTTCCTGAACCTGAATTGTAACCTGTTACTTCCTTAATAAACCCCATAATCGTGAGCATTGTCTGTGAGTTTTGCGTAGCCATTGCAATGAATTATTGAACTCAGCAGGGATGTAGAGGGTGCCATGGGAGGGACAGATGGTGTCAGAACTGGTAAAGATGACAGAGAGAGGAGGCATGTCTGACCCCTGCCTCTTAGGAATCAGCCTTGGGCTGTTGATCTTGAGTCTCCTTCCTCCTTGTGAATTTAGAGGGGGTCAGACGCCTCCACCACGCCATTTTTACACCTGGGTTTGATTCCCAGCCAATGTATCTCAGGTGCAGCCACCACTCATCTGTCAGTGGAGGCTTGCGTGTTGTTATGATGCTGAACATGTTTCAGAGGAGTTTCCAATATAAGGCAGACTAGGAAGAAAGGCCTGGTGATCTACTTCTGATAATCAGCCAAGGAAACACTATGGATTGCAATACTCTGATCCTCAACTGACTGTGGGAATGGCACAGGACCAGGCAGTATTTTGTTCTGTTGTGCATGGGGTTGCAGTGAGTCAGGTCCAATCAGATGGCAGTTAACCACAACAACAATTTTATTGAATACCTTCTATGTGGCAGGCAGAGGGTATTCTCATACTTGCTTTAACTCTAATTTCCCCTAAACCTAATTAGATAGGAATTATTATCCCCAGAATACATACACAAATACTGAGGCCCAGAGAAGTTAAGTAAATTGTTTAAGTTCACAGAGCTAGGAAGTGGCAGAGCTTGGATTCTATTTAGCTCTGCCTGACAACGGTGTCTGTGATTTCCTTAATAAGTCACTCTGTTTTGTAGTGTGGGATTGGAGTGATGAATGAGACCAATATTTATTGAGTGTCACGCACTGTACTAAGCATTTTCACACACTCGATCTTCTTGACTTCTTTCAACAGCTCTAAGAGGTGGTGTTACTTTTCCCATTAATAGGTAAATAAGACTTGGAAATAGTGAGTAAATCTTATTTAAATTTCCATACTGAGGTTTTACTTGGCAATATGTTTTAAAGAGATATCAATTACTTCAACCATGTTATACTGAATGAGTTTTCATGACGTGGCCTAGGGTTGAATTCTTTCAACCCAAGACAAGGGGAATCTACACAAGGTGGATAAGAGAGTTTATGAAATAAGACTATGAAGTTACAGGGTGGTTGGAAGGACCTCTTGTACTTAAATGCTCAAAATCTAAATTGTTGTTGTGGAGTCATTACGACTCATACATACAACAGAATGAAACACTGCCCAGTCCTGTGCCATCCTCATGATGGTTGTTATGCTTGAGCCTATTGTTGCAGCCACTCTTGTCAATCCATCTCATTGAGAGTTTTCCTCTTTTTCGCTGACCCTCTACTTTACCAAGCATGATGTCCTTCTCCAGGGACTGATCCCTCCTGATAACATGTCCAAAGTATGTGAGATGAAGTCTCGCCATCCTTGCTTCTAAGGAACATTCTGGCTGTACATCCTTCAAGGCAGATTTGTTCATTTGTCAAATCTATTCTTGAGATGGTCTATAAATTCAGGTTGGATATACTCAAGGTTGCACTTTGGCTCTTGTGGACTTCTTCTAATTTTCTTCACCTCAATTTGAACTTGCATATGAGCAATTGATGGTCTGTTCTACAGTCAGCCCCTGGCCTTGTTCTGACTGATGATATTGAGCCTTTCCATAGTCTCTTTCTACAGATATAGTTGATTCGATTCCTGTGTTTTCTACCCAGTGAGTCCAAGTGTATAGCTGCTGCTTATGTTGTTGGAAAAAAGTATTTGCAATGAAGAAGTCGTTGGTCTTGTGAAATTCTATCATGCAATCTCCGTTGTCATCTCTATTACCAAGGCCATATTTTCCAACTACCTATCCTTTGTTTCCAGCTTTTGCATTCCAATCACCAGTAATTATCAATTCATCTTAATTGCATGTTTGATCAATTTCAGACTGGAGGAGTTGGTAAAACTCTTCAATTTCTTCATCTTTGGCCTTAGTGGTTTGTGGGTAAATTTGAATAATAGTTGTATTAACTGGTCTTCTTTGTAGCTGTATGGGTATTATCCTATCACTGACAGCATCGTACTTCAGGATAGATCTTGAAATGTTCTTTTTGATAATGAACACAATGCCATTCCTCCTCAATTTTTCATTCCTGGCATAGTAGACCATAGGTTTGTCTGATTCAAAATGGCCTATACTAGCCCATTTCAGCTCACTAATGCCTAGGATATCAATGTGTATGCATTCCATTTCATTTTTGATGACTTCCAATTTTCCTAGATTCATATTTTGTACATTCGAAGTTCTGATTATTAATGGATGTTTGTAGATGTTTCTTCTCATTTTTAGTCATGCCACATCAGCAAATGAATGTCCTGAAAGCTGAATTTCATCCACATCATTAAGGTCAACTCTACTTCGAGGAGGCAACTCTTCCCCAGTTGTATTTTGAGGGGCCCATCTTCTGGCAGTATATCCGACAATGTTCTGCTGCTATTCATAAGGTTTTACCTGGCCAGTTTTTTCAGAAGTAGACTGCCAGGTCCTTCTTCCTAATTTGTCTTAGTCTGTAAGCTCCTCTGAAACCTGCCCCCAAGGGTGACCCTGCTGGTATTTGAAATACCAGTGGCAAAGCTTCCATTATCATCGCAACACGAAAGACACGACAGTACAACAAACTGACAGATGCATGGTGGAAAATTTAAATGTGTATTGCTAAATGTAAATTAAGTAGCCCCTTATTATTTCCTTATTTATTTTTAATATGTCCATTATGAATTGAATTGTGTCCAATTCAAAGATATGTCAAAGTCCTAACCCTGGTGTCTGTGAACATGACCTTGTTTGGAAATAAGCTCTTTGTAGATGTTGTCAGTTAATATGAGGTCATACCTGAGTACGGTAGGTCCTAATTCCATTTGAGTTGTATCTTATAAAAGAGGAGAACAGACATGAAGATGAGGTAGGCAGAGAAATAGCAGCCACGTGATGAGGAAGACAGAAGCTGCAAGCCAAGAACACAAGGATGGCTGGCAGGCAGCAGAAGTTAGGAGAGAGGTATGAAATGGTTCGTCTGTCAGAGCCCTCAGTCCTGTTTTGGACTTATATAGTCTCCAGAACTGTGAAACAATAAATTTCTGTTTTTAAATCCACCCATTTTGTGGTATTTTGTATGGCAGCCTAGGAATCTAATACAATGCCTACTGCATTTGTAGACCTACTGTATGAGAGAAAAGACAAAATGAGACAATAAAAGCATGCCTCATGTTTTCAGCATCTGGATTCGAGTTACAGAACAACCTAGTGCCTAAAAGATTGTTTTCCATGGAATGGCCTCTTCCCTGTTCAATCGGTACTTGAAAATTGGAACTACTCATCTGGGAGGGTGGTGCTATTCCTGTTGCCCAGCTGTTTACAGACGCTACAACCCTGTTGGAACTTCATCCTGAGTCATTAAGTTAATGGCTTGGCTGTCACCTTGTGATTTATCAGTGAAATTTCTCCTCTGAGTGCAGAGTATATCAAAGGGTAGTCAGCTCATAACTCATGCTGTTGCATAGTGGCAATGATCATGAATAAGATGGACCCTTCAGAAAGCAAGGCCATTGGTAAATAATAATGCTTTCTTGCTGTAACACGTGACAGGATCCAGCCTCATAGATAGTGTAGCATAAACTATCTAAATACAATTTAGCTTTCCTAAACAGAAAAGGTGTTCATGGAAATTCTGAGAGATTATTTGTGGTGTCAGATTTTTCTTTATAGCATCTCACAGTACTTATGCTCTGCATAAAGTACCAGTTTGGGGGTTTAGTTTGGCATTTAAAAAAAACAGATCATGCTTTTTCTCTTTGCAGTGACATTGGATTATAGATCAACATCTCAATGTGCCTGAATAAAAGCAACTCAGAATTTGGGAGGATGGTTGGATTATGACAAAGCTATCAAGATATTCCAAGCACCACTACAGCAGCCAAAGGATTTTCAGGCCCACAGACACACAGTAACCACTCTAATTCTTTTCTCTCTGGCTTATAGCCTCTGAAGAACCTGAATAATTAAAGTGGTACACTGCCAGAGAGTTTTTAAGAACTTCCATGTAACTGCTTATTTTGGCCCCATCCGAATACCCAGTAGATTCCCGAGAGAATCATAAAGGGGCAATGATCTAAAAAAGATTTTAAGATTAGAATGTATACAGTAATATCCTGGTTGATTATTTGGAAAACAAGAATTAAGCTAGAGAGCTATAGATGGATCCATTAGCCTGTCCTTGCTGGTCAAGACTGTGGCACACCCATCCCTTCATGGAAAAAGACCCACCCATTTTTAACCATCCACAAATACTTTCCTTGGTTTATTCAGGGTAACTGCCTACATTTGCATGTTTTTCTCTTGCAGACCACACAGCATGTCCTGTGGGTCAGGAGAAATATGGAGAGTTAACTCACTTGCTTCCTATTGGAATGTGTGACTTCTGCCCAAATTTCCTTCAGTTACCAAAATCTGACAGGCTCCGTAACTTGGATGTATTAGAAAAGGCTCGCCTAAGAATACAAGTCAGGCTTGATAAACCAACTCCAAAGGATAACTTTAAGTCAGGTGGCATTTGAGTACATGATAATTGCTTTAAAATACATGAACAAAACGGATTTATTATTATTGCCATATTGAGAGGAATTCTTACTGTTGTGGAGAAGGATACAATAGTTTAGCTTAGCCCAATTTGTTGGACAGATAACTCTTTGAACCTATTCTTCTTATGATTCCATGCTTACCAGTTCTGGTAAGTAGCCTTTTAAAATGGCTTCCAATTATCCCCACCTCCTGACAATCATGCCATTGTGTAATCCCCTGCTCTTGAGTGTGGGCTTAACCTAATGGCTGGTGTCTTAGTTACCTAGTGCTGCTGTAACAGAAATACCATAAGTGAATGGCTTTAACCCTTTCATGACCCAATTATTTTTTCCTCTTAATTTTTGTTTATACTATGTGTTTTCAGTAATGGAAGGCAGGCTGAATCATTGAGTGTATCTGAATTTTTTTTTTTAATTGTACTTTAGATGAAGGTTTACAGAACAAAGGGTTTCTCATTGAACAGTTAGTACACATATTGTTTTATGACAATGGTTAACAACCCCACAACATGTCAACACTGTCCCTTCTCAACCTTGGGTTCCATATTACCAACTTTCCTGTCCCCTCCTGCCTTCTAGTCCTTGTTCCTGGACTGTTGTGCCCCATTCATCTTGTTTTGTTTTATGGCACTGTCTAATCTTTGGCTGAAGGGTGAACCTCGGGAATGACTTCATTACTGAGCTAAAAGGGTGTCCAGGGGCCATACTCTCAGGGTTTCTCCAGTCTCTGTCAAGCCAGTAATTCTGGTCTTTTTTTATGAGTTAGAATTTTGTTCTACATTTTTCTCCAGCTCTGTCCAGGACCCTCTGTTGTGATCCCAGTCAGAGAAGTCAGTGGTAGCAGCTGGGCACCATCTAATTGTACTGGACTCAGTCTGGTGGAGGCCTTGGTAGTTGTGGTCCATTAGCCCTTTGTACTAATCTTTCCCTTGTACCTTGTTTTCTGCACTCTCTCTTGCTGCCAAAGGAGTGAGACCAGTGGAGTATCTTAGATGGCTGCTCACAGCCTTTTAAGACCCCAGACACTACTCACCAACATAGAATGTAGAGCATTTTCTTTATAAACTATGTTATGCCAATTGAGTTAGATGTTCCCTGAGACTGTCTGAATTTTTGATAGGTAATATGGTTTTTGTTTTATCCCTCATTCCACAAATTATACCCTCACAGTCCAGAGGTACATATGTGTACTAAATAAAAAATTTCAAAATTCATTGTTTTCCTACCAAAAATTCAATGATTTAGCACCACCTCATACAATACCCTGCAAAAACAGTAATTTGTGTCACACATCTATTTTTTCCATTTCAAACTGTGATATAGGGCCCTGCCTGCCAGCAGCATGTACTGTCAGTGGGACAGCAGCTTCCCAGTGAACCCAAAGGTACAAAAAGTAAGTGGTAGCTATATGTACTACTGGTCCTGAAAGAGTTATTAAAGAACAGAAATTTATTTTTCTCAGAATTATGGAGGCTAAAAGTCCAAATCAAAGTCTCAGCTTTGTAAATTCTTTCCTTGTTGGTAACCCTGAGTATTCCTTGGTTCCTTGGCATTCCTTTGCTTGTAGACAGTCCTCAAATGTCAGCTGTCTGTTTGTGTCTGTGTCTTAATCACTCAGAAGTAATTAGGTTTAGGACCCACACTATACTATGACCTCATTACCATAAAAAAAGAAAACCCCTATTCTAAAACAGGGTCATATTTACAGGTAAGTTAGGATTTCAACACATATTTTTGAGGGGACATAATTCAACCCATAGTAGCTGACTCCTAATGGATAGAATATGGAAAAAGTGATGGAATATTGCTTCCAGGATTAAATTACAAAAGACTGTGACTTCCATTTAGTTTGTGCTCTCTAGCTCTCTCACTCACTCTGATGAAGCCAACTGCTATGTTGTAAGCTGCCGTATGAGGAGACCCATGTGTTAAGGAGGTGAGGGTGGGTAGCCTCTGGCCAACAGCCAAAGAGTCACTGAGGCCTTTAGTACAACAACTTGAGAGGAGCTGAATCCTGCCAACAACAATTGAGTGAGTTTGAAAGTGGATCCTGCCCCAGTTGAACCTTGAGATGACCATATCGTTGGCTTATACTTTGATCAAAATCTTGTGAGAGACTCTGAGCTGAGCTGAAGGACCTAGTTAAGCTGCACCCATATTTGTAACTCATAGAAACTGTGAGGTAATAAAATTGTGCTGTTCGAAGCTGCTATGTTTTGGAGTAATTCGGTACATAACAACAGACAACTAATACACCAGGCAATGAATCAATCCTCTTCTCCCCCTTACTCCCCTCCCTCCTTCCTACTTCTCCTTCCACAAATACTGACGAAGCATCCTCTTTGTGCCAGGCACTGTGGTAGGCACTGAAATGCAGCAATGAGCGTGACAGATACGATATCTGTTCTCATGAGGCTTCCATCCGAGGTGAGACAAACACCAAAACAATAATCTTGTGAGAGACATGAAAATAAAAGTAAAGGATACTTTGAAGTCAAGACAGGTGTCTTGACCATTCTGTGGGAAGTTGGTCATCAGGGAAAGCCTTCCCAAGCCATGAAGGGTAAATGGGATGATTTTAATTTTGTTTCTCCCAATAGGGAGAGAATTCCCTCCACCGAGGTTATCCAGCCACCAATATACCTGTATTTCTTATTGTAATGTAATAATATAGCATTTAGGATATAAATATATATGTATTTCTCTGTATAAAGGATATTCCTATATATATGCATATATATGTAAACACATATATATGTATATATAAGTACACACATATATGTAAGACAAATACATGAGCCATCTGCTGATGTTCAGAAGCTTTTAATTTTTAAGTAATTCCTGTTTGCATCTTGTTTGACTTACCTTACTGAATTTATTATCTTGGGTGCTGGTGCCCCTGCACTGTCTCTTACCCTACCACCTTCCAGAGGATGTGTTTTTGCATTTCAACAGGAAATTTCTATCATTATTTGTTAAATTCTGTATGGTCGGGAGCTTGAGAGTGTAGTAAAAGTAAATATGACTGTTGATTGTGTCTGCCATTTTTTTAAAAAGGCAAAAAGAAACTCCCAGAGATCAACTAATAGTGATTATGAAGGCCACTTCTACCAAAACACACAGTTGAGTTATATGAGGATAGCAGCATGTGTGTATTTATTTTCATAGCATCTAACTCCATTTAGGATATTCTTGTTGGCTCTCCGAATATCTTGAGACTCAGGAGTTCCACAAGAAGATCAGTGTAAAAGGGCACCAAGATATAACTTGAACTTGAAATTTCTGAAAAAAGTTAAGGTACAAACTATGGAGCCCTAGTAATGAATGGATGTGTCTAATGTTCAAATAGTAAGAGATGATAAAAATGACGTGGATGAGGGTGATAAAAAGATGGAAATTAGTTCAATTGGAGGACTGAGAATTTTTTTTAATGAGAGAAAAGGACAGAAAGTAGTCTGTAAGGTAGAAATTATTCCTGAGGACCAAGGCTATGAGATTTCAGAGAGTCAGATACAATAAAAAAGTTGGAGTGCTGTCCCAAATTGAGTCAAGTATGGAACAGACATTATGGTTGGTCCTTATTATCATTCCTGCATCCTGGCCTTGAAAACAACAGAGGACTAGTAATTTCAGATTAGAATGGTCTCCTTGGCAGAACTGCATGCAAAGCTATTGTTGCTGAGGGTGGAGGAAAGGGAATGAAGATCAGGGAGAGCTGGTAACAAACAGGAAGGCTATAGGTGCGAACCCACAGAGCCTTTCTCCCCACTTCTGCCTAGGAACTGATATGATCTCTACCAAACGCTGACAGGTTATTGTTCACAGAAACGATTGAAATGATTATAATTAGCCTGTAACCACATGAGGACAATAAAAAGCAGGATGGTGTTTTTAGAATACAGAAAATTCTAAATGTCTTTAATAAACATCTTGGTGTAGTTCATTTTATTTGTTTTTGGAACTCAGGGAAAAGCAAGCAAAAGTTTTTGATTATAGTAAGACGTAATAGATTAGGAAAGTACATAGAGGGATTCTATAATGCAGCATGGTGGGATGGTTACTGCTTAATTGTGGTCAATGTGATAGATGTATTAATTGGGGATTTTTGGTTGCAAATAACAGAGACCATGACTCAGTCTGGTTGGGATAACAATTTGGCTGATGTGACTAAAAAGGCCAAAGTATTGAGTAGCTAAGGTTAGATTCAGCAGCTAGACCATAGGTGGTTCCTTTCTGAGCAAGATGTTTGTCAATGTTTCTGAAAACCATAAATGTCCTTGCTCTCATCTGTATTCATTTCCTAGGGCTTCCATAATGAAATACCACAAATTTGGTAGCTGAAAATAACATAAGTTTATTATATCACCATTCTGGAGTCTGAAGTCTGAAATAAAGGTGTTGGCAGGATTGTGCTATCTCTTGGGGATCTAGAGGAAGAGCCTTCCTTGCCTCTTCCTAACTTAAGATGGTTCCTGGCCATCTTAAATGTTCCTCTTGGCTTGGAGATGCATCACTCCAATCCCCGTCTCCATCTTCTCATGGCCGTCTTTCCTCTGTGTTCTTGTCTGTATCTTTTTATAAGGATGTCACTCATATTGGATAAGAACCCACCATACTCCAGTATGACCTCATGTTAACTTACCACATCTTCAAAAACTTTATTTCCAAACAAGGTCACGTTCACAAGTAGCAGGAGTTAGGACTTAACATACCTTTTTGGAAAACATAATTCAATTCATAACATCATCCATTAAAAAGAGTATGCCAATGGAAAGGCAGAGGATCTTCTTTGCTAGAGGCCTCCATCAAATGTCTCCTTACATGTTATTGATCTGCATTAGGTCATTCTAATACCTGAATAAATCAGTGTGGACATACGAATAGGATCTATTGATTGGTTGAAGCCATTCAAGGCCTGACACTGAAGCAAGGGAGGAGTTTCCCATTGAAACATATTAACTGAAATGAGAAGGGGATTATACCTGAATGAAACTCAAGACAGTCTTGTTCTCAGACAAGCTCTATCACAAATTTGGCATGTGACTTGAGACTTAAACTCTTTTGGACCTCTAGCATTAGACTGGAAAGGTCCTTAAGGTGGCTTTTGGCTTTAAACATTTGACTTTCCTTTGAGATGGGTGGGTATACACATCATAGGTGTGGGTTGTCTGTTGCATACCTCTGAATACGCAACTGACTTAGAATTTTGTGCCTTGTTTTGTTTTATATTTTAGCTGTGAATAACCCAATGGCTGGTAAATGGAACCATAGGCTATTTTTTTTCCCATATGATTGAGACACGGCCATAATTAATCAACAGTCATACAAAAGCCGAAAACTGGTGGAAAGTGGTTTAAATAGGAGGGGAGAAATCCTCCATATCAACCCACAGGTGACCTTCAATAGAGAAAATGTGTTTTATGCCATAAATAAACGTAATAAGTATAATGAACAGGAAGTGGCTCATTGTTAAAAAAAAAAAAAAAGGATCATCTGATTATCTTTTGCTGATTATATAAATGCCAGAGAGCCATTTTAAGTATTCTAAAGATAATTAGAATAATTTATAAATGCCTTTATTCAGAGTAATGAAGGAACAGTGTGCACATTAATAAAGCATGTTGACCTTGTCAAAAGACCTTTTATAAATTGTGAGAAAAAGCACAGATTCTATTGTACCATACTGTTGTTGCCCAACACTTTAAGTAAGAATTAGTAGCTACTCTTGATTTCTGAATCAAAAGTTAAAGAATTCTTTGAATAGAAAATGCAGATGCCACAATTAAAACGGAAAAATTTCACCAAACGGTTACAAGCAGGCTTAGGTTATCCACCATGGGGTCAGAATCTCCAGTCTGATGTTTCTGAGATCAGCGCTTGTGTCTTTGGCAAGTTGTTGAATGCCTCTAAGCCTTGGTTTCCACATCTATAAAATGGGGCAATAATAGCCCTTACCTGATATAATTGTTGTGGGAGTTAAGTGAGGGAAAGTACATAAAGCACTGTGTGTAATTCCTAGCACAAAGTAAATGTTTGAAATCTGTTATGTCTTAAAGGACGTATATATATATATTTTTTCCTTTTTAGCTTCTGAGAAAGAAATTGCATGAGATGTCATACTTTAGGGATCAATGTCATGGATTACCTAGTTTCTCATGACTCACTCACCCACTCATTGAACAGAAACACATACCATCATAGACATATTTGACTTCATTTAGTTCACCGTGATTTCTTGGTGCCCAGCACAAAGCCTAACCCATAACTAGTTACTATCAAGTCATGTAGGACTCATAACTACTCCATGTGTGTCCGAGTAGAACTGTGCTCTGCAGGGTTTTCAAGGCTGATTTTTTGGAAGTAGATTGCCAGGCCTTTTTTCTGAGGCACTTCTGGGTAGACTTGAACCTTCAACCTTTTGGCCAGCAGCTGAGTTCATTAATCCTCTGCACCACCTAGGGACTCTAGCCCATAGTAGGGACATAATGAATATTTATCCTCTAATGGACTGATTAAGTGTTGTCATCTGGGTAACTGGGCAGCTGCTCTGGTGTGCTGGGTGGTGGCGATGATGCAGTGGTTCCCACTCTGGCTGAAGGGAGGAATGTGTTGTTTTAACGTGTTACACATTTTCCTGTTCACTGCCCAGAGCTCTGACCAGGCCTGAGTGTTCCCCTTAGTGTCACTGTTTATCTACCTACCTTACTCATTAACAAATGCTCTTAATGCGTTCAACATGATGACCCAACTATGGGCCTAGCATAACCAAGAGCAAGTGTCCTTTAGCCATTACTCGAAAATATTTTTATGACTGCCAAAAGAGTTCCTGACTTTTGATTGCTTTCCCACCTTTCAAGCCAGAGATCCTTAATGGCAGGTGACTACATTTTACTATTTTTTTCTTTTTCTATTTTCTGCAGAGAAGGAAAGAAGTTTCTATTTTTAAATACCTAAAATGAGGCAGTATTGGGCTAGGTGCTTTTACATAAATTATGTAATTTAAAATTCCTAATAATATGGGGAATGTAACAAGTAATAATTGCTTTATTTTATAATCCAGGAAACTGTGGCTCAGAAAAAAAATACCAAAGGTCACAAACCAGCAAGAGCCTAAACTGGAATGCCAACTGAGTTTTACATGTCCCTAAATCACATTATTTCTGTCCCATTCCCTGCCACCTCTATATTAATATGATTTTGATTATTTTCATCACATATTCTAGTTATCTTAAAGACAGGTCAAATGCTGCACATTCTTTTAAGACAATATTTCTGATAAAAATGTTTCCCTCTCTTTGATGCAGAGATTTAACCAGTATTCTAAAAGTAAAATGAATCTTACAAATCCTTAGGGAGAAACTATATGAGTGTAAGAGCACAGGATTTAGAACCAGACAGGCAGGATTACCAGGCGTGCATCCCTGGTGGGGCAGTGGTTGAGAACTATGGCCACTAAACAAAATGTCGGCAGTTAGAATACACCAGCCGCTCCTTGGAAACCCTATGGGGCACTTCTACTCTGTCCTATAGGGTCTCTATGAGTTGGAATTGACTCGACAGCAACGGTTTTTTTTTTTTTTTTCCTTTTTATCCTGGGAAATGTGCCTAATCATCTTTTTGAGCCTTAGTTTCCTCATCTGTAAAATGGGGATATTAATATCTACCCCAGAAGGGACATCAAGAATGAAGTGGGGTAATGTGTGTAGAGAACATAACACAAGAGCTCCAACAGTGTGCTTCCTTCAAGAACCATGGCTCTGATCTGAGGGGCCTAGGCTGGGGCATTCTCCAAGTGCACATGATCCTGTCTCAACCCTGAGAAGAAATGCAGTAGGTATGGGGTGAGAGACTAGGGAGGAGAAAAAGTACTCATTCCTGGAGGATTGGTTTTGGTGTCTAAGTTTTGTAGTAGCTTCTTCGGGATTGCAGATGTCTTCAAAAACTTGAACTTCCCAGTTGTAGATCCACAAAGAATTAATGCAAAGTGGAAACAAATGTCTACAAACATTCTTACAACCCATGAGGTCAACTAATTTTACTCAATTCCAATTTTCTTCATCTGCCTGCTCACCTAGTACTGAATGTGAGCCATAAGCCAATTTATCGACTCTGATAATAGGTGTTTTGTATGTTTGACCTTAAAAGTCAGAAATGTCAGTGGAAAGTTTTTTTCTTTCATAATAAACAGCAAAATTCTTCTGTATCTTCAGTAAAGAACCCAGCGAACTGCTTTTTGAAAAAAGATAAAACAATGTTTTTTATTTAGCGTTACCTTTAGCAAGATAACAGCAAAAGAGTACACACACATTTTTGTTTTTAAGTCTGTCAGTTTGTCACATGAATTTCTTTCAGCCACTTTACAGACCACAAACTTGGAGACAGAGTGAGAGAGAAATTTGGGCAGACAGCAAACAAGTTTTTATCACAAAGAAGACTATGCCTTCTCCTACTGGAAAAAAAAAAAAAAAATCAAACTCTTAGCAGGTGATACTTACAGACTGAGTCCTTGTAGTTCAGGCTCTAAGAAAGGGCTTAACCTCCTGCACAAACAAATCTGATTCCTTAGAATGTACGTCTTTCTCTTCCACACATCCTGGCTTGGGATACTCCTACTCCTCTTTCAAAACACAGCTGAAATATCACCTCCTTTTTGGCTATTCCCTGGATGGTACCCCAGGTCAGCTTCGAGGAGGTTAGTTGCTTGTTGGGTCCATACTCTTTCTTCCCAGAACCACGTGTGTGCCTCTAATACAGCTCCTGTCATACTCTCTGCCAGTGGTTTTTTTATGTGAGTGTCATTCCCATTGGATGGCAGGCATTCAGTTCAGTCCTCTGTTGCCAGCCAATAGCCCAAGCGCTGGGATATTAAAAAACAAACAAACAAAAAAACAGAAAACAAGTTGCTACCAAGTTAATTCTGACTCCTGGTGACTCCATATGTGTCAGAGTAGAACTGTGCTCCATAGGATTTTCAATGACTGATTTTTTTGGAAGTAGATTTCCATACCTTTCTTCTGAGGTGACTCTGGGTGGACTGGAACCTCCAACCTTTTATTTAACAGCTGAGTGTGTTACCCTCTTAAACAGCCCAGGGACTCCTGACTGGGATATAGTTGTTGTTCAATATAGTTTGCTGAATGGACAATCAAAATATTCACTGGCTCCATTATCTACTGTTTTAGTTTTTTATTCCTTGTTTTACTTATCTTTTTTCATGATTATTTGCTGATGATTCTGCTATTTGAGCAGGGATTGGTAGTGCAGCTCTTCTCCATGTAATGTTGGCTGGGTGACTCTGTTGAGGTTGGAGGATCTTAGGTGGACTCAGCTAGAGGAAAGGCTTGGTTGAGTGCTCCTCTCCCTCACATCCTCTGGAATCTCTCTCCATGTGGCCTCTCTCTAGCAGGGTAATTGACGTCTTACATGTAGCTCAGGGTTTCAAGAAATAAAAGCAAAAGATTTTAGGCCTCATAAGG
This sequence comes from Dugong dugon, assembly GCA_030035585.1. NCBI lineage: Eukaryota > Metazoa > Chordata > Mammalia > Sirenia > Dugongidae > Dugong > Dugong dugon. The sequence goes on from CM057465.1 coordinate 50,556,406, forward strand.
TTAGAATTGTCACTTCTGTCCCATATTGTTCAACAAATCACAAGGCCAACCAAAATTCAAGGGGAGGGGGAAATTAACTCTAAAAGGTGATGAAAGGTGACCATCTTAACAGATAATTCACTATGTTCTCTATGCATGGCTACCTCAGATCTAAGAGCTCTGCTGAGGACTGGGGCCTAGTCCATAGTCCCTAAACTTTCTCCCTGTTATATGACTGAGTTCTTATGGAACATTTTAGAAATACTATTTTGCATTAGCTTTTTGTTTGTTTTGCTTTGATATGTGTGTGGGAGGGCGGGTGTTATTGTGGTTATTTGATTTTTCCCTGAAAATTTCCTGTGACAAGATTTCTGGGTTAAAATTGTTTCTGAAAAGAAGAAATAATGACTGTCTTGATTTTATGAGTATTCTCTTATACATTTATCTAAAGACTTTTGTGAGTAGTTGTATGAACTAAAATTATGCTTTAAATTGGACTCCAAAGAGAAAGATCTCTTTAATAGTTGGTAAAGAGGAGAAACTATAATACTAAATGGGTATGACATTATACTCATCCTTGTCATTATATGTTGTTGTTAGGTGCTGTCGAGTTGGTTCCAACTCATAGTGACCTTATGTACAACAGAAAGAAACACTGTCTGGTCCTGTGCCATCCTCACAATTGTCACTATGTTTGAGCCGATTTATCATTATATACACCTACCTTTTTTTTTACCCCCTTCAAAGTGGTCATGATACCCTTTTCTTTTAACGACAAACTTATTTGTAGTGCTTTTTAAAAAGGAAATGGCTACATAAAATTAAGATAAAAGAAAACAATTGCACAATTATTCAAGTGTCTACTTAAGTTATTTGTTCTCCAAAGCCTTTGAACAAGACAACTTATTTAATAGAGGAGCTACAAGATACAGAGAATATTAGAGGTTGGAGAGAGGGACCCAATGATTATCTTGCCCAACACTTTCATTCTATAGATAAGAGATGACTCTGGAAGTTACATAATACAATATATGAAAAGGCAAGAAAAGCTATAACTTAGAGAAATGTGTTAAGACTAAAAATCACAGAAATCTATCTTTGAAATGTTATTTAACTTTATATATTACCAGTACTCCTGGAACAACATAGAAAGAGATATATGTGAAGGCAATTAAAATACACAGAGGTTAAATAAGTACCTTTAGCAAGAGAGGCTTAAAGTTCAGATTCCCCTTACCTTTGAATAATAGCTAGATAAGGACTCATTGGTTTAACTACAAATTATAATTTGGAAATGTTCATACTTTGTAAAAGCTACTTCAAGTGTGAAACCTAGAATGCCATTATTGATTGTAAATATACTATTTACATACATAGCAGAATGTGTATACATGTGTAAGTGGCCAATCATAAGCTTAATACAGAACTTACTTATTCTTTCATTCATTCACTCAACAAATGTTTATTGAGCTCCACTGATGTGCCAGGTAATAGTCTAATCATGGAGGTACAATGAACAAAACAGACAGTCCATCTGCTTATAATGAAAGTTTATATTCTAATGGGAGACTCAGTATTCTCTTACTTGGGAATGAAGCCTGAGTGAATGCTAAATATTCCATAACCTTGACTTCTCTGAGTGCAGATGCTATCAATTGGGAAACTACCTCTCATACACTCTCTGAAGTTGTCATACACTTTCCTTGTCACATTGTAACACTTCTCATTTACCAGGACTTTTTTTGTCACCAAATCAATACAACATAGATTTAGTTGCACTAATTGTAAATTTTGTTATTATTATCATCATTATTTATCATTATTCCATCAGAATCAACCCTAGAATTAGAACAGTAAGAGAATTTTAGAATAATACCTCAATAACTTGCAAACTGATACCCCCTCCCTGTCTCCTTTTAAACAATTAGTTCGTGCTTCTGTGTTTCCGTAGCATTTTACTTGTATTTTTAGTACAACATCTATTAATTCAATTATACAGTTTGTGGTCTGTATAGTATATTTGTGTCATGGATTGAATTGTGTCCCCCAAAAATAGCTGTCAACGTGGCTGGGCCATGATTCCCAGTATTGAGTGATTGTCCACCATTTTGTCATCTGATATGATTTTCCTATGTGTTGTAAATCCTATCTCTATGATGTTAATGAGATGGATTAGTGGCAGATATGTTGATGAGATCTACAAGATTAGATTGTGTCTTAAGCCAGTCTCTTTTGAGATATAAAAGAGAGAATCAAGTGAGAGACATGGGGACCTCATACCACCAAGAAAGCAGCGCCGGGAACAGAGTGCATCCTTTGGACCTGGGGCTCCTGTGTGGAGAAGCTCCTAGACCAGGGTAAGATTGATGACAGGGACCTTCCTCCGGAGCTGACAGAGAAAGAAAGACTTCCAAATTTGGACTTCTGGACTACTAGACTGTGAGAAAATAAACTTCTGTTTGTTGAGGCCATTCACTTGTCGTATTTCTGTTATAGCAGCACTTGGTGACTAAGACAATTTGTATCCATTGGTAGACAGTTGGCCTCTTGAAAGCAGAGCTATGCCTTATTCATCCCTTTATCTCCATTGTTGTTGTTAGCTACCATCAAGTCAGCTCCAACTCATGGCAATTCCAAGTAAAACAGAATGAAATGTTGCCCAATCTTGAGCTATCCTCACAATTGCCGGCATGTTCAAATCCATCATTGTGGCCACTGTGCCAATCCACCTCACTGAGGTCCTCCTTTGCCCTCACTGACTCTATACTTCACCAAATATGATGTCCTGCTGCAGCAATTGATTCTTCCTGATGATGTGTCCAAAGCAAGTGAGTCAGACAATGTTCTGTTCTGATCCATAAGGTTTTCATTGCCAAATTTTCAGAAGTAGATGGCCAAGCCTTTCTTTTTAGTTTGCTTAGTCTGGAAGCTCTGCTGAAACCTGTCCACTGTGGTATCTGAAATACTGGTGGCATAGCTTCCAGCATCCTAGTAACATGCAAACTACCACAGTACAATAAATTGACAAGTGGGTAGTGCTTTATCTCCATAGTGCCAGCCTAATTCATTCAGCAAACATTTATGCAATTAATATTTTATTTAGGACTTGATTCTTTCAAAAATCATAAGACCAAGCAAATATCTTGTGAGACAAGTAGTGTAGATGTTATTCACAATTTACAGACAAGAACCCAAAGTCACTAGAGCTTCCTATGCGCTGAAGGCCACAGTGCCTGTGGGGGTTGGACAGAGAATTTGAATTCACAGCCTATGACCCCAAATCCAGTGTTCTTTCTCTGAAATTGCATTATTTACCTGCAGATATCTGTGATTTTCATTTTCATGAGTGTATCTTCACCAATATTCCCTATTTTCTTGTTTTTCTTTGCTTATATTTCCTCTACTTGCTTACCCCTGAATTGAGCCTTCAACTTTTACCCTGATTCAGTATCTTGGCAGAAGGCAGGCTAGGATAATAACAAAAAAATGTTCTATTATTCTTCTCTAGGAGATTAGTCACCAGTTTTTTTTGTTTGTTTTTTGGCTTGTATACCTTTGGTAAGTCTTATGTAATAGAGAGTTACTCACAAGAGTTCCAGGGCTAAGAGTGTCTTGTTCTAGTGTAAGCTATCTGATATTTTCCCTTATGTAAAGACTGAGCAATTTTGAGTAAGGAGATGGCACATTTAGAAGATCACATGGCTGGCAACATGGAGGAAGAGAAGAGTAGTTACAGGGAGATTAATTAGGTGACAATTGTAATATAGTAACAAATAAATACATACACACGTGGACATACACACACATAAGTTCTGATATGCTTGATCTACATTAAAAAGTACAGAATAAAAAAATAGATAAGGAAGGAGTTGAGAAAAGCCATTTCAGGATGAGTTAAAGAGATTTTAGTTTTCATGGAATAAGATGAGAAAAGTTTTACTCAAAGTGTGGTTTTTAGACCATCTGAGTTTCTGGTTATCAATTCAGATATTTTGGGTGGTCTCAGACCTACTGATTCAGAAACCCTTGGGGGTGGGACCCAGGATTATTCATTATAGCATTGTCTTTTGGTGATCTTATGCACACTGAAGTGTGAGAGAACCAATAGATAAAAACAGTGTTTTTCAAACTACTATGTACATACAAAAGGGCTGGGAATCTTGTTAATAAGCAGATTTGAATTCAAAAGGTCTGGAGTGGGGCCTAGGAGTGAGTTTCTAACAAGTTCCAGGTAATGCTAATGCTGCTCTCCGTGGACCACACTTTGAGTAGCAAATTACTAGAATGTGTGGGATAACTGCTATGTTCTGTGTACCATGGAGGTGAGATGGAGAAAGTGGATTTTAAGATGTTTCACTGTGATTTATGACAGAATTCTCCTTTGGAACCTCATCAGGAAACTTTGGTAGAGATTTCAAATTGCTTTTCAATGCCTTTGTGGGTGGGTCTTTCGTTTGGACTGGCCAAAAGGCAGCTTGGCTTTATGCAGTTTCAGTTGTAATATTCTAGCTGGGACACCAAAAGGAACTCCATGTATTTCTGGTGGAGCCTTCTGCCCTGCCTTTTCTAGTTTCAAATAGTTCAGAAGAAAATGTAAATGGATTCTTTGTGCAGCACATGATCCAGGCTGGTTTCCAAATGTTCATCTGTTCTATTCCTGCAAATTAAGAGCAACAACTATCTTGCAGAGATGGTGGTCCTTAGAAAGTGACACAGCTGTGGGATTTAGATAACAGTTGTACAGCCAAGATAAGGCATCATTGGAATGCAGACTGCCATAGCCTGATTTATAACACACATACAAGGGGGAAAATCTTAAACCAAAATTAACTAAAATAACAACTTACCCAATAGGGAAAACAAAACAAAACATCAACCCAGAGATGCTTAGCCCCACAGTCAAGTTTTCTCAGACTGTTTTAGAAACAGGATTTGGACTATAAATTGACCTACAGAGATTCCAATTACCTCAGTTGTCTACAGAGCCCAGACTTATAAATTTGTGTCTAAGATTTAAATATTTACCCAAAATTAGTCTCAGTATTGCTCAATTCAATTTGACATTTCTAAATCCCTGGGCCTTATTCTGTGACAAAGATGGTGGACTTGCTGAAAACAAAAATAATTGTCAGTGAGTAGTAATGAGAAAGTGGTATTATCACAGTAAAAATATCGATTAACACAAATCTCAATTCGAACTCTACGTAAATATTTTCCTCTTTTTAATGGGGGAATATAACCATCATTTGCATATTTAAAAAAGAATGTAACAGTCATAATACAATTAGTCATTTTAATTAAATTCTGCTACTGGTCATTGTTGTTAGATGCCATCACGTCGGTTCCGACTCATGGTGACCTTATGTACAACAGAACAAAACACTGCCCAATCCTGTTCCATCCTCACAATCCTTGGTATGCTTGAGACCACTGTTGCAGCCACTGCGTCAATCCATCTTGTAGAGGGTCTTCCTCTTTTTCGCTGACCATCTACTTTACCAAGCATGATGTCCTTTTCCTAGGACTGATCCCACCTGATAATATGTCTAAAGTATGTGAGATGTAGTCTCGCCATCCTTGCTTCTAAGGAGCGTTCTGGTTGTACTTCCTCCAAGACAGATATGTTTGTTCTTTTAGCAGTCCATGGTGTATTCAATATTCTTCGCCAACACCACTATTCAAAGGCATCAGTTCTTCTTCAGTCTTCCTTATTCATTGTCCAGCTTTTGCATGCATATGAGGAGACTGAAAACGCCATGGCCTGTGTCAGGTACACCTTAGTCTTCAAGGTGACATCTTTGCTTTTTTAACATTTTAAAGAGGTCTTTTGCAGCAGATTTGTCCAGTGAAATGTGTCTTTCGGTTTCTTGACTGCTGCTTCCATGGATGTTGATTGTAGTTCCAAGTAAACTAGAAGCCACCACAATATGACAAACAGACAGACGCATGGGGGAAATTCTACTACTTAATGTCCCTTATATACATCTCATGATTTTCCAGACCTCCACATCTGTGTTGATGCCATTCTTCTTCGAATACCTCCTTTTTCTCATCCCTGTTTACATAAATCCTACTCATCTTTTGTTTTAGTTACCTAGAACTGCTATAACAAAAAAATACAAGTTTAGATAGGAATTTATTTTCTCACATTATTTTCTCATAAAGCTCAAATCAGGGTCTCCGTCATGTCCATTCCTTCTGTGGGCCTCTCTCCTACTTTCTAGTGTCTGCCAGGATCTTTAGTGTTCCTTTCCTTTTAGATGGGTCATCACATGACATTTTTCTCCTCCTACCCTGTGAGGCAGTTCTACTGTGTCCTGTAGGGTCACTATGAGTTGGAATCAACTCCATGGCAGTGGGTTTTATTTTGTTTTTTGATCCTGTGTGTGTCTGTGTCTATTCTGCTCTTTTTAGAAGATACCATTCAGATGTGATTACGTTTAAGACACACCCTACTCTGGTATGCCCTCATTAACATAAAACAAGAAAATTCCTACTTACAAACATTTCTTTTTTGGGAGACACAATTCTATTCATAACATCTTTCATAACCCACATCAAATAAAGATTCTCCATGAAGCCTTTTGGGATCTTCTCAACTCAAATTAATATATTCCTATCTTGAAGTCTCATTACAGTTTAGCTGAACATTTCTTATACCACTTCTATCTTTCTCTTTGGAATTGGCAGTTACTTAAGTACTTTATCTTCTGCTTTATCTTCTTCACAAACCCAGAAGTTCTTTGAAGCCAAATCCATTTCTGACTCATCCTTGTATTCTCGAGACCTAGCATGCTTTTGTCTTATAGAATAAGTGCTGGAGGAAAAAAAAAGAAGTTGGTTGAACTCCCTTGGAGGATCTGGGAGGGGAGCATACTTGGTCTTGATCAAATAAAAGAGATGCACAAGAGAGGTGACAGAGGATGGAAACTCTTGCTCAGTGCAGGAAGATTGGATAAATCAATCCAGACAATGAATAGGGTGACTATTGTTGGAACCTGGTCAGCCTCATATTCTTGGACTGAATGCAAAACTTATTATCTCAGAGTTGATTAAATTTCTTAAGGGTGGGCCTTGGGGAAAAGATTTCCACAAAATATTGGGTTTGTATTTGGAGGCATAGTATTTATACTATTGTTTCTCTGCCAATGTATATACCTATCTTCCGAACTTCCAATTTTGCTAGATTCGTTTGTGATTTGGCTGAAATGTTCTAGTACATGTCCTTAATAGGAATAGAAGTTATCTTGTTAGAATCAATTTGTATTCACTCACCAAATTTAACATAGGAATAAATAATTATAATGCAATATGCACTATGGTAAGGTACATAAGGCATTGCTATGTGGTTACAGAAGGAAAAAAGACTAATTTTAAGCTTTGGTGATCAAAGAAGGCTTTATTCATTTGTTCATTCATTTAATTAGTAGGTAGTTATTGAGTACCTGTATTTCAGATATCTAACCTCATGGAGTTTATGGTCTGGTTGGAGAGACATATATTAAGCAAATATTTACACAAAGAACTGTAAAATCACCCCTGTGAAAAGAGGTAATGAGGTATCAATGTATAGTGTTTGACATATTACCTAGCACCTACTAAGCAATTTTTAAATAAAAGTCAGCTATTCTAATTATTAGTTTGCCATCCACAGACAGTCCCTGGGTTACAAACATCCAACTTACATACAATCCATAGTTATGAATCAACCCCAATAAAGCCTATTATATTAAAAATTCAAGGTACATACAATGATTTGTAATAACAAACAGGTGCTACTTTGTGGCATGCATCAAAACATAATATTACTGTATTATGTTGAAGATATTTTAGTATATCTGGAAGTGTTTCTTTAATTTTTTTATGCATAGAGAGGTACAATATATACTATATGCTGAGATAAACATTTGACTGATGTTAGATTCAAACTGTACCTAACTGTTGTGATTTACAGAAAAATTTGACTTAAAGATAGACTTAGGAATGGAACTCGTTCATAATCTGAAGGCTGACTGTTTGAGAAATGTGGTATTATCAAACGTGTTTGAGTAAGGAAATGAACATGATCCAAGATACATTTTATAGAGCTTATTCTATGATTAATTTGTCAGAGGAATTGGAATGGAAAGTGACTATAATTGGGGAATCTCTCTTTTCTCAAATCCATAGTACACATGTCACAAATTTGGGCATCTGCAGTGAGAAGAGAGGAGAAAACATATGAGATATTTTATGAATGTGGAATTGACATAGAATAATTTGAAAGAGGGCAAAGGGATAAAGAGGTTTGGAGCGTGAGCAACCACGAAGATGGTGCTGATATTGAAACAACTTGGGAACATAACCTTAGGAGCAGGTTCATGGGTGACTTATGTCTTAGACTCAATGAGTTTGAGATGCTGAGATTCCCAGGCGGATGTTTTCAGAGAGTGGTTAGGGCTGGGGAGTTATATTTGGGAGTCATCTGAATAGAGTTAGAGATGAAATTGTTGGGATATGTAAAATTACTAAGGAAAGATTATAGAATAATGACAAGAACAGCACTTTGGAGATCCCCTACATTTTGGGTTGAATGGTAGGAAGGTCTGAGAAAGAGAGAAAGGAAGTTAGAGAGGCAGAAGTACCATGAATGTGCAGGGTTAATAAAGCCACAGAAGACAGGGATTTCAGGATGAGGTTTCAAATCTCCGATAGAGCTTGAAGGCAAGGGCAGCTGAGCAAAACTGTTAGATTTGGCCATGGGAGATTGTGGATCATCACAAGGACAATTTTAGAAAATTTGTATTGGGGTAACCAAGTTACAATGCTTTGAGAACACTTAGGAACTGAAGGCAGTGAGCATGGACTGCTCTGCAGGGAAACTGAGTGGCAAAAATAAAGATCAAGGTTTTATATACATATACATATTTAGCACGAAGAAGTAGCAAAGATGAGGAAAACTTTTTTCAGAATGTAGGAGACCTGAGCTGTAAGTATCTCTACGTTTGAGATATGTAGGTATTTTTCATGCTTTGTTGTGTATGGTACAATTCGCTGTTAAATAAACATTGTTCCTTTGTACTGATGGTTGAGGAAGGTGGGCTGTCTTATTAATGTGATTTGAAGAAAGATTCCTACTGGATGTTACTGAAAGACTAGTAGGTGGAATAACAGCAATAGAGCAATATAAACAACATGGAGGTCCCCGGGGGAAAGGTTCAGCTTGTCTTGTAAGTTGTAGTTAGGGCAGTTTATTACAGAGGCTGGCAAAGTTTTTTCGGAAAGGGCCAGGTAGTAAATATTTTAAACTTTGTAGGCAGGAGGTCTCAGTTGCAACTATTCATTTCTGCTTTTATAGTGTGAAAGCAGTCAATAAATAACATGTAAATGATGGCAATGGCTGTGTTCCAATAAAACTTTACAAAAAACAGATGATAGGCCAGATTTGATTTGTAGGCCATAGTTTGCTGACTGCCAGTACATTGGAAAGCAATGTTCTGTCATAGTTTGAAGTAAGATAAATCCTACCTTCACTACCTATCACCCAAGCCACCTTGAAGAAACTGCCTAATCTTTTTGTCCCTCAGTATTCCCATCCACAGAATAGGAATATTAATTAAATAGATTCGCTCCAAGGATTAAATTAATTACTACATGAAATGACCTTACAAGAGTGACTGGTGTAAAATAAACTTTCAGTAAATATTAACAATTCTTCTTCTTATTATTATTGGAGCAGATATGCTTGCCCCACAGGGATATCAAACCAAAATAAAATAAATAAATTTAAAAAACCAAACCCGTTGTCACTGAGTTGATTCCAACTGACAGCAACACTATAGGATAGACTACAACTTCTCCACGGTGTTTCCAAGGCTGTAAATCTTTACCAAAGCAGACTGTCGCATCTTTCTCCTGCAGAGCAGCTGGTGGGTTCAAACTGCTGACCTTTCAGTTAGCAGAGGAGCACTTAACCACTGTGCCACCAGGGTTCCTAGAGGGATACCAAATGTGATCAAAACCCTTAAAATTATTTCTTTCATCTCATCAAAAAGTGTTATTCTCAAACTTAATGGCTGAAAAGATAAAGAGATTAAAATACTTTAGTTTTAAAAACCACAATTGGATGGTAACATCCTTTATAATAAAAATGTATAAATCGTTTAAAATTTGAAGTTCTTGAGAACCCAGAAAAAGATAGATTAGCAGAAGAGGATTATGGGTAGGTTCATACTGTTGCAGACATTCTACATTCCTCTTCTCGATAAAGAGGGAAGCATAGCCATTTGGCTTCCCACCTCACCCCCTCCATTTGCTGTGGCATCGATTCTGACTCATGGTGACCCCATGTGTTTCAGAGTAGAACTGTGGTCCATAGGTTTTTCAATGTCTATAATCTTATGGAAGTACTCTGCCAAGTACTTCTTCCTTAGCACTACTAGATGGATTAGACCAGCTAACCTTTTTGTCAGTAGTCAAGGGCAAACGCACCACCCAGCTTAGCCTAGCTATTTGGCTAGAAGGTAAATAATGGCAGCAGGCTAGTGATGGTTAACTGCCTATTAGTATTTTATTTTACTGAATTAATACTTTTCTTTTGCCCTATGAACATTAGACAAAAATATCTACATTGTACCATTATGGCTCTATTATTGAGGTAGATGAAATCATCTGAAATGGTGAGTCCAGGAGACGAAATCATACCAGGTGCATTCAAAACTGCACCAAACATTGTTGACCCAATTGCATTTCCAAATTGTCAAAATTGGCTGTGGAATGGTAAACTAGGCCTCTAAAGGTAGTCCATTCCACAAACTAGAGATAGTACACCTTGACCAGACAGAAAAGGCCCAACCTGGGCTCCTGCTAGGGATAATGAGCAGAATAATAAAGAGATTATAATGTTACAGTGGTATTCTAGAATGTCAATCTATCATACCAGTATGCATGGGCCCACAGCTATATATAATGCCACTGGTATTCAAATACCAGCAGGGTCAGCCATGGTGGACAGGTTTTAGCTGAGCTCCCAGACTAAGACAGACTAGGAAGAAGGACCTGACATTCTACTTCTGTAAAAAACCAGCCAGTGAAAATCTTTTGAATAGCAGCAGAACATTGTCTGATATAGTGCTGGAAGATGAGCCACTCAGGTTGGAAGGCACTCAAAATATGACTGAGGAAGAGCTGCCTCCTCAAAGTAGAGTTGACCTTAACAACATAGATGGGCTCAAGCTTTCGGGACCTTCATTTGCTGATGTGGCATGACTCAAAATGATAAGAAACAGCTGCAAACATCCGCTAATAATTGGAAAGTGGAGTGTGCAAAGTATGAATCTAGAAAAATTGGAAATAGTTAAAAATGAAATGGAACTCATAAACATTGATATCCTAGGCATTAGTGAGCTGAAATGGACCAGTATTGGCCATTTTGAATCAGACAATCATATGGTGTACTATACCAGGAATGACAAATTGAAGAAGAATGGTGTTGCATTCATTGTCAAAAAGAACATTTCAAGGTTTATCCTGAAGTACAGCACTGTCAGTGACAGGATAATATCCATATGCCTATAAGGAAGACCAATTAATAAGACTATTATTCAAATTTATGTACCAACCACTAAGGCCAAAGATCAAGAAATTGAAGATTTTTTACCAACTTGTCCAGTTTGAAATTGATCAAACATGCAATCAAGGTGCATTGATAATTACTGGCGATTGGAATGTGAAAGTTGGAAACAAAGAAGAAGGATTGCTAGTTAGAAAATAAGGCCTTGGTGATAGAAATGACACTAGAGATCACATGGTAGAATTTTGCAAGACCAACTTCTTCATTAAAAATACGTTTTTTCAACCACATAAACAAAGACTATACACGTGGACCTCACCATATGGAATACACAGGAATCAAATCGACTACATCTGTGGAAAGATACAATGGAGTAGCTCAATATCATCAGTCAGAACAAGGCCAGGGGCCCACTGTGGCACAGACCATCAATTGCTCATATTCAAGTTCAAGTTGAAGCTGAAGAAAATTAGAACAAGTACACGAGAGCCAACGTACAACCTTGAGTATATACCACGTGAATTTGAAGACTATCTCAAAAATAGATTTGATGCATTGAACACTAATGACCAAAGACCAGATGAGTTGTAGAATGACGTCAAGGACATCATACGTGAAGAAAGCAAGAGGTCATTAAAAAGACAGGAAAGAAAGAAAAAACCAAAATGGATGTCAGAAGAGACTCTGAAACTTGCTCTTGAACGTAGAGTAGCTAAAGCAAAAAGAAGAAATGATGAAATAAAAGAACTAAACAGAAGATTTCAAAGGACAACTCAAGAAGAGAAAGTATTATAATGACATGTGCAAAGACATGGAGGTAGGAAACCAAAAGAGAAGAACATGCTTTGCATTTCTCAAGCCGAAAGAAGTGAAGAAAAAATCCCAACCTTGAATTGCAGTATTGAAGGATTCTATGGGGACAATACAAAACGACACAGGAAGCATCAAAAGAAGATGGAAGGAATACACAGAGTCACTGTACCAAAGAGAATTGGTCGACGTTCATTGCAGGAGGTAGCATATGACCAAGAACCAATGGAACTGAAGGAAGAGTCCAAGCTGCACTGAAAACATTGATGAAAAACAGGGATCCAGGAATTGATGGAATATCAACTGAGATGTTTCAACAAACAGATGCAGTGCTTGAGGTGCTCATTTATCTATGCCAATAAATTTGGAAGACAGCTACCTGGCCAACTGACTGGGAAAGATCCATATCTGTACCCATTCCAAATAAAGGTGATCCACAGTTATGTACAATTCCTATTTTGATTTAATAATCCTTTCAAGACCCATGAGACATATGGTATCCCACTCAATTTTTATGCCTCAGAAGTTCTTTGGAAAGGGGGTAGCCCTATTTTAACACATTTAGTCTCAAGCTGGCAACCTTTTGAAATGTATGAAAATAAAAAAGTCCTGAGTTGGAGCCTCATTTTTGTGTAGATTGAACATTGTCTTAGGTGATGCCTTCTGGATGTGTGAATTTTCTAAACTTTTGACAGGTTTGCCTTTATTTCTGTGAGATAAGCCTCTTCATTATGTTTCCCAGTTACTATGTTCTCAGGAAAATGTACTTATCGTGACAATAACCTATTGACAGTCTTCATTCAGTCATAGTGGCCATTTTCTCTTTTATGCCATTCATTGTTTCCAGGTGTTACTGGCTCCCTTCTTTTCTAGCTTCTGAACAGTAAATAATGACTTTCCAATAAGAAATAATGCATTGCAGTGGTACTTTTCAAGAGATTGGAACTCCTGTAAGTTATTCTTACCTTGCATTGAATCTAGGGTCCAATCATTGCTTCCACATGTAGCAAGTGGAATGCACTGCTGTGAGAAGTTCTGCAGTATTCCAGGGAAGTTATTTTTGCTTTTTAGCTGTTAGCACTGCTTTTGTTATAATGAAGAATATATAGTAGTGGTCATTTTCCTGAGATTAAGATTCCTTTGGTTTTATTTATTTTGCCTCTAAGTACTGCTTTTGCAGAAATGAAGAATGTATTGTAGTGGTAATTTTCCTGAGATAAAAAATCATTTGGCTTTATTTATTTGGGTCATAAGTACTGCTTTTGCAGTAAAGAACGATACATTGTACCATGTTTTGAAAAGTTTCATGAAAAATAACAAACAGGTTAAGAAGAAGGAAACTAGAATAAAATGTATGTGCAGTCATAGCCAGGTGCCTTCATGTTTTACTTCATCTTTTGTAGATTTTCAAGAAATAAAAAACCAAAACAAACAGACAAAAAACAAAACAAAACAAAAAAAAGATTTTATTGTTGACTCATATCAGCAGGAACTGTGTCAGCCAGGGTCTGCTGGGACACATGGGATCCCAGATAATGGGTATCAAAATCTATGACAAAAACTCTGAATTGGTCCTTTAATTAACATGTCTTCATTAGTGAAAACACATAGTATCAACAAAAAATTCAAAGGAGAAAATAATTGGGTCTTGATTAATGACATGAAAATTATTGACTCCGATTTCTTGTTGCAATATTCTACAAGGCTGACAGAGTGTATATTATAAATGAATGAATGCATGTTTATAGTGTTATGCATATATATCTTAATCTGGGTTCTCTAAAGGAGCAAAACCAGTGAAACATATAGAGATATATAGACAGAGAAATTTACTTTAAGGAAATGTCCCACACAACTGTGAGGAAATGGCTCACACAATCGTGGGTGTTGGCTAGTCCCAAATCCACGGGTCAGACCACAGGCTGAAGACCTCTGCTGTTTCACAGGGTTGCAGAGGCTTATGAACTCAAAATCTGCAGGTCAGGTGGCAGGTTAGAGGCCTCTGCTGACTCACAGGGTTGTGGGGGTTGGTGAATCCAAAATCTGCAGGGTACATGGCAGGCTAGAGGTTTCTGCAGGCTTATTTCCCAAGAACTGGAGATCAAGTGACGATGAGGGTGCAGGGTCAAGAAAAGAGAGTGAGCTTTGCAACAACATCCATTGATATACTGGAAGCAGGCCCCGTCCCAGAGGAAACTCCCCTTTCAACAGATTGACTGCTCACATCAGATTACAAAATGCAAGGTGATTTCATAGTGTCTTGGCTAGGCCAGAATCATAGCCTAACCAAGTTTACACATAACATTAACCATCACAACATATGTTGTTGTTAGGTGCCATCAAGTCAGCTCCAACTCATAGCAATCCTATGTACAGCAGAATGAAGCATTGCCTGGTCCAGTGCCATCCTCACAATCATTGTTTTGCTTGAGCCAATTGTTGCAACCATTTTGTCAATCCATCTCATTGAGGGTCTTCCTCTTTTTCGCTGACCCTCTACTTTACCAAGCATGGTGTCCTTCTCCAAGGACTAGTCCCTCCTGATAACAGGTCCAAAGTATGTGAGGTGAAGCCTTGCCATCTGTCATGGATTGAATTGTGTCTCCCAAAAATATGTGTATCATTTAAGCTAGGCCATGATTCCCAGTATTGTGTGACTGTCTGCCATTTTGTCATCTGATGTGATTTTCCTATGTGTTGTAAATCATGTCTCTCTGATGTTGAAGAAATGGGATTAGCGGCAGTTATATTAATGAGGCAGGACTCAATCTACAAGATTGGATTATGTCTTGAGCCAATCTTTTTAGATATAAAAGAGAGAAGCCAGCAGAAAGACACAGGGACCTCATACCATCAAGAGAGCAGAACCAGGAACATGTATCCCTTGGTCTCATGATCCCTGCACTGAAAATCTCTTAGACCAGGGGAAGATTAACGGCAAAGACCTTCCCCCAGACCCGACAGAGACAGCCTTCCCCTGGAGGTGATACCCTGAATTCTGACGTCTAGCCTCCTAGACTGTGAGAGAATAAATTTTTCTCTGTTAAAACTATCCACTTGTGGTATTTCTGTTGTAGCAGCACTAGATAACTAAGACACCATCCTTGCTTCTAATGACATTCTGGCTGTATTTCTTCCAGGACAGATTTGTTCCTTCTCCTGGCAGTCCATGGTATATTCAATATTCTTCACCATACCATAATTCAAAGGCATTGATTGTTCTTTGGTCTTCTTTATTCATTGTCCAGCTTTTGCATACGTGTGAGGTGACTAAAAATACCATGGCTTGGGTCAGGCGCACCTTAGTCCTTAAAGTGATATCTTTGATTTTTAACATTTTAAAGAGATTTTTTGCAGCAGATTTGCCCAGTGCAATGTGTCATTTGATTTCTTGACTGAGCTTCCATGGGCATTGATCATGGATCCAAGTAAAATGAAATCCTTGACAACTTCAATCTTTTCTCCGTTTATCATGATGCTGTTTACTGGTCCCATTGTGAGGACTTTTGTTTTCTTTATGTTGAGGTGTAATCCATAGTGAATGCTGTAGTCTTTGATCTTCATCAATAAGTGCTTCAAGTCCTCTTCACTTTCAGCAGGCAAGGCTGTGTCATCTGCATATCGCAGGTTATTAATGAGTCTTCCTCCAATCCTTATGCCCCTTTCTTCATATAGTCCAGCTTCTCAAATTATTTGCTCAGCATACAGATTGAATAAGTATGGTGAAAGGATACAACCTTGATGCACAGCTTTCCTGATCTTAACCATACAGTATCCCCTTGTTCTGTTCGAATGACTGCCTCTTGGTCTATGTACAGGTTCTTCATGAGCACAATTAAGTGTTCTGGAATTCCCATTCTTCTTAATGTTATCCATAATTTGTTACCATCCACACAGTCAAATGCTTTTGCAATGTTAATAAAACACAGGTAAACATCTTTCTGGTATTCTCTGCTTTCAGCCAAGATCCATCTCATATCAGCAATGATATACCTGGTTCCATGTCCTCTTCTGAATCCAGCTTGAATTTCTGGCCATTTCCTGTCGATGTACTGCTGCAACCACTTGTGAATGATCTTCAGCAAAATTTTACTTGTGTGTGATATTAACGATATTGTTCAATAATTTCCTCATTCTGTTGAATCATCTTTCTTTGGAATGAGCACAAATAAGGATCTCTTCCAGTCAGTTGGCCAGGTAGTTGTCTTCCAAATTTCTTGGCATAGATGAGTGAGAGCTCTCAGTGCTGCATCTGTTTGTTGAAACATCTCAGTTGATATTCCATCAATTCCTGGCATCTTGTGTTTAGCGAATGCCTTCAGTGCAGCTTGGACTTCTTCCAGCAGTACTACTGTTTCTTGATTATATGCTACCTCCTAAAATGGTTGAGTGCCAACCAATTCTTTTTGGTACAGTGACTCTGTATTCCTTCCATTTTCTTTTGGTGCTTTTGATGTTTTCCCCATAGAATCCTTCAATAGTGCAACTCAAGTCTTGAGCTTTCTCTTCAGTTCTTTCAGCTTGAGAAATGCTGAGGGTGTTCTTCCCTTTTGATTTTCTAACTTCAGGTCTTTGCACATTTCTTTATAATACTTTACTTTGTCTTCTTGAGCCACCCTTTGAAATCTGTTCATCTATTTTACTTCATCATTTCTTCCTTTAGCTTTAGCTACTTTGTGTTCAAGAGCAAGTTTCAGAGTCTCTTCTGACATCCATTTTGGTCTTTTACTTCTTTCTAGTGTCTTTAGTGACCTCTTGCTTTCTTCATGTATGATGTTCTTGATGTCGTTCCACAACTCGTCTGGTCTTCAGTCATTAGTGTTTAATGAGTCAAATCTGTTCTTAAGATGGTCTCTAAATTCAGGTGGGATATACTCAAGGTCATACTTTGGCTCTTGTGGACTTGTTTTAATTTTCTTCAGCTTCAGCTTGAACTTGCATGTGAGCAATTGGTGGTCTGTACCCCAGTCAGTCCCTGGCCTTGTTGTGACTGATGATACTGAGATTCTTCCATTTTCTCTTTCCACAGATGTAACCAATTTGATTCCTCTGTATTCCATCTGGTAAGGTCCAAGTGTATAGTCACCATTTATGTTAGTGAAAAAAAAGTATTTGCAGTTAGTTAGTAATTGGTCTTGCAAAATTCTATCATGCAATCTCCAACGTTGTTTCTATCACCAAAGCCGTATTTTTCAACTACTGTTCCTTCTTCTTTCCAGCTTTCACATTCCAATCACCAGTAATTATCAGTGCACCTTGATTGCATGTTTGATCAATTTCAAACTGTAGAAGTTGGTAAAAATCTTCAATTTCCTCATATTTGGCATTAGTGGTTGGTGTGTAAATTTGAAAAATAGTTGTATTAACTGGTCTTCCTTGTAGGCTTATGGATATTATTTTATCACTGACAGCATTGTACTTCAGGACAGATCTTGAAATGTTCTTTTTTACGATGAATGCAATGCTATTCCTCTTCAATTGGTCATTCCTGGCATAGTGTATCATGTAGTTGTCCAATTCAAAATGGACAAAACCATTGCATTTCAGCTCACTAATGCCTAGGATATCGATGTTTATCCATTTCATTTTTGATGACTTCTAATTTTCCTAGATTCATATTTTGTACAGTCCACATTCCTGTTATTAATGGATATTTGCAGTTGCTTCTTCTCATTTTGAGTCGTGTCACATCAACAAATGAAGGTCTTGAAAGCTTGACTCCATCCATGTCATTAAGGTCAGTTCTATTTTGAGGAGGCAGCTCTTCCCCAGTTATATTTTGAGTGCTTTCCAACCTGAGGGGCTCATCTTCTGGCACTGTATCAGACAATGTGTCACTGCTATTCATAAGATTTTAACTGGCCACTTTTTTCAGAACTAGAACACCAGCTCCTTCTTCCTAGTCTGTCTTAGTCTGGAAGCTCTGCTGAAACCTCTTCACCATGGGTGACCCTCCTGGTATTTGAAATACCGGTGGCATAGCTTCCAGCATCACAGCAACATGCAAGCCACCACTGTAGGCCAAACTGAGAGATGTATGGGGATCACAACATATAATAACTAGCTATTGAATTTTTTACTAGGTAGCAGATGCTATGATAGGTAGACTACAAATATTATCTGTAATCATCATTCCAGCCTTTAATGTAGGAAATATTACCCTGATTTTATAGACAAAGAAACTGGGTTTCAGAAGATAAATGCACAGCCTAAGGTCACACAGCTAGGAGGTGGTTACAAACGAGATTTACACTCTTTCCTCTTTTTTGGATATAAACAGGGGACAAACATAGGGTTGGTGTATAATTTATAAGGGATAGGAGGTAATTATTATTGGACATTGTGTTCTGAATTCCAGTAACTCATGAAATGACATAGTTTTTCTTCACCTTTTATGGAACTTGTGTTTGCCAAAGTTTGAGTTGGAAGAGACCTTAGGAAATTTCATTTCTGGAAACTGAGGCTGGAGATTTGTTCAATATTATCCAAGCTGTTCATTGCTGAGCCAGGACCATAACCGGACCTTCTGTGTCCAAGTTCCTCGTCTACTTTCCTAAGTCAGCCTTAAAATGTGTGTAGAAGGGTAAATCCATGGATTTCCTGGTGATTTACTTCCATTATTTAAATGGCTTTTCATTCTCAGCACAACATCCTTGTAAACCTTAGTGCACTGAACTCACGTTATAAATTTTGTTATGCTAAAAAAGTTTTCTCGGTAGAATTCTGGCTATTATGTGTTTGACTGATATTCCATTTTCCTTTTACAAGCTGACTGATACAAAGGCTCTAAGATGTATGGCATAAAAGTAGTTGTTAAAATCAAGAATGATGGTGTGTCAAAGCGATTTATATTGGCAATTTAATTGGAAATACTGCCATTAACATAAAACACTGCACTTGATATGGGTTTAATGTTCCTATTAAATAAGAAAGAGTAAAACTCCACACATTATTATCAGCATCATACAAATGATGATCAATACTGCAATTTTTTCTGCAGTGATATTTTATTTTATCAAGGGAGCACTAGTGACGATGATTCTTAGGGTAGTTTAATGTGTATCTAGAATGGCGTCCCAAAGGTGTTCATTTTGAGGACTGCTTGACTAATTAGGCTCAGCTTCTTCCAAAACCTAGCATTGGCCTGCTGTTTTATAAGGCACTGTTGCTCCTTTCACTGTGGCTAAACTTTAGAAATAGATGCTGTGGAGATAAAACACCACCTGGAATAGTTCTTCCTTAAAGCAGGACAGTAACATGCTTGTTGTTTTTGTGGTTTTATTTTAAACATTCCTAAAAAAGGAGGGTTTGTGATTTTCCTTCAGATTACTAGCTGACATTTTGGGGAAAGAAAAAAAAAAAAAAGGAGCACGGAATACAGCACTTCTGTGTGGTGGCAGCTGATAATTACCATAGCATGAGTGAGGCTCGATATAACCCAAGCATTTTAAGAAACATGGCTGATTACAGTGCTTTAAGAGTAACTCAATTCGCGAATTTTGCTTTGTTAGGCAAATTGAACTGTCTTGCTTCAAGGATCTCATCTTACTTCCTTCTTTTGCTTTCCAACCAAGAACCACCTTTCTGCCTCTAATTGCCAGGCTGTTGCAAAGATGAGCAATGTTTAACATTCAAAAGTGAAATGTAGAAAATCTTCTAGAGAACAAGTATGAAACTGATTCTCACCATTGAGTATGCCTCTGGAAAGGCTCCCTCTGAAATAGTATTTTACATCATTTAAGATGTTTACATGTTTCTTCAGAGACAGTAAGTAATTGCTTTGTGGCTAATGTAAAAAAAACACATATGTATATATATGTGTGTGTGTGTGTATATATATATATATATATATATATATGTATATATATGTATATCAGACTGGCTGGGCTCAGATATGTGCCCACCCTGGGAACTTAGAAAACTCAGAAAACCCTTGCTGTCAAGTCAATTCTGACTCACAGCAACCATATAAGACAGAGTAGAACTGCCTTATGGAGTTTCCAATGCTGTAGTCTTTACAGAGGTAGACTGTCACATCTTTCTCCTACAGAACAACTGGTGGTTTTCAACTGCTGACCTTTTAGTTAGCAGCTGAGCACTTAACCACTATGCCACCGAGGCTCCTGGGAACTTAGAGGGGACAGTTAATCCCACCTGCATGACAAGAAGTGGGGAAAGATGGTTCCCCATGAAAGGAAACTGGGCAGACTCCAAGCAATATATTTTTAACTAGTTATTAAATGTACATAATTAACTTTTTAAATTAATTGTACAGTCTAGTTGCTCAGTTTTGATTGCTGGAATAAAAATAAATGTGTGTATGAAGTGTGTGTATGTGTTTGTGTGGGTGAGAGAGAGAGAGACAGAGGGATATAGGTAGAGAGAGATACTAGTGCATGATCAGGACATGGTCTGAATCAGTTAAAGATGCACATTCACAAGAATTCAGGTTGTAGAAACTGCTCCTCCAATGAAGGACTATTACTCAAGTATCATATTTTATATAATGCATAAAAGTTTTTATTTATTCCAAGTAAATATCCAATTATAAGAATTCAGCCCAAGAAATATCCCAAACTTCTCCCTCTAAAATGGCTTAAAATACATGCAGTCAGTGGCAGATCCAGGTTTTGTGGAGTCCAAGACTGTCTTAAAGAAAAACAACACAAAACTACAAGTATAAAATTAGATAAAAGGCCCCAGAAAGAGCCTTATGGGTGCTGAAGCTGGACTTTCTTAGTTTCCTGGTAAATCTACCTCTATTTATGAAATGGTCTAGTTTCTACAAAACTGAGGTGGCAACATATCCATACATTCAGTGATTTAGTGCTTCGTCAGGGGTCGCCACAGTGCTTAAGGCAGAGCTACGTTTGCCTTGGAGTCCCTGGGTGGTGCTTGGCTGCTAACCGAAAGGCTGACGGTTTGAATCCACCCTGATGCTTCAGAAGAAAGGCTTGGCGATCTGCTTCCAAAAAAACAGCCGTTGAAAATCCTAGGGAGCACAGTTCTACTCTGACTCACATGGGTCTCCACAAGACAGGACAGATTCGACAGCAACTGGTTTCACCTTTGCCTTGATTGCTCACTCTCCTCCAGCACCAACCTTTTGTCCCACCAGCTCTGTCTTCACTATTTTTTAATCCTGTCTTCTACAGAAATCATGCAGATGTAACCCCGCTTTGTACCTCTATCACTACCTCTCTAAGCCTTAAAACTCTAATATTGTTAGTATAGCATTAAGCTAACTAACATTTATTAAATGAACTGCCACTAACTGTATTAGTTTTCCACGAATGCCATTGAAAGTGCCAAAAAGTGGGTGGCTTTACACAACATAAATTTATTATCTCACAGTTATGAGACTAGAAGTCTGAATTCAGGGCATCAGTGGGGCTGTGTTCTCTCTTTGAAGGCTCTGGGGGAAGATCTTTTCTTGTCTCTTCTGGCTTCTGGTAGGTAGTCCAGGCATTCCTTGGCTTACAGAGGCAGCATGACTCCATGTCTGCCTCTGTCTTCACATAGCTTCACATAGCTTCCTCTGTCTTTGTGTATATGTCTCTTATCCTTTTATCCACCACTCATATAGAATTGGGGCCCACTCTAGTCCAGTATGACCTTATGTTAACTGATAACATCTTCAAAGACCCTATTTCCAAACAGTATCAACCTCCAGATAGAGGTTAGGGCTTCAACATATCTTTTGGGGGAGCATAATTCAATCCGTAACACTAACCAACACTGTCATCACCTCAACATACTTAATAACAAGATGGAAGCTAATTGCCTACAGGCACACTGTATATTTTGGTTCCACGAAAGAACAAATGAAAGCATGCATGTATCCAATTAGGGTAAATTCTAAATTCTTCCCTTACTTTCTTCCCTAGAAAAATGTCAGCTAAAAGGGGAGATTGTAATGATGAAGATAAAATCCATGGTAACAGGTCTTACTGATTATTAAGTACATGCATTCATAGAATCTGTATTCCCTGGATATATAGAGAAGTTAAGAGATTAGTCAATGTATCAGGGCATTGAAATCATGGCAGACATTCTTTTTATGCTAAAAGTAGTTTTCACAGGTACAAAATACATTTTTACATGGTATTGTAAAACATGGGATGGCTATTTACCACAGGCCTTGTATATTGCTATCTGAGATTGTCTGAAATTATGAAATTTCCTTGAATGAAAGAACCTACCTAGTTAGATCTTTATGTGGAGACGAAACTCTAGGAAAACTGGTTCGTGCAACCCACATCTCATAAGACCCTGGATTAATCTGTGTGAGAATGCCAATTTATTAATTTATAATTATTTATAAATTACTATCCCTGTTAGTATAACAATTCAGGAGAACTCATTAACAGTTTATGTGGTAGCTTGATGAAAGCATATTAAGAGCAAAGGGAATTAATTGTTCTGAGAGTTTCATCAAGCTACAAGTGCCTTCTGTTGAACTGGTATTCTATTAGGATATTTTATTTGGATTTCAAAGACTGTTCATTCATTCATCTGTCCATGACACTATTCGCTTATTTTTTTAAACATTATTTATTGAGCCCCTACTATGTGCCAAACATTGTGCTGCATATGGGAAATACGATGGCAAACAATACAAAGAATCCCTGCCTGTGATAAACTTATATTTTAATTGTCATAGCTTAGCTAGTAAATTAAGGAGCCCTGGTGGTGCAATGGTTAAGAGCTTGGCTGCTAACCAAAAGGTTGGCAGCTCAAACCCACCAGCCACTTCGTGGGAGAAGACATGAAAATTTGCTCCACTAAAGATTTCAGTCTAGGAAACCCTATGAGACAGTTCTGCTCTGTACTATAGGGTCGCTATGAGTCTGAATCGACTTGAAGGCATACAACAACAGCACCTAGTTAATTAAATTTACTTTTCCCATGGATTATCAACACTTCTCTTTACCTTGTCTTAATAGTGCAACTCTTTACTTTCTGTAGTGTTTATTTCCATAAATTTTTCTCAAAATGTTCTAACTAGCTAATAAAACGCTTTTTGGAAGAATGGTTTAAGCTTTCCAAAAAAGTTTAAGGCATTCCAAATTCAAGACTCTTATGGCCCATACTTTAAACCCAAGGCACCACAACACAAATCAAAGTGGCAGAAAAATAAATCTGAAAAGTATTCACAAAATAAAGGCATTATTTCATAGTTGGTCAAAGCACCATTAAATATTGAGATCTATGTATTTTTCCCCCTTGTTGGAATGAGTCTAACATGGCTGCTGGACTGTTTCTATAAAAAGGAAAAAAATCTATTTCGAGGGGTTTCTATGGATTAATATTTGATAGTATGCTTTCTCTTTCTACTTACACAAAACCAAGTGAAATCCTTTATCTTGCCTGTTTCTATGTATATACATCAAAGACACCTATTCCTCTTTTCATGACTTCTTTGTCTACTTAGTGACTAACTGAAATTAAATTGTCTACCCTTGATAAGATCTAGTCATAACTCTTGACAATCACATACATACAAAATCATTGCCTGGTGTATGATGTTAAAAAAAAAAAAAAAAAGGAAACATCCAATTTCAGGGCACCTTGTATTTTCTGGGTTGATTCTGTAGATTTTTATCCAAGAAGTGAGCTTGTAAAAAAACTACCTGAGGTGGAAATGTATGAAGGCAAAGAGCTACAGAAGCAGCCCTTCATCTGAACACATCACCTCTCAGAAGCCACGACCTCTATGAATTAGATAAAGTAGGCTGAATGGCACAATAGCCTGAAAGGTACAGATACTAGACATCTAAAGAGACTCTCTTTTTTCAAGAATATACCTAACCTAGTTTAAAAGTATTCCTTTAATGGAGAGTTTAAAGGAAGTTCCTATTACGAGGTCGGTAACTCCTTAGTTAGATCTTCCGTTTGTCATTTTGGGTGACTTCAAATGGATTATTGTGATATTGTCTCTAAAAAGAAGATTTTTCCTTTGGCTTGCAAATAAATGAGATATTTTGGGAAGACCAATTCTCTGCTTTTAAGTACTACCTACTTATAATCTCTTGTTAGAGGCAGGACTAACATTTTAAAATGCTACCATGATACCATGATACTGTTGGCAAAGCTACTGGTGACAGCATAAAAATCTGCCTTCATTTTAAGAACTCTAGAGAATTTGTACATCTGCATAAGCTCTAGAGTTCCCTGCTTTGTGGGGGAAGAAACTGATGGGGAAGATGAGATCATTATCTGCTTCTATCCTGGTTTAAATTTGTGGGAAGCCTGACTAGAAAACACTTTTCTTCACTGCAGGTCTTCTATACTCTCTTGGTTTTATTACCTTCATAAGTGTCTTAGACACATAATTGTCCTTATAAAGGAATTTTTAAAATAATCATTGTTCAATCATATGTATTTGGTGCAATGTACCTTTCTTCATGCACTTATGGAAATGAACATTCTATTTTGATTCCAAGTCTTTCCATGCTGGTTAAGTGTAGGTTGAAGACATGCACAAATAGAATCATTTCAAGGGCCTTTGGTCTCTTGGTTTTTAAAGTTTTGTAATCATATGGGAGGAGTCCCTGGGTGACACAAATGGTTAAGTGCTGGACTACTAGCTAAAAGGTTGGTGGTTCAAACCCACCCAGAGGTGCCTCGGAAGACAGGTGTGGTGCCTGTCAACTTCCAAAAGGTCACAGCCCTGAAAACCCTATGGAAAAGTTCTACTCTGCACATATAAGGTTGCCATGAGTCAGAATCAACTTGACAGCAACTACCGACAACAACAGTCATTTGGTGAGAAAGGTCCTGGCCCAGGGAGATGAGACCTGAGTTCTTCGTCTCACACAGGCTACTCACTGGCTGTTTGGTGAGACTATGACAAAGTCACTGGACTTCTGGGAACCTCAGTCTCCAAGTCTGCTCAGTGACAGTGTGCACTTCTCTTGATGCTGTTGAAGCTATACCAATTCTAAGAGTCTACAACTTTCTTTGAGAGGTTACCAAGATGTAGAGTGTATGTGATTTTATTTCTCCTTCAGCACAGTTAAACACCTCCTGGAGAGTGACTCCTCTGTATTCGTTTTTGAGGGTTTCTACAGTTGCAAAGGTATAGGCAGGTTTTCAGATGGTTCCATTAATCTAGGCTGAAAAGTATCAGACTCATGGGAACAGTTTTTGGCTCACTGTCAACTACTTAATTAGTTTAATGGAATGTAAAAGAATGAGCTTCCACTCAGGTAAAGGTTTTATGTGAAACTGCCTATGGAAGGACAGAAATTCATTCAACATTCGGTCAGACTTACTTCTTAATCTCCTGAGGGTGGGATAGGGTGCAAGTCTGTTTGATTTTAATGTATCTATGCTAATATATCTATTTACCTATGCTTATAAACAAAATTCAACACACTGTTTATGAGAGCATTTGAATGCTGTACTCACATGATTATTTCCTTCTATTAGCTTAATTTTTCCTTTTTACAAAAATAAATGTGCTGTTCTAGATCAATACAATCTGGAAGAATATGAAAGCTACCTCCTTTTCTCCGTGAGCCTGCCTTGAAGTTGCTAAATGAAAACTATTTCCCTGTAAGAAACTGCTCAGTGATTTACATGAATTTATACATTGTTGGACTTATAGGAAGAAAACTCCCTTCCTGAGGTTTTCAGTATTGGGTTGAACTTTCTAACATTCAGGACTATATTTTATTTATTCTTTCAGCAAATATTTATTGAGTACCTACAATATGTTTGGTACTATTCTAGGCACTTGGAACAGATCAATTTTAAACACATACACACACACACACACACACACGCACACACACACACAAAGATCCCCACCTTGGAATTTATAATCTAGTGAGGGAGTGGGGGAGGCTGACAATTAATAATAGGTAAAATGAAAAAGTAAATAATATAGTATGTTATATATAAAATGTTGTTTTTGGTTGCTGTCTGATTGATTCCGATTCCATGGTATGTGTTATTAAAGTATGCATAATATGTTATGTGATAAATGCAATGGCAAAAAGGAAAAAAGAAAAAAAAAACATAGAAGAGGATTGGGGGATTAAGATGTTAGAGGAAGTGGTTTGTAATTTTAAATAGGATTTTTAGGCAGGTCGTGCTAAGAAGGTGACATTTGAGCTTGAAGGAAGTGAGAGAGTAAGCCATATGGATATTTAGACAAAAGTGTTCCTATGGAACAGCAAATGCAAAGACTCTAAGTTGTACAATGCCTGGAGTATTGAGATACAGCACGGAGACTAGGGTAACTGCAGCAGAATGAACAAAGGGGAGGCTGTTGTGGGGTGAGGGGTAGATTGCATGACATAGGGCATTATGCTAAATGTTTTCCATTTGCTTCTTCCAGATCTATTATTTTCTCTTCTGCACTCTACTCTGTGCCCCAGCAGACAGACATGTATGGACCCTGTTAACAGGCTCCCTCGCTCACTGGCTTCCAGGGGTTTTGGCCAATGTAAGTTACAGATAGGAGATCTGAGGGCTGGAGAAGAGTAAGTCAGAAAATTGATTCTCCTGGCTTCCTCTTTGCTGGTTTCTTGCCTGTTGGTTTTACCCTTTTATCAAAGGCCACAGCTGCTGTCAGGCTGCCTCTCCATGAAGTTATTCCTCTGGGCTCCCATAAGTGTGTTCTCCTCTTGCCCAGTTAAGAATAGGGGTGATGATAGCTCCTCACTGTTGCTAGCCTCAGGGTAGTGCACCATCCATTACTAATTTCCCTAAACCCCACCCTCACGTTTGTAAATAGTCCCTTTATTACACTCTCATCAATTACTAGTTTGTGCCACTGACTTTCCTTCTAGGTCCCTGACTGGGTATTATTAAAACATTGTAAGGATTTTGGCGTTTATTCTGAGTGAGATGGGGAGCAATGGGAGGGGTTGAGCAGAAGGGTGACTTACATTCTAAAATAATCTGTCTAGCTGCTATGTTGAAAATAATCTGTAAGAGGGCAAGGTTGAAACAAGGAGAACAGTTAGGAGGCTGTTGTAACAATCAAGGTGAGACACATTTCATTTGTATTTGGGTATATAGGCATGCAAAACCTGGACAATAAAAAAGGAAGACAGAAGAAGAATTGATGCTTTCAAGTTGTGGTGTTGGCAAAGACTATTCTGTATACCGAGGACTGCCATAAGAAGGAACAAATCAACCTTAGAGGAAATACAAGAACGCATCTAAAAAGTGAGATGGTGGGACTTTGGCTCACTTACATTGGACATGTCATCATGAAAGACCAATCTCTAAAAAAGGACATCATATTTGGTAAAGTAGAGGGTTAGCAAAAATGAGGGAAAACTTCAGTGAGATTGATACAATAGCCACAACAATGGGCTCAAACATACTAACAATCATGAAGATGGCTCAGGACTGGGCGATGTTTTGTTCTGTTATATGTAAGGTCACCATGGGTTTGAACAAACTTGATGACGACTAGCAACAACAATATATATACACTTATTCTGAATCAGTAATCAATCCCATATGCATTTCACAAGCCCTGATAAGAAAAACATAAACTTTTACCATGACCTAAAGTCCCCAGTGTCCTAAAAGAAGCAATTCCTACGTGCTGGTCTGGTTCTTTTGGAGCAAACTCTATGTATTACTAGTAGAATAATTAGTAATTATAACTAGAATTTTAAAAATTGAGTTAAGTACTCATCACTCATGAAATGTAATACCATTTTTCATCATAGGTCATTAGGTTGTTTGCTCTCTGCTTCAAGAATAAAATCTAATTTTTAAAAATTTTTCTTTTTTCCCCCAAATAGTTTTGAATGCCTACTATGTTTTGTTCTAGGCACAATGCTTCAAAGTTAAGAAGGATGAGATGGCAGTTGGAGGGAGACGGACATTAATAAAATATCGCATAAATACATAACAAATTTCAGACTGACAAGAGCTGTGATGGAAAGATACAGGTGGTTTGAGAGGCTGTAACATGGGGTCCTGATCTAGTCTGAGAAGTTATATGGAATATTATATGGAAGTTATATGAAATATATATATATATACACACACACGTATATGCAACATTTCTTTAAGAAAGCAATATTTGCATTTTATAATAAATAGAATTATGTTCTACCTATAGTAGCAACAGACACTTTCAGCAAGAATAGGAGTTCCCTCACATTTGGTATAACCATAATCTTTTTTAGTAATTGCTTCACTTTATTTGAACACAAATAGAGGGTACCTACTGGTTTGACCAAAACAACTGAGGTAGAATATCATCTACTTACTCATGGTTTGGTTGCAGCCCTGAGGTTAGAGTCACCCTAAGACCACTTTTATAGACCCTGTTTATCTTTAGTTATGTACATTACTTATTTCCTCCAAGTAAATCGTGTTGAGTCTAAAAGGGTACAGAATTTCCACATATTGAGTACAAACTCTGTTCCAGGCACTGTTCCAGGAATTCAAGCAAACTAGCTCTTCTCTCCTTTCCCCATAGCCCACATCTAATCTATTCTATCAGAACTTCTCAGAAAAAAAAAGAAATCCCCAATCTGAAAAACTTCACGGTTTCTAACTCTAGTCTAATATACTATCATCTCAAACAGGCTTGTTCAATAGTCTCCTAATTAGTCTCCCTGCATCTACGGGTGACCCCTGTAATGCGTTCTTCATGTAGCAGCTAGAGAGAGGTTAAAAAGTTAATCAGAGCATGTCATTTCTCTACTAAAATTTCTCTAGTGGATTTCCATTGCCCGTAAAGAAAAATGGCAACCCGTTACACAGCTGACAAGGGCTTGGCTGATCTGTCCTTTGACTTTTTACCACAGCTCCTCCTGCACTCGCCCTCTCTCACTATCATCTGATCTACTGCCATTCTTGGTACACTCCAAATATTCCTGCTTTGGAGCCTATGCACTTGCTCTTCCTTCTCTCTGGCATACATACTCTTCACGCAGATTATAGCATAAGTCATTTCTTATCTTTATATTGACTTCTAAAATTCTTAGAAAAGGCTCACTGACCATCTGATTCGAATTTCCAAGTTCTCCCCTCAATCTCCTACCCTCGTCCTCTAACCCCTTGCTCTATTTTTCTTTATAGCTCTTACTACCTTCAATATAATGTGGCTATTTGCATATTTCATAGAAAATAAGTTCCACAAGGGTAGAGACTTTTTTTTTTTATCACTTCATAGTCTCAGAACCAAGCACAGTATTTAGTACATAACAGTACTTCATATATATGTGCAGAAAAACTCACTG
This sequence comes from Dugong dugon, assembly GCA_030035585.1. Lineage (NCBI taxonomy): Eukaryota > Metazoa > Chordata > Mammalia > Sirenia > Dugongidae > Dugong > Dugong dugon. The sequence goes on from CM057465.1 coordinate 50,585,971, forward strand.
ATTGGATGATCTCATTTAAAACCCATGATGATCTTCAAAGGTAAATATCCAGAAGTCTGGAACCACATTTGGTACATGTCTGTGTCCCCCTTTTGTGCCTTGAACATAGTAGACATTTAGCAAATATTTGTTGAATAATAAGTGAATATAGTCATGAGCATTAAACTTCCCAAATTGCTGTTGGCAGCCAATACAATATTATAAATAAGTGCATAGTCCTTGTGGTTAGACCGGCCTACGTTCGAATTCCGTATCTGCCACTTGCTATTTCACATTGAGCCCTGGTTTCCTCACCTGCAAAATCAGGTTAATATTAGTATCAGCCTTGTGGGTAAGGTTGTAGTGAAGATTAAATAAAACCAGAAATCTGCTCAACACTGGGATTGCTTGTGTTAGGAATGAAATAATCCTCCAGTGTGATTTAAATGCCCTCCTTTGCTTCCCAGTAGCCCCTTGAGATTTCCTGTGGCAGAGCACTTATCCCAGTCAATTGATACTTTGTGTTGATGTGTTTGCTCCTTTACTGGGTTTAAAAAAGACTTTGAAAGGCATGGACTTAATTTTATTATATTTTAAATTCTCAGGACCAGCACACCATAGGTTCTCAATTTTTTTTTTAGTTGACTATAACTGAATTAGAGATGACAGTCCTTATTCAAGAATGACGAGAGCACTGTGATATTGCTCAGTGCCGACTTCAGTAAATCCTCAATAAGTACTGATAAGATGCAGACACCTACCTACAGATATATTTGTAGGTTATTAGCAAAATCCATTCTAGACAAGTTGTAAATGTGGGATCTTAATTGTGGTAACATAGAGGAGGAGGATGAACAAGGAAGAGGAGAGCAGTGCCTGCTGGATGACACCTTCCTCAATGCACACCTTGTCCCTTTCTCCACCACTATTGGCTTTTCCAACGCCAGCCTCCTAAAGGCTCTAGTTGGATCTCTTTCATCAGTTGCTAGGTGCAGCCAGTTGTGTCTGCTGAAGTAGTGGAAACTTCTATTCAACTTATAAATAGTTGAAGAGCCTGTCTTGGTGAAACGTGAAACGGGCAAATATTCTTTTTTCTCCTGGGAGGGTGGATCGGGATTCAGTGTATGATGCTGTCACATCAGCCACGTCAGGGCTGCTGTTCACGAGGCTGCACAGATATAAGTTATTCATGTGAACATAACAAAGGTTTAACCTTACCAAGTAATGAGCATTCTTCTCCCAAAGTTTGCTCCCTGCTAGAAATCTAGGCCTTTAAGGTCATGTCGTGGGAAGCAGGAAACGGACCTTATATCCTTTAGGGTCGGTCTACTTTGCAAATACTAAAATGATGCACTAAGCAGCCCACGGAAGCCCCAGGGAACTTATGCTGTCCCTGGGGACATGGAAGTTATCAATCTTTCTTTTCTAATGGAAACAGGGAAGATAATTTCAGTCGGAGATCATGTTTCTATCCTGGCGAGATATCAGGTGTGGGTTTTTTGTGCGTGTTTGTTTCTCTGGTGCCCTTAAAGAAAAGACGTAGGAGAAGAGAGATTTCTCTGAGTGATTTTTTACTTCTTTCCTGTACAATTATTATTCAAAGAGGGTATAATTTCATAGGTTGAATGAGTATTCGTAGGCGAGAGTTCTTTTACCTTTTTGGTCCTTGGCTTGGATAAGTCTAGAGTCTTTATAGTGAATGGCGGAAAAATACATGGGGTTTTCGAATCAGAGAGATAACAGGTTTGAATTCTTAGTCCACCCTGAGACTGTAGGCAGTTACATAACTTCTCTGAGTTCTGGGTTCCTTAGCTTACTATAATGGTGGAAATTAAAAATAACTAATTTGAAGATAGTTAAAAATGGAGAATTTTTGACAAAACTTAAGGTATGTCTGGACCAATTACTAAGGCTTTGTTTGTTTTTTGGTGAAGAAAGTTGATAATTTATGGGTCACTCTAAGAAACAGCTGTGGAATTGTGAGTGAGAGGATAGACTCAGGGCCTTAATTGCCTGGGTTCAAATCCCAACTCTGCCACTTACTACTGAGTGATCTTGGGTAAGTAACTTAATCTCTCTGTGGCTCAGTTAAATCACCTGTAAGGTAGGAATAATAACAATTCTTATTTCAGGGGATGTGGTGAAATTTAAATGAACTTTTGCATGTATAAACTTATAACACCTGTAACGAGCTTATAGCAGCACATGGCATGTTGTAAACACTAATTTTTTTTTTTTTTAAAAAGCTAATCTTATCAATTGCTGTTACTGTTTTTAGGTGCCATTTAGTCGTTTCCAACTCATAATGACCCCATGCACAACAGAACGAAAGACTGCCTTGTCCCGTGCCATCCTCACAATCATCCCTATGTTTGAGCCTGTTGTTGCAGCCATTGTGTCAATCCATCTCATTGGGGACCTTCCTCTTTGTCACTGACCCTTTACTTTACCAAGCATGATGTTCATCTCTAGGGACTGGTCCTTCCTGATAACATGCCCAAAGTACGTAAGACAAAGTCTCATCATCCTCCCTTCTAAGGAGCATTCTGGCTATAGTTCTTCCAAGACAGATTTGTTCATTTTTCTGGCAGTCCAAGGTATATTCAATATTCTTCACCAACACCATGATTCGAATGCATCAATTCTTCCTCAGTCTTCCTTATTCATTGTCCAGCTTTCATATGCATGTGAGGAGATTAAAAATACCAAGGCACACTGTAGTCCTCAAGGTGGTATCTTTGCTTTTCAACACTTTAAAGAGGTCTTTGACAGGAGATTTGCCCAGTGCCAAACATTTGATTCCCTGACTACTGCTTCCATGGATGTTGATTGTGGATCTAAGTAAAATGAAATCCTTGACAACTTCAATATTTTCTCTGTTTATCATGATGTTGCTATTGGTCCAGTTGTCAGGATTTTTGGAGGCTGCATCAGTACATTGACAGGAAACTTCCAGAAATCCAAGCCAGATCCAGAAGAGGATGCGTAATGAGGGATACCATTGCTAATATCAGATGGATCTTTGCGAAAGTGAAGAATACCAGAAAGATGTTTACCTGTGTATTATTGACTATGCAAAGGCAGATAACTGTGTGGATCATAACAAATTATGGATAACATTGGGAATTCCAGAATCTTACAATTAAGTGCAAAGAATCAGATGTGGATTCAGAATAAGGCAGGGTGCCCACATATACAGGCATAATAAGATTGAAAGCACTTTATTATCCTTCAAAAGCTGACAAAACTGAAGAATTAACATCTCTATAAAAAGTAATATCACTGCAACTTTTCCTTCTTTTCCCCCTCCTATGTAGAGTGGGTGAGGTTAGTGACAGACTGTTTTGGAAGGAGCTAGAAATATCATTTTGAAAAATGCTTGGCAACCAGTTTAGAATGATTATCTGACTTTGGGATAAGGGAGAATACTAAGGTATTCCTCTTACCCAAATTTAGAAATGTCATGGAGGCACAATGAAGCATCTCTCCAAAGCTGTAAAAATATGTTTTCCATATGAAGTGTTACCTGTTGTCTACCATTACTGGCAATTTTGAACCTCAGGATTACCCACTGAACCATGGGGAGACTAGCCAGTTTGGAGAACGTCAGGATCTCTTTCAGGTTTAATTCCTTCACCACACTTACGTGGACATTGTGTTTAGTTCCCCAAACTCGAATCTACCCTATGGATTATTCCAAATCAATCAAGGTAACTAAATCTCCCTTGTCATAGATAAGCCCAGTGTATACATCAATGAAGGAAAGGCTTGTTCACCTTTGGAAAAAAAATCCAGTCTTTCTCTTTTGCTAGACGTGAACAAAGAAGCCTGTTACTCTGTTTGCTGCTGGCAGCCATTTTAGAATAAGGCAACCAGCTTTAGGAAGAAACAATGCTGTTTGTATGAAGATTGGAGAGATGATAGGAACTGGGTCCCTGCGGGGACATGGTTTAACCCTGAAGGAGGCTCTACCTGTGTACTTTCTTCATTTGCATTATTGTAAATTTTCTTATTGTTAATGTAGTTTCCGTTATCTGTAGCCAAAAACATCCTAACTGAATGTGCTCATGACCCTTCCCTCACGCCACCTTATAAGGTGGTGGCTATGTATGCCATTGTCTTAGTTTCCTAGTGCTGCTGTAACAAAAATATCACAAGTAGGTGCCTCTAAAGAACAGAAATTTATTTCTTCACAGTTCAGGAGGCCAGAAGTCTGAATTCAGAATGCCAGCTATAGGGGAAGTCTCTCTCTTCATCAGCTCAGGGGGAAAATCCTTTTCTCTTTCAGCTTCTGTGGCCCCGGCATTCCTTGGTTCCTTGGCAAACTTCGAGTGGCATCTATTTTTCCCTTGTCTGAGCTTGCTTATCCCTGTGCCTATGCTGTTCCTTATAATTCAAAAGTAATTAAGTTTGGACATACCCTACAATGATATAACTCATTAACATGACAAATAAAATTCTATTTCCAACTGGCATTACAGAGGGGTTAGGATTCTAATACATATTTTGAGGGGACACAATTTAATCAGTAACAGCCATTGTGAGTGTCCCTATTAGGTTGTGTATAATATGTGGGCAATGACCATGTCCCATCCATTTTTTATTTCTCTTAACAGAGTGCCTTGCAAATAGTCACAATTCCACAATTTCTTGATAAGTAACAACATTGAAAGCAATATATTCTGACAGTCTTTGGCCCCCTTTAACAGCTGTGAAACCCCTACTAAGAAACAAGTTTACTTTTTTGATCCATAATCACAAAAGCCAATTATTGGTAGAAATAAATGAAAATGTGATCCCCAGTACCTTTTTCATGCTGCCCATGCAATAAATGGATATAAAAACCTTTTTACAAATCAAACCACTGAATTATGCTTTCATAACATGCAACCAAGTACACTCCCCCTAGCTTTCCCTCCATCAGGACTAATTTCAGACGGTCTGTTTACAGAGTGAAGATGAATTTTATTGGTGACAAATGTACTACTGCAGTAACAAATCAAGTGTGCTCTCAAAGGAGAAGAAACAAACTCAGAGAAAATTGGGTTGTCTCTTCTTGAAATCTAAAAAAGGCCTTGTTTCCTCCAGGGACATTCAGTATTTTTGTAATGACACAGAAAGAAAAACATATGCCTCTTGGGTATAGCATTAAAATAAATTAATTTTGCTGCCTTATTCATAATGTCTAATGGCAAACTGGGAGTGTTTATTTCTAGACTCCTCTTGCACATAAAACCAGGTTTTTCTGTGACCTCCATCTCCCTGAAGATGAATATCTGTGTCAACTTATAGAAGATGAAGAATGTGGTCTGTGTTCTTCTACTTTTGGCTTATTAATAATAGGTGAGTGGTCATGGGGGATAGCAAGACCTCAAAGCCCCAGGACATTGACTTCATATAGCTAGAATATCATCTTCTGCTCTCTTCTCTACTGTTTTTGGGGAGTAAAATGTCTTCTACTCCTTAGCAACATGTGATCAGACTCTAATGGCAGCTGTTATCATTTCTCTCTACTCAGCCTAACTTGTGGTCAGTTTTTTCCCCTGCTTTCTTCTGATGGAAAACCTGGTGGTATAGTGGTTAACAGCTACGGCTGCTAACCTAAAGGTCAGCAGTTCAAATTCACCAGGTGCTCCTTGGAAACCCTATGGGACGGTTCTACTCTGTCCTATGGGGTCTCTATGAGTTGGAATCGACTCAACGGCAATGGGTTTGGTTTTGGTTTAGTTTTTCTCCTGATATACCCCAGCTTTCTTTTATCTATTCTTCCATGACTAGCCTCTGCCTGCACACTCTCTCTCCTGGAGCACTGGGAAATTCACTCAGTCATGGGTATTACTTGATGTTCTCCTACTTGGATGTGGAGAGCTTCTAAGCCATCACAGACTTAGGTTTACTCAGTAGCTTCTAGTCAGATGGGGTCACTTTGGGTCTCCATTATTTTTCACTATGGGATATTACAATTTTAAGTACTTGACATTCAGAATGTTCAAAATACTGGAGGGCTGTGAATGACCTCTGCAATGGACACAGGAGCCACTGAAAAATTCTGAAAAATAGTAGTCCCTCCTGCAATTTCACCAGCTGAGAATCTTATTTTATAGAAAAGTGTTATGGTTATTGATGGAAACACCAACAAACAACAACAACAAAAGCAAAACAAAAAAAATCATTTTCGTATATAAATGGCTGCAATGTGAAAATAAGTAGATTCACACAAATCTGGGAATATTTTGAGGGTTCATAGCTATAACTGTTACATTTCTGTTTTCTTTTACTTTGATTACTTTTTTTTAAGTTATTCACATTGATGGCATTTAGCTGAGAAGCAATGTTATTCAAATTTGTTTTGAAAATAATCTCGTGCCCCCTCACCCAGGGTATACAATTCTTCCTATTAGGTTGAATGCAGAAATAATCTATTTAGTTGTGCATTGGGCCTATCTGAAAGAGCAATTCTTATTTGCAAGGCAGAGTTAAGCCTGGGCAAAACCAGAATAATCTCACTTAGATGAGAGATTGGGGACAAAACACCAAACAGAGATTCCACTTGAAACTGAATCTACCTAAAATCTTGTCAACTAGAAAATGGCTGATTTGTAGCCTAAATGATGGATCCCTTTGCCTTGGACTACCGTGGGACAGAGGTAAGTGGCCATATAAGGGAGTTGAGAATTATAGGGAAGAGACCTATATCTACAGGAGTAACTAAGCAGGTGTAGGAGGATGTGTCATCTAATCCAAAATTATTCTCTTATATTAAAAGGAGAAACTATTTTTTAGTGGGGGCAGGCAGTGATGGTTCAATGGTAGAATTCTTGCCTTTTGTACAGGAGATCTGGGTTCAATTTCTGGCCAATGCACCTCAGGCACAGTCACCACCTGTCCGTCAGTGGTGGTTTGTGGGTTGCTATAATGCTGAACAGCTTTCAGTGGAGTTTCCAGAGAAAAACATACTAGGAGAAAAGGCCTGACAATGTACTTCTGCAATTAGCCAATGAAAACCCTATGGATCACAATTATCCCATCCGCAGCCCTTCACGGAGATGGTACAGGACCGGGCAGCATTTCCTTACCTTGTGCATAGAATTGCCATGAGTCAGGGGCTGCCTTTACAGCAGGTAACAACAAAATCTCTTTAGTAAGAGTGTTAATATGTATCTTGATGGCATTTTTCTGACCTTGAGATTAAATTTTAAATCAAGATTAAGAAAAAGAAGTTGCCTGTCTTTTCATAGTATTTTTTTTCTTCCTCACTAACCTGTTTCTGTTAGTTTTAAATACAATTTACCATTTGACATGACTACCCAAATGATAGACTGTTTGTATTAAACACGTATTATAATTTATTTTCCCATATATAATTAGGAATAATCATTGCTACCAGAATGTAAAATGACATGTCAATGATAAGTAGAGATAATAGCAGCTGCATGCAAGAAAAGGCATACAAAATACCTGAGGCTTATAATTACATCTCTCTCCCCAGTCCTTGTATTTGTGTCATGATGCATCTTAGGTAGTATAGACCTCAGGTCATCATTAAAGTTACATGACTATTCTGCTAGGATTTACTGCAAATACTTAGGTATCCCATGGGTACATGCATTTTCAATAATAAAAAAGGTGAAGTACTGAGATAATTTGGGGTGCATTTTACCAAAAAAACATTTATTTTCAGGAAGCTTGGGTTACGGATCATCTTTATCTTCTTATGTGTTCAACACTAGATAATCACTCTGTGCTAGTCACTTTGGAGGATAAATAAAACTAAGATGCACTCTCTGCCTTCAAGGAACTTACATTATACTCGGTGGTAGAGACAAGACAAAACAGATGAAGCAGGAAATGATATCGTACCCTATCTAATTTTTCCTAAATTGTGTAGTCTGGAGCGCGTAAGTGTTGTAGGAATTTGGGGAGAGGAGATCAGGAGGGATGTGTAGAGGATATATGCTTGAGCTGAATTTTGAAGGTTACAAAGATTTATGTAGGTGAAGGAGTTAAGAGTTAGGTGCTAGAGACATTGCCAATGATTCACAGGTGTTTTGTGACTTAATCTTAATTAGACTTTCTTCTTATTATCTGAGCTACATTACATTCTCTCCTTTAACCAGCATTACCTAAAATATACAGACAATTGAATTTGGTTTCATCAAGCTGCTTGATAACAAATACAAAATAAAGATGTTTTTGTTTTATCTCTGTTTTAACTCCATGCATACATAGACCATATGGCTCTAAACTTCCTAACATTTTCTCTACTCATAACTTCGAAAGTTTTATACAATAGGCCAAATAGGTTTTGTATAACCCAAAAGCTTTCACTGGATTCAATTTTGGGGCAAAGTTTTGGCATGTAGGCTTGGCAGAGTTTTGCTTTTATTTCACTTGCTAAAAGTGAAACTTAAATGTAAAACAACATATATAACTAAAGTAACTTAAAAGAGACTTTATAAAACGATAGGTTGATTCACTTAAAATGTTCTGCACGCTTGTGTTTCAATTTAATGAAAGCCAGAGATTTTTGCAAAGATCCATGAACATTATCTTTGTATTTGATGCTAGACATTATTTTATTCTTGTTGGCTGATTATATGCTTCTATCTGTAAAATACAAATTGGACATTTTAAATCAACGATTTTATTGGAGTTATTTATGCAATATATCTTAATCCAGTCTTGCCTAACACTATAGCTAAGGGCTAAGTTTAATTTAAATGACTTAAAATGTTTTGTGACTTTGATTTGTACTGACTTGTGTAAGTATAGTAAGTTCCCTGAAGATGTGTTGTAATTAGAAAATACGACCTTTATCCCATCTTTAAGCTATCTGTGGTCTTTTGAGGCCTTTTGGGTGCTGTTCTTTATGAGAAAAATCGCTACCAGGCGTCCCTACCCATCCAGATATCACAGAGTTGTATTTTTTTTCCAGTTGCCATCAAGTCAGCTCCAAATCATGGTGACCTCACGTATGTGAGAGTAGAAATGGTTTCATAGGGCTTTCAATGGCTGATTTTTCAGAAGCAGAGTGCCAGACCTTTCTTCTGAGATGCCTCTGAGTGGACTCGAACCTCCAAATTTTCAGTTAGCAGCTGAACATGTTAAACGTTTACACCACCCAGGGACCCCATCACAGAGCAGTGAGACCTAAAAAGAGCAGACCCCACAGTTCAGGATGGAAGAAACTTTCTATGAGAGCTGTAAATACTGACAAATTCTCTTTTCCAACTTTGTAGAGCCATAATAAAGGTGTTCTTGTGCTATTGCAAGGAGGCAGTCTGGGAGAAGTACTCTGAGAGTATAAACTGTGCTAGAGGCCCATCATGGGATCATCTTTGGGATGAGTTTTGTGCATTGGCACAAGTATTTTTGTGGTTCCCATGACCTCATAACCACAGCTTATGTTGTCCAGATGTACCATGTGAATCAAATAAGAAATATGGTTTTTATTGCAGGCTCCTGTTTAATCACACTACTTAAACCTATTGGTTTAGCTTGGTATCACCACTCAATCATATAAATAATCTTACAGGGAATAAACTAATGTCGGGTTAATTAGTTAAATTATTATTGATTCAAGTCAACAAGTAACATACTACTTAATGCCAAGATATTAAGTATTATGGGGAATATGCAGATGATAAAAGAAAACCCTAACTTACTAGGAATTTTTTTTTAAAATTTTTTATTGTACTTTAGATGAAGGTTTACAGAACAAATAACTTCTCATTAAACAGTCAGTACACATATTGTTTTATGACGTTGGTTAACAACTCCGTAACATGTCAACACTCTCCCTTCTCGACCTTGAGGACCTTTTTTTTTGGTGAAAATATACATAGCCAAAGTTACACCATTTCAAAAGTTTCTACATGTACACTTCGGTGACATTGATTACATTCTTCTAGTTGTGCTGCTATTCTCACTATCCTTTTCCAAATTATTCCATCGCCATTATCTTCAACTCACTGTACCCTAGTCTTCCCATCAAACCTTTTGAGTTGCTGTTGTCAATTTGATCTTACAAAGATAATTCTTCTTTTATTTTGTACCTTAGATGAAGGTTTAAAGAACAAATAGTTTTCTTATTAAACAGTTAGTACACATATTGCCCTATGACAATGGTTAACAGCCCCATGACATGTCAACACTGTCACTTCTCAACCTTGGGTTCCCTATCACCAGCTTTCCTGTCCCCTCCTGCCTTCTAGTCGTACCTTACTAGGAATTTAAAATCTACTGGAAGGTATTAGGACAAATACCTACCCAACTGTAACAAAAAAGGGAGGGCTATGTGCTTTGGTGTTATGATAATATCCATGAAGAAGGTAGAACTACAAAAGTTCTAAATAGAGAGAATGAGAGAGATAATACTTCTGGCTTGGGGACATCATAAAAAGGCTTCACAAAGGAAGCAGAACCAGAAACAGAACAAAAAGGACGAGCAAAGGAAATGATGTGATCTTCTGATATTGCAACTGGCTTTTTCTTTTCTTTCTTTCTTTGTCTGTAGAGTCCCATTTCTGGGGATAGTTTTATTTAAAAAAAAAAAAATCTTCAGAAGTCTATAAATTAACACGTGCTACATAATAATACTTTCTAATATTTTGCTAGTCACTGAGTTTAAAAGCACAGTACAGGTTTTAATACTGTAGATATTTGGCTACATCTGACTCTGGGCACACTTTGAGAGAGAGATGTGAAGGGATTTCTGTGTATATTGGTCATTGGGCTAATTGTGAAGAGGCTTGCATTATAATTTCAGCTTGTTTTATTGTTATTGTCATTGAATCCTTACATGCTGGAGTTGTGCAGAAGTTGATGCCTTTTCCATAGAACAATAGCATCATAGGGCTTGAAAGTTCTTAGAAATCATCTTGTACATTCCTCCTCCACTTCTGTTGTTGCTGTCCAAACTGATGCTCAGAGAGGGACAAGGTCTCCTTCACAGTAGCAGACTCAGATGTTAACTCAGTTTCTTAGAACTCATTCAACTGGGCATAAAATAAGATACCTCATTAACATAGTTTAGCTTAACTGGTTATCTCTGAGCTCCTGACATGTATAGTACCTGTAGTAATTGTAGTAATCTAATAGCTTTCTATTTTGACCTGTTTTGTTATTTATTAAACCACTGTGAACCAACAAATAAATTTCCAAAATTGCAGTATCAATGACATTGTGATATTGGTCTCTACTTCCTGTTGATGGGCTTAGGTATTTATGAAAATAGTTTTGCATATTGCAATTAAGCTTAACTACCTCTAAAACAGTTCTAGAAAAGTCCAGTGTTGTTATAAAAGGCAGGGTTTCACATTTCTAGGAGGTTTTTCTGTTTGAAGACACACACACACACAAACACACACACACACAGCTTATTAGTACTTCCTTTGGTTATTCAAGTCTAATATTGTCACAATGATACAAGCCCAATGGAATATATCATAGAGGCAATTTCATTTTATAATTTTACTATTTATTTTAAGAAGGTACACTTATTCTCATTTAGTATCTTATCTATACGTAAGCCACATGTAAAATTTGTCTCACATTGCACTTTAACACATGCTATGTGTCAATAAATTCACTTGAACCCTGAAACTGTTGGAAGAAATGATTGCAGATAAAATTATAGGTTATTTACTTTAGACCTAGTCACCTCTCAGGTTGTTTTATGATATGTTGTATACACAAGCAAGAAAAAAAATAGAAGGCCACTTTGTTGTAAAAAAAATTCGATGGTTTCTTTTATAAAAACTTTTTTTTTTTATTGCAGTTAGCTTAGCTTCATAAAAAATCTCACAGGTAGTATTATAAGGCATTGGGTTTAGCAACAGGAGGAAATAGGATAATCTTTGTACCTTATGGAGACATGCTGATTGGTTGGAGCTAATTTTGTCCTTTGACTTGGTAATCAAAATCTTAGCATTTAGTCACCAATAAGTGATCTTATAAGAAAACATATATGCATCAAAGTTACTTATTGCAGCATCATCCATGAGCATGGAAATTATAAAAAATAAAGTTAATATCTAGCAATATGGAATTAATTGTAGTTTATAGCACATCCGTGTAAGCACATAGGATGGTAGAATCAAGAGTCACTGTAAAAATTTTTTCAAATATTGCTTTTATAATATTTGGACAAAAAGTCACATAATTTAAAAATACTAAAATAATTTATAAAATACAAATGCCTTTTGTGAACAGTATTATTAATGCTGATATTCCATACATCAGACTTTAAATTCATAAATTTCTTTACTGTGTCTGACTTTGAAATCAAAACGGCAAATAAACACAATTGTTTTGATACTAATAAAGAAGTTTGACAATATTAGAAAATCAACCCATGTAATCCACCACATAAATAGAACAAGAGAAAAGAATCACACGATCTTCTCAGTAGACAAAGAAAAGGCATTTGATAAAGTCCAACACCCATTCCTGATAAAAAAAACTCTCAATAAAATAGGAATAGAGGGAAATTTATCAACATAATAAAGGACACCTATACAAAACCAACAGCCAATATCATTCTCAATGGAGAGAAGCTGAAGGCGATCACCCTGAGAATGGAACATTATAAAGATGTCCTTTATCACCCCTCCTATTTAGCATTGTACTGGAAGTCCTAGCTAGAGCAATAAGGCAAGAAAATAAGTAAATAAATAAATAAAGGGCATCCAAATTGGAAAGGAAGAAGTAAAACTATCTCTATTTGCAGATGATATGATCCTATACATACAGAACCCCAAAGATTCCACAAGAAAACTATTGGAACTAATAGAAAGATTTAACAGAGTAACAGGATACAAGATCAACATACAAAGATCAGTTGGATTCCTATACACCAACAAAGAGAACTTGGGCTGGAGACCATAGTCTCGGGGGACATCTAGGTCAATTGTCATAACATAGTTCATAAAGAAAATGTTTTACTTCCTACTTTGGTGAGTAGCTTCTAGGGTCTTTAAAAGCTTGTGAACGGCCATCGAAAATATATCTATTTGTCCTATCATGTTCGGAGCAAAGGAGAATGAAGAAAACCAAAGACACAAGGAAAATATTAGTCTAAAGGACTAATGGACCACATGAACCACAGCCTCCACCAGTCTTAGCCCAGAAGAACTGGATGGTGCCCAGCTGCCACCACCCACTGCTCTGACAGGGATCAATCACAACAGAGGCTTCCAGACAGAATGGGGGAAAAATACAGAACAAAATTCAACTACACAAAAAAAGACCAGACTTGCTGGTCTGACAGAGACTGAACTAATCTTGGAGACTACCGCCCCTGGACACCTTGCTAACTCAGAACTGAGGCCACTTCCGAAGTCCACCTTTCAGCCGAAGTTTAGACAGGCCCATAAAACACACAATAGCACATGTGACCAATGTGCTTCTTAACTCAATCAAGTATATGAGACCAAATGGGCAACACCTGCCCCAAAACAAAGAGGAGAAGGCAGGAAGGGACCGGAAACCTGGACAAATGGACACAGAACCCGGCGTAGAAAGGGAAAGGGGGAGAGTGCTAACACATTGCAGAGATTGAAACCAATGTCACAAAACAATCTGTATATAAATTTTTGAATGAGAAACTAATCTGCACTATAAACTTTCACCTAAAACACAATCAAATTAAAAAAAGTTTGAGTGCCGTTTTTTCAAAGAAATTACTAACCAGTACCATTAAAACAATAGTATTATGTAACATTGTAAATCATATCATAAGCCTAGATTACAGTATGTACGTAACATCTCAATATAATGTCTATAAAATGCTGACTTTAACTGATGCATCTTTCATCTTCCAGTAGTTCCTAATTCTGCCCAAAGGTCTTTCACCCTTGTAAATATTGGCGCTTAGTGCTTTAGAAGGAAGGCAGGCACAACTGCCTGAAAAGAAAACGTCCTTGCTTAGTTTCAAGTTGAGTCTCTTTTTTGAAGTCCACAGCAGACACAATACTCTAAAAGCCAAAGTGCTTTTGTGAAAACAATGGAAGGAGAAATGATTTTATTCGAATTCTAAAAACTTGACTTGGAAAACCAACAGCAAAGCTTACCGGCTGAAGGTGGTGCACTTATACTCTGAACCAGAGACCAAGGAGGTGTGGTGAGGGTTTAAGGGAGGAGCTCAGAGAGGATTTTCAGTGGACAGCACAAATGCAGATACTGGAAAGGATTCTTCTTCTTGTCCCTTTGTGATGGAAGCCTAGGTCCCCTAGATGAGCTAAGGGTTCTGAAAGGAGGAGGGACTGGTGCCCCACTTCCTGTCTGGAGTTCTGAGAGGTGATGCCTTCCAGGCTCTGTGTCTGCATGGAGCTGCATTAGTGGAGTGGGGCTGCATTGGTGGTGTGATGCATTCAAACAGAGAGGGTCTGAGTTACCCTCTCCACAGCCTTACCCTAGAGCCCCTTCCTCCTTGGATACACCTGGGAAATCTGAAACATTTTCCAGGCCTGGAAAAAAGAAAACAAAAAACACTTGCTGTTGAGCTAGTTCTACTCATAGATACTCCATGTGCATCAGAGTAGAACTGTGCTCCACGGGGTATTCAATGACTGATTTTTTGGAACTAGATTGCCAGGCTTTTCTTCTGAAGCACCTCTGGATGGGTTTAAATCTCCAATCTTTCGGTTAGCAGCCAAGCACATTAATTGTTTGCACCACCTGGGACTCCTTTCCATGTCTGAGGGGATATGAAATGGAGCTGAGAACTGTGAGCCCACCTGTCTTCCAGGGGTCAGCAGGGTGCCGAGAGAGAGGGCCCCCATGGCAGAGGCTCAGGCTGGGGAGTCTCAGAGGACCAGTAGCTCTAGCAAGTGCTGAGGGGGCGGAGAGTCAGCGGAGCAACCTGATCAGAGCAATACCATGCGGTGCTTGAGTGTGAAGACAGAGCCGTATCACCTTCTGGGAACACCAAATCTGAATACAGTAGTCACATGCTGTACCTAGTAACCTAGGACCAGGAGGAAGAGCTATGCAGGCCAGGAGAGAGGAGGGCTCTCTGACCAGAAGCCCCCACTTTCAAGCTAGGATGATAGATAACCAACCAGTTTCCGTCAGTCAAGTCATCTCAACTCTGACTCATGGTGACTCCATGTATGTCAGAGGGGAACTACGTAAGTCCTGGGAAGTTAGATCTATCCTAAGAGAAGAGAAGAAGTGAGGGAAAGAGCAATTGCTAAGAGACTGAGTTTGAAAACAGAAGAATCCCTTTTCTACCATTAGCAGATATGAGGGCTTGAGGCGTAGGTTACTTTTAAGCAGAGAATTAAAGAACTATTTTCTGTACACTTGTCTTTTTGTGCCATAAGAAATGAATACCTGCTAGAGTTGAGTTGTGAAGTGTGTGTGTGCACACACATATATAAATCACAAAGAAGTTTTTTGTTAGCAATTTCCTTCCCTCAGCAAACACACTGAGGCCTAAATCATAGTAGATCAAGGCTAGACAGATCAGTGGTAAGGCTGCAGGAGGGGTGCATGGGGAAGCTTGGAGAAAGAGAGCTTGGCAGAATAGATTAGACATGGCCAGTAATCTTGGATTCAGTTTTTATCCAGATGAGCTCAAAGCTCTGGAAACCAGAGGATTGCTGGCAATTTGTCTAGTCTGAGGTAAATCAAGGTTAGTTTGGTGTGAAGGAGCAATCAACATGTCCAGACAGCTTAAGGCCAGGATCTAGGAATTTAAGAGATTAAAATATAAACCATGGTATTTGAGGCATATGGTTTGTTTTTATGTTTTCTACTTTCTACAAAAGCCAGGCACACAATTGTTTGGCTCCTGGGCACACGGAGGAAAATGTTTGCGGCTGGTTAGCAATAAAAGGAAGCAGTCCTGGTGATACAATGGTTAAGCTCTCGACAGCTAACCGAAAGGTTGGTGGTTTGAACTCACCTAGTGGCTCCGTGGGAGAAGGACCTGGCAACACACTTCCATGAGAAGATTGTAGCCTAGAAAACTTTATGGGGCAGTTCTACTCTGTCATATGTGGTTGCTATGTGGCAGAATTGACTCTGCGGCACCTGAGAACAACAGGAAAAAAGGGAACATAGTTGCAAGTGTGCTCTGGGACTGGATGAGGAGAGGCCTGGCAGGCACAGGGTGAGACGCCTAGAGTGAGAAGTATGTAGTGCAGCACAGTGGTGCAGAAATGGCGGGAAGTTTGGAGTCCACTGCATCTGGGTTTAAATCCTGGGACGTCTGTTTATTTACTTTGTGTGATTTTGGGCCAGTCAGTTTCCTCAACTGTAATGGGAACCATCACACTCATATTGCTGGGTTGTTGGAAGGAGCAGGATGATTTGTATAAAGCACACGGCTCCTCCTCTGGCATCTATCTGGTAGGGGCTTGGTATATGGTAGGTATCAATAGAAAGAGATACATTCATTCCTGGAGGAATGGTGTTGTTCTATCACCTCCTCTTTGTTTCCACCACTCTGTGTTAGTAACACCGTGACAAATAACAACAAAATTGGTGGCTTAAAACAACAGAAATTTATTCTCTCATGGTTCTGGAGGCTAGAAGTCTGAAATCAAGGTGTAGGAAAAGCTGTGCTCCTACTGGAGGCTCTAGGGAGAATCGGTTCCTTGCCTTTTCCAGCATTAGGTGGCTGCTGGCATCCCTTGACTCGTGGCTGCATCTCTCTCTGCTCCATCTTTACATCACCTTCTCTTCTGTGAATCTGGAACTAATATTCCTCTGCCTCTCTTTATAAGGACACATGTGATTACCTAGGGCCCACTTGGAAAATCCAAGATAAACTCCTCCTCAAAAAATCCTTAATTGCATCTTTTGCTGTAAGTTATATTCATTCTTTCACCATATAAGGTAATAACATTCACAGATTCTGGGATATGAAAAGTGAATACATCTTTGGGGTCTATTTTCTTCTGCCTACACACTTGTCTACGCCTTGTAGAAAACTTATAAAATATAAAAGCCTAACAAGTAAGATTTCAGAAAGAAGTTTGACTGCACTTAAAATTGGGTTGAGAAAAGGGTGTGTGTGGGGACAGGAGAGGAGAGGTGACAGGAGACCTAGTTGCTAGAAAGCCCAAAAGATGAGCACCTGAAATAAAATACCACCATATGGAAAAGTGAAAAGTAGATCTGGAATAAAAATGCCATCTTAAAAAAAATGCAGTGTCACTTACTTTACAAGTTATTCTAACACATTTATCTCTAAAGTGAACCCCTAGAAATTAAACCCTTTTTTGCTACTGATTTCTACCATAAAATCAAAACAATGCATCTGTGGAAAAATTTTCTTTGTCTTCTGAACTGAAAACTGTTTTCAAAGAGGTTTATAGCCACACGCATTCCCCTAGCATTGTATCTATTTGGATGCTACCATTGTAAATGTCAGTGTTTTCCTTAGTATAAAACCCATTGCCATCGAGTGGATTCCGACTCACATTGACTCTCTAGGACAGAGTAGAACTTCCCCGTAGAGTCTCCAAGGAGAGGCTGGTGGATTCCAACTGCCGACCTTTTGATTAGCAGCAGAGCTCTTAACCACCGTGCCACCAGGCCTCCTTCCTCACTATAGCCAATAACCAACCAACCTATTGATGTCCAGTCCATTTCGACTCATAGTTGTCTCAAGTTCCCCTGAATCATAGGAGTTCCTCCTTAACTGAGGAATCTTCCAACTATCTATTTGTAGCTCTTCTTATTTGTTTGTGCACGACCTTGCAGTTTCTAATAAAACTGTGCTTCTCAAGTGGCCATCTACATCTAATTTTTATATATGACTTTTTGACTTGAGAAACAAACAAACAAACAAAAAAAACTGTTTTCCTTGGTTTATTATCCTATTTAGTAATTCTATATTTGAAGCTCATTTAAAATGAAGGGTATATATGCAGATAGAAAAATGACTATTTTGTGTGTGGTCGTATTTGTGTCTGTAAGCAAATAATCTTACACATATTCTTAAATTAGAGCTTTATTTTTTTCTGATCTTGGTATCAACAAAATTGTGCTTTTCCATGGCATTTTATTTATTTTTAATTTCATAGACACTGTGGATTGTGTAAATGGTCAGTTTTTTATATGGATTGTTAAGTTTATTGCCCATCTATAAGAGTATAAGGAGATCTTAGCATATATTTTCACAGTAAATGTTTTATTTGGTTGCCTTTTACATCATTACTCTAATTTCTTTTTTCTTTTGGGCGTGTCCCATGAGTTTGAGTGTGTGCCTGTTGTGCACGTGAATGCATGTGTGGTTGTACATATCTACTTCAAATATTCCTCTTATCTGGTACTCAGATTATATCTACTTTTTCAAGGTAGCTACTGTAATATGTCCTTGTCTCAGTTAGCTAGTGCCAGCTGCTATAACAGAAATATCACAAGTGGCTGGTTTCAAAGAACAGAAATTTATATTCTCACAGTTTAGGATGCTGGAAGTCTGAATTCAGAGCACTGGCTCTAGGAGAAGGGTCTCTTTCTGTCAGTTCTTGGGGGAAACCCTTGACTCAGCTTCTCAGCACCTCCTTTCCTTGGTTTCTTGGCAATCTCTACGTACAGCAATCTTTCCCCGTTATTTTGTGCTTCCTTTTCTCTATATCTAATCTGCTGTTTTCATATCTCAGAAGTTATTAGGTTAAAGACACATCCTACACTGATATGACCTCATTAACATAACAAAGAAAACCCTGTTCCCAAATGGGATTACATCCATAGGCATAGGGGTTAGGATTCCAGTACATATTTTGGAGGGACACAATTCAATCCATAGCAATCCTCTTCGAATACAAATGTAATTAGATATACATTGCTTCTAGCACAATGATCCATGTTTCTTAAGCTATGCTTTTTTCTAACTCTACCAACAGTAACTTTGATGGCAATTTGCAGAAGTTGTCTCATAATTTCAGGTAAGACTTAACTTGATTAGGCAGCAAGTGACGTCTGGGCTTGAAGACGAGAAATTCCCTTTGTATGGATTCATTAAGATGAAATGCATTTGGGGCTTGCTAAGAGATGGGTCAAGCCAGCACACATCTAGGTTTGTCCCTCCATGACATTTGCACCATTTAATGTGGTCTCATAAACCCTTTTGGTGAGACAGCAAGCAAAAGCACTGAAGACATTTCCTAAGACAGAAACATGAGTGGCAAAGGCATTTTCCCTCCTCCTTTCCATTTTTCGCATCCCGGGGTTTGGCAGGGGTGAGTTTTGCTTTCCTGTAGATGATAATGCAATGCTGTAAAGGAATCAAATCAAGCAAGATTCTCTTTGAGCTGTAGACTGGCTTCCTGTTATTTTCTTGAATGTTTTCTTTTACTCTTGAAAACAGCAGTGAACCTTAAAAGCAGAGAGGCAGCTTTTAAGCTTGCTATCATCATTCAGAGCAATTTGGAACCAAGTTCTACCTCCCATCACTTCTAATTTTGATGTATATTCTCTGTTGGCCAGCGGCCAGAGCAGAAATCAGGAAATGGTAAATACTCATTTATTCCCAGATGCAGCAGTTTGTGCTCAGATAGGAGACAACATTTACAGCCATTAAATCTATTGCATTTTTGTGCATTTATTAGTATCAGCCAACAGTAATGTTGGTGATATCTGCACTAGGGATGGTCAATTTTTGCAAACTTTGCAAACAGGTTTGACATTCTTGGTGAAGTCCAGTAGTCCACACTTATTTTCTTTAGCCTCAAGTAAGATTCATAATATGAATGTCAAATGAGTTTTGACTAATCTGGTTTAAAACCATCTGTCCATGATCAGATATCATACGAGTAAGAAGCACCTTAGAGCTGGTATATCAAGTATTAGAGGAAACCAGTAAATATTAAAGAATATACTTTCAGTAGAGGAGAACTGCTTATCTGCTCTAGTGCTCCAGGAGAAAATTATCTCTAATTTTTATAGTTCCGAATGTCTCTTGGTAAATAGGTCAATCAAGCAGCACAATAGCTTTTTTTTTTTTTTTTTTTAACATGTAATGGACACTCAAATTTTTTCTTAGCCTTTCATGGGACAATTGGATTGATCAGTAGGTTGAAGTTTGTGGGAGAAACATAAACCTCAAGGTTGTCCGTATTTTACTACGTTTTTGTGCATATGGTATGATGAGCTGGTCTCAACCAGATATCACATAACTGAAAACATCTTACAGCTGGTATTTGACAAGCACTGAAAGCATTCAAGGCAATGAGTTGGCATAACTACGATCAGTTTTGGCAAAAGCACCGCTAGACCTGATATGGTCTCCCACACACACAACACCTGCTCCTGAAATCAGGCTGACCACTCCTCAAAGGGCAGCCCCTCCCCTACAAACACATCCTTTACATTTATTCACTGTAAATTAAAGACGGCAAAAAAAAAAAAAAAAAAAGGAAACATAGTTACTTAGATTTGGGCAAATACGCAACCATGCAATTAGCTTGAAATTACACAGGTTAAAAAGTCCACTGACTAGATGATCATTTAATGGCTTGTGATAAAGAATGCTTGCTTGCTTTCAAAACAGAGTCTAGAAAAGAGAATGCAAGGGATGGGAGCATGACATGAAAGCATACAGTAATCTTTTGGTGGATTAAACAAGACAGAGCATGTGAAAAATTATAGAGCTGATTCCAAGCAGTATATAAGTATACAATTTATAGGTTATACCAACCCCTGTACTTGGAAACATCAGACGTTTTTAATGTAGCAAATTTATGTTCACTAAAAGAATGGATCTTGTTTATCTACCATGTTTTTTTTTTTTTAATGGAAAATTACACCGATTGTTTCTTCTCTCATGCCCTTTAAACTCAGTGACACTACTAATGAGGAATGGAAGAACGAAAGGGATCCAACCTTCAGACGGTAATGACAGAAACAGAAGGAAAAAGTGATACTTCAGAGTCAAATTATTGTGAGCAGTTAGTTGAATTTTTTTAAAACGTTTAGACAGATACTCATTAGAATAGTTCCAAATATCATCAAATGATTGCTACGTTGCAATGCAGTCCTAAAATAATTCAGTGTATTGGTTGTATGACAGAGTACTAGATGCTATTAGGCATCTGATGCCAAGCATGGTGCTCAGAAGCAGAAACTAATCTTAAAACATTGCCCGTTTTTAAGGTAGTTTATTTTAGAGAGGTAAATGCAGCAGCTTTGTGTCAGACAACTTGAGTCTGAAACATGCAGCTACTCAATAGCTGTGTGAGCTGAGGCATTTACTTAACCTTTAACCTTACAAAAGTTCAGTTTCTTCACCTGTAAAATTAAGATAATAGTAAATCTACAGCATGAGATTGTTGGGAAGACTAAATGAGGTAACTCATGTAAAGCCTAAAACGATGCTCAGCACATTATAATGGCTCGATGAATGTTAGCTAGAATTACTGTTGCTATGCCTGCTTAAACACTAATTTTCAAAGGAGCCACCCAGAGCTTGAACGTAATTTGTGAATTGAGCTATGATGCCGATGAAATCACAAAGGGTTTGTTTATCTTGTTTGTATTTGCAAGAAAAGGGAAAATGATGTCAAACATTTGTCTGCATGTTATGTGAGACAGGTATTATCTGTGTTGGTTCTTGGCACACTTGATACTTCCTTCTTTGTTCTACCAAGTATTGCAGGCTGGAAGTCTGGGAACTATGTATTTCCCAGTTTCCTTTGCTGGCACGTTTCTGAATTTGTGTTAATTTCTGTCATTGATATATACTTGTGTAATATTTGGAAAGTAAAAGAGAGGCAGAAACAATGATGTGTTGGAGCTGCCTCACAACAGCTCTCAAGAACCAGTTGGTACATCTCTTTCCAATTCTGCATTCAGTGATATTAGACCAGTAACTAGAAATTGACCATGGTGGGAGTATTTACTTTACATCATGGAAAATGGCAAGTGCTTGCTACCCTATGGAGGAGGAGCCCTGGTGATGCAGTGGTTAAGTGCTCAGCTGCTAACCAAAAGGTTGGTGGTTTGAACCCACCATCTGCTCCACAGAAGAAAGACGTGTAAGTCTGCTTCTGTAAAGATTAGTCTTAGAAACCCTATGGGGCAGTTCTACTCTGTCCTGTAGTATCGCTATGAGTCGGAATCAACTCAACAGCTATGGGTACCCTATAGAGGAAGGAGCCCTGGTGACACACTGGTTAAGTGCTCAGCTGCTAATTGAAGGGTCCGTAGTCTGAACCCACCAGTGGCACTGTGGGAGAAAGGACCTGGTGATCTACTCCTGTAAAGATTTGCATCCTAGTAAACTGTCATGGTTTGAATTATGTCTCCCAAAAAATGTGTATATCAGTTTGGCTGGGCCATGATTCCTGGTACTGTATGATTTTCCTGTATGTTGTAAACCTGCCTCTATGATGTTAATAAGGGAGGATGGGTGGCAGTTGTGTTAGTAAGGTAGGACCTGATCTACAAGACTGGATTGTGTCCTGAGGCAATCTCTTGAGATATAAAAGACAGAAGTGAGCAGCGAGACAGGGAGACCTCATACCATCAAGAAAGCAGTGCCGGGGAGAGTTCCGGCAAAATGGCGCTCTAGGCAGAAGCACCACGCTGTCCCTCCACAGCAAAGATCCAAAAAACTAAGCCGAACAGAGAATACAACAATCCTGAAACCCTAAAACATCAAATGAAGAGATAAAGAATTCAGCCAAGCACCAAATGGAGTGAGAAAACTGACAGAGAATGGAGAGCGAGGAGAGATTCATGCAGAGGTCCCCTACCAGCTAACGCAGCATGGATCCACCGTCTTGGACTCCTATCGGAGACCAACAAATGGGGGTACGAGAAAGCAGCCTCACGGAGCATCCAGCGGGAGACAAAACAACCAGTAATTTGCAGTGTGCGCTTTCCCACCCCCCACCCCTCTTCGCCCGGGCTCAGCCTCCTCTGCTTCCAGCGGCCATGGTCTCTTGACCAGGAAGCCCCGGCTGCTTGGATTCCACACACCCAAGCGGGCGGCTCTCTGGGTGCCATTTGTTGGCTGTTGGTGTTGCTTTTTTCCACTTCTTTTGATTTCTTCCTTGCCTCTGGCCATCTCCCCCTCCTTTCACTCGAGTGTCTCTCCCTGTGCGTCATCTTTGCTTCTTCCTGAGGGGCTGCAGAGTGCCGGCAATTTGTGATATATGCTTTCCCACTTTCTACCCTTCTTCGCCCATACTCAACCCCCTCCGCTTCCCGTGGACACAGTCTCTTGTCTAGAAACACCAGCCAGCATTAGCTGGCTCTCTGAGTGCCGTTTGTTGGCTGCTAGTGTTGCTTTTTTTTTCTGCTTCTTTTGATTTCTCACTTGCCTCTCGCCACCTCCCCCTCCTTTCACTCGAGTGCCTGGCTCTGTGTGCCATCTTTGCTTCTTCCTGAGGGGCTGCAGAGTACCGCAATTTGTGATATACGCTTTCCCACTCTCTACCCTTCTTCACCCACACTCGGCCTCCACTGCTTCCTGTGGACACAGTCTCTTGTCCACAAACACCAGCCCGCACTAGCTGGCTCTCTGAGTGCCATTTGTTGGCTGCTGGTGTTGCTTTTTTTTTTTCCCCCTGCTTCTTTTGATTTCTTGCTTGCTTCTCGCCGCCTCCCCCTCCTTTCTCTAGAGTGCCTGGCTCCGTGCGCCATCTTTGCTTCTTCCTGAGGGGCTGCAGAACTCCATTTGAGTGTGGAGCTGCTTCCTGGTCTGGGCTACCGCGCTGGTGGGATCCCGGGGCTTTTGTTTGTTTTGAATTGTTTGTTTGTTTCCTTTTCCTTTTCTTGAGTTGGGAGTTCTTTCTGGCCAGGTGGAGCTGCATGGCAAGGAACTCCCCTGCAGCTTCCACAGACATGCAGAGGGATCCCTGAGAGCATTTCTTTTTTTGTTGGTTTCTTTTCTTCTGTTTTTTTGGGCAGGCTTTCTTGTTCTTTTTTTTTTTTAATTTGTTTTGTTTTGTTTTCCCTCTTTTTCCCTTTTTGTCTTTCTTCATTGCTCAGTGTCTCATCTCTCTATATCTTCCTTCTTATTCTGATCCCTGAATACCAGGCGTTGTATACCTCTATGCCTTCTAGCCAGGCTGTACTGCAACACCTGAGTGAGACTTCCCCAGACCTCATAGCTGCATCAGTGGGATCCCTGGGAACTTTGCGGTTCTTTAACCTTTCTGATTTTTATTTATTCATTCTTTTCTTTTCTTCCTCTTCCCCTTTCTGTTTTTCTCCATTTCACAGTCTCTCATCTCTCCATTCCAACGGCAAGCTCCCCTAGCATTCTTTTTTGTTTGTTTGTATATTTTTGGCTCCTGTTCTTCTCTCCTCTCTCCCATATCCATCTTAGCTCCACACATAACAATCTCCCCACTGCATCCTGCCTACCTGCACCGTGCGCTTGACATCACACCACCAAGCAGTACAGGCACGGCCTACTGGAACCTGCCCTGCACTGATTACCAACCTGCTCTGGTGGCTGTAGTAAGTGCCACAAACAACCTGTCCCAGTAACTCCTCTTCAGCTAGACCTGCCATGCTGTATCATATCTGAGAGACTGACCATGCCAGTTGGAGAAGGAGGCGAAAAGTATTGAGCACACAGATGAGCAAACAACAAAGAACACACATTCCGCCTGCTCAGACATAGTCAAATTTTTTTTTAAAAAAAGGTATGAAACAAACAAATCTACAATCGATAAATGAGAAAAATAACTACTGAATGCTGTGAAGATAGCAGACAATACCAAAACATTTACAAAAACAGGACAGGATGGTTCCAGTAGGCGTCCAAAATAAAACACCAGATGACTCTCCTCTGGAAGAAAATGCACTAGAACTACCTGATAGGGAATTCAAATCTCTAATTCTTGGAATTCTCCAAGAACTGAGGCAAAAAGCTGACAAACATGAGGAAAAAATAGACAAATTCATGGAAAATACAGACAAAAAATTGGAATAATTCAGGAAGATGATGCAGGAACAAAATGCCAAAATAAATTCACAACTAGAAATTATACAAAAACAACAATTAGAAATCCAAAAGATAAATAACAAGATTTCAGAAATGGTCGGTGTCATAGAAGGGCTGAGAAGCAGATTTGAAACAGTGGAAGACAGGATCAGTGGAATTGAAGACAAACACTTGGATACAACTCTGTTTGAGGAAAACTCAGAAAAAAAACAAAGAAAAATGAAGAGACCCTGAGAGTTCTGTGGGACACAATTAAAAGCAAAAATTTACGAGTGATTGGAATTCCAGAACGGGGAGAAAACAGAAAACACAGAGAGGATCATTGAGGAACTGCTGACAGAAAACTTCCCCAGTATCATGAAAGATGAAAAGCTGGCCATCCAAGAAGCTCAACGAACCCCATATAGAAGAGACCCCAAAAGAAAATCACCAAGGCATATCATATTCACTCTCACCAAAACCAAAGACAAACAAAGAATCCTGAGAGCAGCTAGTGAAAAACAAGAAGTCATAGACAGAGGAGAAACAATAAGACTAAGCTCAGATTATTTGGCAGAAACCATGCAGGCAAGAAGGCAATGGGATGACATACATAAAATCTTGAAAGAAAAAACTTGGCAGCCAAGAATAATATATCCTGCAAAACTCTCGTTCAAATATGATGGTGAAATTAGGTCCTTTCCAGATAAACAGAAATTAAGGGAATATGTAAAAGTCAAACCAAACTTACAAGAATTATTAAAGGGAGTTCTTTGATCTGAGGACAAACAGCTTTAGTTCACAGGCAGAACCTAGGACGCAGGATCGTAACAGCCAGATACCAATCTAGGAAATGAACTCTCGAGGACTATCCAAAACCAAAAGAAATACAACAGGGAATCAGAGCAGTTAATCAATAAATGACAACAACATCAAAACAATAAAAGAGGAAATAAACGGCATAGGTATAGAACCTTCTGATGGAGAGGAAGGCAAGGCGATACCAAGTAATGGTAGACTGCTTCAAACTTAGAAAGAAAAGGGTAAAATTCATGGTAACCACAAAGAAAGTTAACAAACCAACTCATAAAAATAAAGACAGAAAACATAAAGTCTCAACAAAAACAAAACATACAAAAACAAAAGAAATGAAAAAAAGAAAGCAGTGCCGGGAGCAGAGCGTGTCCTGTGGACTGGGGTCCCTGCACAGAGAAGCTCCTAGTGTGGGGGAACACTGATGAGAAGGCCGAGAGAGAGAAAGCCTTCCGCTGGAGCTGACACCTTGAATTTGGACTTTTAGCCTACTTTACTGTAAGGAAATAAGCTTCTCTTCATTAAAACCATCCACTTCTGGTATTTCTGTTATGGCAGCACTAGATGACTAAGACATAAACCCTATGGGATAGTTCTACTCTGTCCTATAAGGTTGTTATGAGTCAGAATTGACTCAATCGCACACAACAACAACCCTATGGAGCAGTTCTAGTCTATATTACCTGGGGTTGCCACGAGTTCGAATTGATTTGAAGGCAGCGGTTTTGGTTTTAGGTTCCTGGGTTTGTGCTTGACTACCAATCTAAAGGTTGGTGGTTCAAACCCACCCCATAGCACCATGGAAGACAGGCCTAGTGATCTGCTTCTGTAACAATTACAACCAAGACAACCTTATGAAGTGGTTCTACTCTGCAGCATATGAAGTCACTATGAGTTGGAATTGACTCGATAGCAATGGGTTTGGCTTAGGTTTTACAAACAGGGGCCTCCCCACCATGCCCCCATGGAGCAAGTTGTGAAATATTTCCAGCAAACCTCTTGGTAGAAACGATATTATTCTTTTACCAGTAGTGATGGGCAGATATTTGAGCATTGACAGAAGTGAGGTTTTGTGGTGGCCTCTGGATGTTCCCTGCTTATTATCCCTGCATAGACTTATGTGCCCATGGGGAGCAGTTAAGTGGAATTCCTGACTGGATTATAGTAGCAATTTTCTGATTCTCTGAAGCCAGTGGTAAACCTGTGTTAGTGGTAACTTTCCCAGCTTTTGCCCTTCCAACAGTTTTATAAACATCAAATTTCCTTTGTTAAATCTCTTACTTCCAAAAATATCTAGAATACTTTCTGTTTCCCTGATGAAACTTTGATAAAATACATTTTGATATAAATACGTAAGTATAGGTATAGTTATCTTGGAAGTTTGAGGTTGTTGAGGATTTCATTTTACTTGGATCCACAATCAACACCCACAGAAGCAGCAGTCAAGAAATCAAATGACATATTGCATTGGGCAAATCTACTGCAAAAGACCTGTTTAAAGTGTTAAAAAGCAAAGATGTCACTTTGAGGACTAAGGTGTGCCTGACCCAAGTCATGGTGTTTTCAATTGCCTCATATGTGTGCGAAGGATGATGAGTAAGGAAGACCAAAGAAGAACTGATCCCTTTGAATTATGGTGTTGATGAAGAATATTGAACCATGGACACCAGAAGAATGAACAAGTCTGTCTTGGAAGAAGTACAGCCAGAATGCTCCTTGGAAGCTAGGATGGCAAGACTTCAGCTCATATAATTTGGACAAGTTATCAGGAGAGACCAGTCCCCGGAGCAGAACATCATGCTTGGTAAAGGGTCAGCAAAAAAGAGGAAGACCCTCGACGAGATGGATTGACACAGTATCTGCAACAATGGGCTCAAACATAGCAACGGTCATGAGGATGGTGCAGAACTGGGCAGTGTTTCTTTCTGTTTTACATAGGGTCATTATGAGTCAGAATCGACTCCATAGCACCTGACAACACAACATCTTGGCAGGATGCATATCCTCTTGGAAAAAATTAATAAGGTATTTAAAAATCGATATTAAAGAACTTTGAGTATATCTCTGGGGGTGCCGTCACTGAATTTATCTGAATTCAAAGATAAGCTAAATGGAAAAAAAGGAAACAAGCCAATCTACAAAAAGTACTTGTAAGACATTTAAACTTTGAGACTTGGGCATTGACAGGTTTTAGAAATTTTAAAATCAAAGGGTCAAAAAACGTGTTAGCAATTTGAGGGAGTTTCCTTTTGTACTTTACTGAAATCAGACAGCCAGTAATATATTACCTGTCATGGACTGAATTGTGTTCCCCAAACATATCTGTCAACTTGACTAGGTCATGATTCCCAGTATTGTATGATTATCTACCATTTTGTCATCTTAATGTGATATCCCTATGTACTGTAAATCCTATCACTATGATGTTAATGAGATAGATTAGCAGCAGTTATATAGTTATATTGATGAGACCTACAAGATTAGATAGCATCTTAAACCAATCTCTTTTGAGATAAAAAAGAGAGAAGTGAGCAGAGAGACATGGGGACCTCATATCACCAAGAAAGCAGCACTGGGAACAGAGCATGTCCTTTGGACCTGTAGTTCCTGCATGGAGAAGGTCCTAGTCCAGGGGAAGATTGAAGACAAGGACCTTCTTCCAGAGCCAATGCAGAGAGCCTTCGCCTGGAGCTGGCACCCTGAATTTGGACTTCTAGCCTACTATACTGTGAGAGAATAAATTTCTGTTTGTTAAAGCCATCCACTTGTGGTATTTCTGTTATAGCAGCACTAGATAACTAAGACATTACCTTAGAATAAATCTAACTCTTATTAATAGAGACTATACTTACCTATTAGCAAATAGGCCAATTTTGTATATTAAATTAATATTTAGTGAAAATCTTCTATGTTGGTGTATTGTAGTTGCCTTCTTCAGGGATACAAACAAAAAGATATAATCCTTGCACTTAAAGAAATTATTTAAAAAAGTACTAAACTATAGTACAAGCTAGAAGTTACAAGTTACAAGGAAAATCTCAGGTAAAGAACTATGTGAATACTAATATAGGCAGAGATTGCTTCCAGGTAAGTAACTCAATATTCTTTATTTAGTTTCAGGCTGAGGCATAAATCAGGTTTAAAGGACTAAGTGGAGGCAAGCACCGTGGTTGTCAGACGGGATGATAATGTGATAGAAAAACTTGATAAAAATTGAGAGGAAGAAAACTATTCATTCCACAATTATTTCTTTAGTGCATGCTATGTGCCCAGCTGACTCTGCAATGACAGCCAACATGGATGTAATCCCTGCCCTCATGGGGCTTATCACCTAGTGAATAAGACTGACAAGTAAACAAATAGGCATAATGCAATGCGATGAGGGCTATGATAGAAGATTGGCTTGCTGTAAGAGTGGATAGAAGTCACTAACCAGTAGGTGGGGTGAAGGTCAGCTAAAGCTTTCTTTAAAAAATGACATATGAACTGAAATCTGAAATACGATTTGGAGGTAGCAAGGCCAAGTGGATGCACAAAGTATTTCAAGTGGAAAAACCTCATGTGTGAAGCACTTGGCAGTGAGACAGTGTGGGGGATGTAAAGAAGGTCATTTTGGCTCAAGTGTGAACGGTGTGTGGAGAACATCAAGAGATGAGGCTGGAGAGGTAAACAGGAGCCAGATAATAAAGGAAATCTTAAACAATTCTAAGATATTTGGACTTTAACCTAGCAACAAGGGGAAGCCATTGAATGCCTTTGGAAAGAGAAAGAACTTAAAACTTTTGGCATATCATTTATTTCTGCAGTGTGGAGAGTGGACTGGAGGCAAGAGTGGAGACTGGGAGACTGGTTAAGAGACTGCTGAAAAATACAAAAGAGAGATAATAGTGACCTGGACTAGGGTGGTGGCAATAGGTATGTGGAGAAGTGGACTGATTTGAGATAAGTACTGGTTATCATAGCAATAGAAATAATTATAGGATTTATAACAATAAGTAAAAACTGCTGAATGCTTACCATGCACTGGATGTCATATTTGAGTTATTTCATTTAATCCTCACTGACTATGCCAAGCAGACATATTAGTACCTTTATTTTATGGAGAGGTGATACTGAAGCTTAGAAATCTTAAATAATTTGTTCAAGGTCAGGCAGCAACTACACTGCAGACCCAGGACCAATACTGTTCTCTGAACTACTGTGCCAAATACTTTAAAATATACATTTGGTGATGGGGAATTAAGGATAATGCCCAGGTAGATGGTGGCATCATTTGATGAAACAAGGAACAAAGAAAATAAATAGGTTTGTGAGGGAAGATCATTATTTGGTTTTATGTTGATTCTTAGGTGTCTCTGGGACCTGTAAGTGGAAATGTCTGCAGAGAGAGAAAGAGACAGAGAGAGAGGTGTGTTGAGGAGATGGATATAAATGGAGTTATCAACATGAAAATGTAAAGAAAAAAGCACAGATTATATGACTAGTTCAGAGAATGGGTAAAATCAATTATCCAGGACACATTCCTAGGAATGTCCATATTTAAGGGCTTGCAAACGAAAAGGTGCCACAAACGAGACTAATGAGGATCTGTAGACAAATGAAGTTGCTTGAATATGTTTAAATGCTTATGTGAAGAAGCTAGTGGGACTGAGAGAAAACTTGGGAGAAAAGGAATACTATAGAATGAATACTTTGGGAATGCCAGAGAGGGGATGTGATCCAGAGCATAGATAGGGAGATTAGGCTTAAACAGGGAAGACCTCATTTATTTTAATAGAAGGTGCAAAGAAAGAAAAAAAGGGCAGATGAAGAAGTTTGGAGGCTATATGGCAAGAAGTTGGATTACCAGTATTTTCTCTGAGAAGTAATATGAAACATCACCTGGCAGGTCAGATGTTTGAGAGGAGTGGAGAAAGTTTAAAATTCCAGTTGTGCAGAACATGAGTACTGACTATGGGTCAGCACTCATGGAACTATGGGACTGTGGAAGGGCATCCAGGAAGCATTAATATGCCAGATGAGGGGGATGCCCTGAAAGTTAAAAAGGAGCAATTTTCTCAGTTGGGTGATTTTCTCCAATAATAGCCAACTGGGCATTGGAGTGACCACATGTGGTGCTTTGCTGAGAGGCAGGGGAGGCAGTACCATGAAAATACCAGGCAATGGACAAGAGAGATGAGAATGTTGGCGAGACAGTGAGTAAAGTGACAGTCCATGTCATGGGCTAATGAGTGGTGAAGTGAGAGGAAAGAATAAAAGAAGTCCAGAATCTTGGGTACCTGTCCCAGGTCTGCCATAAGTAGTTGGGGTCATACTGAGAAAATTCCTTAAGCTCTGTGGGCTTCAGCTTTAATCTTTTTTTTTAAATTATTATTATTTTTACTGCTTCATGACTTTTTAAAACTTAATTTATTTTATATATTTTTGTTGTTGAAAATGTACATAGCAAAATATACACCAACTCAACAATTTCTACATGTACAATTCAGTGACATTGATTACATTCTTTAAGTTGTGCAAACATTCCTCCTTTTCCAAATTATTCCACCACTATTAAAATGAACTCACTGGCCCCAAAGTTTCTTCTCTAATCTTTCGAGTTGCTATTGTAAATTTGATTCCACATGGATAGTTCTTTAAAAGAGCACAATGCTCAAGGTCGACACTCTTTACTAATTAAGCTCAACAATTATTTCATTTAAAGAAGATTTCAGGGGATGGTTTTGGTTAAATGTTTAAGGTTTAATGATTATCTCAGGACAACAGTTTCAGGGCTTCATCCAGCCTCTGTGGCTCCAGAAGTCAGGATTCTATGAAAATTTGAAATTCTCTTCTGCATTTTTTACCCTTTTGATTAGGATTCTTCTATAGAATCTTTGATCAAAACATTCAGTAATGGTGCCTTGGCACTATCCAGTTCTTCTGTTCTTGTGGCAAAGGAGGTAGTTGTTCAATGGAGACAATTAGCCAGGCATTCCATTTCTT
Source organism: Dugong dugon (assembly GCA_030035585.1). Lineage (NCBI taxonomy): Eukaryota > Metazoa > Chordata > Mammalia > Sirenia > Dugongidae > Dugong > Dugong dugon. The sequence continues at coordinate 50,617,640 of CM057465.1, forward strand.
CTTCCTATTCATGACTCTTTCTTCCTCTGTTGCTCCAGGCAAATAGAGACCAATTATTGTACCTTGGATGGTTGCTTGCAAACTTTTAAAACCCCAGGCACTACACAGCAAACTTGGAGGTAGAATGGAAGCACTAAAAATGATATTAAGCCAATTAACTGGGATATACCATGAAACCATGTTCTTAAACCTCCAAACCAAGAAAACAAATGTCATGAAATGTTTGGTTGTACATAAGCAACATCAGCAGATGCTCTTTTTTTTTTTTGGAAAAATATATATCATACAACATTTGCAAATTTAACTTTTTACAGGTGTACAACTTAGTGATATCAATTACATTAATCGGCTGTGCAACAATTACCCTTAATCAATGCCAAATTTCCATCACCATAAACAGAAACTCAGTGCTCCATAAACAGTAACTTCCCTTTTCCTCCTTCCTCCCACCCTTGGTAACCAATAAACTCTGATCTCTATACATTTGATCTTTCCCCTTCTAAAAGGTGAAGCATTTGATTAAATGATTAATCTCTAAGATCATTCCAAACCAGAAATTGTGTGAGTCTGTGATTACTACAGACATCAGTGGAGGCAGAAGACCGTGGAGGTGAAGTGTCAAAGTGGACCGTGAATTCACATAGCAGATTTGAGACTTGTAACTGAATGCATTTAGTCCTACTCACATGTTTACACACAACAAAATACATTGCTAAGCATCAGCCAAGACTCAGTATTTTAATCAGCATTATACTAAAAAAAATAAAGGTAGTTGGGTGACTCATGGATCATTCCCTAAGGAAAGATTAACCTTTATGTATAGGAGTTTATTGTGAGATTTACAAGGACAGTGGGATATGAAAGTGCCCATGATGGAGGAAGGATATTGAATAGAGGAAGGAACTGAAACTGTGAAACCCCTCCCTAACCCAGCTACATCCACACAGGAAATGACACCACCTGACTTTGTGAGTGGGTAGTGAATAGTTTAATAGAATGCTAATAACCCCATATTGGCTATGTAACTGATAATTCCTTTTTTCAGCTACTCATATTCTAATTTAAATTGGTTAAAATGAGTGAAAAGACTTTCGACATGAAAGACTGAAGGCTATTGAAAGCTAATTTTGAAAGCTTTAGACATTGAGAACAGATACTCAGACCACTTCTTTTCTGTAACCACTACCTACCATTATCAAAATAAGTACATTCTTAAAAAGAGTGAAGATAGAGACTAAAGCCAAAGGTTATCAGGAATCTATCTTCTTTTGCATGGTCTTGCCCTCAATGAGAAGAGTAGTTTGGAGAAGACCCTGTACCCAGTTATCCCTCAGCTGGGATCTTTAGCAAAATGACCCCCTTTTAAGACTGATAAACTTGTCAGTGGATCTGGTGGTGCATTTTAGGATGAAACGCCCTCCCGTGTAACAGAATGCTACTGACATGACCTCAATGTGTTGGGACGTTCTGACTCATCCCAGAAAGACTTTATAAGGAAATAAAATTAAAAAAAAAAAAAATCAAAATTTTCAAGTGCAAAGTTAAAGAAAGATTTTTCAGTGTGAAAGACAGATGATGGTATTATTAATAGTGAAGGGTAAAAGCTGAGACATTTGAATGTTCAGCTAAACATCCCAAAATTCTCTCTTCAGTGTGGATAGAAATAACCACTCTTGAGGTATTTCCGTAATCTCAGTTTCAACTCCAGCCAGGAACCAGAAGGGGGAAAAAAAATCCCTTCCCAAGCAGTTTATAAACTAAAAATAAAGATGACAAAAAGTCAGATTCAGATTAAATTGGAAATGCTAGTGAATTGGAGCAGTGGTAGTAGCTCCCTGAGACAGAAATACACAGGCTACAGTAAGAGGCTCGTAAGTATTTAATGATATATACAGAGAGAAATAACTAGTGCCCAGCTATTGTCAATACATATTGACACATAATCAATTAAGCTTTGGTGATTATTATTACGTTTATTAATGAGTTCAAAATGGTAACATTTTCTGATTCCAGAGAGCTGGAACCTAAAGGAAATGATGTATGCCACTTGTTATACAATCTCTTCTTGAATATCTTCCAGGGCTTTGGTGAGCAAAGACAGCAAAATATAGCTCTAGTTCTGCTGAGCTGTTCCCAAGGACTGTAATTATATTTCATAGTATTTAGCTCAACCAAATCATTTTTCATTTTAAGTATAATGTAGCAACAATAGCCTGAGACCTTTGAATTTTACCCCAAATAATACTGTTTTTCACTTATATTCTAAAGCCCCACTTGCACCACAAAAGAACACCAATAATATGCTCTTCCTGTAATGTAACACTGAGAAGGGGCTATTGCAGTAGAATTCCAACCTTAGAACTAATATTTTGCCTCTGCTAAGGAAGGCAACATTTTAAACTAGAAAGAAATTGTATTTTTAGGCTATCTGACTTCCAGTTTTGGCTTTATCTGTGTCTACTATGTGACCTTGGAGGACTCATAAAACTTCTCTGGGTCTCAATTGCTTCTAAGTAAAACGAAGGGTGGATTTAGACTCTGTGAGATGCCAATGCTAACTTCCTACAATTCCAAGAATCTGTAGGCAACTTACAAATGTAGATGATACTGTATAGTAAACCAGTTGCTGTGGGGTCATTTCTGACTCATGGTGACCCCATGCATATCAGAGTAGAACTGTGCTCCATAAGGTTTTCAATGGATTATTTTTTAGAAGGAGATAGCCAGGCCTTTCTTCCACATTGCCTCTGAGTGGACTCAAATCTCCAACCTTTAAGTTAACAGGCAAGCACTTTAACCATTTCCACCACCCAGGGACTCCATGTAGATAAAGCTATCAGGATATACTGTCCTGTCCTGTCCTGTTAAACAGCTATATGAGAAGTCGTGGAAGTCAAAACTATTGGCTTCTGCTTTTGATTTTATTAATTTCTTTTTTTATATCCCTGAAATGAGTCACTTCAGGAAAAGGTAGAGAATTAGAGCATATAAAGAGAAACTAAATTTCAAATGGATGAATAAAGGAATGGAAGAATCATTAAAAATGAAATTTAGCAATGGAGAAAAGCATTTTTGTGATCTACATAAAAGTAGAAAATTCTACAAAATATTTATAAGGAAGAAAATCCACCACTATCATGGATTTACAAATCCATGGCATAAGAAGCAAGCACATTAAATATGTCAAATAGGAAGATTTTATTTTCTACTTGAGGTGTATATAACATGCATGTGCATACATATCTACATATGTGTGTGTACCTATACATGGACATATATAATATATGACTATATATAAAAATATATAAATAGAGTCTCCTTAACATTCACACATACTGTGACCATGAGAAATAAATGGAGAGGAAATCAAAGGCTCTTCTGTCCTCTGTAACCTGAAGTTGAATTTCCCATGGTAGAAGTTAACTGATTTCTTTAGTCTAATCTACAGATGACATCAGAGATAGGGCGTGAGGTTGGGTGTTAAGGCATGGTCATCCTAATTACACTAATTTGCTTTCCACTGTCATGAACTTTTGAGAAAGTGTGTCATCTTACATACTGAGTACCCGGTCTTAAAGAGAGCTCAGCTGCTCGGGTGGGGATAGCTTATTTAGCAGAAGATAGCTCTGAAATGGAGATCTTTATGGTTAGTAGTGGAGGAGAGCTTGTGATGCATAACTGTTTGTCCTGGATAAAAAGAAGACGTTGATCAGACCAGGTATTCACCAGATCTGGTGACTGACAGCCATCGCAGCAACAATATGATGAATACCTTAAATGTGTAGAGTACTCTACATTTTACAAACTATAATATGGCTGTATTTTAAGCTTCACAGTAACAAGACCAAAAGAACTTGAGATTGATTAGTGATACTAGAATGGCACCAGATGGCAATATGGTGGACCAAGGGTGACATGGCTGACAGGCATCCAGGTTAAGACTAATTCAAAACCATGAGTGGCTTGAACAAGTTCTATTATAGGTGGGCACCCAGGGTTTCTAGATAACTGAGTTTTATATTGTCCAGATAGGAATAACAGCTTCCATTAGGGATTTTGTTGATGGTATTTGCAACCAGTGGTACAAAAACATTCTATTCACTCATTCATTCATTCATTCACTCATTCATTCATTTATCTAACTGCCATGAGGAAAGGTACTAAGGCACTTGATGGCCCAATGATATGGTTGCTACCCTTTAGAAATTTACTGCTAGCTATCTCTTCCACACTTTCCAACTACTGTATATATTATCATGTGGAGTTCTGTTCAAGGCATAGGCTCGTATCATGAGTTGATTATCCCCTTACATAACCCACCTCTTGTTAGGCACACCTGATAGTGAGCATCTGTTGCTCAACAGATCTTCCGAGTTATTTTTACAATAGCATCTCAGTTTTTTGTTGACAGAGCCTTATTGCCATTTCCATATTTTTCAGGTAGGGCTGCCCTCATAGAGCTTAAGCGGTGTTCACACACCCATGCTTGGCCAATAAGAGCCACATCTGGGACTGGTAGAGCTATTGGGAGAAACATTTTCTTTCTATTGCCATTATTATTTTGGTAGAATGTAAGCCCAAAAGTGTTGGTGGCCATTTTTACTATGACATGGAAATAGTCTACTGAGAATGAAGCTAATATGGATAGCAGAGTCAAGTAAGGAGGAAAGATAGACTTTTGTCTGTATCTCACAGGCCTTATATCCAGCCAAGCCTGACACTATCACCACCATGAATTCGCAATTACCTGAGTTGGTACATTTTCTTTTAAACTTAAATTAGCATGAAATATAACTTCAAGAGTTTCTAATAAACATGGTAGCAAAACGGTATTAAAATATAATTTCTAAATGTTTAATTTATTAGTCTCATAAGAACTGCATTCAATTATGGAAACGTAGCATTAGAAATTTGGTCCAAACTTTATGTGGTATACTAGCAGGGTAATTTGCCAAAAGTCAGTTTACTGAAGGCCAATTCACAAAGGTCCAATTTGCTACAGTTCCTTTTTTAAATAAAGAATTTAGTTTTACGTAGCCTTTTTAGGAGGAGATTGTCATAGCATGTTAAATTAATTTTTCTTTACTTATTCAATATTCTGCAAATATTTAATGAGTGTCTGCAATATTACAGGCACTATTCTAGTGTTGGGATAGTATCAGTAACAAAACGGAGTTCACATTCTAGCATGTGGAGACAGAAAATTAGCAAAAACCCTAGTAAGTAAGTAAATTATATAGTGTGTTACAAGGTGATAAGCTCTATGGAAAAAAAAAAAAAAAAGAAGAAGGAGTGAGGGTGTTTGAGAGTATGGTTGGTTGTAGAGGAGGGGGCATGTTGTAATTTTCAACAGGGAATTTAGGATAAGCCTCAGTGAAACATGACATGTTAAATTGTTGTTGAAGGAGTTAAGGGAATTATCTATGTGGCTATCTGGGAGAAGAGCATTTCAGGTAGAGGAAACCATGAGTGTAAAGGCCTTAAGGTGGGTGAGGGCAAGGTGTGTTTGAGGCAAGGAAGTCATTGTGGCTGGAGCAGAGTCAGCAAAAGGGAGAGCAGGAGCAGATATGGTCAGAGAGTGTTAGCACGAGGGAGCTTTATAGCTGTGGAGTAAAGGACCTAGTTTCAGGTTAAGTGGGGTGAACCTTATCCTTGGCTCCAGAGAAGTAACCGTTGGAGAAATTGGAGTGCTTTGTTCTAGGACTTCCAGGCCACACCTAAGAATACATGCTGGTGAATGGGGGCTGGCCAGACCAGAGAAGACTCACCTGGGAGGTCGATATCAACTAGCCTCACTATAAACGATTTAGCCTATTATTAAGGACTGGCTGATAAAAGCCCTGAATGAGGGAAGCTCCGAGGGCTTCCTGGTTGATAAGAACATCTGCTCTCAGGAGGGTAGTATGTCCCTTGGGACATGGAAGCTTGGTGTTGGGAATCCTCCCAAACACCACCTTTTGCATCTCTTTGTTTACTCTTGTTTGGCTATAATAATCTGTAGTAAGGTATAATCTTCATGAGTTTTGTGAGTTGTTCCAGCAAATTCTTGAACCCAAAGAGGCAGTTAGAGCCAGAAGGTCAGAAAATAAGGGTATTGTGTGGACTTCCAAGACTGTGGCTGGTATCCTGAAGAGGTAGTGGAAAACCAGCTCCAAATCGATGGCCAGCAGGTCAAAAGGTTGGGGTGTCATGTGGACGCCCAAAACTTGTGGCTGGTGTAGGCCTATTTGGCAGTCTGAAGGACGGCATCCATTTAACTTGTGAGCTCTGACCTAGCTCTGAGTGGTTAGTGTCAGAGAGTGAGATAGAGAGAGTGAGAGAGTGCCATAGTAGCGGCTGGCAATGAGAATGGAGAAGTAGGAATGTGAGGACAGGATCAATCTAATCACATTTTGATGATTGGATTCATACTGATCCTTACTGTGCAGTGAGCCTTTGTAGGGTGTTGGCTTTCACCCTGAGTGAAATTGGCAGCCACTGTGGATTGCATGTAAGGTTAAGATTAACCATTTGATGGGTTGACAGAACCACTCCTCCCTTATGTCATTCCATATTTTTCAAGTAGAGCTATCCTACCAACGGAGTTTAAAATCCCAAGTCTTGGGCTCCAGATAAGTGGCCTAAACTATGGCATACTATGAGGAGACATCAAGAAAAAAATTTCCATCTATTTTCTTTCTCTCAGGTCCCACTGAATTTTTACTTTGGCATCACTAAGTATTGAGTTTTAGGATCATGTTGTGCCTGTGATAATACTCTAGAATCTAGAGATTGGCATTTTTGTAATTTTGCAGGAACCAAACCAAAAACTAAACTTGTTGCCGTGGAGTCAATTCTGATTCATGGCGACCCCATCTGTTTCATGGTAGAACTGCTCCGTACGGTCTTTTGGCTGTAGTCTTTTTATGGAGGCAGTTAGCCAGGGCTTTCTTCCACAAAGCCCCTGGATGGATTTGAACTGCCAACCTTTAAGTTAGTGGATAATTGCAAGCCACTTGCTCCACCCAGGCTCCTGTTGTGGGAACAGTGCTGAATAAATATTGCATGTCCTCTTAATTTTTGGTCTCTTTGGAAGTCAGATTCATCGGAGATTTTGGACCGAATCTATTTAATTTAGGGGATGCTGAAGGAGTTAAACCCATTCCAGTGAGAGACAGCAGCAGGTATAGCCTCAGAGAAGCCAGATCCACTCACCTAGCTGACTCTGGGCAGAATATGAAATTGGGAAGGATGGAATTTGGAGTTGAGTTGCCTCAGTTTAATGGTTAAGCTCCCTGTGTTAACAGGACAGAAGGTAGGGAATGTTGGGCAAAGGACAGGCCTCCCTCTTCCCCTTCTTGTGTATCCATGTGGAGGAAGTTCTACTAGAACAATATTCCTGGTTTCCTGCCCCACCCTTCATTCAGTCCTCCTCAGGGGAAGGGGGCCACTGATTGGTCACTTAGAAAAAGAAACTGTGCTTGTGTGGCCCAGTTTATCCTTCTATTTTCTGGGGATGGATGCTTAGTTGATCTTGGTCTGTGGTCGGCTTAACTGGAAAGACTATTTCTGGCAGGAAGGACTGCACCTGCAGTTTGGGGTCATTTGGTCAGATCTGGGACATATCCTTTAATATAGCTTACCAAAAATAAAGATGATATTTTGATCTCTACCTGACTGTCTTCTGCATTTATCCCTCAATTGATTCCAAAATGGAGGGGAAAGAGGTGTTATTTTTAACACACTTAAACCTAATAAATTGTTTCTGCTTTGGTGGTTTTGTGTTGCAGCCAAAGACAAAGGAGCAGAAAGAGGGGACACTGAGGGGGAAAGATAGAATGAGGGTCTTGGAGAAGAGTAATTATATTTTTAAAGAAGAATATAATGACAATAATTCACTATATTCAAGATTATATTCAAGAACATATTCAAGAATGCATTCTGTCTGTACCCCACTCTCCTCTCTCGTCTCTCAGACCCCAGTGAACTGGGGCAGAGATCAATTAAATATTCTTTAAAGTGATCTCTTATGAGGACAAAATGAAATATAGTCAACTAAAATGAAATCACTGAAGGAAACAAGTAGATGTAGCAAATTGGTGTTGAGCGAATTGGTTTTAAGTGAAATGGCTGTTCGGTGGATTGGTAATTTGGCAAATTCACTTATAAAAAATTGGTCTTTGGCAATTTGACCTAGAGCCAAATAATTAGTGGGTCCTCTGTGCAAGAATCATGACAAATGGCATCCAGCCTCAGCTTGAACAGCCAATAATGAGAAATACATTGCAATACAAGACAACCCAAAACAGTTTAGAAACATTTGTTTTTCAATACTTGCATTATATATATCTCCTCATTTTGCACTAAAATTTGTCCACTGGTCCTTATTTGGCCGTCTGGAAGAGCATAGAGTTTTTTTGGTTTATTCTGCATATGCAAGCCTTTTAATATAAGTTAAGTGCAATATCGCTTCTTGCCTAAATTTTCTCCAGCCTGAACGACTTGAATGCCTTGAATTGTTCCTTCCATGATTTGATTTTTGCATCCTTCATCATCCTGGCCATTCTGCCAACATCCCTCTTAAGGGGCATCATACAGAATAGAACATAATCCTGGTATGACCACTACTAAGAAGAACATGATCATAATCTTTATTCTGAAAATCATTGTCCCTGGTATTCTGAACAAGCGAGCTTTTTGGGAGAGAATCAAAATGCAAGTTGAATTTTTATCTCCCTCTGTTCCTTTAAAATGTCTTCGGTAGTGAAAGGTTTTCCTTCTCTTTTGGACAAAAAATTTGTCAAGTTCATGAATTTTCTACTCACTCTTAGGTAATATAGAGTTCTCTGGCCACTTTAATTCACCAAATGTCATTTTCATTTGGTAAAATATTGACTCATATCTTAATTCACAAATAAGTCTTCTTTCTCCTCTTCCCCCAGCTAGGGTTGGACAGTAGGCACGCAGCCTGCCTTCCGGAAAGCAGGTGTGTTTGGCTTTGTTTCGCTAGCTCACTTTATTCTCCTTTGGCTAACTGTTGTTTCTGATCCCTTCAGGGTCTATTGATAGGGGGTGGTGGTTAAAAGATGTAAGATAATAGGATATTTCTCATTTGACTATTACTCCTATAACATGGTTTGGTGCTTTCTTGGTCTGGAAGATGGTAATTTTTCCCCTTCCCTCCTGGGCATTTTGGTGGATCATTGCCTATCAGAACACTTATGATTGAAGAGAAGTAGTACTTTTCTTAAAGCTTCCACTCAAGACCCCACCAGACTCCCTCAGACTCTAGTTTTCCCAAGGTTCATTCCATACAGACACTCATTTGAGGTCTCTTGCTCTCGGAGTGAAACTGTATTGGGCAGAATCCCACTTAAAATGGTACCAGGCAGGCTCTCTCTCTGGCCCGGTTCAATTCTAGTCCCGGGACACTCATTCTTTAACTGGACAAAACTCAGAGCTTGCAAGCAAGCCCCAATGCAGCAGCATCTCTCCCTAACTCTACCCTCAGGCCTCTCATCTATGATCCCCAGGTTCCTCAGGCATCCTCACAGTGTGCTTTCTAACTAATTAAAGGTCTTCTGAACAAATGATAATAAAAAAATGGAAATAATAATACAGAATAAGCATGTGTTGTCTATATATTAGGTGCATCTTAAAACATCATTTTGAGGAGCTTGTGGGCCCACGTATCATATTCAGTCTGAAATGTCATGGCTTTCTAGACGCCTTGCCAGCTCCAAGGGAGGTAGAAAGAAAAGGAGCAGAGAGAGCTAATGGGAATGAGAGGAAATAGCTGCTGTGGCCTGTGCACCATTAGAATAAACAAGTGAGGGAAGCATCAACTCCATATCTGGGGATGCAATGACAAGGTCTGTGTTAGCATCACTGGAAAGCCAGTTGTTTCCCAAATAAGAATTTGTTAGCTTACACAGACACATGCACGCACGCACACACACACACACACACACACCACCTAGTTTGAGTGTATTTATAGACCAGGCTATGCATAGTGGAGAACAAGGTAGCACTAGTTCTTAAGAAGTTCATTCAAATGGAAAATGAATCCTTGGATTTTATCCCATATAAATTATCTTTCTAATCACATAAAGGTATATTCCCTTATCCATATATAATAAAAAAAAAATCTTTTACTGAAATGAAACTTGTTCCCAGAAGAGAAAAAATCCCCAGGAGCAATTTTTCACAACCTGTTTTTATCTCCCAGAATTCATTCTCCCTCCTCTCTAAGAGATTTCTGTGAAAGCAGGACAGTTCCTCCAGCAGCTCTTGACTAATATCTGAGATAAATTTCAAAACTGATCATACACATTTTAAGAATTCTTATTCACATAGCATTTTCTGATATAGTTTTTCATGTTCTGGAAAGTCAACTGGTCCTTCATCCCACTCCCTACCTGCTCCCTTCCATGTTTTTTCCTTTATTTTTAACCCCTCATTATAAAAGCAATATATATTCATTAAAGAATAAAATGCAGACAAGCAAAATAGCATAAAGTACGTTCATGATTTAGCCAGACACATCCATTATGAATGTTTTTCAAAATATTTCCTAATATTCTTTTTATGCATATGTTATTAATCTACACATAGGAACCACATTTTAAATGTTATTATAGTCAACTATTTTAAATCAATCCAACAATTTTTGACCACTTGGATGTTGCAAAATTTCTTACCATAAATATGGAAGAGAAAGAAAAATTGGCCTAAATGAATTATACATAAATAGCAAATTAAAAGCACTTGAATACTCATTTTGGTCAAATTTGCGTTTAAATTAAATTATTGTGTTTCCTCCTACACCTCTAACTTCTTTTCTAAATTCAGTATGGTTTGTATCCTTCCACACTTTATGCTCATTTATGCACACATGCGTACACACATTTTTCTAAACAAAGTGTGTGTATATGTGTATGTTTATATATGTAAATAGACACAAGCATCTTGTGAACTTGTTCTTTACATTTATCAATATCTCTTGGATATTATTTCAGACCAAGAAAAATAGCCTGAAAATAATCTTTGAATAATGGATTGTAAGCATTAGTTTTATTTTACAAACAATGAAGAGCATGGTGTTTACTTGTGAAGCTAGTAAACCAGGTGGACAAATAGATTTATTCTGATTGCCTGTGGTAAGTAGTCTCATGGGATTAACACTTTACCTGTAGATAGAGGCATTGCAAGATCACTCACTGAGGTGACGATTAATCAGTGGCAGACTGCATAACATCATCTTGTACAACAATGTTGCTAGCTACTTCCAAGTCAAATATCTAAGACCTAAAAAGAGCAAGCTCTTTTATAAATTATTTTTTCTATAAGTTTTGGAGAGTATATTAATAAGTAATAGTTTCTTTAAAAGATATCTATCATTCTATCACGTTCTTTTTGGAATGAGACAAAGAAGAAAATAAAATAAAATAAATTGCAGTATTTGGGGTACTCTAAACTTGAACTTTTTTGAACTTGAATCGTGTGTGTGTGTGTGAGAGACAGAGAGAGAGATTGGTTAAATCTTTTAGTATAAAGACAAAACTTCTGTACTGTTTACCATTGCTTTTTACAAATAAAAAAGTGAAAGTTAAAGAAACATTTTGTATGTTTTGACTTTTCCTTCTATGAGGTGTTGGCTTCCAGAAAAGCTTGATAATAAAACTCATATAATCTATTTATTCAAGAAAGATAGCAAAAATGTCTTATAAGTTGGTACAGGACAAAAGGCCACCAAGAAGCATTTGGGCAACATGGATCCTTTAAAGTCACAACCAGGAATTTGTCTATATCAAGCTTTTAACTTGTGGTGATTTTGTCCTCCAGGAAGCATTTGAAACGGCCTGGAAACATTTATGGTTGTCACACTGGGGAGCTGCTACCAGTATCTAGTGGGTAGAGATCAGGGATGCTGCTAAAGATCCTAAAAAACAAAGAACAGTCCCTCACAACAAATAAATGATCTAGCTCAGAATGTCAAGAGCGCCATGGCTGAGAAACCCTGGCCTAAATGTTCAAACTGATTCAGAGGAAATACCTCTGTTTTAGTGTTAGTTTTGAAGAAGTCTGTCAATGTTCAAATCAAACCAGAAGTGTCTCTTAAGTGTAAGGCTGATTCCTTCCATCTCAGAGCTTCTTGGGAAGACACTAAGTGGTGGTGTGCACACCCATATCTGTGCTGGAGAAATTATGTTTGACAGCTTGTCTGCTGACTCTTGAACCTGGGAACTGTAAGTATAGTCTTATTATTTTTACCTTAGAGTATCAATTACTGCTGCAGTTTCATGGCAGTCTGAAATATTGTCAATAAATGTGACCCTAACAGGCTTGATCTTGAAAAAACAATTATTTAAAAACTTTCATCATAATTTTCTCCATTGCCCTGTTTCAGAAAACGTAAATGTCTGTCTTTGGTTACGATTGTTGTTGTTGCTAGGTGCTGTTGAGTTGGTTCAGACTCATAGCCACCCTATGTACAAAAGAACAAAACGCTGCCCAGTCCTGTGCCATCCTCGCAATCCTTGCTATGTTTGAGCCCATTGTTGCAGTCACTGTGTCAATCCATCTTGTCGAGGGTCTTCCTCTTTTTGCTGACCCACTGCTTTACCAAGCATGATGTCCTTCTCTAGGGACTGGTCCCTCCTGATAACATGTCCCAAGTACATGAGATGAAGTCTTGACATCCTCCCTTCTAAGGAGCATTCTGGCTGTTCCATCTTCCAGGACAGATTTGTTCATTCTTCTGGCAGTCAGTGGAATATTCAATATTCTTCACCAACACCACAATTTAAAGGTGTCAAGTCTTCTTCCGTCTTCCTTATTCCTTGTCCAGCTTTCACATGCATATGAGGCAATTGAAAATACCACGACTTTGGTCAGGTGCACCTTAGTCTTCAAGAGGACATCTTTGCTTTTTAACACTTTAAAGAGGTCTTTTGCAGCAGATTTGCACAATGCAATATGTTGTTTGATTTCTTGACTGCTGCTTCCATGGGCATTGATTGTGGATCCAAGTAAAAAAAAACTTCAATATGTTCCCCATTTATCATGATGTTGTTTATTGGCCCATTTGTGAGGATTTTAGTTTTATTTATGTTGAGGTATAATCCATACTGAAGGCTGTGGTCTTTGATCTTCATCAATAAGTGCTTCAAGTCCTCTTTGCTTTCAGCAAGCAAGGTTATGTCATCTGCATATTGCAGGATGTTAATGTGTCTTCCTCCAGTCATGATGCTACATTCTTCTTCATATAGTGCAGCTTCTTGGATTATTTGTTCAGCATACAGATTGATTAAGTATGGCAAAAGGATACAACCCTGAGGCACAGCTTTTCTGATTTTAAACCACATTGATCATTGTTTTGTGAATAGTGGTCATATCAACTTAGTGATATCAACTGTTTGTCTCTTTGATCAATTTCTATGTGAGTAGTATCCACTTTTTTTTTTTTAATCTCTTTAAAACAACCTTTGCTTCAGTCAGTTTACCGTTTGGCCTTTCGGTAAGCTTAAATGCTTATCAAGACTGTCCTAAGAGAGTTTGGGTGATAATCTCTGCATTCAATTGAGGTTAATAGACGAGCCTACCTACTTAATGTTTCTCAAAGGAGGGGGCACTATTGAACTCATGTGGGGGCTTCTTCAAACCATAAATGTCAGAAGATTTTCCTACTGTGTTTCTTTGGAGTTTAGTGTTAAAAACAATGCTCTATATTTGCTTTCTTATCCAGGGCTCCTATTATTTCCCATTTATCTAGATAATAAGAATATTATAATGACAAAAATAATTACTAGTATTATAGTGAATATTTGTTATTTTTGTCTGTTTAGCACTGCTTTCCCCTTTTGGTACTGGAACCCCTCTTTCTTGTAAGGAGCCCATTTGATGTGAATATGGTGGGACTGAGGGAGTTTCTTTCCACAGGTCAAGAGAGAGAGAATTTTGAATCAATAAGTGTATCCCATTTCTTTCTCTAGCCACAGTGGTTGGTTCAAGAATGGGCACATGATCCAAACCAAACTAATCAAAATCTTTCTTGAGGTTTTCCTCCTAGGGATTTTTGGAAAGCAGTCTCTTTCCATTAGGGTAGAAGTCTGTCTGAGAATGAAGTCAGGCAGAAACAAGCAGAGCCTAGAGATGCTAAGATAGAAATTTGACTTTGAACTCCTGGAACCAGCTGCACCTGAAGGTACAACTAGTTCTTAAATTTCCCAATTACAATTCCCTTTAGTACTACACTTCTTTTAGCTGGATTTTGGACACTTGCAACTGAGTGGTAATAAGAACTGTTCCAGGCACTCTTTTAGGCACTTTATATGTATAAACTCACTTGATTCTCATTAAAACCATACAAAATAAATACTATTATTTGCCTATATCACAGATGGAGAATTAAAGTTAAAAAGAATAACATGTCCGAGGTCATATTTGGTAAGTGTAAGAGGACAGGTTTGAACTCAAGCAGTCTGGTCAGAGCATACTCCCAGAGCATTGTATTCAAGTGTTAACTATGCAGAGCTATAGGCATCAAGTGGATTCCAACTCTTGGTGACCCATGTGTTTGAGAGTAAAACTGTACATAGGGATTTTTCCAATGGCTCTGACCTTTCAAAAGTAGATTGCCAGTCCTTTCTTCCAAGCCACCTCTGGCTGAATTCAAACCACCAATCTTTTGGTTAACTGTAACCAATCATGCGGATGGTGCAGGACTGTGCAGCATTTCATTCCATTGTGCTTGAGGTCACCATGAGTCGGGGACCCAATCAACAGCTAACAACAACAACTATAAGTAAAGATTTATCAAAGTGCTAAAAAATCATTAAATGTCTTGAATTTTTTGAGTCTTTCAGAGTCTTACTAGAGTAGTCACTTAAAAAATGTTTGTTAAATGAATAATGAAAAATGTGACCCCTCCAACCGCTCAGCAGCCACTTATGGAACTCAGTAGTCAAGGATGAGGTGAGTGTACACCTCAAGAACTCACACCTTATCAGTTTTCCTCCCACTGAGGTGATGAGCAAGATTTTACTTGGAGGGAGTCAATCATAGCAGTGCTACAGGGAAAATCAATTAGGCACAATTGGGAGGAGGGGGTTGCATGGGTTTAAATGAATTGTGCTATCACATCTTTCTTATTATATTGCTACAACTCACCCTTGAATAACAAATTATGGATAACATTGGGAAGAGTGGGAATTCCAGAACACTTAATTGTGTTCATGCAGAACCTGTACATAGACCAAGAGGCAGTCATTCAACAGAACAAGGGGATACTTCGTGGTTTAAAATCAGGAAAGATGTGTGTCAGGGTTGTATCCTTGCACCATACTTATTCAATATGTATGCCGAGCAAAGAATCCAGGAAGCTGACTATATGAAAAAGAACATGGCATCACGCTTGGAGGAAGACTCATTAACAATTTGTGATATGTAGATGACATAAACTTGCTTGCTGAAAGTGAAGAGAACTCGAAGCACTTCCTGATGAAGATTGAAGACTATAGGCTTTAGTATGGATTACACCTCAACATAAAGGACCAATAAACATCACGATTAATGGAGAAAAGATTGAAGTTGTCAAGGATTTCATTTTACTTGGATCCACAATCAATGTCCATGGCGGCAGCAATCAAAAAATCAAACAACATATTGCATTGGGAAAATCTGTTGCAAAACACCTCTTTAAAATGTTAAAAAGCAAAGATGTCCCCTTGAGGACTAAGGCGCACCTGACCTGAGCCATGGTATTTTCAATTGCCTCATATGCATGCGAAAGCTGGACAATGAATAAGGAAGATAGAAGAAAAATTGATACCTTTTTATTATGGTGTTGCTGAAGAATACTGAACATATCATGGACTGCCAGAAGAATGAACAAGTTTGTCTTGAAGAATTACAACCAAAGTGTTTCTTGGAAGTGAGGACGGTGAGACTTTGTCTTATGTATTTTGGAAATTTTATCAGGAAGGACCAGTCCCTGGAGAAGGACATCATGCTTGGTGAAACAGATGGTCAGTGAAAAAGAGGAAGACCCTTGACAAGATGGATTGACACAGTGACTGCAACAATGGGCTCAAACACAGCAAGGATTGCGAGGATGGCACAGGACCGGGCAGGTTTTGTTCGGTCGAATATAGGGTTGCTATGAGTCAGAACTAACTCGATGGCACTTAAGAACAACAACCCTTGAATAAAATATATACTCGTTAATAGTTTTACATTTGCTGAAAGAAAATATTATATTTTGCAATCTTATATATCTCTCTATGAGAAAGACTTGTAACACATACACATAATAAAATTATTATAAAAGCCTAGAAGTCATTGCTTCGTGATTGATTTGATCTATGTCAGTTTGCTATGCCTCTGTTTAACAGATGTACTCTTTTGTTTTGGGGCATATGAGATGACGTCCCCTTTTTATGATTGCAAAATTGAAAGTTAATAACCTCAACTTCTTGCTGCAAAAACAAGAAGAAATTAATTAATCAGAACAAAATAGCAATAACTAAAATACTGTATTTTGTTTTTTAGACAGGGCATTCCCTTGTAGCTATCATTGTTACTTCTTACAGGATGTTCGCACATTTGCACTGAGGGAAGGAACTCTTCTTTTAAGCAATCTTGTTGACTCTCCATCTAGTTTGAGAGATATGTGTCCTTCTTTAAATATTTGCCCAAAACATTCTCCTCTGCAAGTTCTAATGGATTAAGCTGTGGGTATTTCATCACTGAAGGATCCCTGGTGTCAATTTTTAAGCACTCGGCTGCTGACTGAAAGGTGGGCAGTTCGAACCCACCAGCTACTCTGTGGGAGAAAGAAGTGGCAATCTGCTTCAGTAAAGATTCTATTCTGTCCTATAGGGTCACTGTGATCATTAAGACTGTGTATCAGCTTGGCTGGGCCATGATTCTCAGTGGTTTGGCAGTTATAATGTAGTTTGGCAGTCATATAATGATGCAATCACTTCCATGATGAGATCTGATATAATGTGATGACCTCCATGCTAGGATCTGTTGTGAACAGCCAGTCAGTTGAAAGGGAATTTCCTTGGGGATGTAGCTTGCATCCAATATATGTGGACTTTCTGGCAAAGGCCACTGGCTTTTGCTGTGCTCTGGATCCTGCATTTGGCTTGTCAGCATCTGACCTCCAGTTCTTGGGACTTGGGCCAGCAGCCTGCTGTCTTACCTGCTGATCTTGGATTTGTCAGCCTTCACAGCCGTGGTCCAGAAGCCTGCAGTCTGACCTGTGGATCTTGGGTTCCTCAGCCCCTGCAGCTACGTGCGTCAGGAGAAGCCTCCAACTTGATGCCTGACCCACGGACTTGGACTTGGCAGCCACTACAACTGTGTGAGTGATTTCCTTGAGATAAATCTTTCTCTCTCTCTAATACATACATATACATACATACATATATATATGTATGTATATGTATGTATATATATATACATGCTTCTTAGAAAACCCAGCCTAAGACAGTCACTATGAATAAGAATCAATTTGATGGCAACAGATTTTTTTTTTTTTTTTTTTTGGTTTTATTTCATCAACAAGCTAAAACCTCTGCCCATTTAGGTTTGATAGAGGTTAAAAAAAAAAAAGTAAGGATCCAGACAGCTCTTCTTGTTGCTGTAGTTATGGCTCAGAATTTCCTTCTGAGGTTTAGTCATAGGCTGCTGTGGTAGGCAGAATAATGGCGCTCCAAATATGTCTACATCCTACTCCTCGGAACTGGCACCGGTGAATATGTTACCTTATATGGCATAAGAGACTTCGCAGATGTAATTAAGTTCAGGATTTTGAAGTGGGCAGATTATCCTCGATCATCCAGGTTGGCCCAATGTAATCATAAGGATCCTTATAAGGAAAAGAGGGAGACAGGAGAGTTTAAGAAGGAGATGTGACCATGGAAGCAGAGGTCAGAGTTACACAATTGTTGTCTGGGAGCCACGAGTCAAGGAGTCTCTGGAAAGCCTACAGTATGTAATTGGAAAAGATAAGCAATTGAGTTCTTTCCTGAAGCCTCTAGAAGTAATGCAGCTCTGCTGACACCTTGATTTTAGCATAGTGAGACCCGTTTTGTACTTCTGACCTCCAGAACTGTAAGATAATAAATTTGTGTTGTTTGAAGCCACCGAGTTTGTGGAATATGTTATAATAGTATTAATAGGAAACTAATATAGCTGCAGATACCCTCTCCTGTTTACCTCAAACATAAGCAAAAAACACTGGCTTGGGACTCAGCACTTGTAGGACACTTAAATGTTTTCCAATTTCAGGCACAGGACTCAAAGCAATAGGGATAATATTAAGTATGGTTGCACATTGAGTTGGTAAGAAGATAAAATGTGTGTAAAAGCTTTTGACAGGTTTCTGATTCTTTAGTCATATAATTTCTATTTCTTTGTAAGTAGAAACATCAAAATGCACGTTCATTAGAGTGGAAAGCTTCCTCCAATGCTGGGGGACAAGCAGTCGCCTACCGTTAATGACAGTAGCATAACATCTCCCTTTTGATCACCGTCTACTCCAATTGTCCAATAATCCCAGAGATCAGTTAGTCACTGCAAAGAAGAGGAGGCAGTCAGCCATGTTTTTGATGGCGGGGATGAAAAAGAATTGGAGAGAAGAATCATGTCCTACTGCCTTTATTGTGTCTGCCAAATGATATCCTGCTGAAGACTGGGCCTCACAGTTGAACTGATGTTTGCTTCGTCTTAGTTATATCTTTGTTGGTCTACATCCCTGAACAAGTCATATTGGTGTGCAATGCTTGGACTCCGAGGTGATCACACATATGTTCAGTAATTATTCTTCAAATATAACATCACATCCAGAAACTGCAGCCCCAGGGGCTTTAGGCCTCACCCACATACTGTGCCACAGCTAGCCCTTCCCACATGCTGAGTTTAAGGCAGTACGTGGTTCTCCCTTGTCCTCCTGATGAATTCTCCATTTTGAGTGCTTGTTTACCAGCAGACCTCTGTCAAAATCTCCTCAGCCTTCACTTGTAGGTTTCCCTAGCTTCAAATCTTAGAGCACCTAGGCCAGGATCTGATTTTTTTCTCTCCCAGAGAGCCTTGGGCATCTTGTGCCGATAGATCCACCTCCTTTCACAGGGATTGTTCAAGGGTTTTTGCTTGGAGACCTGTTAGGGCTATGAAGCTCATTCGACCTGTATTTGCCTAATCACGGGAGACCACGCAAATTAGCCTTTTCAGTACCAAGAAGATATCTTTTAAGATGACTGACTTCCTTTATGTGAGGGAAACATCATCTTACTAAATATTTAGTCACTGCTTTACATGGCACTGCATTTAATCTCTGCCTTTACAGGAAACTCTTATATTTATATTGTGTTGAAATCTGACTCACAGTAATTTCTTCCCATTAATTCCTGTTTTGCCTTTAAAACTCTTTGGATGACAGAAGGGGTATGTAATGAATTCTCCTCCCACACCTGCTGTGTAAGTCTTTATTTTTCTTATCAAGCATAGTGGTCATCTTCCTCTACTTCACTGTATGACCTGGTTTGTATCTTCATCATCATGGTTCATCCTCTCTAGGCAAGTGCCAGTAGTTAATTTAGTCCACCTAAGGTTAAGAAGGGAGTCTTGGTGGTGCAATGGTTAAGCGATTGGCTATTAACTGAAAGGTTGGTGGTTAGAACCCACTCAGTGGCTCTGCAGGAGAAAAGACCTGGAAATCTGCTCATGTAAAGAGTACAGCCTAGGAAACCCATGAGGTGGTTCTGTTTGGTCACACTGGGTCACACTGGGTGGCTATGAGTCAGAATTGACTCAATGGCAGCTAACAACAACAGAGTTAAGAAGAATAATTCTTACCTTCTCCTGAATTTCATACTGCTAATAATGCAGTCCAGGGAAGAGTTCATTCTTCTAGCAGCAGCTTCTCACTGTTAATTCCTTAAGATCACAGTCAAGTAGAACTCTCTTTAAGGCACTTGTGTCATTGTGTACCCTGTGTCTGGAATTCATTTTGTCCCTATTACATTTCTTCTTATTTTCAGCTTAGGTTACAATTTTTCAGCAATATGTTTTATATTTTTTCTGAATTAATTTTATAGCTGATTGTAACTGTTTCTTTATTGTCATTCAAGGTTTTGAAAGTTGAATGGGCCAAAGACAAGTCAGACCTCTCTTCAGGTTGCCATTCATTTCTTAGTTGTTGCTGCTGTTAGGTGCCATCAAGTTGGTTCCGACTCATAGTGACCCTACGTACAACAAAACGAAACACTGCCTGGTCCTGCTCCATCCTCATGATCATTGTTATGCTTGAGCCCATTGATTGCAGCCACTGTGTCATTCATCTTATTGAGGGTCTTCCGCTTTTTCTCTGACCCTCCACTTTACCTTCTCCAGGGACCTGTCCCCCTGATAACTTGTCCAAAGTCTGTGAGACAAAGTCTCACCATCCTTGCTTCTAAGGAGCATTCTGGCTGTACTTCTTCCAAGACAGATTTGTTCATTCTTTTAGCAGTCCATGGTATAGTCAATATTCTTTGCCAATACCACAACTCAAGGGCGTCAATTCTTCTTCTGTCTTCCTTATTCCTTGTCCAGCTTTCACATGCCTATGAGGTGATTGAAAACACCATGACTTGGGTCAGGTGCACCTTAGTCCTTAAAGTGACATCTTTGCTTTTCAACACTTTAAAGAGGTTTTTTGCAGCAGATTTGCACAATGCAGTGCGTCATTTGATTACTTGACTGCTGCTTCCCTGGGCGTTGATTGTGGATCCAAGTAAAATGAAATCCTTGACAACTTCAATCTTTTCTCCGTTTATCGTGATGTTGCTTTTTGGTCCAGTTGTGAAGATTTTAGTTTTCTTTATGTTGAGGTGTAATCCATACTGAAGGCTGTACTCTTTGATCTTCATAAATGAGTGCTTCAAGTCCTCTTCACTTTCAGTGAGCAAGGTTGTCATCTGAGTAACCCAGGTTGTTAATGAGTCTTCCTCCAATTTTGATGCCTTGTTCTTCTTCATATAGTCCAGCTTCTCAGATTATTTGCTCAGCATACAGATTGAATAAATATGGTGAAAGGATACAACCCTGATTTTTAACCATGCAGTATCCCCTTGTTCTGTTCAAACTACTGCCCCTTGATCTATATACAGTTTCCTCAGGTGCACAGCTAAGTGTTCTGGAATTCCCATCCTTCCCAATGTTATCCATAGTTTGGTATGATCCACACAGTCAATAAAACACAGGTAAACACCTTTCTGGTATTCTCTGCTTTCAGCCAGGATCCATCCGGCATCAGCAATGATATCCCTCCTTCCACATCCTCTTCTGAATCCAGCTTGAATTTCTCTGTTCTCTGTTGATATACTGCTGCAACCATTTTTGAAAGATCTTCAGCAGAATTTTACTTGCGTGTGATACTAATATTATTAGATAATTTCTGCATTCGGTTGGATCAACTTTCTTTGGAATAGGCATAAATACTGATCTCTTTCAGTTGGTTGGCCAGGTAGCTGTCTTCCAGATTTCTTGGCATAGATGAGCAGGCACTTCCAGCACTGCATCTTTTTGTTGAAACATCTCAGTGGGTATTCCATCAATTCCTGGAGCCTCATTTTTCGCCAATGCCTTCATTGCATCTTGGACTTCTTCCTTCAGTACCATCGGTTCGTGATCGTATGGTACCTCCTGGAATAATTGAACATCGTCAATTCTTTTTGGTACAGTGACTCTGTATATTCTTTACACCTTCTTTTGATGCTTCTTGCATTGTTCAGTATTTTGCCCATAGAATCCTTCACTACTGCAACTCGAGCCTTGAATTTTTTCTTCAGTTCTTTCAGCTAGAAAAATGCCTAGTGTGTTCTTCCGTTTTGGTTTTCTAACTCCAGGTCTTTGCATTCATGTTTAGCAGAAAAACACTCCTCATTAAAAAACAAAAATATTATTTTAAAAATCAGAAAATCCTGAATTCAAATCCTTGTTCTGCTGTTACTAGTAGTGTGACTTTGGACAAATTGCCTTACCCCAGTTTTCTCCTGTGTATGATGAGGATCTTATTGCCTACATTAGAGTATTCTTCTGATGTGGGTGTGCGTGTATTTGTGTGAATGTGTGTGTATGTATGTGTGTATATACATACGCATGTGTGTATGTTTGTATATGTGTTTGTATATGTATGCATGTTCTGGTGTATATTCACATGTATACATGTATATGTGCATGTGTGCATACATATGCATGTGTGTATGTGTGCATACATGTGTGTATGTTTATACATGTGTTTGTATGTGTATAAGTGTGTGTATCTGTGTTTTCTGGAACATATTAGATATTATTATAATAAACAAGACAAACTACCCAATTATGACTACAATCATTGCACACAATACTTTATCAGAGTACTGCCTTGCACGGTGCTTGGCATAATAAATATCCCCCTGATCTACCTCTCTGGTGAATGTAGTTATAAAATGAAATGGTATAATCCCAGCCTGATTTGAACTCCATAAACATGAATTGGTCCCTAGTGATCACCTCTTTACTTTCTGACTGTTTACCAAACTTTTCTACTTCATCATTTTGCTAGAAATCCATCCAATCTCTTTGGCATATAATTTGAAGAATTTAACTTCTTTTACCTTTTTGAAAATGAGAACATTTATTTGCCCTTTTCCCCCTGCCAGCAAGACTTCTGTTCCCCATGGTTCTTCAAAGATGACTATTTACAGTTCACTGATATCATCTGAGCCTAGTTTCAGTTCTATGAAATGGAACTAAAGTCCTTTGAAATATGCATTTTTTTTCAATCTCCTTACCTACCTTGGACTTTAATTTTCTCCTCCATTATTTTCTTTCTCCTTTCTAATCTGAAAATTAACCCTCTTAACTGACGTGTTAGTTAGGGCTCTCTTGACTACAAGTGCAAGAAACCCAATTTAAACTCTCTTAGGAAAAAAAAAAGAAATGTTTTGGCTGACATAGCCAGAAGACTCAGGAGTGAGGCTGGTTTCTGTCATGGCTGGATTCAGGGATTTAGAGGATGTCATCAGGGGTTCCTATGATTCCTTTTATGGATCGGCTTCTCACATGGTGGGGAAAATAGCTACTGGATTTGATTCAAATTCAAAATGAAGACAAATGCTTTCTCTCTCACTGTGCATGTATCATATCTCAAGGGGAGTGTCTAAATGGCTGTGTTTGATCAAGTGTACTTGGCCATGGCCAGGGCAGGCTGGGCACAGTGACCAACAAGCCCATCACAACCTCGTGTGATATGGGGGGATACAGGACAAACAGAGGCCCACCGCAATAGAGAAAAAGACCTGAAAGTTTTGCTTTCTACCTCTTATGTAGACTTTCCAGTATTGTCCTCAAGCAGGTTTTACTAAGTCTGTTGCTCCAAGCATACCTTTAGAAAATCTATTTTTATCTTCCTTGGCATGTTTCACCAGCTTTGCTTTTCTTTTCCCCCCTTGGGATTAGTTTTCATTTGTCTTTGATTACATGGCACTCCTTCCATTCCTTATAAGCAACATCTTTAAAATGGCTCTGTTTATCTGAGAGCTGGTTCAACTTCCACAATTATTTCCTTAGCTGCCTTTCACCCACACTCCATGATTAGACTCTCAGAATTGTGTGTTTGAAAGCCTAGAGTTTTTCTTTGCTTCCAGAGTCTTTGGCCATGACAGTATGCCTATCTTCTCTGTGAGCATATGGAAATTTGTCTTCTTTTTCAAAAACCAAATCAAACTAGTTGCCATCGAGATGATTTTGACTCATGGCAAGCCAATGCATGCAGAGTATAACTGCACTCCATAGGTTTTTCAAGGCTGTGACTTTTCAGAAGCAGACTGCCAGTCCTTTTATCCAAGGCACCTCTGGATGGGTTCGAAACTCCAACCTTCCAGTTAGTAGTCAAGTGCTTAACTGTTGGCACCACCCAGGGACTCTTGTCTTCTTTTAGTCTAGGGCATATATTTGGCTTTGCTCAGGGTTCAATGCTTTAACTATCACAAGCTGTAAGATGCTATTACTGGTTTCCCTCCTCAAGGATTCTATCATGTCTACTTTGTAAACAGTTCTTTCTTCACTGGTCAGAATCAGGTCATCAGCAATAATTCTCCTCTTGCTTTTTCTGCCTTCTAGAAGATGAAGCAGTTGTCAGTAAGGCAAGATGTATCCAATGCTTTGCCTTTAGCTGACTGTGACTTTCCGGAGATATCTAGATCAGCACAATCCTTCATTGCTTCTGTGTCTTGCCTCTGTATCTGTGCCAGATTTGCAGCTGATGTCAGGATGTGGTCGTCCATTCCTCCTTCTTCCTGGGATGGCTATTTTATCAGTCCTCCACTCCCATCCCACCCAGCAACCGTAATATCATTTTGATACTCTTTCTTTTTATCTCTACCCAGGTCCTTTTTGTCATTTTACCATCCCCGATTATGGAGTTTTCACAAAGGTATAAATCTGCTTAACACAGAGTGCTATGCCTTTTGTACCATGTAGTGCATTCCGTGAGATGCCACTTGTGAATCTCACTGTGCCAACATGCAATAATGTCTATAAGGGATGTCGATCTTTCTACGTGAATGTCAAATTATATGTGTGTTTGGTATACTGGTATTCAAGCAACTAGGAATTTAAGTGCTATGTCCTACTGCTCTCTGACTTACTTTCTCCTGTAAATTACTAGGTACATCCTACACTGGTTTCAGACTTAAAGTTTTACCAGAACATTTTCCCTCCCTATCTGTGTGTGTGTGTGTGTGTGTATGTGTGTGTAAAATACTCTGAAACAAATACCCCAGTGAATACATTCTTCCCATTAGCAAATAAGTCAAATCTTATTACAACAAATGCAAAGGAACAATTTTCATTTTATTCTTGTTGTATTGAGAATGCACACTATCAAATAATATTTACAACAAATGTGCCCATGGATTGGGTCTGCAAAATTCCTTCTTCTATAGAGATTCTTGTAGAATGGAGACCCATAGTATGTTTGAGTTGCGACCAGTGTTTGGTTTGACTCAATAAACCGCAACATGCTCAAAGCTATTCACATCCACAGAGCATGATCCATGTGGGGCTTTTAAGAACTCTACTATTCCCAAAAGGGCAGTGGTGATTCAGTGGTGGAATTCATGCCTTTCGTGCTACAGACTCAGGTTCAATTCCAGCCAAAGCACCTCATGCATATCTGCCAGTGGAGACTTTCGTGTTGCTATGATGCTAACCAGGTTTCAGCAGAGCTTCCAGACTAAGACTAGGAAGAAAGCCCTGGTGATCTACTTTTGAAAGTCTAGTTGTGCATCGGGTTGCCATGAATTGGGTGCTGATTTGATGGCAGCTAACAACAACAACAACGCTATCCCCAAGGGCTGAAGCATAACTGGAGAAGTGAAAACAACTACATTAGCATTATTAAGAGTAAACCTTTTGGGCAGCATGGCCAGTGCCTGTGGGTCTGAGGGCTCACAGATAGAGGAGTTACAGAAACCCAGGAGAGAGATTTCCCTTGCCCTTACCTTACTCTGCCCTTTGATGTGATCCCCTACCCTACCTCGGCCTAATGTCTGCCTTTGGCCCTGCCCCTTTCTCTTCTCTTATCTCAATGTCTGCCCTCTCCCTTCAGCCAAGGGTCCTGAGACTAATAGCATTCTGAATCAGATGTATTTTGGAGTAGCATACCTGAGGAGACTCAGTGTTAAGTGTTTACCAGTTTCCTTTGCAACCCCTGGTGTAGAGGTAGAGGAGGAAAGGAGGGGCATACTGGCACCAAACATTTAGAAAATATTTAAGAGGCCCTTAAGCTGCTTTGGTCGAGTGCAGATAAAAAATTCATTCCAAGGACCTGACAAACTGTAGAGATGAAAGTCCCATGCTATAGGATTTGCAATGAGTGGGACTCAAGCCAAGACTAGCCCAAGCTGTTTAGTGTTGGGCATGCCACTTGCCATCTTTGTGACTTCTTTCCTTATATCTAAGAGACAAATGACAATGCCTACTCTCCTAAACTGGAACGTTTGGGTGAAGTAAGTAGGCAGTATTATTATGCAGTCCATGGTATACCATAAACTGCCAAAAAAAAAAAAAAAAAAGATAAAAAACAAATCTATCTTAGAAGAAGTAGAACCAGAACGTTCTTTAGAAGCAGAAATGGCAAGACTTGGGCTCATTTACTTTGGACATGTCATCAGGAAGGACCAGTTGCTAGAAAAGCACCTTATGTTTCATACAGTAGAGGGCTAAGAAGACCTGGGGGTGCAGTGGTTAAGCGTTCGGCTGCTGAGGCCTTGAAACCCACCAGTGGCTCAGTGGGAGAAAAGACCTGGTGACTTACTCCCATAAAGTTTACAGCCTAGGAAACCCTATAGGACAATTCTACTCGGTCCTATAGGGTCGCTGTTTGTCAGAATCAACTCGATGGCACACCACAACAACAACAAAGTGGAGGGCCAACAAAAAGGAGGGAAACACTCAATGAGATGGATTGGCACGATCGCCACAACAATGAACTCAAACATGCCAATGATTATGAAAATGTTGCAGGACTTGACAAGTTCTATTATCCGTAAGTTATCATGAAATGAAGCTGACTGGATGGCAACTAACAAGAATTACATTATTAGCGAAAGACTTTGGGATCAACTCTTATGAAAATGAGAGGGACAAAGTCAGGATTGGACAGAGGGAAAAATCAAGCTGCACTGATCTGAAATGACTGGATCTTTTTGCTCCTGCCTTGATTACTTGTGGGTGTCTACAGGTACAATGTGACTGAGGTAACCCTGAAGAGGCTGCCCCTTGAAGTCTGTCCGCTGGCAGCACGCTCAGCAACAGATCAAGAAGTCACTCCTCGAAGGAGGATTTGGGCGACGTCACTGTGTGTATCACACCCATTTAACAGGGTTCAGTGACAGGATTATTCTGTTAACTGTAAAACTTTCTATGAATGTTAATTTTATAATTAATAGCATGATCATCAAACCTTTATTAAGGGCCTACTGTATGTATGTATGTATAATTAGTATGAATAAAAATATAGAGCCCTCATTCTTTTCTTTACTGTGTTATTCTTGCTTTTAAAATTGATAGTCTTCCAGACACATTGCAAAGGTCCTAGATCAACCATTGAAAGATGAGGCCAAAGTTCACACATAAATAGTTACTGGATGCTAACTACATGTAGGACTGTGGAAAAATGAGTCTTTCCTTCCATAAAGTTATTTCTTGGCATTTTAAGACCATAAATGGTAGGATATTTATGGGAATCGTTAAGGAGGGTAATGGGCTGATGCAAAATTTTTAATACACTAGCTACGACATCATTACAATAACAAAATTTACATATTTTAGTTCTTCTTGTAGAACAAAATTAAAAATGTTTTTAAGTTCAAAACAACAACAACAAACCGCTCCTTTAAGAATACATAAATAGAATGATAACCAAGCCTCAGGAAAAACTTAAAGAGAAATGCCATTTGGTATGTTTTATTATCAGTCAAGAAGCCAAAAATAAATCTTACGTAATGGAATTTCATTGTATGGCAGTAGAACTTCCCCCAGAGTTTTATTAAAAGCTTTAACATAGTTTCAACTCTTCTGAAGTCAGCAGCAGGCCTGTCCAAGAGCTGAGTCTGTGTTTTATGTAAATATGCTAATTTTTTGGTTCAACAAAGAAAAAAATGTTACTTTTCTTCCATTTCCAATTTAAAATAATCCTTTTACTCTATTACTTATAGACTATTCAATAGAATCTAACTGCATATTTTGATTGACTACCTTTAAATTTGCATTTTTTCAACAATCTGGGAGCAGTTTACCTGTTGCCTGAGCATAGTAAGATTGAATTAGTAGTCCATGAATTAATAAAATGTCCATTAGGTGTTGATGCAAAGCTTGTATAGGTCATAATAGTGCTCATTTGCATTTCTATTGTCTCACATTTTTAAAAGAATAAACCATATACACACTGGGTTGCTTTTTAAAACAATGTTAGGTATGTCTATGACTGCAAATGATAGCGGAAATAAGGCAGTAAATTCAGAAAATTTATTTTTCTGTTTTCCCTATCTTCACCCTCTCTTTTAAAAGCCCCACAGGTACAGCATAATATTTACAATCTTACCACATTGGTCTCTGGAGGAGCAGAATTGGCTTGTTGCAGTGCCTGAGTGGGGAAAATGGTTAAGTGCTTGACTGCTAACCAAAAGGATGGCTGCTCAAACCTGCCCAGATGTGGTTTGGAAGAAAGGCTGGCGATCTGCTTTCCAAGGGTCACAGCCATGAAAATCCTATGGAGCAGTTCTACTCTGAAAAGCCCGGGGTCACCATGAGTCAGAAATGACGCCTTTGCAAATGTTTTTTGTTTTGTTTTGTTTTTTAACGTGGTGAGGGTTTTTTGTTAGAAATGCAGAATCTCAGGCCCCACCTCAGACCTATTGAAATGGAATTTGTGTTAACAAGGTCCTCAAGTGATTTGCATGCACATTAAAATTTGAGAAACATAGCTTTACATGTCTGTAACAAATTACACTTAAATTTTCACTTTTTCTTAAATTATCTAAATGATTGCTTCCTTCCTTTATTTGTAGGAATAAGTATAAGTATAAAGTATTCCAAGGCATAAAACTCAATAGAGAAATTCAAGTGGTTGAATTTAATTTCAGTTTTAGATCCTCAGTAATGAGTGGTATGGGGTAGAGTGAGGCACCTCCTGTCTGAATAAAATAATTTCAGGTTTTCAAAGTACAACCTACAATTAATAAGGCTAATCTCATTTTTTGCATATCTTTGACTTTTTCCCTCAGGATGTTTTACTAGAATGCTAAATGGAGGGCTCAGGAAGCAAGCCGAGGAACAACAACAACAACAAAAAATCCCATCAAATAATGTTATTTAACCACTGCTTATATAGAACTATAAATCACTTTATGAACTGTTTCCTCATTTCTTTTCATTGGTGAAATTTTGAAATATTGCTTTCCCCCACTCACTTGATTTTCAGCAGGTAGGATAAGAGGATTTGCAATCCTGCTCGGTTTATGATTCTCACATTATTGACTTTACTCTGCAGAGAGATGAAGTAAGGCCTCAGATACAGGGGATGTTAAGGTTAAAGCCCTTCTTATGTCATTTAGAGATTGTTTTTAGGTTAAGGATCATTTGACCTTGAGTTGCAGTGGTTGCTTTATTATCTGATCACGGTGCCTCCAAGAAGAGGTTGTCGGATGCTTTCAGCACATTACCTGCCTATGTCATTCTAAAGCTCCTTGCTTCAGAAGATCTCTCAGCAGGGTTAGAACAAGGTAAAGCGCTTAAATAAGCAAGCTATATTTATCAGCCATAAACTGCAGCCTGTTTGCTGGAAATGTTCTACCGAGCAAATTAATCCGTAAGTGATGGCTTCAATAGCATGAGAAGAGAACTGATTTTACATTTAAAAACTTGTTAGTATTATTATGCGCAGATAATGCTGCCACTGAGAATAAAATTTCTATAGCCATCTCATTGTACTCGATAGAGAAAGGTCAGAGACAATGATGGGTGTTTACAGTGCAAAGATTTAAACAAACTCACTGAAACTCTCCATGGGATATACCGAAGTGGGAAAACAACAGAAAAGAGAGAATGTCCTAATGGACCACGACTACCACAGCCTCCACCAGACTGAGTCCAGCACAACTAGATGGTGCCCGGCTACCACCACCGACTGCTCTGACCCGGATCACAACAGAGTGTCCTGGACAGAGCTGGAGAAAAGTGTAGAACAAAATTCTAACTCACAAAAAAAGACAGACTTACTGGTCTGACAGAGGCTGGAGAAACCTCAAGAGTATGGCCCCCTGATACCCTTTTAACTCAGTACTGAAGTCACTCCTGAGGTTCACCCTTCAGCCAAAGATTAGATAGGCCCATAAAACAAAATGAGACTTAAAGGGCACACCAGCCCAGAGGCCAGGACAAGAAGGCTAGAGGAGACAGGAAAACTGGTAATGGGGAACCCAAGGTCGAGAAGGGGAGAGTGTTGATATGTCATGGGGTTGGCAACAAATGTCACAAAACAATATGTGTATTAATTGTTTAATGATAAACTAACTTGCTCTGTAAACCTTCATCTAAAGCACAATAATCAAAAAAAAAAAAAACAAAAACAAAAACAAAAAGACAATATCTGTAGCAGCTTGCCCGAGCTTGTATAGATGACGCTGCATATGATTTGAGACTAACATGAGGAGAGGTGTTTGGTAAGACTGAGAGGTCTTCTTCAGGTGGTTCAAGGTAAAGATAATTTTAACTCAAAATAATGCAACTGTGCAATGGAGGAAATCAAGATAGGCGACAGGTGATAAGAAAGCAATAAAGAGTGAAATGTATATGAATCTGAAGGATTAAGGTACTTCACAACGGCAGCAGGACAATGTTTAGAATACACATCAGCAGTTAACCCTAAAATTCAGCTTGCTAAAATAATGAAGCTTTTACTTTTCTTTGTAGGCAATCC
The DNA here is from genome assembly GCA_030035585.1 of Dugong dugon. Lineage (NCBI taxonomy): Eukaryota > Metazoa > Chordata > Mammalia > Sirenia > Dugongidae > Dugong > Dugong dugon. The sequence continues at coordinate 50,648,136 of CM057465.1, forward strand.
CCACACTCTATTTCTACTCTATTATCGAACACAGTGCCTTATATGTAATAGGTGATTATTATATATTTGTTAATGAGAATAAATATTTAAGAATATTTTAGAAACTAATGACCATAGTATGGTCTAGAGTAGGGGCATAGTAAAAGACATAATAGACCTGCTACTGAGTTCTGTGATAAACAAAGCAGTACCAGAGCTCTGATATGATTGTGCCACTTAGGAGTATGACCACAGAGTCTTTCCCTCTTTCTCTCTCCTTCACAAAAACAATTGAGAAAGGCTTTCAGCTCTGGCAAAACACATAAGGAAAATGTAGATCAAAGAAACATCTAGGCATTGTATTTTCTTACCCATGGTATAGAATGTATATCTTAATAGAGATCATAATAGAGGTAGTTGGCTGTCTTACAGAAATGGAACACTATTCTATCTTTCTATAGTATATACACATATATATTTATTTGGTCATAATTCGAAGACAGTATTTTTAGGTATTTTCCATACCATCAAGGGACTTCTATCAATGGACATAGACAACAGGGTTCAAATTATTATAATAAAATTACACCAGATTCATCTGGGCTATAAAAATAAAGAAGTAAAAACAGACTGGTCTTATTATGTGACTCACCATCAGTAGGGCATGAAATTTTCCAGTGGCAGTAATGGTTCTGTCTGGATTCATTTCTACTCTCTTGTCCAGCGTTTGTTACCAGTGGTGCCAGTGCTCACTGGGAATATGCGACAAGCTGTGTCTGACTGATTTATGGATGATACTTGGAGATGGAAGGAGCAGTTATAAGGGCTATTTCTACAGATATGGAATGACTGATGAGATTGTTTCAATTGAGGAGAATCTGAAATGCAGATGTTATCTGTATTGAAATACAGGAAACGTGAGTAACTATTAAGACAGGCCTGGCAATCTGCTTCTGAAATGTCACAGCCTTGAAAACCCTATGGAACTGTTCTGCTTTACATACATGGGTTCATCAAGAGTCAGTATCAACTCACAGCAACTAACAACAGCAATAATCACTGTCTTAGTTATCTAGTGCTGCTATAATAGAAATACCACCAGTGGATGGCTTTAACAAACAGAAATTTATTCTCTCACAGTCTAGTAGGCTACAAGTCCAAATTCAGGGTGTCAGCTCCTGGGGAAGCCTTTCTCTCTGTGTCAGCTCTCAGGGAAGGTCCTTGTCATCAATCCTCCCCTGCACTAGTAGCTTCTCAGCACAGGGAACTTGGGTCCAAATAATGCGCACTCCTGGCTCTGCTTTCTTGGTGGTATGAGGTCCCCCTGTCTCTCTGATGGCTTCTCTTTTTTATATCTCAAAAGAGATTGGCTTAAATTGTACATTAATCTTGTAAATTGAGTCTACAGAACTACTGATAATCTCATCTCATTAACATCATAAAGATAGGATTTACAACACATAGGAAAATCACATCAGATGACAAAATGGTGGACAATCTCACAGTTCTGGGAATCATGACCCAGCCAAGTTGATAGACATTTCTGGGGGACACAATTCAATCCATGACAATCACTGAGATAAAATTCTGAATAGACTTGATAGCAGAACTTTTGAAATCAAGTAAATGGCTTATCTGATAACCACATATTATTGATTGTGAAATACTAGTTAAGTGTAGCAAATAGTCCAGCTGACGTATGTATTTGCTACACAGGAGATAAAAAAAGAATAGGGTCTTCCACAAACGCTGGTGGAAAGAGGACACAAAACAGTAAATGGAGCAAGTGCTCAGTCAATAAATAAAAACAATGAAAGAAAGTAGATGAGACATAACTGGGCTATGGGAAGAATCTAACTAAAGTTTGTATTTGCCTACCATGAAACTAGATTGATTTATCACTTAGGAGCCAATTAAGTGTTTGTTTGTTTTATAAATTACAAGTATCCCAACTATTCATTCAGGGTTTATGGGTAAAGAAGACAGGAAACAAAAACTGTGTCATGTCTGTCATACTGGGATGAGGGTGAAATCAAGATAGTTTATTTAGAGTCAACATTGGTTGAGCATCCTCTTTGTTCTATTGGAACTCTGGGTAGGTATCATAGATTGAATTATGTCCACCAAAAAATGTGTGTATAAATTTGGCTGGGCCATGATTCCCAGTATTGTGTGGTTGTCTTCCATTTTGTGATTGTAATTTTATTTTAAAGAGGATTACGGTGAGATTGTAATACCCTTACTAAGGTCATATCCCTGATCCAGTGCAAAGGGGGTTTCCCTGGTGTGTGACCTGCACCACCTTTTATCTTACAAGAGACAAAAGAAAAGGGAAGCAAGCAGAGAGATGGGGACCTCATACCATCAAGAAAGAAGCACTGAGAGCAAAGCGCATCCTTCAGACCCTGGGTTCCTGCGCAGAGAAGCTCCTAGTCCAGGGGAAGATTGAAGAAAAGGACCTTCCTCCAGAGCCAACAAAGAGAGAAGCTGGAGCTGATGCCCTGAATTTGGACTTCTAGCCTACTAGACTGTGAGAAAATAAATTTCTCCTTGTTAGAGCCATCCACTTGTGGTATTTCTGTTATAGCAACGCTAGATGACTAAGACAGTAGGGGAAATTTTTATAAAAATTAAAGAAGTTGCCCTGATATGACAGTCCAACTGAGAATCAAAAGCATGCTTGCATGTTCTATTTACATAACAATTATAAGCCAATGCTCATAGGTACAATTAGAATTATATTTTAGATAGGTCACTAAGAAGTGACTCCTTGATAACACTACCTCTGATATTTGAAATATTTCTGGAAAATATAGCTTACCGTTCTTCAAAGATTCGTGTTCCACTTCTTTAATGTGGAATCGTTGCTAGGACAGATCCTGGGTGCACAAACAGTTTGTGCTCGATTAACTAACGTAAAGGTTGGCCTAAGGCTGGTGGTTCAAATTCACCCATCAGCACCATGAAAAAAATGCCTGGAAATTTGCTTCTGTGAAGATTACAGCCACGGAAACCCTATGGAGCAGTTCTACTCTGAAACACATGGGGTCGCCTTGAGTTGAAATCGACTCAATAGCATGGGCTTTTTTTTGTTTTTGTTGATTGCTAGGACATGCCTACCCTGCCCAGAGCTACATCTATGTGGAGACTTAGAATGAGAGCAGAAGTGATGTGTTTCCCTTCCAGAAGACGTGAATTAGAAACCAGTAAACCTTCTCCACATCCTCTTTCACCATCTGCTGGATGAAAGTAAAAGACTCCCAGGTCTCCGAGGATGATGTGGCCATGAGATAGAAGGAGCCTGGGGCCCTGAATCACTGCATGGAAGGCTATCCCTGTAACTCCTGCATTGAACTATTGAATGAGGAAACATCATCTACAAAATTTTGGATGGTATATATTACAGCAACCATTGTATCAGAGGGGCATGGCTTCTGTATTTAATTATTTTTCTTTGACTTCAGTCACAGGAAAAAACAAAAATTACTCATGACCACAGATTTAGGTGATAGATTATTTGGGGATGTTTAATGGAGCAAAAATGGTATGGCATAGTTACAGGGGAGACAATTTAGCCCCTGAAAAGTCCACCTGCCTTTTTGCATGCCATACTTTTCTCCATCAACCTTCTTCATTTAAACATTTCTCTCTAAACCTCATCTTTAGTATTCCAAACCTTTGCTACAGACAGATGGGTTTGATATTGTGGCTAATTTTATCAGTTCCTCATTTTCAAGTTTTAAAAAAATCCACAAACAGAAGGATCAATCCCTTCTTAAGCCAAGCCATGCCAAGGTCTATGTTATGTTGTTGAAACTTAACATTATATTGAGAGGATTTTCCTGTATATTAAAAAACATTTAATGAAAATATAGTCTTTCATATGGCTGTTTCATAATTTATTAAATTATGACCTCTTGGTAAGATGATCTGTTTAAATATTTTACGATTATAATTAGCATTGCTATAAACATCTTTATATACACATCATTATCTTTATTTTCTCTTTAAAACAGATTTATAGAATTGAATTAGGTATATCAAAGGGTATAAACTGTTTTATGGATCTTGATATAAATGTTAGTTTCTCTCTGTTTTAATAAACATATCCCCAAATTAAATATATGTATGTATTTAAGATTTCTTGTTATTACAAATCTAGAAGTCACAACAGAAAAAGAAAATTGTCTTCTTATCCTCTATTCTGAGAGTCTATCTGCCGGAAAGCAACGTGAGTCAGAAATGTAATGGAACAGTGATTTCCAAACTTTGTTGCACATTGCAATTACTCAGAACCCTTTAAAAATACTGATGTTTGGTTCACACCCTCAGATATTAATTGCAACCTAGGCACTGGGATTTTTCGAAGCACTTCAGGTGATTCTAATGTGCAGCAAAGTTTGGGAACCACTGTCATAAAGCATTCAGCTGTTTGGAAGATACCCAGGCACATGTGACCAAAAGGTCAAATGAAGGTCATTGGACAGATTTCTATACTTGTTATTTAGAAGAAAAAGTTATTTCTTTCAGCATTGAAAACATTTGCTGATAGTATTCAGTACTGTTAATGACATTCGCTCTCAAAAAAAATCCAACTAGGAAAATAGGTTCAACCTAATCTAATACTGTAGTACTCTAAAACATTAGAATTGTAAAAGCATCTTTCCCCAGTGACTGCTGGAGTGTTTGGAAAAAAAAAAGCCTTCCCTTTTTGCAAATTGATTTTTATCTTGGCTGCACTGGTTGCTTGTTTAAGCATTAATGACTTGATTTGGAAAGAAATCACTTCCTGTATGGCCAGGATTAAGAAGAGCCATCTTTACTCCTTCCAGAAATCGTGTACAAATGCTACCATGTAAACAACGTGTCTTGTGACATTTTGTTACATCCAACAAGCAAGGTGACACACATGGCCTAAGGGCTAAAAGAAACATGAGCGCTGTAATATAGAGAGTTACAGTCGGAAGTGCTAAATTTCCCTTGGGACCACAAGGAAAGCTTCCTGCTCTTTGTAGATTGGCCTATTATTGGAATACATTTGCCCACAGTTAATCCTCAAAGTAATTAAATGAAGGAAGTGATTAAATCACCAAGAAAAAACTAACTGCTACATCTGAGGGATTTGGGCGTAGTAAGATTTTCTTTCATTGCTGGTTAGATTTACACATTAGTTAAGGAAGCATCTTCCAGTTAACCTAAATTACTGAGTATATATGTATATATATATATACATATTTATATTTATATATGTGTGAGTGTGTGTATACACATACATATATATATATATATATATACACACATATAGGTGCCTGGTGGATGGTAGTTAAGAGCTTGACAGTTCAAATCCACCAGAAACTCCTTGGAAACTCTACGGTGCTGTTCTACTCTGTCCTATAGGGTTGCTATGAGTCAGAATAGACCCAACGGCATCAGGTTTTGGGGTTTTTTTGTCTTTTTTTGGTTCATATGTATACACTTGCACACACACACACACACACACACACACACACACACATATATATATACACATATAAGTTCAAATGTTGTTGAAATACAAATCTCTAGTTTGATTGACTAAGAACAAGAATCTATAAAGCCATAGATTCTTTGATAGAATTATGATAGGTATTTATTTTATATAGTGCTCTGCCAGTTTAGTAAAGCAAGATTATATTTCCCCCCAATTTCTTACAAATGGAAAAATTATTTTTTTTTGCTCTAACCCTTTTTTTCCCATACAAAATTTTATACATACATTGTTATGTGACCCTAATTGCTCACCCCATTCTGCAACAGCACAGTCCTCCCTTCCGCCCCTGATTCCCCATGACCATTCAACCAGCTCCTAACCCTCTCCGCCCTCCATCTCACCTCTGGACAGAAGTTGCCCCTCTGGTCTCTTGTATCTACTTGACTAAGAGGCACACTCTTCACAAGTATCACTTTATGTCCCACAGTCCAGTCCAATCCCTGTCTGAAGAGTGGGCCTTGGAAATTGTTTTAGTTCTGGGCTGACAGAGAGTCCAGGGGCCATGCTTTCCGGGGTACCTCCAGTCTCAGTCAGACCATCAAATCTGGTCTTCTCACCAGAATTTGAGTTCTGCACCCTATCTTTCTGCTGCTCCATCAGGGACCCTCTGTTGTGTTCCCTGTCAGGACGTTCATTGGTGGTAGCCGGGCAACATCTAGTTCCTCTGGTCTCAGGCTGATGAAGTCTCTGGTTTATGTGGCCCATTCTGTCTCTTGGGCTAATACTTGCCTTGTGTCCTTGGTGCTCTTCATTATTCCCTACTCCAGGTGGCTGGGACCAATTGATGCATCCCAGATGGCCTCCTGCAAGCTTCTAAGACCCCAGACGCCACTCACCAAAGTAGGATGCAAAAAATTTTCTTAATAATGTTTGTTATGCCAATTGACCTAGATGTCCCCTGAAACCCTGGTCCACAGAACCCTACCCCTGCTACTCTGTCTCTCAAAGTATTTGATTGTATTCAGGAAACTTCTTAGCTTTGGTTTAGTCCAGTTGTGCTGACTTCCCCTGTAGTGTGTGCCATCCTTCCCTTCGCCTAAGATGATTCTTATCTACTATCTAGTTAGTGAATAACCCTCACCCTCCCTCCCCACCCTCGTAACCATCAAAAAATGTTTTCTTCTGTGTTTAAACCTTTTCTTGAGTTCTTATAATAGTGGTCTTATACAGTATTTGTCCTGTGATGGACTGAATTCATGCAGCATAATAATTTCCAGCTTCCACCATATTATATGATGTTTCACAGCTTCATCATTGTGCTTTATCATTACATAATATTACATTGTGTGGATATACCATAATTTGTTTATCCATTCGTCCATTGATGGGCACCTAGGTTGTTTCCATCTTTCTGCTATGGTGAACAGTGCTGCAATGAACATGGGTGTGCATATATCTATTCGTGTGACAGCTCTATTTCTCTTGGATATATTCCAAGGAGCGGGACAGCTGGATCATATGGTATTTCTATTTCTAGCTTTTTAAGGAAGCACCAAATCAATTTCCAAAGTGGTTGTACCATTTTACATTCCCACCAACAGTGTATAAGTGTTTCAGTCTCTCCACAACCTGTCCAGAATTTATGATTTTGTGTTTTTTGGATTAAGGGTGGCCTTGTTGGGGTGAGATGATATCTCATTGTAGTTTTGATCTGCATTTCTTTAATGGCCAATGATTGTGAGCATTTCTTCATGTTTCTGTTAGCCACCTGAATATCATCTTTGGTGAAGTGCCTGTTCATATCCTTTGCCCATTTTTTTTAATTGAGTTATTTGTCTTTTAGTTGTTGAGGTTTTGGAGTATCTTGTAGATTTTAGAGATTAAACGCTGATCGGATTTGTCGTGGCCAAAAATTTTTTCCCAGTCTGTAGGTAGTCTTTTTACTCTTTTGCTGAAATCTTTTGATGAGCATAAGTGTTTGATTTTTAGGAGCTCCCATTTATGTAGTCTCTCTTCTGGCGCTTGTGCATTGTTACTTATGGTTTGTATTGTGTTTACGCCATGTATTAGGGCTCCTAGCATCGTCCCTATTTTTTCTTCCATGATCTTTATTGTTTTCAATTTGATATTTAAGTCTTCAATCAATTTTGAGTTAGTTTTTGTGCATGGTGTGAGGTATGGGTCTTGTTTCAGTTTTTCACAGATGTATATCCAGTTATGCCAGCACCATTTGTTAAAGAGACTGTCTTTTCCCCAATTAATGGACTTAGGGTGTTTGTCAAATATTAGCTGCTTTGTCAAAAATGAGCTTATATCTGGATTCTCAACTCTGTTCCATTGGTCTATGTATCTGTTGTTGTACCAGTACCAGGCTGTCTTGACTACTGTGGCGGTATAATAGGTCCTAAAATCAGGTAGTGTAAGGCCTCCCACTTTGTTCTTCTTCTTGAGTAAGTATTTATTTATTCGGGGCCTGTTCCCTTTCCATATGAAGTTGGTGATTTGTTTCTCCATCTTATTAAAAAATGTTGGTGAAATTTGGATCGAGATTGCATTGTACCTATAGATTGCTTTGGGTAGAATTGACATTTTCACTATGTTGAGTCTACTTGTCCGTGAGCAAGGTATATGCTTCCACTTATGCAGCTCTTTTTTAGTTTCTTGCAGTAGTGTCTTGTAGTTTTCTCTGTATAGATCTTTTACATCTCTAGTTAGATTTGTTCCTAGGTATTTTGTCTTCTGGGGGCTATTGTAAATGGTGTTGATTTGGTAATTTCCTCTTCAAGGTTCTCTTTGTTGGTGTAAAGGAATCCAACTGATTTTTGTATGTTTGGCCTGTATCCTGAAATTTTGCTGAAATCTTCTATTAGTTCCAGTAGTTTTCTTATGGATTCTTTGGGGTTTTCTGTGTATAAGATCATATCATCTTCAAATAGAGATACTTTGACTTCTTCCCTACCAATTTGGATGCCCTTTATTTCTTTTTCTAGCCTAATTGCTCTGGCTCTGACCTCCAGCTCAATGTTAAATAAGAGTGGTGATAGAGGGCATCCTTGTCTGGTTCCTGTTCTCAAGGGGAATGCTTTCAAAGTCTCTCTGTTTAGGATGATGTTGGGAAAAATTATTTAATTGAACTGAGCTGGGAGTGGCACTCAGAGATCCTAACATCTCTTCGGTTAATGCTAGGTTTAGCAATCCATTTCCACTTTTAGTAGACTCAGAAAACCTGGCTGTTAACCTTATGATTTTCTTATTGTGTAAACTTGGACAATTCACATGACTTTTCTGAATTTGAGTAAAATAAAAGGATTGAGCTGTATGATTTTTATGTTGCTTCTAGTAGTGGTTGAGAGCTACGGTTGCTAACCAGAAGGTTGGCGGTTCGAATCCACCAGGTGCTCCCTGGAAACTCTATGGGGCAGTTCTACTCTGTCCTATCAGGTGCTATGAGTTGGAATAGACTCCACGGCAATGGGTCAGTTTTTTTTTATAGTTCTAACAAGCTATGACCCTATGGAAAAAATAAAAAACACATCAAGTAAACACATGTAAAATGTTTAAAATTCAAGATATTATCAAAATAAATATAAGTGGAAAATAAAAAGTTGCATAATAGAATATATTGCATATGTATCTGTAATCTGCACATAATAAGATTATATGTTCTTCAAGAACCTTGTGTTATGAGCAAGAATACAAAGCAATGGGAACAAGAATCTTCTAAAAATATCTGTTTTTCTATGCTTTTCTGCATTTTTCAATGATTTCATGCATTGAAAATGCTTTATGTTTTTAGGATTTAATGCATTTAAATGAGGTGGTTCTAAACAGCCACCAAAAATTGTCCTTTTAAGTAATGGTCTGCATTTATAAATTACTTAAGACAGATGCACAGATTAGATGAGTCTTGTTTTGGTAGCAAAAAGAAAATAAAGTGCTTGCTCTTTGGAAATAGAGTGCATTAGCTCTTCTAGGCCATCTGTGTATTGTTAGGAACTTCTCTCATTTAATCCTCTGAGAAAATCAGAATGATTCTCCCAGTGTAAAATGATCTGGTTGTTTCATGGCTGACTTGGTCATTTTGGCTAAGTTAGCTATTAGGATAGATTGTTGAATACTTGATTTGGCCATGGTTATGGGTGAGGAGCAAGAATTATTCAATTGACTAGAATAGTTAGCAGTATATGCACATATTTAATTTTAACAAACATTAACTGAGCCCCCACTATGTGTCAGTTACATGTTAGACACAAGGAATATGAAGATCTGTGACCCTAAATCTCTCTCTCTCTCTTTTTTTTTTTGAAATTTTCAAGAGGTAGATTGGGGGACAAAAAGAAATGTGTAAATTGTAACTATAACACAATGTTATATTCTACTAGGATTAAAACCAAACTGGAACAACAGAGGAAGAAGAGACTAATTACGACTGAGGTTATTGAATCGGATAAGGTTGCACATCACTGAAGATATATTCACGTGGAAACTTGCGAATGTAGCAGAATTTTTAATCACCAGAGCTGAACAAAGGCATGGTGTCAAAGTACATGAAATGTCTGGGAAATGGTGAGCAGTCCAGAAGGCTAGACCATTGATGAGATTGATGGATATGACTAATTGCAGAACAGCGTGAGACAAAAAAGCATATTGGAGCCAGACACAGAAGAATTTTTGACTTTGTTGCTAGAGAATTTGTTGAAAAGGGTCAGTTCAGAGTAACACTGTGTGTTGGCTACTATTAGCTGCCCTAAGTATTACATAAAAGAGATAAGAACACGCAAGAATTGGCTGATTTCCAATCAGAGATGGAAGGAATGGTGAAAGACTAGAGATCTTATGGGAACTGGGAAAGTCAAGTGCTTTGGATCTCAAGTAGCGAGAAATAAGACAGAGAAAGAGTTTGAGTAACAGAGGTCCAAAAAGACTTCTCAGTTAAATAAGCACCTCAACCTTGTTGTAACATTCAGTTTAAGGGACCTTTTGTTTCTGATAGCCTCAAGGCAGTTGCCACTAATGTGTGAGAGAGAATAACAAGAGAATGAAGTAACAAAGAAATAACACAGAAGCAAAGAAATATGCAGACTGGAGAATTATATGGAGGAAAGAATAGTTGGATTACTAGTATCTGGAACTGACTGAAAGCAAATAGATCAGAAGTCTAATGAGTTTCTGAGGGAATTATAGTGCCAAAAACACAAGAGACTGAAGTAAAAAACAAAAGCCTTGAGATGTGAGGAAAAAGACTGAACATCACCCAGGGATCTTAAATTTTGAGCTGGATAGAGTAAATGAATGGACTGCTGGGTTTGTCTCCCTAAGAGAGTTAATGTATGAGAGAAAGAGTGAAACATCCATTTGGTGACTAGAAAGGTAGACAGACAGTTGCTGACTGACATATATTCATTAAAACTCATTTTCTCTTCTTCCTAGGTATGTAGATTCTATTTTCCAGACTCCTCTGCAGTTAAGTGCGGCCATTTGATTCAATCCCAGAGAATGAAGTGTAGGCAGATGTATCATATGACATATCCTGTTTCCCAACAACTTTTCATATGACCTTCCCCCCCATGCCTTTGCTTCCTGGATGAAAGAGAATCTAAAAATTTAGAGGATATGGAGAGACACAAAAGAATCATGGCTTTCTAAAAGGTTGAATACAATAGTCTTGAAAATCCAATCAGAGCTGATTATATTTACAAGAAAAGAAATAAACTGCTATTGTGTTAAGCCACTGAGATTGTAGTGTTTTTTTCTGTGACAGCAGAAGCTACCTTGACTAGTACATAAGTCTAGGAGTGAAGGGTAGTGAACTTGAAGGGATCCATGTCTGATGAACTTGGAGAAAAGTTCACAGGGTAGGAGGGAAGAGCTGCATAATGAACTAGCAATAGTTAATTCTGTGGGTTGGCCTACAGTCCAGTCTGGATACCCTAAAGTGGCTCCATTTTCTTGGTAGATTGGCTAGTGTCTTATCTGTGATGGCTGAGTTGGATGGGTGGTCTCTATCCATGCTTTCATTCTCAAAGTGGCTATCTTGAAGTTCCAGTGGCTTTTTGCAACATGGTGGTCTCAGAGTTCGAAGCAGGTGAGAGGAATCTGCACGAACCCCTAAGGCCTTAATTGCAAGTTGTTGTTAGCTGCTAAATTGGCCCTAACTCATGGCAACTCCATGCACAACAGATTAGACTGTTGTGATCCATAGGGTTTTCGTTGGCTGATTTTTGAACAGATCACCAAGCCTTTCTTCCTCTTCTGTCTTAGTCTGGAAGCTCCACTGAAACTTGTTCAGCATCAAAGCAGCACAGAAGCATCCAATGACAGACAGATGGTGGCTGCGCATGAGGTGCATTGGCCAGGAATCAAACCTGAGTCTCCTGCGTGGAAGGTGAGAATTCTACCACTGAGCCACTAAAGTCCCCACTTACGTGAAAATAGTGCAACATTATTTCTGCTGCAATCCCTTGGCCAAAGCAAATCAAATAACCAGAATGGATTCAAGGGGTAGGGAAATAAACTCCACCTTTATAATGAGAGGAGCTTGAAAGAATTTGTGACTACTATTTATCTTCCTGTGGTGTTGGTGAGGAACACTGAATATACCATGGACTGCCAGAAGAATGAACAAGTCCGTCTTGGAAGAAATACAGCCAGAGTGCCCCTTGGAAGGGAAGATGACGAGACATTGTCTCACTTACTTTGGAAATGTTATCAGGAGGGACCAGTCCCTAGAGAAGGACATCATGCTCAGTAGAGGGTCAGTGAAAAAGAGGAAGACCATCAATGAAATGGACTGACACAATGGCTGCAACAATGAGCTCAAGCATAACAACGATCGTGAGGATGGTGCAGGACTGAGCAGTATTTCGTTCTGTTGTACATATAGGGTCGCTATGAGTTGGAACCAACTCGATGGCACCTAACAACAATAATATTGATCTGCCACAAGCCCTTACAAAAGTGCCTAGAATATAGTAGGTGCTCAGTAAATAATTGTTGAATGCATGCATGAATGAATACAGAGTGTGGTTGGATCTCTGAAAAAGAATGATAAAATAAAAGCACAGCTGCTATAGGGAACGGGAAAGGGAATCAACCATGGGTAAGTAAAAGAATTGCTGAGCAGCACTTATGGTCCAGCTGAGCTTGAGAATCATAAATTTGTTTTAGAGCCAATTTTCTCCAACTGCATTTGGTAGCTTGGGAGCAGGCCCAGAGAAACAGATGGTTGGGTTGATCCAGGGCTAGGGATTGGCACTCTGCAAACTAGCAGTAGTGGGAGGTCAAGGCTGCCAAGTTTGGTTCTGTGCCTCCTCAGCTCTGTGCTCACTCAGGGGCTGGTCACTAGAACTCCAAGGAAGGCTCTACATCCTAAATTTCCTCATTCAATCAAGGCCACGGTCTGATACCGAGCCTGGATTCCAGAGTGATTCAACTGAGTCTTTGACTTACGTGGTTCAGGCCTAGAGTAAAGTACAGATAAAAACACACACATACACACAATCAGGAATCCCATTTCTATTCCTTGAAACACATAAATGGGATTCAATTTTGGAATTCTTTTTTCTTTCCTTTACAATTCTTTTGTATACTGCTGGAACCTGTCATTTCTCACCCCCACCACAGACTTCTTATACTCCAGTCCTCAAGGGTAGCTGTTCTGTACATAGTCTCCCTCCTATTCTCGTCCAGCTCTTGACTAAGTAGATTAATTCTCTTCCTTCAACTGGCTCACAAGCGCTTTCTTTTCTTCAGCCTCACAAAAGTCTAGGGAAGGATCTGGCAGAGATAGTCTTGTGTCCAAAGGTGGGAATGAGGGTGGAAATTGTAATGTAAGATGTTGATTTACAACTACAGGGCCCTTTTAGGCAACTAAGAAAGGACTGAGGATTCCTTGTGGTGCACTGGTTAAGCACTCTGCTGCTAAACTTTGGTGGTTCAAACCCACCCGCTGCTCCATGGGAGAAAAGACCAGGCAATCTGCTCCCATAAAGATTACAGGCTAGGAAACCGTATGGGGCAGTTCTACTTTGTCTTATAGATAGCTATGAGTCAGAGTCGACTCAACAACTCACAGCAACAATGACAACAATGATCACAAGAGAGGACTAATGACTGTGACTATATTTTTTAAATTTTATTTTTATTGTACTTTAGATGAAAGTTACAGAATAAATAGTTTCTCATTAAACAGTCAGTACACATTGATTAACAACCCCACGAGATGTCAACACTCTCCCTTCTCGACCCTGGAGGACCCTTTTTTTTTTTTTTTTTGTGGTGAAAATATACATAGCCAAAGATAAACCATTTAAAAAATTTCCACACGTACAGTTCAGTGACATCAATTACATTCTTCCAATTGTGCTGCTATTCTCACTATCCTTTTCCAAATTTTTCCATTGCCATTATCTTCAAGTCACTGCCCCCTAGGCTTCTCATCAAACCTTTTGAGTTACTGTTGTCAGTTTGATCTAACATAGATAATTCTTTGGGTTTTTTTTTGTACTTTAGATGGAGGTTTATAGAATAAATAGTTTCTCATTTAACAGTTAGTACACATATTGCCCTAAGACAATGGTTAACAACCCCATGATATGTCAACACTGTCCCTTCTCAACCTTGGGTTCCCTATCACAGCTTTCCTGTCCCCTACTGCCTTCTAGTCTTTGTCCCTGAACTGCTGTGCCTCATTAGTCCCTTTTTGTTTTATGGGCCTGTTCAATTCCCAGCTGAATGGTGAAAATCGGGAGTGACTTCACCACTAAGCTAAAAGAGTGTCCAGGGGCCATACTCTTGGGCTTTCTCCAGTCTGTTAGGCCAGTAAATCTGGTCTTTTTTTATGAGTTAGAATTTTGTTCTACATCCTTCTCCAGCTCTGTCCAGAACCCTCTGCCGTGATCCCGGTCAGAGCAGCCAGCGGTGGTAGCCAGGCACCATCTAGCTGTACTGGACTCAGGCTGGTGGAGGCAGTGATAGTTGTGGTCCATTAGTCCTTTAGACTAATCTTTTCCTTGTATCCTGTTCTTTTCGTTCACCCTTGCTCCTGGGTGAGACCAGTGGAGTATCTTAGATGGCTGCTCACTGGCTTTTAAGACCCCAGATGCTACTCACCAGGGTACAATGTAGAACGTTGTCTTTATAAACTGTGTTATGCCAATTGAGCTAGATGTTCCCAGAGACCATGGTCCCTACAGCCCTCAGCCCAGCAATTCAGTCCCTCAGGGAGTTTGAATGTGTCTGTGGGGTTTCCATGACCTTTCCTTGTACAAGATGTGTGGCTTCCCCAGTATTGTGTACTGTCTAACTCTTCCCCAAAGTTACCACTTGTCTATTGTCTATTTAGTTTTCCCCTTCTACCCCTCCTATCCCTCTTAACCAACAAAGATTATTTCTCTTTGTGTGTAAACTTTTTCATGAGTTTTTACAATAAAGGTCTCATACAATATTTGTCCTTTTGTGATTGACTTATTTCACTCAGCATAATGTCCTCCAGTTTGATCCCTGTTGTGAGATGGTTCACAGATTGATCATTGTTCTTTATTTTTGCATAATACTCCATTGTGTGTATGTACCATAGATTGTTTATCCATTCATCCGTTGTTGGGCATCTAGGTTGTTACCATCTTTTTGCTATTGTGAACAGTGCTGCAATGAACATGGGTGTGCATATGTCTATCTGTGTGATGGCTTTTATTTGTATAGGATATATTCCTAGGAGTGGGATTGCTGGATAGTGTGGTATTTCTATTTCTAGCTTTCTAAGGAAGCGCCATATCATTTTCCAAAATGGTTGTATCATCATGCATTCCCACCAGCAGTGCATAAGAGTTCTGATTTCCCCAAAGCCTCTCTAACATTTGTTATTTCCAGTGTTTTTGATTCGTGCCAGTAATGCCAGGGTGAGATGGTGTCTCACTGTGGTTTTAATTTGCATTTCTCTAATGGCTAGTGATCTTGAGCATTTCTTAATGTGTCTGTTGTCCACTTGAATGTCTTCTTTGGTGAAGGGTCTGTTCATTTCCTTTGCCCATTTTTTAATTGGATTATTTGTCTTTTTGTTGTAGAGGTGTTGGATTTTCTTGTAGAGTTTAGAGATTAGAACTTTGTCTGACTTGTAATGTCCAAAATTTTTTTCCCAGTCTGTAGGTTCTCTTTTTACTCTTTTGGTGAAGTTTTTTGATGAGCATAAGTGTTTGATTTTTAGAAGATCCCAGTTATCTAGCTTATCTTCTGGAGTTTGTGTGTTGTTTGTTATGGTTTGTATCATGTTAATGCCCTGAATTACGGCCTCTAGCGTGGATTCTATTTTTTTCTTCCATGAACTTTATAGTTTTTTCTTTATATTTAGGTCTTCGATCCATTTTGAATTAGTTTTTCTATATGGTGTGAGGTATGGGTTCTGTTTCATTTTTTTGCAGATGGACATCCAGTTTTGCCAGCACCATTTGTTAAAAAGACTGCCTTTTCCCCATTTGATGGACTTTGGGCCCTTGTCGAAGATCAGGTGACCATAGGTGGATGGATTTACATCTGACTTCTCGATTCTGTTCCCTTACTCAATGTATCTGTCATTGCACCAGTACCAGGTTGTTTTGACTACCATTGCTGTATAATAGGTTCTGAGGTCAGGTAGTGCAAGTCCTCCTACTTTATTCTTCTTCAGTAGAGCTTTACTTAACCAGGGCTTCTTCCATTTCCATATAAAGTTAATGATTAGTTTTTCCATCTCTTTAAAGGATGTTGTTGGTGTTTGGAGTGGGATTGCATTGTATTTGTAAACTGCTTTGGGTAGAATTGTCATTTTCACAATGTTGAGTCTAGCTATCCATGAGCATGGTACGTTTTTCCATTTATGTAAATCCCTTTGGGTTTCTTGCACTAGTGTTTTGTAGTTTTCTTTGTATAGGCCTTTTCCATCCCTGGTTAGATTTATTCCTAAGTATTTTATTTTTTTAGGAGCTATTATAAATGGTATAGTTTTCCTTTTCATCGTTCTCTTTATTGGTGTATAAGAATACAACTGATTTCTGTATTTGTATTTATATCCTGCTACTCTGCTGAATCTTTCTATTAGTTTCAGTAGTTCTCTCATGGAGTCTTTAGGGTTTTCTATGTATAGTATCATATCATTTGCAAACAGGGACAGTTTAACTTCTTCATTAGCAATTTAGATGCCTTTTATTTCTATTTCTTGCCTTATGGCTCTAGCTAGGACTTCCAGCACAATGTTAAATAGGAGTGGAGATAAAGGGCATCCTTATCTTGTTCTTGTTCTCATGGGGAATGTTTTCAGCCTCTCTCCATTAAGAATGATGTTGGCCATTGGTTTTGCATAGATGCCCTTTATTATGTTGAGAAATTTCCCTTCTATACCTATTTTATTGAGAGTTTTTATGAGGAATGGGTATTGGACTTTGTCAAATGCCTTTTCTGCATCAATTGAGATGATCATGTGATTTTTTTCCTTCCTTTTATTCACATAGTGGATTGCACTGATTGATTTTCTAATGTTGAAACATCCTTGTATACCTGGTATGAATCCTACTTGGTCGTGGTGTATTATTTTTTTGATATGATGCTGAACTCTATTGGCTACAATTTTGTTGAGAATTTTTGCATCTATATTCATGAGAGATATTGGTCTGTAATTTTCTTTTTTTGTGGCATCTTTGCCTAGTTTTGGTAACAGCATTATGCTGGCTTCATAGAATGAGTTTGGAAGTGTTGCTTCCTTTTCTATGCTCTGAAATAGCTTGAGTAATACTGGTACAAGCTCTTCCATGAAAGTTTTGTAGAATTCTCCAGTGAAGCCATCTGGGCCAGGGATTTTCTTTGTTGGGAGTTTTTTTTAAATTACTTTTTCGATCTCTTCTCTTGTTATGGATCTGTTCAGATTTTCAACATCAGTTTGTGGTAGTTTGGTTAGGTAGTGTCTTTCTAGAAATTCATCCATTTCCTCTAGGTTTTCAAATTTGTTGGAGTATAGTTTTTCATAATACTCTGTTGTAATCCTTTTTATTTCAGTTGAGTCTGTTTTAATGTCCTCCATTTCATTTCTTATTTGCACTCTCTCCTGTTTTTCTTTTGTCAATCTGGCCAGTGGTTTGATTTTGTTGATCTTTTTGAAGAATCAACTTTTGGTTTTGATGATTCTTTCTATTGTTTTTCTGTTCTCTATTTCATTTATTTCTGTTCTTATCTTTATTATTTCCTGTCTTCTAGTGGCTGTGGGCTTTTTTTTTTTTTTTTTTTTTGGCTCTTCTCTTTCTAGTTGTTCGAGTTCTATAGTTAATGTTTTGATTTTGTCCCTTTCTTCTTTTTTGATGTGTGCATCTATAGCTATAAATTGCCCTCTGAGGACTACCTTTGCTGTGTCCCAGTGGTTTTGGTATGATGTGTTTTCATTCTTGTTTAATTCTAGGAACTTTTTGATTCCATCTCTGATTTCTTCTATTACCCACTGATTTGTAAGCAGGGTGTTATTCAATTTTCATGTAATTGATTTTTTTTCCTTGCTCTTCCTGTTGTTGATTTCTACCTTGATGGCATTGTGGTCAGAGAAGACACTTTGAATTATCTCAATGGTTTGGATCTTGTTGAAGCTTGCTCTGTGGCTTAAGATGTGGTCTATTGTGGAGAATTTTCCATGTGCATTGGAAAAGAATGTGTACTTTGCAGCTGTTTGGTGGAGTGTTCTACATATGTCTACAAGGTCAAGTTGGCTGACTGTGCCCTTTAGGTTTTCTGTATCTTTGTTGAGCTTCTTTCTAGATGTTCTGTCCTTTACTGAGAGTGACGTGTTGAAGTCTTCTAATGTTATTGTGGAAGTGTCAATTTCTCTTTTCAGTGCTGTTAAAGTTTGTTTTATGTATTTTGGAGCCCTGTCATTGGGTGTGTAGATGTTTATTATGGTTATGTCTTCATGATGATCGTCTCCTTAATCATTATATAGTGTCCTTCTTTGCCTTTTATGGTGGAGTTTGTTTTAAAAGCCTATTTTATCTGAGATTAGTATTGCCTCTCCTGCTCTTTTTTGGTAGCTGTTTGCTTGATACATTTTTTCCATCCTTTGATTTTTAATAAATTTACATCTTTGTTTCTAAGGTGTGTCTCTTGTAGACAGCATATTTGTGGATCCTGTTTTTTTAATCCATTCTGCCACTCTCCGTCTCTTTGTGGGTGCATTGAGTCCATTTACATTCAGTGTAATTATTGATAGGTGTGAGTTTATTGCTGTCATTTTGTAGTGCTTTTTTTTGTTCCTGTTACTCTCCTGTGCTGAATTCCTTTTGTTTCTGGTTTTTATTTGCATTTCTTTTGTTTTTATAGGTTTTCTTACTGAGGCTTTATGTTTTTCTTCTTTATTATGATGAGTATGTTTGTTTAGTTTCTTTGCAGTTGCTATGAAATTTACCCTTACCTTTCTAAGTTTGAAGCAGTCTATTATTGCTTGGTATCACCTAGCCTTCCTCTCCATTAGAAGGTTTATTCCCTCTTGCATTGTTCTGATATTGTTGTCATTTACAGATTAATCTCTCTGGTTCCCTGTTGTAATTCTTTTGGTTTTGGATAGTCCTTGAGAGTTCATTTGTTAGTTTGGTATCTGGCTAGTACAATCCTGTGTCCTATATTCAGCCTGTGGTCTGATATTGTTTGTTCTCAGATTGAAGGACTCCCTTTAAAAGTTCTTGTAAGTTTGGTTTGCTTTTTACTTAGTCCCTTAATTTCCATTTGTCTGGAAATGACCTAATTTCACCATCATATTTGAATGAGCGTTTTTCAGGATATATTATTCTTGGTTGGCAATTTTTTCTTTCAAGGTTTTATATATGTCATCCCATTGTCTTCTTGCCTGCATGGTATCTGCAGAATAATCCAAGCTTAGTCTTATTGTTTCTCCTCTGTATGTGACTTTTTTTTTTCTCAAGTTGGTCTCAGGATTCTTTGTTTGTCTTTGGTTTTAGTGAGTGTGATTATTATATGCCTTGGTGATTTTCTTTTGGAGTCTAACCTATATGCGGTTCATTTGAGCTTCTTGGATGGTCAGCTCTTCATCTTTCATGATATTGGGGAAGATTTCTGTCAGCAATTCCTCAATGATCCTCTCTATGGTTTCTGTTTTTTCCCCCTGTTCTGGAACTCTGATCACTCACAGATTTTTACTTTTGATTGTATCCCACATAATTCTCAGGGTTTCTTCATTTTTCTGATTTTTCCTCAAACAGGGTTGTAGCCAAGTGTTTGTCTTCAATTTCACTGATCCTGTCTTCCATTGTTTCAGACCTGCTCCTCAGCCCTTCTATGACACTGTCCGTTTCTGAAATCTTGTTGTTTATCTTTTGGATTTCTAATGTTGTTTTTGTATGATTTCTAATTGTGAATTTATTTTAGCATTTTATTCCTGTATTATTTTCTTGAATTCTTCCGTTTTTTGTCTGTATTTTCCATGAATTTGTCTGCTTTTTCCATGAATTTGTCTCTTTTTTCCTCATTTTTGCCTGATTTTTGCTTCAACTCTTGGATAATTCTGAATATTAGAGATTTGAATTCCCTATCAGGTGGCTCTAGAGCCTTTTCTTCTACTGGAAAGTCATCTGGTATTTTATTTTGGATTCCTACTGGAACAACCCTGTCCTGTTTTTGTATATGTTTTGATATTGTCTGATGTCTTTGGGGGCATTCTGTAGTTATTTTCCTCATTTACTGATTGCAGATTTGTTTGTTTTGTCCTGGTTTTTTGTTTTATTTTGTTATTTCTGAACAGACAGGCTGTGAGTTCTTTGTAGTTTGCTTGTCTGTGGGCACGATACTTTTCTCCTCCTTCTCCAATAGGCAGGGTCAGTCACTTAGGTATGGTACAGCAGGGCAAGTCCAGCTGAAGGGGAGTTTCTTGGATGGGTTGTTTGTGGCATGTACTAGGGCCAGCTGGTAGGCCAAGAATCAGTGAAGGGCAAATAAATGGGCAGCTTCTGTCCAGAGGTGAGATGAGAAGGCATAGAAAGTTAGGAGCTGGTTGAATGGACACGGGAAATCAGGGCTGGAAAGGCAGAGTGTGCTGTCACAGTATGAGGAGAGCAATTAGGGTCACATAACAATGTATGTATAAATAAATTTTTGTATGAGAGACTAACTTGAATGGTAAACTTTCACCTAAAGTACAGCAACAACAAAAAATATATGTATATAAAGAGTCTGGTGCTGAATACAGGAACTGAAGCAGAGGAAGACAAGAATTGGAGTCTTAGATGACTTTCAGTGTGGATAGTGTAGTTGTCTTAGATGATACGTGGAGACTACAGGAAGAGAAAACCACAAACCAAGTGTCAAGTCCTCAAAATATGTGCGGGTTGCACTAGATATAGGTATGCTGGTTAGAATGGTTAATAGGGCAATCTCAATGGATAGTTTCGAGGAGGGGATAAAGTTGGTGGGTTAGGGGCTTGGAAATAGCAGTGGGGAAGCAGGAGAAGGCATGCTTTGCCTCCTTGTTCTGAGAAGCTGAGTGGATATGAGAGAGCAACCCCTAAAGGGAAGAGTAGAAGAACATAATAGAACTGACAAAATTTTACACCGAAGTGGAAGCAGTATTGCGAAGAAAAGCTTTTCTCCTTAAATTTTACATTGTCATTTTTCATAGCCAACTCCAATGCTCCTCAGGCAATGTGCTAGCTCTGAGGATGGACTGAGAATCTTGAAGTTTGTACTTTCAGGCTGTAGATTTCCGGATAACAGTAAGAGAATATATCATCTTCGGTTGCAAGAAAGTTACCTCGTCAGTACTTTAGCCACTCTAAAATGAATCTTTTAGTATAATTCTTTAATTATCAAGAAATAAATAGATTTATTTATTCCTTCATCAAATAATAATTCATTAGGGACAGAACTAGGTGTTGGGAAAATAAGGACAAATAAAATAAGATTCTTGCTATTAAGCAGTGTATTGTCTTTAGACGGTAAAAGGTAAACAAATAATTAAACATAAGTGATAAGTCTTATAGTAGAAGTAAGCATATACCATGGCAACACAGAAATAGGGCATCTATCCAGAGCTAGGGGTAAGGGGTAAGCTCAGGAAACGCTTCAAAGGAAAGAGGTCAGAGCTGTGTCTTTAAATATTAGTTAATGAGGTCAAAGTGTGTGTGTGTGTGTGTGTGTGTGTGTGTGTGTGTGTGTGTGTGTGTGTGTGTACGTGTGCGCGCGCGCACGTGCATGCACATGCGCAAATGCACACGTACACTTGTGTCAGAAAAGGAGGAGAGGACTGAGGTTCAGGAGGAAAAGGGAACCCACTAATCAAATTATCTATATTCCAGCCCCACTTTATCCTGGGAAGTCATAGCCTAAATATTTGAATCAAGTTTAACTGAATGTCCAATGTGACAATACTTTCAATTCATTTCTTTCTGAAGGGAAGTGGAGCCAAGCCCAAGCCCAAGTTTACATTTTGGCAACTGATCCTGAATAAACTGTGCTGCTCACTGAGCTAACCCTCTCCAACGCTGGGAGGACACTTGTGCTATTGAGTCGATTTGATCACAGGACAGCTTGAAGGAAACCGGCATCAACATACCTTTTTTTTGGTCAGACAGAAATAGCTTTTCCATTCTATTTAATCAAAAAGTTCTTGTGTCTTAAATCTCAGGCAGGCCAGTTAGCCTGAATTATCTGATCATTGTGAAAGTTATTTTAAAAAGTCTCACAAACAGAAATGATGGATTCACTTCTTTATTTTAGTGCTAACCACACATGGACAGCAAATGATAGCAGCATTGTATAGTAGACATTTTTGGGGGGGAAGTGCAGAGGTGTGGCTGGTCATGATGCGCTGGTCAACTTGGATTGCTAAGAAGATAATTTATGTGACTTCCACTTATATTACTGAACCTCCAATGCTGTTCTCCTCCTATTCAAACCTCCAGAATGCATTGTGTTGTTGCAATGGGTAGTTCTGCTTGTGCTGGGTTATTTACAGCTCCTGAAAATAGAGAACAAGAGATGGCAAACCTTTTATCTGATGTTCACTATAATTTGGACAATTGCAGAGTAGTTTTAGTTCTTGGTCTATGGCATTTGGTGGGACACTAGAGTTGCATTTTTGATATCACTGCTACCTAACAAGAATAAAAGAGGGAAAGTGGATGAGGATTTGATGAATTACCAGTTTTTCAATTGTTAGTATTTTCATTTTTAAAGATAAAGGAAGATATAACAACTTTGAAAAGAAGGTATTTTATCCTCCACTGGCCTGGTTAGGTGGGGAGATAGGAATTTTAGTTAAAAATTGATAGACAGAAAGGCAAGGGATTTTAATGAAAAGACTAGGTAATTTCTTCTTAGGCAGATATGAGTTAAGGCAGTTCTGCCCACTAGAAACTATTGAACTATTCATTTCCTTTGGGAAGTTTTTTTTTAAAAAATGACTACTGACATTAAGAGTACGAGAAGAAGTGCAGATAGAATGCTCCTTAGAAGCAAGAGTGGTGAGACTTCGTCTGAGATAATCTGGACATGTTGTCAGGAGGGGTCAGTCCTGGAGAAGGACATCATGCCTGGTAAAGTAGAGGGTCAGCGAAAGATGAAGACTCACAATGAGATGGATTAACACAGTGGCAGCTACAATGGGGTCAAGCATAGCAATGATCATGAGGACGGTGCAGGACCCCACGTATTCGTTCTGTTGTACATAGGGTCTCTATGAGTCAGAACCAACTTGAGGGCACCTAACAACAACAACATTGACACTGACTATTCTGAATGCCAGAAAAGAGTGCTAGCTTCATACAAGAGCTATAATACTCTTCGTTAAGCATGGAGGAAGCTGTAATATGCACTATATGACATTATCGGTTTTATGAAAATCTATAGTATTTATTCCATCAGTCCATCAATTTTTATTGAGCACCTACCGTGTGTTTTCTGTTAGAAGAAATGGTACCCCAATGAATAAAAAGATAAAATATCTATTCTCATAAGACTTTGCGTCCAGCAGGGAGAAAGTTAGCATTCTAATAATGAATTAGTTACAGTTACGAACATGTATGATAAAGGATATGTACAGAGTGCTAGGAGTGTGTACAGTAGGGTAAAGAGAAAATGGGGGGATAGAGTGGGATAAGAATAAAGGCTACTCAAGCAAAGGTGTCCACATGTGCAAAGGCCCTGGGGTAGGAATGCATTTAGTCTTTTGGAAGAACTGAATGAAGTCTCACGTGTCTGAAGAAAGGAAAACAAGAGGTAGACTGGCACAAGGTAAGTTTGGAGAGACAGGTTGGTTCTAGAACATGCTAGGCATCATGGACTTGACATAAAGCTACAGGGACTCATGGAAAGGCTTTAAGCAGTGGAGTGACATAATAAACAGTGTGACTTAATGGAATTTTAATAAAGTATACCATTGTTGATTATGGAAGTAATTTTCTTTCAGTTTTTTTTTCCTAACAAAGACATACTTTTTCCACTCAATTTTTATTCTGATTTTCTTTACAGATAATAAAGATAATTTGTATGCAATTGAAGGATCACATTTTTCTTTGCTTGAAGTCATCGTGATGGATAAGAATTTATAAATAGCAAATCTTCTGCTAGATTTAGGTATCCTGCATATTGGGGATTAGAAGTGGCATAGCTCTTATCAGTGACCAAGTACCAAATAACAGAAACGCAGCTAGAGAAATTTTTAACTAAAAGAAAAAAAAGTGATGTGTAGCTATGATGAAACTGAGAAGAACATCAAAACTCTTTGCAAATACCTACAAAAAGCAGAAACATATATCACAGATTTTTCAGTTCTAAAGGTGGAATGAGATTCCAAATACTGATAATGCTATCTGAATACCTCATTCAGCCAGATACCAATGGGGACTCAAATAGCATTGAATAAGAAGTTCCTATGGAAAGGGGATTCATACGAGATTAAACGCAAGTTGTCCAAACTCTAATATCTATGAAGGACTCCCCAGGACTTCTTGTCCTGGCTGATAATACTCAAAACTCCATATTCTCCAGGACAGTCTTGTTATAAAATCCTCTCCTGCCTTTTAGGTACACTGATAGTTTTAAGACAACAATGTGGGTCACTCTTGGTTTAAGAAGTATAGCCATTATGTTAAGTGGCGTCAGGAATTGTTCTTTCCTCCCTACTGCCACCACTAGAATTTCCTCTCTTCTTCCGTGTTTCCCTGAAAATGTGAATTCAAGTTACTGGGACCCCAGTGCACGAATTAAATGTCTAATACAACTTGCCTCTCTTTTTTCCTGTCTTTGAAGATGACTCTTTCCTTAGTCTCCTAGTCTCTCTAAGCCCAGCTATACAAATTCATACATAACTATTACCGTGAACAGTAAGGGGGGGAAAAATGAGGGACAGAACATGGGTTGGAGGCATTTCAATCCTGATTTTTGTAACAGTTGTTGTTGTTATGTGCCGTGGAGTTGGTTCCAACTCACAACGACCCTATGTACAGCAAAACAAAACACTACCCAGTCCTGGGCCATCCTCACAATCATTGCTATGTTTAAGTCCATTGTTGCAGCTGCTGTGTCAATCCATCTAGTTTTCACTGACTCTCTACTTTACTAAGCATGGTGTCCTTCTCCAGGGACTGGTCCCTCCTAACTACACGTCCAAAGTATACCAGATGAAGTCTCACCTTCCTCACTTCCAAGGAGCACTCTGGCTGCGCTTCTTCGGAGACAGGCTTGTTAGTTCTGGCAGTCCATGGTATATTCAATATTCTTCACCAACACCATAATTCAAAGGCATTAATTCTTCTTCAGTCCTCCTTATTCATTGTCCAGCTTTCGCATGCATATTAGGTGATTGAAAACACTATAGCTCAGCTCAGGTGCACCTTAGTCCTTAAAGTGACATCTTTTTAGCACTTTAAAGAGGTCTTAACGGTACTACTATTTAAATGTCTTAGAAAATGTCAATCATGCCGTGAGCCTTATTTGGGGATGCAAAAGAAGGGGAAAAGCTATTAATCTGTTTTCCTTTATAATTTTCCAGGGGAGAAATATTACTGGGGAGTAATAGGCTGGACAATTCCTAAAGCATCAGAAAGAAAATGATGTTGCTGATCATAATAATGATAATGGCAATGGCTTTCATTTTAGAAAGCCATTCTTATGCTAAGAGCTTTATAGACATCACCTCATTTAATCTTCACAACCGCCCTGCTAATATTTTTTTTTCTCGTTACATGTGAGGAAACTGAGGCTTAGAGAAGTTAAAGGAACTTATCTAAAGTCATTTGATTATTAAATGAATGTTATTCCTGTCCAATCCCTGAGTGGTGCAAATGGTTAACATGCTTAGCTGCTAACCAAAAGGTTGGTGGTTTGAGTCTACCCGGAGGTGCTTTGGAACAAAGGCCTGGTGATCTACTTCTAAAAAACTAGCTACTGAAAGCCTTTTGGAACACAGTTCTGCTTTGACACACATAGGGTCACCATGAATTGCAACTGGTTAGTCTGACTCAGGAGTCTGTACCGTAAACTACTGACTATCAAGGGGACAACAAGTGAACTGATCTGTGACCAAGAGATGTCCTTAGAGGTTGCATGGGCCTCCTCAATCCCTGGAACATCATCTCCATTCTGCTTTACCCTACTGGATCTGTTCTCTTATCACTGGAGCCGAGCTTACCGTGGCCTGGAAAAAAAACAATGGCTTACAATAGCTTCTTTGGCAGGGCTTGTGGTCTTAGAGCTGTAGTGAACAGAGTTTGCAAATAAAACATAGAACAGCCTACCAAGACACAACAAGTCCAAGCAGTGCTGCTGCAGACAGCCAACAAAGCAAAGTGGCTCTGGCAGAAGTAATGTGGACACGCGGGAATCAGGTTTTCAGCAAAGCTCTTCCAACATTGAGCTCTCCCAATGGTGGCCATCAACCATCCTTTTTGGTAAAGTGCATAAAAGACTCACGTGTATCAGATGTCACAGCCAGAAAATGGTCTTATGTTCAACATGAGCAAAACAGACCTTTAGTGCTCATTTCTATGAGAACCAGGGACTTTTTCTACGGTTTTCATGTCAGCATCTATTGTTAAATGCTATTGTTGTTAGGTGCTCTTAAGTCAATAACCACTCATAGTGACCCCATGTGACAGACTACAACTGCCCATAGGGTTTTCTAGGCTTTAATCTTTATGGGATGAGATCACCAAGTCTTTCTCCTGTGGAGTCACTGGGTGGGTTCAAACTGCCAGTCTTTCAGTTAGCAGCCAAGTGCTTAACCGTTACACCACCAGGGCTCCTTATTAAATGAATCAGCATACATGAAGTGCCTCTAAGTGCTTGGACAGAAAGTATCTCTAGAATCAAGCGTTCCTCTTCTCACTGATCACAGATTGTAAAAGGCAATTCCTTAAGACCAGAAGCTCATAGTTTCAACTTAAGACTACCTCTGTGTATTCATGCAGTAGAATCACAGACAATAAAATATTAATTCCTTTCTCTCCTCAGTTGTTAATGACGCCCACCTGTCACATCATAAGCAATGATTCCAGGGTTTGGAGAAGCTTCTGGCTGAACGTTTTGTTCATTTAACCCACAACCTTTCCCCTACTACCAGAAAATTTAAGCAAAATAATCTGCTTTTGCCTGAATGACACAGGTAACAACTGATTTTAGCTGGAACTGCTTAGATTTTTCAGCTAAAAATTCAGCTTATTTCCATGAGTCACCTGGATAATTACCTTATTCTGCTGGCCCACTTAGCGAGGTGGGCCAGCAGGTGTTAAATGTAAGTGTCAGTAAGGACTTTGTTGTTTTCCATTCTATGGAAAGCACTGTGACAGTTTCTTAATGCCTGGAGAAGTATCTCGCAGATTCACTTTCAGCCCTTGAACCGTCTTCTTTTAGATGGATCATCTTTGTCATATGACAAGAAAGTCTCCCTTCTATCTTTCTTTGTGGGGCAATTTTCTATACTCTGTGTGTGCAGCTTTGTGGTTCTGAAGAAGCAATAAATCAGTAAGTACTTACTGAACACCTGCTGCATGAGCACTGTGCAGAATATAAAACGAGAGAAAGATGAACTTTAACTCAAGGCGTGGCTGCTTAGGGAGATTGACACATATGAACTATTAAAAAGTGCCTACGAATTTACCATTGACCTGTTTGGAAGTGTAAAGAGAGTTATCAGCTGTTGTAGAGTTGGCCCCCAACTCATGCTGACTCCAATGCAAGAGAATTAAATGCCACTTGCTCCTGCACCATCCCCATGATCGGTTAGGGATAACAGTATTGCTATCCATAAGGTTTTCATTGGCCAACTTTGGGAAGTATATTGCCAGACCTTTCTTCCTAGTCAGTCTTAGTCTGGAAATTTTTCTGAAACCTGCTCAGCATCATAGTAACTCACAAGCCTCCATTGACAGATGGGTGGTGGTTGTGCATGGGGTGCTTTGGTTGAGATTTGAACCAGGTATCCTACATGGAATATGGGAATTCTAATGCAGAACCACCAATGACCTCTGTAATTACAGTCAGAGAAGGATGAATGAAAGGTGAAGAAGGACAACATGGTTAGAGAAATTCCCAAGAGGGCTTACCCTTGATTACTTGAGGTATAGGTACATTTGTCTTTTTTTTCTTTTTTTCAAACGTGTTATACTGTTTACTTTTACAAAGTATAACCTATTATCCTAAAGATGGCACCACCACTGAAGGGACAGAGAGTTGCCTGTCTTACTTAGAGGATAACTCAGAATTCACAGGTCTACGAAGGAAAGACAGCAGACAGCTTTGGTTATAAATACACCTGAGGTATTTAAAAAACAATTCACATATACTTTTCTTTCTGACTGGGTTTTTCAGATGCTTTTAGGAACACCAAATAAATAGAAAATAAAAAATAACCATTGCCGTTGAGTTGATTCTGACTCATAGTGACCCTATAGGACAGAGTAGAACTGCCTTATAGGGTTTCCAAGGCTGTAACTTTTATGGAAGCAGACTGTCACATCATTCCCACCTGCCACATCTTCCTCCTGCGGAGCAGATGGGGGATTTGAACCACCAACCTTTTGGTTAGCAGCTAAACACTTAACCACTGTGCCACCAGGGCTCCTTAAATAGAAAACAAATACAGACACAAAAAAGGGAAAACAAAACAAAACAAAACAAAACTGTCTCCCATGGAATGATCAACATTGAAAAACTAAATCTAATACGATTTTTCTTGACAGTTCACTCATATATAAAAATGATAAAGTGCCCTAGCTTCAATTTTAAATTTCAGTTGTTTTAATTTGATGCCATGAAATAATGAAGTAACTTTTTCTGTGTGTGTGTGTGTGTGCGCGTGTTTTGCTGTTGTTCATTTGCTTTATTTTTTTTTCTCCTGACTATAAAATGATAAGATTTCAAAATTAAGTGGTGGGTTGAACTTTTTTTTCTAAAATTTTAAACAGAGATTTTAAGTTTGATGTAGGAGTTTGTTACTTCTATGAGTAAAAACCTGAAAAACAAACCTGCTGCTATCAGGTTGATTCCAACTCATGGTGACCCTATAAGACAGAATAGAACTGCCGCATAGACTTTCCAAGGCTGTCATCTTTACAGAAGCAGACTGCCCCATCTTTCTCCTGCAGAGCAGCTGGTGGGTTCCAGCCGCTGACCTTTCAGTTAGCGGCCCAGCATTTAATCACTGCACCAGCAGGGCTCCTTTTTCTATGCTTGCACCATTTAAATTCTCTGGCATAGAACGTTTAGGCTTGAAATCAATGTCATGAACACGATTTTGAAGGTCAGGCTGGTGAACCACCAAAAATGTCTGACAGCTCCAAAAGGGAATATTTACATCTGGCTCATAGCATCGTGCTCTCTGCTGTGATGAAGTCAGGCTGAATAAAAGGAGCAGCGTGAACTGAACCTGGATAGAACTTGGCATCTTGACCCCAGAGGCCTTTATGTCTCTTTTTATCTTCCATTCTCTCCTGCTTCCCACCATGTGGGAGGAACAACCATAAAAGTCCACCGACTTTCTGCAGGGGCTCGTGGCCTGGTTTCCT
Organism: Dugong dugon; assembly: GCA_030035585.1. Taxonomy (NCBI): domain Eukaryota; kingdom Metazoa; phylum Chordata; class Mammalia; order Sirenia; family Dugongidae; genus Dugong; species Dugong dugon. The sequence continues at coordinate 50,677,605 of CM057465.1, forward strand.
GTAATACCTGTTTATACATAAGTCAATCCAAAATTAACTTCAGGGACAGCAGGAGATTCCTGACCTTGTGAATTCAAGTATGAAATGCACCAGAAAGTGTGCTTAGCCAGATTTCTTGGTTAAATACGCTTGTTCTATTTAATTGGGTTGCTGGTTATTTAAGAATGAATTCTATGACTGTCTTTTATTTCAGAAGTCCTGATGGTGCAGTGGTGAATTTCAATCTTTGGTTTTGAGTAGGCTTTCTAAAATGCAGTGGCCAGCTTTCTTGTCATTGGAAGTATGGTTATTAAATACCACTTGCTCTTTTTTGATGATTTTGATTTTATAAGATCCTGTTGTTGTTAGGTGCCATCCAGTTGGTTTCAACTCATAGCAACCCTATAGGACAGAGTAGAACTGCGCATACGGTTTCCAAGGAGCGGCTGGTAGATTTGAACAGCTGACCACTATGCCAACAGGGCTCCTTATAACATCCTAGAATCATCATTACAGTAAGCTAAAGATACTAGGATAAATGAAGAAGGAAAACAAGGCTTATTTGAGGGTTAGGATTGAAGCACATGGAAAGGGGTGGCACAGGCAGGGGCAGTTTAGTTTTCATTAACTGGAATTATACTTCAGGTAGAATTCCTAGCAACTGGTCACAAACTTTCAGTAACATACCCTGTTTTCATTAGATAGACAGATAGCTGCTGTTGAGACGACTTTGGCCTGTGGCCACCCTGTGTACAACAGAACAAAATGTTGCCTGGTCCCACATCATCTTCATAATCACCTGCATGTTCGAGTCCATTGTTGTCACTATCGTGCCAATCCATCTTACCAAAGGTATTGCTTGCCCTCTACTTCACTAAAAATGGTGTCCTCCTCTAGAGATTGACGCCTCTTAATGACACGTCCAAAGCAAGCAAGCTGGACAATGTTCTATTGTGAGCCATAATGTTTTCATTGACTAAATTTTGGAATTAGATTACCAGGCCTTTCTTCCTAGTCTGTCTTAATCTGGAAGCGCCACTGAAACCAGACCCCACGTCGCATACCAGTGCCGTAGCTTTTAGCATCATAGCAACACACAAGTCACCACAGTGCAATGATCTGACAGACCGGTGGTGGGTTTTCATTTAAGACAGATTTAGATAGAAAACCCTAAAGAATGTATTATACATTTTGCTTAAGATCACCTCTTAAATATTGCAAAATAAATTCCCTCCTTCTTCAAAACTCATTTTTTTTGCTTTTTATTTTTTTAGATTTTATTTTATTGTTATGCTTTAAGTGAAAGTTTACAACTCAAGTTAGTCCCTCATACAAAAATTTGTACATACATTGTTATGTGACCCTAATTGCTCTGCCTATACTGTGACAGCACACTCCTCCTTTCCACCCTGATTTCCCGTATCCATTCAACCAGTTCCTGACCCTCTCTGCCTTCTCATCTCTCCTCCAGACGGGAGCTGCCGATTTAGTCTCACGTATCTACTTGAGCTAAGAAGGACACTCTTCACGAGTATCATTTTATGTCCCATAGTCCAGTCTAACCTTTGACTGAAGAGTTGGCCTCGGGAATGGCCAAAACTCATTCTGATGAAAGAAAAACAAGTAAGCTAGGTAAAAACTGCCTGGAGAAAAAGTGCATGGACTATGAAATCATCTCAATTTTATATCTGGGGTATTTAGAGCACTTTCCTGAAAGTAGAAAATACCACCATTTTTTAAAAGCCCGTATTTTGTTGATTGCAGGCAGAAAAATTGAAGCAATCTGCAGTCTGAGTGACTTGCCACTAACCTTTGGTTTGTAGGTTGAAAGAAGAATGAAAATAAACAGCTGCTGAACTGCAGTCTTGCAGCAGCCAGAGAAGGGCAGCTTCAGGGAACAGCAAAATGGATGCAGGGCACTCTTAAGACGTTACTTGTTAATCCAGATATTTGTCAGACTACTGGAATAATTAAACTTTCAGTGAATTGGCGGTAGAAGAAGCAAAGGCTCTGTTTGCATTTCTTGAAGCATGGTGTACAACTCTGTGCTTTAAATGCCATTCAGCAAGGAATCACCAAGCATCTACTATGAATGAACATTGAGAAGGGATGAAAAGCATTTTTTATTTGTTTGTTTTTAATCAAGATGCCTATCTATTTCCATGTAACCCAAACATTCCTTTGGTCCTTTAATTGTAGGAAACAGATCCTGCCTCTTCTGAATTCTGTATGCTTTCTTTAAAGACACTTGAAAAGCATTTGGCAGTACTAAGATTCAGTGCATTCTTCACCCAAACCAAGTGCAGACTGCCAGAGCGGAGTTTATACAGAGATAAAGAACTAGAAAGATAATGAAAAGTAATGTGACAGAGGTGTCAGAGCATTGACATTGGAGACAAACAGATCTGGGGTTGAAAATCAGTTCTGCCATTTTCTGTGTGACCTTGGCCCAGTTACAATCTTTGTAAATTTCAACTTTCCTCCTGTGTAAATGAGATTAATGGGGGTTGTTGTAATGACTAAATTATATCTATATCTGTAACATTGAATTATATCTATTCTCTGTGTAATGGAGTGCTGGTGACACAGTGGTTAAGAGCTCGGCTGCTAACCAAAAGCTCAGCAGTTCAAATCCACCAGCTGCTCTTGGAAACCCTAGGGGGCAGTTCTGCTCTGCCCTATAGGGTCGCTATGAGTCAGAATCGACTTGACGGCAATGGGTTCATTAGTAGTTTTATCTGTATAATATGTCTACGTTTAAAATACCTGGCACATGGTAAGTACCTAATACTTTTTTTAATTTTGAGATTTTGATTACAACACTTCTGTGACAGATGAGGGCTGGTGGGAGGAGAGGATAAGGAGAAATTTAGAAATCTAGAATTCACTTAGAATTTCATTAGGGATAAAAGGTGAAGAATTTTCTGATAGTATATTTTGATAAGAAAGCAGACTATCAGAAACATGAAGAGTTTTGAGACTGACTTTGAGACTCACAGACAAAAATTTGAATATAAAAATAGGGAGCAGGTTGTGGTCACAAAACTTTAGGAAGCTTTATATACATATTGTTTGTTTTTATTATTAGTTGCTGTTATGGATTGAATTGTGTCCCCCCAAAATATGTGTTGTAAATCCTAACTTCTATACCTGTTATAATCCCATTTGGGAACAGGTTGTCTTTGTTATGTTAATAGGACAGGATTAGTGTAAGGTGTGTCTTACATCAATCTCTTTTGAGATATAAAAGAGATTAAACAAGCATGCAAGAGAAGCAGAGACAAGAGAAGACACATGCCAAGCCACATGAAGATTGACTTAAGAGCAGAAGCTCCGGAGCGACGAGGATTTTTCTCAAGAGCCAACCGAGGGAAAAAGGTTTCCCCAACAGCCAGTGCCCAGAATTTGGACTTCCATCCTCCTAAACTGTAAGAAAATAAAATTTCTGTCTGTTAAAGCCACCCACTTGTTGTATTTATGTTATAGCAGCACTAGATAACTAAGACAGCTGCCATTGCGTCAGCTCTGATTCAAGATGATCTTATGTATAACAGAATGAAACTGTGACTTGGAAGAGCTTATCATTTAGTCAAGGTAATAAAAAATAATAATAGAACATTTAGATAACTAAATCAAGAACACTTCCAAAGCCGTCGGTTAAGTACAAATTGATGAAGCATTAGGTATTGTTATGGATTTGTGTTTCCCCAAAATGTGTATCAACTTGGCCAGGCCCTGATTCCCAGTATTGTATGGTTGTCCACCATTTTGTAATCTGATGTGATTATCCTACATGTTGTAAATCCTAACCTCTATGATGTTAATGGATTCTACAGGGAAAATATTAAATGATGCAGGAAGCATCAAAAGAAGATGGAAAGAATACATAGAGTCACTGTACCAAAAAGAATCGGTCAACCTTGAACCATTTCAGGAAGTAACATGTGATCAAGAACCGATGGTACTGAAGGATGAAGTCCAAGCTGCACTAAAGGCACTGGCAAAAAACAAGGCCCCAGTAATTTACATAATACCAGTTGAGATGTTTCAACAAACAGATGCAGCACTGGAGGTGTTCAAGACAGCTACCTGGTCAACCGACTAGAAGAGATCCATATTTGTGCCCATTGCAAGAAAGGGGATTCAGTGGAATGTGGAAATTACTGAACAATATCATTAATATCACACACAAGTAAAATTTTGCTGAAGATCATTCAAAAGCAATTGCATCAGTACTTCCAAGAGAACTGTCAGATTCAAGGAAGATTCAGAAAACGACGTGGAATGAGGGATATCATTGCTGATGTCAGATGGATCTTGACTGAAAACAGAATACCAGAAAGATACTCACCTGTGTTTTATTGACTATACAAAAGCGTTCAACTGTGTAGATAACATTGCAAGGAATGAGAATTCCAGAACACTTAGTTGTGCTTATGAGGAAACCGTACACAGACCAAGAGGCAGTCTTTTGAACATAACAAAGGTATACTGCATGATTTAAAGTCAGGAAAGGTATGTGTCAGGGTTGTATCCTTTCACGAGTCTTATTCAATCTCTATGCTGAACAAACAATCCAAAAAGCTGGACTATATGAAGAAGAACAGGCATCAGGATTGGAAGAAGACTCACTAACAACCTGTGATATGCAGATGACACAACTTTGCTTGCTGCAAGTGAAGAGGACTTGAAGCATTTACTGATGAAGATCAAAGATCACAGCCTTCAGTATGGATTGCACCTCAACATAAAGAAAACAAAAATAAGCAATATCGTGATAAATGGAAAAAATATTGAAGTTGTTAAGGATTTAATTTTACTTGGATCCACAGTCAGTGCCCATGGAAGCAGCAGTCAAGAAATCAAACGACATACTGCATTGTTCAAATCTGCTGCAAAAGACCTCTTTCAAGGGTTAAAAGGCAAAGATGTCACTTTAAGGACTAAGGTGTACCATCCAAGCCATGGATATTTTCAAGCACCTCATATGCATGCAAAAGCTGGACAATGCATAAGGAAAACAGAAGAAGAATTTATGCCTTTGAATTACGGTGTTGGTGGAGAATATTGAATATACCACAGAATTCCAGAAGAATGAACAAATCCGTCTTGGAAGAAGTACAACCCAAATACTCCTTGGAAGAGAGGATGGCAAGACTTCATCTCATGTACTTTGGACTTGTTATGAGGGATCAGTTCCTGAAGGAAGACATCATGTTTGGTAACGTAGAGGGTCAGGAAAAAGAGAAAGACCTTCAAAGTGATGGATTGATACTGGCTGCAACAATGGGCTCAAGCATGACAACAAATATGAGGATGGCATAGGGTCTCTATGAGTTGGGATTGACTTGATGGCACCTAACAACAACAACATGATGTCAATGATGCAGGACTCAATCTACAGGATTAGGTTGTATCTTGAGTCAATCTCTTTCGAGTTATAAAAGAGAGAAGCCAGCAGATAGGAGTGGGATGTCATGCCACCAAGAAAGAAGCACCAGGAGTAGAGTGCATCCTTTGGGTCCCCGTGTTGAGAAGCTCCTAAATCAGGGGAAGATTGATGACTATGACCTTCCCCTAGAACCAAGAGAGAGAGAAAGCCTTTCCCTGGAGCTGGCACCCTGAATTCAGACTTCTGGCTTTCTAGATAGTGAGAGAATAAATTTCTATTTGTTAAAATCATCCACTTGTGGTATTTCTGTTACAGCAGCACTAGATAACTAAGAAGGGCATATTGATAATCTTGAAGAAAATAAGCATCAGCTCTCACCAGTTCACTATTTATTTGTCCATTTTTGCTGGAAGAGCCACTGAGGTTTCTGGATTTCATTCAACTCATTTATAAATGGGCAAGAGGTAGCCAAGATTTACCACTTGTATAGCCTGAGACACATCATTCAGATACTACTTCTAGATTCTATCGTTACTACGTACCTATTTTCTTCCCTTCTCTTCTAGTTTCCAACACATACATATAAACACACACAGACACACACTATCTCTGAATAAAACACGGTGGGAGACATGAATAACCATATTAACTGACCGGCATGCTGTTGCAACCTTTATGTAAGCAGCATGTTGAATTCAAATGGAAATTACAGGTTTGTCGATTTCCCTTTGCTTTTTCTTCATGCCATCACATATAGAATAAGCTGGGGTCCTTAAGTTGAGAAGTTGCCACTATGAGGCAAAACAGGAGGGAGGGGCACTGGTGAAGAGTTTTCTAATACTAGTTTTGCTAAATACCTGATTCTACTGAAGGCAACGATTAGACTGAGCTCTTGTAAAATACAGCATTATGAGTCATATTCATGCATTCTTTTAAGCATTCAACAAATATAGATCAACATACTCAAATCTGGTTCTGCGTTATGTGAATGGTTAAGATTAGCAAAATTCTTGCAGAGAGGTGACTGCTGCAATGGGTGGGGGTGTAAATTTTTCAGAACAGTTTCCTTTTGAGACCACCAGTTCTTCTTTGAGCCTAGACTTCTTAGCACAAACATCCAAGCTGTACCTTGGGGACCCTATGAGGTTAACTTGTCTGTAGCTATCCATTAGTTATTTCGTTACGAGCTAGTACCCTGTCAGACACAGAGAAGAAACTGGATCGCTTCTCTGTTAAGGTAGAAAAGTAAGCTGTCTGCTAAATGCAAAGATGGATGTATGAAAGTTATTTATCTTGGACTCAGTAGTACTCATTTTCTTTAAATTTTCAAGAAACGGGAATTACCGATGTTGAAAACTGATTTGGGGTGTGTGTGTGTGTATTGAGTTTTCCAATTACTTCCTATGTTTGTCCTCAGCAATCCTCTCCCACTCCCCACACTATTTTCACTGGAACAAAAACATAGGTAGAGCTATAAAACATCTCCTTTTTTCACCTCTTGTCAAAATATCCTCTTGCCTGAATTGAGTAACCATTTATGTTAGGTGTTTTGTTAACTAGTTCTCTGAGCTGGGAATAGTACTCAACTAATTTTTCCCAGTTTTCTTGTGTGTAGAAGGGAGGAGTAAGATGAGATAAATGCTGAAATTTAAGCAGTTTCAGCATTCTACGTGTGCTTCTAGAAGGTGATGAGTTTTGAATTCACTCACTTCAATGTACCCTAAACAGCTACAGCAGTGGATAGTTATGAAAGTGCCCTTTAAGGTACTGTGTCCAGCATAATTATGTTCTTTGGCCGTCATCAGTATAGTTGATGGGCAGGGAGCAGGTATTCTATTTCTTTTGTATGCTCCCTAGGTCCTCAACTCTGTTTATCTAGAAATATGATCAGCAGAGACTGGAGAAACCCAAAGAGTATGCCCCCTGGACACCCTTTTGCTCAGTAATGAAGTCACTCCTGAGGTTCACCCTTTAGCCAAAGCTTAGACAGGCCCATAAAACAAAACAAGACTACAAGGGCACACCAGCCCACAGGCAAGGACTAGAAGGCAGGAGGGGACAGGAAAGCTGGTAATAGGGAACCCAAGGTCAAGAAGGGAGAGTGTTGACACGTTGGGGGGTTGTTAACCAAAGTCAAAAAAAAATATGTGTACTAACTGTTTAATGAGAAGCTAGTTTGTCCTGTAAACCTTCATCTAAAGTACACTTAAAATAAATAAAATTTAAAAACACAAAAGAAATGTGATCTCAATTGGCATAACACAGTTTATAAAGACAAATGTTCTACCTTCTACCTTGGTGAGTAGTGTCTGGGGTCTTAAAAGCCTGTGAGCAGCCATCTAAGATACTCCACTGGTCTCACCCCTTCGGGAACAAGGGAGAATGAAGAAAACAAGATACAAGGAAAAGATTAGTCCAAAGGACTAATGGACCACAGCTACCAAGGCCTCCACCAGACTGAGTCCAATACAGCTAGATGGTAAGCTACCACCACTGACTGCTCTGACTGGGATCGCAACAGAGGGTCCTGGACAGCTGGAGAAGGATGTAGAACAAAATTTTCACACACACAAAAAAGACCAGATTTGCTGGCCTGACAGAGACTGGAGAAACCCTGAGAGTATGGCTCCCGGACACCCTTTTAGCTCCGTGGTGAAGTCACTTCTGAGGTTCACCATTCAGCTGAGGGGTTGGACAGCCCCATAAAACAAAACAGGACTAATGAGGCACAGCAGTCCAGGGACAAGGGCTAGAAGGCAGCAGGGGACAGGAAAGCTGGTGATAGGGAACTCAAGGTTGAGAAGGGACAGTGTTGACATGTTGTGGGGATGTTAACCATTGTCATAGGGCAATATGTGTACTAACTGTTTAATGAGAAACTATTTGCTCTGTAAACCTTCATCTAAAGTACAAAAAAAAAAAAAAAAAGAAGGATTATCTATGTGAGATCAAATTGACAACAACAGCTTAAAAGGTTTGATGGGAAGCCTAGGGGACAGCGAGCTGAAGATAATGGTGATGGAATAATTTGGAAAAGGATAGTGAGAATAGCAGCACAACTGGAAGAATGTAACTGATGTCACTGAATTATACATGTGGAAATTTTTGAAATGGTGTATCTTCTTTGGCTATGTATATTTTCACCAAAAAAAAAAAAAAAAGAGTCCTCCAAGGACAATATCCAGGACTCCAAACCAGGCCTTTGATCTTAATACTTGCTGAAGCCTTCCATCATCTCTTCATGGAAGCCATAGAATATCATATGCTCCCATGGTATTTTATTTTTACTGCTAGTACAGAACTTATTACATTGATTTTTCTATCTTAAGCTCCTAGGGTGATGCCTGGTACGTAGCTACCAGTTGCTCTTGAGTCAGTTCTAACTCATGGTAACCCCTTGTATGTCAGACTAGAACTGTGCTTCATAGTTTCCAATGTCTAATTTTTTTGGAAGTAGATCTCCAGACCTTTCTTCCAAAGTGCCTCTGGGTGGACTCAACCTCCAACCTTTTGCTTACCAGCTGAGCACGTTAATCGTTTTCACCACCTAGGGACTCCCTGGTATATAGCAGTCGTATTTGAATGCATATATGTGTGTACCTACCCCAAGAGACAGTGAGCTCCTTAAAGAATGTACCAGGCCTTATACATTGTTATATCCCCAGCTCCTTAGACAGTGTGTGACATAGTTGATATTCAACAAATATTTGTTTAATTAAACTAGATTCTTACCAACTGTGGTTCAGGGCTGTTTTTATCTCATCACTCTACATTCTTTTTTTAACTTTTTTGTCCTTCCTAAGGAGCCCTGGTGGCATAGTGATTAAAGTGATCGACTGCTAACCCAAAGGTTGGCAGTTTGAATCCACTAGCTGCTCTGAGGGAGAGAGATGTGGCAGTCTGCTTCCTCAGAGATTACAGCCTTGGAAACCCTACGGGGTCGCTATGAGTCGGAATCAACCTGACGGCAGTGGTTTTTTTATGAATTTCCTTTTCTTTCTACTGTCCTTTATCTTCTTTTTCCTTTTTCTATTTGTTCACTTTAATAACCTTTATATATTTTGCTTTGCCACACCTCTTCTATTTGCTAATTACCCTGAAGGGTTAGTGAAAATAAATGTCTGTAGACAAATCCAACTGTGGTGAGTTATGGGGTTGCTATAATGTGAAATAAGTTAAGCTTTATGCCTGAACTCATGCATTTTGTACGTGTGTAGCGTTATTTAGGAAGCAAGAGGTATAACGGCCTACAGACTGGGGTTGAGGTGATGAGGAACATGATTGACTCCTTAATGACTTTCAGTGTTTAATTCATGACTGAGAAAGCAACATTCATGAGAAAAATTTAAAACAGTAGACGCTATTTATTAGTGATTCAGCATTGATGTCCATAACTAAGGTATGAACATTCCAAAGTTCATATTCCCTTCAGGTCATTTTGTATGAATAGGCCATATGGACAGTTGGGACTATTTTATAACTAGTGAGATTGTATCTGATCAGGCTTAAAGCCCAATATTGTTTTATTGGAACTAAAGGAGCCTGAATTTCTTAATGACCAGTTCTGCACCCTTTTCAGGCATTTGAATATTGTACCTGGGGCATGGCTCTGCAAGTTTGCAGTGAATTTGAAAACTTAAAAATTGAATAAGAGCTGTACTACTCTCAACTTGTCTGGTCTCTTCCTCAGTTCTTAAAACCAGAAATGATTTTTTTTTCCCTTCCTCTCTCCCATGGGCTTAATCAGTTTCCCTGGAGGTGTTAATTTATTGTATTTGAAATTATAAATTCAGGTGGATTTCTGGCTCACTTATCTTTAGCTTCTCTGATCTCTTTTTCCATTCTCCTGTTCTTTGGCCTGCTCTGTTAAATATGGGAAATATTCCACTGGTCTTAGCAGACCTCTTCTCATTATGAAGTTCCAGTTTCTATTTCTTTCTCTTCAGACAGCCAACCCTGTTTCACAGCTGCATCAGTTCGGCAGCTTTCTGAAACTCTGTGTTAGAGGAATTTTCTGGGAAGAAAAAGCACGTAGGGTAAATACTAATTCTAAAAATAATAAGCTTCAAAATTTTACATAATTCTCACTGAAATGGCTTCTATATCATCTCAGATCACTAACTGAAATTGACTTTCAGTTCTTCCTGTCTTCTCTAATTCATCACTTAAGAGAACACTGGAGTATTCCAATTTATACTTACTGTGATATTGGAAGACACAGATCTTGATGATTCATAAATATATACGAGGCTTCTAGCTATTGACAAGATGGGATCTATGTAATTAATGACTTATTTAGACCATCAATTTCCTTAACCATTTTCAAATCTTTTAGAAACATTCATTTTAATGTAAGATTCTTTGGCTAGAACTGCATGTTTAACCTGTAAAGGACCTCAGGAATCATCTAGTCTTAGCTCTTCAATTTACTGATAAGGACCTGAGTGGAAAAAAAATACACTTTTTTTTTTTTTCGGAAGTCACCTAATGACTTAGTAGCACAAGCCAGGCCATAGCTTTAAAAAAATGCTGATATATGAGCCCTACCCCAGGATATTTGATTAATTGTTCTGGGGTGGGCCTGGACATTGAGATTTTTAGTAATCTTCCCATGTGATTCTAACGGGAATTCTAATGGGTAGTTCCCTTGTGGTTGCGAGCTCAGGATTGGAAAGTAGAAAGATCTAACTTGCTTATCTTTTCTAAGCCTCATTTTAGTCATCTTTAAGACAGGGTAATGATGACATCTACCTCACAGCTTTATGTTGTTGCTACTTTCTCCAACTCTTGGAGACCTTATGTATAACAAAATCAAATGTTGCCCAGTTCCGTGCCATCTTCAAGATCATTAGCATGTCTGAGTCCATTGTTGTGGCAATTGTGTCAATCCATCTCATTGAGTGTTTCCTAGTTTATGTTGGCCCTCTACTTAACCAAATTTGATGCCCTTTTCTAGAGATTGGTCTCTACTGATGACGTGTCTGAAGCAAGTGAGTTGAAGCCTTTTCATTCTCGCTTCTAAGCAACATTCTGGTTGTATTTCTTCTAAAACTGATTTGTTTGTTCTTCTAGCAGTCCACAGTATAGTCAATATTCTTCACCAACACCTTTATGCTGTTGGGTGCTGTCAAGTCAATTTTGACTCATAGTGATCCCATGTGACAGAGTAGAACTGCCCCATAGGGTTTTCTTGGCTGTAATCTTTATGGAAGCAGATCACCACGTCTTTCTCCGGCAGATCAACTGGGTGGATTCAAGCTGCCAACATTTCAGTTAGCAGCTGAGCACTTAAACATTGGGCCACCAGGGCTATCAACCATTAAATGAGATAATACACTTAAAAGTGCAGATTGTAGAGATTAGCACTTTGGCAGTGCTCTAGTTTGCAATTATAATACCCAATGCCCACCTCACCTCACTCCTAGGCTTGTATACTTACATACTGCTTCTGCAATTCTTTCCTGATCCTTTCCTTTCTGACCCCTTGCTCATTGCTTCTTTCTATTCCTTGGGTTTACTTTCTGTGCTTTTAGACCTGTGGAGCTAAAAATGCTACAGGATTTTCCAGCTGTGCATAGTGTAAACTCATTTTAGTTTTCTAAAGATTCTGGCCCTTTGGTATGCTCAGACGTACTTTCTCTAGCTTCCCACACCCTGAGATAGGCTTGCATGTTTTTGCATGACTAATTTTATTTCTGGTGGTGATATGTTAGATGTCTTCTTGGATCCTCCTCCACTCTCATTCTGAACTAGAGTTGGTGCTTAGACCGCATGTTCTTGTAACCCTAGAATTCCCTCTATTACCATCCTTCATATTGTTGGTAGTTTGATTATTTTTCATTCTCACTACAATATATACTTCTCTCAGGACAGGGCCAATGTAGGTTCTGCTTACCATTATATTTCCAAAAACTAGCATGGTGCCTACCACAGAGTAGACATGCATTAACTATTTGAAAAAATTTAGAAAAAAGTTGTAAAATGCTAAGAATAGTGGCTGCATCTTTTTCTTTTTCTTTTTTTAGTAATCTTAGCTGGAAAAAGATGGAAAAAAGGAGAAGATCTTGTTGCCTACAGACCCACAGACAGAGAATTCCCATTATTGTAAAACTGTTTGACTGATATGCTCCACAGAGACTAGTCAGTTGGTGTGAGGGAAGTATACAGAGTGACATAGACTCAAATTTTGCTTTTCCTATTACAAAATAGTGTGATCTAGTCTGGTCACCTAGAGCTCTTCAGTCTTTATCTTTTACTACATTTCTGACAGAATCTTTACCCTGGGCAATAGATAGAAAGTTCTAATATATTGAAGGCATTATCTGTCACCCTTGACCCTATCAGTAAGGACAACTTGTTTAGGCAAATATTTGTTATTCTTAATTTATAAAGTGAATGGAAGCCAAAAACTATGGTGTTAAGTCATGTAATTTTTAAGGAAATTTTAAGGTTAATTTTTCATTTCTGGAGAAACAGACACTTTTGCCTTTTATCAGTCTCAAATTCTAATTCAAATCTAGCAAATGAATAGATGGCATTTTGTTTTATTCTATTAAAATGTTGAGAAGGAAATTGCAATATGATCATTTTTTTTAAAACAAAATAGACCCGGGGAAAAATTACAAAGGAGTAAAAACATTTCAGTTAATGACAAGGGAAATGATTAGGGTAATAATCCTATTGGGATTCAAAAGAAGTTGTTAGATATTAATAAGATGTTATATTATTTGAATGTCTTGTTGTGTTGAATTGTTTGGAGTATAATCTCATTAAGGTGGAGCTGGAAATATCTACCTATTTACCTTCTCTGCTTTCAAAAACATTTTATCTTTATTAGTTTAATAATATTCCTCAGGCTAATAATCGAGGTGCCCATACATGGGCAAATGGATAAAAAAATTATGGTATAATCACACAATGGAATACTACACAACAATAAAGAACAACGACGAATCTGTGAAACATCTTATAACATGGAGGAATCTGGAAGGTATTATGCTGAGTGAACTGAGTCAGTCACAAAAGGACAAATATTGTATAAGACCACAATTATAAGAACCCAAGAAAATGTTGAAACACAGAAGACAACATTCTTTGATGGTTATGAGGGTGGGGAGGAAGGGAGAGGGGTATTCACTAACTAGAAAGTAGATAAGAATTATCTTAGGTGAAGAGAAGGACAGCGCACACTACAGGGGAAGTCAGCACAACTGGACTAAACCAAAGCTAAGAAGTTTCCTGAATACAACCAAACACTTTGAGGCACAGAGTAGAAGGGGTGAGGGTCTGGGGGCCATGCTTTCAGGGGACATCTAGGTAAATTGGCATAACAAAGTTTATTAAGAAAATGTTCTACATCCCACTTTGGTGAGTGGCATCTGGGGTCTTAAAACTAGCGAGGGGCCGTCTAAGATGCCTCAATTTGTCACAACCCACCTGGAGCAAAGGAGAATGAAGAACACCAGGGACACAAGGAAAATGTTAGCGCAAGGGATAGAAAGAGCCACATAAACCAGAGACTTCATCAGCCTGACACCAGAAGAACTAGATGGTGCCCGGCTACCACCAATGACTGCCCTGACAGGGAACACAACAGAAAGTCCCTACAGAGCAGGAGAAAAGTGGGGTGTAGAACTCAAATTCTAGTAAAAAGACCAGACTTAATTGTTTAATTGAGACTGAGGGACACTGGAAAACTTGGCCCCCAGGCTTTCTGTTAGCTCAAAACTAAAACTATTCCCGAGGCCAACTTTTCAGACAAAGATTAGACTGGACTATGGGACATAAAATGATACTTGTGAAGAGTGTACTTCTTAGTCCAAGTAGATACATTAGACTAAATGGGATGCTCCAGTCCAGAGGCAAGATGAGAAGGCAGAGAGTGTCAGGAGCTGGTTGAATGGACACGGGAAATCCGAGGTAGAAAGAAAGAGTGTGCTGTCACAGTATAGGGAGAGCAAGTAGGGTCACAAAAAAATGTATGCATAAATTTTTGTATCAGAGTCTAGCTTAAATTGTAAACTTTCACTTTAAGTACAACAATAAAAAAAAATATTCTTCAGGCAAATATTGATGAACTAAAAATAAACTCTCTTTCCCAACTCTTAATAAGTAATGAACTTGCTTTTGCTTTAGCGAAGACTTTGAAGGAAGAATTTGCTTAGTTTTGTCTGCAATACTTTTCTCCTATGATAATTTTCATGCAGTAGAAGCTATAGGATAGCTGGTGTTTGAATTCTATTCTTACTCTGCCAGAATTTCATTAGGTTCAGACTTAGCTTTCTTAAATTATAAATAGAATAGCAATGTCCCTTAATTGTTTTAAGATGTGTAAATGTGTTTTGAATATATTCAGTGAAAATAAGGCTCCTTAAAAGATATTTTTGAAAGTGGAAGACCATGATGTTCACCAACTAGTGAACACTAAGAAGCACTGTATAGTATATATTAGCTGGCATAGGCTAGATTATGCTGCAGTAACAAATATCCCCCAAACATCAATCACTTCAAACACCAGAAGTTCATTGCTATTCACTAAGCATTGGCTATGATCTCTGTCATGGTTTGAATTATGTCCCCCAAAAAAGGTGTATATCAGTTTGGCTGGGCCATGATTCCTGGTACTGTGTGATTTTCCTATATGTTGTAAATCCTGCCTCTATGCTGTTAATGAGGGAGGATGGGTGGCAGTTGTGTTAGTAAGCCAAGACCGGATCTACGACTGGATTGTGTCCTGAGGCAATCTTTTGAGATATAAAAGACAGAGGTGAGCAGTGAGACAGGGGAAACTCATACCATCAAGAAAGCAGTGCCGGGAGGAGAGCGAGTCCTTTGGACTGGGGTCCCTACGCCGAGAAGATCCTAGTCCGGGGAAACTTTGATAAGAAGGCCGACAGAGAGAAAAAGACTTCCCCTGGAGCCAACATCTTCAGTTTGGACTTTTAGCCTACTTTGACTGTGAGGAAAGAAACTTCTCTTCGTTAAAACCATCCACTTGTGGTATTTCTGTTATGGCAGCACTAGATAACTAAGACAGAATTTGGTACCGAGAGAGTGGGGTGCTGCTCTAACAGATACCTAAAATGTGGAAGCGGTTTTAAAACTGTGAATGGATACACATACGGCAGTGACAGAGGACCAGCAGCAGCAGAGAACCTACAGCAGCAGAGAAGCGGCAGCAGCAGAGAACCAACAGCAGTAGAACCAGGAGACCGGTGAAAGGTGGCACTGGAGCCGACACACGGAGCGAGAGAGTTGAATGCCTGTGCTCAGGAGGCTTCCTGGCAGAGTGGGGTGCCTCTGGGCACTTATTGGTGGAGCTAGGCTTGCCGACCCACGGAGCAAGGGAGCTGACTGCCTGTGCTCAGAAGGCTTCCTGGCGGAGTGGGGTGCCTGTGGGCACTTACCTGTGGAGCTACTGAGCTTTGGAACACTTGCCCCAGCAGGGCAGATGCGGGCATGAGGCCTGAGGGCCAAGAAGCCATAGGAAGCAGAAGCTGAAGAGACAAGGGACACAAGAAGCCGAGCTGCTTCAGCCTCAAAAGGTACGGCCATGACCTCAGGGGTTTCAAAGGGTGGAGCCATGGCCTCTGGTGTTTCTAAGGGTGGAGTTGTCACTCCCATGGACTAGGAGAACGGTGTGCCTAAAGCCAAGGGGGCAGAGTTCCTGTCCCAGTGGGCCTGGAAGGCGGAGCTGAAGCCCAGGGCCGAGGGGCCTCCACTCAAAATCCAGAGACTGTGGCCAATACCTAGAGTCTGGGGCGCAGGGCCATTGTGTAGATTGTCTCAGAGAACGGAGGATTATTTTGAAAGCCTTGAGGGCTAATGTAATGTGTTCTACTAACTTGCTTGGTGCCTGTTATGCCTTCTTTCCCTGCAATTTCTCCCATTTGTAATGGAAATGTCTAGCTTGTGCCTGTTCTGCCATTGTACCTTTAGAAGCAAATAACTTGTATTCTAGATTTCACAGATGAAGAGGAATTTTTGGATTTTGGACTTGAAGTTAAGACTTTTGCTATGATATGATTGAATTAATATGTTTTGCATGTTGCAAGGCTGTGATTTTTTGGGGACCAAAGGGTGGAATGTCATGGTTTGAATTATGTCCCCCAAAAAATGTGTCTATCAGTTTGGCTGGGCCATGATTCCTGGTACTGTGTGATTTTCCTATATGTTGTAAATCCCACCTCTATGATGTTAATGAGGGAGGATGGGTGGCAGTTGTGTTAGTAAAGCAAGACTGGATCTGCAAGACTGGATTGTGTCCTGAGGCAATCTCTTGAGACATAAAATACAGAAGTGAGCAGTGAGACAGGGGGACCTCATACCATCAAGAAAGCAGTGCTGGAGCAGAGCGCGTCCTTTGGACCCGGGTCCCTGTGCCGAGAAGCTCCTAGTCTGGGGGAACACTGATGAGAAAAAGACCAACAGAGAGAAAAAGCCTTCCCCTGGAGATGACACCCTCAATTTGGACTTTTAGCCTACTTTGACTGTGAGGAAATAAACTTCTCTTCATTAAAACCATCCACTTGTGGTATTTCTGTTATGGCAGCACTAGATAACTAAGACAGTCTCTGTTCCCACACTGTTGTTGTCCTTACTTGGTGATCAGCCACTCTCTGGAACATTGTCATTTACTGTAGGAGAGGCAAAAAAGCATGTGGCAACATGTAATGTTTCTTAAAGCTCTTGTTTGAAAATGACACTCATAACATCTGTTTACTGGCCAAAGAAAATTACATGGCCACACCTGAGTTCATCAGGATAAGTACCATCCTACCAGTATCTGGAAGGAATGTGGGAAATAAATATTTCTGAATAGCTCTAAGAATTCAGATTCTCATTCTCTATCAATTTTATATATAGTATCAAATATAATTATTAAAGTATATTTATTAGCACTACTCTGTGCTAACTTAGAACGCCTTGATTTATAAAAGTGTATTAAGCTTGTTTGCTCAACAAGCGGGACTGCCTGACAGCTTTCTAGGAGATGGTACCTTGATGGGCCTTGTCTCCAGGGCAGTGATTATGCCTATCTATGGTGCAATCATAAAACAAAATAAAAAAAACACGAAACACAGTCGCCATAGAGTCTGATTCTGATTTATGGCAACACCATGTGTGTCAGAGTAGAAATGTGCTCTATAGGGTTTTCAGTGACTGATTTTTCAGAAATAGATCACCAGGGCTTACTTCTGAGGTGCTCTGAGTGAACTCACACTTCCAGCATTGCGTGTTAGCCATTTGCACCACTGGGGTCTCCTGTGGTGCAATCATAGAAGTGGACAAAAGAATAGGGCTGCCAACCAGAATCTCAGGCAGGACACAAGCCAGCAGAACTGATGGATGGGTGTCTTAAACCAGCCTTAGCAATGATGCAGATATTATCAAAGAGATGAATTTTGATTGATGGAAGAGAACAGGACAGTTTATAAAGACTCAAACTGATTGGAGGCAATTTCTAATTGTGAAAATCCACAAAACTTCTGACAGTGAGGAAAATAGACACCCAATTTACTGAAATACTGTGCTAACTTGGAGTTTACCATTTCTCTTAAAAATTGACTAGCCCCCTTCCCATTCATCCTTTCTCATGTCACCGCACCTCCTTCCCCACTCTTTCCAGGAAGCATTTAAAGTTCTTCAGCAGTCTGCAACCAGTAATCCAGCTTCTAGTTTTATGGATTTAAATCCTGGCTTCAAAGGTACTTGGGTAGTAGTAGACTGAGAAGACTGTGAGAGTGTGGAGGATTTAGCCTAAGGCGGCTGTATGACAAAGCAGTATATTCACTCCAGATAACAGTGAAAGAAGTTGAGATGTATAATTCATTTCACATGCAGCTGTTTTCTAGACTCTTCCATGAACTACATAAGGAGAAATTTGCCTCTTTCTAATCCCCACCCTGCATTCTACCAGTCTCTTTTATTTCTGCCCTTGAAAGGCAGAGAGAGCCACCACTGCATGTTGTGACCCTGAGTGAGGCTGGATTTGGTCTACCCCAAGCAGTTTCAGCGTTGGACTTTGCTTTGTGCTGTATCATGTTGCAGCCACACCCAGTGGTTAATCAGCCACAAAGGCATTGTACACACAACTGATGGGTGGGAGAATGACTTCCATATCCTTTAACACCTTGGGTAAAGTACTCAGTTGCTCTACACACAAGAGTGGAATGACTCTGGTGAGATATTCCACTTTATCAGCAGCCTTCTTTCCATTACTAAGAGTATGAACATTTAAAGGCCTAACTGTAGTCCTCTGGCTTTCTTGATTTGTGTCAAAATGCAAAACACTGTACTTTGATGGATTGAAATGCAAGTCCTACCTTGGGTAAATGCTTTTATGTACATCCAAATCTTCTGCTAAAATTTCTTCTCTTCCTGGGCACTGATTTAGTAAAGAGGACCAAAAAAAAAAAAAAAAAAAAAAAAAAAAAATCCATTGCCATTGAGTTGATCCCAACTTATAGCGACCTAGTGAACCGAATTACGTTGTCTAAAGGAACTCTGAGTTATGTACCTATGTAGAGCAATATTGAATTGTTCTGTATTTGATTTCATTACAAGAAGAAATGAATCAGTAATCTTAACATTTTTTTACAGCAGAACATTATCAAAGGGATAGAACAGACCACATTTCAGTGGCTTCAGGTGATACTAGTGTTGACAGAAGGATAAATCTATTAGTAAAGAAACCAAACTGGTTGCTCCTGAGTCAACTTCAACTCATGGAGACCCCATGCATGTCAGAGTAGAACTGGGCTCCATAGGGTTTTCGTTGGCTAATTTTTTCAGAAGTAGATCACCAGGACTTTCTTCCAAAGATACCTCTGAGTTGAATGAAATTTCCAACTTCCAATCTTTTGGTTAGTGGTCGAGTTCTTTAAAAGTTTGCACCACCCAGTGACTCCCATTAGTAAAGGAAGAGTCTATAATCAAGATAACTATGAAAACAAATAGAAAAATTTTTCAATATGAGTAACATAATCTTGTAGAGTATGATTTGATTGAGTGAATTTGTAATTAAGAGAAATTTAAAGCTTAAATACAGTAACACCCTATAAATTAATCTAACAGCGCTTTTCACAGTGCTATAAAGGTGTGTTTAGTTGTCTTTCTCTCACTACACTGTAAGCCCATGAGGGTATAAATTTTCATTAAAATATTTTATCCTAATTATCACTGTGCCATGGCTAATAAACTTTTGATGAGGGAATTACTCTATCTAAAAATAGAATTTTTGAAGTTTCTAGTTTATATCCCATGCATAAATGCATATTTTAATGACAATTCATCTTCAATTCTATTCCTTCAGTTTTATTATTAGAGTTTAGGCATAAAGATCATAAGCATCCCCTATATTCTTTTTCATTTCAAAAGAAAATTCTAGTCTACATTGAAGGTAAAATCTTAGATAAAAATATAATTATGCTAAAAACCTGCACAAATTTTTAGGATGATTAGAAAATTTCTATGTAACTTATTCAAAATAATATTTGGTAGTAAAATAGCTAAAATTTATTGAGTGTTTACTGTGAGTTAGGTGCTGTCCTAGATTTTAACTTATTTATTCCTCAAAACAACTCTGCTATGTAGATACTGTATTATCCCCATTTTACATGAGGATGAGGAAACTGAAGCACAGAAACTAAAAAAAAAACAAACAAACCGGTTGCCATCAAGTTGATTCCAACTCACAGTGACCCTATAAGACAAAGTAGAACTGCCCTATTGGGTTTCCAAGGAGTGGCTGGTGGATTCGAACTGCTGACCTTTTGGTTAGCAGCTCACAGAAAGTTTGGTTAATTTGATCATGCTCTCACAGCTGGTAATTGGCAGGTCAGGGATTAATATCCAGCACTCTGATTCCTGCTATTAATAGTGTACTACCTCCCCAGGATTACATTATTCCAAAACAATCAAAAAAACTAAGGAAGATCTTTGAAGTTCGTTAAATATTGGCTATTTTTTTTATTCACTTGTAATATTTGAATTTAGATTTTGAGAGTTTAGATACTGAAATATTAGGCTTAAGCTTAGAACTAAGGCGGGAACACAAATAAAAACATTTATATTCATGTTGCCTTCTAAACTCTCTAAGGCATAGCTCTTAGTGATAGGTGACAATGAGTCTGTTTTTGCAGTAAGAGAGGCTCTTGAAAATCATTTCGTTGTGAATGTCTTGACTGAATAGTAAGCAAATGATGAAAAATT
Source organism: Dugong dugon (assembly GCA_030035585.1). NCBI lineage: Eukaryota > Metazoa > Chordata > Mammalia > Sirenia > Dugongidae > Dugong > Dugong dugon. The sequence goes on from CM057465.1 coordinate 50,698,189, forward strand.
TTACAGTTGAAGAAATGTGTACAGAGAGGAAGTTTAGTAATTTATCTATGACTACATAGCTAGAAAAAGGTGAACCAGACTTTGAACCCAGGCCTTATGGGGTCTGAGTACACATCCTTACTGACCATACATGCCATCCATAATTTAAAATGAGTGGACAAGCCTTGAAGAAACAGAACATGGACCATACAGGTAGGTGAATAAGTTTCTGTAAATTACAATGGGGAGCAAGAGAAAAATAACCTTAAAATATATTCGAGTGAAAAGTAGAGCACTCTCCTTCATCATTTCTTTGGTTTTCATACCACCCCACAGATTGGAACTTATTTATTTACTTTTTTCAGCATTGCATAGACAAAGCTGCTTTTTGCTTGCTTTGCTCTAATGAGAGAGGAACTGGAGAATTGCCTTGGATGTGCTTAGATGGGTTAATCATTCTTGAGGTGCTGAGGAACCTTCCCTTTTTTCCAATGTGTAGGTGCAGTTGTTGTTGTTAGGTGCCATGGAGTTGGTTCCTACTCATAGCAATGCTATACAACAGAACAAATGGGTCAGGGGGATGTATATTTTTCTAGGATGTAAATTTTGTGACTCTAATTAGTTGAACAGACAGGCAGGTCACTATGTTGGGGAAAGAAAATGATGATTTTATGCATTCTGTGTTTTGAGGGTCTGGGGCCTTCTGGAATCAATGGGGAAAATCACACTATGGAGACTGGCTGACAGCATTGCTTTTTCAGAAAGGGTTATGAGACAATACTGATATTTATATTTGAAAAGGAAAGTCTACTGACCACTGATACTGTGGGCCATCGGAGAGAGAGTGGAATGATGATTCAGATCTTCAAGGAGGAAGTGCCCAATCCATTTGTGGTTGATTGAAAAAATTCTTTTCCAAAAAATGATATCTACATCTGGGATATCAGCAAGATGATGAAGTAGACAGATCCAAGCTCCCTAGTTATTCTTAGGTGCTGTCAATTGGTTCTGACTCATAGTGACCCTATGTACAACAGAATGAAACACTGCCTGGTCCTGTGCCATCCTTACAATCGTGATGTTTGAGCTCACTGTTGCAGCCACTAGGTCAATCCATCTCATTGAGGGTCTTCCTCTTTTTCTCTGACTCTCTACCTTACCAAGCGTGATGTCCTTCTCCAGGGACTGGTTCCTCCTGATAACACGTCCAAAGTAAGTAAGATGAAATCTCACCAACCTTGCTTCCAAAGAGCACTCTGGCTGTACTTCGTCCAAGACAGACTTGTTTGTTCTTCTGGCAGTTCATAGTATATTAATATTCTTTGCCAACACCATAATTTAAAGGCATTAATTCTTCTTTGGTCTTCTTGATTAAAAATACCATGGCTTGAGTCAGGTGCACCTTAATCCTTAAAGTGACATCTTTGTTTTTTAACACTTTAAGGAGGTCTTTTGCAGGAGATTTGCCCAGTGCAATACCTCGTTTGATTTCTTGACTGCTGCTTGCATGGGCATTGATTGTGAATCCAAGTAAAATAAAATCCTTGACAACTTTAATCTTTTCTCTGTTTATCTTGATGTTGCATATTGGTCCAGTTGTGAGGATTTTTGTTTTCTTTATGTTTAGGTGTAATCCATACAGAAGGCTCCCATGCCCCTACAGAAAAATCAGAAAACAAGTAGAAACTGTCAAAATCAACTTTGTCTGAATTCTGGAAAATAGTCAAAAGTTAACAGCAGCTGAGCAAGTATTAAATCAAGAAAAAAGGCAATTCAAAAATGGCAGGGGTGCTTCTTTGCTTTTTTACTTGTTCATTCCCAACCAGCTTCCCAGCTGAGCAGCCAGCTTGAAGATGGCAACCCATGTTCCCAGAGTGGGACCCTGACCCCTGGTTCTTGAGGGAGCAGAGCAGTCCTTATTCACAAATTATTGAGTTTGTTCTAACCTGCCTGGTGTCTACGTGAAACACTGAGGAAAGATGCTCATCTATGTTTCATCTATCTTGGAACTCATTCAAGGTGAAAAACACTGTAACCACATTGGGAAAAAGAGTACGAGTAAGACATACAATATACAACATAAGGCTTGGGAGGAAAAGCCTGGAAAAGAGTTTCTCTGAGAAACTAGGGCATTCAAACATCTGTGTACATGGGGAATTTAAAAAGCCATTATGCAGAGCAAGATGCTTACTCAGAAAGGCCCTAAGCTTTTACCTTGGGCTTATCTCTGGGCTCAGTGTAAGCCTGGTTAAATGGGGAAATACTGTCCCAGCACAGAGCCAATCTGAAAAAACTTGGAGATAAGTTTTGTTCGATAATGTTGTTACTCTGTTTGTTTGTTTTTCTCCTGGCAGTCAAGGAAATCTCTGTTAAAATATTAGCTGAATACAAGCTAAAGAAACAGAGGCTTTAGTGAACACATGCAGCAAGGAATATAGTCTTTACAAAAAAAGAAAATTAGTTTGAAAAAGTCACTATATCAGTGGACTCTTACAGCCTTCAACAATCAAAACAAAACTAAACTAAACTAAAAAGCAAAACCCAGAGGAAAGACAGAATCCTATTTCCAAAGTGACCACATTATAATATTAAAATATCCAGTTTTCAACAACAACTACAAAAAATCATGAGACATCCAAAAACAAACAAAAATTAGGCAAGGATATCTTATTCAAAGGAACAAAACTGAAGATAGAAACCACCCCAGAAGAAGCCCAGATTTTGGACTTACTAGATGAGAACTTTAAAACAACTGTCTTAAGTATGCTTACAGAGCTAAAGGAAAACATGGACAAACTACCAAAAGAAATCAGAAAAGCAATATTTGAACAAGATGAGAATACCAATAAAGAGATAGATATTATAAAAAAGGAACCAAATATAAATTCATTTCTGGAGCTAAAACTGATAAATAAATTTACTAGATGAGTTCAACAGCAGATTTTAGCAGGCAGAAGAAAGTATCATCAAACAGGAAGAGAAGGCAATTGGAATTATATGTCTTAGGAATAGAAAAAAGAATGAAGAAATGTCAACAGAGTCTAAGGGACCCATGTGATGACATCAAGCAGACCAACATACACATTATAAGCATCCTAAAAGGAAACGAGTGAGAGAAAGAGAGAAAGAAAAGTTGAAGAAATAGTGATTGAAAGCTTTGCAAATTTGACAAAATGCATATCTATGTATCTAAGAAGCTCAATGAGCTCTAAGTAGAATCAATCAAACAGATTCATACTGAGACATATTATAATCAAATTTTTCAAAGCTAAAGACAAAAGGAGTCTTTAAAGCAGTAAAAGAGAAGGAACATAACACATATAAAGCAGTGGGATGACATATTCAGAGTGCTGAAAGATGAAACAAACCAAAACAAAACAAATCTATTAATCAAGAATTCTGTATCAGCCCAAACTCTTCTTCAAATATGAAGGAAACATTAAGACATTCTCAGATAAACAAAAGCTGAGAGAAATTGTTACTGCTAGACCTGCCCAATAAGAAATGCTAAAGGGAGTCATTTATGTTGAAATGAAAGCACACTAGACAGTAACTTGAAATCATATAAAGAAATTAAAATTTTTAGTAAAGTTACTGCATGGGAAAATGTAAAAGCTAGTAACATTGTTTTTTTTTGGTTTGTGACTCCACTTTTTATGTCCTACATGATTTAAAAGACAAGTGCATAAACAGTAATTATAAATCTATGTCATCAGACATACTATGGATAAAGATGTAATTTGTGATAAAAACCCAAAAGGGGGAGTAGAACTCTATAGGACCAGCACTTTTTTATACTACTGAAGTTAAGTAGGTAACAATTCAAACTATATTGTTATACCTCTAGGATGTTAAATTTAACCTTTATGATATCCATACACACACACACACACACAAAAAAAAAAAAAAAAACTAAAAATTACACACAGAAGGAAATAAGAAAGGAAACAAAATGGTTCACTACAAAAAAAAAAAAAAATCAACACAAAAAACGCAGTAACAGGGGAATGAGGAACAAAAGGTATAAGACACAGAAAACAAATAGAAAAATGACAAATGTAAGTCTTTTCTTATAAATAATTCATTCAAAAGTAAATTAAACTGTCCAATTAAAAGGCAGAGATAGACACAATAGTTAAAAAAAATTATATATACAACCAACTGTATGCTGTTTACAAGAAATTCACTTTAGATCCAAAGACACAAATATACTGAAAGTGAAAGAATGGAAAAAAAAAAAATTCCATGCAAAGAGTAATGAAAAGAGATCTGGTGTGGCTATACTAATATCACATATACTAGACTTTCAGTCAAAAACTATTGCAAGAAATAAATAAGCACATTCTATATGATAAAAGGGTCAATTCACTGGAAGATATAACAATTTTAAACCTAACAACATAGCCCCAAAATATAGGAAACAAATATTGACAAAATTGAATGGAGAAATAGAAAGTTCTAGAATAATAGTTGGAGACTTCAATATACTACTTTCAAAAACAGATAAAACATCTAGTCAGATCAATAAGGAAACAGAGAACTTGAACAACGTTCTACACCAATTGTACCTAACATATTATTTAGAATACACCACCAAACATCAGCAGAATATATGTTCTTGTCAAGTGCACATTGATAATTCTGCTGGATAGACCATATGTTAGGCCACAAATAAATTCTTACTAAATTTTAAAAAGATTAAAATCATACAAAGTATTTTGTCTGACCACTGTGGAATGAAACTAGTTTCAATAACAGTAAGAAAACTAGAAAATTCACAAATATGTGGAAATTAAACAACCAATAAGTCAAGGAAGAAATCCTAAGAAAAACTAGAAAATACCCTGATACAAAGGAAAACAAAACCAAAACATACCATAACTTGGGCTATGTAGTGAAGGCAGTGTTCAGAAGGAAATTTATAGTTGTAAATACCTATATTAAAAAAGAAGAAATATTTCAAATCAATAACATAACTTTACACTTTGAAGAAACAGAGAGAAGAGCAACCTTAACCCAAAACAAGCAGGAGGAAGGAAAAAATAAAGATTAGAGCAGAGATACATGAAATTTAGAATAATAAAACAATAAAATTAATGAAGCCAAAGGGTTTTTTTTTTTTTTTTTTGGAAATATTAATAAAATTAGCACATCTTTAGCTAGCCTGACAAAGAAAAAAGAGAGAAGATACAAGTAACTAAAATCACAGATGAAGTGGGGACATTACTACCCTTACAGGAATAAAAATTATTATAAGAGAAAACCAAGAACAGTTGTACATCAACAAATTAGATGAGCTAGATGAAATGGAGAAACTCCCAGAAACACATACATTACCTAAACGCACTTGAGAAAATCTCAACAGACCAATAAGAAGCAAAGGGATTGAATCAGTAGTCAAAAATCTCCCAAGAAAGAAGAAGTCCAGGATAAGATGGCTTCACTGGGGAATTATGCCAAACGTTTAAAGACAAAATAAAACCAATCTTTCTCAAATTCTTTCAAAAAATAGAAGAAGAGTGAGTACTTCCATAAGTAATTTTTGAGGCCTGCATTATTCTGATACCAAAGCCAAATGATATAACAAGAAAAGAAAATTACAGACCAATATTCCTTATGAATATAGATGCAAAAATTCTCAACAAAATTCTAGCAAACTGAATCCAACAACATACTAAAATAATTATACACCATAAACTAATAGGATTTATTCCAGAAATGAATGCAAGGGTAGTTCAACATAAGAAATTCAGTCAATGTAGTATAGTGCATTAACAGAACAAAGGGATATAAAAACACATGATCATCTCAATTGATGCAGAAAGGCATTAGACAAAATCCAATGCCCTTTCATGATAAAAACATTAAGAAAACTAGGAATAGGAGATAATATGATCAAGGGCATTTATTAACAAAACTACAGCTAACATCATACTCAGTGGTAAAAGACTGAAAGCTTTCCCCCTAAGACAAGGAAGAGGATAAGAATACCTGCTTTCACCACTGCTATTCAACATTGTACTGGAAGTTGCAGCCGGGTAAATCAGGCAAAATAAATAGATAGATAGACAGATATATATAATACAAGACATGCAAATCAGAAAGAAGTCAAACTACCTCTCGTCAGAGATGACATGAGTCTATGTATAGAAAATCTGAAGCAATTCAAACAAAAAAGCTACTAGAGCTAATAAATAAATAACAAAATTACAAGGTACAAGATCAAGACACAAAAATTAGTTGTGTTTCTATACACCAGCAATGAGCAATTCCAAAATGAAATTAAGAAAACAACTCCATTATAAATAGTATCTAAAGAAAAAAATACTTAGGAAGAAATTTTACCAAAGATGTTAAATACCTGTACACAGAAAATGACGAAGCATACATTGCTGAAAGAAATGAAAGGAGAGCTAAGCAAATAGACATCTCATGTTCATGGATTAGAAGTCTTAATATTTTAAAGATGTCAGTTCTACCCAAAGTTGTCTACGATATGGACTCAATGCAGTCACTATCATAATTTGAGTTGACCTTGGTTGGTGCAAATAGTTAAGTGCTGGACTACTAACTGAAAGGTTGGTGGTTCAAACCCACACAGAGATGACTCAGAAATAAGGTCTGGAGATCTGCTTCCAAAAGGTCACAGCTCTGAAATCTCTATGGAGTGCAGTTCTACTCTGCACACATGGTGTTGCCACTAGTCCACTGATAAATAGCCACAGAGGGAAAAAGAAAAGTTTACCTATCAAAATTTCAACAGCTTTTTTTCTTTCAGAAATGAAAAAGCTGGTTCATGAATTCGTATGGAATTGTAAGGGGCCACAGATGGCCAAAACAATCTTGAGCAGGAAGAACAAATTTAGAGGACTCACACTTCCTGATTTCAAAAATTACTACTCTGAGCATTAATCCCAGAACCAAAGTCTGCTGCTTCACTTACCATCTCAGGAGGGTCAGGATATCTTCCCGGCTTGGGCCACAAGGCCTCTATTTTATTTGCTGCCAGGAGAATAACAATAACAACAATGGTAGTAGTAATGTTGTTGTTGCTGTTGTTAGACGGTGTAGAGTCAGTTCGGACTCATAGCTACCCTTTGTACAACAGAACAAAACACTGCCTGGTCCTGTGCTGTCCTCACGATTGTTGCTATTGCTATATTTGAGCCATTGTTGCAGCCACTATGTCAGTCCATCTTATTGAGGGTCTTCCTCTTTTTCACTAATCCTCTACTTTGCCAAGCATGATGTCCTTCTTCAGTGACTGGTCCCTCCTAATGATATGTCCAAAGTACGTGAAGTGAAGTCTTGCCATGCTCGCTTCTAAGGAGCACTCTGGCTATACTTCTTCCAGGACAGCTTTCTTTGTTCTTCTGGCAGTCCATAGTATATATAGTATTCTTCATCAACACCATAATTCAAATGCATCAATTTTTCTTCTGTCTTCCTTATTTGTTGTCCAGGTTTTGCATGCATATGAGGTGATTGAAAATACCATGGCTTGCGTTAGGCCCACCTTAGTTCTCAAGGTGACATCTTTGCTTTTTAACACTTTAAAGAGGTCTTTTGCAGAAGATTTGTCTAATGCAGCAGAGTTGCCTAATGGATACAGACCAAAAACCAATTGCTTTTGAGGCAATTCCAATGGATAGTGACCCTATAGGACAGAGTAGAACTGCCCCACAGGGTTTCCAAGGAATGGCTGGTGGATTTGAACTGTCAACCTTTTGGTTAGCAGTCAAGCTCTTAACCACTGCACCACTAGGGCTCCAATGGGTACAGAGTTTCTGTAAATAATGATGAAGGTTGCACAATGTCATGAATGTAATTAGTGCCTAAATTTTATACTTAAAAATGTTATTTACAATATGTATGTGTATATGTATATATATATAAAATCACAATAAAATATTAAAAAATCCACATCACAACCCCTGGAATCTGCGAATGTTACAGTATATGGCAAAGTCTCTGCAGATGTGATTAAACTAAGGCTCTTAAACTGGGGATATTATCCTGGATTATCCAAGTAGGCCCTAAATGTAATCATATATAGCCTCGTAAGAGAGAAGCAGAGAGAGGTTTCACATACATATGGACAAAAAGGCTGCGTGAAGACAGGGCAGAAAGAGATTTGAAGTTTCAAAGATTGGTGTGATGCAGCCACAAGCCAACGAATGCCGGCAACCACCAGAAGCTAGAAGAGGCAGGGAACAAACTCTCCCCTAAAGCCCCTGGAGGGACTGTGGCCTGTTGACATCTTGATTTTGGCCCAGTGAAACCAATGTTGGATTTCTTGCCTCCAGAAATGTGAGTAAATAAATTTCTATTGCTTTAAGCAATCACATTTGTAGTACTTTTTTACCAAACCTGTTGGCGTCAAATCCATTCTGATTCATAGCGATCTTACAGCAGCCACAAAAAATGAACACAGTATTTCTATCCAGTGATCAGCCTTGGAGGGAAGGAAGTCATTCTATAGTATTCATGGTGGCTGGCACAGGGACTTGCCTTATCTGTCATACTGGTAGGTGTACTTGTCAATAACCTTATCTATCCAACTGATAGGCTTGCTTGTCAGTATAGAACTACTTACCATTCTGTGTGGCAGAGAAAGGTGGACAAAAGTGAATCAATCAGTGCTTGGTTATAGAAGTTGTACCATATCATTATTTCTGCAGTTGTATGATCTTGGGAAAGTTACCTAATCTTTCAGTGCTTCCCAAGATCACATAGCTGGTAAGGGAGGAAGATATGGAACCAGTTTGGCCCTAGAGTCTGTGCTCTTTCCTGATATACTATGTTGGCTCTTTAGGGAGCCTTTATCTTAGGTTGATTAACTTGGGGGAAAAAAAAAAAAGATATGTGTATCCCAAGTTAATGTAGACATTTCTAAGTGTAGCATTTGTAATTCTAATTTTGACTCAATTGGCAAAACAGTTCCCTCAAAAAGATTATTTAAGTGTTAGGGATTGAATGATGCTATAGATTTTTTGCTTTGTTCTCTTCTCTGCTTTTCACTTTTCATTGCAAATGAATTTTCAGAGATACTCCATTTTCCTTCTTTAATTTCTCTGTAAGTTAGTCAAAGAAGTATGTGGAAAGAGCTACCTTCACTGAGTTAAAACAAGTTGTGACTCAAAAGAGTAAATCTAAGAGGTAGACACTGACTTTCAGTTTTAACTTGCCTTATCTGCCACTCAACCAAATCTTTCAGGAGGTCAGTTAGCCTCCTTTTAATTATTTCCTTTTCCATTAATGTTAGAGAATAGGAACTTACGGATCTGTCTGGTGGGCATTTTGGTCTGTGTAAGATGAGATATGGGAATTCATTTTGATGAAGTAGGATGCTGGCTAAAATTCAAAGCAAATATTTTGCTGATGCTTGAATCAACCTTAGGACTAAAAATGTTTACAACTCCCTGGTTTCCCTAGGGATGTGGGGATTGAGAAAACCACAGAAAATAGCTATTCTTGGAAATCCTGCTGCCAGGCAAATGCCATAAGGCAAGAGCCCACAGAAGTTTAGCTTATCCTCCCATAACCAAAGGCAGGATAGTTCTGACTGGAACTAGGGGAAGTGGGAAGGGGGAAAGGGGGAGGGGCAGGAAGGGCATTGTGTCCTGGGCTTCACTTGAGGCTAGGGGCCAGTTAACAACTTCCATAGGCCAGCTATAGGTCAGCTGTGAGAGATCATTCAGCAATTTAGCATTAATTGTCCAAGGCAATATTTTCCATAGTTAGGCCCCTGATCGCTTGTCCAGGTTTTAGAATCCTTGATGATGATTGAGAGGGAATGGAGGACTGCTGGGAAAAGAGACAGATGACTAGAATGTTTCTTGTAATTCAGTCCCAGAACATCTGCCTAGTTAGCTCTTCTCCAAAGCACTGAAGACTTTCTGGAAATCTCTCTGCATTGGATGCTTGGTTATTCCTCTTGTGTAAGCTTTTCTACCAAGAAATATGGAGACTTCTTGAAGACCAATATCTACTTTGAAGTTTCTACTTGAAAGAGACTCTGATAGTTTGGGATTAAAGATTTTCTTTTTTTTTTTTTTTAAATCTCAGTTCACATAGTTTCTGGAATAAAAATTGAAGTGTTATTTACCTAATAATACTGAAAATATTAAGGAATATAATATGATTTTCATAAAGTTTGTTGACACCTTTCCTACAGAGGTCAGTGTGACTCAGTGGCCATTTTTCACTCTCTTTATCCTGTATCAATCTGATACAACAGAGAAAGGTTTATGTTCTGGTTAGAAAAAACCTACAGTTTACTAAGATGCTATATTTGCTATTCCATAAGTCATAAGAAAAGCCTGATATTCTTAACGGTGTGAGGATTGCAAATCAAGGGCAAAATCATGATCACAAAATGTGATAAATCCAGAGTGGGATCAAAAGATCAAGTACCGAAGTTTAAGCCTGCTTTGGAGCAGAACAGCTATTAGCAGTGCAGCAGATTGCTTGAAAATGGACACTGATTTTCCCAGGCAGAGGAGCAAGTTTTATATGGTGGATTCTCTACTACTGAAAAACCTCCCCAACATATTAGGTGCAGAAGGGTTATTCTTCACCATCTAATATCCAATATAACATGCATCCACATAGCAAATGCATGTTGTTGTTAGGTGCCGTCAAGTTGATTTTGAACTCATAGCAACCCCATGTGACAGAGTAGAACTGCCCCACAGAGTTTTTTTGGCTGTAATCTTTACACAAGCAGATCACCAAGTCTTTTTCCTGAGGAGCTACTGGGTGGGTTCAAACTGCCTACCCCTTGGTTACAGTCACATGCTTAACTGCTTAACTGTTTGTGCCACCCAAAAAAAAAAAAAAAAAAAGAAAAAAAATGGCTTCAAGGCAATTCAGACTCATAACAACTCTGTAAGTCAGAATAGCACCATAGTGTCTCCAGGGAGCAGCTGGTAGATTCAAACTGCCAATGTTTTGGTTAACAGCCAATCTCCTAAACACGGTGCCACCAGGGCTCCTTTGTGCCTGCCACCAGGGCTCCTTCAAAGCACATTAACATCAGCTATTTCTCTGAATTTCAATGTTCTAACTCCAATACCTGAAGTTTTAGAGATGCTTAGATTACATGATAAGATATTGCCCTTGCTCAATATATATTTTAAGATTTTCTTTTAATGTACCCTAATGGTTTGGAGTTTCCCTTGATTCTTTTCATAGTGGCAACATTTTTCAAAAGGCCATGGTGCAGAGCTGGAGAGAGCAGGAAATTGCTGAAGTGTTGGTATGCTAAGGGACTGACCTAAGGGGATGAAAAAGTAGAAGGGGGATCACCGGAAGAGCTACCAGTTGGAACCAAGGAAAGTGAAGGGAGGATACAGAACAGATCCAGAGAAACAGAAAAAAATGAATTAAAAGCAAGCTGAGCAGTACTTTGTAGGAAACAAAGTCGATGGAATATGTCCACAGCATTTCAAGTTTAGTAACTCACTTGGGAAAGAGATCAGGGATAGGGGAATGGATTTATTTTAAAGAGCAAGGGTGTGTAAGTTGCAAAGATAAATTGGATAAGGGTGAAAAATGAATGAGATAATTTGTTATACATATAAGTGTGTTGCAGGTGGGTATAGTGATAACTTGAATATTCAATGCCATATGAGTTTATGGTATATTTTAGTTAAAAAAAAAAAATCAGTTTCCAGTGAGTTGATTCCAACTCATGGCGACCCTATGTGTGGGGTTTATGCTCCATAAGGTTTTCAATGGCTGATTTTTCAGAAGTAGATTGCCTGGCCTTTCTTCTGAGGTGTGTCTGGGTGGACTCAAACCTTCAACCTTTCGGTTAGCAGTTGAGCATATTAACCATTTGCACCACGCGGGACTACACTTTAGTAAAAGATGTAGTTATGTCAGCCAATTGGAAGTGAAAAAGAAAAACTATCATAAGGGAATAACAATTATTGTTGATACATTTCCTTTTCCAAGTAGAAATACGTGATCAGTCTTGTAAAATGAAAGACGACATCTGTCAACAGTATCAGAGGCTTGTGACTTCATATTGTTTGATAGTGAAATCATGAGAAAACAGAAAACTAAAAAATATAGCATTACTAGTTACTTGTTCTCCAGTTCCAGAAATACTTAAAAAGCCAGAGGGTAAGAGTTGCTCATAAGAGGTAAAACGGTTCTCCATAATCCACAAAAGGGGAGGAAGAAGAAGTGTGGGAGTAATTACTGGTTTAAGACTCATGGAAAGATCTTAAGGGTGGGACCCTTGGTTGGTAAAGTCCGTATAGGGAGAATTCTTTAGTGATTACTGATAGCTAACTTTCAGGATGTGTTGTGGTTTGTGGGGAGTGGGAACCATATACCTTCTGTAGGCTGGGCCTTGGGAGAAGTTACTCTGAGGTTTACACCCACATTTATTCAAGCCCTTCATTGCTCTAGGTTAGGAAGGAGTAACACAGGGTCCCTGATTATCCTTAACAGGTATATCCGTGTCTTAAGGGGTTAGGGGAAGAGAGAGGCATCTTGGTATCTTTGAGTCTGATAATATTAATACAAAATGCAGATGCATATAAAAAAAAGAAAACCAAACCCGTTGCCATTGAGTTGATTCTGACTCATAGCGACCCTATAGGACAGACTAGAACTGCCCCACAGGGTTTCCAAGGAGTGGCTGGTGGATTTGAACTGCCAGCCTTTTGGTTAGCAGCCCAACGCTATACCACTGAGACACCAGGGCTCCAGGTACATATAAGGAAGAGCATAAAAAAGGAGCTTAAGACTGGAAGGATAACCCATAGCTGTGAATATATTTGACCCTTTTGCCACCCAAACCACATGGCTGTCATTTTAATCACTACTTGACTAAATGGTAAAAAGCAATTATTGTAAGGGCTCAACTTAATCACTTTGCATCCATACACAGACCCAGGGGGCTTCTCTCATATATTTCATCACACAAAGTGTCCACAGTTCTCTGCTTCACAAGTGAATGTCTTCTGCAAGGATTTGTAGGTGGCTTTGCTACTCAATTATCTGGGCCATTAAACTCATTGCTCTATATTTCTGCTGACTGCTCTTAAAAGGGCAAGGCCAATGAAGGTTTTGCATACTATAGGAAGTTTGTTTCATCCATTTGGGAAATCAAGACTACATCCTTATGAAACTAGAGGTTATGAAGAACTCATTCCCTCCAACTCACACCCCTGATGATCTCATCCCGGTGAGTAAAACCCAAGGTCAGTTGATTGTAAATAGATTTAAAAAACCTTAATCCAGGCTTTTACTGCTCTCATGTTCAGTAGCTTGGTTTTGTGACCAGCTGTAGATCGTGCTCTTCCCCCATCTCACATCAAACTGATCTGCAAATTTATAGCATTGGCCCCTAGTAGAGAATGAGTTCAGTATAAACCCATCACTAATCCTGGAAAATATAATTCATGACTGCATTCTTTATTCAAAAATACTTAGTATCATTTTATAGGGAGGAGATCAGCATATTATCTGAGAAAAGATCCGTGCCACATTTTGTTTAAAAATCTGTTTCATTATTCCACAGTCACACTTCAGTAGGTTAGGCTATAATAGCTTTTTCTTGGACCTTGAAATGACTCCTTTGCTTCTGCTTTATAGAGAATCAAAATGAATTATTCACAGGTATCTGTGAACATCAAGAAATAATGGCCTAATTCTTGAATAAAGTTACTTTCTCAGTTATACTGGCAGCAAGAGCAAATAAATGTTCATCCCTCTTCCAAAAATACCAAAACCAACCCTGTTGCTGATGAGTGGATTCCAACTCATAGCAACCCTATAGGAGAGAGTAGAATTGCCCCATAGGATTTCTAAAGAAAACTGGTGGACTCGAACTGCCGACTTTTTGGTTAGCAGCTGAGCTCTTAACCACTGCACCACCAGGGCCCCTTCCCTCTCCCAGAAACACTTTTTCCAGATGTTCCTCCCCACACCTGCCTGTTCATCCATACAAAACTTCTCATCCTCAGATTTTAACTGAGATGCACCTTTTTCTGGGAGGGTTTTTCTTTCTCCTTCCCACACTCAGCCACTGAGTTAGTTAATCTATTTTGTCCTGTAAGATTCTGTACCTCCCCTCCCCATCACACTTATCCCACAGCATTGTAATTATCACCAAAACAAACAAACAAACAAACAAACCAGTTGTTGTTGAATTGATTCTGTTTCATGGCAACCCCAAGTGCATCAGAGCAGAACTGTGTTCCATAGGGTTTTCAATGGCTGATATTTCAGAAGTAGACTGCCAGGTCTTTCTTCTGAGGCACATCTGGGTAAACTCAAACCGCCAAACTTTCCACTAACTGCTGAGTGAATAGACCACCCAGGGACTCCCTATTGTAATTACAAGGTTACTTATTTGAATGTTTACTTTATGGGTTATGGGGGGTACTGGTTCCTTTTTAATTGTCATCCTCCTACCTAATGCTTAGAAACAATAGATGATCTAAGGATATCTCAAAAAAACAATAGGTTAACATCAAGATCTTACTATATGCCAGATACTGTTCTAAATGTTTTACATATATTAATTCATTTAAACTTTATAATAACTCTGAGATATATACTTAATTTTCCCATTTTACAGATGAGGAAATTTAGGCATAACTAGGTTTTATAACTTGTTCAAAGTCTGATAACTAGTACTTGGTAGAGTAGCGTCAATTCTTAAAAGAAAAGGGTACAGAGGAAACAAAAAGTAGCAGGAGGCCACTATATATTCAATATAGTATGCTATAGATTACCCAAATTATCTAATAATCAAGGCTGGGAGATCATGAAAGGAGTCTTCGTATGAAATGCTCATTAATACACTCTATTTCACAAACTGGATGCTTGGGCTGGTATTTGAAATTTCATTCATTAGCACATTTGCATATAAGGCTCTTCAAACTTGCTTTTTTTTCCCACACAGGAAAAGCAAGTCAACCAAACTATTTTTTCCCCAGTTCAGGCTCAAATCAGCAGTCATAAATCTTTAAGTACCAAGTTATGTTATTTTTGAAAACTGATGTGACACGTCCTAGATTTCAAATGTAGACTCTGCAGAGGACTGAAAGAATTTTTGAATAAATCCACATATAGGACAGAAACATAAAGGAAGAAGGGGGAGGGGCACAGATATCTGATTAGAATCAGATTTGGAATACTGCCATCTAGTGATTTGAGTCAACCATCTGCCTACACACACTCACAGAAAGATACGTATTAAAATAAATGTTTGCTGTGGCTTTTTTCCCTTTTCAAATATCCTAGTAACAAATTGTTCGTGCAATATTTTAAGGCCACTCACCTGTGTTTAAATAATAATAATAATAAAGAAGCTCAGACAGGTAGAATTTGAAATGGGGGGGGGGAGGCGGGGCAGACAATAGAGGAGACATCAGTATAAGGCAAAAACATGAGAAAGGTCGTGTAAAAAAAGAGAAGTAAAGAAGTAAAGAGAAGATCAAAAGCAATAAAAATTAAAAATGAACGGTAATAAGAGAAAATGGAAAAACGATGCAAATAAAGACAGCATAAAGAAGAGAGGGATTTTTTTTTTTTTTAATAAGAAATAGCAGACAAACTTTGAACTATCTGTGAAATCATCAAACATAAAAGGAAGAGGGAGAAGACCAGTGGAGATAAAGAACGACAGATAAAAGAAAGTAGATGAAGTTAAGAGATTAGTCTTTGAATAGGAGGTTTGAATTTTTTTTTTTTTTTAAATAATGAAACTAAGGCACCACTTTATATTTAGGCTACTCAAGGAAGTGTAAGGCTGGAATGCTTTTCTGTTTAATCTGGTTGGGAGTATCCAGTATCCTTGACGTGCTACTCGTTGCCTTTGCCACTTTTTCCTCCTGTGCAATACCAATAGTCTTTTCTTGATATTTCTTTCTTCTTTCAGGAAAATAGTTTTAATTACCCTGTTCCCTTGCAATGTTTTTAAACTTGCCCCTGGAATCATTTGAATGTAGTAAGTCTCAAAGTGAGTATTTATTTAAAGACTTTTATTAATTACAGCCTTCTTTGTAACCATATCAAAGAGCCACACCTTAGGGATATGCATTCAGGTGATTATTGATATTCAAGTACCCTCAGAACCCAAACCAGAGTCCCCAGCCTACAAACCAGCAGCAGCAGCAGCAACAACAATGATACACCACATGTGGTATTTTGCTTCATGTTTTAAAAAGCACTTTAACATACGTACATGCCGTCATTTTACTCACTGGACAAGGAGATTGGAAGACAGGGCTGGTATCATCAGCCCATTTGATAGATGAGACATTTGAGCTCCTGGAGGTACTCAGCTAGTGAGTGTTGGAGATAGCACTTTAACACCCGTTATTTGACCCCAACTCTGGCAAATACCCTTTCACTAAACACCTTCTTGTTCTCTTTGAAAAAATAGCTACTTTTCTTTTTTCCAAAGTCCAACAATGGGGAGGCGTGGAGTTTGAAGACGGCGTGAACAAAGCTGAGAAGGAGGTGTCACTCTCTTTTTTTTTTTTCTTTAATTTTATTGTGTTTTAGATGAAAGTTTACGGTGTAAATTAGTTTTTTATTCACAAATTTTATACACAAATTGTTTTGTGGCATTAGCTGCAATCCCCACAATGTGTCAGCACTCTTTCATTTTCCATCCTGGGTTATCAGTGTGGATTCATCCAGTTTTCCTGTCCCTTCTTTGCTTTTGGGCTGGTGTTGCCTATTTGGTCCCATATACTTGACTGAACTAAGAAGCACCCTCCTCAAGTGTGTTATTGTTTGTTTTATAGGCCTGTCTAATCTTTGGCTGAAAGGTGGACTTTGGGAGGGCCTTCAGTTCTGAGTTCACGGGGTGTTCGGGAGACATAGCCTTGGGGGTTCCTCCAGTCACCATCAGACCAGCAAGTCTGGTTTTTATTTGTGAATATGAATATTGTTCTACGTTTTTCTCCTGCTTTGCCCAGGACCCTCTTTTGTGATCCCTGTCCATTCTCTTCTTAATGGGAATCCCTGTGGAATAGGATTGAAAGCTTACTCTGAGTGACCTACCAGATTTTGAAGTTTCCTGGCCAGGTTGTGAAGGAATTTATCAAGGATCCCTTACCTTAAAGGCTTTTCACAACTTGTTCTGTGTCTTCTTCCATTTGCAGATTCTGCTGTCTAATGCCATGCTGAGATTATTACTGCCTCTGGTGATATATATGAATGTGCCTCTAATTTTTTTTTTAAATCTATCATTTAAGTTCATTTGAATGCTTCATTTGTGCAAGGCCTACAGAGTGTAGAAGATTAGAAAGATTAATAGTATACTGCTCCTGCCTTCAAGGAACTTTCCATTTATAATACAAAATATTGAAACTGTACTTTAGAAAGACTTTCATTCATTCATTTATTCAATAAATAATTATCTGGTACTCACTACGTGTCAGGTTCTGTGTGCTAGATGCTGGAGGAATAAGGCAGACATCACCCTGCTCTCATGGTTATAGTTTAAGGGAGAAGCCAGACAATTAAATGAGCAAGTACATTAACGTTTGATCAATGCTACGGGAGCACACAGCAGACACACCTGACACTCTCAAGGATGAAGAAACTGAGTGTTAGATAAGAAAATTGATCTGCCCAAGGTCACACAACAAGAAAGTAGCAGAACAAGACAATGACTCAGGTCTCTTGATGCCACAAATATTACTTTGTTCCTGTACTACAGCAGCTACCCACTATACCACAATTGCCTAAGATAACTCTACTATTTCTCAGACTTAAATGTTTTTTTTATTATTATTAAGTTAAAAGTGATCCTGTACTAATCCCCTTGATTGCATCTTCTGCATTTGAAATCTAAGACATTTACTTTCAGTTTTCAAAAAGAGTATAGCTTGGATTCTAACAACTTATTTTTAGCCTGAACTTGGGGTGGGGGGGAATGACCAAATTGAACAAATTTACCTAAAATGACAAGAAACAGTGATATAAATTAATAGGCAAATGCCTGGTCAGTTCACCTTGATTTTCATGGACTCAGTGGCTTTTAGAGCTGTAAGATTTAGTCTAGTGTTCAAATTTCATAGATCACAAAACTGATGTGTAGATGGAAGATAAGGAGATTCCAGGCAAAGAGACAATTTAGGAGACTTTACAGCAATCTAGGCAAGAGTAATTAATGACTCACCTTGGCTGGCAGTCGTGAAAATTCAGAAAGAAAGAGATAGAAACAAGAGAGACTATGGAAGTGAAGTCGGCAGTAATTAGAACTGATTGTGAGGAACAAAGGGGAGAGAGAAGACACAAGACAACTCTGAGATTTTTGAGCCTGGCATCATTACCAGAAATGTAGACAACAGAAAGAGGAGTTATTTTAGCAGAAGAAATTATAGGTAGATAAGAACTACAGTGTTACGTGTCCCAACAACTTAATATAAAGAAGTCAGCCAGATGTCCTTGCTGAATTTAAGCCAAAATTGGGCTTGGGGAGGCAGGGACTTCTCTCTGTCCACCTGAGGACCATAGGCTGCACTGATAAGCATGTGAGCTTTTGGAGGTTTTGACTGAAGATGGAGGAGAAGTTAGTGAAAGTGTATTTGGAGAGGAGAAATGGAGGGCAGCATGGATATGTTCTTCAGTCTTGCTGCTAGGGTAAGTTGATCTTTGATAGAAAGAGAGCAGACAAAGCCATCAATGAAGAAGGCAGAAGAGGATAGATGGAGAGAGGGAGAAACTTGATTACAGCTTCTGAACATAGCGATTCAGCATATGTGAGACTGACCCTTTGGACTCTCAGAAAAATTTGGTTGTGGAAGTGGCTATGTTGGGAGCTGGAAGTCTTCCATTAGTGGATGGGGACAAGAACCAGGAAATGTGAATTATTTTTATTTGTTAATTTGACTTTTATTTGTACCATAGGCTGGTGAGGCCTCAAGATATCTGGGCTATAGCAGCAACCTCTGAGAGTTAAGCCATAAAATAATAATAATAATAATAATAATAATAATAATAATAATGGATCAGCACATAGATTTAATACTAAAAAAAAAAGTGGATACCCTGACCAATAGGACTTGGGTGTAATTTGAGGTGTAACTTTTTTAAGTTGGGTATAACTTAAAGAAGTATGTTAATTAGAAAAGAGGTTGATGATGCCTGGAAACCTGGAGTAGTGGGTAATAACCTCCATTTATTGAGTGCTTACTACATGCCAAGAACTGGGCTAAATATTTTGCACAATTACCTTATTAATACTTTCAACAGTCTCCAAAGTTCCGTATTAATATTCTCTTTTTTTTCATATGATGAAACAGAAGACAGAGAGGCTAAGAAAATTGTTTGAGGTCACTTAGAGGTGGAATTAGGACTGTGCAAAGAAGAGAAACTGTTAGCCAAGCTATTTCAAGTGTTATGGCCCCATTATCAAAATACCCTTATTATGGAAATGGATATGTTAGCATATCTGGACCTGGATGCACAAAATATTGAATCATTTGACTATGTCCTCTTGTTCTGATCCTGTGGACACCAAGCAACCTTCTGGATATAATTTAGCTTCTCACATAGGTCTTCCAGCACCAGTAAGGGTGACACAACTCTTCTATACACTATGATGTTTATATCTCTATTTGAAAATTATTTGGTGTACAGACATTGTCCTTGTAAAGATGGGAGTTAATTCCACTTCTGAGAGGAAACTCCCACTTCGTCTGCCTACAAAATCTGGTAATACACTAAGGAGCTAAAATTTACCTGTTATTTAACAAGGTAACGTCACCCCACAAAAACATTGGGGAGGCATAAAATGATATTTGATTTATTCAATCTCTTGTCCACTTGTTATTCTTCTTGACTGCTATGTGCCAGGCACCGTGTGAGTCATCAGAGATACAGTGCTATAACAAGACATATTTGGTTCTTGTCCTCATAGACTTAGCATAAAAACATGCTGCTGTCAAGTCGATTCCGACTCATAGTGACCCTATAGGACAGAGTAGAACTGCCCCATAGGGTTTCCAAGGAGTGGCTGGTGGATTCAAACTGCTGACCTTTTGGTTAGCAGCCATAGCTCTTAGCCTCTGCACCACTAGGGCTCCAAGACCTAGTGTACTAGCAGGAAAACAGACATTGAACCGATTATCGTACAAGTAATTGACTTTTTACAATTGTTGTAAGACCTGTGAAGAACTGCCGGTGTAATGAAGGTATGTAAGGAGTGACCTTACCTGCTGTAGAAGTCAGAGAGTTTCCTTGTTGAAATTTCTCTGCACTGCTTTTTGAATATGCACTTCTTTTTTTTTTTTTTTTAGAATTTTTGGAGATGTTGGGTTTTTAATTGATGTGATAGGCAATTAAAAAGGACCAGCAAGCAGTCTAAAATATGTTCCTGGAATTTGGAAGAAAGAAGCAGCTAGAAATAGTGCAGATAGTTGAAATGGAAGCATGAATGAGAACAGATAGGAGAAAAGACAGAGCCTTTGGGACATCTATAATTAGGGTATAGGAGGAAATTGAGGAATTGAGGAAAGCAAACAAGTTAGAAAAGTAATCAGAAAGGAAGGAGTGCAAGCATAGATCAGTATCACAATATTCAAGGGAGGATAAGGTTTAACAGAGGCAGGAAATATTGTCACCAGGGTCTAAAACTATAGACAAGTGAAGTAGATTGAGGATGTAGCAGACTATTAATGACCAATAAAATATCCATTTCACCCTTCTTTTTTTTAAAGGAGAAAAGATCCCTAATTTTTAACTGGGAACAATGTCACCCAGTTAATGGATTACATATCCCCATCTCTTTTAGATTTAGGTATGACCACGTGACTAGTTCTGGCCAATGAGATAAAGCAGAGTTGTTAAGTGGGACTTCTTGTAAGTACTCTTAAAAGGAAGGGAACATTTCTTTCTTACTTTCTTCATTTACTTGGTCGCTTGTGCTGCTGGTGTAACGCTTGGGGGTCCAATAATCATGGGGGAGCATATCCTAGGCATTGCAAGACACAATCATCAAGGAAGGAGAGCCAACAGCAGAGCATGTCCTTTGGACCCAGGATCCCTGCACTGAGAAGCTCCTGGACCCAGGAGACCAAGAGAGAGAGAACTTTAACATTGAAGACAGCAAGAAGCAGTGGCAGAGAAATGGTGGCAGGAGAGACTGACAGGAGACAGTGCAGTGGGCTTTCCAGCCCACGGAGTGAGAAAGTTGAGTGTCTTTGGGCCGAGGTTTACTGGTGAAGTGGGATTCCTCTGGGCACTTATCGACCTAGCTAAAAGAGCTTTGTAACACTTGCCTAGGCAAGGCAAAGGCCGAGGGCTAGAGAGAGGCGTGTCTGCAAGCATAGCTAGGAAGAGGCTGTTCTGATGGATGAACTGTACCCTGAGCTTTCCTGAACCTGAATTGTAACACGTTACTTCCCTAATAAACCCTGTAATCATGAGTATTGTCTGAGAGTTCTGTGTGGCCATTGCAATGAATTATCAAACCCAGCAGAGAAGTAGAGAGTGCCGAGGGAGGGATGGTTGGTGTCAAAATTGGTAAAGATAGTGGAGAGAGGAAGCATGTCTGACCTCTGCCTCATAGGAATCAGCTTTGGTCTGTTGATCTTGATTCTCCTCACCCACTGTGAAGTTAGAGAAGGTTAGACTCCATCCCCACGCTGTTTTTACAACAGTTCTACGGAAATATAACGGAAAGAACAAGCTCACTTAACCAACCTGAGAATAGTATGATTCCAGTTTTGTGAGAGTTGCTGGTGGTCCAGAGGAGTGTTTTGAAGGTTCTTCGGTACACAGAGATGTGGGACTATGCAAAAACTTGGAAATAAAAGTCTGTCACTTGTGGGTGTGCTTGAGTCTGGAGTTAGAGTTGATGATGGAAGTGGTAAAAGTAGATAAGACTATCAATTCCTGATATTTCCAAGCTCAAAACACTCGAACAATCAAAACACCATGAAAGAAGAAAAATGTAGGCCACATTCCCTAACTTTAAAACAATTATAATCTAGACAAAGAGAAATAAAATACATACATACTAACCTAGGTTATAATACAGGACAAAAATATGACAGCTAAATGATTGTTATTGATTATAAACACTATAAGATTCAAAAGAGAGAGCTATTCCTGCTGGGCTATGATTTTCAGGTATTAAGAAGGTTGAGTTTAAGTTGGGCTATGGAGAACAACTTGGCATTATTAAAAGAAAGTGTAGTATACATGAAGTCATATTTTCCATTGCCTAGTTGTGTGCTCTTGAGCAGTTACATTTCATTTACACCTCCACCCCAGTTTCTTCTTCTGTAGAAATATAAATGTTTCTTCCACACAACTAGTCGATGGAAACTAGTCAATGGCAGCAATTCATTCAGAACATACATTTTAAGTGCCCACTACAATGCCTAGAACTAGGAATATTAAGAGAGTAAAACACATGGTCATTGTTCTCCAGGAATTTACAGCCTAGAATGGGAGACTTAAGTGTAAGTGAACAACAATCTTCTAAAAAGATAATCACTATGACGTAGTTATGAACAAAAGTCAATGGGAGGCATCTAAGCTGCTTACAGTTAAGGAGACACTCCATTGAGACCATGTCTGGATGAATAGTTGTTGCTAGATGAATCACTTAATGATTCCAGAGACAGGGAAGGATTGCATAGAGCTTTACTAATATTTCTTGTAGCATTAATATTTTATGGTTAATTGCTTCTGCTTTGTTTGAAAGAGGAGGAAAGAGATGAGCAAATGTAGGGTAGGAGTATGGGTATGAATTAATGAGAGAAGGTAAAGCAAATAATTTCTTGGGCTTCTTCAAACCCCAAAAAATGTATTCAAAGTGAATGTTATGAAAGAGAATACCCGAGAAAGCAGATAATTAAAACCTCCTTGCCTCCTGCATATTTCTGTCTTGCATAAGGTGTTAAAGATGCTGCAGAAACGGTATAATGAGACTCATGTCTCTTGTAGACATTTAGGACTCCCATCCAGAGACAGTGTGTGCAGCGCTTAAGAACTCAGGCTTTCAAGACAGATCGACCAAGTTCATGTGCCAATACCCCCACTTACTAGTTGTAAGATCCTAAGCAAGTTAAACTCTCTTGTGTCTTAGTCTTCTGTAAAATGGAAATTATAACTACTTCATTTAGTGCTGTTGTGAGGATTAAAGGGGTGAAACATGTGAACCAAAAAAAAAACAAAAAACAAAAACAAAAACAAAAAAACCCACTACCTTGGAGTCCATTCTGACTCATAGTGACCCTATTGGGTTTCCAATGCTATAAATCTCTACAGAAGCAGACTACACATCTTTCTCCCATGGAGCCACTGGAGGTTTTCAACTGCCAACCTTTCTGTTAGCAGTCGATCGCTTTAATCACTGAGCCACCAGGGCTCCTTTATTAGAAGAGTGTCTGGCACGTAAAAGCCTCAGAGGGTTACTATGAATACCGGCTATTCCAGGAAGTGTGCACCACCAAGGTGAGGTGAGTCATTGATGATATACCTTCTTGAGTTGGTGAGTAACCTGACGATGCTACCCTGTCTATGTCCTTCAACAGGGAGGCTTTAGAACCCATTTATTTAGTTATGATGCAAAAACATGTTGAATGAGTTCCTATTCTAGGTGCTGTAGGCATATAAAAAAGATTAAGAAGCCATGCAGTACAATAATCCCAACATAAGGCATTAAAATTTCAGTATCAAATGAATATTTAGGAGTTTATAGGAGGCAGATGTTCTTTCTGCCTGGATCGACTGAGAAACGCTTCCTGGATGTCACCGGAAGTGTACAAAGATAGTCATCACTTCAGGGATTGGAGTGAGGACTTGTCTCAGCTGGTTTACATACTCCCTTTGCATTCACAAGCCTCCCCCCGCTCCCACCCCCACTCTCCTAGAGCAAAATCTGAGCCAGCCAGACCCAGGATGCTGGAGGTGAGTCAATGCTGGGAAGGTACCCTGTGCTGTGTTAGCAATCAACAAACAGAAAGGGTATTTTTAAACAAAAGCGATTTTCCGAGCTTTCGTGAAAAGAAACAAAGGCCTTTCTAAAATGAGTCCTGATTAGAAGCTGTTCTTTTTATTCTGTGACTTTTATGTCACTTGGATAACAAGCCGGTGCTTAGAAATGGTTATTTTGCTGTTGGCCTCACTGCATGGACCCTTCTCCGTTAGAATGACATACCAGTGTTGGTGCTCAATCACATGCACCGCTTACCCTCCAGTGACAGTGACTTTCAAAAACAGTAAGGATATCTCCACTCAGTCTCTTTCTCTTGATTATACTGCAGGCACAACCTGTGTGGGGAAACAATATTCTGGATCATACTGAAGGTTCTCACAGATGGAACATTAGTGGGAGTAGTTGCCAGCTACTTCCCTGCCAACTTGTTAGTGCTAGAGACATTATACTCTTATTTTGCCAGTTTAATAGAGGATCAGTCGTAAAGATTCTCTGTAGGCTCAGAAACATAATTATTATCTACGGTCTCTGCATTAGCTGTGAGAAAACATCATGGTCTGAATCTGCTTAATTCCAAATGCCAAGATGTGCCCACATTCAGCCCACAACTGAGCCTGGAAATTCAATATACCTATAGCATTGCTACTGCTGTCATCATGGCGGGTGTTAATTATACGTTTTGTCCAAGCCATGATGTTTAATCATTGCCGTACTGAGTCTGTATTTGACAGTTACTTCCTCGTTTCCCCTGACCCTTTGTAACACCAGTGCCCTTGTTATTAAAAATTATTAAAATGGTAAAAAAAAAAAAAAAAAAAATTGGTGTCACATTTAGTTCTGGTACTCAGTCCAGAAGTGCCAAGGCCCTGCAAATTTGGAAAACAAACTCCTTAACAGATGGGCCACATAAAGTTTACAACATGTGCAGTGTGGGAGTTAGTACGGCTCAGGGCGAGAAACAGAAGACTGGAAATTTGGGAGCTTAGAGTTTTTGAATTTGCTCTTATTTTTTGACTGTAATCAGATCACATAAGCTTATGTTTCGTTTCTTTCACCTGACCTGATATCTTAACCTTATAAGTGAGTGAGTAATAAGAAATTAGGCAAATATTTTTCCTAATATGAAATAATATCAAAATGTTTATTGCTACTGCTAAGATTATGTGCAACTGGTATCAAATTGTTAATAAAATGTGGCTGCAGGATCTAGAAAATCACTGAGGATAGGTGTGTTACTGGAGAGCTATTGTCACTGCTGGAAAGGATGCTGCCAGCCTTAGATGAATCATTGCCAAAGCTTTCTATCTGATAGTGATTTCCAAACCTGTGCCTGCAACGCTACCCCTAAGCAGCCTCTGCAAATCTAAGAGATGTTAGAAAAATTTTAGAACCAAATTATTGTGATATGAATTTGATAATAGTCCAGTAACTAAGGTTCTCAGACATGGATGATCAGCAGTTTGATTTGACTAAGTATTTAAAAATATAAACATGTAAGACCCACCACAGGCCTGCTGATTGGGCATCTCTGGAAGTTGAGCTAAGAGATAGGTATTTTGAAAAAGTTCCCCAACTGATTCCAATGACCAATCATATTTGGAAACTATCAATTCATAAAAGTTTATCAATCAATAACAAAGCTTGTGACTAAATTGAGGTTAACTGAAATTCCAAAGCTAAAGAAAGAAATGTAGGAGTTGGCATTTAAAAGGACAAAGAGTTTGTTTAGGAGAAGATGGAAGAAAGAAATAGAAATGGCAAGAAGAATCACTGGTTAAGCCACAAGAAGGAAGCAGAAAGGATGTCATTGAGAGCCATAAGAGTCCTGACAGCAAGGTTAGAAAGAGAAATTTAGCAGGTGGACTAGAGAAAGATCTCTGCAGAGGATCTAAATGTGTGTGCCACCTCCCTTATAGAACTTCTTACTTAACTTCTTCAGAAGTCAGACTGCTTCTGATTTCCAATCCATTTTCCAATCTCAATTCGTAGCAGTCTTTTAAGAATTCAAAATTGAATTGCGGTAGTACCCTGTATAAAGCACTCCAATGGCTTTCTCTTGGGATCAAACACCGAACATTGTCCTGTATAAGCTAACTTTTTCTCACCTTTTCGGCCTCACCTTGCTACAATCTCCTGATGACTTATTATTCTGCCGGCACCCTGACCTTTTTCATTCTTGGGGAATTACTTCCCATCAAATTTCTTCCTACCTTGAGGCCATTACGCATGTTGTCCTTTTCTTGGAAAAAAAAAAATCTCCCCCTGTGATTCTCCCCCTTACCATCCCTACTATTCACCTGGTAGATTTCTGGTCATCCCTTCCATAGCAAAGGACAGGTCACTTACTCAGGGAGGACTTCTCCAACCATCTAGTTTCCTTTGTGGAACTAACAAGTCACCCTATATTTTCTTGATAGGATTCATTGTGATTTGTAGCTTTATATTTGCTTGCCTGATTATTTAAATTCTACAGTAGACAGATAGCTTTATAAGGGAAGTTTGTTTTGTTCATCAGTATGTATCTAGAGTCTACCACAGTGCCTGGAACATATTATGTGCTCAACAAATAATTGTTCAAAGGATGAATGAATGCATCATAGATGTTGAGAGACTCAAGAAATTAAGACAAAGGAAGATGGAGATTTTTAAGTCTTTTAATGTGCCATACCTACTATGCCATAGATACTCTCCAATGGTATTGTTCTAAGTTCTGTGGGGAACACACATAGCTAGAAAAAGGCAAGCATGTAAATAAAAACGTATGATAATTGGAAAAATGAAATGATTCGTATATCAGAAGCACAACAAGTAGAAGGAGTAACTAATTTTGGTTTATAGATCCAGCAAAGTGGATTTAAACTAAGCCTGAAAGCTGTACAGGATTTCAATAGCAGAATATAGTAAACCAGGGCCTCAAACTGATTCATTTCAGTTCAAACCCCAGCTGAGGATTTGCATTTCCATCCCAGATATACTGAATCAGAATCTACATTTTAAATAAGATCCCCAGGCGATTCTTATGTATGATAAATTTTGAGAACAAATGCTCTACAAGTGGTTCTCAGAATTGGTCCCTAACCAGAAGCATTAGCATCTCCTGGGAACTTGTTAGAAATGCAAATTCTCAGCAGGGGTTCAACCAGATGAACCCTTTCAAAGCCCTGTAGTAAACACTGAAATCTCTGCTAAAGTGATTTTCTGTCTATTCTGTCAGACAGGGAACTTATTGGGGAAAAAAA
This sequence comes from Dugong dugon, assembly GCA_030035585.1. NCBI lineage: Eukaryota > Metazoa > Chordata > Mammalia > Sirenia > Dugongidae > Dugong > Dugong dugon. The sequence goes on from CM057465.1 coordinate 50,725,342, forward strand.
ACAAAACACCACTACCACCACTACCACAAAATAGCTGTTTACTTCATCCCACCAACCACAGCTGATTGGATTCAAATTGATATCCTAATTCGAGATGGTCCAATTAATTCATCTCCTCCTAGAATTTGTAGTTCAGACTGCATAATTCCAGGCAGTTAGATGCAGGTGCTAGACCTGTAAATAAAAAGTAAACCAAACCCATTGCCACTGAGTCAATTCTGACTCATAGTGACCCTACAGGACAGAGTAGAACATCTTTCTCCCACGGAGCAGACTGGTGGGTTCAAACTGTCTACTTTCCAGTTAGCAGCTGAGTGCTATAACCACTGCACCAACAGGGCTCCTTCCTAGACCTGTTAGAACATTGTTAACTTGGAGTTTAGGATGACTATATTGCTACTTTGCCATGTGCATAGAGAGGCAGGGAAGGTTGGTCTAGGTGTAAAAAGAAGAGTGTAAGAGGCAGAGACGAAAGAAAGAAAGAGAGAAAGAAAGAGGGAGAGACTGAGATTGCTGTAGTTTTTCATTACTCTCCAGATTCCATTTCCACTGCTGTGTGAGACTCCACTTTATCTCCTTTAATTAAGCTAGAGTTAATGTATTTTTAGTATTCCAACATTACAAAAAAACCCAATTGCTATCTAGTTGATTTCTACTTATGGTGACCTCATGCATGTCAGAGTAGACCTGCATGCCAAAGGGTTTTCAATGGCTGTGGTCTTTCAGAAGTAGATTGCCAGGTTTTTCTTCCAAGGAGCCTCTGAGTGGATTTGAGCCACCATCATGGCTCCTACCCTTAAAGATTTCCCATATAGAAACAAATGGTATAAAGGAATCACAGAAATAAATTATGACACATAAAGATAAGCTTGTTATAATGATATGGACCACATTCTAAAGAAGTGTTTAATTTTGCTTGGGATTAGGGAGGGGTGTGATGGTGGGAAAAGACTTCAGAGAGAAGGAAACATTTGGGCTTTATCATAAAGGAGGGTTACTATGAGTTGGAATCGACTCAATGGCAATGGGTTTGGTTTTCTTGGTACGGTATAAGGGAGGGCGATTCCATGCTGAGAAAATGGTATGGGCGTGTGACAATTACCAATATATTGCCTCTTTGCTCCAAATTCATCCTTTATTACCTGCTTTGCAAAAATGGAGATGGGCCCTTTAAATAGTTTACCTTTGCCAGCTGGAAGGATGCTAAACTTTATCAGTAGAGGGTGATGAAGAGACATTGCAAGAGGAAAGATTTTTTTCTTACTAGTTTCCTTATACTTGCTGAGCTGGTACTCTCATGCCTTCTCCAACTTTTGGCTCCTGTAGTGTAGGCAGTTCCCTCAGGACCCAGCTCCTGCAGTGCACAGCAGCCAGCAGCACTCAACAGCCAGCAGCTTCCCCCAGCAACTTCCTCAGGCCATCTCATAGCAGAAAACCTTTGGTGAGACATGTCCCCATGAACAGCTTCCTCAACAAGTTTCAGAGGGTGAATTTCCAGAAAATTCCTCCAACTTGGCATTATAGTTACTTCCCTACCATTCAATGAGCAATGGCCATGCCTTCTGCAATGAGATCTGGATCTCTCCTTGAGAGTGCAGTGGGGAGGGTTCTATTTCAGTCCTAGAGGTGGTGGTGGCTGCTTCTTATACTTGCTCTTCCTGTATTTATTTCAGTTCACTCTATTTCTATTTTAAACTTATTCTGTTCAAATTTCTCTCTACTGATCAGGCTCTGACTGTTATGGGGCAACACCAGAGAGACTTCGGAATGTGCAACATATTCAGGAAAGAGCGAATAATGCAGTCCTAGTGAAGTGCAGTTGGTGGGTAGAAAGGCAGGATATGATACAGGGTAGGTAACCTGGGTCTGGAGAATGAAGAACTGTGAATGCCATGCTAAGGATTTCAAACTGGGAGTGACAGGCTTTCTTCTGTGTTTTAGAAAATGTAACTGAAGGCAGTGTGGAAGGTAGACTATTGTACAGAGGACAGATTGGAGGGAGTTAGAATTTTTTTGTGGCGGGAGGTAGTATTATAATTTAGGTAACATAAGAAAAGCCTATATTAAAGCATTGACAGCAACAGATGGAGAGAAAGAGAAGATCTCAAAGGAGTAAAATTGAGATAACTTGGTGCCTTCTTGATAGGTAGGTGGAGAATAATGTTTACTTGATGACTTTCTAGTTTTCCAGTTTGAGTAACTGAGAAATGGTGATTTCATAACTGATACAGAAAGTTAATAGGACAAACAGGCTTGTGAAAACATGCAAGAGATACTGATTTTGAGTTGATTTTAAAAAGACTGCTATATGTGAGATGGTGGAAAAAAACAAGCAATGGGTTTTACTCTGTCTGCTTCAAAGATACTGGACAACAGGTTTTCTGCTCAGCTAAGCTGAGTGATTATTCATTCAACCTCCAAAAGTTTAAAAGATTTCAGTGATGTTTTACCCCTGAAGTAAATATGTTCCTTAAGACATGTTCCCTTACTTCATTCTTTGCTTTAGATTCCTTCATAGAGTTTTTGGAATTTTTCATTGAAATATCTTACAGATGATAAATCCCTAAAATATGGAAGGCAGTAAATATTTTTCTTTTTTTATATTTATACGAGGGATCCAGTGAATAAAGGATCAGGAATAGTACCCTTTTTTCAGCTAAATACTCAATCTTTGGATTCTGTATCACATCACTTCAACAAGCAGTTCTCTGAGGTATATTAATTCTGCTAGATATGAACATTTCCAGAAAGCTGTGTTCATTCCCTGAGTTCTTTGTCTGGTAATGATCGGAACCATGGTAGCCTTCAAGGGATCGAAGACGCAGAGCCAAACGCTCAGGAAGAACAATGGGTGTGTACAGACTGCAGCAGAGAACGCTGGAATGCAGCACTTGCTGGCGCTGACAAATCCACTTGTGCTGCCAGAGCGCTGGACACTGCCTGTTCCCTGAGGTGGGCAGCTGACAAGCAAGCAAAGAAGCGTTTAAAGACTGACTTTGGATATTAACGTCAGGTAGTTATGGAACTGCAAGCGAGCAGCTGCCTCTGGAACATTCCAGTGCAGGGTGCGTGGAGTCTCATTAGAATGCCATTTTCTGTGAGGTGTCAGGAATTTATAAGCGTGTGGCCTGTAGTACATTAATGTGATCTAACTTCAGAGAAGTAACAAGTTTTATGAGAATGGCTTAACAATGCCCTCCTCTTTATTATTTATTTAGCTGCTTAATTGCTTAGCTCTTTAAGTCTTATAAAAAGTGTGCACGCACGTACGCATGTACACACACACACACACACACACACACACACACACACACACACACACACACACACACACCAAATTGGGGGAGGGGCAACCTTGAAGTGGTAGTTAACAAAGACAGGAAAAGATTCACTCACTTGTAATGAGGTGAGCACAATCCTGATGTGTTTTGTCTTCTCTCTGCAAAACAAGATGAAAACAAATGATTTATAATGTGCTTGAGTGAACTGTTTATTTTATTAAGATGGGAATGATGTGTTACCAATCTACTTTTTTGCTCAGTGCTGTACATGCAATCAGTTCTACATGCGTGCGAATGTGTGTGTGTGATTACAAGTGGGGTTCAATCAAATTTTGCAGTAGACAGACCAAAATAAGTGTTAGGACTGTTAAAAAAAAAAAAGTACAGAGGGTGGTTTGATTTAAGCTTTGCTTTTGATTGCTCTTCCTTTAAACTTGAATTGCTGAATGCCACACCTAGAATTCCAATGAAAGGAATTAGAGGAAGGATTCAAAGCAGGCCCATCTCATGTAGATTGTCAGTATGTAGAGAACAATTTCCTTATTTTATTTTGACAGTGTTGATTTCTTGACACATAATTATACCAAAGCAATCTTCGTTATTTCCTCAAACACTTTCTCTTGGGGAACATTTATGTATTGGATTGAGGGCCCCCAGCATTCTTCTATCTCAATATATAATTGTTTCTGTTTGGGAAACTGCCCAAACAGAAACTACCCAAAGAAAATTTGTATAGCTTTTAGAGAAGTCCAAAGGCCAAGATCATTTCTCTAATTCCCAGGTATAGCCAGGGGTAGGCGAGTGATCTAAACTTGCCCAACTAGAAGTTTTCTTCCAGGATTGTGAATGCTGAGCGAGTGATGAAGGACATAAAGGGTGTTTCACGTCTATTCATCTAAGACTAGACTACTCTTGCTTTGTGATGGTTTATGTACTCCCAGCTGCCTTGTCTTCTAGAACTGCCCAAGTCCCACGCATTCCCACCTCTAGTCTTCTGGTCTTTCATCAGTTCTATGAACCTCTCATTAATTGTCATTTGTCTTTCCAATACCAGTTAAACCAGTTGCTGTGGAGTTAATTCCGACTCATAGTGACCCTATAGGACAGAACAGAACTGTCCTATCAGGTTTCCAGGGAGCGGCTGGTGGATTCAGACTGCTAATCTTTTGGATAGCAGCTGAGTTCTTAACCACTGTGCCACCAGGGCTCCCTACTAGCTAATTTGAGGGGATTGTTGAAATTGTCCTTCCAATATATCCCCTCAAATTAGCTAGTGATTTTGCAACAAAGCAACCTTTAATTATGCATATCTTAGACTTTTGTACTAACCACAGGGAATATGAAAATGAAACCTGAGGAATGATAGTCAAAAGATATAAAAGCCTATACTCAATTATGAGGATTAACTCTATAACTTTGAATAAGTCACTTAACCTTTCTTGGTCTCATTCCTATCATCTGTAATGGAAAGGATTGAACTAGAGTAAATTCTATTCTAATTCTTTGGTTCTAAGAGTCTTTGGACTGCTGGCCAAATTTGATTATTTGCACTCAGAGTAGGAATGCCAGTCTCAAGCAGACTGTAGATTAGGAAAATCAGAGATGAAACAATGGCTTCAATATTGCTAAGAACTTGTGGAGGATATCTATTATTTTTATTGCCCTTATTCTTGTAAGCACAGTATGATTTTCCTTTGGTAATCCACAGACCTTGAATCTTGGCCCGTGTTCTTCAGGAAGGGCCTGTCCCATTATGTACTCAAGGAATGAGCACAAGATCTGGGCTTCTCAATGAGAACATCACATCCTTTTGGCCACAGGTTTGGGAATATATGGTCCACACTTGCAGGAACTGTTAAGAAAAAAGTGAGCTCTTTCAGAGAGTACTGCTAAACTGGCCAGACGTAACCCTATGGTGCTAAGACTCATCTTGCATGTGGAGAGTCTATGATGTGGAAACCAGAACCAGAGAAAAAAAAAGATGCACTGTTTGAGGTGCTGGATCCAGCTGTGTCTGACTCTAGTCAGAGTCAAACGTTGAACTTTCCAATTACAATAGCCAGAAATACCTACTACATTTCCTCCACTCATAACCAGAGTTTCTGTCTTTTGCAGTCAAAGTGATCGTGATTAATACAGCACTTAACACATATTTTTTATTGATTTTGATCTTTTGTGATTCTTTTCAATCTTTGTGATTCTTCTTACCATTTTCTTAACTCTCTTCTCCTTATCACTTAATTGAAAACTTGTAAGACAAATCTGAAGACTTAGGCATCTGCTCTAAGTGGTGGGGGAGAGAGGTTAATTCAATGGAGTGCCAAATTCTGGGGTGGACAGACAAAAGTGCAGCAAAGGTGTTCCCATGAATTCTTATCATGAATACGTAGCAATGAGTTACTACAGGGCATGCTCCCCACCAAAAAAAACAAAACAACAAAAAAAATCTCCGTCAGAAATTTGTTTTAGCATTATTAAAAATTTACGGTATATGAGAGTATATAAAGGGCATGAAGGCAATCTTTGTTCCAGTGAAAGGGCTCTGCTACAACATTGCGTATCTGGGTTTCTCTTCTCTGTTTTGACTTCCAACTGCAAATAGTATACCCAGCCTGCTGCAGCTTATTGTCCATCCTTTTCACTGCTTCCAACATGGCAAAATAAGTCACTAATCTCTTTAAGAAGTATTAATTTTGCTCATCTTGCTTTCCTCTAATGCATGACACTTTGCTCTGTCATCCTATATTTACGCATACAAACTCTGCCAATAGTATGTATGTCAGCACATCTGTTTGTTTTTCCAAATAGCTAAGTATCTTTTATGTGTGGTTCAGGTTTCTTCCATCAAAATTTGTAAATCTTGTCTTCTAAATTTTGGTGGACGCATGAAGTCAGTGCTTCACTGGTTGGCTCCTTTTGGAGACAAATCAAATTATTATTTAATAAGTATATTGGTATCTTTTAATGTCTGGATTTTAGATTATGCAGTACAAATAACAAGCTGGCAAATAGTATCCAGGTTAGATTTTTTTTTTCCTGTGAACTAGTTCATGAAAATGAATCCCACGAAGGAAAGCAAAATGATAATGACACTATTACTACCAATAATCATAATCATAATCATAAATATAGTTGTTATGACAGACCTGAAGGATAATTTTATAAGATTACAGCATAGATGACATAGACTGGGAGATGTGTGTAACTACAGGCAAGTGAGCTGTAACTGCATCTTTCTTTACGGCTGGTTTGAGAAAAATAGATAGAGTTACCTTACCTGATTTGAGAATCGTTATTATAGAGTGCTAGTTCTGCATCTTTCTACCTAAGTGCAGAAGTTCATAAACCCAACAAATGCTCTTAGACTAAGAGAAACGTTACGAAATGTGACACATTACAGAAGTAAAATGCATTTTGAAACATTTCACTCAGAAAGAATAAGGGCATCATTTCATAATGTTTGGGGATGGGGTGCTTTTGAGGTGATTGGGAGAAAAAAGGGATGGAAACTGAATGGCAATACGGTATTCAAAAACTTAAGAAGTACACTCACACATTGTTTATTTTCTGACAATTGAAGTAGTACATGTTCATCGTAAATGTTTGGAAGATACTACCAATTCTGTGAAAAAAACAGCCCGCTAGTTTGTAATCCCACTTCTTAGAGATAAAACTCTAGATATTGTCTGATCAACAACCAGTGTGTTAAATCATTTTTTTACCATTACCCTAAGTAAAAGATATATTTTACATTTAATCATGCACAGATGTACTTATTTATATATGTATAATTGAAACAAAGTTTCGTAAAATGGTTTTTACTTATCCTCACTACATGTGACGGACTCGGATGTTTTCTGTTTTCTCTCTTCTCCGCTCTTATGTCCTTTCCTCTTGTCTTCTCCTAGAGGTAAACATTAGGAAGAGACTTTTGCATTTTTCATTCCTTTGTCTTTTCCTTTTGGAATTATCATATATTTATATAGACAGATGCAGTACATTTTTTACTACTTATCTATTGCTACATAAAAAATAAGCCTAAATGTTAGTGGCTTAAAGGAACATACATTTATTAGTCCAGTTTCTGTGGGTTAGGAATCCAGGTGCTGCTTAACTTGGTGCCTCTGAGGTTGTAGTCAAACTGTTGGTCTCAGTTATAATCTCACCTGAAGGCTCAACTGAAGAAGATCTTCTCAGCTAACTCAGCTTAATTGAGGGCAGAATTCAGTTTCTCCCAGGTTGTTGTTGGACCTCAATTCCTCACTGTCTTTTCACTGATTGTCTCCCTCAGTTTCTTTTCATATTGACCTCTCCAAGGGGCAGTTCACAACATAGCAGCTGGCTTCCAGCAGAGCAAACCAAATGAGAAAATTAGAGACAGCACCCTAGACAGCAGCCACACTCTGTGTGTAACCTAATCTTAGAAGGAAAGTCCCTGCATTATCATCTGCTGCATTCTGTTCCCTAGAAGCATCTCACTAAGTCCAGCCCACATTCAAGGGGAAGGAAATACAGGGACATGAATACCAAGAGGCGGGGATCATTGTGGGCTATCTTAGAGGCTGCCTATCACTTACTGTTTGGTTTTTACAGTCTTCTGAGTTTTATAAAACTTCTATTGTATTCTACATAGTCTTTCAGAACTTGAGTTTTTATTTATTCAAAATTATGTTTCTAAGATTCATTTATATTTTACATATAATTATAATTCACTAATTTTCATTATGGAAACGCTGGTGGTGTAGTGGTTAAGTGCTACAGCTGCTAACCCAAAGGTCGGCAGTTTGAATCCACCAGGTGTTCCTTGGAAACTCTATGAGGCCGTTCTTCCCTGTTCTATAGCATCGCTAACAGCGTCGCCATGAGTCAGAATTGACTTGATGGCAATGGATTTGGTTTGGTTTGGTTTAATTTTCATTATCGTTTATTTTACTATTGTGAAAATTACACTGAAAAGCTTACGCTAAAAATCTTTGTTCTTAACATTCTTTTTTTGTTATTGTAGTTTAAATGACGTTTACATTTAAAGTTAGTCTCCCATACAAATATTTATACATACATTGTTATGTGACTCTAATTGCTCTCCCCATACAGTGATAGCACACTCCTCCTTTCCACCCTTGATTCCCCATGTACATTCAACCAACTCCTAACCCTCTCTGCCTTCCCATCTCACCTCTGGACAGGAGCTGCCCGTTTAGTCTCTTGTATCTACTTGAGCTAAGAGTCACACTCTTCACAAGTATCACTTTATGTCCCACAGTCCCTTCCAATCCCTGTCTGAAGAGTTGGCCTTGGAAATTGTTTCAGTTCTGGGCTGATAGAGAACCTGGGGGCCATGCTTTCTGGGGTTCCTCTAGTCTCAGTCAGGCCATTAAGTCTGGTCTTCTTACTAGAATTTGGGTTCTGCACCCCACCTTTCTCCTGCTCCATCAGGGACTCTCTGTTGTGTTCCCTGTCAGGGTGGTCATTGGTGGTAGCTGGGCACCATCTAGTTCTTCTGGTCTCAGATTGATGAAGTATCTGGTTTACGTGGCCATTTCAGTCTCTTGGGCTAATACTTTCCTTATGTCTTTGGTGCTCGTCATTCTCCTTTACTCCAGGTGGATTGGGACCAATTGATGCATCTTAGATGGCCGCATGTAAGCTTTTAAGACCCTAGACACCACTCACCAACGTAAGATGCAGAACATTTTCTTAATAAGCTTTGTTATGCAAGTTGACCTAGATGTCCCCTGAAAGCATGGTCCCCAGACCCCTACCCCTGCTACTCTTCCCTCAAAGTGTTTGATTGTATTCAGGAAATTTCTTAGCTTTGGTTTAGTCCAGTTGTGCCAACTTCCCTTGTAGTGTGTGCTGTCCTTCCCTTCACCTAAGATAATTCTTATCTACAGTCTAGTTAGTAAATAATGCTCACCCTCCCTCCAACCCTCAGAACCATCAAAGAATGTTTTCTTCTGTGTTTATACCTTTTCTTGAGTTCTTATAATAGTGGTCTTATACAATATTTATCCTTCTGTGACTGACTAAATTCACTCAGCATAATGACCTCCAGATTCCTCCATGTTATGTTTCATGGCTTCATTGTTGTTCTTTATCGTTGCGTAGTATTCCATTGTGTGGATATACCATAGTTTGTTTATCCATTCATCTGTTGATGGGCATTTAGGTTGCTTCCATCTTTTTGCTATTGTGAACCGTGCTGCAATGGACATGGGTGTGCATGTATCTATTCGTGTGACAGCTCTTATTTCTCTAGGATATATTCCAAGGAGCGGGATAGCTGGATCATATGTTACTTCTATTTCTAGCTTTTTAAGGAAGCACCAAATTGATTTCCAAAGTGGTTGTACCATTTTATATTCCCACCAACAGTGTATAAGTGTTCCACTCTCTCCACAAACTCTCCAGCATTTATTATTTTGTGTGTTTTGGATTAATGCTAGCCTTGTTGGGGTGAGATGATATCTCATTGTAGTTTTGATCTGCATTTCTCTAATGGCTAATGATCGTGAGCATTTCTTCATGTATCTGATAGCCACCAGAATATCTTCTTCGACCAAGTGCCTGTTAATATCCTTTGCCAAGTTTTTAACTGGGTTATTTGTCTTTTTGTTGTTGAGGTTTTGCAGTATCTTGTAGATTTTAGAGATTAGACGCAGATCGGATTTGTCGTAGCCAAAATTTTTTTCCAGTCTGTAGGTTGTCTTTTTACTCTTTTGGTGAAGTCTTTTGATGAGCATAAGTGTTTGATTTTTACGAGCTCCCAGTTATCTATTTTCTCTGCTGATGTTTGTGCATTGTTACTTATGGTTCGTATTGTGTTTATGCCACGTATTAGGGCTCCTAGCCTTGTCCCTATTTTTTCTTCCATGATCTTTATCGTTTTCAATTTGATATTTAAGTCTCTGATCCATTTTGAGTTAGTTTTTGTGCATGGTGTGAGGTATGGGTCTTGTTTCAGTTTTTTGCAGATGGATATCCAGTTATGCCCGCACCATTTGTTAAAAAGACTGTCTTTTCCCCAATTAATGGACTTTGGGCCTTTGTCAAATATTAGCTGCTCGTAGGTGGATGAGCTTATATCTGGAATCTCAACTCTGTTCCATTGGTCTATGTATCTGTTGTTGTACCAGTACCAGGCTGTTTTGACTACCATGGCAGTGTGATAGGATCTAAACTCAGATAGTGTGAGGCCTCCCACTTCATTCTTCTTGAGTAATGCTTTACTTTTCCAGGAACTCTTCCCTTTCCATATGAAGTTGGTGATTTGTTTCTCCATCTCATTAAAAAATGCCACTGGAATTTGGATTGAGATTGCATTGTATCTGTAGATCGCTTTGGGTAGAATTGACATTTTCACAATGTTGAGTCTTCCTATCCATGAGCAAGGTATGTTTTTCCACTTATGCAGGTCTCTTTTGGTTTCTTGCAGTAGTGTCTTGTAGATTTCATTGTATAGGTCTTTTTTGTCTCTGGGTAGATTTATTCCTAAGTATTTTATCATCTTGGGGGCTATTGTAAATGGTATTGATTTGGTAATTTTCTCTTTGAGGTTCTCTTTGTTGGTGTAAAGGAATCCAATTGATTTTTGTATGTTTAGCTTGTATCCTGAAACTTTGCTTAAATCTTCTATTAAGTCCAGTAGTTTTCTTGTGGATTCTTTTGGCTTTTCTGTGTATAACATCGTATCATCTGCAAATAGGGATAGTTTGACTTCTTCCCTCCCAATATGGATGCCCTTTGTTTCTTTTTCTAGTCTAATTGCTCTGGCTAGGACCTCCAGCACAATGTTGAATAAGAGTAGTGATAAAGGGCATCCTTGTCTGATTCCTGTTCTCAAGGGGAACGCTCTCAAAGTCTCTCCATTTAGGATGACGTTGGCTATTGACTTTGTATAAATGCTCTTAATTATATTGAGGAATTTCCCTTCTATTCCTATTTTATTGAGAGTTTTTATCACGAACAGGTGTTGGACTTTGTCAAATGCCTTTTCTGCATCAATTGATAAGAATCATGTGGTTCTTGTCTTTTGTTTTATTTATGCGATGGATTACATTGATTGTTTTTCTAATGTTGCTGCATATCTTGTATAAATCCCACTTGATCATGGTGAATTATTTTTTTGATATGTTGCTGAATTGTATTGGCTAGAATTTTGTTGAGGATTTTTGTGTCAATGTTCATGAGGGATGTTGGTTTCTAATTTTCTTTTTTTGTGGTGTCATTACCTGATTTTGGTATCAGGCTTATGCTGGCTTCATTGAATGAGTTGGGGAGTATTCAATCCTTTTCTATGCTCTGAAATACCTTTAGTAGTAGTGGCGTTAACTCTTCTCTGAAAGTTTGGTAGAATTCTACAGTGAAGCCACCCAGGCAGGGTTTTTTTTTTTTTTTTTTTTGCTGTTGTTTTTGGAAGTTTTTTAATTACCTTTTCAATCTCTTCTTTTTTTAATGGGTTTATTTAATTATTTTACTTCTGCTTGTATTAGTTTAGGTAGGTAGTGAGTTTCTAGAAATTTGTCCATTTCCTCTAGGTTTTCAAATTTTTTAGAGTACAATTTTTCATAGTATTCTGTTATGATTTTTTTAATTTCAGTTGGATCTCTTGTGATATCACCCATCTCATTTCTTATACGGGTTATTTGCTTCCTCTCCAGTTTTTCTTTTGTCAGTTTGGCCAGTGGTTGTCAATTTTGTTGATTTTTCCAAAGAACCAGCTTTTGGTCTTGTTAACTCTTTCAATTGTTTTTCTAGTCTCTATTTCATTTAATTCTGCTCTAATTCTTATGATTTCCTTTCTTCTGGCACCCGAGGGCTTCTTTTGCTGCTCTCTTTCTGTTTAAGTTGTAGAGTTAATGTTTTGATTATGGCCCTTTCTTCTTTTTGGATGTGTGCATTTATTGCTATAAACTGACCTCTGAGCCCTGCTTTTGCTGTGTCCCAAGGATTCTGGTAGGATGTGTTTTCATCCTCATTTGAGTCTATGAATTTATTTATTGCATCCTTAATTTCTTCTATAACCCAGTAATGTTTGAGCAAGGTGTTGTTCAGTTTCCAAGTGTTTAATTTTTTTCTTTCATTGCTTTTTCTGTTATTGATTTCTACTTTTGTGGCTTTATTGTCTGAAAAGATGCTTTGTAATATTTCGATGCTTTGGATTTTGTTAAGTTTGTATCAAGTGCTTTGTCTTTAATCTCACTAATTCTGACTTCCATTGCCTCAATTCTGCTCTTATGACTTTCCATTGAGTTGTCTAATTCTGAAATTTTATTGTTAAGCTCTGGATTTCTGACTGCTGTCTCTCTATGGATTCTTGCAGCCTGTTAAATTTGTCATTATGCTCTTCTCTAATGTTTTTAAGTTCTTTATTGTGTGTTCTGCTTTCTGCCTAATCTCCTTCCTGATTACTTGAAGAGTTCTGTATATTAATCTTTTGTATTCTGCCTCTGGTAATTCCTAGAAATTTTCCTCCTCTGGAAAATGTCTAGATTCTTTATTTTTGGAGCTTGCTGAAGCCATCATGGACTACCTCTTTACGTGATTTGATATTGACTGTTTTCTCTGAGCCATCAATAAGTTATTATGTTTATTTTATGTTTGATTATGCTGTACTAGCTTCTTGTTTTGTTTTGATATGCCCAAATAGGCTGCTTGTGTGAGCTAGTTTGATTACTGGCAACTATGAAGCTGTAATGTCCTGTCACCAGGGTGTTAGAACTGTTCCTAGGTATGTGAGCTCAGGAGTCTGCCTACTCCTCTTGTGTGGATTCAGCTCAGGTGCCCAGGTAGGTAGCCACCAAGTGAGTGGTGCAGGCTCTTACCTATAGTCTTAGACCAGCATGGGTGATTGGTGTAGGCACAGGCATCTGGCTGCAGCAGCGTGACACACTCTGAGCAAGGCAGGGAGCTGATGGCTGCCCCCGAGTGTCCAGGAGGAAGGTGTGTCCCTGTTCCCTAGACCATGTAGGTGGGTGGATTTTGCAGCCAGACTATGAGCACCCAATGCTGTTGGCTGTTAGGACTAGGAGGCACCTCTTATTCTTGGGCTTGTATTGCAGGTGGCTAGGTGGTGTAGGTGGAGCCACCAGTCCTCAGGCCTCTGATGTGGGTAGGTGAAGACCCTGGTAATGGGCAGAGCAGTGTCAAATGTCACAAACCTGCCACTTCACAGCTGAAACAGTTGAAGTTAGACTTCAGGTATATACTGTTGTACTGCGGTAATGAGGTTCTATGCTTTTGAAATGGGCCCACACAAGTCTATACAGGGGGAAAGGCACTCAAAGTCCGTGGATCCCCTTTGTCTGTGCCTAGGCAAAGGAGCTGTGCCTACCCTGAGTTCCTGGCTTAGGAAAGCTGGCGGTTTATTTTTACCCCTGTTTGTTAATTTGTTCACTCTCCAAGGGCGGGAGAATGGCTCAGGGCATGTGACAGATCCTACTTCCAGCCCAGGGGACTAGGCAATTGCTGAAGCCAGTCTGAGACCCAGTGCAGAGCAGGGAGTGCGGAGGTAAATGGGAGAGAGGTTTTCCCTTAAGAGGTGTGTTTTTGACGCAAGTACTTATCTTTCCCTGATGGAGGGCTGTTTCTCACTGGTTCTGGGTGGTCAAGTAGACTCTTTGCTGCTGGCTGTCCTGGGGTGGAAAATGCCTCCTGAGCACCGCTGCTTGCCTGCCTCACCGCTCACCCATGAGCTGATCAGGCCTGAAGGGGTCAGGCTCTCGCCGGGTCAGGTCTGGCAACTTCTCGCTGCTTCCGAACTCTCTCTCCCTCCCCCTTCCACTCAGTAGGGGTTCACAACTTTGCCTTTGATGTTCAGGGGTCCTAGATTGTCATATATAATTGACTCACTTGTTTTTTCGGGCGTTTGTTGTAAGAGGGTCCGCCGGAAACATCTGACTTCTCTGCTGTCTTGGCCCCACCCTCTGTTCTTAACATTCTTAACATTAGGATAGTTACTTATTGACTTTATCTCACTACATATACAACTGTATCAAAACTAGTGAAGTTTAAGATTTCTTTACAACTCTCCTTGTCCAGAGAAATTATTCTATCAAGGATGTGTTTATTCCATCAACACAATACTGTGTTGCCAAGTCATATGAAATAATTATTTCGCCTTTGTGATTATGACATAAACTTGATATACAGTTATGTTCATTTATTTCTGTTTATTTTCAGTTGTTAAGGTTTTTTTTTTTCTTTTTATTTAATATTATTTTTTGGGATGCAAGCATTTTTATGTTCCCAAAAATAAAGCTATAAAACAATGTATGTTCAGAGAAGTCTTCCTTCCATCTTGACTCCTTGTCTTTTTGTCCCATCTGCCCTTAGAAGTAGCTCTTTTCATTTTGACTTTCCGTATCAGGATATCCTTTTGCAAATACAAGCAAACACACAAATACACACACACACAATTTGTGTTTCCTCTTTTTCTTTCAAAAAAGGTTGCATAGTATGTATACTATTATGCACCTGGCTTTTTCCTTTTTCCACTTAACGGTATATCCTGAAGACTACTTCATATCAGAAAATGGAGAAGATCCTCATTACTTTTTTACAGTGGTATAGAATATTATTTTGTGGATGTACTATAGTTTACTCAGCCAGTTCTCTGTTTATGGACATTTAGATTGTTTCCAATATTTTGCTATTACAAGTAATGCCACAATGAATAGTTGTGTGCAAAAGTTGTCTTTTTTTTTTTTTTTTAGTAGGGGGCGGGGGTAATTTGGATTATTACCAAGAAATAGGGTTGCTGGATTAAAGTGCACAGTCAAATATAATGACATATGCAAGCTAAATATCAAATTCCCCTCCACAGTATTATCATCAGAAATATATGACTGTTTTCTCATGGCCAACAGAGATGTTAAACTTGGATTTTTGTCACCTGATGATGACATTAGGTGGTGCAGTGGTTAAGTGCTTGCCTGCTAACCGAAAGATCATTGGTTAGAACCCACCAGCTGCTTCACAGGAGAAAGACTTGGCAGTCTGCTCCTGTAAAGATTAAAATCAAACCAAAGCCATTACCATCAAGTCAATTTCAACTTCTAGCGACCTTTTAGGACAGAGTAGAACTACCCCATAGGGTTTCCAAGGCTGTAAATCTTTACAGAAGCCAACTGCCACATCTTTTCCCCTCGGAGAGGCTGGTGGGTTCAAACGTTCAACCTTTTGGTTAGCAACCAACTGCTTAACTACTGTACCACCAGGGCTCCTCCGTAAGGATTACAGCCTTAGAAACCCTATAGGGCAGTTCTACTCTGTCCTACAAGGTTGTTCTGAGTCAGAATCGATTTGACAGCAACAAGTTTTAGGAGCATTCTAATTGCTCCAAATTGTTTCCAAACATTGATGTTGTCACTCTTCTAAATTTTCACTATTCACTATTGTATAGTGGTAACTTTTTATAATTTTGACCTTATATTTCCCTGATGTCAAATGAGGTTGAGCAACTATTCATATATTTACTATTTATTTGGATATCCTATTTTGGGAAGTGTTATTGTGTCTTTTTGGGAGGTCTCTATCTTACTGATTTGTAGGCTTTATTATTTATTTTTTTAACAAAATTCAGATATGAGTATTGTCATGGTTTGAATTATGTCCCCCCAAAAATGTGTATATCGGTTTGGCTGGGCCATGATTCCTGGTACTGTGTGATTTTCCTGTATGTTGTAAGCCTGCCTCTATGATGTTAATAAGGGAGGATGGGTGGCAGTTGTGTTAGTAAGGCAGGACCTGATCTACAAGACTGGATTGTGTCCTGAGGCAATCTCTTGAGATATAAAAGACAGAAGTGAGCAGTGAGACAAGGGGACCTCATACCATCAAGAAAGCAGTGCTGGAGCAGAGCGCGTCCTTTGGACCCGGGTCCCTGTGCCGAGAAGCTCCTAGTCTGGGGGAACACTGATGAGAAGAAGACCGACAGAGAGAAAAAGCCTTCCCCTGGAGCTGACACCCTCAATCTGGACTTTTAGCCTACTTTACTGTGGGGAAATAAACTTCTCTTCATTAAAACCATCCACTTGTGGTATTTCTGTTATGGCAGCACTAGATAACCAAGACAAGTATTCTGTTGATTACGTGTGTTGCAAATACATTTTCTCACACACCCTGTTGCTCTTGTCTGTACCTAGTAAGTGTTATCTTTGAGAAAAAAAAATTTTTTTCTAATTTTAATGTAATTAAATTTATCAATATATTCTTTATAGTTAGTGTTTTTTGTGTTCAGTCAAAGACACCTGTGTCTCCCCAAAATAGTACAGATATTAAATCTCCAGATAAATAAAAACAGAGAGTTTAGTGCCAATTACTTTCTTTAAAGGAATTTGAAATAATGTCAGGAAAAAAAAATCAGAATGAGTGTCAGAAATGCATGGCTAAATGGTGGATAATACACACATATATATTTCTTTATTTATTATAAAGAATAATCTCTATTTTGTAAGGTAAAATAGAAAAATAAAATAATGAAAATTAATATTATGTAAATACACAGGGAGTTGATCCGAGTTAAAGTATTCTAAGACCTTATATCGTGTGCCTTGTGAAATAAAATAGCATTTAACTTTAAACTTTGTTAAATTATATATGCATGGCTTTAAGAAAGCTGGACAATAATATGTAAATCTCAACAACTTTTGAAGTTCTGAAATAAAGTAGGTGCTCTGATCACAGTGGAAGATTTGGAAATCAAGCAATATACTTTTAAATAACACATTGAGCAAAGAGGAAATCACAGTGGAATATTTTGAACTGAATGAAATGAAAATGTGACATCAAAACATGAGGGATATATAACTTAGAGAAAAACTTACAGCCCTAAAAATAGACATAAGAGAAAAAGAAAGGGCATAAATCAAATATCTAAGTGTCCATCTCAATAAATCAGGCAAAGAACAGCAAAATAATCCCCATAAGGAAAAAAAAAATAGAAGAAAAATAATAAAGATAAAAATATAGATTAATAAAATAAAAGTAAGTGTGCAATGTTGTTGTGTGTCATTGAGTTGACTGTGACTCATAGTGACCCTATAGAGAGACTACCAAAAACAAAACAAAACCCACAAAAAATTAATAAAATTCCTAAAACCCAAGCAAGACTAATTAAAAAAAAAAAAGGCACAAATAACCAATATCAGTTATGAAAAAAGGGGACATCACTACAGATTGTGTAGACATTTAAAAGATATGCAGATATGTTTGAATACATACCTTGTAGGAAACCAGATCACATTATATATGCTGTTTTGCACTGAGGGAAGTTTTGGAATAAAAGCATTTAAGAAAATGTTTCAGTAAGGTGAAAGTAAGAAAATAAGAAGGATTTTTCTTAAAAGATTCTGTTTTTAATAAAGAACAGCTTCATTTATGCACCAATAAAGGAAAATGAGTTATTCTACAAATTTCTAAAATTTCTCCTTTAATTGCCAAAATTAGTATTTTCTATTTTTATTTGAAATATTTAAAATATGTATTATCCTATTTAATATTCTCTTTTGTTTCAAAAATTTTATGGTGAAAAATTTCAAATGTATGGCAATGTTGAAAGAAATTTACAGGAATTTAATTTCCATCCCTATACCCACCACCTGGATTCGATTATTAATATTTTATTATATAAACTTTAACATATATCAATCCATCTATTCTTTCCTCAATCCAATCATTAAACCATCTTATTTTTAGTTCATTTCAAAGCACAAGCAGTCCCCAGGTTATGGATAAGATCGGCTCCTGTGTCTTTAAGTCGCATTTGTAGGTAAGTAGGAGCAGGTGCATAGGGTTCTTATTTAGTCTTGCTCTGAAGTAAGGCCAAATAAGAACGGTGTGCTCCTGTTCTGATTTACCTACAAATTCAACTTAAAGACTTAAAGACACAGTTAGGAACGGATCTTGTTTGTAACCCGGGGACTGCCTGTACTTTGAAATGAACCAAAGCCTTACTTTAGTTCAAGAGAGGGAACCTGGTGGCACAGTGGTTAAAGCACTCAGCTGCTAACTGAAAAGTCAGCGGTTTGAAACCACCAGTGGCTCCGCGGTAGAAAGATATGGCACTCTGTTTCCGTAAAGGTTTATAGCCTCGGAATCCCTACGGAGCAGTTCTATTCTGCCCTATAGGGTCACTAAGAGTCAGAATCAACTCAACGGCAGTGGGTTTGGTTTTTTTGGTTAGTGAAAGAAAAGGCTCTAAGCTTTTACAATGATCGAAAAGCTGCACGTGCAGCAGGTGAAGATGATTGTAATGAATTTGTTGCAAGTAGGAGTTGGTTCAATCTTTCCAAAGTGAGGGCAAATGTACATAGTATAAAAGGGCAAGTACGACTTGACAGTTGGATGTTCATAACCCGCAGACTGCCTATAAATTGAAGACATCAGTATACTTCCCATTAAATACTTCAGCATATTAATAAATTGCTTATTGTATACAATTTATTGTCTTTGAGGTACCATATATTTGAAATTTTATTACCTGGGTTTTGACAAATGTATGCCCCTTTGAAACTAAAATCCTATTAAGATATAGATTATTATCATTACCCTCGAACGTTCTTTATGCTCCTTCCTAGTCATTCTCCACCCTCAAACACCCAGAGGCAAATTTCTAATTTTTCTCCACCATATACTGTTGTTGTTAGGTGCTGTCAAGTCTCTTCCAACTCATAGTGACCCTATGTACAACAGAATGAAACATTGCCCATTCCTGAGCCATCCTCACAATCGTTGCTATTTTTGAGCCCATTGTTTCAGCCACTATGTCAGTCCGTCTTGTTGAAAATCTTCCTCTTTTCTACTGACAATCTACCCTACCAAGCATGATGTCCTTTTCCAGGGACTGGTCCCTCCTGATAACATGTCCAAAATATGTGAGACTAGGTCTCTCCATCCTTGCTTGTAAGGAGTACTCTAGTTATACTTCTTTCAAGACAGATTTGTTAATTCCTTTAGCAGTCCATAGTATATTTAATATTCTTCGCCAACACCGTAATTCAAAGGCATCAATTCTTCTTCGGTCTTCCCTATTCGTTGTCCAGCTTTTGTGTGCATATGAGGTGATTGAAAATACCCTGGCTTGGGTCTGGTGCACCTTAGTCCTCAAAGTGGCATCTTTGTTTTTGAACACTTTAAAGAGTCTTTTGCAGCAGATTTACCCAATGCAATATATCATTTGATTTCTTGACTGTTGCTACCGTGAACATTGATTGTAGATTCATGTAAAATGAAATCCTTGACAACTTCAATCTTTTCTCTGTTGATCATGATGTTGCTTATTTGTCCAGTTGAGAGAATTTTTATTTTCTTTATGTTGGGGTACAATCCATACTTAAGGCAGTGATATTACCATATATTCCTTTTGCCTATTTTAGAATTTCATAAAAACAGAATCATACAGTATGCATTCCTTTCTGTGAGGCTTTTATGTTTCAACATAATGTTTTTGGGATTGACTCATGATGTTACATGTGTCAGTAATGTGTTCCTTTTTATTGCTGAGTAGTATTCAAGTGTATGACTATTCACAAATTGTTTATTGTCCTATTGATCGACACCTGAACTATTTCTAGTTTTTTCGTTATTTTGAATAAAATTTCACCACTCCTCTGTCAGTTTGCTGTACTGTGATGGCTTACGTGTTGCTGTGACGCTGGAAGCTATGCCACAGGTATTTCAATTAATAACAGGGTCACTCATGATGGACAGGTTTCAGCGAAGCTTCCAGGCTAAGACAGACTAGGAAGAAGGACCTGGTGGTCTATTTCTGAAAACACTGGTGAGTGAAACGTTATGAATAGCAGTGGAACATTGTCTGATATAGTACTGGCAGATGAGCCCCTCAGGTTGGAAGGCACTCAAAATACAGTTGGGGAAGAGCTGCCTCCACAATGTAAATCAACTTTGGTGATGTGGATGAAGTCAAGCTTTTGGGACCTTCATTTGTTGAAGTGGCACAGAGAACAAACAGCTGCAAACATCCACTAATAATAGGAGAGTGGGATGTACGAAGTTTGAATCTAGGAAAACTGGAAGTCATCAAAAATGAAACGGAATGCATAAAGATCCTAGGCATTAGTGAGCTAAAATGGACTGATATAGGCCATTTTGAATCAGACAATCATATGGTATACTATGCAGGCAATGAAAAATTGAAGAGGAATGGCATCACATTCATTGTCGAAATGAACATTTCAAGATCTATCCTGAAGTACAAGATTGTCAGTGATAGGATAATATCCATACACCTACAAGGAAGACCTGTTAATACTACTATTATTCAAATTTATGCACGAACTACTAATGCCAAAGATGAGGAAATTGAAGGTTTTTACCAAATTCTGCAATCTGAAATTGATCAAACATGCAATCAAGATGCATTGATAGTTATTGGTGAGTGGAATGTGAAAGCTGGAAACAAAGAAGAAGAATCAGTAGCTGGAAAATATGGTCTTGGTGATAGAAACGATGCTGGAGGTCGCATGATAGAATTTTGCAAGACTAATGACTTCTTCATGGCAAATATCTTTTTTCAACAACATAAGTGGTGACTATACATGTGGAACTGGCCAGATGGAATACACAGGAATCAAATCGACTACATCTGTGGAAAGAGATGATGGAAAGGCTCACTACCACCAGTGAGAACAAGGCTAGGGGCTGATTGCAGAACAGACCACCAATTGCTCCTATGCAAGTTCAAGTTGAAGCTGAAGAAAACTGAGTAAGTCCATGAGAGCCAAAATATGACCTTAAGTATATTCCACATGAATTTAGAGACCATCTTAATAATAGATTTGACATATTGAACACTAATGACCTAAGACCAAATGAGTTATGGAATGACATCAAGGACATCAAAAGCAAGAGATCATTAAAAAGAAAGAAAAGACTAAAACAAATGTCAGAAGACACTCTGAAACTTGCTCTTGAGCATAGATAAAGTAGCTAAAGGGAACAGAAGAAATGAAGTAAAAATCTAAACAGAAGATTTAAAAGGGCAGCTCTAGAAGACAAAGTAAAGTATTATAAAGAAATGTGCAAAGATCTGGAGATAGAAAACAAAAGGGAAGAACACACTTGACATTTCTCAAGCGTAAAGAACTGAAGAAAAAACTTCAAGCCTCAAGCTGCAATATCGAAGGATTCTATGGGGAAAATATTGAACAACACAGGATGCATCAAAAGAAGATGGAAGGAATAGACGGAGTCAATGTACCAAAAAAAACAGTAGTGGACATTCAACCATTTCAGGAGGTAGTCTTTGATCAAGAACTGATGGTGTTGATGGAAGAAGTCCAAGCTGCACTGAAGGCACTGGCAAACAACAAAGCTTCAGGAATTGATGGAATACCAGTTGAGATATTTCAATAAAAGGATGCAGTGCTGGAGTTGCTCACTCATCTATGCCAAGAAATTTGGAGGACAACTGCCTGGCCAACTGACTGGAAGAGATCCATATTTGTGCCCATTCCAAAGAAAGGCTATCTAACAGAATGCAGAAATTATTGAACAATATCATTACTATCACACACAAGTAAAATTTTGCTGAAGGTCATTTAAAAGCAGCTGAAGCAGTACATCAACGTGCAATTGCCAGAAGGTCAAGCCAGATTCAGAAGAGAATGTGGAACAAGGGATATCTTTGCTGATGTCAGATGGATCTTGGCTGAAAGCAGCGAATACTGGAAAAATGTTTACCTGTGTTTTATCGACTATGCAAAGGCATTCAACTGTGTGGATCATAACAAATTATGTATAATAATTTCAAAGAATGGAAATTCCAGAACACTTAATTGTGCTCAGACCCCTGGTGGCACAGTGGTTAAGAGTTTGGCTGCTGAAAAAAGTCATCAGTTCAAATCCATCATCTCTCCTTGGAAACTCTATGGGGCAGTTCTACTCTGTCCTATAGGGTCACTATGAGTCAGAATCAACTTGAAGGCAATAGGTTAATTGTGATCATGAGGAACCTTTACACAGACCTAGAGGCAGTCATTCGAACAAAGCAAGGGGATACTGCATGGTTTAAAGTGAGGAAAGGTGTGCATCAGGGTTATATCCTTTCACTATACTTTTTCAATCTGTATACTGAGCAAATCTGAGAAGCTGGACTATATGAAGAAGACTGTGGCATCAGGATTGGAGGAAGATTCATTAATAACCTGAAATAAGTAGATGACACAACTTTGCTTGCTGAAAATGAAGAGGACTTGAAGCACTTACTGATGAAGATCAAAGACTACAGTCTTCAGTATGGATTCTACCTCAACGTAAAGAAACAAAAGTCCTCACATCTGGACCAATAAGCAACACAGGATAAATGGAGAAAAGATTAAAGTTGTCAAGAATTTCATTTTACCTGAATCTACAATGTCCATGGCAGCAGCAGTCAAGAAATCAAAAGACGCATTACATTGGACAAATCTGCTGCAAGAGACTCTTTTAAGTGTTAAAAAGCAAAGATGTCACTTTGAGGACTCAGGTGCACCTGACCCAAGACATGGTATTTTCAACTGCCTCATATGCGTGTGAAAGCTGGACAATGAATAGGGAAGACTGAAGAAGAATTGATGCTTTTCAATTATGCTGTTGGCAAAGAATATTGAATATACCATAGACTGCCAGAAGAATGAACAAATCTGTCTTGGAAAAAATATAGCCAGAATGCTCCTTCGTCTCACATATTTTGGACATGTTATTAGGAGGACCAGTCTCTAGAGAAGGGCATCTTGTTTGGTAAAGTAGAGGGTCAGTGAAAAAGAGGAAGACTTTCAACGAGATGAACTGTTGTAGTGGCTGAAATAATGGGCTCAAAAATAGTAACGATTGTGAATATGGTGCAGTACCAGGGAGTGTTTCATTCTGTTATACGTAGGGTCACAATGAGTTGGAACTGACTCAATGACACCTAAGAATAACAACATAAATAAAATTTATGTGAGGATTCATGAACACCTCTTTTTGTGTGTATATTATTTTTTCATTTCTTTGGCAGTAAACTTGTTGCATCATATGTTAAAGGTGTGTTTAATTTAATATATTTTTTTTGTTATTGTCTTTTTTTTAAATTGTACTTCAGGTGAAGGTTTACAGAACAAATAGTTTCTCATTAAACAGTAGTACACACATTGTTTTATGACATTGGTTAACAACCCCAAGACATGTCAACCCTCTCCCTTCTTGACCATTTTTTTTCTTTTAGTCAAAATATACACGGTCAAAGATACACCATTTTGAAAATTTCTACATGCACAGTTCAGTGACATTGACTGTACTCTTCCAGTTGTGCTGCTATTCTCACCTTAGATGAAGGTTTACAGAACAAAATAGTTTCTCAATAAACAGTTAATACACATGTTGCCCTATGACAATGGTTAACAATCTCACTATACATCAACATGTCCTTACTCATCCTTGGGTTCCCTATCACCAGCTTTCCTGACCCCTTCTGTCTTCTAGCCCTTGTCCCTGGACTGCTGTGCCTCATTAGTCCCATTTGGTTTTATGGGGCTACCCAATCCCTGGCTGAACGGTGAACCTCAGAAGTAACTTCACCACTGAGCTAAAAGGGTGTACGGGGGCCATGCTCTCGGGGTTTCTCCAGTTACCTTTAGGCCAGTAAATCTGATCTTTTTTGTGTGTGTTAAGATTTTTTCCTACATCCTTCTCTAGCTCTGTCCGGAAACCTCTGTTGTGATCCTGGTCAGAGCGGCGCGTGGTGGTAACTGGGCACCATCTAGCTGTACTAGACTCAGTCTGCTGGAGGTCTTGGTAGCTGTGGTCCATTAGTCCTTTGGACTAGTATTTTCCTTGTATCCTGTTCTCTTCATTCTCCCTTGCTCCCAAAGGGGTGAGACCAGTGGAGTATATTAGATGGCTGCTCATAAGCTTTTAAGACCCCAGACACTGCTCACCAAGGTAGAATGTAGAAGATTGTATTTATAAACTGTGTTATGCCAATTGAGCTAGATGTTCCCCGAGACCATGGTTCCCACAGCCCTCCGCCCAGCAATTCAGTCCCTCAGGGAGTTTGGATGTGTCTATGGAGCTTCCATGACATTTCCTTGTACAAGCTGTGCTAGTTTCCCCTGTATTGTGTACTGTCTCACCCTTTACCCAAGATACCACTTATCTATTGCCTATTTAATATTTCCCCCCACCCCTCCCATTCCTGGGAACCAACAAAGATTATTACTTTTTGTGTGTAAACTTTTTCATGGTTTTTTACAATAGAGGTCTCATACAATATTTGTCCTTTTGTGATTGACTTATTTCACTCAGCATAATGTCCTCCAGTTTCATCCATCTTATGAGATGCTTCACATATTCATCATTGTACTTTACCATTGCGTAATACTCCATTGTGTGTATGTACCATAGTTTCTTTATCCATTCATCTGTTGATGGGCATCTAGGTTGCTTCCATCTTTTTGCTATTGTGAACAATGCTGCCATGAACATAGGTGTGCATATGTCTATTCGAGTGACCACTCTTATTTCTCTAGGATATATTCCTAGCAGTGGGATTACTGGATCCTATGGTATTTCTATTTCTAGCTTTCTAAGGAAGTGCCATATCATTTTCCAAAATGGTTGTATCATCATGCATTCCCACCAGCAGTGCATAAGAGTTCCAATCTCCCCACAGCCCCTCCAACATTTGTTACTCCAGTGTTTTTGATTTGTGTCAGTAATGCCGGGGTGAGACGGTATCTCTTTGTGGTTTTAATTTGCATTTCTCTAATGGCTAGAAATCACCAGCATTTCCGCATGTGTCTGTTGGCCTCTTGAATATTTTCTTTGGTGAGGTGTCTGTTCATTTCCTTTGCCCATTTTTTAATAGGATTATTTGTCTTTTTGTTGTAGAGTTGTTGGATTTTCTTATAGATTATGGATATTAGACTTTTGTCTGACTTGTACTGTCCAAGAACTTTTTCCCAGGCTGTAGGTTCTCTTTTTACTCTTTTGGTGAAGTCTTTTGGGGAGCATAGGTGTTTGATTTTTAGAAGATCCCAGTTATCTAGCTTATCTTCTGGGGTTTGTGTGTTGATGGTTATGGCCTGTATCCTGTTAATGTCGTGCATTAGGGCCTGTAGCATTGCTCCTATTTTTTCTTCTATGAACTTTATAGTTTTTGGCTTTATATTTATGTCTTTGATCCATTTTGAATTAGTTTTTGTATATGGTGTGAGGTATGGGTCCTGTTTCATTTTTTTGCAGACGGATATCCAGTTTTTCCAGCACCGTTTGTTAAAAAGACTGTCTTTTCCCCATTTGATGGACTTTGGGCACTTGTCAAAGATCAGGTGACCGTAGGTGGATGGATTTACATCTGGGTTCTCAATTCTGTTCCATTGGTCAATGTGTTTGTCATTGTACCAGTACCAGTACCAGTACCAGGCTGTTTTGACTTCTGTAGATGTATAGTAGGTTCTGAGTTGAGGTAGTTTGAGTCCTCCAACTTTATTTTTCTTCTTCAGTAGTCCTTTCCTTATTCGGGGCTTCATCCCTTTCCATATAAAGTTAATGATTAGTTTTTCCATCTCTTTGAAGAATATTTTTGGCATTTGGATTGGGACTGCATTGTATTTGTAAATTGCTTTGGGTAGAATTGTCATTTTCACAATGTTGAGTCTAGCTATCCATGAGCATGGTATGTTTTTCCATTTCTGTAGATCCCTTTGGGTTTCTTGCAGTAGTGTTTTGTAGTTTTCTTTGTATAGATCTTTTACATCCCTGGTTAGATATATTTCTAAGTTTTTTATTTTTTAAGGGGCTATTATAAATGGCATTGTTTTCCTGATTTCCTTTTCATTGTTCTCTTTTTTGGTGTATAGGAATCCAACTGATTTTTGTATGTTTATCTTGTGTCCTGCTACTCTGCTGAACCTTTCTATTAGTTCAGTAGATTTCTCGTGGAGTCTTTAGGGTTTTCTAAGTATAGTACCATATCGTCCGCAAACAGGGGCAGTTTAGCTTCTTCATTACCAATTTGGATGCCCTTTATTTCTTTTTCTTGCCTTATTGCTCCAGCTAGAACTTACAGCACAATTTTAAATAGGAGTGGTGATAAAGGGCATCCTTGTCTTCTTCCTCTTTTCAAGGCAAATGTTTTCAGCCTCTCTCCACTAAGAATGATGTTGGCTGTTGGTTTTGCATAGATGCTCTTTATTATGTTGAGAAATTTCCCTTCTATACCTATTTTATTGAGAGTTTTTGTCAGGAATGGGTGTTGGAATTTGTCAAATACCATTTCTGCATCAGTTGAGATGATCATGTGGTTCTTTTCTTTCCTTTTATTTATGTGGTGGATTACGTTGATTGATTTTCTAATGTTGACCCATCCTTGCATACCTGGTATGAATCCTACTTGGTCATGGTGTATTATTTTTTTGATATGATGCTGAATTCTATTGGCAAAAATTTTGCTGAGAATTTTTGTATCTATATGCATGAGAGATATTGGTGTGTAATTTTCTTTTTGTGTGGCGTCTTTCCCTGGTTTTGGTATCAGAGTTATGCTGGCTTCATAGAATGAATTCGGAAGTGTTGTTTCCTTTTCTATGCTCTGAAATAGCTTGAGTAGTACTGGTACAAGCTATTCTGTTAATGACTTGTAGAATTCTCCAGTGAAGCCATCTAGGCCAGGGCTTTTGTTTTGTTGGGAGTTTTTTTTATAACCTTTTCAATCTCTTCTCTTGTTATGGGTCTGTTCAGATTTTCAACATCACTTTGTTGTAGTTTGGGTAGGTAGTGTGTTTCTTGAAATTTATCCATTTCCTCTAGGTTTTCAAATTTGTTGGAGTATAGTTTTTCATAATATTCTGTTATGATCCTTTTTATTTCAGTTGGGTCTGTTGTAATTTCGCCCATTTCTTTTCTTATTTGGGTTATTTGCATTCTCTCCTGCTTTTCTTTGGTCAGTCTGGCCAGTGGTTTGTCAATTTTGTTGATTCTTTCAAAGAACCAACTTTTGGTCTTGTTGATTCTATTTTTTTTCTTCTGTTCTCTATTTCATTTATTTCTGCTCTGATCTTTATTATTTTCTTTCTTCTGGTGACTGTGGGCATTTTTTTGCTGTTCTCTTTCTATTTGTTTGAGTTCTTTAGTTAATGTTTTGATTTTGTCTCTTTCTTCTTTTTTGATGTGTGCATCTATTGCTATAAATTGTCCTCTGAGGACTGCCTTTGCTGTGTCCCAAAGGTTTTGGTATGATGTCTTTTCATTCTCATTTGATTCTAGGAAGTTTTTGATTCCATCTCTGATTTCTTCTCTTACCCAGTGATGTGTAAGCAGGGTATTATTCAGTTTCCATGTAATTGATTTTTTTTCCTTACTCTTTCTGTTGTTAATTTCTACCTTGATGGCATTTTGGTCAGAGAAGATACTTTGAATTATCTCATCATTTTGGATCTTGTTGAGGAATGTTCTGTGGCCTAAGGTGTGGTCTATTCTGGAGAGCGTTCCATGTGCATTGGAAAAGAATGTGTACTTTGTAGCTGTTGGATTGATTGTTCTATATATGTGTATGAGGTCAAGTTAGCGGATTATGTCCTTTAGGTCTTCTGTATCTTTGCTGAGTTTCTTTTTAGTTGTTCTGTCCTTTACTGAGAGTCATGTGTTGAAGTCTCCTACTGTTGTTGTGGAACTGTCAGTTTCTCTTTTCATTGCTGTTAAAGTTTGTTTTATGTATTTTGGAGCCCTGTCATTGGGTGCGTAGATGTTTATTATGGTTATGTCTTCATGATGGTTCATCCCCTTAATCATTATATAGTGTCCTTCTTTGTCTTTTACGGTGGATTTTGTTTTAAAGTCTGTTTTATCTGAGATTAGTATTTCCACTCCTGTTCTTTTTAGTAGTTGTTAGCTTGATATATTTTTTTCCAAACTTTGACTTTTAATAAATTTACATCTTTTTTTCTAAGGTGGGTCTCTTGTACACACCATACTGATGGATCCTGTTTTTTTATCCATTCTTTCATTTTCTGTCTCTTTATGGATGCATTGAGTCCATTTACATTCAGTGTAATTATTGATAGATGTGAGTTTGTTGCTGTCATTTTGTATTGTTTTTTTTTTTTTTTTGTGGCGCGTATGTTTTCTTACTCTCCTGTTCTGAATTACTTTTGTTGGTGGAATTTTTTCATTTGTTTGATTTTGTAGGTTTTGTTTTTGCTAACACTTTATGTTTTTTCTCTTTATTTTTATGAGTGTTTGTTAACTTTCTTTGCAGTTACCAAGAAATTTACCCTTATCTTTCTAAGTTTGAAGCAGTCTATTATTACGTGGTATCACCTTGCCTTCCTCTCCGTTAGAAGGTTCTATACCTACACCATTTATTCCCTCTTTTATTGTTTTGACGTTGTTGTCATTTACAGATTAACTGCTCTGATTCCCTATCGTATTTCTTGTGGTTTTGGATAGTCCTTGAGAGTTCATTTTCTAGATTCTTATCTGGCTCGTAGAATCCTGCATCCTAGATTCAGCCTGTGAGCTTAAGTTGTTTGTTCTCAGTTTGAAGAACTCCCTTTAATAATTCTTGTAAATTTGGTTTTGTTTTTGCATATTACCTTAATTTCTGTTTATCTGGAAATGTCCTTTTTTCACCATCATATTTGAATGAGAGTTTTTCAGGAGATATTATTCTTTGCTGGGAATTTTTTTTCTTTCAAGATTTTATATATGTCATCCCATTGCCTTCTTGCCTGCATGGTTTCTGCCGAATAATCTGAGCTTAGTCTTATTGTTTCTCCTCTGTATGTGACTTCTTGTTTTTCATGACCTGCTCTCAGGATTCTTTGTTTGTCTTTGGTTTTGGTGAGTGTGATTATGATATGCCTTGGTGATTTTCTTTTGGGGTCTATCCTATGTGGGGTTCGTTGAGCTTCTTGGTTGGCCAGCTTTTCATCTTTCATGATATTGGGGAAGTTTTCTGTGAGCATTTCTCCAATGTTCCTCTCTGTGTTTTCTGTTTTCTCCCCCTATTCTGGAACTCCGATCACTCAAAAATTTTTGCTTTTGATTGTATCCCACATAACTCTCAGGGTCTCTTCATTTTTCTTTGTTCTTTTTTCTGAGTTTTCCTCGAACAGAGTTGTATCCTGGTGTTTGTCTTCAGTTCCACTGATCCTGTCTTTCACGATTTCAAATCTGTCCCTCAGCCCTTCTATGACACTGTCTATTTTTGAAATCTTGTTGTTTATCTTTTGGATTTCTAATTGTTGTTATTTTATAATTTCTAGTTGTGAATTTATTTTGGCATTTTGTTCCTGCATGATATTCCTGAATTCTCCCATTTTTTAATCTGTATTTTCTATGATTTTGTCTATTTTTTCCTCATTTTTGTCTGCTTTTTGTTTCAGCTCTCAGATAATTCTGCATATTAGAGATTTGAATTCCCTATAAGGTAGTTCTATTGTCTTTTTTCCACTGGAAAGTCATCTAGTGCTTTATTTTGGACACCTGCTTGAAGCATCGTGTCTTGTTTTCGTAAATGTTTTGATATTGTCTGCTGTCTTCGGGCAGTCAGTACTTATTTTTCTCGTTTATTGATTGTAGATTTATTTGTTTCATCCTTTTTTGTTGTTGTTTGGTTATGTCTGAGCAGGCGGGCTGTGTGTTCTTTGTTGTTTGCTCATCTGTGGGCATGATACTTTACACCTTCTCCAATTGGCAGGATCAGTCACTCAGATATGGTACAGCAGGGCAGGCTAGATGAAGAAGAGTTGCTGGGATAGGTTGTTTGTGGCACTTACTACAGCTACCAGGGCAGGTCAGTAGTCTGTGCAGGGCAGGTTCTGGTAGGCTGTGTTTGTGCTGCTTGGTGATGTGATGTTAAGTGCATGGTGCAGGTAGGCAGGATGGAAGGGGGAGATTATTATGTGTGGAGCTAAGATGGATATGGGAGAGAGGAGAGAGGATCAGGAGCCAAAAACATACGAACAAACACAAAGAGTGCTAGGGGAGCTTGCCATTGGGTTGGAGAGATGAGAGACTATGAAATGGAGAAAAACAAAAAGGGGAAGAAGAAAAGAAAAGAATGAATAGATAAAAATTAGAAAGAAAACAGAACAGCAAAGCTCCCAGGGATCCCACCGGTACAGCTATGAGGTCTGGGGAAGTTGTTCCCAGGTGTTGCAGTACAGCCTGGCTAGAAGGCGTAAAGGTATTCAGGACTAGGTATTCAGGGAATAGGAAGATAAGGAAGGTATAGACAGATGAGAAACTGAGTAATGAAGAAAGACAAAAAGAGGGAAAACAAAACAAAACAAATTAAAAAAAAAAGAACAAGAAAAGCCCCCCAAAAAACAGAAAGAAAAAAAAACCCACAAAAAAAGAAACGCTCTCAGGGATCCCTCTGAGCATCTGAGCAAGCTGTGGGGGTAGTTCCCACGCTGTGTAGCACTGCCCGGCCAGAATGGGCTCCCAACTCGAGAAAAGGAAAGGAAAACAAACAAACAATTCAAAACAAAGAAACAAAACCCCCAGGATCCCACCAGTGTGGCAGCCCAGACTGGGAATCAGTTCTGCACTCAAATGGAGCTCCACAGCCCCTTAGAAGAAACAAAGATGGCACACGGAGCCAGGTATTTGAGCAAGAGGAGGAGGAGGTGGTGAGAGGTAAGGAAGACATCAAAAGAAGAGGAAAAAAGCAACACCAGCAGCCAACAAATGGCACTCAGAGAGCCGGCCTGTGCAGGTGGGTGGAATCCAAGCAGCCGGTGCTTTCCGGCCAAGAGACTGTGGCTGCGGGAAGCAGAGGAGCCCGAGTGGAGGTGAGGAACGGTGGGGAGTGGGAAATCGTGTATTGCAAATTACCAGTTGTTCTGTCTCCTGCTGGAAGCTCTGTGAAGCTGCTTTCTCGTATCCCTATTTGCTGGTCTCTGATAGGAGTCCAACATGGCAAATCTGCGCTGCATTAGCTGATAGGGGACCTCGCTCTCCATTCTCTGTCAGTTTTCTCACTCTATTTGGTGCTTGGCTGAGTCCTTTACCTCTTCATTTGATGTTTTAGGGTTTCAGGATTGCTGTTTTCTCTGTTTGGCTTAGTTTTTTGGGTCTTTGCTGTGGAGGGACAGTGTGGTGCTTCTGCCTAGAGTGCCATTTTGCTGGAAATCCCTAATATATATATTTTTTTCAAATCTAGTTGTATCATTTTATACTAACATTGTGTTTGAGTATTATTTGCTCCAGAACTTCACCAACTCTTGGTGTTTTTAGTCTTTTAAATTTTAGCTATTCTGGTGAGTGTGCAGTATTTCTTTAATATACGTAAATCTAAAGCATTACTTTGTAAGGTTACAGTGTATACATGAAAGTTATAACATAAATGGGATGGGAAATAATGGACTTAAAGATTTCAAGTTTTCTTCATTGTACAGGAAGTGTTACAGTATTAATTATAAGTAGACTTTTATCCTAAATTCAAAGTACTTTCTTACTTGACTCTTAACCAATGTGTTATTTAGAGGTGCCTTTTTAAATTTAAAAATATTTGAGGTTATTTTTTGTATCTTTTTTGTTGCTCGTTTTGCATCTACTTCTCTTCTGATCAGAAAATATACTATCTACAAGTTCAATCCTTTTAAATTGATACTTTCTTTATGATCCAAAATATGTTTTTGTCTTGGCAAATGTATCACGTGCACTTGAAAAGAAGGTATATTCTGCAGGTCTAGGGTATTGTGTACTATAAATATCAATTAAGTCAAGGTAGTTGATAGTTTTCTTCAGATGCTCTATGTATTTACTAAATTATATTATTGTTCTAACAATTTCTGAGAGAGGGATATTAAATGATTCCTTCTGTTTTCTTCAAGTTGAATATTTTCTATTGCTCTATCTTTATATTCACTAACTCTTCCCCTGTGATCTTTATTTGGCCATTAATACCATCCAGCTATTATTTTATTTTTTTTATTGTATTTCTCAGTTCTAGAAATTTTACTTTTAATATAGTTTCTATTTCTCTGCAGAGATTTATTCATTGCAGGCATATTTTTCTTTACCTTAATGAACATAGTTATAAGAACTGCTTAAATTCCTTGCCTGATGATTCCAAGATCAGGGTCATCTTAGTGTTCATCTTTATTGATTGTCTTTCTTCTTGAGACTGGATCATATTTTCCTAGATCTTTACATGTCAAGTAGTGTTGGATTGTATTCTAGTCAATGTGAATGTTGTGTTATGGAAACTCTCGATTTTGTCATATTCCTCCGAAGAATATTGAGGTTTTTGTTTTAGTAGATAATTAACTTGTTATGACTCAAACTACAAACTGTTTTGTGGGTGGAAGCTCAAATCTAAGTTTATTTATTTTAAAAACATTTTTATGTATGGCTTTGAATCTGCCCTTTACATTCATAGTTCATTGGTCTGTCCATCTCCCTAGAGCTCTCCTTTCTGGTGTTCTATCCTCATTTCTCAGTTAAATGCCATAAAGACAGGGAACTCACCCCTTGCCATTCATTCTCCAAGCTTCGACTTCCCTCAAACATTGGTCTGTTCTTAACCCTGTCCAATGCTTTCAAGTTATATTTAAAAAATATTTTGTCTAGGATTTAAAGTTCTTGCCTTTAGAAGAGTCAAGTCAAATAGGACTTTATTCATCCATATCAGGATAAGCACCAAACATGTACAATTCAATGGAGATAATGAGCGAGATTTCCTGACAATATGTTGTCATATTATGACATATTATACAATTCAACAGAAGATTAACATTCTCATGATCTGAAAAGTTCTGCAACATTTGGCCATCTATTAAGTGGGTCCAAAGTCATTTTTTATAGTTTTTCTGTTTTATACTACCCTAACAACAGGAAAACTATCAGCAATTACTCTTTGGATTCTCTATAACCTGTAAAAAATGATAACCAAGATCATTTCCAACCAGATGTTTGGAAATAAGAATAAAACACATCATGAGCAATCTCCTGAGATTGTCTTCTTTGGTTACAATATGTGAGATAAAATAAAAGATTTTTGTGACAATTAAAATACCTTATTTTTTTCTGGAATTCTTATTTTAGTTATACCCTGGACTTTTGAACTACCAGATAAATAAAATCTGGATACAGCAGGTATAGTTGAACTAACGGTTTGATTTTATTAATAAATATATATGTTTTTCTCTAGATATTACACCAACTTTATCTCCCACATTATATGGAAGCTTTTTTTAGTTATGAAGGTCTACCTACTAAATCCACCTACTGTCTTCATCTGTTATTATACTACGAAAGAAAAAGACAAAGCAAATACAAAAAGAGAAAAGAAATCTCTCCTACAAACATTTCTTACTCTACTCTTACGGAAATATATTCTTGAGTAAACCATTTAAAATCTAACTTGATGAGAGTTTATTGAACTTCACAGTGGTAACTAATAATAATAATAATAATAATAATAATAACTGTAGTAGTAATAATAATAAAACATAAAAGAAGCAAACAAAATTTTTTGCTACCAGCAGTACTATTGTCACAACTGTTGTATAACACTAGCAAGGATTTGGGGGCAAATTTATTCCCAGTAGTGGCTAGTATTTTCCACAGGAAACAGTGGTTCAGGACTCATACTAATTTTGTCCGTGGGAATTTAAAAAGACACATTTTCGTGGTTTAGGTTACGCATAGTCATTTTGGGAGCCAAAAACACTAATATCCCCAAAAGAACTGTGATATGAAAGTATTCTTTTTCTCAGGGCACATACAGTTATGAACAAAGTATTACATTCTTTTAAGTAAGTAAAAATTCTAATTAAAGCAAACACCAACAATGAGTTCTTTAGAATTGTTCTAAAGGAAAATATATGATTCTAATTAATCTTTCATATACAAGCATTCCCTGGGTTATGAATGTCTGACTTTCAGAACTTGTTCTTAAGAATGGATTTCCAGAAAGCCTATTATGTTAAAAATTTGAGTTAAATACATACAATGGCTTGTAATAATGAATGCATGCAGTACTTGTGAGGCTCATGAAAGCACTGCATGGTTTGGAAGTGTTTTATATGCATAGAAAGGTAAAATATATACTATATACTAAGACAAACATTTGACTAACTGAAGCTAAATAAGTACCGTACGTACCTGTTCTGACTTATTTACAAATTCATCTTAAAGACAGACTTAGGAACTGATCCCATGTGTAACACAAGGGCTGCCTGTAAATTATTTTGCTGCTGCTCTTTGGTTCAGTTAAGCATTTATATAATTTTGGAATAATAAATGTCCATGATAAATGAGAGTTATTAAATACTATTTTTTTAAGAAGTTAGATGTCTTTGAATAGTATATTTTAAGAATGTAGGTTTCTAAAATAATTCCAAGCTTTTATGTTTTTGGAATCCTGTCTGTAATTTTCTTGACAATTGTAATAAAATCATCATCAATATTTAACTTTAATGATATAGTGTTGCGGAATGAAATTACAATAAAACAAAATTCCATCTGAAGAGCTGTACTGTACCCCATAATTATGCTATGTAAATTAATTGGGATTAGCTTTATGAGCCTCAGAAATGAAATTAGAGTTTGGGTCATTATAAAAAAGAAATTTTTTTTCTCTTTAAAAATTAAGGTCTAGGTTTATTTGGAAAATTCTGGATTGTTACCACACTATTGCTTGTTAAAATATTTTCTAGGTCTTTTCATAGGGGAAAATATTAGAATAAGGAAGTTTTGAAATTAATCTTGTAAGTTATTTGTCAGACTTTTTCATCCTGTCATGAATTGAATTATGTCCCCTCAAAAATGGGTGTATCAGTTTGGCTGGACCATGATTCCTGGTACTGTGTGATTTTCCTATATGTTGTAAATCCTGCCTCTATGATGTTAATGAGGGAGGATGCGTGGCAGTTGTGTTAGTGAGGCAGGACTCAATCTACAAGCTTGGATTGTGTTCTAGGCACTCTCTGGAGACATAAAAGACAGAAGTGAGCAGAGAGATGGGGGCACCTCATGCCACCAAGAAAGCAGTGCCAAGAGCAGAGCGAGTCCTTTGGATCTGGAGTCCCTGCGTGAAGAAGCTGCAAGTTCAGGGAAGACTGATGAGAAGGACCTTCCTCCAGAACTGACAGAAAAAGCCTTCCCCTGGAGCTGACACCCTGAATTCAGATTTTTAGCCTACTTTATTGTGAAGAAATAAATTTCTCTCTGTTAAAACCATCCACTTGTGGTATTTCTGTTATAGCAACACTAGATGACTAAGACAGTCACTTATAATTCTAATGAGATGGCAAAATTCAGATGGATCGTATCTCAAGCCTATTTCCCATATTATGCTTCACTTCTCTTGATTCCTTTATGATATGCATATCAAGGGAGTCAGAATAAAAGGATCTACTCTACTATGGAGTTAAATATTCCTGAACACCTATATCATGTACCCGTGTATCTGGAACTTTTTGTCTGTATCCAAGGCAATGATCTGGCTCATTGGAGATTAACAACCACCTCTAACACTATCCTTACTCAGTAGACAGGGAATTTTCCCGTTTCACAGAAGCTAAGGATAAGGTTAGATGCTGGTGACGGAGGCAGCCGAAGGAATGGAAGTATGGGTAAAGAAGTTGAAAGAAGACTGGTAGCATCATGATAAAACATTGCCATGTGTATCCTCTGGGTGATGCCTGAATTTTTACATTCACCTCCTTTCCCTGGTACAGGAACGTGTATATATGTGTATGTGCGTGTAATAAAAAAACACCCAGCTGTGGAGTCAATTCTTACTCATGGTGTCCCCATATGTTTCAGATAGAACTGTGTTCCAGGGTTGTCAGTGGCTGTGACCTTCTGGAAGTAGACTGCCAAGACTTTTTTTTAAATAGCCTCTGGGTGTATTAAAACTATCAACCTTTCAATTAGTAGCTGAGTTTATAACTCTTTGTGCCACCCAGGGACTCCGTGTATATGTGTATATATACACACAGTATATATATACCAAAGCCGTGCCATAGAGTGGATTCTGAACCATAGTGACCCTATAGGACAGAGTAGAACAACCCCATAGAGTTTCCAAGGAGCAGCTGGTGGATTTGAACTGCTGACCTTTCGGTTAACAGCCGAGCTCTCTTAAATACTGTGCCACCAGAGCTCATATGTGTATATATATAAACACCATAAGTGTATATATATAAAGAATATATATATATATTTAAATATATATATATTTTGCACCACCACAGAGTCTGTGGGTGGTGTGAAATAGCACACAATACTTTTTTATGTTGTCTCCAGAGAGGTCTAGTGGGTAGCACAAATATATATATGACTAAAAACACCAAGCAATATATATAAAATGATAAAAAACAGAAAACTATATATGTGTATATTTATATAGCTCTTTTTAATCATTTTATGCCATTTTTTTTATTGTCATAGTTTAAGTGAAAGTTTACAATTCAAGTTGGTCTCTCATACAAAAATTTATACATACATAGTTATGTGATCCTAATTTCTCTCCACATACTGTGACAGCATACTCTTCCTTTCCATGCCTGATTTCCCATGTCCATTCAACCAGCTCCTAATCCTCTCTGCCGTCTCATCTCATCTCCGGACAGAAGCTGCCCATTTGGACTCATGTATCTACTTGAGCTAAGAAGCACACGCTTCACAAGTATCATTTTATGTCCCACAGTCCAGTCCTATCTTTGTCTGAAGAGTTGGGCTTGGAAATTGCTTTAGTTTTGGGTTGACGAAGTCAGGTGACCATGCTTTCTGGGGTTCCTTGAGATTCAGTCAGAACATTAAGTTTAGTCTTTTTACTAGAATTTGAGTTCTGCACCCTACCTTTCACCTGCTTCATCAGGGACTCTACACTGTGTTCCCTGTCAGGGTGATCATTGGTGGTAGCCAGGCACCATCTAGTTCTTCTGGTCTCAGGCTGATGCAGTCTGTGGTTTACGTGGCCCTTTCTGTCCCTTGGGCTAATTATTTCCTTGTGTCTTTGGTGTTCTTTATTCTGCTTTACTCCAGGTGGGTTGGGACCAATCGATGCATCTTAGATGGCTGCTTGTTAGCTTTTAAGACCACAGCCACCACTCACCAAAGTAGGAGGCAGAACATTTTCTTAACAAACTTTGTTATGCCAGTTGACCTAGCAGTCCCCTAAAAGCATGGTCCCCAGACCCCTGGACTTGCTACTCTGTCCCTTGAAGTGTTTGGTTATATTCAGGAAACTTCTTAGCTTTGGTTTAGTCCAGCTGTGCTGACTTCCCCTGTAGCATGTGCTGTACTTCCTGTGACCTAAGATAATTCTTTTCTACTATCTAGTTAGTGAATAACCCTCACCCTCCCTCCCCAACCTCGTAGCCATCAAAGAATGTTTTCTCTGCCTTTAAACCTTTTCTTCAGTTCTTATAATAGTGGTATTATACAATATTTGTCCTTCTGTGACTGACTAAATTCATTCAGCATAATGCCCTCCAGATTCCTCAATGTCATGTTTCACGGATTCATTTTTGTTCTTCATCGTTGCATAGTATTCCATTGTGTTAATATACCATAATTTGTGTATTCATTTGTCCATTAATGGGCACCTAGGTTGTTTCCATATTTTTCCTATCATGAACAGTGCTGTAATGAACATGGGTGTGCATGTATCTATTCATGTGATGGCTCTTGTTTCTCTAGAATATACTCCAAGGAGTGGGATAGCTGGATCGTATGGTACTTCTATTTCTAGCTTTTTAAGGAAGTGCCAAATTGATTTCCAAAGTGGTTGTACCATTTTACATTCCCACCAGGCTCTCCACAACCTCTCCAGTATTTATTATTTTGTGTTTTTTTGATTAATGCTAGCCTTGTTAAGGTGAGATGATATCTCATTGTAGTTTTGATCTGCATTTCTCTAATGGCTAATGATCGTATTTCCTCATGTTGCTGTTAGCTACCTGAATGTCTTCTTTGGCCTATTCATATCCTTTGCCCATTTTTTAATTGAGTTATTTTTCTTTTTGTTGTTGAGGTTTAACAGTATCTTCTAGATTTTAGAGATTAGTTGCTGATCAGATTTGTGGTAGCCAAATTTTTTTTCCCAGTCTGTAGGTTGTCTTTTGACTCTTTTGGTGGAGTCTTTTGATAAGCGTAAGTGTTTGAATTTTAGGAGCTCCCAGTTATCTATTTTCTCTGCTGGTGTTTGTGTGTTGTTACTTATGGTTTGTATTCTGTTTATGCCATGTATTAGTGCTCCTAGTGTTGTCCCTATTTTTTCTTCCATGATCTTCATCATTTTCAATTTTATATTTATCTCTTTGATCCATTTTGAGTTAGTTTTTGTGCATGGTGTGAAGTATGCGTCTTGTTTCAGTTTTTTGCAGATAGATATCCAGCTATGCCAGCACCATTTGTTAAAGAGACTGTCTTTTCCCCAATTAATGGAGTTTGGGCCTTTGCCAAATATCAGCTGCTCATAGGTGGATGAATTTATGTCTGGATTCTCAATTCTGTTCCATTGGTCTGTGTATCTGTTGTTGTACAAGTACCAGGCTGTTTTTACTAGCGTGGCGGTATAATAGATTCTAAACTCAGGTAGTGTGAGGCCTTTCACTTTGTTCCTCTTGAGTAATGGTTTACTTATCTGGGGCCTTTTCCCTTGCCATGTGAAATTGATGATTTGTTTCTCCATCCCATTAAAAAATGCCATTGGAATTTGGATTGGGATTGCACTGTATCTGTAGATAGCTTTGGGTAGAATTGACATTTTCACAATGTTGAGTCTTCCTATCCATGAGCCCGGTATATTTTTACACTTATGCAGGTCTTTTTTAGTTTCTTGCAGTAGTGTCTTGTAGTTTTCATTGTATAGGTCTTTTACATCTCTGGTTAGATTTATTCCTAAGTATTTTATCTTCTTGGGGGATATTGTAAATGGTATTGATTTGCTGATTTCGCCTTCGAAGTTCTCTTTGTTGGCGTAGAGGAATCCAACTGATTTTTGTATGTTTATCTCGTATTCTGAAACTTTGCTGAAATCTTCTATTACTTCCAGGAGTTTTCTTGTGGATTCTTTGGGGTTTTCTGTGTATAAGATAATATCATCTGCAAGCAGAGTACTTTTATTTCTTCCCTACCAGTATGGTGGCCGTTTATTTTTTTTTCTAGCCTAATTGCTCTGGCTAGGACCTCCAGCACAATGTTGAATAAGAGTGGTGATAAAGGGCGTCCTTGTCTGGTTCCTGTTTTCAAGGGGAATGCTTTCAAAGTGTTTCCATTTAGGATGTTGTTGGCTGTTGGCTTTGGATAAATGCCCTTAATTATGTTGATGAATTTCCCTTCTATTACTATTTTGTTGAGGGTTTTTATCATGAATGAATTTGTCAAATGCCTTTTCTGCATCGATTGATAAGATCATGTGGTTTCTTGTCTTTTGTTTTATTTATGTGATGGATTACATTGATTGTTTTTCTAATGTTGCTGCATACCCAGTATAAATCCCACTTGATCATGGTGAATTATTTTTTTGATATGCTGCTGAATTCTATTGGCTAGAATTTTGTTGAGAATTTTTGCAACAATGTTCATGAGGGATATTGGTCTGTAATTTTCTTTTCTTATACATTTATTTAGTTGTTCTACCGCTGTTTGTGTTAGTTTAGGTAGGTAGTGTGCTTCTAGAAATTTGTCCATTTCCTCTAGGTTTTCAAATTTATTAGAGTACAATTTTCCATAGTATTCTGTTATGATTCTTTTACTTTCAGTTGGCTCTGTTGTGATGTCACCCATCTCATTTCTTATACAAGTTATTTGCTTCCTCTCCTGTTTTTCTTTTGTCATTTTGGTCAATGGTTTATCAATTTTGTTGATCTTTTCAAAGAACCAGCTTTTGGTCTTGTTAACTCTTTCAGTTGTTTTTCTGTTCTCTATTTCATTTAATTCTGCTCTAACTCTTATTATTTCCTTTCTTCTGGCACCTTAGGGCTTCTTTTGCTGTTGTCTTTCTACTTGTTTGAGTTCTAGGCTTAATGTTTTGATTATGACCCTTTCTTCTTTTTGGTATGTGTGCATTAATTGCTATAAACTGACCTCTGAGCACCGCTTTGTTGTGTCCCAAAGATTCTAGTAGGATGTGTTTTCATTCTCATTTGATTCTATGAATTTCTTTATTGCATCCTTAATTTCTTCTATAACCCCGCAGTTTTTGAGCAAGATGTTATTCAGTTTCCATGTGTTTGATTTTTTTTCCTTGCTTTTTCTTTATTAATTTCTACTTTAATGGCTTTATGGTCAGAAAAGATGCTTTGTAATATTTTGATGCTTTGGATTTTGTTAAGGCTTGTGTTATGGCCTAATATGTGGTCTGTTCTGGAGAATGTTCCATGTGCATTGGAAAAGAAATTATACTTGGCTGTTGTTGGGTGGAGTGTTCTGTATATGTCTATGAGATCAAGTTGGTTGATTGTAGCATTTAGCTCTTCCTCGTCTGTGTTGAGCTTCTTTCTGGATGTTCTGTCCTTCATGGAAAGTGGTTTGTTGAGGTGTTCTACTACTATTGTGGAGCTGTCTATCTCTCTTTTCAATGCTGTTAGAGTTTGTTTTATGTATTTTGGAGCCCTATCACTGGGTGCATAAATATTTATTACAGTTACATCCCCTTGGTGTATTGACCCTTAAACATGGTATAGTGTCTTTCCTTATCCTTTGTGGTGGATTTTACTTTAAATTCTATTTTACCAGAGATTAATATTGCCACTCCTGCTCTTTTTTGAGTGTTGTTTACCTGGTATATATTTTTTCCATCCTTTGAGTTTTAGTTTGTGTCTTTAGGTCTAAGGTGTGTATTTTGTGGGCAGCATATAGATGGATCATGTTTTTTCATCCAATCTGCCACTCTCTGTCTCTTTATTGGTACAATTATTCCATTTACATCCAGCATAATTATTGATAGGTACGAGTTTAGTGCTGTCATTTTGATATTTTCTTTTGTGTGTTGTTAACAGTTTCTTTGTTCCACTTAATTTTCTGTGCTGAGTCATTTTTCTTGGTGTATTTTCTTTTCCTCTTTTTCATTGTTGTTGATTTTGTATTTGCTGAGTCTTCATATTTTTCTTGTTTTTTATTTTGACATGTAGGATTGTTAGTTTCCTTTGTGGTTACTTTAATATTTACCCCTAGTTTTTCTAAGTTTAAATCACTCTTTTATTCTTCGTATCTCCTTTACTTCCTCCCCATATGAATAATCTATGCCTACATTTTTTTAGTCCCTCTTTTTCATTTTAATGTTGTCATCTTTTACATATTGAAATCTCTGTTTCTCTATTTTCAGTGTTTAAGCTTTGATTTATTTTTGTTACTTCCCTATTTGGGTTGATATCTGGTTGCTGTGTCCTGTGTTCTAGTCTTGAGTTGTTATCTGATGTTTTTTATTATCTAACCATAGGACTCCCTTTAGTATTTCTTGTAATTTTGGTTTGGTTTTTGCAAATTCCCTGAACTTGTGTTTATCTGGAAATGCCCTAATTTTGCCATCATATTTGAGAGACAGTTTTGCTGGATATATAATTCATGACTGGCAATTTTTTTCTTTCAAGGCTTTATATATGTCATCCCATTGCCTTCTTGCCTGCATGGTTTCTGCTGAGTAGTCCTAGCTTACTCTTATTGACTCCCTTTTGTAGAGGACTTTTTGTTTATCTCTAGCTGCTCTTAAAATTCTCTCTTTGTCTTTGATTCTGGCAAGTTTGATTATAATATGTCTTCGTGACTTCTTTTGGGATCTACCTTATGTGGGGTTTAATGAGCATCTTACATAGATATCGTCTCATCTTTCACAATATCAAGGACGTTTTCTGCCAATAAATCTTCAACTATTCTCTTTGTATTTTCTGTATTCCTCCCCTTTCTGGTACTCCAGTCACTCGTAGGTTATTTCTCTTGATAGAATCCCACATAACTCTTAGGGTTTCTTCATTTTTTTAATCCTTTTATCAGATTTTTCCTCAGATAAGTTGGTGTCAAGTGCTTTCTCTTCGACATCACTAATTCTGACTTCCATTGCCTCAATTCTGCTCCTATGACTTTCTATTGAGTTGTCTAATACTGAAATTTTATTGTTAGTCTTCTGGATTTCTGATTGCTCTCTCTGTATGGATTCTTGCAGCCTGTTAAATTTGTTGTTATGCTTTTTGCTATTCTTCTTAAGTTCCTCTATTGCATGCTCTGCGTTTTGCAATAATTTCCTTTCTGATCTCTTGACAAGTTCTGCATTTTAATCTTTTGTATTCTGCCTCTGGTAATTCCAAGAAATTTTCTTTCTCTGGAAAATTTCTAGATTCTTTCTTTTGGGAGCTTGCTGAAGCCATCATGGTCTGCCTCTTTATGTGATTTTATATTGACTGTTGTCTCTGAGCCATCAATTATTTATAATATTTATTTTATGTTTGCTTACTGTGTACTAGCTTCTTGTTTTGTTTTGTTTTGATATGCCCAAATAGGCTGCTTGTGTGAGCTAACCCAATCACTGGTGCCCCCGAAACTCCAACATTCTGCCACCAGGTGGCCAGAACTTCCACTAAGTATGTGAGCCCAGGAGTCCACCCATTCCTCCTGTATGGATTCAGCTCCAGTGTCCAGGTAGTCATTCACCAATTGTGTAGTCCAGGCTCTCACCTACAGTCCTAGACAGGCATGGGTGATTGGTGTAGGCACAGGTATCCGGTTGCAGCAG
The DNA here is from genome assembly GCA_030035585.1 of Dugong dugon. Lineage (NCBI taxonomy): Eukaryota > Metazoa > Chordata > Mammalia > Sirenia > Dugongidae > Dugong > Dugong dugon. Next base: position 50,768,299 of record CM057465.1, read on the forward strand.
GGAGACACACACGGAGTAAGGCATGGGACTGTTGGCCACCACCGAGTGTCCAGGAGGAAATAGTGTCCCTGTTCCCTAGAGTGCACAGGTGGGTGAGTTTTGCAGCCAGACTACAAGCACACAATGCTGTTGGCTGTAAGGACTAGGGGGTGCCTCTTATTCTTGGGCCCCTGTCACAGGTGGCTAGGTGAAGTGGGTGGAGCCACCAGTCCTCAGGCCCCTGATGTGGGTAGGTGAAGCCCTGCTTAATGGGCAGAGCCATGTCAAATGTCAAGAACCTGTCACTTCACAACTGAAACAGTTGAAGTTTGACTTCAGGTATATACCCTGTTATACTGTGGTAATGAGAGCCTACACTGTTGAAATGGGCCCACACAAGTCTATGCAGGGGGAAAGGCACTCAGAATCCATTGATCCTTTATGCCTGAGCCTAGGCAAAGGAGCTGTGCCTTCCCTGAATTCCTGGCTTAGGGGAGCCAGCCAATTATTTTTTTTTCCCTTTTTATTAATTTGTTCGCTCTCCAAGGCCGGGAGAGTGGCTCAGGGTGCGTGACTGGTCCTACTTCCAGCCCAGAGAACTTGGCAATCCCTGAAGCCAACTCAGACCCAGTGCAGAGCAGGGATCAGGGGTGTAAATGGGAGAGAGGTTTTTCCCTAAGGGGGCTGTTTTGGATCCATGTGGTAGGCTGGACACAAGTACTTATCTTTCACTGATCTAGGGCTGCTTCTCACTGATTCTCGATGGCTGAGTAGACTGTGATGCTGGGTCTCTCCTGGTGTGGAAAATGCCTCCCAAGTGCCGCTGCTTGCCTGCCTCACTGCACACGCTGAGCTGATCCAGCCTGAATGGCTCAGGCTTTCACTGGTTAAGGCTGGCAATTCCTCGCTGCTTCCGAACAATCTTTCTTTCCCCCTGCCACTCAGTCCAATTCCTCAACTTTTCCTTTAATGTTCAGGGCTCCTAGATTGTCTTATATAATCAGTTGACTTGATTTTTGGGTCTTTGTTGTAAGAGGGACCACAGGAGGCGCCTGACTACTCCAGCATCTTGGCCCTGCCTCTCGCCTTTTTGGTTTTATATTCCATTGTGTCTGAACTTATTTTCAGGGTAGTATAAAATATATTCAGTTTCCACAACCTCTACGTTGACTCAAAAACATTGACTGAATGCCTACTCCTTCTAGATATAGTGCTACCTGCTAGGCAGAGGGAGTCAAATATAGATTCGAATACTTATTATGTGACAGGAATTATTTTGTCTCCTAAAGATTACTCTTTTGATCCTCATAACTACCCTATGAGGTAGCATCTTGCTTTAAGAGATGAGAAAACTGAAACACAGCATACCCAAATCCACATAGCATACAGTGACTGCTGGAATTTGAATCACAAGAGTCTTCCTCTACAGTAGATGTGCTGATACACTGTCTCCACATTGGCATAACTTAAGGATAAAATACAATTCTTGCCATGAAGGACCTCACATATATGAGTTACATGGGAAATGTGCATTGCTCAGAAAATGTCAGTCATGAACACTGAAATATTTATCTCTGGGTTAGGACCTCTGTCTGTGTGATGCCATAGCACTTGCATTTCACTTACCCCATCTTATTCCCCACTGGAATATCAGTTACTTGAAGGCAGAGGTTATATCTTTAGTGCTATTATACCTCTGGTAAACCCGGTGCTGTAGTGGTTAAGAGCTACAGCTGCTAACCAAAAGGTCAGCAGTTCGAATACATCAGGCACTCCTTGGAAACCCTATGGGGCAGTTCTACTCTGTCCTATAGAGTCGCTATGAGTCAGAATCAACTCAACGGCAGCGTTCTTGTTTTTGTTTTTTTTCTTCTTAGTTTTACCTCCAATGGCTGCACAATGAATACATATTCCATGTTTATCTGGAGTTAGAGAAAGCTGGGGTCCAGTCACTTTTTCTAGCTGAGTGACTTTGGACATGTTACCAAACCTTTTCTTTTACTTTATCTCTCTAAAATAAGGGTAATGGAAATCTATCTTACTGGCTGTTAGTGAATAGTATACAAGATGAGATATGCAGAATGCATTTCATGTATAAAATGTTCAATAAAGATAGCCTTTGGCTGCTTCATAAGGATAATTTTTTTTAATTGTTGTAATTAAATGAAGTTTACATTTCAAGTTAGTCTCCCATACAAATTTTTTTTTTTTTAATGCATTGTTATGAGACCTCAACCGCTCACCCCATTCTGTGACAGCACACTCCTCCCCTCCACCCGCGATTCCCCATGAACATTCAACCAGCTCCTAACTATCTCTGCCTTCCCATCTCACCTCTGGACAGAAGCTGCTCCGTTGGTCTCTTGTATCTACTTGACTAAGAGGCGTATTCTTCACAAGTATCCAGTCCAATCCCTGTCTGAAGAGTTGACCTTGGAAATTGTTTTAGTTCTGGGGTGATAGAGAGTCCAGGGGCCATGCCTTCCGGGATACCTCCAGTCTCAGTCAGACCATTAAGTCTGGTCTTCTTACTAGAATTTGAGTTCTGCAACCCATCGTTCTACTGCTCTGTCAGGGACCCTCTGTTGTGCTCCCTATCAGGATGTTCATTGGTGGTAGCCAGCCACCATCTAGTTCTTCTGGTCTCAGGCTGATGAAGTCTCTGGTTTATGTGGCCCATTCTGTCTCTTGGGCTAATACTTTCCTTGTGTCTTTGGCGTTCTTCGTTCTCCTTTACTCCAAGTGGTTGGGACAAACTGATGCATCTTAGATGGCCTCTTGAAAGCTTTTAAGACCCCAAACGCCACTCATCAAAGTAGGATGCAGAAAATTTTCTAAATAAGCTTTGTTATGCCAATTGAGCTAGGTGTCCCCTGAAAGCATGGTCCCCAGACCCCCCATCCCTGCTACTCTGTCTGTCAAAGTATTTGACTGTATTGAGGAAACTTCTTAGCTTTGCTTTCGTCCAGTTGTGCTGGCTTCCCCTGTAGGGTGTGCTGTCCTTCCCTTCACCTAGGATGATTCTTATATACTATCTAGTTAGTGAATAGCACTCACCCTCCCTCCCCACCCCCGTAACCATCAAAGAATGTTTTCTTCTATCTTTAAACCTTTTCTTGAGTTCTTATAATAGTGGTCTTATACAGTATTTGTCCTTCTGTGACTGACTAAATTCACTCCGCATAAGTTCCAGCTTCCACCATGTTATACGATGTTTCACAGCTTCATCATTGTCCTTTATTGTTGTATAATATTCCATTGTATGGATATACCGTAGTTTGTTTATCCATTCGTCCACTGATGGGCACCTAGGTTGCTTCCATCTTTTTGCTATTGTGAATAGTGCTACGATGAACATGGGTGTGTATATATCTATTTGTGTGACGGCTCTTGTTTCTCTAGGATATATTCCAAGGAGTGGGGTAGCTGGATCATATGGTACTTCTATTTCTAGCTTTTTAAGGAAGCGCCAAATCGATTTCCAAAGTGGTTGTACTGGTTTACATTCCCACCAACAGTGTATAAGTATTCCAGTCTCTCCACAACCTCTCCAGCATTAGTTATTTTGTGTTTTTTGGATTAATGCTAGCCTTGTAGTCTTGATCTTCATTTCTCTAATGGCTAATGATGGGGAGCACTTCTTCATGTGTCTGTTAGCTGCATGAACATCTTCTTTGGTGAAGTGCCTGTTCATATCCTTTGCCCATTTTTTAATTGGGTTATTTGTCTTTTTGTTGCTGAGGTTTTGCAGTATCTTGTAGATTTTAGAGATTAAATGCTGATCAGATTTGTTGTAGCCAAAAATTTTTTCCCAATTTGTAGGTTGTCTTTTGACTCTTTTGGTGAAGTCTTTTGATGAGCATAAGTGTTTGATTTTTAGGCGTTCCCATTTACCTAGTCTCTCTTCTGGTGCTTGTGCATTGTTACTTATGGTTTGTATTGTGCTTATGCCATGTATTAGGACTCCTAGCATTGTCCCCATTTTTTCTTCCATAATCTTTATCATTTTCAATTTGATATTTAAGTCTCTGATCCATTTTGAGTTAGTTTTTGTACATGGTGTGAGGTATAGGTCTTGTTTCAGTTTTTTGCAGATGGATATCCAGTTATGCCCGCACCATTTGTTAAAAAGACTGTCTTTTCCCCAATTAATGGACTTTGGGCCTTTGTCAAATATTAGCTGCTCGTAGGTGGATGAGCTTATATCTGGAATCTCAACTCTGTTCCATTGGTCTATGTATCTGTTGTTGTACCAGTACCAGGCTGTTTTGACTACCATGGCAGTGTAATAGGATCTAAACTCAGATAGTGTGAGGCCTCCCACTTCATTCTTCTTGAGTAATGCTTTACTTTTCCAGGAACTCTTCCCTTTCCATATGAAGTTGGTGATTTGTTTCTCCATGTCATTAAAAAATGCTGGTGGAATTTGGATCGGGATTGCATTGTATCTGTAGATTGCTTTAGGTAGAATTGACATTTTCACTATGTTGAGTCTACCTATCCATGAGCAAGGTACATTTGTCCACTTATGCAGGTCTCTTAGTTTCTTACAGTAGTGTTCTGTAGTTTTCTCTGTAAAGATCTTTTACATCTCTAGTTAGATTTATTCCTAAGTATTTTATCTTCTTGCAGGCTATTGTAAATTGTATTGATTTTGTGATTTCCTCCTCAAGGTTCTCTTTGTTGGTGTAATGGAATCCAATTGATTTTTGTATGTTTATCTGGTATCCTGAAACTTTGCTGAAATCTTCTATTAGTTCCAATAGTTTTCTTGTGGATTCTATGGGGTTTTCTGTGTATAAGATCATATCATCTGCAAATAGAGATACTTTGACTTCTTCTCTAACTATTTGGATGCCCTTTATTTATTTATTTTTTTCTAGCCTAATTGCTTTGGCTAGGACCTCCAGCACAATGTTGAATAATAGTGGTGATAGAGGGCATCATTGTCTGGTTCCTGTTCTCAAAGGGAATGCCTTCAAAGTCTCTCCATTTAGGATGATGTTGGCTGTTAGTTTTATATAAACACCCTTAATAATACTGAGGAATTTCCCTTCTATTCCTATTTTATTGAGAGTTTTTATCATGAGTGGGTGTTTGACTTTGTCGAATGTCTTTTCTTCATCGATAAGATCATGTGGTTCTTGTCTTTTGTTTTATTTATGTGATGGATTACGTTGATTTTTTTCTAATGTTGAACCATCCCTGCATACCTGGTATAAATCCCACTTGGTCATGGTGAATTATTTTTTTGATATGTTGCTGAATTCTATTGGCCAAAATTTTGTTGAGGATTTTTCCATCAATGTTCATGAGGGATATCGGTCTGTAATTTTCTTTTCTTGAGGTGTCTTTACCTGGTTTTGGTATCAGGGTTATGCTGGCTTTATAGAATGAGTTTGGGAGTATTCCATCTTTTTCTATGCTCTGAAATACCTTTAGTAGAAGTGGTGTTCTCTCTTCTCTGAAAGTTTGGTAGAATTCTCCAGTGAAGCCATCCGGGCCAGCGCTTTTTTTTGTTGGCAGTTTTTTAATAACCTTTTAGATCTCTTCTTTGGTTATGGGTTTATTTAGTTGTTCTACCTCTGTTTGTGTTAATTTTGGTAGGTAGTGTGTTTCTAGAAATTTGTCCATTTCCTCTCAGTTTTCAAATTTGTCAGAGTACAATTTTTCATAGTAATCTGTTATGATTCTTTTAATTTCAGTTGGGTCTGTCGTGATATCACCTAACTCATTTCTTATACAGGTTATCTGCTTCCTCTCCAGTTTTTCTTTTGTCAGTTTTGCCAGTGGTTTATCAATTTTGTTGATCTTTTCAAAGAACCAGCTTTTGGACTTGTTAACTCTTTCAATTGTTTTTCTCTTCTCTATTTCATTTAATTCTGCTCTAGTTCTTATTATTTCCTTCCTTCTGGTGTCAGAGGGCTTCTTTTGCTGCTCTCTTTCTACTTGTTCCAGTTGTAGGGTTAATGCTTTGATTATGAGCTTTTCTTGTTTTGGGATGTGTGCATTTATTTCTGTAAACTGACCTCTGAGCACTGCTTTTGCTGTGTCCCAAAGGTTCTGGTAGGCTGTGTTTTCATTCTCATTTGATTTTATGAATTTCTTTATTTCATCCTTAATTTCTCTATAACCCAGTAGTTTTTGAGCAAAGTGTTGTTCAGTTTCCATGTGCTTAATTTTTTTTCCTTGCTTTTTGTGTTGTTGATTTCCACTTTTATGGCTTTATGATCAGAAAAGATACTTTGTAATGTTTAGATGTTTTGGATTTTGTTAAGGCTTGCTTTATGGCCTAATATGTGGTCTATTCTGGAGACTGTTCCGTGTGCATTGGAAAAGAAAGTATACTTGGCTGCAGTTGGGTGCAGTGTTTGGTATATGTCTATGAGATCAAGTTGGTTGATTGTAGCATTTAGCTTTTCTGTGTCTTTGTTGAGCTTCTTTCTGGATGTTCTGTCCTTCACTGAAAGTGGCGTGTTGAAGTTTCCTACTACTATTGTGGAACTGTCTATCTGTCTCTTCAGAGCTGTTAGAGTTTGTTTTATGTATTTTGGAGCCCTGTCGTTGGGTGCATAAATATTTATTATAGTTATGTCCTTCTGGTTTGTTGACCCTTTAATCATTATATAGTGCCCTTCCTTATCCTTTGTGGTGGATTTTTACTTTAAAGTCTGTTTTTTCAGATTAATGTTGCCACTCCTACTCTTTTTTGAGTGTTGTTTGCTTGATATATTTTCTTCCATCCTTCGAGTTTTAGCCTGTTTGTGTCTTTAAGTGTAAGGTGTGTCTCTTGTAGGCATCATATAGATTTATCATGCTTTTTTATCCAATCTGCCACTCTCTGTCTCTTTACTGGTGCATTCAGTCCGTTTGCATTCAGCGTAATTATTGATAGGTATGAGTTTAGTGCCGTCATCCTGATATCTTTTTTTGTGTTGCTCACAGTTTCTTTGTTCTCCTCAGTTTTCTATGTGGAGTCATTTCTCTTTATGTATTTTTTTTTTCATCTTTTTCTTTGCTGTAGATTTTGTGTTTGCTGGGCCTTTATGTTTTCCTACTTTTTTATTTTGATTTGTAGGATTGTTAGATTCCTTTGTGGCTACCTTAATATTTACCCCTGTTTTTCTCAGTTTATACCAGTCTTTTATTACTTTATATCACCTTAACATCCCCTCCAAATGAACAATCAATGTCTCTATTTTTTAAGTCCCTCTTTTTTCTTTTAATGTTGTCCTTTTTTATGTATTGATATCTGTTTCCCTCTTTTCAATGTTTTAGCTTTGATGTATTTTCGATATCCGAATCTGAGTCAATATTTAGTTGCTCTGTCCTGTGTTCTAGTTTTGCGTTGTTATCTGGTGTTATTGTTTATCTAGCCTTAGGACACCCTTTAGTATTTCTTGTAATTTTGGTTTGGTTTTTGCAAATTCCCTGAACTTCTGTTTATCTGGAAATGCCCTAATTTTGCCATCATATTTGAGAGCCAGTTTTGCTGGATATGTAATTCTTGGCTGGCAGTTTTTTTCCTTCAAGGCTTTATATATGTCATCCCATTGCCTTCTAGCCTGCATGGTTTCTGTTGAGTAGTCCTAGCTTATTCTAATTGACTCTCCTTTGTAGATGACTTTTCTTTTATCCCTAACTGCTCTTAAATTCTCTATCTTTGGTTTTGGTAAGTTTGATTATAATATGTCTTAGTGACTTTCTTCTGGGATCTACCTTAGGTGGGGTTCGATGAGCATCTTGGATAGATATCTTCTCATCTTTCATGATATCAGGGAAGTTTTTTGCCAACAAATCTTCAACAATTTTCTCTGTATTTTCTGTTATCTTCCCCTGTTCTGGTACTCCGATCACTTGTTGGTTATTTCTCTTGATAGAGTCCTACATGACTCTTAGAGTTTCTTCATTCTTTTTAATTGTTTTATCTGATTTTTCTTCAAATAAGTTGGCTTCAAGAGCTTTATATTCAATGTCACTAATTCTAACTTCTACTGCCTCAATTCTGCTCCTATGATTTTCTATTGAGTTGTCTAATTCTGAAATTTTATTGTTAATCTTCTGGATTTCTGATTGCTCTCTCTCTATCGATTCTTGCAGCCTATTAGTTTTGGCACTATGCTCTTGAACAACTTTTATAAGTTCTGCTACTGCTTTGTCTATGTTCTTTGGCTATTTCTGCATACTGTAGAATTTCCTTTCTAATTTCTAGAAGAGTTCTGTATATTAATCTTTTTTATTCTGCCTCTGGTAATTCCAAGAAGTTCTCTTCCTTCAGAGGATTTATTGATTCTTTATTTTTAGAGCTTGCTGAAGCCATCATGGACTGCCTCTTTACGTGATTTGACTGTTGTCTCTGAGTCATCAATAATTTATTATAATTTTATTTTATATTTGTTTAGTGAGACCTAGCTTCTTGTTTTGTTTTGATATGCCCAAATAGGTTGCTTTTGTGCACTAGTTTGATTTTTGTCACCTTTGAATCTCTAACATCCTGTCACCAGGTCATTAGTTCTGTAACTAAGTATGTGCACACAGGAGTCAGTTAAGTTTTCCTATATGGGTTCAGCTCAGGTGTCCAGGCAGTCAGTCACCAAGTGTTTGATGCAGGCTCTCACCTCCGGTCCTAGAGAGTCATGGGTGATTGGTGCAGGCACTGGACTCTGATTGTGGTAGGGGATCACACGCTGAGCCAGGCAGGGGGCTGACAGCTGCCCCTGAGAGTCTGAAAGGAAAGTGTGTCCCTATTCTGCAGGTTGAGTAGTTAGGTGAGTTTTGCAGACAGACTACGAGCACCCCATTCTGTTGGCTGTAAAGATTCAAAGGCACCACTTTTTCTTGGACTCCTGTAGCTGGTGACTAGGAGCTTTAGGTGATCCCACCAGTCCTCAAGCCCCTGTTGCAGATCGATAAAAGTGCCTACTTAAGGGGCAGGGCTGTTTCGAGGGTCACAAGTCTGCCAGTTCACAGCTGAAGCAGTTGAAGTTAAACTTCAGATGTTTGCCCTGTTATATGGTGGTAGTGAGGGCTAACGCTGTTGAGATGGGTCCCCACAAGTCTATACAGGGGTGTAAGGCACTCAGAGTCTGCGGACCCCTTATACCTGTGCCTAGCAAAGGAGCTGTGCTGACCCTGTGTTCCTGGCTTATTTGTTCCCTCTCCAAGCCAGGAGAATGGGTCAGAGCACCTTTTGGGATCTACTTCTGACCCAGTGGACTCCCGGTGCAGGGCGCAGAGGAAGAGGTAAAAAGGAGAGAGGTTTTTCCCAAATGGGCTTTTTTTTTTTTTTTTCATCCCCGTGAAAGGCCACGTGCATGTGCTTATCTTAGCCACTTGGGAACTGCTTTTCACTGGTTCGGGTTGTCCAAGCAGAATCTCTGCTGCCGGGTCTCTCTCAATGTGGCAACTGCTTCCTGAGCACCGCACAGCACAGCTGTTTGCCTGCTTCATTGCGGAGCTGCAGTTGCGCTGCCATGGCTCTGACGCTCTTTGCTTCTTCCAAACCCTCTCCCTCTCCCCCCTCCACGTCACTCAGTCCATTTCCTCAACTTTGCCTTGTTCAGGGCTCCTAGATATTCATACAGAATCAAGTCACTTGTTTTTCCAGGTCTTTGTTGTAAGAGGGATATAGGAAGTGTCTAACATCTCTGCCATGTTGGCCATGCCCCTCTTCATGAGGATAAATTTATTCAACAAATATGTAACTATCGAATAATAAATGCCATGCAATACTTTTTTTCATGTGATCATCAGAGATGTCTGGTGTATAAGATAATGAGATTTTTTTCTCCATTCTTTTAGTCTCCCACAGATGTTGGAGTGGGTCTCAACAATAATTTATATCCTCTTAAATTTAAAACCACAACTTTTGTGGCCTCTTTACACATATAAAAGAGTTAATAAACACAGCAATAGTCATTTATGCATTGCATAGACAATATAAAGCCAGGGCACTCTACCTTCCATGTTCTTCCTTGTCTTTTCAGTGTCACCATCATCCCCTTACCCACGTATGGCCTTTTCTTTATGTATTAGTTTCCCAGGGCTGCAGTAACAAAGTACCATGCAGGAGTGGCTTATAAAAACAGGAATTTATTGTCTCACAATTCTAGAGGCTAGTAGTACAAATACAGGGTGTCAGCAGGGCCATGTTCTCTCTGAAGGCTTTAGGGGAAGATCTTTCTTGTCTCTTCCAGCTTCTGGTAGCCCCAGGCATTCCTTGGCTTGCAGCTACAGCATAACTCTGTTGTCACATGGCTATCTTTCCCTGTCTGTCCATGTTTGTCTCTTCTCCTCTTTTGTAAGGGAACCACTCAGATTGGATTAAGACCTATCTGCTCCAGAACGACCTCATGTTAGATAATAACACCCTCAAACATCCTATTTCCAGACAAGGTCATGTTTACAGTATCAGGGGTTAGGACTTCAACGTATCATTTTGAAGGACATAATTCAATCCATAACACTCTTTCCCATTTTGTTATGACTTCCAAACTTACTTAAAGAGTACCTGGACTTTGGCAGAACATTATGCTTCACCATAGGTGGTTTGTCTTCTCTATCACTTGTGGGTCATAGGAGACCGAAGACCACAGCACTAAAAACAATAGCTAACATTTATTGAGACCTTATTATGTGGCAGGGCCTACGCTAAATATATAAAATGAGGTCTCTTATTTAAGCCTTACAACAAATATGAGGTAGTTACTAGTATTATTTCTGTTTTGCTGATGAAGGAAACAAAGCTTCAGAGCTTGTAAAAAATCTACCAAGTGGTGAAGCTTCAATTTTCCCTAAGTCTGCCATATACTCCATTATCATCATTGCTGAGGGTGAGGACATTATCTTTTTCCCACAGGTGTTTGGATTATGGAAAACAGGTCAACAGAGAAAAAGCATTTTGAAGATAAAGAAAAGAAACATAATAAAACCTTTATAAAGCAGTCAAGATGTTTGCCTGTGCAGATGTAAATCGATATACAAAAGCGAGAATCTGCAAGTTCAGGAATAAATAATTAACTAAAAATGATTTTAAGCTTTCTCCTTTCAACTCCAAATGAAGCCGTCCTAATATTTATAGATTACTTTGCCTTAAATAACCTTATCAATCTGCTCAGGGAAAAAGTAGATCTTTATGTCTCTTTAAAAGAAATGAGGGAATTGAGTTTAATAGGAAAAAAATGAGATTTGGAAAAGTTATAACAAGAAAATACTTTCTAAACAGAACATATGCAGAATATATTATGGTGATTTTCTTTAATAACTTTTTTCATTTTAAAACGGTTTTATTTTTACAGAATTATTGCAAAGCTAAGATAGTTTTCATATAGCCACACCAAGGCCCCCTATTTTTAACATCTTACATTAATATATAAGATGTTTTTCTGAAGGTCATTCAAGAGCAGCTGCAGCACTACTTTGACAGGAAACTACCAGAAATTCAAGCTGGATGCAAAAGAGGATGTGGAACAAGGAATATTGTTGCGGATGTCAGATGGATCTTGGCTGAAAGCAGAGAATACCAGAAAGATGTTTACCTGTGTTTTGTTGACCATGCAAAGGCATTTGACTGTGTGGATCACAAAAAATTATGGATAGCATTGCTAAGAATGGGAATCCCAGAACACTTAACTGTGCTCATAAGGAACCTGTCCATAGACCAAGAGGCAGTCATTCAAACAGAATAAGGAGATACTGGGCGATTTAAAATCAAGAAAGATGTGCGTCAGGGTTGTATCCTTTCACCATTCTCATTCAATCTGTACGCTGAATAAACAGAAAAACTGGGGCCAGATGAAGAAGAATGCAGCATCAGGACTGGAGGAAAACTCATTAATAACCTGCAATATGCAGATGATACAACCTTGCTTGCTGAAAGCAAAGAGGACTTGAAGCACTTACTGATGACAATAAAAGACTACAGGCTTCAGTATGGATTACACCTTGTCTTAGTTATCTAGTGCCACTGTAACAGAAATACCACAATTGGATGGCTTTAACAAAGTGAAATTTATTCTCTCACAGTCTAGTAGGCAAGAAGTCCAAATTCAGGGAGCAAGCTCCAGGGGACAGCTTTCTCTCTGTGTCTGCTCTAGAGGAAGGTCCTTGTCATCAATCTTCCCTTGGTCTAGGAGCTTCTCCATGAAGGAACGCTGGGTCCAAAGGACGCATTTTGCTCTCAGCGCTGTTTTCTTGGTAATAGGAGGTCCCCATGTCTCTCTGCTAGCTTCTCTCTTTTATATCTCAAAAGAGGTTGACTTAAGACACAATCTAATCTTGTAGGTTGAGTCCTGCCTCATTATCATAAATGCTGCTAATCCCATCCCGTTAACATCAAAGAGATGGATTTACAACATATAGGAAAATCACATTATATGACAAAATGGTGAACAATCACACAATATTGGGAATCATTGCCTAGCCAAGTTGACTGATATTTTTGAGGGACACAATTCAATCCATGACACAACTCAACATAAAGAAAACAAAATCCTCACAACTGGACAATAAGCAATATCATGATAAACAGAGAAGACATTGAAGTTGTCAAGGATTTCATTTTACTTGGATCCACAATCAATGCCCATGGAAGCAGCAGTCAAGAAATCAAACGACATATTGCATTGGGCAAATCTGCTACAAAAGACCTCTTTGAAGTATAAAAAGCAAAGATGTCACTTTGAGGAGTAAGGTGCACCTGACCCAAGCCATGGTATTTTCAGTCGCCTCATATACATGTGAAAACTGGATAATGAATAAGGAAGATTGGAGAAGAATTGATGCCTTTGAATGATAGTGTTGGCGAAGAATGTTGACTATACCATGGATTTCCAGAAGAACAAACAAATCTGTCTTGGAACACGCACAGCCAGAATGCTCATTAGAAGCCAGGATGACAAGACTTCATTTCACATACTGTGGACATGTTATCAGGAGGGACCAGTCCCTGGGGAAGGACATCATGCTTCGTAAAGTAGATGGTCAGGGAAAAAGAGGAAGACCCTCAACGAGATGGATTGATGTAGTGGCTGAAACAATGGGCTCAAACATAGCAATGATTGTGAGGATGACGCAGGACCGAGTAGTGTTTCCTTCTGTTGTACACAGGATCGCTATGAATTGGAACCGACTCGACAGCACCTAACAACAGCAACAATTTCTTTGATGCTTTCGTGCATTCTTCATCAGGTATATCTACATTGTTTCAGAAGGAAAATCTATTTGAAAGAACTTCATACACTTTCGCCCTTCTTTTCATTCAAGATTCAAGTGTGTCAATGATAGTGTACTACATGGTTATGTGAAATTGATTTGTGGCACTCGATACTTCTGGAGCACTTCCGTCATTTACTTGTTTCCTCGTAATGCTTCTGGGATGAAGAACGGCTTGATAATCAGCATTTGGCAGTATTTGTTTTGCTGTGTTTTCAAAATCTTCTCTTAAATTATGTAAATACCCTGTTAATGACCGGTAGATATCTGTGCATGTCTTTTAATTTACTTCTGAATCTTAGAGAGCTTGACTTGTCTGATGAAAATGCTGCAATATATTATTCCACGTAACTACCATAAATACATACCCTAATGTCTACATTTTGTTGACAATATTTTCAGCTTCTTTTTTGGTATCTCTTTTTTGTACCTGTTTTTCAGCAGTATTTTCTAAGGCATCTAGAATCTGAGTGTACGATTCCAGGATTGCCTAAATATTTTTTAAGAAATATCATTGCCTAAATATTTTTTAAGAACTGCCTATTGGTGAGTAGAGGTGGCAAAAAATGTGTAGAGTAACTGAACAGTAGAAAAAAATATCATCTGCTTCTGGACCACAATCTATTGTGCTAAGTCTTACAAGAGTAAGTGAATGTGCAGCACACTGTATGGAAATGGCATATTTATTACCTTCTAGAAATTTTTTGGATGCCTTCATAACACCCTGACATATTGGCAGTATTGTCATAGAACTGGCCTCTGCACTTAGAAAAATGAGTTTTGCAAACTTCACATAAATAGTGAAGTCCTTGATTTGCAATTTCTAGTTTGCAATGGTAAACTGGTAAATGTGATAAATCGCTCAACAGATTTTCCATCTGTTTGAGGTAGGTATCTTAAGACAATATTTAGGTGATATGTATGAGAAAGATCAGGAGTGGAATCTAGAGATAAACTGAAATATTGATCTATACTTATTTCACTGAAGATAGTTGATGGACCTTTATCACTTACTAAGTTTATTGATTCTTCACACGTTGTTTTAGACACTTACAATAGGTTGTCCTTCCTGTGTTGCCATATTTTGAGATGTGGTCTTCTAAAAATGGATCACACTGATTAACAAGTTCAAGTAAACCAAAAAAAGTTCCATTTTTTGGGGACCCAAGCACTTCGTTTCTTCCCCAAAAAGATAGTCCACATTTAACGATTGTTAAAATGACAGCACCAACACATTGCAAAATGGCTTTTTAATACTGACATTCTTCATTAATTTGTGTTTCCAGTTCATAAGTTAAGGCAAAACCATGTCTTCAGTTTAAGCATGACAACATACAATTTCTGTGAATTGAACTGTTTTCATATTTGTTAGTGATATTTGAGTTGCACCAATTGCTAAATCCATCTGTAGCAAATCGAGAATTAAAATGATTTAGGACTGAATAGTTTGCAAACAAAACAATATATAGAGCCAACACATGGAGAATACAGTAGCCACTCCTTCTTATAATTTTCACCAGTAGCCTAGAAATATATTCTGGCTACTAAACCTTGTTTGTTTACCATCCAGAAATTTTTTACACGAATTTTCAAATAGTCCACCATGATTTTGACCATCACTTGGCCCTCTTTTCTCTTACTTTTAATACTTGATTGTGTATAAAGTTCCCATTTAACAATTTCTATGAATAATGTTCAGTGACATTGGTTACATTCTTCACAATATATCAGCATTCTTATTATTTCCATTTTTGTTGGTTTTTTTTTTCCATTAATCTTGCCTCCTTGTAAAAAATAAATTAATTTGTATTAATTTTGTTCTCCAGGTCTGAGATAGTCAAAAGAAATAGTACTTACAACGCAGTCGGAAATAACTTCATTCGTCATACATTTTTTGTTGGCGCACACTTCACAGATATCCAAGAGTGTTTTTTGTCTTGAAATAGTATTTTAAAAATTGTGCACTCACTTTCTGTCCTTTGATTCTGAATCTCCACAGTTCATTGGACTACTGCTGATTTCCAGTGGGGGCGAGAGCAATCACAAAGAGCATGATACAAATACAAAGGTATGCTTAGTCTGAAGACGTGTTTTGGTTTGCTTTGCGCAGGACCAGATAGTCCCTGAGTTACATGATTATAGTATCACTGATGCATTCTTATGTGGTCGACAAGAGAAAAGTGAATGTTAGGTTATACCCTATTGGTCCAAAATGAAAAGAAAAATACAATTGTTATCGTATACAAAATTTGTAAAATGGTATCAATTTCATTTAATGCCTTGCCAGCTCCTTTCTATTGTTGTGCTTGCTTTTCCTTGTGTCCTGTCCGCTTGGCATCTATGGGTCTTTCCTTTGGACAGCTGCTGCCCCTGTTTTGTTGAAGCCCTGCGCATGTGTTTACCTTGCTTATTGGGTAATCCATTCTCGTGCATTAATGACATACGTCTGGCAGTAACAAAAGCTGAGGTGCAAGGCAAGAGTAATGCTGGATGTGATGATTACAGTTATGTGTCAGCTTGGCTGAGCCATGATTCTCAGTGGTTTGGTAGTTATATAAAGATGTAATTTGACAGTTATGTAAATGATTTAGTCATCCTCCATTTTGTGGTTTGACGTGGGCATCCTCCATTATTGCATAACACTTATTTTCACCTAACGACCTGGTCTTTGGAAACTAATCATGTTAATAAGTGAGGACTGGGTGTACTTATAAACATTCATACAAAATTTTTTTTATGCAAAATACATCTATGAAAATAAAATGTTCAAAAGATGAACAGTAAGGGCACTTTCATTCTCAAACAGCTAAAATATATTATAAAATACCTAATTATAGTGAAAATGCTTATTTAAGTACTGAATACTATATGATTTAAATATTTTTGAAATACAGTAAAATAGACTAAGTATTGATTATACACAATAAAAACGATTTTTGAAAGTATCTTTTTAGCTTCTAGTTTAGTTCTCTCAGCTTTCTTGGAATGACATTTAGTAGACAGAAAAAACTGTTTCAATATGTGCAGAAAGATTTGCTGATGGTGATTTTGCAAGGAATTTAGAAAGGAGATAGAGTAGGTGATTCTGCTGCTGATTCAAGAGTGTCTTACCAACACTTCTGGAAATCTGGGCAGAGAATGTTTCTTGATATAGAAGATCAGTGATATGCTGTATTTCTTATAACTTCTATGAAACTGTGAACTTTCTGTTTTAACTTGGATAATAGGAATATTTTAATATTGCTCTTCGTCTTATATTTTAGCTATTTCTCCATTTTTCCCCTGGTGACCCTTCAATTTCCAGATGATATCTTTTTTCCTCCATTTTGAGAACTCATGTTTTAGCCACAGTTGTTGATGGTATATATCCACATTTCATAAACGTTTGTTCTTTTTTTTTTAAACAGTTATCACAGAGTAAGCTAATATTGTATAACAAGCAACTGATTAAAGCTAAAGTTTAATAAATTAGCGTGCTTAATCATTTTAATAAAGATCCCTGGTGGCACAGTGGTTAAAGTAATTGACTGCTAACCAAAAGTTCAGTGGTTCAAAACCACCAGTGTCTCCGTGGGAGAAAGATGTGGCAGTCTGCTTCCATAGAGATTTACAGCCTTGGCAACCCTATGGGGTCGCTATGAGTCAGAACTGACTCGATGGCAGTGGGATTGTTTTTTTTTTTTGGAATCATTTTAATCTTCACCTCAATTGCATAATATCAGCACTTTTACTTTGTTGTTATTGTTATGTTCTATCGAGTCAATTCTGATGCATAGTAACTGTATATGATGGAGTAGAACTAGGGTTTCCTAGGCTATAATCTTTATGGGAGCAGATCACCAGGTCTTTTATCCTGAGGAGCAGCTAGGGGGTTTGAACTGCTGACCTTTCAGTTAGCATCTGAGCTCTTAACAACCGTGCTACTAGGGTTCCTTATTTTTACTTTACCACTATAATTATAAAAATTTTCTAAAAAGTAAGTTAGTACTTAAACAGTACTTACTGTACACAAAATTTTGCTAAGTTGGGTACTTTTCTTTTGAGGCCCTATAGCATCACATGCTTAAATTTCTTGAAATTTTTATTACATATCATTAAAATTGTTTATTTTCCTGACTAGCTTCACCTCTAGACTCTGAGTGCTCCTTGAGGACTGCAATGTTTATTTCGTCTGTACATTGCTACTAAATACCAGTTACTGGTAATACAGTTCATAACTCAGTGTTTGCTTGAGGTAGTACTGATGATAGTCTATATTATTTATAAGATACCTAGTATGTTCCAAGCATTGTGTTGGGTAAATACACACTATACATGTGTTCATCTTATAAATCAATTATAGCTAGCCCTCACAAAACCCCACAGTATCAGTGTTACACGTTTCACATAAGAAAACTAAAGCTCCCTCCACTCTGCCATGCTGGCCAATGACACCTGAAACCAAAACCAGTTGCCTTAAATTGATTCTGACTCAGCAACCCTATAGGACGTAGGGTTTCCAAGGAGTGGCTGGTGGATTGCCACAGCCGACATTTTGGTTACCAGCTGAGCTCTTAACCACTACACCACCAGGATTCCCTGGTCAACGAAAGACAGTTTGAATGAATGGTATAGAATGTGTTCAACCCCTCAGGGATTATAGCTCCTTGCTCTTAACTTTTCTCTTAACCTTTCTTGTCCTCCTCCTAATTTAAGAATTTAAGATATGCTTTTTAGAAAGAACTCTATACTTTTTCAGTTGAGCTTAAAATTTATGGCTTTTTGTTCAAAACTGGTTTTGTTATTTCTAGGTAGTTGAAGCCCTTATTATCTCACTGGTGAATTCCTGAAATTTATTGGAACTCAGGTGTGCGTTCACACACACACTATAGAAAGTTTGGCAGTCTCCATTATAATAGACACGTAGCCATTCAGGTACAGACTACATTTCCCAGTCTGCTTTGCAGCTAGGTGAGACTATGTGACTGCATTTAGTATGTGCATCTATAAGTGATGCCTACAACTTCCAGGTCATCTTCTAAAAGAAGAAGGTGTTTATCCTGGACCTTGTTTTTTTTCCCTTCCCACAGGCTAGAATGGGAATGTAGAGGTGGTCACCTTCAACATTACAGATAGAGACAATGTTCATGATGATGGTGGAGCAATAAGATAGAAGGAACTTGTGTCCCTGAATAACCTCATGGAAGCGAGTTACCCTGCTGCCCTATATTGCTCACCTCTGGACTACTATATGAGAGAAAGATAAATATCTATCGTATTTAAGCCACTGTATTTTGGCCTATCTTAACTTACAGAAGCTTAATACATACATATATATTAAATATAATGTATATGTAATATATTTCTTAATCATTAAAATAATATTTTAATTCCATGTTTGGAATGGAATGTAGCTTTTCTTTTTCATCTTGAAACAACAAGGCTGTGTATTGTTCTTGCTGAGGAAGAGACAGAGAAATATCTAGTTTGATTTATATCTGCAGTACAGCATCCAAAACCCTCTACCCTCATCCCTAATCCATTGTCAGAGATCCTATACAATATTTGCTATAATAGATTTTAACTCTGGACTACCAAGGCAGAACTTGAAAGTTTAACTTTACTATTCATTATAATAGGAGTACCTGACTAGTGCAAATGGTTAATGCATTCGACTGGTAACCAAAAGGTTAGAAGTTCAAGTCCACCCAGATGCACCTCAGAAGAAAGGCCTGGTGATCTATTTTCAAAAAATCAGCCACTGAAAACCTTATGGAGCACAGATCTACTCTGATGCACATGGGGTTACCATGAGTCAGAGTTGACTCAATGGCAAATGGTAAACTGATATTCATGGTAAGGAAGTATAGTATGGAAATCCACTTTAAGTGAAAAGGGAAAATTCTCATACAGGTTGCTTATAATAACTGAAGCTAGGGGAATAAATTTTAAGCTAGGAATTATGTGTAGATTTGATAATTATATTCTACTGTGAACCTTGCTTCTTTCCATTTATCTCTTCTCTTTTCCCTAAGTCAACTCTTTAAAACATGTTTGTAGTTTGCAATGCACTAGAATTACAGCAAAAGCTACAGACAATTATAAAGTCTGTGCTGAATGCACCAGAGGTCAAAATTCCATTTTATTTCTAAGTAATTAAAAGATCATAAAAGTTTTGACTAATTGATATTTATTTCAGAATAAGCTACTCAAGAAGAGTTTGATTTAGACAACATATAAGAAATAATATCATTTAATTGTCCATCACCAGCTGCAAAACATTTTTCAATTCTTGGAAGAATAGTTGAGGTTTAAAAAAAAAATCTCAAGTATTCCACACATTTTTTTTTTTTGCATGATTTTAAACCATAGAAAACACTTCAATTCATCTGAAAAGAAAAAAAAAGATGTTGGTCATATTTGTTTCAGTAATAAAATTATGAAAATGTAGACTTTTATCATTCTTGGTACGCTGAATATATAGAATATGCAACAAATGAATTGTCAGATATTTTTCTAGCTTTTATTTAAATTATTCTAAGCTACATTAAAATTTATTCCACTATTATGTAAGCAGTGACAACTACTTTTTATGATATTCAAAATGACCTATTTATGTATTCTCACTGGACAAACCTAGAAGAATGCATTAACCCAGAAGTTAACAATTGACTAACTGAGCATTTCAAAATTGATAACTTTAGAGTAAATGCTAAAATATAAAAATATCTGAGATTGCTGACAACATTTGTTTCTCTTCATTCATTTTAATCATAGACTTGTAATCATTGAGGCAAATAGTCATCCTTTCTTGGAATATAGTCTTTGATAGTAAGTTAAATTTATTGTGACTATGTGTGTGTTCATGTGTATGTGTGTTTTGGGGTTACGAGTCTATAGGAAATGAAACCAAGGACTCGTTTATTGTTCATTTACTACGATCTAGTCATTTGTTTCCTTGTTTATCTCATGAAAACTCTGAAAAATAGCATTTTTCAAACTGAAAACCACGGGTATATTCTTGTCGGAGGTGGAATTCTACAAGTCATTGGCGAGCATTTAAAACTTTTGTGTTTCCATTTTCGTATTACAAATTAATATAAGTGTATTTTACATCATGTAGATATCTATCTTATAATCAAATATATTTGTGCTTACAATCACAAGGTCATTATTAGTTTTATTTCAACTGTCCTGGGTTAATGAGTAAAGAACCCAGGTCAGCTTGCAACATAGATGATGTATTTGCGGTAATTGAAAGCCAGATCACTTTAGGGAAAACTATATAGATAAGTTCACTTCAGTTCAGGAACAATAATATATTAGCAGAATGGGGTCCACATACACAAAATAATATGGGCATGACTTCCACAGAAGAACCTGTGACACAGCAGTCTATATCACTTTTTGAGTGATGATGTTATTTCATTAAGACATCATCTATCACATTAAACTAATGATGTGATTTGAGTTTACTAATTCGATGATTTTTCTGTACTCATTTTGAAAATTTTCTTTGATTTCATGATGTTCAAGAAATATAAACTTCAGGAGGATATACTGAATTTCATATGGATAAGTAAGTAAAATTATAATAAAATTAAGTCAAATCAGCAGTCCAGTGAGAAATTATTTTCCTTAAACGTGTTGCATACATAATTAATATTAGGGAAACACCCTCATTTCAGATGAGAAAACTAAGTCAGAGAGTTTAAGAGCCTTGGCTTCAGTTAAACCTGTTGCCATCCGGTCAATTCCAACTCACAGCAACCATATAGGGCAGAGAACTGCCCCATATGGTTTCCAAGGCTATAATCTTTACGGAAGCAGGCTACCACATCTTTCCCCCACTGAATGGCTGGTGAATTTGAACTGCTGACCTTTTGATTGGTAGCTGAGCACTTAACCACTGCACCACCAGCGCTCCTTTGACTTCAGTTACATAGCCAGAAATGGAGGCACTGAGTTCAAATCCAGATTTTCTGAGTATAAAGCCTTCATAATGAGGAGGCATTGGTGGTTTAGTGGTAGAAGTCTCACCTTTTACGTGGGAGACCCAGATTCAATTCCTGGCCAATGCACCTCACACCCAGCCACCATCACCTGTCTGGCAGTGGAGGCTTGCATGTTGAAGTATGCTGAATAGGTTTAAGCTGAACTTCCAGACTAAGAAGGACTAGGAAAAAAGTCCCGGTGATAGACTTCCAAAATCCAGTTAATGAAAACCCTATCGATCACAAGGGTCCAATCCAAAACGGATCATGGGAATGGCCCAGGACTGGGCAGCTTTTCATTCTGTTGTGCATGGGGTTGCCATGAGTCAGGGAGTGACTTGACAACAGCTAACAACAACAACAAAGCCTTCAGGCAACAAGGGAAGTGAAAGACCCTATCCCGAAAGAGTTTATTAGAGGTTCCTGTCTGTCACACAACAACTGTGGGCTAACTTTGATTTAAGTTCTTCTAGAACATCTATAAAGTTGAACTAAACTAGGCACATTTTAACACTGGACATTTAAAAGGAGGGGTTTGGGGTGGAGGAGGAGTTGAGTCAATGTGCAGGAAAAGAAAACTAAAAAATTGGACAAATCTCCTACACCTCTGTTCTTCCACTCATAGCCTCTGGATAAAAGACTCTCAGGGTCCAGGTAAGCTTCCCCTTGAGATGCATGTGGCATTTGGAAGACATAAAGTTAATTGTTTTCTTGGACCATGATGGCTCAGCCTGGGTCCAGTCCATTCTTGGAAGAGCTGGAAGACTCAGGATGAACCTAGATATACCATTTTTTATCCCAGCTTGGGAGGCTAAAAAATCAAAAAACATTGTTTAAAAAATATTCTACTAAAAGGAGTCTATCACAAGATAGCAAGGGAACAGGTTCAGAAACGTAATTTTTTAACATAATAATGGTAACTGATTTTTCAATAGTGCTTAATAAAGGACATTTGTTATTTCACTTAATTCTCATATCAAACCTGTGAGGTAAATGTTATTGTAATCCACAACGCAGATAACCTTTGTAGAGATCAGAAGCTTGCCCATAATTTGTCTTTTCCTAGCTGTCTGTCTGTCTATGGTTCCCTTCTCTCAAATTCTTAAGGCCACATGAGTTCTGCTCAATTTCATCTTGATTTAGTCCTGGCTCCCCCGCCTCCACCCCTAGCCCCTCTTTATGCAACTGAGCTCTGTAGAGGGAGAGGCCCAAGCAATCCTTTCTCCCAGGGCCGAGACCTACCTATACTTTCTCTTTCCTTCTGGGCTGAGCTTTGCTGAGCACAGAAAAATCATTTGTTAAGAGACAGAAAATTATATAATCTGAAATAATGTTTCTAACTAGGCAACCCACAGATTAATCAGTATTTCTGTGTTGTTGTTGTGTTTTTTTTTTCTTTCCTCTGTGATAGGAGGAAAAAAGACCTACTTACCTAAGTCTTGTTGTTGTTAGTTTCCACAGAGTCAGCCCCCAACTCATGGTGATCCCATGCACAGCAGGATGAAATGCTGCGCAATCCTGGGCAATTCCCATGATCATTTGCAGATCAGACCATTGTGATCCATGGTTTTCGCAGGCTGATTTTCAGAAGTAGATTGCCCTGCCTTTCTTCCCTGTCTGTCTTAGTCTGAAAGCTATGCTGAAAGCTGTTTAGCATCCTAACAAAACACAAGCTTCCACTGACAGACAGATGATGGCTGTGCATGAGGTGCATAGGCCAGGAATCAAACCCAGGTCTCCAGTATGGAAGGCAAGAGTTCTACCACTGAGCCAACACTAACCTGGCTGGGCTATAAACCAAACCCAAACCTGCTGCCGTCAAGTCAATTCTGACTGATAGCAACCCTATAGGACAAAGTAGAACTGCTCTATAGGGTTTCCAAGGAACGACTGGTGGATTCGAACTGCCAACCTTTTGGTTAGCAGCTGTAGCTCTTAAACACTGTGCCACCAGGGCTATGCTACAGTACCCAGTTATTCAATTAAACACTAATCTATGTTGCTGTGAAGATTTTTTTGTAGACGTAGTTAGCATTTAAAATTAATTTACTTTAAGTAAGAGAGATTATCTTTGATAATATGGGTGTGCCTCATCCACTCAGTTGAAAGGCCACAGAGCAAAACTGAGGTTTCCCTGAGGAAGAGGAAATTCTGCCTCAATACTATAGCAGCAGCTTCTGCATCAGTTTCTAGTCTGTCAGTCAACCCTATGGATTTTGGATTTCCCAGCACTGACAAGAGTGTAAGCCAATTCCTTGAAATAAATCTATGTATCCATCTATATATCTATGTACCTACCTATCATTTATCTATCTGCCACCTCCTACTGGTCCTATTTCTCTGGAGAACTCTGACTGACACAGTAGTGATAAGTGCTATGATGACAAATAAAGCAGGTGAGAGAGAACGATGGGAGGGTCATGGACGTGGGTGGCTATTTTATATAGAATTATGAGCAAGTACTATGCATAGAGGTGACATTTAAGTAGAGATATGAATTTAGGGAGTGTTCCAGGCATCCTTAACATCAGGTACAAAGACTACAGGAGAAGCCTAGTAGGTGTATTTGGGAAGAGCAGGAAAGCTAATGTGGCTGTCTCACTGAGCCTTGTTGGGAAGTGGAGTAAACAAAGGTGAAAGGATGAGGGACAGGTCAGAAAAGCCTTATGATAATCTTTAATTTCTAAGAATCTATACTATAGAGCTAGAATGTTAAACAAACTATAGGTTATTTTACTGTTGGCTTTTCTTCCAATAGTTTTCTTTCAAATCAGTCATCTAATGGTGGGTTTTAATCCTGCAGCACTTATCCCAGCCAGGGCAGATTGAATAATCAGAGGTGACATTGCTACCTTAAAAAATCATCTCTTCTTCAATTTAAAAGAGAATTGAATGGATATAAATTTGTGAGTTTTGACTTGCATTGTCCAAAATTTCTTGAGAATAAAAATCCATTAATCTCCAGGTATATGTAACACCATCATAATATGCATATTTTAAGTTTAATTCTTAGAATTAAAAATATTCTCTGTAGAGTTTTCCCTTAGCTTTTTGCTTTGATAGGTAGTTTAAATGTCACTCCGAGTAGCTAAAGCAAAAGGAAGAAATGATGAAGTAAAAAAAATGAACAGAAGATTCCAAAGGGTGGCTTGAGAAGACAAAGTAAAGTATTATAATGACATGTGCAAAGAGCTGGAGATAGAAAACCAAAAGGGAAGAACACGCTCGGCATTTCTCAAGCTGAAAGAATTGAAGAAAAAATTCAAGCCTCAAGTTGCAATAGTGAAGGATTCTATGGGGAAAATATTAAATGATGCAGGAAGCATCAAAAGAAGATGGAAGAAATACACAGAGTCATTATACCAAAAAGAATTGGTTGAAGTTTAACCATTTCAAAAGGTAACATATAATCAGGAGCCGATGGTACTGAAGGAAGAAGTCCAAGCTGGCCCGAAAGCACTGGCGAAAAACAATGCTCCAGGAATTGATTATCAATTGAGATGTTTCAACAAACGGAAGCAGCACTGGAAGTGCTCACTTATGCATGCCAAGAAATTTGGAAGACAGCTACCTGGCCAACTGACTGGAAGAGATCCATATTTATGCCTATTTCCAAGAAAGGTGGTCCAACCAAATGCGGAAATTATTGAACAATATAATTCATATCACACGCAAGTAAAATTTTGCTGAAGATCATTCAAAAGTGGCTGCAGCAGTATGTAGACAGGGAACAACCAGAAATTCAGGCTGGATTCAGAAGAGGACATCGAATCAGGGATATCATAGCTGATGTTAGATGGATCCTGGCTGAAAGAAGAAAATATCAGAAAAATGTTTACCTGTGTTATGACTATGTGTTATGACTATTTGACTGTGTGTATCATAACAAATTATGAATAACATTGCAAAGAATGGGAATTCCAGAACACTTAATTGTGCTCATGAGGAACCCTTACATAGATCAAGAGGCAGTTGTTCAGACAGAACAAGGGGATACTGCACGGTTTAAAGTCAGGAAAGGTGTGCATCAGGGTTGCATTCTTTCACCGTACTTATTCAATCTGTATGCTGAGCAAATAATCTGAGAAGCTGGACTATATGAAGAAGAATGGAGCATCAGGATTGGAGGAAGATACATTAACAACCTGTTTTATGCAGATGACACGACCTTGCCTGCTGAAAGTGAAGAGGACTTGAAGCACTTCCTGATGAAGATCAAAGACCGCAGTCTTCAGTATGGATTACACCTCAACATAAAGAAATCTAAAATCCTCACAACTGGACCAATAAGCAACATCATGATAAATGGGGAAAAGATTGAAGTTGTCAAGGATTTCATTTTACTTGGATCCACGATCAACACCCATGGAAGCGGCAGTCAAGAAATCAAAAGACACATTGCACTGGGCAAATCTGCTGCAAAACACCACTTTAAAGTGTTGAACAGCAAAGATATCAACTTGAAGACTAACGTGCGCCTGACTCAAGCCATGGTATTTTCAATCACATTACATGCATGTGAAAGCTGGACAATGAATAAGGAAGACCAAAGAAGAATTGATGCCTTTGATTTGTGGTGTTCGTGAAGAATATTGAATATACCATGGACTGCTAAAAGAACAAACAGATCTGTCTTGGAAGAAGTACAACCAGAATGCTGCTTAGAAGCAAGGATGGCAAGACTCTGTCTTACATACTCTGGACATGTTGTCAGTAGGGTTTAATCCCTGGAGAAGGACATCATGCTTGGTAAAGCAGAGGGTCAGTGAAAAAGAGGAAGACCTTCAAGAAGATGGATTGACACAGTGGCTGCAACAATGGGCTCAAGTATAACAATGATTGTGAGCATGGTGCAGGACTGGGCAGTGTTTTGTTCTGTGGTACATAGGGTCGCCATGAGTCGGAACTGATTCGACAGCACCTAACAACAACAACAACAGGTAGTTTAAATATTGTCTTAGTTACCCAGTGCTGCTATATCAGAAATACCACAGGTGGATGGCTTTAACAAACAGAAATTTATTCTCTCACAGTCTAGGAGGCTAAAAGTCTGAATTCAGGATGCTAGCTCCAGGGGAAGGCTTTCTCTCTCTGTCAGCTCTGAAGGAAGGTCCATGTCGTCAATCTTCCCCTGGTCTAAGAGCTTCTCATCTCACAGACCCCAGGCCTAAAGGATGCTCTATGCTCCCAGTGCTTCTTTCTTGGTGGTATGAGGTCACCTAAATCTCTCTGCTCACTTCTGTCTTTTATATCTCAAAAGAGATTTGTCTAAGACACAACCCAGTCTTGTAGACTGAGTCCTGCCTGATTAACATAACTGCCTCTAATCCTGCCTCTTTAACATCATAGAGGTAGGATTTACAACACATAGGAAAATCACAACAGATGACAAAATGGTGGACAATCACACAATACTGGGAATCATGGCCTAGCCAAGTTGACACTTATTTTGGGGGGCACACAATTCAATCCCTGACAAATGTATAATTAAAATACTGAATATGAGTGTTAAAAAGTGGTATTCTTCCCTAGACATTATCCTGTGTCTCTCAAATTCCTTCTCACATCTTCTCTGTCTGCTTTTTTTTTTTTTGAAAGTATACCAACCTCAGTAAATCACAATTTGTCTGAACTTCAGAAACTATTGCCTTGAATTGTTACATAAAATAACAGAATTAAAGGCAATTTGTCATTCTCCAAAAAAGTGTGGTCTATTACCTCTGAATTAATTTGGGAATGAACATTTCTTTCTGCTTCTAGTGGCTTTTAATCTTTGTCACAACTTTTATATTCTCCTTTAGTTTTGTACAGATCACTCAGAGGACGTCTATGTCATTTGAGTCTCTCACACAGGAATATCTACAAACACATTATCCTGTTACGTTAAAGTCATGTGGGGAATCTAAGGAAACCATTCCAAATTGTCTCCATATTTGTATGACTATGAAGACTACTCTGGGTCACTATAGCAATAGAAAAATAGTTAAAAATAACACATCCAAATCAAGGGAATTATCTGATTATGTATGGGGAAATAGTGATTCCACCAATCATCCTGACTGAGGTTCCAGCTCTCTAGATAGATCTTTGACTCTTCCCATAGCCAGCTGGCCATGCACATCCTGCCTTCCCTATCCTGCATGCCCTCACACCCTGCCAATAATGTTGAGGTTCTTGGAGGTACCCTCTGAGACCATTATTAAATTGTTGTCTCAGCTGCAAACCCACCCGGCTATATCCGGCTTTGTGATGATAGGGCCAGGACTTTGCAAGGCACGTTTCTATTTTGACAGGGATTCATGGTAAAATCTGCCAGTAGGGGGCGCTAGAGCAGATGGGAAGGCTGGAGGAAGGGGAAGGGATTTGCTCTTTCCTGTTTGCTTCTTCTGCCTCTTTGCTTCCTGTTTCTGTTTACTTCCTGTCCTTCTTCTTCACTCAACAATGGCAATTCCTTCCAGTATCAGCAGTTTGCAGTTTTTCCAACATTCTCAGTAAGGGAGGCTGAATTATAACTTGCCCCGCAGCCTCTAGTGTACGCGTTTTCTCAGTTATTCAAACAAATGCTAGTCTAGATGCTTCTGAAAAGACTTTTTTATAGATATAATTAAGGTCCGAAATCAATTGACCTTAAGATGAGGAGTATATCCTTGGTGGGTCTGGCCTGTATATTAGGTGAGCCCTTAAAATAAACAAGGTTCTTCCTGCCAAGAGACATTTGAAACACAAGAGGATTCAATGCAAGGGAGATTCTCAGTTGCTGGCTTTGAAGACGAAGGGGGTCACATAGCAAGGAATGAGGGTGGCCGCTAGAAGCTGAGAGTGGTCCCCAGTTGACAGCCAACAAGAGGAGAGAGACCTCAGTTCTACAACTGCAAAAACATGAACTCTGCCAATGATCAGTAAGTTTGGAAGGCAATCCTAAACTTTGGATGAGATTGCAGATCCTGCTGGCACATTGATTTCATCCTTGTAAGCAAGACTTCAGACCGACAGAGCTGTAAACTAACAAATGGGTATTGTTTTAAGCCGCTGAGTTTGTAATGACTTGTTACACAGCAATAGAAAACTAATACACTAGCCTACACATGTCTCTTATTTGCATTTCCAGTACTAACTAGTTGTTACCCAACCTCAGAGGTTTGGGGGACTCTTCTTGAAGCTCAAGACAATAGCAATAACCAAGCAGTGTCCTTCCTCAGAGGCCTGAATTTGCAGTTCCTCAGGTCTTTTCTTTAAGCTTCTCAGTTTTAACAATCTCATTTCTTCCCCTTTTCTCTCAGTCTTAGGGCTAGTAGCTGCTTTGTGCTTTTGCTACCTCCATATCACCATAGTGTTCCCTTTAGGCATTTTCTAGTTTTTCAATACTGATTATAAATTCCTTACATTAACTTCTCTCTGTTAAAATAACTGGTGTGATTTCTCTCTCCTGAGTGGATCCTGACAGATGCACCATCTGTCTTAGTTACCTAGTGCTGCCATAACAGAAATACCACAAGAGGGTGGCTTTAAAGAACAGAAATTTATTTTCTAACAGTGCAGGAAGTCAGAAATCTGAATTCAGGGTATGTCTCTAAGGGGAGGTCCTTCCTTGTTTCTTCTGGCTTCTAGTAGCTGCCAGTAATCCTTGGCATTCCTGGGCTGGTAGATGCATCTGTCTCCATTGTCTGTCTTCCCCTCTCCTATCCCTTCCCCCAACCCTGGCCCATGTGTCTATTCTGCTGTTTTTATAACTCAGAAGTGATTAGATTTAGGACCCACCCTCTTCTGGTATTAACTCATTAACATAACAAAACAAAATCCCTATTTCCAAACAGGCCTGTATTTATGGCTACAGGGGTTAGGATTTTAACATATAACTTGGGAGGGAAGGGCACAATTCAATTCACAATAGCATACTTACTCTTACTGTCTTCTCATTCTATCTGCTTCTCTTTGGTCAATGTTATTCTGCATGATAAAAAAAAAAACAAAAACAAAAAAACCATGGCAGTGGAGTAGATTCCAACTCGTAGTGATCCTATAGGACAGAGTAGAACTGCCCCACTGGGTTTCCCAGGAGCAGCTGATGGATTCGAACTGCTGTCCTTTTGGTTAGCAGCCAGTCTCTTAACCACTACACCACCAGGGCTCCATTGTACACTTCTAGCACATGTGTCTCTCTTTTTCCATATATGAACTTTCAACTATACTGACCATCTCCACTAGGTTGTTCCACAAGAACCTCCACTAATCTTGTTGTCTCAACCAGAAATCAAATGACTCCTTCCCCCATCCTCTCCTCTCCACCTCATCTAATCAGTTTTTGTCTTATTTCTATCTCCTGGTTTCTCTTGTGTCTTTTTTTCTTAATTCCTTATGGCACAGAAGACAGTTTATTGTGAGAAGAAAATGAGAATTGAAATGAGATAGACATGTCTCAAATCTGGCTTGCTTATTTTATGGCTGTTGAGACTCAAGGCTGAGTACCATGCAATCTCTCTGAGCCTCAGCTCTTACTTTTTCTTTATTTTATTTTATTGTTTTACTTTAAGTGAAAGTTTACAATTCAAGTTAGTCTCTCATACAACAATTTATACATACATAGTTAAGCGACCGTAGTTGCTCTCCCTATATTGTGACAGCACCTTCCTCCTTTCTACCCCCAGATTTCCCGTGTCCATTCAACCATCTCTTGACCCTCTCTGCCTTCTCATTTCACCTCTGGACAGAAGCTGCCCATTTAGTCTCATGTATCTACTTGAGCTACGAAGCACACTCTTCACGAATATCATTTTATGTCCCATAGGGCAGTCTAATCTTTGTCTGAAGAGTTGGCCTCAGGAATGGTTTTAGTTCTGGGTTGACAGAGAGTCTGGTGGCATTGCTTTCATGGGCTCCTCCAGTCTCAGTGAGACCATTAAGTCTTATCTTTTCACTAAAATTTGAGTTCTGCACCCCACTTTTCTCCTTGAGCCTCAGCTTTTTCTATTGCAAAATTAGATAATAATTCCATCATCCCAAGTTTATTTTGAGTAATAAAAGGAGAATGGATGTAAAGTACCAATAGTGGTGTCTTTCACAATTAGATACTCAAATATTAATTTCATTCTCCTCTCCTTTGCCAGAACCTGTGTAAGGGAGAAACCTATCGGAGAAGGAAAATTAAAATATTCTCCACTACTAGAGACCAATAGAAAAGTGATAAGACTGCACCCTATCAAAGGCAGAAAACTTGTGAGACCTGGAAAAACAAGGCAGTTCCATCGAGTTCTGTATTTCACAGATTTCACTGTAATTTTCTCCTATCACAATTATTCTCCTATTGGTTATCCACACTACTTTCAAAGATACTTTTCTATCTACTAAATTATCATGTTATTCCTTCGGTTGCCTCCTATAGCCTACTGAAAGTGTCCAAACATATCAACTTGAACACCAGGCTTTTCTTGACCTGGACCCAAGATAACCATCTTTTACCATCTTTTATTCTCTATGCTATGCTGTTCTCTATCCATGCTACAGTTATACCACAGTTTTGCTAATGCTGTTTGCTCTGTTCTCAAATGCTCTCCTCATGCTGTCTGTTCCAGCTACCTCCCACCTCTACCTCCTACCCCTAACTTAGAAAATCCTACTTATCATTTAAGACTTGGCTCAAACTGTTTTTGACAATGGAGCTTTGGGAATGTGGTTTTAGTTCCTGAATCCAAACACCCACTTGTCATCCTCCTTGAAGTTCCTTATAAAAGTGAGGGACCTTTATATTTTTTTTGAATTTTTTCTCATACAAAAATTTATACATACATTGTTACGTGACTGTAAATGCTGTCCCCATACTGTGACAGCACACTCCTTCTTTCCAACCCTGATTCCCCATGTCCATTCAACCAGCTACTAACCCTCTCTGCCTTCCCATCTCACCTCTGGACAGAAGCTGCCCATTTAGTCCCTTGTATCTGCTTGAGCTAAGAGGTGAGGGACCTTTATAAAGAATAAATTATAGCCAAATGGGAAAATATGATTATTTTAATTGCTGAGAATGCACATTTCATTTTCCATTGTCTCTGATGAGCTGGGATATAGCCTATAGTTTCGAATAAGAGGGGCTCCTACTCCATTTCTGGAATCTAGAATATCTGATACATCAGAGAGTTGAAAGGGGCTATATTACCATGCCTACCTCATAGGAACAGGTAGTGAAAAGAAGGAAATCGAAGGTAGGCCATGAGCATAGCCTATGCCTTCTACAACTCAGGAAATGCCCCACTAGAAAGCAGGACCCAATGAGTATTCTGGTATCTGACTAATAAGGTTAACAACTCCTTTCTTAGAAAGTTACTAAGACATGGCTAGATAAAGACAGAAGCTTGGGCAGAGTTCTCTCCTCCCTGTGGGCAGAGGGGAACATATGAAAGGGCAAAAATCCCCCTCCTAACAAAATACTCAACTATTACATCTTCTGAAAATAATATTTTTGGCTTCCTAGCAATCTCAAACATGCCTTACTCCAATGTTCATACTTGTCCCTACCTTTCATGACTTGCCCCTAGCTCTGCTCTAGCACCTGTTGCTGTAATTGTTTGTTTGCAGTTCTATTTTCCTACTAGATATAGAACTCACAGTACAGCTGATCTTTTTTTTTTCAACGTTAAGGGTGAATCCTACTTTTTCATTTTTCTAATTCCAGTTCTATTAAAGTAAGCGCTCAAAAAATACTTGTTGAATGCACAAATTGACTGAACAGTGAAACTTCAGACAGACCATCTGAAATTCCTCTCTACTTATTATGTGAGTCTGTGTTTGTTTTTTGTTTTCTTTCTCCTTGGCAAGAGTGAAACAAACATTAACACCTACCATTTCCAGCTACTTTGAGGGGATGAACTTAAACAGGATCTTATATTTTTCACTATAGGACAGAGTAGAACCGCTTTATGTATAGGACTTCCAAGGCTGTAATCTTTATGGAAGCAGACTGCCGCATCTTGCTTCCACAGAGGGGCTAGTGGGTTAGAACTACCAACCTTTTAGTTAGCACCCGAGTGCTTAACCATTGCACCACCAGGGCTTGCTAAAAGTGAAGAGGGCTTGATGTACTTACTGATGAAGTTCAAAGACTACAGCCTTCAGTATGGATTACTCTTCAACATAAAGAAAATAAAAATTCTCTTTATAGTAGCCCCTAAAAAAATAAAATACTTAGGAATAAATCTAACCAGGGATGTAAAAGACCTATACAAAGAAAGCTACAAAACACTACTGCAAGAAACCCAAAGGGATCTACATAAATGGAAAAACATACCATGCTCGTGGATAGCTAGACTCAACATTGTGAAAATGACAATTCTACCCAGAGCAATTTACAAATACAATGCAATTGTGATCCAAATACCAGCAACATTCTTTAAAGAGATGGAAAAACTAATCATTAACTTTATATGGGAAGGGAAGATGCCCTGAATAAGTAAACCACTATTGAAGAAGAAGAATAAAGTAGGAGGACACACACTACCTGACCTCAGAACCTACTATACAGCTATGGTAGTCAAAACAGACTGGTGCTGGTACAATGGCAGATGCATTGACCAATGGAACAGAATCGAGAATCCAGATGTAAATCCATCCATCTATGGTCACCTGATCTTCGACAAGGGCCCAAAGTCCATCAAATGGGGAAAAGACAGCCTTTTTAACAAATGGTGCTGGCAAAACTGGATGTTCATCTGCAAAAAAATGAAACAGGACCCATATCTCACACCATATACAAAAACTAGTTCAAAATGGATCAAAGACCTAAATATACAGCCAAAAACTATAAAGTTCATAGAAGAAAAAATAGGATGAACACTAGAGGCCCTAATACATGGTATTAACGGGATACAAACCATAACCATCAACACACAAACTCTAGAAGATAAGGTGGGTAACTGGGATGTTCTAAAAATCAAACCCTTATGCTCATTAAAAGACTTTATTGAAAGAGTACAAAGAGAACCTACAGACTGGGAAAAAACTTTTGGACATTACGAGTCAGACAAAAGTCTAATCTCTATAATCTACAAGAAAATCCAACACCTCTACAACAAAAAGACAAATAATCCAATTAAAAATTGGGCAAAGGAAATGAACCAGCACTTCACCAAAGAAGACATTCAAGCAGCCAACAGACACGTGAGGAAATGCTCGCGATCACTAGCCATTAGAGAAATGCAAATTAAAACCACAATGAGATACCATCTCACCCTGGCATTGCTGGCACAAATCAAAAACACTGGAAATAACAAATGTTGGAGAGGCTGCAGGGAGATCGGAACCCTTATGCACTGCTGGTGGGAATGCAAAATGATACAACAGTTTTGGAAAATGATATGGCGCTTCCTTAGAAAGCTAGAAATAGAAATACCATATAATCCAGCAATCCCACTCCTAGGAATATAACCCAGAGAAATAAGAGCTGTCACACCAACAGATATATGCACACCCATGTTCATTGCAGCATTGTTCATAATAGCAAAAAGATGGAAACAACCTAGATGCCTATCAACAGATGAATGCATAAGCAAACTATGGTACATACACACAATGGAGTATTATGCAACAATAAAGAACAATGATGAATCTGTGAAGCATCTCATAACATGGATGAAATTGGAGGACATTATGCTGAGTGAAATAAGTCAAAAACAAAAGGACAAATATTGTATGAGACCTGTACTGTAAAACTCATGAAG
Source organism: Dugong dugon (assembly GCA_030035585.1). Lineage (NCBI taxonomy): Eukaryota > Metazoa > Chordata > Mammalia > Sirenia > Dugongidae > Dugong > Dugong dugon. Next base: position 50,802,170 of record CM057465.1, read on the forward strand.
AAATTTACGTACAGAGAAATAATCTTTGTTGGTTACGAGGGATGGGAGGGGTGGGGGGTAGAATACTAAATAGATGATAAATAAGTGGTAACTTTGGTGAAGGGTAAGACAGTACACAATACTGGGGAAGCCAGCACAACTTGTACAAGGAAAGGTTATGGAAGCTCCATAGACACATCCAGACTCCCTGAGGGACTGAATTGCTGGGCAGAGGGCTGTGGGGACCATGCGCTCGGGGAACATCTGGCTCAACTGGCGTAACACACTTTATAAAGAAAATGTTCTACATTCTACCTTGGTGAGTAGCGTCTGTGGTCTTAAAAGCCTGTGAGTAGCCATCTAAGATACTCCACTGGTCTCACCCCTTTGGCAGCAAGGGAGAATGAAGAAAACAAGATACAAAGGAAAGATTAGTCCAAAGGACTAATAGACCACAACTACCACGGCCTCCGCCAGACTGAGTCCAGTACAACTAGATGGTGCCCAGCTACCACCACTGACTTCTCTGACAAGGATCACAACTGAGGGTCCTGGACAGAGCTGGAAAAAAACGTAAAACAAAATTCTAACTCACAAAAAAAGACCAGACTTACTGGCCTGAAAGAGACTGGAGAAACCCCGAGAGTATGGCGCCCGGACACCCTTTTAGCTCAGTAATGAAGTCACTCCTGAGGTTCAACTTTGAGCCAAAGATTCGACAGCCCCGTAAAACAAAACGAGACTAATGGGGCACAACAGTCCAGGGACAAGGACTAGAAGGCAGGAGGGGACAGGAAAGGTAATAGGGAACCCAAGGTTGAGAAGGGGCAGTGTTGACATGTTGTAGGGTTGTTAACCATTGTCATAAAACAATATGTATACTAACTGTTTAATGAGAAACTATTTATTCTATAAACCTACATCTAAAGTACAATAAAAAAAATTTAAAAAAAACCTTGAGTCATGTGAAAGTGGGATCCTAGGGCACCTGTGCTCAGAACAGCTAATGTTAAATGCTGAGTTGGTGCCACTTAGTCAGTTTTGCCAGGAGCTGTATGCTAAATGCTTTTCATAAAATATCTAATTTCACCCTCAAAAAAAAAAAAAAAAAAAGAAAAATTCTCTCAGCTGGACCAATAAGCAACATCATGATCAAACAAACAAACAAACAAACAAACAAAACCCATTGCCATTGAGTGGATTCCGATTCATAGAGACCCTATAGGACAGCGTAGAACTGCCCCATAGAGTGTCCAAGGAACGCCTGGTGGATTTGAACTTCCAACCTTTTGGTTAGCAGCTGTGGCACTTAACCACTACACCACCAGGGTTTCCAACATCATGATAAACTGAGAAAATATTGAAGTTGTCAAAGATTCCATTTTTCTTGGATCCGTAATCAATGCCCATGGAAGTAGCAGTCAGTGAATCAAACAACATATTGCCTTGGGCAAATCTGCTGCAAAAGACCTCCTTTTATAGTGTTAAAAAGCAAAGATGTCATTTTAAGGACTAAGGCGTGCCTGACCTAAGCCATGGTATTTTAAATTGCCTCATATGTATGCGAAAGGAGAACAACGAATAAGGAAGACTGAAGAAGAATTGACGCATTTGAACTACAGTGTTGGTGAAGAATATTGAACATACCTTGGACTACCAGAAGAATGAACAAATCCGTCTCAAAAGAAGTACAGCCAGAATGCTCCTTAGAAGCCAGGATAGTGAGACTTCATCTCGTGTACTTTGGACATGTTATCAGGAGTGACCAGTCCCTAGAGAAGGACATCATGCTAGATAAAGTAGAGGTCAGGGAGAAAGAAGACACTCAACGAGATAGATTGACAGTGGTTGCAACCATGGGTTCAAACATAGCAGTGATATTGTACATGGGATCACTATTAGTCAGATGGTTATTGTTAGTTGTCTTTGAGTTATGTTATAGGACAGTAGAATATTCACACTGAGATTATCTGAAAATGAGGCTACACATAACTGCAATGATCGACTTGCAATAAGCTATCAAGACCAAGGGCCTCATGACTTGGAAATTAGATAAGTCATAATCCATAGTCCAGGTCTTTGGCTGTCAAAGTTTATTATAGTTAATTAAAAAAAAAAAGTTAAAGGGTCAAGATTTCTGCATGTACATTTCATTCTTTCACATTCTAAGAAGGAATTCTTAGTAATTTGGAGAGTAATATATTTTATGATAACCGCTGTGTCTGGGAGGATATTGCCATGTCTCTTATGAGAATTATGGGTGAAAGAGTTGCTGTTGCTACTTACTACAAGGATTTCAGCAGTCTGGTTTTCTGAGCTGAGGGATATAGCAAAGTTGATTGATTTCTCTCAGTGGGCAAGTATTCAGTCCTTCAAGGCAAGCATGCCTAAGGAAGAGCGGGACTCAACAGGAAACCTTGTAGCTGAGGAAATATTTATATATAGCTGGCATAGTGGAAGGAAATTTAGATGAGAGTTAGCCTGAATTTCTGAACATTTCTTTGGGAAGAGATTTAAAGGGTGGGATGGAATGTGATGTGAGTAATTTTGTTTAAAGAAGGGGACCCCTGATGGCACAAATGGTTAAGTGCTCAGCTACTAACCAAAAGGTTGGTGGTTCAAATCCACCCAGAGATACCTCAGAAGAAAGCCTGGTGATATGCTTCCAAAGATCACAGCCATTGGAAACTCTATGGAGTACAGTTCTACTCTGACACGCATGAGGTCTCCATGAGTTGGAAAATGGCTATAGCAACTGGTACTAGCATTAAGTTTGCTGGGTTCTATGTCTAGAATGAGGTACTCAATTGACTGACTCTTTAGAATGGGTAAGGGAATTTGCTTATTCCTGTTTCTTAGTCATAAATATTCTTCCTTTCTACTTTCCACATATTTAAATCTTGGTAATTTCCAAAAGCCCACTCTAATTATTTCCATTTCCTTGAAAGCTTTCCATGAACTACCTAGCTCAATTAAGCACCCCTCCTCGTAGTTCTCACAGCATGTTGTTCAAGCCTTAAATGACTCATGTCACTTTTTGAGCATTTTGGTTTCTTATGTACTTTGTTTCTCTCTTTGAGTTGCAAATCCAACTACAACAACTAGTTGCAGTATAAGGGTTTTGTTTTTTTCTTCCTGATTCTTAGATCGTAATTTGTATTTTACCAAGTCTTTATTTTTATCTTTTAATAATCTCTCATATATATTTTCTGAAAGTCTCTTTAAATTCTTTATGGAATGAGGCTGGAGAGGAGGGTAAAATAGCTGAACTCACTAAACAACTGTATAATAATGACAAAACAAGAAAAACAGCAGATATATTTTAAATAGGGTGTATGTACCAGGTACTGTTCTAAGAGTTTTCTTTAATGCTCACAAAAGTCCCACGGGACTATTATTGACTTATTTCGTACATAAGAACACCAAAACACAGTGAGTTAAGTAACTCTCAAGTCAACACAGCTAGACAATGGTGGGCCCAGTGTTTAAAAATAGGTAATATAGCTTTAAAGGATAGTACTTTGATGCTCTACTACTGTTTCTGTTTCCTATTGCTGCCATAACAAATTACCACAAACTTTGTGGTTTAAAGCAATACGAATTTGTTATTTTACAATCTGGAGGTCAAAAGTCCCAAAAGGTTCTCACTGGGCTAGAATGAAGGTCTCAGAATGGATGCATTTCTTTCTGGAGGCTCTAGAGGAGAATTTATTTTCTTGCCTTTTCGTTTCAAGAAGCTGCCTGCGTTCTTGGCCCTTGGCCCTTTTCCACCTTCAAAGCCAGCAATGGCATCTGTCATGGTTTGAATTATGTCCCCCAAAAAGTGTGTGTATCAATTTGTTTGGGCCATGATTCCCAGAATTGTGTGGTTGGCCTCCATTTTGTGATTGTAATTTTATTTTAAAGAGGATTAGGGTGGGATTGTAACATCACCCTTACCCAGGTCACATCCCTGATCCAATGTAAAGGGAGTTTCCCTTGGGTGTGGCCTGCACCACCTTTTATCTCTCAAGAGATAAAAGGAAAGGGAAGCAAGCAGAGAGTTGGGGACCTCATACCACCAAGAAAGAAGAACCAGGAGCAGAGCGTGTCCTTTGTACCCAAGGTTCCTGCGCCGAGAAGCTCCTAGTCTGGGGGAACACTGATGAGAAGGTCGACAGAGAGAGAAAGCCTTCCCCTGGAGCTGACACCCTGCAACTTGGACTTTTAGCCTACTTTACTGTAAAGAAATAAAATTCTCTTTGTTAAAACCATCCACTTGTGGTATTTCTGTTAGAGCAGCACTAGATGACTAAGACAGCATTGTCTTTTTTCAGGATGCCATCTCCCTGATTCTGACTCTTCTGTTTTCCTTCTTCCCATTTAAGGACCCTTGTACTTATTTATATTGGGTCCATCCAGATAGCCAAGATAATCTCTCTCTCTCTCTCTTTTTTTTTTTTTTTTTTAGGTCACTGTTTACCCTGTAACCTAGCATATTCATAGGCTCTGGGATTAGGACAAGGACATGTTGATGGGAGTAGGCATTATTCTTCTCCCTCAACAGTTATCCTGAATCTAGTTCAGCTTAAGAAAACACTTTTTTTTTTTTTATTGTACTTCAGGTAAAGGTTTACAGAACAAGTAGTTTCTCATTAAACAGTAGTACACATATTGTTTTATGACATTGGTTAACAACCCCACGACATGTCAACCCTCTCCCTTTTTGACCTTTTATTTTGGTGAAAATATACATAGCCAAAGAAAGGCCATTTCAAAAATTTCTACATGCACAGTTCAGTGACACCGACTATGCTCTTCCAGTTGTGCTGCTATTCTCACTTTAGATGAAGGTTTACAGAACAAAAATAGTTTCTCATTAAACAGTTAGTACACATGTTGCCCTGTGACAATGGTTAACAACCTCACGACACATCAGCACTGTCCTTACTCAACCTTGGGTTCCCTATCACCAGCTTTCCTGTCCCCTTCTGCCTTCTAGCCCTTGTCCCTTGTGCCTCATTAGTCCCATTTTGTTTTACGGGGCTATCCAATTCCCGGCTGAATGGTGAACCTTGGAAATTACTTCACCACTGAGCTAATAGGGTGTCTGGGGCTTATACTCTTGGGGTTTCTCTAGTCTCCTTTAGGCCAGTAAATCTGGTCTTTTGTGTGTGTGTTAGAATTTTGTTCTACATCCTTCTCCAGCTCTGTCCAGAACCCTCTGTTGTTATCCTGGTCAGAGCAGTCAGTGGTGGTAGCCAGGCACCATCTAGCTGTACTGGACTCAGTCTGGCAGAGGCCCTGGTAGCTGTGGTCCATTAGTCCTTTGGACTGATCTTTTCCTTGCATCCTGTTCTCTTCATTCTCCCTTGTTCCTGAAGGGATGAGACCAGTGGAGTATCTTAGATGGCTGCTCACAGGCTTTTAAGACCTCAGACACTACTCACCAAGGTAGAATGTAGAACATTGTCTTTATAAACTGTGTTATGCCAATCGAGCTATATGTTCCCCAAGACCATGGTCCCCACAGCCCTCTGCCCAGCAATTCAGTCCCTCAGGGAACTTGGATGTGTCTGTGGAGCTTCCATGACCCTTCCTTGTACAAGTTGTGCTGCTAAGAAAACACTTTTTGAACCCTTATAAGATATCAGATACTATGCTGGGTGTTATGGATGGAATTTTGTCCACCCAAAACATGTGTCAACTTGGCTAGGTCATGATTCCCAGTATTGTGAGATTGTCCACCATTTTGTCATTTGATGTGATTTTCCTATGTGTTATAAATCCTGCCTCTATCATGTTGATGAGACAGGTTTAGAGGCAGTTAAGTTAATGAGGCAGGACTCAATCTATAAGATTAGGTTGTGTTTTAAGTCAACCTCTTTTGAGATACAAAAGAGAGAAGCAAGCAGAGAGAGGGGTGTCTCATATCACCAAGAAACAAGAGCCAAAAGAATAGTGCACCCTTTGGACCCAGGGTCCTGGTGCTGAGAAGCTCCTAGACCAGGGAAGATTGATGACAAGGACCTTCCCCCAGAGCTGACGGAGAGAGAAAGCCTTTGCCTGGAGCGGGTGCCCTGAATTGGGACTTCTATCCTCCTAGACTGTGAGAGAATAAATTTCTCTTTGTTAAAATCATCCACTTGTGGTATCTCTGTTATAGCAGCACTGGATGACTAAGACCCTGGGTTCTAGGGTACAAACAAGAATGAGACATACTCACTTCTTCCCACACAAAATTCAGTCTAGTCTTTTAAATGAAAATACTGACTCACCACCGTAAGTTGTACTCTTTTGTTTTTCTGAAAGTATAAGGTGACTGCAGAAGGAAACACACACTGTTTGTCATACTCAATAGCATTTATTTCCATGATTATGTCAAAAACCAGGTCTTAGAATGTGGAGCATCATTTGAATCAAACTCATGCATCAGTATGTTGCTGTCATTACCTTAACTAAGAGTTAGAGAAAGACTAAACAGAAATCCATGTCTTCAGTATGCTACGCAGTTTTAGCTTTTTTTTGGTTGTTGTTGTTAGGTGCCATTGAGTCAATTCTGACTCATAGCAACCTCGTGTGACAGAAGAGAGCTGCTCTGTAGGGTTTCCTAGCCAAGTCTTTCTCTCACATAACCGCTGGATGGGTTCAAACTGCCAGCCTTTCAATTAGCAGCTATGCACTTAACATTTGCACCATCAGGGCTCCTTTCTAGCAGTTTATTCTGTGCTATATTTGTTTATAGTCCTTACTGCCAGAATAGAGGTAAGTCAAATAATATTTTGTCAGAAGATAACAGAATGACCATAGAAACTTGCATTTCATGGAAAACTTAATTCTATTATAAAGTTGTATATATTCATGCCCAGAAGTAAAACATTTAGACTATTATCTGAATCATTCATGTCCTAAAAGTATACTTCTGACTTAATTATTCACAATTGTGGGAAGAAGTTTTTGCTTTAAATTACAGAGACTTGTTTTTTTTTGAATTGTTCTCAGGATACCAGGTGAACATGTATTTTGCTTTGTAGGTGTTTTTGCACAGTTCTGTTGTCTCTCTCAGTAGAGGATATGCTTCTTAAGCATCTAAGTATGGTACTTCTTCATATAGCCTAACCAGTTGCCATTGAGTCCACGTGGACTCAAGGAGACCACAGGGTTGAAAAGTAGAACTGCACTCCATGGAATTTTTCATGGCTGTGACCTTTTGGGAACATATTGCCAGGCCTTGTTTTCAAAGTGTATCTGGGTAAATTCAAACCACCAACCATTTGATAAGTAGCTGAGTGCTTAACCATTTGTGTCTTTTCCTATAGCCTAGCAGAGTATTATGCTCACAAAACGTGCTTTATAGCTATTTATTGAATGTTGATTGCAATCAGATCGCTAGCCCCTCCGAAATCCTTCTTCCCCCAATTCTGCCATTATAGAACCTAGACATGTCAGAACCCAGCTCTGATGGGAAGAACAGAAGAAAGATAGGTGAGAATTAGTCTGGCAAATGAGATTTCTTTGGAACTGGACTTTGTGAAGACACTCAGCACTATGCTAGAGATAGAAGTCTACAATGGCCAAACCAAAAACAAAGGCTGGATGTAGATAATAAAGCTGGAGAGTAGCACCAAGGAATGGAAATTCAAACATGAAATAGTAGGCCCAACCATTAATCTGGAGGTTGGTCCTAGGTAAACGCAGACAGTGCGTACAGCTATTGCAAGCAGCTGGATTTTAGGTGCTCACTACCATTGTGAGAGGAAATACTGGCTACATTTAATGATTTAAGGTCATAATTGACAGGGGTCATCTATGAGATAACGGACGTTGTTAAAAATTAAAATTGAGGGTTAAGTAAATAAAACTGCCTAGCTGGGTGGCCTGTGAACTTTTCTTTAAAGTTTTGCACTATTCTTGGTAGAACTAGCTGGGCAAACAGGGCTAGATTAATACTGATATTTATGCTTCTCTCTCTAAAAATATTTAGCTGTCTTCCCAAATAACTTTCTCTCTTCTCTTCAAGACACCATCTCCTGTTCCTCTGACATATTCAAAAGTCTTATATCCTATTAACCTTAGCACAAGAGTTTGTATTTCATATTTAGAAGTTTGGTAGGGCTAAAGTTTTCCACTTCTGTCTAACTTATCGATCCTGGTGGCATAGTGGTTAAAAGATTGGCTATTAATCAAAAGATTGGCTATTAACCAAAAGGTTGTCCATTCAAATTCACCAACCATTCCTTGGAAATCCTATAGGGCAGTTCTAATCTGTCCTATAGGGTCACTGTGAGTCAGAATTGACTCTATGGCAATGGTTTTTGAGGTCTAACTTGCATGTGCAGCTCCTCCAGGCAGGCACTAAACCTCCTTTTTATTCTTTGAATTGAGTGAGGAGCTCATTGAGCTCTAGAGGATAAAAATATGGCCTTTGAACAAGACATTTCTGTCACTTTCTCCAGCCAAATAACTTTGTAGCACTTGATATATGGTCTACTCCTAGAAATGCCTGTTTGGTTTAGGGTATGCACGATGGGGAAGGAACAAAAGTAGTGATAAGACATATGCTTACTCTCTTATCAGCTGTAATCTTTTATATTAAGTCAAGATGTATGGATGTGCTGACTAGCCCTCTCACTTTATTAAAAAAAAGAAACGTACACGGCAGGCTGACTCTTCTATTGGCAATTCTTGAAAAAACAGTTTAAAACAATGAACCATATGATTTGTAACTTCTAACTGAATTTGCAAACTCTTACTGGTTTACTATCAATCTGTTCTGTCCTTTATGAGCACATGACTATTCTGTAAGACTATTTCACAGCTTCCTAGTAGTTAGATGGAGTCCTACTAACTGAAATGTTGGAGGTGCGAGCCTACTCAGAGATGTCTCAGAAGAAAGGTCTGGCAATCTATTTCCAAAAAAATCAGCCATTGAAAACCCTCTGGATCACAGTTCTACTCTGCTACACATAGGTCATTCCCACATGTCTGTCAGTTTGTCATACTGTGGGGGCTTGCATGTTGCTGTGATGTTGGAAGCTATGTCACCAGTATTGAAATACCAGCAGGGTCACCCATGGTGGTGTTAAAGTGTTAAAAAGCAAAGCTGTCACTTTAAGGACTAAGGTGCATCTGACCCAAACCATGGTGTTTTCAATCACCTCACATGCATGCAAAAGCTGGACAATGAATAAGGAAGACCGAAGAAGAGTTGACACCTTTGAATTACGGTGCTGGTGAAGAATATCGTACATACCATGGACTGCCAAAAGAATGAACAAATCTGTCTTGGAAGAAGTACAGCCAGAATGCTCTTTGGAAGCTATGATGGTGACACTTCGTCTCACATACTTTGGACATGTTATCAGTGGGGATCAATCCCTGGAGAAGAACATTATATTTGGTAAAGTGGAGGGTCAGTGAAAAAGAGGAAGACCGTCAACAAAATGGATTGAAACACTGGCTGCAACAATGGGCTCAGCATAACAATGATCATGAGGATGGTGCAGGACTGGACAGTGTTTCGTTCTGTTGTACATAGGGTCACTTTGAGTCAGAACCAACTCGACAGCACCTAACAACAATAGACATAGGTCGCCATGAGTCGGAATTGACTTGACAGCAACCGGTTAGCAGCTAAGTGTGGCCACATGAGTAAATTTTCAGCAGTGAAAGGTGAATAAAGTGATGTGCACAAACTCCAACTCATTCTTTAGAAAGGAGTTCCTTGCCCTAGATACCTCTCTTTCCCTCACCATACTAGCTGGGGCAGACAGGGCCAGGTTCATGTGGATATTCATGCTGGAAAGGACCAGGATTAGAGCAACATTTCAGATTACTTGTTAAATGTGGCAGAGGTGCTGCACCTTCCTGGGTTCTGACATAGCTTTAGGGACCAGAGACTTCATACCCCTTGAACTATTACCACATGGAAAGATAAATCTTTATCATCTTAGAACCACTGTATTTTGAGGTGTTTTTGTTACAACACCTTAGAGTTTATCCTAATAATACTCTGAGTGAAACTTAAGTGAGAACCATTTTTCCTAACTTCAAATAGCTTGACTTCATTTCAACTAGAAATCTTGAAAGGAATGGAAATGAACTGAAGTATTAAGACTCCAAATGTTGAGGATTGTCTTAGTTATCTAGTTCTGCTATAATAGAAATACCACAAGAAGATGGCTTTAACAAAGAGAAATTTATTCTCTCATTGTCTAGGAGTCTAGAAGTACAAATTCAGGGTGACGACTCCACGGGAAGGCTTTTTCTCTCTGTTGGCTCTGGGAGAAAGGCCCTTGTCATCAATCTTCCCCTGGTCTAGTAGTTTTTCAGTGCAAGGACCCAGGTCCAAATGACTCGCACTCCTGCCTCTTCTTGCTTGGTAATGAAACCTCCTGTCTTTCTGCTTGCCTCTCTTTTATGTCTCAAACGAGATTGACCTAAGACAAAATTTAATCTTGTTAGATTGAGTCCTGACTCATTAACATAACTGTCTCTAATCCTGCTTCACTAACATCATACACAGTACATAGAAAAATCACATCAGATGACAGATTGGTGGACAATCACACAATACTGGGAATCGCGGCAGAGTCAAATTGACACATATTTTTGGGGAACACAATTCAATCCATTAAAAAGATAGAACCAGGAGAATTTGAACTCTGTCTGAATGTGTAAGGACTAGAGTCTCTGAAAATGTCAAGAGGCACCAAAAGGAGTATTATCAATAAAGCTCAAAGTGTGTTTTGTGAAAATATAAGAATAGCAAAGTACGTTGGGTTCTCTTTTACGAGGTGGAGTTTCATTTCAGAGAAAAGTGGGAAATACGTCTTTGGAATTTAGTATTTGTAGAGTGCTCCGAGAGAGGAAGGGAAAGGACCAATTTCATATATATTTTTGAAATATATTTTTGTACAAGCTGTACAACTGCAATTTAGAGGACCAAATATTTTCTAGGTGACATTGTTTATGAAAAAGAGGTTGGTACAGGGTGTGGATTATTGAAAAGAATGTGAAGAAATGCATACAATCATTGCCTTTTGTGCTCTCATTTTCCATTTATTTGCACACCGTTTAAAAGTGGTCAAGCTGATCTAAGGAATCTCAAGAGATGAAAAATCAATATGACTTTAAACAAGCTCAACTGATTTTGCTTTCTGGTGTTTTTTTTGCCATTTGTGATTACATTTTTACTGATTAGATTACACTTTTTTTTAGGTCAGAACGTTAAATACCACACCTAAAAATGTCTAAGAGTTGCAGTCTCCTCTTCCTATGGGAGAAAAATGTTTAAACATCAAATTTTCCGTAAATCACTGGATAAATATATTAGGTAAGTGCCTAGAAATGTTTAATACTCTAAATATTCACATATATGTCTTTGGAAGAATTAATTTGTTCAAATGATCTAATAGAAAAGTACCAAGGGAAAATTCTTAGTGTACAGCCCTGCTTCCTGAAATAAGTTCTTAATAGAGTTTATTATGAAATTTCATGTTCAAACTGACAGCCTCACTGTATTTTTTAAGATGTAGATCTCATTCTGTGTGTAGGTGCTGAAAAGTATTCTGGGGAGATACTTTGCTAAAAATAAGCCATCTGTGCCAATAATGAGTGCTCAATGTACATTCTAATATTTGCACCCACAAAGATTCAAGAAGGTAACCTTAGGTGAAATGAAAAATCCTTTTATATAATTGAACAGCATATCTTCCAACATCTTATTATTTTTGCTAGAATTGTTCTTCTTAATGAGTTTCTGCTGTCCAGATTATAGATTCTTCACATAATAGGCACAATGGCAGGATGTAGAAATGGAACTAGGTACTAGATAAATCCTTGTACTTAATAAAAATTTATTTCCCTCAATTTAAATGTTCTTCTCTAATCTCTACAGGACTTCCCAGCCATGGCTTATCCACCAGTAATTTTTTGGCCTTTGTGTAGTGACTTTGGACACCCCATGTTTCTCCTAATCCCACTTCTCCATGCCCACATGCAAATGGCCTTGTGGTGCCACTTCCTGCCAAACTTACTAGCCAGAACTGGCCATGCTTCTTCCGCTTATGTTAGACGCTCCACCACCACTACCACCATGGAACAATTGCATTTTGGCCTTAGGCTATGGACTTTATCAAGAAAACCAAATGCCTGCCATTCTAGAAAATCTAACTTCATGTCATTGTGAAGTATAGGTCAAGAAGAAAGGCAATTCGCAAGATGATGTTTAGGAGGGTTTTGTCTTCAGGGCCCAGGAACCTGAACCCCCACTCCCCTGCTTTAAATATGCTGGTAAAAAGGAAACACAAAACAAAACAGATATAGGAATGCTCAGTGGTTAATTTTTTTAAGCACAAAAATTATAAAATATATTTTTTATCCTTTATTTCCCAACGTAAGAGTCCTGATGAAGATCTTCATCCAGTTACATATTGTTGTATGCAAAGAAGATATTTAAAGCATTTCTATATAGTCTTAACTAGTTTTTGGAAACTGGGTACGAGGAAATGATAAAATATGTTTAAAAAATTGCAGATGATTTAGGTCGCACATAATATGCCCTAAATTTCTTTGGCCGTAAGCTGTAAAAGAGGGTTTTATAGATTGTATGGAAAGTTGGAAACCTCAGCTCTGACTTTTATCCTTTCAAGATGTCACCATAAGTAAAAGAAACCAGATGTCATAGGAAGGGGTCAGAGATACCAGAGTAACATAAATGTGTGACTTGATGAGCTTTTGAAAGTAGCCATTACTGCCTCTGGATGGAATCTAGGGATGTTCATTGGATCAGAGTGTGTGCTACAAAGGCAGTGAAAACACATATTAATTTATGGAAAAATACTATCTATTTTATGAAATTGGCAGCATGGTCTCAGACACTTTGTAGTGGCTCATGTCTATGAGATGACTGGCCCTAGACGGATACAGTGCAGCCATGAACTGTGACTTTGCTTTTTCTCTGTTAAGACAAGGAACGTACTCAGAGAATCAAATCTAAAACCGGACCCTAATAAATTGAGACCCCTTAGGAACTCACAACAAGACCATTGTGTAAATTGAGGACACAAGTGTGCTGGGAAAATGCACAGATCTGAGCATATGAGGTATCATCTTCATTTCGCCTTCTTGCCTTTGTGCATTTTTGTAGCTGTATGTAGGTCAAAATGAAGCCAATCATGGGGAACAATATGTTATAAGAACTCTTTCTACTCTCTCTCCCACATTCACTTTCACTTTTTACCTCAACAGGGTTGGATGGGAGGTAATTGTCCTGCTTGAGGAATACTGAAGTGTTAAAAAACAAAAATGTCACTTTAAAGATCAAGGTGCACCTGATCAAGCCGTGATGTTTTTTGTCACCTCATATGCATGTGAAAGCTGAACATTGAATAAGGAAGACAGAAGAAGAATTGACGCCTTTGAATTATGGTGTTGTCAGAGAATATTGAGTATACCATGGATTGCCGGAAGAATGAACAAATCTGTCTTCGAAGAAGTACAACCAGAATGTTCCTTAGAAGCAAGGATGGTGACGCTTTGTCTTACATACTTTGGACATGTTATCAGGAGGGATCAGTCCCTGGAGAAGGACATCATGCTTAGTAAAGTAGAGGGTCAGTGAAACAAAGGAAGACCCTCAATGAGATGAATTGACACAGTGGCTGCACCAATGGGCTCAAGCATAACAATGACTGTGAGGGTGGTGAAGGACCAGGCAGTGTTTTGTTCTGTCGTACATAGGGTCTCTGTGAGCTGGCACTGACTTGAAGGCACCTAACACCAACAATAGCAGGGATGTATACTTCAACTGAGTTGGCACTATCGTGTATTTCCAAGGTGGATCCATGCCTTAGCTGGGTCCACTATTTCAAGAACACTGTGCTTGATCAGGACCATGGTCGGCTGGGGTCCTGGTCCTGTTGCCAGCCCCCCTCATGACTAGAGAAAGTGGTATTGATGATGATGATGATGACGATGATGATACTGATTGTAAGAATAAGAGCTATTGTATATTGAGCACTGTTCTAGCCTCAAACGAATTACCTTCTTCCTTTTGTAGAGGAGGAAAATGAACTTCAGAGACATCATATAAATGCTGATTATCATGGAGTTAAATAAGTGGTGAAGCTTTCCAAAGTTTCTGCTCGTTAACTCCCTTCCCATCATGAGCTCATTTAAACCTCAGGAGAATTTCTTTCTTTACCCAAAGCGACTTCCTTTTAACTTGTTTCTGTTTAGGTGGCTCACTAGTAATTTTTTGAGAAATTAAGTGGTGAGTAAACCAAAGTGTCTGTAGACCACCTCTGCTAACAGCTAGGCAACAGGAACCTCTCCTAAAATAAAGGTATGCATAAGGGCCTGGATACCTTCTTGAAATGGGAAGGAGAGCAAAACACAAGTAAATATCTCAGTGAATTATCCTGCCACCCCAGATGGGATAGTATCTTGAGTAATTGCTTTGTACCACCTTCACTGCAGCTCAGAGAAATGGTGCCTCCATCTCAAGCCACATAAAATAGACAACATAAAAACTCATGGCAGATGTTTCATCATGTGCTTGTTGACAGAACCACATTATTTATGAGCATCTCATCTTTCCTTGGAGAATGGCTGCTGCTCTAACTTCCCATCTACTGATTTGGTCATGCGATGAATGGGGGGCAGAGTAGAATTGCTTGCAGTCAGGTATCCTAATCAGCTCAGAACAGAGAGAGCTGAATGTCTGTATAAGTGACAGGGTCAGAAGGAACAATTTAGAGAAAGAAAATAGGAAAGATAAAGTTATCAGTTGCAAAAAAAAAAAAAGGAGGAGGAGAAGAAAAGACATGTCAATTCTAATTACTACCAATGCAGCAAAACATGGTCACTGATTAGGGTATCCAAGCAAGAAAAGTCTGTTTTGGGTCCAGATACTGAGAGTTAAGGATATTATGTGTACTGAAATACCATTTGTATTTTTGAGAACACTGACACCATATTCAATATCCGAAGGGAATTTGTGTGGATTTCTATCTGCTCTAATTGCTGCAGTACCTGAAATGTATTCACAGCCTCTCCATCTGCACCACATTCCTGACGTTCGCCATGCACCATCTGACAATCTGCAGCGCTATGCTCTTTCTGTGACCCCATCTTTCCCACTGCATCAGTTAGCTCAAATATGTTCAGCCACAGAGGCTTTCCAAATCATTCACTTAGTGACCAAGGGCAGAGTTACCTACCACCCACAAAGGAATGAATCATCGTATCATGAAGGCCGTGAAAAAAAGACAAAAAGAGACATTTGTCAACAGATTTTGTGTGTTGTAGAAGATGAGTTCAAATGTAGGCCACCAGGCTGAATTAGTTCTGCATAATAGATGAGCAAATTTTTGACCAAAAAAAAAACCACTTCAGGCATCTTCAGAATCTTAAACAATAAAGAAATGGAAAGTTAAATGTTTGTCACAAAATAGCCACAGTGAGATCAACATTTAATAATTAAGCAAGATGCTCCCCTCTGGCTACATTACTCTCTGAAAAATAAACAAGATGAAGCAAGGCTCTCGAGTCGTTAGAGCATAATTCTAGGTTTGCTCTGTCATCTCACAGAGTTTCTGGGATCAGGATTGGATTATAAACAAACAATGAGTTAGGCAAAGCGTATTTCTAACATTCTCACCTTTCTTCCTTCCATTGATTGGTAATTCATTTTCTTCTTATCTTCCCAACTCCTGAGCTTTATTAGATCTGCAGTAAAGGAATCTTCATAAAAATGATTCCCCAAGCAATTGTAAAAAAATTAGAAAATATAGATAGCAAATAAAAGTAAATCATCAACAATCCCACTACTCAGAAATATCTACTGTTAACATTTTGGTATATACACTTGTTAGCTGTTGTTAGTTACTGTCGAGTCGATTCAGACTCATGGCGACCCCAGGCTCATTTTACACACACACACACACACACACATACACTCACACATTTGTTGTTGTTAGCTGCCATCAAGTTGACCCCTGACTCACGCTGACCCCATGTGTTACAGAATAGAACTGCTCCATAGGATTTTCTTGGCTGTAACCTTTACAGAAACAGCTCATCAGGACTTTTGTTTCATAGAGTCTCTGAGAGGGTTTGAACACCCAACCTTTAGGTTACCAGCTGATTTCAAACCTCTTGCACCACACAGACTCGCAATTGGTACGTATTGCACCAAACCAAACCAAAGAGTCGATTCTGATTCATAGCAACTCTATAGGACAGAGTAGAACTGCCCCATAGGGTTTCCAAGGCTGTAATCTTTAAGCAAGCAGACTGCCACATCTTTCTCCGGTGAAGTGGTTAGTGGTTGGGGACTGCCAACCTTTTAGTTAGCAGCTGAGCACTTTAACCACTGTGCCACCAGGTCTCCTTAATACATATGTATATACATATATATATTTATATATATATTTGTTGTTGCTAGGTGCCGTCGAGTTGGTTCTAACTCATAGCAACCCTGTGTACAACAGAACGAAACACTGCCTGGTCCTCTAGCATCCTCACAATCGTTTTTACGCTTGAGCGCATTGTTGTAGCCACTCTGTCAATCCATCTTGTTGATGGTCTTCCTCTTTTTTACTGACCCTCTACTTTACCAAGCATGATGCCCTTCTTCAGGGACTGATCTGTCCTGATAACATGTCCAAAGTATGTCAGATGTAGTCTCTCCATCCTGGCTTCTAAGGAACATTCTGGCTGTACTTCTTCCAAGAAAGAGTGGTTCATTCTTTTGACAGTCCATGGTATATTCAATATTCTTCACCAACACCGCAATTCAAAGGCGTCAATTCTTCTTCGATCTTCCTTATTCATCGTCCAGCTTTTGCATGCGTATGAAGCGACTGAAAACACCACGGCTTTGGTCAGGCGCACCTTGATCTTAAAGGTGACATCTTTGCTTTTCAACACTTTAAAGAGGTCTTTTGCAGCAGATTTGCCCAATGCAATGCGTCTTTTGATTTCTTGATTGCTGCTTCCATGGGTGTTGATTGTGGATTCAAGTAAAATGAAATCTTTGACAACTTCAATCTTTTCTCCATTTATCATGATGTTGCTTATTGGTCCAGTTGTGAAGATTTTTGTTTTCTTTATGTTGAGGTGTAATCCATACTGAAGGCTGTGGTCTTTGATCTTCACTAGTAACTGCTTCAAGTCCTCTTCACTTTCAGCAAGCAATGTTGTGTCATCTGCATATTGCAGGTTGTTAACGAGTGTTTCTCCAATCCTGATGCCCTGTTCTGCTTCATACAGTCCAGTTACTTGGATTATTTGTTCAGCATACAGATTGATTAAGTATGGTGAAAGGATACAACCCTGATGCACAACTTTCCTGACTTTAAACCATGCAGTATGCCCCTATAGTGAAACCTGTGAGAGCCGGAACTTGACGAGACTGCCTTGTCAGGATGCAGTCTTACCACTTTTCTATTGCTCTTTATTAGTGGAAAATATTTGAGTTTTCTTTCTCTGACAGGTTTCTGCCTTACCAATGTTCTGGCTTTTGCAGGTTTTACTGTATACATTTATATAATATATATATAATTATAATATATATATACACATGCACACATATATACACATACATATTTATTCATAGTCAAAAAAATTACTCTATACTCACTTTTATAACCTACATTTCTTACTTAAATAGGTTTTTATATCCATGAGTGTACATTTTCACTGTTATTTTCATCATTGTCGTACACTAAGTGCTCAGCTGCTAATGGAAAGGTTGGCGGTTCGAACCTACCAGCCGCTTTACAGTAGAAAAATGTGAAGTATACTTCTGTAAAGATTTATAGCCTTGGAAACCCTATAGGGCAATTCTACTGTGTCTTACAGGGTCGCTATGAGTCAGAATCAACTAAACAGCAATGGGTTTGGTATTGTTGGACACTTGGGCTTTTCCATATTTTTGCTATGACAAATGAGGTGGAAACATTTAAATTTGTTAAATGTTTCAGAGTAGAACTATGCTTCATAGGGTTTTCATGACTGACCTGTTGGAAGGTGATTGCCAGGCCTTTCTTCCAAGGTGCTTGTGTGTGGGTTCTAACCACCAACATTTTGGTTAGTGGCCCAGCACTTAACCATTTGTGCCATCCAGTATTTGTAAACCACTGGCATAGATGACTAAAGCTAACAAAAAATCTTGTATGTAACTTTGGAAGAGGCTTCTTTATAATTAACTACCTTCTGTTTTAAGTGGTTGAGATTATCTTGTGCTCCATAAAGAGAGGTGATATGGCAGAGCGATTCAAGATGTGGCTTGAGCACATTCTAGCTGTGTAATCTTGAGCAAGTTACTTAACCTCTCTTTCTGTATGCTTCCTTTTTTTGAACTATAAACTTAGAATAATAAAAATGCCTAAATCATAGGCTTATTATGAGTGAAAAGAGTGAAAGCATAGAAAATGTTTAGGACAATGCCTGGTATATGGTGAAATACTCAACTAAAGGTGCTTAGGAGGCCTATCATTAAACAAAATAGCAGGGAGAAGCAGATCCAGTCTTACTGTTGGCAGTAGACATTCAGGTAACAGTCAAATTATCATCAAATTCTATTTATGAAATATTTATATACAATTTGAAAGCACAGAATAATATATATAACAAATATGAAAGTTAAGGTACAAAATATCAAAAAGTACATCTATGAATCACCATTGGACCTAAGAACTTAAACGTTATCAATACCTTTGCATCAACCTACGTGTTCTCCCCAATCCTATCTTCTTGTTCTGCTTGCTTCACATATACCATAATTTCTATGTAGTTAGCATAACGGTTAAGACACAGACTCTGGAACCAGATTAATTGTCTTGGGCAAGTTATTTAACTACTCTTGACCTCAGTTTCCAAATAGGTATGTTGGAAATAATTATACTATCTACCTCATATAAAAATTATATTCATTAATATGTGTATAGCATGCAGAAGGACGTCTCACAAATGGTAAGCACTCTGCAAGTCTTAATTGTTAATTATTATTATCATTGCTTTTCACACACATATATCACTAAGCAATGTATTACTTGGTTTTGCTTGTTTTTGAGTTTTATAAAAATAGAATCAGGATATGTATGTCTTCTTTTATAAATGACTTTTTACACAAAACTGATAATACCACACAGAGTGGGAGAAAGTATTAAAAAAACACATATCTGATGAAGGAATTGTATCCAAAATATACAAAGAACTCTTAAATACCAATAATAAGAAAATAAACACCCAATTAAAAAATGGGCAAGAAATCTGAGCATACATCTCACGAAAGAAAATACACAGATGGCAAATAAGCATATGAAATGATGCTCAACATCATATGTCTTAATGGAATAGCAATTTAAAACAATAAGATACCACTACAAATCTATTGGAAAAAAAAAATGATGACAACTCCAAATGTTGGCAAAGATGCAGAGTAATAGATACTCTTATTCATTGCTCGTGGGAATGCAAAACGGTAAACTCACTTCAAAAGTCAGTTTGGCAATTTCTTATAAAGCTGAACATTGTCTTACCACCCAATTAAGCAATCATGCTCTTCCGTATTTAACTAATTGAGTTGAAAGCGTATGTTTACACAAATCTTTATGGCAGGTTTATTCATAACCTTCAAAAACCGGAAGCAACCAAATATCCTTGAGTAGGTAAATGGATAAACAAACTGTGGTACACCGATTCAATAGAATATTATCCAATGATAAAAAGAAATGAGATGTCAATCTACGAAAAGATGTGGAGGAACTTTAAATGCATACTGTTAAGTGAAAGAAGCTAGTAAGAAAGGGCTACGTACTCTATGATTCCAATTATAAGACATTATGAACACAGAAAGTAAAAAGATCAGTGGTTACTAGAGGCTCGGGGGGATGCGGAGAGGGACGAATAAGTGAGGCACAGGGAAATTTTAAGAACATAAAACTATACTGTATGATACTGTAATGGTAGATACATGCCCTTATGCACTTGTCAAAACCTATAAAACAGTACAACACTAAGAGAGAAACTTAATGTAAACTACGGACATGAGTTAATAATAATATATCATTATTGGTTCCTTAATTGTAACACGTACCACAGTAATACAAGACGTTAATAATAGGGGAAACCTTCTGTGTGTGTGCGCGTGCGCATGTGGTGATTATATTAGAACTCTGTATTACCTGCTCAATTTTTCTGTAAATCTAAAACTATCTGAAGAATTAAAGTTCATTAATTTAAAAACATACACATGTATTCTGACTTTCTACTATGAAAAAATTGTTTCAGTTTTCTCATACTACCCTTCCTTTCTCTCCATATATTTCTTCTTCAATTTTGTCAAATCCCCACCAACTAATATGGATGTGATTATGATGATGTAAATATCATTAACAACTGAGCAATGTAGTATATTATGGTTACACTCATTTGTTTATATAGCTATTCTTTTTTTTTTTCTGTAATTTTATTTTCTCTCCAACAGGAACTGAAAAACATTTCTTATAATCAAATACATCAGGTAGTACATCAGTTCATATTTTGTTGAGCCAATATTTCTTGGAGTGCTCTGTCCTCTTGCTCCAATCTGGATTGACTTCTTTCTAGGCATTTTTCTCAGTTGTTCTTTACTCAGACTTCCCTTCATTATCATACTCCTGTCTTTTTTGGATCACGTATTTCCAGAATTCCAGATCTTCCTCTTTATGTTAGCTTTGTATTGTGTCAACTTAGACAAATTGGAACTGCATTTTCCAGAACTGACTTTCTAATATGGTACTAGGTTACTGCTGGCTGCATTAGACATTTTGTTCAAGGTTTGTAGGGTGGAAGTGAAGAATAAGCCATATTTCTCATCTTCTGAAGGCTGGTGCAGGACACTGGGCACAATGGAAGATAGGCGTGTTATTGTTGATCTGCTGGCTCACCTAGTTGAGATGGGACAGGATGTGGGGCACACAGATCCTTTAGTTCTTCCCAGATCTCCTTTAACTTCTCTGAGTTCTGGGTGAGGACCTGTTAGGTGCCGTAGCAAAGAGTATTAGCTTCTCCTGCAGGCCACCCAAGCCTCCGAGGCTAGAATTGTCACATGGCAGATGTGGGTTCCAATTTCTCTTTGCAGGATGCACTTAGTCTTCACAGGTTCCAGTTGTCCTCCTGGGCCCGGGTTTATCCTCACTGGCTTTAGTTTGTCCTTCCTCTTGTTCTCATTCATCTTTTATTCCCAACTGCTATACCCTATAGTGACAGGCTCAACACCAGATGCAAAGGTAGCAGCCTCACAGCTTAATAGTTCTTTATATGTCATAAGTTGTAACTGCTATAGATATCACTCAGAGTATTCTGCTTTTTGGATCATATCCTAAATGAGACACTCATTTGGGTGGAGTATTCTTCCAGTAGTTGACTGAGAATGATGTATAACAGGTAAAATTTTGGAGACTTTGCCTGTCAAAAATTCCATATGCTCTATTCTTGTATTGGAGAACAGTTAGCTAGATACAGAATACAGAATATTATAAACCAGTTGCCATAGAGTCAATTCCATGTGTGCAGAATAAAAATGTGCTTCACAGAGTTTTCAACAGCTTATTTTTCTGAAGTAGATCATCAGATCTTTTTTCTGAAGTGCCTCTGTGTGGACTCGAACCTACAACCTATCAGTTAGCAGCAAAGTATGTTAAACGTTTGCACCACCCAGGAAAGCCATAGGATATTAGATTGGAAATATCTTTTCCCACAGAATTTGAAGACGGTACTCTACTATCTACTAGCTTCAAATGTTCCATTTGAGAAGCCTGATGCCATTCTGAGTTCTAGTTCCTTGTATATGATATTTTTCATCTCTGGAGTTTTTAGGATATTCGTCTTATCTTTGAAATTTATCCCTGAAATAGTGTTCCTTGATGTAGTTCTCTTTTCATTCACTCTAGTAGACACTTGGCAATTTTTTTCAATCTGGGAACCCATGTTCTTCAGTTCTGGGAAGTTTTCTTCTATTATTTTATCAATTTCTTTCTTTTCCGTTGATCTGATCTGGGCCTCCTAGTGGGTGTTAGAACTCATGGGTTGTTGCTATAATTCACTTTCTTTGTCTTTTGGTTTTCTCTCTTACGAGATATTTAACTTCAGGTACTTTTCTACTTTATCTCTTCACCTCTTCCTATGAATTTTGTATTTATACATTTATATCTTCAATTTCTAAGTGTTTTTGCTTATTATTTGAATATATTTTAGACATTTATTCTTGTTTAAAACATACAATAGCTTCTCTCATTTCTTTTAGCACATTGATTATAATTTTATTTTAAAGTTGCATTATCCCTGTTTTCTCTAAGTTCCTTTTTCTCTTTCTCTCTTTTTTTTTCCTTCTGTTTTTGATTTATGTCTTTATGATACAGTCTTTCCCTAAAAGCACAGTGGTTCTTGGCTGTCCATTCACATTTAAGAAGTTGGCATTAACATTGATTAGAATCTCAGTGTTATAGTTAGTGCTTGTTGGTGAGTATGCAACCATTTTGTAGAGGGATCTCCATTTATCTTGGCGTGCCATTCAGTTTTTCAACAGAAGCCCAGCTCTAGTGTTCTGTGACTTAATTGGGAAAAGAGCCAGGGGGAGGATGCGTATTAGTTTAGTGCTTGGTCATTTACTTAATTCCTCAGCTTCCAGTACAGCATCTCATCTCTCCACTCCACTCTGCTTATCTGGTTCAACTTTCCTAGACAGTAAATTAAATGGTTTTTGGGTGGGGAAGGAGTCATCCCTCAGCTGTGTTGGGTAGGAGAAGGGATCTGGGAACATAATTGCCCCTTAAACAGACTTTCACTTTCTCATTTTTTCAGTCCTTTCCATCACTCACATTTTCAGAGCTACCTTGTGTCCTTCATTTCATTTCAGTCTTTCTATGGTTGCGTGCCACAAATCAATTTTCTTTTCATTGGATTCTCCTATTTAAGGTCCATGAGAGCAAATCTTTTGTCTGTTTTGTTCACTGTTCTATTGCCTGTCTCTGGAAGAGTACCTGGCACATAGTAGATGCTCAGTAAATATTTGGTGAATGAATGCATACAAGTACTTAGTTTCTGCTTTCATCACTTTGTTAAATCAGTTACTGCTCACCACCCATTTCCATTTTGTAAAATGTTATTGCCATCTTTCTTCCTCTGTTTTCTCCTCATCCATTCTTTCTGATTATGTGAAGAGTAGCCCACCTCTTTACGATACTGTATTTATATTGACTTGTACTCTTATTTCAGTTTGTGTTTTAGGACAGAGTGGAATAAGCATGTTCTCATTCTGCTATGCTTACCTGAATAACAAGCTTTATTTTTCAACTATGTTAGTATTCAAAAAAAATTTTTTCTTTTGACTCTTTTTGAATTCTCCTAGTAACACTGTGAGGCCTAGAGATCAGAACGATTTGTATTTTATTCTGAGAATCTTGTGGCTTCTCCAACTTCTTTTTAATTCAATAGCAGTGGTTATCTGACCGTTCAAAATTTTTCCATGAGGTAAGTACACTAGACTTTAGGAACTCTTGGGCTTTCTCCTTTCCCTGAACTTTAAATAAATTATGACACATTTATTTTACAGCAGAATTAGGTGCAGGAAAGATCAGAAAAGTCTATCTTCCATTTCTCGGATAAAGGCTGATCATCCCAGCTGTATTTGTGTGATGACTCACTCATTATTGATCAAGGGTCTAGAAAGTCTGGCAGATTTTGTATTTTGAGAATTTGGGAGTAAATTATGACAACAAACAATAATAGAAAGATAGTTATTCTGTATGTTTGTTGCTTAAAATGTAGCTGTTAAAACCAGATGCCAAGAGGTATAAATGTGAAGAATTTTGTCATAACACTTAATGTTTCCTGAAGTAAAATAACTCAGTTGCATAGTGCTGCACAGTTTAATGGGTCTTTGGCTTATTTTCTTTTGGCTCGTTACTGAAGGGCAACCTGTTATAAATTATAAATGTGAAAATTATAAAATCTTATGTATGCAAGGCTATGCCATATGTCTGTTATCGGGGCTGAAGATACGTTCATTTTTTTAATTTGGTTAAGAGTTTCACCAGTGCCGTAAGACTGCTACCCCCTGTCACAAACTAAATTTTACCAGTTGACACCTTTTGATGAGCCTTCCCTGATGACAGAATTTTGCTTACCTTCTTCACAAACAATAATTGTATTATTGTTCTAAGGAGAGATATAAATTGTGTTTCTTCAAGTTTAAATACAAGTATTCTGTTGAATTCAATAAAGTATTTATTAAGCAAAAGCATAACCTGGTGTGGTAGAAAGCCTCTGCCTGCAGAGGCATACTTAAGGGTGAAAATAAATATACTTAACAGTTAGATGGCATACACCATATGATCAGAAAGACAACGACTAGAATACTAATGTCCCCCTGCTACACCAGGCATTACCTATTATTTTCTACATGGTGAAAAAGTCTATGGAGTCCTGAGGGAAGGGCCAAGGACATATAGACAGCAGCTACTGAGAAACCAATGCAGAATATTTCAGTATTTTAACATCTAGTATAGCAAAATGTTAAGTGCTCAGCTGTTAACCAAAAGGTTGGTGGTTTGAGCCTGCCAAGAGGTGCCTCAGAAGAAAGGCTTAGCGATCTACTTCCAAAAAAATCAGCCATTGAAAACTCTACAGAGCACAGTTCTACTCTAACGCACATGGAGTTGCCATGAGTCGGAATGAACTTGATAGCAACTGATATGATATATATTGTTATACTAGTGCCTTCTGGGTGAATATTAGCCTGAGTCATACTGAATTTGAATCTCTTTCATGGCAATTCCTAACAATGTGACCAAGGGGCAATTCCTTAACCTTCCTGAGCTTAGTGTCTTCATCTGCTTGTAAAAGGCTACCTTGTGGGGATTGTAGCTCCTATATGCCATTTTGCAACTTCTGTCCAGACTTTCTGGATATATCTCAGGTAAAGGCTCTCAAAACCAATATAAAATATTCAAGGACACAAACATGGGCCCATCCACTTTTGTGGGGCCCAGGAGTCTCAGGAAAAAAATTAAACCTGGGACTAATTGGAGTTTATATAGATATTTAAAGTCATGCCAGATGAACTGGGGGAATCCCAATGGAAACCAGATTTAGGAGACTTTGAAACAACATAACGGTGAATGAGGAAAAGTCTACATGAATGTGTATGATACAGAAGTGAAAGGGTATTTATATCAGATATCTATCACCACAATAATACTGCATAGCATGCAGTGACAACCCTTCACTGGATACAATAATAAACATTTGTTTGTACTCACAGATCATTGGTTTGGCTGAGTGGTGCTGCTGATTTCAGATGTGCTCAGCAGTATCATATGTCTGTAATCGCTAGTGGGTTAAGTAAGAAGTTTTGCTAATCCTGGCTGGCTCTCTCACATGTCCAAGGCCTCAGCTAGAACAATTAAGTTGACTTGGCTGTACTCCATTTGTCTTACGCTCCAGCAGGCTAGCCTGGGAATAGTCTCATGGAAAAGGTGGAAGAGCAAGAGAGAAAGTGAAAGTGGGCATGCTCTCTTGAGGCCCAGATTCAGAACTACACCCGTCACTTCTGTTTCATTCTATTGGCTAAAGCAATTTACAAAGCCAGCCCGTATTTAAGGAATGGAGAAATAGACTTCATCTTTTGATGGGAGGGGCTGCAAAGACACATGCTTTGCACGGATATAGCAAAGGGCGCAATGTTGGAGCTGTTTTGCCATTAACCTACCATACTCTACTCTCTAACTATAACTATTTACAATCCTGCAATATGAAAAGCATCCTTATTCCCCCAAGGGCTCCCAAAATCTCATTTGATCACGAAAAATTACTTGAAGTCCAGGATTTCATGTGCATTAGGTATAAATTGTCATAATGCTTCATAACAAACTATTTCTAAAATTTAGTGGCTTAAATCCACTGTCTTTTTCATAGAAGCTCCATAGACATTTCCAAACTCCCTGAGGGACTGAATTGCTGAGCAGAGGTCTGTGGGGACCATGGTCTCAGGGAACATCTAGCTCAATTGGCATAACACAGTTTATAAAGACAATTTTCTACATTCTACCTCGGTGAGTAGCATCTGAGGTCTTAAAAGCCTGTGAGTAGCCATCTAAGATACTCCACTGGTCTCACCCCTTTGGGAGCAAGGGAGAATGAAGAGAACAAGACACTAGGAAAAGATTAGTCCAAAGGACTAATGGACCACAGCTACCACAACCTCCACCAGATTGAGTCCAGTACAGCTAGATGGTACTCAGCTACCACCACTGACTGCTCTGACCGGAATCACAATAGAGGGTCCTGGATAGAGCTGGAAAAGGATGTAGAACAAAATTCTAACTCACAAAAAAAAGGACCAGATTTACTGGCCTGACAGACTGGAGAAACCCCTAGAGTATGGCCCCCCGACATCCTTTTAGCTCAGTGGTGAATTCACTCCTGAAGTTCACCGTCCAGCCAGGGATTGGACAGCCTCATAAAACAAAACAGGACTAATGAGGCACAGCAGCCCAGAGACAAGGACTAGAAGGCAGGAGAGGGCAGGAAAGCTGGTGATAGGGAACCCAAGGTTGAGTAAGGACAGTGTTGACATGTCATGGGGTTGTTAACCATTGTCATAGGGCAACATGTGTACTAACTGTTTAATGAGAAACTATTTGTTGTGCAAACTATCATCTAAGGTACAAAAAAAAAAAAAAAAAAAAGAATTATCTATGTGAGATCAAATTGACAACAGCAACTCAAAAGGTTTGATAGGAAGCCTAGGGGGCAGTGAGTTGAAGATAATGGTGATAGAACAATTTGGAAAAGGACAGTGAGAATAGCAGCGCAACTGGAAGAATGTAATCAATGTCACTGAATTGTACCTGTAGAAACTTTTGAAATGGTGTAACTTTGGCTGTGTATATTTTCACCAAAACAAGGTCCTCCAAGGTCGAGAAGGGAGAGTGTGGACACGTCTTGGGGTTGTTAACCAATGTCATAAAAGAATGTACTGACTGTTTAATGAGAAACTATTTGTTCTGTAAACTTTCATCTAAAGTTCAATGAAAAAAAAAAAAAAAAGCCACTACTTTTTGTTATTTATCATGGGTCTAGGGATCTGCTTGGCAGTTCTACTGATCTCAGCTAGGCTCATTTATAAATCTGCCATAAGCTGATGTATTGGCCAGGGAATGGCTGGTCCAGATGGCCTTGGTTAAGACTACTTGGTTCTCTTCCTAATGTCTTACACATCCCTCCAGTAAACTAGCCTGAGTATGTCCTGTGGAACTTTCAGAGAAGCAAGAGAAGAAGTAGAAGAACACACATGCTTTTCTAAGCCTTTTCTTGGATCATAAAAAGTATACCCACTCTCTGCCGAAAACACTCAACGTTTCTTTCAATGGTGTCATTAGGCTCAAAGTTTAAGGTCTTATGATACACATCAGGGCTGGAAGCCGCTCTTTAGATGAGACTCGTCTTGATCCAAAGACCTATGAAATGAAAAGACAAGTTAACATCTGTCACACACCAAAATATGATATTTAGGCAGGTACAAAATAATTATAATAGGCATTCCCATTGTGGGGAAAAATAGATGAATGGTAGGCAAATAGCAGTCACTGATCCATAGCAATTCTGAAATCTGTGCGGGTAAATCTTGCCTGATACTTCTTCTCCAGACGTGGGGAATGTTCCTTCGTGCTGGGAGTGATTCTCCAATCCATGTCTCCCTCAAAAAAGTGGCACTGTCAGCAGCTGAATAGTTTTTTCTTCCTGCTTCCTGCATGCTAAAAGTTAAGAGGTACAGAGACCTTTTTACATTTTAAACATTCAGTGTCTTTTAGTCCAGGTGGTAGTGCTTTTGCCAATACACCTAACTTTAAATGTGTGGAGGCTTTCTACGAATCTGATTTAGGTCTATGCCATTCGCCAGAAGCCACACTCAGTAGTCACAAGGTTTCTGAGCCATTCCTCTCTCTTTGCACTAAATTAGTGCTATTTTAGACATGTTAGGCTGCTGCAAGACAGTATCTTTAAGGTTCCTACAAGCTGTTTGCTTTAGTTGAGGGAGTCTACTAAATACTGCCTTAATTCATTCAAATATATTAACAATGGGTCTTAGAGCCACACACTTAACTTGATCTTTACACTGAAAGTATTTCTTACATTGATAATCTTTCATCGGCTTTTGATGCTGGAGCTGAGAAACAGTTTTATTTTCTAGCCCATCAAGTGATGATTGTTTTATAGTCCCTCTAAATTCTGCTTGCAGATTAGACATTACTTTCTTTTATCCATCTCTTTCTAGTAATACCTTATCATATACAGTTAATAATAACCAGCTGATATTTTCAGTAGTCTGCCTGGAAATTTTGTTGTTCAAATTCAAATTTCATTTGGAACATTTGACATTGTTTAAGTTATCACTGGTGATAGTTTTTCCAATTGTTTTAAGATTATGTAATATGGGTTACCACTTTTCAATCTTCCTATAACATTTTCTTGCCACTTTTTCAGCCTTTATGCATCTATCTACTGGTTCTGAAGCCAATGCTTCATATTCTAGATTATTGTTATGGCAATACCCCACTTCTGATATAAATTTCTGTATTGAGTCTACAATAGTGTGACTAATAAACCACCCCAAAACCTAGTGGCTTAAAATAACAGTCATTTATAATTTTTCACAACTCTATGGGATGTCCTTGGTGGCACAAATGACTAAGCATTAGACTACTAGCTGAAAGATTGGTGGTTTGAACCCCTCCAGAGGTCCCTCAGAAGAAAAGCCTGGCAATTTGCCTTTGAAAAGACAGCCATGAAAACCTTATGGAGCACAGTTCAACTCTGAAGTACATGGGGTTGCCAGGAGTTGGAATCTACTCAAGGGCTACTGGTTTGGCTTTGGTTTGGTTATGGGGTGTCTGGGC
Organism: Dugong dugon; assembly: GCA_030035585.1. Classification (NCBI taxonomy): domain Eukaryota; kingdom Metazoa; phylum Chordata; class Mammalia; order Sirenia; family Dugongidae; genus Dugong; species Dugong dugon. The sequence continues at coordinate 50,831,080 of CM057465.1, forward strand.
AATTCTGCTGATCTGGGCTGCGCTCAAATGATCCTGGCTTACATGTCTACAGTCATTTGAGGGGTCAACTTGAAGCTGGCTAAACTATGATGGTCCCAGCTTAGATGAGTCAGTTCTCTTTCATGTAAACTTCAATCCCTCAAAGAGACATGAGTCTGAGAATGTTCTCAGGCAGTCCTAGGCATGGACTCAGAGATTGCAGAAAAGCAAGAGAGAAAGAAGGACATGAGCATTTTAAAGTCTCTGCTACTGTCCGTTTGGCCAAGCAAGTCCCATCCCTGAGCCCAGAGTCAGGGTGAGGTGGAACAAGTTTCAGAGCAAAATGGGATGGATACAGGGATGCCATTGATGAGGGCCATTAATGCAGTTAGTTGAGAGAGTGCTGAAGAAATTTTGGTTCCATATAAGACCTAATAATTTATTTGATCACCCCCTGGCCCATCGCCCTGGGTTCCATGGGAGGGAAAGCTCTGTGACAGAAACTATAACTATAGAACTGGACCACTAAGGGAGATGCAGCTCTACCATGAGTAGGACTCTGCTTGTCAGATGAAGTAGCCACCTCTATAACCGGCATCTCCAGAGCCTGGCTACCACTGGTAAGTTCAGGAAGGCTCATCTACCCAAATTGGAAGCTAATGATAATGTTACTGTGATATGCTACCTTTGCTTTATCTGCACCTAAAAGATAGACGCATTACCTTTTGTCCCAAGTAACTTGGTTCTGAATTCATTTTTTGCACTAGTGTATCTGAATGTAAGAAGCTTAATTTGGAGTTCTAACTACAAGGGAATCATGGAAATGTTTTAGCCTTTGCAGTATAAGAGGGCTAACTGGAAAGTTTAAGTGAATTTTCAAAAACCAAGTTTACACTGCCTGCCATACCAACTCAGAAACAAAGCTCATATCTAATACATCATCCCAGATGTCATTTGTACATTGACAGTTCTATGATTGATTGTAAAGTATCTGAATTTAAAATTTCAGAATAATGTTGGCCAAAGTTTTCACAGACACTTGCAAAGCACTACTACTATGATTACTCTGACAATTTATAGATTATAAACGACTTTGATGGAAAAAAATTACAGACAGCAGAAGATTAAAACAAAAAAAGTTGCTCCAAAATGCACAGGTAGGATATATACCCAGATCTTTGGATCCAAATGATTTACTGTTCAGATTATACCATATATATATAAAAAGAAAGTGTTAATTTATTTCAATAATGGGGTGATTTAGTACAAATTTTGATCAATGAGTTCTTGGGTGGTACAAGCAGTTAACTTGCTTGGCAGCTAACTGAAAGGCTAGAGGCTGAAGTCCACCCAGAAGTGCCTTGGAAGACAGGCCTGGCAGTCTACTTCCAAAAAAATCAACCATTGAAAATGCCATGGAGCACAGTTCTACTCTGACAACATGAGGTCACCATTAGTGAGAGTCAACTTGATGGCATTTTTTTTTTTTTTATTTTTGGTGAATGAGGTAGACTTGCTTTCAGAGAATTTTGTCTGTGGGCTGTGTGCCCTTTGTAAGATGATTAACTATATGGGTAGCATTGAATGAACAATTTGTTTCTTTTTTAATTAACTAATCATTGCATTTAGCTCCTTGTGTATAAAAGGTCAAAGTTAGTTCCAAATAGGAAACTCAAATCACTTTTTGTTTCATTTATCCACTATTAAATTAAATGTGCAAAATTGAGCCTCATTTACTAGAGACATATGAATTGCCAGTGATTTTCTGCTAAATGAATTTCATTCTTTATTGATATAATGTAAGCTATAATCAATGGGAACTATATACCAGTTAAACTGTGGGAACTTTGCAATATTAACTGCAGTTACTAATCTATTTCAATTTACAGACTTTGGATAAATTCATGGTGTAAAACTGTCATTTTATACTTTGTACACATATGCTGCCTACTAATTTTACTCCATTAAAAAAGAGCATCAGAAAATCCAGGATGTTTAGGAAAGACTACAGAGAAAAAGGTTAGGATCTATGATTCCTCTGTTATCTAGAAATATTATTCTTGTCAATAAGAAATGATTTGGGGGTCATTTGTATACTGCGATCTTAGAATTGCTGGCAAGCCTTTAAAGGTAATACTACTGAACTTAAGTAGATCTTATTACAGAGATATTAATCAGTCACAATTTTCAGATTTAGTATATCCCATAGCAATAAAATGGGATTGGCAGGTACAGGAGTTATAGGGGTAGGGGACTTTGCTACTGAGAGGAGCCAAGAGTAGTCTGGGTTGATCTTTTACAGTATGTGTGTGTGTGTGTGTGTGTGTGTATGTAAAACAGTCATGCAAACAGAATCATTGAGAGAAAAAGGAAAAGCAGTTTTTAGGGCCTTGTACGTGCTCTCTCTCTCATTGGTGTTTTATATTGTTTGGCGTTTCTGTTATTCCTGGCACAGGTGATTTGCAACAACTCCAGTACTGGCTCCCACCCATGCCTCCTGCTCCTAACACTCTTTACAACTAGTCCAACATACATCATATTCTGAGACTAGCAAGTGGATTTACTTGCAAAAATGAGGTAAATCATAAACCGATGTGGAAGTTATATATAACTTGTAAAATCATGTAAGAAATACGAAGAGGATTATAGGGAGGAAATTACGGAAATAAAGAGACAATCATTGCCCTTTCTGTCCCCCCATCACTGGGGGGGGGATTTAAATAATGAGATTGAGAGCTCAGCTAGGAAACTGGCTTAGTTCTCCACGAATTAAGCACCCATGTATGCTTCTAGGCTGTAAATTAGTGGAATGAGCCGAGAAATGAAACAGTATTAGATTCATAGGCAATTAAAACAAAAAGGAAAAGTCTAATCTTAGATGACTCGAGAAAGCTTTCTTCCCGCTGTCAGCAGCATTCACTGCAAAACATGCACATAGAGTTGTTAATTCTGGCGGGCTGATAACTGTAACAATGGAAGGCCTTTTCCTGATTGGCTTAAAATATCTTTATGCCATTCTCTTCCTGTGTTGATGAATGTGAATGCCTAGTGTTTTTCAGATTGTTAATAATTGTTTCTTAATATGAGTTTGTACATGCAGTGTTCTCACATTGCTCTTTGGTAAGCAATATATATAGTCTTATCCTGATCTCTATCAAAATGACACTTTCCTTTAGTAAAACTTGCAACAGAGTTTTTCCTCAAGACAGAGAATAGTAGAAATAATTTTTTTTTTTTAAGTGTTGATTTAGGAAATAATATTGGAGCTATTATTCCAGGTCCTTGAGCGTACAGAATATGACCCAGCTGGAGCTAGGCTCACAAGGGCTCACGAGAACTCACAAGGACACATCAAGTGGGCCCTGAAGTATAAAGACCAAGATAATCTTGGAAAATATCTTTTAGGGAAACTTTCACATAAAGCCAATCAAACAGAACACAAAAGACTTTCTATTCTTTTTCTGTTTGCATTTAGTGAATAGAAATTGGTTGGACCGATGAAGACTCTTCTGACTGTCGTTACTGAAACCTGTACCAGTGATTGTTAAGAAAGACGATTCAAAATGTAGGATCACAGCTTCTAGCCAATCTGTGAAAAGGTGAAGCTTTCAATGGTTTTGCCCATTTGTAATGTTAACGTATACTGATGACTCTGTAATGGTCTCTAGGCCCCAGGCAGACATGGCTGTGGCAGCATGCTTGTCCATTTTCCCATTCTTGCCTATTCTGTAATATTCTTTGAACTCGGGCAGACATGGCTCTAGCAGCAAGCTTGTCCGTCTTCCCACTTTTGTCTGTTCTGTGATATTTCCTTGAACTTGGGCAGACGTGGCACTGGCAGCATGGTTGTCCGTTTCCCACTTCTGCCTTTTTGAATATATGCCAAACAAAACTTTCTTTTTGCTTTACTAAACTTCGTGATGTTTTTCCCCTACAACAGTGTGTGACTTAAAAGTTGAGATCACAGTCAGGAAAGCAGATTAGCAAAGTATTGTCTTGATTTCTAAGAAGTTGAAAAGGACTTCAAGGAAAAAGATTTTGTAAAATCCTTTACTCTATTTTTTTCTCTTCTCTGAACCATTGATCTCTTTTGAACCATTGACCTCAGCCAATATATTGTTCAAACTTTTCATTCTTTGTACAGTGTTAGCTTTTCTGCTTTTTTTTTTTTTTTTTTTTAATATATATTTTATTGTACTTCAGGTGAAAGCTTACAGAGCAAATAGTTTCTCATGAAATAGTAGTACACATGTTGTTTTTTGACATTGGTTAACAACCCCACAACGTATTAAGCCTCTAAATTCTCAACCTTTTTTTTTTGATGAAAATTACAGATGGCCAAAGATACACCGTTTCAAAAATTTCTACATTCACAGTTCAGTGACATTGACTACGCTCTTCCAACTGTGCTGTTATTCTCACTTAAGATGAAGGCTTACAGAAAAAATAGTTTTTCATTTAACAGTTACTACACATGTTGCCCTATGACAATGGTTAACAATCTCACAGCACATCAAGAATATCCTTACTCCACCTTGTGTTCCCTATCACCAGGGGCTTCCTTGTCCCCTTCTGTCTTCTGGACCTTGTCAGTGGACTATTGTACCTCTTTAGTCTCATTTGTTTATTTATTTATTTATTTATTTATTTATTTTTATTTTATTTAAACACCATTTCAAAACTTTTTACTTACACATTTAAGTGATATTGACTATGCTCTTCCAATTGTGCTGCCATTCTCGCCCAAGATGAAGGCTTACAGGACAAAACAGCCTCCCATTTAATAGTTACTACAAATGTTGCCCTATAGCAGTGGTCAACAATCTCACAATACATCGACAGTGTCCTTATTCAATTTGTGTTCCTTATCATCAGTTTCCTACTCTCCCTCTGCCTTCTGGCCCTTGTCACCGGACTCCTGTACATCGTTAGTCCCATTTAGTTTTACTGGGGTGTCCATTCCCAGGCTTAACATCGAACCTTGAAGGTAACTACCCCTCTGAGCTGAAAGGGTGTCTGGGGGCCACACTCTCGAGGTTTCTCTAGTATTCTTTAGGCCAGTATATCTGGTCTTCTTTTTTTTTTTTTTTTTTTTGGGAGTTAAAATTATACTCTACATCCTACTCCAGCTCTGCCCAGAACCCTCTGTTGTGATCCTGGTCAGAGGAGTCATTGGTGGTAGCCGGGCACCATCCAGCTGTACTGGGCTCAGTCCCGTGGAGGCCTTGGTAGCTGTGGACCATTAGTCCTTCGGACTAATCTTTTCCTTGTATCCTGTTCTCTTCGTTCTCCCTTGTTCCCGAAGGGATGAGATCAGTGGAGTATCTTAGATGGCCGCTCATAGGCTTTTAAGACCCCAGACCCTACTCACCAAGGTAGAATGTAGAGCATTATCTTTATAAGTAGCGTCATGCCAATTGAGCTAGATGTTCCCCGAGATCATGGTCCCCAGAGCCCTCCGTCCAACAACTCAGTCCCTCGGGGGGGTTGGATGTGTCTATAGGGCCTCCATGACCTTTCCTTGTGCAGGTTGTGTTAGTTTCCCCTGTACTATGTACTATCTCATCTCTCACCCAAGTTACCACTTACCTATTACCTATTTAGTATTCCCCCCCCCCTCCCATCCCTGGTAACCAACAAGGATTGTTACATTTTGCATGTGAATTTTTTCATGGGTTTTTAAAATAGAGGTCTCATACAATATTTGTCCTTTTGTGATTGACTTATTTCACTCAGCATGATGTCCTCCAGTTTCATCCATGTTATGAGATGCTTCACAGATTCATTGTTCTTTCTCGTTGCATAGTACTCCATTGTGTGTATGTACCATAGTTTGTGTATCCATTCGTCTATTGATGGACATCGAGGTTGTTTCCATCGTTTTGCTATTGTGAATAATGCTGCCATGAACATAGGTGTGCATATGTCTATTCGAGTGATGACTCTTATTTCTCTAGGATATATTCCTAGGAGTGGGATTGCTGGATCGAATGTTACGTCTATTTCTAGCTTTCTGAGGAAACGCCATATCCTTTTCCAAAATGGCTGTATCATTTTGCATTCCCACCAGCAGTGTATAAGAGTTCCCATCTCCCCGCAGCCCCTCCAACATTTGTTATTTCCAGTGTTTTTGATTCGTGCCAGTAATGCCGGGGTGAGATGGTATCTCATTGTGGTTTTAATTTGCATTTCTCTAATGGCTAGTGATCGCGAGCATTTCCTCATGTGTCTGTTGGCCATTTGAATGTCTTCCTTGGTGAAGTGTCTGTTCATTTCCTTTGCCCATTTTTTGATAGGATTGGTTGTCTTTTTGTTGTAGAGGTGTTGGATTTTCTTGTAGATTATGGAGATTAGACCTTTGTCTGACTTGTACTGTCCAAAAATTTTTTCCCAGTCTGTAGGTTCTCTTTTAACTCTTTTGGTGAAATCTTTTGAAGAGCATAAATGTTTGATTTTTAGAATATCCCAATTATCTAGTTTATCTGTTGGGTTTTTTGTGTTGATGTTTATGGTTTGTATCCTGTTAATGCCATGTATTAAGGTCTGAAGTGTTGGTCCTATTTTTTCTTCTATGAATTTTATAGTTTGAGGCTTTATATTCAGGTCTTTGATCCATTTTGAAGTAGTTTTTGTATATGGTGTGAGGTATGGGTCCTGTTTCATTTTTCTACAAATGGATATCCAGTTTTGCCAGCACCATTTGTTAAAAAGACTGTCTTTTCCCCATTTGATGTATTTTGGGCCCTTGTCAAAAATCAGGTGACCGTAGGTGGATGGATTTACATCTGAGTTCTCAATTCTGTTCCATTGGTCAATGTCTCTGTTGTTGTACCAGTACCAGGCTGTTTTGAGTACTGTAGCTGTATAGTAGGTTCTCAAGTCAGGTAGTGTGAGTCCTCCAACTTTATTCTTCTTCTTCAGTAGTGCTTTACTTATTCGGGGTTTCTTCCCTTTCCATATAAAGTTAATAATTAGTTTTTCCATCTCTTTGAAGAATGTTGTTGGTATTTGTATCGGAATTGCATTGTATTTGTAAATTGCTTTAGGTAGAATTGCCATTTTCACAATGTTGAGTCTGCCTATCCATGAGCATGGTATGTTTTTCCATTTATGTAGATCCCTTTGGGTTTCATGCAGCAGTGTTTTGTAGTTTTCTTTGTATAGGTCTTTTATATTCCTGGTCAGATTTATTCCCAAGTATTTTATCTTTTTAGGGGCTATTGAAAATGGTATTGATTTCCTGATCTCCTTTTCATCGTTCTCTTTACTGGTGTATAGGAATCCAACTGATTTTTGAATGTTTATCTTGTATCCTGCTACTCTGCTGAATCTTTCTATTAGTTCCAGTAAATTTCTCGTGGAGTCTTTAGGGTTTTCTATGTATAGTATCATATCATCTGCAAACAGGGAGAGTTTAACTTCTTCATTACCAATTTGGATGCCCTTTATTTCTTTCTCTTGCCTTACTGCTCTAGCGAGAACTTCCAGCACAATGTTAAATAGGAGTGGTGATAAAGGGCATCCTTGTCTTGTTCCTGTTTTCAGGGGGAATGTTTTCAGCCTTTCTCCATTAAGAATGATGTTGGCTGTTGGTTTTGCATAGATGCCCTTTATGATGTTGAGAAATTTCCCTTCTATACCTATTTGATTGAGAGCTTTTATCAGGAATGGGTGTTGGACTTTGTCAAATGCCTTTTCTGCATCAACTGAGATAATCATGTGATTTTTTTCTTTCCTTTTATTTATGTGATGGATTACGTTGATGGATTTTCTGATGTTAAACCATCCTTGCATACCTGGTATGAATCCTACTTGGTCGTGGTGTATTATTTTTTTGATATGATACTGAATTCTATTGGCTAAAATTTTGTTCAGAATTTTTGCATCTATATTCATGAGAGATATTGGTCTGTAATTTTCTTTTTTTGTGATGTCTTTGCCTGGTTTTGGTATCAGCGTTATGCTGGCTTCATAGAATGAATTTGGAAGTGTTGCTTCCTCTTCTATGCTCTGAAATAACTTGAGTAGAACTGGTACGAGCTCTTCTGTAAATGTTTTGTAGAATTCTCCAGTGAAGCCATCTGGGCCAGGGCTTTTTTTGGTTGGGAGTTTTTTTATTACCTTTTCAATCTCTTCTCTTGTTATGGGTCTGTTCAGATTTTCAATATCACTTTGTTGTAGTTTGGGTAGGCCGTATGTTTCTAGAAATTTATCCATTTCCTCTAGGTTTTCAAATTTGTTGGAATATAGTTTTTCATAATATTCTGTTATAATCCTTTTTATTTCAGTTGGGTCTGTTGTAATGTCCCCCATTTCATTTCTTATTTGGGTTATTTGTGCCCTCTGCTGTTTTTCTTTTGTCAGTCTGGCCAGTGGTTTGTCGATTTTGTTGATTCTTTCAAAGAACCAACTTTTGGTTTTGTTGATTCTTTCTATTGTTTTTCTGTTCTCTATTTCATTGATTTCTGCTCTGATCTTTACTATTTCCTTTCTTCCGGTGGTTGTAGGCTTTTTTTGTTGTTCTCTTTCTATTTGTTTGAGTTCTGTAGTTAATGTTTTGATTTTGTCCCTTTCTTCTTTTTTGATATGTGCATCTATTGCTATAAATTTTCCTCTGAGGACTGCCTTTGCTGTGACCCAAAGGTTTTGGTATGATGTGTTTTCATTTTCATTTGATTCTAGGAATTTTTTAATTCCATCTCTGATTTCTTCTATTACCCATTGATGTGTAAGCAGATTATTATTCAGTTTCCATGTGTTTGATTTTTTTTCCTTGCTCTTTCTAGTGTTAATTTCTACCTTGATGGCATTGTGGTCAGAGAAGATACTGTGAATTATCTCAGCATTTTGGATCTTGTTGAGGATTGCTCTGTGGCCTAAGATGTGGTCTATTCTGGAGAACGTTCCATATGCATTGGAAAAGAATGTGTACTTTGCAGCGGTTGGATGGAGTGTTCTATATATGTCTATGAGGTCCAGTTTGCTGATTGTGTCCTTTAGGTCTTCTGTATCTTTGCTAAGTTTCTTTTTAGTTGTTCTGTCCTTTACTGAGAGTAGTGTGTTGAAGTCTCCTACTATTATTGTGGAACTGTCAATTTCTCTTTTCAGTGCTGTTAGAGTTTTTTTTATGTATTTTGGAGCCCTGTCATTGGGTGCATAGATATTTATTATGGTTATGTCTTCATGATGGATCATCCCCTTAATCATTATATAGTGTCCTTCTTTGTCTTTTATGGTAGATTTTGTTTTAAAGTCTATTTTATCTGAGATTAGAATTGCCACTCCTGCTCTTTTTTGATAGTTGTTAGCTTGATATATTTTTTTCCAACCTTTGATTTTTAATAAATTCACATCTTTGTTTCTAAGATGTGTCTCTTGTAGACAGCAAATAGATGGATCCTGTTTTCTTATCCATTCTGCCACTCTCCGTCGCTTTATGGGTGCATTGAGTCCATTTACGTTCAGTGTAATTATTGATAGATGTGAGTTTGTTGCTGTCATTTTGTAGTGCTTTTTTTTGTGATGCTGAAGTTTTCTTTGTTCTTCTTACTCTCTTGTGCTGAGTTCCTTTTGTTTGTGGATTTTGTGTTCATTTCTTTTGTTTTTGTAGGTTTTGTTTTTGTTGAGACTTTATGTTTTTCGTCTTTATTTTTATGAGTTGGTTTGTTAACTTTTTTTGTGGTTACCATGAATTTTACCCTTATCTTTATAATTTTGAAGCAGTCTACCGTTACTTGGTATCGCCTTGCCTTCTTCTCCTTTAGAAGGTTCTATACCTATGCCGTTTGTTCCCTCTTTCATTGTTTTGATGTTGTTGTCATCCTTTGATTGATTTCTCTGATTCCCTGTTGTATATCTTTTGTTTTTGGAAAGTCGTCTGTAGTTCAGTTCCTAGAATGGTATCTGGTTCATGTTAACCTGCATCCTAGGTCCTACGTCCTGCCTGAGGGCTTAAGCTGTTTGTCCTCAGATCGAAGAACTCCCTTTAATAATTCTTGTAAGTTTGGTTTGACTTTTGCATATTCCTTTAGTTTCTGTTTATCTGGAAATGACCTAATTTCACCATCAAATCTGAATGAGAGTTTTGCAGGATATATTATTCTTGGCTGACAATTTTTTTCTTTCAAGATTTTATATATGTCATCCCATTGCCTTCTTGCCTGCATGGTTTCTGCTGAATAATCTGAGCTTAGTCTTATTGTTTCTCCTCTGTATGTGACTTCTTGTTTTTCCCGAGCTGCTCTCAGGATTCTTTGTTTGTCTTTAGTTTTAGCGAGTGTGAATATGATATGTCTTGGTGATTTTCTTTTGGGGTCTATTCTATATGGGGTTCGTTGAGCTTCTTGGATGACCAGCTTTTCATCTTTCATGATATTGGGAAAGTTTTCTGTCAGCAGTTCCTCAATGATCCTCTCTGTGTTTTCTGTTTTCTTCCCCTGTTCTGGTATGCCAATCACTCGTAAGTTTTTGCTTTTAATTGTGTCCCACATAACTCTCAGGGTCTCTTCATTTTTCTTTGTTCTTTTTTCTGAGTTTTCCTGAAACAGAGTTGTATCCACGTGTTTGTCTTCAGTTCCACTGATCCTGTCTTCCATGGTTTCAAATCTACTTCTCAGCCCTTCTATGACACCGTCCATTTCTGAAATCTTGTTGTTTATCTTTTGGATTTCTAATTGTTGTTTTTGTATAATTTCGAGTTGTGAATTTATTTTGGCATTTTGTTCTTGCATCATCTTCCTGAATTCTTCCAATTTTTTGTCTGTATTTTCCATAAATTTGTCTATTTTTTCCTCATGTTTGTCAGCTTTTTGCCTCAGTTCTTGGAAAATTCCGAGTATTAGTGATTTGAGTTCCGTATCAGGTACTTCTAGTGCATTTTCTTCCACAGGAGAGTTATCTGGTGTTTTTATTTGGACGCCTATTGGAGCCATCTTGTCTTGTTTTTGTAAATGTTTTGATATTGTTTGCTGTTTTCGTGGCATTCAGTAGATATTTCTCTCGTTTATTGATTGTAGATTTTTTTTTTTTTTTTTTCGTTCTTGTGGTACAGCTGGGCAGATCTAGTTGAGGAGGAGCCAGTGGGATGGGTTGCTTGTGGCACTCACCGCAGCCACCAGGACGGTCGGTAGTCAGTGCTGGGCAGGTTCCAATAGGGCGTGCCTGCACCGCTTGGTGATGTGATGTCTAGTGCACGGTGCAGGTAGGTAGGGTGCAGCGGGAAGATGGTTATGTGTGAAGCTAAGATGGATATGGGAGAGAGGAGAGAGGAGGAGGAGCAAAAAGCGTACAAACATAAAAGAATGCTAGGGGAGTTTGTCGTTGGAATGTACAGATGAGAGACTATGGGATGGAGGAAACCAGAAGGGGGAAGAGAAAGAAAAGGAAAGAATGACCAAATGAAAATCAGAAAAGTTAAAAAACTGCAAAGTTCCCAGGGATCGCACCGATGCAGCTATGAGGTCTGGGGGAGTCGGTCTCAATTTTCACAGCTCAGCCTGGCCAGAAGGTACAGAGGCATACATCGCCTGGTATTCAGGGATCAGAAAGAGAAGGAAGAGATAGAAGGACAAGAAATTAAGCAATGAAGAAAGACAAAAGAGAAAAAGAGGTAAAATATGACAAAACTAATCAAAAAAGGAAGAAAAATAAAATTGAGAAAAAAAAAAAAAAAAAGGGCAACACCAGCAGTCAGTGCCTACAAATGGGACCCAGAGAGCCCCCACTCAGGGGCGCGAATTCCAAGAAGCCGATAGTCTCGGGGTTAAGTGACCGTGGCCACGGGAAGCAGAGGGGCCAACGAACAAAGACCCCAGGATCCCACCCGCGTGGGAGCCCAGACCTGGAAACAGCCACACGCCCGAACGCAGCCCTACAGCCCCGCAGGAGAGAGCAGAGACGGCCCTCGGAACCAGGCACCCAGGCAAAAGGAGGGGGAGGCGGCAGAAAAAGGTCCGCTAGGTGCCAGCAAACGGCTCCCAGAAAGCCCCCAGCCCGGGCGCGCGGAACCCAAGCACCGGCGCCCCCCCGCCCAGGGACCCCGGCCACGGAAAGCAAAGGGGTGAACGAACAAAGGCCCCGGGATCCCACCCACGCGGGAGCCCAGACCCAGAAACAGCCACACGCCCGCACGCAGCTCCACAGCCCCGCAGGAGAGAGCAGAGACAGCACCCGGACCCAGGCACCCAGGCAAAAGGAGGGGGAGGTGGCAGAAAAAGTTCCGCTAGGTGCCAGCAAACGGCTCCCAGAAAGCCCCCAGCCCGGGCGCGCGGAACCCAAGCACCGGCGCCCCCCCGCCCAGGGACCCCGGCCACGGAAAGCAAAGGGGTGAACGAACAAAGGCCCCGGGATCCCACCCACGCGGGAGCCCAGACCCAGAAACAGCCACACGCCCGCACGCAGCTCCACAGCCCCGCAGGAGAGAGCAGAGACAGCACCCGGACCCAGGCACCCAGGCAAAAGGAGGGGGAGGTGGCAGAAAAAGTTCCGCTAGGTGCCAGCAAACGGCTCCCAGAAAGCCCCCAGCCCGGGCGCGCGGAACCCAAGCACCGGCGCCCCCCCGCCCAGGGACCCCGGCCACGGAAAGCAGAGGGGCGAACGAACAAAGGCCCCGGGATCCCACCCACGCGGGAGCCCAGACCCAGAATTAGCCACACGCCCGCATGCAGCCCTACAGCCCCGCAGGAGAGAGCAGAGACGGCACTCGGAACCAGGCACCCAGGCAAAAGGAGGGGGAGGCGGCAGAGAAAGATTCGCTAGCTGCCAGCAAACGGCTCCCAGAAAGCCGCCAGCCCAGGCACGCGGAATCCAAGCACCAGCACCCCCCAGCCCAGAGACCCTGGCCACGGAAAGCAGGGGATCCCCAGCTGAGGCGGAGAGGGGTGGGTGGTGGGAGAGCGCGCACCGCAGTTTACCGGTCGTTCTGTCTCCGACCAGATGCTCTGCTAGGCTGCTCTCCCGTTTGCTGGTCTCCGATAGGAATCCAAGATGGTGGATCCGCGCTGCGTTAGCTGGTAAGGAATCTCTGCCTGAGTCTCTCCTCGCTCTCCATTCTCTTTTAGTATTCTCACTCCGTTTGGTGTTTGGCTGAGTTCTTTATCTCTTCATTTGGTGTTCTAGGGTTTCAGGATTGTTGATTCTCTGTTAGGCTTAGTTTTTCGGATCTTTGCTGTGGAGGGACGGCGTGGTGTTTCTGCCTAGAGCGCCATCTTGCCCCTCTCTCAGCTTTTCTGCTTTTATAAAGTATACATTAAAAAAAGAACTCCCTCATACTTATAACTATACTTGCTTTGACTCTGCTTGATAGATTAATTAAATATGGTTGTTGAATCCTATCTTTTTTCATTTTTATGTTAATAACAGAACCAGATTACAAAAGGAATGGAGTATGGTTGATGAGAGTCTGAGTTAATGGTCAGACTGTTTGTATTCCATGTACTCACATTAAAAAAGCACTAAATGTAGGGGCCCACACAGGACTGCTAGTAATAACGAAAAAACATTGAAATCCAATTATGTTTTCTGAGTCTCAATTTCTTTTCTTTTTTTATCCTTTTAGTAGAGATGGTTTTAGATCACAAAAGGCAAGTACCTTTCAACATATGGCCAGCTTTTCACATGACACTTCTGAAATTCACTTATTTTTATTGCTGTTCTTTTACACAACAAAGAGCCCAGGAGCTTCTTACGTTTGTGCAGGTGGGTCAAAGATATTTGAATTGCCTGCAGGAGAAAAGGCAGTAAGAAATAATTAAATCATGTTACTGTGTGAAATAAGGCATATTTCTTATCATATCTCAGCTAAGGTGTTTGGAGACTTAGATATGCCAATTCTCACAGCTTCTTGGTGTGTCTTATAAGGGAAATCTAAATCTTCACCATCATCTCATTCCTGGATCTGATTTTATATCACACTTGCAACACTTTCTAAATCTAATACAAGACTAAAAATACCAACCAAACCTATTGCTGTTGAGTCGATTCCAACTCATAGTGACCTTACAGGACAGAGTAGAACTGTCCCATAGGGTTTCCAAGGCTGTAAATATTTACGGAAGCTGACTGTCACATCTTTCTCCTGCGAAACAGCTAGTGGGTTCTAACAGCTGACATTTCCAATAGCAGCCAAGCGCTTTAACCACTGCACCACCAGGGCTCTTTTAATACAAGACACAGAACAGAATATAGGAGATATATGTATATGAGTCAGAATTGACTTGATGCAACAGGTTTGGCTTTTTTAATGTATATGTAAGTATATATATGTAAGTACATAAAAAATATATACAATTTTTTAAAAGTGGCACACTGTTGGATACTCTTCAAGAAAACAGAAAATTAAACTGTTTGATGAATTGTTGTTTTCACATGTAGGATTCTTCTACACCCAGAAAGGCATTACACCCAATTTCCAAATTGTAAAACACCTGGTCCCACATCGAGTCAGACTTTAAATGGATCACTTTCCTTCAGCAATTCTTACAGTGACCACTGTCTGATCTCATTTCTCCTTGCTTTCTCCTGACATCACCTTGTAAATATATATCAAAGTTATTAGTTAAATCCAATGCTGGATCCAGTTCCCTAATTAAATGATTTCTTCACAACTCAAAAAAGTTAATATGGGAGATTAATTTTGGATATTTCTTTTCTTTATAAAATGGAAAATTTACCAGATAATTGATGGGTAGAGAAATCTGTTACGTATAATATAAGGTTTTTGTTTTAAATGGTTTAACTCTGTTTAACCTATATGGTTGTGGTTGCCAGTCAAAAGTCGATTTACATGGTAGGTCACTCACCTGAGTTTTCCCAGCCAAGTTAAACCCATTGCCATCGAGTGGATTCCGACTCATAGCGACCCTATAGGACAGAGTAGAAATGCCCCATAGAGTTTCCAAGGAGCACCTGGTGGATTTGAACTGCTGACCTTTTCGTTAGCCATCCTAGCTCTTAACCACTATGCCACCAGAGTTTCCTCCAAGCAAGTCAGAAGTGATGAAATGGTAGTGGGATTCACAGCAGCAAGACAGGACAGTGAGTGCCTGGGACTAGATGTTGAGCCTGGGGACAGAGAGGTCCATTTGGAACAGAAAATAGTACTAGATAGGTTTGTTGATGATATAAGCAGAAGTATTAATAGGAAAAAGCTATCTGAAAATCTAGCAAGAAGGTAGGTGGAGTGTGAGAGCAGTAGAAAGAAACTAAAACTCCTGTGAAGGAAAGCTAAGTAGCAATTGTAAGTCTCCCTCCAAGTCCTAGAGGAACAGAGTACCAGGCAGATTCCTAAGTCAGAAACCAAGAAAAGCTAAACCCATTGCAGTCCAGTGGATTCCAACTCATAGCAACCCTATAGGATGGAGTAGAACTGCCCCATAAGATTTCCAAGGAGCACCTGGTGGATTTGAACTGCCGACCTTTGGGTTAGCAGCCGAACTCTTAACCACTACACCACAAGGGTGTCACTATGAGTCAGAATCGACTCAACGGCAATGGGTCCTAAGTCAGAGACCTAGTTAATTCAGTGGGCCATGAGATAGGAAATGGACCTTGGGGAAAAGGTGGAAGTCCATTAACGGTAACTGGGACTCCAAATCGGGGTCAGACCAAACTAGTTGGGGCAACCAGTTGATGCTAGCTGCCCAAATGGTGAACCAAAAAAAAAAAAAAAAAAAATTTGCGATCGAGTCAATTCCAACTCATAGCGACCCTACAGGACAGAGTAGAACTGCCCCCACAGGGTTTCCAAGGCTGTAAATCTTTACAGAAGCAGACTGCCACCTCTTTCACCCAAGGAGCAGCTGGTGAGTTCAAACCTCCCACCTTTTGCCTAGCAGCTGAGAGCTTTAACCACTGTGTCACCAGGGCTCCTTAGTGGTAAACCATTACTTATTAAATTCTCTTGCCTTGCATTGGGTTTGATAGAGACTAATATAGGCTTAAGCCTCAATCAAGAGTAGAATGACCCCAGTTGTGGGGAAAGAAGGACATCCGAAGTGGGAGTTAGGGTGGACTTGACAATACAAGGGAACACCATCAGACATTTAGCTTACTGAAATAAATTACTCATGCTCAGCTAAAAGACTATGGAGAATTCTTTTTCATCTGTATTTTTTTGCTTTCATTGTCCCAGTGGAAAAAAGGTACAGAAGAGACACAAAGGTCTACTTCACACATTTTTCAAAGATAATTTTGAAGACATGAATTTTTGTCTCACATAGTCTTATTGAACATCAACTCCATGAAATACGTGATTTCCCTCTAGGCTACTACCATAAAAGGCAATTGGAAAGCCGGGGAAAAGAGGGTTTCTTTGGCTGCTGGAGGATGTAGCTTCAGGAAAACTAGAGAGACAAAGAACTCTTCTCAGTAGGTATTCTTGGAGTCAGGAAATAAATTTATGCATGTATTCAACCATTACTTATTGAGGCTAAAATATGTGCCACGGGCAATGGGAGCACAAAGATGATGTGATAAGCTGCCTGCATTGAGAAAAAGGTAGTGGAATAAAAAACTGTGTAACTAGATAACTGCAATACATAAACATAAAGGCTACAACCGAGGCGCTAACAAAATGCAGTGGGAGTTATAGAAGGTAATTACTTCTTTGTCTTTTATCAAGAGGGCATCAAGGTAGCAGGTAGTTTGAATTCAAGGAAGACACTGGCATTCCCAAGCACCTTTCCTTTGCATGGAAAATGAGAGTTCTTAAGGCATTTCAATATATTGTCTTATATACTACCCAGAGTCCATTAATACAGGTATTGTCCCTATTTTATTGATGAGGAAACTGGCCCTGAGCAGAAGGGATTTAGCCAAGTCACTCAAGGAGTTAAGTGAAAGGGCTGGATCTCATAACCACATAGAGAACTTCCTGGTACACTGTACTTTGCTATCTTTATAAATCATATAAGTTGAGTTCAAGATACTCTGACTCTTAATAATATAGCAATGCAGCATCAATATAAACCCAAAAAAGAAAGAAACTTGTTGCCATCACGTCGATTCTGACTTACAGGGACCCTATAGGACAGAGTAGACCTGCCCTATAGGGTTTCTAAGGAGCTACTAGTGGATTTGAACTGCCTACCTTCAAATGATGGCAGCATCCTATACCACTCAGTGCAGAACAGAAATCCTTTCTCCTCTATAGCTTTTTACTTAGATGTGATTACTTACCCAAGATAAAAAGCTAAGCCTTGAGTTTATTTCAATAAATTGAGAAGAAAAGCCAATACATAATTTCCAAAACTGTTCTTTAACCTCACATGTAATAACAGCTTTAAAGAGTTATTTACCTCTCACTGTGGATTTAGCCCCATTCTAATTTCTGTGGGAAATTATAAGAAAAATTGCAGGCCTAGTGCCTGCCCTGAAGGAACTTAAAATCTAAAGGTAGAAAGAAAGTAAACAAAAATGAAAGACGCTTAGAGGGAAAACCAATTTACACTTTCCTATTTTTAGAGGCCCCAAGGAGAGCAGACATTTTCATTGCGTGCCGCACTCATAACTTTTGGAGGAAAAAAAAAAATCAATACCTTTTATATATTGCCAGCTTAGTGGAGTCTGTGAGGTCGGCAGTAAAGACTGAATTTACTAGATGAATAACAAAGAACTCACAAGCTTAGAGGAGATTTCCAAAAGGAAAAGAAAAGAGACAGACACAAAGGTGCATTTTTGAGAACTAGAAAACGTACAATATGACTCCCCTGGTTATCTTCGTGTAGAGTTGTTCAAGTTGGCACAGCAGTTCCTCCTGTTTTCATATTGCAATCAAGAACTTGATTGTTTCGTTAATGTGAATATTTTGCATTTCTTTTCTTTTTTCCTTTCTCTTGGGCTTATTTTACATCAAGGTCTAAAATCTGGCTGTTGTTCTTAATTTGTCAGAAATGCAAATTCTTGGAAGCAAAGTCAGAAGAACTGAAGTGAAATAAAAAGGAAGTTTTAAAGATTTAAATTCTAGAAAGGGAAGTGTGTGTTTGTAAAATCAAAATTTCAAAGGGAGTCCAATAATAACATGAAAATATCCAAATCCTATTGTCTAAAACCATAGTTTAATTTATAGGAAGCCTAACTACTGGCACATAAAGGACATGAAAGTAAACAGAGCCGTATCTGGTTGTAAATTAAAAAATGCAATCACTATGCTTTTTGTTCTCAGCGATGCTACACAATTAGTTTGACCAATGTTTCTTCTAAATGGACTAAAAGTAAAAGATTACCCATTAACCCCTGCCGGCTTCACTTGGCCTCCCTTTGGATGTTTAAGGTCTTGGTTGCTTAGAAACTTCGGCTCCAAAGACTCCTTAATCTCTCATCATTTCCAATTTGGTTAAATTCTGTCACTTGTTTTTTGTTTTGTTTTGTTTGTTTTAACAACCCTCTTGATCTTGTTCTGCCAAGCACGCTGAAGAAAGTCAGGCAAGCTTGCCAATTGAGTTCTGTGCAATTAGGCCTCCATGCTGTTCTGCCATCCTTTTATTCATTGTTAACTCACTTCCTAAAGCATTTTGTTCAACAGTTGCTCTCATCTTTTTCCAATTTCCTCTAGGCTACAACCATAATCTAAGAGAAAACCTTTCTTCTTACTAGATTGATAAGATAGGCCTGAGAAATAGTTTTAATTCTCCTGGAATTCAGATGTCTGGGGTCCAGGGAGTTGGGGTGACCCACCCAGGCCATTGCCTCAAGATCTTCTTTTGAAACTTGAGCCAGGAGAAAATTGATTTCCTAAAGTCACCTTTAAGTCAAACAATAGCCTAGTAAGTAGCTTAGTAAGACCGTTTTGCCTTAAGCAATGGGCTCTTTTGAAGAATTGTCCAGTCAGTCTAGAGAAACAGAAGTTCCAAGTTCAGACTAGAAGCTGTGTTTTAGGGTAAATTTTTATTACTAAAGAGGGCCGGTGGCTCAGTAGTTAAGCATTGGGCTGCTAACCAAAAGGTCAGCAGTTTGAATCTACCAGCCACTCCTTGGAAACCCTATGGGGCAGTTCTACTCTGTCCTATAACGTCACTATAATTTGGAAATGACTTGAAGGCAACAGGTTTGGTTTTGGGGTTTATAGAGTCGCTATGAGTTGGAATCGACTGGATGGCAACAAGTTTGGTTTCGGTTTGTTATTGTAGAAATGCTACTCTGGCCCTGTTTCCATGGCAGTGTTGATAACATAGGGTCTAAGAATCTTTGGAAGGTCTTTCATCTTTGGAACCGTTTTGATTCTCTAGTTGAAATGTTACCCTGATTTGCAAATGATATATTAAATGAACCTTAATCAATTTCTGTTACTGACTTAATATGATTTTTGTGTTAAGAGATCTTAAGGAGTTATTGTCCCAAATTCCCTTCTTTTTTGCTAAAAATTTTTCTATAATTTTTCCTAGATGGCTCCAGCATGAAGGAAATGGCATACTCAAATTAGGATAATTCAAGGAGAGTTTACTGAAGGGAATATATACAAACGTGGGGGAAGTGCAATACCCTAGGAATAGTAACCTCTAGGCCCAAGTAGAAAAATGGATAGAGTGGTTTTTTATTGTTGTTGTGTGGTGTCAAGCCAATTACTACTCATAGCGACACTATAGGACAGAGTAGAACTACTCTATAAGGTTACCTGGGCTGTAATCTTTACAGAACAGATCATCAGATCTTTTCTTTCACTGAGCTTCTGGTGGGTTCGAACCACTGACCTGTTGGTTAGCAGTGGAGCGCTTAATCATTGCCTCACCACAGCTCCTGATAGAGTGGTTACTGGGTTTTAAAAGGAGAGGGTCCTGTACAGTTGGTCACCTTGAGTGGAGCGTTGATTTTCAGTCAAGGGACACAGCCAACCTAAGATGACCCTGGAAATAGGGACAGAGCCTGATCTCATTCTCATCCCTTCATCTGATCTCTTGCCTATTCCTCTCCATTGCCTACTGATGAAGTCTATATAGATCAGTTTATCAGGCAGAAAGCAGTATGGTGTGTGCGTTTGGAGGGACAAATGGAAGATACCTAGCATAAACCTCAACAAATGCTTTTGTCGTATATATTATACTAAAAAACATCATCTTAGATTCCCTAATGGATAAAAAATCAGTCATGGTCCCAACTTCTGTAGAAGCTCAGTACCTAGAAAAGAAGACATATACATCTATAAATAAATAAGCCTTGTGTATAAGACATGTAAATAAATATATGTCAAAAAACATAATTCAAGATAATGAAAAGTGTTATAATGTAGCTACATAAGAAATGCTCTGGCAATTGAGGAGGGAAGAGATTACTACTGGATGGAAAAAAAGGGATAACTTTCATATAATTGGTATCTATAAGAGGGAGGAGAATTTACAAGTACAGAGATGGAGATAGCTTTACGTTGTTGTTGGTTGCCATCAAGTCGATTCTGACTCATAGTGACCCCATATGTTACAGAATAGAACTGCTCCATAGGGTTTTCTTGGCTGTAATCTTAAAAGAAGCAAATCGCCAGGACTTTTCTTCCATGGTACTGCTTTGTGGGTTTGAAACACCAACCTTTAATTTAGCAGTCAAGTGCAAACTTTTGTGCCACCTAGGAAACTATAGACATAGCAGGGAAGGCATTTTAGTCAGAAAACAGCATGGGCTAACGCAGTGAGATGTGAAAACATGGAGCATATATAGAAACACTAACAGGCAGGGGCAGATTATCCAATAAGCATAGTAAGCATGGTGTTTACCTTGCTTACTAGATCATCACCACATCAAAGATGTGGTGAAACTCATGTGGAATTTTTCACTACAGATTTGTAAGTACAAGTAAGCCCATGTTTACCTTCCTTACTGTGTCATCTGCCCCTGTTAGGGATTGTAAATTGAAAAAGCGGCTTTGATTCTGTGAATTTAAAAAGAGGCAGGAGGTATGGGGTTGAGAGAGAGACAGATGCCAGACAAACCTAGAAGCGTAATCTTTGTTGAAGTGAAAAAATGTGAAGTTGTTCACTACAGATGATCTGGTAAATAAGGTAAGCCCTGTGCTCACGTTGCCTATTGGATAATCTGCCTCTGCTAACAGGCAAGAAAGTTGGGAATGTATGAATGGGAGCAGTGATGGTAAGAATAGACAAAATAGGGTATATTCAGGTTGATGTAATTTGATCACTGATAAAATGGTGGGGGAAACAGAAGGATAAAACATATGTGAGTCACCAAAAATCTTAATTTTCTAGTGCTGCCATAACAAAAATAGAAAGATAGATAGATAAAATACCACAAGTTGGTGACTTTAAAGGATGACATTTATTTTGTTATAATTTTGATTGCCAAACATTCAAGTGTACTCTGTGAAATCCCAGGACTCTTTTCTTTCACTGTCTCATTGATTATTGTATTTTTCCTTCTTTGTGACACCTCTATTCCTTGGACACATTTCTATTGCAGTTATGTACACACTAAGTTGCAATTCTTTACAAGTCTGCCATTCCTACTATAATCTCCACAGGGACACAAACTTATCTACTTATCTTATCATAACGGACAAATAATACATTTTTCAATGCATGAATGAATAATAAAATTGTGGTTTTACATATTTATCACTTGAAAAGGTCACCTTCAAGAAATGTTTTTATCTTTTCATCTTTCAATATCTATCTATCCATCCATCTATCCACCCACCCACTTCCCACCCACCCATCCATCCATCCATCCACCCATCCATCCATCCATCCCTCTATGTATGCTGTCCTGTTCCTTAAAAGTGAGAAGGAGGTGTCTAACGCATGAAGTTGCTTGTGTGGTCAAGTTCTAGTAGGGGGTCGAGGGAGCATATGGCTGGCCAAAATGTCACATGAGGATGCTAAACACAGAAGAGCTGTTCACTCAATACAGTAGGCCAGAAGAAAAATTCCACATCACTGGGCTCTCATATTTTATACAATTGACAATAATTTGTTAGCATATTGAAGCTGGCAGTTATTATGCAGATTTATAAAAAGATTACCTGTTAAATTACAAATGCAGGAACAATGTAAGGTAGTAACATTTGTTGTTTATGATAATATTGTGAAATATAGAACAATGTAAGGTAGTAACATTTGTTGTTTATGATAATATTGTGAAATATAGAGGTCCTGAGCCACTTGCTGAGAGATAAATAACCAGCCAGAGTAAGAAAGTGGCAAATTGCTCCTGAGGATCCTCTTTTGTCTTTTTCATTAATATTGAGAGATCACCTTATGTCAAATGCATAATGTCCTTATCTACATAATTCAAGACAACCGGAAGAATCCTGTTGTAGTTTTGAAATGTGTCTTGTTATCTGGTTCATGGATATTTCAGGGACTGCAATGGTACAAGTATGAATATCTCCTTTCTTATCATAATAATATAGGACTTGTTTCCATGTATCCATACTTGTTTCTTACATATCCTCACTCCATTACATTTCACTAGTAAACTTGATCCTTATTTTTGATGATCTAATGGTTAATTTCAAATGACAACCAATCTGTCTCTGCTCAGATCTAAAGCTTAGTGTAATCTTTCCCTGGGAGAAAACAAGATCTCTCTGGTTATGACAGTGACACTTCCTTGTTATATAATCCTGCCGAGTTTGGGTAGCTGCCCCTAGTTAATGACCATTTTGTGTCCTTAAGGACATTACAAATCCAAGGATCAGTTTTCTTTGTTTGTTTTTCCTGGAAGTTCAAACATTTGTTTGGCATTGTTATTGAAGAAGTAGACGTTTTGTGATCAACACATAAAGAGAATTTTTTCATGGGTACTTTGCATGAAATATTGTTCCTTTAAAAATCTCAGTTTTGAGTAGCTCTTTGATACCTGGAGTCCAAAGAAAACATTGACCAGGCATACATAGTCTGGAATCCAAATAGGTCCTTAGTAATGCTAACAAAACAGATGAGATGGAAGACTGTTTCAATCTAATAGGGAGAAATTTACCCATGAGCAGAAAATTAGTGCTCTTGTCCACCATCACTACCATACAAAGTTGAGTTGAAGAAAATAGGGGCTGGTAAAGAGAGGTAAGAATAAAAAGACACTGAAGTAAATGAGTGATATAAGTACAGGTGATAAGCTGCACTTTATATGGAGAAAAAATTATCTACCAATTATCAGGATTCCACCTGGCATGCTAAGTAACATCTAAGGTGTATTCTATTCTTGATTCTGTGATTTTACTACACTTCTTGGGTTTATAAATTAAAGAGACTTGAAAAGAACCAATGTATATAATCTTTTCAAAAGTTGATTTGTTATCTATTAACTATTATATTAACTACACATATTCTTCACTTACTGATTATCTCATTATCCAACATTTCTTATTTATGACAATAGTAAAAAATCTACTATCCAATTATTTTATGCATTAATGATGTAATTTGGCAGTAGCAAATGCCAAGGTGGGAGGTGAGAGTAATGCTGGCTGTGATCGTTAAGGTTATATATCAGTTTGGCTGGCCCACAACTGTCAGTGATTTGGCAGTTATGTAATAATGTAATTTGGTGGTTATGTAATGATGTAGTCATCCTCCATTTTATGATCTGATGTAGTCATCCTCCATTTTCACATAACACCAATTTTCACATAACAACCTGGTCTTTGGAACCTAAGCATGTCGATAAGAAAGGAGTGGATGTAGTTAAAAAAGAATAGCTGTAAAATATACGTAAGGGATGAAGAATCTCAAGCATACAGAGTACTCACCACGCAGTTGAAGAAATAGATATTACCATTAGTTTTTAAGTACTCTACACCGGCTCCTCACTTACTGACATGGGTTAGGTTCCAAAGACCAGGTTTTTATGTGAAAATCGGTGTTATGCAAGAGTTGGTGTCATGCCCCATCTTCGGCACCAGTGCCCAACCCCAATTGCTCACCAACTGTCGGGCACTTCCAGCACTTCAGAATGCTCCTGGCTTGGCAGGCCCTCTTCACCAACCACACCTTCCCTACCACCACTGAACCTAGTGGTGGTTGGGGGTTGCCTGAAGCCTCTGGAGCAGCAGGTGCTCATCATCACCTGGCCACGCCCCAGGCCTCGACGCAGACCCTGCGCCTTGTCACTCCACCTTCCCACTCTGACAGCCCCGGAGACTGGCCTCTGCAACAGGTGGTTCCTGGGCCTGCAGACAAGTGAAGCTCAACCACCTGGGCCTGGCAGAGGCTGTGGAGGTGGCAGAGAGGCCTCTTTGGAAGAAAAGACCTCCAAGCCCCCATCCAACTCCTGCGGCCCCGGCTCCCTATGCCTCCTCATGGCCTGGGCACTCCTGCCTCCTGTGCACCACCTGCCCACCCCATACTAACCTTGTGCCCAGCGTGGCTCCTCTACCCAACTCGGGTAATTACGAACCACCAGCAGCCCCTGCAGCCTTGCTTCCTCTCAGAAATATTGTCCTCCACCTCTGCCTCCCCTCTCATCTTGGCTCCTCATTAATGTACAGAACAATCAGATGTTGTTGCTGTTAGATGCCATCGAGTCAGTTCTGACTCACAGCAACCCTATGTACAACAGAAAGAAACACTGTCCACTCCTGTGCCATCCTCACAATCGTTGCTATGTTTGAGCCCATTGTTGCAGCCACTGTGTCAATCCATCTCACTGAGGGTCTTCCCCTCTTTTGCCTACTCTCTACCAGTAATGATGTCTTTCTCCAGGCACTGGGTCTCCTCCAGTCAGATAGTAGATTTTTTACTATAGTTGTAAATGTGAAATATCAGATAACAAGATATTGGATAAGTGAGGGGTAGGCATACATCAGTTTTCCAATCCCATCATACTCACATTCAGAGATAATGTGAGTTTATTTTTCTCTTTTATTTACAGTTTTACCACAAGTTTATATACCAATGTATCAGTTAGTTTTGCTGCATAACAAAAGTCCTAAAACAGAGTGGGTTAAAATAATAAATGTTTGTCAATTTCTAATGATTCTCTAGATTATGTGGGCAGTTCTTCTGGTCTGGCAGACTCAGCTGTTTTCTCCTGGACCTTCTCATCTGCAGTCATCTGGTGGCTCAGCTGGCACTAGCTTGTTTAGGATGGCCTCACTCATCTGTCTGGTGGTAGATTCTATGTCAGGTGGAGTCCTGAGAATCACATCATTCACCAAGCTAACCTAGACATAGTTCAAACGGTAGAAGCAAGTTCTAAGAAGAGAGAAGTGTAGAAAGAGAACAAATGCCAATATACAAGTGATTTTCAAGGCACTGATTGTGTCATGTTTGCTAATGTCCCACTGATGTTAATTAAGCAAGTTAAAGGGCTAAGTCAAAATACACTGGGTGAAACAATAGACTCTACCTCTGGATGGGAACAGCTATAAAGTTACAATGCAAAGGGGTGTGCTTACAGGGATGAGAAGAATTTGTGGCCATTGTTGCAATCAACCACTCCTAAAAATAAGATTTTAGTTTTGTATGTAATTGTATATAAAAGGAATAATGCTTAATGATAGTTTTGTAACTTGCTTTTACTACTCAGTATTTTTTCTTAGATTTATTCATGTTGTTTTATGTATTTTTAATTCATTCATTTCGTTTGTATATTGTTCTTTTTTATAAATGCCAGCATAAGTTATTAATAATTTTTGGACTTCTGAAGAGTTTCCAGTTTTCTCGTATTAAAAAGAGTACCTCTATAGCCCGGTAAAACCAAATGAGACTAACGAGGTACAGGAGTCCAGTGACAAGGGCCAGAAAGCAGAAAGGGACAAGGAAGCTGGTGATAGGGAACCCAAGGTTGAGTAAGGATATTGTTGATGTGTTGTGAGATTGTTAACCATTGTCATAGGGCAACATTTGTAGTAACTGTTAAATGAGAAACTGTTTGTTCTATAAGCCTTCATCTTAAGTGAGAATAACAGCATAATTAGAAGAGCATAGTCAATGTCACTGAACTGTGCATGTAGAAATTTTTGAAATGGTGTATCTTTGGCTATGTGTATTTTCACTAAAAAAAAAAAAGAGGTTGAGAAGTTAGAGGGTTGATATGTTGTGGGGCTGTTAACCAATGTTATAAAACAACATGTGTACTTCTGTTTCATGAGAAACTATTTGTTCCGTAAGCCTTCACCTGAAGTACAATAAAAAAAAAGAAAAGAGTACCTCTAAAAACATGCTTGTGAATGACCATCAGCGTTATTATCCTCTACGATATATGCCTAATGTGGGTGTTTGGTCACCAATGTGGATATCTTCAATTCTATTGCTGTTGTTGTTAGGTGCCATCGAGTTAGTTCGGTCTCACAGTGGTCCCATGTACGACAGAACGAAACACTGCCCGGTCCAGCACCATCATCACAATTGTTGTTACGCTTGAGCCATTGTTGCAGCCATTGTGTCAGTCAATCTCGTAGAGAGTCTTCCTCTTTTCCGCTGACCCTCTAATTTACCAAGCATGATGTCCTTCTCCAAGAACTGATCCTTCCTGATAACATGTCCAAAGTATGTGAGACATAATCTTGCCATCCTTGCTTCTGAGGAGCATGTTATTAGAAAATGACAAATTGCTGTACAAAGTAGTTTATGTCAACACTTGATATTGTCAATCCTTTTAATTTTTTGCCAGTCTGTGGATACTATATGGTTTCATTTTGGGCTTTTAATTTGTAGTTCCCTGATCACTAATGAGGTTGAGTTTATTACATATGTATTATGAGCCACTTAGACTTTCTTTTTTTGTGTGTGAGATGTCTATTCAAGTGTTTTGCTCATTTTTCTATTTAATTTATATTTTATTATTGATTTGTAAAAGTTGTTTAGAGCTTCTGGTTACTCATCCATTGACAGATTTTTTATGTTGCAGATATATTCTTCCAAATTGCTGCTTTAAATTTTTTTTATATTGTGTTTTTATGAAACAAAGTTCATAATTTAGCACTCATTCTCTGTATCACTTGCCTTTTTTGGTATATTGTTAAAGAAGTCTTTCCATTCCCTGGTATCATAGATATATTCCTTTACCTAAAGAAGTCTTTCCATTCCCTGTGTCATAGATATATTCCTTTACCTTGTTTTCTTATAATTCAATTGTATATGTACTTGCTTTTTTATGTAAGCAACTTTGAGGAGTAGTAGTTTTGATTTCTTATTTCCAGTTACTTCACTTTTGATTTACTTTGGTTGCCTTATTGTGCTGATTAGGACCTCTAGACTAATGTTCAGTAGAAGTGATAATGGGACACAACCTATACCCAACTCTATTTCTTTCCTTCCCCCCAGGTTTTAATCCTGAGAAAACACCCTGAATGATAATGTTCGTCTCAGAGTCTGTTTCCTGTGGAACCTGACTTGGAATATGTAGGAATTTTTTTATTTCTTGGAAGTTTAGTAGAGCATACAGTTTGGGACTGGAGACGTCTGTAATTAACATTTCAATTTTTTTAATGGTTACTTTAATAGAGTTTAAAATTTTAGTTGTAAAAGCTTTATATATTTTGATATGTTAATTTTTTAAATTTTTATAATTATTGTTATTATTTAGAGTGGTATCCTATTTTTATTGATTTATCAGATTATTTATTGCTTGTGGAAAAGAACTAATTTTTTTTAAGTTGATCTTGCATCTTGCACACATAACTGAGTCGATTTAGGTATAATACTTTGTTAATAATTTTGAGTTGCAAATAATGATGGCTTAGTCTCCTTTTTCCTCATCCTTATAACTCTTATTTTCCCATGTCTTATAGCATTGGCCATTATCATTTTAAACAATAGTAGTGTTAGCAGGCATTCTGATCTTGATTTCCACAGTAAAAGGAATTAATTTAATATTTCTCCACCAAGAACAATGTGTACAGAGTTCTTTTAGAGCACCATTTTTATTAAGTTAAGCAAATTTCGTTTTACTGCCACTTTTCTGAGTTTTCTTTTTTATTGTAAATAAATACACACTCTTACCATTTTGTTTTCTACATACATTGACAAAATTGTGTGATTTTTCTCTTATACTTTATTACAGTAGTGATGTTAACTCTCCTTTCATTTCTGGGATAAAACCTACTTGATCATGATGTATTTTTTAAAAGCATATTATAAGCTAAAATTTTATTTAAATTTTTTGCCTTTGTGTTTATGGATAAAATGGTCCTATAATTTTTTTTTTCTTGTTCTATTCTTTGTCAGGTATCAATGATTCACTTGACTTCAAAAATAAATACGACAACTCACTCTTATTTTCTGGAAGAAAAATTTATCAGACATAGATTACCTTTCTTTAAGGTTTGGAATAACTGGTTCATAAAAATATTCATGACTTATAACTTTTAGAGTAGATGATATTGATTACCACTTCAGTTTTAAATGGCTATTGATTTTTCTAGCATAAATTTTGCATTTTATGTTTTTTCCTATTATCCATTTCATTGAAATTTTATTGGGTTATAACTGTTTGAAATGTTATTTTATTATTTAAAAAGTGTTGTTGTTGTCTACTGTCTTGTCAGTTCTGACTCATTGCAACCCTAAAGGAAAGAGTAGAACTGTCCCATAGGGTTTCTAAGGCTGTAATCTTTATCAAGGCAGATTGCCACATATTTCTTGAACAGCTGGTGGGTTTGAACCTCCGACCTTTCAATAAGCAGTTAAAAAATATAGACCTGTATTAAAAATACACATAACTGTATTAATTAAAAATCTTGATTTTTAGCTCACATTTCTTTTTCTAAGTTAATTTCTCATATTTTGCTATTGTATTAATATTTACCAAGAATTAGATTTTCGTTTTGATAATGCTTTCTGTTATTTTATTCTTTAAAGCATTATGATCTGCTCTTATCTATATTATTTTATTACTTCCTGATTTTATTCTTTTTGCCCTCATCTTTGTGATCTTTCTCCTTTCTCTGTTTTTTGGACGAGTTTGCCATTATCTTGATTACTTTGTGTGCACAGAATATATATAGTAATAATTATTTCTCCTGTTTTTCATTATTTAAAACATTTTGTTTATACATTTTCTATAGATCCTGTTTTCTTTTTCTACATTTATTACTTACTTTGATTCAGTGGGTGTTATAGCTGAGACTTGTTTTACTTAAAGCCTAAAATTGCACGTGTACTAGTAAGATAGACTGTCTTTGCCTCTTCCACTTCTTTTGTAGAGAATATTAGAATACTTCTTCTCAAAACACAAATTTGGGGGATGGATGTTAGAGTTTACTATTCAATTATTTAGCTCAGAATGTTAGGATAAGGTCAGGATCTTGGGCAGCCATAGTCTGTGTGGCTGTTTTAATTATATTAACCTGATACCAAAGAAGAGTTTGAGAATTTAATATTCTTTATCTAGCCCCTTCAGTTCCAGTCATCACATCACCAACTTTGAGGATGTTAGCAAAGTTGTCTATTGCAGAATTGTCTTTTTTTTTTTTTTTTTTTGCTTCCAGACTCCATTTCTCTCCCTGAGTGAAGTCCCATTTCAGTTTCCCACATCTTCTTTCAGATTTGTCTTGGATTCCGATACTTTTTTCAAATTTTGTGGCTGGACTCTTGGGATCAAATCCTCATATCATTGCTGATGGTACTTTTTCATCATGATAATAAGATGAGTCATAGATAAATTAATGTACCTCTTCTAAAGAAAACTAATTTTGCTTTTACGAAATGAACAAATGATTGGCTGGTTCTCGTGTTCCACTGATGGAATGAGAGTACTGCTTAAAGGAGTCATTCACCAGCTGTTGTTGTTAGGTACTGTTGAGTCAGTTCTGACTCATAGCAACACCATGTACAACAGAACGAAATACTGCTGGGTCCTGTGCCATCCTCACATTTGTTATGCTTGAGCTCATTGTTGCAGCCACTGTGTCAGTCCATCTTGTTGAAGGTCTTCCCTTTTTTTGCTTACCCTGTACTTTACCAATCATGATGTCTTTCTCCAGGGACTGGTCACTCCTAATAACATGTCCAAAGTATGTGAGATGAAGTTTCATCATCTTTGCTTCTAAGAAACATTCTGGCTGTACGTCTTCCAAAACAGATTTGTTCTTCTGGCAGTCCATGGTATATTCAAAACTCTTCTCCAACACCGTAATCCAAAGGCATCAGTTCTTCTTCAGTCTTCCTTATTCGTTGTCAAGCTTTTGCATGCATATGAGGTGACTGAAAACACCATGGCTTGGGTCAGGTGCACTTTAATCTTTAAAGTGACATCTTTGCTTTTCAACCCTTTAAAGAGTCTTTTGCAGCAGATTTTCCCAATGCAATGCGTCACTTGATTTCTTGACTGCTGCTTCCATGGGCATGTGAATTTGTAAAAATTCACAGACTTCGTTAAATAAGTTTCTACTGACGGCATTCCTCTATTACTAATGCAAGTAAAACACACACACATGCACATTTCAATGGGAAAATTAGCATGTAATGGTACGTCAAGATCAACAAGTGAGGGCATATAGCTTTACATAAATTTGATACATCTTTTTCAGTAGAGTGTCTTTATTTCTGCATATTCTGGTATCTGGGTTGAAGACTCTTCTATTTGTCTTGGCTTTCCTTCACTGTATAGGAATTCTTATTGTATAGCATGTCTCTGTAGCACGATACCAGGGAAAAAGGATCAAATATTCTTTATCAGCACATCTGCATGGTGACCTTTCACTTTCAAAATACCATCCTGGCCAGATAAACTACTTCTTAAAATGTTCAGTAGGCTGAATGTGTTTGCCCTGTTAAACTCAATATTGATGACGGGTGGTGATTATTTGGAGGCATAATAACACAGATGTGTCTGTGCACATGGTGAATGGATTTGATCAGTAAATTTCTATTTTATTTAGAATATACCAACCCATTTACATTTAAAAAACAAGTATAACAATTTGGATTCTATACTTTTAAGTATGATGTTCCTTCTTAAGGCACTCCCTTCTCCAGTTCCTTCACGTAAGGAAACCTTATCTAGTGTTCAAGTGCAGTAGTTTTTCTTATATTTGTTTTCATTATGTATGCAAAATAAGTATCTACTTAATTGAGAAATAGAAATAAATTAAGTTTAGCTGTGAGTGACTGAAAACTCAAAATAACCACATTACAGACAAGACAAAAGTTAATTTCTCTGTCATACAAAAGTCAGAGTACTTGGTCAAGAGCTAATGTGATGACTCCACAATCATCAGGGACTCTGACTACTTCTGTCTATTTTTGCTCTGCCATCTTCAGCATGAGCTTCCACCTCATGGTCACTGTTGGCTGTGCTAGCTCCATTCATTAAGTGTTACTTCCAGCCAGCAAGAAGGAGAAAGGGAAAGATGAAGGAAGGGACTACTTCCTTTAAGGACACTTTGCGGTAGTTACACCACACTCCTCTTGCCCTTACCTCTCACAGGCAAAAACTTGTCTGGCCATCCCAGCTGCAAAGAAAGCTGGGAAAATCAGTCTTTATTCTAAATGTCTTCAGCTAAAGATGGATGAAGAGGAGACTGGATATTGTGGACTAGGAGTATTTCCTGACATAGTAAATACCATTTAGGTACAATATACTTTTATTAGTTTCTTATTGTTGATGTAACAAATCACCATAAATTTAGTAGCTTAAAACGACACAGATTTATTATCTTACAGCTCTAGGGGTCAGAAGTCTGAAATGTGTTTCATTGGGCCAAAATCAAGATGTCAGCAGAGCCACATTCCCTCCAGAGGCTCTAGGAGACAATCCATTTCCTGGCCTTTTATAGCTTCCAGAGGCCAGTCACATTCCCTGACTTGCAAACACCTTCAAGCCAGTAATTGCATCACTCTGACATCTCCTTCAGTCATCATATCTCCTTCTCTTCCTCTGTTCCTTCATCACATCACTTTCTCTCTCTCTGCTTCCATCATCACATCGCCATCTCTCTGACACAGATCCTCCTACCTCCCTCTTATAAGAACCCTTGAAATTACATTGGACTCATGGATCATCCAGGATAAACTACCCAACTCAAGATTCTTCTTTTATTTACATCTGTAAAATCCCTTTTGGCATGTCAGGTAAGATATTCCCAAATTCTGGGGATTAGAATGTGGACATCTTTGTCAGGCTATTATTCAGCCTACCACAATACCAAAATCAGAGAAAATCTCAAATAACATTAATCGAATAAAGTATTTTATAAATTAGTCAGCACTTTCACTTACATTTTTATGCTTTATTTTTAAAAATCGTTGTGAGTTAGGCAGGCCATGAATATATTCCCATTTCAGAATCATAAGACAGGTTAAATGAGTTTTCCAACATTACTACATAGTGATCAATTAAATTAGCACTGAGGCTTAGTGCCATGCCTTCTAATAAATGCTGCTGCCCCAATGCCATGTCAATCATGAGATCTCTGATCCTTTGAGTTGGAAGCCATCTTCCCTTCCTAGTTTCTCTGTACCACTGTAGTTAAAATTTTCTTTAGGAAGCAATAACAATCTGCCTTGTGTTTCAGGGACATCTTATTATTATTATTTTTAATGAGCTTCTTGAGAAATAAAAGCATATCTGAACATCATTGCTTTCCCCTTAACAACTGACAACAGTGTAATGGACAGTTTTTTTGTGTCCACTTGGCATTTACTCAATCTTATACTCATCCAAGTGTTTCTCTGAAGGTATTTTGTAGATATAATTAAAGTCCTTAATCAGTTGGCTCTAAGTAAGGGAGATTATCCTGAAGAATCTGGGTGGGCCTGATTCAATCAGTTGAAAGGACTTAAGAGCAGAACTAAGGCTTCCCTGAAGAAGAAGAAAGCTTACCTCTGCATAGCAACCTCAGCTTGTGATCTAGACTTTCAGTCTGTTTTGCTGATGGCCTGCCCCACAGATTTCTGACCTGCCTAGCCAGCCCCCACAATCATGGAAGCCAATTTCTTGCAATAAATCTGTTAATCCATAATTCTTAACAGTTCTGTTTCTCTGTTTGAACCCTGAATTATACACAAAGTTTACCTGTATATTCTAGGTCCTCTATTAATATTAGTTTACCCAAAATAAATCAGAGAAGTTTGATATTATTTAATACTATATATTGAAACTAAACCGAACAAACCCAAAACCCAATGACACTGAATAACTATATAGCAATTTAGCATTCCACAAAGATTAGACTTTTGGTATGATATTAAAAGTTATTATCTCTTTAATAAACATCTACATCAGGGTAGTATTTTGTTACGAATATTGGTCAGTGTTCTATCTTCCAAGGCAACATTTTTATTTTTTACAGAACTTCCAGCACTCCAGCAATGGTTATGACCATTGCAATACCTAAGTATTCTCCTGTTCTGCAAATAGGTATATAGTGTCTATGTCCAAAAACTAGAAAGAGACAATAGGGAACAGACAAGCCAAGGTCGGTCCCCTCAGTGCTTACGGCAGTGAAGAATACTGAAATAAATTGACAGGCATTTTCTTAGTTCTTTCAAAGATAGCCAAGAAGAATTAAGATTTCTTCCTGAGTATAGCATTCTGCTTTTTTAGAGTTCATAGCTGAATCCTGAAATGGCCTTCTTTTAGTGTTATTATTATAATTCTTATTTCCAGATGGGAAGGAGAAAGAAGCTGATAAGAAAGCTTACTTTCCTTATTTCAGCCTCTGCCATGGAAGAAATGTCAATTTTAGCCAAGAAAATAAGAAGAGGTTAAAAGAAGATGGAAGGTAAAAAAGACCTCACAGAGAGGAGGCGGGGCAAGATGGCGCTCTAGGCAGAAGCACCACGCCGTCCCTCCACAGCAAAGATCCGAAAAACTAAGCCTAACAGAGAATCAACAATCCTGAAACCCTAGAACACCAAATGAAAAGATAAAGAATTCAGCCAAACACCAAACGGAGTGAGAATACTAAAAGAGAATGGAGAGCGAGGAGAGACTCATGCAGAGATTCCTTACCAGCTAACGCAGCACGGATCTACCATCTTGGATTCCTACCGGAGACCAGCGAACGGGAGAGCAGCCTCGCAGAGCGTCCAGTGGGAGACAGAACGACCGGTAAACTGCGGTGCATGCATTCCCAGCCCCCACCCCTCTCCGCCTCGGCTGGGGCTCCCCTGCTTTCCATGGCCAGGGTCCCTGGGCTGGGGGGCGCCGGTGCTTGGATTCCGCGTGCCCGGGCTGGCGGCTTTCTGAGAGCCGTTTGCTGGCTGCTGGAAAAGCTTTTTCTGCCGCCTCCCCCTCCTTTTGCCTGGGTGCCTGGTTCCGAGCGCCGTCTTTGCTCTCTCCTGCGGGGCTGTGGGGCTGCGTTTGGGCATGTGGCTGCTTCCAGGTCTGGGATGCCGTGCTGTTGAGATCCCGGAGCCTTTGTTCGTTCGCCCCTCTGCTTCCGGTGGCCACGGTCTCTTAACCCCGAGACTGTCGGCTGCTTGGAATTCGCGCCCCTGAGTGGGGGCTCTCTGGGTCCCATTTGTTGGCTGTTGGTGTGGCATTTTCTGCTTCTTCTGGTTTCTCGCTTGCCTCTCGCTGCCTCCTCCTCCTTTTGCTCGGGTGCCTGGTTCTGAGCGCCGTCTTTGCTCTCTCCGGCAGGGCTGTGGAGCTGCGTTCAGGCGTGTGGCTGCTTCCTGGTCTGGGCTGCCACCCTGGTGAGATCCCGGGGCCTTTGTTTGTTCACCCATCTACTTCTCGTGGCCACGGTCTCTTAACCCCGAGACCGCCGGCTGCTTGGAATTTGTACCCCTGAGTGGGGGCTCTCTGGGTCCCGTTTGTTGGCTGTTGGTGCGGCATTTTCTGCTTCTTCTGGTTTCTCGCTTGCATCTCGCTGCCTCCTCCTCCTTTTGCTCGGGTGCCTGGTTCCGAGCGCCGTCTTTGCTCTCTCCGGCGGGGCTGTGGGGCTGTGTTCGGGCGTGTGGTAGATTCCAGTTCTGGGCTGCCGCGCTGGTGAGATCCTGGGGTCTTTGTTCGTTGGCCCCTCTGCTTCCCGTGGCCACGGTCTCTTAACCCCGAGACTGCTGGCTGCCTGGAATTCGCGCCCCTAAGTGGGGGCTCTCTGGGTCCCATTTGTTGGCACTGACCGCTGGTGTTGCTTTTTTTTTTTAAATTTAATTTAATTTATTTATTTTTTTAATTATATTTTTCTTCTTTTTTGATTAGTTTTGTCATCTTTTCCCTCTTTTTCCCTTTTGTCTTTCTTCATTGCTTAATTTCTCGTGTCTCTATGTCTTCCTTCTCTTTCTGATCCCTTAATACCAGGCGATGTATGCCTCTGTACCTTCTGGCCAGGCTGTGCTGTGAAAACTGAGACCGACTCCCCCAGACCTCATAGCTGCATCGGTGGGATCCCTGGGAACTTTGCAGTTCTTTAACTTTTCTGATCTTTATTTGTTCATTCTTTCCTTTTCTTTCTCTTCCCCCTTCTGGTTTCCTCCATCCCATAGTCTCTCATCTGTACATTCCAACAACAAGCTCCCCTAGCATTCTTTTATGTTTGTATGCTTTTTGCTCCTGCTCCTCACTCCTCTCTCCCATATCCAGCTTAGCTTCACACATAACCATCTTCCCGCTGCACCCTACCTACCGGCACCGTGCACTTGACATCACACCACCAAGCTGTACAGGCATGCCCTGTTGGAACCTGCCCAGCACTGACTACCGACCATCCTGGTGGCTGTGGTGAGTGCCACAAACAACCCGTCCCAGTGGCTCCTCTTCAGATAGATCTGCCCAGCGGTACCACAAGGACGAAACAAACAAACAAAAAAATCTACAATCAATAAACGAGAGAAATATCTACTGAATGCCCTGAAAACAGCAAACAATATCAAAACATTTACAAAAACAAGACAAGATGGCTCCAATAGGCGTCCAAATTAAAACACCAGATAACTCTCCTGTGGAAGAAAATGCACTAGAAGTACCTGATACGGAACTCAAATCACTAATACTTGGAATTTTCCAAGAACTGAGGCAAAAATCTGACAAACATGAGGAAAAAATAGACAAATTTATGGAAAATAAAGACAAAAAATTGGGAGAATTCAGGAAGATGATGCAGGAACAAAATGCCAAAATAAATTCACAACTCAAAATTATACAAAAACAACAATTAGAAATCTAAAAGATAAACAACAAGATTTCAGAAATGGACGGTGTCATAGAAGGGCTGAGAAGAAGATTTGAAACCGTGGAAGACAGGATCAGTGGAACTGAAGACAAACACTTGGATACAACTCTGTTTCAGGAAAACTCAGAAAAAAGAACAAAGAAAAATGAAGAGACCCTGAGAATTATGTGGGACACAATTAAAAGCAAAAACTTACGAGTGATTGGCATACCAGAACAGGGGGAGAAAACAGAAAACACAGAGAGGATCATTGACGAACTGCTGACAGAAAACTTTCCCAATATCATGAAAGATGAAAAGCTGGCCATCCAAGAAGCTCAACGAACCCCATATAGAATAGACCCCAAAAGAAAATCACCAAGACATATCATATTCACACTCGCTAAAACTAAAGACAAACAAAGAATCCTGAGAGCAGTTCGTGAAAAACAAGAAGTCACATACAGAGGAGAAACAATAAGACTAAGCTCAGATTATTCAGCAGAAACCATGCAGGCAAGAAGGCAATGGGATGACATATATAAAATCTTGAAAGAAAAAAATTGTCAGCCAACAATAATACAGCCTGCAAAACTCTCATTCAAATTTGATGGTGAAATTAGGTCATTTCCAGATAAACAGAAACTAAAGGAATATGCAAAAGTCAAAAAAAACTTACAAGAATTATTAAAGGGAGTTCTTCGATCTGAAGACAAACAGCTTCAGCCCTCAGGCAGGACCTAGGACCTAGGACGCAGGTTCATATGAACCAGATACCATTCTAGGAACTGAACTATAGAGGACTTTCCAAAAACAAAAGAAATACAACAGTGAATCAGAGAAATCAATCAAAGGATGACAACAACATCAAAACAATGAAAGAGGGAACAAACGGCATAGGTATAGAACCTTCTAAAGGAGAGGAAGGCAAGGCAATACCAAGTAAGGGTAGACTGCTTCAAAATTATAAAGATAAGGGTAAAATTCATGGTAACCACAAGGAAAGTTAACAAACCAACTCATAAAAATAAAGATGAAAAACGTAAAGTCTAAACAAAAACAAAACCTACAGAAACAAAAGAAATGAAAAAAAATCCACAAACAAAAGTAACTCAGCACAAGAGAGTAAGAAGAACAAAAAAAACTTCAGCACCACAAAAAAAGCACTACAAAATGACAGCAACAAACTTCCATCTATCAATAATTACATGAACATAAATGGACTCAATGCACCCATAAAGAGAAGAAGAGTGGCTGAATGGATAAGAAAACAGGATCCATCAATTTGCTGTCTATAAGAGACACGCCTTAGAAACAAAGATGTGAATTTATTAAAAATCAAAGGTTGGAAAAAAATATATCAAGCTAACAACTATCAAAAAAGAGCAGGAGTGGCAATTCCAATCTCAGATAAAATAGACTTGAAAACAAAATCTACCATAAAAGACAAAGAAGGACACTATATAATGATTAAGGGGATGATCCATCATGAAGACATAACCATAATAAATATCTATGCACCCAATGACAGGGCTCCAAAATACATAAAACAAACTCTAACAGCACTGAAAAGAGAAATTGACAGTTCCACAATAATAGTAGGAGACTTCAACACACCACTCTCAGTAAAGGACAGAACAACTAAAAGGAAACTCAGCAAAGATACAGAAGACCTAAAGGACACAATCAGGCAACTGTACCTCATAGACATATATAGAACAATCCATCCAACTGCCGCAAAGTACACATTCTTTCCCAATGCACATGAAACGTTCTCCAGAATAGACCACATCTTAGGCCACAGAGCAATCCTCAACAAGATCCAAAATGCTGAGATAATTCACAGTATCTTCTCTGACCATAATGCCATCAAGGTAGAAATTAACACTAGAAAGAGCAAGGAAAAAAAATCAAACAAATGGAAACTGAATAATAATCTGCTTACACATCAATGGGTAATAGAAGAAATCAGAGATGGAATTAAAAAATTCCTAGAATCAAATGAAAATGAAAATACATCATACTAAAACCTTTGGGACACAGCAAAGGCAGTCCTCAGAGGACAATTTATAGCAATAGATGCACATATCAAAAAAGAAGAAAGGGACAAAATCAAAACATTAACTACAGAACTCAAACAAATAGAAAGAGAACAACAAAAAAAGCCTACAACCACCGGAAGAAAGGAGATAGTAAAGGTCAGAGCAGAAATAAATGAAATAGAGAACAGAAAAACAATAAAAAGAATCAACAAAACCAAAAGTTGGTTCTTTGAAAGAATCAACAAAATCGACAAACCACAGGCCAGACTGACAAAAGAAAAACAGCAGAGGGCACAAATAACCCAAATAAGAAATGAAATGGGGGACATTACAACAGACCCAACCGAAATAAAAAGGATTATAACAGAATATTATGAAAACCTATATTCCAACAAATTTGAAAACCTACAGGGAAATGGATAAATTTCTAGAAACATACGGCCTACCCAAACTACAACAAAGTGATATTGAAAATCTGAACAGACCCATAACAAGAGAAGAGATTGAAAAGGTAATAAAAAAACTCCCAACCAAAAAAAGCCCTGGCCCAGATGGCTTCACTGGAGAATTCTACAAAACATTTACAGAAGAGCTTGTACCAGTTCTACTCAAGCTATATCAGAGCATAGAAGAGGAAGCAACACTTCCAAATTCATTCTATGGAGCCAGCATAATGCTGATACCAAAACCAGGCAAAGACATCACAAAAAAGAAAATTACAGACCAATATCTCTCATGAATATAGATGCAAAAATTCTGAACAAAATTCTAGCCAATAGAATTCAGTATCATATCAAAAAAATAATACACCACGACCAAGTGGGATTCATACCGGGTATGCAAGGATGGTTTAACATTAGAAAATCCATCAATGTAATCCACCACATAAATAAAAGGAAAGAAAAAAATCACATGATCATCTCAATTGATGCAGAAAAGGCATTTGACAAAGTCCAACACCCATTCCTGATAAAAGCTCTCAATCAAATAGGTATAGAAGGGAAATTTCTCAACATAATAAAGGGCATCTATGCAAAACCAACAGCCAACATCATTCTTAATGGAGAGAGGCTGAAAACATTCCCCTTGAAAACAGGAACAAGACAAGGATGCCCTTTATCACCACTCCTATTTTACATTGTGCTGAAAGTTCTATCTAGAGCAATAAGGCAAGAGAAAGAAATAAAGGGCATCCAAATTGGTAATGAAGAAGTTAAACTGTCCCTGTTTGCAGATGATATGATACTATACATAGAAAACCCTAAAGACTCCACGAGAAATCTACTGGAACTAATAGAAAGATTCAGCAGAGTAGCAGGATACAAGATAAACATTCAAAAATCAGTTGGATTCCTATACACCAGTAAAGAGAAAGATGAAAAGGAAATCAGGAAATCAATACCATTTTCAATAGCCC
The DNA here is from genome assembly GCA_030035585.1 of Dugong dugon. Classification (NCBI taxonomy): domain Eukaryota; kingdom Metazoa; phylum Chordata; class Mammalia; order Sirenia; family Dugongidae; genus Dugong; species Dugong dugon. The sequence goes on from CM057465.1 coordinate 50,870,498, forward strand.
CTAAAAGGATAAAATACTTAGGAATAAATCTGACCAGGAATGTAAAAGACCTATACAAAGAAAACTACAAAACACTGCTGCATGAAACCCAAAGGGATTTACATAAATGGAAAAACATACCATGCTCATGGATAGGCAGACTCAACATTGTGAAAATGGCAATTCTACCTAAAGCAATTTACAAATACAATGCAATCCCAATACAAATACCAACAACATTCTTCAAAGAGATGGAAAAACTAATTATTAACTTTATATGGAAAGGGAAGAAACCCTGAATAAGTAAAGCACTACTGAAGAAGAAGAATAAAGTTGGAGAACTCACACTACCTGACTTGAGAACCTACTATACAGCTACAGTAGTCAAAACAGCCTGGTACTGGTACAACAACAGAGACATTGACCAATGGAACAGAATTGAGAACCCAGATGTAAACCCATCCACCTATAGTCACCTGGTTCTCGACAAGGGCCCAAAGTCCATCAAATGGGGAAAAGACAGTCTTTTTAACAAATGGTGCTGGCAAAACTGGATATCCATTTGTAGAAAAATGAAACAGGACCCATACCTCACACCATATACAAAAGCTACTTCAAAATGGATCAAAGACCTGAATATAAAGCCTCAAACTATAAAATTCATAGAAGAAAAAATAGGACCAACACTTCAGGCCTTAATACATGGCATTAACAGGATACAAACCATAAACAACAACGCACAAAACCCAAGAGATAAGCTAGATAACCGGGATCTTCTAAAAATCAAACATCTATGCTCTTCAAAAGACTTCACCAAAAGAGTCAAAAGAGAATCTATAGACTGGGAAAAAATTTTTGGACAGTACAAGCCAGACAAAGGTCTAATCTCCATAATCTACAAGAAAATCCAACACCTCTACAACAAAAAGACAAACAATCCTATCAAAAAATGGGCAAAGGAAATGAACAGACACTTCACCAAGGAAGACATTCAAATGGCCAACAGACACATGAGGAAATGCTCGCGATCACTAGCCATTAGAGAAATGCAAATTAAAACCACAATGAGATACCATCTCACCCCGGCATTACTGGCACGAATCAAAAATACTGGAAATAACAAATGTTGGAGGGGCTGCGGGGAGATGGGATCTCTTATACACTGCTGATGGGAATGCAAAATGATACAACCATTTTGGAAAATGATATGGCGTTTCCTCAGAAAGCTAGAAATAGACATACCATTGGATGCAGCAATCCCACTCCTAGGAATATATCCTAGAGAAATAAGAGTCATCACTCGAATAGACATATGCACACCTATGTTCATGGCAGCATTGTTCACAATAGCAAAACGATGGAAACAACCTCGATGTCCATCAACAGATGAATGGATACACTAACTATGGTACATACACACAATGGAGTACTATGCAACGAGAAAGAACAACAATGAATCTGTGAAGCATCTCATAACATGGATGAAACTCGAGGACATCTTGCTGAGTGAAATAAGTCAATCACAAAAGGACAAATATTGTATGAGACCTCTATTGTAAAAACCCATGAAAAAATTCACATGCAAAATGTAACAATCCTTGTTGGTTACCAGGATGGGAGGGGAGGGGGGGTGAAATACTAAATAGGCAATAGATAAGTGGTACCTTGGGTGAGAGGTGAGATAGTACACAGTACAGGGGAAACTAACACAACCTGCACAAGGAAAGGTCATGGAGGCCCTATAGACACATCCAAACCCCCCGAGGGACTGAGTTGTTGGACGGAGGGCTCTGGGGACCATGGTCTCGGGGAACATCTAGCTCAATTGGCATGACACTACTTATAAAGATAATGCTCTACATTCTACCTTGGTGAAGTAGTGTCTGGGGTCTTAAAAGCCTATGAGCGGCCATCTAAAATACTGCACTGGTCTCATCCCTTCGGGAGCAAGGGAGAATGAAGAGAACAGGATACATCGAAAAGATTAGTCCAAAGGACTAATTGTCCACAGCTACCAAGGCCTCCACCGGACTGAGTCCAGTACAGTTAGATGGTGCCCGGCTACCACCACTGACTGCTCTGACCAGGATCACAACAGAGGGTTCTGGACAGAGCTGGAGAAGGATGTAGAACATAAATTTAACTCCCCCCCCAGAAAAAGACCAGATTTACTGGCCTAAATGATACTGGAGAAACCTCAAGAGTGTGGCCCACAGACACCCTTTCAGCTCAGAGGTGAAGTTACCTTCGAGGTTGGATGTTAAGCCTGGGAGTGGACAGCCCAGTAAAACTGAATGAGACTAACGAGGTACAGGAGTCCGGTGACAAAGGCCAGAAGGCAGAGGGGGAGTAGAAAACTGATGATTAGGAACACAAGTTGAGTAAGGACACGGTCGATGTGTTGTGAGATTGTTGACCACTGTTATAGGGCAACATTTGTAGTAACTATTAAATGGGAGGCTGTTTTGTCCTGTAAGCCTTCCTCTTGGGCGAGAATGGCAGCACAATTGGAAGAGCATAGTCAATATCACTTAAATGTGTAAGTAAAAAGTTTTGAAATGGTGTTAAAAAAAAAAACCAAATGAGACTAATGAGGTACAGTAGTCCAGTGACAAGGGCCAGAAGACAGAAGGGGACAAGGAAGTCCCCTGGTGATACGGAACACAAGGTGGAGTAAGGATATTCTTCATGTGTTGTGAGATTGTTAACCATTGTCATAGGGCAACATGTGTAGTAACTGTTAAATGAGAAACTATTTTGTTCTGTAAGCCTTCATCTTAAGTGAGAATAACAGCACAGTTGGAAGAGCGTAGTCAATGTCACTGAACTGTGTATGTAGAAATTTTTGAAACGGTGTATCTTTGGCTATCTGTATTTTCATCAAAAAAAAAAAAAAGGTTGAGAATTTAGAGGCTTAATATGTTGTGGAGTTGTTAACCAATGTCATAAAACAACATGTGTACTACTGTTTCATGAGAAACTATTTGTTCTGTAAGCCTTCACCTGAAGTACAATAAAATATATAAAAAAAAAAAAGAAGAAGATGGAAGACCTCTGCACGCTAGGCCAGGAAATTCCTGGAATACCATGCTGTTTCCAATAACTGCAGGTCATTGCTGGTATCAGTCTGGATTGCTGAAATGCAGTAAGTATTGATTGCACCATGAGTACTAAATGCCAAGCAATGTTCATACATCTAGGTAGTACTTTGGGCTGGAGGGGTTGGATCTCAGATTTTCTTTTCCCTTGGAACTGCATAAAAAGCAACGTCTTTGATTCAGTGACTTCTTCCACCCCAAAAAGAATGGTCTCTTAATTCTGGACTGACGGGCTTCCAGGTGGCTTCCAGTAACCATTTCAATGCCACTGTTCTCCACATTCTGTTTATTCCTCCACTTAGTACTGTGTTTGTATGTTCTTATTCACAATTTCATTTTTTATAAAAGCATTGCTCTGACCTCTGAATGGCTGTGCTCCTTCAATGATTTATCTTATAACCTACTTTATTTGTATTGGGCTTGTGGTCTTTTAATGAGTTAAAAATTCATGATTCCTCCAAGAAATAAAACAGATGTTCAAAGAAATCAGCTTTTCAATCAAATGACCCTTGAGCAGAGAGAGCTCTCTCAGGAAATGTAGACTGTATTTTGAAAGGATTTATACATGAGGTTTTCAATAGGTTTTTTTTCACCATAATTTTTAATCCTTACTGAATGACTCACAATTAGACTATTTTCAACATACACAATTACCATGTTATCTGTGACAATTTGAGGTAAAAATCAGACAAAAATGTTCTTGCTCCTAAAATGGTATCTTAGAGTGACTTTTCATACTGTGTGCATTACAAAGAAAAGATCTCTTGAAATTTATTTTCCATACTCCTTGAAATTTTCATGTAAGTCCCTTTTGGGCCATGAGATTCAGCATTTCTGTTATTAGTGTTTAAAGAAAGTTCAGTAATCTCTCCTCACCCCTGGTACAGAAAGCAGGCATTAGAGCACAATTTGTGACCAACACTGTGAACCACTGACAGACGTAATTAGCCATGCCACAGAAAAATAAGAATTGAGGACTAACTTCATCCCCAAATAGACATTATGAGTTATTGCCTCATCTTTTATTCTAGGAAAGTTAACACAGAGGTAACTAAATGCCCTTTTGGTTAAATTAATAACTCAGTTGATCTGATGTGAGGCACCTAGGCTAGGTATCATAGAAAAACTTAGAAAAGCCAATCCATCTTGTTGACCAATTTTTTTCTCTTTTTGTGAGTAAAATTAGACGACAAACTCACCTTCACAGTTCAAATATTAACTTTCAATCCTTGCTTCCAAAAAATACCCTTGCTTTTTTGTGATAGGAATTTTAGTTTATTTTTCTGGATATCGATACAAAAATATAACGGAAAATTCAAAGTCATTTAAGGTTTTTGAAGAGGTTAGTGATATGATTAGATTAGTGTTTTAGAAAGTTAACACTGGTGGTATGTCAGTCAACACGTACTTATGAAGGCAGTATATGGGATGGATTTTAGGGAGGACAGATGTAGGCAGGGGACCCATTAAGAGGCTTATAAAATAGCACAGTACAGAGAGAGTAAGAATAGAATATAGAACACAGACAACGGGTTTAATTTAGCACAATTTCTGAAGAGAGAATAGGTAATTATGTGACTATAGGAGTGAACTGAGAGAGAGAAGACTAGAGAGATAGAGAAATAATTGAACATTTTAGAGGGAAAATTGCTATCAATGGAAATAGGAACTGTAAGATAAAGACGAGGGTTTTGCTAGTCCTGTGAAAACACTATGGGGCAGTTGTACCCTGTCCTATAGTGTCTCTGTGAGTAGGAATCAACTGAATGGCAATGGGTTTGGTTTGGTTTTGGCTAGGAAGAGATGGTGACCCGATAAACTTTTGACAGCCTTGCTATTAGTGCTTTTCATTCCAATAATAGCAAAGCGCTTTCCATTTTATTTTGGAGTTCAAATCAGGATTATTGCCTTATACTTTCCTAGGTAACTAAACAATGTAATAACTGAGTGTTTACCAATAAATTTTAGTTGTTCTCTATTAGTCATTATCATGCAACATTATAACTGATGATAGCTACTAATTTTGTGCAAAAGTTGGGAGTCTTTTGTTCTTATTCTAATTCCTGATTTTTTATCCTACTAAATTATTTCATACTACTAATAATACTGACATCTTACATATGTATCCCTCTTTATAGTTAAAAGAATAAATATTAACTCTAATTTCCACCATCATTTTCGTGTCTCCTAATAGATGATTAGTATTGTAAATCTGTCACACACAAAGTGAATGCATACTAGCATTCCTTCAAAACTCAGTTTCCATAATACTTTCTGGGTAATATCCCTGAAGTCTCCCTCCCTGTCTACCAAGCTTATTCTGGTTTGGGTAGCCCTCATCATCTATAGCACCTTATGATACTTTTATCAAAGTACTTGTCACGTTGTTGTTGTTAGATGCCGTCAAGTTGGTTCCAACTCATACCCACCCTATGTACAACAGAACAAAACACTGCCCGGTCCAGTGCCATCGTCACAATCCTTGTTATGCTTGGGCCCATTGTTGCAGCCAGTGTGTCAATCCATCTCATTGTGGGTCTTCCTCTTTTTCGCTGACGCTCTACTTTATCAAGCATGATGTCCTTCTCCAGGGACTGATTCCTCCTGATAACATGTCCAAAGTATGTGAGATGTAGTCTTTCCATCCTTGCTTCTAAGGAGCATTCTGGTTGTACTCCTTCCAAGACAGATTTGTTCATTCTTTTGGCAGTCCATTGTATATTCAGTATTCTTCACCAACATGACAATTCCACGGCATCAATTCTTCTTCTGTCTTCCTTATTCATTGTCCAGCTTTCACATGCATATAAGGCCATTGAAAACACCATGGCTTGGGTCAGATGCACCTTACTCCTCAAGGTGACATCTTTTCTTTTTAACACCTTAAAGAGGTCTTTTACAGCAGATTTTCCCGATGCTTTGCGTCTTTTGATTTCTTGACTGCTGCTTCCATTGGTGTTGATTGTGGATCCAACTAAAATGAAATCCTTGACAACTTCAATCTTTTCTCCTTGGAATTATCTGTTCCTGTATTTTGTTCCACTAGCCAGTGAGTACCAGAAGAAGAAAAAAAGAAAAAAAAAAAAGAACTGTCTTTACCTCTCTAACTCTCATAGTAAGTGCTCAATAAAAATAATAAGAATCTTTGAAATATAGAATTAGTGGAGTGATTTGACCATGTTCTAGGTATACAAATGTAGTACAAAGCCATTCTCTGGTACTAATGCTTTAAATAATTTCCCTTCTGAAAACACTGAGCATTATCTTAGGAAAAAATTACAAGAAAATATCAAACTATTATGTTACTTTTTAAAGTATATAATGAACACCCACTTGAGGCTTGTAATATTATACTACCTTCATCATTAGAGTCCAGACTGGAAGTGTTACATTTATAAAATAAAGCAAATCATCCCACCTTCTTTATCTAGTCGTTCTCTCTCACTGTAGTGGATGCTGTAGTGTTCTGCCAGAGTCCCCTTTCAGTGGCAGGCTCTCTTTCCCCCAGCTACTTGGAGGGTTGGCTACTAACAGTTCACAGCTGAAATCTTCTCCAGGAATTTTCCTCACTGCCTCACATTAGGTGATGTCCATTCCTAGGGGCAGTCTGTATCCAGCGATTATTCACTGTGGAAAGGGATGAAGTGGCCATAAAAACTCGCTCCCCTTGTCTCCTTGTGGAACATTTCTGAAGGGCCATTCCAGCTTCAGAGTTTCCTATGAGACTGTGCTAGGCCTAAGTGGAAACAACGTTGCAGGCAATTTGGGGAAAAATATCAAAGTCATTATGCCCTGTCCTTGAGCACAGAGAATGTGACCCAGCTAGAGCTGGACTCATAAAGACTCACAAGGACACATCAACTGGGCCCTGAGATATAAAGACAATAGCAAAGACAATCTTGGAAAATAGCTTTTAGGGAACCTTTCACATAACCAATCAAACAGAACACAAAAGACTTTCCACTCATCTTTTTCTATTAGCATTTAGTGAACAGAAAATTTGTTGGATCAATGAAGACCCTCCTGACTGTTGTTACTGAAACCTGTACCAGTACCAGTGGTAGTTAAGAAAGACAATTCAAAATGAAGGATCACAGTCTCTAGCCAATCTGGGAAAATGTGAAGCTTTCAATAGTTTTGCCCATTTGTAACATTAACATATACTGATGGTTCTGTAGCATTTCTCAGACCCAGGCAGACATGGCTCTAGCAGCATGCTTGTCCATTTTCCCACTCCTGCCTATTCTATAATCCTTGGACTTGGGCAGACATGACTTTAGCAGCATACTTGTCCATTTCCTCATTCTTGCTTATTCTGTAATATTTCCTTGGATTTGGGCAGACATGGCTCTGGTAGCATGCTTGTCCAATTTCCCACTTTTGCCTTTTTGAATATATGCTGAATCAACCCTTTCTTTTTGCTTTACTAAACTTTGTGATGATTTTACCCTACAACACAGGTCAACATCTGCTTCCCTTACTCCTTTCCAGGTGTTATTGTTGAGAACCTTCCCCAATGAACCTTTGCATGCAAATGTCTTAGAGTCTCACAATCGTTTTCCCAGGAAGCCGATCTAAGATACTCAATTATAAAAGAAAAAATATAGTTCAGTGGTAGTATTCTTGCCTTCCACATGGGAGACCTGGGTTCGATTCCCAGCCAGGGCACCTCATGCTCAGCAATCACCTATCTGTCAGTGGATGCTTGTGTGTTGCTAGAATGCTGAACAGGTTTCAGCAGAGCCTCCAGACTAAGATGAAATAGGAAGAAAGACCTGGAGGTCCACTTCCAAAAATTAGCCAATGAAAACCCTATGGTTTGACCAGGCAGTGTTTCCTTCCATTGTGCACAGTGTTGCCATGAGTCAGGAGCTCACTCGAAAGCAGTTAACAACAACACAATAATTAATTATAGATGTGAAATAAACACTTAAAAACTGCTTTGTGCAATATGTTGATTAGATTGCATTTTTGTGGAAGATTTGTATTTTATAATCTATTATTAATAAATGACATATATTCTTGGGCATGTTATGGGCAATGATGTTTTATTTCTTTCCCACTTTGCCCCAATTTTGTTGGTATTTTACAAAAAGTTATTTAGAATAATTTGTGGTGCTTTCTTGAGAGAAAATCATTGTATTCCAATTACTATTTACAGTGAAATAGATTTTTAAAGTTTCCATAAATTCTTTTGGAAAAACAGCAGCATTATTTAATCTATATGAAGTATTAAAAATAATTGACAATGTATCTGACCCATTTTAAATAATTGCATGTATGAATAAATAGCTCTCCGACTATGTTTATAAAGTTTATGAAGGGTTTGGGTTTTAAGTATAGTGAATGAAGAAAAAAATTCAAGAATGTATTTTTACCCTGCAACAAGAGCTACATAATACTATGTAGTTATTTTAATAGTGTTATCTAACGCTATGCCGATTTCCTTGTGACTATTTTAATCATCCTTAATCATTCATCATTTCTCACGGCAAATGAATGCATGCTTATGGATTGTTTTTCCTCTGTTCCATTTCAGCTCCCCCTTGCTTCTAAGGTATACAAAGTTAGTGTGATCAGCTATAACAAGTCTGCAAAGCGAAAGAATTAAAATGATTTTGGGTAAACTGAAACTCCGTCAGCGCCACAGGGACTCTCTTCTCATCTATCTCTATTCTTCTTTAAGATGGCCACAAAATTATTGACAAATTAACAAGAAAAGATAGTAGACGGAGGGAGAGGAGGGTCTTTTTTTATTTCTGTTGCTGTTGTTAGGTGCCCTTGTGTCTACTCTGGCTTATAGCAACTCTATGAACAGAAGGAAACACTGCCCTGTCCTGCGCCATCCTCACAGTCGTTGCTATGTTTGAGGCCATTGTTGCAGCCACTGTGTCAATCCATCTCGCTGAGGGTCTTCCTCTTTTTCACTGACACTTTACTTTACCAAGCATGAGGCCCTTCTCCTGGTGCCTCCTGATAACATGCCCAAAGTATGTGAGATGAAGTCTCATCGTCCTTGCTTCTAATGAACATTCTGGCTGTACTTTAATATGTGAAAGAACATTCTAGAGTGTCTAAGGTAAATAAGCAGGTGGAAAGAAAGGAAGAGAAATAAAATTGCATAAACCTATTCTGAGACATGAAGTAGCTCAAATTCATTATTCTTTGCCAAGTGTGTTTTTGTTTGTTCAGGATTAAGCAGCTATGCTAGTATTTTGCCATTCTGGCCGCTAAGAAGACAATGAGGACATTAGGTCGTCCTCGTTTGAAGTCAGATCTCTTTATCTGGTTAGAATACACCTTATAAAAAGTAAACTGGCAAAAGAACTCACAGATGAAAGAAACAACATGTAATTTCAAATGCTGTCACTCACTTGACTTAAATGCATTACAGATAATTTCATTTCTACCTTCTACTTCTGCTTTAGGGCTGACAAAATAGGTGACATTTTGGACTTGCCAATTTTATACCTAGAAAGAGCAGTCAGACTTCTGACTTTTGACCCAGAAGGCAAGCCATATTAACCACAATAATCAAAGCAGTTGCCAGTCGTTCTTTTTGAAGTTCCTGCATCTTTGTGATGAGAGCCTCTTTAATAATGTCTTCTACTATTTTGTGAAGACTGGTTCAGGATTAATAGGTATATATTCATTTCTAGATTCTGCCTGTAGTTTCAGCAAATTTTATTCTTGTGACAATTTTAGGATAGCTATATACTGTAGTGGTTAAGATCTATGGCTCTAGAGTCAGATCTGGGTTAAAGTCTAACTCTATCACTACATTAGCGTCCTAGCCTCCAGCAAGCTATTTAACCTCTGTAAGTTTGCACTTCCTCCTCTCCAAAATGGCAGTCATTATTGCATATCCCTTACAGTATTGTTGTAAGCAACAAATGCAACAATATATATAACACACTTAGTTCAGTGTCTGACATAGGATTCTTAATCTGCTTCAAACCTGATCAGGGAAGAGGTAGTATCTGGTAGTGTACTCAGCAACCTCACATGTGGTGTTTTGGCTGAAAAAATTAAGTAAACAAAAATGAATAAAGTTAGAGGTCAAAATAGCATCTATGTTAATTGTAGAGTCCAGGCTGAAAGATATATGTGAGAGCCAAATAAGCTTTCTAACCAAACTCCAGAATGAGGCCCACTTATCCACCCAACCTCAGGCAACACTCACTGTGCAAGGGTAGGGCAGTTATTTGTTCTCTGCCCATAGCTTTTGCCCCAGAGAAAGAGTTTGGAGCTGGGTATATCAGTTATTCAGTTATTCCTCCCAAGTTTACAGTCTCAAAAATGACTCCACCTTCCCAGGGTAGAGTGAGAGGCAGAGTTACATGCATTGCATTCCTTTCAAAGAAAGGAAACATCAGAAGTGTGGAAGAAGCATATCAAGTAACTGCTCAATAAATAACTGTTATTATTATGAAGTGAGAATGATGTATTTCTTTTTTTATATGGCCAAAAACATGAAATATATGTGGGAACTGTAAGAGATACGGCTGCTAACCAAAAGGTAAGCAGTTCAAATTCACCAGCTGCTCCTTGGAAACCCCATGGGACAGTTCTACTCTGTCCTACAGGGTTATTATGAGTCAGAATTGACTCAATGGCAATGGGTTAGTCACTCTCCCTATCTTTGATTTTCTGTTCTTAATTTAACGATTTCACTGGAAGTTAAAGCTAACTTAAAACTATGTATATAGAAGAAAGAAAAAAAAAAAAAAAAACTCTGATGAAAATAAAACTGTAGACAATAAATTTACTCCAACATACCCAAAGTACATGTAATATGGGATTAAGAAGCCTTTGCAATGTTCTGACTGGAACAATAAATCAAAGATATATGAAGAAAGAACAATGTAGTTAAAAGTAACATATTTTTAATATCAGATTAAACACCTATATAGAGAACTTGCAATATGAACAGAAATACAGACCCTAAAATGCAGTATAAGTTCATTTGTGAATTGTAAATTTCAGCTGTAAGTGTGATATTGCTTGATGTTGTGAATCTCTCTATTTGATTCTCAACGTACAGCCTAGGAGATGAATGGCACTTCTGTTAGTTTGTGACAACCTTGGGTATGCCTTTCTCACTCCACTCTACTTCTAATATATCATTTTAATGCTCTGTTTCTTACTGTCTGTATCTATAGATAAGAAATACATGGTATGGGAGTGGTATTTATAGTATTCTGAATTTTTCTATTCTACAACAGAGGTAGTAGTCTCTAAGAGCCACCAGCATGTGTGAAGAGAAAAACATTTATTGATGACCAGATGAGGAATAAGAAATTATTTTCTTAAACAAAGGTTATTAAAATTTGACTCATTAGAGACTTGTGAGATGCAAGACCCTGGTGGCGCAGTGGTTAAGTGCTATAGCTGCTAACCAAATGGTCAGCGGTTCGAATCCACCAGGAGCTCCTTGAAAACTATGGGGCAGTTCTGTTCTGTCCTATAGGGTTGCTATGAGTCAGAATCAACTCGACAGCAACGGTTTGGTTTCGGGTTGGGGATGCAAGAAAATTATACATGTGCATTTAACTTTGAGGATGATATTTTAAATATTTAAGATTTAGTATCTCACCAATTTTTTAAAAATACCAATTTTATGAGCAATATCCATGGCACTATATTCTATTAGGAGCCTTAGTGGCTCAGAGGTTAAGAGCCTGGCTGCTAACCAAAAGGACAGCAGTTCAAATCCACCAGCTGCTCCTTGGAAATCCTATGGGAGCAGTTCTACTCTAACAGGGTCGCTATGAGTTGGAATTGACTTGATGACAACAGGTTTGGTTTTTTGTTTTGATATATTCTATTAAGTTGCTAATACTTAGGTCTCTTCCAAAGCCTGGGGCCATTATGAGGAAAAGAGACTCTATCTTTTGAGTTTTTGTATTCCCAATGCTTTGCATAGTGCCTGCCTGTGCAAGAAAAGATTGAGCTTGGCCAGAGAAAGATTTGGTCCTTTGCTCCCAGCTCCTGTGTGGTAACCTCTAAATCCTTGGAATGTTTGGCCTTATAGAAGTGTCTTTGTTTACGTGAGGGTCTTGGGCCATGTCAGATAGTCTGTGCTAACAATGTGATTTATGGTGGTTCTGGGCGTTGGGGTAACCAGCTGTTCTCATTTGTCTGGGACTGAGCGGGTTCTCAGAATGCGGGATTTTTAAGTGATAAAACCGTATGAGTTTGACGTCTAGAAAGGCTGGAGATTAAGTTTAGCCATGTGTGTGGCCAGTCATGTGTACGTAACCAACCACCAATAAAAACACTGGACATCAAGGCTCAGGTAAGCTTCCCTGGTTGCCAGTATTTCATGAGTTTTGTCAGACATTGCTGTTGGGAGAAATAAGTGCTGTTTGTACAATTCTACTGGGAGAAGACAACTGAAAGCTCCATGCCTGGTCTCTCCTGAACCCTCCCCTACACATCTTTTCCTGTTGCTGATTTTAATCGGTATTCTTTCACTATAATAAACTGTAACTGCGGGCGTAACAACTTGCTGAGTTATGTGAGTTCTTTAAGTGAGTTATTGAACATCGGGGTGGTCTTGGGGACTGCCTGAACTTCACATGATAATTTTCCAAATGTTTGTTGAGTGTTTGCTGGAAATACTAGGAATCAGTTAAATAAGGGTAATTCTAATGTTGAGAGTATCAGTATTAATATAGGGACTTTTTTCATTTATGAAGTTACTTACTCATATATGACAGCATATGTGTTCTGAATAAATGTTCTTCAAACAGTCTTTCTTTCAACATTTTATTTTTTTATGCCTACCAGAGTCCTATGCTTATGACACATCAAGTTTTATACCTCAGAAAATTACATTTATATGTATTGTTCATTGATTTTGAAGATAGCCCTCTGGATTTCACTCAACTTCAGATAATTTGGAGGATAAGAGATTTGAAAACCTGTCAAACATAATTATAGAGTGCAGCGGTCCTCTCAGCAATGGGATTGATTCAGTGGTTATTTTTGAAACATGCCCGCACTCAAATATAGTGCTTGAGTTCTTCAAGTACTTCAAAATATTTGCTTTTAACGAACATGGATGAATTTTTTTCACTTATGTTTTGTATTAGATGAGCACAAAGTTACTGACTGAAAGCCATAAAGATGTGGAATTCTAATTATAATCCAAAAACACTCCACATGCATTTCCCAAGTTCCCCCTGAAAAACAATGTTGCTGTCGGAGCCAAGCTTTGCCAACTCTTAGCAAACTGAGAGGAAGATTCAGTGGCAAATCATGATTATTTCATGCAGTGTTCACTAATGTTTTAGTATCATATCATGATGATTTCATGATGTGATATCATTATTTTGAATTTCAACCTGAGTGTTTATTATGCGACACTTAAATTCCAGTACATACCATAGCATTAATTACTTTTGCAATAATAACCTGTGTGAAATAGGCAATGTTGGGAGAGGTTACATATGTGGCACATAAGCTTACGCTTTTGTGTTTGAAAAATTCCTTATTTTTCCCTTCTCCTCCTTTTGTTTTTACATTGTGTTTGCACAAGTTACAGTTATAAGAGTCAAAAGCAGCTTGACTTCTGATGGGATCATACCTAATCCATTTAAGGGAGAGGCCTGCTTATGCTATTTATTTATTTATATTTTTAATATATATTTTATTGTACTTCAGGTGAAAGCTTACTGAGCAAATAGTTTCTCATGAAATAGTAGTACACATGTTGTTTTTTGACATTGGTTAACAACCCCACAACGTATTAAGCCTCTAAATTCTCAACCTTTTTTTTTGATGAAAATTACAGATGGCCAAAGATACACCGTTTCAAAAATTTCTACATTCACAGTTCAGTGACATTGACTACGCTCTTCCAACTGTGCTGTTATTCTCACTTAAGATGAAGGCTTACAGAAAAAATAGTTTTTCATTTAACAGTTACTACACATGTTGCCCTATGACAATGGTTAACAATCTCACAGCACATCAAGAATATCCTTACTCCACCTTGTGTTCCCTATCACCAGGGGGCTTCCTTGTCCCCTTCTGTCTTCTGGACCTTGTCAGTGGACTATTGTACCTCTTTAGTCTCATTTGTTTATTTATTTATTTATTTATTTATTTATTTTTATTTTATTTAAACACCATTTCAAAACTTTTTACTTACACATTTAAGTGATATTGACTATGCTCTTCCAATTGTGCTGCCATTCTTGCCCAAGATGAAGGCTTACAGGACAAAACAGCCTCCCATTTAATAGTTACTACAAATGTTGCCCTATAGCAGTGGTCAACAATCTCACAATACATCGACAGTGTCCTTATTCAATTTGTGTTCCTTATCATCAGTTTCCTACTCTCCCTCTGCCTTCTGGCCCTTGTCACCGGACTCCTGTACATCGTTAGTCCCATTTAGTTTTACTGGGGTGTCCATTCCCAGGCTTAATATCGAACCTTGAAGGTAACTTCCCCTCTGAGCTGAAAGGGTGTCTGGGGGCCACACTCTCGAGGTTTCTCTAGTATTCTTTAGGCCAGTATATCTGGTCTTCTTTTTTTTTTTTTTTTTTTTTGGGAGTTAAAATTATACTCTACATCCTACTCCAGCTCTGCCCAGAACCCTCTGTTGTGATCCTGGTCAGAGGAGTCATTGGTGGTAGCCGGGCACCATCCAGCTGTACTGGGCTCAGTCCCGTGGAGGCCTTGGTAGCTGTGGACCATTAGTCCTTCGGACTAATCTTTTCCTTGTATCCTGTTCTCTTCGTTCTCCCTTGTTCCCGAAGGGATGAGATCAGTGGAGTATCTTAGATGGCCGCTCATAGGCTTTTAAGACCCCAGACACTACTCGCCAAGGTAGAATGTAGAGCATTATCTTTATAAGTGGTGTCATGCCAATTGAGCTAGATGTTCCCCGAGATCATGGTCCCCAGAGCCCTCCGTCCAACAACTCAGTCCCTCGGGGGGTTTGGATGTGTCTATAGGGCCTCCATGACCTTTCCTTGTGCAGGTTGTGTTAGTTTCCCCTGTACTATGTACTATCTCATCTCTCACCCAAGTTACCACTTACCTATTACCTATTTAGTATTCCCCCCCCCTCCCATCCCTGGTAACCAACAAGGATTGTTACATTTTGCATGTGAATTTTTTCATGGGTTTTTACAATAGAGGTCTCATACAATATTTGTCCTTTTGTGATTGACTTATTTCACTCAGCATGATGTCCTCCAGTTTCATCCATGTTATGAGATGGTTCACCGATTCATTGTTCTTTCTCGTTGCATAGTACTCCATTGTGTGTATGTACCATAGTTTGTGTATCCATTCGTCTGTTGATGGGCATCGAGGTTGTTTCCATCGTTTTGCTATTGTGAATAATGCTGCCATGAACATAGGTGTGCATATGTCTATTCGAGTGATGACTCTTATTTCTCTAGGATATATTCCTAGGAGTGGGATTGCTGGATCGAATGGTACGTCTATTTCTAGCTTTCTGAGGAAACGCCATATCATTTTCCAAAATGGCTGTATCATTTTGCATTCCCACCAGCAGTGTATAAGAGTTCCCGTCTCCCCGCAGCCCCTCCAACATTTGTTATTTCCAGTGTTTTTGATTCGTGCCAGTAATGCCGGGGTGAGATGGTATCTCATTGTGGTTTTAATTTGCATTTCTCTAATGGCTAGTGATCGCGAGCATTTCCTCATGTGTCTGTTGGCCATTTGAATGTCTTCCTTGGTGAAGTGTCTGTTCATTTCCTTTGCCCATTTTTTGATAGGATTGGTTGTCTTTTTGTTGTAGAGGTGTTGGATTTTCTTGTAGATTATGGAGATTAGACCTTTGTCTGACTTGTACTGTCCAAAAATTTTTTCCCAGTCTGTAGGTTCTCTTTTAACTCTTTTGGTGAAATCTTTTGAAGAGCATAGATGTTTGATTTTTAGAAGATCCCAATTATCTAGTTTATCTGTTGGGTTTTTTGTGTTGATGTTTATGGTTTGTATCCTGTTAATGCCATGTATTAAGGTCTGAAGTGTTGGTCCTATTTTTTCTTCTATGAATTTTATAGTTTGAGGCTTCATATTCAGGTCTTTGATCCATTTTGAAGTAGTTTTTGTATATGGTGTGAGGTATGGGTCCTGTTTCATTTTTCTACAAATGGATATCCAGTTTTGCCAGCACCATTTGTTAAAAAGACTGTCTTTTCCCCATTTGATGTATTTTGGGCCCTTGTCAAAAATCAGGTGACCGTAGGTGGATGGATTTACATCTGAGTTCTCAATTCTGTTCCATTGGTCAATGTCTCTGTTGTTGTACCAGTACCAGGCTGTTTTGAGTACTGTAGCTGTATAGTAGGTTCTCAAGTCAGGTAGTGTGAGTCCTCCAACTTTATTCTTCTTCTTCAGTAGTGCTTTACTTATTCGGGGTTTCTTCCCTTTCCATATAAAGTTAATAATTAGTTTTTCCATCTCTTTGAAGAATGTTGTTGGTATTTGTATCGGAATTGCATTGTATTTGTAAATTGCTTTAGGTAGAATTGCCATTTTCACAATGTTGAGTCTGCCTATCCATGAGCATGGTATGTTTTTCCATTTATGTAGATCCCTTTGGGTTTCATGCAGCAGTGTTTTGTAGTTTTCTTTGTATAGGTCTTTTATATTCCTGGTCAGATTTATTCCTAAGTATTTTATCTTTTTAGGGGCTATTGAAAATGGTATTGATTTCCTGATCTCCTTTTCATCGTTCTCTTTACTGGTGTATAGGAATCCAACTGATTTTTGAATGTTTATCTTGTATCCTGCTACTCTGCTGAATCTTTCTATTAGTTCCAGTAAATTTCTCGTGGAGTCTTTAGGGTTTTCTATGTATAGTATCATATCATCTGCAAACAGGGAGAGTTTAACTTCTTCATTACCAATTTGGATGCCCTTTATTTCTTTCTCTTGCCTTACTGCTCTAGCGAGAACTTCCAGCACAATGTTAAATAGGAGTGGTGATAAAGGGCATCCTTGTCTTGTTCCTGTTTTCAGGGGGAATGTTTTCAGCCTTTCTCCATTAAGAATGATGTTGGCTGTTGGTTTTGCATAGATGCCCTTTATGATGTTGAGAAATTTCCCTTCTATACCTATTTTATTGAGAGCTTTTATCAGGAATGGGTGTTGGACTTTGTCAAATGCCTTTTCTGCATCAATTGAGATAATCATGTGATTTTTTTCTTTCCTTTTATTTATGTGGTGGATTACGTTGATGGATTTTCTAATGTTAAACCATCCTTGCATACCTGGTATGAATCCTACTTGGTCGTGGTGTATTATTTTTTTGATATGATACTGAATTCTATTGGCTAAAATTTTGTTCAGAATTTTTGCATCTATATTCATGAGAGATATTGGTCTGTAATTTTTTTTTTTTGTGATGTCTTTGCCTGGTTTTGGTATCAGCGTTATGCTGGCTTCATAGAATGAATTTGGAAGTGTTGCTTCCTCTTCTATGCTCTGAAATAACTTGAGTAGAACTGGTACGAGCTCTTCTGTAAATGTTTTGTAGAATTCTCCAGTGAAGCCATCTGGGCCAGGGCTTTTTTTGGTTGGGAGTTTTTTTATTACCTTTTCAATCTCTTCTCTTGTTATGGGTCTGTTCAGATTTTCAATATCACTTTGTTGTAGTTTGGGTAGGCCGTATGTTTCTAGAAATTTATCCATTTCCCTGTAGGTTTTCAAATTTGTTGGAATATAGTTTTTCATAATATTCTGTTATAATCCTTTTTATTTCAGTTGGGTCTGTTGTAATGTCCCCCATTTCATTTCTTATTTGGGTTATTTGTGCCCTCTGCTGTTTTTCTTTTGTCAGTCTGGCCAGTGGTTTGTCGATTTTGTTGATTCTTTCAAAGAACCAACTTTTGGTTTTGTTGATTCTTTCTATTGTTTTTCTGTTCTCTATTTCATTGATTTCTGCTCTGATCTTTACTATCTCCTTTCTTCCGGTGGTTGTAGGCTTTTTTTGTTGTTCTCTATTTGTTTGAGTTCTGTAGTTAATGTTTTGATTTTGTCCCTTTCTTCTTTTTTGATATGTGCATCTATTGCTATAAATTGTCCTCTGAGGACTGCCTTTGCTGTGTCCCAAAGGTTTTGGTATGATGTGTTTTCATTTTCATTTGATTCTAGGAATTTTTTAATTCCATCTCTGATTTCTTCTATTACCCATTGATGTGTAAGCAGATTATTATTCAGTTTCCATGTGTTTGATTTTTTTTCCTTGCTCTTTCTAGTGTTAATTTCTACCTTGATGGCATTGTGGTCAGAGAAGATACTGTGAATTATCTCAGCATTTTGGATCTTGTTGAGGATTGCTCTGTGGCCTAAGATGTGGTCTATTCTGGAGAACGTTCCATGTGCATTGGAAAAGAATGTATACTTTGCAGCGGTTGGATGGAGTGTTCTATATATGTCTATGAGGTCCAGTTGGCT
Source organism: Dugong dugon (assembly GCA_030035585.1). Taxonomy (NCBI): domain Eukaryota; kingdom Metazoa; phylum Chordata; class Mammalia; order Sirenia; family Dugongidae; genus Dugong; species Dugong dugon. The sequence continues at coordinate 50,889,022 of CM057465.1, forward strand.
GATTGTGTCCTTTAGGTCTTCTGTATCTTTGCTAAGTTTCTTTTTAGTTGTTCTGTCCTTTACTGAGAGTGGTGTGTTGAAGTCTCCTACTATTATTGTGGAACTGTCAATTTCTCTTTTCAGTGCTGTTAGAGTTTTTTTTATGTATTTTGGAGCCCTGTCATTGGGTGCATAGATATTTATTATGGTTATGTCTTCATGATGGATCATCCCCTTAATCATTATATAGTGTCCTTCTTTGTCTTTTATGGTAGATTTTGTTTTAAAGTCTATTTTATCTGAGATTAGAATTGCCACTCCTGCTCTTTTTTGATAGTTGTTAGCTTGATATATTTTTTTCCAACATTTGATTTTTAATAAATTCACATCTTTGTTTCTAAGATGTGTCTCTTGTAGACAGCAAATAGATGGATCCTGTTTTCTTATCCATTCTGCCACTCTCCGTCGCTTTATGGGTGCATTGAGTCCATTTACGTTCAGTGTAATTATTGATAGATGTGAGTTTGTTGCTGTCATTTTGTAGTGCTTTTTTTTGTGATGCTGAAGTTTTCTTTGTTCTTCTTGCTCTCTTGTGCTGAGTTCCTTTTGTTTGTGGATTTTGTGTTCATTTCTTTTGTTTTTGTAGGTTTTGTTTTTGTTGAGACTTTATGTTTTTCGTCTTTATTTTTATGAGTTGGTTTGTTAACTTTTTTTGTGGTTACCATGAATTTTACCCTTATCTTTATAATTTTGAAGCAGTCTACCGTTACTTGGTATCGCCTTGCCTTCTTCTCCTTTAGAAGGTTCTATACCTATGCCGTTTGTTCCCTCTTTCATTGTTTTGATGTTGTTGTCATCCTTTGATTGATTTCTCTGATTCACTGTTGTATATCTTTTGTTTTTGGAAAGTCGTCTGTAGTTCAGTTCCTAGAATGGTATCTGGTTCATGTTAACCTGCATCCTAGGTCCTAGGTCCTGCCTGAGGGCTTAAGCTGTTTGTCCTCAGATCGAAGAACTCCCTTTAATAATTCTTGTAAGTTTGGTTTGACTTTTGCATATTCCTTTAGTTTCTGTTTATCTGGAAATGACCTAATTTCACCATCAAATCTGAATGAGAGTTTTGCAGGATATATTATTCTTGGCTGACAATTTTTTTCTTTCAAGATTTTATATATGTCATCCCATTGCCTTCTTGCCTGCATGGTTTCTGCTGAATAATCTGAGCTTAGTCTTATTGTTTCTCCTCTGTATGTGACTTCTTGTTTTTCCCGAGCTGCTCTCAGGATTCTTTGTTTGTCTTTAGTTTTAGCGAGTGTGAATATGATATGTCTTGGTGATTTTCTTTTGGGGTCTATTCTATATGGGGTTCGTTGAGCTTCTTGGATGACCAGCTTTTCATCTTTCATGATATTGGGAAAGTTTTCTGTCAGCAGTTCCTCAATGATCCTCTCTGTGTTTTCTGTTTTCTTCCCCTGTTCTGGTATGCCAATCACTCGTAAGTTTTTGCTTTTAATTGTGTCCCACATAACTCTCAGGGTCTCTTCATTTTTCTTTGTTCTTTTTTCTGAGTTTTCCTGAAACAGAGTTGTATCCAAGTGTTTGTCTTCAGTTCCACTGATCCTGTCTTCCATGGTTTCAAATCTACTTCTCAGCCCTTCTATGACACCGTCCATTTCTGAAATCTTGTTGTTTATCTTTTGGATTTCTAATTGTTGTTTTTGTATAATTTCGAGCTGTGAATTTATTTTGGCATTTTGTTCTTGCATCATCTTCCTGAATTCTTCCAATTTTTTGTCTGTATTTTCCATAAATTTGTCTATTTTTTCCTCATGTTTGTCAGCTTTTTGCCTCAGTTCTTGGAAAATTCCGAGTATTAGTGATTTGAGTTCCGTATCAGGTACTTCTAGTGCATTTTCTTCCACAGGAGAGTTATCTGGTGTTTTAATTTGGACGCCTATTGGAGCCATCTTGTCTTGTTTTTGTAAATGTTTTGATATTGTTTGCTGTTTTCAGGGCATTCAGTAGATATTTCTCTCGTTTATTGATTGTAGATTTTTTTTTTTTTTTCGTTCTTGTGGTACAGCTGGGCAGATCTAGTTGAGGAGGAGCCACTGGGATGGGTTGCTTGTGGCACTCACCGCAGCCACCAGGACGGTCGGTAGTCAGTGCTGGGCAGGTTCCAATAGGGCGTGCCTGCACCGCTTGGTGATGTGATGTCTAGTGCACAGTGCAGGTAGGTAGGGTGCAGCGGGAAGATGGTTATGTGTGAAGCTAAGCTGGATATGGGAGAGAGGAGAGAGGAGGAGGAGCAAAAAGCGTACAAACATAAAAGAATGCTAGGGGAGTTTGTCGTTGGAATGTACAGATGAGAGACTATGGGATGGAGGAAACCAGAAGGGGGAAGAGAAAGAAAAGGAAAGAATGACCAAATGAAAATCAGAAAAGTTAAAAAACTGCAAAGTTCCCAGGGATCGCACCGATGCAGCTATGAGGTCTGGGGGAGTCGGTCTCAATTTTCACAGCTCAGCCTGGCCAGAAGGTACAGAGGCATACATCGCCTGGTATTCAGGGATCAGAAAGAGAAGGAAGAGATAGAGGGACAAGAAATTAAGCAATGAAGAAAGACAAAAGAGAAAAAGAGGTAAAATATGACAAAACTAATCAAAAAAGGAAGAAAAATAAAATTGAGAAAAAAAAAAAAAAAAGGGCAACACCAGCAGTCAGTGCCTACAAATGGGACCCAGAGAGCCCCCACTCAGGGGCGCGAATCCCAAGAAGCCGATAGTCTCGGGGTTAAGTGACCGTGGCCACGGGAAGCAGAGGGGCCAACGAACAAAGGCCCCAGGATCCCACCCGCGCGGGAGCCCAGACCCAGAAACAGCCACACGCCCGCACGCAGCTCCACAGCCCCGCAGGAGAGAGCAGAGACAGCACCCGGACCCAGGCACCCAGGCAAAAGGAGGGGGAGGCGGCGGAAAAAGTTCCGCTAGGTGCCAGCAAACGGCTCCCAGAAAGCCCCCAGCCCGGGCGCGCGGAACCCAAGCACCGGCGCCCCCCCGCCCAGGGACCCCGGCCACGGAAAGCAGAGGGGCGAACGAACAAAGGCCCCGGGATCCCACCCACGCGGGAGCCCAGACCCAGAAACAGCCACACACCCGCACGCAGCCCTACAGCCCCGCAGGAGAGAGCAGAGACGGCACTCGGAACCAGGCACCCAGGCAAAAGGAGGGGGAGGCGGCAGAGAAAGATTCGCTAGCTGCCAGCAAACGGCTCCCAGAAAGCCGCCAGCCCAGGCGCGCGGAATCCAAGCACCAGCACCCCCCAGCCCAGAGACCCTGGCCACGGAAAGCAGGGGATCCCCAGCTGAGGCGGAGAGGGGTGGGTGGTGGGAGAGCGCGCACCGCAGTTTACCGGTCGTTCTGTCTCCGACCAGATGCTCTGCAAGGCTGCTCTCCCGTTTGCTGGTCTCCGATAGGAATCCAAGATGGTGGATCCGCGCTGCGTTAGCTGGTAAGGAATCTCTGCCTGAGTCTCTCCTCGCTCTCCGTTCTCTTTTAGTATTCTCACACCGTTTGGTGTTTGGCTGAGTTCTTTATCTCTTCATTTGGTGTTCTAGGGTTTCAGGATTGTTGATTCTCTGTTAGGCTTAGTTTTTCGGATCTTTGCTGTGGAGGGACGGCGTGGTGTTTCTGCCTAGAGCGCCATCTTGCCCCCCCTGTTGTCTGCTTATGCTATTTTTAAATATCTTTAAGATCCCTAGGATAGAGTCCATACTTATTTTTCTGACCATGAAAATGATTTTGCATTGACAATATTATCTTCATGTGCTTTTTTTTTTTGTTTCTATATGGCCTGGAAATTTCGGGACAGTGTTAGATTTTCTAGCTAGTATGAACATGTATTGAATTATGTGTTTGCCCACAGACATTGCTATTAAAATTCCGAAATTTTTTTTCTAGTTGGAGTTTATAGCTTTTTGAGTTTTGAAAACAACTCAATTTGTGAAAATACCATGTTATTAGAATTCAGGGTGCATGAGCAGAAAGTATTAAATTGCTCTAGACATATTTTATATTTAATACTTAGTAAATATATTAGAGAGAAAAAATGGAGTTTTAAAAACAGAAATTGCAAAGACATTTTGGTGATTTGGCTAATGGTTTTCGTAAGCAGAATAAGCGGTAACTTAGAGAGATATATGTTTGAAGGGTGGAGAAACACCTCCTACCTCAGAATTAGCTTTGCAATTCGTCCTGATATGAGAGTTTCTCACATTATTCAGTCATTAAGATTTCTGATAAAACATTCACAAATCAGGGAAGGAATACATATAAAGCAATTAATGTGACTGTCTTCTATTTATTAATAAGATTAGCTAGTCAGTCTGTGGAGAAAAAGCAAAGCAAACAGTTTTCCTCGAGGAGGGAAGGAATCCAGGGAACAGTTGAACGATCAGTTCTTAAGCTCTTTTTTCACTGCAACATACTGGATAGATAATGTCTAAAAGCAAAACACACTCCTTTGTGCACAACCAGGGTGATGTACAGCTCCCAGCATCTTCGCACCGATTCTACCCCTTCCTTGGTAAGGTGGTAGAAAGTAATGTTTGTGAACCAGGCTCCGTGAGTGACAACATCACCAAACCCTGCTCTGCTGCACCATAGCTGAGGTTGTTGTTCTTGTTGTGTGCCGTCAAGTTGATTCCAACTCATAGCGACATCTGAGGTGCACCATGACAAATCTGTGATGTACTCCAAGGTTGTACCTTATTTCTAAAAGCCAGGAGGCCATTAAAAAAAGGACACCAGTAACTAATACGGATTGCTCATAAACATCACATCCGCCCTTCCAGAACACATAGACAGTAGCTTTATTACTTACAATAAGAAGCAGACAGTATGCAACAGGTGAGCAGTCCCCCCGGCTCAAAAAGCTGTCCGGGCAGAGATGACGACTTTTCATGCAAACCTCACTTTGTGTCATGGGTGGGAAACTTAAATGGGACAGTCATAGGACACATGCCCCCCCACCCCAACCCCGCCCCAAGCTTCTGGAAACTGTCCTGGTAGATATAGATTCTTTTACTCCTGTCCTCCACCTGCTGTCTTGGCTGAGGGACGCAATGCGAGCTTACCTCCTGCTGGTCTCCCCCTGGCCAGTTAGCTCCCAGTGGGCTGTAAGCTCAATGCTATGCACACCCCACTAGCACCATAGTTGAGGAGACGAAGAAAACCATCATTATTATTGATAAGTAAATAATAATATAGATTTATATTTATATTATTTATAAACAAAAGTATTATTATTTATAAATAATTGCTGTTATTATTTTTTTTTATTTTACTGTGGTACTATATCGCTCCACTTCAAGAACAAATTCGATAGACTTGAGCTTGCCATCAAGAAGTTTACAATCTAAAGGATATTAAATAACAGAAAATAGGCAAAGCAGAACACCACATTAAGGCATTAAGTATTCAAGACATTCAGAAAACAGTGAACAATTATACCCCCCAGCCTACATGACTAATTGTATCTTTTTAAACCTGCTAACAAACTTCCTGCTACAACATGCTCCCTGACTTCCTGAGGAGGGAGGTGGTTAGCCCAGAATTGTATCTTTTTAACTCTGCTAACAAACATCAGGCCTCAGTGGGAAGTGATGTTCTGAAGTCTAAAGATGCCAGCAGTGAGAAGAACCGAGAAAGCCATGGCCCCTGGCTTGTCCGAAGGACTGCCTCCTCACACTGTGGAATTAAATGCTTAGGCACAAACCTCAGCTCTGCCATTTACTGGCTGTGAGCCCTTGGGTAAGTCACTTAGACTCTTTCAGTTTCAGATCCTAATTGGTAAAATGGGCACAGTAGTTGAACTTCCTTCATATGTTTATTGAGAGAATTAAATGAGTTAATCCATGTGACATAGATAGCACAATTTAGTAAGTCCTCAACTAATAGGTGCTACTATTACCAACATCTTCCATGCAAGAATGAAAATTGGAATGTAGGTCAGAAAGAGTAATGTAATTATGTTCATGCCATATCAGTATAATATGGCTTCAGCTGACAACACACATGTTTTATAAATAGTAAACACAGTGCCAGAATTTAGCAAAAGTAAAGTGTACTGTAAAATCACTTCCAGTGCCCTAAGTATCCCTGGGCTTTGTTTTGGAATTTCTGCATGAGTATTCTTTTACTCCTCAAAGTCTCTTGCTTTTTAAATTTTGCTGTTGGGTGCAATATGTTTGTACTAATGACATGCAAGTCTCTTGGGAAAAAAAAAAAAAAAAGACAGAGTGAAAGAAATCTTCCCACTTCCCTATCTCTGACAGGCCTGTCCCTTTAGTTCAGGGACAAAGTTGCTATAGGATTTGTGGAAAGATGAGCTGTGATTTTTCTTTAGTTATCAAGTTTGATGAAGCCCCTACATGCAAGAGTGATAGGAGACCTTTAGCCTATATTGCTGCTAGTCCCTCACCTTCACATTCACAAACACTCACCCCCAAAATTTTCCAAAATAATAACAACATAAAAAAGGAAGACTGTTCAAACACTGAATTATCTGTGAGACTCAGCCAAGTTATACCAGCTGCACTGGCATGGTTCCTACATCTGGGCTACAAGACGGGTAACAAAAAAAAATCCCCATGAACAGTATTTTAATAATTTTGGCAACACACGGGACAGGGGAATTAAAAATAATTCTTTACTGAAAACAGAAATGGTAGAAAACAATTCTGTTTGCTTGACACAGTTCACCAGGCAATGTTATGGGCCAGCCGTGAGGATCTAATCGAGTATGCCCAGGGCTCTGGCCGAAGCCACTGCAAACCCCTAGTAAAGGCTAGTCGGCTCAACGGCTGAGTCCCAGGAATGACAAGCAGCAGTGGACTTAATACCAATGCAAAGCATAAAATAGATCCCCCTTATTTCTATTTTTTAACCAAACATGTGACATTTCCCTACAGCCAGTACACAGGATGTGTGTGTGCCTGCAGGGAAGCTTTAACTTGTTTTTCCTTGATTTTCTTTCCCTTCCTTTAAATCATTAAGTATGACTGATTAGTTTCTTTCCCTGGTTCTCTATGGAACTTTATTTCTTCCTACATTGCTGTATTTATTTTGTAGAAGATGAAGAAGGAACAGTTTAACAGAGCTATATTCTATTTTATATTAAAAAAAACTTTTTGAAATAGAGTAAGGATTCTAGAACTTGAAATTAATCAAAGATATTTAAGTTTTGAAGAGGAAGAGGATTGCAAAACTGTATGGGAAGGTCTCAATATAGGGATTTTTTTTTAAATAAATTCAAAGGACAGATAAGCATTGTATTATAAATAATTGCTGTTATCAAATTTTTATTTCAATGTGGTACTGTATGCTCCACTTCAAGAACAAATTCAATAGACTTGACCTTGCCATCAAGAAGTTTATAATCTAAAGGACATTAAATAACAGAAAATAGGCAAAGCAGAACACAGCATTAAGGCATTGTTCAAGTACTCAAGATATCCAGAAAACATGGAACGATACAATTTAGATTTTGGGGTGCAAGTCATCTGATGAGATAACCATTTGATTGAGATTGATGAGATCAGTTATGTCAGACACAGTGCTAACTTCTAGGAATACAGAGGTGAATAAGACCCAAGTTCTACATTCTGTGCACTCACGTTCTAATCTGTATGACGACCATAATGAAGCAATGTAATTAGGATGTATGCACCACTCCACTGAAGTTGCTTTTCTCAGGATCTCCAGCAATTTCCATCTTCTCGAAACCAAGGCTACCCGATGGTCAAAGCTGTGACCTCATCTTGTGCACCTCACAGTAGTCAGTGTATGACGCAGTTAACCTTTTTGGTATTCTTTGTTCAACTGATTTCTGGGACACCACTTTCTTGGTTATCTTCTGTATTAGGGTTCTCCAGAGAAATCGAATGAATAGGAGATGGATGGATGGATGGATGGATGGATGGATGGATGGATGGATAGACAGACAGAGAAATAAAGATTTATTTTAAGAAATTTGCTCACTTGATTGTGGGGCTGGGAAGTCCAAAATCTGTAGGTCAGACAGCAGGCTGGAAACTCAGGCAGCAGATCTATGTTAGTCTTGAGGGGGAGAATTCCTTCTCTCCATGAAAACTCAGTTTTTTCTCTTAACTAATTGAGCTAATTGAATGAGCCCTGCTCACATTATAGAGGGTAATTTCCTTTATGTAGGGTCAACAGATTGTAAATGTTAATCACATCTACAAAATATCTTCACAGGAATATCTCAACTAGTATTTGACCAAACAACTGGGCACCATAGACTAGACATGCTGACATAAAATTAACCATCACATCCTCTGACTTCCCAATTTCTTCTTTCTTATTCTCCTCCACTGGCTCCTTCTTCTCTTAATGTTGGAATGTCCCAAAGCTCAGTTCTGAATTCTCCTTTCTTCTTTCTCTACACTTTATACTTGGATGATCTTATATCATCTTATGACCTTTAATGCCATCTATAGGCAAATAACTTCCAAATTTATATCTGTAAACTTGATCCTTCCATAGCTCTTTAGTCATTTATCCAACTGCCTATTGGACATACAGGGCTACTAGCCTAACAGCCCAAGTTTAGCAGGTCCAAAACAGAACTTTTGATTTCCCAAAATATCCACACTCACGCCTTTCTTGTATTCTCCCTCTGAGTTAATGAGACTTCCATCAGTCCCTCAACCAACAAGCTTAGAAGCCATTCCTAATGACTCTTTTCTTTTAACCATGACCGAAAATCCATTAACAAGTCCTGCTGGTACTACAAGCAAAATATATCATGATCAATTTGCTGTTTTCTTACTGTTTTCACAACTACAGCCATCAACTGCTTACTACTGCAAAGCCTGGCAAGTAGCTGGTGCTTAATAAAGTTCATTAAATATATGAATGAAGGCATCGTGTGGTAGTATTACATAATGATGGTTTTTCTACCATGGGCATGGTACTGTGAAGTAGGGAAGAATATAGAATGAAAGATTCAAGTAAAGCAGGATTAGGGAAGGCATCTTGTCTCCTTTGGTCAATACCTAGACCTTGTGAGGGAAGTAGAACTTGGGGAGCTGTCTGACTCCCAAACGGAATATCTCTTAATACAAACTCTCAATCAGCGATAGTAGTAAAGAGACATTCTGTGATGCATTGAATCTTTTCGAAAAGGTACAGGAAAACCAGGAAAGTTGGCTTTAACAGCTCAAGTTGCTGTTGTTGTTTTTTTTTCCCCCTCCTTTGACAAATTCAAAATAGTGTGGAGATTTAAACTCTTGCCCCTTCCCTCCGCATTATGAATTTCATTCTTCTTCTGTTTAAGTAAAAGTTATTTTCCTTCCTTTTTTGGATGATTTGGAGGAACATTCCTTTTCCTCTCACTTGCTAGAGAAAATGGATTTTTTTTTTCAAAAAGAAATATGGTTTTTAAATTTAAAATATCTTATCGGAAAACCTCCCTGGATGCTTGGTACACTGATACCAGAAACACAAATATCTTTATGTGTCTTGTCATTTTCATAGGAAATAACAAAACTCCCCCATTTCTCAAAAGTGTATCACTCTGTGCCCAACATCTAAAATTTTATTTTTAAGGAAATTGTCTATCCAGGTTATTTTTATTTCCTACGTAGTGCTGCAATCAGTTTTCAAGCTGCGCTGCTAAGAACTTGTTTTGTTTTTCTCTCCCCTTTTTACATTTTTTTGGTATGAGACATTTTAGCTGCACTTCTCTTTGCTTTGTGCTACCTGGTTGGAGCTTTCAAAAGCACGTTACAAAGATGTATTAAAACTAACTGGAGAACAAAGTTTGACTTAGTTAAAAAGGTTTCTTTTAATTTGCCTCCCCCAAGTGACCTACTCAAATTGCTTAAAAAACCTTCTGGGCATGTCTGGCAGCTATCTGAGTGGAAACAGTTCTTCTTTGGGAGTGCCTGTTGGGAAGATTAGTCCTAGGGCAGGTTGCTCAATCGTTTCTGTGCCGAATAGCTCCTTTGCGTCTCACATAAAGAATCCAAAGTGGGGAGGTTGATTGAGGTGAACGGAGGTGGTGTGGTGATGTCAGAAAGGAACAGAGAATCTTGAAGCCTCCCCCAAAACTTGGCATTTTATCCTTTTTCCCTCTTTCATAGATGGCATAACAAAAGTAATAACAGTAACAACAAAAAAAACTAGCACTTATTGGGTGTTTCATACCTGGCAGGCACTGAAAACTACTCTCTGAGTAGTTACTAATATATACTCATTTTATGCGCTGAGGTTTGGATTGGGGATATAATTTAACTAAAGCTGAACGGATAGTAGTTGGTAGAGGTGGAGTTTTAAATTTGGTCTGTTTAACTCTTCAGCCCACAGACACAGATCCTTTTTCCTTCCTCCTCCTCTTCCCTTCCTCATCCGCTTTATCTTGGCTCAACTGCCAACACCCCACCCCCAGTGGTTTTTGTTTCAGAAGTCTGCAGGGGCATAGGGCAGAGTCATCCTGTCGTCTGATGGGCTTAGGTAAGCCATCTAAATACAGAATGTGCTAAGGGCAGGCCTGGCTACCCAGTTATAGTCCGCTTTTAGCTTTGGCTAGAGAGAAATCCCCAGAGCAAGTGTTAAACTTGGTCACATACGCTACTTCCTTTCACGGCTTAAAGGGCAGACAGAGTGAATGCTGGATTCAGCATAAAGTCTTATTCAGGAAATAATAACTGTCACAACCCAAGCACTCAGAATTTCGGCTTTGAAACTGACTTCCTAGTCATTGCCCAATTTTATAGGCTTTAATAGGGTGTGAGCATGGCTTCCAAATAAACATACCAGTCTTTCACTGTACTGGTAATTTATGACATGCTGCCTTTTTTAATTATAAGAGCAAATCCATGAATTAGTAGCTCGTAGATGGAAATATACTCCAATTTTCCCCAAAAAACATATTTAATGAATCTCTATTAAAGAAACACACCAATCATGCAGTAATAGTTTTGCGATAAGCCATATACATGATACTTTGTTTAAAAAGTAGTACTGTCTTCTCCAAAACGTTTTAAGGTAGTTCTTTTGGAAACAGTTTGGTTCAGTTAACTATTCTTAACTTCTTCCAGCCTATTTTTATTGTTGTTGTCACTTCTGGCATGTCCTTAAAGGATGTCAAGTATTTCTTGAAAAAAAATTTTTCTGATTCTTTATGCTTCTTAACTAAAGTGATACACTTTGTGATATACTGAATAGTTGTAAAAATAAAGATGTCACAATGGGAGTATACTTCATTTGAAAAGCAACAAAAAAGTAGTAAAATTTCAAAATAAAAAGACCTCATGTCTAAATTATTTGAAAACAAAATACCTGAGAAGTACATCATTCAAATTCATTTACACATTAACTGTAAGCACCATTAGATGCTTCTGTTCACGTAATTTGGCCTTGAAAGATAAAGAGGAATTAATACCCAGCAGTAGCTCTACTTTTCCATGAAACAGTTTTGCTTCATCCAAGTTGGCCTGAATGATCTCCTTCATTTCTAAAATCATAATCCCCCAGCTTGTTTACATGATCCATTCCTTATTTATTCATTGACCCCAAGAGTAAGTCAGATCTCTTTGTTATTATTTTCCCTTCGTAATGCTATTACATTTTGCAATTATATATTAAAGTATAATCACATATTTATTGCAGATTAATTATCTAATAATAGTCACTTCCATTGAAATGTATGCCCCATACAGTCAGTAATCATGTGCATTTTATTCACTAATATATTCGTAGCTGTAATGACTGTGGGTATAATAGGTGGTCAATAAATGCTTGTTGAATAATTAATCAGTGAAGGAAAGAACAAAACTATTGTCTTAGTTATCTAGTGCTGCTGTAACAGAAATACAACAAGTGAATGGCTTTAACAAAGAGAAATTTATTTCCTCACAGTAAAGTAGGCTAAAGGTCCAAATTTAGGGCATCAGCTCCAGGGGAAGGCTTCCTCTCTCTTTCAGCTCTGGAGGAAAGTTCTTCCCATCAATCTTCCTCTGGTCGAGGAGCTTCTCAGGCACAGGCTCCCTGGGTCCAAAGGACGAGCTCTGCTCCTGGTGCTGCTTTCTTGGTGGTATGAGATCCCCAATTCTCTGCTTGCCTCACTTTCCTATTATCTCTTGAAAGATAAAAGGTGGTACAGGCTACACCCTAGGGAAACTCCCTTTACATTGGATCAGGGATGTGACCTTAGTAAGGGTGTTATACAATCCCACCCTAATCCTCTCTAACAAAAAATTATAATCACAAAATGGAGGACAACCACACAATACTGGGAATCATGGCCCAGCCAAATTGATACACACATTTTTTGGGGGGACATAATTCAATCCATGACAACTATGATCTGTTTAAGGATAAAGCAATGAAAACAACCACATGTCGTTCCTATCTTCATAGAGCATTGCTAGGGGGTAGGGTCAGGTGAAGATGTAGATATTAAACTAACCTAGAAATAAATACTGTACAGACAGTGATTAAAGCTGCAAAGAAAACAAATAAGATATTATGGGAGAGACTAATGGGGATCTACTTTAGACTGGAGCTCTGGTGGCCTGGTGGTAAAGTGCTTGGCTGCTAACTAAAAGGTCAGCAGTTTGAATCCACCAGCCGCTCCAAGGCAGAAAGATACGGCAGTCTATTTCCTTAAAGATTTACAGCTTTGGAAACCCTATGGGGGAAGTTCTACTCTGTCCTATAGGGTTGCTATGAGTCGGAGTTAACTCAACAGGAACAGATTTTTACTTTAGACTGAAGGGTATTTTTACTTTTGGCACATTCCATACACTTCAGTATATTTGTCAAAATTTTCTGCATACTCTTTGTATCTTATTTATTCACCTAACTAAATCTGAACACAGAAATCTAATTGTATAACTCATCGCTTTTTTTTCAAAACTCTGAAATCAATATTAAACATAGAGAAGGCACACATTATATACTTAGTAATTGGTTGAAAATAGATTCTGTTCAAATTCTTAAAAACTTAAAGAATAAGTAAAAGGCTAGAGAAATGCTTGTCCCAGACATTACTAATAACAGAGCTTGGTCAGTCCAACTCCTGAAAGGTCAGTTTAGAACTCGACTCTCTCAGGATGTGAGGATAGCTACACTGGATTTATTTCAAGGCAGCATCTTACAGGTTGTCTAAAAGAACTGTGTTATTCCCTGTTATTGATGTCCATAAACTCTTATGGGCAATAACTTCTCCCTTAAATTAATTTCATTGACCCTTGGAAATAGAATCTTAAAGAGCATTCTCTAAAAGAACTGTATTTCAGGTTAGGGCTAATAGCAAGAACTGGAAATAATCATTTATTCTGTCTCCTTTCCCTTCTCTCCTGTGTCTTCTGTCCAACTTAAATTCACTACTAGACCAGTATGGACTGAGACCAATACAACACTGAGATGAGAACAGAACGATAAGAGGAGGTGATTAGAAGGTGAGACATACTGAGTAGGGAAATCAGGGGCATCTTTTCCTGTGCAGAAATTAAATTAAATCTTATTTCTGCCTATCTCTTGGAAAAATATATTTCGCCACTTCTCCAGTCATATCCTAGATTCAACTGCGACAGTGCTAACACCTTTTAAGTAGTTAAAAAACCAAACCAAATCTGTTGCCGTCGAGTCCATTCCAACTCATAGCAACCCTATAGGACAGAGCAGAACTGCTGCATAGGGCTTCCAAGGAGCGGCTGATGGATTCGAACTGCCCACCTTTTGGTTAGCAGCTGAGCTCTTAATCACTGTACCACCAGAGCTCCTTTAAGAAGTTAGCATGAGTAAGATATCTTACAGTTTGTTCTTGCTCGTTTCTAATCTATGTGCCTGGAAATAAAAAAGATTTGCATCTGATTAGCTGGTCAACAAAGACTTGAATCCATTTCATTTTTCATGAAATTATATTTATTAGACATTTTTTCTCTCTAGAATGTTTCAGTTGGACAGTAATTTGTAATATTACTGCTTACAAACACAGTAATGTAGAACCTAGAAAATCCTTTATTCATTGTTAACATATAAATTGTTATTGATGTATTTTCTATTAATTGTACTTTCTCCACCAGGAGAATTAGAGTGAAAATATTTCTAGGGGTAATTTGTGTGATGTAAAATGGGAGAAAATTTCCATCCTCAAGGTTGGGAATAGATGTCAACAATTCCAGATAAGCTTCCAAATCCAGATGACCTAGTTAATTTTGTTTCAGGGCAATGAACAGATGGTAAGTATTCTCAGCCTCTCTGGCATTAACATGCACTCTGTCACCGTAAGACTTAACAGTGGCAGATGGCAGTTGCATTAACAAATACTCAGTCTCACCCCTCAGTTCTTCCCCTACGACTGAGGAAGGCCCAGCCATGGTTCATAGCTGAGTCATACTGTGGCCACCTTGCCAGTAAAGCCTGAGGAGAGAATGTCAAACCACCGGAAGGCCTCAGTAACATGGGCTTTCCGGTTTGTCCATGGCAACAGGCACAGCTGGGGCCTCTTCAAAGCTTTGTGGTAGGTATTATGGCTTCAGTGCTAAATCCATCTGGGATCCAGTGTCACCCCAGGGCCAAGATGAGCATCTCTATGGGAGGGTGGGGTTTTCTCATTCCCTGTGAAAGTGGGCCTGGGTTTATAAGGGCAGCTTTTGTTGGCCTCTGCTGGACTTTTCTGGGTAGAAAAGTAGGCAGCTATATTTAGTTGGGTTTTTCCAGTAACATGAATTATTTAACTTCCTTGGTTTATCCATAGAGCATCAAGGCAATACTGTGAAATATAGACACTTTTTTTTTTAAAGGAAGGTGTCACTTTTCAGGAATCCAGGTGGGAATATGTATCAGATGCACTCATACATTTGGATTTCTACCAAGGAGTCAGTGACATTCTAATTGCTGCACACCTAAGATGAGACAAGTGCCTAACTTAGGAACTGATCCATTCTGAAATTATTTTATCAGAGTCAGTGGGCTCTGAGAAGATGCTGTCCTGGGAGATGTTTGAAGTTTCAGAGAGTCTAGAGGATGACCTTTGCTTTATAGGAATTTACACGATAAACAAAATAATGCAAGTGAAAGGATATGGGTGAGGAATTTATTAGAACATTTGTTCCTGTCTTATGGGCACACATTGTTCAGCATGCAGGTTTTAAATTGTTAACTTCTTATACATTCTCTTTCAAGTTGGTTAGCATTTGTTCCTGAACTAATTAATGATGTGGAAGACCCAATCAAGAAACATGTGATTGATCATTTAAATTGCATGTGCTCCATAATGTAAAGTTACTACTGTCAGAACTGTAGAACATGCTAGAAATTATTTTTTTAAGATTTATCTCTGAGTAAGGAATTGGAACTAAGTAATGTTGGTGGCTTATTATTTATTGCCACCTGAAATATGTGTTAGGGATGAAATGTCTTTGATGCTGGTCATGGTGACTTTTTCACCAAGTAAAAAAAGTGACATAAAATGCTTAATAGTAAGTAAATATCACTTCCTGTGCTTAGTCTCTGCATTGTTGAAGACTAACAGACAATTTCTAAGGATTCTTAAATATGTTTCTAAATTTTACTAGGAAACTTGCAATCACATTGGGTTACTTTTACACACATTTGATTTAATACTGGCTTGGAGCATTTATTTAAGTAAGATTTTGATATAGACTCTCTAAAAAACCATGAATTTAAAGGAAAATACATCTCTGATGATTTCTTAAATGTAAATACAAAGTGCACTGCAGTTCTAATGATTTCTGATAAGACTATAAAATAAGTGATTCCTTATGCCTTTAGAACCACCAAGTTCTTGTTTTGCTTTATTTCAATTCTGAATTATTCATACAATTGCCTCAACACTCTGCTTTGATTCATTAGAGAGGCCTAGGCTTTTCTTATGTTAATCTCACAAGAATAGTGTTTTTTTTTTTCTTGTTGGCTTTGAAGGTGCTTTTGGAGTTTATATGTATTTTAAAATGTAGAAACATTGATTTTTAGAGCAGGCATAGACTGTGAATTTATTCTGCTATGCTAAATTTTGATTTCAGAGAGTTTGAGATATATACGTGGTCACACAGATACAACAGAGCTGTCACCAGAACACATGTTTTTAATAGTCAATAGATAAGGCTGGCTTTGGTATTGATACAACTAAGCATTAATATTAGGTGTACACAGGATTCTGGTTGATAAAAACTGACAGGGGGAGGCGAAGGCTTAGTTGGTTACCTCATGTGATTGCATTTAAATAAAAATTTAGAAAATCTCCAATATCGAGATAAAATATGATGGCAAGAAACTTCCACTATTAGAGTTTTGGTTTTTTTTGAAGCGGGGGGGGGGAGGGGGGGCTTTAAGTGAAAGTTTACTATTCAAGTTAGTCTCTCATACAAAAATTTATACATACATTGTTGTGTGACCCTACTTGCTCTCCCTATACTCTGACAGCACACTCTTCCTTTCCACCCCGGATTTCCTGTGTCCATTCAACCAGCTCCTGGCCTTCTCTGCCTTTTCATCTCACCTCTGGACAGGAACTGCCCTTTTAGTCTCATGTATCTACTTGAACTAAGAAGCACTCTCTTCACCAGTATCATTTTATGTCCCACAGACCAGTCTAATCTTTCTCTGAAGAGTTGGCCTAGGGAATGGTTTTAGTTTAGGGCTAACAGAGAGCCTGGGGGCCACGTATTCCAGGGTCCCTCTAGTCTCAATCAAACCGTTACGTCTGGTCTTTTTACTGGAATTTGAGTTCTGCACCCCACTTTTCTCCTGCTCCATCAGGGACTATCTGTTGTGTTCCCTGTCAGGGCGTCATTGGTGGTAGCCGGGCACCATCTAGTTGTTCAGGTCTCAGGCTGATGAAGTCTCTAGTTTATGTGGCCATTTCTATCTCTTGGGCTAATACCTTCTTTGTGTCCATGGTGTTCTTCATTCTCCTTTACTCCACGTGGTCTGGGACTAATTGATGTATCTTAGATGGCCCCTCGCCAGCTTTCAAGACCACAGACACCACTCAGCAAAGTGGGATGCAGAAAATTTTCTTAAAAAACTTTCTTATACCAATTGACCTAGATGTCCCCAGAACCCTGCCCCTGCTACTCTGTCCTTTGAGGTGTTTTGTTGTATTCAGGAAACTTCTAAGCTTTGGTTTAGTCCAGTTATGCTGACTTCCCCTGTAATGTGTGCTGTCCTTCCTTTCACCTCAGATAATTCTTGTCTACTTTCTAATTAGTGAATACCCCTCTCCCTCCCTCACCTCCTCATAACCATCAAAGAATGTTGTCTTCTGTGTTTAAACCTTTTCTTGGGTTCTTATAATAGTGGTCTTAGACAATATTTGTCCTTTTGCAACTGACTAAGTTCACCCAGCATAATACCTTCCAGATTCTTCCATGTTATGAGATGTTTCATGGATGCATCGTTGTTCTTTATTGTTGCATAGTATTCCATTGTGTGAATATACCATAATTTGTTTATCCATTCATTGATGAGCACCTAGTTTGTTTCCATCTTTTTCCTGTTGTGAACAATGCAATGAATACAGGTGTGCATATATCTATTCCTGTGATGGCTCTTAATGCTCTAGGATATATTCCAAGGAGTGGGATTGCTGGATCATATGGTACTTCTATTTCTAGCTTTTTAAGGAAGTGCCAAATCGATTTCCAAAGTGGTTGTACCATTTTACATTCCCACCAACAGTGTATAAGAGTTCCAGTCTCTCCACAACCTCTCCAACATTTATTATTTTGTGTTTTTTGAATTAATGTTGACATTGTTGGGGTGAAATGGTATCTCATTGTAGTTTTGATTTGCATTTCTCTAATGGCTAATGATAGTGAGCATTTCCTCACGTATCTGTTAGCTGCCTGCATGTTTTCTTTGGCAAAGTGCCTGTTCATATCCTTTGCCCACTTTTTAATTGGGTTGTTTCTCTTCTTGTTGTTGAGGTTTTGCAGTATCTTGTAGGTTTTAGAGATTAGACGCTGATTGGATTTGTCGCAGCCAAAAATTTTTTCCCAGTCTGTAGGTTGTCTTTTGACTCTTTTGGTGAAGTCTTTTGATGAGCATAAGTGTTTGATTTTTACTAGCTCCCAGTTATCTAGTTTCTCTTCTGGTGTTTGTACATTGTTACTTATGGTTCCTGTTCTGTTTATGCCATGTATTAGGGATCCTAGCATTGTCCCTATTTTTAATTCCATGATCTTTATCATTTTAGTTTTTATATTTAGGTCTTGGCTCCATTTTGAGTTAGTTTTTGTGCAGGGTATGAGGTATGGTCTTCTTTTAGTTTTTTGCAGATGGATACCCAGTTCTGCCAGCACCATTTGTTAAAGAGACTGTTAACGGACTTTGGGCCTTTGTCAAATATCAGCTGCTCATAGGTGGATGAATTTACGTCTGGATTCTCAATTCTGTTCCATTGGACTGTGTTTCTGTTGTTGTACCAGTACCAGGCTGTTTTGACAACTGTGGCGGTATAATAGGTTCTAAAATCAGGTAGTGTGAGGCCTCCCACTTTATTCTTCTCCTGAGTAATGCTTTACTTATCCGGGACCTCTTCCCTTTCCATATGAAGTTGGTGAATTCCTTCTCCATCTCCTTAAAAAATGCCTTTGGAATTTGGATTGGGATTGCATTGTATCTGTAGATCACTTTGGGTAGAATTGACATTTTCACAATGTTGAGTCTTCCTATGCAAGAGCAAAGTATGTTTTTCCACTTATGCAGGTCTCATTTGGTCTCTTGTGGTAGTGTCTTGTAGTTTTCATTGTATGGGTCTTTTATTTCTCTGGTTAGATTTATTCCTAAGTATTTTATCTTCTTGGGGGCTATCGTAAATGGTACTGATTTGGTGGTTTCCTCTTGGAAGTTCTCCTTCTTGGTGTAGAGGAAGCCAACTGATTTTTTGTAGGTTTATCTTGTATCCTGATACTTTGCTGAAATCTTCTATTAGTTCCAGTAGTTTTCTTCTGGATTCTTTGAAGTTTTCTGTGTATAAGATCATATCATCTGCAAATAGAGATACTTTTACTTCTTCCTTACCAATTTTGATGCCTTTATTTCTGTTTCTAGCCTAATTGCTCTGGCTAGGACCTCCAGCACAATGTTGAATAAGAGTGGTGATAAAGGGCATCATTGTCTGGTTGTTTTCAAGGGCAATGTTTTCAGGCTGTCTCCATTTAGGATGACGTTAGCTGTTGGCTTTGTATAAGTGCCCTTAGTTATGTTGAGGAATTTCCCTTCTATTCTTATTTTTCTGAGAGTTTTTGTAAGGAATTGGTGTTGGACTTTGTCAAATGCCTTTTTTGTATCAGTTGATAAGATCATATGGTTCTTGTCTTTTGTTTTTTTTTATGTGATGGATTACATTGATTGTTTTTCTAATGTTGAACCATCCCTGCATACCTGGTATAAATCTCACTTGATCATGCACAGTGAATTATTTCTTTGATATGTTGTTGAATTCTATTAGCCAGAATCTTGCTGAGGATTTTTGCAACTATGTTCATGAGGGATATTGGTCTGTAATTTTCCTTTTTATGTGGTGTTTTTACCTGGTTTTGGTATCAGGGTTATGCTGGCCCCATAGAATGAGTTTGGTAGTATTCCATCCTTTTCTATGCTCTGAAATACCTTTAGTAGTCGTGGTGTTAACCCTTCTCTGAAAGTTTTGTAGAATTCTCCAGTGAAACTGTCCAGGCCAGGGCTTTTTTTTGTTGTTGGGAGCTTTTTAATTCTCTTTTCAATCTCTTCTTTTATTATGGGTTTATTTAGTTGTTCTACCTCTGTTTGTGTTAGTTAAGGTAGGTAGTGAGTTTCTAGAAATTTGTCCATTTCCTCTAGCTTTTCAAATTTGTTAGAGTACAATTTTCAATAGTATTCTGTTACGATTCTTTTAATTTCAGTTGGGTCTATTGTGATATCACCCATCTCATTTCTTATACAAGTTATTTGCTTCCTCTCCTGTTTTCCTTTGGTCTGCTTGGCCAATCATTTATCGATTTTGTTGACCTTTTCAAAGAACCAGGTTTTGGTCTTGTTAACTCTTTCAGTTGTTTTTCTATTCTCTATTTCATTTAATTCTGCTCTAATTCTTATTATTTCCATTTCTTCTGGCTTCCGATGGCTTCTTTTGCTGCTCTCTTTCTAGTTGATCAAGTTGTAGGGTTAATGTTTTGATTTTGGCCCTTTCTTCCTTTTGGATGTGTGCTTTTATTGCTATGAACTGACCTCTGAGCACTGCTTTTGCTGTGTCCCAAAGGTTCTGGTAGGATGTGTTTTCATTCTCCTTTGATTCTATGAATTTGTTTATTCCATCCTTAATTTCTTCTATAACCCAATAGTTTTTGAGCAAGGTGTTGTTCAGTTTCCATGTGTTTGATTTTTTTTCTTTGCTTTTTCTATTACTGAGTTCTACTTCTGTGGCTTTATGATCAGAAAAGATGCATTGTAATATTTTGACGCTTTGGATTCTGTTAAGGCTTGTTTTATGGCCTAATATGTGGTCCATTCTGGAGAATGTTTCATGTGCATTGGAAAAGAAAGTATACTTGGCTGCTGTTGAGTGGAGTATTCAGTAGATGTCTGTGAGATCAAGTTGGTTGACTGTGGCATTTAGATCTTCCATGTCTTTGTTGAGCTTCTTTCTGGATGTTCTGTCCTTCACTGAAAGTGGTGTGTTGATGTCGCCTACTATTATTGTGGAGCTGTCTATCTCTCTTGTCGATGCTGTTAGAGCTTGTTTTATGTATTTTGGAGCCCTGACGCTGTGTGCATAAGTATTATAGTTATGTCCTTCTGGTGTTCTGTTCCTTTAATCATTTTATAGTGTCCTTCCTTATCCTTTGTGGTGGATTTTACTTTAAAGTCTATTTTGTCAGAGATTAATATTGCCACTCCTGCTACTTTTTGATTTTTTTTTTAATCCATTCTGTCACTCTCTGTCTCTTTATTGCTGTATTTAGTCCATTTACATTCAGCAAAATTATTGATACATATGAGTTTAATGCTGTCATTTTGATGTCTTTTTTGTGTGTTGCTGACAGTTTCTTTGTTCCGTTTGTCTGTGCTAAGTCATTTTTCTTTATGTATTTTCTTTCATCTTTTTCATTGTTTTTGATTTTGTATGTGCTGAGTCTTTATGTTTTTTTTATTTTAATGTGTAGGATTGTTAGTTTCCTTTGTGGTTACCTTAATATTTACCGCTATTTTTCTAAGTTTAAACCAGTCTTTTATTTCTTTATATTGCCTTGACTTCATTTGCATATGAAAAATTTATGTCCACATTTTTTAGTCCCTCTTTTTTGTTTTAGTGGTGTCATCTTTTACACATTGACATCTCTGTTTCACTATTTTCAGTGTTTTAGCTTCAATTTATTTTTGTGACTTCCCTGTCTGAGTTGGTATCTGGCTGCTCTCTGCTCTCTCTTGTGTTCTAGTCTTGGGTTGTCATCTGATGTTATTGATTTTCTAACTGGAGGACTCGGGTCAGTATTTCTTGTAATTTTGGTTTGTTTTTGCAAATTCCCTAAACTTCCACTTATCTGGAAATGCCCTAATTTTGCCATCATATTTGAGAGACACTTTTGCTGGATATGTAATTCTTGGCTGGCAATTTTTTTTTCCTTCAAGGCTTTATGTATGTCATCCCATTACCTTCTTGCCTGCATGGTTTCTGCTGATTAGTCCGAGCTTATTCTTATTGACCCACGTTTGTATAGATGACTTTTTGTTTGTCCCTAGCCGCCCTTAAAATTCTCTCTTTATCTTTGGTTTTGACAAGTTTAATTATAATATGTCTTGGTGACTTTCTTTTGTAATCTACCTTATGTGGGGTTCAATGAGCATCTTGGATAGTTATCTTCTCATTTTTCACGATATCAGGGAAGTTTTCTGCCAACAAATCTTCAACAATTCTCTCTGAATTTTCTGTCATTACCCCCCATTCTGGTAGTCCAATCACTCGTAGGTTATTTCTGTGGCTAGAGTCCCACATAATTCTTAGAGTTTTGTTCAGTTTTTTAAATTCTTTTATCTGATTTTTCCTCAAATAATTTGGTGTCAATTGCTTTTTCTTCAATCTCACTAATTCTGACTTCCATTGCCTCAGTTCTGCTCCTATGACTTCCTATTTAGTTGTCTAATTCTGAAATCTTGCTGTTAATCTTCTGAATTTTTGATTGTTTTCTCTCTATAATTCTTGCAGCCTATTAAATTTGTCATTATGCTCTTGAATAACCTTCTTAAGTTCCCCTACTGCTTTGTCTGCATGTTCTTTGGAATTCTCTGGGTTTTGCGTGATATCCTTCTTAATATCTTGATGAGTTCTGTATATTAATCATTTGTATTTTATGTCTGGTAATTCCAAGAAATTTCTTCCTCTGGTTAATTTCTAGATTCTTTATTTTGGGAGCTTGCTGAAGCCATCATGGCCTGCCTTTTTATGTGATTTGATATTGACCATTGTCTCTGAGCCATCAATAAGTAATTATATTTATTTATTTTGTGTTTGTTTGCTGTATTCTAGCTTCTCATTTTGTTTTGTTTTGATATGCCCAGATAGGCTGGTAGTGTGAGCTAGTTAGATTATTGGCACCTTTGAAGCTCTAACCTCCTGTCACCAGGTAGTTAGGTCTGTTACTAGGTATGTGAGCCCTGGAGTCCATTAACTTTTTTTGTATTGATTCACCTCAGGTGTCCAAGTAGTTGGCCACTAAGTGTGTGGTGCAGGCTCTCACCTACAGTCCTAGAAAGGCATGGGTGATTGGTGTAGGCACAGATATCTAGCTGCAGTAGGGGGTCATGTGCTGAGCAAGGCAGGGGGCTGACGTTTGCCCATGAGTGTCTGGAAGAAAACTATGTCCCTGTTCCCTAGAGTGGGTAGATGGGTGGGTTTTGCAGCCAGACTATGGGCACCCAATGCTGTTGGCTGTAAGAACTGGGGGGCACCACTTATTCGTGGATTCCTGTCGTGGGTGGCTAGGTGGCATGGGTGGAGCCACCAGTCCTCAGGCCCCTCATGTGGGCAGGTGAGGAAACTACTTAATGGGCAGAGCAGAGTCAATTGTGACAAACCTCCACTTCACAGCTGAAACAATTGAAGTTAGACTTCAGGTACATACCCTGTTATGCTGTCCTAATGAGGGCTTAGACTATTGAAATGGGCCCACACAGGTCTATGCAGGGGTGAAAGTATTCAATGTCCGTGGACCCCTTATGCCTGTGCATAGGCAAGGAAGCTTTGCCAACCCTGAGGTCCTGGCTTAGGGGAGCTGGCAGCTTATTTTTCCCTGTTTGTTAATTTGTTCTCTCTCCAAGGCTGAGATGGGTCCTACTTCTGGCCGAGGGGACTTTTCAATCTCTGAAGCTGGCCAGGGACCTAGTGCAGAGTGGGGAGGGGAGAGGTTAATGGGAGAGAGGTTTTTCCCCAGTTTTTTTTTTAAATCCCTGTGGTAGGCCAGATGCAAGTACTTATCTTTAGCTGCTTGAATGCTGCGTTCAGCTGGTTCTGGATGGCCAAGTAGACTTTCTGCTGCTGGGCCTCTCCCAATGTGGAAAATGCTTCTGGAGCACCACTGCTCCCCTCACTGCACACAGGAGCTGATCTGGCCTGAAGGGGTCAGGCTCCTTCCAGGTCAGTTCTGGTAACTCCTCACTGCTTCCGAACTGTCTCCCTCCTGCTGCCACTCAGTCCAATTCCTCAACTTTTCCTTTGATGTTCAGGGCTCCTAGATTGTCATATACAATTGATTCACTTGTTTTCTCAGGTCTTTGTTGTAAGAGGGACCACAGGAAGAGTCTGACTACTCTGCCATCTTGGCCCCGCCCCCCACTATTAGAGTTTTGAAATTTTTAATTTGCATCGAGAAATTGCTTATAAAATGGATGCTAATGTTTTATGCCACTATTTGTCCTTTTATTGTTGTTGTTAGTCACTGTTGAGTTAGCTCGGACTCATGGTTACCATATGTACAATAGAACAAAATGTTGCCCAGTCCTGAGCCATCTTCACTATTGTTGGTCTGCTTGAGTCCATTGTTGTGGCCACTGTGTATTTTGAGTGACTTTCAGTCTAGGAGACTCATCCTCCAGCACTCTACTGGACAATATTCTTTTATGATCATAAGATTTTCATTAGATAATTTTTGGAAGTAGATCACCAGGCCTTTCTTCTTAGTCTGTCTTAGCCTGGAAGTGCCACTGAAACCTCTCCATTGTAGGGGATCCTGCTAGTATTTGAAATACCAATGGCATAGCTTCCACCATTATAGCAACACACAAGCCACCACAGTATGATAAACTGACAGATGAGTGGTGGATTTGCTTTATATCATTGAGTAATTCCTTTACCTCATAAGAGAAAAAGATTTTGGTGTGAATTCTGGAAGGCCACTTAAAGATGTGGAATCCTAACTCTGAACAAAGATTGCGTATCAAAAGGCAAACTTTACAAATCTCCAAGCTCCTCCCAGCTCTTAGCTAGGGGCTATCTAGGTGAGTATATGAGTGTTATGAATTGTGTCCTTCCAAAATAGGTATTGGAGCCCTGGCCCTTTATATGTGGATATTATCTTTTTGTTATATGAATGAGGTCATACCAGAATAGGGTGGGTCCTAAACCTAAGCATGTCTGAGTTATAAAAAGAGCAGAATAGACACAGATCTACACACAGGAAGAAGACAGATGCCATGTGAGGACCCATCTCCAAGCAAAGAAACACCAAGAATTCTTGGAAGTCACCAAAAACTAGGAGAGAGGCCCAGAGAAAGAATCTAAACAATTGAGACTCTGATTTGGACTTTTAGCCCCCACAACTCTGAGAAAATAAATTTCTGTTCTTTAAATCCAACCATTTGTGGTATTTCTGTTGTGGCTTAGTGATTGAGAGCTACAGCTGCTAACCAAAAGGTTGGCAGTTCTAATCCACCAGCTACTCCTTGGAAACCCTTTGGGGCAGTTCTACTCTGTCCTATAGAGTCACTATGAGTAACAACAGACTAGACAGCAACTTTTTTTTTTTTAAGTAACTGAGACAGTGAGTAATAATAAAATTACATATGTATTACATAATTATATAATAAAACATTCCAGGTACTCTGCTGAATGTTTTTTATTACATTTTTTAATTGATTCTTATAACAACACACTGAGGTAAGGACATTATCACTTTCATGTTAAATATGAGACTATAAAAGTTGAGAAGTTAAGAATTTTCCTAAAAATCACAAAGCTAGTGATTTACAAAGATCAGATTTGCTAATGTGGCATGACTCAAAATGAGAAGATACACCTGCAGACACCCATCAATAATCAGAAAGTGCAAAGTATGAAGTATGAATCTAAGAAAATTAAAAGTCATCAAAAATAAAATGGAATGAGTAAACATCAATACCCTAGACAATGGCTGACGTGGACTGGTTTAGGCCATTTTGAGTCAGATAATCACATGGTCTATGCCAGGAATGACAACTTGAAGAGGAATAATGTCACATTCATTGTCAAGAAGAACATTTCAAGATCTATCCTGAAGTACAACGCTGTCAGTGATAGGATAATATCCATATGCCTACAAGGAAGATCAGTTAATATGACTATTATTCAGATTTATGCACCAACCACTAAGACCAAAAATGAAGAAATTGAAGATTTTTACCAACTTCTGTGGTCTGAAATTGATCAAATGCAATCAAGACACATTGATAATTACTGGTGATTGAAATGTGAAAATTGGAAACAAAGAAGAATCAGTAGTCTGAAAATATGACTCTGGTGACAGAAATGACAGCAGAGTTCACATGATACAATTTTGCAAGACCAACGACTTCTTCATTGCAGTATACCCTTTTTCAATAACATAAACAGCGACTATACATGTGGACCTCACCAGATGGAATACATAGGAATCAAATTGACTACATCTGTGGAAAGAGAGGATGGGGAAGCTTAATATCATAATCAGAACAAGGCCAGGGTACAGCTGCAGAACAGAATATCAATTACTCGTATGGAAATTAAAGTTAAAGCTGAAGAAAATTAGAGCAAGTCCATAAGAGCCAAAATATGACCTTGAATTTGGAAACCATCTCAGGAATAGATATGACACATTGAACACTAATGACTAAAGACCAGTTGAGCTGTGGAATGATATCAAGGGCATCATACTTGAAGAACGCAAGAGATCATTAAAAAGACAGGAAAGAAAGAAAAGACTGAAATGGATGTCAGAAGAGACTCTGAAACTTGCTCTTGAAAATAGAGTAGCTAAAGCAAAAAGAAGAAATGATGAAGCAAAAGAGCTGAACAGAAGATTTTAAAGGCAGCTTGAGAAGACAAAGTAAAGTATTATAATAAAATGTGCAAAGACCTGGAGTTGGAAAACCAAAACGGTAGAGCACAGTTGACATTCCTCAAGCTAAAAGAAGTGAAGAAAAATTCAAGCCTCAAATTGCAATATTGAAGGATTTTATGGAGAAAATATTGAATGACGCAGGAAACATCAAACAAAGATGGAAAGAATACACAGAGTCACTGTACCAAAAAGAATTGATTGACATTCAGCCATTTCAAGAGGTAGCGTATGATAAAGAACCAATGATACTGAAGGAAGAAGTCCAAACTGCAGTGAAGGCATTGGTGAAAAACAAGGTTTCAGGAATTAACAGAATACCAACTGAGATGTTTCAATGAACAAATGTGGCACTGGAGGTGCCGAGAAATTTGGAGGACAGCTGCCTGGCAAACCATCTGGAAGAGATCCATATTTGTGCCCATTACAAAGAAAGGTGATCCAATAGAATGAGGAAATTATCGAACAATAATATCATACACAAGTAAAACTATGCTGAAAATCATTCAAGAGTGGTTGCAGCAATACATTGACTGGGAACTGCCAGAAATTCAAGCTGGATTCAGAAGAGGACGTGGAACGAGGGGTATCATTGCTGATGTCAGGTGGATCATGGCTGAAAGCAGAGAATGCCATGAAGATGTTTACCTGTGTTTTATTATGTAAAGGCACTCAACTTTGTGAATCATAACAAATTATGGATAATATAGTGAAGAAAGAGAATCCCAGAACTTTTATTTGTGCTCATGCGGAAACTGTACATAGAACAAGAGGGAGTCCTTCGAAAAGAACAAGGGGATACTGCGAGGTTTAAAGTCAGAAAAGGTGTGCAGATGACACAACCTTGCTTGCTGAAAGTGAAGGAGACTTGAAGCAGCTATTGATGCAGATCAGCGACCACAGCCTTTAGTATGAATTGCACTTCAACATAAAGAAAACAAAAATCCTCACAACTGAACCAATAAGCAACATCATGACAAATGGAGAAAATATTGACGTTGTCAAGGACCTCATTTTACTTGGATCCACAATCAAGGCCCGTGGAAGCAGCAGTCAAGAAACCAAAGACGTACTGCGCTGGGCAAACTTCATGCAAAAGACCTCTTTAAAGCATTAAAAAGGAAAGATGCCACCTTGAGGACTAAGGTGTGCCTGACCCAAGCCATGATATTTTCGGTTGCCTCATATGTGTGCAAAACCTGAGCAATGAATAAGGAAGACCAAAGGAGAATTGATGACTTTGAATTATGGTGTTGGCAAAGAATATTGAATATGCCATGGATGGCTAGAAGAACAAACAAATGTGTCTTGGAAGAAGTACAGCCGGAATGCTTCTTGTAAGCAAAAATGGTGAGACTTCATCCCATGTACTTCGAACACGTTATCAGGAGGAACCAGTCCCTGGTCATGCTTGGTAAAGTAGAGTGTCAGGGAAAAAGAGGAAGACCCTCAATGAGATAGATTGACACAGTGGCTGCAACAGTGGACTCCAGCATAACAACAATTGTGAGGATGGCACAGGACCAGGTAGTATTTCATTCGTTGTGCATACAGTCACTATGAGTCTGAACAGACCCGACGGCATGGTAGGTTCTCAGTAGACAATGGAGAATGAGGGAGGGGATGAGACCCTACCATGTTTTTCTAAGAGAAGCCAGAAATGTGGATAATTTGGATGTGAAAGCTCCCGAGTTCTAAATGTTTACAGCAAATTAAACATTTTATAAACATCTATGGCCAAATTTAAATTGTGCAGGCTGGACTTGGCCTGGGTGGCTACCTGTTTACAACCTGAGATCTTGAACTTGATCTCTCAGTTTTAGATTTTGAATTCCTTGGCTCACAGCCTGA
The DNA here is from genome assembly GCA_030035585.1 of Dugong dugon. Classification (NCBI taxonomy): domain Eukaryota; kingdom Metazoa; phylum Chordata; class Mammalia; order Sirenia; family Dugongidae; genus Dugong; species Dugong dugon. Next base: position 50,917,232 of record CM057465.1, read on the forward strand.
CCACTGTCCAGGAAAAGTCTCCAAACTTGGTATCCTCCACTACTGTACACACCCTTCCCTACATGAAACCATTGCTGTGGATCTTGCTCCTTGGAATTAACAGATTACTAGCAAGAGAGTTACTCTGGTTTACACCAAAGCAGGTGGGGTATGCCACAGAGTGGAGGATGAGAAAGGTGGATGGTCTGGCTCTTTTGCTTAGAAGTTTATTATTGAAGAAAAATGTCACCCGAGGAAAGGAACTTTCATCTCCCCTTTCTCCTCTTCCTCCTATGTCCTTCCCCCTGCCCTGTAGTAACGTTAGTCTGCTCCTATCTAAAGTTAAGAGCTTTGTTCTCAGTGATTTTTAGAGAGTTACTAAGACAGTAATGCCTTCCCATTCTGCCTTGCCCTTTTCTTAGGAATATTTGACTTGGAGAGGGAGATAATCTAGAACAGTGGTCTCCAACATGTTTTCTTGTCTGTGCCCCTATCAATAAAAAAAAATTAAACTTTATGTCTCCATAGATGTATATTTATTTATTATTTTATATGCAATCTAGTGTTCAAATGTAGTATGTACATTTTAAAGCACACATATAACGTCGATTTAAAGTAGTGAAAGGAAATAAACACGTAAGTTCCATTATCTTTTTCTGCATCATGGGGGATTATCACAGGGTGGACGCACCCCTGGTCTAGAGACATGTCAGTCTCTAGGGAGGATGCTTTAACAGAGCACGTCAGTGGCTGTCCTGACCTTCTCTTTTGGTTTTCTTTACATTTAAATGTTATCCAAGGTGGAAGTGCCCTGGCCTGGGAGCAAGAATGGGCTGGGCTCTATCCCAAAGCACAACCGCTGGGACTTTCAGCACGCCTGGTGGGGTCGGGCGGTTGCTTATTGAGCTCTGTGGAAGAGCTTTTGTGGCAAAAACCAGGGGCCATTTCTGTCTTCACCTTGGATTTCTTCTTCATTGTCAGGGTTGTGCAGATCACTAGAAAAAGTCTATACTGTCTAACCACAGCTCCTTCTCCGTGCTCTCTCACCCCTTACAGAAGGAAAGGAGTTTGCCTGGCTTTTCTCAACATTATCAGGTTGTGTTTATCATATTCTCTGAATTACTGAGTTTATAATCTCTGACCTAAACCATAATGCCAGAAATAGAATCAGAAGTTACAGTGTCTGAAGCCTCATCTTCCTCCCAAAACCTCAAGGGCAGATTTATTTTAACATCTGTTCATTACCTGATCGGAGTACCAGGACTTGTGAAAAGATCAAGGAGAAAGAGCTAAACAGCACATCTGTTCCAGTCTCAGAACCATATTTCTAAGAAGCTGGAAAAGCAAAATATTCTGTTGTAGAAATCCCAACAGTCATTTTAAGCATAATTTCACTGAGATCGTTAAAGCAGTTATCCACTTTCTTCCTTCTTAACATTCCTTTTTCTAGGAATACAGTTGTATAAGGAAGCTACTGTTTCTGTCAGATATTCTTTTGAATCCTGGCAAAAATCTGATTTGACATCTTATTTCCCAAGCATTACTTTCTGTCACCTAATCCTATGATAATCAGTTAAAATTTCATTTCAGTTACGTGCATTTTGATCGAAAAGCAATGCTCAACTATTCTGAATGCTTTCCTGTGTTATCATTCAAAATGCCTTCCACATATCTTTGCCCGCAGCTCTTTTCAAATGAAATTTTATTAACTGAAATCATCCTCTTTCTAAAATAGGAAGGCATCCTGACTTGGATAAAGCTAAACTATGCATTCCTCTTGCTGAACCGTGCAGCCTAATCCTTAATGTCCCTGCTGTTACAGTCTTAATTCCTCACCAACAACTGTGCACACATGTGCTGTGAGAAGAGACAGCTGGTGGAAGTGTCAGATATTATCAATGGTTCAGTGTCAGCCTAGGGAGACACAACAAATGGCATCCCGCAGGGGTCACTTCTTGGGACATTTTACAGTTTAATCAGTGGCTTGGATACTGGAATAGAAAATATGCTTAGAGAGTCTGTCATGGACATTGAAGTTCATGCTGGGAATAGAGCCAGTCCTTGACCTGCTCTTGCTAACTAGGTAATCTGACCATGGCAATGAGAAGACGTGGATGATTTTATATGAAGAAATGTAAAGCCCAGTGATGATTGCCTTTGTCAACTAGACTGAATGAATCATTTTAAGGCCTGCAAATGCCTCCTAGTAGGCTCTACCCACATGCTAGACTGGTCCCTTTAGCTTCTCTATGAATCCACAGGACTAAAGCATCTTGATTGTTTACTCTCGTTTGTGGTTGTCATGCCTGCAACTCAGCCTAGGTTTTCAACACCCCTACAGCTGTACTTTCTAGAGCAAAGAGTCTCATTTGGGTTTGTTAAGGATTTAATTGCAAATATACAATGAAATAGAAGATACTTCCAAAATTCCAAATAATGGGGATGATTAAAAGCTAGACAAACTCTTGAAAGTAATACTAATAATAGGTTTTCTGGTCTACATTAAAATGCTAATGGAGCTAAGCCTGCCTAAGAATCTCCATTCTGACTCATTTGCTTTGTCTCAGTCTGAAAATGAAACTTGCCAAATCCAGAGTCTAGACCAAACTACCCAGATTCCAAGCTCAGTAGATTTTTACTGGTTCAACTGGATTGCTAGTTCTTTTCAGATTAGGCTTCCTGGTCTCCTCTGTGTGTGTGTATCCTCTAGGTCTTTTTCTCTGACCTAGAAAAAGAAAAACCCTGAGCCCGTTCCTAATCCACTAGAAGAATTACTTTTGGCTCCCTGGGGTCTTTTCCTTCTTTCTGGCAACTTGAAAGAATGATCATCAAGAATCCCTTTCCTGAAACTTAAGAGTTCCTGTACTGAACTAAAAATTACCCATTTTTGTCCATTGGAATTCTGACTTTCTGTTTTATTTCTTTGGTTTGCCTAACTGTATTGTTCACTAGCTGCTCATTGAGACTCATTCTTTTTAGCTTCCTTATGGTGCTCTGAACTCTAGGCTTAATCTGCTAATGCGTACATGGACTCAATGGTGAGCTCCATCTAGATTCAGCCTCTCTGTGTTATCTCTAGCCTCACTATTTTCCAGAAAGCAAAGTCCATTCTACTGTCTTTTGAAAATCATACCTTTGATAGGCCAGCCATTAATTTTTTTTAACTTATTTGAGGGAAACTTCCAATGTGCAATTCATTTATGGAACAGGAATAATTGAAATACCCTAATTTAAATTTAAGATCCTTCTGATGTTCTTTCTTGATTCTGTCCATATCCCCAGTTCTTTTCTTTTGTCCTATTCTTTTCCCCAGAAGGAGATTTCCCAGAATCTTATTTTTATTATTTTAAAATATTAAACATGGTAAACATTACTAGTACAGGTAGTCTCCCACTTAAGACATATTCGAGTTACCACAAACCACACTTAACAACTGTCACTGTATCTGGAATATTGCATGTTCCTGGGAGGAAGTTACAGGAAAACATATGCAGGGGATTCAGAAAAAAATTGCTGCGTTATGTGAACACACTCCAAACATTTGATCAGGATAATGTGATGGAAAAGATCGATGGAAAAATTGTCCACGTGGATAGAATGCTAAATTTAGAACTTGATATTGCTGATGCGGAACAGCTCATAGATGATGAAGAAGAGGAATTGACAGATCAGGACTTAGTAGATTTTGAAGAGGAAAGACATGCTGAAGAAAAAAGAAATAATGAGAAAGAGGAAGGAGAGAAATTGTCAGAAATTTTCACAATGAAAGAATTAGCTGGAGTTTTTTTTAAAACTAAATCAAGGGATTCAGTTTCTTGAAAACATGGACTCCAACACTGATCACTTTGCTAAAGTCAACAGGAAGATTTGTGAAGCAATGAGATGTTACCACAAAATACATGAAGAAATAAAGAAAAGGACCATACAGACACCTCTCACTCAATTTTTGACTAGAAACACCATCCCCATTCCCAGAGATAATCCAGATGATCCAAAACCTTCCACAAGTGAAGTTATTACAGTAACTGACAAAATGCCAATGTCATTCAACTCTTCTTCATCATTGGAATAAATTTTTTATGGCTTATGTATTTTTTTATGTATGTACTAAAATATATATGTAAGTTTTTATGTAATGTTTGCAACCCCCAAAGACAAATAAAGATCAGATTTACAAAGATACTGATCATAAAAGGCAATAATAATGAAAACTAAAAAAAAAAAAAAGATATTTGACTTACATCAGAACCAGTTTATGATGAAGTTGTTGGAATGGAACTCTGTTGTAAGTCAGGGGCTACCTGTACTCACAAACACATGATTCTTCCTTCAATTATTGTTGAAGGGTGATTATATATTTGTTATGGATTAAATTGTGTCCCCTCAAAATATGTGTTGGAATATGCCTATACCTATAGATGTAATCCTGTTTTGAGAAAAGGTTTTCTTTGTTATGTTAATAAGATCATGCCCAAGTGGGGTGAGTTCTAAATTCAATCACTTCTGAATTATAAAAAGGGTAGATTAAGATACAGTGACACATGCATACATGGGGGAAGATAGACACCATGTGAGGATTGTCTACAAGTGAAAGAACCAAGGAATACCTAAGACTCACTATAAGGAAAGAATCAAAATGAGCTAAGACTCTGATTTGGACTTTTAGCTTCCAGAACTGTGAGAAATTAAATTTCTGTATTTTAAAGCCACCAGGCAATTAAGACAACTTCCCAGCCCCCTTCGTAGTAGGTGGCCCACATGACTGGCTCTGGCCAATGATATGTGGTTGGATGTCATATGCATGGGTATAATGTGTGAGCTTCAAGACGAGGCAATGAAAAGCCTCTGTACTTCTTTAATCTTTCTCCTCTCCTATCATGATTAACAGCTATACTCTAGATAATCCTCTTTAGCCTCTCCTTATGTGATTATATGAAACAGAACTACTGTTCTATGGACCCACATTGGACATGTATTGTGAGTTAGAAATAAACCTTTGTTAGGTGAAGCAACTGATATTTCAGGATTAATTTCTTACCACAGTAATAAAATCATCATGCCTTGAACAGGCTGTAACAATACAGGCATCATTTCTGCTAGGAGAAGAGAAACAGGATTCCCCAGAATACAGCAGAATAATAAATCCATCTTGATGCTTATAAATTGTGGAAGTAATGTTTTTTTTTTTTTTTCTTTTCAGGCAAGATAACATTTTGACTTATTAAACTTGGACTAGTTCAGAGACAATGTATTTTAGCATCCAAAGATGCAAATTGCTTGTTTTTCTGTTTGAAAATTAGATTTCTCTTCATAGTACTGTTTTATGCCAAACTATTGTTTTATTCCGGCTTCATATTTTTAAACTTTCATATCAGAGGAGGAAATTGAATATTTAGAGCTGTAGGAACAGCTCAGATTCATGGCTCCCTCTCTGCCCATGGGCTCAACTGCTGCACAGTACAAAGGTCTCCATTACCCTGGATCCCATTATGTGTGGGAATCTGTCTGTGCTTTGCCTCTGATAATGTTGAATTTTACCTTAACCCTTTAATACTAGAAAGTAGTAATGGTTAAACAACACCCTCCCTCCCCAACCCTTTGTGTTCAGGAAGAGAGCTTCCTGCCAAAAACCACTTTTCCTATATGTCTTAGATAAGACTCCAGGCCCCTTGTTTACTAATGACAAGGCCAGACACAGATCATTCAAATTCCATTCCTTGACCCACAAATGAGTAACAGAAGTGCTTGTGCCCACTGATCAATTGGAAACAAAATGTTAACCAGGCTTTGATTAAGCTTCTTTCCTTCCCCAAGTCCCTGAACTTTGGCCCACTCTCAGCCTGAGTTAACATACTATCTCCTTTTAAAGGTTCATCCAGAAAATAGGCTGACCTCATCATAAAACATTCTGATTTACTCTCCGATGATATCACCCTTTCATTCCAGGTTCCTACACCCTTCCCCGCCCCCCGGCCTGTTTATTCTCAGGCGCTAAAAAAGAAAAATGTTCTGTCCCTAACTCTGCAGACACTTGCTGATCTTAGGTCAGAGCACCTTCCCTGTTAAAATAGGCACCTCCCCCTATTGAAATATTTCCTTTCTCCCTTTTATTTCTGAATAAAGCTTCTTCCTATCTAAGTCCCTATTTGCTTTTTATTCCACAACTCTGAAACCTGCCCTGCCTACCTTGCTTGTTCTTCATCCCTGAGCCTGTTTTTGTTGTCTTTTTCTGGACTCCACCCTCCATTTAGACCTGCTGTTTCCACTCTACTTGCTTACTTTTCATCTGGAACATAGGCATCAATCCCCCTTTGTTCTTCAGCCAAAAGCTGATAACCCTCCCCCTACTCCCACACTCATTCTCAGCTCCTGGAACTGTAGCTACGCTGAGCTCCAGGCACCCCACACTCCTTGGAAAAGTGGTCAGTCATAGGAGATCAGCCAAAAAATATGATACTCTTGAGGGTACTAGTAGAAATTATTTTTGTGTGATTTGAGGAAGTCAATCTCTTTGCTTCATAATTTTTTTGTAGTCTTAATTATTTCTGGGGTAATTTGTTAGTAGTTTTACTTCTTGCTGTTGCTGTTGTTAGGTGTCCTTGAATCCATTCTGACTCACAGTGACCCAATGTGACAGAGTAGAATTGCCACATAGGATTTTCTTGGCTGTAATCTTTATGGAAGCATATCACCAGGTCTGTCTCCTGCAGAACTGCTGGGTGAGTTTGAAACACCAACCTTTTTGTTAGCAGCCGAGCTCTTCGCTATTTTTGGCATTTAAATCCATCAGTGTGTTGGACTGTGTGTAATCTATGTGTTGGATATCCCAATGAATTGTGTATAATCCATATTGTTGTTAGTTACCATGGAGTCAACTCTGACTTGTGGAGACCCCATGTACAACAGAACAAAATACTGCCCTATCCTTCCCCATCCTTATGATCACTGACATGCTTGAGCACATGGTTGCCTTCCCACCTAAGGGGCTGATCTTCCAGCACTGTATTGGACAATATTCTGCTGTGATCCCTAGGGTTTTCCTTGGTTAACTTTCTGAAGTAGATCTCCAAACCTTTCTTCCTAGTCTGTCATAGTCTGGAAGTTCTGCTGAAAATTGTTCACCATGGGTGACCCTGCTAGTATTTGAAATAGTGGTGGCATAACTTCCAGCACCATGGTACCACACAAGCCACCATGGCATGACAAACTGACGGATGGTGGGTGTAATCCATGCTCTGTTGGATATCCCAGTGGATTGTGTGCAATCCATACTGTGCTGGATATCCCAAAGGTGAGATATGAAAAGACACTGAAGGGTTAGGTTGCAAACTGCTTTGTAAAGAAGAACGGTTTTCTTATATGCCACATGGGTCAGGGAGGCACATCTGGAAAAAGAATCTGGGTCTTTATCCAAATCCTGTGCCTTCATTTGTCTTGGCAGGTGCTTTCTGAAGATTATGAATTGTTGAGAAGGCACAGGACTTGGGGCTGAGCTTTCGTGCATAGAAACATTTCAGTAGCAGAGCTGTGAATGTCTTATGCACACCTTTATAACACAGTGTTGTTTATTTAAACATCTTTATAATACCTATACACAAAAAGCCACACTTCGTACAAAATATAGCTCAACACTTGTTACATGTCCATTTCAACGAGTATAATTTTGCTAAACTATTTCTCTTGCATTTTCAGAGCTCACACACTCTTGCCAATGTTATCATAGGAAGGAAATAATGTATTTATCAAAGTACTTTCTCTGAACGTGTAATGACTTTCTCTCCATCCTTACGCCAGAATATTCCAAATACCCTTTCACAAGAAAAATCAAGATTTGTTACTATTATATCATTTATTATTTATTTATTTACTTATTTATTTTGCAATTTTTTTTTTTAACTGTGCTTCAGGTGAAAGTTTACAGAGCAAATTAGTTTCTCATTAAACAATTAATATGCAAATTGTTTTGTGACAATGGATGCCAACCCCAAGATGTGTCAACACTTTCACCTTCTCCACGCCAGTTTCCTATTTCAATTCATCTAGTTTTCCTATCCCTTCCTGCCTTGTCATCTTTGCTTTTGGGCTGGTGTGCCCATTAGTCTCATATACATGATTAAACTGCAAAGCGCATCACTCATTTGTGTTATTGTTGGCCCTATTTAAAAAAAAAAAATCCCATTGCCATCGAGTTAATTCCGACTCATAGCGACCCTATCGGACAGGGTGTAACTGCCCCAGAGGGTTTCAGGGAGCAGCTGGCCTTTTAATTAGCAGCCAGGCTCTTAACCACTGCTCCTGGCCCTATGGACTTGTCTAATCTTTGACTGAAGAGAGAACCTCAGGAGTGACTTCAGTACTGGGTTAAAATGCTCTTGGGCTTCTCCACTCTGTCAGACCAGCAAGCCTGTTTGTATTTTTTTTTTTTTGTTGTTGTTAATTTATTTAAACTTTGTTCTAAGTTTTTCTCCCACTCTGCCCAGGACAGTCTATTGTGATCCCTGCCAGAGCAGTCGGTAGTGGTAACCAGGCACCACTAGTTGTTCTGGGCTCAGTCTGGTAGAGGTTGCAGCAGTTGTGGTCCATTTGTCCTTTGGACTAATCTTTCCATCGTGTTTTTGGTTTTCTTCATTCTCTTTTGCTCCAGCCAGGATGGGACCAGTAGATGTATCTTAGATGGTTGCTCGCAGGCTTTTAAGACCCCAGACACTACTCCCCGCAGTTGGATGTAGAACATTTTCTTTATAGACCACATTATGCCAATTGAGCTAGATGTTCCCCATGACCATGGTCGCTAGCCTTCAGCCCAGGAGCCTGGTCTCTCAGGGCATTTGGATGTGTCTGTGAAGCTTCTATGCCTTTGCCCTGCTCAAGTTGTGATGACCTCCCCAGTATTGTGTGCTGTCTTGCCCTTCACCAAAGTTACCACTTCTCTATCTAGTGAATGTTTTTCCCTCCCTACCTCTCCCCTCCCTCATAACCATCAAAGATTGTTTCTTTCTGTGTGTAAACATTTTCATAATAGTGGTCTCCTACAGTATTTGTCCTTTTGTGATTGACTTATTTCACTCAGCATAATGCCCTACAGATTCATTCATGTTGTGAGTTATTTTACAGATTTATCACAGTTATTCATTGTTAAGTAGTATTCCATTGTGTGTATGTACCATAGTTTGTTTATCTATTCATCTGTTGATGGACACTTAGGTTGTTTCCATCTTTTTGCTATTGTGAATAATGCCAAAATGAACATGGGTGTGCATATGGCTATTCGTGTGATGGCTCTTGTTTCTCTAGGATATATTACTAGGAACAGGATTGCTGGAACATATGGTATTTTCTATTTCTAGATTTTTAAGGATGTACTATATTGTTTTCCAAAATGATTGTACCATTTTGTTTTCCCACTAGCAGTGCATAAGAGTTCCAATCTCCCTGCAACCTCTCCAACATTTGTTATTTTCTGTTTTTTTGATTCATGCCAGTAATGTCAGGGTGAGATGATATCTCATTGTAGTTTTGATTTGCATTTCTCTAATGGCTAGTGATCTCTAGCATTTCCCTATGTGTCTGTTAGCCACTTGAATGTCTTCTTTGGTGAAGCATCTATTCATATTCTTTGCCCATTTTTTATTGGATTTTTTTGTATCTTTATTGTAGAGGTGTTGGATTTTACCATAGATTTTAGAGATTACACCTTTGTTGCATATGTCATAGACAAAAAAATTTCCCCAGTCTGTAGGTTCTCTTTTTACTTTTTTGATGAAGACTTTTGATGAGCATAAGTGTTTAATTTTTAGAAGATCCCATTTACCTAGCTTATCTTCTGCTCTTTGTGTATTGTTAAATATAGTTTGTGTTCTGTTTGTGCTATATATTAGGGCCCCTAATGTTGACCCTATTTTTTCTTCCGTGATCTTTATAGTTTTTTGTTTTACATTTAGGTCTTTGATCCATTTTGAATTTGTATTTTTGTATGGTGTGAGGCATAGGTCCTGTTTCATTTTTTTACAGATAGACATCCTGTTTTGCCAGCACCATTTGTTAAAAATACTGTCTTTTCCCCATTTAAGGGACTTTGGGCCCTTGTCAAAGATCAGGTGGCCCTAAGTAGATGGATTTACATCTAAGTTCTCAATTCTGTTCCATTGGTTAATGTGTCTGTCATTGTACCAGTACCAGGCTGCTGACTGCTGTAGCTATATAGTAGATTCTGAGGTCAGGTAGTGTGAGGTCTCCTACTTTGTTCTTTTCTTCAGTAAGGTTTTACTTATCCAGGGCCTCTTGTCTTTCCATATAATGACGATGATTAGTTTTCCATCTTTTAAAATAATGCTATTGGTATTTGGATTGGGATTGTATTGTATTTGTAGACTGCTTTGGGTAGAATTGACATTTTCTACCTATGTTGGGTCTATCTGTCCATGAGTATCATATGTTTTTCCATTTATGTAGGTCTCTTTTGGTTTCTTGCAGTAGTGTTTTGTAGTTTTCTTTGTATAGGTCTTTTACTTCCCTGGTTAGATTTATTCCTAAGTATTTTGTCTTTTTAGGGGCTAACATAAATGGTATTGCTTTCCTGATTTCCTTTTTATAGTTCTTCTTATTGGTGCATAGGAATCCAACTGATTTTTGTATGTTTATCTTCTATTCTGCTACTCTTCTGAATCTTTCTATTAGTTCCTGTAGTTTTTTTGTGGAATCTCTGGGGCTCTCTATGTATAGGATCATATCATCTGTGAATAGGTATAGTTTTACTTCTTGCTTACCAATTTGGATGTACTTTATTACTTTTTCTTGTCTGTATTGCTCCAGCTAGGACTTTCAGCACAATATTAAATAGGAGTGGTCATAAAGGGCATCCTTGTCTTGTTCTTGTCCTCAGGGGGAATGTTTTCAGCCTCTCTCAGCCGAGAATGATGTTGATTTTTAGGTTTTCTATAGATACCTTTATTATGTTGAGGAATTTCCCTTCTCTTCCTATCTTATTGAGACTTTTTATCAGGAGTGCTTGTGGACTTTATCAAATGTCTTTTCTGTATTGAAAGAGATGATCATGTGATTGTTTTCTTTTGTTTTAATTATGTGGTAGATTATGTTGATTGACTTTCTAATGTTGAACCATCTTTGCATATCTGGTATAAATCCAACTAGGTCAGGGTGTATTATTTATTTATTGATTGATTGATTGATATGGTGCTGAATTGAATTGGCTAGAATTTTATTGAGTCAGAACCTACTGGATGTCACCTGAGAAAAACAACATTCACGGTAGGTATTGGACAGTATTTTTCTTTTTTGTGGTGTCTTTGCCTGGTTTTGGTATCAGTGTTTTGCTAGCTTCATAGAATGAATTCTGAAGCATCCTTTCCTTTTCTGTGTTCTGAAATAGTTTGAGTTTGGAGCCCTGGTTGCACAGTGGTTAAAGCTAGGCTACTAACCAAAAGGTCAGCAGTTTAAATTCACCAGTCACTCCTTGGAAACCCTAGAGGATAGTTCTACTCTGTCCTATAGGGTCGCTAAGAGTCAAAATTGAGTCAATGGCTGTGGGTTTGGTTTTTTTGATGTGAGCTGTTCTCTGAATGTTTGGTAGAATTCTCCAGTGAAGCCATCTAGTCCAGGACTTTTTTTTTTTTTTTTTGGTTGGGAACTTTTTTTTTTTTTAATTACCTTTTCCATCTCTTCTCTTGTTATGGATCTGTTTATATTTTCTACCTCAGTTTGTGTTAGTTTAGGTAGGTAGTGTATTTCTAGAAATTTGTCCATTTCCTCTGGGTTTTCAAATTTGTTGGAGTACAGTTATTCATCGTATTTTATTATGATCCTTTTTATTTCTGTTGAGTCTGTTGTAATGTCCCCCATTTTATTTCTTATTGGGGTTATTTGCTTCTACTCCTGTTTTTCTTTTCTCAGTTTGGTCAATCGTTTGTTGATTCTGTTGATCATTTCAAAGAATCAACTTTTACTTTTGTTGATTCTCTCTATTGTTATTCTATTCTCTATTTCATTTATTTCTGCTCTAATATTTATTATTTCCTTTCTTCTGGTGACTGTGTGGTTTTGTGCTGTTACTTTTCTATTTGTTTGAGTTGTAGGGCTAATGTTTTGATTTGTCCCTTTCTTCTTTTTTGATGTTTCCACCTAGTTTTATAAATTGACCTCTGAGCCTTGTCTTTGCTATGTCCCAATGGTTTTGGTATGATGTGTTTTCGTTGTCATTTGATTATAGAAGTGTTTTCATTCCATCTTTGATTTCTTTTATTACCCAGTAGTTTTTAAGCAAGGTGTTATTCAGTTTCCATTTATTTGATTTTTTTCCCTTTTCTCTTCCTGTTATTAATTTTTATTCTTATGGCATTGTGATCAGAGAAGTTGCTTTGTATTATCTCAGTGTTCTGAATTTTGTTGAGGGTTGCTTTGTGGCCTAAGATGTGGTTTATTCTGGAGAATGTTCCGTGTGTGTTGGAAAAGAGTGCATACTTTGCTGCTGTTGGGTGGAGAGTTCTATATACGAATACGAGGTCAAGTTGGCTGATTGCGCCCTTTAGGTCTTCTGTATCTTTGCTGAGTTTCTTTCTAGATGTTCTGTCCTTTATTGACAGTGGTGTGTTGAAGTCTCCTACTATTACTATGGAACTGTCAATTTCTCTTTTCAGTGTTGTTAGAGTTTGTTTTATGAATTTTGGAGCCCTGTCATTGGCTGTGTAGATCTTTATTATGGTTATGTCTTCATTATATAATGTCTTTCTTTATCTTTTATGGTGAATTTTGTTGTAAAGTCTAAGATTAGTATTGCCACTCCTGTTCTTTTTTGGTAGGTGTTTGCTTGATTTATTTTTTCCCACCCTTTGATTTTTAACGTATTTATATCTTTGAGTCTAAGGTGTGTCTCTTGTAGACAGTATATAGATGGGTCATATTTTTAATCCATTCTGTCACTCTCTGTCTCTTTGAATGTATTTAAGACATTTACATTCAGTGTGATTATCTATAGGTGGTGAGTATATTGCTGTCATTTTGTAGTGCTTTTTTTTGTGTTGCTGACATTTTTTTCCCTCTTACGCTATTGTTCTGAATTCCTTTTGTCTGTGAAATTTCTTTTCATTTCTTTCTTTATTGTAGATTTTCTGTTTACTGTGACTTTATGTTTTTCTTCTTTATTTGATGAGTAGGTTTGTTAATTTTCTTTGTGGTTAGCTTGAAATTTACCCTTATCTTCCTAAGTTTGAACCAGTTTTTTATTACTTGATATTGTCTTGACTTCCTCTCCATTTGAAAGTTCTATAACTATACCATGTATTCCCCCTTTTATTGTTCTGATGCTGTCGTCATTTACAGATTGACTTCTGTAGCTCCTTGTTTTGAATCTTTTAGATTTGTTTTATCCTAGAGGGATCATTACCTCAGTTGGTATATGGCTGGTACTGACTTGTGTCCTAGATTCAGGCTGTTGTCTGATGTTGTTGGTTCTCTAACTGAAAGACACTTGTAATAATAATTCTTGTAAGTTTGGTTTGGTTTTTACAAAGTCCTTGAATTCCTGTTTATCTGGAAATGTCCCAATTTCACCATCATATTTGAGAGAAAGTTTTGCAGGATATATTATTCATGGCTGGCAGGTTTTTTTTTTTCTCTCAAGTTTTTTTTTTTTTTTTAATTGTTCTTTAGATGAAGATTTACAGAGCAAACTAGGTTCTCCTTAAATAATTAGTATACATAATGTTTTGTGACATTGGTTGCCAACCCCACAACATGTCAACACTCTCCCCTTCTCAAACTTAGGCTCCCAATTACCAGCTTTCCTGCCCCCTCATGCCTTCTTGTCCTTGCTCCTGGGGTAGTATGCCCCTTTAGTATCATTTTATTTTATGGGCCTGTCTAGTCTTTGGCTGAAGGGTGAACCTTAGGAGTGACTTCTTTACTGACCTAAAAGGGTGTCTGGGGGCTGTACTGTCAGGGTTTCTCCAGTTTCTGTCGGGTCAGTAAGTTGGGCCTTCTTGTGTGTGTGTGTGTGTGTGAGCTAGAATTTTGTTCTACATTTTTCTCCACCCCTTCCGGGACTGTCTATTGTGATCCCTGTCAGAGCAGTCAGTGATGGTAGCCGGACACCATCTAGTTGTGCTGGATTCAGTCTGGTAGAGGCTGTGATAGTTGTGGTCCATTAGTCCTTTGGAATAATCTTTCCCTTGTGTCTTTGGTTTTCTTTATTCTTCTTTGCTCCAGATGGGGTGAGACCAGTGGAGTATCTTAGATGGCCACTCACAAGCTTTTAAGACCCCACATGCTACTCACCAAAGTAGAATGTACATTTTCTTTATAAACTGTGTTATGCCAATTGAGCTAGATGTTCCCCAAGACCATGGTGCCCACAGCCCTCAACCCAGTAATTTTACCCCTCAGGGAGTTATAATATGTCATCCCATTTCCTTCTTGCCTGCATGGTTTCTGCTGAGCTTTGTATTGTTTCCTCTTTGTATGTGACTTTTCCTTTTTCTTGAGCTGCTCTCAGAATTCTTTGCCTTTGGTTTTGGTGAGTATGATTATGATATGTCTTGGTTACTTTCTTTTGGGGTCTATTCTATATGGGGTTCATTGAGCTTATTGTGTAGTCAGCTTTTCATCTTTCATGATATTAGGGAAGTTTTCTGTCAGCAAATCTTCATTGATCCTCTCAGTGTTTTCCATTTTTTCCCCCATTCTTGAACTCTGATCACATGTAAAGTTTTGGTCTTGATTGTATCCCACATAGTTCTTGAGTTTTCTTCATTCTTTTCTCTGGTTTTTCCTCAAACAAAGTGGCATCCATAGATTTCTTTTCAATCTCACTGATTCTGTCTTCCATTGTTTCAGATTTGCTCCTGAAGCCTTCTATTGGTTGTCCAGTTTGGAAATGTTGTTGTTTATCTTTTGGATTTCTAATTGATGTTATTTGTATGATTTCTAATTGTTTATTTATTTTGACATTTTGTTCTTGTATTATTTTCCTGAATTTTTCTGTTGCTTTGTGTTTTCCTTGATTTTGTCTGCATTTTTATTGATCTCTTTCCTAATCCCTTGGATAGTCCTGAATTTTAGACTTTTGAATTCCCTATCAGGTAGTTTCAGTGCCTTTTCTTCCGTCAGAAGGTCAACTGGTGCTTTATTCTGGTCATTTACTGGAGCCATCTTGTCGTTTTTTTATATGTTTTGATATTGTCTGCTGTCTCTGAGACATTCAGTTATTATTTTATTTATTGATTGATTGTAGGTTTGTTTGTTTCATCCTACTTTTTTGTTTGGTTTGGCTATGTCTGGGTAGTGGGCCAGGCTGCTTTGTTGCTTGCTCATCTGTGGGCACGATAGTTCTCACCACTTTGTCTGTGAGTGCAGGGCCAGTCACTCAGTTATGATGCAACAGGGCAGGTACAGAAGTGGTGGAAGGGTCAGAGGTGGGTCTTTTGTCTGCAGAACGAACCGGGCCAGGGGCTGGGGCATGGCTGTGGTGGGTGGCATGGGGGTCCTGAGCCAGCAAGGCAGGGCCTGGGTTCTGGGCCAGGCCCCCTCAGGGCCACAGTGGGCAGTGGATCAGGTCCCTCAGGTCTGTGGTGGGTGGCAGGCAGGGTCCAGAGATGGTGAGGAGGGGCCTGGAGTGCTGGTAGTGGGGCAGAAGATAGAAGTAGGAGGTGGGGTGAAGGCCAGGACAGAGGGGGCTAGATGATGAAGTTTAATGGGGTGGGTTGGTACTATGGTTTCTAGCAGTTGGGGTTGCTGGGATGGGGTGGTTATAGCCACTGTTCACCACAGGGGTGGGAGTTGTAGGAGCATGCTCCTGTAGTTATCAGGTGAGACACTCTTGGCTCCTCCTTGAGTTGCAGCCAGCAAACATAGTCTTACTTAGCTTTAGGTGTGTCCTCACCGTACCTCTATCACCTATTGGGAATTCTGTGGAGGTGCCTTTTTGCATGTGGGGTTGTTGGTTTTATTCCAAGATGGCCATGCTGAGTCATGCCATTTGGCTAGGAACCTCCACTCCATATATCTGTTCCTTCCCCATTTTCTGTCAGTTTCTGCTTCTCCTCAGTGACTTCCAATCTACTATTTATCCCCTCAATTGAGGTACAGGGCTCCAGAAATGACATCTGTGTCTGTTTTACTTGGTTTTTCAGGTCTTTGTTGCAGCTTAGTGCATCTGACTAGTATGCCATCTTCGCTCCTCCCCTCTTAGTTTACAATTTCTTGACCTTCACTATTTCTCTCCCCCTCTGATAACTTGTAGCAAAGATTTCAAGAATGTTATTCAGTTTCATAGCTCAATTCAAATATCTTTTATACTGGAGAGACTCTTTAACTGAGGATTAATTATTATACAAAGTAAAATTGATTAGGCCTCTTTAATTCAGCAGATTTTGACTAAGTTAAAAAAGCAACCACATCAAGAGTTTACTATGGATGGAAGGTTGTTAAGGTTGGAAATGTGGAGTCCTCCGTTCCTGACAGCTGTCTAGCCTTTTCCTTCTTCTGTTTCTTTTTCTTTCCCAGATCCTATTTTTTACAGTTTATCTTCTCTGTGCTGCTTGGTTGGCATACATCTCTTGCCTCTGGGCATGCAGTGTCATCTCTTTGGTATTTGTTTGAAACTGTAATGTACCTCAAACCCTCATTTCAATATAACACATTAAGTTTTGACTGCAGTATCTGTAAGATCTTTTGGTACCCAGTCCAAAGGTATTAAGCTTTAAAACTGAATCTTGAAAGGAAAGAAATTTTTAAAACCATCTTTCAATAGTACTGCCAATAACTTAGCTATTTCCACGTATTCTCTCTCTGTCACATACATATTAGAGCTATAAAGCATGACTATACCTATTTCTGTTTCAGCTATTTAGATACTTTTTAAAAGGATTGGTATGCTTCAGGAACAAAAAGGACTTACAAAAAGCAAAAAGCTGTGTTTGTGTTCTTGACTTGAAGCGGTTGGCATAGTCCAATGAGATGATATAATTTTAGAAACTATTCTGAACAATTCTGCCCACTTAGGACATCCCAATAGTCACTACAAAAAATAAGCAAGGTCCACCCTGTTCATATCTCTCTAGCCAATACTAAAGGGTCTTTTTCTATTCAAGACATACATATAAAATTTAATTGAGAATGACACCTTGCACTATGAGATAAATTATATCCAATGTGTTAAATAATTCATATGCACAGTTGTTGTTGTTAGCTGTCATCAGGTTGACTCCCACCCATGGTGACTTCACGTAAAACAGAACAAAATGTTGCCCAGTCCTGCATCATCCTCACAATTGCCAGCATGTTAGAGTCCATCACTGCAGCTTATGTGCCAGTCTTTTCCATGGAGGATCTCCCATGCCCTCATTGGCCATCTACTTCACCAGGGATGAGGTACCTTTCTAGCAGTTGATCCCTCCTGATGACATGCAGAAAGCAAGCAAGTTGGAAAATACTTTTTTGTGATCCACAAGGTTTTTCATAAATAGATCACCAGGCTTTTCTTCCTAGTCTGGGAGCTTTGCTGAAACTTGTGCACCATGGGTGACCCTTTTGGTATTTGAAATACCAGTGGCATGGTTTCTAGCATCCCAGCAACACACAAGCCACCACAGTACAACAAACTGACAGACGGATGGTGGATATGCACAGCAACTATAATTAAAAGAGAAATGTAAACTGTGGGGGCAGAAACCATGTCTATCTGTTTCCTTTTGTATCTTAGCACCTAGCATATTCCTTGGAACATGTTGAACACTGAGTATATATTTGCGAATTTAAAATTAATTGATAAAATTTGATTATACATGATTAATATATAAGATGGCTCTACTTTAACTACTAATCCTAACTCACTGGGTTTCTTACTTCAAGTGGGATCTAGAAATGATTAAAGAAATAACTGATTCATATCTGGCTCAGCATGTCTTCTGTTATGCTGGGTCTGCATTATCATGCTAGTTCTTTGTTGTCCATTCATCTATTCTGCATTCATTTCTGGCCCCTGACACACCATGAGGCAGGCTGTTTCTTTCTAGAAGGGTTATTTTCATGTATTAGTCTCGTTCTAAATAATTACAAAAAAGCTCTCAATTTGTATGTTGCAGTAGTTCAGTCTTTCAATTTTCCCCATCAGTTATTCCCCTCTCATGTATTCTTCTCCCTTCTCTCATCACTGTATATATAGTTATATAGATATACTCAAGCCTCTTCCGTTTAAGAAAAAAACAAGCAAACAAACAAAGATAACCTTCTTTGACATTTATACCTGTCATGGATTGAATTGTGTCCCCCTAAAATATCTGTCAACTTGGTTTGGTCATGACTGACAGTATTATAATTGTGTACCATTTTGTAATCTGATGTGATTTCCTTAAGTGTTGTAAACTCTATCACTACGATATAAAAAGATGGATTAGTGGCAGTTATACTGATGAGGTCTACAAGATTAGATACTGTCTTAAGTCAATCTCTTTTGAGATATAAAAGAGAGAAGCGAGCAGAGACACACGGGAACCTCATACCACCAAGAAGGCAGTGCCAGGAGCAAAGCGCATCCTTTGGACCTGAGGTTCCTGTGCTGAGATGCTCCCAGACCAAAGGAAGACTGATGCATTACAAGGACCTTCCTCCACAGCCGACAGAGAGAGAAAGCCTTCTCCTGGAGCTAATGTTCTGAATTTGAACTTACAGCCTACTCAACTGTGAGGAAATAAATTTCTCTTTGTTAAAGCCATCCACTTGTGGTATCTCTTTTATAGCAGTACTAGATGACTAAGGCAATACCCTTCTAGGTAGAACTCTCCTCTCTCTTTCTCGGCCAGGTCACTTGAAAAGCAATTCTACTTGGAATGTTTCTACTTCCTCTCCTCCTTTTCTCTCCTTAAACCGTTGTAATCTCTCAATGCCTATAGCACTTCACAAAAAGTTTATTTTCTAATGCTATAATTCTCAAGATGATCCACCATGATGTGGGAAGAAATGCTCTAATTCCTAATTACAGTTTTACTAATATTTATATTCAATGACGATGTCATATTTTCATTGACATTGGAGCCTCATTGGATTCATGTCACAAAATCACGTTAAGTCAAATGACGGATCTCGAGGGATGAGATCCACAACATTGTGGTGTTTCTATGTTTCTGTTCAGCTTATGCTATGTGTTGCAGTTTTCAGTTTCAAATGTAACACTTCTATTCCTTGTATGAGTTCTTAATCAGGCATATTATGAGTTAAAAACAATAACAGTCTAATGATATCTAAGAAGTAGGCTGGAAAAAAACTGAACTCATCAAGATCTGTTTAAACTATGGATTTATGTTAACTACCATCCAAATTAGTTTTACCCTCGGTGTATAAAGTGTATAATGTGCTTTAAAATGATTGCTAATAATATTAGCAACACATTAATGATAATAGCTATTAATATTAGAAGGACATTTAAAATATATCACCTATTTCATCTTCTGTTCACCTTTTTTCTTTTCTTTTTTGTATTGTATAATGTACACAGTAGAGTGGTTCAGTGGAATATGCATGTAACCTATAAATAAATAACTGTACGTGTATTGTTGGCATGTGCTTAAACAGATTTTCCTCATGAGATATGCATTCAAAAAAGTTTGGAGATCATTGCTTTATATTGCCTCACCTTTTTATGGTAGACAGATCTCCTTTAAAGCAAAACATAAAATAAAAAAAACCCCGAATTTTCCCAGCAATAAATTTTTGAGAATGCTGCAATCCATATTTCTCTATTGAATAGTCACATGCTCATTAGTATACTTTTGTTGTTGTTGTGTGCCACAGAGTTAATTCCGATTCATATGTCAAGTTGATTCCTACTCACAGTAACCCTATAGGACAGAATAGAATTTTGCCATCGGGCTTCCTAGGCTGAAATCTTCATAAGAGCAGATTATCGAGTCTTTTCTCTTGCAGAGTGGCTGGTGGATTTGAACTGCTGACCTTTAGGTTAGCAGCTGAGCAGCTGCCACTACGGCTCTTATGCATATAATAAGAGATCTGAAATGTCCTACAGTAAATAAAAAATTTTTAACTAGGTTTACGTAAAGTTTTCCAAACTTTTTTTGTTCAGGAAACACTTTTTGTTTTTATTTTCATTGTGGTGGCACTACTGTTAACACTTTATGGACTATAATTCCACAGATTATCAATCAGATACCAATATAAGAAATGATTATTTGAAATAATGTTCATGATGCAATAAGATGACAAGACAATATGAGTATTTACTAGAAAAAAAAATTAAAAAAATAAAAAGCTACGTGTACAGTAAAAACTGTTCTAGGATGAGACATATGTACCACAACTCCAAAAATACTGAGGATAGATTTATTGGCGATTCTTTTCTATTTTGATTAGCCATAGTAGTTAAAAGTATGGTTTCCTGATGGGTTCAGATCCTGTGTGCCTTTAGAAAAATTACTTAAACTCTGGTACTTCAGTTTCTTCAGTTATAAAATGTTGGTTTTAAATGTTGGTTTTACAACAAGTAAGTGATCTGTGTTATTCTTGCTTGTAGTCAGCAAGTTTTAAGTACGCACCTACTATGAGATAAACACAATGAACGTGAATAGTTGTATGACTTAAAATATTAAAAAATGTTCTTAACCCCCTCAAAACTCATATGCATTAAAGTTAAAATATAACTTATCACATTATTCAGACTCATGATCCATTCAATCTAACCCTTGACCTAGCACCACAATGTGTCAAGCAACTACAGTGTGAAAGTGCTGGCCACGGTCCTTGTTGATATCGAAGGTCAAGAACATGGCCAGGATGTCTATTTTCCCTTAACAGCTCATTATCCATAGTCATAATCTACCTTTTTTCCTCTGTTTTTATTTATCTATTTTTTTTTTTTATTTTGGCAAACCTTATTGGAGTCCTTGAGTGGTGCAAATGGTTAATGTACTCAGCTGCTAACCAAAAATTTGGCGGTTCAAGTTCACCCAGAGGTTCCTTGGAAGAAAGACAATCTACTTCTGAAAACTGTATGTAGCACAGTTTTACCCTGGCATATATGGAGTCACCTTAAGTCAGAGTCAACTCAAGGACAGATGGTTGTTTTTTATTTAAAGTTACTCATATTTTTACTTTGTAAGGATCGCTGGAAGCATAGAGTTAAATGCTTGGCTGCTAACCAAAAAGTAGGCAGTTCGAACCCACCAGCTGCTCTGTAGGAGAAAGATGTGGCAGTCAGCTTCGGTGAAGATTACGACCTTGGAAACCCTGTGGGGCAGTTCTACTCTCTCCTATAGAAATGCAATGAGTCAGAATCAACTAGATGACAATGAGTGGTTTTGATTTTGATTTACCACTTCTCAGGGGAGAAGAAATTCCATGGATTTCCTACATAATGAATTAGAAATAGTTATTTTTATTTATTTTAACTATGTCTTACTCAAGTTTTATGGCTTAACCACCAAATAAGACAGGAGGTTGAGACTTTGTTGCTGTATTTATAAAGTAACAAATCAGTTGAAAGGCCTGGACCTCCCTGTGGGTACAATTCTAGGCTGAGTAAGTCTCAGGGGAATCTTTCTGAAGTAACTATGAATCTGATTTGTCTAGAGTTTGCTTCTGGAGTGGTCTGCACTCCTACATACCTGAGATATTATTTTGCCTTCTAAGCCTGCACATGGTGGGATGATGCCTAAACAGCATGAAGAAAATGAGAATAAAAAATAAAATGCAACCTTTTATTTGCTTTATAAAGTTGCTGAATATATACTTTAATTATCGTGAGCACTAAATCCAAAAAGTCTTTCTCTTAAAGAAAAAAGAAAACATTATTAGTTTAAAAACATGTTTTCTATTCTGGTTTCTTTTCTCTGGAGATAGCAGCCCTAAAGGAAGTGAGACTGAAATGAAAAACTTATTTTGGGTTCATCCTTTAAATTAAGCTTTCTTAACTGTGATGCATCTATTGACGTTTTAGGCTGGTTAATGGTTTGTTGTGAGGGGCTGTCCCATCCATTGCGTAGTATTTAGCAGAATCCCTGACCTCTACTCACTGGAGGCATTGGTGACATCACTAGAGTTGGTATCTTCTGGTGTGGTAACTCGTGGTGTCACTCCCCTTCCCTATGGACCTCCTCCCATAAGAGACCATACAGAATCCTTAGTAATTTTTTTTTGTACTAATTTTACTTGTAAATCATAATTCTCCTATATCACTCCTTCTTTTCTTTCAATTACTACTTCATTCTCAAAAAGTTATTGATATAGGTTTACAAATGCTGATTATCATAATACTGTAGCTAAAACACCAGAAAATTTGACAAAATCAGTGACTATAGAAATGCCTGCAGCAATGCAAACAGTGGCAGATGAAACCACATGATTTGAAGCATCATCGCAATTTGGTGATAAAGACAGCTCTGACCAGAGTGCATTAGAAGGTTCAAAAAGTAAATTCACATAGAGTTTTAGCCTTGTAGCTATATTGATACATGTAAGCTGGGCTTACGAAAAATTTAGTTATAACCAACTATGGGATATTTTTATAAAAAATAATAAATTTCTGCTGAAACACTACACAAAAATTTTATAGACAGTAATTTTGGTGTCACTCACTCTGACAGTGTCACCTGATGTGGTCCATACCGCTCACAGCCCCCCCCCCCCCCCCCCGCAGAGGACACCACTGCCTCTCCCTATAGCTATGAAAACAAAAATGTCTCCAGACATTGCCAAACATCCCCTGGCGGGAAGAATCAACCCCAGCTGAGAAGCACTACTTTACTTTATTATAATTTTTTTTTATTGTGCTTTAAATGAAAGTTTATAGTTAAAGTTAGTTTCTCATACAAAAATTTATACATACACTGCTATGTGACGCTAGTTGCTTTCCCCATACTGCAACAGCACACTTCTCCGTTCCACCCTGGATTAACCGTGTCCACTGACCAGCTTCTGTCCCTTTCTACCTTCTCATCTCGCCTCTGGACAGGAGCTGCCCATTTAAAGTCATGCATCTACTTGAGCTAAGAAGCATACTCTTCATGTGTATCATTTTATGTCTTACAGTCCAGTCTAATCTTTGAAGAGTTGGCTTGGGAATGGTTTTAGTTTGGTGCTAACAGAGAGTCTGGGGGCCATACTTTCCGGGGTGCCTCTGGGCTCAGTCAGACCATTAAGTCTGGTCTTTTTACTAGAATTTGAGTTCCACACCCCACTTTTCTCCTGCTCTGTCAGGGACTCTCTCTTGTATTCCCTGTCATTGGTGGTAGCCAGGTACCATCTAGGTCTTCTGGTCTCAGGCTGATGAATCTCTGGCTTATGTGGCCCTTTTGTCTCTTGGGCTGATATTTTCCTTGTGTCTTTGGTGTTCTTCACTCTCCTTTGCTCCTGGTGGGTTGGGATCAATTAATGCATCTTAACTGGCTGCTTGCTAGCTTTTAAGAATGGACACCACTCACCAAAGTGGGATGCAGTTTCTTAATAAACTTTGTTATGCCAACTGACCTAGATGTCCCCTGAAACCATGGTCCCCAAAACTCCACCCCTGCTACTCTGTCCCTTGAAGTGTTTGGTTGTATTTAGGAAACTTCTTAGCTTTTGGTTTAGTCTAGTTGTGCTGACTTCCCCCGTATTGTGTATTGTCCTTCCCTTCACCTAAGATAATTCTTGTCTACTATTTAATTAGTGAATGCCCCACACCCTCCCTCACCACCCTCGTAACCATCAAAGAATGTTTTCTTCCGTGTTTAAACCTTTTCTTCAGTTCTTATAATAGTGGTCTTATACAATATTTGTCCTTTTGCCACTGACTAATTTCACTCAGTATAATGCCTTCCAGATTCATCCATGTTATGAGATGTTTCATGGATTCATTGTTATTCTTTATCATTTTGTAGTATTCCAATGTGTGAATATACCGTAATTTGTTTATCCATTTGTTTGTTGGTGGGCATCTAGGCTGTTTCCATCTTTTTGCTATTGTGAACAGTGCTGCAGTGACCATGGGTGTGCATATAATCTACTCATGTGACAGCTCTTATTTCTCTAGGATATATTCCAAGGAGTGGGATTGCTACATCATATGGTACTTCTATTTCTAGCTTTTTAAGGAAGCGCCAAACCGATTTCCAAAGTGCTTGTACCATTTTACGTTTCCTACCAATAGTGTAAAAGTGTTCCAGTCTCTCCACAAGCTCACTAACATTTATTATTTTGTGTTTTTTGGATTCATGCTAGCTTTGCTAGGGTGAGATGGTGTCTCTTTGTAGTTTTGATTGGCGTTTCTTTAATGGCTAATGATAGTGAGCATTTCCTCATGTATCTGTTGGCCACCTGAATGTCTTCTTTGGAAATGTACCTGTTCATATCCTTTGCCCATTTTTTAATTGAGTTATTTTTCTTTTTGCTGTTGAGGAGTTGCAGTGTCTTGTAGAATTCAGAGATTAGACGCTGATCGGGTTTGTTGTAGACAAAATTTTTTTCCCAGTCTGTAGGTTTTTTGATTCTTTTGGTGAAGTCTTTCGATGAGCATTAACTGTTTGATTTTTAGGAGTTCCTAGTTATCTAGTTTCTCTGCTGGTGTTTGTGCATTTTTACTTATGGTTTTTATTCTGTTTATGCCATGTATTAGGGCTCCTAGTGTTGTCCCTATTTTTTCTTCCATGATTTTTGTCATTTTTGATTTTTTATTTAGGTCTTTGATCCATTTTGAGTTACTTTCTGTGCATGGTGTGAGGTATGGGTCTTGTTTCAGTTTTTTGCAGATGGATATCCAGTTATGCCAGCACCATTTGTTAAAGAGACTGTCTTTTCCCCAATTAACTGACTTTGGGCCTTTGTCAAATATCAGCTGTTCATAGGTAGATGAATTTACGTCTGGATTCTCAATTCTGTTTCACTGGTGGACTATGCATCTGTTGTTGTACCAGTACCAGGGTGTTTTGAATACGGTGGTATAATAGGTTCTAAAATCAGGTAATGTGTGGCCACCCACTTTGCTCCTCTTCTTGAGTAATGCTTTACTTATCTGGGGCCTCTTCCCTTTCCATCTGAAGATGGTGATTTCTTTCTCCATCTCATTAAAAAATGCCGTTGGAATTTGGATCAGGATTGTGTTGTATCTGTAGAACGCTTTGGGTAGAACTGACATTTTCATAATGTTGAGTCTTTCTGTCCATTAGCAAGGTATGTTTTTCCACTTATGCAGGTCTCGTTTGGTTTCTTGCAGTAGTGTCTTATAGCTTTCCATTGTATAGGTCTTTTAGATCTCTGGTTAGATTTATTCCTAAGTATTTTATCTTCTTGAGGGCTACTATAAATGGTATTGATTTGGTGATTTCCTCTTGGAAGTTCTCTTTGTTGGTGTAGAGGAATCCAACTGATTTTTGTATGATTTTTGTATCCTGATACTTTGCTGAAATCTTCTGTTAGTTCCTAAAGTTTTCTTGTAGATTCTTTGGGGTTTTCTGCATATAAGATCATATCATCTGCAAATAGAGATATTTTTACTACTTCCTTACCAATTTGGATACCCTTTATTTCTTTTTCTAGCTTAATTGCTCTGGCTAGGACCTCCAGAACAATGTCAAATAAGAGTGGTGATACAGGGCATCCTTCTGTGCTTCCTGTTCTCAGGGGGAATGCTTTCAGAGTCTCTCCATTTAGAATGGTGTTGGTTGTTGGCTTTGTATAAGTGCCCTTAATTATATTGAGGAATTTCCCTTCTATTCCTATTTTGCTGAGAGTTTATATCATGAATGGGTGTTGGACTTTGTCAAATGCCTTTTCTGCATCAGTTGATAAGATCATGTAGTTCTTGTCTTTTGTTTTATTTATGTGATGGATTACATTGATTGTTTTTCTAATATTGAACCATCCCTGCATGCCTGGTATGAATCCCACTTGGTCATGTGAATTATTATTATTTTTTTTGATATGTTGTTGAATTCTATTGGCTAGAATTTTGTTGAGGATTTTTGTGTCAATGTTCATGAAGGATATTGGTTTGTAATTTTCTTTTTTTGTGGTGTCTTTTCCTGGTTTTAGTATCAGGGTTATGCTGGCTTCATAGAATGAGTTTGGGATTATTCCATCTTTTTCTAAGGTATGAAATACTTTTAATAGTATAGGTGTTAACTCTTCTCTGAAAGTTTGGTATAATTATCCTGTAGAACTGTCAGGGCCACGGCTTTTTTTTTTTTTGTTGGGAGTTTTTTGATTACTTTTTCAATCTCTTCTTTTGTTATTGATTTAGCTGTTCTACCTCTGTTGGTGTTAGCATGAGTAGGGAGTGTGTTTCTAGAAATTTGTCCATTTCCTCCAGGTTTTCAAATTTTTTTAAATACGATTTTCCTTAGTATTCTGTTATGATTATTATAATTTCAGTTGGGTCTGTTCTGATATCATCCATCTCATTTCCTATCTGGCTTTTTTGCTTCCTCTCCTGTTTTTCTTTAGTCAGTTTGGCCAATGGTTTATCAATTTTTGTTATCTTTTCAAAGTGCAAGCTTTTGGTCTTGTTAACGCAATTGTTTTTCTATTCTCTGTTTCATTTAATTCTGCTCTAATTTTTATTATTTGTTTTCTTCTGGTGCCCGAGGGCTTCTTTTGCTGCTCTCTTTCTATTTGTTCAAGTTTTAGGGTTAATGATTTGATTTTGGCCCTTTCTTCTTTTTGGATGTGTGCATTTATTGCTATAAATTGTCCTATGAGCACTGCTTTTGTCGTGTCCAGAAGGTTCTGGTAGGATGTATTTTCAATCTCATGTGATTCTATGAATTTGTTTACTCCATCATTACTTTCTTATGTAACCCTGTAGTTTTTGAGCAAGTTTTGTTCAGTTTCCATGTGTTTGATTTTTTTTCCTTGCTTTTTCTTTTATTGATTTCTACATTTATGGCTTTATGGTTGGAAAAGATGCTTTGTAATATTTTGATGCTTTGGATTCTGTTAAGACTTGCTTTATGGCCTAATATGTGGTCTATTCTGGAGAATGTTCCATGCGCATTGGAAAAGGAAGTATACTTGGCTGCTGTTGGGTAGAGGGTTCTGTATATGTCTATGAGATCCAGTTGGTTGATAGTGGCATTTAGATCATTCATGTCTTTATTGAGCTTCTTTCTGAATGTTCTGTCCTTCACCGAAAGTGGTGTGTTGAAGTCTCCTACTATTACTGTGGAGCTGTCTATCTCTCACTTCAATGCTGTTAGAGTTTGTTTTATATATTTTGGAGCCCTGTCATTGGGAGAGTAAATATTTATTATGATTATGTCTTCTTGGGGTATTGACCCTTTAATCATTGTATAGCATCCTTCCTTATCCTTTGTGGTGGATTTTTCTTTAAAGTCTATTTTGTCAGAGATTAGTATTGCCACTCTTGCTCTTTTTTGATTGTTGCTTTCATGATGTGTTTTTTTTTAAATTTTTTTATTGTACTTTACATGAAGGTTTACAGAACAAATAGTTTCTCATTAAACAGTCAGTACACATATTGTTTTATGACATTGGTTAAGAACCCCATGGTATGTCAACACTCTCCCTTCTCGACCTTGAGGACCTTATTTCGATGAAAATATACATAGCCAAAGTTACACCATTTCAAAATTTTCTACATGTACAATTCAGTGACATCGATTACATTCTTCCAGCTATGCTGCTATTCTTACTATTCTCACTATAATTTTCCAAATTATTCCATCACCATTATTTTCAACTCACTGTCCCCTAGGCTTGCCATCAAACCTTTTGAGTTGCTGTTGTCAATTTGATCTTATGTAGAGAATTCTTTTTTTTTGTTTGTTTTTGGTACCTTAGATGAAAGTTTGCAGAACAAACAGTTTCTCATTAAACATTTCATACACATATTGCCCTTTGACAATGGTTAACAACACCTTGACGTGTCAGCACTGTCCCTTCTCAACCTTGGTTCCCTGTCACCAGCTTTCCTGTCCCCTCCTGCCTTCTAGTCCTTATCTCTGGACTGCTGTGCCTCATTAGTCTTGTTTTGTTTTATGAGGCTGTCCAATCCCCAGCTGAACGGTGAACTTCAGGAGAGGCTTCATCACTGAGCTAAGAGGGTGTCTGGGGGCCATACTCTCAGGGTTTCTCCAGTATCTCAGGCCAGTAAATCTGGTCTTTTTTGTGAGTTAGAATTCTGTTCTACATACTTTTTCAGCTCTGTCCAGGACCCTCTATTGTGATCCCAGTCAGAGCAGACAGTGGTGGTAGCTGAGCACCATCTAGCTGTACTGGACTCAGTCTGGTGGAGGCTGTGGTAGCTGTGGTCCATTAGTCTGTTGCACTAATCTTTTCCTTGTATCTTGTTCTCTTCATTCTCCCTTGCTCCCAAAGGGGTGAGACCAGTGGAGTATCCTAGATGGCTACTCACAGGCTTTTAAAGCCCCAGATGCTACTTACCAAGGTAGAATGTAGAACATTGTCTTTATAAACTGTGTTATGCCAGTTGAGCTAGATGTTCCCTGAGACTATGGTCCTCACAGCCCTCTGCCCAGCAGTTCAGTCCCTCGGGTAGTTTGGAAGTGTCTATGGAGCTTCCATGACCTTTCCTTGTACAAGTTGTGCTGGTTTCGCCAGTAATGTGTACTGTCTTACACTTTACCAAAGTTACCACTTATCTGTTTAGCAACCCCCCCATTCCTCCCATCGATGATAACCAGCAAATATTGTTTCTTTTTGTGTGTAAACTTTTACGTGAGTTATACAGTAAAGGTCTTATACAATATTTGTCCTTTTGTGATTGACTTATTTCACTCACCATAATGTCCTCCAGTTTCATCCATGTTATGAGATGCTTCACAGATTTCATCATTGTTCTTTATCTTTGTATAATACTCCATTGTGTGTATGTACCATAGTTTGTTTATCCATTCATCTGTTGATGGGCATCTAGGTTGTTTCCATCTTTTTGCTATTGTGAACAGTGCTTCAGTGAACATGGGTGCGCATATGTCTATTAGTGTGACGGCTCTTATAGGATATACTCGTAGGAGTGGAATTGCATTTTGTAGTGCTTTTCTTTGTGGTGCCTTTTACTCTCCTGTGTTGAGTTCCTTTTGTTTGTGGATTCTTTTTTCATTTATTTTGTTTTTGTAGGTTTTGTGTTTACTGAGACTTTATGTTTTTCTTCTTTATTTTGATGAGTAGGTTTGTTAACTTTCTTTGTGGTTGCCTTGAAATTTACCCTTATCTTCCTAGATTTGTAGCAGTCTATTATTACTTGCTATCGCTTGACTTCCTCTCCATTAGAAGGTTCTATACTTACACCGTTTATTCCCTCTTTTATTGTTCTCATCCTGTTGTCATTGACAGATTAGCCTTTCTGGTTCCCTTTTGTAATTCTTTTGGTTTTGCATAGTCCTTAAGAGTTCATTTCCTAGGTTGGTATCTGGCTAGTACAATCCTGTGTCCTATATTCAGCCTGTGGTCTGATATTGTTTGTTCTCAGATTGAAGGACTTCCTTTAATAAGTCCTGTAAGTTCAGTTTGGTTTCTATATAGTCCCTTAATTTCTGTTTATCTGGAAATGACCTAATTTCATCATCATATTTGAACGAGAGTTTTGCAGGATATATTACTCTTGGCTGGCAATTTTTTTCTTTCAAGGTTTTATATATGTCATCCCATTGCCTTCTTGCCTGCATGGTTTCTGCTGAATAATCCCAGCTTAGTCTTATTGTTTCTCCTCTGTATGTAACTTTTTGTTTTTCTTGAGCTGCTCTCAGGATTCTTTGTCTGTGTTTAGTTTTTGCTAGTGTGATTATGATATGTGTTGGTGATATTCTTTTGGGGTCTATCCTATATGTGGTTCGTTGAGCTTCTTGGATGGTCAGCTTTTCATCTTTCATGATATTGGGGAAGTTTTCTGTCAGCAATTCTTCAATGATCCTCTCTGTGTTTTCTGTTTTCTCCCCCTGTTCTGGAACTCTGATCACTTGCAGATTTTTGTTTTTGATTGTATCCCACATAATTCTCAGAGTTTCTTTATTTTTCTTCATTCTTTTTTCTGATTTTTCCTCAGAGTTGTAGCCAAGTGTTGGTCTTCAATTTTGCTGATCCTGTCTTCCATTGTTTCAAACCTGCTCTTCAGCCCTTCTGTGACACTGTCCATTTCTGAAATCTTGTTGTTGATCTTTTGGATTTCTAATTGTTGTTTTTGTATGATTTCTAGTTGTGAATTTATTTTAGCATTTTGTTCCTGTATTATTTTCTTGAATTCTTCCATTTTTTGTCTGCATTTTCCATAAATTTGTCTGCCTTTTCCATGAATTTGTTTATTTTTTCTTCATTTCTGTCTGTTTTTTGCTTCAACTCTTGGATAATTCTGAATGTTAGAGATTTGAATTCCCTATTAGTTAGGTCTAGTGCCATTTCTTCTACTGGAAGGTCATCTGGTGTTTTATTTTGGATGCCTACTGGAACCATCCTCTCTTGTTTTTGTAAATGTTTTGATATTGTCAGCTGTCTTCGGGACATTCAGTGGTTATTTTACTCATTTATTGATTGTAGATTTGTTTGTTTCATCCTGCTTTTTTGTTTTATTTGGTTATGTCTGAGCAGGCAGTCTGTGCATTCTTTGTTGTTTGCTCCTTCTCCAATGGGCAGGGTCAGTCACTCAGGTATGATACAGCAGGGCAGGTGCATCTGAAGGGGAGTTGCTGGTATAGGTTTTTTGTGGCACGATCCAGGGCTGACCATGAATCAGTACAGTGCAGGTTCCAGTAGGCCGTGCCTGTGTTGCTTGGGAGTGTGATGTTCAGTGCACAGTGCACGTAGGCAGGAATAAGGGGGTAGATTGTGATGTGTGGAGCTCAGATGGGTAAGGCAAAGAAGAGAGAGAGGAGAGAGGTACAGGAGCCAAAGACATATATGCAAACAAAAAAGAGTGCTAAGGGAGCTTGCTATTGGAGTGGAGAGATGAGAGACTGAGAAATGGGGAAAAACAAAAATGAAAAAGAAAAAAGAAAAAGGGTAAAGGAAAAAAATGAATAAAGCAAGAAACTTGAAATGAAGAAAGACAAAAGGGGAATCAGAGAGAGAAGAAAAATAAACAAAGAAATGAAAAAAAAAAAAAAAACCCAAAAACAAAGAAAAAAGAAATGCCACCAGGGATGTCCCTGTGCATCTGTACAGAGTAAGGGACCAGCCTCCAAGCCACGCGGCACTGCCAGGCCAGAAGGGGGTCCCAAGCCGACAGAAGAAAAAGAAAACAAAGAAAGAAATAAAAACAACAAATCAGAGCAAACAAACAAACAATAAAGCCCCGGGCCGGGAAGCAGTCCCACAGTTGAGCGGTGTCCCACAGCCTTCCAGCAAAGATGGCACATGGAGCCAGGTAGTTGAGAGAAAGGGGCGGGGGGGGGGGGAGGTTGTGAGAGGTAAGGAAGAAATCTAAAGAAGCGGAAAAAAGCAACACCAGCAGCCAACAAATGGCACTCAGGGAGCTGGCCCGTGCTGGGGGTTGGAATCCAAGTGGCACTGTGGGGAAGCTTGTGCTTCCTGGCCAATAGACTGTGGCTGCAGGAAGTAGAGGAGGCTAAATGGGGGTGAAGAAGGGTGAGGGGTGGGAAAGCCTATATCGTGGGTTACTGGTTGTCCTGTCTCCTGCTGGAAACTCAGTGAAGCTGCTTTCTTGTACTTCCTGTTCGCTGATCTCCGATAGGAGTCCAAGTTAGCAGATTTGTGCTGCAGTAGCTGATAGGGGACCTCTGCATGTATCCCTCCTTACGCTCTGTTCTTGGTCAGTTACTTATTCCATTCAGTGCTTGGCTGAGTTCTTTATCTCTTCATTTGATGGTTAGGGTTTCAGGATTGACGTGTGACTCTGTTTGACTTAGTTTTTCTGACCTTTGCTGCCGAGGGACGGCATGGTGCTTCTGACTATAGCGCCATGTTCTGCTTGAAGTATTTTTTCCCATCCTTTGAGTTTTAGTTTATTTGTGTCTTTAAGTCTAAAGTGTGTCTCTTGTAAGTAGTGTATAGATAGATCGTATTTTTTTATCCATTGTGCTACTTTCTTTACTGGTGCATTTAGTCCATTTACATTCAGCATAATTATTGATAGGTATGAGTTTAGTGCCATCATTTTTATGTCTTTTTTTGTGTGTTGTTGACAGTTTCTTTGTTCCACTTAATTTTCTATGCTGAGTCATTTTTCTTTATGTATTTTCTTTTCATCTTTTTCATTGTTGTTAATTATGTATTTGCTGAGTCTTTATGTTTTTCTTGTTTTTTGTTTTGATGTGTAGGATTGTTAGTTTCCTTTGTGGTTACTTTTTCTAAGTTTAAACCAATCTTTTATTTCTTTATATTGCTTTGACTTCCTCTCCATATGAAAGATCTATGACAAAATTTTTTGTGCCTCTTTTTTTATTTTAGTGTTGTCATCTTTTACATATTGATGTCTGTTTCCCTATTTTCAGTGTTTTGGCTTTGATTTATTTTTGTTACTTCCCTGTTTGTGTTGCTATCTGGTTGCTCTGTCTTGTGTTCTAGCCTTGGGTTGTTATCTGATGTTACTGAGTTCCAAAGGGAGGACTCCCTTTAGTAGTTCTTGTAATTTTGGCTTGGCTTTTGCAAATTCCTTAAACTTCTGTTTATCTGGAAATGCCCTAATTTTTCCATCATATTTGAGAAATAGTTTTGCTGGATATATTATCTTGGCTGGCAATTTTTTTCCTTCAAGGCTTTATATATGTCATCCTGTTGCCTTCTTGCCTGCATTATTTCTGCTGATTAGTCCAAGCTTATTGTTATTGACTCTCCTTTGTAGATGGCTTTTCATTTATCCAGAGCCACTCTTAAAATTCTCTCTTTATCTTTGGTTTTGGTAAGTTTGATTATAATATGTCTTGGTGACTTTCTTTTTGGATCTACCTTATGTGGGGTTTGATGAGGATCTTGGATGATATATTCTCATCTTTCACGATATCAGGGAAGTTTTCTGTCAACAAATCTTCAACAATTCTCTCTGTACTTTCTGTTATCCCCCTGTTCTGGTACTCCAATCACTTGTAGGTTATTCGTCTTGATAGAGTCCCACATAATTCTTAGGGTTTCTTCATTTTTTTAATTCTTTTATCTAATTTTTCCTCAAATAAGTGGGTTTTAAGTGCTTTATACTCAGTCTCACTAATTCTGACTTCCATTGCCTGAATTCTGCTCCTATGACTTTTATTGAGTTGTCTAATTCTGAAATGTTATTGTTAATCTTCTGGATTTCTGTTTGCTGTTTCTTTATGGATTCTTGCAGCCTGTTAAATTTGTCATTATGCTCTTATACACCTTCTTAAGTTCCTCTGTTGCTTTGTCTGTGTGTTCCTTGGTTTGTTCTGCATGTTGCCCGATCTCCTTCCTATTCTACCTCTGGTAATTCCAAAACGTTCTCTTCCTCTGGAAAGTTTCTTTATTCTTTGTTTTGGGAGTTTGCTGAAGCCATCATGGTCTGCCTCTTTATGTGATTTGACATTTACTATTGTTTCCTAGCCATCAATATGTTATTATATTTGTTTATTTTATGTTTGCTTATAGTGTCTTAGCTTCTTGTTTTGTTTTGATATGCCCTAATAGGCTGCTTGTGTTAGCAAGGTTGATTATTGGTGCCTTTGAAACTGTAACTTCCTGTCACCAGGTGGTTAGATCTGTTCCTAGGTATGTGAGCCCAGGAGTCCGTTTACTTTTCTTGTATAGATTCAGCTCAGGTGTCCAGGTAGTCAGTAATCAAGCATGTGGTGCAGGTTTTCACCTACAATCCTAGAAGGCACGGGTGATTGCTGTAGGCACAGATATCTCGCTGCAGTAGAGGGTCACACACTGAGCAAGGCAAGGGGCTGACCTTTGCCCCTGAGTGTCTGGGAGGAAAACATGTCCCTGTTCCCTAGAGTGGGTAGATGGGTGGTTTTTGCAGCCAGACTATGGGTACCCAATGCTGTTGGCTATAAGGACTGGGGGACACCACTTATTCTTAGATTCCTGTCGTGCGTGGTTAGGTGGCATGGGTGGAGCCACCGGTCCTCAAGCCCCTGATGTGGGCAGGTAAGGACCCTGCTTAATGGGCAGAGTGGTGTCAAAAGTCATGAGTCTGTCACTCCACCATATAGCTGATACATTTGAAGTTCGGCTTTAGGTATATACCCTGCTGTGCTGTGCTAATGAGGGCCTACTCTGTTGAATTGGACCTACACAGGACTATGTTGGGATGAAAGGCATTCAAAGTCTGTGGACCCCTTATGCCTATGCCTAGGCAAAGGAGCTGTGCCTACCCTAAATTCTCAGCTTAGGGAAGCTGGCAGATTATTTATTCCTGTTTGTTCATTTGTTTCCTCTCCAAGGCCACGAGAATGGCTCAGCGCATGTGACGGGTCCATACTTCTGGCCCAGGAGACGAGGCAATGGTTGAAGCCAGCCCTTCACCCTGTGTGTAGTGGGGAGGGGGCAGGTAAATGGGAGAGAGAATATTCCCAAGGGTGGTGTTTTTGGATCTGCGTGGTAGGTTAGATACGTGTACTTATCTTTTGCCAACTGAGCACCGGTTTTCACCCATTCTGGAGGCTTCAGTAGACTCTGTCTCTCAGTCTCTGCTGATGTGGAAAATGCATCCCGAGTGCCACTGCTTGCCTCACCACGTGTGCCAGCTTCAGGGTGCCAGTTCCTACTGGGTCAGGTCTTGCAACTCCTAGCTGCTTCTGAACCTACTCTCCCTCTCCCTGCCTCTCAGTCCGATTCTTCAACTTTGTCTTTGGTTTTCAGGGCATCTAAATTGTCATATATAATGGATTCACTTATTTTTTTCAGGTCTTTGTTGTAAGAGGGACCACAGGAAGTGTCTGACTACTCCACCATCTTGGATCTGCCTCTAGAAGCAGTACTTTAAATATTGATGTTTTTCTTTTTGAAGATAAATTTAAAAATAAAACAAGTTGAACATTTGATGTCTACAAGGGGTCTCTGAAAGAAGTCCTTTTTTTCCTGTTTGAGCTGTTTTAGAGTGGTTCAATGGTTAAGCACTTGGCTGCTAACCAAAAGGTTGGAAGTGCTAACCCATCCAGCTACTCCACTGTAGAAAAGACTTGGAGATCTGCTCCCATAAATATGACAGCCTAGAAAACCTATGGGACAGTTCTACTTATCACACAGGGTCGCTATGATTCAAGAATCAATTTGATGACACCTAACAACAACAGAAGAAATTTTTAATGATTTAAATGTACCTGTGTTTATCTAATTTTGAGGCTCTAAGTAAAGGATTTAGAAAAGTCTTCCTGTGTTTATTTACCTATGACTTCATACAGGTGAATGTACATGTACCACAAGACATGTACTTGAGTTTCTCCCTGAGTTGCATAATGATTTTTTCCAGTCATTCCACGCATAGTAATTGTATTGTTAAGCTTTGATCACACTGTGCTTTGGATAAAGTGTTCTTCTGAGCTGCCAATATGCCTACCACTTTTTCATGTTCCATAGGGAAATTTTATTTTATGGAAAAGTGACATCAGATCTTTGAATAAATGATATAAATCTAATGACTGATTTTAAAAAAAAGAATTATAGTGATGCATAAGTTACTATAGAAAGCTCAATCTGTAGAAACCCTAGATGAAATTAATCCTATTATTTAATTTTCAAATCACAGAGTGAAAACATGTCAATTCATCTTCTCTATCAACTATAAAATTAAGTCTGAATAATCTTGTTTGTTTCTTCTAGAACAGGGTTTCTCAATCTCAACCCTATTGACATTCAGGCTGGATTAATCTTTCTTGTGGGGGCTGTCCTGTGCAATATAAGGTGTTTGGCAGCATCTCTGGTTTCTACCTATTAGCTAGTAGCAACCCTCTTCCTTCCTCCCCCCCTGCACATCTGTGACAATCAAAAATGTCTCCAAACATTGCTAAATGTGCCTCAGTGAGCAAAATCACCACTAGTGAAGAACCATTGCTATAGAAAAAGAAAGCTAAACTATAGTTATTAATTCTCATACAAAGAAGGGAAAAGGGGGGGGGAAAGGAATTAAAGAAAGAGTGAACAACCTTTTGAGCCTCCTGGTAGTATTTTTGGAAACCCTGGTGGCATAGTGGTTAAGAACTATGGCTGCTAACAAAAAGGTTGGTAGTTCGATTCCACCAGGTGCTCCTTGGAAACCATAGGAGGCAGTTCTACTCTGTCTTATAGGATCACTATGAGTCGGAATCAACTCAACGGCAACGACATTTTTTTTTGGTAGCATTTTACTCAGCACTTTTTAGTATTGCAGGGAAACACATTTATAGATAATAGGGATTTCAAACAACATCAGACAAAAGTGCATCATTTCAGTGTAATTGAGAAACTGAACCCTTTCGATAGTCTCAGTAGGACAGATAACAATTCAAAATTTTATCTTTAGCAATCTATGTGCTTTTGAATGAACTGCAAAAAACACCCTTATCATTCTGACTGCTACTTATATGATTTCTGCACAGTTGAGGAATCTATTTTAGACAACCATAAATTTGATTTAAATGCAAATTATATTATGAGCTAAATGCATTCACTAGGGCTTGGACCAATCCATTTCTATTTGGCCCTCTAGAAGGAATAGCTAGGACACATACTAAAATAACCCCATCACTTCAGTACAATAGAAACCAAATGAGTCAACCTGTTTCCTTTGTTGTTCAACTATAGCAAATCCAAATAAAGTTGCAGCTTGTCTGCACTGCTGTTTGCTAGCTCCACCTTTTTATCTTTTTCTGAGTTACTGTGATGTCAAGCCTCCCACTCAGACAACTGTGAATATCTACAGATATTATTTCATCTCAGCTAAATCAGCATCAGGTTAGTGGCTCTGAGATAAAGGCGAGGAATAAAAGAAGTGCCACTGAGAACAAGTGTGTGGAGGAACTGCTAACAATGAGAGTCCTGGTCATGGCAGCAGGCTCCTGATTCCTCTAGCGAGGGAGACCAGATCTAACCCGAATAGGACAGAGCCCCTGTCTCTGATTCCATGGAACCTACACAGGGAAAATGATACCAAGCTCCCTCATCTTGTTTCTGTGTGTGGTCTTTACCCTACATTCATTCAGCTGTTCCAGCAGAAGGAGTTTTTATCTAGCTAAGGATATTTGTTTGCTAATTAAGAATTCAAGAGAAGAATTTTCTCTTAAAATCAGTTACGTTGTCACAAGTACATACCTCCACTCAAAAAAACCAAAACCACACACACAAAACAAGAAACCAGCTGCTGTGGAGTCAATTCTGACTCATGGTGACCCTCTGTGTGTCAGAGTAGAACTGTGCTCCGTAGGGTTTTCAAAAATTGATTTTTTTGGAAGTAGATTGATAGGCCTTTCTTTCAAGATACCTCTGGGTAGACTTAAACCACCAACCTTTTGGTTAGTAGTGATCACGTTGACCGTTTGTAGCATTCAGGGGCTCCTACTCCCACTTAAGTAGATCCGAATAAGAAGAGATTGGCTGGATCCTTCCTCAATGCCAGAGGCTACCTAGATAATCTAGGCCTAGGTTTACTTTTTAATGAATATATAGTATCTTCAATCTTTATGCTACAAGCAGTGTTGATCTCTTGGAGGCATTAGACTGTTTCACTAGGGCTACAGGCTGTGCATTTTGTCATGTGTGCTATATGCCACAAATTATAGCTTGGTAATTACACTGTTTGGAAACTGCTCTAATAAGTAATCATGGTTAATTGATTTTTGTGAGTGCAAATTTTGTTAATCAATACACTATAAATAATGCATATTTATGGTGCAACTTGTTTTATTTCAATGCACACTGTCATTCTTGGGCCCATGTAAAAGAAAACGTTGCAACTGCAAGCTAAAAATGCACTACGTTATTAAAGCAGGCAGGAGTAAAAGCGTTGAGCCATGTGCGCCGGAATGAAAAAGAAACAGGGCAAGTATAGTGTAAACCAGGAAGTGATCCTAAATAAAACATAAGAACCAACTTGTCTTAGTTAACTAGTGCTGCTATAACAGAAATACTACAAATAAATGGTTTTAACAGGTATTTATTCTCTCACAGTCTAGGAGGCTAGAAGTCCAAATTTAGGGTGCCAGCTCCAGGGGAAGGCTTTCTCTCTCTGTCAGCTGTAGGGGAAGGTCTTTGTCATCAATCTTCCCCTGGTGTAGGAGTTTCTAAGTGCAGGGAACCCAGGTCCAAAGGATACTCTCTACTCCTGGTTCTTCATTCTTGGTGGTAGAAGTTCCCTTTCTTCTCTTCTGGATTCTCTCTTTTATATTTCAAAAGAGATTGACTCCAGATATAATCTAATCCTGTAGATTAGGTCCTGATCATTAGCATAATTGCCTTTAATCCTGCCTCATTAACAACATAGAGGTTAAGATTTACAACACATAGGAAACTCACATCAGACTGCAAAATTGTGGATAACCACACAATACTAGGAATCATGGCCTAGCCATTTTTGGGGGACACAATTCAATCCATAACATAACTAAAAAGCCAAAGACAATCAATTTATAAAACTGTTAGGATGGTAATTGTTTTGTAAATGACTGTGTATATAAAAATATACAACAAATCAATACAGTTCTGATATACTAGCAAAATAAATTAAAAAATAAATGAGAAGGAATATCCTATTAATATTAGTAACAAAACCCATAAATATTACCTGATAAAGAAGAATGACTGAACTGTAAACTAAAAACAGAACAGAACAAAACCAACCAACCAACAAAAATATTACTCAGACACATGCAAATAAATAAATAAATGTAGAGATATACAATATTCTAATGAGGAGCAACAATTAATGCACATATCTAATCTCATCCCAGTCAAAATATGTTTTCCTTTTAAATCTTGACAATATGACTCCAAAATTCATCCATGTGAAAAACAGAGGGGGGAAATTGTTAAGAACAATGAAAAAGAACAATGTTGGGAAAGATTAGCTTTTTACCAGACACTAAAACATGTTTTGAAACTATAATTTTTAAGTCAGTACAGAACTTGTACACAATGGAAACCAATTAGTCTGACTATAAATAAACTCAGTTACATAATTTAATATATAATAAAGTACAAACATTAATCAATGAGACAAAGATGAATTTATTCAGTAGAAAGAGCTGGGACAATCGGTTAGGTGTTTGGAAAAAAAGTTACATTTTCTCATAAAACAACAAAACCGATGGCAGATTATTTAAACATTCAGACTAGAGGGGCAGAAGAAAACTGCTTTGTCTAGAGAGAATTATAAGCAAAAGTGTAAAAAGGAAGAAAGTAAAGAGGAGAGTTTCATAGTGTTCTAGTCTCTGAATACCATCCACGTCTGAGGTCCAGCTGCATCCTGCCCTTGGATTTCATGACACACGTCTGGGATTTTATCATAACAAAGACCTATCCTGCTTTATTGTATGCCAGTTCAAGTGGCTTCTGTGTCTCACAACAAAAAACGTCCCAATAAATGCAGTAATTCTACTTTCTGGGAATCTATCCTAAAGAAATAAATGGAAATTCGGGAGGAAAAAACTTACAAGCGGTATGAAACAAACTCTTTCTTTCAGTCCATTCATATAAGTAATTCACTGGGGATTTTCAGCCTTTTGTACGTATTATCCTGAAGTAATTTTATTTAAAGGAGCTCTGGTGGTGCAGTGGTTACGTACTTGGCTGCTAACCAAAAGATTGGCAGTTTGAGCTCACTAGGCACTCTGCAGGAGAAAGATATGGCAGACTGCTTCCGTAAAGATTATAGCCTTGAAAACCCTATGGGGCAGTTCTACTCTGTTCTATAGGGTTGCTATGAGGCAGAATTGACTCGAAGGCAATGGGTTTTTAATTTACTTCTTTTAGTAAATGATCTCAACTATGCCAGGTTAAAACCCCCTTAACAACATCTTGAGCAGAAACCATGAATTTTCAACATTTTACATTATTAACACATAAACCAAAAAATTAAAAAAAATAAACACGTTGCTGTTGAGTCTATTACAACTCATAGTGACCCTATAGGACAGGGTAGAAGTGCTCCATAGGGTTTCCAAGGAGCAGCTGGGGAATTCTAGCTGCCAACCTTTTGATAGCCTAGCTCTTAACCACTGCTAACCGAAGTTCAGTGGTTCAAAACCACCAGCGGCTCCATAGGAGAAAGATTTGGCAATCTGTTTCTGTAGAGATTTACAGTCTTGGAAACCCTATGGGGTCACTATGAGTCGGAATTGACTCAAGAGCAGTGGGTTTTTATTAACACATAGTTTTATACAAATTAAGATATCTGTTTTAAATGTGATTCAGGGTCCACTTCCTCCCCCAGCACAGCTCAGCTAGATTTATGAATCAAGGAGTTTGCAAGTGGGGCAGAAGAGCACACAGGTATGGCTCTGAGATACCTAAACCCACTCCCTCCTAAGTCACAACATCTCTGGACAGAGAAGAGACTAAGAGAGGTCAGATTGTTTTATGTTAATGGTCACGTGAAGCTAGGCTTGGTCTTGCTCTGATTTGATCTAGTTCTATTTGCATCTGTGTTCTCTTCTGTTGTGTTGGTCTCTGAATGGACAGTGAGCATGATTTCCCTGGGAACAATGTTCAGCTTTATCCTACTTCCAACTATGGATGAGGACTCACTCAGAGAATGTCAACCTAATCTCCCTTCAGCTCTTCCAGTGGGAATGTCTCTTACTGACCAGGGAATATTTTGGTAACTCTCTCTTGCGCCTATCATGAGCTCTCTGCTCCTTCATTTGGACCTACAGAAAGGACTAAGCCATATTCTACACTCTGAGGACTGAAGAAAACTGACTTGGGACACCTTCATCAAGATCCTTTCACGCCCTACAAGTAAAAGCTTCTCTGGTGACTTTCCTTCTTGAAAAATCTCTAGATAAGTTTTTTTTTTTTTTCTGTTGACATACACCTTCAAACAATAGGAACACACATCAGATCTCCTCACAGCTACCTGACCATGACTGGTCCCACTCAAGTGGGAGAAATAAAGAGCATTACAAGTGCTACAGTACAACAAGCAGCCAGTTGAAGAATGAGATGTCTCTTTCCCCTTCTTTCAGGCCCCACCGTATCTATGATTTTCTTGGAGTTGGCCCCTTACTTGGCTTAAAGTGTAAAAGAAGCACCCTTCTCAAATCCTCC
Organism: Dugong dugon; assembly: GCA_030035585.1. NCBI lineage: Eukaryota > Metazoa > Chordata > Mammalia > Sirenia > Dugongidae > Dugong > Dugong dugon. Next base: position 50,958,335 of record CM057465.1, read on the forward strand.
ATGGAGAAGAGAATGATTAATTTCTCTGCCTGAAAACTGAACTGTAAACCTATGACTCTTGACAGTTATCTTATTCCTTTCTTGTCTTGTCCTTCTATCTGAGAGATTGTTTATCCTGCCCTTATATCTAAGGATATATATGTTGTTGTTGTTATGTGCCATTGAGTCATTTCTGACTCATAGTGACCCTACAGGACAGAGTAGAACTGCCCCATAGGGTTTCCAAGGAGCAACTGTTGGATTCAAACTGCCGATCTCTTGGTTAGCAGCGGAGCTCTTAACCACTACTTCACCAGGATCTGTCTATCTATCTGTATATATATATATATATATATATCCTGTCCTTATATCCTGCTTATATATTCACATCTTATGTACGTGAGTGTGAGGCGTAAGTAGTCAAATTTCTGCCACCGCTTATAAGTTTTGAGGGGTGGCATCGGTTTCCATTTGTTGGCTGCTCACCAGTGGTTCTCTTTAGAAAATATGTTGGTGTTAGCTACCATTGAGTCAGTTCACAGTGACCCCATGCACAACAGAACAAAATGCTGCCCAGTCCTGCACCATCCCTATGATTGGTGGGGAATCAGACCTTATGATTCAGAAGGTTTTCATTGGCTGATTCTCAGAAGTAGATCACCAGAACTTTCTTCCTTGTCTGTCTTAATTTGTAAGATCCACTGAAACCTCTTCAGCATCATAAGCCAAACCAAACCCATTGCTGTCAAGTTGTTTCTGACTTATAGTGACCCTATAGGACAGGGGAGAACTGTCACATAGCAACATGCAATTCTCACTGACAGATGGTGGCAACACATAAGGTGCATTGACTGGGAATTGAACCCAGGTCTCCCACATGGAAGGCAAGAATTCTACAGCTGAACTACTATCACCCCATTTAGAATATGTAGTAATTAGCAACTCTGATCCTTAGCATTTGATATGAGCCACAATTTCTTGAAAACAGGAAATGTCTTAATTACCATGTGGTTATTTTTATGATAAAAATAGGAAAATATACATATCTATCCAAAATGCAACTATTTTTTCAATTACAATTTTTACATAAGGAAGAATATTATGCAGACATTAAAATAGATGTTTACAAATAGTTTTAATAAAGTGGAAACTTAGTTTTGTAACATTAAGAAAGCAGGATAAATTTTACATATGAAATATAATTTCAATTTTGCATACCACTATATATGGCAGAGTGGTTAAGAGCTTGGCTGCTAATGAAAAGGTTGGCAGTTCAAATCCACTAGCCGCTTCTTGGAAACCCTATGGGGCAGTTCTAATCTGTCCTATAGGGTCATTATGAGTTGGAATCAAATTGACTGCAACGACTTTTATATTTAAAAACAAATCAAATTGTTAATTTTTCTACAACTGATATCTCCATATTTCTGGAGCTCTATTTTTCTGCTTTTTGGTATAAAAGTTAAAAACTTGCCAATTAAAAGTAATTCAGCTTCTTACAGTTTAAAATAATTTCTTTAAGTAACTTTAGAGCTCACAATTCTCATAAGTCTTCTTTCTATTTCTTCAGCTGTCTGTTTCTCCTTTCCCATGTCCTTCCTGAAATGGTGCTCAGTATAGGGGAGAGCCACCATGCAGCTGTACTGTGGTGGCTTTTGTGTTGTTGTGATGCAAGAGCTATGCCACCAGTATTTCAAATGCCGGCAGGGTCAGCCATGGTGGACAGGTTTTAGTGGAGCTTCCAGACTAAGACAGACTGGAAAGAAGAAGCTGGCAAACTACTTTTAAACAAATTGGCTAGTGAAAACATTATGAATAGCAGCAGAATATTGTCTGATACAACTCTGGAAGATGAGGCCCTCAGGAAGGCACTCAAAATACGACTGGAGAAGAGCTACCTCCTCAAAGTAGAGTCGACCTTAATGAGGTGGATGGAGTAAAGCTTTCCAGATCTACCTTTACTTATGTGCCATCCATTTTTGTCTTTTCTTTCTTTTTAATGACCTCTTGTTTTCTTCTAGTATGATGTCTTTGATGTCGTTCCACAACTTGTCTGGTCTTTGGTCGTTAGTGTTCAGTGAGTCAAATCAATTCTTGAAATTGTCTCTAAATTCAGGTTGGATATACTCAATGTCGTACTTTGACTCTCTGGACTTGTACTAGTTTTCTTTAGCTTCAGCTTGAACTTGCATGTGAACAATCAACCATCTGTTCCATAGTCAGCCCCTGGCCTTGTTCTGACTGATGATATTGAGCTTTTCAATCATCTCTTTCCACAGATGTAGTCGATTTGATTTCTGTATATTCCATCTGGTGAAGCCTGTGTGTATAAAACCCGTTGCTGTCAAGTCAATTCTGACTCATAGCAACCCTATAGGAAAGAGTAGAACTGCCCCATAGAATTTCCAAGGAGCTTTTGGTTAGCAGCAGTAGCTGTTAACCACTAAGCCACCAGGGTTTCCTCCATGTGTATAGTCACCATTTATGTTGTTGAAAAAAGGTTATTTACAGTGAAGAAGTCGTTGGTCTTGAAAATTCTACCATGAGATCTTTAGTGATTTCTATCACCAATGACATATTTTCCAAATACCAATGCTTCTTCTTTGTTTCCAACATCCTGATTGCATGTTTGATCAATTTCAGACTGCAGAACTTGGTACAAATTTCAATTTCTTCGTCTTTGGCTTTAGAAGTTGGTGTGCAAATTTGAATGATAGTTGTATTAACTGGTCTTCCTCGTAGGCATATGGATATCATCCTATCACTGACAGGGTTGTACTTCAGGATAGATCTTGAAATGTTCTTTTTGATGATGAAAGCAATGCCATTCCCTTGAAGTGGTCATTCCTGGTACACTAGACCATGTGATTGCCCATATGATTCAGAATGGTCCATACCAATCCATTTCAGCTCACTAATGCCTAGGATGTTGATGTTTATGCGTTCTACTTCATTTCTGATGATTTCCAATTTTCCTAGATTCAAACTTAGTATGTTCCACGTTCTGATTATTAAAGGATGTTTCCAATAGAGAAGTTTCAACAAACGGATGTAGCACTGGAAGTGCTCACTTGCCTATGCCAAGAAATTTGGAAGACAGCTATCTGGCCAACTGACTGGAAGAGATCCATATTTATGCCTATTTCAAAGAAACATGATCTAACTGAATGCAGAAATTATGTAATAATATCATTTACATCACACGCAAGTAAAATTTTGCTGAAGCTCATTTAAAAACGGTTGCAGCAGTACATTGATAGGGACTGCCAGAAATTCAAGCCAGATTCAGAAGAGCTCATGCAACCAGGGATATCATTGCTGATGTCAGATAGCTGAGAATGTCGAAAGATGTTCACCTGTGTTTTATTGACTATGCAAAGGCATTTGACTGTGTGGATCATAACAAATTATGGATAACATTGTGAAGAATGAGAATTCCAGAACACTTAATTGTACTCATGAGGAACCTGTACATAGACCAACAGGTAGTTGTTAGAAAAGAACAAGGGGATTCTGCTTGCGTTAAAGTCAGGAAAGGTTGCATCAGGGTTGTATACTTTCACCATACTTATTAATATGTATGCTGAGCAAATAATCTGAGCTGGACTATATGAATAAGAATGCGGCATCAAGATTGGAGGAAGACTTATTAACAACCTGCATTAGGAAGATGACACAGTTTTGCTTACTGAAAGTGAAGAGGACTTGAAGCACTACTACGAAGATCCAAGACTACAACCTTCAGTATGGATTAAACCTCAACATAAAACGAAAATCCTCACAACTGAACCAATAAGCAAAGTCATGATAAACAGAGATAAGATGGTAGCTGTCAAGGGTTTCATTTTACTTGATACACAATCAACATCCATGGATGCAGCAGTTAAGAAATCAGATGATGCATTGCATTGGCCAAATCTGCTGCAAGAGACCTCTTTAAAGTGTTAAAAAGCAAAGATATCACTTTAAGGACTAAGGTGAGCCTGACCCAAGCCACAGCGTTTTTAATCACTTTTCATGCATGTAAAAGCTGGATAATGACTAAAGAAGACTGGAGAAGAATTGATGACTTTGAATTGTGTTGGCGAAGAATATTGACTATACCATGGACTGCCAAAAGAATGAACAAATCTGTCTTGGAAGAAATACAGCCAGAATGTTTCTTAGAAGGGAGAATGGGGAGACTTTGTCTCATGCACTTTGGACAAGTTCTCAGGAGGGACCAGTCCCTGGAGGAGGATATTATGCTTTGTAAAGTGGAGGGTCAGCAAAAAAAAAAAAAAGGAGGAAGACCTTCAACCAGGTGGATTGACACAGTGGCTGCAACAATGGGCTCAAGTATCACAGTGATCACAGGACAGTGTTTTGTTCTGTTGTACATAAAGTCACTATGAATTAGAACAGACTCAATGACAACTAATACCAACAACAGCAACAGGAAGTATTTCTTCTATCCCTGAAATGATAAATGTCATTGAATCCATGTACAGTAAGATTCAAAAACAACGATTAAGAGAAAGAGTGAAAAATACATTGATTTAATAGTTTCAAAAATCTTATCCCCGTTGCATTATGTCTGCAATGTGAATAGGAAAACTTATGATTTTAAAATGTTGGTGTAGATAGCTCTACTTCATTCTCATTTGAAAATTACTCTTAAACAATAAAGAGAAAGAAAAACAAGAAAGCGATATAAGAGTATCAGTTTCCAAATACCATGAAAGTTAAACAGAAATGCGGATTTCAGAAAAGGCTGGCAGAGTACTGTGGTGCAAAGTGGATGACACCTCCTAGAAGAGAAAATCAGCTAATTCTTGTTTTGAACAATGGAAACAGAGTGCATTTACTGAAAGGAGTTTCCCTGTACTTAGTTGTGGTTAAAGAAGAAAGGAAGGAGCTTCCAAACCAAGAACAGGACACAACTTATGTTCAGGAAACAAGAGGAGAATGGAGAGAGGTGAGCAATACTGTAGCTGTCAATCACTTTTGGCCAGGAAGAAATAAAGGCACTTGGTCACACAAACCTGTGCTATAAAAAAACTTTACCTGAACCAGGGAATGTTTTTTCCTAGCTTGAAACATAGCTCACCTTTTCTCTGACTTTTTACTCAAAGATGAACAATAATAAAAAAAAAAGAAATAGGCTCTACATAAAAATATTATATAGAAGAGAAAAAAAAGTAGGAAAAATTCCTTGTAGAACAATCACCAGAAAAAATGGATATTAAGCATACAAAAATGGTCACCAACTACATCACCATGAATTAAAATCAGATAGTGGTATTTTTTAATGACTGAAAGTCAAGTTAACTGATCCTTCCTTCTGTCAGTTCAAATCTACTCTTGAACCCCTCTAATACATTTTTTTTATTTCAGTTATTGTACTTTTCAACTCCACAATTTTCATATATATTTTTAAAATTTGTATATCTTTGTTGTTATTATCTATTTGATGACGTTTTCACTATACCCTTCTTTAATTCTTTTAACATATTTATATTTGCTAATTTGAAATCTTTATCTGTTAAATCTAAAATTTGGGCTCTTTCAAAAAAAGTTTCTACGTTTGATTTCTCTCTGTCTCTGTTTCTGTCTCTCCATAGATCACACTTTCCTGTTTCTTTGCATGTTTCACATTTATTTTGTTGAAAACTAGACGTTTTAAATATTATAGTAACACTCATTACTGATCTCACTTTCAGGGTGAGGCGTGAATTGTTGTTTAAGCTTGGTTATTTGGTTCCTTGCTTAGTGAACTGGCTGAATATATTCTATTTCCTTCTGCCATGTGCAGCCTCTGATGGCTTTGTTCAGATATTTTTCCCCTTGTTTTCATCCTTTAACCTGGCTACGGAAGGGTCACTACTGCATTGGCATAAGCTACTTATTGGTCAAAGGTTGTGCTAAAGTCATCTTGGTCTGTTAGATTTTTATCCTTTATGATTGTATATATGTGTATGTGTCTTGAAGGCTTTTATCATAGTTCAAGAAGTATATATTTTTGTCACAGATTAAACCAAGGAGTAGTACCTTGGTTGTTCCCTCTCTGATCAGTCTTGAGAGGGCACAGCCTTGGGAATGTATTCAGCCTTCTATATTGCCAGGGATATGTGTATGGTTGTATTTTTAAGTCTGGCTTCCTATGAGTTTCCCTTTGGTCAGTGTGGCTTATTTTTCATCTATTTTTTTTTTTTTTTTTAAATCAGGGGTTGAGATGGTTGAAGTTAAGCCCCTTGTGCCAGCGAGGCTTCAGAGCTGTGTTGATGATTCTGTGTGTGGCTTGACCAGTGTTTTTAAGTCTGCCGTACATCCTGCTCTTATTTTTTTCCTGAGTGGGTTCAGTGTAGAGCATTTGTATAGAATTCACGACTCCAAAGGTTTACTATGATCCAGGAGAACTCTTCTTAGTTGTCTCTTTTCCTGGTTCTCTCTGATAAACTTTGTGTTTCTCTGCCACTTCACTGTTGATATCAGCATCACAAAGCTATATATACCTCTTGAGTCCTGGGTAGTGCAAATGGTTAAATGCTTAACTAGTAACCAAATAGTTGATGGTACCAACCCACCCAGTGGATGCCTCAGAAGACAGACTTGATGATCTGCTTTCAAAAGAAAACAGCCTTGAAAATGCTATGGAGCAGTTCTACTCTGCCCACATTGAGTCACCATAAGTTGGAATCAACTTGATAGCAACTAACGACAACAACAACAATAGGTACCTCTTAGCTGCTTTCTACCCAGACATCCATTGATTCTAACAATGCCTTAGGCATAAAATTCTCCATGCTTTGTTCCAAATAAAGTCAGTCCCCTCAGACAGAAATGCAAAGCTCATTCTGCATATATTCGTATATATTCATCAGTGATTTTATAGGATTGCTTGAAAATAAAAATAGGATTTTGTTGGGTAGAAATTGTTCCTGCTATTACAAATAAGTCACTTAGTATCTAACATGTACTTTGTAACTAATTATTTTTGAGTGGTCCTTGATAAAAAATAATACCTGCTTTCTGAAAGCAATGAATAGTTATGAAATCAGCAATTAATTAGTGTTCCTATAATTGCAAAGAGGGAACAAATTTAATACTCATTTTAGTTTGTACCCTCTCATGAGATTTCAAAACAGTAGGAAAGAGTCTGAATGTTAGCCAGCATCCTAGCCACAGACAAGTTTTTCTGGTACACACTGAAATCTCCAATCATCAAGAGAAATAAACTTTAGGACTGGTGGCACCATTTTTGTTTATTCTTCTCAGAAAATGAAAGCCAGATTCTTTTTCAGTGAGTATACACATTTCCTTATTCCAATCATTCCACAGCAATGCAAAAGAAAGATTGTTCCCTTATCTTGTTTTTTATTAAGAAGGAAAAAAAATTCTTGTGTACTTAATACATCATACTTAATACATCATCTTCCTGTAAACAGAATGATTAACTTGACATTGTGCCAGATAATTTCTGAGTATCTAGATAAGATTAAAGGTTTTTATTTTGCCAAACTCATGAGCTGTTGTTTTCTTTTATTCCTTTCTCTATCACTTAGGCCAAGAGGTTTTTATTACTCACTTACAAACTGTTTCATTTCCTCCCCCAAATTCCAGCAATCCTTGGAATGCTTTGACCTCCTGCAGTATCCAAATAATAGAGCAATCCTGCCTATAGTAAAAAACAGTTTTCATTGTAAAATAATTTTTATCAAAAAAAAAAAATTGTGGAGGTGTGGTCAACATGGCGGAGTAGTTAGACGCTTCCTATATCCCTCTTACAACAAAGACCTGGAAAAACAAGTGATTTGATTCTATGTGAACATCTGGCAGCCCTGAACAAGGGAAGGTTAAGAAATCCGTCTGAGTGATACAGGAGAGGAAGACCGCTTGGAAGAGGTGAGGAGGACTAGAGCCATGGCAGCGAAACTGCAGAGCCACAGCCACGCTGGTCTGTGGTGAAGCAGGCAAACAGCTGGGCTGTGCATGCACAATGGAAGCAGTTTCCACATTGAGAGAGACCCGGCAGCAGAGATTCTGCTTGGACACTCTGAGCCAGTGAAGAGCAGCTCCCAAGAGACTAGGATAAGTACATGCGTGCACACTTTCGTGGACCTTGGGAAAAAAAAAAGCCCAATTGGGAAAAACCTCTCTCCCTTTTACCTCCTCCCTCTGCGCTATGCACTGGGAGTCAGCTGGTCCAAAAGTAGATCCCAAAAGGCACCCTGACCCATTCTCCTGGCCTTGGAGAGGGAACAAATAAGCTGTTAGCTCCCCTAGGCCAGGAACACTGGGTCAACACAGCTCCTTTGCTGGCCACAGATATCAGGGGTCCGCAGACTCTGAGTGCCTCTATAGACTTGTGGGGACCCATCTCAACAGTGTTAGCCCTCACTGCCGCAGTACAACAGGGAAAACATCTGAAGTTTAACTTCAACTGCTTCAGCTGTCAACGGGCAGATTTGTGACCCTCAAAAAAGCCCTGCCCCTTAAGTAGGCACTTTTACCGATCTGCAACAGGGTCTTGAGGACTGGTGGTAGCTCCTAGAGTGCCTAGTCACCTGCTACAGGAGTTCAAGAAAAAGTGGCACCCTCGAGTCTTTATAGCAAACAGAGTGGGGTGCTGTTAGCCCGGCTGCAAAACTCACCTACCTACTCACCCTAGAGAATAGGGACAAGCTTTCCTTTCAGACTCTCAGGGGCAGCTATCAGCCCCCTACCTGGCTCAGCACGTGATCCCCTATCACAGCCAGAGTCCAGTGCCTGCACCAATCACCCATGCCTCTCTAGGACTGGGGGTGAGAGCCTGCATCACACACTTGGCGACCGACTGCCTGAACACCCAAGCTGATGCCATACAGGAAAATTTAATGGACTCTTGTGGGCAGATACTTAGTTACAGAGCTAACTACCTGGTGACAGGACATTAGAGATCAAAGGTGTCAAAAATCAAACTAGTGCACACAAGAAGCCTATTTGGGCATATCAAAACAGAATAAATTAAGAAGCTAGGTCTCACTAAGCAAACACAAAATAAAATTATAATAAATTATTGATGGCTCGGAGACAACAGTCAATATCAAGTCACATAAAGAGGTGGTCCATGATGGCTTCAGTAAGCTCCAAAAATAAAGAATCAATAAATTCTCTGGAGGAAAAGAACTTCTTGGAATTACTAGAGGCAGAATACAAAAGATTAATATACAGAACTCTTCCAGAAATAAGACAGAAAATTCAACAGAATGCAGAAATAACTGGGGAACATACAGACACAGTAGTAGTGGAACTTAAAAAAGTTATTCAAGAACATAATGCCAAATTTAATAGGCTGCAAGAATCCATAGAGAGACAGCAATCAGAAATCCAGAAGATTAACAATAAAATTTCAGAATTAGACAACTCAATAGAAAGTCATAGGAGCAGAACTTAGGCAGTAGAAGTTAGAATCAGTGACATTGAAGATAAATCTCTTGACACCAACTTATTTAAGGAAAAACCAGACAAAGGAATTAAAAAGAATGAAGAAACTCTACGAGTCATGTGGGACTCTATCAAGAGAAGTAACCTACCAGTACCAGAATGGGGGGGAGGGTGAACAGAAAATACAGAGAAAATTGTTAAAGATTTGTTGACAGAAAACTTCCCTGATGTCATGAAAGATGAGAAGATATCTATCCAAGATGCTCATTGAACCCCACATAAGGTAGATCCCAAAAGAAAGTCACCAAGACATATTATAATCAAACTTACCAAAACCAAAGATAAAGACAGAATTTTAAGAGTGGCTAGGGACAAAAGAAAAGTCATCTACAAAGGAGAGTCAATTAGAATAAGCTCAGACTACTCAGCAGAAACCATGCAGGCTAGAAGGCAATGGGATGACATATTTAAAGCCTTGAAGGAAAATAACTGTCAGCCAAGAGTTATATATCCAGCAAAACTGTCTCTCAAATACGATGGCAAAATTAGGGCATTTCCAGATAAACACAAGTTCAGGGAATTTGCAAAAACCAAATCAAAATTACAAGAAATACTAAAGGGAGTCCTATGGTTAGATAATCAATAACACCAGCTAACAACGCAAGACTAGAACACAGGACAGAGCAACCAGATATTGACTCAGATACGGAAATCAAAATCACATCAAAGCTAAAACATTGAAAATAGGGAAACAGATATCAATACGTTAAAAAAAGGATAATATTAACACAGAAAAAGAGGGAGTTTAAAATATAGAGACATTGATTTTCTATATTGAGGGGAAGTTAAGGTGATATAAAGTAATAAAATACTGGTATAAACTTAGAAAAATAGAGGTAAATATTAAGGTAACCACAAAGGAATCTAACAATCCTACAAATCAAAATAAAAAAGTTGAAAACCATAAAGGCCCAGCAAACACAAAATCTACAACAAAGAAAAAGATGAAAAAAGAGAAAAAACATAAAAAAAACAACTCAGCACAGAACTGAGGAGAACAAAGAAATGTGAACAACACACAAAAAGAGATATCAGGATGACAGCTCCAAAGTCATTCCTATCAATAATTATGCTGAATGTAAGTGGAATTAATACACCAATAAAAAGACGGAGAGTGGCAGATTGGATAAAAAAGCATGATCCATCTATATGTTGCCTACAAGAGATGCACCTTAGACTTAAAGACACAAACAGGCTAAAACGCAAAGGATGGAAGAAAATATATCAAGCAAACAACACTCAAAAAAGAGCAGGAGTGGCGATATTAATCTCTGACAAAATAGACTTTAAAGTAAAATCCACCACAAAAGATAAGGAAGGGCACTATATAATAATTAAAGGGTTAATACACCAGGAGGACATAACTATAATGAATATTTATGCACCCAACAACAGGGCTCCAAAATACATAAAACAAACTCTAACAGCTCTGAAGAGAGAGATAGACAGCTCAGTAGTAGTAGGAGACTTCAACACGCCAATTTCGGTGAAGGACAGAACATCCAGAAAGAAGCTCAACAAAGACACAGAAGAGCTAAATGCTACAATCAGCCAACTTGATCTCATAGACATATACCGAACTCTGCACCCAACAGCAGCCAAGTATACTTTCTTTTCCAACTCACATGGAATATTCTCCAGAATAGACCACATATTAGGGCATAAAGCAAGCCTTAACAAAATCCAAAACATCAAAATACTACAAAGCGTCTTTTCTGAACTTAAAGCCATAAAAGTGGAAATCAACAACACAAAAAGCAAGGAAAAAAAATCAAACAAATGGAAACTGAACAACACCTTGCTCAAAAACAACTGGGTTATAGAAGAAATTAAGGATGGAATAAAGAAATTCATAGAATCAAATGAGAATGAATACACAGCCTACCAGAACCTTTGGGACACAGCAAAAGCAGTGCTCAGAGGTCAGTTTATAACAATAAATGCACACATCCAAAAACAAGAAAGGCTCATAATCAAAGCATTAACCCTACAACTGGAACAAGTAGAAAGAGAGCAGCAAAAGAAGCCCTCAGGAACCAGAAAGAAGGAAATAATAAGAATTAGAGCCGAATTAAATGAAATAGAGAATAGAAAAACAACTGAAAGAGTTAACAAGTCCAAAAGCTGGTTCCTTGAAAAGATCAACAAAATTGATAAACCACTGGCCAAACTGACAAAAGAAAAACTGGAGAGGAAGCAGATAACCTGTATAAGAAATGAGTTAGGTGATATCACAACAGACCCAACTGAAATTAAAAGAATCATAACAGAATACTATGAAAAATCGTACTCTGACAAATTTGAAAACCGAGAGGAAATGGACAAATTTCTAGAAACTCACTACCTACCTAAATTAACACAAACAGAGGTAGAACAACTAAATAAACCCATAACAAAAGAAGAGATTGAAAAGGTTATTAAAAAACTGTCAACAACAACAAAAAAAAAAAACCCTGGCCCAGAAGTCTTCACTGGAGAATTCTACCAAACTTTCAGAGAAGAGAGAACACCACTTCTACTAAAGGTATTTCAGAGCATAGAAATGGATGGAATACTCCCAAACTCATTCTATGAAGCCAGCATAACCCTGATACAAAAACCAGGTAAAGACACCACAAAAATAGAAAATTACAGACCAATATCCCTCATGAACATGGACGCAAAAATCCTCAAAAAAATTTGAGCCAATAGAATTCAGCAACATATCAAAAAAATAATTCACCATGACCAAGTGGGATTTATACCAGGTATGCAGGGATGGTTCAAAATTAGAAAAACAATCAATGTAATCCATCACATAAATAAAACAAAAGACAAGAACCACATGATTTTATCAATCAATGCAGAAAAGGCATTTGACAAAGTCCAACACCCATTCATGATAAAAACTCTCAAAAAAATAGGAATAGAAGGGACATTCCTCAGTATAATTAAGGGCATTTATACAAAACCAATAGCCAACATCATCCTGAATGGAGAGACTTTGAAAGCATTCCCCTTGAGAACAGGAACCAGACAAGGACGCCCTTTATCACCACAATATTTCAACATTGTGCTGGAGGGCCTAGCCAGAGCAGTTAGGCTAGAAAAAGAAATAAAGGGCATCCAAATAGGTAGGGAAGAAGTCAGAGTATCTCTATTTGCAGATGATATGATCTTATACACAGAAAACCCCAAGGAATCCACAAGAAAACTACTGGAACTAATAGAAGATTTCAGCAAAGTTTCAGGCTACAAGATAAACATACAAAAATCAATCGGATTCCTTTACACCAACAAAAAGAACCTTGAAGAGGAAATCACCAAATCAATACCATTTACAATAGCCCCCAAGAAGATAAAATACTTAGGGATAAATCTAACCAGAGATGTAAAAAATCTTTACAGAGAAAACTACAAGACACAACTGCAAGAAACTAAAAGAGACCTGCATTAGTGGAAAAATGTACCTTGCTCATGGATAGGTAGACTCAACATAGTAAAAATGTCAATTCTACCCAAAGCAATCTACAAACGCAATCCTGATCCAAATTCCAGCAGCATTTTTTTTAATGAGATGGAGAAACAAATCACCAACTTCATATGGAAAGGGAAGAGGCCCTGAATAAATAAAGCACTACTCAAGAAGAAGAATAAAGTGGGAGGCCTTATTGTACCTGATTTTAAGACCTATTATACTGCCACGGTAGTCAAGACAGCCTGGTACTGGTACAACAACAGATACATAGACCAAAGGAACAGAGTTGAGAATCCAGATATAAGCTCATTTTTGACAAAGCAGCTAATATTTGACAAACACCCTAAGTCCATTAATTGGGGAAAAGACAGTCTCTTTAACAAATGGTGCTGGCATAATTGGATATCTATATGCAAAAAACTGAAACAAGATCCATACCTCACACCATGTACAAAAACTAACTTAAAATGAATCAAAGACTTAAATATCAAATTGAAAACGATGAAGATCATGGAAGAAAAAATAGGGACAACGGTAGGAGCCCTAATACATGGCATAAACACAATACAAACCATAAGTAACAATGCACAAGCACCAGAAGAGAGACTAGATAAATGGGTGCTCCTAAAAATCAAACAGTTATGCTCATCCAAAGACTTCACCAAAAGAGTAAAAAGACAACCTACAGACTAGGAAAAAATTTTTGGCTACGACAAATAGGATCAGTGTTTAATATCTAAAATCTACAAGATACTGCAAAATCTCAACAGCAAAAAGACAAATAACCCAATTAAAAAATGGGCAAAGGATATGAACAGGCACTTCGCCAAAGAAGATACTCAGGCAGATAACAGACACATGAAGAAATGCTCATGATTAGCCATTAGAGAAATGCAGATCAAAACTACAATAAGATATCATCTCACCCCAACAAGGCTAGCATTAATCCAAAAAACACAAAATAACAAACGCTGGAGAGGTTGTGGAGACTGGAACACTTATAACTGTTGGTGGGAATGTAAAACGGTACAACCACTTTGGAAATTGATTTGGCGCTTCCTTAAAAAGCTAGAAATAGAAGTTGCATACAATCCATCTATCCTTCTCCTTGGAATATATCTTAGAGGAACATGAGCCGTCACACGAATTGATATATGCATACCCATGTTCATCGCAGCACTGTTCACAATAGCCAAAAATGGAGGCAACCTAAGTGCCCATCAATGGACGAATGGATAAATGAATTACGGTATATCCACACAATGGAATATAATGTAATGATAAAGAACAATGATGAAGCTGTGAAACATCGTATCACTTGGTGGAAGCTAGAATTTACTATGCTGAGTGAATTTAGTCAGTGACAGAAGGACAAATACTGTATAAGACCACTATTATAAGAACTCAAGAAAAGGTTTAAACATAGAAGAAAACATTCTTTGATGGTTAGAGGGTTGGGGAGGGAGGGTGAGGGTTATTCACTAACTAGATAGCAGAGAAGAATCATCTTAAATGAAGGGAAGGACAGCACACACTACAGGGGAAGCCAGCACAACTGGACTAAACCAAAGCTAACAAGCTTCCTCAATACAATCAAATACTTTGAGAGACAGAGTAGCAGGGATGCAGGGTCTGGGGACCATGCTTTCAGGGGACATCTATGTCAATTGGCATAACAAACCTTATTAAGAACATGTTCTGCATCCTACTTTGGTGAGTGGCATCTGCGGTCTTAAAAGTTTGCAAGCGGCCATCTAAGATGCATCAATTGGTCCCAACCACTTGGAGTAAAGAAGAGCAAAGAACACCAAAGACACAAGGAAAGTATTGGCCCAAGAGACAGAATGGGCTACATAAACCAGAGACTTCATCAATCTGAGACCAGAACTAGATGGTGCCCAGCTACCACCAATGAACATCCTGAGAGGGAAGACAACAGAGGGTCCCTGATGGATCAGTAGAACAATGGGATGCAGAAATCAAGTTCTAGTAAGAAGACCAGACGTAATGGTCTAAGACTGGAGGTGCCCCAGAAAGCATGGCCTCTGGTCTCTCCATCACCCCAGAACTAAAACAATTTCTGAGGCCAACTTTTCAGACAGGGATTGGACTGGACTGTGGGGCATAAAGTGATACTTGTGAAGAATGTGCCTCTTAGACAAGTAGACACAAGGGACCAAAGGGGCAGCTTCTGTCCAGAGGTGAGATGGGAAGGTGGAGAGAGTTAGGAGCTGGTTGAATGTTCATGGGGAATCAGGAGTGGAGGGGAGGAGTGTGCTGTCACAGAATGGAGTGAGCGGTTGGTGTCTCATAACAATGTATGTAAAAAAGAAAAATTCTGTATGGGAGACTAACTTGAAATGTAAACTTCATTTAATTACAACAATAAATAAATAAATAAATAAGTTGTTTTGAAAAGCAAGTTCCCATCATAAGATATGCTGTTTCAACTTACATTCCCACAAATAATGGGTACTGACCACCCATTGCTTCCCAAAATGAAAGTGATTTCCTACTAGACAGACTGCTAAGTTAAAAATACCTTTTATAAACCTGCTTAAAGGCTCAGTTTCTTTTCTCTCTCTTCCTCAATGTCTGTAATGTGGTTGATTTGGATCATAACACCCAGTGTTAGGGAAGACAGAAACAGCTACCTTGATTACTCCCTTCCCTCAGCATGCTTATGCATGAACTGAGTCTTGATGCATGAAAAAAAACACTTCAAGATCGTACTCGTCATCTCTCTCCAGGTTATTCTTTTCTCTTAAGAGGAAGCTATGATGCTTCTTTTCTTGCTTGAAAGATAATTGCGATATTAAAGCATGCTGTTTACACAAAGTCTTAACCCAAATAACTATGTATAGATAAATATCTGCAGTAGGGTAATAATTCTATAGCACTGGATAAATATTCCAAGTATCCTAGGCAGCTTCTCTTAACAGCTGTTTAATTACTTCTCTGCATTAATTGCAGCTTCAGAAAAACTAAAATAAACCCTGTTTAATGACATGCCTCTCTGTTACTACCTTTCAACATAGCACATAGCAGAGGAACATACCCAACAAATGATTAGACATTACAAATGTCCTAGCAATAAATTTGATTTAATATACTCCCCAACTATGGTTACCATTCCTGAAAAGACTCGTTCTTTCCATCCCTTATTTCTAAGATGCTAAAGAGATGCATTTAGGGTAACACTTATCAGAAGTACTAAATCAGAATTACAGATGTGTACCAAGGGACCAGATGAAGCTATAATTACAACCAATTTGGTTTTAAATGAGGTTTTATTTTTTCAGAGTTGATGGATGGACACATTTTTAAAGATAACATGTATCTGCCATAGATTAACGCAGAAGACTGATACAAATATACTCAAAAGTATGAAAGTGTATACATGGGAAGAGGGGTATATAGGAAGTAGTAAAATAATCAAAGTATCTCATTTCATGCTTGACACTTAGAGAACAGCCCTTCAAGGTTACACAGAAAAATACTGGACCGATAGGAGTTGGGGCACTGGAAATAACTTTGTCAATATCTAGTTGTGTTATAAGGGGGAACACTTTTAATCTCTTGGTACAATTGACATTTTGGACTGGATAATTCCTATTGTTAGGAGCTGTCATGTGCATTGTAGGATGTTTAGCAATATCTTTGGCCTCCTTTCATTGGATGCTAGTAGCACTTCCCACCTCCAATTATAACAGTCAAAAATGTCTTCAGACATTGCCAAATGTTTCCGAGGAGAAAATTGCCACCAGTTGAGAACTACTGTATTAAACACTTTGAGCTTTAGTTTCTTAATATACGAAGAGAATTCAGGTTAGACGTGTCCCTTCCAACACTAACATTCTCTGACCTGTCCAGTTATCCTCACTAAATCTATGAGAAACTCTATCTGTTCTTATCAGGTAGTACCAGAATCTAGCTTTTTTGACTCCTCAACTTTCAGAAGTTATAGCTAGTTTTCCCACACACAATAGCTGAAATTCAACTGTATCTTGTGCCACATTTTTGAGTCAAAAATTAAGTTTGCCCATCTTCAGTCTTTATGTGGAGTCTTCTAGTTAGGATGATCAGTGATCCTAATTGTTCAGGACTTTCACAGTTTTAGCACTGAAAATTCCACGTCCTAAAAATAACCTCCAGTATCAGGCAAACCAAGATGATTGGTCATTCTCCTCCCAGACCTGTTTCTATGATTGTGTGCATGTGTAGATATGCATATATACGTGTATATCATGAATGTTATTCTTGTTGTGTGCCATCGAGTCAATTCCTACTCATAATGACCCTGTATGATAGAGTAGAACTGGCCTATAAGATTTCTTAGGCTGAAATTTTTATGGAAACGTATTGTTAAGTCTTTTCTCTCATGGAGCTGCTGGATGAGTTCCAACCATTGACTTTTCATTTAGCAGCCAAGTGCTTAAATTGTGCCACCAGGGCATCTTACATAGTAATTATTTTTTTTACTCTACTTTTATTACTTTGTTTATATTGAATATCTTTGCATGTTATTAAGCACTATCAAATCATATCGTTTTAATGCTGCATATTATTCTACTCTACTAACATAATAGTATATTGAATAACTTTCATATAGTTAGATATTTGTGCTGTGTCTAGTTTCTTTTTTAAATACATATCAATGCTCTAATGAAAGTTCTAATAAACACTTATGATACCTTTTAAAACACTTTTAATTTTCAAATTTTAATTATGAATCATTGAAAACATATTATTATTGTTGTTAGGTGCCATCGAGTCGGTTCTGAGTCGTAGTGACCTTACGTAAAACAAAAGGAAACACTACCCAGTCCTGCACCATCCACATAATCATTGCTATGCTTGAGCCCATTGTTTCAGCCACTGTGTCTTCCTCTTTTTCGCTGACCCTCTGCTTTACCAAGCATGATGTCCTCCTCCGGGGACAGGTGACTCCCGATAACATGTTCAAAGCATGTGAGATGAAGTCTTGCCATCCTTGCCTCTAAGGACCATTCTGGCTGTACTTTTTCCAAAACAGATTTGTTTGTTCTTCTGGCTTTCCATAGTATAGTCAGTATTCTTCACCAACACCATAAATCAAATGAGTCATTTCTTCGTCAGTCTTCTTTATTCGTTGTCCAGCTTTTGCATCCATACAAGAGGCAATTGAAAACACCGTGGCTTGGTTCAATTGCACCTTAGTCCTTAAAATGACATCTTTGCTTTTTAACACTTTAAAGAGGTCTTTTGTAACAGTTTTTCCAATGCAATATGATGTTTGATTTCTTGACTGGGGCTTGCATTGGCATTGATGTGGATCCAAGTAAAATGAAATCCTTTACAACTTCAATCTGTTCTCCGTTTATCATGATGTAGCTTATTGGTCCAGTTATGAGGGTATTTGTTTTCTTTATGTTGAGGTGTAAACCATACCGAAGGCTGTAGTCTTGGATATTCATCAGTAAGTGCTTCAAGTCCTCTTCACTTTCAGCAAGCAAGGTTGTGTCATCTACATATTACAGGTTGTTAATGAGTCGCCCACCAATCCTGATGCCCCATTCTTCTTCATGTAGTCCAGCTTCTCAGATTATTTGCTTAGCATACAGTTTGAATAAGTATGATGAAAGACTTCAACCCTGATGCACACCCTTCCTGACTTTAAACCATGCAGTGTCCCCTTATTCTGTTGGAACTACTGCCTCTTGGTCTATGTACAGGTTCCTCATGTGCACAATTAAATGTTCTGAGATTCCCATTCTTTCCAATGTTATCCATAATTTGTTATAATCCACACAGTCAAATGCCTTTGCATAGTCAATATAACACAGGTAAACTTCTTTCTGGTATTCTCTGCTTTCAGCCATGATCTGTCTGACATCAGCAATGATATCCCTTTTTCTGCATCCTCTTCTGAATCTGGCTTGACTATCTGGCAGTTCCCTGTACATGTACTGCTGCAACTGCATTTGAATAATCTTCAGCAAAATGTTACTTGTGTGTGATATTAATGATATTGTTCGATAATTTCCTCATTCTGTTAGATCACCTTTTCTTTGGAATGGGTACAATAATGGATCTCTTCCAGTTGGTAGGCCAGATAGTTGTCTTCCAAATTTCTTGGCACAGGCGAGTGAACATCTCCAGCACTGCATCCATTTGTTGAAATATCTCAGTTGGTGTTCCAGCAATTCCTGGAGCCTTGTTTTTCACCAATGCCTTCAGTGCAGCTTGGACTTGTTCCTTCAGTACCATCGGTTCTTGATCATATGCTACCTCCAGAAATGACTGAAATGTCAACCAATTCTTTCTGGTATGGTGACTCTGTGTATTCCTTCCATCTTCTTTTGATGCTCCCCACATCGTTCAGTATTTTTCCCATAGAATCCTTCAATATTGCAATTTGAGGCTTGAATTTTTTTCTTCAGTTTTTTCATCTTGAGAAATGCCAAGTGAGTTCTTTCCTTTTGGTTTTGTAACTCCAGGTCTTTTCACATGTCATTATAATGTTTTACTTTGTCTTCTGGAGTGCCATTTGAAATCGTCCATTCAGGTTTTTTACTTCATCATTTCTTCCTTTCACTTTAGCTACTCTACATTCAAGAGCAAGTTTCAGAGTCTCTTCTGACATCCATTTTGGTCTTTTCTTTCTTTCCTGTCTTTTTAATGACCTCTCTTTTTCTTCATGTATGATGTCGTTGATGTCATTCCACAAGTCGTCTGGTCATTACTGTTCAATGCCTCAAATCTATTCTTGAGATGGTCTCTAAATTCAGATGGGAAATACTCAAGGTCATACTTTGGCTTTTGTGGATTTGTTCTAATTTTCTTCAGCTTCAACTTGAATTTCACATGAGCGGTAGATGGTGTGTTCCACAGTCCACCCTTGGACTTGTTCTAACTGATGATATTGAGCTTTTTTTGCATCATCTCTTTCCACAGATGTAGTCGATTTGATTCCTGTGTATTCCATCTGGTGAGGTCCATGTGTATAGTCAACGTTTATGTTGGTGAAAAAAGATATTTGCAATGAAGAAGTCATTGGTCTTGCAAAATTTTATTATGTAATCTCTGTCATCATTTCTGTCACCAAGGCTGTATTTTCTACCTACCACTCCTTCATCTTTGTTTCCAACTTTTGCATTCCAATCACCAGTAATTATCAATGTATCTTGATTGAATGTTTGATCAATTTTAGAATTCAGAAGTTGGTAAAAATCTTCAATTTCTTCATCTTTGGCATTAGTGGTTGGTGCATAAACTTGAATAATAGTCATATTAACTGGTCTGCCTTGTAGGCATATGGATATTATCCTATCACTGACAGGGTTGTATTTTAAGGTAGATCTTGAAATATTCTTTTTGATGATGAATGCAATGCCATTCCTCTTCAATTTGTCATTCTTGACATAGTAGACCATATGCTCTTCCCATTTGAAATGGCTAATACCAGTCCATTTCAGCTGACTAATGCCTAGGATATCAGTATTTATATGTTCCATTTCATTTTTGACCATTTCTAATTTTCCTGGATTCAAACTTCCTACACTTCATATTCCTGTTACTAATGGATGTTTTCAGCTGTTTCTTCTTATTTTGAGTCATGCCACATTAGCAAATGAAGATCCCGAAAGCTTAACTCCACCCATGTCATTAAGTACAGCCTTACTTTGAGGAGCTATCTCTTTCCCGGTAGTATTTTGAGTGCCTTCCAAACTGAGGGCCTCATCTTCTGGCACTCTATCAGACAATGTTTTGCTGCTATTGATAAGGTTTTCACTGGCTGATTTTTTTTCACAAGTAGACCACCAGGCCCTTCTTCCTAGTATGTCTTAGTCTGGAAGCTCAGCTGAAACCTGTCCACCATGGGTGACCCTGCTGGTGTTTGAATACCACTCTCATAGCTTCCACCATCATAGCAATAGGCAAGCCCCCACAGTGCAACAAACTGACAGATGCATAAGGGTTAAAGCATATGTTGTTGTTGTTATTAGGTGCTGTTGAGTTGATTCCAACTTATAGTGACTGTATAGGACAGAGTAGAACTGCCCCATAGGGTTTACAAGGAGCCATTGGTGGATTTGAACTGCTGACTTTTTGGTTAGCAGCGGAGCTCTTAACCACTATGCCAACAGGGCTCCGAAAAGCATATAGAAATGTACAAAAAATAATTTGACACCTATGTATTCTCACCAATGGTTTAGTAGATGTAAATGTTTTGACATATTTGAGTTAACTTGTATATATTCTTAAGAAACAGAAGTAAATTTTTACAAATTCAGTAAAATCTACCCTTCCTCTTCCCTTTTTGTACCTACCCGCCTGAACATTAACAGTTTGATGACTAAGATCATATGTCAACTTGGCTGGGCCATGATTCTCAGTGTTTATATGTGATCACTCCCATAATGGGATCTGCTGTAAGTAGCCAATCAATTGAAAAGGAGTTTCCTTCGTGGTGTGGCCTGCATCTGAATATAGACAGTCATTCTGGCTTTTTGCTTGCTCTGGCTCCTGTGGCTATCTCCAGTTCATCTGACCTCTGGGTTTTGGGACTTGAGCTATCAGCTTTATCTGCCAATCTTGAGATTTATCAAACTTTGCAGCCTGTGAGCAAGAGCTTTGCTTGCTGACCTGCCGATCTTGAGTTCGCCAGCCCCTGCAGCTATGTGAATCAGGAGAAGTTTCTATCCTAACTGACTGACTTGGGACATTCCAGCCTCTACAGTCAAGTGATCCATTTCTTTGACATACATCTCTTTATATATATTTATACGCTTTACTGGTTTTGCTTCCCTAGAGAACCCAGCCTAAGACATACTGCATACATAATCATGCATTAAAAAAATACTCAGAAAACATAATATGTGAAGTACACTGACATGTACTTTTGAAGCTTAATTTTTTGATTAATATTATTTTTTGATATTCATCCATGTTGCTATATATATATTATTAATTATAACTGCCTTATGATATTCTGACTTATGACTGAACTTTTATTTTTCTGCCCTTGTGTCCAAAGACAATTAAATTGCTTCCATTATTTTGCTATTTCAAACAGTGTTGCAGTGAACATTTGTGTACATGCATCCTCAAGAACAGTGCAAGAGTCCTGTAGGGTAAACACCTAGAAGAAAGAATTGCTGACTTCTAGTTAGGCACATCTTCAACTTCAACTCTCTCTTGAATGTTTGCAGCAGTTAATACTTCCTATATTAATTTTTGAGCATTTCTGCTTTCTATTGCTTTTCCAGACTTGATATTATCAGACCCTGTATTCTTTACTTCTATTTCCTTTGAATTTGCACCTTACCCTTCCTTATCAGACATCGTAACCTTCCTTTGGGTTTACTTTACTTATTTTTCAGTTTCTATGGTAGATTCTTAGCTAATTGATTTTTAATCTTTCCACCATTTTATTACTTACTTTTAAAGTTATGAATTTCCATCTAAGTATTGCTTAACCTGGATCTGGCACATTTTAATTTATGGAGTTTTCATTATTAAGCTTTTTTTGCAGCCTAATAAATAGCTGCAAATTGCGCATCTCGAAAGATCTGATATATGTATACATTCCTGGAACCATCAGTACAATCCAAGTTATGAGTATATACATAACCCCCAAAAGTTTCCTTATTCCTCTTTGCATTTCTTTCTCCTTGCTCCTCTAGGGTACATCCCTATCTCTAGACAACTGCTGATCTACAGTCTGTCACTAGATCAGGTTGCATTTTCCAGAATTTTATATAAATGGGATCATACGACTACTCTTTTTTTTCTGTCTGGCTTCTTTAACCTGGAATAAGTATTTTGAGATTTACCCATGTTGTTGTGTGTGTCAATAGTTAATTTTTTTTACTGTTTAGTATTATTCCGTTTTGTGAATGTACCACTAATTGTTTATACATTAACCTGTTGATAAGCATTTGACTTGTTTGCAAGTTTTGGCTATAACAAGTAAAACTGTTGTAAATATTCACTTACAAGTCTTCGTGTGGACATATGCTTTTATTGTTGTTGTTAGGTGCTGTCGAGTCCATTCTGACTCATAACGACCCTATTACAACAGAACGGAACACTGCCTGGTCCTGTGCCATCCTCATAATTGTTATGTTTGAGCCCAGGGTTGCAGCCACTGTGTCAATCCATCTCGTTGAGGGTCTTGCTTTTTTTTTTTTTTTTTTTGCTGACCCTCTGCTTTACCAAGCATGATGTCCTTTTCCAGGGACTAGTTCCTCCTGGTAACTTGTCCTAAGTATGTGAGATGAAGTCTTGCCATCCTTGCTTCTAAAGAGCATTCTGGCTGTACTTCTTCCAAGACTGATTTGTTTGTTCTTCTGGCAGCCCATGGTATATTCAATATTCTTCACTAACACCATAATTCAAAGGAATCAATTCCTTGGTCTTTATTCTTTCTTGTCCAACTTTCACATGCATATGAGGCAATTGAAAACACCATGGCTTGGGTCAGTTGCACTTTAAACCTTAAAGCGATATCTTTGCTTTTTAACAATTTAAAGAGGTCTTTTGCAGCACGTGTCTGTCAGTTGGTTGTAGTGTGGTGGCTTGTGTGTTGCTGTGATACTGGAAGCTTTGCCACTGGTATTTCAAATACCAGGAACCTTGGTGGACAGGTTTCAGCAGAGCTTTCAGACTAAGAAAGTCTAGGAAAAGGAACTGGCAGTCTACTTCTGAAAAAATTGGCTAGTGAAAACCTATTATGCTTTTATTACTCTTCAGTATATACCTAGGAGAGCAACAGCTGGATCATATTATAAGTACATGCTTAATTTTATAAGAAACTACCAAACTTTTCATAGTGACTAGCATTTTTCATTCCCGCAAGTACTATATAAGAGTTCTCATTGACATATATCCTTGTCAACACTTGGTAGTGTCAGTCTGTTTAGTTTTAGAATTCTAAAACCATAATTCATAAAAAATATTAATTGTACTTCATTGAAATTAAGAACTTCTGCTCTTCAAACAACACTGTTAAGCAAATGGCTTCCACAGACTAGAAGAAAAATTTTGAAAATCACATATCTGATAAAACACTTATACCTAGAATATATAAAGAATTCCCAAACATCAATAAGAAAACATCCCAAGTAAATATTGAAAAAAGATTTGAACAGTTTACCAAAGAATATATACAGATGATAAATATGCACATGAAATAATTCTCAACATCATTAGTCATTAGGGAAATGCAAATTAAAACCATAATGAGGTCCACTACATATCTACTAGACTGTGCCAATCTTGTCGCCTGTCCACTCCAGTTTTAATGTTCTCTCCCTGTGACCATCAGAAAAAAATGTCTTTTCTTTATATAACTGATCTTTTCAAGTGTCTTCTCACGTCATATTTGTTGGGCTTCTGGTAGATTTTTTTTTTCCTCTATATCATTCATTTTCTTAGAATAAACAGGCATCTTAAGGTTTAAGGCTAGGGATGGTGAGGAGTGGTCTCACACTCTTCCCCAAAACACTATTGCTGTCTCCAAACTTAGGTTCTGCTGCTCTATCTTACATACTCTGTCAGAATTATTCTTTATTTGGATATTTTCTCAGAGTTCATTGTCCCACACAAATCCAGATCCATTATTGGCAATTTATTTTTATGCCCTGGATCATTCCAAGGCAGTTAAGACATTTCTTGATCAAATTATGATGGTTAGAAGGCTACACTGTCCAAGAGCAAATAAAAGACCTCCAATGACTAATGAGATTTAACTTCCCATTTCCATTTAATAGAGTTTCATATCTGACATAGCCTTAAGTTATTTTTTAATAATCTTTATTAAATGTTTATTGTGGGCATATTGAAATGCAATTGATTTTTATTTATTAATATTATATCCTTCAATTTGTTAAATGTATTATTTTTGTAGCTAATTTTTATTATGTAACCATATTAGTTTAAGATAATGCGGGCTTTATTTTCAATTTTATTCTTTTAATATTTTTTATCTTCTTGTACTGAATAGAATTCTTACTATAGTGAGTAAGTAGAAGTGACAATAAACCCGCTGCCATCGAGTCAATTCTGAATCATAGCGACCCTGTAGGACAAAGTAGAGCTACCCAGTAGAGTTTCTAAGGACCAGCTTGTGGATTCAAACTACCAATCTTCTGGTTAGCAGCTGAACTCTTAACCAGTGTGCCACTAGTTCTTTCTGTTTTTAAAGAAAGTCATTTAAATATTTCTCCATGTAGAATAATGTTTGAGCATTTTTTTTTTTTTTTGGTAAAACTGATTTATCAGATTTTTTTTAATATCTAGTTTAGTAAGGATTTCTCTTTTTCTTATCCTCAGTAGTATATTTTTATCAAATACTTTTTCTGTATCTATTGAGAGA
Source organism: Dugong dugon (assembly GCA_030035585.1). NCBI lineage: Eukaryota > Metazoa > Chordata > Mammalia > Sirenia > Dugongidae > Dugong > Dugong dugon. Next base: position 50,983,597 of record CM057465.1, read on the forward strand.
AACATTTTTCTCTTTATTATGTTATACATGTACATTTTCTAAGAATGGGAAACAAATACATACTAAGGACTAAGATAAAATGTGTTCAATTGCTACGTCATGGGAGAAAACATTCAGTGGATTCCTACATCATATGTATACCATTCATACACCAATATTCATCCTGGAAAACTAAATATATAAATAATTAAATTAAAATTGTAAAAGAACTGGTAAAAATATCTTCAAATACTTCCGCTTGCATTTTATCAAATAATGAGATAGGGAAATATTTCTAATATAAAAGCAAATAAAGAAAATAAAAATATTCATATATTTGTCTTTCAAAATTTAGAAATTTATGAGTTGTATTAAAATGTCTTAAAGTAAATGAAGAAAACAAACTGGGAAAAAAGTATATCATATGGCACAGATGTGTCATCACTTACATCTACATGTCTGCTTGTGTATATCAATAAAAGATAAAAATTATACCAAAATAATTTGGGCAAATGAACCAAACATGTAATTTTAAGATAAGCCATAAAATTTTCCACTATACACTCCCTATTTTACAGAATTTTACTTCCATAGTTATCAAAGAAATGCACATTAAAATAGAAACTTTTTTTACCTTTACTTTTTTTTACATATTCAATTTTACAAGGATGTACTTTATGACAATAACAACATAAAAGGTGATGGAGCTAGACAGGAGCAGAGTTAATATATTCTATTGAAACTTAGCTGGTATCAATTCAAGCTATATTGTTATAGATTTAGAATGTTAAGTGGAGTTCCTGTTGTAACCATTAAGAAAATAACTTAAAAGTATACAGAAAAGGAAATGAAGGAGGTATCAAAATATTACACTAGAAAAATAATCACACACAAAAGGAGGCAGTATTGGAGAAACTGGGGAACAGACAAGATTTAAGATATAGAAAACAAATAGCAAATTGGCTGAAGAGCGTTCTTCATTATCAGTAATCACTTTAAATATAAATGGATGAAGTACATTAATTAAAAGATGGAGATAGGCAGAATGGATTTAAAATACAACAACAACAACAACAAAAAAAAAAACATGATCCAGCTATCTACTACTTGCAAGAGGCTCACTTTAAAACCAGGGATACAAATAGGTTGAAAGAAAAAGGATGCAAAAAGATATTCCATAAAAATAATAATAAAAAGAGAGGTGAGGAGACTCTACTAATGTCAGAAAAATAGATTTTAATTAAAAAAAAGTTAAAACAGACAAAGAAGGATATTATGTATTGATAAAAGGGTCAAATCAATAAGACACTAAGGCTTTTTTTTTTTTTTATGTCTTTCTTTCTTTATTTTTTTATTGTACTTCAGGTGAAGGCTTACAGAACAAATAGTTTCTCATGAAACAGTAGTACACATATTGTTTTGTGACATTGGTTAACAACCCCACAACATGTCAACCCTTTAACTTCTCAACCTTTTTTTTTGGTGAAAATACACATAGCCAAAGATACACCATTTCAAAAATTTCTACATGCACAGTTCAGTGGCATTGACTACGCTCTTCCAACTGTGCTGTTATTCTCACTTAAGATGAAGGCTTACAGAACAAAATAGTTTCTCATTTAACAGTTACTACAAATCTTGCCCTATGACAATCATTAACAATCTCACAACACATTGACAATATCCTTACCCAACCTTGGGTTCCCTATCACCAGCTTCCTTGTCCCCTTCTGCCTTCTGGCACTTGTCACTGGACTCCTGTACCTCGTTAGTCTCATTTGGTTTTACGGGGCTGTCCACTGCCAGGCTGAACAGTGAACCTCGGAGGTAACTTCACCACTGAGCTAAAAGGGTGTCTGGGGGCCATACTCTTGGGATTTCTCCAGTCTCCTTTAGGCCAGTAAATATGGTCTTTTTTTTTTTTTTTTTTGTGAGTTAGAATTATGTTCTACATCCTTCTCTAGCTCTGTCCAGAAACCTCTGTTGTGATCCTGGTCAGAGAAGTCAGTGGTGGTAGCCGGGCACCATCTAGCTGTACTGGACTCAGTCCGGTGGAGGCCTTGGTAGCTGTGGACAATTAGTCCTTCGGACTAATCTTTTCCTTGTGTCCTGTTCTCTTCATTCTCCTTGCTCCCGAAGGGATGAGACCAGTGGAGTATCTTACATGGCCGCTCACAGGCTTTTAAGACCCCAGACACTACTCACCAAGGTAGAATGTAGAACATTGTCTTTATAAGCTGTGTCATGCCAATTGAGCTAGATGTTCCCTGAGACCATGGTCCCCACAGCCCTCTGCCCAGCAATTCAGTCCCTCAGGGAGTTTGGATGCGTCTATGGGGCTTCCATGACTTTTCCTCGTACAAGTTGTGCTAGTTTCCCCTGTATTGTGTACTGTCTCACCCTTCACCCAAGATACCACTTATCTATTGCCTATTTAGTATTCCCCCCCTACCCCTCCCATCCCTGGTAACCAACAAAGATTGTTACATTTTGTGTGTGAACTTTTTCATGGGTTTTTACAATAGAGGTCTTGTACAATAGTTGTCCTTTTGTGATTGACTTATTTCACTCAGCATAATGTCCTCCAGTTTCATCCATGTTATGAGATGGTTCACAGATTCATTATTGTTCTTTCTTGTTGCATAGTACTCCATTGTGTGTATGTACCATAGTTTGTTTATCCATTCATCTGTTGATGGGCATCTAGGTTGTTTCCATCGTTTTGCTATTGTGAACAATGCTGCCATGAACATAGCTGTGCATATGTCTATTCAAGTGACGACTCTTATTTCTCTAGGATATGTTCCTAGGCGTGGAATTGCTGGATTGAATGGTATGTCTATTTCTAGCTTTCTGAGGAAGCGCCACTATGGCATTTTTAAACATATACACAACAAAACAGAACCAAATATATGAAGCACACATAGACAGAATTAAAGAGAGAAATAGACAGTTCTACAATAATAGTTGAAGACTTCAATACACTACTTTCAATAATGAATGGAACATCTAGAGAGAAAATCTACAAGGACATAGAGGACTTGAAAAACACTATAAACCAACTAGACCTAATAGTATGAATATGTAAGAACATTCCACCCAACAACAACACAATATACATTCTTCTAAAGTGCACTTGGAATATTCTTCAAGAGAGTCTATCTGTAAGGAAGAATGTATTTTACCATGTTTTGAAAAGTTTTATGAAAAACAGTAAAAAGGCTAACAAGAAGGAGACTAGTATAAAATCTATGTGTAGTCATTGCCAGGTGCCTTTATATTTTATCTCATGTTTTGCAAATTTTTAAAAACTACAATAAAATAAACTTTAAAAAAAGATTTTATCATTGACTCATATAGGCAGAAATTGAATAGAATAGAATGTTAACTGGGACATATGTCATCCCAGATAATGGGTATCAAAATCTATAACTCATAACAAAAATTCTGAATTGGTACTTTAATCAGTGTGCCTTCATTAGTGAAAACACATGATATCACCAAAAAATTCAAAGGAAAAATTAACTGAATCTTGAAAGGGTTTCCGGCATAGAGTGCAGGATTTGCAATGTAGAGGTAGCACCTATGCTTCTCAGCATTGCCTTCTTAGCCAAAACTATAAGCAGGAAGTGTCCCACCTGAACATCGTGCTATACTAGTGAATGGAAAAGTGTTGAAAGAATTTAAGTAGACAAGTTGCACAGGAGAAAATAATAAAAAATATGTTCAAACACATGAATAATATAATGAGGTATCATTTTATACTAATCAGACTGTTAAAATTTAGTAAGTGTGATAAGCACTTACAAGGGTATTCTTGAGCATCACTAATGGAAATGTGAATTATTACAGCCCTTCTGGAAAGAAATCTAGCAACATTGATTCAAAAAAGAAAAAACCTTGCATACCATTGATGCAGCAATTCCACCCTGAGATTCCATCTTATCTTGTAAAAATGAAAGTTAAGTATATAATTAGATATCATCAACAATGTGTATTTCAACAAAGAATCTTCTCATACCACAATGCCATCAAGGTACAAATTAACAACAAAAAGTGCAGGGAAAAAAAATAAATTACATAGGAACTGAATAACACCCTACTTACAAACCACTGGGTAATAGAAGAAATCAGAGATGGAATCAAAAAATTCCTAGAGTCAAACGAGAATGAAAACACATCATACAAAAACCTCTGGGACACAGCAAAGGCAGACCTCAGAGGACAATTTATAGCAATAGATGCACACATCAAAAAAGAAGAAAGGGACAAAATCAAAACATTAACTACACTACTCAAACAAATAGAAAGACAACAGCAAAAAAGCCCATAGCCACCAGAAGAAAGGAAATAATATGTATCAGAGCAGAAATAAATGCAATAGAGAATAGAAAAACAATAGAAAGAATCAACAAAAACAAAAGTTTGTTCTTTGAAGGAATCAACAAAACTGACAAACCACTGGCCAGACAGACAAAAACAGGAGAGGATGCAAATAACCCAAATAAGAAATGAAATGGGTGAAATTACAACAGACCCAACTGAAATAAAAAGGATCATAACAGAATATTATGAAAAACTATACTCCAACATATTTGAAAACCTAGAGGAAATGGATAAATTTCAAGAAACACACTACCTACCCAAACTACAACAAAGTGATGTTGAAAATCTGAACAGACCCATAACAAGAGAAGAGATTAAAAAGGTAATAAAAAAAAAACTCCCAACAAAAAAAAAAAAGCCCTGACCCAGATGGCTTCACTGGAGAATTCTACAAGTCATTAACACAACAGCTTGTACCAGTACTGCTCAAGCTATTTCAGAGCATAGAAAGGGAAGCAACACTTCCAAATTCATTCTATGAAGCCAGCATAACTCTGATACCAAAACCAGGCAAAGACATCACAAAAAAAGAAAATTACAGACCAATATCTCTCATGCATATAGATGCAAAAATTCTGAACAAAATTTTTGCCAGTAGAATTCAGCATCATATCAAAAACTAATACACCACGACCAAGTAGGATTCATACCAAGTATGAAAGAATGGTTCAACATTAGCAAATCAATCAACGTAAGCCACCACATAAATAAAATGAAAGAAAAGAATCACATGATCATCTCAATTGACACAGAAAAGGCATTTGACAAAGTCCAACACTCATTCCTGATAAAAGTTCTCAATAAAATAGGTATAGAAGGGAAATTTCTCAACATAATAAAGGACATCTATGCAAAACAAACAGCTAACATCATTCTTAATGGAGAGAGGCTGAAAACATTCCCCTTGAGAACAGGAAAAAGACAAGGATGCCCTTTATTACCACTCCTATTTAACATTGTGCTGGAAGTTCTCGCTAGAGCAATAATGCATGAAAAAGAAAGAAAGGGCATTCAAATCGGTAACGAAGAAGTTAAACTGTCCCTGTCTGCAGATGATATGATACTACACATAGTAAACCCTAAAGACTCCATGAGAAATCTACTGGAACTAATAGAAAGATTCAGCACAGTAGCAGGATACAAGATAAACATACAAAAATCAGTTGGATTCCTATACACCAATAAGGAGCACAATGAAGAGGAAAACAACACCATTTATAATAGCCCCTAAAAAAATAAAATACTTAGGAATAAATCTAACCACGGATGTAAAAGACCTATCCAAAGAAAACTACAAAACATTACTGCAAGAAACCCAAAGGGATCTACATAAATGGAAAAACATACCATGCTCATGGATAGCTAGACTCAACATTGTGAAAATGACAATTCTACCAAAAGCAATTTACAAATACAATGCCATCCCAATCCAAATACCAACAACATTCTTCAAAGAGATGGAAAAACTAATTTTTAACTTTATTTGGAAAGGGAAGAAGCCCCAAATAAGTAAAGCACTACTGAAGAAGAAGAATAAAGTTGGAGGACTCATACTAGCTGACCTCAGAACCTACTATACAGCTACGTTAGTCAAAACAGCCTGTTACTGGTACAACGACAGATACATTGACCAATGGAACAGAATTGAGAACCCAGATGTAAATCCATCCACCTAAGGTTACCTGATCTTCGACAAGGGCCCAAAGTCCATCAAATGGGGAAAAGACAGTCTTTTTAACAAATGGTGCTGGGAAAACTGGATATTCATCTGCAAAAAAATGAAATAGGATCCATACCTCACACCATATACAAAAACTAATTCAAAATGGATCAAAGAACTAAATATAAAGCCAAAAACTATAAAGTTCATAGAAGAAAAATAGGACCAACACTACAGGCCCTAATACACGGCATTAACAGGATACAAACCATAAGATTGTTACTTTTTGTGTGTAAGCTTTTTCATGAGTTTTTACAATAGAGGTCTTATACAATATTTGTCCTTTTGTTTTTCTTTTGTCAGTCTGGCCAGTAGTTTGTCGATTTTGTTGATTCTTTCAAAGCACCAACTTTTGGTTTTGTTGATTCTTTATATTGTTTTTCTGTTTTCTATTGCATTTATTTCTGCTCTGATCCATATTATTTCCTTTCTTCTGGTGGCTATGGGTTTTTTTGCTGTTGTCTTTCTATTTTGTTTGAGTAGTGTAGTTAATGTTTTGATTTTGTCCCTTTCTTCTTTTTTTGATGTGTGCATCTATTGCTGTAAATTGTCCCCTGAGGACTCCCTTTGCTTTGTCTCAAAAGTTTTGGTATAATGTGTTTTCATTCTCATTTGATTCTAGGAAGTTTTTGATTACACCTCTGATTTCTTCTATTACCCAGTGGTTTGTAAGCAGGGTGTTATTCAGTTTCCATGTAACTGATTTTTTTTCCCCTGCCCTTTCTGTTATTAATGTTTACCTTGATGGCATTGTTGTCTGAGAAGATACTTTGTATTATCTCAACATTTTGGATCTTGTTGAGGATTGCTCTGCAGCCTAAAATGTGGTGTATTCTCGAGAACATTCCATGTGCTTTGGAAAAAAATGTGTATTTTGCAGCTGTTGGATGTAATGTTCTATATATGTCTATAAGGTCAGGTTGGCTGATTGTGCCCTTTAGGTCTTCTGTATCTTTGTTGAGCTTCTTTCTAGATGTTCTGTTCGTTACTGAGAGTGGTGTGTTGAAGTCTCCTACTATTACTGTGGAATGTCAATTTCTCTTTTCAGTGCTGTTAGAGTTTGCTTTGTGTATTTTGGAGTCCTTTCATTGGGTGCACAGATGTTTATTATGGTTATGTCTTCATGATGGATCATCCCCTTAATCATTATATAGTGTCCTTCTTTGTCTTTTATGGTGGATTTTGTTTTAAAGTCTATTTTATCTGATATTAGTATTGCCACTCCCGGTCTTTTTTGGTAGTTGTTTGCTTGATGTATTTTTTTCCAACCTTTGATTTTTAATATATTTGCATCTTTGTTTCTAAGGTGTGTCTCTTGAAGACAGCATACTGATGGATCCTGTTTTTTTATCCATTCTGTGACTCTCCGTCTCTTTATGGGTGCATTGAGGACATTTACATTCAGTTTAATTATTGATAGATGTAAGTTTATGGCTGTAATTTTGTAGTGCTTTTTTTTTGGTGGTGCCAACGTTTCCTTTGTTCCCCTTACTCTCCTGTGCTGAATTTCTTTGTTAGTTGCCCTTTTTTCCATTTCTTTTGTTTTTGTATGTTTTGTTTTTACTGAGACTTTATGTTTTTCCTCTTTATTTTTATGAGTATGTTTGTTAACTTTCTTTGCGGTTACCATGAAATTTACCCTTATCTTTCTAAGTTTGAAGCAGTCTATTATTACTTGGTATCACCTTGCCTTCCTCTCCATTTGAAGGTTCTATACCTACACCATTTATTCCCCCTTTTATTGTTTGATGTTTTTGCCATTTACAGATTATCTGCTCTGATTTCCTGTTGTATTTATTTTGGTTTTGGATACTCCTTGAGCGTTCATTTCCTAGGTTGGTATCTGGCTCGTATGATCCTTCATCCTAGATTCAGCCTGTGAGCTGAAATTGTTCTCAGATCAAAGAACTCCCTGTAATAATTCTTGTAAGTTTGTTTTGGTGTTTACATAGTTCTTTAATTTCTGTTTATCTAGAAATGTCCTAATTTCACCATCATATTTGACCGAGAGTTTTGCAGGATATATTATTCTTGGCTGGAAACTGTTTTCTTTCAAGGTTTTATATATGTCATCCCATTGCCTTCTTGACTGCATGTTTTGTGCCAAATTATCCGAGCTTAGTCTTATTGTTTCTCCTCTGTATGTAACTTTTTGTTTTTCTCAAGCTGCTCTCAGGGTTCTTTCTTTGTCTTTGGTTTTGGCGAGTTTGATGATGATATGCCTTGGTGATTTTCTTCTGGGGTATCCTATATGTGGTTCGGTAAGCTTCTTGAATGCCCAGCTTTTCATTTTTCATGTATTGGGGAAGTTTTCTTTTGGAAGTTCTTCAATGATCCTCTCTGTGTTTTCTATTTTCTACCCCTGTTCTGGAGCTCCGATCACTCGCAGGGTTTTGCTTTTGAGTGTATCCCACATAATTCTCAGAATTTCTTCATTTTTCTTTGTTCTTTTTTCTGAGTTTTCCTTGAACAGAATTGTATCCAAGTGTTTGTCTCAAATTCCACTTATTCTGTCTTCCACCGTTTCAGATCTGCTCCTCAGCCGTTCTATGACACTGTCCATTTCTGAAATCTTGTTTATCTTTTTGATTTCTAATTGTTGTTTTTGTATAATTTCTAGTTGTGAATTTATTTTGGCATTTTGTTCCCACATTATTTTCCTAAATTCTTCCATTTTTCTGGTCAGTATTTTCCATGAATTTGTCTGATTTTTCCATGTATATGCTTATTTTTTTCCTCATTTTTGTCTGCTTTTTGCTTCATCTCTTGGATAATTCTGAGTATTAGAGATTTGAATTCCCTATTGGGTAGTTCTATTGCTTTATTTCTACTGAATAGTCACCTGATGTTTGATTTTGGACGCCTACTGGAACCATCCTGTCCTGTTTTTGTAAATATTTTTATATTGTCTGCTGTCTTCAGGGCAGTCAGTAGTTATTTTTCTTGTTTATCGATCATAGATTTGTTTGTTTTGTCACTTTTTTTTTTTTAAATTTGCCTATGTCTGAGCAGGTGGGCTGTGTGTTCTTTGTTGTTTGCTCATCTATGGGCATGATACTTTTCACCTCCTCTCCAATTGGCAGAGTCAGTCACTCAGATATGGTACAGCAGGGCAGGTCTAGCTGAAGAGGAGTTGCTGGGATGGGTTGTTTGTGGTACTTACTGTGGCCACCAGGGTGGGCTGGTAATCAGTGCAGGGCAGGTTCTGGTCAGCTGTGCCTGTGCTGCTTGGTGATGTGATGTTAAGCACACAATACAGGTAGGCAGGTTGGGGGGGGGGGGATTGTGATGTGTGGAGCTAGGATGGGTATGGTAGACAGGAGAGAGGAACAGAAGCAAAAAACATGAAAACAAACAAAAAAGAGTGCTAGTGAGGTTGCCGTTGGAGTGGAGAGATGACAGACTATGAAATGGAGAAAAACAAAAAGGAGAAGAAGAAGAAAAAAAGAAAAGAAAAGAAAAAATGAATAAATAAAAATTAGAAAGAAAAAGAAAAGAAAAGCTCCCAGGGATCCCACCAGTGTGGCTACAAGGTCTGGGGAAGTTGCTCCCAGGTTTGAAGTACAGCTTGTCTAGAAGGCATAGAGGTGTCACTCAGCACCAGGTATTCAGGAGACAAGAAGATAAGGAAGGTATAGAGAGATGAGAAACGGAGTAATGAAGAAAGACAAAAAGGGAGAAAGAGCAAAAAGAAAACAAGACGAATTAAAAAAGAAAATAACAAGAAAAACCCTCAAAAAAACCGAAGAAAAAAAGCATGAAGAAAGAAATGTCCTCAGGGATCCCGCTGCGCATCTGTGCAAATTGGAGGGGTAGGTCCCAAGTCACGCTGTACTGTCCAGCTAGAACGGGCTCCAATTTGAGAAAAGAAAATGAAAACAAACAAACATTTCAAAACAAACAAACAAAAAGTCCCGGGATCCCACCTGTGCGGTAGCACGGGTCAGGAAGCAGTTTTACAGTTGTGTGGAGTTTCACAGCCTTTCAGGAAGAAGCAAAGATGGCACACAGAGACAGGTATTTGAGAAAAAGGAGGGAGAGGTGGTGAGAGGTAAGAAAGAAATCAAAAAGAAGCAGAAAAAAGCAACACCAGCAGCCAACAAATGGCACTCAGGGAGTCAGCCAGTGTGGGCAGGTGGAATCCAAGCAGCCAATGCTTCCTGGCCAAGAGAATATGGCCATGGGAAGCAGAGGATGCCGAGTGGGGGTGAACAAGTGTGGGGGGTGGGAAAGCATATATCATTGTTTACAGGTTGTTCTGTCTCCTTCTGGAAGCTCTGTGAAGCTGCTTTCTTGTATCCCCTGTTCACTGGTCTCCAATAGGAGTCCAAGATGATGGATCCATGCTGCATTAGCTAATAGGGGCCCTCTGCATGAATCTCTCCTCGCTCTTCATTCTTTGTCGGTTTCTCACTTCATTTGGTTCTTGGCTGAGTTCTTTGTCTCTTCGTTTGATGCTTGGGGTTTCAGGATTGCTGTTTTCTCTGTTTGGCTTAGTTTTTCAGATCTTTGCTGTGGAGGGACAGCATGGTGCTTCTGCCTAGAGTGCCATGTTGCCCAGAAGTCCCTCCATAGGGTTTTCAATGGCTGCTTTTTTTTTTTTGGAAATACTTCACCAGGACTTTCTTCTGAGGTACCTCTGGGTGGACTCAAATTTCCAACCTTTCAGTTAGCAGCTGAGCGCTACCTGCACCACCAGTTAGTTTTGCACCACCCAGGAACTCCCCAAAATAATGACAAGATTGTACTAGTTTTCTTGGTGGCATTTCCATACATACTTATTGAATGGAAAAACAAGATACAGAAAAATGTATATAATATGGTCATATTTTTGTGAAAAAATTATCTGTGCCCTTAAATGTATGTATGTGTTTAGGTATATGCATAAGAGGTATATTATTATAGAAGCATGGAGATAAATATGAAGAATACATACTAGGTTGCTAACATGAGTTACTTGAAGTTTTTTTGGGGGAGAATGATGTTGATATAGTAATACGGGAGAAAGTTGGAGGAGACAAATAAAAGAGAAAAACACATGTATGATATCACTTTTATGCATTTATTTAAAGTTACATAGTATGCATAATAAATTAAGGTGATAAAAGACAAACAGTAGCACAGAGTTCAACATTTTAAGAGGAAACAGCCTAAACTGGAATCTAAGGGCATGTTGGGAAAAAAACTTGTTAGATCAAATTCTCACACAGAAATTGAACTTCCATCATTCTTGTCAGTGGATAAGAACTGATAACATAATAAACTGAGCCCAGACACAGTCAATAACATATTTAAATCACTAGATATAATTGAAGAAACAAAAATCAAATAGTGAAACATGTAGAGTTGGCTTCAATTTTAAATCTGTCTAGGACTCAAAATTTTCTAAAATAAATTTCCTATAGCAAAATATTTGTTTGTCAATAACTATCAAGCAAAGGAGCCTTGGTGGTACAGTGGTCAAAGTTCTAGGCTGCTAACCTAAGGATCAGTAGTTCGAACCTACCAGGTACTCCTGGGGAGAAAGATGAGGCTGTCTGCTTCCATAAAGATTATTGTTCTGATGTAGCTGTCATTTACAGGCTGCAGGAGCCTAAAGATAACCTAATACAGACTCTGCTAATGGAACGATTTTCCAGTATGAACTCGAGTGGTCTTACTCCACGTCTGCAGTAAGAATAGGTTAAGATTGAGCAAGGAAGAAGTCAGGGGAGCTTGAAAAATCAGGATGAAGAAAAGCCTGAGGAAAAGACTTCTCTCAGGGAGTTGATTAATATTTCATGATACTGACAGGACATATGCCTGGGGACAGAAGTGACATGCAAGAGGATGAAACCAGAGAGAGAATAAAGTAGTCAGAGGAAAGACGTAGCAACTTTCACATCTGTCTAGAGAATAAGGCTTAATATTTATTGAGAGTTCACCATGGACTACAGTAAGAAAATTAATAGGTATTATAAAATGATAGTATCACATTATGTAATATTATTTAACATATATCATAAACATTATATATTGTATAATATTATATAACATATAATATATGTATATATATTATTATCATCAAATAGATAATGCAGATTGATAGGGTAGTATTATTACAGTTTTCAATCTGTCCAAGCTATTATTATGACCTATTAACAACTGTCTAAGGGAGGTGGGATTCCTTTTTGCGACAAGGAATTTAAATCTCAGAGAGGTTACGGACTTGTTCAAGGTCTCATGGCTAGTAAATAGCTGGATCTCTAATTTTAAAGTTGTCAAAAAATTCTCTACATATTTTATTTATAGGTAATATATTCTTTTTCTGCTTATGCAGTTTTGCATTGAATTCACTGAATGTGCACAACAATTTCAGATTCCATATCTCATCTTCAATCACATTTTTAATATAAAGTTTGTCTTATGATCACCTACTGTGTCATAGGCATTGTGTTAGAAAATGTACATATAAATTGAAATGAAGTAAAGGGACTGATAATTGATTTTATGAGAAAGCATGCAGAAAAAATGATAGGACCACAAGGCAAGAAATGGCAAGCACTGAGTTAAAAAAGAAAAAAATCAGCAAGTAAATGACATGAAAATTCAGATAAATGATCCTCTATTAAACTATTAAATGTCTTAGTTATCTAGTGCTCCTATAACAGAAATACCACAAATGGATGGCTTTAACAAACAGAAGTTTATTTTCTCACTGTCTATAGTAGGCTAGAAGTCCGAATTCAGGGTGCCAGCTCCAGGGGTAGACTTTCTTTCTCGTCGGCTCTAAGAAGGTCCTTGTCATTCAGTAGTACCTGGTTGAGGAGCTTCTGATCACAGGCATCCCAGGTCCAAAGCATACATATTCTCCTGGCTCTTGTTTTTTGGTGGTATGAGGTCCCTCATGTGTCTCTGCTTGCTTCTCTCTTTTATACCTCAAAAGAGATTGGCTCAAAACACAACCTAATCTTGTAGATTGAGTCCTGTGTCTTTAACATAACTGCTGATAATCCCATCTCATTAACATCATAGAGGTAGGATTTACAACACATAGGAAACTCACATCAGATGACAAAATAGTGGACAAGCACACAATTCTGGGAATCAAGGACTAGCCAACTTGACATACATTATTTTGGGGGGACACAATTCAATTCATAACACTTAATTTTTCTTAGCTTCAGTTTTCCCCTCTGTTTTAATCCTCTGTTTTGAGGATTAAAGTAGATAACACGTGTAAAGGACTAAATGCCTGACACATACTGGGCATTTAATAGAAATTATTATTAATATTTTCTACTTATTCTTCCTTCCTGCCCCTCCTTTTCCTTTTCTTCCTCATCTTTACTGAGGAAGCATGAAAGGTTTCAGTGAGTCTTTAAAGAAAACATGGAGAAGTAGAAACTAATGAGGGAAAGTTTTTGACACAGGGATGGTGGCAAGTGAATGTATTTCTATTATCAAATTTAGAATAAAATAAAATCATTTAAGAGAATAACTCCATGTATATAATAGTCTATTAATATATAATACGTTAGATTTTGTGTGTGCTATCTGAGTCTTGAGAATGCTCAGTAACTAGCACCCCTCTTTTCTACCTCTTTCCACTCTGGCTCTCAACCAGGAGAGAAATTAAAAAACAAAAGGTAACCTTGTTACTGCTTTTGTTGATAAGAAAGTTGAGTTTGAAAGACTTAGCTCAGCATAAGAACCACGTGGACTGAATACTTAAATTCCCAGAGAAGACAGGCTACTCACCCAGTCATGGCCAACCCCCATTGCAAGGGTAGTGCCTCTACCACTGTGTTTATGGCCTGGCTAATAAAAGCCAAGAGCCATGCTCTGTGGGGGTAGGAAAACCCCAGAGAGGAAGAGAGGAAAGTTCTGGATTATGCATGTTCTGCTCCTCTTCCAAACTCACCAACACAGTAGGACCCTCCACCACAGCGGAGGAGAAGAAAGGAGGACAACATGAGGACAGAAGGGTTTTAGGAAACTTCTTTTTCTAGGAACCAAGGACTAGGGAAGAGATACACTCACACACGTACGCACCTACAGCGACATACTTAGAAGATGTCAGGGAGTAATAATCTAGGCCATGCATTGAGACATTCAGTCAACAAAAGATGTGTTGCAACTGTCCTGCTATCAGGGCAACAAGAGAAGAGGAAAGAAAAGTAAGCCACTAGGGAAAGAACAGCAGATGTTTAGTCCCCTCATAAAAGTTTCACTCTTTTCTTTTCCTCCTTCTGTTCTTTCCCCTTTTTTCCTTGCCTGTGTACCCATCAGGATAACTGAATAGCTGTTTTTGTTTTTTTTTTCTTTTTTCACGAAGTTATGGCATAAGATTCAGACTGGAGATACAATTAATTCAGTTGCTCTCAAAGTTATTGGGAACCTTGTTGTACCTGCTTTTTTAAATTTTTTTTTTTAGTTTTTTCAAAATTAATGTATAACGTGCGTATAGAAAAGTACATGGGCATATATGTTCAGCTCAATAAACTTCCATAAAGAGAACAACTTTATAACTACCACCAAAGTCAAGAAAGAACATATTTAGAGCCCTCCTCCTGCTCTTGCCTCTTCCCCAAATAACTACAACCCTGATGTCTAACATATTCAAGTTTTTTCTTTTTTTCTATTTTTGAACTTTACAAATACTTTAATGTCTGGCTTTTCTTTTGCTTAGCATTATACTTGTGACAGTTGTCTTGATTATCCCTTTATTTCCTTGCTGGATATGATTCCACTGGATGAATATATCACAGTTTAATTGTTCCATTCTATGACTGATGTACTTTGGGGAGAGTTTCCAGTTTGGGGATATTGTGAATATTTCTGACACACAATCTTGTATGCATCTTTTGTTGTACGTGCGTACTCATTTCTGCAGATTATAAATAAGTGGTGATATTGGTTGTACCACATTTCTCCACATCCTCCTCTACATTTGGGATTATCATTTTTTTAATGTAATCATTCTGGTAAAGATACGGTGATATTGCTGTATTAACTGTGGTTTTAATTTGGTTTGTCTTGATGACCAAAGGGGTTAAGGTCATTTCCATAAGTTTATTCATCATTAGATATCATCTTGTCTAGATATTTGCTCAGGGCTTTTGCCCACTTTTTTTTTTTTTTGAAATGTCTGGCTTTTATTGATTATACTAAGAATATGTAAAGTGTAGCTATGAGCCCTTTGTCAGTCATGTGTGCTGCATGTCTTCTCTCACTAGGGGACTTGTTTTTTCACTCTCTTAATGGTGTTTTTGGTAAACAAAAGTTCTTCATTCTAATATGGTTCAATTTAACAAAAATTTCCCCTATTGTAAAGTTTTTTGTGCTCTACTTACAGAATCTTTCACTACAAATCTACAATCCACTGCTATTTAATTTTCATGTATGGTAAAAGAAAAAAGATATGTTTATTTTTTCCTTATGGAAATCCAATTGATACAGCACCATTTACTGATTTTACCCAAGAGAATTAAAAACCTATGTTCACACAAAAACCTGTCTATGTGAGTCTTTAGCACTTTTATTCATCATCTCAGAAAACTGGAAACAACTCAATTGTCTTTCAAGAGGTAATAGGTAAAAAAGACTATATAAGAAGAAATAATGTGCTGGTTGAACAACATGAAGAACGTAAATAATGTCACTGAATTGTACCTGTAAAAATGTTAAAATGGCAAATATTTTGTAAAATATATATTCACCACAATAAAAACAAAAAAAGACTGTGGTACATCTATATAATAGAAACCAGACTGATTGCCCTTGAGTCGATTCTGACTCACAGTGACCCTGTAGAACAGAGTAAAACTGCCCCATAGGGTTTCCAAGGCTGTAAATATTTACTGAAGCAGATTGCCACATCTTTCTCCTAGGGAGCAGATGGTTGGTTCAAACTGCTGACCTTTCGGTTAGCAGCCCACTGCTTAGTCCCTGAGCCAGCAGTGCTCCTTATACGATAGAAAACTACTTATCAATGAAAAGGAATCAATTATTGATAGACACAGCAAGATGGATCAATCTCAAATGCATTTCGCTAAGGGAAAGTAGCCAGACTCAAAAGGATACATACTGTATGATACCATTTATATGATACTCTGCATATAAAGTACCATTTATATGACAAAAGCAAAGTTATAGGAAAGGAGAACAGGTCAGTGGTTATCAGGGGTAAGCGTACGTGGATAGATCAAAGGGTTAACTATGAAGGGGAAGTATGAGGGGATATTTTGGGATGATGAAACTGTTCTGTATCTTGATTGTGCCATTGTATCTACAACTCTGTGCATTTTGTCAAAATTCATAAAACTGTACCCACAAACAGGGAATTTTACTGCTTGTAAAATTTTTAATCTAAAAAAGAAGAAAAGGAGACATTTTCACCACCAATCTATGGTGCTACCATTGTCATAAACTAGTCTTTATGTACATGGGGTACCTCTCCTTTGTGAAATGTCAAGATTGTACTTGTTAATTGATAATACCTCATTTCTTTTTTAGCTAATTTTGAACAGGTATTGGCAATTAAGAGCTCAGTAACGGTATGTATGGGATTGGAGACAAGTTGAATTACTTCTCCTTTGCAACTTAGCCAAAGTTTTCTCCTTCACATAGTGAGACGGATATGGAGATGTGCCATATAGATTCCTCCAGCTTCTGGGAGTGCTGTCAGCAGACAGATTTCAGTTGTCACTCCCTTCAAAGATTGCCTGAATTGCAGAGAGCTACTCACCCAAAACAATGTTCTTCTAGGGATGGCCCAATTCTAATAACTGAACAAGGCAGAGGTATAAAGGATTGCCTACGTCATCCTAACACAGGAAAACTCTGATGAGCCTTTTCAGCTCCAGAATCCCAGTGGAGTTCACTGAGGCTGTTGAGCCTGCATTATAGTTTTAACTTTCTCCTTGACCCAACCCTGCTTCTTTTCCCTCGCCTCCACAGGTGCTGATCCCAAGCTCACTATCTTAATAAATATCCTGCACACTAGACTACAACTCAGAGTCTGCTTCCCAGACAACTCAATCTGTAATGACTGGTGCCAGAAGTGGTTCAAGAAAGCAAGAGATAAGATGAGTTTTTGAACCTGGACCATTCACTGCTTGGATGCAACGAGAACCTCATCACTGGTGGTAGATGGAGCAGAGGTAGCTCTGGCACAAGGTAGCAGTCCAATTGTTAAACTCTCACCCATGTTGAATTGGAATGGTATACCAGTGAGAGAGAATATACTATATTAGTGGATCTGCAGCATCAACAAATTCTTGGCCTTATCTCAGGCTTACTGAATTAGAAACACTGGTGGGAGGATCAAACAATATATGTTTAAAAAACCTCCCAGGTTTTCTGATGCACGCTAAAGCTTCAGAACTTCTGCACTAATTTGGTGCAATACGAAGGGTGTTTGGAAAGTATGGAAGAAAATGTGACTATAAGGACAGTACAGTAGGATGGCCATTGCTAAGCCATTTTGATGCTCTAGAAAAAGATAAGGAAATGATAAATCAA
This sequence comes from Dugong dugon, assembly GCA_030035585.1. NCBI lineage: Eukaryota > Metazoa > Chordata > Mammalia > Sirenia > Dugongidae > Dugong > Dugong dugon. Next base: position 51,001,187 of record CM057465.1, read on the forward strand.
CAAGGGACAGTTAAGTGTGAAAAGCCCAAAGGCCTCCTTGGTGGCCTATAAACAGATTATCATGTCTTGCAGTAGGAGGGCAGTGAAAGTGGAGAACCAAGTCCAGGACTTAATAGCCCCAAATAAGCTTAAACTCTTAAGCAAGGCAGATCTTTTATGTCAAAGTCAGGACTCTGGTTGGAAAAAATGAGATTTTGACATGTGGGATGGGGACGTTTGTAGTGATACTCCTTAAATCTTCGGTTCTCGTATTCCTCTGAAACTTCTGAGAATGCGGAAGTGGGCTGCCCTGTCCTTCAAGAGCTAGCACTACCTCTTTGCTTGAAAATAATATGAAGGCACTTCCCTTCAATATAACATATGCCCCCCTTAACATTTGCCTCCATCTTCTCTCTTGCCACTTGGCCTATAATTCAAGTTAAGTTGCAATATAACCCAGCCAGGGGCATACAAAGTTTTCAAAGGAGAGAATGAGACTATACTCCAAAGGAACTGCAAGAACTAGCCAGCATGTATCAACACTGGGGAGTACATGTGGGATTGGACTTTAAGGGGATTTAATCAAGGGAGACGGAGCATAAAGTTGGATAAGTGAGAGTGTATCAATTTGGGAGCATTTTCCTTGGATACAAGATTAACATGCAGGCAAAGATCCCAGGAATTGGTGCAAATGTGCTACATGGCTCTAAAAGCAGGAAAAAAAGTGATGGCTCATCTTAAGTGAAGCTGAAATGCCAGAATATTGGCGGCAGATGGGGGAGAAAGGAATTGAAAGACTACATAAGGTGGAAAAGCCACAGCTGATTATATTCCATGGGAAGGCCCAGAAGTTACAAAATTTACCAAGGCCATAAAGACTGTGAGTACATCATTAACAAGTTCAGTAGGCCAGGGTTTGATAGCAGGAAAGGCATTTACAGAACTAAGCTAACTAATGGCAATTCTTTGCTGGCCTATATACCAGGTGACGTTAAGTAATAATACCAGGCACTACTGAACTCTGTTGTAACAATTTCATATGAGTGAAATCAACGGTGTGGTGAAACCCATGCGAAATTGTTCACTACAGATTAGTAAGTAAGCATAAGTAAACCTGTGCTTACCTTGCTTACTGGGTCATCTGCCCCTGTCAGGGATTGTAAATTTAAAAAGAGGCTTTGATTCTGTAGGAAGGTGTTGTGGGGTTTGGAAATAGGCAGATGCTGGCCATACCTAGAAAAAATGTGAAATTGTTCACTACAGATGATCTGCTAAGCAAGGTAAGCACAGTGCTTACCTTTTCTATTGGGTAATACACTCCTAGATGGCAGCACGAAACATCAGAAGCCAGCTGGATGCAATTATCATAATAAGTGACAAGGTCAGACTGGCAAAGGACCTGAATTTCAGAGAGTTATGAAGATGTAAGTATAACAAGTCATAACTGAGGAAAAAATTGATGGGCAGCCAACCTGAATATGATACAACCTATAATTTTAAAGTTTTCACTGGCTAATTCCTTTCAGAAGTAGACCACCAGGTCCTTCTGAGTCTTAGTGTGGAAGCTCAGGTGAAACCTCTCCACCATGGGTGACATAGCTGGTATTTGAATACTAGTAGCACAGCTTCCAGCACCACAGCAACACACAAGCCCCCACAGTACAACAAACTGACAGATACATGGGGGAACTGAATGACACAGGAAGTATCCAAAGAAGATGAAAGGAATACACAAAATCACTGTACTGAAAAGAATTGGTCAATGTTCAATCATTTCACAGATAGCATATGATCAAGAATCAATGGTATTGAAGGAAGAAGTCCAAGCTGCACTGAAGATACTGGCAAAAAACAAGGCTCCAGGAATTGGCAGAATACCAGTTGAGATGTTTCAACAAACAGATGCAGCGCTGTAAGTACTCACTCGTCTATGCCAAGAAATTTGGAAGACAGCTACCTGGCCAACCGACTGGAAGAGATCCATATTTATGCTTATTCCAAAGAAAGGTGATCCAACAAAATGCTGAAATTATTGAACAATATCATTAATATCACACATAAGTAAAATTTTGCTGAAGATCATTCAAAAGCGGCTACAGCAGTATATTGACAGGGAACTGCCAGAAATTCAAGCTGGATTAAGAAGAGGACACGGAATGAGGGATATCACTGATGATGTCAGATGGATCCTGGCTGAAAGCAGAGAATACCTTAAAGATGTTTACCTGTGTTTTATTGACTATGAAAGGCATTAGACTGTGTGGATCATAACGAATTACAGATAACATTGTGAAGAATGGGAATTCCAGAACACTTAATTGTGTTCATGAGGAACTTGGATATAGATCAAGAGGCAGTCATTTGAACAGAACAAGGGGATACCAGGTGGTTTAAAGTCAAGGAAAGTGTCTGTCAGGGCTGTATCCTTTCACCATAGTTATTCAGTCTGTATGCTGAGCAAATAATCCAAGAAGCTGGACTATATGAAGAAGTATGGGGCATCAGGATTGGAGGAAGATACTTTAACAACCTGTCTTATGCAGATGACACAACCTTGCTTGCTGAAAGTGAAGAGGACTTGAAGCACTCACCGATGAAGATCAAAGACTACAGCTTTCAGGATGGATTACACCTCAACATAAAGAAAACAAAAATCCTCACAAATGGACCAATAAGCAACATAATGATAAATGGAGAAAAGATTGAGGCTGTCAAGGATTTCATTTTGCATGGATCCACAATCAACACCCATGGAAGCAGCAGTCAAGAAATCAGATGATGCATTGCATTGGGCAAATCTGCTGCGAAGACCTCTTTAAGGTGTTGCAAAGCAAAGATGTCACCTTAAAGACTAAGGTACTGATCCAAGCCGTGGTGTTTTCCATCATCTCATATGCATGCAAAAGCTGGACAATGAATAAGGAAGACTGAAGAAGAAATGATGCCTTTGAATTATAGTGTTGGTGAAGAATATTGAATATATCACGGACTGTCAAAAGAATGAACGAATCTGTCTTGGAGGAAGTATAACCAGAATGCTGCTTAGAAGCAAGGATGGCAAGACTTCGTCTCATATACTTTGGACATGTTATCAAGAGGGATCTGTCCCTTGAGAAGAACATTATGCTTGGTAAAGTAGAGAGTCAGCAAAAAGGAGGAAGATTGTCAATGAGATGGATTGACATGTGGCTGCATAATGGGCTCAAGCATAGCACCGATCGATCATGAGAACGGCACAGGACCAGGTGGTGTTTTGTTTTGTTGTCCATAGGATTGCTATGTGTTGGAGCCCATTCGATTGTACCTAACAACATACTATTAAAATAAATTAAGGATGGATGATCAGCAGGTTAAGAGCAGTCTCCCTGACAAAAGCCATGATCTCTTGCTTGGTTTCCAAACTTGACCCTGTTTTGGATAAAGAACTCATTAATTGATGGAGAGACTGGGTCCCCAGAATGTTAATTTATAAAAGAACATAGATCAATTTACTCAGGTAAGTATACCCTGGTCAAATGGACATATCCAACATTTAAAGGAGTATTGGACACAGGATCCAATTTGACATCAGTATCTGTATACTTAATGCATCATCACTGACCCTCTTGTAGAGTGAGGATATATGAGAGCCAGGTGATAAATGGAGTAATTGCTAAGGTCTGACTCACAGTGGGACCACTGGTTCTGCAGACTCAGCTGGTGGTCATTTCTCCAGTTCCTGAATATATTCAATTGGAGTGGACATATTTAGTACATGGTACAAAACTCATACTGGATCTTTGACTTGTGAAATTAGACCTATTGTAGGGTGGAAAATTAAATGGAAGGCTCTGCAACCATCTTCACTGCAGCCAAGTTAGGAATTCAGAAACAATATCCTGTACCAAGAAAGACAGAAGAAATTAGTGCTACCTTTAAGGATGTAATAGATGCAGTGGTGATGGTCCCTATCATATCTCCATTCAATCCATCAGTCCTCTCTCTGCAAAAGCTAAATGGATTCTGGAATATAATGGTAGACTACCACAAACTTAAGCAAACAGTACCCTCAATTGCAGCTCCTAACTCATGTATGGTATCTTTTCTAGAGCAGATTAACATGGCCTCAGGTATGAGGACATTACATTAGCAAACGTCTTCTTTTCTTTCCTTATCAAAAAAGGAGAATAGTAAGAGTTTGCATTCACAATGGAAGTACTATAATTCACTTTTTTTTTTCTTTTTTGGCCAGGTATGTGTTAACTCATTTGCCCTTTGTCACGATATATTTCAAAAAGATCTTGAACATTTGGACTGTCCGCAAAACATCGCTTTGATCCACTACATCAATAACATAGTGTTAGTTGGGCTGTTTGAGCTGCAAGTGGCTAGTATGTTGGAAGCCTTTGTAAGACACATATGCTCAAGGGATCTGATATAAACCCTATGAAAATTCAGAGGTTTGTACATTAGTAAAGTTTTTTATGGATCTAGTGGTCAGTGGCTTTCTCTGATATTCCATTCAGAGTAAAAGACAAACTATTGCATCTTTTATCTTCCACCACAAAGACTAAAGTAAAATGCCAGGGAGGCCTCTTGAGGTCCTGGAAGTAGCATATTGCACACCTGGAAATACTTTGCTGGCCTATATACCATGTGAGGAGTCCTGGTGGTGAAGTGGTTAAGAGTTATGGCATGCTATGGCTGCTACCCCAAAGGTTGATGGTTAAAATCCACCAGCCACTCCTTGGAAACACTGTGGAGCAGTTCTACCCTGTTCTGTAGGGTCACTATGATTCAGAATTGACTCGATGGCAAGGGGCTTGGGCAGGCTATACCAGGTAACATGAGAAGCTGCCTGCTTTGTGTGAGGCCCAGAGCAGGAGAGGGCTTTGTAGCCAAGTTCAGGCTACAGTGCAAGCAATCCTGCCATTTAGGCCATAGGACTCATCATTCTTATGCTGCTACAGATATCAGTGATAGGCAAAGATGCTAGATAGAGTTTATGACTATCCCAGTGGGAGAATAAAAATGCAGGTATATGGAATTCTGGATCAAGGACATGCCATCTGCAATAGAGAATAATACAACTTTGGTCCTGGTAAAGGTAGAATGCTTGACCACGGACATTAAGTGACCATGTGTCCAGAACTTCCCAACATGAATTAGGTTCTGATTGATGTAGAAATGAATCCAGCCATAGGCCATGATAGATAGAAATGGTATATCCAAGATCACATATAAGCAAGACCAGAGAACACAAGAAAATGTATGAGCAGATAGCCCAAATCCATATTATCCACCACTGTTGTACCAGCACCCACCCCTCCCTTAGCTTATACATATTTCAGTATAATGATCCCCTATTGCCAGCTGATAGAAGAAAAAAAATCCAGGATCTGGTTTATAGTTAGGTCAGCTTGTTATGTGGGCATAAGCCAAAAATGGACAATAGCTGCATCGCAACCCTATTCAGTGGTGGTCTTGAAAGGTTGTGGTGAATAAGTCATCCCAATGGACAGAGTTATAGGTGTCTGTCTAGGAAAAAGTACAGCTAGAACACTTCTTAGAGGCAGGGATGGTGAAACTACGTCTCACATACTTTGGACATGTAGTCAGGAGGGATCAGTCCCTGGAGAGGGACATCATGCTTGATGTCTTAGTCATCTGGTGTAGTTATAACAGAAATACCACAAGTGGATGGTTTTAACAAAGAGAAGTTTATTCTCTCACAGTCTAGTAGGCTATAAGTCCAAATTCAGGGTGTCAGCTCCAGGTGAGGGCTTTTTCTGTCAGCTCTGGAGGAAGGTCCTTGTGATGCATCAGTCTTCCCTTGGTCTGGGAACATCTCAGCACAAGAATCTCAGGTCCAAAGGACATGCTCTGCTTCTGGCATTGCTTTCTTGATGGTATGAGGGCCCCATGTCTCTCTGCTTGCATCTCTCTTTTATATCTTAAAAGAGATTGGCTTCAAATACTATCTAATCTTGTAGATTTCATCAATATAACTGCTGCTAATCCATCTTATTACATCATAGTGATAGGATTTATAACACATAGCTGAAATCACCTCAGATTACAAAATGGTAGACAATTATACAATACTGGGAATCATGGCCTAGCCAAATTGACAGATATTTTTGGAGGATACATTTCAATCCATGACACTTGGTAAAGCAGAGGGTCACCAAAAAAGAGGAAGACCCTCAACAAGATAGATTGACACAGTGGCTGCAACAATGAGCTCAAGTATGACAAAGCTTGTGAGGACAGCACAGGACCAGGCAGTGTTTTGTTCTGTTATACATGGGGTTGCTATGAGTTAGAATCAACTTGATGGCACCTAACAACAACAAAAAATGGGTGTTGCACTTGTTTATCCACTGTATGAAAACAGGGAAGTGGCCTAGCTGGCTGGTCATAAACCTGGAGGGAGAAAACCTGGAAGACTGAGAATAAGGAGGTCTGAGATAGCTCTAATAGCAGAGATGGAGGTTATTCATGAGCCCAAAAGCATTGACACCCATTTACCAAGGCTTATATAGCTGATGTTGTTATATTGGCTCACAATGCCAATGTCCAACCTGTCAGCAACAAAGACTAATGCTGAGTCCTAATAGGGTGCCATTCTAGGAGGAGCCCAACTGGCTACTTGGTGGCACATTGACTACATTTAGTCCTTTCCAATTTAAGGGGACGACTATCAGTTCTAACAAGAATAGACAGACATTCTGTATGTGGACTGGCTAGTCCACATATTTTGTATGTAAACCAGCCATATAGTATTGCAGTGCCTCAGCCAACAGCATTATTCAAGGTCTTGAATGTTTCCAAAGAGGGGGCCCACTGTACAGCAAAAAAAGTGGGCTCATTAACATGAGTTCACTGTTTGTATCACATACTCTACTACCTAGAAGCAGTTGGCCTGATTAAATAATGGCCAGCTAAAAGCAGAGTGTTCTTGCCAGCATGGAGACAATGATTTGAGGATGAGGCATCATCCTCTAGGTTGCTCTATATACCTTGAATCAAAACATTTTATATGATGCTGTACTACCAGTAGGAAGAATATACTGGTTTGGAAACTAAGAAGTAGAAGCAGGAGTATGCCTCACTTATCACTGCCAAAAACTCAACAGGGGAATTTGGTCATCTAATCCCCATAACTCTAGATTCTGCAGGATCAAAAGTCCCTGTCTCCAAAGGGGACCACTTCAGCCAGGGAACACAGCAATAGCGATTATAAGCAATAGCTGTTCCCTGGGCACTTTACGCCCCTCATGTTCAAACAAGTAACTTGGCCTGGGTAATTGACCAGATCACCAGGAGGTAGGACCAAGACTTTGAACTGGTTTGTTCTTGTTTGAGCTTCTGCTGAAAATTTGCATTTCTACCCCAGATATACTGAATCAGAATCTACATATTAGTAAAATCGCCAGGCAACCTGAACCAGAATGAACTGGTTTGAAGCCCTGGGTAGGACTGATATTATTCAATGATGGCAGGGAAAATATATTTGGCATCTAGGGTACCTCTTGGTATTTTCTTGCTCAATTGTATTGGTGAATGGACAAGTGCAACAAATGGTGACCAAGAACTCAGACCCCTCAGGGATGAGGATCAGGATCATGCAACCAGGTAAGCTACCAAGACCAGCAGAGGTGCTACTTGAGGGTGAAAGGAATGTGGAATGGATGGTGGAATGTAGAATGGATGAAGAGGTCTGAAGGTCAGTTATAGTGGCCAGGACAATAGTTGGTCCCACTAAACTTCCTCTTCTAAGTTTTGTCCAGGAAGAAGGGCCACTGGAATTCTGGAGGAGCTGCTCTGGGAATGTGAATGAAGAAAGGAGTCATAGAGGTGCAAGAGGTAGACTGTGGTGGACACAGATTCTTGGAGTGCTGTTAGCAGACAGACTTTAGCTAGGAGCCTCTTCGAAAATTACCTCAGGTGCTGAGATCCACTTTTCCCAAGGTCATGCCCTCCTAAGGGTGATCCTCATTCAATGACTGATTAATAAGACAAGGGTAAAAACTTCTAAACATTTCAGCACAAAGCAAGGCAACTCTGGAGTACAGAATTCCTTATGTAGACAGCTAATACTATTGAGCTGGCAGCCCAATTTCTCCTTCAGCCCAGTTCTGCCCAATTCTACTTTCGTCCCTCTCCTTCCACAGGTGTTGGTCCCAAGGGCACTTCCTAATCCTGCACCTGTATGTTAAACTCTGTCTTAGATCTCTGTCCTGAGACCCCAGCCTGCAGTACTTGGTAACTGCTGCAAAACCTCTATAGAACTCTTGAGCATCCATTTTATACCAGACAGCAAATCTTTCCATCCCAGTCTCCAAAGTCCATTCTTGGTGCAAAGTGCCATGCTGCCCACCCAAGGTGCGGAATATACTATGAATTATGCCTTTGCTTTCTATGTGTCCCCATCAAGCTCCTGACAATGTTTCCTTCTCCAAAGTGTGATGTGAACCTATATTATTGAAGAAAGAGATTCTCTCATCTATATAGGTGTGATGAAATCTATGTAATCTATGTACAGTATCAGGATAAGTTACCTATCACCTTCTCCTTACTGCAAATCTATCAGGTGCATTATAGGTGTCTGAAGCCTTCCTTACATCTCAGCAAAAATAACTTTGGTGGCTTTGAAATTGAACCTAAAAACCTCAAAATGTATTCATTTATTCCTTCCATTTCTCAGGCTGAAAATTGACTCACTGTTCAAAGGAGAAGCAATACAAGCATCCCTTTTCAAGATAGTGCTATTTATTAAGTGTCTCTTTGTCTTAGGCTGGGTTCTCTAGAGAAGTAAAACCAGTAAAGTGTATAAATATATAGAGAGAGATTATATCAAGGAAACAGCTTACACGATTGTAGAGGCTAGAACGTCCCAAGTCCGTGGATAAGGGTGGAGGCCTCTTCCAAGTTACACAGCTGCAGAAGCTGGCAAGCCCAAGATTGGAAGGTCGGAGAGCAGGGCTCCCACTCACGGGCTGTGCAGATTGACAAATCCCAGGTTCGGCAGACAAGCTGAAAGCTCAAGTCCCAAGAAAGGGAGATGAGACGACAGGAAACAGCCACAGGATCCAGAGAGAGCAAAAAGCCAGAACATCTGCTTACATACAAATTCGGGCCACACCCCCAAGGAGACTCCCTTTCATCTGATTGGCTACTCACAGTATATTCAATCATGGGAGTGATTACATTAAAACATGGAGAATCATGGCCCAGCCAAGTTGACACACAATCTTAACCACACGCTTCTAAGCTTAGTTTGCATAATATTGTGAGTTAGGAGAAGTTCTCTTGAGCCTTCCATTCCTATCTCATTCAAATGAGAATTTATTACCAAATGTATTGAGAATAATTCTAGGTTTATAAATATTTTACATACATTTTCTTAAAAATCAGACACATGGAAAGCTTAGGCTGAACTTTTAATTTAGCAAGAATACAGGTTAGTATACTAACAGGCTACCAACCTTGAAGAGAAACAATATTGAATAAAATAATTTAAAATATATGTGTAACTGTTAATACAAATGATCAAATATTTCAGTGCTGACAGCTAAGGCATACCAGTTTCTATTATCTTAGAAACCTGAAAGAAGGGGTAAGGAAGAATAAATACAAGTTTAACCAAAGCCGAATATAGATGGCAAAAATATTTCCTTATGATACTTGAATGGGGTCATAGAATTTTATAAATTCAATTTACTCATTCATTTAATTCCTGTCTCAACTTTTAAATGAAATATTAGCCCTTATTTTATTTCAGAGCGTTATACATCTGGAGTGAGTTTTGGATAGATGTCAGAGAAAGAGGAGAGACTACAGGTTAAGTGGAACATAAAAAAAAGGAAAAAAAAAAAAAAAACCAAAACACCCAAACCAGCTGCAATTGAGTTGATTCTGATTCATGCTTATTCCATGTATGCAGAGCAGAACTGTTCCCCAGGATTATGTTGTCTTTAATCTTTAAGCAAATCACCAGGCCTTTCTTCTGTGGCACTGCTAAGTGGGTTTGAACCACCAATCTTGCAATTAGCAGCCAAGCACAAACCATTTGTGCTACCCAAGGACCTTAAAAAAAAGTTCTAAGGGAAGTCTGGAGTCCCTGAGTAGTGCAAACAATCAACATACTCAGCTGCTAAATGAAAGGTTGAGATTCGAGTACACTCAGAGATGCCTCAGAAGAAAGGCCTGGCGATCTATTTCCTAAAAATCAGCCATTGAAAACTCTATGGAACAGAGTTCTACTCTAAACACCTGAGTTTGCCATTAGTTGGAATCAACTTGAGGCAACTGGTAGGTAAGGAAAGCCCAATACGCAAGCTTTGGAGGAACGCCAAATGGAACGGGACTTAAAGCAAAACAAAAGTCTACCCAACAATGAGAAGTCAGTATATAACTGGTAATATTGTAATGCTTTAGAATATAAGCAGTGTATTAGAAAGCACACCACGTTCTTTACTGACCTTTTGAAAGAGGTATGTTTTAGTTCCACCAAGAGCTTAAACTATAAGTTTAAGATGCATAAGAAATTCCTAAATTGTAGACTATTATGATAATATTATGACATGAATGTTAAGAGTGTGAGTTGAAGTCTGGGCTCACTCTAGAGGGCTGTCTCATGGACAGAGATGAAAAGAAAGGAGGAGGCTTTGTGTCCTAAAACCGTGCCTTCCTAATTTTCTCAAACAGTATCCCAGTGTCAGAGGAAAGTAAGCAAACACCCACGTAGCTTGGGAGCAGATCCAAGAAACCACCAATGTGAAAAATATTTTTGAAGTCTCCTTTTTTATTTTAATAATTCATTTGATTTTTGCAGTGTGTAAGATATTATTATTTTTGTATATTATTATTTTTGTATAAGAAAACTGTATTATAGTGCTTAGTGCTGAGTAAAATTGATTCTCTGGAAAACCGTGCCCAGTTTGTCCAGCTGTTGCATAGACTCCCTTGTACAATGGTTCTGGGGTATGAACACCCTACTTTGGAAACAATGGACCTAGAGATTCCTGAGTTGCACTAGACTCCAGGAGCTGTGTGAGATGGAGACTCACAGTTACAGTGCTTATTAGCTATTTAATCTTACACAGTTGAGACTATTTTTCAGTAAAGTTGTAAAACCCATAATACAAACTTTCTTAAAAGACTGCTCTAGGACCTTGAACTCATTTGAACTCTCTGTGATGATTTCTGTGTATCTTAGAATTATAAAATTCTGTCATTCTAATTTCAAAATTAAGACTCTTTGGCTCTCATTAGTTCATGGAGATCCAAATTTAATCCAAATATGGATGAGTCAAGACAACATTCTTAGTGGAAAAAGCTTCAGAAAACTATTCAGAAGACTTGAGTTTTGTTCTCAGTGTTACCGTTTAATAGCTATGCAAACTTGGACCAATAACTTAATGCTTTTGAGACTCAGTTTCTCTATTGCAAAAGGCAGTTTGTCTCCTGTTACCGGCAGGGAACTTGTGAAAGTGAAATGAAATAATAGGTATGGAACTTTCCAGTGCTCATTCCACCATGCAGCATTGCCCTAAATCCTCTGTTTCTAGAGTTTAATGAATTTTAAGGCAGTATTATAAAATTGCTTTCTGAAATCCTTGTATTCATAAACTGCTTTATCACCAGTCAGATATCAGAGGCGTATTTCTCCCCAGGAAAAGAATTTAAATTGCTTACTGTTTTTACCTGCTCTCTTGTTTTCATTATTTCTACTTTGAAGTTGTGCTGCTGGCCAAGAAGATAAGGTGTAGGGTTTCGAATTAGACTGACTCTTCACTATTTTCAATGCTGGAAAAATGATAACACTATGAAAAAAGGCAGAGTTTAAATCATGTTATATTTAACTTTAAAATTATATTCATACTTATATATAAAAAAGATACCATTTCAATATTGGAAGTTATATGGAGCAATAAAAGCAAATTATAATAAGTTCAGTATCCATATTCTTAAACATATACTTCTCAGTTTCTAATTGCTCCCTCTCTGTGATACAACATAAATTCTATCATCTATTTGATGCAAAAGATCTCACCAAAGCAGAGCCGTTTTCTTTAGCTTTTTGTTTTTTATTCCCCAGCACAGAGGAAACAACTGTTTTGTTTTGAATTGCTTATTCTATTAAAATAAATATTATTTTCTGCTTAACAAATTACAAAAGTAATAGAGTAAGTTACTAAAAATAATTTGAAAGCAAGATGATCTACATATAATTCATGGTTTTAGGGTAATCTATGACATGATGGGGGGCAGTGGTGGCTCAGTGGTAGAATTCTCCCTTCTGTGTGGCAGACTCGGGTTCAGTTCTCATCCAATGCACCTCATGGACAGCCATCACCCATCTGTCAATGTGGCTTGTGTTTTGCTATGTTGCCAAACAGGTTTCAGTGGAGCCTGCAGACTAAGATGGACTAGGAAGAAAGATCTGACAACTTACTATTGAAAATCAGCCAGTGAAACCCTGCAAGTCACAGTGGCTTGATCCCCAGCCACATTCATGGGTATAGTGCTGGACAGGGCAGTATTTCATAACATTGTGCATGGGAGTTGGAGGTGACTCGACGGCATCTAACAACAGAAACAAGACACGATAATTAACTCACTTACAATAAAAAAATTATCCCCAATAAGATTAGTTATATATTTGGGATAAAGAAACTTCTTTGAGAATTTAAAGTTGGGGTTATTTTCATTAGCTTTCAGTGTCTTATATAATGAAGTAAACTTTTTACATAAACTCATACCAATTTCACTACTTTTAGTTACTATCAGTACTAAGTAATAAGGAAAGGTTGCATATGCACCTGTACGGAAACTGTTTTAATCCTGTTTGTTACAGAGCAGACTTTAGTTTAATGGCTATTTATTGTCAATCCTAATATGAAAAAATTTAATTACTGATTTGTCAGCCAGAAATATTTGTCAATTTGATTTGACTGTAAGGCAGTTCTGCCTTTAAATATGTACCTTACTTTGACGTCAAAAATGTCATTGCACTAAAGCTCCAGTACTTTTTAAAAGGACAGTTGTGATGCAAGAATTAGTGCCAATTCTGCATCAATTTCTTAAGTTAACTTTTTGAGTATTGGTATTGGTATTATATTTTGTAATTTGTGCAGTTTTTTTGTGTGTAAGGTCTTCATTTGAAACCCAAGGATCACAACCTTATTTAATATCATAGTTTTTCAGTATCTACTTTCAGCATAATTGGGGGTAGTAAACCAAGAGAAGAGGAAGCTAGTCTGTACGCCTTTCTGAGTGTAACTCATGCAAGTATAATTGCACTGTTTTAGATACTGCTGTATAACAAAATACTTCCAAAAATTTAGCAACTTAATACAACAAAAATATATCATCTCACAGTTTCTGTGAGTTGAAATTTGTGAGCAGCTGTGGTGGCTGGTTAAGATTTAGGGTCTGGACTTCTGGGCAACATGGCACTATAGACAGAAGCACTATGCTGTCCCTCCACAGCAAAGATCTGAAAAACTAAGTCAAACAGAGACAAATGTCAATCCTGAAACTCTAAGCATCAAATGAATAGATAAAGAACTCAGCCAAGCACTGAATGGAATACAAAACTCACAGAGAACAGAGTGAGGAGAGATACATGCAGAGGTCCCCTATCAGCTAATGCAGCACGGATCTGTCATTTTGGACTCCTGTCAGAGATCATTGAACAGGGAGTATGGGAAAGCAGCTTCACAGATCTCCCAGCAGGAGACAGAACAACCAGTAACTAGTGATATATGCTTTCCCACCCCCTACCCTTCTTCACCCCCACTCGGTCTCCTGTGCTTCCTGTGGCCACAGTCTCTTGGCTGGAAAACACCAGCTTCATCCCTGTGTCATTGGACTCGACTTGCCCGCACTGGCTGGCTCTCTGAGTGCCATTTGTTGATTGCTGGTGTTACTTTTTTCCTCTTCTTTTGGTTTCTTCCATACCTCTCACCACCTCCCCCTCCTTTCTCTCAAATACCTGGCTCCATGTGTCATCTTTCTTCTTCCTGAAAGTCCGTGAAACACCACTCAACTGTGAAACTGCTTCCCGGCCCATGCTGCCAGGCTAGTGGGGTCCCTGGGGGCTTTTTTTGTTTGTTTTCAATTGTTCTGTTTCAATTTGTTTGTTTGTTTTCTTTTCTTTCCTCAGCTTGGGAGCCCCTTCTACCCAGGCAGTACTGCGTGGCTTGGTAGCTACTCCCTCAGTCTGCACAGCCATGCAGTGGGATCCCTGGGAGCATTTCTTTTTCGGTTTTTTTTTTTTTTTTTTTGGCTGGTTTTGTTTTCTTTTCTCCCTTTTTCTCTTTTTGTCTCTTCATTTATCAGTTTCCTGTCTCTGTATACTTACCTTCTCTTCCTGTCTCCTAAATACCAGGTGCTGTCTGACACCTCTATGCCTTCAAGCCAGGCTGTACTTCATGGCCTGGGAGCAACTTCCCCACTCCTTACAGCCACACTGGTGGGATCCCTGGGGGATTTTCTTTTATTTCTTTTTTTCCCTAATTTTTATTCATTCTTTTTCTTCTTTTATCCTTTTCCCTTTTGGTTTTACTCCATTTCTCAGTCTCTCATCTATCCACTCCATCGGCAATCTCCCTTAGCAATCTTTTTTGTTTGTTTGTTTGCATGTTTTTTAATCCTGTTCCTCTCTCCTCTTTCCCATACTCATCTTAGCTCCACATATCACAACCCCCCTCTTCCTGTCTACCTGCACCGTGCAATGAGCATCACACCACCAAGCAGCACAGGCCTGGCCTACTGGAACCTACCTGCATGGATTCCTGGCCCACTCTGTCAGCACTAGTATGTGCCACAAACAACCCATCCCAGTATCTCCCCTTCAGCTGGACATGCCCTCCTGTACATACCTGAGGGACTGACTGCCCATTAGAGAAGGAGGCAAAAAGTATCATGCACACAGATGAGCAAACAAAGAATGCACAGCTTGCCTGCTCAGATATAACCAAACAAAACAAAAAAGAAGGATGAAACAAACAAATCTGCAATCAATAAATGAGGAAAATAACTACTGAATGTCCAGAAGACAGCAGACAATATCAAAACATGAAAAAATAGGTCAAAAATAGGTTCCAGTAGGTGTTCAAAATAAAACACATATGACTTTCTGGTAGAAGAAAATGCACTAGAACTACCTGATAGTGAATTCAAATCTCTAATACTCAGAATTATCCAAGAGTTGAAGCAAAAGGGAAAAAATGAGGAAAAAATAGACAAATTGATACAAAAGGCAGACAAATTTATGGAAAATACAGAAAAAAATAATGGAAGAATTCAGGAAAATGAAACAGGAACAAAATGCTAAAATAAATTTACAACCAAAATCATATAAAAACAACAATTAGAAATCCAAAAGATAAACAACAAGATCAGAAATGGGCAGTGTCATAGAAGGGGTGAAGAGCAGATTTGAAATGATGAAGAACAGGATCAGCGAAACTGAAGACGAACACTTGGATACAACTCTGAGGAAAAATCAGAAAAACTTACAAAGAAAAATAAAGAAGCCCAGAGAATTATGTGGAATATGATCAAAAGCAAAAATTTTCAAGTGATTGGAGTTCCAGAATGGGGGAGAAAACAGAAAACACAGAGAGGATCATTGAGGAACTGCTGACAGAAATCTTCCCCAATATTATGAAAGATAAAAAGCTGATCATCCAAGAAGTTCAATGAACCTGATATAGAATAAACCTCAAAAGAAAAGAAAATCACCAAGGCATATCATAATCACTCTCGCTAAAACCAAAGACAAACAAAGAATCTCGAGAGCAGCTCAAAGACAAAAAAAAGTGACATACAGGAGAAACAATAAAACTAAGCTCGGATTATTTGGCAGAAACCATGCAGGTGAGAAGGCAATGGGATGACATATATGAAATCTTGAAAGAAGAAAAATTGCCAGCCAAGAACAATATATACTGCAAAACTGTCATTCAAATATGTTGGTGAAATTAGGACATTACCAGATAAACAGAAATTAATAGACTACGTAAAAACCAAACGAAACTTACAAGAATTATTAAAGGGAGTCCTTCAGTCTGAGAACAAACAACATCAGACCACAGGCTGAATCTAGGATGCAGGATCATACCAGACAGATACCAACCTAGGAAATGAACTCTCAAGGACTATCCAAAACCAAAACAATTACAACAGAGAACCAGAGAGGTTAATCTGTAAATGAAAACAACATCAGAACAATAAAACAGGGAATAAATGTTGGTGTAAGTATAGAACTTTCTAATGGAGAGGAAAGCAAGGCAATACCAAGTAATAACCGACTGGTTCAAACCTAGGAATACAGGGTAAATTTCAAGGTAACCACAAAGAAAGTTAACAAACTTACTGATCAAAATAAAGAAGAAAAACATACAACCTCAGTATAAACAAAACTTACAGAAACAAAAGAAATGAAAAAAATATTCACAAACAAAAGGAGTTCAGCACAGGATAGTAAGAGAAACAAAGAAAACATCAGCACCACAAAGAAAAGCACTACAAAATGACAGCAATGAACTCACACCTATCAATAATTACATTGAATGTAAATTGCCTAAATGCACCCATAAAGAGACTGAAAGTGACAGAATGGATTAAAAAACAGCATCCATCAATATGCTGTCTACAAGAGACACACCTTAGAAACAAAGATGTAAGTTTATTAAAAATAAAATGATGGAAAAAAACACATCAAGCAAACAGCTACCAAAAAACAGCATGAGTGGCAATACTAATCTCAGATGAAATAGACTTTAAAACAAAATCCAGCATAAAATACGAAGAAGGACACTATATAATGATTAAGGGGACGATCCTTCATGAAGGAATAGACATAATAAACATGTATGCACCCAATGACAGGGCTCCCAAATACATAAAACAAACTCTAATAGCACTAAAAAGAGAAATTGACAGTTCCACAATAATAGCAGGAGACTTCAACACACCACTCTCAGTAATGAACAGAAAATCTAGAAAGAAACTCAACAAAGATACAGAAGACCTAAAGGGCACAATCAGTCAACTTGACCTCATAGGCATATATAGTACATATCTTTGACAAAGTACATGGAATATTCTCCAGAATAGACCCCCGTCTTAGGCCACAGAGCAATCCTCAGCAAGATCCAAAATGCTTAGGTAATACAAAGTATCTTCTCTGATCACAACACCATCAAGGCAGAAATTAACAACAAGAAGAGCAAGGAAAAAAATCAATTACATTGAAACTGAATAACACCATGCTTACACATCACTGGGTAATAGAAGAAATCAGAGAGGGAATAAAAAATACCTGGATTCAAAGGGGAATGAAAAGATATCACACTAAAACTTTTGGGACAAAGCAAAGGCAGTCCTCAGAGGACAATTTATAGTGATAGATACACACATCAAAAAAGAAGAAAGGGACAAAATCAAAACATTAACTACACAACTCAAACAAATTGAAAGAAAGCAGCAAAAAAAAAAAAAAAAAAATCCCACAGCCACCAGAAGAAAGGAAATAATAAAAATCAGAGCAGAAATAAATGCAATAGAGAATAGAAAAATAATACAAAGAATCAACAAAACCAAAAGTTGGTTCTTTGAAAGAATCAACAAAATTGACAAACCACTGGCCAGACTAACAAAAGAAAAACAGGAAAGGATGCAAATAACCCATATAAGAAATGAAATGGGTGACATTACAACAGACCCAACTGAAATAAAAAGGATCATCACAGAATATTATGAAAAACTATACTCCAACAAATTTGAAAACCTAGAGGAAATGGATAAATTTCTAGAAACACACTACCTGCCCAAACTACCACAAAGTGATGTTGAAAATCTGAGCAGACCTGTACCAAGAGAAGAGTTTGAAAAGGTAATAAAAAAACTCCCAACAAAAAAACCCCTGGCCCAGATGGCTTCACCAGAGAATTCTACCAAGCATTCAGAGAAGAGCTTATACCAGTACTACTCAAACAAATTCAGAACATAGAAAAGGAAGTGATACTTCTGGATTCATTTTATGAAGCCAACATAATCCTGATACAAAACCAGGCAAAGATGCCACAAAAAAATAAATTATAGACCAATATCTCTCATGAATATAGATGCAAAAATTCTCAACAAAATTCTAGCCAATAGAATCCAGCATCATATCAAAAAATAATACACCACAACAAAGTAGGATTCATATTAGGTATGCAAGGATGGTTCAACATTACAAAATCGATCAACGTAATCCACCACGTAAATAAAAGGAAAGAAAAGAATCACATGATCATCTCAACTGATGCAGAAAAGGCATTCAACAAAGTCCAACACTCATTCATGATAAAATCTGTTGATAAAATAGGTATAGAAGGGAAATTTCTCAGCATAATAAAGGGCCAACATAATTTTTAATGGAGAGAGGCTGAAAACATTCCCCTTGAGAATAGGAGCAAGACAATGAAGCCCTTTATCACCACTCCTATTTAACACTGTGCTGGAAGTCCTAGCTAGAGCAATAAGGCAAGAAAAAGAAATAAAGGCATCCAAATTGGTAATGAATTAGTTAAACTGTCCCTGTTTGCCGATGATACGCTACTATACATAGAAAATCCTAAAGACTTCATGAGACAACTACTAGAATTAATAGAAAGTTTCAGCAGAGAGCAGGATACAAGATAAACATACAAAAATCGTTAGATTTGTATACACCAATAAACAGAACTGTGAAGAGGAAATCTGGAAAATAATACAATTTATAATAGCCCCTAAAAAATAAAATACTTAGGAATAAATTTAACCAGGGATGTAAAAGACCTATAGAAAGAAAACTACAAAACACTACTGCAATAAACCAAAAGAGACCTACATAAATGGAAAAAACATACCATGATCATGGATAGGTAGACTCAACATTTTGAAATGAGAATTCTACCCAAAGCAATTTACAAATACAGCGAAATCCTGATCCAAATACCAACAACATTCTTTAAAGAGATGGAAAAAATAATCATTAACTTTATATGGAAAGGGAAGAATCCCCAGATATGTAAAGCACTATGGAAGAAGAATAAAAAAGTAGGAGGACTCACACTACTTGACCTCAGAACCTACTATACAGCTACGGTAGTCAAAACAGCCTGGTACTGGTACAATGACAGATACATTGACCATTGGAACAGAATTGAGAACCCAGATGTAAATCCATCCACCGACAGTCACCTGATCTCTGATGAGGGCCCAAAGTCCATCAAATGGGGAAAAGACAGTCTTTTTAACAAATGGTGCTGGCAAAACTAGATGTCCATCTGCAAAAAAATGAAATAGGATGCATACCTCACACCATATACAAAAATTAATTCAATATGGATCAAAGACCTAAATATAAAGCTAAAACCTATAAAGTTCATAGAAGAAAAAATAGAATCAATGCTAGAGGCCCTAATACACAGCATTAAGAGGATAAAACCATAACCAACAACACACAAACTCCAGAAGATAAGCTAGATAACTTGGATCTTCTAAAAAGTAAACACTTATGCTCATCAAAAGACTTTACCAAAAGAGTAAATAGAGAACCTACAGACTGGGAAAAATTTTCTGAACATTACAAGTCAGACAAAGGTCTAATCTCTAAAATCTACAAGAAAATCCAACAGCTCTACAACAAAAAGATAAATAATCTAATTAAAAAATGGACAAAGGAAATGAACAGACACTTCACCAAAGAAAACACTCAAGCAGCCAACAGACACATGAGAAAATCCTCACTATCACTAGCCATTACAGAAATCCAAATTAAAACCACAGTGAGATACCATCTCACCCCAGCATTACTGGCATGAATTAAAAAAAAAAAAAAATGGAAATAACAAAAGTTGGGGAGCCTGTAGGGAGATTGGAACTCTTATGCACTGCTGGTGGGAATGCAAAACGATACAACCATTTTGGAAAATGATATGGCGCTTTCTTAGAAAGCTAGAAATAGAAATACCATATGATCCAGCAATCCCACTCCTAGGAATATACCCTAGAGAAATAAGAGCCGTCACACAAATAGACTTATGCACACCAATGTTCATTGCAGCATTGTTCACAATAGCAAAAAGATGGAAACAACCTAGATGACCATCAACAGATGAATGGATAAACAAACTATAGTACATACACACAATGGAGTATTATGCAAAGATAAAGAACAACAATGAATCTGTGAAGCGCTTATAACACGGTTGAAACTGAACGACATTATGCTGAGTGAAATAAGTCAATCACAAACGGACAAATATTGTATGAGACCACTACTGTAAAAACTCATGAAAAAGTTTAAACAAAAAGAAACAATCTGTTGGTTACGAGGGATGGGCGGGGTTGTGCGGGAATACTAAATACACGATAGATAAGTGGTAACTTTGGTGAAGGGTCAGACAGTACACAACACTGGGGAAGGCAGCACAACTTGTACAAGGAAAGATCATGGAAACTCCATAGACACATCCAAACTCCCTGAGGGACCAAATTGCTGGGCAGTGGGCTGTGGCGACCATGTTCTTGGGGAACATCTAGCTCAACTGGCATAACACAGTTTATAAAGACAATGTTCTACCTTCTACCTTGGTGAGTAGTGTCTGGGGTCTTAAAAGCCTATGAACAGCCATCTAAGCCACTCCACTGGTCTCACCCCTTTGGGAGCAAGGGAGAATGAAGAATACAAGATACAAAGGAAAGATTAGTCCAAAGCACTAATGGGCCACAACTACCATGGCCTCCACCAGACTGAATCCAGAACAACTAGATGGTGCCCGACTACCACCACCGAATGCTCTGACAGTGATCACAACAGACAGTCCCAGACATAGCTGGAGAAAAATGTCTAACAAAATTATAACTCACAGAAAATGACCAGACTTACTGGCCTGACAAAGACTGGAGAAATCCCTAGAGTATGGCCCCCAGACACCTTTTTAGCTCAGTAATGAAGTCACTCCCAAGGTTCAGCATTTAGCCAAAGATTAAACAGCCCTATAAAACAAAACAAGACTAATGGGGCACAACATTCCAGGGACAAGGACTAGAAGGCAGGAGGGGACAGGAAAGGTTAAGAAGGGACAGTGTTAACATGTTGTGGGGTTGTTAACCTTTGTCATAAAACAATATGTGTACTAACTATTTAATGAGAAACTATTTGTTCTTTAAACCTGCATCTAAAGTACAAAAAAAAAAAAAAAAAAGATACAACTTAAAAAAAAAAAAAAAAAAGATTTAGGGTCTGTGGTAGTCATAATTCTGAGATTGTCTCCCTTATCCCTGCCCCCTGGTATCCACACCTTTGTGTAAACCACTTCTAACTAATGGGTTATGTCAAAGTTGAAAGGATTTAAAAGATGTAAATAAAGTCCCTCATCTGTTGATTTGAAGTTAAGAAAAGGGAGTTAAACTGGGTGGGCCTGATGTAATCAGATTAGCCCTTTAAAAGAGAAGAAGCAAGCCACCATGAGTTCTGTAGCTGCAAGGAAATGAATACTGTGATGTTTAATGTTATGGCTAGGCTATGATTCTCAGTGGTTTGGGAAATTCTATGTAATCACCTTCCATTTTACGACCGATATGGGCAGCCAAACAGTTGAAGAGGAGTTTCCTTGGGGGTGTTGCAAGCCTGCCAGTATATAAATAGATGTTCTGGCAAAGCAATCCTCTTGTCATCTGACCTCTACTTCTTGGGACAAAAGCCAGCAGAGGCTTCCAGCCTGTTGCCTGGCCTGCAGATTTCGGATTCACCAGCCCCTGCAACCCTGTGAGCCAGCAGAGGTCTTTAGCCTGTTATCTGACTCGTAGATTTGGGGCTTTCCAGCCCCCATATTTTTGTGAGCCATTTCTTCACAATTGCATGAGCCATTTCCTTGAAATAAACTTCTCTCTGTATATATTTATATACATTTCACTGCTTTTACTACCCTAGAGAACCTGGACTAACACAAATACTGTCAACAATAGTAAGACCTTGAAGAGTACACCCCAAGCTCCAGAAAGGAATGCAGCCCAGCCACCCATTTGATATCAATATTGTGTGACCCTTAGCCTGGACTCCCGATCCATGGAAACTGTGAGATAATAAATGTATGTTGTTTTAATATGCTAAATATGTGGTAATTTCTTACACAGTAATAGGAAACTCCCACTCATAGAGACCTTATAGGACACGGTAGAACTGCCCATGGAGTTTCCAAGGAGCAGCTAGTGGATTCTCACTGCCAACCTTTTGGTTAGCAGCCATAGCTCTTAACCACTACACCACCAGGGCTGGAATCGACTTGAGGACAATAGGTTTGGTTTGGTTTAATAGAAAACTAATACAGGTTTTTTCCTGAAACTGTAGTCAGGCTATCACCTGGGGTTGTAGATATCTGAAGTCTTGACTGGGGCTGGTGGATTCTCTTTTAAAATAGTCCATTCACATGGCTGTTGGCTCAAGGCATCAGCTCATCCCCATGCGAACCTCTCCACTGAACTGCTTGAGTACCCTGATAGCACAGGAACTAGCTTCTAATGTTGGAGTGATAGCTCATCACATCTGCAATTCTACGGGCTAAAAGTGACCCACTAAATCCATCCCACGCTTAAGGAGAGGGGAACTAAGCTCCAAGTAAGGGGAGGAGTATCAAGGAATTTGTGGACATGGTTTTAAAACCACCAAACACATTTTTAGCTTTTCGTCTCCTTGGATTTCATACAGGCTTGGAGAATTAGCCATTTTAGGAGTACAATTTAATTTATAAAATTAGCAAGATTGTGGTCCAGCAAAAATTTCTATTTGGAGATTTTCCCCTATACTATTCAGTTGTCAGCTGTGCTTTTGTGTATATTCATATGACATGGTGACTTTTTTCTTTCTTATAGTTTCTTCAGATTAACTTGACCCAAGTAGTTCCATTAAAGTAATGTTTCCATCTCAAGTGATTCACTTAGCTGGGGAGACAAGTTCACCTGTCAGTGAAAATGAGGAGGGAGTAAGGCTTCAGGGTGTGGATGGAGGTGGCAATGAGAGTTGTTTCATAATTTTTCTAGCTATAAGAATGAGTTTTTAATTTTTTTTTAACTCAAAAGCATTGCACATACATAATTGAATGATTGAAATTTGCTATAAATTCTAGATTTATCAGTTTTCACAAAGAAAATGTATAGACATTAAAGTATATAATAAACATACTCATTGGTACAAATAAAGCATATTACCTGAGTGAGGAATTTGCTAGTTTAATTTCTCTAAACCATGTTTTCACATTAGGAAATTAAATATTTTCTATTCCTCAGAGTTCAAGATCTGTGGCATTACAGAAATTAATGTATTTTTTTCCTTAATAAAGAACTTTATGTCTCTAGAGTGTAATACAGTTTGACTTGAAACTAAATGTTAACATTTGGGAGCTTCTATTCAGTTTTGGATGCTAGTTTAATTTGCCTATATTCATTTATTCATTCATTTGGAAAATATTTAATAAGCACCTAATCTGAGTAATAAGGGGGCTATGGTGATTTAGTGGTAGAATTCTTACTTTTCATGCGGGAGACCTAGATTCAACTTATGGCCAATAAACCTCATGCACAGCCACCAACCTTCTGTTAGTGGATGCTCGTGTATTGCGATGATGCCGAATTGGTTTCAGCAGAGATTCCAGACCAAGATGAACTAGGAAGAAAGGTCTGGTGACTTACTTCTGAAAATCAGCCAACAAAAACCATATGGATCACAATGGTCCAATGTGCAACCAATCATGAGGATGGTGCATGAACCAGGGGCCAACTTGAGGGCAGTAACAACAACAACAAATCTGGGTAACAAGTGTGAGGACACTTGTTGTTAGGTGCCATCGAGTCAGCTCTGACTCACAGCAACCCTATGAACAATGGAACAAAACATTGCCCAGTCCTGTGCCATCCTCACAATCATTGCTACTTTGAGCCCATTGTTGCAGCCATCATGTCAATCCGTCTCATAGAGGGTTTTCCTGTTTTTCACTGACCCTTTATCCTCCCAAGCATGATGTTCTTCTCCAGGGACTGGTCCCTCCTGATAGCATGCCCAAAGTACATGAGATGAAGTCTCACTGCCCTTGCTTCTAAGGAGCATTCTGGCTGTACTTCTTTTAAGACAGATTTGTTCGTTCTTTTGGCAGTCCATATTCAATATTCAATATTCTTCGCCAATACCACAATTCAAAGGCATCAATTCTTCTTTGGTCTTCCTTATTCATTGCCCAGTTTTGCATGCATATGAGGTGATTGAAAATATGACTTGGGTCAGCACCTTAGACTTTAAGGTGACATCTTTGCTTTTCAACACTTTGAAGAGGTCTTTTGCAGCAGATTTGCCCAGTGAAATATGTCATTTGATTTCTTAACTGCTGCTTCCATGGGCATTGATTGTAGATCTAGGTAAAATGAAGTTCTTGACAGTTTCACTATTTTCTCCATTTATTATGATGTTGCTTCTTGGTCCAGTTGTGAGGATTTTTGTTTTCTCTATGTTGAAGTGTAATCCGTGCTGAAGACTGTGGTTTTTGATCTTAACCAGTAAGTGCTTCAAGTCCTCAAGGTTGTGTCATCTGTGTAAGACAGGTTGTTAATGAGTCTTCCACAAATCCTCATGCCACATCCTTCTTCACCTAGTCCAGCTTCTTGGATTATTTGCTCAGGGTACAGATTAAATCAGTATGGTGAAAGGATACAACCCTGACACACAACTTTCCTGATTTTAAACCATTTAATATCCCCTTGTTCTGTGCCTCTTGGTCTAGGTACAGTTTCTGCATGAGCTTAATAAAGTGTTCTGGAATTCTCATTCTTCACAATGTTATCCATGATTTGTTATGATCCACCCAGTCAAATACCTTTGCATAGTGAATACAACATGGGCAAACGACTTTCTGGTATTCTCTGCTTTCAGCCAAGATCTATCTGACATCAGCAACGATATCCCTTGTTCCACATCCTCTTCTGAATCCAGCTTGAACTTCTGGCAGTTCCCTTTTGATCTATTGCTGCAACTGCTTTTAAATGATCTTCAGCAAACTTTTACTTGTGTATGAGATTAATGATATTGTTCGATAATTTCTGCATTCTGTTGGATCAGCTTTCTTTGGAGTGGGCACAAATATGGATCTCTCTCATTCAGTAGGCCAGGTAGCTGTCTTCCAAATATCTTAGATGCTAGGGATACCTATATGATAGATTTTTTTTCTCTTCAAAAAAATTATGTTCATGGTGCAGTAAGAAGATAAGAAGAGCACCTTGATCCATCAAGGTGCAGTGGGAAAGGGTTGGCAGAGAATAGGCACACTAAATGAGTTCAGAAGCAGAGGTAATAGTTTATAAGCAAATTAACACTGTAAGGGCATTCAGGCAGAAGGAAGATAATGTGCTAAGTTGTGGATGAGGAAGAAACTTAAATAGAAATTGTTAATGGAGAATGTTGGGAGATGCAACTGAAAAGCCAGTTAAATATCAGGTCACAGGTCTCTGGGTATAACAAAAGAAGCAATTTTTTTTTTTTTTTTGATAATGGTCATTTTGAAAGTAAAAAAAAAAAAATGATAAAATGTTCTCACTTTTCTAGTCTAGAGTTGCTGTGCTATTTGATGAAGAAGGACTAGTGCACATTCTGTCAACAGATTATATTAATCTGGAGTCAAACGAATTAGAAACAACCCACCAAATACTAAATTGAATAAGAAGTATTGATATTCACTTTGATAAATGAGCTACACTATGAAATGGGCACCTTTGTTCTTGGAAACTGCCATGTACTTAAATTTAAAGGCTTGCTTGACAGTCACAACCAGCTGTTATCATTTGTATTAGTTCCTGGGGCTGCTGTAAAAAATTAGACAAATTAAGTGACTTAAACAACAGAAATTCAATCTCTTACTGAAGTCTGAAGTCAAGGTGTAGGCAGTATCATACTCCCACAGAGGCTCTAGAGGAGAATTCATTCCTTGTCTCTTCCAGCTTCTGGCAGCTGTTGGCATTCCTTGGCTTGTGTCAGCATCTCTCCCTGCTTCATCTTTATATTTACTTATTCTCTGTGTATATGTATGTCACACTCCCTCTGCCTCTCTCTTATGAGATTGCGTTTAGGTCCCACCTGGGATAATCCAGGATAAATTCCTCCATCTCTGAAGATCCTTAATTTAATCATACAGTTTGCCATGTAAGGTGATATTCACAGATTCCAGGGATTAGGACATGAACCTATCTTTGGTGCCACCATTCAGCCCACTACATCATTTATCTACAATCCTCACCTTTTATTTAGTTATTCATTCACTAGTTATTTATCTGATATTTGCAAAATAATGGGTTCTGCTCTATGTTCAGTGGATATAGAAGTGAATAAAACAAAGTTTTAACCCTTTTGGAAAGAAGAGACACAAACAAATAAATACATCATGCATGTTGATAATTGCCAAGAAGTATACTAAGCAAACAAAAGAAATAGAAGCAGTGCTTGGTTAAGTTATTGTTTATATAGAAAGGTCAGGGAAGGCATCACAGAGAAGGTTACATATGATAAGAATTCTGAATTAAGTAAGTGTTCAAGGCAGAAAGAAAAAAAAAGTTCAAAGACCCCAATGTAGAAGGATCCATGGTGTAGTACAGAAATAGCAAGGTGGCCAGTGGGGCTAGAGTGGAGTAAGTGAGGGGAAGAATAATAGAAGTTGAGTTGAGGAATCTAATGGGCACCAGTTCTTCAAGGATCCTGCAGGACTCACAATGGATTTGGTTTTTACTTCGAGCAAGAAGGGAAGCCACAAAAAGTTTTTGGGCAGAGGGCTGACATTTTCATTTTAAAAGGATCCCATATACTCCTTCTGCTTTGTTGAGAATCAGACACTAAGGGTCAAAACAAAGAGTCTGGTTAAAAGCAGGCAATAGATTATGTTAGCTTAGGTTATGGTGGTAGCCATGGAAGTGTTGAGGGTTGTCTGGATTCTGGATGGTAGAAGGGGAGAAGACCAGTCTGGAAATATATATTTGGGAGTTTTCAGTGTAAAGATGATAACTCAAGCCACACATTTTCATTAAAACACCTAGGGAGTAGATGTAGATAACAAAAATGAGAGGTCCAGAATTGGGCCATTTGTGTTTACTCTTCACTATATTTAATGATTTTGGTTAAAGCAAAAAGTAAGATTCCTTTTTTATAAAATTTAGAGCACCCAAAGTACTCATATCAGGAAGAAGTAATGATGTTTCAATGAGCAGCATTAAATCAGGAACATTAGAGGTCTTCAGTCTTTTCAACTCCTGTGTAAGATAATATGCTAGATTGTCTGTTGTCAATTTGGCATCACACTACTTCCTTCTACGGTGTCATAGAACTAAATTTGCCAGAATTTCCTTCCCTGAATGGTTCTAGTGTAGAGTTGGCCAATAAGAGAAACTCTGATGTGGAAGAGAAGAAGAGCCCATTTTCTCTGGACGCGTTTGGGTCACACTCATGGGAACATAATGAACTTGAATTTTTCAGTACTTCCGGGGGATCTCCTGTAATCATCTACTTCAGTGCTGTAAACAGCTGGTATTGAAGGCTGCAGCATCTTAAGAGTCACTTGCCTTAGTTCTGCAGACCAAAATAGTTGGTTGAAGATTTCTGCAGGTTCTGAAAATTTTCAGCAGATTCTCAGCCAGTTTTTGAAATATGCCTACTATGCTACTGCAGGTTGGTGTCATTGTAATGGTTTTCCTGATCTTCACTCCCTCAGTCCTTTCAATAGTTTGTAAATCTCTAATTCCTTATATTAAAGCTCTTCATATTTGCAGAAAGGAGCCCCGGTGGTGCAGTGGTTAAGCCCTCAACTACTAACCAAAAGGTTGGCGGTTCGAAACCGCCAGCCACTCTGTGAGAGAAAGATGTGGCAGTCTTCAGTCTGCTTCCAAAAAGATTTAGAGCCTTGGAAACCCTGTTGGGTAGTTCTACTCTGTCCTACAGGGTCACTATGAGTTAGAATCAACTCGATGGCAATTGGATACTTGGAGACCAGTTTTCTGACCAATCCCTAACTGATATAGATACAGATAAGCTCTCTGGTCTGTGCCCCTTTAAACAAATAAAGTCACTTAGGCCCGTCTTGAAACTTCTAATGCCAATGATATTTGACATAGCAGGAAAAAAAAAAAAATCAAATAGTCTCAGGGGAAGGTTAAAAATTCTCTCTCTGTTTATATGGCAAATACTTCAATAGGTTCAGAATGGCAAGTAAGTTGAGCTACCAGGAAACAGCCTTGTGTTGACTAAATCCTCAAGCTAAGAGTGAAATAACACAATGGAATGAAGAACTTTTAATAACTTCCTGTATTATGTCATTGTTTATTTGATTCAAATAATTGGGATAAGTGCCAAAATAATGTAATAATGTCTAGTTTTCGTATTTGGTTTAGAGTTCACAAAGTAGTTTCCCATTCAGTATCCCATAACTGCTGCACTAGCCATAGTCACACAAGTATGATTAAGAATCTAAATTAATATTCCTTCTAGTATATTCATCTAAAAAATTCTATAGTTTTATGACATTTATGTCATATAAGTCCCACCTACCATCACCATCATCATAACCTTAATCCTCCTTCCATTTTACCCCTTTCCTCTGCCCACCATGATAATAAAGCCTAGGCTAATCTTGGAAGGGATATTGAAAAATGAATTAAATAGCAATGAGTTATAGAATAGTCTAATACAATAGGGAATTATAAGTATTTAAAGGCACAAGGAAACAGCAAATGCATACTAAACGGCTTTCAATGGCTAAAAGCTTCTCTATTAGCAGAATATTCAGCAATGACTGTGCCATGCTGTACCTGTACAGGACAGAGAAAAAATGTTACCAATAAGTGAGGAGGACTAAATTGACTTTGCATGACTCATAGGTGTATTAATTTTCTATAGCTGCCAAAACAAATTACCACAGATTTAGTGGTTTAAACAATAGAAATTTGTTATCTTATAGTTTTGTGGGTCATAAATCCAGTATTGTTTTACCAGGTTAAATTCACGGCGTCAGCATGACTATGTTCCTTTCGGGAGGATCTAGGGAGATCCTTTTTCCTTTTTCATTCAGGTTGCTGGCAACATTCAGTTCCTTGTGGTTGTAGGACTGAGGTCCCCATTTTCTTGCTGTCTGTCAGCTGAAGGATATTCCCAGCTTCTAAGGCAACTTAGATTCTTGACCCCTGGACCTCTTCCTCCATTTTCAAAGTCAGCAATGCCTGATTGAGGCTCTCTCACACTTTCATCCTCTCTGTCTTCTTCGTTCACCTTATCTATTTAATGCAGCTAGTAAATGTTTTCTAATTTTAGGAACTCATTTGATTAGATTGGTCCTACCTGGATAATGTAGAATAATCTCACCATCTAAAGATCTGTACCTTACTCACACCAACAAAGTGTTTTTGCTTTGCAAGATGCAGTTTCTGCAGGATTAGGAAATATATATCCCAATTTAATTATATATATATAAATATACCATAATTTAATAATATTAAATACATTAGGGTATGTATGTGTATGTATGTATTTTACAATCATACTCATGCCATGAAAAAACCCTCAAAGGAAATATAGTAAAATTTTTATATCCTTTAGTATTTTCCAAATTTTTATAATGAACATTTATTATTTTTACACTGGAAAAACTATTATATTTTATTTTAAAAAAGAAGTCTAAAAATGACCATTTTTGAAGACCTATTTTAATAAGAGCCATTTTAATAAGGAAGACTGAAGAAGAATTGATGCCTTTGAATTATGGCATTGGTGAAGAATATTGAATATATCACAGACTGCCAGAAAAACAAACAAATCTGTCTTGGAAAAAGTACAGCCAGAGTGCTCCTTAGAAGTGAGGATGGCGAGACTTCATCTCATATACTTTGAACATGTTATCAGGAGGGATCAGTCCCTGGAGAAATACATGATGCTTTGTAGAGTAGGAGGTTAGCAAAAAAGAGGAAGACCCGTAATGAGACGGATTGACACAGTGGCTGCAATAACAGGCTCCAGCATAACAATGATCATGAGGATGGCGCAGGACCTGGCTGTGTTTTGTTCTGTTCTACATAGAGTCACTATGACTTGGAAGCCACTCGATGGCACCTAACAAAAACAACTGCAATTTTAACAGATAAAATAATTTGCTTCTTTGAAAATGAATATGTTTCAGGCTTATGAGATATTTCTAATTATATTCCTCATTATTTAGCATGCTATTTAAAATATATAGTTTACATCATTAATTCGTATGCTGTACTTAAATGAAGAGTCTACTGAGAAAGGATAAAATTCACCTTAAGCCTTATCATTTACTCAAGATGATACTATTTGAAAGAGGAAGACTTTGGTGCAGAAGGGGGAGAAAAAAGTAAAGTGACTGAGATGAAAACAAAGAAAAGCTGAAATGAGCTCTAAGGGATGTTTCTCCCTCTATTAATGTATCAAATTCTTAGAAGCAGTGGACACTGAATCAGGACCTGGCTATCCCACTATGGACAGATTATTTTGCTATTTCTGCAGAAATTAAATCTTCATTCATCATAACCTTTCTAAATGAATTTCCTACTGAGATCTTTATTAAAACTAATGGACTTTTTTGGGGCTTATTTTGTAATATTAGTGAATAAAGTGATGAGAAGTAGCTGTCATCGTTCATTTCCCTTATCAAAGTGAATAAAGAGAATAGGTATAAAATGTGGTCTCTTGACTGCATTCTGAACACAATCCATATCTTATCTATAAATGTAACTTCCCTAGAGAAAATAGCTCCACACTCATCAAAACACTTCTAGAAGATTTGCATGGAGTATTTGGGGCTAATTTAGGAAGAGCTGGTACTTTTTTTCATCACTACTATGAAGTGTTGTTTATCAGGCACTTCACAGGGACTCTTAGGGACAGTGTGGGAGTCTGGGAGACTCAAGATTGAAGGCAAGCCTCCAACTTGCCATAGGAATGATTTTGATCAATGTGATTCTCAATTTTGTCACTTATAAATCGATGTTGAAAATACTTCTTCGTAGAAGTGTTCAGACTATTAGAAATTATATACACAAAGAATAGAACAGTGTCTGGCACATTTAAGTGGTCAGTAAATTGCTGATATTATTCTTAATATTATTGTCACATAATATGAGGCAGATACAATGCACAACGATAAAGGACCTTTCTGAGCTCTCTGAGAAAATTAGCTTTGTAACTAACTCATTTAAAATTGAAAACAGAGAAGAAAGTAAGTAAGACGTGGACAATGGGTGAAGATACAATATGTCTGGTTCTCATTAGCATAAAAATACTTATTGGTAGTACAACGAGCTCCTAGTCTAAAAACAAGAGAAATGGGAGTGTGGTAGTTAACATATACTGTTGTTGTTGTCAGGTGCCGAGTCAGTTTCGACTCATACCAAGCCTATGTACAGTGGAATGAAACACCACCTGATCCTGTGCCATTCTCACAATCATTGTTATGCTTGAGCCCATTGTTGCAGTCACTGTGGTGATCCATCTCGTTGAGGGTCTTCCTCTTTTTTTGATGACCCTCTACTTTACCCAACATGATGTCCTTCCCCAGGGACTGATCCCTCCTGATAACACGTCCAAAGTATGTAAGACAAAGTTTCGCCATCCTTGCACCTGAGGAACATTCTGGTTGTACTTCTTCAAAGACAGATTTGTTCATTCTTTTGGCAGTCCATGGTATATTCAATATTCTTCGCCAACACCATAATTCAAAGGTGTCAATTCTCCTTCGGTCTTCTTTATTCATTGTCCAGCTTTCGCATGTGTATGAGGATATTGAAAACACCATGGCTTGGGTCAGGCCCACCTTAGTCTTCAAGGTGATGTCTTTGTTTCTTAACATGTTAAAGAGGTCTTTTGCAGCAGATTTGCCCAATGAAATCTGTCGTTTGATTTCTTGACTGCTACTTCTATGGGTGTTGATTGTAGATTCAAATAAAATGAAATCCTTGACAACTTCAATCTTTTCTCTGTTTATCATGATGTTGCTTATTGGTCCAGTCATGAGGATTTTTGTTTTCTTTATGTTGAGGTGTAATCCATACTGAAGGATTTGATCTTCATCAGTTAGTGCTTCAAGTTCACTTCACTTTAAGCAAGCAAGGTTGTGCCATCTGCACAATGCAGATTGTTAACGAGTCTTCCTCCAATCCTGATGCCATGTTCTTCTACATACAGTCCAGCTTCTCAGATTATTTGCTCAGCATACAGATTGAATAAGTATGGTGAAAGGATACAACCTTGGTACACATCTTTGCTGGTTTTAAACCACACGGTATCTCCTTGGTTTTGTTGGAATGATTGCCTCTAGGTCTGTTTACAGGTTCTGCATGAGCACAATTAAATGTCCTGGAATTCCCATTCTTTGCCGTGTTATCCATAATATGTTATGATCCACGTAGTCAAATGTCTTTGCATAATCAATAAAACACAGGTAAACATTTTTCTTGTATTCTCTGCTTTCAGTGAGGATCCGTCTGACATCAGCAATGATATTGTTCATTCCAAGTTCTCTTCTGGATCCGTCTTGAATTTCTGGTAGTTCCCTGTTGATGTGCTGCTAGCCGCTTTTGAACAATCTTCAGCAAAATTTTACTTCCATGTAATACTAATAATATTGTTCGATAATTTCCACTTTCAGTTGGGTCACTTTTCTTTGGAATAGGCATAAATATGGATCTCTTCCAGTCGTTTGGCCAGGTAGCTGTCTTCCAAATTTCTTGGCGTAGGTGAATGAGCACTTCCAGCATTCCATCCATTTGCTGAAACATCTCAGTTGGTATTCCTCAATTCCTGGAGCCTTGTTTTTCGATAATGCCTTCAGTACAACTTGGATCTCTTTCTTCAGTACCATTGGTTCCTGATGATATGCTGCCTCCTGAAATGGACAGTTCTTTTTGGTACAGTGATGCTGTGTATTCCTTCTTGACATTTCCTGCATCTTTTAATGTTTTCCCTGTAGAATCCTTCAATATTGCAACTCGAGGCTTGAATTTTTTCTTCAGTTCTTTCATCTTGAGAAATGCCGAGTGTGTTCTTCCTTTTTGGTTTTCTAACTCCAGGTCTTTGCATATGTCATTATGATACTTTACTTTGTCTTCTCGAGCCACCTTTTGAAATCTTCTGTTCAACTCTTTTACTTCATCATTTCTTCCATTTGCTTTAGTTACTCGATGTTCAAGAGCAAGTTTTAGAGTCTCTTCTGGCATTCATTTTGGTCTTTTCTTTCATTCCTTTTCTTTTTAATGACCCCTTACTTGCTTCATGTATGATGTCCTATGTCATTCTGCAACTTGTCTGGTCTTCAGTCATTAGTGTTCAACGTGTCAAATCTGTTCTTGAGATGGTCTCTAAATTCAGGTGGGATATACTCAAGGTCCTACTTTGGCTCTCATGGATTTGTTCTAATTTTCTTCAGTTTCAACTTGAACTTGCATATGAGCAATTGATAGTGTGTTCTGTAGTCGGCCCCTCGCCTCTTTCTGACTAATGATGTTGAGCTTTTCCATCATCTCTTTCCACAGATGTAGTCGATTTGATTCCTGTGTATTCCATCCAATGAGGTCCACATGTATAGTCGCCGTTTATGTTGTTTAAAAACAGTATTTGCAGTGAAGAAGTTGCTGGTCATGCAAAATTCTATCATGCGATCTCTGGCATCATTTCTATTACCAATGTCATGTTTTCCAACTATCCATCCTTCTTCTTTGTTTCCAACTTCCGCATTCCAATCACCAGTAATTATCAATGCATCCTGATTGCATGTTTGATCAATTTCAGACTGCCAAAGTTGGTAGAAATCTTCAGTTTCTTCTTCTTTGGCCTTAGTGCTTAGTGGGTAAATTTGAATAATAGTCGTGCTAACTGGTCTTCCTTGTAGACATATGGATATTACCCTATCACTGACAGGGTTGTACTTCAGGATAGATCTTGAAATGTTCTTTTTGACAATGAATGCATCGCCGTTCCTCTTCAAGTTGTCATTCCTGGCATAGTGGACCATATGGCTATCTGATTCAAATTGGCCAATACCAGTCCATTTTAGTTCTTTAATGGCTAGGATATCAATGTTTATGCATTCCACTTTATTTTTGACAATTTCCAATTTTGCTAGATTCATACTTCATATATTCTATATTCTGATTAATAATGGATATATGCAGCTGTTTCTTCTCATTCTGAGTCCTGCCACATCAGCAAATGAAGGTCCCGAAAGCTTGACTCCACCCACGTCATTAAGGTTGATTCTACTTTGAGGAGGCAGCTCTTCTCCAGTCATCTTCTGAATGCCTTGCAACCTAAGGGCTCATCTTCTGGCTCTATATCAGACAATGTTCCGCTGTTATTCATAAGATTTTCACCGGCTTTTTTTTTTTTTTTCCCTGAAATGAACTGCCAGGTCCTTCTTCCTAGTCTGTCTTAGTCTGGCAGCTCAGCTGAAACCTGTCTGCCAGGGGTGACCCTGCTGTATTTGAATACCGGTGGCATAGCTTCCACCATCACTGCAACACATGAGCCCCCACAGTATGACAAACTGATAGGTGCAAGAGGGAAACATATGTAAAGGTGTAATTTATATGGTGGCCACACCCATAACTACAGCTTCACTCAAGACTTCTCTTGAGCTTAGTCTTCTGAATTTATTGCCTATTCAATATCTTCACTTGGATGTGATATACATACCCCCAACTCAACAAACTGAATTAATTCCCTTTCCTTAAAGATCTACCTTTCTTTTTCATTCTCTCTCTTGGTATTTTATGACAGCATCCACAAAGTTGTTCAGCATCCAGCAGAAACCAGGGAGTCATTCCTAACATCTTCATTCTTTCCTATCCAGTTAGTTGTTACATACAGACATTGATACTATGTACTTCCTAAAAACTTATTGAATCTGTCCACTTATTTCCAACTCCTCTATCACCACTGTATTCTGATTCACCAACATCTTTTATCTGAACTAATTCAATAACATGTTAACTGATAGTTAACATGCTTCCTTTTGTCTCTCTCCAAAACTATTAAAAAAAAAAAAATCTTAGTCAGATTGTCTTCTTTTTAATCCAGACATTATTTGGTTATATCCCTCTACCATTTTGAAGTCTTCCATGGTTTCAGATGCTATACTGATAATTCCCACAATCCTCAGCACAGTCTAAAGGGACCTACTTCTCCAGTCTAATAGTGAACCATTCTTTGCAATCTTTATTAAGCCACAGGAACTTTACATATGCTGTTATAAGACCCCCACCCCCGAATACACACTCACACACTTGCCAGGCTAATTCATGCTCATCTTTCAGAAGTCAGCACAAATGTCCCATTCTCTTTAAAGCCTTCAGTGATGCCACAGACTGGAATAGGCTTCCCCATTATGTGCTGCTGTAATAATACATTATTTTTATGGTATTATTAAAATTATATACTGCTGAAAGATGAGGCTCTCAGGTTGGAAGCCACTCAAAATACAAATGGGGAACAGCTGCCTCCTCAAAGTAGAGTCAACCTCAATGAAGTGAATGGATTAAAGCTCTCCAGACCTTCATTTGCTGATGTGGTATGACTCAAAAAGAGAAGAAACAGTGGTATACATCCATTAATAATCAGAATGTGGAATGTAAGAAATATGAAACTAGGAAAATTAGAAGCCATCAAAAATGAAATAGAACATATAAACATCGATATTCTAGGCATTAATGAGCTGAAATGAACTGGTATTGGCAATTTTGAATCTGACAGTCATATGATCTTCTACGCAGGGACTGACAAATTGAAGAGGAATAACATAGCATACATTGTCAAAAGAACATTTCAAGATCTATCCTGAAGTACAACTCTGTCAGAGATAGGATAATATACATATACCTACAAGGAAGACCAGTTAATATGACTATTATTCAAATTTAGATACCAACCACTAAGGCCAAAGTGAAGAAATTGAAGATTTTAACTAACTTCTGCAGCCTGAAACTGATCAAACATGCAATCAAGATGCATTGATAATTACTGGCGATTGGAATGTGAAAGTTGGAAACAAAGAGGAAGGATTCGTATTTAGAAAATATGGCCTTTGTGACAGAAATGACACTGGAGATGGCATGACAGAATTTTGCATGACCAACAACTTCTTCATTGCAAACACCTTTTTACGATAATAAATGGCAACTATACATGTGGACCTTGCCAGATGGAATACACAGGAATCATTTGACTACCTATGTGGAAAGAGATGATGATAAAACCCAATATCATCAGTCAGAAATAGGCCAGGGGCCAACAGTGAAACAGACCATCAATTGCTCATATGCAAGTTCAAGATGAAGTTGAAGAAAGTTAGAACAAGTCCATGATAGCCAAAGTACGACCTTGAGTACATTTCTCCTGAATTTAGAGACCATCTTAGGAATAGATTTGATGTATTTAACACTAATGACCAAAGACCGGATAAGTTGTGGAATGACATCAAAGACACCATACATAAAGAGAGCAAGAGGTCATTAAAAAGACAGGAAAGAAATAGAAGAACAAAGTGGATGTCAGAAGAGACTCTGAAACTTGCTCTTAAAAGTTGAGTAGTTAAAGTAAACAGAATAAATGATGAACTAAAGAGATTAACAGAAGATTTCAAAGGGTGGTGCCAAAAAACAAAGTGAAGTATTATAATGACATGTGCAAAGACTTGGAGACAGAAAACCAAAAAGGAAGAACACACTCAGCATTTCTCAAGATGAAAGAACTGAAGAAAAAATTCAAGCCTCAAGTTGCTATAGTGAAGGATTCTATGGCGAAAATATTAAAAGACACAGGAAGCATCAAAAGGAGGTGGAAGGAATACACAGAGTCACTATACAAAAATGAATTGGTTGACATTCAACCATTTCAAGAGGTAGCATATGATCAAGAACCGATTGTACTGAAGGAAGAGGTCCAAGCTGCATTGAAGGCATTGGCAAAAAACAAGGTTCCAGGAACTGATGGGATAGTGATTGAAATGTTTCAACAAACTGATGCAGTGCTGGAAGAGCTCACCTGTCTATGCCAAGAAATTTGGAAGACAACTACCTGGCCAACCACCTGGAAGGGATTCATATTTGTGCCCATTCCAAGGAAAGGTGATCCAACAGAATGCAGTACATCAACAGGCAACTACCAGAAATTCAAGATGAATTCAGAAGAGGACTTGAAATGATGGATATCATTGCTGATGTCAGATGGATCCTGGCTGAAACCAGAAAATGCCAGAAAGATGTTTACCTGTGTTTTATTGACTATGCAAAGGCATTCAACTGTGTGGATCATAACAAATTATGCATAACATTAGGAGGAATGGGAATTCCAGAAGGCGTAATTGTGCTAATGTGGAACCTGGACATAGATCAAGAGGAAGTTGTTCGAACAGAACAAGGGGATGCTGTGTTATTTAAAGTCAAGAAAGGTGCATGTCAGGGTTATATCCTTTCACCGTACTTATTCAATTTGTATGCTGAGCAAATAATCCAAAAAGATGGACTATATGAAGAAGAACATGGCATCAGGATTGGAGGAAGACTCATTAACAGTCTATGATATGCAGATGACACAACCTTGCTTGCTGAAATTGAAGAGGACTGGAAACACATACTGATGAAGATCAAAGACCACAGCCTTCAGTATGGATTACACCTCAACATAAAGAAAACTAAAATTCTCTCAAATGGACTAATAAGCAACATCATGATAAACGGAGAAAAGATTGAAGTTGTCAAAGATTTCATTTTACTTGGAACCACAATCAATGTCCATGGAAGCAGCAGTCAAGATATCAAATGACACATTGCATTGGGCGAATCTACGGCAAAAGACCTCTTTAAAGTGTTGAAAAGCAAAGATATCACTTTAAGGACTAAGGTGAGCCTGACTCAAGCCTTGGTGTTTTCAGTCGCCTCATATGCATGTAAATAAAGAAGGCCTTAGAAGAATTGATGTCTTTGAATTACGGTGTTGATGAAGAATATTGAATTTACCACGTACTGCCAGAAGAATAAACAAATCTGTCTTGGAAGAAGTACAGCCAGAATGCTCCTTAGAAGCAAGGATGGTGAGACTTCATCTTACATATTTTGGTCATGTTATCAGGAGGAACCAGTTCATGGAGAAGGACATTATGCTTGTTAAAGTAGAGGGTCAGCAAAAGAGAGGAACCCCTCAATGAGATAGATTGACACACCGGCTATAACAATAGGTTCAAGATTAACAATGATTGTGAGGATGACGCAGGACCAGGTAGTGTTTCATTCTGTTGTACAGAAGGTCACTATGAGTTGGATCTGACTTGACAGCACCTAACAACAACATACAAAATTATAAAAGTTATTTGGTTGTTCATTTAAAATATGGCTGTATTTGTTTATTTGAAAATAGACTATGTGACTGTATGTGTTTATTTGAAAATAAACTATAAACTTCTTGGTAGCAGTCACATTTTCTGTCTTTAGTCTACAGACAGCACATTGTCTATTGATACTAAGTTTTCAATAATAGTTGATGAATGCATAAATACAGCAAAGAAGAATTCAATGAGAACATATTTTTGCATTTCAGGATACAGATGGACTTCAGGGATAATTCTAATCCTGAAATAAATACTTAAATATTACTTTGGCTAGCTGATTTAACCTTGAAGATTTCTTCTCTTAGCACCCTTTATTGAATGTGAAGTCAGAACAAGTTATACTATTTTATAGCTGTGGAAACTTGGGTTTGTCACTAGAGGTAAAAAAGAAGGACAGTTCAACTGCATGTAACAGGTAATCTTATGAACAGTGGCTTAAGCAAGATCGTTGTTATGCTATTCACTCATAGGAAAAAATTCATCATGGTATTACATGGCTTTTCCCTCACAGTCTGCTCAAGGTATTGCTAGAGCTTTGGCCTATAGGTCTGCATTTCTGACAGGAAGAAGGGATAAGAGCCAAAGGCAAAAAAGGGTGCTTGTGGTACTGGATGAGTTGTTTAAGGTACTTTCCCAGAATTCCTCCAAAAAAGTCCGCCTAATATCTCATTGTCCAGAAATATCATCACATGGCTACTCTTATCTGTAAAAGAGTCTGAGAAATGCTTTTTTAGGTGGGAACTTTGCCACCTCAACAAAAGCAGCATTCTTTTAAGTAAGGAAGAAAGGACAATAGTTACTGAAGATTCTACTGGAGCTTCAGTTTCTTCATCTAAAAACAAAGGGTAAAAATATTGACTTTTCTTTCTCATTATTCAAATAATAAGAAATAAGGCAGTTTCCAAATAAAGCCATACCAGTTCACAGATGCTTATGGATTTGCTTAGAACTTAAATCCACTGGCATGACTTATCCAAAACTGGAACAATTTGACTAGCAAAATGGAATCTGGACATTTTGCCCAGGAAAATGTCATGACTTTTGTGTTCTGAAGAGAGCAGTGTAGGCAGATTTCCCTTCAGTGCAGCTAAGTTAGCAGTAGCTGGAAAATGGTTGACCTCAGATTTCTGAAATTCCAAGGGAATGAACTATGGTTAATTTAAGTTAAATTTGATTATATAATTCAATTCAATAAGCACATACTAATTATCCATGGAATCAGCAGTCAAGAAATCAACAATGTATTACATTGGACAAATCTACTGCAAAGGACCTCTTTCAAGTGTTAAAAAGTATAGATGTCACTTTGAGGACTAAGGTGGGCCTGACCCAAGTCATGTTGTTTTCAATTGCCCCATATGCATGGGAAAACTGGACAATGAATAAGGAAGACTGAAGGAGAGTTGATGCATTTGAATTGTGTGTTGGTGAAGAGTATTGAACAAATAACGGACTGCCAGAAGAAAGAAAAATCTGTCTTGGAATGCATACAGCCAGAATGCTCTTTAGAAGCAAGGATGGTGAGACTTTTCTCACTCTTTACATGTTATCAGGAGGGACTAATCCCTGGAGAAGGACATCATGCTTGGTAAAGTAGAGGGTCAGCAAAAAGAGAAAGACTCTCAATGAGACGGATTGGCACAGTGGCTGCAATAATGGGCTCAAACATAGCAACGATTTTGAGAATGGCACAGGACGAGGCAACGTTTCGTTCTATTATAGTACACATAAGCTCGCTATGAGTTGGAATCGAGTCCATGCCACCTAACAACAATTACCTTCTGGGATACTGTAGCAGAAGAGAGTTTTCCTTGCCCTCAAAGAACTTAAAATCTTTCTACACACTAGAATTCATTAGAAAACTACAGTTAATAACCAACAATTTTGTGTCTGACTGTTTGTGAGCATGTGTAGTATATCGTGTAGTAGTCAGGAAAAGAGAGGGTATGCTTCCATTTTTGGTCAATGGGAATTCATAAATTTCTTCAGACAAGAAAGTTAAAATTTTATTATTTCTTTCTCTGACGGTTATTTCAAAGTCCTGGATATCTTGGAATTTTCACTTTCCAGTTTGAAAAGCCAAGAAGCAGAAAAATGTGTTGCTCCTTGTCCTTGGATCTTCAAATAAGTTCTTATTCTGTATTTATGGAGTTTTTAATTAAAATCCTCCATGACTTTAATGTTGTACCAAAGTTTTGTGGAAATAGGTTTTCTCATAAAATTAGGACGATGCTTTCTATTTTGCTATGTTTTCTGTCAGGCATACAATGAAGTGTGTTTCTTTTCCAGATATTTTTCTCGTTGTATACCATCTCCCTATACTAAATTACTGGAGGATAATGAACTTAGTATCTTTGGCAAGGAGTGGTAAATATTTTTTAAGTTTTTTTCCTCCCCAAACAGAATTCATATCAAAAGTTAAAGAAATATGTTCATGGAATTATTAAGTTTATTGTGTTCTTTGACAAACTATATATACTTGGTAGATTTATCCTTTCTGGCCATCTTCCTTTGCCATAGTATAATTCCATTGAAATGCCTGGAAATGCCATTTAATTCAAACCAAATGTCTAGTCCTTTGGTTCCAATTTTGTCCCCAACTGAAGAACTTCCTAGGGTGTACTCTTTGTGTGCTGGACAGGACTGCTTAAAGGAACTACACATGGCTTAAAAGAAATCAAAGCTTCTGAGAAAGAGGAGAAGGGAAGGGCAGCTTTGCTAAACTCCTTTATGAAGCACCCTCCTAACTACCCAGTATCACGTGGCCACTGACAAACAAAATGAAATAGGAACACAACATGATAGAATATTTATTAGGGTTGGAAATACCAGTTATAATTGGAAACACAGTTCCCGTTCCATACACTCTGTTTTGTCTCTTTAGCAATACTTCTAAGAGATTGTGTAAGTGTTCCCTAGGGTCCTTGGTAAAGTCTCCATTCTTGAGATATTGTGATTCTGTAGAGGGACAGAGCCTTGGGAGCTACACTGGATTGAAAAAAAAAAAAAAAGAAGAAGAAGGAAAGTGACATGATGAAGACGGATATAATTTAATCAAAAGAAAAGGATAATTAAAAAAAAAATGTAAACAGAGAACACCAGAGTCTTGGATTGCTTTACTGGGATATGGATGTGTGAGGTGTCCTAACAAACTTAACAAGAACTTTTCTTGATCAAGGTTAAAGTTATGTAGAAGTCCTCTGGCTCCCATGAAATTTTTACTTTAGTTAAGATTATATAAATGAACTAATAATAAAAGGTCACCACATATTCTTTTCGTCAAAACTATCCAGTGGCCATGGGCACAAGGTTAACTGGGAGATATAAGCATTCATCATTCAAATATATATATACACACCCATATATAACATTGCCCATATTTCTGGCACTGTGGTGCTGTTTGTGATGTGCTAGGGATACAGAGGTGAAAAAGAAAAAAAGATTCTCATCCTCAAGGCACTTACATCAAACAGAAGAGACAGACATGGAGTTAATAATTACAAATATTTTTTCTCATTACTTCCATAAGAAAAGCCATGAAATAAAAATATGGAATACTTTGAAATTACATATTGGGGACTTAATTTAGTCAGTATCAGATATAGCAGATTTAGACCTCTCCAGACATATTTTCCCTATGATCCAGAGTATTTGTGTGTGGGGGAGGGAGGGGCTGGGTGAGTGGGGAGGGAGCGAGCCTCAGTGGAGTGGCCCAGAGCCAAGGAGGAAACAATTTTGTTCACAACAGGCATCTTTAGCAAAGCCAAAGTGTAGTGACATCAGAGTCTACATATTTTCCATGATTTCTAAAAATATAATCAACTCATTAATAGAGAAGTTACAACAGTATGTAACTTTTAAGAAATTAATGGATGGTTGGTGAACTTGACTGTGAGATTAGGTGGTGCCACTACATTTGGATGACATGCTTCCATCTTTCCCATGTCTCATACTGCTGAGAAGATACCATCCGAAAGGAAGGCCACATTTTCTGTCTCAACCTCAAATGCTTTTTTCCTGCCTTCCTGCATCATTATTATTAACCAGAATGTTTGCAACTGTGAACTGCCCCAGTTTTTATTTTTAGCTAAATCCACAGATAAAGAGAACATACAATTCTCTTTGACAATCATCTTCCTTTCAATTACAGCAATAATTTTTCTAGAATGACGGTGCTATTGATTTCCTAACTGTAATCTGAATGCCAAAAATGCTTAATACTATCTTGTCATTCACAATCCGTTTAATGGTAAACAGGGGATTTATAGTTTGTCAAATTTAATGACCAGGAGAGCCAATAAAATGTGACAGGAAAGACTTCCCAGTCTTTAGGAATGGGATGGCTCCAGCCACACAAATGATAGTGTCGGAAAATCCCTGTGGCTGTAAAAAATGAATAAAAACACAATTATATATTTCTCCGCAAGAAACCAAATGTGCAGAGGTGGTCCAAGGTGACAGAGTACTCAGATGCTTTATAACGTCCCTCTTACAACAAAGACCCAAGGAAACAAGTGAATTGGACATAGATGACAACTTTGAAAACCTGAGCATCAAAGGCAAGGCTAAAGAATTGGACTGAGTGCCAAGTGGGAAGAGAGATTGCACAAAAACAGCGGACACAGAGAGTTGTGGATCGCCAGCTCCCTGCCAGCCAGGCCTACACAGGGCAGACATAGTGAGACAAAACAAGAAGCGTTCCTAGCTAAAGTCCCCACCACCTAGTGTAGACAAGTACGAGTAACTCTGTAGCCACATCCAGAGCCAGGCAGGATTGCTCTACACCCGGAACAAGTTAAGGGTTCACCTCACCCCCTGCACCCCGCCAAGCCCCCCCATGCTGGAGGCTCACAGACATGCAGGCCCTCACCACCCCCTGGTTCACTCCCCCACCGAGTGTGATTGCAGTTCAGTGGCACCCACCACTGCACTTCCCCCTTAGCTGGGGACCCACAAACCAGTGATGACCATCCCTTTGCTCACTCATTCACACCAGTGGTCTACAGA
The DNA here is from genome assembly GCA_030035585.1 of Dugong dugon. Classification (NCBI taxonomy): domain Eukaryota; kingdom Metazoa; phylum Chordata; class Mammalia; order Sirenia; family Dugongidae; genus Dugong; species Dugong dugon. Next base: position 51,044,614 of record CM057465.1, read on the forward strand.
ATGGTGGGGCCTGCTTCTCCACCTAGCCACGTGTGCCGGGGGCTTGTGGATGTAGTGGTGTCCCCTCTTCTACCCACCCAACCACGCTGAAAGCCCATGATCAGGTGGCACCCACTTCTCTGCCTAGCCATCCACACTGGGAGCCTGTGAACAGGTGGTACCCCCTCTTTTGTCCACTCACCCACACTGGGGGTCTGCAGAACAGTGGTGTTTACTCCTAAGCCAAGCTACCTGAGCTAGAGGTCAAGGGACTGGCAATATCCATACCTCTGCCTGGCTGCTGGTGCCAGGGGCTTGGGGACTGGCAGCACTCTCTCTTCTGCTCTCCAGATGCTCTGGGGGCCTGAGGACCAGTGGTGCTTGCTTATACACCCAGCTGCCTGCACTGGGAGCCCACAGACTGGTGGCACCTGCTGTTCTACCCAGCCACTGGTACAAGGAGCCCATGAACCTGAGGCACTTGCTTCCATACCCAGCTACCTGCACAGGTGCCAGTGGACCAGCAGTGCCTCCTGGTGCCTCCAGTCACCCGCCCTGGGGGCATGAGGACATGCAACATACCCTACCCTGCATCACACTCTAGCAGACAGGGGTAATTCCTCCAGGTGGACTTGTGGCAACCTGCCCACTTCACCCCCTACACCATCCCCTGCTCCACAACTGGAGGCTTTTGCCCACTTCGACCATCTTGACAAGCCTGCCTGCCTTGGACCACTGGTGAGAATTTTTGTACCACCCACCCAGTGGCTGATGACCCAGGCACCTTTACCCCAACCATCTGGCAACCGGTAGCATGCACACACAACACTCATCCCAGCAACCAGTGAGAACACTCTCTGCACCCACTCCTAGGTGCCTGACTGGACAGACACATCACCTCACCAACAATGCCAGCTACATCCTCAGTTGCCCTTCAAGACCAGTGAATGGAGACCTGCACTCATACACTCAGTCAGTACCCCATCCACCCGGAGACAGGTGGTGAGAGTTCCAGTGCAGCCAGACTAGCAACCAGACTTACATGAACACCCTGCCTACTTGGATATATCAAAACAAAACAAAGCGAAAAATGACGACACATCACACAATGTACAATAAATAAACAAATATAAAAACACCTTAATGCCTTAGAGACAACAGATAATATCAATTCACATAAAGAAGCAGGACAACATGGCTCCAGCAAGTGACCGAAATAAAGAATCAGAAGACCTTCTGTAAGAAGAAATGGTAATAGAATGAGTTGATAAGGAATTCAAAAGGCTATTATATAAGGTTCTCCAAGCAATCAAGAAAGAGATCAAGGAAAACACAGACAAATCAAAGGAAAACAGAAAAAAAGAAGGAAAATGCAGACAAAGCAATACAAGAATTCAGGAAAACAATAAAAGAACAAAATGAAAAAATAAACAGACAATTAGAAATCATACAAAAACAACAACTAGAAATCCAAAAGACTAACCAAAAAAAAAAAAAAAAATGGAAATAGCTCAATAGAACGACATACGAGTAGAAATAAATAAACAGAATAGATGATACAATCTGCAAAATAGAGGACAAATCCCTTGACACAAACTTGTTTGAGGAACGAATCAGAAAAAAAATGAAGAAAGCCTAAGAATTACGTAGGATACTATCAAGAGGAAAAATTTACATGTTATCAGAATTCCAGAAGAGCAGGAGGCAAAAAAAAGTACAAAGAAAATTGTTGAAGATTTACTGGTAGAAAACTTCCCTAACATCATGAAAGATGAGAAGATATCCATCTAAAAAGTTCAACAAGCTCTACACAGGATAGACTCCAAAAGAAAATCACTAAGACATTTCATAATCAAATGGCCAAAATCAAAGACAAAGAAGGAATCCCCAGAGCAGCTTGGGGAAAAATGAAAAATCACCTGCAAAGCGAAAACAATAAGACTAAGCTTTGTTTACTCAGCAGAAACAATGCAGGCAAAGAGACAACAGGATAACATGTGTAAAATCTTGAAAGAAAAAAAAATTACCAACCAAGAATTATATACAGAAAAATTATTTCTTGAATATGATGGCAAAATCAGGACATTTCCAGATAAACAGAAATTAAGGGAATTTGTAAAAACCAGACCAACTTACAAGAGATATTAAAGGGAGTCCTTTGCACAGAGAACTGACAACAACCTGAAATTGGGACACAGGACATCATCAGCCAGCTACCAATCCAAAGAATTCCCAAAAATAAAACAAAACTAAAAAACTGAAAACAGGAAACCAGAGACGTCAACCTGTAAAAGATGTGAACATCAAAACAAAAAGAGGGAATAAATGGCATAGTTATAGAACTTTCACGTGGAGAGAAAGTCAAAGCAATATAGAGAAATAAAAGACCTCTTTAAACTTCAGAAGATAAAAAGAAATTTCTAGATAATCACAAAAAAGTCAACAAACCTACTCATCAAAATAAAATAGAAGAAAAACATACTTAGTAAACACAAAATCAACAACAATGGAAGAAATGAAAAGAAAATTCACAAACAAAAAGCACTTAGCCCAGAAAATTAAGTGGAACAAAGAAACCATCAATAAAACAAAATTAAAAAAAGCACAACAGAATGACAGCAGTTAACCTTCTACCTATCGATAATCACGCCGAATGTAAATGGCTTAAACATACCCATAAAGAGATGGAGAATGGCAGAATGAATTTAAAAAACCTGACCCATCAATATGCTGTCTACAAGAGACACACCTTAGATGCAAAGACACAAATAAACTAAAACTCAAAGGATGGAAAAAATATATCAAGTAAACAATACCAAAAAGAGCAGCAGTGGCACTATTAATGGCTGATAAAATAGACTTTAAGGCAAAATCCATCATAAAAGATAAGGAAGAACTTTATGTAATAATTAAAGGGTCAATCCACCAAGAGGACATAATCATAATAAATATCTACGCACCCAATGACAGAACTCCAAAATATATAAAACAAACTCTAACAGCACTGAAAAGAGAATTAGAAAGTTCTACAATAATATTAGGAGACTTCAACACACCACACTCAGTGAAGGACAGAACAACTAGGAAGAAACTCAACAAAGGTGCAGAAGATCTCATTGCCATAATCAACCAACTTGACCTCATAGCCACATACAGAACACTCCTCCCAATGGTAGCAAAGTGTACATCATTTTTAATGCACATGAATCATTCTCAAGAATAGACCATATTTTAGGCCACAAAGCAAGCCTCAATAAAATCCAAAACATAGAAATAATGCAAAACATTTTCTCTGATCACAAAGCAATAAAAGTAGAAATTAATAACAGAAAGAACTCCTTGATTGTGAGGATGGTGCAGGACCGGCAGTGTTTTATTCTGTTGTACATAGGGTCTCTGTGAATCGGAACCAACTCGATGCCACCTAACAACAACACAAAAATGTCCGTATTCATGATTGTAGTCGCTGCAAGTATATTAGTATAGGTAACAGAGCTCACAAGAGGCACAGCCATTGAAACTTCTCAGACATGACCAAACACCTTGCGGGACACAGTTCCTAGGTTCTAAGACAAAGGACCATTAACTCAGGGGACTCATCCATCAATTGGCACAACATAGTTCATAAAGACAGTGTTCTGCATCCTACTTTGGTGAGTAGTGTCTGGGGTCTTAAAAGCTTGTGAGCAGCCATCTAAGATACTACTGTTAGTCTCATCCCATCCAGAGCAAAGGAGAGTGAAGAAAACAAAAGACTCAAGGGAGCAATTAATTCAAAGGACTAATGGACCACATGAACCACAGCCTACATGACCCCAAGGCCAGAAGAACTAGAGATGCCTGACTGCCACTACTGACTGCTCTGACTGGGATCACAACACAGGGTCCCAGACAGAGTGGGATAAAAATGTAGAATGAAATTCACCAATAAGACCAGACTTACTGGTCTGACAGAGACTGGAGGAAACCCTGAGACTATGGCCCTAAGACACCCTTCTGACCTGGAACTGAAGCCATTCCTGGAGACCACCTTTCAGCCAACAGTAGGCGGGCCCATAATATAAACAGTAACACCAGAGAGGAACGTGCCTCTTGGAACAATCAATTAATTTTATGTGACCCTAGGGAGAGGGATGAGAAGGCAGGAAGGGTAGAAAATCAGGACAGGGAGAGGTGGGGATCCCAGCACAGAAATGGAGAGAATGCATACATGCTATGGGAAGTGCAGCCAATGTTATGGAACACTTTATGTACAAACTATCGAATGGGATACTGCTTTGCTCTGTGGGCTTTCACCCAAAGCACACACGCAAAAAATTAAATTAAATTAAAAAGGAAAAAGAAAAAAAGAAACTAAATGTGCTTGATGTCCACGCGCAGAATGAAATGTTTTGATTTAGTAATTCATAAGCCCCTTGTTTTCCTAGTGTAGGATTTTTCACAATGGAATTGTTATGCTTCTCATTGGAATTGGAAATCTATATAACTAACCTTTGCTCCCTGGAGCAGACTAAATTCTTCCCATCAGCAAATCCACCACTTCTTGACCAGACGTTGAATCCCAGCAAATAATGCTCTGTAGTGGCAGGACAGATGCTGCTGATGGATCAGAGAGATAATAATGTAAGTGAAATACTTCATCCACTTTTGTTCATTGCCCTTTTCACAGATCACCTCTTCCCTAATGTTCACACAAATTGTAACTGTCACTACAAGCCAAGCAACAGTCCTTGATGCATACTCTTGAAGTGTCAAAGTACATGTAAGAATTATCTTGCAGTTACTGGAAAAATTTCTATCCTCTAGAAACTGTGATTCTGTGATCACATCAGGGTCTGGGAGCTTCATGTTTCTTTTCATAATTCCTACTGTATTTGATGGAGATGGTCTAATACCATACTTTATAAACCATTGCATACATTGTGTACTTCAACACTAGATTGCCAGTGTTGGCTGCTTAGGCTAATATTCTGGCTCTGCTACATGATCATAGTGCCTATCACATAGGGCCATTGTGAAGATAAAGGAGAAAAACAGTAAGATGGTACCTGGCATTTATAGGTCCTCCATAAGAGTTAGCTAGTATTGCTACTAATGTGGCTGTTGTGGCTTCTAATATTATTAGCCACATCCTCATATTAACTCAAGAAATGTTGCTATTGTTAATTGCCATCGAGTTGACTCTGACTCACGGTGACCCCATGTGTGCAGAATAGAACTGCTCCGTAGAGTTTTCAAGGTTATGACCTTTCAGAAGCAGATTGTCAGACCTGTCTCCTGAGGTGCCTCTTGGTGGATTCCAGCCACCAACATTTCGGCTAGTAGTCGAGTGCTTGACTGCACAATTCACGGACTCCTAGCTTGAAAAATAAAAGAAAATATATTGTAAGGGATCAGTGGAACCATGGAACCCACAGTCTCAAAGTAGAGTCAGACACTATAGAGGAAATACTGGAGTCAGGATCTAGAAATCCCCAAAGGGGGCTCTGGTTTAAGACTAAGATGATGCCTTGGAAACAACATTGCTTCTCATCTATTTCTCTCCACAGGTTTGCTTCATTTTGCTCTCTTTCTTTACTGACTGTCTTTCCTTTCCTGAAAGTATAGTGGATAGTGTTCAGGATACACCTCCTGGTTTTATCTTAATTCTTCTACCTGTAAGAGATGAACTAGTCACACTGAGTCCCATTTTCATATATTTGGGAAAAAGATTCTGCTTGATGCAGCTTGGGTAACTAGATTATCTACTCTTGGTTCAGTTGGCTGTAAATTGGTGAGTAGGATCTGAAATGCAAACAAACTTTGAGATCCCAGCTGTATGTATATAAGGAAAGATTTGGGCTCAGCAAGTCCCACTAAATGTATCTGCTACAGGGATCTCCAATGTAACTTCAGTTAGAGGTAATTCAAGATTTCCATAAATTACATTGTGAGTTCCATTCAAAGAACTTTCTAGGATATATTATTATTATAATTTGGTCTAGAATTCTGAAAGTTAATAGTGGATGATTTATCACTACTGGATGAAATGTAAGCCAAGAAGTCCTTAGGGAAAATTGTGGAGAAAAAAATTTATCATCAGTGGTCTATCTCTCCATTTTGAACTTTTTTGTGCCTACTGTTTTTTGATACTTAATATCCTCATGTTTTTCTCTTATAAGGAAAAGGGGTAGCACTTGACTTGTGTCTTAACGTATTATTCCAAATGATATTTACATTTAAAAATACCACCGACTAGGTGCTGCAAACCTTTACAGAAAGAATAAAAAATAATGGCAAATTCAGACATCAGAGGGAAAGCCATTTTTGAGTAGTAGGATTTCTTAGCACCTCTCAAATTTTGTTAAAGGGGTAAACTACTTAGTACTCTACTATGCTTCTGGTTAGCTCTGCCCATGAGCTGGGTACAATTAGTTTATAGATGTAAACGTTTGTGGTTGAACCCAATCATTGAGTCATAACAGTCATGTTCTCACCCTAGCATGGATCTTTGGCATACCTCTTGACCAGCACTTGAACTTACATTTTTGTCATGGAACCAGGCTACTTTGGTCACTGAAGAAGGCCCCATCCACTGTGGTGTGACTAATCTCTCAAGCTTCTCTCCAGAGCAACAATTTTCATAAGTGCATGTATTGCACAAACTGATATTTTATCTACTCACATAATTTACATGTTTATTTGATTTAATACATTTTCATATTTTAAATATCTTGTGTGATGGCCCCATAAACCAAAAAAACAAACCCACTGCCGTCCAGTTGATTCCGACTCATAGTGACTCTATAGGACAGAGTAGAACTTCCCCATAGAGTTTCCAAGGAGTGCCTGGTGGATTGGAACTGCTGACCTTTTGGTTAGCAGCTGTAGCTCTTAATCATTTTGCCACCAGGGTTTCTGATGGTCCCACAGGTAAACATAAAAAATACATGTTTACATAGGAAACACTCCTTCTTTTGTTTTACATGTCACTCTCGCCATCACTATGATTTAGGTTACAACCATTAATTTGAACAACATTAAATTGCTGATATTTGATGAAATGCCAGAATGGCAATTTTATACGGTTCAGCCTACATATTACTGAAATGGAACACTTAAAGATAGATATGGTAGGCGTCAGTGAGCTGAAATGGACTGGTATTGGCCATTTTGAGTCAGACAGACGTATGGTCTACTATGCCAGAAATGAAAAATTAAAGAGGGATGGCATTGTATTCATTGTCAAAAAGAACATTTCAAGATCTATCCTGAAGTATAACACTGTCAGTGATAGGATAATATCCATATAAGGAAGACCTACAAGGAAGACCAGTTAATACAACTACTATTCAAATTTATGAACCAACCACTAATGCCAATGATGAAGATATTGAAGATATTCAACAATTTCTGCAGTCTGAAATTAATCAAACATGCAATCAAGATACATTGATAATTACTGGTGATTGGAATGTGAAAGTTGAAAACAAAGAAGAAGGATCAGAAGTTGGAAAATATGGCCTGGGTGACAGAAACAATGCCAGCGATCAAGTGATAGAATTTTGCAAGACTAATGGCCTATTTATTGGAAACATTTTTTCAACAACAAAAATTGAGACTGTACACATGGACCTTGCCAGATGGAATACACAGGAATCAAACTGACTACATCTGTGGAAAGAGATGATGGAGAAGCTCAATATCATGAGTCAGAATACAGCTAGGGGTCAACTACAGAACAGACCATCAATTGCTCATATACAAGTTCAGGTAGAAGTTGAAGAAAATTAGAACAAGTGCAGGAGAGACAAAGTATGACCTTGAGTATATCCCACCTGAATTTAGAGACCATCTTAACAGATTTGATGCATTGAACACTAATGACTGAAGACCAGACAAATTGTGGAAATGACATCAAGAACATCACATTTGACGAAAGCAAAAGGTCATTAAAAAGACAGGAAAGAAAGAAAAGTCCAAATGGATATCAGAACAAACTCTGAAACTTGCTCTTGAATGTAGAGTAGCTAAAGTGAATGGAAATAATCAAGTAAAGGAGCTGAATGGAAGATTTCAAAGGGCAGCTAGAGAAGACACAATAAAGTATTGTAATGAAATGTGCAAAGACCCGGAGTTAGAAAATCAAAAGGGAAGAACACACTCATCATTTCTCAAAACTAAAGAACAGAAGAAAAAATTCAAAAAATTCGAGCTGCAATATTGAACGATTCTATGGACAAAATACTGCATGACCCAAGAAGCATCAAAAGAAGATGGAAGGAATGCACTTATACCAAAAATATTTAGTTGATGTTCAACCAATTCCCCCCAAAAAATGAAACCAGTTGCTGTCGAGTAGAGTCTGACTCACAGTGATCCTATAAGACAGAGTAGAACTGCCCCATAGGGTTTCCAAGGAGAATTCAAGCTGCCGACCTTTTGGTTAGGAGCCGAGCTCTTAACCACTACACCACCAGGGCACCTCAACCAGTTCAGGAGGTAACATATAATCAAGAACCAATGGCACTGAAGGAAGAAGTCTAGGCTGCACTGAAAACACTGGCAAAAAACAAGTCTCCAGGAATTGACAGAATACCAATTGAGACGTTTCAACAAACAGATGCAATACTGGAAGTGCTCACTCATGGATGTCAGGATATTTGGAAGACAGCTACCTGGCCAACCAACTGGAAGAGATCCATATTTGTACCCATTCCAAAGAAAGGTGATCCAACAGAATGCAGAAACTACTGAACAATATCATTAATATATCACATGCAAGTAAAATTTTGCTGAAGATCATTCAGAAATGGTTGCAGCAGTATATTGACAGGGTATGCCCGGAAATTCAAGCTAGATTCAGAAGAAGATGCAGAACGAGGGATATCATTGCTGATGTCAGATGGATCATGGCTGAAAGCAGAGAATACCATAAACATGTTTTATTGATTATGCAAAAGCATTCCACTGTGTGGATCATAACAAATTATGGGTAACATTGTGAAGAATGGGAATTTCAAAACACATAATTGTACTCCTGTGGAGCCTGTAAATAAACCTAGAGGCAGTCATTCCAACAAATCAAAGAGATAGTGTGTGGTTTAAAATCAGGAAAGGTGTGTATCAGGGTTGTATCCTTTCACCATACTTATGTCTGCTGAGCAAATAATCTGAGAAGCTGGACTATATGAAGAGGAATGTGGCATCAGGATTGGAGGAAAATTCATTAACAATCTGTGATACAAAGATGGCACAACCTTCTTTGCGGAAAGTGAAGAGGACTTGTTGCCCTTACTAATGAAGACCAAAACCACAGCCTTTAGTATGGATTACACTTCAACATAAAGAAAACAAAAATCCTCACAACTGGACCTATAAGCAACATCATGATAAACGGAGAAAAGACTGAAGTTGTTAAGGATTTCATTTTACTTGTATCCACAATCAACATCCATGGAAACAGCAGTCAAGAAATCAAAAGGCACATTGCATTGGGCAAATCTGCTGCAAAAGACCTCTTTAAAAATGTTGAAAAGCAAAGATGTCACCTTAAAGACTAAGGTGCGCCTGACCCAAGCCATGGTGTTTTCAGTTGCCTGGACAATGAATAAGGAAGACTGAAGGAGAATTGACACCTTTGAATTATGGTGTTGGAGAAGAGTATTGAATATACCACGGACCACCAAAAGAACAAACAAATCTGTCTTGGAAGAAGTACAGCACATGTTATCAGGAGGGATCAATCCCTGGAGAAGGACATCATTCTTGGTAAAGTAGACGATCAGCAAAAAAGAGGAAAGCCCTCAATGAGATGGACTGACACAGTGACTGCAACAATGGGCTCAAGCATAACAACGATTGTGAGGATGGCGCAGGACAGGGCAGTGTTTTGTAGTGTCGTACACAGGGTCACCATGAGTCGGAACTGACTCAACAGTACCTAACAACAACAACAGTTTTCCACTGGTTTTGGTTTAAACCATTGTTCTTGAAGCCTGAATTCACTTTTAGGTTCCAAGAATTACCTAGGTTTTAGCAAAGGCGTTGGGGGGGGGGGGGGGCATTGATCCAGTGTCGAGCTACAGTTACATTAGCAAAACTAAGAACTGGTCAGAGAGATACTGCGATGGTTAATTTTATGAGTCAACTTGGCTAGGCTATAGTGCCCAGTTGTTTGTTCAAACACTTATCTAGGTGATACTGTGAAGATATTTTGTAGATATGATTAACATTTACAATCAGTTAGCTTTAGGTAAAGCAGATTGTCTTTGAGAATGTGGGTGGGCCTCATTCAATCAGTTAAAAGCCTTAAGTTTTCCCAGAGAAGAGGGAATTTTGCTTCAAGATTATAACATAGACATCCTACCTGAGTTTCCAGCCTTCTGGCCTGCCCTACAGATTTCAGACTTGCCAATCCCCACAATCAAGTCAGTCAATTCCTTAAAATAAATCTCAAATCCTATTGGTTCTGTTTCTCTGGAGAACTGTGACTTATATAGATATATAAGGAGGAATTCCATACTTTGACAATTGGGCAAGTGAAAAAAAGATAGACAAGCTGGAAATATCACCCACCGAAATATAAGAATGAAGTAATTGAAGATGGGAGGCATAGAGTTAAGGATCATAAGGGATATCTGGGTTAACTAAGATCTGAAGAAAAGCTTGAAAAACATATATGTAGTAAGTTGTGTACATATCCTATGAAAACAGGAATCCATTTCCAACTCACAGCTTAAATTGCACAGACCTTTTCTGGAATTCACGGAAATTCAAGGGGAAAAAAGCATGAACCATTTTTTTTTTATTTTTACTTTTGCTTTCTTCTCTACATCGTCTCCTACCTCCAATAAGTGATAGGAATCTTAAGGATAAAGTAAAATTTAGGTTAGCTTTTGCCTCCAACCTTTTAGGAATCAATGCTATGTTATGAATTTAGGGATGTCAGAGTACTTGGCAAAACACACTTCTAAAATACATTTCATAAAGGAGCAAATACTGTATAATAGCTAGTTTTGACCTAGAATTCTTGACTAGGTAAGTTTAATGCAGTTACTGTGTTATTTTGTGGTTAAGAAACTTGATATACTAGACAGGAGCGCCTCGATAGAACCTAGTCTCGAGTTAAAACAATATGTCTCCCCAGATTGGATATTTTACTCCTTTAAAAAAAATCTGAATCATCTTGTGGGGATGACTTTAAATTACTAAGGGCTTTCATTTAAGAAAGTCCATTTTAGGTAGTTAGGAGAAATTTGAAGGAAAAAAAATCTTAGAATTTAATTCTACACAACTCCAAATTAGAGCAACATAATTAAATTGAATAATGCATTACTTTTCATTAATTGAAGACTTCACTTAGCTATATTCCTCCTATTTCCCTCCATGATTGTTTAGTAATTTTACAATAAAAGCTGTTGAATTTTCAAGCAAGGAGTATACACATGTTTGAAAATACAATAAAAGAGAAAACTTGAATGCTCTTTTTTTAACCTTGTGGTTCAAATAAAATTTGGTTTCCAGCTATGGAATTTAATTACGTTGTCCTTTACTTAATTTAAGGAACTTCTTAATGAAAAGTTTACAATCTGCAAATTACAACAATCTTCTAGAAAATCCCCCACACTTCTCTTTTCCTACTTCCCATATTAGAGAAAAGGACAACCCACTAAAGCAGATCAGTTTTTATTTCATAGGAGGTGTTGGCTTCATTTGAAGTAGCCACTCCTAGTAAATAAAGATAATTTAAATGTCATCTTTTATTGATTTTTGTAACTCTTTTAATTAGCAAGACAATTGATCTTTAATCTTTGTTGTGAACCACCTTCAATGCAATCAATTTTTGGCTTATGGAAGATTTTCAGCTCAGAAAGTTTTCTATCTCTGCTGAATGAAGAGAGAAGCTTAGCAAATACTGTCATCAGGAACCTACTCGCAGAGCATGGATACTGAAAATTTAATTTCCAGTACTGATTCTTTATAGAAGGTGTCATGGTTTGAATTATGTCCCCCAAAAAATGTGTATATCAGTTTGGCTGGGCCATGATTCCTGGTACTGTGTGATTTTCTTATATGTTGTAAATCCTGCCTCTATGATGTTCATGAGGGAGGGTGGGTGGCAGTTGTGTTAGTATGGCAGACTGGATTGTGTCCTGAGGCAATCTCTTGAGATATAAAAGAGAGAAGTGAGCAGAGAGACGGGGGACCTCATACCATCAAGAAAGCAGTGCTCGGAGCAGAGCGCGTCCTTTGGATCGGGGTCCCTGTGTAGAGAAACTCCTAGTCCAGGGGAACACTGAAGAGAAGAAGGCCAACAGAGAGAAAAAGCCTTCCCCTGGAGCTGACGCCCTGAATTTGGACTTTTAGCCTATTTAGACTGTGAGGAAATAAATTTCTCTTCGTTAAAACCATCCACTTGTGGTATTTCTGTTACAGCAGCACTGGATGACTAAGACAGAAGGTTAGCTAGCAAAGACAGATAGTGTAAAAAGAAAAATCATTAGCTTTTCTGAATATTGTTTTCCTTGATCTAGTATGATTTTTTTTTCCAAAGGATGTTTTTTCCCTTCAAAAGTTTAACTGAGGGTAACTTAAGTAAAAGGAACAGCAGGCTTAGCTTAGGAAGGTGGGGGAGCTGAGGAGTACACACTAGGAAAACTGAATAGCTGAACATAGAAGATTTTCAAATAACATAAAGCCTCATTATATCAAATAGAAGTTTGCTGTTATTTCAAGAGAGACTGACATTTTCATATTATCCTTCAATTATCAAGATATAAAAGGGTGATTACCTTCTTAAGAGAGTAAATATTAAGTCCTTTTGAGAAGTGTATTTATATACTAGAACTATGGTTTCTGAATAAAAAGAGAATAGCATTTTAAGCTGATGCTACCGCATGTAAAACACAAATCATTCTTCATTATCAATAGTGGGATTTTTGTTGGGTAATTCTAGCTCTAGATGCATAATTTAATGATAAGATATTTAAAATAGTCTGTTAGTAACTCTTAATTTCTTTTTATAACTATCAGTTGAGTGTACGCTGTTACATACTAATTTATTATAGAGTTCAGTTTATATAAGTTCAATTTATATAAGTCAGTGTTTCACAGCTTTTATTCATTATCACCCCCATAAGGAATTTTTTAGATGTTATTTTGTCCTTATTGTCACCACATCATGACATTTTAATACTACAGTTACACTGTGTATCTAGTTATGTAGTTTATGTCTATGCTTTATACATAAAAAGAGTAAGATTTTTTATCCCCTACAAACCAAATTTTATATCCATTAAGAATACATTATATAAGTGTACTTTTGCCAGATTCAAAAACTCTTGTGTTGGTGAATTACTTTAATGGACTACCCAATTCATTATTTTTGCTTAGCTTCCTTTTAAAGGGATTTAAAGTGCATTGATACAGTAAACCCATGTATTTTGAGTAGCATCCAAGAACACAGTCCTGATGGTATTTTGTCTTTAAATTCACAAATGTTGTTTTTAGTTGCCTTCAAGTTAGCCTGGCCCCTGGTGACTGCATGCACAAATGAATGAAACACTGCCTGGTCCTGTGCCATCCCCATGATCGGACTCTTGTGGTCCACAGTGTTTTCATAGTGCTGATTTTCTGAAGTAGATCATCAGGCTTTTTTTCTTAGTCCATCTTAGTCTGGAAGCTCTGCTGAAAACTGTTCAGCAACATAGCAGTCTGCAAGACTCCACTGACAGATGGGTGTTGGCTGCGCATGAGGTTCATTGGCTAGGATTGAACTGGGTCTCCTGCAGAGAAGGTGAGGATTCTACCCTTTTGAGGCATACTAATTTTTCAGGATCTGCACCTCTCCTTTCCCCACAGCAGGGAGTAGTTAAATGTATTTCTAAATGCCTAAACACAATCCTGCTCTTAAGCAAGCAGTATTTAAATATTTTTCACATCCACATCTTCTGGGTCAGTATGGAATCAAAGGTGCCGCTCTTTAACCCTGCTACAGTGTTCTAGTTTTGATTACTGGACAACTGCCTTGTTCCAGGACTGTTGGGTACAGGTTTTGATTACTTCATTTCTCTCATGGTCATTGTGCTTGAATTTACATACTGTGCTCAACACTGTTTCTTCCCCAAATGGGTTCTTCATTGTTCTCGCTATTTTTGTTTTTTCTTTCTCTTTCTCTGCACTGTAATACACCTGTCCCTACCGCTGTCCCTAAACTGGATACTTGCCCTGATTTACAGCTTCACAATAATACATATTGGAAGTATAATTACGCTTATAATGATGATAATGAGTTGGTATGTGTAGTTGTTGGTGTGTTGTGTTGGATTGAATTAGAAAAGAATCAGAGTGAACAGCAGGTGTCTCAATGTTCTTTTGTATTCTAAATGCATAGCTAAGCAACTCATGTAAGAATGGAATTATTTAGTGTTTTCCTTGTTTGTACTTGCTGTGACCAACTTTAACAATGAACAGAGATAAAATTCTTATGACTGACTAGTGCTATTTCCTTAAGCGATTAATTTGATATTTGCTTATCATATTATTTAGTATCATTTTGCCATCAAGTTGATTCCGACTCATAGTGACCCCATACGACAGAGTAGAACTGCCCCATAGGGTTTCAAGGAGCAACTGGTGGATTCAAACTGCCAACCTTTTGGTTAGCAGCCGCACTCTTAACCACTGCGCCACAAGAAAATTAAATTAACTGAATCCTTTAGGTGAAGAAACCATTATACAGACTGCCACATGAGAACGTTTCTGGAAGAATTTGAAGACTTGTAGTTTATTTAGTTTATTTGTCTTTGTATCCGCTAAGTTTTGAGTTCTAAACCTCCTAAAAAGTTTATGCTTACAGCCACTTATTGGATTGAATTAATGTATACTTTAAAAATATTTTTTCCTCTTCTAAATTGTTACTTCTTTTTCTCTTAACCTGACCTAGTATAAAAATCAAAGGAATGATGAAGACTGCTCCAGAATGAACGGGGAAGAAAAATATTTTTTAAAAGATCTAACAAAAGCATGCAACAAATCAAGCACCAGCTTGAAACAAAGCCCAATACTGTTTGCATTTTTATTCATCACTTTCTGTGATGTGGGTTTTAAAAGTGATAGTGGGCTTTTTATGCTAATGGTGCTGGTGTGTGGGAGGACTAAGGTGGGCAGGAGGTTTTGTGTTAGAAGTCACTCAGGGAAGTGAATCACTTCTCTCCATTGGAAATCTTACCTTTCGAAATTTGTTTAGCAGTGTTTACTCTTGGTGTCTCTGATCAAGCAGACATAAACTGGTCTTGATATCTTGATTCTTGGTATCTCTATACTTTAATATCCAGTGCAAAAGCTGCTTCTAATCACTTATCTTGAAAAAACGACTCTGCAGCTGTGATTCGTAGAAGCATATCTGTACACTCTATTCTAATTTTCTCTGTTCCTAGGGCCAGATCATTCTGTCCTGAAAAGGATCTCTAATCAATTGTTAACGGAAATGGCATTCTTAGATCATGCCCTTAATGTTTGGGGAATTATTTTAAGTAAAATATATTATAATGTAAATGTATTATACACGTGTATGCCGCGTACCCACATTTAACCTCTTCCATCAAGAACTGTTTCACCTACAGCCTCTGATATAGGAAAATTCCTTAGGTAGCCATGTTTATCGGTTGACTATGCCCCCTATCCATGGCTTATTGGATAGGACAGTGCACTTGATCCAAGATTTACGAAGTTATATGCTAACAAATTATGACCCAGAATGAGTCAGTGAATCATATTCCTTTTCATTGAGAATTTTAAATAAAAATACAGAGAAAGAGAGAAAGAAAAATTGGCTGATCAGCTGAACATTTATGAGGTACAGTGTAAGGCAAATTATGAGGGGCCAGACACCATGAGCAGGTAGAAGAATGTGGGCATGGCCTTTGTCTTGTGCATCATTGTACCCTGGTAATGGGTAGAGTACCTGACACACAGCAATCCATAAATTCAAGTTTTGAATCCAGAAATATTTGGTGTGCAGAGAGAAACAGAGATGCTAGATAAATGAGACCATATGGCTCACACGAGAAAGTAATGCAAATTTGGGGAGACAAACAAAATTATTCTTTTCTTGAGGCACTTTGCATAGATTCTCAGTTTTTTGCAATCAAAAGAGCTCTCTGAAAAGAATGCAGCGCATGTAAGTCCAATTTGTTAAGGGAGATTGTTCACCTGACTTTGCTAACTCTGGGCACCATATTCTTGAATACAGCTCTCAATTTGTCATATGCTAATGTAGGTATCAGAGCCCTGGTGACACAGTGGTTAAGAGCTCAGCTGCTAACTAAAAGGTTGGCAGTTCGAATGCACCAGCTGCTCCTTGGAAACCCTATGGGAGCAGTTTCTACTCAGTCCTATAAGTTCGTTAGGAGTCGGAATCAACTCGAAGACAATGAGTTTGGTTTGGTTGTTTTGAATGTAGGTATGTGCCTATAAAATCAACGGGCAGAGTTTGTTAACACAGACCTTTATGAAGCCAACAAGAGGATTTTTGAATTTCTAGGCTTGTCTCTTTAGACAAGACAGGGTTCTGTCCCTAAACCAATGGTGTGAAACTTCTCTTTTGTATCCTATGTTCCTTTTGTCTCATATTGGCCAATCTATTATGTTGGAATTTATAGCTTTTGATCTAGAACCTTTATTAATGATTACATTTAATTCATAGTTTTTCCTTGTTAGTTCCTGGAATGGCAAAATAATGCCTAACTCTGTCCTCTAGCAGAGGCAGTGATGTTAATAACCTTCCTGACAGTTGCATTCATTGTGAAGACTCCTGGTTTTTTTTACTCACCCAATCCTGGAGATGCTGGAGGGAATAAAGAGGGTGGATAGAACTCTGTAGACAAAGCAAAACATGTGAAGACCTTGGGAGACAATAAAGAGTTGCAGAGATGACCTGGGATAGAGAGTTCTGTTGAACCTTCTTCTGTTATCATGTTGTCTTAGCTAAGTCGAAGCACAAAGTTATAATCAGAGCCAGCTAAGCCAGAAGTTGGGGTGCTCAGATACTTGTGAAACACCTTTCTAGCTTACACATATATCCAACATAATCTTCATGAGCAAGCATTGTACACCTTAAAGTACAGATACTAAACTTTTGCCATCTCACCCTAAGGGGGAGGGGTCCTGATAATATAAAGGGACGTTAGATGAGCTATAGGTTATATGCTTTTTATAGATTATATGATGAACTCAAGAATTATGACTGAGAGACAGTAAACATAACAACTTAAATTAGGGAATGCAGAATTAATTAAATAGAACATTAAAGTAAACCCAATAAACATATTCAGAAAGAATGGGGAATTCTGTAAGCATAAAACAAAAAGTAACACATAGAGCAAAAAATAAATTGCAAGTGTATGAATTGGCAAAGAGGAATGCACTTACAAAATATACATTCTGCTTCAAATAAAGAATTCAGGGTATGTATTTAAAAGCAGGGTGGATACAGATATAGAACAAATTAAATGAGCTTGAAAATAATTTTGAGGAATTATCCAAGAGGAGTCAGGAAAAGATAAAGATATAAAATGATTGAGACATGAGTTGAAATAGGAAGAATTGTGCAGAAGTGTCAGAATCTATTTAATAGGAGCCTCAGAAGGAAATAAAAGAAAAAAAAATCAAAGGTAAGAAAAATATGAATAAGCAATATCCAAGTATTTCCCAGAAGTACAGAGAGACTTAAGACTTCAGATTGAAAGGGCTCGAAGCGCTAGGCAGGATCAGCAAGAAAACCTCACTCCTAGATCCATTAAAGTTCAACTTAGGAACATCAAAAGCAAAGAAAGAATTCAAGAATCACCAGGGGTAAAAAGGTGATGACCCATGAATGAATCAAGAATAAATTTGACATCATACTTCTCGTTAGTAACACCAAGTACAAGAAAACCTCACTCCTAGATCCATTAAAGTTCAACTTAGGAACATCAAAAGCAAAGAAAGAATTCAAGAATCACCAGGGGTAAAAAGGTGATGACCCATGAATGAATCAAGAATAAATTTGACATCATACTTCTCGTTAGTAACACCAAGTACAAGAAAACAACAAAGAATGTTCTTTAAAGAATTAAAGACAAAAAAAAAACTTATCTTGCAATTTTCTATGCAAAATTTTTCTATAAAAAATTATTTAAGCATGAAAGAAAATAAATATTTTTCAGGCATATAAGGTGTCCAGAAGTATCTTAGTCTGAGTTCTTCCAGGAACACATTGTTTCATGCAGGTAGGTTTTTTTGGAAGTGATCCAGGGAAAAGGAGAGACAGATTGATGAGAGAGGAACAAGAAAAGAGGAAAAGCCAATACAAGGTTACATTCTAGAGTTGACCACTAATGGGAAATGAGGGTGAATCTCACCAGGCCTCTCAGAAAAGCTGTGTAGAATACTTTGGAATTGGTCACCGGTGGGCTGGTTGAGGGGAACATTTCTTTCTGCATTCATGAAGGTTTGGCCGATAGGTTGTTAAATCCCTATTAATCTGTCACCTACAAGCTGCATATGCAGGAGTGCAAGGTGAGTATCTGAACACACCGCACTTGTGATGTCAGAGAAACCCTTAGGCATAAAGTAAGAGACATGTGGTATAGCTGAGGTGAGCTGATGTCTAGTTTCACCTGCAAATAGCTTGGTGCTGTTGCAGTGGTTGGACTGGGGGGAAGTGAGGCATCTAGTTCTGAAATATACCAAACATAAGCACTGTTAGAATTCTTGGTGGGTGGACTCCAGCAAGAAGAGGGATGAACCCAGGAAAATTCACAATCTGATCTCCCACTCCCTTTTCCCTTTACCACTTTGTATTCTCTTGCTTATCCCCCTCGCACATCACCCCAGGCATACTGGCTTGTTGCTGTTTTTGATATTTCCTCTTCCTCCACATATCTGAGTGCCTCACTCCCTTGCTTTCTCCAGGTCTCTGCTGAAAACTGATATTATTGGAAAGGCTAATCACTCTGTGTAATAGGAGCACTTCCTTTCCTCAATATACCATCACCCCCTTATCTAGCTTCATTTCTCTCCATAGCAATTATTAGTCTTGACATGCTATATGTTTCTGAGCTTGTTTATTTACTGTTGTCTGTTTTCCCATTCTTGTCAGTCAGCCCTGTCAACTGGTTCACTGATATATCTCTATTACCTAGGACAGTGTTTGGCATGTGGTAAGTACTAAGCAAATATTTGTTGAAAAATGAATGAATACCTATAGAATCTATAACTATAAAACCAGTAGAATAAAATATATCTATACAATGGAATGTAGGTAAGGATAAATAAAATAAATAAAAATAAAACATAGTAAATTTAAAAATATATATGAAATAAAGGCTAATAAAAATAAGCACTAATGTAAAAGTAATTACAATAAGTATAAATGAGTTAGAATTACTGAATAAATAAAAAACATGAATATTAGATTAAAAATATGACTAAGATATATCTTGTTTCTAAGAAACCCATTTAATACAAAAGAACTCCAAAAGATTGAAGAGAAATTCTTGGAAAAAGATACATTAGGCAAATATGAGAAAACGAAAGCCAAAGAAGGCGTTTTAACATCTTAAAAAAATAGATTTTAAATAAAAAACAGTAGAAAAAAATAGTTATAACACTTAGGGCCACTATGAACCCGAAATATATAAAACAATGGCAGAATTTACACATACTCTTTTCCTCCTTCCTACTTCATTCACTAGAACAACCAGAGCAATGCTAAATAATACTAATAATTATAGACATATTTATCTTGTTTCTGGCATTAATTGGCATACCTTAATACTTGCAAAGCACGTAAATGTCATCTTGCATGCACCTGGGGTCACTGGAAGGAAAAAAGAGTTATGATTAGTTAGTAATATTTGATCATCTTACTGTATCATTTCAAAATTAAGAATGAAATATGTTGGTTTGAGAAAAATATGTTAGTTTACTAATAAGTACCTAATTTTTAAAAAGAATAAGTAATACATTTAACTAAGAAATTATTAATCATCTGTTGAGGGAATCGCATGCTTTTCTCTTAATTTACTGAGGTGATAAATTACTATTCTAATACTGAAATATTCTTTTTTTTTATTTACTGTCTTTATTCACAGTGTACCATTATTTAAAGATAGTGTTGGAGTTGAGGTGGTAATATTTTACCATCTGTATTCATAACTGAAGCTTGCCAGTAGTCTCTTGAAGGGGTGTATTTTTTATCACATTTGGACTCTATGAATCTATGAATGTCATCAATTGAATTGCGTTGCTTTCTATTTTTCTCAAGTTTGACCATTGAAGGGACTAATCTCTCAATAATGTAGGCTTCAAGCCTTTTGTGGAAATAGTTTTTGACAAGTGTATTTTTATATTTGGATCAATTACTTTCTCTGGAAAATTATCTGTTTTAGTTATTATAACTGAAAAATAAAATTTCTTATAATATTTTCCTAGTTTAAAAGTCCTCTGTATTCATAATTATATTGCCTCAGAGATCTTTTAAAAGGTAAATTGACAATAGTGAATATTGCTCATCTAACTTAATAAGAAACATATTGTTGCCTAAGGATATACAGTCATGTTCGCTTAATGTCCACAATATGTTCTGTGAATAGGACGTTATGTGATTTGGACATTGTTCGAACACCATATTATATACTTAGCAAAGCCTTCCCTCACCTCCACCCCCTTGTCACATCACGACACACCCCTTGTCATGTCACGACAGCTGCGCGGTCTCTGCTGTGGTCCTCTTGGAGTCCCCTCTACTGTTCCCAGAGAAGCTTCGAAGCGCTCTGCCATATGGGCTCTATATACAATCACTTTGTGTACAAGAGACATGAGATATGCGTATTGCATGCAGGATACTTGCATTTGCTGTGTCTAGTTACATCTGCTGCCTCCCATTCTCTAATCAAGATTTCTGAACTCTGTTATAACCTTATGGGACCACTGATGTATATGCGGTCAGATGTTGCCCTAATGGACGTGCAGTGTGTGACTGTATCTGAAATTTTTAATGATTGTAATTAATCTTGGCCTTTCTTGAGGTAAAGTTCTATAAATTCTTTTACCTATAAAATTGTCCATACACAATAACGCTATTTACTTAACCATAAAAACATAAACAAACAAATAAAACTTATTTCTCTAGTGTTTTTTGACTAGTTGTTGACTCGGGGAAATTTTAACTTGATGGTATTTTTTTAGTGTCAATAGCTGAAATTACCAGGATACAAAGAATGACTTTTTTTTTGCCTGCCCTTTCTAATAATAAGTATAATTTAATCCATAGAAGATGACAGTAGGACAGTAGAATTTATCAGAATCATTTTTACAAGGGCTAAAAAAAGACTCCATTGCCATCTAGTTGGTTCTGACTCATAGACACCCTGTAGGACAGAGTAGAACTGCCCCATAGGGTTGCCAATGCTGTAATCATTATGAAAGAAGACTACCACATCTTTCTCTTGTGGAACAGGTGGTGGGTTAAAACCGTTGACCTTTTTGTGAGCAGCCGAACGCTTAACCACTGCACCACCACGGCTCCTTTTTTACAAAAACAGGAACCATATACAGGCAGTCCCCGACTAATGACTGTGTTCAGTTACGACTATTTTGTCCTAAGTAGGTTCTGACATAAGTCAAATGCCTCATTTTATTTTTTTTTAGTTTTCAGTATTACAGCCTTTTTTTATTTTCAGTATCGTTATAAACCATAACATTGAACATCTGTGAGTGAACGTCTGAGAATGATAACATCAGCGAATTATGTGCTGCAACATTGTATGTAGTATATACTCCTAATGATATTGTGGTTACTAGGTGCTGTCGAGTCGATTACGACCCATAGCGACCCTATGTACAACAGGAAGAAACAC
This sequence comes from Dugong dugon, assembly GCA_030035585.1. Classification (NCBI taxonomy): domain Eukaryota; kingdom Metazoa; phylum Chordata; class Mammalia; order Sirenia; family Dugongidae; genus Dugong; species Dugong dugon. The sequence goes on from CM057465.1 coordinate 51,066,477, forward strand.
TGCCTGGTCCTGTATCATCCTCACAATCGTTGTTATGCTTGAGCCCTTTGTTGCAGCCACTGTGTCAATCCATCTCATTGTGGGTCTTCCTCTTTTTCGCCAAGCCTCTGCTTTACCAAGCATGATGTCCTTCTCCAGGGACTGATCCCTCCTGATAATATGTCCAAAGTACATGAGACATAGTCTTGCTATCCTTGCTTCTAAGGAGCATTCTGGTTGTACTTCTTCCAAGACAGATTTGTTTGTTCTTTTGGCAGTCCATGGTATAGTCAATATTCTTTGCCAACACCATAATTCAAAAGCATCAATCCTTCTTCTATCTTCCTTATTTATAGTCCAGCTTTCACATGTATATAAGGTTATTGAAAATACCATGGCTTGGCCCAGGGACACCTTAGTCTTCAAGGTGACATCTTTGCTTTTCAACACTTCAAAGAGGTCTTTTGCAACAGATTTGCTCAATGCAATGCGTCTTTTGATTTCTTGACTGCTGCTTCTATGGGTGTTGATTGTAGATCCAAGTAAAATGAAATCCTTGACTACTTCAATATTTCCTCCATTTATCATGATGTTGCTGATTGGTCCAGTTGTGAGGATTTCTGTTTTCTTTATACTGAGGTGTAATCCATACTGAAGGCTGTGGTCTTTGATCTTCATCAGTAAGTGCTTCAAGTCCTCTTCACTTTTAGCAAACAAGGTTGTGTAATTCACATATCGCAGTTTGTTAATGAGTCTTCCTCCAGTCCTGATGCCCCATTCCTCTTCATATAGTCCAGCTTCTTGGATTATTTGCTCAGCATACAGATTGAATAAGTATGGTGAAAGGATACAATCCTGACACACACCTTTCCTGACTTTAAACCATGCAGTATTCCCTTGTTCTGTTCTAACAACTACCTCTTGATCTATGTACAGGTTCCTCCTGAGCACAATTAAGTGTTCTGGAATTCTCATTCTTCACAATGTTATCTATAATTTGTTATGATCCACATAGTCAAAAGCCTTTGCATAATCAATAATGATAAGATGTAGAAAAAAAAAATGATGGTTGCAAGTTCAATTCATAGTAACTCAGATACATAGTAAGTTGGGGACTGCCTGAATTGTGAATCTCAAATCAGCACACAAGATCTCACAGTAATACGCTTTTAAGGATAATTAAACAGAATGTTTCAAATCTGGAGTGTCTAAAGGTACGTAGAATATGTGTTTTTTAAAATTTGTTATGGACAATTTTGTAACTCATGCTATCACTTGCATTAAAAACTGAGAAAAGAATGTGCAATGATAAATTTGGGAACATCTAATGGTTCCATATTCTATACTATCCATTAATTCTAATTAAAACACAATATTTGGTGAGATTTTTGAGAAAATAGCTATTTTTACTTTATCTTTGTATTCTCAAAGGTACATGTCAAGCAAGCCGAGTATTTGTCATTAAACTACTGAATGAATGAATGATTTAAATGTTTTTTAAATGTCTTTTCAATCTTGTGTACCAGGTGCTTTATGCTAATATAGCCTTAAATATTTGGAAGTTTTCCTCTCATTTTCAATCATCTGGCATATGGCTCTTTGATACTACAGAGGTAAAATCTAAATTCTTATCTGCCTGTCTATATCAGCAAAGACACCTCAAAGGCATACAGTGAGAACTTGAACTTGCACTATTTCTCCTTTCATGATTAAGATCTACATTTCTAAAATAAATGGGAAACAAACCAACAGAACTTTCCCTATAAATTCTCTTAGAATTAAAGGGAAAATCTGTTATTTTTCATCTCTGTACTTTAACATGAGGCCCCTGGGTGGCTCAAATAGTTTGCACTCAACTACTAATCTAAACGTTGGCAGTTTGAACGAATGCAGCAGCACCATGGAAGAAAGTCCTGGCAATCTGCTTCCATAAAGATTGTTGTTGTAGAAGAAAAAATTCTTTGATGGTTAAGAGGGTGGATAAAGAGGGAGGGGGTATTAACTAACCAGATAATAGATAAGAATTATATTAGATGGAGGGAAGGACAACACACAATACAGGGGAAGCCAGCAAAACTATACTAAACCAAAAGCTAATTAGTTTCCTTAAAGTCCAAACACTTTAAGTGGCAGAGTAGTAGGGACGGGGTTCTGGGGAGCATGGTTTCAGGGGACATCTAGGTCAATTTACACAACAAAGTTTATTAAGAAAAGGTTCTGCATCCCATTTTGGTGAGTGCATCTGGGGTCTTAAAAACCAGTGAGCAGCCATCTAAGATGCATCAATTGGTCTCAACTACCTGGAACAAGGGAGAATGAAGAACACCAAAGACACATGAAAATATTAGCCCAGGAGACAGAAGGGGCTACATAAACTAGAGACTCCATCAGCCTGAGACCAGAAAAACTAGATGGTGCCCATCTACCACCAATGACCACTCTAACAGGGAACACAACAGAGAGTCTCTGACAGAGCTGGAGAAAAGTGCGGTGCAGAACTCAAATTCTAGTAAAAAGAGCAGAGTTAATGGTCTGACTGAGGCTGGAGGGGTGATGGAAGACATGGCCCCCAGACTCTGTGTTAGCCCAGAACTGAAACCATTCCCGAAGCCAACTCTTCAAATAAAGATTAGACTGGACTATAATACATAAAATGATACTCGTGAAGAGAGTGCTTCTTAGCTCAAGTAGATACCTAAGACTAAATGGGCAGCTCCTGTCCAGAGGCAAGATGAGAATGCAGAGATAGTCAGGATCTGGTTGAAGGCACACAGGAAATCAGGGGTGGAAAGGAGGAGTGTGCTGTCACAGTATAGGGAGAGCAACTAGGGTCACATAATAAAATGTGGATAAATTTTTGTATGAGAAACTAACTTGAACTGTAAACTTTCACTTAAAGCACACACACACACACAAGATACTGTTGTTGTTGTTAGTTGCTGCCCAGTTAATTCCGACTCATGGTGGCTCCACGTGTGCAGAGTAGAACTGCTTCATAGGATTTTCAAGGCTGTGACCTTTCGGAAGCAGATCACCAAGACTGTCTTCTGAGGCACCTCTGGGATGGTTCAAACCCCCAAACTTTCATCTAATAGTCAAGCACTTAACCGTTTTGCCATGCAGGGATTTCTTCTGTAAAGATTGCAGCCAAGAAAACTCTATGGAACAGTTCTACTCTGTAACACATGGGGTGGCCATGAGTCTGAATTGTCTCTTTGGCAACAGGTTTGGTTTTCTTTTGGTTATGAATTTATATTTTGATGGTTCATGATAATTGTAATTTTGTTTTCTCAATACTCATTTAGGTATGAAGTTGGTCAAATCACCGTACACATGATTTACGATTATTTTAGTTATACACATTTTTGGGTGTGTTAATTGTGATGCACCTATCCAAATTCCTTGGAAGAAGAAAGGATTAAAAACTAGAATTATATATACCCAATTCAAGTTCTTGAAGTATGCATGATGTTGCAAGGTAGAAGGGAGGGAATTTGTTTTCTGTAGTTGAAAATATCTATAGTTCTTCTTTGAGGATTTTAATTTCAGGAAATTAAGTTATAGCAGAAATGTAGTCTTTTAGTAAGGATAATACATCAGTTGAACAATCAAATTAATTTTTCCAAGAGTTCTATATCAGATTATTTACTAGTAATTTATTGCATATCCAACAAAAATTTAGAGAATACACACATAACACACATATTGGATATTATAAATAGCATGATGTCAAAAAAGATAAGTTATTCTCTCTTCATTCAAACTTATTATTGTTTAGTAAGGAAGCAGGTATTTTTTTTTTTTTGGAATTATTATCTCCTTGACAATACAATTTTCCAGAAGATCTGAAATATGTTGAGAATATAATAATATGAAATGACTGAGTAAATGCATGTAAAATTGAATGAACAGATAAAATAGTTGATCTATAAAGTATAAGAATCAGGAGGAAAGAATGGTCACTTCTGGCAGATCAAAGAAACTTCAGGTAAAACCAATATTTGAGCTTGGTGTCGAAGAATGCGTAAGATCTGTAATGAGGAAAAAGTCATGGTTAGAAAAAATAATAATGTTTAACATTTGCAATATCTCTTTTCCATAAAAAAATAACAACCCCCCCCCTTTTTTTTTTTCAGTTACATCAATCAATTTATTCCTGTAGCCGTATCTTACTGCTTTAATTACTATAGCTTTCTGGTTTTTTTTTTTTTTATTATTGTACTTCAGGTGAAGGCTTACAGAACAAATAGTTTCTCATGAAACAGTAGTTCATATATTCTTTTATAACATTGGTTAACAACCCCACAACATGTCAAACCTCTAACTTTTCAACCTTTTTTTTTTTTTTTTTTTGGTGAAAATACACATAGCCCAAGATACAATATTTCAAAAATTTCTACATGCACAGTTCAGTGACATTGACTACCCTCTTCCAATTGTGCTGCTATTCCCACTTAAGATGAAGGCTTACAAAACAAAATAGTTTCTCATTTAACAGTTACTACACATGTTGCCCTATGACAATGGTTAACAATTTCACAACACATCAACAATATCCTTACCCAAACTTCGGTTCCCTATCACCAGCTTCCTTGTCCCCTTCTGCCTTCTGGCCCTTGTCACTGGACTACTGTACCTCATTAGTCTCATTTGGTTTTATGGGGCTGTCCTCTCCCAGGCTGAACAGTGAACCTCGGAGATAACTTCACCACTGAGCTAAAACGGTGTCTGGGGGCCATACTCTCGGGATTTCTCCAGTCTCCTTTAGGCCAGTAAATCTGGTCTCTTTTTTTGTGAGTTAGAATTCTGTTCTACATCCTTCTCCAGCTCTGTCCAGAACCCTCTGTTGTGATCCTGGCCAGAGCAGTCAGTGGTGGTAGCCGGGCACCATCTAGCTGTACTGGACTCAGTCCGGTGGAGGCCTTGGTAGCTGTGGACAATTAGTCCTTCAGACTAATCTTTTCCTTGTATCCTGTTCTCTTCATTCTCCCTTGCTCCTGAAGGGATGAGACCAGTGGAGTATCTTAGATGGCCGCTCACAGGCTTTTAAGACCCCAGACACTACTCACCAGGGTAGAATGTAGAACGTTGTCTTTATAAGCTGGGTTATACCAACTGAGCTAGATATTCCCCAAGATCATGGTCCGCACAGCCCTGCACCCAGCAGTTCAGTCCCTCAGGGAATTTGGATGTGTCTATGGGGCTTCCATGACCTTTCCTTGTACAAGTTGTTCTAGTTTTCCCTGTATTGTGTACTGTCTCACCCTTCACCCAAGATACCACTTATCTATTGCCTATTTAGTATTCTCCCCCCGACCCCTCCCATCCCTTGTAGCCAATGAAGATTGTTACATTTTGTGTGTGAACTTTTTCATGGGTTTTTACAATAGAGGTCTCATACAATATTTCTCCTTTTGTGGTTGACTTATTTCACTCAGCATAATATCCTCCAGTTTCATCCATGTTATGAGATGGTTCACAGATTCATTATTGTTCTTTCTCGTTGCATAGTACTTCATTGTGTGTATGTACCATAGTTTGTTTATCCATTCATCTGTTGATGTGCATCTAGGTTGTTTCCATCATTTTGCTATTGTGAACAATGCTGCCATGAACATAGGTGTGCATATGTTTATTCGAGTGATGACTCTTATTTCTCTAGGATATATTCCTAGGAGTGGAATTGCAGGATCGAATGGTATGTCTATTTCTAGCTTTCTGAGGAAGCGCCATATCATTTTCCAAAACAGTTGTATCATTTTGCATTTCCACCAGCAATGCATAAGAGTTCCAATCTCCCAACAGCCCCTCCAACATTTGTTATTTCCAGTGTTTTTGATTTGTGCCAGTAATGCCTGGGTGAGATGCTATCTCATTGTGGTTTTAATTTGCATTTCTCTACTGGCTAGTGATCACGAGCGTTTCCTCATGTGTCTGTTGGCCATTTGAATGTCTTCTTTGGTGAAGTGTTTGTTCATTTCCTTTGCCCATTTTTTAATAGGATTATTTGTCCTTTTGTTGTAGAGGTGTTGGATTTTCTTGTAGATTATGGAGATTAGACATTTGTCTGACTTGTATTGTCCAAAACTTTTTTCCCAATCTGTAGGTTCTCTTTTTACTCTTTTGGTGAAGTCTTTTGAAGAGCATAGGTGTTTGATTTTTAGAAGATCCCAGTTATCTAGCTTATCTGTTGGGGTTTGTGAGTTGATGGTTATGGTTTGTATCCTGTTAATGCCATGTATTAAGGCCTGAAGTGTTGGTCCTATTTTTTCTTCTATGAACTTTATAGTTTTAGGCTTTATATTCCGGTCTTTGATCCATTTTAAAGTAGTTTTTGTATACAGCATGAGGTATGGGTCCTGTTTCATTTTTTTGCAGATGAATATCCAGTTTTGCCAGCACCATTTGTTAAAAAGACTGTCTTTTCCCCATTTGATGGACTTTGGGCCCTTGTCAAAGATCAGGTGACCTTAGGTGGATGGATTTACATCTGGGTTCTCAATTCTGTTCCATTGGTCAATGTATCTGTCGTTGTAGCAGTACCAGCCTTTTTTGACTACTGTAGCTGTATAGTAGGTTCTGAAGTCAGGTATTGTGAGACCTCCAACTTTATTCTTCAGTAGTGCTTTACTTATTTGGGGTTTCTTCCCTTTCCATATAAAGTTAATGATTAGATTTTCCATCTCTTTGAAGAATGTTGTTGGTATTTGGATTGGGATTGCATTGTATTTGTAAATTGCTTTGGGTAGAATTGTCATTTTCACAATGTTGAGTCTGCCTATCCATGAGCATGGTATGTTTTTCTATTTATGTAGATCTCTTTGGGTTTCATGCAGAAGTGTTTTGTAGTTTCCTTTGTATAGGTCTTTTACATCCCTGGTAAGATTTATTCCTAAGTATTTTATCTTTTTAGGGGCTATTGAAAATGGTATTGTTTTCCTGATTTCGTTTTCATCATGCTCCTTATTGGTGTATAGGAATCCAACTGATTTTTGAATGTTTATCTCGTATCCTGCTACTCTGCTGAATCTTTCTATTAGTTCCAGTAGATTTATTGTGGAGTCTTTAGGGTTTTCTATGTATAGCATCATATCATCTGCAAACAGGGACAGTTTAACTTCTTCATTACCAATTTGGATGCCCTTTAGTTCTTTTTCTTGCCTTATTGCTGTAGCTAGAACTTCCAGCACAATGTTATATAGGAGTGGTGATAAAGGGCATCCTTGTCTTCTTCCTGTTTTCAGCCTCTCCATTAAGAATGATGTTGACTGTTGGTTTTGCATAGATGCCCTTTATTATGTTGAGAAATTTCCTTTCTATGCCTATTTGATTGAGAGCTTTTATCAGGAATGGGTGTTGGACTTTGTCAAATGCCTTTTCTGTGTCAATGAAAATGATCATGTGATTCTTTTCTTTCATTTTATTTATGTGGTGGATTACATTGATTGATTTTCTAATGTTGAACCATCCTTGCATACCTGGTATGAATCCTACTTGGTTGTGGTGTACAATTTTTTTGATATGATGCTGAATTCTATTGGCTAGAATTTTGTTCAGAATTTTTGCATCTATATTCATGAGAGATATTTGTGTGTAATTTTCTTTTTTTGTGACATCGTTGCCTGGTTTTGGTATCAGTGTTACGCTGGCTTCATAGAATGAATTTGGAAGCATTGCTTCCTCTTCTATGCTCTGAAATAGCTTGAGTAGTACTGGTACAAGCTCTTCTGTAAATGTTTTGTAGAATTCTCCAATGAAGCCATCTGGCCCAGGGCTTTTTTTTGTTGGGAGTTTTTTTATTCCCTTTTCAATCTCTTCTCTTGTTATGGGTCTGTTCAGATTTTCAACATCACTTTGTTGTAGTTTTGGTAGGCGGTGTGTTTCTAGAAATTTATCCATTTCCTCTAGGTTTTCAAATTTGTTGGAGTATATTTTTTCATAATATTCTGTTATAATCCTTTTTATTTCATTTGGGTCTGTTGTAATGTCCCCCATTTCATTTCTTATTTGGGTTATTTGTGTCCTCTCATGTTTTTCTTTTGTCAGTCTGGCCAATGGTTTGTGAATTTTGTTGATTCTTTCAAAGAACCAACTTTTGGCTTTGTTGATTCTTTCTATTGTTTTTCTGTTCTCTATTTCATTTATTTCTGCTCTGATCTTTACTATTTCCTTTCTTCCAGTGGTTGTAGGCTTTTTTTTTTTTTTTTTTTGCTGTTCTCTTTCTATTTGTTTGAGTTCTGTAGTTAATGTTTTAATTTTGTCCCTTCTTTTTTGATATGTTCATGTATTGCTATAAATTGTCTTCTGAGGACTGCCTTTGCTGTATCCCAAAGGTTTTGGTATGAAGTGTTTTCATTCTCATTTGATTATAGGTATTTTTTGGTTCCATCTCTGATTTCTTCTATTACCCAGTGATGTGTAAGCAGGGTATTATTCAGTTTCCATGTAATTGATTTTTTTCCTTGCTCATTCTGTTGTGAATTTCTACCTTGATGGCATTGTTGTCAGAGAAGATACTTTGAATTATCTCAGTGTTTTGGGTCTTGTTGAAGATTGCTCTGTGGCCTAAGATGTGGTCTATTCTGGAGAACGTTCCATGTGCATTGGAAAAGAATATGTAATTTGCAGCGGTTGGATTGAGTGTTCTATATATGTCTATGAGGTCAAGTTGGCTGATTGTGACCTTTAGGTCTTTTGTATCTTTACTGAGTTTCTTCTTAGTTGTTCTGTCCTTTACTGAGAGTGGTGTGTTGAAGTCTCCTACTGTTATTGTGGAACTGTCAATTTCTCTTTTCAGTGTTGTTAGAGTTTGTTTTATGTATTTTGGAGCCCTGTCATTGGGTGTGTAGATGTTTATTATGGTTATGGCTTCATCATGGATAGTCCCCTTAATCTTTGTATAGTGTCCTTCTTTGTCTTTTATGGTAGATTTCATTTTAAAGTCTATTTTATCTGAAATTAGAATTGCCACTCCTGCTCTTTTTTGGTAGTTGTTAGCTTGATATATTTTTTTTCAAACCTTTGACTTTTAATAAATTCACATCTTTTTTTTCTAAGGTGGGTCTCTTGTACACAGCATATTGATGGATCCTGTTTTATTGTCTAATCTGTCACTCTCCGTCTCTTTATGGGTGCATTGAGTCCATTTACATTTAGTGTAATTATTGATAGATGTGAGTTTGTTGCTGTCATTTTGTAGTGCTTTTTTTTTGTGGTGCTGAAGTTTTCTTTGTTCTTCTTACTCTCTTGTGCTGAGATACTTTTGTTTGTGGATTCTTTTTTCATTTATTTTGTTTTTGTAGGTTTTGTTTTTGCTGAGACTTTATGTTTTTCCTTTTTTTTTTTTTTGAGTATGTTTGTTAACTTTCTTTGTTGTTACCATAAATTTTACCCTTATCTTTCTAAGTTTGAAACAGTCTACCATTACTTGGTATCGCTTGCCTTCCTCTCCATTAGAAGTTTCTATACCTATGCTGTTTATTCCCTCTTTTAATGTTTTGATGTTGTTGTCATTTACTGATTAATTGCTCTGATTCCCTGTTGTATTTCTTTTGGTTTTGGATAGTCCTTGAGAGTTCATTTCCTAGATTGGTATCTGGCTCATACGATCCTGCGTCTTAGGTTCTGCCTGTGAGCTGAAGCTGTTTGTCCTCAGATCGAAGAGCTCCCTTTAATAATTCTTGTAAGTTTGGTTTGACTTTTACATATTCCCTTAATTTCTGTTTATCTGGAAATGACCTAATTTCACTGTCAAATTTCAATGAGAGTTTTGCAGGATATATTATTCTTGGCTGACAATGTTTTTCTTTCAAGATTTTATATATGTCATCCCATAGCCTTCTTGCCCGCATGGTTTCTGCCAAATAATCTGAGCATAGTCTTATTGTTTCTCCTCTGTATGTGACTTTTTGTTTTCACGAGCTGCTCTCAGGATTCTTTGTTTGTCTTTGGTTTTGGTGAATATGATTATGATATGCCTTGGTGATTTTCTTTTTGGGTCTCTCCTATACGGGTTTTGTTGAACTTTTTGGACAGCCAGCTTTTCATCTTTCATGATATTGGGGAAGTTTTCTGTCAGCAGTTCTTCAATGATCCTCTCTGTTTTCTGTTTTCTCCCCCTGTTCTGGAATTTAAACCACTTGGAAATTTTTGCTTTTGATTGTATCCCACATAACTCTCAGGGTCTCTTCATTTTTCTTTGTTCTTTTTTCTGAGTTTTCCTGAAACAGACTTGTATCCAAGTGTTTGTCTTCAGTTCCACTGATCCTGTCTTCCACCATTTCAGATCTGCTTCTCAGCCCTTCTACGATACCGTCCATTTCTGAAATCTTGTTGTTTATCTTTTGGATTTCTAATTGTTGTTTTTGCATAATTTCTAGTTGTGAATTTATTTTGGCATTTTGTTCCTGCATTATTTTCCTGAATTCTTCCAATTTTTTGTCTGTATTTTCCATGAATTTGTCTATTTTTTCCTCATGTTTGTCAGCTTTTTGCCTCAGCTCTTGGAGAATTCTGAGTATTAGAGATTTGAATTCCCTATGAGGTAGTTCTAGTGCATTTTATTCCACAGGAGTGTCTTTTGGTGTTTTATTTTGGACACCTACTGGAACCATCCTGTCCTGTTTTTGTGAATGTTTTGATATTGTCTGCTGTCTTTGGGGCATTCAGTAGTTATTTTTCTCGTTTATTGATTGTAAATTTGTTTGTTTCATCCCTTTTTTTTTTTTTAAATTTGACTATGTTTGAGCAGGTGGACTGTGCGTTCTTTGTTGTTTGCTCGTCTGTGGGCACAATACTTTTTCCCTCCTCCAATTGGCAGGGTCAGTCACTCAGATATGATATGGTAAGGTAGGTCTAGCTGAAGAGGAGTTACTAGGATGGGTTGTTTGTGGCACTTAGTATAGCCACCAGAGCGGGTTGGTAATCAGTGCAGGACAGGTTCCAGTAGGCTTTGCCTGTGCTGCTTGGTGGTCTGATGTCAAGAGCATGGTGCAGGCAGGCAGGATACAGCTGGTAGATTGTTATGTGTGGAGCTAAGATGGATATGGGAGAGAGGAGAGGAACAGAACCGAAAAACATACAAACAAAAAATGATGCTAGGGGAGCTTGCCTTTGGAGTGTAGAGATGAGAGACTATGAAATGGAGAAAAAGAGAAAGGGGAAGAGGAAGAAAAGAAATGAATGAATAAATAAAAATTGGAAAGGTTGAAGAAGCGCAAAGTTCCTAGTGATCCCACCAGTGCAGCTATGAGGTCTGGGGAAGTAACTCTCCGGTGTTGCAGTACAGCCTGGCTAGATGGCATAGAGGTATACAATTCCAGGTATTCAGGGAACAGAAAGAGAAGGAAGTTATAGAGAGATGAGAAACTGAGCAATGAAGAAAGACAAAAAGGAAAATAGAGGGAAAAGAAAACAAAATAAGTAAAAAAAAAAAAAAAACAACAAGAAAGGCCCACCAAAAAACAGAAAGAAAAAAAAAACAAAAACAAAAAAAGAAATGACCTCAGTGATCCCTCTGCAAGTCTGTGCAAGCAGAGTGGGAAGTCTCCTTGCCACGCAGCACCGCCTGGCCAGAAAGGGCTCCCAACTCAAGAAAAGGAATAGAAAACAAACAAACAATTTAAAACAAACAAACGAACAAAAGCCCTGGGATCCCACCAATACGGCAGCCCAGAGCAGGTAGCAGGTCCAACTTGAATGGAGCTCCACAGCCCCTCAGGAAGAAGCAAAGATCGTGCATGGAGGCAGGTATTTGAGTGAAAGGTGGGGGGAGGTGGTGAGAGGTAAGGAAGAAATCAAAAGAAGCAGAAAAAAAAAGCAACACTAGCAGCCAACAAATGGCACTCAGAGAGCCAGCAAGTGCGGGTTGGTGTTTTTCAGACAAGAGACTGTGTCCACGGGAAGCAGAGGGGGCCGAGTGTGGGTGAAGAAGGATAGGGAGTGGGAAAGCTTATATCACAAATTACCGGAGCTCTGCAGCCCCTCAGGAAGAAGCAAAGATGGTTCATGGAGACAGGTATTTGAGCGAAAGGAGGGGGAGGTGGTGAGACGTAAGGAAGAAATCAAAAGAAGCAGAAAAAAGCAACACCAGCAGCCAACAAACAGCACTTGGAGACCCGGCCCATTCGGGTGTGTGGGAAGCAGAGGAGGTCGAGTCGGGGTGAAGAAGTGTGGGGGGTGGGAAAGCGTTTCCAGTTGTTTTGTCTCCCACTGGACGCTCCGTGAGGCTGCTTTCTTGTACCCCCTGTTTGCTGGTCTCTGACTCCTGTCCAAGATGACAGATCTGAGCTGCGTTAGCTGGTAGGGGACCTCTGCATGAATCTCTCCTTGCTCTCCATTCTCTGTCAGTTTTCTCACTCCATTTGGTGCTTGGTTGAGTTCTTTATCTCTTCATTTGATGTTTTAGGGTTTCAGGATTGTTGTATTCTCTGTTTGACTTAGTTTTTTGGATCTTTGCTGTGGAGGGATGGCGTGGTGCTTCTGCCTAGAGCACCATTTTTCCAGAACCTCCTAACAACACATTTTCAAAAGACTAAACAGAACCTTAATTTCACCCAGTCATGGCTGGGAAAGAATTAAAACATCTTTGTGTATCTAAATACTTTCTCCAGTATGAATGCCTCTAGATGTTTTGGGAAAGAGTCTATTTTTATAGTGTTTTTTGTGTTATGCACCACAAAGATGTCCATGTTCTAATCCCAGAAACCTTGACTACCTTATATGACAAAAGGGATTTTGCAGATATAATTAAAGTTAAGGATCTTGAGATGGGGAGATTATCCTAGATTATCCAGGAGGCCCAATCTAATCACATGAGTCCTTCAAAGAGAAGAAGGAGGCAGAAGTGTGGGTCAGTGAGAAGTGAAGTGAGAAAGGCATGACCCACCATTGTTGGCTTTGAGGATGAAGGAAGGGGGCCATAATCCAAAGAATGTAGGTGGCCCCCTGAAACTGAAAATAATCCTCAACCAGCAAACAGGGACCTCAGTCCTACAACTGAAAGGAGATAGTTTCTCCTTTAGAGGCTACAAAAAGGAATGCAGCCATGCTAGCCCCTTGATTTTAGCCCAGTGAGGCCTATGCTGGACTTCTATCCTACAGAATTGCAAGATAATAAATTTGTGTTGTTTTAAACCACTAAGATCGTGGTAATTTGTTACAGCAGAAATAGAAACAAATATTCTTTTAATACTAAGAGAACTAGAAAATAAAGTAGTGATGATTCAGAAATCTATGATAACTTTTTTAAGTAAAAGTCATAGCACAACAAAAATTGCTATTTTGGCTTTTCTTCTAAAGCAGTGCTTAATGCATTAGGTTTTTAATAAATGCTCATCAAAGGAGAACTTTGAATGAAAATATACAGTATGTCAAATAGAGTTTGACCATTATGATTTCTTTAAAGCTATATTGTTCACAGAATAGTCAATATATAAAATTTTGTTGAATGGAAGCACTATATTTTAATTCAGTTATATCAAGGAGCATTTGAAATCTGTATAGTTTGTATCTTTTTAAAATTTCTGTCTTACTAGATCTGATAAGAAATGAAATCTCTTCAAAACGCTCCTGTTCTACAATCTGACATCCATTATTCTATATTATCTATCTTTTCTGAGAGCTCAATCCTTCTTAATCTCTAAGAAGCATCCTTATTCATTTTTACTGAGTAACTATGACAAATAGGAAGGGTTAAAAAAAAATGTCAAGATTAAGTGGATTTTTGAAAGCTATAGTTCCCTGCAATAGTGAATACACCGTTACAAATTCATTGGTTCAAAATAAGAATTTAAGATTCTAGTTAGTGTGGTAATATTTTTGGCACCATGCTCTTACCTTAGCTTTTTACATCATAAGAAACAAATTATACTGTTTAAATTAGTGTTTGGACACTTCAATATATGGGAGCCAGGTGAAATAAAGCAGAAGTGACTCAAAAGAATTGGAGTCAAACACTACATTAAAGTTAAAATCATTCTCTTCTCTTAACGTTCAATAAAAACCTCATTTGAAGCAATTGTTCCAGAATGCAGCTGAAGGTTCTGTTTCAATCAGTAATTCTATCAAATTTACTTAGGAAAAGTCCTGAAGTTTGGGGAACTATTTGTTACACATGTATTCCCTGTCCTGATCATATCTGATCCTTATAAACCTCACAATTCTCCAGGATCTTTAGGACTCTTGAGTGACCTGGCGTTGGTCTAGGCTCTAAGTTAGCCTGGTTTAAATTCCAGTTCATTGAGTTCAGCCTGGACCCAGGTTCAGATAGATCAACTCATTTAAATACATACTACATGCTCCATCCATCCATCCATCCAATTATCCATCTATCCATCCCTCTAATGGAGAAGAATAAGACTTCCCAATGCACAAGGTGAGAACCTAAGAAAGAGAAGTTACGTATTTGGTGATGCTGTGTTAGCTGTTTTACTATTAGATTGTTGTTACCACATGTGCTGAATTGTCTACAGTAGCCCCAGTTTAAAAAATATGGTCTTCTTCTTAGACTACGTATCCTAATTATTTGTCTGGAGAATACATCCATCATGTTACTCCAACTTCTTTGGTAAATCAAGCTCTCTAAGAAAGGATGTCCAACATGGTCAAAATCAAGGACACCATTGAGCAGTAAATTAAAATAGCTTAGAATACAGTTCTTATTGCTTTTTAGAATGCGCTGCTTTTAGATTCTTCTTCTTCTTCTTTTTTTTTTTTTTTTTGTGGAGAAAGCGATTCACTCTTGTTGTTTCTCTTCATTTCCTACAGTTCAAGAGGTAAGACAGCGTATTGTGTTACTTTTCCTGTGCTGAAAAGACCAAAAATTTGAGAGTTTAGAAAAACCTTTTTAGGCTTCAGGGAACACCTCTCTCTTTTCTTTGTTTGGTTCCCCACCCCCTTTTGAATTTGCCTCTTTTTATGCTTCTCGTAGCATCAGTGTTAAAATCAGGAGGATCAGGTTTAGGGGAGAAAGAAGATTTTCTTAGCTTAGATTTTTAGGTAGGAGATACAAGATACTGCATCTGTGGGCTCACTGCAGCTGGGGTGTTGCAACAGATTTGGGGCCAGAGTTCTATAGTAATAAACTGTGTTCATTTGCCTTTGAATAGCTCAAGTTCAGCAGTAGAATATAGATGTAGATACTATTCCATCTCAGCAAAACTAAGAAGAAAATAAAATTTTCATCATAAATTTTATAAATATAACAAACATTTTAACATTTAAATGGAATTCAATGTAAAGAAAATAAAATATTTGGAAAAAACGTAATTCCCCTTCCCTTTTTTTTAGATTTCAATTGGTTTGTCACTTTTCAAAAAAAAAGTCATACATTTCTTATAAGTTGGTTATATAACTACAAGATTAATCTGTATTATCTTAATATTCTTTTTTTCAAAATTTATTTTCTTGTTTACATATATCAAATATACCAAATGGTATGTGTAACTCAGAGCCAGTTTCGGGGAGAATTACAAAGTTGGTGAACTTCTTGTTAGTTTTTATTTCCATCTACTTATCTGGTATCCTCATGGTATTCCGAGTGGTCCAACATATCTCTCCCATTGAGATTCTTCTAGTACGGTAATCCATATAGAACTTGAGGGTGGAAGACACAGACTTTGGTGCTGGAAGTTAGGCATTCCATAAATAAATTAAGGCAGGTGGCCATTTTCTCTATTTATGAATACCATTAATCTTGTATGTGAAAACAGAAACATGTTTGAATGTTGATTGAGCTTTTCGTTTGCCTGAAAAGAATGCAATGTTGTACTATAGAAATCAGCTCTCTCTCTCCTGTACCTGATGAGTTGAATTTTCTTGTTTTTATAAAGTAAAAGTTAATCAGTAAGTACAAATTATTTACCAGTGACTGTAATTTCCTCTTAACTTCTAATGGCTGCATTAAATATTAGATGGTAAATCTGCTGCAAAAGACCCTTTTAAAGTGTTGAAAAGCAAAAATGTCACCTTGAAGACTAAGGACCACCTGACCCAAGCCATGGTACTTTCAATCACATCATATGCATGAGAAAACCGGACAATGAATAAAGAAGACTGAAGAAGAATTTACACGTTTGAATTGTGATGTTGGTGAAGAATATTGAATATACCATGGACTGCCCAAAGAACAAACAAATCTGTCTTGGAAGAAATACAACCAGAATGTTACTTAGAAGCACAGATTGCGAGACTACATCTTACATACTTTGGACATGTTATCAGGAGGGATCAGTCTCTGGAGAAGGACATCATGCTTGGTAAAGTACAAGGTCAGCAAAAAAGAGGAAGACACTCAATGAGATGGATTGACACAGGACTGCAACAATGGGCTCAAGCATAACAACGATTGTGAGCATGGTGCAGGACTGGGCAGTGTTTCATTCTGTAGTACATAGGGTTGCTATGAGTCGGAACAGACTCAACGGCACCTAACAACAATGGCTGCATTGTCTGTGTCTTTCAGAAAAAAATATACAAGCCATTTAGCACAGATCAGAAGTGGAAAGGCAGGGGAAATGCCAGTGTAATTTTCTGTTTACCGAAGGCAGTTTTCCTAAAATATCTTCCCCAAATATCTGACAAGTAGCACCAAAAAATAGGTCCTGCTTCACTGCTTGTCAGTTTCCATGTATTTACCTTGAACTTAAACTCATTTTTCTACAGAAATAATCCTGAGCTTATCAATATCTGTTAATGGATTTCTTTTCTTTTCTTTTTTTAATGCGATGAGAAAGCATTTCATTCAGATTGAAGCCTTATGTTCAGGAATGGCTCATCAGTATGGGACAATCTTTGCACATAACCCACTGTGGTGGATAGGATAATTCCCTGCTGTGGAGGGGAGAGGGGGGTTTGGGGGTGGACAGTGAAGGGAGTTATCTTGGTGTAGTAAAGGAAGGAGCAGGTGGCCCTGGTGTGGGGGTAGGGGGCAGGGAAGAAGGGGAAAAGAAGAAAGCTATATCAATTTGAGATTAGGTATAAAAAGAGCTTAGGCTGATGACTAAAATCCAAGACCGGAACCTGGCAATTAAGAGCTGGAAGGTATTCAGGCAAATTATGAGTAACTCTATTTTTGGTTCAAACATAATTCAAAGGAGTCACTCATGGCTTGAAAGGAAGCCCAGGTATATTGGCACAGTCACTAAAAAACAACATTTCTATAGTGCTTCCAGCAGCTCTTTATTTTCGAAAGGAACATAAGTGGAAAATCTCCCTCACCTGGGGCTTCAAGGATAGCATTTTAGTTTCTTAGTGCCAAAAAGATGAAATTATGGTCTTTAAAAAATTTTTCCTGTAAGGTTAGTTACAGAACAGCTGAATAAGTTACAATGTTTTCGTTATGGATTAACTAATTCTAGCCTGTGCTTAAACTGAATTTTCATGGAAAGTTTTTTTCTGAAGGTCACCAAGGAAGCTACTTTAACTCTAAAGTTCTTTAAAATTCAGCAAGAGGCTGTTTGAACTGAAACATCTTGCCTTTGGCTCCTGCTAAATATCTCTCTGACATGTGGAATAATCAAGACCCAGTGTTACCGTTTTCTTCACCAGCCTTGAGACTGATTTACGGTAAGGTGTACCTGCTTTGCTTATGTATTGTGACATACAGTCTCAGAGGGTTGTGGCATGTTTACGCTGAAAGCTGAAGTCACTCTAATTCCATCGGAATCTGAAACCCAGCACAGTGGGTGTCTGGGACATAAAACTGGTATTTGAAAAGTGTTCATTGCAGCCTTAGAATAAATCTGTGAAAGAATTGATGAGTTTGTTAAGTATGGATCTGTTTGCAGGACCATGTGTTCTTAATTCCAGTCAGCTGTGTTTGGAATAGGTGCACTTTGTCATTAGTCAGTGTGACTGGTTCTCTCTAGTAGGAATCCTTTGCTTGCATTTTGATTCCATGGAATATGGTAGGTACCGTGACTTCATCAGTTCCAGATCCACCGTAAAGAGGTCAAAGACCTCCCTCAACCTTGAAATCAGAGTCTGTAACTTAAAAGAAGAAAAAAAAAAGAGAATATTCTCATTATATCTACCAAAAAAACAAACCTATTGCTGTTAAATTGATTCCAATTCATAGTTACCCTATAGGACAGAGTAAAACTGCCTCATAGGGTTTCCAAGGAGCAACTGGTGGATTCAAACTGCTGGCCTTTTGATTAGCAGCTGCGCTCTTAACCACTTCGCCACCAGGGCCCGATTATGTCTACAGTAATCATAAAAATGATAGAAGTGGGAAAACAAATAACTCGATGCCATAGAGTTGATTTTGACTCATAGTGACCCTATAGGACAGAGTAGAACTACCCCATAGGGTTTCCAAGGAGTGGCTGGTGGATGCAAACTGCTGACCTTTTGGTTCACCACTGAACTCTTAACCACAGCACCAGAAAAAAAAAAAAAAAAGTTATCTAATTCAATATGCTTGTGTCAGACATATCCTAAGTTGAAACCTAAAGAGTAACATCCTTGTATAGGCCCCTCCCCTTTAGTGTGGGTAGAATCTGTGGCTTGCTTCTAACCAATAGACTATAGCAAAGGTGATGGAATGGCACTCCAATGATTATGTTTAGTTATATTAGACTCCATCTTAGCAGACTGGAGAAAAAGATTCTTCGGCTGACCTGTTTTTAGCTGCTTTTTGGAAAGAGCCACGTTGCAAGGAATTGCAGGCAGCCTCTAGGAACAGAGGACAGCCTCCAGCTGACAGTTAATAAAAAGCAGGAATCCACAGAAATACAGCCATAAGGAAGAGAATTCTGCCAGCAATCTGAATGAGCTTGGAAGCAGGTTCTTCCCTAGTTGAGTCTGTAGATGAGAATGCAGGCTGGTCAACATCTTGATTACAGTCTGGTCAGATTCTGAGCATAAAGGATCTAGCAAAGCTATGTCCAGATTCTTGACACGAATACTATGAGATAATAAATGCGTGTTGTACATGATAACATTGTACACATCAGTAGAAAATTAATACAATCCCTATTCTACAAACAGGAAAACAGAGGTCTGGAGCTTACATGACTTGAGTAACACTACCCTGAAAATTAGTAATAGAACTGAACCTAGAATTCAGGACTCATAACTACCAGTCTTCTCCATCTCTTCTTCCTCTTCCTCCTCCTCTTCCTTTTTCTCATTCCCCTCCTCCTTCTTTTTCTTCTCTTCCTTTAAGAAAAGACTTTTTTTAGAGCAATTTTAAGTTTAAAGAAAATTGCACAGAATGTACAAAGAGTTTCCATACACATACCCCACTGCCTCTCCTGTTATTAACATCTTGCATTAGTGTGGTACATTTGTTACAATTGATGAACCAATGCTTATACATTATTAACTAAAGTTCATATTTTACATTAGAGTTCACACTTTCTCTCTTTTTTTTTTTAATTGTGCTTTAAGTGAAAGTCTACAGTTCAAGTTAGTTTCTCATACAAAAATCTATGCACACGTTGTTATGTGACCCTAGTTGCTCTCCGTATAATGTGACAGCACACTCTTCCTTTCCACCCCGGATTTCCCGTGTCCATTCAGCCAGCTCCTGTCCCTTTTTGCTTTCTCATCTTGCCTCCAGACAGGAGCTGTCCATTTAGTCTTATGTATCTACCTGAGCTGAGAGGCACTTTCTTCACAAATATCATTTTATGTCTTAGAGTCCAGTCTAATCTTTGTCTGAAGAGTTGACTTCAGGAATGGTTTCAGTTCTGGGTTAACAGAGTCGGGGGGCCATATCTTCTGGGGTCCCTCCTGTCTCAGTCAGATCATTAAATCTGGTCTATTTACTAGAATTTGAGTTCTGCACCATGCTTTTCTCCTGCTCTGTCAGGAGCTCTCTTTTTTGTTCCCTGTCAGGGTAGTCATTGGTGGTAGCCAGGCACCAACTAGTTCTTCTGGTCTCAGGCTGATGGAGTCTCTGGTTTATGTGGTCCCTTTTGTCGCCTGAGCTAATATTTTCCTTGTGTCTTTGGTGTTTTTCATTCTCCTTTACTCCAGGTGGTTGGGACCGATTGATGCATCTTAGACGGCTGCTGGCTAGCTTTTAAAACCCCAGATGTCACTCACCAAAATGGGATGCAGAACATTTTCTTAATAAATTTTGTTATGCCTATTGACCTAGATGTCCCCTGAAACCATGGTCCCCAGACCCCTGGCCCTGCTACTCTGTGCCTCGAAGTGTTTGGCTGTGTTCAGGAAACTTCTTAGCTTTTGGTTTAGTCCAGTTGTGCTGACTTCCCCAGTAGTGTGTGTTGTCCTTCCCTTCACCCAAGATAATTCTTATCTACTAGCTAGTTATTAAATACCCCTCTACCTCCCTCCCCAGCCTCATAACCATCAAAGAATGTTTTCTTCTGTGTTTAAACCTTTTATTGAGGTGTCATACAATATTCGACCTTTGTAACTGACTAATTTCACTCAGCATAATGCCTTCCAGATTCATCCATGTTATGAGATGTTTCATAGAGTCATTGTTGTTCTTTTGTTGTGTAGTATTCCACTGTGTGAATATACCATAATTTGTTTATTTATTCTTCTGTTGATGGGCACCTAGGTTGTCTCCATCTTTTTGCTCTGGTGAACAGTGCTGCAATGAACATGGGTATGCATATATCTATTCATGTGACAGTTCTTATTTCTCTAGGATATATTCCAAGGAGTGGGATTGCTGGATCACATGGTACTTCTATTTCTACATTTTAAGAAAGCGCCAAATCAATTTCCAAAGTGGTTGTACTATTTTATATTCCCACCAGCAGCATATAAGTGTTCCAGTCTCTCCATAACCTCTCCAACATTTATTATTTTGTGGTTTTTGGATTAATACTAGCCTTGTGGGGTGAGATGATATCTCATTGTAGTTCTGATTTGCATTTCTCTAATGGCTAATGATTATAAGCATTTACTCAAGTGTCTGTTAGCGGCCTGAATGTCTTCTTTGGTGAAGTGCCTGTTCATATCTTTTGCCCATTATTTAACTGGGTTATTTGTCTTTTTGTTGTTGAGGTTTTGCCGTATCTTGTAGATTTTAGAGATCAGACGCTGATCAGATTTGTCATAGCCAAAATTTTTTTCCCAGTCTGTAGGTTGTCTATTATTGTTTTCGTGAAGTCTTTTGATAAGTGTGTTTGATTTTTAGGTCTCCCATTTATCTCATTTCTCTTCTGGTGTTTGTGCATTGTGAGTAACGTTTTGAATTCTATTTATGCCACGTATTAGGGCTCCTAGCATTGTCCCTATTTTTTCTTCCATGATCTTTATTGTTTTAGACTTTGTATTTAGGTCTTTGATCCATTTTGAGTTAGTTTTTGTACGTGGTGTGAGGTATGGGTCTTGTTTCAGTTTTTCACAGATGGATATCCAGTTCTGCCAGCACCATTTGTTAAAGAGACTGTCTTTTCCCCAGTTAATGGGCTTTGGGCCTTTGTAAAATATCAGCTTCTTATAGGTGGATGAATTTACATCTGGATCCTCAATTCTATTCCATTGGTCTATGTATCTGTTGTACAAGTACCAGGCTGTTTTGCCTACCATGGTGATATAATAGGTTCTAAAATCAGGTAGTGTGAGGCCTCCCACTTTCTTCTTCTTCCTGAGTAATGCTTTACTTATTTGGTGCCTCTTCCCTGTCCATATGAAGTTGGTGATTTGTTTCTCCATCTCACTAAAAAATGCCATTGGAATTTGGATTGGGATTGCACTGTATCTGTAGATCACTTTGGGTAGAATAGACATTTTCACAATGTTGAGTCTTCTTAAACATGAGCAAGGTATGTTTTTCCACTTATGTAGGTCTCTTTTGGTTTCTTGCAGTAGTATCTTGTAGTTTTCTCTGTATACATCTTTTACATCTCTGGTTAGATTTATTCCTAAGTATTCTATCTTCTTGGGAGCTATTGTAAATGGTATTGATTTCGTGATTTCCTCTTTGAAGGTTTCTTTGTTGGTGTAGAGGAATCCAACTGATTTTTGAATGTTTGGCTTATATCCTGATACTTTGCTGAAACCTTCTATTAGTTCCTGAGTTTTCTTGTGGATTATTTGGAGTTTTCTGTATAAGATCATATCATCTGCAAATAGAGATACTTTTACTTCTTCCTTACCAATTTAGATGACGTTTATTTCTTTTTCTAGCCTAATTGCTCTGGCTAGGACCTCCAGCACAATGTTGAATAAGAGCTGTGATAAAGAGCATTCTTGTGTGGTTCCCGTTCTCAAGGGGAGTGCTTTCAGACTCTCTCCATTTAGGATGATGTTGGCTGTTGGCTTTGTATAAATGCCCTTAAGTATATTGAGAAATTTCCCTTCTATTCCTATTTTGCTGAGAGTTTTTATCACGAATGGGTGTTGGACTTTGTTAAATGCCTTTTCTGCATCAATTGATAATATCATGTGATTCTTGTCTTTTGTTTTATTTACGTGATGGATTACATTGATTGTTTTTCTAATGTTGAACCATCCCTGCATACCTGGTATGAATCCCACTTGGTCATGCTATATTATTTTTTTATATTGTCAAATTCTATTGGCTAGAATTTTGTTGAGGACTTTTACGTCTATGTTCATGAAGGATATTGGTGTGTAATATTTTTTTTGTGGTGTCTTTACCTGGTTTTGCTATCAGGGTTATGCTGGCTTCATTGAATTAGTTTGGGAGTATTCTATCCTTTTCTATGCTCTGAAATGCCTTTAGTAGTAGTGGTGTTAACTCTTCTCTGAAAGTTTGATAGAATTCTCTAGTGAAGCCGTCAGGGCCAGGGTTTTTTTTTTTGTTGTTGTTGGGAATTTTTAAATTACCTTTCCAATCTCTTCTTTTGTTAAGTTTATTTAGTTGTTCTACCTCTGTTTCTGTTAGTTTAGGTTGGTAGTGTGTTTATAAAAATTTGTCCATTTCCTCTAGGTTTTCAACTTTGTTAGAGTACAATTTTCCATAGTATTCTGTTAGGATTCTTTTAATTTCAGTTGGGTCTGTTGTGATATTGCCTGTCTCATTTCTTATATGGGTTATTTGCTTCCTTTCCTGTTTTTCTTTTGTCAGTTTGGCCAATGGTTTATCAATTTTGTTGATCATTTCAAAGAACTAGCTTTTAGTCTTGTTATCTCTTTCAATTGTTTTTCTATTCTCTATTTCACTTAATTCTACTCTTATGTTTATTATTTCCTTTCTTCTGGTGCCCAAGGGCTCCTTTTGCTTCTCTCTTTCTATTTGTTTGAGTTGTGGGGTTAATGTTTTGATTTAGGCCCTTTCTTCTTTTTGAATGTGTGCATTCATTGCTATAAATTGACCTCTGAGCACTGCTTTTACTGTGTCCCAAATGTTCTGATAGTATATGTTTTCATTATCCTTTGATTCTGTGAATTTATTTATTCTATCCTTAATTTCTTCTATAAGTCAGTAGTTTTTGAGCAAGGTGTTGTTCAGTTTCCATGTGTTTGATTTTTTTCCTTGCTTTCTCTTTTATTGATTTCTACTTTTATGGCTTTATGGTCAGAAAAGATGCTTTGTATTATTTCCATGCCTTGGATTCTGTTAAGGTTTGCTTTATGACCTAATATGTGGTCTATTCCTGAGAATGTTCCATGTGCATTGGAAAGGAAAGTGTACTTGGCTGCTGTTGAGTGGAGTGTTCTGTATATGTCTATGAGAGTAAGTTGGTTGATTGTGGCATTTAAATCATCTATGTGTGTATTGAGTTTCTTTCTGGATGTTCTGTCCTTCACAAAAGTGGTGTATTGAAGTTTCCTACTATTATTGTGGAGCTGTCTATCTCTCTTTTCAATGTGGTTAGAGTTTGTTTTATGTATTTTGGAGCTCCATCATTGGGTGTGTAAGTATTTATTATGGTTATATCCTCCTGGTGTACTGACCCTTTAATTATTATATAGTGTCCTTCCTTAACCTTTGTGGTGAAATTTACTTTAAAGTCTATTTTGTCAGAGATTAATACGGCCACTCCTGCTCTTTTTTAGTGTTGTTTTCTTGACATATTTTTTCATCCCTTGAGTTTTAGTTTGTGTCTTTAAGTCTAAGGTTTGTCTCTTGTAGGCAGCATATAGACAGATTGTGTTTTTTTTATCCATTCTGCCACTGTCTGTCTCTTTTTTGGTCCATTTAGTCCATTTACATCCAGCTTAACTATTGATAGGTATGAGTATAGTGCTGTCATTTTGATGTCTTTTTTTGTGTGTTGTTGATAGTTTCTTTGTTCTACTTAATTTTCTGTGCTGAGTGGTTTTTCTTTACTTATTTTCTTTTCATCTTTTTCATTGTTTTTGATATTGTATTTGCTGATCTTTTATGTTTTTCTTGTTTTTTATTTTTTTTTCTCATTTTTTTAATTGTATTTCAGGTGAAGGTTTACAGAACAAATAGTTTCTGATTAAACAGTAGTACACATATTGTTTTATGACATTGGTTAAAAACCCCATGACATGTCGCCCCTCTCCCTTCTCGAACTTTATTTTGGTGAAAATATACATAGACAAAGATACACCATTCCAAAATTTCTACATGCACAGTTCAGTGATATCGACTACACTCTTCCAATTGTGCTGCTATTCTCACTTTAGATGAAGGTTTACAGAACAAAATAGTTTCTCATGAAACAGTACACATGTTGCCCTATGACAGTGGTTAACAACCTCATAACACATCAACACTATGCTTACTCAAACTTGGGTTTCCCTATCACCAGCTTTCCTGTCCCCTTCTGTCTTCTAGTCCTTGTGCCTGGACTGCTGTGCCTCATTAGTACCATTTGGTTTCATGGGGCTGTCCATTCCCCGGCAGAACAGTGAACCTCAGAATTGACTCCACAACTGAGCTAAAAGGATGTCTGGAGGCCATACTGTCGGGGTTTCTTAGCTCTCCTTTAGGCCAGTAAATCTGGTGTTTTTTTTGTTTTTTTTTTTGTGAGTTAGAATTTTGTTCTACATCCTTCTCCAGCTCTGTCCAGAACCCTCTGGTGTGATCCCAGTCAGAGCAGTCAGTGATGGTAGCTGGGCATCAACTAGCTCTACTGGACTCAGTCTGGTGGAGGCCTTGGTATCTGTGGTCCATTAGTCCTTCAGAGTAATTTTTTCCTTGTATCCTGTTCTCTTCATTCTCCCTTGCTCCAGAAGGGATGAGAAAAGTGGAGTATCTTAGATGGCTGGTCACAGGTTTTTAAGAACCCCGACACTACTCACCAAAGTACAATGTAGAACATTGCCTTTATAAACTGTGTTACGGCAATTGAACTATATATTCCCCGAGACCATGGTCCCCACAGCCCTCCACCCAGCAGTTCAGTCCCTCAAGGAGTTTGCATGTGTCTATGGGGCTTCCATGACCTTTCCTTGTACAAGTTGTGCTAGCTTCCCCAGTGTTGTGTTGTGTCTCACCCTTCATCCAAGATACCACATATCTATTGCTTATTTAGTATTTCCCCCCAACCCCTCCCATCCGTGGTAACCAACAAAGATTGTTACATTTTGTGTATGAACTTTTTCATGGGTTTTTACAATAGAGGTATCATACAATATTTGTCCTTTTGTGATTGACTTATTTCACTCAGCATCATGTCCTCTAGTTTCATCCATGTTATGAGACGCTTCACAGATTCATCATTGTTCTTCCTTATTGCTTAGTACTCCATTGTGTGCACGTACCATAGTTTATCCATTTATCTGTTGATGGGCATCCAGGTTGTTTCCATCGTTTTGCTATTGTGAACAATGCTGCCATGAACATGGGCGTGCACATGTCTATTTGTGTGACGGCTCTTATTTCTCTAGGATATATTCCTAGGGGTGGGATTGCTGGATCATATGCTTTTACTATTTCTAGCTTTCTAAGGAAGCACCATATCATTTCCCAAAATGGTTGTATCCTTTTGCATTTCCACCAGCGGTACATAAGAGTTCCGACCTCCCTGCAGCCCCTCCAACATTTGTTATTTCCAGTGTTTTTAATTTGTGCCAGTAATGCCGGGGTGAGGTTGTATCTCATTGTTGTTTTAATTTACATTTCTCTAACGGCAAGTGATAGTGAGCATTTCTTCAGGTGTCTGTTGGCCACTTGAATGTCTTCTTTGCTGAAATGTCTGTTCATATCCTTTGCCCATTTTTTAGTAGGATTACTTGATTTTGTTGTAGAGGTGTTGGATATTCTTGTAGATTATGGAGATTAGACCTTTGTCTGACTTGTACTGTCCAAAAATTTTTTACCAGTCTGTAGGTCCTCTTTCTACTCTTTTGGTGAAATCTTTTGAAGAGCATAGGTGTTTGATTTTTAGAAAATCCCAGTTATCTAGCTTATCTTCTCGGATTTGTGTGTTGGTGGTTATGGTTTGTATCCTGTTAATGCCATGTATTAGGGCCTGTAACATTGGTCCTATTTTTATTTCTATGAACTTCATAGTTTTTGGCTTTATATTTAGGTCTTTGATCCATTTTGAATTAGTTTTTGTATATGGTGTAAGTTATGGGTCCTGTTTCATTTTTTTGCAGATGGATATCCAGTTTTGCCAGCACCATTTGTTAAAAAGACTGTCATTTCCCCATTTGATGGACTTTGGGCCCTTGTCGAAGATCAGGTGACTGTAGGTGGATAGATTTACATCTGGGTTCTCAATTCTGTTCCATTGGTCAATGTATCTGTCGTTGTACCAGTTACAGGCTGTTTTGACTCCTGTAGCTGTATAGCAGGTTCTGAAATCAGGTAGTGTGAGTCCTCCAACTTTATTCTTCTTCAGTAGTGCTTTACCTATTCAGGGTTTCTTCTTTTTTTCATATAAAGTTAAGGATTAGTTTTTCCATCTCTTTGAAGAATGTTGCTGGTATTTGGATTGGGATTGCATTGTATTTGTAAATTGCTTTGGGTAAAATTGTCATTTTCACAATGTTGAGTGTGCCTATCCATGAGCATGGTGTATTTTTCCATTTATGTAGATCCCTTTGGGTTTCTTGCAGTAGAATTTTGTAGTTTTCTTTATATAGATCTTACATCCCTGGTTAGATTTATTCCTAAGTATTTTGTTTTTTCAGGGGCTATTATAAATGGTATTGTTTTCCTGATTTCCTTTTCATCATTCTCCTTATTGGTGTATAGGAATCCAACTGATTTTTGTATGTTTATCTTGTATCCTGATACTCTGCTGAATCCTTCTATTAGTTCAGTAGATTTCTCAAGCAGTCTTTAGGGTTTTCTATGTATAGTATCATATCATCAGCAACAGGGACAGTTTAACTTCTTCATTACCAGTTTGGATGCCCTTTAGTTCCTTTTCTTGCCTTATTGCTCTAGCTAGAACTTCCAGCACAATGTTAAATAGGAGTGGTGATAAAGGGCATCCTTGTCTTGTTCTTGTTCTCAAGGGGAATGTTTTCAGCCTGTCTCCATTAAGAAAGGTGTTGGCCACTGGTTTTGCATAGATGTCCTTTATTATGTTGAGAAATTTCCCTTCTATACCTATTTTATTGAGAGTTTTTATCAGGAATGGGTGTTGGACTTTGTTGCATGCCTTTTCTGTGTCAATTGAGATGATCATGTGATTCTTTCCTTTCCTTTTATTTATGTGGTGGATTACATTGTTTGATTTTCTAGTGTTGAACCATCCTTGCATACCTGGTATGAATCCTACTTGGTCGTGGTGTATAATTTTTTTTATATGATGATGAATTCTATTGACTATAATTTTGTTGAGTATTTTTGCATCTATATTCATGAGAGATATTGGGCTGTAATTTTCTTTTTTTGTGACGTCTTTGGTTTTGTTATCAGCATTATGCTGGCTTCATAGAATGAATTTGGAAGTGTTGCTTCCTCTTCTATGCTCTGAAATAGCTTGCATAGTACTAGTACTAGCTCTTCTGTAAATGTTTTGTAGAATTCTCCAGTGAAGCTATCTGGGCCAGGGCTTCTTTTGGTTGGGAGTTATTTTTTATTTCTTTTTCAATATCTTCTCTTGTTATGGGTCTGTTCAGATTTTCAACACCACTTTGTTGTAGTTTGAGTAGGTAGTGTGTTTCTAGAAATTTATCCATTTCCTCTAGGTTTTCAAATTTGTTGGAGTATAGTTTTTCTTAATATTCTGATATGATCCTTTTTATTTCAGTTGGGTCTGTTGTAATGTCCCCCATCTCATTTCTTATTTGGGTTATTTGTGTCCTCTCCTGTTTTTCTTTTGTCAGTCTGGCCAATGGTTTGTCAATTTGTTGATTCTTTCTAAGAACCAACTTTTGGTTTTGTTGATTCCTTGTATTGTTTTTCTATTCTCAATTTCATTTATTTCTGCTCTGATCTTTATTATTTCCTTTCTTCTGGTCGCTGTGGGCATTTTTGCTGTTCTCTTTTGATTTGTTTGAGTTGTGTACATAATGTTTTGATTTTGTCCCTTTAATCTTTTTTGATGTGTGCATTTATTGTTATAAATTATCCTCTGAGGACTGCCTTTGCTGTTTCCTAAAGGTTTTCGTATGATGTGTTTTCATTCTCATTTGAGTCTAGGAATTCATTGACTCCATCTCTGATTTCTTCTATTACCCAGTGATGTGTAAGCAGGGCATTATTCAGTTTCCATGTAAATGATATTTTTCCCTTGCTCTTTCTGTTGTCAGTTTCTAGATTGATGGCATTGTGATCAGAGGAGATACTTTGAATTATCTCAATGTTTTGGATCTTGTTGATGATTGCTCTGTGGCCTAAGATGTGGTCTATTCTACAGAACGTTCCATGTTCATTGGAAAAGAACGTGTACTTTGCAGCTGTTGGATGGAGTGTTCTATATATGTGAATGAGGTCAAGTTGGCTGAGTATGCCCTTTAGGTCTTCTGTGTCTTTTCTGAGTTTCTCCTTAGTTGTTCTGTCCTTTACTGAGAGTGGTATGTTGAACTCTCCTACTATTATTGTGGAACTGCCAATTTCTCTTTTCAGTGTTGTTAGAGTTTGTTTTATGAATTTTGGAGCCCTGTCATTGGGTGCGTAGATGTTTATTATGGATATGTCTTCATGATGGATCATCCCCTTAATCATTATATAGTGTTCTTCTTTATCTTTTATTGTGGAATTTGTTTTAAATTCTATTTTATCTGAGATTAGTATTGCCACTCCTGATCTTGTTTTGGTAGTTGTTTAGCTTGGTACATATTTTTTCCAACCTTTGACTTTTAATAAATTCACATCTTTGTTTCTAAGGTGTGTCTCTTGTAGACAGCATATTGATGGATCCTGTTTTCTTATCCATTCTGTCACTCTCCATCTCTATATGGGTGCATTGGGTCCATTTACGTTCAGTGTAATTATTGATAGATGTGAGTTTGTTGTTGTCATTTTGTAGTGCTTTTTTTTTGGTGCTGATGTTTTTTTTGTTCTTCTTACTCTCCTGTACTGAATTCCTTTTGTTTGCGGAATTTTTTTTTCTTTTCTTTTGTTTTTGTAGGTTTTTTTTCTTTTTTTGCTGAGACTTTATGTTTTTCCTCTTTAGTTTTATGAGTATGTTTGTTAACTTTCTTTGCAGTTACCATGAAATTTACCCTTATCTTTCTAAGTTTGAAGCAGTCTATTATTACTTGGTATCGCCTTGCTTTCCTCTCCATTAGAGGGTTGTATACCTACACCATTTATTCCCTCTTTTATTGTTCTGATGTTTTTCTCATTTACAGATTAACTTCTCTGATACCCTGTTGTATTTGTTTTGGTTTTGGATAGTCCTTGAGAGTTCATTTCCTAGATTGGTATCTGGCTGTTACGATCCTGCATCCTAGATTCAACCTGTGAGCTGACGTTGTTCATTCTCAGATCAAAGAACTCCCTTTAATATTTCTTGTAAGTTTGTTTTGATTTTTACATATTCCCTTAATTTCTGTTTATCTGGAAATGTCCTGATTTCACCATCATATATGAATGAGAGTTTTACAGGATATCTTATTTTTGGCTGACAATTTCTTTCTTTCAACGTTTTATATATGTCATCCCATTGCCTTCTTGCTTGCGTGGTTTCTGCTGAATAATCTGAGATTAGTCTTGTTGTTTCTCCTCTGTATGTGACTTCTTGTTTTTCACGAGCTACTCTCAGGATCCTTTGTTTGTCTTTGGTTTTGGCGAGTGTGATATGATATTCCTTGGTGATTTTCTTTTGGGGTCTATCCTATATGGGGTTCGTTGAGCTTCTTGGATGAGCCAGCTTTTCATCTTTCATGATTTTGGGGAAGTTTTCTGTCAGCAGTTCTTCACTGATCTTCTCTGTGTTTTCTGTTTTCTTCCCCTGTTCTGGAATTCCAATCACTGGAAAAACTTTGCTTTTTATTGTATCCCACATAACTCTCAGGGTCTCTTCATTTTTATTTGTTCTTTTTTCTGAGTTTCCCCCAAACAAAGTTGTATCCAAGTGTTTGTCTTCAGTTCCACTGATCCTGTCTTCCACTATTTCAAATCTGCTCATCAGTGCATCTATGACACCATCCGTTTCTGAGATCTTGTTGTTTATCTTTTGAATTTCTAATTGTTGTTTTTGTATAATTTCTAGTTGTGAATTTATTTTGGCATTTTGTTCCTGCGTTATTTTCCTGAATTCTTCCAATTTTTTGTCTGTATTTTCCATGAATTTGTCTGCCTTTTCCATGAATTTGTCTATTTTTTTCCTCATTTTTGTCTGCTTTTTGCTTCAACTCTTGGATATTTCTGAGTATTAGAGATTTGAATTCCATACAAGGTAGTTCTAGCGCCTTTTCTTCCACTGGAGAGTCATCTGATGTTTTATTTTGGACACCTACTGGAACCATCATGTCCTGTTTCTGTAAATGTTTTGGTATTGTCTGCTGTCTTCGGGGCATTCTGTAGTTATTTTTCTTGTTTATTTATGGTAGATTTGTTTGTTTTGTCCCTTTTTTTTTTTTTAATTTGGCTATGTCTGAGCAGGCGGGCTGTGTGTTCTCTGTTGTTTGCTTGTCTGTGTGCACAATACTTTTCGCCTCCTTCTCCAATTGGCAGGGTCAGTCAGTCAGATATGGTACAGCAGGGCAGGTCTAGCTGAAGAGGAGTTACTGAGACGGGTTGTTTGTGGCATTTACTACAGCCACCAGGGCAGGTTGGTAATCAGTGCAGGGCAGGTTCCAGTAGGCCGCGCCTGTGCTGCTTGGTGGTATGATGTTAAGTGCACGGTGCAGGTAGGCAGGATGTAGCGGGGAGATTGTTATGTGTGGAGCTAAGATGGATATGGGAGATAGGAGAGAGGAACAGGAGCCAAAAATATACAAACAAACAAAAAAGAGTGCTAGTGGAGCTTGCTGTTGGAGCAGAGAGTTGAGAGACTATGAAAAGGAGAAAAACAAAAAGGGGAAAAAGAATAAAAAAAAAAGGAAGGAATAGAATGAATAAATAAAATCAGAAAGGAAAAAGAACAGCAAAACTCCCAGGGATACCACCCGTGAAGCTATGAGGTCTCAGGAAGTTGTTCTCAGGTGTTTCAGTACAGCCTGGCTAGAAGGCATAGAAGTATTCAGCACCAGGTATTCAAGGAACAAAAAGAGAAGGAAGGTATAGACAGATGAGAAACTGAGTAATGAAGAAAGACAAAAAGGGAACAAGAGGGAAAAGAAAACAAAACAATTTTATTTTAAATTAAAGAACAAGAAAAGCCCCCCCAAAAACAGAAAAAAAATACCCATGAAAAAAGAAATGCCTTCAGGGATTCCTCTGCGCATTTGCGCAAGCCGAGGTGGTGGTTCCATGCTGCGCAGTACCGCCCGGCTATAAGGACTCCCAGCTCAAGAAAAGGAAAAGAAAATAAACAAACTATTCAAAACAAACAAAAGCCCTGGGGTCCCACCAGTGTGGCAGCCCAGACCGGGAAGCAGTTCCACACTCTAACGGAGTTCCGCAGCCCTTCAGGAAGAAGCAGAGATGGGGCACGGAGCCAGGTATTTGAGCGAAAGGAGGGGGAGGTGGTGAGAGGTGAGGAAGAAATCAAAAGAAGCAGAAAAAAGCAACACCAGCAGCCAACAAATAGCACTCAGAGAGCCGGCCCGTGCAGGTGTGTGAGATCCAAGCAGCCGGTGCTTCCCGGACAAGATACTGTGGTCGCACGAAGCAGAGGAGGCCGAATGGGGATGAAGAAGGGTGGAGGGGTGGGAAAGCATATATCTCAAATTACCGGTTGTTTTATCTCCCACTGGAAGTTCCGTGAAGCTCCTTTCTTGTACCCCCTATTTGCTGGTCTCCCATAGGAGTCCAAGATGGCAGATCTGCGCTGTGTTAGCTGACAAGGGACCTCTGCATGAATCTCTCCTTGCTCTCTGTTCTCTGTCAGTTTTCTCACTCCATTTGGTGCTTAGCTGAGTTCTTTAGCAATTCATTTGATGTTTTAGGGTTTCAGGATTGCTGTTTTCTCTGTTTGGCTTAGTTTTTCAGGTGTTTTCTGTGGAAAGACTGTGTGGTGCTTCTGCCTAGAGCATCATTTTGCTGGACGTCCTCTTGTTTTTTAGTTTGATGTGTAGGATTGTTCATTTCCTTT
Source organism: Dugong dugon (assembly GCA_030035585.1). Taxonomy (NCBI): domain Eukaryota; kingdom Metazoa; phylum Chordata; class Mammalia; order Sirenia; family Dugongidae; genus Dugong; species Dugong dugon. The sequence continues at coordinate 51,098,933 of CM057465.1, forward strand.
GTGGTTAACCTTAATATTTCCTCTATTTTTCTATGTTTAAACCAATCTTTTACTTCTTTTACTGTCATTTTGTAGTGCTTTTTATTGTGGTGCTGATGTTTTCTTTGTTCTTCTTACTCTCCTGTGCTGAATTCCTTTTGTTTGTGGTTTTTGTTTTCCATTTCTTTTTTTATGTAGGTTTTGTTTTTACTGAGATTTTATGGCTTTCCTCTTTATTTTTATGAGTATGTTTGTTAACTTTCTTTGCGGTTACCGTGAAATTTATCCTTATCTTTCTAATTTTGAAGCAGTCTATCACTACTTGGTATCACGTTCCCTTCCTCTCTGTTAGAAGGTTCTATACCTAGACCATTTATTCCCTCTTTTATTGTTGTGATGTCATTTACAGATTAACTGCTCTTATTCCCTGTTGTATTTCTTCTGGTTTTGGATAGTCCTTGAGAGTTCATTTCCTAGATTGGTATCTGGCTGGTATGATCCTGCATGCTCGATTCAGCCTGTGAGCTGAAGTTGTTTGTTCTCAGATCAAAGAACTCCCTTTAATAATTCTTGTAAGTTTACATAGTCCCTTAATTTTTGTTTTTCCAAGAATGTCTTAATTTCACCATCATATTTGAACAAGAATTTTATAAAATATATTATTCTTCACTGGAAATTTTTTTCTTTCAGGGTTTTATATATGTCATCCCATTTCCTTCTTGCCTGCATGGTTCTTCTGAATAATCTGAGGTTAGGCTTGTTGTTTCTCCTGTGTATGCGACTTCTGGTTTTTCACAAGGTGCTCTCAGGATTCTTTGTTTTTCTTTGGTTTTGGTAAGTGTGATTATGATATGCCTTGGTGATTTTCTTTTGGGATCTATCCTATATGGGGTTTGTTGAGCTTTTTGGATGGCCAGTTTTTCATCTTTCACAATATTGGGTAAGTTTTCTGTCAGCAGTTCTTCAATGATCCTCTCCGTGTTTTCTGTTTTCTCCCCGTTTTGGAACTCCGATGACTCATACATTTTTACTTTTGATTGTATCCCACATAATTCTCAGGGTCTCTTCATTTTTCTTTTTTCTGAGTTTTCCTCAAACAGAGTTGTATCCAAGTATTTGTCTTCAATTCCGCTGATCCTGTCTTCCACAGTTTCAAATCTGTTCCTCAGCCCTTCTATGACACTGTGCATTTCTGAAATCTTGTTGTTTATCTTTTGGATTTCTAATTGTTGTTTTTGTATAATTTTTAGCTGTGAATTTATTTTGGTGTTTTGTTCTTGCATTATTTTCCTGAATTCTTCCATTTTTTTGTCTGTATTTTCTGTGAATTTGTTTATTTTTTCCTCATTTTTGTCTGATTTTTGCTTCAGCTCTTGGATAATTCTGAGTATTAGAGATCTGAATTCCCCATCAGGTAGTTCTGGTGCCTTTTCTTCTACTGGAAAGTCACCTGGTGTTTTATTTTGGACCCCTTCTTCAACCATCCCGTCCTGTTTTTGTAAATGTTTTGATATTGTCTGCTTTCTTCAGGGCATTCAGTAGTTATTTTTGATGTTTATTGATTGTAGATTTGTTTGTTTCATCCTTTTTTTAAAAAAAAATTTGGCTGTGTCTGAGCAGGTGGCTGCATGCTCTTTTTTGTTTGCTCATCTGTGGACACGATACTTTTCACCTCCTTCTCTAATTGGCAGGGTCAGTCACTCAAATATGGTACCCCAGGGTAGGTCTAGCTGAAGAGGCATTGCTGGGATGGGTTGTTTGTGGCACTTACTACAGCCACCAGGGTGTTTCAGTAATCAGTGCAGGGCAGGTTCTGGTGGACCATGCCTGTGCTGCTTGGTTGTGTGATGTTAAGTGCTTGGTGCAGGTAGGCAGGATGGATGGGGGAGATTGTCATGTGTGAGCTAAGATTGGTATGGGAGAGAGGAGAGAAGAACAGAAGCCAAAAACATGCAAGCAAATAAAAAAGAGTGCTAGGGGAGCTTACCATTGGAATGGAGAGATGAGAGACTATGAAATGGAGAAAAACAAAAAGGGGAAGAAGATGAAAAAAAAAGAAAAACTGAATAAATAAAATTAGAAGAAAAAAAAAGAACAGCAAAGCTCCCAGGGATCCCACTGGTGTGGCTATGGTCTAGGGACATTCTTCCTAGGTGTTGAAGTACAACCTGGCTAGGAGGTGTAGAGTTATGCAGCACCAGGTATTCAGGGGACAGGAAGAAAAGGAAGGTATAGAGAGACGAGAAGCTGAATAATGAAGAAAGTCAAAAAGGAATAAAGAGGGAAAAGAAAACAAAACAAATTAAAACAAAAAAAAAAAAAAAAAACACAAGAAAAGCCCCCCAAAAAAACAGAAAAAATAAAACCCCATGAAAAAAGAAATGCCCTCAGGGATCCCCCTGTTTGTCTGCGCTAACTGAGGGTGTAGGACCCAAGCTGCACATTACTGTTTGGCTAGAAGGGGCTCCCAACTTGAGAAAATAAAAAGAAAACAAAGAATTCAAAACAAACAAACAAACAAAAAGCCCCGGGATCCCACCAGTGTGTCAGCACGGACCGGGAAGCAGTTCCACACTTGAACGGAGCTGCACAGCCCCTCAGAAGAAACAAAGATGGTGCACAGAGCCAGGTATTTGAGTGAAAGGAGGCTGAGGTGGTGAGAGGTAAGGAAGAAATCAAAAGAAGTGGAAAAAAGCAACACCTGTAGTCAACAAATGGCACTCAGGGAGTCTGTCAGTGTGGGTAGGTAGAATCCAAGCAGCCGGTTCTTTCCGGCCAAGAGAATGTGTCCATGGGAAACAGAGGAAGCCGAGTGGGGGTGAAGAAGTATTGGGGTGGGAAAGCATATATCACCAGTTACCAGTTGTTCTGTCTCCTGCTGGAAGCTCCGTGAAGCTGCTTTCTCGTACCCCCTATCTGCTTGTCTGTGATAGGAGTCCAAGATGGCGGATCCATGCTGCGTTAGCTGGTAGGGGACCTCTGCATGAATCTCTCCTCGCTCTCCGTTCTCTGTCAGTTTTCTCACTCCATTTGGTGCTTGGCTGAGTTCTTTATCTCTTCATTTGATGTTTTAGGGTTTCAGGATTATTTATGGAAGTAGATATTGTTCAGCTGCTTAATTGTGATGAAATCACTGAATATTTTGTAGGAGTGAAGTATAGAAAGAAAAGTTTTTAATTATAACATGTTTAAAATGAAAGATCTATCTAAAAATAAAATACAGTAATTTGTTGTAATAACTGTTTTCTAATAGTTAAATTTTCTTTTATGATATCTTTTCATTTGTTCATTTATAATTACAAGATTTATTAGATTAGATTTATTAGATAAAAAGATTTATTACTAAACAAGCATCAAAACTGAAGTATGAGCCTTTCAAAGCAAAATTGGCAAAAGTCAATTTTTTGTTGTGTGAAATCAACAGAATTTTACATTGATTGTTGAGACAACTAGTTCACTTACTCATTTTCTTTGTTGTATATGTGGAATATTCTTTTTGTAGAAAATGTGGTATATAGTAAAAATCTTACTACCCTGCAACCACTAAAAACTTTAAAATTCAGTTCATCTCATTCCTCTAAAATGGCATATGCCATTTTGCATTCAATCTCTAATATTACAGTAGCATTTAAAAAGAAGTTGTATCATAGATAGCTAAGACCCACACACATACACATACACACACACACACACACACACGCACACACGTATATATATATACATATGTATATATCTGACTCACATATCCCTTTGGAAGCATGAGTAAGCAGAGGAAGGGTCACCACAGAATATCAGTGTTTAGGGCCCTCACATGTCTTAATCCAGCCCTGCTTACAAATAATGAACTGTGAGGTTTAAGAAGTGAAGCAGAGGATTGTGAGTGTAGTTTCTGGAGTTACACTGTTCAAAGCCTACTGCTGTCACTTGTCAGTTGAGTTACCTCAGGCAGACCATTTAACAACTCTAAATCTCAATTTTCTAAGTGGCCATCAAAGGCACAACAGTTAATCTCTATTTACCTAGAGCAATGGAGGAAGAAGGAGAGTAAGGAACAGGAGGAGGTATTGGAATGCTAACTGCCTCCATGAACAACTGCTTCTTTTGCCATGAGACCAGAAAAATTGGATGGTGCCTGGCTACCATTACTGAACATTTTGATCAAAGAGTCTATGGAAGAATCCTGATCAAGAGAGGAGAAAATGCAGGACCAAATTTCAAATTTCATGTACTGCAGACTATAGAGATTGGATGAACCCCTGAAACTATTGCCCTGAGATAATCTTTAAACCTTAAACTGAAAATATCCCCTGAATTCTTCTCAAAGCAAACAATAATTTAGCTTAACTAGTAACAGAATGTCTGCCTTGAGCATTACGCTCTTTTAAGAACTATCTATATGGGATCAAATTGACAACAGCAACTCAAAAGATTAGATAGAAACCCTAGGGGGCAGTGTGTTTATGTTGATGGGGAGAACAACAGAAAAGGAGGATAAGAATGGCTGCACAACTCAAAGAATGTAATCAACATCACCGAATTGTGCATGTAGAAACTGTTGAATTTGTGTATACTCTCAACAGCAACACTAATAAAATAAATAATTTTCTTTCAAAAGGGAATGATAGTAGCTGCTTCATAGATACTAAGTTCATATAAAATGCATACCAAAATGCTTAAAGTATTAGCTATAATAATAATGATAATTATTATTATTATTAGTGACAACAATAGAATGATATAATATTAATTATTAATCCTTTATTACTAAAGAAAGGAGCCCTGGTGGTGCAGTGGTTAAGTGCTTGACTGCTAACCAAAAGACAAGCTGTTCAAACCCACCAGTGGCTCTGCAGGAGAAAGATATGGCAGTCTGCTTCTGTAAAGATTAGTCTTGGAAACCCTACGGAGCCGTTCTACTCTGTCTTATATGGTTGTTATGAATTGGAATCAACTTGACAGCAACCAGTTTTGATTTATTATTAAAGAATAGACATAGCTCTTAGTTGTATCTGTCATCCAGGATAAATATACCCTTGCTACTGTTAGCTATTGCTGGTTGGCCTTACTACTATTTACAGAAAATTCTGAGCCTTTGCATCTTTAATTGGCCCATGTCATTGCTAAGAATACTTACTTCTTCCAAATGCTCTGCAAAGTATCTGTTCTGAGGTACCACAGAAACAGACTTGCAGCTCTCACTGCTTCTTGGAGAGTTTCTATATTTCTACCATGCTGTAGTGCCAAGGGTTTTTTTTTTTTTTTTTTTTTTTTTAATCCATGATGCTTTTGTAAGGAAAAATAACTTCCAGATTAACACCGTTGAGGAAAGGATTCCCAGTTAGTCAGAATCATGGCTTACATGATTCTTCCTTCTTGCCACTATCTAAAATATATTCTCCAGAAATACAGAGTTTTGTACTTAACTATTTCATGACTGCTATATAAGCCAGTAGTTCTCAAACACTTCCCATGGTCCAGCTATATTAGAATCACCTGGGGAAGTTTTCCAAAATGTTAGTTTCCTAGACTCACTTCTAGAGATTCAATAGGCCAGTACTGGGGGAGAAGAGGAGATTCCTGTGCTCTGTATGTTTAAACTACTCTCCCAAGATGATAACTGGGTACAATAGTCACAAAGCATCTAAAAAGACCAGTTTCCTTATTATACCAGAGTCATTACAAGAAAATAGAGACTAAAAATATGAAAGAAAAATAGACTAATAAATGAATCGATGGCACACACGTGTGCACACAAACAAATGGCCAATAAATATGAGATGCTCAAACTCACTCATAATTAAGGAAGCTCAAGCATAACAGAAAAAAGATGCCAATTTTCACAATAGGAATTGGCCAAGATTAAAGTTGGATATTACCTCTGTAGGCAAATGTGTTGTGATCAGTAACTCTCAACCTCTCTTGGTGAGAATTCAAATTAATACAAAACTTTTGGAAACCAACTGAAATACCTATCAAAAATTTAAATGCGTATTATCTTTGGACCCAGAAATCTACCTATGATACTATTACCCTCTAAATATAAACAAAAAAATATATAAAGGTACATATACTAGAATGAACATTGCAGCTTTCTTTGTAAGAGTAAAACAAACACTCCCAGAAAATAACAAAACCATATAGAAACATGGTTAAATAAATTGTGTGTTCTTATAGTGGCATGCTTCAAAGCCACTGAAAAGAATGAGGTGGACTACAGGTGATGATATTGAAAGATGTCCCCAAAATATTATTAGGTGGAAACAAAGAAATTACAAAACAGAGTATATAGTCTGATATTATTTGTGGTGGTATACAGACCAGGTAACATTTCATTTTGTTATACATAAGGTTGCCATGAGTTGGAGCCGACTCAATGACAACTAACAATAACAACAGTATATCAAATATACCCCTTTGTACAGTTAACCCACTCAGCTTCTAACCAAAAGGTTGGAGGTTCCAGTCCACGCAGTCACCTTGAAAGAAAGGCCTGGTCATCTATGTCTAAAAAAAGTAGCCATTGAAAACCCTATGGAGCACATTTCTACTCTGACACACATGGAGTCGCCATAAGTCGGAATCGACTCAATGGCAACTTGTAGTGATGGTGTACTACTTGTATTTTATACCAGGAGGATATTTTATTTTAATCTAGTTCAGCATTTAAGTTGTAAGTAATATCTCCTGGTAAGTTTGATAAGTCGCTCGGTTTAAAAATTATTATTATGCTATCCAGCTTGATTAAATACTACATTGTTCCAGTTAATCACATATCCAGTTAACATAGATCTATCTTGCTGCGTTTTCTAAAAGATTAATGAGATAATATATAAGAAAGCACTTTTTATAACACTAAGTGACCTGTAGACTATTGTTACTACATTCAAGAGTCATTCAGCATTTTGATCACTATGATACTAGTTAAAATTCTAGGAACAGTACCCCATAGACACATCCAAACTCCCTGAGGAACTGAATTGCTGGGCGGAAGGCTGTGGGGACCATGGTCTCAGGGAACATCTAGCTCAACTGGCATGACACAGCTTATAAAGACAATGCTCTGCATTCTACCTTGGTGAGTAGTGTCTGGGGTCTTAAAAGCCTGTGAGCGGCCATCTAAGATACTCCACTGGTCTCATCCCTTCGGGAGCAAGGGAGAATGAAGAGAACAGGATACAAGGAAAAGTTTAGTCTGAAGGACTAATTGTCCACAGCTACCAAGGCCTCCACCAGACTGAGTCCAGTACAGCTAGATGGTGCCTGGCTACCACCGCTGACTGCTCTAACCAGGATCACAACAGAGGGTTCTGGACAGAGCTGGAGAAGGATGTAGAGCATAATTCTAACTCACAAAAAAAAGACCAGATTTACTGGCCTAAAGGAGACCGGAGAAACCCCGAGAGTATGGCCCCCAGACCCTTTTAGCTCAGTGGTGAAGTTACCTCCGAGGTTCACTGTTCAGCCTGGGAGTGGACAGCCCAGTAAAACCAAATGAGACTAACGAAGTACAGGAGTCCAGTGACAAGGGCCAGAAGGCAGAAGGGGACAAGGAAGCTGGTGATAGGGAACCCAAGGTTGAGTAAGGATATTATTGATGTGTTGTGAGATTGTTAACCATTGTCATAACGCAACATGTGTAGTAACTGTTAAATGAGAAACTATTTTGTTCTGTAAGCCTTCATCTTAAGTGAGAATAACAGCACAATTGGAAAAGGGTAGTCAATGTCACTGAACTTGCATGTAGAAATTTTTGAAATGGTGTATCTTTGGCTATGTGTATTTTCACCAAAAAAAAAAAAAAAAGGTTAAGAAGTTAGAGGGTTAATTTGTTGTGGGGTTGTTAACCAATGTCATAAAACAACATGTGTACTACTGTTTTATGAGAAACTATTTGTTCTGTAAGCCTTCACCTGAAGTATAATAAAATATAAAAAAAAAAGAAAAAAAAATTCTAAGAACAGTAGATATAAAGGTAAATAAGGCAAAATGCATGGCCTTGGGGTGTTTATACATGCTAATAAGAAAGATAAATGTATTTAAAAAAAGTGGAACACACTATAAACTATCACTACAACAGAGGTATGCAAAAATTACCATGAAAATGTGGCTTATTGCATGCAGGGAATATTTAACATAAAAATTGTTGAGCGTTTCTCAAGCATGTAAGGGTTGAGAGGAAAATTATGGTAAACAAAAGTTCCCACTCAATGGTTGTATGAATGTGTAAGAGAACAAGACTTGCACTGGGAACTGTGAATAGTTATGTATAGCTGAAATTATCATTTTTTCTTACAATTTGTATTCAGTAAAGTATACTCAACACTACTGGCCATGTTCTAATCTTTTTTAATAATGCTGAAAATACTTTCATATTGGTTAATGCCACCATATCGTCTTATGCATGTTGATATAACTGCATCAAAGAAGCAAAAGGGTCGCTATAACCAGTGGTTAGGTTGGTGGATAAATCAAAATTTCATGAAATCATTGAAACATGGATTCTGAAGGGCTTTTAATTTGTTTTTTCATACACATCTATTGGGGAAAAACCCATGACTATCTGTTACATGCTGATACATATGTTATTATACATGCAGTCATCTAGGCACAATGAGTGGTAGAAAATAATAATAAACAGAAGCAGAATCGTGGGGACAGACAATGCCGATGGGAGGCATGTTTGTGAGTCTATTTATATTTGCAAGTAAAAAGTATTTTCCACCTTTTTCAGCCCATTAGAAAACATGTTGGTATTAAAAAAAATGCTTTCAAAATAGAACTCATTTTTTGCTTAGAACATTTTGTATTCCAGTTCCTATAAATAATTATTTCCTTCCTCTTCTAGCTCCCTTCCCCTTTTATTTTGTCTTTGTTAGTACAGTTGCCCGGTGTTTGATCATGAATATGTGCTATGTGACTGGAGTTAACAGGAGAGCTACTTTTTTATTTAACAGTGTTACATATAAATTTGCAAATTTACCGGGTAATTTTTAGTTTTAGGTTGCATGGTCAAAGACATTTACCATATTTTCACACAACTAACAGGCATCTTATACGTTTTTTTGCCAACTGCGCCCTTTCCCAGGAGGTATTTTCATAAGCAGGTTATGTTAATTTTTTTTACAGCAACATGTAAAAACTTAGCATAGCAAGCTTACAAAAATACATCATGGGGGGGAGGGTGCGGTTGGCAAAAAAACCCAAAAAACGTATTATATGTGAGTTATTTGTATAAAAACACGGTACTACCTGCATGTGTCCAGATTTTGCACTTTGGTACTTAGGATTCAAACCTGCAGGTTAAGTCTCACAACTATTCCTTTTTTTCTTAAAACGATCTTTATTAGATGGTTCTTGGTCAAACCAAAATACATTTCCAAATTCATATAACAGAAAATCTTAGTAAAATATCCTACCCCATTGCTAAGTTTCCCAATATTGCCTGCTCTCTTCCTATAAGAAAAGAAATAAGGAATATAGATTGTATAATAACAATTCTACAATGATGAATAATTGTGCTGACCAGCCAGCTGCTATTGTCTTAAAAATTGAGCTACTGCCAAAATACCTAAAGCTATGTGGTAATGACATTTTGATTCTGTAAGTATTTTTTTTGCTACCTACACCATTTCTAATCTAAAAATGGTTTTAGGTCATTCTCTTTTAATTGAATCCCTCCTGGATTTTGAGAGACAAGAATAGGAACTAAAGTTTTAGTTAAGTATTCGCAGAAAGTTTTAATACAGAGAGTTCTATTTTAAATTGTATGCATCACTCTCTTCTCTCTTTTATATCACTGTTCAGTAACCAAAGTTGAATAATACATATTAGAATTCCTTTATTATATATTAACATGCATTTCACCCAATCCTCATTTAGGAAACCAAAAATCTACATTATGACAGGAGATGAAATTGACATCCATTTTATAGTTCTTCTCAGTTTCTTTGGAAACTTCATATTTTGCTTTGAAGTAGAGAATTCTGTAGTAAAATAGGATGAAATCAATAATTGTGAAGATGGGGAAGGACTAGGTAAAGTTTTGCTCTCTTATACATAAGGTCACTATAGGTCGACTTAATGGTAACTAACAACAACAACAGCAAAATGGAATATGTTTCTCCTACTTTAAAATATTCACTAACGGGTTTAAAACATAGGATATTGCAAAACTAGTGTTAAATCTGAGATCTGAGCATAAGGTATCCTACATTCTAAAAGGTAGGAAAATGACTGATTTGAAACTAAGCTCTGTTTTTCTACAAACACATAAATTCCTTACCTGCCTCCCATCATTTTTTTCCAGAAATCTACTTTCATCCCGCCTTCCTTTGGATTGTTTAATTTTTTTTAGTATGTCATTTAATTACTTATTTTATTTTTCGTTTCTGGAAAAACCATTCAAAGCACATAACCAAATGGGGTTTGTAGTCAGCACACATATACAGTGCAAGCTGGGATTAGTAGACAGAGATGCTCTAGAGGTATAATTTTCAGGAACACTATGAGGTCACAAAGATAGAATATATACTTATGAAATAAATCAGATAAAAAGAGCCAACAATCACCGGTTGTTGTTAACGCAAATGATTCCAAACTAGCTACCTTGTTGTTGTTGTTGTTAGGTTCTGTCAAGTTGGTTCCAACTCATAGCAACCCTATGTACAACAGAACAAAACACTGTCCGGTCCTGCGCCATCCTCACAATCATTGTTATGCTTGAGCCTATTGTTACAGCCACTGTGTCAATCCATCTCACCGAGGGTCTTCCTCTTTTTCACTGACCTTTACTTTACTAAGCACGATGTCCTTCTCCAGGGACTGATCCCTCCTGATAACCTGTCCAAAGTATGTGAGATGTAGTCTCACCATCCTTGCTTCTAAGGAGAATTCTTACTGTACTTCTTCCAAGACAGATTTGCTTATTCTTTTGGCAGTCCATGGTATATTCAATGTTCTTCACCAATACCACAATTCAAAGGGGTGAATTCTTTGGTCTTTCTTATTCATTGTCTAGCTTTTGTGTGCGTATGAGGCAATTGAAAACACCATGGCTTGGGCCAGGTGCACCTTAGTCGTCAAGGTGACATCTTGGCTTTTCAAGACTTTAAAGAGGACTTTTACAGCAGATTTGCCCAGTGCAATGAGTTGTTTGATTTCTTGACTGCTGCTTCCATGGGTGTTGATTGTGGATCCAAGTAAGATGAAATGCTTGACAACTTCAATCTTTTCTCCATTTACATGATGTTGCTTTGGTCCAGTTGTGAGAATTTTTGTTTTCTTTAAGTTGAAGTGTAATCCATACTGAAGTCTGTGGTCTTGGATCTTCATCAGTAAGTGCTTCAAGTCCTCTTTGCTAGAGCAAGCAAGATTGTGTCTGCATAACACAGGTTGTTAATGAGTCTTCCTCTAATCCTGATGCCCCATTCTTCTTCATATAGTACACCATCCCAGATTATTTGCTCAGCATACAGATTGAATAGGTATGGTAAAAGGATACAAGCCCGACACACAGCTTTCCTGGCTTTAAACCACACAGTATGCCCTTGTTCTGTTAGAACAACTTCCTCTTGATCTATGTACAGGTTTGTGATGAGCGCAATTAAGTATTCTGAAATTCCCATTGTTTGCAATGTTGTCCATGATTTGTTGTGATCTACACAGTCAAATGCCTTTGTGTAGTCAATAAAACACATGAGAATGTTTTTCCGGTATTCTCTGCTTTCAGTCAGGATCTATCTGACATCAGCAATGATATCCCCGGTTCCATGTCCTCTTCCAAATCCAGCTTGAATTTTCTGGCTACCTTAGTTGATGTGAACCCTAGGATAAAAATAATGGAGCTGTAACCCCTTCCAAAAAAGCATAATATGGAGAACAAAGAATCCAATTTATCTTTTTAGCTTAAAACGATTAGGAGTGAATACAATGGAGAAATAAGGGGCGTGATGGTTCAGTGGTAGAATTCTCGCCTTATATGCAGGAGACCCAGGTTCAATTCCCAGCTAATGGAATTCATGCACAACCACCACCAGTTGATCAATGGAGGCTCATGTGTCACTTTGATGCTGAACAGGTTTCCATGGAGCTTCCAGACTAAGACAAAATAAGAAGAAATGCTTGGAGACCTACTTCTGAAAATCAGTTATGAAAACCATCTGATCCCCATCCGATCTTGGTAACAGCACAAGATCAGCTGCAATTAGTTCTGTTGTGCATGAGGTTGCCATGAGTCAGGCCAACACAATGGCGGCTAACAAAAAAAAAAAAAAAGGAAAGAAATCTCCATTTGCTTATGGTATATCACAGAACAGAATTATATCAGTGATGATCCAAAGCAGATGGCAATCACCAGTAGCAGTGGAGTGTACAAACAGCCCTAATTCACTTACTAGCATTGTAGAAAAGTTGTGAGTACTCCAAGAAACTCTTCAGAAGGAAAAATATAGTTCCCTAAAATGTACTAGATCTCGACATTACATAAATAAGGGCTACAAGCTAGTGAATTTAATGTGACGTTGTTGTTTTATAAGGCTTGGTGAGAACTGTGGCGATTTGGTTGACATGGCATAATTTGGACAATGCTAATTCGTTATATTGCATGCTAGATGGGTGTATTAATGAGAATTCAGGGTAGGCTTCTAAATAAGCGATTCAATAATAACACTGTTTTTGTTTTTTTCCTCATGCAACAATAATTTATTTCCTTCTCACAAAAACAGCTTGAGTACATGGTCCATTGCTAGTATGGCAAATTGATGGTATCAGAGACCAAGGCTCCTTTCCGTTTTTGTTTCTCTGCCACCCCTAGGGGCTTGCTCTAGTTTGAATATGGCTTATTACCAAATCGTATTTCAGCCTGTCAAGAAGGAAGAGAAGAGAAGGGAAGCAAATCCCCCTCCCTTTTAAGAAATAAAAATGTATAAATGACTTCTGCTTATACTTTATTGTCCAGAACCTAGTCATATGACCACACCTAATTGTAAGGGAGTCTAGAAAATGTAGTCTACAGCTGGTTAGACATGTAACCAACTAAAACTTCAATTATGATAGAAGAAGATGTGACTAAATATTGGCCAGACAACTTACAGTCTCTGTTTACATCCAAAAATATTATCTCTAGATCTATACCTCGTGCCAGTATGCCAGGATCTTATATGGTTTTCACGCTAATTCTGCAAAGTACACATTTAACAGATAAAGAGCCTGATACTCAGAAGAGTTAAAAGACCTCTCCAAATCCACATAGAAGTTATATGGTCAGGGCTCAAATGATTATCTGTCTAAATCTAAATAAAGCCTGTAATCTTCTTAGCATAATACTATGTCCCACAAATAAACGTGGGGGTGATAATCTGCTTGGTAAATTGCAATGTGCATGATCTGTTTCTAGTGTATTGTGATATTTAAGAATTAAAAGGTGAATAGAAGAGATGTAATTCTTTTACCACTGAGGAAACACACACACACACAGCTCCTCTATTTTTTATACTATTTTATGTCCTTTGATAAATTGCTTAAGATGCAGAGACAATGTATTTAGCTTCTTTTCACACTCCAGAGAACCTGGCATTATGCTAAACACCAATCAGGCAATCAACACACTCTCTTCACAATCATATAAAACAAACATCTATGATGATTGTCACTTTTCTTCCATGTTAATGATGCCAGCATGGAAGAGGGTATGAAAATGACTGTGAGCTTTTTGAGGGAGAAACTGTACCTAATTTATCTCTGCAACTCTAATGACTAACACACCTGGCCCTTAGTAAAGATTCAATATTTATTCCTCGAACAAAATTAAACATCAGAGTTCCAGAAAAAGAGAAAAGAATGTCTTTGCTTAGTCAAATTATAAAGAAAAAAACTTTTAAAAGGGACTTTTCTGACAATCATGAAAAATACATTAACTTTTAAAAAGTAAAAAAAAAATACAGTGTGTTTAGTTTTAAAGTTTGCTGCATCTTCAGTGGAGTTCAGTCAGCTTCATTAAATACGTATTGTATAACAGGTTCTGATTTCCATTATTCCAAGAGTTTGACTTGTTTGCTTTTGGTTTTGAAACAAAATTAATTTTCTTTTCAATTTATTTCTGATTATAGAAAGATATGCTTTTGTTTTCTTTGACAACTATATAGTGATGATGTATTTTCCCCTGCTTTTGCATTTTGCTGATGAGTTTTTGAAAATGTAATATCTTCTTATCAAATGATGATTAAGGCTTGGGAAAAAAAACATAATCCACATTTTACTTTTAATGAAACATCAAAAAACAAAATAGCACCATACAGAAGATGTATTAGATGAGAAAATGTACAGTGTTTTTCTGGATAGTTATTCATTATTTATTCTGCCTATTTCATTTGGATTCTACTTAATTGTTCTTCCACATTTAGTCATATATTTCTTGTATTAAAAATAAGAGATGTCCAGACAATACAATGCAGCAATCACACTCTTATGTATTTCTCAAATAAGTTGAAAACTTATGTGCACACAATGGTTTATAGCAGCTGTATTTATAATTACCAAAAATTGGAAGAAACCAATATGTCCTTCAAAAGGTGAAAGGATCCAGTCATACAAAGAAATGAGCTATCAAACATGATACGACATGGAGAAATCTTAAACACAAATTACTAAGTGAAACAAGCCAATCTAAACAGGCTCCATACTGTATGATTCCAACTATATGACATTCCAGAAAGGGTAAAATAAGACAGTGAAAAGATAAGTGATTACCAAGGGCTTGAGGGTAAGGAATGAGAGATGAATAGGTGGTGCTCAGGGGATTTTTAAGGAAGTGAAACTATTCTGTATGATACTGTAATGGTGAACACATGACATTATGCATTTGTCAAAACCTGTAGAACTGTACAACAGAAAGAGTGAACTCTAGGCAGGGCCAAGATGGCAGAATAGTCAGATGCTTCCAGTGGTCCCTCTTGCAACAAGCCTGAAAAAACAAGTGAATCTATTATATATGACAATCTAGGAGCCCTGAACATCAAAGGCAAAGTTGAGGAATCACACTGAGTGGCAGGGGGAGGGAGAGATGATTCAGAAGCAGTGAGGAGTTGCCAGACCTGACACAGCAGGAACCAGCACCCTGCAGGCTGCATCAGCTGGTGTGCAGGGTGAGACAAGCAGTGGTGTTCATGACACATTTTCCACAGCAGGTGAGAAAGAGCAGTGGAGAGTCTACTCAAGCCTCCAGAATCAGTGAAAAGCAGTGCTCAATCAGCAAAAGCTAAGTACATGCATCTAACCTACCACGTGGATCAAAAAACACTCCATTTGGGAAGAGTCTCTCTCCCATTTACCTGCTCCCTCCCTGCTCTGCACCAGGTCACAGCCGGCTTCAGCAATTGCTGCATCCCTCAGCTGAAAGTAGGACCCATCACGTGCCCTGAGCCATTCTCCTGGCTTTGGAGAGGGAAAAAATTAACAGGAAAAAATAATTGGTCAGCTCCCCTAAGGTGGGAACGCAGGGTAGGCACAGCTCACTAGGCACAGGCATAAGGGGTCTATGGATTTGAATGCCATTCACCCCTGCATAGACCTGTGTGGGCATATTTCAACAGTGTAGGCCTTCATTAGCATAGTACAACAGGATATATACCTGATGCCTAACTTCAACTGTATCAGCTATATGGTGGAGAGGCAGGTTTGTGATATTTGACACCACTTCCCATTAAGCAGGGTCCTCACCTACCTGCATCAAGGGACTGAGAGCTAGTGGCTCCACCCATCCCATCTACCACCTGCAGCAGGAGTCCAAGAATAAGTGGTGCCTTCCAGTTCTTACAGCCAACAGCACTGGGTGCCCGTGGTCCAGCTGCACAACCCACCCACCTAGGCACTCTAAGGAACAGGGATACACTTTCCTCCCAGACACTCAGGGGCAATTGACAGCCTCCTGCCTTGCACAACCTGTGACCCTCTTCTGGCAGCCAGATATCTGTGCCTACTCCAATCACCATTTCCATCTAGAATGGCAGGTGAGACACTAGACAACACACTTGGTGAACTACGACCTGACACCTGAGGTGAATGCATACAAGAAAAGTAAACAGACTCCTGGGCTCACATACATGGTAACTAATCTAACCACTAGGTGAAAGAAAGTTAGACATTCAAAGGTGCCAATAATCAAACTAGCACACATGAACAGCTTATTTGGGCATATCAGAACAAGCTAGGACACAGTAAGAAAACACACAATAAATGAATATAAATAGTTTTTGATGGCTCAGAGACAAACAGTCAATATAAAATCACATAAAGGTAGACCATGATGGCTTCAGCAAGCTCCTAAAACAAAGAATCAAGAAATCTTCTGGAGGGAGAGAACTTTTTGGAGTTACTAGAGGTAGAATATAAAAGACCTCCTTCAGATACCAGGAAGGAGATCAGGCAAAACACAGAACAAACCAAGGAACACATGGACAAGGCAATAGAGGAACTAAAGAGGATTATAGAAGAACACAATGACAAATTTAATGGCTGCAAGAATCCACAGAGAGACATCAAACAGAAATCCAGAAGATTAACAATAAAATTCCAGAATTAGACAACTCAATAGAAAATCATAGGAGCAGAAAGTAGGCAATGGAAGTCAGAATTAGTGAGACTGAAGATAAAGCACTTGACAACAACTTATTTGAGGAAAAATCAGATAAAAGAATTTTAAAATATGAAGAAACCCTAAGAATTATGTGGGACTCTATCAAGAGGAATAACCTACTAGTGGTTGGGCTACCAGAAGTGGGGGAGGGAGCAAAGAATATACAGAGAGAATTGTTGAAGATTTGTTGACAAAAAACTTCCCTGATATTGTGAAAGATGAGAATATATTTATCCAAGATGTTCATCGACTCCACATAAGGCAGATCCCAAAAGAAAGTCACCAAGACATATTATAATCAAACTTGCCAAAACCAAAGATAAAGAGAGAATTTTAAGAGCAGCTAGGGAAAAAAGAAAAGTCACCCATGAAGGAGAGTCAATAAGACTAAGATTGGACTACACAGCAGAAACCATGCAGGCAAGAAGGCAATCGAATGACATATATAAAGCCTTGAAGGGAAAAAAAAATTCCAAACAAGAATTTTATTTCCAGCAAAACTGTCTCAAATATGATGGCAAAATTAGGGCATTTTCAGATAAACAGAAGTTTAGGGAATTTGAAAAACCAAACCAAAATTACAAAAAATACTAAAGAGAGTTCTCTGGTTAAAAAATCAATAACATCAGACAGCAACCCAAGACAAGAACACAGGACTGAGCAACCTGATATCAATCCAGATAGGGATGTTGCAAAAATAAATCAAAGCTAAAACACTGAAAATAGGGAAACAGAGACGTCAATACGTAAAAGATGACAACATTAAAACAAAAAAAGAAGGACTATAAAAAGTAGTCATAGATCTTTCATATGAAGAGGAAGTAAAAAAAAAAAAAGACAAAGAAGGACACTATATAATGATTAAAGGGATGATCCATCATGAAGACATAACCATAATAAGCATCTATGCACCCAATGACAGGGCTCCAAAATACATAAAACAAACTCTAACAACACTGAAAAGAGAAATTAACAGTTCCACAATAATAGTAGGAGACTTCAACACACCGCTCTCAGTAAAGGACAGAACAACTAAGAAGAAACTCAGCAGAGATACAGAAGACCTAAAGGGCACAGTCAGCCAACTTGACCTCATAGACATATATAGAACCCTCCATCCAACCGCTGCAAAGTACACATTCTTTTCCAATGCACATGGAACGTTCTCCAGAATAGACTACATCTTAGGCCACAGAGCAATCCTCAACAAGATCAAAAACGTTGAGATAATTCAAAGTATCTTCTCTGACCACAATGCTATCAAGGTAGAAATTAACAATAGAAAGAGCAAGGAAAAAAAATCAACTGTATGGAAACTGAATAATACCCTGCTTACACATCACTGGGTAATAGAAGAAATCAGAGATGGAATCAAAAAATTCCTAGAATCAAATAAGAATGAACACACATCATACTAAAACCTTTGGGGCACAGCAAAGGCAGTCCTCAGAGGACAATTTATAGCAATAGATGCACACATCAAAAAAGAAGAAAGGGACAATATCAAAACATTAACTACAGAACTCAAGCAAACAGAAAAAGAACAACAACAAAAAAAAAAAAGCCCACAACCACCGGAAGAAAGGAAATAGTAAAGATCAGAGCAGAAATAAATGAAATAGAGAACAGAAAAACAATAGAAAGAATCAACAAAGCCAAAAGTTGGTTCTCGAAAGAATCGACAAAATCAACAAACCACTGGCCAGACTGACAAAAGAAAAACAGGAAAGGAAGATCATAATCCAAAAAAGAAATGAAATGGGTGGCATTACAACAGACCCAACAGAAATAAAAAGGAACATAAGAGAATATTATGAAAAACTATACTTCAACAAATTTGAAAACTTAGAGGAAATGGATAAATTCTAGAAGCACACTACTTACCCAAACTACAACAAAGTGATGCTGAAAATCTGAACAGACCCATAACAAAAGAAGAGATTAAAAAGGTAATAAAAAAAACTCCCAACAAAAAAAAGCCCTAGCCCAGATGGCTTCACTGGAGAATTCTACAAAACATTCACAGAAGAGATTGTACCAGTACTAATCAAACTATTTCAGAGCATATAAAAGGAAGCAACACTTCTGAATTCATTCTATGAAGCCAGCATAACTCTGATACCAAAACCAGGCAAAGAAGCCACAAAAAAAGAAAATTACAGACCAATATCTCTCATGAATATAGATACAAAAATTCTCAACAAAATTATAGCCAATAGAATTCAGCATCGTATCAAAAAAATAATACACCACGACCAAGTAGGATTCATACCAGCTATGCAAGGATGGTTCAACACTAGAAAATCAAACAATGTAATCCACCACATAAATAAAAGGAAAGGAAAGAATCACATGATCATCTCAATTGATGCAGAAAAGGCATTTGACAAAGTCCAACACGCATTCCTGATAAAAACTCTCAATAAAATATGTATAGAAGGGAAATTTCTCAATATAATAAAGGGCATCTATGCAAAACCAAAAGCCAACATTGTTCTTAATGGAGACAGGTTGAAAACATTTCCCCTGAGAACAGGAACAAGGCAAGGATGCCCTTTATCACCTCTCCCATTTAACATTGTGCTGGAAGTTCTAGCTAGAGCAATAAGGCAAAAAAAAGAAATAAAGGGCACCCAAATTGGTAATGAAGAAGTTAAACGGTCTCTGTTTGCTGATGATATGATACTATACATAGAAAACCCTAAAGACTCCATAAGAAATCTACTGGAACTAATAGAAAGTTTCAGCAGAGTAGCAGGATACAAGATAAACATACAAAAATAAGGTGGATTCCTATAAACCAATAAAGAGAATGATGAAAAGGAAATCAGGAAAAAATACTATTCATGCTAGCCCCCCCAAAAATAAAATACTTAGGAATAAATCTATTCAGGGATGTAAAAGACCCATACAAAGAAAACTACAAAACACTACTGCAAGAAACCCAAAGGGATCTATATAAATGGAAAAACATACCATGCTCATGGATAGGTAGACTCAACATTGTGAAAATGACAATTCTACCCAAAGAAATTTACAAATACAATGCAATCCCTATCCAAATACCAACAACATTCTTCAAAGAGATGGAAAAACTAGCCACTAAGTTTATATGGAAAGGGAAGAAGCCCCGAGTAAGTAAAGCACTATTGAACAAGAAGAATAAAGCTGGAGGACTCACTACGTGACCTCCGAACCTACTATACAGCTATGGTACTCAAAACAGCCTGGTGCTGGTACATCAACAGAAACATTGACCAATGGAACAGAATTTAGAACCCAGATGTAAATCCATCCACCTATGGTCACCTGATCTTCAACAAGGGCCCAAAGTCCATCAAATGGGGAAAAGACAGTCTTTTTAACAAATGGTGCTGGCAAAACTGGATATCGATCTGCAAAAAAATGAAACAGGACCTATATCTCACACCATATACAAAAACTAATTCAAAATGGATCAAAGACCTAAATATAAAGCCAAAAACTATAAAGTTCATAGAAGAAAAAATAGGACCAATGCTACAGGCCCTAATACACAGATTAACAGGATACATACCATTACTATAAACACATAAACCCCAGAAGATAAGCTAGATTACTGGGATCATCTAAAAATCAAACACCTATGCTCTTCAAAAGACTTCACCAAAAGAGTAAAAAGAGAACCTACTGACTGGGAAAAGATTTTTGGACAGTACAAGTCAGACAAAGGTCTAATCTCCATAATCTACAAGAAAATCCAACAAGTCTACAACAAAAAAGACATATAACCCTATTAAAAATTGGGCAAAGAAAATGAACAGGCACTTCAGAAAAGAAGACATTCAAGCAGCCAACAGATGCATGAGAAAATGCTCACAATCACTAGCCATTAGAGAAATCCAAATTAAAACCACAATGAAATACCATCTCACCCCGGCATTACTGGCATGAATCAAAAACACTGGAAATAACAAACGCTGGAGAGGCTGTGGGGAGATCAGAACTCTTAAGTACTGCTTGTGGGAATGCAAAATGATAGAACCATTTTGGAAAATGACATGGCGCTTCCTTAGAAAGTTAGAAATACCATAGGATCCAGCAATCCCACTCCTAGGAATATATCCTAGAGAAATAAGAGCTGTCACTCGAATAGACAAACGCACACTCATGTTCATGGCAGCATTGTTAACAACAGCAAAAAGATGGAAACAACCTACATGCCCATCAACAGATGAATGGATAAACAAACTATGGTACATACACACAATGGAGTACTATGCAAAGAGAAAGAACAATGATGAATCTGTGAAGCATCTCATAACATGGATGAAACTGGAGGACATTATGCTGAGTGAAATAAGTCAATCACATAAGGACAAATATTGTATGAGTCATCTATTGTAAAAACTCAGGAAAAAGTTTACACACAAAAAGCAACAATCTTTGTTGGTTATGAGGGATGGGAGGGGTGGGGTTGGAAATACTAAATAGACAATAGATAAGTGGTAACTTTGGTGAAGGGTATGGCAGTGCACAATACTGGGGAAGCCAGCACAAGTTGTACAAGGAAAGGTCATGGAAGCTCCATAGACACATCCAAACTCCCCGAGGGACTGAATTGCCGGGTGGAGGGCTGTGGGGTCCATGGTCTCAGGGAACATCTAGCTCAACTGGCATAACACAGTTTATAAAGACAATGTTCTACATTCTACCCTGATGAGTAGCATCTGGGGTCTTAAAAGCCTGTGAGCAGCCATCTAAGATACTCCACTGGTCTCATCCCTTTGGGAACAAGGGAGAATGAAGAGAACAGGATACAGGGAAAAGATTTGTCTGAAGGAGTAATGGACCACAGCTACCAAGGCCTCCAATGGACTGAATCCAGTACAGCTAGATGGTGCCCGGCACCACCACTGACTGCTCTGACCGGAATCACACCAGAGGGTTCTGGACAGAGCTGAAGAAGGATGTAGAGCAAACTTCTAACACACACAAGAAAAGACCAGATTTAGTGGCCTGAAAGAGACTGGAGAAACCTCAAGAGTATGGCCCCCAGACACCCTTTTAGCTCAGTAGTGAATTCACTTCCGAGGTTTGCTGTTGAGCCGGGAATTGGACAGCCCCATAAAACAGAATGGGACTAATGAGGCACAGCAGTCCAGGGACAAGGACTAGAAGGCAGAAGGGGACAGGAAAGCTGGTGATAGGGAACCCAAGGTTAAGTAAGGACAGTGTTGACATGTAGTGTGGTTGTTAACCATTGTCATAGGGCAACATGTATACTGTTTAATGAGAAACTATTTCATTCTGTAAACCTTCATCTAAAGTGAGAATAGCAGCACAACTGGAAGAATGTAATTGATGTCACTTAGCTGTGCCTGTAGAGATTTTTGAAAGGGTGTATCTTTGGCTATGTATATTTTCACCAAAAAAAAAAAAAAGGTCAAGAAGAGAGAGGGTTGATATGTCATGAGGTTGTTAACCAATCTCATAAAACAATATGTGTTCTGACTGTTTAATGAGAAACTGTTTGTTTTGTAAACCTTCACCTAAAGTACAATTAAAAAAAAAATGCATTCAAGTCAATTCTGACTCATGACGACCCATATGTGTCAGAGTAGAACTGAGCTCCATGCAACTTTCAGTGGCTGAATTTCTGGAAGTAGATTGCCAGGGCTTTCTTCTGAGATACCTCTGAGTGAACTTGAACCTCCATCCTTCTAGTTAGCAGCCAAGTGCATTAACTGTCTGTACCACCCAGGGACTTATACAAGTCCAATATTATCTTCAAAATCCTCACCATAGGGGATTTACCAACCCAGCTTTACCAGTAAAAAGTTGATATTATGCATTTACTCCAGTGGTTTCTACAGTTTCTCAATTAACTAGAATTTATGGGAGACTGTGGAGCCCTGGTGGCTCAGCGGTTAAGAGCTCAGCTGCTAACCAAAAGGTTGGAGTTCAAATCCATCAGCCACTTCTTGGCAACCCTATGAGTCCGTACTACTCTGTCCTATAGGGTTGCTATGAGTTGGAATTGAGTCGACGGCAACGTGTTTGTTTTTTTGGTTTTATGCAGACATGATTAATGCCTTCCATTGTAACACATGGTTCACGAAGTGTGAATTTTTTAGAATAAGAATAAAGATTAACATTTGAGCAAAAAAGTAACCAAAGAGGAGATGGATAGACTTTGTTAGCTCCAATGGCTGGTTCCACAAGTCAAATGCCAGATTTAACAATAGGCATGTGGTTGGTGGCAGGCTACTGAGCTACAGGGATAGAACTGTTAGTAGGACTTCAGGTACAGGTTGAAGTATATTTAACAGGATAACTTTTTCCAAGTGTTAAGAAATCTTTGTCTAAGACCTTAAGATAGGAGAGATCTGGTTTAAGGCAGAGAGAGAGAGAGAGGAAGCTTAGTACAGAAAGTCAGCTTCATTTCTCCAAGAACTTGCTAGAGCCAGCCCCAGCCAAAAAGCTAAGGAGAAATGTATGGCAGGCTTTGCTTTGGTATCTAGTCTTCTACCTTGTTTTCCTTTTATTCTTCCTGCATCCTATTTGTTAGTCAGGGAAAAGGTGATGAGTATTCTACAGAGGTTAGGATTTGCCACAACAAAAGAGCAATGAAAGTTATAAAAAGCCAAGAGATTTAACTGGTGAGGATGAGAAAAGTTTCGAGGAGAAAACATGTAGCAAAAGTCTCATTAGTCTCTGAAGACATCTGCTCAATGAGTGCCAAAATCAAACAAGGACCAAAGAAATCTGGGGGAGGATCTCTGTAGATAATTACTGCCCACTACGCTTATGAGAAGGCGTTCTGGTGGTGCAGTAGTTAATGCGCTCAACTGCTAACCGAAAGGTCAGCAGTTCGAACTCACCAACTGCTCTCCACAGGAGGAAGATATGAAAGTCTGCTTCCACAAGGATTTACAGCCTTGGAAACCCTACGGGACAGTTCTACTCTGTCCTATAGGGTCACTATAAGTTGGAATTGACTACAGTGGGTTTTCGGTTCGAGACTTGTGAGACAAGTTCTATGGTAACTGCCAATGTGTATGGTACTAAAAACAACTTGTGATTTTAGTGAGGATGGAGGCATAAATTACAGCATTCATAAAATTCAAAGCATTCAGATTTTCAATTAGTTTTTCTGTTATCACAAAATGCCTGCGTTTTAGAGGGAGTTCAGGGTCAGTGCAATTTTGTTGTTGGTTTTAGCTGCCATTGAGTGAGTTCCCAACTCATGGTGCCCCCATACACAGTGGATCAAAACACTGCCAGGTCTTGCTCCAACCTGATGATTAGTTGAAAATATGACTGTTGTGATCCATAGGGTTTTCATTGACTTATTTCTGGAAGTAGATAGCCAGGCCTTTTTTCTTAGTCCGGAAGCTCTGCTGAATCCTGCCTAACTCCATAGGTGGGCTGGAAATGCAAGACTCAAAGGTGGATATGGAAATGTTGAGCTTCTGTATATAGGGAAACAGGCAATAAAGAAGCCTCAAGTAAGAACTGGAGGTACCAGCATTGCAAACATCTCCATTTTGCACAGAGGGTAAGAGAGGATCAAATGCTACTATTTGAAATTTGTGCAGATGCATAGCGCTTTCTGCCACGAATGTAGGAAGCACAGTGTCACAAAGTTTTTTCTAAAGTCCAGGTCATGGATTTTGAACATGTGGCTGAAGAAAGATTTTTCTCTTTCTTCTTATGCTCTGTATCTTTCTCTGTCTACATCCTGGCTTTGTCTTGCATGAGAAATCTGTTTCTTGGTTGGGCTACATACTGGGCTCTGATAACATGCTTTTGCTATGGGCTAGTCCCTGTAGCCTAGATTGTTGCTTTCCATTCTAAATTTCGTGTGAGTGATGCTGGTGCAGTCATGTATGGTCTTTGGCATTTTGGATCCTTCGGAAAAAATGGGACACATGAGAGAATCAGGGTTAGATTAGTTCAACTTTGAAACTACAAAAGGTTATACACCTATTCCAGATGGTGAGGTTGGGGAGACAACCATGCTACAACACTGATAAAAGTGCATTGATTCTATTCTGGTGTCCAAGCACAATCCTTTGATAGATAATATGTTTTTATCTTCATCTGATATTTTGTATATATTTTTCAAATATGTGGAATTTAGGACTAGGAAGACTGGTGAGTCATTCTAAAATGAATACTGTGACTGTCATTTTAATGTCACCCGTTAAAAAACCCATCAAGAGCCAAATTGAAAATGCCACATATTGTATAATTATATTTATATGAAATGTCCAGAAAAAGTAAATCTAAAGATTATTGGTTGTTTGTAGCTGAGGGTTGGAATAGAGAGTGACTGCAAATGGGGAGAGGGTTTCTTTTTGAAGACATAGAAATCTTCTAAAATTAGATGGTGGTGATGGTTGCACAACTCTGTAAATTTACTATAAATCATTGAATTATACATTTAAAATCAGTAAATTTTATGCTCTATAAATAAACCTGCTTTAAAAAAATAATAAAAATAAGCAAAAAAAATGAAAACTAAAACTCAGAACTCATCAAGAACAATTATAAATGGATATTTGATGATGCTACCATTTTGGAAAATGATATCGTGCTTCCTTAGAAAGCCAGAAATAGAAATACCATACTATCCAGCAATCCCACTCCTAAGAATATATCCGAGAGAAATAAGAGTCATCACACAAATAGACATGTGCACACCCATGTTCATTGCAGCATTGTTCACAATATCAAAAAGATGGAAACAACTTAGATGCCCATCAGCAGATGAATGGATAAACAAACTATGGTACATACACACAATGGAGTATTATGCAACGATAAAGAACAATGATGAATCTGGGAAGCATCTCATAACATGGATGAAACTGGAGGACATTATGCTGAGTGAAATAAGTCAATCAAAAAAGGACAAAAATTGTATGAGACCTCTACTTCATAAAAACTCATGAAAAAGTTTACACACAAAAAGAAACAATCTTTACTGGTTACGAGGGATGAGAGGGGTGGAGGGG
Organism: Dugong dugon; assembly: GCA_030035585.1. Lineage (NCBI taxonomy): Eukaryota > Metazoa > Chordata > Mammalia > Sirenia > Dugongidae > Dugong > Dugong dugon. Next base: position 51,124,544 of record CM057465.1, read on the forward strand.
GAACTAAACAGAAAATAGATAAGTGGTAACTTAGGTGAAGGGTAAACCAGCACACAAAACTGGGGAAGGCAGCACAACTTATACAAGGAAAGGTCATGGATGTTCCATAGACACATCCAAACTCCCTGAGGGACTGAATTGCTGGGCAGAGGGCTGTGGGGACCATGGTCTCGGTGAACATCTAGCTCAATTGGCATAACACAGTTTATAAAGAAAATGTTCTACATTCTACCTTGGTGAGTAGTGTCTGGGGTTCTAAAAGCCTGTGAACAACCATCTAAGATACTCCACTGGTCTCATCCCTTCAGGAGCAAGGGAACATGAAGAAAACAATATACAAGAGAAACATTAGTCCAAAGGACTAGTGGACCACAGCTACCGTGGCCTCCACCAGACTGAGTCCAGTACAACTAAACAGTGCCCAGCTACCACCACTGACTGCTCTAACCCACAGAGGGTCCCGGACAGAGCTAGAGAAAAATGTAGAACAAAATTCTGACTCAAAAAAAAAAAAGACCAGACTTAATGGCCTGATAGAGACTGGAGAAACCCTGAGAGTATGGTCCCCGGACACCCCTTTAGCTCAGTAATGAAGTCACTCCTGAAGTTCACTGTTCAGCCAAAGATTAGACAGTCTCATAAAACAAAACAAGACTAACAGTGCACAACATTCCAGAGACAAAGACTAGAAGGCAGGAGGGGACAGGAAGGCTGCTAATAGGGAACCCAAGGTTGAGAAGGGACAGTGTTGACATGTTGTGGTGTTGTTAACCATTGTCATAAAACAACATGTGTACTAACTGTTTAATGAGAAACTATTTGTTCTCTAAACCTTCATCTAAAGTACAATTAAAAAGAAAGAAAGAAAGAAAAATGGATATTTGAGCCAAGTTGATACCAGATAAAAACTGCAGGTAAAATTCTGCTTTCCAGGGTGGCCAGACCAGATAAGCAGCAGTCCTTAGGCCAGAATATTTCTTGAACGAATGTTGTGCATATAACATTTATTATAAAAGTGCCTAAAAATAAGAAGCATAGGGTTTACCTTTGTGTCACACAGGAAAAACAAAACATAGAATGGAAAGACTCTTCTCCACTTTGTTAATAATTGTATGAAGGTTGTTGTTAGGTGCCCTTGAGTCGATTCAGACCTATAGTGACCCTATGTACAACAGAATGAAATACTGCCCAGTCCTGCACCATCCTCACAATTGTTGCTATGCTTGAGCCCATTGTTGCAGCCACTGTATCTCATTGTTAATACCTCTCAGTAAATATCAAAGGGTTTTTTCGTTCAGACTTATGACTAAGAATTTTTAACATGTGTGCTATTACCATATTTTTATGCTAATAATGTGTGCCTTCTATGTTTGTTTGCCAACCATGCCCTCTTCCTGTGAGGCATTTTCGTAAGTGCAGCTATGGTGTAAAAAAAGAAAAATTGGCATACCAGCGCTTATGAAAATATCTCATGGGGGGTGGGCATGGTTGGCAAACAAAAGTAGAAGATGTGTACTATTTGCATAAAAATATGGTACTTACTTTCATAACTGCAATATATATTCTTTATTTGCTCTTTAAAAAAATTGTCTTAAATCTTGATACATACGAGAGTTATTATTGCAGATGAAAAATCCTATAAGCCCTTCAGGAGAATCCATCTGGACAGCACCCTGCTCCATTGTTCATTGGCAGCATCAAATCTATATTGAAATGAAACAATCAATACGGAAATTGAGACCTATGATCTGTCCAGATTTGTACAATAAGTTAATCTGGAGTTCTAAAACATGATTGAAATAAAAAGAGAAACACTGGTGATTTTATAAGAGTAGATGAAAAATATCTGAGTTAATAAAAATTGCTTCCACATTTTGTAATGAATTTAAGTACAATGAAGTAAGAGGCAGTAGGCTTTTTTTCTGCATTCTACAGGTGGTAGAACAACAGTAGTATCAATCTTTGAAAGTTAAAAACCCAGACCAGAACTTGGTTTATTAAAAGACAGAAGGTTTTATTCTTTACAGTTACATTTAGAAAAAAAGCAAAACTGAATGGACACTTTTGTGAGGGAGTAAGATCCTTGTCACTGTACATAAATGCAGGTTTTGTGGGTCAGATAGAAATTCTCAGAAAGGTAGATAAGCAATCAAGGAAATGTATTGATCTATACACCTGAACTCTTTCTGAGGGTAGATACACAATGATTTTCTGTGTCATATGGAAGGGACACTCAGAGAACTGCTAAGAAAGGGGATGAATGGAATAGGTGCCTGGAAAGCTAAAAACTGTCTACTACACTTGCACAGCTGTAACTTGACAGAAATGTTCCAGAAGAGACTGTAAGGTTAGAGATGACCTCTAAAGTTTCTTTCAATTCTAGAATTATCTAATTCTCTAAGAATATAAAATTTGCCTCCTTTTGAAATTCGTCATTATCTTTGTTGTTGTTTTTCAACTCCATAAATGCGGAGCTGTGGGGCCTAGCTTAATCAGTAGCAGTTGCCAGTGGAGTCATCTCTAACTCATGGTGACCCCATGTGTGTCAGAGTCAGGGTCGGATTACCAACCTGAACAATTTCACATGAGTTTCACCACCTCTTTGATGTAGGGAAACACAGATGAAATTGTGGACTACAGATTAGTAGGTAAGCACAAGTAAGCCTGGGTTTACCTTGCTTTCTGGGTAATCTGTCCCTGTCGGGATTATAAATTTGAAAAGAGGATTTGATCCTGTAGGAAGGTGCTGTGGGTTTGGAAGAGAGACAGATACTAGCCATACCTAGAAGCAGAGTCTTTGATGTGGTGAAAAAACATGAAATTGTTCACCATAGACGATCTTGTAAGAAAAGTAAGCACTGTGAGTTCCTTAACTATTTGGATAATCTGCCCCTGGTCAGAGTAGAACTGTTTTCAATGGCTGTGATCTTTCAGAAGGAGATCACTAGGCCTTTCTTCCAAGGTGCCTTTGAGTGAACTGGAACCTCCAGCCATTTGGTTACCAGCTGAGCACATGGAACGTTTGTACTACCCAGGGATTCCATGTATCTTTAAGTTCTCCCAAAATTTGTGTGTGTGTACATGACTGTTGTGAATGGGCTGGTTTCTGCATTTGGGTTTTTAATATCTAGGACAACAAATTCAGTGATAGGGTGTTGGATGTACTTTCTGAACTCTAAGTGGAGGCCCCTCGGCTCTAGGCTTCAGCTCCACCTTCCAAGCCCTCTGGGATGGCAGCTCTGTTGCCTCGGCTTTAAGCCATTTTCCTTGTTCATCTGAGTGGTAATCCCACCTCCTTGGTCCCAGTGGGCCCCATTCTTCTGCCCCTGGGGCATGGCAAGCCCACTCCCTCAGCTCTGGGTTGTGGCCCCATGCTCCTGGCATACTTTAATGGCATCCCCACACTCCAGACTCGAGTTGGCAAAAATATGACTCTTTGAAACCTAGGAGGCTATAGACCCACCCTTTGAGATCCAGGAGATCATGGCCCCACCCTTTGAAACCAAGAAAGCTGAGAAGATACTCAGAGGAAATTCTCTCTCTCTTTTCTACTGTTATGAATTAGATGGTGATATATGAAGTTTGTTTTTTTTTTGGGCACTGTGGGAAATTGACCTTTTAATTGTTATATTTGCTTTACTTGTGGTATAGTCACTGTAGAGAGCATAAAAGAGCACCTACTAAAGGTAGATTGAAAATTTATTCTTAAGTAAGTAGCTAGATTTGGCTTTAGCCAAGTGGTAAAATTTGAGAAATTTGTTTTTTGGTAGCCTTAATATTCTAGCTGCCCAATCAATCATATTTCTCAAATATATTTGATGCTTTTCACAATTCCCTTTTGAATCACAGTTGAGGTCTCAGGCCTTGTGTTCCAGGATTCAGAAAAAAATTGAGGATCAGCCCTCCAAACTTGCATTGTAAACCTAGGTGCTCACTTGAATACTTCATCTCTTCTCAGTTACTACAGTTGGGTAGTTTGGTTAGACTATATACATTACTTCACTCACATTTTTAATTTTATCTTTGGGCAGCGTATTATTCATTTTCCTTGTCTTTGTTCTCTGCATTGGGGGATTCCCAACTGGTCTAGTTGCCCAGCTCCCAGAACTTCATCTAGGTTCAGTACTTTGAGCTCCAGCTCCTTTATGAGGGAGATGTTTGGAGAGACAACACAGCCACAGCACAGAACAGCAGAGGAAATAATTAACTGAGAAATATATCCAGCCACTAAGGTAGACTATTAGCCAGAAGATCTGATTTTACTACAGACCCTGATAGAATAATATGGTACATAGAGCAGTACTCTTGTGGATGCTGCTTAAATTAGATGTAGTTCAGGAAGTCACCAGTGTTTCAAGTTGCATCAGAGAGGGGCAGCAAGGTGACAGGAAATGCAGCTTAGGCAATATGTGGAAGTCCTGTAAGAAATGGGCAGCGTCAGAGATCTTTGTCTATGATGATGAACATCCCAGGTAATTTTTCATGGGCAGGCTTCTGGACTCACTCTGCAAGTGTACCAGACAATCGACAAGTTACCAGAACTAGATTTCAAAATCAGAGAACAGTGTGCAAATATGGACACATTGTTTTTAGGTTTTTGTAATGAGATGGATAACAGTTACATCAGTCTAGCAAAAAAAAAGAAAGAAAAGAAAAAAAAAAGACTTCAGGATGAATTTAAGAATGTGAGAATAAATCTGAAAATCATTAAATGCTGACCATTCCCAACTACTGCTTTTACCATGCATGAATCCCCGTCTGAAGTCACAGGGACTTAATATAAACTAGAAGCAATTTATATTAAGGAGACTTGTTTCCTGAATTAATTATAATTCTCTTTTCATTTTCTTTCCTTCTTTGATGGCTCCCATAACAACCTTGTTTTGTGTCCAGTTACCCGTTTGCACTTGGCTTTGCTTTCAGTTCAGCTTCTTCAGATCCAGAGTCCTGCTTTCCGGACTTGATTCATGGACATGATGCTTGCTTGGCTTTGATGTTATGTTTGTCTCTGGGCTTTGGTCAAGAGTGATGCACTGCTATCCTTAGCTAACCCTGAATTATATCTGAGTTAGGCTATAATTCCTGCATTGTCCTTCATATTAAGGAGTAAAATCAGTCATGTATCTGAGTCTGGATGTGAGCCTAAAGACAGAGTTCTAATGACCACCTCCCCACACTTTCTGTGCATGAAAAGTAGGCTGAAGTATAGGGCTACTAATAATGGCTAACATATATTGAGTGTTCACTTCAGGACGGAAATCATCTTAATCTTCAAAATAATAATGGCTTTCATTATTCCACATTATGATTTTTTTTCGGTTACAATGGAGCCCAGTGTACTGCTCCTTTTTCTTTCTGCCACTCATCATCTCTACCCCTAACACTGTACTGATTTTCTTGCTTTGTTTTTTAATAGATTTTTTTTTTGAGCAGTTTTAGGTTTACAGAAAAAATGTGCATAAAGTACAGAGAGTTCTCATATACCTCCTCTCCCCCCACATACAGTTTCTTTTATTATTAACATCTTGCATTTCTGTGGTACATTTGTTACAATTGATAAGCCAATATCGATCCATTATTATTAACAAAATCCATTGCTTACATTAGAGTTCACTGTGTTGTGTAGTCCTAGGGATTTTGACAGATGCAAAATCATGCGTCTATTATTACAGTATCATACAGAATAGTTATGATTAATTACATTCTTCAAGACCGTATGACAGTAGATTTAGGGTATGTAAGTTTGGAATCAGAAGATAAAAAGACCTAAATTATTTTGAAAAAGACTTGAAGGGGTGAAGTATGGGCTATAGATGGAGAAGATCTTGTAAAGTGACTATGCAGCTGGAAAAGAGTTTAGAATGACTATGTGTTGGGGAGTGTCCCTAGGTGGTGAAAAAAGTTTGCACTTGACTGCTAACCTAAAGTTGGTGGTTTGGATCCACTCAGTGGTATCGTGGAAGAAAAGGTCTGGTGGAAGAAAAGTTCTGGCGATGTGCTTCCATTAAGATTACAGCTAGGACCTATGGAGCAGTTCTACTCAGTAACATATGGGGTCACCATGAATCTGAATCGGCTTGGCAACTATCAAAAACAACAAAGTGTTGAGGAATTTTTTTCCAAGTTTAATGTTTGTTGTGAATATCCTTGTTTCTCTTCTCTTTGAAATCTTGAATAATTATGAATTACTCATAAATGCTTTAGCATGAATGGATTTTCCACAATAAATGAAAATCTCTGCTTGGTATTGCTTCAACTATCTCGTAGGGTAAGAATAAACTTTCACTAGTGGTTACTTAGTAGAACTACTCCATAGGGTTTCCAAAGAGCAGCTGGTGGATTTGAACTTCTGATGTTTTGGTTAGCAGTCATAGCTCTTAATCACTATGCCACCAAGGTTCCTATAGGGTTGCTAGGGGTCAGAATCAATTCGATGGCAAGTTTGTTTTTTTTGGTTTTTTGAGTGGTTAGTTTGGGAGCCCTGGTGGGGCAGTGGTTAAGTGATACAGCCGCTAATCAAAATGTTGGCAGTTTGAATCCACCAGCCGCTTTTTGGGAACCCTATGGGGCAGTTCTACTATGTCCTATAGGGTCACTATGGGTCAGAATCAACTCCACGGCAATGGGTTTTTTTAGTGGTTAGTTCTTATATGGGTTTCAATCTTCAAATTTTAGTCAGATTTCAGCAACAGGTGAAAGCATGATGTGAGTGATAAACTGCCTTGATAAAAGGTTTCAAGGAGAGAATAGGGAAGATAAGAGGTTAAACCATTTTTAAAAATCTCCTGAATAGGGACCTACACACTTTACAATAAGAGCAAAGATTCCTTTTTAATAATATTCAAATCATAAATGTTTTGGTTTAAATATACAAATTAAAGAGTTCTCAAGAGCTTTCCTTTACTCTCTTTTTAACTCCACATATGCCAAAATTTTTACATAATAAATGAAATTCATTGCCCACCAATTAGCTTTCAATGATTTCAAGTAGGTGTGTAGAATTTCTCAACTCTAAATACCCTTTTAACATTCTCTTTAGTATGCTGTGGGACTCTCATGTGGGACTCCGGAAGGAAAAGATACATTTTTGGTATTTTTCAGGCAAGAACATTCTGTTGCCGTCAAGCAGATTCCATCTTATAGCAGCCCTATAGGACAGAGTAGAACGTTTCCAAGGAGGGGACTGCTGACAATTTGGTTAGCAGTTGAGTTTTTAACCACTGAAACACCAGGGCTCCAAGTTTCAGGCAAGAGGAACAATTTAAAACAGCAATTAGGAGACTATTAAATATTCTACTACTTTATTTTGACAGTTCTTAAATCAGACATGAGAAAGAGAGAGAAAATACATTTGGATAAACGTGTGTGTGTACATATGTGTTTGGAATTAAAAGTCTTATTTTTTTCCGATATACTGCATGTTAACAGCTATTGCTATGAGGATTTGTGATATATCACAGTGTAGTTTAAAAATGGAGCTAGGGATGAAAGATTCACATTTGTAACACATTTGAGCCCTTTGGTTACATTACAGATGATATTTCACAATAAAAAAAACATATATATGTGTATGTGTATATATATATATATATATATATATATATATATATATACATATATATATATATATATATATATATATACACACCCATATATATGTAACTCCCCCCACCCCCTGCACCCCCACTGGCCAATTTTTTTCAGAAGTAAACCACCAGGTCCTTCTTCCTAGTCTGTCTTAGTCTGGAAACTTTGCTGAAACCTGTCCACCATGGGTGACCATGCTGGTATGTGAAATACTGGTGGCATAGTTTCCAGTATCACAGCAACATGCAAGCCACCACCATATGACAAACTGACAAAAATCTTCAGAACTGGGCCAATAAGCAACATCATGGTAAATGGAGAAAATATCGAAGCTGTTAAGGTTTTCATTTTACTTGTGTCCACAATCAATGCCCATGGAAGCAGTAGTCAAGAAATCAAATGACATACTGCATTGGGCAAATCTGCTGCAATACACCTCTTTGAAGTGTTGAAAAGCAAAAATGTCACTTTGAGGACTAAGGGGTGCCATTATATATTCAATTGTCTCATATGCATGGGAAAGCTGGACAATGAATAAGGAAGACTGAAGAAGAATTGATGCCTTTGAATTACGGTGTTAGAGAAGAATAATGAGTGTACCATGGACTTCCAGAAGAACGAGTAAGTCTGTCTTGGAAGAAGTACTGGCAGAATGCTCCTTGGAAGCGAGGATGGCAAGACTTCATCTCAAGTACTTTGGACATGTTATCAGGAGGGACCAGTCCCTGGAGAAAGATATCATGCTTGATAAGGTAGAGGGTCAGTGCAAAAGAGGAAAATCCTTGATTAAATGGATGACACAGTGGCTGCAACAATGGGCTCAAACGCAGCAATGATTGTGAGGATGCTACACGACTGGGCACCAGGCAGTGTTTTGTTCTGTTGTATATAAGGTCACTGTGAGTTGGAACCAACTGGTCAACACCTAACAACAATAACTATATATATATGTATATATATACATACATATAAAATAACTATATATATATATATATACACACACGTATGATTGACTAGACAAGCACTGTAGTCTGCAAGTGTGCTCAAGATGTAGACTTGTTTAAGGATAAACAGAATAATTTGTTGCCTAGCCTTACTGGAAGATGGATGAGCACAGTGGTTGGGAGCAAGGCTCTAGAGCTGGGCTGCATGGGTTTGAAATCCTGGAGCTGAGTGGTGAGTGGCCTTGAACAAGTTAGCTGAATTGTGAACTATCTGTTAGCTAAGTAGTAAGTGGCCTTTTGAGCAAGTTACTTGACTTGTTGTTTTGTAGTTTCTGGATAAGTTAAATGGGGATAGAATTTGGAAGCTCCCCTGAAACCTGTCCACCATGGGTGACCATACTGATATCTGAAATACCAGTGGCATAGCTTCCAGTATCACAACAACATGCAAGCCACCACAGTATGACAAACTGACGAAAATCCTCAAAACTGGACCAATAAGTGATGTCATGATACATGGAGAAAATATTGAAGTTGCCACAGATTTCATTTTACTCATATCTACAATCAACGCCCACGGAAGCAGGGGTCAAGAAATCACATAACATATTGCGTTGAGCAAATCTGCTGCAAAAGATCTCTCTCAAACTCTAGAGTTTGCTGAGAAGTTTAAATGAATCAATGCATGTAAAACACTTAGCATGGTGTCTGGTAACACTGTAAGTGCTCAGTAATGTTGTCTGTTATTATCTGCTCTGCTTTGTTGTGAGATCTGGAAGGACTTGCTGTTGCTTTGAGACTGCTTTCAGGATGATATCAGCTCTGGCTTCTTCTTTGGACAGTTGGCATAAATAAGCCTCATATATGAAGCTTTAACTTGCATTCCCCAACCTAACCCCAAGGCTACTATATATAATCCTACCCTGTTGAACAGGGGTGGCATCACACAGCTAAAGAATGTGGGTATGGTATGGGGGCATAATGATATTGGGCCAGAGACATAGGCTATTTAACTTTGGACGAGTAGCTAAACCTATAGGTATTCACTGTGTTTTTTTTTTTTTTTAATTTTTGTGCTTTAAGTGAAAGTTTACAATTCAAGTCAGTCTCTCATACAAAAATTTATACAAGCATTATTTTGTCACCCTACTTGCTCTACCTATACTGTGTCAGTACACTCTTCCTTTCCACCCCAGATTTCCCATGTCCATTCAACCAGCTCCTGACTCTCTCTGCCTTCTCATCTCACCTCCAGACAAGAGCTGCTCATTTAATCTCATGTATCTACTTGAGCTGAGAAGAACACTCTTCACGAGTATCATTTTATGTCTTATAGTCCAGTCTAATGTTTGTCTGAAGAGTTGGCCTCAGGAATGGTTTTAGTTTTGGGCTAACAGAGAGCCAGGGGCCACGTCTTCCAGGGTACCTCCAGTCTCAATTAAACCATCAAGTCTGGTCTTTTTACTAGAATTTGAGTTCTGCACCCCACTTTTCTCCTGCTCCATCAAGGACTCTCTGTTGTGTTCCCTGTCAGGGCAATCATTGTGGTAGGCTGGCACCATCTAGTTCTTCTGGTCTCAGGCCGATGAAGTCTGTGGTTGATGTGGCCCTTTCTGTCTCTTGGGCTACTACTTCCCTTGTGTACATGGTGTTCTTCATTCTCCTTTACTCCAGGTAAGTTAGGACCAATTGATACATCTTAGATGGCCCCTGGCTAGCTTTTAAGGTCCCAGACACCACTCACCAAAGTGGGATACAGAACATTTTCTTAATAAACTTTGTTATGCCAATTGACCTAGATGGTCCCCAGATTCCCGCCCCGCTCCTCTGTCCCTTGATGTATTTGGTTGTATTCAGAAAATTTCTTAGCTTTGGTTTAGTCCAGTTGTGCTGACTTCCCTTGTAGCGTGTGCTGTCCTTCCCTTCACCTAAGATAATTCTTGTCTACTTTCTAGTTAGTGAATACCCCTCTTCCTCCCTCCCCACCCTCGTAACCATCAAAGAAAGTTGTCTTCTGTGCTTAAACATTTTCTTGGGTTTTTATAATACAATATTTGACTTTTGTGACTAAGTTCACTCAGCATAATACCTTCCAGATTCCTCCATGTTATAAGATGTTTCACGGATGCCTCATTGTTCTTTAACATTGCATAGTATATTCCACTGTGTGAAAATACCATAATTTGTTTATCCATTTGTCCATTGATGGGCACTTAGGTTGTTTCCATATTTTAGCTATCGTGAACAATGCTGCAAAGAACATGGGTGTGCATATATCTATTCCTATTATGGCTCATAGTTCTCTAGGATATATTCCAAGGAGCAAGACTGCTGGATTTTATGGTACTTCTATTTGTAGCTTTTTAAGGAAGTGCTAAATCGATTTCCATAGTGGTTGTACCATTTTACATTCCCACCAACAGTGTGTAAGTGTTCCAGTCTTTCCACAACCTGTCCAACATTTATTATTTTGTGTTTTTTGGATTAATGCTAGCCTTGTTGAAACGAGATGGTATCTCATTGTAGTTTTCATTTGCATTTCTCTAATGGCTAATGAGCATTTCTTCATGTGTCTGTTAGCCACCCGAATGTCTTCTTTGGTGAAATGCCTGTTCATGTCCTTTGCTCATTTTTTAATTGGGTTGTTTATCCTTTTGTTCTTGAGGTTTTGCAGTACCCTTTAGATTTTAGAGATTAGGTGCTGATCAGATTTGTCATAGCCAAAATTTTTTTCCCAGTCTGTAGGTTGTCTTTTTACTGTTTTGGTGAAGTCTTTTGATGAGCGTAAGTGTTTGATTTTTAGGAGTTCCCAGTTACCTAGCTTCTCTTCTGGTGTTTGTGCATTATCACTTATGGTTCCTTTCTGTGTAGGCCATGTATCAGGGCTCCTAGCATTATCTCTATTTTTTCTTCCATGATCCTTATCATTTTTGATTTTATATTTAGGTCTTTGATCCATTTTGAGTTAGTTTTTGTGCATAGTGTGAGGTATGGGTCTTGTTTTAGTTTTTTTCAGATGGCTATCCAGTTCTGCAAGCACCATTTGTTAAAGAGACTGTCTTTTCCCCAGTTAATGGACTCTGGGCCTTTGTCAAATATCAGCTGCTCATAGGTGGGTGAATTTATGTCTGGATTCTCCATTCTGTTCCATTGGTCTATGTATTTGTTGTTGTACCAGTACCAGGCTGTTTTGACTACTGTGGAGGTATAGTAGGTTCTAAAATCAGGTAGTGTGAGGCCTCCCACTTTGTTCTTCTTCTTCAGTAATGCTTTACTTATCCAGGGCCACTTCCCTTTCCATACTATGTTGTTGATTTGCTTCTCCATCTCATTAAAAAATGCCTTTGGAATTTGGATTGGGATTGCATTATATCTGTAGATCACTTTGGGTAGAATTGACATTTTCACAGTGTTGAGTCTTCCTATCCATGAGCAAAGTATATGTTTTTCCACTTATGTAGGTCACTTTTGGTTTCTTGCAGTAGTGTCTTGTAGTTTTCATTGCATAGGTCTTTTATGTCTCAGATTAGATTTATTCCTAAGTATTTTGTCTTCTTGGGGGCTATTGTAAATGGTATTGATTTGGTGATTTCCTCTTCAAGGTTCTCTTTGTTGGTGTAAAGGAATCCAACTGATTTTGTATGTTTATCTTGTATCCTGATACTTTGCTGAAATCTTTTTATTAGTTCCAGTAGTTTTCTTGCAGATTCTTGGGGTTTTCTGTGTATAAGATCATCTCATCTGCAAATAGAGATCTTTTACTTCTTCCTTACCAAGTTGGATGCCCTTTATTTCTTTTTCTAGCCTAATTGCTCTGGCTAGGACCTCCAGTCCAGTGTTGAATAAGAGTGATGATAAAGGGCATCATTGTCTGGTTCCCGTTCTCAAGGGGAATGCTGTGAAACTCTCTCGTTTTAGGGTGATGTTGGCTGTTGGCTTTGTATAAGTGCCCTTAATTATGTTGAGGAATTTCTCTTCTATTCCTATTTTGCTGAGGATTTTTATCGTGAATGCATGTTGGACTTTGTCAAATGCCTTTTCTGCCTCAACTGAAAAGATCATGTGGTTCTTGTCTTTTGTTTTATTTATGTGATGGATTACATTGATTGTTTTTCTAATGTTGAACCATCCCTGCACACCTGGTGTAAATCACACTTGATCATGCATGGTGAATTATTTTTCTGATAGTTGTTGAATTCTATTGGCTATAATTTTGTTGAGGATATTTGCAACTATGTTCATGTGGGATATTGGTCTGTAATTTTCTTTTTTTGTGGTGTTTTTACTTCGTTTTGGTATCAGCGTTACGCTGACCTCACAGAATGAGTTTGGTAGTATTCCATCCTTTTCTATGCTCTGAAATACCTTTAGTAGTGGTGGTGTTAACTCTTTTCTGAAAGTTTGGTAGAATTCTCCAGTGAAACTGTCCGGGCCAGGGCATTTTTTTGTTGGGAGTTTTTAAATTACCTTTTCAATCTCTTCTTTTGTTATACGTTTATTTAGTTGTTCTACCAGTGTTTGTCTTAATTTAGGTAGTAGTGAGTTTCTAAAAATTTGTCCATTTTCTCTTGGTTTTTAAATTTGTCAGAGTACAATTTTTCGTAGTATCCTGTTATGATTCTTTAATTTCAGTTGGGTCTGTTGTGGTATCACTCATCTCATTTCTTATATGGGCTATCTACTTCCTCTCCTGTTTTTCTTTTGTCAGCTTGGCCAATGGTTTATTGATTTTTTGATCTTTTCAAAGAACCAGCTTTTGGTCTTGTTAACTCTTTCAATTGTTTTTCTATTCTCTATTTCCTTTAATTCTGCTTTAATTCTTATTATTTCCTTTCTTTTGGCTCCCAAGTGTTTCTTTTGCTTCTCTCTTTCTACTTGTTCCAGTTGTTGGGTTACTGTTTTGATTTTGGCCCTTTCTTCTTTTTGGATGTGAGCATTTATTGCTATAAACTGACTTCTGAGCACTGCTTTTGCTGTGCCCCAAAGGTTCTGGTAGTATGTTTTCATTCTTGTTTGATTTTATGAATTTCTTTATTCCATCCTTACTTTCTTCTATAACCCAGTAGTTTTTGAGCAAGATGTTGTTCAGTTTCCATGTGTTTGATTTATTTTCCTTGATTTTTCTGCTATTGATTTCTACTTTTATGGCTGTATGGTCAGAAAAGACGCTTTTAATATTTAGATGCTTTGGATATCGTTAAGGCTTGTTTTATGGCCTAATATGTGGTCTATTCTGGAGAATGTTCTATGTGCATTGGAAAAGAAAGTATATTTAACTGATTTTGGGTGTAGTATTCTGTATATGTCCATGAGATCAAGTTGGTTGATTGTAGCATTTAGATCTTCCGTGTCTTTACTGAGCTTCTTTCTTGATGTTCTTTTCTTCACCGATACGAGAGTGTTGAAGTCTCTTACTATTATTGTGGAGCTGTCTATCTCTCTTTCCAATGCTGTTAGAGTTTGTTTTGTGTATTTTGGAGCCCTGTCATTGGGTGTGTAAATATTTGTTATAGTTATGTCCTCCTGGTGTATTGACCGTTTAATCATTATATAGTGTCCTTCCTTATCCTTCATGGTGGATTTTATTTTAAAGCCTATTTTGTCAGAGATTAATATTGCCACTCCTGGTTTTTCTTGAGTGTTGTTTGCTTGATATATTTTTTTCCATCCTTTGAGTTTTAGTTTGCTTCTGTCTTTAAGTCTAAGGAGTGTCTCTTGTAGGCAGCATATAGATGGATCATGGTTTTTTATCCAATCTGCCATTTTCTGTCTCTTCGTTGGTGCATTTACTCCATTTACATTCAGTGTAATTATTGATAGGTATGAGTTTAATGCTGTCATTTTGATGTCTTTTTTGTGTGTTGCTGACAGTTTTTTTGTTCCATTTAATTTTCTGTGCTAAGTCATTTTTCTTTATGTATTTTCTTTTCATCTTTTTCATTGTTGTTGATTTTGTGTTTGCTGAGCCTTTATATTTTTCTTGTTTTTTATTTTGATGTGTGGGATTGTTAGTTTCCTTTGTGGTTACCTTAATATTTACCCCTATTTTTCAAAGTTTAAACCAGTCTTTTATTTCTTTTTATTGCCTTGACTTCCTCTCTATATGAAAAATCTATGTCTACATGTATTAGTCCCTCTTTTTCGTTTTAATGTTGTCATCTTTTACATACTGATATCTCTATTTCCCTATTTTCAGTGTTTTAGCTTTCTTTTATTTTTGTGACATCCCTATCTGAGTCACTATCTGGTTGCTCTGTGCTGTTTTCTAGTCTTGGGTTGTTATCTGATGTTATTGATATTCTATCCGGAGGACCCCCTTTAGTATTTCTTGTACTTTTGGTTTGGTTTTTGCAAATTCTCTAAACTTCTGTTTATCTGAAAATGCCCTATTTTTGCCATCATATTTGAGAGACAGTTTTGCTGGATATATAATTCTTGGCTGGCAATTGTTTTTTCCTTCAAGGCTTTATATATGTCATCCCATTGCCTTCTTGCCTGCATGGTTTCTGCTGAGTAGTCTGAGCTTATTCTTATTGAATCTCCTTTATAGATGACTTTTTATTTATACCTAGCCACTCTTAAAATTCTCTTTGTCTTTGGTTTTGGCAGGTTTGATTATAATATGTCTTAGTGACTTTCTTTTGGGATCTACCTTATGTGGGGTCTGATGAGCATCTTGGATAGATATATTCTCACCTTTCATGATACCAGGGAAGTTTTTGTCAACAAATCTTCAACAATTTTCTCTGTATTTTCTGTTATCCCCGCCCCATCCTTTCTGGTACTCCAATCACTCGTAGGTTATTTGATAGAGTCCCACATAACTCTTAGAGTTTCTTTATTTTTTTAAAAAATTCTTTTATTTGATTTTTCCTCAAATAAGTTGGTGTCAAGTGCTTTATCTTCAGTCTTGCTAATTCTGAATCTTACTGCCTCAATTTTGCTTCTGTGACTTTCTATTGAGTTGTCTAATTCTGAAATTTTGTTGTTAATCTTCTGGATTTCTGATTTCTGTCTCTCTGTGGATTCTTGCAGCCTGTTAAATTTGTCATGATGCTCTTGAATAACCCTTTTAAGTTCCACTACTGCTTTTTCTGTATGTTCTTTGGTTTCTCTGTGTTTTGATGAATTTCCTTCCTAATTTCTTGAAGAGTTCTGTATATTAATCTCTTGTATTCTGCCTCTGGTAATTCCAAGAAATTCTCTTCCTCCATAAAATTTATTGATTCTCTATTTTGGGAGCTTGCTGAAGCAATCATGGTCTGCCTCTTTATGTGATTTGTTATTGACTGTTGTCTCCGAGCCATCAATAAGTTATTCTAAATTTTTATTTTATATTTGCTTAGTGTGTCCTAGCTTCTTGTTTTGTTTTGTTTTGATATACCAAATAGGCTGTCTGTGTGCACTAGTTAGATTACTGATGCCTTTGAAGCTCCAACTTCCTGTCACCAGGTAGTTAGATCTATTACGAAGTATGTGAGGCCAGGAGTCCATTACATTTTCTTGTATGGATTCAGCTCAGGTGTCCAGGCAGTCAGTCACCAAGTGTGTGGTGCAGGCTCTCACCTACAGTCCTAGAGAGGCATGGGTGATTGGTTTAGGCATAGGTATCTGGCTGCAGTAGGGGGTCATGATGGCTGCCCTTGAGGGTCTGAAAGGAAAGTGTGTCCCTCTTCCCTAGAGCAAGTAGGTAAGTGAGTTTTGCTGCTGGACTATGAGCACTGTACGTTGTTGGCTGTAAGGACTTGGGGTGGCATCACTTATTCTTGGACCCAGTTGCATGTCGCTAGATGGTGTGGGTGGAGCCATCAGTCCTCAAGCCCCTGATGTGGACAGGTAAGGAGCCTGCTTTTGGGCAGAACAGTGACAAATGTCACAAACCTGCTACTTCACAGCTGAAACAGCTGAAGTTAAACTTCTGGTATATACCCTGTTGTACTGTGGTAGTAAGGGCTTACGCTGTTGAAATGGGCCCACAAGTTCTATGCAGGGGTGAAAGGCATTCAAAGTCTGCGGACCCCTTATGCCTGTGTCTAGGCAAAGGAGCTGTGCCAACCCTGAGGTCCTGGCTCAGGGGAGCCAGTAGCTTATTTTTTTCCCTGTTTGTTAATTTGTTCCCTCTCCAAGGCTGGAAGAATCGTTCAGGGTACCTTAAGGGATCTACTTCTGGCCCAGGGGACTCATCAATCCCTGAAGCCGGCCAGGATCTGGTGCAGAGCAGGGAGGGGGAGGTAAATGGGAGAGAAGTTTTCCCCAAATCGGGTATTTTTTTTTTTTTTTTTAATCCCCACAGTAGGTCACATGCAAGTACTTGTCTTTAGCTGCTTGAGTGTTGCTTTTCACTGGTTCTGGGTGGCCAAGTAGGCTCTCTGCCACTGGGTCTCTCCTGATGTGGAAAACACCTCCCAGGCACAGCTGTTTGCCCGCCTCACTGTGCATCCTGAGCTGATCCGGGCTGAAGGGCTGTGGCTCCCGCTGGGTCAGGTCTGGCAATTACTCCCTGCTTTGGAACCGTCTCTCCATCCCCCTGCCACTCAGTCCAATTCCTCAACTTTGCCTTTGATGTTTAGCACTCCTAGATAGTCATATACAATCAATTCACTTGTTTTTTGCGTCTTTGTTATAAGAGGTACATAGAAAGAGTCTGACTACTCTGCCATCTTGGCGCCACCTTCACTGTGTTTTTGTTCTAAGTTTCTTTCTATTTCAAAAGGCTATTTACTTCTATTTCTGTACCAATAAATAAGTAAATAGATAGATAGATAGATAGATAATTGAGTGACCATTATGGTCAAGGCACTGGATTAAGTGTATCATGGAATATAAGAATATCCATAGCTGGCAATATCTTAATGATCATAGTTTGGGTTCCTCCACTGTGCCTGTGTAAAAACTGAGATGTAAGAGACCTGAACTTTTGCCCCTATGGTTGTTGTATTTGTTTGGTGCCGTTGAGTTGGTTCCAACTATAGCAAATATTATAGATTGAATTATGTCCCCGGAAAATGTGTGTCAACTTGGCTAGGCCAGGATTCCCAGTATTGTGTGGTTGTCCACCATTTTGTCATCTAATGCAATTTTCTTATGTGTTATAAATCCTACCTCTCCGATGTTAATGAGGCAGGATTAGAGGCAGTTATGTTAACGAGGCAGGACTCAATCTACAAGATTTGGTTGTGTCTTAAGTCAATCTCCTTTAAGATATAAAAGAGAGAAGTGAACAAAGAGACAGGGGAACCTCATACCACCAAGAAACAAGAGCCAGGAGAATAGCATGTCCTCTGGACTTAGGGTCCCTGCGCTAAGCTCCTCGATTGGGGAGGATTGATGACAAGGACCTTCTTCCAGAGCCGACAGAGAAAGCCGTCCCCTGGAGCTGGCACCCTGAATTCTAGCCTCCTAAACTGTGAGAGAATAAATTTCTCTTTGTTAAAGCCATCCACTTATGGTATTTCTGTTATAGCAGCACTTGATAACTAAGACAATGACCCCATGCATGACAGAACAAAACATTGCACAGTCTTGCATCATCCTTACAATCATTGCTATGTTTGAGCCCATTGTTGCAGCCACTGTGTCAGTCCATCTCTTTGAGGGTTCTTCTTTTTCACTGACCCACTACTTTACCTGGCATGATATCCTTCTGCAGGAATCGGTCCCTCCTTATAACATGTCCAAAGTAAATGAGACCAAGTTTCGCTGTCCTTGCTTCTAAAGAGCATTCTGTCTGTACTTCCTCCAAGAAAGACTTGTTCTTTCTTCTGCAGTGCATGGTATATTCAATATTCCTTGTCAACACCATAATTCAAATGCATCGATTCTTCTTTGGTCTTTCTTATTCATTGTCTAGCTTTAGCATGCGTATGAGGTGATTGAAAAGGCCATGGCTTGGGTTAGGCACATCTTAGTCCTCAAAGTGACATCTTTGCTTTTTAACACTTAAAGAGGTCTTTTGCAGCAGATTTGCCCAATGCAGTACGTCATTTGATTTCTTGACTGCTGCTTCCATTGGCATTGATTATGGATCCAAGTAAAATAAAATCCTTGGCAATTTCAATATTTCTGCTGTTTATCATGATGTTGTTATTGGTCCAGTTGGGAGGATTTTTGTTTTCTTTATGTTGGAGTGGAATGAGGAACATCACTGTGGATGTCAGATGGATCTTGGCTGAAAGGAAAGAATAACAGAAAGATGTTTACCTGTGTTTTATTGACTCTGCAAAGCATCCAGCTGTGTATATCATAACAAATTATGGATAACATTGTGAAGAATGGAAATTCCAGAATACTTAATTGTGCTCATGTGGAACCTGTACATAGACCAAGAGGCAGCTGTTCAAACAGGACAAAGGACTACTCTATGGTTTAAAATCAGAAAAGTATTTTGTCAGGGTTGTATCCTTTCAACATACTGATTTCAATCTGGGTGCTGAGCAAATAATCCAATAAAGTGAACTATATGAAGAAGAACGTGGCATCATGATTAGAGGAAGACTTATTAATAACCTGCAATATGAAGAGGAAACAAACTTTCTTGCTGAAAGTGAAGAGGTTAAAGCACTTACTGATGAAAATCGAAGACTGCAGCTCTTTTATGGATTGAATCATGTCCTCCAAAAATATGTTTCCTAAATCCCAACCTCTATGCCTGTGGTTATAATTCCACTTGGGAATGAGTTGTCTTTGTTATGTTAATGAGACAGGATTAGTGTAAGGTATGTCTTCAGTCAGTCTCTTTTAAGTTATAAAAGAGATTAAACAAGAAGCATAAAAAGCATAAGAAACATAAGGAACACATGAAGACAGCCTGGGAGCAGAAGCTCAAAAGAGACAAAAACCTTTTACCAGAGCCAACAGAGAAAGGAAGAAAGCCTTCCTCTAGAGCCAGCACCTTGAATTTGTACTATGAGCCTTCTAAACTGTGAGAAAATAAATTTCTGTTTGTTAAAGCCATACACTTGCGGTATTTCTGTTATAGCAGCACTAGATAACCAAGATAGCTAGTAAGTGGCAAAACCAGGTGAGAACTTGATTTACTGATTACTGGTTTGGTGGGGTTTTAATTTGCCTGGAGCAGACACAGTTACTGTCCTTAAGGGTTCACAGTCTAATTGACTAAGTGTTAGAGGATACATTTTTAAAAAGTAGAATCATAACCCTCATACAAATATAAAATGAAAACATGTCAAAGATTATATTTAATAATTAATTAATGAGGTAACCAATAAGATGTAAAAATATATTCAAAATAAAATTCAAACAACATTCATTTCAGGAATGCTGAAATGGTTTTACTAATTGATGAGGTGTAATCAATTCCATCTTCAAAAGACAAAACCTATTGCATTTCTATGAATAAGAATCATTTGCATCACCATCGGCCCTACACAAGTTAGCTTCTATCTCTATAGAATCATCAGACAGTGGAAGGCATAGACCTTTATAGAATCAGTTAACTCCAGAAAGATCCACAAGACAATACATAGCTTCCAGTGAAAGGTTACCCTGTTATCTTTTTGTCCATTTCAAAGTCTTAAGTAAGAAATAATTATAATAACAATAATATGTGGCAGAGAGTGATAAATTCCGTAAGACATATGTAGAGGGCCTGAGGTTAAAAGAAAGCCCTGGGGTGGTGCAAAAAGTCAAGCTCTCCACTACTAATCGAAACCTTGGTGGTTTCAATCCAACCAGAGGCACCTCAGAAGAAAGACCTGGTGATTTACTTCTGAATTATCACAGCCATTGAAAACTCTATGGAACATAGTTATACTCTGATACACATGGGGTTGCCGTGAGTTGGAATTGACTCCGTGGCAGCTGGTTTAGTTTTCTGGGGAAGTTAAAAGAGAAATAATTTTAAAAAAAGAGAACATATCCCAAATTTGCATGCATATATAGCTATAAAAGATAAATACAAATGTATATCATATTACTATATGTATCCCTAAATGGATAATTATATATCTAATATTACTATGAATATTGTTGAAAATTATTCAAAACCATTATTAGTGTTAACTGTCTCTTATTTACTTCAATCATATTTATTTACTTAATATTTGCTAAGCATTTTGCTAGGGACTTTCACATGTTTTATTTAATCATCCCCCACCACTGAGAGGTAAGAAACATTTATCCAGATTTTCTAGAGGGAATCTGAAGCTCAGGAAAGTTAAATAATTTGCTCTAAGTCAAAACTCTAACGAAATTGTAACTTAAATATGCCAACTTTAAGGTCTACCAATTGACCCTACCCTAAAATCGCTAGAAGCAACATAGAGAATATTTACTTAAATATATACAAGTTCTATGTTCTTATTCTAGCTTTATATTGCATCAAATCTAAATTAGCAGCAGCATCTGTGTATCTCACAAGTTTCTTCTAATGGGTTGCACAATTTTGTTCTTGGTACTTCCTGTAAGTGAAGACAATTTTACATTTTCATGCTAATAGACCTCTAAAACTGTTCTGAATTTTCAGTTTGTACTTTTGGTTTTTAACTGCTGGTTTTCCCATTCTTTTGGGTAAAAATATGAGGATGTTTATCGTGGTTAAGTGTTCGGCTGCTAACCAGAAGTTTGGTGGATCGAATCCACCAGCTGCTCCTTAGAAACCGTATGGGGCAGTTCCAATCTGTCCTATAGAGTTGCTATGAATTGGAATTGACTTGATGGCAACTGGTTTGGTTTTTGGTTTTATCATGTATAACCTTTAAGTGTCTGTTTAGAGTTATTTGCATGTTGGGGTAACCTCTCAGGAGCAAGTCAAGAGAAAGGCCAGTTAGTGACTTTTTGCATTGACCATCTTTTGTACTATATGTTAGTGAGTACTGTCAAAGGAGACAACTGAAGAAAAAACTATAATTCAGAACAGATCTGTAAGGTGAAGTTCTACAGGACTGTAGTTGGAAAGACTTGGGTATAATAAACAGGAAGTGTGTGGTCCATTCCAAACTATGGTAATTTCCAGACCTCAGTGTTTCTACCTTTGACAAGTTCCAATCTATGAATTTTACCTTTGTAAAATTTGAACCTACTACAGTGGCTTGGTGAAAAACTCAACTCTTATATTCTCCTACACTTTAAACGGTAGGAACTGAGTCAGATATAAGAAAATGTGAGATCTTTATCTTTTAGGAATATCAGTTTCATTTTCCTTGAATTTATTTTTCTGTTTTGCTTTCATCCTAGGCCTTGAAAATTGTTCAGTCCTCCCTTGCCCAGCTGCTTGTAACAGTGAATGACAATTCTGGTCATTTACATCAACAGGAATACATTATGTAATTTTTTAAGTCTGAGGAGAAGCCATAGAGAAGTCAGAACAGGACAAAGTGTCAGGGCAGGTCTTTGGAGATCAAAATGAAATTCCAAGGCCAAGTAAAATTATGGGAACAACTTGTTAAGCTATCCTGAAAACCAAAAGTAAATGCTCTTAAGTGACCCCAAGGCAGCGGGCTTACAGAGTTTGTAAGCCTGGTGAAATATAGGAACTGTGACTGCGCAGGTGGCAAACTGAACTATTTTCCCCAGGCAGGGTCCAGTGAGGCTGTCCTTCCCTTGACTTGAGTCCTTGTGGTATAAAAATAGAGATATTGTGGGGAAACAAAGCAAATTGCCTCTGCAGGTGCAAAGGGCTTGGAAATTATTCAACACGATTAAAAATTACAAGATTCAGCAGAAAAAGGGTAGGATGTAGATTCAAAACACTCAGATTAGAATCCCAGATCTGCCTTTACTAGCTGTGTTTATACAAACCAGATTACAGCTCTGAGGTTAGGTTTTGTAATTTATAAAATGGAGATTTTATGCCAAATAGTTTATATAACGAGTTCATAGGCTATTTTAAGAATAAAATGAGATAATTTAAGCAAAAGTAATTTGTAAAGTGCTTTGCACACTTAGTTTTTATTATGAATCATAATGATTAAGATATATGGTATCAAAGTACCTGGCAATGCATTTTTAATGCTAAATAAATCCTAATTTTGTTATAACTATTAATAATAAAGTCATTAATAATACTAACCTTCTTCTTTCTTATTTCAAAAGTAAAAAACAAAGCATTAAAACCAGAATGGTGTGTCCTGAATTTTCTGATTATCTTAAACTTTACTTTTCTCAAAAAAAAAATATATATATGCATATATATATATATATACACATATATAGTCACTTCTGCCATGTAATTGAGTTTAGTATTTAAAATGAAGCTAATATGTATTGAAAGCCAGCTATGTTTGGCACTGTTTTCATATCTTACTTCTATATCTCTAATCTGCCAATGACCCTATAACATAATTCTCTTCCTTATATTTCCAGTACAAATGCTAAGGCTGGGAGTAGTTAAATAGAAGGACCCAGCTCCAAGATGTGAATGGTATGATGCAAGTGATGTGAAAATGAAGTAGACTGAAAAGAAGAAAGATGAACAAAAATCAAAGAGAGTGATATCATAATCTGCATTTCCAGAAAATAAATCTGTAGTCTTGAACTTGAAAATCTCTGCCAGAAATACATAATAACCAGAAAAATATGCAAAGAATGTCAGATACTATGATAGGATATAGATGAATGCTCCTTAGAAACGAGAATGGCAAGGTTTCATCTTGCTTACTTAGGACATGTTATCAGGAGGGACCAATCCCTGAAGAAGGACATCATACTTGATAAAGTAGAGGGTCAACAAAAAATAGGAAGACCCTCAAGGACATGGATTGACACAGTGGCTGCAACAATGGGCTCGAACTTACCTACTATTGTGAGGATGACACAGGACTGAGCAATGTTTCATTCTGTTATACATGGACTCTCTATGAGTCGGAGCTGACTCGACAGCACCTCATACACCAGCAACATATTATTGACAGATTATTGTTGAATCACATATTGTTAATGGAAACCATTGTGTCTATCCAGTCTATTGCATATTACATATCCTCCAAAAAATAAAAAAAATAAAGAGACTGATTTCTCCCAGGTATTTAGTTGGAAAGAATATTAGACCAAGACAATAATTGTCTTGGTGGTGGTTATGAAGCTGCAGAATCAAATATCAGAATATCCTAAAAAGGCTTTTTCAACATATACATCTTGTATTTTTTATTTCCTCATCCCCCTCATCTTTATCTTCTGTCCCTCAAACTTTAGAGGCTAGGTCCGAGACAACAAGTCCACCAAAATTTATGCTTCTTTCTTCCATATTGCTAGAGCTTAAGTTGGATTCATGGTTGCCCAACTAGAGACTATATTCTGCAGCCTCCCTTTCAGCTAGGTATGGTAAATTGTCTGTGGGATGAGCAGAAGAGATGTAAGCAATGTGTGCCTTCACTGCTTAAAAGGAAATCGCTGCCCTGTGCTTGTTCTCGTTCTGTCTTCTTGAAGCCACTGTGTTCTTGATCTGTTCTAGTAGCTTAGTTTTTATCCCAACTAATACAGTGACCATATGTGAGTCTCTAGATGAAAGTCAGTGCATACATTAGAAAAATCTCTTCAGGAAATTTTGAAGAGTTTCCTTTCCCATTCCCCGAACCTGTTAGACTAGAATTCAAGGAAACTGGGTATTATTTTGTAGCTTTGTTTAAAAAAAAAAAAAAAAGACATAATTTTTAGTAAGTTATGTAACACATCTAGGCCTCAGGATTTTTGTTTGTAAAACATAGAAATTGGATCAGAGACTCACTAAGATGCTTTTCAGGTTTTAAATGTCTATCAGTTTAAAAAGGGGAATGTTTACAAACGTATTTTTGCTTCTCCAAGTACAGGCTTCATTCACAATCATCTTGTCTTAGAATCTTATTTGATAACTCTTTGTCGTACTTTAAAACTTTGCTAAATTTAGTTTATTTTGGTTTTCTTTTTCAAAGCTATATTATCAAATACAAATGTCTTACTCTCTTTCCTTACTTGCACTGATTTTCTTTCACAGAATCCATATTTAAACATTTATACATTTATTAACCTACTAGGTCTGGGTATCCTGTCAATTTCTTTCATATATTATTGTACTTAATCCTTGTAATTCTTTAGGAGGTAGACACAATTGCCTGTGTTTTTAAAGAGAAAAAAAAACGGATAAAAAAAATTGATTCAAACTAATGGCTGGCCTTTGAAGAAAACCAAAAAAGCATCTTCATTTGATACGGTCTTAGCTTGGGAAAAAAGTATCTACAAAGCTTTAAAAATTGAACCTGCTATTATACATGTTATATTGTTATAAGTCTTAATAAAAACAGATCAATCCATAACTTGTAGGAAGAAAATGTAATACTAAATCAAACTTTAATATATTTTAGATGTCAGGGCCCTTTTTTCTTCACAGAAAAAAATTATTGGTTAGAACGCATTATAACACTGTTCAGTTTTTAAAAGTAATTAAAAATAATCCCACAATTATTTGAAAATAAATTAACCATTTATACATTTATGACATCCTAATTTTTGATACATAGACAGCCAGATAGACAGACAGATAAATAGCTGCCATCAATTTGACTCTGACTCATGGCTACCTTATGTACAGCAGAATAAAATGTTACTTGGTCCAGCATCATCCTCATGATGACCCACATGTTCGAATTCACTGTTGAGGCTGTTGTGTGAATCCATCTCACCAAGGTTTTCCCTCACCCTTGTTGGCTCTCTACTTCATCAAACACAAAGTCATCTTCTAGCAATTGATCCCTCTTGACGACATGTCCAAAGCAAGTAAATCGGACAATGTTCTGTTGTGATCCATAGATTTTCATTGTCTAATTTTTTTGAAGTGGATTACCAGACCTTTCTTCCTAGTCTCTTTTAGTCAGGAAGCTCCACTGAAACCTATCTGCCACGGGTGAACCTGTTAGTATTTGAAATACTAGTGGCATGGTTTCCAGCATCACAGCAACATGCAAGCTACCACAGTACAACAAACTGACAGATGAGTGGTGGTTATTTCCTAGAAATAAACCAATATGGAAAGAAAAAAATACAAAGTTATCATTACAGAATAAAACCATTTTGATGGGAAAGAGCCTTGGTGGTACAAGCAGTTTGTGATCGGTTGCTAGCCAAACATTTGTGTTTCAAACCCACTCAGTGGCTCCATGGAAGAAAAGGTCTAGCATAGAGATTAGAGCCAAAAAAATCTTATGGAGCAGTTCTACTATGTAACACATGGGGGTGCCTAGAGTTGGGTTCCAACTAGATGGCCACTAACAAAAACATTTTAACAGGAATAAATTATAAAAAAATCTCTAAAATGTTGTGTAATCAAATTTGTACTTTAAAAAGTATATTTAAAAAAACTAAATAATTATTGAAAAGCAGAGATTCATCTAATTGATGACAACAGAAGAATCAATTTCTGTGGCAGCCTACTGAGCAAATAACACCTCCTTTTTCCACGATACACAAGCAATGCATAAAACTAACATTTTGAGTGGTGGTCACATAAAATATGTTTTTGGGTTTTTCTCCTACTTGCTGATCTCCAGTCTCCTTCAAAGGTTTCTCCCTCAACCTCAAATGCTAGAAGTATTCAAGAGTGAAACCCTCTCAACTACCACATTGTGTTCACCATTCTCTTCCTCTGCTGCTCTGGTTCCCTAAGGTGATCAGCTTCCTAGGACTTTGATGCTCAAAACGCGTCTGCCTGCTTGTACATCCTGTCGACACCTGAGTTGAGTGGATGGTAACGATGGTCACACAGAGGACACAGCCTTCTCTCATTGCTGAGGTTGCTGGCTTGATGGTAGCGTGGTACCACAGTGCAGAAGCCAAAGAGTGTCAAGAACACTCAGAATAGTTCCACTGGCCCAGCAGATGGTGGGGCTGCCCACGCTGTTCCTTCAAGTGTTCCGTTTGCACATGCCACCATGTGTTCTGTGCCTGTGCAACAGAGTTGTTTAAAAAACAAAAAACAAATACACAAATTCTACCATCCCTCACTTATACTGAAAAGTATTGAGAATTTCCTAAATTATAGTCTCTGGTGCACAAGATAGATGTAGTCCCTGAACTCACAGAAGAAAAGTCACATTCTACTAAAGAAGATACAGATTAAATAATTAATTACACAATTAACTATTTACAACTGTGGTGATCCCACAAGAGAAATACAGGGAGTTATGGCAGCATATAACAAGGGGGAGCTGAGCTATATCAGTTTCCTTGAGGAAAGGCTTTTAAACAGAGACCTGAGGGATGAGGAATAGATAAGTAGACAACATGAAGTTGATAGTATTGTTTTATACAGGTTAAAATGTATGTTGGTAGGTAATATGAATGCAAGGAGCCCTGGTGGCACAGTGGTTAAGTGCTTGACTGCTAACCAAAAGGTTGGTAGTTCAAACCCACCAGGAGGAAGATGTGACAGTTTGCTTCCGTAAAGACCACAGGCATGGAAACCCTATGGGGCAGTTCTACTATGTCCCATAGGGTCGCTATGAGTCGGAATCCACTCAATGGCAATGGGTGCTTCGGTTACAGCATATGAATGCTGAGTTGTCAAAGAGGTCGATTGAGCCAGTTTATAAAGCTATTGTCTTTCAGCTTCAAAACCTTACCTTCTGAACTCTGCTTTGTGATGCTGGAGCTTGGACTCTACTGTTTACTTTACTATCTGGCCCTTGTTAGGCTCTGCTTATGGGGGTGGGGTGGCATTAGAGGGAAACAAGAAGACAAGAGAAGGAAGAGGTGATTGACTCTTTCCTCTTTGCTTCCTGTGGACAACCTGTTTCTGTGAGCATCATCCTAGGGACACTTTTTCACCCCAGCAGCGGCAACAGTTCTTTCAGATAACAGGCAATAAACGTAGTCTACAGTTTTTTCCTACACTTGCAAAACCAACTTCATAGCACCTACCTACTCTGAGATACCTGCAACAAGCTGAGCATCACTCCTCCTCAAACTTCTGATTTTCAGGACCTTGAGCTCCTCCTGTAAGTTTCAAATTCTTAGTATTTCAATTTCTTCCCTTTGTTCCCTCAGCCTTATGGGTGGTGGCTGATTCCTGCAGTTGGTACTAGAACTCCTGCTAGATTCCTGCTGGAGTTCATGAAATCCTATAAACCTACTTTTTAACCCTTTAGTTACTCATATAACAACTTTATATCAATAACTTCTTTTTCTTGAATTGTGTGTGTTATAACTAGTATGATTTCTTTCTCCTGACTGAAACTTAACTGAAACAAGGGTAAAATATTCAGGCAAAAATAATAACTCATGCAAAATTCTGACACGATCAGGAGCATATTTTCAAGGTGTTGAAAAATGGGCACTGTGGATGGAAAACTAAGACAATTCTGTCTTGTGCTCCAAATGTCGTGCAGACTTTGGGAAACTTTTCTTTTTTGTGGTTTTGTGCTTGTTTGTTTATGTTTAATTATAACCTTTGCTCCCCAAAGTTTTTACAAGAGATCAGTGAAAGGGAGAAAGGGGTGTGTTTGAAGGTGGGATTGGTAGAGAATATAAGCGGGAGGTGGAAAGGAAGGGCGCGTATAATAATATTGAAATAATGTTAATGATTGTTGATGCTTATTGAGTACTTAATTAATACCGTGTTAGATCCTCCACTTATCCTATTAATTCATCACAACACCCTGAGGTAGGTACCATACATACATCCGTTTTATGGATGAAGAAAACTAAGGCTTGCGAAGGTTCAGTAATTCACCCAAAATCTCAAAACCAGTAAGTAATAGAGCCAGGATTAGAATCCAATTTACCCGACTCTATTCATGTTCCTGAGCCCTGGTGGCACATCGGTTAAGAGCTCGGCAGATAACCAAAAGGTCGGCAGTTCGAATCCACCAGCAGCTCCTTGGAAACCCTATGGGGCAGTTCTACTCTGTCCTACAGGGTTCCTATGAGTCGGAATCTACTCGTCGGCAATGATTTTTTTTAAAATTTATTCAGGGTCCTGTAACCTCTCTGTGTGTCCTGACTGTTTTTACTCAGGGAGAGTGACTTCTAATCCCTCATGCTTATAATGTCCCCTGGACTGCAAGTCCAGACATGCCCAGATACACTGACATTCAGAACTAGATGCCCATCACTAGCATGCTAATACAGTTTTCAGTGCCGCTTTCTTTTGTTACTTTGCCTAGGATGCCTTAAGGTAGACATATACAGTAGCCATGTGCAGGGGGTCATAAAAATAGTTCACCAAGGTGCAGAAGAGTATTTTGTCACTGACAATGTTTAGAATTGTTAGTGCACGATACTAATAAAAACGTTTAATTTTTCATTCACTTGAGTATTATTTTTATATTCTCTATGGACAAATCATCCCCTTATTGCTAGCATTTTGAGTGAACTCTTCCCATGGAAAAAGAATTGAATTGTGATGTTGGCAAAGAATATTGAATATACCACAGACTGCCAAAAGAATGAACAAATCTGTGTTGGAAGAAGTACAGCCAGAATGCTCCTTAGAAGCAAGGATGGAGAGACTACTTCTTACATATTTTGGACATGTTATCAGGAGGAATCAATCCCTGGAGAAAGACATCATGCCTGGTAAAGTAGAGGGTCAGCAAAAAAGAGGAAGACCCTTAACAACATGAATTGATACAGTGGCTGCAACAATGGGCTTAAGCACAACAACGATTGTGAGGATGGTGCAGGACTCGGCACTATTTCGTTCCATTGCATGTAGAGTCACTATGAGTCGGAACGTACCCAATGGCACCTAACAACAACTTCGCATTAGCCCTCCACTTGTTATGCCACTGGAGCAATATTTTCTATTTTATAACTGAAATAAGTTGCTCTTAAAAAGACAGTATATCAGCAGACAACAATACCTACAACTATTACTATCACTGTAATAATATATGGTTGTTAGTAGGTAATAGAGTAACACTTCTAACCTGGGAAACAAACTATTCATGTTTTGAAAAATGATATTAGTCATAAGAGTAATAATAATGACTTTCATCACAATAACTCTCACTAAAAACTGAACAGAGGCTCATAAATCTCAAAACAAAAAATAAAGATGTCTTATCTCTACTGTAATACAGTATTTGATTTTAAACTTTGTATTTAATACAGAGAATTTGGACTTTTTCATCTAGTAAAAAATCATTTTTTACTTATGTAAATATATGAAAAGTAAGCAAACATTGTTTTAGGTGAAGAGAATAACATGACTTTCAGTTATTAGTTTTATTTTTCAAGTGGCTTAGTAGAAGCTATCTACATAGTCCCTGGAGAGGAGGTGAATCTGTTTGCAAAATGAACACCTGAGAGGCCCAGTGAGAGTGAGAATAGAAATGCTGGCTATCCTTACCTATTCCCCATAATTTGAAATAAAATAGATTTATCTTTGATAAAGACATATATGTGAAATGTTTGCATACACAGTTTAAATTCCTCACTGTTAGTCATGTGCTTTAAATTCTTGTAACTTTAATATCATCATACCATGTTGAGTGGCAATCCTGGAGGCAATTTATCAGTACCGAAGCCAGGAAGATTGAAGCAGAAAATATGAGAAATATCAAAGGGTCAAATCCCGGGGAATGCCAACAGAGTTTCCAGTAAAATCATTTGATGTAATATTGAAGGTCAATTGCCAGAATCGCAGAAATGGGGAATATTTAATAGAATAATAAAGAGGCAGAAACCTTGAGTTATTTCCATGTTAAATGGATAAAAATAAATACAAAGGCAAAGTATAAGTTCTGGAGTTCCGGATACCCTGTATTAAATACCTAAGCTTTGTTTGTGCTGTTAAGTTTTTTTGTAAGCCCCAGAGCCTATCATGGCGCACATTCTTCTGCCTAATTTTAAATGAAGCTCAGGATCTGATAGATGAAGAAAATTCTTACATATTATATGTGTGCTTTACCAGACAATCCTTAATGTGCCCAGCTATCTAGCATTCTCAACTTCTCACAGATGCTCTGGACCCAAAAGAAACTGGAAATTCTTTATATTACATAGGAAAATGGACATGAGAACTAAAGACCTGAGGATGACAGAGAAATCTGTTAGCTGATAACAGTCACACTAGCTAATAACTGATTACTAACATACTATTTCCATATATTAGGCATCATGACATGAGTTCTGGATGCTCTGTATAATTTATATCCCAAGACAACTCTACAAGATCAGTTCTACCATCATTGCCATTTTATCTATAGGAAACAGAGGCTCTGAGAGTTAAGGTAAATTGTATCACAGACCTAGCATGTGGTGAAACAAGGCAATCAGACTCCAAAGTCCATGACCACAACCCTATTACAATTTAAGATCTTCTGGAGAAGTATCTGAAAAAGCAAATAAAGTACAAAAAAGAGACAGGAAGGAAGGGCTATTAATGAATGGTTGGTGTAAGTAGGGTGTAGTGGTTATACAGTTGGCTGCTAACCAAAAGATCGGCAGTTTGAATCTACCAGCCGCTTCATGGGAGAAAGATGAGGCAGTCTGCTTCAGTAAAGATTACAGTCTTGGAAACATTATGGGGTAGTTCTACCCTGTCCTATAGGGTCACTATGAGTCAGAATTGACTCAATGGCCATGGGTTAGGTGTAAGTAGAGATTGGATATGATGACTAAAGTCACCAGAAGCAAATTAATTAATATCAGAGAGATTTGAAAGAAAGATAAACATTTAAAGAAATTATAGAAAGCTATGCTAATTAGAATAACTCAACAGTCTGAAGTGTTCAGGTTAGAAGCAAATAACCATAAATTGCTTTTTATTCTCTAAGAACATCACCTTTTCTTTAAGTAGCTAAAATCTATAGGATATTAGAATTTTAGGGTTGAAAGAGATTTTAAAATTATCTAGTTCAGCTATTTATCTGATGCTTGAATACTCTTTAAAGCATCTGTGCCTACACCTTTGAAATTCCTTTGATGCTCATGATCTCTAACTTTATGGCTTACTATTCCCCCTCATTGCTTTACTTATTTCATTCACTAAAATACGTCAGTTACTGTCTTTTGATTTTCCTCCCCACTCTTATTCCAGGCTTTATTCTTGCTAACCTCAATTCCTATAGAAATATCCAATCCAACCCTAGTTTTTTGACTTTCTTTTCTCGTGTGGCAGATACCATTGGATGATTGGCCCCAAACCCCCTTTTTAACACCAAGTATTACTTCCAAACCAACTGCCAGTCAAGAGTGGCCATGGGACTCTATTCTAGCCAAGTAGATATAAATATAAATCTGCTGGTTCCATAAATTCCCTGTCGCCTTTCTCCATCCTCCTTATTTAATATCCATTTCTTGCCATCTTTTTTACAGTAAAACTTGTATAGAAAGTTGTTTTCATTTTCTGTATCTATTTTTTACCTCTTTTTCACTTTAATCCACTCCAATATGTCTTTTTTTAACCTCCCTATAATCCACCAATAGCACCTCATCCGTATAATCCACCAATAGCACTGTGGATGCTATTCTCAAAATAATTCTTTATTCCATTCCATTCTTTCCTTTTCCAATGTCACTTCAAAGTTCAAACCATCATATCTTGGCCAGATACTCTCATCCCACAAAAATTCATTCTCCATAGAGCAGTCGGAGTGCTTGTTCTACCTAATGTGTAATTTGTCTCTCTCTTGCTTAAAATCTTTTCTTGATACCTTCTCATTATACTAAGACTGCATTCCACCTGACCATGCCTTACAAAGATCTACAGTATTGAATCTACCTGCTTATCAGCCTGCTTTTCCAACCTCATCTCATTTCTCTCTCCCACTTCGGGCATGCTAAGCTCCCTTCTTGCTCTAGCTCTAGTACTTGCTGGTCTTTCTGTACAGAAAGGTCTTCCCCTAACTCTTCACAGTGCTCTCATTGTTATGGTTAGTCTTATGTGTCAACTTGGTTTGGCTTTAGTACCCAGTTATTTAATCAAACACTAACTGAGGTGTTCCTGTGAAGGTATTTTGTACAGGTGGTTAACATCAACAAGCTTCAATGGTATGAGTGGGTCAAATCCAATCAACTGAAGACTTTAAGAGCCAAAACTGAGTTTTCCCATGGAAGAAGAAATTCTGCCTCAAGACTTCAGCATAAAATCCTGCCTGAGTTTTCAGCCTGCCAGCCTGCCCTACCAGATGAATTTTGGGCTTGTCAGTTCCCACATTTGTGTGAGCCAATTCCCTAATAAATATCTCCATGCTCTTGGTTTTCCTTCTCTGGGTAATCCTGACTGAAACACATTCTCATCCTTCAGATTTTAGCTCAAATTTCTCCCCTCAGAAAGGTACTCTTTGATGCCAAATAAAAAGAAAATGTTATCCACCCTAACCCATGCTAGTAGCTCATTATTGCATCATCAATGTGTTACCTTCATGCTAGTTGTTTGCCTGTATCCTTGTTTATTGTCAGAATTCTGACTGAAATACAAGCACAGTGAGAGAAGAGACTTATCTTTTTGTTTTCTGTTCATCTTCTATACCTCGAACAGGCTTAGAGATCTGAGGCACTGGTTACGTTTTTATTAGAGAGACACTTAAATTATACCGTGGTAGTTAAAAGCATAGACTAAGTAGCCATCTTGGGTTTGAATCTCAGCTTCAGTGTTTACTAGCTATATGAACTACTTAAATACTCTGTCCCTCAGTTTTTTCATCTGTAGAATGGCAATAATAATGGTGACTATCTTATAGAGTACTCTTAAGATTTAAGTGAATTAATATGTGTAAAATATTTAAAAAGAGTCCTTGGTATATAATGAGTATTTAATGTATGAATGAAGAAACAAATAAATAAATGAAAAAAAGACCTAAAATATATATTTGAATACTGTTCATAATAATGATAACATCGAGTGAACAAGAACACATTAAATGATCTATAAACCTCTCTAATTACTAAGTGAAAAAAAATATGGATATCTTGTGACTTCTAACAAAGTAAGTTATACTTTTATATTTTGGAAAATAATGTTTAAAGTTATCAAATGCAGAAAGCTTTTGCTTAACTGGAAACTTTGCGTATTTAAAATAGTAGTTGCCCTGATCAAATAGGAGGATTTCTAGTCCTCCCTAACTTGTTTGGTTTTTTTTTTCTTTCAAAGGTATTTTTCTCAAGTTTCTTTTTTTTTAATGATGTCTTTTAAAAGGTTGAAATTGTGCTTTTTCCTAGCAAGAGGGGAGGGAGGCACTGAAATAGCCTTAATTACCACAAGCTTACCTCTCTGTTTTCATATTTTTGTTTCTCAGGAACTTCCAATTACGGGTCTTATTCCAAATGGTTGATTTTCTACCTATAGCTGGTAAAGTAACTGATTTGTTGTGGTATTAATGAATGAACAGACAGGCTAAACAAAGTAAAAAAACAGAAAATTCAGAAATACTATAGAAATTGAGCAAACGTTAAAGATCAAAAATCTGAAATCAGTGGGAAAATGATTGTCTTTCTTCACAAGTAGTGTTGGGATAGTTAGAAAGCCGTATAGAAGGACATAAAAGTGGGTCTATTCCTCAAACCATAAACCAGGATAAATTCCAAATGGATAAGAAATTTATGGGTTAAAAAAATTAAATTATGCAACTACAAGGGAAAATCATAAGTCTATTTCTTTATAACCTGGAAATGGGAAAAAACTTCCCCAAATAAAATTTCAAGTTCTCCCCCAAAAGAAAAGGGATTAAATATTTTGATTATAAAGAATTATTATTATTGGGGGGGGGGGCATGGCTAAAATTGCCATAAATAAAAGATAAATGAAAATTGGGAAAATTGCAATGTACATCATAGATGAAGAGGTAATACATCTAATAGCTAGAGTCTTTTTTTTTTTTTTAATTGTGCTTTAGGTGAAAGTTTACAGCTAAAGTTAATTTGTCATACAAAAAATTTATACGCATACTGTTACATGACCTTACTTGCAATCTGTGTAACATGGCAGCACACTTGCTGTTTCCATGCTGGGTTTCCCATGTCAATTCAACCAGCTCCTATCACTTTCTGCCTTCTCATCTCTGCCCATTTAGTCTTGTGTATCTACTCAAACTAAGAAGCACACTTGTCACAAGTATTATTTTATGTTTTACAGTCCTGTTTAACCTTTGTCTGAAGAATTGGCTTTGGGAATGGTTTTATTCTGGGTAACAGAGAGTTGGGGGGCCATGTCTTCTGGGGTTCCTCTGGTCTCAGTTAGACCATTAAGTCTGGTCTTTTTACGTGAATTCGAGTTCTGCACCATGCTTTTCTTCTGCTCTATCAGGGACTCTCTATTGTGTTCCCTGTCAGGGAGGTCATTGGTGGTAGCTGGGCACTATCTAGCTCTCCTGGTCTCAGGCTGATGGAGTCTCTAGTTTATGCGACCCCTTCTGTCTCCTGGGCTAATATTTTCCCTGTGTCCTTTGGTGTTCTTCATTCTCCTTTGCTTCAGGTGGGTTGGGACCAATTGATGTGTCTTAGATGGCCGTTCCCAAGCTTTTAAGACCCCAGACACCACTTGCCAAATAGTATGCAGAACATTTTCTTAATAAACTTTGTTATGCCAATTGACCTAAATGTCCCCTGAAACCATGGTCCTCAGGCCCCCGCCCCTGCTACTCTGTGCCTCAAAGGGTTTGGTTGTGTTCAGGAAACTTCTTAGCTTTTTGTTTAGTCCAGTTGTGCTGACTTCCCCTGTATTGTGTATTGTCCTTCCCTTCACCTAAGATAGTTCTTGTTTACTATCTAGTTAGTGAATTCCCTTCTCCCTCCCTCCAGACTCTCATAACCCTTAAAGAATGTTTTCTTCTGTGTTTAAACCTTTTTCTTGAGTTCTTAATAATAGTGGTCTCATATAATATTTGTCCCTTTGCCACTGACTAATTTCACTCAGCATAATGCCTTCCAGGTTCACCATGTAGTGAGATGTTTCTCAAAGTCATCATTGTTCTTTATCATTGTGTAGTATTCCACTGTGTGCATATACCATGATTTGTTTATCCATTCGTCTGGTGATGGACACCTAGCTTGTTTCCATTTTTTCGCTATTGTGAACCGGACTGCAAAGAAAATGAGTGTGCATATAACTATTCGTGTGATGGCTCTTATTTCTCTAGGATATATTCCAAGGAGTGGGATTGTGGGATCATATGGTACTTCTGTTTCTACCTTTTAAGGGAGTGCCAAATCAATTTTCAAGAGGTTGTACCATTTTACATTCCCACCAGCAGTGTATAAGTGTTCCAGTCTCTTCACAACCTCTCCAAAATTATTTATTTTGTGTTTTTTGAATTAATGCTAGCCTTGTTGGAGTGAGATGATATCTCACTGTAGTTTTGATTTGCAATTTTTTTAATAGCTAATTATTTGAGCATTTCCTCATGTAACTGTTAGCCGCCTGAATGTCTTCTTTGGTGAAGTGCCTGTTCATATCCATTGCCCAGTTTTTAATTGGGTTATTTGTCTTTTGTTGTTGAAATTTTGCAGTATCTTGTGGATTTTAGAGATTAGACGCTGATCTGATATGTCATAGCCAAATTTTTTTTCCCTGTCTGTAGGTTGTTTTGGTGAAGTCTTGATGAGCATAAGTGTTTGATTTTTAGGAGCTCCCAGCTATCTAGTTTCTCTTCTGGTATTTGTGAATTATTACTTAAGGTTTGTATTCTGTTTACGCCATGTATTACGGCTCCTAGCATTGTCCCTATTTTTTGTTCCATGATCTTTATTGTTTTCAATTTTATGTCTAGGTCTTTGATTCCTTTTGAGTTAGTTTTTGTACATGGTGTGAGGTATGGGTCTTGTTTCATTTTTTTTTTGCAGATGGATATCCAGTTCAGCCACCACCATTTTTTAAGGAGACTGTCTTTTCCCAAATTAACGGATTTTGGGCCTTAGTCAAATATCAGATGCTCATAGGTAGCTGAATATATGTCTGGAGTCTCAATTCTGTTCCATTGGTCTATGTATCTGTTGTTGTACCAGTACCAGGCTGTGTTGACTACTGTGGCGGTGTAGTAGATTATAATATCAGGTAGTGTGAGGCCTCCCACTTTGTTCTTCTTCTTCAGTCATGGTTTACTTATCTGGGACCTCTTCCCTTTCCATATGAAGTTGGTGATTTGTTTCTCCATCTCATTAAAAAATGTCATTGGAATTTGGATTGGAATTGCATTGTATCTGTAGATCACTTTGGGTACAACTGACATTTTCACAATGTTGAGTCTTTCTGTCCATGAGCAAGGTATGTTTTTCCACTTACCCAGGTCTCTTTTGGTTTCTTGCAGTAGTGTCTTGTAGTTTTCTTTGTGTAGGTCTTTTATGTCTCTGGTTAGATTTATTCCTAAGTATTTTGTCTTCTTGGGGGATATTGTAAATGGTATTGGTTTGGTGATTTCCTCTTCGAAGTTCTTTTTGTTGGTGTAGAGGAATCCAACTGATTTTTGTATGTTTATCTCGTACCCTGATACTTTGCTGAACTCTTCTATTAGTTCCAGTAGTTTTCTTGTGGATTCTTTGGGGTTTTCTGTGTATAAGATCATATCATCTGCAAATACGGATTCTTTTGCATTTCCCTTACCAATTTTGATGCCCTTTTTTTCGTTTTCTAGTCTAATTGCTCTGGCTAGGCCCTCCAGCACAACGTTGAATAAGAGTGGTGATAGAGGGCATCCTTGTCTGGTTCCCATTCTCAAGGGCGGTGCTTTAAGGCTTTCTCCATCTAGGATGATGTTGGCTATTGGCTTTGTATAAACACCCTTTATTATGTTGAGGAATTTCACTTCTATTCCTATTTTTCTGAGAGTTTTTATCATGAATGGGTGTTGGATTTGTCAAACACCTTTTCTGCGTCAATTGATAAGATCATGCTGTTCTTTTGTTTAATTTATATGATGGATTACATTGATTGTTTTTCTAATGTTGAATCATCCCTGCATACCTGGTATGAATCCCACTTGGTCATGGTGATTTATTTTTTTTATATGTTGCTGAATTCTATTGGCTAGAATTTTGTTGAGGGTTTTTGGGTCTATGTTCAAGAGGGATATTGGCCTGTAATTTTCTTTTTTTGTGGTGTCTTTACCTGGTTTTGGTATCAGGTTTATGCTGGCTTCATAGAATGAGTTTGGGAGTATTCTCTCCTTTTCTATGCTCTGAAATATCTTTAGCAGTAGTGGTGTTAATTGTTTTCTGAACGTTTGGTAGAATTTCCAGTGAAGCCATCAAGGCTAGGGCTTTATTTGTGTTGGGAGTTTCTTAATTACCTCTTCAATCTCTTCCTTTGTTATAGGTTTATTTAGTTTTTCTACCTCTGTTTTTGTTAGTTTAGGTAGACAGTCCATTTCTTCTAGGTTTCCAAATTTGTTAAGAGTATAATATTTCATCGTATCTTATGATTCTTTTAATTTTTAATTTCAGTTGGGTCTGTTGTGATATCGTCCATCTCATTTCTTATTTGAGTTATTTGTTACTCTCCTGTTTTTCTTTTGTCAGTTTGGCCAATGGTTTATCAATTTTGTTGGTCTTTTCAAAGAACTAGCTTTTGGTCTTGTTAACTCTTTCAATTGTCTTTCTACTTAAAATTTCATTTAATTTTGCTCTAATTTTTATTATTTCCTTTCTTCTGGTACCCGAGGGCTTCTTTTGCTGCTTTCTTTCTATTTGTTTGAGTTGTGAGGTTAATGTTTTGATTTTGGCCCTTTCTTCTTCTAGAATGTGTTCATTTATTAGTATAAATTGACCTCTGAGCACTGTTTTTGCTGTGTTGCAAAGGTTCTGGTAGGGTATGTTTTCATTCTTGTTTGATTTTGTGAATTTCTTTATTTTGTCCTTGATTTCTCCTACACTCTAGCAGTTTTTGAGTGAGGTGTTGTTCTGTTTCCATGTGTTTTATTTATTTTTCCTGCTTTTTTTTTTTTAAATTGATTTCTACTTTTATGGCTTTATGGACAGAAAAGATGCTTTGTAATATTTCAATGTTTTGGATTCTGTTAAGGCTTACTTTGTGGCCTAATATGTGGTCTATTCTGCAGAATGTTCCATGTGCATTGGAGAAGAAAATATACTAGGCTGCTGTTGGGTGGAGTGTTCTGTATGTGCCTATGAGATCAGGGTGGTTGATTGTGGCATTTAGATCATCCATGTCATTACTGAGCTTCTTTCTGAATGTTCTGTCCTTTATTGAAAGTGATGTGTTGAAGTCTCCTACTATTATTGTGGAGCTGTTTATCTCTCTTTTCAGTGCTGTTGGAGTTTGTTTTGTGTATTTTAGAGCCCTGTTGTTGGGTGAGTAAATATTTATTATGGTGATGTCCTCCTGGTGTACTGACCCTTTAATCATTATAAAGTGTCCTTCATTATCCTTGGTGGTGGATTTTGCTTTAAAGTCTATTTTGTCAGAGATTAATATTGCTACTCCTGCTCTTTTTTGATTGTTGTTTGCTTGATATATTTTTTCCATTTTTGAGATTTAGTTTGCGTCTTTGAGTCTAAAGTATGTCTCCTGTAGGCAGCATATAGACAGATCTTTTTTTTAATCCATTTTGCCACTCTCTGTCTATTTATTGGTGCATTTAGTCCATTTACATTCAGCGTAATTATTGACATGTATGAGTTTAGTGCTGTCATTTTGATGTTTTTTTTGTGTGTTGTTGACTATTTCTATATTCCACTCAATTTTCTGTGCTGAGTTGTTTTTCTTTATGTATTTTTTGTCATTTTCTTTCTTTTTTTCATTGTGCTTCAGATGAAGGTTTACAAAACAAATAGTTTCTCATGAAACAGTAGTACACGTATTGTTTTATGACATTGGTTAACAACTACACGACATGTCAACCCTCTCCCTTCTCGACTTTTTTTTTTTTTGTGAACACATACATAGCCAAAAACACACCATTTCAAAAATTTCTACATGCACAGTTCAGTGACATCGACTATGCTCTTCCAATTGTGCTGCTATTCTTACTTTAGATGAAAGTTTACAGAACAAAATAGTTTCTCATTAAACAGTTAGTACACATGTTGCCCTACGACAATGGTTAATAACCACACTACATGTCAACACTGTCCTTACTCAACCTTGAGTTCCCTATCACCAGCTTTCCTGTCCCCTTCTGCCATCTAGCACTTGTCCCTGGACAGCTGTGCCTCATTAGTCCCATTTTATTTTATGGGGCTGTCCAATCCCTGGCTGAACAGCGAAACTCAGAAGTGACTTCACTACTGAGCTAAAAGAGTGTCTGGGGGCCATACCCTCCGGGTTTCTCCAGTCTCTTTCAGGCCAGTAAATCTGGTCTTTTTTTGTGTGTGTTAGAATTTTGTTCTACATCCTTCTCCAGCTCTGTCCAGAACCCTCTGTTGTGATGCCGCTCAGAGCAGTCAGTGGCGGTAGCCGGGCACCATCTAGCTGTACAGGACTCAGTCTGGTGGAGGCCTTGGTAACTGTGGCAATTAGACCTTTGGACTAATCTTTTCCTTGTATCCTGTTTTCTTCATTCTCCCTGCTATCGAAAGGGTGAGACCAGTGGAGTATCTTAGATGACTGCTCACAGGGTTTTAAGACCCCAGACGCTACTCACCAAGGTAGAATGTAGAACATTGTTTTTTTAAACTGTGTTATGCCAATTGAGCTAAATGTTCCCGGAGACCATGGTCCCCATAGCCCTCCGCCCAGCAATTCAGTCCCTCAGGGAGTTTGGATGTGTCTATGGAGCTTCCATGACCATTCTTTGTACAAGTTGTGTTGCCTTCCCCACTACTGTGTACTGTCTCACCCTTCACCGAAGATACTACTTATCTATTGCCTATTTAGTATCCCCCCCCACCCCCCTCCCACCCTGATAACCAACAAAGATTGTTACTTTTTGTGTGTAACCTTTTTCATGGGTTTTTACAATAGAGGTCTCATACAATATTTCTCCTTTTGTGATTGACTTACTTCACTCAGCATAATGTCCTCCAATTTCATCCATGTTATGAGATGCTTCACAGATTCATCATTGTTCTTTCTCGTTGCATAGTACTCCATTGTATGTATGTACCATAGTTTGTCTATCCATTCATCTGTTAATGGGCATCTAGGTTGTTTCCATCCTTTTGCTGTTGTGAATAATGCTGCCATGAACATAGGTGTGCATATGTCTATTTAACTGACGACTCTTATTTCTTTAGGATATATTTCTAGGAGTGGGATTGCTGGATCCTATGGTATGTCTGTTTCCAGCTTTCTAAGGAAATGTCATATCATTTTCCAAAATGATTCTATCATTTCGCATTCCCACCAGCAGTGCATAAGAGTTCTGATCTCCCCACAGCCCCTCCAAAGTTTGTTATTTCCAGTGTTTTTGATTCGTGCCGGTAATGCTGGGGTGAGATGATATCTCATTGTGGTTTTAATTTGCATTTCTCTAAAGGATAGTGATCGCGAGCATTTCCTCATGTGTCTGTTGGCTGCTTGAATGTCTTCTTTGGTGAAGTGTCTGTTCATTTCCTTTGCCCATTTTTTAATAGGATTATTTGTCTTTTTGTTGTAGAGGTGTTGGATTTTCTTGTAGATTATGGAGATTAGATCTTTGTCTGACTTGTACTGTCCAAAATTTTTTTCCCAGTCTGTAGGTTCTCTTTGTACTCTTTTGGTGAAGTCTTTTGAAGAGTATAGGTGTTTGATTTTTAGAAGCTCCCAGTTATTTCGCTTATCTTCTGGGGTTTGTGTGTTGATGGATATGGTTTATATCCTGTTAATGCCAAATATTAAGGCCTGTAGCATTGGTCCTGTTTTTTCTTCTATGAACTTAATAGTTTGTGGCTTTATATTTAGGTCTTTGATCCATTTTGAATTAGTTTCTGTATACGGCATGAGGTATGGGTCCTGTTTCATATTTTTGCAGATGGATGTCCAGTTTTGCCAGCACTATTTGTTAAAAAGGCTGCCTTTTCCCCATTTGATGGACTTTGGGCCCTTGTTGAAGATCAGGTGACTGTAGGTGGATGGATTTACATCTGGGTTCTCAGTTCTGTTCTATTGGTCAATGTATCTGTCGTTGTACCAGTACCAGGAAGTTTTGACTACCATAGCTATATAGTAGGCTCTGAGGTCAGGTAGTGTGAGTTCTCCAACTTTATTCTTCTTCTTCAGTAGTGCTTTACTTATTCAGGGCTTCTTTCCTTTCGATATAAAGTTAATTATTATTTTTTCCATCTCTTTGAAGAATGTTGTTGGTATTTGGATCAGGATGGCATTGTATTTGTAAATTGCTTTGGGTAGAGTTGTCATTTTCACAATGTTGAGTCTGCCTATCCATGAGCATGGTATGTTTTTCCATTTATGTAGATCTGTTTGGGTTTCTTGCAGTAGTGTTTTGTAGTTTTCTTTGTATAGGTATTTTATTTCTAAGTATTTTATGTTTTTATGGGCTATTGAAAATGGTATTGTTTTCCTGATTTCCTTTTCATCGTTCTCCTTATTGGTGTATAGGAATCCAACCTATTTTTATATGTTTATTTGTATCCTGCTACTCTGCTGAAACTTTGTATTTGTTCTAGTAGATTTCTCGTGGAGTCTTTACAGTTTTCTATGTATAGTATCATATCATCTGCAAACAGGGACAGTTTAACTTCTTCATTACCAGTTTGGATGCCCTTTATTTCTTTCTTGCCATATTGCTTTGGCTAGAACATTCAGCACAATGTTAAATAGGAGTGGTGATAAAGGGCATCCTGTCTTGTTCCTGTTCTCAAAGAGAATGTTTTCAGCCTCTCTCCATTAAGAATGGTGTTGGCCATTGGTTTTGCATAGATGCCCTTTATTATGCTGAGAAATTTCCCTTCTATACCTATTTTATTGAGAATTTTTATCAGGAATGAGTGTTGGACTTTGTCAAATGCTTTTTCTGCATCAATTGAGAGGATCATGTGTTAGTTTTTTTTTCATTTATTTATGCGGTGGATTACGTTAGTTGATTTTCTAATGTTGAACCATCCTTGCATAACTGGTATGAATCCTACTTGTGGCGTATTACTTTTTTGATATGATGCTGAATTCTACTGGCTAGAATTTAGTTCAGATTTTTTACATCTATGTTCATAAGAGATATTGGTCTGTGATTTTCTTTTTTTTTTTTTTTGTGGTGTCCTTGCCTGGTTTTTGTATTAGCATTATGCTGGCTTCATAGAATGAATTAGGAAGTGTTGCTTCATTTTCTATGCTCTGAAATAGCTTGAGTAGTACTGGTACAAGCTCTTCTGTGAATGTTTTGTAGAATTCTCCAGTGAAGCCATCAGGGCCAGTGTTTTTTTTTTTTTGTTGTTGGGAGTTTTTTTTAATTACCTTTTCAATCTCTTCTCGTTATGTGTGTGTTCACATTTTCAACATCTCTTTGCTGTAGTTTGGTAAGGAGTATGTTTCTAGAAATTTATCCATTTCCTCTAGGTTTTCAAATTTATTGGAGTATAGTTTTTCATAATATTTTGTTTTGATCCTTTTTATTTCAATTGGGTCTGTTGTAATGTTGCCCATTTCATTTCTTATTTGGGTTATCTGCATCGTCTCCAGTTTTTCTTTTGTCTGTCTGGCCAGTGGTTTGTTGATTTTGTTGATTCTTTGAAAGAACCAACTTTTGGTTTTGTTGATTCTTTCTATTGTTTTTCTGTTCTGTATTGAATTTATTTTTACTCTGATCTTTATTATTTCCACTCTTCCGGTGGCTGTGGGCTTTTTTTGCTCTTGTCTTTCTATTTGTTTGAGTTGTGTAGCTAATGTTTTGATTTTGTCCCTTTCTTCTTTTTTGATGTGTGCATCTATTGCTAAAAATTGTCCTCTGAGGGCTGCCTTTGCTGTGTCCAAGGATTCGGTATGATGTGTTTTCATTCTCATTTTATTCTAGGAATTTTTTGATTCCGTCTCTGATTTCTTCTATTACCCAGTGATGTCTATGCAAGGTATTATTCAGTTTCCATGTAATTGATTTTTTTCCTTACTCTTTCCATTGTTAATTTCTACCTTGATGGCATT
Source organism: Dugong dugon (assembly GCA_030035585.1). Classification (NCBI taxonomy): domain Eukaryota; kingdom Metazoa; phylum Chordata; class Mammalia; order Sirenia; family Dugongidae; genus Dugong; species Dugong dugon. The sequence goes on from CM057465.1 coordinate 51,167,972, forward strand.
GTGGTTAGAGAAGATACTTTGAATTATCTCACCTTTTTGGATCTTGTTGAGGATTACTCTGTGACCTAAGATGTGGTCTATTCTGGAGAATGTTCCATGTGCATTGGAAAATAATGTGTACTTTGCAGCTGTTGGATGGAATGTTCTATATATGTCTGTGAGGTCAAGTTGGCCAATTGTGTCCTTTAGCTGTTCTGTGTCTTTGTAGAGTTTGGTTTTAGTTGTTCTGTCCTTTACTGAGAGCACTATTTTGAAGTCTCCTACTATTATTGTGGAACTGTCAATTTCTCTTTTCTTTGTTGTTAGAGTTTGCTTTATGTATTTTGGAGCCCTGTCATTTGGTGCCTACATGTTTACTATGGTTATGTCTTCATGATGGATCGTCCCCTTAATCATTATATAGTGTCCTTCTTTGTCTTTTATGGTCAGTTTTCTTTTAAAGTCTATTTTATCTGAGATTAGTATTGCCACTCCTGCTTTTTTTTGGTAGTTGTTAGTTTGATATGTTTTTTTCTGACCAGAGGGGGCTGAGTGTGGGTGAAGAAGGGTAGAGAGCGGGAAAGCGTATATCACAAATTACCGGAGCTCTGCAGCCCCTCAGGAAGAAGCAAAGATGGTGCACGGAGCTATGTACTTGAGCGAAAGGAGGGGAGGTGGGGAGAGGCAAGGAAGAAATAAAAAGCGGAAAAAAAGCAACACCAGCAGCTAACAAATGGCACTCAGAGAGCCACCCGTTCGGGTTTGTGGAATCCAAGCATCTGGTGTTTCCCGGTCAAGAGACTGTGGCCACCGGAAGCAGAGGAGGCTGAGTCAGGGTGAAGAAGTGTGGGGGGTGAGAAAGCGTATATCGCCAGTTACGGGTTATTTTGTCTCCCGCTGTTAGCTCCGTGAGGCTGCTTTCTTGTACCCCTTGTTTTCTGGTCTCCGATAGGAGTCCAAGATGGCAGACGTTTTCTGCGTTAGCTGGTAGGAGACCTCTGCATGAATCTCTCCTCATTGTCCATTCTCTGTCAGTTTTCTCACTCCATTTGGTGCTTGGCTGAGTTCTTTATCTCTTCATTTGATGTTTTAGGGTTTCAGGATTGTTGTATTCTCTGTTCAGCTTAGTTTTTTGGATCTTTGCTGTGGAGGGACGACATGGTGCTTCTGCCTAGAGAGCCATTTTGCCGGAACTCAGGATATATTACTTTTCGCTGGCAATTTTTTTATTTCAAGGTTTTATATATGTCATCCCGTTGCTTTCTTGCCTTCCTGGTTTCTGCTGAATAATCTGAGCTTAGTCTTATTGCTTCTCCTTTGTATGTGACTTCTTGTTTTTCATGAGCTGCTCTCAGGATTCTTTGTTTGTCTTTCATTTTGGTGAGTGTGATTACGATATGCCTTGGTGATTTTCTTTTGGGCTCTATCCTATATGGGGTTCATTGAGCTTCTTGGATGGCCAGCTTTTCATCTTTCATGATACTGCGGAAGTTTTCTATCAGCAGTTCTTCAATGATCCTCTCTGTGTTTTCTGTTTTCTCCCCGTTCTGGAACTCCAATCACTTGCAAATTTTTCCTTTTGATTCAATCGCACATAACTCTCAGGGTCTCTCCATTTTTCTTTGTTCTTTTTTCCGTGTTTTCCTCAGAGTTATAGCCAAGTGTTTGTCTTCAATTCCATTGATCCTCTCTTCCACCATTTCAGATCTGCTCCTCAGCCCTTCTAGGACACCGTCCATTTCTGAAATCTTGTTCTTTATCTTTTGGATTTCTAATTGTTGTTTTTGTATAATTTCTAGTTGTGAAATTATTTTGGCATTTTGTTCCTACATTATTTTCCTGAATTCTTCTGATTTTTTGCCTGTATTTTCCATGAATTTGTCTATTTTTTCCTCATTTTTGTCTGATGTTGCTTCAACTATCGGATAATTCTGAGTATAGAGATTTGAATTCCCTATCAGGTAGTTCTAGTGCCTTTTCTTCACCTGGAAAGTCATCTGGTGTTTTATTTTGGAAGCCTACTTGAACTGTCCTGTCCTGTTTTTGTAAATGTTTTGGTATTGTCTGCTGTCTTCAGAACATTCAGTAGCTATTTTTCTCGTTTATTGATTGTATATTTGTTTTTTTTTTTTGTCCTTTTTTTGATTTGGCTATGTCTGAGCAGGTGGGCTGTGTGTTCTTTGTTGTCTGCTCATCTGTGGGCACGATGCTTTTTGTGTCCTTCTCCAATTGGCAGGGTCAGTCACTCAGATATGGTACAGCAGGGCAGGTCTAGCTGAAGAGGAGTTACTGGGACAGGTTTTTTGTGGCACTCACTACAGCCTCCAGGGCAAACTGGTAATCAGTGCAGGGCAGGTTCCAGTAGGTCATGCCTCTGCTGCTTGGTGGTGTGATGTTAAACACATGGAGCAGGTAGGCAAGATGTAAGGGGGAGATTGTTATGTGTGGAACTAAGGTGGATATTGGAGAGAGGAGAGAGGAACAGGAGTCAAAAACATACAAACAAACAAAAAAGAGTGCTAGGGGAGCTGTTGGAATGGAGAGATGAGAGACTATGAAATGGAGAAATTCAAAAAGGGTAAGAAGAAGAAAAAAAGAAAAGAAAAGAATGAGTAAATAAAAATCAGAAAGGAAAAAGAACAGCAAATCTCCCAGGGATCCCACCGATGCAGCTATGATGTCTGGGAAAGTTGTTCTCATGTGTTGCAGTACAGCCTGGCTAGAAGGCATAGAGGTATTCAGTGCCAGGTATTCAGGGAACAGAAAGAGAAGGAAGGTATAGAGAGATGAGAAACTGAGTAATGAAGAAAGACAAAAAGGGAAAAAGAGGGAAGAAGAAAACAAAACAAATTAAAAAAAAAAAAAAAACAAGAAAAGCCCCCCAAAAAATAGAAAGAAAAAACAACCCACAAAAAGAGAATTGCCCTCAGGGATCCTTCTGCCCATCTGTGCAAGCCGAGGGGGTAGGTTCCAAGCCACCTGGGCAGAATGGGCTCCCAACTCAAGCAAAGGAAAAGAAAACAAACAAACAAATAAAAACAAAAAACAAAAGCCCTGGGATCCCACTAGTGTGGTGGCCCAGACCAGGAAGCAGTTCCACATTCTATAGGAGCTCCGCAGCCCCTCAGGAAGACACAAAGATGGCACACGGAGCTAGGTATTTGAGTGAAAGGAGGGGAAGGTGGTGAGAGTTAAGTAAGAAATCAAAAGAAGCAGAAAAAAGCAACACCAGCAGCCAACAAATGGCACTCAGAGAGCCAGCTGGTGCAGGCTGGTGGAATCCAAGCAGCTGGTGCTTCCTGGAGAAGAGACTGTGGCCGTGGGAAGCAGAGGAGGCCGAATGGGGGTGAAGAAGGGTTGGGGTTGGGTTAGCATATATCGCAAATTACCAGTTGCTTTGTCTCCCGCTGGAAGCTCCATGAAGCTGCTTTCTCATACGCACTATTTGCTGGTCTCTGACAGGAGTCTTAGATGGTGGATCCGTGCTGCGTTAGTTGATAGGGGACCTCTGCATGAATCTCTCCTCACTCTCTGTTCTCTGTCAGTTTTCTCACTCCATTTGGTGTTTGGATGAGTTCTTTATCTCTTCATTTGATGTTTTAGGGTTTCAGGATTGTTGTATTCTCTGCTCGGCTTAGTTTTTCAGATCTTTGCTGTGCAGCTTAGTTTTTTGGATCTTTGCTGTGGAGGGACGGTGTGGTGCTTCTGCCTGGAGCACCATTTTGCTGAAAGTCTCCTTTTTTGTCTTTTTCATTGTTGTTCATTTTGTATTTGTTTAATGATTTTGTTTTTCTTCTTTTTTATTTTGATGTGTAGAATTTTTATTTTCCCTTGTGTTTACCTTAATAGTTACCTCTATTTTTCTAAATTTTAACCAATCTTTTATTTTTTGATAACTACTTGACTTCCTCTCTGTATGAAAGTTCTGCGACTATATTATTTAGTCTCTTTTGTTTTAATGTTGTCATCTTTTATATATTGATGTTTCTGTTACCCTATTTTCAGTGTTCTAGCTTGGATTTATTTTTGTGACTTCTCTATCTGCATTGATATGTGGTTGTTTGGTCCTGTGTTCTAGTCTTGGGTTATTATCTGATGTTATTGATTTTCTAACTGGAGGACTCACTTCAGTATTTCTTGTAATATTGGGTTGTTTTTTGCAAATTCCCTAAACTTGTGTTTATCTGGAAATGCCCTAATTTTGCCATCATATTTGAGAGACAGTTTTTCTGGATATATAATTCTTGACTAGTATTTTTTTCCTTGAAGGATTTGTATATATCATCCCATTGCCTTCTTGCATGCGTGGTTTCTGCTGAGAAGTCCAAGCTTAGTCTTACTGACTCTCCTTTGTAGATGACTTTTCGTTTATCCCTAGCTGCTCTTAAAATTCTCTCTTTGTCTTTGGTTTCGGCAAGTTTGATTATAATATGCCTTGGCGACTTTCTTTTGGGATCTACCCTGTATGGGGTTCAATGAGCTTCTTGGATGGACATCTTCTCATCTTTCACAATATCAGGGAAGTTTCTTGCCAACAAACCTTTAACAATCCTCTCTGAATTTTCTGTTATTCTCTCCTGTTCTGGTACTGCAATCACTCGTAGATTATTCCCCTTGATTTAATCTCACATAATTCTTAGGGTTTCTTCATTGTTTTTAAGTTTTCTTTATCTGATTTGTCCTCAAATAATTTGGTGTCAAATACTTGTCTTCAGTGTCACTAATTTGAACTTCAATTGCCTCTATTCTGCTCTATGACTTTTTATTGAGTTGTCTAATTCTGAAATTTTATTGTTAATCTTTTGGATTTCTGTTTGCTATCTCTCTTTGGATTCTTGCCACCTGTTAAGTTTGTCATTCTGATCTTATTATGCTTTTATATAACCGTCCTAAGTTCCTCTGTTGCTTTGTTTTTGTGTTCATTGGCTTCTTCTGCATTTTGCATGATCTTCTTCCAGATCTCTTGAAGAGCTCTGTATGCTAATCTTTTGAATTCTACCTCTGGTAATTCCAAGACCTTCTCTTCCTGCAGGAGATTTCTTTGTTCTTTGTTTTGGTCACTTGCTGAAGCCATCATGGTCTCCTTCTTTATGTAATTCGATATTGACTATTGTCTCTGTGCCATCAATAAGCTATTATATGTATTTATTTTATGTTTTCTTACTGTGTCCTAGCTTATTGTTTTGTTTTGTTTTGATATGCCCAAATAGGCTGGTCATGTGAGCTACTTTGAGTATTGGCATCTTCAAAGCTCTCACATCCTGTCACTATGTGGATAGAGCTGTTACTCAGTATGTGGGCCCAGCAGTCCGTTTACCTTTGTTGTGTGGATTGAGCTCAGTTGTCCAGGTCATTGGTCACCAAGTGTGTAGTGCAGGCTCTCTTCTACAGTCATAGATGGGCAGGGCTATGTAGAGTATTTGGAGTAGGCACAGGTACCTGGCTGCAGTAAGGGGTTATATGCTGAGCAAGGTAGGGGGCTGACAGCTGCCCCTGAGTGCTTGAGTGGAAAGAGTGTCCCTGTTCCCTAGAGCATGTAGGTGGGTGGGTTTTGCAGCCAGACTTTGGGCACCCATTGCTGTTGTCTGTAAGGGCTGGGAAGCACCACTTATTCTTGGACACCTGTCGAGGGTGGCTAGGTGGAGTGGGTGGAGCCACCAGTCCTCAGGCCCCTGGTATAGGTAGATGAGAACTCTACTTAATGGGCAGTGGGTTGTTAAGTGTCACGAATCAGCCACTCCCCCCATCTGTTGTTGAAAATAAGCTTTTGGTATATATCCTGTTATATTATGCTAATGAGGGCTTATGCTGTTGAAATAGGCCCATACAGGTCTAGGCAGGGGTGAAAGGCATTCAAAGTCTGTGGACCCCTTATGCCTGTGCCTAGGAAAATGGACTGTGCCTGCCCTGAGTTCCCGGCTTAGGGGAGCTGGCAGATTATTTTTTTCTGTTTGTTAATTTGTTCCCTTTCCAAAGCTGGGAGATTGGCTGGGGACGCATAGTGGGTCCCACTTCTGGCCCAGGGGGCATGACAATTGCTGAAGCCTTACCAGGACTGGAGCATAGTGGGGTAAATGAGAAAGAGGTACTTACCACAGGGTGGAAGGATTTTTTTTGATCCTGCACGGTAGGTTAGACACTTGTGCTTAACTTTTGCAAATTCAGTGCTGCTTCTCCCTGGTTCCAGAGGCTTGAGTAGACTCTCCACTGTTCTGTTTCTCCTGGTGTAGAAAACAAGTCCCAAGGGCTACTGCTTGACTCATCCCATGAATGCCAGCGGATCCAGCCTGCAGGTTGCTAGCCAGGTCTGGTCTGGCAGATCCTTGCTGCCTCTGAATGATCTCTCCCTCCCCCTGATGCTCAGTCAGACTCCTCTACTTTTGATGTTCAGGGCTCCTAGATTTTCATATATAATGAATTCAGTTGTTTTTTTGGGTCTTGGTTGTAAGAGGGACCACAGGAAGCATCTGACTACTCCATCATCTTGGCCCCACCTCTAATATCTAGAGAGTTTTATAAAATAATGATAAAGCCAACAACTCTATATAAAAAAAAAGGTCTAAAAATATGAACAGAAAGTTCACAGAAAAAAAATGCAAATGGCTTCTAATCAAATGTAATATTGTTCAACCTTACACATAAATATATATACATATCTATAAGAAACAACTGTACTAATCTCACATTTCTTACCAGTAAGATTGTCATAAACCAAAAAGTTTGACAACATACACAGGTGACAGACTATATAAAACCAACAGTCTTACCCATTTCTGGTAGACATGGAAAATTATAAAATCTTTTGTAGGGATTTGTCATATATAGCAAAAAATATGTATTCTTTTACTCTTTAACCCAACAATCTACTTCTAAGATCTTATTTCAAAGATTACACTGGAAAAAATATGGAAAAGTATTTTCTAGGAATGGTTCATTGTAGCACTATCTCTAATAGCAAAAGCTTGATAACAATCCAAGTGTTCAATAATAAGGGGTAGCTGAGTAAGCTATGATACATCCACACAATGGAATAATATGCCAGTATAAAAAGGAGTGAGAAACTTCTTTAAATACTACTAAGGATATATTATTAGCAAAAAAAAAAAAAAAAAAAAAAAAAACCAAGCTGGAGAAAAGTATTATATTATGCCACTGCTTATATAAGAAAGTGGGGCTATGCGAATATGTATATCTACGTCTATCTATCTATCATCATCATATTATGTATTTATCATTTAAAAAATTCAACGATCAACCATAAACGTAAAAAAAAGTTAGCTCTAAGTAAGGGAGAGGGAGATAGAGAAGGGAATACAATATTAGCCAGATTCACTGAATTTACTTTGTTTTGTATATTTGACTTTTGAACAATATATGTATTTTAGATAACCATAAATCAAAAATAAATAACGAAAATCCAAAAGCAAGGTAAACATACAAACCTTATTGGTTACTGGGATAGGGACATAGCCACACAGATTATTATTCCAATTGATTTTCAAACATAGTAAAACTTTATCTACATCCTTTTGGTCTATACCCGGAGGAGAAAAAAACAAATAAAAGCTACTCAGAGAAAAAATACGCCTTAAAATGTTTCAGTCAATTTATCATCTGGTATCTCAAAACTTTTCTGTGTATATTATGAGTAAATTATGATGGTGTTATTAAGAACAGGGATTTTCAGCATTGGAGTAAAGATATATAGATGAAAGGTGGAAGAGATTAAATAAATTCCTTGTAGTCCTAAATTTGAATGGGAAATATCAGTAGGAACTCAAGATACTTAATCATAAACACACACACATAAACTAACAAAAACAAAGCAAATAAACATATGTACTAAAAACATATCTCCTAGCTCTCTCCAATATGAATACACAGAAACAAAATCAAATCCAATAGCAATGAGCATAATTTAGTGCCCATTTGGGATACCTTGAACATCAATAAACATAATAACTGCAATTGATTAACATGTATCCATTAAATTTAAATCCATGAGTTCATATCATAACTTAGAAAAATAAGAAAAGAGTAAAAAGCAACAGCATTTTTCATCTGTCATCTTTGGAGGATACAAAGCAATCAACTCTTTATTTTGAAAACTGGTAAACAAAGAAGAAAGTTTTCTGAAATTTCTCTAGTAAGGTTAGCTACAAAATTATAGCATTAAAGGAGACATGAGTTATTTGGTCTAATTTTAAACGTGCTTTCTCAAGTGTTGCTCACAGGAATGTGCGGGGAGAGGGGGTAAAAACAAAAGACAACACTTGAAACCAACTTATCCTAGTGCCTACTGCAACAAATGTTAGCTTGCCCTTGTCCTTTCCTCGTTTTCCTCATATGATTGTTGAAAATGAGATCAAACATTGTATAGGGGGAATATTCTTGAATCCGTAGCTAAAAGGTCTTTGTTCTGCCCGTTTCCTCACTTGTGCGTTGTATGATTTGGGCAAGTGAGGTCACAACTTTTCTGAGCTCCAGCGATCCTAGTGGTAACATGTTAGTGGTAATAACACTTTCCTTATGTGTCTCATAGTTTTGCTAAAAACAATATCATCATAATTTGTGAAATCACTTTGTGAACTGTACAGATGCTTTTGAAATGGCAGGGTTTTTTTAAAAAGCATTTATTAAACTATTTATTTGGAACAGTCATAACTCTCATTGTACCTTGTCATTGCAAGAGAGTAACACCACAGAATGAGGCATTTAAAAATCTCCATGGTACACTAATCTGTACCTTTTTAGAAATAACTCATTAAGAAGTTGCTATTGATCAATTAGGTTTGTGTAGCTTGCCAGATGAGGTAGAATTATAATGGAACAACATGAACCATCCCCTTTAATGGACTGTGTGATCATGGGATACTTAGATTTAAGTAGTGTAGATCAAGGCTACTCTCCATTTATACCTATCCACTTGAGTAGAAAGTAATATTTTCCAGACTGTGTCTTAGCCTTTCTTTTCAATTGGTTATCCCCACTCACTACATCATTTACAGAAGGTAAACAATTTATAAAATAAGATAAAATGAAAAAGCTTAATAATGCTATAGATTAGACCATTCATATGGAAATGTTAAAATTAATTGAATCCTGCTTGCCAATTGCAGTACTTAAGTGAGCAAAAGAATCAAGATCCATCTGTCATCATCCATAATGACTAATACCATGTTTCAGGTACTGTATATAAAGCAATTAGCATGCAATTAGCTGTGTTCTCTTTCATTTAGTAGGTACCCTCTTGAGTTAAAGCAACTTTGTTCCTGACATTATTGTCAAAGATCTGTTAGAGTTTCTGATTAAAAAGTACCCCAGGTTGAAACATAGTAGTTAAGCTTTCAGCTTGGGATAATTTTCTTTCCTTGATTCTTTCAAACCTCAGCAATACAAATTATATGGCTTTAAACTTAGGTATATGAGTTCAAACACCTTTCAGAAGTCATTAATAATTTCCAAAATGAAAACAGCTTGTTTCTCAGCATAAAATTGGCAAATATACTGGGTAATTTTGTAGGGTCTTAACTCTTAATGCAGTAAGAGCAGGTTTGTCCAAACAAAACAAGGATACAAATCTTTAAAATCTTGAGTTTAAAGTTAAAGAAAAATGTTGTTTCCTCTTTTGCTCTGAAATACCTTCTCTTTGCCCTTCCAATCAGTACCAGTGGCAAACTCATCCCTGGCCTTGGACCAAAGCCCTTTGGTCCATAAGACATAAGGCAAAAATGGATGCCTGTGGTGGGAGTGAGTGTGTGGGAAAGGTTGCTTTGTGAACAGGACCACTCTTTCTTCTCTCACCTCCCCCCATCTCTTCTCTCTTCTCAAGCTTTCTAGTCTGTTTTGATAAAGTGCTTTTTGACTCCTTACCAGAGGGAGGAAAATACCTTGTTATGTAAGGATATTAGCATACCTGGAATTTTTTTAAAGATAAAAAGTAGCCTTACCCAAACCAATGCCCAACTGTTAGCATAATTTAAAAGATAACACGCAGACACTCATTGCTGTCCAGTAGACTATGACTAATAGCAGCCCTATAGAACAAAGTAGAGCAGCCGTATAGGGTTTCCAAGGCTGTAATATTTACAGAAGCACACTGACACATCTTTTCTCCCTCAGAGTGGCTGGTGGATTCGAACCACCAAGAACTGGCAACCTTTCAGTTAGCAGTCAACTGCTTAACCACTGTGCCACCAGGACTCCTTAATTTAAAAGATGGTGGTGGTGGTGGTGCCATTGAGTCAATTCAACTCATAGTGACCCCATGTGACAGAGTAGATCTGCCACATAACATTTTTTAGGCCATAATCTTTACAGAAGCCAATTGCCTGGTCTTTCTTCTGTGGAACCGCTGGGTGGATTCCAAAAAAAAAAAAAAAAAACAACATTGTAGTGGAGTCAATTCCGACTCATAGCGACTAGTTGTTCTTAACATTTTACATATCTAAAGCATGAGTAGTGGCAGAAATTGTCAAGCACTCTTAAATTCTGGACTACTAACTGAAAGGTTTGTGGTTCAAACACACCAGAGGTACTTAGTGATCTGCTTTCGAAAGGTAACAGCTTTGAAAACCCTATGGAGCAGTTTCATTCTGCACACATGGGGTCACCATGAGTCAGAATCAATTTAATGGCAACTAACAACAAGAACAAACCACGGATTTAAGCAAGATTAAAAAGCCTTTACTTCTTATTTTTGTTTTCAGTCATTTGTTTTTTTTTTCCACTTTTTTAAAAATTGTTGTACTTTAAGTGAAAGTTTACAATTAAAGTTAGTCTCTCATGCAAAAATTTGTACATACATTGTTATGTGACCCTAATTCCTCTCCCTATACCATGACAGCACACACCTACTTTCCACCCCTGATTTTCTGTGTCCCTTCAACCAAGTCCTGACCTTCTCTGCCTTCTCATCTCATCTCTGGACAGGAGCTGCCCATTTAGTCTCATGTATCTACTTGAGCTGTAAGAAGCACACTCTTCACGAGTATCATTTTATGTCCCATAGTCCAGTCTAATCTTTGTCTGAAGAGTTGGCTTCTGGAATGATTTTAATTCTGAGTTGACAGAGTCCAGGGGCCATGCTTTCTGGGGATCCTCTGGTCTCAGTCAGACCATTGAGTCTGGTCTTTTTACTAGAATTTGAGTTCTGCACCCTACTTTTCTTATGTTCCGTCAAGGACTCTCTGTTCCGTTTCCTGTCAGGGCCATCATTGGTGGTAGCCAGGCACCATCTAGTTCTTCTGGTCTCAGGCTGATGCAGTCTCTGGTTTATATGACCCTTTCTGTCTCTTGGGCTAATACTTTCCTTGTGACTTTGGCGTTCTTCATTCTCCTTTACTCCAGGTAGGTTAGGACCAACTGATGCATCGTAGATGGCCACTCACTAACTTTTAAGACCCCAGACACCACTCACCAAATGGGATGCAGAACATTTTCTTAGTAACTTTGTTATGCCAATTGACCTAGATGTCCCCTGAAACCATGCTCCCCAGACCCCCGCCCCTGCTACTCTGTCCCTCTAAGTGTTTGGGTGTATTCAGGAAACTTCTTAGCTTTTGTTTAGTCCAGTTGTGCTGACTTCCTCGGTAGAGTGTGCTGTCCTTCCCTTCACCTAAGATAATTCTCCTCTAATATCTAGTTAGTGAATAACACTCCCCCTCCCTCCCCACCCTCGTAACCATAAAAGAATGTTTTCTTCTATGTTTAAACCTTTTCTTGAGTTCTCATCATAATGGTCTCATGCAATATTTCTCCTTCTGTGACTGACTAAATTTACTCAGCATAATGCCCTCCAGATTTCTCCATGTTATAAGATGTTTCATGGATTCATCGTTGTTCTTTATCATTGAATAGTATTTCACTGTGTGAATATACCATAATTTGTTTATCCATTCATCTGTTGATGGGCACTTAGGTTGTTTCCATCTTTTTGCTATTGTGAACAGGGCTGCAACGAACACGGGTGTGCATATATCTATTCGTGTGATGGCTTTTATTTCTCTAGGATATATTCCAAGGAGCGGGATTGCTGGATTGTATGGTACTTCTATCTCTAGCTTTTTAAGGAAGCACGAAATTGATTTCCATAGTGGTTTACCATTTTACATTCCCATCAACAGTGTGTAAGTGTACCAGTCTCCCCACAACCTTTCCAAAATTTATTATTTTGTGTTTTTTGGATTAATGCTAGCCTTGTGGAGGTGAGATGGTATCTCACTGTAGTTTTGATTTGCTTTTCTCTAATGGCTAATGATCATGAGCATTTCTTCATGTGTCTGTTAGCCACCAGAATGTGTTCTTTGGCGAAGTGCCTGTTCATATCCTTTGCCCATTTTTTAATTGGGTTATTTGTCTTTTTGTTGTGGAGGTTTTGCAGTATCTTGAAGATTTTAGAAATTAGATGCTGATCAGATATGTCCTGGCCAAAAATTTTTTCCTAGTCTGTAGGTTGTCTTTTTCTGTTTTGGTGAAGTCTTTTGAAGAGTATAAGTGTTTGATTTTCAGGAGCTCCCAGTTATCCAGTTTCTCTTCTACTGTTTGTGCATTGTTACTTATGGTTCATACTCTGTTTATGCCATGTATTAGGGCTCCTAGCATTGTCCCTATTTTTTCTTCCATGATCTTTATTGTCTTCCATTTTATATTTATGTCTTTGATCCCTTTTGAGTTAGTTTTTGTGCATGGTGTGAGGAATGGTCTTGTTTCAGTTTGTTGCTGATGGATATCCAGTTCTGCCACCACCATTTGTTAACGAGACTGTCTTTTCCTCAGTTAATGGCTTTTGGGGCTTGTCAAATATCAGCTGCTCATAGGTGGATGAATTTATGTCTGGATTCTCAATTCTGTTCCACTGGTCTATGTATCTGTTGTTGTACCAGTACCAGGCTGTTTTGACTACCATGGCGGTATAATAGATTCTAAAATCAGATAGTGTGAGGCCTCCCACTTTGTTCTTCTTCTTCTTCAGTAATGCTTTACTTATCTGGGGTCTCTTCCCTTTCCACATGAAGTTAGTGATTTGTTTCTCCATCTCATTAAAAAATGTCATTGTAATTTGGATCAGGTTTGCATTGTATCTGTAGATCACTTTGGGTAGAATTGACATTTTCACAACGTTGAGTCTTTCTATCCATGAGCAAGCTATGTTTTTCCTTTTACGTAGGTTTCTTTTGGTTTCTTGCAGTACTGTCTTGTAGTTTTCATCGTATAGGTCTTTTATGTCTCTGGTTAGATTTATTCCTAAGTATTTTATCTTCTTGGGGGCTATTATAAATGGTATTGATTTAGTGATTTACTCTTCGAAGTTCTCTTTGTTGGTGTAGAGGAATCCAACTGATTTTTGTATGTTTATCTTGTATCCTGAAACTTTGCTGAAATCTTCTATTAGTTTCAGTAGTTTTCTTGTGGATTTTTTTTGGGTTTTCTGTATATAAGATTATATCATCAGCAAATAGGGATTCTTTTACATTTTCCTTACCAATTTGGATGCCCTTTATTTCTTTTTCTAGCCTAATTGCTCTGGCTAGGACCTCCAGCACAATGTTGAATAAGAGTGGTGATAAAGGGCGTCCTTCTCTGGTTTCCGTTCTCAAGGAGAATGCTTTCAGACTCTCTCCATTTAGGATGATATTGGCTATTGGCTTTTTACAAATTCCCATTTATTATTTCGAGGAATTTCACTTCTATTCCTATTTTGCTGGGAGTTTTTTTTATCATGAATGGGTGCGGGACTTTGTCAAATGCCTTTTCTGCATCGATTGATAAGATCATGCAGTTCTTGTCCTTTGTTTTATTTATGAGATGAATTTCGTTGATTGTTTTTCTAATGTTGAACCATCCCTGATTCCTGGTATGAATCCCACTTGGTCATGGTGAATTTTTTTTTTTTTTGATATGTTGTTGAATTCTATTGGCTATAATTTTGTTGAGGATTTTTGCATCTATGTTCATGAGGGATATTGGTCTGTAATTTTCTTTTTTTATGATGTCTTTACCTGGATTTGGTATCAGGGTAATGCTGGCTTCATACAATGAGTTTGGGAGTATTCCATTCTTTTGTATGCTCTGAAATACCTTTAGTATTTCTGAAATTTTCTCTGAAAAATTTTCTCTGAAAAATTTTCTCTGAAAGTTTGGTAGAATTCTCCAGTGAAACCGTCTGGGCTAGGGCTTTTTTTGGTTGTTGTTGCTGGGAGTTTTTAAATTACCTTTTCAATCTCATCTTTTGTGATAGGTTTATTTAGTTTTTCTACCTCTGTTCGTGTTAGTTTCAGTAGGTAGTGAGTTTCTAGAAATTTGTCCATTTCCTCTAGGTTTTCAAATTTGTTAGAGTACAATTATTCATATTATTCTGTTATGATTCTTTTAATTTCAGTTGGGTCTGTTGTGATATCACCCATCTCATTTCTTATATGGGTTTTTTGCTTCCTCTCTTGTTTTTCATTTGTCAGTTTGGCCTATGATCTATCAATTTTGTTGATCTTTTCCAAGAACCAGCTTTAGGTCTTGTTAACTCTTTCAACTGTTTTTGTATCCTCTATTTCATTTAATTCTGTTCTAATTCTTATTATTTCCATTCTTCTGGCGTCCGAGGGATTCTTTTGCTGCTCTCTTTCTACTTATTCCAGTTGTAGCGTTAATGTTTTTATTTTGGCCCTTTCTTCTTTTTGGATGTGTGCATTTATTGCTATAAACTGACCTCTGAGCACTGGTTTTGCCGTCTCCCAAAGATTCTGGTAGGATGTGTTTTTGTTCTCGTTTGATTCTATGAATTTGTTCATTCTATCATTAATTTCTTCTATACCCCAGTATTTTATGAGCAAGGTCGTGTTCAGTTTCCATGTGTTTGATTTATTATCCTTGCTTTTTCTGTTACTGATTTCTACTTTTATGGATTTATGATCAGAAAAGATGCTTTTAATATTTTGATGCTTCAATTTTGTTAAGGCTTACTTTATGGCATAATATGTGGTCTGTTCTGGAGAATGTTCCATGTGCGTTGGAAAAGAAAGTATACTTGGCTGCTGTTGGGTTGCATGTTCAGTATATTTCCATGAGATCAAGTTGGTTGATTGTAGCATTTAGATCTTCCATGTCCTTATTGGGCTTCTTTCTGGATGTTCTGTCCTTCACTGAAAGAGGTGTGTTGAAGTCTCCTACTAATTTTGTGGAGCTGTCTATCTCTCTTTTCAATACTGTTAGAGTGTCTTAATGTATTCTGGAGCTCTGTCATGGGGTGTGTAAATATTTATTATAGTTATGTCATCCTGGTGTATTGACCCTTTAATCATTATATAGTGTTCTTCTTTATCCTTTGTAGTGGATTTTACTTTAAAGTCTATTTTGTCAGAGATTAGTATTTCCACTCCTGTTCTTTTTTGAGTGTTGTTTGCTTGATATATTTTTTTTCCATCCTTTGAGTTTTAGTTTTTTGTGTCTTTGAGTCTAAGGTGTGTCTCTTGTAGGCAGCATATAGATGGATAGTGTTTTTTTTTTTTTTTTTTTTAATCCATTCTGCCACTCTCTGTCTCTTTATTGGTGAATTTAGTCCATTTACATTTTACATAATTATTGATAAGTATGAGTATAGTGCTGTCATTTTGATGTCTTTTTGTGTGTGTTGTTGATAGTGTCATTCTTCCACGTAATTTTATGTGCTGAGTTTTTCTTTATGTATTTTCTTTTTATCTTTTTCATTGTTGTTGATTTTGTATTTGCTGAGCCTTTATATTTGTCTTGTTTTTTATTTTGATGTGTAGGATGGTTAGTTTCCTTTGTGGTTACCTTAATATTTACCCCTATTTTCTAAGTTTACACCAATCTTTTACTACTTGATATTACCTTGTCTTCCTCTCCATATGAAAAATCTATGCGTACATTTTTTCATCCCTTTTTTTTGTTTCAATGTTGTCATCTTTTACGTATTAATATCTCTGTTTTCCCATTTTCAGTGTTTGAGCTTTTATTTATTTTTGTGACTTCCCTATTTGACTTGATATCTGGTTGCTCTGTCCTGTGTTCTAGTCTTGGATTGTCTTCTGATGTTATTGATTTTCTAACTGGAGGACTCTCTTTAGTATTTCTTGTAATTTTGTTTTGGCTTTTGCAAATTCCCTAAAATTCTGTTTATATGGAACTGCCCTAATTTCACTATCATATTTTAGACACAGTTTTGCTGGATAGATAATTCTTGGCTGGCAATTGCTTTCCTTCAAGGCCTTATATATGTCATCCCATTGCCTTCTTGCCTGCATGGTTTCTGCTGAGTAGTCTGAGATTATTCTTATTGACTCTCCTTTGTAGATGACTTTTCATTTTTCCTACCTGCTCTGAAAATTCTCTCTTTATCTTTAGTTTTGGTATTTTGATTATAATATGTCTTGGTGACTTTCTTTTAGGATCTACATTATGTGGGGTTTGATGAACATCTTGGATAGATATCTTCTCATCTTTCTTGATATCAGGGAAGTTTTCTTCCAACAAATCTTTAACAATTCTCTCTGTGTTTTCTGTCCCCCCGCCCCCCCATTCTTGTACTCCGATCACTTGTAGGTTATTCTTCTTGATAGAATCCCACGTAATTCTTAGTGCTTCAATTTTTTTAATCCTTTTATCTAATTTTTCCTCAAATAATTTAGTGTCAAGTGCTTTGTCTTAAGTCTCACTAATTCTGACTTCCATTTCCTTAATTCTGCTCCTATGACTTTCTATCGCGTTGTCTAATTCTGAAATTCTATTGTTAATCTTCTGGATTTCTGATTGCTGTCTCTCTATGGATTCTTGCAGCCTGTTAAATTTGTCATTGTGCCCTTCTCTAATCTTCCTAAGTTCCTCTTTTGCTAAGTCTGCAGTTTGTTGGAACTGCTTCCTGACCTCTTGAAGAATTCTGTATATTAATCTTTTATATTCTGCCTCTGTTAGTTCCAAGAAATTCTCTTCCTTGGGAAAATTCCTAGATTCTTTATTTTGGAAGCTTGCTAAAGCCTTCGTGGTCTGCCTCTGTATTTGATTTGATATTGACTGTTGTCTCGAGCCATCAATAAGTTATTATATTTATTTATTTTATGCTTGCTTACTGTATTCTAGCTTCTTGTTTTGTTTTGTTTTGATATACACGCATGGCTGCTCGTGTGAGCTAGTCTGATCACCGGCATCTCGGAAGCTCCAACTTCCTGCCACCAGGTTGCCAGAACTGCCACTAAGTATGTGAGCCAAGGAGTCCGCCCACTCTTCCTGTATGGCATCCAGGTGGTTGGCCACCAAGTGTGTGGTGCATACTCTCACCTACACTCTTAGACAGGCATGGGTGATTGGTGTAGGCACAGGCATCTGTCTGCAGCAGGGAGTCACACGCTGAGCAAGTCAAGGGGCCAATGGCTGCCCCCTAGTGTCTGGAAGGAAAGTGTGTCCCTGTTCCCTAGGACACTTAGATGGTTGGGTTTTGCAGCCAGACTATCAGCACCCAGTGCTGTTGGCTGTAAGGACTGGAGGGCACCACTTATTCTTGAGCCCCTGCTGCAGGTGGCTATGTGGTGCGAGTGGAGCCTTCAGTCCTCAGGCCCCTCATATGGGTGGGTGAAGACCCTGCTTAATAGGCAGAACAGTGTAAATATCAGGAGCCTGCCACTTCATAGCTGAAACAATTGAATTTAGACTTTTGGTATATACCCTATTTTACTGTGGTAATGAGGGCTTACTCTGTTGAAATGGGCAAGTCTATGCAGGGGAAAGGTACTCAAAGTGCATGAACACTTTATGCCTGTGCCTAGGCAAAGGAGCTGTACCAACCCTGAGTTCCTGGCTTAGGGGAGCTGGCAGATTATTTTTACCCCTGTTTGTTAATATGTTCACTCTCCAAGGCTGGGAGAATGGCTCAGGGCACATGATGAGTCCTACTTCCAGCCCAGGGGACTCGGCAATTGCTGAAGCTGTTCCCAGAGCCAGTGCAGAGCAGGAAGTAAGGAGGTAAATGGGAGACAGGTTTTCCAAAAAGGGGTGTTTTTGATCTGTGTGGTAGGCCAGACGCGAGTACTTATCTTTTGCTAATCAAGGGCTGCTTCTCACTGGTTTTGGATGGCCGAGGAGACTCTCTGCAACTGGTTCTTTCTTGGTGTGGAAAATACCTCCTGAGTGCCGCTGCTTGCCTGCCTCACAATGCACCACAAGCTATCTGGCCTGAAGGGCTCAGGCTCTCACTGGGTCAGGTCTGGCAACTCCTTGCTGCTTTCAAACTGAATCTCCCTCCCCCTGCCACTCAGTCCAATTCCTCAACTTTGCCTTTGATGTTCAGGGCTCTTAGATTGTCATATATAATCAATTCACTTGTTTTTTTCAGGCCTATGTTGTAAGAAGGGCCACCAGCAGCGTCTGACTACTCCACCTTCTCGGCCGTGCCTCTTAGTAGAGTTTCTTGATTAAATTGTTTTTCCTCCAGTAATCACCTGTCAGGCACTGTTGGTTGCTCAGTGGTTAAACACTCGACTGCTACCAGAAAGGTCAGCAGTTCAAACTCACCAGCTGCTCCATGGAAGAAAGATGTGGCAGTCTGCTTCCACAAAGATTTACAGCCTTGGAAATCCTATGGAACAGTTCTACTCTGTCCTTTAGGGTCACTAGGAGCTGGAATTGATTTAAAGGCAGTGGGTTTGGTTTTTGTTTGAATCATCTGTCACTTGACTCAGTGGCAATCCTGTGTTACACTGAGGATTTTTCCAATGTGGCCACCCCCATTCTTAAGATTTTCAAAGTATACACATCACTAGCAGCTTATAACAAAAACAAAAGCAAACAAAAAAACGCAGTTGTCTTTCAGTCTATTCTGACTCATGGAAATCTCATGTGTGTCAGAGTAGAACTGTGTTCCATAAAGTTTTCAGTGGCTGATTGTTTGGGACATAGATCACCAGGCTTTTCTTCTGAAGCACCTCTGGTTGAATTTGAACCTTCAAGAAGCATTACCATTTGTGCTACCCAGGGATTCCAAAAGCTTAAAGAAACGTCAAATTTAAACTGTGTAGGCTTTCTGGTTGGAAGACTGAGAGAAAAAGGTGTAAGAAATATAACTCTAGGAAGAAGACTGTATTTTCAAAATATATTTTCTCTCACTATAAAATGTCTAAGATTTTAATTTGAAATGAACCGCTACGTTGGTAAAAATCCTAACATTATATATATATATATATATATATTCAAAATTTTATTTTCAGAATGTTTCTGAATTATTCTATATATCTTATAGCTTTTTTTTACTTTACACTATCAATTGACCTAGCCTAAGTTTATGAGCTCAGTTCAGTTACACATAATTTTTGAGGAACTAATATATGCCAGACAGTCTTTTGGAGGTGTTATGATCAATAAGATGGAAGCTCACTGCCAAGTGAGGAGATCAAAGTTTAGTGTTCTTTAACATTTCTTTAAAAAGATACAATAAATACATCAATATGCTGAATAACCAAAATAGCAAAATGAATCACATTGATTGAAAATAAGTATTCTTCACTTGAAAATTTTTAAGCAGTATGGTGAAGTTGCAAATAACTCAGGACGACTCTGATCTGTTATCACTTGCAAAATAAGTAATAAGATCAGCTTGACTAGGCATTTTGGCCTGGGAATACTTTGATACACTGTATAAAGGAAGCGATTACATTCTTTGTTTATCTTTTTTCATTTTTAGCTTTAAGGTGAAAACGTAGGTTATTGATTTCAGAAGTTTCTTCTTTTTTGATATAATTTATTAATTTCCTTTTAAACCTTCCCATGGCTGTATCTCCCAAGTTTTGATATATTATATTTTCATTACTTGTGATTTCTTCTTTAACTCATGGATTACTTAGCACAGAATTGTTAAATTTTCAAATATTTCGTGTTTTTTTTCCTGCTAGATATTTTTATTTGTTATTTAATATCATTGTGGTCAAAAGAACATACTCTGCATGACTTTAATCCTTCTAAATTTATTGAGACCTATTTTATGGACCAGGATATGGCCTGTCTTGGGGAACATAGCATGTGCACTTAAAAAGAAAGTTTATGCTGTGGTTGTTGCTTTTAATGTTCTTTAAATGTTAATTAGGTCAACCGGGGCCTACTCAAAGACAGTTGCTTGTGTTGTACAGACCATCGACATTTTTACTGACTTTTTTTGTGTAATTGTTATATCAATAGCTGAGAGAGAAGTGTTGAAAACTCCAGCTATGATTATATACAGAAAAGAATGTAATTCCTTTGTACATAGGATCGGTATGAGTTGGAAGTGACTCGACAGCACCTAACAACAACAACAACAGAATATAATTTAACCCTAGATTCAGCCTCAGAGTTCATCTATTCTATTTTTGTTTGTTTGTTTTGCTCTTAGATAAATGGGGTTAGACACATTGTGTGGCATACTGAGCTTGTGGATTTATCATATATGGTTTAATTCTAGGATAATATCAAAAATCAATCAATCGTAGAAAAGTTTGTTGGAATCAGATTATTTTTTACCCAGGAATCTTTTTCACATACCTACTATCTATCAGGTTCATAGAATTTATATGCAGAAACTCCCATAGTGAATTAACATACTCTGCATAACTTATGAAATATATTTTCATAAAAACACACATTCTTTGTCATAAGCTAGATCAGTCACCCTCATCTTGGTTGTACATCTGAGTTGATTGGAGTTTTTAAAAATCCAGCTGCAAAAAGATCTGATTCACTGGATCAGAGGAGCAGTGTAAGATTCTGGATTTTTTTTAAAGGCCCATAGGCAATTCTGATAAATGACTTGCTTTAGGACCACTGCCCTATGATTGTGACTTTGACTCCTAAATTTCTATGTGGTATCCTACTTTGGAGAGCTGGGCTGGAATCCTTTTGCAGCTTTCACTTAAAGCCTAGGTTCACACAGGCTGACTAGACTGCTACTTTTTTTGCCTTTCTTAAGCTCATACCTTGGTCTTGACCTTCAGGATATTATGTATACTCTAACTGTATGAGAAGGATGATAGTATAGAACTTGAAAAAAGAAAGTCCTTTATTTCATGAAAAACATAGAGTTTCAGCAAATTTCCCTCTTAATATTTTCCTTTCTTGAAACACTGCTCTGGTCTAGCGTGCCTGCCTAAGATGGAGAACTCCTCCATCTTCAGACCCAGCTAACTGCATGAGAAAAAACAAGGCACAAAAGAAGAGCCAAAATTAATAAATAAGGAAAGAATTCACACGAAAGATGAATGATCCAATATAAGAGAAAGCCAAGAGAAGATAATCTTTACCTAAGCATAGTTCTCTTTATAATGTATGTTTATTTTCAAGCTTCCCATATTTCAGTGCTCTTTTATTAGGAGTTACATCGAAAACATTGTTACTAATGATAAAAACTTTCCTTATTTAGGGTGATATTTTGCTGGTCCCATTTTTTGGGAGGTTATCAAACTAAAAAAAGCTCAGCAGACATTGTAATTCAGATAAAGGAAAAAAAAATCTGTTGAAGCTGTATACCTATAAAATAATTCACCCAAATTTCAATGAAATGTTATAGTCCCTAAAGCTTCAAAAAATTTACTAGTATAAAAGAATATTTTCTATCCTCCAAAAACTCTTAGTCCAGTGGTTCTGTTTTTCTTTTTTTTTAGTTAGATATATTCTATTCCTTTGCCTGATGATTGCTTTAAGCACATTTTTTTTCAATGTAGGTGATCATTTAAGAGAAAATATAAAAACTAAATCTTTTCTGTGGTATATTTTAACGTCAAAATGACAAATTCCAACACTTGGGTTTAAAAAACATTGTAAACTTTGGAAAGAATAGTTTACTGTTCATCAGTGTAGAGGCAAGATTCAGTCTAAGAATCAGTGGGTGTATTAGATCTGCCAGATAGTGAAAGTATGTATGTATGTATATGTGTATATATATATTCATATAAAGCGTTAAAAAGCAAAGATGTCACCTTGAGAACTAAGGTGCGCCTGACCCAATCTATAGTGTTTTCAATTGCCTCACATTCATGCGAAAGCTGGACAATGAATAAGGAAGACCAAAGAAGAATTTATGCATTTGAATTATGGTGTTAGTGAAGAATATACCATGGACGGCCAGAAGAACGAACAAATCTGTCTTGGAAGAAGTACAGCCAGAATGCTCCTTAGAAGCAAGGATAGAGAGACTATGTCTCACATACTTCGGACAAGTTATCAGGAGTGACCAGACCCAGGAGAAGGACATCATGCTTGGTAAAGTAGAGGGTCAGTGAAAAAGAAGACCCTTAATGAGATGGATTGACACAGTGGCTGCAACAATGGACTCAAGCATAACAACAATCATGAGAATGGCGCAGAACCTGGCAGTGTTTCATTCTGTTGTACATTGGGTCACTATGAGCTGGAACTGGTCTGACAGCACCTAACAACAATAACAACAACATGCACATGCACACACACACACACACACACACACACACACACGTATATATATATTTTGAAGTTTTAACCTCTAGTACTTTTGAACATGACATTGTTTGGAAATAGCATTTTTGAAGATGTTATCTTAACGTAAGATCATACCAGAGAAGGGTGGGTCCCAATCCCAGCTGAGTGATGTCCTATAAAAGAGGAGATGAGACACAGACAGGCAGACAGAGAGGGACTACAGTCATGTGACGATGCACCTGCAACCCAAGGAATGCCTGGGACTACCAGAAATAGAAAGTGAAGAAAGCATCTTCCCCCAGAGTCTTCAGAGAGAACATTTTTCTGCTGACACCCTAAATCCAGACTACTAGCCTCCAGAACTGGGAGATAATATACTTCTGTTCTTTAAAGCCACCCACTTTGTAGTAATTTTTTACATCAACCCTAGGAAACAAACAGAAATATCTCTACCTACTTCGTTCTAGGTCAAGTTAACAATCCCTGTTTAAACAGAAACTCGCAGGCACATAAAAATGGTTGCCAACAAATAAACTTAACATGTCAAGAGCTGTGGAAACCCAGGAGACAGAATAACTGAGTTTTCAATGGAAAATCTGAAAAGGAAGGTATTTGTGCTTGGTTTTTAAAACTTACATAGATTATTTCTAGAAGACAATGAGAAAACAGTGTTTTTGAAAGAAGGACAACACTAAAAAATATATACATGTATCCAACAAGTCCAGGAAGTCTATTTAATTTAGAAAACATTTAGCATTATAATATCCTTTGTCTCCCTTTTTCAAGTTTTCTTTTAAGTTTCTAGGTGAATTTTTCAGTTATCTTCAGAGAGTCCCAGATAATATTTGTTAAATTAATTCTTAGGTCCTTCGTATGCTGGGCTGTTGATTTTTTTCTGATGAAAGAAAGCTGTCACAAAACCACAAAAACCCATTCCATCGAGTCAATTTTGGCTCACAGTGACCCTATAGGACAGAGTATAACTACCGCATAGGGTTTCCAAGGTTCTAAATCTTACAGAAGCAAACTGCCACATTTTTCTCCCACAGAGCAGCTGGTGGGTTCCAACTGTCAATCTTTGGTTAGCAGCTGAGCGCTTAACCACTGGGACACCAGGGCTTCTTCAGCTGTCACAAAGGATACCTAATAATTTAAAAATAAATTTAAAAAATTGTCATATACCCAGACATTGTAATGAAATATTCTTTGTTCTGGAAATTTGTCAGTTGCTTATCTCAGGTTTTCTAGGCATAAACTCATACCATTGAAAGTAGTGGTTATAAAGTAATCTTCAATTTCTAATTATTTAAAAGCGTTCAAAGATCAAAAATAGATGTTGAATTTTATCATTTGCTTTTTGAGAATCCTTAGAGATGCTTTTTCCTTGAATTTTTAACGTCAAAAAAGCATTTAATGAATTTCCTAATGTTGAACTGTCTTTACATTCCTAGGAGAAAACTTTCACTTATCATGATGTATTCTTTTCGTATACTGCTGGGATTGACTTGCTGATAATTTATTTAGAATAAATAAATCTATAATTATAAGTGGATATATACAATAGTTTACTTTTTGTAAGGTATCTTCATCTGGTTTTCGTATGAGGGTTACATCAGCTTAGTAAAATGGTTAAGGAAACTTGCTGTGCTGCCATTTTATACTCTCTACAAGTTTACATACCAAACAAAAAACCAAATCTGTTTTCATCAAGTTGATTCCAATTCATAGTGACCCTATAGGACAGAGTAGAACTTCCCTGTAAGGTTTCCCTGAACTCTTAACCACTGGGCCACATAGCATGATAATCTGTTCTTTGGAAGTTTTAAGGAACGTGTCTATCTGTATAAGTCAGCATTCTACTTGGAACTGATTCTTGGTATGTATTCTATAACATTGTTTTTATTTTGTTGTATCGTTAAAAAATGTCTCTCTACGCTCTTTTTAATTTTTATAGTAATTTTTCAAATTACAATTTATTGAGCAACTTTTTTTTTCATTCCTTCATTCATTCCTTTATATACTTTACCTACTTTCTACTTTTATCCTTAGGGAATCATTGTGGAGTAGGTACTAGTACCCCTACTTTGCATTTGCAAAAATTAAGGTTAGTTTACTAATGTTAAATAAATTGCTGAAGGTCCCACGGTAAATGATGGGGTTGGTTTTCTCATAATCTAGCTCCTGATTAGGCAGGCTATAAGTTTGTGAGGGTACAGTATCCTGTTCATCTTTATGTCCTGTATTTCCTGCATAGCTCCAGGAAGTTTGCCTTGTAAAACTGAACAGAGCCCAGTTCTGCCAACTCAAAGATTTTTCCAATAACTGCTTCATAATGAAGTATTGTCAATTCTGTTTCTTACTATGATAATTAAGCCAAGGTAAAACAAACTAACTTATTATGTCTCATTTCTAAAAACTGTGAGAAGAACAGCTTTTATTTTTCTATTTTTTAGCTGACTTTATTGAGGTATAGTTTACTTACAGTATAATGCACAACATTTTACTAGAGGACAGGGTAGAACTGACCCATAGGGTTTCAACGGAGCAGCTGATGGATTCAAACTGTTTACCTTTTGGTTAACAGCTGTAGCTCTTAACCACTGCGCTACCAGGGCTCCAGAATTGGATTAGCTTTCACAAATGTATAGCTTCATGCAATCTCTACCCATATCAAGATACAACCTTTCCATCACACAAGAAAATTCCCACTGGCCACTTTGTAGTGAACATCTACTTCTCCTTTGTCATTAGGCAGTAATTGGGCTACTTTCTGTTACTATAGATTGGCTTTGACTATTTTAGAATGCATCCAAAGGAAGTCATATGAAAATGCATTTTTTTTTGTATCTAGATTATTTTGTTTAGCCTAATGTTTTTGAGACTCATCCACGTTATTGTATCAGTAGTTAATTGCTTTTTTTTGATAAGTAGTATGCCATTTTATGAGTATATCCCAGTTTCTATATCTATTTGCCTATTGATAGACATTTGGATTGTTTTCAGTTTTTGGCTATTAGGAATAAAGTTGTCAGAAACATTAATACTCATCAGTTTTTGTAAACTTTTTTTTTCCTTGAGTAAATACTGAGGAGTAGGATTGCTGAGTCATTTTGTAGGTATATGTTCAAGTTCTTAACGCACTCCCAAACTATTCTTCCAAAGAGATTGTACCACATTATTTCTTCCACCAGCAAAAAGTGAGAATTTCAGTTGCTCCACATTCTTGTTAAGCTTGCTAATTGTCAATCTTTTAAATTTTAGCCATTCTAGTGGGTGTGAAGTTGTATCTAAAATATAGTTTTATGTTGCATAGCCTAGCTGAATAATGATTTTGTTTATCTTTTCAGGGTACTTTTTGGCCATTCATATATCTTCTGTGAAGTGTCCAAATCTTTTGCATATTTTTATTTGGGTTGTTTGCCTATTTATTACTGAGCTGTAAGAGTTCTTTATGAATTCTGCGTCATTTATCAAATACATGTATTGTGGATATTTTATCCCAACTTGTGTCTTTGCCTTTTAATTTTCTTAATGATGTCTTTTGAAGAGAACTTTTCAAATAATATTTAGTTTAATATATCTTTTTTTAATGGTTAAAGATTTTTATTTATTTATTTATTTTGTTCCAGTCTAAGAAATCTTTGCCTATCGAAAGTTTGCAATGATTTTATCCTGTTTTCTTTTAAAATTATATAATTTACCTTCTTGTGTTTGGGTCAATGTTTCATTTTGAATAGACTGTTTTTTATCATATTTCTTTCATTATGGGTATATAGTAGTCCCATCACCAATCATTGAAAAAGATTGTCATTTTCTTACTAAATTATCTTGGCACCTTTGTTGAAAATCAAATAACTTCACATATATGGATCTCTTTCTGAGTCTTTATTCCATGAAACCAGTACCACACAGTCTTAATTACTGTAACATTATACTAAGTCAAAAAAATTGGATAATATAAATCTTCTTTGTTTTTTTTTTCCAAAATGCTTTTGGTTTTATCTGTTCCTCTGCATTTTCATATAAACATCCCCTGAAATTAATTTTTGTAAAGAAGCCTACTGATATTTTGATTGGTATT
Source organism: Dugong dugon (assembly GCA_030035585.1). Classification (NCBI taxonomy): domain Eukaryota; kingdom Metazoa; phylum Chordata; class Mammalia; order Sirenia; family Dugongidae; genus Dugong; species Dugong dugon. The sequence goes on from CM057465.1 coordinate 51,194,457, forward strand.
GCACTGAAACAGTAGATTAATTTGTGAGAATACAAATGTTAATATTGCATATTTTCAACCACGAACATGGTACATTTCTCTAAGTTTTTAAAAAAATATTCCAGAAATGTTTTGTAGGATAACAATGTAGGGTTTTTTCATATCTTTTGTTAGATTTGTAAGTTCTATTATTTCATACTATTTAAAATGGTATTATTTTTTAAGTTTAAAATTCTGATTGTTAATTGTATGTAGAAGTATAATAAGGAAGACTGAAGAAGAATTGATGCCTTTGAATTATGGTGTTGGTGAAGAATATTGAATATACCATGGACTGCCAGAAGAACAAACAAATCTGACTTGGAAGAAGTACAACCAGAATGCTCCTTAGAGGTGAGGATGGTGAGACTTCGTCTTACATACTTTGGACATGTTATCAGGAGTGACCAGTACTTGGAGAAGGACATCATGCTTGGTAGAGTAGAGAGTCAATGAAAAAGAGAAAGACCGTCAATGAGATGAATTGACATGACATAGTGGCTGCAACAATGGGCTCAAGCATAACAACAATTGTGAGGATGGCCCAGGACCGGGCAGGATTTTGTTCTGTTGTACATAGGATAGCTATGAGTTGGAACTGACCCAGTGGCACCTAACAACAACAACAGAAGTATAATAGATTTCCTCATATTGATCTTATATCCTTAAAATTTTTTGTGTTTGTATGTACTTGTGTGTTTGATCCCTTAGGCTTTTCTGATAGACAATTTTATGGGCTACAAATAACTTTATTTCTATCTTTCTCATCTATATGCCTTTTATTTCTTAATCCTGCCTTACTGAACTGGCTAGGATCTCCTGGACACTATTGAATATAATTGGTAAGGGTTAATATGCTTGCCTTGTTTCCTCTCTTAGTGGTAAAGCATTCACTAGTTCACCATTAAGTATGTCTGTTATCAGTTTATGGAAGAAAGTTTTTGTAGATGTCTGTTATCAGTTTGTGGAAGTTCTCATTTATTTCTAATTTCCTGAGACTTTTTATCATGAATAGATATTGACCTTTTTCCAATTATTTTTCAGCATCTACTGAGATGATAAAATTATTTTTTTGTTTATTGTGTTTAATATAATAATAATTTATATTAGTTTTAGAGTGTTAAGCTAAACTTGCATTCCATTATATCTTGATCCATTATCCTGTTTAGATATTGCTCCTTCTTTCACTGGTGCCCATTCCCAAAGATCTCAGTGGCTTCATAACTACCAAATTCTGATATATGTTTCCTCATTTCACTAACTGTCTGTCCCTTGCTTGGTCTCTAGCTTCCTGTACAGTCATCAGGAAATTGTCCTCTTGCAAATGTACGGGGTGATTAACAACCTAACCTTTTGAGCTTCCTGTCCCTTGGGGAAGGCAATCTTTTGCTGACAATTGTTCAATGCCTGATAACAGTTACCTCATACAGGGTTATAGTTGTGTGTGACAGGAAGGCTAGTCCATCAGCAGTTACCCTGTTATGACCAGTAATGAATGGAATGGGAGCACTTGATTCAATTTTTATATCTGATGCTGGAAGAATCATGACAGTAAATTGCTTTATCAACTTCAGAAATTACACTTGGCTGATATATGGTTAGAGAAAAATACCCTGAGGAAAATCAGAAAGAAGAAAACAAACTCTAATTTCTATGAATTTACTATAAATTAAAAGAATACACAGGAGCAATTTATGAACTTTTATAATATTTTATATCATCCATATATTATAACTTCACCTATTATAAAAAAACAGTTCACAAAACTTGATATTAACATAAAGCCTGTCTTTATTTTTATATTTCAAAATGATGTACAAGATTTTTATTGGGGGGATGCTCACATTGTTATTCCTTTTTTTTTTTTTTTTTTTTTTTGGTGAAAATGTACACAGCAAAAGATACACCATTTCAACAATTTCTACATTTTCAGTTCAGTGACATTGATTACATTCTTCAATGTGTGCAACCGTTCTTATTATTCTTTTCCAAATCATTCCACCAATATTAACTTAGAGTCACTGCTCCCTAAGCTCCTCATCTAACCTTTGGAAATGCTGTTGTCAATTTGATCTCACATAGATAATTCCTTAAAAGAGGACAATGCTCAAGACAAACATACGTTACAAATTAAGCTAAACTATTGTTTGGTTCAAGGAAGACTTTAGAAGACAATTTTGGTTTAAAGTTTAAAGATTATCTCAGGGTAATTTTTTCAGGGGTTCTTCAGGCCTCAATGGCTCCAGAAAGTCTGGATTCCATTGAGAATTTCAAATTCAGTTCTGCATTTTTTCCACAACTTGTTCAGGATTCTTCTACAGAGTCTTTGATCAAAACATTCATTCAAGGCAAAAAAATTGGTCTCCATTCACCTGGAACAGCAGAGAGAAAGAAGGAGGGTCAGGAATTAATGGAGGAAATGGAATGCATGTCTGGTTGACTCCATGAAGAACTGCCTCCTGCCATGAGACCAGAAGAACTGGATGGTACCCAGCTACTATTACTGATGTTGTTGTTATTGTTAGGTACCATTGAGTTGGTTCTGACTCATAATGACCCTATGTACAACAGAACAAAACACTCTCTTGTCCTGCACCATTCCTACAATCATCACTATGCTAGAGCCTATCACTGCAGTCACTGTGTCAATCTATCTCATTGAGGGTCTTCCTCTCTTTCACTGACCCTGTACTTTACTAAGCATGATGTCCTTCTCCAGGGACTGGTCCCTTGTTATAACATGTCCAAAGTATGTGAGATGAGTTCTCTCCATCCTCGCTTCTAAGAAGCATTCTAGCTGTACTTCTTCCAAGACAGATTTGTTCTTTCTTTTGGTAGTCCATAGTATATTCAATATTCTTTGCCAACACCACAATTCAAAGGCATCAATTCTTCTTCAGTCTTTCTTATTCATTGTCTAACTTTTGCATGAATATGAGGTGATTGAAAATACCATGGATACAATCAGGTGCACCTTAGTCCTCAGAGTAACATCTTAGCTTTTCTAACACTTTAAAGAGGTCTTTTGCAGCAGATTAGCCCAATGCAATACATCATTTGATTTCTTGACTGCTGCTTCCATGGCCATTCATTGTGAATCCAGGTAAAATGAAATCCTTGACAACTTCAATATTTTCTCCATTTATCATGATGTGGCTTATTGGTCCAGCTGGGAGGATTTTTGTTTTCTTTATGTTGAGGTGTAATCCGTACTGAAGGCTATAGTCTTATATTCTTCAGTAAGTGCTGTAAGTCCCCTTCACCTTCAACAAGTAAGGTTCTACCATCTGCATATCACAGGATATTAATAAGTCTTCTTCCAGTACCGATGCCGCTTTCGTTCTTCTTTATATAGTCCAGCTTCTCGGATTATTTGTTCAGCTACAGATTAAATAAGTATGGTGAAAAGATATAATCCTGATGCATACCTCTCCTGATTTTAAACCATGCAGTATCCCCTTGTTCTGATCAAACGACTGCCTCTTGGTCTATGTACAAGTTCCACATGAGCACAATTAAGTGTTCTGGAATTCCCATTTATTTGCATTGTTATCCATAGTTTGTTATGATCCACACAGTTGAATGCCTTTGCATATAGTCAGTAAAACACAGGTAACATCTTTCTTGTTTCTCTGCTATCAACCAAGACTCATCCGAAATTAGCAACAATATCCCTCGTTCCACGTCCTCTTCTGAATCCGGCTTCAGTTTCTCAAAGTTCACTATCGATGTACTGCTGCAAAAGCCTTTGAATTATCTTCTGCAAAATTTTACTTGTGTGTGATATTAATGATATTATTCAATAATTTATGCACTCTGTTGAATCACCTTTCTTTGGAATGGGCACAAATATGGATTTCTTCCAGTCCTTTGGCCAGGTATCTGTCTTCCAAATTTCTTGGCATAGATAAGTGAGCACCTCCAGTGCTGCATCTGTTTGTTGAAACATCTCAATTGATGTTCCGTCAATTCCTGGAGCCTTGTTTTCACCCAATACCCACAGTAAAGCTTGCACTTCTTGCTTCAGTACTATCATCTCTTGATCATATGCTACCTCCTAAAATGGTTGAATGTTGACCAATAGTTTTTGATACATTGGCTCTGTGTATTCCCTCCATCTTCTTCTGATGCTTCCTGTCTCATTCGATATTTTCCCTATATAATTCTTCAATATTACAACTTGAGGCTCGAATTTTTTCTTCAGTTCTTTCAGCTTGAGAAGTGCTGAGTGTGTTCTTCCCTTTTTGTTTTTTATATCCAAGTCTTTGCATATTTCATTATAATACTTTACTTTGTCTTCTTGAGCCACCCTTTGAAATCTTCTGTTCAATTCTTTGACTTCATCATTTCTTCCATTACTAGGAGATAGGATTTTTAGCAAGTATGAGACAGCTTTTATTTTCCTGCATCTTGTGTTCCAGAAATATAACCCATGAAGAAAAAAACTGCATAACAAAATGTATTCTAAATTGAGCCTTTGATATTGACATTAATCTTGTGAATAATGAGGCTCTGTAATTATACATTATCTGAGGAAAAAAAAAAAAAAGGCCCATGGTTTGTTTTATAATTTCCCTTTAATCAATCAAAAACTTACTTCTTATGGGAAAACATTTCTCATATTTTTATTTCATATAATTTCTTCCTGAAAAAGAAAACTTTATTTTTCTTAACATACTTACCTAATTTTCACATCCAAATATATTACAGTACTTCCTGCTTAAGTTGATAAATTAGACCTTCTTTAACTTTCTCATTTCTTGAAACTCAACTTTCCCTCTTCCCTACCTGTAACACATACATACACACAAACACGCACACAAACTCACCATGCAAATATGTGCATGCATACTCCATTCTTTATTATACTGTAGGATTTACAAACTATATCAGCAGTTAAAAATTAGGTCTATCCTAATGCTCTTGTAGTTAAATAATTATTTTGGATAGCTCTCGGCTTTGTAACAATATTCATAAATATTTTGTTAGATTTAATTCTCTATTCTGGTTTATTAAATTGGTACACCACTGGTCCTTCTTATTAAATTCTCCCTTTCCTTGAGTTCCTAATTGTGACTCATCTATCAGTTTGTTAGTGTGTGTCATACAGTAATGTTTTTCAGAATGAATTTGTGAATGTCACAGTTGATGAAAATATGGATTTTTAGATTGGATTTTATTGATATTCCATATTAATTGAAATTTGGCTAGGATTAAAATTTAGCTTATACACTTTTAACTCTAAATCTTTTTATTAATAGTGGAAGAAGTGTGATTTCAATGGCTGTATTGTTTCTTTACAAGTATTCAGTTTTATTGTTGCCAACAATCCTCGGGTTTTTGAGCTATATGCCTAGGTATTAAGGGACAAAATAGTAATTTTTTTACACAGTCATGACTACAGTATTTCAAGATACAATGTTTTGATAAACCACAGATTGATTTTATCAATGTAATGTCTTGGCTTAGAGCTGATGTAAATTTTCTCAAGCTCTTGTAGTTTATTGTCTAATAATCTTAACTACTGGCATTGTAAAATTTCACCTTTTCTCTGTATATTTTTGTATCTTTAAAAAAAGTTTTTGAAAAGACTTTGAGACTTTTAGCCAGATGATATTTTCAATCGGAATCATAATATCTATTATATTTATCTCCAATAAACTTAAGAGGTTTCAATGCTCACTACCAGTCCATTCATATAAAGGGCAGCTCATTATTTTTTTTATCAAAGCATTGTTTAAATTCAAGCATGACATATATAAAGTTCTCTAATTTTAAATATACAACTGAATACATTCTATATATTTGTACACCTGTGCAAGCACAAACCAGATCAAGATATAAAAATTTTCCCATGACCTGAGAAAGACTTTTTGTGCCTCATTTCATTTCAAAAACCATCTATAAAGGATAAAATTATTCTAATTTCTATAACCATCAATATGTTTTCTTGGTACTTGAACTTCATGTAAGTGAAATCATTAGATATATCCTCTTTGATGTGCTTTTTTGCACTCATGTATCTGTCAGATTCATTCAAGTCATTGCATGTAGGAGTAGCTTTTTCTATTTAAATATTTATTTTTCTATGTAGAATTCCATTGGATAAATGTACTACCATGAGTTTATGCATTCTCTGATTGGTAGATATTTGTGTTTTTTATAATTTGGGGGACTTTGATGCTATAAATCATTGTATGAGTTTTTTCTAAAACATATTCAACCATTTTTCTTTCATGTACACCTAAGAATGGAATTGCTGTGTCATAAGGTAGGCATAAACCGTAAAGCAGTTTGGAAAGTTGGTTGTATTATTTTATGTACTTATCTCTAATTAATGATGATTTTGCTGTTCGAAATCCTCATCAACAATTAGTAGTTAGTCTTTCCAATTTTATACATTCAAATATGTGTGGTGGTATCGAATCATAATTTTAACTTGCATTTCCCTTATGATTAAGGATGTAGTTGAGCATCTGCTTGCATGCTTATTTGCCACCCATATATTTCTTTTGTTGAATAATCTTTTATCAATTTTTAATTTAACTTATTATTGTGTTTTGAGATTTCTTTATATATTCTTAATACAAGTCTTATCAGGTACATGATTTGTAAATCTTTCTCACCTGTATGTGTTTTTCAAAGGGCAGATATTCTTACTTTTGATAAAATCTTATTCATCAAAGTTTTGTTTCATGGATCATGATTTTGGAGTCATATCCTATGTTATCTTTTAAAGTTATATAGTTTTAGGTTTTACATTTAAGTTAATTATTCATTTTAAATTGATTTTTATATAGCATACAAGGTATGTATCAAAGTTCATTTTTTTGCATATTGATTTTCAATTATTCCAGCACCAATTTTGAAAAGCATATATTCGCCACTAAATTGCCCTTATACTTTTTAAGAAATAAATTGACCATATGTATGTGCGTCTATTTTTGAATGCTCTATCCTGCTTGGCTAAATTTTTCTATATTTATGTGACTATGACACTGTATCAATTAATGTAGTTTTATAATGTCTTGAAATCAGGTCATTTTAGTTCTCCAACTTTATTGTTCTTTTTCAAAGTTTTTTTTTTTTTTATACTCTAATTTTCCTGCATTTCTAAATGAATTTTACAGTCAGCTTGTAAACTTATACAAAAACAAAAACCGACACAAAACAAAACTTTATGGGATTTTACTTGGGATTTCATTGAATCTATGGATAAATTAGAAGAGAATTGACATCTTAATATTCCGTCTTGTAATCCATGAACATTGTATATCTCTTCATTTGTTTAGGACTTCTTTCGTTCTCTTTGTAATGTTTTATAGTATTCACTACACAGGTATTTTATATTTTTTGTCAAATTTGTCCCTAAGTATTTCATATCTTTTAATGGCTATGTTGAGATGTAATTAACGTGCTATATAATTCTCTTACTTACAATGTGTATTTTAATATTTTTAGTATAGTCATAGGATTGTGCATCCCTGACCACAATTTAAGTTTAGATATTTTTAGTGAAATAGAATCCACATACCTAATATTCACATTTTAAAATGTACAATTTAGTGATTCTTACTATATTCAAAGTTATTCAGTCATCACCACTACTTAATTCTAGAACATTTTTATCACCCCAGAAATAAAACTTGTACCCATTCTTCCCACCCACCAGCTCCTGGTGACTGCTAATCTACTTTTGGTCTTCATGGATTTGCCTAGTCTTGTCACTTCATGTAAATGGAATTATACAATACCCTTTTCTATCTGGCTTCTATTACTTAGTAAAATGTTTTCAATGTTAATTCAGTGCATTATTCCTTTTTATGGATGAATAATACTCCATTGTATGGTTATACCACACTGTGTTTATCCATTCACAAGTAGATGGACATGTGAGTTGTTTCCATCATTTTGGCTATTATAAATAAAACTGCTATGAATATTTTTGCTCAATTATTTGCATGTATATATGTTTTCAATCCTTTCATAGCTAGGAGTGAAGTTTTCTAGGTTGTATGGTAACTCTTTATGTTTCTCTTTTGTGAGAAGCTGCCAAATTGTTTTCCCAAAGCAGCTACATTATGTTAAATTCCCACCAGCAATATATAAGGATTTCAATTTCTCCACATCTTTGCCGATACTTATTATTTTCTTTTTTGCTATAGTGGCTATGAGTGGTATCTTATTATAATTTTGATTTGCATTTCCCTAATGGCTAAAGATGTTGAGAATATTTTTACGTGCTTGTTGGCCATTTCTATATCTTTGAGAAAATGTATATTCAAATCTTTTGCCAATTTTTATTGTTAAGTTGTAAAAGTTTTTATATAGTCTATATACTAGACTCTTATCAAATATATGTTCCTTCCAATTCTGTGGGTTGTATTTTCAATTTATTAATAGTTTTCTTTGAAGCACAAAAGTTTTTATTTTTTTCAAAAGTTTTAATTTTAATGAAGTCTAATTTATCTATTTTTTCATTGGTTGCACGTGCTTTTTGTGTTGCATCTAAGAAGTCATTGTCTAATTCAAGATCACAGAGATTTCTACCTATATTTTCTCCTAGGAGTTTTATAGTTTTAGCTCTTGCATTTAGGGTCTTTATCTATCTTGAGTTAACTTTTGTGTTTGGTGTCAGGTTGGAGTCCAAATTTATTCTTTTGTGTGTGGGTATCTAGTTGTCCCAATACCATTTGCTGAAAAGAATATTATGCACCCACTGGATTTTATTGGCACCCTTGTTGAAATCAGTTGAACATAAACGTATGAGTTTATTTCTGGACTCTCACTTCTATTGAATTAATCACTTTATCTGTCCTTATACCAGTACCATGTAGTCTCAATTACTGTAACTTTGTAGTAATTTTTAAATTCAGGAAATGTGACTCTTTCAACATTGTTCTTTTTCAAGAATGTTTTGACTACTCTGGGTTGTTTGCATTTCCATATGAATTTTAGGATCAATTTGTCAATTTCTCAAAAAAGGGAATGGAAATTTTGCAAAGGATTATATTGACTCTGTGGACCAATTTAGGGAGTATTGTCTTAACAATATTAAGTCTCCCAATCCGTGAATACAAAATGTCTTTCTATTTATAGAGTTCTGGTTTAGTTTCTTTCAACAATGTTTTGTAGTTTTCAGCATAAAAGCTTACCTTTATTTTGTAGCATTTATTTTGAAGAATTCTTTTCTTTTTAATGTTATTGTAAATGTAATTGTTTTAGTTTTATTTTCTGATCATTTCTAGTGTTTAGAAATATAATTGATTTTTGTATATTGACCTTATATTCTGCAGCCGTGCTATTTATTAGTTCTAATATTGTGTGTCTCTCTGTGTGTGTGTGTCTGTGTGTGTGTGCATTCCTTAGGATTTTCTATACACAAATTCATGTCATCTGAAAATAGAGATAATTTTCACTTCTTCTTTTCCAATCTAAAACCCTTTTATTTCTTTTTCTTCCTTAATTTTCCTGGCTAGAATATCCAGTACAATGTTGATTAAATGTGGTAAGAGAAGACTTCCTTGTGTTATTCCTGTTCTTTGAAGGAAAGGTTTCAGTTTTTCACTATTAACAATTATGTTAGTTATGGATTTTTCATAAATGACTGTTAAAAGGTTGAGAAAATCCTGTTCTATTCCTACTATGTTGACTGTTAAGTGTTTTTTTTTTTTTTTTTTCATGGAAAGTTGTTTAATTTTGTAAAGTGTTTTTTCTTTGTCTACTGAAATGATCTTGTGTGTTCTTTTTTTCCTGTATTCAATTAATATAGTGTAATACATTGCTTAATTTTGACGTGTTAAATTAACCTTACACTCCTGGGGCAAAATCAACCTACATCATGGTATCTACCATATTTTAATGCAAATAATGCACATCTTCTGTGTTTGTTTGCCAACCATACCCTCTCCCCCACACCTGAGATATTTTCGTAAGCACTGCTGTGCCAATTTTTTGGTAAATGTCGCTGTAAAAAAATTAGCATAGTGGTGTTGCAAAAATACCTCACAGGGGGAGGGTGTGGTTGGCAAACAAACATAGTAGGAGTGTGTTATTTACATAAAAATACGATAATCCTTTTTTTACATTTTGCTCCATTCAACTCTTCCATCACCTTTATAACTAGTTCCTGTACCAAATTCCTTTCCGAATATTACCTAATATGGGGTTTCTTCTTAAAGAGGTGTTGAACAATATACGTAGCAAAAAGTTGGATCTCAGATTTGAAAACAGAAGTGTATCTTTCTAAAAGCTGCCACATATTGCTTTCTTTTAAAATATTGATAGTATATTCTATTAAAAAAGTACTGATCTACTTTATAAATATGTGTGGTATACATAAATGCTATTATGTATACTATTCTAAAAAATATTCATGTGCACCTATGTAAAGTTTTAATCACAGAACATTTTTTGACTGTCTTATTCTCAGAGTGGACAAAATTCATAAGCTTTCCTTAGTAAATTCTATCACAATAAAGCTTATTATGTCCTTATTTTCCTTGTTTTTCTTATTAATATTTATAACTATAATAGTAAAATATATTACATTAAATTTTTATAACCATTATAAAAATATAATTAATTGAATTAAATTTTCTTTATGATAGGGAATATATGGCATTGCATACCCAGCATTTGACAGAGTGACTCCTAAGTGTAATGACTCCAAAGTTTCATGCATTTGAATACATGTACTTATCAGAGATTATCACACAATTCTTGCCTGTGTTAGCACAAACCTTAGCTCTTTTTAAAACTTCTTTCTCATTCCTGGGACTTGTTATTCTGAGGGGAAGCTGAGAGTGTTTTATTGTTTTGCCTCTGTCCATTATGTAGGTAAACCCCAAATGCATGCTATATGGTTACAGATAAAAATAGCCCATGGTTTTCATCATGGTCAAGAATGCAATGAGTTCCCATAATGGGACAAGGACTATGTGAAGCCCTGGATTGATGAACAAGGCAGACATGTCACTTTCCTTGTGGAGTTTATGACCCAGTTCTAGGCAAAAGATGCTGTGAATTATTATTGAATATTTATAAATATATACTAAATGTTAAAAATCAAACATTTTGGAGATGTAGCATGCACACGTCAAATGTTCATTTTGGAACATCCTCCCATCAGTTTTTGAGATGGCATAAATTTTATAAAGCTTTCTTACTTTATATATTGTTGGACACAAAATCTAACATTTATCGTTATGATTCTGACTCCTTTAACTCACCAAAATGTTTCATAAGAGCAGAAGAAAGTCCCAAAAAGTCTTACGAGATTATTTTGGGACTGTGCAAAGCTTGTTTTTCCTTTCTGAAAAACAGGAAGTTATGTCTGCCCAAGAATAAACTAAATCCAAAAGGCAATTTGAATTTGGTCTGAAACTAAGAAGCCACAGGATTTGAGTTGGTTTAAACACAGAGAAACGTTATTTCTTCCTTCCTCATTATTATCCTGCCTAGCCCCTGTCATGGCATGATCACCCAACACAATCAAATACTTTGTCTAGCCAGGGCTTCAAACCAGTTCATTCCAGTTCAAACCCCTGCTGAGAATTTGTATTTCTAACAAGTTTCCTGCTGAGAATTTGCATTTATAACAAGTTTGCAGGTAATTATACATAGGAATCACCTAGGCATCTTGTAAAAATGCAGATTCTGATCCAGTATATCTGACAGTGGAAATGCAAATTCTGAGCAGGGGTTCAAACTGGAAGGAACTGGTCTGAAGTCCTGTCCAACATGCTTTTAAATTGTGCAACTACTATAGGATTCTTTTATTCATTAAAAAGGACAAATGTATTATTTCCCAGCCTGTATCAATCAAATTACATTAATTCTATCACAATTCTCTATGTGAAGACTAGATGGCACATAGAAAGACAACGTTCTTTTTTTTTTTAATTGTTACCCCAGGTAAAAACAAAAACAAAAAACATCTCCCCAACTGAAAAGCAACATAATGTTAAGTGGAACATAGAAGACTTGAAGAAGATTCAGAGGCCACCCCTTAAAATAGCGTCTGTCTGGAATGACTTAGCTGTTCACATGCTGACAGAGTAGGCCTGGGCCAAAGAGTTTCATGAGGTCTCTTGCAGCTCGTATGGGCAGTGGTTTCCTAAACCCATATTGGAACACAAGACTGAGTGAAACTGTGCAATAACCAGAATCCCATTATCGAACAATTTGAGATTGGCTCCTGTCCCCACTGCAGCCTCACATGGTCATTTCTTTAATTTTGCAATAACCCTACCCCACATTTTACACATTTGATCTTTCACACTCCATTTAAAGATGACAGAGAGATTTTTACTACACAGTAATACAAATACACGTGGAAACTAATACTTGTGGATAAACTTCCCAGAATCTGCAATATTCTTTCTCAAGAACATGAAAATGAGACATTCCTCAGAAACAATAGCTAGCAAATCTGTATGCACACTGAGATGACAGAAGACTGGGCTACAATTCCTCTTCCCCAGATACTCCCTATCTTTGTTAGTTAGACTATCAACTCGAGTTCAAGAGCCAGAAACCTCTCCTTTGGTCCCCAAATTTAATCATCAAGTCATAATGGTTTGAGCTCCCAAGTATTTCTTACATATGCCCTCTCTTGTCTAGGCCTATACTACAGTTCAAGCCCTTAGCTTCCCTCACCTGTACTAGTGCAGTAGGTTCTTGAAGGAATTATGAAACTTTAAGCACATAACAAACAGTATAAGGAATAGTATAATAGACATTGGGTAAACACTACCCAGCTTAAGAAATAAAACAATACCCATACAGTTGAAGTACCCCATGTAGTACTACTCCCTGACTCAAGCATCACAGAGATAGCTTCTACCTTAGCTGTGATGTCCACCATTTCCATTCATTTTTCATACTTTTCACGTGACTGTGTGTGTTCACATGCATGTATCATAAAAACCAGTCACTGCTGGGTCAATTCCGACTCATGGTGACCTCATGTATGTCAGAGTGGAACTGTGATCCACATAGTTTTCAATGGCTGATTTTTCAGAAGTTGATCAACCAGGCCTTTCTTCTAAGTCACCTTTGGAAGGACTCTAATATCCAACTTTTCAGTTAACAGCCATATATAATACTACATATAGTATTATTTTCCAAGTGTTTAAACTTTATTGAAATGCTATTTTACTCTGTATTCTTTTTTCACTCAACATTTTTTTTTGGGAGAGTTATACATGTTGGTCTGTGAGGCTTTGTTTATTTTCACAGCTGTTTGTATTCCATTATGCGATTATATCACAGTTTATCCATTCATTTGTTGATAGACAATTAGGTTGTTTCTAGTATTTCCTATTATAATTAAGGTTGGTATAAACATTCTTTTACATGCCTTCTTGGGGATTGTGCGTGACTTCTTTATATTATTTAACTAGGAGTGGCCCTGGTGAATTAAGTGATGTCACATCTTTAGCCAATATACTGTGTAGGGGCTGTACCATTTTACACCCCTACCAGCAGTAAGTATATGCATGTCTTCTGCTCGATATCGTCTATAGTGCTAGGTACTGCTGACTTCTTAATTTTTACAAAATATTCAGCTATTATATACTCATCACTCTGGTTTTAATTTGCATTTTATTGTTTGAAAGTGAGCTGAATTAACTTTAAGCGTTTTTTGGCCACTAAGATTTCTCTTGTGAATTGCCCAATTGTGGTCTTTGCTAATTTTCCATAGGTTTCTTTTCTTCTACTTAGTAACGTGTAGGTATTACTTACATATTCTGAATAACAATTATTTTCTTGCAAATATTTTCTCTTTGCCTTTGACTTGGCTTCTCACTTTCTGAATGTGGCCTCTTGATAATCAGAAGTATTTTATTTTAATGTTGTTAAATTAACCTTTTCCTTTATGACATACATGTTGCCTAAAAAGTCTTTCCTAATATGAAAGAAGCATATTTTCTTCTAAAATTTTAAAATACTACTTTTTGTATTTGTTATTGTTGTTAGGTGCCGTCAAGTCGGTTCCCACTCATAGTGACCCTACATACTACAGAATGAAATACTGTACGGAGGTTCACAATCTTCACAATCATTGTTATGCTTGAGCCCATTGTTGCAGCCACTGTGTCAGTCCCTTTCATTGAGGGTCTTCCTCTTTTTTGCTGACCCTGTACTTTACCAAGGATGATGTCCTTCTCCAGGGACTGATCCCTCCTGACAACGTGTCCAAAGTATGTAAGGTGTAGTCTCACCATCCTTGCTTCTAAGGAGCATTCTGGTTGTACTTCTTCCAAGACAGCTTTTTGTATATGGGGCATTAATTCACCAGAATTGATTGTGTATGGTATGCTGTATTGAACTGTTTTTTGATGTTTTGTAAGTAGAAAGCTATTACTGAAGAGTCTATCCTTTTCCCACTGGTCTATAATGACTACTCTGTTGTGTAAGCTCAGGTTTTCACACATATGTGGAGCTGTCTCTGAGCTCTCTATTTTGTTCCACTAGTCTAGTCCATCCCTGTGAAACACCACACTCCCTTTATCTATATAAAACCAAAACCAAACCAAACCTGTTGCTATCAAGTCAATTCTGACTCATAGCGACCCTATAGGACAGAGTAGAACTACCCCATAGGATTTCTAAGGAGTGGCTGGTGGATTCAAACTGCTGACCTTTCTGTTAGCAGTCAAGCTCTTAACCACTGTGTCACCAGGGCTCTTTTATCAATACAGCTTTATAATAATCTTGTTATCTGGTTGAGTAAATACCTGCATCTTAATCTTCATTTTCCTCTTCTTCAGGAATGTCTCTAATTCTTAGACTTTTGCATTTCCATATACTTTTTAGAATCCCTCTTTTAAGTTCCATGAAAAATATTCTGAAATTTCATGAATTTGCATACCAGTTGTGGGAGAACTGTGATATTTATGATATTTAATCTTATCCAGTACCCTGCTTTTTCTTTCTCTTTATCTTGTTATTATCAAAATAGTTATCTTTTTGAAATTATATTTTCCATTTTATAGCTGCTGGCATATAAATATATAATTTTAAATACAATATTTCTCATATCTAGTAACTCTCTGAACTCTTATTAATTGCAGTAATTTGAGTGTAGATTCATTTGAGTTTTCTGAATGAAAAACATTTTTGTCTGAGAATAATTATAGTTTTGTTGCTGTCTTTTAATTTCTTATATTTGCTTTTTTTTTTTATTTTGATAGGTAGAAGCTCTAGTTATTGTTTAAGACAGGAAGTGATAGTGAGTATTTTTGCTGATTATAATGGAAATATGTCTAAATTTCAATACTAAGTATGAAAGTTTGCAGTAAAGTGTTTTTTTTTTTTTTTTTTTTTTTAACTATATGAAAGAGGAAGTAAGAAGGTAAAGATGAGAGACATAATTGCCATGCAAATGACTATGGTGGCATTTGGTTAATGAGGTCTTCCTACCTGCTACTTCCACTCCAATGGCATATATCCACTTTCTGCTCAGTTAAACCATTTTTCTGGCAGACAAGGCTAGCTGATGGTGTAAATTCCTTATGTAACAAATGCCCCATCATGTCAATTCACTGCTTTTTTTGAAAGACTTTGTTTACTTTCATATCAGTTTATTTATTTATGGATTTCCTTAAGTAACCATTATGAAGAAATAATTATATGATAATGGGAAACAGGAATCTCACCCATGTTTTTTCCATGCCATAATTCTTAATCGTTTTCCCTCTGTCAAGTGAAAACAATTAAATTGTTCCAAAAGAAAGAGAGAGAACAATTTCCTGATTTGACATCAGTAAGCTCTCCAATATTCTTTTTTTTTCCCCTTTAAAGCAAAAAGGAAGTTTTATTCAGCGTATATTCAAAGGGGCAAAAGTGGGAAACGGACAAGCATGCTGCCAGAGCCATGTCTGCCTGAGTCCAAGGAAATACAACAGAACGAACAAAAGTGGGAAAACGGACAAACATACTGCTAGAGCCACCTCTGCCCAAGTCGAAAGAATATTACTGAATAGGCAAGAATGGGAAAATGGACAAGCATGCTGCCACAGCCATGTCTGCCCAAGTCCCTCTCCAATATTCTTAATCTCATTTTCAAAGTCCCCTTGTCTGTCTAACTAAATAGAAACCTGGTTTTTTTTTTTTTTTTTTTTTTTGAGTTCTTTTCACCCGAAGCCCAGTCAAAAGTGGCCTCCAATCTTTTACTCTCTCTTGCATGTGTGTATCCTTTGCTTCCTTCTAGTTCACCCTCCTCATCAGCCTTCTTGCCTTTCTTTACTTTTTGTTATAATAATCTACTGACCTCATAATTATTTTCTCCTACTTAGCAAATACATTAATATCTGCATCACAGCATACCTCATCCTTGCGCTTTCTCTCCACTCAAACTTCTATCATCACCCTGATTTAAACTTAACTAGGAGCCCTGGTGGCACAATGGTTAAGCACTCAGTTGCTAACGGAAAGTTTGGCAGTTCAAACCCATCAGGACAAAAGACCTGGTGATATGCTTCCATAAACATTACAAGCTATGAAGCCGTATGGGGCAGTTCTACCCTGTTCTAGAGCGTCACTATGTGTTGGAATTGACTCAACGACACACACAACAACAACCCAGACAGTGCTCTGCTCTCTCAGTTCCTTGATTTCTCAAGTATCTCCACTTCCAGACTTCCACATTCTCAGTGAGACCTCCTGTCCAGGACATTCTCTCTGTATCAGCCTCTGCTTGACTTCATTTTATATGTGTATGTTTGTGTGTCTACTTAGATTCATCTTCAGAAATGATAAACACTTTCCTGTGGAAAAAGTTTTTCTTCCTTGCTACCCTCTCCTTCTGAAACACCAATCTGGAAAACTTGTCAACCTCTATGAACCCAAATATCTGAATAATTTGTGCATCACTGGAAAAAAAAAAGAGTATAGTACAATTCAGTTTGTATTTCAATAAATATTTGAAAATGCTTGAGAAAGCACAATAAATATTTAAGCACCTACTCTGTGCCAGACACTGATACATACACCAGGTGTACATGTGATAAACAAGAAAAGACAAAGTGTACGTCACAAACTACACATCCATTGAATAGCCTATATGTGTATCCTATTTAGAGATGCATATATTCATTATCAAACTAAATTTATCTAATACCAATACAATGATCAACATTTTTAAGAACCAGTCAAGTTTATTCTATAGTTCCTAGGAAAAATAAACAAAATGATAGCAAAGAAAAAACAGTGAAAGGTTACAACAATAAGAGAGTGGGAATACTAGCCCCACCAGATATTAAAATATGATACAAAGTCAAGCTCATCTTCTTTACACCAACCCTTCTCCCATTGCCTCTGATTTCCTGAACATTTTGACACTGTATGAGCCATTTCCTCCCAATATATGATACATACTTGGGGAAAAAAGTTGGGAGCCTTTGAATTAAATTGAAATTTAAAAAATCAATTTACATTATTTGTATACAAGAGTTTGTGAACTATCATACTTTATGATATATATACAGTAAAACTTGTGAAAGCTGGAACCTATGTAAGGCAGAAACCTGTCAGAGTGGGAAATACATATATTTTCCACTAAAACAAGCAATAGAAAAGTGGTAAGAATGTACTCAAAGTAGGAAAACTTGTGAGACCTGGAGTCAAGCTTCGGTTCTCACAGATTTCATTGTACATAGAAGGCTAAAAGAAGAACAGAAAAATGTAATAGTAATTTTTTTCTGAATTTTGAATTTCGAGGTATTTTACTTTGCTCATTTATACTTTATGAACTTTCTGTAGCAATCAAGTATTACTTATTAAAAAATAACTATTTTTTATACACGTGAAACTAAAATATATGAGAAACATTAATAATAAGTGTTTAGTGCATAATCTGAGAAATAAACAGAATCTTGCAATGTTGCCTTTTGTCATTCCATGGATAAATACAACCAAAAAAAATGAATTTACATTATATATTGAATTTATGGTACTAATTTGAGCTCTTAAATATGCAAATGAAGAATAGACTAATTCAAGATTAACAGAATTCAATAGTCATAATTCATGAATAGTTAACAATCCTATGATCATCAGAGACAAAATATAATATGCATATTTTAAAAATAATTGTAACTTTATAATTCTTCATATAATTAGCCTATACCAAAGAGCATGGAATAATGCTATTAAAATTATATTTTGTAAGTTATCTGCATATTTACTTAGGACTATTGTTCTTCGTGCTCAATTAGAATTTGTTGAAAATTTACCCATATTTCGTATACACTTGGCTTTATGAAATTAAATAAAAAAATTATAACATACTTTGGAATCCTCAAAAGTAGCATGTGCCCACACAATGCAACCTGGCAAATAAATTTTTTTCTTACCATATAGGCCCTTAAGTATTATTTTTCACAATTAAAAACACACTCTGTTTGTCCCGCCTAGAGAAATCTAATCATTATTTTAACCCTTTTGCAGGCTAGAAGGAAGAATCAAGCATATTTTATAACCAAATTGTAACCACATAATTTGGAGCACTAGGGTATAAAATATGATTTTACAAACATTACTCTGACAGTTGAAGACTCAGGGTCCTGGGAGTTCTCCCGACAATTCTGTGGACTGGATGTTGGAGGTTGTTATTTTTGCTCGGCATCAGTTTTACATTCTCCAGTTACAGCCTTTACATATATCATGTTGCCCTGTGCCAAAAAAAGCAGATAATTCTGAACTTTTGTTTGTGGATAGATACCATGTTCGTTATTTAGAGAGGTAAAGTAGATTCTCTTATATACGGTATTATTCAAGTATTCCCAGTAACTAATATCCAGTATATACTAACTTTAGCAACAAATACAGTGAAATTCTCATTCTCAGTTATGGATTACTCTATCTCAAGGCAATAGGTGATTAGGGAAAAGCAACTCTTTTTGTGTTATGGATTGAATTGTGATTATCAAATGTAATGTGGCAAAGAGAGAGAAGAGAAATAGCAGAGGAGGTCTGCGCAGGAGGCTTAGGTGATACTGTCAGAACAGTGCTATCCTGAAAGGTCAGTGTGCTTAGTGGCAGGAAGAAAAGACAGAAGGAAAAAAGAGGAGAGGAAAGCAAACCACACAACACAAATACTATCCTTCGAGGAGACAACTGCACTCGCGAAAAAAGTATTGCTTCTATTTACATTGAGACCAGCATATGTCCATCTCAGCTTATCTGATGACCAAAGCTAACCGTATCATTAATAATTTCTAGTTCAAGAAACCCACTCTTTCAATGCTTTCTTGAATATTGACCTAGTAAGATACTAGGCGACTAATGGGACTTTACATTAAGTGATTGCTCATGAAGCTAAAGTACACATAATATTTTATATGTATTACCTCATTTGATATTCACAACTCTATGGAGGTGTTTTTTTTTTTTTTTTTTTTTTTACAGGTAAGTAAACAAGTTTTGAGAGGTGAAACGGTTTGCTCAGTGCCACATAACAAATAATGCAAGCCCCAGAATTTGAATCTTAAAATAAAATAAATTTATTTAGCCATTTTGTTTTGGAACTTCTTAAAGCTCATTAGGTTAAAAAAAAAATTTACTAGCTCTCCTTGTGCAATCCTCCACTATTCCCACTCACCTAATTTTTTTCTTTCTGTGAATAATAGTCTCCCTGTTATCGAGACCACAAACCAAATCTCCTCTTTTTAGACACTCTTTTGTTGTTCCATAGCCACGGGTGGATTATCCAATAGGCAAGGTAAGCATGGTGCTTACCTTCCTTACCAGATCGTCAGTAATGAACAGTTTCCAAGATGCAGGGAAATCCATGTGAAATTGATCACTACCGATTAGTAAGTAAGCACAAGTAAGCCCATGCTTACCTTGCTTACTGGGTCATCTGCCCCTCTCAGGGATTATAAATTTGAAAAGAGGCTTTGATTTAGCAGGAAGTTGCTGTGGGGTTGGGAAAGAGACAGATGTCCATCATACCTAGAAGAAGAATCTTTGATGTTGTGAAAAAAAATGTAAAAATTGTTCACTACAGATTTTACTTGGATCTACATTCAACACCAATGGAAGCAGCAGCCAAGAAATCAAACAACACATTGCACTGGGAAAATCTGCTGTAAAAGATCTCTTCTAAAATGTTAAAAAGCAAAGATGTCACTTTAAGGACTAAGGTGCACCTGACCCACGCCTGAGCTGTTTTCAGTCACCTCATATGAATGTGGAAGTTGGACAATGAATAAGAAAGACAGAAGAATTGATGTCTTTGAATTATGGTGTTGGCAAAGAATATTGAATGTACCATGGACTGCCAGGAGAGCAAACAAATCTGTCTTGGAGGAAGTACAGCCAGAATGCTAGTTGTAAGTGAGAATGGCGAGACTTCGTCTCACATACTTTGGACATGTTATCAGGAGGGATCAGTCCCTGAAGAAAGACATCATGCTTGGTAGAGTAGAGCATCAGCAAAAAAGGGGAAGACCCACAAGGAGATGGATTGACACAGTGGCTGCAACAAAAGGCTCAGGCATAACAATGATTGGGAGAATGGTTCAGGACTGGGCATCATTTTGTTCTATTGTATATAGGGTCACTACGAGTCGGAACTGACTCGACGGCACCTAACAACAACACAACACAGATGATCTGGTAAGCAAAGTAAACATTGTGCTTACCTTGCCTATTGGATACTCTACCCCCATCCATAGCACACTTCTTAAGCATACCTCCGTTAGCGTTTGCATTACTTTATGTTGTGATTAACTTACCATTTTTATTTTGGCTAGATCTTATAAGCCCACTAGCTCTAGTTTAAAAATTCCGTGGGAAACACTCTGCTTAGATCACTTACCACCATTTGGGAAGCCATTTAAGTCGTGGTGGAGAAGGACTATGAATTTCCCATTCAGACCACATATTTGTGGAAACATGGAGCGAGGGAGAGATTTCCCGAAGACAAAGAGCACAACTAAGACATGTCCACTGAGAGATCTTTTTGTGCCAAGAAGCCTGTCCAATTTGTGTTTACTTCAGAAAGCATCATATAAGAAGTGACAGTTGAGTGAATTTTAGAGATGAAGAGGTTATAAAGGCAAGAATAGTAGGGGTATGTTCATTGCAAAGAGATTCGAGTGTGTAGCCCCAGCTCAATCTTAAAACTTAAAATTATATGTGTTCAGTACGTATGCTTTATGTGGAAGTAAACGTTCTACAACTCTTTGGTATTCTCTGATATTTTAATTTTTGCCTCAAACCACATGTGAGAAAAAACGTATCTTTTGCAACCCTTTGTATCCCTTGGACTTTTCCACCCATGGAAGGCAAGGCACATAATCCCATCTTTATTTCAAAAGCTTACTAGCCTCTGACACATATGGATAGATAAGGGGTGTGTTATAAAATAGAGATGTAGCTGAGTCAAGTGCTATGAGCATTAAAGGTAATTTTCTGATCTGAGGTTTTTTTTCAAAAATAAAATGTACAAACTGAGGTAGAAATTTGCTGGTCTAGAAAGGAGGTTGTAAGTGAATTATTTCTGCCCAAACGCAGAGAGGTGGTAATTCATAGTGGAAAAAAAAATAGAGGATTTAAATTCAGGAAGAACTCTTATCCACTATTGGACTTTCCCTTTAGTAACTGTGATAACGTGTTCAATTATTTATCCATTCTAAGCCTATATCTTCATTGGTGAAATTAAAATAATAATACTTGCCATACAGTTTTTGAGACTAAATTATGTAATATATACAAAAATATGTAGGATGCTGTCACAGGTGCTAAAAAAAAACAGGGGAGATATTTTGGAGTATCGCTGAAACTTAACTGTCTTTATGTGTAAAAGAACATAGGTATCATGTTATCTATAGTGAAATCTGATATAATAAAATATTATTAACTTAACCAAATAGATGAAGCTGTATTGTGGTTGGGACATTAACAGTAGAAATTACTAACACATGTTTGACTTCTGCTACAGGAAAGATAAAACAAAACCTTACAGGTAGCACAGAGATTTTGGTCTTTTTATAGCCGTATAGAAGTTTTGACAAATTACAGCCAGTTAAGGAAACTTAACGATGAATTAATTATTTGGAATTTAAAAAATATACATTAGCTTTATTGAAACATAATGTACAATTCTCCCATGTAAATGTACATTTAATGAATTGAAAAATGTGTACAGTTGTGTAACCACCACCACAATAATAATACAGAACATTTTCATCACCCAAAATATTCTCTCATGCCTTGTGCAATCTCCTTCCCCACCCCCATCCCTGACAGCTACTGGTCTGACTTCTCTCACTATAGTTGTATCTTTTCTAGAATGGGATCATTTCATACGTAATGTTTCCTGCCTAACTTCTTTCAGTTAGTGTGAAACTTTAGAGATTCATTCATGTAGTTTACATCAGTAGTTCTTTACTTTGATGATATCTGTATGGGTCAATTTCTGAACTCTACAATGTCCCATTGAGGTATATGGCTATTCTTACGTCAATGCTATTGTTGTTGTTGTTGTTGTTAGCTGCCGTCGAGTCAGTTCCAACTGATAGCAACCTTATGTACCACAGAACCAAACACTGCCTGGTTTTGCACCGTGCTCACAACCCTTGTTATGCTTGAGCCAATTGCTGCAGCAATCGTATCAATCCATTGCACTGAGGGTCTTCCTCTTCTTTGCTGACGCTTTACTTTACCAAGCAAGATGTCCTTTTCCAGGGACTGATCCCTCCTGACAACATGGCCAAAGTACGTAAGACAGAGTCTCATTTTCCTTACTTCTAAGAATCATTCTGGTTGTATTTCTTCCAAGACAGATTTCTTTGTTCTTTTGGAAGTCCGTGGTATATTTAATATTCTTTGCCAACGCCACAATTCAAAGTCATCAATTCTTCTTCAGTCTTCCTTATTCATTGTGCAGCTTTTACTGAAAATACCATGGCTTGGATCAGGCGCGCCTTAGTCTTCAAGGTGACATCTTTGCTTTTCAACACTTTAAAGAGGTCTTTTGCAGCAGATTTGCCCAATGCAATGCGTCTTTTGATTTCTTGACTGCTGCTTCCATGGGTGTTGATTGTGGATCCAAGTAAAATAAAATCCTTGATAACATCAATCTTTTCTCCATTTATCATGATGTTGCTAATTGGTCTAGTTGTGAGGATTTTAGTTTTCTTTATGTTGAGGTGTAATCCACACTGAAGGCTGTGGTATTCGATATTATCAGTAAAAGCTTCAAGTCTTCTTCACTTTCAGCAAACAAGGTTGTGTCATCTGCATAACTCGGTTGTTAATGAGTCTTCCCCCAATCCTGATGTCCCATTCTTCTTCATATAGTCCGTCTTCTTGGATTAGTTTCTCAGCATACAGATTGAATAGGTATGGTGAAAGGATACAACCCTGACACACACCTTTCCTCGCTTTAAACCACACCGTATCCCCTGGTTCTATCTGAACAACTGCCTCTTGATCTATGTACACGTTTCTCATGAGCACAATTAACTGTTCCAGAATTCCCATTCTTTGAAATATGATACATAGTTTGTTATGATCCACACAGTCAAATGCCTTTGCATAGTCAATAAAACACAGGTAAACATCTTTTACGGTATTCTCTGCTTTCAGCCAGGATCCAGCTGACATCAGCAATGATATCTCTGGTTCCACATCCCCTTCTGAATCTGGCCTGAACTTCCAGCAGTTCCCTGTTGATACACTGCTGCAGCTGCTTTTGAATTCTCCTCAGCATCTTCAATGCTACAGCGTATGACTTATAATAAACCAGCTGCCATCAAGTCTACTTCGAGTCATGGTGACCCTATGTGTGTCAGAGTAGAACTGTGTTCCATAGAGTTTCCAATGACTGATTTTTTGGAAGACGATTCTTCTGAGACACCTCTAGATAAACTCAAACCTCTGATCTTTTGGTTAGCAGCTGAGTGTGTTCACCTTTTGCACCACTCAGGGACTCCCCTAATTACTATAGTTTTATTATAAATCTTAAAATCAGATGTGTAAGTAATCCATCTTTATTCTTTTCCAACCTTTTTTTTTCTGGATGTCTAGGTTCTTTGCATTTTAATATACTTTTTAAAATCAGCTTGTTAATATTGAGAAATGAGCCTTCTGGGAATTAAAATGGATTTTGATTGAAGCTATAGATCATTTGTAGAGAACTGTAGAGAATTGGCTTCTTAATAATATTGAGTCTTTTAATTCAGGAACATGGTATCTCCATTTTTTAGGAGCCCTGGTGGGGCAGTGGTTAAGCACTCAACTGCTAGCCAAAAAGGTACTGGTTCAGACTTCCGGGCAACATGGCTCTCTAGGCAGAAGCACCACACCGTCCCTCCACAGCAAAGATCAGAAAAACTAAGCCAAACAGAGAAAACAGCAATCCTGAAACACTAGGCATCAAATGAAGAGATAAAGAACTCAGCCAAACACCAAATAGAATAAGAAACTGACAGAAAAAAGAGACCAAGGAGAGATACGTGCAGAGGTCCACTATCAGCTAACGCAGCATGTATGGGCCATCTTGGACTCTTATCAGAGACCAGTGAACAGTGCGTATGAGAAAGCAGCTACACAGAGCCTCCAGTAGGAGACAGAACAACCGGTAACCAGCGATATATGCTTTCCTACCCTCCACTATTCTTCACCCCCACTTGGCTTCCTCTACTTCCTGCGACCACAGTCTCTTGGCCAGGAAGCACCGGCTGCTTGGATTCCACCCACTTGCACTGGCCGACTCCTTGAGTGCCATTTGTTGGCTGCTGGTGTTGCTTTTCTCTGCTTCTTTTGATTTCTTCTTTACCTCTCACCACCTCCCCCTCCTTTCTCTCAAATACCTGGCTCTGTGTGCCATCTTTGCTTCTTCCTGAAAGGCTGTGAAACTCCGCTCAAATGTGAAACTGCTTCCCAGGCCGTGCTGCCATGGTGGTGGGATCCTGGAGCTTTTTTTTGGTTTGTTAGTTCTGAATTGTTTGTTTGGTTTCTTTATCTTTTCTCAAATTGGGAGCCAATTCTAGCTGGACAGTACTGCGCAGCTTGGGACCTACCCACTCACTTTGCCCAGATGTGCAGAGGGATTCCCTGAGGGCATTTCTTTTTTTGTGTTTTTTTCTGTTTTTTTGGGGTGGTTTCTTGTTCTTTTTTAAAATTTGTTTTGTTTTCTTTTTCCTCTTTTTCCCTTTTTGTCTTTCTTCATTACTCAGTTTCTCATCTCTCTATACTTTCTTTCTCTTCCTGTTCTGAATACCTGGTGCTGAGTGACACCTCTACACCTTCTAGCCAGGCTGTACTTCAAAGCTTGGGATCAACCTCTCCAGACCTTGTAGACCCACCAGTGGGATCCCTGGGAACTTTTCTTTTCTTTATTTTCCTAATTTTTATTTATTCATTGTTTCTTTTTTTCTTCTTCTTCTCCTTTTTGTTTCTCTCAATTTAGTAGTCTCTAATCTCTCCACTCCAATGGTAATCTCCCCTACCATTCATGTTTGTTTGTTTGTATGCTTTTGGCTTCTGTTCCTCTCCCCTCTCTCTCTTCTCTCCCGTACCCATCTTGGCTCCACACATCAGAATCTCTACCCACCATCCTGCCTCCTGGCACCGTGTGCTTAACATCACACCACCAAGCAGCACAGGGAAGGCCTACTGGAACCTGTCCGGCACTGATTACTGGCCCGCCCTGGTGGCCATATTAAGTGTCACAAAAAAACAATCCCAGCAATTCTTCTTCAGCTAGACCTGCCCTGCTATACTATATCTGAGCGACTGGCCCTGCCAACTGGAGAGGGAGGTGAAAAGTATCATGCCCACAGACAAGCAAACAACAAATAACACACAACCCGCCTGCTCAGAAACAGCCAAATTGAAAAAAAAAAAGGACGAAACAAACAAATCTACAATCATCAATGAGAAAAATAACTACTGAATGTCTGGAAGACAGCAGACTATACTGAAACATTTACAAAAACAGGACAGGATGGTTCAAGTATACGTCAAAAATAAAACACCAAATGACATTCCAGTAGAAGAAAAGTCACCAAAACTACCTGATAGGTAATTCAAAACTCTAATACTCATAATTATCCAAGGCTTGAAGCAAAAAAGCAGACAAAAATGAGGAAAAAATAGACAAATTCATGGAAAAGGCAGAAAAACTCATGGAAAATACAGACCAAAAAAATGGAAGAATTCAGGAAAATAATGCAGGAACAAAATGCTAAAATAAATTCACAACTAGAAATCACAGGAAAACAACAATTAGAAATCCAAAAGATAAACAGCAAGATTTCATAAATGAACAGTGTCTTAGAAGGGATGACGACCAGATTTGAAATGGTGGAAGACAGGATCAGCGAAATTGAAGACAAACAATTGGATACAACTATTTTTGAGGAAAAATCAGAAAAACGAATGAACAAAAATGAAGAGACCCTGAGAATTATGTGGGATACAATCAAAAGCAAACTTTTGCTAGTGATCAGAGGTCCAGAACAGGGGGAGAAAACAGAAAAGACAGAGAGGATCATAGAAGAACTTCTGACAGAAAACTTCCCCAATATCATGAAAGATGAAAAGCTGGCCATCCAAGAAGCTCAACAAACCCCATATAGAATAGATCTAAAAAGAAAATCACCAAGGCATGTCATAATCACACTCACCAAAACCAAAGACAAACAAAGAATCCTGAGACCAGCTCAAGAAAAACAAAAAGTCACATACAGAGGAGAAACAATAATACTGAGCTCAGATTATTTGACAGAAACCATGAAGACAAGAAGGCAATGGGATGATATATATAAATCTTGAAAGAAAAAAATTGCCAGTGAAGAATAATATATCCTGCAAAGCTCTCATTCAAATATGATGGTGAAATTAGGTCATTTCCAGATAAAAAGCAATTAAGAGAATAAGTAAAAACCAAAACAAATTTACAAGAATTATTAAAGGGAGTTCTTCGATCTGAGAACAAACAACCTCAGCTCACAGGCTGAATCTAGGACACGGGATCGAACCAGCCAGATACAAATCTAGGAAATGAACTCTCAAGGACTATCCAAAACCAAAAGAAATACAACAGGGAATCAGAGAAGTTAATCTGTAAATGGCAGCAACATCAGAATAATAAATGAAGGAATAAATGGCGTAGGTATAGAACCTTCTAATGGAGAGGAAGGCAAGGTGATACCAAGTAATAATAGACTGCTTCAAACTTAGAAAGATAAAAGTAAATTTCACAGTAACCACAAAGAAAGTTAATAAACCTACTCATAAAAATAAAGAGGAAAAACATAAAGTCTCAGTAAAAACAAAACCTATGAAAACAAAAGAAATGAAAAAAAAAAAATCCACAAACAAAGAAATTCAACACAGGAGAATAAGAAGAACAAAAAAAAGTCAGCACCACAAAAATAAGCACTACAAAATGACAGCAATAAAATCACATCTGTCAATAATTACACTGAATGTAAATGGCATAAATGCACCCATAAAGAGAAGGAGAGTGACAGAATGGATAAAAACACAGGATCCATCAATATGCTGTCTACAAGAGACACGTCTTAGAAACAAAGACGTGAATTTATTAAAAGTTAAAGGTTGGAAAAATACATCAAGCAAACAACTACCAAAAAAGAGCAGGAGTGGCAATACTAATCTCAGATAAAATAGATTTTAAAACAAAACCCACCATAAAAGATAAAGAAGGACACTATATAATTATTAAGGGGATGATCCATCATGAAGACATAACCATAATAAACATCTACGCACCCAATGACAGGGCTCCAAAATACATAAAACAAACTCTAACAACACTGAAAAGAGAAATTGACAGTTCCCCAATAATAGTAGGCAACTTCAACACACCACTCTCAGTAAAGGACAGAACATCTAAAAAGAAAATCAGCAAAGATGCAAAAGACATAAAGGGCACAATCAGCCAACTTAACCTCATACACATATATAGACCACTCCATCCAACAGCTGCAAAGTACACATTCTTTTCCAGTGCACATGGAATGCTCTCCAGAATAAACCACATCTTAGGCCACAGAGCAATCCTCAACAAGATCCAAAACATTGAGATAATTCAAAGTATCTTCTTTGACCACAATGCCATCAAGGTAGAAAATAACTACAGAAAGAGCAAGGAAGAAAAATCAATTAAATGGAAACTGAACAATACCCTGCTTACACACCACTGGGTAATAGAAGAAATCAGAGATGGAATCAAAAAATTCCTAGAATAAAATGAGAATGAAAGCACATCATACCAAAACCTTTGGGACACAACAAAAGAAGTCATCAGAGGACAGTTTATAGCAATAGATGCACACATCAAAAAACAAGAAAAGGAAAAAATCAAAACATTAAGTACACAACTCAAACAAATAGAAAGAGAAGAGCAAAAAAAGGCCACAGCCAACAGAAGAAAGGAAATAATCAAGATCACAGCAGAAATAAATGAAATAGATAATATAAAAACAAAGAAAGAATCAACAAAACCAAAAGTTGGTTCTTGGAAAGAATCAACAAAATCGACAAACCACTGGCCAGACTGACAAAAGAAAAACCGGAAAGCATGCAAATAACCCAAGTAAGAAATGAAATGGGGGACATTACAACAGACCCAACTGAAATAAAAAGGACCATAACAGCATATTATGAAAAACTATACTCCAACAAATTTGAAAACCTAGAGGAAATGGGTAAGTTTCTAGAAACACACTACCTACCAAAACTACAACAAAGTTATGTTGAAAATCTGAACAGACCCATAACAAGAGAAGAGATTGAAAATGTTATAAAAAAAAAAAACCCCAACAAAGAAAAGCCCTGGCCCAGATGGCTTCACTGGCGAATTCTACCAAACACTCAGAGAAAAGCTTGTACCAGTACTACTCAAGCTATTTCAGAGCAAAGAAAAGGAAGCAACACTTCCAAAATCATTCTATGAAGCCAGCATAACTCTGATACCAAAACCAGGCAAAGACACTGCAAAAAAAGAAAATCACAGACCAATATCTCTCATGAATGTAGATGAAAAAATTCTCAACAAAATTCTGGTGAATAGAATTCAACATCATATCAAAAAATTAATCCACCACGACCAAGTAGGATTCATACCAGGTGTGCAAGGATGGTTCAACATTAGAAAATCAATCAACGTAATCAATGTAAATAAAAGTAAAGAATCACATGATCATCTCAATAGTAACAGACTGCTTCAAACTTAGAAAGATAAGGGTAAATTTCATGGTAACCACAAAGAAAGTTGATAAACATACTGATAAAAATAAAGCAGAGAACCATAAAGTCTCAGTAAAAACAGAACTTACAAAAACAAAACAAATGAAAAAAAATCCATAAAGAAAAGGAATTCAGCACAGGAGAGTAAGAGAACAAAACTGGAGGACATTATGCTGAGTGAAATAAGTCAATCACAAAAGGACAAATATTGTATGAGACCTCTACTGTATAACTCATGTAAAAGTTTACACACAAAAAAACAATCTTTGTTGGTTACGAGGGATGGGAGGAGTTGGAGGGAACTAAAAAGATAAGTGGTAACTTTGGTGAAGGGTAAGACAGTACACATTACTGGGGAAGCCAGCACAGCTTGTACAAGGAAAGGTCATGGAAGCTCCATAGACACATCCAAACACCCTGAGGGACTGAGTTGCTGGGCAGAGGGCTGTGGAGACCATGGTCTCAGGGAACATCTAGCTCAATTGGCATAAGACAGTTTATAAAGACAATGTTCTACATTCTACCTTGGTGAGTAGCATCTGGGGTCTTAAAAGCCTGTGAGGAGCCATCTAAGATACTCCACTTGTCTTACCCCTTCAGGAGCAAGGGAAAATGAAGAGAACAAGAAACAAGGAAAAGATCAGTCCAAAGTACTAATGGACCACAGCTACCACGGCCTCCACCAGACTGAGTCCAGTACAGCTAGATGGTGCCTGGCTACCCCCACTCACCGATCTGACCGGGATCACAATAGAGGTTCCTGGACAGAGCTGGAAAAGGATGTAGAACAGAATTCTAACTCACAAAAAAAGACCATCTTTACTGGCCTGACTGAAGAAACCCCGAGAGTACGGCCCCCAGACACCGTTTTAGCTCAGTGGTGGAGCCCCTCCCGAAATTCACCATTAAGGCAGGGATTGGACAGCCTTATAAAACAAAACAGGACTAATGAGGCACAGCAGTCCAGGGACAAGGACTAGAAGCTAGGAGGGGACAGGAAAGCTGGTGATAGGGAAACCAAGGTTGAGAAGGGACAGTGTTTACATGTTGTGGGGATGTTAACCATTGTCATAGGGCAATATGTGTACTAACTGCTTAATGAGAAACTATTTGTATTGCAAACCTTGAAGTAAGGTTAAAAAAAAAATGAATTATGTATGTGAGATCAAATTGACAACAGCAACTCAAAAGGTTTGGTGGGAACCCTAGGGGGCAGTGAGTTGAAGATAATGGTGTTGGAATAATTTGGAAAAGGATAGTGAGAATAGCAGCACAACTGGAAGAATGTAATCGATGTCACTGAATTGTACATGTAGAAACTTTCAAAATGGTGTAAGTTTGGCTGTGTATATTTTCACCAAAATAAGATCTTCAAGGTCGAGAAGGGAGAGTGTTGACATGTCGTGGGGTTGTTAACCGATGTCATAAAACAATGTGTCCTGACTGTTAAATGAGAAACTATTATTCTGTAAACCTTCATCTAAAGTACAATAAAAAGATTTAAAAAAAGAAAACAAAAATTCTCGCAACTGGACCAATAAGCAACACCATGATAAACGGAGAAAATATTCAGGTTGTCAAGGATTTAATTTTACTTGGATCCATAATCAACAGCCATGGAAGCAGCAGTCAAGAAATCAAATGCTGTATTGCAATGGGCAAATATGCTGCAAGATATCTCTTTAAAGTGTTGAAAAGCAAAGATATCGCTTTGAGGACAAAAGTGCCCCTGACACAAGCCATGATATTTTCAATTGCCTCATATGCACCTGAAAGCTGGACAATGGATAAGGAAGACTGAAGAAGAACTGATATCTTTGAATTATAGTGTTGGCAAAGAATATTGTGAATATACTATGAATTTCCAGAAGAACAACCAAATCTGTCTTGGAGGAAGTATAGCCAGAATGTTCCTTAGAAGCGAGGATGGTGAAACTTTGTCTATTTTACTCTGGACATGTTATCAAGAGAGACCAGTCCCTGGAGAAGGATATCATGCTTGGTAAAGTGAAGGGTCATGGAAAAAGAGGAGGACCCTCAACAAAACGGATTGACACAGTGGCTCCAACAATGGGCTCAAGCATAGAAAATATTGTGAGGATGGAGCAGGACCAGGCAGTGTTTCGTTCTGTTGTATACAGTGTCACTATGAGTCAGAACCAACTCAAAGGTGCCTAACAACAACAACTTGGCTATAGGTCATTAAATAAATAATTGAAAAGCCTTATGCAAATATAATTGCTTCTCAGCGAAATTTTTAATAATATATGGGATCATCTGCTACTCCTAAAGAATATATTTTTGTGATATAATTGGTTCACTGTGGTTTAAATTCGTAGTTGACTAATAGAGATTTCTTGTTAAATGTTTTGCAACATGACTGATATAAATTTTTGTTTGTTTGTTTTCCTATATGAATTCTAAGTGTTGTCCATTTTACCATGGTCAGTTAAAGTTAAAGATATTA
Organism: Dugong dugon; assembly: GCA_030035585.1. NCBI lineage: Eukaryota > Metazoa > Chordata > Mammalia > Sirenia > Dugongidae > Dugong > Dugong dugon. Next base: position 51,226,180 of record CM057465.1, read on the forward strand.
AAAAACAGTTCAATAGATATTGAGTGCTGAACCCAGCATGTTGTAAGAAAGTTGTTTTATGTATTTTTATAGTCCTTCCACATGTGTTGGTCAATTATAGATATTACAAATCAAACCAGACTAATGGAACACACTGAAATGCAAAGTACAAAGCTAACCAATCTAAACCCAGATAATAATTAATAAGAAAGGAGGCCTGAGATTTTTTATTTTTATTTTTAGTGTTTTTCAATTTCAATAGAATAATCAGCTTTGACAATAATTAATGAAAAAAAGAAAAAATTGTTCTTTTTTCTTTTTAAATCTTAAATTCCAATAGAAAATTAATAAAGTAGGGTTAACTTTAAGATTATAATTATCTAGTTCATTAGATGATTTTCCAGTATAATATTGGAGGCCAGCCATTATTATTTCATTAATAACTTCTCTGCCAATAACTCAGTGCTAGTATCAGTTTCTTTCCTATCTGTAATCAAATGATTCATTCATTTGTTCATAATTTATATATAAACTCTAGTTCAATTTGATAATAAATATTTGAGAAAAACTGAACAAATTACATATGCTCATTAAGTTATACCAGAGACATAATCCTTTAATGACAAACAAATCTTCAATAGAAGATGCTTGGATATTTAAAGGCATGAACCATATTGAAACTATTTAATTGAAAGTGCAGAAACAGTCTTAAAAACAGATAGATGGTTTAAAAAAATAACTCTCCATAATCTTAATGTAGGTTTTTTTAAATTGAGATTTCAAACTCAATTGAACTTTAAAGTTTCGTCTTTTCATTTCTCATTTTGTTGGGAAAAAAATGTATATTTGTCGGTCAATAGTGGATTGTTTAAATCGTTATGGAACACCCATACATGCAGACCTTAAAAACTGGAAAGAAAATGCCTTGTTGTTGTTGTTAGGTGCAATTTAGTTGATTCTGACTCATAGGGACCCTGCGCGTCAGAGTGCCCCATGAGGTTTTCTTGGCTGTGCCAATGTTATTTAAGGGAAAATAGTACAGCAGCATGTGTGATATGATGCGATTTTAGTTTCAAAACATTTACCTGTGTTTTCATTGATCTGCTTATATATCTATTATTTGTGTTTATCTATATGTAATGCAAACAAAGGGGAAGGAAAAAAAAAATCCTGGAGGAAGACAGAGGTGAGAGATGGGTTTGTGGGAGTCTGGGCAGAGAAAAAAATTTAAGGAGACTTTTATTTTCTACTTCATGTAGTTAAGTGTAATTTGAATACTTTTTACAAGCCAGTGTTACTTTTATAATACGAAAATTTCATATTTAGAAAAGCAAAATGGAATAAAAGATGTTTATTGTAGCTTTCTGTAATCCTGGGGTCTGAACCAGCTGACATCTGGAAACCATCAGGATGCTCTTTCCTTTAAAGTTATAAATAATATTAAACAATAAGTGATTCTGAATGCAATACAAGGTAGAGGAATCAGAGCCACATGAAACTGATATTTATTGTCTGTGTTCAAAGATGTGTCAGGGGAGCACTATGACAGTGGAGAGAAGGAACTCTCGAGGAAGAGGGTAAAATTACTCACAACAAATAGGATCAAGTGTGGTTTTCTCTGAGGGAGTTGTGGAGAAGAGATAAGATTGAGTAGGCTTCAGGATTTACTACCCTCAAAGGCAGCCCGCCAGTTCTACTTAATTTAATTGGCAAAGTACCCAGCACTGAATACATTGTCTTGGGTTGTCATGGGGCAATCCCAAGCAATGCAGTTAGTTGATGCCTTTCTTTATTTACCAGTTGAATTTACATAATTTCACTTACAGTCCAGAAGGCCTTTCTAAGCTCTTAATAGGTAGAAAATTATGGAAGTTAAAATTGAAAATGATTAATGTTCTTTACTTTGATTTATTCAAGATGCCATAACAGAATTTTTCAGTCATCACTTTGCACGATTTCTCCAAAGACTACATAGGCTTCCAATCCAAAGGCATGATCCTATGTTTCTGTTTCTATAGACTAACTAGGCTCTCATCATGCTTCCTCTCACTCCTCTCTTCTCCTGACAATGTTGACATGATCCTCCTCCAGGCCTCAGTATACTCCAAACCATAATCCGAAGTGTGGGGTAGACATAATTTCTTTTTAGTGTCCAGTTTCCCAGTTCTTCATCTTAGTAGTGTCCCCTCCCCTGCATTTCCCAAACACTCATTAACTGTAGAGTTTTGCCCCCAGTTCTATGCCATATGCCACCGGATTGCAGAAGGAGGTCCATATCTGGCTGGTAGATGTGACAGATGAGTTTTACTTGGAATGGGAGTTTTTTCTCTTTTTCTTTTAGTAGAGCAAAAATTTGAACATCAGAATATTTAACATAAAAAAGTCTTCTGATTTCTTTTGTGCGGTGGTAATTGGAAAGTAAACAGGCATCAGACATAAAATGTGCCATTACTTGGCGCCATTCTTTGACCTGGCAACAATTGTATGAGGCTGACTAGCACTCACTCTCTTTATAGACTATTTCATCATTACTCCCTCTTGTCTAACCTCCATCTATTCTACTCATTTGTGTATCTGTTTGGTACAAAAAGGCACTCAATTTTGTAATCCTCTGTAATATACCAAAACCACTTCTCAAAGCACTTATTCTTATGGAGGTGTAAACATTTAGAAGAAGATAACATCTTAGCTCTGCTATTTATATTTTTCTTGCAGATCAATGATTTAAGCTACAGGAAGAAACAATAAGCTCTAGGCATCTAAGATTTAACAAGATTATGAAGGTTAAGAGTTCTTGAAGTAAATCACATACGGGGCAATTTTCTCTGCATATGAAGTGATCAAAAATCAAGTTTTATTTTACCGTTTCTTCGTAAATTTGAATGATCTAATAGAGAACGTGAGGCAAACCCATGGGGATCACTAAGGCAAACTTTAAGGAGGGCTTCCTGGATCTGGAGTTGTTTGTTTTATGCATTCACCTGGTTTGTTTTTCAACTATTAATGCTAATTCCTGCCTCTTAACTTTTGCTTTTGTATCTTCCACCTAACATGCCATTCTTATTCTCCCTGCCTCTTTCAGTCCTACCTATAGTACAAAATCTCTTCCATACATTTAGCACTTAATGATTTGCTCATATCCTTCTCTGCCTAACTTGCAGAAGTAAATATACTTTAAAGTGCAGTTAAGGAAAACTTAAGATCCATTTCTCTGTCTCATTTGGTAAATGCATACTTTTATTTTCTTTAATTGAATTAGGTACTGTTATGGATTGAATTGTGTCCCGCAAAAATGTGCATCAACTTGTCTAGGCCATGATTCCCAGTGCTGTGTGCTTCGTCCACCATTTTGTAATCTGATGTGATTTTCCTATGTGTTGTAAATCCTGCCTCTATGATGTTAATGGGGCAGGATTAGAGGCAGTTATGCTAATGAGTCAGGACTCAATCAAAAAGATTAGACTGTGTCTTAAGTCAATCTCTTTTGAAATATAAAAGCGAGAAATGAGCAGAGAGACAGGGGGACCTCATACCACCAAGAAAAAAGATCCAGGAGAACAGCACATCCTTTGCCTCCCTACCTAGAGCGCCATCTTGCCGGAACCTCCATAATAGCGCATCCTTTGGACCTGAGGTCTCTGTGCTGAGAAGCTCCTAGGCCAGGGGAAGATTGATGACAAGGAACTTCCCCCAAAGTTGACAGAGAGAGAAGGCCTTCCCCTGGAGCTGGCACCCTGAATTTGGACTTCTAGCCTCCAAGACTGTGAGAGAATAAATTTCTCTTTGTTAAAGCCATCCACTTGTGGTTACAGCAGCACTAGATAACTAAGACAGGTACCCCATCAGACAAATAGTTTATCTTTGAAGTCAGCTTTTGGCAGATAGATATTCGGTGCCTAAATAATAGCTATTCGTGATGCAAAAGTCAGTCACAACAAGCCATTAAATTTGAAAATTCTATAAGATTATCAGTGTTTTGGAAATTTCTATTGCCTTTAATAGCTTTGCCTAGGGTGAGGTAGGCATTCTTCTGTGTTCCCAGTAACTTCTCACTTTAAAGCTGCATCCTAATGTAATCTCTTAAAAGACATTTTAATTGGTGGTTAAGGATCCAAATTTTAAATTAAATTACAATCTTATGTGATTCTACAAGTGCACATAATTCTAATAAATTGAAAGACTGATGATGCCTAGCCAAGTTCATGCACAGGCAATGACATGAAAGTAATAATTTACCCATAAATTTGGTAATATAAGGAGTCCTGGTGGTGCAGTGGTTAAAGCACTCAGCTGCTAACTGACAGGTCAGCTGTTTGAACCCACCAGCCACTCCGTGGGAGAAAGATTTGGCAGTCTGCTTCTGTAAAGATTATAGCCTTGGAAACTCAACAGTAGTGGGTTTGGTTTAGTTTTGTTTTAAATTTGGTAACTAGTAAATTTCTTTTGCAATCAATATATAAACCAGAAAACCAAACCCATTGCCACTGAGACTATTCAGACTCATAGTGACCCTATAGGATAGGGTAGAACTGCCCCATAGGGTTTCCAAGGAGCAGCTGGTGGATTTGAACTGCCAACCTTTATGGTTACCAGCTGTAGCTCTTAACCACTGTGCCACCAGGGCTCCAAATCAATATAACATCTTAAATTGAAAATTGTTAAGCAGTTTCATTATGGTAAAAAAAAAAAAAAATCCACCTTAGAACTTCATACATGTGGGAAATTTCTTACTCTCTCATCTTACAGCATATTTGTTAGGAGTAATTTTTTTGGAGACACCCGGGACACTAGCTTTGGTTTTTGGCTCCATCTCTCTCCATCTGTGCACCAGATATTTATCTTTTCTTGAGCCTCAATTGTTTTATTTATAAAATGGAGGAGTAATAATATGTTACAAAGATTATGTGAAACAATATATTTAAGTGGCTTGAAAATGCATTTGACATCTAGTAACTTAAAAACCAACAAGAGCTATGATTCTTAGGTTTCCTATTTAAAACTTAGAATTTACATTGGAAAAAAATCATGTAAAAGGCTAATTTTTTATTCGCAAAGATAAATTTATAACTCTCTGTAATCATTATCCTTAATCACTTATTGCCTCTTTGTCCAATACAAGTTCTTCTTCTAGAATTAGAATATTTATTTTTGGCAATAACTATAACTGGACATTGCTACTTCTAGGAAGATACGTGTGTAGTAATGCTGAAAAAAAATTTTTTTGAACAATCTTAAGTCTATCTCTGAAGAAGAAAGAAGACAAGGGTGGGGAGAGGAAGGCCTCCCAAAATTGTTTTTAAAATTCTATTCCTAAATTAAGGTGTCAGTTGCTGTGTTTCCACCCTCTAATCCTAGATTTTATAGGTTTGATTTATTAAAAGTCTTTTATTAAATTTATTTTTATGTTTTAGTGTGGCGAAAATATACTCAAAAAAGCATATGCTGTCTCAACAATATCTGCATGTACAATTCAGTGACATTGATTACATTCTCCGAGTTATGTAACCAAATCATTCCATAGCATAACTCAATGCCCCCCTCAGCAAAAACTCCAACTTTCCTTCTCCCTTCCAACCAGGTAATTATTAATAATCTTTGGTTTCTATATAGTTGTTTATTTTATATAAGTGAGACCATACAATATTTGTCCCTTTGTAATTGACTTATTTCACTCAGCGTGTTGTTTTCAAGGTTCATCCATGTCGTGGCATGCATAAGGACTTTATTTCTCTTTATGACTGAGTTGTATTCCATTATTTGTATATACCACATTTTGTTTTATTCACATATCCATTGATGGACATTTTGGTGGTTTCCAACTTTCGGCTGTTATGAAAAGTACTGCAACGAGCACAGGTATACAGGTTTCTATTTGCCTTGTAGTCTTCACTTCTTCTGGGTATATGTCCAGGATTGGGATTTCTGGGTCAACTTTTTTTTGAGGAACCACCAAATTGTTGGTTCCATAGCAGCTGTATTATTTTACATTCTTACCATCTATGAATGTGGATTCCAGTTTCTCCATAGCCCTGCCAACATCTATTTTCAGTTTTTTTGATCTTTACCATTTTAACAGAGGTGAGGTAATATCTCATTTTAGTTTTGATTTGTGTCTCTGCAATGGCTAATGGGAGCCCTGGTGGCACAGTGGTTAAGCACTATGGCTGCTAACCAAATGGTCAGCAGTTTGAAACCACCAGCTGCTCCTTAGAAACCATGTGGGGCAGTTCTACTCTGTCCTGTAGGATTGCTGTAAGTCAGAATCAACTTGACGGCAATGGGTTTGTTTTTTTCTTTTTTTTAAAGGCTAATGAGAAGCCCTGGTGACTCAGTGGGTAAGAGCTTGGCTGCTAACCAGAAGGTCGGCAGTTTGAATCCACCAGCTGGCATAGGTTTTTTTAAATTTTTTTTTTTTTTTTTAATAGCTAATGAAAGTCCGTGAGTGGTTCAAAGGTTTGCACTTATCTACCAACCAAAAGGTTGGTGGTTTGAACCCGCTTGGCAGAGCTTCCAAAGAAAGGCCTAGTGATCTGCTTTCATAAAGATTATAGCCAGGAAATCTCTATGGAGCTAGGAAAACTCTATGGAGCTCAGTTCTACTCTCCAATACATAAGGTCACCATGAGTCGGAATGGATTTGATGGCAACAGGTTTTGTTTTGTTTTAATGGCTAATAAAGTTGTACTCATCTTTTTATGTGCTTGTTGGCCCTTTGAATATCCTTTTCGGTGAAATGTTCATGTTCTTTGCCCATTGTTTTGATTGAGTTGTTTGTCTTTTTGTTATGTAGTTATGGGTCTTTGTAGATAATTTATCAAAGAGCAGATATACGAAGAGCCCCTTGCCTTTTGATTAGGTACAGTACCACCCACAGAATGTGCAGATAAGTCACTAATAGATGTATACCAACAAAATTTAACAAGATTCACAGAGAGAAGAATTTAGAATATTGTCTGATGCTCAGCAAACATAATTGAAACCATAACTATAATGTGAAGCTGTAACTGAAGATTAGAGCCTGTGTAATTCATAATTTTTTAAAAATATTTCAAAGGAACTTGAACCAATGTGACTTGGATTGAATTGCTGGATGTAGACTAAATGATACAAACAAATTCAATATGTAAGAAGATTATTTATACCATTAAAAATGTGGCTGTTTTTTCTGACAGTTTCATTAGGCCTAAAATAGAGCTAGAGTAAATCTACTTCTTTACATTGACAATAATAGTCTTTTCGAATGCTACCCTGTTTTACTGGAAGAACAGTGTTCATCTGCCTCTGCTGTTGGATCAGAAATTGGCAACGGAAAAAAATTATTCTGAAAATGAGATTACTGCACAAAGGCAGTGTATGAAGTGGTTAAGAGGACAGATTCTAGAGATAGCTGCCCGATTTCAAATTCAGCTCCACCACTTATTAGCTGCATGTATGGAGCCCTGGTGGCATAGTGGTTAAGAGTTTGGCTACTAACCAGGTCAGCAGTTTGAATCCACCAGCGGCTCCTTGGAAACCCTGTGGGGTAGTTCTACTCTGTCCTATAGGGTCACTATGAGTCGGAATCAACTCAACAGCAATGGGTTTTGGTCCTTGAGCAAGTTAAACATTCTATGTCTTATTTTCCTCATTTGTAAAGTGTGGATAATAGTACTAATTCTAGAGTTGTGAGGACTGATGAATAATAGTCTTTGAATCAATGCTTGCACATAGTAAGCACTATATGAATGCTAACGATTATAATAGTTTGTCCAGCTAATTTGCTTCTTCTCACAAATATAAACATGCAACTGAAGAGTTGTGTGCATCTAATCACTTCCTTGAAACTACTACTGGGTGGCAGAAACCTGAAGGTCACTGTTGATACCTCCTTATTCCTCAACTACACAATCAGGGCATCACCAAGTACTGTTAACAGTAATTAAGAAAAAAAAGGAAATTCATAAAAATACCCACTTCTTTTTATCTCAGTTAAAATCATCCCTATCCAGCCTTTATCATATTTCACCTGAATACTTGAATTAACCTGTTGAATAGTCTCCCTAATCCACTTTTGGCCTTGTCATATTTATTCTCTACACTGAAGCCAGAATTACCTTTTCAAAATGTACATCACAGCATAACCACACTAATCACCTTTTAATATTCCTCAATGCCTTCCTGTAACTCCAAGGATAAAGATCTACATCCTCCACACTTTTTGAAAGACCCTGCGTAAGCAGCCTCTATTCCCCAGATTCTTCTCCAAGCTCTCTTCATCTAGTTCTTTGTACTCCAGCTATCCTGGACTTTCAGTTCCTCCAATCAGCCATGTTTTCTCTTGCCCATGTCATTTGCACATGCCATTTCCCCTCTTGAATAAACGTCTTCTGCCTTTTACCCACTTTACCTTCATTTAGGTGATCAACTGTACAGATCTCAGGACAAGATGTTCTCCATAGCCTTCCAGCCTCAGTCAAGGTCAGGTGACTTGCTTATACTTTCTCAGGGAATCCTGTTCCTTTCCTTCTTATCTGGTTTTAAGCTGATAGTTAATGTAATTATTTAATTGTCTCTTTTAATGTAAATTACATGAAAATAAATCATTTTATCTGGATTACTCACTACTTTATCCCTAGAGTTTAGCGCACATTGTGAAATATAGTGGCAAGCTCAATAAATATTCAACTGAAATTGATTGTCTTGGAACATGCATTATGCCTGGAGTCAGAAGAGCTGTGTTCTCTTTTGATATGTCTTATTATTTGATGCATGATCCTTTTAGGAGACTTGGCTTGCAGATATTCATTTACTATATCACTCTTGACAAGTTACTTCACCTTTCCTGAGGCCATTTATTTCATTTGCAAAAAAGGAACTAACACTGCCAGACTGTTTTGCGGTTGTCATGGATATAAAATAAGATGATGCATATGAAAATGCTGTATAAAAACATTGCAGTTTTATGAAGTATAAGTTAGTAACACAATTAAGGCCTGGCTATGCCCTAGACAGGAGCCCTGGTGGCGCAGTAGTTAAGAGCTTGGCTGCTAACCAAAAGGCTGGCAGTTTGAATCCACCAGCCACTCCCTGGAAACTCTATGGGGCAGTTCTACTTTGTCCTATAGGGTTCTATGAATCAGAATCCACTCAACTGCAACAGGTATGCCTTAGATTGTTACAACTCAAGATAGCTCAATACTCATTAAATCTTGATGACATTTTTTCCCCTAAGAGTTTTTCAAGATCTTTATAACATTTCTCTAAACAGGTTTTTGAAAATAAGCCTATGCCACTGATGATTGTAACCTAGATAATAACACTGTTATACTACAGAATTTGAGAGTTCAGAGAATATTGTGGTGTAAAATAGTCAAATATCTTAAGAAAACATACCAAATAGTCATATTGCTTAGTGAATGGTGCTAGCGTTAGAAGTGTATAACCAATTCTAGATTGTGTGAAATGATCAACATATAATCAACAATAACTTTATAAGCTTGAAGGTGAGTGTTTTTTTGGACTCACCACATGTACGTGATCACAGTTCATCAGCAATTGGCAAATGAGTGAGCTGTTCTAATGTCACCATTTTTGTTTTCAACGTAATGCCCTACTTATTTAGCTGATGTCTAAGCATTATGTCATATGCATGCAAAAGCTGGACAATGGATAAGGAGGACTGATGAATTGATGCCTTTGATTTGTGCTGTTGGTTAAGAATGTTGAACATACCATGGACTGCCAAAAGAATGAACAAATCTGTCTTGGAAGAAGTACAACCAGAATGCTCCTCAGAAGCAAGGATGGCGAGACTATGTCTCACATACTTTGGACATGTTGTCAGGAAGGATCAGTCCCTGGAGAAGGACATCATGCTTGGTAAAGTACAGCGTTAGTGAAAAAGAGGAAGGCCTCAATGAAATGGACTGACACAGTGGCTGCAACTATGCGCTCAAGCATAAGAAGGATTGTGAGGATGGCGCATCATGACCGGGCAGTGTTTCCTTCTGCTGTCCATAGGGTCACTATGAGTCAGAACCCACCCAACGGCAGCTAACAACAACAACTAGGCATTTGCTTGCTAGAATTTTAATCTCAAGACTAATTATATTTAGCAACATGTTGATGCTTCAAAGATATCTAATGATAATGCTTAGCTATATAACAAACAACCATTGGTAACAGGGAAGTATCAATGTGAGCATAATGTTTTATTTTTTCAATCATTGATGGATACCAGTTCATTTAATGACATTAACAACAATGTACATTGCTCAAGATTTCCTAACTGGGGAGGGATTTATAATTTATGTATTACAAATTTGTAAAAATGACATTAGTCTAAGCAGATGATTTTCCTGGCATATTATTCACTTAGCGATTGTCAAACTCTGGATCATACAGATTAAAAGTCAGGACAGTAATTGTAAATCCAAAGAGGTGGGGAGGAAACAAAACTGAACAGCAATATCCAAGAGATAAACCTCAGATTTATGATATTGAGAGAGGTTTACCAGAGAGATGGAGGAAAATTTAAAGGAACCTCAGGAATTTTCCTGTAATATCTGTAGAATGACAAAATCATTAGAGTCCCGCAAATTTAGTTTATATGGCACCTGGAAAAAGTCCTCCTCCACAAGTGGACAGCCCCATAAAACCAAATGGGACTAATGAGGCACAGCAGTCCAGGGACAAGGGCTAGAAGGCAGAAGGGGACAGGAAAGCTGGTGATAGGGAACCCAAGACTGAGTAAGGATGGTGCTGATGTGTTGTGAGGTTGTTAACCATTGTCATAGGGCAACATGTGTACTACCTGTTTAAATGAGAGACTTTTCTGTTCTGTAAACCTTCATCTAAAGTTAGAATAGCAGCACAATTGGAAGAGCATAGTCGATGTCACTGAACTGTGCATGTAGAAATTTTTGAAATGGTGTATCTTTGGCTATGTATATTTTCACAAAAAAAAAAAAAAAGAAGGTGGAGAAGGGAGAGGGTTGACATGTTGTGGGGTTGTTAACCAATGTCATAAAACAATATGTGTACTACTGTTTCATGAGTAACTATTTGTTCTATAAACCTTCACCTGAAGTACAATTAAAAAAAATTTTTTTTTAATGGAAAAAAAAAGTCCTCCTCCACAGAAAAAGCAAGTCAGAAGAGACCTATTAAACCAGAAGACCAAATAGTTTTCTTTTGATTTTGCTAATTCAATGGAAAATAATTACAGAAAGTTACTTGGAGAAAACACAAAACAAGATTTGTAGCAAAAGCCAAATCCAAATAAAGGAGCTTCTGAGAAAAACAATCATTACTTTGATGAGATACTAGCTAAAAGAAGTTGTAATAAACCTGGGAAAACATATTTTAATGATAGAACTACATCATATTCTTATTTCTCTTCTCCCTGTTGTGAATGTCACATATATTACATATGCAATAAAATTACTGTTCTTGGTGGTAGTGGTGGTGGTGATAATGATGATGACTTGGATGACGGTGAAAAGTACGAAGAAATTTGCCTGTGTTTGAGACTCAAAGAGATGTTTTTATCTAAGCAATTCTTTTTTTTAAAAAAAAAAAAAAGATGGGTTATATTCAACAATTGTTAAAATATTGTGTCAGTTGCATTGATGGACTTGGGTTGAAACATTATTAGGAAAAAAATGTTAGAAAACAAACCTGGTATGGTATAGTCTCTACCTTTTTTTTCTATTAATTTTAAATGATTAATTTATATTGTTGGTTATTTTTATTATTGGCTTTCCTATATCATTTCCTCACTATACATTTATAACAATCAAACACAGCTGGTACATCAATTTTTTTATCTGACCTTGGCATCTACCTTACCCGTCACAAGGCTGCACTACTCTCTTCAAGTCCCCTACTTAATACCCAGCTTATTCACTTTCAGCAAAAGATCTGTGTCCTGTTTCATCAATAGATCATTTAATCTCTTTAAATTTCATATATTCCCCCATATAGATTAAGTTACAATCACACACATATTTTGTTGTCCAGACTCATCGAATAATGGATCTGTTTAAGGCCAAATCATTTACCTATGCCTTAGTAACATGTTGTGAAATCTTAGTCATTTTATTATACCCTTATAGGGTTACTGAGTCGGAATCTACTTGATGGCAATGGGTTTTGATTTTTTTTTTTTGGTCAGTTGTTCTGAATCTCCAATAGACCCTATTTTAGTTGCTCTTTCCCTTACACAATCGTTAAGTCTTTCTCCTCAACAAATTTGAAAAAACAAACAAACAAACAAACCTGGATCAGAATCATTGTGTAGCTGTCTTAAAAGTTCTCCCCTCTATTTTTCATCCAATTTTTCCACTGTGTAGTATACACTCACAGACTCCACTTCCTAAGCTCCTATTTGCTTCTTGAACCACTGTTTCTGGTTTATCCTCTTGTCACTTTACAGAAGCTGTATTCATTGACAGTCTCCTAATTGTCAAATCCAATGGACATATACTCTACTGTTTTTCACATCATAGAGCATTTTCTTTCTTCTTGAAGTCTCCTTCTCTGTTGACCTCAAGATCTTGCATTCTTCTGATAGTTTTCTTCCTTTCCTCTGTGGATTCTTTCTTGAGTCTTCCAAAGGTTTTTTGCTTCTTTGTTTATGTTTTCCATATTGTTTTTTGTTAGGGTTCCAGCTACAACACACCACATCTTTCACTCTTCATACTTTACCCTGGTTAACATATCAGCTATTGTAATTTTAATTACTGCCTGTATGCTGGTGATTTGCAAATCTCTATCACAGCATGAATTTTTACCTAAATTTCAGACTTGACTGTTCATAGTCCCAGTGGTTAAGAACTTGGGCTTTGGATTAAAGAAAAGATCTGTTTTAGAATCCCTGTTCTGCCACATTCATCAATTAGCATAAACTCTCTAAGCATATGCCCCCCTCTTCTAAAATCAAAAAAATTTATTTATCGAGTCATAAAATTAAATGACAAAATGCATGTAAAATGCCTGACACATATGAAGCCCTCAGCATCCTTTATGTAATTATTAATGTCATTATTATCATTTTCCTGTCATACTTATACAAATATAATTCATATTTTTTTTTTCCTTAACCCTGCTCTTCTTCTTGAATCAATCTTGCTTGATAATACAACAATTCACCCATGCTAGAGATTTAGGATCACCATTGACCCATCCCTTTTATATATCATCAAACGTATTTATATTTTATCTTTATTATCTTTATTATATTTTGGCTCTATATATTTCTCTCTATTTGTCTTTCCTCTGCCCTAGCTCAGACCTTCATCAGTTCTTGCTTGGACCACCCTGGTAGATTTCTTTTTTTTTTTTTTTTTTTAATATTTTATTGTACTTCAGGTGAAAGCTTACAGAGCAAATACTTTCTCATGAAATAGTAGTACACATGTTGTTCTATGACATTGGTTAACAACCCCACAACGTATTAAGCCTCTAAATTCTCAACCTTTTTTTTTTTGATGAAAATTACAGATGGCCAAAGATACACCGTTTCAAAAATTTCTACATTCACAGTTCAGTGACATTGACTACGCTCTTCCAACTGTGCTGTTATTCTCACTTAAGATGAAGGCTTACAGAACAAAATAGTTTTTCATTTAACAGTTACTACACATGTTGCCCTATGACAATGGTTAACAATCTCACAGCACATCAAGAATATCCTTACTCCACCTTGTGTTCCCTATCACCAGGGGGCTTCCTTGTCCCCTTCTGTCTTCTGGACCTTGTCAGTGGACTATTGTACCTCTTTAGTCTCATTTGTTTGTTTATATATTTATTTATTTATTTTATTTTATTTAAACACCATTTCAAAACATTTTACTTACACATTTAAGTGATATTGACTATGCTCTTCCAATTGTACTGCCATTCTCGCCCAAGATGAAGGCTTACAGGACAAAACAGCCTCCCATTTAATAGTTACTACAAATGTTGCCCTATAGCAGTGGTCAACAATCTCACAATACATCGACAGTGTCCTTATTCAATTTGTGTTCCTTATCATCAGTTTCCTACTCTCCCTCTGCCTTCCGGCCCTTGTTACCGGACTCCTGTACCTCGTTAGTCCCATTTAGTTTTACTGGGCTGTCCATTCCCAGGCTTAACATCGAACCTCGAAGGTAACTTCACCTCTGAGCTGAAAGGGTGTCTGGGGGCCACACTCTTGAGGTTTCTCTAGTATTCTTTAGGCCAGTATATCTGGTCTTCTTTTTTTTTTGGGGAGTTAAAATTATGCTCTACATCCTACTCCAGCTCTGCCCAGAACCCTCTGTTGTGATCCTGGTCAGAGGAGTCATTGGTGGTAGCCGGGCACCATCCAGCTGTACTGGGCTCAGTCCCGTGGAGGCCTTGGTAGCTGTGGACCATTAGTCCTTCGGACTAATCTTTTCCTTGTATCCTGTTCTCTTCGTTCTCCCTTGTTCCAGAAGGGATGAGATCAGTGGAGTATCTTAGATGGCAGCTCATAGGCTTTTAAGACCCCAGACACTACTCACCAAGGTAGAATGTAGAGCATTATCTTTATAAGTAGTGTCATGCCAATTGAGCTAGATGTTCCCCGAGATCATGGTCCCCAGAGCCCTCCGTCCAACAACTCAGTCCCTCGGGGGGTTTGGATGTGTCTATAGGGCCTCCATGACCTTTCCTTGTGCAGGTTGTGGTAGTTTCCCCTGTACTATGTACTATCTCACCTCTCACCCAAGTTACCTCTTACCTATTACCTATTTAGTATTCCCCCCCCCCCATCCCTGGTAACCAACAAGGATTGTTACGTTTTGCATGTGAATTTTTTCATGGGATTTTACAATAGAGGTCTCATACAATATTTGTCCTTTTGTGATTGACTTATTTCACTCAGCATGATGTCCTCCAGTTTCATCCATGTTATGAGATGGTTCACCGATTCATTGTTGTTCTTTCTCGTTGCATAGTACTCCATTGTGTGTATGTACCATAGTTTGTGTATCCATTCATCTGCTGATGGGCACCTACGTTGTTTCCATCGTTTTGCTATTGTGAATAATGCTGCCATGAACATAGGTGTGCATATGTCTATTCGAGTGATGACTCTTATTTCTCTAGGATATATTCCTAGGAGTGGGATTGCTGGATCGAATGGTACGTCTATTTCTAGCTTTCTGAGGAAACGCCATATCATTTTCCAAAATGGTTGTATCATTTTGCATTCCCATCAGCAGTGTATAAGAGTTCCCGTCTCCCCGCAGCCCCTCCAACATTTGTGATTTCCAGTGTTTTTGATTCGTGCCAGTAATGCCGGGGTGAGATGGTATCTCATTGTGGTTTTAATTTGCATTTCTCTAATGGCTAGTGATCGCGAGCATTTCCTCATGTGTCTGTTGGCCATTTGAATGTCTTCCTTGGAGAAGTGTCTGTTCATTTCCTTTGCCGATTTTTTGATAGGATTGGTTGTCTTTTTGTTGTAGAGGTGTTGGATTTTCTTGTAGATTATGGAGATTAGACCTTTGTCTGACTTGTACTGTCCAAAAATTTTTTCCCAGTCTGTAGGTTCTCTTTTAACTCTTTTGGTGAAATCTTTTGAAGAACATAGATGTTTGATTTTTAGAAGATCCCAATTATCTAGTTTATCTGTTGGGTTTTTTGTGTTGATGTTTATGGTTTGTATCCTGTTAATGCCATGTATTAAGGCCTGAAGTGTTGGTCCTATTTTTTCTTCTATGAATTTTATAGTTTGAGGCTTTATATTTAGGTCTTTGATCCATTTAGAAGTAGTTTTTGTATATGGTGTGAGGTATGGGTCCTGTTTCATTTTTCTACAAATGGATATCCAGTTTTGCCAGCACCATTTGTTAAAAAGACTGTCTTTTCCCCATTTAATGTATTTTGGGCCCTTGTCGAAAATCAGGTGACCGTAGGTGGATGGATTTACATCTGAGTTCTCAATTCTGTTCCATTGGTCAATGTCTCTGTTGTTGTAACAGTACCAGGCTGTTTTGAGTACTGTAGCTGTATAGTAGGTTCTCAAGTCAGGTAGTGTGAGTCCTCCAACTTTATTCTTCTTCTTCAGTAGTGCTTTACTTATTCGGGGTTTCTTCCCTTTCCATATAAAGTTAATAATTAGTTTTTCCATCTCTTTAAAGAATGTTGTTGGTATTTATATCGGGATTGCATTGTATTTGTAGATTGCTTTAGGTACAATTGCCATTTTCACAATGTTGAGTCTGCCTATCCATGAGCATGGTATGTTTTTCCATTTATGTAGATCCCTTTGGATTTCATGCAGCAGTGTTTTGTAGTTTTCTTTGTATAGGTCTTTTATATTCCTGGTCAGATTTATTCCTAAGTATTTTATCTTTTTAGGGGCTATTGAAAATGGTATTGATTTCCTGATCTCCTTTTCATCGTTCTCTTTACTGGTGTATAGGAATCCAACTGATTTTTGAATGTTTATCTTGTATCCTGCTACTCTGCTGAATCTTTCTATTAGTTCCAGTAAATTTCTTGTGGAGTCTTTAGGGTTTTCTATGTATAGTATCATATCATCTGCAAACAGAGAGAGTTTAACTTCTTCATTACCAATTTGGATGCCCTTTATTTCTTTCTCTTGCCTTACTGCTCTAGCTAGAACTTCCAGCACAATGTTAAATAGGAGTGGTGATAAAGGGCATCCTTGTCTTTTTCCTGTTTTCAGGGGGAATGTTTTCAGCCTTTCTCCATTAAGAATGATGTTGGCTGTTGGTTTTGCATAGATGCCTTTTATTATGTTGAGAAATTTCCCTTCTATACCTATTTGATTGAGAGCTTTTATCAGGAATGGGTGTTGGACTTTGTCAGATGCCTTTTCTGCATCAATTGAGATAATCATGTGATTTTTTTCTTTCCTTTTATTTATGTGGTGGATTACGTTGATGGATTTTCTAATGTTAAACCATCCTTGCATACCTGGTATGAATCCTACTTGGTCGTGGTGTATTATTTTTTTGATATGATGCTGAATTCTATTGGCTAGACTTTTGTTCAGAATATTTGCATCTATATTCATGAGAGATATTGGTCTGTAATTTTCTTTTTTTGTGATGTCTTTGCCTGGTTTTGGAATCAGCGTTATGCTGGCTTCATAGAATGAATTTGGAAGTGTTGCTTCCTCTTCTATGCTCTGAAATAACTTGAGTAGAACTGGTACGAGCTCTTCTGTAAATGTTTTGTAGAATTCTCCAGTGAAGCCATCTGGGCCAGGGCTTTTTTTGGTTGGGAGTTTTTTTATTACCTTTTCAATCTCTTCTCTTGTTATGGGTCTGTTCAGATTTTCAATATCACTTTGTTGTAGTTTGGGTAGGCCGTATGTTTCTAGAAATTTATCCATTTCCTCTAGGTTTTCAAATTTGTTGGAATATAGTTTTTCATAATATTCTGTTATAATCCTTTTTATTTCAGTTGGGTCTGTTGTAATGTCCCCCATTTCATTTCTTATTTGGGTTATTTGTGCCCTCTGCTGTTTTTCTTTTGTCAGTCTGGCCAGTGGTTTGTCGATTTTGTTGATTCTTTCAAAGAACCAACTTTTGGTTTTGTTGATTCTTTCTATTGTTTTTCTGTTCTCTATTTCATTGATTTCTGCTCTGATCTTTACTATTTCCTTTCTTCCGGTGGTTGTAGGCTTTTTTTGTTGTTCTCTTTCTATTTGTTTGAGTTCTGTAGTTAATGTTTTGATTTTGTCCCTTTCTTCTTTTTTGATATGTGCATCTATTGCTATAAATTGTCCTCTGAGGACTGCCTTTGCTGTGTCCCAAAGGTTTTGGTATGATGTGTTTTCATTTTCATTTGATTCTAGGAATTTTTTAATTCCATCTCTGATTTCTTCTATTACCCATTGATGTGTAAGAAGATTATTATTCAGTTTCCATGTGTTTGATTTTTTTTCCTTGCTCTTTCTAGTGTTAATTTCTACCTTGATGGCATTGTGGTCAGAGAAGATACTGTGAATTATCTCAGCATTTTGGATCTTGTTGAGGATTGCTCTGTGGCCTAAGATGTGGTCTATTCTGGAGAATGTTCCATATGCATTGGAAAAGAATGTGTACTTTGCAGCGGTTGGATGGATTGTTCTATATATGTCTATGAGGTCCAGTTGGCTGATTGTGTCCTTTAGGTCTTCTGTATCTTTGCTGAGTTTCTTTTTAGTTGTTCTGTCCTTTACTGAGAGTGGTGTGTTGAAGTCTCCTACTATTATTGTGGAACTGTCAATTTCTCTTTTCAGTGCTGTTAGAGTTTTTTTTTATGTATTTTGGAGCCCTGTCATTGGGTGCATAGATATTTATTATGGTTATGTCTTCATGATGGATCATCCCCTTAATCATTATATATTGTCCTTCTTTGTCTTTTATGATAGATTTTGTTTTAAAGTCTATTTTATCTGAGATTAGAATTGCTACTCCTGCTCTTTTTTGATAGTTGTTAGCTTGATATATTTTTTTCCAACCTTTGATTTTTAATAAATTCACATCTTTGTTTCTAAGGTGTGTCTCTTGTAGACAGCAAATTGATGGATCCTGTTTTCTTATCCATTCTGCCACTCTCCGTCGCTTTATGGGTGCATTGAGTCCATTTACGTTCAGTGTAATTATTGATAGATGTGAGTTTGTTGCTGTCATTTTGTAGTGCTTTTTTTTGTGATGCTGAAGTTTTCTTTGTTCTTCTTACTCTCTTGTGCCGAGTTACTTTTGCTTGTGGATTTTGTGTTCATTTCTTTTGTTTTTATAGGTTTTGTTTTTGTTGAGACTTTATGTTTTTCGTCTTTATTTTTATGAGTTGGTTTGTTAACTTTTTTGTGGTTACCATGAATTTTACCCTTATCTTTATAATTTTGAAGCAGTCTAACGTTACTTGGTATCGCCTTGCCTTCCTCTCCTTTAGAAGGTTCTATACCTATGCCATTTGTTCCCTCTTTCATTGTTTTGATGTTGTTGTCATCCTTTGATTGAGTTCTCTGATTCCCTGTTGTATGTCTTTTGTTTTTGGAAAGTCCTCTGTAGTTCAGTTACTAGAATGGTATCTGGTTTATGTGAACCTGCGTCCTAGGTCCTAGGTCCTGCCTGAGGGCTGAAGCTATTTGTCCTCAGATCGAAGAACTCCCTTTAATAATTCTTGTAAGTTTGGTTTGACTTTTGCATATTCCTTTAGTTTCTGTTTATCTGGAAATGACCTAATTTCACCATCAAATCTGAATGAGAGTTTTGCAGGATATATTATTCTTGGCTGACAATTTTTTTCTTTCAAGATTTTATATATGTCATCCCATTGCCTTCTTGCCTGCATGGTTTCTGCTGAATACTCTGAGCTTAGTCTTATTGTTTCTCCTCTGTATGTGACTTCTTGTTTTTCACGAGCTGCTCTCAGGATTCTTTGTTTGTCTTTAGTTTTAGCGAGTGTGAGTATCATATGCCTCGGTGATTTTCTTTTGGGATCTCTTCTATATGGGGTTCGTTGAGCTTCTTGGATGGCCAGCTTTTCATCTTTCATGATATTGGGAAAGTTTTCTGTCAGCAGTTCCTCAATGATCCTCTCTGTGTTTTCTGTTTTCTCCCCCTGTTCTGGAATGCCAATCACTCGTAAGTTTTTGCTTTTAATTGTGTCCCACATAACTCTCAGGGTCTCTTCATTTTTCTTTGTTCTTTTTTCTGAGTTTTCCTGAAACAGAGTTGTATCCAAGTGTTTGTCTTCAGTTCCACTGATTCTGTCTTCCATGGTTTCAAATCTACTTCTCAACCCTTCTATGACACCGTCCATTTCTGAAATCTTGTTGTTTATCTTTTGGATTTCTATTTGTTGTTTTTGTATAATTTCGAGTTGTGAATTTATTTTGGCATTTTGTTCCTGCATCATCTTCCTGAATTCTTCCAATTTTTTGTCTGTATTTTCCATAAATTTGTCTATTTTTTCCTCATGTTTGTCAGCTTTTTGCCTCAGTTCTTGGAAAATTCCGAGTATTAGTGATTTGAGTTCCGTATCAAGTACTTCTAGTGCATTTTCTTCCACAAGAGAGTTATCTGGTGTTTTAATTTGGACGCCTATTGGAGTCATCTTGTCTTGTTTTTGTAAATGTTTTGATATTGTTTGCTGTTTTCGGGGCATTCAGTAGATATTTCTCTCGTTTATTGATTGTAGATTTTTTTTTTTTGTTTGTTTCGTTCTTGTGGTACAGCTGGGCAGATCTAGCTGAGGAGGAGCCACTGGGACGGGTTGCTTGTGACACTCACCGCAGCCACCAGGACGGTCGGTAGTCAGTGCTGGGCAGGTTCCAATAGGGCGTGCCTGCACCACTTGGTGATGTGATGTCTAGTGCACGGTGCAGGTAGGTAGGGTGCAGCGGGAAGATGGTTATGTGTGAAGCTAAGCTGGATATGGGAGAGAGGAGAGAGGAGGAGGAGCAAAAAGCGTACAAACATAAAAGAATGCTAGGGGAGCTTGTCGTTGGAATGTACAGATGAGAGACTATGGGATGGAGGAAATCAGAAGGGGGAAGAGAAAGAAAAGGAAAGAATGACCAAATAAAAATCAGAAAAGTTAAAGAACTGCAAAGTTCCCAGGGATCCCACCGATGCAGCTATGAGGACTGGGGGAGTCGGTCTCAATTTTCACAGCTCAGCCTGGCCAGAAGGTACAGAGGCATACATCGCCTGGTATTCAGGGATCAGAAAGAGAAGGAAGAGATAGAGAGACGAGAAATTAAGCAATGAAGAAAAACAAAAGGGAAAAAGAGGTAAAAGGTGACAAAACTAATCAAAAAAGGAAGAAAAATAAAATAGAAAAAAAAAAAAAAAAAGGGCAACACCAGCAGTCAGTGCCTACAAATGGGACCCAGAGAGCCCCCACTCAGAGGCGCGAATTCCAAGAAGCCGGTAGTCTCGGGGTTAAGAGACCATGGCCACGGGAAGCAGAGGGGCCAACGAACAAAGGCCCCGGGATCCCACCCGTGTGGGAGCCCAGACCTGGAAACAGCCACACGCCCGAACGCAGCCCTACAGCCCCGCAGGAGAGAGCAGAGATGGCACTCCGAACCAGGCACCCAGGCTAAAGGTGGGGGAGGCGGGAGAAAAAGGTTCGCTAGCTGCCAGCAAACGGCTCCCAGAAAGCCGCCAGCCCGGACGCGCGGAATCCAAGCACCGGCGCCCCCCAGCTCAGGGACTCCGGCCACGGAAAGCAGAGGGGCGAACGAACAAAGGCCCCGGGATCCCACCCGCGTGGGAGCCCAGACCTAGAAACAGCCACACACCCGCACGCAGCCCTACAGCCCCGCAGGAGACAGCAGAGACGGCACTCGGAACAAGGCACCCAGGCAAAAGGAGGGGGAGGCGGCAGAAAAAGGTTCGCTAGCTGCCAGCAAACGGCTCCCAGAAAGCCGGCAGCCCGGACGCGCGGAATCCAAGCACCGGCGCCCCCCAGCTCAGGGACTCCGGCCACGGAAAGCAGAGGGGCGAACGAACAAAGGCCCCGGGATCCCACCCGCGTGGGAGCCCAGACCTAGAAACAGCCACACACCTGCACGCAGCCCTACAGCCCCGCAGGAGACAGCAGAGACGGCACTCGGAACAAGGCACCCAGGCAAAAGGAGGGGGAGGCGGCAGAAAAAGGTTCGCTAGCTGCCAGCAAACGGCTCCCAGAAAGCCGGCAGCCCGGACGCGCGGAATCCAAGCACCGGCGCCCCCCAGCTCAGGGACTCCGGCCACGGAAAGCAGAGGGGCGAACGAACAAAGGCCCCGGGATCCCACCCGCGTGGGAGCCCAGACCTAGAAACAGCCACACACCTGCACGCAGCCCTACAGCCCCGCAGGAGACAGCAGAGACGGCACTCGGAACAAGGCACCCAGGCAAAAGGAGGGGGAGGCGGCAGAAAAAGGTTCGCTAGCTGCCAGCAAACGGCTCCCAGAAAGCCGGCAGCCCGGACGCGCGGAATCCAAGCACCGGCGCCCCCCAGCTCAGGGACTCCGGCCACGGAAAGCAGAGGGGCGAACGAACAAAGGCCCCGGGATCCCACCCACGCGGGAGCCCAGACCTAGAAACAGCCACACGCCCGCACGCAGCCCTACAGCCCCGCAAGAGAGAGCAGAGACGGCACTCGGAACCAGGCACCTAGGCAAAAGGAGGGGGAGGCGGCAGAAAAAGGTTCGCTAGCTGCCAGCAAACGGCTCCCAGAAAGCCGCCAGCCCAGGCACGCAGAATCCAAGCACCAGCACCCCCCAGCCCAGGGACCCTGGCCACGGAAAGCAGGGGATCCCCAGCTGAGGCGGAGAGGGGTGGGTGGTGGGAGAGCGCGCACCGCAGTTTACCAGTCGTTCTGTCTCCGACTAGATGCTCTGCAAGGCTGCTCTCCCGTTTGCTGGCCTCCAATAGGAATCCAAGATGGTGGATCCGCGCTGCGTTAGCTGGTAAGGAATCTCTGCCTAAGTCTCTCCTCGCTCTCCGTTCTCTTTTAGTATTCTCACTCTGTTTGGTGTTTGGCTGAGTTCTTTATCTCTTCATTTGGTGTTCTAGGGTTTCGGGATTGTTGATTCTCTGTTAGGCTTAGTTTTTCGGATCTTTGCTGTGGAGGGACGGCGTGGTGTTTCTGCCTAGAGCGCCATCTTGCCCCCCTGAATCAGCAATTCTTCCCTGGTAGATTTCTTAATCTCTTCTTGTCGCTAACATTGTTCTCCTCAAAAATATACGTCTCACAATTGTTGGAATAACCCAAATAAAGTATACGTACCAACCTATTACTTCCCTGCTTGGAGGCTTTTAATGGTTCCTCATTGACAAAAGCATATAATCCCAGGTTCTCTCCCCCAATTAAAAGTTTAAGTTCCAGCAACATCAAACTGATTTTCCTTATATCCCATACTCTTATTGCCCCCATGGCTTTGTTCATGCTAACCCCTCTCACTGTAAGACCTTTTCCAAATATACACATAATTCCTACTTACTGCTGTTACTTTGCAAAGTTAACATCTCAAGAAGGTCTTCCTTTACCCCCTGTTTTTACCCCATCTCTCACCCCAGATTTCTTCTGAGGTGTTATATTTCTAGTGTCTATTTGTAGTGATTGTCCAAAGTTACTTCAAATTTAACATACATATTCAAAATTATGCTTTCAATCTTCTTCCTAATACCTACTCCTTCCACAGATTTATTCATCTCAGCAAATGGCAATCCATTCTTCCAGTTGCTTGGACCGAATACATGGAAGCCATCCTTACATTGCTCTTCCTCTTACACTCCATATCTAATTCATCAACAAATCCAATAACTCTACCTTAAATACATATAAAAAATATGACCTCACTATCTCTATGGCTACCATCTTGTTTCAAGTCACCATTGCCTTCTCCTAATATTGATATATTATCATCCTAACTAGTTTGCCTGTGTATGCATTTGCCCCATATACCATATTCTCAGTGGCTGGAGTGCACCTTTTAAAACCTGAGTTAGGTCATGCCATTATTTTATTCAAAATCTTTCAATATTTTCCCATCTCACTCAGAGTAAAATTTAAAGCCCTTTCAATGGTCTACAAATCACTGCATGTTGTAGTCCTAATTTTCACTCTAACTCATCTACCATTCCACCCTTTCCACTTACTCTCTCAGCACAGCCGCATAGCCTTTTGCTGATCCTTCAACATAAACATAATGCTCCTGATTCTGGGACTTTGAAAGTACTGTTCTCTTTGCCTGAAAAAATCTCCCTAGATAGCTACAAGGCCTGCTCCTCTCTCCTTCCTATCTTTGCTCAAATGACGCCTTATCTTCAAGATTTATACTGGCCACCTTAGTTAAAATAGCTACCACCTGCCATGCCTTGCACCTCCTATTCCCCTTAATTGGTTTTATTTTTATAGCACTTAACACTGTTTCACATAATGCGTATTTACTTATATATTTGTTTAATGACTGTACTTCCGAGTAAAAAACCTCCAGCAGAGAAGGGATTTTTTTGTTTACTATTGTATCCCTAACAACCACAACAGTACCTGAGAAATGGCAGAAACTAAAAAAAAAAAAATAAGTTGACTGATTGAATGAATATCAGTTTAATGGTGTGCCTACATGTTAATTTCTCCTCTCCTACTAGGAGCTCCATGAGGATAATAATTATTAATCATTTTCCCTCAAGGACCTAGTGCTCAATAAATATTTATTAAATGAGTGAACTAGAAAATGTTTTGCAAATACTTAAGTGCTCCTGTGTCCACCAAGGAGGACCATGTTCAAAGTAAACTGAAGTTTCTACTGAAAGTGATTACAGGGATGGATTTAGGATGCATTCTCAAAACTCATGTGGAAAATATAAGCTCTCAAAACAATGGAGATCCTGATAAGCAAACATTTTACTCCAATAATATACATTTATTCAACAAATATTTACTGAGCATTTGCTCTGTGTCAGGCATTGTTCTGGACTCCTGGGATTCATTAGTAAATAAAATAGGCCAAAAAAAAAAAAAATCCTTACCTTGTAGAGTTATATTCTAATAGGAAGAGGTAGAAAAATTAAAAAAATCAACATAATAAATAAGTACATTATATTCTTCTAAAAATGATCCAAAAAAACCGTCGCTGTTGATTCCAACTCATAGCGTCCCTATAGGACAGAGTAGAACTGCCCCATAGAGTTTCTAAGGCATGGCTGGTGGATTTGAACTGCCAAACTTTTTTTGGTTAGCAGCCAAGCTCTTAATGGCTATGCCACCAGGGCTCCAGGAAAGTAATCAATAACTATAGAAATAAATAAAGCAGGACAAGTGGGGATTGGGAATCATGGTGGTAGGGGGTGGCGGTTGTGGTGATGATATGCTTAACTCCAAAGGCACCGTGTATGGTAATTCAAAAATTCACAGATTTTTGAGTTCAGAGTCATAGGGAATTATCATATAAAAAAGAGTGTGTGAAGCAACAGTCAGTCTGGGAGCTCATCTTTTTCTTCTAAAGGAGTGAAAGTCTATGAAATCCCTTCACACTGCAAACACATAAGACCTTTCCCCACAACATTAGTAGGTCACATTCACACTGAAAACAAGGTACCCATCCAACTCATGCTGCATTTTAGTGTTGGACTGCGAACCAAAATGTCAGTGGTTCGAAACTACCAGCAGCTCCACCGGGGGAAAGATGTGGCAGTCTGTTTTGGTAAAGATTACAGCCAAGGAAACCCTATGGGGTCACTACGAGTCGCAGTCAACTCCACTACAGTGGGTGGGTTTTCCATTGGCCAGTGTCTCTTCTCTCTGTTCCACATAGAAGGGTCTGTAGTAAGTAGGAAAAGGCAAGCATGGACAATCTGTAAAATTATGGTATGAATTTCTCCTTTAAAACCTTCTTCAAGCCTCCACCCAACTGATGGCTCAGGAATTGTGACAGTTACTTATCTAACAATAGTATTTAGGATGATTTAATTAACATTTTTTGCTAGTGAAAAATGATATAGTAGAATTGAAACATACTCTTGATACATCTCTCAAAGAACATACTATTGAGTATTAACTAAATAAGTGTATGTGTTATGTAAAAAATAGTCAAAATATATTTTGATATGTTAATTACAATATTGTAGTAGTACTAACAAATATGCTAATATTTATTCTATTCACTTATTTAACCACTATTTTTTTTTAAGTAAAAATACAGAGTTGTGTAAAGAAAAACAAACATCTTTCTTGTCCCCCTTTAATACTCCTGAAATAGTTAACTTATATTTCTTCTCATTTAGGAAAAAATTCATATAAATATACACTTGTTTTTCTCCTTCTTTTTTTGTTTTTTCAGACAATAGAATCATGTTATATGTATTACTTTCTAATTTGCTTCTTTATTCTCCAGGTCAACATATGGATTTAGCTCATTTTTTAAATTGCTATATAATATTCCATTTTATGGACATTTCATTACTTAGTTAGCTATTTCTCTATTTGTGGACTTTCCATTTAACTATGTTAAAGAAGCAAGGGTTATATAGCAATAATTATATAAAAAACAGTAAAAGTCAAACACACAGGCATCTAGACATAAATTATGAACTGAGATAATCATCCTCATTTATTTTTGCTGGCATACTTTTAAAGTTATATTAAATATAGCTGTCCATACCATTTTATATCCTGGGAAAAATTAACAATTTATATATTTTTTCACCGTATCTCCAAAAGATAAAAATATCTTGAAAGAGTTTAAAAAATAAATTATGGGTAAGAATTTTTTGAGACAATAAAAGCTATGATTTCCAAAATAGTATCAGTAATAACAGTGGTACAGTGGCTATAAAAATGGGCTCGAGCATAAAAATGATTGTGAGGAAGGCGCAGGACTGGGCAGTGTTTCGTTCTGTTGTACGTAGGGTCGCTATGAGTCCGAACCAACTCGGCAGCACCTAACAACAACAACAACAACAACATCAATAATAAAAGTTTGGAACAAACTGAAAGTAAGTATTGAGTTGGCTAAGGGAACACAACCTTGGATTTTCCATCACCGAATACACAGTGACTTTGGGATGGGGTGTCAACAAATAAATAACCTACTTAGTACGTTTCAGATGCTGAGGTGCCACAGTCACTGCTGTCGTATTAGCTTATAACAACAGGTATTAGAAGTTGTTATACTACTGAAATTACCACCAATTTGTGTTCCATTCTCTGAGAAAGACCAGTAGGAATTTTCACATTTTGTGGTTGAGGTGGAAGTAAAGGAGGGTAAGGAATTGTATAACAAGCCAGGCACAGACCAATTAATCAAGACAATAAAAGAGGCTTTGCTACAATGAGTAGAAAATACATGAGACCATTTAGGGTATTATTCTTCCCTTTCTTCTCCTCCTTATCTCTTTTCAGTTTTTGTCATCTTATTCTCTTGCCCAGTTTCTTCCTCTTCACAGCTCTTTTTTTTTTTTCCTCTTCCTGTTTGCTTTGCCCTGCTTATGTGTAATTCTATGCGGGGGGATTTCCTTGTGTATCTTACTATTTTGGTTGTTACCAATTGTCAGAGAATGGCTGACTCAGGAGGTGAGGAAAATTAGCAAGTGGGTTGTTTGCTCCAGAGGCAGTGTACATTTCTGGTAGGGTCTTCTAGGTGTCTGAGTTGTGCACGTGTTTCTCAGTTACACGCTTAGCCTGAAAGCACACAATTTCAAGCTAAACATTTTGCTGTTAAACAAATTCATTCCCATTCACAGCACTCATCCACCAATCAAAGTTATTTTCCCGTTGAGATGCAAGAAAGTCCAAAAACTGTTTTGTCATGAGTCTGTCATTGCTTTTAAAATGTCATTGGATATACTAAGGGAAAGCATTTCAAATCAAATCATGCCATGTCTCACATAAAATAGCAGCTGTTTTTGAGTCACTTCACAATACTTTGTAAATAAAGCAGTGCTAGCAGCTGGAAGAATAAATAGTCTTTGATAACACTCTAATTATTTATTATGACTGCTTTGATGTAGCATTTATATGAACACAAGTTATATTTTTAAAAACCAGAAGGAAATTAAAAGTAAACAAAAGAATTGCTCTCCTGACCAACTTCTTGCCTAGAGGTTGTTATAATTGGGCAGCTGCTAGAAAATTTTTCAAATTTTTTTCAGTTCCTTGATTCTGGCTTCTCTATCTGAGTTGCACAAAATTACTAGGATTTTTTAAATAACAAGACAAAGAGATAATGTCATTGTTTAACTTTTGGTGGAAAGAAAATCAGACAGACAAAACAAACCAAATGTTAAAGCATATCAATTATAAAATTACTCTCCAATTCTCACTCCTTAAATTTTATGAATTCATAAAAGATTTTTTCCACAAAGCACTATCCTTGCAATGTTTTTTAAGGTAAATATTTTTTAATAAGGTGACGTCAGTAGGAAAATCATGTAAGATCCTAGTAATTAAAGAAACATGCTCAATCATTTAATTTCCTTTGGATGAAACCCTTGCAAGTGAAAGACCCAAAATATGGGATTGAGGTCTCACAATTTTAACCATGTGCACAGAAAAAAACATAAATGGAAGAAATGGCTGATCAAGGAAGAAATGTGTGGTTGCTTAATAGTTCGGGACAAAATGTGTCTGATACTATTCTGTTTTGTGTTTGTATAGATGGCTGAAGATAAAGATTTCTTAAGATTGGGGCAATCATTCCAATTAACCACTGCTAGTTTTAGGTGATTTGTTAAAATGGGTTTAATGGGCACTTTTGGTTATCTCAGAGAAATGTAGAGTTACTCTTCCCCTGTCTAGATAAACAGATTTAACGAGAAGGAGGAATTCTTCACTTGTCCGCCTTAAACAAAGCTACACGAAAGGAGAACAGAACTGTCTCTAAGAAATTTGGAGCTATAGTATTTGTACAGACAAACCAGAGGGAGGAAATATGATTTCCTCAAGTGGAGTTGGGGCTGGGGGCAGATTTCTGCATCAGAGTCAAATAACTAGATGCTTTAGTCAGAGGACAAGAGGAATTAGTAGAAGAAGTTGCAGAGACTGGATAATTGCAGAGATGAAAAGAAAAAAATTTGATTATCTCTTCACTGTTCCCTGAACACTCCTTCTGGGTTTTTATTCTAGTATTTTCTTCTTGAAGATTCCCAGAGTGATGCCTAACTGTTTAGTTAACATGCTTGGCTACTAACCAAAAGTCTGGAGGTTCAAGTCTACCCAGAGATACCTCGGAAGAAAGGCCTGGCAATTTAATTCTGAAAACTCAGCCATAGAAAACCCTATGAAGTACAGTTCTACTTTGACAGATGTGGGTTCGTGGTGAGTCAGAGTAGACTAGACGGCAACTGGTTATTGTTCTTGATGTTAGGTTCTCCACCTGCCTCCCCCATTTTTTTTAATATTTCCTGTTGGGTCTATTCTTGAATTGTTATGCCTTCCCCATCCCCTTTTAAAAGAAACCCCTGCAAACTATACTATAGCAGGATTTCTCAACCTCGGCACTATTGACAGTTTGAGCATGATGATTCTTTGTGTGGGGATATTCTGTGCTTTATAGGATGTTTAGCAGCAACTCCTGGCCTGTAGCCAGTAGATGCCAGTAGCAACCTGCCTCTCTAGTTGTGGCATACAAAAATGGTTCCAGACATGCCAAACTTCCCCTGGTGGGGGAGGACAAAATAGCACTAATTGAGAACCACTGTTCTATAGCATGGAGCCTAGGTGGTGCAGTGGTTAAGAGCTATGGCTGCTAAGGTTGATAGTTTGAATCCACCAGCAGCTTGTTGGAAACCCTGTGGGGCAGTTCTACTCTGTCTAATAGGGTCGCTGTGAGTTGAAACCAACTTGATGGCAACAGGTTTGTTCCACAGCATTTATTGTTTCTTGCATTGATTTGGATTTTAGTGTATGCTAACTTCAGTTGAATTCTGCAGGTATTTATTGATCAGCTCCTGAGCTAGTTACTGGGGATGCAAAAAGGAATTAAAAATATGTGAAACTTGCTCCCAGTATTGGAAAGGAGATCATTAGGTATCTTTGCATGTGTACACCTTAATCTTTTAAAATAAAAATAGTTAATGAAAACAATAGTTATCGGGCTTCTTCTATGCTTGCAGTTCTGCTCTAAGTGATTTTACATGCATTGATTAATATAATTCCTATAGCAACCTTATGGGGTGATACTATTAATATTTGATATTTACTATCCTCTATTCTCTCGCTCAACAACTAACGCAGTGTTACTTACTGGATATTTATTGCTTGATTGATGGAAAAGAAAGAATCTATGCCTGGAAGTTCTTTGTTCTTTTGACTTTTTTGGTATACTTTCCTAAAAAATAAAAAAAAAAAAAGAGCCTCTTCTTACTATCCTTTCCCATTTCCTGAAGGAGTGACAGCATTCAGCAGCACCCTTACAAATGCATGATGAGATATTTATAAACTATTTTTAAATTTATGGCAAGAAAATTACTTATCAAGCACACCTCATGCTTGTGTTGTTGTCCAAATTGAGGAAGCTCTTTATTGGCAATTAAAAAAAGTTCCTGCAAACTTAAGAAGCTATAATGTCCTCCCCAATCGCTTTCATCTGTCACATCAAATCAGATGCACTGCTTCTAAAATTAATTGTATTTTCCAAACTAGGCATCTCATAAATTTGCAATGAAAAATAAGGCACACATTTACAGATATGCAGAGAATGCAGCCAAGATGTTAAAATCATCGAAAGGGCTGTATAGACTGAGACTGAAGTTGAAGCAGGAGGTATGGACCCATCTCTAACCCGTTGCCAGGGGACCTGGTAGAGCCCTGAGTTGCTGCTGCTCTAAAGCCCTCCCTTATCTGCAGCCTACTTAGAGATCATGCTGATATAACAGAAGCAGCAGCTGTGCTGGGGGAGTGGGTGACTTGTAAAATAAGTCAACACTTGGGCTTGCCACTTTGTTGGTGTTTTAAGACAGGGTAGTAAGCTGTGCAGTGTTTAAATGGGTCCTAATTATCATTGCCTTGACATTTGCCCAGTAGATACCTCTTTGGGATGTGGGAGGATATTTCCTCCCTGAGCAAGACTGATCAAAATGTTGTTTTAAAAAATGTATGCATCAGTCTGCTGATGCTACCAGATGTTTTGAATTATACTGGGTCAGTATTCAGGTGCAAGGGAGCAGATATATCTAATTATTCCTTAGGTTGTAGGAGGAGGTTTTATTTCCTAAATTTGCTTATAAAAAGACAACTCCTTGTGAGCGTGTAAAAATACAGATACCTGTAGGTATCTGGGCTCCAAGTCAGACCTATGGAATCAGAATTTCCAGGAAAGAAGCTTAGTATAACAACTATAAACCAATAACAATCTTATTTATTCATTCATTCAGTGACTGTCTCAATCTCCTAGGGCTGCCACAACAAAATACCACAGAGCTGGTGTCTATAAAGAACAGAAATTTATTTTCTTACAGCTCTGGAAGCTAGAAATTCAAATCAGCATCTTGACCATGTTGATTTCTTCTGGAGACTTCGAGAGAGAAACTGTTGTATGCCTCTATCCTAGTTTTTGGAAGCTGTGAACAATACTTGGTGTTCCTTTGCTGCTTATAGATGCAACTGCCTTCATAGTCACATGGTGCTTATCTTCCCCCTGTGTGTCTTATGAGACACTACACAGAAGTGATTAGGATTAGGGTGAACCCTACTCCTATACGACCTCCTTTGCTGTTGTTAGGTTCTGTCAAGTCAGTTCTGACTCATAGTGACCCTATGTACAACAGAATGAAACACTGCCTGGTCATGTGCTGTCCTCACAATCGTTATGCTTGAGCCCATTGTTGCAATCACTGCATCAATCCATCTCCTTGAGGGTCTTCCTCTTTTTCGCTGACCCACTACTGTACCAAGCATGATGTCCTTCTCCAGGGACTGGTCCCTCCTGAGAACATGTCCAAAGTATGTGAGATGAAGTCTTACTATCCTTGCTTCTAATGAGCATTCTGCCTGTACTTCTTCCAAGACAGATTTGCTTGTTTAAGTGATAAAAGAAAAACCTTATTCTAAACAAAGTCACATTCAAAGATACAGGAGTTAGGACTTTCATCATATCTTTTTGGAGGACGCAATTGCATCCATAACAGCAAGTATCACATATAATTCTTAGAACAATTTTTGAAAATGTTGATGGAGTAGAACCTATAATAAATCTTATGAATGAATTTAGAACTATTTCATCTCTTCTGTTATCTAGTCATTATCGAACACTGTATCCCAAAGGCTAGCCCTGACCCCCCAAACACCAAAGTTATAAAAAGATTATATATGTGTATATTTTATATATAAATATGTGTTATTATATACAATATTAGATATTATACATGCATATAATAGATTATATTTTATTACACATTATATATTAGTATATATTGGAAGAGAGAGAGGAATCAGAATGGTAGCATTCAGCTTTCATGTAAAATTAACATTTTGCTCACAAGAAACAATTGGAAATTGAAGGAGCCTTTGAGCATAGACCTTGAAATCATGCAGACCATTATTCAAATCTTGTCTTTTTGATTTATGAACTAGCCATATGGTTATTATTATTTTGTCTTACTATGAAGAGTCAAAGAAATTTTTAAAAAGTGCTTTGGTAATGATAGTGCACATCTAATATTATGGTGACTGGAATGTCTGAATAACCCCATACTTAGCAACCTCTCCTGGCAAAAAAGAGAGAGGGAGGGAAAAAGGAGAAAGAGGGGTGGGAAGAAGGAAAATAAAGTTAAAAGGACGGGTTTAGGATGCTTTGAAATGACACAAAGGTAGAATGCAGACAATAAAAACCAACAGAAAGTTTGGCACAGGAAATGATCAGAGATTTCATAGAAGAAACCAAATGGATGATGGATTTATAAAGAGTTGTTGAACCTCACTAGGTATGAGGGAAATGCAAATCACAACAACAATGATACAGGACTGCACATTGAGCTGACTGACAAAAATTTAAAAGTGTAACTTCTTGTGGGAATGCATATTGGTATAATCTCTTCAGAAAGTAATTTGGCAATATCTAATAATATTGAAGAAGTATGTATACATTGTATCAGCAATTTTACAACTTTTTTTATATTTTCTAGAGCAGTGCTTCTCATATTACCTGGGAATCTTGCTCAGATGCAGATTCTGTTTAGAAGGTCTGGAGTGGGGACTGAGATTCTGCATTTGTAACAAGCTCTTGGTTAATGCTATTGATGCTGGTACATGGGCAATGCACCCACTGGCAAGACACAGACAATCTCTTCCGTGTGTGCAGAAGGGGTGTTGTACAAGAAATTTCAACACAATATTACTTATAATACCAAGTAATTGAAAATTACAGTGCACAGATATAGTAATGGCTAAGAGCATGTATGGGAATAATACACAATTTCAGGACAGTGGTTATCTCTGGAGAATAAGAGAAAGGAAGCAGATAAAAAGTGGAAACGTAGGCTCTATAATTATATATATATTAGCTGAGTGGAAAGTACATGGGATTTTGATAATTTTTCTTCACCATTTCTTTCTTTTTTTTTTTATATTTCATTGTACTTCAGTTGAAGGCTTACAGAACAAACAGTTTCTCATGAAACAGTAGTACACATGTTGTTTTATGACATTAGTTAACAACCCCACAACATATCAACCCTCTAACTTCTCAACCTTTTTTTTTTTTTTTGGTGAAAATACATATAGCCAAAGATACACCATTTCAAAAATTTCTACACACACATAGTTCAGTGACATTGACTGCGCTCTTCCAATTGTGCTGTTATTCTCACATAAGATGAAGGCTTACAGAACAAAATAGTTTCTCATTTAACAGTTACTACAAATGTTGCCCTATGACAATGGTTAACAATCTCACAACACATCAACGATATTCTTACTCAGTCTTGTGTTCCCTATCACCAGCTTCCTTCTCCCCTTCTGCCTTCTGGCCCTTGTCACTGGACTCCTGTACCTCGTTAGTCTCATTGGGTTTTACGGGGCTGTCCACGCCTAGGCTGAACAGTGAACCTCGGAGGTAACTTCACCACTGAGCTAAAAGGGTATCTGGGGACCATATTCTCAAGGTATCTCCAGCCTCCTTTAGGCCAGTAAATCTGGTCTTTTTTTTTTTTTTTTTTTGTGAGTTAGAATTATGCTCTACATCCTTCTCCAGCTCTGTCCAGAACCCTCTTTTGTGATCCTGGTCAGAGCAGTCAGCGGTGGTAGCCAGGCACCATCTAGCTGTACTGGACTCAGTCCGGTGGAGGCCTTGGTAGCTGTGGACAATTAGTCCTTTGGACTAATCTTTTCCTTGTATCCTGTTCTCCTCATTCTCCCTTGCTCCCGAAGGGTTGAGACCAGTGGAGTATCTTAGATGGCCACTCACAGGCTTTTAAGACCCCAGACACTACTCACCAAGGTAGAATGTAGAGCATTATCTTTATAAGTAGTGTCATACCAATTGAGCCAGAGCCCTCCGCCCAGCAACTCAGTCCCTCGGGGAGTTCGGATGTGTCTATGGGGCCTGCATTACCTTTCCTTGTACAGGTTGTGTTAGTTTCCCCTGTATTGTGTACTCTCTTACCTTTCACCCAAGATACCACTTATCTATTGCCTATTTACCATTTCCCACCCCACCCCTCCCATCCCTGGTAACTAACAAAGGTTGTTACATTTTGCGTGTGAACTTTTTTATGGGTTTTTACAATAGAGGTCTCATACAATATTTGTCCTTTTGTGATTGACTTATTTCACTCAGCATAATGTCCTCCAGTTTCATCCATGTTATGAGATGGTTCACAATTTCATTGTTGTTCTTTCTCTTTTCATAGTACTCCATTGCATGTATGTACCATAGTTTGTTTATCCATTCATCTGTTGATGGGCACCTACGTTGTTTCCATCGTTTTGCTATTGTGAACAATGCTGCCATGAAAATAGGTGTGCATATGTCTATTCGAGTGACGACTCTTATATCTCTAGGATATATTCCTAAGAGTAGGATTGCTGGATCGAATGGTATGTCTATTTCTAGCTTTCTGAGGAAATGCCGTACCATTTTCCAAAATGGTTGTATCATTTTGCATTCCCACCAGCAAGGCGTAAGAGTTCCCATCTCCCCGCAGCCCCTCCAACATTTGTTATTTCCAGTGTTTTTGATTCGTGCCAGTAATGCCGGGGTGAGATGGTATCTCATTGTGGTTTTAATTTGCATTTCTCTGATGGCTAGTGATCGCGAGCATTTCCTCATGTGTCTGTTGGCCATTTGAATGTCTTCTTTGGTGAAGTGTCTGTTCATTTCCTTTGCCCATTTTTTGATAGGATTGTTTGTCTTTTTGTTGTAGAGGTGTTGGATTTTCTTGTAGATTATGGAGATTAGACCTTTGTCTGACTTGTACTGTCCAAAAATTTTTTCCCAGTCTGTAGGTTCTCTTTTGACTCTTTTGGTGAAGTCTTTTGAAGAGCATAGTTGTTTGATTTTTAGAAGATCCCAGTTATCTAGCTTATCTCTTGGGTTTTGTGCATTGATGGTTATGGTTTGTATCCTGTTAATGGCATGTATTAAGGCCTGAAGTGTTGGTCCTATTTTTTCTTCTATGAACTTTATAGTATTAGGCTTTATTAGGTCTTTGATCCATTTTGAAGTAGTTTTTGTATACGGTGTGAGGTATGGGTCCTGTTTCATTTTTTTGCAGATGGATATCCAGTTTTGCCAGCACCATTTGTTAAAAAGAGTGTCTTTTCCCCATTTGATGGGCTTTGGGCCCTTGTTGAAGATCAGTGACCGTAGGTGGATGGATTTACATCTGGGTTCTCAATTCTGTTCCATTGGTCAATGTATCTGTCGTTGTACCAGTACCAGGCTGTTTTGACTACTGTAGCTGTATAGTAGGTTCTCAAGTCAGGTAGTGTGAGTCCTCCAACTTTCTTCTTCTTCTTCAGTAGTGCTTTATTATTCGGGGATTCTTCCCTTTCCATATAAAGTTAATAATTAGTTTTTCATCTCTTTGAAGAATGTTGCTGGTATTTAGATCGGGATTGCATTGTATTTATAAATTGCTTTGGGTAGAATTGTCATTTTCACAATGTTGAGTCTGCCTATCCATGAGCATGGTATGTTTTTCCATTTATGTAGATCCCTTTGGGTTTCATGCAGTAGTGTTTTATAGTTTTCTTTGTATAGGTCTTTTACACCCCTGGTCAGATTTATTCCTAAGTATTTTATCTTTTTAGGGGCTATTGAAAATGGTATTGATTTCCCGATTTCCTTTTCATCGTTCTCCTTATTGGTGTATAGGAATCCAAACGATTTTTGAATGTTTATCTTGTATCCCGCTAATCTGCTGAATCTTTCTATTAGTTCCAGTAGATTTCTTGTAGAGTCTTTAGGGTTTTCTATGTATAATATCCTATCATCTGCAAACAGGGACAGTTTAACTTCTTCATTACCAATTAGGATGCCCTTTATTTCTTTTTCTTGCCTTATTGCTCTAGCCAGAACTTCCAGCACAATGTTAAATAGGAGTAGTGATAAAGGGCATCCTTGTCTTGTTCCTGTTTTCAAGGGGAATGTTTTCAGCCTCTCTCCATTAAGAATGATGTTGGCTGTTGGTTTTGCATAGATGCCCTTTATTATGTTGAGAAATTTCCCTTCTATACCTATTTTATTGAGAGCTTTTATCAGGAATGGGTGTTGGACTTTGTCAAATGCCTTTTCTGTGTCAATTGAGATGATCGTGTGATTCTTTTCTTTCCTTTTATTTATGTGGTGGATTACATTGATTGATTTTCTTATGTTAAACCAACCTTGCATACCTGGTATGAATCCTACTTGGTCGTGGTGTATTATTTTTTTGATATGATGCTGAATTCTATTGGCTAGAATTTTGTTCAGAATTTTTGCATCTATATTCATGAGAGATATTGGTCTGTAATTTTCTTTTTTTGTGATGTCTTTGCCTAGTTTTGGTATCAGCCTTATGCTGGCTTCATAGAATGAATTTGGAAGTGTTGCTTCCTCTTCTATGCTCTGAAATAGCTTGAGTAGAACTGGTACAAGCTCTTCTGTAAATGTTTTGTAGAATTCTCCAGTGAAGCCATCTGGGCCAGGGCTTCTTTTGGTTGGGAGTTTTTTTACTACCTTTTCAATCTCTTCTCCTGTTATCGGTCTGTTCAGATTTTCAACATCACTTTGTTATAGTTTGGGTAGGCTGTGTGTTTCTAGAAATTTATCCATTTCCTCTAGGTTTTCAAATTTGTTGGAGTATAGTTTTTCATAATATTCTGTTATAATCCTTTTTATTTTGGTTGGGTCTGTTGTAATGTCCACCATTTCATTTCTTATTTGGGTTATTTGTGTCCTGCCCTGTTTTTCTTTTGTCAGTCTGGCCAGTGGTTTGTCGATTTTGTTGATTCTTTCAAAGAACCAACTTTTGGTTTTGTTGATTCTTTCTATTGTTTTTCTGTTCTCTATTTCATTTATATCTGCTCTGATCTTTATTATTTCCTTTCTTCTGGTGGTTGTAAGCTTTTTTTGCTGTTCTCTTTCTATTTCTGTAACTGTAGTTAATGTTTTGATATTGTCCCTTTCTTCCTTTTTGATGTGTGCATCTATTGCTATAAATTGTCCTCTGAGGACTGCCTTTGCTGTGCCCCAAAGGTTTTAGTATGATGTGTGTTCATTCTTATTTGATTCTAGGAATTTGCTGATTTCATCTCTGATTTCTTCTATTACCCAGTGGTGTGTAAGCAGGGTATTGTTCAGTTTCCATTTAATTGATTTTTTTTCCTTGCTCTTTTTGTTGTTAATTTCTACCTTGATGGCATTGTGGTCAGAGAAGATACTGTGAATTATTTCAACGATTTGGATCTTGTTGAGGATTGCTCTATGGCCTAAGATGTGGTCTATTCTGGAGAACGTTCCATGTGCATTGGAAAAGAATGTGTACTTTGCAGCAGTTGGATGGAGTATTCTATATGTCTATGAGGTCCAGTTGGCTGATTGTGTCCTTTAGGTCTTCTGTATCTTTGCTGAGTTTCTTCTTAGTTGTTCTGTCCTTTACTGAGAGTGGTGTGTTGAAGTCTCCTACTATTATTGTGGAACTGTCAATTTCTCTTTTCAGTGCTGTTAGAGTTTGTTTTATGTATTTTGGAGCTCTGTCATTGGGTGCGTAGATGTTTATTATGGTTATGTCTTCATGATGGATCATCCCCTTAATCATTATATAGTGTCCTTCTTTGTCTTGTATGGTAGATTTTGTTTTAAAGTCTATTTTATCTGAGATTAGAATTGCCACTCCTGCTCTTTTTTGGTAGTTGTTAGCGTGATATATTGTTTTCCAAACTTTGATTTTTAATAAATTCACATCTTTGTTTCTAAGGTGTTCTCTTGTGGACAGCATATTGATGGATCCTGTTTTCTTATCCATTCTGCCACTCTCCATCTCTTTACGGGTGCCTTGAGTCCCTTTACATTCAGTGTAATTATTGATAGATGTGAGTTTGTTGCTGTCATTTTGTAGTGCTTTTTTTTTGTGGTGCTGAAGTTTTCTTGGTTTTTCTTACTCTCTTGTGCTGAGTTACTTTTGTTTGTGGATTTTGTGTTCATTTCTTTTGTTTTTGTAGGTTTTGTTTTTGTTTAGATTTTATGTTTTTCGTCTTTATTTTTATGAGTTGGTTTGTTAACTTTCTTTGTGGTTACCATGAATTTTACCCTTATCTTTATAAGTTTGAAGCATTCTACCCTTACTTGGTATTGTCTTGCCATCCTCTCCATTAATAGGTTCTATACCTATGCCGTTTATTCCCTCTTTTATTTTTCTGATGTTATTGTCATTTATAGATTAACTGCTCTGATTCCTTGTTGTATTTCTTTTGGTTTTGGATAGTCCTTAACAGTTCATTTCCTAGATTGGTATCTGGCTGGTACGATCCTGGGTCCTAGATTCTGCCTGTGAGCTGAAGTTGTTCGTTCTCAGATCAAAGAACTCCCTTTAATAATTCTTCTAAGTTTGGTTTGGTTTTTACATATTCCCTTGATTTCTGTTTATCTGGAAATGACCTAATTTCACCATCATATATGAACGAGAGTTTTGCAGGATATATTATTCTTGGCTGGCAATTTTTTTCTTTCAAGATTTTATATATGTTATCCCATTGCCTTCTTGCCTGTATGGTTTCTGCCGAGTAATCTGAGCTTAGTCTTATTGTTTATCCTCTGTATGTGATTTCTTGTGTTTCACGAGCTGCTCTCAGGATTGTTTGTCTTTGGTTTGGTCGAGTGTGAATATGATATGCCTTGGTGATTTTCTTTTGGGGTCTCTTCTATATGGGGTTCGTTGAGCTTCTTGGATGGCCAGCTTTTCATCTTTCATGATATTGGGAAAGTTTTCTGTCAGCAGTTCCTCAATGATCCTCTCTGTGTTTTCTGTTTTCTCCCCCTGTTCTGGAATGCCAATCACTTGTAAATTTTTGCTTTTAATTGTGTCCCACATAACTCTCAGGGTCTTTTCATTTTTCTTTGTTCTTTTTTCTGAGTTTTCCTGAAACAGAGTTGTATCCAAGTGTTTGTCTTCAGTTCCACTGATCCTGTCTTCCACGGTTTCAAATCTGCTTCTCAGCCCTTCTATGACATCATCCATTTATGAAATCTTGTTGTTTATCTTTTGGATTTCTAATTGTTGTTTTTGTATAATTTATATTTGTGAATTTATTTTCACATTTTGTTCCTGCATCATCATCCTGAATTCTTCCAATTTTTTGTCTGTATTTTCCATAAATTTGTCGATTTTCTCCTCATGTTTGTCAGCTTTTTGCCTCGGTTCTTGGAAAATTCCGAGTATTAGTGATTTGAATTCCCTATCAGGTACTTCTAGTGCATTTTCTTCCACAGGAGAGTTATCTGATGTTTTAATTTGGATGCCAACTGGAGCCATTCTGTCCTGTTTTAGTAAATGTTTTGCTATTGTTTGCTGTTTTCTGGGCATTCAGTAGATATTTCTCTCATTTATTGATTGTAGATTTGTTTGTTTCGTTCCTTTTTTAAAAAAAAAATTTGAGTATGTCAGAGTAGGCGGACTGCGTGCCCCTTGTTGTTTGCTCGTCTGTGCGCTCAATTCTTTTTGCCTCCTTCTCCAACTGGCTGGTTCAGTCACTCATATGTGGTACAGCAGGGCAGGTCTACGTGTAGAGGAGCCACTGGGACGGGTTGTTTGTGCCACTCACCACAGCCACCAGGGCGATTGGTAATCAGTGCTGGGCAGGTTCCAATAGGCCATGCCTGCACAGCTTGGTGGTGTGATGTCAAGTGCACGGTGCAGGTAGGCAGGATGCAGCGGGGAGATGGTTATGTGTGAAGCTAAGCTGGATATGGGAGAGAGGAGAGAGGAACAGGAGCCAAAAAACATACAAACAAACAAAAAATAATACTAGGGGAGCTTGCCATTGGAATGGAGAGATGAGAGACTAGGGAACTGAGAAAAACAGAAGGGGGAAGAGAAAGAAAAGAAAAGAATGAACAAATAAAAATCAGAAAGTTTAAAGAACCACAAAGTTCCCAGGGATCCCACCGATGCAGCTATGAGGTCCGGGGACGTTGCTCTCAGGTTTCACAGCACAGCCTGGCCAGAAGGCGCAGAGGCATACAATGCCTGGTATTCAGGGATCAGAAATAGAAGGAAGAGGTAGACAGACGAGAAATTGAGCAATGAAGAAAGACAAAAGAGAAAAAGAGGGAAAAGAAAACAAAACAAATAAAAAAAAAAGGAACAAAAAAGGCCCCCCAGAAAAATAGAAAAAAAAAAAAACAATGAAAAAAGAAATGCGTTCAGGGATCCCACTGCACATCTGTGGAAGTTGAAGGGGAGTCTCCCTGGCACACAGCTCCGCCTGGCCAGAAAGGGCTCCCAACTCAAGAAAAGGAAAAGAAAACAGACAAACAATTCAAAATGAACGAACGAACAAAAGCCCCGGGATCCCACCAGCGTGGTAGCCCAGACCAGGAAGCAGCTCCACACTCGAATGGAGCTCCGCAGCCCCTCAGGAAAACGCAAAGATGGCGCACAGAGCCAGGCACTCAAGCGAAAAGAGGGGGAGGTGGCGAGAGGCAAGCAAGAAATCCAAAGAAGCAGAAAGGAAAAAAAAAAAAAAAGCAACACCAGCAGCCAACAAATGGCACTCAAGAGCCAGCCAGTGCAGGTTGGTGTTTCTGGCCAAGAGACTGTGTCCGTGGGAAACAGAGGAGGTGACGTGTGAGTGAAGAAGGGTGGAGAGTGGGAAAGCGTATATCACAAATTGCCGGCGCTCTGGGGCCCCTCAGGAAGGAGCAAAGATGGTGCACGGAGCCAGGCACCCGAGTGAAAGGAGGGGGAGGCGGTGAGAGGCAAGTGAGAAACCAAAAGAAGCAGGGAAAAAAAAAAAAAAGCAACACCAGCAGCCAAGAAATGGCACCCAGAGAGCCGCCCGCCCAGGCGCGCGGAATCCAAGCAGCCGGCGCCCCCCAGCCAAGAGACCGTGGCCACAGGAAGCAGAGGAGCCCGAGCTGGGGTGAAGATGGATGGGGGGTGGGAAAGCACACACCTCAAATTACAGGCTGTTTTGTCTCCCACTGGACGCTCCGTGAGGCTGCTCTCTCGTACCCCTGTTTGCTGGTCTCTGATAGGAGTCCAAGATGGTGCATCCGTGCTGCGTTAGCTGGTAGGGGACCTCTGCATGAATCTCTCCTTGCTCTCCGTTCTCTTTCAGTATTCTCACTCCACTTGGTGCTCGGATGAGTTCTTTATCTCTTCATTTGATGTTCTAGGGTTTCAGGATTGTTGATTCTCTGTTTGGCTTAGTTTTTCGGATCTTTGCTGTGGAGGGACGGCATGGTGCTTCTGCCTAGAGCGCCATCTTGCCGGGCTCACTCTTCAACATTTCTTATGCATAAAATCACATAAAAAAAAAAAAAAAAAGAAGAAGAAAGGCCATAATCCATCCAAAACACAGCAGCAGAATGGTTCTTTTAATAATGTCAGTTCCTTACATTTATACTGAATTTTTCTGCTTTCAGAACTCTTTAATTCCTTTTTTACATAGTATCTATTTTAACTATGTAATGTAGACAGATGAGAACATCTTTTTACAGTCCTTTTACAAATGACAAATCTGATGACCTTGTCTATATTCACAGAGCTAATAAGTCAGAATTTTAATCTGAGTATGCTTGTCTGCAGGTCCACTACATCACACTACGTTTTCTTCCCCACAAATGGTTGTCTTCCAACTGACAGTAAATATTGCAAAATCAATCAATTTCAGAATACAGCCATCAGATACAGGAAATGTTCAGAGAAAGAAACATGTAACTTTGTAAATCAACTTCTTCTCCCTTTCGAAGGGCTACAATTTTCTCAGACCTCAGTAGAGGAAGCTGCAGTATTCTTTAGTGTGATAAAACATATAGCCCTGCTTAGGCCACATATGGATAACTGTCTCTTCAACAAAGTGCCAGATCTGGGGAAGTTAGTAGCTTATTTCCAAGACACAAAAGCCAATATACCTTATTCTTGGGACTTGAGGTACTAAAAATAATGTGCTTGAATATCTCTGTTAGGTTGTTCCATATGAGAAATAGTGTGATGGAGTGGAGAGGGCTGCACAGTATGCCATCTTGATCTTGGCTTCCAAATTCAACTCTACCACTTACTGTCAGCAGGGCCTTCAGCAAGTCATCTAGACTTTCAGAGCCTCGGTTTCTTCATCTATAAATAATTGACCATAATATCTACCTATCATAGGAACATGAGAGATGCTTTAAAATGCCTGATTCATAGTACACACTCAATAAATGGTAGTTAATAGTCAGAAGAAAGGTAAAGGAGTACCTTAAGAAATAATGAAATTTTATAAAGGCAAGTGATAATTTTAAGCAGTTAATGAAGAATAAGACACAAAATGCTTTTCATAGCCTGCATTAGTATAGTTGGTCTGGAAATAATAAAAGCACTAGGCAAGATTGCCAGATCATCCCTAACTCCAGGTTTTCATACAAATAAGATACAACATTATGGAGATTTTTTCTTTTTTTTAGATGCAACAACTTTCACCCACATTTAAATAATCACATAAACCTGATGAATCTGTGCTAAGCAAGGGATTGCAGAGGTCACAGATTAGAGCCAGTGGGAGTCCAAGGAAAAGTGGGAATAATTCCAGGAGAAAGAGAGCCTTTTTTGTTGAACCACTATCTCTTTGCATCTGTATAGTATCAGCCATTCCCTGTTAATTTACTTAAGTGCTTGCAAACATTCGAGGGAGGAAAGAATACTTGTATTGGAGTGAAATATCTGCTGAATAGTTCCACTGTAAATCTATTTAAAATCCATTTCTCTAAATGAGTACAAAGTGGGGTCAAAGTGATGAAAGTCTTGCTCCCTCTCTTTTATATCATAGTCATTAACAACAAAAGAAACTAATAAGCAAAAAAAAAAAAAAAAAAAAACAAAGTAATA
The DNA here is from genome assembly GCA_030035585.1 of Dugong dugon. Lineage (NCBI taxonomy): Eukaryota > Metazoa > Chordata > Mammalia > Sirenia > Dugongidae > Dugong > Dugong dugon. Next base: position 51,269,110 of record CM057465.1, read on the forward strand.
GGGCTGGAAGCAGAGGAATAATTTAAATTGTGAGCCCCCTAGAAAAAGTTTTTGAATTTTGGTTGATAGTACAATAGTCTTCCATAATGAAGATCCCTTTCCTTTTTCCTTTCTTCAACACAGTGAGTGTGTATCCTGAATCATTTTGTCTAACGTGCCTCTGCTAGAGTAATGCTACATCAAATAGAACACATGCATATCATCTGCCTCAGTATACTTAAACCCATGAAGAGATATAAAGGTTGGGTCCTGTTCCCTGGTGTGTGTTCTTTACAGAGTGCTCATGGGTCTCTCCTCTATACTTAATCTCACCTTCAGTACCATTTTTCACCATCTAGGACTCCTCCAAGTCTCAGCACACTCAACAGACCAATGTCCTTCTTCTGGACTAAGGGTGGAGGGTAGAGAAGTGGGGTGAATTGCAACAACCCTTCATTCTTCTTCCCCTTCACTAAATTGTTCCTACAAAATTTACAGATTTATGAGACCAGACGCAGCTAGAAAATGTATATATATTTATTGAAAAAGACAAGTTTAATTTCAAAATGCATGTAGCACAAAGGACAAAGGTATTAAAGTTTGAGCTAATTTGGAGTCTGGCGGTTCATATCCACTAGCCGCTCCATGGCAGAAGGATGTGGCAGTCTGCTTCCATAAAGATTCACAGCCTTTAAAACCCTGTGGAGCAGTTCTACTCTGCCTATAGGGTTGCTATGAGTCCGAATCAACTCATTAGCAGCGGGTTTGAGTCTCTTAAGGAAGGAATCTAAATATTGAAACTGCTGGAGGATAGGGGATAGGGTGTGTATTCCACATGGACTCTTCCCTTTATGTTTACTTGAATGTTCTACCTTCAGCCTGGCACAGATTCTCCAAGCATCCCCTTCTTCAAGTTTCTCCCTTTGAAAATCCCACCTCCCACCACAAAAACTTTACCCCATTGCCAAGTAGACATATTGATTCTTGGACCCTTTCTGCAGCTCACACACAGTTAAAAAGTGTGTGTCAAATAGCACCAGGTTTCAGCTGGAGTGAAAATATATACTCCAATTTTCTCTTTAGTTTTATCATTCGTGAGATCTACAGACCTATAGTTTGCTTTAACCTAGAGATTCGTGAAATTTACCATGGATCAGAGTCACCTGGAGGGCTTGTTAAACTATATTTTGCTGAGTTCCTGAGTTTCTGATGCAGAAGTTTGGGGTGACCCTCAAGAACCTGAATTTCTAACAAGTTCCCAGGTGATGCTGATACTATAAGACCCTGACCACATGTTAAATATGGCTGCTTTAATCTAAGCACATTGCCAAGGGCAGTTTGTGTAGTTGTTGAGAGCTCAGACTCTGGTTTAAGTACCAGTGCACCACTTATTAGCTATGTGATACTAAGTTATTTAAACTTTCTGTGCTTTGGTTCCTTATCTGTAAATGGAAGGAAATAATTCTATCTTTTTCACAGAGCTGTTACAAAGATTAAATGAAATAATATGTACAAAGCAATTAGAACAATGCCTGGCACACGATGAGTATGATGCAAGTTTACATATATGAGTCGTATATATATACATACATATATATAATACAGACACATATATGTATATATATGGGTCCCTGAATAATGTAAATGGTTAAGACACTGGGCTGCTAACCAAAAGGTTGGTGGTTAGAGTACACCTAGAGGAGCCTTGGCACAAAGGTCTGGAGATCTACTTCCAAAAATCAGCCACTGAAAGCCCTTTGAAGTACAATTCTTCTCTGACATAGCTGTGGTTGTCATGAGTATGTGTATATATGTACATATCAATTCACCACTTGTCTGTCAGTTTGCCATGCTGCGGTGGCTTGCATATTGCTATGATGCTGGAAGCTATGCCACTGGTATTTCAAATACCAGCAAGGTCACCCATACTGGACAGGTTTCAGCTCAGCTTCCAGACTAAGACTGACTAGGAAGAAGGACCTGGAAATCTACTTCTAAAAAAAAAAAAAAAAATTGGCCAGTAAAAACATTATGAATCACAGTGGAACATTGCCTGATATAGTGTCAGACAATGAGCCACTTATGTTGGAAGGCCCTCAAATTACGACTGGTGAAGAGTTGCCTCCTCAAAGTAGAGTCAACTGTAAGGAAGTGGGTGAAGTAAAGCAAAAGGTGGTTAAGAAGACAGGAAAAAAAGAAAAGACCAAAATGGATGTCAGAAGAGACTCTGAAACTTGGTCTTGAACATAGAGTAGCTAAAGCAAATGGAAGAAATGATGAAGTAAAATTGCTGAACAGATTTCATAGGGCGGCTCAAGAAGACAAGATAAAGTATTTTAATGAAATATGCAGACATGGAGTTAGAAAACTAAAAGGGAAGAACACGCTCAGCATTTCTCAAGCTGAAAAAATGAAGAAAAAATTCAAGTCTCAAGTTGCAATATTGATGGATTCTATGGGGGAAATATTAAATGACTCAGGAAGCATGAAAAGAAGATGGAAGGAAGACACAGAGTCACTCTACCAAAAAAAATTTGTTCGATGTTCAACCATTTCAGGAGGTAGCATATGATCAATAACTGATAGTATTGGAGGAAGAAGTCCAAGTTGCACTGAAAGCGCTGGCAAAAAACAAAACTCCAGGAATTGATGGAATAACAACTGAGATGTTTCAACAAATGGATGCAACACTGGAAGTGCTCACTCGTTTATACCAAAAAATTTCGAAGACAGCTACCTGGCCAACTGAGTGGAACACATCCATATTTGTGCCCATTCCAAAGAAAGGTGATCCAACAGAATACAAAAATTATTGAACAATATCATTAATATCAAACACAAGTAAAATTTTGCTGAAGATCGTTTAAAAATGGTTGCAGCAATACGCAGACAAGGAACGGTCAGAAATTCAAGCCAGATTCAGAGAGGACATGGAACAAGGGAGATCATTGCTGATATCAGAGGAATCTTGGATAAATGCAGATAACACTAGAAAGATGTTTACCTGTGGTTTATTGACTATGAAAAGGCATTTACTGTGTGATCATAACAGATTATGAATAACATTGTGAAGAATGGGAATTCCAGAACACTTAATTATGCTAATGAGGAACCTGTGTATAGGCCATGAGACAGTCGTTTGAACAGAACAAGGGGATACTGCATGGTTTAAAATCAGGAAAGGTGTGTGTCAGGGTTGAACCCTTTCACCGCACTTATTCAATCTGTATGGTGAGCAAATAATCTGAGAAGCTGGACTATATGAAGAAAGAGGCTTCAGGATTGAAGACTTGTTAACAACCTGCTTTATATAGATCAAACAACCTTGCTTGCTGAAAGTGAGGAGGAGATGAAGCACTTACTGATGAAGATCAAAGACCACAGCCTTCAGTATGGATTACACCTCAACATAAAGAAAACAAAAATCCTCACAACCGGACCAATAAGTAACATCATGGTAAGTAGAGAAAAGACGGAAGTTGTCAAGGATTTCATTTTACTTGGATCCACAATCAACGCCCATGGAAGCAGCGGTGAAGATTTCAAATGACATATTGCACTGGGTGAATCTGTTGCAAAAGACCATTTTAAAATGTTAAAAAGCAAAGATGTCACTTTGAGGACTAAGGTGCCCCTAACCCAAGCCATGGTATTTTCAATTGCCTCATATGCATGCGAAAGCTGGACAATGAGTAAGGAGTACCTAAGAGGAATTGACACCTTTGAATTATGATGTTGGTGAAGAATATTGAATAGTCCAGGGACTGCCAGAAGAATAAACAAATCGGTCTTGGAAGAAGTACAGTCAGAATGCTCCTTAGAAGTGAGGATGGTGAGACTTCGTCTCATGTACTTTGGACACGTTATCAGGAGGGAGCAGTTTCTGGAGAAGGACATTATGTTTGGTAAAGTAGAGGGTCAGTGAAAAAAAGAAAGACCCTCAATGAGGTGGATTGACACAGTGGCTGCAACAATGGCTCAAACATAGCAATGATTGTGAGGATGGTGCAGGACAGGGCAGTGTTTCATTCTATTGTACATAAGCTTGCTATGAGTCGGAACTGACTTGAAGGCACCTAACAAAAACAACAATACGTCAGTACTGTCCTGGGTAATATTACATTCTCAAGTAGCAGGATATTTGTATACCTAAAATTGGAACTCCTGAGTTTGTTAATGAACACATCTTCGAATTACTAGGTAATGCTAAATTGCTCTTCAAAGAAGTGTGTCAATCTATGCTCGTACCAGCAATATGTAATGGTCTCTAATGCTTCACATCCTTGAAGATATTTGGTATTGTTGTACTTTACTATTATTATTTATGTAGATTTTAAGCAATCAAGTCAGTGTAAAAAGTCAGTCTTACTATGATTATATTACTGTTGTATTTAATCTAGCCATTCTAGGTAAATGTAGCAAGAGAATTTCAAATTATATAACCTATGTCATTGCTCCTAGAATTTAAATCTAGACTAGTTACATTAATGCTATTCTGGTTGAGGGAAAAGACACTAATCTTGATCAAATGTGTTTGATTTAAGGAATCCTTCTTATAGAAGGATGTGAGGAGTGGGTGGTGTTTTCTGATTGCTCCCATCTCATATGGTCTATGTATATCATAGAGTTGGTTGTCATAACATTTACATGAACTAGAGAAGAGGAAGTTCCTATTATGTAGCCAGCAAACTTAGTAAAGAAAGCAGGGCTTTGAATGGTTTTTTCTGGTTCAAACCGCTGCTGAGAATTTACATTTCTAAGAAGTTCCCGTGAGATGCTAGTGCTGCTAGCTAGGGACCAGTTCTTAGAATCAGTAGTAGAACAGTGGTTCTCAAAATTTATTATACATATGAATCACCCGGAGATCTTGTTAAAATGTAGATTCTGATTCAGTGTATCTGGGGTGGAAATGAACATTCGTAGCAGGGGTTCGAATCAGAAAGAACTGGTTTGAATCCCTGAAAGGTTGAGGGACTTGCTAAGAGATACTCACTGATTGAAATTAGCTAGCTAGCTATCTAAGAAATTAATCATTTCTTCAGGTCCAACTATGAAACAGGAACTACGTCTTTCCCTCTGCCTGGAGTACTCTTGCCCCACATAGCTACATGGCTTAGTCGCTTCCTTCAAGTCTTTTTCCAAATGTTTCTTACTCATGAACCTTCCCTTAAAACACTCTTTTCATATGTGTAAGTGTGTGTATGTATATATGTGTGTGTGTGAACTTGAAAATGTACTCATTGCTCTTATATAAAAATTAGATATCCATTTGCAATTGAAAATAAATTTAGAAAAAAAGCATTAGGAAGATTTTTTGTTAAATAAGTAATACATGAAATCATTTTGTTATGTGTTTTAAAATGGCTTGCAAGTTGAATATCTTTTATATTTAACTTGTTTAATTCTCTGATTAAAAAAATCCAGTTCTTTATATAACTTTATATTATTCTTACTAAGAAAGAAGTATGAGCCTCTGGAAAATCTTATTCACGAGTTCAAATTGTATTGATAAAAATGATCAAAGAGTAGCTGTCCACGCTGATGTCACATTCTTTCAACTAGATTTGTTGTTAAAACAGAAAAAGACAAAATTAGAACAAAACGAGTATATGATATATCCATTTTAGCTGTTTGCTATCGAGTCGACTCTAACTCATAGTGACCCTATAGGTGAGAGTAGAGCTTACCCATTAGTGCTTCCTAGGCTGTAATCTTTATGAGAGCAGATCACCAAGTCTTTTCTCTCATGGAGGCACAGGGAACTTCCACCCTTTTGATTAGCAGCTGAGCATTTAACCATTGCACCACGAGGGCTCTATTATAGATACTAGAATCTACTTTTCTTCTCTTATTACATAGTTCAGAATGCTTATATTTTGAGTTAGGAATCATTAATCCCAGTATTATGATTTACCATATCTTTATCCCCAGTTATTATTTACCTTGGTGGTCTTTAAGAATCTTGACTCCTGTTTTTATATCCCCTGATACATTGCCACTTGTGAACAAAAGTCCTTCACGACTGTGAAGGGAAGTGATTAAAAATGGATGACACTACTTTCTTCCTTGTTGTTGGTTTGCCAGTTAAAGAAAATAGCATTTCCTGGACACATCCAAACACTTTGAGGGACAGAGTAGCTGGGGCTGGGGACTGGGGACATAGTTTTGGGGGACATCTAGGTCAATTGACATAACAAAGTTTATTAAGAAAATTTGCTGCATCCCACTTTCGTGAGTGGCACCTAGGGTCTTAAAAGCTTGCAAGTGGCTATCTAAGATACATCAATTTGTCCTATCCCACTTGGAGCAAAGGAGAATGAAGAAAACCAAAGACACAAAGAAAATATTAGCCCAAGAAACCAAAGGACCATACGAACCAGAGACTCCACCAGCCTGAGACCAGCACTAGATGGTACCTGGCTACCACCAATGACTGCCTTGACAGGGAACACAACAGAGAGTCCCAGATGGAGCGGGAGAAAAGTATGGAGCAGAACTCAAATTCACATAAAAAGACCAGACTTAATGGTCTGACAGAGACTGGAGGAACCCTCGAAACTATGGCCCCCAGATGCTCTGTTAACCCATAACTGAGACCATTTCTGAAGCCCCCTCTTCAGATAAAAATTAGACAGAACTATAAAACAAAGAATAGTACACGTGAGGAGTGTGCTTCTTAGTTTAATCAGATACATGAGACCACCCACATAAGCAGCTTCTGTCCGGAGGCAGGATGAAAAGGCAGGAAGGGTCAGGAACTGGTCAAACAGGCATAGGGTACCTGGGGTGGAAAGGAGGAGTGTGCAGTCACATTGTGGGGACTGCAACTAATGTAAAAGAAAAAGGCCATCTCTCTTTTCTTCTGCACCAGCATCATAGATATTCTGCTGCTACCTTTCCGTCAGCTTAATGTACTCAGGTACACACGTGGGTAATGATAAACTCTCATTATTATCACTTTGGATCTTTTATGTGCTGCTGGAAATTTTTCTCCTTAATTTCACAGTCCAGTACCACTCTTAGGATTTAGTACCTTGAAATATTCTCCCCAGTTTATTTTCTGAAATATATATATATATATATATATATGTATATATATTACTTTCCACCCACAATAGCTTAATAAAACTGCCAACAACTCTAAAATCTATCTTTCTCCTTAAATACATCTTTTCTTCTGACATGGTTTGATGACATGATTAACTCCTCAATTGCTCTTCTCTGCTTAATAGTTTCGTTCACATGTTTAAGCAAGTATCTATAGATGGCCTAGGAAGTGTGCCACATAGTACGTTAACATTCAGTCTTCTAGCTTCACTTTGCAGTTATGGTAAACAAAGTGGTGAGTTTCTTAAAAATTTAAGAAGACCACTTACTATAAATAAATATACTGTGATGAGTTCTTAGAAAAATTAATTTATTTGAATTCTTGGCTCAGGATATTAACAGTGCACTAGAGGCCAGGAACTTGGGGTTCTTGTCCTAACTCCAGACTCCTCCAGATTCCTCTGTTACTTCATTTTATGGATAAATCTGCTAACATGTGTGAGCCTCATCTCTCAAATAACAATGCTAGAATTTCTTCATTACAGGATCCATGCGGTAAATCTGTTATGTTTTTAAAGTTTATTATTAGGGTCATTATTATGATTAGCAATAATGTGGCAGATTGAAAAATTTAACACTCATATACTCCTCAGATATACAAGGAAAATGAGCTTCTTTGTTTTTGAAATTGATCTAAGGTTTCTTAACAGTCTCTATCCTATTTAAAAGTGATTGGAAAGCGAAGGTGGATACAGTGAGGAGCGAACAAGCCAATCAATGGCATTTTTCTCTCTTAACCTTAAAATAATCTCTTTGGGATGACTCATTCTCTTTCTGAGAAAATCTTTATTTTCTATTACTACCTCCTATTCTTTTCCAAGATGGTGTCCAGGTATGTAGGTTGATTTAAGGAGAAAAAAAAAAAGGCGTCAGATCTGTGGTAGGCAAAACAATGGGCCCTCAAAGATACCGATGTCCTAATCCCCATAACCTATGAATATGTTAGATGGCAATGCAAAGGGTAATTAAAGTTGCGTATGGAATTAAGGTTGTTAATCAACTGACCCTGAAATGGGGAGATTATCCTGGATTAACTAAGTGTGCCCAGTGTAATCATAACATCCTTGTCAGTGAGAGAAAAAAGCAAGAGATTCATTGTCAGAGTGATGCAGTGTAAGGAAGACTCCACCCTCCCTTGTTAGCTTTGAAGATGGAAGGGGGCCATAACCCTAGGAAGGCAGACAGACTCTAGAAGCTGGAATCAGCAAAGAAATAAATTCTCCCCTAGTTCCTCCAGAGGAATGCAGCCCTGCTGAAACCTGGTTTTCAGCACAATGAGACCCATTTCAGACTTCTAACCTCCAGAACTGCAAGATTATAGATTTTATTGTTTTAAGTCACAAAGTTTGTAGTAATTTCTTACAGTAACAATAAAAAACTAATATAAGATCCATGTCATATTTTCTTGATCCTTACTACTCTGTATAGTGAAATAATCTAGTCTGGGCTGATGACTACTGAGGTACAATTTCTGGCTTTTCCAGGCATCATGCTGGTGCTTAGCATTGGAGGCTGTGGTTTCCACTGTTTGTCTGTGACACAAAGTCCCTCCACTGTTGCCTTTGTATCCTGATCCACTGGCCATCTCAAGATCTCTGCTTTGTTTCACTGAAACAAGACAGATGTATGTAACATGCAAACCACAGAGACACAGGAGTGATGCTTTTTACTCACCTGTCTAAATTATCTCTCTTGGCTGTACTGAGCTATCCATCCTCTGAGTTTGTGCTGTGCCAATCTACATAGTAGTTTTTTCCCCGGGTTTCAAGAGCAAAACTTTCTTTTTTGCTCTAGGTTTTCCATCAACCTATCTAGCATGCTTAGGAAGGTCAGACCACACAATTCTAACCATCTGTCCTGATACCTCCTTTCTCATACAGTGCTCTAAACCCAAAGAAAAGTACTTCATCCACCAACCTTTCTTTTCATTATATCCTAGAGTCCCTTTATCCCTAGTTTATAGTAAAATCTCCTGGGTAAGTATGGATTTTGATACGTTAAAGGCAATTAAAATAACTTAGAAAATGCTTTATTTCTCAACGTAGCCTGACTTTCAAGATCATTGTTTTGAAAAGACTCAAGAATTTATATTCCAGATGTCAAAGCCAGAATTCAGCTCCCTATTTCCCCCTTTTGTTTATGCTGCACATTCTAATCCTTCACTAGACAGATGAATGCCTCTGAAATACCGTATTTTCATGCAATTAATGTGTACCTTCTACGTCTGTTTGCCAATTGCACCCTCCTCCTGGGAGATATTTTTGTAAACTTACTATGTTAATTTTTTTTTTTTTTTACAGCAACATGTAAAATAAAATTGAAATAGTGGTGCTTATGAAAATACCTTGCAGGCAGAGGGCATGGCTGGCAAACAAACAGAAGGTACATGTTATTTACTCAAAAATACAGTATTATTGGTGGAGACCACCAAATAAAAGAAAATTTAAGAAGTCCTTGGATATTATCCTCATTATGCCAAAAAGATAGGTTTTATGTGTGTGTGCGCGCGCGCATGTGTGTATGCATGCAAATTACTCTAAAGGAAAGTAGAAATTACATAATGCAAGCTTTGCATCCTCTCTGTAGTGTCCCTTAACCGGAAACCAGCTGGCAGAGGGGGAATCCATCTTCCATTCTCGGTGGTTGCATCACAAAGCAATGTAGAATGGTTGGTCTGGATTTCAGAAAATACATTAATAATTTGTACACAATGTAAAGAACACACCTCAAATATAATAGTCTTTAATCATAAGTATGGGATTGAGAAGATATATAAACTAGTCAAAAATTTAAAAAATACTAAAAGATAAATATTAAGACATTGACAAAGAAGTAAAAAATTAGAAAAGTTAGTGTGCTTTTTAATATCCCTCAGATAATGTTGAATATTGAAGTTACGTTGTTATTGAAGATAGTTATTATCAGTATAAGAAATTGAACATTCCTGCTAAAGCACTTAAAATTGTTAATAAATCAATCATCAGAAATTCAGAAAATTGATCATGTATCAAAATAACTCCACCACTCATCTGTCATTTAGTCATATTGTGATGGCTTGCATGTTGCTGTGATGTTAGAAGCTATGCCACTGGTACTTCAAATACCAGCAGGGTTACCCATGGTGGACATGTTTCAGCAGAGCTTCTAGACGAGACAGTCTAAGAAGAAAGACCTGGTGATCTACTTCTAAAAACTTGGCCAGTGAAAACCTTATGAATAGCAGCAGAACATTGTCTGATATAGTCCCGGAAGATGAGCCCCTCAGATAGGGAGGCACTCAGAATATGACTGGAGAAGAGCTGCCCTCTCAGAGTACAGTCAGTCTTAATGATGCGGATGAAATAAAGCTTTCAGGACTTTTATGTACTGATGTGACATGACTCAAAATGAGAAAAAACAGCTGCAAACATCCGTTAATAACAGGAATGTGGAATGTAGAAAGTATGAATCTAGGAAAACTGGAAGTTACCAAAAATGAAATGGAATGCTTGGAGATCGATATCCTAGGCATTAGTGAGCTGAAATGGACTGGTACTGGCCATTTTGAAACAGACAATCACATGGTCTCCTATGCTGGGAATGACAAATTGAAGAGCAAGGAAGACCAGTTAATGCAACTATTATTCAAATTTATGCATCAACCACTAATGCCAAAGATAAAAATACTGAATATTTTTACCAACTTCTGTGGTTTGAAATTGATCAAACGTGCAATCAAGATGCATTGGTAATTACTGGTGATTGAAATGCAAAAGTTGGAAACAAAGAAGGAACAGTAGTTGGAAAATATGGCCTTGGTGACAGAAATGAAGCCAGAGATTGCATGATAGAATTTTGCAAGACCAATTGTCTATTCTGGAGATACCTTTTTCAACAACAAAAATGGTGGCTATACACTTGGACCTCACCGGATGGAATACACAGGAATCAAATCGACTACATCTATGGAAAGAGATGATGGAGAAGTTCAGTGTCATCAGTCTGAACAAGGTGAGGGGCTGACTGTGGAACAGACCATCAATTGCTAATATACAAGTTCCAGTTAAAGCTGAAGAAATTAAAAACAACTCCATGAGAGCCAAAGTATGACATTGAGTATAGCCTACCTGAATTTAGAGACCGTCTCAAAAATAGTTTTGACACATTGAGCATTAATGACTAAAGACCAGAAGAATTGTGAAATGACATCAAGGACATCATATATTAAGAAAGCAAAATGTAATGAAAAGACAGGAAAGAAAGAAAAGACTAAAATGAATGTCAGAAGAGACTGAAACTTACTCTTGAATGTAGAGTAGCTGAATCAAATGGAAGAAATGATGAAGTGAATGAGCTGAAAAGATTTCAGATGGTGGCTGGACAAGACAAACTAAAGTATTATAATGAAATATGCAAGACCTGGAGGTAGAAAACCAAAAGGGAAGGACACACTTGAAATTTCACAAGCTTAAAGAACTGTAGAAAAAATTCAAGTCTTGAGTTGTAATATTAAAGGATTCTTTGGGCAAAATGTTGAACAATGCAGGAAGCATCACAAGAAGGTGGAAGGAATACACAGTCACTGTACCAAAAAGAATTGATTGATGTTCAACCATTTCAGGAGGTAGTCTATGCTGAAGAAACAATGGTATTAAAGGAAGAAGTCCAAGTTGAAGGCACTGGCAAAAAACAAGGCTCCAGGAATTGACGGAATACCAACTGAGATGTTTCAACAAACAGGTGCAATGCTGGAAGCACTTACTCATCTATGCCAAGAAATGTGGAAGACAGCTACCTGGCCAACTGAGTGGAAGAGATCCATATTTGTGCCCATTCCAAAGAAAAGTGATCCAACAAAATGTGGAAATTATCAATCTGTATCATTAATGTTGTTAGGCAAAAACAGAAAAACCATTAAGGAGAAGATTTCAAGCAGTGGCTGCACCAATGGCTGAGACAACAATGACTGTGAAGATGACACAGGAATAGGCAGTATTTTGTTCTGTTGTGCATACTTACTTGATGGCACTTAATAACAACAACATCATTAATATCACACACAAAAAAAATTTTGTTGAGGATAATTCAAAATGATTGCAGCAGTACATTGACAAGGAACTGCCAGAAATTCAAGCCAGATTCAGAAGAGGATGTGAAACGAGGGATATCACTGCTGATATCAGAGGGATCTTGGCTAAAAGCAGAGAATACCAGAAAGATGTTTACCTGTGTTTAATTGACTATGCAAAGGCATTTGACTGTATAAATCATAACAAATTATGGATAACATTACAAAGAATGAGAACTCTGGAACACTTAATTGTGCTCATGCAGAACCTGTACATAGACCAACAGGCAGTCCTTCAAACACAGCAAGGGGATACTTCATGGTTTAAAATCAGGAAAGGTGTATGTTGGGGTTGTATCCATTTACTATAATTATTCAGTCTGTATCTTAGCAAATAATCCTAGAAGCTGGACTCTAGGGAGAAGAATGTGGCATCAGTGTTAGAGGAAGACTCATTAATAAAATGTGATACGCAGATGACACAGTCTTGCTCATGGACAGTGAAGAGGACTTGAAGCACTTACTGATAAAGATCAAAGACTACAACCTTCAATATGGATTACACCTCAACATAAAGAAGACAAAAACCTTCATAATTGGACCAATAAGCAACATCATGATAAACAGAGAAAATGTTGAAGTCGTCAAGGATTTCATTTTATTTGGATCCACAATCAACACCCATTGAAGCAGCAGTCAAGAAAACAAAGGAAGCATTGCATTGAGTAAATCTGCTGCAAAAGACCTCCTTAAAATGTTGACAAGTGAAAATGTCACTTTGAGGAGTAAGGTGCTCCTGACCTAAGCCATGGTATTTTCATTTGTCTCATATACATGGGAAATCTAGACAATGAATGAGGAAGATTGATGAAGAATTGATGCCTTTGAATTATGGTGTTGTCGAAGACTACTGAATATACCATGGGCTGCCGGAAGAATGAACACATCTGTCTTGCAAGAGGTACGGCCAGAATGCTTCTTAGAAGCAAGTATGGATAGACTTCATCTCATGTATTTTGGACATGTTATCAGGAGGGATCTGTCCCTGGAGAAGCACATCATGCTTGGAAAAGTCGAGGGTCACCAACAAAGAGGAAGCATTAAAGGAGATGGATTGACACGGTGGCTGTAAAACTGTTCTCAAACATAGCAACGATTGTGAGGATGGTGCAGGACTGAGCAGTCTATTTCATTCCATTGTACACAGGTTGCTATGAGTCGGATCTAACTCTACTGTGCCTAAGGACTACAAGAACAACATCAGAATAAATTTCAGGAAATTGATTTTTTATTTTTATTTAGTTTTTTATTGCACTTTAGGTGAAGGTTTACAGAACAAATAAACGGTCAGTACACGTATCATTTTATGACATTGGTTAACAACCCCAAGGCATGTCAACCCTTTCCCTTCTAGACCTTTTTTTTTTTCGTGAAAATATACATATCCAAAGATACACCATTTCAAAAATTTCTACATGCACAGTTCAGTGGCATTGACTACAGTCTTCCAGTTGTGCTGCTATTCTCACTTTAGATGGAAGTTTACAGAACAAAATACTTTCTCATTAAATGGTTAGTACACATTGCCCTATGGCAATGGTTAACAACCCCACTACATGTCAACACTGTCTTTACTCAACCTTGGGTTCCTTATCACCTGCTTTGCTGTCCCCTTCTGCCTTGTAGTCCTTGTCCCTGGACTGCTGTGCCTCATTAGTCCCATTTTGTTTTATGGGGCTGTCCAATACCCGGCTGAATGGAGAACTTCGGAAGTGACTTCACCACTGAGCCAGAAGGGTGTCTGGGGCCATACTCTCGGGGTTTCTCCAGTCTCTTTCAGGCCAGTAAATCTGGTCTGTTTTGTGTGTGTTAGAATTTTGTTTTACATCTTTTTCCAGCTCTGTCCAGAACCCTCTGTTGTGACCCCAGTCAGAGCAGTCAGTGGTGGTAGCTGGGCACCATCTAGCTGTACTGGACTCAGTCTGGTGGAGGCCTTGGTAGCTGTGGTCCGTTAGTCCTTCGGACTATATCTTTTCCTTGTATCCTGTTCTCTTCATTCTCCCTTGCTCCCAAAAGTGTGAGACCAGTGGAGTATCTTAGATGGCTGCTCACAGGCTTTTAAGACCCCAGACGCTACTCACCAAGGTAGAATGTAGAACATTGTCTTTTTAAACTGTGTTATGCCAACTGAGCTAGATGTTCCCCGAGACCATGGTCCCCACAGCCCTTTGCCCAGCAATTCAGTCCCTCAGGGAGTTTGGATGTGTCTATGGAGCTTCCATGACCTTTCCTTGTACAAGCTGTTCTGGTTTCCCCAGTATTGTGTACTGTCTCACCCTTCACCAAAGATACCACTTATCTATTGTCTATTTAGAATTTTCCCCCACCCCTCCCATCCCTTGTAACCAAGAAAGACTGTTACTTTTTGTGTGTGAACTTTTTCATGAGTTTTTACAATAGAGGTCTCATACAATATTTGTCCTTTTGTGATTGACTTATTTCACTCAGCATAATGCCCTCCAGATTCATCCGTTATGAGACGCTTCACAGATTCATCATTATTCTTTATGCTTGTATAGTGTACTCCACTGCATGTATGTACCATAGTTTGCTTATCCATTCATCTGTTGATAGGCATCTAGGTTGTTTCCATCTTTTTGCGATGGTGAATAATGCTGCCATGAACATGGGTGTGCATATGTCTATTTGAGTGATGGTTCTTATTTCTCTAGGATACATTCCTAGGAGTGGGATTGCTGGATTGTATGGTATTCCTATTTCTAGCTTTCTAAGGAAGCACCGTATCGTTTTCCAAAATGGTTGTATCATTTTGCATTCCCACCAGCAGTGCATAAGAGTTCCAATCTCCCTGCAGCCTCTCCAACATTTGTTATTTCCAGTGTTTTTGATTAGTGCCAGTAATGCTGGAATGAGATGGTATCTCATTGTGGTTTTAATTTGCATTTCTCTAATGGCTAGTGATCGCGAGCATTTCCTCATGTGTCTGTTGGCCCCTTGAATGTCTTCTATGGTGAACTGTCTGTTCATTTCCTTTGCCCATTTTTTAATAGGATTATTTGTCTTTTTGTTGTAGAGGTGTTGGATTTTCTTGTAGAGTTTAGAGATTAGAACTTTGTTTGACTTGTACTGTCCAAAAATTTTTTCCCAGTCTGTAGGTTCTCTTTTGACTCTTTTGGTGAAGGCTTTTGAGGACCATAGGTGTTTGATTTTTAGAAGATTCAAGTTATCTAGATTATATTCTAGGGTTTGTGTGTTGATGGCTATGGTTTTTATCCTGTTAATGCCGTGTATAAGGGCCTGTAGCGTTGGTCCTATTTTTTCTTCTATGAACTTTATAGTTTTTGGCTTTATATTTAGGTCTTTGATCCATTTTGAATTAGTTTTTGTATATGGTGTAAGGTATGGGTCCTGTTTCATTTTTTTGCAGATGGATATCCAGTTTTGCCAGCACCATTTTTTTCCTCATTTGATGGACTTTGGGCCCTTGTCGAAGATCAGGTGACTGTAGGTGGATGGATTTACATCTGGGTTCTCAATTCTGTTCCATTGATCTATGTATCTGTCGTTGTACCAGTACCAGGCTGTTTTGACTACCGTAGCTGTATATTAGGTTCTGAGGTAAGGTAGTGTGAATCCTCCAACTTTATTCTTTTTCTTCAATAGTGCTTTACTTATTCGCAGCTTCTTCCTTTTCCATATAAAGTTAATGATTAGTTTTTCCATCTCTTTGAAGAGTGTTGTTCACATTTGGTTCGGGATTGCATTGTATTTCTACATAGCTTTGGGTAGAATTGCCATTTTCACAATTTTGAGTCTATCTATCTGTGCGCATGGTATGTTTTTCCATTTATGCAGATCCCTTTGGGTTTCTTGTAGTAGTGTTTTGTAGTTTTCTTTGTATAGGTCTTGTACATCCCTGGTTAGATTTATTCCTCAGTATTTTATTTTTTTAGGGGCTATTATAAATGGTATTTTTTTCCTGATTTCCTTTTCATCTTTCTCTTTATTGGTGTATAAGAATCCAACTGATTTTTTGTATGTTTACCTTGTATCCTGCTACTCAACTGAATCGTTCTATTAGTTCCAGCAGATTTCTCATGGAGTCTTTAAGGTTTTCTATGTATAGTATCGTATCATCCGTGAAAGGGACAGTTTAACTTCTTCATTACCAATTTGGATGCCCTTTATTTCTTTTTCTTGCCTTATTGCTCTAGCTAGAACTTCCAGCACAATGTTAAATAGGAGTGGTGATAAAGGGCATCCTTGTCTTGTTTGTGTTCTCAAGGGGAATGTTTTCAGCCTCTCTCCATTAAGAATGTTGTTGGCCATTTCTTTTGCATAGATTCCTGTTATTATGTTGTGAAATTTCCCTTCTATACCTATTTTATTGAGAGTTTTTATCAGGAATGTGTGTTGAACTTTGTTGAATGCCTTTTCTGTGTCAATTGAGATGATCATATGATTCTTTTCTTTCCTTTTATTTATGTGGTGGATTGCATTGATTGATATGCTAAGGAAATTGATATTTTTGTGAATTGGTAATGTAATATTCAGTAAATGGCAACCACCATCATCATTTTTAGTACTCTAATTATCATTGTTAGCTACAGAAGATAGCCCAAATTCATTGGGATAGCATACATACATGCAATGATGAATTCTCCAATCTTCCATGTAGTTTTCTCTGTCACTATCTTTCTTCATGCTTTGGCTTTATAAGAAGTGACCTCTTATCCATATTTTTAAACAATAACTGATCCACAAATTCTCAGCTCACATTACCTTCTGTTTGAAGAATTTCCTAAGACACATAGGGAAATTTAATTATTCCCTCTTCTGAATTCCCGCATTGTATCTGGAGTCCCTGGGTGGTACAGTTGGTTAATGGGCTTAGCTGTTAACCTAAAGGTTGGAGGTTTGAGTCCATCTAGCGATGCCTTGGAACAAAGCCCTGGCAATCTACTTCAAAAAGAAAGAAAAGAAAAATCAGCCATTGAGAACCCTATAGAGCACAGTTCTTTTCTGACACATATGTGGTTGCCATGAGTTGGAACGGACTTGATGGCAACTGGTGGTCATGGTTGATATGCTTTACAATTAAACTTAGACCTATAAAGTTTTACTGAAACACAGTTATGCTTCAATCATTTATGCATTGTCTGTGATAGTTTTTGAGTTAAAATGGCAGAGTTTAATAGGTATGACAGAGATCCTATTGCCCACAAAGCCTAAAATAATTACTGTCTGGTTCTTTGCTGAAAATTTTCACCTCCCCTGATCTATGATTACAAATGTACTATAAAGCTAATATCACTTTTTACCCAACTAGAAGGTTGGATCTTCCTGTAAACATAACAGTTCTGGAAATCAGGATTGTCTTCTTGAAAATGAATCATCACTAGAAAAATCAGTGATTCCCACATCTTCATAGCTCTCTCCTATTTAACTCCAATTACCTCCAGTTATGTTTTCCTTTCCACATATCTTTCCTTCCATAAAGATGTGTTTTAATCTTCATTTTATATATAATTGATATGACCCAGTTTTCTACCTTGTAGAAAATGAGGTACAATTTTTATGATTTTTCAAATCAAAACTAACTTCATCCCCCTTTATCCTTCTCTTTGATGGATCAGCACTTCTATAATAATCTCAAAATTCCAGGATATTTAATTACATCTGTTCATCCCCATCAGTCAACCTCACAGATACAGCTAGAACTCAGATGGAAACTAGAAGATATTGCAGCATCACTGAAAATCAGTTACTCCAGAATGATCCACCACTCTGGTATGCTTCTCAAAATGATGTAAGCAGCACTTATCTGGTTAATCCAAGGATATTCTCTACTCACTGATGTTGCCACTATTACCATCAAAATTGCCACTAGAATGTGAAGCTAGTGGAAATGGAAGAATTAAGCCTGCATATAACCTAAACCTTGCCTCTCTTCCCATAATTGTGTCAAATCTCCTTATGGTGAGGATTCCTCATCTGAGATTGATGAGACCCTATTCTTACCTGATATATTTTATTGCCAGTTGGGTCCAAAGTGCCAGTGCTGTCTTCAAGCACTTTATAGAGAGAGCATTGGAGGATCCACTTTGCTACCAAATAGATCATGGTCTAATGTGACTTCATGCCCTGTTTCAAGGACCACATCATGTCACCATGCTGATCAGGCCTTATTTTCTTTAGGTATAGGCAGTGAAAGAAGAGTGGGCTTTTCTCTCAGCTCACTCCAGCCAACACAGGCCCAGATTCCAGTAGTCATAACTCTTTATTTACAGTCACACACAGCCTTTTCTCTCAGCAAACTCAAAATACTATGATAACTGTGTCAGTAAAGGTGTTTAGATTTAGCCACACTCAGTTCCCATTAGTTTTCTTCTCCCATACAAGTCTAGCCTTTCATAGTTATAAATCTAGGCTCTGTACTTTCTCATGTTGACTTATCTTTTGCACCATTTTTTGTTTTCATTTTTTGCCAGATACGTTAGTCAAGACCAATCTCAATCCATCAGAAACATTTTAATAACTCCAGCTCCCAAAGGCAAGGAATTTTGATCTTTTGCTCAATAGCTTTAGTGTCTTGCATACCGTTTGGTAAAAGATGGGACCTGTCTGTTAAGCCACAACACTTTTTTATTGTAATCTTTCACTAGGACAGGGCTGCTGATTTTACATACTGGAATCAATGGATTCCTTCCAAGGCAAAAGAAACTACTCTGAGATCACTTGTTATCTTGACCTTTGGAACAGAAAAAGATATAAATTTCAAATGATCACTTTCTTAACAACAATCACACACACACACTATATATATATTTATGTGTCTATATATATGTATATATATATATGCTCTGCCATTTCAGAAACTCAACTATTTAAAGAAACTGAAGCAAAATTCACATAAACACTGTACATATATATTCAAAATTCAGCAAAAACATGTGCCCAAAGTTTACGCACATGAAATGTACCTCTATAGGGTCGCTATGAGTTGGAATTGACTCGACGACAATGAGGTTTTTTTTTCCTTCATACAAATAAGCTGATTATATTTGGACAAACATTTGGTAATTGATTTGGAGCAGGACATTGCTCTGATCCAATAATTCTGTGGACTTTGGCTTCTTAAAGTCACCCAATTTTTGCAATTTCTTTCTTTACTCCTCTCCAGGGTTTGTTGACTTATTTCTATAATTATGTTCTGGACTCATTTTGATCTTATAAACAATTGAGTCTTTAAAAAACAACAAAAATTTAATTTTATATGTAAAAGAATGTTATATGCAAAGAATCTGAATGAAGTCAGAATTTTCAACTGTCTACTTCTCCTCACTCTTATTAATAGGTTTAGAGCGAATTCTTTGGGAGTTGGGAGGAGAAAACCCCACCCAAAAGTGTCCATGCTGTCTGATGGATTCTGCTGGCAGAAATAGTTTGGGAAAATACATTAATCCAATTTTGTGTTTTCCAAATATGTATAAATTTTTTCTCAGAAGACCATATTTTTTAAAAAAATGAAGCACTCTGTATTATCCAAATAAGTCATCTTTTTTTTTTTTTTTTTTTTTTTTACATTTTGCATGTGAATTTTTTCATGGGTTTTTACAATAGAGGTCTCATACAATATTTGTCCTTTTGTGATTGACTTATTTCACTCAGCATGATGTCCTCCAGTTTCATCCATGTTATGAGATGGTTCACCGATTCATTGTTCTTTCTCGTTGCATAGTACTCCATTGTGTGTATGTACCATAGTTTGTGTATCCATTCGTCTGTTGATGGACATCGAGGTTGTTTCCATCGTTTTGCTCTTGTGAATAATGCTGCCATGAACATAGGTGTGCATATGTCTATTCGAGTGATGACTCTTATTTCTCTAGGATATATTCCTAGGAGTGGGATTGCTGGATCGAATGGTACGTCTATTTCTAGCTTTCTGAGGAAACGCCATATCCTTTTCCAAAATGGCTGTATCATTTTGCATTCCCACCAGCAGTGTATAAGAGTTCCCGTCTCCCCGCAGCCCCTCCAACATTTGTTATTTCCAGTGTTTTTGATTCGTGCCAGTAATGCCGGGGTGAGATGGTATCTCATTGTGGTTTTAATTTGCATTTCTCTAATGGCTAGTGATCGCGAGCATTTCCTCATGTGTCTGTTGGCCATTTGAATGTCTTCCTTGGTGAAGTGTCTGTTCATTTCCTTTGCCCATTTTTTGATAGATTGGTTGTCTTTTTGTTGTAGAGGTGTTGGATTTTCTTGTAGATTATGGAGATTAGACCTTTGTCTGACTTGTACTGTCCAAAAATTTTTTCCCAGTCTGTAGGTTCTCTTTTAACTCTTTTGGTGAAATCTTTTGAAGAACATAGATGTTTGATTTTTAGAAGATCCCAATTATCTAGTTTATCTGTTGGGTTTTTTGTGTTGATGTTTATGGTTTGTATCCTGTTAATGCCATGTATTAAGGTCTGAAGTGTTGGTCCTATTTTTTCTTCTATGAATTTTATAGTTTGAGGCTTTATATTCAGGTCTTTGATCCATTTTGAAGTAGTTTTTGTATATGGTGTGAGGTATGGGTCCTGTTTCATTTTTCTACAAATGGATATCCAGTTTTGCCAGCACCATTTGTTAAAAAGACTGTCTTTTCCCCATTTGATGTATTTTGGGCCCTTGTCAAAAATCAGGTGACCGTAGGTGGATGGATTTACATCTGAGTTCTCAATTCTGTTCCATTGGTCAATGTCTCTGTTGTTGTACCAGTACCAGGCTGTTTTGAGTACTGTAGCTGTATAGTAGGTTCTCAAGTCAGGTAGTGTGAGTCCTCCAACTTTATTCTTCTTCTTCAGTAGTGCTTTACTTATTCGGGGTTTCTTCCCTTTCCATATAAAGTTAATAATTAGTTTTTCCATCTCTTTGAAGAATGTTGTTGGTATTTGTATCGGAATTGCATTGTATTTGTAGATTGCTTTAGGTAGAATTGCCATTTTTACAATGTTGAGTCTGCCTATCCATGAGCATGGTATGTTTTTCCATTTATGTAGATCCCTTTGGGTTTCATGCAGAAGTGTTTTGTAGTTTTCTTTGTATAGGTCTTTTATATTCCTGGTCAGATTTATTCCTAAGTATTTTATCTTTTTAGGGGCTATTGAAAATGGTATTGATTTCCTGATCTCCTTTTCATCGTTCTCTTTACCGGTGTATAGGAATCCAACTGATTTTTGAATGTTTATCTTGTATCCTGCTACTCTGCTGAATCTTTCTATTACTTCCAGTAAATTTCTCGTGGAGTCTTTAGGGTTTTCTATGTATAGTATCATATCATCTGCAAACAGGGAGAGTTTAACTTCTTCATTACCAATTTGGATGCCCTTTATTTCTTTCTCTTGCCTTACTGCTCTAGCTAGAACTTCCAGCACAATGTTAAATAGGAGTGGTGATAAAGGGCATCCTTGTCTTGTTCCTGTTTTCAGGGCGAATGTTTTCAGCCTTTCTCCATTAAGAATGATGTTGGCTGTTGGTTTTGCATAGATGCCCTTTATTATGTTGAGAAATTTCCCTTCTATACCTATTTTATTGAGAGCTTTTATCAGGAATGGGTGTTGGACTTTGTCAAATGCCTTTTCTGCATCAATTGAGATAATCATGTGATTTTTTTCTTTCCTTTTATTTATGTGGTGGATTACGTTGATGGATTTTCTAATGTTAAACCATCCTTGCATACCTGGTATGAATCCTACTTGGTCGTGGTGTATTATTTTTTTGATATGATACTGAATTCTATTGGCTAGAATTTTGTTCAGAATTTTTGCATCTATATTCATGAGAGATATTGGTCTGTAATTTTCTTTATTTGTGATGTCTTTGCCTGGTTTTGGTATCAGCGTTATGTTGGCTTCATAGAATGAATTTGGAAGTGTTGCTTCCTCTTCTATGCTCTGAAATAACTTGAGTAGAACTGGTACGAGCTCTTCTGTAAATGTTTTGTAGAATTCTCCAGTGAAGCCATCTGGGCCAGGGCTTTTTTTGGTTGGGAGTTTTTTTATTACCTTTTCAATCTCTTCTCTTGTTATGGGTCTGTTCAGATTTTCAATATCACTTTGTTGTAGTTTGGGTAGGCCGTATGTTTCTAGAAATTTATCCATTTCCTCTAGGTTTTCAAATTTGTTGGAATATAGTTTTTCATAATATTCTGTTATAATCCTTTTTATTTCAGTTGGGTCTGTTGTAATGTCCCCCATTTCATTTCTTATTTGGGTTATTTGTGCCCTCTGCTGTTTTTCTTTTGTCAGTCTGGCCAGTGGTTTGTCGATTTTGTTGATTCTTTCAAAGAACCAACTTTTGGTTTTGTTGATTCTTTCTATTGTTTTTCTGTTCTCTATTTCATTGATTTCTGCTCTGATCTTTACTATTTCCTTTCTTCCGGTGGTTGTAGGCTTTTTTTGTTGTTCTCTTTCTATTTGTTTGAGTTCTGTAGTTAATGTTTTGATTTTGTCCCTTTCTTCTTTTTTGATATGTGCATCTATTGCTATAAATTGTCCTCTGAGGACTGCCTTTGCTGTGTCCCAAAGGTTTTGGTATGATGTGTTTTCATTTTCATTTGATTCTAGGAATTTTTTAATTCCATCTCTGATTTCTTCTATTACCCATTGATGTGTAAGCAGATTATTATTCAGTTTCCATGTGTTTGATTTTTTTTCCTTGCTCTTTCTAGTGTTAATTTCTACCTTGATGGCATTGTGGTCAGAGAAGATACTGTGAATTATCTCAGCATTTTGGATCTTGTTGAGGATTGCTCTGTGGCCTAAGATGTGGTCTATTCTGGAGAACGTTCCATGTGCATTGGAAAAGAATGTGTACTTTGCAGCGGTTGGATGGATTGTTCTATATATGTCTATGAGGTCCAGTTGGCTGATTTTGTCCTTTAGGTCTTCTGTATCTTTGCTGAGTTTCTTTTTAGTTGTTCTGTCCTTTACTGAGAGGGGTGTGTTGAAGTCTCCTACTATTATTGTGGAACTGTCAATTTCTCTTTTCAGTGCTGTTAGAGTTTTTTTTATGTATTTTGGAGCCCTGTCATTGGGTGCATAGATATTTATTATGGTTATGTCTTCATGATGGATCATCCCCTTAATCATTATATAGTGTCCTTCTTTGTCTTTTATGGTAGATTTTGTTTTAAAGTCTATTTTATCTGAGATTAGAATTGTCACTCCTGCTCTTTTTTGATAGTTGTTAGCTTGATATATTTTTTTCCAACCTTTGATTTTTAATAAATTCACATCTTTGTTTCTAAGATGTGTCTCTTGTAGACAGCAAATAGATGGATCCTGTTTTCTTATCCATTCTGCCACTCTCCGTCGCTTTATGGGTGCATTGAGTCCATTTACATTCAGTGTAATTATTGATAGATGTGAGTTTGTTGCTGTCATTTTGTAGTGCTTTTTTTTGTGATGCTGAAGTTTTCTTTGTTCTTCTTACTCTCTTGTGCTGAGTTACTTTTGTTTGTGGATTTTGTGTTCATTTCTTTTGTTTTTGTAGGTTTTGTTTTTGACTTTATGTTTTTCGTCTTTATTTTTATGAGTTGGTTTGTTAACTTTTTTTGTGGTTACCATGAATTTTACCCTTATCTTTATAATTTTGAAGCAGTCTACCGTTACTTGGTATCGCCTTGCCTTCTTCTCCTTTAGAAGGTTCTATACCTATGCCGTTTGTTCCCTCTTTCATTGTTTTGATGTTGTTGTCATCCTTTGATTGATTTCTCTGATTCCCTGTTGTATATCTTTTGTTTTTGGAAAGTCGTCTGTAGTTCAGTTCCTAGAATGGTATCTGGTTCATGTTAACCTGCGCCCTAGGTCCTAGGTCCTGCCTGAGGGCTTAAGCTGTTTGTCCTCAGATCGAAGAACTCCCTTTAATAATTCTTGTAAGTTTGGTTTGACTTTTGCATATTCCTTTAGTTTCTGTTTATCTGGAAATGACCTAATTTCACCATCAAATCTGAATGAGAGTTTTGCAGGATATATTATTCTTGGCTGACAATTTTTTTCTTTCAAGATTTTATATATGTCATCCCATTGCCTTCTTGCCTGCATGGTTTCTGCTGAATAATCTGAGCTTAGTCTTATTGTTTCTCCTCTGTATGTGACTTCTTGTTTTTCACGAGCTGCTCTCAGGATTCTTTGTTTGTCTTTAGTTTTAGCGAGTGTGAGTATCATATGCCTCGGTGATTTTCTTTTGGGGTCTCTTCTATATGGGGTTCGTTGAGCTTCTTGGATGGCCAGCTTTTCATCTTTCATGATATTGGGAAAGTTTTCTGTCAGCAGTTCCTCAATGATCCTCTCTGTGTTTTCTGTTTTCTCCCCCTGTTCTGGAATGCCAATCACTCGTAAGTTTTTGCTTTTAATTGTGTCCCACATAACTCTCAGGGTCTCTTCATTTTTCTTTGTTCTTTTTTCTGAGTTTTCCTGAAACAGAGTTGTATCCAAGTGTTTGTCTTCAGTTCCACTGATCCTGTCTTCCATGGTTTCAAATCTACTTCTCAACCCTTCTATGATACCGTCCATTTCTGAAATCTTGTTGTTTATCTTTTGGATTTCTAATTGCTGTTTTTGTATAATTTCGAGTTGTGAATTTATTTTGGCATTTTGTTCTTGCATCATCTTCCTGAATTCTTCCAATTTTTTGTCTGTATTTTCCATAAATTTGTCTATTTTTTCCTCATGTTTGTCAGCTTTTTGCCTCAGTTCTTGGAAAATTCCGAGTATTAGTGATTTGAGTTCCGTATCAGGTACTTCTAGAGCATTTTCTTCCACAGGAGAGTTATCTGGTGTTTTAATTTGGACGCCTATTGGAGCCATCTTGTCTTGTTTTTGTAAATGTTTTGATATTGTTTGCTGTTTTCTTGGCATTCAGTAGATATTTCTCTCGTTTATTGATTGTAGATTTTTTTTTTTTTTCGTTCTTGTGGTACAGCTGGGCAGATCTAGTTGAGGAGGAGCCACTGGGATGGGTTGCTTGTGGCACTCACTGCAGCCACCAGGACGGTCGGTAGTCAGTGCTGGGCAGGTTCCAATAGGGCGTGCCTGCACCGCTTGGTGATGTGATGTCTAGTGCACGGTGCAGGTAGGTAGGGTGCAGCGGGAAGATGGTTATGTGTGAAGCTAAGCGGTTGTTCTGTCTCCGACCAGATGCTCTGCAAGGCTGCTCTCCCGTTTGCTGGTCTCCGATAGGAATCCAAGATGGTGGATCCGCGCTGCGTTAGCTGGTAAGGAATCTCTGCCTGAGTCTCTCCTCGCTCTCCGTTCTCTTTTAGTATTCTCACTCCGTTTGGTGTTTGGCTGAGTTCTTTATCTCTTCATTTGGTGTTCTAGGGTTTCAGGATTGTTGATTCTCTGTTAGGCTTAGTTTTTCAGATCTTTGCTGTGGAGGGACGGCGTGGTGTTTCTGCCTAGAGCGCCATCTTGCCCGGGGTCCCCAAATAAGTCATCTTTAAAAAAAAAAAGAAATAGAAATGTTTCAGGGTGGGTTATCCTCTTCTCCAAGATTCTAGGCTTTTGTCACTGGTCTAGCCCATGTGTGCTTCGCTTAGTTTTTCTGTCCTTTTTGTCTTTTGAGACCCTTCTTAAGGAGTCTTAAAGCATGAAAAATAAATCAATCTATACGGTGATTGACAATTCATGTAATCTTTTTGGATTTTCATTTTCTTATCAATTTAGTGAGAGAATTGGTGGTCAGTAATTATTTGTGGCATTGATTGACCAGTAAAGTCGAGTGTGCCTCCAAAATATGTGATTCTGTGAGGAATAAGAGAAGGAACTTTTTACTCATCATGGAGACGCTAAGGTCGAGACATCCTAACACATATGTGGCAGGAATGACAACTCCCAGAAAATTTAACTTCACTGCTGCTTTGGAGGAAATTCATAACAGCACAGGTGAACTGCACAGAGTCACCGGGCATGAAAACAAATTTGAACAGATGCTGTATAAATATTATCAAACTCTGAGGGGATAAAACAGAAAAAAAACCTATAAAGTAAACAAAGCTATAGTAGTCCAAATCTGGAAAAAATAAAAAATAAAAGCAGAAATGAAAATACATAACATAGAAATGTTAAGCAAAAATCAATGGAGAAAATGTTCATGGCACAGGAGACACCACATAAATATTAGGAGATTATGATTGGCCTAGGAACAAGCAGGAGCCAGGTCAGCTGGGTCCTGGTCTATATTCCTATTTTACCAACAAAGTCATTCTGACCTCTGCGCTACATCTCATTTTGCCTTTCACTTAGTAGAAAGGAATGAACTATTATTGAGTTTTTCCTGTGTGCAAGGCATTGTGCTCATTGATTTTGTATATATTATTAAATTCAATTTTTCAGAACAACCACATGATGTAGACAGAAATTATTTCCTTTTTATACAAAAGAAAAACTGAGGTTGAGTAAAAAGTTAAGAGACATGGAGAAGGTCATACTTCTAATAAGAAAATAGGTTAAGACTGTTGAAGTTAAGTTGTATTTTCTAAATTAATAAAATATAATATCCAATTCAGAGATCCAATTTTTCCCCACATTTTAACATCTTCAAATCATGATCTGTCTTAACCATTGATGGCATGTCATGATTTAATTAGTGGTACATAAAACTTTTTTTTTTAATCAGTGGTGTCTTAGATTTGTTGAAGGATGGTAACATCTACTTCCTTAGAATTGAGCTCAAATTAAATAAATAGCATTATATATTTGTTAAACTTGGAAAGCCTTGAAAAGTTGAGTCAATTGCTTCTGTTTTCACGGCAAAAAATAAGGAATATGGAATCTAAGTTCCCTATTCTCCACTGCCCATATATTTATCAACAACATCATGCTGTCACATGAATGGGGTGCTAGACGAAAGGAAAGGAAGAGCCTCTTGAGTCAAATTATTTAAGTTTAAGCTTCATTCTAACTTATGACTCTTCACCAAAATGCTTTCAGTTTTCAGGTCAGGTTAAAATATGAAGCCTTTTAATCTTTGCCATGTAGAGTTCAGAATAGTCATTATTTTTTACATTAAACAAAAGATGAAAGAAAGTATATAAAATTATAATTTTCTTCAATAAATTTTCTGATCACACAAAGACCTGCATTTAAATACAGTATAATACTAGTTATGGTGAATCCTACATGTCAACTGAATTATCTGCACTACCTAACTTTACTGGTTCTGCTGCAACACACAGTAAATATTATGTTGAATAAAAGATGTTCCAAAGATTTTTGTTTTAATAGATCACTAGGTGAATGGAAGCATGCTTTAGATTTTCCTAAATGCCATTAACTTTATAATAATAATGAAAAAAATGTAATAACACTATAATATATTGAGTAATTTCTATGTGCAAGGAATTATGCTAAAACTTTTACATCTCACTAAATCCTCTCAGTAATCCTGGGAAGTCATTATTATCTTCATTTTACAGAGGAGGGCACTGAAACTTAGAGAGACTTCAAGTAACTTCCGAAGATTCTTTCAACTCTCACCCACTCAACAATGATTTATTGAGCATTCATGAGGAGCGAGACACTGCACTGAGCACTGTGCATCTAATGGTGGAACAAATAAATCTAAGACCTGCCCTCATAAGCACATATGTAATATGTCTTACAGCCAGGAGTCTAGTCCAGTGTGTCTCATAACAGTATCTCTGCATAAACTCT
The DNA here is from genome assembly GCA_030035585.1 of Dugong dugon. Lineage (NCBI taxonomy): Eukaryota > Metazoa > Chordata > Mammalia > Sirenia > Dugongidae > Dugong > Dugong dugon. The sequence continues at coordinate 51,296,971 of CM057465.1, forward strand.
GAGTTTGATAATGATCGTTATAATTTATTTGGTGCAATTAGCACTAACTAACAGGTTACTAAATCACTTCGGTTGTACCTAAAGAAAAATATGAATGGCTAGGATTTTTAAAAACTTGACACTTCCAATATGTCCTTGATCAAGAAGTACTGTAGTTTAGTGAAGGCAATGTACACTCACTATAACTAGCTAAGGCTTTGGGTCCAAGTGCTTGTCAAGTCACCTCTTCAGTGAGTTTCCATTTTGCCTGAGCCTATTTTAGAGAATTTTTTCATTTAGAGTAATGTGAGTAGAAGAAAACTCTTGAACTCTCTGGACGTCAGATTGTGAGGCTCACACTTTCACCTAGGTTATTTTTACCGTATCTTAATACCTTTAGCAATCAGGCTTAGAGTTACCCAGGGATGATACTGACCTTCTCAAGAGGTTGGTTGAATACTAGAAAAGAACCATATGTGTCCATTTGATATCTTTTTCAGTCCTAACAACTGCATCTATGGATCCACCTGGACATGTGAAATGTATTCATTTTTTCTGTGGCAATAAACAACCTCCAGATCTTAGTGCCTTACAACATTACATATGGGTCTTCACATCAAATGTGACACAGTTAGGCTTGGCTGATCATGGCTGGACTTGATTCAGGTCTGGTTCACATTTTTCTCATTCTGGGACACAGAATAAAGGAGCAGAATCTATTTGGGTTATGCAATTTTTGTGATGGATGGTAAGAGCATAAGAGTGACCAGAAGAAATGCATGATGCTTCTTACTGGCTTTTCATGGAACTGGCACGTGGTCTCCTCCCTAACACGAATGGCAATGGGGCAAGGAAGTATACATAATCTACAGTGAGTCAGAACAAATAAAGGTAGAAAGGAAGACTTGTGCAGATATAATGCAATCTACTACAGGAATTTAACAACTAAAAGACTTTAATTGATGTCTTTTTTATATATCACCCAGAAGCCAATAAAATACATAAATTCTGTTTTCTCCAAAATTAACAATTTACTAAGCCAAGAAATCAACTCTTTCATTTTATTTTCCGTCTCAAATGATGCTTGTTTTTTTATGCCCAAACGATCCCAAACCCTCTCTCTAAAATTATACTACTTGCCCCAATAATAGAATCAAATTAGTAAAATCTATGTTGTTGTTAGTTGCCGTTGAGGTGGCCCTAACTCACAGCAACCTTATATATAACAGAATGAAACTTTGCCTGGTCTTGCGCCATCTTCACGATTGTTGGTATGCTCGTGTCCATATTTGCTACTATTGTGTACTGCCTTCCAACTTTTGGGGCTCATCTTCCAGCCCTGTATCAGATGGCATTCTGCTGTTATCCACAAGGTTTCATTGGATAATTGTTGGAAGTAGATCACCAGGACTTTCTTCCTAGTATTTCTTAGTGTTGAAGCTCCACTGAAACCTGTCCACCATGAGTGACATTGCTGGTATTTGAAATATCAGTGGCATAGCTTCCAGCATCCTAGCAACATGCAAGCCCTCACAGTACAACAAACTGACAGACAGTGGAGTAAAATCTATAAATCACCAGGTACAGAAAATACCTCATTTGAGCATCTAAAAAGTCAATACAACAAATATATTTTCTTTGAAAATGTTCATTCCTTTCTTTCCCCAGAAATAAATTATATTTTATATTCAAATTTCTTTGCCCTCCTTTGTTCCCAATGAGAAAGTAAATGTTCACCTTTTAAATAGAAACACATATGGTAGCTAAGACAACTTGGATTTATAGAAGCTAGAAAGCTAAAATATCCTGTTCTCCAGGTTTTCTTGTGGCAAAGTTTTGGTCAATAAAATGTAAGTGACATCTACTGGAAAGAACTTGCAGGAAAGATTTTAAAAGGGCAGACTCAGCTGACATGTCTGACATAGCCCCTTTGACCTATCTTCCTGCCTGTCACATGGTATAGTGCCTGGAGTTATAGTGAGGAACTGGAGTCCCACACTAAAGGATGACCAAGCAGGAAATGAATTGACGACATTGGAAAGCTACCACACCAGTCATCTACTGCTATCTCAAGATTTTATTTTGCATGCCTTCTTCCATACTTTAATTTGACCTAAAACAAACAAACAAACCCGCTGTTGTCGAGTCAATTCCAACTCATAGTGACCCTATAGGACAGAGTAGAACTGCCCCATAGAGTTTCCAAGGAATGCCTGGTGGATTCAGACTGCTAACCTTTTTGTTAGAAGCCATAGCACTTAACCACTACACCACCAGGGTTACCTTAATTAGACCTAGACAGGGAAAATATCACTGGTGCCTAGATAGAGTCTGAGTTTCTTTAGAAACCTCAACCTGAGGAATCTTTCTATTGCAGCTTATGTTGCTACTTCAGCACCTCCAAGAACATGACAATCTCAACCTGTTCTACTTTTCTGTAATTCTAGGTGACTATCAAAATCTAAGCTGGAGTCATCTCGACAGCAACGGGTTTGGGTTTTCTTTTTTTTTTTTTTGTATCAAAACCTATAAGAAATCCAAAGTTATAGCTCCATAACACTAAAATTTAGAATTGTAACAAACTCTCAAACCAAATGTGACCACTGCAACAGATTCCATTCTAAATACCAATATCTTTTTTTTTTTGGTTTACTTTGACAAAGTAAAACCTTTATTGCTGTAATAACTAAGACTCTAGTTGCTAATGTGATGTTTCCCATTCTCCTCCTTTCTAAGCATGTGGCAGGATTATGCCTCCTAGTCCTTCTGTGATGGGTTGGGGTCATGTTACCCATTCTGGACAGAGTTGGGAATGGAAATGAAGTGTATTATTTTCTGGCTTTGGCTTAAGCATTTAATGAGTGATTTACGATCATTTTGAGGAGCTTCAGCACAAGGGGACATGGATTCCACTGATTCCAAGGAAGGTTTGAATGGTCAAGCCACAGGAAGAACAGTGACCCATCTGGCCTCAGGATAGAACTAGGAATTGATTGTTGCAGAATTGTCTCTCTCTCTTTCCCTCTTGAGTATACTTCTCTCAGGCCATTTAGCATTATTGCCTCTGACTGTGAACTGGCCCTCTTCACTTGGAGAGAAATTTGACCATTGGTGGTCTCTGAGTTTCACAAATCACAGTATCAGCTAACAGGAAAAACAACTGACACTTTCCCTGGCCCCAAATTAAAAAATTCCAGAAAATATCTCCAATTGGCCCATCATGAGTAACTTTTAACTAGTTATGTTTCGAGAAGTGAGGGCACAGAAGAACGTGGCACAGCAACTGTATGAGTGGAGCAAAGGAGGAAGTATTCTGAGGAAACAAGGGAGTACCAGATGAGTAGCTCATAAATGTTGAAGTGCTGAATAAAAACAAACATACATAGGGTGTTATAAATAGTGTCTTAAATGCATTTGTATAATCATAAAATTGTAGAAAACATGATTTCCAAAAATTAGTAGTATACTTTCATTTGATTAGATAACACCGTTAGATTCTATTAATGTGGGATATGGTATATCAAATAAAGAGTGGGCCATATAAAGAGGAGATAGATGAATTATACTAGAGGTTTGTGTTATTAGGCATTATTGGAAATTTGTATACAATTTGTAAGACGTGAAAGAGATTAATTTGTTATTTGTTTCTAGCTAGTTTATTTACTTTAGCCCTGGTGGCACAGTGGTTAAGAGCTTGACTGCTAACCAGAATGTTGGCCTCCAAATCTACCAGCCACTCCTTGGGAACCTTATGGGACAGTTCTGCTCTGTCCTACAGGGTCACTATGAGTCACAATTGACTCAACAGTAACAGGTTTTGGTTTTTTTTATAAGTATATTTACTAATACATATTTAAATCAATCTATGTTAGAGATTCCTAGTCCATTTTATGAAAACCCTATGGATTACAATGGTCTAATCCATAGTCGAACTTGGAGATGGCACAGTACCTGGCAATATTTCATTTCATTGTGCATGAGGTCCTCATGAGTCAGGGACCAACTAGACTGCAGCTAACAACAACACCATGCTAGAGTTTATCACACTGCAATGTAAATGATTGGTTCTACTTGACTGTTTTTCTCAAGGCTGTATACAATGATTGTATCTTACTATATTTCAATGTATAAGTTATAAACCTAGAAAAAAATCTTACTATAGGAATGTCTTCAAGCACAGCAATGATTGTGAGGATGGCGCAGTACCGGGCAGTGTCTCGTTCTGTTGAACATAGGGTCACTATGAGTCAGAACCGACATGACAGCACCTAACAACAATAAGAATATCCTAATCTTTGCCATCAATCAGGAAATATCAGTTTAAATTTGAAATCATCTTCATATTATTGGTAAGTTTTTTCTATTTTTTAAATTTTTCTTTATTGTTGTAGTTTAAATGAAGTTTACATTTCAAGTTAGCCTCCCATACAAAAATTTATACATACATTGTTATGTGACCCTAATTTCTCTCCCCATACTGTGACAGCACACTCCTCCTTTCCATCCCTGATTCCCCATGTCCATTCAATCAGCTCCTAACCATCTCTGCCTTCCCATCTCATCTCTGGATAGAAGCTGCCCTTTTAGTCTCTTGGATCTACTTGAGCTAAGAGGCACACTCCTTACAAGTATCACTTTATGTACACAGTCCAGTCCAATCCCTGTCTGAAGAGTTGGTCTAGGGAATTGTTTTAGTTCTGGGCTGGTAGAGAATCTGGGAACTATGCTTCCTGGGGTTCCTCCAGTCTGAGTCAGACCATTAAGTCTGGACTTCATACTAGAATTTGAGTTCTGCACTCCACCTTTCTTCTGCTCCATCGGGGACTTTCTGTTTTGTTCCCTTCAATGTGATCATTGGTGGTAGCTGGGCACCATCTAGTTCTTCTGGTCTCAGGCTGATGAAGTCTCTAGTTTATGTGGCCCTTTCTGTCTCTGGGCTAATACTTTCCTTGTGTCTTTTGTGTTCTTCATTCTCCTTTACTCCAGGTGGTTGGGACCAATTAATGCATCTTAGATGGCCGCTTGCAAGCTTCTAAGACCCCAGACGCCACTCACCAAAGTAGGATGCAGAACACTTTCTTAATAAGCTTTGTTATGCCAATTGACCTAGATGTCCCCTGAAAGCATGGTCCCCAGACCCCTACCCCTCCTACTCTGTCCGTCAAAGTGCTTGATTGTATTCAGGAAAATTCTTAACTTTGGTTTACCCCAGTTGTGCTGACTTCCCCTGTAGTGTGTGCTGTCCTTCCCTTCACCTAAGATAGTTCTTATCTACTATCTAGTTAGTAAATAACACTCACCTGATGGGAAGGCAGAGCGAGTTAGGAGCTGGTTGAATGTTCATGGAGAATCAGGTGGAGGAGAGGAGTGTGCTGTTGCAGAATGGGGTGAGCAGTTGGGGTCTTATAACAATGTATGTAAAAAAAAAAAATAACACTCACCCTCCCTCCCCACCCTGGTAACCATCAAAGAATGTTTTCTTCTGTGTTGAAACCTTTTCTTGAGTTCTTATAATAGTGGTCTTATACAACATTTGTCCTTCTGTGACCATCTAAATTCACTCACCATTATGCCCTCCAGATTCCTCCATGTTATAAGATGTTTCACGGCTTCATCGTTGGGCTTTATTGTTGCATAGTATTCCATTGTGTGGATATACCATAATTTGTTTATCCATTCGTCCATTTGATGGTCACCTAGGTTGTTCCCATCTTTTGGCTATCATAAACAGTGCTGCAATGAACATGGGTGTGCATATATCTATTCGTGTGATGGCTCTTGTTCCTCTAAGATATATTCCAAGGAGAAGGATAGCTGGATCCTATGTAACTTCTGTTTCTAGCTTTTTAAGGAAGCGCCGAATTGATTTCCAAAGTGGCTGTACCTTTTTACATTCCCACCAACAGTTTATAAGTGTTCCAGTCTCTCCACAACCTCTTCAGCATTTATTATTTTGTGTTTTTTGGATTAATGCTAGCTTTGTTGGGGTGAGATGGTATCTTATTGTAGTTTTGATCTGCATTTCTCTAATGGCTAATGAGCGTGAGCACTTCTTCCTGTGTCTATTAGCTGCCTGAATCTTCTCTGGCAAAGTGCCTGTTCATCTCCTTTACCCATTTTGTTATTGGGTTATTTGTCTTTTTGTTGTTGAGGTTTTGCAATATCTTGTAGATTTTAGAGATTAGATGCTGATTGGATTGGTTGTAGCCAAAATTTTTTTCCTAGTCTGTAGGTTGTCTTTTCACTCTTTTGGTGAAGTCTTTTGATGAGCGTAAGTGTTTGATTTTTAGGAGCTCCCATTTATCTAGTCTCTCTTCTCGTGCTTGTGCATTGTTACTTATGGTTCAAATTGTGTTTATGCCATATATTAGGGCTGCAAGCGTTGTCCCTATTTTTAGTCCCATGATCTTTATTGTTTTCGATTTTATGTTTAAGTCTTTGATCCATTTTGAGTTAGTTTTTGTACATGGCATGAGGTATGGGTCTTGTTTCAGTTTTTTCGCAGATGTATATCCAGTTATGCCAACACCATTTGTTAAAGAGACTGTCTTTTCCCCAATTAATGGACTTTGGGCCTTTGTCAAATATCAGCTGCTCATAGGTGGATGAATTTATGTCTGGATTCTCAATTGTGCTCCATAGGTCTATGTATCTATTGCTGTACCAGTACCAGGCTGTTTTGACTACCTTGGCGGTAAAATAGGTTCTAAATCAGGTAGTGTGAGGCCTCCCAAGACCTCCAACTTTGTTCTTCTTCTTGAGTAATGCTTTATTTATTCAGGGCCTCTTCCCTTTCCATATGAAGTTGGTGATTTGTTTCTCCATCTTATTAAAAAATGCCAGTGGAATTTGGATTGAGATTGCATTGTATCTGTGGATCACTTTGGGTAGAACTGACATTTTTACATTGTAGAGTCTACCTGTCCAAGAGCAAGGTATGTTTTTCCACTTATGCAGGTCTCTTTTGGTTTCTTGCAGTAGTGTCTTGTAGTTTCCATTGCATAGGTCTTTTACACCTCTGGTTATATTTATTCCTAAGTATTTTATCTTCTTGGGGGCTATTGTAAATGGTATTGATTTGGTGATTTCCTCTTGGAAGTTCTCTTTGTTGGTGTAAAGGAATCCAACTGAATTTTGTATGTTTATCTTATATCTGAAAACTTTGCTGAACTTTTCAATTAGTTCCAGTAGTTTTCTTGTGGATTCCTTGAGGTTTTCTGTGTGTAAGATCATATCATCTGCAAACAGAGATACTTTTACTTCTTCCTTACCAATGTGGATGCCCTTTATTTCTTTTTCTACCCTAATTGCTCTGGCTAGGACTCCCAGCACAATGGTGAATAAGAGTGGTGATAAAGGGCATCCTTTTCTGCTTCCCGTTCTCAAGAGGAATGCTTTCAAAGTCTCTCCATTTGGGAGGATGTTGGCTATTGGCTTTGTATAAATGCCCTTAATTGTGTTGAGGAAATTACCTTCTGTTCCTATTTTGTTGGGAGTTTTTATCACGAATGGGCATTGGACTTTGTTAAATGCCTTTTCTACATCGATTGATAAGATCATGTGGTTCTTGTATTCTGTTTTATTTGTGTGATGGATTACATTGATTGTTTTTTCTAATGTTGAACCATCCCTGCATACCTCGTATAAATCCCACTTGATCATGGTGAATTATTTTTTTGATATATTGCTGAATTCTATTGGCTAGGATTTTGTTGAGGATTTTTGCATCAATGCTCTTGAGGGATATTGGTCTGTAATTTTCTCTTTTGTGGTGTCTTTACCTGGTTTTGGTATCAGGGTTATGCTGGCTTCGTAGAATGAGTTTGGGAGTATTGTATCCTTTCTATGCTCTGAAATTCCTTAAGTAGTAGTGGTGTTAACTTTTCTCTGAAAGTTTTGTAGAATTCTCCAGTGAAGCCATCCAGGCCAGGGCTTTGTTTTGTTGGAAGTTTTTAAATTACCTTTCAACCTCTTCTTTTGTTATTGGTTTCTTTAGTTGTTCTACCTTTGTGTTAGTTTAGGTAGGTAGTGAGTTTCTAGAAATTGTTCATTTCCTCTAGGTTTTCAAATTTATTAGAGTACAATTTTTCATAGTATTCTGCTATGATTCTCTTAATTTCAGTTGGGTCTGTTGTGATATCACCCATCTTGTTTCTTATACGGGTTATCTGCATCTTCTCCTGTTTTTCTTTTGTCAATTTGGCTAGTGGTTTATCAATTTTGTTGATCTTTTCAAAGATCCAGCTTTTGGAATTGTTAACTCTTTCAATTGTTTTTGTATATTCTGTTTCATTTAATTCTGCTCTAATTCTTATTATTTCCTTTCCTCTGGAGCCTGAGGGCTTCTTTTGTTGCTCTCTTTCTATTTGTTTCTGTTATAGGGTTAATGTTTTGATTATGACCCTTTTTTCTTTTTGGATGTGTGCATTTATTGCTATAAACTGACCTCTGAGCACTGGTTTTGCTGTGTCCCATAGGTTCTGGTATGATGAGTTTTCATTCTCATTTAATTCTATGAATTTCTTTATTATATCCTTAATTTCTTCTATAACCCAGTAGTTTTTGAGCAAGGTATTGTTCAGTTCTCATGCATTTGATTTTTTTTTCCTTGCTTTCTGTGGTGTTGATTTCCACTTTTATGGCTTTATGGTCAGAAAATATGCTTTGTAATATTTCAATGCTTTGGATTTTGTTAAGGCTTGCTTTATGGCTGAATATGTTATCTATTCTGTAGAATGTTCCATGTGCTTTGGGAAACAACGTATACTTGACTGCTGTTGGGTGGAGTGTTCTGTATATGTCTATGAGATCAAGTTGGTTGATTGTAGCATTCAGATCTTCTGTGTTTTTGTTGAGCTTCTTTCTGGATGTTCTGTCCGTCATGGAAAGTAGTGTGTTGAAGTCTCCTACTACTGTTGTGGCGCTGTCTATCTTTCTTTTCAGTGCTGTTAGAATTTGTTTTATGTATTTTGGAGCCCTGTTGTTGGGTGTGTAAATGTTTATTATAGTTATGTCCTCCTGGTGTAGTGACCCTTTAATCATTTTATAGTGTTCTTCCTTATCCTTTGTGGTGGATTTTACCTTAAAGTCTATTTTGTCAGAGATTAATATTGCCACTCCTGCTCTTTTTTGAGTGTCGTTTGCTTGATATAATTTATTCCATCCTTTGAGTTTTAGTTCTTTTGTGTCTTTAAGTCTAACGTGTGTTTCTTGTAGGCAGCATATAGACGGATCATGTTTTTATCCAATCTGCCACTTTCTGTCTCTTTATTGGTGCATTTAGTCTATCTACGTTCAGTGTAATTATTTATATGAGTTTAGTTCTGTCATTTTGATGCCTTTTTTTGTGTGTTGTTCACAGTTTCTTTTTTCCACTTAATTTTCTATGCTGAGTCATTTATATATTTTCTTTTCATCTTTTTCATTGTTGTTGATTTTGTGTTTGCTGAGTCTTTATATTTTTCTATTTTTGTTTTGACAAGTGGGATTGTTAGTTTCCTTTGTGGTTACCTTAATATTTACCCCTATTTTTCTAAGTTTATACCAGTCATTAATGATGTGGATAGAGTCAAGCTTTCAGGAGCTTCATTTGCTGATGTGGCAAGACTCAAAATGAGCAGAAATATATCCATTAATAATCAGAATGTGCAATGTACGAAGTATGAATCTAAGAAAATAGCAAATCATCAGAAATGAAATGGAACACATGAATGTCAATATCCTAGGCATTAGTGAGCTGAAATGGACTGGTATTGACCATTTTGAATCAGGCAATCTTATGGTCTACTATGCCAGGAATGACATCTTGAAGAGGAATGGCATTGCATTCACCATCAGAAAGAACATTTCAAGATCTATCCTGAAGTACACCGCTGTCAGTGATAAGATGATATCCATATGCCTACAAGGAAGACTAGTTAATACAACTATTATTCAAATTTAAGCTCCAACCACTAAGGCCAAATTTGAAGGAACTGAAGATTTTTACCAGCTTCTGCAGTCAGAAATTGATTGAACATGCAATCAGGATGCATTGATAATTACTGGTAATTGAAATGCAAAAGTTGGAAACAAAGAAGAAGGAGGTAGTTGGAAAATAGGTCCTTGGTGAAAGAAATAATGCCATAAATCGCATGACAGAATTTTGCAAGACCAATGACTTCTTCATTGAAAATACCTTTTTGTACCAACATAAACGTGACTATACACTTTGACTTCGCCAGAAGGAATACACAGGAATCAAATAGACCTCATCTGTGGAAAGAGACGATGGAAAAGCTCACTATCATGTCAGATGGACCAACTGCCGAACAGACCATCAATTGCTCATATGCAAGTTCAAGTTGAAGCTGAAGAAAATTAGAAGAAGTCCAATAGAGTCAAAGTATGACCTTGAGTATATCCTACCAGAATTTAGAGACCATATTAAGAATAGATTTGATGCATCGAACACTAATGACACCAACAACATCATACATGAAGAAAGCAAGAGGTTTAAAAAGACAGGAAAGAGGACTTCAGGCAACATGGTGCTCTAGGCAGAAGCACCACACTGTCTGTCCACAGCAAAGATCCAAAAAACTAAGTGAAACAGAAAATAGCAATCCTGTAAATCTAAAACATCAAATGTAGAGATAAATAACTCATCCAAGCACCAAATGGAGTTAGAAACTGACAGAGAACGGAGAGCGAGGAGAGTTTCATGCAGAGGTCTCCTATCAGCTAACACAGCGCGGATACTCCATCTTGGACTCCTATCAGAGACCAGCAAATAGGGGGTACAAGAAAGCAGCTTCAAGAATCTTCCAGCAGGAGACAGAAAAACCAGTAACTGGCAACATACGCTTTTCCCACCCCCCACCCTTCTTCACCCCCACTCAGCCTCCTCTGATTCCCACAGCCACAGTCTCTTGGCTGGGAAGCACTAGCTACTTGGATTCCACCTGCCTGCACTGGCCGACTCCCTGAGTGCCATTTGTTGGCTGCTGGTATTGCTTTTTTCTGCTTCTTTTCATTTCTCCCTTACCTTTCACCACCTTCCCCTCCTTTCTCTCAAATACCTGGCTCAGTGTGCCATCTTTGCTCCTTCATGAGGGGTTGTGGAGCTCCTTTTTAGTGTGGAACTGCTTCCCAGTCTGTGCTGGTGGGATCCTGGAGCTTTTTTGTTTGTTTGCTTTGAATTGTTTGTTTGTTTTCTTTTCCAGTCTCGAATTGGGAGCCCGTTCTGGCTAGGCAGTGCTACACGGCTTGGGACTTACCCTCTCAGCTTGCGCAGATGTGCAGAGGAATCCCTGAGGACATTTCTTTTCTGCTGGGTTTTTTTTTTTTCTTTCTTTCTTTTTCTGTTTTTTTGGGGGGCTTTTCTTGTTCTTTTTTTAAAATTTTTTTTGTTTACTTTTCCTTCTTCTTCCCTTTTTGTCTTTCTTCATTACTCATTTTCTCGTCTCTCTGTACCTTCCTTCTCTTCCTGCCCCCTGAATACCTAGCTATGAATACCTCTATGCCTTCTAGCCAGGCTGTACTTCAACACCTGGGAACAGCTTCCCCAGATCACGTAGCCACCGCAGTGGGATCCCTGGGAAGTTTGCTGTTCTTTTTTTCTTCCTAATTTTTATTTATTCATTATTTTCTTTTTTCTTCTTCTTCCTCTTTTTGTTTTTCTCCATTTCATAGTCTCTCATCTCTCCACTCCAACAGTAAGTTCCCATAGCACTGTTTTTTGTTTGTATGTTTTTAGCTCCTGTTCCTCTCTCTGCCCTCCCATAACCATCTTAGCTCCACACATCACAATCTCTCCCCTCCATCCTGCCTACTTGCACTGTGCACTTAACATCACACCACCAAGCAGCACAGGCACAGCCTACCAGAACCTACCCTGCACTGATTACTGATCCGCCCTGGTGGCTATAATAAGTGCCACAAACAACCCATCCCATCAAATTCTCTTCAGCTAGACCTGCCCTGCTGTACCATATCTGACTGAATGATCCTGCCAGTTGGAGAACGAGGCAAAAACTATGTGCCCACAGAAGAGCAGACAACAAAGAACACACAGCCAGTCTGCTCAGACATAGCCAAATTAAAAAAAAAAAAAAAAGACGAAACAAACAAATCTACAATCAATAAACGAGAAAAATAACTACTGAATGCCCTGAAGGCCACAGACAATATCAAAACATTTACAAAAACAGGACAAGGATGGTTCCAGTAGGCATCCAAAATAAAACACCAGATGGCTTTCCAGTGGAAGAAAAGGGACTAGAACTACCTGATAGGGAATTCAAATCTCTAATATTCAAAATTATCCAAGAGGTAAAGCAAAAAGTAGATAAAAATGTGGAAAAAACAGACAATTTCATGGAAAATGCAGACAAATTCATAGAAAATATGAATATAGACAAAAAATGGAAGAATTCAGGAAAATAATGCAGGAAAAAATGCCAAAATAAATTCGCAACTAGATATTATACAAAAACAAGAATTAGAAATCCAAGAGATAATCAACAAGATTGCAGAAATGGACAGTGTCATAGAAGGTCAGAAGAGCAGATTTGAAATGGTAGAAGACAGGATCAGTGGAATTGAAGACAAACACTTGGATACAACTCCGTTAGAAGAAAACTCAGAAAAAAGAACAAAGAAAAAAAAAAATGAATTGACCCTGAAAATTAAGTGGGATACAATCAAAAGCAAAAATTTTCAAGAGATCGGAGTTCCAGAACAGGGGGAAAAACAGAAAACACAGAGAGGATCATTGAAGAACTGATGACAGAAAACTTCCCCAATACCATGAAAGATGAAAAGCTGACCATCCAAGAAGCTCAATGAAACCCATATGGGATAGACCCCAAAAGTAAATCACCAAGGCATATCATAATCACACTCACCAAAACCAAAGACAAACAAAGAATCCTGAGAGCAGCTCATGAAAAACAAGAAGTCACATACAGAGGAGAAACAACAAGACTAAACTCAGATTATTTGGGAGAAACCATGCTGGCAAGAAGGCAATGGGATGACATATATAAAACCTTGAAAGAAAAAAATTTCCAGCCAAGAATAATACATCATGCAAAACTCTCGTTCAAATATGATAGTGAAATTAGGACCTTTCCAGATAAACAGAAATTAAGGGACTATGTAAACACTAAACCAAACTTACAAGAATTATTAAAAGGTGTCCTTTGGTCTGAGAACAAACAACATCAGACCACAGGCTGAGTCTAGGACACAGGATCGTACCAGTCGGATACCAACCTAGGAAATGAACTCTCAAGGACTACCCAAAACCAAAAGAATTACAACAGGGAACCAGAGAGGTTAACCTGTAAATGACAACAACATCAGAGCAATAGAAGAGAAAATAAACAGTGTAGGTAGAGAACCTTCTAATGGAGAGGAAGGCAACGTGATATCAATAATAGGCTTGTTCAAACCTAGGAAGATAAGGGTAAATTTCAAGGTAACCACAAAGAAAGTTAACAAACCTACTCATCACAATAAAGAAGTAAAACATAAAGTCTCAGTAAAAACAAAATCTACAAAAACAAAAGAAATGAAAAAAAAAAATCCACAAAAAGTGTTCAACACAGGAGAGAAGGAGGAACAAAGAAAATGCCAGCACCACAAAAAAAAGCACTACAAAATGACAGCGATAAACTCACACGTATCAATAATTACACTGAATGTAAATGGCCTAAATTCATCCATAAAGAGATGGAGAGTGACAGAATGGATTAAAAAAACAGGATCCATCAATATGCTGTCTACAAGAGACACACCTTAATTTATTAAAAATTTATTAAAAGTCAAAGGACGGAAAAAAAATATACTAAGCAAATGGCTACCAAAAAAGAGTAGGAGTGGCAATACTAATCTCAGATAAAATAGACTTTGAAACAAAATCCACCATAAAAGACAAAGAAGGACAGTATATAATGATTAAGAGGATGATCCACCATGAAGACATAACCATAATAAACATCTAATCACCTAATGACAGGTTCCAAAATATATAACACAAAATCTAACAGTACTTAAAAGTGACATTGACAGTTCCACAATAGTTCCATAATAGTAGGAGACTTCAACACACCACTCTCAGTAAAATACAAAATATCTAGAAAGAAACTCAACGAAGATACAGAAGACCTAAAGAGCACAATCAGCTAACTTTACCACATAGACATACATGGAACACTCCACCCAACAAAGTACACATTCTTTACCAATGCACATGGAACCGTCCCCAGAATAGATCACATCTTAGGCTACAAAGAAACCCTTGACAAAATCCAAAATGTTGAGATAATACAAAGTATATTCTCTGACCACAATGCCATCAAGATAGACATTAACAACATGAAGATCAAGAAAAATAAAATCAGTTACATGGAAACTGAATAACACCCTGCTTACAAACCACTGGTAATAGATGGAATCAATAAACTCCTACAATCAAATAAGAATGAAAACACATCATACCAAAACCTTTGGGCCACAGCAAAGGCAGTCCCAGGAAGACAATTGTAGCAATAGATGCACACATGAAACAAGAAGAAAAGGATAAAATCAAAACATTAACTACACAACTGAAACAAATAGAGAACATAAAAAAAAAAAAAACCCACAGACACCAGAAAAATGAAATTATATAGATGAGAGCAGAAATAAATGAATTAGGGAATAGAAAAGCAATAGAAAGAATCAACAAAACCAAAAGTTGGTTCTTTGAAAGGATCAACAAAATCGACAACTCACTGGCCAAACTGACAAAAGAAAAACAAGAGAAGATGCAAACAACCCAAATAAGAAACGAAACGGAGAACATTGAAACAGACCCAAATGAAATAAAAAGGATCATAACCATATTACAAAAAAAGTATGCTCCAACAAATTTGAAAACCTGGATGAAATGGATAAATTTCTAGAAACACACTACCTACCCAAACTAACACAAAGTGATGCTAAAAATCTGAGCATACCCATAACAAGAGAAGAGATTGAAAAGGTAATTTAAAAAACTCCCAACAAATAAAAGTCCTGGCCCAGATGGCTTCACTGAAGAATTCTATCAAACATTCAGAGAAGAGCTTATACTAGTACTACTCAAACTATTTCAGAACATAGAAAATGAAGCGACACTTCCAAATTCACTCTATGAAGCCAGCAGAACCCTGATAACAAAACCAGGCAAAGACACCTCAAAAAAAGAAAATTATAGACCAATATCTCTCATGATTATTCATGTATAAATTCTCAAAAAAATTCTAGCCAATAACATTCAGCATCATATCAAAAAAATAATGCACCATGACCAAGTAAGATTCTTACGAGGTATGCAAGGATGGTTCAACATCAGAAAATCAGTGTAATCCACCACATAAATAAAAGGAAAGAAAAGAATTACATGATCATCTCAACTGATGCAGAAAAGTCATTCAACAAAGTCCAACACCCATTCCTGATAAAAACTCTCCATAAAATAGGTATAGAAGGGAAATTTCTCAATATAATAAAGGGCATCTATGCAAAATCAATGGCCAACATCATTCTTTTTTTTTTTTTTTTTTTAATATATATTTTATTGTACTTCAGGTGAAAGCTTACAGAGCAAATAGTTTCTCATGAAATAGTAGTACACATGTTGTTTTTTGACATTGGTTAACAACCCCACAATGTATTAAGCCTCTAAGTTCTCAACCTTTTTTTTTTGATGAAAATTACAGATGGCCAAAGATACACCGTTTCAAAAATTTCTACATTCACAGTTCAGTGACATTGACTACGCTCTTCCAACTGGGCTGTTATTCTCACTTAAGATGAAGGCTTACAGAAAAAATAGTTATTCATTTAACAGTTACTACACATGTTGCCCTATGACAATGGTTAACAATCTCACAGCACATCAAGAATATCCTTACTCCACCTTGTGTTCCCTATCACCAGGGGGCTTCCTTGTCCCCTTCTGTCTTCTGGACCTTGTCAGTGGACTATTGTACCTCTTTAGTCTCATTTGTTTATTTATTTATTTATTTATTTATTTATTTATTTATTTATTTATTTATTCTTATTTTATTTAAACACCATTTCAAAACTTTTTACTTACACATTTAAGTGATATTGACTATGCTCTTCCAATTGTGCTGCCATTCTCGCCCAAGATGAAGGCTTACAGGACAAAACAGCCTCCCATTTAATAGTTACTACAAATGTTGCCCTATAGCAGTGGTCAACAATCTCACAATACATCGACAGTGTCCTTATTCAATTTGTGTTCCTTATCATCAGTTTCCTACTCTCCCTCTGCCTTCTGGCCCTTGTCACCGGACTCCTGTACATCGTTAGTCCCATTTAGTTTTACTGGGGTGTCCATTCCCAGGCTTAACATCGAACCTTGAAGGTAACTTCCCCTCTGAGCTGAAAGGGTGTCTGGGGGCCACACTCTCGAGGTTTCTCTAGTATTCTTTAGGCCAGTATATCTGGTCTTCTTTTTTTTTTTTTTTTGGGAGTTAAAATTATGCTCTACATCCTACTCCAGCTCTGCCCAGAACCCTCTGTTGTGATCCTGGTCAAAGGAGTCATTGGTGGTAGCCGGGCACCATCCAGCTGTACTGGGCTCAGTCCCGTGGAGGCCTTGGTAGCTGTGGACCATTAGTCCTTCGGACTAATCTTTTCCTTGTATCCTGTTCTCTTCATTCTCCCTTGTTCCCGAAGGGATGAGATCAGTGGAGTATCTTAGATGGCCGCTCATAGGCTTTTAAGACCCCAGACACTACTCACCAAGGTAGAATGTAGAGCATTATCTTTATAAGTAGTGTCATGCCAATTGAGCTAGATGTTCCCCGAGATCATGGTCCCCAGAGCCCTCCGTCCAACAACTCAGTCCCTCGGGGGGTTTGGATGTGTCTATAGGGCCTTCATGACCTTTCCTTGTGCAGGTTGTGTTAGTTTCCGCTGTACTATGTACTATCTCATCTCTCACCCAAGTTACCACTTACCTATTACCTATTTAGTATCCCCCCCCCCCCCATCCCTGGTAACCAACAAGGATTGTTACATTTTGCATGTGAATTTTTTCATGGGTTTTTACAATAGAGGTCTCATACAATATTTGTCCTTTTGTGATTGACTTATTTCACTCAGCATGATGTCCTCCAGTTTCATCCATGTTATGAGATGGTTCACCGATTCATTGTTCTTTCTCGTTGCATAGTACTCCATTGTGTGTATGTACCATAGTTTGTGTATCCATTCGTCTGTTGATGGACATCGAGGTTGTTTCCATCGTTTTGCTATTGTGAATAATGCTGCCATGAACATAGGTGTGCATATGTCTATTCGAGTGATGACTCTTATTTCTCTAGGATATATTCCTAGGAGTGGGATTGCTGGATCGAATGGTACGTCTATTTCTAGCTTTCTGAGGAAACGCCATATCATTTTCCAAAATGGCTGTATCACTTTGCATTCCCACCAGCAGTGTATAAGAGTTCCCGTCTCCCCGCAGCCCCTCCAACATTTGTTATTTCCAGTGTTTTTGATTCGTGCCAGTAATGCCGGGGTGAGATGGTATCTCATTGTGGTTTTAATTTGCATTTCTCTAATGGCTAGTGATCGCGAGCATTTCCTCATGTGTCTGTTGGCCATTTGAATGTCTTCCTTGGAGAAGTGTCTGTTCATTTCCTTTGCCCATTTTTTGATAGGATTGGTTGTCTTTTTGTTGTAGAGGTGTTGGATTTTCTTGTAGATTATGGAGATTAGACCTTTGTCTGACTTGTACTGTCCAAAAATTTTTTCCCAGTCTGTAGGTTCTCTTTTAACTCTTTTGGTGAAATCTTTTGAAGAGCATAGACGTTTGATTTTTAGAAGATCCCAATTATCTAGTTTATCTGTTGGGTTTTTTGTGTTGATGTTTATGGTTTGTATCCTGTTAATGCCATGTATTAAGGTCTGAAGTGTTGGTCCTATTTTTTCTTCTATGAATTTTATAGTTTGAGGCTTTATATTCAGGTCTTTGATCCATTTTGAAGTAGTTTTTGTATATGGTGTGAGGTATGGGTCCTGTTTCATTTTTCTACAAATGGATATCCAGTTTTGCCAGCACCATTTGTTAAAAAGACTGTCTTTTCCCCATTTGATGTATTTTGGGCCCTTGTCAAAAATCAGGTGACCGTAGGTGGATGGATTTACATCTGAGTTCTCAATTCTGTTCCATTGGTCAATGTCTCTGTTGTTGTACCAGTACCAGGCTGTTTTGAGTACTGTAGCTGTATAGTAGGTTCTCAAGTCAGGTAGTGTGAGTCCTCCAACTTTATTCTTCTTCTTCAGTAGTGCTTTACTTATTCGGGGTTTCTTCCCTTTCCATATAAAGTTAATAATTAGTTTTTCCATCTCTTTGAAGAATGCTGTTGGTATTCGTATCGGAATTGCATTGTATTTGTAAATTGCTTTAGGTAGAATTGCCATTTTCACAATGTTGAGTCTGCCTATCCATGAGCATGGTATGTTTTTCCATTTATGTAGATCCCTTTGGGTTTCATGCAGCAGTGTTTTGTAGTTTTCTTTGTATAGGTCTTTTATATTCCTGGTCAGATTTATTCCCAAGTATTTTATCTTTTTAGGGGCTATTGAAAATGGTATTGATTTCCTGATCTCCTTTTCATCGTTCTCTTTACTGGTGTATAGGAATCCAACTGATTTTTGAATGTTTATCTTGTATCCTGCTACTCTGCTGAATCTTTCTATTAGTTCCAGTAAATTTCTCGTGGAGTCTTTAGGGTTTTCTATGTATAGTATCATATCATCTGCAAACAGGGAGAGTTTAACTTCTTCATTACCAATTTGGATGCCCTTTATTTCTTTCTCTTGCCTTACTGCTCTAGCGAGAACTTCCAGCACAATGTTAAATAGGAGTGGTGATAAAGGGCATCCTTGTCTTGTTCCTGTTTTCAGGGGGAATGTTTTCAGCCTTTCTCCATTAAGAATGATCCAACATCATTCTTAACAGAGAGAAGCTGAAAACATTCCCCTTGAGAACAGGAACAAGACAAGGATGTCCTTTATCTCCACTCATGTGTAACATTGTGCTGGAAGTCCGAGCTAGAGCAATAAGGCAAGAAAAAGAAATAGAAGGCAGAAGAAGTTGAACTGTCCTTATTTGTGGATGATATGATACTATACATAGAAAACGCTAAAGACTCCACGAGAAAACTACTGGAACTAAAAGAAAGATTCAACAGAGTAGCAGGATACAAGATAAACATAAAAAATCAGTTGGATTCCTATACACCAATAGAGAGAATGATGAAAAGGTAATCAGGAAAACAATACCATGTATAATAGCCCATAAAAAAATAAAATACTTAGGAATAAATCTAACCAGGGATGTAAGAGACCTATACAAAGAATACTACAAAACACTACTGCAAGAAACTCAAAGGGATCTACATAAATTGAAAAACATACCATGCTCATGGACAGGTAGACTCAACATAGTGAAAATGACACTTCTACCCAAAGCAATTTACAAATACAATGTAATCCCGATCCAAATACAAACAACATTCTTTAAAGAGATAGAAAAACTAATCATTAACTTTATATGGAAAGGGAAGAATCCCCGGAAAAGTAAAGCATTATTGAACAAGAAAAATAAAGTGGGAGGACTGCACTACTTCACCTCAGAACCTACTACACAGCTATGGTAGTCAAAACAGCCTGGTACTTGTACAATGACAGATACATTGACAAATGGAACAGAATTGAGAACCCAGGTGTAAATCCATCCACCTATGGTCACCTGATCTTCAACAAGGACCCAAAGACCATCAAATGGGGAATAGTCTTTTTAACTAATGGTGCTGGGAAAACTGGATGTCCTTCCACAAAAAAATGAAACAGGACCCATACCTCACACCGTATACAAAAACTAACTCGAAATGGATCAGAGACCTAAATATAAAGCCAATAGAAAAAAAAAAAAAATGGATCAACGCTAGAGGCCCTAATACACAGCAATAACAGGATACAACCGATAACCAACAACACACAAACTCCAAAAGATAAGCTAGATAACAGGGATCTTCTAAAAATTAAACACTTTCGCTCATCAAAAGACTTCACCAAAAGAGTAAAAAGAGAACGTACAAACTGGGAAAAAGTTTTTGGCCATTACAGATCAGACAATGTTCTAATCTCTAAAATCTACAAGAAAATCCAACACCCTTACAATAAAAAGAGAAATAATCCAATTAAAAAACAAGCAAAATAAATTAACAAACACTTCACCAAAGAAGACATTCAAGTGGCCAACAGACACACAAGGAAACGCTTGCATTAGACAAATGCAAATTAAAACCATCTCACCCCGGCATTACTGGCAAGAATCAAAAACACTGGAAATAACAAATGTTGGAGAGGCTGCAGGGAGATTTAAACTCTTATGCGCTGCTGGTGGAAATGCAAAATGATACAACCATTTTGGAAAATGATATGGTGCTTCCTTAGAAAGCTAGAAATAGAAATACCATACAATCCAGAAATCCCACTCTTAGGAATATATTCTAGAGAAATAAGAGCCTTCACATGAATAGACATATGCACACCCATGTTCATAGCAGCATTGTTCACAATAGCAAAAAGATGGAAACAAACTAGATGCCCACCAACAGATGAATGGATACACATACTACAGAACATACACACAATGGAGTATTGCACAATGATAAAGAACGATGATGAATCTCCGAAGCATTTCATAACATGGATGAATCTGAAGGGCATTATGCTTAGTGAAATAAGTCAATCACAAAAGGACAAATATTGTATGAGACCACTACTGTAAAAACTCATGAAAAGTTTTACAAACAAAACGAAAAAATCTTTGATGGTTATGAGGGATGGGAGGTGGGAGGGAAATACTAAATAGACAATAGATAAGTGGTTACTTTGGTGAAGGGTAAGACAGTACAAATACTGGGGTAGCCAGCAAAACTTGTACAAGGCAAGGTCATGGTAACCCTATAGACACATCCAAACTCCCTGAGAGACTGAACTGGTGGGCTGAGGGCTATGGGGACCATGGTCTCAGGGAACATGTAG
The DNA here is from genome assembly GCA_030035585.1 of Dugong dugon. NCBI lineage: Eukaryota > Metazoa > Chordata > Mammalia > Sirenia > Dugongidae > Dugong > Dugong dugon. The sequence continues at coordinate 51,318,052 of CM057465.1, forward strand.
CTCAATTGGCATGACATATTTTATAAAGACAGTGTTCTACATTCTACCTTGGTGAGTAGTGTCTGGGGTTTTAAAAGCCTATAAGTAGCCGTCTAAGATACTCCACTGGTCTCACCCCTTAGGGAGTAAGGGAGAATGAAGAAAACAATATATAAGGGAAAGATTAGTCCAAAGGACTAATGGACCACAACTACTGCTGCCTCCACCAGACTGAGTCCCGCACAACAAGATGTTGCCTGGCTACCACCACTGACTGCTCTGACAGGGATCACGAGAGGGGGTCCCAGACAGAGCTGGAGAAAAAAAAATGTAGAAAACTCACAAACAAAAAGACCAGACTTACAGGCCTGACAGAGACTGGAGAATCCCCAAGAGTATGGCCCTCGGACACCCTTTTAGATCAGTAATGAAGTCACTTCTGAAGTTCACCCTTCAGCCAAAGATTAGACAGGCTCATAAAACAAAATGAGACTAATGGGCACAACAGCCCAGGGACAAGGACTAGAAGGCAGAAGGGGACAGGAAAGATGGTAATAGGGAACCCAAGGTCGAGAAGGGAGGTATTGGCATGCCGTGGAGTTGTTAACCAATGTCATAAAATAATATGTGTTCTAAATATTTAATGAGAAACTATTTGTTCTGTAAACCTTCATCTAAATTACAACAACAACAAAAAAAAACTAAAAAAAAAAAAAAAAAAAAAGAAATCAAAAGAAACAGTGCATTGGGAAAATCTGCTGCAAAAGACCTCTTTAAAGGGTTGAAAAGCAAAGATGTCACCTTGAAGACTAAGGTGTGTCTGACTCAAGCCATGGTATTTTCCATTGCAACATATGATTCGAAAGCTGGACAATGAATGAGGAAGACTGAAGGAGAACTGATGTCTTTGAATGTGATGTTGGCGGAGAATATTGAATATATACCATAGACAGCCAAAAGAATGAACATATCTATCTTGGAAGAGGTACAACCAGAATGCTCCTTAGAAGCAAGGATGGCAAGAGTGTGTCTTACACACTTTGGACATGTTGTCAGGAGGGATCAGTCTCTGGAGAAGGACATCATGCTTGGTAGAGTAGAGGGTCAGAGAAAAAGAGGAAGACCCTCAACGAGATGGACTGACACAGTGGCTGCAACCATGGGCTCAAGCATAACAAGGATTGTGGGCATGGTGTGGAACTAGGCAGTGTTTTGTTCTGTGGTGCACAGGGTTGCTATGAGTCGGAACTGACTCGACGACACCTAATAAAAACAACACACCTTGGTAGGTATGTAGATATATAGATATCTAGATAGATAGGTACCTAAATATCGACATATCAAGATAGATACATGATGGATGGATGTATGGATGATGGATGAATAAATAGATAGATGGTAGATAGATAGATGATAGATAGACAGATAGACAGATAGATAGATAGCGTTCAGTGAGTCGATGCTGATTCATGAAGACATCATGTACAGAATGAAACATTGCCTGGCTCTGTTTTGTCCTCATGATCGCCAGCACATTTGAGTCCATCACTGAGGTTGTTGTGCCCACTCATTCTCACCAAAGTTCTGCCTCGCTCTCGTTGGCCCTCTACTTCATCAAATATGATGTCCTCCTTAAGTCATTGATCCCTCCTGATAACATGTCCAAAGCAAGCAAGTTGGCCAATTTTCTGCTGTGATCCATAGGTTTCCATTGGATAATTTTCAGAAATAGATCTCCAGGTCCTTCTTCCTAGTCTGGATTAGTCTGGAAGCTCATTGAAACCTGCTCACCATGCCTGACACTGTTGGTATCTGGAATACTGGTGACATAGTTTCTAGCATTACAGCTACACAAACTGACAGATAGGTGATGGCTGCACACCTAGTCTACCCCAACTGATAACTCCATTCCACCTGTCTTCGTAATGGACTCACACTTAGTGTACTTGTGGTTACACTTGACTCCTGCCTGTCCTCGGGATGGGCTTTGACTCTTTGGCTGTATTAAGACCATTGATATTATGTCATATTCCTCCAAAGTTGGGACTGAGGGCAAGTATTCTTTCAGGGGCATTCTTGTTTCTGTAAAAAACAATTTTATTCTATCCTCATAAACAGGGCCAATGTGGACAGTAGCATACTTTGTGCACAAAGATGGAGGATAAAGGGGTCTAAAACCCCAGTGGAAGGAGTACCTTTTTGTAATTCATATACTCAGAAAAGCCACTCCTATTACAATTCTTCCACCTAGATGGTGTCTTTTTCTAATTTGTGCAGTTGGACTAAATCTGCCACATGTGGCTCTAGTTAGGTGGCATTATACATACACATTTGAAAAAATAGAATGTTTTTCCAATGCATGAATTTGAGAACATTAATTCCTTAGAAATATTAAAAGATGTGGGATGAGAAAATGTTTCATAGCAAAAACATAGGTTAAGCAACATTAACAGGTTTCTTTCAGCAAGCCTTTTAAGAACCTTTATTGTGCTAATAAGTGTTTTGAGAATGTCCAACTGGAGGATTACTGTATGCATATTTTGCCTTGCAAGTAACCATTTCCTTGCTATGTGTCTTACCAGGCATTTAATATTGATTTAGTGCAGTGTTTCTTAAACTTGTCTAAAGAGAAAATATACTGCCCTTTCCAGTCCCCAAATTTATAAAATTTAGCTTCTCCAGAGAAAGAACCTGACAACTTGCAGCAGCCCTGGCCACTCTTTTTATTAAGAAACGTTTGGAAACACTGATTTATAGAAATGTTTTTCGCTAGGAGTGTATACCAAAGTCACATGGGAAGATTTTTAAACATATACATTAAATCTCTCCCAAATTTATGAATCAGAGATAAATGAGGTCCAGAAATTGTGAAAAAGTTCTATAGCTGTTTTCACACTAACTCCCAATTAAGAGCCATGGTTTTAGACTTAATTTTCTTGTTCTTCATATACTGCTATTCAGTTATACAGGAAGCACTTACACATGAAAGTTTTTCTCTCCTTAGCCCATTCCTTACCATTTATCAGGTTCTTCTTGGCATTAACTACATTTTTCATGGCAAAAGAAGGAGTGGGAAGAGGACTCCGAACCATGCTTTATCACAGGGCAGAGCTGATAGAAAAAGGAAACATCTTAGTTGTGGAGTGTAATCCAGCCAGCAGATAAAATATTCGAGAATAATGAAAAACTGATTGCTTAAGCATGAGATGTTTTTATAGCTCATATGCTTTTAAATGCATACAGTTGGCATGAACAGGGTGGCCCATTTTAAAAAAGAGCAACTGAATTAAGTAGATTCCCTTGTGTAAAATACTGTCTGCTTGATCTGTTTTACAGATGTTTCCATGGCAAATGTTTTTTTAATGTGAAGCCCTACTATAAAAAGCACCTGGATAGTGTACAGCTCTTTCACAGACAAACCATCTTTTTCTTAAACATAGAGACTTACGGAGAGGACACTGGATTGATTTTAAACAGAAGCAGGGATGATCTTACTTCATATTCATATGGAAATACAAATTAACAAAAATGTTTATTTAAACATGAACCTTAATATAAAGAGTTTCATTCATATCTGTGAGCAATACAATAGGTACTTTTTACAAGGTTTGCAGAACTGTTCTGTAGCTGTATTTGAAGCATTTCTTTTCAATATTAATTTTTTCTGTGTGGTCTGTGACTAAGAACACAGGATTAAGAGGCACTATAGTGTGGCAGTTAACAGCTCAGGTTTTTGAGCCAGACAATTTAGGTTCAAATCCTGCTCCACAACTTATCAGTTGTGCAAACTTAGACATTTTACTTAACTTCTGTGCCTTATTATTCTTACCTGTTAAATAGGGATAATAACAGTACTTACTTCACGAGGTTATTATGAAGATTAAATGTGTTTACATGTGTAAAACAGTTAAAGACATTTTCTGGCCCATAGTAAATGTTTAATAAATATTAGTGTCAATAAAGTAGAAGTCTACATTGGATGTTTTCTTCAAGATTAAGAAAAGGCAAGCTTCAATAATTCTGTGCCTGACCTTTGATAAGGAGATTAAAAGTTTGGTTCACAAAGACTTCTTTGGACCAAAAAGGGAGCTAGGGAGCAGAGTAACAAATCATAAAATCCCACCCTCCTATAGTGTGCTATTTTATTCATTAATGGAAGTACTTGCTCATTAATTTACTGAAATGTATTAGAGAAAAATAGCTAACATTTTCATATAGTTTAGGTATGAACAAGATCCCTGGGTGCTGCAAATGGCTTATTCATGACTACTAATATAAAGGTTGGCAGTTTGAATCCACTCAGCGGCACCATGGAAGAAAGTCCTGGTGATCTGTTTCCATAAAGATTACAACCAAGAAAACTCTATGGAACATTTCTAATCTGTAATACATGGGGCTGAGATAAGTAGGAATCAACTCAATGGCGACCAACAACGAGATGAAAGTCAACAGAGAGATTAAGTGCTATGGGTGTCAATGGCCCCCAAAATGAGAAAAATAGAAGGAAGATGAGTTAAAGAAGCAAGAAAAAACTTTACAAAAGTATTGACAGAAAGAAATATGCAACCAACTGAGCGCTACTTTCTACCAACTATACCTAGTGCCATAGACATTTTTTTTACAAAACCATTATCGGAATTTTCCGTCAGTATCAGCTAGTTATTAAGAGAGTATTTACTTTAAGGAAAAAATGCCCTAATACAAATGTTTTGCTCATTTGCAATTCCAGATGGGTGAGTCATTCTAAAAGGTATTTAAATAAACATTAATGGCTGGTGAAAGTGCTTTGAGTGGCTCAAAGATTTGGGCTGAAAGTTATTTTTCCTTCAAAAAAGACAGGCCTGTTAGTTGTCATTCTGTCAAATTAAAGGAAAGAGGTCAGAAGCACACATGGCTATACATGGAAATTCTCTCACCCACCTTTTCTTTTTCTTCAAATAAATCTTTAATTTTATGGTGGTTATGGGTTCCTTTGTTGGTTTTATTTCCAGTGTGAAATACACATTCATACTTTCTCTTCAAGTATTTTCTTCAAAATAAAAACTTTTTTTCTGTTCAAAGTGTAAAAGAAAAAAAAGTCATATGAAGATTTTCACAAGTGGTTATTAATGCTTTGAAGTTAAAATATTCAGATCAACCCTTGATGAAGTTTAAATTGCAGGCAGCCTCCTAATAATCCTGTGAAAGTGAGAAAGCTAGTTTATATTTAATTGCTATCAGAATCAAGGTCCCTATAAAGCACCCGTATCTTATTTTAAATTTATTCAAGAAATATTAAAAACTTGTAGATATCAGAGTAGTATCTCAAAGAGAGAAAAATCCTAAATATAGCCCAGATGTATTTGCTTTTACTTGGTAAATTCTCTGACTCTGTAAATGTAACTTACCATTCTGGATCAAGGCATTCCAGCAAAGTTGCAATGATTTATCATATAAAACATCCGATAATGCTTATTGATACCCCTATTGTAAAACAAGGTCCCTGGGTTTGCGCTTGACTACTAAGTGAAAGGAAAGCGATTCAAACCCACCAAGAAGCACCATGGAAAAAAGCCCTGGTGGTCTGCTTTCATAAAGATTACAGCCAAGAAGACCCTATGGATCTCAATTCTACTCTGTAACACATGGGATCACCATGAATTGCAATTAACTTGACAGCAACAGGGTTCAACAGGAATTGCAAAATAGAAAGTGACTTTTCATGGCAAAAACTGGAAATAATGAAACCTCTGAGAAGGAATGAATTGAAATGATAGGCTTACCCCTGTGATATGCAATATTTATTTAGTGTAGCTGCACTTTTACATTTTCCCTTGGCTAGTGATTACTTCAACTTTCCTAGATAAGAATTTCTAAGTCATGGGGAGGCTTTCCATCTTAACTTTGCTGATCTTCTTTTTTATTCTCAGTGTCTGTGATTGTTAACAATACTGGACATTTTGTCAATAGGAGATTTCAACTAATACATGATGTACTTCATTGTGAAAATCCCCTTTGAGAATTCATGGTCATTAAAATAAATTTACATCCTATTTTAATAATTTGGTCAGTTTTCAAATCTGTGTATTGCATTTATGTTAAATGAGTTGGAGAGACACATATCAAAGTCCTATACTCTTGGGTCTTTCCTTGATGCTGGTGGCAGTCAGCATCCTTCCTCTTTGCACACTCTGGATCCTGTCTGCCCAGGTTAAAATTCTAACTTTATTTCTTTTATTAGCTGTGCAACCTGGGTGTTATGTGTTTAACAGTACAAAACCAAACAAAAGCAAGCGCTGTCAAGTCGATTCCAACCCTTGGCAGCCCCATGTATGTCAGAGTAGAACTGTGCTTCATGGGGTCCTCAATGGCTATTTTTTCAGAAGTAGATTTCTAGGCCTTTCTTCTGAGGCACCACTGTATGGACTCAAACGTCAACCTTTCGGTTACCAGCTGAGCGTGTTAACCATTTACATTAAAAAGCACTTTGGGCTGAATAGTATCCAACCCCCCTCCTCCCCAAATTAATGTTTACCCAGGACTTCAGAATGCAACTTTATTTGGAAATAAGGGCTTTGTAGATGTAATTAAGGATCTTGAGATGAGATTATCCTGGATTACGGTGGGCCCTAAATCCAATGGCTGGTATCGTTTTAAGACAAGGAGAGGACACACAAAGACACATACATAGGGGAAAGGCCATATGAAAATGGAGAGAGATTGGAGTTACACAGCTACAAGCCAAGGAATGCCAAGAATTGCTGGCAGCCACCAGAAGATAGGAGAGAAGCGAGGAAATGATTCTCCCTCAAAGTCTCCAGAAAGAAACAACCTCACCAAACTTGATTGCAGATTTTTAGCCCCCCAAAACCTAAGAGAACAAATTTCATCATTTTAAGCCACTAAGTGTGTGTTAGAGGGGTCCCTGGGTAGTGCAAATGATTTGCTCTTGTTGGTTCATACCCATCCAGCAGTGCCATGGAAAAAAGGCCTGGTAATCTGCTTCTGTAAAGATTACAGCCAAGAAAACCCTATGGAGCAATTCCACTCTAACATATGGGGTTGCCATGAGTCAGAATTGACTCAGTGGCGGCACTTGTGGCTTGGTTTTAGTGAGTGGTTATTTAGCTGCCCAAAGAAATTAATACACTGGCACTGGGCACTTCAACTGACTCCTTTTTCTTGTGTTTAAAATGAGATAATAACTGCACTTGCCTCATAAGAATCAATGAAAGAAAACATAAGTTAATAAATATAAATATCCCACAAAGCCTGGCATACAATATGCATGCAATAAATGTCAATTATAATCATAACAATATGAAAAATGACAAGTCATGCCATGTACTTATATAGTGGCTCCCTTCTGCTTATATCCATGAATTCATGAGTGTCCATTCTAGTCCAGCTAGCCATTTTTTCTATGGTCAGAGCTTATTTTTACCTCCCCCTACTTGAGATTCCACTCTCTCAGATAATCCAACTCCTATCTGTCACAGCTCTCATTCCTTCCTTGTCCCTGAGCTTCTCAACTTTGCCAACCAGTTTATCCTTGGAGCCAACTTTTAGGATACAAACACTATCCTAGGTCTAGTCTGGAACTGCCGCATTCTTGCTTCAATTGGACTCAGTCTGGAGTGCTATTCCAAGCACTCCTATTTTGCCCCAAAGTACTTTAACTAGACATTCTTCTCTGAGTTCTTCCCTGTTTTTCTCCTGGCATTATGTGAGGTGGGCATAAGGAGGCATCAAGAAGCAGTGCATTCTTTTGTTTTGTCTGCTTTTGTATTGAGACATAAACCTATATGCCTTAAATTCTCTTAGCAGTTTTCTTATTTCTCTCTGTTGGCTCACTACCCACACCATATCATCACTCTCCTGTTGATCTTGGATAATGCATGGTATAATTTATGACTTTTTAAATAGCTGTAAAAGGACTGGTCATGCAACCCAGGTGTTTAGTGGTTGTATCTTGCTAATGAGAAATGAGAGATGAGAGGAAGTTGTATTTGATGGACTAGTCTGAAAGTCAGTTCTTCCTTACAACCCTTTTGGAGAAACCCTGATGCTGGCAAGTAAACTGGCTGAGAGATTATTTCTGTCTCTCTCAGCTTGCTGTGAAGCCATGGATGGCACAGTGATACATCACGTTGCATTGCTTTACATGTTCCCTTGTATTACTTTAATTGGTTTCTCCTAACCTTCACCTCCCTGGGCTTGTACCTCCCAAATACACTGTTAGCAACTTAAACTTTACCTCTGCTTTCTAGAGGAGTCAGCTAATAAATTCTTGATGGCTTTCTAAAGCATTGGGATCCTTTCTTTCCACTTACTTGGGGCCACCACAATGCTCAGTGCTCAGATTCTGCCAGTATCAACTAACAAGAACACTGTTATTTTCCAGCTTTAACTTTTAGATGACATTCCTCCAATGTGGCATCCTCCCTGTGGGTGGAGTCTGACTAAACGTTCCTCACTGTAGGTGCAGTGTCACTTCCCCAATAGCTCCATAATATGTGCTCTGTCACACTTAAACCAAATCTAAGCATTTGTTCCAGTCACTCTGTAGTTCGGTTCCATACCAATTAGCTGTTGGGCACTAATCAGTGTTTTGGGTCACACACTTACTTTTCATACCACTTTTATGACTCACCTACTACTACACACCTCAACTTTCAGACTGTTAAAAATGAGAATTGCATATAATATTCTATATAAATAACTGTTTCAGGAAATCTGAAAACCCAACATATCAATCCATCTCTAAGATACTACGAACATATTATTCATCTATGCACAAATGCCATATTCGTTTTCCATTAAAAGTAGAGACAGATACATTGGTTAAGAGCTTAATTTCTCATCTAAGATCTGGGTATAACATTGGATTCTAATACTTGGTCTCTGTATGACTTGGGGAAAGTTTCTTAGCTACTCTAACCTCAATCATTGTAATCTGAAAAAAAAAAGAGATAAGAAAATACTACATTCTTCATAAGGTTATTGTCTTAGTTATCTAGTGCTGCTGTAACAGAAATACCACAAGTGGATGGCTTTAACAAAGAGAAATTTATTTCTTCACAGTAAAGTAAGCTAAAATTCTAAATTCAGGGTATTAGCTCCAGGGGAAGGCTTTATTTCTGTTGGCCCTCATCAATCTTCCCCCAGACTAGGAGCTTCTCTGCACAGGGACCCTGGGTCCAAAGGACGTGGTCTGCTCCCAGCACTGCTTTCTTGGTGGTATGAGGTCTCCAACTCTCTGCTTGGTTCCTTTTCATTTTATCTACTGTAAGGTAAAAGGGATGCATGCCACCACCCAGGGAAACTCTCTTTACATTGGATCAGGGATGGGACCTTAGTAAGGGTGTTAAAATCCCACCTTAATCCTCTTTAACATAAAATTACAATCACAAAATGGAGGACAACCACACAATAGTGGGAAGCATGGACCAGCCAAATTGATACATATATTTTGGGGGGGACATAATTCAATCTATAACAGTTATTATGGGAATTTAAAAAATAACTAATTTCTTATAAATATTTGTTAATCATCTATTATATGTTAAGTACTCTCCTAGTCTCTGAGGATAAAAAAATCAATAATCAAGAGGTGGGGCCAAGATAACAGAGTAGTCAGATGCTTCCTGTGGTCCCTCTTACAGCAAAGACCTAGAAAAACAAGTGAATCAATTATATGTGACAATCTAGGAGCCCTGAACATCAAAGGCAAAGATGAGGAATCAGACTGAGTGGCAGGAGGAGGGAGAGACGGTTTGGAAGCAGTGAGGAATTGCTAGACCTGACCTGGCGGGAGCCAGTGCCCTTCAGGCCGGATCGGCTCACATGGGCAGTGAGGCAAGTAGTGGAGCTCAGGAGGCGTTTTCCACATTGGGAGAGACCCAGCAGCAGAGAGTTTACTTTGCCATCCAGAAGCAGTGAAAAACAGTGCTCAATCGGCAAAAGCTAAGTACTTGCATCTGGCCTACTGTGTGGCTCGTAAAACACCCCCTTTGTGAAAAACCCCTCTCCCATTTACCTCTGTACTCTCTGCTCTGCACTGGGTCCTGGGCTGGCTTCAGTAACTGACGAGTCCCCTGGGCTCGAAGTAGGACCCGACAGGAACCCTGAGCCATTCTCCTGGCCTTGGAGAGGGAACAAATTAACAAACAGGGAAAAAATAATCTGCCAGCTACCCTAAGGCAGGAACTCAGAGTAGGCATAGCTTCTTTGCCTAGGCACAGGCATAAAGGGTCCATGGACAAACTGAATGCCTGTTACCCCTGCATAGACTTGTGTGGAATTATTTCAACAGTGTAGGCCCTCATTACCACAGTACAACAAGACATATACCTAAAGTCTAAATTCAACTGTTTCAGCTATATGGTGAAGTGGCAACTTCATGACATTTGATACTGCTTCACCCATTAAGCAGGGTCCTCACCTACTCAGATCAGGGGCCTGAGGACTGGTGGCTCCACCTATGCCACCTAGCCACCCATGACAGGGGTCCAAGAATAAGTGGTGCCCCCAGTCCTTACAGCCAACAGCACTGGGTACTCATAGTCCAGCTGCAAAACCCATCCACCTAAGCACTCAAGGGAACAGGGACATGCTTTCCTCCCAGACACTCAGGGGGCAGCCATCAGCTCCCTGCCTTGCTTAGCACGTGACCTCCTACTACAGCCAGATAGCTGTACCTATACCAATCATCCATGCCTCTCTAGGACTGTAGGTGAGAGCCTGCATGACACACTTGGAGACCGACTACCTGGACAACTGAGCTGAATTCATACAAGAAAAGTAAACAGACTCCTGAGCTCACATACCTAGTAACAGCTCTAAACACCTGGTAACAGGATGTTAGAGCCTCAAAGGCACCGATAATCAAACTAGATCACACAGGCAGCCTATTTAGGCATATCTAAACAAAACAAAACAAGAAACTAGGACACAGTAAGCAACCAAAAAAATGAATAAATATAATAACTTATTGAAGGCTCAGAGACAATAGTCAATATCAAGTCACATAAAGAGGCAGACTATGATGGCTTCAGCAAACTCCCAAAAAAGAATCAAGAGATTTTCTGGAGGAAGAGAATTTCTTTGAATTACCAGAGGTAGAATACAAAAGATTAGTATAAGAACTCTTCAAGAGATCAGGAAGGAGATCATCAAAATGCAAAGTTAAGGAACGTACAGACAAAGCAATAGAGGATTGTAAGAAGGTTTTTCAAGAGCATAATGACAAATTGAATAGGCTGCAAGAATCCATAGAGAGACAGAAAACAGAAGTCCAGCTGATTAACAATCAAATTTCCAGAATTAGATGACTCAGAACAAAGTCATAGAAGCAGAATTGAGGCAATAGAAGTCAGAATTACTGAGACTGAAGATAAAGCACTAGACATCAACTTATTTGAGGAAAAATCAGATAAAAGAATTTAAAAATGAAGAAAATCTAAGAATTATGTGGGACTCTATCAAGAGGAATGACCTACAAGTAACTGGAGTACCAGAACAGGTTGGGGCGGGGTGGGGTGAGGATAACAGAAAATACAGAGAGAATTGTTGAAGATTTGTTGGTGAAAAACTTCCTTGATATCATGAATGATGAGAAGATATCTATCCAAGATGCTCATCAAACCCCTCTTAAGGTAGATACCAAAAGAAAGTCACCAAGACATATTACAATCAAACTTGCCAAAACCAAAGGTAAAGGGAGAACTTTAAGAGTGGCTAGGATAAACTAAAAGTCATCTACAAAGGCGAGTCAATACGTTTAAGCTTGGAATACTCAGCAGAAACCATGCAGGCAAGAAGGCAAGGGGACGACATATACAAAGCCTTGAAGGAAAAAAAAATATTGCCAGCCAAGAATTATATATCCAGCAAAACTGTCTCTCAAATATGATGGCAAAATTAGGGCATTTCCAGTTAAACAGAAGTTTAGGGAATTTGCAAAAACCAAACCAAAATTACAAGAAATACTAAAGGAAGTCCTCTGGTTAGAAAATCAATAACGTCAGATAACAACTCAAGATTAGAACACAGGACAGAACAATCAGATATCAACTCAGACAGGGAAGTCAAAAAAGTAAATCAAAGCTAAAACATTGAAAATAGGGAAACAGATGTCTATGTAAAAGATGACAACATTAAAACAAAAAAGAGGGACTAAAAAATGTAGTCATAGATTTTTCATATGGAGAGGAAGTCAAGGCGATATAAAGAAATAAAAGACTGGTACAAACTTAGAAAAACAGGTGTAAATATTAAGGTAACCACAATGGAAACTAACAATCCTACACATCAGAATAAAAAAGAAGAAAAACATAAAGACTCAGCAAATACAAAATCAACAACAATGAAAAAGATGAAAATACATAAATGACTCAGCACAGAAAATTAAGTGAAGAAAGAAACTGTCAACAACACACAAAAAAAGACATCAAAATGACAGCAATAAACTCATACCTATCAATAATTACGCTGAATGTAAATGGACTAAATGCATCATAAAGAGACAGAGAGTGGCAGATTGGATTAAAAAAACATGATCCATCTATACGCTGCCTTCAAGAGACACACTTTAGACTCAAAGACACAAACTAAAACTCAAAGGATGTAAAAAAAAAATATATCAAGCAAACAACACTCAAAGAAGAGCAGGAGTGGCAATATTAATCTCTGACAAAATAGACTTTAAAGTAAAGTCCACCACAAATGATAAGAAAGGGCATTACATAATGATTAAAGAGTCAATAGTCCAGCAGGACATAACTATTATAAACACACACCTAACAACAGGGCTCCAAAATACATAAAACAAATCCTAATGGCATTGAAAAGAGAGATAGACAGCTCCACACTAAGAGTAGGAGACTTCAACACAACACTTTCAGTGAAGGACAGAACATCCAGAAACAAGCTCAATGAAGGCACAGAAGATCTAAATGCCACAATCAACCACTGATCTCATGGACATATACCGAACACTCCACCTAACAGAAGCCAAGTATACTTTGTTTTCCAATGCACATGGAACATTCTCCAGAATAGACCACATACTAGGCCATAAAGCAAACTTTAACAGAACCCAAAGCGTCAAAATATTACAAAGCATCTTTTCTGACCATAAAGCCATGAAAGTAGAAATCAGTAATACAAAAAGGTAAGGAAAAAAAGCAAACATGTGGAAACTGAACAAAACCTTGCTCAAAAACCACCTGGTTAGAGTAGAAATTAAGGATGGAATAAAGAAATTTATAGAATCAAGTGAGAATGAAAAAAATCCCACCCCTTTGGGACACAGCAAAAGCAGCACTCAGGGGTCAGTTTATAGCAATAAAAGCACACATCCAAAAACAAGAAAGGGCCAAAATCAAAATCTTAACCCTTAAACCAGAGCAAGTAGAAAGAGAGAAGCAAAAGAAGTCCTCAGGCATGAAAAGAAAGGCAAAAATAAGAATTAGAGAAGAATTAAATGAAATAGAAAATAGAAAAACAATTGAAAGACTAAACAAGACCAAAAACTGGTTCTTTGAAAAGATCAATAAAATTGATAAAGCATTTGCCAAACTGAGAAAAGAAAAACAGGAGAGGATGCAGATAACCTGTATAAGAAATGAGATGGATGATATCACAACAGACTCAACTGAAATTAAAAGAATCATAACAGAATACTACGAAAAATTGTAACAAATTTGAAAGCCTAGAGGAAATGGACAAATTTCTAGAAACTCACTACCTACCTAAACTAACACAAACAGAGTTAGAACACCTAAATAAAACTATAAAAAGAAGAGATTGAAGAGGTGATTAAAAGACTCCCCCCCCAAAAAAACCCTGGCCCGGCTGGGTTCACTGGAGAATTCTACTAAACTTTCAGAGAAGAGTTAACACTATTACTACTAAAGGTAGTACTACTCGACGGCAATGGGTTGGGTTTGGTTTTGGCTATATGACAGATAGTCCTGTCAAGTTCTCTTACTTGAGGAATAGTTATCATTTATCTTGAGGAATGGGTTGCATCTGTCTTTGCAGTCTCTTTAGTGGATTGCCAGTGATGTATCTCACATTCTAGTTTAATGCTTATTCAATAATAGAACTGTTTTCTTTCTCATCTATTTTTATAGAGAGTTTGTTTGTGTTAGCAGGAGATTTTGCTTTTAATTATGCCTCATCAACAAGGCACGGAATGGTAAAAATTTTGAGTTGTCCAACACACATGTTCCCAACTGAGGTTGAACAAGGTGACACCCTGCCTTCTTGTACCAGCTCTGACACTGTAAATAAACGCCCTTTTCATGGTCTATTTACGGCCATGTTTTTCTCATTTTGTATTCTTCTTTGGTGATTTTTTTGTTTAAAATGGTCCCCCCAGTATTAGTGCTGAAGTGCTATCTAGTGTTCCAGTGCAAGAAGTCTGTGAGATACCTTATGGTGAAAACATATCTGTTAGATAACTTCATTCTGGTAGGAGTCGTCCATGAGTTCAATGTTATTGAATAAAAAATATATACTAATAAGGTGTCTTTAAACAGAAACACATACAAACAAGGTTATGTAATGTTGTGACCAGAGGCTCAGTGGAACCCAACCTTGTATTTCCCCTAGAGCAACTCACTATTCAGTGTCTGTGACAACTTTATAGACAATAAGTACGATGAATAGTACGACTTTACTCTGTGTGTGTGTGTGTGTGTGTTTGTCTCCCCTGTCTCCCTTGTGTTAAAGTATAATTTTAAAAAGATTATAAACATGACTCTTAGACAAATATAAAAGGAACACATGTCAAAAATGTTTTCCTACTTTTTAATTAATAAAGCAACCAGTAAAATGTTAAAACTGGTTCAAAGAACATAGGGCGAAGCTAGGCATTTTAATAAGGAAGTGTTAGGATAGGATTACTGGGTTACATATAGAATTGATTAATTTCTTGCAGGGCAATAAAATGTAACCTTTGGCACTTATCGGTTCCACTGAACAGAAATCATTTGCATTTCTACTGAACAAGAATCTGCAAGTTAAGTTTTGCCCCAACAGAGTTGTAAAATAGCCTGGTTGATGGTAAGTCAAGCTCAGGACTACATTGAAAGGACACTCAGTAATCTCTTTGCCTGTTTCCAAGTTACAAATTATTTTTCTGACATTTACAACGTCAGGGAATTTGATTTTTTTTTCCACTGCAATATCCCTACATGTTTCAGTAGTGATTGGATAGAGAGTATGTGTTTGTCTTAGCTTAAGTTCTCCAAAGAGTAGGCACTAAAACAAAAATTTGAATGCACATAGTTTTAGAAGTGGCATAAAAACTGGTAGGAAGTAAAGAAGTAGATACAGAAGGGAAGGAAGCCAAAATGGGTATGATATCAGGCATGTCACTAAACTGTAATGGGAACTCAGTACCATGAACAACTCTGAAAGACAGTGAAGAACATGCCTCAGGGTTATTCCAACCAAAGAATGAAGGTCCTGGGTATTTTATTCACCTTTTCTCTGGCTATCATTGGTTGAAGGCTATGTCCAGGAATGTTAACTCTCTTTTTCTGTCTAATTTGTTGTGGGTGCAGTCTGAGTATGCTACTGAGGCCAGAAAACAAAATCAAACAAAATGACAAGCCCTTAGGCAGAATACAGGTATTCCTAGAAATCAGCCTCTACCAGTAAGTCCAGAGAGGATAAGTATGTGGCACTGACAATGTATGCTATGGTGTTCCATTAAAAAAAAAAAAAAAAAAAAAAAGATTAAATAAATAAGTAAATGAAACATTTCCAAGGATCTTGTAAGTTGAATATTTAGTTGCATAGGTCCACTGTCTTAGTCATCTAGTGCTGCTATAACAAAAATACCGTAAGTGGATGGCTTGTAACTAGAGAAATTTATTCTCTCATAGTCTAGTAGACTACAAGTCCAAATTCAAGGCATCAGCTCCAGGGGAAGGCTTTCTCTCTCTGTCGGCTCTGGAGGAAGGTCCTTGTGATGCATCAGTCTTTCCTTGGTCTGGGAGCAGCTCAGTGCAGGAATCTCAGGTCCAAAGGATGCAATCTGCTCCCAGCACTGCCTTCTTGATGGTATGAGGACCCCATGTGTCTCTGTTCTCTTCTCTCTTTTATATCTCAAAAGATATTGGCTTAAGACACTATCTTATCTTGTAGACCTCATCAGTATAACTGCCATTAATCCATCTTATTACTTGATAGTGACAGAGTTTATAACACATAAGGAAATCACATCAGATTACATAATGGTACACAATCATACAATACTGAGAATCATGACATAGCCAAGCTGACAGATATTTTGGGGGGACACAATTCAATCCATGACAGTCCACCATTTGGCCCCAAAAAATTCATATCCTGGCCACATGTGAAACATATTCACCCTATCATATCATAACAAAAGTCTTAAATAAACTCCGAGTCTGAAACCCAAAAAATTCCTCTTCATCTGTGAAATCTAGAATACAAGTTATCTGTTTTCCAAGGTACAACGGCAGAACAGGCTCAAACTAGTTATTTCCACTACAAATGGGAGAAACTGTAGGAAAAGAAGTGATAACAGGCATCAAGTAAGTCAGCAGAACACATTACATTAGCCCTCAAGGCTTTGCAGATAATCCTCTTTTCTCCGAGATAATTTACACAGTGGCCCTGCCCTCCAGACTCTAGGTATTAGCCACAGTCTCCAGATTCTGAGTGGATGCCACTCAGCCCTGGGCTTCTGCTCTGCCTTCCAGGCCCACTGGGACAGCAACTCTGCTCCCTCGGCTTTAGGCACACCATTCTCCTAGTCCATCTGAGTGGCAACTCCACCCTTAGAAATACCAGACGCCATATCTCCACCCTTTGAAACCCCAGAGGTCATGGCCATACCTTTTGAGACTGAGGCAGCTTGGCTTCTTGTGTTGCTTGTCTCTTCAACTTCTGCTTCCTGGTTTCTTGGCCTCTTGGCTCCTTGGGCCTCATACCCACATCTGCCCTGCAGAGGCAAGTGTTCCAAAGCCCTGTAGCTCCACCAATAAGCACCTGGAGGCACCCCACTCCACCAGGAAGCCTCCTGCACACAGGCACTCAGCTTCCTTGCTCTGTGAGTTGGCAAGCCTAGCTCCACCAGTAAGTGTCCGGAGGCACCCTACTCCACCAGGAAGCCTCTGGCGCACAGGCATTCGGTTCTCTTGCTCTGTGGATCGGCTCCAGCGCTGTCTTGCGCTGGTCTCCTGGTTCTGCTGCTGCAGGTTCTCTGCTGCTACTGGTCCTCTGCTGCTGCTGCTCCTCTATCTAGTCACAATTTCAAAACTGCTTCCACATTTTAGGTATCTGTTAGAGCAGCACCCCACTCTCGGTACCAACTTCAGTCTTAGGCTGGGTTCTCTAGAGAAGCAAAACCAATAAAGCATATAAATATATATAGAGAGAGATTTATGTCAAAGAAGCAGCTCATGTAATTGTAGAGGCTGGAACATTCCAAGTCTGTGGATTAGGATAGAGATTTCTCCCAATTCACGCAGCCACAGTGGCTGGCGAACCCAAGATCAGCAGGTTGGAAAGCAGGACTCTGCTCACAGGCTATGAAGATTGATGAATCCCAGGATCAGCAGATAAAATGATAGTTCAAGTCCCAAGAACCAGAGGTCAGATGAACAGAAGGTAGCCACAGAATCCAGAGCAAGCAAAAAGCCAGATGTGTGCTTATATTCAGATGCAAGCCACACTCCCAAGGAAACTCCTTTTCCACTGATTGGCTACTTACAGCATATTCAATTATAGTAGTGATCATATATAAACACTGAGAATCATGGCCCAGCCAAGTTGACACACAATCTTAACCATCACACCCACATAAAATAAAAGGGTCGGCTAGTACAGGAAGTGATATGAAGATCTCGGAAATATATCAGATTTTTTAGCCTAGATGACATACTATAGAAAAAGCATAGGCATTGGTGCCATAGAGACTTGTTAACTATGCCATTCTAGCTATATGACCTGTATTAGGTGAGTTAATCATTCTGAGTTTCAATTTCTTCATTTGTAATTTGGGATAATTAATCTCAATTTTCAAACTGTGAAAGTATTAGAAATGTTCCAATATATAGTCATGTGAAAAGTATAGAACTTATGCTGCACACAATATACGAAAACCAAATCCACTGCCATTAAGCTGATTTTGACTCATAGCAACTCCATAAGCATTTGAGGCTGTAAATCTCTATGGAAGCAGACTGCCACATCTTTCTCTGGCAGAGCCACTGGTGGTCTTGAACCACCAACTTTTTGGATAGCAGTCAATCACTTTAACCACTGTGCCACCAGGGCTCCTTGCACAAAATAGAAACTCTATATAAAATATTAATATATCTAAATCAAGAGTATAACAAGTTAAATTTGTTGGTCAATCATGGACTTTGAACATTACTGGTCTATTAGACAAGTACCTAAAGTAGGGAAGATTGTCTCAAACCATTTTAGCTGAAGAGCATTTCTTAAGATATCTAACTTACCTCTTAGGCTTGTCAAGAGTCTCAGTAATCATATTTCAAGTTATAATTGTCTTCCAAAGTAAATAAACCTGCAGTTGGGAACTGTGATTGTCATATCAGTAACAGTATTTTGTTCCTAGTGAAAGTTACATGTTTTACTGAAATTTTCAACACTGGAAGCTTATTCATAAGTTTCTGTGGGCCAGTGAGATTTAAGAACATGTGATAATGAAGATAAGAGCTGAACTTTGTTGAATGCTGCCCTGTGAGAACTTTTAGAAGACAACCAACCACTTTGCCTTGTGCCTTCATAAGAAACTTCAACAATAAGCAGATGTGGTGCCAAGAAGTGAGATATGTTCCCAATTTAGAAAAGAAATGACTGAGAATATATATAAGTACACTGAGGAAAAAAATGTATTACAACCACCAACATTATTTTACCTGAAACAAACAAGGCCTCAATAATTTTAACTTTCCTTTTTGGGAGGAAAGCTGAAGAGGAAGAGGAAATCAATAGTAATCTCCCAGAAGTAATCCATAGCAGCAAATGAGGACACTGTGCAGAAAGGGCAGCTTAGAAGAGAAGGGCATGCAGAGTTCCAGTTCTAGTTCCTCTTGCCTCACTATGGACTGATAAATAGAAAGACCAAGTCCTCCATATTTCACTGCTTTTACTATGACTGGAAGATCAGGAGTGACCCTATGGAGGAGAGAGTTTGGGATAAAGACGGGGTACAGAATACAATATTTTCTATGGGGAAAGCCAAGTTCATAGGGCTCCACACTAATGTGGGGCAATGAGGTGAAGTCCAAGCATTTAAGAATTCAGTGACAGAATGAATCTGGGTGCAAGTTATTATTCAAATATAAAGGGAATAAATATGCATTCTCAAACATTCAAGAACTCATAGCCTATGAAGCTTTGAGTTATTCTGGACAAAATAAATATGCAAAAGAAAAAAAAAACTACAGCTAGCCATGGTTTAATGGACTGATGGTGATCATTGGATCTAGTTAAAAGCAACAATAAGACAAAATATAAGGAAAAATATAGAAGATAAATATTATAAACCTTAACAATTTAAAAATAATAAAATAAGGTAGTAGAATGGCAAAATGGCACTCCAGGCAGAAGCACCACACCATCCCTCCACAGCAAAGATCTGAAAACTAAGCCAAACAGAGAAAACAGCAATCCTGGAACCCTAAAACATCAAAAGAAGAGATAAAGAACTCAGCCAAGCACCAAATGGAGTGACAAAACTGACAGAGAACAGGGAGCGAGGAGAGATTCACGCAGAGGTCCACTATCAGCTAACGCAGCGTGGATCCACCATCTTGGACTCCTATCGGAGACCAGCAAATAGGGGGTACCAGAAAGCAGCTTCACGGAGCTTCCAGCGGGAGACAAAACAACCGGTAATTTGTGATATATGCTTTCCCACCCTCCACCCTTCTTCACCCCCACTTGGCCTCCTCTGCCTCCCGCGGCCACAGTCTCTTGTCTGGGAAGCACCAGCTACTTGGATTCCACCTGCCCACACTGGCCAGCTCTCTGAGTGCCATTTGTTGTCTGCTGGTGTTGCTTTTTTCTGCTTCTTTTGATTTCTTCCTAACCTCTCACCACCTTTCCCTCCTTTCGCTCATATACCTGGCTCCGTGTGCCTTCTTCGTGTCTTCCTGAGGGGCTGCGGAGCTCCGTTAGAGTGTGGAACTGCTTCCCGGTCTGGGCTGCCGTGATGGTGGGATCCCAGGGCTTTTGCTCGTTTGTTTGTTTTGAATTGTTTGTTTGTTTTCTTTTCCTTTTCTTGAGTTGGGAGCCCATTCTGGCTGGGCTTGCGCAAACGGGCAGGGGGATCCCTGAGGGCATTTCTTTTTTAGTGGGTTTTTTTTTTTTTTCCTGTTTTTTTGGGAGCTCTTCTTGTTCTTTTTTTTTTTTTAATTTGTTTTGTTTTCTTTTCCCTCTTTTTCCCTTTTTGTCTTTCTTCATTACTCAGTTTCTTCTCTCTCTACACTTTCCTTCTCTTTCTATTCCCTGAAACCTGGCACTGAATACCTCCATGCCTTCAGGCCAGGCTGTACGGCAATACCTGAGACAACTTCCCCAGACCTCATAGCCGAACTGGTGGGATCCCTGGGAGATTAGCTGTTCTTTTTCCTTTCTAATTTTTATTTATTCATTCTTTTCTTTTCTTTCTTTTTTTCCTTCTTCTTCTCCTTTTTGTTTTTCTCCATTTCATAGTCTCTCATCTCTCCACTCCAATGGCAAGCTCCCCTAGCACTCTTTTTTGTTTGTATGTTTTTGGCTCCTGTTCCTCTCCCCTCTCTCCCATATCCATCTTAGCTCCACAAATAACAATCACCCCGCTACATCCTGCCTACCTACACCATGTGCTTAACATCACACCACCAAGCAGCACAGGCACAACCTACTGGAACCTGCCCTGCACTGATTAATGACCCACCCTCGTGGCTGTAGTAAGTGCCACAAACAACCCATCCCAGTAACTCCTCTTCAGCTAGAACTGCCCTGCTGTACCATATCTGAGAGACTAACCCTGCCAATTGGAGAAGGACGCAAAAAGTATCATGCCCACAGATGAGCAAACAACAAAGAACACACAGCCCACCTGCTCAGACATAGCCAAATAAAAAAAAAAGGACAAACAAACAAATCTACAATCAATAAACTAGAAAAATAACTACTGAATGCCCCAAGGACAGCAGACAATATCAAAACATTTACAAAAACAGAACAGGATGGTTCCAGTAGGTGTCCAAAATAAAACACCAGATGACTTTCCAGTAGAAGAAAAGGCACTAGAACTACCTGATAGGGAATTCAAATCTCTAATACTCAGAAGTCTCCAAGAGTTGAAGCAAAAAGCAGACAAAAATGAGGAAAAAATAGACAAATTCATGAAAAGGCAGACCAATTCATGGAAAATACAGACAAAAATTTGGAAGAATTCAGGAAAATAATGCAGGATGAAAATGCCAAAATTAATTAACAACTAGAAATTATACAAAAACAACAATTAGAAATCCAAAAGATAAACAAAAAAATTTCAGAAATGGACAGTGTCATAGAAGGGCTGAGGAGTAGACTTGAAATGGTAGAAGACAGGATCAGTGGCATTGAAGACAAACAATTGGATACAAATCTGTTTCAGGAAAATGCAGAAAAAAGAACAAAAAAAAAAAAAAAATGAAGAGACCCTGAGAGTTATGTGGGAGACAATTGAAAGCAAAAATTTGTTTGTGATTGGTGTTCCAGAACAGGGGGAGAAAACAGAAAACACAGAGAGGATCATTGAAGAACTGATGTCAGAGAACTTCCCCAATATGAAAGACGAAAAGCTGACCATACAAGAAGCTCAATGAACCCCATATAGGATAGACCCCAAAAGAAAATCAGCAAGGCATATCATAATCACACTTGACAAAATTGAAGCAAAGAATCCTGAGAGCAGCTCGTGAAAAACAAGAAGTCACATACAGAGGAGAAACAATAAGACTAAACTCAGATTATTCGGCAGAAACCATGCAGGCAAGAAGGCAATGGGATGACCTATATAAAACACTGAAACAAAAAAATTGCCAGTGAAGAATAACATATCCTGCAAAACTCTCATTCAAATATGATGGTGAAATTAGGACATTTCCAGATAAACAGAAATTAAGGGAATATGTAAATACCAAACCAAATTTACAAGAATTATTAAAAGGAGTTCTTTGATCTGAGAACAAACAACTTCAGCTCACAGGCTGAATCTAGGACACAGGATCATACCAGCCTGATACCAATCTAGGAAATGAACTCTCAAGGACTATCCAAAACCAAAAGAAATACAACAGGGAATCAGAGCAGTTAAACAGTAAATGACAACAACGTCAGACCAATAAAAGAGAGAATAAACTGTGTAGGTATAGAACCTTCTAATGAAGAGGAAGGCAAGGCAATATCAAGTAATAATAGACTGCTTCAAACCTAGAAAGATAAGGCTAAATTTCATGGTAAACAAAAAGAAATTCAACAAACCTACTCATCAAAATAAAAAGGAAAAACATAAAGCCTCAGACAAAACAAAACCTACAAAAACAAAATAAATGAAAAAAAAATCCACGAACAAATGTAACTCAGCACAGGGGAGTAAGGAGAACAAAGAAAATGTCAGCACCACAAAAAAAAAAAAAGCACTGCAAAATGACAGCAAAAAACTCACATCTATCAATAATTACGCTGAATGTAGATGGAATCAATGCACTCATGAAGAGACAGAGAGTGACAGAATGGATAAGAAAACAGGATCCATCAATATGCTGTCTCCAAGAGACACATCTTAGAAACAAAAACACAAATTTATTAAAAGTCAAAGGTTGGAAAAATATATATCAAACTAACAACTACCAAAAAAGAGCAGGAATGGCAATACTAATCTCACATAAAATACACTTTAAAAGAAAATCCACTATAAAAGACAAAGAAGGATACTATATAATGATGAAGGGGACCATCCATCCTGAAGACATAACCATAATAAACATCTATGCACCCAGTGACAAGGCTCCAAAATACATAAAACAAACTCTAATGACACTGAAAACAGAAATTGACAGTTCTACCATAATAGTAGGAGATTTCAACACACCACTCTCAGTAAAAGACAGAACAACTAAAAAGAAACTCAGCAAAGATACAGAAGACCTAAAGGGCACAATCAGCCAACTTGACCTCATAGACATATATAGAACATTCCAACCAACAGCTGCAAAGTAGGCACTTTTTTCCAATGCACATGGAACTTTCTGCAGAATAGACCACATCTTAAGCCACACAGCAATCCTCAACAGGATCCAAAACGTTAAGATAATTCAAGGTATCTTCTCTGACCACAATGCCATCAAGGTAGAAATTAACAATAGAAAGAGCAAGGAAAAAAAAATCAATTACATGGAAACCGAATAATACCCTGCTTAGACATCACTGGATAATAGAAGAAATCAGAGAGGGAATCAAAAAATTCCTAGAATCGACTGAGAATGAAAACACATCATACTGCAAAGGCAGTCCTCAGAGGACAATTTA
The DNA here is from genome assembly GCA_030035585.1 of Dugong dugon. NCBI lineage: Eukaryota > Metazoa > Chordata > Mammalia > Sirenia > Dugongidae > Dugong > Dugong dugon. Next base: position 51,341,590 of record CM057465.1, read on the forward strand.
TGGCAATACATGCACACATCAAAAAAGAAGAAAGGGACAAAATCAAAACATTAACAACACAACTCAAACCAATACAAAGAGAAATACAAAAAAGCCCACAGCCACAGGAAGAAAGGAAATAATAAAGATCATAACAGAAATAATGGAATAGAGAACAGAAAAACAATAGAAAGAATCAACAAAACCAAAAGTTGGTTCTTTGAAAGATCCAACAAAATCAACAAACCACCGGCCAGACTGACAAAAGAAAAACAGGAGAGGACACAAATAACCCAAATAAGAAATGAAATGGGTGACATTACAACAGACCCAACTGAAATAAAAAAGGATCATAACAGAGTATTATGAAAAACTAGACTCCAACAAATTTGAAAACCTAGAGGAAATGGATAAATTTCTAGAAACACACTACCTACCCAAACTACAACAAAGTGATTTTGAAAATCTGAACAGACCCATAAAAAGAGAAGAGATTGAAAAGGTAATAAAAAAAAATCCCAACCAAAAAAAGCCCTGGCCCAGATGGCTTCACTGGAGAATTCTACAAAACATTCAGAGAAGAGCTTGTACCAGTACTACTCAAACTATTACAGAGCATAGAAAAGGAAACAACACTTCCGAATTCATTCTGTGAAGCCAGAATAACTCTGATACGAAAACCAGGCAAAGATGCCACAAAAAAAGAAAATTACAGACCAATATACCTCATGAGCATTGACACAAAAATCCTCAACAAACTTTTAGCCAATAGAATTCAGCATCATATCAAAAAAATAATACACCACGACCAAGTAGGATTCATACCAGGTATGCAAGGATGGTGCAACATTAGAAAATCAATCAATGTAGTCCACCACATAAGTAAAAGGAAAGACAAGAATCACATGATCTTCTCAATTCACACAGAAAAGGCATTGGACAAAGTCCAACACCAATTCTTGATAAAAACTCTCAATAAAATGATTATAGCAGGGAAATTTCTCAACATAATAAAGGGAATCTATGCCAAACAAATGGCCAACATCATTCTTAATGGAGAGAGGCTGAAACATTCCCCTTCAGAACAGGAACAAGACAAGGATGACCTTTATTACCACTTATGTTTAACACTGTGCTGAAGTCCTAGCTAGAGCAATAAGGCGAGAAAAAGAAATAAACAGCATCCAAATTGGTAAAGAAGTAGTTAAACCATCCCTATTTGTGGATGACGTGATACTATACGTAGAAACCCTAAAGACTCCGTGCGGAAACTACTGGAACTAATAGAAAGATTCAGCAGAGTAGCAGGATACAAGATGGAAAACAAAGAGGGTTTGAAGAAGCTATCAATTTGCTATAGATGACAAATACCAGCTTTCGTACTCATTTAATCCAAATTTCTGAAATGGAAAGCTGTGATTAAATGCCAAGTCTGTCAATAACAAAGTGATTTTGATCATAAACACAAAATTCAGACTTGGTCTAATTTTAATATTGCTTAAGGAACTAGTTTAACTAATTGTGTTCAGGAATAAACAACAGAAGAGTTAAGCAAATAATAATAATGAGAATAGGAACCATGGTCAAAAATATATTAAAATACGCATATTATATTTTTCTTAGCAAATGTTAGAATTCTGTCTCTTGTGGAAATAAGAATAACATCAATTAGGAGACCAATGAATCAACTGTTACAGTATCAAACAATATCTTGACATAAAAAGGCAATTCTCTATTTTTCATTTTATGAGGACAGTCAAGTAGGTTAACTTGGTGGAGAAGGGCCATAGGAGTCTCTTCATCCTGCACCATACATCTGTTTATAGAATTAGACCCATTATGGCATCTTTGAGAGACATCTGCATTCCTTGCTTCACTTATGTGGATGGCAATAGAACTGGGATATGTATAGCAGTTATTAAACAGAGAGGAAACAAAACAGGCAGTTGCTCCCAGCATCATTTTTTTGGTGGGGCCTAAGAAAAATTACACGAGCTGGGAATATACTGTCTAAACTATGACCTGTCTATTAACAGAGTCTTGTAAAATGCTGATTTCTAATCTTTATATTATTCCATAGACTAGATACATTAAATGAAGTAGAAGATTCATTATAATTCAACATAACTTTCTTCTTTGGGACCTTTTTATGAGTGTTGAAAGAACTCTGCCAGAAAAAGTAGGCACTTCCTTGGTTGCACAAATAAGAGAAGAGTGAGCAAGGGAGGAAGAAGAGAAGACGAGGGGGCAGAGAAGCAAGGAAGTGGCAGCCAGTACACAAGGTTTACTTTTCCTATGTCCAGTCTCAAAATTTTCAAGAAATTCTACACATATCATGAGAGACTTTGTGGAAAATGCTACAGAATCCCACCCAGACCCTGCCTTCAGGATGAGGTACTTGGTTCCCAGTTGCCTGGAGTGTTGCCTGGTCTTGGTTCACAGCACAGACCACTCTTGGAATTGTCCTCTCCAGAGGGAGCTACCTCACCAGGGAGCAGCCTGTATCCATAGATATCAACACAGGAGAGAAAAGCCTCCATCAGGATGACAAAGTTGAATTTTCACTGATCTGAGAAATAGTGATGGTTAAAGAAATCCCCTTACCGTTTGTGTTCAAGAAAATTATTCACGGCAAATACTGCTCTTCACCACGACTTATAAAACACTCAAGGATGAACCCTCATTCACCTATGTAAAGGGTAGATAGAGACCCCCAAATTAACATTCTTTGCCTCATAAATGGTTAGCCGAACTCCTTGTCCCACTAATCAATCAGAAACAAAATTCTTGTTAAACAAACTTTGATTAAGCTTCTTTCCTTTCCCTGAGTCCCTGACCTTTGACTTATCCTTTGCCTGACCCAACACACTATCCTTCTTTAAGGTCCCCTCCCAGAGAATAAGCTGACCTCAGAATAAAACATTCTCTGATTTACTATACAATCACATCACCCACTTATCCCACTTCTCCATAACTGTTTTTTGTTTGTTCTTTCCTAGCTTTGAGCCCTGGTGGCACAGGGTATAGGAACTACAGCTGCTAAGCAAAAGTCGGCAGCTGGAATGCACCAGCTGCTGCTTGGAAACCCTATGGGGCAGTTCTACTCTGTCCTATAGGGTCACTAAGAGTCGGAATTGACTCGACAGCAAGGGGTTTTTTTCTATGAAAGAAAAACCTTGTTTGCCTAATTTCTGAGACACTTGCTAAGCTTATGGTTAAAGTGCTCTCCCTGTTACAATAAACCCCTCCCACTATTGTAATTGTCCCTTTTTTCCCCTTGCAATAATTTTTCTTTCTGAATAAAGTCATCCCTACCTAAGTCTGGACTTGTTCTTTTATTTGACAGGGGGCATCTCTGAAGGTCCCTCCTAGCTCCTGTGCTTGCTTCCCCGTGGATGATCAGTTGAGGTTTGTGTGATAAATGAATAGCAGTTCAACTTCTCCCTGCCCATTCCCACTTCCCTCTTTCCTCTACACTGGTTGTTCAGGAGAGTCCTGTTCAATAAACCTCCTGCATGCAAACCTCCATCTCAGTCTCTGTTCCCTAGAGAACAAATCTAAAGGGGGCTTATATGATTGGATTTCTTTGGGAACCAGTAAAGGGAGAGAGAGTTTTCTGTATTCATGTGGTCATGGGGCTCATAGGTAGGTAGAGTTGATGAAAAAGGAGCATGGAGGAAAACAAAAGCACAAGGAACTAAGATGTAGAAGTCTGTAGGTAGTTTCAAGTAGCCTTATCTCTAGAGCCAAACAACCTTGTTGACCATCTCTACCAGTTACTAGCTGTGTGATGTTGGGCACATTACTTAACCTCACTCTGCCTCGGTTTTCTCATCTATAACTTGAGAACAATAATATTATATCCCTTATGAGGTTGTTATGAGGATTAAATTAGTTAACACAGTATATGTAAAGTGTTTAAAGCTGTGCCTCATTTAGTAAGTGTTATGTACTTGTGTCCATTGCAGAAATTTTGGGCAGTGCTTTGGATTATAATTGTTGCTGTTCAGTGCCATCGAGTCGGTTCTGACTCATTGTGACCCTATGTACCACAGAATGAAACACTGCCCCGTCCTGCACCCATGCTCACAGTCGTTGTTATGCTTGAGCCCATTGTTGCAGCCACTGTGCCAATCCATCTTGTTGAGGGTCTTCCTCTTTTTCGCTGAGCCTGTACTTTACCAAGCATGATGTCCTTGTCCAGGGACTGATTCCTCCAGACAACATGTCCAAAGTATGTAAGACATAGTCTTGCCATCCTTGCTTCTAAGGAGCATTCTGGTTGTACTTCTTCCAAGGCAGATTTGTTTGTTCTTTTGGCAGTCCATAGTATATTCAATATTCTTCACCAACACCACAATTCAAAGACGTCAATTCTTCTTGGGTCTTCCTTACTCACTGTCCAGCTTTTGCATGCATGAGAGGTGACTGAAAACACCATGGCTTGGGTCAGGTGTACCTTAGTAATAGGCCCTGTAAATAGGTTCAGGTCAAGGTCAACCATTTGTAAGGGGCAAGCAGTTATAACAAATGTTGTCATTCTATCATGATATTTATCTTATACAGTTACTGAATATATAGTTCAATTCAATTGCTGATAGCCCTCTCTCATTTTTCCCTGTTCTATCTTCTATCAGTTACTACCAAATTTAAGATATAGAGTCTGTTCTCTAACAAAAAATGGCTAAACATGAAAGGTAACATTGGAAAATTCCTGTGCATTGGCTTTAGAAAAAAAAAATTAAATCTTTGCTAAGCCATGTTATAGCTGCAAGATCTAGGGGCAGGAAAATTACTTAACCACTCTGGTCTTCAGTTTCTTCAAGACAAAATAAGTATAACAATACCTCCTTATAAGGCTGAGCCTAATATAGTGACTAGCACATATTAAGAACTATTACTCCTGGGTGGAACAAATGATTATGCTCTTGGCTGCTAATCAAAAAGTTGGCAGTTTAAGTCCACCCAGAGGCACATCAGAAGAAATTCCTGGCAATCTGCTTCTGAAAAATCAGCCATTGAAAGCCCTATGGAGCATAGTTCTACTCTGACACACATGGGCTCACCATGAGTCAGAATTGACTTGACAACAAACTCTATTTTTTTTTTAATGAGTCTTTCCACTGGGGGCTTGTCCAGCCCACCCTCAAGGAGTTCTCCTGAGTAGGTCTTATTCTTACCACTGAAATTATTTGTATTCACGATTATCATTATTTATCATTATTATTGCTAACATTTATCATGTGCTTACTACGTACTAGGCCTGTAGTTTAATATTTGCATATTTTATGACGTAGGGCATTAGACTCTTTACATATACTAATTTACTTAATTTTTACAACAAAGCTATATAATAGGTTATGCCCATTTCACATGATGGGGAAGAAAAGAAAAAAGGAGTTAAGGAAATTTCTTAAAGCCATACAACTTACAGCATACAGATGCTTGGGAAGACATGTTGCTTTCTTTCTCACAACCTAAATCTCCCCTTTGCCCTGGGTCCTCAGTATATTCACGATGACAAATGATACTGTCTTTCAGTGGCCCACACTGATTTTCCCCTCCAGTTTCTCATGGTGTCCTTTTTCTTCTACCTAATTTCTTTGCTATCTTTGCAAAACAGGATCTTTTTTTTTTTTTCCCTCCGTAATTTAAGCAATCAACATCCCAATTCTTAGAGAGAATTGTAGGGAAAGAGGTGTAGTCTATGATTTAGGTTCTCATTTTGGCTCTGCCTCTAGTCATGGTGAAGTTGTATCTCCCTGGTCCTCAGATTTTCACATTTGGGCAATGCAAGAATTGCTTATATAAACACAGAAGCTTTTCTAGGGCTGAAATTTCATGTAGATTTTACACTTTCTCTTTATATACTTTTGGAGCCCTTGTAACATAGTGGATAATAGGTTGGCTGCTAACCAAAAGGTTGGCAGTTTGAATGCACCAGCTGCTCCTTGGAAACCCTATGGGGCAGTTATACTCTGTCCTATAGGGTTACTATGAGTCAGAATCTAATCAACAGTGATGAGTTTTTGTTTTGTTTTGGTTTGGTTTTATATGCTTTTAGGGTGTACTTGATCGCCAAACCCCCGGAACTTCTGCTTTTACTCTCTTCTAAATACCCCCTCCTCCTACCACTCCCACTGTCCTCCAAAGAACAATAAAGAGGGGTCCACTCTACATTTGAGCCCTGGTGGTGCAGTGGTTAAGAGCTCGGCTGCTAACTAAAAGGTAGGCAGTTTGAATCCACCAGCTGCTCCTTAGAATCCATATGAGGCAGTTCTACTTTGTCCTATAGGGTCACTATGAGTAAGAATCGACTCGACGGCGACAAGTTTGGATTCTACATGTGTTTTTCATTTGCAAGGATAACATTCACTAGCCATAGTTAGAAACCCTGTTAATCACTCCTCGTTTTTTTTTTTCTTTCTGCAGAAGTAGAACGAATACATGCATATCTGCTTTTAAAACTTTAATTTGCATAACATAAAATTTAGTTAAAAAATTAATAGTACTTCCTTATGGGTTTTTATGTGTCCTTTAAGTTATGCAGCAATCATTTTTAAAGCAAGGGAAACAATATGTAAATAGAAAATTGGAGAAGATTTTAACATTGCATTATCCCAACAGGTTTAACAAAAATCCTTCTTCTATGATTGATCTTGAACTTCTAGAATTATCAGCACTTTATTTTCCACTACTGGGTTATCTTTGCTAAAATTCCTTTGCCAGGGTGATGTTTCTATTGAAGAATAATTGCTTCATAAGGGAATTTTTTTTTTCTTTTAATTTAACAGACTCCTTTCATGTATCTTTATTTCCATGACATGTCCTACAAATGTGAATTCCAGGGTCCTATTCTGCACCAAGAAACAAGTGCAGTACTGAGAGAAATTACTAAAGAAAGTGTATCTGTTCAGTAAATACAAATTGAATCCTTATTAGGAGCTAAGCATTCTGCTAGGCACAGGTAATACAAATGTAAAAAGGGCCTGTTTTCTGAGGTACTCACAGACTATTAGGGGAGTTAGAAACACAAATAGACTTGCTTTTTATTGCAATGAGATAAATGCAGGATAGCAGTACGCATAGAGTTGAGGTGAATAAGAAGGGAGCTTGGTACAGAGTAAGCAGAGTGAGGACCAAGAAACTCTTCTGCTGAAATTATGACTGTTCTGTTGAAAGCAAGAGTTATCTGGCTAGCTAGCCAGCCAGCTAGATAGAAACAGATATAAAAGGAAGCTGGGTTATTGTAAGCCAACTGGGACCTTAATGACATTAGATAGATAGCTTCCGTTGAGTCAGCTCTGACTTATGGTGACCTTATGTACAACAGAATGAAACATTGCCCAGTCCTGCGTCATCCTCATAATCACTGGAATGTTTGAGTCCATTGCTGGAGCTATTTTGCCACTTCATCTCACTGAGGGCCTCTCTCACACTCACTGTTTTTCTACTCCACCAAACTTGATGTCCTCTTCCAGTGATTGATCCCTCCTGATGACATGTCTAAAGCAAGCTAGTGGGACAATGTTCTGTTGTGATCTGTAAGGTTTTAACTGGCTAATTTTCAGAAGGTGTGTTTGGAGCCTTGGTGGTGTAGTGGTTGAGTTTGGCTGCTAAACACAAGGTTGGCAGTTCGAATCCCCCAGCTGCTCCTTGGAAACCCTACGAAGCAGTTCTACTCTGTCCTATAGGGTGACTATGAGTCAGAATCGACTTGGCAGCAACAAATTCGTTAACGTTCAAAAGTCGATTGCCAGGATTTCTTGCCAATTTGTCATAGTCTGGAAGCTCTGCTGAAACTTGTCCACCATGGGTGACCCTGCTGGTATTTGAAATACTGGTGGCATAACTTCCAGTAACATAGTAACACACAAGCTACCTCAGTATACAAACTGACAGAAGATTGGTGGTTATTACTATTTTTGCCACCAGAAGAAGAACTTAGATTAGTTGTGTCATTTAGCAGATGGTTTTAAAAAACTAAAAAAAAAAAAAAAAAAAGAAAAACATATATAGGAGAAGCTGCAAAATGCAGCATTAACAAAATGATAATCTGTCTCAACTGTTTTCTCCTTCTGCTGCGTTCAAAAGCAAGCACAAAAAAATAGGAAAAGAAAGGTTGTACGCCAGACAGAGAAGTTTCTTTGTTTTTGTTTTTTTGGTTTTTGCACATTGACTAGCTTACTAAGATCAATGTTTTTAATAGTGTGCCCTACTTCGCATGGCTTTAACATTTTTCCAGTAATCATATAGTTTATATTTGACCTTGATCCATTTATCCCTTGTTACTGACATGTCTCTTCTGATAAAATAGAGCCAGCTATTTCTACTCTCCTCCTATTGGCTTCTTGTTTTCTGGGAGTAGTGCCAACTTTTTAAAAACAAAGCAAAAAAATTTTTATTTTAATTATTTAAAATTTTAAGCATGTAATCATTTAAAAAATTTTTTGAAAAATAATATACAGAGGAAGTATTAAAAGTTTATTCTTTTTAGAAACTGTTTCTACTATTTTAGGTCCCAACGAGCCTCTGAGTGGCACAAATGGTTAAGCACTCGACTACTTGTCTAAAGGTTGGTAGTTTGAACCTAACGAGAGGCACCCTGGGAGACAGGCCTGGTGATCTGCTTCCAAAAATCACAGCTTTGAAAACCCCTTAGAGTACAGTTCTACTTTGCACACAGAGTCACCATGAATTGGGATTGACTCAATGACAACTAACAACAATGATATTCTAGGTTCTTTACTTTTCCATGTACATTTTAAATCAGTTTATCAATTTCCACATGAAACCTATTGGAGTGTTAGAGTTGTGCTGAATCTATAGATCAGTTTGAGAAGAACTGATATATTGATGACAAGGTATAGCTCTCCATTTCTGTAGGTCTTCTTTAATTTCTCTCAGCAGTGCTTTGCAGTTTTCTTTTCTTTTTTTTAAATATTTTATTGTACTTCAGGTGAAGGCTTACAGAACAAACAGTTTCTCATGTAACAGTAGTACACATGCTGTTTTATGACTTTGGTTAACAACCCCACAACATTTTAACCCTCTGAATTCTCAGCTTTTTTTTTTTTTTTTTTTTTGCTGAAAATACACGTAGCCAAAGATACACCATTTCAAAACTTTTTACGTACACATTTAAGTGACATTGACTATGCTCTTCCAATTGTGCTGCCATTCTCACCCAAGATGAAGGCTTACAGGACAAAATAGACTCCCATTTAACAGTTACTACAAATGTTGCCCTATAACAGTGGTTAACAATCTCACAACACATCAACAGTATCCTTACTCAACTTGTGTTCCTTATCATCAGCTTCCTACTCCCCCTCTGCCTTCTGGCTCTTGTCACTGGACTCCTGTACCTCGTTAGTCTCATTTAGTTTTACTGGGCTGTCCACTCCCAGGCTGAACAGTGAACCTCGAAGGTAACTTCTCCTCTGAGCTGAAAGGGTGTCTGGGGGCCAAACACTTGAGGTTTCTCCAGTCTCCTTTAGGTTAGTAAATCTGGGCTTTTTTTTTTGTGAGTTAGAATTATGCTCTACATCCTTCTCCAGCTCTGTCCAGAACCCTCTGTTGTGATCCTGGTCACAGCAGTCAGTGGTGGTAGCCAGGCACCATCTAGCTAGCTGAACTGGACTCAGTCCAGTGGAGCTCTTGGTAGCGGTGGACAATTAGTCCTTTGGACTAATCTTTTCCTTGTATCCTGTTCTCTTCATTCTCGCTTGCTCCCGAAGGGATGAGACCAGTGGAGTATCTTAGATGGCCGCTCACAGGCTTTTAAGACCCCAGACACTACTCACCAAGGTAGAATGTAGAGCATTATCTTTATAAGTAGTGTCATGCCAATTGAGCTAGATGTTCCCCGAGACCACGGTCCCCAGAGCCCTCCGTCCAACAGCTCAGTCCCTTGGGGAGTTTGGATGTGTCCATGGGGCCTCCATGACCTTTCTTTGTGCAGGTTGTGTTAGTTTCCCTTGTACTGTGTGCTGTCTCAACTCTCACCCAAGATACCACTTATCTATTGCCTATTTAGTATCCCCCCCCCCATCCCTGGTAACCAACAAGGATTGTTACATTTTGCATGTGAACTTTTTCATGGGTTTTTACAATAGAGGACTCATACAATATTTCTCCTTTTGTGATTCATTTTTTTCACTCAGCATAATGTCCTCCAGTTTCATCCATGTTATGAGATGGTTCACAGATTCATTGTTGTTCTTTCTCCTTGCATAGTACTCCATTGTGTGTATGTACCAAGTTTTTTTATCCATTCATCTGTTGATGGGCACCTACGTTGTTTCCATCGTTTTGCTATTGTGAACAATGCTGCCATGAACATAGGTGTGCATATGTCTATTCGAGTGACGACTCTTATTTCTCTAGGATATATTCCTAGGAGTGGGATTGCTGGATCGAATGGTATGTCTTTTTCTAGCTTTCTGAGGAAACGCCATATCATTTTCCAAAATGGTTGTATCATTTTGCATTCCCACCAGCAGTGCATAAGAGTTCCCATTTCCCTGCAGCCCCTCTAACATTTGTTATTTCCAGTATTTTTGATTCGTGCCAGTAATGCCGGGGTGAGATGGTATCTCATTGTGGTTTTAATTTGCATTTCTCTAATGGCTAATGATCGCGAGCATTTCCTCACGTGTCTGTTGGCCGCTTGAATGTCTTCTTTGGTGAAGTGTCTGTTCATTTCCTTTGCCCATTTTTTGATAGGATTGTTTGTCTTTTTGTTGTAGAGGTGTTGGATTTTCTTGTAGATTATGGAGATTAGACCTTTGTCTGACTTGTACTGTCCAAAAATTTTTTCCCAGTCTGTAGGTTCTCTTTTGACTCTTTTGGTGAAGTCTTTTGAAGAGCATAGGTGTTTGATTTTTAGAAGATCCCAGTTATCTAGTTTATCTGTTGGGTTTTGTGTGTTGATGTTTATGGTTTGTATCCTGTTAATGCCATGTATTAAGGCCTGAAGTGTTGGTCCTATTTTTTCTTCTATGAACTTTATAGTTTTAGGCTTTAAATTCAGGTCTTTGATCCATTTTGAAGTAGTTTTTGTATACGGTGTGAGGTATGCGTCCTGTTTCATTTTTCTGCAAAGGGATATCCAGTTTTGCCAGCACCATTTGTTAAAAACACTCTCTTTTCCCCATTTGATGGACTTTGGGCCCTTGTCGAAAATCAGGTTACCGTAGGTGGATGGATTTACATCTGGGTTCTCAATTCTGTTCCATTGGTCAATGTCTCTGTTGTTATACCAGTACCAGGCTGTTTTGACTACTGTAGCTGTATAGTAGGTTCTGAAGTCAGGTAGTGTGAGTCCTCCAACTTTATTCTTCTTCTTCAGTAGTGCTTTACTTATTCGGGGCTTCTTCCCTTTCCATATAAAGTTAATGATTAGTTTTTCCATCTCTTTGAAGAATGTTGTTGGTATTTGGGTTGGGATTGCATTGTATTTGTAAATTGCTTCAGGTAGAAATGTCATTTTCACAATGTTGAGTCTGCCTATCCATGAGCATGGTATATTTTTCCATTTATGTAGATCCCTTTGGGTTTCATGCAGAAGTGTTTTGTAGTTTTGTTTGTATAGGTGTTTTACATCCCTGGTCAGATTTATTCCTAAGTATTTTATCTTTTTAGGGGCTATTGAAAATGGTATTGATTTCCTGATCTCCTTTTCATCGTTCTCTTTACTGGTGTATAGAAATCCAAATGATTTTTGAATGTTTATCTTGTATCCTGCTAATCTGCTGAATCTTTCTATTAGTTCAAGGAGATTTCTCGTGGAGTCTTTAGGGTTTTCTATGTATAGTATCATATCATCTGCAAACAGGGACAGTTTAACTTCTTCATTACCAATTTGGATGGCCTTTATTTCTTTCTCTTGCCTTATTGCTCTAGCTAGAACTTCCAGCACAATGTTTAACAGGAGTGGTGATAAAGGGCATCCTTGTCTTGTTCCTGTTTTCAAGGGGAATGTTTTCAGCCTCTCTCCATTAAGAATGATGTTGGCTGTTGGTTTTGCATAGATGCCCTTTATTATGTTGAGAAATTTCCCTTCTATACCTATTTTATTGAGAGTTTTTATCAGGAATGGGTGTTGGACTTTGTCAAATGCCTTTTCTGCTTCAATTGAGATGATCATGTGATTTTTTTCTTTCCTTTTATTTATGTGGTGGATTACGTTGATGGATTTTCTAATGTTAAAACATCCTTGCATACCTGATATGAATCCTACTTGGTCGTGGTGTATTATTTTTTTGATATGATACTGAATTCTATTGGCTAGAATTTTGTTCAGAATTTTTGCATCTATATTCATGAGAGTTATTGGTCTGTAATATTCTATTTTGTGATGTCTTTGCCTGGTTTTGGTATCAGCGTTATGCTGGCTTCATAGAATGAATTTGGAAGTGTTGCTTTCTCTTCTATGCTCTGAAATAGCTTGAGTAGAACTGGTACAAGCTGTTATGTAAATGTTTTGTGGAATTCTCCAGTGAAGCCATCTGGGCCAGGGCTTTTTTTGGTTGGGAGGTTTTTTATTACCTTTTCAATCTCTTCTCCTGTTATGGGTCTGTTCAGATTTTCAAGATCACTTTGTTGTAGTTTTGGTAGGCCGTGTGTTTCTAGAAATTTATCCATTTCCTCTAGGTTTTCAAATTTGTTGGAATATAGTTTTTCATAATATTCTGTTATAATCTTTTTTATTTCAGTTGAATCTAGGAGTTTTTTAATTCCATCTCTGATTTCTTCTATTACCCATTGATGTGTAAGCAGAGTATTATTCAGTTTCCATGTGTTTGATTTTTTATTTCAGTTGGGTCTGTTGTAATGTCCCCCATTTCATTTCTTATTTGGGTTATTTGTGCCCTCTGTTGTTTTTCTTTTGTCAGTTTGGCCAGTGGTTTGTCGATTTTGTTGATTCTTTCAAAGAACCAACTTTTGGTTTTGTTGATTCTTTCTATTGTTTTTCTGTTCTCTATTTCATTGATTCTGCTCTGATCTTTACTATCTCCTTTCTTCCGGTGGTTGTAGGCTTTCTTTGCTGTTCTCTTTCTATTTGTTTGAGTTCTGTAGTTATTGTTTTGATTTTGTCCCTTTCTTCTTTTTTGATATGTGCATCTATTGCTATAAATTGTCCTCTGAGGACTGCCTTTGCTGTGTCCCAAAGGTTTTGGTACGATGTGTTTTCATTCTCATTTGATTCTAGGAAGTTTTTAATTCCATCTCTGATTTCTTCTATTACCCATTGATGTGTAAGCAGAGTATTATTCAGTTTCCATGTGTTTGATTTTTTTTCCTTGCTCTTTCTAGTGTTAATTTCTACCTTGATGGCATTGTGGTCAGAGAAGATACTGTGAATTATCTCAGCATTTTGGATCTTGTTGAGGATTGCTCTGTGGCCTAAGATGTGGTCTATTCTGGAGAACATTCCATGTGCATTGGAAAAGAATGTGTACTTTGCAGCGGTTGGATGGATTGTTATATATATGTCTGTGAGGTCAGGTTGGCTGATTGTGTCCTTTAGGTCTCCTGTATCTTTGCTGAGTTTCTTTTTAGTTGTTCTGTCCTTTACTGAGAGTGGTGTGTTGAAGTCTCCTACTATTTTTGTGGAACTGTCAATTTCTCTTTTCAGTGCTGTTAGAGTTTTTTTTTATTTATTTTGTAGCCCTGTCATTGGGTGCGTAGATGTTTATTATGGCTATGTCTTCATGATGGATCATCCCCTTAATCATTATATAGTGTCCTTCTTTGTCTTTTATGGTAGATTTTGTTTTAAAGTCTATTTTATCTGAGATTAGAATTGCCACTCCTGCTCTTTTTTGGTAGTTGTTAGCTTGATATATTTTTTTCCAACCTTTGATTTTTAATAAATTCACATCTTTGTTTCTAAGGTGTGTCTCTTGTAGACAGCATATTGATGGATCCTGTTTTCTTATCCATTCTGCCACTCTCCGTCTCTTTATGGGTGCATTGAGTCCATTTACATTCAGTGTAATTATTGATAGATGGAAGTTTGTTGCTGTCATTTTGTAGTGCTTTTTTTTTGTGGTGCTGAAGTTTTCTTTGTTCTTCTTACTCTCTTGTGCTGAGTTACTTTTGTTTGTGGATTTTGTGTTCATTTCTTTTGTTTTTGTAGGTTTTGTTTTTGCTGAGACTTTATGTTTTTCGTCTTTGTTTTTATGAGTTGGTTTGTTAACCTTCTTTGTGGTTACCATGAATTTTACCCTTATCTTTCTAAGTTTGAAGTAGTCTACCCTTACTTGGTATCGCCTTGCCTTCCTCTCCTTTGGAAGGTTCTATACCTATGCCGTTTGTTCCCTCTTTCATTGTTTTGATGTTGTTGTCATCCTTTGATTGATTGCTCTGATTCCCTGTTGTATTTCTTTTGGTTTTGGATAGTCCTCGGTAGTTCATTTCCTAGAATGGTATCTGTTTCGTATGAACCTGCGTCCTAGGTCCTAGGTCCTGCCTGAGGGCTGAAACTGTTTGTCCTCAGATCCAAGAACTCCCGTTAATAATTCTTGTAAGTTTGGTTTGCCTTTTGCATATTCCCTTAGTTTCTGTTTATCTGGAAATCACCTAATTTCACCATCAAATTTGAACCAGAGTTTTGCAGGATATATTATTCTTGGCTGACAATTTTTTTCTTTCAAGATTTTATATATGTCATCCCACTGCCTTCTTGCCTGCATGGTTTCTGCCGAATAATCTGAGCTTAGTCTTATTGTTTCTCCTCTATATGTGACTTCTGGTTTTTCACGAGCTGCTCTCAGGATTCTTTGTTTGTCTTTAGTTTTGGTGAGTGTGAATATGATATGTCTTGGTGATTTTCTTTTGGGGTCTCTTCTATATGGGGTTCATCGAGCTTCTTGGATGGCCATCTTTTCATCTTTCATGATATTGGGAAAGTTTTCTGTCAGCAGTTCCTCAATGATCCTCTCTGTGTTTTCTGTTTTCTCCCCCTGTTCTGGGATGCCAATCACTCTTAAGTTTTTGCTTTTAATTGTGTCCCACATAACTGTCAGGGGCTCTTCATTTTTCTTTGTTCTTTTTTCTGAGTTTTCCTGAAACAGAGTTGTATCCAAGTGTTTGTCTTCAGTTCCACTGATCCTGTCTTCCACGGTTTCAAATCTTCTTCTCAGCCCTTCTATGACACTGTCCATTTCTGAAATCTTGTTTATCTTTTGGATTTCTAATTGTTGTTTTTGTATAATTTTGAGTTGTGAATTTGTTTTGGCATTTTGTTCCTTCATCATCTTCCTGAATTCTTCCAATTTTTTGTCTGTATTTTCCATAAATTTGTCTATTTTTTCCTCATGTTTGTCAGCTTTTTGCCTCAGTTCTTGGAAAATTCTGAGTATTAGTGATTTGAGTTCCCTGTCAGGTACTTCTAGTGCATTTTCTTCCACAGGAGAGTTATCTGGTGTTTTAATTTGGACGCCTATTGGAGTCATCTTGTCTTGTTTTTGTAAATGTTTTGATATTGTTTGCTGTTTTCGGAGCATTCAGTAGATATTTCTCTCGTTTATTGATTGTAGATTTTTTTTGTTTCGTCCTTGTGGTACAGCTGTGCAGGTCTAGCTGAAGAGGAGCCACTGGGACAGGTTGTTTGTGGCACTCACCGCAGCCACCAGGACGGTCGGTAGTCAGTGCTGGGCAGGTTCCAATAGGGCATGCCTGCACCGCTTGGTGGTGTGATGTCAAGTGCATGGTACAGGTAGGCAGGATGCAGCGGGGAGATGGTTATGTGTGAAGCTAAGCTGGATATGGGAGAGAGGAGAGAGGAGCAGGAGCGAAAAGCATACAAACATAAAAGAATGCTAGGGGAGCTTGTCGTTGGAATGGACAGATGAGAGACAGTCGTTCCGTCTCCCACTGGACGCTCCACGAGGCTGCTCTCCCGTTCTCCCGTTTGCTGGTCTCTGATAGGAGTCCAAGATGGTGGATCCATGCTGCGTTAGCTGGTAGGGAATCTCTGCATGAGTCTCTCCTCGCTCTCCGTTCTCTTTCAGTATTCTCACTCCGTTTGGTGTTTGGCTGAGTTCTTTATCTCTTCATTTGATGTTCTAGGGTTTCAGGATTGTTGATTCTCTGTTAGGCTTAGTTTTTCGGATCTTTGCTGTGGAGGGACGGCGTGGTGCTTCTGCCTAGAGCGCCATATTGCCTGGCTCCCTCACTTTGCAGTTTTCTGTGTACACATGCTGCACCCTGGTGGCATAGTGATTAAGCATTCGGCTGCCAACCAAAATGCTGGCAGTTCAAATCCACCAGCCATACCTTAGCAACACTGGGGAGCAGTTCTATTCTGTCCTATAGGGTTGCTATGATTCAGAATCAACTCGACGGCAGTGGGTTTGGAATTTTGGTTGTATCCAGAAGTGTTTCATTCATATTGGCACTATTATATATGGTATTTTTTATTTATTTTCAATTTCTAATTGTTCGTGTTTAGAAAATAGAAAGCAGAATGATTTGTGTATATTAATCCTATATATTAATATACACATGAGGTTGCAGTAATACATCGACAGGGAACTGCCAGAAATTCAAGCCAGATTCAGAAAAGGACCTGGAAGAGGGATACCATTGCTGATGTCAGATGTATCATGGCTGAAAGTAGAGAATACTAGAAAGATGTTTACCTGTGTTTTATTGACAATGCAAAGGCGTTTGACTGTGTGGATCATAAGAAATTATGGATAAAATTGCAAAGAATGGGAATTCCAGAACACTTAATTGTGCTCGTGAGGAACCTGTACACAGACCAAGAGGCAGTTGTTCGGACAGAACAAGGGGTTACTGCGTGGTTGAAAGTCAGGAAAGGTGTGCATCTGCGTAGTATCCTTTCACTATATTTATTCAATCTGTATCTTGAGCAAATAATCAGAGAAGCTGGACTATATGTAGAAGAGCAGGGCATCAGGATTGGAGGAAGACTCATTAACAACCTGTGTTATGCAGATGACACAACTTTGCTAGCTGAAAGTGAATAAGACTTGAAGCACTTAGTGATGAAACTCTAAGACTACAGACTTCAGTATGGATTACACCTCAACAGAAAGAAAACAAAAATCCTCACAACTGGACCAATAAGCAACATCATGAGAAATGGAGAAAAGACTGCAGTCGTGAAGGAATTCATTTTACTTGGATCCACAATCACCACCCATGAAAGCAGCAGTCAAGAAATCAAATGACACATTGCATTGGGCAAACCTGCTGCAAAAGATCTCTTTGCAGTGTTAAAAAGCAAAGATTTAACCTTGAAGACTAAGGTGTGCCTGACCTAAGCCACAGTGTTTTCAGTTGCCTCTCATACATGCAAAGCTGGACAATGAATAAGGAAGATGGAAGAAGGATTGATATCTTTGAATTGTGGTGTTGGCAAAGAATATTGACTATACCATGGACTGCCAAAAGAAGAAAAAATTTTTCTTGGAAGAAGTACAGCCAGAATGTTCCTTAGAAACAAGGATGAAGAGACTTCATCTTACGTACTTTGGACATGTTATCAGGAGGGATCAGTCCCTGGAGAAGGACATCTTGCTTGGTAGAGGGTGCCCAAAAAAGAAGAATACCCTCATGAGAAGGATTTATACAGTGGCTACAACAATGGGCTCAAGCGTAACGATTGTGAGGATGGCATGGAACCGGGCAGTGTTTTGTTCTGTGGTACATAGGGTTGCTATGAGTCAGAACCAACTTGACTGTGCCTAAAAACAATAACAATCCTATACCCTGCAAATGTACTAAACTCATTTATTAGTTCTAGCAGTGGTGGTTAAGAACTTGGCTGTGCTAGCCAAAAGGTCAGCAGTTCATATCCACCAGCTGCGCCTTGGAAACCTTGTGGGGCAGCTCTACTCTGGCCTATAGGGTTACTATGAGTTGGAATCAACTCTATGGCAAGGTTTTTTTTTTTTTTTTTTTCATGGCACAAATGGTTAAGAGCTCAACTGCTGAGATGTTGGAGTTTCAAACCCACCCAACATCTCTGTGAGAGAAAGACCTGGTGATCTGCTCCCATAAAGATTACAGTCTAGAAAACCCTATGGGGCATTTCTAATTTGTCACATGGGATCACTATGAGTTGAATTCAACTCTACAGGACCTAACCTAACCTAAGAAGATTTTATAGAATCCATCAGATTTTATACATAGATGATGGTGTCATATGTGAGTAAAGAGACTTAATTATTCCCTCTAATTTAGATGATTTTATTTTTCTCACTTTATAATAAGGGTCATAATCTCTAGTAAAATATTGAATAGAAGTGATGGTAGTGAACATCCTGGTTTTGTTTTTGATCATAAGAAGAAAGAAAACATTCAATCTTTTACCATTATGTATGATGATAACTTAATGTTATTCATAGATGCCCTATATCAGATTGAGGAAATTTCCCTTCTATTCCTAGTTTGCTGAGAATTTTTGAGAAATGAACTCTACATTTTGTGAAATGTTTTTCTGTATCTATTGAGATCATAATGTTTTTATTTTCAATTTAATATGATGATTATGTTGATTCATTTCTATTAAACCAACCTTGTACATATGAGACAAATCCTACTTCAATACCCTTTGCCATCAAGTCAATTCTGACTCATAGGTTATAGAACGAAGTAGAACTGCCCCATAGGGTTTCCAAGGAGTGATTGGTGGATTCGTATTGCCAAACTTTGGGTTAGCAACCAAACTCTTAACCACTGTGCCACCAGGGCTCCAAATCCTACTTAGTCCTGATGTGTTATCAATTTTATGTTTTGTTGTATTGATTAGCCAAAATTTTGTTTAGAAGTGTTGTGTCTATGTTCATGAGGAGTATGGGGCATTGTGTATACTGCGTTTTCATTTTCATTCGGTTCAAAGTACTTCCCAATTTCCCTTTTAATTTTTTTTTATTGGCATATTTGTCATTTAGAATTGTATTATTTAGATTACAAGTATTTGGAGATTTTCAGAGATCTTTTGGTTATTAGTCTCTTATTTAATTATGTTTTGATTTTATGGCCTAGAATTAAGTTTGCCTGATAAAATGCAAGACAGCAAGTTGAATTTGAGTTTCAGATAAAATACTGAGTATTTTTTAGTATAAGTATGTTTCAAATATTACATAGAAGATATTCACACTACAAATGTTGTTTATCTGAAATTCAATTCCTTTTTGTTGATATTATTGTTGTTGCTAAATCTAGGAACCTTACCTTGAATATGGTATATTTGGTAAATGTTTCATATGCATGTAAGAAGAATATATTCTGTTACTGTTGAGCAGAATGTATTATAAATGTTAATCATGTTAAATTGGTTGATACTGTTTTGAAGTCTACAGTGTGTCCTTGCTGATTTTTTGCCAACTTATTCTATTAATTTTTTAAAGAGGGGTATTGAAATCTCTAATTGTATTTGTGAATTTATCTGTTTCTTCTTGCAGTTCTATCAGTTTTTTGCTTTAAGTATTTTGAAGCTCTGTTATAACTGCATGAATATTTAAGAATCTTATGTCTTCTTGGTGAATTTACCCCTGTATGTTATGCAATGAGATCCTTTGTTGCTGGTAATATTCTTTTCTCTGAAATCTACTTTATCCAATATTGTTAATATTGTCACTCCAGCTTTCTTTTGATGAGTGTCAGCATGATACAGATATTTCTCTGTTTTTTTACTTTTATCCTATTTGTGTCTTTAAGTTTAAACTATGTTTCCTGTAGGTAACATATATTTGAGTCTTCCTTGTTTATATCCAATATATGAATCTCTTACTTTTAATTGGAGTGTTTACACTATTTACATTTTACATGATTGTTAATATGGTTAGGTTTAAGCATATTACCTTTTTATTTTTATTTGTCCCATTTCATCTTTGTTTGTTTTCCTTACTTTTCTGCAATCTTTTTGAGTATATGTTTACAATTCCATTTTATGTCCTTTATTAGCTTATTAGTTTATCACTGTTTTCTTATTCAAATGGTTGTTTTAAAGTTTATACATCTTTAACATGTCAGTTTACCTTCAAGTGATGTTACACCATATACTGTATAGTATAAAAAAACAAAAACCCACTGCCATAGAATTGATTCCGACTCACAATGACCTTACAGGATAGAGTAGAACTACTCCATAGGGTTTCCAAGGCTGTAAATCTTCCATGGTGCGGCTGGTGAGTTCAAACTGCTGACCTTTGGGTTAGCAGCCAAGCTCTTAACCACTGCGCCACCAGGACTCCTTACGTATAGTATTAAAAAACAAACAAACAAACCCTTTGCCATCCAGTTGATTCCAACTCCTATCAACCCTATAGGACAGAATAGAAATGTCCCATAGGGTTTCCAAGGAGCGGCTGGTGGATTTGAACTGCCGACCTTTTGGTTAGCAGTCAAACTTTTAACTACTGTACCACCAGGATTCCATGTACAGTATAAAAAAGTCCAAAAATCAAACCCATTGCCAATAAGTGAATTCTGACTCATAGAGACTCTATAGGACAGAGTAGAACTGTCCCGTAGGGTTTCCAAGGAATGGCTGATGGATTTGAACTGCTGACCTTTTGGCTAGCAGCCAAGCTCTTAACCACTGCACCACCAGGGCTCCAAACTAATGTACAAGCATTCTGAAAACAGGCACAGTATCTACTCTGCTTACTATTAAAGTCAATTGCTTTTCATAGAGCTTAATATGAAGTAGATATGTCTGTAGCTGCTGTCAAATCAGCTCTGACTCATGACAACCTTACGCACAACAGAACAAAATGCTGCCTGGTCCTGCATCATCCTCACGATCACGTGCATCTTTGAGTTTATCGTTGCGGATACTGTACAAATACACCTCACTGAGGCTTTCCCTTGCCCTCATTGGCCCTTCTCTTCACCAATTATGTCCCCTCCAGCATATGATCCCTCCTGATGACATGTCAAAGCAAGTAAGTACTCAATAAATATTTTTGGGATGAGCTTTAGAAGAATTAAAGAAAAGGCACTATTTCAATGTTTTAATTAATGTTGTTTTTAGGCTGTGCCTCATAACATACCCTGAAGGCTTTGGTGGACTTATTTTTGAACATATTGAGTGAATTTCTAAGAATTGTTTTAATATCTTTGTTAATTCTTTCATTTGTGTCAGTTCTGGGTCAGTTTTGATTGACTGATTTTTCTCCTTATTATAGTCATATTTTCTTGCTTCTTTGCATGTCTAAAAGACTTTAATGGATACCAGACATCGTGAATGTAACTTTGTTGGTTGCTGGACATTTTTGTATTTGTATAAATATCCTTGAGTTTTATACCTGGAAACAGTTAAGTTACATGTTAACAGTTGATCCTTTCGGTCTTATTTTTAAGATTTGTTACATGGGACCAGAGCAGCATTTAATCTAGGGCTAATTATTCCCCCCTACCGAGGCAAAACCTTTCTGAGTATTCTTACCAATGGACGTGAATTATGAGGTTTTCCATAGGGTTTGTTGGAACATGCACTGTTCTGAGCCCTGTATAAGCACTGCACACTGTTTCCTCTCATTCTTTTGGATGGTTCTTTCCTCCTTAAATGTGGGCCCTGATCAGTATTCTGCTGAATATTTGAGGACACTCTCTGTAGATTACTGGAGCTCTCTCTCTGTTCACCTCTCTCCTTTCCAGTACACTGTCTTGTGAACTCTAGCTTCCTGGGTCCCCGCAGCCTCTTAGCTCTGTTGTCTAAACTCAGCCAGTCAGCCTGGTACTTTCTGGATTCCTTTCCCCTGAGCCATTACCTGAAAATTCCCAGGGCAGCAGTAATTTGCAACAATGGTAAGCTCACTTCAATTGTCTTTGTGTGTGTGCGTGTGTGTGTATGTTTTTGTATAAATGTTGTCATGCAATATACATCATTCCTTTATTTGTACTTTTTACTCAGTAATATATCTTCCAGTTCTTTCCATGTTGGCACACATGAAACTAACATCTTTTAGCCACTGCAAGATATTCCATACTTCAAATGTAATATAGTTTATTTTGCCATTCTTTTTGGTGAAGATTTTCCCCCAATATTTTGCTATTATAAGCTAGGTGTGGTGAATACCCCTTTACATGATTTCTTATGCAAATATGTGGGTATTTCTCTAGTGTAAATAATAAGTAACATTTAAATATTAAAGAGTTGAATGAATGACACTTTGTGGCAGTACCAATTACACCCTCCAAGCAGAATATAAAAGCACCATTTCCGCAAGTTTCATCCCCAATTGATATAATTAAGGCATAAAAATTCTGTCAAACTTACATATATAAAACACCATTGGCTATTTGTATTTCCTCCTCAGTAAAACATCTGTTCATATACTTGCTCATTTCCAAGTGGATGTTAGTTTATTATTATTTTTAAACCATAGGGTTTCCTGGACTGTAATCTTTACAGAAGCAGGTTGCTAAGTCTTTTCTCCTGTGGAGCCACTGGTGGGTTTGAACCATCGATCTTTATTTTAGTATTCAAGTGCCTAACCATTGTGCAACCAGGGCTGCTTTGTGTGTATACATACACACAATTATTAAACTGTCATATATTTCTATATTTCTCAATGTGTGTGTATGCGTGAAAATTGTTAAAAACTTCAGATATTTTCATGCAGGGTTTTACTTTTTGTGTCTGATATGAGAAGGTCTTTCTTACTTGAAGATCATAAACATATTTGAAAATGTTTTCTTCCATTATTTTAGGATTTAACTTTATGCATTTAAGCCCTGGCTACAACTTAAATTTTTGTGAGAGGTTTGAGCTAGGCTTCCAAATTCTTGTTTTTCCTAAAGTATAAACAGTTGTCTCAATGAAATTACTATTTAAATAAGCCATCCTTTCTTTACTCATTTGAAAGGTCCCCCTTACTGATACAATTTTTAAAGTGTTTTCATTTATGTTTGCTTAGCTTATCCTCACTATGGTGCTGTGAGTTAAGCACTGTAGATAGATAGCCCTGGCATACCCATTCCTATGTGAAGCAATCGAGGCTCAGAATTATTTGCTTAAGGTTCAACATCTTCCAAGACACTGAGCAGGCATTTAAAACCAAGTTTTGGACTCCAAATCCTGTGCTCTTTTCTTGGCTCCAGGTTTACATGCAGTATGTTTCTCTGATCTGTTGGCTCAGTGTGGTTTTTAAACCACTTCACAGTGTAAACAGAGTGGTTTTACTTCCCCTTCCGAAAGTAACTAATCTGAGACAACTTTCAGTCTCAGATAACTCCAGCACTTGACAATGTGTCAGAAACTTTTATATCTCTTTTTAAATTCCACCCTTTCCAATTTTTAGGGCATGGGGGCACAGACACAAATCAATGTGCTCAGTTCCCAGGAATATGCATACAAATTAAATAATAATGAGTTAGGGTAGTTTCTTATTTTATGCACATTGTGAATGCCTTTCCTCTTCTGTGAGGGTTCATAGAGCTTGAATAATACAGCCCAAAGAAGTTGGAAAGAAGAATGAGACCCTTTAACTGCGTCTTAAGAACACAATCCCCAGAAGCTTTTTTCTCTTCAATGAAAGCGCAGTTGTAAATGATTGTACATCACCATCCATTTTCACCCATACATGCCTGATGAGCAAGTGAAATGGATGTTCATGAAAAATAAAAGCAAAGCAGTTGGAAGGACTGGGACAAAAAGATTAACACCTATTATCAGAGAGAGGAGGAAACGGTGTGCTAAAAGAAGTACTTGCTTTCCAACTAGTTTCAATCTACTGCAGGCTATGAAACGATAATCTCTGCTTATTTTTTTTTCCAGAAAATGTCAACTATGTCATTTCTGTTTATAGACAAGTGGCTTTCAATCTTGAAATGTTTATTCTCTGCCTCTTTTATAGAAAGAAAAAGATTTTCCTAGGTTGCCTCTGGGAAGCAATATTGCCTACATTTGTATTCTAAACTAGACCAAGGGAAGAAGTGCTGAAACAGGGAATTACTCTATGTGTCTAATTGGATTGCAGCTTTGGGAGACTACAAAGCTGGCTTCATGTTAATAAAAAAAGAAGGAGCTAGAGAGAGAGACATGACATACTTCACCGTGGGAGGAGCCCTGGTGGCGCAGTGGTTAAGAGCTTGGCTGCTAACCAAAAGATGGATAATTCGAATCTACCAGCCTCTCCTTGGAAACCCTATGGGGCAGTTCTATTCTGTCCTATAGGGTCACTATGAGTTGCAATCAACTTGATGCAATGGGTTTTCTTCCACTTTGGGAGAAAGGTGACATCCAGGATGCAAAATATACATATAAATTGTTTTCAACACCACTTATTGACTTTCTATTTCAACCACCATCCTCATATATTGAGTTGAATGTACAACGTTGGATCTAGATATGGAAATATGTATTATTGTGCATGTTTGGATCCAGATTTTCCGAGTTTATATGCCAAATTTCCAGTACCATATAGCTAAATTTGCCGAGACAGAAAATAGATTGCGATTATTTTACTGCATTGCATTTCACTATTGCAAAGATGGCTGTCCCCTACCAAATGGTCGCATAAAAAACAAGCTGATAATAGTAACCATAATGACAGACATCTTGATATTGGAAAAAAAAAAACCCTAATAGATAAATGGAAATAGACCTAACCTGAATTTTCTTAGCTTGGGAAATCCAACCTATAGTTTCCAGTTTGTCAGAGTTTAGGATGGGGTGAAGAACAGAAAATAACAGAACAAATTATTTTTTTGAAGTGGACTATGAATTTGCAGAAGAAAACGTCTGATAATAGTGTATGATTTTCATTAGTAGTAATTCATATTCACTTTAAAATATTTTTAAGCTACAGAAAAAAATAAATTTATTTTTGATAATACCTTTCAGAAATAAATCCTGTAAATATTGTAGTATAATTCCTTTAGACTGATTTTTTAAATAATTTTGAGTTATAGGTATTATATAGACAGTAAAAATTATATACAATGATATTTCTTGCTTAGTTTCCTTTGCTTTTTGATTAAATATAAACTTTTTGTAAACTATCACATATTTCTTTTGTAAACATACAATATATTTTAATGGCATTATAGTTTTCTATCAAAAGACTGCTATAATTTATTTAGTCTTTAGTTTTGGATGTTTAGGGTTTTTTTTCTTCATATTATAATTAATGCTACAATGAACTTCTTTATTTATGAAAAATGGAAGGCCAAATTTTGAGAAATAAAATTATTGGGCCAGGGAGCATGGTCGTTGTTAAGGTCCTGGACTGACTGTCACTTGATAAATAGAGACAATCAATTTCCAGCATATTCACCACAAGCACTGGTGGTGTCCACTGTGGTCTTGCTCTGTGACAGGATGAAGTGGAGAACAATTTCCCAGGTTAGCCTGAGGTCTCCCTTCTGTACATCCTCAGCATCCTCTATTGCCCAAGAAACAGAGTGATAGGGAAGTTGAAGCTTTGACCTTCCAAAATAACTTTCAGATCTTACAGAATAACTGAAAAAACAAAATTATCAAAAGTCAAAACTTTTCAAGAGTCATGATTTTTCTGAGAAAAGCTCGTTAAGAATCCAAAACAAAAACTCAGATTATGAATAATAATAACATACAGGTTCCACTTACAATGCAAGCTGCAGAAGCATATATGCAAGCAAGGCAGAGGGTGCATGACATCACACTCACATACACATATGTGTGTACACACCCATAGACACATGCACACACATGCATGTACATGTGCACACACATGCATGTGTGAACCCATATGCCATGCCCTTCCCTAATTATTTTCCTTCACATTCTAAAGGTATGTAGTTTTAATCAAATTTTATCTCTAGAGAATAATATGAGGGGCTCACAGGGGCATTTTCCTTGTGTTCTTCACTTTCTTAGAGAGAGCCCTATCTTCGCAACAGTGGAGACAGATTACTCAAGAAGCAAGATACAGGCTTGCTTGTGCCTACTAATCTGTAGTGCACAATTTCATCCATTTTTCACCACATTTTTGATGAAATTGTGCACACGGATTAGTAAGTAAACACACTTAAGCCTGTGAGACCTGCTTACTGTAAGCCTTCGCACACCTGGTTTATTGGTTAATCTGCCCCTGCTCAACAGTAACACAAAACCTTTCAGGTAGAAAATGTGATACAAAACACCTCATGACTAATCATTTGGTAATTGATCAGTACATATTTTTGAGTTATTAGCATTATTTGATATAGGTAACTTGTGTCCAACTATGAGGACGTAGGCATCTGCACCCCAAGATTGCAGACAGAAGAACTTATTTAATAAAAAAAAAAATTCCACAAATATTTCCAAATGAATTGCTAGAGGTACAATATTTCTATTTGTGCTCTACAGTTCTGCTACATTGTGAGTTCTCAGCCAGCAGAAAATTTCAATTGTCGGGATGAAAATCCTCTTTATTGCAATGATGTGGTGTAAACGTGAATTTGTTGGGGTTTCAAAAAGGCACTATTTTCAAAGCTTCGCATGTGTCTAAATAAAACTCAAATTATTTTTTTAAATAAAAAAGTTCATATGTGCATAGAATTTAGTTTCTTTCTTAAACCATACAAATCAGTTTAAATAATAAATAATCTTCAAGTTATATATCCAAATGTTAAAAATTAAGCTTTAGTACCGTCGTGTATTAGGGAATTGGATATGTCATTTAAAAATGAAAAACACTGTCACCGTTGAGTCAATTCCTCCTCATAATGACCCCATGTGTTTCAGAGTAGAACTGTCCCATAGGAATTTTTTGGCTGTAATTTTTACTGAAGCAGATTGCCAGGCCTTTCTTTCATGGTGCTGCTGGGTGGGTTTGAACTGCCAACCGTTAGGTTAAAAATCAAGCGCAAACTGTTTGTGGCACTAGGGTACATGGATATGTTATAACCAAAACCAAACCCATTGCTGTTGAGTAGATTTGAACTTGTAGCAACTCTATAGGACAGAGTAAAACCGCTCCATAAGGTTTCCAAGGAGCAGCTGGTGGATTTGAACTGTTGACCTTTTGATTAACAGCCAAGCACTTAACCACTGCTCCAGAATCTTAATTGCTTATGGTGAACTACCAAACTATTTCAATTAACATAGTGATTTTTAGTTTTAAATTTTTCTATAGAATAAAAAATGAATTTTCTTTTGAAAATGAAAATTAAAGTTCAAAGAGTAGTATTTTGAAACATTAGCTATTGATCATTATTATTTGAACTATGGCAGAAAACCAGGATGGTAGAAGCTATACTGAAATGCATAGAAGTTGGTAAATTTAGCTCTTCACTTGGAAAGTGTTCCAGAGAGCTGCATGTGTTTATCATGAATTGAACCTTGGCAAAAACTCTTCTAATTTTTGTCACTGTGAGTGATCTGAGGATGAGCAGGATATGTTCCAAATTGAGAACTGTAGTCCCTGTTACCAGCAAACATGCTCCTTCCCCAGTCAGTGAAAGTAGACACTGTACACCTGATTTTCCATGTCTGGAATTTTTCAGGTATCCCAGACCACCTCCAAGTCCCTTCCTTCCCACAGCCAATTACTAGTGTTAATGATTTTTTTGCTTCCACATGACATTCACATTCATCCACTTCTCTGTATTCCTCTAAACACTCTGCTTGACGAAGCCGTCTTCAAGCCGACTGCCACCAGTACTGATTTTTCTCTCTCCCGCTTTGAAAATGCAATGAGATATTCCTCTAACATGAAAACATGATCATATCCTCTGTTGAAAACTATTTATCAGTTAACTATTTCTGTGAAAATAAAATCCAAACTTCCTGGCATGGATTACAAGATGCTTCACGATGACTTTCTACCCTGACTCCAACCTCATTCCTCGTGTTCCAGCCAGCCACCAACTCCCAACTGTATTTCGTTCATACATCTTCACTTCACCCAACTCTTCCCTCTATTCTGAACATCTTTCAGTTGCTAGAACTTTCATACGTCTGGGCTGGAAAAACTCTTAGTCTTGCCAAGGAAATTCTTATTCCGCAATTTTGCCTACCTAATTTCCATTCATCGTTTAGGCTATTGGATTTCAAACACATTTTTGGCCATGACCCATCTTTAAAAAAAAAATTTTATATCAAATTTTATCTCTTTCTCCTTCCCCTCCCCCCACACATACTAAAAAAAAGTTTCATGACTTTTATAATGAAAAAAATTGAGTATATTGCTTTTACTAAAGAAGAGATATCTGTACTTTTTATGTGCAGTGCAGTCTCATACTTGCTATTCTTTTCTACTCTGCTTTGATTTACTAAATTGATTTTATAATCGCCTATCTCAAAATCACTGCTTAAATGTCATTTCTTACAGGAATCTTACTTGACTCCCTTTAATCAAACTGGATGCTCTTGCTATATAATTCTCTTGGACCTTGCACTTCTCATATTATAGCAATAAACATATAGTGAGTTATTCTTTGTTTAATTTTCTGCCTTCCCCAAAGATTGAAAGTACAATGAGGGCAGACCCAGCGTTTATCTTACTCACCATTATATGCTCTGCATCGAATACCGTGCTTCTCATATATTAGATGCTTAAAAACTTGAAGTTGGCTAATTGAAATAATAAATGAGATTCTGATCTCTTTGAATGACTAACACTAAAGGATCAAGTTTTCTTTTTTTTTTTTATCTTAAGTAAGAAATCTAGAGGTGAGTTATTTCAAACATGTCTTCAAGAAAAGAAACAAGTGAAAAAAAGTAAAACATTAAAGAAAACATTAAAACATTAAAGAAAACATTAAAAATGACAGCAACAAAGAAATAGAAAACCATGTATTTTGGCAGTTCTTTCTAAGAATGGCTATATTTCATCTTGCGTACATTGTTGTATGTTGTTGTTAGGTGCCGTTGAGTAGGTTTCATCTCATAGCCACACTAGGTACCACAGAACGAAACACTGCCCAGCCCTGCATCATGCTCACAATAGTTATGTTTGAGCCCATTGTTGCAGCCTCCATGTCAAACCATCTTGTTGAGGATCTTCCTTTTTTCACTGACCCTGTACTTTACCAAGCTTGATGTACTTTTCCAGGGACTGATCCCTCCTGACAACATGTCTAAAGTATGTGAGGCATAGTCTCAACATTCTTGCTTCTAAGGAGCATTTTCGCTGCACTTCTTCCAAGACAGATATGTTCCTTCTTATGGCAGTCCATGGTATATTCAATATTCTTTGCCAACACCACAATTCAAAGACCTCAATTATTCTTTGATCTTCCTTATTCACTGTCCAGCTTTCCCATGCATATGATGCGATTGAAAATACCATGGCTTGGGTTACGCACACCTTAGTCTTCAAGGTGACATCTTTGCTTTTTAACACTTTAAAGAGGTCTTTTGCAGCAGATTTGCCCAAAGCCATGCATCTTTTGATTTCTTGACTGCTGCTTCCATGGGTGTTGATTGTGGATCCAAGTAAAATGAAATGCTGGACAACTTCAATCTTTTCTCAGTTTGTTATGATGATACTTATTGGTCCAGTTGTGAGGATTTTTGTTTTCTTTATGTTGAGGTGTAATCCATAGTGAATGCTGTGGTCTTTGATCTTCATCAGTAAGTGCTTCAAGTCCTCTTCACTTTCAGCAAGCAAGGTTGTGTTATTTGCATAATACAGGTTGTTAATGAGTCTTCCTACAATCCTGATGCCACTTTCTTCTTCATATAGTCCAGCTTCTTGGATTATTTGCTCAGCATACAGATTGAATAGGTATGGTGAAAAGTCACAATCCTGATGCACACCTTCCCTGACTTTAAACCATGCAGTATCCCCTTGTTCTGTCCCAACAACTGCCTCTTGATCTATGTACACGTTCCTTGTGAGCACAATTAAGTGTTCTGGAATTCCCATTCTTTGCAATGTTATCCATAATTTGTTACGATCCACACAGATGTATGCCTTTGCATAGTCAATAAAATACAGGTAAACATCTTTCTGGTATTCTCTGCTTTCAGTCAGAATCCGTCTGACATCAGCAATGATATCCCTGGTTCCATGTCCTCTTTTGAATTTCTGGCAGTCTCCTGTCAATATACTGCCGCAGCCACTTTTGAATGATCTTTAGTAAAATTTTACTTGTGTGATATTAATGATACAGTTTGATAATTTCTGGATTCGGTTGGATCATCTTTCTTGAAAATAGACATAAATATGGATCTCTTCCAATCGGTTGGCCAGGTAGCTGACTTCCAGATTTCTTGGCATAAACCAGTGAGCACTTCCAGTGCTGCATCCATTTGTTGAAACATCTCAGTTGATATGCCATCAACTTCTGAAGCCTTGTTTTTCGCCAGTGCCTTCAGTGCAGCTTGGACTTCTTCCTTCACTACCATTGGCTCCTGATCATATACTACCCCTTGAAATGGTTGAATGTTGACCAATTCTTTATGGTACAATGATTCTTTGTATTCCTTCCATCTTATTTTGATGCTTCGGGTGTCATTTAATATTTTCCCCATAGAATCCTTCACTATTGCGACTTGAGGTTTGAATTTTGTCTTCAGTTCTTTCTGCTTGAGAAATGCCAAGCATGTTCTTCCCTTCCGGTTTTCTATCTCCAGCTCTTTGCAGAGGTCATTATAATACTTCACTTTGTCTTCTCCAGCCACCCTTTGAAATCTTCTGTTCAGTTCTTTTACTTCATCATTTCTTCCTTTTGCTTTAACTACTCAACTTTCAAGAACAAGTTTCAGTCTCTTCTGATGTCCATTTTGGTCTTTTCTTTCTTTCCTGTCCTTTTAATGATCTCTTGCTTTCTTCATGTATGATGTCCTTGATGTCATTCCACAGCTTGTCTGGTCTTTGGTCATTACTGTTCAATACGTCAAATCTATTCTTGAGATGGTCTCTAAATTCAGGTGGGATATACTCAAGGTCATACTTTGGTTCTTGTGGACTTGTTCTCATTTTCTTCAGTTTCAACCTGAACTTGCATATGAGCAACTGATGGTCTGTTCTGCAGTCAGTCCCCGGCTTTGTTCTAACTGATGATATTGAGCTTTTCCATAGTCTCTTTCCACAGATATAGTCGATTTGATTCCTGTCTATGCCATCTGGTAAGGACCATGTATATATTCGTTTATGTTGGTGAAAAAAGGTATTTGCAATGAAGAAGTCATTGGTCTTGTAAAATTCTATAATGCAATCTGCTGTGTCGTTTCTATCACCAAGGCCATATTTTCCAGCTACTATTCCTTCTTTGTTTCCAACTTTTGCATTCAAATCGCCAGTAATTATCAATGCATCCTGATTGCATGTTCGATCAGTTTCAGTCTGCAGAAGCTGGTAAATGTCTTCAATTTCTTCATCTTTGGCTTTAGTGGTTGGTGCATAAATTTGAATAATAGTAGTATTAACTGGTCTTCCTTGCAGGTATATGGATATTATCCTATCACTGACAGCATTATACTTCAGGATAGATTTTGAAATGTTCTTTTTGAGGATGAATGCAATGCCATTCCTCTTTATCATTCCCAGCATAGTAGTCCATGTGATTGTCTGATTCAAAACAGCTAATACCAGTTCATTTCAGCTTACTAATGCATAGGATATCAATGTTTATGTGTTCCATTTCATTTGTGATGATTTCCTATTTTCCTAGATTCATACTTAGTACATTTCATGTTCCGATTATTAATGGATGTTTGCAGATGTTTCTTCTCATTTTGAGTCATGCCACATCAGCAAATGAAGGTCCCAAAAGCTTGACTGTATCCACATCAAGTTTGACTCTGCTTTGTGGAGGAAGCTCTTCCCCAGTCGTCTCTGAGTGCCTACCAATCTGGGGGGCTCATCTTCTGACACTATATCAGACAGTGTTCCTAATCTATACTGTATTATACTATTCCATTGTATAGTGCCTTCGAATTATGAATACTGTTGTATAGTGCCTTTGAATTACGGTGTTGGCAAAGAATACTGAATGTACCATGGACTGTCAGAAGAATGAACAAATCTGTCTTGGAAGAAGTACAGCTGGAATGCTCCTTATAAGTGAGGATGGTGAGACTTCATCTCATGTACTTTGTATGTGTTATCAGGAGGGACTAGTCCCTGGAGGAGGACATCACGCTTGGTAAAGTAGAGGGTCAGCAAAAGAAAGGAAGACCCTCAACAAGATGAATTGACACAGTGGCTGTGGCTGCAACAATGGGCTCAAACATAGCAAAAATTGTTAGGATGACACAGGAACAGGCAGTGGTTTGTTCTGTTGTACATATGGCGACTATGAGTTGGAACTGACTTGATGGCACCTAACATCAACATACTGTTTTGCATGGGTTATGAACTTCAAAATGTCAGCTCACACCAGGAGGATATCCTGAGGGCCATATTTTATCTCCAGCTATTGTTCTGTATGGAATGTGTCCCCAGAGAAATAAAATGTATTTTAATATTTAAAAGTTGAAACAATTAGTCTTTCTTTTTGCACAAACATTTCAGAAAAGCTACATTCCAAATTTATGAGTAAGTGGGAATCATAAGTTTATTTATTTTTAATTCTGAGCATGAGAAAAATTATTGCCCTTTACTCAGACTGTGGTGCTTAATCTATATTTGATGTGACTTGCCAAGATTTTTCATACATGTGACCTTGGTTTTAGTTATGTATAACTATTTCTCAAATTTTAATAAGTAATTGAAATGGGTTTAGAAAAAAAGTTGTTCTTCTTGGGGATGTCTTCAGTGATTTGTTTTTGATTTTTTTTTTTGTAAAAACAATATTCTCTAATTTTTTTTCATTAGTTCAAATGCTAATTTATGGGCAATTCAATCCATATGTGTCTATTTCATATCTCACAAAAATATTGTTGCAAAAAGTTTACAAGTAGTTTTTTCCTATCCAAAACTGTAGTGAGACTTTGAAAAAGCTATTTTGGGTATTGATAAGATTTTTGCCAAACATTAGATGCATAGGCAGGTGAATCAGTACATTGAAAGGGACATAATCCTTTCAAGCATGTGTCTTGAACTCAATATACATTGCATAGATATTATTAACACAAATTAATTTCATCATATAAATGAATAGTTTGTTTGAGAGAGCCAATTTATGTGGAAAAACTTACGCTAACTCTTATTCTTAACTCTCAGCTGAATAATAATTAATTCAACTGTATCAATTAGGATAATCTGTTTCAATAAATGAAAACGTTACTGAAACTTAAACAGCAGGGAAATTTTCTACCTCATATAACAGGAACCCAGATATAAGGTGTTATATATTGATTGATTAAGAAATTCAGTGATGATGTACAATAGATGCTTTCTTTCCATATCTCAGATCTGCTATCTTCTTTCCTCAGGATGGGAACAAGATTGTTGCCTCAATCAGTTCCTTATGTGACAGTGTCCAGAAAGAGAAGAGAGCCCATCACTTTTTGTGCATCTCTCATAATAGGAAATTTTTTCTAAATAACCCCTCCCCCTAGCAATTTTTTTCTCAAATATTATTGGTTGAAATTGGGTCTTCTACCCTTTAGTTATCCAATAGATGGCAAGGTAAATAAGATTTCCCTTGGACCAATAAGGTCTAGTATAAACTCTTGTTGGAGATGAGGTTGGCTTCCCAAAAGGTACACAGCTGATTCATGAAGAGTAAATACCTGAACAAAGCTGGGGTTTTCTGGAAAGGAGTATAAGGAATAGAAGGAGCCCTGGTCGTACAGCGGGTAAGTGCTTGGCTGATAACCGAAAGGTCAGCAATTAGAAACCACCAGCTTCTCTGCTGCAGAAAGATGTGGCATTCTGCTTCTGTAAAGATTTATAGCCTTGGAAACCCTATGGGGCATTTCTACTCTGTCAGAACTGACTCAATGGCAATGGGTTTGGGGTTAGTTTATAAGGAATACATGCTGGGTAGGCAAAAGTAAAAATAAAAAAGGCACCCACACATTATTCCTATATATTTATGTATGTATGTGTGGATGAATGTCAGTAAGGAGGGCTTCAAGAAATTAAAATTTTCTGCACAAGAACTCCTTTTTTTTAAATTCCATGAGCTTTATTGAGTTAAAGAAATAATTACCTCCATGTGTGTTTCTATTTGTACTCTCAAGCAAGCGTTTCCGGATTTGCGTAATCAGTAACAAGTGAGAAATGAGAATAATTAGGTACTTTGAGTGCAAGATTGGTAGAGACACTCAAAATTCATGGTTAGAAGTTTAATCTTTACTGAAAAATTATTATAAACTTGATTTGGAGACTTACTGATGCAGATCAAAGACTACGGCCTTCAGTATGGATTACACATCAACATAATGAAAACAAAAATCCTCACAACTGCATCAATAAGCAACATCATGATAAATGGAGAGAATATTGAAGTTGTCAAGGATTTTATTTTACTTGGATCCACAATCAACACCCCTAGAGACAACAGTCAAGAAATCAAAAGATATTGCTTTGGGCACATCTGAGGCAAAAGATCTCTTTAAAGTGTTGAAAAGCAAAGAAGTCACCTTGAGGACTAGCTGACCCAAGCCAAGATATTTTCGATCACCTCATATGCAAGTGAAAGCTGGACAATGAATAAGGAAAATTGAAAAAGAATTGATGGCTTTGAATTATGATGTTGGCAAAGAATATTGACTATACCATGGACTGCCAGAAGAACGAACAAATCTGTCTTCAAAGAAGTATAGCCAGAGCAAAGATGGCTAAACTTTGTATCACATACTTTGGACGTGTTATTTGGAAGGACCAGTCCCTGGAGAAGTTAAGGTAGAAAAAGAAGTGAAAAAGTAGACGTAGATTGACTCAGTGGCTGCAACAATTGCCTCAAATACAGCAAGGATTGTGAGGATGGTGCATGACCAGGCGGGGTTTCATTCTGTTGGACATAAGCACCTAAAAACAACAACTCTCCCATTGGCTTGGTTGAAAGTACAGAATGAGAAAGTGGTTTATGGCTGTGATAGAGCGTGGGTTCTTTCCTGTCCTGTTAGGGTTTTTAGAATATTGTGAATGTCGTAGCAATAACAGTACATTTCTTTAAAATAAAAGATAAATACAAGCTTTTATTCCACACCATTCATTACTCTTTTGTAGGAGACAATAGTCAATAAAAGAATGAAAAACAGCCCTTTAAAAATAGAATGGCCGAGAGGTCGGCAAAATGGCGCTGTAAGCAGAAGCACCACGCCGTCCCTCCACAGCAAAGATCCGAAAAACTAAGCCTAACAGAGAATCAACAATCCTGAAACCCTAGAACATCAAATGAAGAGATAAAGAACTCAGCCAAACACCAAATGGAGTGAGAATACTGAAAGAGAACGGAGAGCGAGGAGAGACTCATGCAGAGATTCCCTACCAGCTAACGCAGCGCGGATCCACCATCTTGGACTCCTATCGGAGACCAGCAAATGGGAGAACGGGAGAGCAGCCTCACGGATCGTCCAGTGGGAGACGGAACGACCGGTAAATTGTGGTGTGCGCTTTCCCACCCCAACCCCTCTCCGCCTCAGCTGGGGCTCCCCTGCTTCCCGTGGCCAGGGTCCCTGGGCCGGGGGTGCCGGTGCTTGGAATCCGCACCCCTGGGCCGGCGGCTCTCTGGGAGCCGTTTGTTGGCTGCTGGCGTAGCTTTTTCTCCCGCCTCCCCCTCCTTTTGCTTGGGTGCCTGGTTCCGAGCACCGTCTTTGCTCTCTCCTGCGGGGCTGTGGGGCTGCGTTCGGGCGTGTGGCTGCTTCCAGGTCTGGGCTGCCGTGCTGGTGAGATCCCGGGGCCTTTGTTCGTTTGCCCCTCTGCTTCCCTTGGCCACGGTCTCTAGACCCGAGACTGCCGGCTGCTTGGAATCCGTGTGCCTGAGCGGGGGCTATCTGGGTGCCGTTTGTTGGCTACTGGTGTGGCTTTTTCTGCTTCTTCTGGTTTCTCGCTTGCCTCTCGCCACCTCCCCCTCCAGTCACTCGGGTACCTGACTCCTTGCACCCTCTTAGCTCCTTTCTGAGGGTCCCCAGAGAGCAAGCAATTTGTGATATACGCTTTCCACTCTCCACCCTTCTTCACTCACACTCGGGCTCCTCTGTTTCCCACGGACACAGTCTCTTGTCCAGAAACACCAGCCTGCACTGGCTGGCTCTCTGAGTGCCATTCATTGACTGCTGGTGTTGCTTTTTTTTTTTTTAATTTTATTTTTTGATTAGTTTTGTTTTCTATTCCCTCTTTTTCCTTTTTGTCTTTCTTCATTGCTCAGTTTCTCGTCTCTCTATCTCTTCATTCTCTTTCTGATCCCTGAATACCAGGCGATGTATGCATCTGTACCTTCTGGCCAGGCTGTGCTGTGAAACCTGAGACCGACTCCCCCAGACCTCATAGCTGCATCAGTGGGATCCCTGGGAATTTTGCAGTTCTTTAGCTTTTCTGATTTTATTTGTTCATTCTTTCCTTTTCTTTCTCTTCCCCTTTCTGGTTTTCTCCATCCCATAGTTTCTCATCTGTCCATTCCAACGACAAGCTCCCCTAGCATTCTTTTATGTTGGTATGCTTTTCGCTCCTGCTCCTCTCTCCTCTCTCCCATATCCAGCTTAGCTTCACACATAACCATCTCCCCGCTGCATCCTGCCTACCTGCACCATGCACTTGACATCACACCAACAAGCTGTGCAGGCACGGCCTATTGGAACCTGCCCAGCACTGACTACCAGCAGTCCTGGTGGCTGCGGTGAGTGCCACAAACAACCCGTCCCAGTGGCTCCTCTTCAGCTAGACCTGCACAGCTGTACCACAAGGACGAAACAAAAAAAATCTACAATCAATAAACGAGAGAAATATCTACTGAATGCCCTGAAAACAGCAAACAATATCAAAACATTTACAAAAACAAGACAAGGTGGCTCCAATAGGCGTCCAAATTAAAACACCAGATAACTCTCCTGTGGAAGAAAATGCACTAGAAGTACCTGACAGGGAACTCAAATCACTAATACTCAGAATTTTCCAAGAACTGAGGCAAAAAGCTGACAAACATGAGGAAAAAATAGACAAATTTATGGAAAATACAGACAAAAAATTGGAAGAATTCAGGAAGAAGATGAAGGAACAAAATGCCAAAACAAATTCACAACTCAAAATTATACAAAAACAACAATTAGAAATCCAAAAGATAAACAAGATTTCAGAAATGGACAGTGTCATAGAAGGGCTGAGAAGTAGATTTGAAACCGTGGAAGACAGGATCAGTGGAACTGAAGACAAACACTTGGATACAACTCTGTTTCAGGAAAACTCAGAAAAAAGAACAAAGAAAAATGAAGATAACCTGAGAGTTATGTAGGACACAATTAAAAGCAAAAACTTAAGAGTCATTGGCATCCCAGAACAGGGGGAGAAAGCAGAAAACACAGAGAGGATCATTGAGGAACTGCTGACAGAAAACTTTCCCAATATCATGAAAGATGAAAAGATGGCCATCCAAGAAGCTCGACGAACCCCATATAGAAGAGACCCCAAAAGAAAATCACCAAGACATATCATATTCACACTCACCAAAACTAAAGACAAACAAAGAATCCTGAGAGCAGCTCGTGAAAAACCAGAAGTCACATATAGAGGAGAAACAATAAAACTAAGCTCAGATTATTCGGCAGAAACCATGCAGGCAAGAAGGCAGTGGGATGACTTATATAAAACCTTGAAAGAAAAAAATTGTCAGCCAAGAATAATATATCCTGCAAAACTCTGGTTCAAATTTGATGGTGAAATTAGGTGATTTCCAGATAAACAGAAACTAAGGGAATATGCAAAAGTCAAACCAAACTTACAAGAATTATTAAAGGGAGTTCTTGGATCTGAGGACAAACAGTTTCAGCCCTCAGGCAGGACCTAGGACCTAGGACGCAGGTTCATACGAACCAGATACCATTCTAGCAAATGAACTATCGTGGACGGTTCAAAACCAAAAGAAATACAACAGGGAATCAGAGCAATCAATCAAAGGATGACAACAACATCAAAACAATGAAAGAGGGAACAAACGGCATAGGTATAGAACCTTCTAACAGAGAGGAAGGCAAGGCGATACCAAGTAAGGGTAGACTACTTCAAACTTAGAAAGATAAGGGTAAAATTCATGGTAACCACAAAGAAGGTTAACAAACCAACTCATAAAAACAAAGACGAAAAACATAAAGTCTCAGCAAAAACAAAACCTACAAAAACAAAAGAAATGAACACAAAATCCACAAACAAAAGTAACTCAGCACAAGAGAGTAAGAAGAACAAAGAAAACTTCAGCACCACAAAAAAAAGCACTACAAAATGACAGCAACAAACTTCCATCTATCAATAATTACACTGAATGTAAATGGACTCAATGCACCTATAAAGAGACGGAGAGTGTCAGAATGGATAAGAAAACAGGATCCATCATTATGCTGTCTACAAGAGACACACCTTAGAAACAAAGATGTGAATTTATTAAAAATCAAAGGTTGGAAAAAAATATATCAAGCTAACAACTACCAAAAAAGAGCAGGAGTGGAAATACTAATCTCAGATAAAATAGACTATAAAACAAAATCTACCATAAAAGGCAAAGAAGGACACTATATAATGATTAAGGGGACGATCCATCATGAAGACATAACCATAATCAACATCTACGCACCCAATGACAGGACTCCAAAATAAATTAAAAAAAAACTCTAACAGCACTGAAAAGAGAAATTGACAGTTCCACAAAAATAGTAGGAGACTTCAACACACCACTCTCAGTAAAGAACAGAACAACTAAAAAGAAACTCAGCAAAGATACAGAAGACCTAAGGGACACAATCAGCCAACTGGACCTCATAGACATATATAGAACAATCCATCCAACCGCTGCAAAGTACACATTCTTTTCCAATGCACACGGAACGTTCTCCAGAATAGACCACATCTTAGGGCACAGAGCAATCCTCAACAAGATCCAAAATGCTGAGATAATTCACAGTATCTTCTCTGACCACAATGCCATCAAGGTAGAAATTAACACTAGAAAGAGCAAGGAAAAAAAATCAAACACCTGGAAACTGAACAATACTCTGCTTACACATCAATGGGTAACAGAAGAAATCAGAGACGGAATAAAAAAACTCCTAGAATCAAATGAAAATGAGAACACATCATACCAAAACCTTTGGGACACAGCAAAGGCAGTCCTCAGAGGACAATTTATAGCAGTAGATGCACATGTCAAAAAAGAAGAAAGGGACAAAATCAAAACATTAACTACAGAACTCAAACAAATAGAAAAAGAACAGCAAAAAAAGCCTACAACCACCGGAAGAAAGGAGATAGTAAAGATCAGAGCAGAAATCAACGAAATAGAGAACAGAAAAACAATAGAAACAATCAACAAAATCAAAAGTTGGTTCTTTGAAAGAATCAACAAAATCGACAAACCACTGGCCAGACTGACAAAAGAAAAACAGCAGAGGGCACAAATAACCCAAATAAGAAATGAAATGGGGGACATTACAACAGACCCAACTGAAATAAAAAGGATTATAACAGAATATTATGAAAAACTATATTCCAACAAATTTGAAAACCTAGAGGAAATGGATAAATTTCTAGAAACACACGGCCTACCCAAACTACAACAAAGTGATATTGAAAATCTGAACAGACCCATAAGAGGAGAAGAGATTGAAAAGGTAATAAAAAACCTCCCAACCAAAAAAAGCCCTGGCCCAGATGGCTTCACCGGAGAATTCTACAAAACATTTACAGAACAGCTTGTACCAGTTCTACTCAAGCTATTTCAGAGCATAGAAGAGGAAGCAACACTTCCAAATTCATTCTATGAAGCCAGCATAACGTTGATACCAAAACCAGGCAAAGACATCACAAAAAATGAAAATTACAGACCAAAATCTCTCATGAATATAGATGCAAAAATTCTGAACAAAATTCTAGCCAATAGAATTCAGTAACATATCAAAAAAAAAAATACACCACGACCAAGTAGGATTCATACCAGGTATACAAGGATGGTTTAACATTAGAAAATCCATGAACGTAATCCACCACATAAATAAAAGTAAAGACAAAGTCACATGATCATCTCAATTGACGCAGAAAAGGCATTTGACAAAGTCCAACACCCATTCCTGATAAAAGCTCTCAATAAAATAAGTATAGAAGGGAAATTTCTCAACATAATAAACATCATCTTTGCAAAACCAACAGCCAGCATCATTCTTAATGGAGAGAGGCTGAAAACATTCCCCCTGAAAACAGGAACAAGACAAGGATGCCCTTTATCACCACTCCTATTTAATATTGTGCTGGAAGTTCTAGCTACAGCAATAAGGCAAGAAAAAGAAATAAAGGGCATCCAAATTGGCAATGAAGAAGTTAAACTGTCCCTGTTTGCAGATGATATGATACTATACATAGAAAACCCTAAAGACTCCACGAGAAATCTACTGGAACTAATAGAAAGATTTAGCAGAGTAGCAGGATACAAGATAAACATTCAAAAATCAGTTGGATTCCTATACACCAGTAAAGAGAATGATGAAAAGGAGATCAGGAAATTGATACCATTTTCAATAGCCCCTAAAAAGATAAAATACTTAGAAATAAATCTGACCAGGAAAGTAAAAGTCCTATACAAAGAAAACTACAAGACACTGCTGCATGAAACCCAAAGGGATCTACATAAATGGAAAAACATACCATGGTCATGGACAGGCAGACTCAACATTGTGAAAATGGCAATTCTACCTAAAGCAATTTACAAATACCATGCAATCCCAATCCAAATACCAACAACATTCTTCAAAGAGATGGAAAAACTAATTATTAACTTTATATGGAAAGGGAAGAAGCCCCGAATAAGTAAAGCACTACTGAAGAAGAAGAATAAAGTTGGAGGACTCACACTACCTGACTTCAGAACCTACTATACAGCTACAGTAGTCAAAACAGCTTGGTACTTGTACAACAACAGAG
Organism: Dugong dugon; assembly: GCA_030035585.1. Taxonomy (NCBI): domain Eukaryota; kingdom Metazoa; phylum Chordata; class Mammalia; order Sirenia; family Dugongidae; genus Dugong; species Dugong dugon. The sequence continues at coordinate 51,382,485 of CM057465.1, forward strand.
ACGTTGACCAATGGAACAGAATTGAGAACCCAGATGTAAATCCATCCACCTACAGTCATCTGATTTTCGACAAGGGCCCAAAGTCCATCAAATGGGGAAAAGACAGTCTTTTTAACAAATGGTGCTGGCAAAACTGGATATCCATTTGCAGAAAAATGAAACAGGACCCATACCTCACACCATATACAAAAACTACTTCAAAATGGATCAAAGACGTGAACATAAAGCCTAAATCTATAAAGTTCATAGAAGAAAAAATAGGACCAACACTTCAAGGCTTAATACATGGCATTAACAGGATTCAAACCACAAACATCAACACACAAAACCCAACAGATAAACCAGATAACTGGGATCTTCTAAAAATCAAACACCTATGCTCTTCAAAAGACTTCACCAAAAGAGTCAAAAGAGAACTTACAGACTGGGAAAAAATTTTTGGACAGTACAGTCAGACAAAGGTCTAATCTCCATAATCTACAAGAAAATCCAACACCTCTACAACAAAAAGACAAACAATCCTATCAAAAAATGGGCAAAGGAAATGAACAGACACTTCACCAAAGAAGACATTCAAATGGCCAACAGACACATGAGGAAATGCTCACGTTCACTAGCCATTAGAGAAATGCAAATTAAAACCACAATGAGATACCATCTCACCCCTGCATTACTGGCACGAATCAAAAATACTGGAAATAACAAATGTTGGAGGGGCTGCGGGGAGACAGGAACTCTTATACACTGCTGGTGGGAATGCAAAATGATACAACCATTTTGGAAAATGATATGGCGTTTCCTCAGAAAGCTAGAAATAGACATACCATTCGATCCCGCAATCCCACTCCTAAGAATATATCCTAGAGAAATAAAAGTCGTCACTCAAATAGACATATGCACACCTATGTTCATGGCAGCATTGTTTACAGTAGCAAAACGATGGAAACAACGTAGGTGCCCATCAACAGATGAATGGATAAACAAACTATGGTACATACACACAATGGAGTACTCTGCAACGAGAAAGAACAACAATGAATCTGTGAAGCATCTCATAACATGGATGAAACTGGAGGACATTATGCTGAGTGAAATAAGTCAATCACAAAAGGACAAATATTGTATGAGACCTCTATTGTAAAAACCCATGAAAAAATTCACACGCAAAATGTATCAATCCCTGTTGGTTACCAGGGATGGGGGGCGGGGGGAATACTAAATAGGCAATAAATAAGTGGTATCTTGGGTGAGAGTTGAGACAGCACACAGTACAAGGGAAACTAACACATCCTGCACAAGGAAAGGTCATGGAGTCCCCATGGACACATCCAAACTCCCCGAGGGACTGAGTTGCTGGGCGGAGGGCTCTGGGGACCATGGTCTCGGGGAACATCTAGCTCAATTGGCATGACATTACTTATAAAGATAATGCTCTACATTCTACCTTGGTGAGTAGTGTCTGGGGTCTTAAAAGCCTGTGAGCGGCCATCTAAGATACTCCACTGGTCTCATCCCTTCAGGAGCAAGGGAGAATGAAGAGAACAGGATACAAGGAAAAGATTAGTCCAAAGGACTAATTGACCACAGCTACCAAGACCTCCACCGGACTGAGTCCAGTTCAGCTAGATGGTGCCCGGCTACCACGGCTGACTGCTGTGACCAGGATCACAACAGAGCGTTCTGGACAGAGCTGGAGAAGGATCTAGAGCATAATTCTAACTCCTCCTCCCCCCCCCCCAAAAAAAAAGACCAGATTTACTGGCCTAAACGAGACTGGAGAAACCTCAAGAGTATGGCCCCCAGACACCCTTTCAGCTCAGAGGTGAAGTTACCTTCGAGGTTCACTGTTCAGCCTGGGAGTGGACAGCCCAGTAAAACTAAATGAGACTAACGAGGTACAGGAGTCCAGTGACAAGGGCCAGAAGGCAGAGGGGGAGTAGGAAGCTGATGATAAGGAACACAAGTTGAGTAAGGATACTGTTGATGTGTTGTGAGATTGTTAACCACTGTTATAGGGCAACATTTGTAGTAACTGTTAAATGGGAGTCTATTTTGTCCTGTAAGCCTTCATCTTGGGTGAGAATGGCAGCACAATTGGAAGAGCATAGTCAATGTCACTTAAATGTGTACGTAAAAAGTTTTGAAATGGTGTATCTTTGGCTACGTGTATTTTCAGCAAAAAAAAAAAAGCTGATAATTCAGAGGGTTAAAATGTTGTGTGGTTGTTAACCAAAGCCATAAAACAGCATGTGTACTACTGTTACATGAGAAACTGTTTGTTATGTAAGCCTTCACCTGAAGTACAATAAAATATTAAAAAAAAAAAAAAAAAAAAGAAATAGAATGGCCACTCATCTTTAAACGTGAAGATTGGATCAAATGGTTTCTGTTCTATTTCAGGTGTAAAATTTGATGATTCCATCTGAGTAGGTGTGTTGGAAAAAAAAAAAAAAGCAAGAAAGCATATTATACATTTCCTCTTCTATCAGTTTTTTTCTAGCTAGAAAAACATTTTAAGACAGTTTTGGAATTTACTTTCACTAGATGTTTCATGCTTTATATTTTAAAAAAAATGAATTTTAGCCCAGTTGGTTTCAGTGAATTAAAATTTTATCATAGGAAATGAAAAAAATAGCTATTTTCAAATTCAAAATACTGCCCTAGTTTCCAGAAAAGCCAAGTATAAATAATAAAGTTATATCTGATTAATCATACTTAAAATTACGTATAGAAAAAGTACGTGTTAAACACATGATTAACCTCCATTGTAATTTGAAATAAAAAAATACAAGAAGGTGTATGCTTAAGTGAAAATTACTACCTGTACTTATAGCCTCGTAGTTCTGTCACGGTTTCTGTGTTTGTGTGTGTGTGTGTGTGTGTGTGTGTGTGTGGTTTAAGCAGGTCTTGAAAAAAAGTGATTATAAATTCCTTAGTTTTATGTATTTATCTCTATTTCTTCCTTTTATTCTTCACTATTAATTAATGGTGAATTCAAGTCAAAACGTCTAAGTCATCTACAGGGGCATGCCAAAGGAGTCTGAGTGTAGCAGATGATTATATATATGTATATACAGAGAGACAGAGATGTCATAGTAATAAAACAATTAATGAAAAGAGAATATTTTAAGCTTTTTAAATGAATTTTTTTATGCTGTTCTTCATACAAATTGCTCTAATGGATGTGATTCATTCTTTGTCCCATTTTATTGCGACCGACAATTTTTTTAATATAAAATGCTGGATGGCTGTATTATAAAAACAACCTATCAGTTTAATATTTTATAGATCATCAAAACTAGTTATTGACTTTTCCACTTCCATTTTGCTTTTATCTTTCTCCTCCCTGCACTTACCCATTGAGTCTTATGTGAGGTGGATTCAATCCCTGCATTAGCTTTTTAATTCATTTGTCTCCTGCCCTCTCTATTGTTGTTGTTGATAGTTGCCATAGAGTCAATTCTGGCTCATAGTGACCTTATCTATAACAGAATGAAATTCCTGCGCCATCTTCATGATCATTGATATGTTTGAACCCCTTGTTGTGACTATTGTGTCAATTCATCTCATTGAGGGTTTTCATCATTTTTGCTGACCCTCTGCTTTGCCAAACATGATATCCTTTTCTAACAACTGGGCTTCCTGATGACGTATCCAAAGTAAGCAAGCCAAAACCTTGTCATCCTCAGTTCTGTGGAACATTCTGGTTGTATTTCTTCCAATACTGATTTATCTATTTTTCTGGCAGTTCAGGGTATATTCAATATTTTTCATCAACATCACAATTCAAATACACCAATTTTTCTGTCTTCCTTTTCCATTGCCCAGCTTTTACATACATGCGTATAGGAATGGGGAAAAATGAGCCTCCTATGTTGAAAGGCACTATGTGATAGCTGCAATAATAGTCTCAAGCATACTAATGGATCTTTTGCATTTCCAGTCTGGAATCAAAACAAGAGCAGACTATCTGGCCTCTGTCTCTAGTTTTCCTCCTAAGCCATTTAGTTCTCCATAATGATGCTACAGTTGTTTTCCTAACAAATATATGTGCTCAACACTTTTCCCTGCCTTGCTTGGAATTCATCATGAAGCATGTATTTGGAATGATTTAAAAACCAGTCATAATCATTGTAATTCTAGTAATTTTTTTATTTCCTCTTTGAAAGCGTCCATTACCCAGCTGTCTTTAAACAAGGTGTTATTCATTTTCCATATATTTGATTTTTGTCCTTGCTTTCCCTGTTGCTGTGTTCTACTTTTATGGCATTGTGATCAGAGAGAATGCTTTGTATTATTTTGATGTTTTGGATTTTATCGAGGGTTGCTTTGTGACCTAAAATGTGGTCTATTCTGGAGAATTTCCATGTGTGTTAGAAAAGAATGTATACTTTGCTGCTGTTGGGTGGAGTGTTATATATATATCTATATGTCAAGTTGATTGATTTTTGGTCTTTAGATCTTCTGTATCTTTGTTGATTTTCTTTCTAGATGATCTGTCCTTTACCAAGAGTGGTGTGTTGAAGTCTCCTACTGTTATTGTGGAACAGTCTATTTCTCTTTTCAGTGCTGTTAGAGTTTGTTTTATGTATTTTGAAACTCTGTCATTGGGTATGTATATATTTATTAAGGTTATGTCTTCTCGGTGGATTGTACCATTAATCTTTGTATAATGTCTTTTACGGTAGGTATTGCCTCGAAGTCTACTTTATCTGAGGTTAGTATTGCCACTCCTGCCCTTTTTGGTTACTGTTTGCTTGACACATATTTTCTTCCTTCCTTAGATTTTTAATGTATTTATGTCTTTGGGTCTAAGGTGTGTCTCTTGTAGACAGCATATTGATGGTTTCAGTATTTTTTATCCATGCTGCCACTCTTTGTCTCTCTATTGGTGCATTTAAGCCATTTACATTCAGTGTGATTATTGATAGGTATGAGTTTATTGCCGTCATACTGTTGAGCATTTTGTGTGTATGTGGTGCTGATGTTTTCTTTGTTCCTCTAATTTTTCTATGCTAAGTTCCTTTAGTTTGTAGATTTTCTTTTCTTTTCTTTTGTTATTACTGATTTTGTATTTCTGAGACTTTATGTTTTTTCTTCTTTTTTATTCTGATGAGTACTTCTGTCAAATTTCTTTGTGGTTACCTTGAAATTTACCCTTATCTTTCTAAGTCTGAACCAGTATTTTATTACTTGATATTGCCTTCATTTCCTCTCTATTTGAAAATTCTATATATACATCATTTATTTGCCCTTTTCTTGTTTTGACATTATTGTTATTTACAGCTTGATGTCACTGTTTCCCTATTTTAAGTCTTTTAGCTTTGTTTTTTTATTAAGAGTTCTTTACATAGGCTGGTGTCTAGCTGATGCTGTCTTGTGTCCTAGACTCTGATTGTTGTCTGATGTTGTTGGTTTTCTAATGAAGGACTCCCTTTGATATTTCTTGTAAGTTTGGTTTGGTTTTCACTAATTCTCTTAATTTCTGTTTATCTGGAAATGTCTTAATTTTGCCATCATATTTGAGTGAGAGTTTTGCAGGATATATTATTCTTGGTTGGCAGTTTTTTTCTTTCAAGGTTTTATATATGTCATTTCATTGTCTTTTTGCTTCCATAGTTTATGCCAAGTAATCAGGTCTTATTGTTTCTCCTTTGTAAGTGACCTTTCATTTTTCTGGAGCTACGTTCAGGATTCTATGCCTTTGGTTTTGGCAAGTGTGATTATGATGACTTTCTTTTGGGGCCTATCCTATATGGGGCTTGTTGAGCTTCTTGGATGGTCAGCTTTGTGCCTTTCATGATATTTGAGAAGTTTTCTGTCTGAATATCTTCAACAATCTTCTCTGTGTTTTCTGTTTTCTCCCCCTGTTCTGGAACTCCAATCACACAAAGATTTTTGCATTTGATTGTGTCCTACATTATTCTTAGACTTTCTTCATTTTTCTTTATTCCTTAATTTTTTATCAAAAGTGCGTTCACAGATTTGTCTTCAATCTCACTGATTTTGTCTTCAATTGTTTCAAATTTGCTCCTTAAACCTTATATTGAGCTGTCCATTTTTGAAATTTTGTTGTGTATCTTTTGGATTTTTAGTTTCTATTTTTGTATGATTTTTAATTGTGTATTTATTTTGATGTTTTGTTCTTGTATTATTCTCCTGAATTCTTCTATTGTTTGTGTTTTTCTTAATTTTGGCTGTGTTTTTATTGGTTTTGTCTGTTTTCTATGATTTTGTCTATTTTTTTCCTTGGTTTTTCTGTATTTTCCTTGGTCTCTTTCATAATCTCTTGGAGAGCCCTAAATATTAGTCTTTTGAATTCCATATAAGGTAATTTCACAGCCTTTTCTTTTACCAGAAAGTCATCTGATTCTTCATTTTGTTGACTGCTGGAGCCATCTTGTCCTGTTTGTTTTTTTTGTTTTGTTTTGTTTTGTTTTGTTTTTTGATATTGTCTGTTTTCTCTGAGACATTAAGGTATTATTTTCTTTATTTATTGATTGTATGTTTGTTTGTTTCATCCTACTCCTTTGTTTTTTTTTGATATGTTAAGGCAGGTGGGCCAGGCATGCTTTACTGCTTGCTTTTCTGTGGGCATGATAGCTCTCACTACCTTGTCTGGATGGGCAGGGCAGCAGCAGTAGACAAGATAAACTCACTTCACTGTACACTGGTTTGGCAATGTGGCTGAGGGAAGATTGAGTGGGTGCTGTCTGCTTTCTGATGTTGGTCCCTCTGGGCTAGTTTCCCACCATTTAGCAGTTTGTCGAGTGGCAGGAGAGAAGGGGCAGTGCAGGATCAGTATGGCAGTGGGCCTCAGCCAAGGATGCTTTAGTTATTGGGCACAGCAAGGGCCAGCGGGAAGGGGGAGTTGGGCTTGGGGCTAGGTAAGGGGAACAAAGGAAAGGAAAAGAAATAGAAAGGAAATAAAGGGGTGTAGCCCATGGTTGGGGGCAGGGCAGATTTGGGTTTCGGCAGCACAGGGGAAGAGATGGTGTACAGGGCTAGGTGGGAGATAGAATGTGGCCAGCTATTGGCTCTCTAGCCACAGCAGTGCAGCATGGCCTAGGGGAAAGGGGAGGGGGTGTCTTGTGGGGTGAGGCTGGAGGGAAAAGAAAGTAAATAAATAAAATAAAATAAAAATGGCATGATGGGGGCTGGTGGATGGAGGTGGATGGGACCAGGGGTGGTGGCGGACCAGTAGCTCTATATCTGCAGCAATGTGGAAAGGCTCAGTAGGAAAGGGTAGAGGTGGTATATAGGGCTAGGTAGGAAGGATGAAGAAAAATAGAAAGGGGAAAAGAAAAGAGAGAAAAAAAGAAAAAAATGACATGGTGGGAGCCATCAGGTGGGGGCAGGTGGACCCGGAGTGGCAGTGGGCTGGTGCCTCTCTAGGCAAGGCAGTGCAGGTGGCCCAGCAGGAATTGGTAGAGGTGGGGTATGGTGCTAGGTGGGAGGGAGAAAGAAAAGGGGAAAATAAATAAAATTAAAAAAAATAAAATGGCACAGCAGGAGTAGGCAGGTGGGGATGGGGGCACCCGGTTTGGCAGTGGGCTGGTAGCTCTCCACCCACGTGGTGCAGCGTGGCCCTGCCAGAAGGGGTAGAGGTGGCATGTGGGGCTAGGTGGGAGGGAGAAGGAAAAGGAAGAAACGGGAAAAAAACATGGTATAGCAGGAGATGACAGGTGGGGGCGGGGACAACCTGGATTGGCAGCAGGCCAGTGTCATTCTAGATAAGGTAGCACAGCATAGCTCAGCAGGAAGGAGTAGAGGTGGGGTACATGACTAGGTGGGAGGGAGAGAGAAAAGAAAGAAAGGGGAACAAAAAGTATAGTTTGACAAAAGCCTGCAGGTCGGGGCGGGGTGGACTTGGGCTGGCACTGAGCCAGTGTCTCTCTAGCCTTGTCTAGCCAAGGTGGAACGGCAGGGGGGATCTGGGCTGGCAGTGGGCTGGTAGCTTTCTACCCATGGTGTTGCAGCGTGGCCTTGCAGGAAGGGGTAGAGGTGGTGTACAGGGCTGAGTAGGAAGGAGAAATAAAAAGAGGAAACGGAAAACTTAAAAAAAATGGCACAGCAAGAGCCTTCAAGTGGGGGTGGGTGGACATGGGGTGGCAGCAGACCAGTAGCACTCTAGTCAAGGTGGCTCAGCATGGCCTGTTGTGAGGGGTGGAAGTGGTATACGGGGCAGAAGGGTGGGAAAGTGTGTTTCTCTGCTTACCAGGTGCTCTGTCTCCTGTTGGGAGCTCCATGAGGTTGCCCTCCTGTATTCCCTGTCAGGAGTCATTAATGTGTGTGTTCCAAGATGGCAACCCTGTGCTGTGTTAGTTGGCAGGGGTGTCTGCTCTGTATCTCTCTTTGTTCTCTGTTTTCCTTCAGTTTCTTCTTCCATTCAGTGTTTGATCTATTTCGTTATCCTGTCATTTGATACTTAGGGTTCCAGGATTGATGTTTGCATTTGTTTTAGTTTTTAGGGTCTTTGCTGCAGAGGGACAGCATGATGTGTCTGTCAAGGGCACCATGTTGGCTTTGCCTCCCTTCTCTAATGATTTTTTCCAATATCTCTCCTATAATTTTTGTTACATATATATTTTATAGCCAGTTATTCATTTTATGGCTCTATTATATATTTTTTGAAGAAAATGTACATCTCATACACCTTTAAATTTTCAGTATCTGAGACATTAAATAGTTTGTTCTGCCATTGTCGTACATATTGATACAAACCAGGATGAAAGTAGTTAAAAGATTTCCTTGAAAAATTTTAAAAAATCATTGATGTTGGATTACCTTAAAGTGTATTTTTAAAAATAAATTACAAACTCTTTTTAATGAGTTGCAAAGACTTAGGGCACTAAATATAGCCTCAATGTTAAGTTTATCTGTCTCCAAATTTCAACTGTGAAGTTTTCTAAAATTTTGAAAAATACTTGCTTAAATTAATCCATATATTATTTGTCAGAAAAAAAAAATCTGCCCAGATTGAAATTCTACAATATCTTTATTTGATTTCATGAATCGTTAGTATGACTTGTCTTTATAATTAAACAGCTTAAAATAATCTTTAGAAAATGCAATATACATTAAGAATCATAAACAGTAGTGCCCAGAGGATTTTCTGTGCCCCAACGTAAGTGGAATTATAAGAGTGGCAATAACTATCATTGTTACCCAAATTAGCAAGAGTAAAATATATCAAATCTCAAGAAATGATATCGAAAATGGCATTTTCTCTTTCTATTTGGGACTTCAGGGGAAAAATGAAATGCAAAAACTAGACTGAATTTATTGGTAAATGTCCACTATCTTTATTTTTGACTGCTGAAAAAGAAAAAAAAGATTGGATTTTACTGAACATCTGTAGCCATATTGGTTATAATAATAATGATAATAATAATAAAGCAATAATAACTGCTTCTCTCTAAACTGATTGTACTAATTATTGACCATGCTCTAAATCACAACACTGATAATGTCCTGTATTGATATTTCTATAACATAAATTATTTTATCTAACTTTTATTTGGATATCAAGTCCAGTAAGATTTTATGGTCAATTGCAACATATATTATTCTAATACATGCTAGCCTACACTGGAGAATTCCTAAACTGGCCAGAACTAGTGCCCACAGTTCCTTATTGTGGGTTGGGCTCATAAAGAGAAGCCAGGCAGTGTACAAAGAAAACTAAGAAAAAATAAGAAACAGAATTTCTGAGAAATGCCCAGTACCTGGTTTTAGTATCTTCTAGGTTCTGATTACTTGCCTACACTTAGACTCCTTTAAGCACCCCGAATCCTTGTAATCATTCTCCTGTTTTACATAACAAAGATCAAGATGGTTTCTGTTACAGCTGAACATAACTAATGCATTCTCTGAGGTGCTCTCTGAAAGTATTAGAGAATCTATGTAAAGTGTTTGCAACAGTGTTATAAAATTGTAAATGTCACTAAAATTATAATTGTCCATATTTTGGAATGGGTATCTTCTGGTTCTACAAAATCACTATGTGAAAAAATATTAACACTAGAATAGATTTCTATCTGACTCTATTCTAAAGTTGTCTTAGATGCTGTTGAGTTGGTTTGGATTCATAGTGACCTTATGTAGAAGAGAAAGAAACACTGCCCGATCCTATGCCATCCACACAATCATTGCTATGTTTCAACCCATTGTTACAGCCGCTGTGTCAATACATCTCTTCGATGGTCTTCATCTCTTTTGCTAACCTACCTAACCAAGTATGATGACCTTCTCCAGGGACCAGTCCCTCCTAATAACATGTCCAAAATATGTGAAACGAACTCTAGCCATTCACATTTCTGGATGTACTTCTTCCAAGAGAGACTAGCTAGCTCTTCTGGCGGTCCGTGGTATATTCAATATTCTTCACCAACACCATAATTCAAAGGCATCAATTCTTTTCAGTCTTCCTTACTCATTGTCCAACTTTTGCATGCATATGAGGCAATTGAAAACACCATGGCTTGGGTCAGGTGCACCTTAGTCCTCAAAGTGACATCTTTGCCTTTCAACACTTTAAAGAGGTCTTTTGCAGCAGATTTGCCCAATGCAGTACATCATTTGACTTCTTGACTGCTGTTTCCATGGGTGTTGATTGTGGATCCAAGTAAAATAAAATCCTTGAAAACTTCAATCTTTTCTCCATTTATCATGATGTTGATTATTAGTCCAGGTGTGAGGTTTTTTGTTTTCTTTATGCTGAGATGTAATCCATATTGAAGGCTGAAGTCTTTGATCTTCGTCAGTAAGTGCTTTAAGTCTTCTACACTTTCAGCAAGCAAGGTTGTGTCATCTGCATATCACAGATTGTTAATGAGTCTTCCTCCAAACCTGATGCATTCTTCATATAGTCCAGCTTCTCAGATTATTTGCTCAGCACAGGGATTGAGTAAGTATGGTGAAAGGACAACCCTTATGAAAACTTTTCCTGATTTTAAACCACGCAGTATCACCATGTGCTTCTTGGTCTACGTACAGGTTCTGCATGGGCACAATTACATTTTCTGGAATTCCCATTCTTCCTAATGTTATCCGTAATTTGTTATGATTGATACAGTCAAATGCCTTGGAATAGTCAATAAATGCAGGTAAACATTGTTGTGGTATTCTTTGTTTTCAACCAACATCCTTCTGACATCAATAATGATATCCCTGGTTGCATGTCCTCTTCTGAATTTGACTTGAATTTCTGGAAGTTCCCTGTCAATGTACTGCTGCAGCTGCTTTTGAATTATCTTCAGCAAAATTTTACTTGCATACGATATTAATGATATTTCGTGAAAAATGTCCTTGAAGTCATTCCACAGCTCCTTTTGTCAGTGTCATATCTTCCAGGATCACAGCAACACACAAGCCACTATGTGTGACAAACTGACAGATGACTGTTCAACGTGTCAAATCTATTCTTGAGATGGTCTCTAAATTCACATGGGATATACTCAAGGTTGTACTTCGGCTCTCGTGGACTTGTTCTAATTTTCTTCAGTTTCAAATTGAACTTGAGTGTGAGCAATTGATGGTCTGTTTCACCATCAGCCCCTGGCCGCATTCTGACTGATGATATCGAGCTTTTCCATAGTCTCCTTCCACAGATTTAGTCGATTTGATTCCTGTGTATTCCATTTGGTGAGGTCCATGTGTATAGTGGCTGTTTATGTTGATGAAAAAAGGTATTGCAATGGAGACGTCGTTGATCTTGCAAAATTCTATCATGCAATCTCTGGTATTGTTTCAATCACTAAGACCATATTTTCCAACTACCAATTCATTTACTTTGTTTCCAACTTTTGCAATCCAATGACCATAATTATCAATGCATCTTGACTGCACGTTCGATCAATTTCAGACTGCAGAAGTTGGTAAAAATCTTCAATTTCTTCATCTTTGGCCTCAGTGGTTGGTGCGTAAATTTGAATAATAGTCGTATTAACTGGTCTTCCTAGTAGGTGTAGGGATATTATCCTATCTCTGACAGCCTTGTACTTCAGGATAGATCTTGAAATGTTCTTTTTGATGATGAATGCAACGCCATTCCTCTTCAAGTTGTCATTCCTGGCATAGTAGACCATTCGACAGTAGACCCCACACATCTGTCAGTTTGTTGTACTGTGGGTGCTTGCATGTTGCAGTGATGCTGGAAGCTATGCCACCGGTATTCAAATACCAGCAGGGTCACCCATGGACAGGTTTCAGCTGAACTTCCAGACTAAAACAGATTAGGAAGAAGGGCCCAGTGATCTATTTCTGAAAAGAATTAGCCAGTGAAAACCTTATGAATAGCAGTAGAACTTTGTCTGACATCCGGAAGATGAGCCTCTCAGGTTGGAAGGCACTCAAATTACGACTGGGGAAGAGGTGCATCCTCAAAGTAGAGTTGCCCTTAATGACATGGATGGAGTCAAGCTTTTGAGATCTTCATTTGCTGATGTGGCACATCTCAAAATGAGAAGAAACAGCTGAATACATCCATTAATAATCGGAACATGGAATGTACGAAGTACAAATCTAGGAAAATTGGAAATCATCAAAAATTAAAATCGAACTCATAAACATCGATATTTCAGGCATTAGTGAACTGAAATGGACTGGTATTGGCCATTTTGAATTGGAAAATCATATAGTCTATTATGCTGGGAATGACAACTTGAAGAGGAATGGCATTGCGTTGCATTTAGACCATAGAATACTTCAAAATGGCGGCTAGAGGCTTGAATCTTTTCTTCTGTTCTTTCAGCTTGAGAAATACCGAGCATATTCTTCCCTTTTGTTTTTCTAGCTCCAGGTCTTTACAAATTTCCTTATAATAGTTTACTTTGCGTTCTTAAGTTGCCCTTTGAAATCTTCTGTTCAGCTATTTTATGTCATCATTTCTTCTATTTGCTTTAGCTACTCTACATTCAAGAACAAGTTTCAGAGTCTCTTCTGATATTCATTTTGATCTTTTCTTTCTTTCCTGTCTTTTTAATAACCTTTTTATTTCTTTATGCATGAAGTCTTTGATGTTATTCCACAACTTGTCTGGTCTTCTGTCATTAGTGTTCAGTGTGACAAATATGTTCTTGATGTGGTCTCCAACTTTAGTTGGGATATATTCAAGGTCATATTTTGGTTCTTATGGACTTGCTTTAATTTTCTTCAGCTTCAACTTGAAGTTGTATATGAGCAATTGATAGTTTGCTCCCTAGATGACCACTGGCCTTGTTCTGACTGATGATATTGAGCTTTTCCATTGTCTCTTTCCACAGATATAGTTGATTTGATTCCTGTGTTTTCCATCCGCTGAGGTATACTTGTATAGTTGCCATTTATATTGTTGAAAAAAGGGTTTTCGCAATGAAGACGTCATTAGTCTTGCAAAATTCTATCATGCCATCGCCATTGTTGTTTCTATCACCAAGTCCATATTTTCCAACTACTGATTCTTTTTCTTTGTTTCCTACTTTCGAATTCCAATCACCAGTAATTATCAATGCAAGTTGATTGCATGTTTGATCAATTTCAGACTGTGGAAGTTGGTAAAAATATTCAAATTCTTCATCTTTGTCATTCCTAGTTGGTGCATAAATCTGAATAACAGTCGTATTAACTAGTCTTCCTAGTAGGTATATGTATATTATCCTATCACTGACACGTTGTACTTCAGGATAGATATTGAAAAATTCTTTTTGTTGATGAATGTGACGGCATTCCTCTCAATTAGTCATTCCAGGCATAGCAGACCACATGATTGTCTGATTAAAAATAGCCAATATTAGCCCATTTCAGCTCACTAATGCCTAAGATATTGACTTTCACGTGTTCCATTTCATTTTTGATGACTTCCAATTTTCCTGTATTCATACTTTGTACATTCCATATTCTGATTAGTAATGGATGTTTCCAGTTGATTCTTCTTATTTTGAGTCATGCCACATCAGCAAATGAATGTCCCAAAAGTTTTACTCTGTTCACATCATTAAGGTTGACTCTAATTTGAGGAGGTAGCTCTTCACCAGTCATATTTTGAGTGCCTTCCAGCCTGAGAGGCTCATCTTCCTGTGCTACATCAGACAATGTTCAGCTGCTATTCAAAAAGTTTTCACTGGCCAATCTTTTCAGAAGTAGACAACCAGGCCTTTCTTCCTAGACTGTCTTAGTCTGGAAGCTCCACTGAAGCGTGCCCACCATGAGTGACCCTGTTGGTATTTGAAATATCAGTGTCATATCTTCCAGGATCACAGCAACACACAAGCCACTATGTGTGACAAACTGACAGATGACTGTTAGATTCTAAGATTACCAATGCTAAATATTGGTAAATATTCCATGATTCCTTAAAATTGCCATTGAAATACTTGCTAGAGAAGGAAAAGGAAACATCTCTACTTATTTTTCCCCAATAATCCTTTTGCTCCTAGATTATTCTTCTTTCTCCTAATTTATGCTACTGCTAAGGGATTTTATAAGGCAAGGATAATCATAGTTTTCTTTTGTACATTTTCACTTTACCGTCTAAGAACTTGAAGTAGTACCTCTAGGCTGCCAGTGGTTCCAGGAATAAGACAGTGAAGGTATGCATGTGGAGTGACTTTCATTGTGTTGCTTCATGCCTCTGAAACAAAAAGAATTATAGATTCTCAAAGAGCCTAGTACAATGGCAAGTAACTGCACCATATAAATGGTGACATCAGACATTTTATTTAAATTGATTCAGTTAAGCATTTGTTAGCAATCAACTATGTGGCAGTCATTCTGTTAGAAAATATAAATACTAAGGAGCCTCAAAGACTTCACCGTCTAAATGAGAAGACAGACGATAAAAATGACTTCAATGTAGTGGAATAGTTCTATAATAGAGCTGTAGTTAATAGGTAATGAGAACACAGATGAAATGCAATCAGTTTGAGGCAGTTAACGGTAAGTTGATTTTTAAATGGAATTAAAAAAAAAAATCGCTTGCCATTGAGTCAATTCCAATTTATGGCAGCACCATGTGTGTCAGAGTAGAATTGTGCTCCATAGGGTTTTCAATGGCTGTGATCTTTCAGAAGTAGAACGCCAGGACTTTTTTCTGATAAGCCCTAGGGGAGATTTGAAACATCAATCTTTTGGTTAACCACTTGCACCATCCAAAGTTGCGTGCTGTGAAGTTGACTCCAACTCATAGAGATCCTATAGGACAGAATAGAACTGTCACATTGGATTTCCTAAGCTGAAATCTTTATAGAAACACATTACTAGGTATTTTCTCCCACAGAGTGGCTGGTGGGTTCAAACCACTGACCTTTTGTTTAGTAGCCAAGTGTTTAACCACTGTGCCACCAGGGCTCGCTCCTTATCTTCACTCTAGGACTCCTCTTTTTTGGAATGGAAGCAAGTCTTTAAAATTTAGCATCACCTCTTTGTGTCACTTTCTGTGTAGGACTGATGTCTTCAACTGATACGTAGACAAGTACAAAAGTATCAGCTAGAAGTTGGGAAAGAAGTTGTCACAGGTGAGCAATAAATGCGAATGAATGTAAAGGGATTACTTTTTTTTTTTTTAATAAATATCTTCTAAATTGTTTGTCTCTTAAATTATGTACATAAATAACTTCTAAAATACATGCATTTTTTGTTTGTTTTGAGAGAACTAGTAGATTGAAAATTGAGGAGCAAAGCAGTAAATCAGAATAAGCAGTGATAAGCAAACACCAAGAGCAAATAAGCACCATCCTTGATTATCCTCAAAATATGGATGATAATATTGATGTCCCACAGAAATGATAAGTCAACTTGGTTTATTTGTTTATAAAAGTAAAAGTAATTCCAGAAGACTGTAGGACTCAGGTTATATTTGCTCACAGTAGTACATTTTTATAATCAACAGATATCAGGATTCTAAGGACTTTTAAATGTCAGTTGAAGCAACTTGTGAACAGTTTAATGTTTAATTATAATTTTTGTTATTAACTCTTTTAACTTAAAGTCAAGATACCTGGAAAGCAGAAGCATTGTAAATAGCAGAAGTTAAGATAGTGAATACAAAATAAAGTAAATTGATTAGATTGATTCAACCAGATTCTGGGTTTTTTATTTTTTTTCTTAAGTGTTTCTTACTCCATTTTAGACTGTAGGCATATTTACTTTTTTGACTCTAGTATCTGTTCAGATGAATTCAACTTTTTTTTTTTCTTTTAAAGAACAGACATTTATTTTTTCACAGTTTAAGAGGCCAGAAGTTCAAACTCAGGGCACCTGTTATAGGGGAGGGCTCTCTCTGTGTCTCCTGTGGGGGAAAATACTTGTCTCAGCTTCTCCAGCACTTTTTTTAAAATTTTTTTTTATTGTGCTCTAGATGAAGGTTTATAGAACAAATAGTTTCTCATTTAACAGTTAGTAAACACATTGTTTTATGACAGTGGTTAACAACCCCACAACATGTCAACATTGTCTCTTCTCGACCTTGGGTTCCCTATTACCAGCTTTCCTGACCCCTTCTGCCTTCTAGTCCTTGTCCCTGGACTGCTGTGGCCCTGTTAGTCTAATTTTGTTTTATGGGGCTGTCTAATCTTTGGCTGAAAGGTGAAATACAGGAATGACTTCATTAGTGAGATAAAAGGGTGTCCAGGGGCCAAACTTACTGGGTTTCTCCAGTCTCTTTCAGGCCAGTAAGTCTGGTCTTTCTTTGTGAGTTAGAATTTTGTTGTAAATTTTTCTCCAGCTCTGTCTGGGACCCTCTATTGTGATCCTGGTCAGAGTAGTCAGTAGTGGTAGCCAGGTGCCATCTACCTGTATTGCACTTAGTCTGGTGGAGGCTGTGGTAGCTGTGGTCCATTAGTCCTTTGGACCAATCTTTTCCTTGTACCCTGTTCTCTTCATTCTCCCTTGCTCCCAAAGGCGTGAGACCAGTGGAGTATCTTAGATGTCTCTTCACAGGCTTTTAAGACCCCAGATGCTACTCAGCAAGGTAGAATGTAGAACATTGTCTTTATAAACTGTGTTATGCCAATTGAGCTAGATGTTCCCTGAGATCATGGCTACCGCAGCCCTATTCCCAGAAATTTAGCCCCTCAGGGAGTTGGATGTGTCTATGGAGCTTCCATGACCTTTCCTTGCACAAGTTGTGCTGGCTTCCCCAGTATTGTGTACTGTCTTACACTTCAGCAAAATTACCACTTATCTATTATGTGTTTAGTATTTCCCTCCATGCCTACCATCCGTCATAACCAACAAAAAGTATTTCATTTTGTGTGTAAACCTTTTCATGAGTTTTTGCAGTAGATCTCATACAATATTTGTCCTTTTGTGATTGACTTATTTCACTTCAACATACTGTCGTCCAGTTTCATCCATGTTATAGATGCTTCACAGATTCATCATTATTCTTTATCATTATATAATACTCCATTGTGTATGTGTACCATAGTTCGTTTATCCATTCATCTGCTGACGGGCATCTAGGTTGTTTCCGTCTTTTTGCTATTGTGAACAATGCTGCAATGAACATGGGTGTGCATATGTCTATTCATCTGAAGGCTCTTATTTCTCTAGTATATATTCCTAGGAGTGGGATTGCTGGATCGAATGGTATGTCTATTTCTAGATTTCTGAAGAACCACCATATCATTTTCCAAAATGGTTGTATCATTTTGCACTCCCACCAGCAGTGCATGAGAGTTCCCATCTCCCCACAGCCCCTCCAACATTTGTTATTTCCAGTTTTTTTGATTTGTGTCAGTAATGCAGGAATAAGATGGTATCTCATTATGGTTTTGATTTGAATTCCTCTAATGGCTAGTGATTGTGAGCATTTCCTCATGTGTCTGTTGGCCACTTGAATGCCTTCTTTGGTGAAGTGTCTGTTCATTTGCTTTGTCCAGTTTTTAATTGGATTATTTGTCTTTTTGTTGTAGATGTATTGGATTTTCTTGTAGATTATGGAGATTAGACCTTTGTCTGACTTGTAATGTCCAAAATTTTTTTCCCAGTCTGTAGGTTCCATTTTTACTCTTTTGGTGAGGTCTTTTGATGAGCACAAGTGTTTAATTTTTAGAAGATCCCAGTTATCTAACTTATCTTCTGGAGTTTGTGTGTTGTTGGTTATGATTTGTATCCTGTTAATGCCATGTATTAGGGCCTCTAGAATTGATCTTATATTTTCTTCTATGAACTTTATAGTTTTTTGCTTTATATTTAGGCCTTTCATGCATTTTGAATTAGTTTTTGTATATGGTGTGAGGTATGGGTCCTGTTTCATGCTTTTGCAGATGGACATCCAATTTTGCCAGCACCATTTGTTAAAAAGACTGTTCCCCATTTGATGGATTTGGGCCTTTGTTGAAGATCAGGTGACCATAAGTGGATGGATTTACACCTGGGTTCTCAATTTTGTTCTGTTGGTCAGTGTATCTGTCATTGTACCAGTACCAAGCTGTTTTGACTACCATAGTTGTGTAGTAGGTTCTGAGGTCAGGTAGTGTGAGTCCTCCTACTTTATTTTTCTTCTTCAATAGTGCTTTATTTATCCATGGCTTCTTCACTTACCGTATAAAGTTAATGATTAGTTTTTCTTTCTTTTTAAAGAATGTTGTCAGTATTTGGATCCGGATGGCATTGTATTTGTAAATTGCTTTGGGCAGAATTGTCATTTTCATGATGTTGATTCTACCTATCCATGAGCATGGTATGTTTTTCCATTTATGTAGGTTGCTTTCAGTTTCTTGCAGTAGTGTTTTGTAGTTTTCTTTGTATAGGTCTTTTACATCCATGGTTAGATTTATTCCTAAGTATTTTATTTTTTTAGTGGCTGTTATAAATGGTATTGTTTTCCTGACTTCCTTTTTGTCATTCTCTTTATTGGTGTATAGGAATCCAACTGATTTTTGTATGTTTATCTTGTATCCATCTACTCTGCTGAATCTTTGTATTAGTTCTGGTAGTTTTCTCATTCAGTCTTTTGGGTTTTCTATGTATACTATCATATCATCCACAAACAGGGACAGTTTAACTTCTTTATTACCAATTTGGGTGCCCTTTATTTCTTTTTCTTAACTTATTGCTTGAGCTAGGACTTCCAGCACAATGTTAAATAGGAGTGGCGATAAAGGGCATCCTTGTCTTGTTCCTGTTCTTAAGGGAAATGTTTTCAGCTTCTCTCCATTAAGATAATGTTCGTCATTGGTTTTGCATAGATGCCCTTTATTATGTTGAGAACTTTTCTTTCTATACCTATTTTATTGAGAGTTTTTATCTGGAATGGGTGCTGGACTTTGTTGAATGCCTTTTCTGCGTCAATTGGGATGATCATGTGATTCTTTTCTTTCCTTTTATTTATGTGGTTGATTAAGTTGACTGATTTTCTATTGTTGAACCATCCTCACATACCTGGTATGAATCCTACTTGGTCTCGGTGTATTAGTTTTTTGATATGATGCTGAATTCTATTGGCTGGAATTTTGTTGAGCTTTTTTGCATCTATATTCATGAGAGATATTTGTCTGTAATTTTCTTTTTTTGTGGTGTCTTTGCCTGGTTTTGGTATCAGAGATATGCTGGCTTCATAGAATGAATTCAGAAGTGTTGCTTCCTTTCCTATTTTCTGAAATAATTTGAGTAGTACTGGTGTAGGCTCTTCTCTGAATGTTTTGTAGAATTCTCCAGTGAAGCCGTCTGGGCCAGGGCTTTCTTTTTTTGTTGGGAGTTTTTTTTAAATTACCTTTTCAATCTCTTCTCTTGTTATGGGTCTGTTCAGATTTTCAATATCACTTTATGTTAGTTTGGGTAGGTAATGTGTTTCTAGAAATTTATCCATTTCCTCTAGGTTTTCAAATATGTTGGAGTATAGTTTTTCATAATATTCTGTTATAATCCTTTTTATTTCAGTTGAATCTGTTGTAAGAGTCACCATTTCATTTCTTATTTGGGTTATTTGCATCCTCTCATATTTTTCTTTTGTGAGTCTGGCCAGTGGTTTGTCGATTTTGTCGATCCTTTTGAAGAATGAAGTTTTGGTTTCATTTATCCTTTATATTGTTTTTCTATTCTCTATTTCATTTATTTCTGCTCTGATCTTTATTATTTCCTGTCTTCCAGTGGCTGTGGGCTTTTTTTGCTGCTCCCTTTCTATTTGTTTGAGTTCTGTAGTTAATGTTTTGATTTTGTCCCTTTCTTCTTTTTTGAGGTGTGATCTATTGCTATAAATCATCCTCTGAGGACTGTCTTTGCTGTATCCGAAAAGTTTTGTTATGCTGTACTTTCATTCTTGTTTGATTCTATGAATTTTTTGATTGCATCTCTGATTTATTCTATTACCCAGTGGTTTTGTAAGCAGGGTGTTATTCATTTTCCATGTATTTGATTTTTTTTTTTTTTTTGGTTGCTTTTTCTGTTGTTAATTTCTACCTTGATGGCATTGCAGTCAGAGAAGGTACTTTGTATTATCTCAACGTTTTGGATCTTGTTGAGGATTGCTCTGTGGCCTAAGATGTGGTCTATTCTGGAGAACGTTCCATGTGTGTTGGAAAAGATGTGTACTTTGCAGCTGTTGGGTGGAGTGTTCTACATATGTCTATGACGTCAAGTTGGCTGATAGTGCCCGTTAGGTCTTCTGTATCTTTGCTGAGATTCTTTCTAGATGTTCTGTCCTTACTGAGAGTGGTGTGTTGAAGTCTCCTACTATTATTGTGGAACTGTCAATTTCTCTTTTCAGTGCTGTTGGAGTTTGTTTTATGTATTTTGGAGCCCTGTCTTTGGGTGTGTAGATGGTTATTATGGTTGTCTTCATGATGGAAAATCCCCTTAATCGTTATATAGTGTCTGTTGTTGTCTTTTATGGTGGATTTTGTTTCAAAGTCCATTTTATCTGATATTAGTATTGCCACTCCTGCTCTTTTTTGGTAGCTGTTTTCTTGATATATTTTTTCCATCCTTTGATTTTTAATAAATTTACATTTTTGTTTCTAAGCGGTGTCTCTTTTAGACAGCGAATTGATGGATCCTGTTTTTTTAATCCATTCTGTCACTATCCATCTCTTCATGGGTGCACTTAGGCCATTTACATTCAGTGTAATTATTGATAGGTGTGAGTTTATTGCTATCATTTTGTAGTGATTTCTTTTTTTTTTTTTTTTTTTTTTTTGGTAGTGGTAACATTTTCTTTGTTCCTTTTACTCTCCTGTGCTGAATTCCCTTTCTTGGTAGATTTTTTTTTTTCATTTCTTTTGTTTTTGTAGATTTAGTTTTTTCTGAGACTTTATATTTTTCTTCTTTATTTCTGTAAGCAGGTTCACTAACTTTCTTTGTGATGGTCTTGAAATTTACCTGTATTTTCCTTTGTTTGAGCCAGTCTATTATTACTTGGTATCATCTTGCCTTTCTTTCCATTAGAAGGTTCTCTATCTACACCATTTATTCCCTCTTTTAAAATTCTGATATTGTTGTCATTTACAGATTAACCTCTCTGTTCCCTGTTGTAATTCTTTTGGTTTTGGATAGTCCTTGAGATTTCATTTCCTTGGTTGGTATCTGGCTCGTATGACCCTGCTTCCTAAACTCAGCCTGTGATCTGATGTTGTTTGTTCTCAGACTGAAGTACCCCTGTAAATAATTCTTGTAAGTTTGGTTTGGTTTTTACATATTCTCTTCATTTCTGTTTATCTGGAAATGTCCTAATTTCACCATCATATCTGAATTAGAGTTTTACAGGATATATTATTCTTTGCTGGCAATTTTTTTCTTTCAAGGTTTTATGTAAGTCATCCCATTGCCTTCTTGCCTGCATGATTTCTGCCAAATAATCCAAGATTAGTTTTATTGTTTCTCTTCTATATGTGACTTTTTGTTTTCCTCGAGCTGCTCTTTAACTTTGGTTTTAGCAAGTGTGGTTTACGGTATGTCTTGGTGATTTTCTTTTGGGGTCTATCCTATATGGGGTCCATTGAGCTTCTTGGATGGCCAGCTTTTCATCTTTCTTGATATTTGGGAAATTTTCTGTTAGCAGTTCTTCAGTGATCCTCTCTGTGTTTCCTATTTTCTACCCCTGTTCTGGAACTCTGATCACTTGCAAATTTTTGCTATCGACTGTAACCCACATAGTTTTCAGTGTTTCTTCATTTTTCTCTGTTATTTTTTCTGATTTTTCCTCACAGAGTTGTGTGCAAATCTTTGTCTTCAATTTCACTGATCCTATCTTGCATTGTTTGAAAATTGCTCCTCAGCCCTTCTATGACACTGTCCATTTCTGACATCTTGTTGTTTATCTTTTTTGATTTCTTATTGTTGGTTTTGTATGATTTTTAGTTCTGAATGTATTTTGTTATTTTCTTCCTGTATTATTTTCCTGAATTCTTCCATTTTTTTGGTCCATATTTTCCATTAGTTTGTCTCCTTTTTCATGAATTTGTCTATTTTTTCCTCATTTTTGCCTGCTTTTTACTTCAACTCTTGGGTAATTCTGAGTATTAGAGATTTAAATTCCCTATCAGGTAGTTCTAGTGCTTTTTCTTCTACTGGAAAGTCATCTGGTGTGTTATTTTGGATGCCTCCTGGAACCATCCTGTCCTGTTTTTGTATATGTTTTGATATTGTCTGCTGTCTTCAGGACATTCAATAGTATTTTTTCATTTATTGATTGTAGATTTGTTTGTTTCATCCTGTTTTTTTGTTTTATTTGGTTATGTCTAATCAGATGGGCTATGGGTTCTTTGTTGTTTGTTCGTCTGTGGGAAAAATACTTTTTGCCCCATTCTCCAATGGTCAGGGTCAGTCCCTCAGGTATGGTACAGCAGGGCAGGTCCAGCTGAATGGGAGTTGCTAGGATGGGTTGTTTGTGGTACATACTAGGACCGGTGGGGGGGGGGGAGCGGGAATCACTGCAGCGGGGAGAGGGAATCACTGCAAGGCAGTTTCCATTGTGCCTGTGTTGTTTGGGTATGTGATGTTTAGAGCATAGTGCAGGTCGGCAGGAAGGAGGGGGGAAATTGTGATATGTGGAGCTAACATGGGTATGGGTAAGAAGAGATATAGGAGAGAGGAGCAGGAGCCAAAAACTTACAAACAAACAAAAAAGAGTTTTAAGGGAGCTTGCTTTTGGAGTGGAGAGATGAAAGACTGAGAAATGGAGAAAAACAAAAAGAAACAAAAAAAGTGTAAAAAATGAATAATTAAAAATAGAAGAAAAAAAAATGCAAAGTACTTAGGGATCCCACTGGTGCAGCTTTGAGAACTGGTGAAATTGCTCCCAGGCCCTGAAGTACAGCCAGGCTAGAAGGTGTAGAGGTGTCACACAGCACTAGGTATTCAGGAGACAGAAAGAGAAGTTAAGTATAGAGAGATGAGAAATTGAGAAATGAAGAAAGACAAAAAGGGAAAAAGAGAGAAAAGAAAAGAAAACAAACAAAGAAAAAAGAAATTTCATCGGGGATCCCACTGCCCGGCTGTACAGACTGATAGAGTAGCTCCCAAGTACTGCCAGGCTAGAAGGGCTCTCAAGCCGAGAAAAGAAAAAGAAAACAAATCAAAACAAAGCAACAGAAAACAGCCCTAGGGATTCCAGCAGCATGGCAGTACTGTCCGGGAAGCTGTTCCAGAGTCAAGTGGCATTTCACAGCCTTTCAGGAAGAAGTAAAGGTGGCACAGAGCCAGGTATTTGAAAGAAAGGAGGGGGACGTTGTGAGAGGTATGGAAGGAACCAAAAGAAACAGAAAAAAGAAACACCAGCAACCAAAAAATGGCACTCAAGAATCCAGCCAGTGCAGGTGGGTGGAATCCAGTGGCACAGGGGTGAAGCTGTGCCTCCTGGCCAAGAGACTGTGGCCGCAGGAAGCAGAGGAGGCTGAGTGGGTGTGAAGAAGGGTGGGGGGTAAGAAAGCTTGTATCTCTGGTTACTGGTTGTTCTGTCTCCTGCTGGGAGCTCCATGAAGCTGCTTTCCCATACACCCTTTTCACCGATCTCCAAAAGGAGTCCAGCATGGCAGATCTGTGCTGCTTTCGCTGATAGGGGATCTCTGCATGTATCTTCCCTCGCTCGCTGCCCTCTGTCAGTTTCTTATTCGATTTGGTGCTCAGCTGAGTTCTTTATCCCTTCATTTGATGCTTAGGGTTTCAGGATTGACATTTGCCTCTTAGTTTTTCAGGTCTTTGCTGTGAAGGGACAGCATGGTGTTTCTGTCTATAGCACCATGTTGCCCGGAAATCCAGATGAACCTAATTTACCAAATTATTCAAGATTTATAAACAGGAGAATCTACACAGACTTAGGTATTAATTTTACTCAAGAAAGAAATACAAAATGCCAAATTCATTACTATAATCGGTGTCAAGAAAGTAATGAGATATGAGAATTATTAGTGACATGTTAATAAAAGATTTTTTTAAGATCATTGATTTTGTTTAATAAAGAAAGTTTAATAAAGATAACCATCAAAGTCAATTTTTATTTCACTATCGAAAAATAGGATTGCCTGATTTTTTGCTTGCTGAAAACTAAGAGGACTTGAAGCACTTACTGATGAAGATCATATACTGCAGCCTTCAGTATGGATTACACCTCAACGTAAAGAAAACAAAAATCCTCACAACTGGACCAATAAGCATCATCATAATAAATGGAGAAAACATTGAAGCCGTCAAAGATCTCAATTGACTTTGATCCACAATCAACGCCCATGGAAACATCGGTCAAGAAATCCAACGACATATTTCTTTTCTTTTCTTTTTTTTTTTTTAATTGTACTTCAGGTGAAGGTTTACAGAACAAATAGATTCACTTTAAACAGTCAGTACACATATTGTTTTATGCCATTAGTTATCAACTCCACAACATGTCAACCCTCTCCCTTCTCGACCTTTTTTTTTTGGTGAAAATATTCATAGTCAAAGATGCACCGTTTCAAAAATTTCTACATGCACAGTTCAGTGACATTGATTACCTTCTTCCAGTTTTGTCTGCTATTCTCAATTTAGATGAAGGTTTACAGAACAAAGTAGATTCTCATTAAATAGTTAGTACACATAGTGCCCTATGACAATGGTTAACAACCCCACAACATGTCACCACTGTCCTTACTGAAACTTGGGTTCCCTATCACCAGCTTTCCTGTCCCCTTCAGCCTTCTACTCCTTGTACCTGGACTGCTGTGCCTCATTAGTCGCATTTTGTTTTATGGGGCAGTCCAATCCCTGGCTAAACAGTAAACCTCAGAAGTGACTTCACCACTGAGCTAAAGGGTGTCTGGGAGCCATAGTCTCAGGGTTTCCCCAGTCTCTTTCAGGCCAGTAAGTCTGGTCTTTTATTTGTGTGTTAGAATTTTGTTCTACATCCTTCTACAGCTCTGTCCAGAACCCTCTGTTGTAACCCTGGTCAGAGCAGTCAGTGGTGGTAGCGGGCATCATCTAGCTGTACTGGACTTAGTCTGGTGGAAGCCTTGGAGCTGCGGTCCATTAGTCCTTTGGACTAATCTTTTCCTTGTATCCTATTCTCTTCATTCTCCCTTGCTCCCCAAGGGGTGAGAACAGTGGAGTATCTTAGATGGCTGCTCACAGGCTGTTAAGACCCCAGATGCTACTCAGCAAGGTAGAATGTAGAACATTGTCTTTATAAACTGTGTTATGCCAATTCAGCTAGATATTCTCCGAGACCATGGTCCCCACAGAATTCCGCCCAGCAATTCAGTCCCTCAGGGAGTTTGGATGTGTCTAGGGAGCTTCCATGACCTTTCCTTGTACAAGTTGTGGTGGTTTCCCCAGTACTGTGTAGTGTCTCACCCTTCACCAAAGATACCACTTATCTATTGCCTATTTAGTATTTCCCCCCACCCCTCCCATCCCTCGTAACCAAGAAAGATTTTTACTTTTTGTGTGTAAACTTTTTCATGGGTTTTTACAATAGAGGTCTCATACAATATTTTTCCTTCTGTGATTCACTTATTTTATTCAGCATAATGTCATTTCTTTTGTTTTTGTTTGTTTTGTTTTTACTGAGACTTTATGTTTTTCCTCTTTATTTTTATGAGTATGTTTGTTAACTTTCTCTGTGGTTACCGTGAAATTTACCCTTATCTTTCTAACTTCGAAGCAGTCTATTATTACCTGGTATTACCTTGCCTTCTTCTCCATTAAAAGGTTCTATACCTATACTGTTTATTCTCTCTTTTGTTGTTCTGATGTTGTTGTCATTTACAGATAAGCTGCTCTGATTCCCTGTTGTATTTAATTTGGTTTTGGACAGTCCTTGAAAGTTCATTTCCTAGATTGGTATCCAGCTGGTACGATCCTTCATCCGAGATTCAGCCTGCAAGCTGAAGTTTTTTGTTCTCAGACTGAAGGACTCCCTTTAATAATTCTTGTACATTTGGTTTGGTTTTTATATAGTCCCTTAATTTCTGTTTATCTGGAAATATCCTAATTTCACCATCATATTTGAACAGGAGTTTTGCAGGATTTATTATTCTTGACTGGCAATTTTTTTTTTCTTTCAAGGTTTTATATATGTCATCCCATTGCCTTCTTGCCTGCATGGTTCCTTCCAAATAATCTGAGCTTAGTCTTATTGTTTCTCCTCTGTATGTGACTTCTTGTTTTTCATGAGCTGCTCTCAAGATTCTCTGTTTGTCTTTGGTTTTGGTGAGTGCGATTATGATGTGCAGTGGTGATTTTCTTTTGTGGTCTCTCCTATATGGGGTTCACTGAGCTTCTTGGATGGCCAGCTTCTCATCTTTCATGATATTGGGAAGTTCTCTGACATCAGTTCTTCAATAATCCTCTCTGTGTTTTCTGTTTTCTCCCCAAGTACTGGAACTCTGATCACTCACCAATTTTTGCTTTTGATAGTATCCCACGTAATTCTCAGGGTCTCTTCATTTTTCTTTGTTCTTTTTTTCAGAGTTTTCCTCGAATAGAGTTGTATCCAAGTGTTTGTCTTCAATTCCGCTGATCCTGTCTTCCACCATTTCAAATCTGCTCCTCAGCCCTTCTATGACACTGTCCATTTCTGAAATCTTGTTGTTTATCTTTTGGATTTCTAATTGTTGGTTTTGTATGATTTCCAGTTGTGAATTTATTTTGACATTTTGTTCATGCATTATTTTCCTGAATTCTTCCATTTTTTTGGTCTGTATTTTCCATGAATTTGTCTACTTTTTCCTCATTTTTGCCTGCTTTTTGCTTCAACTCTTGGATAATTCTGAGTATTAGAGATTTGAATTCCCTATCAGGTAGTTCTAGTGCCTTTTCTTCCACTGGAAAGTCATCTGGTGTTTTATTTTGGACATCTACTGGAATCATCCTGTTCTGTTTTTGTAAATGTTTTGATATTGTATGCTGTCTTCAGGCAGTCAGTAGTTATTTTTCTTATTTATTGATTGTAGATTTGTTTGTTTTCTCCTTTTTTTTAAATTTGGGTATGTCTGAGCAGGCGGGCTGTGTGTTCTTCCTTGTTTGCTCATCTGTGGGCATGACACTCTGCCTCCTTCTCCAATTGGCAGGGTCAGTCGCTCAGATATGGTACAGCATGCAGGTCTAGCTGAAGAGGAGTTGCTGGGATGGGTTGTTTGTGGCACTTACTACAGCCACCAGGGCAGGTTGGTTATCAGTGCAGAGCAGGTTCCAGTAGGCCGAGCCTGTGCTGCTTGGTGGTGTGAAGTTAAGAACACAGTGCAGGTAGGCAGGATGGAGGGGGGAGACTGTGATGTGTGGAGCTAAGATGGGTATGGGTGAGAGGAGAGAAGAACAGGAACCACAAACATACAAACAAACAAAAAAGAGTGCTAAGGGAGCTTGCTGTTGGAGTGGAGAGATGAGAGACTATGAAATGGAGAAAAACAAAAAGGGGAAGAAAAAGAAAAAAAAAGAATGAATAAATAAAAATTAGAAAGAAAAAAGAACAGCAAAGCTCCCAGGGACCCCACCGGTGCAGCTACGAGGTCTGGGGAAGTTGTTCCGAGGTGTTGAAGTATAGCCTAGCTAGAAGGTGTAGAGGTATTCAGTGCCAGGTATTCAGAGGATAGGAAGAGAAAGAAGGTATAGAGAGACGAGAAACTGAGTAATGAAGAAAGACAAAAAGGGAAAAAGAGGGAAAAGAAAACAAATTTAAAAAAAAAGAACAAGAAAAGCCCCCCAAAAAACAGAAAGAAAAGGAACAAAACCCCCAAAAAAGAAATGCTCTCAGGGATCCCTCTGCACTTCTGAGCAAGCTTAGGGGCTAGGTCCCAAGCCATGTAGCACTGCCCAGCCAGAATGGGCTCCCAACTAGAGAAAAGAAAAAGAAAACAAACAAACAATTCAAAGCAAAGAAGCAACAACAACAAAAAAAAAAAGCCCAGGGATCCCACCAGCGTGGTAGCACAGCCTGGGAAGTAGTTCCACACTCGAATGGAGCTCCGTGGCACCTTAGGAAGAAGCAAGATGGTGCACGGAGCCAGGTATTTGAGTGTCAATGACATTTTTCTTTTGGCAAATCTACTGCAAAACATCTCTTTAAAGCATTGAAAAGCAAAGATGTCACTTGGAGGAGTAAAGTATGCCTGACCCAAGCCAGGGTATTTTCAATCACCTCATATGCATGTGAAAGCTGGAAAATGAATAAAGAAGACAGAAGAAGAATTGATACCTTTGAATCATGGTGTTGGTGAAAAATACTGAATATACCATGGACTGCTAGAATAACGAACAAGTTTGTCTTGGAAGAAATACAGCCAGAGTGTTCCTTGGAAGTGAGGATGGCAAGACTTCATCTCACGTACTTTGGACAGGTTGTCAGCAGGGACCAGTCCCTGGAGAGGGACATCATACTTGGTAAGGTAGAAGGTCAGCGATAAAGAGGAAGATCCTCAATGAGATGGACTGACCCAGTGATTGCAACAATAGGCTCAAGCATAGCAACAATTGTGAGGATGTTGCAGGACTGGGCAGTGTTTCCTTCTGTTGTACATAAGGTCACTCTGATTCAAAATCAACTCAAAGACGCCTAACAACAAATTTCTGCTCATAAATTAATTTTTTTTTCATATCCTGCCACACAAACCGTATTAGAAAATCTAAGTTAAAAAAAAGCCTTTTCTAAGAACACAGATAGATTAGAGGTAAAAAAGCATTTAAATAAATAAAATAGCTTTACTGTGTTTGCTAAGTTTTAAAGACTTGCTTCCATCTGTTTTGTAAGAATCATCACTTGATTATTTATATAGCACCATAGAGATTCCCCTGAGAGTCACACTTTAATTTAAGAATGGGGAGATTATTTTTATGCAACTCATGAATAATCATTTTTAAATAATTGCTATAAATTAATCTGTCCAATAAAAGACTGTCCACCTCTCTGAAAAAAATTTAATGTTGCTTATTTTTATTTTTGTTTCAGATGTGGTAAGAAAGGGAAAAATGGAGCTATTAGTTCATGCCAGTGTTGTACACACCCTAAGGTAGCCGATGTGATTTCTGCCCCTGAGTGTGGGTGTAAACTGCGCCCAGCTTTAAACCAATAGACTATGTCAATGATGATGAGATTACATTCCTGTGATTATATAAATTGTATGGCCAAGGTGAAAGGATTTTTCAGATAATTACAGCACAAGTTGTTAATGTTGTTGTTACCCTCAAGCTGGCTCTGACTCATGACAACCTTATGTATACCAGAAACATTGCCTCTTCCTGAGTCATTTTGATGATCATTGGTATGTCTGAGTCCCTTGTTTTGGCTATTAATATGTTGGCTTTGAGTTAATCAAAAGGAATATTTCCTTGAGTGGGCTTGAACTAATCAGCTACATCATTTTAAAAAAGGGCTTAGGTCTTCTCTGACGTCAGAGACTCCAACTGGCAAAGATTCTGTCTCACCATTACTGTCTTTGTGGAAACAAGCTGCAATGAGTTCTCATCTCAAAAAAATATATCTGGCCAACTGCCTGAGGGAACTTGAAAACGTATTATTTCCTAGTCCAGCCTCCAGATGAGAACATAGCCCAGTTGACACCTTATGAGACCCTGAGCAGAGAATCCAGTTTAGCTGTGCTTAGACTTCTGACATACAGACACTGTGAGATAATAAACTGGGTGTTGCTTTACGTCACTAAGTTTGTGATAATTTGTTACACAGCATAGAAAACTAATGCAAAACCTATTAAAAAAATTTTTCTAGAAAAAGACAGGATGTCCTTACATTTTCCAAAGCAACCTTAAGCTTTTAAAATGAACTGTTTTAATGTTTCATCAATCTTCACTATAATGTCAAAATAGTATATATTTGCTGCTAGGCAACCACTTTCCTCAGTAAGTTCTGCTAAGAAATGATCAATTTTTTCCAGATCTTTCCCATCATTTAATGTATGTTGGTCAAAACACACACACATACTCCCCAGAAAAAAAAAAAAAAAGATGAAGTTATGGACATGGTTCTCTGTTTTCCATTCCCATTGCTTTCTCTTTGTCCATCTCAGTTCATTTCTGGCAATTTCTCTTGATGTTAACCTCATATTTAAGCATATCCTGTAGGTCATTCCATTTTGATTTTCTGCTATGTGAGTTAGACTCCAGTTAAAATATTATTTTACTGCTTATCAACATAAACTCATAACACCTGTCAATAAATGCTAGGCTGCCACCTAGAATGTCTGTATTTTGGTTGCATTAAGTTCCTAGGGCTGCCATAAGGTGCCACAGACAGGGTAGCTTACAGCAACAGATGTTTACTGTCTCAGTTCTGGAGGCTAGAAGTCTGAAATCAACATGTCAGCAGGACCATGCTTTCTTTGAAGGGTGTAGGGGAAAATTCCCCTTGCCTTTTCCTAGATTCTGGTGGTTCCTGGCAATCCTTGGCTGTGGCATCATAACTCCAATCACTACATCCATTGTCACATGGCATTCTTCCCTGTGTATGTCTCACTGTGTGTCTCTTCTCTTACAAGGACACCAGTCATAAAGAGATTAGAGTCTACCCTAATGATCTAATCCTAACTTAACTAATTACATCTCCGGTGACTCTATTTCCAAATAATGTCACATTCACAGGTTGAGAGTGTTAGGACTTGAAACTAACTTGTTGAGGGACACAATTCACCCTATAACTCTAGATAACTCAGATGGAAATGACTTTGAATACTCTGCTTATTTCTAGTCTTGTTATTTTGGAGAAATGGCTTAAACTTTTTGAACCTCCATTTTCTTATTTATAATAAGAAAGCAAATGATATAAAGGATAATAATGCCTTTATCATATTAATGTTTTGAAAATGCTCAGCAGTGCCTGGCACACAGTAAGACCCCAATATATAGTAATCATTTCAGAAAATTTACTAGTTGTCAGTCATTGGGTTTGATGCGCATATCCTTGTGCACTCTCTCTCTTTCTCTGTCTCTCTGCCAATTTAATTAGTGAAGATGCAAGATGAGGCCTCTTATCTCCATTACATAGACGAGAAAATTGAAGCCCAAGGAGGTTAAGGGCATACCAAAGTTTGCATAATTAAAAAAAAAAAAAAGTTGCTGTCGAGTCAATTCTGACTCATAGTAGCCCTATAGGACAGAGTAGAACTGCCCCATAGAGTATTCAAAGCTGTAAATCTTTACAGAAGCAGACTGCCATATCTTTCTCCCATGAAGCGACTGGTGGGTTTGAACAGCTGACCTTTCAGTTAGCAGCTGACTGCTTAACCACTGCAGAACCAGGGCTCCTGGTTACATGATTAGTGAAGGTCAAAACAGAGAAATGAATCTAAAGATGGTTTAATTCCAGAGCTCTTAAAGATGTTTCATTACACCTGCTTCTCAGGTATTCTCTCCACATCTTGAGGATATATCACTGAAACAACCTATTTTCAAACAATACTCAGTTCTAAAAATGAAAGTAAATATCACAGGAACAATAGCACCACCAACAATTTTAAGACTTCATGGAATTTTTTAGGCTTAAACTGAATGTATTTGTGACAGTATTGGAGCCTGGTGACACAGTGGTTAAGAGCTTTGCTGCTAACCAAAAAGTTGGCAGTTCGAATCCACCAGCTGCTTCTTGGAAACGATAGAGGGCAGTTTTACTCTGTTGTATAAGGTCTCTATGAGTCGAAATCAACTTGATGACAATGGGTTTTTGTTTCTGTTTTTGTTTTGGGTGACAGTATATCTAACCATTTATTATTGGGTTTTACTAATTGAGAAAAAAAATTAAATATATTGAGATTAATCCAAATCATAAAACCATCTAAATTTTATTTGCTATATTAATACAAAGCATAGTTTAATATATGTACTGTATTTTTTTTTGCAAATAATGCATGTTATCTGTCTTTTGCCAACTGCACAAACTCCCACACATTATTTTTGTAAGCATTCTATGCCAATTTTTTTAACATGTTGTTGACTTCAATTGACACTAAGAAAACATAATTAAACTATGAAATAAGCAGCCCTAACATAAATAATGGTTTCACTTAAGACGATCTAATAACGTTTTCACATTCAACTGTTGAGCTAATGCACTATAATTATCAGCTTAATAGAAACAAATGCACAGTTTCAATTGTTTATTTTCCAATCACCTGGGGGCTACCAAACTCAATCCATGACTTTTAGTTTTTATCGTGGTTTAGGTGAAAGTTCACAGAGCAAATTAGTTTCTAATTAAACACTTAATAGACAAATTGTTTTGTGACTTTGGATGGCAATCCCGTGACGTGTCAACAGTCTCCTCTTCTCCACCCCGGGTTCCCTGTTTCCACTTGTTCAGTTTTCCTGTCCCTTCTTGCCTTCTAGTCTTTGCTTTTGGGCTGGTGTGCCCATTAGACTCATATACACAATTGAACTAAGAAGCACGTCCCTCATGTGTGTTATTGTTGGCCCTATATACCTATCTAATCTTTGGCTGAAGGGTAAACCTCAGAAGTGACTTCAGTACAGAGTTAAAAGGGTGTCCGGGGCCATACTCTCAGGGTTTTTTGAGTCTCTGTCAGACAAGCAAGTCTGATATTTTTTTTTGGAGTTTGAATTTTGTTCTACATTTTTCTACTGCTCTGCCTGGGACCTTCTATTGTGATCCCTGCCAGAGCAGTGGTGGTAACTGAGCACCATCTAGTTGTTCTGGGCTCAGTCTGGTGGAGGTTGTGGTAGTTGTGGTCCATTAGTCCTTTAGACTGATCTTTCCCTTGTGTCTTTGGTCATATTCATTTTTCTTTGCTCCAGCTAGGAGGGGACCAGCAGAAGTGTCTTAGATGACCACTTGCAGGCTTTTAAGACCCCAGACGGTACTCACCACAGTCTGAAGTAGAACATTTTCTTTATAATCTATGTTATGCCAATTGAGCTAGATGTCCCCTGAGACCATGATCCCCAGTCCTCAGCCCAGTAGCTTGGTCTCTCAGGGCATTTGGATGTGTCTGTGAAGCTTCTATGACTTTGCTCTGGTCAAGTTGTGCTGACTTCCCGAGTACTGTGTACTGTCTTACCCTTCACCAAAGATACCACTTATCTACTATCTAGTTAGCGTTTTTCCCTCCTCACTCCTCCCCTCCATCGTAACCATCAAAGATTGTTTCTTTCTCTGTGTAAACCTTTTCATGTGTTTTTATAATAGTGGTCTCATACAGTATTTGTTATTTTGTGATTGACTTATTTCACTTAGCGTAATGCCCTTCAGATTCATACATGTTGTGAGATGTTTTGCAGATTCATCATTGTTATTTATCACTGCCTAGTATTCCATTGCATGTATGTACCATAGCCATTTATCCACTCACCTATTGATAGGCATTTAGCTTGTTTCCATCTTTTTGCTATTGTGAATAATGCTGCAGTGAACATGGGTGTGCATATGTCTATTCATGTGACGGATTTTATTTCTCTAGGATATATTCCTAGGAGTGGAGTTGCTGGATCACATGGTTTTTCTATTTTTAGCTTTTTAAGGAAGTGCCGTATCATTTTCCAAAATGGTTGTACCATTTTGCATTCCCACTAGCACTGCATAAGAATTCCAGTGTCCCCACAGCCTCTCTAACATTTGTTGCTTTCTGTTTTTCTGATGCATGCCAGAAATGTCGGGGTGAGATAGTACCTCATTGTGGTTTTGATTTGCGTTTCTCTCATGACTAGTGATCAAGAGCATCTTCTCATGTGTCTGTTAGCCTCCTGAATGTCTTCTTTGGAGAAGTGTCTGTTCATTATGTTTGCCCATTTTTTAATTGGATTATTTATGTTTTTATTGTAGAGGTGTTGGATTTTCCTTTAGATTTTAGATGTTAGACCATTGTCAGATATGTCATAGCCAAATTTTTTCCTAGTCCGTAGGTTCTCTTTCTACTCTTTTGGTGAAGTTTTTGATGAGCATAAGTGTTTAATTTTTAGGAGATACCATCTATATAACTTATATTCTGATGTTTGTGTATTGTTAATTATGGTTTGTATGCTGTTTATACCATGTAATGGGGCTCCTAGTGTTGACTCTATTTTTTCTTCCATGATCTTTATAGTTTTTGGTTTTATATTTAGGTCTTTTAACTATTTTTAATTAGTTTTTGTGTATGGCATGAGGTATGCGTCATATTTAATTTGTTTTTTTTTTACAGATGGACATCAAGTTTTGCCAGCACTATTTGTTAAAAAGACTGTCTTTTCCCCATTTAATGGACTTTGGGCCTTTGTCAAAGATCAGGTGGTCACAGGTAGATGGATTTACATCTGGATTCTTGATTCTGTTCCATTGGTCAATGTGTCTGTCACTGTACCACTACTGGGTTGTTCTGACTATCACAGTTGTCTAGTAGGTTCTGAGGTCAGGTAGCACGAGGCCACTTACTTTGTTCTTTACATCAATAATGCTTTACTTATCAGGGGCCTCTTTCCTTTCCATATAAAGTTACTATAGTTTTTCCATCTTATTAAAGAATGCTGTTGGACTCCCTTTAATGATTCTTGTAAGTTTGGTTTCGTTTTTCACAAATTCTCTTAATTTCTATTTATCTAGAAATGTCCTAATTTTGCCATCATATTTGAGAAAGAGTTTTGCAGGATATACTATTCTTGGCTGACAATTCTTTTCTTTCAAGGTTTTATATATATCTTCCCATTGCCTTCTTGCCTACATGGTTTGTGCCGAATAATCAGAGCTTAGTCTTACTGTTTCCCATTTGTATGTGACTGTTTTGTTTTTTTCTCAAACTGCTTTCAGGATTCTTTCTTTGGTTTTGGTGAGTGTGATTATGACATGTCTTGATGACTTTCTTTTGTTGTCTATCCTATATATGGTTCATTGAGCTTCTTGGATGGTCAGCTTTTCATCTTTTATGATATTAGGGAAGTTTTCTATCAGCAAATCTTCAATGATCCTCTCCATGTTTTTCATTTTCTCCCCCTGTTCTGGAACTCTGATCATGAGCGAATTTTTGCTCTTGATTGTATCTCACATAGTTCTTAGGTTTTATTCATTCTTCTTCATTCTTTTCTGATTTTTCCTCAAAGAGCATCCATAGATTTGTCTTTAGTTTCACTGATCTGTCTTCCATCGTTTTAAATTTGCTCCTAAAACCTTCTATTGTGTTGTCCATTTCTGAAATATTATTGTTTGTCTTTTGGATTTCTAATTACTGTTTTTGTATGATCTCTAATTGTTTATTTATTTTGATGTTTTCTACTTGTGTTATTTTTCTGAATTCTTCTATTGTTTTGTCTGTGTTTTCCTTGACTTTGGCTGATTTAGTTTGTGTTTTCTTGGAGAGCTCTGAATATTAGACTTTTGAATTCCCTATCATGTAGTTCCAGTACGTATTCTTCTGCTGGAAGGCCAACTGGTGCTTTATTCAGATCACTTACTGGAGCCATCTTGTCCTGGTTTTTTTATGTGTTTTGATATTATTTTCTGTCTCTGAGACATTCAGGTACTACTTTATTGATTACAGTTTTGTTTTGTCCTGCTTTTTTGTTTTGTTTAGTTATGTCTGGGCAGGTGGGTCAGATGTGCTTTGTTGCTTGCTTACCCGTGGGCACGATAGTTCTCACCACCTTGTCCTGGTGTGCAGGGCTGGTCACTCAGCTATGGTGCAGCAGGGCTGGTCCAGCAGGGTGGAGATGGGTCATTTGTCTGCAGCATGAACTGGTCTTGGGGCTGGATCAAGGCAGGTGGGTGTGTGTGGGGTCCCGAGCCAGTAGGGAAGGGGCCTAGGGTCCGGGCCAGGTCCTCTCAGGCCACAGGCAGTGGCAGAAGGGATCCAGAGCCAGTGGAAAGAGGCCTGGGGTGTGGGCTCTGTCCTCTGGTTGCTGTGGTGGGCAGCAGAAGAGACCCTGAGCCAGTAGGAAGGGGTCTGGGGTCCGGATGGGTTCCCTGGTGGCCACAGAGGGTGGCAGGAAGGATCCAGAGCCAGCAGGAAGGGGCCTGGGGTCTGGACGAGGTCCATTGGGTGCCATGGGAGGCAGAGCAGAGGAGAGAGATAGGAGGGGGAATGAAGGCACAAATGGGGGCTAGATGGAGGAGGACAATAGGGTGGGTTGGTACTCTGTATCCCAGCTGTTGTGGTTTCCATGATAGGGTTGTTATAGCTGCTGTTCACCAGAAGGTTTGGGGTTGTATGAGCATGCTCCTATGGCTACCGTGTGACAGAGTCTGGGCTTCTACCCTGAGTTGCTGTCAACAAGCATGTTCTCACTAAGTCTTGGCTGTGTCCAGGCCATACCTCTATCTCCTATTCAGAATTCTGTGGAGGTGCCTTTCTGCATGTGTGGTTGCTTTATTCCAAGATGGCAATGCTAAATCATGCCATTTGGTCAGGAACCTCCACTCTATATTTCTTCCCTGTTTTCTATCAGTTTCTTCTTCTCCGTGACTTCCAGTCTAATACTTCACCCCTTCATTTAATGTTCCGGGTTCTAAGATTGACATCTGTATCTGTTTTACCTGTTTTTTAGGGGTCTCTGTTGCAGCATGATGGCTTAGTGCATCTGACTAATCTCCCATCTTGGCTCCGCCTCCTCAATCAATGACTTCTTGATCATGACTTACACCCTTATTATATGATTATACTCAAAAGTAACATAATCAGACTATTTTGTACACATAAACAGGAGAATAAAGAAAATGAACAGAATGAAAGAAAATGAACGGAATGATATGATTTACCTGTAATTTTGGAGGACGGGTGAATGAGGCTGAAATTCATTTCTGGAAATGTCACAAGACATGCATGGTACATGCATGGGCACACTATGCCAGAACTGTTTTATTTAATTTCATCACTTACAAATATTATGTGTTATTATATTAAATGGAAAAAGGATTGAAGTTGTCAAGGATTTCATTTTACTTGGATCCAGAATCAACACTCATGGAAGCCACAGTCAAGAAATAAACAATGTATTGCATTGAGCAAATCTGCTGCAAAAGACCTTTTTAAAGTGTTCTAAAGTAAAGCTGTTATTTTGAGGACTAAGGTGCACCTGACCCAAGCCATGATATTTTCAGTGGCCTCGTATGCATGCAAAAGCTGGACAATGAATAAGGAAGACCAGAGAAGAACTGACGCCTTTTAATTACAGTGTTGGCGAATAATATTGAATATAGCATGGACTTCCAGAAGAACGAATAAATCTGTCTTGGAAGAAGTATAGCCAGAGTGCTCCTTGGAAGCTAGGATGGTGAGACTTCATCTTACATTCTTTGGTTATGTTATTAGAAAAGACCAGTCCCTGAAGAAGTCATCATGCTTGGTAAGGTAGAGGGTCATTGAAAAAGAGGAAGACCCTTGACAAGATGGATTGTCACAGTGGCTGCAACAATGCGCTCAAACATAGCAATGATTGTGAGGATGGCCCAGGACTGGGCAATTTCATTCTCTTGTATGTAGGGTCAATACGAGTTGGAACTGACTCAGTGGCACCTAACAACAACATATTTGTGGGTGTGTTATTTATGTAGGTGAATTATTTGTGAAAAAATACGATATACTTTTAAAAGTCCTTAATAAGATAATCCTGAGGGAAAGAAACATGAGGTAAAATAAAGATTTGAGATTTACTAACTTTTTAGTGGAGCCCTGGTGGTGTAGTGATGAAGAGCTCAGCTGCTAACTAAAAGGTCAGCAGTTTGAATCTACCAGCTGTTCCCTGGAAACCCCATGGGACAGTTCTACTCTGTCCTATAGAGTCACTATGAATCAGAATCTACTTGATGGCGATGGGTGTTTTTTTTTTTTTTTTAACATTGTAATAAAATCTGTACTTTCTAAATAACATTTTGTCATTTAAAAGAGAAATGATGATAATTTTAACAGTGAAAGGAGCCTGGTTGTGCAGTGGTTAAAGAGCTTGGCTGCTAACCTAAAGGTTGATTGTTTGAATCCACCAGATGCTCCATGGGAGAAAGATGTGGCAGGTGCTTCTGTATAGGTTTCAGCCTTGGAAACCCTATGGGAAAGTTCTACTCTGTTGTGTAGGTTTGCTGTGAGTCGGAATCAACCTGATGGCAATGGGTTTGAGTTTATATTTATAAAACAAAGTTCTGTAGGAATTCTACTCTGTCCTATAGGAACACTATGAGTTGGAATTGACTCGACAGCAAGGGGTTTGGTTTAATTTTATATTTCTAAACACATACACACATTCATTCATTCATTCAATACTTTTTATTCCTATGTAGACTGGCTTCCTCACTAACTTCAGTAAATCAGGAATTTAGAAAAATTCAGTTTCAGTCTTTCCATCTATTTGCAAGGCTTAACCAAACAATGTGGACTTAACTCAAAACCAAAACAAACAAACAAGAAACCAAATCCATTGTCGTGGAGTCTGTTCTGACTTCTAGTGACCCTATAGGACTGAGTAGAACTGCCCCATGGGGTTTTCAAGGAGTGCCTGGTTTATTCAAACTGTTGACCTCTTGGTTAGCAGCCATAGTTCTTAACCATTGTGCCACCAGGGCTCCACACTTAACTCAAGGCACTGAAAAAGTAATAGACAAACAGGAAAAAATACCAAGGCCTCTGTTACTAATCTCTCAGCTCTTATCTCAAGGTTGAAGAATTTCACGTTCTGATCCTTACTATTTAGAACAGTAGGATTAGCCATGAATTCAATGTCGATGATCTTACTGTATTTAGACTTGACTGCATATGGACCCTCATTTTCCATCACTGGCTCATAGTGTTTCGAGTATTGTTGTTTTAATGTGTTAAGGATGGCTTTATATCTTTTATAGTTGAGGACATTAGCCTCCCCATATTCTGTGCCTGCCACATTCTTCTCCTTCATTCCCATCAAAGCAAGCTAACTCTTACTGAGATGTGTAGTGGAAGGATATTTATCTTTGCCGTCTCATTTCAGAAGATGATTTTTGACATTACTATAAGCCAACTATTTCTCTGGCCTAATCACAAAGACTCATCCTGGTTGGCCTACTTTTCATTGCACACCTTAATCCAAACATATCCTCTGAACCCAGTACATTAATATCATTATGATTCACATTTTCAGGTATTAGGTAAGAGTAGGAAGAGAGAGGAAAAAGTAAGTGTAATATTATGTAGAGGGGAAAATCCTTCAATAAATAGACATGATAGTTCATTCACTTTTCCTTATTCCATTGAGAGTTAGATAACCAGAAACAGAAATTTAGGTAATTTCCTCTCTCAATTATCATTAATATATTTGTATCATAACTAGGGTAGATATTACTATTTTATTATAAACAGGGAATAGGTGACACAAGTCACTATACAAATTCCCAAAGTCACGCAATAAGTGGTGGACCTGTAACTCAATTCTAAGTGTTATGATTCTAATTTTTGTATAATTTCTACTGTTCTATTGACTTTGTAACATCATAACCATCTTCTCTTCGGAGTCCTTGAGTGGTAAAAACAGTTAATACATTCAACTACTAACGAAAGATTGGAGGTTAAAGTCCACCTTGGAAGAAAGACCTGGTGATTTACTTCAGAAAGGGCAGACGTTGACAACTCTGTGGAACACAGTTCTACTCTGACACACAAGGGGTCACCAGGAGTTGGAGTTGAGTTGATGGCAGCTAGCTGCTTATCTTCTCTTCAGAGTATAATAGTCAAAATAGATTTCAGTGGATGAGTGCAAATTTAGCTGAAAATGTGAATACATTTAAATATAATGTTTAACATTATATGTATAAAGTGTAATCTTCTCCATGCTCTCATAGTTCTTTATGCATACTTTTATCAGTAGACTTCTTATATTATGTTTACATTATAGCTTTATAACATGATTTCTCTCACATACTGTGAGCTT
Source organism: Dugong dugon (assembly GCA_030035585.1). Lineage (NCBI taxonomy): Eukaryota > Metazoa > Chordata > Mammalia > Sirenia > Dugongidae > Dugong > Dugong dugon. The sequence goes on from CM057465.1 coordinate 51,422,691, forward strand.
CCTTAGGCAATAATTTTATCTTATTCATCTTTGTAATCCCAGCCCTTTGCATGGAGGCAGATACAGAGTAGATGCTCAATAAATGTTTGTTGTTGCTGTTGTTATTGTTAGGTGCCATCGAGTCAGTTTGAACTCATAGTGACCCTCTGTACAGCAGAACGAAACACTGCCTGGTCCTGCACCATCCTTACAATCATTGCTACGCTTAAGCCTATTGTTGCAGCCACAGTGTCAACCTATCTCCTTGAGAGTCTTCCTCTTTTTTGCTGACCCTCTGCTTTACCAAGCATGATGTCTTTTTCTAGTGACTGATCCCTCCTGATAACATGTCCAAAGTTCATGAGACAAAATCTCACCATCCTTGCTTCTAAGGAGCATTTTGGCCATACTTCTTCCAAGACAGATTTGTTCTTTCTTCTGACAGTCCGTGGTATATTCAATATTCCTCCCCAACACCATAATTCAAATAAATTCTTCTTCAGTCTCCCTTATTCATTGTCCAGCTTTCTCATACATCTGAGGCAGTTGAAAACACCATGGCTTGGGTTACGCACACCTTAGTCCTCAATGACATCTTTGCTTTTTAACACCTTGAAGAGGTATTTGGCAGCAAATTTGCCTAATTTAATACACTGTTTGATTCAGCAACAGATTCAGCACTCAGGCAGGACCTAGGACCTAGGACGCAGGTTCATACGAACCAGATACCATTCTAGGAAATGAACTCTCGAGGACTATCCAAAACCGAAAGAAATACAACAGAGAATCAGAGCAGTCAATCGATGGATGACAACAACATCAAAACAATGAAAGAGGGAATAAACGGCATAAGTATAGAACCTTCTAATGCAGAGGAAGGCAAGGCGATACCAAGTAAGGGTAGACTGCTTCAAATTTAGAAAAATAACGGTAAAATTCATGGTAACCACAAAGAAAGTTAACAAACCAACTCATAAAAATAAAGATGAAAAATATAAAATCTCAACAAAAACAAAACCTACAAAAACAAAAGAAATGAACACAAAATCCACAAACAAAAGTAACTCAGCACAAGAGAGTAAGAATAACAAAGAAAACTTCAGCACCACAAAAAAAAGCACTACAAAATGACAGCAACAAACTCACATCTATCAATAATTACACTGAATGTAAATGGACTCAATGCACCCATAAAGAGACGGAGAGTGTCAGAATGGATAAGAAAACAGGATCCATCAATATGCTGTCTATAAGAGACACAACTTAGAAACAAAGATGTGAATTTATTAAAAATCAAAGCTTGGAAAAAAATATATCAAGCTAACAACTACCAAAAAAGAGCAGGAGTGGCAATTGTAAACTAAGATAAAATAGACTTTAAAACAAAATCTACCATAAAAGACAAAGAAGGACACTATATAATGATTAAGGGGAGGATCCACCATGAAGACATAACCATAATAAATCTCTATGCACCCAATGACAGGGCTCCAAAATACATAAAACAAACTCTAACAGCACTGAAAAGAGAAATTGACAGTTCCACAAAAATAGTAGGAGACTTCAACACACCACTCTCAGTAAAGGACAGAACAACTAAGAAGAAACTCAGCAAAGATACAGAAGACCTAAAGGGCACAATCAACCAAATGGACCTCATAGACATATTTGTAACAATGCATCCAACTGCTGGAAAGTACACATTCTTTTCCAATGCACATGGAATGTTCTCCAGAATAGACCACATCTTAGGCCACAAAGCAATCCTCAACAAGATCCAAAACGTTGAGATAATTCACAGTATCTTCTCTGACCACAATGCCATCAACTTAGAAATTAACACTAGAAAGAGCAAGGAAAAAAAATCAACTACATGGAAACTGAATAATACCCTGCTTACAGATCAGTGGGTAATAGAAGAAATCAGAGATGGAATCAAAAAATTCCTAGAATCAAATGAGAATGAAAACACATCATACCAAAACCTTTGGGACACAGCAAAGGCAGTCCTCAATTTATAGCAATAGATGCACATATCAAAAAAATAGAAAGGACAATATCAAAACATTAACTACAGAACTCAAACAAATAGAAAGAACACAGCAAAAAAAAAGCCTACAACCACCGGAATAAAGGAAATAGTAAAGATCAGAGCAGAAATCAATGAAATAGAGAACAGAAAAACAATAGAAAGAATCAACAAAACCAAAAGTTGGTTCTTTGAAAGAATCAACAAAATCGACAAACCACTGGCCAGACTGACAAAAGAAAAACAGCAGAGGGCACAAATAACCCAAATAAGAAATGAAATGGGGGACATTACAACAGACCAACTGAAATAAAAAGGATTATAACAGAATATTATGATAAACTATACTCCAACAAATTTGAAAACCTAGAGGAAATGGATAAATTTCTAGAAACACACGGCCTACCAAAACTACAACAAAGTGATATTGAAAATCTGAACAGACCCATAACAGGAGAAGAGATTGAAAATGTAATAAAAAAAACTCCCAACCAAAAAAAGCCCTGTCCCAGATGGCTTCACTGGAGAATTCTACAAAACATTTACAGAAGAGCTTGTACCAGTTCTACTCAAGCTATTTCAGAGCATAGAAGAGGAAGCAACACTTCCAAATTCATTCTATGAAGCCAGCATAACGCTGATACCAAAACCAGGCAAAGACATCACAAAAAAAGAAAATTACAGACCAATACCTCTCATGAATATAGATGCAAAAATTCTGAACAAAATTCTAGCCAATAGAATTCAGCATCATATCAAAAAAATAATACATCAAGACCAAGTAGGATTCATACCAGGTATGCAAGGATGGTTTAACATTAGAAAATCAATCAACGTAATCCACCACATAAATAAAAGGAAAGAAAAGAATCACATGATCATCTCAATTGACGCAGAAAAGGCATTTGACAAAGTCCAACACCCATTCCTGATAAAAATTCTCAATAAAATAGCTATAGAAGGGAAATTTCTCAACATATTAAAGGGCATCTATGCAAAACCAACAGCCAACATCATTCTTAATGGAGAGAGGTTGAAAACATTCCCCTTGAAAACAGGAACAAGACAAGGATGCCCTTTATCACCACTCGTATTTAACATTCTGCTGGAAGTTCTAGCTAGAGCAATAAGGCAAGAGAAAGAAATAAAGGGCATCCAAATTGGTAATGAAGAAGTTAAACTGTCCCTGTTTGCAGATGATAGGATACTATACGTAGAAAACCCTAAAGACTCCACGAGAAATCTACTGGAACTAATAGAAAGATTCAGCAGAGTAGCAGGATACAAGATAAACATTCAAAAATCAGTTGGATTCCTATACACCAGTAAGGAGAACGATGAAAAGGAAATCAGGAAATCAATACCATTTTCAATAGCCCCTAAAAAGATAAAATACTTAGGAATAAATCCGACCAGGGATGTAAAAGACCTATACAAATAAAACTACAAAACACTATTGTATGAAACCCAAAGGGATCTACATAAATGGAAAAACATACCATGCTCATGGATAAGCAGACTCAACATTGTGAAAATGGCAATTCTACCCAAAGCAATTTACAAATACAAAGCAATCCCGATCCAAATACCAGCAACATTCTTCAAAGAGATGGAAAAACTAATCATTAACTTTATATGGAAAGGGAAGAAGCCCCGAATAAGCAAAGCACTACTGAAGAAGAAGAATAAAGTTGGAGGACTCACACTACCTGACTTGAGAACCTACTATACAGCTACAGTAGTCAAAACAGTCTGGTACTGGTACAATGACAGATACATTGACCAATGGAACAGAATTGAGAATCCAGATTTAAATCCATCCACCTACGGTCACCTAATCTTCGACAAGGGCCCAAAGTCCATGAAATGGGGAAAAGACAGTCTTTTTAACAAATGGTGCTGGCAAAACTGGATATCCATCTGCAAAAAAATGAAACAGGACCCATACCTCACACCATATACAAAAACTGCTTCAAAATGTATCAAAGACCTGAATATAAAGCCTAAAAGTATAAAGTTCATAGAAGAAAAAATAGGACCAACATTTCAGGCCTTAATACATGGCATTAACCGGATACAAACAATAACCATCAATGCACAAAACCCAACAGATAAGCTAGATAACTGGGATCTTCTAAAAATCAAACACCTATGCTCTTCCAAAGACTTCACCAAAAGAGTCAAAAGAGAACCTACAGATTGGGAAAAAATTTTTGGACAGTACAAGTCAGACAAAGGTCTAATCTCCATAATCTACAAGAAATCCAACACCTCTACAACAAAAAGACAAATAAACCTATCAAAATATGGGCAAAGGAAATGAACAGACACTTCACCAAAGAAGACATTCAAATGGCCAACAGACACATGAGGAAATGCTCGCGATCACTAGCCATTAGAGAAATGCAAATTAAAACCACAATGAGATAGCATCTCACCCCGGCATTACTGGCACGAATCAAAAACACTGGAAATAACAAATGTTGGAGGGGCTGCGGGGAGATGGGAACTCTTATGCACTGCTGGTGGGAATGCAAAATGATACAACCGTTTTGGAAAATAATATGGCGTTTCCTCAGAAAGCTAGAAATAGACATACCATTTGATCCAGCAATCCTACTCTTAGGAATATATCCTAGAGATATAAGAGTCGTCACTCGAATAGACATATGCACACCTATTTTCATGGCAGCATTGTTCACAATAGCAAAATGATGGAAACAACCTGGATGCCCATCAACAGACGAATGGATACACAAACTATGGTACATACACACAATGGAGTACTATGCAATGAGAAAGAACAACAATGAATCTGTGAACCATCTCATAACATGGATGAAACTGGAGGACATTATGCTGAGTGAAATAGGTCAATCACAAAAGGGCAATTATTGTATGAGACCTCTATTGTAAAAACCCATGAAAAAGTTCACACACAAAATGTAACAATCCTCGTTGGTTACCAGGGATGGGAGGGGTGGGGGGGGTGGAAATACTAAATAGGCAATAGAAAAGTGGTATCTTGGGTGAAAAGTGAGACAGTACACAATACAGGGGAAACTAACACAACCTGTACAAGGAAAGGTCATGGAGGCCCCATGGACACATCCAAACTCCCCGAGGGACTGAGTTGCTGGGCGGAGGGCTCTGGGGACCATGGTCTCGGGGAACATCTAGCTCAATTGGCATGACACTAATTATAAAGATAATGCTCTACATTCTACCTTGGTGAGTAGTGTCTGGGGTCTTAAAAGCCTGTGAGCAGCCATCTAAGATTCTCCACTGGTCTCATCCCTTCGGGAGCAAGGGAGAATGAAGAGAACAGGATACAAGGAAAAGATTAGTCCAAAGGACTAATTGTCCACAGCTACCAAGGCCTCCACTGGACTGAGTCCAGTACTGCTAGATGGTGCCCGGCTACCACCGCTGACTGCTCTGACCAGGATCACAACAGAGGGTTCTGGACAGAGCTGGAGAAGGATGTAGAGCATAATTCGCACTCACAAAAAAAAAAGACCAGATTTACTGGCCTAAAGGAGACTGGAGAAACCCTGAGAGTATGGCCTCCAGACACCCTTTTAGCTCAGTGGTGAAGTTACCTCCGAGTTTCACTGTTCAGCCAGGGAGTGGACAGCCCGGTAAAACCAAATGAGACTAACGAGGTACGGGAGTCCAGTGACAAGGGCCAGAAGGCAGAAGGGGAGAAGAAAGCTGATGATAGGGAACCCAAGGTTGAGTAAGGATATTTTTGATGTGTTGTGAGATTGTTAACCATTGTCATAGGGCAACATTTGTAGAAAGTGTTAAATGAGAAACTGTTTTGTTCTGTAAGCCTTCATCTTAAGTGAGAATAACAGCACAATTGGAAGAGCGTAGTCAATGTCACTGAACTGTGTATGTAGAAATTTTTGAAACGGTGTATCTTTGGCTAAGTGTATTTTCACCAAAAAAAAAAAAAAAAAAAAGAAAGGTTAAGAATTTAGAGGGTTAAAATGTTGTGGGGTTGTTAACCAATGTCATAAAACAACATGTGTACTACTGATTTATGAGAAACTATTTGTTCCATAAGCCCTCACCTGAAGTACAATAAAATATATATAAAAAAAAATAGTATTTTCATTTGAGAACATGGATTTTTAAAGGACAGAAATTTGAGTTTGTTAGTCTGAAACATAATGAAAATGCTCAAGATAATGAAGGATATTCTTAATAACCCAAATCATTGGTAGTCGTTAAAGACATGACGCTATTCACAATGGAAATAGCACCACACCACCATGACTGGTCAATCAGAAGTGAGCTGCAGCAGTCAGTCTATGAAAGTACAGTCTTTAGACGCTTTTTTAAAATATATACTTTATTATAGAGAAGAAAATGGACCCACATTGGTTTTTTTTTTTTTTTTCATGATTGAGTGATATGATCAAGTGGTTTACATGACTTAAATTTAAATATCAATCATGCAATTTTTAAAGAAAACCTACCATACTACTTTCAACTTCAAACTACAAAACAATCTGGGCAAGGAGCGAATATAAAAAACACAAACAATAAATATTGCTAGAAGAGTACTTCAAACTCTCTCTGAGAAATGTCTTGGAAAAATGAAACATATGGGGATAGGAATGAAGGGATTGGTGATTCTAGGGCAAATAAATTTTAGTTAAAAAATAAGGAGCCAAATGTAAACAGATTCTCCTATCAACTGACATATTGAAATAACGGGTCCTATTTAAGACATATAAAGCAGCATTTTACAATATGTTAAGAGTTAAAATTTAATCTATTTGTTATAGTTAGAAGAAAGCAGAACTTTGGCAATATTATTTATCTTTGATTACTGTACTTATCAATATGTTGTCTATGAAAATAAACCTATTATTCAATTCATCCATGGCCAAATGACTGATGTTTCAGAGGAGTTTTCAGAAATTAGACTTACAGGCTGCAAATCTCAGCTTTGCCACCTACAAGCAGAGAAAAGTTTAGTATGTTACTTATCAACTTTGGGGAAAACAGAGAATTTCCTGATACTCAATATTGGATCACAAGATGTTTTTGCTTATTATTATTATATTTGTTTTATATTTCTGTGTGGGAAGAGGTATTAAATGAGATAAATCAGGTGAAAAGCTCAATTAAGCACAGTACTTAGGAATAAAAAACACTAAGTTTTTTAGCTGTGGTTATTACCATTGAAGCATATTTTCAACAGCCTGTAAATTTATCCATGTACTTATTATCAATAATGGAAAATTGTATAAGTAAATGGGCAATTGGGCCAGTCAAAATGGGGGAATTGCTAGTCTGCCTAACCTGGCAGACTCTAGAGGCATTGCAAATTACTGCATCATTCCTTGGAATATTGCTCCTTCAAAGTTTGCACCTTGATTTCTTGAGGTATTAATGAGACGATAAAACGATCAATTTTATTAAAAGCAATGGTTTGAAAGTATGTGTTTCCAGGCAAATTTGTAGTGAAATGGAGCAGGCATTTTAAAATACATTTTACTTCACAGCATACAGATGTAAGCTTGCTTTGTTGGGAACAGTCCTAGTCCTAGTCACAGTTTTCAAACTCAGTGTAGCACCACCAATTTTCTATACAGAAGAAAAACTTTCTGAAAAAAAATGAACAACCTTGTGTGTGAATTAATTCATTCTTTATCTTCAGCTTATGAGCAATTGATTTAGTGGATTGTTGTTCATTTCTGAGTGTTCTCAATCAACAACCATAAGGTACAATGTGGATATTTTTATTGTGTTTGACAAACCTGTGGCAATCAAAACTGGATAGTTGGATACACTAACATGGTCTTTGAGACTATGAGTTACCTGAAACACTTTATGTGTGATGAAAATTAAATCATGAATGATATAATAAAAATCATCAATCTTTCATTACTAAAAATGTCCCTAAGACAGAAAAACAAACTGATCAGTGGATAAGAAACATTTTTAGTTTATTATACTACACAAACAACTTGGACTCTGAGTAAGAAGATAAGCCAGCCTGAAAATCATTGCATTAAGTGTTTGGCTGCTAACCAAAAGTTCAGCAGTGTGAATCCACCAGCTGCTCCTTGGAAACCCTATCGAACAGTTCTACTCTGTCTTATAGCATCGCTATGATTCGGAATCAACTTGACGGCAATGGGTTAAACACCACATTAGCATCATTCATTCTGGACATCTCTTCTTGGTAAGTATACTGAGAAATTTGAAAAATAATAAATTTTTATTTTAGCCACTGTTTATGTGACTCTAGTTTTGTAAAATAGTGTTAAACCAAGGCAAAGGGAAGAAATTCACTAGATGCTGCACTTTGTAGGCCAAGTTAACCAAAACCCAAACCAAACCTGTTGCCACCAAGTCTATTCTGACTTTTAGGGTCGCTTTATAGATAACACAACCAAACCCATTGTCTTGGTTTCACACTATTTTTGTAAAACTAGAGTCACATAAACAGTGGATGAAATAAAAATTTATTATTTTCAAGTTTGTAAGGATACTTACCAAGGAGAGATGTCCAGAATTATGCTAATGAGCTGCTTAGATGCGATAATTTTCAGGTTGGTAGGCCAGTTTAGAACTCTTCAATTAAGTGGATTTGCAATCCCTCAGAATGGATATACATCTTAAGCCATGATTAATGGAAAAGAAATCAAAGTCGTCAATGATTTCATTCTACACAAGTCAACAAATGTCCATGGAAACAGTAGCCAAAAAATCAAAAGATGTATTGCGTTGGGAAAATCTTCTGCAAAAGACCTCTTTAAAGTTTTCAAAAGCAAAGATATCACTTTGATGATCAAGGCAGTCTTGACCCAGGCCATAGTATTTTTAATCACCTCATATGCATGCAAAAGTTGGACAATGAAAAAGCAAGACAGAAGAATTGCCACATTGAAACTCTGCTGTTGGCAAATGAAATATTGACTATAACATGGACTGCCAAAAAGTGAAGAAATTAGTCCTAGAAAAACTACAATCAAAATACTCCTTAGAAGCAAGAATGGCAAGACTTCGACTCCCTTATTTTGGATAAGCATCAGGAAAGACCAATCACCAGAAAAGACATCATGTTTGGTAAAGTAGAGGGCCAATGAAAACTAGGAAAACCATCAATGAGGTGGATTGACACAACAGCTGCAAAAATGCATTCAAACATGACAATGGTGCAGGACCAGACAACATTTCTTTCTGTTAAACCTAAGCTCACCATGAGTCAGAGCTAATGGATGGGAACCATCAACAAAAATAACTCAGCTTCTTATCTAATGATTAAAAAAGAAGAAGAAAGAAAAAAAAAATAAGAAGAGAGAGAGAAGTAGAATGTATTTAGTTTTTGCAAGTAGGTAAATAATTTTTATATTAAAATAAGCCCACATGACCCAATTTTTTCCTGGATTCACTAAGCTGACTAAGCTGTACTTCCATGAACATCCAAAATATGATGTAGGAATCCCTGCCCATGTTTAGGTCAACTCAGAGTGTCCTCCAGTTGCTTCTGAGAGTTCCTCAGCATGCTATATCACATATGCTCAGAAAAATGTCCATATACTATTTTGTTCTGAACTTTCCTATAAGCAGACATACCATTGTTTCTAACAATAATGAGATTACCACTATGTAGGAACCGCTATCTAAGGATCACTGTGAACTAACAGGCAGCAGCTGCACTCTCCTTTATTATTCCAATGGACACTGTTTCTTGTTCCCTCATGGTGCAACTAATTCCAGACTCAACATGCAAAAGTATTTTACTAAAGGTTCAGGGATAATAGATAAGAGAAGGAGATCATTCAGGAGACTCCCCTTTGCTATATAAAGCTATGTTGAAAGCCTATATGTTCATTCTCAGTATCAATGATAAAATAATACTCTGCTGAACCTCTCACCTGCACCTGCATACCAGGAACCAACTCCTTTACCACTGAGAAAGCTCCAATGATATTTGGTCTTTTGTCTCCAGACTCAAGGGTCACAAGACCCAGAGAGAAGAAAATGTCTCTTTCTCCAATCTAAAGTCCAATAGTCTTATTCTAACTTTTGTTTAAGGACAACTGTTTCTTAGGCTATTTGACAGATGTGTGCTCCTTATCCCCAAGGCAAGTCCACTCAACCTTAAATGGGAGTGTGTTTTCATATTTTTTTGCATAATATAGTAATAGAATGTAGGAGGATGCCATTGCATCAATGACTCAAAAAAGTCAAGCCCAGCATTTCTATTATTTTCTTAAATGCCTTTTCATGATCACTAAATGACTGTATCAGATGCAGAATCATATCTACATATTGAACAATATAGGAAGCATCAAAAAAAGATGGAAGGAATACACAGAGTCACTGTGCCAAAAAGAATTAGTTGGCATTCAACCATTTCAGGAGGTAGCATATGATCAAGAACCAATGGTACTGAAGGAAGAAGTCCAAGCTTCACTGAAGGCACTGGTGAAAAACAAAGCTCCAGGAATTGATGGAATATCATCTGAGATGTCTCAACAAACAGATGCAGTGCTGGAGATGCTCACTGGTCTCTGCCAAGAAATTTGGAAGACAGCTACCTAGCCAACTGACTGGAAGATATCCATATTTGTGCTTGTTCTAAAGAAAGGAGATCCAACAGAATGTGGAAATTATCGAAAAAGTAAAATGCGGTGGTAGCAGTACATTGACAAGAAACTGCCAGAAATTCAAGCCGGATTCTGAAGAGTATGTGAAATGAGGAATATCACTGTTGATGTCAGATGGATGTTGGTTGAAAGCAGAGAATACCAGAAAGATATTTATCTGTGTTTTATTGACTATGGAAAGGCATTCTACTCTGTGGATCATAACACATTATGGATAACATTGTGAAGAATGGAAATTCCAGAACACTTAACTGTGCTCATGCAGAACCTGTACATAGACCAAGAGGCAGTTGTTCCAACAGAGCAAGGGGATACTGCATGGTTTTAAATCAGGAAAGGTATGCATCAGCATTGTATCCTTTCACCATACTTCTCCAATCTATATGTTGAACAAATGATCCAAGAAGCTGTACTATATGAAGAAGAACATGACGTCAAGGTTGGATGAAGACTCATTAACAACCTGCAATGTGCAGATGACACAACCGTGCTTGCTGAAAGGGAAGAGGACTTGAAGTACTTACTGATGAGAGTCAAAGACTACAGCCTTCAGTATGGATTGCACTGCTACATAAAGAAAACAAAAATTCTCACACTTGCATCAATATGCAACATCACGATAAACGGAGAAAAGATTGAAGTTGTCAAGGATTTCATTTTACTTGGATCTACAACCAACATCCATGGAAACAGCAGTCAAGAAATCAAAGGAGGTATTGCCTTGGGCAAATCTGCTGCAAAAGACCTCTTTAAAATGTTGAAAGGCAAAGATGTCACTTTGAGGATTAATGTGTGCCTCACCCAAGCCATGGTATTTTCAGTCACCTTATATGCATGTGAAAGTTGGACAATGAACAAGGAAGACTGAAAAAGAATTGATGCCTTTGAATTATGGTGTTGATGAAGATATATTGAATATACACATCTGTTTTGGAAGAAGTACAGCCAGAATGCTCCTTAGGAGCAAGGATGGTGAGACTTCGTCTCAAGTACTTTGGACATGTTGTCAGGAGTGACAAGTTCCTGGAGAAGGATATTATGCTTGGTAAAGTAGAGGATCAGCAAAGGGAAGAAGACCCCCATGAGATGGATTGACACAGTGGCTGAACAATGCTGTCAAGCATAACAAAGATTGTGAGGATGATACAGGACCAGGCAGTGTTGCATTCTCTTTTACATAGGGTCACTAGGGGTCAGAGCTGAATTTATGGTACCTAACAATAACAACAACATGCTCGTTACTCTCAAAGCAAGTCCACTTATTCTTAAATGAGTTTGGTTTCATATTTTTTACATAATATAGTATTAGAAAGTAGGAGGATGTTATTGTGTAAATGAATCAACAATGTCAAGCCCAGCATTTCTGTGATTCTCTTAACTGCCTTCTCATGGTCACTAAATGACTGTCTCAGATCCAGAATCATGTCTACATTTAAGGTGGGAAGATGTGGGGAATAGGAAATTATGTCTCTTATATTAGAAGAGAAAGCACAGTTCCAGAAGACGCACCAAGAAGCCTTCTGCTTATGTCATATTGACCAAAAAAAAAAAAGCATATTTTTTATAGAGTATCTTCTAAATATATAATTCAGAAAAATACTTCTTTTTTTCTGGCAAGGGGAACATAATCTACAAAGACACAACTCTGACTACAAAGGGAATTGTTTCTTATTTTATGTTGCCAAGAATGGGATTTGTTCCTTAGTGATGCAAACACTGCCATTTCAGAGGAATGTATTGAATTTTATGACTAAAAGCTGCATTAAAATGATTTTAATAATACAAGAGAACAGTCTTCTTCAGAATTGAATTCATATTCTACCTCTATTGGCATCAAAGCTTTTAATGTAAGCTTGGCACGCTTCTTTACTGTTTATTTTGTTTCTTTCCATAATGGTTTTAAAGACTGATCCTAAATTCCAGGGAGAGGACCAAGTTGTTTTGTAAAATACAGTTCAAACTCTGCACATTTTAAAGCTAAACTAAAAAAACATTCACATGGTTGATAATAGACCATGCAGCTCCGTATTGTATAGATGAGTTTGGTAGGAGTGGGGGTCAAGTCAGAGCTGAATCACAATGCTGACAAGGTCTCATTGTGATGGTGTTGCCCCTGCAAAGTTATTGCTTCCACATGTTTTTACTCTAGTTGTAAGGTAAACATCTGCACAATCATTACTTACATGGCACTACATATTTGTTTAGGAATGATTAAAATTTCTGTTCAGTAATGAGAGAAATTTTCAAACAGAGCAGAAGTTACTTAAGGTGAGCTTTATCATATCAGAAGATTTAGGGGAAAGAGGATTAATGTAGAGAACAGTGTGTGATATGGTGGAGGGTGGAGGGTCTACTGAGGGTATGTAGACTATAAGGTCATAAGGGTGCATAAAGATGGAGAGAAAAGAGTCACATGATAGTGGGGCCAATTGGGTAATCTATAATAACCATGGACCCATAGGCAAAAATAATCGAATTGTTAAGGCTGTGATAAAAACAGTGTGAACTGGTAAATATACCCTCTCTTCAGATTTCTGATATATATTTTGCTTTATTTTCTTCTAAATGTTGCTATAATATTATTCTTTTAACCTATAACACTACTGGAATATGTCTTGAGTGTGGAATTCAGTAAGGATATAAAATGGTTATTCTTCTTCTCAAATAATTTATATTTCCTCCTTTATCATAAATAAATAATTATGCAGTAATAAATGTTTCTGTATAAGAAAACAGAACAAAGCAGATAGAGGTAATAATAAAGACTTTTGCATAAGAAGTTTCCAGAGCGTTAGAAAAACATAATAAAATGAAAAAATTCTGAGTGTGGAGACTAAAAACATTAACATGTTTCTAGGACAAAAGAATCAGAGTATCTACCTTGAAACATGTCTGTTAAAATTTTAAATGTTAAAAATAAAGAATTCTGAAAGGATCCAAATAAGGGAAATAAATTTTCTCCCAACCTTATTGCTAACTAAAGTAAGGTTGGCAAGAGACTTCAGTAAAATAGTAAACTTTATAAGACAGAAAAACAATTTCCTTAGAGTTTTAAGGGGGGAAATACTGTAACCTAATAGTTCTGTAGCTACCTACGTTGTCTTTTCTGAAAAATTAAAAGGTTTGGATTAGGCAAGTTGTAGAAGAAAAGGTATAAGGTAGTGAATATGAAACTTATTAAACATGAAAAGTTAAGTTGCTAAAATTATACCGTAAGTGAGAAAACTGTTGATGCTGATAAGTTCAGACGTGAACATTTATTCATTCATTCAATACAAATTGAATACTTACTATATGCTGAATACTTGAAATAAAGCAGTTGGTCTCCTTGCTTACAACTATGAGGCCAGAAGCAGGGGTACAAAGATAGCCTCCAATTCCATATGTCTAAATGTTTAAAATTTTCTTTGATTTAAAAAGTACTTTGATAAATATACTTTCATAACAACAGAGTAAAAAAATGTATATGTTAAATTATGATTTTTATTTGACTGAAAATCAGTAAAATATAAAAAATGATTGATTTTAATTATTATTATATATATTTTTGTGCTGTGTGGTTAAGCCAGTAGTATTTGATTTATGGGGATATAATTTATAAATTATTATATATTTATTCAGTAACATTCATTTTTCTTGTCTCTACTATAAAAAAAATCAATAATTGCATTCTTATCTAAATGTTTACATTTGTGTTCTATTGATAATATGTCAAATTAAACAACCTTTCTTGAGTCTTTGTAGTCCTTGGTTACTTTTTTTTATTAATTTCAACTTGGAGTACCTTTGACTACTAAAACAGAGGCAAATAAAATTGTGAATAATTTTTTTAAAGCAAACAAACCTAGAAACTAACAATAAATTTTACATACTATTTTTAAAGATTGAAATGACGTTTCATGAAATAAATTATTTTTATTAGACAATATGTTACAAAATTGTTAATTTTATTGCATAAATTATTCTCACTTGTATATTAGTTTTTACTGCCTCAAAAACAGTATATAGATCTAAGAGGTAATGCAAAGAATAGGTGTTATGTTTCATGAATGTTACATCTGGAATTACATATATTCAATTTTAAGAGTAAAATGAATTATTTAATATTGTAAAATATTCTTCAGGTACTCTGTGCAACTGTTGAGAGAATGACACTAATTCATGAGTATCTCTGGGACTGTAAATTAGAAAGAAAAAGAAGCAAGAACAGTCATCATTACTGTGAAATGATACTTCATTTTATGCAAGAAAAAATGTATTGCATTCTTGTTGGCTGAGAGGGAGGATTTCACAAGTTAATTAAATTAACTTGATCTTTCCCTTACCTAAGCATTTTTATCACTCAAATTTTCCCCACATTCAAAAGTAGTATCTAGCTCTGATGAAGGTAATGACATGCACCATACATCTTCACAGCATTAAAATGCAAGTGATGTTGAGGAACATTTTTCTGAAGCATGAACTGTTTCAGTCATGAGAAAGTAAGTTGAGGATTATGGATTACATTATATCAGCACTGTGTGCTATATCCCATGTGTCAAAATCTGTAAAGAATCTGAGATTTTACCCTACTTGAACATTAATAAGTTAGCCTTCTACAGTTTCATAAATGCTGGCAGCAGACATGAGACTCTTGGATCAGAGACAAGCAATTTTATTACTCATGACCTAGCAGGCAGCATAAGCTTCATGTTCACTCATCTCACTCATGTGATGAGGAGCAGCCCAAGTGACTGTTGTACATGCAGTGTGTCACAGCTGAGAAACCCAAGTTAGGAAAATCTCATTCCTTTAAGGAGGATGTTATCAAACCTGCGCAACATTTGTCCTGTTGGGAAGCCATACTTCTATTATCCTGCTCGGGAAACAAATTTGTCTTCTGCCCCAGAATGAGATGCTGTATCTATCTCCTAATATTGTTCACTATAAAAATATCCTTAAAAAGATAGCCCAGAACAAAAGCTGTCAACGCCTCTTCACAAAACATGTAGAAATGCAAATGAATTGTCTCCCAACAGAAGTCCCTATAGTCTTTAATAAATGTGTTTTGTGTTTCCTCGTGATATTTAGGGCCTTATAAACTGTAGGACACAAAGCAGAGGCCTCTTTTGCCTGGATCAATGGATGGTGCTTTTACAGAAATGAACAACACAAAGTCTTATTTCATGTAGCTTATGTTCTAGTGGTAGGGACTACCATTAAAGGCAATAAAGTGCATAATACAAAGTCAGACAGAAAAATAAAGCAGGGCAAGGAAATAGAAGTGGACGTTAGACTGGGTGAAGTGGGTGAATAGCTACCTTAGAAAGGGTGAGTAGGAAAATCCTCACTGAAAAAAACACCTCTGAGCAGAGACCTAAATGAAATGTGGGAGAGGGCTATGCAGACATTTCAAGAAAGAGTGTTCCATGCAGATGAAATAATGTATACAAAGTTTGTAAGGCAGGGGCCTGCTTGTCATAGTTGAGGTATAATAATGGGTTCAGTGTGGCTGAGATGGATGGGGAGACCAGTTTAGGTACACTGCAATAGTCGAAAAAACTTGATCTGACAGTAATGATGGTAATAATTCTAGATATATTTTAAAATTACAGCCAACAGGATTGGTGATGGATTGAATGCGAGATATGAGCAAGAGAAAAACTGAGGATGAGCCCAAGAATTTTGGATGTAGCAATATGAGAATGGGTGAGAGAGATTGTGGAGGAGTAGACTTTTTAAGGGAAGATAAAAAGTTTCAGTTTTGGACATGTCAAGTTTGATCTTGAGGTTTAGTTATCCAAAAAGTTTGAGCTTTAGTTAACCAAAAAGAGACTTTGCCAAGGAGTTGGAGAAGCAACAAGGGCTTCCTAACAGGGTAGGTAAGAATGACTATAAATTGCAATTTGAAAGATTACAATATACTTGTGTTAATAATGTCAAAGAGTAAGACCTTATACTCTGTTAAAGTAAAGCAAAGAGATTTTTTGAGGGTTCAGAAACAGATCAAACTGGGGAGATGCTCAGTTTAAAACTGAAACTAAATGCTCCAAGGTGGTGCAGTTACAGAGGCGTATTTATAAGGTAAAATCAGGAACCAAAAATACACAATTTCTGATAGGTGTTTGGTGATTCAGGGAAATGGAAAGTGGGATATCTTGAAGCTGGCTTAACATGATTGGTTTAAAGAGTATACGTGTGCTTTGTTTATTAGTTACCACTTGGTGATATATGTGCTTTATTGATTAATTACTACTTGGAACTGTAGGGGGTTTACAGGATGGTTACAAAATAATCACAGGACACTTCTTTACACTAACAGAGCTTTCTTGTACAATGTGGTTCCTGGGCTTGGCTTGCATAGCTTTGTTACAAAGAAAATAATTTCTTAGATACAACATTAAGTCTGTACAAAGGTTGATTTCTTACTGGTGAATAAAGAATAGCATTTGGTTACAAAGAAAAACAGTTCCTTAGATACCAGATTAAGTCTGTACAAAGGTTAGCTTCTTACAGTAGAGCAAGCTTTTCAAAATGGGGTTTGAGTTCAGACTCAGAGGCAATCTTCTTTTCGTCACGTCAAGTGCCCCAAAGAGTTTAATTTTAAGGTGCTCTTTCTCAATAAGATAAGTTAGAATGTATTTAAAGAGTAATTCGAGGTTTGAAATAAATTTCCCAGAAATTTTTTGAGATAGATCTTTGAGATAAGTACATCTTGAAGATATATTAATGTCAAGTTCCTGTTCTGAAGTGTTGACGAATCCATAAATTAATTACAAATTCATACTGAGGAAGATATGACGTTAGATTCGTTTCTAAAGGCCTGACTCAGAAAGCCATTCAAGGAAAATAAATCTCAGTAAGTGAGCAGTGAAACTCAGAAAAAGAAAAAGCATGTACAAATGTTACATTCATTTTTAGTCATATATGCTTGAAAATTTACACGCATTAGTCATTTAGCTTTGCTTTAAAATATACACTTTGATGATTTCTTCTGTTAGACAAAAGATACTCTGAGATGTGAATGATGATAATGTAATTAATGCACAATAAGTTTGTATCTTAAGATAGGTGCAGGGCTGAATTATAATCTATATTAAATGTTATATTGCTAGGCAGTATTATAATATTTTATGAGGTTACTCTTGTGTTTTAAACAAAAATTGAGAGCAGGGAACTTCTCTAAGGATTTAAGCTACGTTTCTGGCTTTGAAGAATCAAAACATTGATTTGTTTTTCCCCCTCTAAATCTTCAAAAAGACACAGAAATTAATTGTTTTTGGCTGCTTTTAAGTTAAAGGTAATTGCAACTTAACTTTTTTTTTTAATTAAACAAGTCTGCTGTCTCGAAAACATTAGTAGTTGAAAGTCTTTATTGATATTTTTATGAGAAAGAAGAAATGAAGCTTATATGAAGGAAAAAGGTGATCTTCAAGAATTTGCCAAGACGTTTGGGCTAGACATTAAGTAATTACCAGTTTCTCAAAAGACAAGTCAAAGTGCAACCTTTATAGACTGCCACTAGTTTACCTTTTTTACATTAGTTCTCTATTCATCAATATTTAGTTACTAGTTGTAGGGGATACAACCATGATCAATACAGGGTCTCTATCTAAATTTGAAACATACTGCTAAGGTGATAAACAGGAAACTACAATTCAGTGTGGTTAAGTGCTAAATTTGAGGGAAACAGAGATTGGACACTTACCCAGTCTTGTCCATCAGGAAAGTGTTCCCAGAAGAAATGACATCTGAACTAAACACTGAAAGATGCAGCAGTTAATCTAGCAAAGACAAGAGTGAGACATCCGGGCAAGCATGAATTCAGTACCAGAAGTTCCTTCCCTTAAGTGTTCCTATGGCTTGCTTCTTCTCATTAGTTAAGGCTAAGCCTTTAAGGGGAGTTTTCCTGATACCTGCATCCAGATTTGTCCTCCCAAATCCACTCCAGTGTGTTCTCCATCTTATTACCATGTCTTATTTTCTTTAGAGCACATATACATACTTACCTGTAACTGGCTTCTTTTTTTTTTTAAACTTACCTGCTTAATGACTTTTACTTTACCCAACTAGAATATAAGCCAGTATCTTTCTGTTTTTATCATAATTGTATCTCTGTAGCTTAAAACATGCCTGGCATGTAGTTGGTACTCTTTGAATTTTTCTTGAATGAATTATCAAACAAAGGAGCAAAGGTGAAAAATAGCTTAGCTTTTTTAGGGAATTCTAAACTTTTACACTAGAATATCAGAGCAAGAAAATAGATCAAGCTAGAGTTCCTTTAAGGCCAATTAATTTTGGTAAAAATAAGTCCTTAATCAATGAAGATACATCCTCTTTTTACTCTTGAGAAGGTATATTATTGGTTACAGTGGAGTCCAGAGAGAAAGTGGCTGGATCAGTGACTATTAATCCTCTAGGAAAACAGGAAAAATGAGGCTCTTAGATTAGGAAAACTAACAGTTTGTTTATAATCATTGTGATTTACAATTCACCATAATCTGAACTCATTCTGCCATTTTACAACTGATCACCTAAAAATCTGTTGCTTCCTCTATTACGTTCTAATTTATATCTCTAAAAATCTATCATTCTGAAATTCAAATGATCTAAAGTCCACCTCAAAGCCAGTTCCTCCGTAATATCTTTCCTTAACCTTCTTTAAGATAAGAGGGCTCTCCACTTTCAGTTGTTTCTGTAGCCCATACAGCTCATGGCAACACTGACTTGGATGAAACTTGATCCATCTAATACTTTATCCTCCTCCCCAAAGTAGGTCTAAAATTCGATTATTCATATTTGCATCATTGCAGTCCCTTTGCAGTGCATAAGTATTTGATAAACATTTGTTGAATTGGCTTAGAAGACAACTGCTGTACAATTCCAATATTCTCTGACAGTTTTTCAGTTAAAAGTAAGCCAAAATAAATGTTGTGATCCAATAACATGAATATCCTAGAGTTATGTAATTTTGATGATGCAAGGAAATGAAAACTCTGGAGGGAATTCTATATCGGTTATAATGATGAATCATTAGATCTGGGGGAAAAGGATCATTGAGGTCACTTTGTCCAATTTCTTCTTTTTCTAAATGTGGAAACTGAGTTCACAGAGATAGAACAAGACTCCAGGGTTTCTGATCTCCAGTTCAATGGTCTTCCCATTCTCTATCCTGTGGAATTATGAATATAAATTTCTTCAAGCCCAAAACTTTTAAATTAGCTGTTTAGTAGTTTTATCCTGTTTCATTTTTTTTTTTCCAGGTTCTGTTTACACTCCCCAATTTAAACCTATTTAAGTCATTGCCTTTGGCAGGTTAAGTGTTGTAGTGTTTGTCATTTGGGTATGATTATGACATACCAAATTTATTGGAAGAATTATGGAATTGGACATTAGGATATACTAAAAATCCATAAAAATTTAATAACTTTTATTCTAATTCATATTTTAAACTGTTCTATTATGCCTAATTATGTGGAGATTAAAAAACAAAAGTCACAACACAAAATAGTTTGAAAGATGCAAAATAACCTACTATTAATTATTTTAAAAATACCAAGCATTTGTCAGCATCTCATTAACATTTTATGAAAAAGGGAACAAATGCAATTTGCTTTACGATAAAAGCATTTTCCAAAATCAGAAATGTATTTTCGTCACCTTGATAATAACAAATATTGGTCTTAATTAAAACCTCACCACTATGAGCTTTAGATATTAGTAGGTCTTAATGTGCTGTGGCCTTTCATCTCTTCTCTTTATATCTTAGGCAACATTTATTTTACAATCGCACTTTAAATTAATATAACTTAGAGTACTATGTCTGTTGGAGAACTACAATATACAGTCAATCTGTTCAATGTCACATAAAAGTTTCTCTTGGCACTCATTCATTTTTCAAACTTGTTTCAGTGTATATATTCAAAGCCAGAACTTTCAGAGCTTGGGTTTCTGAAAAGAAAATATAAATACGCTAAAGGCAGTTTCTTTATGGAAAAACCTTCAGTAAGTAGGGACAGTCGAAGCGATGAAACAAAGGAGGGTAAACAAGAAGAGAAACAATCTGTTCTTTTCTGTCTGAGGGTAAAAATGACCTATAGCTTAACTGATACTAAAACGATGACATGACCACTGAAAATGTTTGCTTCTCAAATGAAAAAGATCACGTTTTTCTACTTTGTTCAAATATATAGAACTTGCATGATTTTTTCTCCATTTTGAAAGAAGAGTGATCTGTCAATATCTCAATTTGCAATCAAATATAAATCCTCAGATTATTTATTTCCTAATCTTCAATTGATAAAGGGGAAGAAAAATTTCACAAAAGGGAAAAATTACATAGTCATAGTCTATTACTTTTTAATTAATTCATTCACGTATTCATATAGTTCTGAGGTTTTGTCGTTGTTGTTATGTGCCATGGAGTTGATTCCAACTCATAGCGACCCTATGTACAACAGAAAGAAACACTGCTGGGTCCTGCGCCATCCTCATAATTGTTGCTATGCTTGAGCCCATTGTTGCAGCCGCTGTGTTAATCTATCTCATTGAGGGTCTTCCTGTCTTTCCCTGACCATCTACTTTACCAAGCATGATGTCCTTCTCCAGGGACTGGTCCCTCCTGACAACATGTCCAAAGTATGTGAGACAAAGTCTTGCCATCATTGCATCTAATGAGCAGTCTGGCTGTACTTTTTCTAAGACAGGTTTGTCTTTCTTCTAGCAGTGCATGGTATATTCAATATGCTTTGGCAACACCTAATTCAAAGGCATCAATTCTTCTTTGGTCTTTGTGATTCATCGTCCAGCTTTCACATGCATATGAGGCAATTGAAAACACCATGGCTTGGGTCAGGTGCACCTTAGTTCTTAAAGTGACATCTTTGCTTTTTAACACTTTAAAGACAGTTTTTGTAGCAGGTTTGCCCAATGCAACGCGTCCTTTGATTTCTTGACTGCTGCTTCCATTGGTGTTGATTGTGGATCCCAGTGAAATGAAATCCTTGACAGCTTAAAGGCTTTAGGACTGCTGATTTTCCTCCATTGTTTCATTATGTTTACTCATGTTCTGTTTTCCTGTTACAGTATTTATTTAAACTCAGTAAAGATTTCAACTAAAAAATCATTTTAGTATTTAATTGCTTGAAAATCTTGGTCAGTTCATATTCTGCTAATATGTTTAGGTGAATATAGAAAGTGTACACCAGAATTTAATTAATGTCTTTTTTGCTTATTGATATTACTCAATATTAATGTTAACACAGTTGCCATCTCTTTTGAATTAGCTGTTTTCTCCTCTGGGAAACCCATGAGCCAAAATACGTGATGTGTTCCAAGGAAAGTTTATCAATCAAGTGGTACGGTAGTTTAATATCATAAAATTCTTTGTGATCATCCAAGCATAACTGCTTTATCTTCAAGCCTTCCAGCATTTTAGAGCCATTCTCCCTTATTATTTAAGTAAAAATAATGCATGCACTCTTTTGCTTCTAATTGTGGGATGTCCAACATCCATTCCAGTTTATTTCTATGAATACTAGGGAGATACTTGCATTCTCTTATAGGTTGTATATTGCTCCAAAGTCCTTCTCAGTCATTTCAGGCTGTCTTGTGATGGGATCTGTGTGGGTTGCTCCAAATATCTTGGTTCTTGTTAATAACAAAAACATGAGAACAAGACCCGTCCCTTTTCCTAAGGCAGAAATTTCTTTGGGATATAATAAACTGTTACTGTCAGTAGGGAATAATTTAAAGTCAAACATAAGATGTCACTTTTCTTAAGTACCTGTGGACATTTTTACTATACAAAAATCCACTATTGGCCTCCTCTTTTCTGAGGTTCTGGCCTATGACTCTAATGCTCCAGACACTTTCAAAGAATCTTAGTTTAAAGAACTGCAGAAGCTCACTCTTTAGTGTTTTTCTTTAATGGCTTCACATATGTGAATTAAATTTCCAGATGGGATTCAATATCAAAGAATTTATAGGGAAGAAAACAAAAGATTTATTCTCTCCCTTTCTACATTTTTGTTTGCTTTTGTTTCACTTTCTAGTAATACAAGTAAAGATTAATTGTGCTATGTTGAATGTTCTTGCTAATTCTATATTTAGAAAGCACCTCCTGAAGCCCCTGGTGGCACAGTGGTTGAGAGCTAGGACTGCTAACCAAAAGGTCAGCAGTTTGAATGCACCAGCTGCTCTTTGGAAACCGTATGGGGCAGTTCTACTCTGTCCTATAAGGTTGCTATGAGTCAGAATCAATTCGATGACAATGGGTTTGGTTTAGTTTTTATTTTCCTTTTGGTATACAGAATTTTTGAGTTGTATATGAGGACTAAGGTGCACCTGACCCAAGCCATGGTATTTCCAAGTGTCTCATATGCATGCAAAAGATGGACAATGAATAAGGAAGACTGAAGAAGAATTGATAGCTTTGAATTATGATGTTGGCAAAGAATATCGAATACACCATGGGCTGTCAGAAGAATGAACAAATCTGTCTTGGGTGGAATACAGCCAGAATGCTCCTTAGAAACAAGGATGGTGAGCCTTGTCTCACATACTTTGGACATGTTATTAGGAGGGACCAGTCCCTGGAGAAGGATATCATGCTTGGTAAATTGTAGAGTTAGCGAAAGAGAGGAAGACCCTCAACAAGATGGATTGACATAGGGGCTGCAACAATGGGCTCAAGCATAGCAACAATTGTGAGGATGGCACAGGACCAGGCAGTGATTTCTTCTGTTTTACATAGAGTCACTATGAGCCAGAACTGACCTGACAGCACCTAACAACGACAACAGGTTTTGTTACTGTTTCTCAAAGACTGGCTCAAAGATCACCTGCATTAGAAATCCAGGAGAGATTTTGAGAGTTTGATTCCTATACTCTAACACAAACATAAGGACTCAGAATTTCTATGGGTACACCCAATATTATGCATATTATTTAATTAAGCTCTGCAGATGAATCTCATGTAGGAAAAACTTAGCTTATTTCATTTATTCTAATTCTTGCTAAGTAATTACACATTTTAAAGTGATGGTCTTACCTTCAAATATGTGGCTTTAATGTCTAAATATGATGCTTTCGTAGCCAATATTTTACACATATTCTATTTTTTTTTAATTTCCTTCTTCATTCAAGTTAAGTTTAATTCAAAAGAAAACACAGTTAAATTTGTTTTCATCATTTTCAACATTCAAAGCAAACCCACCACTGAGACTTAACTTGATGAGTATTGAATTCTTTTTTATATTATTTTATCTTCAATCTGTTTTTAATATTCTTTTTAAAAAAGTGTTCGCCTGAAAACAAAGTTATTTATTGAATCCCTCTGACTATTTTTTATGTTCTCCTAGCTTAATGCAACAAAGTATTTTGCATGATGTTTTTAATAGGAATCGTTTTACTGAAAATTTTATCTATCCATTTTATTATTGATGGGCATTTTGTGTTTCCAATTTTTAGCCTTCATGGATAATCCCAGTATAAACATGCTCTCGCATGTCAGTTAGTAAATATACATATGTATGTCTAATGCATATACCTCTAAGAGTAAAATTAAAGGGCCATAGAGGATACATATGCCCAGATTTAGCAAATACTACTAATTTTCCAAAGTGGCAGTTAATGGGGATTTCAGTTGCTCCACCAACACTTAATTTTAACCGTTCTGGTTGGTGTGAAATAGTATTATATTGTCATTTTAATTTACATTTCTCAGAAGACAGAGGAAGTTGTGGACCTTTTTATGTTTAATGTCTACTTGAACATCCTCTTTTAAGAAGTATGTCTTCTATCTTTGCCCATCGTTTCATGGATTGCTGATATTTTTCTTATTTTTTTAAACTTATGACTCAGCAATTAATCAACTAATTCTCATTGCTGCATAATATTTAACAGTGTGATTATAGCCCTGAAGCATTTTTAAAAATTTATTTATTTTGTTGTTAGTGTTGTTGAGAATATACACAGCAAAACATAAATCAAATCAAGTTTCTACATGTACAATTCAATGACACTGATTACAGTCTTCAAGTTGTGAAACCATTCTCACCCTCCTTTTCTGAATTGTTCCTCCCTCATTAACATAAACTCACTGCTCCCTAAGGTTCCTGTCTCATCTTTTGAGTTGCTGTTGTCAGTTTCATTTCATATAGATAGTTTTTAAAAGAGCATAATGCTTACTTGAAGTAGACATTTTTTATTAGTTAAGCTAAACTATTCTTTGGTTTTAAGAAGACTTCAGGGGATATTTTGTACTATATTTATTCACATATCTGAACTTTGAAAGAATTTATATATTTATGTATATTTTTATATATTTTAATCAATATTATATATATAAATATAAATCAATCTCTAAAGAGAATTTAAAAAATTATGAAGATATGAAAAATCTCTCTTTCCCATTCCTGATACCATGTTGAGATATGTTTTATATTTTTAACTTTCCAAATCTAAGTTCTCTGAGTTGTCTTCATACATTTAAGTGTTTAGTGATTTATAAAAAATGACAGGATGTATCAACATGATTTTGATATAATGTCCTCACCTCTGTTATTCCTTCATATGTAACTAAAAATTTGTATTTATGATTAGTGTTGTATATGCTTAACTCTTTATAGTTTTACTCACCGTGTTAACACATTTAAATAAACTGTGGTACATTTTATCACATAATTCCATTTCTAACAATCTAGTGTTTTTTTTTAAATACACTTATATTCATTTTTAGTTTAGTGCTTGCTCTGAGGATTATAATATGCATCCTTAAACTTCCGCAATCTACTTAGAGTTAATATTGGACTACTTTATCAAAAATGGAAGCATTTGCCAACCATATAGGTCCATTTACCATTTCTTCTATCCTTTATGCTATAGTTGTTATAATTTTATGCCGTAAATATTTTCTTTTTATGTTTGAATTTGAGCACTTAGCCTGAACTAAACAATTAGCAGGGTTTTCTTTGTATTTATCTTGTTAAGAGTTTGCTGAACTTTTTGAATATGTAAATTTATTTCTTTTACCAAATTTTGGGAATTTTTGGCCATTAATTCTTTAACTATTTGCTCTGTCCTAGTCTCTTTTTTATCTCCTCCTTTGATTCCATTTGCACATAAATTAGACCTTTTGACATTGTCTCTCAAGCTTCTAAGACATTGTTCGTATTTACATTTTTTTCTCTAATGCTAAAATTAGATAATTTCTATTTATGTATCTTTAATTTCAGTGACTCTTCCTTCCACCATCTCCATTCTGCTTGTAAGCCTACATCTGATGAAATTTTGTTTCTCTGCTCAAATTTACTATCTCTGCATTCTTTGCAAGCTTATTTTTCCTTCCTTAGTTATATCTTTAGTCCTTGTTTGATAATTGCAATGTCTGTGTCATCTCATGATCTCCTTCATTGGCTATCCTTTATATTTAGAATGAGTCACGTTTTCTTTCTTCATATGTCAAGGAACTTTGAATTGTATACTGTTCTTTCTGAATTGTGCAGATTTTGTATTCTGATATAATCCTTTGATGATTGTTTATGTTTTAGTTTCAGTAGACAATACAGGTGAGTAGATACAAACTGCAAAACTGGAATTTACAGCATCAGATTAAATCTTAGTTTAGGACTTTTATCTTTAGCTGTATGCCTTTAGTTATGCCTGGTGTATGTCTAGTTCAGGGTTTAGCCAGACACTTGGCCAGATTTTGGACAAGTAAGCTCTGCCTCCCCTTCTTTGGCTCTATTATTCCTGAGATTCCCTCATTTTCTTGTATCTACAGCCACCATGTGCTGTCTTCTGGTTTCTCAATCCAGAAAGATGACAAGATTTATTTGGAATTTTAGTCTCCTTGCACAAAACAGCAACTGTAACCTGTCTTCAGACCAAAGCTGACAAAATATTGAATTTACTAGACACCAATTTATCCTCCCAGCTCCCTTACAGGATATGCTTTTATTCATTTTGGTGAAATTGTAAATTTCCAAAAGCAATATGGTAATAGAAAACAAAATGTATATTGTGTATAACAGCATTCCCACCTCTAAATAATCTTTGGAGTTAAAATGTGGAAAGGTACAAAAATATGCAAATATTTCATCATTGTGATGTTTTAAACATTAATAAATTGGAAACAAACCAAATTCAGCACAAGATAGGTAACAATATTATTATGCATATGTACAGTTAAAAACTATGCAGCCATTAAATATTTGATAACAGATTTATATTTATTGACATTGTACAAATCTATGATAAATCCTAAGCAAAAAAATATAACAGAATAATGAATACAAGTATGCAATTTCAATTCTGTGAGATACTATGCATCTATTACACATGTATCAATGCTCTGATAGATGTATGTTGTTTTTTCAGTGTGCTGTCAAGTCAATTCCAACTAATAGCGATGCTATAGGACAAAATACAACTGCCCCAAAGGGTCTCCTAGGCTGAAATCTTTAGGGCAGGAAAAGTTCACCAGGTGTTTTCTCCCTCAGAGCAGCTGGCAGGTTCAAACCTCTGATCTTTCTGTTAGCAACTGAGCGCTTAATCATTGCACCAACAGGGCTTCTTAAGAGAGATGTATAGAAGAATGTTAATCAAGTATTAACAGTGGATATATTTGGTTGGTGAGATATCAAGCGATATTTTTTACATTCTTTTAACTTCCTTAAAATTTGTTAATTATATAATTTTACAAACACAAAACAGCTTATGTAAAAAGTATCCTTTTTATCTGCATTTATACAGATATATATGTATAATTTTTAAATATTATTTTATTGTGTCTTCGGTGAAAATTTACATAACAAGCTAATTTCCCATTTAATAATCACTGCACATATTTTTCAGAGACATTGGATACATTTTCACAATGTTTTAACATTCTCATTAATTTCCTTCTGGGTGTTTTGCTTCCAGTCCCAGGTTTCCCTTTCATCTTTGCTTTAGAGTAACTGTTGACAATTATAAAGTGAATTGATTGCTGTTGTGTGCCATCCAGGTAGTTGGTTCCAACTCTAGGACAAGGTAGAGCTGCCCTATAGGGTTTCCTAGTCTGAAATCTTTATGGGAGTGGATCACCAGGTCTTTTCTCCTCCAGAGCCACTAACTGCCCAGCTCTCATTTTGTAGCTGAGCACTTAACCATTGCACAACCAATTATCCTATTCTTGTCTTCTCCTTTCTAATGCAATTCTCAATACTGAGAATACTCTGTTTCTATATATCTAACAGCTTAATCTTGCCCTTTAAGAACCAGCTCAAATGACACTTTCTTAAGGAAATTTGTCTTACTTGGACCACCATAAAAATATGTCTTTGTGTCTTGCATCTTAGTTTTGACCATCTCTTCTTTTGTATAAGTCCTTAAACTAAGTATTATTTATTTTTCCTTTCTCTATAGAACTGAGTACCATTGATAGTATAGAAAAATTCCTAATAAATTAGATTAAAAGTATTAGCATGATTTTACTATGATAAAATAGGCACAAAGCAATTAAACACTTTCCTCAATATAAAAAATAAAATTGATAGATCACTAACAATATTCTTAGATCACTCTAGGCCTCGAATAACAACAAAATAATTTTGACAATATTAAAAAACATAGAGCTGCTTTTGAAAATGGCTAGGTGTAAGTTGTGTAAATGTATCTGATTAATTCAATAAAAACACTGGTGAAATCAGTGAACAGACATATAATTTGGTCATGACTACTGTTAAAATTGATGTTCTGGAAGCCCCAAATACAGCAGTCACTCCAGCTAACTTGGAAGGTATGGAGGAAGAATAAAACTAATCTTTTATACTATATCAAATCTGTCTCCCTACCTCCATGGTGTCATTTAAACATTTTATAACACAGATTGAAGAAATTCTACTGCAGATCATCTTCTCTTTAAAAGGAAAAAAAGACATTTGGTTGCCTGAAAATAAATATTTCAAGTTAGAGATGGTTCATTTATTTTTATCAGTCTGAGCTTTCACTTGACAGTGGAGTTTAACTTTAGTATACTGTAGTTCTTTACCAGTCAGAATTCCTGGGTGCAAAAACAGAAACCCATGCTGATTAACTTCAGCATAAAAAAGATTTATAATTTATCGGCTCACAGATAAACAAAAAAGCCACCTAACAGAACTCATAAAATGGGCTTGGGAAGAAGATGAATTGAGGCAGCCAAGAACACAGACGCACCACCCCAGGAGAATGTCAGTGCTGGTTAGAATGTCTGTGCTGGTTTCACTCACGTTGGACACTTTTATCTTTATGTCTAGACTGTTAGTCCCACTGCCTCCATCACTACCAGACCATATAAACTAGATTTCTCCACTGTAATAAATGATACATTTTCCTTGATTTTTTTTTGGTCACCTGCTTCAGACCTGTAGTTATGAGTACGATCATCCAATTGGCAAAACCTAGGGAATGTGTTCATGTTCTTCATGCCAGGAGTCATGGAAAATAAACATCAGTTTTCTCATCAAGACTTAAAAAATTATAGATTACTTTCTCACTCATGAAGTCTTCATTGTTTAGTATAAAAAATATGCCACAGTAATTTCTCATTTATACTAAATATTTCAGCACAATCAGCAGTTTATACTGATTGTGCTGAAATATTTCAAGTCACAGATATTTTTATTTTTGGCGCGTATACTTATTTTGAGACTCCCACCAAAGAAAAGTATTTAAAAAAATTAGAAGATAATTTTTCTTGTTTAACATTATATGTTAAACATTCGTAATACTATTTTACATGAAAAGCTAAAGTTGTAAAAATTAAATAAAATATATATAAAAACAGTGCATCTTAAAAATGTTGTGCACAGCAAGGTGTTAAGTGTTTTCTTTGAGTCATAAAACCGGACATGATATATTCTTTTTCGCATTTCAGTTTTCCAAATAATATAGCATATACCTACATTATTTCACTGAAAAATAAAATAAAGTTTATTCCATTAAAAAAAGGATGATAACAAATATGGTAAAAATATTCTCTCCACATTTCTATGAAAAATAATATCATGTGGTATTGGGGAAAAAATGGTACTTAAAAAATATGTTCCTAATTAACAAAAGCATATAACTAATCATGAGAACAAGTAAAACAAGGCAGGAGAGTTGTGTTTTAACACAAGCAAGGTATTATCCCATAGTAATAGAAATCAAACAGTTTTGTGAAAGTAATTCTTATTAGCTGACAGATTTAAGTCCATGTGTTGAGAGTCCTTAGTTAAAAGAAAATACTGTTTTGCTTAACTGAAAATTATGTCACACATTATCAATATCTTACTGAAAACAACCACTCTAATAAAGTGTTTCTATCTATATAAGTTTTCCTGCCTCAGCAAAAATGCATTTTGATGAATTTAATTTTCAGTCTGAGACAAAGTACAGAATTATAGATGTCACCAAATGCATCTGCAAAATCTGGTCTTTGCTTATATGCTTGTTATTTGTTTGTTTGTTTTAAGCATTAAAATACAGGATAAGAAACACAGTAGAAACCTTTCGACACCATGTATTCAGTCCCGTTAGTTAATCAAAAAATGTGTATTAAAACAAGAAACTAGTCTACAGAACTGATAGTCTACATTAACAATGACGTCACCTACATTGAGACCAGAAGAACTAGATGGTGCCTGGCTACCACTACTGACCTTTTCGACCAGGGACTCATTAGATGGTCCCAGATAGAATGGGAGAAAAATGTAGAACAAAACTCACATGCCTAAAAACAAGGCCACACTTACTGAATAGGTAGAAACTAGACGAAGCCTCGAGACTATTGCCCTGAGATACTCTGTAAACTTGGAACTCAGACCACTCCCAGAGATCACCTTTCAGCCAAATGACAGATTGGAGTACAAAATAAATAATATCACTTGTGAGTACAGTGCTCCTCAAAATAATCATCTAGATGAAACCAGATGGTAGACCAAAGATGAAAGGGCAAGGGGGGACAAGGAAGCTAAATTAATGGAAACAGAAGAACCAAAATGAAAATAACAAGAATGCTGATATATTGTGAAGTTTGTAACCAATGTCACTGAACAATATGTATAGAAATTGTTAAATGAGAATCTAATTTCCTGTGTAAATGTTCACCAAAAGCACTTTTTTTAAAAAAAAGAAACAATAACACAATGATATCAACATAACCTTAACCTCATTGCATGTTTAATTTTCTATTGTCTGGAAATACTTGTGTAAGAATAGCTTTATTCCTTAAATGTTTGGAAGGATTTACTGTTGGAGCTATCTAGGCCTTGATATTCCCTTAATTGAAAATTATAATAATTGACTACGGGTCCCTGCTACTTTGTAATTAATTAAGGATTGTTCAGATTTTCTACTTCCACTTCTACTGTGTCAGCTGTGATGACTTTTATGTTTCCAGGAACTTACCTATTTCATTGAAAATTTCAAATTTATGAACTTAAAATTGTTTGGTATAAAGTTTATGATCTTTGTAATGTCTGCAGGATCTGTAGTGGTCTCTGTATTCTTTTTTATTTCTGATATTGGTTACATGTATCGTTTCTCTCTTTTCTTGTGCAGTTTTGCCAGGAGGATATTTATTTTCTTTATCTTGTAAAAGAATCAGTCTTTGCATCATAGCTTCACTGTCTCATATATTCATTTTTTTCTTTTTCACTACTTTCTGCTGTGATTTATATCGTATCTTTCCATCTTTTTATGTGGTTTAATTTTCTCCAATTTTTGTAAATGCTGAACATGGATATTTAGGTCATTAATGTTTAGTCTGTCTTCCTTTCTAATATAAACCTGATTATTTCCCTCTAAGCACCACTCTAGCTAAATCCCACAAGTTTTGATATTTAGCATTTTCATTTTTATTGAATTAAACTATATATATTTTTCATTGTTATTTGATTCATAGGTTATTGGAAATAAATTTCTTAATTTCCAAACTTATGGATGTTTTCTAGTTTTCTTTATTCTTTTTGTTAATTTTTTTGATCTATACTTCATTTCATTGTAGTAAAAATATATACTATATGATTTCGATCATTTGTATTTGTTGAAGTTTTCTTCACGGACTATCACATAGTCAGTTTTTATAAATATATATATTCTGGAAAAATTGAGTGTAGTATTCTGTATAAGTCAGTTAGATAAAAGTTGTTAATTGTATTGTTCAGATCTTCTGTGTCCTTTATGTTTTTGTTTGCTTGTGAAACAGTATGTTAAAACGTCCCCTCTAATTATGAATTCATCTATTCTTCTTATAGTTCTACCATTTTTTCTATATATAATAGTTCATTTATAAATAAATAAAAAATAAAATATATTTCATATTTATATGTAAATAAAATCCTATTTCCAAATCTAGAATTATTTTATTTTACTGTTGAATTAAGATTTTCATAGTTATCAAGTTCTCATTTTATTTTTCAGTAATTTTTTGACCTGAAAATCTACTTTTTCTTATGGTAATATAACCATATCAGCGATTGCTTGAGTAATTTTGTACTCTTTTATTGTGAACCTATTTGTATGTTTATGTTATAGCTGTGTCTCTTCTGTGCAATATTTAGTTGGTTGTTTATTTTTTAATAAATACTGGTAACTTTTAATTGGAACAAATAGATTGCTCCTCTGAAGAAACAATACAGCCAGAAGGCAAGAAAATGCCATCTTTAAGTTGTTGAGAAAAAGGAAACAGATAAAAACTTTGCTAATATTGAATTCTATATTCAAGAAAGTATCAATTACTATGGAGGGGAGTTAGAATTACTGAAAAGAGGAAGATGGAGAATCACTAGCTCTTAAAAGTTTTGCTTAGAAAAAATGTGTTCGTATTGGCTGAAGATAATCATATGGCCATGCCTAATTTAATGTGGTATCAAAGTACAATCTTAGCATGTGTCTAGATAGAGAAGAACTGGAAATATTGAAGAGTAGCAGTAAAGCCTATCAAATAAGCCAAGGGTAAGGAGAATTAATTCTGCTTAGAAAGTCAAGGGAAGTCTCACAACTACTACTCCTTTGAGTAGTTGAACTGAGACTATCTAAATGATTATGAGTTTGACAGGTAGAAAATGATAAGAAGCCAAACTCAGGACTGAAGCAAAAGTCTGTTTTAAATTGAGGCACGACATATAAATAATACGATCAGTTTTAATATTGCTAAAATATGGAGCTCTGGTGGCACAGTGATTATGCATTAAGGCTGCTAACCAAAAGGTCGGCAGTTTGAATCCACCAGCTGTTCCTTGAAAATCCTATGGGGGACGGTTCTACTCTGTTCTATAGGGTTGCTATGAGTCGGCTGACTTGATGGCAATGAGTTTGGTTTTTGTCTTAATATTGCTAAAGGATATAGTGTGATGGGACAGACAAAAAATATGGGCAAATAATCAAGAGTAAATTCATAAAAAAATGTGTATGCTATGCTTGAAGTTTGTCTTGTACTCCATGGAAAGTCATTGCTGAATGATGATCTGAAATAAGGAGACGGTATAAAAAAGTAGTAGTAAGCTTTACTTATGCTTGACTCATGCAAACAGTAAATATTTGTTTCATGTAGACGAACAAGAGGTGAAGCCAAGGTGAGAATAAAATTGGTGATGAGTTTAGATTTCAATATGTTGAGTTTGAATCCTCAAGGAAAAAATACAGACAAAAATATTGAACAGGCTCCCCTACTTTTATATGTGTTTCTTTTTTCCTATTTAATGAAAAATTACAAATTCATAATTACAGTTTAAACTGCAATTCCTTTAGTACAGAAAAGTACATTTTTTCCCAAATAGTTTAATGCATTTTAATTTTAAGAGAGAGTAAAGACAATACATATTTATTGTTAAATGTTACAGCTTGTATTGCTATCATGAATGTGGTTATTCAATTTTATTACTGACGTATTGAAACTATCTTGTGATTTAATTCAAGAAATAACTGGAATCTAGGTTGTATTTACCTAATATATATACTTATATACAAGTGTATAGTTGTGATTTTTATTAAAATATATGATTATTATGACATGGTAGAAAGATAAGGCCTTTGAAGTCAGAGAGACGGTTCTAATTCTGGCTTTACTGTTTGGTAGATAAATGATCTCAAACTGCTCACATGAGTCTTGTAAGACCCAATTATCTCCATGTTAAAAAACAAAACAAAACAAGGTAGTAATATTTATATCATAGTATATTTAAAGGTTCAGTGAGATAACAGATGAAAGTATAGTTACACACATTAGATGATGCCATGGATTGAATTGTGTCTCCCAAAAATGTGTATCAACTTGGCTAGTCCATGATTCCCAGTATTGTGTGATGGTCCACTATTTTGTCACCTGATATGATTTTCCTATGTGTGATAAATCCTACCTCTATGATGTTAAATTCCATGAGCCTATAAAGAACACCAGTTGATATGACTTTTATTCAAATTTACACACCAATCACTAAGGCCAAAGATGAAGAATTTGAAGAGTTTACCAACTTCTGCAGTCTGAAATTGATCCAACTTGTAATCAGGATGCATTGATAATTACTAGCGATTAGAATGCAAAAGTTGGAAGCAAACAAGAAGAATTGGTAGCGGGAAAATATGGCCTTGGTGATAGAAACAATGCCAGAGATCGCATGATGGAGTTTTGCAAGACCAATGACTTCTTCATTGCAAATACCATTTTAACAACATAAATGGTGACTGTACACATGGATCTAGCCAGTTGGAATATACACGAATCAAATCAATGACATCTGTGGAAAGAGATGATGGAAAAGCTCAATGTCATCAGTCAGAGCAAGGCCAGGGGCGGACTGTGGAACAGATCATCAGTTGCTAATATGCAAGTTCAAATTGAAATTGAAAAAAATTAGAACAAGTCCATGAGAACCAAAGTATGACCTTGTGTATATATCCCATCTGAATTTAGAGACCATCTCCAGAATAGCTTCGACACATTCAACACTAATGACTGAAGACCAGAAGAGTTGTGGAATGACATTAAGACATCATACATGAAGGAAGCAAGAGGTCATTAAAAAGACAGGAAAGAAAGAAAAGACCAAAATGGATGTCAGAAGAGACTCTGACACTTGCTCTTGAATATCGAGTAGCTAAAGCAAAAGGAAGAAATGATGAAGTAAAATAGCTGAATAAAAAATTTCAAAGGACAGCACAAGAAGACAAAATAAAGTATTATAATGACTTGCAAAGAGCTGGAGATAGAAAACCAAACGGGAAGAATATGCTTGGAATTTCTCAAGCTGAAAGAACTGAAGGAAAAATTCAAGCCTCAAGTTGCAATATTGAAGGGAAAATATTAAACGATGCAGGAAACATCAAAAGAAGATGGAAGGAATACACAGAGTCATTATACCAAAAAGAATTGGTCAACATTCAACCATTTCAGTAGACAGCATATGATCAGGAACCCTTGGTACTGAAGGAAGAAGTCCAAGCTACACTGAAGGCATTGGTGAAAAACAACTGAGGAATACCAATGGAGATGTTTCAACAAATGGATGCAGCCCTGGAAGTGCTCATTTTCTATGGCAAGAAATTTAGAAGACAGCTACCTGGCCAACAGACTGGAAGAGATTCATATTTATGCCTATTCCAAAGAAAGGTGACCCAACCGAATGCAGAAATTATCAAACAATATCATTAATATCACATGCAAGTAAAATGTTGCTGAAGATCATTCAAAAGTGGCTGCAGCAGTATATCAACAGAAAACTTCCAGAAATTTGAGCCATTCCAATGAGGACGTGGAACCATGGATTTCATTGCTGATGTCAGATGGATTCTGGCTGAAAGCAAAGAATACCAGAAAGATGTTTGCCTGTGTTTTACTGACTATGCAAAGACATTCATCTGTGTAGATCATTACAGATTATGGATAACATTGCAAAGAATGGGAATTCCAGAATACTTAACTATGCTCATGCATAACCTAGTAGATAGGCCAAGAGGCAGTCCTTCAAACAGAACAAGGGTGTTCTATGTGGTTTAAATTCAGGAAAGGTGTGTGTCAGGTTTTTATCCTTTCACCATACTTATTCAATCTGTATGCCCAGCAAATAGTTCAGGAAGCTGGACTAAATGAAGAAGAACATGGCATCAAGTTTGGTGGAAGATTCATTAACAACCTTTGATATGCATATGACACAATCTTGCTTACTGAAAGTAAAGAGAACTTGAAGCACTTACTGAGGAAGATCAAAGACCACAGCCTTCAGTATGGATTATACCTCAACATAAAGAAAACAAAAATCCTCACAACTGGACCAGTAAGCAACATCATGATAAATGGAGAAAATATTGAAGTTTTTGAGGATTTCATTTTACTTGGATCCACAATCAACATCCATGGAAGCAGCAGCCAAGAAATCAAACAACGCATTGCATTGGGCAAATTTGCTGCAAAAGACCTCTTTAAAGTGTTAAAAAGCAAAGATATCACCTTGAAGACTAAAGTGCACCTGACCCAAGCTGTGATGTTTTCAGTCACCTCATATGAGTGGGAAACTTGGGCAATGAATAAGGAAAACTGAAGAAGAATAGAAACCTTTGAACTGTGGTGTTGGTGAAGAATATTAACTATACCATGGACTGCCAAAAGAACAAATAAATCTGTCCTGGAAGAAATACAAACAGAATGCTCCTTAAAAGCATGGATAAGGAGATGTCATCTCACATACTTTGGGCATGATATCAGGAGGGACATCATGTTTGGTAAAGTGAGGGTCAGCAAAAAAGAGGAAGACTCTCAACAAGATGGATTGACACAGTGGCTGCAACCACAGGCTCCAACATAACAATTGTGAGGATGGCACGGAACCAAGAAGTGTTTAATTCTGTAGTACATAGGGGTCACTATGAGTTGGAACCAACTCAAAGGCACCTAACAACAGTAACATGATGTTAATGAGTTGTGATTAGTGACAGTTATGTTAATGATGCAGGACTCAGTCTCCAAGATCAGATTTTGTCTAAATACAACCTCTTCTGAGTTATAAAAGAGAAGTGAGCAGAGAGACATGGGGACTTCCTATCACCAAAAAACAAGAACCAGGAGAATAGTGCGTCCTTTGGACCTGGGGACCCTGTGCTGAAAAGCTCCTTCACCAGGAAACACTGATGACAAGAACCTTCCTCCAGAGCTGACAGACAGAGAGACTTCCCCTGGAACTGGCACACTGAATTCTGCCTTCTATCTTCCTAGATTGTAAGAGAATAAATTTCTCTTTATTAAAGCCATCTGTTTGTGATATTTCTGTTATAGAGGCACTAGATAACTAAAACAGATGACTAAAAAATGCAAACACATTCTCCTACATCAAATTCATCAATAAGTTTGAAAATTTTTGCCAGACTTCATACAAATTGAGGGAATATATTCTACAGGTTTCAGAATTTTTTCTTTTCTATTTAATGAATTGCTGGAAATAAAAGTATTCCAACCTTAAAAATACATTTGATGTATACATCAAAATACCACTGAACAATTCAGCTTCTCAAAAGATCTAAAAGTCAAAGAAAATAAAAGCATATAAACAAACTTAATCTTATTACAAAAAATCAAAACATAACAAAACAAATAACAATGACAACAAAAAATACAGAAACAGCATCAACAGAGTGGATATTATATACCACAGCACTCTGGGATGTGCACTGATTTGTTCTTTGGTAGCAATCTAAGAGGAGAATCAATAAGAAGACCATTATCTACCAGATTGTACTTTCTTTTCACACTCCATTATTTTCAGCACTGAACAGTCATAATTTTTAGATTAATAGTCATAATGATATAGGAAACAAATTTAAATATAATGAAACCTGTGAGAGCCGGAACTGAATGGGACTGACTTTTTTTTCTGAGTCTCACAAGTTTTCCACCTTTGACAGGGTGCAGTCACCACTTTTCTACCGCTCCCTATGCAGTAGAAAATATTTGAGTTTTCTTTCTTTGACAAGTTTCTGCCTTACACATGTTCCAGCTTTCACAGATTTTACTGTACATGCAAGTAATCTTTTATTACCATCTTCAGCCTCTGTTTCACTTGTGTGAGTTTTTTGATAGACAGACAGGTAGAAGAAATATCTTCATTCTAGTCATTTAAACTTGCAATATTATATTTCATGGGTAAAATATTCGCAAATGAAGAGAAGTGTCCAGTAAATTCGTAAGAGAAGATTAAAAATGACTAATACATTATACAAAAGCATAGCCTGTCTCATTATATGGAGAATGATAGAAAATTTGTATGAAAGAGAATAACAACAAAAATAAATCCTCAGATTTCACTCCGAGCTTTGAAAGAGTGGACAGATGACATTTAGCATAAGAAAGGTATTAATCAGTCCTAAAAAAATCCAGTTTCATGGGCTTTTATATTTTGACAGAATTATAAAATTATCTTTAGTGCTTTTGTAAAGATAATTTCAGATGTTTGCATTGGTCCAACAGGATGCTTTGGGGATAAGTAAGTTCACAGTGCATAATCAATCTGATATATTATGTATGTAGAATTTTACAACATTTAAAAATAGTATTCTGGTTTATTCTTTTGCATATTATTTTTCATTTTTACAAACATTCATCTTAGGACTTCTGGCAAAATGGTGTTCTAGGCAGAAGCCCCACGCTGTCCATCCACAGCCAAGATCTGAAAAACTAAGCTGAACAGAGAAAACAACAATCCTGAAACCCTAAAACATCAAATGAAGAGATAAAGAACTCAGCCAAGCACCAAATGGAGTGAGAAAACTGACATAGAACAGAGAGTGAGGAGAGATTCATGCAGAGGTCACATATCAGCTAATGCAAAGCGGATCTGCCATCTTGGACTCCTATCGGAGACCAGCAAACAGAGGGTACAAGAAAGCAGCTTCACAGAGCTTCCAGCAGGAGATAAAACAACCAGTAATTTGTGATACATGCTTTCCCACCCCCCAACCCTTCTTCACCCCCACTTGGCCTCCTCTGCTTCCCGTAGCCACAATCTCTTGTCTGGGAAGCACCTGCTGCTTGAATTCCAGCCACCTGAACAGGCCGACTCGCTGAGTGCCATTTGTTGGCTGCTGGTGTTGCTTTTTTCTGCTTCTTTTGATTTATTCATTACCTCTCACCACCTCTCCCTCCTTTTGCTCAAATACCTGGCTCCGTGTGCCATCTCTGCTTCTTCCTGAGGGGCTGTGGAGCTCCATACGAGTGTACAACTGCTTCCTGGTCTGGGCTGCTGTGCCGGTGGTATCCTGGGGTTTTTGTTCGTTGGTTTGTTTTGAATTTTTTGTTTGTTTTCTTTTCCTTTTCTTGAGTTGGGAGCCTGTTCTAGCCAGGCGGTGCTGCGTGGCTTGGACCCTACCCCCTCGGCTTGCACAGATGTACAGAGGGATCCCTGAGGGCATTTCTTTTTTTGTTGTTTTTTTTTTTCTTTTCTGTTTTTTGGGGGCTTTTCTTGTTTGTTTGTTTTTTTTAATATAATTTGTTTTTTTTTTCCCTCTTTATCCCTTTTTGTCTTTCTTCATTACTCAGTTTCTCATCTCTCTCTATCTTCCTTCTCTTTCTGTTCCATGAATACCTGGCGTTGTATACCTCTACACCTTCTAGCCAGGCTGTACTTCATCACCTGAGAACAACTTCCCCAGAACTCATAGCTGCACCGGTGGGATCCCTGGGAACTTTGCTGTTCTTTTCCCTTTACGATTTTCATTTATCCATTCTTTTGTTTTCTTTTCTTTTTTTTTTTCTTCCTCTTATTTTTGTTTTTCTCCATTTCATAGTCTCTCATCTCTCCACTCCAATGGCAACCTCCCCTACCATTCTTTTTTGTTTATTTGTATGTTTGTATGTTTGCATGTTCCTGTCTCCTCTCTCCCATATCCATCTTAGCTCCACACATAACAATCTCCCCGCTACATCTTGCCTACCTGCACCATGCGATTAACATCACACCACCAAGCAGCACAGGCACGGCATACTGGAACCTGTCCTGCACTGATTACTGACCCACCCTGGTGGCTATAGTAAGTGCCACAAACAACCAGTCCCAGTAACTTCAGCTAGACCTGCCCTGCTGTACTATATCTGAGTGACTGACCCTGTTAATTGGAGAAGGAAGTGAAAAGTATCATGCCTGCAGACAAGCAAACAACAAGGAACACACAGTCCACCTGCTCAGATAGCCAAATTAAAAAAAAAGGGATGAAACAAACAAATCTACAATCAATAAATGAGAAAAAATAACTACTGAATGCCCCGAAGACAGCACACAATATCAAAACATTTACAAAAACAGGACAGGATGGTTCCAGTAGGCATCAAAAAAAACCAACAGATGACTTTCCAGTGGAAGAAAAGGCACTAGAACTACCTGATATAGAATTCAAATCGCTAATACTCAGAATTCTCGAAGAGCTAAAGCAAAAAGCAGACAAAAGTGAGGAAAAAATAGACAAATTCATGGAAAATACAGGCAAAAAATTGGAATGATTCAGGAAAATAATACAGGAACAAAATGCCAAACTAAATCCACAACTAGAAATTATACAAAAACAACAATTAGAAACCCAAAAGATAAACAACAAGATTTCAGAAATGGACAGTATCATAGAAGGGCTGAGAAGCAGATTTGAAATTGTGGAAGACAGTATCAGTGGAATTGAAGACAAACACTTGGATACAACTCTGTTAGAGGAAAACTCAGAAAACAGAACAAAGAAAAATGAAGATACCTGAGAGTTCTGTGGGATACAATCAAAAGCAAAAATTTTCGAGTGATTGGAGTTTAAGAACAGGTGGAGAAAACAGAAAACACAGAGAGGATCATTGAGGAACTGCTAACAGAAAACTTCCCAATATCATGAAAAATGAAAATCTAGCCATCCAAGAAGCTCAACGAACCCTATATAGAATAAACCTCCAAAAGACAATCAACAAGGCATATCATAATCACGCTCGTGAAACCCAAAGACAAACAGAGAATCCTGACAGCA
Source organism: Dugong dugon (assembly GCA_030035585.1). Lineage (NCBI taxonomy): Eukaryota > Metazoa > Chordata > Mammalia > Sirenia > Dugongidae > Dugong > Dugong dugon. Next base: position 51,463,308 of record CM057465.1, read on the forward strand.
GCTTGTGAAAAACAAGAAGTAACATACAGAGGAGAAACAATAAGACTAAGCTCAGATTATTCGGCAGAAACCATGCTGGCAAGAAGGCAATGGGATGACATATACAAAATCTTGAAATAAAAAAAATTGCCAGCCAAGAATAATATATCATGCAAAACACTCGTTCAAATATGATGGTGAAATTAGGGCATTTCCAGATAAACAGAAATTAAGGGAATATGTAAAAGCCAAACCAAACTTACAGGAATTATTCAAAGGCATTCTTCGATCAGAGAAAAAGAACCTCAGCTCACAGGCAGAATCTAGGACACAGGATTGTACCAGCCAGATACCAATCTAGAAAATGAACTGTCAAGGACTATCCAAACCCAAAAGAAATACAACAGGGAATCAGAGCAGTTAATCAGTAAATGACAACACAATCAGAACAATAAAAGAATAAACAGCATAGGTATAGAACCTTCTAATGGACAGGAAGGCAAGGTGATACCAAGTAATGGTAGACTGCTTCAAACTTAGAAAGATAAAGGTAAATTCATGGTAACCACAAAGAAATTTAACAAATATACTCATAAAATAAAGAGGAAAAACATAAAGTCTCAGCAAAAACAAAAGAATTGAAAAAAAAATCCACAAAAAAAAGTAACTCACCACAGGAGAGTAAGAAGAACAAAAAAACCGTCAGCACCACAGAAAAAAACCACTACAAAATGACAGCAACAAACTCACATCTATCAATAATTACACTGAATGTAAATGGACTCAATGCACCCATAAAGAGACAGAGAATGACAGGATGGATAAGAAAACAGGATGCATCAATCTGCTGTCTACAAGATTCACACATTAGAAACAAAGATGTGAATTTTTAAAAGTCAAAGGTTGGAAGAAAATATACCAAGCTAACAAGTACCAAAAAAGAGCAGGAGTGGCAATTCTAATCTGAGATAAAATAGACTTTAAAACAAAATCTACCACAAAAGACAAAGAAGGACACTATATAATGATGAAGGGAACAATCCATCATGAAGACATAAGCATAATAAACAGCTACGCACCCAATGACAGGGCTCCAAAATACATAAAAAAAACTCTAACAGCACTGAAAAGAGAAATTGACAGTTCCACAATAATAGTAGGAGACGTCAACACACCACTCTCAGTAAACAACAAAACAACTAAACAAAAACTCAGCAAAGATACAGAAGACCTAAAGGACACAATCAGCCAACTTGACCTCATAGACATATATAGAACACTCCATCCAACCGCTGCAAAGTACACATTCTTTTCCAATGCACATGGAACCTTCTCCAGAATAGACCACATCTTATGCCACGGAGCAATCATCAACAAGATCCAAAACATTGAGATAATTCGAAGTATCATCTCTGATAACAATGCCATCAAGGTAAAAATTAACAACAGAAAGAGTAAGGAAAAAAAAAATCAATTACATGGAAACTGAGTAATACCCTGCTTACACATCACTGGGTAATAGAAGAAATCAGAGATGGAATCAAAAAATTCTTAGAATCAAATGAGAATGAAAACAGATCATACCAAAACCTTTGTGACACAGCAAAGGCAGTCTTCAGAGGACAATTTATAGCAATAGATGCACATATCAAAAAAGAAGAAAGGGACAAAATCAAAACATTAACTACAGAACTCAAACAAATAGAAAGAGAACAGCAAAAAAAGCACACAGCCACCAGAAGAAAGGAAATAGTAAAGATCAGAGCAGAAATAAATGAAATCGAGAACAAAAATCAATAGAAAGAATCAAGAAAACCAAAGTTGGTTCTTTGAAAGAATCAACAAAACCAACAAACCACTGGCCAGACTGACAAAAGAAAAACAGGAGAGGATGCAAATAACCTAAATAAGAAATGAAATTGGGGACATTACAACAGACCCAACTGAAATAAAAAGGATTATAACAGAATATTATGAAAAACTATACTCCAACAAATTTGAAAACCTAGAGGAAATGGATAAATTTCTAGAAAGACACTACCTACCCAAACTACAACAAAGTGATGTTGAAAATCTGAACAGACCCATAACAAGACAAGAGATTGAAAAGGTAATAAAAAAAAAAACTCCCAACCAAGGAAAGCCCTGGCCCAGATGACTTCACTAGAGAATTCTACAAAACATTTACAGAAGAGCTTGTACCAGTACTACGCAAGCTATTTCGGAGCATAGAAGAGGAAGCAACACTTCCAAATTCATTCTATGAAACCAGCATAATGCTGATACCAAAACCAGGAAAAGATGTCACAAAAAAAGAAAATTACAGACCAATATCTCTCATGAATATACATGCAAAAATTCTCAACAAAATTCTAGTCAATAGAATTCAGCATCATATCAGAAAAATAATACACCAAGACCACATAGGATTCATACCAGGTATGCAAGGATGATTCAACATTAGAAAATCAATCAGTGTAATCCACCACATAAATAAAAGGAAAGAAAAGAATCACATGATCATCTCAACTGACACAGAAAAGGCATTTGACAAAGTCCAACACCCATTCCTGATAAAAACTCTCAACAAAATAGGTATAGAAGGGAAATTTCTCAACATAATAAAGGGCATCTATGCAAAACAAATGGCCAACATCATTCTTAATGGAGAGAGGATGAAAACATTCCCCTTGAGAACAGGAAGAAGACTAGGATGACCTTTATCACCACTCCTATTTAACCTTGTGCTGGAAGTTCTAGCTAGAGCAATAAGGCAAAAAAAATAAATAAAGGGCATCCAAATTGGTAATGAAGAAGTTAAACTGTCCCTGTTTGTAGATGATATGATACTATACATAGAGAATTCTAAAGACTCCATGAGAAATCTACTGGAACTAATAGAAAGATTCAGCAGAGTAGCAGGATACAAGATAAACATCCAAAAATCAGTTGGATTACTATACACCAATAAGGAGAATGATGAAAAGGAAATCAGGAAAACAATACCATTTATAATAGCCCCTAAATAGATAAAATACGTAGGAATAAATCTAACCAGGGATGTAAAAGTCTTATACAAAGAAAACTACAAAACACTACTGCAAGAAACCCAAAGGGATTTACACAAATGGAAAAACATACCATGCTCATGGATAGGCAGACTCAACATTATGAAAATGTCCATTATACCCAAAGCAATTTACAAATACAATGCAATCCCGATCCAAACACCAGCAACATTCTTCAAAGAGATGGAAAAACTAATCATTAACTTTACATGGAAAGGGAAGAATCCCTGAATAAGTAAAGCAGTACTGCAGAAGAAGAAGAAAGTTGGAGGACTCACACTACCTGACTTCAGAAGCTACTGTCAGCTGCAGTAGTCAAAGCAGCCTGGTACTGGTACAGTGACAGATACATTGACCAATGGAACAGAATTGAGAACCCAGATGTAAATCCATCCACCTACGGTCACCTGATCTTCCACAAGGGCCCACAGTCCATCAAATGGGGAAAAGACAGTCTGTTTTAACAAATGGTGCTGGCAAAACTGGATCTCCATCTGCAAAAAAATGAAACAGGACTCATACCTCACGCCGTATACAAAAACTACTTCAAAATGGATCAAAGACCTGAATATTAAACCTAAAACTATAAATTTCATAGAAGAAAAATAGGACCAATACTACAGACCTTAATACACGGCATTAATAGGATACAAACCATAACCATCAATGCACAAACCCCAATAGATAAGCTAGATAACTGGGATTTTCTAAACATCAAACACCTATGCTCTTCAAAAGACTTCACCAAAAGAGTAAAAAGAGAACCTACAGACTGGGAAAAAATTTTTGGACAGTACAAGTCAGACAAAGGTCTAATCTCCATAATCTACAAGAAAATCCAACACCTCTACAACAAAAAGACAAACAATCCTATCAAAAAATGGGCAAAGGAAATGAACAGACACTTCACCAAAGAAAACATTCAAATGGCCAACAGACACATGAGGAAATGCTCGCGATCACTAGCCATTAGAGAAATGCAAATTAAAACCACAATGAGATACCATCTCACCCTGGCATTACTGGCACGAATCAAAAACACTGGAAACAACAAATGTTGGAGCGGCTGCGGGGAGATCAGAACTCTTATGCACTGCTGGTGGGAATGCAAAATGATACAACCATTTTGGAAAAATGATATGGCACTTCCTTAGAAAGCTAGAAATAGACATACCATTCGATCCAGCATTCCCACTCCTAGGAACATATCCTAGAGAAATAAGAGTCGTCACTCCAATAAACATATGCACACCTATGTTCATGGCAGCATTGTTCACAATAGCAAAATGATGGAAACAACCTGGATGCCCATCAAGAGATGAATGGATAAACAAACTATGGTACATACACACAATGGGGTACTATGCACCGAGAAAGAACAATGATGGATCTGTGAAGCATCTCATAACATGGATGAAACTGGAGGACATTATGCTGAGTGAAATAAGTCAATCACAAAAGGACCAATATCGTATGAGACCTCTATTGTAAAAACCCATGAAAAAGTTCAAACACAAAATGTAACAATCATTGTTGGTTACCAGGGATGGGAGGGGTGGGGGGAAAATAGTAAATAGGCAATAGATAAGTGGTATCTTGGGTGAAAGGTGAGACAGTACACAATACAGGGGAAACCGGCACAGCTTATACAAGGAAAGGTCATGGAAGCTCCATAGACACATCCAAACTCCCTGAGGGACTTAACTTCTGGGTGGAGGGTTGTGGGTACCATGGTCTCAGGGAACATCTAGCTCAATTGGCATAACACAGTTTATAAAGACAATGTTCTACATTCTACCTTGGTGAGTAGCGTCTGGGGTCTTAAAAGCCTGTGAGCAGCCATCTAAGATATTCCACTGGTCTCATCCCTTCAGGAGCAAGGGTAAATGAAGAGAACAGGATACAAGGAAATGATTAGTCTGAAGGACTAACAGACCACAGCTACCAAGGCCTCCACCAGACTGAGTCCAGTACAGCTAGATGGTGTCCGGCTACCACCACTGACTGCTCTGACCAGGATCACAACAGAGGGTTCTGGACAGAGCTAGAGGAGGATGTAGAACAAAATTGTAACTCACAAAAAAAAGAAAGAAAGAAAGACCAGATTTACTGGCCTAAAGGAGACTGGAGAAACCTCGAGCGTATGGCCCCCAGACACCCTTTTAGCTCAGTGGTGAAGTCATTTCCGAGGTTCACTCTTCAGCCGGGGAGTGGACAGCCCCATAAAACCAAATGGGACTAATGAGGTACAGCAGTCCAGTGACAAGAGCCAGAAGGCAGAAGGGGACAGGAAAGCTGGTGATAGGGAACCCAAGGTTGAGTAAGGATAGTGTTGATGTGTTGTGAGGTTGTTAACCATTGTCATAGGGCAACATGTGTACTAACTGTTAAATGAGAAACTATTTTGTTCTTAAGCCTTCATCTAAAGTGAGAATAGCAGCACAATTGGAAGAGCATAGTCGATGTCACTGACCTGTGCATGTAGAAATATTTGAAACGGTGTATCTTTGGCTATGTATATTTTCACCAAAATAATAAAGGTCAAGAAGGGAGAGGGTTGACATGTTGTGGGGTTGTTAACCAATGTCGTAAGACAATATGTGTACTACTGTTTCAGGAGAAACTATTTGTTCTGTAAGCCTTCATCTGAAGTACAATTAAAAAAAAATTGATCTTATCTGGAAAAAAAGATCCCCATAGTTCCATTAAATATTTATACTGTAGTGTAATATTTATGCCTTTTATACTTGTTCTAATTACCACTAACAAGCATATATTAAATGCCTTGAATAGATTGTCGAATTATATGACCTTTAAGTAGTTTCTTAAGTCCTGGTGGTACAGTGGTCAAGAGCTTGGCTGCTAACCAAAAGATCAGCAGTTTGAATCCACCAGCCACTCCTTGGAAACCCTATAGAGCAATTCTATTCTGTCCTGTAGGGTTGTTAGGAGTTGGAATTGACTCGATGGCAGTGGGTTTGGTTTTAGAAGGTATCTTCCAAAGCTGATAGTAGGTAATTTGACACTCTCCACTGTGGTTGGCTCCCCAGTGGACATTGTATATACCCTCTCTGACAACTGTCATCATTAAGCTGTTTGCACGTCTTTCTCCTTGAGTTAAATTGTATTACAGTTTACTAAATATTCCTTCTCTGTGGTACCAAACTCTCCACCCACTTGAGAGTTATGTTTTCCAGCCTTGTAGAAATAAGAAGTAAAAATATGACTTGCACTGGCCAAAAAGATGCAGGAGAAAGAATTGTGTAGAACTTGTAGCAGAAGTGATTTGACATGCTATGTCTGCTTTATCTTTGTCATTGTGGTTAGATTGTCTCTTATATCAGCTGGGGTCCTGGAGTGAAAAATCAGATGGAGCAGAGCCTCAGTTGAATGTTACTGGACATATACTATGACAGATATACCATGTGTGTAAGGGATCGGGATATGGTAGTCATTTGTTATGGCACAAAGCCTAGCATATCCTGCCTGATACACTCCTCCACCAAATGATGAGGTATTTAAAAGAAGGAAAATGTGTTTGTTCCGTTTTTACTTCTTTATGTCCCTTCCAACCTAAACAACTAGGATATTGTTTGGCAAATCAGTGATCTAAGCAATTCAATAGATTTTACCTCAGTAGGATGTTAAACAATAAACACACACACACACACACACACACACACACACACACACGAGATCCAATTCTCACCAGCCTTCAAAGGCTTACAACTTAGTTGAGAGATAAAACATGCAAAAATGGCATTTTGTGTGTCAAGTTAAATTCAGAGAAAAGAGTGATCAGGAAAATGTCTTCTGGAAAGTATTAACTTGAGTTAGAATTGGAAATAAAAGTTAGACATAGATAAGATTAGAGGAATAGAAATAATATTCATGGAAGGAAAGGATCAGAAGAAAGGATACAGAAGCATAAATATTAGACAAAAAAGAGTATGTATAATCCTTAATAAAATAAATACAAGAAATAGTACACTAGAGGTGATGAAAAATAAAATTAAAGTAAAAATAATTAATTTTGTTTCTGATTTGTTTGTGGTTTTCAAATCCATAATAATTGTCCAATAATAACAGATGAATTACATGATTATTCAGTGAATTTAGAGAATGAGTTTTATGCTGACAATTTAAGCACTTGATATATTTTGAAGTATAGAATGCCAGAGAGAAATACTAGAGATAAATCTACAGTGAGCACAGAATTCTCATTTTTATCAGTTTAGTTAATTATGTAATTTCACTACCTACTGCATTCAATCTACATATGAATGATGTAAAGAAAACAGTTAATAAGCATGAGCTCTGTTTATATTTAACATCCTGAACCCTCTCACCTTGTTCTTACCTTGCACCTTACTGATCCATACTGGTGTTCTTCTAGCTCTTGGCTTCTGTCTTGGAGCCTCATTTTCAAATTTTGTATATCTTACAAATTCCCTGTACCTAACCCTTAATTATATTCTCATTTTATTATTATTAGTATTTTTACTCTTACTCTCATATCATTTTCTGATTCTTGATACACCCCACTGTGATCTAGCTCTATCATTTGACTCTTACCTTGGTCTGGTTTGTGTAGAAAAGGATCTGAAAACTATCAACTTCCATTAACAATATGCTATGTAGCCCATATAATTTTTAAATATCAACTAATATAATATAGAGAAGTAGCCTTGGGCTTGAATTCTGGAATCAGCCTGCTTAGATTTTTTTTTTTAATAGTTGTGGCTATCTTTATTTTTATTTTATCTTATTTTTTATTGTACTTTAGATGAAGGTTTACGGAACAAATATTTTCTCATTAAACAGTTAGTACACATACTGTTTTACAACATTGGTTAACAACCCCGCTACATGTCAACACTCTCCCTTCTTGACCTTGGGTTCCCTATTACCAGCTTTCCTGTCCCTTCCTGCCTTCTAGTCCTTGTCTCTGGGCTGTTGTGCCCCATTAATTTCTTTTGGTTTTATGGGCCTGTCTAATCTTTGGCTGAAGGGTGCACCTCGGGAATGACTTCATTACTGAGCTAAAAGGGTGTTCAGGGGCCCTACTCTTGGGGTTTCTCCAGTCTCTGTCAGGCCAGTAAGTCTGGTCTTTTTCTGTGGGTCTGAATTTTGTTCTACATTTGTCTCCAGCTCTGTCCAGGACTCTGTTGTGATCCCTGTCAGAGTAGTGGTGGTAGCCGGGCACCATCTAGTTGTACTGGACTCAGTCTGGTGGAGGCTGTGATAGCTGTGGTCCATTAGTCCTATGGACTAGTCTTTCCCTTGTGTCTTGTTTTCTTCATTCTCCCATGCTCTTGAAGGGGTGCGACCAGTGGAGTATATTAGACGTCTGTTCACAGGCTTTTAAGACCCTAGACGCTACTCGCCAAGGTAGAATGTAGATCATTTTCTTTATAAACTGTTATGCCAATTGAGGTAGATATTCCCCGAGACCATGGTCCCCATAGCCCTCAGCCCGGCAATTCGGTCCTTCAGGGAGTTTGGATGTATCTCTGGAGCTTCCATGATCTTTCCTTATACAAACCTGCCCAGATTTGATAGTAACACTGCCAACTGCTAACTGTGCAAACTTGGACAAGCTACTTAGCATTTCTTTGGCTTTCTTTCCCCTTCTGTAATGTGAGTTTAATAATCTTACCTCATAGGGTTGTCATGGGATTAGAGAAAAATTGATAGAAAGTGCTTATTAGGAGAGTCTGGCACTTTCTCATATTATCACCACTCAGTAGGGTCAAGGTTACCGTCTTAGCCACATTCTTATAAAACAAAGACAATCTCATTTGTAATTTTGAAAGGGTTTATCAGGAAAAAAAAATTATATGGGATCCATCCAGAGCAATAGATACTTGTATTGCTAAAAGTCTATGATCCATGCTGATATTTTCCAATCTCATCACGTTAGGTCTTGAAAGAAAGTGTCTATGTCTTGACTATTGGAACTTCAAGATCCAGGGAATCTTTCCAAAATCTTTTCTGTTTTTTTTAGGGAATTTTGCAATAGGAAAATTCAAAACTCCCTGCAGAATATATGGGAACAAAAATTCTAGACAGTTTCTTGTTCACCTGATTAACTTTGCCCCATAATAATTTTCCTCTGACACACATACTCTCAGACTCGTTCTGAAGTTGTCTCATTGATCTCTTATTATGTACTAATTTTCTAAATTACTAAAATAATAGTCAACATTATTGCAATTGCATGTGTTTGTATTGTTTCACGTAATTATGATAATCATTTTATCATGAAACTAAAATATTAATAATTCACTGACTATAATCACCATTAATTACTATTAACTTCATAGTCTACCACATGAGCTCAGAGAATGCAACACAGAAAAATTAGAAAGAGAAGACTACTCTGGATTTCTTTTTTCTCCAGAAGATTATTTTAGTGGTTTAAAAGAAAACAACATGTGCATGCCAACTGCACTGAAACTAACTTTTCAAGTTCTCCTAGGGAGGTAATTTTTTTCATGCAACAATATGTCTATTATTAGTTCTCATACATTAGCCCTTAGTAAATAGTACTTATTGTATCTGCATATCTTGACAACTGACTTCTCCCCACATTTGCAGCCACCCACTGAGGTAATCATTGCCACAATTCAGACATACAACAAACTAAGGTTTTATTACTTTAATTTTCCAAACAAATTATACCATGCTAAATTACAACATGTGGAAATAATTTTTAAAAGAAAAAGTGAATGGCAGATTTTGCATGTTTATTAAGTAAGCTATCTATAATTTCAAATAATGGCTTATATTAACTGTTGTCCAAATTTGCACACACACGTGTGTGAGTGAATGTTTTAGCAAACATCAAAGTTTCCTGAACTATTTTGAAATTAGATGTTGGCAACTATGTAAATTATCCTCATCCTGGTGTTTTACAGCTCAATAAATTTGGATTTTACTTACAGGCTAGTAATTGCTAATCTCCACTAGTATATCCATGTCTTGAATTTATACTTTATTTATATTTTTATGTGTATGTGTGCATATATGGAGCCCTGGTGGTGTAGTGCTCAAGAGCTCAGCTGCTAACCAAAAGGTCAGCAATTCGAATCCACCAGCTGCTCCTTGGAAACCCTATGGGGCAGTTCTACTCTGTCCTGTAGGGTCACTACGAGTCGAAGTCTACTCGTCAGCAACAGGTTGTTCTGGTGCATATATATGTGTATATATGTGTATGTGTGTATGTGTGTGTGCGTGCATATATATATGTATGTGTGTATATATATATATATGTATGTGTGTATTTCAGTCAAATCCCTAAATCTAAACTATCCAATGATCCTTTTATGTATACTGTAACAGCTGCAAAACAGTCTCACAATCACTGGCATTATCTGTCCCTGTCCTAAAAATAGATTTGTTATTTGAATTGCCACTGAACAATGTTAGATTAAAAAGTTAAATGTGCTCTAAACATTAACAGTGAGAGATTAAACTAATATCAAAGAACTCAAAACAGGAAATATCCTTTAGCAAAGTTTATGCATTTCTCTAAAGTTTTCCAGATAACAGCCACCATCTGGAGGAAGATAGCAAGAATAGTGTACACTTTCAGTCTGAGGAAATTAGGAAAATTTTGTCTAACCATTATCTTTTCCAGTCAAGTTAATTTTCACTGCGTTTTAAGAAAGAGACTCAGCTTTGGAAACAAAACAGTGGGAGCTTTTCAGGACACCAATTCAAATGCTACCCAGCTGAGTAAAGATCTGGTTGTTGTTACCAAACTTATTATTTGATGACTGCTTGAAATTACCATATCCTTCAGTTCACTCCCATATGGACAAATGCCACCATTCAAACATCGTCACCATGTTACCAGTTTGTCCTGAGAAGCTCTTGAATACTTCAATACCCTCTTCATGTTTAATGAAAGATTAGAAGGAAAAGGGAATGGTCTGATGCTGTTGTTTATGCCCTATGAGAGTAACTGAATACTATTGATTTTCATACCCCTGTAGTGTCCATTCAGTGGTCAATTTCAGGAAAATTTAGAGCAGCTGGTTTCAATTCTAGCCATACATAAGAACCACCTAGGGAGCTTTCAAAACATATTACTAGACTTAAACCCAAAACTACTGAATAATAATATCTCCAGGAGTTATTCCATCATGTTATGTTTAAACTTGCTTTCTAAATAATTTTATTGCAGCTGTCAATAAATTGGCCTTTGGGATAAATTGACTTAAAAACTGGATTTTGAAACCAGACTCAAACCCCAGTTCTGATGATTTCTACTTAAATAGTCTAATCAAGTCCATATCTTTTTTTGAACCTCTGCATTTATAAAATGGAGATAATAACATTAGTTGTGATAATAACATTAGATGAGAAACACAAGGAGACTGTCTAGCACAGCTCATAGCACACAGTAGGCCTATAGTAGTTTGTGACAGAAATTGCTATGTATTGACCAAAGTCCATTCTGGACACACAGGTTGACTCCATTGCCCAGACCAACTTAAGTTAATTGTTGATGTCACTAAGCTCAAGCCAAATGAATGTGAAAGAAGGATTGACCCACTTCCAAGTTTGATCCATGCAAACCTCGACAGTATCTGTATGATCTTCTGCCTTTGTGGGTGGCTAAATGAGATTACCTACAGGGTGACCTTGGTTTGCATTTGTTGAACACGGGAATTCCACAAGATAGAAGAAGCCAGCTGTCTTAGTCATCTAGTGCTGCTCTAACAGAAATACCACAAGTGGATGGTTTTAACAAGAAGTTTATTCTCTTACAGTCCAATAGGCTACAAGTCCAAATTCAGGGCATCAGCTCCAGGGGAATGTTTTCTCTGTCAGCTCTGGAGGAAAGTCCATGTCATCAGTCTTCCTTTGGTCTGGGAGCTTTTCTACACAGGAACCTCAGGTCCAAAGGACACACTCTGCTCCTGGCACTGCTTTCTTGGTGGTATGAGGTTCCCATGTGTCTCTGCTCACTTCTCTCTTTTATATCTCAAAAGAGATTGCATTAAGACACTAATCTTGTCAACCTCATCTGTATAACCTCATCACAGTGATAGAATTTACAACACATAAGGAAATCACATCAGATTACACAATCATACAACAGTGGGAATAATGACCCAGCCAAGTTGCTACACACATTTTTAGGGGACACAATTCAATCCATGACACCAGGGTTCCTGAGTAATCATGTGGAAGGCCACCCACCAATAAACTTCAATTGTGTTAAGCACTTATGACTTGAGGGTTTATCTATTACTTCAGTTAACACACTATGTAAATTCACAAAGTACAATGATCACTTGGCAGATCCTTGAGGCAACAGTAGGAACCCTGTGAATAAAGGATGGGATAGTCCTCTCCCTTACAGGCTATCACCTGCCACCAGGCACTGTGCAATATAATCCTAGTGTATCTCTTAACTTGTAAGAGGAGAAAGATAGACATACACAGTTGATTATATTTAGGCAATTTATTGGAATACATAAAAGATACGGTACTTTTGGGCCCTATTATGGATTGAATTTTGTTCCCCCAAAATAGGTGTTTTAAATCCTAACCTCTATACCTGTGGTTATAATCACATTTGGAAATGGATTTTTTTGTTATGTTAATGAGGCAGTGTAAGTGTAGGGTGTGTCTTGAGTAAATATTTTTTGAGACATTAAAAGGGCAGATTAGGCACAGAGAAAGAAGCAGAGATGGGGGAAGATAGATGCCACACCACATGAAGATCATCAAGGAACCAAGGAACAAGGATCTTCCCCCAGAGCTGACAGTGAAAAATTTCCCCTAGACCCAAAGCTCTAAATTCAGACTTCTAACCTTCTAAACTGTGAGGTAATAAATTTCTGTTTATTAAAGCCACCACTTGTGGTATTTCTGTTATAGCAGCACAAGATAACTAAGACAGGTCCCAAAACACTACAGACACTCATCATCCTATTCGTTATTTATGTATGAACAACTATCTATGAGAAACTGCACTAACACTAGAGTGATTCCAGTTCTCTCCTCACTGGGATTGTTTGGGATTTTCTTTTCTTTTTCTGCCTAATGCTTCCAAACACTACCTACCTTCAGGTCAATTCTAATATTCTAGTCTCCTATAAGGCTGGTCCAGGAGGATGTTACCTTCAGAAGGACAGGGACAGTGTGGAAGAGAGAGTGGAGGAGAGAATAAATATAAGCCTGTCATGTCAGGGTCTTTTCCCCTACTGCTAAGGTCTCAGGTTAGCATCTTCAATGCCTGTCTTAGTGATCTAGTGCTGCTTTAACAGAAATAACACAAGTGGACGGCTTTAACAAAGAGAAGTTTATTTCCTCACAGTAAAGTAGACTAAAAGTCCAAATTCAGGGCACTAGCTCCAGGGGAAGGCTTTCTCTCTCTGTTGGACATGCTCTGCTCCTGGCACTGATTCTTTTTTGGTGGTAAGAGGTACAGCCGCCCCACGCCCCCCACCCCGACCCCCTCACCCCCATTTCAAGATATTGCCTCAAGACACAATCCAATCTTGTAGATTGAGTCCTGCTTTACTAACACAACCACTGCCCATTCTCCCTCATTAACATCATAGAGGCAGGATTTACAACATATAGGAAAATCACACAATACCAGGAATCATGGCCCAGCCAAATTGATACATGCATTTTTGGGGGGACAAATATTCGATCCATGACAATGCCCTATTCTATTTTTCTCAGTTGTCCCATATTGCCCCAACATTACTCTCAACCCTGCATTCCCTCACCCTAAATTCATTGGAAGCAATGAGAATGTCTATTTTTCTCCCCTTTATCAGGGGTAATTAAATCTTTAGTCCTCTGAATATTCTAAGACCCATTTCAGCAGCTCTCTATAATTTGATTCTTCATATAGGACCTAAGTTCAAGGTTACCAATATACTTAATCTTACTTACTAACTGATGTATTGTTAGTGACTCCTTGGAGTGGTATGTTTAGAAAGATTTGAGCATGCATGTTTTCTGAGTTAAGAAAGGATCAGGCTTCAGTCATCCTTTTGAGATCCAAGTATATTAAATAGCAAGGAACTACAACACAAGGTTATAAATATGGAAGTATGTTTTAAATACTTAATTTTAACAATTAAAAGTCTATGCTTAACATCTTAGAATTTTTTCAGTGTATCTCTGTGGCTGTACGCATAACCTTATTTAGCAATAAAGTCAGAAGTCAAAATGTGTGGTCCTTCATTTATGGAGGTCGGGTCAAAAAGCTCCCTTAATTAGATCTTAAAAATTGATGACGTAATCATGCTGATTTCTTTCCCCTAAAGGAAGAGAGAATGGAAAACACTGGTCAGACGGAAGAGTGCAAGAGTGAAATAGTGGAAAAATGGCGTGGGGGTGGTGTCTGACCTCCTCTAACTTCACAAGAGGAAAGAGGAATCAAAACCAACAGCAGAAGGCTGATTCTATAAGGTTGAGGTCAGACATGCCTTCACTCTCAGCCATATTTACCAATTCTGACACTAACCATCTCTCCCACGGCAATCTCTACTTCTCTGCTGGGTTCCATAATTCATTGCAACAGTCACACAGAGCACACAGACTATACTCACAGTTACGGGGTTTATCAGGGAAGTAACAGGTAACATTCAGGTTGAGGAATGCCCAGGATACAGCTCTTCCATCAGTATAGCCTCTTTGCTGCCACGCTCACAGGCACGCCTCTCCCTGGCTCTTGGCCTCTGCCTGAAGTCATTTCAGCTTTGTCTCTCCGTGGGCTGGGAAGCCCACCACACCATCTCGTGCTGCTGGGTCTCCACTGCTTCTTGCCATCTTCAGTGCTACAACTCTGTCTCTGCTCTCTGTCTCCTTTCCCAGCACAGGGATCTTGGGTCTGCAGGACATGCTCTATGCTCCTGGCGGTTCTTCCTTGGTGGTGGTGGGCCCTTCTCCTTCCTGCCTCTGGGGTGGCTCATTTCAAGCCCAGTGGATGGCAAAACTGACCAACCCCTTTGGTGGGCAACAATTACCCTATCACACAGTTCCACCCAATCATTTGGGTGGGAATTGCAAGACCATGGCTAGAAAGGCCACACAAAAGCAATCCACTGTACTGCAAATAGGGAACATAATGGTTGAAGTAAGTGCAACAAAAGAAAGGAAGTGACTGTAAAACTATTTTAGGATGGAGATACATGGTATCAGGAGTCCCTGAGACCTAAGTTTTTAGGTCTTTTCTCCTGGAGTCTCCCTTCCGGACTTTTATATTAGTTTTCCTCAGCTCTTCCCTAATCAAAGAGTTGACCACCCCAGCTGCTAACTCTCAAGTTACCTGCTGAATCCTTGACCCAAAATGCCAACAACCAGTTTCTGCATTTGGTATCGGAGCTATCCTACTCCTAGTGCTTGGCAGAGGCTGTGAGACAAAAGTCCCTGACTCATTGCTGCAACGGTACAAATGCTCCAGGAAATTCAAACTGCAAATCATGTGACATTTCCCCTTACAAGCATTGCTTTTTTTCTGATAGTCCTTCCATACTTTAAACATAGTTCTATACCTTGGACTCATGATAAGTTGAGTAGACTTTCCTGGACTGAATGGATAATAACCATTGTGTACAACATTGTGTCTGTGGGGAAATATCTGTCAAATTCCAAATAATTGACTTGCAAAGAATATTTGCATTACACCAATTTGTAATTGGTAAGCTGATTCCCCAGCTTTCTTTATTCAGTTATTTAATGAAATTGAATGAAGCAGGTGTCAGATCCACATTTCTCCATGCACTTGATTTACCCAATTCAGAGAATAAAGAAATGAATGTAATGATGCCAAGTCACTGACCTGGTTTAATTTTGTTCTATAGGATCCTAATACTTTCTCACACTAACGCGTTCCTAGAGTGCCTTCATGTTGCTTAAGTGTAGATGGAATAGGTGCATACTGGGTTGTGAAAGCTATGAAGATTTGGCTACAGTTAAGTACCACAAACAATGAATGTTTGAATTAACCTTTTTTAGTTTCATATTCTCACGTATCTTTTTGCTGAAAAGGTGATGGGAAAGGGAGCTAGTTTTGAGTTGTATTATATAATTAGAGTTAGCTGAGTATGCCATCCAACTTTATTATGATTTTAGGGAACTTAGAAAATGAAGATCTATATACAATAAAAAAAATCACTTATGTAAAATTTAGAGTGCATAAAGTCAACACTGTAATCCATGGTATAGATATATATGGTAAGGGTATAAAAACATGTACAGAAAGCATATATGCTGGTATCAGATTATAGTTACTTCTGGGGATGCAAGAAAATGAGATGCCGGATGATGCTTTTACTGTTATCTGTATTTATTTATTTTTTTAAATAAGATGATTATATGGCAAAATATTAACATATCCTAACTCTGGATAAAGGGTGGACTAGTATCTATTATATTATTTTCTGTATAGTAAATTTTTTTATTCTTTTTTTATTGTTGTAGTTAAATGAAGTTTACATTTCAAGTGTCTCCCGTACAAAATTTTATACATACATTGTTATGTGACCCTAATTGCTCACCCCATTCTGCGACAGCACACTCCTCCTTTCCGCCCCTGATTCCCCATGTCCATTCAACCAGCTCCTAACCCCCTCTGCCATCCCATCTCACCTCTGGACAGAAGCTGCCCCTTTGGTCTCTTGTATCTACTTGACTAAGAGGCACAGTCTGCACGAGTATCACTTTATGTCCCACAGTCCAGTCCAATCCCTGTCTGAAGAGTTTTAGTTCTGGGCTGATAGTGAGTCCAGGGGCCATGCTTTCCAGGATACCTCCAGTCTCAGTCAAACCATTAAGTCTGGTCTTCTTACTAGAATTTGAGATCTGCACCCCATTTTTCTGCTGCTACATCAGGGACTCTCTGTTGTGTTCCCTGTCAGGGCAGTCATCGGTGGTAGCCAGGAACCATCTAGTTCTTCTGGTCTCAGGCTGATGAAGTCTCTGGTTTATGTGGCCCTTTCTGTCTCTTGGGCTAATACTTTCCTTGTGTCTTTGGTGTTCTTCATTCTCCTTTACTCCAAGTGGTTGGGACCAAATGACACATCTTAGATGGTTGCTTGCAAGCTTTTAAGACCCCAGACTCCACTCACCAAAGTAGGATGCAGAACATTTTCTTAATAAGCTTTGTTATGCCAATTGACCTAGATGTCCCCTGAAATCATGGTCTCCAGGCCACTACCCCTGCTACTCTGTCTCTCAAAGTATTTGATTGTATTCAGGAAACATCTTAGCTTTGTTTTAGTCCAGTTGTTCTGACTTCCCATGTAGTGTGTGCTGTCCTTCCCTTCACCTAAGATGATCCTTATCTACTATCTAGTTAGTGAATAACCCTCACCCTTCCTCTCCAGCCTCATAACCATTGAAGAATGTTTTCTTCTGTGTTTAAACCTTATCTTGAGTTCTTATATTAGTGGTCTTATTCAGTATTTGTCCTTCTGTGCCTGACTAAATTCACTCAGAGTAATAAGTTCCAGCTTCCACCATGTTTATACGATGTTTCACAGCTTCATTGTTGTTCTTTATTGTTGTGTAATATTCCATTGTGTGGATATACCATAATTTGTTTATCCATTCGTACGCTGATAGGCATGTAGGTTGTTTCCATCTTTTTGCTATTGTGAACAGAGCTGCAATGAACATGGGTGTGCATATATCTATTCGTGTGACAGTTCTTATTTCTCTAGGATATATTCCAAGGAATGAGATAGCTAGATCATATAGTACTTCTAGTTCTAGCTTTTTAAGGAAGCACCAAATAGATTTCCAAAGTGGTTGTACCATTTGACATTCCCACCAACAGTGTATAAGTGTTCCAGTCTCTCCACAGCCTCTCCAGCATTTATTATTTTGTGTTTTTTTGGATTAAGGCTAGCCTTGTTGGGGTGAGATGATATCTCATTGTAGTTTTGATCTGCATTTCTCTAATGGCTAATGATCGTGAGCATTTCTTCATGTGTCTGTTAGCCTCCTGAATATCTTCTTTGGTGAAGTGTCTGTTCATATCCTTTGTCCATTTTTTAATTGGATTATTTGTCTTTTTGTTATTGAGGTTTTGCAGTGTCTTATAGATTTTAGAGATTAGATGCTGATTGAATTTGTAGTAGCCAAAAATTTTTTCCCAGCCTGTATGTTGTTTTTATACTCTTTCGGTGAAGTCTTTTGATGAGTGTAAGTGTTTGATTTTTAGGAGCTCCCATTTATCTAGCCTCTCTTCTGGTGCTTGTGCATTGTTACTTATTGTTCATATTGTGTTTATTCCATGTATTAGGGTTCCTAGCATTGTCCATACTTTTTTTTTCCATGATCTTTATCATTTTCAATTTTATACTTAAGTCTTTGATCCATTTTGAGTTAGTTTTTGTACCTGGTGTGAGGTATGGGTCTTGTTTCGTTTTTTGCCAATGGATATCCAGTTATGCCAGCACCATTTGTTAAAGAGACTGTCTTTTTCCCAGTTATTGGACTTTGAGTGTTTGTCAAATATTAGCTGCTCATAGGTGGATTAGCTTATATCTGGATTCTCAACTCTGTTCCTTTGGTCTATGTATCTGTTGTTGTACCAGTACCAGGCTGTTTTGACTACAGTGGCGGTAATAATAGGTCCTAAAATCAGGTAGTATAAGGACTCCCACTTTGTTCTTCTTCTTGAGTAATGCTTTACTTATTCGAGGCCTCTTCCCTTTCCATATGAAGTTGGTGATTTGGTTCTCCATCTAATTAAAAAATACTGGTGGAATTTGGATTAGGATTGCATTGTATCTGTAGACTGCTTTGGGTAGAATCGACATTTTCACTACGTTGAGTCTACCTATCTATGAGCAAGGTATGTTTTTCCACTTATGCACGTCTCTTAGTTTCTTGCAGTAGTGTCTTGGAGTTTTCTCTGTATAGGTCTTTTACTTCTCTCATTAGATTTATTCCTAAGTATGTTATCTTCTTTGGGGCTATTGTAAATGGTATTGACTTGGTAATTTCCTCTTCAAGGTTCTCTTTTTGGTGTAAAGGAATCCAACTGATTTTTGTATGTTTATATTGTATCCTAAACTTTGCTGAAATCTTCTATTAGTTCCTGCAGTTTTCTTGTGGATTCTTTGGGAATTTCTGTGTAGAAGATCATATCATCTGCAAATAGAGATACTTTGACTTCTTCCTTACCAATTTGGATGCCCTTTGTTTCTTTTTCTAGCCTAATTGCTCTGGCTAGGACCTCCAGCACAATGTTGAATAAGACTGGTGATAAAGGGCATCCTTGTCTGGTTCCCATACTCAAGGGGAATGCTTTCAAAGTCTCTCCATTTAGGATGATTTTGGCTGTTGGCTTTGTATATATGCCCTTAATTATACTGAGGAATTTCCTTTCTACTCCTATTTTATTGAGAGATTTTATCATGAATGGGTGTTGACTTTGTCAAATGCCTTTTCTGCATCAGTTGATAAGATCATGTGGTTCTTGTCTTTTGTTTTATTTATGTGATGGATTACATTGATTGTTTTTCTAATGTTGAACCATCTCTGCATACCTGGTATAAGTCCCACTTGATCATGGTGAATTATTTTTTTCATGTGTTGCTGAATTCTATTGGCTAGAATTTTGTTGAAGATTAGTGCGTCAATGTTCACGAGGGATATTGGTCTGTAATTTTGTTTCTTTGTGGTGTCTTTACCTGGTTTTAGTATCAGGGTTATGCTGGCTTCATAGAATGAGTTTGGGAGCATTTCATCCTTTTCTATGCTCTGAAATACCTTTAGTAGAAGTGATGTTGTCTCTTCTCTGAAAGTTTGGTAGAATTCTCCAGTGAAGTCATCCAGGCCAAGGCTTTCTTTTTTTGGTGGGAGTTTTTTTAATAACCTTTTCACTCTCTTCCTTTGTTATGGGTTTATTTAGTGGTTCTACCTCTGTTTGTGTTAATTTAGGTAGGTAGGTAGTTTCTACAAATTTGTCCATTTCCTCTAGGTTTTCAAATTTGTCAGAATACAATTTTTCATAGTAATCTGTTATGATTCTTTTAATTTAAGTTGGGTCTGTTGTGATATCACCCATCCCATTTCTTATACGGGTAATCTGCTTCCTCTCCTGGTTTTCTTTTGTCAGTTTGCCTAAGGGTTTATCAATTTTGTTGATCTTTTCAAAGAACCAGCTTTTGGAGTTGCTAACTCTTTCAATTGTTTTTCTATTCTCTATTTAATTTAATTCTGCTCTAATTCTTATTATTTCCTTTATTCTGGCACCTGTGGTCTTCTTCTGCTTCTCTCTACTTGTTCCAGTTGTAGGATTAATGTTTTGATTATGGCCTTGTCTTTTGGCTTTGTGCATTTATTGCTATAAACTGACCTCTGAGCACTGCTTTTGCTGTGTTCCAAAGGTTCTGGTAAGATGAGTTTTCATTCTCGTTTGATTCTATGCATTTCTTTATTCCATCCTTAATTTCTTCTATAACCCAGTAGTTTTTGAGCAAGGTGTTGTTCAGTTTCCATGTGTTTGATTTTTTTTTCCTTGCTTTTTGTGTTGTTGATTTCCACTTTTATGGCTTTATGCTCAGGAAAGATGCTTTATAATATTTTGACGTTTTGGATTTTGTTAAGGCTTGCTTTATGGCCTAATATGTGGTCTATTCTGGAGACTGTTCCATGTGCTTTGGAAAAGAAAGTATACTTGGCTGTTGTTGGGTGCAGTGTTCAGTATATGTCAATGAGATCATATTGGTTGATTGTAGCATTTAGCTCTTCCGTGTCTTTGTTGAGCTTCTTTCTGCATGTTCTGTCCTTCACCGAAAGTGGCGTGTTGAAGTCTCCTACTACTATTGTGGAGCTGCCTATCTCTCTTTTCAGTGCTGTTGGAGTTTGTTTTACGTATTTTGGAGACCTGTCATTGGGTGTGTAAATATTTATTATCGTTATGTCCTCCTGGTGTATTGACCCTTTAATCATTATATTGTGCTCTTCCTTATCCTTTGTGGTGGACTTTACTTTAAAGTCTATTTTGTCAGAGATTAATATTGCCACTCCTGCTCTTTTTTGCATGTTGTTTGCTTGATATATTTTTTTTCCATCCTTTGAGTTTTAGCCTGTTTGTGTCTATAAGTCTAAGGTGCATCTCTTGTAGGCAGCATATAGATGGATCATGCTTTTTTATCCAATCTGCCACTCTCTGTCTCTTTATTGGTGCATTAAGTCCATTTACATTCAACATAATTATTGATAGGTATGAGTTTAGTGCTGTCATCCTGCTGTCTCTTTTTGTGTGTTGTTCACAGTTTCTTTATTCGCCTTAATTTTATGTACTGAGTCATTTTTCTTTATGAGTTTTTTTCATCTTTTTCATTGTAGTAGATTTTGTGTTGGCTGGGTCTTTATATTTTTCTTGCTTTTTATTTTGATTTGTAGGATTGTTAGATCCCTTTGTGGTTTCCTTAATATTTATCCCTATTTTTCTAAGTTTATACCAGTCTTTTATTTCTTTATATAGCCTTGACTTCCCCTCCATATGAAAAATCAATGTCTGCATTTTTTAAGTCCCTCTTTTTAGTTTTAATGTTGTCCTTTTTTGCGTACTGATATCTCTGTTTCCCTATTTTCAGTGTTTTAGCTTTGATGTATTTTCTACTTCCCTATCTGAGTCAATATCTGGTTTCTCTGTGCCATGTTCTTGTCTTGCATTGTTATCTGTTGTTATTGATTATCTAATCGGAGGACTCCCTTTAGTATTTCTTGTAATTTTGGTTTGGTTTTTGCAAATTCCCTATACTTCTGTTTATCTGGAAATGCCCTAATTTTGCCATTATATTTGAGAGACAGTTTTGCTGGATATATAATTCTTGACTGGAAGTTGTTTTCCTTCAAGGTTTTATATATGTCATCCCATTGCCTTCTTGCCTGCATGGTTTCTGCTGAGTAGTCTGAGCTTATTCTAATTGACTCTCCTTTGTAGATGACTTTTCTTTTATCCCTAGCCACAGTTAAAATTCTCCTTTATCTTTGGTTTTGGTAAGTTTGATTATAATATGTCTTGGTGACTTTCTTTTGGGATCTACCTTATGTGGGGTTCGATGAGCATCTTACGTAGATATCTTCTCACCTTTTGTGATATCAGGGAAGTTTTCTGTTAACAAATCTTCAAAATTTTCTCTATATTTTCTGTTATCCACCCCCATTCTGGTACTCCAATCACTCATAGGTTATTTCTCTTGATAGAGTCCCACATAACTCTTAGAGTTTCTTCATTCTTTTTAATTCTTTTGTCTGATTTTTCCTCAAATAACTTGGCAGTGAGTGTTTTATCTTCAGTTTCACTAATTCTAACTTCTACTGCCTTAATTTGCTCCTATGACTTTCTATTGAGTTGTCTAATTCTGAGATTTTATTGTTAATCTTCTGGATTTCTGATTTCTGTCTATGGATTCTTGCAGCCTATTAAATTTATCATTATGTTCTTGAATAATTTTTTTAAGTTCCGTTACTACTTTGTCTGTATGTTCTTTGGCTGTATCTACATTTTGAGGAATTTTATTTCTAATTTCTAGAAGAGTTCTGTTTATTAATCTTTTGTATTCTGCCTCTGGTAATTCCAAGAAATTCCCTTTCTCCAGAGGATTTATTTATTATTTATTTTGGAAGCTTGCTGAAGCCATCATGGACTGCCTCTTTATGGGATTTGATATTGACTGTTGTCTCTGAGCCATCAATAAGTTATTTTAATTTTATTTTATATTTGTTTAGTATATGCCCTAGTAGGCTGCTCGTGTGCACTAGTTTGATTATTGGCACCTTTGAAGCTCTAATATCCTGACACCAGGTCGTTAGTTCTGTAACTAAGTATGGGCACACAGGAGTTCGTTACATTTTCCTATATGGGTTCAGCTCAGGTGTCCAGGCAGTTGGTCACCAAGTGTGTGGTGCAGGCTCTCACTTACAGTCTTAGAGAGGCATGGGTGATTTTTGTATGCACCACTATCTGGCTGCAGTAGGGGGTCACATGCTGAGCCAGGCAGGGATCTGATGGCTGCCCTGAGAGTCTGAAATGAAAGCATGTCCCTATTTCTTAGGGCAAGTAGATAGGTGTGTTTTGCAGCCTGACTATGAGCACCCCACTCTGTTGGCTGTAAAGACTCGAGGGTACCACTTATTCTTGGACTCCTGTAGCAGGTGACTAGGTGGCGTTTAAGTTAAGCCACCAGTCCTCAAGCCCCTGGTGCAGATTGGTAAAGGTGCCTGCTTAAAGAGCAGGGCTGTGTCGAGGGTCACAAATCTGCCACTTCACAGCTGAAACAGTTGAAATTAGACTTCAGATGTTTACCCTGTTGTACTGTGGTAGTGCGGGCTAACTCTGTTGAGATGGGTCCCCACAAGTCTATAGGAGTTTAAGGCACTCAAAGGCTGTGGACCCCTTATGCCTGTGCCTAGCAAAGGAGCGGTGCTGACCCTGAGTTCCTGACTTAGGGGAGCCAGTAGCTTATTTGTTCCTTCTCCAAGGCCAGGAGAATGTGTCAGGGTGCCTTTTGGGATCTACTTTCGGCCCAGCGGACTCCCGGTGCAGAGCACAGAGGGAGAAGGTAAAAGGGAGAGAGGTTTTTCCCAAACAGGTTTTTTTTTTTTTTTTAAATCCCCACAAAAGGCCACATATGTGTATTTTAGCCACTTGGGAGCTGCTTTTCACTGGTTCGGAGTGTCCAAGCAGAATCTCTGCTGCTGGATCTCTCTTAATGTGGAAACTGCCCCCCAAGCATCACACGCAGCTGTTTGCCTGCTTCACTGCGTACCTCAGAGCCAGTTGGGGCTGAAGAGCTATAGCTGAGTCCCGTCCAGCACTTCTTGCTTCTTCAGAACCGTCTACCTCTCCCCCAGTCACTCAGTCCGATTCCTCAACTTTGCCTTGTTCAGGGTTCCTAGATATTCATATACAATCAAATCACTTGTTTTTCCAGGTCTTTGTTGTAAGA
This sequence comes from Dugong dugon, assembly GCA_030035585.1. NCBI lineage: Eukaryota > Metazoa > Chordata > Mammalia > Sirenia > Dugongidae > Dugong > Dugong dugon. Next base: position 51,487,309 of record CM057465.1, read on the forward strand.
GGGATAAAGGAAGCCGTCTGACTACTCCACCATCTTGGCCCCTCCCTCTATAGTAAAATATTTTAATAAATAATTAAAAAATAATTTGAAAACAGAAAGTGAATTACAGGATGGCAAAGCAAGAAAAGTTCTATTAGCTTTCTTTAAACTTTTAGACTGTTACCTATTATATGTGAACTGAGTCACTCATCTCTAGTTATTTAATTTAGGTTAAAAAAAATCCTACTCACTTTTGGGAGCTAATTGTGAGTTGAGTAATCTAACTTTGACAATGTCTTACTATTTTAACTCCACTTTGTCTCTTTTAATAGTGTTACATTTGTTACCTAATTTAAATTCATGCATTTTAAATACGAACTTTAATAATTCTTCTTAGATTTTTAAAATTAGAAATAAATTATTTTGTTGTGAAATTTACATATTAGATCTCTTTGTTCATGTTATATCATGTCAAGTTAAGACAGTACTGAGGATAATGAAAGTGGAGTGTCACAATTGTTGATCACTGAGTCATTGCAGACATGCTCTTACTTTTGTTAGATTCCATAAAAGAATTCTGATTATTTGCAAAAAGAACCAGGAACTGCATGAAATGGATAGAAGGGACATTTTTAATTTTCTCTCCTTGAGAATAGAGTTTAGGTAGTGTCTTAGTCATCTAGTGCTGCTATAACAGAAATACCACAAGTGGATGGATATAACAGAGAAATTTATTCTCTCACAGTCTAGTAGGCTACAAGTCCGAATTGAGGGCATCAGCTCCAGGGGAATGCTTTTTCTGCCGACTCTGAAGGAAGGTCCATGTCATCAATCTTCCCTCAGTCTGGGAGCTTCTCTGCACAAGAACCTCAGGTACAAAGCATGTGCTCTGCTCCCGGCACTGCTTTCTTAGTTGTATGAAGTTCCTGTGTGTCTCTGCTCACTTCTCTCTTTTACATCTCAGAAGAGATTGGTTTAAGACACTATCCAATCTTGTATACCTTATCAGTATACCTGCTGCCAATCTTTCTTATAAGATCATGATGATTGAATTTACAACACATAAGGAAATCACATCAGGTTACAAAATGGTACACAATCATACAATACTGGGAATAATTACCCAGCCAAGTTGACAAATATTTTGGGGGGACAATCCATGACAGGTAGCTTAGGAAATCTCCATTAGCTAATGTATGAAAAACCCACAATAAATTGGTACCTGAGATTCTAAGTATGTCATGGATTGAATTGTGTCCCCCCAAAAATGTGTGTAGCAGCTTGGCTAGGTCATGATTCCCAGTATTGTATGACTGTGTTATCTGATGTCATTTCCTTATGTGTTGTAAACTCTACCACTATGATGAGATTATACGTGATCTCCTCATGTGTTGTAAATTCTATCACTGTGATGAGGTTATACTGATGAGGCTGACAAGATTAGATAGTGTTTTAATGCAATCTCTTTTGAGATATTAAAGAGAGAAGTGAGCAGAGATACAGGGGAACCTCACACCGCCAAGAAAGCAGTGCTGGGAGCAAAGCATGTCCTTTGGACCTGAGGTTCCTGCACTGAGATGCTCCCAGACCAAAGAAAGATTGATAACGTGGACCTTCCTCTGGAGCTGACAGCGAATGCATTCCCCTGGAGCTGAAGCCCTGGATTTGGACTTGTAGCCTACCGGACTGTGAGAGAATAAATTTCTGTTTGCTAAACTATCCACTTGTGGTATTTCTGTTAGAGTGGCACTAGATGACTAAGACAAAGTACAAGAACTAAAATAGAAAACAAAATGAATATCAATGTTAGCTTTTTCATTGATATAAATGTTGATCTTTCAAAGACAACTTCCAGCTGCTCAATTAGCCATATACAGTCTAGAATAAAAAAATAATAATTCAGAATTAAAATAAGGGTCACACTCTAAAACTTGAGGTCTAATAAAATGTTTCCATTTCTTTTTTTTTTTTAAATAATTTAGGCTAGGTGTAACGAATATATGTATTTTCAAAAGTTGAATATATATGTATTCAAATGTAGAGCTGAAAACTTACCAGCATTCACAGATCTTAAATGAAAGGTCATGCTCCAAATTCCACTGATTTACTACATTGCTATAAGCAACTGATCAACATCAACACTGAACTAATAAGAAACTTAATTGAATATGTTGCTGTGTAAGATGAAGCAGAAAGAAAATCACTTATAGCAATTATCATCGTCTTCATCATCATGATCATCATTATCATAACAATGACTGACTGACATCTTTTTAACTCTTCAGAGATCGCAAGGAGCTGTCGTCTCTGGTACCTCTCTGCACCTCACAATCACCTTGAGAATAGTAGAACATGTATGATTTATTGCCCCTAGGCTTGGGAAATGTGACAATTACACTAAAATGAAACAAGCAGTCCCACATAAGAAGTTATTTATGTTATCTCAATGTTAGGGGGAACTAAGGGACAAATGCAAAAGAAGGGCCTGTTATGGGGAGAAGGAACTTTTACTCAGTCACTCAAAATTGGTGGGGTTGTTTTTGAAATGTATTTATTTTCAAAATCCTAGATGAATTTGAACCTCTTCTGTGTAATCTTGTAAACTCTTCTGGGGGTTAACCAAAAATCTTGAGTATTTTTATTTTGCTGGGATTTAGCCCTGGGGGGAGAAAGAGTTCAGATAAATTATCACTGGGTGACTGACTGTGTGGCTATAGATGTAAAGATGTCTAATTTTCAGCAAATGACCACTCTAACCAGAAGATCATCCTAGTGTTTTAATGGGAAGTACTCAGTCCTGTAAACTAAGAAACCTGTCTTTTTAACACCACCTGCCACAACTGTCTTTGTGATTTGGGGTAAGTCAGGTAATTTCATGGATTTTTTTTCTCTCACTAATAAAATAAAGGGACTATATGCTAGACCACCAAATAACACAGTTTGAGGTTTTTTTTCCAGCTCTCAAATTGTGTTATTCTTTTTGTTTTTTTCAAATTTTATTGTGTTTTAGGTGAAAGTTTAAAGCGAAAATTAGTTTCTCTAAAAAATTTATACACAAATTGTTTTGTGACATTGGTTGCCATCCCTGCAGTGTGTCTGCACTCTCCCCCGTTCTACACCATGTTCCCCATGTCCATTCCTCCAGGCTTCCTGTCCCTTCCTGCCTTCTCATTTCTGCTTTTGAGCAGGTGTTGCCCATTTGGTCTCCTATACTTGATAGAACTAAGAGGCACGTTTGTCACGTGTGTTATTGTTTTATATTTTATGGGCCTGTTTAATCTTTGGCTGAATGGTGAACTTCAAGAGTGACTTCACTTCTGAGTTAACAGGTTGTCCAGGGGCCATGTCTTGGGGGCTTCCCTAGTCTCTGTCAAACCAGTAAGTCTGTTTTTTTTGTGTGAATTTGAATTTTGTTCTACATTTTTCTCCAGCTCTGTTCAGGACCCTCTATTGTGATCTCTGTCAGAGAGGTCAGTGGTGGTAGCCAGACCCCATCTAGTTCTTCTGGTCTCAGGCTTGTGGAGGCTGTGGCTCATATGGTTCATTAGTCCTTTGAACTAATATTTTCCTTGTATCTTTGGTTTTCTTCATTCTCCGTTGTTCTGGACAGGATGGGACCAATAGATGTATCTTAGATGGCCGCTTGCAAGTTTTAAGACTCCATACGCTACTCACCAAAGTAGGTTGTAGAACATTTTCTTTATAAACTGACAATTTACCTAGATATCCTCTGAGACCATAGTCCCCAACCCTGAGCCCCAGTAACTCAGTCTCTCAAGGTGTTTGGATGTGTATAGGAAGCTTCTGTGACTTTGCTTTGCTCAAGTTGTGCTGACTGCCCCTATATTGTGTGTTGTCTTTCCTTTCACCAAAGTTAACAGTTGTCTACTATCTACTTATTGATTTCTCCTCCCCAAATCCTCCCCTCCTTCATAGCTATCAAAGTTTTTTCTTTTTTTTTTTTTTTTCTGTGTGTAACCTTTTCTTGGTTTTTTATGAAAGTGGTCTCATATAGTATTTGTCCTTTTGTGATTGACTTATTTCACTCAGCATAATGTCCTCCAGATCCATCCATGTCGTGAGATGTTTTTCAGATGTAGTTTTGCATGGTATTCCATTGTTTGCATGTAACATAATTTGTTTATCCATTCATCTGTTGAAGGGCACTTAGGTTGTTTTTGCTATTGTGAATAATGCTGCAGTGAACACAGGTATGCATATGTTTATTTGTGTGATGGCTTTTATTTCTCTAGGATATATTCCTAGTAGTGGGATTGCTGATCATATGGTATTTCTATTTCTAGTTTTCTAAGGAGGCAGTGTATTGTTTTCCATAGTGGTTATACCAACTTGTATTCCCACCAGCAATGCATATGTGTTCCAATCTCCCTACAACCTCTCCAACATTTATTTTCTGTTTTTTTTTCATTAGTGCTAATAATGTCGGGGTGAGATGGTATCTCATTGTAGTTTGATCTGCATTTCTCTGATGGCTAATAATTGCGAGCATTTCCTCATGTGTCTGTTAGCTGCCTGAATATCTTCTTTGGTGAAGTATCCGTTCATATCCTTTCCCATTTTTTAACTGGATTATTTGTTTTTGTTATTGAGGTGTTGGAATATTCTATAGATTTTAGAGATTAGACCCTTGTTGGATATATCATAGCCAAATGTTTCCCAGTCTATAGCTTCTCTGTTTACTCTTTTGGTTAATTCTTTTGAAGAGCATTTAAGTGTTTACTTGTAACTCTTATCTAGCTTATCTTGTGGTGCTTGTGCATTGCTAGTTATGGTTTGTATTGCATTTATTCCACGTATTAAGGTCCCTAATATGGTACCTGTTTTTTCTTCCATGATCTTTATTATTTTATGTTTTATATTTTGATCCTTTTTGAGTTAGTTTTTGTGGATGGTGTGAGGTATGGGTCCTGTTTCTTTTTCTTTTTTTTGCAGATGGACATCCAATTTTGCCAGCACCATTAGTTAAAAAGACTGTCTTCTCCCTCATTTAATGGCCTTTGGTCCTTTGTTAAATATCAACTGACCATAGGTGGAGGGATTTATGGCTGGGTTCTCAATTCTGTTCTGCTGGTCTATGTCTGTCATTGTACCAGTACCAGGCTGTTTGGACTACCATGGCTGTATAGTAGGTTCTGAGATCAGATAGTGTAAGGCCTCCTACTTTGTTCTTTTTCTTCAATAATCCTTTACTTATCCGGGACCTCTTTCCTTTCCATATAAAATTGGTGATTAGTTTTTCCATTTCCTTAAAGAATGCCATTGGTATTTAGATCGGGATTACACTGTATCTTTAGATTGCTTTGGGTAGAACTGACATTTTTAAAATGTTGAGTCTTCCTATCCATTAGTGTGGTATGCTTTTCCATTTATGTAGGTCTCTTTTGTTTTTTTGCAATAGTGTTTTGTAGTTTTCTTTGTAAAGTTCTTTTACGCCCGTGTTTAGATTTATTCCTAAGTATTTTATCTTTTTAAGGGCTATTATAAATGGTATTATTTTCTTGATTTCATTTTCAAAGTTCTCTTTGTTGGTGTCCAGAAACTCAACTGACTTTTGTATGTTGATGTTGTATCCTGCTACTCTGCTGAATCTTTCTATTAGTTCCAGTAGTTTTCTTGTGGCATCTTTGGATTCTCTGTGTATAGGATCATATCATCTGTGAATAGGGATAGTTTTACTTCTTCCTTTCCAATTTGAAAGCCCTTTATTTCTTTGTCTTGCCTTCCTGCTCTAGCTAGGACTTTCAGCAAAATTTTAAATAGGAGTGGTGACAAAGGGCATCCTTATTTTGTTCCTGTTCTCCGGGGAATTGTTTTCAGCCTCTCTCCATTGAGAATGAGGCTGGCTATTGGTTTTGTATGTTGTTGTTGTTATGTATCCATACTCATAACAACAGTATGTAGAACAGAACAAAACACAGCCCAGTCTTGCACTATCCTCAGGATAGTTGTTATGCTTTAGCCCATTGTTGTAGCCATCATGTCAATCCATCTCATTGAGGGTCTTCCTTTTTTTCACTGACCCTATATTTTACCAAGCATGATGTCCTTCTCCAGGAAATGGTCCCTTCTGATAACATGTCCAAAATACCTGAGATGAAGTCTTGCCATCCTCCCGTCTAAGGAGCATTCTGGCTGTACTTCTTCCAAAAGACAGATTTGTTCATTCCTTTGGCAGTCTGTGGTATATTCAGTATTCTTCGCCAACACCATAATTCAAAGGCATCAATTCTTCTGTCTTTCTTATTTTTTGTCCAGCTTTCGCATGCGTATGACATGATTGAAAATACCATGGCTTGGGTCAGGAACATACTAGTCTTGAAAGTGACGTCTTTGCTTTTTAACACTTTAAAGAGATCTTTTGCAGAAGATTTGCCCAATGCAATGTGTCATTTGATTTCCTGGCTGCTGGGATGTTGATTATGGATCTAAGTAAAATTAAATCCTTGACAACTTCAATCTTTTCTCTGTTTATCATGATTTTTGTTATTGGTCCAGTTGTGAGGATTTTTGTTTTCTTCTGTTGAGGTATAATCCATACTGAAGGCTATGGTCTTTGATCTTCATCAGTAAGTACTTCAAGTCCTATTCATTTTCAGCAAGCAAGGGAGTATCATCTGCATAATGCAGGTTGTTAATGAGTCTTCCTCCAGTCCTCATGCTGCTTTCTTCTTCATATAGTCTAGCTTCTCGGATTATTTGCTCAGGATACGGATTGAATAATTACAGTGAAAGGATACAACCTTGATGCGCACCTTACCTGACTTTAAACCACGCAGTATCCCCTTGTTCTGTTTGAATGACTGCCTCTTGATCTGTGTACAGGTTCCTCATGAACATAATTAGGTGTTCTGGAATTCCGATCTTCACAATGTTATCCATAATTTGTTATTGATCCACACGGTTGATTACCTTTGCATAGTCAATTAAGCACAGGTAAACATCTTTCTGGTATTCTCTGCTTTCAGCTAAGATCCATCTGATATCAGCGGTGATATTCCAAATTCCACATCCTCTTCTGAATTCAGCTTGGATTTCTGGCAGTTCCCTGATGATGTACTGCTGTGACCACTTTTGTATGATCTTCAGCAAAATTTTACTTGCGTGTGGTATTAGTGATATTTTCCATGATTTCCACATTTGGTTGGATCACCTTTCTTTGGAATAGGCATAAATATGGATCTCTTCCAGTCAGTTGGCCAGGTAGCTGTCTTCCAGATTTCTTGGGTTTGTATAGATACCCTTTATGATGTTGAGAAATTTCACTTCTATTCCAATTTTATCAAGCGTTTTTGTCAGGAATGGGAGTTAGACTATCAAATGCCTTTTCTGCATCAATTGAGATGATCATATTTTTTTGTTTTGTTCTATTTATGTAGTGGGTTATGTTGATTGATTTTCTAATGTTGAACCATCCTTGCGTACCTGGTATGAATACCACTTGGTCGTGATGTATTATTTTTTTGATATGATGCTTAATTCTGTTGGATAGAATTTCATTGAGAATTTTAGCATCTATGTTAATGAGAGATAATGGTTTGTAACTTTTTTTTGTGTGTGTGTGTTATCTTTAGCTGGCTTTGGTATCATGGTTATGCTGGCTTCATAAAATGAATTCAGGAGTGTTCCTTCCTCTTCTATTCTCTGAAATAATTTGAGTAGTACTGTTGTGAGCTCTTCTCTGAATGTTTGGTAGAATTCTCCAGCGAAGCCATCTGGGCCAAGGATTTTTTTTGTTGGGAGTTTTTTCTTATTACCTCTTCAATCTCTTGTTATGGTCTGTTCAGATTTTTTATCTCAGTTTGTGTTAGTTCAGGTAGTTACAGTAGTCTCCTCTTATCCACAGGAGATACGTTCCAAGACCCCCTGTGGAAGCCTGAAACCATGGATAATACCGAGCCCTATATATACTATATGTACTATGTTTTGATGTATATGAACATAGCTATGATAAAGTATAGTTTCTAAATTAGGCAGTGTAAGAGATTAACAATAATAACTAATAATAAAATAGAACCAATATAATGATATACTGTAATAAAAGTTTATGTGAGTGTGGTCCCTAAGCAGGAAGAAGCAGAGAGGTGTGAGATTCCTTCTCGCTACTAATTTAACATTTTGGGACCACAGTTGACTGCGGGTAACTGAAACCATGGAAAGCAAAACTGTGGATAAGGGGGGCTACTGGAGTGTGTTTCTAGAAGTTCATTCATTTCCTCTAGGTTCTCAAATTTGTTGGAGTTCAATTTTTCCTAGTATTCTCTAATTATCCTTTTTATTTTAGTGGAGTGTGTTGTAATGTCCCCCATCTTATTTGTTATTTGGTTGATTTGCTTCCTCTCCTGTTTTTCTTTTGTCACGTAGGCCAGTAGTTTGTCAATTTTGTTGATCTTTTTGAAAAACCAGGTTACGGTCTTGTTGATTCTTTCTATTGCATTTTCTGTTTTCTATTTCATTTATTCTTCTCTGATCTTTATTGTTTCCTTTCTTCTGGAGCCTGTGGGCTTCTTTTAGTGTTCTCTTTCTATTTGTTTGAGTTGTAGGGCTAATTACATTTTGATTTTGGTCCATTCTTTGTTGATGAGTGTGTTTATTGCTGTAAATTAACTTCTGAGCACTGTTTTTGCTGTGTTCCAAGTGTTTGATGTGGTATGTTTTCATTCTCATTTTATTATAGAAATTTTTTGATTCCCTCTTTGATTTCTTCGTTACTCAGTTGTTTTTATTCAGTTTCCATGTATTCAATTTTTTTTCCTTGTTCTTCCTGTTATTGATTTCTACTTTTATGGCATTTTGAACAGAAAGAATGCTTTATATTATTTCAATGTTTTTATTTTATTGAGGGTTGCTTTGTGGCCTAAAATGTGACCTATTCTAGAGAATATTCCATGCACATTGGAAAAGAATATATATTTTGCTGCTATTGGGTGTAGTGTTCTACATATGTCTATGAGATCAAGTTGGTTGATTTTGGCCTTTAGATCTTCTGTATCTTTGTTTAGCTTCTTTCTAGGTCCTCTGTCCTTTCCAGAGAGTGGTGTGTTGAAGTCTCCTATTATTATTGTGGAACTATCAATTTCTTTTTTCAGTGCTGATGGAGTTTGTTTTATGTATTTTGGAGCCCTGCCATTGGATGCATAGATATTTATTAAGTTTATGTCTTCTTGGGGGGGTTGTCCCTTTAATAATTATATAATGTCCTTCTTTATCTTTTATAGTTGATTTTTGCCTTAAAGTCTATTTTATCTGAGATTAGTATTGCCACTCCTACTATTTTTTGGTTATTGTTTGCTGGATATATTTTCCATCTTTTAATTTTTAATATATTTATGTCTTTGTGTCTAATATGTGTCTTTTGTAGACAGCATATTGATGGTTTTTTTTTTTTTTTTGTTGTTGTTTTTTAATCCATTCTGCAACTCTCTGTCTTTGACTAGTGCATTTAAGCAATTTACATTTTTACATTCAGTGTGATTATCAATAGGTATGAGTTTATTGCTGTCATATTGTTGTGTTTTTTTTTGCAGTGCTGATGTTTCCTTTGTTCTTCTTACTTTCCTATGTTTACTTCCTTTTGTTTGTGGTCAAATTGTACTGTTCTATTTGCAAAGTACTCCTTAATTCACTTATGGAGTCTCTGGGTGGTATAAACAGCACTCAGATGCTAACCAAAAGGTTGAAAGTTTGAGTCTACCCAGAGGCATCTTGGAGGAAAGGCCTGGCAATCTACTTTAAAAAGTAAGACAGTAAAAATCCTATAGAACCCAGTTCTATCTTTTTATTTTTTTATTTTTTTTATTGTACTTTAGATGAAGGTTTACAGAACAAATAGTTTCTCATTAAACAGTCAGTACAGATATTGTTTTATGACATTGATTAACAACCTCACTACATGTCAACACTCTCCCTTCTCAACCCTGAGGATATTTTTTTTGGTGAAAATATACATAGCCAAAGTTACACCATTTCAAAAGTTTCTATGTGTACAATTCAGTGACATTGATTACATTCTTCCAGTTGTGCTGCTATTCTCACTATCCTTTTCCAAATTGTTCCATCACCATTATCTTCAACTCACTATCCCCTAGGCTTCCCATCAAACCTTTTGAGTTGCTGTTGTGAATTTGATCTCACATAGCTAATTCTTTTTTTTTTTTTTTTTTGTACCTTAGATGAAGGTTTGCAGAACAAATAGTGTCTCATTTAAACAGTTAGTACACATATTGCCCTATGACAATGGTTAACAACCCTACTACATGTCAACACTGTCACTTCTCTACCTCAGGTTCCCTATCACCAGCTTTCCTGTCCCCTCCTGCCTTCTAGTCCTTGTCCCTCAACTGCTGTGCCTCATTAGTCCTGTTTTGTTTTATGATGCTGTCCATTCCCCGACTGAACAGTGAACTTCGGGAGGGGCTTTACCACTGAGCTAAAAGGGTGTCTTGGGGCCATACTCTCAAGGTTTCTCCAGTCTCTTTTAGGCCAGGAAATCTGGTCTTTTTTTTTTTGTGAGTTAAAATTCTGTTCTACATCCTTTTCCAGCTCTGTCCAGGACCCCTGTTGTGATCCCGGTCAGAGCAGTGAGTGGTGGTAGCTGGGAACCATCTAGCTGTACTGGACTCAGTCTGGTGGAGGCTGTGGTAGCTGTGGACAATTAGTCCTTTGGACTAATCTTTCCCTTGTATCTTGTTCTCTTCATTCTCCCTTGCTCCTGAAGGACTGAGACCAGTAGAGTATCTTAGATGGCTGCTCACAGGCTTTTAAGATCCCAGACACTACTCACCAAGGTAGAATGCAGAACATTGTCTTTATAAACTGTGTTATGCCAACTGAGCTAGATATTCCCTTCAACCATGGTCCCCATAGCCCTCTGCCTAGCAATTCAGTCCCTCAGGGAGTTTGGAAGTGTCTATGGAGCTTCCATGACCTTTCCTTGTACCAGTTGTGCTGGCTTCCCTAGTATTGTGTACTGTCTTACCCTTCACCAAATTACCACTTATCTATTTAGTTCCCCCCCAATGCCTCCCATCCCTCATAACCAACAATGATTGTTTCTTTTGTGTGAAAAATTTTACATGAGCTATGCAGTAAAGGTCTCATACAGTACTTGTCCTTTTGTGATTGACTTATTTCACTCAGCATAATGCCCTCCAGTTTCATCCATGTTATGAGACGCTTCACAGATTCATCATTGTTGTTTATCTTTGTATAATACTCCATTGTGTGTATGTACCATAGTTTGTTTGTTGAGGTACATTTAGGTTGTTTCCATCTTTTTTGCTATTGTGAATAGTGCTTCAGTGAATATGGGTGTGAATAAGTCTACTAGTGTGATGGCTTTTATTTCTCTAGGATATATTCCTAGGAGTGGGATTGCATTTTGTAGTGCTTTTTTTTTTTTTTTTGTGGTGCTGACAATTTCGTTGTTCCTCTTATTCTCCTGTGCTGAGTTCCTTTTGTTCGTGGATTTTTTTTTTTTTCATTTCTTTTGTTTTCGTAGGTTTTGTTTTTACTGAGACTTTATGTTTTTATTCTTTATTTTGATAAGTAGGTTTGTTAACTTTCTTTGTGGTTACCTTTAAATTACCCTTATCTTCCTAGATTTGAACCAGTCTGTTATTACTTGGTATCGCTTGACTTCCTCTCCATTAGAAGGTTCTATACCTATACCGTTTATTCCCTCTTTTATTGTTCTGGTGCTGTTGTCATATACAGATTAACCTCTCCTGTTCCCTTTTGTAATTCTTTTGGTTTTGCATAACCCTTAAGAGTTCATTTCCTAGGTTGGAATCTGGCTAGTACAATCCTGTGTCCTATATTCAGCCTGTGGTCTGATATTGTTTGTTCTCAGATTGAAGGACTTCCTTTAATAAGTCTTGTAAGTTTGGTTTGGTTTTTACATAGTCCCTTAATTTCTGTTTATCTGGAAATGACCTAATTTTACCATCATATTTGAATGAGAGTTTTGCTGGATATATTATTCTTGGCTGGCAAGCTTTTTCTTTCAAAGTTTTATATATGTAATCCCATTGCCTTCTTGCCTGCATGGTTTCTGCCAAATGATCTGAGCTTAGTCTTATTGTTTCTCCTCTGTATGTGACTTTTTGTTTTTCTTGAGCTGCTCTCAGATTCTTTGTCCTTGGTTTTAGTGAGTGTGGTTATGATATGTCTTTTGGATTTTCTTTTGGAGTCTATCCTATCTGGGGTTCATTCAGCTTCTTGGATGGTGTCTGAGGCTGACTTTTCTAGAGAAGCAAAACCAGTAAATTGTATAAATACATATAGACAGATTATATCAAGGAAACAGCTCACACGATTGTAGAGGCTGGAACGTCCCAAGTCCATGGTTCAGGGTAGAGGCCTCTCCCAAGTCACACAGCTGCAGAAGCTGGCAAGCCCAAGACTGGCAGGTCAGAGAGCAGGGCTCCCTCTCACAGGCTGTGCAGATTGATGAATCCCAGGTTCTGCAGATAAGCTGACAGCTCAAGTCCCAAGAACAGAAGATGAGATGACAGGAAGCAGCCACATGATCCAGAGAGAGCAAAAAGCCAGAATGTCTGCTTACATTCACATGCGGGCCACACCCCCAAGGAGACTCCTTTTTATCTGATTGGCTACTCACAGTATATTCAATCATGGGAATGATTACATTAAAACACTGAGAATCATGGCCCATCCAAGTTGACACACAATCTTAACCATCACAGATGGTCAGCTTTTCATCTTTCATGATATTGGGGAAGTTTTCTGTCAGCAATTCTTCAATGATCCTCTCTGTGTTTTATGTTTTTTCCCCCTGTTCTGGAACTCCGATCACTCACAGATTTCTGCTTTTGATTGTATCCCACAGAATTCTCAGGGTTTCTTCATTTTTCTTTGTTATTTTTTCTGATTTTTCCTCAAACAGTGTTGTATCCAAGTGTTTGTCTTCAGTTGCACTGATCCTGTCTTCCATCATTTCAAACCTTCTCCTCAGCCCCTCTAGGACACTGTCCATTTCTGAAATCTTGTTGTTTATCTTTTGGATTTCTAATTGTTGTTTTTGTATGATTTCTAGTTGTGAATTTATCTTGGAATTTTGTTCCTGTATTATTTTCTTGAATTCTTCCATTTTTTTGTCAGTATTTTCCATGAATTTGTCTATTTTTTCCTCATTTTTGTCTGTTTTTGCTTCAACTATTGGATAATTCTGAATATTAGAGATTTGAATTCCGTATCAGTTAGGTCTAGTGCCTTTTCTTCTACTGCTACATCATCTGGTGTTTTATTTTGGATGCCTATTGTAACCATCCTGTCCTGTTTTTGTAAATGTTTTGATATCATCTGCTGTCTTCGGGGCATTCAATGGTTATTTTCCTTGTTTATTGATTATAGATTTGTTTGTTTCATCCTGCTTTTTTTGTTTTATTTGGTTATGTCTGAGCAGGCGGGCTGTGCATTCTTTGTTGTTTGCTTGTCTGTGGGCACAATACTTTTCACCTCCTTCTCCAATGGGCAGGGTCAGTCACTTAGGTATGGTACAGCAGGGCAGGTCCAACTGAAGGGGAGTTGCTGGGATAGGTTTTTTGTGGCACATACCAGGCCTGACAGTGTGGACCAGGAATCAGTGCAGGGTGGGTTCCAGTAGGCCGTGCCTGTGCTACTTGTGAGTGTGATGTTCAGTGCTCGGTGCAAATAGGCAGGAAGGAGGGGGTAGATCGTGATGTGTGGATCTAAGATGGGTATGGGACAGATGAGAGAGAGGAGAGAGGAACAGGAGCCAGAAACAAACACACAAACAAAAAAAGAGTGCTAAGTGAGCTTGCTGTTGGAGTGGAGAGATGAGAGACTGAGAAATAGGGAAAAACAAAAATGAAAAAAAAAAGAAAAAGGGTAAAATAAAAAAATGAATAAATCTAGAAACTGGAAATAAAAAAGACAAAAAGGGAATAAGAGAGAGAAGAAAACTTAACAAAGAAATGAAAAAAACAAAAACAAAAAACAAGAAAAAAGAAACACCCCCAAGGATGTCCCTGTGAGTCTGCACAGAGTATGGGACAAGTAGCAGTACTGCCTGGCTAGAAGGGGCTCCCAGGATGAGAAAAGAAAAAGTAAACAAACAAACAAATCAGAGCAAACAAACAAACAAACAAAAAAGTCCCGGGGGTGCCATGAGTGTGGCAGCAAGAGCTGGGAGGCAGTTTCACAGTCAAGCGGTGTTTCGTAGCCTTTTAGGAAGAAGCAGAGATGGTGCATGGAGCCAGGTTTTTGAGAGAAAGGAGGGGGAGGTGGTGAGAGGTAAGGAGGAAATCTAAAGAAGTAGAAAAAAGCAACACCAGCAACCAACAAATGGCACTCAGGGAGCTGGCCAGTGTGGGTGGGTGGCATCTAAGCGGCACTGGGAAGAAGCTTGTGCTTCCTGGCCAATAGCCTGTGGCTGCAGGAAGCAAAGGATGCTAAGTGGGGGTGAAGAAGGGTGGGGGTTGAGAAAGCCTATATTGTGGGTTACCCGTTGTTCTGACTCCTGCTGGAAGCTCCGTGAAGCTGCTTTCTCATACCTCTTGTTCGCTGATCTCTGATAGGAGTCCAAGATGGCAGATTCTTGCTGCGGTAGCTGATAGGGGACCTCTGCATGTATCTCTCCTCGAGCTCTGTTCTCGGTCAGTTTCTTATTCCATTTGGTGCCTGGCTAAGTTCTTTATCTCTTCATTTGATGCTTAGGGTTTCAGGATTGACGTGTGACTCTGTTTGACTTAGTTTTTCTGATCTTTGCTGCAGAGCGACAGCGTGGTGCTTCTGAGTATAGTGCCATGTTAGAACCTAGTTCTATTTTGACACACATGGAGTCACAGGGTATGAGTGGACTCCTTGGCAATTTTTTTTTTTTTTTTTTTTTTACTTCTGTTGTACACATTCATTAATTTGAGGCCAGCAGTCCTTGTTCAACACTGACTCTTCACTCAAATCAAACTCTATGCCCTATGGAATGTACATTTTCCAAATCTAGAAAAGGAGAAAAGATTAATACAAAGTTATCGGTGATTATAGCAAAAAATCTATCTTCAGGGACAGGACTTGAGAACTGAATATAAAACCATTGTGTATCAGGCCTGTGGAACTATATAATCTGAGCTTTCTTGAAATGTTGAGTATAAATTGGCCCTTATTAATTTCTTCAGTGATAACTCATCTTGAATATCTGTGAGGTTTTACTCATAGTAAACTATAATATTTGAGACTGATGAGTTGGTTCTTTCTTTTACCTTTTCTTTGGTAGACATTTTCCTATTATTCCTCATTATTAACCAAAAGTTACCCTGAAGCTACCCTTAAGGTATATCCTTAAGATGTCAAATATAGTAAAAGAAAGTGTTTTATCCAAAATACAATTTTAGACTGAAATTTCCCATATGTAGTGAAAGTGAGGAAACATTTTAAGAAAATTATGAAACCACCCTTTTCATAGGATCCAGTGTTGTGAGTTATATTTAGGAGAGAATTAAAAAAAAAAAAATTAGTCCTATCCTATCATTCCTGTTTGATTATTTAAGGTAGATTGTACTTTATAAGTCAATTTGAAACTTCTCCCTGAACTTTAACCCACGTTTGCAGTTAAACAACACAATAAGACTCTCTAGATAGTACAAGAATACTTAATCACTTTATTATTGGAATAACTTGAAGGAAACATCAAAAACCTGTTTGAAAATAGTCCAGTAAGTTGCAGTAAATAAATGAAATGAAATCTTTAAACTTTTATTTTATGAGAATAGTGGGGGAGGTATTGGTGGTAAACAGAGCTGAGGCATCTAGTCCAGAAACTGAACTCACAACTCTTGCCTGAAACCCCCCATTACAAAACCCATTGTGCTCAGTGCTTTCTATAAAGTCTATCATCTAGTGCTTGCTGCGATTATGAAAATGCATTCACAGTTGCTATGTGAGTAAAGGCCAAGTGACACAGCTAGAATCTGCTAAAACATCTGTATCAAAAATTTAGAAATGAGGGAATTTGCCTTAGTCTGTCATGACAGTTTTGTTGTCAACCAGTAACAAGTAGCTCTGAGAAAATAAATTAATGACACATCTTGGAGGTGACATTTTCACACTCTTTGGGCATATAAGATGTTATGTCTGTCAAGATTGTCTTCAAGCTTAATCTTACCTACTCGCTTCTCCCTCTACCCATAATGTTTCCAGACCTCTGAAACCTGATTAAAATGAACATAAAGAGCGAGTTTCAATCAAAATGCCAAAAGGCAATGTGTAGTCTGAGGGAAATGTGTACTAGATAAGTAAACCACATCAACCTATTCCCTTTGACTTGATGACCTACATAAACCATCTATTCTAGTAGAATTAACTAGTTAGTAAAACTAACTGTATGCTTTATTTAATTGAGTTCTTGAATAAATTAAACTGCCAGTCCTGACTGCATCTGACCATGGACTGGTGGAATGGTGACTGCATCACATGCTTCTGGTGAACTGTTTGCTTAGAAAAGATCACCTTCCCAGTTAAAAAACAAAAAACAAAAAGAGTAAGTTAATGAGAAAAAATTCTGTATTGTAGCCACATTATGAAATAACTGAATAAGGACAAGGAAAATCTTGACAAAATTCAAAGTTAAATTTTATAGGAACCCTTTGTTAAAATACTTCAGTCTTTTATGTGTTCTGGAGAAGGTTTACTGTAAATAACTGACTAAGAGGGTCTTACTAATCTACTCTGTTTAAGTAAGTTTAGAATAGGCATTCTCCTGCCTCATCTACCCAACGCTTCCATTCCCAGGGCCCAACTGATATCTCCCTAGTCTTTCCACTCCACTCAGAACTCATGTTGGCCAGTGCTTAGAACCTGTTGGTTGTGGTTTGAACCCCTGCTGAGAATTTGCATTTCTAACAAGTTCCCAGGTGATGCTAATGTTGCTTATTAGGGACCAATTCTGAGAACCACTAGTAGAGTGATGGTTCTCAAAATTTATTATGCGTAAGAATCACCTGGGGATCTTGTTAAACTGTAGATTTGATTCAGTGTATTTGAGGTAGAAATATAAATTCTCAGCAGGGGTTGGAACCAGAACAAACAGGTTCAAGGCCCTGATGTGGACTTACCAAGTAGTCAATCCCCCTAATTTTCTTTTAAAAAAACTCAGTTCTCTGCTTCAGGAGAGTAGGAGCTGGTTTCTCTTTTCCCATATCCATAAGAGCTCCTTCCCTCACTTCCTTTTTTCTTTTCCTTTCCGTTCCTTTACAACTCCCTTTTGAATAAAAGTCGTCCTTGCCTGTTTAACATTGTCTGGTGCAATTTTTTCTTTGACAGCAGACTTCCACTTAAGCAGAACAATTGTACCCCCCCCACCCCCTACCCCCCCCACCACAATCAACACAAGTACTTAAAGCTATGCATTTCTGCTGCATCCATGGATATTCTTTAGAAGAAGGCAAGGAAAACAAACTCACAGATACCTGAATAAGATTCCATTTCTACTTTCTCATCAGTTACATGCATGGATAAACAAAATGTGGTATATACATAACACATTTCTTAAAAAAGGGAAAGCAAAAGCAAGATAATGAAATATAAAAATAATGGCAATTTAGGTCAGTGGTTTTCATTTAGCCCATGTTTGTAAAATGTGGGATGCACATATTGTTGGTGGTATCTTAAATTATTTGGTATGGCACAAAATACATGACATTAAATAACATGATTAATATGGTGAGGGATATTCCATTTTGTATTAATCTTCTTCTTGACCTCATAAGTAGTACTTGTGGTTTTTTTTTCCCCCAAATTTTGGTAGTATGTAGTTAACACCTCTTTAACACTTGTTAATTGCCTTTTAGGAGCCCTGGTGACACAGTGGTTAAGAGTTCGGCTATTACCTGAAATATTGGAGGTTTGAATCTACCAGCTGCTCCATGGGAGAAAGATGTGGCAATTTCCTTCTGTGAAGATTTGTAGCCTTCAAAACCTTATGGGGAAGTTCTACTCTGTCCTATATGGTCGCTGTGAATTGGAATAGACGTGATGGCAATGGGTTTGGCTTTGATTAATTGCCTCTTATAATAATGAGAGCAGGCCTCAGCTCAAAACCTTCATCAAGCTATAGTATTCAGCTAGAATTTTTTTTTCTTTCCTTTTTAATTGTGGTGAAAATATTCACAACAAAACACACCAATTCAACAATTTCTGCACATGTAATTCAGTAATGTTGGTTACATTCTTCAAGTTGTGTGATAATTCTCTATATCTTTTTCCAAATTATTCTACTACCATTAACATAAACTCACTGACTCCTAAGCAAAAATTCCCTTTCCCCTCCCTTCCACCCTTGGTAACCACTAATAATTTTTGGTTTCTAAATGTTTACTTATTTCATGTAAGTGAGATCATATAGTATTTGTCCTTTTATGATTGACTAATTCATTCAGCTTAATGTTTTCAAGGTTCATCCATGTTGTGGCATGCATCAGGACTGTATTTCTCTTTATAGCTGAGTAATATTCCATTGTATGTATATACCACATTTTGTTTATCCATTCATCTGTTGATGGACATTTAGGTTTTTTCCACCTTTTGGCTGTTGTGAATAGCGCTGCAATGAACATTACTATACATGTGTCTTTTCGTGCTTTTGCTTTCAGGTCTCTTGGGTGGAATAGCTGAGTCATATGGTAGTTCTATGTTTAACTTTTTGAGGAACTGCTAAACTCTTTTCTACCATGGCTGTTACCATTTTTACATTACCACCAGCAAAGGATAAGGGTTCCTGTTTCTCCATTATCTCACCAAAACCTTTTTTATTGTTGTTGTTATTGCCATTCTGGTGGGGATGAGAGGGTATTTCATTCTGGTTTTGATTTGTATCTCTCTAATGGCTAATGACTTTGAGCATCATTTCACATGCTTATTGAAATCATGTGCTATTTGACTATCTGCTTTGGTGAAATGTTTGTTCAAGTTCTTTGCCCATTCTTTAATTGGATTTTTTTGTCTTTTTGTGGTTAAATTGTATTAGACCCTTATTAGATATATGGTTCTCAAAAGTTTCCTTTCAGAGATCTTCCAGCAAAATGGCGCTCTAGGCAGAAGCACCATGCTGTGCCTCCACAGCAAAGGTCTGAAAAACTAAGCCAAACAGAGAAAACAGCAATCCTGAAACCCTAAAACATCAAATGAAGAGATAAAGAACTCAGCCAAGCACCAAAAAGAGTGAGAAAACTGACAGAGTATGGAGAGCGAGGATAGATACATGCAGAGGTCCCCTATCAGCTAATGCAGCTTGGATCTGCCATCTTGGACTCCTATCAGAGACCAGCAAATGGGGTGCGAGAAAGCAGCTTCATGGAGCTTCCAGCAGGAGACAAAACAACCAGTAATTTGCAATATACTCTTTCCCAACCCCCACCCTTCTTCACACCCACTTGGCCTCCTCTGCTTCATGCGGGCAGTCTCTTGACTGGGAACACCCGCTGCTTGGATTCCACCCACCCGCACTGGCCAGCTCCCTGAGTGCCATTTGTTGGCAGCTGGTGTTACTTTATTCCACTTCTTTTGATTTCTTCCTTACGTCTTGCCACCTTCTCCCCCTTTCACTCAAATACCTGGCTCTGTGCGCTATCTTTGCTTCTTCCTAAGGGGCTGTGGAGCACCATTCGAGTGTGGAACTGCTTCCTCATCTGGGCTTCCACACTAATGGGATCCAGGGCTTTTGTTTGTTTTCTTTTCCTTTTCTTGAGTTGGGACCCCGTTCTGGCTGGGCAGTGCTACAAGGCTTGGGACCTACCCCCTCAGCTTGCCCAGATGCACAGAGGGATTGCTGAAGGCGTTTCTTTTTTTGTGTTTTTTTTTTTTTTTAATTTGTTTTGTTTTCTTTTCCCTCTTTTTCCCTTTTTGTCTTTCTTCATTACTCAGTTTCTTGTCTTTCTATACCTTCCTTCTCTTCCTGTTCCCTGAATACCTAGCGCTGAGTAACTCTATGCCTTCTAGCCAGGCTGTACTGCACTAGTGGGATACCTGGGAGCTTTGCTATTCTTTTTCCTTTCTGATTTTTATGTATACATTCTTATCTTTTCCTTTTTTTCTTCTTCTTCCGCTTTTTGTTTATCTCCATTTCATAGTCTCTCAACTCTCCACCCCAACATCAAGCTCCCCTAGCACTCTTTTTTGTTTGCCTGTATGTTTTTGGCTCCTGTTCTTCTCTCCTCTCTCCCATATTCATCTTAGCTCCACACATAAAAATCTCCCCCTCCATCCTGTCTACCTGCACTGTGTGCTAAACATCACACCATCAAGCAGCAAAGGCAGAGCCTACCGGAACCTGCCCTGCACTGATTAATGACTTGCCTTGGTGGCTGTAGTAAGTGTCACAAACAACACATCCCATCAACTCCTCTTCAGCGAGACCTGCATGCTGTACCATATCTGAGTGACTGACCCTGCCAATTGGAGAAGAGGAGAAAAGTATCATGCCCACAGACAAGCAAACAGAAAACAACACGCAGCCCGCCTCCTCAGACATAGCCAAATTAAAAAAAAAAAAAAAAAAAAGGATGAAACAAACAAATCTACAATCAATAAATGAGAAAAATACTGAATGTCCTGAAGACGGCAGACAATATCAAAACATTTGCAAAAACAGGACAGGATGGTTCCAGTAGGTGTCCAAAATAAAACACCAGAGGACTTTCCAGTGGAAGAAAAAGCACTAGCACTACCTGATAGGGAATTCAAATCTCTAATATTCAGAATTATCAAAGAGTTGAAGCAAAAAGCAGACTAAAATGTGGAAAAAATAGACAAATTCATGGAAAAGGAAGACAAATTCATGGAAAATACAGACAAAAAAGGGAAGAATTCAGAAAAACAATGCAGGAAAAAATGACAAAATAAATTCACAACTAGAAATTATAAAAAAAAATTAGAAATCCAAAACATAACTAGATTTCAGAAATGGACAGTGTCATAGAAGGGCTGAGGAGATTTGAAACTGTGGAAGACACGATCAGAGGAATTGAAAACAAACACTTGGATACAACTCTGAGCAAAACTCAGAAAAAAGAACAAAGAAAAATGAGGAGACCTTGAGAGTTATGTGGGATATAATCAAAAGCAAAAATCTGTGACTGATCAGAGTTCCAGAACAGGGGGAGAAAACAGAAAACACAGAGAGGATAATCGAAGAACTGCTGAAAGAAAACTTCCCCAATATCATGAGAGATGAAGAACCGGCCATCCAAGAAGCTCAGCAAACCCCATATAGTATAGACCCAAAAGAAAATCACCAAGACATATTATAACCACACTAGCCAAAATCAAAGATAAATAAAGAATCCTGAGAGCAGCTTGTGAAAAACAAGTCACATACAAAGGAGAAACAATAAGACTAAGCTCAAATTATTCGGCACAAACCATGCAGGCCAGAAAGTGATGGGATGACATATACAAAATCTTGAAAGAAAAGAAATTGCCAGCCAAGAATAATATATCCTGCAAAACTCTCATTCAAATCTGATAGTGAAATTAGGACATTTCCAGATAAACAGAATTTAAAGGAATATGTAAAAACCAAACCAAACTTACAAGAATTATTAAAGAGAGTTCTTCAATCAGAGAACAAACAACTTCAGCTCACCGGCTGAAATTAGGATGTAGGATTGTAGCAGCCAGATACCAATCTAGGAAATGAACTCTCAAGGACTATACAAAACCAAAAGAAATACAACAGGGAATCAGAGCACTTAATCTGTAAATGACCACAACATCAGAACAATAAAAGAGGGAATAAACGGTGTAGGTATAGAACCTTCTAATGGAGAGGAAGGCAAGTCGATAACAAGTAATAATAAACTGCCTCAAACTTAGAAAGGTAAGGGTAAATTTCATGGTAACCACAAAGAAAGTAAAGAAGCATACTCATATAAATAAAGAGGTAAAACATAAAGTCTCAGCAAAAACAAAACCTACATAAACAAAAGAAATGAAAAAACAAATCCACAAACAAAATGAATTCAGCACAGGAGAGTAAGAAGAACAAAGAAAACGTCAGCACCACAAAAAAAAAGCACTACAAAATGACAGCAGCAAACTCACATCTATCAACAGTTACACTGAATGCAAATGGACTCAGTGCACCCATAAAGAGACGGAGAGTGACAAAACGGATAAGAAAACAAGATCCATCAATATGCTGTCTGCAAGCGACACACCTTAGAAACAAAGACATGAATTTATTAAAAGCCAAAGGTTGGAAAAAAATATATCAAGCTAACAACTACCAAAAAAGAGCAGGAGTGGCAATTCTAATCTCAGATAAAATAGGCTTTAAAACAAAATCTACCATAAAAGATGAAGAAGGACACTATATAATGATTAAGGGGACGATACATCATTAAGACATAACCCTAATAAACATCTACACAACCAATGACAGGGCTCCAAAATACATAAAAAATAATCTAACAGCACTGAAAAGAGAAATTGACAGTTCCACAATAATAGTAGGAGACTTCAACACACCACTCTCAGTAAAGGCCAGAACAACTAAGATGAAACTCAGCAAAGATACAGAAGACCTAAAGGTCACAATCAGCCAACTGGACCTCATAGACATATATAGAACAATCCATCCAACCGCTGCAAAGTACACATTCTTTTCCAATGCACATGGAACATTCTCCGGAATAGACCACATCTTAGGCCACAGAGCAATCCTCAACAACATCCAAAACGTTGAGATAATTCACAGTATCTTCTCTGACCACAATGCCATCAAGGTAGAAATTAACACTAGAAAGAGCCAGGAAAAAAAAATCAACTACCTGGAAACTGAATAATACTCTGCTCACACATCAATGGGTAATAGAAGAAATCAGAGATGGAATCAAAAAATTCCTAGAATCAAATGAGAATGAAAACACATCATACCAAAACCTTTGGGACACAGCAAAGGCAGCCATCAGAGGACAATTTACAACAATAGATGCACATATCAAAAAAGAAGAAAGGGACAAAATCAAAACGTTAACTACAGAACTCAAACAAATAGAAAGAGAACAGCAAAAAAAGCCTACAACCACCGGAAGAAAGGAAATAGTAAAGATCAGAGCAGAAGTAAATGAAACAGAGAACAGAAAAACAATAGAAAGAATCAACAAAACCAAAAGTTGGTTCTTTGAAAGAATCAACAAAATCGACAAACCACTGGCCAGACTGACAAAAGAAAAACAGCAGAGGGCACAAATAACCCAAATAAGAAATGAAATGGGTGACATTTAATAGACCCAACTGAAATAAAAAGGATCATAACAGAGTATTATGAAAAAGTATACTCCAACAAATTTGAAAACCTAGAGGAAATGGATAAATTTCTAGAAACACACTACCTATCCAAACTACAACAAAGTGATGTTGAAAATCTGAACAGACCCATAACAAGAGAAGAGAATTAAAAGGTAATAAAAAAAAACTGACAACCATAAAAAGCCCTGGCCAGATGGCTTCACTGGAGAATTCTACAAAACATTCAGAGAAGAGGATCTACCGGTACTACTCAAGCTATTTCAGAGCATAGAAAAGGAAGCAAAACTTCTGAATTCATTCTACGAAGCCAGAATAACGCTGATACCAAAACCAGACAAAAACACCACAGAAAAAGAAAATTACAGACCAATATCTCACATGAATATAGGTGCAAAAATTCTCAAGAAAATTCTAGCCAATAGAATTCAGCATCATATCAAAAAAAAAAAAATACACCATGACTAAGTAGGATTCATACCAGGTATGCAAGGATGGTTCAACATTAGAAAATCAATCAGCATAATCTACCACATAAATAAAAGGAAAGAAACAATCACATGATCATCTTAACTGACACAGAAAAGGCATTCGACAAAGTCCAACACTCATTCCTGATAAAAACTCTCAAGAAAATAGGTATAGAATGGAAATTTCTCAAAATAATAAAGGACATCTATGGAAAACCAACAGCCAACATCATTCTTAACAGAGACAGCCTGAAAACATTCCCCTTGAGAACAGGAAGAAGACAAGGATGCCCTTTATCACCACTCCTATTTAACATTGTGCTGGAAGTTCTAGCTAGAGCAATAAGGCAAGAAAAAGAAATAAAGGGCATCCAAATTGCTAATGAAGAAGTTAACCTGTCCCTGTTTGCAGATGATATGATACTATACATAGAAAACCCTAAAGACTCCATGAGAAATCTACTGGAACTAATAGAAAGATTCAGCAGAGTAGCAGGATACAAGATAAACATACAAAAATCGGTTGGATTACTATACACCAATAAACGGAATGATGAAAAGGAAATCAGGAAAACAATAGCATTTATAATAGCCCCTAAAAAAATAAAACCCTTAGGAATAAATCTAACCAGGGATGTAAAAGACCTATCCAAAGAAAACTACAAAACACTACTGCAAGAAACCCAAAGGGATCTACATAAACAGAAAAACATACCATGCTCATGGATAGGTAGAGTCAACATTGTGAAAATGACAATCTGACCCAAAGCAATTTACAAATACCATGCCATCCCTATCCAAATACCAACAACATTCTTCAAAGAGATAGAAAAACTAATCATTAACTTCATATTGAAAGGGAAGAAGTCTCGAAGAAGTAAAGCACTACTGAAGAAGAAGAACAAGGTAGGAGGACTCATACTACCTGACCTCAGAACCTACTATACAGCTACAGTAGTCAATACAGCTGGTACTGGTACAACAACAGATACATTGACCAATGGAACAGAATTGAGAACCCAGATGTAAATCCTGCATCTGTGGTCACCTGATCTTCGACAAGGGCCGAAAGTCCATCAAATGGGGAAAAGACAGTCTTTTTTAACAAATGCTGCTGGCAAAACTGGATATCCATCTGTAAAAAATGAAACAGGACCCATACCTCATGCCATATACAAAAACTAATTCAAAATGGATCAAAGACCTAAATATAAAGCCAAGAACTATAAAGTTCATAGAAGAAAAAATAGGACCAATGCTACAGGCCCTAATACACGCCATTAACAGGATACAAACCATAACCATCAACACACAAACTCCAGAAGATAATCTAGATAACTGGGATCTTCTAAAAATTAATCACCTATGCTCTTGAAAAGACTTCACAAAAGAGTAAAAAGAGAACCTACAGACTGGGAAAAAATTTTTGGACAGTGCAAGTCAGACAAAGGTCTAATCTCCATAATCTACACTAAAATCCATACCTCTACAATAAAAAGACAAATAATCCTATTTAAAAATGGGCAAAGAAAATGAACAGACACTTCACCAAATAAGACATTCAAGCGGCCAACAGACACATGAGGAAATGCTCGCATTCACTAGCCATTAGAGAAATGCAAATTACAACCACAATGAGATACCATGTCACCCCAGCATTACTGGCACTAATCAAAAACACTGGAAATAACAAATGCTGGAGGGGCTACGGGGAGATCAGAACTTTTATACACTGCTGGTGGGAATGAAAAATGATACAACCATTTTGGAAAATGGTACGGCACTTCTTAGAAAGCTAGAAATAGACATACCATACGATCCAGCAATCCCACTCCTGGGAATATATCCTGGAGAAATAAGAGTTGTCACTCGAATAGACATATGCACCCCTATGTTCATGGCAGCATTGTTCACAATAGCAAAATGATGGAAACAACGTAGGTGCCCATCAACAGATGAATGGATAAACAAACAATGGTACATATACACAATGGAGTACTATGCAACGAGAAAGAACAATGATCAATCTGTGAAGCATCTCATAACATGGATGAAACTGGAGGACATTATGCTGAGTGAAACAAGTCAATCACAAAAGGACAAATATCGTATGAGACCTCTATTGTAAAAACCCATGAAGAAGTTTACACACTAAAAGTAACAAACTTTGTTGGTTACCAGGGATGGGAGAGGAGGTGGTGGTGGGTGAAATACTAAATAGGTGTTAGATAAGTGGTATCTTTGATGAAGGGTGAGAAAGTACACAATACTGTGGAAACCAGCACAACTTGTACAAGGAAAGGTCATGGAAGCTCTCTATACACATCCAAACTCCCTGAGGGACTCAGTTGCTGGGCGGAGGGTTGTGGGGACCATGGTCTCGAGGAACATCTAGCTCAATTGGCATAACACAGTTTATAAAGACAGTGTTCTACATTCTACCTTGGTGAGCAGAGTCTGGGGTCTTAAAATCCTGTGAGCAGCCATCTAAGATACTCCACTGGTCTCATCCGTCCAGAAGCAAGGGAGAATTAAGAGAACAGGATACAAGGAAAAGATTTGTCTAAAGCACTAATGGACCACAGGTACGAAGGCCACCGCCAGACTGAGTCCAGTACAGCTAGTTGGTGCTCGGCTACCACTGCTCACTTTTCTGATCGGGAGCATAACAGAGGGTTCTGGACAGAGTTGGAGAAGGATGTAGAACAAAATTCTAACACACAAAAAAAGACCAGATTTCCTGGCCTAAAGGAGACTGGAGAAACCCCAAGAGTATGGCCCCCAGACACCCTTTTAGCTCAGTGGTGAAGTCACTTCCAAGGTTCACCGTTCAGCAGGGGATTGGACAGCCCCATAAAACAAAACGGGACTAATGAGGCACAGCAGTCCAGGGACAAGGGCTAGAAGACAGAAGGGGACAGGAAAGCTGGTAATAGGGAAGCCAACGTTGAGTAAGGACAGTGTTGATGTGTAGTGTCATTGTTAACCATTGTCATAGGGCAACGTGTACTGTTTAATGAGAAACTATTTTGTTCTGTAAACCTTCATCTAAAGTGAAATAGCAGCACAATTGGAAGAGCATAGTCGATGTGACTGAACTGTGCATGTAGAAATTTTTGAAATGTTGTATCTCTGGCTATGTATATTTTCACCAAAAAGAAAGGTTGAGAAGGGAGAGAGTTGACATGTCATGGGGTTGCTAACCAACGTCATAAAACAATATGTGTACTACTGTTTAATGAGAAACTATTTGTTCTGTAAACCTTCACCTGAAATACAATAAAAAAAAATCTTTTTCTTTCAATCTGTAGGTTATTTTTTAAGCTTTTTTGATAAAGTCCTTTGATGAACAAAAGTATTCAGTATTTATGAGGTCCCATTGTTTAATCTACCAGGTGCTCCTTGGAAACCATGTGGGGCAATTCTACTCTGTCCTTTATGGTAGCTATGAATTGGAATTGATTCGCAGGCAATTTTTTTTTTAATCTACTTTATCTTTTCCTGCTTATGCTTTTGTTGTCTTATCTGATAGTCTGTCTCTAAAAGCTAGATCCAACAGCTTTGCTCCTACGTTTTCTTCTAAGAATTTTATGGTTTTAGTTATCACATTTATGTCCTTGAGCCATTTTGAATTTTTTTTTTTTTTTTTGGTATGGCATGAGGCTTGGATCCTGATTCATTCTTCTGCGTGTGGAAATCCAATTTTCCCAGCATCATTTATTGAAGACACTATTCCTTCGTCATTGGATGGACTTAGCACCCTTGTTGAAAATCAGTTGATTATACATGTATGGATTTATTTCTGGACTCTCGGTTCTATTCAATTGGTCTATATATCTATTATTATAACATTATCAGGCTGTTGTATCCAGTTAGAATTTAATTTTTTTTATTTAGCTAATTTTTCTTTTATAAAATTCTTCTTACAATGTTGACATAAATTTTTATTTGAAATATGTAAGTTTAAGTTCAGTGTTAAGAAAAGCATGTATATATTTAAGTAAACATTGAATACTTAGCAGTAAAGGTGGTTCATGGATGATTCATGGATTTAGCAAAGATCATTAAGATAGTAGGGAATTATAAAACATGGTGAAACACTGCTCTTGTTTCCTGGCCTATCTCTGGCAGATGCACAAAAAAAAAAAAAAAAAAAAACAGAAACAGGTTTGTGAGAGTGAAAATCTTCACTGTCTTATTTTGTGCCTATCCCCAGCAGGACTTCATCAATTCATTTGCTTATTTAAAAGCATTTGCTGAATGCATATTCTAGCTTAGGGAGTAGGGAAGGATACTGGAAATAACAAATTAAATAGACATGTTAGTTTTATCCTGTCTTCATTTTTCTGAATGCAAATCACTCCTCTGAGCTTCAGAAATAGTATTCCTATGTTTTTGCTTAACACAGTGATCCATATTTTTGGTATCAGATGAAAACCCTCACTATTCTTTGGGCTCCTTGGGAACAATGACTGTCTTTGGAAATTGAATACAGAGAACAGGGTCTGTTACATAGTGAAGTATCAGTAAATATTTATTGAACAAATGGAGAAATGTAGTCATATGTAGAAATATGCTATTAAAAAAAAAATGTTTAGAGCACGGGCAAGAAGGATAACATGGTTGAGCAAAATGGATTGATTTCAGGGATGTATTTTTTTACCAAGAAGAAAACAACTGTTCATAACTGATGAAAATAGTAATTGGGAAACAGCTCAACAACGGCAAACCAGGGAGCACGTGCTCCATCACAAAGCATAGCTGTTTTCAACCACAACCCAATGTAGCCAGTTGGAAATGTGGGAGTCAAAAATTCTGATTATCAAGAGAAGCTGGGAGCATAAATTTCATGTGATATATCTTGATTCTTTTAAGATGCTGGTAAATAACCTAAAAAAGGTAAACACTACATTGATTCTTTCTTCCAAAATGCTAACTTTCAAGGATATGAGATATGAATGGTATTCTGATTTTGTTAGAATTGCCTTTAAAAAAGAAAATTAATTAATTAATAAAGAAAAATAATAAAGAAATTCTCATACTGAATACTATTTATTTCATAGCTAGAAATTCTGTACTGTATATATATCCACATATGCAGTCCAGTCGATTTCATCTTACAGTGACTCTATGGGACAAAGTAGAAATGCCCCATAGGGTTTCTAGGGAGTGACTGGTGAATTTGAACAGCTGACCTTTCGGTAAGCAGCCAGTCTCTTAACCACTGTGCCATCAGGGATCCCATATGTATATATAGGTGTTTACATATATGTATGTGTATATAGATACAAATCTATAGAGATGTAGACCTATTTCTTTCAGGGCCAGTTCTATTTAATAACCTCAAGATTTGTAACATACATTCAAGGTCCTAAATTTATATCTATCTGTTACTATTTATTTAAAATCACCTCTCACATATTTTGTTTATCTTTTGATAGAACCTCCTGGTCTATCAACTAACTGAAGTGTCTATAGACAGAATCAAGAATGCTGGGGCCAGTGAAGTTTGGCAGTAAGCCCATCCACTCATTCAAACATTTTTCTTTTTCTTTCAATCAACATTTATTGAATCAATATTTTTATTTTTATTTTTTATTGTACTTTATGTGAAGGTTTACAGAACAAATAGTTTCTCATTAAACAGTCAGTACGCATATTGTTTTATGACATTGGTTAACAACCCCACAAAATGTCAACCCTCTCCCTTCTTGACCTTTTTTTTTTTTTTTTTGGTGAAGATATACATAGCCAAAGATATACAATTTCAAAAATTTCTACATACACAGTTCGGTGACATCGAATACACTCTTCCAATTGTTCTGCTATTCTCACTTTAGATGAAGGTTTACAGAACAAAACAGTTTCTCATTAAACAGTTAGTACACATGTTACCCTATGACAATGGCTAACAACAACACTACATATCAACACTGTCCTTACTCAACTTTGGGTTCCCTATCACCAGATTTCCTGTCCCCTTCTGCCTTCTACTCCTTGTCCCTGGACTGCTGTGCCTCATTAGTCCCATTTTGTTTTATGGGGCTGTCCAATTCCCTGCTGAAAGGTGAACCTTGGAAGTGACTTCACTACTGAGCTAAAAGGGTGTCTGGGGGCCATATTCTTGGAGTTTCTCCAGACTCTTTCAGGCCAGTAAGTCTGGTCTTTTTGTGTGTCTTAGAATTTTGTTCTACATACTTCTACAGCTCTGTCCAGAACCCTCTGTTGTGATTCTGGTCAGAGCAGTCAGTGGTAGTAGCTGGGCACCATCCAGCTGTACTGGACTCAGTCAGGTGGAGGTCTTGGTAGCTGTGGTCCATTAGTCCTTTGGATTAATCTTTTCCTTGTATCCTGTTCTCTTCATTCTCCATTTCTTCCAAAGGGGTGAGACCATGGAGTATCTTAGATGGCTCCTCACAGGCTTTTAAGACCCCAGACTGTACTCACTAAGGTAGAGTGTAGAAAATTGTCTTTATAAACTGTGTTATGCCAGTTGAGCTAGATGTTCCCCGAGACCATGGTCCCCACAGCCCTCCGCCCAGCAATTCAGTCCCTCAGGGAGTTTGGATGTGTCTATGGGGCTTCCATGACCTTTCCTTGTACAAGTTGTGCTGGTTTCCACAGTATTGTGTACTTTCTCACCCTTCATCAAAGATACCACTTATCTAACGCCTATTTAGTATTACCCCCACCCTCCCATCCCTTGTAACTAAAAATGTTGTTACTTTTTGTGCATAAACTTTTTCATGAGTTTTTACAATAGAGGTCTCATACAATATTTGTCCTTTTGTGACTGACTTATTTCACTCAGCATAATGTCCTCCAGTTTCATCCATGTTATGAGATGCTTCACAGATTCATTATTGTTCTTTCTCATTGCATAGTACTCCCATTGTGTGTATGTACCATAGTTTGTTTATCCATTCATCTGTTGATGGGCATCTAGGTTGTTTCCATTGTTTTGCTATTGTGAACAGTACTGTCATGAACATAGATGTGCATATGTCTATTCAAGTGAAGGCTCTTATTTTTCTAGGATTTATTCCTAGGAGTGGGATTGCTGGATCGTATGGTATTTCTATTTCTAGCTTTCTAAGGAAGCGCCATATCATTTTCCAAAATGGTTCTATCATTTTGCATTCCCACCAGCAGTGCATAAGAGTTCCCATCTCCCCGCAGCCCCCCAAAATTTGTTATTTCCAGTGTTTTTGATTCGTGCCAGTAACGCTGGGGTGAGATGGTGTCTCATTGTGGTTTTAATTTGCATTTCTCTAACGGCTAGTGATCGTAAGCATTTCCTCATGTGTCTGTTGGCCACTTGAATGTCTTCTTTGGTGAAGTGTCTGTTCATTGCCTTTGCCCATTTTTTAATAGGATTATTTGTCTTTTTGTTGTAGAGGTGTTGGATGTTCTTGTAGATTATGGAGATTAGACCTTTGTCTGACTTGTACTGTCCAAAAATTTTTTCCCAGTCAGTAGATTCTCTTTTTACTCTTTTGGTGAAGTCTTTTGAAGAGCATAGGTGATTAATTTTTAGAAGATCCCAGTTATCTAGCTTATCTATTGGGGTTTGTGCGTTGATGGTTATAGTTTGTATCCCATTAATGGCGTGTATTAAGGCCTGTAGCATTGGTCCTATTTTTTCTTCTATGAACATTATAGTTTTAGGCTTTATATTCAGGTCTTTGATCCATTTTGAATTAGTTTTTGTATTTTTGTATATGGTGTGAGATATGGATCCTGTTTCATTTTTTTGCAGATTGATATCCAGTTTTGCCAGGACCTTTTGTTAAAAAGACTGTCTTTTCCCCATCTGATGGACTTTGGTCCCTTGTTGAAGATCAGGTGACCGTAGGTGGATGGATTTACATCTGGGTTCTCAATTCTGTTCCATTGGTCAATGCATCTGTTGTTGTACCAGTACCAGGCTGCACTGACTACTGTAGGGGTATAGTAGGTTCTGAGATCAGGTAGTATGAGTCCTCGCACTTTATTCTTCTTCAGTAGTGCATTACTTCTTCGGGTCTTCTTCCCTTTCCATATAATCATAATGATTCCATAATGATTAGTTTTTCATCTCTTTGAAGAATGTTGTTGGTATTTGGATTGAGATTATGTTGTATTTGTAAATTGCTTTGGGTAGAATTGTCATTTTCACAATGTTGACTCTACCTATCCACGAGCATGGTATATTTTTCCATTTATGTAGATCCCTTTGA
Organism: Dugong dugon; assembly: GCA_030035585.1. Lineage (NCBI taxonomy): Eukaryota > Metazoa > Chordata > Mammalia > Sirenia > Dugongidae > Dugong > Dugong dugon. The sequence goes on from CM057465.1 coordinate 51,519,278, forward strand.
GTTTCTTGCAGTAGTGTTTTGTAGTTTTCTTTGGATAGGTCTTTTACATCCATGGTTAGATTTATTCCTAAGTATTTTATCTTTTTAGGGGCTATTATAAATGGTATTGTTTTCCTGAGTTCCTTTTCATTGTTCTCTTTATTGGTGTATAGGAATCCCACTGATTTTTGTATCTTTATCTTGTCTCCTGCTACTCTGCTGAATCTTTCTATTAGTTCCAGTAGATTTCTTATGAAGTCTTTAGGGTTTTCTATGTATAGTATCATATCATCTGCAAACAGGGACAGTTTAACTTCTTCATTAGCAATTTGGATGCCCTTTATTTCTTTTTCTTGCCTTATTGCTCTAGCTAGAACATCCAGCACAATGTTAAATAGGAATGGTGATAAACGGCATCCTTCTCTTCTTCATGTTATCAAGGGCAATGTTTTCAGCCTCTCTCCATTAAGAATGATGTTGGCCGTTGGTTTTGCATAGATGCCCATTATTATAATGAGAAATTTCCCTTCTATACTTATTTTATTGAGAGTTTTTATCAGGAGTGGTGTTGGACCTTGTTGAATGCCTTTTCTGTGTCAATTGAGATGGTCATGTGACTCTTTTCTTTCCTTTTATTTATGTCGTGGATTACATTGCTTGATTTGCTAATGTTGAACTATCCTTGCATACCTGGTATGAATCCTACTTGGTCGTGGTGTGTTATTTTTTTGATATGATTCTGTATTCTATTGGCTAGAATTTTGTGAGAATTTTTGCATCTATATTCATGAAAGATATTGGTCTCTAATTTTCTTTTTTTGGGGGTTCGTTACCTGGTTTTGGTATTAATGTTATGCTAGCTTCATAGAATGAATTCAGAAGTGTTGCTTCCTTTTCTATGCTCTGAAATAGTTTGAGTAGTACTGGTACATCTCTTCTCTGAATGTTTTGTAGAATTCTCCAGTGAACCCATTGGGGCCAGGGCTTTTTTGTTGTTGTTGTTGTTGGGAGTTTTTTTTATTACCTGTTCAATCTCTTCTCTTGTTATGGATCTGTTCAGATTTTCAACATCTCTTTGGTATAGTTTCAGTAGGTAGTGTGTTTCTAGACATTTATCCATTTCCTCTAGGTTTTCAAATTTGTTGGATTATAGTTTTTCATAATACTCTGTTATGATCCTTTTTATTTCAGCTGGGTCTATTGTAATGTTGCCCATTTCATTTCTTATTTGGGGAATTTGCATCCTCTCCTGTTCTTCTTTTGTCAGTCTGGCCAGTTTGTCTCTTTTGTTGATTCTTTCAAAGAACCAACTTTTGGTTTTGTTGATTCTTTCTATTTTTTTCTATTCTCTATTTCGTTTGTCTGTGGTCTGATCTTTATTATTTGCTTTCTTCTGGTGGTTGTGGGATCTTTTTGCTGTTTTCTTTCTATTTGTTTTAATTGTGTAGTCAATGTTTTGATTTTGTCCCTTTCTTCTTTTTTGATGTGTGCATCTATTGCTATAAATTGTCCTCTGAGGACTGCCTTTGCTGTGTCCCAAAGGTTTTGGTATGATGTGTTTTCATTCTCATTTGATTTTAGGAATTTTTTGATTCTATCTCTGATTTCTTCTATTACCCAGTGGTTTGTAAGCAAGGTGTTATTCAGTTTCCATGTAATTGACTTTTTTTTTTACCTGCTCTTTCTGTTGTTAATTTCTACTTTGATGGCATTGTCTTCAGTGAATATACTCTGTATTATCTCAGCGTTTTGGATGTTGTTGAGGATTGCTTTGTGGCCTAAGATGTGGTCGATTCTGGAGAACGTTCCATGTGCATTGGAAAAGAATGTGTACTTTGCAGCTGTTGGATGGAGTGTTTTATATATGTCTGTGAGGTCGTGTTGGCTGATTGTACCCTTTCAGTCTTCTGTATCTTTGCTGAGTTTCTTTCTAGATGTTCTGACCTTTACTGAGAGGGGTGTGTTGAAGTCTCCTACTATTATTGTGGAACTGTCACTTTCTCTTTTCAGTGCTGTTAGAGTTTGTTTTATGTATTTTGGAGCCCTGTCATTGGGCAGATAGATGTTTGTTATGGTTATGTCTTCATGATGGATTGTCCCCTTAATCATTATATAGTGTCCTTCTTTGTCTTTTATGGTGGATTTTGTTTTAAAGTCTATTTTATCTGAGATTAGTATTGCCACTCCTGCTCTTTTTTGGTAGCTGTTAGCTTGATATATTTTTTTCCAACCTTTGATTTTTAATAAATTCACATCTTTGTTTCTAAGTTGTGTCTCTTGTAGACAGCATATTGATGGATCCTATTTTTCAGTCCATTCTGTCACTTTCCGTATCTTTATGGGTGCATTGAATCCGTTTACATTCAATGTAATTATTGATAGACGTGACTTTATTGGTGTTATTATTGTAGTGCTTTTTTTTGTGGTGCTGACGTTTTCTTTGTCCTTCTTACTCTCCTGTGCTGAATTCCTTTTGTTTGTGGATTTTGTTTTCATTTCATTTTTGTAGGTTTGTTTTTACTGAGACTTTATATTTTTCCTCTTTATTTTTATGAGTATGTTGTTAGCTTTCTTTGTGGTTACCGTGAAATTTACCCTTATCTTTCTATGTTTGAAGCTGTTTATTATTACTTGGTACTGCCTTGCCTTCTTCTCCATTAGAAGGTTCTATACCTACTATCTTTATTCCTTCTTTTATTGTTCTGATGTTGTCATTTACAGATTAAGTGATCTGATTCTCTGTTGTATTTCTTTTGGTTTTGGATAATCTTTGAGAGTTAATTTCCTAGATTAGTATCTGGCTGTTATGATCCTGTGTCCTAGATTTAGCCTGTGAGCTGAAGTTGTTCATTCTCAGATCAAAGAACTTCCTTTAATAATTCTTGTAAGTTTGGCTTCATTTTCGTATGTTCCTTTAACTTCTGTTTATCTGGAAATGTTCTAATTTCACCATCATATTTGAACAAAAGTTTTGCAGGATATATTATTCTTGGCTGGCAATTTTTTTCTTTCAGGGTTTTATACACGTCATCCCATTGTCTTCTTGCCTGCATATTTTCTGCCAAATAATCGGAGCTTTGTCTTATTGTTTCCCTTCTGTATGTTACTTCTTGTTTTTCACCAGCTGCTCTCAGCATTCTTTTTCTTTGGTTTTGTTGAGTGTGATTATGATACGCCTTGGTGATTTTCTTTTGGGGTATCCCATATGGGGTTCATTAAGCTTCTTCAATGGCCAGCTTTTCATCTTTCATGATATTGGGGAAGTGTTCTGTCAGTAGTTCTTCAATGATCCTCTTTGCATTTTCTGTTTTCTCCCCCTGTTCTGGAACTCTGATCACTCAAAAGTTTTTGCTTTTGATTGTATCCCACATAATTCTCAGGGTCTCTTCGTTTTTCTTTGTTCTTTTCTCTGAGTTTTCCTCCAACAGAGTTTTATCCAAGTATTTCTCTTCAATTCCTCTGATCTTGTCTTCCACCATTTCAAGTCTGCTCCTCAGCCCTTCCATGATACTGTCCATTTCCAAAATCTAGTTGTTTATATTTTGGATTTCTAACTGCTGTTTTTGTATAATTTCTAGTTGTGAATTTATTTTGGTATTTTGTTCCTGCATTATTTTCCTAAACTCTTCCATTTTTTTTGGTCGGTATTTTCCATGATTTTTTTCTGAATTTTCCGTGAATTTGCCTACTTTTTCCCCATTTTTGTCTGCTTTTTGCTTCAACTCTTTGATAATTCTGAGTATTAGAGATTTGAATTCTCTATCAGTTAGTTCTAGTGCCTTTCCTTCTACTGGAAAGTCACCTGGTGTTTTATTTTTGATGCTTACCGAACCATCCTATCTTGTTTTTGTAAATGTTTTGATATTGTCTGCTGTCTTCCAGGGATTCTGTACTTATTTTTCTCATTTATTGATTGTAGATTTGTTTGTTTCATCCTTTTTTTAAAAAATTTGACTATGTCTGAACAGGTAGTCTGTGTGTTCTTTGCTGTTTGCTCATCTGTAGGCACGATACTTTTCTCCTCCTTCTCCAGTTGGTAGTGTCAGTCGCTCAGATATGTTACAGCAGGGCAGGTCTAGCTGAACAGAAGTTGCTGGGATGGGTTGCTTGTGGCCCCGAGTACGGCCACCAGGGTGGACCAGTAATCAGTGCAGGACAGGTTCAGATCGGCTGTGCCTGTGCTGCTTGATGGTGTGACGTTAAGCGCATGGTGCAGGTAGCAGGATGGAGGGGGGAGATTTTGATGTCTGCAGCTAAAATGGGTATGGGAGAGAAGAGAGTCACAAGAGCCAAAAAACATACAAGCAAAGAAACAAGAGTGCTAGGGTAGCTTGCCGTTGGAGTGGAGAGATTAGAGACTACAAAATGGAGAAAAAGAAAACGAAGAAGAATAAAAAAAGAAAAGAATGAATAAATAAAAATTAGAAAGAAAAAAGAATAGCAAAGCTCCCAGGGATCCCACTGGTGCAGCTACGAGGTCTCGGGAAGTTGTTCCCAGGTGTTGAAGTACAGCCTGGCTAGGCGGCGTAGAGGTATTCAGCACCAGGTGTTCAGTGGATAGGAAGAGAAGGAAGATATAGAGAGATGAGAAACCGAATAATGACAAAAGGCAAAAAAGGAAAAAGAGGGAAAAGAAAACAAAAAAAATTAAAAAAAAAAAAAAAAACAAGACCCTCCCCCCATAAAAAACAGAAAAAAATGAAAACCACAAAGAAAGAAATGTCCTCAGGGATCCCTCTGTGCATCTGAGCATGCTGAGGGGATCGATCCCAAGCTGGGCAGCAGTGTCTGGCTAGAAAGGGCTCCCAACTCAAGAAAAGAAAAAGAAAACAAACAAACATTTCAAAACAAACAAAAAAGCCGTGGGATCCCACTAGTGTGGCATCATGAACTGGAAAGCAGTTCCACACTTGAACGGAGCTCCACAGCCCCTCAGGAAGAAGCAAAGATGGTGCACGGAGCCAGGTATTTGAGCGAAATGAGGGGGAGGTGGTGAGAGCTAAGGAAGAAATGAAAAGAAGCAGAAAAAAGCAACACCAGCAGCCAACAAATGGCCCTCAGGGAGTTGGCCAGTGCAGGCAGGTGGAATCCATGCAGCTGCTGCTTCCCGGCCAAGAGACTGTGGCTGCAGGAAGCAGAGGAGGCCTAGTGATGGTGAAGAAGGGTGGGGGGAGGTAAAACATATATCGCCAGTTACCAGTTGCTCTGTCTCCTGCTGGAAGCCCCGTGAAGCTGTTTTCTCGTGATCCCTATTTGCTGGTCTCTGATAAGAGTCCAAGCTGGCGGATCTGTACTGCATTAGCTGATAACGGACCTCTCCATGTATGTCTCCTGGCTTTCTGTTCTCTGTCAGTTTTTTATTCCATATGGTGCTTGGCTGAGTTCTTTACCTCTTCATTTGATGTTCAGGGTTTCAATATTGCTGTTTTCTCTGTTTTGCTTAGTTTCTCAGATCTTTGCTGTGGAGGGACAGCAAAGTGCTTCTGCCTAGAGTACCATGTTGCTGGAAGTCCTGAATCTCTCTTTTATGCCAGGCTCTTTGTTATGAAATGAAAACACAAAGCAGCATATGATATATCATCTAAAGATTTACATTATTTGTAAAACAAACTACATTTGACTTACAATTATATTTTTGCTTGTCTAGCAAACTGATAAGGAAAACTGAGTGTTAAATTCTTCTGAAAGACATGCCATCTCCAAGTCCACAGATCTCCACCATTCCTTATTTATTCTACCTGCTTGTCTTAGTCATCTAGTGCTACTCTAACAGAAATACCACAAGTGGATGGCTTTAGCAGAGAGAAGCTTATTCTCTCACAGTCCAGTAGGCTACAAGTCCAAATTCAGGGCGTCAGCTCCAGGGGAACGCTTTCTCCATCAGCTCTGGAGGAAGATCTGTGTCATCAGTCTTCCCTTGGTCTGGGAGCTTCTCTGCGCAGGAACTTCAGGTCCAAAGGATACGCTCTGCTCCTGGCACTGCTTTCTTGGTGGTATGAAGTTCCCATGTGTCTCTGCTCGCTTCTCTCTTTTATATCTCAAAAGAGATTCCATTAAGACACTATCTAATCTTGTCAACCTCATCGTATAACCTCATCACAGTGATAGAATTTACAACACATAAGGAGATCACATATAATCTCATCATAGTGATAGAGTTTACAACACATAAGGAAATCACATCAGATTACACAATCATATAATACCGGGAATCATGACCCAGCCAAGCTGAAAGATATTTTTGGGGGACAAAACTTAATCCATGACACTCCACCCTTTGGTCCCCCAAAATTCATGTCCTTGCAACATGCAAAATATACTCATCTCATCATATCACAGCAAAAGTCTTCACTCCAAGTCCAAAATCCAAAAATTCCTCTTCATCTGTGAAATCTAGAATACAAGTTATCTGCTTCCAAAGGTACAATGGCAGAACAGGCACAAGCTAGACATTTCCATTACAAATGGGAGATATTGCAGGGAAAGAAAGAATAACAGGCACCAAGCAAGTCAGCAGAACACATTACATTAGCCCTCAAGGCTTTGAAAATAATATTCTGTTCTCTAAGACAATTTACACAATAGCCCTGCCCTCCAGACTCTAGGTATTAGCCACAGTCTCTGGATTCTGATTGGAGACCCCTTGACCCTGGGCTTCAGTTCCGCCTTCCAGGCCCACTGGGATGGCAACTCTGCCCCCTCAGCCTCAGGCGTACCATTCTCCTAGTCCATTGGAGTGACAACTCCACCCTTAGAAACACCAGGGGCCATGGCTCCACTTCTTTGAAACCCCTGAGGTCTTGGTCATACCTTTTGGGACTGAGGCAGCTCAGCTTATTGTGTTCTTTGTCTCTTCAGCTTCTGCTTCCTGTGGCCTCTCGGCCCTTGGGCCTCATGCCTGCATCTGCCCTGCTGGGGCAAATGTTCCGAAACTTGGTGGCTCCACCTATAAGTTCCCAGAGGCACCCCACTCCTCCAGGAAGCCTCCTGCACACAGGCACTCAGCTTCCTTGCTCTGTGGGTCAGCAAGCCTAATTCCACCGATAAGTGCCCAGAGGCACCCCACTCAGCCAGGAAGCCTACGGTGCACAGGCACTCAGCTCTCTTGCTCCATGGGTTGGCTCCAGCTCTTTCTGGCGCTGGTCTCCTAGTTCTGGTGCTGCTGGTTCTCTGCCACTTCCGCTTCTCTGCTGCTGCAGGTTCCCTGCTGTTGCTGGTCCTCTGCCGCTGCCACTCCTCTATGCATTCACAGTTTCAAAACTGCTTCCACATTTTAGGTATCTGTTAGAGCAGCACCCCACTCCCGGTACCAAATTCTGTCTTAGTCACCTAGTGCTGCTCTAACAGAAATATCACAAGTGGATGGCTTTAGCAAACAGAAGTTTATTCTCTCACAGTCCAGTAGACTACAAGTCCAAATTCAAGGTGTCAGCTCCAGGGGCATGCTTTCTCCTTCTGCTCTGGAGGAAGGTCCATGTCATCAGTCTTCCCTTGGTCTGGGAGCTTCTCTGGGCGGGAACCTCAGGTCCAAAGGATGCACTCTGCTCCTGGCACAGCTTTCTCGGTAGTATGAGGTTCCCATGTGTCTCTGCTCACTTCTCTCTTTTATATCTCAAAAGAGATTGCATTAAGACACTATCTAATCTTGTCAACCTCATCTCAGTGATAGAATTTACAACACATAAGATCACATATAATCTAATCATAGTGATAGAGTTTACAACACGTAAGGAAATCACATCAGATTACACAATCATACAACACCGGGAATCATGACCCAGTCAAGCTGACAGATATTTTTGGGGGACACAACTCAATCCATGACACCGCCTATTCTACTCTTTGTATCACCTGCCTGCCCCCTAAGGGCATTCAGCTGGTGACCCCAGTTTAGTGAGAGAGACAATTAAATAAATATATTGAACTGTGATAGCACTAGGTACTGTGGGACCATGCAGAGGGCATCCAACTTATCTCGGGGTAAATGAAGACTGAGGTGAATTTCGAAAAACAAGGAGCTGTTATCCCAGTGAAAGAAAATAGACAGTATACCAGGCAAAAGGAACAACATGTATGAAGGCATAGCAGCGAGAGAGGTATAATATGTTGTAGGACTGAACATAGTAAAGCTTTATGAAAACAGAGGGGCAAAGATGAGATAGAGAGGGAGTCTAAAGTCAGATTAAGCAAGGTGTTTTCTTTTCTTCTTTTTAATGCCACAATAAGATTTGGATTTCTCTTGAATAGACATGTTGATATTAATTGTAACTCATATTTTCCCGAATGAAATCAATTAACTTGAAGATAATCAAGGATTTGGAGATGACAACATCCATGGCTCTGGGCCTGACCCAATTTGATTTGTAGGATTCCAAGTTCCCTGAAGATACCCTGGTGGTGTTAAGTGCTGGGCTACTAACCAAAAGGTTGGCAGTTTGAACACACTGGATGTGCCTCAGAAAAAAGGCCTGAAAATTTGCTTCCGAAAGGTCACAGCCATGAAAACCCTATGGAGCACTGTTCTACTCTGCAACACATGGGGTTGCCATGAGTCAGAAAAGATTTGACAGCAGCTGGTTTGGTTTTGGAAAGTTCCTTGAACCCTTCACCTACTTATGGGTTCTGAGTGAATTTCACACTCTTCCTGGGTATCTGCTCTCTTAGGCTTACTTTCCCCTCCTCTGATGTCCTTAAAGTGATTTGGCCAGGGGAAGGAGTCATTCCAAATAACCAACTAAATCAAATAACATAGCCTTGAAGTGTATCTGTGACACCAACACCCCAGAGGTAGGTTGAAAGGTAGAATAATTAAGGTCCAAGGGGACTGTTGCTCTCACTTGTCATCTCTTCCTTCCCTTCATCTATTTTTCCTCCTATTTTATTTCCTTACTCCTATTCAGGGAGAACCAGGCAGGTTTTTCTACTTTTGTAATCAGCTAAGTATTCTTCCAAGGTACAGCATTTCCAAAATTGAATTAGGAAAAAACAAAAGCAAGATGTCAAAACCAAAAGAGATTATATGCTCCATTATAAAATAAAATATTCAAAGTATCATTTATATGTTTTAATTATTCATTACAATGACAGAAAATTAAGATGATTATTTTTCCCCTGTGGTGCATGTCATGCTTCTCATAACAGGTAGAAAATAGGACAGTCAGTCCTTTCTGTGTCAACTTTGAATCATTTATTCTGTCAGTGTGTTTAGGAAATTTTTATGGGAATTATACCAAGTTTAAGCATCCTAATAAAATATTAATAAGCTTTAGGACAGCCATCACTTATGTGTGCTGGTCACAGCTCCAGAAAGTCATTGAGAAACTCACAAAATGTGTTGGATACTTTGTACATTTAGAATAATGTTTCATTTGGGTTAACAATCTAATTTTTCACTTCCCTGCTTGAAATCTGTCATTGGTTCTGCATAAACTTCAGTATAAACATAAAACTGTATACCAAGGTGTCTTAGTCATCTAGTGCTGCTGTAATAAATACCACAAGCAGATGGTTTTAACAAAGAAAAGTTTATTGTCTCACAATCCAGTAGGCTACAAGTCCAAATTCAGGGCATCAGCTCCAGGGGAATCCTTTCTCTGTTGGCTCTGGAGGAATGTCTGTGTCATCAGTCTTCCCTTGGTCTGGGAGCTTCTCCGCGCAGGAACCTCAGGTCCAAAGGACACGCTCTGCTCCTGGCACTTTTTTTTTGCGGTATGAAGTTCCCGTGTATCTCTGCTTGCTTCTCTCTTTTATATCTCAAAAGAGATTGACTTAAGACACTCGCTAATCTTGTAGACCTCATCAACACAACTGCCGCTAATCCATCTTATTACATCATAGTGATAGAGTTTACAACACAGGGAAATCACATCAGACGATAAAACGGTAGACGATTATATGATACTAGGAATCATGACCTAGCCAAGTTGACAGATATTTTGGAGGGACACAATTCAATCTATGACACAAGGCCTGTAAAGTCCTTAACTCATAAAATTCATTAATTCAATAAGCATCTACTATATGTCATGAGAGCCCTGGTGACATAGTGGTTAAGAGCTTAGGCTGCTAACCAAAAGGTCAGCAGTTTGAATCCACCAGCCGCTCCTTGGAAACCCCATGGGGCAGTTCTACTCTGTCCTATAGGGTTGCTATCAGTCAGAATCAACTCAGTGGCAATGTTTTTTTTTTTTTACTTTTTTTATGTAATGTGCTTTGCTAGGTGAATTACCTATCTGGTTCCAGCCTAACTTTCAATCTTTTATGTTCCATGTTCTCACATTCTTTGTGACAGCTGTCCTGACCTATAATTCCCTAAGCATACTTCGATCAGCCAAGCTTCCACATTTTCTCTATCCTGTCTCCGTGCAAAGAATGCCCTTTAACTCTTACTTATCTAGCTCAGTGGTTCAACAATATAGCTGATCTTCAAAATCACATAGGGAATTTTTCAAAAATACATATCCCAGGTACCCAATCTCAAGGATTTGGATTTAGTAGATCAGTGGTGGAATCTACTACTATCATATTCATTAAAGACTCAAAGGGGATTGAAGTTATCAGTGTGGTTTTGAAGCACCTCTTTATTTTTTAAGAATCAAATTAGGTAGCATCTCCCATTAACAACGTTAGTTGACATCATCAGATTACTTAAATGATCCTTCTCTACTCTGTATTCAGTAACAGCTCTTATATTCCTCAAATTGTACTCAAAATATTCAATTTTTTTTTCTTTTCCTGTTTTAGACTCTGAGCAACAGGAATATCCTTTTCATCTCTCTGTTCTAAGAGATGAGCACAGTGCAGGGCATGGGGAAGGCTGGATCAAGGTTTGTTCAATAAATGAAGGAGCTTAAAATCAATTGTTCATTTACACTGAGGATACCTTGAACATAGTGAAGACTTTTCAGTATCTAGATAAATATTACTGATCTTTGTAGCATAAAAGTACAATGCCTACTGTCCTAGTCATCTAGTGCTGCTATAACAGAAACACCACAAGTGGATGGTTTTAATGAAGAGAAGTTTATTTCCTCACAGTCAAGTAGGCTAAAAGTCCAAATTCAGGGCCTCAGCTCCAGGGAAAGGCTTTTTCTCTCTGTTGGCCTTCTTCTCTTCAGTGTTCCCCCAGACTAGGAGCTTCTCTGCGCAGGGACCCCAGTCCAAAGGACATGCTCTGCTCCCGGCACTGCTTTCTTGATGGTATGAGGTCCCCCTGTCTCACTGCTCACTTCTGTCTTTTATATCTCAAGAGATTGCCTCAGGACACAATCCAGTCTTGTAGATCAGGTCCTGCCTTAGTAACACAACTGCCACCCATCCTTCCTCATTAACATCGTAGAGGCAGGTTTACAACATACAGGAAAATCACACAGTACCAGGAATCATGGCCTAGCCAAATTGATACACACGTTTTTGGGGGGACATAATTTAAACCATGACACCTACCAACACATGGCATTTCCTATCAAGTCAATTGATGGTTTATTGTTACTATATCATAGCTATATTTTTAAGAGGATAAGATTAAAAAGAGGAAATTTTATATCTTTCCTCTGTTATTTAATTTCCAGATAAGTCTCAACAATTAAAATATTGTTAGCTTTCACTCTAGTAGGCATTAGTTTGCTTACAAATTTTATTAATATGTTATAATCTGGTAAAATAAGAAAAAGAAAACTTTTAATGGGGCTCTTGATTAATGTTTGATCAAATCAAGTTGAATAGTCCAAATTTCTTAATTAAACAGTCATATTTAAAACTAAGTTTATTAAATTTCCCTAAATATTTTTTTAAACTAATATTTTATAAGTCTGCATTCTGTACAGGAAGCTGAGACTACTCCAGGTATGCTAAGCAGGAATGGATATAACAAGACTATTTAAAAGACTTACAAACATGTTGTAAGGGCTAGTGGAATAGATTATATAATTTAGGGCTAGAACAAAGAAGAATAGACCCACTAGACCCACTAGAGGTACAACTACATCTGACGACACCATGCCCTTGCTGACTTTATAGTTCATAGATCAAAAGGCTAGAATCAGGAGGTTATTTCTATTGTATTATCACCACTAGCTTGGCAAATAAATAAATAAAACAAAAACAAAAGATCTCTTCTGTGGGGTAAGCAATGGCAATGAGTCAGAGAGGAGTAATGTAGTGGTAATACATAATTTAGGTAAAATAAAAGCCTGACATGGAATTCAGTAATAGAGGAAAGAGAGGAATAAAAAGTAGTAAGATGCGTATCTCCTGATTTCTCTTTTATGGCTTTGGTGTTAGATAAATCAGGGTTTCTTGCTGGTCTGGGTCATTGCTCAGTCTGGTTCTAAGGATCTATTATTACTTTATTATCTTGATTGTGGTGTGGTTTCACAGGTGTATACTTGTATCTGAAATTATCAAATTTTATAATTTAAATATGTACAGTTCATTGTACATTTTAAAGAAGCTATTTTAAAAAAGGGACTGGACAAAAACACAACAGAGAAATGCCAACAAAAGAATTTTGAGCTCGCAGTTCAGTGGAGTTGCATTATAAACGCATTTAGCTTAGGAGATGTCTTTAGAACCTTTTCTCCTACAAGATGCATTCTAAATATCTCCTTATAGAAATTATTGATTTTATTGAAATTATGTGGGCTTAACATTTAAAGCATGGAATTAACCACACAGGCACACAGAAACATTTTAAATTCTCCACCCATCTTCATAGTCTTTTGGGATTTGGTGGTTACTCTAAACGCATGTAATAGTTTGTTTACTGAGACATCTACAAAGAGATACTTAGTTTGTTTCCTCCTCAGATTAGTGTTTATTAAACTTCAGTGTGCATAATAATTACTGTTCTCATTTTTTACACAAAATAGAATTTTATATGTCTAAATTATGGAAGATATAGGGATTTTCAAGTGTAATTTGGTTTATGTGATTTTTATTATACAAGCTGATATGAGAATAAATTTCTGGCATTGATATAATAAAAATAAAAGCAAAGGCATTAAATCAGACAAAGGGTTACTTTATCACAATTAGTATATAGTCAGAATTATTATAGAACAGTAAAGAACTTTTATGCTCCCAATAAGTTATAATCAACTATATGAAGGTAAAATAGCAGGAAATAGAAGAAAGCAACAGAAAAAACCTTAGAAGTGAGAAACATCATCTCAGCCTTTCTTTATGATTATTTAAATCTTGAGTAGTGGTCACAGAAATCCAAATGTACAGTAAAGTAAATAAGCAATATAAGCCTTATTATCCAAAAGCTGATTTTTATTTGTAGAACATATGCTAGTATAAAAGGCTAATTATATTTTTTAAATCATGATTTAAATCATGATATCTAAAAAACCTTAGTTTTGAAACTTTATTTGACTCTACTTGATTAGAGACAGCTTTGACATCAGACCTTACTTCACGTCAAGAAATTTTACTGCTGCGCAGATTGGAAATGGAAAAAAGTTACCTTCAACCCACCATGCTCTGGGCCTTCTATATATTTTTCCTAAATGCTTATTGCAAATCAAAGCCTTCTTTAGCATATCTTTCCTTTCTACGACTAGGTTAACCAGTTGGCACTCTCAACATTCTGCCCATAAATCTTAAGCGGATCCAGTTAATTGTGTGAATTTTCTAAATTCAAATTCCTGCAGTCAGTATTTTGATTAGTGAATGTTTTTTCTCTAGCTTCTAACAGTATCTTTGCCATTTTCTAAGCACTTGTTAACAGATTTCTCGCTGTTTATTCAGATTCTACCTGCCACCCAGTCCCAGAGTCAATGCAATTATTTTAAGGTTTTGCTATGGTAGCTTTCAACTTCTAGATACTAGTTTTTGTATCTGTTAACTATTGGTACCAAAAAAAAAAAAAAAAAAAAAAAACCAAAACTCAGTGGCTTAAAACCACAAGATTTTTGTATTGTCCTGTGGATTGGCAGGTGATCCCCCCACTGTTTTATTTGGGAGTCCTCATGTAGCTCCATTTATCTGGAAAGCAGACTGGGCTGCAACGTACAAGGTGGACTCTGTCATATGTCAGACAGTTGGTGGTGGCTATCCTTTCTGGCATCTCAGTTCTCCAAGAGGTCCCTCATCTTCCAGTGAACAAGACGAGCTTCTGTGTATGTGTAGTGGGATGGATATTTCTGACTGCCTTTCTTTTCTCTTACTGGGAGAAAATAAATAATGTGCTTTGTTCACTCTATTTTTAATATCCTCCAGCTTTTTAATAATTCTTTCTGTTACTTGGAATCCATCCTTAAATACATTTTTCTTGGAGATTTCTTGAAGCTTAATAACTTTTTCTTTTAAAAACTGCGTGACAAATACTTTTCAATGTTTGTATCTATTCCACTGAACTTCACTACTTTATTGGGTTTTAGGCTGTTTCATAAATCCAAGGTCTTCCTGTTTCTTGATTTTCTTATTTTACTTGAATAGTAAATCATATAAAAAAAGATGACTTGGAGCTATATTCTTACAGATAACTAGTTTTGGGTGAAAAATAATCTAACTGAAAATTTTAAAAGCAAAAAAGGAGATTAACTATGTCATCAGAGCTTTGTCCCTCTCCTTGTCTCAATTTTACTTTTGTTTGGCTTTCTTTCAAACAGTTTCATAAGGGCCGCTGAAGAATCTGGGCTTACATTTTCCCAGATTTAAGTACAGAAAAAAATTTTCTCCACATTACTTACCACCCACCTTATGTAAAACCTACTATGCCTCTCATGTAGGAAAGAGGCCATGTGTCAATCCTTGATCCACTCAGTGGCCAGATGAGGGGAATATGCTCAGTGTCTCATGCTAATCCTATACCCACTCATGGAGTTAGGATTGGTGAACATCATCAACTAGGCTATTTGAATGGAGCTTTGGAAAAGAGTAGTTCCCAAACGAAATGCCTGTGCTATCATCAGAACAAAGATAAATGCTGAGAATATAGTACAATAAATTCCCTCCTAAGAGAGGAGCCTTGGTGGCACAGGAGTTAAGAACTATAGCTGCTAACCAAAAGGTCAGCTGTTGAAATCCACTAGGTGCTCCTTGGAAACACTATGGGGCAGTTCTACTCTGTCCTATATATAGGGTCTAGGGTTGCTATGAGTAGGAATCCATTTGACAACAACGGGTTTGGTTTGAAGAGGGTAAGAAGTTCTTTTGCATATATGAAAATGTCTGTGTTCTTCAGTTTTGCTGTGGTAATAAACAGTCCCTAAATCTCAGTGACCACAACAATATATATTTATTTCTGGCTTATATTATATGAAGGCTGTGGATCAGCTTCAGCTCTGCTTCAGCTTCAGTATGATTCAACCTCAGTATAATTCCATTTGGCTCAGATTGGCTCTATATCTTCTCATTTTGAGACCCGGGCTGACAGAATAGTTCTTGTGTATCATATGCATTTTCAAGGCAGAGGGCAGGGATGCAAGGATGATGTTGAGTCAAATAATGCGATCATATTTAAGGCTTCCAGCTTGGATCTGGCAAGTGTTATGTTTGTTCACATCTCTAGTGCCAAAGCATGTCACGTGATCAAACCCACAGTTAGTGCCATGGCAACATATTCACAGGCAAGTCACAAGTCAATTGACAGGAAAGTATAATACTAACCCTTGGGGGAACTATTTTAAAATAATTATCTGATATACCGGTAGAATCTGCAATTCTATATTAAAATACTTTTTCTGCTGAATTTTGCAGCTGTTTCATTTTTCTGGCATCTAGTCTTATTGACAAAAAATATGAAGCTAATCTGATTATTATTCTTTTATAGCTTAATTCACCTCCCTTCCTTTGGAAGCCTTTAGAATCCACTCTATCTTGGCAGAGTGGAATTTACATTTACTGCTTTATCAAAAGTTTGGTTTTGGTTCAATAATCTAAATCTAAAATTGTTTTTTGCTATATAATACATGTAAACTTTAGTTATTTTAATTGTTCTTTATCTTCTACATAATTTTTTTAAAAATTTGGACATAGTATAGTCTATTCACGTTTTCTTTTCTAAAAGTGATTAATCTCTGCATCTTTAAATTACATTGCCTAAACTTTTATTTCTTAATTATCAGCTATAGAAATTAAATAATATCCTTTGATTCCCTACTGTGAAAGATGAAGGAATACTATAACCTTCCTCATTTTGCCAACTCTCCCAATTTTTGGCACATTCTGGGATATTTTTCCTTCTTACTATTTTTCAATGAATTTGCTTTTATTTTAAAAATTTGAATGATTATATTTTGTTTTGCAGCCGATTGTAACAACTATTAGGTTTAATGATATGTGTACCTGGATTCAGAGCTCTCTCTTGGTGCTTTTATTCTTTGAAGTCTTGATTCATTTGTTCTTAATTTTGATTCATTATTTGTTTGAATGAACTGCACCTTCAAGTAGGTTTTCCTGGAGATATTATATATCTTTTTAAGCTGTGTATATTTCAAAATGTATTTCTGTTTATTTTTACGTGAATGCTGCCTTGGCTTATTTTACTACATTTATTTGATACTTTTCTCTGTAATATTATTTAGATATTGATTCATTGTTATGCTGGAATAGACTGGGCTCAGCATTATAATTATGAATTTATTGTTGGTACCTATAGCTTCTAATGTCTCATTCTCAGGTTTTCTGTGTTTTATTTTTTCCGATATGTGATAAACTCTTCACCCGCGGTAAATAGCTTCTTCTATACTATTCTATTCCATTTGTTCTAGTCTCCTTGTCAGGAATAGCTCCCGTTTAAATTTTGCTTTCTTCTTTTCAGTAAATTTTAATTCTGGAAAAATTTCACCACAAGTAAAACTTCTCTTTTAAAGTGTTTATTTTTATATATGTAAAAACAGTATTATTTGCTTTTGATAAGACTCCATAGGAATATACCATGGTGATTCAGTGTTATGTTGGATGCTATATTATAAGCTATATAATCACAATTTTCATTCTATAATTAAGACCATGAAAAGTTCAAAGTGAAGAAGTCTTTCACATTTGGTCCCATAGTCTACCAACTCCTGCCTAGATTCTGGCTATAAATCCAATAGTTAGTCAACGGGAAAAGGAGGAAAAGCAGTCTTTATTATTCCCTTCACTTTTTCCTTGGCCCTGATTTCAGTATCTAGTATATTTTCAAGTGATTGGTTTGTATGGACATGGAAGGCATCATGAGGACCACTCCATAAACACATTGTTCATGCAAGAACTCAGGAGCCTAATGAAATATTTCTAATGAAATAGCTAGATCAAATTATGTTTCCTCACTTTCTACAATATACAACTCATGCTAAGTGAATATTTTTAATGCTTTTCCAAAATTCATCATCCTTAACAATGAAAAAAAAAAAAACTATATTAGATTAAAAAAAAAAAAAAGAAAAGCCAAGAAAATTAGATTACTTAGGCTGAAGCGACACAGTTTCTTCTGTTTATTCTAAACAATTAACTTTCTATTCTATCTCTGGTATTTATGAACAAGGTAAGTAAAATGGAGAAAGACTTGGTTTTGGAAAACAGTTTGCTTTATATTAAAAATTTCTGACCATAATGTGCCAACTCAGCCTAATCAGAAGGGAATTGGTCATTTAAGATTCTATTTGGTAGTCTGTATTTTTAACATATTTCCACTGGTAGTGAGTCTGGGAACATTTTCTCATTCTTCAGTTCATGGTCCCAAACAACCTGACACCTTAGTTCTTCTGAGAGTGTATTCTTCTTTCTGTGTTCATCAGACTAACTTTGATGATCATCCAGTATAAATTTTTGTGCAGCAACAAGAAAAAAAATGAATTACCGATACAGCAAATATTTTATAACTCAACATTGTATCTGCAGATGCCCCAAATATGATGTTCTTCCACATATATATCAAAGATAGTGAAAATAGAAAATTCAGTAAATGGAATTATGTAATATGTTGGTAGTTTTTCTTTTCCTCTACAATATACGTGATTTGTGCCATAAAGTGCAGACAAGTATATTTTGAATCAAAGCTAAGCCAAGTAAAGTCATCTAAATAATTGTCTAATTAATGTTACTAAGATACATGGCTTATAAAATGGAGGTTTATAAGAAATCACCCAAACTTACATACTTTTTCTTTCTTTTACTTTTTAAAACAAGAATTGGCTTAGATGTTGGCCTTACTTTTAAATATATCCCTCTTAAAAAATGGCTCTATAACACCACTTTATTTTCTTTTCCAGGGAAATTACTGTTTCATTGAAGATGATTTGATTCTTATGATTACTAGAAAATAAATTTAAATTATACCTGGAGATATTTTTGTATTTCAAAAATATTTTAACATCACTCTAAACTTCTTATTTAAATGATTGTCTATTTACAAAATAAGCACCGAATCAAATATGTTTAAAGAACATTACTTATCCATTCTCCAAAAACATTATATTTCAGATTCCTATGCAATCATGTATTTATGACAGTCTTAGTGATCAACTTTTTCACAACACTGCTATTGCCAAGGTTTGGATTTATGACTGTGTTTACCTTCACAGCAATGGAAAATATTAAAACAATGCAAAATTTCAAGCTTGGCAGTCTGACTAATGTTGCACAACTAGTTGAAATTTGCTTAACTCAAGCAGTGTGTCTGAAAAGGATGACTAATAACTCTGATTCTTGGTCTTTGTTATACAGTGTCAGCAAACATATTTTGTACCAGCACACTTGTATTTATTGATCATTGTGTGCATTAGTTGCATATTTTTCTTTGGATACACAATGCAGTTTAAAGATTTATTTAGGTATTATCATAATTTGAGCATGTCCAGGCATGCTGTATTCCCAGTAATACGAGCAGTGAGGAGGGAGATGATGTTAGGCCCGTAAAGTACCCCAAAACGGCTGCCATCCTACAGCTGGCTTGCTTAAGAATGGGTGGTTATTAGAGGTGCAATATACAAAGGGATGGATGTCCAGGCTAGTTCTAGGCAAGTTTTGGTACACAAAAGAAGGATTTATCTACCAGTAACAGCTGGGATCCAGATTGAAGCTATTACTCAAAGTCATATTGACTTTATCAAGAAGGACAGCAGCCAGGTATCAGATATGGGATATAAGGACTCAGTTGCCAGGGAGTTTTTTGGTTAAGTGGTTTTAGACAGAGATCTGTTCCTAGCATATCCCTGAAGGATCAAATAGAAAATCAAAGAAGAAAAAAAAAATCAGTCATATGAATATGTTTAAATTGTTGATGACACAATAGCTGCAACAATGGGCTCAACCATATTAAAGATCATAAAGATGATGCAGGACCAGGAAACATTTAATTCTGTTATACATAAGGTAATCATGAGTTGTAGCCAACTCAATGACAACTAAAACAATAACAGCAATAAACTGTTGGTGAGGGAAGGGAGGGAAGGGGAGAAGAGGAAGAGAAGCTCTAGGGAAACAAGGAATTCTAAATGGAAAGTTCCATAGATAAATAGAACATATCCAAAATGTTGGTTTTATTGAAAAAAGACTAATTCTAGGCAATATCATCTGGTTGAAAAAAGGCTGCATTCTAGAATTGAGCTTTTATCCTGCTAAGAATTATCTTAAGATTTGAGAAAGATTAATTAGGAAAAGGTTGATCTGAGTAAATCCACATACGATGAACCCAAGAAGTTAAAAAAAAAAAAAATTACCATTGAGTCGATTCTGTCTCATAGCAACCCTATAGGACAGAGTAGAACTGCCCCATAGGGTTTGCAAGGAGTGGCTTGGTAGATTCAAAATATCCACCTTTTGGTTAGCAGCCCTAGCTCTTAACCAGTGGTTAGAGGATACAAAAACATCCCAGTTAAAGTGATTATTTATGATTTATAAAACAACTACAATCTATTTCATGGATAATGTTTATGTGGGTTTGGTAAAATTTAATAGATTATGGGATAATTAATTTTTTGATTGTGGGACAATTAATGCATGCCATTTTTGCTGTAAAAAATAGGTTATGTAGAAAAGAGAGCTTTCCAATAGTATGATTTTTTTTTCTTAGAAATCGCTCACATCTCAGTAACTTTCTGTATATGTGCATGCTCGCTGCTGTCACTGTGCACAATCTCTATGAGAGCCTGCCTGTTTAAACAGCATATACACAACATCAAAAACAAGCTCAGAAAAGGCCTTCAGTCAAACATGTGTTGAATCAACAAGATCCCATTTTATGCCTGGAGTTACTTAGAATAATGGGACATCTTGGCAATGGTCAAACCCAAGATTTTATGTTCAAATACATGGTTGTAGTACTCTCCTAAATATGCATAGGTATCCACCTCTACTAGTCTCTATGATTTTATCATAGTAGTTACAATTTATTCTATTATCTATATAATGCATTTCTCGAGGCTTTAAAGACTTATGTTTTTATTTCAACTTCATCTCTTATTTAAGTACTCTAAGGCCCAAATAAATTCAAAACTTAAGGCATATTTTGAAACAGAAACATTTCTTGATGTTTATGTTTGTTACCTTTATTTACAAATACATGAATAGACAACTAGATAGATAGAAACTAGGAGCTTTTCACATAGGATATATATTATTTTCTTCATCTAAAAATATAGAAAGAAACCAGACGAAAACAAATAATAATTAGAGCAGAGATAAACAAAATAGAGAATGGGGTGGGGAGGGGGGAGAATCAACAAAACCAAAAGTTTGTTCTTTGAAAATATCAGCAAAATTGGCAAACCCTTTGCTAAACTAAAAAAAGGAAAAAAAAGAGAGAGAAGATGTGAGTAAAATAAAAATAAAAGTGACGTCTCTCGTAAGTATCTTACAGAAATAAAAAGTAATCACAAGAGAATACTATGAACAATTATATACCAACAAACTAGCCTAGATGAAATGGATAAATTCCTATAAACATACAAGCTACCTAAATTATCTCAGTAAGAAAAGAAAATCTAAACAGATCTATAAAAAGGGGAGAGATTAAAATAGCGAACAAAAACCTCCCAACAAAGAAAAGCCCAGGACCAGAGGCTTCAATTAGTGAATTACAAAGCATTTAAAGAAAAAAATAGTACCAATTCTTCTTAAACTCTTCCAATAAACTGAGGAGGAGGGAACACTTCCTTGCTCATTCAGAGGACAGCACTTCCCTGATACCAAAGACAGATAAAGAAACCACAGGAAAGGGAAACTGTTGTTATCCTTAGATGCCATAGAGTCAGTTCCAACTCATAG
Organism: Dugong dugon; assembly: GCA_030035585.1. NCBI lineage: Eukaryota > Metazoa > Chordata > Mammalia > Sirenia > Dugongidae > Dugong > Dugong dugon. The sequence goes on from CM057465.1 coordinate 51,540,455, forward strand.
CGACCTTATGTACAACAGAACAAAACATTGCCCAGTCCTGCACCATCCTCACAATCATTGCTGTGTTTAAGCCCATTGTTGCAGCCACAGTTTCAATCCATCTCCTCGAGGGTCTTCCTCTTTTTCACTGATGCTCTATGATCATCAATGTTGTGTGTCAACTTGGCTGGGCCATGATTCTCAGTGGTTTGGTAGTTATGATGTAGTTTTGCAGTCATATAATGATGTAATCACTTCCATGATGAAATCTCATATAATGTGATCACCTTCATGATGGGATTTGCTGTAAGCAGCCAGTCAGTTGAAAGGGAGTTTCCTTGGGGGTGTGGCCTGCATTCAGTATAGGTAGACTCTTGCAAAACTCAGTGGCTTTTGCTAGCTCTGGATCCTGCAGCTGGCTCCTGTTCATCTGAACTTCAGTTCTTGGGACTTGAGCTAGAAACTTGCCAGCTGATATTGGGTTTTGTCAGCCTCTGTGGTCTGGATCTTGGGTTCGCCTGCCCCTGCAGCTATGTCAGTCAGGAGAAGCCTCAACCCTGACCCACGGACTTGGGACTTGCCAGCCCCTACAATTGTGTGAGCCGTTTACTTGATATAAATCTCTCTATATATATATATGTGTGTGTGTGTGTGTGTGTGTGTGTGTGTGTGTGTATACATACATATGTGTTGTATATATACAACACATATATATATATAGATATATAGATATAGATATATATACACACACATGTATATATACACATGTATATATATACAGATGCTTCACTGGTTTTGCTTCTCTATAGAACCCAGCCTAAGACACCCTCTACTTTACCAAGCATGATGTCCTTCTCCAGGGACTGGTCCCTCCTGATAACATGTCCAAAGTATGTGGGATGAAGTCTTGCCATCCTACCTTCCAAGGAGCATTCTGACTGTACTTTCTCCAAGATAGATTTGTTCATTCTGGCAGTTCATGGTATATTCAATATTCTTCACCAAAACCATAATTCAACTGGGTCAATTCTTCTTCAGTCTTCCGTATGCATATGCATGCATATGAGGTGACTGAAAATACTACAGCTTGGGTCAGGTGTACCTTTGTCCTCAAAGTGACATCTTTGCTTTTTATCACTTTAAAGAGGTCTTTTGCAGAACATTTGCCCAGTGCGATACATTGTTTGATTTCTTTACTGCTGTTTTATTCCTTATGAATATAGATACAGAAATCCTCAACAAAATATTAGTAAATCAAATTCAACAGCATATTAACAGAATTATATACCTGGACCAAGTGAGATTTGTCCCTGGAATGAAAGGGTGGTTCAACATAAGAAAATCAATCAATATAATGCATCACATTGATAGCATGAAGGGATAAAACAAAAGCAAAAAGCACATGATCATCTCAGTTGATACAGAAAAGACATTTGATGAAGTACAATACTCTTTTATGATAAAAGTACTCAGAAATCTAGGAATAGAAGGGAAATGCCTTAACATGATAAAAGGCACTTAAAAAACCTACAGTAAATACTATACTCTATGGTTAAGACTGAAAGCTTTCTCCCTAAGATGAGGAACAAGACAAGGATGCCTACTTTCACTACTGCTATTAAGCATTGGACTGGAAGGCTTAGAAAAAATTAGGGGAGAAAAATAAGTAAAATTTATCTAAATTGGAAAAGAAGAAACAAAACTATCTCTATTCACAGATATGAACCCATATATAGAAAATCCCAAAGAATCTACAAGAAATCTACTACAGATAATAAATGAATTCAACATAATTTCATGATACAAGCTCAACACAGAGAAATCAGTTGTGTTTTTATACACTGGCAATGAACAATATAAAAAGGAAATTATGAAAACCATTTGTTTTACAATAGCATGTAAAAAAATAAAATACCTAGGGATAAATTTAACCAAAGAGGTGAAAGACTTTTACACTGAACACTGTAACACTGCAGAAAGAAATGGAAGGAGAGTGAAATAAATGGAAAGATATCCTGTGTTCATGGATTGGAAGACTTAAGATGTCAATTGTACCCAAAGTGATCTACAGATACAACACAGTTTCAATTAAAATTCCAATAGCCATATTTTGCAAAATGGAAAATCTAATCCTCAAATTCATATGGAATTGCAATGGGCCCTGAATAGCCAAAATAATCTTGAAAAAATAGAACAAAGTAGGAAGACTCACACTGTCCAATTTCAAAACTTATTGCTCACCTACAATAATCAAAAAGTGTTTAACTGGTATAAGGATAGACGTATAGATTAGTGGAATACAATTGTGAATCCAAAAGTTAATCCATACTTTTATGGCCAGTTGATTTTGATAAGGGTGCTGAGTCAATCTGATGTTGAAAGAATAGTCTCCTCAACAAATAGACCTGGGACAATTGGATCTCCACAGGCAAAAGAAAAATCATACCATACATCACACCATATACAAAAATTAACTCAAAACTAATGAATGACCTACATAGAAGAGTTAAAACCACAAATCTCTTAGAAGAAAACATAGGCGTAGAGCTTCAGGACCTTCTTTTAGGCAATGAATTCTTAGATATGACAATAAAAGCATAACCAACAAAAGAAAAAATAGATAAACTGGACTTTATCAAAATTAAAGACTTTTTTTGCATCAGAGACATTTTCAAGAAAGTAATAAGACAACCTAGAGAATGGAAGAAAATATTTGGAAACTGTATATCAGATAAGAGTTTAATATCCAGATTATATAAAGAACTCTTAACAATAAAAATACTAACGATCCAATTAAAAATTGGCTAAGGGCTTGAATAGACATTTCTTCAAAGAATTCTGCAAATGGCCAACAGGTATATGACATGATTTTTAACATCATTAGTCTTTAAGAAAATGCAAATTAATACCACAATAAGATACCCCTTCATACCTACTAGAATGGCTATTATCAAAAAAGGAAAAATAACAAGTGCTGATGAAGATGTGGAGAAATTGAAACCCTCATCCACTGCTGGTGGGAATGTAAAGTGGCTTTTCAGAAATAATAAAAAAAAAAAAAAAAAGGAAAAAGAAAATTGTTTAGCTTTCTAAAAGTGCAGTACATGAGAATATCATTGAGACTACAGGGGCCAAAGCAGCCTTGAAGTCAGAAAGAAAAGCAACAGGCAACTGAGTAAACAGAGACTATTATAAATTTTTGAACCAGGAAAGATACAATCATCCTGTACTTTAAGAAGATAAACATGGAGGCAATGAGTGGATAGATGAGGAAAGTGAGACTCAGCAGAAGTGTGATAAACAGGGGGCAGCTCTGATAGACTATGTAAGGGGTGGAGGGCTTTAGCTTGGGGATTGGCAGTGAGAATGGGAAAAGGGAGTTACATAAAATAACATTTGACACTATCAAATATCTTAAAAGGGAAGTCTACTCGAGCAGCGGCTGCAACAATGGGCTCAAGTATAACAACTATTGTGGGCATGGTGCAGGACAGGACAGTGTTTTGAGTCAGATCCGACACGATGGCACCTAACAACAACAACAACCACCCCAGTATATCCAATCCTCGTATTCTCCCAGTCTTTAATCCATTACAACTTTATTCTAGCAAGCCACTGGAACTCCTCCTGTTTAAGTTACCATGAATGACAGATTGTTATTCATAGGCTTCTTCTCTGTTTCAAAAAGTAGGCCCTTCTGTAATATTTGGCATTGTTGAACACCTCAGACTACTTAAAAGCCCATCAGTGACCTGGAAAACAAAAACGAATTCCTGGGTTTGTTGCTAAATTTTTAGTCATTCTATGTCAGATTCTTTCAGTAAATATGCTTTCATCCAGCCCTCAAAGGTGTTTTTCAATTTTTGCTCCTTAATTGTCTTTATTGCATCTATAATACTTACCTTTTGTTCAGCAACCACTTCTGTGCTAGTGATTCACAAGTCTGATATGTGAAAATTGATTTCTATGTTATCTGCATGGAAGGGAAAGATAAAGCTAAGATGTTGATGATAGTGAGAGGACACTGTACAGCAAGGCTCCTCCCAACTTCAGCGTTATTAACACTTGGGGCCTGATAATTCTTTCTTAGGGGTCACTGTCCTATGCATTGCAGTAGGTTTAGCAACATCTCTGGCTTCTACTCATTAGATGTGAATAGCAAGCACCCGCCCTAGCTGGGACAACCAATCCTGTTTCCAGATATTACCAATTGTCCCCTGGGGAACAAAATTCCTACTCACCCATCTAATTGAGATCCATTGGCCTACAACCACTCAGATGAAGTATATAAAAATTATTCTTTGTGTGGGCTAATTTCATGGGTGCTTATATATGTATGTATTAAGAAAAAAGGATTTTTCCTTTGATTTATTCAAAATGCTACTGTACCTTTGCCACTGACTGACCTGGCTTGTTACTAAACTCATTATTCTAGGAGCTAGTGATGAGGATCAAGGGGCCACCTCTATTAAAAAAAAAAAAATGTTAGAAAGAACAAATTAAAAGTTTGGATTGTGTGAATAATTTCTTTTGTTTCAATTGACAACACTGGCAAAACAATCCTTGAGCAGTATTCCCAGAGCAATTTCTCTTACCATCCAAAAGCAGTTGCCAGAATTACAGCAAACTCTTTTTAGGGAATCTCAGACTGTTAGAGAGCCAATCAGATCCCAGCCGGTTGCCTGATGGTAAATATCACACTCTGTTATTTTCTAATAGAACAATTGACAAAGTTCAAAGTCCTTAGAGAAGTGACAAAGGGTACCCAATAAGCTCACGAATATTCCTGCTTAGCAGCTCTCCTGGACCAAACCCTTGTATCTTACTAGTTTCTTTATGTCCCCCAAATTATTCTTTCTGGATTTTTACAAAACTGTTTAACAAAACGACCTGTAAGCCAAGGGAAAATCCCAAATGCCTAATTCTAGATGCCTTCTTTCAGGAGCCTTATATTTTAAAGTCTAGATTTGTATTATTTATTGTACTTTAGGTGAAGATTTGCGGAACAAATAGTTTCTCATTAAACAGTCAGTACACATATTGTTTTATGACATTGGTTAACAACCTCATGACATGTCAACACTCTCCCTTGTTGGCCTTGGAGGACCTTTTATTTTTTGGTGAAAATATACGTAGCCAAAGATACACCATTTCAAAAATTTCTGCATATACAATTCAGTGACGTCAATTACATTTTTCCAGTTGTGGCTGCTATTCTCAGTTTAGATGAAGGTTTACAGAACAAAATAGTTTCTCATTAAACAGTTAGTACACATATTGCCCTATGACAATGGTTAACAATCCCACTACATGTCAACACTGTCCTTACTCAACCTTGGGGTTCTCTATCACCAGCTTTCCTGTCCCCTACTGCCTTCTAGTCCTTGTTCCTGGACTGCCATGCCTCATTAGTCACCTTTTGTTTTATGGGGCTGCCCAATCCCCGGCTGAACGGTGAAACCTCGGAAGTGACTTCACCACTGAGCTAAAAGGGTGTCCAGGGGCCTTTCTCTAGGGGTTTCTCCAGTCTTTGTCAGGCCAGTAAATCTGGTCTTTTTTTTTGTGTTTGAATTTTGTTCTACATTTTTCTCCAGCTTTGTCCAGAACCCTCTGTTGTGATCCCTGTCAGAGCAGTCAGTGGTGGTAGCTGGGCACCATCTAGATATACTGGACTCAGTCTGGTGGAGGCCTTGGTAGCTGTTGTCCATTAATCCTTTGAATTACTCCTTTGCTTGTATCCTGTTCTTTTCATTCTCCCTTGCTCCTGAAGGAGTGAGACCAGTGGAGTACCTTAGATGGCCGCTCACAGAGTTTTAAGACCCCAGATGCTACTCACCAAGGTAGAATGTAGAACATTGTCTTTATAAACGTGTTACGCCAGTTGAGCTAGATGTTCCCCGAGACCCTGGTCCCAAGAGCCCTCCGCCCAACAATTCAGTCCCTCAGGGAGTTTAAATGTTTCTATGGAGCTTCCATGACCTTTCCTTGTACAAGTTGTGCTGGCTTCCCCAGTATTGTGTACTGCCATACCCTTCACCAAAGTTACCACTTATCTATTGTCTATTTAGTCTTTCCAACCCCACCCCTCCCATCCCTCGTAACCAACAAAGATTGTTACTTTTTGTGTGTAAACTTTTTCCTGAGTTTTTACAATGGACGACTCATACAATATTTGTCCTTATGTGATTGACTTATTTCACTCAACATAGTGTCCTCCAGTTTCATCCATGTTATGAGATGCTTCACAGATTCATCATTGTTCTTTATCATTGCTATATGATACTCCATTGTGTGTATGTACCATAGTTTGTTTATCCATTCATCTGTTGATGGGCATCTAGGTTGTTTCCATCTTTTTGCTGTTGTGAACAATGCTGCCATGAACATGGGTGTGCGTGTGTCTATTCGTGTGACAGCTTTTAGTTCTCTAGGATATATTTCTAGGAGTGGGATTGCTGGATCATATAGTATTTCTATTTCTAGCTTCCTAAGGAAACGCCATAACATTTTTCAAAATGGTTGTTATCATTTTGGATGCCCACCAGCAATGAATAAGAGTTGCGATCTCTCTGAAGCCTCTCTAACATTTGTTATTTCCAGTGTTTTTGATTCGTGCAAGTAATGCGGGGGTGAGATGGTTTCTCATTGTGGTTTTAATTTGTGTTTCTCTAATGGCTGATGATTATGAGCATTTCCTTATGTGTCGGTTGGCCGCTTGAATGTCTTCTTTGATAAAGTGTCTGTTCATTTCCTTTGCTCATTTTTAATTGGATTACTTGTATTTTTGTTGTAGAGGCATTGGATTTTCTTGTAGATTATAGAGATTAGAACTTTGTCTGATTTACAAGGCCCTAAAATTTTTTCCCAGTCTGTAGGTTCTCTTTTTACTCTTTTGGTGAAGTCTTTTGAAGACCATAGATGATTGATTTTTAGAAGATCCCAGTTATCTACCTTATCTTCTGGAGTTTGTGTGTTGATGGTTATGGTTTGTATCCTGTTAATGGAGTGTATTAGGGCCTGTAGCATTAGTCATATTTTTCTTTCTATGAAATTTATAATTTTTGGCTTTATATTTAGGTATTCGATTCATTTTGAATTAGTTTTTGTAAATGGTTTGAAGTATTGGTCCTGTTTCATGTTTTTGCAAATGGATATCCAATTTTGCCAGCACCGTTTGTCAAAAAGACTGTCTTTTCCTCATTTGATGGACTTTGGGCCCTTGTAGAGGATCAGGTTACCATAGGTGGATAGATTTACATCTGGGTTCTCAATTCTGTTCCATTGGTCAATTTATCTGCTGTTGTACCAGTACCAGGTTGTTTTGACTACAGTAGCTGTATAGTAGGTTCTGAGTTCAGGTAGTGTGAGTCCTACTTTATTCTTCTTTTTCAATAGTGCTTTACTTATTTGGGGCTTCTTCCCTTTCCATATAAAGTTAATGATTAGTCTTTCCATCTCTTTGAAGTATGTTATTGTTATTTGGATCAGGATTGCACTGTATTTGTAAATTGCTCAGGGTAGAATTGTCAGTTTCACAGTGTTGACTCTACCTATCCATGAGCATGGTATGTTTTTCCATTTATGTAGATCCCTTTGGGTTTCTTGCAGTAGTATTTTGTAGTTTTCTTTGTATAGGTCTTTTACATCCCTGATTAGATTTATTCCCAAGTATTTTATTTTTTTAGGGGCTATTATAAATGCTATTGTTTTCCTGATTTCCTTTTCATCATTCTCTTTATTGGTGTATAGGAATCCAACTGATTTTTGTGTGTTTATCTTGTATCCTGCTACTCTGCTGAATATTTCTGTTAGTTCCAGTAGATTTCTTGTGGAGTCTTTAGGGTTTTCTATGTATAGTATCATGTCATCTGCAAACAGGGACAGTTTAACTTCTTCATTACCAATTTGGATGCCCTTTATTTCTTTTTCTTGCCTTATTGCTCTAGCTAGAACTTCCAGCACAATGTTAAATAGGAGTGGTGAGAAAGGGCATCCTTGTCTTGTTCCTGTTCTCAAGGAGAATGTTTTCAGCGTGTCTCTGTTAAGAATGATATTGGCTGTTGGTTTTCCATAGATGTCCTTTATTATTTTGAGAAATTTCCATTCTGTACCTATTTTCTTGAGAGTTTTTATCAGGAATGAGTGTTGGACTTTGTCGAATGCCTTTTCTGTGTCAATTAAGATGATCATGTGATTCTTTTCTTTCCTTATATTTATGTGGTAGATTACGTTGATTGATTTTCTAATGTTGAACCATCCTCGCATACCTGACATGAATCCTACTTGGTAGTGGGTATCATTTTTTTTTATATGATTCTGAATTCTATTGGCTAGAATTTTGTTGAGAATTTTTGCATCTATATTCATGAGAGATATTGGTCTGTAATTTTCTTTTTTCGTGGTCTCTTTGCCTGATTTTGGTCTCAGGGTGATGCTGGCTTCCTAGAATGTATTCAGAAGTGTCATTTGCTTTTCTATGTTCTGAAATAGTTTGAGTAGTATGGTACAAGCTCTTCTCTGAATATTTGTTAGACTTCTCCATTGAAGACATCCTGGCCAGGGTTTTTTTTTTTGCCGTTTTTTTTTTTTTTTTTATTACCTTTTCAATCTCTTCTCTTGTTATAGGTATGTTCAAATTTTCAACATCACCTTGTTGTAATTTGGGTAGGTAGTGTGTTTCTAGAAATTTATCCGTTTCCTCTGGGTTTTCAAATTTGTTGGAGTATAGTTTTTCATAATACTCTGTTAAGATCCTTTTTATTTCAGTTGGATCTTTTGTAATTTCCCCCATTTCATTTCTTATTTGGGTTATTTGCCTCCTCTCCTGTTTTTCTTTTGTCAGTCTGGCCTGTGTTTTGTCGATTTTATTGAGTCTTTTAAAGAACCAACTTTTGGTTTTGTTGATTCTTTCTATTGTTTTTCTATTCTTTATTTCATTTATTTCTGCTCTGATCTTTATAATTTCCTTTCTTCTGGTGGTTTTTGGCTTTTTTTTTTTTTTTTTTTTTTTTTTGCTCTTCTCTATTTGTTCGAGTTCTGTAATTAATGTTTTGATTTTGTCCCTTTCTTCTTTTTTGATGTGTACATCTATTGCTATAAATTGTCCTCTGAGTACTTCATTTGCTGTGTCCCAAAGCTTTTGGTATGATGTGTTTTCATTCCTGTTTGGTTCTAGGAATTTTTTGATTCCTTCTCTGATTTCTTCTATCACCCAGTGGTTTGTAAGCAGGGTGTTATTCAGTTACCATGTAATTGATTTTTATCCTTGCTCTTCGTGTTGTTAATTTCTACCTTGGTGGCACTGTGATCAGAGAAGATACTTTGTATTATATCTCCATTTTGGATCTTGTTGAAGACTGCTATGTGGCCTAAGATGTGGTCTATTCTGGAGAATGTTCCATGTGCGTTGCTAAAGAATTTGTACTTTTCAGCTGTAGGGTGAGGTGTTCTGTATATGTCTATGAGGTCAAGTTTGCTGATTGTGCCCTTTAGGTCTGCTGTATCTTTGCTGATTTTTTTTTTAGTTGTTCTGTCCTTTACTGAGAGTGGTGTGTTTAAGACTCCTACTGTTATTGTGGAAATGTCAGTTTCTGTTTTCAGTGCTGTTAGAGTTTATGTATTTTTGAGCCCTGTTATTGGGTGCATAGATGTTTATTATGGTTATATCTTCATGATGGATTGTCCCCTTAATCATTATATAGCATCCCTCTTTGTCTTTTATTGTGAATTTTGTTTTAAAGTCTGTTTTATCTGAGATTAGTATTGTCACTCTTGCTCTTTTTTGGTAGTTGTTAGCTTGATATATTTTTTTCCAACCTTTGATTGTTAATAAATTTATATCTTTGTTTCTAAGGTGTGTCTCTTGTAAACAGCATATTGATGAATCCTGTTTTTTATCCATTCTATCACTCTCTGTCTCTTTATGGGTGCATTGAGGCCATTTACATTCAGTGTAATTATTGATAGGTGTGAGTACATTGCTGTCATTTTGTAGTGCCTTTTTTTTGTTGTGCTGACGTTTTCTTTGTTCCTCTTACTCTCCTGTACTGAATTCCTTTTGTCCATGGATTTTTTTTCATTTTTTTTGTTTATGTGTGTTTTGTTTTTACTGAGACTTTATGTTTTTCCTCTTTATTTTTATGAGTAGGTTTGTTAACTTTCTTTGTGGTTACCATGAAATTTACCCTTATTTTTCTAAGTTTGAAGCAGTCTATTATTATTCGGTATCACCTTGCCTTCCTCTCCATTTGGGGGCTCTATACCTATGCCGTTTATTCCCTCTTCTAGTGTTCTGATGTTGTTGTTATTTACAGACTAACTGCTCTGATTCCCTGTTTTATTTCTTTTGGTTTTTGATAGTCCTCGAGAGTTCATTTCCTAGATTGGTATCTGGCTGGTATGTTCCTGCATCCTAGATTCTGCCTGTGAGATGAAATTGTTTGTTCTCAGATCGAAGGACTCCCTTTAATAAGTCTTGTAAGTTTGGTTTGGTTTTTACATATTCCCTTAATTTCTGTTTATCTGGAAATGTCCTACTTTCACCGTCATACCTGAAAGAGAGTTTTGCAGGATATATTATTCTTGGCTGGCAAGCTTTTTCTTTTAAGGTTTTATATATGCCATCCCATTGCCTTCTTGCCTGCATGGTTTCTGCCAAATAATCTGAGCTTAGCCTTATTGTTTCTCCTCTGTATGTGACTTTTTGCTTTTCTCAAACTGCTCTCAGGATTCTTTGTCTTTGGTTTTGCTGAGTGTGATTATGATATGCCTTGGAGATTTTTTTTTGGAGTCCATCCTGTATGGGGTTCCTTGAGATTCTTGGATGGCCAGCTTTTCATCTTTCGTGATATTGGGGAAGTTTTCTGTCAGCAGTTCTTCAGTGATCTTCTCTGTGTTTTTTTTTTTCTCTCCCTTTTTTGAACTCTGATCCCTCAAAAATTTTTGCTTTTGATTGTATTTCACATCATTTTCAGGGTTTCTTCATTTTTCTTCATTCTTTTTTCTGATTTTTCCTCAAACAGAGTTGTAGCCAAGTGTTTGCGTTCTATTTCACTGATCCTGTCTTCCACTGTTTCAAACCTGCTCCTCAGCCCTTCCATGACACTGTGCATTTCTGAAATCTTGTTGATTATCTTCTGGATTTCTAATTGTTGTTTTGTATGATTTCTAGTTGTGAATTTATTTTCGCATTTTTTTCCTGCATTTTTTTTCAAATTCTTCCAGTTTTTTGTCTGTATTTTCCATGAATTTGTCTATTTTCCCCTCATTTTTTCTGCTTTTTGCTTCAACTCTTGGATACTTCCGAGTATTAGAGACTTTAGTTCTCTATCGGGTAGTTCTATTGTCTTTTCTTTTACTGGAAAGTTATATGGTGTTTTATTTTGGATGCCTACTTTAACCATCCTGTCCTTTTTTTTGTAAATGTTTTGATATTTTTTGCTGTATTTGGGGCATTCGGTAGTTATTTTTCTCATTTATTGATTGTAGATTTGTTAGTTTCCTCCCATTTATTTGTTTTATTTGGCTACATCTCTGCAGGCGGTCTGTGTCTTCTTTGTTGTTTGCTTGTCTTTGGGAATGATACTTTTTGCCTCCTTCTCAATTTGTTGGGATCAGTCACTCAGGTATGGTACAGCAGGGCAGGTCTAGGTGAACAGAAGTTTCTGGGATGAGTCGTTTGTGGCACTTACAATGGCCAGAGGGCTGGTTGGTAATCGGTGAAGGGCAGGTTAGGGTAGGTAGTACCTGGGCTGCTTGGTGGTGTAATGTTCAGTGCATGGTGCAGGTAGACAGAATGGAAGGGGGAGATTATGATGTGTGGAGGTAAAACGGGTATAGGAGAGAGGAGAGTGAGGTGAGAGGAACAGGTGCCAAAAACATACAAACAAAAAAATGTGCTAGTGGAGCTTGCTTTTGGAGTGGAGACATGAGAGACTATGAATTGGAGAAAATCAAAAAGAAGAAGAAGAAGAAAAAAGAAAAGAAAAAAATTAATAACTAAAAGTAGAAAGAAAAAAGAAAAGTAAAGCTCCCAGGGATTCCACCAGGGTGCTTACAAGGTCTGGGGAAGTTGCTCCCAGGCCGTGAAGTACAGCCTGGTTAGAAGGTATAGAGGTGTCACTCAGCACCTGCTATTCAGAGGACAGAAATAGAAAGAAGGTATAGAGAGACAAGAAAGTGAGTGTGATGGTTAAGATTGCGTGTCAACTTGGCTGGGCCATGATTCTCAGTGTTTTAATCTAATCACTCCCATGATTGAATATACTGTGAGTAGCCAATCAGATGAAAGGGAGTCTCCTTGGGATTGTGGTCTGTATCTGTATATAAGCAGAAGTTCTGGCTTTTTGCTCTGTCTGGTTCCTGCAGCTGCTTACTGTCATCTCATCTTCCATTCTTGGGACTTGAGCCATCAGCTTACCTGCTGAACCTGGGATTTGTCGATCTGCACAGCCTGTGAGAGGGAGCCCTGCTCTCTGACGTTCTGATCTTGGGCCTGTCAGCTTTTGCAGCTGTGTGACTTGGGAGAGACTTCTACCCTGATCCAACAGACTTGTGACATTCTAGCCTCTACAATCACATGAGCTGTTTCCTTGATATACTCTCTCTATATATATATATATATTTATACACTTTACTGGTTTTGCTTCTCTACAGAACCCAGCCTAAGATATTTGGTACCGGGAGTGGTTCTAGAGAAACAAAATTGTAAGGATGAGTTTTCTAAATTGGTTCTCAAGTCTGGTTAGTCATAAAGATGTTGATGACTCTGCTTCCAGCAGTAAAGAGGTCACTGCTAGTCCATGAAGCCAAGTGGCAATACAAATAAGCAAAATATCACCACTGGTAGATAAGGTATTGGTAAAAGTTGATGCTCAGGTTGAACACATGTGTGATATCTTTCTACAGCTTTGTCAGAATGAGAATTATAAGGAAGCTGGTTGGTTTGTCCTACTTTCACTAGACAAACTGATGAAGGAAAGAGATGCGCTCAGGGCTTAAGAGTCAAGGCTCATGTGCCGCATAAATGACCTGAAGGCTTCCACTTGTGCTTTGAAAGAAAGTCTTATTTCTTGTAGTAACAGAGACAAAATTGCTGAAAACCAAACCTAGAGTTTTATTGTAAGAGTGGCTGAATTACAACGCCAGCTCAACTGCAAACCTCGAGAGGTGTCTGAAGTTAAAATAAGGGCATTGATTGGGAAGAAATGGGATCCTGAGACTTGGGATGGGGACATATGGGCAGATAATCAGGAAGCTGGGGACACTGAGCCTGTAAATTCCATTGAATCACTCCTGGCAGCAGAACCAGTCCCATCTGAAGAGATTACTTTATTTTTGTCTACTAAACCACCCTGCCCAGAAAAACCATCAGCCCCTCCACTCCCATCTGAGGAGATTAGCCCTAGCCCAGCTGCCTCTAAAGAGCACTTGCCTGAATCATTGCCTGGAGCATAGCCTGAGGCAGATGCTTTACAAGATAATGCTGAATATTCTCAAAACAATTCCACACTACCAATTCTGGCTTCTAGACCTATAACTAGGCTTAAGTCTCAGTGAGCCCCAAAAGGTGAAGTAGAAAGTGTGACCCAGGAGGAGGTGCACTATGCTCCAAAAGAACTACTTGAGTTTTCTAATATGTACAAACAGAAACCTGGGGAATATGTGTGGGAATGGCTATTAAGCGTGTAGGATAATGGTGCAAGGAAGAGAAAGATGGATCAGTCTGAGTTTATTGATATGGGTTCACTGAGCACAGACTGTGCCTTCACTGTTTCAGCTAGGAAGTTAGGAAAGGATCTGATAGTTTATTTGGTTGGGTTGCTGAAGCATGGAAGCATGCATTATGAGGTGGCCAACACTAAATCAAGTTGAAGTACCAGAACTGCCTTGGTATACTGTAGAAGAAGATATCCAAAGGCTTAAGGAAATTTGGAATGCTAGAGGGGATTTATCAAGTTAGACCCACAGACCCACACATGGTGTGTCCAGAGGACACACATTTTACCACAATTGTGAGTAACAAATTTGTGAAGGGAGCTCCAGCATCCTTGAAGACTGCTGTGATTGCTATTTTATGTAAGTCAAAATTGACAGTGGGAACTGCCCTAACTGAATTAAGACACCTAACTACAGTGGGGCTGATTGGACCCTGTGGTAGTAGGGGCCAAGTGGCTGCACTCAATCGACAAAGACAAGGTGGGCATGGTTACAGTAATGGACCGAGGAGTCAAAGCAGTAATCAGAATAGTCTGACTTGTATGGACCTATGGGATTGGCTACTTAGTCATGGTGTCTCTAGGAGTGAAATAGATAGGAAATCTACTAAATATCTACTTGATCTATATAAATGGATGAATTCTAGGTCAGGTGAACAGCGGTCTAACTCGAATCTCCAGAATAGAGAGTCACGGTCCTTCAATCAATTCCCAGATATGATTGAGTTTAAAGACCCACAGCCCCTTGAATGAACGGGAGGCTGGGTCCCCTTGAGGAAAACTCCAATACACTGCCAAAAATTTTTACTGTTAATCTTTCTCCCAGCCTTCCCTAAAGGGATCTATGGCCTTTTATGAGAGTGACTGTTCATTGGGGAAAAGGAAATAATCAGACTTTTCAGAGATTACTCGATACTGGCTCTGAGTTGACACTAATTCCAGGAGACCCAAAACGTCACTGTGGCCCACCAGTCAGAGTGGGGGCATATGGCGGTCAGGTTATTAATGGAGTCTTGGCTCACGTCCATCTCACAGTAGGTCCAGTGGGTCCCCGAACCCATCCTGTAGTGATTTCCCCAGTTCCAGAATGCATAATTGGAATAGCTATACTTAGCAACTGGCAGGACCCCCACATTGGATCCCTGACAAATGGAGTAAGGGCTATTATGGTAGGAAAAGCCAACTGAAAGCCATTAGAACTGCCCCTACCTAGGGAAATAGTAAACTAAAAGCAATACTGCATTCGTGGAGGGACTGCAGAGATTACTGCCACCATCAAGGACTTGAAGGATGCAGGGGTGGTGATTTCCATCACATCCCCATTCAATTCGCCTATTTGGCCTGTGCAAAAAACAGATGGATCTTTGAGAATGACAGTAGATTATCGAACACTTAACCAGGTGGTGACTCCAATTGCAGCTGCTGTTCCAGATGTAATTTCACTGCTTGAGAAAATTAATACATCTCCTGGTACCTGGTATGCAGCTACTGATCTGGCTAATGCCTTTTTCTCCATACCTGTTTCAAAGGACCACCAGAAGCAGTTTGCCTTCAGCTGGCAGGGCCAACAATACACCTTCACTTGCCTACCTCAGAGCTACATTAACTCTCCAGCCCTATGTCATAATTTAGTCTGCAGGGAACTTGATCGCGTTTCCCTTCCACAGGACATCACACTGGTCCATCATATTGATGACATTATGCTGATTGGACCTGGTAAAGAAGAAGTGTTAATGACTCTGTACTTACTGGTAAAACACTTGCGTGCTAGAGGGTAGGAGACTAGTCCCACAAAAATTCAGGCACTTTCCACTTCAGTGAAATTTCTAGGGGTCAAGTAGTGTGGGGCATGTCGAAACATTCCTTCTAAAGTGAAGGATAAGTTATTGCATCTGGCTGCTCCCACAATTAAAAAGGAGGCACAATGCCTAGTGTGCCTCTTTGGATTTTGGAGGCAACATATTCCTCATTTGGGTGTGCTACTCCAGCCCATTTATCAAGTGACTCGAAAAGTTGCTAGTTTTGATGGGGACCAGAACAAGAGAAGGCTCTGCAACAGGTTCAGGCTTCTGTGCAAGCTGCTCTGCCACTTGGACCATAAGATCCAGCTGATCCAATGGTGCTTGAAGTGTCAGTGGCAGATAGAGATATTGTTTAGAGTCTTTGTCAGGCCCCTATTGGTGAATCACAGAGCAGACCCTTAAGATTTTGGAGCAAAGCTCTGCCATCCTCTGCAGATAACTACCCTCCTCTTGAGAAACAACTTTTGGCTGGTTACTGGGCCTTAGTAGAAACTGAACGCTTAACCATGGGACACCAAGTCACCATGAGGACTGAGCTGCCCATCATGAATTGAGTGTTGTCTGACCCACAGAACCATAAAGTTGGACGTGCACAGCAGCACTCCATCATTAAATGGAAGTGGTATATTAGAGATTGGGCCCGAGCAGGACCTGAAGGCACAAGTAAGTTGCATGGTCTCCACTCCTGTCACATTACCTTCCGTCTCCCAGTCTGCACCTATGGCCTCATGGGGAGTTCCTTATGATCAGTTGACTGAGGAAGAGAAAACTCGTGCCTGGTTTGCAGATGGTTCTGCGCGATTTGCAGACACCACTCGAAAGTGGACTGTGGCAGCCCTATAGCCCCTTTCTGGGACCTCCCTGAAGGACTGTGGTGAAGGGAAATCCTCTCAATGGGCAGAACTTCGAGCAGTGTAGCTGGTTGTTCACTGCTTGGAAGAAGAAATGGCCAGATGTGCAATTATATACTGACTCATAGGCTGTGACCAATGGTTTGGCTGGATGGTGAGGTACTTGGAAGGAACATCACTAGAAAATTGGAGACAAGGATTTATGGGGAAGAGGTATGTGTATAGACCTCTCTGAATGGGCTAAAGAAGTGAAGATATTTGTGTCTCATGTGAATGCTCACCAAAGGGTGACCTCAGCAGAGGATGATTTTAACAATCAAGTGGATAGGATGATGCGTTATGTGGAAACCTCTCATCCTCTTTCCCCAGCTACTCCCGCCATTGCTCAATGGGGTCATGAACAAAGTGGCCATGGTGGCAGGGATGGAGGTTATGCATGGGCCCAGTGGCATGGACTTCCACTCACCAAGGCTTACATGGCCTCAGCCTCTGCTGACTGCCTAATCTGCCAGCAGCAGAGACCAACACTGAGCCCCCGACATGGCACCATCCCTTGGGGTGATCAGCCAGCAACATGGTGGCAAGTTGATTACATCAGACCACTTCCATAATGGAAAGGGCAGCATTTTGTCCTTACTGGAATAAACACTCTGGATATGGATTTGCCTTCCTTGCATGCAATGCTTCTGTCAAAATTACCATCTGTGGACTTACCGAATGCCTTATCCACAGTCATGGTATCCCACACAGCATTGCCTCAGATCAAGGGACTCACTTCACAGCAAATGAAGTGCGGCAGTAGGCCAATGCTCATGGAATTCACTGGTCTTACCACGTTCCCCATCATCCTGAAGCAGCTGGCTTGATAGAATGATGGAATGGCCTTCTAAAGACACAATTATGGCACCAGCTAGGTTGCAATGCCTTGCAGGGTTGAGGCAATGTTCTCCAGGAGGCTGTATATGCTTTAAACCAGCATCCAATATATGGTGCTGTTTCTTCCATAGCCAGGATTCACGGGTCCAGGAATCAAGTGGTGGAAATGGGAGTGGCACCACTCACTATTACCCCTAGTGACCCACTTGCAAGACCTTATGCTCTGCAGACCTAGAGGTCTTAGTTCCAAAGGGAGGAATGCTCCCACCTGGAGACACATTACTGATTCCATTGAACTGGAAGTTAAGAATACCACTTGGCCACTTAGTGCTCCTTATGCATCTGGACCAACAGGCAAAGAAGGGAGTTACCATACTGGCTGGTGTGATTGATCCTGATTACCAAGAGGAAATCAAACTGATATTACATAATAGAGGTAAAGAAGAGTATGTCTGGAATGCAGGAGATTCCTTGGGGAGTCTCTTAGTACTACCATACCCTGTGATTAAAGTCAATGGAAAACTACAGCACTCTAATTCTGACATGACTACTAATGACCCAGACCCTTCAGGAATGAAGGTTTGGGTCACCCCACCAGGCAAAGAACCATGTCCAGCTGAGGTGCTTGCTGAGGGCAAAGGGAATACAGAATGGGTGGTGGAAGAAGGTAGTTCTAAATACCCGTTATGGCCACGTGACCAGTTGCAGAAACGGGGACTGTAATTGTTATAAGTATTTCTACTTTGTACATGCACATCAAATGTTTTTGTTTCCCTCACTTTTAAAATATAATCTGTAAATGAGACTAGTGCATTTTCAATTGTACGCATGTTAGTTGTATCATGTTAGGCAGAAGTATGACTTTCTAATTGTCTTTATTCAGAGATTATTCATGGTTTAAGGAGATGTGTACATGTGCCAAGTTGACAAGGGGTGGACTGTGATGGTTAAGATTGTGTGTCAACTTGGCTGGGCCATGATTCTCAGTGTTTTAATGTAATCACTCCCATGATTGAGTATACTGTGAGTAGCCAATCAGATGAAAGGGAGTCTCCTTGGGGGTGTGGCCCTTATCTGTATAAGCAGACGTTCTGCCTTTTTGCTCTCTCTGGATCCTGCAGCTGCTTCCTGTCGTCTCATCTCCTGTTCTTGGGACTTGAGCCGTCAGCTTATCTGCTGAACCTGGGATTCATCCATCTGCACAGCCTGTGAGAGGGAGCCCTGCTGTCCGACCTGCCTATGTTGGGTCTGCCAGCTTCTGCAGCTGTGTGACTTGGGAGAGACCTCTACCCTGATCTAACAGACTTGGGACGTTCTAGCCTCTACAATCACGTGAGCTGTTTCCTTGATATAATCTCTCTCTATATATATATTTATACACTTTACAGATTTTGCTTCTCTAGAGAACCCAGCCTAAGACATGAGTAATGAAGAAAGACAAAAAGGGAAAAGAAAACAAAACAAACAAATTAAAAAAAAAAAAAAGAGCAAGAGGAATCCTCCCAGAAAACAGAAGAAAAAATCCCCCCCCCCAAAAAAAAAAGAAAAAAGAAATGTCCTCAGGGATCCCTCTGTGCATCTGCGCAAACAGAGGGGGTAGGTCTCAAGCTGCACAGTATTGCCTGGCTAGAATGGGCTCCCAATTCGAGAAAAGAAAAAGAAAACAAATGAACAAACAATTTAGAACAAACAATTCAAAACAAACAAAGCCACAAGATCCCACTAGCATGGCAGCATGGACCGGGAAGCAGTTTCACCTTTGAGGGGAGTTTCACAGCCTTTCAGGAAGAAGCAAAGATGGCGCAGGGAGCCAGGTATTTGAGAGAAAGGAGTGGGAGGTGGTGAAAAGTAAGGAAGAAATCAAAAGAGGCAAAAAAAAAAGCAACACTAGCAGGCAACAAATAGCACTCAGGGAATCGGCCAGTGCGGGGAGGTGGAATCCAAGCAGCCGGTGCTTCCCGGCCAAGAGACTGTGGTCGCAAGAAGCAGAGGAGGCCGAGTCGGGGTGAAGAAGGGTGGGGGGTGGGAAAGTATATATTGCTGGTTACCGGTTGTTCTGTCTCCCACTGGAAGCTCCGTGAAGCTGCTTTCTTGTACCCCCTGTTTGCTGGTCTCTGATAGGAGCCCAAGATGGTGTATCCATCCTGCGTTAGCTGATGGGGACCTCTGCATGTATCTCTCCTTGCTCTCTGTTCTCTGTCAGTTTCTTATTCCTTTCGGTGCTTGGCAGAGTTCTTTATCTCTTCATTTGATGCTTAGTGTTTCAGGATTGCCATTTTCTCTGTTTGGCTTAGTTTTTCAGATCTTTGCTGTGGAGGGACGGCGTGGTGCTTCTGCCTATAGTGTCATGTTGCCAGGATGTCTAAAGTCTAGATTCTTAAAGTTACTCAATACTAACTCCTCAAAATAAAATCCCTAAAAAAAAAAAAAAACAATCAAAATAGATTATTAAAAAATAAATGAGACAATCTTCTTCAGAATCTGTTTCCTGATGTAAATTGAAAATGTAGCCAGTGCTGAAATGATAGAAGGATTTCTTTCAGTTCTTTAAGAACATTTAGTGCATGCAGGCATGCAGTTACCATGGTTAAAACCTTCTCTGACAACTCTTCTTCAAGATTAAATCCAAATGTCTTTTGTGTGGTTCTTTATGATCTACTTTCTGTGTGCTACATGTTCATTCACACTTACTTTACTCATACCTGCCCTTCACACTCTTTTGTTCAAGGCACCTACTTTCTATGTGGTTCCTGAACCCACCGTGCCCCTCATGCCTCAGTGCCTTTGCAGAA
Organism: Dugong dugon; assembly: GCA_030035585.1. Classification (NCBI taxonomy): domain Eukaryota; kingdom Metazoa; phylum Chordata; class Mammalia; order Sirenia; family Dugongidae; genus Dugong; species Dugong dugon. The sequence goes on from CM057465.1 coordinate 51,560,470, forward strand.
TATTTCTTCTCTCTCCTCTTCAAGGTACTAACTTCTGATACAGATCATGACCCAGCTCAAGTGTGGGTTTCTCAGAGAAGTCCTCTCTTTACTTGAGTTAAACATTGGGTCTAGAGTGCTCCCACAGTGCAACAGCCATGACAGAGTATCTGATAGATCTTGCATTACAGACAGTATCATTGACCAAGAGCTCAGTGCTGTCCTCTGAAATCCATTATTGTGTTTGAGCTGAGGCCATGTTCTCATAAACTAGGCAGAGTCAATGACTGAGTTTAGCAAGATGTTGCTATGAGTCAAAATCCCCTCAAGGACAAGGATTTTTTTTTTTCTGATAAGGCAGACCCTTTCCTGGGAGATATGAGACTCCTCTAATAGCAGATGACTTATCTGCTTTTCTGGACCTTCTTTAGGCTACAGGGCATTCTATGACACTTTCACTAAACTTTCTTTCTTCTCTCTTTCACTCAGATTAATACTTATGTTTTGGTCTGACAGCTTTCCAACCAACCTTTCCCACCTCCTTCCCTATTTTCTCTCACAGACATTTCTCATAAGAAAATCTTTCCATGCTTAATCCAGTGTTTGTATTTGCTCTTTGGAGGACCCAGAGTAACACATACAGACCCCCATCATGCTGTATGGTACTTGTACATTTACTAGTTGGTTTTCTACACTAGATTGTAATCTTTTTGTCATTAGAGATTAGGTCTTATTTTTTTCTGTCCTCAACACAATATTTAGTAAGCATTCAATACATGTTTGTCAAGTGAAAGACTAAATCACTCACTTTACTGTGCTTTCAATCCTTCAGCAAAATATGACTAAATCCATTTTGAAAATTGACTTACTGCAAGGCACTTTGGTTGCTATAGGATACAGAAAGCTATTCAGATGCTCCCCCATTTCTCAGCTTACAATTTTAGATCTGGAGATAGAAAAATATAAATACATTATGTTCATATAAAGGCACGTGTGTGCATATGTGTGTGTGTGTGTTAAAGAAGTGATGCTATAAGAGGGTCATAGAAAAGAGAACTCACTGTGGGTTGGGGAACTGGTACAGGGTATCGTTGCCAATGCTTTTTCTCCTGGGAATGTACAGATTGCTTACCCAGAAGAAAAAAAAAGGTGTATAATAGGCAAGAATACTTTCAAGAAAAAAATCTTGAAGATGGGAATGTTCACAGAGTCTCTGGGCAGGAGTAGACTAGTTTGCTTAACACAGAGTGTTAATATAGGGGAATAAGACTATGTTGTTATTATGTGTCATCTAATTGATTTTGACTCATAACGACCTAATGGGACAGAGCAGAACTGCTTCATAGGGTTTCTTAGGCTGAAATCTTTACAGGAGCAAGTCATTAGATCTTTTGTCCTGTGGAATGGCTGGTGGGTTTAACTGGTGACCTTTCAGTTAGCAGCCGAGAACTTAAGCATTGCGCCACCAGGGCTCCTTAAATAAGACTATAAAAACCAAAAACCAAACCCATTGCTATCAAGTCAATTCCAACTCACAGTGATCCTATAGGACAGAGTAGAACTGCCCCATAGGGTTTCCAAGGAGCGGCTGGAAGATTCAAACTGCCAACCATTTTGTTAACCGCCCTGCCTTAGCTCTTAACCACAGTATCACCAGAACTCCCAACAAGACTACAGATAACTATAAATACTGAGCTAAGGAGTAATTTTGTAAAATCTTTCCTGTCATTTTCTGTACACTAGCCAAACACTCTGGCTTTCTTGCTGTTCTGTCAGCACTAGATATGTTCCACCTCAGGACCTTTTTATTTGCGTAGATTTCGGTATCATTACTTTCCTCTCTTCCTTCCAGATTTTATTCAAATATCACTTTCTCAGTGCTTCCTCCCCTGGTCCTTCTACCTAAGCGTTTAAACTCATTAAACATTTTTATATTATTCTCCATTGCCTCTTAGTCCCCTTAAACCACCCTCCCCCCCCAAAAAAACCTTGCCATTGAGTCGATTGCGACTAATAGCAACCATTCTATATATTAAACTTATTTATATTGTTTATTTTTTATCTTCTCCAGTAAACTCTATAAGGGCATGGGATTTTATCACTTTTGTTTACTATTATATTTCCAATGTCAGTATTAGTAACTAGTAAATAGTAAGCATTCAGTAAATACTTGCTGAATGAATGAAAACTACGGAATCAATGAAGCTTTCTAAAAGAAGATGAGAATATTATGCACATGACTAAAGAAAAGAAAATCCATGCAGCTAAAATGAGTAGAATGACTAGTTGGGGCCAGGAGTGATGATGAGAGGCAGGGAAACAAGTTAGGGACTCATTATAAGCTGATGAGAGCCCAGACTAAGAGAGTGGTCACGTTTATATAAAGCAATGGTTCTCAAAGTCTGATTCCTAGACCACCAGCAGCAGCATCACCTGGGAACATGCTAGAAATGCAAGTCCTCTCAATCTACCCTAGACCTACTGAATCAGAAATCTGGAGATAGAGCCCAGCAATCAATGTTTTAACAAGTTCTCCAGGGATTCTGAGACACAGCAAAGGTTGAGAACCACTGACGCAAAGGAAGGGACTAATTTATGCAGGAGGATATAGGTGGTAGATGAAATGAAAACATTTTTGAGGAATATTTCAAATTTGGGAAGCCTTTGTATATGAAAAAGGATTGGGATCCATTGAAAAACTATTGGAAGGGGAAAATATAAAATATTACAAAGTAAAATATTATAATGGCATGTTCAAAGACCTGAATTTAGAAAACCAAGAGAAGAACATACTTGGCATTTCTCAAGCCAAAAGAACTGAAGAAAAAATTCAGGCCTTGAGTTGCAATATTGAATGATTCTATGGGGATAATATTAAACAACACAGGAAGCATCAAAAGAAGATGGAAGGAATACACAGAGGCACTATACCAAAAAGAATCAGTCCACGTTCAACCATTTCAGAAAGTAGCATGTGATCAGGAACTAATGGTTCTGAAGGAAGAGGCCCAAGCAGCACCGAAGGCATTGGGGAAAAACAAGGCTCCAGGAATACCAATTGAGATGTTTCAACAAACAGTTGCAGCCCTGGAAGTGCTTATTGTTCTATGCCAAGAAATTTGGAAGAAGCTAGCGGGCCAATCAACTAGAAGAGATACATATTTATACCTATTCCAAAAAAAGGTGATCCAACTAAATGTGGAAGTTATTGAACAATATTATTAATATCACACACAAGTAAACTTTTGCTGAAGAACATTCAAAGGCAGGTGCAGCAGTACATTGACAAGGAACTGCCAGAAATTCAAGCTGGATTCAGAAGAGGATGTGGAACAAGGGATATCATTGCTGATGTCAGATGGAACCTGGCTGAAAGCAAAGAACACCAGAAGGATGTTTACTTGTGTTGTATTGATTTTGAAAATGTATTTGACTGTGTGGATCATAACAGATTATGGATAACATTGTGAAGATTGGGAATTCCAGAACACTGTACAGGAGCCTGTACATAGATCAAGAGGCAGTCATTTGAACAGAACAAGGGGATATTGTGTGGTTTAAAGTCAGGAAAGGTGTGCATCCTTATTCAGTCTGAATGCTGAGCAAATAATCTGAGAAGCTGCACTATATGAGAAGAATGCAGCATCAGGATTGGAGGAAGGCTCATTAACAACCTGTGTTATCCAGATGACACAACCTTTCTTGCTGAAAGGGAAGAGGACCTGAAGTGCTTACTGATGAAGATCAAGGATCACAGCCTTCAGTGTGGATTACACCTCAACATAAAGAAAACAAAAATTCTCACAACTGGACCAATAAGCAACATCATGATAAATGGAGGAAATATTGAAGTTGTCAAGGATTTCATTTTACTTGGATCCACAATCAACACCCACAGAAGCAGCAGTCAAGAAATCAAAGGATGCATTGCACGGGGCAAATCTGCTGCAAAAATTCTCTTTAAAGTATTAAAAAGCAAAGATATCACCTTTCAGACTAAGGTGCACCTGACCCAAACCATGGTGTTTTCAATCACCTCACATGCATGCAAAAGCTGGACAATGAATAAGGAAGACCGAAGAAGAATCGATGCCTTTGAATTATGGTGTTGGCGAAGAGTATTAAATATAACATGGACTGCTAGAAAAGGGAGCAAATGTGTCTTGGAAGAAGGACAGCCAGAATGCTCATTAGAAGCAAGGATGGTGAGTCTTCGTCTCACGTTCTTTGGACATGTTATCAGTAGGGCTCAGTCCCTGGAGAAGAACATCATGCGTGGTAAAGTAGAGGGTCAGTGAAAAAGAGGAAGCCCCTCAATGAAATGGGTTGACATAGTGGTTGCAACAATGGGCTCAAGTATAATGATTGTTAAGATGGTGCAGGACCGGGCAATGTTTCATTCTGTTGTACAGTGTTGCTATGAGTTGAAACTGACCGATAGCACCTAACAACAACAATTACCATCAGCCTATGTATATATCTATGTGTGTGTATGCATTTATATTTATATATGTGTGTATATATATTTATGTGTGTGTATGTAAAAACTTTCAGTGTTGTGCAAAGTTTTCCAATTAAATTGATGGTGTTTGATGTGTTTGTTGAAAGCCAAGGGGACAAATGGTGTCGATCAGAGTATTTTGATATTTCAGGGACTTCCTGCCATCAATTTAGAAAGATTCCAAAAATTTTAGAGGTTTTAAAATATCTGCATCCCATTAATAGCCCTTAGCACAGCAAGATGAGCTTAATAATATATTTGGTGGTTAGTTATCTTAGATCTGAATTTTTAAATGTATAAAGATGAGAAAGATAGCCATGAAGAATATTATCTAGATTAATATATATAGTATAATATCTAATTGGAAGTTCCTGGGTGCTGCAAAGAATTAACATGCTCAGCTGCTAACCAAAAAGTTAGAGATTTGAGTCCACCCAGAGAGGCCTCAGAAGAAAGACTTGGTGATCTACTTTCAACAAACCCATCATTGGAGGAAACCCTATTGGGCACAGTTCTGCTCTGACAAACATTGGGTTGCCATGAATTCATAAATCCGAATCAACTCAATGGCAACTTTTTATTTTTTTTTTTAATATCTAAGTGACATAGTTTACCAAGAAGCAAATTATACACTAAAATATTTGAAGGAAAAAGAATGCAAATAGAAATATCAGTGGTATTATCTGTCATGGAGTGGTGCTAAGGCAAATAAACAATAAGAATCCCATTGATATCCCCGCCCCCCACCCCCCCAAGTTTGAGGATATAGTGGTCAAAATTGCTTCTGGAAATGAGTGGAATTTCACAAACTCAAGATTGTTTGGCATTACCTATGGGCCAATTATAAAAAAATAAAATAAAAAACCTTTTTTTACTTTGAGTTAAATCATTATTTCCTCCATAATTCTTCTGAAACTTAATCAATACCTGAAAACTCAGTAAAACTTTGTCTCCTTATCTTGATTCACCATTTCTATAGATGTGCATAATAACGGTTATTTTAGGGAACACTTTTCTAAATGCTCATACTGCTAAATTACTGTGGGAATAATTTAATTCAAAGAGTGGTTGCACTTAGGAAAGGCAGAGTGCCCGTCTGGCACTTTGTCAAAAGCTTACTGTAGTAGCTGCCTCTTTGATGTTCCATTGTAATCTTGAGCTCCTCACATATTTTAATGGATACTGGAAGTAAAATAAATATGATGAGTGCTTGCTTAGAATTTTAAAATGAAAAGAACAAAAAGCATCCTAGTTTTCATCTTCTCATCAACTATTTAAAAAAAAAAAAAGTCGCAGAAAATGAGATGGTTGAACATGACATTTTTATTGCAAAACTGAGCCGTTGTTGTTTTTGGAATATTAGTTTTCCCTTCTCATAATGAGTTTTCACACCGATTTAAAAAGGAGCACTTCAATTCCATTTTGTTGATTTATTTAACATGTGATTTTTATAGTCCTAGAAAATTGCCTTCTTAAATTCTGATTCCCAAAACTTATTCTTTTTTTAAAGGATCAATTATTCTGAAAATAACATTTGCTTTGTATATCTAACTAAGCTTCTTCCAAGAAAATCTCAGAGTCATTTTTCCTTTTTCAGGACTTAAAAAACAAACGCAAAAAAAGTTCTGCAAATTTTCATCCCTTAATATATAGGTGGTAGAAAAAAAAATCAGATCATCATACCTCTGCTCAAATGTATAGACAATTTGATCACTAAAAGCACGTTACACTATCCAAGGGCAATTTGCAGTTATTCTTTTTTTTTTTTTTAATGTCATTTTGAATACCTGACAAAGGCTTAATTATATCTATATTGTTTCAGTAATGAGTAAGAAGATTAGAGAGCAGAACAGAGATATCATAAGTCCTGGTTGCTAAGAGACAATCAGTTTTTCTTAAAATACCAAATAAAATGAAGTATTGGCCACTCATAATCTTTACAATCATTAACAATTAAAACAAAACAAAGCAAAACTCTGACATAGGATGTATGAGAAGCTTCCTAATGGATTAAGTAGGATTTGATGTGAAAATAAATTTATTGTTGTTGAACATGAATAATTATAACACTTTAATTTTTTTCAAGTTTTTTTTGCTCAATTGGTGTCCCCATCTCTGTTGTCTAAGAATTCCTAAACTTTCTTGAGTCTTTCCCTTATGCCAGGTTGTGAGCTAAGGACTTAATATAGAAAATCTTATTTTATATGCAGAATTACCTAGTGATGTACATACTATTATCATTGACATTTTACAGATTAATTTTGCCTCAAAACACACAGCTATTACGTGGAGATGCCTCAATTCACACGGATGTAGTGTTCCTAAAATTTGAACTCTGAGTTACTTTGTTGTATTGATCAACTTTGCTAAATGCATATAGTTTTATAGAACCTCTTTTAGAGTGGTAAGATGATATAATTATTAAATAAAATTATAAAATTACAGGAAAGCTGCTAAATAGTAAAGGTATTATTTTACCTTTATATTGATAATTTGTAATTACAGCAATAATAAATTAATATACTTTTCCTATAAAAAGTAAAACATTAATATAATAAAAAAAGCCCTCACTGATTGTACTTTCCTTTGTAACTCTACATTATACATGGTGAACATATTCAGGGTAAACTTTATATCTGGCCTAAGGTCTTGGAAATAATTGAGGAATTCAGGAGTGTACCTATACATGGACTATATTAGCCTGTAGAATCAGCAAGTGAGTGGTTAATTTCTGAGTCTATTGTGTATGTGCATCTTGCATTATGGAGTCCCTGGGTAGTGTAAATGGTTAAGCTGATGGGCTACTAACTGTAAGGTTGGTGGTTCAAACCCACACAGAGGTACCTTGGAAGAAAAGCCTGGTGATCTGCTTCTGAAAGTTAATTGTGAAAACCTGTGGAGCGCAGTTCTACTCTGTGCACATGGAATCACCATGAGTCAGAATCAACTTGACAGCAATTGGTTTTTTCTGGTTTTATCCTTCATTATTCAGTGTAAAATTCTGAGATCATTGAACATTCTTGGCCAATGTCAAGTGGTCTCTGGTACATATCTAGACTAGATTCAGTACAGAGCAGCTCATACCTTACATGTCTTGGAGAGAGAAATTTATGCTTCTAGAAAATCTGGGGTTTCCTGAAGTCACTCACAAATGATCATTTCCAGCTGTACACTTGCTAATGAGGTATTGTAACAAGCAAGTTTATGCCCCTGGTGGAGTGTTACCTATGACCCTCTTTGAGTATCCTGACTATGCTGATGATACTCTGTATCCTTTATAAAAGTTTATAAGACTTGCTAATATATTTTCTCACCTTGTAGCTTGGCAATTGCTGTATAAATAGAAAGTAAAAGACTGATATTTATCAACTTTAAATTTAAGATGTTTTTATCAAAAGAAACTGACAAAGAACAAATACCACAGTGCTTAATGAATTCTCACAAGATAACATTCACCAACTGATGATAAAATAACTGACAATAATACAATAAAATTAAAAACTAGCCTCAAAAAGATAGAAAGAATCCCTAAGTATAAATAGGAATGCAAAAAAAAAATATATATATATATATATATATAGTGGACAACTCTTCGTTTACTGAAAATATAGTATTTGACTGAATAACCATGAAATGTTTGTCAAAAACTTACACAATGTAGTCAAAGGGTTAAATAGAGAACTTTAAATAGATTTACTAAAAATAATAAATATTGAGAAATATAAAATATTTCAACATAAGTAACTGGAAAAAATAAAATAAAAATTCTGAGAATATGGATAAAAAATGTAAAGTCGAAATAAGAAATTAATTCCAAAGGAAAAAATAAAGTTCACAAATGAAAAAACGTTTTCTCTGAAAACAGAAAAAACAATAAGATCATCTCAATAAAAACAGAGAAAGTCAACATCTATTTATTTAAAAAAAAACTGTTAACAAATTAAACAGAAGATGATAAAAAAACTTATTACACATCAATAGTCAACATCAGAATTTATTCTGGAAGTTTGAAAAGATAATCTTAAAATCAGAATCAGAAATGAATGCATATTATCACTACTATTATTCCATGTTGTCCTGGGGTTATAGCCATTATAGTATGATAAAAAATAATCAGAAGAATAGCTTTATGTACGATAAAACAAAATTTGGCGCTTTGCAGATCATTTGATTATTTACAGAGTAAATCCAAAGGAAACTACAGTGGATTATTGGAAATAATGATTTAACAAAGCTCCGGTATACAAAATCAATGTAAAAAGAATATTTTAATTTGCATATACCAGAAACAAGCAGGTATAATAATATAATTCTTAAAATTAGCCTATTATTCATGATAACAACAAATAAATATCTGATGAAATAGACCTAAGTACTACTATTCACCCAATGTGAAATAGATAAAAATTGATCACAGACAAATGTAAAACATAAAACTATTAAAACTTTAGAGGAAAAAAAAAAGTAGGAAAAATAGTTTGGAGGTCTAGGGCTGCCGAAAGGATTCTTGGAGCCCTGGAGGTGTAGAGGTTAAGAGCTTGGTTGCTAACCAAAAGGTCAGCAGTTCAAATCCACCAGCCACTTCTTGGAAACCCTGTGGGGGCAGTTCTATTCTGTCCTGTAGGGTTGCTATGAGTTGAAACCTACTAGACAGCACCTAACAGCAACAGCAAAGGGTTCTTGGTACTTAGACTTGACACCAGAAGCACAATCCATCACATGAAGAGTTGATAAATAGGACCTTAACAAAATTTTAAAAATTCCTTTTGTGAAAGATCCTGTAATGAGGGCAAAAAGACAAGCTAAAGGGTATGAGAAAATGTTTGCAAACCACATATCTGACAAAAGTATCTAGAATATATAATAACCCAAAACTGAACAGCCCTGTAACTATTAAAGAAATTAAATTCATAATTTAAAAACTTCCTGAAAAGATATCTCCAGGCCCACGTGATTATACAGGAAAATTCTACCAAAGGTTTAGATAAAAATTAATGCTAATTCTGCAATCTCTTGTAGAAAATTGAATATGAATGAACACTTCCCTATTTAGTTTACGACAGTAGTATTACCCTGATATCAAAACCAAACAGAGTATAAAACACAAAACTATACAATAACACCCATTAATGATAAAAACTCTCAAAAATATGGGAATAGAGAAGAACTATCACAAGTTGATAAAGAGCATCTAGTAAAAGCCTACAGATATCACTATTCTTAGTGGTGAAAGATGGAATGCTTTCCCCATAAGATCAAAAACAAGGCATTCATTTCTGCTCTCACTACTTTTATTCAGCATAGTTCTGCAAATCTAGTCAGTGCAATAAGATGAAAGAAAAAAAGAGAGAGAATATAGATCAGAAAAGAACTCTCCCTATATGCAGATAACATAATTATCTATGTAGAAAATCCCATGAAATCTACAAAAATCCTCCAAGAAGTAAGAAATGAATTCAGTTAGACAGCAGGATACAAGATAAACGTATAAAAATCAATTGTATTTCCACATCCTAAGAGTGAACAGAGGTACCAAAATTAGTACGTTTTACAATAACGAAAGAAAGGAAGGAAGGGAGAGAGAGAGAGAAAGAAACAAAGACAGACTTAGGTGTAAGCATAACAAGACCTGTAGGGAACTTATTTGTATAATGAAAATTACAAAACTGATGAAAGAAATAAAATTATTTCATAGTAAATCATCTTTGAATCATATGATCATAATTAGTAGAAATATAATAATTGGACAGAAAAATAGTAATGCTGGGAGATAGTTAAGCACACAAATAGGTAAAAATAATGACGTAAAAATGCTTTTTAGAAATTTTAATCTGAAAATCTAATATTCTGTGGCTCTCAAGAGAAGTAATAATTGAGCTGATCCCCTTTAAAAATTACATTTGTGTAAAATACGTAATTGACATTCTGGTTCCCCTTTAAAAATTACATTTGTGTAAAATACGTAATTGACATTCTGGTTACACATTTCAGTTTTCAATGACACTGTAAATCAACCTTCTCAACTTGAATCTACCATGGAAAGTAGTTAAACTCCATTTTTGAATCTGCACAAGTAAATACAAGTACATGTCTCATTATTATGCTATGGTATGATCCACCACTTGTTCCTCACTGACTCCTTTTCAATTACAAGGTTGTTGTTGTTCTTGTTAGTTGCTATCAAATCTATTCTGACTCATGGCAACCTCATGTGTAAAGAGTAGAACTGCCCCATAGGGTTTTCTTGGCTGTAACCTTTTGGAAGTAGATCACTAAGCCTGGCTTCCGAGGCTTCTCTGGGTGGGTTCCAAACACCAACCTTTTTCTGCTAATAGTTGAGCCCTTAACCATTTCCACCTTCCAGGGACTCCTTCAACTACTATAAACAAGCAACAATCCATTGCCATGAAATCAATTCTAACTCATAGCGACCCTATAGGACAGAGTAGAACTGCCCCATCAGGTTTCCAAGGAGCGGCTTGTGGATTTGAACTGCTGGCCTTTTGGTTAGCAGCCATAGCTCTTAACCACTGTGCCACCAGGGCTCCTCAACTACTATACAGCATCTTTAATTCAAAGTTTCCTCAACTACTCTGCCCAACTAGTATAAAGCATCTTTAATTCAAAGTTTCTAAAACCTATAAATAATCCTTATGCCAATATAAAATTTCAGAAGTTTGGAACCACATGTCTGCATTTTGTAATAGTTTATTTAACCAGTTTTCTTACTGATGAATGTTTGTTTGTTTTCAGTCTTTTGTTTCTGCAAATAATGCTTTACTAAATAACTTTGAATCCACATTCTTTTGTATTTGTGCCTAGATATCTTCAGTTTTGGTAAAAATTTTGGTAAAAAATTTAAAATATACCAATATTTAAATTTCTGAAATCTGATGGATTTTATCAGGAATTGAGACTATATGTCTAGGGAAAGGAGGTGAATCTGTTTTTGTTTGTTTTAAAAGTCCTCCTTTAGTGTTATACTTCTTTTTTTCTTTATAGAGTCCTTCTCAGTTATGGTCTGGATAATTAGGAATTAAATACAAATTGTTAAGAATGTTTGGATTCATTATTTCCTTCAAGAATCTGAGGCAGGAAGCAATAAGAATTGTCATCTGTGACAATAGATTAGCATGCTATTTATCAAAACCTATTTCCTCTTCCTACCAGCTATAAAATTAAACCACATTTCCCAGCCTACTTTGAAAGTGCGTGGGGCCTTTTAAACAAGTTGTACCTAAGAAAATGAGTGGGAGAGTTATGTGCTACTTCCAGGAATGGATCCTTAAAATCCTCCCCAGTGTGATCTCTGTGTTTATTCTCAACTTCAGCAATTTTCAGTATGTGTTCCCCACCTGGGAGATTGTTCTAATTTCAAATTTTGGGGCCCACCCCAGATCAACTGAATTAGAAACTCTGAGGGTGGGCTAATCAACCTTTAACCAGAACTCCAAGTGATTCTGATTCACACTAGTTTTAGAACTACTGCTTTATTCACTGGCTAAATGCAGAAGACTCGAGCCCAAAAGGAAGGCAAAGGTGCAATAAGGAAGGTATTTGGATACTTGATTACCATTTGAAAGGTCATGCTCTATCAGGTAAACCTTTATTGGTCTTCAACTGAATAAGAAATAAATTTCTGTGTTGGTGAGTCAATGATATTTACATTTTTTTAAAGTTATGGCATTACCTTACCTAATATATCACCTTAACAAGGGGTGATTTATTATTTCTAACATAAAGTCACTGGTAACAACAGGAATATATTGTTAGGTGACATCCAGTCAGTTCTGATCCATAACAACCCTATGTGTACATTTCCCAATCCCACACCATCCTCACAATCATTGCTATGTTTGAGCCCATCGTTGTACCCACTATGCCAGTCCACCTAGTTGAGGGTCTTCCTCTTTTTCACTGACCCACTATTTTACCAAGAATGATGTCCTTCTCCAGGAAATAGTCCCCTCTGATAACATGTCCAAAGTACATGAGATGAAGTCTCACCATTCTTGCTTTTAAGGAGCATTATGCCTGTACTTCTTTCAAGACAGATTTGTTCGTTATCTGATGGTCCAGGGTATATTCAATATTTGTCTCCAACACCATAATTCAAATGTGTCAATTCTTTGATCTTCCATATTCATTGTCCAGTTTTCCCATGCATATGAGGCAATTGTAAATAATATGGTGTGGTGGTTAAGATGGTGTGTCAACTTGGCTGGACCATGATTCTCAGTGGTTTGTCAGTTATGATGTAGTTTGGCAGTTATGTAATGATGTAATCATCTCCATGATGAGATCTACTATAAGCAGCTAATCAGCTGAAAATGACTTTCCTTGGGGTTGTGGCCTGTATCCAATATATATAGACTTTCTGGCAAAGCTCACTGGCTTTTGCTCTGCTCTGGGTCCTGCATTCAGCTCGTCATCATCTGAACTCTGGTTCTTGGAACTTGAGCTTGAGCCAGCAGACTGCCATCTTGCTTGCTGATATTGGGTTCATCAGCCCCTGCAGCTATGGGAGTTAAAACCCTCCAGCCTGATGCCTGACTCACAGACTTAGAACTTGCCAGCCTCTACAACTGCATAAGCCATTTCCTTGATATAAATCTCTTTCTCTCTCTAAATCTCTCTCTTTTTCTCTTCACTGGTTCACTGGTTTTGCTCATGCATCACTGATTTTGCTCTCTAGAGAACTTAGCCCAAGACATTTGGTACTGAGAGTGGTTCTAGAGAAACACAATTGTAAGGATGAGTTTTTCTAAATTGGTTCTAAAGTCTAGTTAGTCTAGTTAGATGTTGATGACTCTACTTCCAGCAGTAAAGAGGGCACTGCTAATCTGTGGTGTGAGGTGACAATAGAAATATGCAAAATATCACCAACAGTAGATCAAGTATCGGTGAGATACAAGGCTCTGGGTGATAGCATGTTTGATATTTTTCTACAATTTTATCAGAATGAGAAGTATAAGGAAGCTGGTTGGTGGGTCCTACTTCACTAGACAAAGAAAGAGATGAGCTCAGGGCTTCAGAGTCAAAACTCAAACATCACGTAAATGACCTAAAAGTGGCCACTTATGCTGTAAAGGAAAGCCTTATTTCTTGTAGTAACAAAGCCGATACTGCTAAAAACCACACCCAGAGTCTTATCATAAGAGTGGCTGAATTACAATGCCAACTGACTTCTCAACCTCAAATAGTGTCCTAAATTAAAGTGAGGACATTGATTGGGAAGAAATGGGATCCTGAAACTTGGGATGTGGCCACATAGGCAGATAATCAGAAAGCTGGCAGTACTGTGCTCCTAAATTCCATTGACTCACTCTTGCTAACAAAATCATTAGCCCTTTCACCCCCATCTGATGAGATTAACCCAGCCCTGTCTGAAAAGCTTTGACTGAGTCACTGCCTGGGGCATTGCCTGAGGCAGTTGCCTTATAAGATATTGCAGAATGTTCCCAGGACCCACCCCAACTACCCATTTTTGCTTCTAGAACTATAACTAGACTAATTTTCCAGCAAGTCCCCAAAAGTGAAGTAGAAACTTTGACTTAGGAGGAGGTACACTACACTGCAAAAGAGCTGCTTAACTTTTCTAATATGTAGAAACAGAAAACTGGGGAATACGTGTAGGAATGGCTATTAAGGGTGTGGGATAATCGTGCGAGGAACATAAAGTTGACTCAATCTGAGTTTATCGATATGGACGTACTAAGCACAGATTCTTCTTCCAGTGTTTAAGCTCAAGAGGTTAGGAAAGGATCTAATAATTTATTTGGTTGGATCACTGAAGCATGGATTACATGGTGGTCTAAACTAAATCAAGTTGAAGTACCAGTCCTGCCTTTGTGTACTATAGAAGAAAGTATGCAAAGGCTTAGTGAAATTGGCATGTTAGTGAGTGGATTTATCAGGTTAGACCCACAGACCCACCTATGGAGTGCCCAGAGGACATATCTTTTACCACAATGGTGAAAAACAAATTTTGAAGGCAGTCCCAGCATCCTTGAAGACAGCTGTGATTGCTATTTTATGTAAGTCATAGATTTGACAGTGGGAACTGCCCTAACTGAATTAAGACACCTAACTACAATGGGACTGATTGGACCCCGTGGTGGTAGAGGCCAAATGGCAGGACTCAATTGACAAAGACAGGGTGGGCGTGGTTACCATAATGAGCAGTGGAGTCAAAGCAGTAATCAGAATAGTCTGACTCGTATGGACTTCTGGTGTTGACTATTTAGTCATGGTGCCCCTAGTAGTGAAACAGATGGGAAATCTACTAAATATTTACTTGATCTGTACAAGCAGAAGAATTCTAGGTCAAGTGAATGACAGTTTATTTTGAATCGCCAGAATATAGAGTCGTGGCCCCTCAATCAGTTCCCAGACTTGAGCGAGTCTACAGACCCACAACCCCTTGAATGAAGGGCAGCCTGAGTCCTCTTAAGGAAGGACCCCACTACACTGCCAAAAACCTATACTGTTAATCTTTCTCCCAACTGTCCCTATAGGAATCTACAGCCTTTTATGAGAGTGACTGTTCACTGGAGAAAAGAAAATAATCAGACTTTTCAGGATTACTGGATACTAGCTGTGAAATGACACTAATTCCAGGAGACCCAAATCATCACTGAGCCTACTAGTCAGAGTAGGGCATATGGAGGTCAGGTTATTAATGAATTCTTGGCTCAGGCTCATCTCACAGTGGGTCCAGTGGGTCACTGAATCAATCCTGTGGTGATTTCCCCAGTACCAGAGAGCATAATTGGAATAGCTATACTTAACCTACAGAGCCCCACATTGGATCCCCGACTAGTGGAGTGAGGGCTTTTATGGCAGGAAAAGCCAAGTAGAAGCCATAAGAACTACCTAGCGAAATAGTAAACCAAAAGCAATACTGCATTCCTCATGGGATTGTGGAGATTACTGCCGCTTTAAAGAGGTCTTTTGCAGCAGATTTGCCCAATTTAATACATCGTTTGATTTCTTGACCGCTGTTTCCATGGGCATTGATTGTGGATCCAAGTAAAATGAAATCCTTGACAACTTCAAACTTTATCATGATGTTGCTTATTGGTCCATTTGTGAGGATTTTTGTTTTCTTTATGTTGAGATGTAGTCTTTATGTTGAGATGTAGTCCATAATTAAGGCTGTAGTCTTGATCTTCATCAGTAAGTACTTTAAGTCCTCTTCTCTTTCAGCAGGCAAGGTTGTGTCATCTGCATAAGGCAGGTTGTTAATGAATCTTCCTCCAATCCTGATGCCACATTCTTCTTCATAAAATACAGTTTCTCAGATTATTGTGTCAGCATACAAATTGAACAGGTATGACGAAAGGATACAACCCTGACACACACCTTTCCTGACTTTAAACCACTCAGTATCCCCTTGTTCGATTTGAACAACTGCCCTTTGGTCTATGTTCAGGTTCTGCATGAGCACAATTAAGTATTCTGGAATTTCCATTCTTTACAATGTTATCCATAATTTGTTATGATCCACACAGTCAAATGCCTTTGCATGATCGATAAAACACAGGTAAACATCTTTCTGGTATTCTGTGCTTTCAGCCAAGATCCACCTGACGTTAGCATCCCACATCCTTTTCTGAATCCAGCCTGAATCTCTGGCAGTTCCCTGTTGACGTACTGCTGCAACTGCTTCTGAACATATGCCACCTGAATTTAGATACAGTATCAAGAATAGATTTGATGGATTGAAACCTAATGACTGAAGGCCAGACGAGTTGTGGAATGACATCAAGGACATCATACATGAGGAAAGCAAGTGGTATTTAAAAAGACAGGAAAGAAAGAAAAGATCAAAATGAATGTCAGAAGAGAATCTGAAATTTGTTCTTGAGTGTAGAGTAGCTAAAGCAAATGGAAGAGATGATGAGGTAAAAGAGCTGAACAAAAGATTTCAAAGGGTGGTTCAGGAAGACAAAGTATAATGAAATGTGCAAACAGCTGGAGTTAGAAAGCCAAATGGAAAGAACACGCTTGATATTTGTCAAGCTGAAAGAAATGAAGAAAAAATTCAAGACTCAAATTGCAATATTAAAGGATTCTATAGGTAAAATGTTGAATGATTCAGGAAGCATCAAAAGAAGATGGAAGGAATATACAGAGTCACTTTACCAGAAAGAATTAGTTGATGTTCAGCCATCTCAGGAGATAGCATATGATCAAGAACTGATGGTACTGAAAGAAGCTGCACTCAAGGCACTGGCGAAAAACAAGGCTCCAGGAATTGATGTCACATCAACTGAGATGTTGCAACAAATGGATGCAATGTTGGAAGTGCTCACTGATCTATGCTAGGAAATTTAGAACAGAGCCACCTGGCCAACTAATCCATATTTTGTGATTAGTAGGAATATATTAGTGAGCATAAATACTCAACCTATGGTGGGCATGGCTGACTCTTTGTGTCTAGTAACAGTGCTCCTTCTGGACTTTACAGTATAGTAATAGAGATGGATGAGCAACCATTTTCTGGTGTATAGTAATGTAAAGGAACATAGAAGCTAAATCTCTAAAGATGAGTTGGCATAACAGATTTAACCACCTGTGATTCTAGTGTCTCCAACAATTTCTTTATTAAATATATATTTAATAGTTTCCACTGAAATGGTAAGCTACTCCTTGAAGGGTAGCTCTAGGCTACTTACGCTTTAGTCAAGCCAAGCAGATAATGAAATATTCCTTTTGTTGCTAAGGAAAGGTAATGGTATCAGCTTTTCGTGGGACTTTGAGTAGCAAGTTGTTGCCAGTTGTTATACTGATTGACATCACATGGGTATATGACGATATAAAATTTAAAAAAGATTTTTAAAGAGAAATCAAGTAGGACACATTGCAATTTTGTTCTCTATCTTCTGCTGAAATATTCTCCTGACCAAAGTCCAGGCATCTTTATCTGCTTGTAAAGAACAATATATGTTATGAAAGGTGACAGAGAGATGTCAACTAAGTCATATGGAAAGGCAGATGCCAAGCTTTGTTGTGTTTATGTGATTTTTTTAGAACATCCCCTGCTAGATGTTGTTAGTTAAATTTTATATGACTACTTCACAAGATACTATTATAGGTGCACTCCTCTTTGCATAAAAGGTTTTGATATATCATTTAATCAAAAAGTTCTTTACCGGACTGATTATCATGGATAATTAAGTATTAGATTCAAATTATATTTGGCTCAGTAATCACCTTGCTCCTGTGATTTTTGGTAGAATACGTCATTCATATAGTTAATGGTCATTTCACGTAACCTGGTGAATTTAGTCTTGTTTTGCACTAATCACTTTTAATCAGTGACTCAGAAATACACTCTCTTATTATGAACTAAGTGTAGTGAGACATGCCACCTTTCACTTAAAAGTGATTATCATTAACCTTTTTATTTAAAGCGAAAGGGGAAAGGTCACTGCCATAGAGTTGAGAACATTTAAAATAAAAATGAACAACTGAACTGTATTGAACAAAGAACTGTTGAATGTTCATTATAAGGTGTATTGTTTGGCTTGGTTGCCAGGAAATAATTCTTGAGAAGTAATAAATTACAATTACCTTGTTAACCCAAGGAGCTCTAATATGCTCTGCTATGATTTATATAATTATATTAATTAAAGCCATATTTAGGTAGAACTAATAGCACTAAGTACCAAATACAATTATTAAAAAAATCCCCTAAAATATCTCTGTCCTTCAAAACTGGGGACAAATAGTATAAAATGGAATATAAAATTATTATGTGTTTGAGACTGAGAACAATAAAAATTAGAATTTTCTTGATTAGAACAAAACTGCTAAGGGAAGAAAGGCTGAAATCTTTCTTCTAAACATTACCTGCTTTGAAACAAAAAAAATATTCTGTGTATTTTTATAAGGCCAGCTTGAGAAAACAGTACTCCAGGGAAGTGATTGCAAATAAATTGTGTTTTCTTTTCAGACATCTGCAAGCACGGTAAACAAGACATGCCTCTTAGATTGGAGTATGACAAACCAATAGGAAAACCCTTTCTACTGTTGAATTTTTCTACATTTGACTGGCGTCGAGCAAACTTTCCTCGTAACTTTGAATTTGGATACAAGTGTCCTTTTTCCAAGAGTCATTCTTTTTTTTTTTTTTTTTGTATTCATTGTATCCTAGATATTTTGCCATCTTAGAAAATATAGTACTCTTAGATATTTCACTAATTAAAAAAAAGCCCAAATTTTCAATGTTGTCCACACCTAAAGTGCCTTCTTTCTTTATTATATTTTATCTCTTATTTGTATTAGTCTTTATTTAATTTTCTATAAATCTGTATGTTGTGTTGTTGTTAGATGCCACTGAGTTGGCTCCCACTCATAGCACCTCGTGTATAACAGAACGAAATGTTGTCTGGTCCTGCACCATCCTCACAATAGTAGGTATGGCTGAGACCATTTTTGCAGCCACTGTCAATCCATTTCACTGAGGGTCTTTCTCTTTTTTGCTGACCCTCTACTTTATCAAGCATGATGTCCTTCTTCAAGAATTGATCCCTCCTGATAACATGTCCAAAGTTAGCAAGACAAAGTCTCGTCATCCTCACTTCTAAGGAACATTCTGGCTGTACTTATTCCAAGACAGATTTGTTTGTTCTTCTGGAAGTCCATGGTATATTTAATATTGTTTGCCAACACCGTAATTCAAAGGCGTCAATTCTTCTTTAGTCTTTGTTTTTCATTGTCCAGCTTTCGCATCCATATTAGGTGATCGAAAACACCATGGCTTGGGTCAGCCACACCTTAGTCATCAAAGTAACATCTTTGCTTTTAAGCTCATTTTTAAAAGGTCTTCTGTAGCAGATTTGCCCAATGCAATATGTCTTTTGATTTCTTGACTGCTGCTTCCTTGGGCATTGACTATGGACCCAAATAAAATGAAATCCTTGACAACTTCAATATTTTCTCCATTTATCATAATGTTGCTTATTGTAAGGATTTTTGTTTTCTTTATGTTGAGGTATAATCATACTGAAGGCTGTAGTCTTTGATCTTCATCAATACAGGCAGTCCCCAGGTTACAAACGAGATCCGTTCTTAAGTCTGTCTTTAAGTCAAATTTGTAGGTAAGTCGGAACAGGTATATATGGTCCTTATTTATCATCAGTTAGTCAAACGTTTGTGTTGGTATATACTATATATTTTACGTTTCTATGCGTATAAAACACAAGAAATCCTTCCAAATTACACAATGTTTTCATGAGTGTCACAAAGTCGTGCATGCATTCATTATTATAAACCATTGTATTTAACTCAAATTTTTAATATAGTAGACTTTATGGCGGTCTGTTGTTAAGTATGAGTTGCCCTTAAGTTGGAACGTTCATAACCCAGGGACTGCCTGAAATATTAATTCTTGAAGACATTTTGCAAGATGATTATATGTTTCAGGTGAAAAAAAAAAAAAAAAACTACAAATATCAGCCAAGTGACAACCCCTCAATTTATTTATTTATTTATTTGATAAATTCATTTCAGTAAGAAATGTTCATTAAACAAAGCTGGAAGTTTATTTTATTTGAGGCATAAAACTTTCATCCTTTCTTCTTATTAGTGAGTAGGATTCAAAACAGATATGTAATGTACTGGAATGGAAAAATTGCTATGTGAAATACAGTAGAACACGATGAAAGAAGTAAGGAACAGAAAGGGGATGAACCCTAAAACTGCATGAAAGAAAATCCTCAGGTAGAATTTAAATAAGAGGAAAGAAAATAGTTCATGAAGAGTCAATTATTTGGGGACAATATTTCTTACTTGTAAGTTATTTTAAACCCTCCATCTTTGTGTGTACCTTTGCATTTCAACAGTACTGCTTGAGTATTTTTAGTAGCATGGTTTTTCATTATAGCAATCCCTTACAATTTTAGAGCAAGTTACATTATACTAAGTTCTTTCATGTGCGTTACTTTATTTAATCCCTTCACTGCCAAGATGCCAATTGAGATGTTTCAACAAATGGATACAGCACTGGTAGTGCTTGCTCATCTATGCCAAGAAATTTGGAAGACAGCTACCTGGCCAACCAACTGGAAGAGATCCATATTCATGCCTATTCCCAAGAAAGGTGACACAACTGAATACAGAAATTATCAAACAATATCATAAATACCACACATAAGTAAAATTTTGCTGAATATCACTCAAAAGCTGCTGCAGTAGTATATTGACAGGAAACTGCCAGAAATTCAAGCTGGATACAGACGAGAATGTGGAACAAGGGGTATCATTGCTGATGTCAGATGGATCCTGGCTGAAAGCAGAGAATATCAGAAAGATGTTTACCAGTGTTTTATTGACTATGCAAAGGCATTAAACTGTGTGAATCATAACAAATTATGGCTAACAGTACAAAGAATGGGAATTCCAGAACACTTAATTGTGCTCATGAGGCACCTGTACATAGATCAAGAGATAGTCGTTTGAACAGAACGAGGGGATACTGTGTGCTTTAAAGTCAGGAAAGGTGTGTGTCAGGGTTGTATCCTTTCACCATACCTGTTCAATCTGCATGCTGAGCAAATAATCCAGTCCGAAAAGCTGGACTATATGAAAAAGAACAAGGCATCAAGATGGGAGGAAGATGCATTAACAACTTGGGTTATGCAGATTATACAACTTGGCTTGTTGAAAGTGAAGAGGACTTGAGGCACTTACCGATGAAGATCAAAGATCACAGCCTTCAGTATGGATTACACCTCAACATAAAGAAAATAAAAATCCTCACAACTGGACCAATAAGCAACAGCATGATAAATAGAGAAAAGAGTGAAGTTGTCAAGATTTCATTTTACTTGGATCCACTATCAACATCCATGGAAGCAGCATTAAGGAAATCAAACAATGCATTGCACTGGGCAAATTTGCTGCAAAAGTCCTCTTTTAAAGTGTTGAAAAGCAAAGATGTCACATTGAAGACTAAGGTGCGCCTGACCCAAGCCATGGTGTTTTCAATTGCCTCATCTGCGTGCAAAACCTGGACAATGAATAGGAAAGACTGAAGGAGAATAGCTGCCTTTGAACTGTGGTGTTAGCAAAGAATATTGAACACACCATGGACTTCCAAAAGAATGAAAAAATCTGTCTTGGAAGAAGTACAACCAGAATGCTCCTTAGAAGCAGGGATGGTGAGACCGTGTCTCACATACTATGGACATGTTATCAGGAGGGATCACTCCCTGGAGAAGGACATCATGCTTGGTAAAGTAGAGAGTCAGCGAAAAAGAGGAAGACCCTCTTTTGACACAGTGGCTACAGCAATGGGCTTGAGCATGACAGCTATTGTGAGGATCGTGCAGGACTGGACAGTGTTTTGTTCTATTTTACATAGGGTTGCTATGAGTTGGAACCAACTCGATGGCACCAAACAGTAACAACAAGTTCTCTCATGTGAATTACTTTATTTAATCCCCTCATGGCCAAGATGCCAAAGAAAACAATTAACTTTCACTTGAAGAATTCATTATTTTTTAAAATTCATCTTCAGTTTTCACTTTGACTGGTTAGTGTTTAATCTCCACTATACGTTCGGGTGGCACGGTGGGTAACAGCTTGGCTGCTAACCAAAATCAAATCCACCAGTCGTTCCTTGGAAACCCTATGAAAACAGTTCTACCCTGTCCTACAGAGTCTCTATGAGTCATAATTGACTTGATGGCAGCGGGTTTTTTTGTTGTTTGCTTGTTTGTTTTTTAAATGCATTCAGGTCCTGCTAGCAACAAATTCAAAATAATTGAAGGGATTGGAAACTCCTAACTAACTTGCTGTTCCAATTTCACAATTCCAATTTAATATCTCTGTGTGTATGTAACTAATAAGTAAGTGGTTCCGTAATGTGTTAGAAAGAATTTGTTCTACAAGGTAGAAAGCCCATGTTGTCCTCCCAGGTCCGTTTTTCCTAATGTGTGACCTTAAAGATGTAATTCAATACATTTGAGATTTTCTTATATACATTGTTGTTCCCTTATTCGATAAATGGATTATGTTATCACAGAGACTCCTTTAACTTTAAAAATCTGGGACTTAAAAACTAACTTTGTCCTTTTAAAATCAGTTACTTTATCAAAGGGAACTATTTGGTCTACCTGTGAGGACATAAGGTATACACAATGAAATTATAAGCTATTATTTGGTCTGTCTGGAAAACATATAATAGAGATAGGAACTTGAAAACACTTGGGTTGAGTGTAGCCCATAATTATATTTTGTTTGGGTAGCAGAGATTTACAAAACAATTTTAAATAATTGTCAATATTTCAGAGATGTGAGATTCTGCACCAAAATAAGATTTAGATTTAAGGTTTCCCTCTCTCTCTCTCTGTGTCTCACACACACACACACACACACGCCAACAACAACAATAACAACCAGAAAATCTAGTAACTATCTGCTGAAAAAGGAACCCTGGTGCACAGTGGTGAAGTGCTTGATTGTTCACCGGAAGGTTGGCAGCTCAAACCCACCAGGCACTCTTCTGAAGAACGATGAGGCAATCTCCTTCCATACAGATACAGCCTCGGAAACCCTAAGGAGCTGTTCTAATCTGTCCTATAGGGTCTCGATCAGTCCAAATGGACCCAATGACAATGGATTTGTCTGGTTATCTACTGAAAGCCTTCCCTACCATATCTTATTATTTAATACTAAAACCACTCATTCATTTATTTGTCATTCCCCTACAGGTGTTAGGCTGAAAACCAAGTATTATGTTTAAAAAAAAAAAAAAAAAAAATAGTTGCCATTGAGTCATTTGTGACTCATGGCAACCTCATGTGTGTCAGAGTAGAACTGAGCTCTGTAGGGTTTTCAGTAGATGATTTTTCAGAAGTAGATCACCAGGCTCTTCTTCTGAAGTGCCTCTGGGTGGACTTGAACCTCCAACCTTTCAGTTAGTAACTGAATGTTTTATTTATTTGCACCACCCAGGAACTCCATTTGAAAAAATAAGGTCCCCTCAAAATCAAATGCAGTGTTTTCTTATTGAACCTTTCAAGAATAAGCAGAGATGATTTAAGCTATTAGACAAACTCATTACTACCTTAAATTATGGCCTTAAGGAGGAATTAATATAAGATACATTGTACATTATAACAACAACAAAAACTTTGTTTAGTGTACAGTGACCTCTGAATTAGTAGCATTCCCAATAGGAAATTTCTAAATATAGATTTTAAATGATATGTCTAGCTAAATGAGCATGAAGAGTTTATAAATCATAATGCCTCTCCCTAAAAAGAAATTATTTTTTTTAATCAACAGAGAGAGTTGCTACATTGACTCAACTGTGACTCAGTAATGTAAGCTTTCTTGCACTAAATCTGTAGAAACTTTAATCAGTTGTTATTGAGTTGATTCTGATTCATGGCAACACCATGTGCATCAGAGTAGAACTGTGGTCCATATTATTTGGTATTATCGATACTAACGATGTTGATTGCCTTAAGAGTTGCGCATATTGTCTTCTGATCTAGTGTTCTGCTTTATTTATGCATCTGAATGTATTGAAGAGGAAGACTGAGAAAGGGGATATCTAATATAGATGCTTTAAGTAATTTTGTTATCAACTGGACTCTAGCTGTAGATAACTCTAATTTGTCTAGCAATGCTCCAGTCTATATTATCAAGTACAATAAAAGTTTGTTATGTCAATTAATTAAACCAACTCACACTTCATTAATGGTGTTTTCTCATGCCTAGAAAAATAATTTTGAATTTTTCTTGAAAAGAATAATTGATGTGAAAAATGAACTCACTGAAATGTTCACATGTCAAGAGGAAATCATTATTAGTATACCATTTTTCATCCTGAGAACATAAATGTCAGAATAATTTGTTCTGTAAATTAGACTTTTGTCTAATTCTCCTTTCAAAATGCAATTAATACTTGATAGCTTAATATAGGAGTGGGAAGAAAACTTGTATTATTTGTGGTATATCTCTTGCTCCATTGTTTTACCTGTAATTTTCATTGATGTCAACAGAGTTATGAATTTACCGAAGTGGGAGAAGAAACTAAAATGTATTCACTTACTAAGTGTTCCAGAGCTTGAAGATAATAATCTTCTGAATTCATTAACTTTTCCCTCTCTCCATAGGTTTTAAGCAGTTTACAACAAACTGTAACAATATGGTTAATTTATAAAGAAGCCATAGGTAAATCAGAGATTATGAATAGATGTGAATATAATTTTGTCAGCATTAATATACTTCCTGGGATTAAATTTACCAGTTTGCTTTTGAGATTCTTGATGACAGGGCAACCAGAAACTGCAATGATACTAATAGCTCTTTCTCTTGGAAAGAATGAGGCATATCATATGTTTCGGGTAGAGAAGGATTTTCCTGTGAGGAATTCTAAATAAAATGTTTGAGATGTACTTTTCTTAGCAGGATTCAACATTTAGCTCTGGTTCATAGAATTATTTCCATTTTCATTTGATGCTCCTAAAAAACAATGAATTACTTAAACATCCCCAAAAGCCCACTTCTATTTATCAGGAGTTTTTGTGAAGATACTTTTGTTTTTTGTAGTACTTATTAAGCTATCACAGTAATACTGAAATGGAGACAGGATCAGGTAATCTCAAAAATTCATTATGTCCTTGTTTATCTACTTGTCAAGAGGATAGCAACATAGAAGAAAGTACAAAAAAAAATTATTTAATGCTGTAAAAACATTTGGAAATAAAATATATCTGCCTGTCATGGATTGAATTGTGTCCCCCCAAAACATCTGTCAACTTGGCTAGGTCATTATTCCCTGTATTGTATGATTGTCTACCATTTTATCATCAGATGTGATTTCCCTATGTGTTGTAAACTCTATTAGTATGATGTAATAAGACGGATTAGTGGCAGTTATGTTGATGAGGTCTACAAGATTAGATAGCATCTTAAGTCAATCTCTTTTGAGATATAAAAGAAACAAGCAGAGAAACATGTGAACCTCATACCACCAAGAAAGCAATGCCAGGAGCAGAGTGCGTCCTTTGGACCTGAGGTTCCTGCACAGAGAAGCTCCAGACCAAGGGAAGACTGATGACACAGATCTTCCTCCAGAGCCAACAGAGAAAGAGTTCCTGTGGAGCTGACACCCTGAATTTGGATTTGTAGCCTACTGGACTGTGAGAGAATAAACTTCTCCTTGTTAAAGCCATGCACTTGCGGTATTTCTACTATAGCAGCACTAGATGACTAAGACACTGCCTTATGGAAAACAGACTGTTGTAGAATGCTTTTTGTTTGGAGCACTTTTCACTTTTCAAATAATTATAATATTTGCATCTATAAAGATATATTTGGAGGTGCTAATTGGTATTTATTAAAAGATAACTCAATAAGCGGACAGAATAGCATTAAAATTACAAAAGAATGATTTAATGCTGAGTTAAAATACATGGCAGGAAGTGCAATGAAAATAAAAAGGCAAACACATATGTATGAGGTGTGAAGATTAAGCATTAGTCAGAGAAAAGGTGTTAATAAGCCCAAAGCAGAAGAAAACAGTGCATTTGTACATAGTAAACACCTACTCACATTGTATTGTTAGGCGGCATTGTATCTGATCATTATTTCCATAATACTTCTTATAATGAATGCAGAAGAGAAGAATAATAAATGAAAACATCTATTCATACTTATTATGTATCAAGCACTTTTCTGGTGAGTTACATGAAATTAACACACTTATCCTCAAACATACCTATGAATTGGGCCCTGTAATTCTCATTTAATACATAAAAGAACTTAGGCACAGAGAGGGTAAACCACTTGTTCAAGATCCCACAAATAGAAAGTGATAGAGACTGAATTTGAAATAAGGATGTCTGATTTCAGAGCCTGAGCTCTTATGTACAATGTTACACAGGTTTCTCAAGTAACCTTCCCGGTCAGACATTGTAGTCCATATGTGTATCATGTGTTCTTATTAATATTCACAACAATTCTGCCAATTTCACATTCCTGTCAGTATTTTATGGAAGAAGAAATTGAATATGAGCCCTTTCGATTTATCTAGCATGTCATAAACCCTGCTAGATATGCCATGAACCCAACTTCTAACAGAATAACCATGGAAGGTATATCCAACTTTCTACGCCCACTTAGAGACAAAAACAAAAACAAAAATCCCTATAAAACAGATTTCATCTGCTATTTCTAATCTGGACTAATCAGAGAAATTGTCAGCCCTAGAAAAATAGGTTCTTCTCCCTTTGAGCTCTCATAGCTATAGCAATTCTGTATATACTACAAGCCTAGCGCTGAATCTGAATTGCAATGGTTCATTTATGAGTCTGTTGTCTGTTAAAAATCTTGGAAAGGACTATACTTTTTCAAATCATATGTTTCAGATTATAGTACAATGCCTTGTACATAAAATACTCTACAGCAATGTTTAGTTATAAAACTAGCTAAACAAATTAATGAATAACAACCTCTGGGGCCAATAGATCTTTAAAAAACAAAATTAAATAAAAGAAACACTTTCTCCATGATGGTCTTCTTGGGTGTATTAGGTGATACTTTTATATCATATTATCAAAAGGTAAGATTGCATAAGCCAGACTGTATTCCTAATGAACAAACTAAGTCCAAGCCATAGTGTTTGCAAAAGATCCCACCAAGATCAGGTAACCACCTGGTTATAGCTTAGGCAATAAAAATTAAAGCAAAGCTGTCTTGTCACAACCTAAAGGAACTATAAATGGGAGAGGATGGATATAAAGTAAAGAAAGTGTGCAATTTTCATGGATAAATAGTTTACTAACCGTATGGAAGAGTCATTTGGAAAAAAAAAAATTGTCTAAGTGACTGCATACTAAAGTTGAACAATATTGTGGAATATCAACATCTCTTTGGAAATGTATTTGAAATATCCTTATATACAGGATTTCAGGAGAGAACTATGCAGTGAATGATGACTAATGTGGTTTCCAATATAAGTTTTGGGTAATTTTTATTCATTCACTTATTCAGCAAACATTTAACTGAGAAATTGCTTAGTCCTAGGAATCATTAAAAGTACTAGGTATACAAAATAGGAACAACAACAAAAAATAATGCATCATGGTCATAATTCTAGTGATGGGAGATAGATAATTAAATATACAAATCAGTAAAATATTTGTATGTCAGATCATGATAGATAATCTGGAAAGAAATAAAGTAGGGGAAAGGGAAAGGAAGTTTTGGATATGAAAGATGATTCCAGTGTAAATAGGGTGTTCAGAGAAGACTTCAGTGAGGATATTTTTGAGCAAACCAGGGCAAAAAGAGAAAGCTAGCAATGTAGATATTTGAGAAAGACCTACCAGGTGTAAATATTAGCAAGTGCAAAAGTTCTGAAATAAAACCATGGTATGTTTGAGGGCAAGAAAGAAGACCAGAATGGCTGGAGTACAGTGAACTAGTGGAAGAAAATTGGATGAGCTCATAGAGAAAATAGAAGCTAAATTCAGTAAGTAACCGGAAAAAAAAAAAATGGGCAAGGAGCAGGCCTGCAAGCCATGCTCTCCGTTTACAGTGGAACACCTGTGGGGAAATAAGAAGGTAAACCAGTCAAATATTACTATAAGTATGCTAATAAACCTCCTGGCAAACAAACTATCTGTATTTTGTAGCAAGAGGGTCCTTGTCCCTGGAATGCTTTCAACAGGGTATATCTGGTCTGCCTAGATTCTATAGGATTAAAAAAAAAAACCTTGAAATTGATGGATTTATGGGACATATTTCTAGAAAAAATGTCAAGAATCTGAGAATAAAGTTGAGATATTTTAAGACCAAAAGAGAAACCTCAGAGTAAATAATGTAACTACATATATTACTTAGAGATTTTATATGCTAATCTGGACTGGTGCACATTCTGATGCAGTAAGACAACACATCAGAAATTGTGTTAACAGTCCTACACTTTTTCTGTGCCTCATGATTAGGTTTATACTTAAAAGTATTAATTAAGCACTCTGGAGTTAAGAGATAATGGTGACTTGGGATCAAAGTTTTAGTTGTGAATGTGGTCAGAAGTGATTGGTTTTTCAATGCAGTGCATAGTATACATCAGGGAAGTCAGGACTCAGACTATGGCTCATCAGGAGTTTTTAAGGACCAATGGTTAGGTGAACAATACAACAATTCCAGAAGCATACGGATTGATAATGGCCAGATAGCCAACTCATAAAGCTCACAGTGACATATAATGTCTGGAAAAAAGTTAATACAAGAAAACTTGGATAACTTTTTAAGATCTATATTACAGTAGGGCTCAAATAGTAGCATTAATAGAAGATGATATGAAAATGAATTCTGACCCTAGGATAAGCTAGTTTCTCTTTCCCAGGTTCTGTGTATAGAGGAACGGCATGGGGTAGGTGTGAGACTAAACTTAGAAGAACCAAATCCAGTGGCATCACTGAGATTGGTGTCATCCTCCCATGGACCTCCTCCTGTACCAGACCATACAGAATCCTTTTGTTGTTGTTAGGTACCTTTGAGTTGATTCCGACTGATAGCGACCCTGTGTACAACAGAACAAAACACTGCCCGGTCCTGTGTCGTCCTCGTAATCGCTTTTATGCTTGAGTCCATTGTTGCAGCCACTGTATCAATCCATCTGGTTGAGGGTCTTTCTCTTTTTTTCAGTAAAAAATAGGAAGAACTTCAATGAGATGGAGTGACAAACTGGCTGCAACAATGGGCTCAAGTATAACAACCATTGTGAAGATGGCATAGGACTGGGCACTGTTTTGCTCTGTTGTACACAGGGTCGCTATCAGTCGGAACCGACTTGACATCACCTAACAACAACAAATGGTATATTCAATATTCTTCATCAAAACCACAATTCAAAAGTATCAATTCTTCTTTGCTCTTCCTTATTCATTGTCCAGCTTTCACATGCATATGAGGTGATTAAAAATACCCTGGCTTGGGTTAAGCTCACCTTAGTCCTCAAAGTGACATCTTTGCTTCTTAACATTTTAAAGAGGTCTTTTGCAGCAAATTTGCCTCATGCAATATGTTGTTTGATTTCTTGACTGCTGCTTCCATGGACATTGATAGTGGATTCAAGTAAAGTGAAATCCTTGACAACTTCAGTCTTTTCTCTGTTTATCATGATGTTGCTTATTGGCCCAGTTGTGAGAATTTTTGTTTTCTTTATGTTGAGGTGTAATCCATACTGAAGGCTGTATTCTTTGGTCTTCATCAGTAAGTGCTTCAAGTCCTCTTCACTTTCAGCAAGCAAGGTTGTGTCATCAGCATAGCACAGGTTGTTAATGAGTCTTCCTCCAATCCCCATGCCACATGCTTCTTAATATAGTCCAGCTTCTTGAATTATTTGCTCAGCATACAGATCGAATAAGCATGATAAAAGGATACAACCCTTACACACACCTTTCCTGATTTTAAACCACACAGTATCCCTTAGTTCTGTTTGAATGGCTACCTCTTGGTCTATGTCCAGTTTCCTCATGAGCACAATTAAGTGTTCTGGAATTCCCATTGTTCAAAATTTGTTATGATCCACACATTAGATTGCCTTTCCATAGTCAATAAAACACACGTAAACATCTTTCCGGTATTCTCTGCTTTCAGCCAAGATCCATCTTCGTTCAGCAATGATATCCCTTGTTCCACTTCCTCTTCTGAATCCGGCTTGAATTTCTGGCAGTTCCCTGTCGATGTACTGCAGCAACCGTTTTTGAGTTATCTTCAGCAAAATTTTACTTGTGTGTGATATTAAAGATATTGTTCGATAGTTTCCACATTGTATTGTATCACCTTTCTTCGCAATGAGCACAAATATGGATCTCTTGCCGTCATTTGACCAGCTAACTGTCTTCCAAATTTCTTCACATAATTGAATGAGTGCTTCCAGGGTTGCATCCATTTGTTGAAATATCTCAGTTGGTATTCTGTCAATTCCTGGAGCCTTGTTTTTCACCAGTGTCTTCACTGCAGCTTGAACTTCTTCCTTCAGTACCATCAATTCTTGATCGTATGCTGCCTCCTGAAATGGATGAACATGACCAATTCTTTGTGATAGAGTGACTCTGCGTATTCCTTACATCTTCTTTTGATGCTTCCTATGTCATTCAATGTTTTGGCCATTGAATCCTTCAAAGTTGCAACTGGAGGCTTGAATTTTTTTCTTCAGTTCTTTCAGCTTGAGAAATGCTGAGCATGTTCTTCCCCTTTGGTTTTCCAACTCCAGGTTTTGTCACATTTCAAATCCTTAATATTGTTTTTTATCAATTTTAATCATGAAGTAATGTATCAAAGTACAGTTTTTTTAATCGG
Organism: Dugong dugon; assembly: GCA_030035585.1. Lineage (NCBI taxonomy): Eukaryota > Metazoa > Chordata > Mammalia > Sirenia > Dugongidae > Dugong > Dugong dugon. The sequence continues at coordinate 51,591,287 of CM057465.1, forward strand.
TGGTTTTCTTTTGGTGGTTGGGGCATGGTTTGTGTGTCTTTTAAATTATTTTCTCTTGTCTAATAGGACCCAACAATTTCCCCTTTTGCTTCTTTTTCCCTTTGCCACTCAACCTCTGTAACTTAAGCTATACAAAAAGCAAAGCCTTTCAATGACTACCACATGAAATAAAATGCACTTTCACATTTCTTTTCCAAATAAGTGTTCTAATGTTGTATGCCCCTTTACCAACATTTTCACACTTAAGTTAGACTTCCATTTTTTGGTAGCTTTTTAGATCAGTCTTAGGCCTGCCTTTCTTTTCCCTTTTGTGCTGTTTGTCCTGCACTGCCTGGGCTTTCCGTGAAGGCTTACAGTGAGAGAGTGAGAGACAGTCAACTAGCTTTGGTGTTTACTTTTTCTGCTTACAGGTAATATGAAGTTTGTGTGTTCTCTTTCTTTCAGTTATGCAGTGGGTGTGGGATTTGCTTTATTTTTTATTCTTGTTATTTATCACTTTTTGAAGGATATGTTGGAAGATTTGAATTAAACAGTTAGCATTACTTTGGCTACCAACTATAAGAGGGTAAAATGGGAGAATGTGATAGAATGAATAAGGCCCACCCCTCCCTGAAAGATGTCAAGTCATAATCCTTGGAAGCTATAATGTTACATTGTAAGGAAAAAGGATCTTTGCAGATGTGATTAAGTTGAGGGTCACAAGAGGGAAAGATTATCTTGGATTATCCAGGTGAGCCATAAATGCAATCACAAGTGTTTTTATATAAGAGAAGCAGAGAGAGATCTGACACAAGGAGGAGAAGGCCATGTGAAGACAAAGCAGAGAGAGATTTGAATATGCTGGCTTTGAGACTGAGTGATGCAACCACAAGCCAATAAATGCCACCCATCACCTGATGCTGGAAAAAGCAGGCAATGAGTTCTCCCCTACAGCATCTAGATGGACTGCAGCCCAGTTGACATCTTAATTTTGGCCCAGTCATATTGAGTTAAAGGAGCCCCAGTGGTGTAGCAGTTAAAGTGCTCGAATGCTAACTGAAAGTTTTGTGGTTTGAATCCACCAGCCTTCCCACAGGAGAAAGATGTGGCAGTCTGCTTCCATTAAGATTTAAAGTCTGGGAAACACTATGGGGCAGTTCTACTCTGTCCTGTACGGTCACTATGAATCAGAATCGACTCAGTGGCAACCGTTTAATTTTTTGGTTTGGTTATACTGAGTCAGGATGTCTGGCCTCAAGTACCATGGAATAATAAACTACTGTTGTCTTAAACCACTCACTGTATGGCAATATGTTACAATAGCCACAAGAAACTAATATGGAGAGGTTTTTCTTATTTAATTACCTTTATTGGCATTTCTCAAGCTGAAAGAACTAAAGGGAAAATTCAAGACTTGAGTTACAATATTGATGGATTCTATGGGCACAATGACATAGAAAGCATAAAAGAAGATGGAAGAAATACAAAATATCATTATACCATTGTTCAACCATTTCAAACGGTAGCATATCACCAAGAACCACTGATACCGAATGAAGAAGTTCAACCCACCCTGAAGGCATTGGTGAAAAATAAGGCTTCAGGAATTGACAGAAAACCAATGGTGATACTTCAGCAAAGGATTGCAACACTGAAAGCACTTACTCATCTGTGTCAAGAAATATTGAAGACAGCTACCGGGCCAACCGATTGGAAAAGATCCATATTCATACTTATCCCAAAAAAAGGTGATCGAACACAGTGTGAAAATTACTGAAAAATATCTTTAAAATCACATACTAGCAAAATTATGCTGAGGATAATTCAGAAACAGCTGCAGCCATACATCGTCAAAGAACTGTCAGAAGTGTAAGCCAGATTCAGAAGAGGACATGGAATGAGAGATATTGCTGATGTGAGATGGATCTTGGCTGAATGCAGAGAATACCAGAAAGATGTTTACTGTGTTAATCAACTACAGAAAAGCATTAGACTGTGTGGATCATAAAAAATTATAGATAACGTTACTGATAATGGGAATTCCAGAACACTTAATTGTGCTCAAGTGGCACTTGTACATAGATCAAGAGGCAGTTGTTAAAATAGAATAAGCGAATACTGCATGGTTTAAAATTGGAAAAGGTGTGTGACAGGATTGTATCCTTTCACCTTACTTAGCCTGTATGTTTAGCAAATCTGAGAAGCTGGATTATGTGAAGAAAAATGTGGCATCAGGATTGGAGGAAGACTAATTAAGAACCTGAGATACACAGATGACACAACCTTGCTTGCCAAAAATGAAAATGGCTTGAAGCAATTACTAAGGAAGTTAAGACTACAGCCTTCAGTAAGATTACACTTGAACGTGAAGAAAACAGCAGTCCTCACAACTGGGTCCATAAAAAACATCATGTGAAACAGTGAAGAAACTGAAATTGTGAGAGATTTTGTTACCAGGAGAAAACCCCAGGTTCTTGCTCAGCATGACTCCTATTGGCCAGTAAATGACAGACTGAGGTGGGAAAACAGGTAAGGCACCTTTATTTAATTGTCTGAGGAAAAGGAGTCAGTCAGCAGACCTGCTGCTGCCAAGTCTGCTCCCCAAGGGTGGTCAGACAAGTTACTTTTAAGGTATTTACAAGTACGGGGGTCATACATGTTAAGTCAGCAACATTCTTAATCATACTACACAGGCACAATGGGGTTTACATTTAACCTCCAAGCAAAAGAAGGGAACAAATGCAAAGCTGGGGGTGGAGTGGGGGAAAGGTGGGAGGAAGCCCAGCAAAGGAAACAGGATTTTTAATACAACACTGTGGGGGAGAAGGCAAGCAAAGAAAACAGGATTTTTTTTTTTTTTTTTTGGTACTTTAGATGAAGGTTTACAGAGCAAATAGTTTCTCACTAAACAGTACACATATTCTTTTATGACAATGGTTAACAACCCCATGACATGTCAACACTATTCCTTCTCAAACTTGGGTTCCCTATTACCAGCTTTCCTGTCCCCTCCTGGCTTCTAGTCCTTGTCCCTGGACTATTGTGCTCCATTATTCTCGTTTAGTTTTATGAGGCTGTTTAATCTTTAGCTGAATGGTGAACCTCCAGAGTGACTTCATTACTGAGCTAAAAGGGTGTCTGGGGCCATACTCCTGGGGTTTCTCGAGTCTCTGTCAGGCCAGTAAGTCTGGTCTTTTTTTGTGAGTTAGAATTATGTTCTACATCCTTCTCCAGCTCTGTCCAGAACCCTCTGTTGTGATCCCCGTCAGAGCAGTCAGTGGTGGTAGCCGGGCACCATTTAGTTGTACCGGACTCAGTCTGGTGAAGGGTACGGTAGTTGTGCTCCATTAGTCTTTTGGACTAATCTTTTCCTTGTATCTTGTTTTCTTCATTCTCCCTTGCTCCCGAAGGGGTGAGAACAGTGGAGTATCTTAGATGGCTGCTCACAGGCTGTTAAGACCCCAGACGTGCTACTCACCAAGGTAGAATGTAGAATATTGTCTTTATAAACTGTGTTATGACAATTGAGCTAGATGATCCCCAAGACCATAGTCCCCACAGCCCTCCGCCCAGCAATTCAGTCCCTCAGGGAGTTTGAATATGTCTATGGAGCTTCCATGACCTTTCCTTGTCCAAGGTATGCTGGCTTCCCCAGTATTGTGTACTGTCTTACCCTTCACCAAAGTTACCACTTATCTATCTTCTATTTAGTTTTTCCCCCCTTCACCCTTCCCATCCCTGGTAACCAACAAAAATTGTTTCTTTTTGTGTGTAAACTTTTTCATGAGTTTTCACAGTAGTGGTCTCATGCAATATTTATCCTTTTGTGATTGACTTATTTCACTCAGCACAATGTCCTCCAGTTTCATCCATGTTATGAGATGCTTCACAGATTCATCGTTGTTCTTTATCATTGCATAATACTCCATAGTGTGTATGTACCATAGTTTGTTTATCCATTCATCTGTTGATGGGCATCTAGGTTGTTTCCATCTTTTCGCTATTGTGAACTATGCTGCAATGAATGTGGGTGTGTATATGCCTACTCTTGTGAAGGCTGTTATTTCTAGGATATATTCCTAGGAGTGGGATTGCTGGATCGTATGGTATGTCTATTTCTAGCTTTCTGAGGAAGTGCCATATCATTTTCCAAAATGTTTCTATCATTTTGCATTCCCATCAACAGTGCGTAAGAGGTCTGATCTCCCCACAGCCTCTCCAACATTTGTTATTTCCAGTTGTTTTGATTAGTGCCAGTAATGCCGGGGTGAGATGGTATCTCATTGTCGTTTTAATTTGCATTTGTCTAATGGCTAGTGATCGTGAGCATTTCCTCATGTGTCTGTTGGCTGCTTGAATGTCTTCTTTGGTGAAGTGTCTGTTCATTTCCTTTGCTCATTTTTTATTGAATTGTTTGTCTTTTTGTTGTAGAGGTGTTAGATTTTCTTGTAGATTTTAGAGATTAGACCATTGTCTGACTTGTAATGTACAAATTTTTTTCCCCAGTCTGTAGGTTCTCTTTTCACTCTTTTGGTGAAGTCTTTTGATGAGCATTACATGTTTAATTTTTAGAAGATTCCAGTTATCTAGCTTATCTTCTTGAGTTTGTGTGTTGTTGGTTATGGTTTGTATCCTGTTAATGCCATGTATTAGGGCCTTTGGCATTGATGTTATTTTTTTTTTCTATGAACTTTATAGTTTTGGGCTTTATATTTAGGTCTTTGATCCATTTTGAATGGACATCCAGTTTTGCTAGCACCATTTGTTAAAAAGACTGTCTTTTTCCCCATTTGATGGATTTTGGACCCTTGTCAAAGATCAGGTGACTGTAGGTGGATGAATTTACATTTGTGTTCTCAATTCTATTCCATTGGTCAATGTCTCTGTCGTTGTACCAGTACCAGGCTGTTTTGACTATTGTAGCTGTATAGTAGGATCAGAGGTCAGGTAGTGTGAGTTTATTCTTCCTCTTCAATGGTGCTTTACTTATCCAGGGTTTCTTCCCTTTCCATATAAAGTTAATGATTAGTTTTTCCATCTCTTTAGAGAATGTTGTTGGTATTTGGATCGAGATTGCATTGTATTTGTAAATCGCTTTGGGTAGAATTGTTGTTTTCACAATTTTGAGTATACCTATGCATGAGCATGGTAAGTTTTTCCATTTATGTAGATCCATTTGGGTTTCTTGCAGTAGTATTTTGTAGTTTTCTTTGTATAGGTATTTTACATCCCTGGTTAGATTTATTCTTAAGTTTTTTTTTTTTTTTTTTAGGGGCTATTATCAATGGTATTGTTTTCTGATTTCCTTTTCATCGTTCTCCTTATTGATGTATTGGAATCTAACTGATTCTTCTATGTTTATCTTGTATCCTGCTACTCTGCTGAATCTTTCTATTAGTTCCAGTAGATTTCTCATGGAGTGTTTAGGACTTTCTATGTATAGTATCATATCATCCTCAAACAGGGACAGTTTAACTTCATTACCAATTTGGATACTCTTTATTTCTTTTTCTTCCCATGTAGCTCTAGCTAGGACTTTCAGCTCAATGTTAAATAGGAGTGGTGATAAAGGGCATCCTTGTCTTGTTCCTATTCTCAAGGGGAATGGAAAACAGAGTTTTTAATATATCACTGAGGGGACTCTGTCTCAATTTCATTCCACTGAGATTAACAATTAATGCCCATGGAAGCAGCAGTTAAGAAATCAAACGATGTATTGCATTGGGCAAATCTGCTGCAAAAGACCTCTTTATGATCTTAAAAACCAAAGATATCATTTTGATGACTAAGGTGTGCCTGATCCAAGCTATGGTACTTTCAATCGCCTGATACACATGTGAGAAAGCTGGGCAATGAAAAAGGAAGACTGAAGAAAAATTGATGCATTCAAACTGTGTTGTTGGTGAAAAATATTGAATATACTGTGGCCTGACAGAAGAATTATGAAATATGTCTTGGAAGAGGTTCAACCAGAGTGCTCCTTATAAGTGAGGACAACAAGACTTCAACACATTTACTTTGGATGTGTCATCAGGCGGGATCAATTGCTGGAGAAAGGTATCATGCTTGGTAAAGTAGAGGGTCAGGGAAAAAAGGAAGATTCTCAATGAGATGGGCTGCAACAATGGGCTTTAACATAGCAACATTTAGTTCTTTTATACACAGGGTTGCTATGAGTCGAGGTTAACTTACTTGACGGCAGCTGGTAACAGCAAAGCTTAAAGATAGCAACATGTAATTATATCAGAAAAAGGGAAAACTTAAAACTTAACATCAGCTATCTCCCTACCTAAAGACCGCCACACATTTCCACACAAAAGACAGTTACCAGTGACAATTTTTCTCTTTCACCCACATGTTGGCATCATGTTACAGGGACCCTGTCCCATGAGATGATAGAGGATCGATATAAATTTGAAGGATGTCGAATTAATGTATTATCTTCTGGTATATTCTCTAACTTCTATTTCTATACTTCAACATCATGTCACTGATTATGCAGGAGTCAAAGAAAAACAAATAAAAAGAGTTTATATCATACCAACCTCTTTAGAGAGGCACCCTCTTACCATGAAGTGAGTTATCAGCATCACTATGCAGAATGCTGAATTTACTAATCTGAAACCCTTGTACTTAGATTATTTTACTGACTCAGGGCTTCTTCAAGTAAATGAGTAATGATGCTTAATAAATTGGCTGATAGTAGAATAAAGCAAAGAGTCTGTCTCAAAATTAAATTCCAATTTCCATTCTTAGAATTAATAAAAATTCAGGAATATTACCATCCAGCTCCAGAGCAACAAACTTCTGTTTCTTTACTTTTTAAATTTTTCATAATATAATTAGTATTTAAGGAAAATATAAGAATAACCAAATTCAACTGAAGCAAAAGCAGAGTCTTATGTGTATATATTATCTCTATTTATTGATGTTTCCATCTGTAAAGAAAATTCCAATAACACAGTGCAAGAAAAATATGTGACTGACACATGCAGTTTATCTATCCAAAAAATAATCTAAGTATAGGGCAGGATATAATCATACAGGGTTTAGTAATGATTTCAATTTAGGTAGTGTTTTGAGTATATCATTTATCACAAAACTCTCCAAATACGTGATAGGACAGGTAATAATACAACAATTTCATAGTTGGATAAAATGAAGTTCAGAATAGTTTAGTGTCTTACCTAAGAGTTTCTAAGGTATGGCTACCTTAAAGCCTGGGTTTCTAATGTTCTTTGCACTTTATAGTTATAATGTCTTTTCATGACAGGTTAAATTTAGCAGTACTAGCATTATGGATTTGTTATAGAAGAGAGGAAATAATTGTAAAACAGTTAACAACTATGAACCAGCTCGACGGCATCTAACACCACCACCACCACCAATGCATTGACTAACATGTTAAAATTATCAGTGATTTTGAAATTGGGCTGCAAGTAGCATTTTCGGAAAATTTGCAATTTTCAAGTTTGCATATAGCCTCTGCATATTTGCTCCTATAAGAAACTATTCGGTATGAACTCATTTTAATAGCAATTCAAGTATGTATAATAATTAGTGTAAGTAGTGTTTTCTTTATTAATACTACAAAGCAATACATTTTATGGTATGAATAATTTTATTTCTAGGTCTAATAGTTTTGCTATACAATGGGTATTCAATGCCTTTTTCATCTTTTCTCACAAAACTTAATAGATCTCAAAATTAGGACTCAAATTTGAATTTCGTGTGAAGACATTTTTGGTTCATTTGTAGAATTATCACCTTCCATGCAGGAGACCGGGTTCATTTACCGGCCAATACACTTCCTACCCACCTACTACCCATTTGTCACTGGAGGCTTGAGTGTTGCTATGATGCTGAACAGGTTTCAGCAGAGCTTCCAGACTGAAACAAGCTAGGAAGAAAGACCTGGTAATCTACTTCTGAAACTCAGTCAGTGAAAACCCTATGGATCACAACAGTCCAATGTGTAACCCATCAATGAGATAGTGCAGAAACTGGCAGTGTTTCATTCTGTCGTGTATGGGGTTGACATAAGTCGTGGCCTATCTGAAGACAGCTAACAACTCTTAAGAATCTGCAGAAAGCTTTTTCCTGTTTTTTCTTTGCTTAGCAAGACAGAAAACACATATAAAAACACTATGTACTTAGCAATTTACATCTTTGCTGTGATTCAGTGACATTAAGTGTGAATTGATGTTTCTCTTCCTGAGGTGTAAAATACCAGGCCGGAAAGTAGTGTTTTGCCAATTGTATTGTGAGATGTAGCAGAATGCAATAGTGGATATTTTAATTCTTGACATTCTCTTCCCTCCTTTTTAAGCATTTCTAAACAAATAAGAAACAAAATCACAGTAGCTATTGCATGTCTGAATGAGATATATGTTCTTACTCATATTCTTGTTGCCAAAGATGGAAACTTTTTTTTCTTTTTCTTTTTGGTTTTATGTTAGTTTATTTCATTTATTTATTTATTTATTTTTTTGAAGAAATAAACTGTAGCCTTACCTGTCTGGTCTGAGATTAAACCAAAAAAATCTGCATTTTTTTTCTGAAAATGAGAAAATCCATTCCTTTTTCCTTTATTCATTCAATCATTCACTTAATTTTCCATACTTCATTCAATTACCACTTCACAATTGCCCACATTGTGCTAGACAGTGGTCAAGATGCTAAAAATAGAAATAAATAAGGCATTATTCCTGTCCCTAAGGAACTAAGAATTTCTTATGGGTAGCTGATAAGGGAACCTCATTTTATCACGTAGAAGGAAGTGCCACATCAGATGTATGTTTAGATGGTTCAGGGAAAGTTTCCCAGAAGAAGTGCTGTTTGACATTTCCCTAGGAGTCTTGATTTTGTCATCGGCACCACCTGAGGCTTATTCTGTAGGCCATCTCAGCTCAGAAAATTCCTCCCTCAACAAGGTTGATATCTTTTATTTTTCTATTTCAGCAGAAATTTTTTTTCTCCAATATTAAAGATTTAAGATGATGCGTAAGAATTAGAATTGAGAGGTTGAATTACTAATGTAATGCATTCCTGCCTACCCATGTTCCAAGATGTGTTTAAATAAGGGAGATGGGGCAGGCTCCCATCTAAATGACTATCTATTTCGTGCTATTTTATTTTGTTCAATTATTTGGTAAATGTTTTTATACATGGTCAATAGAAAAGGTAGTTTAGCAATAGCAGTGTTCATTACAAAATATTGTTGCATTTACATCTCAAAATCACTGCAAAATAATTGATTTTAGAAACTGATATCTACCATTTGAATTAATCATTGTAATGGAGATTTTTTTTTTTATCTTGGAAATTTTATACTAATTATTGTCCCTGGTTTGAAAGCTTCTTGAGTAAAAAGAGGAATTCAGTTCCAGATACAAAGTGTTTCACTTATCCTTGGTTATAATGTTCACATTGCCCTCATTAGCCATCCTACACAAACAATCTCCAGTACCTTGTTCAACATCTTTGCTCATCTCTTCTAGAGAAGATAGAGGAAACCAGGTAAAAAATACCTCACTTTTTTGCTGTCCACATCTACAGGCATTAACTGCATATCCTCACTTTCTTCTAATCTCTAATCATAAATTATTCCTCATCTCCTATTGAAGTTAACTCCCTCAATATAGGCTTAGGTCTTACCCTCCTCTTACTCTTGGGGCTTTGCTATCTCAATTATCCCTTCTTCCTGCAGAATCTTCAAGCGTTTTCTCTCCTGAGTCTTTCCCTTTAGCATGTAAACATATTTACATCTTTTCTATTCCAACCAGAAAGCAAAATTAAAAGTTCCTTATCCCTAAATACCTTCCTCAAGTTACAATCCAATTTCTTCCCTTACATTCTCACAAAGCTTGTTTACTTTTGTTATGTCTGCTTCTTCACTTCTAGTCATGTTTCAACCTTTCACAATGTTGCTAAAGATGACCAACATATTGTCAAACCTAATATTACAGAAATAAAACTCTCTCTTACATTTGACGCTTTTGATCACTCTCTCCATTAATGTGTTTTTCCTTTTTGAAAATCCATTTACTTGACTTTCATGACTGCTTCATCTGAACCACTATAGTAATCTCCCAACTCTTGCTCAGTCTTTTACTTTCACGTGTCCCATCTCCCAAACTAGGGGAGTAATGTAACTAAAATGCAAGTCTTACTATATACATTATATACTGAATCCATTCAGGGATTTTCTGTCACCTGAAAGGTAAAATTCTAATATCTTAAAATGAAAAGACAAGGCCCTCTTGACCTGATCATCACTGTCTAGCCTCAGCTCCTTGTTTTTCTTGTATTTCTGACTCCTAACATTTGGTTCTCCCAGAGTTTCATCCTTGATCTACTATTTTCCTCATTCAGCCACTCTCTGAATGACTTTACTTACACTTAAGGATTCAGCTCTCTGTTAACCACTTCATAGACACCTCAAATTCCCCATGTCAGAGATGAATTAATCCCTTTTAATCTTAATATATTCCTTCTGCTACATTTCATCACTACTGTATTGGTCAAGGCAAATTATTGTTATAACAAACTCCAGATTAAAGACAGTAAATATTTCATAGTCATGCATGTCATAGTTCAGTAGAGGTTTTCCTCTTAGAGTCATACACAGATGATGGCTCCTTCTATCAGGTGCTCTGTCCTCCCTGGGGTCTTGGACTACTCCTCAGTGTCCTTGGTATGCAGATGACTGAAAGGAATAACTCTGAAGATTTTTAAGAGAAAGTATTTAGGAGCCAGGTCCAGAAGTAGCAAGTAACAATTACAAGCATATTCCACTGGCCAGAACCAGCTATAACGCCCACCCTAACTGCAATGCAGGCTGAGGAATGTAGTCTAGCTGTGATCTCCGGAGGGGAAAAAAAAGGGGGCTTTAGTGAACACACAGCATTGTCTCTGTGATAACTGCTGTACACCAAAAAGTTTTTCCTCTTTTACTTCCTAAATATCTCTCACATGTGGTACCACCTCTCTTCTTATCTTAACTAATCTCATTTTCATGAGTCAGACCCTATCATTTCTCAGACGAACCACTGCAATAGCATCCAATATTATTTTTTCCTTATGTCTTGACATCTCTGACCTATCATCTACACTGTTTCAGTAATAATCTATATAAATTGAAAATTTTACATTATAAAACTCTCCTGTTTAAATCCCTTCAGTGACTTCCCTTTGCCTACAGAGTTGAAATATCTTAGAATGGAAAGACAAAGTCCTCCTAACCTAATGTCTGCTTTTCTTGTCAGCCTCAACTCTGGCTACTCCTTGCTTTCCACTTCATGTTTGACCAAGAGCGAAACATTTGTGATACCCTGAAGACACTCCATTCAGTGTCTTTGTTCATTCTATTTCCTCACCAGGAATGTTTTTCTCCTTTCTACTCCAATTTGCCTTTAAGTCTAAAATCAGATATTAGCTCTTCCCTGGTCCCATGACCCCTGAGGACGAATTAAGAGCCTCTCATCAACAAGTGCATAATCTCTGGTACCTATGTCGCTCAGTGATTTACTTAATTGTACACAATAATTGGTGCAGGTATCCAAATAACTCATTAAACTGAGATCGTCAAGATCAGGAGCTCTGTCTTACTTACTTTGCATTCCTAGTTCTAGCAGAATGCTTGGTAGTGATCTATAAAATTGTGTTAAAGGAGTAAACTACACCTAAGCAGAAATTTATCTTCAGTCTTGGTTCCTTTGCCTATGTCCTTCATATGTTACTTACGTCTTGCCATTCTCTTCCATGGGGATACTTCCAAACTTTCCTTAGTCCATTGGCTCAAATTCTGTTTTGTATGGCCAGATAATAAGATAATTATTATTGCCCTATTAAAATTCCCATTTTTGTACCCTGTCCATATGATTGGATAACCTGGCACTACCTGAGTTTCATATGACTTCTGGGCACTATGTTAAAAGCCCAGGGATATTTTTAGTCTATGTAAGCTTTCTGGAATTGGCCCCATAAATCAAGCTAATTTCCAATAGCTCATATCTGTTTTATAGGGTAAGTTCCTGTTTGTTTCTTTCTTCTTCACTCAACCCCAGCAACCACTCTGTACTCATTCAAGTAACCAGTAATGCCCCACAGCCAAAACTGTCCATATTCTAACAATAGACACTTAAAATGTAAGCATTTCTACCACACAGTGGGATCAAAGAATACTCATGATAATAGTACAGAACATTCTAAAGAAATTCACTTTGAGCAACTGAAGAATGCAGCAGCAATCTATCCGGATTTTATGTTCTTCAGTGAATTGTAAAATTATTGGTAACAGTTGGGAACTCTATTTTACAATTAAATCCAAAAAGAATTAAGGAGGAAAGTGCTGTCCACTCAATCTTACTCTATTAAGTTTTGGTCTGATTTCAAAATAGGAGAACCAAGGATTCTTCTTCCAATGTTTTGATTGATAACTTTCAGATTCTGATTCAATACCAAGTACATTAGTTGTACTTGTGATTCATAAAGAGTACATCAATTTTCTTAATTAGTGCTATTGAATTAAGGTAAATTATTGGAAAAAGGGCACACAAATGCATAGCTTAATGCCAGGATTTCTTTTTTCTTTTTTTTTTTTTAATAGTATTTAAAGGTAAACCTCTTGCCATCAAGTCTATCCTGACTAATAAGGATCCTATATGACAGAGAAGAACTGCCTCATAGCGTTTCCAAGGCTGTAAATCTTTATGAAAGCAGACTGCCACATCTTTCTCTCATGGAGCTGCTGGTAGTTTCTAACCACCAACCTTTCTGTTAGCAGTTAAGCACTTAACCACTGTGCAACCAGGGATCCTTGTTTAGCGGTTAGCTAAAGTTTGATGTGTAACTCAATACCATTTCTGATATGCAAAGGGAGAATAGAAAGCTTTAAAATATTTAAATTGGGGGTTATTGAAAAACTATTCTTCATTTTGTGGTTTGATTTTAAGTTGACATTTAAATAGTTCATCTGAGTTTTTTGGTTTTTTTTTTTTTTCTTTTTTCTAAGAGACAAAAAAACTGTATATATGTATATATGTCTTTTACTTCAGATTTGTCTTTGTGAACTTGAAAATCATATTTTCTTAATCCTACTTAAGAACAGATAGAAAATTATACTTTTTGAGATTATGAATTTAATACTAGGTCAGATATAAAAACTAAGTCTAAACTTGGACAAAATTAAGAGTTTGCTTCAATTTAAAAGGCAACAAATCTATTCCCTGGTCAGTATTATAGTTTGATCAGTCCTGTTACTGATCCTAATGTTAGCCATTCTGGGATTTATAAATAGAGCATTCAAAACCAAAATAAACCAAGATGTATTAATTCTATTTTGTACATTTTTAATTACTAAAGATAAATATTCATTCTTGAATTGACTCAGAAAATTAGAATGTAAGGAAAAACATATTGTTTGATCCTACAGCAAAACATCTTATTTCATTAATGATAACATTGTTAGGAAATGATTTATCAACGTCAAGTGTTGTTGAATCTCAAATGACACTAAGAGTTCAGAAAATGTTCCATCATCGTCTGTTTCTGTACCCTCTAAACACACAGGCATACACATGCCAAAATATAGATTTTGCTAGATAGTTGCTTAGAACTCAGAAAACATATTCGTGTAAATTGTCCTGATCTGGCCAACATAAGAACATTTCACTCTTCTACGAGCTGAACTAGAATTAGTTGAGAATCGTTGAGCCTCTGAGTTCGGAGGATCCCAGGAAGGACAGGAAAGGTGGAGATCATGCTGAACCAGCAGAAGTTCTATCCTGAAGGTGAGAATGGAAGTCAGAAGGGGGCCTCCAGGGTTTCTGGTAGCTTCCATAACCACGGCAAGGGGTGGCTTCATGAAAAGGGAGTATCAAACAGAGAACTATGAACGTTATTATTCTTTCCACAGACACTAACTAAATGCTTACCTACAAATCTTCATAAACTTTCTCAGAGTATAACCCAGGTGTCACTTCCTCTGTGAAAGCTTCCCAGAAATACCATCATGAGTTTGAAATAATGTTGATCTCCTATGTATTTCCATAACAAATATATTTCATGAACACTCTTCTTTATAGCATTTATCATATGGAATTAAAATTATATATAATCTCTCCTCACAGACTCTGAGCTTTCTGAAAGTAGAGATTGTGCCTTTTCATCCATTATACCACTGCCAAAGTATATTGAGCCACAGTAGGCATGTGATAAATACATGCTAAATGCAGGACAGTTCAGGAATTGGAGAACAGTGAATGTATGTCAAGCTAAGTAGTTTAAATTTTAAATTTAATCATGGACTTTGAATAAGGGGAAGTCAAAAAACCCAGCATCAAAAATTAAAATTCCTAGTAGGTTCCCAAGCAGATGAAAAAAAGAAAGAAAAAGAAAAAAAAATTCTAGTATCAAAAGAAAGCTATAAAATAAGCTGTAAATTTGATTGTAAGCAGCAATCAATAATTTGCCACAGTGTTAGGGGGATAAAAGGATAAAGCGCAGACTGAGGTGAATACTGTCAGTTACCAGTTGCCAAAGAAATACTGTAAAGTTGATTCCAACTCATGGCAACCCTATGTGTGTCAGAGTAGAACTGTGCTCCATAGAATTTTCAATGGCTGATTTTTCAGAAGTAAATTGCCAGGCCTATCTTCTGAGGCTCCTCTGGGTGCCTCTAACCTCCAACCTTTTAGTTAACAGCCAAGTGCATTAACCATTTGTACCACCCATGCATCTGTTAGTGTGTCTTACTGTGGTGGCTTGCATGTTGCTGTGATCCTGGAAGCTATGCCACCAGTAGTCAGATACCAGCAGGGTCACCCATGGCAGACAGGTTTCAGCTGAGCTTCTGGACTAAGACAAACAAAGAAGGACCCCCGGCAGTCTACTTCTGAAAAGAATTAGCCAGTGAAAACCTTATGAGTAGCAGTGGAATATTGTCTGATATAGTGCCAAAAGATGGAGTTGGAAGGCACTAAAAAGACAGCTGGAGAAGAGCCGCCTACTGAAAGCAGAGTCGACTTTAATGACGTGGAGGGAGTCAAGACTTCAGGATCTTCATTTGCTGATGTGGCAAGACTCAAAATGAGAAGAAACAGCTACAAGCATCCATTAATGATTGGAATGTGGAAAGTACAAAGTATGAATTTAGGAAAACTGGAAATCGTCAAAAATGAAATGGAACACATAAACATCAATATTCTAGGCATCAGCGAGCTGAAATGGACTGGTATGGGCCATTTTGAATTGGACAATCATATGGTCTACTATGCCAGGAATGACAACTTAAAGAGGAATGGCATTACACTCACTGTCAAAAAGAACACTTCAAGATCTGTCCTGAAGTACAACACTGTCAGTGATAGGATAACATCCATAAGCCTCCAAGGAAGACCAGTTAATACCCTGTTATTCAAATTTATAGACCAACCAGTAAGGCTAAAGATGAAGAAATTGAACATATTTACCAGCTTCTGCAGTCTGAAATTGATCGAACATGCAATCAGGATGCATTGATAATTACTGGTGATTGGAATGCGAAAGTTGGAAACGAAGAAGGATCGGTATTTGGAAAACATAGCCTCGGTGATAGAAACAATGGCGGAGATCGCATGACAGAATTTTGCAAGACCAGCGACTTCTTCATTGCAAATAGCTTTCTTCACCAACATAAATGGCGGCTATACTTGTGGACCTTGTCAGATGGAATACACAGGAATCAAATCGACTGCATCTGTGGAAAGAGATGGAAAAAGCTCAATATCATCAGTCAGAACAAGGCCAGGGGCCGACTGCGGAACAGACCATCAACGGCTTATGTGGAAGTTCAAGTTGAAACTGAAGAAAATTAGAAGTCCACAAGAGCCTAAGTAAGACCTTGAGTATATCCCACCTGAATTTAGAGACCATCTCAAGAATAGATTTGACGCATTGAACACTAATGACCGCAAACCAGAAGAGTTGTGGAATGACATCAAGGACATCATACATGAAGAAAGCAAGAGGCCATTAAAAAGACAAGAAAGAAAATACCAAAATGGATGTCAGAAGAGACTCTGAAACTTGCTGTCGAACATCGAGTAGCTAAAGGAAAAGGAAGATATGATGAAGTAAAAAAACTGAAGAGAAGATTTCAAAGGGCGGCTCAAGAAGACAAAGTAAAGTATTATAATGACATGTGCAAAGAGCTGGAGATAGAAAACCAAAAGGGAAGAACATGTTCACCATTTCTAAAGCTGAAACTACGGAAGAAAAAATTCAAGCCTCGAGTTGTAATAGTGAAGGATTCTATGGGTAAAACATTAAACAATTCAGGAAGCATCAAAAGAAGATAGGGAGAATACACAGAGTCATTATGCCAAAAAGAACCGGTCAACATTTAGACATTTCAAGAGGTAGCATATGATCAGGAACCAATAGTAGTGAAGGAAGAAGTCCAAGCTGCACTGAAGGCACTGGTGAAAAACAGGCTCCAGAAATTGATGGAATATCAATTGAGATATTTTAACAAATGGATGCAGTGCTGGAAGTGCTCATTCATCTATGCCAAGAAATTCGGAAGACAGCTACCTGGCAAATCAACTCAAGAGATCCATATTTATGCCTATTCCCAAGAAAAGTGATCCATCCAAATGCAGAAATTATTGAACAATATTATTAATGTCACACAGAAGTAAAATTTTGCTCAATGTCATTCAAAAGCGGCTGCAGCACTATATCGATAGGGAACTGTCAGAAATTCAAGCCAGATTCAGAAGAGGATGTGGAAACAGGGGTATCATTGCTGATGTCAGATGGATCCTGGCTGAAAGCAGAGAATACAAGAAAGATGTTTATCTGTGTTTTATTGACTATGCAAAGGCATTTGACTGTGTGCATCATAACAAATTATGGATAACATTGCGAAGAATAAGAATTCCAGAACACTTGATTGTGCTCATGAGGAACCTGTAAAGAGATCAAGAGGCAGTTTTTCAAACAGAACTAGGGGCTACTGTGTGGTTTAAAGTCAGGAAAGGTGTGCATCACGGTTGTATCCTTTCACCATACCTATTCAGTCTCTACGCTGAATAGATAATCCTAGAAGCTGGACTATATGAAGATTGGTGGAAGATTCATTAACAACCTGCTTTACGCAGATGACACAACCTTGCTTGATGAAAGTGAAGAGGGCTTGAAACACTGATGAAGATCAAAGACCACAGCCTTTAGTATGGGTTACACCTCAACCTAAAGAAAGAAAAATCTTCACAAATGGACCAATAAAGAGCATCATGATAAATGGAGAAAAGATGGAAGTTGTCGAGGATTTCATTTTGGTTGTATCCACATCAAAGCCATGGAGGCAGCAGTCAGAAAATCAAACAGTGCATTGCATTGGGCAAACCTGCTGCAAAAGACCTCTTTAAAGCGTTGAAAAGCAAACATGTCACCTTGAAGACTAAAGCGTGCCTGACCCAAGCCATGGTATTTTCAATTGCATCATATGCATGCAAAAGCCGGACAATGAACAAGAAAGACTGAAGAAGAATTGAAGCATTTGAATTGTGGTGTTGGTGAAGAATATTGAATATATCATGGACTGCCAAAAGAACAAACAAATCTGTGTTGGAAGAAATACAACCAGAATGATCCTTAGCAGCAAGGAAAGTGAGACTCTATCTTACATACTTTGGACGTGTCATGAGGGATCAGTCCCTGGAAAAGGACATCTTGCTTGGTAAAGTACAGGGTCAGCGAAAAAGAGGAAGACCCTCAATGAGATGGAATGACACAGTGGCTGCAACAATGGGCTCAAGCATAATAATTGTGAGGATGGCGCAGGACAGGGCAGTGTTTCATCCGTAGTACATAGGGTCACTATGAGTTGGAACTGACCGGATGGCACCTAACAACAACAACCACCACCCAGGGACTCGGAGGTGAATATATGCCCTGGCTAAAATGATATCACTCTCAATTCCCAGCTATTGTGGCAACATTGAAATGTTCTAACAATTCTTAAGAAAAGCGAGAAATCCAGATATTTACCTGACATATTCCAGTTTTAACATGCTGACTCTTTTTTTTTTAAACATCTGCTGTGTGCCAAACAAAACACCTTGTGTACATCTGGCACAGAAGCTACTAGGGTTTTAATCCCACTCTGCAGTGTTCTGAGCAGGCATTGATGGCACTGAAACAATGCTTTACGAAGTTTAGTTTCACCCCAGGTACCAGGCTGTTTAAATATTCCAGGCTGAAACACGAGTACAGTCTAATCCATTTCCCAAGGTACTGAGTCCTGAATCGTGGTGACAATACTTTTATAATCTTTTCCCACCTTTACATATTTACTCTCACAGATGAGCACTACAATACAGTAGACCAAGCCATTCAAGTATTATGAGCTGTACATTTCAAATTTTATCATTGCTCCCTGTCGTGGATTCAATTATGTCCCCCCAAAAATGTGTGTATCAATTTGGCCGGGCCATGATTCCTGGCAGTCTGTGGTATTCCTATAAACTGTAAATCCTGCCTCTGTGATGTTAATGAGGGAGGATGGGCGGCAGTTGTGTTAGTAAGTCTACAAGACTGGACTGTATCCTGAGGCAATGTCTTGAGATATAGAAGACAGAAGTGAGCAGTGAGACAGGGGGACCTCATACCATCAAGAAAGCAGTGCCAGGAGCAGAGTGTGTCCTTTGGACTGGGGTCGCTGCGCAACGAAGCTCCTAGTCGGGGGAACACCGACGGGAAGAAGGCCGACAGAGAGAAAAAGCCTTCCCCTGGAGGTGATGCCCTGAATTTGGACTTTTAGCCTACTCTAACTGTGAGGAAATAAATTTCTCTTTGTTAAAGCCATCCACTTGTGGTATTTCTGTTGTAGCACCACTAGATGACTAAGACACTCCCTGTTAGTATTTTTTGTCACTGCTATTTAGTTACTATTTCCTACTACCTTTCCATAATTTTTCACTGCTTTCGTTCCACCTAGCCAGCTCTTTTTCTTGGATTCCCTTGAATCTGACAGGCCTCAGAAATATGATTTCAAAGAGATGCTCATATCCTGTACCGATGCCACCTAGGCGTGTAATATGCCTTATTTCACACTGCTAAGTGGAGAAAGGTAAGATAAATTAATACAGGTCTTTTTTTTTTTTTTTTTAAAGTTTTAAGTCTGCCAGTGGCTCTGAACCCAAGAGCCTAGATTTGAACATAAATCTTGCACGAGAGAATGAACTACTAAGAAAAAATCAAGCTTTTATCCTGTCCGATTGCTATGCCATGATAGCAATGCAAAGACAGATGTATTTAACTTAGGCTCGAGGTTTAATTTATTTTCTTCACAACCATAATCAGAAAACATGTATTAAGTTCCTATTTTCAAATCAGTTTGTTATTGGAAATATTTTGGTACACTTTGAAAATAGGGAATAATTAACATTCAGGAATAAAACAAAGTGTATGAAGAAAATTTGAGTTGACTAATGCAAAATTCAGTTAATCCAAGGTAATAAGAGTTTGTTATTTTAACTAAATGTGAGTGTAATTTGATAATCCTCTTTCCATCTAGTGTAGCGTATAGTTCTGTCTTAAATGTATGCATCTGAAGACTGTTTGAATATTTACTGCCTGGGATTGATTTAAAACTGATGTACTGCAATTTGCCGTTGATGTGGTTAACCTAGTTGCAAATCATTAAAACATTATTTAGTAATTAGCAATGTTCCTGTGAAAGGAATGAGGTTCATGCATCATTGATTTTCAGTGCAGCTTTGCGTAATTAGAATACTATGCAATGTGATCTATTAAGCTAATAATTAAATAAATACAAAATAATATATAGCAGTGTTGCGCTCAGAAATTGCACAGTTGTCTACCATATGGTCATTTCCTTCGTTGTCCCTTCTCACAAAGCATGAAGTAATCCTATAAAGTATGTTCAGGAAAAAGAGAATATTAAGAAACAACAAAAACCACAAAGAAGCTCTGAGTTGGTGAATAGTGTTACACTTCTCCAGGCAACTAGAAAAATCTAATTTGTGTTCTACCTCCTTTCCAGTTCCCTACTCTGTGTCTTTGAAGATGTTCATAATTTATAAAATAGGCCCAAACAGCAAAAGGAAAAGAGGCAATTTAGGTATCTAGAGTACTCAAAAAATTGAAAATACAGTGTTTCTGAAAAATTAAGAGGTGATTTTTTCCAACTCCTAATTAGGGGTCAATCCTCAGAAAAATTCAGCAAGAGAGTAAAACCATATATTCTTACTATTTTCTTCCAAATTAGTTTCATTGTGCTATCAGATTGATTTTTATCATTTTATTCAGAATGTATCACTTTATTCTGCTCAAGAACTTAGTATTATCTACAATATCAAGTCCAACCTCTTCTACGTTTTTCAAGACCTTCATTTACTAGCATTTGCTTACCTAAAATAATAATATAAGGATGATAACAATAATGGCTAATATTTTTTCCTAGGTGTTGTGCTAAATGTGTCAGATTATCTCATTTAATTCATTGAGGGGAAAAAAAATAAGAAGAAGAGAACTGGTGAGAGGTATCTAAACTTGGCTTGTGTTTCACTGCTACTGCTTTACAAAGCCGAGCAAAGTCCAAGGTTATATGATTCACAACCCATACTCTTAACCCTTACTATCTTAACCCTTCACTGTACACTGCAAATCCCTGAGTGACACAAACTGTTAGAGCACTTGTCTGCTAACAGAAAAATGGATGGTTCAGTTCTACCCAGAGGCACCTTGGAAGAAAGGCCTGGCAATCTACTTCTGAAAAATCAGCCATTGAAAACCCTGTGGAGCACAGATCTACTCTGACACACATGGTGTCCCATGAGCTGGAGTTGACTCCACGGCAGCTGGTTTTATACATTACAAACTAGACAATTTTCCAGTAATGCTCAAAACCACCTTCATCCTTCCTCTAAATAATCAGACCAGACTCCAGCATGTACTTACTTTTGACTTATTTATTCTTTTCTCACTGTTTTCTTTCTCAGAGTATGTTTGTGTTCTTTATAACTTAGCCAAACATCCCTCCTCCTTCAAAGCCTGAGTCATATGCCGCTTCTCTGCAGCTATTCAAACCCATGTGCATTCCTTAGTGCTAAGATTCATTTGTACTTCCATAATGCCTAGTGTAGAGATGCAAAGAGGCTTATCTACCAATAAATATATTTCCTGAGAACATTAATAGTAAAGGCACAAATAATCCATTGTAAAACAAAGAATGTTGTCTCCTACATTTTAGTCCTTGTTACAAAAGATTAGTGTGCTTCCAGGCATATTTCCTATGCCAAATTTTCTATCAACATCAAAATCTTCAAAAAGATTTTCATTCACTTTCTGACTGCCCCTGGCCTATTGTTTCATAAGAACTTCCAAATTTCATTGCAACTTTAAGCACTTCTGCTAAAATACAAGTTCTTGGTTGCTAACCAAGAGTTTGGTGGTTCCCTCCATGGGAGAAAGACGTGACATTCTGCTTCTGTAAAGATTTACAGCCTTGGAAACCCTATGGGGCAGTTCTACTCTGTCCTATAGCATCGCTATGAGTCGGGAACAACTCGACGGCAATGAGTTAGTAGTTACGGAGGCAGAGCAGAACTTCATGTTGCAGATAACTGGGATTCATTTTAATTTGGGTCAAAGATGTCAATTCTCCTGAAGTTTCCTTCTTTATAAGGGCTTCCTTCCTCTTCTGATTCCTCTTCTCTAGTGTCCCTGCTCCCTTCTCCCACTGACTCAAGGACACTCACACTCTTGGGACCTGTTCTGGCTTGGTCTTGAATTGAGAACCCTGCAGGAGAAGGTAGTAGACTTATTAAAGCTCCAGTCAAGTTTATTGCATGTTAGTCTGACAATTTTATCAAAACCCTGATCTCATGATGCCCAAACTCATTTTTGTCTCTCTCACATATTATTAAAAGAGCATAGATGGCTGCCAAATGGCTAGCTAGGGACTCCTTATTCTGAACTCTAGAAAGAATAGATAGTGAAGTTGCCATTTCTTTGTGCTGGGCAACAGCAGGCATACAACTGTCACTTGAAGGATGCTGATTTTGACTGGTTGCAAACTACACTTACAGAAAAGGCAACATTGTATAATAATTGAATGGACGCTGGAGCCAGAGTGCTTAGTTTCAAGTCCCACCTCTGAAACTTACAAGTTGTGTGAACTTGGACATCTTATTTAACTTCTTTTTTGTTTATTATCATGCTTTAGGTGAAAGTCTACACCACAAATTAGTTTCTCATTCTAAAATTTATACACAATTGTTTTGTGGCATTGGTTGCAATTCCCACATTGTGTCAAGACTCTCCCTCTTTCCTTTACACCTCAGGTTTCCTGTGGCCATTTGTCCAGTTTTCCTATCCCTTTCCGCCTTCTTGTCTTTGCTTTTGGAGATATATTGCCCATTTGGTCTAACATACTTTTATTTTTTTATCTTTTATTTATTTATTTTGTACTTCAGGTGAAAGTTTACAGTTCAAGTTAATTTCTCATACAAAAATTTATACACATATTGTTATGTGACACTAGTTGCAATCCCTATAATGTGACAGCACACTTCCCCTTTCCACCCTAGGTTTCCCATGTCCGTCCAGCTAGCTTCTGTCCCTTTCTGCCTTCTCATCACGCTTCTGGACAGGAGCCGCCCGTTTGGTTTCATGTATCTGCTTGAACTCGTGTATCTGCACACTCTTCACAAGTATTATTTTATGCTTTACAGTCTGGTCTAATCTATGTCTGAGGAGTGGTCTTCAGGAATAGTTTTAGTTCTGGATTGACAGAGTGTCTGGGGGCCATGGCTTCAAGGGTTCTTCCAGTTTCAATCAAATCATTATGTCTGGTTTTTTTACATGAATTTCAGTTCTGCTCCACACTTTTCTCCTGCTCCATCAGGGACTCTCTGTTGTGTTCCCTGTCAGGGTGGACACTGGTGGTAGCCAGGCACCATCTAGTTTTCCTGGTCTCAGGCTGATGGATTTTCTGATTTATGTGGACCTTTTGTCTTTTGGCCTAATATTTTGCTTGTATCTTTGGTGTTCCTTCATTCTCCTTTGCTCCAAGTGGGTTGGGACCAATTCATGCATCTTAGATGTCCGCTAGCAAGGTTTAAAACCCTAGACGACATTCACCAAAGTGGGATGCAGAACATTTTCTTAATAAACTTTGTAATGCCAGTTGAACTAGATGTCCCCCGAAAACCATGGTCCCCAGACCCTAGCCCCTACTACTACCCTAGTCCCTTGAAGTGTTTGGTTGTGATCAGGAAACTTTTTCGCTTTTTGTTTAGTCCAGTTGTGCTGACTTCCCCTGTATTGGGTGTTGTCCTTCCCTTCACCTAAGATGGTTCTTGTCTACTATCTAGTTAGTGAATTCCCCTTCCTTTCCACCCTTGTAACCATCAAAGAATGTTTTCTTCTGTGTTTAAACCTTTTCTTGAGTTCTTATAATAGTGGTCTCATGCAATATTTGTCCTTTTGCGACTGACTAATTTCACTCAGCATATGCCTTCCAGATTCATTCATGTTGTGAGATGTTTCACAGATTCATCATTGTTCTTTATCGTTGTGTAGTATTCCATTGTGTGTATGTACCATAATTTGTTTATCCATTCGTCTGTTGATGGGCACCTAGGTTGTTTCCACCTTTTTGCTATTGTGAACAGTGTTGCAATGTATATATCTATTTATGTGACAGCTCTTACTTCTCTAGGATATATTCCAAGGAGTGGGATTGCTGGATCCTGTGGTACTTCTATTTCTAGCTTTTTAAGGAAGCCCCAAATTGATTTCCAAAATGATTGTACCACTTTTCATTCCCACCAACAATGCATAAGTGTTCCAGTCTCTCCACGACCTCTCCAACATTTATTATTTTGTGTTTTTTGGATTAGTGCTAGCCCTGGTCTAATAAGAAACCCTGGTGGTATAGTGGTTAAGTGCTACAGCTGCTAACAAAAAGGTCAGCAGTTCAGATCCATCAGGTGCTCCTTGGAAACTCATGGGGCAGTTCTACTCTGTCCTATAGGGTCACTATGAGTTGGTATCGACTCGAAGGCAATGGAGTTTTTTTTTTTTTTTTTGGTCGAATATACTTGATTGAGCTAAAAAACATGTTTTTCCTGTGTGTTATTATTTGTTTTATAGGCCTGACTAACTTCAGCTGAAAGATGGACTTTAAGAGTGGTTTACGTTCTGAGTTAGCAGGGTGTCCAGGGGCCATAGTCTTGAGGGTTCCTCCAGTCTTTGTCCGACTAGTAAGTCTGGTCTTTTCTTTTTCCTTTCGTGAATTTGAATTTTGTTTTACATTTTTCTCCAGCTCTGTTCAAGACCCTCTATTGTGATCTCTGCCAGAGCGGTCTGTGGTGGTAGCCAGGCACCATCTAGTTCTTTTAGGCTCAGGCTGGTGAAGGTTTTGTGGTTCATGTGGCCAATTAGTCCTTTAGTATTTTCCTTGGATTTTTGTTTTTTGTTCATTCTTCTTTGCTCTGGATGGCGTGGGATCATTAGGTGTATCTTAGATGGCCACTCACAAGCTTTTAAAACCCCAGACACTACTCACCAAAGTAGAATGTAGAACATTTTCTTTTTGAATTATGTTATGCTAATTGACCTAGATGTTCCCCGAGATCATGTTCCCCAGCCCTCAGCCCCTTCTTAATACCAGTTTTTTCAGCTACAGAATGGAGATGATAATACATCCTACCTCAGGGTTTTTTTGTCAAGATCAATATGTCAAGAATTCAGTATTAGCACTTAACCAGTGTTAGCTATTATTAGTTAATATTTGTTGAGTAAATAAGTAAGATAATGAATTAAGTGAATCATACAATTTTTAACTTTTCTCTTTCCTCCTTAGGACCAAAAATTCCTTGAGATAATAGAGTAGGTTTTATTCATCTTTGTATCCCCAATACTTGCCATGAGGATGGCACATTGTATGTACATAAGGACTGCCTGCTGAATGAAGGAAAATTGTGATCATTAGACTGAAGGGGTAAAGTGGAGTGGAGATTAAGGTTGTTGTTAGGTGCTGTCAAGTCCACTCAGACTCATAGCGACCACATGTATAACAGAACAAAATGTGGCCCAGTTATACATCATCCTCACTGTATTTGAGCCCATTGTGACAGCCACTGTGTCAGTCCATCACATTGACAGTCTCCCTTGTTTTTGCTGACCCTCTATTAAACATAATGCCTTTCTCCAGAAATTAGTCTCTTCTGATGACATGTCCAAAGTAAATGAAAAGAAGTCTCACCATCATCACTTCTGAGGAGCATGCTGGCTGTACTACCTTCAAGACAGATCTGTTCATTCTTCTAGCAGTTCTTGGTAAAATCAATATTCTTTGCCAACGGCACAGTTTGAATGTGTCAATTCTTCTTCAGTCTTTCTTTTTCATTATCAAGCTTTCACATGCATATGAGGCAATTGAAAATACCATGACTTGGGTCAAGAGCACCTTAATCATCAAAATGACATCTTTGCTTTTTAACACTTTAGAGAGATCTTTTACAGCATATTTGCTCAATGCAATCTGTCCTTTGATTTCTTTACTGCTACTTCCATGGTCAGTGATCAATGAGCCAAGAAGAATGAAATACTTAACAACTTCAATTTCTTTGCCGTGTATTAAGATGTTGTTTACTGGTCCAGTTGTAAGGATTTTTGTTTTTTTTATCTTCAAGTGTAATCCATATGGAAGGATATAGTTGCTTACCTTCATCAGTATTTGCTTCAACTTCAAGTCTCCTTCACTTTTGGAAGTATTTTGTTATCTGTGTATCACAATTTGTTAATGAGTCCCCCTCCAATCCTTATGGCATATTCTACTGCATGTAGTCCAGCTCCTTGTATTATTTGTTCAGCTACAGATTGGGTAAGTAAGGTTAAAGAATACAACCCTGCCACGCACCTTTTCCACTTTTAAAAATGCTGTATCCCCTTGTTCTGTCTGAATGACTGTCTCTTGATGCATGTACAGGTTCCCATTTTTTGCAATATTAATCCATAACTTATTATGATCCATGCAGTTGAATGCCTTCGCGTGGTCGATAAAACACAAGTAATCACTGTTCTGGTATTCTCTGCTTTTGTCCGAGATCCATTTAAAGTTGTAAGAGCGAAAAATGTTTAGGAACAATAGGTTTGCATTGATAGGTTTGTACTCATTAATGTTGAACTCACAACCATGGTGATGGAAGTAGCTGAGATGGCAAGATAAATTGAAAATCAGGTATCAAAGTTCTCAGGACAGAAGAAAGTATGAACAGAAGGCATTGACATGGAGATTGGTATAGTTGGCTGACACAAGCCTCATACAAAGAGTTTTTCCATGAAGGAAAAGTCAAGTGATTCGATGATGCTTAGAAAAACAGAGGAATGCAATACCGTTCATGGTGCATGATGTAGAAGCAAGAGAAATAGCCATTTAAGCGGACTACTTTCTCCTTATGTCTTCTTGAATGTCTTAAAAAAATGTTCAAAATAGAGTTCCTGATTTCTTTTATTAACTCCCACCAAAATATATACAAAAAACAACAACAAAAGCAATCAGTTCTTCCTGTAGTCTTTGCCATTTTAGTAAATATTATCATCATACTTACAGTTGTTGAAATAAAAAAACCAAGGAGTCATTTTTTTGTTGTAGTTGTTTTGTTTTTTCCCCCTCACTTCTTATACCCACATGTAATCTACCAGCAAATTCATTTGACTCTAACTCAAAATATATACCAATTTAATTAAGTCAACTCTACCACTCTACTCTAAGCCTCCATTATGTCTCTCTGTCCATTTCTTCAACCCAGCTTATTCTGTGCAAACTTTGCTACATTGATTTTTCTGTTCTTCAGATATGCCAGGCTCATTTTCAATCTGGGCACTTTTCACTTGCTTACTAGCTATTTCCTCCACTACAATTATCTTCCCTTCTTTAGGTCGCCATATCACTGACCCTTCTGGCCATTTGGATCTCAGTTAAAAGTGACCTTAGTGAGACTTTTTTTGACCTCTCAGTATAACACTGATGTACATTATTCTATTGTCTCTTTCATTTATTTATTATTACCTGATATTTTCTTGTTTATTTTGTTTGTAAAGAATATTGATGGACGATTATACTGCTGCTCTAGAATTGGGAAATTGTCCCCATTGTTGAAATCAAGACATATTAAATATACCCATTTTTTTTTTTTAAGGAGAAAACAAAACAAAACTTCTATAATTGGCAACAGAGAATCCTTTTCAAGGTTTATTCAGAGGCAATAATACTGGTCCTACTGTCAACACTACGATACCCAAACATCTCCATAAAGAATCTCTAGAGATGGTTGAGGAAGAGAGGAGAGTGTTCTCTCTCATCCCTCTCTCAAAGCCAAATATGATAAAGGGTAGAAATTTGGAAAGTCTGTAAGAAAGGGAGATTGGTATTCTATTCCCCATTGTACATCTGCTTAGCCTGATATGTTAACGTGTCTATCTGAAGATGGGGAATGACTTGGCAAGAGGGGATAGGAGACAGCATCAGACACACCTAAACCAATTACCTATTGGTGAGGCAGATAGGTGGTGTTTCTCATGAATGGACACCCCAGAAAGGAGCTGGGCTTTAGTCATTTTGCTTGTATGTAGCCAAGCAGATGCTAGCAGAAAGAGACTGTGGAGATACCACTGGTGGTGGGAACTGAGAAGATGAAGCAGGTAACATTAGATTCCTAAGTTATGGGGCTCTGTGGTCATAAGGCCTCAGAATATCATGTAAAAACCTCATACTAAGGCCTAACAAGAAATGCAAAATGTGTGCACATGCCATACAGAGGGTACCAGCAGCCAAGCAGTATCTGCCAGAAAAACAGTGGTGACAAACAAACATCAATTGGAAAAAGCAACACTCTTTGCCTCTCACTCCTCCCTGCTTCCAGGAATTTGAATGAGCTTTTGGATGAACAACTGCATTCAGAAGGGATGGAGAGTCACAAGGCTATGAATCAGTTATGAGACTGGAGTTTTAAACTGGAAGAAACTAAATTTCATAAGCAAAAACAACCATAGCATTATGGAATCTTCCCAAGAAGGGAGTAAGATGCAAAATTTTATTCAATGGGAAACAGATTTGAGAAAAGAATTAAACCATTTCATACTTTTATCCCAAAGATTTGAGACTCCTTAAAAACCTATCTACAGTTTATTAGTTTTGTTTTATTTTTGTTTTTATGTAGGCTCCAGGTGACTGTTTTGTTACTATTATATCCACAATGCTTAGTGCAGTGCCTACACATAAGAGAGGATTGGTATCTAAAGAACTTTGCGTCTTGGGTGGTAGTTGAGAAAAATGAAAATGAAAAAACTAGAGAGAGTAAGCTGACTTTGAGGTTATAGGCATATTCAAGTTAAAACTCAAATATTCAGATGCCTTATAAGTTAATCTATGTCCCAGCACAGGAATCTACTCAAAGTCCTAAAAGAAGTTTTCAGAGCAGTTGTTCTGGTAGCCCCAAGAGTTTTCAGTATAGATATTTGAAGAATTGAGTAGCTTTGAGGATGCTTGTCTTCAGTGAAATCATCAGTAGTATCTGCTGGTTTGAATCCCTCTGTCTTCCACAGTGAAACTGGCACCCTGATGAGGAGGAAATGAGCCCTGAAGACACCTCTGCTCAGGTGGTTAGAGAGAGGGTTCAATAGTACCAAGGAAGCTGCCTCTTCAGAGTCTGAGGAATACTCTGAGGAAGGACCAAATCAAAGTGCTATAAAAAAAACATAAAACTCTTGCCAATTCAATTTTTTTATAGGTGTACAACTTATTAACAACAATTACATTAATTGGCTGTGCAACCCTACCCTTAATGAATGCTATTTTCCATTACTATAAACTGAAACTCAGTGCTCCAAATATATTTACAACAATGACAAAAAAAAGTAGCTGCTGAGTCTGCTTATGTACAACCAAATACCTCATGGGATTTCATTCCTTGGTTTGGAGGTGTAGGGTCATGGTTTCATAGGGCATCCCAGTTTATTGGCCTAATATTGCATTATGTGCTTCTGTTCAACGTCCAACTTTGTTTCATAGTGCCTGGGGTAAGCTTTTCTCAAAAGCTTATAAAAGGCCATCCAAAGTACAACAATTGGTCTCTATTTGACTGGAGCAACAGAGGAAGAAGGAGAGTAAGGAATAGGAGGAGGAAACAAAATGCATGGCTAATTGCCTCCATAAAAAATTACATCCTTTGCGATGAGACCAGAAGAACTGGATGGTGCCTGGCTAGCATGACTGGACATTTTGATCAAAGATTCCAAAGAAGAATACTGATCAGGGGTGGGGGGTAGGGGGATGCAGAACAGAATTTCAAATTCTCATGGAATCCTGATTTTTTGGAGGTAAGGAGGCTGTATGAACAGCTGAAAGTACTGCCCTGAGAGTGTCTTTAAACCTTAAACCTAAAGTAATCCCCTGAAGTCTTTTTAATACCCAAGGATAGTTTAGCTTAACTAGTAAAGAATGTCTGCCTGGAGCATTGTTCTCTTTTAAGATACATCTATATGGCATCAAATTGACAATAACAACGTCAAAGATTAGATAGTAAACTTGGAGGGCAGTGAGTTTATATTAATGGAGGAGGGAACAACTAGGAAAAGAAGTGTGAGAACGTTTGCACAACTTGAAGAATGTAATCAGTGTCACTGAGTTGTACATGTAGGTATTGTTGAATTGGTGTATGTTCTGCTGTGTATATTCCCAACAACAACAAATAAATAAATTATTTAAAAAAAATTCACAACATCAAAAAGACAAACAGCTCAATTAAAAAATGGGGAAAGATCTTGAATAGACATTTTATAAAAGAAGATATGCAAATCTATAATAAACTCATGAAAAGAAACTCAACATTGTTAGTCATTCCAAACCCAGAAAAACCAAACCCACTGCTGTCAAGTCAACTCTGACTCATAGCTACCCTATAGGACAGAGTAGAACTGCCCCATAGGGTTTCCAAGGAGTAGTTAGTGGATTCGAACTGCAGACATTCTGGTTAGCAGCAGAGCTCTTAACCACTGTGCCACCAGGGCTCCATTACATTATCATATGACCAAGCAATTCCACCTCTAGGTACCTAGCAAAAAGAATTGAAAACTGGGACTCAAACAAATACTCATACACCAATGTTCATTACAGCATTATTCGGAATAATTAAAAGGTAGAAGGAACTCAAGTGCCCATCAACAGATAAATGGATAAACAAAATGTGGTATATACACAAAATGGAATATTATTCAGCTATAAAAAGGAAAAAAGTTCTGATACATCCTATGACACTGATCCTTGAAAACTTTATGGTAAGTAAAATAAGCCAGACACAAAAGAACAAATATTCTGATTCTGCTTACGGGAAACATGACAATTCATAGAGACAGAAAGTAGATTAGAGTTTATGCGGGGCTGGTGAGAAAGGGGGTTGGAGAGTTATTGCTTAATGAGTACAGACTTTCTGTTTGGGGTGATGAAAAAGTTTTGGAAATAGATAATGGCGACGGTTGCATAACCTTGTGAATGTAATGAAGGCCACTTAGTTGCATCCTTAAAAATGAAGAAAAAGGCAAACTTTATGTTATATGTATTTTACCACACACCAAACAAAGCAAAACATAAAGCTCAACAGAGCTGTAGTCATATTTTACTAGAATATTATGGCTATATGGTAACTATAATACTACAGCTATCATATTACAGCTTTGCTGTCCCCATTACCTTCCAGACTGCCTTTGAGCTTCATACTGAACTGATTTCACCTGGGTAGAAACGTTAGGGAAAAGGGGATAAGGGCAGATGGACAAGGTGGTGCTAGAGATTGATAGCTACCTCAGGGAAATGTGCCATAGGAAAGAACTTGCACACACACCTGCCAAAAACCAGTGGTCATTTACCTGCTGTGCAGAGCTACCAATGGCCTATCAGTGATTACCTGGGCAGCAGTGCCCACCAGCAAAGAGAAGACTACAACGACAGGTTAAGTAAGGAGGAGTGTGTCTGTTCCTCTTCCCCAACCCCTGCCCTCTCCCAGCTCTGATTTTCCTCAGATCTGATTCGTTCTTAGAAATGTTTCAACTGGCATAAATAAATAAGAAAAAAAGATGAGAGATGTACCTGTGAAAGCAAATGATACTTTACACAGTTTTTTTTGTACCGAAATCTTTTGATTTAAAGAAGAAAAGTCCTTTTTATAGTGTTAACTTTTTTTTTTTTTTTTTTTTAAGTATACAAAGACTACATACTTTGATTTCTCTGGTTGAAATTTATAAATTTTTCTTTACTTTTAAAGGCCTTTCAGTGACCTCATTTTTTTTCCCCCAGCAATCCCTGTTATGTGTCTCCTAGAAATACAGGCAGATAAATGAAAGTCATTTTTTGCGTTTTTCTTTCCAGAGAAATAACCTGAATACATTAATTTCAGGAGAATGGCAGAGTGTGTACCGATGTGATTGGCAAACACTAAATCTATTCCAACTAAGATACGACTTTAGCACAAAGCATGTTAAGCAGAATCATGGAGAAAAATGCACTTATTTGGCGTGTTGGGAAAAGGAACACTGGTGGCGTAGTGGTTAAGCACTCGGCTGCTAACTGAAAGGTCTGAGGTTTGAACCCACCAGCCACCCCATGGGAGAAAGATGTGGTCTTTCTGTAAAGATTGCAGCCTTGGAAACCTATGGGGCAGTTCTACTCTGTCCTCTGGAGTCACTATGAATTGAAATTGATTTGACGGCAATGGATTTGAGGTACTGGGAAATTCCCATACTAATCCTGGCTGTGTCTATTACTCTTTATTTTATTGTGGTGAAAATATAAACATCTAAATATTAGCCAATTCAACAATTTCTGTGTGTACAATTCAGTGACTTTGATTATATTCTTCAAGTTGTACAAGCATTCTTGCTAGCCTCTTCTAAATTATCCTACCATCGTTAACATAAACTCAATGACCCCTAAGCAAAAAATCTCCCTTTTCCCCTCTCTCTCACCCCTGGTAGCCACAAATAGTCTTTAGATTCTAAGTATTTGCTTATTTCATATAAATGAGATCATACAGTATTTGTCCTTTTATAACTGACTTATTTTGCTCAACATAATGTTTTCAAGGTTCATCCATGTTATGGCAAGCATCAGGACTTCATTTCTCTTTATTACTGAGTAGTATTCCATTGTATGTATATGCCACATTTTGTTTATCCATTCATCTGTTGATAGACATTTTGGTTGTTTCCAGATTGTGTCTATTACTTTTTACATAAACTTTGGCATGCACTTTACCTTCTCTGAGCATCAGACATATGAAATGAAGAAGCTGGCCTAGAAAATTTCTAGCATCTCTTCCAAATGTAAACTTCTATGGTCACTTAGACTTGGGAATGACCCCAGGCTATTATTAACTGAAGGAAGGATCCCCTGACCATTGGGTATTTCTTAAGTCCACTATGAAATCCCTCTAAAATCACTTCGTTTCTGACAGAAACAAAAATATATCAAGATGGAACAAGATATCAAACTAAAGGCAATATTTTAAACTTTTGTTCAATGTGGGACAATCCATGATACAGAAAAGTTATGACTAAAACAAAAATTCCATGAGGGCAAGAACTGGGTATGCCTTATTTATTATTCTGTTGCCAGAGCTTGACTCAGACCTGGCATGTAACAGGTAATCAAATAAATTTTGAATGAATGAATGAATGTAGATCATGTGTTGCGGTGAAAAGAATGTGAAAATAAGATTCTACTTTATTAGCTTGCCTGAATCCCTTCTCATTCACCCCCGACTCCCCTCTCCTGCCCTAGGGCCCAGGCTAATACAGACATGGGGTAGGAAGTACTGAGGTAATCTTGGCCCTGGCATCCAGAGAGCAAAGCCTAAGGCACTGTGACCCATGACTGATCACTGCACTCCAACATCAGATGCCCAGTTATTCTTGATACCACACTGAGCAGGGCATCAAACCCCAGTGCTGACCAGTAGACTTCTGCGTTCACCAAAAGTCATCATCTTTTGCTAACTATTAACCTCTAACCCCTCGTTTCTGAGCCCCAGTTATTTCTCTCCCATTGTTATATGTGCCACTCAGATTTAGATTTCTGTCCTGGTCATTGCTTCACCTTCTGATTTCAGTAAGCTTCTGACTTCCATCATGTCCCAGTGTTAGTTGAGGGACCAAATAGCTTTTATATTGTTGTTAGTTGACCTCAAGTCAGCTCCAACTCATGGTATCCCCATGTAGAAGAGAACAAACTGTTGATGAGTCCTGTATCATTTTTATGATCGCTGGTATGTTTCATTCCATTGTTGTGACTATTGTACACTACTTCCAACCTAGGGGCTCATCTTCCAGCACTATATTCAACAATATTCTGTTGTGATCCATAGGATTTTCATTGGCTAATCTTCAGAAGTAGATCACCAAACCTTTCCTCCTACTTTATCTTAGTCTGGATGCTCCACTGAAAGCTGTCCACCATCGGTGACTGATGGTATTTAAACACTGTAGCATAGCTTCCAGCATCATAGTAACACTCAAGCCACCACAATATGACAAACAGATGGGCAGTGGAGTAGCTTTTATAGGTTCCCATAACAGTACATAGAAGCCCCTCATTCCAAAGACCAAGTTCTTGTTATCCATGATCAGTGTTCTCACCCAATACTTATCTGTTTAGACTTCTCAGTATTGCACATCTGGATTTCCCATCCTGTTGCTCTTTTTGGAGGTCCTACCTATGTAGCCTTTTTGTTGCCTTGCTCATCAGATGGAATCTCCACTTATAAAGTAGCCTGATCTGAACCCCAGCCTGAATTTGTCTTAGCTTAGTATGAATAAGCCATCACATCTGCCAAGTTGTCCTGAGTTGTAATAATAAGTCATTGGTTTCATCTAAGGAAGCAATTAGACAATGCTTTCTATTTTTGGATCTATAGGAACAAGATCTGACAAAAATAATAAGTATTTAGAATCTGAATTTTTTATCTGTGAGAAAAATGTTATTAGAACTTCTAATTTTACCAGAAAGTAGTTTTACATCATATTTCCTTTGACACAGATAAAAAAGAAAGTAAAATCCACCCATAATCTCATTCATTAAAATAGTGTAAAAAAGAATGTAAATTTCCCCTTTTCTTTTTCCAGTCTCATTGCCTAGAGAACAATTGTTAATATTTATTGAGCACCTACCATGTGGCACAAACTGTTCTAGGTCCTCAGGATACAGAAGGGAACCAAAAAATTCTCTGCCATTATGAAGCTTATATTCTGATGGGGAAAGCAGACAGGCAAAAATGATATTAATAATAAGTGGTAAGAAGAAAAATAACTTTAGGATGGGAGTAAGAAGTCTTGAGGGAGTACATGTTGAAATTTTAAGTGGTCAGGAAAAACTTCACAGAAGAATTGATAGGTAAATCCATGCAGACCTATGGAAAAGAATATTCTAGGCAGATGGAAAGGCAAGAACAAAGTCGTTGAGTTGGGAATGTGCCTCTGTTGTAGGTAGGACAGCAAAGGGGCTTGAGGGGATGAAGTGAAGGGAAGTGACTTAATTATCTGGTAGATATGGGGGAGGGGCAAGAATGTGGGTCAGAGTCAGTATTTTGGTTTGTACTCTGAGACAGATGAAAAAAAAATATGGAGGATTTTGAGAATGATATCCCACTCTAGTTTTAAAGGATCATCCTGGCTGCATTGGAGAAAAAGAAAAAAAAAAAAAAATGTAGGGGAAACGGGTGAATCAGGGAGACAAATGAGAAAGGTTTGCAATAATTCAGTCCAGGGATGGGTTTAGGCCAATGTAGTCCTAGCAGACTGAATGGATTATGGGATAACAGGATTTGCTACTGGATTAGATGTGGGATATAAAACAAAGAGGAAATTTAAGGATGCTTCAAATTTCTTAAGCCTCAGAAACTAGAAAGAAATGGTTGTCATATAGTGAAAAGGGACAGAAAGACTGTGTGTAGAGCATGATTGGGGTGGTTTAAGAATTGGAAGTTCAATAGTAGACATGATTACTTTGAAATGATTACATGTTGTCATGGTTTGAATTATGAACCCCCAAAAATGTGTGTATCAGTTTGGCTGGGCCATGATTCCCAGAATTGTGTGGTCAGCCTCCATTTTGTGATTGTAATTTTGTGTTAAAGAGGATTAGGGTGGGATTGTAACACTGCCCTTACCCAGGTCACATCCCTGATCCAACTTAAAGGGAGTTTCCCTAGGGTGTGGCCTGCATCACTTTTTACCTTACAAGAGATAAAAGGAAAGGGAAGCAATCAGAGAATGGGAGACCACATACCCGCAAGGAAGAAGCACCGGGAGCAGAGGGCGTCCTTTGGTCCCGGGGTCCCCGCATGAAGAAGCTCTTAGTCTGGGGGAACACCGAAGAGAAGAAGGCCGACGGCCTACAGAGGGAAGAAGCCTTCCCCTGGAGCTGATGCCCTGAATTTGGACTTTTAGCCTACTTTGACTGTGAGGAAATAAACTTTTCTTTATTAAAACCGTCAGTTCGTGGTAGTTCTGTTAGAGTAGCACTAGATGACCAAGACACATGTCATTCCAGTGGAGATGTAAGCAGACAGCTGTATATGAGTTTGAAGTCAGGGAAGAGATCCGGGATATAAATCCAGGGGTCATCAGCATATAGATGGTATTTAAAGACAGACAGTGATGAAATCGCCAAGGAAGTGATTGTGACTGAAATGAGAACAGATCCAAGAGCATATCTCTGACTGACTTTGAAGGTGAGAGAGCTGGAAGGCAGAGCCAGCAAAAGGAAACGAGAAGTGGCCAGAGACTTAAGAGGAAAACTAGGTGTATGTGATGTCTTGGAAGCTAAGAGTGAAAAGTGACTCAAGGAATTTATGGAACCTGTGCTTATATGTAGATTTTCTATAAGGCATCAGGCACATATGCTTATATATAGCCATATATATAATAGCCACTATATATTTTTATTTTATATATATATATATATATATAGCACAGTGGTTGAGAGCTAGGCTGCTAACCAAAAGATTGGCAGTTTGAATCCACCAGCCACTCCTTGGAAACCCTTGGGGCAATTTCTACTCAGTTCTATAGGGTTACTATAAGTCGAAATCGACTGCATGGCAACGGGTTTTTTTTTTTTTGATAGGTATGTATACATAGACATGTATGGATACATGTATGTATGTGTGTGTGTGTGTGTTCATGTGTGGGGCATTTTTTATTTTATAAAATGGGCTCACACTATACCCATTTATCTAAAACTTGTTATTTTAAAAAATAATGTTTTCATCATCTTTAGTCTTAATATTAAAGATGTTTTTTCATTGAATTTTTGACTTTCCAATATTATTAAAACAAACTGTCATAATGAACTTTTTTTAAAAGCACAGCATAATCAAAACTTTGACTGTGAATTCTTATATTGACACTTGATACTCTTTATTTAGTGAGCAAAAATATTTTTTGTAAAATTGAGAAACAAAAGAAAAACCAAACCAAGAAATAGGAAAGTTGGAACGAATGAAAAATATGAAGGAATCAAGGAAAAATATAAAATGTTTCTTATTTCTTACTGTTGCTATTAGCAAATGTCAATAGATGCCAATTCTGTCTTATTAGAAGGAGGGAGTAAGCTTTGAATGGAGCAGAAGTTTTTATGAAAAAAAATGTGAAAGCAGCTAACAGTTACCACTCATCTTTATTAGAGACAAAAGTAGTGCTTTCTCTAAGATTCTGACATCTGTTGGTTTGACAAAGACTAACTCAGTGAATTTCCTTTGAAATCACCCATGTGAGGGCTCCATGATTTTCATTAGATAAGACAGATGAAAAACAAACGATTTAACAGTAGTTACAATATGTTACTATTAGCACATTTAATAGGGCAACAGTATGGTCTGT
This sequence comes from Dugong dugon, assembly GCA_030035585.1. Classification (NCBI taxonomy): domain Eukaryota; kingdom Metazoa; phylum Chordata; class Mammalia; order Sirenia; family Dugongidae; genus Dugong; species Dugong dugon. The sequence continues at coordinate 51,628,217 of CM057465.1, forward strand.
TAATTCACTCCATCTGGGAAAACAATGAAGGAGGGACAGACTAACCCCGAAGACTGAGTGCTGACCAGATTTCCTTCAAATGACAGCACATTTTAAACAGTTAAATAGCTATGCTACTAGACATTTCATCTGCTAAAACATAAGTGAAAATCAGGTAAAGTATTCTTGAACGTCGACATTATACCAGACATCGTGGTGAGCGGTTTATACATGGCATAACATTCATCATTTCCTGGTACTCGGAGCGTAGTGTATAGAAATATTATTTTACAAAAGTAATTCCCTTAAATATTAGAATAATAAAAATTTAATAGTGTACCTTTTAAAGATTTTATTAATTAGAAGTAGGTAAAACCACAAGAATAAGCTTTGCTAGCACAGTGTTTAAACACTCCGCTGCTAATCAAAAGTTTAGCCGTTTGAACCCATCAGCCACTCCACAGGAGAAAGATGTGGCAATCTGCCTCCATAAAGACAACAGCCTTGGAAACGCTGTGAAGCAGTTCTACCCTGTTCTGTAGGGTCACTGTGAGTTGGAATCAGTGGGATGGCAATGGGTTTTTTTTTTTGTTTTAAGCCAGCAAGCACATTTTTCCAAGAATAATTCTTATAGTCCAATTGTTACAGTGTTGAAATTGTTAAAGTGTTACAGTGTTAAAACTGTTAAGGTGTTAAAAAAGCAAAGACGTCATCTTGAAGACTAAGTTGCGCCTGACCCAAGCCACAGTGTATTCAAACTCCTCATGGGAAAGCTGGATGATAAGTCAGGAAGACCGAAGAAAAACTGACACCTTTGAATTGTGGTGTTGGTGAAGAGTATTGAATATACCATGAACTGCCAAAACAATGAACAAATCTGTCTTGGAAGAAATACAACCAAAATGTTCCTTAGAAGCAAGGATGACGAGACTACGTCTCACATACTTTGGACATGTTATCAGGAGGTACCAGCCCCTGGAGAAGGACATCATCCTTGGTAAAGTAGAGGGTCAGAGAAAAAGAGGAAGACCTTCAACAAGATGGATTGACACAGTGGCTGCCACAAAAGGCTCAAGCATAACAATGATCGTGACGATGGTACAGGACTGGGCAGTGTTTCATTCTGTTATGCATAGGGTCACTATGAGTCAGAACCAACTTGATTGCACTTAACAATAACAACAACAAATTGTTATATCAGGTAAACTATATCATTTTATATTTTCTGCATATTTACAATAGACATAAAAACAATATTCCAGTTCTCTGCATAAAACACTGTCACAAAATAAACATAATGGAGGTGGACAAAGTTAGCATTTTTGTTCTTTCTCAACTGTCCATTAAATGCCATTCTCTTTCTTCATCATTATTATTTTTTTATTTTGAAAAATCAGCTGAATTGAAGTAGACTTCATGTATAGGAGTGCTTGCTGAACAGATTTGTGGTACGTAAATAAGAAGAGATTGCCTGTTGGGAAAAGACTTCTGAACTGGCATTCATTCAGACTGGACATGTAATCAATCTCCGCTTTGCTGCTAGTTAAATAGTTATTCTTGCCATTTAGGTCCTCATACCCCCAGTTCCTTTTTCTGTAATATGAAGAAACCAAAACATAACATTCATGTGAACAAGGGAGTAAGACACGGGATGCAACTTCTAGTTTAGAAGCCAGTTCAACTGCAACGTTCCTTTGTGGGCAAGTATAGAAGATGTTCTTCTGTTTCCCTGAAATTAAGAACTAATTAAATGAAGTTTACATTTCAAGTTAGTCTCCCATACAAATTTTTTTTTTTACATACATTGTTATGAGACCCCAACCGCTCACCCCATTCTGCGACAGCACACTCCTCCCCTCCGCCCCTAATTCCCCATGAACATTCAACCAGCTCCTAACTCTCTCTGCCTTCCCCTCTCACCTCTGGACAGAAGCTGCCCCTTTGGTCTCTTGTATCTACTTGACTAAGAGGCACATTCTTCACGAGTTTCACTTTATGTCCCACAGTCCAGTCCAATCCCTGTCTGAAGAGTTGGCCTTGGAAATTGTCTTAGTACTGGGCAGATAGAAAGTTCAGGGGCTGTGCTTTCCGGGGCACCTCCAGTCTCAGTCAGACCATTAAGTCTGGTCTTCTTACTAGAATTTGAGTTCTGCACCCCATTCTTCTACTGCTCCATCGGGGACCCTCTGCTGTGTTCCCTGTCAGGACGTTCATTGGTGGTAGCCGGGCACCGTCTAGTTCTGGTCTCAGGCTGATGAAGTTTCTGGTTTATGTGGCCCATTCTGTCTCTTGGGCTAATACTTTCCTTGTGTCTTTGGTGTTCTTCATTCTCCATTACTCCAAGTGGTTGGGACCAATTGATGCATCTTAGATGTCTGCTTGCAAGCTTTTAAGACCCCAGATGCCACTCACCAAACTAGGAGGCAGAACATTTTCTTAATAAGCTTTGTTATGCCAATTGACCTAGATGTCCCCTGAAAGCATGGTCCCTAGAACCCCCATCCCTGCTACTCTGTCCCTCAAAGTATTTGATTGTATTAAGGAAACTTTTTAGCTTTGGTTTAGTCCAGTTGTACTGGCTTCCCCTGTAGTATGTGTTGTCCTTTCCTTCACCCAAGATGATTCCTATCTACTATCTAGCTAGTGAATAACCCTCACCCTCCCTCCCCAACCCCCTAACCATCAAAGAATGTTTTCTTCTGTGCTTAAATCCTTTCTTGAGTTCTTATAATAGTGGTCTTATACAGTATTTGTCCTTCTGTGCCTGACTAAATTCACTCAGCATAGTAAGTTCCAGCTTCCATCATGTTATACGATGTTTCACAGCTTCATCGCTGTTCTTTATCGTTGCATAATACTCCGTTGTGTGGATATACCACAATTTGTTTATCCTTTTATCCGTTGATGGACACCTAGGTTGCTTCCATCTTTTTGCTATTGTGAACAGAGCTGCAATGAACATGGGTGTGCATATATCTATTCGTGTGACGGCTCCTGTTTCTCTACGATTATATTCCAAGGAGCAGGATAGCTGGATCATATGGTGTTGCTATTTCTAGCTTTTTAAGGAAGTGCCAAATCGATTTCCAAAGTGGTTGTACCATTTTACATTTCCACTAACAGTGTATAAGTGTTCCAGTCTCTCCACAGCCTCTCCAGCATTTATTATTTTGTGTTTTTTGGATTAATGCTAGCCTTGCTGGGGTGAGATGATATCTCATTGTAGTTTTGATCTGCATTTCTCTAATGGCTAATGATCGTGAGCATTTCTTCACGCGTCTGTTAGCTGCCTGAATATCTTCTTTGGTGAAGTGCTTGTTCATATCCTTTGCCCATTTTTTAATTGGGTTATTTTTCTTTTTGTTGTTGAGGTTTTGCAATATCTTGTAGATTTTAGAGATTAAACGCTGATCGGATTTGTCCTAGCCAAAAATCTCTTCCCAGTCTGTAGGTTGTCTTTTTACTCTTTTGGTGAAGTCTTTTGATGAGTGTAAAGTGTTTGATTTTTAGGAGCTCCCATTTATCTAGTCTCTCTTCTGGTGCTTGTGCCTTGTTACTTATAGTTCGTATTGTGTTTAACGCCAGGTATTAGGGCTCCTAGCATTGTCTCTATTTTTTTCTTCCATGATCTTTATTGTTTTCAATTTTATATTTAAGTCTTTGATCCATTTTGAGTTAGTTTTTGTACATGGTGTGAGGTATCAGTCTTGTTTCAGTTTTTTCCATATAGATATCCAGTTATGCCAGCAGCATTTGTTAAAGAGACTGTCTTTTCCCCCAATTAATGGCTTTGAGCCTTTGTCAAATATTAGCTGCTCATAGGTGAAAAAATACGAGTCTTATTTCTATTTTCAAAAATTATGCTCACACTTCATAAACTCCTTTTTTCTACCAAAAACCAAAAACTTAACCCATTGTTTTCAAGGTGATTCTGACTTTTGGCAACTCCACGTGTTACACAGTAGAATTGCTCCATAAGGTTTTCTTGATTATAATCTTTATGGAAGCAGATTTCTAGACCTTTCTTTCACAGCACCACTGGGTGGGTTCAAACCACCAACTTTTATGTTAGTTGAATACAAACTGTTTGTGCTACCTAGGTTTTTGACTTACTTTGTTCTGTTTCATCTGAGGGTTTTTTGTGTGTTTTTTGTCTTCTGAATATACTTCTGTTCTAATATTTTGGTTAAAAATGCTTTTTGTTTCCATTCTCTTTCCTTACTTTTATATTTTTGCCCTTTCCCTTTGCATTTTGTTTGATTTTCTGTAGCACCAGTTGTGCTTTTTAGCAACAGCTACATATTTTAACTTCTTGTATTATTTTAATTATCTGAGTTTTTTCTTTTCTTTTTTATATCTTCCACACCACAATAAAAATTTGTTGAATGACTCTCAGCTTCGTTTCTACTTGTTGATTCATGTTTCTTTTCTACAGATGCCAATTTTTTTTTTGTATTTTGCCAAGAACACCAAATTGATACGTTCTAAATGTCCTTCTTTTTCTTTCAGAAAACAATTTTCAAAATTAACTTCTTATTCTCGTTCTGCATGGCAGTGCTTGCTTTTTCAAAGCCCGTGATTCACTTGTTTATTTACTTACTTGTTTTGCTTGCTTGTTTAATATTCAGTCATCCTTGAATGGGTATGATAAATCTAGGCCTCGAATTTACCATTTAGCAGCCTCCACAGTGTGCAGTCCTTGGACTCCTTCATTATATGCTTATTCTGCTCTAGTTATACTTCTATATTGAGATCTAGACCTGGAGGCTAGGTTGATGTGCAAGATTCCTAACTTACTTTGCAATAACTGGTAGAAATTTATTTAATGTAGGGCCATTGGACTAAGGTTCAATCTCACTCAGATTGTCTTACCTGGGAAATTTCTTGTTCTTTTTTATAGACTTAAGGATATGAAACACAACACCTCAAATCATTCAGTGCTTCCAATCTTGCTTGCTCTACAACATTTTTTCCTTAGACAATTTATCATCACATAGTACAATGTGTTTCTCTCTGTTCCACCTTTGTTGTTGTTGTTAGATGCTATCGAGTCAGCTCCAACTCATAGCGACCCTACCTACAACAAAATGAAACACTGTCTGGTCCTGAGCCATCTTCACAATTATTGTTATGCTTGAACCTGTTGTGGCAGCCACTGTGTGAATCCATTTCATTGAGGGTGTTCCTCTTTTTCGCTAACCCTCTGCTTTACCAGGCATGATGTCCTTCTCCAGGAACTGGTCCCTCCCGATAACATGTCCAAAGTATATGAGACGTATTCTCACCATCATTGCTTCTAAGGGGCATTCTGGCTGCACTTCTGCCAAGACAGATTTGTTCATCCTTTTGGCAGTCCATGGTATATTCAATATTCTTCACCAGCACCATAGATCAAAAGTGTCAATTTTTCTTAGGTCTTCTTTATTCATTGTCCATCTTTCCCATGCATGTGAAGCAATTGAAAACACCATGGCTTGGGTCAGGCGCACCTTAGTCTTCAAGGCTACATATTTGCTTTTTAACACTGTAAAGAGGTCTTTCGCAGCAAATTTGCACAATGCAATGCATCTTTTGATTATTTCTTGACTGCTGCTTCCATGGGCGTTGATTGTGGATACAGTTAAAATGAAATCCTTGACAACGTCAGTGTTTTCTCCGTTTATCATGATGTTTCATCTTAGTTCCTGCTATATTGCTTAAACCAAAAACCAAATCCATTGCTGTTGAGTCAATTTGGACTCATGTTACAGAGTAGAACTTATCCATAGGGTTGTCTTGTCCGTAGCCTTTAAGGAAGCAGAGCACCTGATTTTTCTTCCGGGCACCACTGGGTGGCTTCAAACCACCAACCTTTAGGTTAGTAGGCGAGCACAAACCATTTTTGCCACCCAGGGACTCTCTCTATTGACTGCTAGGTGTTATATCTTTGGAGGGATCCAGGCAGATTAAAACTAATGGGAATACCAGGGGCTGGGGGAAGAGGGGAATCGGGAGTTATTGCTTAAGGGGTATTGAGTTTCTGTGTGGAGTGATGAAAAATTTTGGACACAGATAGTGGTAATAGTTGTACAACATGGTGAATGCAATTAATGTCACTAAATTGTATACTAAAAATAATTAAAATGGTAAATTTTTTGTTATATATAATATACCACAATTAAAAATAATAATAGTAATAATGAGAATGGGAGAGGGTTGAAACTGACTCTAGCTGTCTCCAAAGAAAATTCCTGAGCATTCATAGATATGAGTTACTATTTTTTGTATCTGTGTCATGGATTTAAGCAATAAGATAGTGCTGATGTCAGTGACATCAGTGTCTTTTTTAATCATTTTTTTTTTTAATTTGGGGAGCTACCGGGGGTGGAGAAGCTAGGTGATCCCCTGGGTTGTTCTAATTCAGAGGATGGGGGTGTGGTGAATATTCCAATAATGTATTCCTCAACATATTCCTCTTGTTGATGCACTAAGTGGGAGAGAATGTTTGGAGATTGACAAATGGTTTTCTTTTATATTTAGATTATCTGCTGTTTTCAGTTTCAGACACTTTAGTTTTTTGATATATTTTCCTGGTTATTTAATTTAAATTTGGCAGAAGGTGCATCATGTACCTACATATGCCTACATGTTAACCAAAGGTTTTTTGAAGCTTTACAGAAATCAAAGTCACTATCCCAGATAGCTTGTTGTGTATGTCCATATTTCCTGTAAGCCTAACCCTAACCCTAACCCTAACCCTAACCCTGGGAGCTTTGCAGTTCTTTTTCCTTTATGATTTTTATTTACTCATTTTTTTTTCTTTTTTTTCTTCAACTTCCCCTTTTTGTTTTTCTCCATTACATAGTCTCACATCTCTCCACTCCAACAGAAAGTTTCCCTAGCACTCTTTTTTGTTTGTATATTTTTGGCTCCTGTTCCTCTCTCCCCTCTCCCATACCCATCTTACCTCCACATATCACAATCTCCCCTCTTCCTCCTGCCTACCTGCACCATGCAGTTAACATCACACCACCAAGCAGCACAGGCACGCCCTACTGGAACCCACCCTGAACTGATTACCTACCCACCCTGGTGGCTGTAGTAAGTGCCACAAACAACCCATCCCAGTAACTCATCTTCAGTTAGACCTGCCATGCTATACCATATCTGAGCAACTGACCCTGCCAGTTGGAGAAGGAGGAGGAAAGTATCATGCCCAGAGACAAGTAAACAACAAAGAACGTACAGCCTGCCTCCTCAGACATAGCCAAATTTATATAAAGGACCAAACGAACCTACAATCAATGAATGAGAAAAATAACTACCGAATGCCCCAAAGACAGCAGACAATATGAAAACATTTACAAAAACAAGACAGGATGATTCCAGCAGGTGTCCAAAATAAAACACTGGATGAATTTCCAGTGGAAGAAAAGGCACTAGAACTACCTGATAGGGAATTCAAATCTCTAATACTCAGAATTATCCACAGTTGAAACAAAAAACAGACAAAAATGAGGAAAAAATAGACAAATTCATGAAAAGGCAGACAAATTGATGGAAAATACAGACAAAAATTGGAAGAATTCAGAAAAATAAGGCAGGAACAAAAAATCCAAAATAAATCCACAACTAGAAATTATACAAAAACTACAACTAGAAATCCAAAAGTCAAACCACAAGATTTCAGAAATGGACAGTGTCATAGAAGGGCTGAGGATAAGATTTGAAACGGTGGAAGACAGGATCAGTGGAATTGAAGACAAACACTTGGATACAACTTTTTGAGGAAAACTCAGAAAAAACAACAAAGAAAAATGAAGAGACCCTGAGAGTTATGTGGGATACAATCAAAAGCAAAAATCTGTGAGTGAATCGAGTTCCAGAACAGGGGGAGAAAACAGAAAACAGAGAGGATCATTGAAGAACCACTGACAGAAAACTTCCCCAATATCATGAAAGATGAAAAGCTGGCCATCCAAGAAGCTCAATGAACCCCTACTGGATAGACCCCAAAAGAAAATCACCAAGGCATGTGATAATCACACTCGCCAAAACCAAAGACCAACAAAGAATCCTGAGAGAGGTCAAGAAAAACAAGAAGTCACATACAGAGGAGAAACAATAAGACTAATCTCAGATTATGTGGCAGATACCTAGCAGGCAAGAAGGCAATGCGATGACATATATAAAACCTACAAAGAAAAAAATTGCCAGCAAAGAATAATATAACCTGCAAAACTCTCATTCAAATATGATGGTGAAATTAGGACATTTCCAGATAAACAGAAATAAAGGAAATATGTACAAATAAAACAAAGAACAAGAATTATTAAAGGGAGTTCTTAGATCTGAGAACAAACAACTTCAGCACACAGGCAGAATCTAGGACACGGGATCGAACCAGCCAGATACAAATCTAGGAAATGAACTCTCAAGGACTATCCAAAACCAAAAGAAATACAACAGGAAATCAGAGCAATTAATCAGTAAATGACAACAACATCAGAACAATAAAAGAGGGAATAAACGGTGTAGGTATAGAACCTTCTAATGGAGAGAAAGGCAAGGCAATACCAAGTAATAATAGACTGCTTAAAACTTAGAAAGATAAGGGTAAACTTCATGGTAACCACAAAGAAAGTTAACAAACATACTCATAAAAAAAAGAGGAAAACCATAAAGTCTCAGCAAAAAAAAAAAAAAAAAAAAAAAACCTGCAAAAACAAAAGAAATGAAAAAAATATATCCACAAATATAAGTAACTCAGCACAGGAGAGAAAGAAGCACCACAAAAAAAAAAAAAAAAAAAAGGCACTACAAAATGACAGCAACAAACTCACATCTATCAATAATTACGCTGAATGTAGATGGAATCAATGCACCCATAAACAGATGGAAAGTGACAGAATGGGTAAGAAAACAGGATCCATCAATATGCTGTCTCCAAGAGACACATCTTAGAAACACACAAATTTATTAAAAGTCAAAGGTTGGAAAAAAATATATCAAGCTAGCAACTATCAAAAAAGAGCAGGAGTGGCTATACTAATCTCAAATAAAATAGACTTTAAAACAAAATCCACCATAAAAGACAAAGAAGGACACTATATAATACTTAAGGGGATGATCCATCATGAAGACATAAGCATAATAAACATCTACGCACCCAATCACAGGGCTCCAAAATACACAAAAGAAACTCTAACAGTACAGAAAAGAGAAACTGACAGTTCCACAATAATAATACGAAACTTCAACACACTCGCAGTAAAGGACAGAATAACTAAAAAGAAACTCAGCAAAGATACAGAAGACCTAAAAGGAACAATCAGCCAACTTGACCTCATAGACATATATAGAACACTCCACCCAACAAACTTGACCTCATAGACATATATAGAACACTCCACCCAACAGATGCAAAGTACACATTCTTTTCCAATGCACGTGGAACATTCCCCTGATCAGACCACATCTTAGGCCACAGAGCAATATTCAACAAGATCCAAAACACTGAGATAATTCAAAGTATCTTCTCTGACCACAATGCCATCAAGGTATAAATTAACAACAGAAAGAGCAAGGAAAAAAATCAATTAAATGGAAAGTGAACAATACCCTGTTTACACGTCACTGGGTAATATAAGAAATCAGAGATGAAATCAACAAATTCCTAGAATCAAATAAGAATGAAAACACATCATACCAAAACCTTTGGGACACAGCAAAGGCAGTCCCCAGAGGACAATTTATAGCAATAGATGCACACATCAAAAAGGAAGAAAGGGATAATATCAAAACATTAACTACAGAACTCAAACAAATAGAAAGAGTACAGCAAAAAGAGCCCACAGCCACCAGAAGAAAGGAAACAATAAAGATCAGAGCAGAAGTAAATGAAATAGAGAATAGAAAAACAATAGAAAGAATCAACAAAACCAAAAGTTGGTTCTTTGAAAGAATCAACAAAATCGACAAATCAGTGGCCAGACTGACAAAAGAAAAACAGGAGAGGAACCAAATAACCCAAATAAGAAATGAAATGGGTGACATTACAACAGACCCATCTGAAATAAAAAGGATGATAATAGAAAATTATGAAAAGCTATACTTCAACAAATTTGAAAACCTAGAGGAAATGGATAAATTTCTAGAAACACACTACCTACCCAAATTACAACAAACTGATGTTGAAAATATGAACAGACCCATAACAAAATAAGAGATTGAAAAGGTTAAAAAAAAAAAAAAACTCCCAACAAAAAAAAGTCCTGGCCCAGATGGCTTCACTGGAGAATTCTACAAAACATTCAAAAAAACTTGTACCAGTACTACTCAAGCTATTTCGGAGCATAGAAGAGGAAGCAACACTTCCAAATTCATTCTATGAAAGCAGCATAATGCTGATACCAAAACCAGGAAAAAATGTCACAAGAAAAGAAAATTAGAGACAAATATCTCTCATAAATACAGATACAAAAATTCTCAACAAAATTCTAGCCAATAAAATTGAATATCATATCAAAAAAATAATACACTACGACCAAGTAGGATTCATACCAGGTATGCAAGGATGGTTCAACATTAGAAAATCAATCAGTGTAATCCACCACATAAATAAAAGGAAAGAAAAGAATCACATGATCATCTCCATTGACACAGAAAAGGCATTCAACAAAGTCCAACACCCATTCCTCATAAAAACTCAATAAAATAGATATAGAAGGGAAATTTTTCAACATAATAAAGGGCATCTATGCAAAACCAACGGCCAACATCATTCTTAATGGAGATAGGCTGAAAACATTCCCCTTGAGAAAAGGAACGAGACAAGGATGACTTTTATTGCCACTCCTATTTAACATTGTGCTGGAAGTTCTAGCTAGAGCAATAAGGCAAGAAAAAGAAATAAAGGGCATCCAAATTGGTAATGAAGTAGTTAAACTGTCCCTGTTTGAGGAAGATATGATACTGTACATAGAAAACCCTAAAGACTCCATGAGAAATCTACTGGAAGTAATAGAAAGATTCAGCATTGTATCAGGATACAAGATAAATGTAAAAAAATTAGTTTGATTCCTACACACCAATAAGGAGAATGATGAAAAGGAAATCAGGAAAACAATACCATTTTCAATAGCCCCTAAAAAAATAAAATACTTAGGAATAAATCTAACCAGGGATGTAAAAGACCTATCCAAAGAAAACTACAAAACACTACAGCAAGAAACCCAAAGGGATCTATATAAATGGAAATAACTTCCATGCTCATGGATAGGTAGACTCAACATTGTGAAAATGACAATTCTACCCAAAGCAATTTACAAATACAATGCAATCCCGATTGAAAAACCAACAACATTCTTCAAAGAGATGTAAAAACTAATCATTAATTTATATGGAAAGGGAAGAAGCCCTGAATAAGTACAGCAATACTGAAGAAGAAGAAGAATAAAGTTGGAGGACTCATACTACCTGACCTCTGAACATACTATACAGCTACAGTAGTCAAAACAGCCCTGTACTAGTACAATGACAGATACATTGACCAATGGAACAGAATTGAGAAACCATATGAAAATCCATCCACCTGTGGTCACTTGATCTTTGACAAGGCCCCTAAGTCCATCAACTGGGGAAAAGACAGTCTTTTTAAAAAATGGTGCTGGCAAAACTGGATATCCATCTGCAAAAAAATGAAACATGACTCTTACCTCACACCATAAAGAAAAACTAATTCAAAATGGATCAAAGACCTAAATAAAAAGCCAAAAACTATAAAGTTCATAGAAGAAAAAAGAGGACAAATGCTACAAGCCTTAATACAAGGCATTAACAGGATACAAACCAAAACCATCAAAACATAAACCCCAGAAGATAATCTAGATAACTGGGATCTTCTAAAAATCAAACACCTATGCTCTTCAAAAGACTTCACCAACAGATTAAAAAGAGCACCTACAGACTGGGAAAAAATTTTGGACACTACAAGTCAGAGAAAGGTCTAATCTCCACAATCTACAAGAAAATCCAACACCTCTAGAACAAAAGGCAAATAATCCTATTAAAAAATGGGCAAAGGAAATGAACAGACACTTCACCAAAGAAGACTTTCAAGTGGCCAACAGACACATGAGGAAATGCTCACGATCACTAGTCTTTAGAGAAATGCAAATTAAAACCACAGTGAGATACCATCTCACCCCGGCATTACTGGAATGAATCAAACACACTGGAAATAACAAATGTTGTAGGGGTTGTGGGGAGATCGGAACTCTTATGCACTGCTGGTGGGAATGCAAAATGATAAAACCATTTTGGAAAATGACATGGTGCTTCCTCAGAAGGCTAGAAATAGGAATTCCATACGATCCAGCAATCCCACTCTTAGGAATATATCCTAGACAAATAACAGCCGTCACACGAGTAGACTTATACACACACATTTTCATGGCAGCATTGTTCACAATAGCAAAAAGATGGAAATAACCTATATGCCCATCAACAGAAGAATGGATAAACAAACTATGGTACATACACACAATGGAGTACTAAGCAAAGATAAAGAGCAACGATGAATCTATGAAGCATCTCATAACATGCCTGAAACTGGAGGACATTATGCTGAGTGAAACAAGTCAAACACAAAAGGACAAATATCGTATGAGAACTCTATTGTAAAAACTCATGAAAAAATTCACACACAAAAAGTAGTAATCTTTGTTGGTTAGGAGAAATGTTAGGGGTGGGGAGGAAATACTAAATAAGCAATAGATAAGTGGTGTCTTGAGTGAAGTGTAAGACAGCACACAATACTGGGGAAACCAGCACAACATGTACAAGCAAAGGTCATGGAAGCTCCATAGATACATCCTAACTCCCTGAGGGACTGAATTGCCGGGCAGAGGGCTGTCGGAACCATGGTCTCGGAGAACATCTAGCTCAACTGGCATGGCACAGTTTATAAAGACAATGTTCTACATTCTACCTTGGTGAGTAGCATCTGGAGTCTTAAAAGCCTGTTAGCAGCCATCTAATATGCTCAAGTTGTTTCATCCCTTCAGAAGCAAGGGTGATTGAAGAGAACAGGATACAAGGAAAAGATTAGTCCAAAGGACTAATGGACCACAGCTACCAAAGCCTCCACCAGACTGAGAGCAGCACAGCTAGATGGTGCCCGGCTACCACCACTGACTGCTCTGACCAGGATCCGAAGAGAGGATTCCGGACAGAGCTGGAGAAGGATGTAGAACAAAGTTTTAACTCACCAAAAAAAAAAAAAAAAACTGACCCAATTTATTGGCCTAAAGGAGACTGGAGAAACCCCAAGGGTCTGTCCCGCAGATGCCATTTTAGCTCAGTGGTGAATCACTTCTGAGGTTCACCGTTCAGCCGGGGGGTGGACAGCCCCATAAAACCAAATGGGACTAATGAGGCACAGCAGTCCAGGGACAAGGACTAGAAGGCAGAAGGGGACAGGAAAGCTGGTGATAGGGAACCCAAGGTTGAGTAAGGATAGTGTTGATGTGATGTCAGGTTGTTAACCATTGTCATAGGGCAACATGTGTTCTAAGTATTTAATGAGAAACTATTTTGTTCTGTAAACCTTAATCTAAAGTGAGAATAGCAGCACAATCAGAAGAGTGTAGTCGATGTCACTGTACTGTGCATGTAGAAATTTTTGAAGTGGTGCATCTTTGGCTATGTATATTTTCACCAAAAAAAAAAAAAAAAAAAAATGTCGAGAAGGGAGAGGGTTAACATGCCTGGGGTTTGTTAACCAATGTCATAAAACAATATGTGTACTACTGTTTCATGACAAACTATTTGTTCTGTAAACCTTCACCTGAAGTACAATAAAAAAATATATATATACAATGCAGAGGACTTCCGGTAACATGATGTTCTAGGCAGAAACACCACGCTGTCCCTCCACGGGAGAGATCCGAAAAACTAAGCCAAAAAGAGAAAACAGCAATCCTGAAACCCTAAACATCAAATGAAGAGATAAAGAACTCAACCAGGCACCAAGTGGAGTATGAAACTGACAGAGAACAGAGAGCGAGGAGACATACATGCAGAGGTCCTCTATCAGCTAACTGAGCTCAGATCCACCATCTTGGACTCCTATCAGAGACCAGTGTGAACAGGGCGTACGAGGAAGCAGCTTCACGAAGCTTGCAGCAGGAGACAGAACAACCAGTAACCAACGATATATATTTTCCCACCTCCCACACTTCTTCACCCCCACTCGGCCTCCTCTGCTTCCCACAACCACAGTCTCTTGGCCGGGAAGCACCGACTACTAGGATTACACCCGCCCACAATGGCCGACTCCCTGAGTGCCATATGTTGGCTGTTGGTGTTGCTTTTTCCCACTTCTTTTGATTTCTTCCTTACCTCTCACCACCTCTCCCTCCTTTTGCTCAAATACCTGGCTCTGTTTGCCATCTTTACTTTTTCCGGAGGGGCTGTTGAACTGCGTTCGAGTCTGGAACTGCTTCCCAGTCCGTGCTTCGATGCTGGTGGGATCCTGGGGCTTTTTGTTTGTTCTGAATTGCTTGTTTGATATCTTTTTCTTTTCTCAAGTTAGTAGCCTGTTCTGGCTGGGCTGTGCTGTGCAGCTTGGGACTTACCCTCTCAACTTGCGTAGTCACTCAGAGGGATCCCTGAGAGTATTTCTTTTTTCATGGGCTTTATTTTTCTGTTTTTTGGGGATTTTTCTCGTTCTTTTCTTAAATTTGTTTTGATTTCTTTTTCCTCTTTTTCCCTTTTTGTCTTTCTTTATTACTCAGTTTCTCATCTCTCTATACCTTCCTTCTTTTCCTTTCCTTTGAATACCTGGTGCTGAGTGACACCTCTACACCTTCTAGCAATGATGTATTTCAACACCTGGGAACAACTTCCCCAGACCTTGTAGCTGCACTGGTGGCATACCTGGGAGGTTTGCTTTTCTTTTTCCTTTCAAATTTTTATTTATTCATTCTTTTCTTTTCTTTTCTTATTTTCTTCTTCTTCCCCTTGTTATTTTTCTCCATTTCATAGTCTCTCATCTCTCCACTCCAATGGCAAGCTCCCCTAGCACTCATTTTTGTTTGTTTGTATGTTTTTGGTTTCCATTCCTCTCCTCTCTCCCATACCCATTTTAGCTCTACACATAACAATCTCCCCCCTCCATCCTGCCTAACTGCACCGTGCGCTTAACATCACACCACCAAGCAGCACAGGTATGGCCTACTGGAACCTTCCCTGCACTGATTATCTACCTGCCCTGGTGGCTGTAGTCAGTGCCACAAACAACCCATCCCAGTAACACCTCTTCAGCTAGACCTGCCCTGCTGTACCACATCTGAGCAACTGACACTACCAACTGGAGAAGGAGGTGAAAAGTATCATGCCCACGGACAAGGAAACAACAAAGAACACACAGCCCGCCTGCTCAGACACAGCCAAATAAAAGAAAAAAAAAGGGATGAAACAAACAGATCTACAATCAATAAATGAGAAAAATAACTGCTGAATGTCCCGAAGACAGCAGACAATATCAAAACATTTACAAAAACAGGACAGGATCGTTCCAGAAGGCATCAAAAAAAAAAAAAAAAAAAAAAAAACAGATGACTTTCCAGTCGAAGAAAAGGCATTAGAACTACCTGATAGGGAATTCAAATCTCTAATACTCAGAATTCTCTAAGAGTTGAAGCAAAAAGCAGAGGAAAATGAGGGAAAAAATAGGCAAATTCATGGAAAAGGCAGACAAATTCATGGAAAATACAGACAAAAAATTGGAATAATTCAGGAAAATAATGCAGGAACAAAATGTCAAAATAAATTTGCAACTAAAAATTATAAAAAAACAACAATTAGAAATCCAAAAGATAAACAACAAGATTTCAGAAATGGACAGTTTCATAGAAGGGCTGAGGAGCAGATTTGAAACAGTGGAAGACAGGATCTGTGGAATTGAAGAGAAACACTTGGATACAACTCTGTTTGAGGAAAACTCAGAAAAAAGAATGAAGAAAAACTGAGAATTATGAGGGATACAATCAAAAGCAAAAATCTGCAAGTGATCAGAGTTCCAGAACAGGGGGAGAAAACAGAAAACACAAAGAGGAACATTGAAGAATTGCTGACAGAAAACTTCCTCAGTATCATAAAAGATGAAAAGCTGGCCATCCACGAAGCTCAATGAACCCCATATAGGATAGACCCCAAAAGAAAATCACCAAGGCGTATCATAATCACACTCGATAAAACCAAGGACAAAGAATCTGAGAGCAGCTCAAGAAAAATAAAAAGTCACATACAGAGGAGAAACTGTAAGACTAAGCTCAGATTATTCAGCAGAAACCATGCAGGCAAGAAGGCAATGGGATGACATATATAAAACCTTAAAAGAAAAAAATTGCCAGCCAAGAATAATATATCCTGCAGAACTCTCATTCAGATGTGATGGTGAAATTAGGTCATTTCCAGATAAACAGACATTAAGGGACTATGTAAAAACCAAACCAAACTTAACAAGGCTTATTAAAGGAAGTCCTTCTATCTGAGAACAAACAATATCAGACCACAGGCTGAATATAGAACACAGGATTACACTAACCAGATACCAACCTAGGCAATGAACTCTTAAGGATTAAGTAAAACCAAAAGAATTACAAAAGGGAACCAGAGGGGTTAACCTGTAAATGACAACAGTATCAGAACAATAAGAGAGGGAATAAACAGTGTGGTTTTAGAACCTTCTAACGGAGAGGAACTCAAGCGATAACAAGAAATAATAGACTGGTTAAAATCTAAGAAGATAAGGGTAAATTTCAAGGTAACCACAAAGAAAGTTAACAAACCTACTCATCAAAATAAAGAAGAAAAACATAATGTCTCAGTAAAAACAAAACATACAAAAATGAGAGAAATGAAAAAAATCCACAAACAAAAGTAACTCAGCACAGGAGAGTAAAAGGAACAAAGAAAACATCAGTACCACAAAAAAAAAAAAAAAAAAAAACACTACAAAATGCAATCCCACTGCTAGGAATATATCATAGAGAAATGAGAGCCATCACACTAAGAGATATATGCACACCTATGTTCATTGAAGCACCTTTTACAATAGCAAAAAGATGGAAACAACCTAGATGCCCATCAACAGATGAATGGATAAACAAACCAGGGTACATACGCACAATGGAGTATTAAACAAAGATAAAGAACAATGATGAATCTGTGAAGCATCTCATAACATGGAAGAAACTGGAAGATATTACGCTGAGTGAAATAAGTCAATCACAAAAGGACAAATATTGTATGAGACCTCTGCTGTATAACACATGTAAAAGTTTACACAAAAAGAAACAATCTTTGTTGGTTATGAGGTATGGGAGGTGTGAGGGAGGAACTAAATAGATAAGTGGTAACTTTGGTGAAAGGTAAGACAGTACACATTACTGGGAAAGCCAGCAAAACTTGTAAAAGGAGAGGACATGGAAGCTCCATAGACACTTCCAAACTCCCTGAGGGATTGAATTGCTGGGTGGAGGACTGTGGGGACCATGGTCTTGGTGAACATCTAGTTCAATTGTCATAACACAGTTTATAAGGACAGTGTTCTACTTTCTACCTTGGTGAGTAGCGTCTGGGGTCTTAAAAGCCTGTGAGCAGTCATCTAAGATACTCCACTGATCTCACATGTTTGGGAGCAAGGGAGAATGAAGAAAACAAGATACAAGGAAAAGATTAGTCCAAAGGACTAATGGACCAGAGCTATCATGGCCTCCACCAGACTAAGTCCAGTACAGCTAGATGGTGCCCGGATACCACCACTGACTGCTCTAACAGGGATTACAATAGAGGGTCCTGGACAGAGCTGGACAATGATGTAGAACAGAATTCTAACTCATAAAAGAAAGACCAGATTTAGTGGCCTGAAAGACTGGAGAAACACCAAGAGAATGGCCCCCAGACACTGTTTTAACTCAGTGGTGAAGCCCCTCTCAAAGATCACCATTCAGCTGTAGACTGGACAGCCTTGTAAAACAAAACACGACTAATGAGGCACAGCAGTCCAGGGACAAGGACTAGAAGGCAGGAGGGGACAGGAAAGCTGGTGATAGGGAACCCAAGGTTGAGAAGGGACAGTGCTGACATGTTATGGGGCTGTTAACCATTGTCATAGGGCAATATGTGTACTAACTGTTTAATGAAAAACTATTTGTTCTGCAAACCTTCATCTAATGTACAAAAAAAAAAAAAAAAAAAAAAAAGAATTATCTATGTGAAATCAAATTAACAAGAGCAATGCAAAAGGTTTGATGGGAAGCCTAGGGAAGAGTGAGTTGAAGATAAAGGTGATAGAATAATTTGGAAAAGGATAGAGAGAATAGCAGCACAACTAGAAGAATGTAACTGAAGTCACTGAATTGTACATGTAGAAACTTTCAAAGTTATGTAACTTTTGCTATGTATATTTTCACCAAAAAAAAAGTCCTCAAGGTCAAGAAGGGAGAGTATTGACATATTGTGGGGTTGTTAACCAATGTTATAAAACAACATGTGTACTAATAGTTTAATGAGAAACTATTTGTTCTGTAAACCTTCATCTAAAGTAGAAAAAAAGAAATTAAAAAAAAATCAAAGGTTGGAAAAAAATACATCAAGCTAACAACTACCAAAAAAGAGCAGGAATGGCAATACTAATCTCAGATAAAATAGACTTTAAGACAAAATCCATCATAAAAGACAAAGAAAGATACTATCTAATGATTAAGGGGATAGTCCATCATGAAGGCATAACCATAATAAACGTCTACACACCCAATGACAGGGCTCCAGAATACATAAAACAAACTCTAACAGTACTGAAAAGAGAAATTGATAGTTCCACAATAATACTAGGAGACTTCAACACACCACTGTCAGTAAAGGACAGAACATCTAAAAAGAAACTCAGCAAAGATACAGAAGACCTAAAGGGTATAATAAGCCAACTTGTCCTCATAGGCATATATAGAACACTCCACCCTACAGATGCAAAGTACACATTCTTTTCCAATGCACATAGAACACTCTCTAGAATAGACCACTTCTTAGGCCACAGAGCAATCCTCAACAAGATCCAAAACATTGAGATGATGCAAAGTATCTTCTCTGACCACAATGCCATCAAGGTAGAAATTAACAACAGAAAGAGCAAGGAAAAAAAATAAATTACATGGAAACTGTATAACACCCTGCATAGAAACCACTGGTAAATAGAAGAAATCAGAGATGGAATAAAAAAATTCCTAGAATCAAATGAGAATGAAAACACATCATACCAAAACCTTTGGGACACAGCAAAGGCCTTCCTCAGAAGAGAATTCTTAGCCTTAAATGCACACATCAAAAAAGAAAGAGACAAAATCAAAACATTAAATACAGAACTAAAAGAAATAGAAAGAGAAGAGCAAAAAAAGTCCACAGCCACTAGAAGAAAGAAAATAATAAAGATCAGAGCAGAAGTAAATGAAATAGAGAACAGAAAAACAATAAAAAGAATCAACAAAACCAAAAGCTTGTTCTTTGAAAGAATCAATAAAATCGACAAACCACTGGCCAGACTGACAAAAGAAAAACAGGAGAGGATGTAAATAACCCAAATAAGAAATGAAATAGGTGACATTACAACAGACACAACTGAAATAAAAAGGATCATAACAGAATATTATGAAAAACTGTGCTACAACAAATTTGAAAACCTAGAGGAAGTGGATAAATTTCTAGAAACATACTGCCCACCAAACTACAATAAAGTGATGTGGAAAATCTCAAAAGACCCAAAACAAGAAAAGAGATTGTAAAGGCAATAAAAAAAAAAAAAAAAAAAATCCTGACAAAAAACAGCCCTGGCCCAGATGGCTTCACTGGAGAATTCTACAAAACATTCAGAGAAGAGCTTGTACCGGTATTACTCAAACTATTTCAGAATGTAGAAAAGGAAGCGACACTTCCGAATTCATTCTATGAAGCTAGCATAACCCTGATACCAAAACCAGGCAAAGACGCCACAAAAAAAGAAAATTACAGACCAATATCTCTCATGAATATAGATGCAAAGATTCTCAGCAAAATTCTAGCCAGTAGAATTCAGCATCTTTTCAATAAAATGATCTGCCACACCACAACCAAGTAGGATTTATACCAGGTATGCAAGGATTGTTCAACATCAGAAAATCAGTCAACATAATCCACCACATAAATAAAAGGAAAGAAAAGAATCACATGATCATCTCAATTGACGCAGAAAAGGCATTTGACAAAGTCCAACACCCATTTCTCATAAAAACTCTAAATAAAATAGGTGTAGAAGGGAAATTTCTCAACATAATAAAGAGCATCTTTAATAAAGAGCCAACATCATTCTTAATGGAGGGAGGCTGAAAAAATTTCCCTTGAAAACAGGAAAAATACAAGGATGACCTTTATTACCACTCCTATTTAACATTGTGCTGGAAATTCTAGCTAGAGCAATAGGACAAGAAAAAGAAGTAAAGGGTATTAAAAATTGGTAATGAAGAAGTTAAAGTGTCCCTGTTTGCTGATGACATGATACTATACATAGAAAACTCTAAAGGCTCCATGAAAAATCTACTGGGACTAATAGAAAGATTCAGCAGTGTAGCAGGATACAAGGTAAACATACAAAAATAAGTTGGATTCTATACACCAATAAAGAGAACGATGAAAAGGAAATCAGGAAAACAATACTATTTATAATAGCCCCTAAAAAAATAAAATAATTAGGAACAAATCTAACTAGGGGTATAGAAGACAGATACAAAGAAAACTAGTAGTCAGTACAGCCTGTTACTGGTACAACGACAGATACATTGACCCACGGAACAGAACTAAGAACCTAGATGTAAATCCACCCACCTACAGTCACCTGATCTTTGACAAGGGAACAAAGTCCATCAAATGGGGAAAAGACAGTCTTTTTAACAAATGGTTCTGGCAAAATTGGATATCCATCTGCAAAAAAATGAAACAGGACCCATACCTCACACCATATACAAAACTAATTCAAAATGGATCAAAGACCTAAATATAAAGCCAAAAACTATAAAGTTCATAGAAGAAAAAATTGGACCAATGTTACAGGCCCTAATACAGGGCATTAACAGGATAGAAACCATAACCATCAGCACACAAACCCCAGAAAATAAGTTAGATAACTGGGTTCTTGTAAAAATCAAACACTATTCTCTTGAAAAGACTTCACCAAAAGAGTAAAAAGAGAACCTATAGACTGGGAAAAAATATTTGGACAGTACAAGTCTGACAAAGGTCTAAACTCCATAATCTATAAGAAAATCCAACACCGCTACAACAAAAAGACAAATAATCCTATTAAAAAATGGGAAAGGAAATGAACAGACACTTCACCAATGAAGACATTCAAGTGGCCAGCAGACACATGAGGAAATGCTTGCATCACTAGCCTTTAGAGAAATGCAAATTAAAACTACAATGAGATACCATCTCACCCCGGAATTACTGGCACAAATCAAAAACACTGGAAATAACAAATGTTGGAGGGGCTGTGGGGAGATCGGAACTCTTATGCACTGCTAGTGGGAATGCAAAATGATACAACTATTTTGGAAAATGATATGGCGCTTTCTTAGAAAGCTAGAAATAGGAATTCCATACGATCCAGCAATCCCACTCTTAGGAATATATCCTAGAAAAATAAGAGCCGTCACACGAATAGACTTATACACACCCATGTTCATGGCAGCATTGTTCACAATAGCAAAACGATGGAAACAACCTAGATGCCCATCAACAGACGAATGGATAAACAAACTATGGTACATACACACAATGGAGTACTAAGCAAGGATAAAGAACAATAATGAATCTGTGAAGCATCTCATAACATGGATGAAACTGGAGGACATTATGCTGAATGAAATAAGTCAATCACAAAAGGACAAATATTGTATGAGACCTCTAATGTAAAAAGTCATGAAAAAATTTACACACAAAAAGTAACACTCTTTGTTGGTTATGAAGGATGGGAGGGGTGGGGGGAAATACTAAACAGACAATAGATAAGTGGTATCTTGGGTGAAGGGTGAGACAGTACACAATACTGGGGAAGCCAGCCCAACTTGTACAAGGAAAGGTCATGGAAGCTCCGTAGACACATCTAAACTCCCTGAGGGACTGAATTGCTGGGCGGAGGGCTGTGGGGACTATGGTCTCAGGGAGAATCTAGCTCAACTGGCATAACACAGTTCATAAAGACAACGTTCTGCATTCTACCTTGGTGAGTAGTGTCTGGGGTCTTAAAAGCCTGTGAGCAGCCATCTAAGATACTCCACTGGTCTCACACTTTTGGGAGCAAGGGAGAATGAAGAGAACAGGATACAAGGAAAAGATTAGTCTGAAGGACTAATGGACCACAGCTACCAAGGCCTCCACCAGACTGAGTCCAGTACAGCTAGATGGTGCCCGGCTACCATCACTGAGTGCTCTGACCAGGATCACAACAGAGGGTTCTGGACAGAGCTGTAGAAGGAGGTAGAACAAAATTCTAATGCACACAAAAAAGACCAGATATACTATTCTGAAGAAGACTGGGGAAATCCCAAGAATATGGCCCCCAGACACCCTTTTAGCTCAGTGGTGAATTCTCTTCCAAAGTTCACTGTTCAGCCGGGGACTGGACAACCCCATAAAACAAAACAGGACTAATGAGACACAGCAGTCCATGGACAAGGATTAGAAGGCAGAAGGGGACAGGAAAGCTGGTGGTAGGGAACCTAAGGTTGCATAAGGAGGACAGTGTTGACATGTAGTGGGGTTGTTAACCATTGTCATAGGGCAACATGTGTACTAACTGTTTAACGAGAAACTATTTTGTTCTGTAAACCTTCATCTAAAGCCAGAAAAGCAGCACAACCAGAAGAAAGTAATCGATGTCACTGAATTGTGCATGTAGAAATTTTTGAAATGGTGTATCTTTGGCTCTGTATATTTTCACAAAAAGTAAATAATGATAAAGAGGTTGAAAAGGGAGAGGGTTGACATGTCGTGGGGTTGTTAACCAATGTTATAAAACAATATGGGTACTGACTGTTTAATGAAAATCTATTTTTCTGCAAACCTTCACCTAAAGTACAGTTAAAAAAAAAGAAAAAAGTATACAATGCAAGCTCCTTATTTAAACTTTCAAGGAGTGATTTCCAAAGTTCAAATGTTCACCAGTATGTCCTGAATCCAATTATAAATAAGTATATAAAGTATAAGTATAAAAAAATCCAAGTACAAATAAGACACTAAACAAAGAATGTTGGGTTTGAAATAAAGAAATCTTTCAGTTCCATTACCAACTACTTTGTCATACTGATCATGAATTGCAAAATTACGGAACTTAAAAAGAATCTTAAGAATCAAGTAAAATAACAACTTATTATAAGGTACAACTTTTGTATATGATAATTTCATAATTATGTATTATTATAAGGTACACAAAATATGGTAATTATCTCATGAAGTATTTGATGTTTTTTACAGATAATCACTGGAATATTTTTTCCTATTCAAACTGGCCTAGAATTCCTCAAGCTTTAATACACATAATCTAGCTTTGCAATTCTAAGAATATAATATTGGATATACAATAACAAACTAGAGTTTGATCTCCCATCCCCTCAGTATAAAATAAATTACTGAGATTTGCATATTAATTATAGATTATTAAAGTTAGGAAGAAGTTCACTATCTTGTCAAATGTTACTTCTAAATGGAAGAACATAGTGCCTTGACTCAGCCTTTTTACATCAGCCTGTCTTGCAAGAGATGATCCATTGACATTGCTTCCTAAGCTGATAATCATCTGATCAGGACTGTATACTTTTTTTCTGGCTTTCCTCTGTATACTAGGAAACTTGCTGTCTAATGTCAGTTAGGATTGCTCTCAGCTTCTCTGCCACACTTAGCTTCTAACTTTTAGCCTCAAGACCACAAACTGGCTGTTCCAAGTCTAAGCATGACACTTTACCATTGTTCATGCAGGAAAGGAAAGTAAGAAGAGGTGATATTATTGTGAGGGAAGCAAAAAATCTTTCTTGGAATAAGTCACCTATATCTTATTAACCAGAAATACATCAGGTGGCTACCCTTATTTGCCAGGGAGTCAAGAAGCAAGCTTTTTAGCAGAATGCACTGCCATAGTAAGCAAAATTCAGCCCATTTCTATGGAAAATTCAAGTCTAGATATTGAGTAACTGGCAGTATCTGCCACATAGAAACCCTCATTCCTGTTGTATGAATGATTATTTATAGTAATCATCAAAGGTAGTTAAATTAACAAGAGATATCATTATCTCACCTTCAAATAATACAATGGTTTTCTTAAAATTTAATTTGTACACTTTGTAATTCTACTATATACCATCTTTTACTTTTCAGTTCATCACTATTGATAATCATATTGATTACTTTTCAGATATCAGTAATTGAGAAATGATATTCTATAATGATTAGAATGTTTCATTCATATAAAATAGTCACACTCTTCTAGGCCACATGAGTGGCACTTTTTAATCAACCTATTCTTGCTCATGTTTATTTATTAAAGTCATATTTACCACTCAGAGGGACTTATGACTATCTTGTAAGGTAGGCACGTATTTTTCAAATGAAATGAAAACATGCCCAACAAGAATATTATAGAGACACTAGGATACATTTTACAGTTTGGGGAAAAAACACTTGTTTAGGGCTATCCTCCAATACTATTGTTTTTGTTAAATGGCTAATAAATTTTGAGTATTAATTAGATGGTAGCATATTCTTTAGAAAGTACATGGAGTGCAACCATTCTATGTTTTCAAGTAAGTACACATTTATACCTTAATGAAAAAACAAATTTGGAGTTAGTTAACATTTTATTGTGGAATTTGAAATGCTTAATGTAAAATTGTGGCTAAAAATGTGGAAAGTGAGAAGAAATTATCCCTTTAAACAAGTGTTCTAAAAAATAGAATGCTCTTAATACATGAAATAGCACAGAAAAATGGCCACAGAGACTTCAAAATATAACTTCCTTTAGCACTAATTTTAAAACTTTTTCATAGAGTTCTGTTTATTTAGTCCTTAAGAAATCAGGTATGCAGCCAGCTCTCAAAAACTTAGCAGATAGAGTTCCTTGCAAGGAGGGCATGAGTAGAAATTATTTAATATAAATTTTTTTTTCCTGAAAAAGCAATGTTTTTAAAAGGGATTCCATTCTTGGCCAAGGTCTGATACACAGCATTATAAAACAGGCTATGAATATCATGTATAATGAACTATGAATTATGGATCTGCACTGTATTTTGTAGGAAGCTTTCTAAATCTTGTAAACAAGAATAAAACTGAACTCAAATAATTCAACCTATTTTATCTATTTGAGATATTTTCCCAAACAAGGTTACCCATGTGTTCCAATACTTTCTCCAATAATTCTCTTGGAAAATAACATCTAAGCCTTAGATCTCAATCGTTAGGATTCAATCCTCTTACTTCCTAGACTTTTTGCCATTGCCTGTCACAAGGCTCATGTTATTTCTCCTCTTATCTTTCACTGCTAAATTCTAGGACTGTTTGCCTTACAGTGAAGGTCTAAGAGGTGTTAGACCTTGTCCTTTCATTCCCATATTGACCGGATTCTGAAAAGAACTTTGTTATGCTACATAAAATTTTAGCCCAGGGCTATATTATTTGCTTGATTATATCTTAAGCTCTACTGATTTATCCAAGTTCTACTTATAAACATGAATCTACCTTGTTCAAATAATATATCTACTTACATCTTATCTCCATTTATGACCTACCTTCATTTTGATGAGTCATCTTCACTTAGTCTTACCACATCTAACAGTTTATTGGCATATTAACCTACCTTTGTTTCCAAATTTCAGTAAAAATTGGATCATCAGATGGAAAACCATGCCAAGTGAATCCCATTGCTGGTTTTTTCTTACCAACTTCTTCCTCTTTACTTCTGTCCTCCAATTTTATATTTATGGATGGACTTGCTAATAAAATCTTCTTCCATGTTATCTACTTAACTACCACATCAATCAGTTTCTAAGGAAAAAATAATAATTTATCTTTCACAAGCCATAGACATAGTTTTTTTGTTATCAGGAGAGACCACTCCCTGGAGAAGGATATCACACTTGGTAAAGTAGAGGGTCAGTGAAAGAGAGGAAAACCCTCAATAAGATAGATTGACACAGAAGGTACAACAATGGATTCAATCATAGCAACAATTATGAGAATGGCGCGGGACTGGGCAGTGTTTCATTCTGTTGTACATAGGGTTGCTGTGAGTTGGAACTGACTCAATGGCACCTAACAAGAACAGCAACATTTTTTTTCAAGATTTAAAATTATTTCATGATAAAATTCTCAGAATGAGATTGAGAATGAGCTGTAGATTACTGAAATCAATTTAATGAAGATGTTTAAGTGGACAAACCAGGGGATAGTTCAATTCAATAATCACAGTGGTTGCAATAGAATAGAAGAAACTGTGGTGATTTTTACCAAAATTGATATATTTATACTTAAATTGATAAACTGTACATGACCAATGAAATGATGATTAAAAACAAGTTAAAAAAAATGAATTCTAGAATAACTATATTTCCTAGCACAGGTAAAGTATTTAAGAACACATAAGCAGAAGTCAAATTACAAAAATTAGACTCCAGCTTCTTTCTCTTACTAGTTGTCATCTGGGTAGGAGTGCCTCTTGTATATGACCAAACGTCAAAATTCACATTCTACTGAGTACAGTGTGAATGGTATCCTCTATAATGTTCTCCAGAATGTGAATGGTGCCTCCCAGCATCATAAGTGACAGAGACTTAACTCCTCTGTGTCTCAGTATTCTCATCTGTAAAATAGGTATAATAATAATTATTCTGTGTAATTGTGAGGATTAAATGATATAATACGTGTAAAGAGTTTATCAAATTATGTGGAATATAGTATATGCTAAATTATTAAGTAATATTAATAAGTGCTATTATGGTTATCAGCAATTGACCAAGATCCATCAGTAAAATAAGTACAGGCCATCAGGTTCAACACTTAGTAATTTTTCTCCATACTATCACCAGACTTTTCTTCATCTTCACTTATTTCATAGTTTCATAGCAAAGGCTTCTCTCTGAATTTCCAGTTGAGACCAGACATGAAAGTGACTCAAACATCAAGTACATATGTCATTTTACATGGTATTACAAAAACCCGTCTGTACTCTGTGTAACCTCCATGTTCGCTATTGTTGGTAGTTGCTGTCCAGTAGGCTCCTACTTATGGAGAACTCATGTACAACAGAACAAAACATTGCCTGGTCCTGCATCATCTTCATGATCATTGGTTTGCTTGAGTCTATTGTTTCTACCACTGTGTATTTTGAATGCCTTCTGCCTACTGGGCTTATCTTTTAGCACTGTCAGACAATATTCTGTTGTGATCCATAGGGTTTTCATTGGCTAATTTTCTGATGTAGATCACCAGACCTTTCTTCCTAGTCTTAGTCTAGAAGCTCTACTGAAACCTGTCCAACATGGGTGACCCTGCTGGTGTTTGAAATATGGGTGGTATAGCTTTCAGCATCATAGCAACACACAAGCCATCACAGGAGAACAAACTGACAGATGGATGGTGTTAAGTATACCAGTTGCTGTCAAGTCGGTCCCAACTCATGGCAACCCCATGTGTATCAGAGTATAACTATGATCGACAGAGGTTTCAATCATTGATTTTTAGGAAGTAGATGGCCAGGTCTTTCTTCTGAAACATCTCTGAGTGGACTTGAACTCTCAAACTTTCAGTTAGCAGCCAAGCATGTTAACTATAGTTGTCATGAAAAGTTTAGGTTATGACAACACTCTTTGGTATACAAAATACTTGAGAAAATCTAATCCTTAAACCATGCTTGACATGCATGCTTACAAACATGCACACGCACACACAGTTTTGGGGCATTTTTAACAAAAAGTAAATTAAATTCACAGAAAATAATGTATAATAACAATTAGCACAAGACTCAGTGGTGAAAATACACCATGTTACCAATACTGTGAATGCACTCCATCTAAACAGGTTAAGAGTTTGCCTGCTAAAATTTTAAACTACTGCTTAGATGCTTAGTTGGCCTACTAATACCTGAAAAGGTAATCTGATCTCCACCTCACAGCTTCATCTGTACAGTATGCATCTAGTCCTTCTAGAGCAGCCCTGAAACTGGAACTTTTTTTTGTGCCTAACTTTAGGGTAGCATATGAACTTACCTGGCAAACAAAATAGGAAATTATAAAATGAGCACTTAAATTCACTAAATTTTTTGACTTTATACATTATATTTCTCAAATATGTTTGATAAAATATTTCTAGAGAATTAAGAACTGTGTTTTTAATCTATATATTCAATTTTACATATATTATATATCTATAGAGCCAGGTGGCACAGTGGTTAAGAGCTCAGGCTGCTAACTGAAAGGTTGACACTTCAAATCCACCAGCCACTCCTTGGAAACCCTATAGGGCAGTTCTACTGTGCCGTCTAGGGTCCCTATGAGTCATAATTGACTCAAGGGCAATAGGTTTTTTTTTTTTTGTTTGTTTTTGGATATATATATATAACTATATATATATATAACTATATATATATATAGTATGTATGCCTAACATATATATATATATAGAATACATGAAAGGCAAAAAGAATTAGCTGACATGAATCCTTTTGTTCACATGATTTATTGTGCTCAGAAAAATCAGAATTTTATCTTTTGAATTCAGGCAACTTCAGAAAAGAAAGCAATTTAGCCACTGGTGTATTTGGCATTAATTTTTCATTGCATGCAGTAATGAAGTAATACAGGAACGAAATTGTGTGATGCATTAATGCAATGTAATTTTCAGTACATTATATCATTTTTGATATTCACACTCAACTACAAAAATTTGAATTTCATTGCTGTGACAAAATATTGATTTCCTATATTAAATTAACAATAGCTAGTATTAATCACCATCACTTGTGTGTCAGTTTACCGTACTATGGTGGCTGGTGTGTTACTGTGATTTTAGAAGCTATGCCAGTGGTATTTCAATTATCAGCAGGGTTACCCACGGTGGACAGTTTTCAGCAACTCTTCTAGACTGAGAGACTGGGAAGAAGGATCTGCTGATCTATTCCTGAAAACTTGGTCAGTAAAAACCTTATGAATATCCTCAGAACACTGTCTAATATAATGCAGGAAGATAGTCCCTCAGATTGGAAGGAACTCAGAATACAACTGGGGAAGAGCTGCTCCTCAAAGTAGAGTCAACCTTAGTGACATGGATGAAGTCATGCTTTCGGGAACTTCATTTGCTGTTATGGCACAGCTCAAAATGAGAAGAAACAGATGCAAATATCCAGTAATAATCGGAACTTGGAATGTATGAAGTATGAATCTAGGAATACTGGAAGTTGTCCAAAATGAAACAGAACTTCTAAGGATCATTATCCTAGGCATTAGGGAGCAGAAGTGGACTGGTATTGGCCATTTTGAATTGGACAATCATATGGTCTACTAAGCCAGGAATGACGTACTGAAGAGGAACAGTGTTGCATTCATTGTCAAAAAGAGTATTTCAAGATTTATCCTGAAATAGAATGATTGTCAGTAATAGGATAATATCCATACACCTACAAGTAAGAACAGTTAATAAGATTATTATTCCAATTTATGTGCCAATCACTAATAGCAAAGTAAAGAAACTGAAGATTTAGGTCATTAAAAACACAGGAAACAAAGAAAAGACCAAAATCGATGTCAGAAGACACTCTGAAACTTGCTCTTGAAAGTTGAGTAGCTGAAGCAAAAGGAAGAAATGATGAACGAAAGGAGCTAAACAGAAAAGGACAGCTCAAGAAGACAAAGTATTATAATGACATGTACAAAGACCTGGAGATAGAAAACCAAAAGGGAAGAACATGATCGACATTTCTCAAGCTGAAAGAACTAAAGAAAAAAGTGAAGCTTCGAGTTGCAATAGTGAAGGATTTCATGAGGAAAATATTAAACGATGAAAGAAGCATCCAAAGAAGATGGAAGGAATACATAGTCACTATAACAAAAATAACTGGTCGATATTCAACCATTTCAGGAGGTAGCATATGATAAGCAACCGATGGTAGTGAAGGAAGAAGTCCAAGCTGCACTGAAGGAACTAGCAAAAAACAAAGCTCTAGGAATTGGTGGAATATCAACTGAGATGTTTCGACAAACAGATGCGATGCTAGAAGTGCTTACTCATCTATGCCAGTAAATTTGAAAGACAGCTACCTGGCAAACCAACTGGAAGAGATCCATATTTATGCCTATTCCCATTAAAGGTGATCCAACTGAATGCAGAAATTACAGAACAATATCATTAATGTCACACGCAAGAGAAATTTTGTTGATGATCATTCAAAAGCATCTGCAGCAGTGTATGGACAGGGAACCACCAGAAATTCAAGCCAGATTCAGAAGAGGACTTGGAACCAGGGATATCATTGCTGATGTCAGATGGATCCTGGCTGAAAGCAGAGAATACCAGAAAGATGTTTACCTGTGTTTTATTGACTATGCAAAGGCATTCGACTGGGTGTATCATAACAGAATACTTAATTGTGGTCTTGAGGAACTTGTACATAGATTAAGAAGCAGTTGTTCAAACAGAACAAGGGGATATTGTGTGGTTTAAAGTCAGGAAGGGTGTGCATCAGGGTTGTATCCTTTCACCATACCTATTCAATTTGTATGCTCAGCAAATTACCTGACAAGCTGGACTATACGAAGAAGAACATGGCACCAGGATGGGAGGAAGATTCATTAACAACCTGCATTATGCAGATGACAAAACCTTGCTTGCTGAAATTGAAGAGGACTTGCTGAAAATGAGGAAGACCACAGCCTTCAGTATGGATTACACTTCAATATAAAGAAAATAAAAATCCTAACAACTGTATCAATAAGCAACATCATGATAAATGGAGAAAAGATTGAAGTTGTCAAGGATTTCATTTTCCTTGGCTTTACCATCAACACCCATGGGAGCAGCAAGCAAAAAATCAAAAGACACATTGCACTGGGAAAATCTGCTGCAAAAGTCCTCTCTAAAGTGTTGAAAGGCAAAGATGCCACCTTGAAGACTAAATGGCACCTGACCTAAGCCATAGTTTTTTTCAATTGCCTCATATATATACGAAAGCTGAACGATGAATAAGGAAGACTGAAGAAGAACTGAAGCCTTTGAGTCGTGGTGTTGGCAAAGAACACTGAATACATCACGGACTTCCAAAAGAATGAACAAACCTGTCTTGGAAGAAGTACAACCAGAGTGCTCCTTAGAAGCAAGGATGGCGAGTCTATGTCTCACATACTTTGGACATGTCAGGAGGGCTCAGCCCCTGCAGAAGGATATCATGCTTGGTAAAGCAGAGCATCAACGAAAAAGAGGAAGACCCTCTATGAGATGGATTGACACAGTGGCTGCCACAACGGGCTCAAGCATAACAATGATTGTGAGGACTGTGCAAGACATGACAGTTTTTCATTCTGTTGTACATAGTGTCGCTATGAGTCAGAACCATCTCGATGGCACCTAACAACAACGACAACGAACTTATGCAGGTCCGAAACTGGTCAAACATGCAATCAAGATTCATTGATAATTACTGGAGATTAGAATGAAAAGTTGGAAACAAAGAAGAAGGATCAGTAGTTGGAAAATATGGCCATGCTGATAGAAATGAGGCAGGAGGTCACATGATAAAATTTTGCCAGACCAATGAATTCTTCACTGCAAATACCTTCAACATAAATGGCAACTACACACGTGGACCCCACTGGTTGGAATACACAGAAATCAACTCACCTACATCTATGGAAAGAGACAATACGAAAGATCAATATCATCAGTCAGAACAAGGCCAGGAGCCAATTGTGGAACAGACCATCAATTGTTCCTACGCAATTTCTAGTTGAAGCTGAAAAAAATTAAAACAAATCCACAAGAGCCAAAGTACAACCTTTATTTATCTCACCTGAATTTAGAGACCATATTAACAATAAATTAGACACATTCAACACTAATGACTGAAGACCAGACAAATTGTGTGATGACATCAAGGACATCATACATGAAAAAGCAAAAGGTCATTAAAAAGACAGAAAAAAAAGACCAAAATGAATGTCAGAGAAGACTCTGAAACTTGCTGTTAAACATAGAAAAGTTAAAACAAAAGAAGAAAGGATGAAGAAGAAAAGCTGAACATAAGTTTTCAAAGTACATCTCAAGAAGACAAAATAAAGTATTATAAAGAAACGTGCAAAGACCTGGAGTTAGAAAACCAAAAGGGAAGAGCACGCCCGGCATTTCTCAAACTGAAAGAAATTAAGAAAATATTCAAGTCTCGAATTGCACTTTTGAAGGATTCTATGGGCAAAAAAAATGAACAAAGAAGGAAGCATCAAAAGAAGATGGAAGGAATACACAGAATCACTGTATCAAAAAGAATTGGTTGACTTTCAACCATTTTGAGAGGTAGCATATGATCAAGAGCTGATGGTAGTGAAGGAAGAATCCCAAGCTGCACTGAAGGCACTGGCAAAAAACAAGGCTTCATGAATTGATGGAATACCAACTGAGATATTTCAATAAATGGATGCAATGCTGGAGGTGCTCATTTGTCTATGACAAGAAATTTGGAAGACAGCTACCTAACCAAACAACTGGAAGAGATCCTTATTTGTGCCCATTCCCAAGAAAGGTGATCCAACAGAATGCGGAAATTATAGAACAATATCATTAATATCACACTCAAGTAAAATTATGCTGAAGATAATTCACAAATGATTACAGCAATACATAGACGGGAACTGCCAGAAATTGAAGCTGGATTCAGAAGAGGATGCGGGATGAGGGATATGATTGCTGTTGCCAGATGGATCTTGGCTGAAAGCAGAGAATACCAGACAGATGTTTACCTGTGTTTCATTGACTATGCAAAGGCATTCGACTCTGTGGATCATAATAAATTATGGATAACATTAAGAAGAATGTCAATTCCAGAACACTTAATTGTGCTCATGTGGTACCTGTACATAGACTAAGTTACAGCCCTTGGAACAGAACAAGGGGATACTCTGTGGTTTAAAATCTGGAAAGATGTGTGTCAGGGTTGTATCCTTTCACCATACTTATTCACTCTGTATGGTGAACAAATAATCTGAGCAGCTATAGTATATGAAGAAGAATGCAGAATCGGGATTGGAGGAAGATTCACTAACAACCTAAGATATGCAGATGACACAATCTTGCTTTCTGAAAGTGAAGAGGACTTGAAGCACTTACTGATGAAGATCAAAGATGACAGCCTTCAGTATGGATTCTACCTCAACCACAACAGCAACAAAAATTTCACAACTGGATCAATTAGCAATAATCATGATAAATGGAAAAAAGAATTGACGTTATTAAGTATTTCATTCTATTTGTATTTACCATCAATGCCCATGGAAGCAGTAGTCAAGAAATCAAATGACATATTGCTTTGGGCAAATCTGTTGTAAAAGACCTCTTTAAAGTGTTAAAAAGCAAAGATACCATCTTGAGGACTAATGTGTGCCTGACCCAAGCCACAGTATTTTCAACTGTCTCATATGCATGTGAAAGCTGAACAATGAATAAGGAAGACTGAAGAAGAATTGATGCATATGAACTATGGTGTTGCTGAAGCATATTGAATATACCATGGACTGCCAGAAAAATGAACAAATCTGTATTGGAAGAAGTGTAGCCAATCCGCTCCTTAGAAGCAAGGATGGAGAGACTTCATCTTATGTACTTTGGACATATCAGGAGGGATCAGTCCCCGGAGAAGGACATCATGCTTGGTAAAGCAGAGGTCAGCGTAAAAGAGGGCGACCCTCAAAGAGAGGAATTGACCACGGGCTGCAACAATGGGCTCAAACATAGTTATGATTGTGAGGATGACACAGGACAGGGCAGTGATTCATTTTGTTTTACATGGGGTAGCTATGAGTTGGAACCAACTCCATGGCACCTAACAACAACAGCAGTATTAATCAAGAGCACATGTATTTTCTGATAATTTTTAAGAATAATTCCTTTAACACCAAGCCAAAAAAGTTAATATTTTCATCCATGTTGCAGAGATTTTTTGAAATATTATAAATGGATTGCTGGTACTAAAATCTTAAAATGTTGCTCCAAAATAACTGGGATAGTTTTGACAAACAACCCAAAAGTTTTGCAACATTACTTATAATAAAAGGGAAATAAGGAATCGTAATCCTAAATTGGTAGTAAGAAAGTTAATGAACCATTTTCCTTTTAAATTATACTTATAGCATGAATTAAAACTAGTTTAATAGTCTTCATAGAATATGTAAATACAAAGTCATAAATTATATTATTAGAAATTCTAAAGCTCACTAAAATTAGTCATTGAACAAGGATTCAAGGTATTACAAAACTGGGCTATGGTCAAGAAAAATGAGCTTGTAATACAATTACTATTACTACCCCAAAAGACTAAAATATGTGTGGATACCTTGGGTAAATAATCCAAGCAGTGCATCAAGTGCTCAGATCAATGGATATATTTGGTCTATCATATTTCTTTTGCGCTTGACTACTAACATAAGGAGCCCTGATGGCACAGCGGTTAAGAGATTGGCTGCTAACCAAAAGGTCAGCAGTTCAAATCTACCAGCCACTCCCTGGAAACCCTGTGGGGCAGTTCTACACTGTCCTATAGGGTCGCTATGAGTTAGAATCAAAGGTTGGTGGTTCTCACCCACCCAGCAGCACCATGAAAAAAAGTCCTGGCAATCTGCTTCTGTAAACATTACAGTCAAGGAAACCCTGTTGAGCACAGTTCTACTCTGTAACACATGAGTTTGCCATGAGTGGAAGCTGACTCGACAATAATGGGTTTAGTTCTGGTTTTTATCATATGTCTTTTGGAATAATTGTTGAAATGATCAACAATTTTAGGTATCATAAATTATGTACTATTTTTAAACTTTTTAAACATCATAAAACTTGTTGAATAATCTTGAGGATATTTGGTTTTTAAAATGTTATTGTCCAAAGATGCCAAAAATAATGGAGCCCTGGTGATGCAATGGTGAAGAGCTACAGCTGCTAACCAAAAGGTCAGCAGTTTGAATCCACCAGTTGCTCCTTGGAAACCGTATAGGGCAGCTCCACTCTGTCTTATAGAGTCACTATGCTTTTGAATCAACTCAACAGCTATGGGTTTCTTTGTGTGTGTTTTGTTGGGGTTTTTTTTTTGCCAAAAATAGAAACTAATAATTTAAATCTGTTTTGCCACATAATCTTTGTTATCAATACCATAAAATATCAACTATCAACAATGAAAAATAGAACTTTGCAAATAATTATTCAGTTTGTGTGTTCTGGAATGACTCAGTGTAAGGAAAGTCAATACAGTGGAAAATCAAAAGGAATATGTTAATGCAACAGGTAACTACATTTGGAATCAGAGAGATACGATGCTTTTTATTTGCATAAAGTAGTATTTTTATATAAAACTCAATTCCTTCAGCCCTGAGAGCTTGGTCCTGGCGTAAAAATTAATTACTTAAATGTCATGGCTCTAAAACTAGCATTTTCATCTAAAAGTTATGTGGTCTAAAAATAAACATACTTAAATGAATGTATAGTCCCAAATAATGTTGTAAATTATCAATTTAATGTTTCCTATTGTATAATCCGGAGCCCTGGTGGCACAATGATTAAGTGATACGACTGCTAACTAAAAGATCGACAGTTCAAATCCACCAGCTGCCCCTTGGAAACCCTATGGGGCAGTTCTCGTCTGCCCTCTAGGGTTGCTATGGATCGGAATCGACTCAACAACAATGTTTTTTTTAAATCCAATATGCTACTCAAAACAAAGCATGAGGTATAGCTGATCAAAAGTTAATTTTTCAATCTTGAAAGGAAGACTTGATTCTTGAGGGCTAAAGAGAAAAGTAGGAAGAAAATGAGGCAAATTAGTGAGCTTATATGCCAAGTTCTCTTTCAGACATTGCAAAGCCTCTATAGAATAACTTGTCACCTAAACATAATAGCGTCATCACTAAAAGCTCTATTAAAACTGAATGGCATTCTGTTGTTCTGAAAAAAGGGATACAACCAGACTTTAACTCTATCTGCCATACTGAACAGAGAAATCATTTACAAGATATAATGAAACAAGAATCTCTTTAAAAATACATGAAGGGCAAATGTGTTTTCTTTATAAACTTCACAAATCTGATGCACTTTCTAATTTCTTTCCATTGTAGCTTCCAGGGTTCCATTGATCTTGTGGCATGGGAGGACTGTTACGGTGTGAGTCTGTTACCGGGAGCTATATGAGAACATTAATTAAGTCGTGCTTGGGAAAATGAAAGCAAGTGAGAGGCATATTTGCTTCTCTGCCAATAAACACTTAAGTACAGAAACATGCAGAAATTCCCTGCACATTAATCAATTTGATTTTTTTTCTTCTTTGCCCTTCCCTCCTTCTGTCCTTCCCTCCTTCCTCCCTTCCTCCCTCCCTTCCTTCCTTCTTTCCTCCCTCCCTCCCTTCCTCCCTTCCTTTCTTCCTTTCTTTCCTTCCTTCCCTCCTTCTTTCCTTCCTTTCTTTCTTTCCTTCTTTCCTTCCTTCCTTTCCTCCTTCCCTCCTTCCCTCCTCCCCTTCTTCCCTGCTTCCCTCCATCCCTCCTTCCTTCCTTCCCTTCCTTTCTTTCCTTCCTTCCTTCACTCCCTTTCCTCCCTTCCTTCCCTCCTTCTCTCCTACCCTCCTTCCCTCCTTCCTTCCTTCATTTGCTTTAAGATGGCTTCTGTATTTGTAATACGAAGAGCAACTATAGGAACAGATCTTAAACGCTGACACACTATAATCCCACATTCATAAATGAGTTCAAAAAACACATACAGTAAAATTGAGTTTCAAGAGTCACCACAGCCTATACCCATTGTACGCATTCCTTAGAGTCGATTCCAACTCCTTGCAACCCCTTTCACAGCCTATGAGTTTCCTTAAATAATTTGTCTTTGTTATACATATATGGTGCTTTGTGTTTTGCTGGAAAGAGAGAAGTTGCTCTTCACATAGAGAATGGTTACTATATGAAGGATAATTTAGTGTCACTATTTTGAAGATGGCCCCTTTTTTTCCATGATTGTATGAATGTCTTTCTTCCATTCTTTCCCAGTTATCCCAAATGAGCTGTAACTGCATTTGCCAAGTTGTCTTACTTCAGGAATGTCCACCACTACCATTTTTTTTTTAAGTGATCAAGTTTACAGGTTTTCAGAAAATTATATCTGAGCAGAAGGCATACAGACTAAGGTCTGAATTTCTTCCATGTGTTAGCTCAGTTTTCATCTACCTCTCTAGCCTTGTGTCCAAGTCCTCCCTTCACAAAAAACTAGTTAGACTGTGCTGTTGTCCTCTGATGTTCCTTGTGATATGTTTTTTCTCTTTGCTACACTCCATTCCCAACTTCCCTGAGGACTCTTTTGCAAGATCCAACACAAGTGTCAATCCTTCTCAGGCTCCTTAGCCTCTCTAAAGTGAACCAACTTTTCCTTTTTTTTTTTTTTTTTGCCATTATATTTTGTTATTGCCAACATCATAGAAACTCTTATATTTATTTCTTCAGTTACTTATATATGGTCTCAGGTTGGGATGTGAGATACATGAAGATAGAGGCTGCCTTGTTCATTCATTTAAAAAATATATATTTATTATTGTTGCTATTATTCTTACGATTACATGTATCAAATTGTTGCCGCTAAACTTCTCTCAGCCTTACCCCCAAAAAAGTGAATAAATGATACGTTCTATCTTCTAATATCAACAAATATTTACTGAGTGCCTACTATGTGCCAATCGCTACTCTTGGTGACATTCATACGGTGGTAAACAAGACAGAAGCTCTTTCCTCAAGGAACTTTCAAAGTAGTGGAGTAAGTATTCTATGCTTGGGAAAAATTTATTTTTAAACCTGAAAAGAAATAGTTATTACAATATCAAATTAAAAATTCTGCATAACTAGCATGAGTGGATTTTAAAAAGAATTTTATGTTGCTACATGTGTTACTTAAACGAGATACTTTAAAACCAAATTCAATAACTTTTCTTATATATAATTAACTTACAAAATTACAAAATATAATGTTACATTTTGTTTACTTATTTGGATGATTTTATAGTACAGCTGTTTATTTTTTCTGGCATTTCTAATTGCCTTTGATTTTTGTTTTTTTTCTTAATTATTGACGACTAAGAAATAATTATCACTAAGTTGCTCAGTAATACTATTTGTAAAAAGGATAGTGTTAAACAGACTTCTTCTTAGGCTTCTCCTTAGGCTTTAGTAGGACTATGATCCAGGACTATGATTTCCTTTCACTGCACTCTTGAAGCTTTCCACATATTATTGATTATTTGAATTATTTTTGGGTTTGCTAAAGTATGTCACTGTTGTTTTTTGGTGCTGTCTAGTCAGTTCCAACTCATAGTGACCATACATTCAACAGAAGGAAACACTGTGCCATCCTAGCAATTGCTGCTGCCACCGTGAGTCTCTCTTGTTGAGGGTCTTCCTGTCTTTCACTGACCCTCTACTTTACTAAAGTATACCTGAAAATAATAATTTTTAGAAAGAACATAGATATTCTTAGTCTTTGCATTCTGAAAATATTGCTATTTTGCTAACATTTGATCAATACCTTAGCCCGGAATGGAATTCAAGTTTTAAAACAGTTTCTAAAAAGACAATGAAGGCATTTCTGCATTTTATTCAAACAGTAAATTTTCCTGGGGAAAAATATGCTGTTCTTTTCCATCATATATGCCTAAATTTCAACTAAATCCCCCACATGCTCTTAACAACAGCAAAAAAGAAATCATATATTATGTTATTATTTTTTTCTGGTAGTTCTTATTTTATTTCTACTAGGCTAGCTGCTTAAAAAATATTGCTATTGATAATGAAGATTATTGTAATAATATCTGTGATTTCATATGAATATTTAAGAAATAACTATAAACTGTTCCCCATTCTCTGTTCCCTATTTTAAAATTTACATACACTAAGAAAGCTGGTATTCATTCTACATCTTGCTCACACATATGATTCATTCATTTAATTTTTAAATATTTATTATCTTGTATGTGCCAAGCATGATACTAAAGACTAGGGATAAGACAATAAAGAAAAAAGCAACTGACCTCACTAAGCTGACTTTCTAGTATCCTAGCAATAATACCAATAAAATATCTTGAATTGTATACTTCTTTTTATCTTCATATCCACTGTCATCTCTTTCTGATAGTACTACAATAACCTCCTGTCATGGATTGAATTATGTCCTCCCAAAAATGTGTGTATCAGTTTGGCTGGGCCATGATTCCCAAATACTGTGTGGTTGTCCTCCATTTTGTGATTGTAATTTTATGTTAAAGAGGACTAGGGTGGGATTGTAACACCCTTACCAAGGTCACATCCCCGATCCAATGTAAAGGGAGTTTCCCTGGGGTGTGGCCTGCAGCACCTTTTATCTTACAAGAGATAAAAGGAAAGGGAAGCAAGCAGAGAGTGGGGGACCTCATACCACCAAGAAAGCAGTGCCAGGAGCAGACCACGCCCTTTGGACCCGGGGTTCCTTCTCAGAGAAGCTCTTAATCCAGGGGAAGATTGATGAGAAGGCCAACAGACAGAGAAAGCCTTCCCCTGGAGCTGACACCCTGAATTTGGACTTTTAGACTATTTTACTGTAAAGAAGTAAGTTTCTCTTTGTTAAAGCCATCCACTTGTGGTATTTCTGTTATAGCAGCACCAGATAACTAAGACACTTCCCTATATACTTCCTCTGGTATCCAGCTCTAAAAATCCTCAGACCCCACTAGGATCTTGTTGTTAGCTACCATTAAGTTGGCCCATGACTCATGATGACTGATGCAAAATGGACCGCTGTGATCCATAGGGTGTACTTGACTGATTTTTGGAAGTAGATCACCAGGCCTTCCTTCCTGGTCTATCTTGGTCTAAAAGCCCCACTGAAACCTTTGCAGCATCATAGCCACATGTAAGCCTCTGCTGACCAATGAGCGGTGCATTGGCTGGGAATCAAACCTGAGCCTCTCACATGAAAGATGAAAATTCCACCAGTGAACCTCCACTTCCCTACAACCTATTAACACTAACATCTTCTCACTGTTCCTCCTCCATTCTCCCACCTCCGATATTCATTTGTTGTTGTCGTTAGTTGCCATCAAGTCAGCTCAACTCATGGTGACCCTAGGTATAACAGAACTAAATGTTACCAGTTCATGTGCCATCTTCATAATCATTGAGATATTTGAGTTCATCGTTGCAACGATTGTGTCTATCCATCTCATTGAGAGACTCTCTTGTTTTGGTTGGCCCTCTACTTTACCAAACATGATGTCCTTTTCTAGCTTTAGGGCTTTTTTAATGATATGTCTGTTCTGATGAAACCACTCCATCATGAGTGACCCAACTGGTATTTGAAATAGCAGCGACATAGTTTCTAGCATCATAGAAACATTCAAGCCACCACAGTATGATAAACTGACAGATGGGTGATGGTATCCCTCCTTACTTTAATTGACATGGCTGGCCATTATCATCAATCTATCGGGCATGTTTATCACTCTTCTCCTGATTTGTCTAACTTTCATGGCTAAAACACAACTCTAGCTAAATCCATCTATCCACTAATTCTACTCCTTTACTCATGCAGATGAACACGGCTGGAGACAAACACACAGCCATAACCCTTGCTACATTCATCTTATTTTTCTGCCTCCCACTCACAAAGTTCTTCATTGTTTTCGATCCTTTTGCCCAGGCAGTTAACTTGCTCTGGGGTCTTCTTCCTCACTTCATATGACTTGCTGCTCCTGATTTTCTAGCTCTCAAATCTTTCCTGACTGCAATTTTAAAATAGAATATGCACGTTCTATTTAATGTTTTTATATTTTTATTTCAGATAAACATTCTCGTGTATAACACTCTGTTCTTTAATTTCACAAAATAAAACACAAAGGATGATCAAAGAAACAAATTGCATTAAAATGATGCTATTAAGGTATTTAAAACAAATTTTGATGCAGTAATGCACGTGCTTCTTTATTAATGAATTGCACAACAAGACCTTGCAGCAAATCTAATAATTACCATCATT
Organism: Dugong dugon; assembly: GCA_030035585.1. Classification (NCBI taxonomy): domain Eukaryota; kingdom Metazoa; phylum Chordata; class Mammalia; order Sirenia; family Dugongidae; genus Dugong; species Dugong dugon. The sequence continues at coordinate 51,669,530 of CM057465.1, forward strand.
TCTTGGTAGTGATGTTAGTAAATGATAACAAGAGATATCTATAACAACTATAATATAACATGAAGGTATCTGTGATTCCTATTGGTGAAAAATTCACAGGTAGTACTGATACTATTGTGGTTTGTTTATAATTGAAAGAAATGCTAAGTTTCAGTTAGAGGTTAATAACAATATAGTTTTTCTCATCTAAGTACACAGTCTCCCTGAATTTTATCCACTCCATGAGAGTCTGTGGGTTCCAGATTAAGAACGCTTACTAATCTAAATCCCTCATTTTATGGGGAAGAAACTCTTTTTATATCTGAATGAATTGTCAATGGAAGTGTAGTAAGTGTAGCTGGGGGTGAAAGAACTGGGATTGAAACTTAGCTCTCCCAGCTCTCATTCCACCGATGAAATGCCAAAGTACAACCTACAAAGTAAAATAGCAGATGTGAGAGTGAATGCATATTTAAATACGGATGAACATCCTCAGGAAGATCTTGATGCTGCAGTGCTTTGTTAGGTCCTTAAAAGAACTTAAAATTTCAAATATTACATGTTAAATTAAGGATGAAAATACATGTACCTGTTCCCACCACTGTTGCACTCCACCCCTTTCCTCTTATTTATCTCCTTGGGTCATTTTTCATTAGATAAAAACCTGTAAATGTATTTTGTTAATTGTTTACTGTCTACCCTACTCTAAGCTTCAAAAAAGAGTTTTCCATGTCTTTTCACTCTTTTCTAGCACAGACAATATTGCCTGGCACATAACCAACCAGCCAGTCGCTGTTGAGTTGATTCCAACTCATGGAGACCTTATGGGTTTCAAAGTAGAAACGTGATCTATAGTGTTTTCAATGGCTGATATTTTGGAAGCAGATCACCAGGCCTTTCTTTTGAGGCATCTCTGGGTGAACCTGAACCTCCAACCTTTCAGTTAGCAGTCGAGAGTGTTAACTATTTGCACCATCCAGGGACTCAGTCTGGCACATAGTAGGTGCTAAATAAATATCCATTGCATGAATGAATAAATAATAAAAACAACAATGATACCAACAACAACAAAATCAATAATAATAATAATAAAGTTTTACTGGGAACTTACAATCTATGTGCTGGCATGGTATTAAATCCTGTTTGTGCATTGACTCATTTTATTCCACTTTAAAATGAGATTTAGAGGATACGCACTTGTACAATGTTACATAGTGTCTTAGTTATCTAGTGCTGCTATAACAGAAATACTACAAGTGGATAGCTTTAACAAACAGAAATTTGTTCTCTCACAGCCTAGGAGGCTAGAAGTCTGAATTCAGGGTTGCAGCTCCCAGGGAAGTCTTTGTCTTTCTCTTGGTTATGGGGGAAGGTCCTTGTCATCAATCTTCCCCTGGGTCTGGGGGTCTTCTCAGCACAGGGATGCAAGGTCCAAAGACACGCTCCACTCCTGGCTCTTCTTTCTTGGTGGCATGAGGTCCTTCTCTCGCTGCTTGATTCTCTCTTTTATATCTCAGCAGAGATTGACTCAAGATACAACCCAATCTTGTAGATTGAATCCTGCCTCATTGACATAATTGTCTCTAATCCTGCCTCGTTAACGTCACGGAGGTTAGGATTTACAACACATAGGATAATCACGTCAGATTACAATCTGGTGGACAGCCGCACATTTCTGAAAATCATGACCTAGCCAAAAAAGTTGACACAGATGTTTTGGGGACACAATTACAATCCATAACACATAGTAAGTAGGAAATCCAGAACTAGAAACCAAGACTATTTAATCACACTGTATATCCTTTTAACCAGTCTAATGGTTTACATTAGAATCAGGAGAGGTCTTGAATAAGAAATAATAAAGGGAATGGAATTTATTCTATAACATGATTTTAATTTTCCTCAGATGATCTCATATTTCATAAATTTCCCATCACACAAGGAGAAGACCATGAACTGATTCCCCTAAATTACAGTAGCAGACACATTTTTCATGCCTGTTATCAGGTGACCGAGGGTGTGCAATGTCCCCCACTACCTGTGAACAAGGCCAAGTGCTGTTTCAATGCACATTTGACTTTCCAGGCCCTGCAATAAAGGATGTTTTAAAACTCAGCTTGCTTCCAAAAACCTCTCATTTTTATTCCCATAGCATCTTTTCATTACCTTCTCCTCACCACCCCCATGAAGGTCAAATATCTCTCTTATCCACTGCTATGTTTTTTGCTCCTGCCTACATCTTTTCACTCATTCCTCCTACCTGCTTTGCTAATGTCTCGTTTCATTTTAAACAAGTGCATCTTCCACCTACCTGCCTGAAGATTTGAAAGTTCGTTAGAGATTTCTAGCTACTCATATAAATAGATGTATTATTTCCAGGCAAACTTACTCTAAAATATGGAAAGTTTGTTTTTCCAGTATTTTATATATACTCTTCAAATGAAAACACTTCCTTATTGAGCCTTACCAATAGATTATGAAACTCCCTGTGCATGATTTAATATAAATATTGCTTGAAAGGCCACTCTCTGCCCTTTATAGTTAAGAATAGTAATTCTACTATCATATTTTCATGTTAGTAGATTTGATGCTACTTTGTTATTTTTGCATTACCTTCTCATTAGCTAGCAATTTAAAAAATATATCTTTTTTATTTTGTAAAAATGTTTTAATACAAATATAAAGATATCTGTTATAAAATAGATTTTATACTTTTGTAAATTCATTAATTTACTCAAGGCATTTATACGCTTTCAAACAAATAATTTTATATTTTAAATAAATAAATATATTAAAACATAGTTCTAAAATATAATACCAAAACAACTGAGATCATTTCAGTAAAATCAACTGTTGTTCAGAAGACTAAAATAAAAATCCCAGTTGCGAATTAACCCTAAATAGTGTCCAATATCCAATCTATATTGGTATATATGTTTTGAAAGAGTCATTGCTTTTTTCTGAAGATTCTCTACATAGGTTTGGCAATTGCAATTTAATTATTTTCACCTGAATCCACTCACTATTCTTGGCACTTGTAGTAAATGTATGGTCAGTATTTTTAGTATAACATATTTGTACAAATAATTTATTCATTTACAACTTACCTTGTTCCAAAAGAACAAACTCTATTGTCAGGTTAAACTAAAGTACTATTTCTGGGATTTACACTGATAGATCTTTCCTGCAAGATTCTGAAATCAAAGAGCCAGAGAAGGAAAATAAAAGAAGGGTTTTCCCAAAATAGCCTTACAAGTATAAAGTGATTAGTACTGGATACCATGTGTGGACAGAGAAAAATTAAGCAAATACAAAAAAGTGTGTAAAAAATAGATGATAGAAGAAAAGATGTAGAAAAAAGTGAGCATAAAGTGTTCATGATCTCCTCAAGGTGTCAAACTGGGAAAAAAAAAAAAAGGAAGAGGTTGCTTCAGTAAATTGTTTACTTTGAAATGAAAAAAAAAAAAAGTAAAATGAGATTTTGAAAGTCTACCTTAGATATTTGCATATATTCTTAAAAGATATGTACAAGAATGTTCATAACAGTCCAAAACTGGAACCAGTGTCCATCAAGAGTACTGCTGAAGTTAATTGTCATCAAGTTGACTACGACTCATGACAACCTTATGTATAACAACAAAATGTTGCTCAGTCTTATGCCATCAAGAGTAGTATGGATAAGTGCACTGCAGTTTTCTTTTTACAAAATAAGAACATTAAGAACTACATGAATTCAGAACAAAGTGGATGAATCCAATGGAAATAATGAATTAAATAATTCAAACACAAAATATGTGAGTACTGTCTCATTCTATTTATATACAGTTCAAAAACCCACACCTAAAAACATACATTAAAATTTGCATTTTTAGAAGTCGTTGTCTTAGGTATCTAGTGCTGCAGTAACAGAAATACCACAAGTGAATGGCTTTAACAAACAAAAATTTATTCTCTCACAGTCTAGAAGGCTAAAAGTCTGAATTCAGGACGCCAGCACCAGCGGATGGGTTTCTCTCTCTGTTAGCTCTGGGAGAAAATCCTGGTCATCAATCTTCCCCCGGGTCTAAGAGCTTCTCAGTGCAGGGACCCTGAGTCCAAAGGATGTGCTCTGCTCCTGGCTGTTCTTGCTTGGTCAGAATGAGGTCCCTCTCCTCTCTGCTTGCTTCTCTCTTTTATATCTCAAAAAAGATTGACTCTAGATACAACATAATCCTATAGATTGTGTCCTTCCTCAACATAACTGCTTCTAATCCTGCTTCATTAATATCATAGAGGTTAGGATTAACAACACATGTGAAAATTACATTATAAAATGGAGGATAACTACACAACACTGTGAATCATAGCCTAGCCAAGCTGACACACATTTTGGGGGGACACAATTCAATCCATGACACCCATGATATAGGTTACCCTGATGGTGGGGGAATAGTAGCTGAGAGTGGGCACTATGGAGCTTATACTATGCTGGTTATGTTCTATTTATGATCTGGGTGTTGGTAATACAGATGCATTCACTTTGTGAAAATTCATTAAGTTGTAATTGGTGCACTTTTCTGTATGTATATAATAAACAATGTATTCCAAAATTAAAAAAGAAAAAAAAACAAAGACCTTGTGTCATGATTGAATTGTGTCCCCCTGAAATGTGTGTCAACTTGACTAGTCCACAATTCCCAGTATTGTGTGATTGTCCACCATTTTGTCACCTGATGTGATTTTCCTATGTGTTGTAAATCCTACCGCTATGACGTTGATGAGGTGGGATTAGTGGCAGTTATGTTAATGAGGCAGGACTCAATCTACAAGATTAGGTTGTGTCTTAAGTCAATGTCTTTTGAAATATAAAAGAGAGAAGCAAGCAGAGAGACAAGGGAACCTCATACCACCAAGAAACAAGAGCCAGGAGAATATCTGGACCTGGGATCTCTGCAATGAGAAGCTTCTCTACCAGGGAAAATTGATGACAAGGACTTTCCCCCAGCGCTGACAGAGAGAGAAGGCCGTCCCCTGGAGCTTGCACCCTGAGTTCAGACTTCTAGCCTCCTAGATCGTGAGAGAATAAATTTCTCTTTGTTAACGCCATCCACTTGTGGCACTTCTGTTATAGCAGCACTAGGCACTGTGTAAGTTTTTTAAGGCCTCCCACTGAAATATCCACCAATGTACATTGTTGCCTCTGGAAAAGTTGAAATTTTCAGGGCTTTTAAATGTACAGCCTGTTCTAAACTAGGGCTAGTTGTCATCTTCATCAATGCTGACCTCTTCAATTTACTCCTTGATCAAGATTAGAATATTTTAATTGATTGAATGCTTTCTCTACAAGTGCCGAGCTATCTAGCAAGATCAGGTCAAATTCTGTGAATGAAACATATTCTCAAATTTTAGTTTTATTTTGTTTTTAATTAAAATGTGTAAACATTTTAGCCCACATGTTTTCAGGGGAATGTATTTTTGCCTTATTGAGTACCTTCCTTAGACCAAATATTTTTGCAAGATAAAATTCATCAAATAATCTGTCTCTATTTTTAATGGTTTGCCAAATGTAGGTGCTGTGAAATTGTAGCCTTCTTAATTTCAGTCCTTCCTTTACAGAATATAAATGTATCAAATTAAAATAAGAATACAATTAAGAGACTTCTATGAGCTGAGATATTCTAAAGTACAATTGCAAAATTAAGTCTTTAACATGGTGTAAGCTCTCATCATGTAATTTGTTTAGTTCTTCCCTTGCTTTTGTAGCGATAACTTGTAATGTTTTTATGTTTTATTTTAAATAAAATTTTGATCCATTGAAACTTTCAAAAACTAAAGTCGTTGGGTGCTCTATTTGTTAAAAATTTTGATTAAAGATTTCAACAGAATTTTAACAAAGTGCAAACAAAATTTAGAAGACTGATATATCAAAAAAAAGTTAAAAAATGTTGTAGGATACATAGATTGATTTACAAAATAGTTTTCAAAGATTCTGGAAAACACTGCAAAGCTGAAATATTCTTTTATACTCAACATCAACTTTATTACAAAAAGTTACATTCCCTATGTATGTATGAATATAGTTTTATATTTTGAAGCTTAAACCTCTGTTTTAAATTGATGAGATATTACAACTAGTTTCTACACAATTATAAAGTAGGTGTTTACCATAGCCACTTCCAGGTACATTTCTATATTTTAGATTTTCTTACTTGATAAGAATCTTTTTTTGCCTTCACACTTGCTCCACCAAATATGATGTTCATACTTACTGCCACCTAAAATCCCTAAACTTTTATCTTCAATTTTGAACATTAATTGAATTTATATTAGCATTTGTAATGTCAGATACTTCACCTTTGACCTACTGAATTCCCTAAACCTTTACTTAGATTGTATGAGTTTTATGAAACAATCTCACTTTTATTAGAATTAACATGTTTGATATTCTATTTGAAGTATCTAATGATACTAACATGAATGGGCATTATTTAAGTGTTTGTAAAATCCTTCTTCTGTTAATGCAACCAACACAATAACCATTATTGCTTCATTTTCGGTATTTGTACAAGAAAACTTGGAATCAGAAGCAAGCAATTTCATCTAAATCAGAAATTAGTCTTCATAAAGTGAATTGTAGATATACCTGTGAAGCTGCCTGGGTTCTTAAAATAACTCTTAGCTTGTGAAGGCAATACTGATGTTTTGTAAGAAAATTCTGGTCTTCGCGTGTTCAGTAATATCACTGTGGCTCCCCTTGTAAATGGTAAATATCAATAAACATTTTGTATAAATTACAAATCTATCATCAATATTCTAGGACAATGAGAATGCTGTAGACATTCACTTTTGTGTACTTAACATCCATTGATAATAACAGGATTTGCTTCCTCTGTTGAATAGAAAGTTATATATATATGTATATATATATATATATATATACTTAAAAATTTTGAAATTCACTGTAGTAAGAATATTGTTTCTTTTCTTTTTTCTTTATATGCTCTAGGACAGAACTGCTCAGTTTCTAATCTCCACATATATTTCATAAATTTCAAAACTATAATTTTCCCCAATTACAACTGGCTTCACTCTCAGCCCAGTGACTTTAGTGCATCTCATATGCTGCAACAAAGACCACAGCAGCACTGACTAGTACACATCAAGGTAGCAGGGCCACGAACTCCTACTTTTCCCTAGACTGAAAGGAGTTAGCTGTCTCTAGCCAATTTTTTTCTGAACACACTTCATTTATCAGCTAACACTCTGCCCGCTGTCCCTACAAGGAAAATGCTAGTTACTCTACCAAGTGAAAAAAAAAAAAAAAAAGACATTTTATTTCTGGCCATCTTTCAGATTTACCTAGTTAAAATAAAAACTCTCCTTCCTGTATGATTCCCATGCCATTAGATCAGACCTAGAATTGGTGGTCTACACAATACATCCTGGCTTGTTTTAAGACAAATGATAATATTAGACACCAACTATCTGTCAGTTTGTTGTACTGCAGTGACTTGTGTGTTGTTATGATGTTCAAACCTATGCCACTGTATTTCAAATACCAGCAAGGTCACTCATGGTGGACAGTTTTCAGTGGCATTTCCAGAGTGAGATAAATTAGGAAGAAAGGCCTGGGAAACTATTTCTGACAGTTTACCAATGAAAACCTTATGGATCACAACAGAATACTGGCCAATATTAATGCCGGAAGATGGATGAGCCACCTAGGTTGGAAGGCACTCAAAATACACATTGGCAGCAACAATGAAGTCAAACATACCAATGATTGTGAAGATGGCACAGGACTGGACAATGTTTCATTACGTTGTACAAGGAGACACCATTAGTCAAAGCTGACTGTATGGCAACTAACAACAACAGCAATAATACTAATATTTAACTAAAAAGTAGAAACACTGGAACAGATGCTGAACTGCATGGGATCCTTGGACAACAGGTGTCAACTTAAGTACCCTATGAGTTTTCTATGTTGGCATACACATTTCTTAAGAAAAAAAAATTGAAGCTTTCTTGATAGTAAGAATTTTTACAGAACAAGGTGAAGCCTATTGGTCCCTATCAATCTCTTTTTCAGTTGTTTTAGTTATTTGTTACACTTCCATAGTCCTGCCCCTTAATAGATGTGAAAGAAAGAAAAAACAAAAAGGCAACTAACAAGCAAAAAAAAACTTAGAAATCCATGAAGAAAACAAATCATAATGATTTGTAAGATAGACAACAATTCTAGGTGGGTGGCAGGGGTAACTGGAAGGCTAGTGAGCATATATTTTCTTTCTTCAATTGGCTGTAGATTCCATGTTGCTACATTTTATTCAAATTGACAGCAAGTTAATAACCTTCTGTATTTGATATATAGTTCACGAGATTGCTTGTGTGGGTGATAATGCAGTGATTTCTTTGTCTCCACTTGTAGTTGGCAGTTTTTCGTTTGATTGAACACTTGCTATTCAAGTCCACAGACATTTACTTCCTGAGGAAATTCTACAGTATAAACCAGTAGTTATCAAGTCAATTTTGATTAATGTGAACCCCATGTGTGTCAGAGTAGAACTGTCCTCCACAGGGTTTTCAACAGCCATGACCTTTCAGAAGTAGATTGCCAGGTCTTTCTTCTGAAGTGCCTCTGGGTGGCCTCAATCTCCAACCTTTCAGTAAGCAGCCTAGTGCATCAACTGTGCACCACCCAACCAAAAACCCATTGCAGTCAAACCAATTCTGACTCACGGCAACCACATGTGTTACAGAGTAGAACTCCTCCATAGTGTTTCTTGGCTGTAATCTTTGCAGAAGAAGATCTCCAGGGCCAATAAAACCAAACCCGTTGCCGTCGAGTCAATTCCAACTCATAGTGACCCTGTAGGGCAGAGTCGAACTGCCCAATAGGGTTTCCAAGGAGCTGCTGATGGATTCGAACTACAGACCCTTTGGTTAGCAGCCGAGTTCTTAACCACTGCTCCACCACTAGGTGGGTTCAAACCACCAATCTTTGGGTTAGCAGCCAGGCACGGTAACAGTCTGTGCCACCCAAGAACTCGAATATATCTCTAGCACCTTTTTGGGGGGTCAGGACATCTAACCGCCCATAGTCATCTTTCTTAATCTGAGTATACATATAGTATAATAGATACATGGCAAGAAATAATTACCTTCTAATAGAATGCCCCAACTCTCCTATTATCTTTTAGTCCTGTGATCTCAGCGATTTTATTAATAATAAAAGTATGTTTTGACAAGAAATTACTTATTCTTCACAGGAGAAAGTAAATTATTAAGTTTTGGGATCCATAAAAATTGCTCCTATAGTATTCAAAAATAGTACAAGTTAACAAAAATCGTAGATATTATTTTGTCTTTTGAAGGAGGAACAAACTTGACTGCCAAAATAGATAATTCTTCAAAATGTAATAAAATAATTTTCACTTTTTCAAATAATCTCTGCTTGTTACATTCTTATTTCTCTAGCCTGGTCACCTCCATATACGTCCTCTATGGAAATTTAATTTCAAGCAATTAAACCAAAATGTATTTTTATCTTTCTCTATTTTTCTAACCAGTTTCATTTCATGGTTGTCATTGTGACATGACCAAATTAAACTGTGAATAATTGAGCATTTTGTATTATAATAATTACAATGATATTGACAGATTACCATATAATCATTTGACTTGTTCAATGCAATGTAGCTATTAAGATGGAAAAAATAAATCACCAACTTAGTTAACTACTTTTTTTTTTGTCCCCAGAAATTTAGAAAACTGACTAGGGCCATTTTTTTTTTTTTTTTAATTACTACCTTAGTTTTCGTTTTTTAAAAATAAAGTTTAGGTAGTCTCACCAACGGTTTCTGTAGAAATTACAAGAGGAATCATGCCATAGGTATTTACCTGGAAACATCAGGGAGTGAATGGGCGTAAGAGCCTTGTGTCAAAGTTCTGATTAGTTCATTAACTTCCTCTATCAGCTGGGGTAAGTCACATCAATACCATGAGACTTACCTATAAAATGAGGAGTTTGACTATGATCTCCAAGATATATTCCAGCTTTAACACTTACCAACTCAGATCGGAAAAGGGACGTGAGGAAAATCTGCAGAAAGTCTTAAGGACTTAGGGTGTTCTCCCACCCACCATAATTCCTCTTTACCCAGCTAACTCCTTCTTAACCTCCAGGTTTTAGCTAAGATACGGTTTTCTCTTCTTCACCACCTCCCTCACCCACAAATGAGATTGGTACTCCTCCTTAGAGTCTTCCGTAACATCCTGGATTTACTCCCATCAAAGAAGTTACCAGTCCTGATTTTAGTTACCTATTTTCTTTTTTTTTATTTTGCTTTAGGCAAAAGTTTACACAGCAAGTTAGTTACACATTAAACAATTAATGCACATATTGTTTTGTGATATTGTTTGACAACCCCACAATGTGTCAACACTCTCCCCTTCTTGACCTTAGGTTCCTCATTTCCTTTCGTCCAGCTTCCCTGTCCCCTCCTGCTTTCTCGTCCTTGCCCCTGAGCTGGTGTGCGCATTTAGTCTCATATACATGGCTGAAATACGTGTTACTGTTTGATTTATAGGCCTGTCTGATCTTCAGCTGAAGGGTGAACCTCAGGAGTGACTTCAGTACTGAGTTTAAAGGGTGTCCAGGGGCCATACTCTCAGGGTTTCTCCAGTCTCTGTCAGACCAATAAGTCTGGTCTTTTTTTTTTTTTTTTTTTTTTTGTGAGTTAGAATTTTGTTCTACATTTTTCTCCAGCTCTGTCCAGGACCCTCTACTGTGATCCCTGTCAGAGTAGTCAGTGGTAGTAACCCGGCACCATCTATTTGTGCTGCACTCAGTCTGGTGGAAGCTGTAGTAGTTGTGGTCCATTAGTCCTTTGGACTAATCTTTTCCCTTGTGTCTTTGGTTTTCTTCATTCTCCTTGTTCCACGTGGGATGGGACCTGTAGACATATCTTAGATGGCTGCTCATAAGCTTTTAACATCTCAGACACTACTCATCAAAGTAGGATGTAGAACATTTTCTTTATAAACTGTATTATGACAAGTGAGCTAGATGTCCCCTGAGACCATGCTCCCCAGCTCTTAGCACAGTAACTCAGTCTTTCAGGGAGTTTGGATGTGTCTATGAAGCTTCTATGACTTTGCCTTGGTCAAGATGTGCTTACTTCCCTAGTATTACGTGCTGTCTTACCCTTTACCAAAGTTACCACTAATCTATTGTCCAGTTAGTGTTTTTCCCTCCTCATTCCTCCCCTCCCTCCTAACTATCGAATATTGTTTCTTTCTGTGCAGAAACCTCTTCATGAGTTTTTATAATAGTGGCCTCCTACAGCATTTGTCCTTTTGTGATTGACTTATTTCACTCAGCATTAGTTACCTATTTTTTTGAGGGCAGGACTGTGCCTTATTCACATTGTATTTCCAACAACTAGCTTAGTGACCAGCAATAATATCTACTCAATAAATGTATTGAATGAATTAACTATTAAAGTTCATATTTGTAAAAGAAATTTTTATAAATTCTCCTTTAGAATAACGCAATCCAAGTAAGTAATTTTGCACCAAATACCAATGACAAATTTGAATATTATCTTTTATACAGTAAAATAAAACTAGCAAATGCTGATACTCAATCATTTTTTGTTTAAAATTTTTTTATTGTTCTCTGTTGGTATTGAATATATGTCGAAAAAAATGGTGACTGGCCAGAAATTTTATGACACATAAGTAGATTGAATGAATGCCTTTATAGAAGATTCTGAATGAGCACAACACATTTATTATTAAAAATGACTTTAAGTTATTTCCAATCAGTAGATTTAAATGTAAAGAAAACAAAGAGGACTTAAAGCATTTACTGATCAAAGACTATCGCCTTCAGTATGGATTACATCTCAGCACAACGAAGAAAAAATCCTCACAACTCGATTGATAAGCAACATCATAATAAACAGATAAAACATTAAAGTAGTCAAGGATTTTATTTTACTTGGATCTATAATTAACGCCCATGGAAGCAGCAGTCAAGAAATCAAATGATGTAGTGAATTGGGCAAATCTGCTGCAAAAGACCTATTTAAAGTGTTCAAAAGCAAAGATGTCACTTTGAGGACTAAGGTGCACCTCACCCAAGCCATGGTACTTTCAATTGCCTCATATGCATGTGAAAAATGAACAATGAATAAGAAACACCAAAGAAGAATTAATGCCTTTGAATTATGATGTGGCGAAGAATATTGGCTATATCGTGAACCACCAGAAGAAGAACAAATCTCTCTTGGAAGATGTACAGCCAGAAGTCTCCTTAGAAGCAAGGATGGCTTCATCTCAAATACTCTGGACATGTTATCAGGAGGGACCAGACCCTGGAGAAGGACATCATGCTTTGTAAAGTAGAGGGTCAGCAAAAAAGAGGAAAACCTTCAACGAGGTGGATTGGCATAGTGGCTGCAACAACGCTCTCAGACATGGCAGTGATTGTGAGGACAGCGCAGGATGGGGCAGTGTTTTATTTTGTTATATGTAGCATTACTATGAGTCGAAACCGACTTGACAGCACCTAACAATGAAATAATGCATACAGTGTTTTTATATTCTGTCTGAAGAATAAACTAAATCTGTTAGTAATACTCAGCAACAGTTAAGTGCTTAATCCTTTTGCATTCTGAATAATAATTAAGACATCATTAGAATCATAAAAAACAATAAGAATGCAAAATAATGTTCTTTTTCTAGTGAAATTAAAATGTGTTAAACATTGACTGTACCCTAATTCATAAATATATCTGCTAGGAAGAATGTTGGGGGATATACAATGAACCTACATCTTTATTTTGTTCAATTTTATGCTTGTGCACATTCTGTATTAAAAACCATTCTTTTTCCAGTGTATAAAACCAGACGAGACACCATAATTCTCCTTGCTCAATCTTTCTTTGAAGTTCATTCTTTATAGATCAAAGGTCAAATTCACCAGCTTGTTCAGTGCAGGAAATGAAAAACAAGTTCTAAGAAAACAGGTTAAGACTGTTAAGTGCTTCAGGACATGAGGCATGCCCCAAGGGAATTTCCAAACAAGGTTCTGAGTACAGAGGCAAGGGATGGCACAACGCAAATAGAGTAATCTTAATCAGAAACCATTCCCAAAGACATTTTCCCTTCCTTAATATAACACCCTCATATTTAGAGTTATAAAGATTTTTTTTTCCCTCACAATAAAATAAAATTTTTCTTAGAGGCTATGCTTACTCTGTATCCATTTTCATGGACTCTATTCAACTATATGATTTACGAAAATCTGAAAAGCTTATGTTATCATAAAGCTGACGTAGTTATTGAACTGTCCGTATTGTCTGAATACACAGGAACTTGCCATAAAATAATCCTAAGAAATTTTGCATTGGAACTGTGTTTATACCAAGACCCTTAAGCAATTTTTATTATTAAACTGTCTTAAAATGCAGAGGTTATTATTCTAGTGGCATGTGTAGCAAAAGTCATAATAATACTGACCTAGTTTAAACTCAGTAAGACAATTTTGATTTATTAATTAATAAGAATATATTTTGTTCAAAGGAATAGGGTATGCTAACAAGGAGCTGAAAACTTTTAACTTCTGACTACCCAAACACATCCATCCATCTAACATAGATGAATACGTTGAAATATAGTTGAATTTCTACCAGAAAATAAACGTAGCCACTTACTTTTAAGAGGAATTGCTGTGTAGTGGAAGGAGAATGGGTTTGGAAACCAGTTCCTGGCTTTGAATGGCAGGCCCTCAATTTACTAGCTATGTCACCTTGAACAAGTTATAAGATGCTCTTTTTTAAATATTACATACCTGACAATGAGGATGCAACCAGTCAACCAATATAAAGCAGAAGTCGACATGAAATAACTGTTAGTTGCTTCTCTTCCCTTGTATGTACAAAGCACTTTATGATTTAAATGTATATTGATGATACATTAAGCCAAAGAATACAATAAATTTTAGTGTCGTCAATGTTCGTTGATTATATGACATCATATGACGTTCTTTGCTACGTGCTGTAATACATACAAGGATAGTTATTTAACTTGGCCAAGGCCACAAGCTAATCAGTGATTTGTTGTTTTCAGCTGCCCTGGAGTTGGCCCCAACTCATGGTGTTCCCATGCACAATGGAACTAAAAGCTCTCCAGTCCTGTGGTAGAACCAAAAATAAAACTTGTTTCTCTAAACTTACAAGCTGAATAACTTCTTTCCAGTTGCATCTTCTTCAGAGGTTGCGGTGTCTTCATAAAATTCTCACATGAAGCTTCCTAGTTAAGGAATTTGCCTGGCAAACACCAAACCGCTTCCTGGCAAGTCAATTTCGACTCCTAACGACCCTATGTGACAGAGCAGAAGTGCCCCATAAGGTGTCCAAGGCTATAACATTTATGGGAGCAGATCACCAGGTCTTTCTCTTACAGAGCAGCTGGAGGGTTCGAACCACAGACCTCTCAGTTAGCAGCAGAGGTCTTAACCACTGTGCCACCAGGGCTTCTCGCTAGCAAACACTACTGCCTTGGAAAAGCTGTGGCTATAATTCAGGACAGAACAAGGGGATACTGTGTGGTTTAAAGTAGGAAAGCTGTGTGTCAGGGTTGCATTCTTTCACCATACCTATTCAATCTGTATGCTGAGCAAATAATCCAAGAAGCTGGACTATAAGAAGAACAGGGCATCAGGATTAGAGCAAGACTCATTAACAACCTGCATTATGCAGATGACACAACTTTGCTTGCTGAAAGTGAAGAGGACTTGAAACACTTACTGATGAAGCTCAAAGACCACAGTTTTCAGTATGGATTACACCTCAACATAAAGAAAACAAAAATCCTCACAACTGGACCAATAAGCAACATCAACAGAGAAAAGATTGAAGTTGTCAAGAATTTCATTTTACTTGGCTCCATAATCAACACCCATGGAAGCAGCAGTCAAGAAATCAAAAGACCCATTGCATTGGGCAAATCTGCTGCAAAATGCTTTTTCAAGTGTTGAAAAGCAAAGGTATCACCTTGAAAACTGAGGTGCGTCTGACCCAAGCCATGGTATTTTCAATCTTACCGTATGCATGCGAAAGCTGGACAATGAATAGGGAAGACTGAAGGATTGACCCCCTTGATTCGTGGTGTTGGTGAAGAATATTGAGTATACCATGGACTACCAAAAGAACGAACAAATCTGTTTTGGAAGAAGTACAACCAGAATCCTCCTTTGAAGCAAGGATGGCGAGACTCCATCTTACATACCTTGGACAAGCTGTCAGAAACCATCAGTCCCTGGAGCTGGACATCATGCTTGATAAAGTAGAGGGTCAGCGAAAAAGAGGAACACCCTCAACAAGATGGACTGACACAGTGGCTGCAACAATGGGCCCAAGCATAACAACAATTGTGAGCATTGGCGCAGGACCCGGCAGTGTTTTGTTCTGTGGTACACAGGGTGGCTATGAGTTGGAATCAACTCTACAGCACCTAACAACAAAAACAGTAATTCAGGAATAAGGCGGTGCACTTAGAATTTTTATCTCTAGTTCTGTCACTGGTTTACTCAGCAACCAAGTTCTAGCAAAATACTTATTTGCAACCATCTCTTCTCTCTAATATGGAAATAAAAACATTGGCTAGCATAAGGAGTCATAAATATTTGCATTCTAGACATGTATTTGCATGCATCCACAGCATCGTAATGACAGAAAAAATGAAAAGACAATATATGGCATTCAGATGGAAATTACAAAATGTCAACGAACTGTAAAAGGACACATTGAGAAGATTCTTTTAGGTGAGAGAGCAAAAAGTAAAACAGGAAATATTATGCAAGCAACCTACAAACTTTTTTTGTTAAAATCCTAAAGGCCTTGACAGCACTCAGACATCAAGCTCCCGTTGCCTAAAATCCAAATTTGAAATATTGTTCTGAAACCACTTATCTGAATATTGAATATTACGTGGGCGGGTGAAGAAGACAGTCTTTTCATTTTGCATGAGAAATTAAATTCTCTTCATACTGATTTATAGTATCTACTGAGATGAAACCTCCCTTAAAATTTAAAACAAAAATCAGAAAAATCTCTTTATTGATTAGAATGCACACCAAGAAAATTCCATGGGAAATTCCTTTAGCACAAAACTGCAACAGTTTTTCTTACATAGAATTCCCTTTCATAAGCAAGACATAATTTTCTTTAAATGCAGCTCTTTTTACATTACTGTAAAAGTATAAAATTTGAATTAAGTTAAAGTACATATTTTAAAAGCATAGATAATAGAGAATCAATTATAAGAGGAAAGCATGCTTGAAGAATATCTTATGGAACATAGAAAGCCCTCCACTTCTCTAAGTTTTCGGGTTTAGAACTGAATTTGAAACATATTCTTTTCTGATGGTGATTAAATGCCAATTTCAATCTGGTAGCGTAAAGAAGTACAGCTACAGTGCTCCTTAGAAGTGAGTATGGTGAGACTTCGTCTCATGTACTTTGGGCATATTATCAGAAGGGGCTAGTCTCTGGAGAAAGACATCATGCTTGATAAAGTAAAGGGTCAGCAAAAAAGAGGAAGACCCTCAATGAGATGGCTTGACACAGTGACTACAACCTGAGGATGATGCAGGACCAGGCAGCGTACTACTGACTCGACAACAACTAACAACCACCACGAAGAGTGATCAGAAATATGTGTGTTCTGTTCCAGATCCAGATATACAGTCAGGGAAAAAAGTGGCAATAAATGCAATAAAGTTTTCTTAAAAGACAGTGAAAATACCAGTTTTGAAGTCTAACAGTTGAGATCATAAATTGAAGCTCAGGTTGATGAGTTTTATTCATTTGTTATGTCACTTTGGACAAATGGTTTCTCTCCAATTATTTGGATTTGGAAAAGTCTTTTCAGTCCAATAGTAGCCTGTTTCCATTATAATAAAATGCTTTAAAAATTTAATAGTCATTATGAAGCATATCCTCTATTTATTTTCATACTTTCTTATATTTACATAATTTAATCTCAAAACTATGAGGTTGGTATCATTATTTATAGTTTATGTCTTATAAGAGAGGAAAGCAAAGCTGTGTAATTAAATGAATTTCTTGCAGAAAATAGCAAAGTTGGGATGAAACCCAGGTCACTCATCTGGATCCTAAATTCACTCTTTCCACTCCATGTTCTTAATCTTTCTATTTAATTATTATAAATGGATTTCTTTTTTCCGGGCTGTAAACTTTTCTTTTTTTTTTAATTGTACTTCAGGTGAAGGTTTACAGAACAAATAGTTTCTCATTAAACAGTCAGTACGCATATCGTTTTATGACATTGGCTAACAACCCCATGACATGTCAACGCTCTCCCTTCTCGACCTTTTTTTTTTTTGGTGAAAATATACATAGCCAAAGATACACCATTTCAAAAATTTCTACATGCACAGGTCAGTGACATCATTTACATTCTTCCAGTTGTGCTGCTATTCTTACTTTAGATGAAGGTTTAGAGAACAAAATAGTTTCTCATTAAACAATTAGTACACATGTTGCCCTATGACAATGGTTAACACCCCCACAACACTGTCCTTACTCAAACTTGGGTTCCCTATCACCAGCTTTCTTGTCCCCTTCTGCCTTCTAGTCCTTGTCCCTGGACTGCTGTGCCTCACTAGTCACGTTTTGTTTTCTGGGGCTGTCCAATCCCTGGCTGAACGGTAAACCTCAGAAGTGACTTCACCACTGAGCTGAAAGGGTGTCTGGGGGCCATACTCTCGGGGTTTCTCCAGTCTCTTTCAGGCCAGTAAGTCTGGTCTTTTTTGTGTGTGTTAGAATTTTGTTCTACATCCTTCTCTAGCTCTGTCCAGAACCCTCTGTTGTGATCCCAGTCAGAGCAGTCAGTGCTGGTAGCCAGGCACCATCTAGCTGTAGTGGACTCAGTCTGGTGCAGGCCTTGGTAGCTGTGGTCCATTAGTCCTTTGGACTAATCTTTTCCTTGTATCCTGTTCTCTTCATTCTCCCTTGCTCTGGAAGGGGTGAGACCAGTATCTTAAATGGCTGCTCAAGGCTTTTAAGACCCCAGATGTGCTACTCACCAAGGTAGAATGTAGAACTTTGTCTTTATAAACTGTGTTATGCCAATTGAGCTAGATGATCCCCGAAACTATGGTCCCCACAGCCCTCCGCCCAGCAGTTGAGTCCCTCAGGGAGTCTGAATGTGTCTATGGAGCTTCCATGATCTTTCCTTTACAAGTTGTGCTGGTTTCCCCAGTATTGTGTACTATCTCACCCTTCACCAAACATACCACTTATCTATTGTAAATGGAAATTATTTTAAGATCCAGGACTCTATTTCCGTCATTGTAGAATATATTATTTTAAAGGTTACTAAAAATCACATTCCCAGAAGGCAAAACAAAACAGAACTAATTCCACATTCTTGAAAATGAATTAGCGAGTGTAATTTCTGCTTTGTTTCTAGAAGGTTAAGTGTGTAATGTCATTCTATATTACTCCCATTCTCCTTTCTTCCTAGTTGTTAAAATGATTTTTAGAAAAATCACAGAATCTTTGAGCTGTGATTTCAGGTTCACCCCATCCAATCTTCTAAGCAATAAGGGTATTTTATCTTCAATCTCTTTCTGACTCAGTTTACTCATCTGCAAAATGAGGAGAATATAATAATATTAACATCAGAGGAGTGTAGAATGATTGATTTAATATATGTAATATACTTAGAAGGAGTCCCTAGGTAGTACAGTTAGGTGCTTGAATACTCGCCAAAAGTTTACCAGTTCAAATCCACCCAGAGGTGCCTCCAAAGACAGACCTAGTAATCTTCTCCAGAAAGTTCACAGCCTTGAAAACCCTATAATGCAGTTCTATTCTGCATACACGGGGTCGCCATGAGCCAGAATCGACTCCATGGCAACTAACAACAACAAAATGATTAGAACAATTCCTAGTATGTAGTGTGTACTTTATAGTGCTACTGTCCTCTACTGTTGTAGTTAGCTGCCGTTGAGTTGGCCTGTGACTCATGGTGACTTAATGCACAATGGAACAAATGCTGCCTGGTCCTGCACCATCCCCATGACTGGTTGGGGATGGGACCCTTGTGATTCATAGGGTTTTCTTAGCTGATTTACTTTCTTGGCTGATATTCAGAACTAGATCACCAGGCCATTATTCCTAGTCCATCTTAGTCTGGACGCTCCCTTGAAACACAGTCAGCATTTATAGCAACACACAGGCCTCCACTGACAGATGGGTGGTGGCTGCACATGAGGCGCATTAACCAGGAACTGGACCCAGGTCTTCAGCACGGAAAGTGAGAATTCTACTACTGAACCACCACTGGCCCCTATTTTTGTCTAGTTTGGACATATAAGTAACTTTTTCTGGGAATAAAATTAAAGTAGTGCTGAATAAATAAAAAGTAGTGATGAACCAATGAGTTTTAGCTATTGAACCCTAGCATTTCAATTTCATTTAAATGGTTTTCTACCAATAATTATTATTACTTGTCCCAAGGTCTATTATGCTGAAATATCGATTTTATGAATCTTATCTTTCCAGATCCAAATAGACTATTATTAGCCTCTTACAAAACTCAGGAAACATTTTATGGTACAAAGGGTTCTACATTTTATCTATTATGTTGATGTGAACCTCAATTGTTTCAATAAGAATAACGTTGTTATATAACACCCACTGCCGTGGAGTCAATTCTGACTCATAGCAACCCCAAGGGATTTCCAAGGCTGTAAATCTCTACGAATGCAGACTGCCACATCTTTCTCCAGTGGGGCAGCTGGTGGTTTCGAACCGCCAACCTTCCAGTTAGCAGTATACTTTAGATGTTACAGAGTAGGGAGTTTGCAGTCTTGAAAAATACAAAAGAGAAATAATGAAAAATGAAATAAAAATTGAAAATATAGGAACGGGGTTTTGAAAACAAATCATGATCAAACAGGCCATTTTCCAGTTCATTCTGGACATTTAAATTGCAATGGCATTTGACCATTTACACAACTATATATTATAAACCTCTCAATGAAACAAGTATGTCCTTTATTTTCCAGTCTCTGGGAATATTAGTAAGAGTAATAAACGTCCTTATTACTAATGACAGAGAAGTAGAGATTTGAGATGAGAGAGATCAGTCAAAGTCAGGCTAAAAAAAAAATATATATATATTGGCTTCTGGTCATTGTAACTCATAGAGACACTATAGGACAGAGTAGAACGGCCCTTTAGGGTTTCCAAGGCTGTAAATCTTTATGGAAGCAGACTGCCACATCTTTCTTAAATAGAGCGGTGGTGGGTTTGAACCGCCAACCTTTCAGTCAGCAGCCTAGCTCTTAACCTCTGTACCACCAGCACTCACTCCTGATGTCAGGCTACATGGCTCAATTTGTGATAGTACATGGTTGTCTGGAATTGAAGATCCTAAGAAATTCTTTCTCTGACATTTAAAAACCTGAATGTAGGTGTAGCCGTAAGACGGGGGTTGTGGGGGAGGAGAGGAGGGGAATTAAATATATACCGGTTTACTCTAGGTTTAGCACATAGCTGCCTTTGGCTGGGCAAATTAGTTAACATCATTAATCCAGGAGTGCAGAAGGTACCCGCCATTCATATCCCCTCCCCAAGGCACAAGTTTCTGGCACCAGCTGAGAGTTTTCTGCCCCGGGTGCTCCAATCAGAGAACCGCCAAGGAAAATTGAACTCCCCCCGAAACGCCTCTGGAAGTTATTTTAAATATAAATAACCTGGCCACCTCACCTAACTTGAGTAGTGCCTATTGCAGCAGCTTTTAGAAATTTTAGTTTCCACAGAAATTCTTTCTTGGTTTTTAATGAATTTTTATGATAACACAAAATATATACTTTATGTCTTATTATATTTTATCCTGTTTTGTAAACTACATTATATTCGGTATAAATTGTGTTTTCATTCTATTCTATTTTTATTATTTTAAACAGTGCAAGCAACCCCAAAGAAAGAAGTTTTTCTTTTATCTGTGCTCACACAAGGAAGACAAGATGTCTTTTTCCCCCCTTCAGATAATTCGTAGAATTTTCTTTTGCTCCCCCGAAAGAGTCTTCATTCCACTCCTAATTTATGACTGTTAATATATAGTTAGCATCTCTTTACATAATCACTACGACCAGTGACTCGGCAGAGTATAAATTAAACATTCCCCTAAGAAAGCACCAATAAGTATATGACTTGTTGTTTTGCCGTCAAGTCGATTCTATTCATAGCGGAATTCACAGTGACCCTATAGAACAGAATAGACCTGCCTCACAGTGTTTTCTAGGCTATCTTTATGGGAGTGGATCGTCATGTCTCTTCTCCCAAAGAGCGTCTAGTAGGTTCTAACCATCTACCTTTCGGTTAACAGCTGAGTGCTTAACCTTTGTGTCACCAGGGCTCCTTAATATATGACTATAAGAATAAACTAATAGTAAATAAAATTAAAAGGTATATAGAGTCGAATCTAAAAATACAGTCTGTAGTTTAGTTAGTAGTATTGCATCAATGACAGTTTCTTCATTTTTAATAATTGTAGCATGATTACATAAGAGGTTATTATTGCGGAAAGCTAGAAGGTAATATTTTTACAGTTTCTATGTGGAGTTTAAAATTATTTCAATATAATATATTTTCAATGTTAATATGATCAAGTGGTAGTATACTTGAAATCAGAACTATTTTACCCCTCATAGGGCTCAATCCACATGTTAGGAGATCAGATCATGAATCACAATTTTAGTCACAGTTTTCAACACATAATGTCTTTCTGTAACAGCCAAACATCCCTATTAACACTGTTGTTAACTGAACTGGAAGTATGAGAGAAATGATACACTAGGAAACCTACTTGAGTCATCTCTTACTGCGTTTCATTCTAGAAAATAACCAGATGGTCCACACCATCTTATTAAAATATTTTAGAGGGTAGCACAAGGATGTTTCCTTAACTAAGCTGTTCAATCCTTGTTTCATTTTTCTGCCTCTGAAGTAAAGGCAGGAAATTATGTCCCACTGAGAAAAGCATCAGAATGATTCTTCCAGAGTGTTATTTTTTCCAAAACACCTTCTCAATGTGGATAACAACAGCAGAGTCATTTAAATGGGCACACCAGCCCAGGGGCAAGGACAAGAAGGCCGGAGGGGACAGGAAAGCTGGAAATGAGGAATCCAAGGTCAAGAAGGGGAGAGTGTTGACATGTCGTGGGGTTGGCAACCAGTGTCGCAAAACAATATGTGCATTAACTGTTTAATGAGAAATTAATTTGCTCTGTAAACCATTACCTAAATTCAATAAAAAAAAAAATTAAAAAAAAGAACAATCATTGTAAGGATCACATGAGATACTATATATGAAAACACTTCACAAACACTAAAGCAAAATATACATTAAGGTGCTATGATTGGTTCTGTTTAATCATCCTTACATTGTCTTCAGAATGGATTCTGAGTGTAATAGAATGAAAGTAAACGTTGTCTTACATTAGAAAGACAAGGCTTTCTAGTAACTATCTGAACTTAAACCAACTTCAGCATATGTGAGTCTCAATTTGGTGTACAAATGTTGTTGTCATTGTTGTTAGGTGCCATGGAGTCAGTGCTGACTCATAGCAACCCTATGTTCAACAGAACGAAACACTGCCCAGTTCTGTGCCACCCTCTCAATTGTTGCTATGTTTGAGCCCATTGTTGCAACCACTGTGTCAATCCATCTCATTGAGGGTCTTCCTCTTTTTTGCTGACCCTCTACTTTACCAAGCATGATGTCCTTCTCCAGGGACCGGTCTTCCCTCATAACATGTCCAAAATATGTGAGACAAAGTCTCGCCATCATTCAAAGTACAGCGTTCTGGCTGTACTTCTTCCACGACAGATTTGTTTGTTCTCTGGCAATCCATAGCATATTCAGTATTCTTCACCAACACCTATTTGCTGTACAAATAGGAATAAACAATTAAGGATTATTCTAAGGATTATACATAATTATGTTAAATGCCAAGGACAATTGTTAGAACATACAAGGCACTCAACTGCAATGTGTTTCTTTTTCCACCCTCCCTACAAAAGACAGATACCAAATTTCTTCTTGACAAGTCACTCCAACATTCCTTGAGAGAATGTGTTCCATTCATTATTAAGCTCCAGCTTTTTGAACACTTTCATTCTTTTGGAAATGACTATTTCTGCATTGAATACCTACAGATTAACAAAAAACTTGACGTCTTAAAGATGAAATAAATGAACTGTACTCAGCCCAGCAAATATTCCCTATTACATAGCTACCCAGTTATATATTGATGTGAATTTTTGTTATTCTGAATTGTTTTAACATAGCATAGTTTTCATTATGTAGCAAAACTCTATGAGATTAGAAAAGCTTCCGATTATTTTAACAATTGACACAGTGTCTGATAGATAATCCTCAGCAAATGCACCTAGGTGATGCAATCAGTTAATCACTAGACTGTTAACTGAAAGTTTGGTGGTTCAAACTCACCCAAAGGCACCATGGAATTCTGTGTACAAGGAGTTGCCATGATTCAGAATTAACAGCAACTATTTTTTATTTTATTTTCTAATCTCAAAACTTGGCACAATGCCTGATATATAATACTCAGCAAATGTTTGTGGGATGAATTGAGGAATGAAGAAAATACTTTTCTAGTATATTTGAAAATACCTCCATTCTAGGAAGATAAGCCCATTAATTTCTCCTGAAATTTGTGAAAGATAATTAAATAATTCAATACATTTTCTTTAATGCAACTGTAAGTACAAGCAAGACATCATTATTAGGATATGTTGTGCCATTTTATACGCTTTCAGAAGAACAGCGAAGACCAGGCTATTTTAAATCTAGACCATGTTTGTTTAAATTTATAGTCAATTCCTGTTGTACAGTTCCAGGTAACTAATTTATACATATAGAAGAATAACAGAAGTGTTTGCTAAGGATGTTACAAAAGAAACAGTTTAATCAGCATTTTTCTATAGAATCTTTGATCAAAATGTTCAGTAATGGTAGCAGGCACCACCCAATTTTTCTGGTCTCAGAGCAAAGGAGGCAGATGTTCATGGAGGCATTAGCCATACAGTCCATATCCTGACTCCTTCTTCCTCTGTTGCTCCAAGTGACTAGAGAATAATTTTCTGCCTTGTATGGCAGCTTGCAGGCTTTTAAGATCCTGGGCACTATGCAATGAAATAGGAGACAGAACAGAAGCACCAAACACAGTAGGCCAATTAATGGGGATGTCCCATGAAACCATGATCCTAAACCCCCAAACCAAGGAACTAAATCCCATGAGGTTTTTTAGTTGTACATAAACAGCCTCAGCAACTACTCTTTTTCTTTGTTTTTGTCCTTGTTGTAAATATATCTATCATACAACTTTTGCCAGTTAAACTTTTTACAAGTATACAACTTATTGACAGCAATTACAGTAATTGGCTGTGCAAGACTACACTTAATAAAAGAGATATTTCCATCACTGTTAACTCCCCTTTCCCCCTTCCCTCCCACCTCTGGTAACTGCTAATAAAATTTGGTCTCTATAAATTTGTCTTTTCTTGTCTTTTTATATAAGTGAGGTCCTACAATATTTGTTCTTTTGTGATTGACTTATTTCACTTAGCATAATGTCTTCAAGCTCCATCCATATTGTAGCATGTATCAAGATTTTGTTTCTCCTACTGGCTAAGTAGTATTCTATAGTATTTATGTACCATATTTTGTTTATCCATTGATCTGCTGACAGGCATTTACGTTGTTTCACCTTTTGGCTATTCTGAATAGTGCTGCAATGAACATTGGTGTACAAATCTCTGAGTGTCTTATTTAAGTTTTTTGTGTATACACCTAGCAGTGGAATTGCTGGGTCAAATGGTAGGTCTGTTTTTAGTTTTTTGAAGAATTGCCACACTGTTTCCCACAATGGCTGTACCATTTTGCAGTCCCACCAGCAATGGTTAAGGGTTCCAATTTCCCCACATCTTTGGCAAAATTTGTTATTTTCTGTTTTTTTTTTTTTTTTTAATCTTAGCCATTCTGTTGTTGTTGTTAACTGTTGCCAAGTTGGTTCTGGCTCATAGCGAACCAATGTACAACAGAAGGAAACACTGCCCTGTCCTGCACCATCCTCACAATCATAGCTATGTTTGAGTCCATTGTTATAACCATTGTGTCACTTCATCTCGTTGAGGGTCTTACTCTTTTTTGCTGATCTCTACTTTACCTAGCATGGTGTCCTAATCCAGGGACTGGTCCCTCCTGATAAAATTTCCAAAGTACATGAGACAAAGTCTCACCACCCTCACTTTCAAGGAGCATTCTGGCTGTACTTCTTCCAAGACAGATCTGTTCATTCTTCTGGCAGTTTGTCATGGATTGAATCATGTCCCCCCAAAAATGTGTGTATCAATTTGGCTGGGCCATGATTCCCGGTATTGTGTGATTTTCCCATGTGTGGTAAATCCTACCTCTATGATGTTAATGAGGGAGGATGGGTGGCAGTTGTGTTAGTGAGGCAGGACTCAATTTACAAGACTGGATTGTGTCCTAAGGCAATCTCTTGAGACACAGAAGACAGAAGTGAGCAGTGAGACAGGGGGAACTCATATCATCAAGAAAGCAGTGCCAGGAGCAGATTGCATCCTTTGGACCCGGGTCCTTGCGCAGAGAAGCTCCTATTCCGGGGGAACACTGAAGAGAAGAAGGCCAACAGAGACAAAAAGGCTTCCCCTGGAGCTGACGCCCTGAATTTGGACTTTTAGCCTATTTTAACTGTGAGGAAATAAATTTCTCTTTGTTAAAGCCATCCACTTGTGGTATTTCTGCTTTAGCAACATGACTAAGACAAGTTCATGGTATATTCAACAATCTTCCCCAACACCATAATTCAAATGCATCAATTCTTAATTTGGTCTTCCTCATTCATTGTCCAGCTTTCGCATATATATGAGGTGATTGAAAATACCAAAGTGGGGTCACTGTGAGTCCGCATCGACTTGACTTGACGGCAACAGGTTTGGTTTTTTCGGTTTTTTTACTTTACCAAGCATAATGTCCTTTTCTAGGGATTGGTCTTTCCTGATAACATGTCCAAAATTTGTGAGATGAAGTCTTGCCATATTCTCTTCTAAGGAGCATTCTGGCTATACTTCTTCCAAGACAGGTTTTTCGTTCTTCTGGCAGTCCATGGTGTATTCAGTATTTTCGATAACACCAAAATTCAAAGGCATCAATTATTCAATCTTCCTTATTCATTGTTCAGCTTTCGTATGCATATGAGGTCATTGAAAATACCATGGCTTGGGTCAGGCACACCTCAGACCTCAGACAGACATATTTGTTTTTTAACACTTCAAAGAGGTCTTTTGCAGCAGATTTGCCCAAATGCAATGTGCCTTTTTTTTTTTTTTTTTTTTTGACTACTGCTTCCATAGGAGTTGATTGTGGATTCCAGTTAAATAATATTCTTTTTTATTGTACTTTAGATGAAGGTTTACAGAACAAATACTTTCTCATTAAACAGTCAGAACACATATAGTTTTATGACCTAGGTGAACAACCACACGACACGTCAACACTCTCCCTTCTTGACCTTGGAGGATTTTTCTTTTTGGTGAAAATATACATAGTCAAATATATACCATTTCAAAAATTTCTACATGTACAACTCAGTGACATCGATTACATTCTTCCAGTTGTGCTGCTATTCTCATTATCCTTTTCTAAATTATTCCATCGCCATTATCTTCAACTCACTGTCCCCTAGGCTTTCTTCAAACCTTTTGAGTTGCTGTTATCAATTTGATATCACATAGATAATTCTTTTTTTTTTTTTTTTTGTACTTTAGATGAAGTTTTACAGAACAAAGAGTTTCTCATTAAAACAGTTAGTATACATATTGCCTGTGACAATGGTTAACAAACCCACAACATGTCAACACAGTCATTTCTCAACCTTGGGTTCCCTATCACAAGCTTTCCTGTCACCTCCTGCCTTCTACTCATTGTCCCTGGACTGCTGGGCCTGTTTAGTCTCATTTAGTTTTATGGGAATGACTAATCTTTGGCTGATCGGTGAACCTAGGGAGTGACTTCACCACTGAGCTAAAAGGGTGCCCAGGGGCCATACACAGGTTTTCTCCAATCTGTCAGGCCAGTAAATCTGGTCTTTCTTTGAGAGTTAGGATTTTATTCTACATCCTTCACCAGCTCTGTCCAGAACCCTCTGTTGTGATCCCAGTCAGAGCAGTCAGTGCTGGTAGCCAGGCACCATCTAGCTATACTGGACTCAGTCTGGTGTAGGCCTTGGTAGATGTGGTCCATTAGTCCTTTGGACTAATCTTTTCCTCGTATCCTGTTCTCTTCATTCTCGTTCCTGAAGGAATAAGACCACTGGAGTAACTTAGATGGCTGCTCACAGGCTTTTAAGACCCCAGACGTGCTACTCACCAAGGGAGAATGTAGAACATTGTCTTTATAAACTGTGTTATGCCAACTGAGCTAGATATTCCCCGAGACCATGGTCCCCACAACCCTCTGCCCAGCAATTCAGTCCTCAGGGAGTTTGGATGTGTCTGTGGAACTTCCATGGCCTTTCCTTGTACAAGTTGTGCTGGTTTCCCCAGTATTGTGTACTGTCTTACCCTTCACCAGAGTTACCGCTTATCTATTGTCTATTTAGTATTCTCCACACCCCTCCCATCCCTCATGACCAACAAAGATTGTTTCTTTTTGTGTGTAAACTTTTTCATGAGTTTTTACAGTAGAGGTCTCATGCAATATTTGTCCTTTTGTGATTGACTTATTTCACACAGCATTATGTCCTCCAGTTTCATCCATGTTATGAGATGCTTCACAGATTCATCATTGTTCTTTATTGCTGCATAGTACTCCATTGTGTGTATGTATCATAGTTTTTTTATCCATTCATCTGCTGATGGGCATCTAGGTTGTTTCCATCGTTTTGCTATTGTGAATAATGCTGCCATGAACATGGGTGTGCATATGTCTATTCATGTGATGGCTCTTATTTCTCTAGGATGTATTTCTAGGAGTGGGATTGCTGGATTGTATGGTATTTCTATTTCTAGTGTTCTAAGGAAGTGCCATATCATTTTCCAAAATTGTTATATCGTTTTGCATTCCCACCAGCAGTGCATAGGAATTCCCATCTCCCCACAGCCTCTCCAACATTTGTTATTTCCAGTGTTTTTGATTTGTGCTAGTAATGCCAGGTAAGATGGTATCTCATTGTGCTTTTAATTTGCATTTCTCTAATGGCTAGTGGTCGCGAGCATTTCCTCATGTGTCTGTTGGCCACGTGAATATTTTCTTTGGTGAAGTGTCTGTTCATTTCCTTTGTTCATTTTTTTAATACGATTATTTGTCTTTTTGTTGTAGAGGTGTTGGATTTTCTTGTAGATTTTAGTGATTAGACCTTGTCTGACTTGTAATGTTCAAAAATTTTTTCCCAGTCCGTAGGGTCTCTTTTTACTCTTTTGGTGGAGTCTTTAGATAAGTATTTAATTTTTAGAAGATCCCGGTTATCTAGTTTATCTTCTGGAGTTTGTGTGTTGTTGGTTGTGGTTTGTATCCTGTTAATGCCTCCAGGTTTGATCCTGTTTTTTGTTCTATGAACTTTATAGTTTTTGGCTTTATATTTAGGTCTTTGATCCATTTTAACTTAGTTTTTGTACATGGTGTGAGGTATGGGTCTTGCTTCATTTTTTTGCAGATGGACCTCCAGTTTTGCTAGCACCATTTCTTAAAAAGACTGTTTCCATTTGATGTACTTTTGGCCCTTGTCAAACATCAGGTGACCATAGGTGGATGGATTTACATCTGGATTCTCAATTCTGTTCCATTGGTCAATGTATCTGTTGTTATACCAGTACCATGCTTTTTTTTTTTTTTTTTTTTTTTTTTTTTTTTATTGTACTTCAGGTGAAGGCTTACAGAACAAATAGTTTCTCATGAAACAGTAGTACACATGTTGTTTTATGACATTGGTTAACAACCCCACAACATATTAAGCTTCTAAATTCTCAACCTTTTTTTTTTTTTTTTTTGATGAAAATACAGATAGCCAAAGATACACCGTTTCAAAAATTTCTACATACACAGTTCAGTGACATTGACTATGCTCTTCCAACTGTGCTGTTATTCTCACTTAAGATGAAGGCTTACAGAAAAAAATAGTTTCTCATTTAACAGTTACTACACATGTTGCCCTATGACAATGGTTAACAATCTCACAACACATCAAGAATATCCTTACTCCACCTCGTGTTCCCTATCATGAGGGGACTTCCTTCTCCCCTTCTGTCTTCTGGCCCTTGTCACTGGACTACTGTACCTCATTAGTCTCATTTGGTTTTTTTTTTAACACCATTTCAAAACTTTTTACTTACACATTTAAGTGATATTGACTATGCTCTTCCAATTGTGCTGCCATTCTCGCCCAAGATGAAGGCTTACAGGACAAAACAGCCTCCCATTTAATAGTTACTACAAATGTTGCCCTATAACAGTGGTCAACAATCTCACAACACATCGACAGTGTCCTTACTCAACTTGTGTTCCTTATCATCAGTTTCCTACTCCCCCTCTGCCTTCTGGCCTTTGTCACCGGACTCCTGTACCTCGTTAGTCCCATTTAGTTTTACTGGGCTGTCCACTCCCAGGCTTAACATCGAACCTCGAAGGTAACTTCACCTCTGAGCTGAAAGGGTGTCTGGGGGCCACACTCTTGAGGTTTCTCCAGTATTCTTTAGGCCAGTAAATCTGGTCTTTTTTTTTTTTTTGGGGGGAAGTTAAAATTATGCTCTACATCCTTCTCCAGCTCTGTCCAGAACCCTCTGTTGTGATCCTGGTCAGCGCAGTCAGTGGTGGTAGCCGGGCCAGTACCATGCTTTTTTGACTACCGTAGCTGCATAGTTGGTTCTAAGGTCAGGTAGTGTGAGTCCTCCTACTTTATTCTTCTTCTTCAATAGAGCTTTACTTATCTGAGGCTTCTTCCCTTTCCATATGAAGTCAATGATTAGTTTTTCCATCTTTTTAAGGAATATTGTTGGTATTTGGATCAGCATTGCATTGTATTTTTAAATTGTTTGGAGTAGAATTGTCGTTTTCACAATGTTGAGTCAACCTATCCATGAACATGCTATGATTTCCCATCTGTGTAGATCCCTTTGGGTTTTATGCAGCAGTGTTTTGTAGTTTTATTTTATAGGTCTTTTACATTCCTGGTTCTATTTATTCCTAAGTATTTTATTATTTTAGGGATTATTATAAATGGTATTGTTTTCCTGACTTCCTTTTCATTGTTCTCTTTGTTGGTGTATAGGAATCCAACCGATTTTTGTACGTTTAGCTTGTATCCTGCTACTCTGCAGAATCTTTCTATTAGTTTCAGTAGTTTTCTCGTGGAGTCTTTAGGGTCTTATATGGATAGTATCACATCCTCCACAAAAAGGGACAGTTTAACTTCTTCATTACCAGTTTGGATGCCCTTTATTTCTTTTTCTTGCTTTACTATTTGAGGTAGGGTTTCAAGTACAATGTTTATTAGGAGTGGAGATAAAGGGCATCCTTGTCTTGTTCTTGCTCTCAAGGGGAATGTTTTCAGCCTCTCTCCATTAGGAATGATGTTGGCCATTGGTTTTGCACTTTCTTATGTTGAGAAATTTCCCTTCTATACTTATTTTATTGTGAGTTTTTATCAGGAATGGGTGTTGGACTTTGTCAAATGCCCTTTCTGCATCAGTTGAGATGGTCATATGATTCTTTTCTTTCCTTTTATTTATGTGGTGGATTACATTGGTTGATTTTCTAATGTGGAACCAACCTTGCATACCTGGTATAAATCCTACTTGGTTGTGGTGTATTATTTTTTTGATATGATGCTGAATTCTACTGGCTAGAATTTTGTTGAGAATTTTTGCATCTGTATTCACGAGAGATATTGGTCTCTAATTTTCTTTTTTGTGTTGTCTTTGCCTGGTTTTGGTAACAGGGTTATGCTGGCTTCATAGAATGAATTTGGAGATGTCGCTTCCTTTTCTATGTTCTTAAATAGTTTGAGTAATACTGGTATAAGCTATTCTTTGAATGTTTGGTAGAATTCTCCAGTGAAGCCATCTGGGCCAGGTTTTTTTTTTTGGGGGGGTGGGGGAGGAGTCTTTTTATTACGTTTTCAATCTCTTTTCTTGTTATGGGTCTGTTCAGATTTTCAACATCACTTTGTTGTAGTTTCAGTAGGTAGTGTGTTTCTAGAAATTTATCCATTTCCTCTAGGTTTTCAAATTTGTTGGTGTATAGTTTTTCATAAAACTCTCTTTTAATCATTTTTATTTCATTTGGGTCTGTTGTAATAACCCCCATTTCATTTCTTATTTGGGTTATTTGTGTCTTCTCCTGTTTTTCTTTTGTCAGTCTAGCCAGTGGTTTGTTGATTTTGTTGATTCTTTCAAAGAACCAACTTTTTGTTTTGTTGGTTTTCTCTATTGTTTTTGTATTCTCTATTTCATTTATTTCTGCACAGATCTTTATTATTTCCTTTTTCTAGTGGTGTGGGCTTTTTTTCCTGTTCTCTTTCTACGTATTCAAGTTGTGTAGTTAATGTTATGATTTTGTCCCTTTCTTCTTTTTTTGATGTGTGCAACTATTGCTATAAATTTTCCTCTGAAAGCTGCCTTTGCTGTGTCCCAAAGGCTTTGGTATGATGTGTTTTCATTCTCATTTGATTCTAGGAAGTTTTTGATTCCATCTCTGATTTCTTCTATTACCCAGTAATGTGTAAGCAGGGTGTTATTCAGTTTCCATGTAATCAATTTTTTTCCCTTGCTCTTTCTGTTGTGAATTTCTACCTTAATGGCATTGTGGTCAGAGAAGATACTTTGTATTATCTCAGAGGTTTGGATCTTCTTGAGCAATGCTCTGTGCCTTAAGATGTGGTTTATTCTGGAGAACATTCCATGTGCATTGGAAAAGAATGCATACTTTGCAGCTGTTGGGTGGAGTTTTCTATATATGTGTATGAGGTCAAGTTGGCTGATTGTGCCCTTTAGGTCTTCTGTATCTTTGCTGAGCTTCTTTCTAGGTGTTCTGTCCTTTACTGAGAGTGGTGTGTTGAAGTTTCCTACTATTATTATGGAACTGTCAGTTTCTCTTTTCAGTGCTGTCAGAGTTTTTTTAATGTATTTTGGAGCCCTGTCATTGGGTGTGTAGATGTTTATTATGATTATATTTTCATGAAGTATTATCCTCTTAGTCATTATATAGTGTCCTTTATCTTTCATGGTGCATTTTCCTTTGAAGTCTATTTTATCTGAGATTAGTATTGCCACTCATGCTCTTTTTGCTAGCTGTTTGCTTGATATATTTTTTCCATCCTTTGATTTTTAATAAATTTCTTCTTTGTTTCTAAGGTTTGTCTCTTATAGATGGCATATTGATGGATCATGTTTTTTTATCTATTCTGTCATTCTCCGTCTCTTTATGGGCGCATTTAGGCCACTTACATTCAGTGTAATTATTGATAGGTGTGAGTTTATTGCTGTCATTTTGTGGTGCTTTTTTCATCATGCTGATGTTATCTTTGTTCCTCCTACTCTTCTGGGCTGAAATCCTTTTATTTTTGGATTTCTTTTTTATTTCTGTTTTTTTTTTTTTTTTTTTTTTTGCAGGTTTTCTTTTTATTGAGACTTTATGTTTTTCTTCTTTATTTAGGTGAGTAGGTATGTTAACTTTCTTTGTGGTCACCTTGAAATTCACCCTTCTCTTCCTAGGTTTGAACCGGTCTATTTGGTGTCACCTTTCCTTCCTCTCCATTAGAAGGTTCTACACCTACACCATTTATTCCCTCTTTTATTGTTCTGATGCTATTGTTATTTACAGATTAACCTCTCTGGTTCCCTGTTGTAATTCTTTTGGTTTTGGATAGTCCTTGAGGGTTCTTTTCCTAGGTTGGTATCTGGCTGGTATAATCCTGTCTCCTAGATTCAGCCTGTGGTCTGATGTTGTTTCTTCTCAGATCAAAGGACTTCCTTTAATAATTCTTGTAAGTTTGGTTTAGTTTTTACGTAGTTCCTTAATTTCTGTTTATCTGGAAACGACCTAATTTTACCATCGTATTTGAATGAGAGTTTTGCAGGATACATTATTCTTGGCTGGCAATTTTTTTTTCAAGGTTTTATGTATGTCATCCCATTCTTACCTGCATGGTTACTGCAGAATAATCTGAGCTTAGTCTTATTGTTTCTCCTCTGTATGTGACTATTTTTTGTTCTCGAGCTGCTCTCAGGATTCCTTGTTTTTCTTTGGTTTTGGCAAGTGTGATTATGATATGCCTTATTGATTTTCTTTTTGGGTATATCCTATATGGGGTTTGTTGAGTGTCTTTGATGGCCAGCTTTTTATCTATCATGATATTGGCGAAGTTTTCTGTCAGCAATTCTTTAATGATCCTCTTGTGTTTTCTGTTTTCTTCCCCTGTTCTGGAACTCCAATCACTTGCAGATTTTTGCCTTCTATTGTATCCCACATAATTCTCAGGGTTTCTTCATTTTTTTTTTTTTTCCTGATTTTTCCTCAGAGTTGCATCCAAACGTTTGTCTTTAATTTCGCTGATCCTGTCTTCTATCCAAACCCACTCCTCAGCCCTTCTATGATACTGTCCATTTCTGAAATCTTGTTGTTTAGCTTTTGGAATTCTAATTGTTGTTTCTGTATGATTTCTAGTGGTGAATTCATTTTATCATTTTTTATGTATTATTTTCTTGAATTCTTCCATTTTTTGTCTGTATTTTCCATGAATTTGTCTTTTTTTTCCTCATTTTGTCCGCTTTTTGCTTCAACTCTTGGATAATTCTGAATATTAAAGATTTCAATTCCCTATCAGGTAGTTCTTGTGCCTTTTCTTCTACTGGAAAGTTATATGGTGTTTTATTTTGGACACACACTGGAACCATTATGTCCTGTTTTTGTAAATGTTTTGATATTGTCTGTTGTCATCAAGGCATTCAGTGGTTATTTTCCTTATTTATTGATTGTAGATTTGTTTGTCTCTTCCTGCTTTTTTGTTTTATTTTGTTATGTCTGAGCAGGCAGACTATGTGTTCTTTGTTGTTTGCTCATCTGTGGGCATGATACTTTTCACCTCCTTCTCCAATGGGTAGGGTCAGTCATTCAGGTATGGTACAGAAGGACAGGTCCAGCTGAAGGGGAGTTGCTGGGATGGGTTGTTTGTGGCTCGTACTAGGGACGACAGGGCAGAACGTGAATCAGTGCAGGGCAGGTTCTGGTAGGCCATGCCTGTGCTGCTTGGTGTTGTGATGTTTAGTGACTGGTGCAGGTAGACAAGAAGAGTGGAATTGTGATGTTTGGAGCTAAGATGGGTATGGAAAAGAGGAGAGAGGAACAGAAGCCAATACATACACAGAGACAAAAAAAGGTGCTAAGGGAGCTTGCTCTTGGAGTGGAGAGATGAGGGACTGAGAAATGGAGAAAAACAAAAAGAAAACAGGTAAAAGTAAAAAATGAATAAATTAAAATTAGAGGAGAAAAAGAAAGAAAAGCCCCCAGGAATCCCACCAGTGTTGCTGGTAGGACTTGGGAAGTTGCTCCCAGTCTGTGAAGTACAGCCTGGCTAGAAGGGGTAGAGGTGTCACACAGCGCCAGATATTCAGGAGACAGGAAGAGAAGGTAAGTATAGGGAGATGAGAAATGGGAAATAAAGAAAGACAAAAAGGGAAAAAGAGAGAGAAGAAAACAAAACAAACTAAACAAAAACAAAAACAAAAAACAAGAAAAAAAGAAATGCCTCCAGGGATGTCACTGTGCTTCTGCACAGAGTAAGGGAGTAGCTCCCAAGCTGTGTGGTACTGCCCCGCTTGAAGGGGCTCAAGCCCAGAAAAGAAAAAGAAAACAAACAAATCAAAACAGAACAAACAAAAAAAAAGCCCCAGGGGTCCCACCAGCATGGCAGCATGGGCTGGGAAGCAGTTTCATAGTCAAGCAGTGTTTCACAGCCTTTCTGGAGGAAGCAAAGACAGCACACGGAGCTCGGTATTTGAGGGGTGGTGGTGGTGAGAGGTAAGGAAGAAATCTAAACAAGTGGACAAAAGCAACACCAGCAGCCAACAAATGGCAGTCAGGGATATGGCCAGTATGGGCGTGTGGAATCCAAGTGACACTGGCGTGAAGTCGGTGCTTCCCGGCCGACAGACTGTGGCCACAGGAAGCAGAGTAGGCCAAGCGGTGGTGAAGAAGGGTTGGGGGTAGGAAAGCGTATATTAGTGGTTACTGGTTGTTCTGTCTCCTGCTGGTAACTCTGTGAAGTGGCTTTCTCATACCCCCTGTTCACCAATCTCCAATAGGAGTTCAAGATGGCGGATACATGCTGCGGTAGCTGATAGGCAATCTCTGCATATATCTCTCCTCGTTCTCTGTTCTTGGTCAGTTTCTTATTCCATTCGGTGCTGGGCTGAGTTATTTATCTCTTCTCTTCCTTAGGGTTTCAGGACTGACGTGTGTTGCTGTTTGACTTAGTTTTTCACATCTTTGCTGTGGAGGGACGGCATGGTGCTTCTATGCATAGCACCATGTTGCCCAGAAGTTTCTGTAAAATAATATTCTTGACAACTTCAATATTTTTTCCATTTATCATGATGTAGCTTTTTGGTCCAGTTGTGAGGATTTTTGTCTTCTTTATTTTGAGGTGTAATCCATACTAAAGGCTATAGTATTTCATCTTCATCAGTAAGTGCTTCAAGTCCTCTTCACTTTCAGCAAGCAAGATTATGTCATCTGCATACCACAGGTTGTTAATGAGTCTTCCTCCAATCCTGGCACCATGTTTTAATTCAGATAGTCCAGCTTCTCGGATTAATTGCTTAGCACACAGATTGAATAAGTATGGTGAAAGGATACCACCCTGCTGACACCATTCCTGATTTTAACCATGCAGTATCCCCTTATTCTGTTCAAATGACTGCCCTCTGTTTTATGTACAGTTTCCACACGAGTACAATTAAATGTTCTTGAATTTGTACTCTTCACAACGTTATCCATAATTATATGATCTACACAGTCTTTGCATAGTCAATTAAATGCAGGTAAACATCTTTCTGGTATTTTCTGCTTTCGGCCAAGATCCATCTGACATCTGCAATAACATCCTTCATTCCATGTTGTATTCTGAATTTGGCTTGAAGAGTTGGTTGACATCCAACTATTTCAGGAGGTAGCATATGATCAAGAACCAATGGCACTGAAGGAAGAAGTCCAAGCTGCACTGAAGGCATTGGTGATAAACAAGGCTCCAGGATGTAACTGAATATCATCTGAGATATTTGAACAAACCAATGCAACACTGGAAGTGCTCACTTGTCCATGCTAAGAAATTTGGAAGACAGCTACCTGACCAACCAACTAGAAGAGAACCATATACATGTCCATTCCAAAGAAAGATGATTCAGCAGAGTGAGGAAATTATTGAATAACATCATTAATATCACACACAATTAAAGTTTTGCTGAAGATAATTAAAAAATGGTTGCAACAGTACATCTACAGAGAACTGCCAGAAATAGCCATCCTAGTGGGAGTGAAATGGTATCTCACTGTGATTTTCATCTGCATCTCTCTGATGGCTAATGACATTGAGCATCTTTCAAAACAGGGAAAATGCTGAACAGAATTTCAAATGCTCATGGACTCTAGACTTTTCTGAAGCATGGAGGCTAGATGAACCCCTGAATCTATTGCCCTAAGATAATCTTTAAACCTTATTCCAAAAATGTCACCTGAAGTCTTCTTAAAACCAAATAATGGTTTAGCTTAACTAGTGAAAAATGTCTGTCTTGAGCATTGTTGTCTTTTAAGAACTGTCTATATTGGATCAAAGTGACACCAGTAACTGAAAAGATTAGATAGGAAGCTTTATGGGGCGTTGAGTTTATGTTAATGGGTGAGGAGCAACTCAGAGAAGGAGAATGAGAATGGTCAAACAACTCCTGGTATATAATCAATGTCACTGAACTGTACATGTAGAAATGGTTCAAATGGTGTATGTTTTGCTATATATGTTCTCAACAACAACAAAATAAATAATAAAAAAGAAATAGTTTATCAATGATATGTTTAAAAAGTGATAGAATTAGACTGCCTTATATAAGAATTTAGAATTGAACACCAAGTGCTTGTTAGACAAATGTATTTTACGTATGAATAACCCACAACCCATGGCTTCCCCATGTGTTAGAGAGTAGAACTGCTCCATAGGGTTTTTTGGCTGTAACCTACAGAAGGAGATTGCCAGGACTTTCTTCCAGAGAGCTACTGGTAAATCATGTTGGGTGCTGCTGCTGTATCCCCTCTCTCTAGTACAGTGCCTGACACATGGTACTTACTCAATAAATTTTATTTACTGATTAACTGACTTCATCTCTCTAAGTTTAGAAAGTATACCTACATATTTTGCTTAATTTTCAATGATAAATATTCACTAACTGTCATTGGGTATGTGACCTTCTAACAGGAGTCTGTAGAGAGGAAATTTCTTATAAATCATTCACTTGCTTAATAATCCCAATTCTTTCCTGTTTAACCTAAATCCCTTCACAAAATTTTAAATCAGTTTCTCCTGTCTCTTACTAGTGTGTGAAAAACAGCTGGTCTCCTCTCTTTGTATCCTTTATGTCATTCAAAGACCATCATGAGGGCATGCCTTTTTCTTCTTTCCAGGTGAAATAATTCTACCATTTGTAACACTTCCTGAAGTTTTGACTGCCTACCCCTTAAATCTTTCCCAGGACTTCCTCTGTTTCTCGCCCTGTCCAATAAACATTCTGCCACAATGGAAATGTTCTATATCTGCGTTATCCAATACAATAATCAGTAGCACATGTTGTTAATGACCACTTGAAATGTGAGAAACTGAAGGACTGAATTTTTATCTTTAATTTCAATTAATTGAAATTTAAATATCCACATGTAACTAGTGGCTACCAAATCAGACAGCACAGCTCCACTGGAAGCTGTGGAAATTTCTGCATACTCTAAGGCAGAATAATATTTTATTTACTAATTTATACCTGTACTGTACCCATCGCCGTCAAGTCAATTCCAACTCTTAGCAACCGTATAGGACAGAGTAGAACTCCTCCACAGGGTTTCTAAGGAGCGCCTGGTGGATTCAAACTGCCGAACTTTTGGTTAGCAGCGGTAGCCCTTAACCACTACACCACCAGGGTTTCCTAATTTATGACCTATATTAAATATCAAACAGAATATTATCTTTTGAGTTGGTGGGAAAAGTGTCAACACGATATTTAAAACTAATTTTGAATCTAGGTTGTCTTACACTTGAATTTCAAATATCAAATAAAAGAGCATTAGTTAGCCATATGTCAATCATTTTGTATATGGAATAAGCTGCATTAGAACACTTGATTTATGATATGGTATATTTATTGCAAATACTTCTATGCTTTTTTCTCATATTTGGCATTTGATACCTTTTTGATGAAAGACAATACTTAGAACTATTTGATTTACTTGTCATTCATACTAGATTTTTCTCAGATACCATTTAATGATGCTATGTTTTTGTCACCCCTCGATGCTCTACTTATTTTCAGATTTCAAGGTGAGGAACTTGTATTAACCTGAGACAGCTGGAGGCATTTAAAAGTCAGCCTCACATTTCTGGGTCATGGTTCTATCATGACATCCAGTATGCTGACTGAAGTAACTGTGTTCATTAAGCAAGTAAGCAAGACTTCCGCTAAATTTAGGTACCAAACATATTTTCATATTTCCAAATTTTTATTTATATTTATTTACATCTATATTTAAATTTAAATTATATTTAAATTTTTATTTATATGTATATCACTTCTAATTTGGGGACTTAAAATAAATGTTCATCTTATAATTGTTTTTACAAATAAGAAATTCTTGTCTCTTTTTGCTAACTTACTTAACTGATCTCTCTTAATACACAGCTTCCAAAATTCACTTATCCTGAATAAATTTGATATGAAATATAAAATCAATGTCTTTTATATTGAAGTATTAGCACGGCTGTTAGTCACAAAACATGCCTGCAAATTTCTATATCACTTCTAACAGTTTCTATTTAAGACATACATTAAAAACAAAAAACTCAGGGTAGAAAAAAATCTTTCAGATGTCATCTGTGTGATATTCTCCATAGACGTGAAAACAGAACACAAGGTTCGTGGAATGAAGAGAATGGCAGACCATCGTATTTTTAGGATTCCTGGAATACACCATCCCTAAAACCTCCTCTGTTTTTCTTTTTGTGTCTTTGTAGAAACGAGATTTTTTTTTTTGGCCTCAGTGTGGCCGAAGTATGATTTTTTTTCAAATTATCAGTAAAGGAGATAATGGTCCAATAACTATGAAATATCATTTTGATTCATCATGCTTTGTAAGTTTGATGATCTAGGAGCCACTCTTTTTACAGTGCTTTCTCTCTCTTTTTCTCTCTCTCAATCTAGTACACATACATACAATTGGGATAGCAGCCCTAAAAAAAGTCAGTCTATGTACATGATATTTAATATAGCTTTAACCTTTTTGTGGTGGAGAAAAAATTAAAACCTCAGTAAAATAAACATGCAGGGTTGTTTCTGTAGGATAGGTGTCTTCATGTAAGTAGGATTTTTTTTTTCCCCTGTTCAAAATCTACACATTTCATTAGCACAAGGACAACTGGAAATTGTGACCTCAGTGTTCATAAAATATGAAACATTTTCACCTCCATTCTTTAATGGTTCATGCAAATATGAAATTTCAGGTGCTGTGATGAATTGTATGCGTGCAAATGGCTATGCCCCCACTTTTGGAGGTGTACTTAAGAGATTTATTACATAGTTTTCTCCATGAAAGTTCCAAATCTAATTAAATAAAACCCATTTGGGAAGTATGCCAAAGACATCACAGAAGAAAGGAGCAGCTAGTGATATATATGTTGTTGGTGAGTGGAAGAAAGACACTAATTCAGTACATTCGTTATACACACACACACACACACACACACACACACACACACACACACACACACACACACACACACAGAGGTATCCCCTGCTTTCAAAAGTTAAGTTTATGCCACTTAGCTTTTACGAAAGATCGACATTAGTACCTGCTTTCATCAACCGAAAGAAATTCGAAGAGGATTTTCGCTTTTATGAAGGAAGTCTAAAAGCGAAACCAGCATTCAGCTTTTATTTTGCAGGGAGCCATTAAAGAGGCAGTGCGTACCCTGAGCAAGAAGAGTGGTGTCGGCAAGCTACTTCCACGGGAACTGCACTCAGCATCTCAGCATCAAGCCACCATAGCTTTGAACTGTGTCTGTGAATACTATATGTTAGTGTTATTTTAGATTTTATGTGTTTTGATTTGGTAGGTTATTTTTTGGATCAGAGAATGGTCAGATATTTTTACCATAGAAATTAATGGTAATTGCGCCTTTAAGCCATTTTGGCTTACAAAAGGTTTCATAAGAATGCTCTACTTTCTGATTGAGGGGGAAACCTGTGTATATATTCACTATAATAGGTATATACTATATACAGAGTTACACACCATATATCTATATATCTATAGCAAATCACATTCCCTGTATTTTATATGCATACTCACTTTTATATATGTATAAAATATATCTAGATGTCATTTTTTTTAATTTATCATGCTCAGTATTCATTATGCTTCTTGAACCTGAGGATGCTTTTCTTTAATCGATTATGAAAAATTCTCAGGTATTTCTTTGAATATGGCCTTTCACCATACTCTCTCTTTTCACTCTTTAACTTTTCTCATGTTTCTCATCTCTTAGTATTGTTGTGCTGTATTCTAGGTAATTATTTCAGATATATTATCCAATTCACTAATTCTCATTTCAGCTGTATCTACTATGCCACTTATCTTTTCTATTTTTTGAATTTCTGATTTTAATTACATCTTTATCTTAATATATTACACATGCTTTTTTTTGATACTCCTGATTGTTTTGATAGTATCTCATTTATTTTTCATACACTTGGTATCTTATTGAATTAATTTTAGCATTTCAACCACACTTATTTTACATCTTGGATATGTTAGACCTGGTATGCCAAACTTTGAAGGTCTACATCTGCAGTTTGTTGTTTCTGCTACCTCCTAGTCATGGTGGATAATTTCCCTCATCTGTTTCATGACTATTACTTTGAGCTCATGATTTTGAAACTTCAATAAAAGTTTTTGAAGTCTGATTTAAAACACGTTACAGAGAAGACTTTTTTCTCAGAGTTCCTCATATCCAAAATCTTGAATGCATTCATTCATACCCCAAGTCAACTCTGCATGCAAATTCTACTGGTCTATCTTCAAAATATATCCAGATTCCAATCGATTCTCACCATTCCCGCTACTACCTTCGAGTCCATCTTCTATCACCACTCACCTGAATCATTGCAGTAGGATCCTAACTGTCCCCATGTTTAGACTTTCACCTCACTTCAGCCTATTCTTCATATTACTCTTTGCTCAAAGTTCTATCATAGCACTTCGTTATTCAAATATCACCTTCTCAGTGAGACTATCCCTGGCCACCAAACATCCAAAATTCCTTTATTCCACACTCTCTCATCCCTAACCTTATATATATTTTTTCCTTTGTAACATGATCATCACCTAACATACTCTACATTTTATTTGTGGATCTTGTTTATTGACTGTTTTCACCCACTAAGCTCCACAGGGACAAGGATCATCCAAAACACTATCTGGAAAATTAGAGGACCTCAATATATAGTTGTTGAATGAATGTTTGAAGAATAAATGAATTTGATTTCTCAGATGTGTATGGTTACTATCAGTCCAGGCAGGGATGGATTAAAAACAAGCAAGGTATGCATGGGCTTAATTGTGCTTACTAACTAGAAGATGTTTAACTGTGTTTTATTGACTATGCAAAGGCATTCAACTGTGTGAATCATAACAAATTATGGATAACATTGCAAAGAATGGGAATTCCAGAACACTTAATTGTGCTCATGCAGAACCTGAACAGAGACCAAAAGGCAGTTGTTCGGACACAGCAAGGGGATACTGTGTGATTTAAAATCAGGAAAAGTGTGTGTCAGCATTGTATCCTTTCACCATCCATATTCAATCTGTATGCTGAGCAAATAATCTGAGAAGCTGTACTATATAAAGAAGAACATGGCATCAGGATTGGAGAAAGGCTCATTAACAACCTGCGATATGCAGATGACACAACCTTGCTTGCTGAAAGTAAAGAGAATTTGAAGCACTTACTGATGAAGATCAAACACTACAGCCTTCAGTATGGATTGTACGGCAACATAAAGAAAACAAAAATCCTCATAACTGGACCAATAAGCAACATAATGATAAACAGAGAAAAGATTGAATTTCTCAAAGATTTCATTTTACTTGGATCCACAATCAATGTCCATGGAAGCAGCAGTCAAGAAAACAAACAACATATTGCATTGGGAAAATCGGCTGCAAAAGATCTCTTTAAAGTGTTAAAAAGCAAATATGTCACTTTGAGGACTAAGGTGCACGTGACCTAAGCCATGGTATCTTCAATCGCCTTATATGCTTGCAAAAGCTGGAGAATGAATAAGGAAGACTGAGGAAGAATTGATGCCTTTGAATTTTGGTGTTGGTGAAGAACATTGAATATACCACGGACTGCCAGAAGAATGAACAAATCTGTCTTGGAAGAAGTACAGCCAGAATGTCCTTAGAAGCAAGGATAGCGAGACTTCCTCTCATGAACTTTGGACACATTATCAGCAGGGACCAGTCCCTAGAGAAGGACATCATGCTTGGTCAAGTAGAGGGTTAGGGAAAAAGAGGAAGACCCTTGACAAGATAGCTTGACACATTTGCAAGAATGGGCTCAAGAGTAACAACTGTTGTGAAGATGGTGCAGGACCAGGCAATGTTTTGTTTTGCTGTACGCAGGGTCGCTATGAATCAGAACCAACTTGATGGCTCCTAACAACAACAATAACTAATCTGGGGGTGCACAATTTCACCTGGTTTCCACCTTAAAACCAGGTGAAACTGTGCACTACAGATTAGTAAATAATCACATTAAGCCCAAGCTTTCCTTGCTTACTGTAAGCCAGTGCATTCAGTGCTTACTGGTTAATTCACCCCTGAGTTCACATTTACCAGCCAAGGACTGTATAAAAATATATTATGAATTTATCTGCCTAGGCTAGTAAAGAAATTTCTGTTTCCAAACCTACAAAAGACAATTTTATTTTAGAAATTCTTAAAGGACATTGGTTTCTTTATTTCTTTTCTTGTTGCTAGGTGCTGTCGAGTTGGTTCTGACTCATAGCGACCCTATGTACAACATAACAAAACACCGCCCTTACTAAGAAAAAGACAAAAACATGCAACCGTTTTCAGAAATTTCCCTACACAGCAGAATGTTTCTATTGAGGGGTTTCAGTTTTATTCAGTAGCATATAACTTGACCATTCACCATGGTAAAAAGTTCCGGTCTCCCAAGAATTTAGTAGCAGCTCAGTCATGCATTTAAACATTTTAAACATACATTTTATGAATCACTTTTTTTTACTGTGCTTTAAGTGAAAGTTGACATCTCTCAAGTTAATTTCTCATACA
This sequence comes from Dugong dugon, assembly GCA_030035585.1. Taxonomy (NCBI): domain Eukaryota; kingdom Metazoa; phylum Chordata; class Mammalia; order Sirenia; family Dugongidae; genus Dugong; species Dugong dugon. Next base: position 51,713,252 of record CM057465.1, read on the forward strand.
AAAATTTATACACGTATTGTTATGTGACACTAGTTGCAATCCCTATGATGTGACAGCACACTATCCCTTTCCACTGTGGGATTCCCGTATCCATCCAACCAGCTCCTGTCCCTTTCTGCCTTCTTATCCTGCCTCTGGACAGGAGCTGCAGATTTAGTTCCGTGTATCTGCTTGAACTAAGAAGCACACACTTCACAAATAATATTTTATGTTTTATATTTCCATTCTAATGTTTGTCTGAAGAGTTGGCTTTGGGAATGGTTTTAGTTCTGGGTTAATGGAGCATCGGGGGGCCATGTCTTTGAGGGTTCCTTCAGTCTCAGTCAGACCATTGTCTGGTCTTTTTACATGAATTTGAGTTCTGCACCCCACTTTTCTCCTACTCTGTCAGGGACTCTCTGTTGTGTTCCCTGTCAGGGAAGTTATTGGTGGAAGCTGGGCACCATCTAGTTCTTCTGGTATCAGGATGATAGGGTCCCTGGTGGTTTATGTGGCCCTTTTTTCTCTTGGGCTAATATTTTCCTTGTGTCTCTCATGTTCTTCATTCACCTTTGTTTTGAAATTCCCAAATAGGCTGCTTGTATGAGCTAGTTTGATTATTGGCAACTTTGAAGCTCTAATGTCCTGTCACCAGGTGGTTAGATATGTTACTAGGTATGTGAGCTCAGGAGCCTGCCCACTCCTCCTGTATGGATTCAGCTCAGGTGCTTAGGTAGATAGCCACCAAGTGTGTGGTTTAGGCTCTCACTTACAGTCCTAGACAGGCATGGGTGAGTGATGCAGGCACAGGCATCTGGCTGCCATAGGGAGACACACTCTGAGCAAGGCAGGGGGCTGACAGCCACCCCCAGGTGGAAGGCAGGTCTCTGTTCCCTAGAGCACATAGGTGGGTGGATTTTTCAGCCAGACTATGAGCACCTAATGCTATTGGCTGTAAGGACTTGGGGGAACCTCTTATTCATGGGCCCCTATTGCAGGTGGCTAGGTGGCGTGGGTGGAGTCACCAGTCCTCAGGCCCCTGAAGTGGGTAGGAGAAAACCCTGCTTACTAGGCAAAGCAGTGTCAAATGTCAAGAACATGCCACTTCACAGATGAAACAGTTGAAGTTAGACTTCTTGTATATACCCTGCTGTACTGCCGTAATGAGGGCCTATGCTGTTGAAATGTGCCCACACAAATCTATGCAGGGGGAAAGGCACTCAAAGTCCATGGATCCCTTATGCCTGTGCCTAGGCAAAGATCTGTGCCTACCCTGGGTTCCTGGCTAAGGAGACCAGCAGCTTATTTTTTCCCCTATTTGTTAATTTGTTCACTCTCCAAGGCAGGGAGAATAGCTCTGGATGTGTGATGGATCCTACTTTCAGCCCAAGGGACTCAGCAATTGCTGAAGCTGGTCCGGGACCCAGTGCAGAGCAGGGAGCAGGGAGGTAAATGGGAGAAAGGTTTTTCCCTAAGGGGTGTGTTTTTGATCCACGTGGTAAGCCGTAGGCAAGTACTTATCTTTCACCAATCCAGGGCTGCTTCTCACTGGTTCTGGGTGGCCGTGTAGACTCTCTGGCGCTGAGTCTCTCCTGGTGCAGAAAACATGCCTCCCGAGGACTCCTGCTTGCCAGCCTCACCACTCACTCCCGAGCTGATCAGGCCCAAAGGGCTCAGGCTCTCACCAGGTCAGACTGGCAACTCCTCGCTGCTTCTGAACCATCTCTCCATCCCCCTTCCACTCAGTCCAGTTCCTCAACTCTGCCTTTTATGTTCAGGGCTCCCAGATTGCCATATATAATTGATTCCTTGTTTTTTCAGGTCTTTGTTGTAAGAAGGTCCACCAGAAGTGTCTGACTACTCCGCCATCTTGGCCTCGCCTCTTCTTCATTCTTCTTTGCTCCAGGTAGGTTGGGACCAATTGATGCATCTTAGATGGCTACTCACAAGCTTTAAAGACCTCAGATGCCACTCAGCAAAGTGGGATGCAGAACATTTTCTTAATAAACTTTGTTATTCCAGTTGCCCTAGATGTCCCCTGAAACCATGGTCCCCAGACCCCAGGCAGTGCTTCTCTTTCCCTTGAGGTATTTGGTTCTGTTCAAGAAACTTCTTAGCTTTTGGTTTAGCCCAGTTGTGCTGACTTCCCTTGTATTGTGTGTTGTCCTTCCTTCACCTAAGATAATTCTTGTCTACGGTCTAGTTAGTGAATTCCCCTCTCCATCCCTCCCCACTCTTGTATCCATCAAAGAATGTTTTCTTCTGTGTTTAAACCTTTTCTTGAGTTCTTATAATAGTGGTCTCATGCAATATTTGTCCTTTTGTGACTGACTAATTTCACTCAGCATGATGCCTTCCAGATTCATTCATGTTGTGAGCTGTTTCTCGAAGTCATCATTGGTCTTTATTGTTGCATAGTATTCCATTGTGTGTATGTATCATAATTTGTTTATCCATTAGTCTGTTGATTGGCACCTAGGTTGTTCATATAGTTTTGCTATTGTGAACAGTGCTGCAATGAACATGGGTGTGCATATATCTATTCATGTGACAGCTCTGTTTTCTCTATAATATATTCCAAGGAGTGGGATTGTGGGACCATATGGTACTTCTATTTCTAGCTTTTTAAGGAAGCATCGAGTCAATGTCTAAAGTGGCTGTACCATTTTACATTCCCACTAGCAGTGTATAAGTGTTCCAGTCTCTCCACAACCTCTTCAACATTTATTATTTTGTGATTTTGGATTAGTGCTAGCCTTATTGGGGTGAGATGGTATCTCATTGTACTTTTGATTTGCATTTTTCTAATAGCTAATGATCGAGAGCATTTCCTCATGTATCTGTTATCTGCCTGAATGTATTCTTTGGTGAAGTGTCTGTTCATATCCTTCCCCCATTTTTTAACTGGGTTATTTGTCTTTTTGCTGTTGAAGTTTTGCAATATCTTGTAGATTTTAGAGATTAGACCTTGATCAAATATGTTGTAGCCAAAGTTTTTTTCCCAGTCTGTAGGTTGTCTTTTTATTTATTTATTTTTTTATTTTTTAATTTTTTTAAATTTTTTATATATTTTATTGTACTTCAGGTGAAAGCTTACAGAGCAAATAGTTTCTCATGAAATAGTAGTACACATGTTGTTCTATGACATTGGTTAACAACCCCACAAGGTATTAAGCCTCTAAATTCTCAACCTTTTTTTTTGATGAAAATTACAGATGGCCGAAGATACACCGTTTCAAAAATTTCTACGTTCACAGTTCAGTGACATTGACTACGCTCTTCCAACTGTGCTGTTATTCTCACTTAAGATGAAGGCTTACAGAACAAAATAGTTTTTCATTTAACAGTTACTACACATGTTGCCCTATGACAATGGTTAACAATCTCACAGCACATCAAGAATATCCTTACTCCACCTTGTGTTCCCTATCACCAGGGGGCTTCCTTGTCCCCTTCTGTCTTCTGGACATTGTCAGTGGACTATTGTACCTCTTTAGTCTCATTTGTTTATTTATTTATTTATTTATTTATTTTATTTAAACACCATTTCAAAACTTTTTACTTACACATTTAAGTGATATTGACTATGCTCTTCCAATTGTGCTGCCATTCTCGCCCAAGATGAAGGCTTACAGGACAAAACAGCCTCCCATTTAATAGTTACTACAAATGTTGCCCTATAGCAGTGGTCAACAATCTCACAATACATCGACAGTGTCCTTATTCAATTTGTGTTCCTTATCATCAGTTTCCTACTCTCCCTCTGCCTTCTGGCCCTTGTCACCGGACTCCTGTACCTCGTTAGTCCCATTTAGTTTTACTGGGCTGTCCATTCCCAGGCTTAACATCGAGCCTCGAAGGTAACTTCACCTCTGAGCTGAAAGGGTGTCTGGGGGCCACACTCTTGAGGTTTCTCTAGTATTTTTTAGGCCAGTAAATCTGGTCTTCTTTTTTTGGGGGGGAGTTAAAATTATGCTCTACATCCTTCTCCAGCTCTGCCCAGAACCCTCTGTTGTGATCCTGGTCAGAGGAGTCATTGGTGGTAGCCGGGCACCATCCAGCTGTACTGGACTCAGTCCCGTGGAGGCCTTGGTAGCTGTGGACCATTAGTCCTTCGGGCTAATCTTTTCCTTGTATCCTGTTCTCTTCATTCTCCCTTGTTCCCTAAGGGATGAGATCAGTGGAGTATCTTAGATGGCCGCTCATAGGCTTTTAAGACCCCAGACACTACTCACCAAGGTAGAATGTAGAGCATTATCTTTATAAGTAGTGTCATGCCAATTGAGCTAGATGTTCCCCGAGACCACGGTCCCCAGAGCCCTCCGTCCAACAACTAAGTCCCTTGGGGAGTTTGGATGTGTCCATGGGGCCTCCATGACCTTTCCTTGTGCAGGTTGTGTTAGTTTCCCTTGTACTGTGTGCTGTCTCAACTCTCACCCAAGATACCACTTATCTATTGCCTATTTAGTATTTACCCCCCCCCCCATCCCTGGTAACCAACAAGGATTTTTACATTTTGCAAGTGAACTTTTTCATGGGTTTTTACAATAGAGGTCTCATACAATATTTGTCCTTTTGTGATTCATTTTTTTCACTCAGCATGATGTCCTCCAGTTTCATCCATGTTATGAGATGGTTCACCGATTCATTGTTCTTTCTCGTTGCGTAGTACTCCATTGTGTGTATGTACCATAGTTTGTGTATCCATTCGTCTGTTGATGGACATCGAGGTTGTTTCCATCGTTTTGCTATTGTGAATAATGCTGCCATGAACATAGGTGTGCATATGTCTATTCGAGTGATGACTCTTATTTCTCTAGGATATATTCCTAGGAGTGGGATTGCTGGATCGAATGGTACGTCTATTTCTAGCTTTCTGAGGAAACGCCATATCATTTTCCAAAATGGCTGTATCATTTTGCATTCCCACCAGCAGTGTATAAGAGTTCCCGTCTCCCCGCAGCCCCTCCAACATTTGTTATTTCCAGTGTTTTTGATTCGTGCCAGTAATGCCGGGGTGAGATGGTATCTCATTGTGGTTTTAATTTGCATTTCTCTAATGGCTAGTGATCGCGAGCATTTCCTCATGTGTCTGTTGGCCATTTGAATGTCTTCCTTGGTGAAGTGTCTGTTCATTTCCTTTGCCCATTTTTTGATAGGATTGGTTGTCTTTTTGTTGTAGAGGTGTTGGATTTTCTTGTAGATTATGGAGATTAGACCTTTGTCTGACTTGTACTGTCCAAAAATTTTTTCCCAGTCTGTAGGTTCTCTTTTAACTCTTTTGGTGAAATCTTTTGAAGAGCATAGATGTTTGATTTTTAGAAGATCCCAATTATCTAGTTTATCTGTTGGGTTTTTTGTGTTGATGTGTATGGTTTGTATCCTGTTAATGCCATGTATTAAGGCCTGAAGTGTTGGTCCTATTTTTTCTTCTATGAATTTTATAGTTTGAGGCTTTATATTCAGGTCTTTGATCCATTTTGAAGTAGTTTTTGTATATGGTGTGAGGTATGGGTCCTGTTTCATTTTTCTACAAATGGATATCCAGTTTTGCCAGCACCATTTGTTAAAAAGACTGTCTTTTCCCCATTTAATGTATTTTGGGCCCTTGTCAAAAATCAGGTGACCGTAGGTGGATGGATTTACATCTGAGTTCTCAATTCTGTTCCATTGGTCAATGTCTCTGTTGTTGTACCAGTACCAGGCTGTTTTGAGTACTGTAGCTGTATAGTAGGTTCTGAAGTCAGGTAGTGTGAGTCCTCCAACTTTATTCTTCTTCTTCAGTAGTGCTTTACTTATTCGGGGTTTCTTCCCTTTCCATATAAAGTTAATAATTAGTTTTTCCATCTCTTTGAAGAATGTTGTTGGTATTTGTATCGGGATTCCATTGTATTTGTAGATTGCTTTAGGTAGAATTGCCATTTTCACAATGTTGAGTCTGCCTATCCATGAGCATGGTATGTTTTTCCATTGATGTAGATCCCTTTGGAGTTCATGCAGCAGTGTTTTGTAGTTTTCTTTGTATAGGTCTTTTATATTCCTGGTCAGATTTATTCCTAAGTATTTTATTTTTTTAGGGGCTATTGAAAATGGTATTGATTTCCTGATCTCCTTTTCATCGTACTCTTTACTGGTGTATAGGAATCCAACTGATTTTTGAATGTTTATCTTGTATCCTGCTACTCTGCTGAATCTTTCTATGAGTTCCAGTAAATTTCTCGTGGAGTCTTTAGGGTTTTCTATGTATAGTATCATATCATCTGCAAACAGGGAGAGTTTAACTTCTTCATTACCAATTTGGATGCCCTTTATTTCTTTCTCTTGCCTTACTGCTCTAGCTAGAACTTCCAGCACAATGTTAAATAGGAGTGGTGATAAAGGGCATCCTTGTCTTGTTCCTGTTTTCAAGGGGAATGTTTTCAGCCTTTCTCCATTAAGAATGATGTTGGCTGTTGGTTTTGCATAGATGCCCTTTATTATGTTGAGAAATTTCCCTTCTATACCTATTTTATTGAGAGCTTTTATCAGGAATGGGTGTTAGACTTTGTCAAATGCCTTTTCTGCATCAATTGAGATGATCATGTGATTTTTTTTCTTTCGTTTTATTTATGTGGTGGATTACGTTGATGGATTTTCTAATGTTAAACCACCCTTGCATACCTGGTATGAATCCTACTTGGTCAAGGTGTATTATTTTTTTGATATGATACTGAATTCTATTGGCTAGAATTTTGTTCAGAATTTTTGCATCTATATTCATGAGAGATATTGGTCTGTAATTTTCTTTTTTTGTGATGTCTTTGCCTGGTTTTGGTATCAGGGTTATGCTGGCTTCATAGAATGAATTTGGAATTGTTGCTTCCTCTTCTATGCTGTGAAATAACTTGAGTAGAACTGGTATGAGCTCTTCTGTAAATGTTTTGTAGAATTCTCCAGTGAAGCCATCTGGGCCAGGGCTTTTTTTGGTTGGGAGTTTTTTTATTACCTTTTCAATCTCTTCTCTTCTTATGGGTCTGTTCAGATTTTCAATATCACTTTGTTGTAGTTTGGGTAGGCCGTATGTTTCTAGAAATTTATCCATTTCCTCTAGGTTTTCAAATTTGTTGGAATATAGTTTTTCATAATATTCTGTTATAATCCTTTTTATTTCAGTTGGGTCTGTTGTAATGTCCCCCATTTCATTTCTTATTTGGGTTATTTGTGCCCTCTGCTGTTTTTCTTTTGTCAGTCTGGCCAGTGGTTTTTCGATTTTGTTGATTCTTTCAAAGAACCAACTTTTGGTTTTGTTGATTCTTTCTATTGTTTTTCTGTTCTCTATTTCATTTATTTCTGCTCTGATCTTTACTGTTTCCTTTCTTCCGGTGGTTGTAGGCTTTTTTTGTTGTTCTCTTTCTATTTGTTTGAGTTCTGTAGTTAATGTTTTGATTTTGTCCCTTTCTTCTTTTTTGATATGTGCATCTATTGCTATAAATTGTCCTCTGAGGACTGCCTTTGCTGTGTCCCAAAGGTTTTGGTATGATGTGTTTTCATTTTCATTTGATTCTAGGAATTTTTTAATTCCATCTCTGATTTCTTCTATTACCCATTGATGTGTAAGCAGATTATTATTCAGTTTCCATGTGTTTGATTTTTTTTCCTTGCTCTTTCTAGTGTTAATTTCTACCTTGATGGCATTGTGGTCAGAGAAGATACTGTGAATTATCTCAACGTTTTGGATCTTGTTGAGGATGGCTTTGTGGCCTAAGATGTGGTCTATTCTGGAGAACGTTCCATGTGCATTGGAAAAGAATGTGTACTTTGCAGCGGTTGGATGGATTGTTCTATATCTGTCTATGAGGTCCAGTTGGCTGATTGTGTTCTTTAGGTCTTCTGTATCTTTGCTGAGTTTCTTTTTAGTTGTTCTGTCCTTTACTGAGAGTGGTGTGTTGAAGTCTCCTACTATTATTGTGGAACTGTCAATTTCTCTTTTCAGTGCTGTTAGTGTTTTTTTTATGTATTTTGGAGCCCTGTCATTGGGTGCATAGATATTTATTATGGTTATGTCTTCATGATGGATCATCCACTTAATCATTATATAGTGTCCTTCTTTGTCTTTTATGGTAGATTTTGTTTTAAAGTCTATTTTATCTGAGATTAGAAATGCCACTCCTGCTCTTTTTTGATAGTTGTTAGCTTGATATATTTTTTTCCAACCTTTGATTTTTAATAAATTCACATCTTTGTTTCTAAGGTGTGTCTCTTGTAGACAGCAAATTGATGGATCCTGTTTTCTTATCCATTCTGCCACTCTCCGTCTCTTTATGGGTGCATTGAGTCCATTTACATTCAGTGTAATTATTGATAGATGTGAGTTTGTTGCTGTCATTTTGTAGTGCTTTTTTTTTTGTGATGCTGAACTTTTCTTTGTTCTTCTTACTCTCTTGTGCTGAGTTACTTTTGTTTGTGGATTTTGTGTTCATTTCTTTTGTTTTTGTAGGTTTTGTTTTTGTTCAGACTTTATGTTTTTCGTCTTTATTTTTATGAGTTGGTTTGTTAACTTTTTTTGTGGTTACCATGAATTTTACCCCTATCTTTATAATTTTGAAGCAGTCTACAGTTACTTGGTATCGCCTTGCCTTCCTCTCCTTTAGAAGGTTCTATACCTATGCTGTTTGTTCCCTCTTTCATTGTTTTGATGTTGTTGTCATCCTTTGATTGATTTCTCTGATTCCCTGTTGTATATCTTTTGTTTTTGGAAAGTCCTCTGTAGTTCAGTTCCTAGAATGGTATCTGGTTCTTGTGAACCTGCGTCCTAGGTCCTAGTTCCTGCCTGAGGGCTGAAGGTGTTTGTCCTCAGATCGAAGAACTCCCTTTAATAATTCTTGTAAGTTTGGTTTGACTTTTGCATATTCCTTTAGTTTCTGTTTATCTGGAAATGACCTAATTTCACCATCAAATCTGAATGAGAGTTTTGCAGGATATATTATTCTTGGCTGAAAATTTTTTTCTTTCAAGATTTTATATATGTCATCCCATTGCCTTCTTGCCTGCATGGTTTCTGCTGAATAATCTGAGCTTAGTCTTATTGTTTCTCCTCTGTATGTGACTTCTTGTTTTTCACGAGCTGCTCTCAGGATTCTTTGTTTGTCTTTAGTTTTAGTGAGTGTGAATATGATATGTCTTGGTGATTTTCTTTTGGGGTCTCTTCTATATGGGGTTCGTTGAGCTTCTTGGATGGCCAGCTTTTCATCTTCATGATATTGGGAAAGTTTTCTGTCAGCAGTTCGTCAATGATCCTCTCTGTGTTTTCTGTTTTCTCCCCCTGTTCTGGTATGCCAATCACTCGTAAGTTTTTGCTTTTAATTGTGTCCCACATAACTCTCAGGGTCTCTTCATTTTTCTTTGTTCTTTTTTCTGAGTTTTCCTGAAACAGAGTTGTATCCAAGTGTTTGTCTTCAGTTCCACTGATCCTGTCTTCCATGGTTTCAAATCTACTTCTCAGCCCTTCTATGACACCGTCCATTTCTGAAATCTTGTTGTTTATCTTTTAGATTTCTAATTGTTGTTTTTGTATAATTTCGATTTGTGAATTTATTTTGGCATTTTGTTCCTGCATCATCTTCCTGAATTCTTCCAATTTTTTGTCTGTATTGTCCATAAATTTGTCTATTTTTTCCTCATGTTTGTCAGCTTTTTGCCTCAGTTCTTGGAAAATTCCGAGTATTAGTGATTTGAGTTCCCTATCAGGTACTTCTAGTGCATTTTCTTCCACAGGAGAGTTATCTGGTGTTTTAATTTGGACGCCTATTGGAGCCATCTTGTCTTGTTTTTGTAAATGTTTTGATATTGTTTGCTGTTTTCAGGGCATTCAGTAGATATTTCTCTCGTTTATTGATTGTAGATTTTTTTTTTTTTTTTGTTTCGTTCTTGTGGTACAGTTGGGCAGATCTAGCTGAGGAGGAGCCACTGGGACGGGTTGCTTGTGGCACTCACCGCAGCCACCAGGACGGTCGGTAGTCAGTGCTGGGCAGGTTCCAATAGGGCATGCCTGCACCGCTTGGTGATGTGATGTCTAGTGCACAGTGCAGGTAGGTAGGGTGCAGCGGGAAGATGGTTATGTGTGAAGCTAAGCTGGATATGGGAGAGAGGAGAGAGGAGGAGGAGCAAAAAGCGTACAAACATAAAAGAATGCTAGGGGAGCTTGTCGTTGGAATGTACAGATGAGAGACTATGGGATGGAGGAAATCAGAAGGGGGAAGAGAAAGAAAAGGAAAGAATGACCAAATAAAAATCAGAAAAGTTAAAGAACTGCAAAGTTCCCAGGGATCCCACCGATGCAGCTATGAGGTCTGGGGGAGTCGGTCTCATTTTTCACAGCTCAGCCTGGCCAGAAGGTTCAGAGGCATACATCGCCTGGTATTCAGGGATCAGAAAGAGAAGGAAGAGATAGAGAGACGAGAAATTAAGCAATGAAGAAAGACAAAAGGGAAAAAGAGGTAAAAGATGACAAAACTAATCAAAAAAGGAAGAAAAATAAAATTGGGAAAAAAAAAAAAAAAAAAAAGGGCAACACCAGCAGTCAGTGCCTACAAATGGGACCCAGAGAGCCCCCACTCAGGGGCGCGAATTCCAAGAAGCCGCTAGTCTCGGGGTTAAGAGACCGTGGCCACGGGAAGCAGAGGGGCCAATGAACAAAGGCCCCGGGATCCCACCCGCGCGGGAGCCCAGACCTAGAAACAGCCACACGCCTGCACGCAGCCACACAGCCCCGCAGGAGAGAGCAGAGATGGCACTCGAAACCAGGCACCCAGGCAAAAGGAGGGGGAGGCGACAGAAAAAGGTTCGCTAGCTGCCAGCAAACGGCTCCCAGAAAGCCGCCAGCCCGGGTGCGTGGAATCCAAGCACCGGCGCCCCCTAGCTCAGGGACTCCGGCCACGGAAAGCAGAGGGGCGAATGAACAAAGGCCCCGGGATCCCACCCACACGGGAGCCCAGACCTAGAAACAGCCACACGCCCGCACGCAGCCCTACAGCCCCACAGGAGAGAGCAGAGACGGCACTCGGAACCAGGCACCCAGGCAAAAGGAGGGGGAAGCAGCAGAAAAAGGTTCGCTAGCTGCCAGCAAATGGCTCCCAGAAAGCCGCCAGCCCAGGCGCGTGGAATCCAAGCACCAGCACCCCCCAGCCCAGGGACCCTGGCCACGGAAAGCAGGGGATCCCCAGCTGAGGCGGAGAGGGGTGGGTGGTGGGAGAGCGCGCACCGCAGTTTACCAGTCGTTCTGTCTCCGACCAGATGCTCTGCGAGGCTGCTCTCCCGTTCGCTGGTCTCTGATAGGAATCCAAGATGGTGGATCTGCGCTGCGTTAGCTGGTAAGGAACCTCTGCCTGAGTCTCTCCTCGCTCTCTGTTCTCTTTTAGTATTCTCACTCCGTTTGGTGTTTGGCTGAGTTCTCTATCTCTTCATTTGGTGTTCTAGGTTTTCAGGATTGTTGATTCTCTTTTAGGCTTAGTTTTTCGGATCTTTGCTGTGGAGGGACGGCGTGGTGTTTCTGCCTAGAGCGCCATCTTGCCCCCTCCTGTCTTTTTATTTTTTAGGTGAAGTCCTTTGATCAGCAAGTTTGATTTTTAGGAGCTTCCAGGTATCTAGTTTCTCTTCTGGTGTTTGTGTATTGTTAGTTATGGTTTGTATTCTGTTTATGCCATATATTAGGGCTCCTAGCATTGTCCCTATTTTTTTCTTCCACTGTCCTTATCATTTTAGATTTTATGTTTAGGTCTTTGATCGCTTTTCAGTTAGTTTTTGTACATAGAGTTAGGTATGGGTCTTCTTTTATTTTTTTACAGATGGGTATCTAGCTATGCTAGTACAATTTGTTAAAGAGACTGTCTTTTCCCAATTAGCAGACTTTGGGCTTTTGTCAAATATCAGCTGCTCATAGGTGAATGAATTTACATCTGAATTCTTAATTCTGTTCCATTGGTCTATGTATCTGTTGTACCAGTACCAGGCTGTTTTGACTACCATGGCAGCATAATAGGTCCTAAAATCAGGTAGTGTGAGTCCTCCCACTTTGTTCTACTTCAGTAATGCTTTATTTATCCAAGGCATCTTCCCTTTCCATATGAAGCTGGTGATTTGTTTCTCCATCTCATTAAAAAATGCCACTGGAATTTGGATCAGGATTGCATTGTATCTGTAGATTGCTTTGGGTAGAATTGTCATTTTTACAATATTCAGTCTTCCTATCCATCCATGAGCAAAGCATGTTCTTCCACTTATGCATGTCCCTTTTGGTTGCCTGCAGTAGTGCCTTGTAGTTTTCACTGTATAGGTCTTTTACGTCTCTGGTTAGATTTATTCCTAAGTATTTTACCTTCTTGGTTGCTATTGTAAATGGTATTGATTTGGTGATTTCCTCTTGAAAGTTCTCTTTGTTGGTATAGAGGAATCCAACTGATTTTTGCAAGTTTGGGTTGTATCCTGATACTTCGCTGAAATCTATTAGTTCCAGTGCTTTTCACGTGGATTCTTTGGGATTTTTTCTGTGTATTAAGATCATATCATCTGCAATAGGGATACTTTTACTTCTTCCTTACTGATTTGGATGTTCTTTATTTCTTTTTCTAGCCTAACTTCCCTGGCTAGGACCTCCAGCACAATGTTGAATAATAATGGTGATAAAGGGCAACCTTGTCTGGTTCTCGTTCTCAAGGGGAATGCTTTCAAACGCTCCATTTAAGGATGATGTTGGCTGTTGGCTTTGTATAAATGCCCTTTATTATGTTGAGGAATTTCCCTTCTATTCTTCTTTCGCTGAGAGTTTTTATCACTGATAGGTGTTGGACTTTGTCAAATACCTTTTCTGCATCAATCGATAACATGTAGTTCTTGTCTTTTATTTATGTGATGGATTACATTAATTGTTTTTCTAATGTTGAACCATACCTGCATACCTGGTATGAATCCCACTTGATCATGGTGAATTATTTTTTAGATATGCTGTTGAATTCTATTGGTTAGAATTTTGTTGAGGATTTTTGTGTTAATATTCCTGAAGGATTTTGATCTGCAATTTTCTTTTTTTTGTGGTGTCTTTACCTGGTTTTGGTATCAGGGTTATGCTGGCTTCATAGAATGAGTTTGGGAGTATTCCATCCTTTTCTATGCTCTGAAATACCTTTAGTAGTAGTGTTGTTAACTCTTCTCTGAAAGTGTGGTAGAATTCTCCATTGAAGCCATCAGGGCCAGGGCTTTTTTTTTGGGGGGGGAGGGTAGTTTTTTAATTACCTCTTCAATCTCTTCTTTTTTTTTTTTTTTTATAGGTTTATTTAGTTGTTCTACCTAGGTTTGTGTTTCTAGAAATCTGTCCATTTCCTCTAGGTTTCCACATTGGTTGGAGAGCAATTTTTCATAGTATTCTGTTATGATTCTTTTAATGTTAGTTGGGTCTGTTGGGATATGGCCTATCTCATTTCTTATTCAGGTTATTTGCTTCCTCTCCAGTTTTTCTTTTGTCAGTTTGGTCAATTGATGGTTTATTTATTTTGTTGATCTTTTCAAAGAACCAGCTTTTGGTCTTGTTAACTCTTTCAATTGTTTTTCTATTCTCTATTTCATTTATTTGTGCTCTAATTTTTATTATTTCCTTTCTTCTGGTGCCTGAGGGCTTCTTTTGCTGCTCTCTTTCTATTTGTTTGAGTTATAGGGTTTATGTTTTTATTTTGGCCCCTTCATTTTTTGGATGTAAACATTTATTGCTATATATTGACCTCAGAGCACTCTTTTGGTTTGTTCCAAAGGTTCTGGTAGGATATGTTTTCAGTCTCATTTGATTCTATGAATTTCTTTATTCCATCTTTGATTTCTTTTATAACCCAGTAGTTTTATACTGAGGTGTTGTTCCGTTTCCACGCGTTTGATGTTTTTTCCTTGCTTTTTCCGTTATTGATTTCTACTTTTATGGCTTTAAGCTCAGAAAAGATGTTTTCTAATATTTTGATGTTTTGGATTCTGTTAAGGCTTGCTTTGTGGCCTAATTTGTGGTCTATTCTGGAGAATGTTCTGTGTGCATTGAAAAAGAAAGTACACTTGGCTGTTGTTGGGTAGAGATTGAGTTGGTTGATTGTGGCATTTAGATCTTCCATGTCTTTATTGAGCTTCTTTCTGGTTGTTTTGTCCTTCACCGAAAGTAGTGTGTTGAAGTATCCTGTTATTATTGTGGAGCTGTCTATTTTGCTTTTCAATGCTGTTAGAGTTTGTTTTATGTATTTTGGAGCCTGTCATAGTCATGTAGTTCTGCTGTAACAGAAATAGCACAAGTGATGGCTATAAGATAAATCTATTTTCTCACAGTCTAGTATGTTAGAAGTCCAAATTCAGGGCTTCAACTCAGGGAAAGCTTCTCTCTCTTTCAGCCTTCTCATCAATCTTCCCCCGGACTAGGAGCTTCTCCATGCAGGTACTCTGGGTCCAAAGGACTCACACTGCTCCTGGTACTGCTTTCTTAGTGATATGAGGTCCCCAACTCTCTACTTGCTCCCTTTCCTTTTATCTCTTGTAAGATAAAATGTGGTGCAGGCCATGCCCCAGAGAAACTCCCTTTACATTGGATCAGGGATGTGGCCTTAGTAAGGGTGTTACGATCCCACCCTAATCCTCTTTAACATAAAATTACAATCACAAAATTGAGGACAACAACACAATACTGGGAATCATGGCCCAGCCAAACTGATGCACACATTTTTGGGGGGACATAATTCAATCCATGACAGAGCCCTGTCATTGGGTGCATAAATATTTATTATAGTTATGTTCTCCTGGTGTATTGACCCTTTAATCATTATATAGCGTTCTTCTTTATCCTTTGTGGTGGATTTTGCTTTAAAGTCTATTTTGTCAGAGTTTAATACTTCCATTCCTGCTCTTTTTTGATGTTGTTTGCTTGATATATATTTTTCCATCCTTTGAGTTTTAGTTTGTTTGTGTCTTTGAGTCTAAGGTGTGTCTCTTGTAGGCAGTATATAGACAGATTGTGTTTTTTTTTAAATCCATTCTGCCATTCTCTGTGTCTTTATTGGTGCATTTATCCGTTTACACTCAGTGTAGTTATTGATAGGTATAAGTTTAGTGCTGTCATTTTGATGTATTTTTTTGTGATGTTGTCAGTTTCTTTGTTCCACTTAATGTTCTGTGCTGAGTTGTTTTTCATTATATATTTTCTTTTTATCTTTTTCACTGTTGTTGATTTTGTATTTGCTGAGTCTTTATGTTTTTCTTGTTTTTTATTTTGGTGCGTAGGATTGTTAGTTTCCTTTGTGGTTACCTTAAAATCTACCTCATTTTTCTAAGTTTAAACCAATCTTTTATTTCTTGATATCGTCTTAACTTCCTCTCCATATGAAAGTTCTATGACTCTATTATTTATTCCCTCTTTTTTTGTTTTAATGTTGTCATCTTTTACATATTGACATCTTCATTTCCCTATTTGCAGTGTTTTAGCTTTGATTTATTTTTGTGACTTCACTATCTGAATTGATTTCTGGTTGTTCTGACCTGTATTCTAGTCTTGGGTTGTTATGTTATATTATTGGTCATCTGACTGGCGGACTCACTTTAGTATTTCTTGTAATTTTGGTTTGGTTTTTACAAATTCCCTTAATTTCTGTTTATCTGGAAATGCCCTGATTTCACCATCATATTTGAGAGTTTTGCTGGATATATAGTTCTTTGCTGGCAATTTTTTTTTTCCTTCAAGGCTTTCTATATATGATCCCATAGCTTTCTTGCCTACATGGTTTCTGTTGAGTAGTCAGAGCTTAGTCTTATTGACTGCCCTTTGTAGATGATTTTTCATTTATCCCTGTCCACTCTGTCTTTATCTTTGGTTTTGGCAAGTTTCGTTATAATATGTCTTGGTGACTTTCTTTTGGTATCTGCCTTGTGTGGGGTTCAATGAGCTTCCTGGATAGATAACTTCTCACCTTTCATGATGTCAGGGAACTTTTTGGCCAACAAATCTTCAACAACTCTGTCTGTATTTTCTGTTATGCCCCCCTGTCCTGGTACTACAATCACTCTTGATAGAGTTCCACATAATTCTCAGGGTATCTTCATTTTTTTTTTTAGTTCTTTAATCTGATTTTTCCTCAAAGAAATTGGTGTCAAGTGTTTTATCTTCAGTCTCACTAATTCTGACTTCCATTTCTTTAATTCTGCTATGACTTTCTATTGAGTTGTCTAATTCTGAAATTTTATTATTACTCTTTTGGATTTCTATTTGCTGTCTCTCTATGAATTCTTGCAGCCTGTTAAATTTGTCATTTTCCTCTTGTATAACCTTCTTAAATTCTTCTATTGCTTTGTCTGTGTGTTCCTTGACTTGATCTGTGTTTTGCCTGATATCCTTCCTGAAACCTTGAAGAGCTCTGTATATTAATCTTTTGAATTCTACCTCTGGTAATTTGAAGACCTTCTCTTCCTCCAGGAGGTTTCCTGATTCTTTGTTTTGGTCCCTTGCTGAAGCCATCATGGTCTGCCTCTTTACGTGATTTGATATTGACTGTTTTCTCTGAGCCATAAATAAGTTATTGTATTTATTTTATGCTTGCTTACTGTGTCCTAGCTTCTTGTTTTGTTTCGTTTTAATATGCTCAAATAGCATGGTTGTGTGAGCTACTTTGATTACTGGCATCTTTGAAGCTCTCACATCCTTTTGCAAGGTGATTAGAGCTGCTACTAGGTATGTGATCCCAGAGTCTATTTACTTTTCTTGCGTGTATTCAGATGTCCAGGTCATCAGTCACCAAGTGTGCAGTGCATGCTCTTACCTATTGTCCCAGATGGGTAGCACTATGTAGGGGTTGTTGGAGCAAGCACAGGTATCTGGCTGCAGTAGGGGGTTATGTGCTAAGTAAGGTAAGGGGCCAATGACTGTCCCTGAATGCATGGGTGGAAGGCGTGTCCCTGTTGTCTAGAGTGCATAGGTGGGTAGGTTTTGCAGCCAGACTTTGGGTACCCAGTGCTGTTGGCTGTAAGGACTGGGAGACACCATTTACTCTAAGACCCCTGTCATGGGTGGCTAGGTGGAGTAGGTGAAGCCACCAGTCCTCAGGCTCCTGATATGGGTATGTGAGGACCCTGCTTAATGGGCAGGGTGGTGTCAAATATCACAAATCTGCCATTGTCCCTTAGCTGCTGCTGTTGAAAATAGGCTTCAAGTATACACTCTGTTGTACTATGCTAATGAGGGCCTATGCTGTTGAAATGGGCCCACATAGGTCTAGGCAGGGGTGAACGGCATTCAAAGTCTGTGGACCCCTTATGCTTGTGCCTAGGCAAAGGGGTTGGGCGTGCCTTGAGGTCCCAGTTTAGAAGAGCTGGCAGATTATTTTTTCTGTTTGTTATTTGTTAATTTGTTCCGTCTCCAAAGCTGGGGGAATGGCTTGGGGTACACAATGGGTCCTGCTTCCAGCCCAAGGGGTGCAGCAATTGCTGAAGTATTTGGGGCCAGAGCAGAGTGGGGAGGGGGCCGTTGAAGGGGAGAGAGGTACTTCCCAGAGTGGGAAGGGTTATTTTCATCCCGTGTGGTAGGTTAGACACTTACACTTAACTTTTGAAGATCCAGCACTGCATCCCCTTGCTCAGGAGGCTTGTGCAGACTCTCCGCCACTCCATTTCTCTCAATCTGTAAAACGCGTCCTAAGTGCTACTGCTTGCCTCACTCCACGCATGCCAGCTGATCCAGCCTGCAGAGTGCCTGCCAGGTCAGGTCTGCCAAATCCTCGCTGCTTCTGAACCATCTCTCCCTCCCTCACCACTCAGTATGACTCCTCAACTTTGTCTTTGATGTTCAGGACTCCTAGATTGTCATATATAATCAATTCACTTTTTCTTTCGGGTCTTTGTTATAAGAGGGACCACAGGAAGCATCTGACTACTCCGCCATCTTGGCCCCATCCTTATTAATCACTTTTGTTAACATTTTCAATACAAATATGTTTTATTCACCATTCGTCTTACTAAGGGATTTCTAAAAACAAGTAGTCCACAAAAATCCACCAAATCAAAGGTCCTATGATATAAAATTTTACAACAAATGTGGTCATATTATACATGACAGTTTTTATGTTGCTTTTTTCACAAGTTAATAAATTATCTAAAATCTTGGACATTTTTAGGGTCATACATGTAGTTTACCTCATTCTTCAGTGACTGCATTGCATGTTGATTGTGAACATAGCTTAATTTGTTTAATCAAGTGCTTTTGTCACTTAGATTCTTTCAAGGAATAATTTTTTAAAGAATTTGCAGCCTGAATCCACAGTGTCTTAAAGTTGTAGAAAAATGAGTATGAACAGACATATCATGTTTAGAAAATTGAATGTTTATGTTGCTTTAGTTTGTCTTGATTACACAGCTTTTCATGGATCTTGTTCAGTTTTGAGCCTGTACATTTTAAAATGAAGTATAGAAAAAATGGAGTGAGTTGTGGAAAATAAGCAGGATTTTAAGTAATATGAAATGAAAAGGTAAAGAAACGAAGCGGGTATATCACGGAGGGGAAAAAAGATCAAATGATATCTGAGAACCAAGACCAACTATCAGAAGTTTGTCCTATGGCAAAGGGAGTACAATACTCTGAATTTGTCCCAAAGTTTAGAAGGAAGTCTTAGGGATGGAAACAGATTTTTCTTTACTCATATATAAGGGAAAGATGTCCAAGTTAGAGGATTCTCACCTCACTCTCTCAATATTGTTATTTAAATACTTATTGTTATTGTTGTTAGGTGCCATAGAGTGGGTTCCAACTCATAGTAACCCTATAAACAACAGAATGAATCACTCCCTGGTCTGTGCCGCTCTCATGATCGTTGTTATGCTTGAGCCCATTGTTGCAGCCACTGTGTCAATCCATCTCATTAAGGGTCTTCCTGGTTTTCGCTGACCCTCTACTTTACTAAGCATGATCTCCTTCTCTAGGGACCAGTCTCTCCTGATCACATGTCCAAAGTACCTGAGACAAAGTCTCACCATCCTCGCTTCTAAGAAGCATTCCGGCTGTACTTCTCCCAAGGTAAATTTCTTCGTTCTTTTGGCAGATCACAGTATATTCAATATTCTTCACCAACCCCATAATTCAAAGGCATCAATTCTTCTTTGGTCTTCTTTATTCTTTGTCCAGCTTTCGCATGTATATGAGGTGACTGAAAACACCATGGCTTAGGCTAGACGCACCTTAGTCCTTAAAGTGGCCATCTTTGCTTTTTAACACTTGAAAGACGTCTTTGCAGCAGATTTGCCCAATGCGATGCAGGATCTGATTGTTGACTGCTGCTTCCATGGATGTTGATTGCGGATCCAAGTAAAATGAAGTCCTTGACAACTTCAGTCTTTTCCCCGTTATCATGTTTGTTATTGGTCCAGTTATGAGGATTTTTGTTTTCTTTATGTTGATGTGTAATCCACACTGAAGGCTGTAGTCTTTGATCTTCATCAGTAAGTGTGTAAAGTGCTCTTCACTTTCAGCAAGCAAGGTTGTGTCATCTGCATAAGGCAGGTTGTTAATGAGTCTCCCTCCAATCCTGCTGCTGTGTTCTTCTTCAAATAGTCCAGTTTCTCGGGTTATTTGCTCAGCACACAGATTGAATAAGTATGGTGAAAGGATACAACACTGATGCACCCCTTTCCTGACTTTAAACCATGCATTATCCCCCTGTATGCCTCTTGATCTATGTACAGATTCCTCATGAGCACAATTAAGTGTTCTAGAATTCCCATTCTTCACAATGTTATCCATAATTTGTTATGATCCACACAATCAAATGCCTTTGCATAGTCAACAAGTTAGGGAGTTTCATTAAATCTCTTATATTTACTTCCTGCATAACATGATTTGATGTAGTCACAGGGAACTATATCTAACATAACATAGCTTTGCACAGGCATTCAAATGCTCATTGGAATAAAAAAATAAAAACAAAAATAATTCTGAAGTAATACAGAAAACCAGGAAATGATGTCACTCACAGGTGAAAACGTCAAGATAGTTATTTCAGATATAGTTCCCTGTGACCACATGAAATCATGTTATGTAGGAAGTAAATAGAAGAGATTTAGTAAAACTCCCTACCTTACTCAAAAGGGCAAGAGCTAGGGATGAGAGTAGGCTTTACAGCAGTTAAAGATAATATTTTCCCAGGAATCTTTTTATTATCATTATGAGATATAGTACATAACAGAAAACACATTTGTACATTTGAGACAAATTATAAAATGAACCAAGTGGTTGGTATCCAGGTCAATAAATTGAATATTTCCAATATCCAGAAAACCTATGGTATGCTCCTCTGTAACAATATCTTCATCTCCTTCTCCCTCCCCCTGATTTCTGGGATAATTATTTGCTATTCTTTGCAGTTACCACCTATCTGTGCATATCTAAAAATATGCATATCTAAAAATACAATTTAGTTTGTAATTTCTGAAAACTACTTTAATAATGACATACTGGATTTATTCTTTTGAGGCTTGCTAATTTCACCCAGCATTATGTTCAAGAGTTTATCCATTTTTATTGCTGTATAGAATTAAATTGAGTCACATTTTATTTATCTATTCTTTTCATGTTAGACATTTGAATTGTTTCCAATTTTAAGCTATCATGAACAATGCTCCTATAAACTTTCTCATGCATGTCTTTAAGCTCAACAGTGCATGAGCGACACTAAGGTATATATCTCAAAACTTAAATTTTGGCATTCATGGATCCTTTTTATTTTTTCTATTTTATTAATTGCTGATCTTTATTATTTTCTTCCCACTAAATTTCTGAATGGTCTTCTACTTTCTCCAACCTGGGGCTAACAAAGCTATGGATTTTCTCTGTTTGTTCCCTCCAAACTTTGCCACTTCTAGCTAGCAAAAACACTGAGTTTCCAGCCAATGTCTCAGAGAGTCTATCCTCTTTGGCAGCAAAGCCATAGGTTTTCACGCCCAACCACCTATTTGTTAAACTGCCTTTCTCATTAACCAAGGTTGAGAGGGAACTCCAGGTAAGAAAGACAAAGACTCCTCTGCTCTTACCCAGACCTCTAGAAGTTTTTAACCAATAAATACTTTAAATTTGTTGTTGTTTTTGTCCAATGCCCCTAAATGGCTTATTTTTAAAGTTCTTTCCCAGTTTAATACTTATTTTCAGGGGATAAACTTTCCCAGTCTCCTTACTTCATCATAATTGGAAATCCCTCCTAATTCTTTCAGATCAAGGCTGAATGAAGTTTTTTTCAATGATGATCTGTACCTGCTTTTGGCAAATACCTGGGGATATTATTAGCCCAAGAAAACTTTAAATTTACTTCTTGAATTTCTTGGACCACCCTGATAATGTGAATTTTACCTGAAAATCCACAAGTGGGTTAGCTGGCATCGCAATATCTTGAAACATTTTTTCCCCCTTTGTTCTGTATCTAAGTAACTTGCCCTGCAGTCCCCTGAGAGTTGGGGTCTTTCTAGATTTCTTTTTGAGTCTCTTTGATACAAAGGGTCTCACTTTTAGGTCCAAGCTTTATTGAAGAAAATTCTCTTGTTAGACTCCTCATTTTGGTTGCACACTGGACTTTGTTATCTGTTGCTCCCTTATCCAGAGATTTTTATTTTTTAAACCACAGCTCAAGTTCTCCAGTTCTGTAAAAAGCCATTAGTGTAGTAGCAGCTTCTGTTCTTAGCTTGCATTTCAGTGTATCCAGCTTTGCTTAGTGTTTTCCCTGATAATTCTTTAAAGGCTTATTAGTTCTTAAGTGCTTTTAAGATTTTTAAATTCTATTAAGCAATTTTAGTTGTTTACAGTGGAAAGGTTTATTCAAATACATAACCAGTCATGGGATAGAGGATGAAAGTCCCACCCTTACCTGAGAACACCCCTGACCTGAGGCAACCCTAAATTGGTATCCATAACAGCATTGATTTTGGCACAAATTGGTATGCAAATAAAATTGTAGTCATTGCCCATTCATTTCTCCAAGAGATGCTGAGTTTCTCCTGTGTTCTGAGATGCAGACAAAAATAAGACAAGTGATGCCCTTGTTCTCATGGGGCTTACAACAGAAAATAAACAAAAAAAGTTTTATATACCTGTATCTATATGTATATAATATCATGTAGTGGTAAATGACAGAAAGAAAAATGATAAAGAATCATAAAGCAGAACAACTAGAAAGTTTTAAGTAGGGGAATGATAGTCTAGGATTAGAATTTAAAAAACTACTCTGAAATTTACATGGAAAATGGATTTTAGAAGAAAAGGAGTAGAAAGCAGGGAAGTCAGTTAGGAAGATGTTGCAGAAGTCCAGGTGAGAGATGATGGTGGCTTTTGCCATCATGCAGTGGAGATGGTAAAAAGTGGTTGGTTCAGGACAGATATTTTGAAAAAGTCTTCATTTGTAAAGATGAGCAAATCACTTAGCCTCAGCATATCTATCTGATAAATGGTACAATCACACCAAGCTCATAGGATAATGAATGAGGTAAACACACTGATTTATTTACATATCCATTTCCGCTCTATTTAATAGGATGACATGTGTAAAGAAGTATTGTAAACTTCCAAATGATATACTAATATAAGATGTTATTTATACTTGCTTTTATTGCTGATGCTCAATCTGTAGGATTTGGAAAATTCTTGGGGATGGAAAATAAACTGGAAACTCAAAAATTATTCTAAGATTCCAGACCTGAGTGACTGGAACAATGGTAATAGATCTAAGAAAGATGGAGTTTATCCTCTGTTCCCCAAATATGCTTTGCTTGCTCTTGAATCCTGGTTTGCTTTCAAGCCATTACTGATGGAAATGTGGATATAGGAAATAGTAGCTGGTTTAATCTTAACACATTCAGTCAAGCTTTGGGGTGTGTTAAGATTAAGGGGGCAGTTAGAGCATTTTAGTGTATACAGAAATGCTGAGGTCAAATAAGTGACTAAAATGTAAGTGTGGAACCTGGAGGACAGGTTGAATTCACTATTACAGTGTCATAGAATTGTTAAAGCTCAGCATTACTTAAAGGTTTAATCCAGCATCTTATTTTATAGGTACAAAGCTTAGTTTAAATAGCAGATTTAGAGATAAATGTAAGATTTTCAACAAGATGAAAAACATATAGTTTCTTCTTACTTTAATTCTTGAAATTAGATAAGGTTTTTTTTGTTTCTTTGTTGGTTTATTTTAAGAAGAATGTGCAAAGTGAGAATAGAAAATCAAGATCTAATATTAGCTTAACTCAGGTGGGTCAGTAAAATAATATCAGTGGAAAAAAATGACGAAGCAATTGTAGCAGTTGGAAAACAACTAACATAGTATTGTTGCAAGTGGATACTCAATAGAGCCAAAAAACAGGAGAACAGTCAAGGAGAAAGTGACTATTAGGAAAAACAAAATGAAACAAAAATCTATTTCATTTTGGAACAAGAAAGCCATTGGCAACCTTTGAGAGGATAATTTCAGTACAGTGGTCATGATAGAAGCCAGATGGCAGAAGGTTAAGGCAATAAGGGATGGAAAGGAAATAAAGGCAACAGTCCTTGAATAAATCTGGAGGGAAAAAAAAAAGAAAGAAAATTTGAGTGATTACCAAGGTCAAATGAAAGTTTTTTGTTTTTGTTTTTCTTTCTTTCTTTATTTTTTTGTTTGTTTTGAACATGATAGAGGGGATTACATTCGTGAAAGGAGGGAGTTGGTGCACCAGTCTTCAGATAGTGGTTACAAGCGATCACATTCTTAATGGATTTCAGTTATTTGCTTGTCTGTCTTCTTCATTGTATTGTGAGCTCCAGGAGGGTAGATGTGTATCTTTTTTCAGATTTGTGTTCTGAGGGCTTATTTCAGGATCTGGCATTTAGTGAGAATACCAGAAGCATTCGTTGAAATGAACTAAATTTGAGTGTGAGGGTTCAAGATCGAGAAGCTGGTTTAAGTTAGGAGTGCAGAAGAAACATCAGATTTGTAGCAGTGGTTAATGGCCAAAGAAATAACAAAAATCAGAGTTGACATAGACCTGGGATTTTGAGCCAAGTGTTTATAGATCAGAGTAAAATCTTGCAAGGAATTTTAGAGACTGAGGTTAAAGACGTAATAAGGACAAAGCTTTCCAGCAAGAGCATGGACAATAGAAAGGGGGGATGTCCCTCAAAAATATTAAGGTAGTCTTCTCCAACCAGGAAATTCTTTATGCCCATCTTCTGCACTGGGACCTGTCCCTATGCAGGAATCAGAAAAACCTATTGCAATGCTGTTAAGTCTATTCCAACTCATGACAACCTCAATAGTTGCAGAGTTGAGCTGTTCTCCATAGGGTTTACAAGGCTGTGACCTTTTGAAGAAGATCACCAGGACTTTCTTCTAAGGTGCCTCTGGGAGGATTTGAACCTCCAATCTTTTGGTTAGTAGTCTAGCACTTACCATTTGTGCCATTGAATGGCAAGGCTTAAAGATAAGAGCAGGAAGATGAGGTACTTCTCTGGGAATTGAGTTCAAGGAGAGAAAGACAAGCTGAAACAAAATTTGGATTTAGTAGAAGAAATAGTTTGCTAGGAAGAGTATTAATGAATGGTGTTGTTGTGGTTAGTTGCTGTGAAGTCAATTCAGACGCATGACAATCCCATGTGCCAGAGTGGAACTACTTCATAGGATTTTCAAGGCTGTGACCTTTCAGAACAAGTTCACCAGGCCTGTCTTCTGTGGTGCCTCTGGGTGGGTTTGAACCACCAGCCTTTCAGCTAGTAGTTGAGCACATAACGATTTACACCACCCAGGTACTCCATTAACGAATGATAGGTCAAACAGCAGTCAGGAAGGAATGGAATACAAATACACAATGAAGCAGTAGATATAGAGAGAACTTTCCTCTTCCTAAAGTTTTAGAAAATAAATGAGGGTACAGGTTTAGATAAAAATTTGTCAAAGTGAGGATATGGAAAAATGCTCAGCTTGTATCAGTGCACTTAAATCGTTCTGAGGAGGTAATAATGAGTCATCAGATGAAAGGAATCAGGGAGATGATAAGATTGAAGATGTCAGGATAGACTTGTGCTTGTGGAAAATTCATGAAGTAAACAAAAGGAAAAATAAATGTTTTCCCACCATTAAAAATGATCTGGGTCCTCTTTTGCATCATGTAGCACTTGCTGTAGTCTTTGCATCTTTCTTGTTTAGGAGAAGTGGACAAAGTGAAAATGATCCATGAATGATTGCTTTCACAGACAATTGTTATTACTATAAATTATATATGTATATATACATTATAAAATATATGTTGTTGTTTTAGGTGCCGTTGAATCAGTTCCGACTCATAGAGACCGTAAGTAGAACAGAACGAAAACACTGCCTGGTCCTGCGCCATTCTCACAATGGTTGCTATGCTTGAGCCCAACGTTACAGCCACTGTTGTCAGTCCATCTCACTGAGGGTTTTCTTCTCTTTCTCTGACCCTTTGATTTACTAAATGTGATGTATATGTATATAGTTATACATATAACTATGATAAAATGTATATAATTTTCATTAAATAGTATGGATCTAGTAGTTCCTAACACATCTCGTTTTTGTCTTTATCAAGTTCTCATTTAAAGGGCTCTAGGGTATTGATCTCTTTAGCTATCTGAACCTATGGGCCCTATGTTTCTCAAGGTGCTATTGCACAAAGTAGACTAAACAAGAAGGAAGTATCACTTTCTATGGTTAATTTAGAAGGATTTTTCACTGGGACAAATAGCCACACTGTCCCAAGCTTCCTTTCCTAAATCACAAAAATATCCTCTGTTTAAAAACTTCCAAGGTTTAGTTATATCAGGATATATTTCAAAATTTTATTTTGCCTACTTAGTTTATTTGAAATCAAATTGTTTATTTTCCCATTTCTTTTCTATCACCAAAAATACTTCCTACTTACCATTATTTTAATGGCTCATATTGAAGTTCGTTGGCCTTGTTTCCTCTAATGTCATTTTAATAATTTATTGAATTTTAATGGTAAGAAATCTGGGTTATATTCTCTGGTTTCTAAGAGCATATACCATTAGTGCCTAAATATGTCTACACAATTAGACTGTCAAGAGATTTGAGTTCAAGACGCTTTAAAAGCACCTAATCAGTTTCTTACCAAAGTGCTAATGTATTCTGTGTTGTTGTTGTTGCTGTTGAGTCAGCGCCAACTCATGGTGACCCCATGTATAACAGAATGAAATGTTGTGTAGTCTTGAGCCATCCTCATGATTGTTGTTATGTTTGAGTCCCTTGTTGCAGCCATTATATCAATCCACCTTATTGAGTGTTTTGCTCGTTTTCATTGGCTTTCTGCTTGACCAAACATGATGTCTTTTTCTAGAGACTGGTCTATCCTGACGTGTGTACAAAGTAGCAAGTCCTCACCATCCTTAATTCTAAGGAACAATTCTGATTGTATTTCTTATAAGACTGATTTGTTTGTTCTTTTGGCAGTCCACAATATATTCAATATTATTTATCAACATCACAGTTCAAACACATCATCTTCTTCCTTTTTCATTATGTAACCTTTGCATGCATATAAGGCAATTGAAAAAATCTTGGCTTGGGTCAGCCACACTTAAGTCACCAAAGTGACATCTTTGCTTTTTAAAATTTTAAATACATCTTTTACAACATACTACTTATTTCAGTAAGTCATTTACTTTCTTGACTGTTGCTTTAATAGATGTTAACTGTTGATCCAAGTAGAATAAAATCACTGGCAGCTTCAGTTTCTTCTTTATTTATTATGATGTTGATTATTGCTCCAGTTGTGAGGATTTCCGCAACCTGTCTGTCAGTCTGTTGTACTGTGATGGTAGTGTCACTATGATGTGGGAAGCTATGCCACTCGTATTTCAAATACCAGCAGGGTCACCTATGGTAGAGACATTTCAGTGGAGCTCCCAGACTAACACAGACTAGGAAGAAAGGCCTGGTGATCTACTTTTGAAAATTAACCAATGAAAACATGAGGTCTGTAAGAGCTATGCTATTCACATCCCTCCCATTTATGTCTTATTTAGGGAATCAGTAATTTGACTCAGTCACCTGGTGTACAATATTCCACTCTATCCTTTCTCTTCTTGTACTCTTGGCTGGTTTCAAAGCTCACTGTGATGAACCTCCAGCCAGCTTTGACCATCTCTGTGTCAAAAGCCATCTCATTCTCCTTGTCTTGCCACCTATTGCAATAGTTGCTCTCTAAGCTATAGTGCTCTGGGATCCTGAATTCCAAAATTCTCTCCAATTATATTTTTTCTATCCCCCTACTGCTAAATATATAGCTGGGGTCAGCAAACATTTTCTGTAAAGATCTAGACGGTAAATGTTTTAGCTTTTGTGGACCAGATAGTCTAAGTCACAACTATTCACCTCTGTGACCGTTGTGCCAAAACAATGATAGGTAATACGTAAACAAGTGAGTGTGGTTGTGTTCCAATAAAACTATATTTAGAAAAACAAAGAACAGGCCAGATTTGGTTAATGGTCCATAGTTTGCCAGCCCTCTGACTTATCATGTATAGCAGTGCTTCTACTCCAAGATCTTTATTTTCTAGATGCTTTCATATACTTCCTTTCTATCAGCCCATTCCTGTCTATGATGCATTCTCTAAGCATTGTCAGTGGAAGCACTGCAATACATAAGGAAAATGGTGCATCTATACTGATATCAGACAAAGCTGACTTCAAAAAGTGAATGTTAACAATGAAAATTAGAGCATTTAATAAAGACAATACTGGGCCATTCCTTAAGAAGAAGTAAAAATCCTAACTGTGTATAACAGAGCTTATAACAGAGCTTCAAAATACATGCAGCAGAAAAGGTTATAATGAAAGCAAAGAAATAGATAAAGCCACAGTCATATTGGAAACTTATATACCTCTCTTTCATTAATAAGTAACGTGAATAGGGAAAACATCACTATGGATACCTTATTGTTGCTGTCTGGTGCTGTTTAAGCAATTTTTTACTCATAGCAATCCGAGGAAACAAAGTACAACTGCCCCATAGAATTTTCCTGACTGTAATCTTTACGGAAGCAGATCACTGGTCTTTGTCCTGTGGAGCCACTGGGTGGATTCCAACATCCAACCTTTTGGTTAGCAGCCAAGCCCTTAAATATTGCACCACCAGGGCTTCTTACTAAGGATTTAGAAGACTTAACACAATCAGCACCTTGATCAAACTGACATTTATAGACTATTTCATCCACACTGTAGAATATAAATTATTTTCCAGTGCACAGGAAACATTCATCAAGATAGACTATGTGCTGGGACATAAAGTAAGTCCTAGTTCTTTTAAAAGAATCATAATATATAGAGTATATTCTTGTACCACAAAAAAATTCAATTAGAAATCAATTTAAAAAGCCAATCTAGAATATTCTCAAATATTTGGAAATTAAGCCACACACTTCTAAATATTCCATGTGTCATGAATATACCAAACAGGATACTGAAAAATACGTTTCATTGAACAACAATGAAAAAGTGCCCTTAAAACTTTGTGACATGAAGCAAAAGCAAGGAAATGTATAAATGATTACAATAGAAAAGAAGAAAGGTTTAAAATCAAAGATCTAAGCTCACACTTTAAGAAGTTAGAAAAAGATCAACTTAACCCCAGAGTAAATAAAAGAAAATAATTAATACATATAAGAATGGGAATCAATGTAGGAAAACAAAAAATAAAGAGAAATCAACAATCAATGTAAGTGGTAAACCTCTAGCAATACTGATCAAAAACAAGAAAAAAAAGAAAGTACAAGTTACCTATATCAAATATAAAAGACCCTATAGATATAAAAGGATAGTAAGGAAGTATTATTAACAACAATATGATAATAGATTAAATGAAATAGACAAGTTCTTTGAAAGCACAACTTAAATCAAATGCAAAATGAAATAGAAAATTCAAATATTTATTTATTATTAAATTAAACTGGTAATTAAAACCCTCTTATAAAAAAAAATAACAAAACAAAACAAACAAAAAAACCTCTATTCCAGATAGTATGATATTGGCAAAAAATAGATAAATAAAACGATGAAACGTAAAATGAGCCCAAATGTAGACACACAGTTATACAGTCAATACATTTTGGACAAAGTCACCAACATGGTGAAAAACATGGTCTTTATAACAAATGGTGCTGGAGCAACTAGATATCTTTATGGAAAAAAAAAAAAAAACACCTCAATCCTATGTAAAACCATTCACAAAGAAACAATTTGAAATATTTCATAAGCCTAAACAGACAAAGTGAATCTCCAATGCTTTAAGAAGAAAACACAAGGAAATACCATTGTGACCTTTAGACAGGCAAAGATTTCTTAGACAAAACACAAAAAATAGTAATCTTAAAATGAAAAAATTATAAATTAACCTTTATAAAAAATAAAACTTCTTCAACAACACAATTAAGAAAATTGAAAGTAAACTATGCTGGGGAAGTCAGCATAACTTGACCAAGGCAAGGTCATGGAAGCTTCACAGACACATCCAAATTCCCTGAGGGACCAAATTACTGCGCTCAAGAGTGAGGATCATGGTCTTGGGGGACATCTAGCTCAACTGGCATAACATAGTTTATAAAGAAAATATTCTATATTCTACTTTGGTGACTAGTGTCTAGGGTCTTAAAAGCTTTTGAGAGGCCACTGGTCCTACCCCATCTGGAGCAAGGGCGAATGAAGAAAACCAAAGACACAAGAGAAAGAGTAGTCCAAAGGACTAATGGACCACAAGTACCACAGCCTCCACCAGACTGAGTTCAGCACAACTAGATGGTGCCCTGGCTATCATCACTGACTACTCTGACAGGGATCACAATAGAGGGTCCTGGACAGAGATGGAGAACAGTGTAGAACAAAATTCTAACTCAAACAAAAAATACCAGACTTACTAGTCTGACAGAGACTGGAGAAACCTCGAGAGTATGGCCTCCGGACACCCTTTTAACACAGTACTGAAGTCACTCCTGAGGTTCACCCTTTAGCCAAAGAGTAGACAGGCCCATAAAACAAAATGAGACTAAATGGGCACACCAGCTCAGGGGCAAGGATGAGAAGGCAGGAGTGGACAGGGAAGCTGATAATGCAGAACCCAAGGAGAAGGGGTGGAGGGAGGCAACCAATGTCACAAAACAATGTTTGTATTAATTGTTTCATGAGAAAATAATTTACTCTGTCAACACTCATCTAAAGTACAATAAAAAAAGAAAATGCAGAGTGAAGCTATAGCCTAGGGGAAAAATAGCTGTACATTTATACATATGCTATACTGATATATATATCAGAATGAACAATTCCTACAACTCAATAAAAATATAAACAGTAAAAATTTTGGACAAATGATTTGAACAAATGTCACAAAATAAAATATACAAATGATCAATAAGCCCATGAAATGAAGCTTACTGTTATGAGTCATCAGGAAAATGTCAGTTTGAACTATAGTGAGTTATCATTTCACAACCACTATAATAGCTCAAATTAAAAAGTCTGAAAACAGCAAGTATAGGCTAGACTGTGGAGCAGCTGGAATTCACATGCATTGCTAGTTGGAGTATAAAATGGTAAAATTATTTTGGAAATTTGTTTTACATTTTCTTACAAAGTTAAACATATACCTACATTTTCATGTGGAAATTCCGCTGCTAGATGTTTATCCAAGTGAAATGAAACCCTAAATGCACACAATGACTTGAATGTGTGTGTTGATAGGAGTTATAATAGCTAAAAAACTTGAAGCCACAAATATCTATCAACAGGAGAATAAATAAACTAAAATCTATTAAAATAATGGGATATTATTCAATCATACAAGGAATGAATTACTCAAACATTAAACAACATACATGGAACTAAAAAAAAACTTGAGAAAAAGAAAGAAACCAGACAATAAAGTACATTTTGTAAATTTGGGGAAAGGGTCACAGGTAACCTTTCTGCTTGATTGGGGTGTTGACAAACATATATGTGTGTACACACACAATGTTTGTTACAATCATTGAATTGTGTACTTAAAATCTGCACATTTTATTTTATGTAAATTGGGCTACACACACACACACATAATGACCATATGAACACATTGCTAGGGCTCCTCTGAAGGATCGTAGGAATAAATCTTCATTATTTTCGCTATAAATTTAGCTCTGACAAAAGTAGCACATTATATTTGTATAAGCCATGTCAAGTCCTAGTAACAAAATGACTGTTTGCCCTCATCTGATTTGTTCTTAAATATCCAGTCACTGAGGTTTCCATATCAGTGTCTGTCTGCACCATTGTCTATTAAGCTTCCCATGTGAAGTTTATTTATGGGGGAGAGACATCCAGATATGAAATGTTTCTACTCTGGTTCTTGTCAACAAATCAGCTTGTCAAAAACAATGTTGTTGATGTTTACATTGGCACTATTGTTGACATTGATATTGATGATGTTGTTAATTTTGTTGTTGGTTATGGTGGTGTCAGTGTGGCTTTTTATGTTGTTGGTAGTGTTGTTGATGTTGTTGATGCTAATCTTTCCACTGATGTTTATGATGATGTTGATGCTGTTTTTTATTTTTTTTGGCATTGGTGTTGTTGATATTGATGTTGTTTTGTTGTTGCTGTTGATGTTGTTTTTGTTGATAATGACTTTGTTGCTGTTGATATTACTGATTTTGTTGTTGATATTGATGTTGATGATATTGATGTTATTGATGTGTCAGAGAGGAACTGCCCCATAGTGTTTTCTTGGCTTTTATCTTTATGGAAGCAGATTGGCAGGTCTTTATTTCCCATGTAGCAGCTGGGAGGGTTCCAATCACCAACCCTTTTGTTAGCAGCTGAGCACTTAAACATTTGTGCCACCAGGGCTCCTTTTTCCCAGTCATCCGACTGATAAAGAGCATAAGATATAGTTTTAGATATTCTTTCAAAGAGAGCTTACTGTGACAGCTTACTCTTATAGAAATCCAACACCTGTCAAGTAATTTCAAAGTTTTAATCAGTCAAAAGAATTGTTACTAAAATAAATTTTAATTCAAAATCTTAACTTGCTATGCTAAGTGCTCAAATTATTTTTTTTTTTCATTGGCATTAGGTTTCTTACTATAAATTTCTGGTGTATAAATTGGTAAGCAGGGACTCTCGATATTTTGTTACTATGCTTCTGCAATTCTTTGGTTGTATGTATTGTATGGCTTATCATTTTTATTTACTGATTCAGTGATATTTGGGCCTCAATACTAGGTGAAGGGGATAATCAATACATAAAAACAGAATTCTAGACATCATGGAACTGTCTTTTAGGAGAGACAGATATTAATGACATAGCTTCACAGTCATTTTCACCCTGAATAATTAAAAGACAGGAGTATCAAAGTTTTCCCCTTTGATCTCCTAAAAAGATCATAAGGAGAATATTTAAACTGTTGATTACAACGGGCAGTCGTATTATATATATAATATATCATGTTATAATGTATACTATGCCATGTATACAATAGCTAAAATAATTTTACACATCATATAAAAAAAAAACTACATTGCCGTTCAGTCAATTTTGACTCATAGAGACCATACAGGACAGAGTAGAACTGCTCATAGGTTTGCAAGGAGTGGCTGGTGGATTTAAACTGCCGACATTGTGGTTAGCAGCTGAGCACTTAACCACTGTGCCACCAGGGCTCCAATATCATATATAGCATAGCTATAAAAATATAAAATAATTATATATAAATGATATATGATAGCTAATTTAATTATATATACATATATGTTGTATATATGATCTAAATAGCCAATCTGTACTTCTGTCTACATGTATTATGTATGTGATATAATAGCTAAATGATGCTACATTATATGTACATATATGTATTTATATACAAACATACACAATATAATATTATTTTAGCTATAATATATTTTATGTAATTATTTTAACCAATTAGTTAAAATATGTATACATCTATAGATAGATAATTCTATATAAAATTTAGTTTAACTATCTTTAATATACATATAAAATTATTTTAGCCTAAATTGTGAAATATACTAGGATGTTAACTTTATTTGTGCATTTTTTTCCAGGATAAACACCAATTTCCACCTTTCTCCCATGTTAAGATTTTGAAAATCCAAACATCAACAATAGTCTGAATCTTCAGTAGGTTATTTTTACCCAGAATCTCAGGGGATTTCCTCCTGCTACTTTTATTATTATTACCCAGCTAAATCTCTACACTTACTGGGATTTATTTTAGAACCAGCTGCTGGAGCATAAATTTCCTACGCTTGGAAGGTGCCTTGCGCATTTTCACATACAGACCTCAACACCAGGTTGTTACTCATGTGTACAGACCATAAATAAATGTGGATGTATGACAGAACAGACCGACCTTGAAGCACCCAAACCCACCTCATATCCTTTGCAGCTGCTTCTTTTATAACGTACTCTAATATATCTCTGACTTTTTTCTTTAATTATTGTAAAATGTAGGCCACTTCAGGAATACTATTCATTCTTACTTGCTGACTTTTCTGTCTTTATTTCATCCTTTTTTCAGTTCTTAAAAATGTTGATCTTTGATGATGTTTATGAGCTTGGGAAAGTCACATAACTTGCCTGAGTCTCACATTCCTCATCTTATAAAATGAGGATAGAACTATCAACCTTGAAAGTATATTGTAAGAGCTAAACGACATAATGTGTATAAGGCACTTAGCACAATGTTCAACCTTGTGGCCCATGGCAACCATTTATCTGGGTTTCATATTGTAATGTGGGGCCTCTTCTAGACTTCCAACTTGTGTCTCTTCTCTCTTTGCTATTCTGTGTAACTGCCGACAGGATTTCAACTATTCTTCATTAAGGGATTTTTTTTTTTTTTTCTTTCTTTAATGACCTGACTTAAATTTTGTCCTTTAATTTTGAAGTCTTTTGCTTTTTCTTTTGGGAATATTGGGCTGAATAAATGCTGCCACTACAAAATACCAACCTGAAACTGATAATTGTCTTCTATGCATAAGTTAATCTTTCCTTACTTTATTGACTTAGCACCTGGACTGATTATCTTGTTTTGTTAAAGTGAGGGCTAAACAAGGCCAAGACCAGGAGTTCATTCCCTGTTTGAATCACTTGGGATTGCACAGAAGACACATTTCTTTCATGGCCTCAAACTGTGTCCCTAACAATGATCATCTGCTTAGCAAGTGAGCAGCAGGGGAAGAGTAGGTAAGGTGGCTTGTGCTATAAAACCCTGTCCCAGCACTAAGCATTCTATCCCACTAATCACAGCATCATATATTAAAGACTAGAGCACCGCTGAGCAGATGTCTTGGGTGTGATCCAGGAACAACACCACCTGGCAGGGAGAGTGAGAAAAAATGAAAGCCTGAGACAAAGTGGAATCCAACAGCAACCTTGAATACACTGATTTAGATGTGCCTTTTATTTTTTAGAAAACCTTAAAAGGCTAAGCAATTTTTATTTTTAATGATGCTTCAGTTGTTCCTCTGTAAGAGATTGAAATGAACATCTATTTGGTACTTTTAGCCTCAAATCAATTTTATATTGCATTATATATATGTATATATATACAGACAGAGACTGAGAGAGAGACCCTGGGTGGTGCAAATGGTTAACATGTCCAGTTACTAACCAAAAGGATGGAAGTTTGAGTCCACCCAGAGGTGCCTTAGAAGAAAGTCCTGGTGATCCATTTCCAAAAAATCAGCCATTGATAATCTGACAGAGCGCAGTTTTATTCTGACAGCTAGAATTGACTAGACAGCAACTGGTATGTATGTATCCCTGGTTGCACAGTGGTTAAGAGCTTGGCTGCTAACCAAAAAAGGTCGGCAGTTCAAATCCACCTGCTGCTCCTTGGAAACCCTATGGGGCAGTTCTACCCTGTCCTGTAGGGTTGCTATGAGTCAGAATTGGAATCAACTTGAAGGCACACAACACATATGTATAAAAACCAAAACCCATTGCTGTTGAGTTGATTCCAACTCATAGTGGCCCTATAGGACAGAGTAGAA
Organism: Dugong dugon; assembly: GCA_030035585.1. NCBI lineage: Eukaryota > Metazoa > Chordata > Mammalia > Sirenia > Dugongidae > Dugong > Dugong dugon. The sequence goes on from CM057465.1 coordinate 51,748,294, forward strand.
CTGCCCTATAGGGTTTCCTAGGCTGTAATCTTTATGGGAGCAGATCGTCATATCTTTTCTCTCTTGGAGGCTGTTGAATTCGAATCGCTGATCTTTGTGTTAGCAGCCAAATGCTTAACCATTGTGCCACGAGTGCTTTCTTTCTCTCTCTTTTATATATGTATGAGTTGAAATCCACTCAACAGCAACAGGTTTGGTTTTTGGTTTTATATACACACACACAGACACATACACACACACACACACACACACACACACACACGTGTAATTGGTAACAGTTTAAGCTTCTGGTTAAATGGTGTGCTCTTGGTTGTCATTTATTATGATATGATGTCTCTTGACTCTCTTGATATATATATATATATATATATATATATATATAAAACCACAAGATCTTAAATAAAAATTTCATTGAACTAAAAGAATTTGAATTGTAGCCATGAAAGGTATAGATCTTGGCGAACTGTTTAAGGGATCTCCCACCTCTCAGTGTCTTCTGCATTCTTATTATTCAAATATAAATTGGCTACTGGGATAGCGCACTCTACCCAAAAGACCAAGATACATCACCATTAAAATCAAAAGATACAAACATCAGCAGAACCTGGAGACACTGGAGTTTCTAATAAGAAAAACTTCATAAAAGGAATAGTGCTTTTCACAGTGCCCTATTTTTATTCACTGTCAAAGAATATGATGAGAATCTCAGTTTTTTTCAAAGGGAGAAAATAAAGATGTTTACAGATGAATAGCATTTATGTATATGACACTTCCTCTTCCAGGGACATTTTGATCAGGTTTACCAGTTTATTATCTCTGAAATACTAGATGAAATTTTTCTATACACAGGAAAGCAGTCTTTGTTCAGAAGAATAAAGGAATACTTCATTTATCAAAGCATTGACTCCAGATGCTTATCTTTTTTTAGTTACGTATATGGTACATATTAACGTTCAACAATTAAAACAACGGTCAGCAATCTTTCCAGAGTAACATGCCAAGTTTTCACATGTCCACCCTAAATCAAGATTTCATGACCTGGCCATGGACTTTAATGTTTAGGAGGTCTCTTTACACAATATGAATATCATTTCAGATAAGCCACCATGATTTTAAAAAAATATTATTAATTTTTGTTTAACTGAATTAAAATAAAGACAGTTCATGTGATCCTTGCTGTTGCTTTTCTTTGTGAATGTTTCAGGAGAAAATTATCTCTTGAGAAGTCGTTATAAGTAGTATTTATCTGCTCAGAAGCCCTGTTATTGCTGGGGCAGTGTTGGGAGCAGAGGTTTTTATGGGGAAGATGACTGTGTGTTTACTGGCAGCAGGGATTATTTTATTTCATCTTTACATTCTCTGAGCCTGATATATAAGAGCTATTCAGTTATCATTGTTAAATGAATACATCTAACTTGAAAGTATCCTTTTCAGGTATAGTCATACTGAAATATGGTTGTGTTGACTATTATTCTCCCAATTCACTGTGGGCCATCACGTCCTACCCTTGTAGCTCCACCACCATAACGGTATGAGTGAGGCCGCCTCTCTTGGTGAAGTACCTTCATTTTATAAAACATCCTTAATCTAACACAATATCTGATCAAGTGTCAAAGCCCATGGAAATGTTTCTAATTAGAAACACAGAGTATTAACCTTCCAGGTAGTTACTCTAAAAATAAACCTTGACTTTCAAATGAAAATTAAGGGGAAAAAAAAAAAAAAAAACTTAGGAAAGATTACCCAATGATATATATTTATTTTTTCCAGATGTACTAAATGTTATGTTTCTGTTAAATCAGATAACTAAAGGAAATCTTCCATGGTTTTGATCCTAATATCAGGAAAAGCTATAATCCTTAAATATCTTAAGGATATTATTAATATCTTACCTGTACCTTCCTGCTATTCTTGTTTTATTCCAGTTTTTATCATTTTTGTATTCAGACTATCTGAAAAGAAATAAAATGGATTATGGATTTTATAAAATACCACAGATACTTTGAGGTATGAAGATGAGATAAACATGTATATACATTTTACATTTTTATCTTTGCTCTCCTGCGTGTCCATAGGACAGTGCCAAGCACATGATAAGTGCTCAGTAAATGTTGTTCCGTAGAACTGAACTAACTGAGTAACTCTAAGTCTGCAAATAGAATTGTAGGGTAATTGAAGTGATGGGAATGCTTGTTTAGAGGCAATAATGAGTAAATGTGTGTCACAGCCCAGAGACTCTTACACTGAAGTATGACCCAGAGGCACAAAAAAACAGGTAAGAATAATTTCATTAATTGTGGCATCTAATTTTAAACTGAGATGAGGGAAATAATTTACTAGGTTTGTTGTGGGGTGGGGAGGGGGGTTGGATATATTAGGTTTGAAATGCCTATTAGTTATCCAAATGGAGCTATTAAGAAGGCAGTTCAGTATACGAGTCTGGAAGAGATCTGGGTTGGAGAAGTAAATTTGGAAGACAAAAATAGTATATATATGTATTCAAAACCAAAACCTAACCCACTGCCATTGAGTCGACTCAGACTCACAGAGACCCTATAGGGCAAAGCAGAACTGCCCCATATGGTTTCCAAGGAGTGGCTGGTGGATCTGAACCCTAACCTTTTGGTTAGCAGTTGAGCTCTTAAACCACTGCATCATCAGGGCTCCACATTACTTGAAAAGGTGGGGGAAATATGTCTCTAATGTTTACTTCCATAAGATTACAACTAAAATAGTTTAACTCTTAGGATCTTCCACATCTTCACTCACTCAGCACCAGGAGGAGTGGGTAGTTTATCTGATAGTTAAAAATGGGAAGAACAAACTTGGCATGCTTGGCTGTGCTTTGCCCTTTTTCGTTCTTGGAAGTCAGTATGCACTTTCAGTCACTTTCCCACATAGCGGCACTTGTGCAGGGGGCAGCCTCTGCTATTGCAGGGTGGGAGGCTGGGAAAACATAAAGAACCTGCTTTTTTTGGTATTTGTTTATGTATTTATATACTTATATGTATGTAAGGAGTCCCACTTGCACAGTGGTTAAGTGCTCGGCTGCTATCCAAAAGGTTGGTGGTTCAAGCCCACCAGTCACTATACAGGAGAAAGATGTGGCAATATGTTTCTGAAAAGATTACAGTCTTGGAAAACCTATGGGGCAGTTCTACACTGTCCTACAGGGCCGTTATGAGTCAGAGTCGACTCGATGGCAATAGGCTTTGTTTGGTTTTTGGTATATGTATGCATATTTACATACATATCTTTATTTATCTGTCTGTCTATCTATCTACCTATTTATCTATGTATCTAGCTATCTCTCCATCTATCCATGCACCTACCTATCTATGGCATAAATATGGTAAAAGAGTGGAGGGAATTCTGAACAGTATCTATACATAGCAAAAAGATAGGAAGACTGAGCTCTAGATCTCTCAACAGCAGCCGTAAGTGGGGAAAAAAGAAAAAAAAAGAAGAGTGTGGTATACCGAAGTCAAGTATTAAACATGTTTCAAGAAGAGAGTAATGAACTGTTGCAGATACTGGTGTTAGCAAGTATGATGAAGACTGACAACTGATCATTGTATTAACAATTTGGAGGTCACTTAAAACCTCACAACAAAGTTGTAGTTGAGTGGTGGTCTCCAAGCCTGATAGGAAGACATTTTTATAAACTTTTCATTTCATAATTTATTTGTAAGATGAAACTGTGATTTGTTATCACAAAAATATTTGGTGTATTGTATTTTTATTTGTTTCAAGGAAGAACTTTTCATTAAAAAGCATTTTTTTAATTTTTCAGAATTACATTTTGGGGTTCACTGTTAACTGATGGACACATCGAAAAAACAATAAAACATCTATAATTATGGTGTTTGAAATGGTGGTTCATCAGCTTGGGAAACAAAAAGTCACCTGGGCAAATATGAAAGATATAATATGCAAGTACATCTTCTAATATTAAGACTCCTCCCCCTACTAGCAGCAACTGTGTCAAAGAGCAACACAGAGCAACATCAGTCACAATAAATTAATGTTTTAAGTTTAATTTTATAGATTTGTTAATTTTTAATTTGTAAATGTGTTGGTTTTTAGTTTTGTAAGATCTATAAACATAAAGAATTTTATCTCTAGTTGTTTGACCATACTTATTTAAAATTATTGTTAAATAAAATTAAGTCAACATGAAAGAAGAGTATCTAAGAATTATTTTCCCTGGTAAAATATCTGGACATTGCTCAGTCATGACTGTGTACCACATTATTCTGTCTCCCAGCAGGAATGACTCAAGATTGGGAAGAAAGAAACTGTTATTATTGACGTAGACTATACAACTGGGCTACCTCAGAGGGTTGTTGTGAATAATAAATAAGTTATTGTAACTTTGTGGAAAAATATCTGACACATAATAAATGTTATATTAATGTTTGTTATTATCACTAAGTGGATATTAAGTATTTGGAGGACTGCAAAAATGATTTTACATTTAACTATTCAATAATATAATCTTAAGCCCACACTAGAAATTGACTTTTATGATTTTTAATACCATTTTTACATACAAGCAAAGTAAAATAATTAGATCCTAGAACAAAACTTTGGAGTAAGACAGATCCTAAATCTATTTTACAAAGATGTTGTTGTTCTTGTTACGTGCCGTTGAGTCAGTTCCAACTCACAGCAACCCTATGTACAACAGAATGAAACACTGCCCTGTCCTGCACCATCCTCAAAATTGTTCTTATGCTTGAGCCCATTGTTGCAATCACTGTATAAATCCATCTCCTTGAAGGTCTTCTTCTTTTTCACTGACCCTCTACCAAGCATGATGTCCTTCTCCAGGGACTGATCCCTCCTGATAATATGTCCAAAGTATGTGAGACGTAGTCTCATCATCTTTGCTTCTAAGGAGCATTCTGGTTGTACTTCTTCCAAGACAGATTTGTTCCTTCTGTTGGTAGTCCATGGTATACTAAATATTCTTTGCCAACACCACAATTAAAGGAGTCAATTCTTCTTCAGTCTTCCTTATTCATCGTCTGGCTTTCCCATGCATATGATGCGATTGAAAACACCATGGCTTGGGTCAGGCACACCTTAGTTTTCAGCGTGATGTCTTTGCTTTTCAACACTTTAAAGAAATCTTTTGCAGCAGATTTGCATTTGTCATTTAATTTCTTGATTGCTGCTTCCATGGGTGTTGATTATGGATCCAAGTAAAATGAAATCCTTGACAACTTCAGTCTTTTCTCTGTTTATCATGATGTTGCTTATTGGTCCATTCATGAGGACTTTTGTTTTCTTTATGTTGAGGTGTAATCCATACTGAAGGCTGGCTGTGGTCTTTGATCTTCATCAGTAAGTGTTTCAAGTCCTCTTCCCTTTCAGCAAGCAAGGTTGTGTCATCTGCGTAATGCAGGTTGTTAATGAATCTTCTGCCAATCCTGATGCCACATTCTTCTTCATATAGTCCAGCTTCTCAGATTATCTCTTCAGCATACAGATTGAATAAGCACGGCGAAAGCATACAATCCTGACACACACCTTTCCTGACTTTAAACCACACAGTATCCCCTTGTTCTTTTTGAACCATTGCCTCTTGATCTATTTACAGTTTCCTCATGACCACAATTAAGTATTCTGGTATTCTCATTCTTTGCTATGTTATGCATAATTTGTTGTGATCCACACCATCAAATGCCTTTGCATTATCAATAAAACACAGGTAAACATTTTTCTAGTATTCTCTGCTTTCAGCCATGATCCTTCTGAATCAGCAATGATAGCCCTGGTTCCATGTCCTCTTCTGAAGCCGGCTTAAATTTCTGGCAGTTCCCTGTCAATACACTGCTGCAGCCAATTTTGAATGATTCTCAGCAAAATTTTACTTGTGTATGATATTGTTCAATAATTTCCACATTCAGTTGGATCAGCTTTCTTGAGAATATCTTTTACAAAGACAACATTTGTGTATTTCTAAGCTTTGGGTCTTTGACATTTTAATTTTAACTATTAATGTAAATAATTCCATCATGTGTTATCATAGGCATCTTAGTACTTTCTGACTCATAGTTCATGTTATATGTGAAGGAAATATTTTTGTTGGTCTTAAACTGAAAGAAGATTCCATCTGTTGGTAAATATATATATATATATATATATATATATATATATATATGTATGTATAATTATACATATATACATGTATACACACGCAAAAGGAGCCCTGGTGGCACACTGGTTAAGTGCTTGGCTGCTAACCAAAAGGTAGATGTTTTGAACCCACCAGCTACTCTGGGGGAGAAAAGACTTGACAATCTGCTCCCATAACTATTACAGCCTAGGAAACCCTATGGGGCAGTTTTACTCTGTTCTATGGGGTCGCTATGATGTCCCTATGAGTGTGTGAGTGTGATCTGTGTGTGTGTGCATGGTTTGGAATATGAACACGTACAAATAGCTTCATATATATGTATATGTATACTATTTCTCTAGGCAAATAAATTACATTAAAAAGATTTTTATATTAATATATACATATATAATATTACATATATATGTATATATGTTGTTGTTGTTGTTAGGTGCTGTCGAGTCGATTCCTGCTCATAGCACCCTATGTACAACAGAAGGAAACACTGCCCGGTTCCGCGCCATCCTCACAATTCTTGCTATGCTTGAGGCCATCTCTGCAGCCACTGTGTCAATCCATGTCATTCAGGGTCTTCCTCTCCTTTGCTGACTCTCCACCTTACCAAGCATGGTGTCCTTCTCAAGGGACTGATCCCTCCTGATAACATGTCCAAAATATGTGAGACTTAATTTCACCATCCTTGCTTCTGAGGAGCATTCTGGTTGTACTTCTGATTTAGAAAATAATATTTGGAATCATTGTTCCCTGACTGTGAGCATGGAGAAATGTGACCCAGCTGGAGCTGGGCCCTCACAGACTCACAAAGACACATCAACCGGGCCCTGAGATAAGACAACAGATGGGACAATCTCAGAAATTATCTTAAGGAAGTTTTCACAAAAGGGCAATAAAACCTAACCCAAAGGACTTCTCACCTTTTGTCTTTTTCTATTAACATTTAGTGAATAGGAATTTGTTGGGCCAGGGAAGACCCTCCTGACTTTCATAACTGAAACCCGTACAGATGATTGTTAAGAAAGATGATTCAAAATGTAAGATTACAATTTCTAGCCGATCAGTGAAAAAGTGACATTTTCACTGCTTCTACCCATTTGTAATGTTAATATATACTGACGGCTCTATAACTGTTTTTGGACTCGGACAGACATGGCTCTAGCAGCATGGTTGTCCATTTCCCACTTCTGCCTTTTTGAATACATGCCGAATAAAACTTTCTTTTCCCTTTACTAAACTAAACTTTAGGGTGTTTTTCCCCTACAACACTTCTTCCAAGACAGATTTGTTCATTCTTTTGGTAGTCCATGGTATATTCAATATTCTTTGCCAACATCACGATTCGAAGGCATCAATTCTTCCGTCTTCCTTATTCATTGCCCAGCTTTCACATGCATATGAGGCGATTGAAAATGCCATGGCTTGCGTCAAGTTCGTCAAGCCTCTGCTTTTCAACACTCCAAAGAGGTCTTCTGCAGCAGATTTGCCCAATGCAATGTGTCTTCTGATTTCTTAACTGCTGCTTCCGTGAGTATTGATTGTGGATCCAAGTAATATGAAATTCTTGACAACTTCAATCTTTTCTCCATTTCTCATGATGTTGCTTATTCCTCATGAGCAGAATTAAGTGTTTTGGAATTCCCATTTTTGGCAAGGTTATCCATAATTTGTTACAGTACACACAGTCGAATGCCTTTGCATAGTCAATAAAACAGAGATAAATATCTTTCTGGTATTCTCTGCTTTCAGCCATTATCCATCTGACATCAGCAATGATATCCTTTGTCCCACGTCCTCTTTTTAATGTAATTCCTTTGCCTAGAGAAATGGTAAACTTAAAAACTTGTGTTTTTTAAAAAATAAATATATTATTCATCTTCACTTTAATAGAGACTTCATTAATATAATCTGATATTTTTTGCCACAGTGATATGTTCAATATTTCCCTTAGAAAGTAACGTGAAGAGTTTCTGATATCTTCGTCTACAGTTATGTTTTCATCCCTGAATTAATTTACATGGAATTCCATCTCTCTGTCCCAACAGCCAGACTTTCTTAATTCCATCTTTGAAACAAGTTTAAACTCTGTCTCTATTTTCTCTCTAGTTCATGGACTGCTTGAGGCTAATTCCATGTGAAAGACTCCCAACTGTTATTACTTTGTTGGAAGAAATGAGGGGAAAAAGAATGTCTTAAATTAATTTTTTAGACCATACTTACTTCAGATTTTCTTTCTTTTCATATCCTCTTCTGCTTTTTAGTATGATGGAGGTTCTTTAAACAAGACCTTGAGCTATTCTTTGCTGGTGATTCACTATCAAAAGAGTTTTTATTAAAGGATTTCAGTTTGGTTCAAGGAAAAGGAAACTATGAAACAGGTAATTCTCTTTTTAAATGTCTTAGCATCAAATAACCAAAAATGCAAGTTTTAAACATTTTATAATGTTTAGATAAAAAAATAAATAGCATAAATAACTTTTTATTTGAAAAGTTTTCTGCCTCCAAGTTACCATGCTTTTATGTAAAATTGATTTTATTTCCAATGCTTCTCTACTCAGTTTCTGGGATTTTCACTGTACAAACTTGGTTTCATAAAAATTTGGTTATTTTATTAATTGCATTTCCTTCAAATTAAATATTAAACATTTCCAACCCACTCTGTTGTTTTATATTTTAATATGAAAATATATTTTTATTCAACATAATTGTATATTTTTCTTTTGGATATATTCTTATATTAAAAAAAAAAGAACTAGCTCATATACTCACATTTAGAACCTGTTGTACATTGGGCCTAACTTGTTTTGCATTCATTTCGTTTCCATTTGTTTTTTAGCCAAGCTCTGGCAATAAGACCAGCTAGCTCCTGTCTCGCATGCTTAGTACATGTGTACTGCTTTATTCCTGTAAATGTAGCACAAATATGCAGTCAGTCTTTCAGCACTTAAGGTACTCATCAGGCACCACTTGTTTATAGAAGTGAACTGGGTAGCAAGAATTTAAGCCGCCTTGAAATCATTAGATGATTAGCTTTCCCATGTCACCCTGACGAGAATTTCTGAAGGGCCTATTACATTCTCTTTCCCTGATACTGATCAAGGAAAATAAAAATAGAAGCATCACTGAGTGCAATGTTGATTTTGTGTCTAGGCATTGTCTCAGAAGACAATGCTAGGAAACTGCTGTAAAGTACAAACATTTATCCAGGCTGATAGACAATGCCAATTGTTTTGCCTCAAAGTCCTGAGCCTCTCTAAAAGCCCTTTTTGCCAATGAATACAATCTCAAGAGGAATTGCTAAGGTTGTTTCTCTAAATGATAAGTACAGGAATGTTAAGTCATAAACTCACTATTTCATGTGAAAAATGTTGAGGGTGTCTCTAAATGATGATATTGCTAGTTTTAGGAAGCAAATAAAAAACTGCATGTGAGTAAAAGCAGATTTGAGGTTTTTAAGAGAGTCCATTATCAGTATCAAAAATGGTCGGGCTCGTGTAACCAGTCAAAACTAGAAATAGGATCAACAATTCTCATTTTAAAAAGCATTTGTGAATGTAATATAGACATTTATCATTTATCGAAATAGTCTCTGAATATATGTCATGCTGATTATTGGATATGAGAAGGGAACTTTGAAATATAAACAGGTACAGTCTTTCCCTTTGAATCTCTTGGAGCTGCCTGAATTCACAGAAAGCAGAGACCAACTACTTTCTGTAATGCTTGGCTTATATTTGGACTTTTGGGGATCGAGTAATAAGGTTTATATAACAATACTATTAAATGTGATTTTTTTTCCTCTCATTTGTAAAGCTAGTGTTCAAACAAGAACTTCAATAAAAAAACATTTTTCCCCCAGAGTAGCCTACTTAAAAGCGGTACTACTCACTTGAAATGCAGCTTCTTCTCAGTGCCAAACATATAAAGAAAAAACAGCCTTTAATACTGCAACCTTGGGAAACATACACAAAGATATACACATTTGTGATTCAAGAAATGAGAACCTGCTGCTTCTGTCTGGTTCTTAGGGTCGAAGAGTGAGGGCCAGGAGTTGTTAATACATATTGCCATTTACACAAATGGTACAAACACAGAAGCCCCCAGAAAATGGTCTTTTACAACCCTTGATGCCATTTCCACCACCTGCCTGTCAGTTTGTCATCCTGTGGTAGCTTGCATGTTACTGTGGTGCTAGAAGCTATGACACCAGTATTTCAAATACCAGCAAGTTCACCCATGGTGGACAGGTTTCAGCAAAGCTTTCAGACTAAAACAGACTAGGTAGAAAGGCCTGGTGATCAACTTCTGAAAATTAACCAAAGAAAACCTTATGGATCACAACATAATATTGTCCTATAGTGTGCTGAGAGATGGGACCCCTAAGTTGGAAGGCACTCAAAATTTACAGTAGACACAACAATGGACTCGTGCATACCAACGATTTGACTGGACAACGTTTTGTTCTGTGGTACTTGGGGTTGCCACAAGTCAGAACAACTAGATGGCAGCTAACAGCAATAACAACATACCAAAACGAAACCTGTTGCCGTTTAGTCGATTCCCACTCATAGGAACCCTATAGGACAGAGCAGAACTGCCCCAGAGAGTTTCCAAGGAGCACCTGGTAGATTCGAACTGCCAAAGCACTTTTGGTTAGCAGCCATAGCACTTAACCACTACACCAACAGGGTTTCCAATAACAACAAATGCCATTTAAATAGTTAGAATTTCACAGTGTGATAAAAAGGGTTATTGCTAAATAAAGTTCATCATCATTCTGCATGTTAAACCTAATTCTGCTAGCTCTCTCTTCAGTACAGAATGCGAGTCATAGGCTTAGAGATTTTACCCCAAAAAACGTTGTAGTAGCTGTGGTTGCAGTTGTGATGGTTGTCATTTTTGTCTGGCACCTACTTATAAGGCAGCTCTAAAAGATTCTATCTTGGGACTAAATTTCAAATTATGAAAACACTTTGAGTTGTCCCAACACCCTAATTCTAAGTTAGCTCTGAATTTTAGGTAGAGTCTAAAGAGGCCTAAACTTAAGTGTACGTGCACAAGAAAATTGACACTATATTACATAGTTATCAATTCAGTTTTCAAAAACCTGATCCCTAGAACTTTGTCAGGTCTCTGGATGTATTATTATTATTTTTTCCTTGCAATCTACTAAACAGGGAGGAAGTAGAAGATTCTGAATAAGTGAAAAGGACGACGGGGATGAAGAAGGGAGGGAGTATCTAGACAAACTGGTTCAGCATCATTAGGGACTTACTTCTTTTTTCCCTCAGAAAGATTTCTATTATTAACTTCCAACCAATCTTACATACCCTGCTCTTTTTCTCCCTGAAACAGTTTAGGGTAGTAGGAGTCCGTGGGTAGTGCAAATGGTTAATGTTTGACTGCTAATTGAAAAAGTTGGTGGTTTTAATTTATCCAGAGGTGCCTTGGAAGAAAGGCCTGAAGATCTGCTTCAGAAAAGTTAACCTTTGAAAACCCTTTGGAGCACAGTTCTACGCTGATACGCACAATTTCACCATGTGTTGGAGTGGACTCTATGGAAACTGGTTAAAAAGTGCCAACTCCCGTAGTTTTACAGCTTTTTATATACTTGAGCACTCCGAACCCCTGCCCCCAGGTCTCTGCCTCATGGTAAATACTAGTTACAAATCATTTTGCCTTTTTTTAAAAATATACTTAAAGGACTTGTGAATTCTAGCCAAAAGTCTGTCCAGATTGTATATTACCAGATTAATTCAGACCTCCCTACAAAGGCCTGTCTCTGAAATGGATATTTGCTTAATATTAAATTAACTATTTTAGTGAATTTATTTGCTGCAGGATTAACAGGATATTTTGTCTATGGCTCCCATTCTCTCAGGGAGTGGTAATTTACAAAGTAGCATATTTGAGGTCTATTAGAGTGAGATGGAGAATTTAGAATAGTTAAAAATTGAGGCAAATGTGGATGTTACAGCTCTGATAAACCCCTTCCCTTTTCAGTCCTTACCTCCCACACCTTCCCCTCTCCCAAAATAACCCAGACTATTTGCATAACATTAGGACTGTGATAAATCTCTGCCCATAAGAAGAGGTTGCTCTGGTTTTCAAAAATTTCTAGGATTCTGAAGAAGCCTTTAGTTCCAACATGAAGAGGAGTTTAAGAGAAGGCAACCAGGTAGCCACCATTTCAACCCAAGTAACTCTGCTTCCCTTGGACAATGCTGAATTTTACTTGAGTCTTGTAAACCTAGAAAACAACAGAGATTCAGAAGTCTCCCTACCATTTGTGTTCTGGAAAACAGCTTACTACAAAGAACCCATTGCAGTCAAGTAAAACTGCCCCATAGGTTTTCCAAGGAGCAGCTGGTGGATTTGAACTGCCAACCTTTTGGTTAGTAGCTGAGCTCTTAACTGCTGCACCACCATGACTCCATACAAAGAACCACCCTTCCCCATATGACATAGTAAGATCCATTGTTGGCTCCTTGTTTACTGATGATAAGGCCAGAACAGACCCTCCGAATGTCCATTCTTTGCCTCTTAAATGGTTAGCCCACTGTTTGTCCCCACTGATCAATCGGTACAAAATGCTTGTTAACCAAACTTTGGTTAAGTTTCCCTCTATCACCAATGTCTCTGAATTTTGGCCCACCCTCAGCCTGAGCCAATATACCAAACAAACAAACAAACAAACAAAAAAAAACCACTGCCATCAAGTCGATTCCAACTCAGAATGACCCTACAGGACAGTAGAATTGCGCCATTGGAAGCAGACTGCCACATCTTTCTCCCATGGAGGCTGGTGGGTTTAAATGGCCAACCTTTCTATTAGCAGCTGAGTGCTTAACCACTTCGCCAACAGGGGTCTTTATCCAATATACAACTCCCCTTTAATAATCACTTCCCTTCGCCCCAAGTAATAGGCCTCAGTGTAAAACATTAGCTGATATACTGTCTGATCATGCCACCTTTTCATCTCATTTCCCCACTCTTGGTTCTGTCTAGTCTTATCTATTCCTCTCTGTGTAAAAGAAAAACATGTTTTACCTGTCTCTTGAGACACTTGGTCAGAGTGTTTTCCCTATTGCAATTATCCCTTTCCCCACATTTTGAATAAAGTCTCTCCTTACTAAATCCAGATTTGTTGTTTATATGACAACTCTTTTTTACACGTTGAGCTTCCTTAAATTTTCATTTACTTGTTTTTGAAAAAAACAAAACAAAATGAAAAAAAAAAGACTCCATGGCAAGAACAAACTGTCTAGAATATGTTTTTGTGAAAAAATTTGTTGAAGTTTAAATAAGGTAGTATTTTTGGTTCTAAAATCTAGTTTGTCTGACTTTTTATACCTTTAGTCATGTTTGTTTAAGAGTCACATCTTGCCATCTGAAAAGAATTTCTTAAGAATAAATTCGGAATGAATCACTGGGTGATAAATGAAGCCATTTTGCCTGATTCCAAGAATTGTTTCAAACTCCAAATAATGGAAAAGTTAATCACTATCAACTTTAGAAAGAAAGTTAGTTCATTAGTGATTTTAAATTCACATTAATTTGAAAGTATGTTAATGTAATTTTCTATTTTGAAAAGAGGGTCTACAGAAAAGCACTAAATTGGAGAAAATCATAAAATTGAATTACCAATTACCAGAATAAGATACTCATCCTAAAGGCAAAAAATATATTCTAAATATAATAATAGAAGCAGAACTTTGATTCCTTTTGTTGTTATTAACTGCTGTCAATTTGGCTCTGACTCATGGCAACCCCATGCACAATGGAGCACAATGCTACCTGGTCCTACACCATCCCCATGATCAGTTGGGGACCAAATGGTAGTGACCCATAGAGTTTTCACTGGTTGATTTTTGGAAGTAGATTGCCAGATCTTTCTTCCTAGTCCATCTTAGTTTCAAGCTCTGCTGAAACCTGTTCAGCAACATAGCAACGCACACACATCCACTCACAGATGGATGTTGGCTACACAGGAGGTGCATCGGTCAGGAATCTAACCTGGGACTACCACATGGAAGGTTAGAATTCTACCACTGAAACACCACTGCCCCTTACTTGTTTCCTAGTTAACTAATTTTTATTTTTAATTATTGTTTGTACAGAAGTTCCACCTATCTATACTTGAAAGAATTTCCTTAGCAATTCTGAACCTAAGAAAATTCATCCTTCCAAATTCAGGGATGAGAAAGTAAGAAACTCAGCATCCTTTTTAGACCTGCAAACTTACCAGTTTGTCTTACTATGAGGTCTTGCATGTTGCTGTGATGCTAGAAGCTATGCCATTGATATTCAAATATCAGCAGGGTCACCCATGGCTGACAGGTTTCAGCTAAGCTTCCAGACTAAGACAGACTAGGAAGAAGGACCCAGTGGCCTACTTCTGAAAAGAATTAGCCAGTGAAAACCTTATGAATAGCAGCAGAACATTGTCTGATACAGTGGCAGAAGATGAGCCCCTCAGAATATGAGGCACTCAGAATATGACTGGGGAAGAGCTGCCTCCTCAAAGTAGAGTCAACTTTAATGACATGGATGGAGTCAAGCTTTCAGAACCTTCATTTGCTAATGTGGCACAACCCAAAATGAGAAGAAACAGCTGGAAACAGCCATTAATAATTGGAACCTGGAATGTACCAAATACGAATCTAAGAAAATTGGAAATTGTCAGAAATGAAATGGAACGCATAACCATCAATATCCTAGACATTAGTGAGCTGAAATGGACTGGCATTGGCTATTTTGAATCAGACAATTGTATGGTCTACTATGCAGGGAATGACAACTTGAAGAGAAATGGCCTTGTGCTCATTATCAAAAAGAACATTTCAAGATCTATCCTGAAGTACAACGTTGTCAGCATAGGATAATATCCATATGCCTACAAGGAAGGTCAGTTAATATGACTTTTATTCAAATTTATGCACCAACAACTAAGGCCAAATGAAGAAATTGAAGATTTTTACCAAATTCTTCAGTATGAAATTGATCAAATAGGCAATCACGAAACACTGATAATTACTGGTGATCGGAATGTGAAAGTTGGAAACAAAGAAGAAGGGTTGGTAATTGGAAAATATGGCCTTGCTGATAGAAATGATACTGGAGATGGCACGATAGAATTTCAAGACCAACAACTTCTTCATTGCAAATACCTTTTTTAAACAATGTAAACCACGACTAGACACATGGACCTCGCCAGACGGAATACACAGGAGTCAAATCCACTACATCTCCACTGTATCTGTGGAAAGAGATGTTGGAAAGTTCAATATAATCAGTCAGAACAAGACCGGTGCTGACTTCGGAACACATCATTAATTGCTCATATGAAAGTTCAACTTGAAACTGAACAAAATTAGAACAAGTCCACAGGAGCCAAAGTACGACCTTGAGTATAACCCACCTGAGTTTAGAGACCATATCAAGAGTAGATTTGACGCATTGAACACTAATGAACAAAGACCAGATGAAGTTGTGGAATAACATCAAGGACAAGATACATGAAGAAAGTAAGAGGTCATTAAAAAGATAGGAAAGAAAGAAAAGACCAAAATGGATGTCAGAAGAGACTCTGAAACTTGCTCTTGAACACTGAGTAGCTAAAGTGAAAGGAAGAAATGACTAAGTTGAATTGCTGAGCAGAAGATTTCAAATGGTGGCTCAAGAAGACAAAGTAAAATATTATAATGATATGTGCAAAGACCTGGAATAAGAAAACCAAAAAGGAAGAACATGCTCTGCATTTCTCAAACTGAAAAAACTGAAGAAAAAAATCAAGCCTCAAATTGCAATATTGAAGGATTCTACAGGGAAAATGCAGAAAGGAAAATCAAAATCCAAAAATGTCATCATACAATAGCTATTGTCAATATTTGGTTTATTTCCTTTTCTAAGTTGTTTAACTATGTACATATGTTGAGACGCATATATGAACATAAACATAATTTTTGAGTTAATTGTGCTTTAATGAAAATGTGCTGAACTAACCCATTAATGTGAAAATTGTTGTCAGTAACATTACTACTTTGTTCCATATCTCATTGAACATGGAAGATTCATTCCTGAAAAATACTTTACAGAGAAGAAATACATCTTTCTGGTATTCTATGCTTTCAGCCAAGATCCATATGACATCAGCAATGATAGCCCTGGTTGCATGTCCTTTTCTGAATCTGATTTGAATTTTCTAGCAATTCCCCGTCGATGTACTGAAGAAATTGTTTCTGAATTATCTTTAGCAATATTTTACTTGCATGTGATATTAATGATATTGTTTGATAATTCCACATTCTGTTGGATCACCTTTCTTTTCAATGGGCACAAATATGAATCTCTTCCAGTTGGTTGGCCAGTAGTATATGAATACCTATACACTAGTGTCCTTATAAGTAAGAGGAAGTGTAGCCCCAAAGAGATTTGCAAAGTGACTGAAAGTTGGTGCTTGTGTTTTATTTCCTTCAAGTACAGTCTTACTTAGCTCATGCTCTTTAGAATTTTTGCCACTGCTTCAAATCCCATAGGACTTTATTTTCTTTGTGGTCATCAGAGTGATCATCTGAATGTTTGGCAAAATTATAAAGTGTCTCAGGAGCCCTGGTGGTGCAAACACTTAAGTGCTCAGCTGTTAACTGAAAGGTTGGTAGTTCAAACCCGCACCTTGGAGCCATGGGAGAAAGACCTGGAGATCTGCTCAGCACCTAACAACAGCCCATGAAGTGTCCCATGCCTTGTTAGGACTTAGGGTAGATGTTAAAATCTTTATGGAACACGATAGTCATCACCAAGGGAGGAAGAAAAGAAGACAGGAATTAAATGAATTTGAGTAAACCACTCAAGGTCACAGAGCAAAATTGAGTCTGGATCTCCAGTATCCCAAAACCAAAGTGTGTGCACTTTTCACTTTTCCATGTTACCTCTCATACAGGAAAAGCCAAAGTCTCCTGTTTGAAGGCACATCTGCCTATGTGCTAAGCCAAGTATCATTATCGTTAGGTGCTGTCCAGTCTGCTCCGACTCATGGTGACCCTATATACAACAGAAGGAAACACTGCCTGATCCTTCACCATCCATACAGTCATTGCTATGTTTGAGTCCATTGTTGCAGCCACTGTGTCAATCCATCTTGTCAAGGGTCTTCCTCTTTTTCACTCACCCTCTACTTTACCAAGCATGATGTCCTACTCCAGGAACTGGTCCCTCCTGATAAACATGTCCAAAGTACATGAAATGAAGTCACGCCATCCTCACTTCTAAGGAGCAGTCTGGCTGTACTTCTTTCAAAACAGATGTGTTCGTTCTTCTGGCAGTATATGCCATATTTAATATTCTTCATCAACACAATAATTGAAAGACATCAGATCTTCTTTGGTCTTCCTTATTCATTGTCCTGCTTTCACATGCACATGAGGTGATTGAAAAGACCATGACTTGGATCAGGCGCAGCTTAGTTCTGTAAGTTACATTTTTGTTTAACACTTTAAAGAGGTGTCTTGCAGAAGATTTGCCAAATGTAATGTGTCTTTGTTTTCTTGACTGCTGCTTCCAGGGATGTTGATTATGGATCCATGTAAAATCCTTGACAACTTCAATATTTTCTCCATTTATCTTGATGTTGCTTACTGGTCCAGTTGTGACGATTTTTGTTTTCTTTATGTTGAGCTGTAATCCATACTGAAGGCTGTAGCCTTTGATCTTCATCAGTAAGTACTTCAAGTCCTCTCTGCTTTCAGCAAGCAAGGTTGTGTCATCGGCATATTGCAGATTGTTAATGAGTTTTCCTCCAGTCTTGATGCTGTGTTCTTTTTCATGTAGTCCAGCTTCTCAGATTATTTGCTCAGCATGCAGATTGAGTTAAGTATGGTGAAAGGATGCAACCTTCACACACATCTTTCCTGATTTTAAATCAGGCAGTATACCCTTGTTCTATTTGAATGACTGCCTGTTGATTGATATACAGGTTCCTCATGAGGACAATTAAGTGTTCTGGAATTCTCATTCACTGCAATGGTATTCATAATTCGTCATGATCCATACAGTTGAATGCCTTTGCATAGTCAATAAAACACAAGTAAACATCATTTTGGTATTCTCTACTTTCAGCCAAGATCCATTTGACATCAGCAATAATATCCCTTGTTCCACATTCTCTTCTGAATCTGGCTTAATTTCTGACAGTTCCCTGTTGATGTACTGAAGTATCATTTTTTTAAAAATTATTTTAAGCAATATTTTACTTTCATGTGATATTAATAATGTTCGATAATTTCTGTATTCTGTTGTATCACCTTTCTTTTGAATGGGCACAAATATGGATCTCTTCCAATTGGTTGGCCAGGTAGCTGTCTTCCAAATTTCTTGACATAGAAAGTGAGTGCTTCCAGCATTGCAACCATTTGTTGAAACAACTCAATTGGTATTCTGTCAATTCCTGCAACCTTGTTTTTTGCCAATGCCTTTGGTGCCGCTTGGACTTCTTCCTTCATTACCATTGGTTCCTGATCATATGCTACCTCCTGAAATGGCTGAACATTGACCATGTCTTTTTGGTACAATGCTTCTGTATTCCTTCCATCTTCTTTTCATACTTCCTGTGTCATTTAATATTATACCAACAGGATCCTTCATTACTGCAATTCAAGACTTGAATTGTTCTTCAGTTCTTTCAGCTTGAGAAATAAATGTCCAGCATGTTCTTTCCTTTTGGTTTTCTAACTCTAGATCTTTGCAGGTTTCGTTATAATACTTTACTTTGTCTTCTTGCACCACCTTTTGAAATCTCTGCGTCTCTTTTACTTTATCACTTCTTCTATTGGCTTTAACTACTCTACGTTCAAGAGCAAGTTTCAGAGTCTTTTCTGAAATCTTTTTTTGTTTTTTTAATTTCTTTCCTGTCTTTTTAATGAACTTTTGTTTTCTTCATGTATGATGTCATCCCACAATTTGCCTGGTCTTCGGTCTTCAGTGTTCCATATGTCAAATCTATTTTTGATATGATTTCTAAATTCAGGTGGGATATTCTTAAGGTTGTACTTTGGTTCTTGTGGACTTGTTTTAATTTTCTTAAGCTTCAACTTGAACTTGCTTAGGAGTAATTGATGATCTGTTCTGCAGTGTGCCCCTGGCCTTGTCCTGCTTGATAATATTGAGCTACTCCATCATCTCTTTCCACAGATGTATGCGATTTGATTCCTGTGTATTCCTTCTGGTGATGTCCACTTGTATAGTCACTGTCATGGATTGAATTGTGCCCCCCAAAAATATCTGTCAACTTGGCTGGGACATGACTTCTAGTATTGTATGATTGTGTAATCTTATGTGATTTCCTTATGTGTTGTAAACTCTATCAGGATGATGAGGTTATATGTGATCTCCTTATGTGTTGCAAATTCTATCACTGTAATGAGGTTATACTGATGAGGTTTACAAGATTAGATAGTGTCTTAATCCAATCTCTTTTAAGATATAAAAGGAAAGGGAAGCAAGCAGAGAATTGGGGACCTCATACCACCGACAAAGAAACACCAGGAGCAGAGCACATCCTTTGGACCCTAGTTTCCTGCGTAGATAAGCTTCTAGTCCAGGGGAATACTGATGACAACAGGGGCCTTCCTCCAGAGCCAACAGAGAAGAGAAAGCCTTCCCTTGGAGCTGACACCCTGAATTTGGACTTCCAGCCTACTAGACTGTGAGAGAATAAACTTTCTCTTTGTTAAAGCCATCAACTTGTGGTAGTTCTGTTGGAGCAGCACTAGATGACCAAGACAGAATTTGGCACCAAGAGAGTGGGGTTTTGCTCTAACAGATACCTAAAACGTGGAATCGGTTTTGAAACTGTGAATGGATAGAAGTGTGGCAGCGGGAAAGGACCAGCAGTGGCAGAGGAACCTGCAGCAGCAGAACCAGGAAACCAGTGTGAGACGGCGCTGGAGCCGACCCACAGAGCGAGAGAGCTGAGTGCCTATGTGCAGGAGGCTTCCTGGTGGACTGGAGTGCCTCCAGGCACTTAACTGGTGGAGCTAGCAAGCTTTGGAACACTTGCCCCAGCAGGGCAGATGCGGGTGTGAGGCCTGAGGGCCGAGAAGCTACAGGAAGCAGAAGCTGAAGAGACAAGGAACACAAGAAGCCGAGCTGCCTCAGTCTCAAAAGGTATGGCCGTGTCCCCTGGGATTTCAAAGGGTGGAGCCATGACCTCTGGTTTTTCTAAGGGTGGAGTTGTTACTCCGATGGACTAGGAGAATGGTGCGGTGCGCCTAAAGGAGAGGGAGCAGAGTTGCCGTCCCAGTGGGCCTGGAAGGCGGAGCTGAAGCCCAAGGCTGAGGGGTCTCCACTCAGAATCCAGAGACTGTGGCCAATACCTAGAGTCTGGAGGGCAGGGGTATGGTGTGAAAGGTCTCAGAGAATAGAAGATTATTTTCAAAGCCTTGAGGGCTAATGTAATGTGTTCTGCTGACTTGCTTGGTGCCTGTTATCCCTTCTTCTTCTCCAGCTTCTCCCATTTGTAATGGAAATGTCTAGCTTATGCTTGTTCTGCCATTGTACCTTTGGAAGCAGATAACATATTCTAGACTTCACAGATGAAGAGGAATTTTTGGATTTTGGACTTGGAGTTAAGACTTTTGCTATGATATGATGGGATAGATATGTTTTCCATGTTGCAACGATGTGATTTTTTGGGGGGTCAAAGGGTGGAATGTCATGGTTTGAATTATGTCCCCCCAAAAATGTGCGCATCAATTTGGCTAGGCCATGATTCCCAGAATTGTGTGGTTGGCCTCCATTTTGTGATTGTAATTTTATGTTAAAGAGGATTCGGGTGGGATTGTAACACCACCTTTACCCAGGTCACATCCCTGATCCACTGTAAAGGGAGTTTCCCTAGGGTGTGGCCTGCACCACCTTTTACCTTACAAGAGATAAAAGGAAAGGGAAGCAAGCAGACAACTGGGGACCTCATACCACCAAGAAAGAAACACCAGGAGCAGAGCGCATCCTTTGGACCCTAGGTTCCTGCGCAGAGAAGCTCCCAGTCCAGGGGAATACTGATGACAATGAGGACCTTCCTCCAGAGCCAACAGAGAAGAGAAAGCCTTCTCCTGGAGCTGACACCCTGAATTTGGACTTCCAACCTACTAGACTGTGAGAGAATAAATTTTCTCTTTGTTAAAGCCATCCACTCGCGGTAGTTCTGTTGGAGCAGCACTAGATGACTAACACAGTCACCAAGTATGTTGTTGAAAAAAAGACATTTCCAACGAATAATTTGTTGATCTTGCAAAATTCTATCATGTGATCTCTGACATCATTTCTATCACCAATGC
The DNA here is from genome assembly GCA_030035585.1 of Dugong dugon. Lineage (NCBI taxonomy): Eukaryota > Metazoa > Chordata > Mammalia > Sirenia > Dugongidae > Dugong > Dugong dugon. The sequence continues at coordinate 51,769,768 of CM057465.1, forward strand.
CATATTATTCAACTACCAATCCTTCTTCTTTGTTTCCAACTTTCACATTCCAATCACCAGCAATTATCAGTGCATCATGGTTGCATGTTTGATAAACTTCAGATTGCAGAAGTTGGTAAAAATCTTCAGTTTCTTCCTCTTTGGCTTTAATGATTGGTGCATAAGCCTGAATAATAGTAGTATTAACTGATCTTCCTTGTAGGCTTATGGATATTATCCTGTCACTGACAGCTCTGTACTTCAGCATAGATCTTGAAATGTTTTTTTTGGTGATGAATGCAACACCATTCCTCTTCAATTTGTCATTCCCATCATAATAGATCTTATGAATGTCTGATTGAAATTGGTCAATACCAGTCCATTTCAGCCCATTAATGCCTAGGACATCGATCTTTATGTGTTCCATGTCAATTTTTTTGATGACTTCTAATTTTCCTAGATTCATACTTCATTCATTCCATGTTCCAATTCTTAATGGATATTTGCAACAGTTTCTTCTCATTTTGAGTCATGCCTGAACATCCCTAAAACTTTACTCCATCCAGGTCACTAAGGTAGACTCTACTTTGAGGAGGCAGCTCTTTCCCAGTTGTATTTTGAGTGCTGTCCAACCTGAGGGGTTCATTTTCTGGCACTGTATCAGACAATGTTTCACAGCTATTCACAAGGTTTTCATTGGGCCAGTATTTTTATAAGTAGATTGCCAGATCCTTCTTCCTAGTCTGTCTTAGTCTGGAAGCTCTGCCTTAACCTGTCCACCATGGGTGTCCCTGCTGGTATTTGAAATGCTGGGTGGCATAGTTCCAGCATAACATCAGCACACAAGCCACCACAGTATGACAGACCAGTGGGGGTAAACCAAATAGAGTTAATTTATCATAAACTTACATCTAAATGTACGTTCCAGAAGCTTGTATATTACTTCAGAAAAATGTGACCAATATTTTCTAGCTGTCTTTACAATAGACTTCACATATTTTAGAGCCACAGATGTTTCAACTGGTATTATATGACTACTGAAAATGAAATGACGTTCCCTTATTTTTTTTAGGTTATATTACTAGCACTATATTGAATAGTCAGAAGCGACAGAAAGTTTTAATTTATCTCCTATGTACCAAACACAAAAAGAATGCTTCTGCAACACAGAACATTTCTGTCAGAGATTGCTATGCACAAGTGACTATTCTGCTTCATTTCTTATTTGCCTGATAAATCTTATTTGACAGCTCTTTGTACTCAGACTAAATTAGAAATGTTTACTTCCCTCTTTCCTTTATTTACATAAAGTACAATCTACCATTAATTTACCTTTGGTTCTTCCCTCTCAGATATAGATTTCAACTGAAATTAAACTTTAAGCTAGAAAAAAAAAATCACATTTTTATTATGATCTGAAAAGGCCATATTAATATTTTTTTCCTGATCGATATGATTTTGAAAGAAAAGAACCACAAAAAATGCTGGTTAGAAAGAAGATGTGAAGAATTATGAAATTAAATTCCTATTCCAAAACTTTCTTGCAAAATCACCACTTAATGTAACAGTGGATTGAGATTGATAAGAATGAAAATTTATTATAAGTTAATGCTAGTTGATAAGCGATATATTTTCCTTCTTTTCCTTGATTTCTGTTTCTGGCCACCACTGATATTCTCCCCTGTTCCCAGCCCCACCCACAACAATCCTTTAGAAAAGTTCAGACACTAACTTGTAGCCTATGGAAGCATTTCTCTCCTGTGTTATCCTGGAGAGTGGGGAGAAGCGACGTGAAAAATCTGTCAAATGCAATAGGCATTTCCAAATGTAATTGCTAGAAAAAGTTTCATGAAGAATTACGACATTTGAATTCACAGTTAATTTTTCTAAAAGTCAGTGTTTTCCAGATCTGCTTGCCACTGTGAAGGACAGTTCGTCAAAACAATATATCAATTTTCTTTGTTTTCTTAAAATATTGGCGGTTCATTCTGTGTAAGGGTTTAATCAGATTTTTAAAAAACATTTGTAATTAATACATAAATTATAAAATCCCATTTAATATACTCATAGCATAATTTTATGACCAAATAAAGTTATTTACATCCTTTATGTTTTTAAATTAATAGATATTTTATATCTGTAAAACGTTTTAAAATGTAACAAATAGAATAACTTATTACTTCCAGAAATTTGCTTTATAAAATACTTCTGTTGCCTCTTGTGATAATTAATATTATGTGTCAACTTGGCTAGACTATGGTGACCCATCGTTTGGAAAACACTAGTCTGGATAGTCGGCCTCAAGTAAAGCAGATTACCTTCCATAACCTGAGTAGGCCTCATTCAATTAGCTAAAGACCTCAAGAGCAAAAAGAGAGTTTTCCTGTAGTTTGTCCTGCTTCCAGACTATGAATAGATATTTTGCTGGATTACTCTTACTCTTCATTCTTCTTTTTGTCTGTCTTGGGACTTGTGACTTGCCAACCCCCAAAATCACGTTAACCAACTGCTTGAAATAAATAAATCTCTCTCTTGTCTATCTATCTATCATCTGATTACCAGTTCTGTTAGTCTAGAAAACCCTAAGATACCCCTTCATACCAGTTTTATAAGCTGGAGAAAGTTTACATCTATAAAGATGTAGTTAAAAAATAAAAATAATGGAAAGTAAACTGATAACAGTTTAATACTTGATAATTTACAAAACAATTTCACATGTGTTTTAGTCTCTTCACTACAATGTGCGATGCACTGTGATGAGCAATGAGTTTGCAAACATATTAGGATCTAATCCTTACCTCTGTCAGGAGATCGAGGCCTAGTGAAGGAGACGTACTAGGCCTTATGATTTTCATAATCTCAGCCCACCTCACAAATCTACACACCAATCTTTTTACATCATCCTAATTTTTTAAAGAAGGCTTGATTGACAGCTTTTTGCTCTACGAGGCTTCCACTGATTCTTGGAAAAGTCTCACGTAGAGAGAGAACAGTTTTTGCTTTGGCGTAAAATCTTAACCAGGAATTGATTTGAAGCCATATTTTTGGCTAATAAATACATGTATATTTGTTTAAAAAGTATGCTATGCTTATATAAAAAAAACTTTTCAATAATAATCTAATAATAATATAAATAACACATATAGAGCTCTTAATATGTGCCAGGAACAACTATCCTATAAGATACTAACTATCATTAATGTTATATGTAAATCTATTGAGGCCTCAAGCGGCTAAGTGAATTTTGAACACAAAATACTTAACCCCAAAATTCATACCTTTAGTAATTACAATACACTGCCTCCCCCAAGAGCTGAGAAACTTATCCAGAGTATATGGATTCAGAGTCCTGGCATCCTCTATTATTAGCAGTATGTGTTGTTCTTGTCAGGTGCTGTACAGTCAATTTTGGATTCATAGCCACTCCATGAGACAGAGTAGAACTGCCCCATTGGGTTTTGTAGGCTGTAATCTTTATGGAAGCAGGTTGCCAGGTCTTTCAGAGAGGCCACTGGGTGTGTTTAAATGGCCAACCTTTCAGTCAACAGCCAAGCACTTAACCATTTTGTCATCATGGCTCCTTATTAGCAATACTCACTCCATAAAACCAAATTAATTTTTAACTGATTAATCAAGTAGAAAACTCCCTTTCTCTTTATACCAATTCTTTTCTAAGCCACCATCCCTTGTCTTTTCTTACTTTCAAACAAGTTTATGGAAACACTGCTGTGTATTTCCTATTCCCTGGTGGTGCAGTGGTTAAGAGCTTGGCTACTAGACAAAAGGTCAGCGGTTCAAATCCACCAGCTCTCCTTGGAAACCCCTACTCTGTTCTGTAGGGTCGCTATGAGTCAGAATCAACTCAGTGACAATGGGTTTGGTTTGGTTTTGGTTTCTCAGCATATATTTACTGCTTAACCATTAAAACTTGAATTTTGCTTTTACCACACTCCCAAACTATTGTGTTAAGATAAACCATGTCTTTGATTTTTCTAATATGGGCCTCTCTTTCTTTTTTTCAACCATCAACATAACTGTAAAACTTAGCTCTTTTTTCTACAGCAAGTCCTCTTCCTTTTTTTTTTTTTTTTAGTTGTTGTAAAAATATATATAACACAACATTTGCCAATCGACATTATTCACATGTGCAATTCATTGACAGGAGTTACATCAATCATGTTTTGCAACCATCACCAATATCCATTGCCAGATTTTCCATCACCATAAACAAAAACTCAGTGCTTCCTAAACCATGCTTCCCCCTCTACCCTTCCCTCCCACCCCTGGTAACCACTAATAAACTTTGATCTCTATATATTTGCCTATTCTAGGTGTTTTATACAATCACTTGTCATACAATATCTATCTTTTTGTGACTGACTTATTTCACTCAGTATAATGCTGTCAAGATTCATTCATGATGTAGCATGTATCATGATTTAATTTCTCTTTATGGCTGAGTAACATTCCTTTGGGTATGTATACCACAGTTAGTTTATCCATTAATTTGTTGATGAGCATTTAGGTTGTTTCCACCTTCTTGAAATTGTGAGTATTACTACAGTGAACATTGATATATATTATTTTTTTGCATTCCTGGGTCGTATGGTAGTTCCATGTTTAACTTTTTGAGGAACCTTCAAATTGTTTTCCACAGTGGCTGTATAATTTTGCATTCCCACCAGCAATGGACAAGGGTTCCAATTGCTCTTTATCCTCATGAACATTTGTTATTTTCCTTTTTTCTTTATCTTAACCATCCTAGTGGTACTGAAGTGGTGTCTCATGGTGGTTTTGATTTGCATCTCCCTAATGGCTAATGAAGTTGAGCATCTTCATATGTGTTTGTTGGCCATCTGTATATCCCCTTTGGTTAAATTCATATTCAAGTCCTTTGTCCATTTTTTAAAAAAAATTTCTTATTGTACTTTAGATGGTCTTTAGAAAAATAGTTTCTCATTAAACAGTTAGTATACATACTTTCAAACCCACTACATGTCAACACTCTCCATTCTCAACCTTGGGTTCCCTATTACCAATTTTTCTGTCCTCTCCTGCCTTCTAGTCCTTGTCCCTGGGCTGTTGTGCCCCATTAGTCTTATTTTGTTTTATGAGGCTGTCTAATCTTTGGCTAAAGCGTGAACCTTGGGAGTGACTTCATTACTGAGCTAAAAGGGGATCCGGGGGCCATTCTCTTGGGGTTTCCCCAGTCTCTGTTGTGCCAGTAAGTCTGGTCTTTTTTTGTGAGTTAGAATTTTGTTCTAGATTTTTCTCCAGCTCTGTCCAGGAATCTCTATTGTGATACCTGTCAGAGCAGCCAGTGAGCGGTGGTAGCCAGGCACCATCTAGTTGCACTGGACTCAGTCTGCTGGAGGCCATAGTACATAGTCCTTTGGACTAATCTTTCCCTTGTATCTTGTTTTCTTCATTCTCTCTTGCTCCCAAAGGAGTGAGACCAGTGGAGTATCATGGATGGCCGCTCACAGGCTTTTAAGACCCCAGACACTACTCACCAAGGTAGAATGTAGAACATTTTCTTTATAAACTGTGTTATGCCAGTTGAGCTAGAGGTTCCCCAAGACCATGGTCCGCAAAGCCCTCCACCCAGAAATTCAGTCCCTCAGGGAGTTTGGATGTGTCTATGGAGCTTCCATGACCTTACTTTGTACAAGTTGGGCTGGTCCCCAGTATTGTGTACTATCTTACCCTTCACCAAAGTTACCATTTATCTATTGTCTATTTAGCATTCCCCCCACCCTCTCATCCCTCGTAACCATCAAAGATTGTTTCTTTTTGTGTGTAAAAGTTTTCATGATTTTTTGCAGTAGTGGTCTCATACAATATTTGTCCTTTTGTGATTGACATTTCACTCAGCATAATGTCCTCCAGTTTCATCCATGTTATGAGATACTTCACAGATTCATCATTGTTCTTTACCATTGCATAATACTCCATTGTGTGTAAGTACCATAGTTTGCTTATCCATTCATCTGTTGATCGGCATGTAGGTTGTTTCCATCTTTTTGCTATTGTGAACAATGCTGCCATGAACATAGGTGTGCATATGTCTATTCGTGTGACAACTCTTATTTCTCTAGGATATATTCCTAGGAGTGGGATTGCTGGATCCTATGGTATTTCTATTTCTAGCTTTCTAAGGAAGCACCATATCATTTTCCAAAACGGTTGTATCATTTTGCATTCCCACCAGCAGTGCATAAGTGTTCCAATCTCCCTGCAGCCTCTCCAACATTTGTTATTTCCAGTTTTTTGATTTGTGCCAGTAATTCCCGGGAGAGATGGTATTTCACTGTGGTTTTGATTTACATTTCTCTAATGGTTAGTGATCGTGAGCATTTCTTCATGTGTCTGTTGGCCCCTTGAGTGTCTTCTTTGGTGAAGTGTCTATTCATTTCCTTTGCCTATTTTTTAATTGGATTATTTGTCTTTTTGTTGTGGAGGTGTTGGATTTTCTCGTAGATATTAGAGTTTAGACCTTTGTCTGACTTGTAATGTTGAAATTTTTTTTTCCCCAGTCTGTAGGTTCTCTTTTTACTCTTTTGGTGAAGTCTTTAGATGAGCATAAGTGTTTAATTTTTAGAAGATCCCAGTTATCTAGCTTATCTTCTGGAGTTTGTGTGTTGTTGGTTATGGTTTGTATCCTGTTTATGCCGTGTATTTGTGTTAAGACCTCTAGCGCTGATCCTATTTTTTCTTCTATGAATTTTATGGTTTTTGGCTTTATATTTAGGTCTTTGATCCATTTTGAATTAGTTTTTGTATATGGTGGGAGGTATGCATCCTGTTTCATTTTTTTTCAGATGAACATCCAGTTTTGCCAGCTCCATTTGTTAAAAAGACTGTCTGTTCCCCATTTGATGGACTTTGGGCCCTTGTCGAAGATCAGGTGACCGTAGGTGGATGGATTTACATCTGGGTTCTCAATCTTGTTCCACTGGTCAACGTATTTGTCGTTGTACCAGTACCAGTCAGTTTTGACTACTATAGCTTTACAGTAGGTTCTGAGGTCAGGTAGTGTGAATCCTCCTACTTTATCCTTCTTCAATAGTGCTTTACTTATCCGGGGCCTCTACCCTTTCCATATAAAGTTAATGATCAGTTTTTCCATCTCTTTGAAGAATGTTGTTGGAATTTGGATTGGAGTTGCATTGTACTTGTAAATTGCTTTGGGTAGAATTGTCATTTTCACAAAGTTGAGTCTACCTATCCATGACCATGGTATGTTTTTCCATTTATGTAGACATCTTTTGGTTTCTTGCAGTAGTGTTTTGTAGTTTTCTTTGTACAGGTCTTTTACATCCCTGGTTAGATTTATTCCTTAACATTTTTTTTTTTTTAGTTTATTTTTTCCTGATTTCCTTTTCATCGTTCTCTTTATTGGTGTATAGGAATCCAAGCAATTTTTGTATGTTTATCTTGTATCCTGCTACTCTGCCAAATCTTTCTGTAAGTTCCATTAGTTTTCTCGTGGAGTCTCTTGGGTTTTCTATTTATAGTATCATATCATCTACAAATTGGTACTGTTTAACTCTTTATTACCAATTTGGATATCCTTCATTTCTTTTTTTTTGCATCACTGCTTTAGCTAGGACTTCCAGCACAGTGTTAAATGGGAGTAGTGATAAAGGTCATCCTTGTATTGTTCCTGTTCTCAGGGGGAATCTTTGCAGCCTCTCTTCATTAAGAATGATGTTGGCTATTGGCTTTGCATAGTTGCCCTTTTTTATGTTGAGAAATTTCTCTTCTATACATATTTTATTGAGAGTTTTTTCAGGACTTGTTGTTGGACTTTGTTGAATGCCTTTTCTGCTTCAATTGAGATGATCATGTGATTCTTTTCTTTCCTTTTATTTATGTGGCAGATTACGTTGATTGATTTTCTAACGTTGAACCATCCTTGTATACCTGTTATGAATCCGACTTGGTCATGGTGTATTATTTTTTTGATATGTTGCTGACTTCGATTGGCTAGAATTTTGTTGAGAATTTTTACATCTATATTCAAGACAGATATTGGTATATAATTTCCTTTTTTGTGGTGTCATTGCCTAGTTTTGGTATCAGGGTTATACTGGCTTCATAGACTGAATTCAGAAGTGTTGCTTCCTTTTCTATGTTCTGGAATAATTTGAGTAGTACTGGTGTAAGCTCTTCTCTGAATGTTTGGTAGAATTCTCCAGTGAAGATATCTGGGCCAAACTTTTCCATTTTTTGATTAGGTTGTTTGTCTTTCCCTTGTTAAGTAGTAGGAGTTGCTTATATATTCTAGATATTGAACCTTTCTTTTTTAAAAAAAAACAAAAACTCTCTTTTCTTTATTTCTATGACTACTTTTCTTTACTTGCCAATGTTCTTTCACAAGATTATTTGTTGAAGTCTCATCATCAAGCCGGTTGTCTTAAGGTCCTCCTTGTCTTTTCAGTTAACATGGCCTTTTAGAATGATTCCATCTTCTCTTATGACTTGAACCAAGTTAATGAATTCATATATATATTCCCAGTCTAAATCTTTTCCTGAGCATTAGAATCATATTTATAACTGTCAACCTGAAATCTTACCCAGATATCCCACAAGTCACTTGAAAATATATGTGTCCTAATTGCAGTCATTGTCTTCTCTGCCATACCCATCCTACTAATATACCATATCTTAGTAAATGATACCACCATCTACATAGACTGCATAGACTACTAAACTTTAACTCCTCTCTACAGCAATGTCATCAAATCCTGTCAATGCTACTTTAGAAATATCTCTAAGTGCAATGCTTTTTCATTATCACTGTTTACCTCCACTAGATGGATGATCTTAATTCTAAGTCATATCTAAATGAGATATACTGCTAACAGAAAGGTTGGCACCCAGAGGCACTTGGGAAGAATGGCCTGGCAATCTACTTCCAAAAAATATCAGCAATCAAAAATGTTATGGATTACAATTCTATTCTGATACTCATAAATTCACCAGGAGTCAGAATTGATTCCACAGATTGGTTTGATCTGACTTAAATTAATCTTAACTGTTTTTCTGGAGCCCTGGTTGCATAGTGGTTAAGAGCTTGGCTGCTAACCAAAATATTGGCAATTTCAATTAAAAAATGGGCAAAGAATATGAACAGACACTTCACCGAAGAAGACATTCAGCTGGCTAACAGACACAGAAGGAAATACTTGTGATCGTTAGCCATTAGAGAAATGCAAATCAAAACTATATTGAGATAGCATCTCACCCAACAAGCCTGACACTAAAATACAAAATACAAAATAACAAATGTTGGAGAGGTTGTGGGAAGATTGTAATACTTATTCACTGCTAGTAGGAATGTAAAATGATACAACCACGTTGGAAAATGATATAGCACTTCGTTAGAAAGCTAGAAATAGAAATTTCACACCATCCAGCAATCCCACTCCTAGGAATATACCCTAAAGAAATAAGAGCCATCACACAAGTAGACATATGCACACCCATGTTCATAGCAGCACTATTCACAGTAGCAAAAAAGATGGCAACAACCTAAATGCCCATCAACAGATAAATGAATAAACAAATTATGGTACATACACACAATGGAATACTATACAATGATAAAAAACAATGAAGAATCTGTGAAACATCTCACAATGTGGATGAATCTGGAGGACATTATGTTGAATGAAATAAGTCAGTTAAAAAAGGACAATATTGTATGAGACCACTATTATAAGAACTCAAGAAAGGGTTTACATATAGGAAAAAAGCATTCTTTGATGGTTACAAGAATAGGGAACGAGGGAGATGAGAAATCACTAACTAGATAGCAGACAAGCATCAGTTTGGTGAAGGGAAGGACAACACACAGTATTGGAGAAGTCAGCACAACTGGATCAAAGCAAAAGCGTGGAAGTTTCCTAGGCACATCCAAACGCTTTGAGGGACTGAGTAGCTGGGGCTGGAGCCTGGGGACCATAGTCTTAGAGGACGTCTAGGCCAATAAAGAAAATGTTTTACATCCCACTTTGGAGAGTAGCTTCTGGGGTCTTAAAAGCCTGTAAACAGCCACCTAAGATACAGCTATTGGTCCCACCCCATCCAGAGTAATGGAGAATGAAGAAAACCAAAGACACAAGGAAAACATCAGCCCAAAGGACTAAAGGACCACATGAGTCAGAGACTCCACCAGCCTGAAACCAGAAGAACTACATGGTGCCCAGCTACCAGCAACTACCACCCTGACAGGGCTCACAACACAGTCCCAGACAGGGTGGGAGAAAAATGTAGAACAGAATTTAAATCATGTAAAAAGACCAGACTTACTGGTTACAGAGACTGGAGGGACCCCCAAAACTATGTTCCCCAGAAGCTTTGATAACCCAGAGCTGAAACCATTCCTGAAGCCCACTTTTCAAAGATTAGAAAGGCCTATAAAACAAAAAACAACATACATGAGGAATGTGCTTCTTAGTTCAATCAAATATACAAGACCAAATGGGCAGCTCCTGTCCAAAAGCAGGACGAGAAGGCAGGAAAGGACAGGAACTGGATGAATGGACACAGGGAACATGGGGTGAAAAAAGGGAGCAAGATGTCACATTGTGGGGATTGCAACCAATGTCACAAAACAATATGTGTATAAATTTTTGAATGAGAAATTAACTTGACCTATAAACTTTCACCTAAAACTGAAAAAAATGATTGACAGTTTGAATCCCCCAGCCAGACCCTATGGGGCAGTTCTACTCTGTTCTACAGAGCTACTGTGAGCCAGAATCAACTCTATGGCAACAGGTTTGGTTTTTTATTCAGGTAACTGTTCTTCCATTCTTTTGTCAACTGTAGCTCAGCCCCCATTTCTGCTTGTTATCCTTGATCTTTGTTGCTGCCAGAATGATCATCTGCAAAAATGAATTTGTTACTGTTTTCTGCCAGTATCCTCACTGCTTACAAGATGAAGTTCATTCTTTTTATCAAATATTAATGCTCAGATAACTTTTTTTGGTGGTTAAAATTTCTCATAATTAAGTGAAAATTTGAGTCCAGGAATGGAAGTCTCTCAGAAAAACTTATTTTCCCATTTAATCTAAGCTTGAGAGAAGAAGCAGACTAAAAAGCACTTCCATAGGTGATCAATATTTAGATGACCTAAGGAAGTCTGTAAGCAATTTCGCTTATCTCCATCATTTGGGAAGTTTTATACCTATGCCTTACCTCCACTCCTCACTATCAACTCCTCTGAGATAGGGTTGAAATTTTTTTTAAGACTCCACAAGTAGGCATGGAAATCCCTCTATGGACAGCATGTATATTTATCTTTACAGAAGTCCCAGAGTCCTTCCTTCTGCCCCCTAGAGTGATGTTGGCTGTCAATCATCTTCTGAAAGCATAACATTATGTGCTTGAGTTCATTGCCCTAGACCTTTCAAAGACCTGTTATTGATGACTACTACCAGTTTATCTTAGAACCTTTGTATCAATCTTGAATAAGGAGTGTATTCATTGTATAAAATCTCAGCACAAAAAATGATCTACCTGGACTCCCACAGCCATACTCCAACTAAATCTTGAACTTCACCCCTATCCTATTACTGCAAACTAAACTTCTAATCGCATCAATTCACCTTAATCATCTTTGTGATAGAGTCTTTCTGTTGGGAAGACTTACTGCACTCTTTTGTTTCTTCAGTATTCTGTTACTATGTTTATTATTGCAAGTATTACATTGCATTTTAATTAGATGCTTCCATTTCTGTCTCCTAGCCTGGACTTTGAATGCCTGAAGGATAAGGGCTGTGTCCTTTACATGTCTTTATCTCTAGTGCGTAGCATAGTCCCTGGGCCACAGTACATATTTGCTATTAGTTCAGTGAAAAAAAAAAAAAAAAGAATTGTATTATTTAATACATGGAAAAAATAAAATGATGTTGTATGGCATGTTTATTATTATTCCATTTTGCAGCTAAACACATGTTCTATTTATAGATGGCTTTGCAGTGTTTAAAGTTCTTTCAAAAGCACTTGATATTCATAACCTCATTGTGAAGCAGACTGAGCTGATTTCATTTGTCTTATTTTAGAGATGAGGACATTGGTTTTCAGAGCAAAAGAGACTAACCTGAGATGATACAAAACTAGACCAAAACCCAGATCTTCTGACTTCATGAATAACAAAATTTAAAGTGACATTATAGTTTATGTTATTGTAAAAACAGTGTGGAGGCGGTGTCTGACCTCATCTAACTTTGCAAGGGGAAAGGAGAATCAAGATCAACAGCCCAAGGCTGATTCCCAAGAGGTGGAGGTCAGATATGCATTCTTTCTCTGTCATCTTTAGTAATTCTGACATCATCCATCCCTCCCACAGCACTCTACTTCTCTGCTGGGTTCTGCTATTCATTGCAATGGTCACACACAACTCACAGACCATGTTTACGATTGTGGGGTTTATTAAGGAAGTAACAGGTTACAATTTGGGCTTAGGAACACTCAACGATACAGTTCTTCCATCACAATATCCTCTTCCCAACCATGCTCACAGGCATGCCTCTCCTTGGCCCTAGGTCTCTCCCCAAAGGCATTCAGCTTTCTCTCTCCGTGGGACGGGAAGCTCAATGCACTGTTTCCTGCTGCCAAGTCTCTGCCGCCTGCCGGGTCTTTTCTGCCACAGCTTTTCACCATCTTCAGGGTTACAGCTTGCTCTCTCTCTCTCTCTCTCTGTCTCCTGCTGATGTTGAGTATCTTTTCATGAGTTTATTGTCCATTCTGATAAAAAGCAAAAAAAAAAATGTCTTGTGAACTATGTGTTCAAATAGTTTGCCCTTTTCTTAATTGGGTTGTTTGTCTTATTATTGCTTTTAAGAGTTCTTTAGATATTCTGGATGAAACCATGGCTAGATACGTGTTGTGCATTATTTTGTCTCAATCTTCGGCATGCCTTTTCATGTTCTTAATTGTATCTTTTGAAGAACATACATGTTTTATTTTAGTGAATTCCATTTTATCAAATGCTTTTTTAAAATATTTTGTGCTTTTTGCGTCCTGTTTAATAAGTGTGTGACTAACCAAATATCACAAAGATTTTCAACTTTTTTTTTTGTTTTTTAAGAAACTTAATAGCTTTAGTTTTTATTTTAAGGTTGTGATCCATTTCAAGTTCATTTCTGTATTTGGGGTAAAGTAAGGGTGTCGATTAATGTTATTCTTCCATACAGATGATCAGTTGTTCTAGCACTATTTGTTGAAGAGACTATTTTTTCCCTGTTGAATTACCTTGACATGTTTGTTAAAATCAATTCACCATATAAGTGTTGCCTAGCATTCATAATTTTTGAACCTTTTTTGTGATTTGACCTTACCAATCTGTTTGTCACATTGCTGCCACAGTGACCCAGAGAAAATACGAATATTATCATGCCACTCTCCTGTTTAAAATCCATCAATGGTTTCCCATTTTCAACAGAATAAATCTCAAACATATTCACACTGTCTAAAATATCTTTCACAATTTTGGCAGGTAGAGGGAGTCTTACCAAACATAAAAGCATATAATGTGTAAGGACCCAGGAGATTTTAAAAAGTATAGTAATTTTGGAAAACTCCAAGTACTTTTGTATTACTGTAATATATAGGCCATCAGACTTGATGTGTATTCAGTCATCCAATAAATATATTTCTCTATCCTTTTTCATTTGTAATTTTTTTTTTTTTTCAGTCTATTCCGTCTATTTATCCTTGCAGAGTTTTATCTTAGTTTCTGGGTCTATTTCAGTGCTGCTGAAAGCATCTTTCTTTGACAGGCAATATCAGCATCATCTGGTAGCTTGTCAAAAATCACATTCTTAGGCCCCACTCCAGACCCATTGAATCAGAATCTCTCAAAGTGAGGTCCAGGAATCAGTGTTTTAACAAGCGCTGCTGTTGAGTCCTATACATGCTCAAAGAAGTTTTGTTTTGTATGATCTATCTTCTATTTCTTTAGAATTTCTCCTATGATTTCTAACTCTTGGGCAGCCATTTTTTACATATGTTAAAATATTTAAAACATTGATTAAGAAAATGAATATTCAGAGACACATGAAATTCTTATAAATAGTTACTAAAAATGTCACCTCTTAGGACTAATCTTGCTAAATTAACAGGTATACCTTTCACTCAAGTACTGGATGTTTGACTGCTAATTGGCTAGAGAGGAGACCCATGCCATGCAAATTCTTGGAATACTACAGGGGAGTAAGAAAATATGATAAGAGATGTGTTTTGAAAATAAATATTGAATTCTAACACAACTTTTTTTTGTGAAACTTTGGCAGTGATCATACAATTTTTTTCCTTTAATTTGTTAATGTTGTGAATTACATGGAGCCCTGGTGGTGCAGTGGTTAAGAGCTTGGCTGCTAACCAAAAGATCAGCAGTTCGAATCCAACAGCTACTCTTTGGAAACCCTCTGGGGCAGTTCTACTCTGCCTTACAGAGTTGTATGAGTCGGAATCGACTCTATTTTCTAATGCTGAATGATGCCTAAATGAACTCGTTTTGGCTATGATGCATTGTTTTTTTTTTTTTTTTTTTAATTATCCTGTTGAATTTTATTGATTTAAGTGAAGTAGTTTTGTAATTCAAAGGTAAAATTATTTTTAAAATATATACTGAGCAATTTTATACCCATCTGCATCCCTCCATCTCATTCCACCATTTTTATTAGTTTTTTTATTTATCCTTCCAGATTTATGAAGGAAAAAACAAGTATGTTTATATTTACTTACAAAAGATGGCATAAAATATAAACAGTTATGCACTTTATTTTTTCTCTACGTATCTGTACTTGGAGATTTTCTCACTTTCTTTTAAACTGTTTATTTCTTAGCTAGATAAAAGATAGTTTCTTGAATTTGTTGTAGGGGAAAAACATTACAAAGTTTAGTAAAGTAAAAAGAAAGTTTTATTTGGCATATATTCAAAAGACAAAAGTGGGAAGCAGACAAGCATGCTGCCACAGCCATGTCTGCCCGAGTCCAAAGAATATTACAGAATAGGCAAGAAAGGGAAAGCAGACAAGCATGCTGCTACAGCCATGTCTGCCCGAGTCCAAGGAAGGTTACAGAATCATCAGTATATATCAACATCACAAAATGGGTAGAATCATTGAAAGCATCACTTTCTCACTGATTGGCTAGAAATTATAATCTTACATTTTGAATCATCTTTCTTAACAATCTGTACGGGTTTCAGTTATGAAAGTCAGGAGGGTCTTCCTTGGTCCAACAATTCCTATTCACTAAATGTTAATAGAAAAAGACAAGAGGTGAGAAGTCCTTTGGGTTAGGTTTTATTGCCCTTTTGTGAAAACTTCCTTAAGATAATTTCTGAGATAGTCCCATCTGTCGTCTTATCTCAGGGCCCCGTTGATGTGTTTTTGTGAGTCTGTGAGGGCTCAGCCCCAGCTGGGTCACAATTCTCCATGCTCAAGGAGAGGGAATAATAACTCCAATATTATTTCCTAAATCAAATTAGATATTTATTAATGAATACTTAAATTATTTCCAATAATTTGTTATTCTTAAGAATGCCATAATGAAAAACTCCATATATATAGTAAAGATAGGCCAATTATTATTTAGTTTTCATGAGATCGGAATTTTGGGTGAAAAAGGTTAATGAATCTGATATTTGGTAGCTCCTCCCCTTCAGAAGAGCTGTTCCATTGTTTGTCTGCTGACAGCAGGGATACAGTAGTTTTTAAACTTTTGGATATTTGTTCATTGGCTTTTTGAAACACGTTATTTCATAACAAGTGCATTGCTCTTAATATAAGTAAAAGTGAACATCTTTTTATACATTTTTCCAATGAACTGTCTGTCATAGTCTTTGCCTAGTTTTCTAATGGGTTATCTTTTTGTTCCTATTGATTTCTAGAAGCTTTTTAAGTAAGAGGGAGACTAGTCCTTTGCTGTGACATAACTTTTTATCAGTTTGAAATTAGTCTTTTGAATTTGAATATACAGGCAGTCCCCCAGTTACAAAGATCCGTTCCTAAATCTGTCTTTAAGTGTAATTTGTAGGTAAGTCGGAATAGCTACATATGATTCTTATTTAACATCAGTTAGTCAAATGTTTGTCTTAGTACGTAGTATATATTTCACCTTTCTATACAAACAAAACACTTAAGAAACACTTTCAAAACATGCAAAATTTTCATGAGCATCACAAAGTAGTAGTGTGCTGGTTCTTCATGATGAACCATCTTATTTAACTCAAATATTATATATAATAGGCTTTATGGCAGTCTGCTGTTAAGTACAAGTTGTCTGTAAGTCAGACTTTTGTAACCCAGGGACTGCCCGTAGTGATTTTTATCATGCAGAAGTTTTAATTTTTTAATAATTAAATTTATCGATCTTAATTGAAGACCCACTTATTTTCTTCTTAAGATTTTTGTTGATACTGTGTGTTTTCACTAATGGAAGGTATGCTGATTAAAAGAGCAATCTGAATTTTTGTCATGATTTATGGATTTTGATACCCATTATCTGGAATCACTTATGTCCCAGTGGACCCTGGACACAGTAAACCCTATCAATATGAGTCAATGATAAAATTGTTAAAATAATTTTTTTTTAATCTTTTAAATTTTATTTCTTGAAAATTTGCAAAATATGAGGTAAACTGAAGGCACCTGGTAATGTCTGCACATACATTTTATTGTAGTCTCCTTTTCTTAGCCTTTTTATTATTTTTTATGAAACTTCTCAAAATATGGTACAATACATTCTTCCTTACTGCAAAAGCAGTACTTACATCCCAAAGTAAGCCAAGGGATTATTTATCTCAGGAAAATTACCACTACAATGTATTCTTCATTACTGCAAAAGCAGTACTGACAGGCCAAATAAATGAAACTTAAGGAATTTGAATCTCAGGAAAATTACTGCTACTATGTATTCTTCAGTGTAACAAAAGCAGTACTAACAGCTAAGAAGCAGAAACAGCTGCCCTGGAATACTGCAGAATACTGCTCACAGCATGCATTCCACCTGCTGCACATGGAAGCAATGCTTGGGCCCTAAGATTAAATGCACGATAAGAATAACTTATAGGAGTTTGAGTTCTCTTGAAGAGTATCACTGCAATGCATTATTCCTTATTGCAAAGGCATTATTTTCTGTTCAAAACTATAATAGCAAGGAGCCAGTAACACCTGGAAAAAATGAATGGTGTCAGGTAGAGAAAATGGACACTATGACTGAATGAAGACTAGGAATAGCTTATTCTCGCATTAAGTAAATTCTCATGAGGACATAGTAATGGGACACAGAATGAGAAGGCTTATTTCACAGAAATAAAGGCAAATCAAAAGTTGAGAAAATTCACACATCCAGGAGGTATCACCTAAGACAATGCTGAATCTACACAAAAAATGAAGTTCCAACTCAAGGTTCTTGAGTTTCATACATTTCAAAAGGCTCCTATCTCGAGGCTAAGTAAGTTAAAAAAAATAAGGCTACCTCCTTCCCAAAGAACTCCAGAGGCATAAAAAGTGGTTACGATACCGTATGTCCCATGAATCAATAAAGGGTTAATTCCTGAAGCGTTTAGAGTTATATTCTGTTCCACTGGTCAGTGAGTCTATGTACGTGGGCACCTATCCCATGCTGTTGCAATTACTGGCACTTTGTTGCATATTTTACTATCTAGAAGGTCCAGTTCCCTTGCACTGCTTTTTTTTATTTGTAGTTTTTCAGGCTTCTCTTGCTTTTTTGTTTCTACACAAAAATTTTAAATTAGCAAGTCTGGTTCCAGAGGAAAAAAAATTGGTGTTTTTACTGAGATAATATTAAATTCATTCATTTGATAAAATCAACATATTTATGCTGTTGAGCCTTCCTATCCAAAAGCATAATGTCTTTTTATTTGCTGAGGTCTACTTTGAGATCATATGTTTTAACATTTTTTTTAAATAACTTTTATTCTGTTACTATATCATCTATCTATCTTTTGCTACCAGTCTATTTTGTATGTACACTCCATAGCCTTATTAAATAATTTTATTGTTTGCAGAACTATATCAATTGAAATTTTTACCTATTCCAGGTATACTAACATATCATCTCTAAAACAGATGATTTTACACCTTCCTCTTATTATATATCTAATTTCTTTCATTAACTAATATCTCCAGATTTAAGATAGTAGGAGTAATAGTCCTTCTTTTCTTGATCTTTGTTTTAACACGAAAGTATCTAATGTTTCCCCATAAAGTAAGATACTGGCTTTGGGTTGAAATAAACATGTTTTATCCATTAAAGTAATGTATATTAATTAGAGTTTCATTGCATTTTTTGGATATATGTAGTCAAATATCTTTTCAATATTCATAAAAATTAAAATTTTTCTCACTAGAGTTATTAAAATAAATAATTTAATAAATCATCCATGCATTATTTTTAAATTAACCTGACTTGAACATGATTTATTATTCTCTTAATGTACTTTGGGTTAAGTTTCCTGATATTTTATATAGGATTTTAGAATTGATATTCATAAGTGAGATTCTTATACAATTTATGTTCTTATGTAATCAATCTCAGGTTTTGGAAGAAATGTGATTTTTACCTTCTTTTACATTCTAGAACATATAAGCAGCATTAGAATGTCTGCTCTTTAATGATTTGGTAGTATACCTTTCTGAAAACATTATGGTCTGATTCTCTTTTGAGGTGGAAAAAGCAGGGATGGCAGGTGAGAGAGAAGTGGTTTGTTGAATAAATTTACTTTCTTTTATAGAAATTATTGTATTTAGGTTTTCCATCTTTTCTGGGGTCAGTTTTAATGAATTGTATTCTCCTTGATAATTATCTATTTCATCATATTTTCTATTTCTTTTGCATAGATCTGGCTAAAGTCTCACTAATTTATCTGTTTCTGTTCTGATTTCTATAATTTCTCAATTTTTATTTGTGTTTTTTTATATTATATTATATTCATTTATTGGAATAATATGTAACCATCAAACAATTTTTTTTCCAAATCATATTTAATGATTGGAAAAAGTTCATAATATAGTTATATGCATGCATACAGAAGGGAGCATACCTAAAAGCAAATAGTAGGTATTTCTACATGATGGGATTTACCGATGATTTTAATTTTCCTCATGAATATTTTGTACTTTTTTATACCTCTATTCAAGCTGTTGAAAGATGGTGGAGAAAATTCCACAACCATAGTAATTAGTAATGTTAATCATTTATGAATTTCTACGTTGGCTAGACCTGAGATGCTTCATTGCAATGCTTCTATTTTTCTCTAGTCAACTTTATCCCCTAATCTCTTCAATATATATTTCAAATGTTGTACACTTTGCCCCAAATCTCCAGTCTCCACATCTTCCTTCCTCATTCGCTGGAAGTTCATTAATTCGTTCACTCAACATGTATTTCCTGAGTGTCCCCTGTGTTCCAGGTTCTATGCTACAGAGCATAAACAACATTAACCAATAGAGGTATGGTCCTTGTCCTCCTTTGTGAAAGATACTGAAAAAAAATTAAAGGACATATATAATAATTATAAGTTGGAAAAGGTGCTATTAAATACACAAACAGGGCTAAGAGAGAAAGCGGCCATACTTTAAATAAGATGGACAGATAAGGTATTACTGAGGTGTCATTTAAGCTAAAGCCTGAATAATTAAGAGTCAGGGCAAGTGTGCTCCAAGCAAAGGCAAGTCCATGCAGAGAATGGCCAGGCCAACATCCTGGAGGAACTGGAAAAAAGACCAGATTGTCTCTTAAAGGTAATAAGCAAGAGAAAGAAGTGTTAGTCGGGTGTCAACTCATGACTTGTCTTCCTTGGTAAAGAGTTTATAATTTCATACCAGCTGCCATGAGATACTGTCTAAGGGTTGTATGTATGTACATATATGCATGTGTATATAAGTTAAAAATATACATACATACATATATACATATACATATATGTATATATATGGAGCCCTGGTGGCGTTGTGGTTTAGAGATTCTTTTGATGGGAAACAAGTGTAGTATTCAGTAGATCAGCTAGGAGACTCTTGTGGTAATTTGGGATACAAATGCTTCTGGCCTAGACATAGACATCAAAATGAAAAGAAATAGTGGAAAGTGAGAATAAAAACCACAGGACTTATTTCCAGATCTTCAGCTTGATCAACTAGATAGAAGATGTTTGGGAATGATGGAAGTTTGGGGAGGAGGGAGATAGAAATTAAGCTTGATTTTTGACATGTTAATTCTTTGATATCTGTGAGACATTCAAAGTAGATGTAAATTAGGCAGTTGGATGTTCCAATTTGTATCTCAAAGGAGAGAAGTGGGTAGCAGATATAAATTTGGTTGTCATTAGCATAGAGATGATAATTAGAGTTCTGGGAATGGATGAGATCAGCTAGGAAGAACAGGTAAAAGAGAAGTGAAGTGAGACCAGGACTATTTCCTAAGACACTCAAATATTCAAAGTAGGCAGAGCAGAGCTTCACTAAGATGTTGGAGATATTGATGCCTCCAAGTATTTGGATGAGTAGGCCAGTCAGAGCCCCTGGACCAATTGCCTCTGAGGGAAAGCAGCCGCATCAGGGACTCTTCCAAAGGGAGTTAGAGCACAGTGGGGTTTGATGGCATACACCACAGTCCTTACTAGTGGAGAGAGCATGATGAAGACATCAAGAACTTGTTGATTCACTATAAAGGCTAAATACAGTTAAGGAGATACTTGACCACCAGACATCTATTTTGGGAGCTAGCTGGAGTGTGTAACAGGACACATTGTGGGCAAGGTATCTGTGGAACTCCTGGAACAGTTCACCTAGTTTCTGAGGAACCAGACTCAAAGACCAAACTGTGGCGAGCTACACCCACATTCCAGCTACACCGAAGCTCCCGCTCTCCCTTCAGAATATAAAATAAAACAACTTTGACTTCCCTCTCTCTCTCCTTTTCCTCCCATATATGAGTACTCATCAAGTCTACAGATTTTATGTCCTAAATTCCTCTTTGACTTCTCTGTCTTCATGATTGTTACCTTCATTCAAGCTACCATCAAGTCTTAGAATGATGCAATAATCTCAAAATACTTTTCCTCTTCCACTCCATTATCCTAACTATAGCATACTTTTCTTAATAAACACATCTAATTGTTGACTGCTCTCTTTCAGAACCTTTTTGATGTCCCTTTGTCCAATGTCTATAGGATCAAGTCCAAAGATCTTAATATGGTCCACAAAGAACTTCATTACCTGGTTCATTTCTCTCACTGTATCTTGTAGTGTTCTCCCCCTCCCACTCTATTATTCAATAGTACTAAATTCGTTTTGGTTAAGTGAATGTTCAACTTTCTCTTGGCTTTGCACATGCTGTTTCCTTCACCTGACAAGTATCTATCTTCTACCACACTTTGTCTGGTTAACTCTCACCTTTCTATAGTCTTAAAATGGGCGTCTCTTCCTCTGCAAAGTCCTTTGTCTTAGTTATCTAGTATTACTATAACAGAAATATCACAAACGGAAGGCTTTAACAAAGAGAAATTTATACACTCACAGTCTAGGAGGCTAGAAGTCAGAATTCAGGGTGCTGGCTCCAGGGGAAGGCTTTCTCTTTCTGTCTGCTCTGGAGGAAAGTCCTTGTGATCAATCTTCCTCTGGTCTAGGAATTTCTCCACAAAGAGACCCTGGGTCCAAAGGAAGTGCTGTACTCCTGGCACTACTTTCTTGGTGCTATGAGGTCCCCCTGTCTCTCTGCTCACTTCTCCCTTTTATATCTCAAAAGAGGTTGACTTAAAACACAACTTAATCTTGTAGATTGAGGCCTGCCTCATTAACATAACTGCTTGTTATCTTGGCTTATTAACATCATAGAGGTAAGATTTACAACACATAGGAAAATCACATCAGATTACAAAATGGTGGACAATCACACAATACTAAGAATAACGGCCTAGGCAAGTTGACATACTTTTGGGGCACACAATTTAGTCCATAACACTCTTCTTTTGTGTTTTCATATAATTGTGAATTTTCCCTATCAGAAAACTTTTGAATCGGACCATTTTGAATGGCCATTTTGAAATGGCCATTTTGAATCAGACAATCATATGGTCTACTACTCTAAGAATGATTATTGAAGAGGAATGGTGTCACATTCATTGTCAAAAAGAACATTTTAAGATCTATCCTGAAGTACAGTACCAGCAGTGATATAATAATATCCATACATCTACAACAAAGACCAGTTAATATGACCGTTATTCAAATTTATACACCAACCACTAATGCCAAAGATGAAGAAATTAAAGATTTTTACCAACTTCTACAGTCTGAAATTAATGAAATCAAGAGGCATTGATAATTACTGGTGATTGGAATGTGAAAATTGGAAACAAAGAAGAAGGATCCATATTTGGAAAATATGGCCTTGGTGGTAGAAATGACACAGGCAATCACATGATAGAATTTTTCAAGGCCAGTAACTTATTCATTGTAAATACCATTTTTCAACAACATAAACGTTAACTATACATGTGGACTTCACTGGATGGAATACATAGGAATAAAATCGATTACATCTGTAGAAAGAGACAATGGAGAAGCTCATTATCATCAGTCAGAACAAGATTAGGGGCTGACCCTGGAACAGACCATCAATTGTTCCTATGCAACTTTAAGTTGAAGCTGAAGAAAATGAAAAGAAGTCCAAGTGAGCCAAAGTACGACCCTGAGTATATCTTACCTGATTTTAGAGACTATCTCAAAAATATATTTGGCACATTGAACACCATTGACAAGACTAGACAAGTTGTGGGAGGATGTCATACATAAAAAAAACACAAGAAAGAAAGAAAATATCAAAATAAGTGTCAGAGGAGACTGAAACTTGCTCTTGAACATAGAAAAGCTAAAGCAAAAGGAAGAAATGATGAAGAATTGAACAGATGATTTCAAAGGGCAGCTAGAGAAGAAAAGTAAAGTATTATAATGAAATGTGCAAAGACCTGGAGTTAGAAAACCGACAGGAAGTATATGCTTGGCATTTCTCAAGCTGAAAGAACTGAAGAAAAATCTCAAGCCTCGAGTTGCACTATTGAAGGATCCTATGGGCATAATATTGAACAATGTAGGAAGCATCAAAACAAGATGGAAGAAATACACAAAGTCACTGCACCAAAAAGAATTGGTCGACATGCAGCCATTTCATGAGGTAGCATATGATCAAGAAAAAATGGTACTGAAGAAATAATTCCATGGTGTATTGAAGACATTGGCAAAATACAAGGCTCCAGGAATTGATTGAATACCAGTTGAGATGTTTTAATAAAGGAATAAAACACCAGAGGTGCTCAGACTTCTATGCGAAGAAATTTGGAAGGCAGCTACTTGGCCAACTTATTTGTTCCCATTCCAAGGAAAGGTGATCCAACAGAATGCGGAAATTATCGAACAATATCATTAATATCACAAGAAAGTAAAGTTTTGCTGAAGATAATTAAGAAGATGATTGCACAGTACATCAACAGGGAACAGCCAAAAATTCAAAGCAGATTAAGAAGACATGAAATGAGGGATATCTTTGCTGATGTCAGATGGATCTTGTTTGATAGCAGAGGATAAATAGTTTTATTGATTATGCAAAGCATTTGACTGTGTAGATCATAAGAAATTATGGATAACATTGCAAAGAATGGGAATCCAAAACACTTAATTGCACTCTCAAGGAACCTGTACCTAGACCAAGATGCAGTTGTTCAAACAGAACAAGGGGATACTGTGTGGTTTAAAATCAGGAATTCTACAATCAACACCCATGGAAGCAGCAGTCAAGAAATCAAACCACTCATTGCTGCAAAATACCTCTTCAAAGTGTTAGGGGGACTACAGTGCGCCTGACCCAAGCCATGATATTTTCAATTGCCTCATATGCATGCGAAAGTTGAACAATGAATACGGAAGACGAAAGAATTAACACGTTTCGAATTACGGTATTGGTGAAGAATACTGAATACACCGTGGACTGCCAGAAGGATAAACAAATCTATCTTGGAAGAAGTACAGCAAGAATGCTCCTTAGAAGAGAGGATGACAAGACTTTGTCTCATGTACTTTGGACATGTTAACAGGAAGGACCAGTCCCTGGAGAAGGACATCATGCTGGTAAAGTAGAGGGTCAGTGAAAAAGAGGAAGACCCTCAACAAGATGGACGTACACGTTGGCTGCAACAATGGACTCAAACATAGCAAAGATAATGAGTATGACACAGGATCAGGCAGCGTTTCTTTTTGTTATACATAGCATCTCTATGATTCAGGAATGACTAGATGGCACCTAACAGCAACGTGTATATATATATATATATACACATATTTTCTAATAACACATATTAAACATGTAGAGATAATTTTTTATGTATTTCAGCTATTTGACTAAAGTAATTGAGAGCAATACTTCCTTTGTAAATTCAGTTATTAAAAAAATTAAAAACAGTTTTGAAGTCAATAACTTAAATTTCACTACTCTATTGGCCTAATTTCTACCCCTTCATTATGATATTTGCTCTTAGTGTCTTTAAAATACTATTTTTTGATAAGATAAAATTTCAATTCCTAATTTGATTTGATAAAAAAAGCTTTTACTTTTATGTTGTTTTCTATTATGGGTCATGGCATTTGGATCCTTTTGTCATTTAAATGCAAGCAAATTCACACAAAATTTCTTCAGTTAAAGTATAGTTTTAATTCATTCAATTGCATAAGCCTCCTCTTGACCAAATCAGCCTACCCTATTGTGAGGTGTTATTACAGGAATATAAACAGTATTCTTAACAGGAAGATCATAAAGTGATTCTCTAGGGGCAAGGCTAAGAGCATGCTGGGGTGTGGAGGTGAGGAGAGTCTTTGCTAGATCTTACATAAGATAGCAAGGATCAAAATGTATTACTTCATGCCTGCCTATAGCTCTTCTCTCTCAAACTAACTTTTAAATCTTAGGCATCTCATTACACTGCTTCTATATGGTTCTCTTATTGCCTCCCTTTTGGTATGTCTCATCACCACACTTCATTTATACATCTAACCATATCCTATTAAATTATGTACATCTCATTGTGCTCTAGTCAAACTGGACCTTAACACCTCTGCACCTCATTTGACTTGCAATATGTAGCTCCTATTTGTAATTCCTTTCAGCTGGTGTCATTTATTAAGACATTTCAAGGCATAGCTAAATATTAACTATCTCTTTATTTTATACATTTGCTTTTTCAAGTTTAAGAATGCAGAGAATGTTTATTTTACCTAAGTATTTTGTCTACAATTTGAATGAGCTACCACCATATGGAGTCTCACCAAATAGGGCACTAATAAGTGTAGCTGACTCATCCTCTGACACGTTTAATGAAATGTGTTGAGTGCCAACTCTGTTACTGCAGATCTGAGCCAGCTGCTGTAAAAGCCAATACTGAGACAGGGGTGAGGTGAGCAGCAAGAAAGTTTTACTGTATATCAATATACAGGAGACAGAGGGGAATCAGCTCCTCCAAAAAACCTGTCTCCCCGAATTGGAGACTGGCTGAAGGTTTTATACAGACAGGATTATAGTTTCTCTTCACCGTAGTCATGATTGTCACATCCCAGATGAGTTAATCCTTTTTCTGGCAATTCTTGAGGGTTATCAATTTGTTTTGCCACCCTCCAAGAAGAAACTTTAGTTAATTTTAAACTTTTATAGGGACTGGAATAGGAGGAGGGGGAAAGAAGAAGAAATATTATGGGACAAAGCAGGGGCTAGTAATAGTGGGAATCAATTATTCAGCAATGGTGGTAATTAAGCTTATGCAGCCTGTTCCAATCCCCTCTTTTACAGGAAGTCTCTCAATCTTGGGAAATCGGGCATCGTTTCTTTTCTGACTACTTCCTGCTGGTTAGGGGCATTGCTGGGGTGAGAAACCTCCTGGTATTGGTTAGGGGCTGAAGACAGGGAGGTGAGTTAGAGTGGAAGTTGGCTGCAACTTGGTGAATTAGATGCCATGCATCCCCAGAGCCCGAAGAAGGGGAATCCCGACTTATCAAGTCTTTTAGTCATCTAGTGCTGCTCTAACAGAAATACCATAAGTGGATGGTTTTAACAAAGAGAAATTTATTTTCTCACAGTCTAGTAGGCTATAAGTCCAAATTCAAGGTATCAGCTCCAGGGGAAGACTTTCTTCCTCTGTTGGCTCTGGAGGAAGGTCTGTGTCATCAACCTTCCCTTGGTCTGGGAGCTTCTCTGGGCAGGAATCGCAAGTCCAAAGGACGTGCTCTGCTCCTGGCACTGTTTTCTTGATGGCATGAGCTTCCCATGTGTCTCTGCTTGCTTTTCTCTTTTATACCTCAAAAGAGATTGGCTTAAAACACTACCTAATCTTGTATACCTCATCAGTATAACTGTCATTAACCCATTTTATTAGATTATAATGATTGAATTTACAGCACATAAGGAAATCACATCCGATTACAAAATGGTACACAGTTACACAATACTGGGAATCATGACCCAGCCAAGTTGACAAATATATTTTGGGGACACAATTCAATTCATGACATCAGGGTAAAACTTTTTTAGCCTTAAGAGTATTTGTAGTTCCTTTTGCTAATATTCTTATAAAACAGGGAACTCAAAAACAAACTAGAATAATCACTATTCTTAAGGTTCTTTTTTCAGACTCTTTTATGGCCCACTTAACTGGACCTACTGGAGTTAAGGATGACACTACACAGGGGAGGGTTAAAGTGTCTCCAACCTGTAGAGCTAGAGTTCCCCTGGCTTGTAGGACCACTGGAATTTTTCTCATCTACAATTCCTGGAGAAGTAAAACAAAAGACAGGGTTAGAATCATTATTTTGTGAGTTTCTTGAGTACTTTAGGCCCTGAAGTGGAATACAAGAATATGGTGACTCTTTGTTTTCTGCTTCTCTCCCTTCCTCTGGTGGGGCTGCTTTTACTCTTGAATGATGCCACCAGGAGGCCTCTCCTGCTAATTTTAGAGACAAGTAGGTGGTCAGGAGAACTTCGAAAGGTCCTTCCAACCTAGGAGTCAATTGATCCTCTGGGTGATGATTTCTCCAGGTTTTCAACAGGACCTAATCTCCAGGTTGAAACCTATGAAGGGGAGTGTCAGAAGGGATAGAAAAATGGGAAGAAGCATATTGATTAACAGTATTTATAATGGTTCCCAGGGAACAGACCCAGTCTCTTGTCTCTACCTCAGTCATTACCAAGATGGGAAAAGTTGACTTTTTCAGGAACAGTCTCCCATATATCAACTCATAAGAGCTTAATTTAAGCCCACTTCAGGGAGCTACCTGGATTCTGAGGAAGGCAATAGGCAAAACTGTATCTAAGTGGTGTTTGTTTCCTTGCAAATTTTGCCAAGGTATTCTTTAAGGTATGATTTATTTTCTCAGTTTTTCCAGTTGATTGTGGTCTCCAAGCTGAGTGTAACTTCCAGTTTATATCTAGAGTCTTACTGACTTCTTGTGTAACTGTTGCCATAAAAGCTCCCCCATTTTCACTTTGGACTGAGATTGGTAGACCAAAACGAGGTATGATTTCCCTGAGTAATGCCTTGGTTACTTCTTGGGCTTGTTTAGCTTGACAAGGGACAGCCTCTACACACTGCGAGTAGGTGTCCACAAAGACCAACAGGTACCTGAAATTCCTGGGTGCCTGGAGCATTACTGTGAAATCTACTTACCAGTCTTCTCCCATGTTTGTTCCTTGGTGTTGGACTCCAGTTCCGTTAGGTGGGACACAGTCTTTGGGTTGTGTCTTGCACATAGGTGACACGTTTTTGTAACATCTCGATAGTTTTTAACAGATTTGGCCTGTGACCACTTGGATCTACTCAAGGCCGGTGTCTCGCCCTTAGTGAGTCTTCTTTAGTCTCATTCACCACTAGGATTTCATCTACATATTGTAAGATGAGACCTCTCTCTAGCCTCAATGCCCTCAAGTCTTTGGCTAATATCTCTCTAAAAATACTGGGGGAATTTTTGAATCCCTGGACCAGAATCTGCCATGTGAGATGTCTCTTAGTCTGTCTTAATATCAGTCCATTCAAAGGCAAATAGAGGCTAAGACTCAGGGTGCAGAGGTCAGGTTAATGGGTTCAGATTATGGAGTCTATTGGCCTCTTTTTGAGCCTGTTCTAACACCATGCAGGGCTCTTCTGAAGTCAATAAAGTTGTTAAAAGGGCCTGTATGTCTGCCCAAGTCGGGTGGTGAGTACAGAAGGTAGAGAGGAACAATTCTGTCATTCTATTTGGGTCACTCCAGTATGGGAGATTATGATTCTTCCAGTTATACAAGTCAGAGATAGAGAAAGGAGTGTGCACTAACATTGTTCCTCTTCCGGCTGGAACTTCTCTTAGAGGAAATTGCCCTGCCCAAGCTCCAGCAGCACCCTCACTGAAAACGGTACCCTCACGGGTGTGGGAAGAGGAGGCCATACCTGATTAGGTCAGATTCTTACTTCTCGATTCCCTTCCTCATCAGTTTCTTCCAAGCCAGCCGAACTATAATCAGGTGTGGCCCTTTCGGTGGGGAATTCTGCTGTCATTCTTCAACCTGACCTGTCAGCTTCTACCGCACCTTCCCTATATGGGGGAAGGGGAGCTGAAGAAGTTATCAGAGCTATACTTTTTAAGAGGGGATCCTCCAGTGAGGATTCAGGAAGCACTTTTGCTTTTGGCTTTCCCTGGAAAAGAACCTGGTTAGAGGGATTCAAAGGTTGAAAGAAAGACATGAAAGCTTGAATATAGGAAACTTTGTCCCATTTTTTTTTTCCTTCTACTAAATAAGTCAAGCTGAAAATTCATGCCATAAGCCAAAGACCCATTTTGGGGCCAATGTTTCTGGTCCCTCAGCTGGTATTGGAGCCATACATTGTTACATAAGTTTTTTTTTTTTTTTGGTCATAGGCTCATAGCTATACCTCTTCCAGTTTGCTAGAATGCAGCTTAGAGGAGATTTGGCTGGGATAGACTGGTCTCCCCACATAATAGGGGGCATGGATTGAATTATGTCCCCCCAAAATGTGTGTATCAATTTGGCTGAGCCATGATTCCCAGTATTGTGTGGTTGTCCTCCATTTTGTGATTGTAATTTTATGTTAAAGAGGATTAGAGTGGGATTGTAACACCACTCTTACCCAGGTCACATCCCTGATCCAATGTAAACGGAGTTTCCCTAGGGTGTGGCCTGCATCACCTTTTATCTCTCAAGAGATAGAAGGGAAGAGAAGCAAGCAGAGAGTTGGGGACCTCATAACACCAAGAAAGAAGCACCCGGAGCAGAGTGCATCCTTTGGACCCTAGGTTCCTGCACAGAGAAGCTCCTAGTCTGGGGGAAGCCTGAAGACGACTAGGACCTTCCTCCAGGGCCAACAGAGAGAAGAAGCCTTCCCCTGGAACTGATGCCCTGAATTTGGACTTCTAGCCTACTAGATTGTCAGAAAATAAATTTCTCTTTGTTAAAACCATCCACTTGTGGTATTTCTGTTATATCAGCACTAGATGACTGAGACAATAGGTGTTTTCTTTGAGTGCACTTTTTCTACCAATGGGCGAGTCCCTCTTTTCTGAGTGCAATGGTGATTTATTATACGAGTTGAAAAGGATCATCTAAACTAATATAGTAGGATTCACCACACAGAAATATACATCCATAAAGAGCACTTAAAGTTTGTCTAGAGAAAACAGAAGGTATAGAAAAATTTATGTGCAACAAACAAGTTTTTATTAGAAAGTGAATGATTAGCAAGATAATACAGGATGGACCTCTCCTGTTGGAGGTCCTTAGTTAATCTCCTTAAAACATACTAAGTGTTCTTCCTTGAGGGCAAGCTTTCCCTCCTCGGTCTACCTATTAACAGTCATGGGTCACGTTTTCAGAAGCAGAAGTGGAACCTAAGACAAAATGGAGTCCGAGCCATGAGGTCTCTCTGAGAACCTGGTTTCTTTAAGATATGTAATTTTCTGTATAGTAAGAGGGTGAAAGTTTGATTACAAACATTAGACAGGTATTTTGTATGACATTGTCTTAAAGACTGATTAAACTGATTTCTGAATTATCCTAAACATAACTCTCAGTCTGACCTTTAAAGTTAGTTGCCCAAAACAGACGGAACTCTTCAAAAAAGCACAATGCCCAGAGAAAAATGGTCTTACTAGTTTATGTGGACCATTGTTTGACTCAAAGCTCGAGTTTCAAGAGGACACCCAAAGGTGATGGCTTGTGTAGGTTGCCCCAACTTTTGTGAAAGCCAGAAATTTGGATTCCAGGAAAATTACATACAACTCTCTCATCATTCTTTCCTTTGGATCATGATCTTGCTATAACATCTTTTATCAAAAATGTTCAATAAATGGTAATTGGGCACTATTTTGTTTTTAAGATCCCTATATATATCCCTATATATATATATATATATACTGCTGGACACATTTTCCCAGGCCATTTCAGGTGTGTCTCATTGTGATTTCTACTTTTTGACTTCTTAGAATTTTCCTATAATAGAAAGAACTTGTTTACAGTTATTTTATGACTGGTCTCCACCCAATTTCTGATAACTATAGCAAAGCAACAATTTTTATAATCTTTTATCTTAAAAGGGTCTCCACCTGGTTGGAAAAGATCCTTCAAAAGCTTCCCTGGAGCTACATGACCTTGGAAACTGGAGGCTTGGGGCTGAGGAGGCCTAATCTTGCCCCATCCTCACTCTCTTGACTCATGGAAGATATTTATATATGTTTAAGTTGACCTAGGCATTTTGAAGGGCAAGAGACAACTAATTTCTTTCTTTTTGCTATTCTGGAATTGTTACTTTTACTTTAAGACAAGATTATTCTTTTTCTTTTAATAAAACACATTTCATATAACATCAGGCTTAGGTTACTTTCTATTCTGGGCCCCCAACCTCCTTGGAGACGTTTTTCTCAGAACTAAAAAAACTGGAACCAAAAATATTCATGAATTTGGTGACAGGTTTTATACAGATAAGGACTGACATGTCCACAAAGATGACATGACATTTCTGAGGCTTCACAAGGACAGACACACATACACACAAACAGTAAGCAAACACAAACCGCAGTGGATTTTTCAATCCCACACTCAGCCGGCCCTACACTCAAAGCAGTTCTGGCCACTTCAACATCTCAGACAACCCTCTCAGATGACAGAGGTGATCTCAACGACCCTATTCATAGACCTTACCCTGAAAACTGAAACCAAGACTCTAGAGCCAACAGGAGTCCCTTCTCGTGAACCTACTCACAGGGTCACTCATCCGAGGCTCCTCTTGCC
This sequence comes from Dugong dugon, assembly GCA_030035585.1. Taxonomy (NCBI): domain Eukaryota; kingdom Metazoa; phylum Chordata; class Mammalia; order Sirenia; family Dugongidae; genus Dugong; species Dugong dugon. Next base: position 51,801,103 of record CM057465.1, read on the forward strand.
TCAGAAATCAAGGGCTTAGGTTCCACTCCGGAAACTTGGGGGCTGCCCTATCTGCCCCGGCCCTGAGTGCAACAGGGAGAAGAGTTGTGGACTCACCTCTTGGGAATCCCTCCTATGCCAGTCTTGCTTCCTTTTCACCCACCTCTTTCTGGTGTGGTTGGGGACCGGTGATGTCACTGCAGGCCAGGTTCCCACAGATAGTCTCCCCAGAGGCAAATGAAACCCGCTGCAGCTGCTTGTCAGGAGAGCTGTTGATCGGCCCCAGGTTCTGCCCTGGGGCTACCACATCTCAAGCGGCTGGAGCTCCCCTTACGGACCACCAAATTTGTTACTGCAAAACACAGATCTGAGCCACCTGCCACAAAAGCCAATACTGAGACTGGGGTGAGGTGAGCAGCAAGATGGTTTTACTGTATATCAATATACAGGAGACAGAGGGGAATGAGCTCCTCCAAAAAACATGTCTTCCCGAATTGGAGACTGGCTGAAGGTTTTATACAGACAGGATTATAGTTTCTCTTCCTGGTAGTCATGATTGTCATGTCCCAGAGGAGTTAATCCTTTTACTGGCAATGCTTGAGGGTTATCAATTTGTTTTGCCACCCTCCAAGGAGAAACTTTAGTTAATTTTACACTTTTATAGGGACTGGAGTAGGAAGAGGGAAAAGAAAAAGAAATATCACAAGACAAATTGGCTAGTAATAGTGGGAATCAGTTATTCAGCAATGGTGGTAATTGAGCTTATGCAGCCTGTTCCAACTCAGTAGAGTGAATAGGTAGATTCAGGTTTATGCTAGTCCATAAAATTATTAAAATATTAGCATATGTGCCTTACCTAGAAGATGGTTTGCTGCTGATGAGGAGTGGCTAATGTATAAACATCTAAATAGATAATTACAGGGCAATGCAGACAATGTACTAACGGAGAATTTTTAAACACTGTATTATCCTATAAATACCAGCACACCATGTTCACAACACAATTTCTCAAAACACCACCCACATTCCTTCTTCAGCTACAAAGAATAGAGCAACCACACTAATTTTAACGGTAATTAAATGGGATAAATTTTGAGATTTAAAATGGGATATAAAATTGTTTCTTCATTTTCCTTCATTCCAAAATGTGTCTTCAAAGACTAAAAATAGATAAGTTATATCCATAGGTAGACCCTCTATTTCTCATTAAAACTCCATCATTAACATTTTATAAGCATTCCATAAAGCATACTTTAATGCCTCATTCCAGAAACCTTTCATATAGCTCAGACTTAAGAGTAGGTTAATGATCAGAATCAAATATGACCTCTTGAATGGAAGTTTAATGCTAATGTATGGATTTGCACTCTCATTAATCTCTGTTTTTGACAGATGCTATTGGTACAGCAGGATCACTGGCCCAACCCAGAAAATGTCTATTAATGTATACTGAGCGTATAGAGAAGGAATTCCTACTTAACCATGGCATCCATATAATATTGGTGGTCCCATTTAGAAAGCCCTGGACATTCAAATACATTCAGAGATTTTTTGGATTCCACGAGTGTTATATAACTTACTCATTCTCCATTTCTCCGTCTTAAGCTCCTTGGTAACTGTGTGAGAAAATATAAGGAAATATTCTGCTCTTTTCTCAGTTCCCAGCCGTCTTAGTCATCTTGTACTGCTATAACAGAAATACCACAAGTGGATGGCTTTAATAGAGAGAAATTCATTCTCTCACAGTCTAGTAGGCTACAAGTCTGAAATCAGGGAATTAGCTCCAGGGGAAGGCTTTCTCTCTCTGTTGGCTCTGGAGGAAGGTCCTTGTGAAGTATCAGTCTTCCCTTGGTGTGGGAGCATCTCAGCGCAGGAACCTTAGGTCCAAAGGATGCGCTCTGCTCCTGGCACTGCTTTCTTGGTGGTATGAGGTTCCCATGTGTCTCTGCTCACTTCTGTATTTTATATCTTAAAACAGATTAGCTGAAGACACTATCTAATTTTGTAGATCTCATCAATATAACTGCCGCTAATCCATCTTATTACATCATAGTGATAGAGTTTACAACACATAAGGAAATCACATCAGACTACAAAATGGTACACAATCATACAATACTGGGAATCATAACCCAGACAAGTTGACAGATATTTTTGGGAGACACAATTCAATCCATGCCACTAGCCTTGATGCCACCACAAACCCTACTCACTTTTGCTCCAGTAATGGCTTTTCTGTTCCTTGGTTCTAAAGCATCAAAGCAGAGTTTCTCAAACAGTGGAGAAAGCTATTTACCATAGAAAGATCCAAGTGCCAGCTAAATATGTCTGCTTCTGCAGGTAAGTATTCCTGGTTGAGGTAAATGAATCAAAATGATAATGAATGTTATTGACAATTAAGACTATCTTTGAGACATCAAGACAGTAATTTGGGTAGTCCTTAGCACACTTGGACCACCATATTCCAGAGCAGCGAATGCAGAGCCAGACACATAATCCTTGTCAAAGTAGCTGGGCTGCTTTCTTTAAGAAATTCAATAATTCTGATTCAGACAACTAAATTAATGCATACATTGTCTTATATGCAGCACTGGTATAACAGAGGCAGACCCACTCAACAAAATTTTCCAATATGAGAATTTTATTGTCACCTAACCATATCTACAACTGAATATGATGATTCAAGACTGGCAATGGGCAGAGTCTTCTGTGCCACAACAACTTCACTAGGGCCAGAGCCATTCAGACGTAGCCCTATGGTGGAGCGAGAACAAAGAGAGTTCTACTAAGCTGTCTGGCTGGCAATAACAACACCCTGGCAGGGCAGTGGATTGTGTTCCAAAACTTAAACATACTGTACAATGACTATTGGTGGCCTGTGTCAGACTTCAGAGGTTCTACTTGTCTGTCAAAGAGAATAGACTTCACCTTGTTCAATGCTGTATACGCAGTCCCTAGGACACTATATGGCCCTAAGTAGGTGCTCATTAAACATAATTGGCCATCATGCTGCATGGAGCTTCTATGAGTTAGCTGAAATTCTTCAGTATTCAGAAGCTGTCTTCCCATTTGTCTGCTTGATTTAGCTCAATTGTCTGGCTTTGCATTGCAGATCTTTATATCTGTATGAGGCATTTTTTTCTTTTCTTACAAGTTCACTGGACTTTTTTTTTTTCCTCCTGGCTATTAAATATTACATGCTTACTCCCTGTCCAACTTGATTCTTCATTCTCGACTTTCCCTTAATGCTGGCAGCATCTGTACCTCTAGGTAGGATGCACTTTCTACACTAGTCTCATTCAACTTTGGACTTCATTCAACTTTCTTCAGCTCACAGGGTCTCAGTAGGGAATGAAGAATGGAACAATTACAGCTGAGCCTTGTGTGTTCAGTAGGCACTTTCAACTCTGTGTTGGCTTCTTACTCTGATTACAGAGAAATCTAAGGATAATAGTCGGAATACATTTAGACTTTGCTGGAGGAAGGAGTATCATTCCCTTCTCTCACTGTTGCTACCTTCCATCCAATATGTTTCTCTACTCCCTCCACTACCAACGGTTTCTCCTGCTGTCCTGTGTAAATATACAGCATTTTCTCCATAGGCTAAGTGGCTCTCAGTTGTCCTGGGAGGCTTTCATTGCTGAACAATTTCTCAGGGCACCCATCATCCTTCCTCTGCCATGTCAAACTAACAGTCATTTTGCTGGATTATGTCAGTTTATTATCAAATTACAAGTCTAGAAAACCTAAACATGATCACGATTCGTAAGTTTTAGATTCTTAAGTTCTAAGCAATCTTTTAAAAATGTGTAAAAAAAATTAGAAAAGCACAGACTTACAGAAAAAACTGTTACTATTTGAATGCAAAATATATTATTTTAGAAAAAGTATTTTCATAGGACAAATATTTCAAATATAGTAAGAGAAATTAGCATTGTGTAACTGAACCTTATACTAATGATAAATAAAAAGGAAAATGTTATTCTTCTAAATGCACTCATAAATAGATCAAAAGTATTTAAATTACCCCGCAATATAGACGTTTATTCTTATCAAGTAAATTTTCAGTGTTGCTAATATACTGTGCCCCCACAAATTGTACTGTACTTCCCACTGATAGACCAGTTTTAAAACTCATTAGTTACTCTTCTCTTGAATGACTCTGAAATGCCTTTAAAAGGATTAGATTTGATAATAAATTGAGCTCATAATAATGATTACAGATGAAACTGCTTTCCCCAGTATCACTATAAATGTAATCAATATTATATTTTTCATTTGATTTCTGTTCTGTCTTAAACTGAGCAAGGAATTGTAATTACCTGTCAATATCCTGTTGATGGCTTAAATAAAAGTTAATTTATTATAGCTTTCATATGCTTTATTAATACTCATATTAAAGTAAAATAAAGACCTTCTCCTTTGATTTATAAATTCTACTTAATATACACATTACTACTTTATCCATCCTTTACCCTAATTTCTACAGTATTATAAAAGAGTCTTTTGAACGTTATCTCCATAGTCCAATAAACTTTTATTCCAGAATATAATGAAGCAGTGAGTTTTAAAAAGATGTTTCACCTAAGGCTAGCATAATTTTGAATTAGGAGATTCATTTTTTTTTGTTTCTGACAAGTGAACTTTAGGAGGAGGAAACAATTTTTCACAAGTGGAAAAAAATGCTTATACACAGGAGAAAAAAAATCTGTTTAGATATTTTGTTTATTCTTCAATATGTAAAGTGTCATTAAGTTTGATAGACTTGAAGTAAGTAACATTTTTAAAGGGTAGATTTTAATACTTCCTATACATAAAAATTCTTAGCAACTCTATAGCAACCCTATGAGTGGGAATTGACTCGACTGCAAAGGGTTTGGTTTTTTTGTTTTTTAAACATAAAAATGAGTTTCTGGAGGATGTTTTACAAATAAAGGACATTCATACACAGTATGCAGAGTAACTTACCAAAATATTCTGATTTATTTCTTTCTAGATAGGAATGGTTAATTGCTTAAAGCTTGAAGGATGAGAGGACATTAATCCTAGCCATCATAATACATTTACTTGCTTAATGAAATGTAAGACAATTTCACCGTCACTCTCCTCGTTCCTCTGAAGGAATGCCTGGACTTTAAAGCAATATTTCAAAACTAATCAATCTACTTTTTGACAAGACATATATGCATTTATTCTGAATAAAACTTCAGATGAGATTGTTTTAATGTGTTATTTAGAATTCTTCTGGTACTTTCTATACTCTGGCAACTTCAGTCACATAAAAGCGTAAATCTCTAACCATAGTTTTAAACAAGGATGGTGCCCGTTTTATGGATAGTGCCCATGTTATTTCTGCTAATTTTATCATTAATTCTGATTTTTATTCTCAATATATGACCTTGTGTTATTCCGTATTGTCTAAATTCTACTCAATCTTTAGTAAATAAAACCAATAATTATTTATTTATATTTTCTATGCGTACCAGTTTCTAAAAACCAATGATCAATATAAAATAGTACTTCAGGTCATTTTTGAATTCTTGAAAATGCTCATCATTAAATACATTAAATTATATCAGTGGGAATCATGTTAATATGTCTGAAAAATTGTTTTAGTGGAATTTGATAATCATAATGTAGCCACTAACATCAGTTATTAAAAAAATACTTATTGAAAGTGCTTTGAAGCAAGTACAAATTACTGGCGTTGATAATACAATTGTTAAAAACATATTTCCATTTCTTTTTTAGTGTACAGCTAAATTTACGAATTGAGACACTGTTTTTATTCACTGAGTCTCAGTTATGAGTAAGCATATAGCTAGGCTGAAGCAATTTAGCAATTAAGATAGTATTTTTATTACAAAAGTCACTGATCTAATCCTTAAAATAATGAAATATAAGTATATTTGTCATCCTTTGGTAGCTTGCATGTTGCTCTGTTGTTGGAAGTATACCACCAGTATTTCAAATTCCAGCAGGGTCATCTGTGGTGGACAGGTTTCAGCAGTTTCCAGACTAAGCAGAATGGGAAGAAAGGCCTGGTGATCTACTTCTAGAAACCAGCCAATGAAAACATGAATAACCACAAATAACCACAACAATGGACTCAAACATACCAATGGTCTTGAAGATGGACCAGGACGGGGCAATATTTTATTTTCTTATACATAAGGTTGCCATGAGTCAGAACTACTTTCAACTAACAACAACAACATGTATGTGTATATATTTTCAGAACTATAAAATATACTAATCAGTAAACTAATCAATGGTAAATGGAAAGTCAAATGAAGGTTCACACACCTAGGGGCATGAAATACCACTGCATAACCCTGAGAGATTAAGCAGTGATTCCTCTTGCCTATTTTCATGTTCTGGATGTATTTCCTTAATAATTCTATATTTATAAGTTATGGGCTGAAGAGGTTCATCATAATTAGCAGATTTATTTTTAAATCATACCGGTAATTATGAATATGCAATGTATTTGTAAGACGTATGAATCTGCTGCATAGCTCCTAAGATAGAAAAATGTTACTTTCCTTGATTTTCCTTTATCACATTAATTCTAGAATAGCCTCTACCTGCTTAGGTAGTTGGAGAATTCAATCATTATCATATTTACTACAACCTCTCCTTGTCTTCTTATGAGTCTATCCTGACTACCTCTCCTATTGCTCCTTGTGCAAGCCCACATCATCCATTCAAGGTATTCTCTTCAAGTTCTTCATGCCATGGCCATGATTTCATTGCCAAAGTTTCTAGTGTCTAGCATCCTTAGGCTCCAGTTTAAATCGATTGCTGTCGAGTCAATTCCACGTTTAGTCATCACCATATGAGAGGGGTTACATTTAACTGGATTTAAGTTCCCATGATTGGTGCAACCTGCAGCAGTCATGGGAACTTAAGCAATTTAGTAATTAAGATAGTAATTTTGCTACAAAAATCAAGATCTATTCACTAGATAATGGAATACACGTATATTTGTTGGATTTTTCTAAGCCTTCGGAAACCACCTTTCCTATTGGGCCACCATCTTAGACTCATTTCCTTCCCGCTCATCTTGGTCAATTCCATCTCTATTTCTTAATATGTGAAAACTTTCTGAACAAGGGTCTTTGTGGAGTTTTTCTTCCTAACATACTTGTTAATCTTAGGATATATGTGCATTTACAAATGTATACGGAGAGGTATGGGAAAGGTTAGTAATATTATCAGAGGCAGGTATACTGTGAAGCTAAAGAAGCTTAGGTTTCAGAAATCCATTTCACAAGGGCCTTTCCAAATCCCTGGAAAGACTCTAGCAATTTATTCACCTGGAGGTCATATGTTTCTTTAAATTTTGCAAAAGTAGAGTCATTTAACCACAACTGTTTAAGACTACTGGAATTTTCTTTTTCGACTTTTAAATTGATTTGCAAGGTGTGTGCGGGAAGGGGTTGTGGAGAGGCACTGGAGTAGGGGAGAGTATTTTGGGAATCTGGCTAAGGGCGAGTTAAGTTTTGGTAGAATGTGGTATATTTATACGATTTTCCATACTTCCATGTATATTTGCATTGTTGCTAGTATGGTTTTATACTATTAAATAGCTGAATTGCAAAGCTGAAGCTTTTTTAAGTTACCGATAATAATTAAAAAATCAAATTTTGACCAAACATGCTAGCTCCAAAATTACCTTTATTCTTTCTACAGACAGTGATATCATAGAATACATTTTATATAAAAAAAGATCAAAGAGTATTGCAATCAAAAAAATAAAACAGGCAAAAAGTATTATAAAGACAGGTTAGGCAGTAAATTATGCATCTTTTTCTGGACCTTGTGTATTTTTTGAAGCTTTTTAAAACTTGTAGTTTATTGTGATTTTTTTCTGATTTGAAATAAATGTTATTTTTATTTATTATCTTTATTTTATTTTAGTTCATAATTTTGTACTGTTTTTCTTAAGAGGGCTCTCAAAATTAATTTTGAGGCCTTAAAATACCTGTTATTAGCCCTTTAATAATTATCTAGATCTTCAAAACCTGCAGTCTCTCTCTAGTGTGGAATGAAGAGGTTATGTGCTATGCAGGAATTGCCTTTTTGTACTTTTTTTAAAAAACTTTTTCCCGTACAAAAATTTATACATACATTGTTATGTGACTCTAATTGCTCTCCCCATGCTGTGATTCCCCATGTCCATTCAACCAGCTCCTACCCCTCTCTGCCTTCCCATCTCACCTCTGGACAGAAGCTGCCCACTTAGTTTCTTATATCTACTTGAGCTAAGAGGCACACTCCTCACGAGTATCACTTTATGTCCCACAGTCCAGTCCAACCCCTGTCTGAAGAGTTGGCTTTGGAAATTGTTTTAGTTCTGGGCTGATAGAGAATCTAGAGGCCATGCTTTCTGGGGTACCTCCAGTCTCAGTCAGACCATTGAAGTCTGGTCTTCTTACTAGAATTTCAGTTCTGCACCCCCCCTTTCTCCTGCTCCATCTGGGACTTTCTGTTGTGTTCCCTGTCACGGTAGTCATTAGTGGTAGCCAGGCACCATCTAGTTCTTCTGGTCTCAGGCTGATGAAGTCTCTGGTTTATACGGCCCTTTCTGTCTCTTGGGCTACTACTTTCCTTGTGTCTTTGGTGTTCTTCATTCTTCTTTACTCCAGGTGGTTGGGACCAATTGATGCATCTTAGATGGCTGCTTGCAAGCTTTTAAGACCCCAGATGCCACTCACCAAAGTAGGATGCAGAACATTTTCTTAATAAGCTTTGTTATGCCAATTGACCTAGATGTTTCCTGAAAGCATGGTCCCCAGACCACTACCCCTGTTACTCTGTCCCTCAAAGTGTTTAACTGTATTCAGGAAACTAATTAGCTTTGGTTTAGTCCAGTTGTGCTGACTTCTCCAGTAGATAATTCTTATTCACTATCTAGTTAGTAAATAACCCTCCCCCTTCCTCCCCACCCTCATAACCATCAAAGAATGTTCTCTTCTGTGTTTAAACCTTTTCTTGTGTTCTTTTAAGAGAGATCTTATACAATATTTGTCCTTCTGTGACTGACTAAATTCACTCAGCATAATGACATCCAGCTTCCTCCGTGTTATATTTCACAGCTTCATCACTGTTCTTTATCATTGCATAGTATTCCATTGTGTGGATATACCATAATCTGTTTATCCATTGATCCGTTGATTGGCACCTAGGTTGTTTCCATCTTTTTGCTATGGTGAACAGTGCTGCAATGAACATGGGTGTGCATATATCTATTCGAGTGACGGCTCTTATTTCTCTAGGATATATTCTAAGGAGGGGGATTGCTGGATCGTATGGTACTTCTATTTCTAGCTTTTTAAGGAAGTACCAAATCTATTTCCAAAGTGGTTGTATTATTTAACATTCCCAACAACAGTGTATACGTGTTCCAGTCTCTCCACAACCTCCCAGCATTTATTATTTTGTGCTTTTTGGATTAATGCTAGCCTTGTTGGGGTGAGATGATATCTCATTGTAGTTTTGACCTGCATTTCTCTAATGGCTAATGATCGTGAGCATTTCTTCATGCGTCTGTTAGCTGCCTGAATATCTTCTTTGGTGAAGTGCCTATTCATATCCTTTACCCATTTTTTAATTACGTTATTTGTCTATTTGTTGTTGAGGTTTTGCAATATCTTATAGATTTTAGAGATTAGACGCTGATCGGATTTGTCATAGCCAAAATTTTTTCCCAGTCTGTAGGTTGTCTTTTTACTCTTTTGGTCAAGTTAAGTGTATGATTTTTAGGAGCTCCCAGTTATCTATTCTCTCTCCTGGTGCTTGTGCATTGTTACTTATGGTTCATATTGTGTTTATACCATGTATTAGGGCTCCTAGTGATGTTCCTATTTTTTCTTCCATGAGCTTTATAGTCTTCAATTTTATATTTAAGTCTTTGACACATTTTGAGTTAGTTTTTGAGAGTGGTATGAGATATGGGTCTTGTTTCAGTTTTTTGAAGATGGATATCCAGTTATGCCAGCACCATTTGTTAAAGAGACTGTCTTTTCCCCAATAAACAGACTTTGGGCCTTTGTCAAATATCAGATGGTCATAGATGGATGAATTTCTGTCAGGATTCCCAACTCTGTTCCATTGGTCTATGTATCTGTTGTTGTACCAGAGCCAGGCTGTTTTGACTATGGTGGCAGTACAATAGGTTTTAAAATCAGGTAGTGTGAGGCCTTTCACTTTGTTCTTCTTCTTCAGTAATGCTTTACTTATTCGGGGCCTCTTCCCTTTCCATATGAAGTTGGTGATTTTTTTCTCCATCTCATTAAAAAATGCTGGTGGGATTTGGATTGGGATTGCATTGTATCTGTAAATTGCTTTGGGTACAATTGACATTTTCACAATGTTGAGTCTTTCTATCCATGAGCAAGGTATGTTTTTCCACTTAAGCAGGTCTCTGGTTTCCTGCAGTAGTGTCTTGTAGTTTTCATCGTATAGGTCTTTTATGTCTCTGGTTAGATTTATTCCTAAGTATGTTATCTTCTTGAGGGCTATTGCAAATGGTATTGATTTGGTGATTTCCTCTTTGAGGTTCTCTTTGTTTGTGTGAAAGAATCCAACTGATTTTCATATGTTTATCTTGTATCCTGAATCTTTGCTGAAATCTATTAGTTCCAGTAGTTTTCTTGTGGCTTCTTTGGGGTTTTCTGCGTATAAGATCATATGATCTGTAAATAAAGACAACTTTGACTTCTTCCTTACCAGTTTGGATGTACTTTATTTCTTTTTCTTGCCTAATTGCTCTGGCTAGGACCTCCAGCACAATGTTGAATAAGAGTGGTGATAAAGGGGAATGCTTTCAAAGTCTTTCCATTTAGGATGATGTTGGCTGTTGGCTTTGTATAAATGTCCTTAATTATATTGAGGAATTTCCCTTCTACTCCTATTTTGTTGAGAGATTCTGTCATGAATAGGTGTTGGACTTTGTCAAATGCCTTTTCTGCATCAATTGATAAGATCATGTGGTCCTTGTCTTTTGTTTTATTTATGTGGTGGATTGCATTGATTGTTTTTCTAATGTTTAACCATCTCTGCATACCTGGTAGAAATCCCACTTGGTCATGGTGAATTATTTTTTTTTTATATGTTGCTGAATTCTATTGGCTAGAATTTTGTTCAGGATTTTTGCATCAATGTTCACGAGGGACATTGGTCTGTAATTTTCTTTTTTTGTGGTGTCCTTTCCTGGTTTTGGTATCAGGGTTATGCTGGCTTCATATAATGAGTTTGGGAGTATTCCATCCTTTTCTATGCTCTGAAATACCTTTAGTAGTAGTGGTGTTAACTCTTCTCTGAAAGTTTGGTAGAATACTCCAGTGAAGCCATCTGGGCCAGGGTTTTTTTTTTCTTGGGAGTTTTTTAAGTACCCTTTCAGTCTCTTCTTTTGTTATTGGTTTATTTAGTTGTTCTATATCTATTTGTGTTAGTTTAGGTAGGTAGTGAGTTTCTGGAAATTTGTCCATTTCCTCTAGGTTTTCAAATTTGTTAGAGTACAATTTTTCATAGTATTCTATGATGATTCTTTTAATTTCAGTTGGGTCTGTTGTGATATCATCCATCTCATTTCTTGTATGGGTTATCCGCTTCCTTGCCTGTTTTTCTTTTGTCAGTTTGGCCGATGGTTTATCTCTTTTGTTGATCTTTTCAAAGAACCAGCTTTTGGTCTTGTTAATGCTTTAAAATGTTCTTCTATTCTCTATTTCATTAAATTCTGCTCTAATTCTTATTATTTCCTTTCTTCTGGAGCCTGAGGGCTTCTTTTACTGCTCTCTTTCTACTTGCTCCAGTTGTAGAGTTAATGTTTTGATTATGGCCCTTTCTTCTTTTTGGATGTGTGCATTTACTGCTATAAACTGACCTCTGAGCAGTGCTTTTCCTGTCTCCCAAAGGTTCTGGTAGGATGTGTTTTCATTCTTGTTTGATTCTATGAATTTCTTTATTCTATCCTTAATTTCTTGTATAACCCAGTAGTTTTTGAGCAAGGTGTTGTTCAGTTTCCACGTGTTTGATTTTTTTTCCTTGCTTTTTCTGTTGTTGATTTCTGCTTTAATGGCTTTATGGTCAGAAAAGATGTTTTGTATATTTCGATGCTTTCAATTTTGTTAAGGCTTGCTTTATGACCTAATATGTGTTCTATTCTGGAGAATGTTCCATGTGCATTGGAAAAGAAAGTATACTTGACTGCTGGGGGGAGTGTTCAGTATACGTCTATGAGATCAGGTTGGTTGATTGTAGCCTTTAGCTCTTCTGTGTCTTTGTTGACTTTCTTTCTAGATGTTCTGTCCTTCACCAAAAGTGGTGTGTTGAAGTCTCCTACTACTATTGTGGAGCTGTCTATCTCTCATTTCAATTCAGTTAGAGTTTGTTTTATGCGTTTTGGAGTCCTGTCATTAAGAGCATGAATATTCATTATAATTATGTCCTCCTGGTGTACTGACCCTTTAATCATTATATAGTGTCCTCCCTTATCTTTTGTAGTGGATTTTACTTTAAAGTTTATTTTGTAAGAGATTAATATTGCCACTCCTGCTCTTTTTTGAGTCTTGTTTGCTTGATATAGTTTTTTCCATCCTTTCAGTTTTAGTTTGTTAGTGTCTTTAAGGTGAGTCTCTTGAAGGTAGCATATAGACGGATAGTGTTTTTTTATCCAATCTGCAACTCTCTGTCTCTTTATTGGTGCATTTAGTCTATTTACATTCAGCGTAATTGTTGATAGGTATGAGTTTAGTGCTGTCATTTTGATGTCTTTTTTTGTGTGTTCACAGTTTCTTTGTTCCTCTTAATTTTCTGTGCAGAGTCATTTTTCTTCTTGTATTTTCTTTTCGTCTTTTTCATTGTTGTTTATTTTTTTTGTGCTGAGTCTTTATATTTTTCTAGTTGTTTATTTTGACTTGTAAGACTGTTAGTTTCCTTTGTGGTTAACTTAATATTTACCCCTATTTTTCTAAGTTTATACCAGTCTTTTATTTATATCATCTTGACTTCATCTCCATGTGAAAAGTCTATGTCTACATTTTTTAACTCCCTCTTTTTTATTTTAATGTTGTCATCTTTTACATATTGACATCTATTTCCCTATTTTCAGTGTTTTAGCTTTGATTTTCTTTTGTGACTTCCTTATCTGGGTTGATATCTGGTTGCTGTCTCCTGTGTTCTTGTCTTGAGTTGTTATCTGATGTTACTGATTTTCTAACTGAAGGACTACCTTCAGTATTTCTTGCAATTTTGGTTTGGTTTTTGCAAATTCCCTAAACTTCTGTTTATCTGGAAATGCCCTAATTTCACCATCATATTTGAGAGACAGTTTTGCTGGATATGTAATTCTTGGCTGGCAGTTTTTTTTCTTCAAGGCTTTACATATGCCATCCCATTGCCTTCTTGCCTGCATGGTTTCTGCTGAGTAGTCCTAGCTTATTCTTATTGACTCTCCTTTGTAGACGACTTTTAGTTTTCCCCTAGCCACTCTTAAAATTCTCTCTTTATCTTTGGTTTTGGAAAATTTGATTATAATATGTCTTGGTGACTTTCTTTTGGGATCTACTTATGTGGGTTTCATTGAGCATCTTGGATAAATATCTTGTCATCTTTCACTCTATCAGGGAATTTTTCTGCCAACAAATCTTCAACAATTCTCCCTGTAGTTTCTGTTATTCCCCCCACCCCCATTCTGGTACTCCAATCACTTGTAGTTTATTCCTCTTGATAGAGTCCCACATAATTCTTAGGGTTTCTTCATTTTTTTAAATCCTTTTATCTGATTTTTCCTCAACTAAATTGGTGTCAAGTGCTTTATTTTCAATCTCACTAATTCTGACTTCCATTGCCTCAATTCTGCTCTTATGACTTTCTATTGAGTTGTCTAATTCCAAAATTTTATTGTTAATCTTCTGGATTTCTGATTACTGTCTCTCTATGGATTCTTGCAGGTTGTTGAATTGGTCATTATGCTCTTCTCTAATCTTTTTAATTTCCTCTATTGCGTGTTATGCATTTTGATTAATTTCCTTCCTAATTTCTCGAAGAGTTCTGCATATTAATCTTTTGTATTCTGCCTCTGGTAATTCTAAGAAATTTTTGTTCTCTGGAAAATTTCTAGATGCTTTATTTTGGAGTTTGCTGAAGCCATCATGGATTGTCTCTTTATGTTATTTGATATTGACTGTTGTCTCTGAGCCATCAATAAGTTATTATATTTGTTTATTTCATGGTTGCCTACTGTGTCCTAGCTTCTTGGTTTTTTGTTTTTTTTTTTTTTTTTTTTTTTTTTTATATGCTCAAATAGTCTGCTTGTATGAGCTAGTTTGATTATTGGCAACTTGGAAGCTCTAGTGTCCTGTCACCAGGTGGTTAGATCTATTACTAGGTATGTGAGCTCAGAAGTCTGCCCATTCCTCCTATGTGGATTCAGCTCAGGTGCCCAGGTAGATAGCCACCAAGTGTGTGGTATAGGCTCTAACCTACAGTCTTGGACAGGCATGGGTGATTGGTGTAGGCACAGGCATCTGGCTGCAGCAGGGGGACACACTCTGAGCAAGGCAGGGGGCTGATGTCTGCCCCCAGTGTTGAGGAGGAAGGTGTGTCCCTATTCCCTAGAGCATGTAGGTGGTTGGGTTTTGCAGTGGGACTATGAGCACCTAATGCTGTTGGCTGTAAGGACTGAGGGGCACCTTATTCCTGGGCCCCTATAGCAGGTGGCTAGGTCGCATTGGTGGAGCCAGCAGTCCTCAGGCCCCTGATGTGGGTAGGTGAAGACCCTGCTTAGTGGGAAGAGCAGTGTCAAATGTCAAGAACCTGCCACTTCATAGCTGAAACAGTTGAAGTTAGAGTTCTGGTATATACCCTGTTGTACTGCGGTAATGAGGGCCTACACGGTTGAGATGGGTCCACACAAGTCTATGCAGGTAGAAAGGCACTCAAAGTCCATGGATCCCTTATGCCTGTGCCTAGGTGAAAATCTGTGCCTACTCAGGGTTCCTGGCTTAGGTGAGCCAGCAGTGTATTTCTTCCCCTGTTAGTTAATTTGTTCACTCTCCAAGGCAGGGAGAATGGCTCCAGTAGTGTGACAGATCCAACTTCTGGCCCAGGGGACTCAACAATTGTTGAAGCTGGTCTGGGACCCAGTGAAGAGCAGGGAGTGGGGAGGTAAATGAGAGAGAGTTTTTTCCCTAAGGGGGGTGTTTTTGATCCACACCATAAACCTTACACAAGTATTTATATTTCGTGGAGGGCTGCTTCTCACTGGTTCTGTGTGGCCATGTAGACTCTCTGGTGCTGGGTCTCTCCAAGTGTGGAAAAAGTGCCTCCTGAGCACAGCTGCTTACCTGCCACACTGCTCACCCCCAAGCTGATCAGGCCTGAAGGCCTCAGGCTCTATCCAGGTCAGGTCTGGCAACTCCTTGCTGCTTCTGAACCATCTCTCCCTTTCCCTGCTACTCAGTCCAGTTCCTCAACTCTGCCTTTGATGTTCAGGGCTCCCATATTGCCATATACAATCAAATCACTTTTTTCGGGTCTTTGTTGTAAGAGGGTCCACCGGAAGCATCTGACTACTCCACCATCTTGGCCCCGCCTCGCCTTTTTGTTCTTTTGAGTCTCTTATAACCCTGAGGGAAAAAAATAGATATTTCCATTTAAGTAGATCATCCTAACCTGCATTATACTTTATCTTGTCAATAACCTGCTGTTGATGAGATATTCAGGCTATTTAAAATTTAGTACAATATTATAGATACTACCAGTCCCACAAAGATTTTCAGATTTTCTTTTATTTCTATAGAACAGAGGAAAAAAAATCTACTTTTAGTTAGTGTATATATGTAAAAGGAATGTGTGTATATATTTTCTCACCTGTATCTCTCCTTCAAAAGATTTCACAGGCAGTCAACAAAAAATCACTTCAAATATTCCCATGTTGTGAATTAAAATTATATCAAGCATGTCTGCCGAATTGCATCTTCCATACGTACTCTTCACCAAATGTAAACATTTGTGTGGTAGCAATGGATCTTGGCCAATAACAGAAAGAACAGTAACCAACAGTACATAATGTCTAGCTACCACTGCTAACCTATAGTAATAAAGTGCTGATAATACAATTGCTGGCGATATCTGACTCCCAAACTTTATTTTGAAGTTGTTTTTGTTTTTTTGTTTGTTTTTTAATGGTTTATCCTTTTTACCCACCACCTGTCCATCAGTTTCTTATACTGTGGTATCTTACATGTTTCTATGATGGTGGAAGCTATGCCACTGGTATTTCAAAGACTATAAGGATCATCCATAGTGGACAGGTTTCAGTGGAGCTTCCAGACTAAGATAGACAAGGAAGAAAGCCCTGGTATTTTACTTCTGAAGATTAGCCAATGAAAACCTTATAGATCACAAAAGAACATTGTCCCACTCACTTGCTTAGGCCCTGTCATTAGGAGGGATCAATTGCTGGAGGAGGACATCATGTTTGGTGAAGTAGAAGGCCAATGAGGACTAGGGAGACCCTCAGTGAAATGGACTGTCACAATAGCCACAACATGGATTGAACATGCCAGAAGTTGTGTGGATGATACAGGATGGGGCAACATTTCATTTTGTTAAATAAGGTTTCCATGAGTTGGAATCAACTCAACCACAGCTGTCATCATCATCATCATCTTTTCTACAAAAATAATTAAAAAATATTTTTGATACAGTATTTGCTTATAGCTATCCTTCCTGAGTAAGATGCCTCATTCTCTCCAGATTCCATCTAGGATAACTATGAAGACTTACAAAAATTTTGAAACCTTATAATAGCACATAAAACTAAAAGTGACCGCAATCTTATTTTAGAAGAATTTCCAGTAATTATAGGGCCTATGAAGTTGAAAATCAGAGTCATTTTGACAGTTAAAGCTACAAAATTTACCATTTGAAGGAAAACAGACCTATTGGTCTAAAGCATGGCTAGGAGATGTTTTCTTACCCATATCCTTATTCCTAATTTAGAGATCCAGGGTCTGTATGATCAAGGAAATTGAGCAGCCTTCTGTACATTATATTGATTTCAATTTTTGAGGCAGTAGAAATACATTCTTTCTTCCCCTATCTCACCCATCCACCCACCCACACAATCACACTGTTTTTTACTTTCTTATTCGTAATTCAAAAACCTCATTGCAAAGAATCAATTCCTCTGAAACTAGAAGGAAATAACACCTCATGCTGCATTTTAGAAAGTGTTGCCTAAGTAAGCAAAATTCAGAGGGGGAAAGAACAAGCACCAAAGCTTGAAGAATGTATTCTTTCATGCATTTCATTGTTTTCAGAGTATCAGATAAAGAAGAAAATGGGGTAAGTGACCTTGACACTGCAGTTCAAGAGAGCCACAGGAGGTGAATGTTTGTGAAACATTAAAACTGGACATAGCAGCAAGGACATTCTCTCTGTTCTACAGGAATGAATCTAAGGGGCAGATTTCATTAGCCTGAAATGTTGGTATTTCTATGGTAGTCTTTTTAAACTAAGCATTCTGCTATTTGAGTTGTTCATACAGAAAATTAAGTCTATGTATTAAAATTTCTTGCATGCAATTATTGCTCAATCTATGGAATTGCACTGTGATTCATTGTGTTGATTTTCTGCTTCCTGTTAACTGTTTCCTCTTACACTATCTAGGAGAACTATTCAAATGATCAGAGCCAAGTGCAAGCCATGTACCCTTGATTTTGGACAACACTGAGCCCGGCTAATTTTTTTTTTTTTTACATTCAAGAATGAGTCAAGAATATCAGAAAAATACTTGATAAAAGGTCTATAAAAAGCATTTTATTCTAAAAGAAAAAAAAAAAAAGATCCTGAAGACTTAGAGGCCTGCCTCCAAAAATTATTTAATGCATAAAAAGAAGAAATTGTTTAAATAATATATTGGCCGAAAAAAAAAAAAAAAAGGACCTTAGCATTCATGTTGGTTAGGGTAAAAGTTTAATTGCTGTAACTATGAAACAAAATTGAGGTTTCTTTCTTATGTAACAGTCCAGTCAGTTTAGGTGGGCAGTGCAGCTCTCCTCCATGGAGTTATTCAGGGACCTAGGTTTCTGTCATCTTGTGTTTCCTAATTATAAGATATTCAGTAGGATTATAGTTTCTTTGAATGGCGGTGCACAACATAAAGACACTCAAATATTATTTACAGTTCCAAAACAGAGAAGGCTGCTACACAGGCCCACACAGAGCAGAGAAAGCAACCACACAGGTCCACACAGGAGGTTGTACCCCAAGACAGGGTAACAGCAATCTGGAATTATAGGACACAGCTTATGTATGCAAGTGAGGTACGGTTAGCTATGTTTCATGTGTTTCCTGGAGATTGGATATTTTGAATAACTCTGTGAGCCCAAGGAAGCGTCCGTCCTTGAATGTTAGGCATCTGCAGGCTTTTAGAAGTTGGGTATGTCATTGTAGCCCAAAAGTGTTATAGCCTGATAAAGAAAATAGGTTGTGAGTTTAGCAAACATCCTGCCAAGGGGAATTGAGAGTGTTTAACCAGGACCTCAAAAGTATGTCAAGACAGTACTTATGAAATGTGGTATTACAAGTTGAGGGTGGGCTGTTGCAACCAATTCCATTAACATCTCTTTTGCTGGAACTAAATCACATGGCACACCAAGCTACATTGCTGGGAAATTTAGTCCTTACCTGGGCAGCCATGTGCCAAGAGAGAAAATAAGAACAGATTTTTTTTTTTTTTTTTAGCGAACCACCAGCAGTTTGCTACAACATCTTTTGAGGACACAAGAAGAGGTAGGAATAGAAACCATAAGGATCTAACAGGCTGAAGTGAAGGTAGAGATTAAAGAGGAATTGGGTTAAGTAAATAATAAGCACAAGTAAACCCTAAGAGCAAGAGTAAAGTTGTGGGTATTCTATGAGTCAAACAAAAGGTACAATTTAGACTTTCCTAAAAGAAGAAGATTAAAATGATGATAAATTACATGGGAGCTATCGGTGGAGAATAAAAGCAAAATAATGCAGAATCAATATAAAAATTATAGATGTTTTCAAATATCACAGAAATAATAAAAATAAATACATATATTTTTAAATTTGCTAAGCTTAAAAACAGACTGAATCTGTAGAGTTTCCTTTCCTGGTAAAATTAATAAAAAGAGGACAAACATACACAAAAATAATAAAGAAAAATGCTGCATTACTATTCCAAAAAAAATTTACCGAAGAGGCCCCTGGCAATGGAAAATACCTGGCTGACCTATGCAATGCTGAATCCCAAAGATGTAAAAAGGATTTTTACAGCAAAAGTTCGTAATCTAGTAATATTTTTCCAAGACAAATTGTAATTCTTGGAAAATTACAAAATTAAAGATTTATAACATATATGAACATAAACTTTCTGAAGAAAATTTCTTGAAGTACAAGTACTTTCTTAAAGAACAAGTACAAAGAAAATTAATGTGTACAATTATATTCAACTTTCTTTTTTAAAATTATCTAATTAGTAATTAACCTTTTTCCTTTTAGCTTCTGTGTATCTATCATTGTTCTTTCCACATCTTCCAACTGCCTGTAGTTATTTATTGCTATGAGTTATTTGTTGCTGCATAACAATATTACCACTAACTTAGCAACTTAAAATAACACTTGTTTACTACCTCTCAGTATCTGGTCAGGAGATGACATTGCTGCATCTTTTGCTGGAGGATCTCATGAAAGCTGCAATAAAGATGTGCTCAGGGCACTGGTCTCATCTGAGGCTTCACTGGGAAAGAATCTGCTTCCAAGCTGAGGTGCTTCTCAGCACCTATCTGTGTTTTTGTAGGGTGTTAGACTGAGAGCCTCAGTTCCTCACTGGCTGTTCCTCAACCTCAGTTCCTTGCTATGATAGCCTTGCCAATATGATTGCATGCTTCCTCAAAGCCCGAAAGGAAGAGCGGCTTCTTCCAAGATCTGTAATGTTATCATGGGAGTGACGGTCCATCATTTCTGCCCATACTCTGTTGATTAGAAGCAAGTCAGAGGCCCTACCCACACTTGAGGGGAGGGGATTGCAGTCACAAATAGGGGCCATTTTAGAGTCTTACTGCTATACTGTCTTGAGTATAATTTATCATATTGACAAACGTATCATCAGATAATCTTTCAGATCCTTCCCCCCCCCCCCCACCCCCTGATCTTTCTTCTGGGACTTCTTTCTCCTTCCCTGCCGCATTGGTTTCTCTCTTTTGTGGATTCTATGTCCTCTCTTTCAAAATTTTTTTTCCTCTATTTTTATCAAGCACATTTTCTAACAGCTGGGAAGTTAAATTTTTGATACTTTATAAGTATAAAAACACTTTTATTTTACCCACACATTTGCCTGATAAGCTGGTTATACATGGACTATAAGTTGAACATGATTTTCCTGAAATGGTTGATAGCATTGCTCCATTATGTTTTAATTTCCAGTGTTAATTCTTAGTGTTCTCATAGTGACACTATAAAACAAAGTAGAACTGCTCCAGAGGGTTTCCAAGAAGTAGCTGGTGGATTTGAACTGCCAACCTTTTGGTTAACAGCCAAGTTCTTAACCACTCCACCACCAGAGTTCCAGTGGTAGAGATAGTACACATAAAAAAGAATCTTTATGAATTACAGTGGAAATGTTCATTTCTCTGGAGAGCATTTTAACAGTCTATATTAAAAGTTTTTAAATTGCTCATCTCCTTTGTCCCTTTTAGGAATTTTTCCTAAGGAAATAATTAAACATTTTGGTTAACAAAAATATTCATCCTGACCTTACTTATAATAGTCATAATTTGGAAGCAGCTATAATTCTCAGTAAGAAAGAACTGGTTTAAACAGTTAATCAAATAGTTAAATGGGTAAATACACACACAAGCATGCATCAATTTTTACATTTCAAAAGATATTCACTGAAAAAAAAACAAATTCAATATCATATATACAAAAATCTATATTATGTATAAATATTCACATAAAAATAAGTCTATAGTGATTAATTATCTCTTGATAGTTCATTACATATACAATTTAATTTTATTTTTATTAATTTTCCAAATTGTATTGAAAGAGAATGATGATAAGGCAGAGATTAAATTGGGTCTCCAATGAAAAGGTATCAAACATCATATAGTCCTAAATTTGAGGCAGTGGTTCTCAACCAGGGGTGACTGTAACCCCTAAGGGACACTTGGCAATGTCTGCAGACATTTTTGGTTGACATCTAAATGGTGCAGGCCAAGGATGCTGTTAAACAATGCACAGGAACACCCCTCTCTGACCTCACCAAAGACTTATCCAGCCTAATATATCAATAGAACCAGTTGCCATCAAGTTGATTTTGACTCATGGCAACCCCCCCATGTGTGTCAGAGTAGAACTGTGCTCCATAGCTTTTTCAGTGGATCATTGTTTGAAAAGAGATTACTAGGCGTTTCTTTTGAGGTACCTCTGGATGGACTCAAACCTCCAACCTTTGTTAGCAGTTGAGTGCTTTAACAGTTTGCACCATTATGGACTCCATGTCAATGGTACCTAGTTTGAAAAGCCCTGCTTTAGGGGTATGGATACAGTAAGTTCTGATTCAGGTCATCTGTATGCTTTTTACTCCTAAACATGGGAGAGGCTAACATTTTAATTATCCCATCAATGGAGACAAAGTTTGATCTCTGCACTGCTGCCATACCATTTGGACAGCAAGAGGGTGTGGCAAGAGAAGCCAAAGCTGCACTTTTTCCATTCACCTCTGCACCAAGCATTAGACACAGGAAGGACTCCCCACAGGCAGAGTAATTGTCTAGGCTCTTGGACTCTTTAGACAAGAAAAAGTTTCAAAAGGGGAATTCTGAACATTTTGCAAATTATACAAGTAGAAAATGTCAAACAATTGATTGAAAATATAAAATAGATGAAATCATTGATTTCTACGTAACAACTTGTACATGCTATACTCAAATATATAATGATGAGAAAAATAATGACACTATTTTAGAATATTATAAATTAATTGTTATATAACATTATTAAACAGTAAATAAAATAATCAATATCACTATTATCAGTAACTTTAAATAAATAATGTGTTTTAGTACAGTTCCTAGCATATAGAAAATGCTCATTAAATATTTGTTGAATGAGGAGAAGAGAAAAAAAGAGAGATAAATATATATAGAGAGAGAGCAAGAGAGAATGAAAGAAAATAATACTAAATAGGTTTAATTTCAGCTAGAAAGCAATCAGGCTGACAATATAAGAATTAACTGCACAGTCAGGGTCAGATTTAAGTCCAAGGTCAGCCGAAAAGTAATGATACCTTATTCCTGGGCTCTACATTGCAAGCTTCATTTATTAGACCTTTGAATCCTCTTTCTACCTTTTTTTTTTTTTTTTTCCCCTTCTCTAACTTTCTTTTAGTATTTCCTACTTTGCCATATTAGCCTGATTTTGGTTTGGGCCTTGTTAATTTTTTTTAGTATTTAAAAAGTTGACTTGGTGGGAGTTATTCTTACCTATGACCCAAGTTCCCATTAGCAGTTTTAACAATAAAACAAAAACTTCTCACGACAAAGTGTCAAAAAACTCAGTCTTGACATATTTATTAGTTTAAGAAATATTTAATTACTTTATTAATTTTTTTAGAAAGTAATAATACTGTAGGTAGAGATGTTCATGAAAACAAGCAGCTCATGTCATTTTAAGGTCTGAACTGCCAAAGAAATTGTTTAAAGCAATTATTTTGACACGACTTGTTTTCTATTGAAAACTGGACAGCTAAACTAGCCTTGATGGCGCAGTGGTTAAGCAGTCAACTGCTAACCAAAAGGTAGGCAGTTCGGATCCACAAGCAGCTCCTTGGAAACCCTATGGGGCAGTTCCATGCTGTCCTATAGGGTTACTATGAGTCAGAATCGACCAGTGGCAACAGGTTTTAAACTAGTACCATGACTCAAAAGGCTGAATTTCTGAGAGGGACAGGACAAAAAAAAAAAAAAAATCCTGTGGCTTTATGTACAACACTACTCTCTAGATAAATTACATATAGAGATAGAGGTAGAGATAATCTAAAATAATAGATGTTTACAATTAGTTAATTTTTCTGTTTTAATTTTAACATGTATATCTTTAGTAATCATTCAAAGGGACTCTTAGCGACCCTATAGGAATCAAGTTGATGGCAATGGGTTTAATCTTTACTAATGAATATTTAAGAGGGCATGAAACCATAAAATGAAGTCAATGAGGTCCTTCTCCTAAATTTGCTTTTACATGTTTGGGCTCCTTTCCCAGCAAAAGAATCTTAAAATAGGCCCAGGTCTCTCAGGGACTTCCTTTGAGTCTATTTTAGTTCCCATGGCCAAATCTCATGTTCCAGATATTTTTTTTTACTCACTCTTCATGTCAAATTATACTTATCTCCTTTATCATGAGACCAGAAGAACTGGATGGTACCTAGCTACCATGGCTGAACATTTTGATTAAAAAGTCCTGATCAAAAGGGGGAAAATGCAGAACAAAATTTAAAATTATAATGGAATCCTGACTTTCTGGATCCATAAAGGCTGGATAAAACCCCGAAACTACTGCTCTGAGATGTTTTTTAAACCTTAAATCAAAAATATCCCCTATAGTCTTCTTAAAGCCAAACAATAAGCTGAACTAGTAAAGAATATCTGTCTTGAGCATTATGTTCTTTTAAGATCAATCTATATGGGATCAAATTGACAACAGCAATTTGAAATATTAGGTAGGAAACTTTATGGGGCAGTGAGTTTATGTTAATAGAGGAGGAACAACTCAGAAAAGGAGGATGATAATGGCTGCACAACATGAAGAATGTATCAGTGTCACTGAATTGCACAGGTAGAAAGTATTGAATTGGCGTTTGTTCTGCTGTGTATATTCTCAACAACAACAAAAATAAAATAAATTATTTTTTAAAAATTATACCAGCTATTTATTAAACTCTCTCACAGCCCTTTATTCCTGCTTGGTGTTAGCAAGTAAAAATACTTAATTAAATGAATAAGTAAATAAATAGCCAGTAATTATGTATTTGTATCTACTTGATACTGTGTCTTTTTGGAGTAGCTACCAGTCTAATGTTTAGCAGCTCCTCTGCAATTTTATCAGACAATCAACATCTGATAATGCTTCTTTACCACTCTCACCTTATTTATTTCTCTGACCAGAATTCTTTTCATTTCATTTTCCGACCTTATTTTAAGGTCAGTGACTCTTTACCTTACATTGTCTTGGAAATAATAAGATTTTGGAAACCTTTAAGGTTTTGGATCTATTATTACTTTTTTATTGACCTCCCTACCTCCCCTCAGTTATGATCTATGCTAGTACTTTAGATTGTATTTGCTTCTAGTGCCCTGGGAAACACCAATTCCATTAAGCCCATAAGTGTAGTTTGGAAAGTAATACTGTTGGGGTCAATGGCAACCAGATGGCAAGATTTTTACTCTTTTTTCCATCAGGCTAATTAAGATATATTGTTGTTGTTGTTAGCTGCCATTGTGTCAGCTACTGACTCATGGTGACCCCATGCACAAGGGAACAAAACACTGCCTGCCCTTCTTCATCCCTATGATTGGCTGAGGATCTGACCTTTACAATCCATAGGGGTTTTTACTAGCTGATTTTTGGAAGTAGATCACCAAACCTTTCTTATTGGCTCATCTTAGTCTGGAAGCTCTTCTGAAACCTGTTTAGTGTCATAACAATATGAAAGCCTCCTCTGAGATACGGGTGGTAGCTGTGCATAAGGTGCATTGTCCAGGAGTAGAACCCCGGTTTCCTGCATGGAAGGTGAGAATTCTACCACTGATCCACCACTGCCCCCAATTAAGATACACATATGATAAAATTAATTATTTTAAGTATACAGATGGATAATATATAGATAAAATATGGAAAATATATGTAATTATGCAAATAGCATCAAAATCGGTATAAAACATTCTATGGCCTCAAAAGTTCCCTCATGTCCTTTTACAGTCAATCCTCTTTCCCCACTTTGGCCCCTGACAATCATTGATCTGTAGTTTTTCCTTCTCTTAAATGCCATATTAATAGAATCAGACAGTACACACACTTTTGAGTTTAGCTTCTTTCATTTAGTATGCTTTTAACATTCAGCCATTTTATTGACTATCTCAATATTAATTCCTTGTCATTGTTTAGAGCTATTTCATCACATACCTATGACAATCTATTTATCCATTTACCTGGTAATACCATCTTAGGCTACATTTTTTGTTTGGCTATTATGAAAAGGAGCCCTGGTGTTGCAGCTTTTAACCAAAAAGTTCAGCAGTTCAAATCCACCACCTGTTCCTTGGAAATCCCATGAGGCGGTTCTATTCCATCCTATAGGGTGGCTATGAGTTGGAATCAACTCGACCGAAAAGAATTTTTATTATGAAAAAAGCTTGTTGTGAACAATTTGCATATAGATATTTGTGTACGTGTATCATTTTTCTTGGATAAGTAACTAAGAGTGGAATATTGGTTAAGTTGTACTGTAAGTGTATGTGTTAACTTTATAAGAAACTGCCAAACTTCTGCCCAAAGTGTCTGTACCATTTTGCATTTCCAGCAGCAATGTATAAGCATTCTAGTTGCTCCAAATCTTCTCCAATATTTGGTAATGTCAGAGAATTTTTTTAGCTTGTTTAATTTTAGCCTTTCTAGTGTGTAAGCAGAGGTGTGTAGAGGTGCATATTTGTGGTTTTAACTTTTTTCATTTTCCAAGTGACTAATGATGTTGAGCATCTTTTCATGGCATTATTTGCCACTCATATATCTTCTCTGATGTATTAAAAAACAAAAACAAAAAACAGAGTTGCCATTGAGTCAACTCAGATTCATGGCTACCCCATGCATGTCAGAGTATGTATAACTGCTCCATAGGGCTTTCAGTGGCTGATTTTTTGGAAGTACATCTTCAGGCCTTTCTTCTGAGAAACATCTAGGTAGAGTCAAACCTCTAACCTTTCAATTAGTTGCTGAGCATGCTAACCATTTGCATCACACCAGGGACTCCTATTAT
Source organism: Dugong dugon (assembly GCA_030035585.1). Classification (NCBI taxonomy): domain Eukaryota; kingdom Metazoa; phylum Chordata; class Mammalia; order Sirenia; family Dugongidae; genus Dugong; species Dugong dugon. Next base: position 51,827,159 of record CM057465.1, read on the forward strand.
GATGAATAGTCTATTCAAATATTTCTGCCAATTTTAAAGTTGTATTTTTTGCTTCTTATTATTGAATTTTTTAAAGTTTTTGCGTGTTCTACATAGTAGTGTTTTCTCAGATATAAAAGACTTTCTTGAAGATCTTTTCTTTTTCTCTGTGGCTTACAATTTCATTCTGTTAGCAGTCTTTTCTAAGAGCAGAAGATTTAGTTTTAATGAAGACGTGTACCTATAATTCATTTTTTCATTTGTACTTTTTGTGTGCTACCAAGAAATTTTGTCTAACACAAGACAACAAATATTTTTTCTCTGTTTTCTTTTAGAAGTTTTATAGTTTTATCTCCTGTGTTTAAGTCTATGATCTATTTTGTGTTTTATTTCATGTATTGTAATCAAGGGCCAAGGTTCGTTTTTTTGCATATTGATTTCCAGTTGTTCTAGCACAAGTATCAATGAACTACCTTTCCCCTATTGAATTACAATTGCATAATTGTCAAGGATTAATTGATCATATAAATTATGACTTTATCTTTCAACCATATAAATTCTGCACTCTCTCTTCTTCTTGATTGATCTATTTGTCTCCTTATGCCGACGTCACACTGTCTTCATTACTGTAAGTTTATAGTAAGCCTTAAAATCACATGAACCCCCAATTTCATTTTTCTTTTAAAAAATTATTTTAGTTATTAAAATCCCTTTGCTTTTCCATATGAATTTTAGGATTAGTTTATCAAGTACTAAAAACTGCTTGGAATTTACTTAGGCTTGTGCTAGTTTTAACAGAAGACTTCAGAGAATACCACAATTCAAAGAAATGTCTTTAGTGATAAGAATTTAAGGAATTTGGAAAGAACAAGGAATTACCCAAGTAGAGAGAAATGCGCAGAATGTGGGTTCTTAATTAACCATAATTAAGAATAGAGCCATTATTATTTATTTATTTATTTATTTTTGTAAAGGTTAGGGCACAGTAAAAATCTAACTTATTTGTAATGAATCAAAGAAGATTTTGTTAGGAAATGTTAACTTTCAGCAAGGTAGCATGGAATGTTAATATTCCAGCACAATTCTTTGAAAATTACCTTTTCTGGTAGGATGTTGATTTTTTTTTAATGTTTTATATAGTCTCAGGTTACCAATACCTATATTGATAAATTTCTAAAACAGTTTCTGAAAGTGGAAGCTTTGCTGATTCTACAAGCAAAATTTGCCACTAAATGAAAATATATTTAATGTTTTGCTTTAAGTTAATTATTAATTAAAACATTCTTGAATGTTTACCCTCTTCTCTTAGGAGGGAAAATATATGAAGCAAAGAGGAAGTACTAAACAGATCTACCTTTTTTTTTTTTTTTAATATTTTATTGTACTTCAGGTGAAGGCTTACAGAACAAATAGTTTCTCATGAAACAGTAGTACACATGTTGTTTTATGACATTGGTTAACAACCCCACAACATATTAAGCCTCTAAATTCTCAACCTTTTTTTTTTTTTTTGATGAAAATACAGATAGCCAAAGATACACCGTTTCAAAAATTTCTACATACACAGTTCAGTGACATTGACTACGCTCTTCCAACTGTGCTTAAACAGATCTACCTTTTGAAAATACAAAGTTTTAAAATAATAGGCAAAAATAAGCAAATGATAGTTTTATTTATTCCAATATACTTAAGAACATTTTGGTAATCAAAATTACATTGTTTCTTAGCTATGTACTCTTATTTTCTGCCTTTATTCAAACGTACAAATAAAAGTTCCTAATTAAAATATTTTAATAGTAGAATAAAATTGCAGTGTCAGACATTTATTGTGCTAGTGGGAAGGGTTTCATAAGTTTTCACTGGCTAATTCTTTTCAGAAGTAGACCACCAGGTCCTTCTTCCAAGTCTGTCCTAGTGTGGAAGCTCAGGTGAAACCTGTCCTCCATGGGTGACCCTGCGGGTATTTGAATACCTGTGGCATAGTTTCCAGCATCACAGCAACGCTCAAGCCCCCACAGTACAACAAACTGACATATGCAATATCCTTGGCATTAGTAAGCTGAAATGGACTGGTATTGGCCATTTTGAATCAGACAATCATATGGTCTATGACTCCAGGAATGACAACTTGAAGAAGAATGGTGCTGCATTCATTATCAAAAACAACATTTCAAGATTATCCTGAAGTACAAAGCTGTCAGTGTCAGGATAATATCCATAGACCTATAAGGCAGACCAGTTAATACAACTGTTATTCAAATTTACACACCAACCACTAAGGCCAAAGATGAAGAAATTGGGGATTTTTTTTTACCAACATCTGCAGTCTGAAGTTGATAGAACATGCAGTCGGGATGCATTGATAATTATTGGTGATTGGAATGTGAAAGTTAGAAACAAAGAAAAAGGTTTGGTACTTGAATAATATGGCCTTGGTGATAGATACAATACCAGAGATCCCATGACAGAATTTTGCAAGGGCAATGACTTCTTCATTGCAAATACTTTTTTTCACCAACATAAACGGCTATTATACACATGGACCCTGCCAGATGAAATACACAAGAATCAAATCAACTACATCTGTGGAAAGAGATGATGGAAAAAGTCAATATCGTCAATCAGAACAAGGCCATGAGCTGACTGTGGAACAGACCATCAACTGCTCATATGCAACTTTAAGTTGAAACAGGAAAATTTAAACAAGTCCACAAGACCCAAAGTATAACTTTGAGTATATCTCACCTGAATTTAGAGACCGTCTCAAGAATAGATTTGACTCACTGAACACTAATGACCAAAGACCAGACAAGTTGTGGAATGACATCAAAGACATTATACACAAAGAAAGAGGTCATTAAAAAAATAGGAAAGAAAGAAAAGACCAAAATGGGTGTCAGAAGAGACTCTGAAACTTGCTCTTGAATGTCGAGTAGCTAAAGGAAAAGGAAGACATGATGAAATAAAATGGCTGAAAGGAAGATTTCAAATGGTGGCTTGAGAAGACAAAGTAAAGTATTATAATGACATGTACAAAGATCTGGAGATAGAAAACCAAAAGGGAAGATTACTTCCTGCATTTCCCAAGCTGTGAGAACTGAAGAAAAAATTCAAGCCTCGAGGTACAGCAGGGGAGGGTTCTACTGGGAAAATATTAAATGACAAAGGAAGCATCAAAAGAAGATGGAACGGTTCAGGAGGCAGGGCCAAGATGGCAGAGTAGGCAGATGCTTCCGGTAGACCCTTTTACAAAAAAGACCCCAAAAAACAAGCGAATCAATTATATATAAAAATTTAGGAGCCCTGAACATCAAAGGCAAAGTTGAGGAACCAGACTGAGTGGCAGGGGGAGGGAGAGATGGTTTGGAAGCAGAGAGGAGTTGCCAGACCAGACCTGGGGGGAGCTGGGGCCCTTCAGCCTGGATCAGCTCAAGGTTCATGGTGAGGCAGGCAAGCAGCAGCATTCGGGAGGCTTTTCCCACATTCGGAGAGACCCAGCAGCAGAGAATCTGCTTGGCCACCCAGAACCAGTGAGAAGAAGCCCTCGATCGGCAAAAGATAAGTACTTGCATTTGGCTGAACAAGCAGATCAAGAACACCCTCCCCCTTGGGGAAAAACCCCTCTCCCATTTACCTTCCCACTCCCTGCTCTGCAGTGGGCCCAGGACTGGCTTTAGCAATTGCCAAGTCCCCTGGGCCAGAAGTAGGACCCATCACATGCCCTTAGACATTCTCCCTGCCATGGAGAGCAAACAAATTAACAAACATGGGAAAAAATAATCTGCTGGCTCCCCTAAGCCAGGAAGTCAGGGCAGGCACAGCTCCTTTGCCTAGGCACAGGCATAAGAGATCCATGAAATCTGAGTGCCTTTCCCCTTGCATAGACTTGTATGGGCCCATTTTAACCACGTAGGCTCTCATTGCTGCAGTACAACGGGGTGTATACCTGAAGTCTAACTTCAACTATTTTAGCTTTGAAGTGGCAGGTTCGTGACATTTGACACTGCTCTTCCCATTAAGCAGGGACTTCACCTACCCACATCAGGGGCCTGAGGACAGGTCTGTGTCCCCCTGCTGCAGCTGGATGCCTATGCCTACACCAATCACACATGCCTGTCTAGAACTGTAGCTGAGAGTCTGCACCACACACTTGGTGGCCAACTACCTGGACACCTGACTTGAATCCATACAGGAGGAGTGAGCAGACTCCTGGGCTCACACACTTAGTGCCAGGTCTGGCACCTGATGGCAGAAGGTTGGAACTTCAGGGGCACCAGTGATTAGGTTAGCTCACACAAGCAGCCTATTTGGGCATATTGAAACAAAATAAAACAAGAAGCTATGACAAAGTAAGCAAACAAAATAAATAAATATAATAACTTACTGATGGCTTGGGGACAACAGTCAATATCAAATTGCATAAAGAAGAAGACAATGATGGCCTCAGCAAGCTCCCAAAGTAAAGAATCTAGAAATTTTCCAGAGGAAGAATATTTCTTCGAATTACCAGAGGCAGAATACAAAAGATTAACATACAGAACTCTTCAAGATATCAGGAAGGAAATTAAGCAAAATGCAGAACACGCAATAGAGGAACTTAAGAAGATTAGAGAAGAGCATAATGACAAATTTAACAGGCTGCAAGAATCCATAGAGAGACAGCAATCAGAAATCCAGAAGATTAACAATAAATTTAAGAATTAGAAGACTGAATAGAAAGTCATAAGAACAGAATTGAGGCAATGGAAGTCAGAAGTAGTGAGATTGAAGATAAAGCACTTGACACCAACTTATTTGAGGAAACATCAGGTAAAAGGATTTAAAAAAAAAAAGAAACACTAAGAATTACATGGGACTCTATCAAGAGGAATAACCTATGTGTGATTGGAGTACCAGAAAGGGGGGGGGGGGAATAACAGAAACTACAGAGAGAATTGTCGAAGATTTGTTGGCAGAAAACTTCCCTGCTGGCTCGTAAAAGATGGCAAGAGATCTATACAAGATGCTTATCAAGCCCACATAAGGTAGATCCCAAAAGAAAGTCACCAAGACATATTATAATCAAACTTGCCAAAACCAAAGATAAAGAGAATTTTAAGAGTGACTAGGGATAAACTAAAAGTCATCTACAAAGGAAAGTCAACAAGATTAATCTATAACTACTCAGCAGAAACCATGCAGGCAAGAAGGCAATGCGATGGCATATATAAAGCCTTGAAGAAAAAAACTTCCAGTCAAGAATTACATATCCAGCAAAACTGTCTCTCAAATACGATGGTGAAATTAAGGCATTTCCAGATAAATGGAAGTTTAGGGAATTTGCAAAAACCAAACCAAAATTACTAGAAATATTAAAGGAAGTCCTCCCATTAGAAAATCAGTAACATCAGATAACAACCCAAGACTAGAACACAAGACAGAGCAACCAGATAGCAACCCAGATAGGAAACTCACAAAAATAAATCAAAGCTAAAACACTGAAAATAGGGAAACAGATGTCAGTATGTAAAAGACGACAACATTAAAACAAGAAAGAAGCACTTAAAAAAAGTAGACATAGATTTTTCATATGCAGAGGAAGTCAAGGCGATATAAAGAAATAAAACACTAGTATAAACTTAGAAAAATAGCGGTAATTATTAAGGTAACCACAAAAGAAACTAACAATCCTACAAGTCAAAACAAAACACATGAAAAATATAAAGACTTAGCAAATACAAAATCAATGACAATGAAAAAGTTGAAAAGAAAATACATAACGAAAAAAGACTCAGCACATAAAATTATGTGGAATAAAGAGACTGTAAATAACACACAAAAAAAGACATCAAAATGACAGCACTAAACTCATACCTATCAATAATTACTCTGAATGTAAATGGACTAAATGAACCAATAAAAAGACAGAGAGTTGCAGATCGGATTAAAAAAACACTATCCGTCTATATGCTATCTTCAAGAGACAGACCTTAAAGACACAAACAAACTAAAACTTGAAGGATGGAAAAAAATATATCAAGGAAACAACACTCAAAAAGAGCAAGAGTGGCAATATTAATCTCTGAAAGAAAGATTTTAAAGTAAAATCCACTACAAAGGGTAAGGAAAGACACTATATAATGATTAAAGGGTCAATACACCAGGAGGACATAATTATAATAAATATTTACACACCCAATGACAGGGCTCCAAAACACATAAAACAAACTCTAACCACATTGAAAAGAGAGATAGACAGCTCCACAATAGTAGTAGGAGACTTGAATACACCACTTTCAGTGAAGGACAGAACATCCAGAAAGAAGTTCAACAAAGACACATACGAGCTAAAGACTACAATCAACCAATTTGATCTCATAGACATATACCAAACACTCCACCCAAAAGCTGCCAAGTATACTTTCTTTTCCAGTGCACATGGAACATTCTCCAGAACAGACCACATATTAGGCCATAAAGCAAGCCTTAAAAAAATCCAAAGCATCAAAATATGACAAAGCATCTTTTCTGACCATAAAGCTATAAAAGTAGATAGCAATAACAGAAAACGGAAGGAAAAAAAAATAAAACACATGGAAAAACTACTGGGTTATAGAAGAAATTAAAGATGGAATAAAAAAATTCATAGAATCAAATAAGAACAAAAACACATCCTACCAGAACCTTTGGGACACAGCAAAAGCAGTGCTCAGAGGTCAGTTTATAGCAATAAATGTTCACATCCAAAAAGAAGAAAGGGCCAAAATCAAAACATTAACCCTACAGCCAGAACAAGTAGAAAGAGAGCAGCAAAAGAAGTGCTCAGGTGCCAGAAGAAAGGAAATAATAAGAATCAGAGAAAAATTAAATGAAATAGAGAATAAAAAAACAATGAAAGAGTTAACAATACCAAAAGCTGGTTCTTTGAAAAGATCAACAAAATGGATAAACCATTGACCAAACTGACAAAAGAAAAACAGGAGAGGAAGAAAATAACCTTTATAAGAAATGAGATGGGGACTTCTGGGCAACATGGTGCTATAGGCAGAAGAACCACAATGTTCCTCCACAGCAAAGATCTGAAAAACTAAGCCAAACAGAGAAAATGGCAATCCTGAAATCCTAAGCATCGAATGAAGAGATAAAGAACTCAGCCAAGCACCAAATGGAATAAGAAACTGACAGAGAACAGAGATCGAGGAGAAATACATGCTGCGGTGGCCTATCAGCTAACGTGGAAAGGATCCACCATCATGGACTACTATCAGAGACCAGCAAACAGGAGGTACGAGAAAGCAGCTTCATGGAGCTTCCTGCAGGTGACAGAACAATGGGTAACCAGTGACATACGCTTTCCCACCCTCCACCATTCTTCACCCCCACTCCACCTGCTCTGCTTCCTGCAGCCAGTCTCTTGGCCAGAAAGCACCATCTTCACCCCTATGTTTTTTGGATGCCACCCGCTCACACTGGCCAGCTCCCTGAGTGCCATTTGTCATTGCTGGTGTTGCCTTTTTCCACTTCTTCAGTTTTTTTCCTTACTTCTCACCACCTCCCCTTCCTTTCTCTCAAATACCTAGCTTCATGCGCCATCTTTGCTTCTGCCTGAAAAGCTGTGAAATGCCACAGTGAAACTGCTTCCCGGCCCATGCTGTCACACAGGTGGGATCCCAGGGCTTTGTTTGTTTGTTTTGAATTGTTTGTTTTGTTTTCTTTTTCTTTTCTTGAATTGTGAACCTGTTCTAGCCAGGCAGTACTGAGCGGCTTGGGATCTACCCCCTCTGTTTGCACAGATGTGCGGAGAGAATCCTAAGAGCATTTTTTTCTACTTGTATTTTTTGGGGGGCATTTTTTTAATTCTTATTTCTTTGGAGGTTTCTCTTGTTCTTCTTTTTTGTTAGTTTTGTTTTCTGTTCCTTATTTTTTCCTTTTTGTCTTTCTTCATTACTCAGTTTCTTGTCTCTTTATACTTTTCTTCTCTTCTTTGTCCCCTGAATACTTGGTGCTGAGTGACACTTCTGCCCCTACTAGTCAGGCTGTACTTAACAACTACTGGAAGCAACTACCCCAGATCTCGCAGCCGCACTGGAGGGATCCCTGGGGGATTTGCTTTTCTTCTTTCTTTCTAATTTTATTTATTTATTTTACTCTTTTCTTTTTTTATTATTCTTCTTTTTTCTTTTTCTGCATTTCATAGTCTCATCCATCCACTCTAAGAGCAAGCTCCCCTAGCACTCTTTTTTGTTTGTATGTTTTTGGCTCATGCTCCTCTTTCATCTCTCCCATACCCATCTTAGCTCCACACATCAAAGTCCCACCCTCCATCTTGCCTACCTGGACCATGCGCTGAACACTACACAACAAAGCAGCCCAGGCACAGCCTACCGGAACCTGCCCTGCATTGATTACTGACCCACCCTGGTGGCTGTAGTAACTTCCACAAAGAACCTATCCCAGCAGCTCGTCTTCAGCTAGACCTGCCCTGCTATACCATATCTGAGTGATTGACCCTACCAAATGGAGAAGGAGGCAAAATGTATCATGTCCAAAAATGAGAAAACAACAAAGAACACACAGCCAGCTTATTCAGACATAGCCAAATAAAACGAAAAAAGCAGCATGAAACAAATCTACAAACAATAAAGGAGGAAAATAACTACTGAATGCCTCGAAGACAGCAGACAATATCAAAACATTTACAAAAAACAGGACAGTATGGTTCCAGCAGTTGTCCAAAATAAAACACCAGATGACTTTCCAGTAGAAGAAAAGGCACTAGAACTACCTTTCAGGGAATTCATATCTCTGATATTGAGAGCTATCCAAGAGTTGAAGCAAAAAGGAGACAAAAATGAGGAAAAAATAGACATTCGTGGAAAAGGGAGACAAATTAATGGAAAATATAGACAAAAAATGGAAGAATTCAGGAAAATGATGCAAGAACAAAATCCCAAAATAAATTCACAACTAGAAATCATACAAAAACAACAATTAGAAATCCAAAACGTAAGCAAGTTTTTAGAAATGGACAGTGTCATAGAAGGGTTGAGGAGTAGGTTCAGAAAGGTGGAAGATAGGATCAGCAAAATTGAAGACAAATACTTGGATATAACTTTGAGGAAAAATCAGAAAAAAGAACAAAGAAAAATGAAGAGACCATGAAAATTATGTGGAGTACAATCAAAAGCAAAAATTTGCAAGTGATTGGAGTTCCAGAACAGGGGGAGAAAACAGAAAACACAGAGAGAATCATTGAAGAACTGCTGACAGAAAACTTCCCCAATATTATGAAAGATGAAAAACAGGCCATCCAATAAGCTCAATGAACCCCATATAGGATAGACCCAAAAAGAAAATCACCAAGGCATATAATAATCACATTTGCCAAAACCAGAGACAAACAAAGAATCCTAAGAGCAGCTTGAGAAAAACAAAAAGTCACATACAGAGGAGAAACAATAAGACTAAGCTTGGATTATTCAGCAGAAACCATGCAGGCAAGAAGGCAATGGGATAATATATATAAAACCTTGAAAGATAAAAATTGCCAGCCAAGAATAATATATCCTGTAAAACTCTCGTTCAAATATGATGGTGAAATTAGGTCATTTCCAGATAAACAGAAATTAAGGAACTATGTAAAAACCAAATCAAACTTACAAGAATTATTAAAGGGAGGCCTTCGATATGAGAACAAACAAGATCAGCTCACAGGCTGAATCTAGGAGGAAGGCTCGTACCAGCCAGATACTAACATAGGAAATGAACTCTCAAGGACTATCAAAAACCAAAAGAAATACAACAGGGAATCAGAGAAATTAATCTGTAACTGACAACAACATCAGAACAATAAAGAGAGAATAAACGCTACACATTTAGAACCTTCTAATGGAGAGGAAAGCAAGGCGATAGCAAGTAATATAGACTTATTCAAACTTAGAAAGATAAGGGTAAACTTCACAAAGAAAGTTAGCAAACTTGCTCATCAGGATAAAGAGGAAAAACATAAAGTCTCAGTAAAAACAAAACCTACAAAAACAAAAGAAATAAAAAATCCACAAACGAAACGAATTCAGCACAGGAGAGTAAGAAGAAGAAAGAAAATGTCGGCACCACAAAAAAAAGGACTAAAAAATGACAGCAATAAGCTCACACCTATCAATAATTACACTGAATGTAAATGGCCTAAATGCACCCATAAAGAGACGGAGAGTGACAGAATGGATTAAAAAACAGGATCCATCAATATGCTGTCTATGAGAGACACACCTTAGAAACAAAGATGTAAATTTATTAAAAATCAAAGTTGGAAAAAAAATCATGCAAACAACTACCAAAACAGAACTGGAGTGGTAATATTACTCTCAGATAAAATAGACTTTAAAACAAAATACACCTTAAAAGACAAAGGACACTATATAATGATTAAGGTGATGATCCATCATGAAGACATAACCATAATAAACATCTACGCACCCAATGACAGGGCTCCAAAATATGTAAAACAAACTCTAACAGTACTGAAAAGAGAAATTGACTGTTCCACAATAATAGTAGGAGACTGCAACAAACCACTATTGGTAAAGGATAGAACATCTAAAAATAAGCTCAACAAAGATACAGAAGACCTAAAGGACACAATCAACCAACTTCATCTCATAGACATATATAGAACACTCCACACTACAGCTGCAAAGTACACATTCTTTTCCAATGCACATGGAACGTTCTCCAGAATAGACCACATCTTAGGCCACAGAGCAATCCTCAATGAGATCCAAAATGCTGAGATAATAGAAAGTATCTTCTCTGACCACACCACCATCAAGGTAGAAATTCACAACAGAATGAGCAAGGAAAAAAAATCAACTACGTGGAAACTGAATAACACCCTGCTTACAAAACACTGGGTAACAGAAGAAATCAGAGATGGAATAAAAAAATTCCTAGAATCAAATGAGAATGAATACATCTTACTAAAACCTTTGGGACAGAGCAAAGGCAGTCCTCAGAGGACAATTTATAGCAATAGATGCACACATCGAAAAAGAAGAAAGGGACAAAATCAAAACATTAACTACACAACTCAAACAAATACAAAGAGAAGAGCAGAGAAATCCCAAAGCCACCAGAAGAAAGGAAATAATAAAGATCAGAGCAGAAGTAAACGAAACAGAGAATAGAAAAACAATAGAAAGAATCAACAAAACCAAAAGTTGGTTCTTTGAAAGAATCAACAAAATCGACAAACCATTGGCCAGACTGACAAAAGAAAAAAACAAGAGGACACAAATAACCCAAATAAGAAATAAAATGGGTGACATTACAACAGGCCTAACTGAAATAAAAAGGATCATAATAGAGTATTATGAAAAACTATACTCCAACAAATTTGAAAACCTAGAGGAAATGGATAAATTTCTAGAAACACACTACCTACCCAAACTAACACAAAGTGATGTTGAAAATCTGAACTGACACATAACCATAGAACAGATTGAAAATTAATTTAAAAAACTCCCAACAAAAAAAAGCCCTGGCCCAGATGGCGTCACTGGAGAATTCTGCCAAACATTCCGAGAAGAGCCTGTACCAGTACTACTCAGTCTATTTTAGAACATAGAAAAGGAAGCAACACTTCCAAATTCATTCTATGAAGCCAGCATAACCCTGATATCAAAACCAGGCAAAGACACCACAAAAAAAAAAAAAAAAATTAGAGACCAATATCTCTCATGAGTATAGATGCAAAAATTCTCAACAATTCTAGCCAATAGAATTATGTACCATATCAAAAAAATAATACACCATGACCAAGTAGGATTTATACCAGGTATGCAAGGATGGCTCAACATTAGAAAATCAATCAATGTAATCCACCACATAAATAAAAGGAAAGAAAAGAAACACATGATAATCTCAATTTACACAGAAAAAAAGCATTCAATAAAGTCCAACACACATTCCTGATAAAAACTCTTAATAAAATAAGTTTAGAAGGTAAATTTCTCAACATAATAAAGGTCATCTATGGAAAACCCACAGCCAATAGCATTCTTGATGGAGAGAGGCAGAAAACACTACCCTTGAGAACAGAAACAAGACAAGGATGTTCTTTATCACCCCTACTATTTAACATTGTGCTGGAAGTTCTAGCTAGAGCAATAAGGCAAGAAAAAGAAACAAAGGGCATCCAAATTGATAATGAAGTAGTTAAACTGTTCCTGTTTGTAGATGATATGATACTATACATAGAAAACCCTAAAGACTCCACAAGAAAACTACTGGAACTAAGAGATTCAGCAAAGTAGCAGGATACAAGATAAACATATAAAAATCAGTTGGATTCCTATATACCAATAAAGAGAATGATGAAAAGGACATCAGGAAAACAATACCATTTATAATAGCTCCTAAAAAAATAAAAAAGTTAGGAATAAATCTAACCAGAGATGTAAAAGATCTATACAAAGAAAACTACAAAACACTACTGCAGGAAACCCAGAGGGATCTACATAAATGGAAAAACATACCATGTTCATGGATAGGTAGACTCAACATTGTGAAAATGACAATTGTACCCAAAGCAATTTACAAATACAATGCAATCCTGATCCAAATACCAACAAAATTCTTTAAAGAGATGGAAAAACTAATAATTAACATTATATGGAAAGGGAAGAAGTAAAGCATAATTGAAGAAGAAGAACAAAGTAGGAGGGCTCACACTACCTGACCTCAGAACCTACTATACAGCTACGGTAGTCAAAACAGCTTGGTAGTGGTACAACAACAGACACATTGACCAATGGAACAGAATTGAGAACCCAGATGTAAATCCATCCACCTATGGTCACCTGATCTTTGACAAATGTCCAAAGTGCATCAAATGGGGAAAAGACAGTCTTTTCCACAAATAGTGCTCGAAAAAGTGGATGTCCATCTGCAAAAAAATGAAACAAGACCTATACTTCACACCATATACAAAAAGTAATTCAAAATGGATCAAAGACCTAAATATAAAGCAAAAACTATAAAGTTCATAGAAGAAAAAATAGGATCAATGCTAGAGGCCATAATACACAGCATTAACAGGATACAAACCATACCAACAACACAAAAACTCCAGAAGATAAGCTATATAACTGGAATCTTCCAAAAACCAAACACCTATGCTCTTTAAAAGACTTCACCAAAAGAGCAAAAAGAGAATTTAAATTTTTGGACATTACATGTCAGACAAAGGTCTAATCTCTATAAACCACAAGAAAATCCAACACCTTTACAACAGAAAGACAAATAATCCTGTTAAAAAATGGGCAAAGGAAACGAAAAGAGACTTCACCGAGAAGAAATTCAAGTGGCCAACAGACACATGAGGAAATGCTATCACTAGCCATTAGAGAAATGTAAATCAAAACCACAATGAGATTCCATCTCACCCCAGCATTACTGGCACGAATCAAAAACACTAGAAATAACAAATGTTGCGAGGCTGTGGGGAAATTGGAATGCTTATGCACTGCTGGTGGGAATGCATAATGCTACAACCATTTTGGAAAATGATACGGCTCTTCCTTAGGAAGCTAGAAATAGAAATACCATATGATCCAGCTATCCTACTCCAGGGAATATATCCTAGAGAAATAAGAGCCATCACACGAATAGACATATGCACACCCATGTTCATTGCAGCATTGTTCGCAATAGCAAAAAGATGGAAACAACCTAGATGCCCATCAACAGAGGAATGGATACACAAACTACGGTACACATACATATCATGCAACGATAAAGAGCAATGATGAATCTGTGAAGCATCTCATAACATAGATGAAACTGGAGGACATTATGCTGAGTGAAATAAGTCAATCACGAAAGGACAAATATTGGATGAGACCTCTACTGTAAAAACTCATGAAGAAGTTTATATACAAAAAATAACAATCTTTGTCGGTTACAAGGGATGGGATAGGTATGGAGGAAATACTCAATAGACAATAGATAAGTGGTAACTTTTGTGAAGTGTAAGACAGTATGCAATACTGGGGAAGCCAGTACAGTTCATACAAGGAAAGGTCATGGAAACTCCACAGACACATTCAAACTCCCTGAGGGACTGAATTGCTGGGTGGAGGCCTGTGGGGACCATGGTCTTAGGGAACATCTAGCTCAATTGGCATGACAGTTTATAAAGACAATGTTCTACATTCTACCTTTGTAAGTAGCATCTGGGGTCTTAAAAGCCTGTGAGCAGCCATCTAAGATACTCCACTGGTCTCACCCCTTTGGGAGAAAGGGAGAATGAAGAGAACAGGATACAAGGAAAAGATTAGCCAAAAGGACTAATGGACCACGGCTAACAAGGCATCCACCAGACTGAGTCCAGTACAGCTAGATGGTGCCCAGCTACCACCACTGACTGCTCTGACTGGGATCACAACAGAGGGTTCTGGACAGAGCTGGAGAAGGATGTACAGCAGCATTCTAGCACAGAAAAGAAGACCAGATTTACTCGCCAGACACTGACAGGAGAAACCCCGAGAGTATATCCCCCAGACACGTTTATAGCTCAGTGGTGAAGTCACTCCCGAGGTTCACAGTTCAGCCAGGGATTGGCTATCCCCATAAAAAAAAAGGGACTGATGAGGCACAGCAGTTCAAGGATAAAGACTGGAAGGCAGGAAAGGACAGGAGTACTGGTGATAGGGAACCCAAGTTTGAGAATGGACAGCATTGACATGTCATGAGGTTGTTAACTATCATCATAGGGCAATGTATGTACTAACTGTTTAATGAGAAACGAATCTGTTTTGTAAACCTTCAACTAAAGTACACACACACACACACAAAAAAGAATTATCTATGTGAGATCAAATTGACAACAGCAACTCAAAAGTTTTGATGGGCAGCCACGGGGGCAGTGAGATGAAGATAATGGTGATGGAATAATTTGGAAAAGGATAGTGAGAATAGCAGCACAACTGGAAGAACGTAATTGACGTTGTACATTTAGAAATTTTTTTGAAATGGTGTATCTTTGACTATGTATATTTTCACCAATAAAGAAAAATGTCTTCCAAGGTCAAGAAGGGAGAGTGCTGACATGTTGTGGGGTTGTTAACAATAATAAAACAATATGTGTACTGATTGTTTAATTAGAAACTATTTGTTCTGTAAACCTTCACCTAACGTATACTAAAAAAAAGGTAAATAAATAAATTAAAAAGATAAAACCCCATGGAGTACAGTTCTACTCTGACATACATGGGGTTACCATAATGCACATGAGACTAGGAAAAAAAAAAAAGAAAAACAAACGAGATGGGTGATATCACAACGGACCCAACTGAAATTAAAAGAATCATGACAGAATATTATGAAAAATTATATCCTAACAAATTTGAAATCCTAGAGGAAATGGACAAATTTCTAGAAACTCACCACCCACCTAAACTAACACAAACAAAGGTAGGAAAACTAAATAAACCCCTAATAAAAGAAGAGATTGAAAAGGTAATTAAAAAAAACCCAACAAATAAAAAGACCTGGCTTGGATGGCTTCACTGGAGAATTCCACCAAACTTTCACAGAAGAGTTAACACCACTACTACTAAAGGTATTTCAGAGCATAGGAAAGGATGGAATACTCCCAGACTCATTCTATGAAGGCAGCATAACCCTGATACCAAAATCTGGTAAAGACACCATGAAAAAGAAAATTACAGACCAATATCCCTCATGAACATTGACGCAAAATTCCTCAACAAAATTTGAGCCAAGAGAATTCAGCAACATATCAAAAAAATAATTCACCATGATCAAGTGGGATTTGTACCAGATATGCAGGGAATGTTCAACATTAGAAAATCAATATGTAATCCATCACATAAATAAAAGACAGGAACCACATGATCTTATCAATCGATGCAGAAAAGTCATTTTACAAAGTCCAACACGCATTCATGATAAAAATTCTCAATAAGATATGAATAGAATGGAAATTCCTTGACATAATTAAGAGCATTTATACAAAGCCAACAGCCAACATCATCCTAAATGGAAAGACTTTGAAAGCATTCCCCTTGAGAACAGGAACCAAACAAGGATGCCTTTTATCACCACTCTTATTCAACATTGTGCTGGAGGTCCTAGCCAGAGCAATCAGGCCAGAAAAAAAAGTAAAGGGCATCCACATTGGTAGGGAAGAAGTCAAAGTATCTCGATTTGCAGATGATATGATCTTATACACAGAAAACCTCAAAGAATCCACAAGAAAACTGCCTGAACTAATAAAAGATTTCAGCAAAGTTTCAGGATACAAGCTAAATACACAAAAATCAGTTGGATTCCTTTACACCAACAAAGAGAACTTTGAAGAGGAAATCATCAAATCAATATTATGTACAATAGCCCCCAAGAATATAAAATACTTAGGAAGAAACATAACCAGAGACAAAAAAGACATATACGATGAAAACTATAAGACATTACTGCAAGAAACCAAATGAGTCCTGCTAAGTGGAAAAACATACCTTGCTCATGGATAGGTAGACTCAACATTGTGAAAATGTCAGTTGTACCCAAAACGATTTACAGATACACTGCAATCCCAATCCAAATCTCACTGGCATTTTTTTAATGAAATGGAGAAACAAATCACCAACTTCATATGAAAAGGGAAGAGACCCCAAATAAGTAAAGCACTACTCAAGAAGAAGAACAAAGTGGGAGGCCTCAGACTACCTGATTTTAGAAACTATTATACTGCCACCATAGTCAAAACAGCCTGGTACTGGTACAACAACAGATACATAGACCAATGGAACAGAATTGAGAATCCTGACAGAAATTCACCTACCTATGAGCATCTGATATTTGACAAAGGCCCAAAGTCTGTTAATTGGGGAAAAAACAGTCTCTTTAACAAATGGTCCTGCCATAACTGGATATCCATCAGCAAAAAACTAAAAGAAGACCCCTACCTCACACCATGCACAAAAACTAACTCAAAATGGATCAAAGAGTTAAATATAAAATCGAAAAAGATAAAGCTCATGGAAGAAAAAATGGGGACAACCCTAGGAGCTCTAATACGTGGTATAAACACAATATAAACCATAAGCAACAATGCACAGGCACCAGGTGAGAGAATAGATAAATGGGAGCTCCTAGAAATCAAACACTTATGCTCATCAAAAGACTTCACCAAAAGTGTGAAAAGACAACCTACAGACTGGAAAAAATTTTGGCTGCGACAAATCCGATCAGCGTCTAATCTCTAAAATCTACAAGATACTGCAAAACCTCAACAACAAAAAGACAAATAACCCAACTAAAAAATGGGCAAAGGATATGAACAGTCACGTTGTCAAAGAAGATATTCAGGTGGCTGACAGACATATGAAGAAATGCCCATGATCATTAGCAATTAGAGAAATGCAAATCAAAACTACAATGAGATACCATCTCACCCCAGCAAGGCTAGCATTAATCCAAAAAACACAAAATAATAAATGCTGGAGAGATTGTGGAGAGACTGGAACACTTATAGACTGTTGATGGGAATGTAAAATGGTACAAATACTTCAGAAATCGATTTGGTGCTTCCTTAAAAAGCTAGAAATAAAAGTACCATATGATCCAGCAATCCCACTCCTTAGATTATATCCTAGAGAAGTAAGATCCATCACACAAATAGAAATATGCACACCCATGTTCATTGCACTACTGTTCACAATAGCAAAAAGATGGAAACAACCTAGGTGCCCATCAACAGAAGAATGGATAAACAAATTATGGTATATTCACACAATGGAATACTAAGCAATGATAAAGAACAATGATGAAGCCATGAAACATTTTATAACATGGAGGAATCTGGAAGGCATTATGCTGAACGAATTCAGTCAGTCACAGAAGGACAAATATTGTATAAGACCACTATTATAGGAACTGAAGAAAAGGTTTAAACACAGAAGAAACCATCCTTTGATTGTTACGAGGGTGGGGCAGGAGGGTGAGGATTATTCACTAACCAGATAGCAGACAAGAATTATCTTAGGTGAAGGGAAGGACAGAACATACTACAGGGGAAGTCAGCACAACTGGACTAAATCAAATCTAAGAAGTTTCCTGAATACAGTCGGATGCTTTGAGGGACAGAGTAGCAGGGGTGGGGGTCTGGGGACCATGCTTTCAGGGGACATCTAGGTCAATTGGCATAACAAAGTTTATTAATAAAATGTTCTGCATCCTACTTTGGTGAGTGGCATCTGGGGTCTTTAAAGCTTGCAAGGGGCTGTCTAAGATGTATCAATTTGTCCCAACCACCTGGAGTAAAGGAGAATGAAGAACACCAAAGACACAAGGAAAGTGTTAGCCCAAGAGACAGAAAAGGCCACATAAACCATAGAATTCATCAGCCTGAGACCAGAAGAACCAATGGCCGCCCTGACAGGGAACACAATAAAGAGTCCCTGATGGAGCAGGAGAAAGGTGGGGTGCAGAACTCAAATTCTAGTAAAAAGACCAGACTTAGTGGTCTGACTGAGACTGGAGGAACCACAGAAAACATGATCCCCAGACTCTCTGTCAGTCCACAACTAAAACAATTTCTGAGGCCAACTCTTCAGACAACAACTGGACCTGACAGTGGGGCATAAAATGATACTTGTGAAAAGTGTGCTTCTTAGCTTAAGTAGATACATGAGACTAAATGTGTTGCTTCCGTCCAGAGGTGAGATGAAAAGGCAGAGAGGGTTAGGAGCTGGTTGAATGGACATGGGAAATTAGAGATAGAAAGGAGGAGTATGCTGTCACAGTTTAGGGAGAGTAATTAGGGTCACATAAAAACGTACGTATAAATTTTTGCGTAAGAGACTAACTTGAAATGTAAACTTTTATTTAAACTACAACAATAAACAAAAAAGTGGGGGGGGGGGATGGAAGACATACACAGTCCCTATACCAGAAAGAATTGATCGACGTTCAACCATTTCGACAGGTAGCATATGATCAAGAACCGATGGTACTGAAGGAAGAAGTTCAAGCTACATTGAAGGCATTGGCAAAAGTCAAGGCTCCAGGAATTTATGGAATATCAGTTGAGATCTTTCAACAAACGGATGCAGAGCTGGAAGTGCTCAGTCATCTACGGAAAGAAATTTGGAAGACAGCTACCTGGCCAACTGACTGGAAGAGATCTATATTTATGCCTATTCCCAAGAAAGGTGATCCAACCAAATGTGGAAATGATCGAACAATGTCATTAATATCACATGCAAGTAAAATTTTGCTGAAGATTATTCAAAAGTGGCTGCAGCAGTATATCGACAGGGAACCTCCAGAAATTAAGCCAGATTCAGAACAGGACATGGAACCAGGGATATCATTGCTGATGTCACATGAATCCTGGTGGATAGCACAGAGAATACCAAAAAGATGTTTACTTGTGTTTTATTGACTATGCAAAGGCATTCAGCTGTGTGGATCATAACAAATTATGGATGAAACCGTGAAGAATTGAATTCCAGAACACATAATTGTGCTCATGAGGTACCTGTATATAGACCAAGAGGCAGTCGTTTGAAAAGAACAAGGGAATACTGCACTGTTTAAAGTCAGGAGAGGTGTGTGTCTTAGTCATCTAGTGCTGCTATAACTGAAATACCACAAATGGTTAGCTTTAACAAAGAGAAGTTTATTCTCTCACAGTCCAGTAGGCTATGAGTCCAAATTCAGGCAATCATCTCCAAGGGAATGCTTTCTCTGTTGGTGGAAAGGTCCGTGTCATCAATCTTCCCTTGGTCTGGGAGCTTCTCTGCGCAGGAACCTCAGGTCAAAGGAAGCACTCTGCTCCTGGCACTGCTTTCTTGGTGGTATGAGGTTCCCATGTCTCTCTGCTTGCTTCTCTCTTTTATATCTCAAAAGAGACTGGCTTAAGACACTACCTAGTCTTGTAGACTTCATCAATATAATTTCCACTAATCCATTTTATTACATCATAGTGATAGAATTTACAACACATAAGGAAATCACATCAGATTACAAAATGGTGCACAATCATATAGTACTGAAAATCATGACCCAGCCAAATTGACAGATATTTTGGGGGCACACAATTCAGTCCATGACAGTGTGCATCAGGGTTGTATCCTTTCACCATACTTATTCAATCTGTATGCTGAGCAAATAATATGAGAAGCTGGACTCTGTGAAGAAGAACAGGGTATGAAGATTGGAGGAAGACTCAGTTACAACCTGCATTATGCTAATGACACAACCCTGCTTGCTAAAAGTGAAGAGGGCTTGAAGCACTTACTGATGAAGATCAAAGACCACAGCCTTCAGTATGGATTACGCCTCAATATAAAGAAAACATAAATCCTCACAACTGGACCAATAAGCAACATCATGATAAATGGAGAAAAGATTGAAGTTGTCTATTTCATTTTACTTGGATCCACGATCAACATCCATGGAATCAGCGGTCAAGAAATCGAAAGACCCATTGCATTGGGCAAATCTGCTTCAAAAGACCTCTTTAAACTGTTGGAAAGCAAAGATGTCACCTTGAAGACTAAGGTGGGCCTGACCCCAAGCCATGGTGTTTTCAGTCGCCTTATATGCATGCAAAAGCTGGACAACGAATAAGGAAGACCAAGAAGAATTGATGCCTTTGAATTGTGGTGTTGGTGAAGAATATTGAATTTATCATGAACTGTTGAAAGAACGAACAAATTTGTCTTGAAGAAGTACAACCAGAATGCTCCTTAGAAGCAAGGATGGTGAGACTACGTCTCATATAATTTGGACATGTTGTCAGCAGGGATCAGTCCCTGGAGACGGACATCATGCTTGGTAAAGGGTCAGCGAAAGAGAGGAAGACCAACAGGATGGATTGACACAGTGGCTGCAACAATGGGCTCAAGCATAACAACGATTGTGAGGATGGCATAGGACCAGGTGGTGTTTTGTTCTGTTGTATACAAGGTGCCATGAGTCGGAATTGACTCAAATGGCACCTAACAACAACAGCAGGAGGGAAGTTATAATTTACCATCTGAAGTATTAAAAATCCAAACCAGTTCAGAGCAAAAAAAAAAAATTACAATAAATTAACATAAATTCATATTGACAAAATTAGTTTTGAAAGTTTTCATAAATTTGTTTATTGGGGAAGAAGGATACTTAGTAAACCAATAAAAATTCACATATCAGTGTTATAAGTTATTTTTCTTGAGAAAATGTAATACAGAAGAAAATATAGAATGGTTTCCCACTGCCTATGTTCCAGTCATCACTAAATTGCATTTCTGCTTAGTAGATGTTAACTGGAGTCTGATATAAATCAACATGATTTTTATCAAGAATCCTATTCTATTCATCTCATAAGACAAGTCTCTTTCTGAAAGTTAATATCCAGTACTAGATTTTGATTGGTTTCGTGTTGTCTTAAAACCTTTGGTTATCCACTTGTGGAAATCAAACATATCTATAGGACTCACAATGTTGTCTGATTGTTTGAAATCTCTTACCCAAACAATATCATTTTCTCTTCTCCTGTCAGGAATTACATTACAGATTCATAAAAGTATAATGAGCATACATTAACATGGATACAGCTACTGTCTAAGGGCATTGTGAGTCTTGGCAGAGAGTCAAACATTTAGAATTAAGTGTTATATTACTACCAGGGCATGAGATAATCATATAAAACTTGCAGATCTGCCCTTCGTTTTAAACGGCCTAACATTCTTTTTATGACATATAATATTAAATTAATGTCATAGAACATAGCGTACATCTCGGCTGGCTATTAGAGGTGCACATCATCCACTTTCCTGAATTTTTAGATGGAGTACACAATACTGTATCATTTGAACTTTTCATCTTACAGTGTATAACAATAATGCCCTCAGGAGTTACTGAGCTGTGAAAGGTTATTTTCCACTACAACTAATGATTGTAGGCTGTTTTCCAGCTAGTCATGATTTTGATTGTTATTGTCTTTCCTTCTTTCACTTCTGGCCACAACAATATTTATCAGCCTTGATCCTTTTTCTCATTGCTTCTAATGTGCTGACTTCTGAAGTTCTAGGACAGAAGATAACAGAAACAAAACTTTTAGTAAACTTCAAATGCCTGTCAGTTTAGTTGCCAATGACTATATTCTTCTTTCACAAAATAAAATGCATGAGCTTTGATAACATGTATGCATTTTTAGATGTTAGATAAACATCTTTTTGTTCACTTCCCATTTTGTGTACATGTTCTAGACATTTGAGGTCCCTGTTGTTGTTGTTAGGGACCATCAAGTTAGTTATGACTCACAGCGACACTATGTACAGCAGAACAAAACACTGTTCCTGTGCCATCCTCATGATCGTTGTTATGCTTGAGCCCATCATTGCAGCCACTGTGTCAATTCATCTCGTTGAGGGTCTTCCTCTTCTTCGCTGACCCTCTGCCTTACGAAGCATGATGTCTTTCTCCAGGGACTGGTCTTTCCTGATAATATGTTCAAAGAATGTGAGACGAAGTCTCCTCATCCTTGTTTCTAATGAGCACTCTGGCTGCAACTGGTTAGGTGGTACAAAATGTTTGTGCTCTACGGCTAACCTAAAGGTTGTCAGTTTAAACTCATCCAGTGGTACTGAGGAAGAAAAGTCCTGGCGGTCTGATTCTGTTAAGACTGTTGCTGTTGTTAGGTGTCTTCAAGTCAGTAATGACTCATAGCTACCCCATGTGCAATGAAATCCTGCCTGGTCCTGAACCATCCTCACAATCCTTGCTTTCTTTGAGCCCATTGTTGTAGCCACTGTGTCAACCCATCACATTGACAGTCTTCCCCTTTTTTGCTGACCCTCTACCAAGCATGATGTCCTTCTCCAGGGACTGATCCCTCCTGATAACATGTCCAAAGTATGTGAGACTTGTGTTTCTAGTCTCCCTTCTAAGGAATATTCTGGCTCTATTTCTTCTGTGACTTATTTGTTCATTTTTCTGGCAGCCCACGGTATATTCAATATTCTTTGCCGACACCATAATTCAAAGGCATCAATTCTTCTTTGGTCTTCCTTATTCATTGTCCAGCTTTAGCATGGATATGAGATGACTGAAAATATCATGGCTTAGGTTAGGTGCGCCTTAGTCTTCAAGGTGACATCTTTACTTTTTAACACTTTAAAGAGGTCTTTCGCAGCAGATTTGCCCAATGCAATATGTCGGTTGAGATTGCAGCCAATAAAACCCTATGGAGCCGTCTACTCTGTAACACTCAAGGTCATCATGAATTGGAATTGACTTGACAGAAACTAACAACAACAGACATGTGAAGCTGTCAGGATTCTGTCCACCAAAATTTACTACTTACTTTCTCTCATCAAACTATGTGTTCATCCAGAAGGTATACTTATACAGGAAACTGAATTACTTAGTAGGAATTTAAATTGTTATTTTAAAATGTTTCCATTTTGCGTTTAGTATACACTATGCTTAGTTTCACAATGTGTTGATTTTAACAGAGCAGAGTAGCATACAAAGTGGACTTCCAAAGGAAGACTTAAAAGACTTTACAGGATCCAACATAGTAAAAGGTGGGTGGACAAAATGATGAAAGCAAAGTGCAGCAGTATGAAAATATAATTATTTTCACATTTTCTAATACAGAAGTCTTCTATAAACAGTTGAATGATCTAAAAAATATGAAGAAAACACCCTCCAGGGTTACAAATAACTACACAAGAAACTTCAAATGTAAAACACACACACATACACACACACACACACACACACACACACACACACACACACACACACACACCTCTTTTTCTTCCTGTAAGATTTTATAATGAGTAAGAGAGGGTAGAAATAAATTTCATTTTATTATTTTTGGAAAGAAAATGTTCCTAAATACCTCCCTCTACTAAGCTATATAATGTCTGGAGACTTGAATTGTTTTCTTCATAGGTGTATCCTCAGTGTCTAGAATAGTGAGTAGTTGGTGCTCAGTAAGTATTTCTTGAATAAATGAATCAATTTTGAGGCAGCTTGGACATCATTGTAATGGACCAGATTTCTTAAACCAGGTTTCTAGTCACATGAAGATGAAGGAAGGTCAAATCACCAAACTTTCCTTTAACTATCCATAGAATTCTGCCTTTTACTAGCATATGCCCTTAGGCAAGTTACGCAGTGACTCATTTCCCTCTTCTGAACTTCTTCCAAGACAGATTTGTTCTTTCTTCTGACAGTCCATGGTGTATTCAATATTCTTCTTCAACACCATAATTTAAATGCGTCAATTCTTTTTTGGGCTTCCTTATTCATTGTCCAGCTTTTGCGTGCATACGAGGCAATTGAAAACACCATGGCTTGGGTCAGGCTCACCTTAGTCACAGATGTAGTTGATTTGATTCCTGTGTATTCCTTCTGGCAAGGTCCACGTGTATAGTCACCATTTATGTCGTTGAAAAAAAAGGTATTTGCAATGACAGACCACTTATCTGTCAGTTTGTCGTACTATGGTGGATTTCATGTTGCTGTGATGCTGGAAGCTATGCCACCAGTATTTCAAATAACAGCAGGGTCACGCATGGTGGACAGATTTCAGAGGATCTTCCAGACTAAGAAAGACTGGGAAAAAGGACCTGGTGGTCTACTTCTGAAATAATTGGCCGGTAAAAACCTTATGAATAACAGCAGAACATTGCCTGATATAGTGCCAGAAGATGAGCCCCTCAGGTTGGAAGTCACTCAAAATACAACCGGGGAAGAACTGCCTCTTCAAAGTAAAGTAGATCTTAATGACATGGGCAAAGTCAAGCTTTTGGGGCCTTCATTTGCTGATGTGGCATGACTCAAAATGAGAGGAAACAGCTACAAACATCCATTAATAATCGGAACATGGAATGTATGAAGTATGAATATAGGAAAAATGAAAGTTATCAAAGGAACGCATAACGATCAATATCCTAGGCATTAATGGACTGAAATGGACTGGTATTGGCCAATTTCAATCAGACAATTATATGGTCTACTATGATGAGAATGACAAATTGAAGAAGAATGGTGTTAGATTCATCATCAAAAAGAGCATATCCTGAAGTACAACACTGTCAGTGACAAGATAATATCCATAGAAGTATAAGGAAGACCAGTTAATACGATTATTATTCAAATTCATGCACCAACCACTTAGGCCAAAGATGAAAAAAGTGAAGATTTTTACCAGCTTCTGTAGTCTGAAATTGATCAAACATGCAATCAAGTTGCATTATTTATTGCTGATGATTGGAATTCAAAATTTGGAAACAAAGAAGGATTAGTAGTTGGAAAATATGGCCTTGGTGATAGAAACCATGCCAGAGATTACATGATAAAATGAGAGACTATGGCAGAAATATACCTAGTGCTCTGCTCACCAATGTGTGTGTCTTGGCATGGGGTTGTGACTGCCTGGAGGAAGAGATGCTTCTCTCTAATTCACACAAAGGTGCCAAGCTGGGTAGCTTCCTTGACAGCTCACAACCCATGCATGCATATTTAGCCAAAATTGTATACCTGCACAACTATTCATATGAATGTGAAACATTAGTAATTTTAATTTTTTTGTTTTATTTTAAATAATATATCTGACTATAAAATCTCTTATGTTTTCCTTCAGCGCCCCAATGAATTGCCTTAAGCGCACCATTTTAAAGACTACTAATTAAAAGGTTAATACATTAAAAAGCCATTTATTAATGACAGCACTACATGGATTTAAACATAACTAGAATCCAGTTCTGGTCTTATCAGTATTATAGTGTGATACTAGAACAGGCACTTAAGCATATTTTAAAAGCTTTTGATAATAATTCCACTAGAGTTAGGAAGAGAGAAGATGAAGTACCCCACTGAACCTAGGAGATTCAATTTAGGACACGTTGTCACAACTATAGGCTTCATATAATCTTTTGCTAGTCACTGTGCTATTTGTTGGAGATACACAGATGAGTAGAATAAAGTACCTGGATGGCACAAACTGTTTTTGTTCGACTACTAACCTTAAGGCTGGCTATTCAAACCCATCTAACATTGCTGCAGCAGAAAGACCTGGTGATCTGCTTCAGTAAAAGTTATGGCCAAGAAAAACCTATGGAGCAACTCTACTCTGTAACACGTGGAGTTGCCATGGGTCTAGGTCTACTTGGCAGCAACTGGTCTTTTTTTTTGCTTTTAGTTTTTATCTCCTCCATACCTACACTTACTGTCTAATGGGACTGAACCGGGTGTGTGTGTGTGTGCTGGGGGCAGTGGGGTGGGGGGGTGGGGGAATCATATAATCATAACACAAAGTGGAAAGCAGAAATATAGAGGCAAGCCTAGAATAGGAACAACCATCTAAACCTGGGGTAGGGGATGAATTCAGGAGCTTGACCCTAGACTAAAAAACCAAACACAAAACCAATTCCATCAAGTTGATTCCAACTCCTCTGTATAGGGTTTCCAAGTCTGTAAATCTTTACAGAAGCAGACTGCCACACCTTTCTCCTATAGAGCAAGTGGCTGGTGGATGTGAACTGCCAACCTTCTGTTTAGCAGCCAAATACTTAACCACTGTGCCAGCAGGGCTCCTTAGACTAGGTTGACTAAAGAGCCTTCTGTAGACTAGGTAGAACTTAATTCAAAATCTTTCTGACTCCCAAGTTCATGATCTTAAACTTCTAAGTTTCCAGGCTCCCAAAACAAAAGTGCATGGGTAAAACAACATGGGATTATAAGGTCATTCACAGTGAGCATGTGGATGAGAAATTATAGTAAAATAAGAACAGAATACTAGAGAACTCCATTTTTCATGGACAGGGAGAGAAAGGCGAGTCTTGGAACAAAAAAACTGGAAGGGCTAGCCAGAAGGTTGTATGGAAAACCAAGAGAGTGCTGTATAAAAAAAGACAATGAAGTAGAAAATAACAAGAGATACTAATAGCCAAGAAATACAGTGAGTTAAAGGCAATCATCATCATCATCATCTATTAGGTTTGGCAATGGGAGGTCATTAGGAAGAATTGTGTTTGGTTGGATAGTTTTTTGTTTTCCTGCTTACAGTCTGAGGGGCAAGAAATGATAGGAAGAGAGAGAATGAAAAAACTGAAGAGGAAATGAGGGCCGACTTGATAAGGCAAAAGGAGACAGATGAGGATGGTGGTACATACTAATTAGGTTGCATGTGCATCTGGAATCCAAGATGGAACCTGCTGATATTCAAGATGGAGTCCCCTCGGCAGCCCTTGACATCACTTATAATGGGATATGGCACAGGTGCACTGATCTTCTGCACTACTTCGCCCCCTTCAGTGGGCCAAAACAGCGGTCACGCTTTGTTCTTCTGCACATGTAGAGCCTGTAAGAAAGGGGAAGGGACTAGAAAAACACTAAGGAGGAGTAGTAATTCATGGGTTGTTCTAACCTTATTTTATATTGACAGGATGTGGTTCCTGTTTACCCAACTTCCAGGCAGTAATCTTTTAACAGCTCTTTTATTCCACCAGCACAGTTATCTGTCTCAGAGCTGCTTGGTGGGTTTGAACCGCACAACTTTTGGTTAGCAGCCATGCGCATAACTGTTACACCACCAGGGCTCCTTGATTGTCATGAAGAATTATTAAAAAAAAATACTGATGTTGTGCAATGTATAAGAAGGCAGTGATCTCAGCAAGTGACCTGGGGAAAAAATTTTTTTGAGCAACCTGTGTATCAACTTTATTTTTTGTCAGAAATAGTAGATTTAACCATTGCTTCTTGACATCTGTTTTTTATTTGTTTTATTTTTTGCTTTTAAATGGCTCGTTTGGTCGTCAATTGTCCTGAAAGAAGCCAAGCAGTGCTTTTGGTTCTCTTTCAGTTTTCTACAGCAACTTGCCCAAAGCCTATCTCTCTTTAATTGATTATAGAAATAATGACATTTATAATGTTGGGAATGCAGAGAAAGACAATGACAAGTCATTATCACATTAGTGAATTAGTTCCATTTCATTGAAAAATAAAAGGTTCTACATTTTATTATTCTTTACTTGATTCCTTTGGCATTTTAGAAATTCAACATAATCCAGAAAAAATATCTTTTTTTGAAAATAATTTATATAACATAACAGAGCTCCTCAGTCTTAATAAACATTACTCATACTATTTTTTTCTAACAATTTATTGGATTTTGTTGTAGTTATAGCTTTGTTTATGCCTAGTGATGTTAGGTTTGCCTGAAAACCAGTATTTTTGTTCTCTGTTATATGAAATAATAATAATTTGACACCAAGTAAACTGGTTTGTATAATTCATATTATAAAATTACTGTTGGTGAGAAAAATGACTAGGTTATTTTTCAGTAAAATCATATTCATTTTAGGAAATTTAAGGTGAAAGACAATGTATTCAACATTTAAATTTGAAAAGAGAATATGTAATGTGCTAATGCAAGTCTCAAGACAGCTGATGAGAATGTTAATGGAAGGCCTACCAGTTAGGAAAGAAAAGAAAATCAGTCAAGTGGTATATTTATCTTGAAACCAGTTTACTGAAAAAGAAGAAATATGGCAATTTATCAAGTGATTCATGAGGCACTGAGGTATATGATTACTTCCAGAAGAAAAACAAAAATGAAACAAATTAAAAAAACTGTAACATAACATTTTTGTTTATCCATACTGTATGAAACAGTGATGCAGACATGTCCCAGTACAAATTACTCATACTTTCTGGACAACCTTTCTGCTTTTGAATTTCCCATCATACTGATAAGATTCAGAATTAGTAGTGAATTAATCTCTGATACCAAAAAACAAACCAACCAGTTGTCAGTGAGTCCATTCCAATTTATGGCAACCCTCTGTGTTGCAGAATAGAACTGCACCAAAGGGTTTTCAAGGCTGTGACCTTTTGGAAGTAGATATCAAAGCTTTCTTTTGAGGTACATCTGGGTGGGTTCTAATAGCCACTCTATGGTTAATAACAGAGCACTTAATCACTTAACCATTTGTGTCACCCAAGACTGCCTAATCTCTGATCCAAACCAAAGAACCAAACCAGTTGTCCTCAAGTCAATTCCGACTCATAGCAACCCTAAAGGACAGAGTAGAACTGCCCCATAAAGTTTCCAAGGAGCGCCTGGTGGATTCGGACTACCAACCTTTTGGTTAGCAGCCCTAGGTCTTAACCACTGTCTTACTCATCTAGTACTGCTCTAACAGAAATATCACAAGTGGATAGCAGTTAACAAAGAGAAATTTATTTTCTCACAGTCCAGTAGGCTACAAGTCCAAATTCAGGGTGTCAGCTCTACGGAAACTCTTTCTCTGTTGGCTCTGGAGGAAGGTCTGTGTCATTAATGTTCCCTTGGTCTGGGAGCATCTCAGTGCAGGAACCTCAGGTCCAAAGGACACGCTCTGCTCCTGGCACTGCTTTCTTGGTGGCATGAGGTTCCCCTGTCTCTCTGTTCACTTCTCTCTTTTATATCTCAAGAGATTGCCTCAGGACAGTATCCAATCTTGTAGATTCAGTCCTGCCTTACTAACACAACTGCAGCCCATCTCCCTCTTTAACATCATAGAGGCAGGATTTACAACATATAGGAAAATCACACAATACCCGGAATCATGGCCTAGCCAAATTTATATACGCATTTTTGGTGGGACATAATTCAATCCATGACAACCACTATGCCACCAGGGATTCCTAACCTCTGATAGGGATCATTTAATATGGACACAAAAAACATTCTCAACGAACACAGGACTGAAAGACTGAAACATTATTTCTGAGTTAGTTTATCTCAGTGATGGTAAGAGCTGGCATTTATTGGTGATTGATATATTCTACAGAAAGTGCTGATTCTTCATTATCTTATCTGATGAAATATTAATAACAATCTGAAATATGGAGTATTATTCCCATTTTACAGGTAAAGAAATCATTGACAGAGATCACACAATTAGTAAGTGGCAGAACCAGGATTTAGACTCAGATTTGTCTGACTCATATCTCATGTTCTCTACCACTAGGCTGGCTGTACTAACCCTTAAATTCTATATTTCAACTGATGTACATTTAAAATGAGGATATAATTTCTACTCTATCTACCATTAGGTTTTCTGGTCAATTTTAGTTTTGTGAAAATTTATTCTTCCTTCCCCACTCCAACAGTATCAGGCTTGTCTGTGTGATTTACTCTTCTCAGTGGCTTGTGAGTGGATATGAAAGTATGTATGGACAAAAACTTTAATGCAAATTGACTGCTTCAGCATAGTGTTGCTTGTGCTTCTGCCCTCTGCCACAAAAATAGAATATTCTAGATAGAAGCTGTTCTTTCAGACTGGGTCATGGAATAAAATGTCAAGTGGAACAGAACGCAACCAACCCATAGGCAGAGACACAGAGACACTGCAGGCCTCATGCAACATGAGAAAGAAATAGATGTTTGTTGTTGTAAACCACTTTGTTTAGTGGTTTGTTTGTTATCTCATCCAAAGCTGACAAAAGCAGGTTGATATGAAGATTAAATGTTATAATGGGTAAATTGTTAGTGTATTATTTTCCCTTTGAGGATGAATTTACCCAAACAATTACAAAGATTAAGTGTTTAATGAGTGAGGAAACACTGTCTTTAGTTAGCAGTGTTGGAAAAAATAATTTTCTTAAGTCAATATCCAATCTTACATTCTCAAAATTCCAAGTATCTGTGTTTGTTACCATAAACAAGCTATGTCCACCAAGAATTTTCAAAGATTTTCAAATAAAATTACTGCTGAATCTGAAAGAATTCATTACATCCCAAAATAAAACCTATAGATTCATGCAGTTTAAAGACATTCTTACGCTAGTCATTATCCTCCTTGCTGAGTTTGGGAAATGTTATATTTGTTTATAAGAAGATTCAATTACAATTATTAATTCAAGAGTTGATGGGAGAATATGTATTAGACTATTGAAACTTTTCCCTAATTATATTAAATGTCAACCACAAACTGTCCGTTCTGTGAAGGCAGGGTTTGTGTGTTATTCATCTTCATATGCCCTTATGCGGTTATCACAGGGGCTGGTACAAAGACAGCCCTCAATAAATGGTATAACTGGATATTGTTGCAATCCATTATCTTACTTTATTAAATTATTAGCATTGTTTATCTATGTCTTTGTTTCTTTTTTGGGTTACCTAAATAGTAATGTTATATTTCTATGTAACTTGTTAATTTACCAAACATTTAATATGCCTTATCTCATTCAATCTTCACAACTATGTGAGCCATATCTATTTCTTATTGCATACTGGGACTCAGAGTCACTGCCTACATCACACTATTAATAGGTGCTAAAATCAGGATTTATCAACTTCTTACTTCATAACTTGTCTTCTTTCTTCTCAATCATGAGCGTTTTGACATAGGAAAACAAGTCAAAAAAAGACAGAAAGATCCCTGTTGTGAACTATTTCATTATGTAGCAAATTGATAAATTTGTAATTTGGAGATATACTTGTAGGCTAGGTCTAATTTTATAAGCACTGGGCCATCTTTCTGTACAGATAATACTTATAATGTGAAGTAACATTTCAGAAAGACTATTTTCCAGGAATTCTAGAGAATCTCAAAGTAAATGCCAATAGATATTTGCATAAGCTTTACAAATGTTAGAAAATTTAGGGATAAAATAAACCTAAGAGAAGAACAAATATACTAAAGCACTTGAAAGCAGGTATTTAATTAGGAAGAGCAAAAACCTTTTAGCATATTATTATTGAAATGAAGTATCATCTAATTTTACTGAGTTTTCATCCAAATTAAATTTAACACCCTGGAGACATTCAAAATGTGTTAATGCCATTAATATATTAAATAGTACCAATAGCCTTTGGAAAACAGCTATCACTTCTTGTGAAAATAAATTGTTAGAAGGGTTCAAGTTTGATAAAGGATTTCATTTTTCTATGGATATGTAATTAATTTTAAAGAAGCACCAATCAATCAACAAGTATTTATTGAAGGCCCACTTCTGTTCATTACTTTGGGATAAATGAGATGCCCAGATTGTAGAAGGCAGCCTTTAAGATGGCCCCTCAGTGATTTCCATCTTCCAGTGTTCATGTCCTTGTGTAATCCCTCTCTCTCTCTCTTTTTTTAAATTTTATTTTAGATGAGGGTTTACAGGGAAATCAGTTTCTCATCAAACAATTAATACACATACAGTTTTGTGACATTGGTTGCCATCCCTACAACATATCAACACTCTCTTCCTCTCATTAAACAATTAATACACATATAGTTTTGTGACATTGGTTGCCATCCCTACAACATATCAACACTCTCTTCCTGTCGACCTTGGGTCCCCCATTACCAACTTTCGGGTCCCCTCCTGCCTTCTCCTCCTTGCCCCTGGGCTGTTTTGCCCATTTAATCTCATTTTGTTTTATGGGCATGACTAATCTTTGGCTAAACGGTGAACTTCGGGAGTAAATTCAGGACTGAGTTAAAAGGCAGCCCCGGGTCATACTCTTGGGTTTTCTCCAGTCTCTGTCAGCCCAGTAAGTCTGTTTTTTGTTTTCTGTGTTTTTGGTTTTTTTTGTTTTTTGCTTCTTTTTTTTGTGTTAGAATTTGTTCTACATTTTTCTCCAGCTCTGTCCAGGACCCTCTATTGTGATCCCTGTCAGAGCAATCGGTGGTGGTAGCCAGGCACCATCTAGTCGTGCTGGACTCAGTCTGGTGGAGGCTGTGGTACTTGAGGTCCATTAGTCCTTTGGACTAATCTTTCCCTTGTGTATTTGGTTTTCTTCATTCTCTCTTGCTCAAGACAGGTGAGACCATCAGAGTATTTTAGATGTCCGCTTGCTAGCTTTTAAGACCCCAGATGCTACTCACCAAAGTAAGATGTAGGAAATTTTCTTTATAAACTATGTTACACCAGTTGAGCTAGATGTTCCCCAAGACCTCAGTCCAGGGAGTTGGGATGTATCTATGGAGCTTCCATGACCTTGCCTTGGACAGGTAGTGCTGCATTCCCCAGTATTGTGCACTGTATTACCCTTTACCATAGTTACCACTTATCTATTAGCTATTTAATGTTTTTCCCTCCAGCCTTCTCCTCCCATGTAACTATCAAAGATTGTTTCTTTTTGTGTGTAAACCTTTTCATGAGTTTTTGTGATAGTGGTCTCATACAATATTTGTCCTTTTGTGATTGACTTATTTCACTCTGCACAATGCCTGCCATATTCACCCATGCTGTGAGATGTTTCACAGATTCATCATTGTTCTTTATCATTTCGTAGTATTCCTTTGTGTGTATGTACCATAGTTTGTTTATCCAGCCATCTCTTGATGGGTATTTTGGTTGTTTCCACATTTTTTGCTATTGTGAATAATGCTGCAGTGAACATGGGTGTGCATAAGTCTATTTATGTGACAGCTCTTATTTCTCCAGGATATATTCCTAGAAGTGGGATTGCTGGATGATATGGTATTTCTAGTTCTAGCTTTTTAAGGAAGCACCATATCATTGTCCAAAATGCTTGTATCATTTTGCATTCCCACCAGCAGTGTATAAGAATTCCAAGCTCTGCACAGCTTCTCCAACATTCGTTATTTTCTGGTTGTTTTTATTTGTGCCAGCAATGTCAGTGTGAGATGGTATCTCATTGTGGTTTTGATTTGCATTTCTTTACTGGTTAGTAATGGCAAGCATTTCCTCATGTGTCTGTTAGCCTCTTGAATGTCTTCTTTGATAAAGTGTCTGTTTATATCCTTTGCCCATTCTTAAATTGGATTGTCTTTTTGTTGCAGAGGTATTGGATTTCCCCGTAGATTTTAGAGATTAGACCTTTGTTGGATTTGTCACAGCTAAAAACTTCTTCCCAGTCTGTAGGTTCTATTTTTACTCTTTTGGTAAAGTCTTTTGATGAGCGTAAGTGTTTAATTTTTAGAAGATCCCAGTTATCTAGCTTATCTTCTGGTGTTTGTGTTTTGTTAGTTATGATTTCTATCCTATTTATGTATTTTAGGCTTCTAGCATTGACCCTATTTTTTCTTCTATGATCTTTATGGTTTTTGGTTTTATATATAGGTCTTTGATCCATTTTGAATTAGTTTTTGTGTATTGTATAATGTATGGGTCCTGTTTCATTGTTTTGCAGATGGACATCCAGTTTTACCAGCATTATTTGTTAGAAAGACTATCTTTCCCTCCATTTAATGAACTTTGGGCCTTTGTCAATGATCCAGTGACCATAAGATGGATTTACATCTGGGGCCTCGATTCTGTTCCAGTGGTCAATGTATCTGTTGTTATACCAGTACCAGGCTGTTCTGACTACCATAACTGTCTGGTAGGTTCTGAGGTCAAGTAGTGTGAGTCTTCCTACTTTATTCTTCTTCTTCAATGATGGTTTACTTATCCGGGGCCTCTTCTGTTCTCATATAAAGTTAATGATTAGTTTTTCTATGTCTTTAAAGAATATTGTTGGTATTTGGATTGGGATTGTTTTGTATTTGTAGATTGCTTTGGGTACAATTGACATTTTCACATTTTTGATCCTACCTATCCACGAGCATGGTATATTTTACATTTATGTAGATCTCTTTTGGTTTCTTGCAGTAATATTTTGTAATTTTCTTTGCATGGGTATTTTACATTGCTAGTTAGATTTGTTCCTCAGTATTTTATTTTTTTAGGTGCTATTATAAATGGTGTTGTTTTCCTGATTGCCTTTTCATAGTTCTCTTTACTGGTGTATAGGAATCCAACTGATTTTCATGTGTTTATCTTGTATCCTGCTACTCTTCTGAATCTTTCTGTGAGTTACAGTAAATTTCTCCTGAAGTCTTTTGGTTTTTCTATATATAGTATCATATTATCCTAAATTGGGACAGTTTTACTTCTTCCTTAACAATTTGGATGCCCTTTATTTCTTTTTCTAGCTTTATTCCTCTTGCTAGGATTTCCAGCACAATATTAGTTATGAGTGGTGATAAAGGGCATCCTTGTCTTGTTCCTGATCTCAAGGGGAATATTTCAGCCTCTCTCCATTCAGAATGATGTTGGCTGTTGGTTTTTTGCAGATGTCCTTTATTATGTTGAGGAGTTTCCCTTCTATACCTATTTTATTGAGAATTTTTATCAGGAATGGGTGTTGGACTTGGTCGAATGCCTTTTCTGCATTGACTGAGATGATCATGTGATTCTTTTCTTTTCTTTTATTTATGTGTGGATTACACTGATAGATTTTCTAATGTTGAACCATCCTTGCATACCTGGTATGAATCCTACTTGGTCGTGGTGTATTACTTTTTTGATATGATGCTGAATTCTTTTGTCTAGAATTTTGTTGAGAATTTTTGCTTCTATAGTCTTGAGAGATACTGGTCTGTAGTTTTCTTTTTTTGTGGTGTCTTTGCCAGGTTTTGGTATTAGGGTTATGCTGACTTGAGAGAATGAATTCTGAAGTATCCCTTTTTTTTCTATGTTCTGAAATAGTTTGAGTAATACTAGTGTAAGCTATTCTCTGAATGTTTGGTAGAATTCTCCAGTGAAGTCATCTGGGCCAGGGATTTTTGTTGTTGTTGTTGTTGGGAGTTTTTTTTTTTTTTTTTTTTAACCTATTAAATCTCTTCTCTTTTTATAGGTCTGTTCATATTTTCAACTTCAGTTTGTGCTAGTTTGGATAGGTATTGTGTTTCTAGGAATTTGTCCATTTCCTCTAGGTTTTCATATTTGTTGGAGTATAGTTTTTCATAATACTCTGTTATGATCCTTTTTATTTCAGTTGAGTCTGTTGTAATGCCCCCCATTTCATTTCTTATTTGGGTTATTTGCAACTTCTCCTGTTTTTCTTTGTCAATTTGGCCAATGGTTGGTCATTTTTTTGATCCTTTCAAAGAACCAACTTTTGGTTTTGTTGATTTTTTCTACTGCTGTTGTATTGGCTATTTACTTCTGCTCTGATCTATATTGTTTCCTTTCTTCTGGTGGCTGTGTGCTTCTTTTGCTGTTTTATTTCTATTTGTTCGAGTTGTGTAGATAATGTTTTGATTTTGTCCCTGTCTTCTTTTTTTATGTGGGTTTATTGCTATAAATTGACCTTTTAGCACCGTCTTTGCTGTGTCCCAAAGGTTTTGGTATGATGTGTTTTCATTCTTGTTTGATTCTAGGAATTTTTTGATTCCATCTTCAATTTCTTCTATTTCCCTATGGTTTTTAAGCAGGATGATATTCAGTTTCCATGTATTTGATTTTCTTTTCCCTTACCCTTCCTGTTTTAATTTCTACTCTTTGGCATTGTGATCAGAGAAGATGCTTCATATTATCTCAGTGCTTTGGATTTTGTTGAGAGTTGCTTTGTGGCCTAGGACGTGGTCTATTCTGGAAAACATTCCATGTGCATTGGAAAAGAATGTGTACTTTGCTGCTCTTTGGTGGAGTGTTCTATATATGTTTATAAGGTCAGGTTGGTTGATTGTGGCCTTTACATCTTCTGTATCTTCGTTGAGTTTTTTTCTAGATGTTCTGCTCTTTACCAAGAGTGGTGTGTTGAAGTCTCCTACTGTTATTGTGGAACTGTCAGTTTCTCTTTCAGTGCTGTTAGAGTGTGTTTTACGTATTTTGGAGCCCTGTAATTGGGTGTGTAGATATTTATTATGGTCATGTCTTCATGGTGGATTGTTCCTTTAATCATTATATAATGTCCTTCCTTGTCTTTTATGGTGGATTTTGTTTTAAAGTCTATTTTATCTGAGATTAGTATTACCAATCCTGCTCTTTTTTGGTTGTTGTTTGCTTGATATATAGTTTTTCCATCCTTTGATTTTTAATATATTTATGTCTTTGTTTGTAATTGTGTGTCTTGTAGACAGCATATTAATGGGTCCTGTTTTTTTAACCATTCTGTCACTCTCTGTCTTTTTATGGGTACCATTAAGCCATTTACATTTAGTGTGATTATTGATAGGTATGAGTTTATTGATGTCATTTTGTACTGCTTTCTTTTGTGGTGATGGTGTTTTCTTTGTTCCTTTTACTTTTCTGTGCTGAATTCCTTTTGTTTGTGGATTCTTTTTTTCTGTTTCTTTCCTTTTTGTAGATTTTCTGTTTACTGAGACTTTATGTTTTTCTTCTTTACTTTGATAGGCAGGTTTTTTAACTATTTCTGTGGTTACCTTGAAATTTATGCCTATTTTCCTAAATTTGAACCAGTCTTTTATTGCTTGATATAGCCTTGACTTCCTCTGCAGTTGTAAGTTCTACACCTACACTGTTTAGTCCCTCTTTTATTTTTCTAACATCATTGTTGTTTACAGATTAACGTCTCTTGTTACCTGTTTAAATTTTTTAGTTTTGTTTTGCCTTGAGAGTTCATTACCTAGGTTGGTATCTGGCTGATGCAATCTTGTCTCCTAGATTCAGCCTGTTGTCTGATGTTGTTTGTTCTCTAACCGAAGGACTCCCTTTAATAATTCTTGTAAGTTTGGTTTGGCTATTACATATTCCCTTAGTTTCTGTTTATCTGGAAATGTCCTAACTTTGCCATCATATTTGACTGAGAGTTTCTTAGGGTATATTATTCTTGGTTGGCAATTTTTTTTCTTTCAAGGTTTTGTATATGTCATCCCATTGCTTTCTTGTCTGTATGGTTTCTACTGAGTAGTCAGAGCTTAGTCTTATTGTTTCCCCTTTACATGACTTTTCCCTTTTCTCAAGCTGCTCTCAGGATTCTTTCTTTGTCTTTGGATTTAGTGAATGTGATTATGATATGTCTTGGTGTTTTTCATTTGGGGTCTATTCGATATGGGGTTCCTTGAGCTTCTAGGATGGTCAGGTTTTCATCTTTCATGATATTAGGGATGTTTTCTGTCAGTAAATCTTCAATGATCCTCTCTGTATTTTCTATTTTCTCTTTCTGTTCTGGAGCTCCGATCACATGCAAATTTTCGCTTTTCATTGTATCTCACTTCTTTCTCAGGGTTTCTTCATTTTTCTTCATTCTTTTCTCTGATTTTTTTCCTCAAAAAAAAGTGGTATCCTAGGATTTGTCTTCAATTTTGCTGAGCCTGTCTTCCATTGATTCAAATTTGCTCCTAAAACCTTCTATGGCACTGGCCATTTCAGAAATGTTGCTGTTTATCTTTTGGATTTTCAAGTACTGTTTTTGTATGATTTCTAGTTGTTTATTTTGACATTTTATTCCTGCATTATTTTAATTCTTCCATTGCATTGTCTGTGTTTTCCCTGATTGTGTCTATGTTTTGCATGATTTTGTCTATTTTTTTCCTTATTTTTGTCAGTATTCTCCTTCATCTCTTGGAGAGGCCTGAATATTAGATTTTTGAACTACCTATAAAGTAGTTCTAGTACCTTTTCTTCTACTGGAAGTTTATCTGGTGTCTCATTTTGGATGCTTTCTGGAGCCATACTATCCAGTTTTTTTAAAACATATTTTGATATTGTCTGCTGTCTCCCAGACATTCAAGAATTATTTTCTTCTTTTACTGATTGTAGATTTCTTTGTTTCATCCTGTTTTTCTGTTTTATTTGTTTATGTCTGGGCAGGTAGGCTGGGCATTCTTTGTTGATTGCTTGTCTGTATACACGATACTTCTCACCACCTTGTCCAGGTGGCCAGGGATGGTCACTCAGCTATGGTGCAGCAGGGCAGGTCCAGTGGAAGGGGAGGGACAGGGATAGGTTGTTAGTGGCACATACCGGGACCAACAGTCTGGGGCTGGGGAATAGTGCAGGGTGGGGTCTGGTGGTCTGCACTTGTGCCTCCCGATTGTGTGGTGCACTCAGTGTGAGGTGCAGTTAGGCAAGAGGGAAGGGGAGGATGATTTGTGAAGCTAAGTGGGTGTGAGTAAGAAGAGAGAAAAGAGAGAAACAGAAGCCAAAAACAAACAAATAAAAATGTCCTAAGGGAGTCCACTGGTGTGGCGGCATGGAAGCTGTGTGCCAGAGATTCCCCAGCTGAGCTCTGCAGAACAGCCTGGAGACAGCATACAAAGCCAGGTTTTTGGGAGACAGGAAAGGAAAGAAAGTAGAGAGAGATAAGAAACCCTGAGGGAGCCCACTGGTGTGACAGCTTGGACTGGAAAAGCTGTGTTCTATTGTCTCCCCAGCCCAGCTGTGTGGTACAACACTTCAGAAATCTACAGAGAGGGCACAAGTGGCCTGGTGGTCAGGAGAAAGGAAAGGAAGGAAGGAAGAGAGAGACAAGAAAGTGAGAGAGAGACAGAGAGAGAGAAATGCCTCGAGGGCATCTACCAGCATGGTGGTATGGACTGGAAAAACTAAGTGTCAGTGGTTCACCAGCCTAGCAGTTTGGCCCAGCTTATTAAAAAGTAGCAAAGATGGCACCTAGGGAAAGGAAAGGAAGGAAGGTAGAGAGATTTAAGAAACTGAGAAGAAGGAAAAGAAAAAAAATGCCCCAAGGGAGTCCACTGGCTTGGTGGCGTGGATGACGGAAGCAGCTGCCCAGCCCAATGGAGCAGCACAGCCCATCAGAAAGTGGCGGAGATGGCACACAGCACCAGCTAAAAGGGAGAAAGGAAAGAAAGGAGGTGAGAGGGAAAGAAAGGAGGTGAGAGAGAGAAATGAAACAAAAAGAAGCTGCAAAACAATAACAACAACAACAAAATGGCACCGAAGGAACTTGCCAGTTGGGGTGGGGCCAATCCAAGCGGCAAGGAACCAACAACCCAATTATTACTTGTACAAGCAAGTGTCCCAATTATAGTAGGAATTAAAGATATATTGGACCAAATACCAGTACTGAAGCAACTGAAGACCTAGTAGAGAAAGGAGATGTGCCCAAAAATAACATCCCCTCCCCACGATTGCCTCTCTGACTTGTTTGCTTTGTTTGAGCTCATCGTTGCAGCCACTATGGCAATCCATCTTGTTGAGGGTATGCTTCTTTTTTGTTGATCCTCTACTTTGCCAAACATGATGTACTTATCCAGGGACTGATCCCTCCTAATAACATGTCCAAAGTACATGAGATGAAGTCTCGCCATTCTCCCTTCTAAGGAGCATTCTGGTTGTATTTCTTCCAAGGAAGATTTGTTCATTCTTCTGGAAGTCCATGGTATATTCAGTATTCTTCTCCAAACCATAATTCAAAGTTGTTAATTCCTCTTCGGTCTTCCATATTCACTGTCTACCTTTCACATGCATACGAGACGAAGAAAAATACCATGGCCTGAGTCAGGCACACTTTAGTCCTCAAAGTGACGTCTATGCTTTATAACACTTTAAAGAGGTCTTTTGCAGCAGATTGACCACTTGATTTCGAGACTGCTGCTTCCATGGGCATTGCAGTGCAATGAATTGCTTTTGTGTGGCGTTTCTCACCATGATATTGTAACTCCCACACGAGTGATTGGGTGGGACTGTGCAAATAGGGTAAATGTGGCCCCCCAAGGGGATTGGTCAGTTTTGCCATCCTCCTAGGCTTAAAAGAGAGCCAATTTCAGAGCAGGAAGTGGATGTCACTACCACTAAGGAAGAACACCAAGAGTGGAGCTCATCCTTTAGACCTGGGAATCCTTCACTGAGAAGCTCCTGGAAATGGGAGGTTGAGACAGAAAGACAGGGAGAGGTGTAACACTGAAGATGGTGAGAAGCGGTGACAGAGAAATGGCAGCAGGAGAGTTTGGCAGGCGACAGCACAGTGGGCTTACAGGCCCATAGAACAAGAAAGCTGAGTGCCTTTAGACAGAAAGCTTGCTAGTGGAGTAGGGTGCCTCCGGGTCCTTGCTAGAGCTAGGTTTTTTGACCCATGGAAGTAAAGCTAAGCTTCTTTGGGCCAAGACTTACTGGCAGAGTGGGGTGCCTCTGGGCACTTATCAACAGAGTTAAAAAAAGTTTGTAACACTTGCCTGAGCAGGGCAGATGCCTAGGGCCAGAGTGTGGTGTGCCTGTAGCACAGCTGGGAAGACCCTTACCTGATGGAAGAACTGTATCTTGAACATTCCTGAACCTGAATTGTAATCTATTACTTCCCTAATAAACCCCATAACCGTGAGTATTGTCTGTGAGTTCTGTGTGGCCATTGCAATGAATAATCTAACCCAATAGAGAAGTAGATAGTGCCATGAGATGGACAGTTGGTGTCAGAAATGGTAAAGATGTCAGAGAAAGGAGGCATGTCTGAGCTTCACCTCATAGGGATCAGCCTTGGATTGTTATTGTTATTCTCCATCTCCCTTGTAAAGTTAGTGGAGGTCAGGTGTCGTTTCCATGCTATTTTTACAGGTGTTGATTGTGTATCCAAGTAAAATGAAATCTTTAACAACTTCAATAATTTTCTCCGTTTATCATGATGTTGCTTATTGGTCCAGTTGTGAGGATTTTTGTTTTCTTTATGTTGAGGTGTAATTCATCTCAAAGGCTGTAGTCTTTTATCTTCATCAATAAGTGCATCAGGTCCTCTTCACTTTCAGCAAGCAAGGTTGTGTTATCTGCATCTCTCAGGTCATTTATGAGTATTCCTCCAATCCTGACACTGCATTCTTCTTCATATAGTTCCACTTCTCAGATTAGTTGTTCAGCATACAGGTTGAATAAGTATGGTAAAGGGATAAAACCCAGACCCACAGGTTTCTTGACTTTAAACCACACAGTACCCCGTTGATCTTTTCAAATGACTGCATCTTGGTCTATGTACAGGTTCCTTATGAGCACAATTAATTCTTTGAAATGTTATCTGAAATTTGTTACAATTCACAAAGTTGAGTGCCTTTGCATAGTTGATAAAACACAGATAAACATCTTTCTGGAATTCTCTGCTTTCAGCCAAGATCCATCTGACTCAGCAGGGATAGCCTTGATTTCTACCTTCTCTTCTGAATCAAGCTTGAATTTATGGAAATTCCCTGTTGATTTACTGCTGCAATTGCTTTTGAATGATCTTCTGCAAAATTTTACTTGTATGTGATATCAATGATATTGTTAGATAATTTCTGCATTCTGTTTGATCACCTTTCTTCGGAATGGGTACAAATAAGGATTTTTTTCAGTCACTTGGCCAGGTAGCTGTCTTCCCCATTTCTTGGCATAGATGAGTGAGCACCTCCAGTGTTTCATCCATTTGTTGAAGCATATCAGTTGATATTCTGTCAATTCCTGGAGCCCTGTTTTTAGCCAATGCCTTCAGTGCAGCTTGGACTCCTTCCTTCAATACCGTCGGTTCTTAATCATAAGATTAAGAAATTATTCAACGTCGATCAATTCTTTTTGGTATAGTGTCTGTATTCCCTCCATATTTCTTTGATGCTTCTTGCTTTGTTCAATATTTTCCCCGTAGAATTCTTCAATAATGCAACTCGAGTCTTGAATATTTTCTTCAGTTCTTTCAGCTTGAGAAATGCCGAGTGTGTTCTTCCCTTTCGGTTTTCTAACTCCTTGTCTTTGTACATGTCATTATAATACTTTCCTTTATCTTCTTGAGCTGCCCTTTGAAATTTTCTGTTCAATTCTTTTACTTCATCATTTCTTCCATTCACTCTAGCTACTGTATGAGAAGTTTCAGTCTCTTCGGACATCCATTTTGATCTTTTCTTTCTTTCCTGTCTTTTTAACAACCTCTTGCTTTCTTCATGTATGATGTCCTTGAGGTCATTCCACAACTTCATCTGGTGTTCATTCATTAGTGTTCAGTGTATCAAATCTATTCTCGAGATGATGTCTGAATATACGTGGGATATACTCAAGGTCATATTTTGGCTGTGAACTTACTCTAATTTTCTTCAGCTTTTACTTGAACTTGCAGATGAGTAATTCATGGTCTGTTTCTCAGTAGGCTCCTGGCCTTTTTCTGACTGATAATATTGAGCTTTTCCATAGTCTCTTTCCACAGATGTAGTCGATTAGAGTCCTGTGTATTCCATCTGGTGAGGTTCACTTGTATAGCTGCTATTTATAGTGTTGAAAAATGGTATTTGCAATGAAGAAGTAGTTGATCTTGCAAAATTCTGTCATGCAATCTCTGGCATCGTTTCTATCACCAAGGCCATATTTTCCAACTATTGCTCCTTCTTAGTTTCCAACTTTCTCATTCTAATAACCAGTAATTATCAATGCATCTTGATTGCATGTTTCATCCATTCAGACTGCAGAAGTTAGTAAAATCTTCAATTTCTTCATCTTGGCCTTAGTGGTTGGTGTGTAAATTTCAATAATAGTCATATTAACTGGTCTTCCTTGTAGGTATATGGATATTTTCCTATCAACAGAAATGTTGTACTTCAGTATAAATCTTGAAATATTTGTTTTGAAGATGAATGCAACATCATTCCTTTTTGATTTGTCATTCTCGGCATAGTAGATCATATGACTGTCTGATTCAATATGGCTGCCCTTTTAAATCTTCTGTTC
Source organism: Dugong dugon (assembly GCA_030035585.1). Classification (NCBI taxonomy): domain Eukaryota; kingdom Metazoa; phylum Chordata; class Mammalia; order Sirenia; family Dugongidae; genus Dugong; species Dugong dugon. The sequence continues at coordinate 51,870,509 of CM057465.1, forward strand.
AGCTCTTTCACTTCATCATTTCTTCCATTCACTTTAGCTGCTTTATGTTCAAAAGCAAATTTCAGAGTCTCCTCTGACATCCATTTTGGTTTTTTCTTTCCTATCTTTTTAATGACCTTTTGCTTTCTTCAGGTATGATGTCCTTGATGTTATCACACAACTCATCTGGTCTTCGGTCATTAATGTTCAATGTGTGAAATCAGTTCTTCAGATGGTCTCTAAATTCAGAAGGGATATACTCAAGGTTGTATTTTGCTACCATGGACTTATTTTAATTTTCTTCAGCTTCAACTTGTACTTGCATATAAGCAACTGATGGTCCACTCTACAGTTGGCTGATATGTCATCCAGTAATCTGCTAGTTTTAATGAATAATTAGGGTCATTCTGACAGAGGTATTTCACAGACTAGACTATGAGAAGCAACCTTGAAAATAGACAAGCTAGAGCTCTCAGACAGCCCTGCCTAGTTACCTTTAACAGACAAACACCAACATTTGTTCCCTGTCAAAATAGACAGGAAGGAGCCTGTTCCAAACACTTGCTGTGTGTATAAATTCTAAATTATTCTACGATGATTCCTCTAACTTACCTTCAGGAAAGTAAAATTTCCTCTTGAAGGCTGTTCCTGAATAACTGCCATTATATTCAAGAAGTTTTTGTGCTTTGTGCTGTGTTGTGTTTGCTGTAATTTGTCAATTTGTGCCCATTACAGTTTGTTTATGGTTATTTGGTGATGACTAACAACTGACCTCCCTTTCCACATGACTACAGTGATAGAACCAATTCCATTATTTTTTTTCCCTTTGTATTAACTTCCTCCCACTTCTTTGACATCTTTTCATAGTGACTCTTCTCTATCCCTTGACTCATTTTTATTATTCACCAGATTCTTTTCATTATCTTAAAACTATTAAAAGCTGACACAATAATCTGGTTCTGACTAATGTGGAACATAGTACAATGATTCCAGGACTCTGTAAGGGCAGCTTTCAGACTGCTACTAATAACAGTATTTGAATAGAACTGTGGGGCTTACAAAATGCATTCATATGCTTTATTCTACTTCTTAGACAACCCTGTGGATTGGATTTCAATATCCTAATTTTATGGATAAGAGAAATCTAGGCTTAGAAAGGTTAAGGAATCCAACTCTAATTCACACAACTAAATATCACAACTAAAACACTTACTGAAGATTCAGTGTTCCCATTACTACTACTCTATATTTCATTTTAACATTGGATGGCCAGGACATCAGTGAAATGGCATAATTGATTGGGTGAGACCTAGACATAGGAGCTGCTCAGTTCCACAGCAATCTATGAATCATTCTAGAATGTAATTCAACAACTCTATTCTCACCACAGTCCTCCGGATGAAGTTTTGTTCAAGAACGGAGTAGACCCTGTGCTATAATTTTACATGAAAATCTCCTCCAATTCCCAAAATTGATGCAGCTTTATATTCTGGCTGATGACCTTTTTCAATGCAAAGGATAACTGTAGAGAAAATTAAAAATGTGTCTGTTGTGAATATAATTCCATGATGGTTCACATTCTTTTCTTTCTCTGGGTCATTTTTTTCTTTTTTAAGTCAGATTTATTGAGATAGCATTTACATCCATTAAAATTCTCCAAATTTTTTTTAACCTTTTTTCCCTGTTTGTCAAATGTATATAATTGTCAAATCACCACAACAATCAAGATATAGAACATTTCCATCACCTAAAAAAATCCTCTCATGCCGCATTGTAGTGAGTTCTCTCTTTCTACCCCCAGCCCCTGGAACCTCTGGTCTGATTTTAGTCATTATTATTTTAGCATTTCAAGATGTCACATAAATAAAGTATATAACATTTTGAGTCTAGTTTTTTCACTTAACAGAATGCTTTGGGGACTATTTTTTGTTCTTATGTATAGACGTTGTTGTTAGTTGATGTATAGAAGTTGTTGTTAGTTGATGTTACGTCGTCTCTGACTCATAGTGACCTTATGTCAGCAGTTGGTCTTTCTTAATGATGTGTCTAAGTAGCATTCTAGTTGTATTTCTTCTAAGACTGATTTGTTTATTCTTCTGGCAGCCCATAGTATATTCAATATTCTTTGTTAACACCACAATTCAAATTCAGTGTATAGCAATATTTTGTTCTTTTTTTATTGCTGAGTAGTATTCCATTATGTGTATGTACCATTATTTGTTTAACCATTCTCCAGTTGATGGGTACTTGGGTTATTTTCAATTTTTGACTATTATAAATAAAAGTGCAATAAATATTTACACACAGTGCTTGCTTTGGCAGCACATATACTAAAATTGGAATGATACAGAGAAGGTTAGCATGGGCCCTAAATAAGGATGACATGCAAATTCCCTATTTTTTGGCAGGATGAGAAGGCAAGAAAGGACAAGAACTGCTTGAATGGACACAAGAAACCTGAAGTGGAAAGGGGGAGTGTGCTGTCACATTATAGGGATTGCAACTAAAGTCGCATAACAATATGTGTATAAATTTTTGTATGAGAACATCACTTGAGCTGTAAACTTTCACCTAAAGCACAATTTAAAAAAAACATAAAAGCATTTACACATAAGAACTTATGTAAGTATATATTTTCTTTCTCTTTTGTAAATAGCTGAGAGTGGGATTGTAGGATTATATGATAACTGTATATTTAACTTTATGAGGAGCTGCCAAAATATTTTCCAAAGTATCTCTACCATTTTACATTACCACCAGAAATGTGTGAGGGTTTCAGTTGCTCTGCATTACCACAGCACTATATATTGCTTACTATCATTATTTTATTTTAATCATTCCTGTAGGTATGAAGTTGTTACTCACTTTGGTTTTAATTTGCATTTCCCTAATGGCTAGTGAGGTTGAGCGTATTTTCACAAGCTTATATGACATCAGGATCTCATCTTTGGTGAAGTGACTTTTCAACTGTTTAGTCTTTTTTTTTTTAATTGGGATGTTTATCTTCTAATTATAGAAGTATAAGAGTTCTTAAGTTATAGTAAATACAAGTTTTTTTTAATTGGTTATGTGCTTTGCAAATATTTTCTCAATACATGGTTTAGTTTTTTATTTTCTTAACAGTTTCTTTTGAAGAGAAGTCTTTTTTTAAGATTTTGTAAAGTAAAATGTATCAATCATTACTCATTTGTTCACTTTTTGTGTGTTCTGTATAAGAAATCTTTGTCTAACCTAATGTCACTAGGAACTTCTCTTATGCTTTCTTCTAGCAGTTTTATCATTTTAGGTTTTACATTTACATCTTATGATCCATTTCAGGTTAACTTTTTTGGCATATAGATTATTATCTCATTATTTCAGCACCATTTCGTGATAAGGCTATCCTTTTTCCATTGAATTACTTTGACATCTTTACTGAAAATCAATTGAGCATTTTATGTATGGGTTTATTTCTTGATGCTGTGTTCAGTTTGGCTGGTCTACATATCTATCTTTACACCAAGCTCACACTCTCTGGGTTACTATAGATTCATAGTGTATCTTAAAAATCAGGTAGCATGGGTCCTCTATTTTTTTGTTTGTTTTCCAAAATTGTTTTGAGAGTTACAGGTCCTTCATTTTTCCACATACATTTTTAGATTCAATGCGTCAATTTTTACAAAATCTTCTGGAATTTTTATTAGAATTTGGAGTCCAGTTCAGACAGAATTAACACCTTAACGATATTGGTTCTTCTAACTCATGAGCACATTAAATCTCTCAGTTTATTTAGTTGTTCTTCAATTTCCCTTATCAATGTTATATAGTTTTAAGCATATAGATATTGCTAATATTTTGTTAGATTTATCACTAAGTTATTCATATTTTTTGATGCTATCATAAATCCAAGTCAATTTTAAACTACTTTGAGCCCTTCCCACCCCTGCCTCTGGCCAACTGGAAAATCAGTCTAAGTATCTTGTAGCTTCTTCTACTGGCATTCAAAGCACGTGGAGCTCTTCCTCAGTTCAGAACATTAGGAGGTGGATCTTTGATCACAGCTAATTTGTTCACTCTTCAAACCCACATGAAGTGGATGGCCTTATGTTCTGTGACTGAGGGCTTTTCTGTGACTAGGGCTCTATAGCCATGGCATAGCCTCCCTGCTTGTACCATGCAGCCCAAAATTCTGACAACTGCCTAGGATTCTGTCTGAGAATTAGTAAAGATCTCCAGTGATTACAGAACCCTTTAACATACCGGGGGAAAACTTTTCATTACTTTCTCCTTCCTGCTTGATTGTTTCTGTATCCCAGTTCTGTTCCTACTAATAACATCTCTTGAAACTTGTAGGGGTGTGTGTGTGTGTGTGTATGCAAACACACATACATGAGGGTGTGTTTTTGTAGGTGTGGTCATGGTTGATGACTTTTGCATGTGTTTAGGAGGCTTAATTTTGGGGATTTTTGCTTATTTGCTTTTGCTTAGTTTAAGCTTAGAATTTATATTACATCTTGGTAATTCATATGGATGAATCAAATGTGGAGGAAAAGAAAGCATAGGAAAAAAAATGAATGCAAAAGTGGGAAAAAGAAGCATAAAGAATATAGTTAGAGAAGAAATACATCCATCCATTTAGTTGAATCATATTATGTAAGATATTTATACCTTATTTTCAAGTATCCTGATACTTAATCTTCATTCTTTTTTGATGAATGTCCCTGGATAGTTATTTTATCTTAGTAATCGGGAACATTTTAATAAATCTAAGTAAAGATACTTTCTTGGATGGAAATAAAATAAGTGCTAAGTTTATGTAAAGCAAGCTTATTCTTATTTTCTTCAAATATACAGTATTTAGTGTGGCCATATATTAATATTATAAATCTATTGGTCACCAGTGTTCTTTACTACTCCACGTGCTTCTCTGTACATACTAGCAATATATAACTTATCAGGATGACTCAACTCTGACACTGGGACTAAAAAAGCAGGACACATTTTTAAAAGCCTGGTGAGATTATGATAGCCTGTAAGCAGCGTCTGCTGACCTAAAAAAAGGAAGGCTTTCATACCTTCATCAGAATTTAGGGGCTATCTTAGTTATACTGGGAAGAGGTGGCCAGAGTAGAAAAGAGAAATCACTACAGTTTATAGATCTTCCCTACTGGGAATACTGTGGAGTCCTTATTTTAAAGGCTTGAGGGTGATTCTGACCGTCAACCAGGTTTGAGAACTACAAACCTTTTGCTAAAGCTTCATCACTCTTCCCATCTTGCCAATTGTGTAATGCATTTATTTATTTATTTTTATTCATAGAAAAACAAAATTATGTAAACAAACATGTTAATGGAACGTCATGTGGAAATATGCTCTTAGTTCTTTGAATTCTAAATACAGACAATCCATCATGAATATTCATAGTACAGTTAACTGGGTGGCACATTCTTGTTTGCACTGAAAATTGATGGGGATAAATGAAACTGCCTTGCATACAAATTTTTCTGAGTACTTGCTTTCAACTTCTTATTGCTTTTAGCCCTGTTTAGCTCTATTTATATTGCTTTTTGCATATGAGGGAAAATCAGCCAAAATGATGTAAACATATGTTAGAGGTATAACCCCTTATTCCTTTTCACAAATGAGAAAGAGGAAAACAGACCATGAACCAAAAAAATGCATCAGTGGACATGAATGCCAATGGAGTGGGAGAGTCTTTATTATGTCTGTGAAATGTCAAAATCTAAGTCATTTTAAGAGCAATAGAAATCTTTCTCCTTTTGCCGAAAATGTTGTAGCTGGATCCCCTAAAATCTTCAGCTAAAGAAATTATAGAACAAACCTTAGCATTTCTACCAGGCTAGTGTCAGTACAATGTTCCCCTGCTATTCATAAAGTTTTCACTGGCTAATTTTTTCAGAAGTAGACTACTGGGTCCTTCTTCCTACTCTGTCTTAGTCTGGAAGCTCTGCTTAAACCTGTCCACCATGGGTGATCTTGCTAGTATTTAAAATACTGGTGGCATAGTTTCCAGCATCACAGCAACGTACAAGTCACCATAGTATGACAAACTAACAGAAGAATGGTAATGCAAAAAAAAGGAAAAAATCTCACAAATCTGTTTTAGAAGAAGTACAGCCAGAATGCTCCTTAGAAGCAAGGATAGTGAGACTTCGTCTCATGTACTTTGGACATGTTATCAGGAGGGACCGGTCCTTGGAGAAGGACATCATGCTTGGTAAAGTACAGGATCAGAGAAAAAGAGAAAGACTGTCAATGAGATGAACTTACACAGTGGCTGCAACAATGGGCTCAAGCATAACAGTGATTGTGAGGATGACTCAGGACTGGGCAGTGTCACATTCTGTTGTGGCTAAGATTGCTATGAGTCGGCACCTAACAACAACAGTGTCAATAGTTGACACAGTGAAGGACTTTCATCACTGGCATTTGGATCTCTGGCCTAGAAATTCCTGGATTAAGTTTCCTTTTGCCTTCCCAGCATCCAGGAACATTCTCTCTTTTACAAGCTCTCATTCTTTCCTGTACCCAGTGCTCTGTGTCTGCACTTGGCCTTTTTAAATCTCCCTGCACTACAAGTTTCCCATTTCAAAAATACTCCCTTCTTTCTACTTCGTCTTAAAATCAGAATGCTAGTTATTTAAATAATTAATTCTCTCTTTTGTGGCATTACTGTAACTGATCCATACTTTTAGCAATTACCCTATCTCATTGATTCTAAAAATGCACATTTTTATTTAGACTTTTCTGAATTTACATCTTATATTTGATGTGTGTAATCGATGTGATAGTTTTTTGTTTTGTTCCCATAAACTGTATTACTAAATCAATGCTGTTGCTTTCAAATCATTATGTCCTATAACCACTGTTGCAATTATATATTATACCAAGAAAAATGTTGGTTTAATATTTGGGTTTTTTGTTAGGGTTATGGGTTTGCTCTTCCTCATCTGTTTACATCTCTCCCTCATCACTCTGCATATAGGATTGAACATCACTAAGAGGACAATGATGTGGGTCAGTGTATTACTATTATTTTTTTCCCATCCCATTGGAAGACTTGGCAAGGGACTACAAAAGAACCAATCCAGGAAATTTACCCTGTGTATCTAAGGATTTTGAGAATGTAGAGACCTCTGTCTCAGAGCTAGGCTTAGAGAAGAGTTTTACAGTATGGTAAAGCAATACAATACATAATTTCCTTCCCTGGAGAAGGACATGGTGTTTGGTAAAGTAGAGGGTCAGCAAAAAACAGGAAGACCCTTAACGAGATGGAGTGACATGGTGGCTACAAACATGGGCTCAAACTTAGCAACAATTGTGAGGCTGGTGAAAGATTGGGCAGTGTTTCGTTCTGTGGTACATAGGGTCACTGAGTCAGAACTAACTTCAAGGCACCTACCAACAATAACAACAAAGCAATACAATCAGCACTTAACAGAAAATCAAGAATTTTGCTCTCTTTTACACTACTGTTGTAATTCTTTCATTCTTTCTCTATTCCTCAGTTTCTCTGTTGTAAAATAGGGACTTGATTTAGATGACTTACAGGACTCCTTCCATCTTGAAATTTCCTTGGTTCTATCATAGTTAGCATAGTTAGACTGTGGAAAGGGTAAGGAGGGAATATGAAATAAATGAATTTAGTTGCCATTACCCATTGTATGAATATCTATTAGAAAAGAGAAAAAAAAAGTCCTCCGTCATCACAACAAAAGATTTATTTTTAACTCCTTTGTTCCATTCTCCTTCTTCCTTCCAAAATTCTTTTTGTATCATATAGATCCCTAGACTATGAGTAAAAATTGCCAGATTGATAGCTCCTGTAGGTTCTCACTGAGTGGCCTGGCAGTTCATGTGGAATTAAATATAATCCTTATAAGAGAAGAGATATTAACTATAAAGAATACAAGCTGTGCTGTACATGCACGTGTGTGCATATGCGTACATGTATGCATTTATGTATGTTTTCATTGCAAAGTTGTTCCAATCTACAGAACATAAGAATATGTGAAACATGTTCTTCTTTAGATGAATTATTTAAAGTAAACTTTCAAGTAAAACTTCCAAATGGATCTAGATTACAGCCAACCGCCTCCACCCCATCCCCAATGACAAATACAAGACAGCTGCTAAATTTAACATGCCTTTACTGGAACACCAGTGCCTCCTGCACAACAGCAGGCTATGTGCTGCCAATCCACAGGATGTACTCAATTTCTGAATTGCTGCACAGCAGCCCTGCTGATCCTTAATCCTTGTGAATACAGCATTGACACGTGGCCAAGACCTTCAGAGGATTCATTTTTAATGGACAAAAAGGAACAAAAGCAAGGAAAAAACTCAAAGCAACATATTAAGACACATCCTGTGAGGGAAAAATTTTCAGACTGGAAAAAAAATGACTCACTAAATGTATTTAAAGACAGGCAGTTCCTAATATTCAGAATGGTTTGTGTTTGAAAAGTTCATTTGCAGGCCAGATGTTTGGAGATAGAACATATTTTTTTCCAAAGAAACAAAGTTTTATTTGCCCATTGGGTTCCCAGGTTAGACCATAAAATCCTATTTCACCAATAATGTACCTGAAGCAAGTAATATAAAAAATGATACTGATTCCATAACTTATAACAATATCTGTTGAAAAGATAATCAGAAATGTATCATATCTGCTGTAAGCCTGATAATGGGATCCAGGGCTCGACTCATTCATTCATTCACTCACTGAGAACTTAATATGTTATAGGTGGGGATAATGTGGCTAAAAAAGACAGGCCTCATCTCTGCTTTCATGGAGCTTATTAAAATCATGATTGATATTCTTAGATACTTACTGAGTAAATGCTAGCAGCAAAGAAGGTAAATAGATCATCCAATATACAGACTTTACAGGCGTGGCTCAGTCAGGGGACTGATTCTTGTGGGTGGGCACATGCAGCAGGAAAAGGCAGAGTCAAGTCAGTGAGTAACATCAAACGTCAGATATGGACGTGCACAACATGGATCTGAGTGATCAGGACTCAACTTGTGTCTGAGGGCCATCAGAAGAAGGGCTTGGGTAAAGCTGTAAAGAGGTAGGTAGGATAAGATTGCCATGAGTAGGAATGATGTTTAACTGTCTGGTAGCCAGATACGTCTGACTTAGAATTATACCTTTCCTGCACTGAGGTGTCAATAACATCTTAAGCCTATCTTGCAGGGTTAAAGGGAACTGGGTCCCTGAAACTCATCATTGTTCACACATCATGATTCTGTTGGATATTGTTTGAAGCATTGTCACCAGTTAATAATAAACCTGATTCTTTCTTTAGATGAAACTAGGTTTCACTCAGTCTGTTGAGCATCTGAGTCTAGTTTTACTTGTGGTCATGTGGCAGGCACCATCATCACTGGAACCTGTTTGCTTTAAGCCAGCAGTTTCCAACATTCTGCATCAGACACATTCCTCCTTTGTTTCATCGTCCCCTGATAGACCTCCCTCTGAGTTCTTGTTGACAGGCTCTGAACCCAGAAAATAATCAAGACATCTGTGCTTGGCTTAATTTCCCTGCATACTCTCTAGGTTTCACTGATGACAGAGGCCCCTTCCACCTCGACCTCTCACTCCCGACCATGAAAGTGACTATCTAAAGTATTCTAGCAACTATGCAAAGGCACTAGACTATGTAGATCATAGCAAATTATGGATACTATTGCAAAGAATGGAAATTCCAGAACACCTAAATGTGCTCATGCAGAACCTGTACATAAAGCAAGAGGCAGTCATTCAAGCAGATCAAGGGGATACTGCATGGTTTAAAATCAGGAAAGGTATGTGTCAGGGTTGCATCCTACTTACTCAATGTGTACCCTGAGAAAATAATCTGAGAAGCTGGACTATATGAAGAAAACATGGCATCAGGATTGGAGACAGACTTATTAACCATCTGCAATATGCAGATGACACAACCATGCTTGCTGAAAGTGAAGAGGACTTGAAGCATTTACTGATGAAGATCAAAGACTACAACCTTCAGTATGGATTGCACCTCAACATAAAGAAAACAAAAAGCCTCACTACTGGACCAATAAGCAACATCATGATAAACAGAGAAAAGATTGAAGTTATCAAGGATTTCATTTCACTTGGATCCACAATCAAGGCCCATGGAAGCAGCAGTCAAGAAATCAAACAATGTATTGCATTGGACAAATCTATCGCAAAAGAGCTCTTTAAAGTGTTAAGAAGCAAAGATGTCGCTATGAAGACTAAGATGTGCCTGACCCAGGCCACAGTATTATCAATTGCCTCATTTGCATGCAAAAGCTGGACATACTTGAATTATGGTGTTGGTGAACGTCATGGATTTAATTGTGTCCCAAAAAAATATGTGTATCAATTTGGCCATGCCATGATTCCCAGTATTGTGTGACTGTCCACCATTTTGTCATCTGATGTGATTTTCCTATGTGTGGTAAATCCTACCTCTATGATGTTAATGAGATGGACTAGAGACAGTTACGCTGATGAGATCTACAAGATTAGATTGTATTTTAAGTCAACCTCTTTTGAGATAGAAAAGCGACAAGTGAGCAGAGAGACCGGGGAACGTCACACCACGAAGAACGAAGCACCGGGAGCATAGTGTGCCCTTTGGACAGGGGCTCCTTGCACTGAGAATCTCCTCAACTGGGGAAGATTAACGACAAGGACATTCCTCCAGAGCTGACAGAGAGAAAAAGCCTTCCCCTGGAGCTGACGCCCTGAATTTGTACTTGTGGCCTGCTGGACTATGAGAGAATAAATTTCTCTTTGTTAAAGCTAACCATTTGTGGTATTTCTGTTATAGTAGCACTAGATGTCTAAGACAGTGAGGAATATTGAATATACCATGGACTGTCAGAAAAATGAGCAAATCGGTCTTGGAAGAACTATAGCCAGAATGCTCCTTGGAAGGGAGAATAGCAATACTTTGTCTTATGTACTTTGGACATGTTATCAGTAGGGATCAGTCTCTGGAGAAGGACACCATGCTAAGTAAAGTAGAGGGTCAATGAAAAAGAGGAAGACCCTCAACAAAATGGATTCACACAGTGGCTACAGCAATGGGGTCAAATACAGCAATGGTTGTGAGGATGGCACAGAAAAGGGCAGTGTTTTCTTCTGTGGTATATTAGGTTGCTACGAGTCAGAACCAACTCGACAGCACCTAACAAAAACAACAAGCAACTCTTAAATAGAAAATTGCTATGTACTACATATAAAAACAATGCAAGTAGGCATCTATGCAAGCAGAGTGTTGCTTGTTCAAAAGGCTCAAAGACTTTCAGGGTGTGGCTATAAGGAAAACCTTCCTGATAATGTAACCTCCTAAGGTGACTCATAGAAAGTCTTGGCTCCGTATCCCCAACTTTCATTCCTTGTGAAGGACACAGAAAGCATCCTGCACTATTTCTCTTTTCAGTTCCACTGCATCTCTCCTCTGGCTTGGCACTGATGCCGAGAATAGTCATGGAGCTAGCCTCTTACTCTGTAATACCATAATTGGTCATTTTTGAAAACTCAAGGGGGGTTTCTGCCACAAGAAAAGAGACATAGGTGGGAGGTTGAAAGGTTACTGTCTGTCCTCTTTTTCTCATTTTCTTTTTTCCACTTAAACCCTGTAGAGGAAGACAAAGGATCAGATAAGAGATAACAATGAGACTTCTGGCTTCAAAAAAATGGAACCAAAATGCAGCTTTTTCATTTCAGATGAGATTCAACTCTAGGGAAATTCCCAGTGATAGGTCACAGGGAATAAGTCTGCTAGAAAGACACTTGCCCACAATTCAGGATGTGCATTACTGATTTGAAAATCAGGATGTGTTTCAGAATAACTGAGGTCATGGTAGCAATAGGGCAGGGTATTTAGGGAGAAAAGACATTTTTTATCCCTTTTTCATGTGTATAAGTGAAGATATAAAGAAAAAGAAGTTCAGAATAAAATTAGGCTGGTATTACAAAGAAATTTTGAGGTGGCAATTCAACTAAATAAACAAGAAATGCTAAATACTACTTGTCAGAGCTCAGGCCTGGTTTGAGTTAATACAGGCTAACTATGCTAATCTCACCCCAGAAAGCAAAAGGATAAATCCATTGCCTGGCAAGGCCCATTCAGGATCACACTAGGACTAGAGAAGACATCTTCAAGTCAGGTACTAAGGGATGGTTCCTTGTACAGTAAGGAAACAGTGACTTAGTTCTAAGGTCACTCAGTGACAACAGTAGTCATGGATAAGGTGTTTTATATATATAATATCTATTCTGTACAACAATCCTGAAAGAAAGGAATTATTGTCTCCATTATAGAGAACAGAACATTGAGGCTCAAGTAGGTTAAAAATAACCTCAAGATCACAGAGCAAAAAAAGGAGAAAAGCTTCAACTCTGGCTGATTTGATATTCAAGCCCATATAATCCCTACTTCTCCATGCTGGTTATTTGTTCTTTAACTGGGAAGCAAAGTAACCATATAGGCTAGATCTGAGTAGCAGGGGCGAGAGATTCCCAAGTACTGTAGTGCCATCTTTTGCACTCTTCTTGCTTGGATGAGCTTGCAGTGCTAGGGAAATTATCCTCAGAGGATGAGATAATAAGCAAAATAGAAAAAACCTGGGTCACTAATGCCATAGTCTGTGCAGCAAAGGCTGTACTGCCTACCTACCCCAGACTTCTGGTTATGTAATAAAATAATCTCCTGTTTATTTAAGCAATTATTTCTAGAGTTTTCTTACAGCTGAACTTGTTTCCAACTGGCATAATAATGAAGCAGCCTAGTGCAGTAGTTAGAGTGCAGACTCTGGAGCATACTATCTGACTTCAAATCCAAGTTCTGCCACTGAGTAGATTTATGATGTTGGGCAAGTTACTGAACCTTCTTTACCTCAGACTCCTCAAGTGTAAAACTTGAATAATATTTATTACCTCAAGTTTTTTTTTTTTTTTTTTTAACGAAAGAGCCTGGAACTGTGTCTGGTGTATACTAAGCACTATAGAAGGTTTTGTTTGTTAGTTTTTTCTTTTAAATAACAACACTGCTTCAATTCCTCCAAGTAGTTCTTTTAACATTTAAAACATTTTTTTTTTTGAGGTTTAATGAACTCTCTGTGTATCACACCTATCATTTTTAAATATAAATAGCAATACGGTAGCTATTTATAGTTTTGTTTTGGATTGTCTAAAATACTTGTATTTTCCATTAAAAAAAAAGTTAATTTACATGTAATAAAACTTGTCCATACGGTACTTCATTGTTAGTGAGCAATTGCCACATCCACAGTCTCATTTCAATTCTTGCATCACCTCTGAGAAGTATTCAAGATGGGTACTATCAGCCTCTTTAACACATGAAAAAATCAGAAGTTCACTAATATACTCAAGGTCACATAGCTAGCGATGAAACTAAGATCAAACACAGACCTTCTAATACCAAATTAGTTTAACCTCAATAACCTCATGCACAATATCATGCTGTGATAATTTTATATAATTTTCCTGTGTTAATATTATAATACTGATCCCTCATCAATAGGCTAGCCCCTGACTGATAAAACGATTTAAGTAAAAACGTAAAAGAATATGAATTATGATTGATCTAAGCCAGCATGAAAATTCATTTACCCAATTTCTAAGGCTCCCTTGCAGCTAGGGTGGCCATGAAACCCAGTCCTGATCAATGCAATTAAGTGGAATTTTAAGAAAATTCTGGAAGCAATTTTATTGTTTTTTTTCCCCATGTACTTTGTAAGAGATCCAGCTCCCACTTGTTTCAGCAAGAAGGAAGCAGCAAGTTGTGAAAGATGGCAAAGTAGTCAAATAAAAGGAAGATACAACGGTGCTTTTGACCTAAGGAACTTGGAGGATATTGGGTTCTTAACAAGAGCAGTGCAAGGGATGTGGTGTGATGGTTCAACTTTTGAACTTTTGTTGAGAGTGTAAATTGTGGAAATATACTTTTTAGAATCATGGAGTAATGTTTATCAAAAATGTAAGATTTACATACCCTTTAGAGCCAGCAATTCTTTTTCTAAGAATCTATTCTCAGCAGCTCTGAAATCAAGAAATTTGGAAATAACTTTAATTTCTCTCAGTAACAGAATGGTGCATCTATGCTATAGAATACCAGACAGTCAATATGAAACAATTAGGTAGAACAAAATATACTGACATAGGTACTTCTCCAAAACATATATTTTTCAAAATATATTTTGAGAGGAAAAAAAGATACAAAACAATAAATATAGTATGTTTAGGAGAGGAGGAGATAACATGGTGCTATAGACAGAAGCACCATGCCATCCCTCCACAGCAAAGACCCAAAAAACTAAGAAAAACAGAGATAAATGTCAATCCTGGAACCCTAAGCATCACATGAAGAAATAAAGAACTCAGCAAAGCACTGAATGGAATAAGAAACTGACAGAGAACAGCGAGCAAGGAGAGATATGAGTAGAGGTCCCCTATCAGCTAACGCAGCATGGATTTACTATCTTGGACTGCTGTCAGAGATTGACAGACAAGAAGTACAGGAAAGCAGCTTCACAGAACTTCCAGCAGGAGACAGAGTACCTGGTAACCAGCAATACAAACTTTCTCACTCTCACCATTCTTTCTCCTTCTTGGCCTCTGCCACCTCCTGGCTAGCTGCAGTTGCTTGCCGGCCTGGAGGTGTCAGTTCTGTGCTACTTGGATTCACCTCACCCATATCTGAGATAGGCGAACAGGGAGAACAGGAAAAAAAGCCTCAAGGGGCTACTAGCAGAAGACAGAGGACCCACTGGACCTGCCCTGTTGCACCATAGCTGAGTGGCTGGCCCTGCCTATTGGACAAGGAGGTGAAAAGTATCATGCCCACAGATGAACAAACAACAAAGAACACACAATCTGCCCGCTCACGCAGAACAAAATAAAGCAAAAAGGAGGATGAAACAAACAAATCTACAATCAACAAATGACAAAAATAACTACCAAATGTCCCAAAGGCAGCAGACAATATCAAAACATAAAAAAAAAAAAAAGGAGAGGATGGGTCTAGTAGGTGTCTAAAATAAAACACCAGATAACTTTCCAGTAGAAGAAAAGTCACTAGAACTACCTGATACAGAATTCAAGTCTCTAATATTCAGGGCTATCCAAGAGTTGAAGCAAAAAGTAGACAAAAATGAGGAAAAAATAAGCAAATTCATGGAAAAGGCAGACAAATTCATGGAAAATACAGACAAAAAAAATGGAAGAATTCAGGAAACTAATACAGGAACAAAATGTCAAAATAAATTCACAACTAGAAATCAAACAAACACAACAATTAGAAATCCAAAAGATAAAGAGCAAGATTTCAGAAAAGGACAGTGTCATAGAAGATCTGAGGAGCAGATATGACACAATAGAAGACATGATCAGCAAAACTGAAGACAAACACTTGGATACAACTTTGAGGAAAAATCAGAAAAAGGAATGAAGAAAAATGAAGAGACCCTGAGAATTATGTGAGATACAATCAATAGCAAAAATCCTCGAGTGATCAGAGTTCTAGAGCAAGAGGAGAAAATGGAAAACACAGAAAGGATCATTGAAGAATTGCTGACAGGAAAAGTTGACCATCCAAGAAGTTCAATGAACCCCATATAGGATAGACCCCAAAAGAAAATCACCAAGGCATGCCATAATCACACTCTCTAAAATGAAAGACAAAGAAAGAATCCTGAGAGCAGCCTGAAAAAAACAAAAAGTCACGTACAGAAGGGAAACAATAAGACTAAGCTCTGATTACTTGTCAGGAACTATGCAGGCAAGAAGGCAATGGGATGACATATATAAAACCTTGAAAGAAAAAAACTGCCAACCATGAATAATATATTATATGTATACATATATATATAATATATCCTGCAAAACTCTCGTCCAAATGTGATGGTAAAAGTAAGACATTTCCAGTTAAACAGAAATTAAGGGACTATGTAAAAACCAAACCAAACTTACAAGAATTATTAAAGGAAGTCCTTCAGTTTGAGAACCAACAACCACAGACCACAGCTTGAATCTAGGATGCAGGATTATACCAGCCAGATACTAGTCTAGGAAATGAACTCTCAAGGACTATCCAAAACCAAAAGAAATACAACAGGGAATCAGAGCAGTTAATCAGTAAATGACAACAACATCAGAACAATAAAAGAGGGAATAAATGGTGTAGGTATAGAACTTTCTAATGGAGAGGAAGGTAAGGGTAAATTTCATGGTAACCACAAAGAAAGTTAATAAACCTACACATCAAAATAAAGAAGAAAAATATAGAGTCTCAGTAAAAATAGAATCTCCAAAAACAAAAGAAATGAAAAAAAAAAAAATCCACAAACGAAAGGAATTCAGCACAGGACAGAAAGAGGAACAAAGAAAACATCAGCATTATAAAAAAAGCAGTACAAAATGACAGCAATAAACTCATACCTACTAATAATTACACTGAATGTAATAGCCTAAATGCACTCATAAAGAGACAGTGACCGAATGGATTAAAGAAAAAGGATCCATCAATATGCTGTCTACAAGAGACACACCTTAGAGACAAAGATGTACATTTATTAAAAATCAAAGGATGGAAAAAATATATCAAGCAAACAACTACCAAAAAAAAAAGAAGGAGTGGCAATACTAATCTCAGATAAAATAGGCTTTAAAACAAAATCCACCATAAAAGAAAAAGGACACTACATAATGATTAAAGGGAAAATCCATCATGAAGACATAACCATAATAAACATCTACTAACACAATGACAGAGCTCCAAAGTACATAAAACAAATTCTATTGGCACTGAAAAGATAAACTGACAGTTCCATAACAATAGTAGGAGACTTCAACACACCACTCTTGGTAAAGGAGAGGACATCTAGAAAGAAACTCACCAAAGATACAGGAGACCTAAAGGTCATAATCAGCCAACTTGACCTCATAGGCATATATAGAGCACTTCACCCAACAACTGCAAAGTACTTATTCTTTTCCAAAGCATGTGGAACGTTCTGTAGAACAGACCACATCTTAGGCCACAAGCAACCCTCAACAAAATCCAAAACGTTGAGATAATACAAAGTATCTTCTCTGGCCACAACACTATCAAAGTAGAAATTAACAACAGGAAGAGCAAAGAAAAAAAAATTATGTTGAAACTGAATAACACCCTGCTTAAAAACCACTTGGTAATAGAAAAGAGATGGAATAAAAAAATTCCTAGAATCAAATGAGAATGAAAACACACCATACCAAAACCTTTGGGACACAGCAAAGACAGTCCTCAGAGGTCAATTTATAGCAATAGATGCACACATCAAAAAGGAAGAAAGGGACAAAATCAAAACATTAGCTACACAACACGAATAAATAGAAAGAGAACAGCAAAAAAAGCCCACAGTCACCAAAGGAAAGGAAGTAATAAAGATGAAAGCAGAAATAAATGAAATAGAGAATAGAAAAACAATAAAAAGAATCAACAAAACCAAAAGTTGAGTCTTTGAAATGATCAACGAAATTGACAAACTACTGACCAAATTTACAAAAGAAGAACAGGAGAGTTCAAAAATAACCCAAATAAGAAATGAAATGGGGGACATTAAAACAGACCCAACTGAAATAAAAAAGGATCATAAGACAATATTATGAAAAACTATACTCAAACAAATTTGAAAACCTAGAGGAAATGGACAAATTTCTAGAAACACACTACCTACCCAAACTAACACAAAGTGATGTTGAAAATCTGAACAGACCCATAACAAGAGAAGAGATTGAAAAGGTAATAAGAAAAAAAAAAAACCAAAAAACTCCTAACAACAACAACAAAAAAAGCCCTGGCCCAGATGACTTCATTGGAGAATTCTACTAAACATTCAGGGAAGAGTTTACACTGGTACTACTCAAATGATTACAGAATATAGAATATGAAGAGATACTTTCTAATTCATTCTATGAAGCCAGCATAAACCTGATACCAAAACCAGGTAAAGACACCACAAAAAAAGAAAATTACAGACCAATATCTCTCAAGAATATAGATGCAATAATTCTCAACAAAATTCTAGCCAACAGAATTCAGCATCATATAAAAAAAAATACACCACAACCAAGTAGGAATCATACCAATTATGAAAAAAGGTTCAACTTGAGAAAATCAGTCAAAATCCACCACATAAATAAAAGGAAAGAAAAGAATCACATAGTCATCTCAATCTACACAGAAAAGGCATTTGACCAAGTCCAACACTCATTACTGAATTAAAAAAAATTCTCAATAAAATAGGTATAAAAGGGAAATTCCTCAACATAATAAAGGGCATCTATGCAAAACCAACAGCCAACATCATTCTTAATGGAGTGCGGCTGAAAACATTCCCTTTGAAAACAAGAACAAGACAAGGATGCCCTTTATCACCACTCCTATTTAACATTGTGTTGGAAGTCTTAGCTAGAGCAATAAGGCAAAAAAAAAAAAAAAAAAAAAAAAAAAGAAATGAAGGGCATCCAAAGTGGTAATGAAGAAAAACTGTCCCTGTTTGTGGATGATATGATACGATACATAGAAAACCCAAAAGACTCCATAAGAAAACTACTGAAACTAATAGAAAGCTTCAGCAGAGTATCAGGATACAAGATAAACATACAAAAATCAGTTGAATTCCTATACACCAATAAAGAGAATGATGAAAAGGAAATCAGGAAAACAATAACCTAAAAAATAAAATACTTAGGAATAAATCTAACCAGGGTTGCAAAAGACCTATACAAGGAAAACTACAAAACACTACTGCAAGAAACCCAAAGGGATCTACATAAATGGAAAAACATACTATGCTCATTGATAGGTAGACTCAACATTGTGAAAAGAACAATTCTAGCCAAAGCAATTTACAAATACAATACAATCTTGATCTAAATGCTAACAACATTCTTTAAAGAGATGGAAAAACTAATCATTAACTTTATATGGAAAGGGAAAAAGCCCCAGATAAGTAAAGCACTACTGAATAAGAATAAAGTAGGAGGACACGTACTACCTGACCTCAGAACCTACTCTATAGCTACGATAGTCAAAACATCCTGGTACTTGTACAACTACAGATACATTGACCAATGGGACAGAACTGAGAACGCAGATGTAAATCTATCCACCTGCAGTCACCTGATCTTTGACAAGGGCACAAAGTCCATCAAACGGGGAACAGACAGTCTTTTTAACAAATGGTGCTGGCAAAACTGGATGTCCATCTGCAAAAAAATGACACAGGACCCATACCTCACGCCATACACAAAAACTAATTCAAAATGGATCAAAGACCTAAATATAAAGCCAAAAACAATAAAGATCACAGAAGAAAAAATAGGATCAATCCTAGAGGCCCTAATACATGGCATTGACAGGATACAAACTATTACCAACAACACACAAACTTCAGAAGATAAGCTAAATAACTGGGATCATCTAAAAATTTAAAAACTTTTGCTCATCAGAAGACTTCAGCAAAAGAGAAAAAGAGAACTTACAGACTGGGAAATAAATTTTGGCTATTACAAGTCAGACAAAGTTCTAATCTCTAAAATCTACAGGAAAATCCAACACCTCTACAACAAAAAGACAAATAATTCAGTTAAAAAATGGGTAAAGGAGGGGACCTCATACCATCAAGAAAGCAGTGCTGGGAGCAGAGCACGTCCTTTGGACCGGGGTCCCTGTGCAGAGAAGCTCCTAGTCCGGGGGAACACTGCAGAGAAGAAGGCCGACAGAGAGAAAGCCTTCTCATGGAGCTGACACCCTGAATTTGGCCTCATAGCCTACTTTGACTATGAGGAAATAAACTTGTCTTCATTAGAGCCATCCACTTGTGGTGTTTCTGTTTTAGCAGCACTAGATGACTAAGACAGAATTTGGTACCGAGAGAGTGGGGTGCTGCTCTAACAGATACCTAAAATGTGGATGCTGTTTTAAAACCGCGGTTTTAGACGTGCGGCAGTAACAGAGGACCAGCAGCAGCAGAGAACCTACAGCAGCAGAGAAGCAGCAGCAGCAGAGAACCAACAGCAGCAGAACCAGGACACCGGTGAAAGGTGGCACTGGAGCTGACCCACGGAGCGAGAGAGCTGAACGCCTGCGTGCAGGAGGCTTCCTGGCAGAGTGGGGTGCCTCTGGGCACTTATCGGTGGAGCTAGGCTTGCTGACCCACGGAGCAAGAGAGCTGAGTGTCTGTGTGCACGAGGCTTTCTAGCGGAGTGGGGTGCCTCCAGGCACTTATATTGGTGGAGCTACTGAGCTTTGGAATACTTGCCCCAGCAGGGCAGACGCAGGCATGAGGCCTGAGGGCTGAGAGGCCATAAGAAGCAGAACTGAAGAGAAAAGGGACACAGGAAGCTGAACTGCCTCAGTCTCAAAAGCCATTAACAGGCCAGATATCACAGACAGAAATGGAGACTGTCATGGACACTATTGTTGACAGCCTCTTCTGCTTTTTTGTTACACTAGGTGCTGTTCCTATAATCAGATGTTCAAGAGGAACAGCGGCAGAAATGGTAGCAGTGAAACTAGATAAGAAACTTCGGGAGAATCTAAGAAATGCAAGAGATAATCTCTTTACAGGTGACACATCTGGAGCTGGCCATTTCAGCTTCCAAAGGTCTTTATTGGTCCTTGTTGACAGAAACATAGATTTGGCAACTCCTTTACACCATACTTGGACTTATCAAGCTTTGGTGCATGATATACTGGATTTCCACTTAAACAGAGTTACTTTGGAAGAATCTTCAGGAGTAGAGAATTCTCCAGCTGGTGCTAGGCCAAAGAGAAAAAATAAAAAGTCTTATGATTTAACTCCAGTTGATAAATTTTGGCTGAAACATAAAGGAAGTCCATTTCCAGAAGTTGCAGAATCAGTTCAGCAATAATTAGAATCTTATAGAGCACAAGAAGATGAGGTCAAATGACTTAAAAGCATTATGGGACTAGAAGGTGAAGATAAAGGAGCTGTAAGTCCACTTTCTGACAACACTGCTAAGCTAACCTCAGCTATTAGTTCTTTGCCAGAACTCCTTGAAAAAATAAACTTATTGATCTCCATACAAATGTTGCTACTGCTGTTTTAGAACATATAAAGGCAAGAAAACTGGATGTATGTTTTGAATATAAAGAAAAAATAATGAGCAAAACTGCTCTGGATAAATCTCTTCTGGATATAATATCAGACCCTGATGCAGGTACTCCAGAAGATAAAATGAGGCTGTTTCTTATCTATTACATAAGCACACAGCAGGCACTTTCTGAGGCTGATTTAGAACAATACAAAAAAGCTTTGACTGATGCAGGATGTAACCTTAATCCCTTACAGTATATCAAATAGTGGAAGGCTTTTGCCAAGATGGCCTCAGCTCCTGCCAGCTATGGCAACAGTACTGCTAAATCAATGGGTGTACCAATGTGAGTCATGAATACAGGATCACAGTTTGTGATGGAAGTAGTGAAGAACCTGGTATTGAAACAGCAAAATTTACCTGTTACTCGTATTTTAGACAACCTCGTGGAGAGGAAGTCAAACCCTGAAACAGATGACTACAGATATTTTGATCCCAAAATGCCACAGGGCAATGACAGCTCAGTGCCGAGGATCAAAAATCCATTCCAAGAGGCAATTGTTTTTGTGGTGGGAGGAGGCACCTACATTGAATATCAAATCTTGTTGACTACATAAAGGGGAAACAAGGCAAACACATTTTACGTGGCTGCAGTGAGTTTTTTAATGCTACACAGTTCATAAAATAGTTGTCCCAACTTGGACAGAAATAAAACAGAAGAACCTTAATCTGAGAATCAGCTACTTGGAACTTGGATAAATGTAAAAAGAGCCAGATGTCTCCTTCTCTATAACAGTGTCCTAACAGTGAAACTTAGTTATTTGATAATTTTTAAGGAAATTCTATACTTAATATAATGTGTACTGATTAAAAGAATAAAGCATTTCAGAAATAATAAAAAAAAAAATGGATAAAGGAAATGAACAGACACTTCACCAAAGAAGACATTCAGGTGGCTAACAGACGTATGAGGAAATGCTCTCTATCACTAGCCATTAGAGAAATGAAAATCAAAACTACTATGAGATACCATCTCACCCCGGCATTAAACAAATCAAAAAACAGGAAATAACAAAAGTTGGAGAGGCTTTAGGGAGATCAGAACTCTTATGCACTGCTGGTGGGAATGCAAAATGGTACAACAATTTTGGAAAACAATATGGTGCTTCCTTAGAAAGCTAGAAATAGAAATACCATATGATCCAGCAATCCCACTCCTAGGAATATATCCTAGAGAAATAAGAGCCGTCACACGAATAGACATATGCACACCCATGTTCATGGCAGCATTGTTCACAATAGCAAAAAGATGGAAACCACCTAGATGCCCATCAACAGATGATGGATAAACAAACTATGGTACATACACACAATGGAGTACTACGCAACAATAAAGAACAATGATGAATCTGTGAAGCATCTCATAACATGGATGAAACTGGAGGACATTATACTGAGTGAAATAAGCCAAGCACAAAAGGACAAATATTGTATGGGACCTCTATTGTAAAAACTCATGAAAAAGTTTACACACAAAAAGTAACAATCTTTGTTGGTTACAAGGGATGGGAGGGGTGGGGGGACATACTAAATAAGCAATAAATAAGTGGTATCATTGGTGAAGGGTGAGACTACATAATACTGGGGAAACCAGCACAACTTGTACAAGGAAAGGTCATGGAAGCTCCATAGACACATCCAAACTCCCTGAGGGACTGAATTGCTGGGCGGAGGGCTGTGGGGACCATGGTCTCGGGGAACATCTAGCTCAACTGGCATAACACAGTTTATAAAGACAATGTTCTACATTCTACCTTGGTGAGTAGCGTCTGGTATCTTAAAAGCGTGTGAGCAGCCATCTAAGATACTCCACTGGCCTCACCCCTTTGGGAGCAAGGGAGAATGAAGAGAACAGGATACAAGGAAAAGATTAGTCCAAAGGACTAATGGACCACAGCTACCAAGGCCTCCACCAGACTGAGTCTAGTACAGCCAGATGGTGCCTGGCTACCACCACTCACTGCTCTGACCAGGATCGCAACAGAGGGTCCTGGAGAGAGCTGGAATAAAATGACGAAGAAAATTCTAACTCACAAAAAAAAGACCAGACCTTATGGCCTGACAGAGACTGGAGAAACCCCAAGAGTATGGCCCCCAGACACTCTTTTAGTTCAGTAATGAAGTCACTCCTGAGGTTCATCGTTCATCCAAAGATTAGACAGGCCCGTAAAACAAAATGAGACTAAAAAGGCACACCAACCCATGGGCAAGGACTAGAAAGCAGGAGGGGACAGGAAAGCTGGTAATAGGGAACTCAAGTTCAAGAAGGGAGAGTGTTCACATGTTGTGGGGTTGTTAACCAATGTCATAAAGCAATATATGCACAAACTGTTTAATGAGAAGCTAGTTTATTCTGTAAACCTTAATCTAAACTACAATAATATATATATAGTATATTTAATCTATATAAAACATCCTCCAAAATACACACTGCCCTGCCACTACTCATCTATCAATAGAGGCCTATGTATTTCTATGATGCTGCACAGGTTTCAGCAGAGCTTCCAGACTAAGACTAGGAAGAAAGGCCTGGTAATCTAATTCTGAAAATTAACCAGTGAAAATCCTATGGACCACAACAGTCTGCTCTGCAACCGATTAGCATTTTATTTCATTGTGCATGGGGTCACCATGAGTCAGTACCTACTCGACATCATATGGTTTTGGTTTGCTGGGCAATAAAGGGAGTGAGGACAGATGGGAGGTGATGAATAATGAGAAAGTACTTGATCAATGGATAGAGACTTCAGTGAGAACAAAAAATAATCATACTGAGGACTCTTGAGCAAATAAGCCAGAGTTAGAACTTTGAATGAATGGAGGGCATGGCAAGAGATTGGTGGGTAAAACAATGAGGTTGAGGAGTGGGTGGTATACCTGATAGCACATGAGTTATTTGCAAGAGGAAGAGGTTGTTCTGTTTGGAAACTGTCTGTGTCGAATGAGGAGGCTGTCCATTTTCCCTCATGACTCAGAGGATCAGGGCAAGAGAGAGTAAAGGAAAACAGCTTCTAATTAATTTGAAGAGAACCAGTTTCCCCAGGGAATAGCCCATTTTCAGTAAAAAAAAAAACATAGAAGTGAAGGGAACAATTAGAGAAGAGGATAAGAATTTAAGAAAGTTTGTTGATTAAAAGTTTTACGGTTCAAAAGGGCAGAGTTTTAGGATTTAAAGGGGGGGGTTCCTTCTCTTTATGAAAGATTAAGTCAGATCAGGAGAGGTACATCACAGCACGGGGTAAGATGGACTAAAAAGGTGTGCAGTTCTGGTTTTGACTAGTAAGTGGGAATGTGAATGGCACCTTAGGGAAAGGGATAAGCACTGGAAACTGAATAAAATATTCAGGGGTCTGGAAGCTGCTTTCTTGGGGTCAGGGTAATTAACAATTTAATCATGCATTATTTGTGCTATGAATATTCTGCCTATTATTTTTAATTCTACGCATACTTACGTCTGTCATCTTGTCATCAGCTAGATTGGAAGCTTCCTAAGGAAAACATTTTTCTTTTAAGGTTATCATAAAAAAAAAAAAAAAAAAAAAATTTGCCATCGAGTTGATTCCGAGTCATAGTGCCCCTATAGGACAGAGTTGAACTGCTCCCATAGGATTCCCGAGGCTGTAATCTTTACCAGAGCAGACTGCCATGTCTTTCTCCCACAGAGCAGCTGATGGATTCCAAATGCCAACCTTACAGTTAGCAGCTAAATGCTTTAAACACTGCACCACTAGGGCTCCTTAAAGTTATCATACTTTTACTAAATAAATTACAGTATCTTGTGAAGAGTAGATGCTCAATTTTTTTTCATAAGTTAACTTTTTTTTTTAACTACTTGATTCATAGAGGAGAGTAGATAAAAATTATAAATTTATACTTAGCTGTGTAAGTAAAAATAATAGTTTTAAGATAAGAATAAAATATTTCTGTTGTTCATCTTGTGATAATAATATTTTATGTTCAATAAGGAGTATGACTATATGAAGAAGAATACGGTATCAGGATTGAAGGAAGACTTGCTAATAACCTGCAATATGCAGATGACACAACCTTGCTTGCTGAAAGCAAAGAAGACTTGAAGCACTTACTGATGAAGATCAGAGACTACAGACTTCAGTATGGATTACTCCTCAACATAAAACAAAAATCCTCACAACTCGACCAATAAGCAACATCATGACAAGTGGAGAGTAAGACTGAAGTTGTCAAGGATTTCATTTCACTTGAATCCACAATCAATGCTCATGGAAGCAACAGTTAAGAAATCAAATGATGTATTGCCCTGGGCAAATCTGCTGCAAAAAACTTCTTTAAAGTATTAAAAAGCAAAGATGACACTTGGAGTATTAGTTGCACCTGACTCAAGCCTTGGTATTTTCAGTTGGCTCATATGCATGCGAAAGCTGGGCAATGAATAAGGAAGACCGAAGAACTGATGTCTTTGACTTATGGTGTTGGAGAAGACTGAATATACCATGGACTGCCAGAAGAACGAACACATCTGTCTTGGAAGAAGTACATGCAGAATGCTTCTTAGAAGGGAGGATGGTGAGACTTCATCTCATGTACTTTGGACATATTGTCAGGAGGGACAAGCACCTGGAGAAGGACATCATGCTTCATAAAGTAGAGAGTCAGCAAAAAAGAGGAAGACCCTCAATGAGCATGGATTGACACAGTGGTTGAAAGAATGGGAAAATATAGCAGCGATTGTGAGTATGGCACAGGACCAGGCAGTGTTTCGTTCTGTTGTAATTGTGACACTATCAATTGAAACTGACTCGATAGCACTTACCAACAACAAAGGCATATGAGATTAAATAAAATCCCTACATCAGGCTACATATCTAGGTTGAAGCATAAAATGCGACGTATATAGTGACATCTGACTTGAATATTTTTCATTTTTTTTCCTTGCTGCTTCTAAAATTTTTACACAGTCTAAAGAAGTTGGGTTTTTGAGCAAAGCCAAAGTTACCTGAAGATTGTTTTCCTCACTACCTAATGGTTCCTCTTAGGCCACTTGGCAACTAAGGTCCTGCAAACAAATATGCATAAATATATTTGCACTAGATTCTCCACAAATCATTCTTGAAATTGAACAGAACTAAGAAGGAAGAAAGTGGGAAGATGGCAAGAACATCTGTTTCATCACCGTAATTGAGTTTGAAACAAAAACCAGGTATTATTTATAGTAATGCCCCTTCCTCATGTTCAGAATAACTTTCTCTCCCAACTTTGGTCACTGGTTCCCTTCCAATTCGGGAACACTGCTCCTCCTTAACCTCTCCTGAGAAGGAGCGTAAGGATTCCGTGAGCACAGCACAATACATTGACAAAATGAGCAACAGTTTTTTATACAAATATTCCAAGAAGAATTTAACCCATTATATGTGAGAGTGCTCTGTTTCCTTAGACATATCACCAAACAAGACAAATACTATATCAAGGTCTTTCACAAAAGAGTTTGATCATTCTATAAAGTGTATCTCAAAGTCTGGAGTGGTTTTGATATTTGTCTTTTTGATTGCTTTTCTTTAGTATTAAAAAAATACGTATCAAAGTCTTATTACTGACATTTCTTTTTTCCCCCTCTGTCAAAAGAACTTGAATAAAATATCCAACAATCAGAACCATAGCCTTCATTTTTAAAATGCTCTATTATTGATTTCTCGTAAAAGTTTATTCAAGTAAATATGTATCCTTAGCGGAAATAAAATGCATTATTTGATGGAAAATTTATGTTTCTACTACTGAAGTACAATGACAAAAGCTTTAATATCAACATGGACACCCTTTAAAAAAGAAATGACAATAAAAATTAGTATACCAAGAATTTAACACTGCTTTTTAAAAAGAGTAATTTAAGCCTAGAACTGTCAAAAACCATTGATATTTTAAGTCAAATCACAGTCAACTTTAACCACAGACCCTACTGCATAAATATAATAGTTTTAAGAAAATGAATAATAAAGCTTCAACCTTTTTAAGTCTTATGAAATAATTATACATAAGGATTTTAAATTAAGGTAAAAGTAAATCAAGTTGTTCATATTATGTGGCTTATAGTTAAATAACCTGAATTTTCTGCTACAAGCAACAATGAATAAGTACCTTCCACGCTGTAAATTTTGTGGTTGCTTAGAATCGAAACTCTATATTAAGAAACTTACTGCAAAAAAAAAAAAAAAAGGCAATAAACTAGCCTTGACTCTGAGTGTGATTTGAAAGTACCTTAATGAAGTGGCACTAAGATTTGAATCTCCATTTTCTACATAGTGAATATCTAAATGGATGTTTAAACCACTTAGCAGCTTTGAAAGAACTGACATTCTTTATTTTCAAAAACAAAATGCTCTTCCCTCACTTTAACAGGCACTCAAACAATTAAAAAGCAAGCAAAGCCATCAAGATGAGCATTCAGCAGCAAGGAGAAAAAATAATTACAAAATTGCTGTTTATTAAAATAGGCACTTATGTTTTAGACTGACTTTCTGAAATCACTGCTAACATATTATGTGTAAGACTAAAGGGGAAAGAACTTTGGGATATTAAAAAATAAAATGCTTATTCCTTTCTTTTAATAAAGCATGTACATATAGAATAACTTCCTTAATTCCCACCTCTATGACACAGGTGTTGTTATTCCAATTTTACAGTTGATAAAGGAGATGCAGTTTTTTGTTTTGTTTTTTTTCCAAAGCCACACAGCTTTGATAAGTGGCAGAGCTAGGGTTACCAGCTAAATCCCTCTGACTTCTAAAGTCCTTATTTCTTTGTCATCACACACTCTCTATGTAACCGACAAACGTAGACATATTCTGTCAGAACGCGGAGCATGGTGGTGAACACAAAACATGGTGAACTGAATTGTGAAGATTAGAATTGCATTGCATAAGTGTTCTACTTGTGAAGCTCTTAACACTTGCTTATGTGTTACAATATAGTAGTTCTTTAGGTCAATCAACAAGAATGTTATCTGCAGTCAGCATTTCAAGCGCTACCCAGAGTCAGTGAAAGAATGTCTGCCTTATGTCAACACACCTGCTAACTGGACTTTCTGTTTGACAGTATTTACTGGAAAGTGACACTTGCCAGAAACATACAGGCCTCATTCAAAGATAGGAAATTCACCGTTTAACATGTTTGGTCCACTCATTTCAAGGAAACTAAAATGGTGGCCCTGGTCCCACTCAAACTACATCTTCTAGGCTTTTCCCAATTAAGCAGATGTCTCACTCAAAGTTTCTTAATTGTTTGTTTGTTTCTCACTTCTGTAAATGTGGTGTGTGATTTTTTAAAAAAGTGAATTGGACATAATTCTTGCACTTAATAGAAGTCAACATCTGTCTGGTTACATATGGCTGCATGACACACAACCCCAAATCTTAGTGGTAAAACAACATTCACTGTCATTTTTTTAATCTCTCACCATTTGTGGACGTGAATTCAGGTTGGCCTGGCTGGGTACTTTGGTGCCCCATGACATCAATTGGAGATATAGATCCAGCTGATGCCCAGTCTTGTTTACAGAGTCTGTGATGGTTTTACTTACCATGCCTGACAACTTACTGGCGACAGGCAGAAGGCTGGGCTCAGCTAGGCTGTTCTATCTTTCCATGTGGTCTCAGAGTCCCTCCACCTGGTCTCTCCAGCAAGGGAGTCAAATTTCTGATGCTAATTCTGCTCCTTTTCACCTGGCCCCTTGCCTCTGACTTTCTCTAAGATCATGTGCCGTCCTTACTCCCACTCCTAACTCACAGGCTCAGGTCGCCATCTTCCAGAGGTGAGGCGTGAGGTGGTTGTAGTCTCCTTCTCATCTCCTTCAAGTAGTATTGTTATGACGTAAAATTGATGTCTTTCTTCCCTCAGGCATTCCCTTTGATTCTCAGAAGTCTGTTTTAGAGGTCGAAGAATAATGACATTATTATTATTATTTTATTTCTACTGTAATAACTCTACTTCTGTGCAAGGCAACATAGATATTTCTGACTGAATAGGGGAAAGATTCCATACAAGAAAATGCGGTTAAAAAAAGCACAAAGATTACTATTCCAAAATAGTATCTGGTCCTATGTGTACCATACTTGCCACAATCTGATGACTATAGGCTTTTAATACTATTTTATAATGTCTGGCTGATGCCTGCTTAGCACTATTTTATCAGGTTAGCTTAAATTTTAGTTAAATAAAACCACAACTAGTTTCTTTTTATCGCTAAAGTCCAGGATCCCCTTTTTGTATGAAATATTGAGGTTTGTTTTGAGTTGTATATGGCTGTAAAAAGTAGCTTAGTTGACTCTTATTTAAAGTAAAATTTATCACTTTCTTTTCTATTTTCCTTATAGTCTCTGTTATTCTTTTTCCAGAACAATTCACATCTAAAACCATTAGGTGGGGCAGAACAACGTAGGTGTTCAAGCTGGTGATGGAGGGGGGTTGGGACAAGCCATAGTGGCTTAAAACGGGGTGTGGGAACCCAAGTGATGTAATGAGGCTTTCACATAGAAGGGCTGCTTGGCATGGAGTGTGAGAGTATGAGCAGGAGGAGGCATCCATGTGGTATGGGGAGTCATGGCCTGAGCAGGGTGATGAGTGTGTCCACATGGACTATGGGTTAGTGCAGAGCGACAGACCCAAGCTCTATTCGGTTACATATAGGTGAATCAATCAAGTAAACAAATGCATTAAAATATATGTTAAGAATGATGAAAGCCATATTATTCATTAACAGACAAGTAAATTACATACATATACAGGGAGAAAACTAAAATAAACCCTGTGGTGCTAGGTTAAAATTGGTGATATCAATGTGAACTTGTTCTCAAAATATATATATGTATACATATAAATACATATACATATATAAATATAAATACAGATGTAAATGTTTACGCAAACACTCACACCCATACACATCTTGCACAGTCTGCTGAGAGGATATGAGTTTAGTGATGCTCCAATAGCCAGGAGCACAGTTAGAGCCCTGATTTCAGCTTTTGAATACTATTTTCCACTAAAATGAAATAGCATTTCTTGAAGAAAAGGCTGATTTAAGTGCCAGAGCAGGGGAAGTACAAGATATTTTGTAATACCGTAAACACATGGAGTACTCAATAGTGATGGGAACATGCCAAAAGGGAGTTACACTTATGGTATGGCAGGCTAAGCTTCTACTGAACCAATCATCCAAACAAAAAAAACCAAACAACAACAAAAAAAAAACTATAAACTCTGGAAACAAACAAACAAAACAAAACAATAACAAAAACAAAAACCCTTACAGCAGACTCTGGAGGGTAGTCAAAACTTGGAAGAAGGGTGAGTTTCTTGTTTTAATGGCTTTTAACGTGATATCATGCTGAAGCCAGTGCCACATCAGGCAACTAAAACTTCAATAGAAAGCCATAGTCTTTCTGGGCTAAAGAACAGAATTTGGAAAATGAGACTCATGGAGAGGTGGACGGGGTAGGATATTGAATACGAGAGAGGTAGAAAAGGAGCCTACAATTCTGTGTATAAACTCTGCTAAAATCTCTGACTCTGTCTAACTCTTGAACAATAAATACAAGAACCAATTACAGTTTAAGATAAAAGAATTGACTGAAATTTGAGCTTCTTTCCAATAGAGTTTGCATATTGAATCCAACCAAGCTGATTGCCTACTAAAACAAATAAACAAAATCCTCCGTTTTTGCACAAATATATCAGAATCTACAACATAATATCCACAGTGCAATCTCAAATTAGTTAACATACAAAAACAGAAAATCTGACTTACACCCAAGAGAAACGACAAGAGATACAAACCTTGAAAAACCTAATGTTTTAATGAATATACAAGGATTTCTTAAACAAGGTGTGATGACTACGCTCAGAAAGTAAAGTTAAATATACTCACAATTAATTAGAAGGCAGAAATCTTACAAAGAAAGAGAAACTATAAAAGAACCAAATGGAGAGTCTACAACTGAAAAATAAAGAATAATGTATATTGGATGGTTTTATGGCAATAAGAGGGGAAAGTCAGTGCACTTGAAAATGGATTTACAGAAATAATTCAACATAACGGTAGAGAGAAAAAAAAATGAATAGAGACCCAGGAACCTGAGGACTAATATTAAAATGTCGAATATATGTTTATTTGGAGTACTCTAAAGGTAAAAACATAGAATAAGACATAATCTATAATTCAAGAAACAATGGTCTAACACTTGCCAAAATTGATACAAGGTTCCAGGAAGCTCAAGGAACCTCAAATAGGATAAATACACAGAAAATCACACCTAGAGTAAAACTATTGATAACCAAAGACACAGAGAAATTTTTGAAAGCTGCCTGAGAAAATCATTACCTTTCACATTGGAGAGCAAGTGTTTGAATGACTGCTGCTTTCTCATCAGAAACTATGAAATTACAGGGGCCAAATGACAGCAGAACATGTTTAAAGGGCAGCTAAAAAAAAAAAAAAAGCTAACTCTCCTCCCTGAAATCTAGATCCAGAAAAAAATACTTTTAATAATGAAGGCAACATAAAGACATTTTTAGATAAAAAGAAAGCCTAAATAAGTCATTCCCAGCACACTTACACTGCAAGAAATGCCTGAAGGAAGTTGCTCAAGTTGCTCAGGTGGAAGGGAAATGATACCAAAAGGAAAATTAGATCATCACGGAAGGATAAAGGGCGTCAAAAATAGAAAGTAAGTGAGTAAATAGAAAAGACTATTTTTTTCTTAATTCATTAAAATACATAATACTCTCTAAACCAAAAATTTAACATTGCTTTGTAAGATTTATAGTGTGTAGATGAAATACATAGGGCTGCTGTTACATAAGGAGTCCCTGGGTAGCGTAAGTGATTAAGCATTCAACTACTAACCAAAAGGTTTGCAGTTCAAACCCACCCAGAGGTGCCTCAGAAGAAAGAAAGACCTGGTGATCTGCTTTTGAAAGGTCACAACCTTAAAACCCTATATGGAGTGGTGTACAGTTCTACTCCAAACATGTCAGGTTACCATGAGTTGGGAGTGACTCAACAGCATTTTTTTTTAACTATTACATAAAAAATGGGGAGAATATAAATGGAAATACGTGGTTGCAAAGTTTCTATATTTTAAACAACATAGTACCAAACTAACTCTATGTAGATATTAAAAAGTTACGAATACATATATGGCAAATCCTACAGCAACCACTAGCAATATAATATAAAATATAGCTAAAAAGGCACAGAAGTGTCCAAATAGCCAAATAGGGGCCAAATTGTCATAAAAGTCAGAAATTATGGTTACATCCATATTGACTAACTTTCCCAAGGTCAGTGAACCCTGTTCTGTTTGCCATGAAAAGTTTGTGGTTTAATCTTTTGCCAGTAATATTTTATAGACTCTTTTTCTTTCTCCCCAAGGAAAAAGGTGTCTGTTGCCTCATCCAAGGTGTCTGTTACTGCTGAACTGTCTTCAGATACATTTGTTAACTTCTATAAACCCTCCAACATGTTAGCTGCTCTAGTCATTCCACAAATATCTGTTGAACTCCTAGTTTGTGTCTGGATCTGCCTTACATGGTGGAAATCTATTTTATGGTAAATAAGAAAAGCATCACAACTGATCTTATGGAATATACATAAGAATTAAGGTAGAAACATTTGAAAGGCTTTAGGTCTCAGAGAACTGCAATCTTAATAGCCAGTGGAGAGTGGGGGCACTATAAGGGAAACTTGTGAGTCAGGAGTGGCCTTCACAATGATGTGATTACACCCAACACACCCTAAAATACAATCTCTACCGTACATTTCCACACCTAACGCAAAGTTTTAGAGCCAATACGAAGTAACATGCACAGGTTCTTTGTCTAAAAAGCACTCCTAATTTAAAAATAAATGAAATAATTAAACTTTTAATTAATGTATTTTTTTTTATTCAACAAGTTTATGTATCATGTTTTTACGAAGTGGCCACAATATAGCAGGCACTGTTCCAGACTCTCAGGATCCAATTGGAAAAAAAAAAAAAAGACGAAATCTCTACCTCACGGGTTTGCATTCTAGTGGTGGGAGTTATGTAATAAACAACCAAAAAAATAAATATTAGCATATGTTATGTGTTACTGAGTGTTACAGAGATAACTCTGAGTGCTGCTGTATTTAAAAAAATGGCAGAGGCTAAGTGAGATTAGGTTTTCATTTCATTTACAGAAAAGACTCCTATAATGCTTACTATTTGCTAGGCACTATTCTCATCACTTTGAATGCAAGTTTGACTTGTGATATGAATTACGTGAGGGAGCAAATCAAGACAAGACTTTGGAGAAAAGACTCCAAGCTAAGGGAACAGCAAGAGCAAAGACGCAAAGGCAGGAAGGAGCTTGGTGTGTTTAAGGAACTGAAAGAAAAGGATAACAGGTTGGATCACGTGGGACCTTTGGGTGTACTTCGGGGTGTAATGAGGAATTTGGACTGCATTCTAAGGGCAACGAGAAACAACTAGAGAGTTTTAAGCAAAGAAGTAATGTGATTTACATCTTAAAAAGTCCCTCTGGGGACTTGGAGAGAATGGGTTAAAGAGAAACAGGAGTGAAATCAGAGTGATGAGTCAGGTGGTTATTGCTTTGGTCCAAGCAATAGATGATGGCTGCTTAGAATAGGGTTGCAGTGGAATTTCAGGCTGACAGGGATCTCGCTCTCCTCTGAACGCCCATAACATTTTGTTTATACTGCTTCCTTGTACTAGAACAAT
The DNA here is from genome assembly GCA_030035585.1 of Dugong dugon. Classification (NCBI taxonomy): domain Eukaryota; kingdom Metazoa; phylum Chordata; class Mammalia; order Sirenia; family Dugongidae; genus Dugong; species Dugong dugon. The sequence continues at coordinate 51,904,412 of CM057465.1, forward strand.
CTTTTATTCCTAATTTAGACTCTATTTATAGCAAGGACTAAATCTTGCTTATCTTTACTTTTTGGATTCTGACTACCTTATATATAGCAGTCAAATAATAATTTGTTTTTGATCAAAGTAAATACAGTTATAATATTCTTCTTGTGCGGTTATACTTTTACATGAAAGGTATGTACTATATTTGGATAACGAAATAATCAGAACAAAATATTTGTTATGTTTTAACCTTTAGATTGTATATATTTTTTTACATTGGCTTGATTTTTTCTTATATACTAATGCCGAGTGTGAAGTTTAAAACCGGTTTTGAGTTAAAGCAATACAAATAAAGCTTTGAGCAATTCTTAAGAGTAGGAAAAGTATATTCTTATTGCCTCATAACTCAAAAAAACTGAGCCAATTTAATTTACTCTTACAAAAGTAGGGGTGAGGAAGGAGGCATGGTAGAGACAGGATGTAAGAAAATAAAAAATAACATCTCTTTTAAGACCAAGCCTGGAGAGTTTCAATTCAAAATAAGTTTTGTGATATATAATAAACAAGTAAAAATGGAAGTTGGAAGTTTCTTTTAACCTTTGAAGGAAAGCTTCTGCAATTTGACATCAAAGGTCAAATTAAAGGTTAATCCAAATATTAAGAGTCAAAAGTTAATCCAAAATAACTTTTTTTGGCTTTTGAAAGGAAGAACATATCAGGGAAACACTTCTTGAGAAAGACTTACGAATATATCTAATACATCCTTGGCTAGAAAGATTGTGAGAACATATTGTAGAAGGATAAATACGAGAACAGCAGAGTAGAGTCTAATGATCTATATTTGTCCTCATCTTTTTTTTCTTCTGTACTGATTATAACTAACCACATTCCTCATCCCTCTTCCAACAAAAATTTAATACACACCTAAGGTTCTGCAGTCATCCTTGATAAATATTACTCCATCATACACACATGCACATAACCACAAAAAAAAAAATCATAATGCTTAGAAAAACCTGGCCTTTTTCAATATCAGAAGGTGGAAATTAAGGAAAGCATGGAAGACAGAGGCAATAGTCACGAAACAGTAAACCATCTAAAGAGTACTCTGCAGTAGTAAGGATGTGAGCTTACTCTTGGACAAAAAGGGAAAACAGGAAAGAAGGGTTTATCAGAGACCAACATTCAAACCCTCAAAAATAATGACTGTGAGCATAAAAAATATTTATGAGCTAATGCATATGCAGAAGCCCTGCATGGTGCAAAAGATTAAGCACTTGGCTAATAGACGAGACGCTGGTGGTTCAAAACCACCCAGAGGTGCTTTGGAAGCCAGGCCTGGCAGTCTGTTTCCAAAAGGGTACAGCTTTTAAAACCCTATGGAGTAGTTCTACTTTGAACATATGGGTTGTCATTAGTGGGAATCAATTCAACAACTAACAACAATGCATATGTGCAAAACTATATCTTTTTTATGAATTAAATTTAAATGTGTATTGACATTGGAATTGTGTTTTGTGTTAGTTTTTTTATAAGGACGACTTCAGAAAATGAGACATGTTTTTCACAGAATGGGTTTATATAGGTCTCAATCAGTCAAAGAAACCTTCTTAATTAAAGAGCAGCATCACTAAAACCTACCTGAATTCTTACCATTAATGGAATTGATTTTTTTTTCTGCTGTTGTTATATTGAGATAGCAAACCTGGATTAAAAAAAATTGTGATATGATATGGTATAATGCTATGTAATGTTTATGTGAACAAAGATTTAAAGGTATTCTAAATCTCTTTTATTAATCTAATAATAATGGCAGTAATTATTTGAAGAAATTTCCCTACTTTTCTCAACTGTTTTATCATCTATTCTCACAGCTCTGTGAGGCATGAGAACATAATCAACTATACTTGCAGATGAACAACTGAGTCAGAGGTAGGAAATCTAATTTATCTGTACTCTAATAAGCAATGTGAATGCTAAGTTTAGTGATTTCACTTGAAAGAAAGAAATAATTCTTATGGGTTTCCCTAGAACAGAGTGACAAAATAATGATTCCATATAACCTAAATGAAAATTTACCAATGTATAAATCTAGTTCCAAAGTCATTTATAGGAGCATGACAAAAAATGAGAAGTTTTGGTCAATGATAAACTCTATGAATTTAGGAAGGAGTATACTGTAGAGATAAAGAGACCCTAGGTAGTATGAATGGTTAACCACTTAACTACTAACTGAAAGATTGCCAGTTTAAACCCATTTAGAGGTTCCTGGGAAGACAGACATGGCAATCTTCTTGAAAACCCTTTGGAGCAATTCTATGCACACAATGGGTCGCCGTGAATTAGAATCAACTGGATGGCAACTAACAACAATATAGTGTAGAGATTAGGCACACAATTCAGTCTTCATCAGCAGACTGTTACTGTGCTTCAATCTCAAAATGGTTATTTTTAGTAGGTAAGTTATGTAATATTTCTGTGCCTCATTTACCTAGAGTATTGAATGTAGAAAATGCTAACAACTTCGTGTGATGATTGTTTGAGAATGACATGAGAGGAACTTCCAGAAAAATGGCGCTCTAGGCAGAAGCACCACGCCGTCCCTCCAGAGCAAAGATCTGAAAAACTAAGCCAAACAGAGAAAACGGCAATCCTGAAACTCTAAAACATCAAATGAAAAGATAAAGAACTCAGCCAAACACCAAATGGAGTGAGAAAACTGACAGAGAATGGAGAGTGAGGAGAGATTCACGCAGAGGTCCCCTATCAGCTAACACAGCTCGGATCCGCCATCTTGGACTCCTATCAGAGACCAGCAAACAGGAGGTATGAGACAGCAGCTTCATGGAGCTTCCAGCAGGAGACAAAACAACCAGTAATTTGCAATATATGCTTTCTCACCCCCCACCCTTCTTCACCCACACTCGGCCTCCTCTCCTTCCCACGGACACAGTCTCTTGTGCAGGAAGCACCAGCAGCTTGGTTTCCACCCGCCCACACTAGCTGGCTCTCTGAGTGCCATTTGTTGGCTGCTGCTGTTGCTTTTTTTTCCGCTTGCTTTGATTTCTTCCATACCTCTCACCACCTCCCCCTCCTTTCGCTCAAATACCGGGCTCCGTGTGCCATCTTTGCTTCTTCCTGAGGGGCTGTAGAGCTCCGTTTGAGTGTGGAACTGCTTCCCGGGGTTTTCCTTTGTTTTGAATTGTTTGTTTTCTTTTCCTATCCTTGAATTGGGAGCCCGTTCTGGCCAGGCGGTGCTGTGTGGCTTGGAACTTACCCCCACGGCTTGCGCAGAAGCCCAGAGTGATCCCTGAGAGCATTTCTTTTTTCTTGTTTTTTTTTTTTTTCTTTTTTTCCGACTTTTTTTGGGTCTTTTCTTGCTCTTTTTTTTTTTATTCTAAATTTGTTTTCTTTTCTTTTCCCTCCTTTTCCCTTTTTGTCTTTCTTCATTACTCAGTTTCTCATCTCTCTATACCTTCCTTCTCTTTCTGTTCCCTGAATACCTGGTGCTGAATACCTCTACGCCTTCTAGCCAGGCTGTACTGCAACACCTGAGAACAACTTCCCCAGACCTCACAGCCGCACTGGTGGGATCCCTGAGAACTTATCTGTTCTTTTCCCTTTCTGATTTTTATTTATTCATTCTTTTCTTTTCTCTTCTTTTTCTTCTTCTTCCCCTTTTTGTTTTTCTCCATTTCATAGTCTCTCTTCTCTCCACTCCAATGGCAAGCTCCCCTAGCATTCTTTTTTGTTTGTTTGTAAGCTTTTGGCTTCTGTTCTTCTCTCCTTGCTCCCATATCCATCTTTGCTCCACGCATAATAATCTACCCCCTACATCCTGCCTACCTGCACCATGCGCTTAACATCACACCACCAAGCAGCACAGGCACGGCCGACTGAAACCTGCCCTGCACTGAACACCGACCTGACCTGGTGGCTGTAGTAAGTGCCACAAACAACTCATCCCAGTAACTCCTCTTCAGCTACACCTGACATGCTGTACCATATATGAGCAACTGACACTGCCAGTTGGAGAAGGAGGCAAAAAGTATCATGCCCACAGACGAGAAAACAACAAAGAACACACAGCCCACCTGCTCAGACATAGCCAAATTTTTTAAAAGAAGGACGAAACAAACAAATCTACAATCAACAAATGAGAAAAATAACTACTGAATGCTCCGAAGACAGCAGACAATATCAAAACATTTACAAAAACAGGAGAGGATGGTTCCAGAAGGCATCCAAAGTAAAACACCAGATGACTTTCCAGTGGAAGAAAAGTCACTTGAACTACATGATAGGGAATTCAAATCTCCAATACTCAGAATTATCCAAGAGTTGAAGCAAAAAGCAGACGAAAATGAGGAAAAATAGACACTTTCATGGAAGAATTCAGGAAAATAACGAAGGAACAAAATGCCAAAATAAATTCACAACTAGAAATTATACAAAAATAACAATTAGAAATCCAAAAGATAAACAAGATTTCAGAAATGGATGGTGTCATAGAAGGGCTAAGGAGCAGATTTGAAATGGTGGAAGACAGGATCAGTGGAATTGAAGACAAACACATGGATACAACTCTGTTTCAGGAAAACTCAGAAAAAAGAACAAAGAAAAAAGAAAAGACCCCGAGAGTTCTGTGGCATACAAACAAAAGCAAAAATTTTTGAGTGATTGGAGTTCCAGAACAGGGGGAGAAAACAGAAAACACAGAGAGGATCATTGAAGAACTGCTGACAGAAAACCTCCCAAATATCATGAAAGATTAAAAGCTGGCCATCCAAGAAGCTCAATGAACCCAATATAGCAGAGACCCCAAAAGAAAATCAGCAAGGCATATCATAATCACACTCGCCAAAACCAAAGACAAACAAATAATCCTGACAGCGGCTTGTGAAAACAAGAAGTCACATACAGAGGAGAAAGAATAAGACTAAGCTCAGACTATTCAGCAGAAACCATGCAGGAAAGAAGGCAATGGAATGGCATATATAAAACCTTGAAAGAAAAAAATTGCCAGCCAAGAATAATATAACCTGCAAAACTCTCATTCAAATATGATTGTGAAATTAGGACATTTCCACATAAACAGTAATTAAGGGTATATGTAAAAACCAAACCAAACTTATAAGAATTATTAAAGGGAGTCCTTTGATCTGAGAACAAACAACTTCAGCTCACAGGCAGAATCTAGGATGCAGGATTGTACCAGCCAGATACCAGTCTAGGAAATCAACTCTCAAGAACTATCTGAAACCAAAAGAAACACAACAGGGAATCAGAGCAGTTAATCAGTAAATGACAACAATATCAGAACAATAAAAGAGGGAATAAATGGTGTAGGTATAGAGCCTTCTAATGGAGAGTAAGCCAGGGCAATACCAAGTAATAATAGACTGCTTCAAACTTAGAAGATAAGGGTAAAATTCATGGTAACCACAAAGAAAGTTAGCAAACCTACTCATAAAAATAAAGAAGAAAAACATGAAGTCTCAGGAGAAACAAAACTTACAGAAACAAAATAAATGAAAAAAAAAAATCCACAAACAAAAGTAACTCAGCACAGGAGATTAAGAAGAACAAAGAAAACTTCAGCACCACAAAAAAAAAAAGCACTGCAAAATGACAGCAACAAATTCACATCTATCAATAATTACTCTGAATGTAAATGGACCCAATGCACCCATATAGAGATGGAGAGTGACAGAATGGATAAGAAAACAGTATCCATCAATATGCTGTCTACAAGAGACACACAAAGATGTGAATTTATTAAAAGTCAAAGGTTGGGAAAAAAAAAAAAAAATACCAAGCTAACAACTACCAAAAAAAGAGCAGGAGTGGCAATACTAATCTCAGATAAAATAGAGTTTAAAACAAAATCCACCACAAAAGACAAAGAAGAACACTATATAATGATTAAGGGGATGATCCATCATGAAGACATAACCATAATAAACATCTACACACCGAATGACAGGGCTCCAAAATACATAAAACAAACTAACAACACTGAAAAGAGAAATTGACAGTTTCACAATAATAGTAGGAGACTTCAACACACCACTCTCAGTAAAGGACAGAACAACTAAGAAGAAACTCAGCAAAGATACAGAAGACCTAAAGGGCACAATCAGCCAACCTGACCTCACAGACATATATAGAACACTCCATCCAACAGCTGCAAAGTACACATTCTTTTCCAATGCACATGGAATGTTCTCCAGAACAGACCACATCTTAAGCCACAGAGCAATCACCAACAAGCTCCAAAACGTTGAGATAATTCTAGGTATCTTCTCTGACTACAATGCCATCAAGTTAGAAATTAACAACAGAAAGAGCAAGGAAAAAAAAATCAATGACAAGAAAACTGAATACTACCCTGCTTACACATCACTGGGTAATAGAAGAAATCAGAGATGGAATCAAAAAATTCCTAGAATCAAATGAGAATGAAAACACGTCATACCAAAACCTTTGGGACACAGCAAAGGCAGTCTTCAGAAGACAATTTATAGCAATAGTGCACACATCAAAAAAGAAGAAAGGAACAAAATAAAACATTAACTACAGAACTCAAACAAATAGAAGGAGAAGAGCAAAAAAAAAGCCCACAGCCACCAGAAGAAAGGAAATAGTAAAGATCAGAACAGAAATAAATGAAATAGAGAACAGAAAAACAGTAGAAAGAATCAACACAATCAAAAGTTGGTTCTTTGAAAGAATCAACAAAATCGACAAACCACTGCCAGACTGACAAAAGAAAACGTGGAGAGGATGCAAATAACCCAAATAAGAAATGAAATGGGTGACGTTACAACACACCCAACTGAAATAAAAAGGATCATAACAGAATATTATGAAAAACTATATTCCAACAAATTTGAAAAAATAGAGGATATGGATACATTTCTAGAAACACACTACCTACCCAAACTACAACAAAATGATGTTGAAAATCTGAAGAGACCCATAACAAGAGAAGAGAATTAAAAGGTAATAAAAAATCTCCCAACAAAAAAAGCCCTGGCCCAGATGGCTTCACTGGAGAATTCTACAAAACATTAAAAGAAGAGGTTTTAACAGTACTACTCAAGCTATGTCAGAGCATAGAAAAGGAAGCAACACTTCCAAATTCATCCTATGAAACCAGCAAATCGCTTATACCAAAACCAGGTAAAGACGCTACAAAAAAAAATTACAGACCAATATCTCTCATGAATTTAGATGCAAAAATTATGAACAAAATTCTAGCCAATAGAATTCAGCATCATGTCAAAAAAATAATACACCACGACCAAGTAGGATTCATACCAGGTATGCAAAGATGGTTCAACATTAGAAAATCAATCAACGTAATCCATCACATAAATAAAAGGAAAGAAAAGAATCACATGATCATCTCAACTGATGCAGAAAAAGCATTTGACAAAGTCCAACACCCATTCCTGATAAAAACTCTCAGTAAAATAGGTATAGAAGGAAAATTTCTCAACATAATAAAGGGCATCTATGCAAAACCAATGGCCATCATCATTCTTAATGGAGAGAGGCTGAAAACATTCTCCTTGAAAACAGGAACAAGACAAGGATGCCCTTTATCACCACTCTTATTTAACATTTCGCTGGAAGTTCTAGCTAGAGCAATAAGGCAAGAAAAAGAAATAAAGGGCATCCAAATTGGTAATGAAGAAGTTAAACTGTCCCTGTTTGCAGATGATATGATACTATACATAGAAAACCCTAAAGACTGCACAAGAAATCTACTGAACTAATAGAAGGATTCAGCAGAGTATCAGGATACAAGATCAACATACAAAAATCAGTTGGATTCCTATACAGCAATAAGGAGAATGATGAAAAGGAAATCAGGAAAACAATACCATTTATAATAGCCCCTAAAAAAATAAAATACTTAGGAATAAATCTGACCAGGGATGTAAAGGACCTATACAAAGAATACAAAACACTACTGCGTTAAACCCAAAGGTATCTACATAAATGGAAAAACATACCATGCTCATGGATAGGTAGACTCAACATTGTGAAAATGACAATTGTACCCAAACCAATTTACAAATACAACACAATCTTGGTCCAAATACCAACAACAGTCTTGAAAGAGATGGAAAAACTAATCATTAACTTTATATGGAAAGGGAAGAAGCCCCGAATAAATAAAGCACTACTGAAGAAGAAGAATAAAGTTGGAAGACTCACACTACCTTACTTCAGAACCTACTATACAGCTACAGTAGTCAAAACAGCCTGGTACTGGTACAATGACAGATACATTGATCAATGGAACAGAATTGAGAACACAGATGTAAATCCATCCACCTACAGTCACCTGATCTTCAACAAGCACCCAAAGTTCATCAAATGGGGGAAAAGACAGTCTTTTTAACAAATGGTGCTGGCAAAACTGGATATCCATCTGCAAAAAAATGAAACAGGACCCATACCTCATGCTGTATACAAAAACTAATTCAAAATTGATCAAACACCTGAATATAAATGCTAAAACTATAAAGTTCATAGAAGAAAAAACAGGAGCAATACTACAGGCCTTAATACACACATTAACAGGATACAAAAAATAACCATCAACACACAAACCCTGAAAGATAAGCTTGATAACTAGGATCTTCTAAAAATCAAACCCCTATGCTCTTCAAAAGACTTCACCAAAAGAGTTAAAAGAGAACCTACGAGTGGGAAAAAATTTTTGGACAGTACAAGTCAGACAAAGGTGTAATTTCCATAATCTACAAGAAAATCCAACACCTCTACAACATAAAGATAATCCTATTAAAAAATGGGCAAAGGAAATGAACAGACACTTTACCAAAGAAGACATTCAAGTGGCCAACAGACACATGAGGAAATGCTCGTGATCACTAGCCATTAGAGAAATGCAAATTAAAACCACAATAAGATACCATCTCACCCCGGCATTACTGGCACGAATCAAAAACACTGGAAATAACAACTGTTGTAGAGGCTGCGGGAAGATGGGAACACTTATGCACTGCTGGTGGGAATGCAAAATGAGACAACCATTTTGGAAAATGATATGGCGCTTCCTCAGAAAGCTAGAAATAGACATACCATAGGATCCAGCAATCCTACTCATAGGAATATATCCTAGAGAAATAAGAGTCATCAGTTGAATAGCCAAATGCACACCTATGTTCATGGCAGCATTGTTCACAATAGCAAAACGATGGAAACAACCTAGACGCACATCAACAGACAGGTGAATAAACAAACTGTGGTACATACACACAATGGAGTTCTATGCAACATGAAAGAACAATGATGAATCTGTGAAGCATCTCATAACATGGATGAAACTGGAGGACATTATGCTGAGTGAAATAAGTCAATCACAAAAGGACAAATATTGTATGAGACCTCTATTTTAAAAACCCTTGAAAAAGTTCACACACAAAATGTAACAATCTTTGTTGGTTACAAGGGATAGGGGTGGGTGGGGGAAAATACTAAATAGTCAATAGATCAGTGGCATCTTGGGTGAAGGGTGAGAAAGTACACAATACAGGGGAAACCAGCTCAACTTGTACAAGGGAAGGTCATGGAAGCTTCATAGACACATCCAAACTCCCTGAGGGACTGAATTGCTGGGCCGAGGGCTGTGGGGACTATGGTCTTGGGGAATATCTAGCTCAATTGGCATAACACAGTTTATAAAGACAATGTTGTAGATTCTGCCTTGGTGAGTAGTGTTTGTGGTCTTAAAAGCCTGTGAGCAGCCATCTAAGATACTCCACTGGTCTCATCCCTTTGGGAGCAAGGGAGAATGAAGAGAACAGGATACAAGGAAAAGATTAGTCCGAAGGACTAATAGAACACAGCTACTAAGGCCTCCACCAGACCAGTACAGCTAGATGGTGCCTGGCTACCACCACTCACTACTCTGACCCGGATCACAACAGAGGGTTTTGGACAGAGCTGGAGAAGGATGTAGAACAAAACTCTAACTCACACAAAAAAAAAAGACCTGATTTACTGGCCTAAAGGAGACTGGAGAAACACTGAGAGTACGGCCCCCAGGCATCCTTTTTGCTCAGTGGTGAAGTCATTTCTGAGGTTCACAGTTCAGCTGGGGAGTGGACAGCTGCATAAAACCAAATAGGACTAATGTGACACAGCAGTCCAGGGACAAGGGCCAGAAGGCAGACGAGGACAGGCTAGCTGGTGATAGGGAACCCAAGGTAGAGTAAGAATAGTGTTGATGCTTTGTGAGGTTGTTAACCATTGTCATAGGGCAACATGTGTACTAACTGTTAAATGAGAAACTATTTTCTTCTGTAAGCCTTCATCTAAAGTGAGAATAGCAGCACAATTGGAAGAGCGTAGTCAATGTCACTGAACTGTGCATGTAGAAATTTTTGAAATGGGTATCTTTGGCTATGTATATTTTCACGAAAAAAAAAAAAAAGGTCAAGAAGGGAAAGGGTTGACATGTTGTGGGGTTGTTAACCATTGTCATAAAGCCATATGTGTGCTACTGTGTCATGGGAATCTGTTTTGTAAGCCTTCACCTGAAGTACAATTAAAAAAAAAAAAAAGAATAAGAAAAAAAAAATGACGTGAGATAGTTCATGTAAGACGTCCAGTGGAATTTCTGGCTCAGTGCAAGTGTTCAAGCTGTTGTAAAAACAGTGATTGATAGAATCATGATCATGATTAAACAAAAATTGTTTTATTAAAAGGAAGAGGGGAGGGAAACTGATATCAGTAGGAAGGATGTTTGTGAAGGTGCTTTATATTAGAACGTCATTAACTCTACACAAGGACATCCATGTATCTCACGTTTACAAATGGGCATTTTGCTGAATTTTAACAAGGCACTGAATGAGTGAAAGTATGAATAAAATATTAAGAAGAGCACCCAGTATATAAGTGTTTATTAAGTGAAATCTCTTATTATTACTGTTATTACTAAGTAGTAAAGCAAGGATTAAGACATGTTCTGCTAGACACCAGAGAGCCTTATACATTATGGGGTATTACAAATTAGCAATGCTTTTGTATTTAAGTAATAAGTGATTTGCTAATGATAGTAGAGGTAGCCCCTGACTTAAGACATATTCGAGTTATGACGAATCTACCACCTTCTTTTTTTTCTTCTTTCTTTGTACATCATACTGTAATTTGTACTCCGTATGATTGTGCAGCTCATGATTTGCTGATGTTATTCACATCTGTTCACTCACAGATGTTTAAAGATTGGCTTTATAAAGATACTGATAATAAAGGGCAATAATAATGTAAACAAACAAAAAAAAATAGGTATTTGATTTTATGTCAGAACTGACTTATAATGGAGTTGTCTGAATGGAACCTGTTGCAAGTCAGGGGCTACCTGTAAATATACACTAAAATTACATGTTTTGGTTAGTTTTCGAACAGAAGTCCCTGAGTAAAAATTAAGGCCATTCAAGCTTTCTTTGGTAGGCAAAGAAAGATAAGAAGGACATGCCTGCTACTCAACTCAAAGCAGCCATGACATGTCATTATAGGAGCTACAATTATCAGCATGTGATAGATAAATATCCTGTTCTCCATCTAAGATGGGGAATGTGGATGTGGCTTGAAAACAAGCATCCTTCTAGAGAGTGGTGCATAAAAATAATGTCTATTGCAGTAGTTCCAAATTCACCATCGCTAAAAAAAAATTCTAATTAATTTTCCTGATTTTCTATTAAGGATGACACCCTAACTTGGTGTGAAGATTCAGAGATGAATAATATCCTGTCTCTCTCCTTGAGTAGCTGATGGGAAAGTAAGAGATATCAACATAAAAATAAATAACCCATAAAATGTTGTAGTTAGTGTGACAGAAATAGAAACAAAGAATGGTGGGAAAACATATTGATTAATTATTCCAGAACTCAAAAAGGAAAAACTATAAGAAAAAAATTCATAGCAAAAGGAATTCACATATTCATTTATTCATTCATTTTAAGTGTGCCTGCAAGGCAGGCAATCAGATTGTCTAATAAAGTATAATTTTCCAGACGTGTGGTTGAAAATCAATCCAAGAAAGTTTAGATACAACTCAGAAAGTAATCTGAATCTTTCATATTGGGATCATCTCTGACATATTTACTACACTTAAGAAAAGATAAATAATATTCCCGAGTGATTTTAACTGCAAAATTTGTATTGGAAAATATTTTGTCCATCATTCATCTCAGATCTCTCTACAGTATTATTAATAAGAATTAGCCTATGAAAGCAGAAATGCCATTGTCTTATATTTTTCAAATTAGACAGTTAGTACCTCGAACATGCAATAGTGTAGAAATTAGTAGATGAGACAGTTAACTACTAATTTCTTTAAGTGAGCATTTTGCTTGGGGTACATTTATATTTGTCTTTGTAAAGATAAAGTTTTGTATGTGCCAAAAGAACTTCATTACAAGGTGTTCCCATCCATAAGTCATCCCATGGAAATTAATCCATTTCTTACAGTGAAAGAAATCTGACACCTTGCTCTAATCACTGTCACGTTGTGTGAATTTTTATATATATTTGCTGATTAACTTCATACATCAAATGCCACTGTTACAAATGTGTTACAACATAATTTAAAGAACTTTATGGGAAAATAACAGGGCTTGGAATGGAATACTCTTCTAATGCTGTAATTTTATTCCTGTAAAAGAAGATTTTAACTTAGTTCTAATTTAGTGTTTGAAAAAATGAATGCACGCTTTTATGAAATTACAAAAAAATAAAGAAAATGATAAGGCAAAAAAAAATCATAATATAATTTCAAATAATAAACCAGCAAAATATAAAGATGCAAAGATACAGAGTGAACTCAAAAGTATAAAACATAAAGATGCAAAGTCACCTCATATTTTTGTTTATTACCCCACCTCCAAGACCATTTACCAAGTAAGCTGAGTCCCATTGGCCCTCTAGTGGTGGATGTTAGAATTATGGATCCTTCCACCACCCAAAGGGTAAAAACAGCTATCTTCTTTCAGAACTACTAAAGAGAAGCTGTTCCTACAAATGCCAAATTCTAGGAATATATTTTTAAATCACTGTGTGGGATGTAAGTAGAAAAATTTTCCTCAGCCAATGAGGGGTTTCTTCTTGTACTCCTCAATAAAAGATATGTCAAGTGAAGATGACAAACTGGGATACCACATCATCATAACGGCAGTACTTTTGCGACATTGAATTTTGCAAAAGGTTGCAGATGAGTCATAGTACAAAGTTCTGCAACTGACATCGCGGATCTCTCCATTACAGTTTGATTCTTTTCAGCAAGCCTCCTCTTACTTCAGCCCTGGCATTTTTTTTTTTTTTTTCCCCAAGTGATTGGCAATTGTTTTAGTGTTTCTATGATTTACAGAAATGACTCTGAAGTTTCCAAGTGGAAAGTGGGTACAGTCACCTCCTGCATCATCTCCCTCTAAGCAAAGCTTTCTGATTTTTCTGAACAGAATTGCTTCTGAGAAAATCTTCTGAAGGTTAAATGTATTACAAAGAACACATCTTATATCTTCCACAGGACATTATTTGGTTGTTGGCAATAAACTGTGATTCTTAAAGGGATAGGATGCCTTAGCACTGTTGTGATGCTTGATGAACTCATCTTCATAAGTTAATTCCTCAAAGTCATAAAATGAATCATCAGCATTTAGAAACATTTCCCCCTTTTTTGTCTTAAATATAAAGCAAAACAAAGCAAACACCACAAAAACAGTAACTTTGCTACAGCAGTAGTAATCTACGATCATATAATAAGTGAAAGAAATGTTTAATCAATTCAGCTTCTAACTAAAAGATGATCTCAGAGCTCTAGATGTGACAGACAGTGGGATCTAGAAGGAGTGAGAAAGTGGGAAGGTACATATCCTGTTTGCTTATTCACTCCACAATGTCCTGCTGCCAAAGCCAATGCAGTCACTGTGGACAGTGCTGGCTCATAATGAAAAAGTTGGTTTGATTAAAAGGAAGGCAAGAAGGAAAAAGAGAAAGGAAGGAAGGCAGGGAGGGAAGGGGAAGGCAGGGAGGGAGGGAGAAAGGAAGGAAGAGAAAAAGGAAGGAAGAAAGGGTAGCTCAATTTGTTCTGTTTACATGGAGATCTTTTAAAGAACAAAAATTCTTAACTTCCTCTAGGCAAACAGAGAAAAAAAAAAAAAATCACTTTCCAGTAATTTACTCTGAAGCATAATAATCTTTATTTTTTATCTCTCTCTCTTTTTTTTTAAGAATAGCCAGAGTGATAATCAGAGTTAAAGTATCATGAGATTGTAAAAGCCAAATTTACTATTAAAAGATTCCTTTGCAACCAAAATTTCATTTCTTCTGTGGTATTAAAAGGCATGTGATAATTATTATGCTTCACTTTAAAAACAAAGAAATATCATTTAACACCTCCAGATAGAGACAATTTCTGTTCACTTTAATTTCAAGATAATAGCATCTTTCTTCTAATTTCATTTAAAATTCTGCTTTTCAAAATGCATTTCCCTCTGCCTGTTTTAATGCTTAGGGCTATGTTAAAGTGTAGTGTTTTCCTAATTTTTACTTATTTTTAATAATATTTAATCCTCTTGATTTCAGAGAAAAATTTAGAAAATAGGATACACATATATATGCAATAGATATGCACATAAATGTATGTACAGGCATGTGATATACACATACATATGTATGTGTACATATATATATATATAAAGCCCATTACCGTTAATTCTGACTCATAGCAACCCTATAAGACAGAGTAGACCTGCCCCATAGGTTTTCCTAGGCTGTAATCTTTACAGGAGAAGTCCTGGTGGTTCAGTGGTTAAGTGTTTAGTTGCTAACTGAAAGATCGGTCCACCAGCACTTTCCATGAGACATAGATATGGCAGTTTGATTATGAAAAGATTACAGCCTTGGAAACCCTATGGGACGGTTCTACTCTGTCCTACAGGTAATGGATTTTTTTTTTCTTCAAATCTTTATGGAAGCAGACTGTCACATCTTTCTTCCACTGAGTAGTTGGTGTGTTTCAACCGCTGACCTTTCAGTTAGCAGCCCAGCACTTAACCACTGTACCACCAGAGTTCTCTCTATATATATGTTACTGTGTGCTGTTGAGGTGATTCAGACTCATAGTGACCCAATGTGACAGAGTAGAACTGTCCTACAGGGTTTTGTAGGCTATAATCTTTACAAGAGCAGATAACCAGGTCTTTTCTCCTGCAGAGTGGCTGGTGGGTTTGAACGCCCGACCTTTTGGTTACCAGCCCAGGGTTTTAACTATTGTGCTGCCAGGGTTCCTTGTGTGTGTGTGTGTGTGTGTGTGTGTGTGTGTGTGTGTATGAGGACCACCACCCATATGTCAGTTTGTTATACTGTAGTGGCTTGTATGTTGCTGTAACGCTGGAAGCCATTTCAAATACCAGCAGTGTTGTTCATGAGGGACAGGTTTCATTGGAGCTTCCAGACTATGAGAGACTAGCAAGAAAGGTCTTGTGATCTACTCCTGAAAATTAGCCAATGAAAACCTTATGGATCATAATAGAACATTGTCCAACTAGCTTGCTTTGGGCAAGTCATCAGGAAGGATCAATTGCTGAAGAAGGATGTCACGTATGGTGAAGTAGAGAGCCAGCTAGGTTGAGGGAGACCTTCAGTGAGATAGAGTAATGTATTGGCTTCAGTGATGAACTGGAATATGCTGGTAGATGTGAGGATGACGCAGGACCAGGCAGCATTTCATTCTGTTGTATATTAGGCTGCTATGAGTCGGAGTATACATGTCAGGAGAAGACAGAAGAAAATAGGAGATTCAAATAGACAAACTGCACTATATCCCAAAGCTAAATAATAACTCTTTCTTTAAAAGATCTTTCATGCTGCACAAGGTATTTTAAGTATGCAATGATAAATTATTTTAACACTTAAAAATATGTTAAAATCATTTGGTCGTGGATAAAAATGGAAGTAAAACTAACTACATCCATATAGATGAACATAAATGCTTTGTAAAGAGGAAAACTAAGCATTCTTTTAAGTCGTGAAATTTTAAGACGAACTTTTTTATCTAACATTTTTGGACCTTAGAGTCCAGAGTTTCCAAGGAACACATTATAGCTTGAAGGTTAACACCATGAATGATGAAGCAGACAGCCTTCCTAAACTGAATAGTGACTCTGCTATTCAGAATCTTTGTACCCTTAATCCAGATTCTTTAAATCTCTGAACCTGTTCTCCCAATTGGAAAATACTAACTCCAGGGTTATTAAAAGGATTAAAAGAGACACAGAATGCCAATGGCTTTTGCATAGAAGCCTTTATATCATAAAAGCTTGGTAAATGCTGATATGTTATTACTATTATTGTTATTTCTATTATTATTATTACACAAGCAAAACAAGCCTGGCAATTACATAATTTGGTGTAAGGATAGAGTAAAGAGATGGAAGGTAAGGGGAAAAGAGGACAGGCTGGTTACTTACTCTGTGAAGAAATGGTATAATCTGAGGGATTGAATTCATTGAATAATTTCTCAATCCTCCATTTCATTTTGCATTTTTGGTCATGGCCTGTATGATTTTTATTTTGTTTATGGTCTAAGGTTAATTCTCAAAAGACACTTTATGGTGAGCGAAGTATAAATGTAGGTAAGATGATTGATAAGAGACACAGAAAGTATTTGCAGCCTTATGCATGCAAACAAGAGATATGGAATTCAGCTTTCAAAGTAGTGTACTATATCCATTCCAGCTACTCAATGCATGCAGAATGAATTATAATTATTAGCTTTTAGAACGAAGCAAACTTTTATTTCTGGAATGAGTCTGCCAAAATGATACAAAGGACAGAAAAGACTGAGATGTCTTCCTACTACTACATCCATTAGCACTCTCAACCTGCTATTTGGTAACAAAAAATAGAATTGATTTTTAACTATCTCTAAATTCCACTGTTTCATACAGTAGTTCAGAGGTCTCCAAAAACTGGCAGCACTGTGTTGTTGATTTCATTAGTGTCCTAGGGAACAAAGGCTGCACCTAAACAGAAACTTGAAATCCTGCAACTCTAGGTTAGTCCACAATTCTCCATCTCTGCTTCTCTATTACATTGACAATCACTTTAGATCCAGGCATTAAATTAAGATGGAACACTCCAGTATAAATTATTAAATATTAAATATTAAAACCTTATAATTATTTCCAGTGTGATAATGCTTTACTGTTGAAAGTGTTACATATATATTTAAAGCAAAACCTTGACTTTAGGAATATTGTTGAGTTTGGGGTGTAGAAATAAACCCCCAAGACTTGCATCCACAACTTAAAGGTCAGAAGATATATGAAGTAGATGTTTTCAACATTGTTTTTGATTGAAATAATTATGCAGAAATTAAACTCACAGTGATTTTCTGAAAGTAAAATTATATTCAAAGGTCTTATTTCAAATAATAGTGCAAAGTAACAGCCTACTCAAGGGTTCTGCAGAAACTAGCTATGAGTTACATATGGGATTTACAAATAAAGTTTGCTTTTAAAGATTTTATGATCTCTTTTTATTTGTTGAGTTACTGTGAAGATGTTATTTTCTGAAGTATTTATTATCTTTCTTCTAAATATGATTTACATTCTTCTAATGGTTTGCATTCGACTACTAATCTAAAGGTTGGCAGTTTGAATCCACCCAGCAGTACTGTGAAAGATAGGCCTGGTAATCTGCTTTTGTTAAGTTTACAGACAAGAAAACTCTATGAATCAGTTCTACCCTGTAACACATGGCATTGCCACGAGTCAGAATCGACCTGACGGCAACTAACAATAACAATCCTTAGTAATATACTTTTTCTACACAAGTACAATTGAAAAACTACTAGAAAAAGACAAGCACAAACTATGTCATCTATACACAAAATTTTCGCTTCAATTATTATTTTTCTGTATGTGGAAAAACAAAAAAAGTAGAGAGAATAACATATTAAAAACTATATTAGAGGAGGTGGGGCCAAGATGGCAGAGTAGTCAGACACTTCCTGTGGTCTCTCTTACAGCAAAGACCCAAAAAACAGATGAATCAATTATATATGACAATCTAGGAACCCTGAACATCAAAGGTAAAGTTGAGGAATTAGACTGAGTGTCACGGGGAGGGAGAGATGGTTCAGAAGCAGAGAGGAGTTCCCAGACCTGACCCTATGGTAACAGGCACCCTGCAGCTCACGTACACCATTAGGCATGGAGTGGTGCTCAAGACTTGTTCACTTTCTTTTCAAACTCACAATGAACATTCTCCAGAATACACAGCATATTAGCCCAAAAAGGCAGCCTTAACAGAATCCAAAGCATCAAAATATTACAAAGCATCTTTTCTGACCATAAAGCCATGAAAGCAGAAATCAATAACAGAAAAAGCAAAGAAAAAAATCAAAAACATGGAAACTAATGGGTTATAGAAGAAATTAAGGTTGGAACAAAGAAATTCATAGAATCAATGAGAATGAAAACACATCTTCCCAGAACCTTGGGACACAGCAAAAGCAGTGCTCAGAAATCAATTTATAGCAATAAATGCACACATCCAAAATGAAGAAAGGGCCAAAATCAAAACATTAACCCTACGACTTGAACAAATAGAAAAAAAGCATCAAAAGAAGCCCTTGGGCACAAGAAGAAAACAAATAATAAAAATTAGAGCCAAATTAAATGAAATAGAGAATAAAGAAACAATTGAAAGAATTAACAACAAAACTTGGTTCTTTGAAAAGATCAACAACATCGATAAACCACTGGCCAAACTGACAAAAGAAAAACAGGAGAAGAAACAAATAACCCAAATAAGAAGTGAGATAGGCAATAGCACAACATACCCAACTGAAATTAAAAAAGTATCATAACAGAATACTATGGAAAACTGTACTCTAACAAATTTGAAAACCGGGAGAAAATGGACAAATTTCTATAAACACATTATCTACCCAAACTAACACAAATAGAGGTAGAATCACTAATAAACCTATAACAAAAGAAGGGATTGAAAAGGTAATCAAAGAACTTCCAACCAAAAAAAAAACCCTGGCCCTTATGGTTTCATTGGAGAATTATACCAAACTTTCAGAGAAGAGTTAACACCACTACTACTAAAGGTATTTAAGAATATAGAAAAGGATGGAATACTGCCAAACTCATTCTATAAAGTCAGCACAACCCTGACACCAAAACTCAGTAAAGACACAACAAAAAAAGAAAATTACAGACCAATATCCCTCGTGAATATAGATGCAAAAATTCTGAACAAAATTCTAGCTCATAGAATTCAACAACATATCAAAAGAATAATTCACCATGATCAAGTGGGATTTATACCAAGTATGCAGGGATAGTTCAACATTAGGAAAACAATCAATGTAATCCATCACATAAGTAAAACAAAAGACAAGAACCACATGATCTTATCAATTGATGCAGAAAAGGCATTTGACAAAGTCCAACACCCATTCATGATAAAAACTCTCAGCAAAATAGGAATAGAAGGGAAATTCCTCAGCATAATAAAGCGCATTTATACAAAGCCAACAGCCAACATCATTTTAAATGGAGAGAATCTGAAAGCATTCCCCTTGAGAACAGAAACCAGGCAAGGATGCCCTTTATCACCACTCTTATTCAACATTGTGCTAGAGGTCCTAGCCAGAGCAATTAAGCTAGAAAAAGAAATAAAGAACATCCAGATTGGTAAAGAAGAAGTAAAAGAATCTCTATTTGCAGATGAAACCCCAAAGAATCCACAGGAAAACTACAGGAACTTATAGAAGATTTCAGCAAAGTATCAGGATATAAGATAAACATACAAAAATCAGTTGGATTCCTCTATACCAACAGACAACTTCGAAGAGGAAATCACCAAATCAATATCATTTACAATAGCCCCCAAGAAGACAAAATACTTAAGAGTAAATCTAACCAGAGATGTAAAAGACCTATACAACGAAAAAACAAGACACTACTGCAAGAAACCAAAAGAGATCTACATAAGTAGAAAAACTTACATTGCTCATGGATAAGAAGACTCAACATTGTGAAAATGTCAATTCTACCAAAAGTGATCTACAGATATAATGCAATCCCAATCCAAATTCCAATGACATTTTTTAAGGAGATGGATAAACAAATCACCAGCTTCTTATGGAAAGGGAAGAGGCCCCAGATAAGTACAGCATTAATTAAGAAGCAGAACAAAGTGAGGGGCCTCACAGTACCTGATTTTAGGACCTATTATACAACCATGTAGTCAAAACAGCCTGGTACCTGTACATCAACAAATACTTAGACCAATATAGCAGGATTTAGAAACCAGACATAAATTCATTCACCTATGAGCAGCTGATATTTGACAAAGGCCCAAAGTCCATTAATTGGGGAAAAGACAGTCTCTTTAACAAATGGTGCTGACATTAACTGGATATCCATCTGCAAAAAACTGAAACAAGACCCATACCTGACACCATGTGCAAAAACTAACTGAAAATGGATCAAAGACCTAAATATAAAATCTAAAACGATAAAGATCATGGAAGAAAAAATAGGGACAATGTTAGGAGCCCTAATACATGGCATAAACAGAATACAAACCATAAGTACCAATGCACAAACACCAGAAGAGAAACTAGATAACTGGGAGCTCCTAAAAATCAAACACATCAAAAGATATCACCAAAAGAGTGAAAAGACAACCTATAGATAGGGAAAAAATTTTTGTCTAGGACAAATCCTATCAGTGTATAATCTCTAAAATCTACAAGATACTGCAAAACCTCAAAAACAAAATGACAAATAACCCAATTAGAAATGGGTAAAGGATATGAACAGGCACTTCACCAAAGACTTTTAGGTGACTAACAGATAAATAAGGAAATTCTCACAATCATTAGCCATTAGAGAAATGCAAAACAAAACTACAATGATATACCATCTCACTCCAACAAGGCTGACATTAATCCAAAAGACACAAAATAATAAATGTTGGAAAGGTTGTGGAGAGACTGGAACACTTATACACTGCTGATGGGAATGCAAAATGTACAACCACTTTGGAAAATGATATAGTGCTTCCTTAAAAAGCTAGAAATAAAAGTACCATACAATCCAGGATTCCAATCCTTGGACTATATCTTAGAGAAATAAGAGTCGTCACACAAATAAATATATGCACACCCATGTTCATTGCAGCACAGTTCACAATAGCAAAAAGATGGAAACAACCTAGATGCCAATCAATGGTTGAATGGATAAACAAATTATGGTATATTCACACAATGGAATACTATGCAAAGATGAAGAATAACAATGAATTTGTGAAACATCTCATAACATGGAGGAATCTGGAAGGCATTATGCTGAGTGAAATTAGTCAGTCACAAAAGAACAAATGTTGTATAAGACCACTATTATAAGAATTCAAGAAAAGCTTTAAACATAGAATAAAACATTCCTTGATGGTTACAAGGGTGGGGAGGGAGGGAGAGGGGTATTCGTAACTAGATAGTAGACAAGAATTATCTTACATGAACGGAAGGACAGCACACACTACAGGCAAAGTCAGCACAACTGTACTAAACCAAAAGCTAAGAAGTTTCCTGAATACAGCCAAACACTTGGAGGTACAGAGTAGCAGGGACAGGGGTTTGATGACCATGGTTTCAGGGGACATCTAGGTCAATTAGCATAACAAAATTTATTAAGAAAATGTTCTGCATTCCACTTTGATGAATGATGTCTGAGGTCTTAAAAGCTAGTGAGTGGCCATCTAAGATGCATCAATTGGTCCCAACCCACCTGGAGCAAAGGAGAATGAAGAACACCAAAGACACAAGGAAAATATCAGTCAAAGAGACAAAAGGGCTACATAAACCAGGAACTCCATTAGCCTGAGCCCAGAAGAACTAGATGGTGCCCGGCTACCATCAACGACCACCCTGAGAGGAAGACAACAGAGAGTCCCTGACGGAGCAGGAGAAAAGTGGGGTGCAGAACTCAAATTCTAGTAAAAGGTCAGACTTAATGGTCTGCCTGAGACTGGAGGGATCCTGGAAGACATGGCCCCCAGACTCTCTGTTAGCTGGAAACTAAAACCATTCCTGAAGCCAACTCTTCAGACAAAGAGTAGACTGGACTATAAAACATAAAATGATACTCCTGAAGAGTGTGCTTCTTAGCTCAAATAAATACATGAATCTAAATGGGCAGCTGTAGTCCAGAGGTGAGATGAGAAGGCAGAAAGGGACAGGAGCTAGTTGAATGGGCATGGGAAATCCAGGGTGGAAACGAGGAGTGTGCTGTCACATTTTGGGGAGAGCAACTAGGGTCACATAGCACTGTGTGTATAAATTTTTGTATGAGAAAGTAACTTAATCTGTAAACTTTCATTTAAAGCACAATAATAAAAAAAGGAAAACTATTAAAATATTTTCCAAATTTGTTATTATTATAATTATTTTAGATTTTTCTTCCTTAAATATACTTGGCTAAAAATAATAAATTTATTAATCTTCTCTTGATAACACTATTAAGACTTTTTTCTGTTTAAAGTGTGTAACACTTTGAAAAAAATAGAACTACAAATTCAAATTTTTAGAAATTCCTGGTCAAAGGCAGTATTTCATTTTTCTTATCGCTTCAATGAGCTTGTTAATGAAAACAGAGCACATGCAACAAACAGACATACTTGCTAGTTGTTTACGAAGAATTCCCTTCTGAACCAACAGATTGTACTTTCAATGCCCTCCCTTTTAAATAAATAGTAATGAAAGGGAATCTGAGTGAGAGAATACAGATGAATTGTTGCAAACCCAACACAACTCTGGGAGACAAACACAATATAACCGGCTCCTTTAGTAAACCTTCAAATAAAGAACATCATATTCAATGTAATGATGTACTTTTAAGTTTTTCTCAAAACTCCTTTTTCCAATTATTTATTAAATGTCTGACACCAGTAATATTAACATGTTCTGGGGGTCATTGGTTCATTCACCATGTGCTGGTGGTCACTGGTCCAGCTCCTGGGAATATAAAGACATTTAAAATATGTTCTGTGTCCACAAGGGACTTCCAGTCCAATGGTCCAATGGAACAAATAAACATGTGAACAAGCACAGCACATGACAAGTGCTTTAACAGTGGTATAGACAAAGCGCTGTAGTGACCTGTGAGAAGAAATAACTAACTTGGGAGCATTAGCAATCTGTTCATGCATACACGTGTTTACAACTACTGCCTATTGATTTGCTGCTTCCAAACATTTATCTTTAGTCCAGACTCTCTCCTGAGTTCAAGAGCCATATATTCAACTATTTACTTTCTTTCCCATCTAGATGTCTCAGGGTAAAACTCAATTTATTCAAAAGATTTTTTCTACACTGGGCAAGAGGGCTTACTCATTGGGTGAAATAGAAAACATAGAACATATTTAGAGTTGTGGCACAAAATAAGTGGGTTAACCAAAGTCTCCTTCTATGGTTTCAAGTGGAAGATTCTCCTTATCTGGACGTTTGTATTCAAGATGGACACTCTTGGCAAAAGACAGATGGTGATGACCCTCTTAGGCCAGGGCTTGGTGCTTGATGATCCAATTTTATTTCGGGTTTGTTCTTACCAGCAAGGGAGCCCTGAGCTGCAGAATTGGTTTCAAGGCATTATCTGAAGGAGCAAGTCATTTGTTGTATCCTCCCTCCTCCCTAGCGGGGGCTTAGTGTTCTTTTGTGCCTATCATACTGCTTGGCGCCAGCTCCTGTCCATCAGAGCACATTTACCTTTTTCGCGGATCCTTTCCTCCCAAAGAAATCGCTCCTAAGTGGGGGCTTATTTTTCATTGACATTTCCCACTAAGACCCTTCTGAAGAGTGAAGGTCAGTATACTATTGACTCAACTATTTTATCTGATTTAGAGTCACAAGGTAATTTAAAGTAAACATACATTTCTCTGGCCAGATCATGCTGTTTATTTCCAGTCCAAAAACATTTTAGGATAAAACCTACTATCTAAATTACTAAATATTATCATGATTCACCTGTGCTTTCAGTATATTTTCTTCTGTTTTATGTCTTTGAATTTCCAAAAGAAATATATTTTCTTTTTAAAAACTTCACTGAATTTCATTGTCCTCTAATTTTCCATAGCTTACATTCTTCTCTTAGGGTTGCTATGAGTTGGAATTCAACTCGAGGTCAGTGGGTTTGCTTCTTTTGGTTACATTCTTCCCTTAACCCTCGATTTTAGGAAGTCCCTGACTTCCTCTAATCTTTAAGGTCATGAAAGAATTCCAGTGCTTACATTAGAAACTTCATAAATTGCACAAAGCAATCAGAGTCACTGACAATCTCTAGAAACTCTGCAATGTTGCCTTGGACAGAGGAGGAAATATGGACTTGGGACCTGTGGATGGTAACATGTATTTTTAGATGAAGGGGTAAGTATCATGTTTAAATCTTTAATTTTTTTTTTCCTTCCCAGTATTTGCTCACCTCCCATTTTTCTTATCTGGCTGAATGGCCCTTCATTCTCGTAATTGCTTTAACCATAAACCTGAGAGTCATCCTAAATATCTTGCTTATCCTTACTACTCTTTCTCCTACATCCAATCAATCACTAAGGACTGACGATTCTATGTCCTGTTGTAGTTGCCTTCCAGTCGGTGTCAACTTATGGCAACCCCCACGTATAATAGAATAAAACTTTGCGCAGTCCTGCACCATCTTCATGATCATTAGAATGTCTGAGCCCATTATTGTGAACATAGTGTCAATCCTTCTCATAGAGGGTTTCTCTTACATTTGCTGGCCCTCTACTATAGCAGACATAGATGCTCTACTCCAGCAATCTGTCCCTCCTGATGATTCATCTGAAGTAAGTGAGTTGAAGTGTCAGACAATATATTATGATCCGTAGGGTTTTCATTAGCTAATTTTTGGAAGTTGTTATGGATTGAATTGTTTCTTCCCAAAATATTTGTTTTAAATCTAAACTTCTATACCTGTGGTTATATCGTATTTTTAAGCAAATAACGCATGCCTTCTATGTGTGTTTGCCAACCGCACCCTCCCACCTTGAGATATTTTTGTAAGAGCTAACTTTTTTTTAAGGTAACATGTAAAAAAAAAATTGGTATAGTGTTCTTGCTAAAATACTTAGCGGGGGGAGGGCACAGTAGGCAAACAAACATAGAAGGCAAGAGTTATTTGTGTAAAATATGGTAATCCCATTTGAAAATGATTTTTTGTTATGTTAATGAGACAGTATTACTGTAGACTGGATCTTAAATCAATCTCTTTTGAGATGTAAAAAGAAGAGATTGAGTAAGCAACAGAGCAAGCAATCAGAGAGGGGGAAGATAGAAGCCAAGCCAAATGGAAACGACCATGATCACCAAGAAATAGAAGCTGAAAAGAAACAAAAATTTTCCCCCAGATTCAACAGAGAGAGAAAGCCTTCCCCTAGAACTGACATCCTGAATTCAGGCTTCTAGTCTCCTCAACTGTGAGAAAATGAAGTTCTGTTTGTTAAAGCCATCCAATTGTGACATTTTTGTTATAGCAGAACTAGATAACTAAGATAGAAGTAGATCTCCATACAAACCTTTCTTTCTAGTCTGTCTTAATCTGGAAATCCCAATTAAACCTGCCCACCATGGGTGACCCTGCTGGTATTTGAAATACCAGTGGCATAGCTTCCAGAATCATGGCAACATGCAAGCTACCACAGTACAACAAAGTAACAGACCTCCTAAACATGGTTTCAATTGATTGTTTTCTCTATTCCTGCTGTCACAACTCTGGTTCAGGTTCTTATCTGATTCTCCAGCACTACTCTTTCATTCATTCTTTCTTTTAAGCACTCCTGTATTTATTCATCCATTTATTCAATAATACAGAAAACCATTATTGAGTACGTATTATATGTCTAGTAGCTGTTGTTGTTGTTAGGTGCCATCGAGTCAGTTCTGACTCATAGCAACCCTATATACAACAGAACAAAACACTGCCCAGCCCTGCGCCATCCTTAGAATCGTTGCTGTGTTTAAGCCCATTGTTAAAGCCACTGTGTTAATCCATCTCTTTGAGGGTCTTCCTCTTTTTCACTGACCCTCTACTTTACAAGCATGGTGTCCTTCTCCAGGGAATGGTCATTACTGATAACATGTCAAAGGTACGTAAGATGAAGTCTTGCCATCTTGCTTCTAAGGAGCATCCTTGTTGTACTCTTTCCAAGACAGATTTGTTTGTTCTTCTGGCAGTCTATGGTATAGTCAGCATTCTTCGTCAACACCGTAATTCAAAGGCATCGCTACAGGCTCATTATGAATCAATATCAACTCGACAGCAACAGGCTAGGTAGCTGAGTGGGAATAAAATCAAAACACAATTGTTATCCTCGAGACTTGCAGTATAATTGAAAGAAAAAAGCTAGTAGTGGCAATTACAGTTAGAAGGCTGCAGGTAACAGAAAAGACAGGCATGCATAGGCAACTACAGAAGCACACAGGAGAGGCACAAAACCAGGCTGAGAGTGAAGTGAGGAGGTCTGGAATGAAACCCATAGAGCTAGTAGGCAACACAAGGGACAAGAAAATGTCATAGGTCACATTACTTGTTCTAACATTTCACTTCTCCATGTAGTCAAACCTTTTGCCAAATGACTTTGCAGTTCCTCCCACGAAAGAGGTGGGACGTATTTCCCTGCTTCTTAACTCTGGATATGTATTTGCCATTTGCTTTGGCCAATTATTAGGCAGAAGCCATAGTAGGCTTTAAGGGTCCTTGTGTGTTTCCATATGCCCTCTTGCACTTCTGCCATCACCATGGAAAGAATATGCTCAGAATAGCCTGCAGGTCCCAGGAGGATGAGTGACACAGAGCGAAGTCCGGACTAAATAAACTAACTCCAGGCTGACCCCAAAATGTGGGAATTAAATATATGATACTCAGGAAGATTGGTGGTGGGAGGGGTGTTTCAGGCAAAGGGAAAAACATGAGTGAAAGATTGAATGGCACTTGGAAACTAAATGCTTTAGATTGATTGGAGCATAAATTTAGATTAGGTAGAAATGATAGAGAAATTAATACAGAAAGATTATGAAGGGCTTTGTATGTTCCATCAAAGATTTTAAAATTGCTTCTGAAGAACATACGTGAATAAACAAAGAGATTTAAGAAAGCGAATGTCATAAGAGATGTTTACTTCAGAAAAACCATGCTGACTGCAGGATAGAGAATGGGTTGACCTAACTACATGCAGAAGTTCTTCTGTAAAGGGTGATGAGATGAAGCTTCTCCATGTCTACCACAATTTCCAACAGTAGTTTAAACTTCTAATTCCTTATATTAAAACTTCATACTTGGATAATTAAAAGTGTTTTTTTTTTTTTCCCCCTGACTAATACATAGCCCTTAAGCAACTTTTGCATTGTATTTTAATTATTTCTTTGGTGTCTATCTCTTTAATTGATTAGTAGTTACTGCGATCTAGCTGAAGGTATGACTCATAATAAAGTGTGCTGACAAATCAACAGGAGGGGCATTTAAGTTAGGTTTTAAAGGATAACGAAGAGTTTGCTAGTCAGAGAAAAGGGCAATAGGCTAAATAGCTTCAGTGGTAATTAAACTCTATTTTCCTTTGTGTTTTTAAAAAATATATAAACGACTAGTTTACTATCATTCACTGCACTGTAAAAGCTTAATTACTTCCCCAAGCAGAAATTTGTACCAAAAAAAATCGGGGCAGAAAGTAAAATGCCCTTATGATATGTTTTCAGATAATTCATTTAAACGTAAATATTTCAGTGAGTCAATCATTTTCAGTGACTTTTTGAAGAATTTACATTGAATTGGTAAGTTTTAGAAATTGAAATTCAAAGTAAGATGGGAAAGTAAAGATGACAGTTTCAAAAGTTTTTTTTTTAAATATAAAAACGTTTTCTATTTGTATTAAATAAGATGTTATACTTTTTTTCTTCTAATTTTTTGTGGGTTTTACTATATACTAGGCAGTATTTTAGTTCATCTTCTGCAAAATAGGATAGTAATTATAGATTTTTATGAGAACTAAATTAAATAACTTATTTAATGTACTTTGGACATAATAGATTCTAAAAGATGCCTTATTATCTTATATCTTAATTATCCCTTTACTTCATTAAGAGAAAGGAGTTTCTTTCATCTCCATATTTTCAACACCTGCACAGTGTTTGACCCAAAATATATACTAAATAAATGTTTTCTGAATCAATTAAAAAAAATATATTAATGAAAAAGGATCAAAACCATGATAACAAATGTAAACTATTAAAGAATCAAAGGAAAAAATATTCGCAAGAATATAATATATGCATTTACAACTTTTACTATATTGCTCTTTCTTCAAAGATTAGCTCACCAAATATATTTCTACATCATCTGAACAGATTTTAATTCATAAACTCTGAAAGATAACTCAGAAAGGGACTCTTAGATAACTTAGCTCTCCTTTTTAGATAAGAAGGTTAAAGTTGTACAACTAATTTGCTGTTGACCCAGGGTTACAAATTCAATCTCCAAACACGTAATTCACCCTTACTATTTTCCCAGTCAAAAATGTTAATTGGAAGTCTCCTATGTTTCTATCATCTACTTCTCCATCACTTAGAGTTATGAAAGACAAAAGTATAAAATAGATTTTTTTTTGCCAGAAAAAGAAAGAGGAAACCAGATTGGGAAAAGTGACAGTTTGATCACAAATGGTGCATGAATGTTCTCTTCTTTATTCTAGTTCTCCCTCCTCCATACTAATTAATCTGGACTAGTTCCTGCCATCGTGAATCTATCTTTCTTTCCCTATCTCTTCCTCCACCCTTGCACAAGGCTCTGGGAATAATTTTTTAAGCTTTTTTTTTACTGATGTAAAAATATAGATGACACACTTGCCAATTCAACACTTTTTACCCGTACTATTCAGTGAGACCAATCACACTAATCATGCTGTGCAAACATCACCAATATCCTTTGCAAAATTTTCCATCACCATAAACAGAGTAAGGAAGACCAAAGAAAAACTGACTCCTTTGAATTATGGTATTGGTGAAGAATATTGAGTAGATCATGGACTGCCAAAAAAATGAACAAATCTGACTTGGAAGAAGTACAGCACAATACTCATTAGAAGCTAGGATGGTGAGACTTTGTCTTATGTACCTTGGACATGTTATCAGGAAGGACCAGTCCCTGGAGAAGGACATCATGCTTGATAAAGTAGAGGGTCAGTTAAAAAAGAGGAAGACCCTCAATGAGATGGATTGACACAGTGGCTGCCACAGTGAGCTCAAACATAGCAATGATTGTGAGGATGGCCCAGGACTGGGCAGTGTTTCCTTCTGTTGTACATGGGGTCACTATGAGTCAGAACCGACCTGATGGCACCTAACAACAACAACATTAACAGAAACTCAATGCTTCCTAAACAATGATTGTTCCCCTTCCCCCCTCCCTCCCACCCTGGGAAAGATTTGTAATGTGCAGTCTGAATGGTGCTTCAGAATGAATGGTCTTGTTTGATCCTCTTAAGTGAAGTAAATACAGAGTTTAGTATCTGCATGGTGCAGAGTGAAGAAATTGAGTATTTGAATAACAAAGAGTGATGAATACCAGCATTTAGACCTCCTGAAGCAAATTTCTTGAAGTAACTATGTAAAAGCAGAAGCCAAATGATAGTAATGTATCCTCTTTCTCCATTTCCTGAATCCTAATTTTCTTTCTTTTTATTTATTTTTTAAATCCCCTTCCCATTACACTGGGATTATTTAGCTATGCAAGATAATAAATAGTAGAAACTAAAACATTATGATGATAAAACTGATGCCAAGCACAGTCTTTACAAAAAAGCATTATGTACTCCGTTATGTGTATGATAATACTGTCACCGCGAACATCTTGCTAAAGGATGTTTGTGAATTTCATCACTAAAAACATTCCCATATTTGCCAAAATTAAGGGGACGGAACTTATTTTTGAAATGTTGGGGGCAACTTTTATCTCTCACAACTCCATTTTGATAAGTTTTCAAAAGGATTGTCCCAGAACTGGTACAAAACGATAGTAAGCATGGCTTGTTAGAGTATCTGATTTTTTTTTTTTTAAACACTCTGCAATGAATTAAGTATAACCAACTTAATTTTTAAAGAATGTGTGCATATTCAGCCATAAAGAGAAAGCAAGTTCTGATACATGCTATGGCACGTCTGGACCTTGGAACCATTATGCTGTGTGAAATTAGACAAAAAAAAACAAATATTGTATGATCCCATTTACATAAAATATCTAGAACAGGCAAATTCCTAGAGAGAAGAGTTTATAAGTGGTTAACAGGGAATGGAGGGAGGGGGAAATGGGGAGCTATTGCTTAAGGGGTACTGAATTTCTGTATAAATCCCATTGCTGGTGAGTTGCTTCCGACTTATAGCAACGCTACAGGACAGAGTAGAACTGCCCCATAGGGTTTCCAAGGAGCAACTGGTGGATTCGAACTGCCAACCTTTTGGTTAGCACCCAAGCTCTGAATCACTGTGCCACCGGGGCTGAATTTCTGTATAGAGTGATGAAAAACATTTGGAAATGGAAAGTGATGATGGTTTCACAACATGGTGAATGTAAATAATGTCAGTGAATTGTACATTTAAAAATAGCTAAAATGACAAAATTTTTGTTATATGTATTTTATCACAATAAGAGAAGAGTATATGCCAAATTTGTTTCATAATTTTTGATGTTCCCTTTATACCCACTTGAACTGTGGTCTTCAGATTATCTTTGCCCTTTTCTTCTTCTTGTGAAAGCCCACAGGTAAATATCAATCCATTCCAATTACTATCTAATGATGATAAACTAAAGACAATATCCCAGCTAACTGCTTCCATCTGTGGTTATGCATAAAATATCTGTTTCTGGCAAGTGACACTATATGCAAATTAAAATTTGAATGCCATAGGAGTTATATAATGTTCTTGTATATGTCTAAAATAAAGATTTCCCCACTTTTTACCACCTTTCTTTTCTTTAATGCTCAGCAACCTAGGAATACAGTTAGAAATAAATTTTCATCTATATTTATTTCTTCTGGTTAGTATGCTTGTTTTAAATTTTTCTCTACTCATGGTTGCCAATACCAATGAATACATAATATTTTGGTTTTCACATTAAAAAATATTTTGTAGAATATGTTCAATTTAACTAGCATTAATTAAAGAAATTTTCACTGCCTTTGGTATCATTGAAACATTCTAAAAGCTAGTGCCCATATGTAACCATTACCGTGTTCCCCAAGGACCTAATATTTAACATATACCTACTGCCTTAAGGCCTTCTCTCTATTTGCTGCCAGCAAAATTGTTCATCCATATGATTCACTGTACTCAGACATAATGATGGATATAAATAATATATTCTACGTGCATCTACACAGAGTTTTAACTCTTGTTATTTCAGAAAGAAAAGGTCCAGCTTCATTTTTATGCAGGAAGTTACTAGCTAGCATTAAGTTCTTACAATTTTGGCCACCAGATACTTCATATTGGAGTCGCTGGTTGGTGCAAATAGTTAATGTTCTTGTCTGCTAAAGGAAAGGTTGGAGGTTTGAATCTACCCAGAGAGTTGCCTAGAAGAAAGGCCTGGCAATCTACTTCCAAAAGATCAGCCATTGAAAACCTCATGGCGTACAGTTCTACTCTGACACAAGGAGTCTCCATGAGTAGGAATGGACTCAACAGCAATTTGTTTTCTATCCTTTATATATTAGCCTAGTGTTATCTTCGAGGTAGCATCATCCTTAGGGAGCCTTGTTCTTGAGAATGAATTATGAATTTAATAATTAACTTGACACTAGATGGTTGAGTCTTGATGGTTCCATCAACTACTTGGAAGTAGATCCATCCAAGGCTCAAAAGAAGTGTGAGCAACTTGGTAAGGCTCATTGAGAAAACATTTTAAAGCCAAGATAATTTTCAGGAAAAGCTACAGCCTTTATGACTGTGCACTATGGGTCCAACGTGAGGAAGTCAGGCATCTGTGGTTTAATAATACAACTCTGTTGTCTGCTAGTAAGTAGACCATTTAACTTCACTGGAACTGTAATAAATTCTAGAAATTAAAGGAAAGGAGATAAAGAGTGGGAAAATCTATTTTTAGGTGTGTAACAATACATTACATAACTTCTACAATGCTTAATTAAAAAAGAAAAAGTAAAGTGTGAAATTGGAAGATAAATTTCCATTATCATTTGATGGGACAAAATGATGTTTTCTTTTTTATCATCTTGTGGAAAATGATATGTGTCTCTCACATTTCATTAACTTCTGAAGTGTACATTTTAACTTGTAAACCACTCAGACTAATTCTTCTCTCACTTGAGGGATTCAATTACAAAACATTGCCTCAAGTGAGAGAAGTAATTTTAAAGGTATATTTGCACAGGTATTGTGCTGTGTCTAGGTTGACTTTTATTATTTTTAGATGTTCACTGAGTTTGGCTGGGCTGTCGACTTCTGAGGTATTCAAATAATGGCAATTTCATAATCATAAAATGTTTCAGAAGTAAAAAAAATGCGAATTTTGAGAAGCATGAAAAAGCTGGGGTATTTATCCCTTGAGAGAGACACACAGTAAGGAAATTTGCACAGGTATTGTGCTGTGTCTAGGTTGACCTTTATTATTTTTAGATGTTCACTGAGTTTGGCTGGGCTGTTGATTTCTGAGGTATTCAAATAATGGCAATTTCATAATCATAAAATGTTTCAGGAGTAAAAAAAAAATGCAAATTTTGAGAAGCATGAAAAAGCTGGGGTATTTATCCCCTGAGAGAGACACACCGTGAGGAATCACATTTTAACTTTGGTGTTATTAGTTGCTGTCCAGTCACCTCCGACTCATGGCAGCCTGATGTATAACCAAACAAAATACCATCTGGGCCTGTACCATAATCATGATCACTGATGTATTTCAGCCCATTGTTTTGGCTATTGTGACATTCGTCACACTGAAGATTTTCCTTATTGTCACTGACCTGCTGCTGTACCAAACATTTGTCTTTTTTTTTTTCTCCTGATGACATGTCCAAAGAAAGTAAGTTGAAGTCTCCCCATTCTTGTTTCTAAGAAACATTCTGACAAAACATAAGACTGACTTGTTCATTCTTTTGGAAGTCTACGGTATAGTCAATATTTTTTGCCAACACCACAGTTGAAATGTATCAATTTTTCTTCTGTCTTCCTTTTCCACTATCCAACTTTCACATGCATATGAGTGATTGAAAAGACCATGAGTTGGGTCAGATGCACCTTAGTCATTAAAGTAACATCTTTTCTTTTTAAAACTTTAAAGAGGTCTTTTGCAGCAGATTTGCCCAATGCAATATGTTGTTTGATTTTTTGACTGATAGTTAGATGTATGTTGATTGTTGACCAATTTTAATTTACTGGCGATTTATTAGTTTTGGAACTCTGAAAGGAAAAAATTTCTACTCCTAGATACACTTCTGAGAACAGTGATTTAATGAATAAGGAGGCAGTGACTCTGGATATGACTAATCAAGAATGAATGAATATAAAGTTACAGGAATTAAACAAAAGATATTGGACAAAACAATATACTAGAGAAGTGGTAAAAATGGTTCAGGCAATAGGCCTACTAACCTTCAGAAGGTAGAAATTAGCTAGTCATTTTGAGTTAGATAGAAGTGTCACCCTACTAATGAACAGAACTCCATGTTCAATATTTTATTAAGTTTGTAGTGGACACTATTGGAGAGACTACCCAGTCAAAACCATCATTTCTTGCCTGTCCTGTTCCCCAACAATGATCAGCCTTAGCAACTATTTAGCTCAATAAACACCTTTTGTTTACGGCCTTGGTTGATTAGATAAGTAATCAGAGTCCCTGGCTGAGAATGGGTAAATGGAAGAGATCATTCTTTTGAATAGATAAATCTGTAAAGCACAAAAATAACCACCTTCTATCAGACATGCGAACCACAGAGGCTGAGAGAAAAGAATAAAGAAGATGCACAGAGAGGTACAAACTAAAAATAATGAAATCTTTTGCTCTCAAGTCAATTCTGACTCACAGTGATGCTATAGGACAGAGTAGAACTGCCCCACAGCGTTTCCAAGGCTGTAATCTTTACAGAAGCAGACTGCTGCATTTTTCTCCCGTGAAGTGGCTAGTGGGTTCTAATGGCCAAACTTTTGGCTAGCAGCTGAGAGTTTTAACCACCGCGTCACAAGGACTCCTTACAGAGAGGTGCAGAGAGGTGAAAACAAAAGTCCAGAGGGTTTATCAATCCCTCATTTCATGTATCTGACACCTGCTGACCTGACTTTCTCCCTTGGGTCCTATGAGATAGCCCTAAACTAAACCATCTCTACCATTTTCTCCCCTTAAGCCAGTTTTTGTGGGTTTGTTGTTGTTGTTGTTAGTTGCCAACTCATAAAACACTCCACAGAGTTTTCAAGGGGGTGACCTTTCAGAAGCAGATTGCAAAGCCTATCTTCCCAGGAAAATCTGAGTAGGTTGAAACTACCAACCTTTCAGCTAGCAGTCTAGTGCTTAACCATTTGCACCACCAGGGACTCCTTTTGTAGTCTACTGCTAGATAAAACCTAAAGCTTGGCTCAAGTATTTCTTCCGTTAGACTGCACACTTCTCTACACTTCCTAATGAATTGCATTTATTATTATTCATAAGGAGAACCTGCAGAGGTGGAGGATATCACCTAATTACATTCAAAGTAAATAATCCATTAGTTGTTATTAACAAAAAGAGATAAAATCCAGATTTTTTATTTTTAAATTGTAATTGTTTCTATGGCTATTTACTTCGATTTTGTTCCTGATTAGTCTTAAAATTAAAGTTTATATAAACTACATTTAATTTTTTATAGTATCAGATATTTAAAATACAAAAATGTAAAATTATAATCCTAATTAAACAGGTGGGTTTTTTAATCTTATAAAGGAAGAAACACTTGTATATAACTAGGACCAGAAAATTCTATTCAGTGTGGCTAACCCACCATATCACAGATTCTTAGTCTTTGATGTGCATGATAAGCATCTGAGAGGCTTGCTAAAACATGTAGAGGGGCATAGGTTAACAATCCTGATATTGCTATACATGTACACTGGATTTGAACAATTAAATAAATGGATGGTTAATCTAGGTTTCTTAATGTTGGAGCGAGAATTTACAGATAAGCAAGGGGAGGGGATTAAAATTACCCTTGTTGTAATGGATTAGAGCTGGAGACGTCAGTTAGAACTCATGTTTAGCTTAATATAGATGCAGATAACTGCACATAAAAATATTTATAGGTATGTGTTTATACATGGGTTGTAGGTATACTTATATATCCTTGCTCTGTCAACTGAGAGAACCTAAAATAAATTACACTCCAGTGTCAAGGAACACAAAGGAGCCCTGGTGGTGCAGTGATTAAGCACTTGGCTGCTAACTGAAAGACGGGCAATTGTAACCCTCCAACCACTCCCCGGGAGAAAGATGTGGCAGTCTGCTTTCATAAAGATTACAGCCTAGGAAACGCTATGGAGCAGTTTTACTCTGTCCTATAGGGTCGATATGAGTCTAAATTGAATAGACAGCAATGGGTTTGGTTTTATTTTTTTAATCAACGAAGACATCCAGCATCCAGATCTCAGTCTTTAATATCATTATCCAGTAAAAGGAACCATGACTTCTCAGAGGAATGGCTGATTCTAAGACTATGGTGGTTCCTGGGTGGAACAAACTGTTAAGTGCTGAGCTACTAATTAAAAGGTTGGGGGTTCAAAGTCACCAGGAGGCACCTCAGAATAAAGGCTTGGGGATCTGCTTCTGAAAGGTTACAGCCGTGAAAACTCTGTGGAACAGTTCTACTCTGCAATAAGTGGGGTTGCCATGAGTTGGAAATGGCTGGACGGCAACTGATTTTTTGCTTTTGTTTGTTTGTCTAAGACCGTGGTAGGAAATATATACAAGATGAGCCTGGAGCATGTTATAGTGACGGAAAGTAAGAAAGTTCTAAAAAAATGTAAAAAATCCACAATTCATGGCAAATGTGAAATAGGCAACTAAGACAGCTCCCAAAGGCCAAAGCTGGAGCAACTTTGAGTAACAAAATAGACAAAGTAGTATTGGATTATAATCCAAAATATAAAATAGCTATATATTCATACTAATAAAAATAAATGATTGAATACATGGGAAGAAGTGACAAATCTCCCATGAAGAAGAATTCCAAATAATTTATATAGATACTCCACCACAATCCTTGAGTGTACTGACCATAGTGACTTCTTTCCTTCTAAAAAGTACAGTATGGAAAATGAAGGAAAGAAAAGAGTCACATTACAGTGGAGAAACTTGATAAACACTGTCTTAGCCAGGTGATCAAAGTCAACATCAATCTAACAGTCATAAATCATGTTAATAGTATGTACCCTTGATATGATATGATGAAAATGGTAACTTACCTCTACAATGTTCCTCCCCAAAACCCAGTCTACTCTTAAAAAAAAAAAAAAAATCAAGCAAAGTCCAACAGAGTGGCATTCTTTGAAATGTATGAACATTACTCCTCAAAACTATAGATATCATTTAGATACATGGTATACCTGAGAAATTGTCACAGACAGAAGGAACCCCTGGAAACGTGACAACTAAGTGTAATGCAAGATCCTGGATGAAAAAAATAAAAATATGGAAAAACTAAGAAAATTTGAGTAAAATAGGACATTAGTTAGTAATAATGTATCGATATTATTGGTTCATTAATTGTAACAAATGTTCTGTGGTAACATAAGATGTTAACAATCAGGTTAAACGTGTACGGGGTACAGGGCTTATGAGGACTCTCCGTATATCTTCCCAATTTTTCTGTAAACCTAAAATTGTTCTAAAAAATAAAGTAAAAGAAGTGTAGACTCTGTGGCCTCCCCAAAAATTCTTGTGTAAGAAGCTGAAGTGGTCCCCAGATGACACTAATGTCTCTGGTCCAGGACTGTGCTTGGAGGAACATTGCCCTTGCAGGTGA
The DNA here is from genome assembly GCA_030035585.1 of Dugong dugon. Lineage (NCBI taxonomy): Eukaryota > Metazoa > Chordata > Mammalia > Sirenia > Dugongidae > Dugong > Dugong dugon. The sequence goes on from CM057465.1 coordinate 51,941,513, forward strand.
ATTTTTTTAAGGCGGAAACTGCGTCTTGTTCACTGTTGTATCTCGAGACATCGGGTGTAAGAATGTAATCCAAAACCCCACTGCCATGGAGTTGATTCACTCAGTAAATATAATACCTTCTGATTATTGTTGACTTAATTTGTTATCGGTAAATACACTTCAGTTGCATCTTTAATTAAGATGAACATAACTACATTCATGTGAATGTCACTGTTTTACAAGATTCTGTTTATTTTTTTCCATATTTTTTTTTTCTCTTTGGCTATTTCTTTTAGGCACTTTTATATAATACTCATATATATGAAAATTTAGTTTCTTCCCATATGCATTCATGTATTTGTTGAAAACTGATGACTTTTTTTCAGATCTCAACTGTATACATTTAGATACTGCTATGGATTGAATTGCATCCCCAAAAAACTTATACTGAAGTCCTAGCCTCTGTACTTGTAAATACGACTGTTTGGAAACAGGGGTTTTCTTTTGTTATGTTGATGAAGCCATAATAGGGTGAGTCCTAGACCTGATCTCTTCTGAGCAGTGTCTTATGAAAAGAGCAGAAGAGGCACAGAGACACATATACAGGAGGAAGACAGATGTCATATGAGCACCTGTCTATAGCAAAAGAGTGCCAAGAATTTCCAGCACACATCAGAAACCAGGAGAGAAGCTGACAGACGGAATAGAAAAGACAAGACTCTGATTTGGACATTTAGCCTCCAGAATAAAGCCATCCACTTGCGGTATTTTTTGTTGTTGTTGTTGTTATGGCATTTTGATGGTTAAGGTTGTGTGTCAGCTTGGCTTGCCTGTGATTCTCAGTAGTTTGGCAGTCATATGATGTTGTGATCACTTCCATGATGAAATTTGATGTAGTGTGATCACCTCCATGATGGGATCTACTGTGAGTAGTCAATCAGTTGAAAGGGAGTTTCCTTGGGTACATGGCCTGCATTGAATATAAGTGGGCATTCTGGCAAAGCTCATGGGTTTTTTGCTCAAACTGGATCCTGCAGCTGGCTCCTGTTCCTGGGACCTCCGGTTCTTGGGACTTGAGCTAGCGGCTTAACTGAGGTCTTGCCTGCCAATCTTGGGATTCATTGATCTTTGCAGCCTGTGAGCAAAAGCCTGCTCTCTGACCTGATGATCTTGGGTTTTCTAGCCCCTGTGGCTATGTGAATCAGCAGCCTCCAGCCTGACACATGGACTTGGGATGTTCCAGCCTCCACAACAGCGTGAGCCATTTCCTTGATATAAACCTTTCTATACGTATATATATATGCTTTACTGGTTTCGCTTCTCTAGAGATCCCAGCCTAAGACAGGAATCAGTAGGTAACTAAGACATATACAAATAAGAGTATCTAATAGAAGTCTAAAAGTAAAAAACATTAGTCAAGGCATTTTGCGTATGCTAGTAATACACACGCATACACATATACATATGTGCACATAAATATTGATAATTATTTGTTAAATAAATGAGTAACTAAGATAGAGCTATATAGCCTATTGGTTCTATTTCTCTGGAGAACACTGACTAATACTAAATCTAAGGACCAGTTATGAGTCTGGAATTCCCTCCAAACCCTCTCCCTCTGATGTCATGACAGCATATCTATCTCTTTACTTCAGATATCATTTCTTGCTTGAGAGCACCAAAGTCTTCACAATTTTCCCTTTTCCTCTCTTACAAATCCTGCTCTATCTTCTCCCACTTCCTAATAGACATTCTACAATTCTTGTCTTATGTCTTTTAAAATTTAACATAGCTAGAATCATAATAATCAAGTGTCCTTCAAATGTGTCCTCCTGCATTACTTCCATATTTTTCTTAGATTTATTATATTAACAATCTATTATACTTCAAAACACACTCATCTTTGAGCCCTAACATGTCCGATAAGGCATCTATTAAGTTAAGTTTCCATAGATTCTATAATCTTCATTTATGCTATGTACAGGCCCTTAGCTTTCAATATCACCTATATACTGATGACTACAAAATGTACACCTACATCCCTCATATTTCCCCTGAATTCCAAACTAGTAAATCCAAAATGCTAGACGATATCTCCATTTAAATGTTCAATAAATACCTTGAAGTCAGTATATTACAAAAGAATAAAGATCTCATCATAGCTTATACGCTTTGGTCATGACTATTCTCTGGCCTCATCTCCTCATCTCTTGGGTCTATGTGCTCATTCCTCCTTGTTTTTCCCTGAGTAGATCATATATACAAAGGCTCATGGCCTTTGTACTTGAGTTTTCCTTTGCCTGGAACGTCTTCCTAAAAAGAGCATTCTGCATCAACTATTTATTTCAATTAAACATCTACTCAAACTACATATCTCCCAAGAGGTCTTTTGCCCTCTCCCCCTTCTAAAATAGCTACTTCCACCAATTCTCTACCCCTTAAATGGCTTTATTTTTCTTCATAACACTTTTCACCTTCTAATATAGTTCATGTAACTATTTGATTAATTATGATCTACCTTCTTTCTATAATTTAAGCGTCATGTAGGCAGAGATTTTATTTGTCCATTTTTGTTTATTTAATAAGTTATTAAATGTATTTCCACACTGAACTATTGCATGAGTAAGAATTAAATTCCATTTTGTTAAACTAGTCAGATTTGGGGATTGTTTGTTACAGCAGATAGCCAGCCTACTCAAATAATCTATGAAATTTACCAAAACGCATTAGCCCAGGATTACCTCTTGTACACCTGAATTCTAATATCACTATAGAATTTGGGTTAATTTATTTGTCCTTTGTGTATGTTAGTTGATTTGGTTTGCTAATATTTTGGTGAAGAATTTACATCTGTATTCACAAGGGATATTTTCTTTTTTGTGATGTATTTCTTCTTGTGTGAGTATCAGATTAATACTAGCTTCGTAGAATGAGCTGGGAAGTGTTCCCTCCTTTTCTATTTTTTGGAAGAGTTTGCAATGGATTGGTTTTAATTCTTCCTTAACCTTTTGATAGAAATTACCAGTGAAGCCAACTGGTCCTGGGCTTTTTTTTTTTTTTTTTGGTGGGAGGGAACTTTTTCTTTTTTTAAAATTATTAATTCAATACCTTTTTTTGTAATGGGTATATTCAGGCGTTATTTTTCTTCTTGAGTGAGTTCTGGTACTTTGTGTCCTACTAGGAATTTGTTAATTTCATTTAGATCATCTATTTCTTGTCAAACAGTTGTTTATAGTATTCCCTTATAATCCTTTTTATTTTTCTAAGATCAGTAATGATATCCCCTCTTTTCTTCTTGATTTTAATTGTTTGAGTATTCACTTATTTTTTCAGTCAACACTTGGATTGTCAATTTTGTTGTTTGTAAATAACCATACTTTCAGTTTCATTGATTTTTAATATTGTTTTCCTATTCTACCTTTTCTTTCTTTCCGCTCTAATCTTTATTATTTCTTTCCTTCTGCTTATAGGAGCTGTGGTGGCACAGCGGTTAAAGCACTTGGCTTCTAACTGAAAGGTCAGCTGTTTGAACCCACCAACTGCTCTGTGGGAGAAAGATGTGGCAGTCTGTTTTCATAAAGATTTACAGCCTTGGAAACCCTATGGGGCAGTTCTACTCTGTCTTATAGGATCACTATGAGTCAGATCGAGTCGAAGGCAGGTTCTTTCTACTTGCTTTCAGTTTAGTTTGCTCTTTACAATGGACTTTTAAAATCTCAATCTCAGCAACACTTGCCAGTATGGAACATTTCTTCCTTCATAATATACTCTCTTTCTTGGCGCCGTCTACCCAACATACTACTGAGTTTTCTACTTACCTAATCTTTTCCTCTAAGTCTACCTTCCTGGCTTATCCTCTCCTTCTGGACATTTAAATGTTGATGTTCCACAAAACTTACTGTGGATGCTATCATTCACTTCCTAAATCCAGGGTGAAAGGACTTATTCTCCCAGCTACTGGGATTGCTGCCTGCAGGAGAGCCCTGATCTGTCAGCCATGTTTGAGAATTACTTCAGTTAAAGAATTGGGAGAGACTATGTGCAATGACTGATCAACATAAGACTATAAATGCCTGATCCTGTCCAATAAATTTGGACAATTTTGAAAATCTACTCTGGCTTCAGTTTCCCTGTAGGGTCATCTGAGACTTTAGTGATCTTGTTTCACAGCCCAACTTCTCCCACTGCCCAATCCTGCCTCCTCAGCTTTCTTATTTTTTGATCCTAAGAGCACTCTCTAATAAACTGCCTACATGTTAATCTCCATCTCAGAATCTGTTTCCTGGGAAACTCAGTCTGCAGAATCATTGCATAATTTCTCCATAGGTGATTTCATCTACTTCAGTGAAGTGATTTGATCTACTTCAGTTCTACTTCTACTGTTTCCCTCCATATACTGACAATCATAGATTTATATCTTTACTCCAGACTTTCTATTAATTTCATACCATATATCTCACAGCTATCTCCATATGTTCACTTGGATACCTCACAGATAACTACAAAAAACCCAAAATGCCAAAACTGGAAATCATGATTTCCTCTCTGAACCATGAACTTCCTTTAGCCGTTGTTTTAGTATAACCGGAATATATTCTAAGAAAAATCTGTGGTTCAGGATTTTCTAAGATCTTGGCACCATGTACAAGACTTTCTTTAGATGGTCACCACACTACTTAGTAGATAAGTAGAGGCCAAAAGGTGTAATGTCAGGCCTTTTCCTAGCATTTTACATGTGTTAAATTTTTAATTCTCACAACTCTATGAAGTAGATTTATGTGTATGTATATATATATACATATATATGTATATACAGAAAACCACTGTGTGTGTATACATATATGTATATATATATTTCATTGCCATCGAGTCAATTCCAACTCATAGTGACCTTAAAGGACAAAGTAGAACTTCCTTATAGGGTTTCCAAGTCTGTAAATCTTTACAGAAGCAGACTGCCACATCTTTCTCCCATGGAGCAGCTGGTGGGTTCAAACTGCTGGCCTTTTGGTTAGCAGCTGAGCGCTTAACCTCTACACCACCAGGCTCCATATGTGTTTATATATATATATATATATATATATATATACATATACACACACATATAACCAAATCCATTGCTGTTGAGTCGATTCTGACTCATAGTGAACTTAAAGGTTGAGTCGATTCTGACTCATAGTGAACTTAAAGGACAAAGTAGAGCTTCCTCATAGGATTTCCAAGGAGCGCCTGGTGGATTTAAACTGCCAACCTTTAGGTTAGCAGCCGTAGCTCTTAACCACTATGCCACCAGGGTTTCCATATATATATATATATATATATATACAAATTGTCCAAGGTCCTAATATCAAAAACAATAATTTGATATCTAAAGTTCACATACTAATTATTTTCTTGTACTGTCTTACTTATACATACAGGTGTTTGTTTGAACTTTGCATTTATTTAGGAAGGATGGATAAGAGAAAGAGCTGTCCATCTAAGATAATGACTGATAAGCAAAAAAGGGCAGTAATACGTTATTTGATCATACTATTACATTTTTTTTTTTTTTGGAACCCTGGTGGCACAGTGGTTAAGCACTGGACTGCTAACCAAAAGGTTGGCAGCTTGAATCCACCATCCTAAAGTATCCAAAGGCTGCCTAGACAAGCTCATACTATGTTTTGTTCTGTTAGTATATTTGGAATGATACTAACCAAAAAATAAAATCAATCAATCTTTCTTTCTTTCCCTTCCTTCCTTCCTTCCTTTCTTCCTTCCTCCCTCCCTCCCTCCCTCCCTCCCTTCCTTCCTATCATCTATCTACTGATCTATTTATCTCCAGATATATAACCTTAATCACAGCCCTTAGTCATCACAACAACACTTACCATTCATTCAGATGAACAATCCAGAAGTCAGAAAATTGAGTGTTATCACTGAAATCTCCACCTCCCTCTCTCTCCAAGTATAATCAATTACAAAGTCATTTTAAGTTATTAATGTTTACTCACTTCTCTCCATCCCCAGCATACTCTTACCACTACCCCCACAACTGCCGGTAGGATTACCTTAACCACTACTGTTCATGCCAGCATCTTGTTCATTGACCCTGCAAAGACTTCCTTCTTTTTTTCTTTTAATCTACTCATGCCTTTTCCAATCAATCTTCTTCTCAGCCTCTTACAGTGGTATTTTTAAAGTCCAGATATGATCATGTAAATCTCTTCCTTTAATCCTTTCAATGGCTTCATTTTGCTCTTCAGAGAAAGACCAAAATCCTTAACATGGCTTGCAAGGCTGTATAGACTGGCTCTTGGTTAGCTCTTCAGCTTTCAGCTTCTAGTCATAACTCCTCTGCCCAATGTTTTTTTCAAGTCATCTAGTATCTACCATGGGAGGGCTGGTTTCACAGTGGTTAAAAGCTACAGCTGCTAACCAAAAGGTCAGAAGTTTGTATCCACCAACCAGTCCTTGGAAACCCTGTGGGGCAACTCTACTCTGTCCTATAGGGTTGCTATGAGTTGGAATTGACTTGACAGCAATGGGTTTGGTTTTTGGAGCCTTGGTGGTGCAGTGGTTAAGAGATCAGGCTGCTAACCAAAAGGACGGCAGTTCAAATCCACAGGCTACTCCTTGGAAACCCTATGAGACAGTTCTACTGTGTCCTATAGGATCACTATGAGTCAGAATCAACTCAATGGCAATAGGTCTGAGTTCTGGGTTTAATACGGACCAATTTCCCTCTCACCTCAGGACCGTCGTACATGCTGCTCTCTCTGGAAAGCTTTCAACTACATATCCAACTTGATATATACTTCAGATTTCTTTTCAGTCAACATTTCCTCAGGAAGGCTTGTCTAACTCCCAAAGCTAGGTCAGTGTCCCCTTCTACAAAGTCTCATAGCATTATGCCCTTTCCCTTCATAGCCAAGTTGTCCTATAGTAGACAATTATGTTTAAAATTATGGCCTAATCACAGACAAGAACAACATTAAAATCTTTTAAATAAATTTGGGGCATTTTAGGAGATTATATTCACAAACAACTGAACCTTTTTACCTTTTATTTAATTTAATGACCTCAAGTTCTAAAACATTTTATTTCAACTACTACTTTTGGCTAGAACAAGGAGAAAAGCTGGACATCTGAATCAGTTTATGGAGACACCTCTGTAATTAACCTATCCCCTGAGACCAAATTTGCTCTCCATAAAATCAGCCCTGTTAAAAATAGATCATAAATCATATGACAGAAAACTTTCAGCTTTTAAAACTCTAAGAAAAATTAAAAAAAAAAATTCGTTGGACAGATTCTGTTTATTGATAGCATTGTAAGACGTTTGATTTATAATGTATTTTACTTGAGAAACAATATCCTTCTCCTACGTGTTTTGAAGAAGGGTTAAGGTGCTGAGACAGATGGAGAAAATAGTTACCAAAAAGAGAGAGGAAGGAGCAAAGAAATCAGTTGGTTTAGGTACAGGAAAAGAAGTCTTATCAGATATGTTAGAATATGGGCTTGATTTAAAAGTCATGCATCAAAAGGTGGAACATGATTCTAGGGGGTGGGAGTGAGGAGTGAATTTTAGAAACCCCTGGACCTTCCAGGTGAAACCACAGGGTTTTAAATGGCTGATTTTTTGGAAATACATCCCCAGGCCTTTCTTCCAAGGTGCTTCTCTGTGGACTTGAACCTTCAACCTTTCAGGTGTTAACTCTTTGAACCATTCGGGGACTCTGGCTGTGAAAGTAAAGCTCACTTAACCTTTTTTAGGGTGACTGTGGCCTGAAAAAAAGTTCCTGCGTTCCATCAAAGAAGCCCTGGTGGTGCAGTGGTTAAAGTGCTCATCTGCTAACCAAAAGTTTGGTGGTTTGAACCCACCAGCCATTCTGTGGAAGAAAGATGAGGCAGTCTGCTTCTGTAAAGATTTACAACCTTGGGAACTCTATAGGGTCACTATGAGTCAGAATCGACTCGATGGCAGTGGGTTTCATTTTTTTGGGAGAGTTGATTTCCCATCAAGTTAATTCCTCTTCTCAGTAGAGAATGACTTGAGGGCCAAGGAGGCTGCAACTGCTGTAACTGTCTAATTTGGGCAACTGCTGCCAATAAGACTAGCTAGAGTTGTCTCCTCACTGGCTTCTTCCAGGTCTTCGAGTAAGTTTCTACAGCTCCAAAGCAGATAGGAATCCTGAGGGGAGGGAACTCCCAGTATTAGGGGCCAGAAATCTTCCTTTTTATCAAGCCCTGAGGCTAATTTTGGTGGTAGTGGTCAAGAATCACAATTTGAGGAACAGTAACTTGGACACAATTCTTTCTGGCTATATACCTGCTAGTGTGTGTCCTTTGTGCTGACGTTCTTTGCACCTCAACTTCTTTTTGCTAAGCCTCATCCCACTCTTCCTTCCTTTCTTTTGACAACCAATAGCATTATTTTATTCATCAATGTATTATTTGTTATTTATTATTTGTTATATATTTATATAAGGAGCTCTGGTGGCGCAGTAATTAAGCTCTCGGCCTCTAACTGAAAGGCTGGTTGGTTGAACCCACCAGCAGCTCAACAAGAGAAAGATGTGCAGTCTGCTTCCATAAAGATCACAGCCTTGGAAACCCTATGCGGCAGTTCTATTCTGTCTTATAGGATCTCTATGAGTCGAAATCAACTTGATGGCACCGGATTTAAAAAAAATTTTTTTTATGTGTATATTTGTATAATTCTTCCCTGTATGTTATATACATGTTTTTATATCTCTGATAAGACAGCTCTTGACAACAGTGTGATAGTTGGGAGAGTAGATTTTCTTTATTAAAAGACATATTACTCTATTAACAAAGCATATCCCCATACTATTAATACTGAGAGGGATTCTAAAGCTGGCATCAGCTGTCATATTAATATGATTAATCAATATTTTGGATGTGCAAGCAACAGAAAGCAAGTGTGTTAATGAGGAGAACAGAAAAATTACATATATATAAATTATATATATACAATATATATATAAAACAAACCTGCTACCCTTGAGTCGATTCTGACTCATAGTGACCCTATAGAACTGCCCCATAGCATTTCCAAGGAGTGGCTGGTGGATTTGAACTGCTAACCTTTCAGTTAGCAGCCAAGCTCTTAACCACTATGCTACCAGAGCCCTATATATACATATATATGTGTGTGTGTGTGTGTGTGTGTGTGTGTGTGTGTGTGTGTGTGTGTACAGAAAGAGAGTCATACTTGACTTGTATCAAGATGAAATGACCCAAAATGTTGACAGAATGCTTTTGCTGAGATAACCAGATAACACAGTCACTGAAGTAATTACAGCTCAGAAAGAAAAAACAATTGAAGTTAGGCCATTTGCCTTCTAAAGATGGAAAGAGTGGCAAGCTGTTGTATTTATTTTATCTTATAAGGATAAGTGTTAGCAGAATGGTTGAACAAGAGTTAAATTGCAGTTTTCCTACTTAGTTAGCTGAGTTCCCAAATAACCACATTAGCATATATGGAATTTTTAGGACTATCTCTGAACATAGTCTCTGAAAGCCATTGGCTATGAACTTTCTCAGGGTCATTACCTAGTACTAGTTTAAAGAATCATAATTATGAAAATGACTCTCAACTCTACATCACAAGCCCTTATTTTTTCCCTTGGATACAGTCCTAAATCTCCATCTCAAATTCGATATGCCCTCTCCAAAATTAATCATCTTCCCCCCAAAATATCTCCCTCCAGCACTTAATTCTACTTTTGAAAATACTACAGGCATTCTCCCAGTTAAAAATGCTTAAAATCTGAGAGATAACCTTAACTTGTCTCATATATTTAACCACTCACATCCGATTTTTTCATTAAATTCTTTAAATCTTTGCCTTGTAAGATTTGTTGCCATTTCCAGCATCACGGCCTGGACCAAGTCTTTACTCCACTGTGAGCTTCCACATATATATCCTAACTGGTCTTTTGTCTCCAGTTTCTTCCCTACTCACCAAATTCTGAACTCAGCCACCAGGTTAATCTTTCTAAATTACAGTCCTCATCTTGTCACTTAAAATTTCAGTGGCTTGCCAATGTCTATAAGATAAATTATTAAACTTGTGCCCCAATACCCAAAGCCACTTTTTATTTTTCTAACTTTATTCCAGTGCTCCTCTTTAGTACTATTTACTTTCTATAAATAGGTCAATTTAGTTTTCCTAAAGACAGTTTGCTGTTGTTATTTCCCTTGCTTGGGAAGCTTATTATACCTCTCCACCTTTTAAAATAATAGCTAACATTTAAAAGCACATACAACATTAGAGACATGATTATAAGGCTTTCCATATATTACATTGTTTAAATCTTTCATCAGTTCTGTTATATAGGATCATTATGTCTACAGATATGTAGGCATACATTTCAGCTGAATTGAAGCTTGAACAGAGGCAGTCCTTTTTTTTTTCTTTTAATTGTGCTTTAAGTGAAAGTTTACAGTTCCAGTCAGTTTCTCATACAAAAATTTATACAGACATTGCTATGTGACCCTAGCTGCTCTCCCTATAATGTGACAGCACACTCCTCCTTTCCATCCCAGATTTCCTGTGTCCATTCAACCAGCTCCTGTCCCTTTGTGTTTTGTCATCTTGCCTCTGGACAGGAGCTGCCCATTTAAACTCATGTATGTACTCAGGTTAAGAAGCACTCTCTTCACGAGTATCAGTCTAATCTTTGCCTGAAGAGTTGGCTTCAGGAATGGTTTCAGTTCTGGGCTAATGGAGAGTCCAGGGGCCATGTCTTCTGGGATCCCTCCAGTCTCAGTTAGACCATTAAGTCTGGTCTTTTTACTACAATTTAAGTTCTGCACCCCACTTTTTTCCTGCTCCATCAGGTACTCTCTGTTGTATTCCCTGTCAGGGGGATCCCTGGTGGTAGGTGGGCAGCATCTAGTTCCCTCTGGTCTCAGGCCAATGGAGTCTCTGGTTTATGTGGCACAGAAGCAGTCTTGATCTAGAATCCATGCTCTTGTCGAATTGTACAAAATATCAAAGTCTAAGCTCAAAACATACCCCTTCTGTGACATTTCTCCTGACCACCTGGTCAGAAAGAATCTTTTCTATTTCCTATAGTTATCTGAGTGTGTACCACTTCAAAACATAGCACATACTGCTTCACATACTCTTTATTTACTCGGCTAGATTGTAAAATGCCCAAAAGAGGTGACGGTTTCATACTTTTTTGAAAGTTCTGCGGTGCCTGACATAATGCTTTACTAGATACAAAATAAATAAGTTGTTGAATGAGTATATCTGGTAGAAGACGAATCAAATGACCATGTTTAACACAAGTTAACCAGTGGGAAAAGCCATTTGTCTGAGATTATTTGCAAGAAAAAAAGCTGACCTTCAGACTCCTGATTCACCAATGTATTATTCTCTCACCCTCTCTTTTTACTTTATCTTACAAACCTATAGTACAGAACTATGTTCAGAACATTTAGTTTTAGTAACTTTTATTAGCAATAATCTCCACATGGAAGAAACATAAAGAAATTAAATCTGATAAAACTGGAAGAATTTTTAATTATTTTAAAATAATGTAACAGATAAAATGGATATGCTTGCTAATGTAATTGTTATTTGGTTTTATTTTCAAATGTAATTATAAAAAATATCTAAGAAAGTCAATGCTTTGGGAAAATCAAATCAAGATGCTAAATTTAATGACTTATATATTCCACACGGAGATGGAAAGAATGACTCACCTCCCTGATTCCTTTCCAGCCACAATCATCCTTCTTGAAGAATAATTCGTGTGAAAGCAGAATCATCTCAGGAAAGATGAGACACCCAATATAAAGTATTATTTCATAAATGTTAGGAAAAGGCTTTTCTCAACTCTAATTTGATGATCTATAGAATCTTGAAACCCTACTTATCAGTTCTGAAAGTTAATAAGGTCTACAGCTCTGAAAAAAATAAAATAAAATTAATGTGATGATTATTTTTTTCTTTGTAGAGGTAAAGAACATGAAATAAATATTTTAACAAGCAGAATTTAAATATTCTAAAAGAAACAATATTAACCACTAAATCTAAGTATACCTGAAAATTATTCAATTAACTATTTTTTTTCCCTAAGATTTAGTTCCCTGTCACTGAAGAAGAAATTGATTGACGGAAGTGAGTGCATAACCAAGAAAGAATGAATAGAAGGTATATGAAAGTGACCAAGGTCAGAGTGTAGCATATGCTGGTATCAGTTAGGAATGTTTTCAGCTGCAAGTAACAGAACATGTAAATAATGATAATTTAAATAAAGTTGTAATTGTCTATACATAATATGAGATCTGAAGCTGGAAAATGCTGATCATAGTTCCATAGCTCAGTAACATTCAGCCCAGAATCTTTGTGATTCTCTTGGCTTTTTTCCATGCTTCTCATCTCATGACACTGAGGCTTTAGTCATTTGCCTAAAAAAACAGGGCAAAAGCAAAAAGTCCCTAATCAAAAAAGAAAAAGTTTTCCAGGAAGCCCCAACCAATTTGCTTCCTTTGACATTTTATTGGCCAGAGCTGTATCATAAAATTCTCAGTAAAAGGGATTGCTTTCATTTTTCATTGTTGTTTTGTAGCAGACACTATTATTTGGCTGATTCAACTCCTACCCTCTGTGGGCTCCTTCCCAGAGGTGACCATGTGACACAGCTCTGGCCAATAAAATGTCAAAGGAAGCAAAGTGAATGTGAACAGCACTGTGTTAGTTCAGTGGCAAGAACAGAAGTCAAGGTAGCAGCCCGTAGAGTATCTTTTAGGATCACCCAGCTTGCCACTGTGGCTTGTTTTACCTCTAGATAGGGTCTGAATGCTGGGACTTGTAATTATTTTAGAAAAGTTTCTTGAATGGTAGAAAATAAATATGACCCATACTTACTATATTCTATTAAAATGTTAAATTGGGAATACTTTAACAAGCAAATGTGGTGACAATAGCTGATATTTTGGATGATATGCACAATTTTAATGCATTCAATAGAAACAACTAAATTATACAAAGTACAATGCCCTTTCAACAATCACTTACTGAATGTTCAGTAGTTGAATGAGTTTTACTGCATTCTTGGGCACGTATGGGATGTGGAAAATGTGGTCTTTGTTTTCTACTCCACTTGTGCTGCTTTAGGCTGTCCCTCAAACTTAGGCTCCTGCCCTAAGGTCTATCACCTTTACCTGGAACACTCTACTCCCACATATATGGCTTCCTACTTCCCTCTTTCAAATACCTGCTCATGTGTCACCTTCGAAATGAGACATTCCCTGAACTTAAAAAAAAAAAAAAAAAAAATGCAATCCTCCCTCTCATACCCTGGTTTTCCCAATCCACCTCTCCATTGTTCTTTTTTTTCCTTCAAAGCATGTATCTTCTGATGTGCTATTTAACTAACTAATTTACTGAATAGACACCTGCCCCCACCAACAAGAATCTAAACTCTATTAGAGAAGAGATTTTTGTATGTTTTGTTTACTGATACATGCCCAATGCTGCTAACAGAGCCTGGTAATAAATGCTCAATAACTATTTGATGAATGAAAAAATAAATGAATTAATGAGTGAATAAAGATAATGTTTTGTGTTAAATTGTGTCCCCTTAAAAGACGTGTTGAAATTCTAACACCTAGTACCTGTGAATGTGACATTATAGTATTTTTTTACAGATGCAATTAGTTAAGGTAATATAAGCTTATACTGGAATAGGGTAAGTCCTCATCCAATATAACTGGTGTCTTTATAAGAAGAGAAGAAACACAGTGGGAAATATACAGAGAGAAGACAGATAAGTGAAGGCAGTGGGAGCGAATGGAGTTATGGTACCACAAGCCAAGGAACTCCTAGGACCGCCAGAAGCTAGAAGAGGCATGGACAGATTCCTCCCCTAGTTCCTTCAGAGGAAGCATGGCTCAGCCTACACCTGTATTTTTGACTTCTAACCTCTGGAACAGTGAGAGAATAAATTTTTGTTGTGCTAAGTCATTTAATTTGTGGTATTTTTTTATGGAAGCCCTAGGAAATGAATACAGATGGTAATGCGGAGAGGGGAGTAAGTGCACCATGATGCTTAAATTAATAGGAGCCAGGAAGAAAATAAGCAATTAACTGTGGGACTAAAGTGGAAAGAGTGATTGCAACGCAGCAACAAAGTGTTCTGGGAGGTATCACAAGGGAGGAAACTTTTGAATTAGACCATGTAAGAGGAAGAATTATGGCTGACATGAGTATGAGAAATAGAATTTTATACAAGGAGAAGCAAAGATTTGAGGGAATACCTGAGAAAAAGCAAAGATGAAGAGTTAGCTGGACATCTGGAGTTTTGATGTGGCTGAAGAGTCAGGAGTATGGAATTGTGGGGTAGGAAGGGCTAGAAATGGTTAGTGCACGAGTCAGGTTGCTTTTGGATGTGAGGAATGAAATCATGAATGAAATGATATCCCAAAGGACACTGGCATAAATAATTAAAAGTTTACTTTCTCTCATAACTGGATGCCCCTTGTAGGAGTCCTGGAGTGCATAGAAGTTCAAGTGCCTGACTACTAACTGAAAGGTTGGCAATTCAAACTCACCCAGAGGCTCCACAGAAGAAAGACCTGGTGGTCTGCTTCTGAAAGGTCACAGCCTTGAAAATCCTATGGAGTGCAGTTCTAATCTGCCACATATGGAGTCACTATGAGTGGGAATCAACGCAATGGCATCTGGTTAGTAGAGATGGCTTCAGGCAGATATGAGTCAGAGGTTCACTGATGTCAGCAAGGACCCAAGTCGTTTCTACCTCTCCACTGCCTTCAACCATGGCATAGGTTCCTTCCTTGGGCTAATTCAAAGATGACTGCACCAATCAGAGGCCTTACATTCCATCCATATCCAGAGGACGAAGAGAGATTTTTGCTCCTTCCTGTGGGTCTACCTTAGAAACGTGAGTCTACCTTTCTCAGAAGACATTTAACTCACTTTCCCTCGCATGTCATAGACCAGAACTGGACAACTCCTGAGTGGCTTATTCATTGAACAAATACTCATTGAGCTCACATAACAGGTCAAACACTTTTCTAGGCATTGTTTTATGTTGCAGCATTAATCTAAATAAAGCCCTTGCCCTCATGGAGGTATATTCTATTTGAGGAAACAGAAAATATGCAAATAAACAAAAACATATGATGTCTAATTATGACCAGTTCTATGAAGTAAAACAAAGTCGAATAAGAAATAAAGAGTAATAAGTGTGTTGTGGGGGAGGAATTTCAGATAGGGAGGCCAGAAAAGGCATCTCTGCAGAAATGACTTTTAACCAGAGACCTGAATGAACTGAGGGATACAAATATCTGAGTGAAAATATTTCTATACAGAAAGAACAGAAAGTCCAAAGTCCTGAAACAGGAATGAGCTTGTCATGTTCAAGAAGTATGATGGAAGGCAAAGTAGATAAAAGAGTGAATGTAAGGAGCTGAGGTCAGGAAGTTAGCCAGGGGGTTGAATCATGAAGGGTCTTATAGGCCTTGGTAAGGATGCTGGATTTTGTTCTAAGGGAGACTAGAAGGCATTGAAAGCTTTTGAAGAGAAAAGTGGTCTGATCTGATTTACATTTTGAAAACAATCATGCAGCCTATGGAGTATAGGCTGGAGGGAGCAAGAGCAGAAGCAGAGATAAAAGGCTAGAACAGAAGTCCAAGAAAGAGAACAGTGTGGTTCAGAGTAGGGGGATTGTGATGTGAAAGATGAGAAGTGGTCAGATTAAGAATGTATTGTGAAGGTAATGAATGGACTGACTCCTAACAGGGGTTGCACAGGCCTGTGAGTCTTCATACTTTTTATATTCCCTTCTATGGAGTGGATGTGTCTTATCAAATCCTCTAAGAGCTAGTCACATTTTGCTCAATAAGCCCAATTAACATGATATCAATATAGTGGATCAATGTGATAACGTCCTAGATAACCAGGTGCTCAAGCTCTCTTCAGACTATATTATGACAGGACAGAGAGGGTAACCTAGCTCTGAGGCATAACTGTAAATGTGTATTTTTTCTGTTTCATGTGAACTGCTTTTGAACCTCATTACTAATTAGGTTAGAGAAAAACACATTCACCAAAGCAATGGTCTCCTAACCTATACTTGAGGCTGTGCTAATATGCTCTAGCAAAGATACTTAAGGCAGAGTGGCTGCAAATGGTGATACTATTGGTTGATTTTGATGAATTAAATTAAAGTCAGAGCTCTTACCACTATATGCTGACTAGGTATTAGAGCTTCTTTTGGGTAGAGTATGTTTCCTCCTTTACCAGGTTTAACAGGTCTTTTGCTGGGTTATTCTGTAATACACCTTGTGGCCAAAAAGAGGTACAGGCAGATTCTGGAGGAAGGGGAGAAGGAAGCAAATGTCTTGAGTGGAAGAAATATTGGGGAAGATCAATTGTTTAATAGATAGTGGTGGGCCACTTTGGCAGACTCGGAAATGTTAGGGCTACCCAGAGATGCAATATTTAGGTGAGACATCAACCCAGATGTCCCTAACCCCAAAGTCATGATACCATTCTTTCCCAGTGAAGGACCTAAACTGACCTATTTAGAAGCTTAAACTTCCTTGCAGTTCACTTATTCTGATGAGTAAGTCTCTAGCCTTGTCCTTGGTGCTGTCTGCTCTCTTTCTAAAGGGGTTAAGATTCTCCTTATATGCTACTAACTACACCATCTGACTTTCATATTAGCTTTCAATTTGAGATTAACCACTCTCAGATTGTTGTCATTATGTTTCAGGAAGACAATTAAGCTTAGCAAGAGGCCCTCAATTCCATTGGGTTTATAATTAACTATTTTCCTCATATTCCTCAAACTACCGATATAATGAATTAGCTAGTGTATTCTCTTTCACTACTGTACCAGTATACCATTCTAATTCACACTGGTGGAAGTTTTAGCAACTAGACTACAACTTTGTGCCAGAGGCTATCTATTCCCAGCAACTACCAAAATTGAGGTTCTATTGCTAGCTGGATGGTGAATGTTCCCATTTTCAAATTGCATGTCTCCTGCTTTCTTGGAATGCTCCTGGTACCAAGAGCTATGAGTTGAGTTCATCAGGAAGTAGACTCTGATATGAAGGGTTTCATGCAGATTAGTAGGAAGTCACTTGGGTTAAACAACTGTGGAAGGGAAGGCAAGGAAGCAGGATTATGCAGAGAGAAAAGTCAAGAGCATCATTGCAGGTTCAAAGATTGCATTGACAACTCAGTCAGGAAGCTCTAAAGCTAGACTGGCCTTTTAGAGTTGTACAAAGTTGAATCAAGATGAGTGGGCCTTTATACCTCTTTATTGAATTTTCATTGGGTGAGGACCCCCTGAAAGGGGTATGACCTTGGCCAAAGTAGCTCTCTGCAGCTGAGGCAATTCCTAAAGAGGCTGAAAGCTGAAGGCTATCTTCATTGAAAGAAGATCTGAGAGACACATCGCAGTGTTCAGCATAAAGTGCAAGGCACTCTGCAATGGACACATGGATGGATGAGAAAATTGGGGCCCTTAAGGATGTATACAGACACCATTTTGCCTTACTATAGTAATGATTAAAGAAAACATACAGTGGAGGATCATTCTGAGCTAAGTACTGAGGAATAAGGAAGATTTACAAGAAGAAAAGGAAGAATATTCCAGGCAAAGGACCTGGTAAAACCTCTTTCAGAGGGACTTTCAGGTAGTAAGGTTGTTGATAGTTTTGCATGGGCTTCAACATCACTAAGTAGGTGCTGGCAGTCACTAAAGGGTTAGATTAAGATAAGAGAATATGATGAGGTTGGCATTTTAGAGATCTGGTCAGTGCAGTCTGGGGACGGATTAGTCAAAATGTATAAAAGGACTTTGGATGTGCAGAATGAGCTTTCTAGACAAAGAAATGTCACTTCAGGTCTCTTCATCTCCTCTGGGTTTCAGTGGAAAATTATACCTCTTGGTGGTAAGCCAATTAAGAGAAAATAATGTGGAAAGCAAGAAAACCAGTTAGAAGGCTATTAAAATAGTATAGGTAGCATTTTTATAAAATAGCCTGTTGCTAAAGAAGGAAATCTTATAATACAGCTTTGAAGACAGTCCAGAAATGTTTGTATCTCTAAGTTCAAATTAGTTTATTTCAAATTTCTGCTCCCTTTTCAATTACCCCTACTTTATCTTGTTGCTGTCAAGTTGATTCTGACTCGTAGCAACCCTATAGGACAGAGTAGAACTGCCCCATAGTGTTTCCTAGGAGCGGCTGGTGGATTTGAACTGCTGACTTTTTGGTTAGCAGCTGAACTCTTAACCATTGCACCACCAGGGCTCTCCCCCTTACTTTAGAGTTGCTTATCATGTACATTACTCTTTAAGTCCTTAAGTTCTACATATTTTTGCTACTCTAGCTATCTGAGTCTTTTTTTTCAGAGTTCAACCCTGGATGCTGTTGAGATCTGGGAGACTCCATGGAGGAGGAGGAGGAGCTAGTATCAGTCCAGGCCTTGACAAATCTGAACAAGCGGGAGGCTCTCCCAGACCATCAGCAATCTGAGTTTTAATATTCACCTCACACCAGTACTCCTATAGGACAAATCTGGAAGAAATAGAAGGGGTCAAAGGTACAGTGTATGGCTCTATCTTAGTGCTGAGTGAAAAGAACCATATAAGGCAGACATGATGCTATTATGGGGTAAACTGGAATGGTATTTCAGTTGAAGGTCTCTAAGTGAATAAGAAAGATTAGGTTCCATGTAAGTGACCTCTAGGACAAAGTACATGGAGAAGTTAAGACATACATTTGAGTAATATCTGTCTATGGTTTTTCCCTAGTGTAGGGAAAAGTGGTTTGAAGGTCATAAATGACAAGAAAAGAGGACGTCTAAAAAAACCCTAGACCTATCTAGTATATTCAAAGTTAAGGAAGTAAGGATTTAGGGTTAATCTTGAACCTTCAGGGACCAGTGAACTACTCTGTCTTCCTAAGGAAAGAAGTTAGATGAAATGAAAGTCTATATCTCTGGGTCCAATTCATGAGGGATCTGAGGAGAGTGGGTAAGATTCCCTACGGATTCCTCAGGACAAGTCAGTCTTAATGAAAAGATAATTCCAGGAGTCAAAGAAGGAAAGGAACTAAAAGATTTCCAGTTGGAGAATCACCAGTAAAGAGGATCATCTTGACATAAAACCAAAACCAAACCCATCGCCATCGAGTTGATTCTGACTCATAGAGACCAAATCCTCTGACCTCTGTGGCGAAAGAGTCTTGCATGTTTCCGCAGAAACCACTTAAGACCCACTGGCACAGTGGTTAAGAGCTCAGCTGTTAATCAAAAGGTCAACATTTTGAATCCACTAGCCACTCTCTGAAAACCCTATAGGGCCATTCTAATCTGTCTTATAGGGTCTTTATAAGTTGGAATCGACTCGACAGCAATGGGTTTGGTTTGATTTTTGGTTATAGTGCTGGGAAGGTGGTGCTGTCACCGGTAGTAAGAAAGGAGTCTTCAAAAAGCTTTAAGTATTGAGGGAAGGCTTTGACAGGATGAGAAACCTGACAACGCCCCAGACATTCTGAGTACCAAGAGGGACCTGGTAGAAAATGACACAAAAAAGGATCAAAGACATTTTAAAATGTATCCAAAAAAAAGCTAAGATTTTGAATCAAAACTAGTTGAGAGTGTATATCCTGTTACATAAAGATCTGCATGTTCTGTAAGTAGATGCAAAGCTTGTTCTGGAAATCTATATTTTCCTACCTCAGATTGTATCAGCTTCTCTCCACATATCAGCTTTCTCATTATTTTCCTAGCTTTGGTTTGCACAAGGCTTCTTTGGGCCTTTTCATTATACCATAGTGTTTCACTTTAAGCTCCCACTGGAAATTGGACAATAGTTTCTGAGTTTCTTATTCCAAACTTAAGTTTATAGAAGCAAGAATCTGGCAGGCCAGAGTCGTATTTTTCAAGTTGGGCCACAGAGGTCATTGTTATCTGGCCAGCCTACAGTCAAGGCACCGTTTGTTACATACACCATGGCTTAGGCAGCCAGAGCTGCCACAGAGTAGTTTCTTTCAGAATTGTGTATCATAGGGAAGGTGCTCTAGCCCATATCTATGTAGCACACTGGCTGAAGTTATCATATAATGTACTCAGAATGCTTTGATGGTATACTCAGATCAATCATAGCTTCCTTTGTTCATACATTAGACATTGCAGGTAGAAAAGCTCATTGACTAGATCTTAGGAATGAATTATTTCTACAAATAGAGGAGAAGTGAAGATTTGTATTAGGACTCTTTCATACTCCGCAACACCCATTCAACTCTTCTGGGACTTTTTTTTAGAATATGTCATCAGATTAAAGCTACCCCATAGCTCCCTGATATCAAGCTACTGTGTTTATGAAGACTGAGCTCTCGCTGCTCTTTAGTGGAGGTGGAGGAAGCAGCTTTGCTGCTAATAAAAATTGAGGTTCAAGTTTTAATGGATCAGCAGATTCCACTTTATTGCCCACAAAGACACTCTGAAAGAAAGGGAAAGGAGAGTACTTTTACATGAAAGAGTGAAAAAGGATTGTGTATAGAAATCCCAAATAGCCTGGGAAGAAAAGAAGACCAAAGGAAAGTCTAAATGCCATGAACGCCAAGATTGGAGAGTGTCAATTAGTGAAGATGAGTCCCAGAATGTGCCAGGGAATGAAGAACTGTCCAAACGGCTGAGAGCTTCTTGGGAGTAGAGTCCTTATCAGAAGATTTCTCAGTCTTCACCTGAATAGGAACTTTACACTCAGTAGTCATCCATTTTTAGCATGTGGGGACTTAGAACCATCTGCACTCAAGTATGTGTCTGACATAAAAACAAACCCATGCCACCTCTGAGTTTTCCAGTGGTATACTTCTCTACAGTATCTCCTCTGCTCTAGAATCAATACCTGAAGCATATTTAAGTGCTCAGAAATTTATTCCGTGAACTGTAAGATTTGCAGGGGTCTCTAGACTCACTTGGCTTGGCTCCACTCCCAGAGTTTCTTATTCAGTAGGTGTGGTGTGAGGCCCCAGACCTCGCATTTCTTTGTTCCCATGTAGTGCTGATGCTGCTGGTCTGGGAAACCACAATTTGTGAACCATCGTGTTGGATTTACTATTTATGAAAATGCTGGGAATGGAAATGATATATATCAAGCTAGGGGGAAAAAAAAAAGGATACAGATGACTGATTCTTCCTCTACCCATTTCTAATTTTATAGGAAAGGAGTAAAGCCTATATTGATTTCCCTTTTGTGCTAGGTTCTGTAAATACATTGTCTCATTCATTTCATGAGAAAAAATTATTCAGTAACCTATAAACATATAAATAATATAATGTAGCTCTGCCTTTTCATCATTTTCCATTCAAAGAAGCATTAATGTCTAGAATAATTGAGAAAAAAGGTAACTCTTTACTGATTTTTTTCTCAAAACATTAAAAGGTAAAAAACACTCAGATGGCATATACCCAAAATCCTTCCTTTTCTTCTTCTTCTCCTTTCAATATCTCTCAGAGGTGTGAACACTCTATGAAGATTTTTCCTTGAGGTCAGGAAAAATTTGGTGCCATGAAACTCCTTGGACTATACCAGAAAGGGATTATGTTAGCTCGATTAACTGAGAAAAAATCCAAGGGACATTTGGATTTCCCTCTGTTTCTCAAAATATGGGTTTGAGTTACACTGGCAACAACAACAACAGCAAAAGTTGTCACATGACTGAAATCTAGCTAATCACAGAACCGTATTTCTCTTGGCCACAGTGATCAGCCTAAATTGACCACATTTGCTCCTGGAAAATTTCACCTGGGGGCAAGGAGAAAGACAGTGCCTATCTACTGGCGTCACCAGTGGCACTCTTTTATCAGTTTAGATAATTAATTTACAGGGGTCATGGAGGATTTTATCTTAAGAATAAATAAAGAAATGCTCAGGTTTGTCAGGCATAAACTCATTTAGCTGATTGCAAGGTAGTCATGGCAAGGCATGCAAGTAAGACCTCAAGATATATATTTAGTATTGGAGAGTCAGAATTAACAATTACGATGTTAGTTTAAATGTTAGAGTCCAAATCTTTAGACTTCAGGCTCTTACCTTTAACGAGTGGTCTCGAGGAAAAGACTTGACCACCCCTTGAACTCAGAGGAGGGCCCCATAGCTAGGATCTGAGGTCAGGTGTGGCAATGACTGTCTCAGAGGGCTTCTCAATCTTCAGAGAGTCAGAAAGACATTGTGCTTCTGTCTTCTCCAAAAATAAGCAGAAATCCATAGGTTTATATACCCTGTATGCTGTCATGTTCAACTATAATTGGTATATTTTATTGCCAGTTAAAGTATTGTTGCATGACATATTTATGTTTTGTTAATTATGTTATGTTTTATTTCCAATGAGGAAATTGTTATATGCCATGTTTATATCCTTGTTTACTACATGTTTCAAGACCAAGTTAATCAATTCAAAATTATGAGAATCAGTTAATGACATATTTATGTTTTTTTTAATTTATAGAGATTTGATTAAGGTTATATTTCATTATCATGGAGTGCCGGTGTCCAGTCCAATTTAGGTAAGTTATTTATGACCTACTTCACATATTTCTATTATCTGTTTTCAAGGTTAGAACAACTTTCTAAGGACTTACAGTTAATGGTTAGAGAGATTAGAGAAATATGTTTTTAATTCTAAGTTCAGAAATTCTCTATTTAGAACATAACATTATAAGTGACTTACACATGGGTGTTTAAAAGCATTATGAAAACATCGTAACAGTGTCAAAATCGTTATAGAAGCATAAACCATAGTGATTTACACATATATGTTTTAAGAACATTACAGAATCGGACGAGATTTGAGAGCATACAGAAAACATACATAACAATGTTGTTGTTAGGTGCTGTCAGTTTGGTTCCAACTCATAGTGACCCAATGTACAACAGAAGTTAACACTGCCCGGTCCTGTGCCATCCTCACAATCATTGCTATGTCTGAGCCCATCATTGCAGCCACTGTGTCAATCCATCTTATTGAAGGTCTTCCTCTTTTTTGCTGACCCTCTACTTTACCAAGCATAATGTCCTTCTCCAGAGACTGGTCCCACCTGATAGCATGTCCAAAGTATGTGAGACAGAATCTCACCATCCTCACTTCTAATGAACATTAATTATGACAGTACTTCTTCCAAGACAGATTTGTTTGTTCTTCTAGCAGTCTGTGGTATATTCAGTATTCTTCAGGAACACCATAATACAAAGACATCAATTCTTCTTCAGTCTTTCTCATTCATTGTCCAGCTTTCACATGCATATGAGGTGGTTGAAAATACCATGGCTTGGGTCAGGTGCCTTAGTCCTCAAAGTGACATCTTTGCTTTTTTAACACTTTAAAGAGGTCTTCTGCAGAAGATTTTCCCAATGCAATACATCATTCATTTTTTGACTGCTGCTTCCATGGGTGTTGATTTTAGATTCAAGTAAAATAAAATACTTAACAATTCCAATATTTTCTCCATTCATCATGATGTTGCTTATTGGTCAAGTTGTAAAGATTTTTGTTTTCTTTATGTTGACGTGTAATCCATACTGAAGGCTGTAGTCTTTGATCTTCATCAGTATTTCAAGTCCTCTTTGCTTTCCATAAGCAAGGTTGTATCATCTGCATAACGCAGGTTGTTAGTGAGTCTTCCTCCAATCCTGATGCCCTGTTCTTCTTCATATAGTCCAGCTTCTCAGGTTATTTGCTCAGCATACACATTGAATAAGTATGGTGAAAGGATACAACCCTGATGCACTCATTTCCTGGTTTTAAACCACGTAGTATCCCCTTGTTCTGTTTAAATGAGTGCCTCTTGGTCTATGTACAGGCTTCTCATGAGCACAATGTTAAATGTTCTGGAATTCCCATTCTTTGCAATATTGTCCAAAATTTGTTATGATCCACACAGTCGAATGCCTTTGTGAAGTTAATAAAACACAGATAAACATCTTTCTGGTGTTATCTACTTTCAGCCAAGATCTATCTGATATCAGCAATGATATCCCTTATTCCACATCCTCTTCTGAATCTGGCTTGAATTTCTGGAAGTCCCTGTCTATGTACTGTTGCAACCACTTTTGAATTATCTTCGGCAAAATTTTACTTGCATGTGATATTAATGATATTTTTTGATGATTTCTGCATTCCCTTGGATCACCCAATAGGCATTCTTTTATCAGTTTAGATAATTCAATTGATAGAGAGTTAGTCAACTGGCTTTAAAGTCATACTCAGTGAATAATAAAAACTTACATTTGTGCTTCTTCTGAAGCTGCACAGAGTCATATCCCAAAGGAATCAGACTAGATATTATTATTATTTAATAAAAGACTATTAATACAGTTATTGTTTAAATTCAAACATAACTTTATGAACAATGGTCATAATCTGATTCTGTATCTGTAAAGAAGAGGGTCTGATTGAAATGTTATAATTTACGATCTTCTCCACAATAAATAATGCCAATGAATGGACTTTAAAGCAAACCTTTGGACTGCAGCTATTTGCTGAAGCTGCCATTCTTCATGACACTTTTTATGTCTGAGCATGTCAGTGTTTTACAGAATGCAGAAGTACTGGTTATAATTTGAGAGTCGTCATATACACCCAGGGCAAGTTTCAATCAAATCCACTCTGATGATGTTAACATAGAAAGGCTTCAAATTCACACAACAGTCCTAATACTGTTACTTAAAAAAAAAAAAAAAAATTCCATGTCCTCTTACTCAAAGACATTGGCCCTTTCACGCTCACATGAGCGCAGAGACCCATCTGAAATTATTAATTCAGCATCAGCCTGAGCTGGCTACCTTGGCACAGGACTGAACATATGCTTGAGGAATGCAAATCGAGAAGAGAGTCACAGGCAGTAATATTTAATCTAGAACTTGTAGGCGAAATAAAATTGTGTGGTTGGTATTGTGGAAGGAAGTAGGATTGTGGGCAGAAATAGCAAGACAAGTTCCACAGGTCTGAACATACATTGGTAGGCATGAGGAATGTCGAGTATTCCAGAGTGAATTTAGAGCAGGGAGTGATGAGAATGAGGTTGGAAGAGATTTTAATGTTGTGATAAAAAAGGAGGGTCCACTGGAACTGTTTAAGCAGAAGAGCAAAAGGTTATCTATGAATTGTTAAAAGATCAGTCTGGAAACTGAATGGAGGATGAACTGGAAGACTGGAAAGCCAGTTAGAATCTTATAACGGCAATTCATATAAGAAATAATAGGCACCTGAACTAAGGCAAAAGCAGTGAAAGATTCTTTGAAATGTAAAAGCCATTTCCACCACCCTCTAGCCCCATTTTTATATTTTTATCTTTCTCATTCTTTTTATTTTTTGTGCATTTTTTTTTTTCTTCCTGACTTGTAAATGAAAGTTCTCTCCCTCTTCTTTTATTCTATGGCAACTATCCCATTGGATCACACTGAGAATTCAATGATACAACACATTTGAATGTGTATGTAGTAACGTATATGCTTTGTATTTTATATACACACATCTGCATTTATAATTTACACTATTTCTTTCACTTTATAATATTGAAGACTGTGTTTTAAGCAGAGGTCTTTCAAATAAAACAACTCTATTCCAACCACTCCAGTGATTCATACCCAGGTGACCAACAACACACTTTTATATTTCCACTAAAATATCAGCTAGCACGTTAAACTCACCTTGTATAAAATGGAATTCAATAGTTGCTTCTCTTGAATTCTTGATGAGAATGAATGGTACAGCCATTCTTGTAATAAGCTCTGTTTCTCTTGCCACCACCATATCATAATCTTTTATAGGAATGATAGCCGAAACCATTTAACTGTTCCATGTGTCTCCAGATTCAATTTACTACAGCCCAACTCACATGCTTCCATAGATAAAACTTCCTGTAGTAGAGTGGTCCTCATATTTTTCTCTGCTTAAAAACCTCCAGCAGCTTTATATGGTCAATGGAATAAAGCATTAATGTAGATTGCTTACCTGGCATTTAGAAGTACAACCTGCTTTTCTAGTTACATTCTCTGCTTCTTGACTACAGAGTTTGTTCTCAAACCAAACTGGATGCTTTCTTCCCTTAATATGTCCTGTGTTTTCCTGACTTTGAACATGTTTTTTCCAAGGGGAGTTTGAAGCTTTTTTCTGATTTTCTTCTCCCCATTGTGAAGAATGGTCTCAATCACCGTTAAAGCTCCATAGTACTTTAATCCCTTCTCTTTATGCCACTTACTTAAATTTACATTATACTAAATTTTTCTCTTATCCTCAAAAATTCACTAGATTGTAAACTTTTTGTGGGCTGAGTCTGTGTTGCCTATAATGAATCCTAGCACAGAGCCCTGCATGCAGAATCTGTTCGACGTATTTATTTAATTGTACCAGACATATCCTCAAAGCATGTATTTTCCTAGACTAGGTGCAGCTGCTCTGTTTTACTTAAATGTGCAGCATTTGTTCATGCACCCTCTTGCCTTTAATCATCAACATCACCACCACTAAGAATTCATTGAATGTCTTTGGAGTCATATATAGTCAGCACAGATTCAATGTGGATAATAACTTTCAATCTAGGACTTTATTGGTGTTGGTGGTCAAAGTCAAGCATACCTTGGTGATACTTGATACTGATTATGCTTTTAAATCATGAGATGAGATATCTTATAAGATGAGACCCCTGTTGTTTTTGTTGGTTGCCATCAAGTTAATTCCAACTCATGGTGACTTCATGTATAACAGAAATAAATGTTGTCTGGTCCTGAGCCATCTTCATGATGATTGGTATGTTTGAGTCTATTGTTGCAGATACTGTGTAGTGTTTTCTAACCTAGGGAGCTCACCTTCCAGAACTATATTTGACAATATTCTGTTGTGCTCCATAGTGTTTCCATTAGATAATTTTCAGAAGTAGAACACCAGGGCTTTCTTCCTAGTCTGTCTTAGTCTGTAATTCTGTCCACCATGGGTGACCCTGCTGATATTTGAAATGCAGGTGGTATACCTTCCAGCGTCATAACAACACGCAAACCACCACAGTACAACAAATTGATAGACAGGTGGTATACGAGGCCTCTAGTACTAATGAAATTTAAAAATTTAGCTATTGCTATGATTTTGACTGGAGACGGACCTCACTTATTAGTTTAGTCTTATTGCTTTCTTCTTTACTGGTTGGTATATTGTTTGCTATTCTGAGGACCATTCAACCACTGGACTACCTTATCTATATAACCAAAGATTATATAATAGTTTATCACTTCCTTAGTAAGTTTAAAATGATGTTTAAGTTTCTCACCATTCCCCACCTTCATTTTATACTAGTAATAGGAAGCTGTTTATAGTTCCAACATATGTTTACTGTTGCAAGCCTCAGAGCTTTTACTTATACTGTTCCCTTTGCATGGAATACTATACACTTGTATGTTGTTTAGTACTTAATTCTCATTCAATACCTTTGCAGTTCAATTTAGCATCATCTCCTCCAGGAAGCCTAGCTCTAGGGTAACCAAGTGACCTACCTTAGAATATATGCATTCCTCTATCTTGTCCCCTTGCTTGCCTTCTTGTTGACTCCACCTCATAGTGACGCTATAAGGCAGAGTAGAACTACATCATATGGTTTCCAAGGCTATAATCTTTATGTAAGCGGACTGCCACATATTTCTCCCACAGAGTGACTGGTGGGTTCGAACCACAGATCTTTTGGTTAGCAGCCAAACACTTAACCACTGTGCCACCAGGGTTCCTTTCTACCTTGGCACTTGGGATTTAAAATGTTGTCTGCTCTGTATTGAAAATTTCTTAACAAGCCCTGTGTTTACTCATTTTGTGGCTTTAATATCTAGCACAATGTCTGGTTCATAATAAATGCTGAATATTGGGTTGAATTAAACAGAAGGGAACTAGGAAGGGATCGGAAAATGCTAATTTAAAGATGATGAGAATTCAACTGGAATATTTAACAAATAACTTCAATAAACTTAAATGAAAGTTAGTACAATAGGGAACAAAATTTGACTGATTTAAGAAAGGAGATGTTTGTGTGCACAAATACTGAAGGGGAAAAAAGGCTTAAAACTCATCACGTAATACAAATTGAGTGACTCAGCAGTGTAGAGCAATTATTTAAAAACCTAAGATTATACTGGACTGTATTAATAAAAATATGACATGTTATCATGAGTAGTAATATTTCTCCCATATTTGGCAATAATGAAGTCCTTCCTGAAGTATTTATGAAAGTAGTGGAGAAATTGGAGCTCATTCAAAGAAAAGCAACAAAAATGAAAATGAGCAGATTAGAAAAGATGAAAGGGACTCCAAGGCGGTCATGAAAACAAGGAGGATCATGAATTAAAGCTTGTCATCAAGTCCAGCCTGCTACTTGGCACAAAGCTCAATAAATAACTTTTACTTAATTAAAGTACTTAAGTTTAGGCACAAAGGAGATCAATAGTCTGACACAGGTAGAGTGGCCAAAACTGGATGAAATAGATTAAAATTCTAGAAATAGATTAAAAATTATGTGAAAGAGAATCTCCTGATGGTACCAAGTGATTAAGCACAGGAACAGACTTCAAAGGGATATCTTGAAATATTCCTGCATATGTTATCTATTAGGATCAGCTAGATGACAAACTGCTTTAAATGGCTTAACTAGTCCAGTCTATAAAAGGAGAGATAGACTAAATGTATTTTAACCACTCTACCAGAATTATAATACTTACTGATACGTTTTTTCTAGTCTAGGAATCTGTGACTCTGTAGTTACGTTGACTCTATTTAACCACATCCATCATGACTATTTTCATATTTCTCACTTTCATTCTCACATATATATTTCTGGGGAAGATGAAGAAGAAAAATCTCATTTACTTCCTTCTCCTTTATTTTCATCTGGGGATAGATTTGAACCAAGTTACAAGAAAGAAATGACTCTTTGATTTAGAAAAGTTGACCACATCTAGTGTATAAATGGTAACAATAATAATTACTATTTTTTAGCATCTATGAAGAACTTGAAATGACCTATTACATTGGGAAAATCTGCTGCAAAGACTTCTGTAAAGTGTTAAAAACCAAAGATGTTAACTTAAGGAATAAGGTGGGCCCTACCCAAGATAAGATATTTTCAATCACCTCATATGCATGCCAAAGCTGGGCAATAAATAAGACCAAAGAAGAATTGATGCCTTTGAATTATGGTGCTGGCAAAGAATATTGAATATGCCATGGACTTCCAGAAGAATGAACAAATCTGTCTTGGAAGAGGTACAACAAGTATGCTCCTTAGAAGGCTGGATGGCAAGAATTTATCTCATGTACTTTGGACATGTTATCAGGAGGGACCAGTCTCTGGAGAAGGACATGATGCTTGGTAAAGTAGAAGATCAGCAAAAAAGAGGAAGACTCTCAATGAAATGGATTGAAATACTGACTGCAACGATGAGCTCAAGCATAGCAAGGATTTGTGAGGGTGGTGCAGGACCGGGCAGTGTTTTGTTCTGTTGGACGTAAGGTCACTATGATTCAAAACCAACTCAATGGCACTTAACAAAAACAACAATGAAGAACGTCAATGTTCTAGACACCATGATTTGAGCTTTACATGACTTATCTCATTTAATCCTAACAAAAATTATTTGAGAAAAGTACTATTAAAATTTCTTTCTTGGGTGAGAAAAATAAGTTAAGCAAATGGCTCTAAGTTGTTCACAGGGATTTAGAGGCAGAGTGGGGATTCAGACCCAAACTTTCTGACTCCAGAACACGATTTCTTAACCATTGTTCTATGCACACATCTGTTCATTCATTGAAAAGGTATTTATTGAGCACCTACTATGTGCTAAGCTTTTGTAAGTACTGCGCATAGATTGGGTTCCCCAGGAAACAAAGCTTGGGATGGAGATTTGCTTCCAGGAAGTGATAAGTTTATCATGCTCTCAGGAACAACATTTTGAGGGAAGTGAAAGAAGCAAAACTGGGTAGAGGGAAAAGTTGAACTGTGTTGCAATTGAAAGAAAGCCCTTGGCCTGTCTCCTGGGAGCTCTGAGTTGTTCTGAATTGTGGCAAGGGGTCTGAGTCTTCATACTCTCATCCAATAGTCATTGGAATGGGGCTGCCCCCAAGGAAGATGTTTAACCTTGGTGAGGCAGCTCCTTTTTGGCCAAGGACAATTCCAGGAAAGGTACTCAACTGTTAGCCATCAGCTGGCGGCACTCATAAGTGGGATCCAGCAGTGTACAAACACACAAAAGGCCTTACCTTTAGGAAGCTCATCTTTTAGGGGAAAAATAGGAGAAACTGTCCCATAAGATTTTTCTATGGCAGATGGTAATACATCTTAAGAAGAAAAAAAAGCTGGATAGTGAGTATAAAGACCCGGTAGGATCTGATGTAATTTAGATTTCATGTTAGGTGTTGCCTAGTCGATTCCAACTCATAGCCACCCCATGTACAACAGAATGAAACGCTGCCCGGTCCTGCACCGTATTAATGGATATTTGCAGCTGTTTCTTCTCATTTTGAATCATGCCACGTTAGCAAATGAAGGCCCTGAAAGCTTGACTCCATCTACACCACTAAGGCTGACTCTATTTGAGGAGGCGGCTATTCCCCAGTCTCCTTTTGAGTACCTTCCAACCTGAGGTCTCACCTTCAGCACTATATCAGACAATGTTCTGCTGCTATTCATAAGGTTTTCACTGGCTAATTCCTTTCAGAAGTAGACTGTCAGGTCCTTCTTCCTAGTCTGTCTTAGTCTGAAAGCTCAGCTGAAACCTGTCCACAATGGGTGACCCTGCTGGTATTTGAATACCAGTGGCAAAGTTTCCAGTATTACAGCAACATGCAAGTCCCCACAGAATGACAAACTGACAGACACGTGGTAGAGAGATTAGTGCTATGCAAAAGCCGCAAGGAGAAACATGCCCAGCATGTGTGAGACACCATGAGAGAACCAGTGTGGCCTGATCACAGCTTGCATAGGATAAAAGGCAAATAACAGTAGAAAGAAGGCCAGATAATACAGGGTCTCTAAGACACATTAGCAGTTTCCTGGGTGGCGCAAATGGTTTATGCTCTACTACTAGCCTAAAGGTTAGCAGTTCAAACCCACCCAGCAATGCCACAGAAGAAAGGTCTTGTAGTCTGCTGCCATATAGATCACAGCCAAGAAAACCCTATGAAGCAGTTCTACTCAACACATAAGGTTGCCATGAGTTGGAATTGACTCGATGGCAACTGGTTTGGTTTTTGGTTTTTAAGACACATTATGGACTTGGCATTTATTGTTAAAGAGTTAGGAAGTTATTTGAGGGTTTTGAATAGAAGTGTGTATCATCTGAAAGGTTTCCTCTTGCTTCTATGTTAAGAACAGACTATAGGGAGACAAACGTAGAAAGAGAAGAATTAATCTGTTGCAATAGTCTAGGCAAGAATTGGTGGTGGTTTGTGCCAGGATGGAATAATGAAGGTGATGAGAAGTGGGTAGATTTTAGATACATTCGGAAGGTAGAACAAAGAGAATTTGATAGTCGGGAGTTTCACAACTTCCTGTTTGATGTCAAGCAAATTACCTAATTGCTTAAGGCCTTAGTATTCCTTCCTTAAAATTGGCACAATGTATCTTTTCTACTGAGCTGATTGTGAGGATTAAATGAAAAAATTGTATGTTCTGTGCTTGGCAACATACCTAGAATACGATGGATGCCCAGTAAAACTATTTCCTCTCCCTTCTCTCCTCTCTCACCTTATCAATATGTTTTTACTTTCATTATTTCATTTGATCTTTAAAATATACTGTAAAGTATGCAGTATAATTTTTTTATAATGCAGTCATGACACAGCTTTGAGGCCCTGGCTTTAGTCTGGTCTTTCCCTTCCTTGAGCAGTTGGTTAAGTCTACCATCCAACCACTCCCCTTATCATACTCTTGGGCCACTATGTACCCATCTTAATAGCCCTGGGGCCAGGTAACCTACAACTAGGGAGCCCGCTATGACTCCCTGAGCCTGCAAAATTAGTTACAATGACCAATTTCCAGGAAAGCCACCAAACCTGGCTAATCCCACCCTGCTTGCCATACAGAAACCCTCTCCTACAATTCCAGCTCGTTACCTTGTCCCTCAGTGCAAACCTGCATGGCCCTATCATTGTGTGCTATGCCTCCCAGTCTCTTGGAACTGTGTGTAAAATAAACCTTGTTACAGGTGAAAGCTTCCCTGACTCCTTTCCCATGTTGCACCTGACTTACCATCCTATGAATCTGGTAGAGCAAGATAACAGGGAAAACATTACTAACTTTGGTTTTTAAATGAAGAAGTTTAATGTCATTAATTTAAATGATTTCTATAAAACACCTTTGTTAATGAAAACACCTCTGAGCTTAATTCCTAATGCAATGTACTTACTTTCAAGAGTAGAGTGAGGCTAGTTACATGTTGACGTTTAAATCCTTCCAGTAATAAGTCTCCAAAGAGATACAATTCACCCTGCTTTTTGGTATTTTTTATAAGTGTGTTCTCCAAATTTAAAATTTCAAAGGTTTCTTTTAAAGAAGCATATGCTGTCCCAGCTGTCTAAGTGTAACAAAGCAGCCACTGACATAAGGAAAAAAAGAAATGAAATCTAACATTTCAGAGGCTCTTCGGATATGCTGGGTAAGCAAACAACTGTAAGACTTTTGAATAATGCGAAGGCAGTTAAATTACTTTAATGTGCAAGTACAGGAATTGCAGAATAGGAAAAGTTCCTGTAATGCATGTAGAGTGCTAGACTTTCAGAAGTAATACTGTTTACAACACAAACATTATTAACAAACCAGAAAAATCACAAGTTATTAAAAACAACAACAAAATACCAGCTGTTTCTGGTATTGACATATTTAAAGTCGGATGTGTTTATAAGATTTTTATATAAAATTTTATTAGAATGAGATTTGTAATCTTTTCTCTCACTCATAATTACTAAGCAAATGATCATACAGAGAAGTCAGTGCCATGTCTCCATGTTTTAGTTACAAATGATTAGAGCTAGAAGCACTGCAACAGTTTGTCAGCATCGTTTCCATCAGAATTTTTAAAATAAATTTTATGGTCATTTGTTGGTTAAAATCATTTGTTTAAAATGGTCAAAATCATTAAACATATATATATGTATGTATGTATGTATGTGTGTGTGTGTGGAAACCCTGGTGACATAGTGGTTAAGAGTTCAGCTGTTAACCAACCAAAAGTCGGCAGTTTGAATCCACCAGACACTCCTTGGAAACCATATGCGGAACTTCTACTCTGTCCTATAGGGTCGCTATAAGTTGGAATCAACTCGACAGCAATAGGTTTGGTTTTTGATTATATACAAGTGTACGTGCATTAAACTTAGCAAAAATTAATGTTGCATCTTCAACAAAACTATTTTTCATATAATTGCCTGATTGTGAGAGCTGATTTTTATTAGTCATTGTGTGATTTATTCACAAAGGCTATTTGGTCTTGGACATGGATAATTCTAATCACTTTGCTCCTAAAAGGGCAACAGTAATAGGACTGCCAGGGCCCAGAAAGACCGAGGGCTCTCCATGATGCCCACCACCCAGAAGTCCAGACGAAGGCCTAATGAAAGGGTAGTTATGGAAGTCTCAAGTGGTCCTCTATCAATATTATTTGGAGAACTTGTTAAACATGGGCATTCATATGCTACATGTAAACCCTCCCAAATCAGAATCTCTGGGCTGGGACCCAGAAATCTTCTCATTTAACAAGATGATATTTTTACATATTAAAGTTAGAGAACCACAAATTCTAACTTCAGAATTAACATGAACAAGTTATTTAAATTCTCTGATTCTCAGTTTCATTATCTGTAAACTGGAGACAATTTTCTTCACCTCAAAAGGTCATTGTGAATATTCAATTAGGTCAAACCAAGACTGACGCTTGTGAAGCATGCAATGATGTTTGATGCTATTTTTATCATTATTATTGATCTAGACTTCATGGTTTTCTGGTCTGGTTCATTGGAAAGACAAGGGATATGAGGATATTTTTAAGAAAGCGGTGCAAGTAATAGATTATGAGACTTGGACACATTACTGATTAAAATGGATCCAGTAAGGACTGGGCAGACTGAAAGAAAAATGAGTATTGGATGGTCTGGGAGTCTCAACGAGGTCAAAGAAAAATCTGTAGTGTTCAGGATGGAGGGTGGAGAAAAAAGTCTGTGCTCACTCTTCAAATTTCCAGAAAGGACATGTGTGTGTGTGTGTGGCATGTAAACTTGTGGGAAATGTGATAATAATATCAAAAGTACATGAAATCAACTATGAAAATTGTGAAACATGAGACACAAGACAATTTGATATGTGACAATTTAAAACTCTCAAGGGAAAATAAAAATGTATCTCTGCTGCATCCAAAGAATATATTCCTCTCTCATAAACGTTTTGTCATTCTTATTGAGAGTAAGGAGTTGGGAAACAGAATAAGAGAAGTAACTTGCCAAAGAATGGGAAGTTAAAATTTAAGATTATATTGATCTAGTGGCTCCAGCTGATAGTAATGCCCAATATATGAATGCAAAATTAAATAACTAAGGTAAAATTAGAGGCCAATGGGGTTGAAGTCAAAGGCCTGTGAAATAAAGACTCAATGTAGCTAGGAGGATGGCAGGATTTGGGGTGGAGAGAAAGATTGTATTCCAGAGGCAAAATTACATCCATGGAAGGTAGAGAGAATACAGGAGAGACTGGTAGATGAAAAGGAGGAGAGGTATAGAGGGACTGCAGCCACTAGGCTGAAACAGTAATGGTTTATAAGTTAGGCAGCATGATGAAGCTGGGAGACCGTATCTCCACCTTCACCCCAGTTCCCATGAACATGAGAGAATAAGCAAGACATGCTCAGACAACTTCAAAGTAAGCCAAGTTCCGCTGAGGAGCACTAAGTTTCAGGAAGACAGAAGGCCCGATCTGGGAAAAGGTTGAGAAGGTTGGAAAATCTGTTTACCAGAGAGGGCAGGCCTAGCTTCATAGGTATGTCAGTAGTGCAGATACACAGGGCCTCACTCTCAAAAGGGAGCTCTGCCCTTGTGGCTTAATGGTCTGTAGAAATTGTCTTGAACTTCTTAACAATTTTATCTTTAATTTTGTGTTTTTTTAAACTGAAGTCTGATGGGACGATGGAGCATGCACTGGGGGCTTGGAAGCTCAGCTCACCACTGTGGTCCTGCCTCCCTGCTGCCTTACTGTCTCCTCAACTCCCTCAGCCTCGCCAGCCAGTGACTGGGTATAGCTGGATATGACAATGGAAAGGGTTGGGGTCAGGCATTCAGCTCTGCACTCCAAATTGTGGAGCATGGCCTGGGCCCCTATGAAGCTCTGCACTTGCCCTATAAGTACCCCCATGTCTGAAGGATCACATCATAAAATAAATAAAAAACACCATGACAGGTTGAGAGAGAAACAGCAGAAGAAAGGATAAAACTTTTTTTTCTACTATTTACATAAGGGTCTCACATTTTCTTTTCGCATTGGGTCCCTTAAATTATGTAGCTGGTCATGACTGCGGGTTTCCAAATGTCACTGTGGAAAGAGTGTAGAAGAAGGGCAAGGGTGAGAAGGATTACAGAGAGGGAATATCTTTAGGGGAGGATGGATAACTTGAGATAAGAGTGGATAATGGACTTGCCATAATGGGAAAATATTGTGAGAGAATGGAGATTATATAGCCTGTCAATGATCCAAGTCCAACTCTGGCTAAAGTTTTAGTATGAGTAAACTAAACCTCGATGCTTAACATTATTGCTGATGGCCTCTCCTCAGGATACCAAACAGAAAGTTTAGCAGTTCTTATAAAGTGGTTCAGTAAGTCTTTTCCCGGGGGCTCTTTAGTTAGAGGAACTTTACATCAAATTTGAAACAGCTCCTCAGGAATACAACAGTAACCTCATGGTATGTGTGGGCAGATAGAGGCAAGGGGAAGTCAGTAGAGAGAGAATGTGAGTCTCTTTGTAAAGAGCTGGTTACAACCAAAGGGAAAAAGAAAAGACTTTGGGTCCTATTTTTTAATTTACCAACATTTTCACTGCGATGAAAGATATTAACTTTTTTGAGGCTGCCTGTAAAATGGGGATGACGGTAATTCCTGGTTTCTGACTGCCTTAGAGTTGTTGAAAGTTTCAAAGTAGATAATAAATGTGAAACTGCTTTGCAAACTGTTACCTAAATATTAGTTACTTTTAATTATATACCTGTCATGGACTGAATTGTGTTCCCCCCAAAATGTCTATCAACTTGGCTAGTCCATGATTCCCAGTATTGCAGGATTGTCCACCATTTTGTCATCTGATGTGATTTTCCTGTGAGTTGTAAATCCCACCTCTATGAAGTTAATGAGGCAGGATTAGAGGCAGTTATGTTAATGAGGCAGGACTCAATCTACAAGGTTAGATTGTTTTAAGTCAATCTCTTTTGAGATATAAAAGAGAGAAGCAAGCAGAGAGACATTGGGATCTCATACCACCAAGAAAGCAGCACCAGTAGCAGAGTACATCCTTTGGACCTGAGGTTTCTGCGCTGAGAAGCTCCTAGTCCAGGGAAGGACTGATGACAAGGATCTTTCTCCAGAGCAGACAGGGAAAGAAAGGCTTCTCCTGAAGCTCATGCCCTGAATTCGGACTTCTAGCCTCCTAGACTGTGAGAGATTAATTTCTCTTTGTTAAAACCAGCCAATCGTGGTATTTCAGTTATGGCAGCACCAGATGACTGAGACGATACCCTTCTTTCCTTGAAGGATGACGCTGTTGTTGTTAGCTGCTGTCAAGTCAACTTAGCCCCCAATTCATGTGCAACAGAACAAAACATTGCATTGGCTGATGTCTTAGTCATCTAGGACTACTATAACAGAAATACCACAAGTGGATGGTTTTAACCAAGAGAAATTTATTCTCTCACAGTCTAGGAGGCTAGAAGTTTGAATTCAGGGTGCCAGCTCCAGGGAAAGTCTTTCTCTGTCTGTCGGTTCTAGGGGAAGGTCCTTGTCATCAATCTCCCCTGGTCAAGGAGATTCTCAGTGCAGGGACCCTGGGTCCGAAGGATGAGCTGTTCTCCTGGCTCTTGTTTTCTTGGTGGTATGAAGTCTCCCTGTCTCTCTGCCCACTTTACTCTTCTATATTTCAAAAGAGATTGATTTAAGACACAACCTAATCTTGTAGATTGAGTCCTGCCACATTAACATAACTGCTGCTTATCCCACTTCATTAACATCATACAGGTAGGATTTACAACACAGAGGAAAATGACATCAGATGACAAATGGTAAACAAACATACAATAATGGGAATCATACACTAGCCAAGTTGACACACATGTTTGGAGGATACAATTCAATCCATAACAGCTGATTTCCAAAGTAGATTGCTAGGCCTTTTTTCCTAGTCTGTCTTAGTCTGGAAGCTTCTAAAACCTATTTGGTATCATAGCAACACACAAGCCTCTACTGGCAGAGGGGTGGTGGCTGCACTTGAGGTGCATTGGCTGGAATCAAACCTGGGTCTCCCTCATGAAGGGCAAGAATTCTACCACTAAACTCCCAATATCTCCTGAAGGATAATAGGATACTTCAAATATTCCACGGCAGCACTTAGGAGAGAGAAGCTGGAGCCATACTTTATCATTGCCAGCCCTAAATCTCCTAAAGGTTAAAGCTTCTGGATAAAGCAAAGGAAAATGTAAAAATAAATAAAAGCAAAAGGTGATGTTCCAAAGCACAGGAAGGCTAAGTTTGTAAATATAAGTGTCAAGTGTGTATGAGTGAATGTCTTAGGAAGTAAGCATTAGGGTAAGGAGATTGTGGGAACAGAAATTAAAGTCTGATTTTTCTGAACTTTAGAATATTTTCACTCCATATGATTTGCCTACATTTAAATAGTCTAAGTCTTTTTTCTGTGTTATTATCTCTTCCTCTCTCTCATTCCATTCTGTGCTATGGAAGGGCTTCGATGCAATTTGGCTTGGCCCTACCTAGCTATTGCTCCTCATTTATCAGTTGGATGAATGAGTTGTCACACAAGAGCAACTCTGGGCAGGGTAAAAAAAAAAAAATACTAATCTTAAAGAGAGAAAACATTTCATTAAATTACAATGTCAACGTTTTAGAAAAAACGGAGCTATAGACAGAAATAAAAAAACTAAAATTTGAATATTTTGTTACAATAATCTTTATACTTAAACATTTTTAAAACCTCAGCGAAATTTAAATTTTTGAATACATTTTCTCAAACATATAGTATTTAAATTTTTATATAAAAAGGTAACATCTATCTCTTCAGGTTTGTGAGATTTTAGAGACAGGATTCAAAATCATATTGTATCTCAAAATTGTGGTTTTTTTCCCTTTGAAGATAAAAATAATTAGCTAGATTATAAATAGTAGATGCTGATCTGATACTAGCTCAAATGTTAGGCTGAAGTGCCTGCATAGCTCTTTTGATAAGATCGCCACCTAGGGGCCATTAACAAAAGTGATTCCAACATCTGCAATGCACCATTCCATGCTGCATAAATACCTAGTGACATATTTTAAAAGAAATAAAACATATAAAATGTTCTCATATTTCAGTAAATGTTGTGGGCCACCTAGTGAACACACTAATTAGTGATCCTAGGTTGTGTATGTGAATAATTTTACTTTTATTCCAAACTAATATTAGAATTGCTTTTAGCTTTTTTGAATGCATTTGGGCTTTCAATTTCTTCTTTCACATCTAGAAACATTTTCAGAAAATAGATATCTTGTCATTCTACTATAGGGATAAATTTACAGTCTGAATAGTTTTAAAATAATCAGTAATATTAATTTATTAGTGCTCTGATTTGATGTCTTAGAAATGAACACTGTTTCTTTTAAAACCATTTATTTGTTTCTGAGCATTTCTGACAAGGTCCCCAAATCAGCGCAAGTGGAATTGCAGATAATTTAAGTAAAAATGATTCAAGTAAAAATCAGCTAATTTTTCTTTGCTTCAATTCCCGACGTTTTTATAAATGTCTTAGAGAATCACTGAATTTTCTGAAAGTATATTTAACAGGAAATACTTTTAACATGGTAAACTTTACATGCTATGTTACAGATAAGGGAACTTAAAAGAAAGCAGCAAATCTTTAAGGTAGGCTTAAATGGGTGAATCAGCAGCTAGGAGAAAAGTTACGTCCTGTATTTAAAAAAAAGAAAAAAGATGTTACTGATTTCTAAAGTCAACTCTTTTCAAAAAGATTTTAAAATTGGAAAGTGATTTCATTTGAATCACATGTTCTTCAGATAACAATACTTGGTTAACTACATGCCTCTGGGTTATGAATCCTTTAATGCATCAAGGATTATAAAGTAGGTAAGAGTCTAAACAGGGAAAATAACAACTTTATAGATTCCTTCAAGGAGATATGTTATGATTCCTATGTTTACTTTTGCTAGATTGTTTGCCATGCTGTCTGGTGACTATTAACTCGTCAATCTTCCCCACTAACTATGTTTTGTGTGCAGTTTTTGCCAAGGTGGGTGCTTTTTGGTCGGTGTCTGTTGTTCTCAGTGATTGGTGTCCATGGTTCCATTGATTAAATATTTGGAATGTCACCCGAGATCTCTCTACAGCACTTATAGTAGGGACAAAAAACATAATGGGTGAATGAATAAATGAATGAAAGCCCTCCCCCCCCCCAAAAATTGGCCTGTCTCCTGCTTTAAGTGTGTATGTATGGAATGTACTACCCTTCCATGCAAAAAGAGGAAGACATAACTAAGAATTGAATCTACTGTGGAAGGCATACAATAAATATTTGGAAGGCAAATATAAATTATTCTCATTATCCTCTTTTTACTTCATCTCTAAGAAAGTGGGATTTTGAGGTACACCAAAAATTAAGCTCCTTGTCTTTTTCTCATACATACAGCTGGGAAAGATAGTAACCTTAGTGACATAGGATTGGTAATACCTTACATAATATTGTTGTTGTTGGCTGCCTTGAGTTTGCCCCCAACTCATGGCAACCCCCTTCACAATGGAACAAAATTCTGCCCTGTCCTGCATCTTCCTGATTGGCTGGGGATTGAACTATTGTGATACATAAGGTTTTCATTGGTTGATTTTCAGAAGTAGATTGCCAGGGCTTTCTTCCTAGTCTGACTTAGTATGGAAGCTCAGCTGGAACCTGTTCAGCATCATAGCAACACACAAACCTCCATTAACGGAGCATGAGGGACACTGGCTGGGACTCAAACCCATATCTCCCTCACGGAA
Organism: Dugong dugon; assembly: GCA_030035585.1. Lineage (NCBI taxonomy): Eukaryota > Metazoa > Chordata > Mammalia > Sirenia > Dugongidae > Dugong > Dugong dugon. The sequence continues at coordinate 51,981,818 of CM057465.1, forward strand.
GGCAAGGATTCTACCATTGAACCATCAATGTCTCCACATAATATTAAAACCCATTGCCGTCAAGTTGATTCCAGCTCACAGCGACCCTATAGAGCAGAGTAGAACTGCCCTGTAGGGTTTCCAAGGAGCACCTGGTGGGTTTGAGCTGCTGACCTTTTGGTTAGCAGCTGAGCTCTTAACCACTCACCACCAGGGCTCCTACATAGTATTAGCCCTAGTTAAAGTCTTGAAGAACTGTTCTTATTTCCTGTTATGTCTCATCCACGTTGTTTTCTGTTTAGAATCTTGACTACTCTGTAATTCCTGATACCTTCCCTGTTGGCGAATTTTTGGTGAATCAGTCTCAGCTTTTACACTTTAACTCATTATATCCATCTGCATTCAACTGACCTCCTCATATTGGCTACCGCTGTTTTTCTGAAACATATTTTACTTATTCTTAACTGCAACTGCCATGGGGCAGCCCTCAGGTTCTTCTCCTGGCGGTAGCTAGCAATTTCCCACTTCCACACACTTTTATTAGTGACAGCTGATCCCAAATTTAGAGAATTAAGAATTCTGCTATCAGAATACACTTTATACTTTTACCTTAAAAGAAGAAGGAAAGGGGTCAGGAAACCACTCAAAGGATGTGAATATTCTAGCACAGTTTTGTATTCTGCTTCTTTTCTCTTTAAAACTTCTCATCCCATAAATAATTTATCACAGAACTTTGGACATGAATTACAGAGACTCAGCATTTTTTCCAGGACACTATTACAATATGCAATATGACTTCAGAAGTTTGGCTTTGGATATTGACTCAAAGTTATGGCCTTGAATAATCTGAATTAAGTAAAAAAATCATCATACTCCCCCCTCTGTCTAAGAGAGAATTTCCTGCATTTCACAAAGAGATGTTAATGATACAAGTAAACAGGGTGATTTCTCACCTCTGTCTCCTATTAGCTGTGGGACCTGGGTAAATTACTTACTACCTCTTGGCATCAGCTTTCTCACGGTAAACCAAGTGTACGTGCTTAGCACAGGCCCTAGCAAAGGGAAAGGGCTCAGCAAATATTTAAACATAGAGTAAAATAACTTTGGATTGTTTTAAAACACTAAACCATTTACTTCAAATTATAGAATTACAATAATTTTATCACATATATTAGGGTGCATTTAGAGGAGAAATGTTACCATGAGTACAGTCCAGGTAGTTCATACTCAAAGTTATTCCATGGCCCAGCAAGTTGGAGACAAGAGTGTCCTTGCTACATTAAAGGATTTTGTGTTACATTTCCTCAAAGGATCTGTCTAATGTATAACATACAGTTCAGAGTGCAAGAGATGTGGTTGGTTTACCTATTACTCTAACGACTCCTTCCTTGCTTATTCTTGCCCGTTTTTTCTACTGCAATGGTTTATTTTGAGTACCTACATCGTGAATAAGTCACATTGCTCCCTGTTTAGAACTGCCTAATAATCATAGTTTATTTCATAGATTTATTTTTATTTTAGTCAAATTCTTAATATTAAAAATATTTGTTAAGGGCTTCTTACGGGCACGATTCCATGCCAGAAACACAATCAGTTTTTTGCCCTATAAACTTTTCTAGACAGAAGAGAGCCACATACAACTATAATAATCATTATTTCTTAAGGACGATAGAAGTACCAGTTAAGACAAGTGTTAAAGAAGTACAGATGCCTTGGAACAACAATGGTTGCATTACTTAGAAAGTTGCAAATGTCGAAACTGCTTCTGAGGCTAAAACAGAACCAGTGCTTAGCACTGACTTATGTTCTCAATAGAAGTGGTTAAGCAGCTAGAAATAGAGCTAGAGAGAGGGCAACAATAAAAATATTAATTATTTTCTGCATGCCAGGCCAACAAACAAGCTGGTTTGTCTCTTTCCCTACCAGGTTGTGCTCTAGTAAGTGGCCTTGACCATTAATAACTTAAATGATGCTGGAACCCTGGGAGGCGACTGATTATCAGAAGCCCTGCCTTTAAAACTAGGCCAGCAAGTACACTCTCATTTTTCTCAAGATTAAAGTATTCAACATTATTAGCTGAGCCTTTTGGATGTAAAATTTAAGTATGAAAAGATAAATCACAAGTTTTTAATTGTCTTCTCTACTGTTGGTATTAAAAGCAAAACAAATATATTATCAGCGATAACTGCTAATGTTAATTAGCGGTGTTAATGTCAAAAGGAATTTAAAATAGATTTAATGTAGTAATACCTTTAGATAGCATCCTGAGTATAAAACCATTATAACAGTATAAAAATAATCATCCATGGAAATCCAAGGATGCTTGAATTTATCCATTCTACTAATGGACTTACCTTTTTCTTGTGTCCTTTCTACACTTTGATAGTTTATATTTGTGGCTTACTTTAGTGGTCAAAAAAAATACTAATTATAAAACACTTTCTGGTGTTTGTCAGTCAAGCATATAGCAACAGATTAAAAAAAAGAAAACTAATACAAATATCTTAACTTGGTGCTTTGTGTCATCACTTTTACAATACTCCTTTGCATGGATTGGAGTCCTTAGGAGGGCAAGTGGTTAAAAGCACTCAGCTGCTAACTGAAAGATTAGAGGTTTAAGTCCTCCCAGAGGTGCCTCAGAAGAAAGGGCTGGCAATCTACTTCTGAAAAATCAGCCGCTGAAAACCTCATGGAGCACAGTCCTACTGACACATATGGGTCACTATGAGTCAAAGTCAACTCGACAACAACTATTTTTTGTTTTTAATGTGTTAAGGCATTATGAATCTCAAAATATATCTGTAGAGACGCAACAGGAACAGAGTGATCACTAGATCATATTTAAAGATTTTATCTTTGCCAGTAGGTGGCAGCTGTATATTAATAGTTGTAGAGCATAAGCTCTGCCTAAGAAGGCAAAGTAGAGAGCGTAAACAGAAAAAAAAGAAAACCAGTTTTATTAACTTTGTTTTATATTTAAATGTTTGTGCTAGTATATATCTTGGGGTTTATTGCATACAATATTAAGTGTGGAATATATAATTCACAAAACTTCTTTAAGAAAAAGGAAAACAATTTCTTTTTTTTAAAATGCATATTGACTTTGAGAAATTTACTGAAAGAAATACATCTATAGCCACTTAGTCTTAACCTCAGCATGTCATTTTATATGAGAATCTTCCCTACAATCAATAGAAAATGAAGAAAAAAATTACAGTTACATACAGTGGCATTAGAAGATTGCTTTTGGTGGTATTATTTAATAGTAAATGCTGAAATGCCTAACCTAATAGTGATTTTCATGAGAACTGGTAAATTAAACTAACACCAACTAAGAATCTGAAATTACTAGGACTAAAAGGGACATGCAAAAATTTTAAATATATTCAGGAGGAGGGGTCAAGATGGCAGAGTAGTCAGATGCTTCCTGTGGTCCCTCTTACAAGAAAGACCCAAAAAAACAAGTAAATCGATTATATATGACAATCTAGGTACCTGAACATCAAAGGCAAAGTTGAGGAATCAGACCAAGTGACAGGGGGAGGGAGAGATGATTCAGAAGCAGCAAGGAGTTGCCAGACCTGACCTGGTGGGACTCCGCACGATGCAGGCCAGATTAGCTGGTGTGCAGGTGAGGCAAGCAGTGGTGTTTCGGACATGTTTTCTACATCAGGAGAGACCCAGCAGCAGAGAGTCTACTCACGCATCCAGAACCAGTGGAAAGCAGCATGCCATAGGCAAAAGATAAGTACAAGCATCTAATCCACTGTGTGGATCAAACCACACCCCATTTGGAAAGAACCTCTCTCCCATTTACATGCCTCCTCTCTGCTCTGCACTGGGTCCCAGGTCGGCTTCAGCGATAGCCACTTCCCCTGGGCTGGAAGTAGGTACCGTCACATGCCCCGAGCCATTCTCCCGGCCATGGAGAAGGAACAAATTAACAAACAGGGAAAAAATAATCTGCTAGTTTCTGTAAGCTGGGAACTCAGAGCAGGAACAGCTCCTTTGCCTAGGCACGGGCATAAGGGTCCATGGACTTTGAACGCGTTTCACCCCTGCATAGATCTGTGTGGGGCCATTTCAACAGCATAAGCCCTCATTGGCACAATACAACAGGGTATATACCTGAAGCCTAACTTCAACTGTAGGAGTAGCAGTTCTTGACATTTTACACCGCTCTGCCCATTAAGCAGGGTCCTTATCTGCCCACATCAGGGGCCTAAGGACTGGTGGCTCCACCCACACCAACTAGCCACCTGACAGGTGTCCAAGAATAAGTGGTGCCTCCCAGTCCTTACAGCCAACAACATTGGGTACCCATAGTCAGGCTGCAAAACCCATGCACGTACGCACTCTAGGGAACAGGGATACGCTTTCCTCCCAGATACTCAGGGGCAGTTGTCAGCCCCCTACCTTGTTCAGCACATGACTTCTACTGCAGCCAGATACCTGTGCTTACTCCAATCACCCCTGCCTGTCTAGGACTGTAGGTGAGAGCCTCTACCACCAACTTGGTGACTGACTACTTGGACACCTGAGTTGAATCCATACAAGGAAAGTAAATAGACTCCTGTGCTCACATGCCTAGTAACACATCTAACCATCTGGTGACAGGATGTTAGAGCTTCAAACATGCCAATAATCAAACAAATCTGAAAACCTAAGGAAACAGACAAGTGTCTAGAAACACACTATCTACCTAAACTAACACAGAGGCATAAAAACCAAACAAAACTATAACAAAAGAAGAGATTCAAAAGGTAATTAAAAAACTCCTGACAAAAAAAAAAAAAAAAAAAGCCCTGGCCCTGACAGTTTCACTGGAGAATCCTACCAAACTTTCAGAGAAGAGTTAACACCACTACTACTAAAGGTATTTCAGAGCCTAGAAAAGGTTGAAATACTCCTAAACTCATTCTATGAAGCCAGCATAACACTGATACCAAAACCAGGTAAAGACACCACAAAAAAAAGAAAATTACAGACCAATATCCCTCATGAACATAGATGCAAAAATCCTCAACAAAATTCTAGCCAATAGAATTCAACAGCATATCAAAAAAAATAACAAGTGGGATTCATACCAGGTATGCAGGGATGGTTTAACATTAGAAAAACAATCAATGTAATCCATCATATTAATAAAACAAAACACAAGAACCACAGATCTTATCAATTGATGCAGAAAAGGCATTTGACAAAGTCCAGCACCCACTCATGATAAAAACTCTCAGCGAAATAGGAATAGAAGGGAAATTCCTCAACATAATTAAGAGCATTTATACAAAGCCAACAGTCAACATCATCCTAAATGGAGAGAGTCTGAAAGCATTCCCCTTGAGAACAGGAACCAGAGAAGGATGCCCTTTATCACCACTCTTATTCAACATTGTACTAGAGGTCCTAGCCGGAGCAATTAGGCTAGAAAAAGAAATAAAGGGCATCCAAATTAGTAAGGAAGATACAAAAATATATCTATTTGTAGATGATATGATCTTATACACAGAAAACCCCAAAGAATCCGTAAGAAAACTATTGGAACTAATAGAAGATTTCAGCAGTTTCAGGATACAAGCTAAACATACAAAAATCAGTTGGATTCCTTTACACCAACAAAGAGAACTTTGAAGAGGAAATCACCAAATCAATACCATTTACAATAGCCCCCAAGAAGATAAAATACATAGGAACAAATCTAACCAGAGACATAAAAGACCTATACAAAGAAAACTATAAGACATTACCACAGGAAAACAAAAGGGACCTACATAAGTGGAAGAACATACCTTGCTCATGGATAGGAAGACTCAACACTGTGAAAATGTCAGTTCTACCCAAAACGATCTACAGATACAATGCAATCCCGATCCAAATTCCACTGGCATTTTTTAATGAGATGAGAAACAAATTACCAACTTCATATGGAAAGGGAAGAGGCCCCAGATAAGTAATGCATTACTGAAGAAGAAGAACAAAGTGGGAGGCCTCACACTACCTGAATTTAGAATCTACTATGCCACCACGATAATCAAAACAGCCTGGCACTGGTACAACAACAGATACATAGAACAAAGGAACAGAACTGGGAATCCAGACGTAAATTCATCCACCTATGAGCAGCTGATATTTGACAAAGGCCCAAAGTCCATTAAATGAGCAAAAGACAGTCTCTTTAATAAATGATGCTGACATAACTGGATATCTATCTGCAAAAAACTGAAACAAGACCCATACCTCACACCATGCACAAAAACTAACTCCAAAGAGGTCAAAGACCTAAATATAAAATTGAAAGTGATAAAGATCATGGAAGAAAAGACAGGGACAATCCTAGGAGCCCTAATACATGGCATAAACATAATACTACCATAAGTAACAACACAAAAGCATCAGAAGAGAAACTAGATAACTGGGAGCTCATAAAAATCAAACACGCTCATCAAAAGACTTCACCAAAAGAGTAAAAAGACAACCTACAGACTAGGAAAAAATTTTTGGCTATGACAAATCTGATCAAGATCTAATCTCTAAAATCTACAAGATTCTGCAAAACCTCAACAACTAAAAGACAACCCAGTTAAGAAAGGGACAAAGGATATGAACAGGCATTTCACCAAAGAAGACATTCAGGCGGCTACCAGATACACGAGGAGATGTTCACAATCATTAGCCATTAGGGAAATGAAAATCAAAACTACAATGAAATGCCATCTCACCCCAACAAGGCTAGCATTAATCAAAAAAAACACAAAATAATAAATGTTGAAGAGGTTGTGGAGAGACTGGGACACTTATACACTGCTGGTGTTAATGTACAGTGGTACAGCTACTTTGGAAATCTATTTGGCCCTTCCTTAAAAAGCTACAATTACGATGAATCTGTGAAGCATCTCATAACATGGATGAAACTGGAGGACATTATACTGAGTGAAATAAGTCAATCACAAAAGGACAAATATTGTATGAGACCTCTATTGTAAAAACCCATGAAAAAGCTCACACACAAAAAGTAACAATCTTTGTTGGTTACCAGGGATGGGAGGTGTTGGGGGGAAATACTAAATAGGCAATAGATAAGAGGTATCTTGGGTGAAGGGTGAGACAGTACACAATACTGGGGAAACCAGCACAGCTTGTACAAGGAAAGGTCATGGAAGCTCCATAGACACATCCAAATTCCCTGAGGGACTGAACTGCTGGGTGGAGGCCTGTGGGGACCATGGTCTCGGGGAACATCTAGCTCAATTGGCATAACACAGTTTATAAAGGCAATGTTCTACATTCTACCTTGGTGAGTAGCGTCTGGGGTCTTAAAAGCCTGTGAGCAGCCATCTAAGATACTCCACTGGTCTCATCCCTTTGGGAGCAAGGGAGAGTGAAGAGAACAGGATACAAGGAAAAGATTAGTCCAAAGGACTAATGGACCACAGCCACCAAGGCCTCCATCAGACTGAGTCCAGTACAGCTAGATGGTGCCTGACTATCACCACTGACTGCTCTGACCAGGATCATAACAGAGGGTTCTGGACAGAGATAGAGAAGGATGTAGAACAAAATTCTAAATTAAAAAAATAAATAAATAAAGACCAGATTTACTGGCCTAAAGGAGACTGGAGAAACCCCGAGAGTATGGCCCGCAGACACCCTTTTAGCTCAGTGGTGAAGTCACTTCCAAGGTTCACCGTTCAGCCGGGGATTGGACAGCCCCATAAAACCAAATGGGACTAATGAGGCACAGCAGTCCAGGGACAAGGACTAGAAGGCAGAAGGGGACAGGAAAGCTGGTGATAGGGAACCCAAGGTTGCGTAAGGATAGTGTTGATGTGTTGTGAGGTTGTTAACCACTGTCATAGGGCAACATGTGTACTAACTGTTTAATGAGAAACTATTTTGTTACGTAAACCTTCATCTAAAGTGAGAATAGCAGCACAACTGGAAAAGCGTAGTCGATGTCACTGAACTGTGCACGTAGAAATTTTTGAAATGGTTTCTCTTTGGTTATGTATATTTTCACCAAAAAAGAAAAAGGTCGAGAAGGGAGAGGGTTGACATGTTGTGTGTACTACTGTTTAATGAGAAACTATTTTGTTCTGTAAACCATCACCTTAAATACAATTAAAAAAAAAAGTTAGCAACACCAATAGTAGGACAAACCAATATCATGTGCTTCATAATACAAAGCACTGAAAAGGACACATTACTTTGATGGTTTTCCTGCCAAAAATGCATAACCTGAATCTAATCATGAGGAAACATTAGACAACCAAATAGAGGGACATTCTACAACATAACTGGCCTGTAGAGCTTAACAATGCCAAAGTCAAGACACTCACACACAAAAAGGCTAAAGAATTGTTCCAGACTAAAGGAGAATAAAGACACATGACAGCTAAAAACAAAGAGCGATTCTGGATTGGGTCCTGAAGAATTGACAATAATTGAATGAGGACTGTAGATTAGATAATAGTATTGTATCCGTGTTACACTTCCTATCTTTGGTCATTTTCATGTGGTTATATAAGATACCAGGGCAGTGGTGGTTCAGTGGTAGAATTTTTGCATTCCATGTGGGAGACCTGGTTCCATTCCCAGTCAATGCATCTTGAGCACAGCCACCACTTGTCTGTTTTGATGTTGCATGTTGCTGTAATGCTGAATAGGTTTCAGCAGAGCTTCCAGACTAAGACAGACAAGGAAGAAAGGCCTGGCAATATACTTCCAAAAATTAGCCAACGAAAATCCCACAGATCACAAAAGAATATTATTTAATAACATACTGGAAGATGACGTCACCCATTCCCTGGTTAGAAGGCAAAAATGAACCCAAGCATTGCCAGCAATCATGGAAATGACACAGAACCAGGCAGAGTTTTGTTCTATTGCACATGGAGTCACCATGAGTTGGAACCAACTTAAGGGCAACTAACAACAACATGTAAGAAATAGGAGGGGAGGGAGAAAAAAAAAAAAAGAAGCTACAATTAGAAATACCAGACGATCCAGAGATCCCACTCCTTGGAATATATCCTAGAGAAACAAATAGATATATGCACAACCATGTTCATTGCAGCACTGTTCATGACAACAAAAAGATGAAAACCTAGGTGCCTATCAGTGGATGAATGGAGAAAAAAATTATTGTATATTCACACAATGGAATACTATGCAATGATAAACAACTACAATGAATCTGTGAAACACCTTATAACATGGATGAATCTGGAAGGTATTATGCTGAGTGAAATTAGTGCCAAAAAAGGACAAATATTGTATGAGACCACTGTTGTAAGAACTCAATAAAAGTTTTAAACATGGAAGAAAACATTCTTTGATGGTTACAAGGGTGGGGATATGAAGAGGTGACTTCACTGACTAGATAGTAGACAAGAATTATCTTAGTTGAAGGGCAGAACAATACACACTACAGGGGAAGTCAGCACAACTGGACTAAAGCAAAAGCTAAGAAGTTTCCTGAATACAAGCAAGCACTTTGAGGGACAGAGTAGCATGGGTGGGGGTCTGGGGACCACAGTTTCAGGGGACATTTAGGTCAATTGGCATAACTAAGTTTATTAAGAAAATGTTCTGCTCCCCATTTTGGTGAATGGCATCTGGGGTCTTAAAAGTTAGTGACTGTCCACTAAGATGCATCAATTGGTCCCAACCCACCTGGAGCAAAAGAGAATGAAGAACACAAAAGACACAAGGAAAATATTAGCCCCCCAAAAAGGGCCACATAAACCAGAGACTCCATCAGCATCAGACCAGAAGAACTAGATGGTGCCCAGCTACCACCAGTGACCACCCTGACAGGGAGTACAACAGAGAGTCCCTCACGGAGGAGGAAAAAAGTGGGGTGCAGAACTCTAATTCTAGTAAAAATACAAGACTTAATGGTCTGACTGAGACTGGAGGGACCCTGGAAGACATGGCCCCTGGACTTTCTGTTAGCCCAGAACTGAAACCATTCCCTAAGACAACTCTTCAGACACAGATCACACTGGTCTATAAGACATAAAATGATACTTGTGAAGAGACTGCTTCTTAGCTCAAGTAGATAAATGAGACTAAATAGGCAACTCCTGTCTGGAGGCAAGATGAGAAGGCAAAAAAGGACAGGAGCTGGTTGAGTGGACATGGGAAATCTGGGGTGGAAAGGATGAGTGTGCTGTCACATTATAGGGAGAGCAACTAGGGTCACATAACCATGTGCGTATAAATTTTTGTATGAGAGACTAACTTGAAGTGTAAACTTTCACTTAAAACACAATTAAAAGAGTTTAAATATGATCATAGAAGAGAATGCTCAAATAATTCATGATAACAGAACTATCAATCATTATTAAAATTTCCAAGGCCACTTGCAAACATCCGAAAATGTCGATATTTATAGCATAAATGAACAGCTATAAATGTCAGTGTCAATCCAAATTTTTCAAAATAGAAGATAATAGATTCCTATTCTTAGATATTAAAAGATTACTTAAAAGTTACTATATACTAAAACATCACCAATAGAATTTGAAATAAATGAAAAAGCTAAAGAAAATGGCAGTAATCATTAAATTTTTTAAATAATATTTTATTGTGTTTTTGGTGAAATTTTATACAGCAAATTAAACCCTTTGCCATCAAGTTGATTCCAACTCATAGTGACCCTATAATGCAATTTTTGTGCAAATTGTTCCAGGCCAATGGTTACAATTTTTACAATGTGTCTGCATTCTCATTATTTCCATTCTGTTTGTTCTGTTTCCATTGATCTAGCTTCCCTTCCCTCGCCTTCTCATCTTTGCTTTTGGGTAAATGTTAACCAGTTGGTCTTGTATAGTTCATTGTTTAAGTGAGGACATTACTTGTGGGTGATACCATTTATTTTATAAGCCAATCTATTATTCGGCTGAAAGGTGACCTGCAGAAACAGCTTCAATTCCAAGTTCAAAACGTATCTTAGGGAGATAGTCTTGGGAGTTCCTTGTGTCTCTAACAGTCCAACAGGCCTGGTATTTTTTAGTAATTTGAGTTTTGTTCTACATTTTTCTCTAATTCTATCTGGGAACTTCTGTTGTGTCCCTGGTCAGAAATATCAGTAGTGGCAAACAGGCACCATCTAGTTCTTCTGGTTTCAGGCTACTTTCTTCTTTGAGCCTTTGATATCCTTTATACTTTTTTTCTCCATACCAGTAGGGACCAACAGGTGTATTTTAGACGGCCACTTGAAAGCTTTTAAGAGCCTACATGCTATTCACCAAACTAGAATGTAGAACATTATCTTTGTGAATTATGTTATGCCAATTGACTAAGTTGTCCCTCAAGACAAGGGTCCCAAGCCTTTTAACACAGTAAACCATTTCACCACCAGGGCTCCTTAATACATAGGTACATATTAGTAACATATTCTAAATATATTCTAAAACATCAATTGGTAGGTATCTTGATACCTCCAAATACATATTTTTTTAACTCTCGTTGGTCACATGAAAAGCACTCCTAGTAACCTGGCCTCATGTGAATCAGCCTTGCAAACCTTGGACACACCACATTCTCCACATTTGTATGTAACAATATGAGAACTCTAATTGACAGAGATATTAAATTTCTCTTCCTAGTGCCACTAACCACAAATGGTTAAGTGTTAGGTGGTTTGAACCCACCCAGGAGTGCCTCAGAAGACAGGCCTGGCAATCTGCTTATAAAAGGTCACAGCCTTGAAAACCTTATGGAACAGTTCTATTCTGCACACATTGGGTCACCAGAGCCAACTCGATGGCAGCTAACAACTACAACAACAGTGCCACTATCAGTAATCCCAAATTGAAGAGACTATAATCCTCTCATCCCTCTTTGGAAATAAGGTCAAACTTGTTAAAGAAAATTTTGTTCTCAGGTGTTGTCGTTTTTAGGTGCCATCAAGTCGGTTCCGACTCATAGCAACCCTACATAAAACAGAATGAAACACTTCCCGGTCCTGTGCCATTCTCACAATTGTTGCTATGTTTGAGCCCATTGTTGCAGCCATCTCGATGAGGGTCTTCCGCTTTTTTGCTGATTCTCTATTTTACCAAGCATAATGTCCTTCTCCAGGGGCTGGTCCCTCCTGTTAACATGTCCAAAGTATGTGAGGCAAGTCTCACCATCCTCCCTTCCAAGGAGCATTCTGGCTGTAATTCTTCCAGGATAGATTTGTTCATTCTTCTGGCAGTTCATGGTATATTCAATATTCTTCACCAACACAATAATTCAAAGACATCAATTCTTCTTTGGTCTTCCTTATTCGTTGTCCAGCATTTGCATGTGTATGAGGTGATTGAAAATACAATGGCCTGGGTCAGGTGCACCTTAGTCCTCAAAGTGACATCTTTGCTTTTTAACACTTTAAAAAGGTCTTTTGCAGCAGATTTGCCCAATGCAATGCGTCGTTTGATTTCTTGACTGCTGCTTCCATGGGTGTTGATTGTGGATTCAAGTGAAGTGAAATCCTTGACAACTTCAATCTTTTCTCTGTTGATCTTGATGCTGTTTATTGGTTCAGTTGTGAGGATTTTTGTTTTATGTTGAGGTGTAATCCATACAGAAGGCTGTAGTCTTTGATCTTCATCAGTCAAGTGCTTCAAGTCCTCTTCATTTGCAGTAAGTGTTTCTAGGTAGGTTGTTTTAAATAAAGCAATGGGGAGCTATGTTCCAGTAATACAGTGGAACTACAACTTTGAACTCAAAATAAAGGACATGTATCCTTCAGCAATTTACATCTTTGATTTCATGTACTTCATTTGTAAAAGAAAAATAAAGCATTAACTCACAGGTTGGTTATATGCTTAAATGAGACAATGTATGTAAAGAATCTTGCATATGCACAAAGGTTCACTGAAATCTTAAGCCTATATTCTAAATACTTTAAGTCTTCCACACAGGTGGCCTATAACAGGTATTTAATATTTATTGCCATTTCCCACAATATATGTAGATGTATCTTTCAGTGTTGGCATAAGACAGAACCTCCAATAGTGTGGTAATATTATGAACGACATTGTTATCTGACACATTAATAAAATAACCTACAAATTCTTACTTTTATGAAGTTAAATTTTGATTTTATTTTAATTATAGATGAAAAGCAACACAACGACATTTTATACCAATTTATCCCACTCACAAGTATTTGTTTCCCCACCAAATATGAGTATAATGGTACAACCCAACCAACCCATTGCCATCGAGTTGATTATGACTCATAGTGACCCTATGACAGAGTAGAACTTCCCCATAGGGTTTCCAAGGAGCGCCTGGTGGATTTGAACTGCCAGTCTTTTGGTTAGCAGCCATAGCTCTTAACCACTATGCCACCAGCATATGCACATTGGTAACAATATTAATCAACAAGATATTAGATTGACCTCATATGACCTACACATTAACTTAAAATACTAACAGAAACTGTTTATTCAAGCATTACTGATACATGCATTTTGATTTTGAAAAAGATGTATTCTAGTATCTACTGCTTGTAGCAAAAGAATGATCCTGACTTGAATGGCTAATTCGTAGTAGCAGCCATTAGGATATTAATGTCAGCCAGAAGAAGAAACATAATAGACTTGGGGAGGAAATAAAGGACAGAAAGTGTATCCTGTGAATTACTCCAGCTCTAGAGATTTGATTGGGTCTCACAGCCTACACAGTGTTATGAGCATCTCAAAGTAATATATCTGAGTGCAGTTATCTTAGGGAAAACAGGACACAGTTAATGAATTATTTTGTTAATTATTCTGTATGATTTATATTTAACAGTTTCTCTAATCATTAACAAGTGGCTTTTCGACACCACACAATTTGTTTCTGTCATCATTTGTATATTTATTGAATTCAGCCCTTAACGATTGCACCACTAGGGCTCCATTGTTACTATGCTGAGTAGTAATTATTGAATGTTACGGTTCTGAGTGCTTGGTTACTATTGGCTCATTTAATTCTCATGATCTGATATAAGTCCATGAATTAGACACCACATATGAGGAAAATGAGTAGACAACATTTCAGTAACATGCCCAAGGGCACACAAGTAGTAAGTGATGGAAGTTTTTAATCCACTGCAGTGTAAGGCCTGAAAGTGTAAAGTGCTACCTTGACATCTGGTAAAACAGGAGGTCCTCAAATGGCCTAACCACAAGTTACCCTCCTCCCCCGCTCCCTTGGATAAGATTCCCTAGTTAATCAATCCTCCTTATCACAGGTACCAAGTGTAGTGCCTGCTTATCCTTGAGTAGCAGGCTTTAGTTCCCTGCCATTTCACAGAATTATTCAAATTAGTATATTATATTCTCCAATCCGAACCAGGGATCACCCCACCCTCTTATTACTACAAAGTTTGCCTCCCAGAGCCTCTGCTTGCTCATTCTGTTGCTGAATGCAACCCCCCTGCAGCCCTACATGGCATGCTCTGTCTTCCTCACCTGGAGTGTGAGTATATGTGACTGATAAACTGCTGTCATTCTCATCTGTCCAGTATCAGGTGTTCTAGTTTCAACCATCCTCATAAAGGATTCCCTAGGGTGGGAATCCCTTCCTCACCAAAGGGGTAAAGAGGAGAGAAACAGAATGCCCACAAACCACAGTCTTCATCATTATGGTCCCATGAGACCTCTGCAACGGATCTAATTCTAAACCACAATGCTTCTAGGTCTTTAATATGTATACGTATCACCTAGGGATCTTGTTACAATGCAGATTCTACTTCAGCAGATTCAGGGGGAGTCTAGGATTCTGTAGGTCTAACAAGCTCTCAGGTGGTGCTGATACTGCTGATTCATGGACCACTTTTTTAATAGCAAGACACCAGATCATTGCATTTGCAGACTATATCACCAGAAACCAAAGGAACATTTTGAGGGCAAGTTGGTTCATGCAAGGTTCGGTGGTAACAACTAAGATATCTGGATATCTCAGAATTGCAATGAGATGAGTTTTATCTGGGCTTTGTTACCCAATATTCAGAAATTGAGCTGATGAACCCGATTATAAAATGTGACAGTGTCTAATGATTAACAGTGATTTATTATCTATAATGCAATTCTTCTTAAATATTGGCTAATTTGGTCTTCACAACAGGCCTAAGAGGTGATGGAGTACAATCATTGTGTTTGAGGGGAGAGACCCAAGGCAAGTGACTACTTCACGGAGCTGTAAAGCAGCAGTGCCAAGGCATGGATCCAGGTCTCCCACCCTATACCTAAACCCTTTTCTTCTCTTCCATCAGCTGACCTTGATGTTAGGCTATGTTTCATTAATTGACTAACACTAAATAGATGCAGAACAATGCTAGTTCTGAAATAGCTAAGACAGCCAAAATATGATTTGGCTTTAAATACTCAGATAATAACAAGACCAAAGTGATTTGAAAGTATTAAGGGTGATTTTCAAGTGTTACTATATTCATATGAACTTGTCTGAATGTAAACGACTTAGATGCTTATGTAAAGTTATTGTGCTGCTAAAATTAAAGTTTAACTTGTTTTCTGAGTCCTTTCCACTTCTCTGTCCCACGGTCACCTATGATGTGAGAATTGTATCATTTACTTCCCATACTCTGTAGGGGTTTTTTTTTTTGGTAGCTGGCAGGAGATTGGTTATTTTACCTCTTCTTTATGTTTTAAAGGAGTGGAAAATGTTAGAAAGACTGTCTTCTTCATATACAGATGTTATAAAATTATATGAAATCAAACTCAGAACTAAGAGTTGATCTCTAAATGTCAAGGATATTTATAATCCTTAGCGGGCTAACATTTTCATAGAAAAATCCCTTTACATTACTGTGGAGACAAAGAAATCAAGATAAATCAAGAAATGCTGTCGGTCACCAGGAAAGGAAAATACCAAAATCTCCATGTGTAAAAACACCTCAGAATAGACAGCAAACATGTTTATCAAGACTAGACCTTCTTAATATTATTTAAGGTTTATAATTTTTTTTTGAAAATTGACAGAAAGAAAATACCTCTGCTCTTGAAAGAAATGGTTTAATGACATCTCATTATTACTGTGTGATTGCAGCTTGATTTCTGGCATTAAGTTTTGAAAATCATGAGTTTTCTCCAAGTGTACACTTACCTCTAAAACTAAGAAACCAAAACTGAACCAATTGCGATCAAGTCGATTCCAACTCATGGTGACCCATTGTGTTTCAGAGGTTTTCAGTAGCTGTGATCTTTTGGAACCCACCTCTGGGTGTATTTAAACCAACCTTTTGGCTAATAGCCGAGTGCTTATCCATTTGCACCACCCGAGCCTTGGTCTATTCTGTGCTATACTAACACTTTAAATTCCACTAAATCGTCACGTTATAATGAATAAACTGTGGGAGTTTTCCATGAGAGCTGAAAACTATGGTGCCCCAATCATGCTAAACAACAATCCCTATAACTCCTTTACTACGTGATAGCAATTGGAGAGCTCTCTGTCTGCAAATTGTAATGATGGGTGTACTAGAATGACCAACTTTGCCCCAGGACAGACTTAATCACTTCATATTAGTAAAGGAAAGGAACTGTCACAATGTCTGGCTAATAAAATGAGTTCAGGTAGAGAACCATCAATTACTAATAGTTTTCTCCTATTATTAATTTTTACTGGTGTCTATTTCAAAAGGTATAGATAGCACGGGCATGAATGAGCAGATAGGACTTTTGCCTCTCTCTCATTTCTTACTGATCACTCCTTCAGATCACCTTGTACTTCTGTCTTCAGTTCCTCCTCAAAAGCACAAAGTTCCTCCCAGCTCTGAGCTTTCAGATCCATGATTCCTTTTGTCTATGGTAAATGTCAACAGCTTCAATCTCAGGTTGCCTTGTGATATGCTTTCATGGTGGTACATTTCCTTCATAATGGTTATAGTGACTAATTTGCCTAACTCTTCATTTAAGTTCTGTCTTCTCTAATAAACTGTAAGCAACACGAGAGTAGGGATTTTGCCTATTCACCATTGTATCCCTAATACTATTCACAGTGCTTGGCACCCGGTGGCTCAATAGATATATGTTGAATAAGGATTTATGAACTAGACTGCAAACTCTTTGAGTTGTTGCTCACGTTTTTATCCTTTACAAGGACTAGTGGCTAATGTTTTGTACCTATGGGGGCAACTAATGTGTGTTGAACTTCTGAATTAATTTAAAAACAGAATTGTTTATCGCAATAAATTGAGTATTGTCCATATGGGATTGTGAAGAAATCCAATCCTAAATGAAAGGATAACTTTAACGAGAGCATAGTTAAGTTTGACCTAGTGATTATTTGGTCAGTATAAGGAGGGCGATTCTTGGTTTCCTCTTACATACATATATTAGAAACTCTTGGATGGCCAATTTTAGACTGCTTTACTATAGATCACTCAGAAATGCATCTTGTAGAAAGTAATGAGCTCTTAGAGTATAATTTAATGTTCGGTTATTCACTGCTATAATTTGGAGTGTGTGGTGCAATTTCAAAATTCCTGCAATGTGTCAGTTTTATTTCTCCTTCTGTTCATTCTGCTGGCCACTGAAGTAGTGCTGATTGGTTTTCTGATATTTAAATGAGAAACAAGAAGCAGGGTACTTTCAGTTAATATTTTAATTACTTCTTTTTTTTTTTTTTTTTAATTTAACAGCTTAAGCTTACCACCTCAAAAGATGTCATACATGGAGATATATCAGTAAAATTCAACATCCAGGTAAGACATCACTGCTACAGTCTTCTCTTCAACGATTCAATACTAAGCTGTGATTCAAACTATACTTAGTTTGTCACAAGAGGTAATTTTTGAGAAGGCATGTTCAAACTTTTTCATATATGAATATTCCAGGAATATGCTATGTATGGAACATTTTATCAAATTATGAAACTTAAGTTCCTAGAAAGAAATGCATCCTTGCCTCCTAAAAATGTTTGAACCAAAGGTATTATTTTGAATGATGTATTCTCTGTGGGTGACTGTTTAAACTTCATTAAAAACCAACTCACACAGGTTCACACACATTTTTGTTTTACTCTCCTTTACAAGGAAGACAAACTGGGAAATATATAAAATAGGATATTCCACCACCGAAAGGCCAATCTTAAAAAAAAAAAAATCCATTCTGCAAAAACTAGTTTTATGGTTCCTCTGAACTTATGACAAGGAATATATACAGGAACAGGGCTTCAAAATCTAAGCAATGTTCCATTGTTTGCAGTTACCTTGGATTTTAACTAGATGTACAAGTTGACTTCTGACCATGGGGAATCCTCTCCATGCATGGATTATGGAATGTTGAGGCCATGGCAGATAACCAGTTCCACAGAAGCAACTCCATGTTCTTCTGAGGAAGATCCATAGCACTGTGGAACAAGGAATATAAATGAGCGATGCCACAAGAGACTGCAGATGGGGTTACCAAAATACAACCCTCAAAAATGAACTCTGAAGGTGCAAAATCTACAAGGAAAAATAGCTTTTTTAAAAATAGGCATTTTAAAATGGCTTCAGTTACAATGTCAAAAGCAATGGAGGACATTCACTAGCCATGGCATATATTTCTTAAACATTTGCCAGTCAAAAGATCTGTTGATTGCAAGCACAATATGTAGGTAAGGCATATCTTTGTTACAAAAACATTTTTTCAGCATTGCCACAATTTAAAAAAACAAAACAAAACAAAACAAAACCTCGTGTCTAGAGTAGAAAATACCAAAAGCAAATATTGAAATTGTATTTAGTAATAAAATAGTTGGCCTTTAATTATTTCCAATTTAATTGTATTTGATTTAATATAAACCTCTCGACCACCCATAGTCATACACAAAACACACCAAGTTTTGAACATTTTATAATAGCCAAAGAAGGGGCTTACATACGTTTATTAATGGAACTCACTTTTGAATTAGTTTTTAATAAATTGCTAATCCATTTTAGCCTCAATTCAGTCCCATTTCATTCCTCAATCTCTTTCCTGATGTCTAGCAGTTAATGTTCTGTACCATGAGGAGAGTTTCCTGTGCTACTTTGGGATTTATCTGCTTTGGGCTGAAATAATTACAGTTTATAAAGTTCTCGCTCTCTTCTTCAGACCCTACTAGGATTGATAAAGGCATTTCCAGAGGCAAATGGTTCTCTTCCTCTCTCTGGTCATCCTCCTCCATCCCCTCCTCTTCCTCTATCTTCTCCTCTTCTTCCTCTTCCTCCCCCTCCTCCTCCTCGTTGTCAGCTTCTTCGACCTCTTCACCATCGGTCTCCTCTTCCTCTCCATCCTCGACCTCCTCCTCTCCATCCTCACCATCCTCTTCTTCATCTTCTCCATCCTCCTCTTCATCCTCTCCATCCTCACCCTCCACCTCTTCATCCTCCTCTTCGCTCTCCTTCCCCTCACACACTTCCTCCTCATCATCGTTTTTCTCTTCTTCCTCTTCCTCCACCTGCTGCAAGGTAGACGACTGGTTTTCCTCCTCGGAGGAGGGCCTGAACACCAGAGAAGGATTCTCCACAAAGCTGTACAAAATTTCCTGCAGCTCCGCGTCTTCCTCGCCGACGCTGGGTGGCGCGTTGTCTCCAAACGAGGCCGCTGGGGAGGCTGGGCCGCCCGCCTGAACCTGCTGTGCCCGCAGCGCCTCCTGCTGGCGCTCCAGTTTCTCCTGCTGCCGCATGTCCTCGTAGATCTGGTTCATGATGAACTGGGTGGTGTTACGCGGCGCGCGCATGCCGGGAGCCCGCCACCCATACAGGTTGACTGGCCGCAGCAGCATGCTCAGATCCACAGGCGGGCTCCTCGGGCAGGAGCGGCGAGGGTGGCGGCGTAGGCCGCGGCCCCTGCGGCCCCATCTCCTCTTCCTGCCAGAAGGCCTCGTCCAGCGGGGATTCCGGGGTCCGCACCAACAGGAGCAGCAGCAAAGGCAGAGCGGGTGCAGTCCATACACCCGGATCATTTGCACCCGACCAGGGGCCTTCCAGAATCCCGCTGGGGGCAGGTGCCAGGGTCCTCCCCATTGCCCCTGGTTGGAGTACACGGCCCAATAGGGCTCTCGGGGTGGTTGGAACCAAGAGCCCGGGCCGCGCTGTTGCTTCGGCTGTTTCCTTGGGGGCTCATATTCGGCCTTGGGGCCATAACGGTGTCGCCGCTTGTAAATCGGTGCGCCCCTGCGCCTTCGGTGGCATGAGGACCAGTTGCGTAACCGGGCCGAGGATGCCCAGCCCCGGCCCAGGTTAAGAGGGTCCTCCCTTTTGTTGAGGGTCTGGGTCATGGTTCAGGGACCCCTGAAAGGTCTAAACGGTAATGTCCTAGAAGCTGTCGTCAAGTTCGGCCAGATCCGACGGTCTGGAGACTCCTGTCACCTATGTCTTTCCGCTCAGCGCAACGTGCCTGCCACTAGGATCACGTCTTTCTCTCCAGGAGGCCCCTCCTCTTTTCCGCTCTTTCGTCGCAATCTCTTGTCCTTCGCACCAGGGTTGTCTTGCCCAGGTGGGTTGAGTGGGACTGGGGCTGGGTAAGGATGGTGGGGGAGGAAAGTGTTGGTGGACAACACGCAGTGAGACCCGCTCCCAGATCCCACACACGCCCGCCTCAGAGGAGGCGCGGGTTGGGGACTAGGGAGGCAGGGGTTACGCGTTACCTTGGGGCTCCCTCTCAAACCAGGTGCTTCACGGTGACCATCCTGGCCGGAATGAGGTGGTGCGGGGGTCACGGCAGCCTTTAAATACCGGCCAGGGGCCCCCCGCGTGCCCACCGCGTCTTTGGTTGCCTCGGGCGACAGCCAATGGGATTCCAGGTCGTTCTCCCTATGCCTGGAGGCGGGTTCTGGCCCGGAACAAGGTGCCCCGTGAACGTTCTTACAGGGCTTGTGACGCAGGTTTTGAAGGAGGGGAAGTGGGGCCAAGGCTGAGATTTGCACTGCTAAACTCTGCTGCCCAACTTGGCAACGCTTAAGGCAGTTTACTTGGACTCTACCACTCCTACCCTGAGGTGAGGGGATACAGAAGACGAGGGGTCTTCAGCTGAACTAAGTGTGTTGGGGAGGAGGATTTAGGTATTGAAAAAATGTATATCCTACACCTTTGAGCAGCTGAGGGGATGAAAAGAAAGCTTCTAGAGTCAGAAAACTTGAGCTCCACTCCTTACCTTATGGTCCATGCCCCTCTTAACTCCTGGTAACTGCAATTCATTATATATAATGCAAGGATCTCTAACAGTTACTGCTTCTGCTTACTGTATAGCTTAGGGCGGCTCATGACATGTTACCTTCGCATCTGCCCTGTAATGTTACGTATCAACTTGGCTAGGCCATGGTACTCTGTATTTTCTAATTATCCTACCTTTTATGATCTGATGTAAATTATCCTCCATTTTTTGAGATAATGTAATCACCTCCATAATGTGATGGGATGTGATCAGCCAATCAGTTGTAAGGGGAGTTTCCCCTTTGGATGTGGCCTGCACCCTATATATATATATATATATATATATATATATATATATATATATATATATATATATATATATATATATATATATATATATATATATAGACATTCTGGCAAAGCTTGCTTGCTCTGGATCCTGTTTCTGACTTGTCATCATCTGACTCCAGTTCTTGGGACTAGAGCCAGCAGCCTGTCTCCTGATCTTCCAAATTTGAGATTTGCAGGCTTCCATAGCCCTGTGAGCTAGCAGCCAGCTGTCTGACCTGCCTATTCTGGGTTTGTCAGTCCCCGCAGCCACATGAGTCAGGAGAAACCTCCAGCCAACAATTGACCCATGGACTATGGAAACTTGCCAACATCCACAACAGTGTTAGCTATTTCCTTGAGATACTTCTTTCTCTCTTGCTCTCTCTCTCTCTCTCTCTACACACACACACACACACACACACACACACACACACACACACACATTCTCTGTCAGCCTCATGCTCCTTACCATAACATGAGTATAATAATAGTACCTAGTGCATAGGTAGGAGCTCTGACAGTGCAGTGGTTAAGAATGCGGCTGCTAACTGAAAGGTTAGCAGTTCAAACCCACCAGCTGCTCCAAGGGAGAAAGATGGGGCAATCTGATTCTGTAAAGATTACAGCCTTGGAAACGCTGGTTTTACTTCTCTAGAGAACCCAGCCTAAGACATATAGTGTTACTACCTTTCACAGATTGGGGAACTGAGAGGTTAAATTGCCCAGGGTTGTACAGTTAATACCTTTCAGGCTAGGATTTAAATCTAGGCCTATTAGAACCCAGAGCCCAAATTCCTATGGACATTGCTATACCCACCCACCTTGAGCAGGACTCTTGTGATGATAAAGCAAATACTTATGGAAAGCACTTTGAAAACTGTAATATACCATACAAATTTCTGCTGATTAAACAAACATTATTATTACCAGTATGTATACCATGGGTTTGTACTTGAGAATACAAATATTCTGACTATGACTTTCCTTGTATTTCTTCACTGCCCATCATACAGCACATACACTGGGAACCTCTGTAGTATTGTGGATAAGAATATAAATAAGAATAAATAGGCATGGTTCAACTTTAACATACTGATTATTATCCTTGGGAGCCCTGGTGGTGCAATAGTTAAGAGCTATAGCTGGTAACCAAAAGGTCGGCAGTTGGAATCCACCAGCTGCTCCTTGGAAACCCTATGGGACAGTTCTACTCTGTCCTATAGGGTCACTATGAGTCAGAATTGACTCCACGGCAACAGGTTTGGTTTTCTTGTCCCACTTTGTAGAAACATCAATTTAGTCCTTCCAGATTTGATCCTAGAGAAAACCATCCCAGAGTATATTCCTTTATTACTTTCCTGCAGTAGGCAGAATTGTGCAAAATGGAACAGGGTTGAACTGCCCCCACTGCCTGCTGGGAGCCTGAGCTATACAAGCTTCCATTAAATGACAGAGAAGCAAAATGTGCAAAAGCCCTGAAGTTTGCAAAGGTCATTTATTCATTCCTGGTTGAAAATTGAGAATACTATGGAGGTTCTTGGATCGGGACTCCAACCATTGCCTTGGGACCTGTAGATTCCACAGGCTTCATTCAGTTTCGTTTGCTCCGTGGTTTGCTGAAGACAAGACTGCCTGACTCAAAGTGAGTTACGCTGACACTTTAGCCTCCAGTGTGCCTTTTTGTGATTCTAGATGTAGAATCACACATCTGGCAGTTATCTTCCCCCTGCTTTGCTTAACTCAAAATTGAATGATGATATTCTAGATGTTTTTTTCTCAGGGCTTATGTGGCAGAAGATACTGCGTTTTGATGGAAAGCTTTAGAAATGACCAAGTTGCTCTAGTGGAATTTCTATCAGTTTCTTCTTTGTTTTAGAAAGATGACTAACTCATTTTACAGATAATTAAGACCACTATTTTTTGATGTCCAAATAATATTGATTTTATAAACTTTTTACACGGTGAGACATACATCTTTCACATTCATTATTTCTACTAAAAAAAACATTAACTTAGTATTGTCTTTTCCATTCTTTGTCTACTTAAAAGAAGCAGCAAGTTATGATGTATGATTTTTAGCTTTTTCTATAGATGATATTAGGATGCAAATTTTTCCTGTACTGGTAAACCACCCAAGAAGATTACCACCTGCATATGTTAAATGCAATATTTGGTATCCAATTAAGGGGTTTTAAAGACACCTTTTTTTTAATCCACACATAGGCTTTAAATCTTGCAAAATGGAATATTCTAATCGAGCATTAAAATACAACGTACTTACCATGTTGTTATATGTTGTTTTAGTTTCTGTGTAACAAATTACCACAAACTTAGTGACTTAAAACAAAACACATTTATTATCTCAGAGTTTTCAGATGTCAGGGGTCCAAGAATGCTTAACTAGGTCCTCTGCTCAGGATCTCACCAAGTGTCAGTCAAATTGGGTTTTCATCTAAAGACTCAATTTGGGAAAAATCAACTCCCAAGATTATTCATATTATTGGTAAAATTCATTTCTTTCTTTGTGATTGTATGACTGAAGGCCCCACCTTTCTGCTGCTATTGGCTGGAGACCACCTTCAGGTCTTACAGGCCACCCACAGGTGATAGAGACCACAAGTTGTTCCTTAGAGACTGCCCACAATTCCTAGTGGCTGCCCACAATTCTTTGCCACATGAGTATCCTCAACATGGCTGCTCCCTTTATCAAGTCAGCAAGGAGAATCTCCCTAGTGCATGCTAGCAAGATGGATATGTATGTGTGAGTGACTGCATCCATATATATGTGTATTAATATACAGTATATACATTTATATATAATGTAATCATGAGCTTGACATTTGTCATATCCCATCATCTTTACATATATTTTATTGGTTACAAGTTAAGTAACAGGTCCCACCAGAAGGCATGCCCCCTGAGTCTGTTTGCCACAGAT
The DNA here is from genome assembly GCA_030035585.1 of Dugong dugon. Classification (NCBI taxonomy): domain Eukaryota; kingdom Metazoa; phylum Chordata; class Mammalia; order Sirenia; family Dugongidae; genus Dugong; species Dugong dugon. The sequence continues at coordinate 52,006,189 of CM057465.1, forward strand.
ATCAAGTAAATTTGGTAAAAAATGTCCATCATATTAACTAGTTACGATTTTATTTGGGGAATTTTCATATTGTTGGCATTTTGAAATTACAATAAATGCTGTAATGATGACATAGAAATAGTTATGCCATGAATTTTGTTGTGTAATGGCATTGTGTTGTTAAGTTGAAAAACATACTACAATCTCGGTGTTATTTTTGGTGCATTTTTATGGCTTGAAGAGAATGAATTCCAACACTAGATGGCAGTAGTAGTTCACTCAATATTCAGCCAGCAAGCGTTCCTATACGAAACAAACTGAGTAGATACTTCATTTTTGTATTTTATAGAGATCACCATTTTAAAACGAATAAGGTTGTCAATATTACCCTATGTTTTAGTGCAGTGAAATTAAGTGCATTAATTAGATTTTAATATGTTTTGGAATGACATTTGGAAAACAAACCTTAGCTAATTAAACTTGTGAATAAAATTTTTTGGAGAGAAGTTGATATATTTGGACAGAAAAATGGAATCTACATTTTTTACCTAATAATGTGCTATGGGATACAATGTAAAATATATATATAGAACACATGTTATACACTCTCAAAAACTTGTCTTTTTCATCCTGGAAATACTCGTGTACATTAATATAAAACAAAAAAGGTAGGCATCACCTAGTGGTCAAAGAGGCTAAGTATAAGGTATTAAACCTTTCTAGCTGTTCAAAGGTAAGGTAAAGTGACTCAAAATTATCCACTGCTTTCTCTTGATAATTTGGGAAGTTGTGGGGTTAGTCTGCAAATTTGTGAGGTTTTTATGGACCTGGGCATGTTCATTTCTAAGTCTTCAAATCATATAAGCAAATTATGAAAAGAGTGTTAACTTGGTGTTGAGACTACTACAAAGATAATGTTTCTACAAATTTAAAGAGAAGGAAGCACGTGAATTTGAAACTCATAATAGTACTGTGGAGGTGCCACTTGCTATCACTTTTTGAAAATTTTATTAATCCTATAGCAGCTTGGGGTTCTCAGAGAATTAATGCAACGTATTGTTTCATGACATTTGAAAAAAACCTGTACTCAGTCATGATTGGATAGGAATTGTTATTCATGGAAATATTTGCTTATAAATAATTTTATAAATGTAATATATCCTGAGGCAATTTTTTTTCTTGGTAAATTACCTGTAATATTTATAAAAAAAAAAAAACAACAAACCTGTGTAGAAACTAAATAGGAAAAAAAAAATAGATCATTTAAAATATATATTTAATCAAGGATCAGTTTTAGAACTAGAGCTTTAATTAAGAATGTAAGGTGCTGGAAATGTCACGTAAATATGATACTTTTAGAAGGATTGCTAAAATAGTTTTTTCATGTTTTCAGAATTATAGTATGCATTTTGTCCTTCTAGAGTTTATGGGGAATTACATCTGCACAGTACCCTTGTGAGTGTTGTTATTACGTGCTGTTGAGTGGATTCCAACTCATAGTGACCCCACATACAACAGAACAAATAACTTCCTGGTCCTGCGACATCATCACAATCTTTGCTGTGCTTGAGCCCACTGTTGCAACCACTGTGGCAATCCATCCCCTTGAGGGTCTTCCTGTTTATCAGTGACACCGTACTTTACCAAGCAGGATGTCCTTGTGAGAAGGCGGTTATAATGCCTTGAAAATGTTGATTGGCTCTATAATGTTTTGTATAATGATGCCTTTCCTTTGCACCCCAGACTTTTATTTTATTATTTTTTTTCTACAAACAAAAGTGATTTTATAATGATGGTGAATTGACAAGGCTGTGAGAACAGACAGGCTGTCTATGCCATTTATTAGATCTGAGTTCATTAATAATGTTCCTGCTGGTAGGATCTCATTTTGACTTTCATGGACCCCTTCCTCCATAAAAATATAGTTTATGACTGTGTTGCTATAAAGATGAATATAATCCAGCCTAGATTCATTATTACATATTTTTTATTATTATTATATTTTTAATTGTTATTTTAAAAGAAATTAAACCATTTTCATGGACCTCTAAAAATATTCTGGGCCCCAGGCACTGTGCCTACTCTGCTTAAATAAGTCAACTCTGCCTGCAAGAGTCTCATTTTACCCCCATGGCCCTAAGCTGCTTAGTCCATCTTTCTGTTGATCTTCCAGAAGCCAGGTATCTGGGGGACTACTCTGGATCCCAGAAGTGTCTCCTCTATCATGGCTAGAAGGCCCAAGGCCATTTGGAGGTCACCATGGCATACAAAAAGATAATGTTGAGCTTGGCATCTCTGTCCAGTCTATATACCATTTTGTTGCATTACAAAACAGGAAAAAGGCAGGTCAGTGGTATTAGAGGCAGAACAGTGGGGTGAAACAGGACAGGATTTTGGAGTCAGTCGTTAATCCAGGACAAATTATTTAAGCTCTCTCTGTGATCTGTAACTTAGAATAGTTATTACTATCCTCAAAAGTTGTGAATTAATTTATGCACAACACCTTGGTAGAGTTCCTGGCACATAGATTGTGCCCAAGAATTGGTTTCTATTATAATTAATGTGTGTATATGTGCACTAACTTTAAAACAACATTTAGTATGCCTCAAAATCAAACTTTAGACCTACAAGTGATTTTCTGACAATACCCACTGAGATACACTCTCTTGTATTTAAGCATATTCCAGTTTATAGCAAATTGTTTACTGTAGCTGTTAATACTTTCAATTAACTTCACTTTGTGGAAAGTTGCCATAATAGCTCTATGGCCATTTTAAGAACTGCCAATATGTCTATCAGCAGTGTTAATTATTTAACCTCATTAAAATGCATATAAGATTTGATCTAGCCCCGACAAATATTTTTTCATCATAATAATTCCCCCAATATTTCCCACAAATGCAAGCAAAAGTAACACTAGAAGATATTTTTGACTAAAAATATGTTTATATTATATGTTAAAATAACTGAATTTTGCTAAGTATCATTGCAACCATTGCAATTATTCTTCTTAATCTATGACAAGGAATCAAAACCATATCTTTCATTTAGTTCCACCATTGACATATCAAAACTAGAAAAGTCAGTGGCACTATCTCTTTGTCAGTCTGGAGACATAACCAGAGATTTAACTGTTCCACTTCGGAAATATGATACTAAAATGACTTCATAAAACTTTACTCATGTTTTCTTATTATTACCACTGCCACCACCAACATTTTTTATGTGTTTCTGGGAACATTTAAGGGTAGAGAAGAAAGGCCATACTCTATGGTGAGTCAACATTTGCTTAATACTGCTAGGATTTGGAGATTGTGGTAGGCAGAATTTAAAATGTGAGTCCCAAAGATTCCTGTCCTCTGGTTATTCAACTAAACACTAACATTGGTTGTTGTTGTTGTTAGGAGCCATCCAGTCGGTTCCAACTCAGACCGTATGTACAACAGAACAAAACACTGCCTGGTACTGCGCCATCCTCTCGATCATTGTTGTGTTTGAGTCCATTGTTGCCACCACTGTGTCAATCCATCTTGTTGAGACTTCTTCTTTTTCACTGACCCTCTACCAGGCATGATGTCCTTCTCCAGGGACTGGTCCTTTCTGATAACATGTCCCCTTCTGATAACATGTCCAAAGTATGTGAGACAAAGTCTCACTATTCTTGCTTCTAAGGAGCATTCTGGCTGTACTTCTTGCAAGACAAATTTGTTCATTCATTTGGCAGTCCATGGTATATTCAGTATTTTTCATCAACACCACAATTCAAAGGCATCATCTCTTCTTTGGTCTCCCTCATTTATTATCCCACTTTCACATGCATATGAAGCAATTGAAAATACCATGGCTTGGGTCAGGCGCACCTTAGTCTTCAAGGTGACATCTTCGCTTTTTAACACTTTAAAGAAGTCTTTTGCAGCAGATTTGCCCAAATGCAATGCGTCTTTTGATTACTTGATTACTGCTTCCATGGGTATTGATTGTGGATCCAAGTAAAATGAAATCCTTGACAACTTCAATCTTTTCTCTGTTTATCATGATGTTGCTTATTGGTCCAGTTGTGAGGACCTTTGTTTTCTTTATGTTGAGGTATAATCCATACTAAAAGCTGTGGTCTTTGATCTTCATCAGTAAGTACTTCAAGTCCTCTTCACTTTTAGCAAGAAATGTTGTGTCATCTGCATAACACAGGTTGTTAATGAGTCTTCCTCCAATCCTGATGCCACGTTCTTCTTCATATAGTCCAGTTTCCCGGATTATGTGCTCAGCATACAGATTGAATAAGTATGGTAAAAGGGTACAACCCTGACACACACCTTTCTTGACTTTAAACCATGCAGTATCCGCTTGTTCTGTTCAAACAACCGCCTCTTGATCTATGTATGGGTTCTTCATGAGCACAATTAAGTGTTCCAGAATTCCCATTCTTCACAATGTTATTCATAATTTGTGCTGACCCACACAGCTGAATGCCTTTGCATAGTGAATAAAACACAGGTAAACTTCTTTATGGTATTCTCTGCTTTCAGCCAGTATCCATCTGACACCAGCAATGCTAGCCCTGGTTCCACGTCCTCTTCTGAATCTGTCTTGAATTTCTGGCAGTTCCCTGTCCATGTACCACTGCAGTCACTTTTGAATGATCTTCAGCAAAATTTTATTTGCATGTTATATTAATGATATTGTTCAATAATTGAAACTTTCAATTGGTCACTTTTCTTTGGAATGGGCATAAATATGGATTTCTTCCAGTTGGTTGGCCAGGTAGGTGTCTTCCAAATTCCTTGACATAGACAAGTGAGCACTTCCACCGCTGCATCCTTTGTTGAAACATCTCAATTGGTATTCCATTAATTTCTGGAGCCTTGTTTTTTGCCACTGTCTTCAGTGAAGCTTGGACCTCTTCCTTCAGTACCATTGGCTCCTGATCATATGCTACCTCCTGAAATGGTTGAACATCGATCAGTTCTTTTTGGTATGTTGACTCTGTGTATTCCTTCCATCTTCTTTTGATGCTTCCTGCATCGTTTAGTATTTTCCCTGTAGAATCTTCCACTATTGCAACTTGAGGCTTGAATTTTTTCTTCAGTTCTTTCAGCTTGAGAAATGCTGAGCATGATCTTTCCTTTCAGTTTTCTAACTTCAGGTCTTTGCACATGTCATTATAATACTTTACTTTGTCTTCTCGAGCTGCCCTTTGAAATCTTCTGTTCAGCTCTTTTACTTCATCATTTCTTCTGTTTACTGTAGCTACTCGACTTTCAAGAGTAAGTTTCAGAGTCTTTTCTGACATCCATTTTTGCCTTTTCTTTCTTTTCAGTCTTTTTAATGACATTTTGCTTGGTACATTGGTACCTTTGTGAAATTATTTTATAGTTGTAATTATAATTTCAAATCAGTTGACCTTAAAGTAGGACAGTTAACCAGATGGTCCTCACCTATTTTAATTAAAAGCAGAGTATATTTTGCTAGATAACAGCAGAAGAATATAGAGGGATTAGAAGGACAAGGAGGATTTGATACACCATTGTTGGCTTTGAAGATGAAAGGGCCACAGGATGAGGAATGTGAGCATCCTCTAGATGATACAAATGACCCCTGGCTGACACCCAGGAAATGGGGACCTCAGTCCTACAACCAAAAGGAACTGAATGCTGACAAAAAACTGACTGGGATTAAAAGTAGATTCTCCCCCGTATCATTCAGATAAGACCCTAGCTAGGCAACAGCTTGATTTCAGTTTTATAAAATCCTAAGCAAAGGACCCAGATGACCCACGTGCTATTTTACATAGAAACAGTGAGATAATAAATGGCTGATTTTTGTTTGTTTCTTTGGTTTTTTAAGCCACTAATTTATTAGACAGTGATAGAAAAGTATATACAGATATAAAGTTCAAATGAAATTCCACTTTTAGTCTGGTTCACAGTAACATAGTTGTGAAGGAAAGTATTTAAAAAGTCAGAACCAAAACTCTTTCAATTAGTTTTTAAGTGTCACCAGTTTGTGGAAGTTCATGGCTATTGGATTTCAAGCTTTTCAAATTTTAAGGTGTACAAATTCTGATTAAATACATGACTAGTTTTTATACATAGGTCTCAAACGAATTAAGATAGACTTTTATTATTAAAATCTATTGGTGTTTTATTCTTATTATTTTTTAATCAAAATGAGAAAATGCTCATGCAGCTAAACTAGAGACACATTAGAGCAATTACTACATTACAGAAATTCTTTTTTTTTTTTTAATTGTACTTCAGGTGAAGGCTTACAGATCAAATAGTTTCTCATGAAACAGTAGTACACATATTGTTTTATGACATTGGTTAACAACCCAACAACATGTCAACCCTCTAACTTCTCAACCTTTTTTTTTTGGTGAAAATACACATAGCCAAAGCTACACCATTTCCAAAATTTCTACATGGACAGTTCAGTGACATTGACTACGCTCTTCCAATTGTGCTGTTATTCTCACTTAAGATGAAGGCTTACAGAACAAAATAGTTTTTCATTTAACAGTTACTACAAATGTTGCCCTATGACAATGGTTAAAAATCTCACAACAGATCAACAATATCCTTACTCAACCTTGGGTTCCCTATCACCACCTTCCTTGTCCCCTTCTGCCTTCTGGCCCTTGTCACTGGACTACTGTACCTCGGTAGTCTTATTTGGTTTTATGGGGTTGTCCACTCCCAGGCTGAACGGTGAACCTCAGAGATAACTTCACCACTGAGCTAAAAGGGTGCCTGGGGGCCATACTTTCGGGGTTTCTCCAGTTTCCTTTAGACCAGTAATTCTGGTCTTTTTTTTGTGAGTTAGAATTATGTTCCACATCCTTCTCCAGCTCTGTCTAGAATCCTCTGTTGTGATCCTGGTCAGAGCAGTCAGTGGTGGTAGCCAGGTACCATCAAGCTGTACTGGACTCAGTCCAGTGGAGGCCTTGGTAGCTATGGACAATTAGTCCTTCGGACGAATCTTTTCCTTGTATCCTGTTCTCTTCATTCTCCCTTGCTCCCGAAGGGATGCGACCAGTGGAGTATCTCAGATGGCCGCTCACAGGCTTTTAAGACCCCAGACACGACTCACCAAGGTAGAATGTAGAGCATTGTCTTTATAAGCTGTGTCATGCCAATTGAGCTAGATGTTCCCCGAGACCATGGTCCCCACTGCCCTCCGCCCAGCAGTTCAGTCCCTCAGGAAGTTTGGATGTCTCTGTGGTGCTTCCATGACCTTTCCTTGTACAAGTTGTGCTAGTTTCCCCTGTATTGTGTACTGTCTCACCATTCACCCAAGATACCACTAACCTTTTGCCTATTTAGTATTCCCCCCCCACCCCTCCCATCCCTGGTAACCAACAAAGATTGTTACATTTTGTGTGCGAACTTCTTTATGGGTTTTTAGAATAGAGGTCTCATACAATATTTGTCCTTTTGTGATTGACTTATTTCACTCAGCATAATGTCCTCCAGTTTCATCCATGTTATGACATGCTTCACAGATTCATTGTTGTTCTTTCTTGTTACATAGTACTCCATTGTCTGTATGTACCATAGTTTGTTTATCCATTCATCTGTTGATGGACATCTAGGTTGTTTCCCTCGTTTTGCTGTTGTGAACAATGCTGCCATGAACATAGGTGTGCATATGTCTATTCGAGTGACGACTTTTATTTCTCTAGGATATATTCCTAGGAGTGGGATTGCGGGATCGAATGGTATGTCTATTTCTAGCTTTCCGAGGAAACGCCATATCATTTTCCAAAATGGTTGTATCATTTTGCATTCCCACCAGCAGTGTATAAGAGTTCCCATCTCCCCGCAGCCCCTCCAACATTTGTTATTTCCAGTATTTTTGATTCGTGCCAGTAATGCCGGGGTGAGATGGTATCTCATTGTGGTTTTAATTTGCATTTCTCTAATGGCTAGTGATCGCGACCATTTCCTCATGTGTCTGTTGGCCATTTGAATGTCTTCTTTGGTGAAGTGTCTGTTCATTTCCTTTGCCCATTTTTTAATAGGATTATTTGTCTTTTTGTTGTAGAGGTGTTGGATTTTCTTGTAGATTATAGAGATTAGACGGTTGTCTGACTTGTACTGTCCAAAAATTTTTTCCCAATCTATAGGTTCTCTTTTGACTCTTTTGGTGAAGTGTTTTGAAGAGCATAGGTGTTTGATTTTTAGAAGATCCCAGTTATCTAGGTAATCTATTGGGGTTTTTGCATTGATGGTTATGGTTTGTATCCTGTTAATGCCATGTATTAAGGCCTGAAGTGTTGGTCCTATTTTATCTTGTATGACCTTTATAGTTTTAGGCTTTATATACAGGTCTTTGATCCATTTTTAAGTAGTTTTTGTATATATGGTTCTGTTTCATTTTTTTGCAGGTGGACATCAAATTTTTCCAGCACCATTTGTTAAAATGACTGTATTTTCCCCATTTGATGGACTTTGGGCCCTTGTTGAAGATCAGGTGACAGTAGGTGGATGGATTTACATCTGGGTTCTCAATTCTGTTCCATTGGTCAATTTATCTGTCGTTGTACCAGTACCAGGCTGTTTTGACTACTGTAGCTGTATAGCAGGTTCTCAAGTCAGGTAGTGTGAGTCCTCCAACTTTGTTCTTCTTCTTCAGTAGTGCTTTACTTATTCAGGGCTTCTTCCCTTTCCATATAAAGTTAATGATTAGTTTTTCCATCTCTTTGAAGAATGTTGTTGGTATTTGTATCGAGATTGCATTGTATTTGTAAATTGCTTCGGGTAGAATTGTCATTTTCACAATGTTGAGTCTGCCTATCCATGAGCATGGTATGTTTTTCCATTTATGTAGATCCCTTTGGGTTTCATGCAGAAGTGTTTTGTAGTTTTGTTTGTATAGGTCTTTTACATCCCTGGTCAGATTTATTCTTAAGTATTTTATCTTTTTAGGGGCTATTGAAAATGGTATTGTTTTCCTGATTTCCTTTTCATTGTTCTCCTTATTGGTGTATAGGAATCCAACTGATTTTTGAATGTTTATCTTGTATCCTGCTACTCTGCTGAATCTTTCTTTTAGTTCCAGTAGATTTCTTGTGGAGTCTTCAGGGTTTTCTATGTATAACATCATATCATCTGCTAACAGGGACAGTTTATCTTCTTCATTACCAATTTGGATGCCCTTTATTTCTTTTTCTTGCCTTATTGCTCTAGCTAGCACTTCTAGCACAATGTTAAATAGGAGTGGTGATAAAGGGCATCCTTGTCTTGTTCCTGTTTTCAAGGGGAAAGTTTTAAGCCTCTCTCCATTAAGAATGATGTTGTCTGTTGGTTTTGCATAGATGCCCTTTATTATGTCGAGAAATTTCCCTTCTATACCTATTTTATTGCGACTTTTATCAAGAATGTGTGTTGGACTTTGTCGAATGCGTTTTCTGTGTCAATTGAGATGATCATGTGATTCTTTTCTTTCCTTTTATTTATGTGGTGGATTACGTTGATTGATTTTCTAATGTTAAACCATCCTTGCATACCTGGTATGAATCCTACTTGGTCGTGGTGTATTATTTTTTTGATATGATGCTGAATTCTATTGGCTGGAATTTTGTTAAGAATTTTTGCATCTATATTCATGAGAGATATTGGTCTGTAATTTTCTTTTTTTGTGACGTCTTTGCCTGGTTTTGGTGTCAGCATTATGCTGGCTTCATAGATGAATTGGAAGTGTTGCTTCCTCTTCTATGCTCTGAAATAGCTTGAGTAGTACTGTTACAACCTCTTCTATAAATGTTTTGTAGAATTTTCCAGTGAAGCCATCTGGGCCAGGGGCTTTTTTTGGTTGGGAGTTTTTTGATTACCTTTTCAATGTCTTCTCTTGTTATGGGTCTGTTCTGATTTTCAGCATCACTTTGTTGAAGTTTGGGTAGGCTGTGTGTTTCTAGACATTTATCCATTTCCTCTAGGTTTTCAAATTTGTTGGAGTATAGTTTTTCATAATATTCTGTTATCCTTTTTATTTCACTTGGGTCTGTTGTAATGCCGCCCATTTCATTTCTTATTTGGGTTATTTGTGTCCTCTCCTGTTTTTCTTTTGTCAGTCTGGCCCGTGGTTTGTCCATTTTGTTGATTCTTTCAAAGAAACAACTTTTGGTTTTGTTTATTCTTTCTATTGTTTTTCCCTTCTCTATTTCATTTAGTTCTGCTCTGATCTTTACTATTTCCTTTCTTCCGGTGGTTGTGGGCTTTTTTTGCTGTTCTCTTATTATTTGTTTGAGTTCTGTAGTTAGTGTTTTGATTTTGTCACTTCTTTTTTTGATATGTGCATCTTTTGCTATAAATTGTCCTCTGAGGACTGCCTTTGCTGTGTCCCAAAGGTTTTGGTATGATGTGTTTTCATTTTTATTTGATATTAGGAATTTTTTGATTCCATCTCTGATTTCTTCTATTACCCAGTGATGTGTAAGCAGGGTATTATTCGGTTTCCATGTAATTAATTTTTTTTCCTTGCTTTTTCTATTGTTAATTTCTACCTTGATGGTATTGTATCAGAGAAAATACTTTGAATTATCTCAACATTTTGGATCTTGTTGAGGATTTCTCTGTGGCCTAAGATGTGGTCTATTCTGGAGAATGTTCCATGTGCATTGGAGAAGAGTGTGTACTTTGCAGCAGTTGGATGGAGTGTTCTATGTATGTCTATGAGGTGAAGTTGGCTGATTGTGCCCTTAAGTCTTCTGTATCTTTGCTGAGTTTCTACTTAGTTGTTCTGTCCTTTACTAAGAGTGGTGTGTTGAAGTCTATTATTATTGTGGAACTGTCAATTTCTCTGTTTAGTGTTGTTAGAGTTTGTTTTATGTATTTTGGAGCCCTGTCATTGGGTGCGTAGATGTTTAATATGGTTATGTCTTCTTGATGGATCATCCCCTGAATCATTGTGTAGTGTCCTTCTTTATCTTTTATGGTAGATTTTGTTTTAAAGTCTATGTTATCTGAGATTAGAATTGCCACTCCTGCTTTTTTTCGGTAGTTGTTAGCTTGATATATTTTTTTCCATCCTTTGACTTTTAATAAATTCACATCTTTGTGTCTAAGGTGTGTCTCTTGTAGACAATATATTGATGGATCCTGTTTTCTTATCCATTGTGTCACTCTCCCTCTCTTTATGGGTGCATTGATTCCGTTTACATCCAGTGTAATTATTAATAGATGTGAGTTTGTCGCTGTCATTTTGTAGTGCTTTTTTTTTGTGGTGCTGAAGTTTTCTTTGTTCTTCTTACTCTCTTGTGCTGAGTTACTTTTGTTTGTGGATTTTTTTTTTTCATTTCTTTTGTTTTTGTAAGTTTTGTTTTTGCTGAGACTTTATGTTTTTCCTCTTTTTTTTTGTGAGTATGTTTGTTAACTTTCTTTGTGGTTACCATGAATTTTACCCTTATCTTTCTATGTTTGAAGGAGTCTACCATTACTTGGTATTGCCTTGCCTTCCTCTCCATTAGAAGGTTCTATACCTATGCCATTTTACTCCCTCTTTTATTGTTTTGATGTTGTTGTCATTTACTGATTAACTGCTCTGATTCCCTGTTGTATTTCTTTTGGTTTTGGATAGTCCTCAAGAGTTCATTTCTTGGATTGTTATCTGGCTGGTATGATCCTGCGTCCTAGATTCTGCTTGTGAGCTGAAGCTGTTTGTCCTCAGATCGAAGTACTCCCTTTAATAATTCTTGTAAGTGTTTTGTCTTTTACATATTCCCTTAATTTTTGTTTATCTGGAAATGACCTAATTTCACCATCAAATTTGAATGAGAGTTTTGCAGGATATATTATTCTTGGCTGGCAATTCTTTTCTTTCAAGATTTTGTGTATGTCATCCCATTTCTTTCTTCCCTGCATGGTTTCTGCTGAATAATCTGAGCTTAGTCTTATTGTTTGTCCTCTGTATGTGACTTCTTGTTTTTCACGAGCTGCTCTTGGGATTCGTTGTCTTTGGTTTTGGTGAGTGTGATTATGATATCCTTGGTGATTTTCTTTTGGGGTCTCTGCTAAATGGGTTCATTGAGGTTCTTGGATGGCCAGCTTTTCATCTTTCGTCATATTGGGGAAGTTTTCTGTCAGCAGTTCTTCAATGATCCTCTCTGTGTTTTCTGTTTTCTCCCCCGCTTCTTGAATTCCAATCACTCGTAAATTTTTGCTTTTTATTGTATCCCACATAACTCTCAGGGTCTCTTCACTTGTCTTTTTTCTTTTTTCTGAGTTTTCCTGAAACAGATTTGTATCCAAGTGTTTGTCTTCAATTCCACTGATCCTATCTTCCACTGTTTCAAATCTGCTTCTCAGCTCTTCTATGACACCGTGCTTTTCTGAAATCTTGTTGTTTATGTTTTAGATTTCTAATAGTTGTCTTTGTATAATTTCTAGTTTTGAATTTATTTTGGCATTTTTTTCCTGTATCATCTTCCTGAATTCTTCCAATTTTTTGTGTGTATTTTCGATGAATTTGTTTTTTCTTCATGTTTGTCAGCTTTTTGCCTCAGCTCTTGGAGAATTATGAGTATTAGAGATTTGAGTTCCCTGTCAGGTAGTTCTAGTGCATTTTCTTCCACTGGAGAGTCATCTGGTGTTTTATTTTGGATGCCTTTTGGAACCATCCTCCTCCTGTTTTTCTAAACGTTTTGATATTGTCTGCTTTCTTCGGTGCATTCAGTAGTTATTTTTCTTATTTATTGGTTGTAGATTTGTTTGTTTTGTCCCTTTTTTTTTTTTTTAATTTGACTATGTCTTAGCAGGTGGAGTGTATGTTCTTTGTTGTTTGCTCATCTGTGAGCACAATACCTTTCCCCTACTTCTCCAATTGGTAGGTTCAGTCACTCAGATATGGTATGGCAGGGAGGTCTAGCTGAAGAGGAGTTACTGGGACAGGTTTCTTGTGGCACTTACTACAGCCACCAGAGCATGTCGGTAATCAGTGCAGGGCAGGTTCCAGTCAGCCGTGCCTGTGCTGCTTGGTGTTATGATGTCAAGCACATGGTGCAGGTAGGCAGAATGCAGTGGGGAGATTGTTATGTGTGGAGCTAAGATGGATATGGGAGAGAGGAGAGAGGAACAGGAGCCAAAAACATACAAAGAAACAAAAAAGAATGCTAGAGGAGCTTGCCTTTGAAGTGGTGAGATGAGAGCCTATGAAATGGATAAAAACAGAAAGGAGAAGGTGAAAAAAGAATGAATAAATAAAAATTGGAAAGGTTAAAAACCACAAAGTTCCCAGGGTCCCACCGGTGCAGCTATGAGGTCTGGGGAAGTCACTCTCAGGTGTTGCAGTACAGCCTGGCTAGAAAGCATAGAGGTATATAATGCTAGGTATTCAGGAAAGAGAAATAGAAGGAAGATATAGAGAGATGAGAAACTGAGCAATGAAGAAAGACAAACAGGGAAAAAGGGGGAAAAGAAAACAAAAAAAATTGAAAAAAAAAGAAAAACCAAGAAAGGCCCCCCAAAAAACAGAAGAAAAAAAATCCCAACAGAAAAAGAAATGGCCTCAGGGATCCCTCTGCACATCTGTGCAAGCCGAGTGGGAAGTCTGCTTGCCATGAAGTACCGCCTGGCCAGAAAAGGCTTCCAATTCAAGAAAAGGAAAAGAAAACAAACAAACAATTCAAAACAAATGAATGAACAAAAGCCCCGGGATCCCACCAGCATGGCAGCCCAGACCAGGCAGCAGCTCCACACTCGAATGGAGCTCCACAGCCCCTCAGGAAGAAGCAAAGGTGATGCACGGAGCCAGGTATTTGAGCGAAAGGAGGGGGAGGTGGTGAGAGGTAAGGAAGAAATCAAAAGAAGCAGAAAATAAAGCAACAGTAGCAGCCAACAAATGGCACTCAGAGAACCCGCTAGTGTGGGCTGGTGTTTCTCAGACATGAGACTGTGTCCACGGGAAGCAGAGGGGGCCGAGTGTGGGTGAAGAAGGGTAGGGAGTGGGAAAGCATATATGACAAATTACCGGAGCTCTGCAACCCCTCAGGAGGAAGCAAAGATGGCGCACAGAGCCAGGTATTTGAGCGAAAGGAGGGGAAGGTGGTGAGAGGTAAGGGAGAAATCAAAAGAAGCAGAAAAAAGCAACACCAGCGGCCAACAAATGGCCCTCAGAGAGCTGGCCCGTTTGGATGTGTGGAATCCAAGCAGCTGGTGTTTGCTGGTCAAGAGATTGTGGCCACAGGAAGCAGAGGAGGCCGAGTCAGGGTGAAGAAAGGGGGGGTGTGGGAAAGCGTATATGGCAAATTACCAGTTGTTTTGTCTTCTGCTGGACGCTCCATGAGGCTGCTTTCTCGTACCTCCTGTTTGCTGGTCTCCGATAGGAGTCGAAGATGGCGGATCCGCACTGCGTTAGCTGGTAGGGGACCTCTGCATGAATCTCTCCTCACTCTCCATTCTCTATCAGTTTTCTCACTCCGTTTGGTGCTTGGCTGAGTTCTTTATCTCTTCCTTTGATGCTTTAGGGTTTCAGGATTGTTGTATTCTCTGTTCGGCTTAGTTTTTCAGATCTTTGCTGTGGAGGGACGGCATGGTGCTTCTGCCTAGAGTGCCATTTTGCTGGAACTCCCCATTACAGAAATTCTGGTTTTAGCTATAGTGTCTACAAATCATTATATATGGAGAATGATGTGAAGCAATGAGAAAAAAAATCAGATAATTATGCTAAGAAATACATTTGCCTGAAAGATAGAGCTGAAAATAAAAATACGTAGTTGGGTTTTAAAATGTTGGAAGTGTATTGCCAAATAATTGTCTGGTTTTGTTATTTTGGTATATTAATCTAGAAACAGACTATGCAATGATGAAAATTTCATACAACACTACTGTAGTGAGGTTATAGAAAATAATGCACTCCCCTACACGTTAGTGTGTGAGTATTAGTAGATTGAACATTTTAAGGACAATTTAACTATTTATTAAAATGTAAAACGTTATATTCTTTGACTCAAAATTCCACTTCTGTGAATTTATCCATAAAAATACTTTCGCATGCACACAGATGTATTTATGTTCATGCAAGGACATTCTATGCGGTTTTAGTGTAAATACAAAAAATAAAATATATGACACTCATATAATATATGGATGTGTGGTTTTCCGAATCAGTAAAGATGTATATGCTGATATGGAAAGATTACCAAGAAGTATTTTTAAGTGAAACAAGTATGGTTGAGAGTAGCAATTATCTTTTGTGTTTAAAAATGCATATTTACATGTATGATACACACACAATTATAATATGTATAGGCATGCATCACATGCACTTACATATTTGTATAAAAAAGGTGAAATTAATTATGTGCACATCTTTGTTTCTCATGAAAAGCTTCCTGAAGACATAAAAGAAACAATCTAAGCAGGGGAAATGGGGGTCTAGAGCTGGTAGGAGACTCACCTTGCATTCTGTAATCTTTGTTACCTTTCAATTTTTAACCATGTGCCTGTATTATGAACATATATTTTAAAAGGATCAGTTCTCCTTAGAATGTATTCCTTAGCTTCTTCCTTAGCATGATTACCATATCATCTTCTATATTTTTTTTCTCCACAGACAGAGAAATACACCAAATAACTAGTCAGTTTAGCAAAGATCTAAAATGAATTGACAGATCTTTAAGATGAGGAAATGTTATTCAACAACTGAAGGTTATGTGTATTGTTGGATATGACTATTTGCATATTGTGACCATAATGAATATTTTCCCAACAAAGCCATTGTAATTTTCAAAAATTTTTATTCTTATCCTCACACTCCTTAATGAGTTAAGGAAAAAAAGAACATGCTATAGTGAAAAAAAGAGAAATAGAAAAGTTTAATTAAAAACATCTACAACTTGGAAAAATACCTAAAGTGTACATTTTTAAATTTTTATCTCTAATATAGTTAGTTTGAAATTATATAGAATAGAGATCCCTAGAAAATGCAAGTTACATGTGATTTCTTAATTATACCTATACAATTGTTTTATCATTTAGTTTTGTCCTTTTTGTTCATCTTCTAGGTATATTCCTAACTCATCTGGTATTTTCTTAGATTACTAAAATGTCAACATATCTTAAAATGCTTAGTTGTATTTTATGTAATCATAACATTATTAAGAACACAATTTGAAAATATTATGAGTTTTTTTTTTTTAAGGAGTAGTAAGCATCATTTTGTTATAATAGGCATGATCACTCTAACCATTATTTGAAATTAGACAAGACTTCCAATTGGCAAACGAGGTAGACACATATACGCTTGAGGAGTTTTGCTGAGATTGATAGGGTTTCCATCCAATCGAATGTCCTCCAGTGCCTTACGAATATAAGTCAAATTTTTAACATTGCAGAAGGTATCTTCATGCATCTCCAGAATGTTGTTATTCTAAAAAGGATGAAAATAAAGTATAAAACAAGACATAATATATCCATAATGCTAACTAATTACCTAATACATTTTGCTTAACACTCATTTTGATTATTTTGTTCCTTGTATTCAAAAATACACATTAAGTGATTATTATTTGTCAAACACTTTTTAAGCAATGGGAATAAATTAGTTAACAAAATAGACATATTTTTGCCCTTATGGAGCTTATGTTTCAGTTGGGAAATATAAGGTAGAAGGTGAAAAAAAAATTAAGATTATTTCCCAAAATTATGAGTGTTAATGAAGAAATAATAATGACTGCAAAAAGTGATCATAAGAGTTAGCACACAACTGAGCTGAGAACTAAATAACAAGAAGACACAGGCATGGAAAGAGCCAAAGAGCCGAGGAAACAACAACCCAGGCAGGGAAGGGCAAGTTCAATGTTTGAGGAAATAGCATGGAATGTTGAAGGAATAGGAAAAAACAGATAATGTGGTGGAAGTGGAACCCTGGTGGTGCAGTGGTTAAGAACTTGGCTGCTAACTGAAAGGTCAGCAGTTTGAATACACCAGCCACTCCTTGGAAACCCTATAGGGCAGGTGTACCCTGCCCTATAGGGTCACTATGAGTCGGAATCGACTTGACGGCAACAGGTTTGGTTTTGGTTTGTTGCAGTGGAAGTGAAATGAGAGAGTGAGAGTGCAAACATCAGAACAATTAGGTAATTTTTCTCTCATCTAATCTTTGTTAGTTCCTTTTGCTTGCTTTGGGTTTAGTTTGCTCTTCTTTTTCTAGTTTCTTAAGGTGGAAGCTCAGGTTATAGATTTGAGGTTTTTATTTTAAATATAGGTATTTATAGCTGTTAATTTCCCTCAAAGTACTTCACTGGTGGGTTCAAACTGCAGACCTTTGGTTAGGAGCTGAGCACTTAACCATTGTGCTACCAGAATTGGTACTAACTTAATTCAGTAGAGTACAAAAACTTTGCTTTAATGTATCTCCTTTACCTTCTCCCTCCTTTGTACTATTATTGCCACATAATTATATATTTTTATTTTATCAGTCTATCAACCTAATTTTTTAAATTATTTATTTGTGCAATTGTCTTTTACAACAGACAGGTGCCGAGAACAGCTGCCGGAGTGTGAGAGATTATAAAATTTGCAAAACAGGCGATTCTGGAATTAGTGTACTATATTCTATGCCCAGTCTTCCCATTTGCTAGCTGGGAAAGTGCAATGAGTAATAATATATGGGTCCTTCACCCTAATAGGTTACAGACTAGTTGAGACAAGCTATTTAAACAAATAGTTGAAATATAACAAGGCAGACATTATCTTTTTTTTACGGGGGCAGGGAGGGAATGCAGATTTAGAAAGGAGCCTTAGTGGTGCGGTGGTTAAGCCTTCAGCTGATAACCAAAAAGTCAGCAGTTCAAATCCACCAGCTGCTCCTTGGAAAACCTATGGGGCAGTTCTACACTATTCTGTACTGTCGCTATGAGTCGGAATCGACTCAACGACAACAGGTTTCATACATGTAAAAATGCATGGCTCTTGAAAGATGAACAATAATCATCTAGATAGAGGTTTCACTAGATCAGGTCTTGGCAAAGCAAACATACCTAAATAAAGGCGTGGATGCCTTTCTATGTGGTCTTAACCAAGTCATTGGACCTTTCCTTGTAAACGTGAAAAGGATGAGCTGATTACTCTCTAAATTCCTTTTAAAACTCTAGCTACAAGTAGGAAGAGAAAATGGAACTCGAGTAAGACACAAGGAAGATATTAGCAAGGAGGAAGAATAATACAGATTTAGTGCCTTTTTGCTTTACCATTCCCTTTGATGGTCAATAGGTGCATGCAGTTTACAGTAATTATGCCTCATATTTAAGGGCTTATCATGAATCAGGAACTGAACGACCCACTTTGTAAAATTTATCTTATTTTCTCTTCCCAACCATATAGACAATCCCTTTGTTACAGATGTGAAACTTAGATCCAGGGAGGTTTTGAAATTTTTCCAGTTATTAGATAGTGTTGGAACAGTAATTTAAGTCTAGGAAATCTGTTTCTACTAGCATCCTCGTTCTTAATTGCTATACATTGTTTGTATACAAATGTTGAAAAACGTTTTTCAAACAAATCAGGGAAGGATATTTTTAAAAAAATATGAACATTAAAAATATGCAAACTGAGGGAGACATGTTTACTTTGTAGGGTCAACATCTTCACAGATAACAGTAATGAAATTTAATTCATAATCGGAACACATGTTCCAAAATCTCTTTGAGAAGGCCCTTGAAAATCCTCCCTCCAGTCACAAGCAAGGCAAGAAGTATATATATGTATGTGTAGAAATTGGGACCCAGAAACAGAAAGACCAAAAGAGAGCCATCCAGAAATAGGATGAGGGCTGGGAAGTACAGAGGCATTACTTCTGAAATGAACACATTCAGAAAAACTCACAAAAGAGACAGTTATCCAAAACTCATAGATAGATGTACACAAAAAGACATCAAAAAGTATTAAAAAAATTAATAGGAAGAAAAGAAAAGGCACAGAGATACACATTTATAGGCTGCGCAGAGAAAAGTACAGGAATCAGAGACCTGCTCTGATATAGTAAAATCACGTCTTGTAATGGTTTGCACTTTTTTTGCTAAACAAATTTTAATATTCCACTATGGTATTTTTTGTTTGAGCATATAATGGATATCTTCTCTACAGATTTATACTACAGAACAGATGAAATTATTGTAAAATTTTCATTACAGCTGTAGGCTAATAATTACATATGAAATAAAAATAATTTGTTTATCTATTTTAACAACCAAAAATATTTATTTTAGTCGAACGTATTTTTAATCACTTTGATGAAAAGTGAAAGATATTTCGAAACTATTGGATTTTCAAGATTTTTGAAGATGTGTTTTTACTCATAACTTCAAAAAAATGTAGTTTGATGAGAATTAAAATAGCCTAAACTCTCAAATATGTTGGTTTAGAAAAAAATTACATTTTCTTAATCCAGAGAGATGGGTGTTTGTCATTTCTCAGCAGATAGGGATGTCCTAGGATTGAATTTAATTCACTATTTTAAACCTAAAATGAGTAGCTGAAATTGATTTTTCTCTGAAAACTAGAAATCAAATTAGACTTTTTTTTCTCCCTTTTTTCTTCCATTTCTATTCTTCACAAATTTCTTCAGCAAATGGAAATTCGTTATTTTTTTTTCCAAAATAATTGCATTATTATTTGGCAAAAAATGAAAATAAAGGCTATGGTTCTCAGAAATTGATCAGGGTGGATAGAGTCATGAATGCAAAGATCCCTTGTACACAGATTGAGAGAGAGAATGAACAAGTGAGAGAAGAAAAAGAAGGAAAAATGTAACAGTGTTTCAAAATACCATTATAAACAATTGTTTGTGTCTTGGACCTCCTCTTTTTGGTTTTGTGTTCCATGAAGCTTGTCTTACCAGTAAAAGCTTACCTGGAGGTGAAGGGCCCGTAAATTTTCTGGGAGTGGCAGAGGGATGTGGTCCAAGTTGTTATCCGTAAGGTAGAGCTGATGGAGATCATACATATCCTGTAAACATTCCAAATATAGGGATGTAGTAGAAGTTATTGATGTCTCAGTTGTATTCTCTATTCCTTACACATGCAACTATCTGTAAAGTAACATGTACCCAATCAGGTCTTATTTCATAAAGTTGAGGCAAACTAATGCTGTCAGTTACTAGACAAATGAGTTTTGGAATGCTTGACAGCTAGCGAATATTCTTCATAAAGATGAAGATTGTTTCTTAATCTCTAAGAAGAATCTTTGTCCACTTTAACTTTTTCAACTTAAGCAAGGCAGCTATTTCCCATAGAAGTCATTTTTGGGTAGGATTTTGAAGATTTTCATGAGGGATCACAAGAATTTTCTTCATTCTTATAGGCATGAAGAAATGAGAACTGATATAACCACCAGGGATTAAGCAGCACTAGAAATTGTAAAGGAATTTTATAGATTTAGGTTTGTCAGAACTGGGTTTAAAGGAAGATACTACAGTTCTGTTTTCCCACATGAAGGCCTTGCTGGATAAAGAGTCTAGATAGTACAGTGGTTTAAGTGCATGGCTTTGGAACAAACCCTGGGGTTCAAACCCTGACTTTCCCATTGACTGATGTGAGACACTGAGCAAGTTAGTTAATCTGTGTCTCAGTTTTTTCATATGTAGAATGGTGATAATAACAATATCAACCACAACGGGTGATTGTAAGGATTAAAGAGTTATTAAATGTGAAGTGCTTCAATTAATGCCTGGCACAAATAGTATGTGCTATATGTATTTGCAAATATTATATGCCAGATTTTTTTGTTGTGGCACATATAAATATGAACAAAGTACAGTGTCTGTCTTCAAAACAGTCTCCAGAATTATGATAACATATAAAGTGTAATGCATTGTCATAAGTAATAACTTTGATGGTAATGGTGGGTAGTACAACAGTGAGAACCTTTTGTGTGAGCCTGCTACATTCTTCTCTGAGTCACTTCCACCTATGATGACTCAGCAATGGAAAGTTACAGGCCCCAACCTTTCAACTTCTAGATATCATTGCTATTCCTGAATTTTCTTTTCCTTTCCAAGCAAACTAGGTTAGGACATGTGGCCTTGGCTAGAATAATGTGCAGTTCTATAAAATTGTGCTTTAAAACTGTCTGTTCAATGCCTATTTAAAGGAGCAGCTTGAATGGAACATAAGTGGGTTAGAAAGCCTGCTGGTGACTGTTCTTAGACTCTATGCTGTTGTTTCAAGCAACTCAGTCTGTCCCCATACTTACTTCCTCCACTTAGTAAACAAAATCCCTAAGATTAATAAGCTATCTTCCTTACAAGTCAGTTTTAGGAGACTTCTGTCCTGAAGACATTATTCATACCATACACAAGTGGCTTATCCTTTTAACTGCATAAAGTACTTTCCCTAAGCAGAATTCTTGATAAAAAATTCTCTGGCTTATACTATTTTCAAGTGCTTCTTATAGATGGGTGCTCCTGGTAGCCACCCACTTCTTATTCCAACTCTGCTTTCTGTTCTTGGAGCTTGACTACTCTCAGAACTTAATAAAATGCAATATTTCTTAACAAACATAACAGTAAGGTCACATGGTTTATTTTATAAGTTAAAAAATCTCACCATCATGAATTACAGAAATAAAAAGGCTGCTCATTGACAGCAAATGGAATGAAATGAAAGTCCTTCTTTCATATCCAAGCTGAAAACTTACTTTAAATGCTTCTTGCTTTATCCCTTTTCTTCCAAGTCTATTGTTGCTAATATCAATAAATGTCAAAGTGGTTGGCAATTCTGGGAGCTGCCTTATTTTATTGTCACGCAGGACAAGCTCTCGAAGTTGAGGCAGCCTTCTGAATGCATCTTCATCAATCTCAGATATTAAATTTGATGTCAAATCAATCCTTTTTAAATCAGCTAGGAGAAAAAATGAAGAGAATAGTTAAATATTCTTGAATATTATTTGCTTGCATGAATATAGATATCAATGTAAAATTTCTCATGTAAAATAAAATATAAATATGAATTTAATTAGCAATGGACAGTTAATGAAATAATTATTTTAAACTACTTTATTAAAAATTCATTGTTTCCTCCAGGTAGTATTTATATGTATATAATTATAAGAAAGTGTAACTCTAGGAAAGAAATTGGCACATTACATTTAAAATACCTGGCATTTTGCCCACATTCTTCATACACTTTGTCTGAATTTTACTTTTTAAAATTTTTTCTCAGTGATGGTAGATTGTTATATTTTCTAATAGTCAATGATATAAGCATTAAAGATATCTTCAAATGAATATAATACTTTATGAAGAATAAACAAAAGTATCACGATTCTTTTTAGTTGGCAAAAAATATAATTAGAATTTAGGTTTGCATTATCAATCATAAAGCAATTACACTTTAATGGAACTTTGTTCAAGAAAGCCAAATCCTATTAATTATATGAATGATATTATACACTATACTCACTCTTAATGCCATAACATAATAAGATTTAGCCGCATGAAGATATTTATTATTTCTACTTAGTTGAAAATAGTCAGATTGAAAACTATAACAACTATATACTTAGTTTTATAATAACCTTTTAATTAATTGTTGTGTTTTTTTATCATTATTAAAGCAAATTTCTAAATAAGAAAAAAAAAGAGATTCAGGAACCATATTTTGGCATTTAAATTTCATTCTCAGTACCAACATTTTACACTGTAAAAAGTCTCAGAAACTATGTAAGGAAGAAAGAGATATTAATATTGTCATCCATACTTAGGCTTGCAAAGTCATTTTTGTTGATCTTTTTAATTCTGTTAAAGCGGGAATAGAAATAAGCAGTGTTCTTGGGCAGTGGAGGAATAGCATCAAGTTCATGGTCATCACAGTATACGGTGGTACTTATACAAGTACACAAGAGACAGGTGGGAAAGTCTAAAAGACAGAGGCAGATAATTGCATGTAAGTGACAAAAACAATTTATAAGAAAGAATGTGGTTAGGTATGTTTGATAAATAAGATAAAACTCACACAAACCATTTTGGTATATTTCCTATTTTCTCATATAGTTTTCTGTAAATGGAATATTTAAGTCAGATATATTAATTAAAGCATATTCTTTGCAGTGTTTTAAAATTTCATTTTACATTATTATGTGGCTACAGTATTAATTTTATACTTACTAGAAAATCTGTTTTCAAGATGTGAATATTAAAATTGTGGGTTTGATGAAGTTAAAACAATGCAAGTAATATTTAATCAGGTCTTTGGTTCACTTTTTAAGCACCTCACTTAGAGAAAATCTGATTCAAGAAAAAGGTAGTGCAAAACTAATTTTAGTTAATATTAATTCACTCAAAACAGCAATCATTTCTAGGTAAATGGCAGCAGGCTAGTTGGTGAAAGAGAGGTGAGCATGAAGAGACATAGTTCTATTTCATAACCTGGTACATGAGATAGATGTTCATTAAATAATTGCACAAATCAATAAAAATTATGACTGTGATAAGTGTCATGAGAACTAAATGAGCATAAAATAAAGGAATTTGACCTAGTCTGGGAGCTGTGGAAAGGTTCTCTGAGGAAGTAATAGTTTAGCTGAGATATGCAGGAAGGGAAGGAGTTAATTATGCAAGCAGGAAGGGAAAAGTATTCCAGGCTCTTGAAGGGGGAATTATAAAATATTTAATACTTGCTAATTTTCCCAGTCATAAATTAACACTTCTCACTTACCATAAAACTTTAAAAAGTGAGGCATTTGATTTTTCTATATATTCATAGCTTCACTAATTTAGCAAAAATTGATTAGGGTAGTTTTTATAACCTTGCACCAGTTGTAATTTAATTCTAGTTTGTTTACTCAAGCCGTCATTATAGGGCTGCAGAGGATGATCTTAAAGAATTGTGTTATCAATAGAAATGTATTTTGATTTTTAATGTACTAAATATTGTCAAGCTACCTAACTTTGATGAATTTATGAGACTTCAATTTCATTTTAAAATTTCTGTAGCTGCTGCTTATATGGAAATTAAAATGAGAATTGAAGTTTTGACTTCATTATTCACCATCAGACTACTTTCAAGACACAAATAAGGAAAAAAAAAAGTCGTAGCTTTTTTTATATTGTTTCAAAACTGACATTACTGAGCCACGATGTGAACTAAAACTTTAAAAAACATATATATCTCATGTAAAAGATTGGGCATTTTACTTCACCGTTGTTCCTCAAAAAGCTAAAAAAAAAAAAAAAAAAAACAAATCAGTCAATTCTTGAAGGATCTGAAATTTCGTAAAAGTAAACAGTGTTCTTGGGATATTTACTTTTCCTATTGTGGAGATTTTACTTCCTTATCATATTGTGTGTCTATCCTTCTAGTAGATATTGCCTTAGGATTTAGTGGTCTATCTTTAAACCCCAGCACTACTATATACCACCTCTGTGATCTTATACAAATTTTATAGGATGTTGCAGTTTCAGTTTTTCTGCCTATAAAACGGAGAAAACAGTAATTAGTACGTAGTGTTGTTGGGGCTAGCCAAAGAGTTAGTGTGCAGTTAAAATGAACGAACTCTTCCCATTAATAGTAGAATATTGACAATAACTATGACTTACTGCGCCAGGAACTACTTTCATTCATTTAATCCTTCAACAACTCTATGATGTAGGTTTTATTATTTATTATTCCATTTTTTAGATGAGGCATAAAAAGATTAAATGGCTTGCTCCGGGCTTTGTATGTATCAAGTGGCAGAGCAGGGATTGATATGGATGTCTTGGTTACTCCATGAAATTCAGTTTTGGCTTCTGTGCCCTTGCTCTTAGTTCAAAACACCAAAACCAAACCCACTGCTGTCGAGTCAATTCTGACTCATGATGACCCTATGTCTTACACAATAGAACTGAGCTCTATAGAGTTTTCTTGGCTGTAATATTTACAGAAGCAAATCACCAGGCCTTTCTCCTGATGCACTGCTGGGTGGGTGCCAACATTTTAGTCAGGGTGTTCTTAGTCTTGCCCTATGTTATCTTGCTCGTCCCTCACTTTTGTTCTCCCAGTATGTTCTGTACAGATTTTTCTCATAATACCTGTAATACCTTATCGTCTCTACGTTTATTTACATATCTGACTCCCTGTACTAGACATAAAGGTCCTTGAGAACAGTGGCCATTTTAAAATCAGCTCTGTAGCTCTAGAATTTGGAGTATAGAGACACTCAATACTAGCAAAACGTTTGCAGTGGAAACCCTACTCATTTTTCTATATCCCCTCACTGCACCTCTCTCCAGATGTGTAAAATTATTCTGGTGTGAGTCCACTTGAGTATCCTCAAAGATGACACTGACAAATTCTAGAAAGAAATATAGAAAAAAACCATAGAATCACATCTAGCACTAGGAATTCCTTCTCATTAACTAAAACATCCATTCCTTCTCATTAACTAAAACATTTCAGGCCATTTAAAACAGAGCCCAAAGTTAGTGAACGCTTTCCTCTCTTTGCCTCTCTCTGCTGCTTCCTGGGACTGAGTGAGAAGCCTGTTTTCTATTAAGCACTCAGATAAGGGTCAGAAGGGGCTGGCTTCAAATTCAGTTTGTGAAACTGATATATATATGATCTCTGACAACTTAGCATCCTCTTTGAGCTACAGTTTCCTTGGTAATAATGAAAAGACTATTACTAACTCCCTCATAGGGAGATTGTAATAGTCAAATGAGGTAACGTTGCGAAGTGCAGAGTATTATGGCCTAAAGATATAAGTGCTCAATCAATGTGAAATATTATTACTATCTTCATGATCATCATCTTTATCATCACTTTGAACTGCTTTGGTCTGATCTCAGAGGCATAGACACTGATTTGTTTTTCCAGGAATACATTCCACCAAAAAGGTTTTGAATAAGCATGCCAGACAAATATTTTCATCACAAATCTTTGTTTTTTTTTTTTTCAAATAATTTATATAAAACCAAAGCTGAATTATTAAAACCACTTTATATTTGAATTTTAAAAAAATACATGCGCATCCCCTGCTTCAAACTGAGTTTCTTCCAAAATTTTCTTTGCATCATGCCAGTTGGAGGTTGGCAGTTTTCAGGGATAGCCAAGGGGACTTAATTACAATTTAGCTTTGATGTACCCAACCTTCATTGGTGTGGGGGCCCAAAACACCAGTGAATTCTGGCTCCTGTGGGGAAGAGCCATCGATCAGCCTGGGGGTGGATTCTTCCTCTTTCTCTTCACTCTCCTCCTCTTCAGGCAATGGTGGCGGGGTCAGGAGCTCTCTGTTCCCAGAAGGCATCACTGTCCCTATTTCAATCTGAGAAAGAAGCAGAGTTTGATCAGGCAGGGTTTTTCATCACTAAATTGGGCAGTGACACAAATTTAAAATGTATCCATACGTGCCACAAGAGGGCACTCCCGTTCTGAAGTTCAACTCACTATAGCCTTCTTGCCAGGTAGGGCACATATGGTTCATGTTATGTTACTGTTGTTTTTAATTATATCTGCCTTCTCAAACCTTAGCAATCTTTTCCAATGCCTTTCTTTTTTTTTTTTTTTGCTCTTTTTAATGTCCTTATGTCTTTTCATGTCATAGATTTGGAAAAATGTATTGTTTTCTGAATACATAGTGTTGCAAGAATGCATTATTGTTGTGAAAGATTCAAATTACTACAGAAGTGTGCAAAGTAAAATCCGAAAGTTCCCTTCCCAGCTCCAATTTATTCTCCTTAAAGATAATAATAATAACTGATAAGAAACTTATGTTTATTTTCCAGTCCTTTTAATCCTAGTTTTCTTAGATTTGACTGTTCTATTCCTTCCCATTAAGTTATACTTTCTCCAATGGCATTTTACTGAAGTGTCATTTTCACTAAACCATAACATATGAAAAAAATGACAACTATATAATTTGATTATCACGTGCCATTTCTCACATATTTTCAATATTATTTTGAATAACAAATATTACCAACAAAATATTTGGATATCTTAAAATTGACATTTCAGTCAACTCAGATAGTAAGAGGCATTTATAAGATTGAAAAAGTACTCAATGATTTTTTTTCAGAAATCTTATTTTAAATTACACTTGCCTTTTCTTCTTCTTGCATATTCTAAGTAATGAGTTGTTGGGTCTAAGAATACCATTTGCATTTAGAACAACCCCTTTGTGTCAGCTCCCTTCCCTTGTCTCAATGTCTGCTCCTTTGCATTACATAGGAAATGTCTGTCTCCCTTAAGACCTTGTAAGCTCGGGCAGGAAGTCTGCCCAAGAGCAACTGGGGTGGTCACAGTCCTCATGTCATCCCCCAAATCCCATGTCCTCCCTTAACCACACATATATGGCCTCTTGCTCCTCTCCACCCTTCTTCTTTACTTACCTTTATTTAAAAAATAAAGAATACCTAAATTACTTTATAATTATTAATTGCCAAAATGATATACAAATCATTACTTTTACATATAAAATGGGTACATAATTGGGCCAGAATACTCCCTAGAAGCAAGAATGGCGAGACTTCATCTCACATACTTTGGACCGGTTAACAGGAGGGACCAGTCCCTGGAGAAGGACATCATACTTGCTAAAGTAGAGAGTCAGCGAAAAAGAGGAAGACCCTCAACAAGATAGACTGACACAGGTGCTGCCAGTGTGTTCAAGCAAAACAAGGATTGTGAGGTTGGTGCAAGACCAGGCAGTGTTATGTTCTGTTGTACATAGGGAAGTTTTGAGTTGGAACCGACTTGATGGCACCGAACAACAACAACATCTTCTGGATATTTTAGATAATCATAACATTTTAAAGATATATTTATTATTTAGTGATGATTTTGACAGACTTGAATAAATTTCTTCACAAATGAAAATTCTCTCTTTAAGAAACACTAAAGTTTCTTTTGTGAGTCTACTTTTCTCAAGTGTACCTACTTTTGCATTTCTGGGACACTCTACATCTCTCTATTTCAAGTCTTCTTACACTGTATTGTTTTAGTTCCAACCATTTCCTGCCTGTCTAGACCAATTTGATGGTTAACTCTGAGTTATGTCTTTTATCTTTGTACCTATAGGTTATAGCGCAATAGATGCTCAACAGGTACTCATTGAAGTATACTTTTTAAAAAAAATTCTTTTATTTGCCCAAAACATACCTCATTCACAACTCTATGCTTCATTTTACGGATTTTCTTGAGAAGAATCAATGATAAAGCCATGAAATCAAATCAAAAGCAGATCACACAGTATTTGGTGCACTCAGAAGCCATATATGAAGATATTAGGAAGCTTGGCCCGAAATCTCTGGTGAGAATAGTGGGCCCACTTCTTTAAACAGAGAAACATACGGTTCCCATCTGTGGGGTCAGAATGAGATAGATTAAGAAGTTATGGATTTTCAGGGAGACCAAAAGGAGGCTCCAGGAAGAAGGGAAATTGAGACAGATGTTTCATGGAATGAGGGAGCCTAAGGGAGGAACACATTCCAGACACATTGCCTTGAATCTTTAGCTTTGTCGGAAAAATGTTTGCACATAACTTTTTTACAGATAATTGTTTTTCCACTGATTTGATGTGAAGCTGTATGATCTCACTTGTCATCCAATATAGTGAGGAAAAACAGCTTTTGTGTGTTTAACAGGAACTGTTTTGCTCATGCTCACTTGCTAATGAAATGTGAATGCTGAACAACTTTTAAAACCAAGAGAAAGGAATGCCTTTTCAACTCAGCAAAACTGCAGAACTTTAACCTCAAATTGCTTGGCTTTAGAGCCTTTTGCACTATGGACACATATATTCTCACTATTAAATGGAAGTGATTTAAGCTTCTGTCATTTTTTAACCATTTTCATACTAGGATATGAAGGTGTGAGGCAAGACATGCAAAGAATTGAGAACAGAGAATCATGAACACCTGATTTGCCGTGTGGTAGACTTTTATGCTTATGCTGCAGTAACATGAATTTGGGCATAAACACAAATGGCCAGAAAACACCTCTCCTGTTTTATCTCAAGCTACGGCTGGCAACACTCAAATGTAAATGTAATATATTCACTAATTCTTCCAGAGTTTTCCTCTATTCTTTTGCCTTTATACTTTCTTATTTTACTCTGACTTGCTTCCTACTGCATCCACTTTTTCATCTGTTCAGTGTGTTTCTCTTAGTTTAAAAATACAGTATTGTTGTTAGTTGACATAGAGACAATTCTGATTCATAGCGACCCCAGGTCTGCAGAGTAGAACTTCCCTATAGGGTTTTCAAGGCTGTGACCCTTTGGAAGTAGATTTCCAGGCCTATATTCCAAGGCACCTCTGGGTGGATTCAAACTGCCAAACTTTTGGCTAGTAGTTGAGCACTTAACCACTTGCACTGCTAAAAAAAAAAAAAAAAAAAAAAAAAAAAAAAAAACCATTGCCATTGAGTCAATTCCGACTCATAGCAACCCTACAGGACAGAGTGGAACTGTCCCATAGGGTTTCCAAGGAGAAACTTGTGGATTCAAACTGCCAACCTTTTGGTTAGCAGCTTGGGCTCTTAATCACTGCGCCACCATGGACCTTTCGAAAACAATACAAAGGGTCATTCTTACATATGACTGTGATCTTGGGCATCACCACACTTAGGTATCTTCTTGACCTAGTCAGAGCACAGTACATCTTCTGATTGATTGGTTTGCAGTGAGTTATCTATTTCTACTCTCTTTTTCACCTGACCTTAGAACATAATTTATGACCTAATAAACTGTGCTTAGAAGTACATTCTGTGTTCATGTAAGAGTATATCTCTATCAAAGATGGTGTTTTAGTCATCTAGGGCTGCTATAACAAAAATACCACTTTTGCATGGCTTTAACAAAGAGAAATTTATTCTGTCAAAGTCTAGGAGGCTAGAAGTCCGAATTCAGGGTGCCAGCTTCAGGGGAAGGCTTTCTCTCTCTGTCAGCTATGAGGGAAGGTCCTTGTCATCAATCTTCCCCTCAACTAGGAGCTTCTCAGCACAGGGACCCAGGTCCAAAGGATGCACTATTCTCCTGGTTCTTATTTCTTGGTGGTATGAGGTCCTTCTATCTCTCTGCTCCCTTCTCTCTTTTATAACTCAAAAGAGATTGACTTAAAACAAAACCTAATCTTGTAGATTGTGTCTTCCTCATTAATGTAACTGCTTCTAATCCTGCCTCATTAACATCATAGAGGTAGGATTTACAACACATAGGAAAATCGTATCAGATGACAAAACCGTGGACAATCACACAATACTAAGAATCATGGCCTACCCAAGTTGACACATATTTTTGGGGGGCACAATCCAATCTATAAAAGATGGCTAATGCATAGCCCACCCACAGTGATCTGGTAGAGTGAAGTTCCAGCAGATGTCAGCCTAGAGAGTTTATAGTACCCAAAGAAAGAACCCTTAGGCCTGTCTCCGCCTCTGCAAACCACACAGCCTTGCTTCCTTGTAAACAGCACAGAACCTCAATACAATCCCAGGGTAAAGAGGACTGAAATGACCCTAAAGTGTCTCAGAATAGGCTTATGCTCCCCAGAGAAATAAGGACTCTCAGTGGAAAATCAGTTAGTGGCATTTCTTGCACCAGATTATGTATACTGAGGCTAACATCAGCAATATTTATGTTGTTATTAATTATGTTGTAGAAGACTGAATACTTCCATTCTCTAATAATAAGCAGGATTGTCCGTAGAGGAATCTCTCTATGAAGGTACTCAGCACCATTTTAAAATAGCATAACTTTTAGTTAACAATAATTTTGATCAAATTCTTCTGTCCTTTAGCAAAAAGCACATCTAAATGATCAATATAATCATATCTCTACCATTAAGCCTACTTAATTTATTTGTCTTAATTTCAGAGTA
Organism: Dugong dugon; assembly: GCA_030035585.1. NCBI lineage: Eukaryota > Metazoa > Chordata > Mammalia > Sirenia > Dugongidae > Dugong > Dugong dugon. The sequence goes on from CM057465.1 coordinate 52,036,960, forward strand.
AAAATATATATTAAAAATATAGTGTGTTCAAAAATAGCCATCATACTTTCTCCTGATTTCCTTGTTTGCTACCAAGCACCTTCAGTGTAGACTTCTTGTTAAACAAGCTGACCCCCCTCCCAGTGATGGTACCTGTCAGTCACAAACCATTTGCTGTCATTAAACATTGTGTTTAACTTTTTGAACTTATTGTGTCTTACTTTTTGATATTTAATACCCTTCAGCACTTAATCTGCAGCTACATTTCCGATAAGGAACTCAATGAAGAGATAACATATGTGGGCTGGAAAGAATACTATTAAGAATTTCAATTGTTCTGATTAGATTTCTACCTTCATGAATGAATCAAAGAATCACTAAATAAATGAGTTTGTAAATTGATAGATTTGCCAATCTTTATAATTACATAATCAATCAGACTGAATTTCTATGCCAAGCATTATGCTTCAGTCAAGGTCAGCTGTCCATTTTACCTGTCAATGTTATTTCTAAACATCTATCAACAGTACTATTTTTTTCTCTCAAAATCACTTAATCTAAGTTACTATATCTCTTGCCTGGAATGCAGCAATGGTCTACTTACGAAGTTGGAATATCCTCCAATATATACTTAAACCTTGCAGCCTGAATGACCTCTTCAAAAGATAAACCTGATCATGTTGACCCCTGCTTAAAATTCTTCATTGGTTTTTCAAGTTCTTAGGAACCACAAGAACAATGGCCCCGCAGAAGCACTTTAGCATATTGGGTAAGATGAAAGATTCAGACTTGATGAGTCTGATTAAGCTGCACTGGCCATTTTTAGTTAAGCTCCCATTACTCTTTCTTCTGTTTGCATACATCAGTCCTTCTGCCTGGAACTCCCTCCTTTTCCCACCTAATTAACTCTTTATTCATCCTTCAGATCCATTTCAAGTGTCACTTCATCAGGGTAACTACTCATCTTCTACCTAACTTAGATAAATATCCTTTTTGGGCTCTCATAGCATTGTTTGCTTCTTTTAGCAACATCTACCATTGAATTTGTGACAGTTTTTTTTTTTTTTAATTATTACACTTATTCCCCACCCCCTTACATCCATGTCCCTTTGCAATACGACTTTTCAGCTCCAACAACTAAGGTGGAGCCTACTTCATCATTCCTTGAATTTAGACTTGGCCTGATGATTTGATTCACTTAATAGAATGTGATAGAAGTGTCAATTTTGAGGTTCGCCAGAAACATCAATTTTCTTCCTTAAAGAAAGAAAAGACCAAAATGGGTGTCAGAAGAGACTCTGAAACTTGCTGTTGAATGAAAGGAAGTGAAAGGAAGAAATGATGAAGTAAAAGAGTTGAACGGGAGATTTCAAGGGGAGACTTCAGAAGAGAAAATAAAGTACTATAATGACATGTGCAAAGACCTGGAGATGGAAAACCAAAAGAGAACACACTCTGCATTTCCCAAGCTGGAAGAACTGAAGGAAAAATTCAAGGCTCAAGTTGCAATATTGAAGGATTCTATGGGGAAAATATTGAACCACTCAGGAAGCATAAAAAGAAGATGGAGGGAATACACAGAGTTATTATACCAAAAAGAATTGGTCGACATTCAGTCACTTCAGGAGGTAACATATGAGCAGGAACCAATGGTACTGAAGGATGAAGTCTAAGCTGCACTGAAGGCATTGGCAAAAAACAAGGCTCCAGGAATTGACAGAATACCAATTGAGATGCTTCAACAAATGGATGCGGCACTGGAAGTACCTACTCATTTATGCCAAGAAATTTGGAAGACACCTACTTGGCCAACCGACTAGAAAAGATCTATATTTATGCCTATTCCCAAGAAAGATGATCCCACTGAATGCAGAAATTATCGAACAATATCACTAATATCACACACAAGTAAAATTTTGCTGAAGATTATTCAAAGGTGCCTACAGCAGTATATCCACAGGGAACTGCCAGAAATTAAAGATGGATTCAGAAGAGGACACGGAACCAGGGGTATCATTGCTGATGTCAGATGGATCCTGGCTGAAAGCAGAGAATACCAAAAAGATGTTTACCTGTGTTTTATTGACTATGCAAAGGCATTAGACTGTGTGGATCATAACAAATTACGGATAACATTGTGAAGAATGGGAATGCCAGAACACTTAATTGTGCTAATAAGGAACCGATACATAGATCAAGAGGCAGTTGTTCTAACAGAGCAAGGAGATACTGCGTGGTTTAAAGTTAGGAAAGGGTGCATCAGGGTTGTATCTTTTCACCATACTTATTCAATCTGTATGCTGATCAAATAACCTGAGTAGCTGGACTATATGAAGAAGAACGGGGCATCAGGATTGGAGGAAGACTCACTAACAACCTGCGTTATGCAGATGACACAAGCTTGCTTGCTGAAAGTGAAGAGGACTTGAAGCACTTACCGATGAAGTTCAAAGACCACAGCCTTCAGTATGGATTACACCTCAATGTAAAGAAAACAAGGGTCCTCACAACTGGACCAATAAGCAACATCATGATAAACGGGTAAAAGATTGAAGTTCTCAAAGATTTCATTTTACTTGGATCCACAATCATCACCCACAGAAGCAGTAGTCAAGAAATCAAAAGACGCATTGTATTCGGTAAATCTGTTGCAAAATACCTCTTCAAAGTGTTGAAAAGCAAAGATGTCACCTTGAAGACTAAGGTGTGCCTGACCCAAGCTATGGTGTTTTCAATCGCCTCATATGCGTGTGAAAGCTGAACGAGGAATAAAGAAGACAGAGGAAGAATTGATGCCTTTGAATTGCAGTGTTGGCAAAAAATATTGTTTATACCATGGATTGCCAAAAGAACCAACAAATCTGTCTCAGAAAAGTACAAGCAGAATGTCCCTTAGAAGCAAGGATGGAGAAACTATGTCTCACAGACTTTGGACATGTTGTCAGGAGTAATCAGTCTCTGCAGAAGGACATCATGGTTGGTAAAGTAGAGGGTCAGTGAAAAAGAGAAAGACCCTCAATGAGATGGATTGACACAATGTCTGCAACAATGGGATTAAGCATAACAATGATTGTGAGGATGGCGCAGGACCAGGCAGTGTTTCCTTCTGTTGTACATAGGATCTCTGTGAGTCGAAACCAACTCAATGGCACATAACAACAACAACCAGAAACATGACACATTGCCATTTTCTGTCTAGGAACCATGCCTAGTTACCATATGAACAAGCTGGGGCTAGCCTGTTGGAAGCCAACCTACTATAGCTAGCCCTGAACCAACCCAGCAGCGGATTGCAGATGCATGAGTGAGCCCAGTACAAACCAGAATCACAGCACAGCCCAAATTGGTGAACCACAGAACTGTGAACTAAATAAATGATTGTTTAAAGCTACTAAAATTTTAGTTTGTTTCTGATACAGCAAAGACTACCTGATACAAGCTTTGTGTTATACATGTGAATATTTTATTGATATATGTTTTCCTGTAAGGACAAGTACTCTTTCTCACTGTTGTTTTGTTTTAGTCATTGTATTCTCAGTTCCTACTCCAGTGTGCCCAGCCCCTACTAGGCATCTTGATAAATACTGTTCAATCAGTACAGATGAACAATGGCAATCTTTGATAATTTATGGATTGTTTTGAATATCAGAGTAATAAAACATTTCAACATGGCTAAAGATGTATAAGAGAATAGCTGTAAAAAGATACGAAGTATAACTCAAACATCTCTAAGTCTGCCAAAAGACCTTTATTGTAGTTGCCAACCTAACCAACATCCTAGGATCTGCTGCTGATCCTAGGATGCTGGTTAGGCTGGCTGTATAATATTTGAGGGAAATATGGAATTAAATATCCAGAGTTAGAGCCACTTCATTGCACAACTCTGAAAGGTATCATTTATTTAGAATTCTATGTGAATAGTGCTCCCTGGAGTAATAGCCCCATGTGAGTGCCTGTCAATTTTAAGAGATCCGTTAACCAGTCCTGAATTGTAGGCTTCTCTTCATCTCAACCAAACTCTCAATTTTGATTTATGCATCAGTTTAGGCAGAGATGGGAATATTTTTATTAATCTTTCCTTTGCTTTTATGTGCAATTGGGAAATAAGTAAGTCCAAGAAATCCCTGAAGAAATAGAAAGTAAAGGCATGTATATACTGAGATCCTTGTTGACTCATTGGTATTCACTGAAGAATCAGGGCATATTTTTTTTTATTAGAATAGGGAAAATAATGCAAGTTTTTAATATAGATACACATAAGGTCAGGGATAGTCACATTGAGGCACTGAAGTTATTCTGATGTTGTTTTCCTGATGTAAAACTGATATTTAAAATGCACAAAGAGAGGCAATCATTTCTCCCAAGTCCTTGGGAGTAGCTTCTTGACTCTACCTCATTGGTGATAATCATACAACTGAAGAAAGAATAAGTTAATTGAAGAGGGTGGCAACCTAGAAAAATTAGATTCATGGAAGAAAAGTTTGTTACTGTGACCAGCACTGTCTGAGGAGAGAAATATTAAATTTGTGGGACATGAACAATCCTGTCACTAAAGGGACCCTCTCTGACATGAAGAAGAGAAAATTCACTGGATCTTATCATGGGTTAGATGTAAGTACTCTAAATTACAAAAATAGCTGACACTGATTGAATACACACTGTGCGAGAAACTGTTAGGCTCTTTCCATTGATTCTCATTTAATTCTCAAAACAGCCCTATGAAGAAGGTATAATAATTGTACATATTTGATAGATTTTTAAACAAGTCTGAGGGGTTACATAGATCTTAAGCTTTTAAATAGTAAGGTTAGGATTTGAATCTAATTAGTACTGACACAGGACTAATCAACTTCCTTAATTTTTAATCTGTTCTCAGCCAAGTGAAATTCTGCTGAATGATCCAGATCCTAGGTACATTCATTCTAAGAAGGAGGGGCTCTGGATAGGAGAAGTGAGAGTTATGGTCATTGGAAAATGCATATTCACATTGTAAATTCATAAATGGGATTTCCTTATTCATATTTTAAGCCTCATGTGATTTTTGATTGGCATCATTCATCACCTAGAGTCTGATCATGACTCATTTTGTTGATAAAATTTGGTTCCTGGATCTGAAGTCTGAAGACCATACCAAAGCCATGTGACCTAATAGGAACATTGACAAGTGTGAACAATATCCTATAACATGGATTATATGGATTGTAAAATCCATCAGCATATATTATAATTTTCTCTACTTTTGTGAGAAATAAGTATTATGTCAGAATGAAACTTTAGCCTGGTTAAACATGACAGGTGACATAATTTTATGTATTCACCCAACTTTCATTTGCCTCCTGGCCATTCAGCTAACATATATTTTCTACTATCTTGAAATTTAGGTTGGGCTGTGTGGCTAGTTCTAGCCAGTGAATGTGAGAAGAAGTGACGTTTCACATCTAGCCCAAGCCAGTGAAAACAAAGTATATGCTTTCTACATTTGTTCTCTTCCTTCAATCTGTCAATAGAATGACCCCAGTGTATCCTTGTTGCTGTTGTTGTTAGGTGCCATCGAGTCAGTTCTGACTCATAGCAACCCTATAGGACAGAATAGAACTGCCCCATGGGGTTTCCAAGGAGTGGCTGGTGGATTTGAACTGCTGACCTTTTAGTTAGCAGCTGAGCTCTCGACCCACTATGCCACCAGGTTGTAGTGTATACTTAGTGTTTTGTTTTTTGTTTCTGTCACAATGTATGGTAACTCTTCATAAATTCATGACTCTAAACATTAATACCTCTTTGTATTATATGCAATGTTTAAGTGAAAACATCAACACACATCCAAAAAAAAAGACCGATTTTTTAAATGTTTCCTTCCAACATACCCCTTGCTGTTCTCTGTGTCCTCTGGGATTCAGTATTTTTTTCTTTGTCCTCATGTTTATTTTCTCATTTTCTTTTCTTTTTTTTTAAATTGTCTAAAAATGGCAGCATTCCGTTTTCAGTTGTCAGAAATATTTTATACCTTAGTTTTATCCCATCTTATTCAGGACTCGATTCACCATCATCTCCTTAGGCTCCAGAAATTTAATAGGTTTCCAATATCTTAGTTCTTACAAAATATATCATCTAGTTCTAACTTAATGTCTCCAAATAATATTGGTAGGGAACTTTGGCAAAGGATTTAGAAACATTATCTAAAATCAAAGTCAGTTCATATTCCCTTTCCCCTCACTCTCCTAGTTTCCCAAGTAGCGATGCCAGAAAGGCAATTAAGTGTAGGCTGAAATCAGTAATCTCATGAGCACAGAGTTGGAAGGAGGGAGGTAGAGAGGGAGTCAGCCACAGTAATTGAAAACAAAGAAGTTTAAATGAAAATCAAGATATTTGGAACCTTGCAAACTCTAGCTCTTGATTTTTTGATGAAGCAATTTAGTGATTTTTGTTGATGGTCGTTTAAGTTTCAGTTTTTCCCATCACAACACGTGGCAAATTGTTTCTTCTAAGACAGCCTTTATCAAGACAGAAAGTATTATGGCATGACACACAAAACCATACCATACCTTTTAACATTCAGAACTTCTCTGCATAAAACTGTTTTTCACTTATACTAATGAGGATGATCTATATAGGCATAACTCATTTTATTGTGCTTTGCAGATATTGCATTTTTTACAAATTGAAGGTTTTTTGACAATCCTGTGTCCGGAAAGTCTATTGGCACCATTTTTCCAACTGCATGTACTCACTTCATGTCTCTGTGTCATATTTTGGTAATTCTTGCAATATTTCAAACTCTTTCATTATTATTATATCTGTTATGGTGATCTATGATCAGTGATTTTTGATGTTACTATTGTAATTGTTTTGGGATGCCAAGAACCACGCCCATGTAAGATGGTGAACTTAATCAATAAATGTTGTGTGTGTTCTGAGTGCTCCACCAACAAGCTTCTCCCCATCTCTGTCCCTCTCCTCAGACCTTCCTATTTCCTGAGACAGGACAATGTTGAAATTAGGCCAATTAATAACTCTACAATGGCCTCTAAGTGTTCAAGTGAAAGCAAGTTCACACATCTCTCATTTTAAATCAAAAGCTAGAAATGATTAAGCTTAGTGAGGAAGGCATGTCGAAAGCCTAGACAGGCCAAAACTAGGCCTCTTGCACCAAACAGTTAGCCAAATTGTGAATGCAAAAGAATAGTTCTTGAAAGAAATTGAAAGTGCTACTCCAGTGAATACATGAATGATAAGAAAGTGAAACAGCCTTATTGCTGATATGGAGAAAATTTTAGTGGTCTGGATAGAACAGCAAACCAGCTATAACATTCCCTTAAGCCAAAGCCTAATGCAGAGCAAGGCCCTAACTCTCTTCAATTCTGTGAAGTCTGAGAGAGGTGAGGAAGCTGCAGAAGAAAAGTTTGAAGCTAGCAGAGGTTAGTTCATGAGATTTAAGGAAGGAAGCCATCTCCATAACATAAAAATGCAAGGTGCAGCAGCAAGTGCTGTTGTAAAAACTGCAGCAAGTTGTCAGGAAGATCTAGCTAATACAACTGATGAAGGTGGCTATGCTAAACAACAGATTATCACTGTAGCCAAAATAGGCTTATATTGGAAGAAGATGCTATCTAAGACTTTCATAGCTAGAGAGGAGAAGTCAATGCCTGGCTTCAAAGCTTTAAAGGACAGGCTGAGTCTCTTGTTGGGGCAAATGCAGCTGGTGACTTTAAGTTGAAGCCAATGCTCATTTACCATTCTGAAAATCCTAGGGCCCTTAGAAATTATGCTAAGTCTACTCTGCCTGTATTCTATAAATGGAACAACAAATCCTGGATGACAGCACATTTGTTTACAGTATAGTTTACTGAATATTTTGAAACCACTCTTGAGGCTTAATGATCAGGAAAAAGATTTCTTTCAAAATATTACTGCTCATTGACAATGCACTTGGTTACTCAAGAGGTCTGATGGAGATGTACGAGGAGATTAATGTTGTTTTCATGTCTGCTAACACAACATCCATTCTGTAGTCCATGGCTAGGAGTAATTTCAACTCTTAAAGTCTTATTATTTCAAAAATATACTTCATAAGGCTATAGCTGCCATAGATTGTGATTCCTTTGATGGATCTGGGCAAAGTAAATTGAAAGCTTTCTGGAAAGGATTCATCATTCTAGATGCCATTATTAAGAACATTTGTTATAAATGGGAGGAGGTCAAAATATCAACATTAACAGACGTTTGGAATAAATTGATTCCAACCCTCATGGATGAGTTTGAGGGGTTCAAGACTTCAGTGGAAGACGTAACTACAGATATGGTAGGAATAGCAAGAAAACTAGAGTTAGAAATGGAGCCTGAAGGTATGACTGAATTGCTGCAATCTTATGATAAAACTTGAACAGATGTGGAGTTGCTTCTTATGAATGAGCAAAGAAAGTAGTTTCTTGAGATGGGATGAACTCCTGGTGAAGATGATGTGAACATTGTTGAAATGACAACAAAGGATTTTGAATATTATGTAAACTTAGTTGATAAAGCAATGGCAGCGTTTGAGAGGATTGACTTCAATTTTGAAAGAAGTTCTGTTCTGGGTAAAATGCTATCAAACAGTATTGCATGCTACAGAGAAATCTTTCGTGAAAGGAAAAGTCAATCTATGCAACAATCTTCATTGTTGTCTTATTTTAAGAAATTGCCACAGCCACCCCAACCTTCAGCAACCACTGCCCTGATCCGTCGGCAGCCATCAACATCGAGGACAGACCTTCCACCAACAAAAAGATTATAACTCGATGAAGGCTCAGATGATGGTTAGCATTTTTTAGCAATAAAGTATTTTTAATTAAGGTCTGTAAATTTTTTGGCATGATGCTATTGCACCCTTAATAGACTACAGTATAGTGTAAATACAACTTTTATATACCCTGGGAAACCAAAAAAATTCATGTGACTTGCTTTATGGTGGTGGGCTGGAATCAAAGCTGCAATATCTCTGAGGTATGCCTGTATATTATTGGATAGTAATTATAGAAATTTTGAATAGGAAACGTGTATTTACAGAGGGAGTTCTGGAGAAGACCAGACGATAGCCAATTGCCTGTGAAAGAGATAATTGTTACATTAATTTTTTTTCCAGTGTCCAGGATCAGTGATAAATTCTTGCTAAGTTTCACAGATTAGAAACCTAACTTTATCTTTTATGAACAAAATTAGTTTAAACAAGTTCAAAGACTGTATTAAACCAGAATGTCAAAATGAATCATCTTGTTGCTACCAATATATTCTCTGTAGGTAGTTCCACTGGGAAGCCAAATAGAAATCAAAAGAGTGTTGATGACCATAAAACCAGAACAAAGGACTCTAGATAAGTCAACTGTATAATGGCATAAAGCAGAAGAAGAGTCGTTTTCCAACCAATCAAAATCTTTAAATATCATGAGCGTTAGCAGCCATTAGTGTGATAGAAATCACCTGCCAATTAAGACATTAATGAAAAAGGATGATGAATAGGGATTAATTTGTCACCATCTTTTTCTGTCTTCTATCAGTATTCACTGATCCTCATCAAATTGTCATTCTCTGCTTAGATTTCTTCTAGATTCAATGTAGTTATAAAAACAAGCAAACAAACCTGTTGCCATTGAGTCGATTCTGACTCATAGCGACTCTATAGGACAGAGTAGAGCTGTCCCATAGGATTGCCAAGGAGTGGCTGGTGGATTGGTTAGCAGCTGAGCTCTTAACCACTTGCCACCAGGGCTCCTAATATAGTAGAAGAATTTTCATGTTTATATTTTTAATCAGTTTCGATAATATAACTTGAAAGAGGACACACTTGTGAAAAGACTTAATCCAGCCTCAACATTTTCTGGATATATTTTCTTTGTTCTTCTTCTTGTATATGTTAAGGAATGGTGTATAATATGTATAATATATACTTGCCCACATGCCATTTAACTCTAAAACCCACAAGAAATGTTAGCAGAGAAATCGATATGATGTCATTGTGACTATCTTTTACAGCCCACACAAACATGTTTGCATCTCGTATTGGGCTGAGTTGACATCGCAAGCCCATAATCGTGTAACTTAGTGGATGACAACATCAAACACCAAATGTTAAAGCAATAATTCTTGAATTATTTTAATGCCTGTGTATGTGGACTTTAACAAGCTCAAAGTAAACCAACCCCATTGGCCGTAGAAAATTCAGGGAAGTCTTTACTAGAACTTGCCCTTAGTGAGCAAGACTGAAAAATTAGTAAAATTAGGAAAGGTCCAGTGAAAATTGCATATATTATCAGAGAACTAGGCAGGACAAACCTGGGTTAAAACCTGGGTTAGAAATTAATGTAATGGGAGAATATACTCAGGATAGGATTCTCCAACTAAGAAATATGCAAGTTTCTGGGATATTTTTGAACAATGTTAATTTTGGCAGAATCATAATTTATTAATTTTGAAGATGCCACTGGACAATTGTAGAGGACTATGTTAGAAAAAAGGAGACCTGGTTGCACAGTGGTTAAGCACTCCTCTGCTAACTGAAAGGTTAACTATTCTAGGGATTTGTGATTGACATATTCTTTAAATTTGATGGAGGTAGGGCCAGTCTTGTGATAATATTTGCATGCAAACAATGCTTTGTTCTCTTTAAATATTCAAGCCATGGGAGATTTGATAAGGAACTAAAAATTTCTATGCCACCAAAAAACTACACCTGTGTCTGTAAGAGTCCCACTCAGATTTTACTAACTGGAAGAGTCCAGCTTGACCCAGGTACAAATAATTTCTCTAGCAGAGATGAAGTCAAATGAATTGGGGAACGGGAATTTTGGACTGCATATTCCTTGGATTTTTAAATCATAAGGCAAGACATTCTGGTTTTGTACTCTAAGTCCTTTGGAGCTAATAAATTTAGACTTTAACTTGCAGGAGGTGTTAATCTGTAGTCTTTAATTTCTCCTCAACCACATCAAAGTTTTCCTAGAAAACATTGTGTCATCTTTGTTTTTGGAGAATTGTATTATTGTGGTATATTTACTTACCACTTAATTTCATCGTAATACCTCTCATAGGCTTTAGTAGATAATGTGCCTTGAAATAATTTGTGATGGAACACAGAACTGAGAGTTCTATTTTAATCTTATATACGGTGTCATGGATTGAATTATGTCCCCCAAAAAATGTGTGCATCACTTTGGCTGGGCCATAATTCCTCATGTTGTGTGATTTTCTTATATGTTGTAAATCTTGCCTTTATGATGTTAATGAGGAAGGATGGGTGGCACTTGTGTTAGTGAGGCAGGACTCCATCTACAAGACTGGATTGTGTCCTGAGGCAATTTCTTGAGATATGAAAGCCAAAAGTGAGCAGAGAGACGGGGGACCTCATACCATCAAGAAAGCAGTGCTGGGAGCACAGCACATCCTTTGGGCTGAAGTCCCTATACAGAGAAGCTCCTAGTCTAGGGGAACATTGATGAGAAGGCCGACAGAGAAAGAAAGCCTTCCCCTGGAGCTGACACCCTGAATTTGGAGTTTTAGCCTACTCTACTGTGAAGAAATAAATTTCTCTTTGTTAAAGGCATCCACTTGTGTTAATTCTGTTGTAGCAGCACTAGATGACTAAGACATACAGAGTAGTTTATGAGTTGACTTAATTGCTATACTATTCTGACCCTTCAGAACCTTAAGGACAAAATTTATACTCCCAGGAGGTCATCTAAGAATGGTGTTAGCACGGGAAGTTGGTCTTACAAAGGTGGGAGCATGGCTTTCCTGAAAACAGGCTGCTAAACTCTCTTGAGAGGGAGAGCCATGTTGGACTTAATGGTTACACCTGATGATTTAGAGATAACAACATCCTAGGAAGTCGGTATATCTTCTATTGGCTCTTTACTCACTCCTCCCAAGGGAGGAAGGATGACTACACTAATTGGTGAGTAGGGGAAGAAACTAGGCCTAAATGGCTCATCTTCTCTTTGTAGGGGAATTGCCTGTTTGCCTGCCAAGAGCGCACATTCTGTTTTGCCCTTCCAGGCATTAAAATGTACTGGGAAAGCTCTGTTCTGAGGCTTGTAGATGTCCAGCTTTGCCTGCAACTGATGGGACAGTCAGTTTCTGAACTTATTTACTAGGAAGCTCATAACTTCTTCACATTTAAGTCTTATCCTCCAACCTAACTTTTTAACAGTAATAAAGATAGTATTTTGTGGTCCATTTTTCCAAGTCCTATTTCTGTTTCTCCACTGTTTCTGAACTTAGATGGGGAACAAAAGACGCATGTGTAGAGCTCTCTTAAATCCCAACATTTGTTGTCCAGGAAGAAACTTCAATGTTATATGCACCTATATGTATTATAATACAAAATGATAGGCATTTGATATATGTACTTCACTCCTGACTTTGTATTATGTTCTCAATGTTTATTTTTTCCTTTACTTTCTTAATTAGTTTATATCTTTTATCTTATAATGTAATATAAGATATAACATAAACTGTTTTATGTATGGAGCCCTGGTGGCACAGTGGTTAAGAGCTATGGCTGCCTAGACACTTCACCAAAGAAGACATTCAAGTGGCCAACAGACACATGAGGAAATGCTCACAATCACTGGGCATTAGAGAAATGCAAATTAAAACCACAATGAGATACCATCTCACCCTGGCATTACTGGCACAGATCAAAAACACTGGAAATAACAATTGTTGGAGGGGGTTCGGGGAGATCAGAACTCTTAGGCACTGCTGGTGGGAATGCAAAATGATACAACCATTTTGGAAAATGATACGGCGCTTCCTTAGAAAGCTAGAAATAGAAATACCATACGATCCAGCAATCCCACTCCTAGGGATATATCCTAGAGAAATAAGAGTCATCACTCAAATAGACATACGCACACCCATGTTCATGGCAGCATTGTTCACAATATAGCAAAAAGATGGAAACAACCTAGATGTCCATCAACAGATGAATGGATAAACAAACTACGGTACATACACACAATGGAGTACTATGCAAGGATAAAGAGCAACGATGAATCTGTGAAACATCTCATAACATGGATGAAACTGCAGGACATTATGCTGAGTGAAATGTCAATCACAAAAGGACAATATTGTATGAGACCTCTATTGTAAAAACCTATGAAAAAGTTCACACACAAAAAGTAACAATCTTTGTTGGTTACGAGGGATGGGAGGGGTGGGGAGGAATACTAAATAGGCAATAGATAAGTGGTATGTTTGGTGAAGGGGGAGACAGTACACAATACAGGGGAAACCAGCACAACTTGTACAAGGAAAGGTCATGGAAGCTCCCTAGACACATCCAAACTCCCTGAGGAACTGAATTGCTGGGCGGAGGGCTGTGGGGACCATGGTCTTGGGGAACATCTAGCTCAATTGGCATAACACAGTTTATAAGGAAAATGTTCTACATTCTACCCTGGTGAGTAACCTGGGGTCTTAAAAGCCTGTGAGCAGCCATTTAAGATACTCCACTGGTCTCACCCCTTCGGCAGCAAGGGAGAATGAAGAGAACAGGATGCAAGGAAAAGATTAGTCCAAAGGACTAATGGACCACGGCTACCAAGGCCTCCTCCAGACTGAGTCCAGTACAGCTAGATGGTGCCTGGCTACCACCACTGACTGCTCTGACCAGGATCACAACAGAGGGTTCTGGACAGAGCTGGAGAAGGATGTAGAACAAAATTCTAACACACACACAAAATACCAGATTTACTGGGCTGAAAGAGACTGGAGAAACCCTGAGAGTATGGCCCCCAGACACCCTTTTAGCTCAGTGGTGAAGTCACTTCCGAGGTTCACCGTTCAGCCGGGGATTGGACAGCCCCATAAAACCAAATGGGACTAATGAGGCACAGCAATCAAGGGACAAGGACTAGAAGGCAGAAGGGAACAGGAAAGCTGGTGATAGGGAACCAAAGGTTGAGTAAGGACAGTGTTGACAGGTAGTGGGGTTGTTAACCATTGTCATAGGGCAACGTGTACTGTTATAATGAGAAACTGTTTTGTTCTGTAAACCTTCATCTGAAGTGAGAATAGCACAACTGGAAGAACGTAAACGATGTCACTGAACTGTGCATGTAGAAATTTTTGAAATGATGTATCTTTGGCTATGTATATTTTCACCAAAAAAAAAAAAAAAAAGGTCAAGAAGGGAGAGGGTTGACATGGCATGGGATAGTTAACAAATGTCATAAAACAATAGGTGTACTGACTATTTAATGAGAAACTATTTGTTCTGTAAACATTCACCTGAAGTACAATTAAACAAAAGCTATGGCTGCCAACCAAAAAGGTCGGCAGTTTGAATTCAACAGCCGCTCCTGGGAAACCCTGCTGGACAGTTCTACTCTGTTCTATAGGGTCACTATGTATCTTTATGTTGTTGTTGTTGTTAGGTGTTGTCAAGTCAGGTCTGACTCATAGTGACCCTGTGTACAACAGTACAAAACATGGCCCAGTCCTGCACCAACCTCACAATTGTTGCTATGTTTGAGCTCATTGTGGCAGCCACTGTGTCAATCTATTTGTTGAGGGTCTTCCACTTTTTCTCTGCTGACCCTCTACCTTACTAAGTGTATCTTTATAGCTTTTTGTATCTTTTTATGTATACATTTAGAGGATCTATTCATGCAAATGGCCTTAAGAACCTTTCAGAAAATGTGGTAGATAACCACACAAATAAAATAAATATCTCAGATTAGCTGTCAAGTCTAATAGTGATGACATATTTTAGGACATTGTTTTTCAACATTTATGTATTTTATAACTTAACTCATGGAAAACTATATCCTAATGGATTATTATAGATCTTACTTTTACTTATCCATAATAAGTAATTAAATTAAACACCTGTACTGTGTTGAAGTTGTTTATAAGACTGCTAGACTGGGAGGTACTTAGGAGTATGGAGGGACTGGGTCTAATTTACCTTTCCCAATCCCTGGCTCTCAATAAGAGACTGGTGAGTGGGCCTAAAGTGAACCCAAGCCCAATGGAGAGACTAGCCAGTATTACAGCTCAAATCCCATCCCACCCATGAAGGCTTCCCTGATCACCAGTGCTTCAGCCTCTATGGCTGTTAATTGAATGAGTGATTTGATGGTAAAACTACTAACCTTTACTGAATATTTACTATATGAGAGGCTCTTTGTTAAACAGCTAATATGTTTATTTTAGTTAATCCTCAGAAGGTATTTTACACATAGGAAATCGAGGCCCAGTGGTCTTGAATGACTTGATCAAGGTCATGCAGCTGGTGCAGCAGTCCTAGGATTCACATCCAGGAAGTCTGTCTCCAGAGCCTGTACTGCTGAACACAATGACAATCTGCTTTCCAATAATGAAACAGGCAAATAAATGAGTAACACCCTAATCCAATGTTCTCTCCGGCCACTCTTTGGTGTGTGTGGGTGTTAATGGTTTAGGTGCCTGGGCAAAGCCAGCTTGGGAAGCAAAAGTCCTCCCCAAATTATTCACTCAGTAAGAATCTACATGGTGCCTGTCAGCACTATTCAGCAACCCCAGGCCTTCAGCAGATAATATATAAATTATGGATTGGTCTTCTGTTTTTATTTTGTGTGTATGTGTGTGTGTGTGTGTGTGTGTGTGTGTGTGTGTGTGTGTGTTGATTAATTTGAAATCCAGGATGGTGTTTGGATTTTCACTTAAGCACAGACTGAGGTTCTATTAAACAAAATTGAATTTTAAACTTATTTTTTCTCCCCAAATTTTCTACACAGTTGATAATAAATCTTGAAGTTATTTTGCCATTACCATCCAAACTGTTGGCTTCCAAAGGTGTAAAAAGACTCTGAGCTTGTCAGCCTGGGTTATTAAAGATGTATTCTTATGGGTTTCACACATGACATGTAGATATGTTAAGAACAATGGAGTTCTGCTTTGAACATGAGCCTAGTGCTCAAATTTATTAAAGTGATCATATTAATTATCTAAAAGAATGTGACCATGAACACCTGGCAATGAAAGCTACATCTTATTTTTCTTTTATCTTGAAAATGGATGAGGAAGAAATGTGTTTGGCAGAAATTGTTCAATCCTCAGATTTCTGCCAAAGCAGCTTTCAGTGCAGAAGGATCATCTTACCTCTCCCTCCCTTAAATACTTTGACAGCTAAAAGAGATGCTTAGATAGTGTGTTAACTGTAATCACTTGAACATTGTTATTCTAATTTCTAATAATCAAATTACTTCATTTCAGAGAAAAGAAACCTCAATATGGGCTGCTGTTAGAAGGAGTAAAGATTAAAGAAGCAGAAAAATACTGAAAGATTTTAGTGCCAAAATCTCTCTTCTTTGGCATTAAAATAACCTGGCTAAAGTTTATTAGCTGAATAACCTTGGGCAAAATTATGACTTTTAGTTAATCTTATTAAATGAGTAGAATAATATCTTCTTTCAAGGGACGGTTGTAAGAATTATGTTTGGGATATCATAATTAATATAAGAAAACAAAGAATTCTCTGGTAAAGGCTATCAATATCCTTTTTTCCCTTATGTACTTACATATATAATTGTATATTTCTTGTTTCTTTCATTTTAAAATCTTTTTAAATAGCTTAAAGTAAGAATCAATGATTTTAACACTGTTTTTAAAAGAAGCATATGGAAAGTTCATCAATCAACCATATTAAAAGCTCATCAGCAAAAATTCTTCCCTCTCTTCCTCTAGAATGTCTTCAGTGAAGGGGAAGATTAGCTGTATATATATTTTCCATATTCTGAAAAGAATCTTCAGACTGACTCAGTTACAGTCTCATTTTATAATAAGAGTTGTTTTATATTCAAACCATATGGTTGCAATGTATAAATTGGCTAAGGTGAGACATACTTCCAGTTATAAAGATATAACTTTATATGTCACGTCCATTGTCACCAGAGGCAGGGGGGGATTATCCAAGAGGCAAGGTAAGCACGGTGCTTACCTTGATTACCAGATCATCTGTAGTGAATAATTTCACATGGATTTCACCACATCTTTGATTAATAACTAAACACAAGTAAGCCTGTGCTGACCTTCCATACTGTGTCGTGTGCCTCTGTCAGGGACTGTAAGTTTGAAAAGAGGCTTGGATTCTATAGGAAGGTGCTGTGGGTTTGGGAGAGAGACAGATGCCAGCCATACCTAGAAGCAGAGTCTTTGATGTGGTGAAAAAATGTTAAATTGTTCACTACAGATGATCTGGTAAGCAAGGTAAGCACCGTGCTCACCTTTTCTATTGGGTAGTCCACACCTAACGAGAGGAAATAAGTTAGAACATATATTACTAATTTAAATACTTTTTGTTCCAAAAATATAGAGATAATTTTGAGACAAACTAACCTTTAGCATTAACAAAAAACTATACCAATTTATTTTATTTACAAATTATGACCCTTTTTATATATCATTATATAAAGTGGGCTTTGATTTTTGTAAGTAGTCTAAAAACAGGGCTTCAGACTGGTTCATTCCAGCTCAAACCCCTGCTGAGAATTCGCCTTTCCGCCGCAGATATACTGATTCAGAATCTATAGTTTGATAAGATCCCCAGGTGGTTCTTTTTTATAACTTCCCAGAAACTTGTTAGAAATACAAATTCTCAACAGGAATCTTGTTAGAAATACAAATTATTAGCAGTGGTTCGTCCATTTCGAAGCTTTGGTCCAGAATTAGCTTGTTGCTGCCTAAGTGCTTTCTGGTGTTACAGGGGCACTGACAAATATTCTAAAATTATTCTGCATAGCACCAAATTATAATGATGACATGTGGAAAGAATCCATTCTTCAATTGTTAACTGATACAATTGCTTTCATTGAGTTCTCTCCCTTTTCCTAAAACTCTGTCAAAATTAAATTTCATTCTTTGACAAACCTGATAGCTTCTTCATCACTAAACACTTTTTCCCCCCTAAACTGAATTAATTTATTTCAGTGATAGTTTTCTTTATGAGGATGATTTTAAACCATGTGGTCACTCATTTTTCTCTTCATGAAAGAGAAGAATTGGTTTCAATTTTAAGATCATTTGAGGGGTAATAGCAAGGAAAACATCCCTAGATGAAGAAATTTCCTATTGGCCTACGATTAGTGATAATCTTTTATTAGTTGTTATTGTTATTTATGATTGCATAACCCATCTCATTCCAGAAAGGATATGAGGTAATTTTAAAAGCACATATGGTAATACTTCAATAAAACTACATAAGGAGTTTTGAGTGACAGGAATATAAAGGTAGGGAAAATAATATGAAACAGGGAAGAGTTGAGCCAAAAATTAGGTTTCTGAGTAGGCAAAGAAAAATGACAAACACAATCAGTTACAAGATATAGAGAGCAGAAAATAAACAGATTCCTTAGAAGTTGCAATCCATTTTGACACTGAGTTCTAACAGAAATTTCTCCTACTTGTCTTCATAAAGTGCATTATGTGGTGTCATTGCAAATGCCTTCCACACCATTGCTGCTGTAAAAACAATGAAGAGCTCCAGAGAGCTTTGTAGTATAATATTTCTTGGTGTGTATTGATGATATAGTGATCCCTAGATGGTGCAAACAGTTTGTACTCATCTACTAACCTAAAGAATGGCACTGCAGAAGAAAGGCCTGGCAATCTGCTTCCATAAAGATTACAGCCAGGAAAACTCAATGGAGCAATTCTGTTCTGTAGTACATGGAGTCACCATGAGTAGGAATTACCTTGACAACAACACATTTGTTTGTTTTGTTTTTTATTGATGACACAGGCACACTGTAGGTGCAATTATGTAAAAGCAATCATATAAAACTAAAGAAATAGTTTTCTTGCTAGCTGTCAGCCTTTCTCAGCTCCTAGAGATCATTTGCATTCCTTATCGCCTGGTCCCATCTATCTTAAAAGCCAGAAACAGAGAATTTCCATTGTATTTAATTTCTCTCATGTTTCAATCTCATCCCTGATCTCAAGATGCTAATTTAAAGGGCTCATGAGATTAGGTCGGGCCCACCTAGAGAATCTCCCTATCTTAAGGTAAAATGTTCCATATAACATAGTTCTATCACAGGTATAATATCCCAACACATTCATGCTTTCAAGAATTATACAAGGCATGGGAATGCCAGGAGAAGGGTCTCTTGAGAGACATCTTAAAACAGACATCTTACCACACACATCAATTTAAGAATTAATCAGTTAAAGAGTAAACCAGTTTATAATTTTTAAGGAATAAACTGGTCTGTATTTTAGAAGCGTCGTTCAGTTATCCCATAAGTTTACAATTTTATAATATAAGGTTGCCTTTCTTACAGATGAGATAAATTTAAGGCTAAAACAGGCAGAACCACACCCTTGGCACTAAATATAAAAAATTGAAGAATCTGATCTCACGATTTGCCATGTGCTTTATTTGGCATGAAGTTTTCATCAACTGTAACTTATAAGGGTGTGTACCAGTGTTCAGTAAGAAAGTGTCACATAGGATTAAGAACATCTGTAATAACTTAACTTACAAAGATGAGACAAGTAAGTTTACCAGGAGTCACCAGAATCTGGATTTCCAAGATGATTCACAACATTCGTGTCGTGAGTAACTATGTTCTAGAATCCATTCATATCACTGGATCTATTGACTTTACCTTAGGCCTTCCCATATGGAATTATACACTGAATTTTTGTTTGTTTGTTTATAAACCACTTTATATTAAAAATTTGTCAAGATGTGAGGTAAAGTTCTTCTGAATTTCGTTTCTCATGTCATCTTATTTATACTCTACCATATCATTTTTGTTTATTTTTTTATTACTTTTTTGGTAGGTGGTGGGTGGGTTGGTTTGGTTTTTGCTACTAGATCAATCTTGCTAATATTGTTTAATTACATACACTTTGTATTTTGAA
Source organism: Dugong dugon (assembly GCA_030035585.1). Taxonomy (NCBI): domain Eukaryota; kingdom Metazoa; phylum Chordata; class Mammalia; order Sirenia; family Dugongidae; genus Dugong; species Dugong dugon. The sequence continues at coordinate 52,056,823 of CM057465.1, forward strand.
ATGTATTATTTTATCATTGTAGTATATCTGCCTAGGGAACCCTATGGGACAGTTCTGTTTCGTCTTACAGGGTCACTATGAATCAGAATCAACTCGATGCCACTTAACAACATAACAACACGTTGTTAGCTGTGGTGGACTCGACCCCTGACTCAGGGCAACCCCATACAAAACAGGATTTTTGTGATCCATAGGGTTTTTATTGGATGACTTTTTTCAAAAGTAGATTTCCAGGCCTTTCTTCCTAGTCTGTCTTGGCCTGGAACCTCTGCTGAAACCTGTTTAGATTGAAACAACACTCAAGCCTCTACTGACAATCAACTGATGGCTGTGCTTGAGGTGCATTAGCTGGGACTCCAACCTGGGTCTCCCACAAGGAAGGTGAGAATTCTACCACTGAACCACCAATGCCCTTATCTATATCTTTAGCTATATCTGCATCCATTTATCCATAAATGGATTTTCTGATAAGGGTATCACCAGAAAGGATTAAGTTAGGAATAACTAATAGATTTCTATCAACAATAAATCATTGCTAGCGATTGCCTGGAGTCCTCCATTGTTAAGGATTCTGGGTTTGTCTAGGTTAGTGCAAAAGAATTCTGTGTAAAATTAAACATACTTGCATGGGCTAAGAGCAGGAGGTGTCACAGAATATAATACCACATATTTGTTAACTTGCAGCAAGGCTGTTATTCCAGAATACTAAGGAAAAACTGTATATTAAATCATCTTTATATAAATGTATAATCATAGACATAAATATGTTTATTTTTAGTTCAAATTTCAAATTTTAGAACCTCATGAGAATCTTAGGGCTTTCGGTGCAGTGAAAAGGATCTTGGCAGGAGGGATGGGTTAAAAGAGTTCTGCAGATAAAGCTTATCTACTTCAAAATTTTGCCTAGGGCAACCCTAGTTTCAAACAGTATCCCCTCTTTGGTGCATTTGACCTTCTGAAGGGAATGCAAGGAACCTTTGCCACCACTCCCCAACCCTACTCAAAATGGACTATCTGCTTATGGTAGTCATCAAACTTTATCATTCTGGAGGAATAGCAAAATAAGAAATGGACTATGTGCTTATGGTTGTCATCAAATTTTGTCATTCTGGAGGAATAGCAAAATAAGTTTGAACTAAAATAATTTTATTTGGTAGATAAATGCAGATATTCACCAATAGTTTTTTTTTTTTTTTTAATATGAAAGATGGAAAGAGGAACAGAGCAGATGTGTTAAGCATTGGAAAACATTCTTATACTATACATTTATGCATTAGGTTGAAGATGTAGAGGTCGAATAGAGCAAGATTGGTGTTAATAACCAAAAATTTTCAACAGAAAATCTCCTTAACATAATAGAAGCCATACAGTGAAGTAAACAAAAAAATGAAGATTAATTGACTTAAAAAATGGAGTCATAACCAAATGTTCAGAAGAAAAGCGATCTCCTGTTGAGCCTGAAAAATTACTAAAAAATAAGGGAAGGGAGAGGCAGAGAGGGAGTGAAGGCAAAAGAGAGAGAGAGAAAGACGGGGTTGAGGAGAGAGAGAATCTATGAAAACTTATTGTGAACATCTGACTTTTTATTTCATAAGGTAGCACAAACAGTATTGGAAATATTTACAATCTTAAATTACATACAATTTAAATACATGCTTTTGCCTAAATATTTCATATCCCTGGTTTTCAGAAGTAGTTATTCTAAGAAGATTTACACTTGAAAGACTGCCCAAAATATGTTATGATCTTGTAAAAGTGATGTAATTTCCCTTTTGTTTATTTATAGTTAGTTTTGTCAATGTTGTACATTAATTTCATTCCAGTATTTCAAGGTCTGTTTATTTTGTGATTCAGAAAAATTTAGTCTGTATCCTTTAGTTATGTGAAAAGCCTAGCATTTAATTATGAACATGTCACATCAGATTTATGTAATGGACTGTAACCTTGCCACTACCCACACTACTGCTAGAAAGATAATCAGTCATTTAGGGTACATTCACTGTTGGGATTCCATGAAGTTCCAAATCATTGTCTTTTCACTGTGTTCTTTTTGTTTTATTCTGATTTATTGTAATCTCACATCTTTCTCCTTTATCCCAAATTTATGCATTGCTAATTATTTTAACTCTTTTCTTTTCTGATTGCCTTTTCCTCCAACTTTTCTCTGTTCTATTGATAGGGAGATATTAAGAAAATGAAATAAACCGTAAGAAAGCAAAGACTGTCCCAAAATCAGACTTAAACATAGTTAAGGAGCTTTAGAGAAAAAGTTAATATGAAATTATTAAGATAGAACATCTCTACTTATATATAAACAAAATGTGTATGACGAGAACAAATCCAAACCAGCCCTCATACAGGACTTTTAAATATCTTAAGAGTGGGAGAGATCTATTACCTCAGCTTGATCAATGGGTATGTTTTCATAGTTGTATAAATTATCCAGGTCTTCCAAGGTGGCATCATAGGTTTCTGAGTCATAGTTGATGGGCTCTGGAGTGGGAGCAGCCACAGCAACATCAAAGATGACAAGTCCCAGAACAAGTCTTGCAAAGGTTTTCATTTTTCAAACTTTCCTAATGGTAAAATATTAAAATGCATAAACATTTAATCGATAATAAATCATGAATAGCTAGCACTAAATGTTGTCGTCAGGTGCCGTCCAGTCAGTTGTGGCTTGTAGCGACCGTATGTACAACAGAACAAAACACTGCCTGGTCCTGCACCATCCTCACAATCATCGCACTAAATAGGAATTGATAAATCAATGTCAGCACTGAGAATTCAAGCTGGTAGCTTTCTTTACGTGGATAATTTATAAACATAACACATGAAATTATATGGTTTCTGAGGACCATTGATACCAGATGTTCACATTAATTCATAAACCTCTCAAAGTTTTTATAAAGGAGACATTTTATAGAGAACAATTGGGAAAATGGGAAGCAGAAAGATTATGATATGCTTACTCACAATAGGCTTTTTATTAGCTAAGATTTTTACTTTTTAATAAGCATTTAAGTTCCATTGGAATCCTTTCATCAACTCTGGAGATAGAGATGATGATGATTATGATGATTAAGATGGTGATAATGATGATTACTATGACTGCTGTACCATTTTACAGATAAGGAAACAGACATGCTTCTTGTGAATTCAAGCCAGAGTTTTTTCCAGAACAAAATAATAATGATTTTTTCCTATTACTTCTTTGTTGCCTCTGGGTATCATTAATTCATACATAATTTAATGTATTTCATGCAATATTTGTCACAATGTTCTTAATTCAATAGAGCAAAAAAGAAAGCATTTTTCCCTTTAGTTCTGTGTTTCATTTCAATTCTTAATAGCTATCTAAGATTTGAACTCAAAGCTAATAGGAATACACTTTCAAAAGGCACTATATGGCAAGGTTTTCTTGGAGAAATTTGCACACATGTAAGATTAGAATAATATTTAGTTTTATATTTCTTTAATAAACACTATTCTTATTTTATAACATCATGTTTATGGGTGCTCGGTCAAGATATTATAATTTTAACTATTTTAGATTTGTATGTACTGCTTTGAATATATTCAGCTTAGAAAAAATAATTCTCAAGTTTAATTTTAAACAATTAAAACATTACCTAGTAGTCATTTATTAGCATGTAAAGTACTGTAGAAATTTTTATCAAGGATTTTTAGTTTTAAAAGGTTTTCTGTCTTGGATACTCTTTTTGGTTTTACTTGAATAACAGTGCATATGGTGTTTGTAGCTATGCACACATATAGAATGGAATTCATGGTGAATGTTAGTTGAATTCACTGGCAGACAAACTGACCTTCAGTCACTTGAATGAAAGTCTTTATGAAGCAAGTGGAGGCAGAAGGATATGAAATTCCTCTGAGCGTAAGGAGCAGTACAAGGAGCTCATTTTTATCCCCTCCTATGTGTTCTTCAAATAAACTTTTTATTCACATTGGAAAAACCATGCCTCTATTTTACTTGCCTTTACAGAGGTCGTTGAAGAATTGCAGATTTGCAACTGTTCTAGGCAATTACCAGGAAAATTCTACTTAATAAAACAGTGTAATTTGCAAACCTTCCAGGAACCATTCTTCCAAATTCAAATGGAAAGCATTAACAGGGGCCACTACTAACCTAAAAAAAAAATACATTTTTGTTGTATATGTCTGGCAACTTTCATTATTCAAAGAAAGCATGCAGTTGCTGCTGCTTTCTCATTTCACACTCTACATTTGATTATAAATGGCTACTTATCAGAGTTTACTTGAATTTGGCATATCTCCTAAAGCTACCAGTGATAAGGTAATTGTATGAATCTTAGAAATGTGAAGAGCATCTACCTATGTTTAGTTATAAAAGTTATATTCCTTCTTTTAAGTAATTATATTAGTATTCAATGTAGTTTCTTTGTTGAAATTTTGAATTTTTTTCCACTTTACTCCATTTAATATTTTAAAATGTATGTTTATATAAAACTTTAAAAAAGACATTCTACATACATAATGCAAGATGATCATTAGAATATTTTTAAACACCTTAAACCTCACCTTTTCTCCGTTTGCATAATATTTCTATCAATATAAATCAACAGTGCTGGTCTATAGCAGCAAAGGATGTGGTCTGTGTCCGTGCCCTTGATTAAGGGTGCATATTGGAAACTACTGTAATTTTATTGGCATCTGTCATGGCTATTAAGATCAGCTATGTTGCTGTGTGTTATTAATTCCTAATTCAGGATTTTGGATTTTCCAAGAATAGTATAAAGTCAATAGCAAAATTAAACCAACTTGATTGAATCAAAGTTCACCATGAGAGATTAAAGCAAGTTGAATTATTTTTTAAAGGCTGTTACAGTTGGGGGGGGGGGGGGAAAGGCTCTAACCCAACAAGAAAGCAAGTGTAAAAACTTACCTTTGGCTCCTACTTGGTGAAATGGCACGAAGTGACTGAGAAGGCAGAGCCAGTGGTATTTGCCCCTGACCAATGGATGTGAATTCTGGGTCTGTGGGAGGTGGAATTTATCACACTCAATTTTCTGTTTGGAAAAGCTGACCTTGAGAAATGCTTCTCAGTTCTTAAAAACCTCAGATCATTTTATAGTCACTCAAGCTAAGCAGTAGAATCCAAACTATATAGTATATAAAGCTTTCAAAATTATTTTAAGATAGAACTGCTAATGCATAACCTTAAATTTTTTTAACTTGCAGAAGTTGGTTTTAACATATTTCATCTATAAGAAATGCATCAATTAAGAAATAAAATTAATATATGCAGTAATATTATAGGAAATTTCTTATAAGAAATAATTTTTCCAAACTTGCATGTCTTGAATTATTTTCTTCACTTTTCATTAATGTTAACTGAAATTTAGTAAATAGTACAAAAGCCTTACCTGTTTAATGTTCTGTAGGTAAAAAGATATCCAAGTTATTTGGATCACTTGGAACGCTTTGATAACAGAGAAACAATAAACCTTTTGCACGAAAATTTACAAAAGGTATGTTCAGAAATAATGCTTAAATATGACCAAAGTGTTTTAAAAAGAAAGGCTCTTATTTCTCTCTTATCTATCAGAGCCAAACAAATCAAATTACGTAATTTTTTTTTTTTTTTTTCTTCTAGAATACAAGATTTGTTTTAGGCTCCTGGTACCTGACACAGTTTGTGAAACTGGGTTTTATTACAGTTAGGGAGAGAAAGTATATATTTATTAAATTTTCATTCCTCATTTTTATACTGTATAAGTTCTAGAGAAAAATGTATCCTGCATCGTGTATTCTGGTAGGCTTTACATAAATTCATGAGTCTGGCTCTCACCTGTGCATAAGGTCTCTTTCCTTCATGACCAGATGTGAATGTTGTTATTGTTAAGTTGCCGTCGAGTAGATTCAGACTCATAGCGACCCTATATGACAGAGTAGAACTGCCCCATAGGGTTTCCTATAGGGGCTCTATGAGTTAGAATTGACTCAAGGGCACACAAACAACAATCTTTAAGGGAGCAGATTGCCAGGTGTTTTCTCCCACAAAGTGGCTGTGTTTGAACCTCCGACCTTTCAGTTAGCGGCTGGGAAAGCCAGTATGGGCCTGCACAAACTGCTGAGGAAAAGAAAATCTGTCTTCAGGATTCCCTCATTCTTTTTCCTGTCCTTTTCTCACCTTTGCTCCCCAAAAAACCTCTTTGCCCATTTGTTTGGAGAATTCTCATTCATCATCTTCACTGTCCAAAATTAATTCTAAATGATTTGCTTTCAGTGTGTATTATTTTTCTTGGGGCAAATTTTATTTGGGCAAAAAACAGTGATCCTAAGTAAGATATGAAGTTGTCAAGACCTCTCAAAAAGTAGAGGCCATCTCTTAGGGAGGGGCTTCTTTCCCTCATCCTGTCAGTTCCATTGCATCACAGAGAAGCTACTTTCAGAAGCATCTTGAGAAGAAGCCTGAATCTGAGTTCCCAAGCTGGCTCTCTTTAGCAATAATGCCCCACATTGTGTGTTAGGTATTTCATATAATATTCTTAATTTTCTCAACACAAGTCTTAAGCAGAGTGGTTATCACTATTCACAGATGGGGGGAGAAAAGACTCAGATGTTAAGCTATTCAACATCCCATGAGACACAAAGAAAGAGAAAACCAAACTGGCTCAGGTCCATAGACATCAACGAGGCAACTCTGAGGAATATGAGTGGCCATAAAAGATGGTGGCAGCTCTCACTACCTCAGATTTTATTTCAAGCCCTGTTTACCTTTGACAAGATTTTATGCTTTTTTTTTCAGATGCTCTATTGTCATGCTGTGGTGTCTTGCATATTGCAATGATGCTGGAAACTATGCCACCATTATTTAAAATACATGTCACATATGGTGGACAGGTTTCAATGGAGCTTCCAGACTAAGACAGATTAGAAGTAAATCTACTGGTGATCTACTTCTGAAAAGTAGGTGATGAAATCTCGTAGATCACACTAGAATGTTGTCCAATATAGTGCTGGAAGATGAGCTCCCTAGGTTGGAAGGCACTACACCATAGCCTCAACAATGGACTAAAACATGCCAATCATCATGAAGATAAGACAGGACCAAGTAATGTTTTGTTCTGTTATACATAAGATCACCATGAGTCAGAGCTGACTGGACAACAACTAACAACAACAGAATAAAAACAGATTAATAGGATATCCTTGAAAATACCTAACACAGCTTTCTTTTTCAGCATTATTTAGTCTAGTGCTTTGCACATGGTGTTAGATGTCAGAGAGGTAAGATCTAGTCCTCTGCTTTATGGAGGGCTCTTGGTGAACCTGTAAAACCCTATTTTTAGAAATAACATTTTCACACTATCCATTAATGAGCTATTGCTGTCAAAATGGTATCCTCCTTAGGCTTCAGAACACTAACTACTAATACAGTTGAAGTTCTCAAGTTTGTGACAGTTTAATAAGCAAAGTACTTGTATTAGTGTATGCTTGAAAGCAGAAGTTATCATTTCTGAACCTTCTCTTGCTCCAAGTATAGAAACATTTTACCTTTACCTGTGAAAACTGACAACCTCTTTAATCACTTCTCTTGGTCTTATTTGAACCCTTTCCAGTATTTTAAAATCTGTTTTGAACTGTGGGAGCTCAAATTTGTAACAGTATCATGAGAACCTAATCTCCATTGAACAGAGAAGAAGGTTTAATTGTCTGTTCTAGCCTCTTTTATACCTGGTAAATATCTTCTAGTCTCATGTTAATTTTCTTAATAGAGCCTGAGTTTGGTTATCGGAAACCCTCAGGGGATCATTATGACTAGGAGTGTTGTGTAATAACTGAAACTTTATCCCTTTAATTTCCAAAAATTTTCTAAATCCGAGACTTCCAGCAGCATGGCACTCTAGGCAGAAGCACCACGCCGTCCCTCCACAGCAAAGATCCAAAAAAAATAAGCCAAACAGAGAAAGCAGCAACCCTGAAACCCTAAAACATCAAATGAAGAAATAAAGAACTCAGCCAAGCACCAAAAGGAGTGAGAAAACTGACAGAGAATGGAGAGCAAGGAGAGGTTTGTGCAGAGGTCCCCTATCAGCTAACGCAGCATGGATCCTCCATCTTGGACTCGTATCAGAGACCAGTGAACTGGGGGAACAAGAAAGCAGCTTCACGGAGCTTTCAGCAGGAGACAGAGCAACCAGTAATTGGCGATACCTGCTTTCCCACCCCCCCACCCTTCTTCACCCCCACTCGGCCTCCTCTGTTTCCCATAGCCACAGTTTCTTGGCCCTGAAGCACCGGCTGCTTGGATTCTACCCGCCCACATTGGCGGACTCCCTGAGTGCCATTTGCTGGCTGCTGGTGTTGCTTTTTTCCACTTCTTTTGATTTCTTCCTTACGTCTTACCACCTCCCCTTCCTTTCACTCAAATAGTTGGCTCTGTACGCCATCTTTGCTTCTTCCTAAGGGGCTGCAGAGCTCCATTCCAGTGTTGAACTGATTCCCGGTCTGGGCTGCCATGCTGGTGGGATCCTGGGACTTTTGTTTGTTTGTCTTGAATTGTTTGTTTGTTTTCTTCTCCTTTTCTCAACTTGGGAGCCCATTCTGGCAGGGTGGTGCTACACAGCTTGGGTCCTAGCCCTTCAGCTTGCCCAGATGTGCAGAGGGATCCCTGAGCGCATTTCTTTCTTAATTTTTTTTTCCTGTTTTTTTGGGGGGCTTTTCTTGTTCTTTTTTCTAATTTGTTTTTTTCCTTTTCCCTCTTTTTCCCTTTTTGTCTTTCTTCATTACTCAGTTTCTCATCTCTCTATACCTTCCTTCTTTTCCTGTCCCCTGAATACTTGGTGCTGAATACCTCTACGCCTTCTAGCCAGGCTGTACTGCAACACCTGAGAACAACTTCGCCAGACCTCGTAGCCTCACCGGTGGGATCCCTGGGAGCTTTGCTGTTGTTTTTTCTTTCTAATTATTATTTATTCATTCTTTCCTTTTCTTTTCTTTTATTTCATCTTCTTCCTCTTTTTGGTTTTCTCCATTTCATAGTCTATCACCTCTCCCTCCACTCCAATGGGAAGCTCCCTTAGCACTCTTTTTTGTTTGTATGTTTTTGGCTCCTGTTCCTCTCTCCTCTATCCAATATCCATCTTAGCTCCACACATCACAATCTCCCCCCTCCATCCTGCCTACCTGCACCATGCGCTTAACATCACACAACCAAGCAGCACAGGCACAGCCTACAGGAACCTGCCCTGCACTGATTACCAACCTGCCCTGGTGGCTGTAGTAAGTGCCACAAACAACCCATCCCAGCAACTCCTCTTCAGTTAGACCTGCCTTGCAGTACCATATCTGAGCAACTGACCTTGCCAATTGGAGAAGTACGTGAAAACAATCATGCCCACAGACAAGCAAACAACAAAGAACACACAGCCTGCCTGCTCAGACATAGCCAAATTAAAAAAAAAAAAAAAGGATGAAACAAATCTACAATCAATAAACAAGACAAATAACTACTGAATTCCCTGAAGACAGCAAACAATATCAAAACATTAACAAAGTCAGGACAGGATGGTTCCAGTAGGCATCCAAGATAAAACACCATATGAATTTCCAGTGGAAGAAAAGGCACTAGAACTACCTGATAGGGAATTCAAATCTCTAATACTCAGAATTATACAAGAGTTGAAGCAAAAAGCAGACAAAAATGAGGAAAAAATAGACAAATTCACAGAAAAGGCAGACAAATTCATGGAAAATACAGACCAAAAAAAAATGGAAGAATTCAGGAAAATAATGCAGGAACAAAACACCACAATAAATTCACAACTAGAAATCATACAAAAGCAACAATTAGAAATACAAAAGATAAACAACAAGATTTCAGAAATGGACAGTGTTATAGAAGGGCAGAGGAGCAGATATGAAACGGTGGAAGACAGGATCAGTGGAAATGAAGACAAACACATGGATACAACTCCTTTCACGGAAAACTCAGAAAAAAGAATAAAGAAAAATGAACAGACCCTGAGAATTATGTGGGATAAAATCAAAAGCAAAAATTTTCCAGTGATTGGAGTTCCAGAAAAGGTGGAGAAAACAGAAAACACAGAGAGAATCATTGAAGAACTGCTGACAGAAAACTTCCCCAATATCATGAAAGACGAAAAGCTGGCCATCCAAAAGCTCAATGAACCCCATATAGGATAGACCCCAAAAGAAAATCAGCAAGGCATATCATAATCATATTTGCCAAAACCAAAGACAAACAAAGAATCCTGAAAGCAGCTCTTGAAAAACAAGAAGTCACATACAGAGGAGAAACAATAAGACTAAGCTCATCTTATTCGGCAGAAACCATGCAGGCAAGAAGGCAATGGGATGACATATATAAAACCTAAATTAAAAAATTCCATCCAAGAATAATATATCCTGCAAAACTCTCATTCAAATATGATGGTGAAATTAGGACTTCCAGATAAACAGAAATTAAGGGAATATGTAAAAACCAAACCAGACTTACAAGAATTATTAAAGGGAGCCTTCAATATGAGAACAAACAACTTCAGCTCACAGGCTGAATCTAAGATGCAGGATCGTACCAGCCATATACCAGTCTAGGAAATGAACTCTCAAGGACTATCCAAAACAAAAAGGAATACAACAGGCAATCAGAGCAGATAATCTGTAAATGACAACAACATCACAACAATAAAAGAGGGAATAAACGATGTAGGTATAGAACCTTCTAATGAAGAGGAAGGCAAGGCGATACCAAGTAATAATAGACTGCTTCAAACTTAGAAAAATAAATGTAAATTTCTCGGTAACCACAAAGAAAGTTAACAAGCATACTCATAAAAATAAAGAGGAAAAACACAAAGTCTCAGTAAAAACAAAAACAAAAGAAATGGAAAAAAGAAGAACAAAGAAAACGTCAGCAGCACACAAAAAAAGCACTACAAAATGACAGCAATAAACTCATATCTATCATTAATTACACTGCATGTAAATGGACTCAATGCATCCATAAAGAGACGGAGAGTGACAGAATGGATAAGAAAACAGGATCCATCAGTATGCTGTCTGCAAGAGACACACCTTAGAAACAAAGATGCAAGTTTATTAAAAATCAAATGTTGCAAAAAATATATCAAGCTAACAACTACCAAAAAAGTGCAGGATTGGCAATACTAATTTAAGATAAAATAGACTTTAAAACATAATCTACCATAAAAGACAAAGAAGAACACTATATAATGATTAAGGGGACACTCCTTCATGAAGACATAACTATAAGAAACATCTACGCACCCCATGACAAGGCTCAAAAATACGTAAAACAAGCTGTAACAACACTGACAAGAGTAATTGACAGTTCCAGAATAATAGTAGGTGACTTCAACAAACCACTCTCAGTAAAGGAAGAACAACTAAAAAGAATCTCAGCAAAGATACAGAAAATCTAAAGGGCACAATCAGCCAACTTGACCTCATAGACATATACAGGACACTCCATCCAACAGCTACAAAGTACACATTCTTTTCCAATGCACATAGAATATTCTACAGAATAGACCACATCTTAGGCCACAGAGAAATCCTCAGCAACATCCAAAACGTTGAGATGATACAAAATATCTTCTCTGACCACAATGCCATCAAGGTAGAAAGTACCAACAGAAAGAGCAAGGAAAAAAAAAATCAGTTAAATGGAAACTGAATAACACCCTGCTTACACATCACTTGGTAATAGAGGAAATCAAAGATGGAATCAAAAAATTCCTAGAATCAAACAAGAATGAAAACACATCATACCAAAACTTTTGGGACACAGCAAAGGCAGTCCTCAGAGGACAATTTATAGCATCAAAAAAGAAGAAAGGGACAAAATCAAACCATTAACTACACAACTCAAACAAACAGAAAGAGAACAGCAAAAAAAGTCCACAGCCACCAGAAGAAAGGAAATAATAAAGATCAGAGCAGAAATAAATGAAATAGAGACTAGAAAAACGATAGAAAGAATCAACAAAACCAAAAGTTGGTTCTTTGGAAGACTCAACAGAATCGACAAACCACTGGCCAGATTGACAAAAGAAAAACAAGAGAGGATGCAAATAACCCAAATAAGACTTGAAATGGGTAACATTACAACAGACTCAACTGAAATAAAAAGGATCATAACAGAATATTGGAAAACTATCCTCCAACAAATTTGAAAACCTACAGGAAATGGATAAATTTCTAGAAACACACTACCTACCCAAGCTACAACAAAGTGATGTTGGAAATCTGAACAGACCGAAAACAAGAGAAGAGATTGAAAAGGTAACAAAAAAACTCCCCCACCCCCCAAAAAAAAGCCCTGGCCCAGATGGCTTCACTGGAGAATTCTACAAAACATTCAGAGAAGAGCTTGTACCAGTACTACTCTAGTTAATTCAGAGCATAGAAAAGAAAGCAACACTTCCAAATTCACTCTAGGAAGCCAGCACAACCCTGATACCAAAACCAGGCAAAGATGCCACAAAAAAAGAAAATTACAGACCAATATGTCTCAAGAATATAGATGCAAAAATTTTCAACAAAATTCTATACAATAGAATTCAGCATCATATCAAAAAAATAATACACCATGACCAAGTAGGATTCATACCAGGTATGCAAGGACGGTTCGACATCAGAAAATCAATCAACGTAATCCACCACATAAATAAAAGCAAAGAAAAGAATCACATGATCATCTCAATTGACGCAGAAAAGGCATTCAACAAAGTCCAACACCCATTCCTAATAAAAACTCTCAATACAATAGGTATAGAAGGGAAACTTCTCAACATAATAAAAGGCATCTATGCAAAATCAATGGCCAGCATCATTCTTAATGGAGAGTGGCTGAAAACATTCACCTTGAGAATAGGAAGAAGACAAGGATGCCCTTTATCACCACTCCTATTTAACATTGTGCTGGAAGCTCTAGCTAGAGCAATAAGGCAAGAAAAAGAAATAAAGGGCATCCAAATTGGTAATGAAGAAGTTAAACTGTCCCTGTTTGCGGATGATATGATACTATACATAGAAAACCCTAAAGACTCCACAAGAAATCTACTGGAACTAACAGAAAGATTCAGCAGAGTAGCAGGATACAAGATAAACATACAAAAATCAGTTGGATTCCTATACACCAATAAAGAGAACAATGAAAAGGAAATCAGGAAAACAATACCATTTATAATAGACCCTAAAAAAATAAAATACTTAGGAATAAATCTAACAAGGGATGTAAAAGACCTATCCAAAGAAAACTACAAAACACTACTGCAAGAAACCCAAAGGGATCTACATAAATGGAAAAAAACATACCCTGCTCATGGATAGGTAGACTCAGCATTGTGAAAATGACAATTCTACCCAAAGCAATTTACAAATACAACACAATCCCAATCCAAATACCAACAACATCCTTCAAAGAGATGGAAAAACTAATCATTAACTTTATATGGAAAGGAAGAAGCCCCAAATAAGTAAAGCACCAGAGAAGAAGAATAAAGGTGGAGCCCTCAGGCTACCTGACCTCAGAATTTGCTGTAGTCAAAACAGCCTGGTACTGGTACAACGACAGATACATTGACCAATGGAACAGAATTGAGAACTCAGATGTAAATCCATCCACCTACAGTCACCTGATCTTCAACAAGGGCCCAAGTCCACCAAATGAGGAAAAGATATTGTTTTTAACAAATGGTGCTGGCAAAACTGGATATCCATATGCAAAAAAATGAAACAGGATCTATACATCACTCCATATACAAAAACTAATTCAAAATGTATCAAAGACCTAAATATAAAGCCAAAAACTATGAAGTCATAGAATAAAAAATAGGACCAAAGCTAGAGGCCCTAATACACAGCATTAACAGGATACAAACCATAACCATCAACACACAAACATCAGAAGATAAGCTAGATAACTGTGATCTTCTAAAAATCAAACACCTATGCTCTTCAAAAGACTTCACCAAAAGAGTAAAAAGAGAACCTACAGACTGGGAAAAATTTTTTGGACAGTACAAGTCAGACAAAGATCTAATCTCCATAATCTACAAGAAAATCCAACACCTCTACAACAAAAAGACAAATAATCCTACTAAAAAATGGGCAAAGAAAATGAACAGACACCTCACCAAAGAAGACATTCAGATGGCCAACAGACACATGAGGAAATGCTCACAATCACTAGCCATTAGAGAAATGCAAATTAAAACCACAATGAGATACCATCTCACCCCGGCATTACTGGCACGAATCAAAAATACTGGAAATAACAAATGTTGGAGGGGCTGCGGGGAGACGGGAACTCTTATACACTGCTGGTGGGAATGCAAAATGATACAACCATTTTGGAAAATGATATGGCGTTTCCTCAGAAAGCTAGAAATAGACATACCATTCGATCCAGCAATCCCACTCCTAGGAATATATCCTAGAGAAATAAAAGTCATCACTCGAATACACATATGGACACCTATGTTCATGGCAGCATTGTTCACAATAGCAAAAAGATGGAAACAATATAGATGCCCATCAATAAATGAATGGATAAACAAACTATGGTACATACACACAATGGAGTTTTATCTAACGAGAAAGAACAACAATGAATCTGTGAACCATCTCATAACATGGATGCAACTGGAGGACATTATGCTGAGTGAATTAAGTCAATCACAAAAGGACAAATATTGTAGGAGACCTCTATTGTAAAAACCCATGAAAAAGTTTACATACAAAATGTAACAATCCAAAGGACTAATGGACCACAGCTACCAAGGCCTCCACCAGACTGAGTCCAGTACAACTAGATGGTGCCTGGGTACTACCACCCACTGCTCTGACCGGGATGACAACAGAGGGTTCTGGACAGAGCTGGAGAAGGATGTAGAACAAAATTCTAACACACACAAAAAAGACCAGATTTACTGACCTGAAATATTCTGCAGAAACCCCAGGATTATGGCCCCCAGGCACCCTTTTAGCTCAGTAGTGAAGTCATTTCTGAGGTTCACCGTTTACCTTGGGATTGGACAGCCCCATAAAACAAAACAGGACTAATGAGGCACAGCAGTCCAGCGACGAGGCCTAGAAGGCAGAAGGGGACAGGAAAGCTGGTGATAGGGACCCCAAGGTTGAGTAAGGACAGTGTTGACGTGTAGTGAGGTTGTTAACCATTGTCATAGGACAACCTGTGTACTAACTGTTTAATGAGAAACTATTTTGTTCTGTAAACCTTCATCTAAAATGAGAATAGCAGCACAACTGGAAGAGCGTAGTCGATGTCACTGAACTGTGCATGTGGAAATTTTTGAAATGGTGTATCTTTGGCTATGCATATTTTCACCAAAAAAAAAAAGTCTAGAAGGGAAAAGGTTGACACGGCGTGGGGGTGTTAACTTATGTCATAAAACAATATGTGTACTACTGTTTAATGAGAAACTATTTGTTCTGTAAACCTTCACCTTGGTACAATAAAAAAAAAAAATTATAAATCTTTTTGGCTACAATTCTTTACAAAGTTAATTAAATAGCATCCTGCTTGCTTAAACATAATTATAGGCAGTCCCTGGGTTATGAACGAATTCCTTTCCTAAATCTGTCTGCAAGTCAAACTTGTATGTAAATCGGAACAGTTAGGTATGGTTCTTATCTAAGGTCAGTCAAATATTTGTCTTTAGTGTATGGTATAAAATGCATCTTCCTATGCATAAAAACCAATAAAGAAACACTTTCAGATAAACTAAAACATCTTTAACATTAGAATACAGTAATAATGTTTTGATGCATGATGCAATATAGTGTCCTTTTTTATTATGAGCCTCAAATTTTTAACACAATAGGCTTTATTGGTGTTGATTCATAACTACAGGTTGTACGTAAGTGGGACATTTGTAACCCAGGGACTACCTGTAATTTTAAACAAAATGAAATCTTCTAATAATTGCCCTACCATGTTCAGCAGCAGTGGTGAACAGAGACCAGCCATCATTTTGAGGACAGTCCATTGCTGCCTGCCCTATTCCCCAACTGTTCTTCCCCAACCCCAATTAGCCATATCATAAAAGCTACAAGAGAGTGTAGATATCTCACATAACTTACTATAACAAATAAAACCATCACTTGAATTGATTAGCTGTCTTCCTATAAAGAACTATAGGAAAAATCACATATTGCCTCAGAGACTTTCTATTCATCAAGAGAAGTCCAAGATGCCAGGCCTTCCACCATCACCAGAAGCTCAACTTCATTGTGTTGCATGTATAGCCTAACCTGACACAATTACTTCTCCCCAGACTCACATGTCTGTCAGTTTGTCCTACTGTGGGGGCTTGCATGTTGCTGTGATACTGGAAGCCATGCCACTGGTATTCACATACCAGCAGGGTCACCCATGGTGGGCAAGTTTCAGCTGAGATTCCAGACTAAAACAGACTAGGAAGAAGGACCCAACAATCTACTTATGAAAAGAATTAGGCAGTGAAAATATTATGAATAGCCATGGAACATCGTCTGATATAGTGCTGGAAGATGAGCCCCCCAGGTTGGAAAGCACTCAAAAGAAAACTGGGGAAGAGCTGCCTCCTCAAAGTAGAGTCAACCTTAATGATGTGGATGGAGTCAAGCTTTTAGGACCTTCATTTGCTGATGTGGCAAGACTCAAAATGAGAAGAAATAGCTGCAAACATCCATTAATCAGAAAGTGGAAAGTATGAAGTATGAATCTAGGAAAATTGGAAATCATCAAAAATGAAATGAAACTCATAAACATCGACATCCTAGGCATTAGTGAGCTGCAACGGACTAGTATTGTTCATTTTGAATCGGACAGTCATATGGTCTACTATGCTGGGAATCACAAATTGAAGAGAAATGGCTTTGCATTCATTATCAAAAAGAACATTTCAAGATCTGTCCTCAAGTACAACTCTGTCAGTGATAGGATAATATCCATAAGCCTACAAGGAAGACCAGTTAATATGACTACTATTCAAATTCACCCACTAACCATTAAGGCCAAAGATGAAAAAGATTTTTACCAGCTTCTGCAGTCTGAAATTATCGAACATGCAATCAGGATGCATTGATAATTACTGGTGATTGGAATGTGAAAGTTGGAAACAAAGAAGAAGGATGGTATTTGGAAAATATGGACTTGGTGATAGAAACAATGCCAGAGATCACATGACAGAATTTTGCAAGACCAACAATTTCCTCATTGCAAATACCTTTTTTCACCAACATAAACGGCGACTATACACATGGACCTTGCCAGATGGAATACACAGGAATTAAATCAACTACACCTGTGGAAAGAGATGATGGAAAAGCTCACTATCATCAGTCAGAACAAGTTCAGAGGCAGACTGTGGAACAGACCATCAATTGCTCATAAGCAAGTTCAAGTGGAAACTGAAGAAAATTAGAACAAGTCCATGAGAGCCAAAGTACGACCTTGAGTATATCCCACCTGAATTTAGAGACCATCTCAAGAGTAGATTTGACGCACTGAACACTAATGATGGAAGACCAGGTGAGTTGTGGAATGACATCAAGTATATCCTACACGAAGAAAACAAGAGGGCATTAAAAAGACAGGAAAAAAAGAAAAGACCAAAATGGAAGTCAGAAGCGACTCTGAAAATTGCTTTTGAACATAGAGTAGCTAAAGCAAAAGGAAGAAATGATGAAGTAAAAGAACGGAAAATTTCAAACAGTGGATCAAGAAAACAAAGTATTATAATGACATGTGAAAAGAGTTGGAGATAGAAAACCAAAAGGGAAGAACATGCTCAGCATTTCTGAAGATGAAAGATCTGAAGAAAAAATTCAAGCCTCGAGTTGCAATAATGAAGGACTCTATGGGGGAAATATTAAAGAACACAGGAAGCATCAAAATAAGATAGAAAGAATACACAGAGTCACTATACCAAAAAGAATTGGTCGACGTTCAACCATTTCAAGAGGTAGCATATGATCAGGAACCGGTACTGAAGGAAGAAGTTCAAGCTGCACTGAAGGCCTTAGCGAAAAACAAGACTCCAGAAATTGACCCAATATCAACTGAGATGTTTCCACAAACAGATGCAATGCTGGAAGCTCTCACTCGTCTATGCCAAGAAATTTGGAAGACAGCTACCTGACCAACCAACTGCAAGAGATCCATATTTATGCCTATTCCCATGAAAGGTGATCAAACCAAACACGGAAATTATGAAACAATATCAGTAATGTCCCATGCAAGCAAAATTTTGCTGAAGATCATTCAAAAGTGGCTGCAGGAGTATACCCACAGGGAACTGCCAGAAATTCAGGCCAGATTCAGAAGAGGACATAGAACCAGGGATATCATTGCAAATGTTAAATGGATCCTGGCTGAAAGCAGAGAATATCAAAAGGAGGTTTACTTGTGTTTTTTGACTATGCAAAGGCATTTGACTGTGTGGATCATAACAAATTATGGATAATATTGTGAAGAATGGGAATTCCAGAACACTTGATTGTGCTCATGAGGAACCTGTACATAGATAAAGAGGCAGTTATTTGAACAGAACAAGGGTATACTGCGTGGTTTAAAGTCAGGAAAGATGTGAGTCAGAGTTGTAACCTTTCACCATACTTATTCAATCTGTAGGCTGAGCAAATAATCTGAGAAGATGGACTATGTGAAGAAGAACGGGGCATCAGGATTGGAGGGAGATTCATTAACAACCTGTGTTATGCAGATGACACAACCTCTTTTGCTGAAAGTGAAGAGGACTGGAAGCACTTACTAATGAAGTTCAAAGACCACAGCCTTCAGTGTGGATTATGCCTCAACATAAAGAAAACAAAGATCCTCATAACTGGACCAATAAACAATATCATGACAATCTGAGAGAAGATTGCAATTGTCAAGGATTTCCTTTTACTTCGATCCACAATCAACACCCATGGAAGCATAAGTCAAGAAGTCAAAAGATGCATTGCACTGGGTAAATCTGCTGCAAAAGACCTCTTTAAAGTGTTGAAAATCAAAGATGTCACCTGGAAGGTTAAGGTGCACCTGACCCAAGCCAGTATTTTCAGTCATCTCATATGCATGCGAAAGCTGGGTAATGAATAAGGAAGATCAATGAAGAATTGACGCCTTTGAATTGTGGTGTTGGAGAGGAATATTTAATATACCATGGACTGCCAAAAGAACAAACAAATCTGTCTTGGAAGAAGTACAACCAGAATGCTCCTTAGAAGCAAGGATGTGAGACTATGTTTTACATATTTTGTACATGCTGTCAGGAGGGATCAGTCCCTAGAGAAGGACATCATGCTTGGTAAAGTAGAGGGTCAGCAAAAAAGAGGAAGACCTTCAACGAGATGGATTGACACAGTGGCTCCAACAATGGACTCAAGCATAATGATTGTGAGCATGATGCAGGACCAGGCAATGTTTCGTTCTGTTGTACATAGGGTCGCTATGAGTCCGAACTGACTCGATGGCACCTAACAACAAGACACTTTCAAGTCTGATCTGAAATCTTCCAACACACTTTTGTCTCATTTTCTTTTAGAAAATTTCCATTTACCTCCTTTACCTTAAAATAACCAGGCTGTCTTCTGACAATAGTTTTCCATTGCAATCCTTTAAAATGCGTGCTGTTTTCTTGTAGGTATCCTTCTTGTTCTACATTTTCTCTTCCATATGATTTCATCTCTTTTCTCTTTCAGAAACTTTATTCTGAAATTCATGACATTTGACTTAGTTAACCACAGCCTTTCAGCTCTCATCTACTAATGTCCTTGTCAAGCCCTCTTGTTGTTAATGACTTTGCTCCTGGCTCACTTATACTCTCCACTAATACCCCTGTCATCATTCCCAATATTGTCAGCATCCACATGCATGATCCATCTATTATGGTGGCCCAGCAGTGGCTGTATCTTCTCATGTAAAGTCCCCACATTCTCACCCAGCCATCAACAATCATTGTCATACCCTCTAGCTTGTCATAACTAGTAATTGCATGACCCTACTGGTACCATTGCTGTAATATTTTTCTTTTTGCCTCTTTATTCCTTCAGTCCATAGACCCCATAGCTTTTTCAGTATCCATTATATCTCCTGTCTTCACTTCTCTCCATACCCTTAAGATTCAATAAAACATCACAATTACTCCCTTTAAAGAACTACTAAGAACTTTCTGCTCTCTTTCTTCTATTTTCTTACATCATACTCACTTGGGTACAGTCATATGGATTACCTTTCTGTTCTTAAATATTCATGCAAAATCATTGTTTCGTCAAAGTACTGCGCATAATATTTTCTCCCACGTTTTAGAATGGCTGGCTCACTTTTGAAACTGTTCGAATTTCAGCATAACTATCAATCCCAAGAGACTCTCTGACCCACTGTCAAAGTAGACCCTCTTCCCTCCCTTTCCACCCTTATACCTCACCATTTTTATTTCTTCATAGCAATTGCCACTATCTGTTATTGTAATTTTTTCTGTTCTTGTATATTATATGTCTCTCCTAAGTGAATATAAACTCCACGATGCATGAAATTTGTTGGTCATATTCACAATTGCATCTTTAGTATATAAAATAGTCCTTGGCCCATAATTGGTGCTCAGTATTTTTTGAATGAGGAGCCCTGGAGGCACAGTGGTTAACAGCTTGGCTTCTAACCTAAAGATCAATGATTCGAATCCTCCAGCCAATCAACAAGAGAAAGATGTGGCAGTCTGCTTCTGTAAAGATTTACAGCCTTGGAATCCCTTGGGGCAGTTCTACTTTGTCCTAAAGTGTCACTGTGAGTTGGAGTCAGCTCATCGGCAACGAGTTTATTTTTTGAATCAATGACTTAATGAATGATGGACTGAGTTAATTAATAAATAATTACTTAATTAGCTGTTATAATTTGCTTTAGTTATTCTAATATGTGTGAATTACTTTCACTTGTGACGACTACCTCCTGACTAACCTGTCAGTGAGTCCCTTTGTCTGTTTCTTTTTATTAGTTGTTTCTGTCCTAGCTTAATTGCCAAGCTGTCAGGTGATACTTTTCAAGCTGCTGCCCATGCACAACTTGTAGCAAGGTTTTACTTTAATTTGCTGCTAAGATTTCCTTGTATCACATACAAAGATATATGTGGATTTTTTATGAGAATCTGAGAGAGTTTTTCTACCATTTAGGACTCATTCTGGATGGAAGTATTGTTGTTGTTAAGTGCCATCGAGTTGGTTCTGACTCATAGCAACCCTATGTACAGCAGAAGGAAACACTTCCCAGTCCCATGTCATCCTCATAATCACTGATATGCTTGAGCCCATTGTTGCAGCCACTGTGTCAATACATCTCATTAAGCGTCTTCCTCTTTTTCACTGACAAAAATCAAACTGGCTTAGAACAAAGGGAATTTCTTGATTCAAGTAACTAAAAAGTGCAAGGTTCTCAGATGGGCTTCCAAACAGAGGAAACGGTCATAACAGCTCGATATCTTATATCTTTTTAGGTAAAATCTAGAGAGGAAGAGAGGAATTCTTCATTCTAGAAACACAAGTAAATTTTTCTGTTTGTGTCATTGGTCCTGATGAAATCACATGCTTATCACTCACTCAAACACAGACACACACACACACAAAATGGAAAACGGGAGAAACCAGTGCCCTAATCAACTGAATCCTTCACCTTTTTGATCAAATGCCACCTCTTCAGTGACATTTTTCTCAACCTTCCCATATAAAATAATACCAATTTCTTCATAACACTTATAACTACCCAAAATCATTGTGTAAAATTTATTATTTCCTCTACCAGCATGTTATCTCCATGCAAATATGGCTTATCTAGTTTATTTATTGCTTTATTTCCAGTCCCTAGCAATAAATTACAATAAATGTTTGTTGAATAAATGAAATGAATTGGCCTTAGTTCAAATGCTTTATCCCTTAGCCAGCAGAGAACTGAAAAAGGGGTGGAGAGTGTTTCCTCAGTAGGGCCTAGTAAAAGAACAATGAACGGATCATGAGTAGCATAAATAGCAAAAGTGTTTGAACTTCAATGCATGACTTTTCTGAAACTTTTTTTTTTGGCTGAGGTGAGGCATCTGTTGTGGATTTCTGATTCTTAGCTATCTTCTTTTCCAAATGAATCAGATACAACATCATTGATAAACAAGATGTTATGGTAATATTAATAAATTTCTACTTCATGTTCACATTTCAATATATTATGTTTTGTATCATTTTTCTCATCATGCATGCTTAATAACTAATTTAACTATTAACCAATTTAACAATTATTCATAATACAACAATTATAGCCACCATCGATTATTTTAGCATTACAATTTTTATTGCAAATTGTTATTTTTTACCTTGCGTAGCATTTAAAAAAATGTATTGTCTTGCTAGAAATTATACATAGTAATCGTATGTAGTATGATTATAATTCATGTGTAGTAATCATTATAATTATAATATGAAAACTATAATTACCATTTAAGAAAAAGGAAAAGTAATAATTCAAATGCTTACCACCCAAAATATTGTTATTTGTGTTTATGCACAGACTAAAGAAAAAAAATGATGGCATATATGCTAGATGGAAATAATGATTATATTGATATTAGATATTTTATTTAAAATACTTAACTCATTTAATATGAGAAAAATTTACCAAACTTTAAGTGAAGGAAATGATTGAATATCAACCACTTATTTTTCTGGTTGACATTCAGCCATTTCAGGAGATAACATATAATCAGGAACCAACGGTACTGAAGGAAGAAGTCCAAGCTGCACTGAAGGCATTGATGAAAAACAAGGCTTCAGGAATTGATGGAATACCAGCTGAGATGATTCAACAAACATGCAGTGCTGGAAGTGCTCACTCCTCTATGCCAAGGAATTTTGAAAACAGCTACCTGGCCAACTGGCTGAAAGAGATCCATATTTATGCCTATTCCCAAGAAAGGTGATTCAACTGAATGTGGAAATTATCAAACAATATCATTAATATCACGCTCAAGTAAAATTTTGCTGAAGAGCATTCAAAAGCACCTGCAGCAGTATACCCACAGGGAACTGCCAGAAATTCAAGCCGGGTTCAGAAGATATTAGATATCTTTGATATTATATATATACATAATGGTAATTAATGCTTACTAGCTATTCTTTCCCCCATATATGTCTCATTTTTTGGATGTACAATTTTGATTCAATCCAACACTCTCTCTCTCCTTTTTTTTTTTTTTTGGACAGTATTTTTTTTTCCAAAAAAAGATTCATATGTTCTATATTCCCTGAGTTCTCAAAAGATGGAAATACCTGTGAATTTTTTACTTTAAAGGCATATTTTTTAGTAGAATACTCTCAGATCACAATTTCCTTAGAAGATTTAGACACTGCTTCATTGTTTTCTGGCATTAAAAATTGTAATGGAAAAGTCTGAAGTCAGTCTAATTATTTTCCACCCTGTAGGTGACTTGCTTTCCCTCTCTGGAGGCTCATAAGTTGTTTCTAGACCTTAAAAATTAGTGGCATCATCAAATGCTGACTTGGCCTCAATGGTTATATCCCCATCTTTCCTGGGAAAGGATGTCCATTTTTTTTAATTCGCAGATTATTTATTTTTCTGAATTTCAGCAAATACTTCTTCACTTGTACTTTTGAATTTTTATTTCCTTTAATTGGTTGTGATTATTTTTCAAAAGTAATAATTATGTTCCATTAAAGTTCTTTGAAGATTGAAGTTGTCAAGAATTTCATTTTACTTGGATCCATAATCAACACCCATGGAAGCAGCAGTCAAGAAATCAAACAACGTATTACATTGGGCAAATCTGCCACAAAAGACCTCTTTAAAGTATTAAAAAGTAAAGATACCACTTTGAGGACTAAAGTGTGCCTGTCCTAAGCCAAGGTATTTTCAATTGCCTCATATGCATGCAAAAGCTGGACAACGAATACAGAAGACCAAAGAATAGATGCCATTGAATTTTATAGTGTTGGCAAAGAGTATTGACTAGACTGTAGACTGTCAGAAGAACAAACATCTGTTTTGGAAGAAATACAGCCAGAATGCTCCTTAGGAGTGACGATGGTGAGAATTAGTCTCATTTACTTTGGACATGACATCAGGAGGGACCAGTCCCTTGAGAAGGACATCATGCTGGTAAAGTAGAAGGTCAGTGAAAAGAAGGAAGATCCTCAAGGAGATGGATTGACACAGTGGATGCAACCATGGGCTTAAACATAGCAATGATTGTGAGGATGGCAAAGGAATGGGCAGAGTTTCATTCTGTTGTCCATAGGGTTGCTATGAGTCATAATCGACTCAGTGACATCTAACAATGACAACAAAGTTCTTTATGCATTTTTCCATTACCATCATTTTTGCTCTAGTCAGTTTTATTTTACTTTCTGTATATTTTCTTAAGCTTACTATTCTTCTACTAATGTTTTTAGTAACTGCTTTGAAAGGTGCCAAGAGGAAGAGCAACAAGGGTCTTCTCTCCACAGGAAACTATGTGACCAAAGACTCAGACCCACCAAAAATCTGAGATTTAATCTGAAGAATATAGAAAGCTTTCTTGCCCTAACACCTCACTATTGCAACAACAGGACTTCAGTATAGTAATAGTAGATTAAAACTAAGAGTGCTTCAAGACATGGATTCTATTTAAGGAAGAGTTTTTAGGAAAATCCAAAGACTACAGGAGATGTGGGTAGGGGAAGAAAATTAGAGGAAACTGAAACTTCTGGCACCTTTAACTACAGCAAACATTAAACATAGCCCAAATCATAACCAGAATAACATAAAACCTCACTTTAAAGGCTTATTAATAATAATTGCCTATTAATAAAAATTCATAAAATATAAAAGCCTATTAATAATGGCATCAGTGCCTATTACCCAATAGACTATGTCTATTTTTCAACAAAAAAATTACAAGGTCTATTAAAAGACATGAATAAACACAGTCTAAAGAGACAATGCAAGCATCAGAAATAGACATGGCACAGGTTTTGGAATGATAAGATAGGGCATTTAAAATACCTATGATTAACATATTAAGGTTTCTAGTGAGAAAAGTGGACAACATGCAAGAACAGATGGGTAACAGAAGCAGAGAGACAGAAATTTGAAGAAAGAATCAAAGGAAATACTAGAAATCAGAAACACTGTAATAGAAATGAAGAATGACTTTGATGGGTTCATCAATACACTGAACACAGCCAAGGAAAGACTCAGTGAGGTTGAAGACATGTCAATAGAAACTTTCTAAACTGAAATACAAATAGAATAAAGGGGGAAAAAAGGAGTAGAACATCCAGGAGTTGTGGGAAATTTGCAAAAGATGTAACATATATATAATGAGAACATCGAAAGAATAAGAAACAGAACAGAAGAAATATATGAAGTAATAAATGTGAATATTTTCCAAAATTGTTTACAGACACCAAACCATAGATCCAGGAAGCTCAGGGAACACCAAGCAGGTTAAATAACAATGAATGAATGAATGAACAAATGAATGAAGAAAGAAAATGTACACCTAGACATATCATATTCAGACTACAGAACATGAAAGAGAAAATCTTGAAAGAAGCCAGAGGGAGAAAAAAATACTTTACCTATAAAGAAACAAGGATAAGAATTCTATCAACTTCTTTTCGAAAACCAAGCAAACAAGAAGAGAGTGGAGTTAAATATTTAAAGCTCTGAAAGAAAAAAAACCAAAAAACAAGTAAACAAACTTATCAACCTAGAATTCCGTATCTAGTGAAATTATCCTTCAAAAGTGAAGAAGAAATAAAAACTTTCTCAGACAAACCTAAATTGAGGAAATGTATTGCCACTAGACCTGCCTTTTAAGAAATATTAAAAAAAAGTTCTTCAGGGATGAGGAAAATAATAAAAGCCAGTAACTCAGATCTACATAAAGAAAGGAAGAACATCTGAGGGGGAGTAAATTAAGGTAAAATTTTTTTTGTATTTTTCTTATATTTAACTGATCCAATAGATAACTCACTGCCATCTTGTTGACTGAATCACAGTGACCCTAGAGGACCAAGTATAACTGCCCCATAGTGTTTCCAAGGCTATAATCTTTACGGAAGGAGCAGACTGCCACATCTTTCTCCTGTGGAGCAGCTGGTGGGTTAGAACCCTTGCCGTTTTGGTTAGCAGCCAAGGACTTTAACCACTGTGGCATCAGGGCTTCTAATGGATAACAGTTTGTTTAAAGTAATAACAACAATACATAGTATTATTATAGCTTATTGATAAGTGAAATGTATAGCAGCAATATTTTAGGGGTGAGAAGGAGGACTACCTGTCATGTGGTATAGTGTTATTTGAAAGTAGACTTTGATTAGTTGTAAATGAATATTGCAAACTCTAGGGCAACCACTAAAAAAAAGGAAAAAAAGTTTTAAGAGATGTGTAATTGATGTGCTAAAAGAGAGGAGAAAAAATGGAATCATATAAAATGCCCAATTAAAATCGCGGGAGGCCAAAAAAAAAAAAAAAAGAGTGCAAGACAAATATAAAGAAACAGAACAAGAGCAATGAATAGAAAACAGTTACAAATTTGGTAGATATTAATTCATCTGTATCAATCATCGTTTCAAATGTGAATGGCCTAAATATACCAATTAAAATACAGATACTATCAAAGTGGATTAAAAAATAAACTCTCTTTTCTAAAAGAAACCCACTTTAACATATAAATATATAGTTTAAAAATAAAGGATGGACAAAAATATACCATGCTAACACTAATCAAAAGAAAGCTTGAGTAGCTATATCAATTTCAGACAAGCAAGGAAAATTATCAGGGATAAATAGGGACATTACGTAATGTTGTTCTTGTTGATAGCTGCCATCAATTCAATTCTGGCTCATGCTGACCCCATTTGTGTTAGAGTAGAACTGTACTGCATAGGATTTTCAAGGCTGTGACCTTTCAAAAGCAGATCACCAGGCCTGTCTTTTGAGGCATCTCAGGGTGTATTTGAACCACCAAACTTTTGACTAGTAGTTGAGTGCTTAATCATTTGTGCAACCTGGGGACTCTTGCATAATTATAAGGGGGTCAATTCTCTAAGAAGACAAAATGATTCTGAATGTGTATATACCTAACAACAGAGCATCACAATACATGAGGCAAAAATTGATAGCATTACAAGGAAAAAAAGACAAACCTACTATTCTAGTTGGAGATGTCAACACTAATATATCAGTAATTGACAGATTCAAGAGGCAGAAAATCAGTAAGGGTATAGTTGAAGTGAACAGCACCATCAAGCAACTGGATCTAATTGGCATTTGTATACTTCATCCAACTTCAGAAGTATAGATATTCCTCTCAAGCTCATATGGAACATTCACCAAGATAGTCCACATTCTGGCCCATAAAACATACTTTAACAAATTTAAAATAATAGAAATCATAAAAAGTATGTTCTCATACTTTTAATTCCACCCCAGTGGAGTTAAACTAGAAATAAATAATAGAAAGATAGCTAGAAATCTCCAAATATTTGGAGATTAAACAACACACTTCTAAATAACACATGGGTAATTAAGAAATCTCAAAAAAAAGTTAAAAAATTGTTTTGAACTAAATGAAAATAAAGATACAACTTATCAAAATTTGTGAGATGCAGCAAAAGCAGTACTTAAAGGGAAATTGGTATCACTGAATGCTGGTATTAGAAAAGAAGAAAGATCTAAATTCAATAATCTAAGTTTTCACCATAGGGTACTTGAAATAAAAAATAAAATGAGAGAAAACTAAATACTAAAAAGAAGAATAAATAATAAAAATTAAAGCAGAAACTCTAATGAAAACTGTGAACTTTAGTTAATAATGTGTCGATATTGGTTCACCAATTGTAGCAAACATACCTAAGGAATGAAAGATATGAATAATAGAAGAAACAATGTGCAGGGGAGGAAGGGAGTACTGGGAACTCTCTGTACTTTATGTACAAATTTTCTGTAAACTTAAAACTGCTCTAAAAAATAAAATTTAATTTTAGAAAATAAATGTAAGTAGGGGCACCTACCACATAATGAGAAAGAAAATGTAGTAGCAACTTATGTAAACTGTACTGAATGTTCTTTCAAGCTGAAAACACCATAATAAAAATTAATAGTAGAGGCATAGAAAGAGTGAAAATTGGATGATGTTTTAAGGTCAGAGTCAAACCTTAGACAAAAAGCCTATTCACCTACACCAGCTGTGAAAGCCAAGATGGAAAATATATCATCTTTTAAAACACATATATCAATTAGCTTATTCAATTCAGAACAAGTGATTTAACCAAGGAGACAACATAAAGAAACTTTAGCCAAGAGAAGACTAGATATTAATTACTACAGAGCCAACAAATATTTGAGTCAGAAAATGTGGAAGCAAAGTGTAGTGTTTAGACTGCTAGTGTTTATATGCATACATAGACCTAAAACATTAAAAGTCAGAAAATATTTGGTGTTAAGAGTACCATAAATGTACTGTGTGATGCACTTCCCTGCTCTGAGTTAAAAGTCTCTTTTGATTTCAAATGTTTTCCTTTTGCAAAAAATATTTGCTAAAGGAGACAAAATTTATTGAGTATATGTAATGTACACAGTGTGTGGTTATGCTTGTAGATTAATGCAGGAACCCATCCATAACTAGAAGTAGTCATAGTGGGCATGGCAGTACATGTACTAATAATTATCTCACTTGAAAATATGGTCTATCCTTAATCTGTTATGATGTTCTATATTTAGTCTATGTTCCACTAACACCATGAGAATTCCATAAGGATTTGTTCCCCAACTACAGTTCCTAGGCTATAGTAGGTGCAAGATTAAGGACTAAACTGCCTGACCATCTTCCATGGCATGGATCTTACCCATGACAAAATGTGCTCCATGGTCAAAAAATATCAACATGAAGCTCATGTTGATATTAAGACCATGGAAGGTTATTTGCTTCATCTGTTCTGTGTTAGTTTTACTAAAAAAAAATGCAACAATCAGATTCAGAGAGGCTCTTATGCTCAGCACCAATAGGTTCCCCAAATCTGGAAGAAGATGACGGAAATTATGACCTAAGCAGTGCAGACAAATGACTTGGAAGAAGTGGTCAATAAATTGATTCCAGACACCATTGGGAAAGACATAGAAAAAGATTACCAATCTATCTTCTCCATGATGTGGTCATTAGAAAAGTAAAAATGCTGAAGAAGCCCAAGTTTGAATTATGAAAACTCATGGAGTTTCATGGTGAAGGTAGTAGTTCTGGAAAAGTTACTGAGTATGAGACAGGTGCTAAAGCTGAACAAGCTAATGGATACAGACCAACAGCTCACAAATCTGTTTAAAATTTAGAGTTTTAATGTGACAAATAAAAGGTCTTATTTGTAGGGAAAAAAAGAAAAGGAAAAATTAAGTGAAGTACAGAGGTTCCCATGTGCTGCCCCTCAGGCCCACATACATTTACTTCTGCTATTAACATCTTGCGTTAGTGTGGAACATTTGTTATAATTAATGAATCAAAGTCCGCAGTTTACATTAAAGTTCATTCTTCATGTTGTATAATTCTACGGGTTTGACAAATGTATAATGACATACATCCACCATTACAGTATCATACTGAATTGTTAAGCTGCCATTAATTTCCGTTTGCTTCGTCTATTCATCCCTACCACCAGCAGCCCTAAACTCCTAGCAACAGCTGCTCATTTTACTGTATCTATAATTTTGCTTTTTCCAAAATGTCATGTAGGCTTTTAAGACTGATTTCTTTTACTTTGCAATATATATTTAAGATTTATCCATGTCTTTTTGTGGTTTGAACACGGATTTTTTTTTAATTGCTGAAAAATACAATATTGTATGGCTATATCACAGTTTATTTATTCATTTACCTATTGAAGGACATCTTGGTTGCTTCCAGCTCTGGGTGATTTTGAATAAAACTGGTATAAGTATTCAAGTGCAGGTTTCATAAGTTTCCTATTCAATTAGATAAATACCTAAGAGAACAATTTCTGGATAATATGGTAAGGCATTGTTTAGCTTTCAACAAATATTGCTAGAAAAATTAGGTGTCCCTATGCAAAAAAAAAAAAAAAAAAGAATATAAACACTGATAGATACAATTCTAGAAGATAACTTAGGAGAAAATCTAGGTAACCTTGGGCTTAGTGATGAGTTTTTGGATACAACACCAAAATCAAGGTCCATAAAAGAAAAAATTATACATTAGATTTATTAAAATTTAAAACTTCTTATCTTCCAAAGAAACTGTATGTAGAAGGAAAAGACAAGTCACAGACTGGGAAAACATATTCATTCACAAAACGTATCTGATAAAAAGGACTTATATCCAAAATATACAATGAACTCTTAAACTCAACAATAAGAAAGCAAACAACTCAATTCAAAAAATGGGCAAAAGGTCTGAATAGACACCTCACCAAAGAAGATATATGGATGACAAATAAACATATGAGTAAATGCTCAATATTCAAGGAATAGCAAATTAAAATAACAATGAGATACAACTGCACATCTATTAGACTGGTCAAAATCCAAAAATCTGACAATAGTAAATGTTGACAAGGATGCAGAACAATAGGATGTCTCATTCATTGCTGGTGGGAATGCAAAACGGTACAGCAACTTTGGAAAATAGTTTTTTTCAATGCTTACATGCCAGTCACTGATACGTATTAAGGAGTCAAAAATAAGTAAGCATGATAAACTTCAGAGCCGGGGAGATGAAGAGAAGGTAGCAGAGAGAACAGGATGTCAATTACTGGCTCTCTCTAGGTATATCTATATTCCATTCTGCTTCAGTGTAGACACATATACATACATATGCACACACACACATACACAGATACATAACCTGGAGACAAATACACCAGCATGTTAATAATGTTTCCCTATATATGTTAAAATTATATACGATTTTTTTTCTTTATTTTCTTATACAATTTCCATTTTTGAAATAATTATTTTTACAAGTAAGTGCTATCTACCATTAACGTCCACCAGTTCTGAGTAAAATAACTATTGAACTATGTCAACTGGAAAAGCCAACACTCTTTAAATCAGTTTTTATGATTAAGAATTATAGTATTCATATAAAAATTAAAGTCAAAATTATCTGATAATTATTAATTTGTCAATATTCTTCTTTTATTATTTTAAATAACAAATGTGGTATTTTAGTCTCCTGTTTGACTTACTCTCTAGTTGTATTTTTCAATTACTATGCTTGCCAGATGTAGCAAATAAAAATATAGCATGCCAAGGTAAATTTAAATTTCAAATAAAGGACTTCTTAAAAATTTTTTAGTATAAGTATTCCCCTTGCAATATTTGGGACACAATTACAGTAAAAATTACTTGTTGTTTACCTGAAATTCAAATTACGAAGGTGTCCTGTACTTTACTCTCAACTCTAATTAGCTCAAAACTTGAGAAGGGATGTGGGGTAATATATATTGGGTCTCTTCAATCTCCAACAAATCATTACAAATATGTCCCATAGAATCTCAGAATCTCTGGGCTAGCAGGGATTTTAAAGGTTATCTAGAAAATAAAATCTTCAATGTTTAAATGCCTCTCATGGGATATTCAAGTGAGGTTTCTTTGAAGGGCAACTGAATCTAACTCGATTGAAGAGAAGTTTGGAGCACATGCGTGGAGCCATGGAGCAGTGGGAGTGAGCCAAGGAAGGTTTATTTATCCTTTGAAGTATAAGGTGATATTCTTGAAGTTGCCTGAAATCTTAAAAGCCTGTGGAGTTTAAAAGCATGTGGGATTTCTGAATGGCATACAAGGAGAGTTTTCTTTGGTTTACAGTGGCCAGCATGAGTCAGTATGTAACGTAAGAAGTCATTTGTGGGGTCTGTTACAGCAAAGTCTATTTTAAGCAGGTTTGGGATCAACAGGCTGCATTAAGTGTTAGCTATGCACTTGATGTAATTTTGGGGATCTGTGAATTCCCTGCCTCTACAAAACACTTATCCTTTTTACCTCCTTATAACTGATATTCATTTAAAGGTTTGTAACGTTTCATTCTTAACAAAGGTGAAGATCCTCAGCTTTAAAGTTAGATAGCACCCAAGTTTACCACTTGCTGGCTATTTAACTTTGAAAAGGAGTCCTTCGATGGTGTAAGTGGTTAATTCTCCCAAAGTGGTTAGAGATTTGGTCTCAAACTTTGAGTCCACCGAGAGGTGCCTCAGAATAAAGGTTTGGTGATCTACTTCTAAAAAATTAGCCATTGAAAACTGTATGGAGCACAGTTATTATCTGACACATATCAGCCATCATGAGTCGGAATGAACTCATTGAAAACTGGTGAACTTTGAAAAATTCACTCTCTTTACATCAGGTTATTTTCTATGGAATAGGCAAAACAATATGCCTTGACGACTATCCCTCTTCCTAGCAATTTTTCTAAGGGAGCTCCACATAAAAGGAACAACAAGAAATCAGAAATTAAGTACAACTTTGTTATTAACTGTTCTACTTCCTAACACCTTAATGCACAGATCCGTGGTAAGCTTTTCAGGTAAACTCAGCCATTATCTTGAAATGTAACCTTTCAGTGCAATAATTTATACCTTTGAGGGAAAGAGGTGTGGAAAACAATGTGGGAGAAGCTTCAAATGGACATGCTAGCAGAGATCTCTGAGAGCAGAGGAGAACTGGGTACCTGAAGGGGAGGCAGCAAAGCAAAACAAAAAATCTTCAACTTGAAGAGGTGGGGCCAAGGCGGCAGAGTAGTCAGAAGCTTCCTGTGGTCCCTCTCACAACAAAGTCCTGAAAAAACAAGTGAATCAACTATATATGACAATCTAGGAGCCCTGAACATCAAAAGCAACGTTGAGGAATTGGACTGAGCACCAGGGGGAGGGAGAGACAATTAGGAAGCAGCAATTAGTTGTCAGACCCAACCCATTGGGAGCTGGCACCCTTCAGGCTGAATTGGCTGGTGTGTGCAAGGGAGGCATGCAGTAATGCTCAGGAGGCGTTTTCCACATAGGGAGAGACCTAGGGGCAGAAAGAACACTTGGGCATCCAGAACCAGTGAAAACTGGTGCTCCATTGGCAAAAGATAAGTACATGTGTCTGACCTACTAGGCGGATCATAGAACACCCCCCTTTGGGAAAAATCTCTCCCATTTATTTGCCCCCTCCCTGCTCTGCACCAGGTCACAGGCCAGCTTTAGCAATTGCCACGTCCTCTGGGCCAGAAGTAGGACCCATCAGGTGCCCTGAGCCATTCTTCAGGTCTTGGAGAGGGAACAAATTAACAAACAGGAAAAAATAATCTGCCAGCTCCCCTGAGCTGGGAAATTGGGTTAGGCACAGCTCCTTTGCCTAGGCACAGGCATAAGGGGTCCACGGACTTTGAATGCCTTTTATCCCTTCATAGACATGTGTGGGCCCATTTCAACAGCGTAGGCCCTCATTAGCACAGTACAACAGGGTATATACCTGAAGCCTAACTTCAACTGTATCAACTATATGGTGGAGTTGCAGGTTCGTGACACTTGACACCACTCTGCCCATTAAGCAGGGTCCTCACGTACCCACATAAGGGGCCTGAGGACTGGTGGCTCAACCCACGCCACCTAGCCACCCATGACAGGAGCCCAAGAATAAGTGGTGCCTCCCAGTCCTTACAGCCAACAGCATTGGGTGCCCATAGTCCAGTTGCAAAACCCACCCACCTATGTGCTCTAGGTAACAGGGACAGGCTTTCCTCCCAGACACTCAGGGGCAGCCGTCAGCCCCCTGCCTTGCTCAGCATATGACCCCCTACTGCAGCCAGATACCTGTGCCTACACCAATCTCCGCTGCCCATCTAGGACTGTAGGTGAGAGCCTACACACACACTTGGTGACTGACTACCTGGACACCTGAGCTGAATCCATACAAGAAAAGTCAACAGACTCCTGTACTTACATAACTAGAAACAGATCTAACCACCTGGTGACAGGACGTTAGAACTTCAAAGGTGCCAATAATCAAACTAGCTCACACAAGCAGCCTATTTGGGCATATCAGAAAGAAAGAAAGAAAGAAAAAGAAGCTAGGGCACAGTAAACAAACATAAAATAAATAAACATAATAATTTATTGATGGCTTGGACATAATAGTCAATATCAAATCACATAAAGAGGCAGACCATGATGACTTCAGCAAGGTCTCAAAACAAAGTATCAAGAAATTTTCCAGAAGAATAAAACTTCTTGGAATTACCAGAGGTAGAATACAAAAGAATAATATACAGAGCTCTTCAGGAGATCATTCAAAATGCAGAACAAGCCAAGGAACATAGGGACAAAGCAACAGAGGAACTTAAGAAGATTATAGAAGAGTATAATGATAAGTTTAACAGGCTGCAAGAATCCATAGAGACAGCAATCAGAAATCCAGAAGACTAACAGTAAAATTTCAGAATTAGATAACTCAATAGAAAGTCATAGAAGAAGAACTGAGGCAATGGAAGTCAGAATTAGTGAGACTGAAGATAAAGCACTTGATGCCAACTTATTTGAGGAAAAATCAGATAAAAGATTTAAAAAAATGAAAAAACCCTAATAAATATGTGGGATTCTATCAAGAGGAATAACCTATGAGTGATGGGAGTACGAGAACAGGGGGAAACAGAAAATACAGACAGAATTGTTGAAGATTTTTTGGCAAAAAACTTCCTTAATATTGTGAAAGATTAGAAGATATATATCCAAGATACTCATCAAACCCCACATAAAGTAGATCTCAAAAGAAAGTCATCAAGACATATTATAATCAAAGTTGCCAAAAACAAAGATAAAGAGAGAATTTTAAGAGCAGCTGGGGATAAACGAAAAGTCATCTAAAAAGGAGAGTCAATAAGGCTAAGCTTGGACTTCTCATCAAAAACAATGCAAGCAAGAAGGCAATAAGATGACATAAATAAAGCCTTGAAGAAAATAATTGCCAGTCAAGAATTATATATCCAGGAAAACTGTCTCTCAAATATGGATGGTGAAATTACAGCATTTCCCAATAGACAGAAGTTTAGGGAATTTGCAAAACCAAACCAAAATTACAAGAAATAATAAAGAGAGTCTTCTGATTAGAAAATCAATAACATCAGATAACGACACAAGACTAGAATACAGGACAGAGCAATCAGATATCAACCCAGATAGGGAAGTCACAAAAATAAATCAAAGCTAAATCACTGAAAATATGGAAACAGACACATCAATACGTAAAAGATGACAACATTAAAACAAAAAAAGAGGGACTAAAAAATGTAGTCACAGATCTTTCATATGGAGAGGAAGTCAGGGTGATATAAACAAATAAAAGATTGGTTTAAACTTAGAAAAATAGGGGTAAATATTAAGGTAACCACAGAGGAAACTAACAATCATACACATCAAAATAAAAAACAAGCAAAACATAAAGACTCAGCAAATACAGAATAAATAACAATGAAAAAGAAGATAACGAAATACCTAAAGAAAAACAACTCAGCACAGAAAATTAAGTGGAACAAAGAAACTGTCAATAATACACACAAAAAGACATCAAATGACAGCACTAAACTCATATTTATCAATAATTACACTGAATGTAAATGGACTAAATGCACCAATAAAGAGACAGAGATTGGCAGAATGGATAAAAAAACACAATCTGTCTATAAGCTGCCTACAAGAGACACATCTTTGACTTAAAGACACAAACTAAAACTCAAAGGATGGAAAAATATATCAAGAAAACACCACTCAGAAAAGAGCAGGAGTGGCAATATTAATCTCTGACAAAATAGACTTTAAAGTGCAATCCACCACAAAGGTTAAGGAAGGACACTATATAATGATTAAAGTGTCAATACACCAGGAGAATGTAACCTAATAAATATTTACACACCCAATGACAGGGCTCCAAAATACATAAAACTCTAACAGCATTGAAAAGAGAGATAGACAGCTCCACAATAATAGTAGGAGACTTCAAATCACCACTTTCAGTGAAGGACAAAACATCCAGAAAGAAGTTCAATAAAGACATGGAAGATCTAAATGCCACAATCAACCAACTTAATCTCATAGACATAAACAGAACACTCTAACCAACAGCAGCCAAGTATATTTTCTTTTCCAACACACATGAAACATTCTCCAAAATAGACCACATATTATGCCATAAAGCAAGCTTTAACAGAATGCAAAGCATTGAAATATTACAAAGCATCTCTTCTGACCGTAAAGTCATAAAAGTGGAAATCAATACCAGGAAAAGAAAAGAAACACATGGAAACTGAGCAACAGCTTCCTCAAAAGCTTCTGGGTTACAGAAGAAATTAAGGATGGAATAAAGAAATTCATAGAATCAAATCAAAATGAAAATACATCCTACCAGAACCTTTGGGACACAGCAAAAGCAGTGCTCAGAGGTCAATATATAGCAATAAATGCACACATCCAAAAAAGAAAAACGTTAACTCTACAACTCAAACAAGCAGAAAGTGAGCAGCAAAAGAAGACCTCAGGTATTAGAAGAAAGAAATTAAAGCAGAATTAAATAATATAGAGGATAGAAAAACAATTGAATGAGTTAACAAGATCAAAAGTTGTTTCTTTGAAAAGATCAACAAACTCAATAAACCATTGGCCAAACTGACAAAAGAAAAACAGGAGAGGAAGCAAATAATCTGAATAAGAAATGAGATGGGTGATATCACAACAAACCCAACTGAAATTGAAAGAATCATGACAGAATACTGTGAAAAATTATACTCTAACAAATTTGAAAACCTAGAGGAAATGGACAAATTTCTAGAAACACACTACCTACCTAAACTAACACAAACAAAGTTAGAACTAAATAAACCTATAAAAAAAGAATAGATTTAAAAAGTAATCAAAAATCTCCCAGCAAAACAAGTCCTGGCCCTGATGGTTTCACTGAAGAATTCTACCAAACTTTCAGAGAAGAACTAACACCATTATTACTAAAGGTACTTTAGAGTATAGGAAAGGATGGAATACTCCCAATCTCATTCTATGCAGCCAGCATAACCCTGATACCAAAACCAGGTAAAGACACCACAAGAAAGAAAAATTATAGACCAATATCCTTCATGAACATAGACACAAAAATGCTCCACAAAATTCTAGCCAATAGAATTCAACAACGTATTAAAAAAATAATTAACCATGACCAAGTGGGAATTATACCAGGTATTCAGGGATTGTTCAACATTAGAAACACAATCAATGTAGTCCATCACAAAAATAAAACAAAAGACAAGAACCACATGATCTTATCAATTGATGCAGAAAAGGCATTTAACAAAGTCCAACACCCATTCATGATAAAAATTATCAGCAAAACAAGAATAGAAGGGAAATTCCTCAACATAATAAAGGGCATTTACACAAAGCCAACAGCCAACATCATCTTAAATGGAGAGTCTGAAAGCATTCTCCTTGAGAATGGGAACCAGACAAGGATGCCCTTTATCACCACTTTTATTCAACATTGTGCTGGAGGACCTAGCCAGAGCAATTAGGCTAGAAAAAGAAATAAAGGCATCCAAATTCGTAAGGAAGAAGCCAAAGTATCTCTGTTTGCAGATGATATGATCTTACACACAGAAAACCCTAAAGAATCCACAAGAAAACTACTGGAACTAACAGAAGATTTCAGGATACAAGATAAACATACAAAAATCAGTTGGATTCCTCTACACCAACAAACAGAACTTCGAAGAGGAAATCACCAAATCTATACCATTTACAATAGCCTCCAAGAATATAAAATACTTAGGAATAAATCTAACCAGAGACGTAAAAGACCTTTACAATGAAAATTACAAGACACTACTACAAGAAACCAAAAGAGACCTACATAAGTGGAAAAACATATCTTGCTCATGGATAGGAAGACTCAACATTGCGAAAATATCTATTCTACACAAAATAATCTACAGATACAATGCAGTGCTGATCTAAATTCCAATGGCATTTTTTAAAGAGATGGAGAAAAAAATCACCAACTTCATATGGAAAGGGAAGAGGCCCCAGATAAGTAAAGCATTACTGAAGAAGAACAAAGTGAAAGGCCTCACACCACCTGATTTTAGAACCTATTATACTGCCACAGTAGTTAAAACAGCTTGGTACTTGTACAACGACAGATACATAGACCAATGGAACAGAATTGAGAATCCAGACATAAATTCATCCACCTATGAGCAGCTGATATTTGACAAAGGCCCAAAGCCTATTAAATGGGAAAAGGCAGTCTCTTTAACAAATTGTGTTGGCATAACTGGATATCTATCTGCAAAAAAAAAGGAACAAGAGCCATACCTCATACCATGCACAGAAACAATTCAAAATGGATCAAAGATCTAAATATAAAATCTAAACCAATAAAAAATTATGGAAGAAAAAATAGGGACAATGCTAGGAGCCCTAATACTTGGCATAAACAATACAAACTATAAGTACCAATGCACAAACACCAGAAGAGAAACTATATAACTGGGAGCTTCTAAAAATCAAACACTCATACTCGTCAAAAGACTTCACCAAAAGAGTAAAAAGACAACCTACGTACTGGTAAAAAATTTTTGATTATGGCAAATCCGATCAGAGTCTAATCTCTAAAATCTTCAAGATACTACAAAACCTCAACAACAGAAAGACAAAGACAAATAATCCAATTAAATAATGGACAAAGGATATGAACAGGCACTTCAAAAGAGGACATTCAGGCAGCTAACAGACAC
This sequence comes from Dugong dugon, assembly GCA_030035585.1. Classification (NCBI taxonomy): domain Eukaryota; kingdom Metazoa; phylum Chordata; class Mammalia; order Sirenia; family Dugongidae; genus Dugong; species Dugong dugon. Next base: position 52,095,660 of record CM057465.1, read on the forward strand.
ATAAGGAAATGCTCACCATCATTAGCTGTTAAAGAAATGCAAACCAAAACTACAATGAGATACCATCTCACCCCAACAAGGTTAGCAGTAATCCAAAAAACACAAAATAATAAATGTTGGATAGTTTGTGGAGAGACTGGATCACATACACTGCTGGTGGAATGCAAAATGGTACAACTACTTTGGAAATCGATTTGGTGCTTCCTTAAAAAGCTAGAAATAGAAGTATCATACCATCCAGCAATCCCACTCCTTGGAATATAACCTAGAGAAGTAAGAGCCATCACACGAATAGGTAGATGCACACCCATGTTCATTGTAACACTGTTCACAATAACAAAAAGATGGAAACAACCGAGGTGCCCATCACTGGATGAATGGATAAACAAATTATAGTATTTTCGCACAATGGAATACTATGCAATGATGAAAAACAACAATGACCGTGCAAAACATCTCACAACATGGATGAATCTGGAAGGCATTATGGTGAGTGAATTTAGTCAGTTGTAAAAGGACAAATATTGTATAAGACCACTGTTATAAGAACTCAAGAAAAGTTTAAACACAGAAGAAAACATTCTTTGATGGTTACGAGGGTGGGGAGGAAGGGGAGGGGTATTCAGTAACTAGATAGTAGACAAGAATTGTCTTAAGTGAAGGGAAGGACAACACACACTACAGGGGAAGTCAGCATAGCTGGACTAAACCAAAAGCTAATACAACCAAATACTTTGAGGGACAGAGCAGCATGTGGAGGGGTCTGTGGACCATGGTTTCAGGGGACAGCTAGGTCAATTGGCATAACAAAGTTTATTAAGAAAATGTTCTGCATCCCACTTTGGTGAGTGGCGTCTGGGGTCTTAAAACTAGCAAGCACCCATCTAAGATGCATCAGTTGGTCCCAACTCACCTGGAGCAAAGCAGAATGAAGGACACCAAAGACACAAGGAAAGTATTAGCCCAAGAGACAGAGAGGGCCACATAAACCAGAGACTCCATCAGCCTGAGACCAGAACTAGATGGTTCCTGGCTACCACTAATGACTGACCTGACAGAGAACACAACAGAGAGTCCCTGATGGAGCAGGAGGAAAGTAGGGTGCAGAACTCAAAATCTAGTAAAAAGATCAGACTTAATGGTTTGACTGAGACTGAAGGGACTCTGGAAGACATGGCCCCTGGAATCTCTGTTAGCTCAAAACTAAAACCATTCCTGAGGTCAACTCTTCAGACAAAATTAGACTGGTCCATAAGACATAAAATGATACTCGTGAAGAGTGTGCTTCTTAGCTCAAGTAGATACATGAGACTAAATGGGCAGCTCTTGTCTGGAGGTGAGATGAGAAGGTAGGAAGGCACAGGAGCCAGTTAAACGGACACAAGAAATCCGAGGTAGAAAGGAATGTGTTGTCACAGCACAGGGAGAGCAACTAGGGTCACATAACAATGTGTGCATGAATTTTTGTATGAGAAACTATCTTGAATGGTAAATTTTCACTTAATGCACAGTTTTTAAAAAAGTGCTTAAAAAGAAAACCTCCAACTCATTATCTCTGGTAGTGCAAACTGTTAAGAGCTGAACTGCTAGCCAAAAAGTTGGGAGTTTGAATCCATCCAGAGGTGCCTGGGAAGAGAGACCTGGAAATCTACTTCCAAAAGGTCACAGCCTTGAAAACCCTATGGAGCAATTCTACTCTTCACATGGGTCACCATGAGTTGGAAACCACTGGACTGCCACTGACAACAACCTTTCTCAAGCCTTCTACTTTCTATACCTGTTGACGCAGAGCCACATGGTCTATCCTGCAGTCACTTTTCAGTTCCTAGTGGTGGAAGGGAATGATACTTTAAGCCTAGATGTGTACTTTAAAACATTATACCCAAGAAACCAATTGATTAGTCTGACACTATTGCTGTTGATTTGGAGCCCTGGTGGCGCAGTGGTTAAGAGCTCAGCTGCTAACCAAATTGATTAAGGGTAAGGGTTGCACAGCTAATTAATTAGTGTAATTGCTGTCAATAAACTGTACACCTGTAAAAATTTAAATTGGCAAATATTGTGTAATATATATATTTACAACAAGAACAAAAAGAGCGGCTGCTGACCAAAAGATCAGCAGTTCAAATCCATCAGCTGCTCCTTGGAAACGCTATGGTGCAGTTCTACTCTGTCCTATAGGGTAACTATGAGTCAGCAGTGACTTGACAGCAATGAGTTTTTGGTTGTTGGTTTAAAAACTTCTGTTGAATGCAGTAAAGTTAAAAAATACATTGTAGGTGACCTTTGTAGTGACCGTTTGACTCTTCTGTTGCTATTTCTCAATGGAGGTAAGGGGTGTGGAACATTTCAAACGTGGTAGACTAGGATTGGGAAGTAGGGAGAACTTTTTATGAACTCTGTTAAAAATTATATTTACATAAGTGTTTATAGTAAGTAGATTAGTCCAGGCATATTTCTTATTGCATGGAAGTCGTGAGGAATTTTTAGTTAAGGAAAGAGTATTTCCTTTTAATTTTACTGAGAAACCTTTAGAATTACTGAATATTTGTTTAGAATTTACATTTCAAAGTCAAGACTTCCCCTGGGTTAGGGACAGAAAGGAGGAAGACATTCATTCTGTTTTGTATGCTGTTTTCTAAACAAAATAGCATTTGTTCTATTGCTTGGCATTTAACCAATGTATGCTCCAGTTGTTTTACTAAAAATATTTAAAGTTATGAAGCATAATACTACCTGTTTGGCATCCTATTTTATATCTAATCCTGATAATTATGTAATGTGTTTTTCTCCTTATCATTTAATTTTTCTGTATTTTTATTCTTCCACTGTACTATGAAGCTCAGCATTATGCCAAGGATATTTGAGTCCAATAAATATTAGCTGGTATTATTTAAATATTGAGAAATTTTGTTTAAATACTCAAATATTAAGTTTTGAGGACATTCAGAATTTTAAGTATACACTAGTATTTATCAGAAATAATAACAAAGGTCTCATTGTGGATGAAACTTGTTCTACTCATTTCGTGTCTGTGTATCTGCCTTAGCTTCTACCAGTATGTCTGCCTCCTAGTAGACATTGAAATGTTTTGAAGAAATTGTTTAATGAAGGGAGAAACAGTTAAATCACAGAATGCTTTCTTTTTTTTTCTTTTAATAATTTATTTTATTCTTGTTCCTGTTGAAAATATACACAGCAGAACATATACCAATCCATCAATTTCCACATGTACAATTCAGTGAGATGGATTACATCCTTCAAGTTGTAAAACCATTCTCACTCACCTTTTCTGAATTATTCCTCCCTATTTATATAAACTCACTGATCCCTAAGCTTCCTATGTAACTTTTAGAGTTGCTGTTGTCAATTTTATCCCATATAGATAGTTCTATGAAAGAGTACAATGCTCAAGGAAGATACACTTTACTAATTAAGCTAAACTAATTTTTGGTTTAAAGAAGATTTTGAGGGATGTTTTTGGTTTAAGATTTAAAGATTATCTCAGGGAAGGTTCATCCAGCCTTAGTATCCCCAGAAAGTCTGGAGTCCACTAGAATTTGAAATTCTATTCCACATTTTTCTCCTTTTGATCAGGAGTCTTCTATAGAATCTTTGATCAAAATGTTCAGTAGTGGTAGCAAGGCACCGTCCAGTTCTTCTGGTCTCATGACAAAGGAGCCAGGTGTTCATGAAGGCAATTAGATACACATTCCTTTTCCTCCTCCTGTCCCTAACTCTCCAACTTCCTCTGTTGCTCCAGGTGAATAGAGGCTGATTTTTGTATATTGGGTGGCTGTTTGCAAGCTTTTAAGGCCTCAGGCACTAAGCAACAAACTAGGAGGTAGTACAGAAGCACTGAACATGATATTAGGCCAATTAACTGAAATGCTCCATGAAAATGTGACCCTAAACATTCAAACCAAAAAAACCAAATCCCATGAGGTATTACCGAGAAAAAAGAAAAAAACCATTTCCGTCAAGTCAATTTCAACTCATAGTAACCCTGTAGGACATAGTAGAACTGCTCCATAGGGTTTCCAAGGAGCACCTGTTGAATTTGAACTGCTGATCTTTTGGTCAGCAGCTGCTCTTTTTGTTCTTGTTGTAAATATATATATCACACAGTATTTACCAATTTAACTTTTTACAGGTGTATAGTTTATTGACAGCAATTACATTAATTAATCAGCTGTGCAACCCTTACCCTTAATCAATGCAAATATTCCATCACCATAAACAGAAACTCAGTACTCCACAAGCAAAAAAAAAAAAAACTTCTCTTCCCCTCCCTCCCATCCTTGGTAACCAATGATAAACTTTGGTCTCTATATATTTGATTGTTCTGTCTTTTTATATAAGTGAAGTCATACAATATCTGTCCTTTTATGATTCACTTATTTTACTCAGCATAATGTTTTCAAGCTCCATTCATGTTATAGTATGTATCAGGACTTCATTTCTTTATGGCTGAGTAGTATTCCATTGTATGCATGCACCATGTTTTATTTATCCATTTATCTTTTGATGGACATTTAGTTTGTTTCCACGTTTTGACAATTGTGAATAGTGCTGCAATGAACTTTGGTGTATATATGTCTGTTCATGTTGTGGCTTTCAAGTCCCTTTGGTATACAAATAATGCTTTCTTGAGCAGGAGAGAAATCAGCAGGAGGGAAGAACTTTCAGGGGAAGTTAAGTTTAGGTGCACTAAATTTGTGGTGCTAAAGTAACAGCCAGATAAAGATGTTATCAAAACTGTGATGTGAAAAGTGGATTTGGATTATAAGAGAAAGGCAGGATTTAGAGATATGACTAGAGGTTATAGGTGAGACTCTAATCTCATTTTATAAAAAATAAAAGACGATCCCAGAAATCTCTTAAGATGTTACTTTTTTTTTGGCTTCTAACTTCCAGCAGTCTGAGACTTTTATCTAAAAAACCATGTATTTCATCCTGTAAAAGAGATTTTGACTATATTAGCTATGGCTTCCAGTGGAAAAATGTTTTAATATGTTACAGAAGACTTAATGGCTATCCAGACTTAAACAGGCTCCTGATTTTCGTAAGTTAACTTCCTACTGTTTTAAAACGGTGCTCTTTCTCTGCATAAGTTCATTATCTTCTGTTTTCATGATTAACATCTGGCATCAATAATATGGTAATTAGGAAACAATTTTGATCATCAGATTTTTTTGAGGATCTGATTTGCTTGGAAGTATAGTTTTATTACTTACACATGGTGTAATTCTCTTTAAAACTCAATATTAAACATTGAGTAACTTCTTTTCAAGCCTTGGGGTAATATTGCTTATACTGCACAGACTATGTAAACTCTGTCCAATGACTTTAATAATATGATTTCTCCCGTGGAGAAGTTTTGTTTTAGCCATGCTAGTTTATTCATTTTACAAACTGGAACAGTATTCTATTTTCTAGTTAATGAAAAAAAAATAAATGTGGCATTGAATGTTTTAGGGCCTGAGAAGGAAAAGAGTAGAGTTCTTGTAAACCTAATAAAAATGTATTTCATCAAAGAATCATGGATCTGGAACTGGAGGAACAATAATTCCAGCTCATTATTTCTCAGATGACAAACTCTAAGGCCCAGCCAGAGAGATTATTCCACATTGCTAATAACTAGTGGCAAAACCACAACAAGATAAAATACAGGCGTCCTGATCCAATCTGTGCTCTTTCCACTCTAAGGATAAGCTTGCCAAACAGTACAAGTAAATATTTTAACATGATATTATTCAGACTGTCCTGACTTTGTCATCTCCAGTGACTTATGAGGTAGTCAAGTCCACTTGCCCATGTTATACAGAAGAAAATTTGAATTGGTAACAATGGGAGTAGGTATATAATCATCCCTGCTTCCTCTCCTCTCGGTGGATAATTCTGAGAAGTATTCTACACAGTCTCTCAGAGAGTCTCCAGTGTTTGAGCCCTTGTTACCCACAGTGGTACCAGTAGCCATCTAGTCAATTCTGACTGACGGCTACCCCATGTGTGTTAGAGTAGAACTGTGTTCCATAGAGTTTTCAGTGGCTCATTTTGGGAAGCAGATTACCAAACCTTTCTTCCAAGGCATCTGTGGGTAGACTCAAACCTCCAACCATTAGATTAGCAGCTCAGCACATTAACCTATTTGCACCTTCCAGGGCTTTCACCCACAGTAATAATTGCTAGTTAACACACACTTTATTGAATTTCCTGGTTTTCCTGTCTCACTCCCTCCTCAATTCTTTTCTGAGATAAACTCCATTAACTATTCACACCCAAATTTTTGTCTCAGATTTCCTTTAGGGATTACTGAAATTATGACAAAGGAAGAGGAAGAAGCTTAATTGTTGAAACTTTCCAGTATCTGTAGTGAAAGTGAAAAATAGAAAATGGGATGTGGTAATGGCTTTTGGGATAGCCAACCAACCATATCTGCTATGTTGTTGTTATTGTTGTTAGGTGCCAGCCAGGGAGTTCCAACCCATAGCAACTCTATGTAAAACAGAACGAAATACTACACTGTCCTGTGTCATTGTCATAATCATAATCATAATGCTATGTTTGAGCCCATTGTTAAAGCCATTGTGTCAGTCCATCTCCTTGAGGGTCTTCCTCTTTTTCACTGACCTGCTACTTTACCAAACATGATGTCCTTCTTCAGGGACTAGTTCCTCCCGATAACATGTCCAAAGTACATGAGACGATATTTTGCCACCCTCCTTTCTAAGAAGCATTCTGGCTGTACTTCTTCCAAGACAGATTTTTTTGTTCTTCTGGAGGTCCATGGTATAGTCAATATTCTTTGCCAATACCATAATTCAAATGCATCAATTTTTCTTCGGTCTTTCTTATTCATTGTCTAGCTTTCTCATGCATATGGGGTGATTGAAAATACCATGGCTTGGGTCAGGTGCACCTTATTTCTCAAAGTGACATGTTTCCTTTTTAACATTTTAAAGAGATCTTCTATAGCAGATTTGGCCATTGAAATAAATCTTTTGATTTCTTTGCTGCTTCCATGGGCATTGATAGTAGATCCAAGTAAAATGAAATTATTGACCACTTCAATATTTTCTTCATTTATCATGATGTTGCTTATTGGTCCAGTTGTGAGGATTTTTGTTTCCTTTATGTTGAGGTGTAATCCATACTGAAGGCTATAATCTTTGATTTTCATTAGTAAGTGCTTCAAGTCCTCTTCACTTTCAGCATGCAAGGTTGTGTCATCTGCATAATGAAACTTGTAAAAGAGTCTTCCTCCAATCCTGCTACTGCATTCTTTTTCATATAGTCCAGCTTCTTGGATTATTTGCTCAGCATACTGATTGAATGATTGTGGTGAAAGAATACAACCCTAACACAGACCTTTCCTGACTTTAAACCACACAGTATCCCCTTGTTCTGTTTGAACGACTGCCTCTTGGTCTGTGTACAGGTTTCTTCATGAAAGCAATTAAGTGTTCTGGAATTCCCATACTTCGCAGTGTTGTCTATAATTTGCTATGATCCACAAAGCTGAATGCCTTTGCATAGTCAAAGAAACACAGGTAAATATCTTTCCGGTATTCTCTGCTTTTAGCCAAGATCTATCTGACATTAGCAATGCAATCTCTAATTCCATGTCCTCTTCTGAATCTGGGTTCAGTCTGTTGATGTACTGCTGTAACCGCTTTTGAATGACCTTCAGAAAATTTTACTTGCATGTGATATTAATGATATTTTTCAATTATTTCCACATTCTGTTGGATCATCTTTCTTTGGAATGGGCACAAATACAGATCTTTTCCAGTCATTTGGCCAGGTAACTGTCTTCCAGATTTATCGGCATAGACGAGTGAATGCTTCCAGCGTTGCATCCATTTGTTGAAACATCTCAATTGGTATCATCAATTCCTGGAGCCTTGTTTTTTTCTGATGCCTTCAGTACAGCTTAGACTTCTTCCTTCACTGCCATCAGAACTTGATAATATGCTACCTCTTGAGATGTTTGAACTTCAACCAATTCTTTTTGGTACAGTGACTCTGTGTATGCCTTCCATCTTCTTTTGATGCTTCCTACTTCGTTCAATATTTTGACCATAGAATCCTTCACTATTGCAACTCAAAGATTGAGTTTTTTCTTTAGTTCTTTCAACTATTTTTATCTTATTTCACAAATTAAAAAAAGCTAATGTAGATATACTATGAGTTGTCTGAAGTCATATGATAAGTCAGAAGTGGGACTGACAAAAAAAATTTGTTATTTACTGGCCACCAACTACAAGGTGTGAGGTCATGTGGCTAGAGTAAATGAGAAATAAAAGTAGACTTAACTTCTTTTGCCTTAGTTGATTCTGTAACATCTTTTCTTTCATGTCCAGACTGAGAAAATAGTATCTTTGATTTCTTATAACGATAAAATTTTACTTGTTTGTGTAGTTGAAACTTCTACTACCATTTACTGCTCAGTATGCATTAGACACATGTGCACTTATAATGTTATCAATATATGTTTAGCAATTTACTTTTAGTGATTAAAAACAGCAGCCATTTTAAAATTTAAATGTACTTTTCTTCTTAATGTCAGCCATAACCTAGATGACTATATTTTCCTTTCTTAGGCAGTGGGCTAATTGATTTCAGGAAATTGATTGTGCTAGGACCCAGGACTCTGGGAGGACTTCAAATTCTAGTTTCTGTTTTTTTCATTTCATGTAGACATAGTATAATATTTTAACACATTACCTTCTACTCAAATCAGACTGATTTATTTCTTTGCTCTCTCCAGCATGTTGGTTCCATGCTATTCTTTTATTTTTTCTCTTCTATTGCATAGCCTTTCAAATTATCCTGGACAAAGCACATACTTACCTCTGTAAAAGCTTGTTAAAAGACTCATGGGTTGACTTCTGGGCAACATAGCACTATGGACTGCATTACCATGCTGGCCCCCCACAGCAAAGATCCGAAAAACTAAGTCAAACAGAAACAATCCTGAAACCTTAAGCATCAAATGAAGAGGTAAAGAACTCAGCCAAGCACTGAATGGAATAAGAAACTGACAGAGAACAGAGAGTGAGAGATACATGCAGAGGTCTCCTATCAGGTAACAGCACAGATCAGCCATCTTGGACTTCTGTCAGAGATCGGCTAATGGAGAGTATGGGAAAGCATCTTCACGGAGCTCCCAGCAGGAGACAGAACAACCAGTAGCCAGCGACATACGCTTTCCCATCCCACACCCTACTTCACTCTGCTTCCTGTGGCCACCGTCTCTTGGCTGAGAAACACAAACTTCACCCCAGTGCCACTTGGATTCCACCTGCCCACACAGGCCAACTCCCTGAATGCCATTTGTTGGTTGCTGCTGTTGATTTTTTCTGCTTCTTTTGGTTTCTTCCATACCTCTCACCACCTTCCCCTCCTTTCTCTCAAATATTTGGCTCCATGACCCATCTTTGCTTCTTCCTGAAGGCTGTGAAACACCACTTGACTGTGGAACTGCTTCCTAGTCCATGCTGCCACGATGGTAGGATCCCTGGGGCTTTTGTTTGTTTATTTGTTTTGATTTGTTCAGTTTTGTTTATTTTCTTGGCTTGCAAGCCCCTTCTAGCCAGGCAGTCCTGCGCAGCTTGGTAGCTACTCCCTCAGTCTGAAAAGAGACACAGTGGGGTCCCTGGGAACATTTGTTTTTCCTTGTTTTATTTTTTTGTTTGTTTTCTTTTCTCTCTTTTCCCTTTTTGTCTTTCTCCATGCCTCAGTTTCTTGTCTCTCTATACTTAACTTCTCTTCCTGTCTCCTGAATACCAGGTGCTGTGTGACACCTCTACCCCTTCTAGACAAGCTGTACTTCATAGCCTGGGAGTAACTTCCTCAGTCTTTGCAGCCACACAGGTGGGATCCCTGGGGGCTTCCCCCCCCCCAATTTTTATTTATTTTTTTCTTTCTTCTTTCTTCTTTTTTTTTTCTCCATTTATCAGTCTCTCATCTCTCCACTCCAATGGCAAGCTCTTGCAGCACTCTTTCTATTTTTGTTTGTTTTTGGCTCCTGTTTCTCTTTCCTATCTCACCTTTTTCCATACCCATCTTAGCTCCATATATCACAATATCTCTCCTTCTTCCTACCTACCTGCACCGTGTGCTAAACATCACACCTCGAGTAGGATAGTCACTGCCTACCAGAACCTGTCCTGTGCTGATTCCTGGCCCACCTTGCAGCCCTAGTATGTGCCACAAACAGCCCATCCCAGCAGCTCCCCTTCAGCTGGATTGCCCTGCTGTACCATACCTGAGTGAATGACCCTGCCCATTGGAGAAGGGGGCAAAAATTGTAGTGCCCACAGACAAGCAAACAACAAAGAATGTACAGCCTACCTTGTCAGATGCAACCAAATAAAACAAAAAGGCAGGATGGAACAAACAAATCTACAATCAGTAGTGAGGAAAATAAGTACTGAATGCCCTGAACACAGCAGACAGTATCAAAATATATACAAAAACAGGACAGGATGGTTCCAGTAGGCATCCAAAACAAAACACCAGATTACTGTCCAGTAGATGAAAAGGCAATAGAACTACATGATAGGGAAGTCAAATCACTAATATTCAGAGTTATCCAAGAGTTGAAGCAAAAAGCAGGCAAAAATGAGGAAAAAATAGACAAATTCATGGAAAATACAGGCAAAAAAACTGGAATAATTCATGAAAATAACACAGGAACAAAATGCCAAAATAAATTCACAGCTAGAAATCCAAAACATAAACAACAAGATTTCAGAAAGGAACAGTGTCATAGAAGGGCAGAGGAGCAGGTTTGAAGAGATGGAAGATAGGATCAGTGAAATTGAAGGCAGACACTTGGATAAAAATCTGTTTGAGGAAAAATCAGAAAAATGAACGAAGAAGAAGGAAGAAACCCTGAGAATTATGTGGGATACAATCAAAATCAAAAAAGTGTGAGCAATTGGAGTTCCAAAACAGAGGGAGAAAACAGAAAACACAGAGAGGATCATAGAACTGCTGACAGAAAACTTCCCCAGTATTATAAAAGATGAAAAGCTGACCATCCAAGTAAGTTAACGAACACCATATAGGATAGACCCCAAAAGAAAATCACCAAGACATATCATAATCACACTCACTAAAACCAAAGACAAAGAAAGAAACCTGAGAGCAGCTGGAGAGAAACAAAAAGTCACAATACAGAGGAGAAACAATAAGGCTAAACTCAGATGATTTGGCAGAAACTATGCAGGCAAGAAGGCAATGGGATGACATACATAAAAACCTTGAAAGAAAAAAACTGCCAGCCAAGAATAAAATATCCTGCAAAACTCTCATACAAATATGATTGTGAAATTAGGACACTTCCCGATAAACAGAAATTAAGAGAATATGTAAAAACCAAACCAAACTAACGAGAATTATTACAGGGAGACCTTCAGTCTGAGAACAAACAATGTCAGACCACAGGCTGAATCTAGGATGCAGGATCATCCCAGGCAGATACCAACATAGGAAATGAACTCTCAACAACTATCCAAAAACAAAAGAACTACAACAGGGAACTAGAGAAGTTAATCTGTAAATGACAACAACATCAGAACAATAAAAGTGGGAACAAATGGTATAGGTATCAAATCTTCTAATGGAGAGGAAGGCAAACTGATATCATGTAATAATAGACTGGTTCAAACCTAGGAAGATAAGGGTAAATTTCATGGTAACCACAAAGAAAGTTAACAAACACATTCATCAAAATAGAGACATAAAGTCTCAGTAAAAACAAAACCTACAAAAACAAAAGAAATGCAAAAAAAAAAAATCACAAACAAAAGGAATTCAGCACAGGAAAGTAAGAGGAACAAAGAAAATGTCAGAACCACAAAAACAAAAGCACTACAAACTGACAGCAATGAACTCACACCTATCAATAATTACACTGAAGGTAAATGGCATAAATGAACCCATAAAGAGTCAGAGAGTGACAGAATGGATTAAAACACAGAATCCATCAATACGTTGTCTACAAGAGACACAATTTAGAAAAAAAGATGTAAGTTTATTAAAAATCAAAAGATGGAAAAATATATATCAAGTAAACAGCTACCAAAAAAGAGCAAGAGTGTCAATAATAATCTCAGATAAAATAGACTTTAAAACAAAATCCACCATAAAAGACAAAGAAGGGCACTATGTCATGATTAAAGGGATGATCCAGCACAAAGACATAACCATAATAAACATCTATGCACCCAATGACTGGGCTCCCATATACATAAAACAACCTCTAACAGCACTGAAAAGAGAAATTGACAGTTCCACAATAATAGTAGGAGACTTCAACACACCACTCTCGGTAAATGACAGAACATCTAGAAACTCAACAAAGATACAGAAGACCTAAAGCGCACAGTCATCCAACTTGACCTGATAAACATATATAGAACGCTCCACCCTACAGTTGCAAAGTACTCATTCTTTTCCACTGCAGATGGAATTTCCTCCAGGATAGACCATATCTTAGGCTACAGAGCAATCCTCAACAAGATCCAAAACGTTCAGATTATACAAAGTATCTTCTCTGACCACAACACCATCAAGGTAGAAATTAACAATGGGACGAATAAGGGAAAAAAATCAATTACATAAAAACTGAATAACACCTTGCTTAAAAACCACTGGGTAATAGAAGAAATCAGATGGAATCAAAAAATTCCTAGAAGAAAATGAGAATGAAAACTCATCATACCAAAACATTTGGGATACAGCAAAGGCAGTCCTCAGAGGGCAATTTATAGCAATAGATGCACACATCAAAAAAAAAAAAAAAAAAACAAAAGGGACAAAATCAAAACATTAACTAAACAACACGAACAAATAGAAAGACAACAGCAAAAATAAATAAATAAATAAAAGCCCACAGCCACTAGAAGAAAGGAAATAATGAAGATCTGAGCAGAAATAAATGAAACAGAGACTAGAGAAACAATAGAAAAAAAAAAGTTGGTTCTTTGAAAGAATCAACAAAATCAACAAACCACTGGCCAGACTGACAAAAGAAAAAACAGGATAGGATGCAAATAACCCAAATAAGAAATGAAATGGGTGACATTACAACAGACCCAACTGAAATAAAAAGGATCATAACAAAGTCTTACAAAAAACTATACACAAACAAATTTGAAACTCTAGAAGAAATGGATTAGTTTCTAGAAACACACCCAAAATAACGCAAAGTAATGTTGAAAATCTGAACAGACCCATAAGAAGAGAAGAGATTGAAAAGGTAATAAAAAAAAAAAAAACTCCACCAAAAAAAAAAAGTCCAGGCCCAGCTCGCTTCACTAGACAATTCTAACAAACATTCAGAGAAGAGCTTATACCAGTACTACTCAAACTATTTCCGAATATAGAAAAGAAAGAAACATCTCCGAATTCATTCTATGAAGCCAGCATAACCCAGATAACAAAACTAGGAAAAGACACCACAAGAGAAGAAAACTAGAGACCATTATCTCTCATGAATATAGATGCAAAAATTCTCAACAAAATTCTAGCCAACAGAATTTAGCATCATATCAAAAAATAATACACCACAATCAAGTAGAATTCACACCTGGTATGTAAGGATGGTTCAACATTAGAAAATCAATCAGCATAATCCACCACATAAACGAAAGAAAAGAACACACAAGATCACCTCAACTGATGCAGAAAAGGCATTCGACAACATCCAACACCATTCTTGATAAAAACTCTCAATAAAATATGTATAGAAGGGAAATTTCTCAACATAATAAAGGGCATCCATTCGAAACAAACAGCCAACATCATTCTTAATGGAGAGAGGATGAAAACATTCACCTTGAGAACAGGAACAAGACAAGGATGCTCTTTATCTCCACTCCTATTTAACATTGTGCTGGAAGTTCTAGCTACAGCAATAAGGCAAGAGAAAGAAATAAAGGGCATCCAAATTGGTAATGAAGAAGTTAAACTCTCCCTGTTTGCAGATGATATCATACTATACATAGAAAACCCTAAAGATTCCATGAGAAATCTACTGGAACTAATAGAAAGATTCAGCAGAGTAGCAGGATATAAGATAAACATACAAAGATCAGTTGGATTCCTATACACCAATAAGGAGAACGATGAAAAGGAAATCAGGAAAACAATACCATTAATAATAGCCCCTAAAAAGATAAAATACTTAGGAATAAATCTGACCAGGGATGTAAAAGACCTATCCAAAGAAAACTACAAAACACTACTGCAAGAAACCCAAAGGGATCTACATAAATGGAAAAACATACCATGCTCATGGATAGGCAGACTCAACATTGTGAAAATGACAATTCTACCCAAAGCAATTCACAAATACAATGTAATCCCGATCCAAATACCAACAACATTCTTCAAAGAGATGGAAAAACTAATCATTAACTTTATATGGAAAGGGAAGAAGCCCTGAATAAATAAAGCACTACTGAAGAGGAAGAAGAAAGTTGGAGGACTCACACTACCTGACTTCAGAACCTGCTATACAGCTACAGTAGTCAAAAAGCCTGGTACTGGTACAATGACAGATACATTGACCAATGGAACAGAATTGAGAACCCAATTGTAAATCCACTCACCTACAGTCACCTGATCTTCGACAAGGGCCCAAAGACCATCAAATGGGGAAAAGAGATTTTTTAACAAATGGTGCTGGCAAAACTGGATATCCATCTGCAAAAAAATGAAAGAGGATTCATACCTCACACCGTATACAAAAACTACGTAAAATTGGATCAAAGACCTGTATATAAAGCATAAAACTATAAAGTTCCTACAAGATAAAATAGGACCAACACTTCAGGCCTTAATACATGGCATTAACAGGATACAAACCATAAACATCAATGCATAAACCCCAATAGATAAGCTAGATAACTGGGATCTTCTAAAAATCAAACACCTATGCTCTTCAAAAGACTTCACCAAAAGAGTAAAAAGAGAACCTACAGACTGGTAAAAAGATTTTGGACAGTACAAGTCAGACAACCATCTAATCTCCATAATCTACAAGAAAATCCAAACACCTCTACAACAAAAAGACAAATAATCCTATTAAAAAATGGGCAAAGGAAATGAACAGACACTTCACCAAAGAAGACATTCAAATGGCCAACAGACACATGAAGAAATGCTCACGATCACTAGCCATTAGACAAATGAAAATAATTAAAACCACAGTGAGATAGCATCTCACCCTCGCATTACAGGCACGAATCAAAAACACTGGAAATAACAAATGTTGGAGGGGCTGCGGGGAGATGGGAACTCTTTTTTTTTTTTAATATATTTTATTGTACTTCAGGTGAAGGCTTACAGAACAGATAGTTTCTCATGAAACAGTAGTACACATGTTGTTTTATGAC
Organism: Dugong dugon; assembly: GCA_030035585.1. Lineage (NCBI taxonomy): Eukaryota > Metazoa > Chordata > Mammalia > Sirenia > Dugongidae > Dugong > Dugong dugon. Next base: position 52,111,073 of record CM057465.1, read on the forward strand.
ATTGGTAAACAACCCCACAACATATTAACCTTCTAACTTCTCAACCTTTTTTTTTGGGGGGGGGGTGAAAATACACATAGCCAAAGATACACCGTTTCAAAAATTTCTACATACACAGTTCAGTGGCATTGACTACGCTCTTCCAATTGGGCTGTTATTCTCACTTAAGATGAAGGCTTACAGAAGAAAATAGTTTCTCATTTAACGTTAGTACACATGTTGCCCTATGACAATGGTTAACAACCTCACAAAGCATCAACACTATCCTTACTCAACCTTCGGTTCTCTATCACCAGCTTTCCTGTCCCCTTATGCCTTCTGGCCCTTGTCCCTGGACTGCTGTGCCTCATTGGTCCCATTTGGTTTTATGGGGCTGTCCACTCCCTGGCTGAATTGTGAATCTCAGAAATGACTTCACCACTGAACTAAAAGGGTGTCTGGGGGTCATACTCTTGGGGTTTTTCCAGTCTCCTTTAGGCCAGTAAATCTGGTCCTTTTTTTTGTGAGTTAGAATTTTGTTCTACATCCTTCTCCAGCTCTGTCCAGAACCCTCTGTTATGATCCTGGTCAGAGCAGTCAGTGGTGGTAGCCAGACATGTCTAGCTGTACTGGACTCAGTCTGGTGGAGGCCTTGGTAGCCGTGGTCCATTAGTCCTTTGGCCTAATCTTTTCCTTGTATCCTGTTCTCTTCATTCTCCCTTGCTCCCAAAGGGATGAGACCAGTGGAGTATCTTAGATGGCTGTTCACAGGCTTTTAAGACCCCAGATGCTACTTAACAAGGTAGAAAGTAGAACACTGTCTTTATAAACTGTGTTATGCCAATTGAGCTAGATGTTCCCCAAGACCATGGTCCCCACAGCCCTCCACCCAGCAATTCAGTCCCTCAAGAAGTTTGCATGTGTCTAGGGAGCTTCCATGGCCTTTCTTGTACAAATTGTGCTGGTTTTCCCTGTACTGTGTACTGTCTCACCCTTCACTCAAGATACCACTTATCTATTGCCTATTTAGTATTCCCCCCCAACCCCTGCCATCCCTGATAACCAACAAAGATTGTTACTTTTTGTGTGTGAACTTTTTCATGGGTTTCTACAATAGAGGTCTCATACAATATTTGTCCTTTTGTGATTGACTTATTTAACTCAGCATAATGTCCTCCAGTTGCATCCATGTTATGAGATGGTTCACAGATTCATTGTTGTTCTTTCTTGTTGCATAGTACTCCATTGTGTGTATGTACCATAGTTTGTTTATCCATTCATCTGTTGATGGAACATCTAGGTTGTTTCCATCGCTTTGCTATTGTGAACAATGCTGCCATGAACATAGGTGTGCATATGTCTACTGAGTCACGACTCTTATTTCTCTAGGATATATTTCTAGGAGTGGGATTGCTGGATCGAATGGTATGTCTATTTCTAGCTTTCTGAGGAAGCACCATATCATTTTCCAAAATGGTTGTATCATTTTGCATTCCCACCAGCAGTGCATAAGAGTTCCCATCTCCCCGCAGCCCCTCCAACATTTGTTATTTCCAGTGTTTTTGATTCGTGCCAGTAATGCCGGGGTGAGATGGTATCGCATTGTGGTTTTAATTTGCATTTGTCTAATGGCTAGTGATCGTGAGCATTTCCTCATATGTCTGTTGGCCATTTGAATGTCTTCTCTGGTGAAGTGTGTGTTCATTTCCTTTGCCCATTTTTTAATAGGATTATTTGTCTTTTTGTTGTAGAGGTGTTGGATTTTCTTGTAGATTATGGAAATTAGACGGTTGTCTGACTTGTACTGTCCAAAAATTTTTTCCCAGTCTGTAGGTTCTCTTTTTGTTCTTTGGTGAAGTCTTTTGAAGAGCATAGGCATTTGATTTTTAGAAGATCCCAGTTATCTAGCTTATCTGTTGGGTTTTGTGTGTTGATGGTTATGATTTGTATCCTGTTAATGCCATGTATTAAGGCCTGAGGTGTTGGTCCAATTTTTTCTTCTATGAACTTTATAGTTTTAGGCTTTATATTCAGGTCTTTGATCCATTTTGAAGTAGTTTTTGTATACCGTGTGAGGCATGCGTCCTACTTCATTTTTTTGCAAATGGATATCCAGTTTTTCCAGCACCATTTGTTAAAAAGACTGTCTTTTCCCCATTTGATGGACTTTGGGCCCTTGTCGAAGATCAGGTGACTGTAGGTGGGTGGATTTACATCTGGGTTCTCAATTCTGTTCCATTCGTCAATGTATCTGTCGTTGTACCAGTACTAGGCTGTTTTGACTACTTTAGCTGTATAGTAGGTTCTGAAGTCAGGTAGTGCGAGTCCTCCAACTTTCTTCTTTTTCTTCAGTAGTGCTTTACTTATTCAGGGCTTCTTCCCTTTCCATATAAAGTTAATGATTAGTTTTTCCATCTCTTTGAAGAATGTTCTTGGTATATGGTTCGGGATTGCCTTGTATTTGTAGATTGCTTTAGGTAGAATTGACATTTTCACAATGTTGAGTCTGCCTATCCATGAGCATGGTATGTTTTTCCATTTATGTAGATCACTTTGGGTTTCTTGCAGTAGTGTTTTGTAGTTGTTTTGGATAGGTCTTTTACATCCCTGGTCAGATTTATTCCTAAGTATTTTATCTTTTTAGGGGCTATTATTAATGGTATTGTTTTCCTGATTTCCTTTTCATCGTTCTCCTTATTGGTGTATAGGAATCCAACTGATTTTTGAATGTTTATCTTGTATCCTGCTAGTCTGCTTAATCTTTCTATTAGTTCCAGTAGATTTCTCATGGAGTCTTTAGGGTTTTCTATGTATAATATCATATTATCTGAAAACAGGGACAGTTTCACGTCTTCATTACCAATTTGGATGCCCTTTATTTCTTTCTCTTGTCTTATTGCTGTAGCTAGAACTTCCAGCACAATGTTAAATAGGAGTAGTGATAAAGGGCATCCTTGGCTTGTTCCTGTTTTCAAGGGGAATGTTTTCAGCCTCTCTCCATTAAGAATGTTGTTGGCTGTTTGTTTTGCATATATGCCCTTTATTATGTTGAGAAATTTCCCTTCTATACCTATTTGATTGAGAGTTTTTCTCAGGAATGGGTGTTGGACTTTGTCAAATGACTTTTCTGCATCAGTTGACATGATGATGTGATTTTTTTCTTTCCTTTTATTTATGTGGTGGATTACGTTGATTGATTTTCTAATGTTGAACCATCCTTGCATACCTGGTAAGAATCCTTCTTGGTCGTGGTGTATTATTTTTTTGATATGATACTGAATTCTATTGGCTAGAATTTTGTTCAGAATTTTTGCATCTATATTCATGAGACATATTGGTCTGTAATTTTCTTTTTCTGTGACATCTGCGCCTGGTTTTGGTATCAGCATTATGCTGGCTTCATAGAATGAATTTGGAAGTGTTGCTTCCTCTTCTATGCTCTGAAGTAGCTTGAGTAGAACTGGTACAAGCTCTTCTGTAAATGTTTTTTAGAATTGTCCTGTGAACCCATCTGGGCCAGGGCTTTTTTTGGTTGGGAGTTTTTTGATTACCTTTTCAATCTCTTCTCTTGTTATGGGTCTGTTCAGATTTTCAACATCACTTTGTTCTAGTTTGGGTAGGTGGTGTGTTTCTAGAAATTTATCCATTTCCTCTAGGTTTTCAAATTTGTTGGAGTATAGTTTTTCATAATATTCTGTTATAATCCTTTTTATTTCAGTTTGATCTGTTGTAAAGTCCCCCATTTCATTTCTGATTTGGATTATTTGTGTCCTCTCCTGTTTTTCTTTTGTCAGTCTGGCCAGTGGTTTGTCAATTTTGTTGATTCTTTCAAAGAACCAACTTTTGGTTTTATTGATTCTTTCTATCATTTTTCTGTTCTCTATAACATTTATTTCTGCTTTGATCATGACTATTTCCTTTATTCCAGTGGTTGTGGGCTTTTTTTGCCGTTCTCTTTCTATTTTTCTTGAGTTCTGTAGATAATGTTTTGATTTTGTCCCTTTCTTGTTTTTGATATGTGCATCTATTGCTATAAATTGTCCTCTGAGGACTGCCTTTGCTGTTTCCCAAAGGTTTTGGTATGATGTGTTTTCATTCTCATTTGGTTCTAGGAATTTTTTGATTCCATCTCTGATTTCTTCTATTACCCAGTGATGTGTAAGCAGGGTATTATTCAGTTTCCATGTAGTTGATTTTTTTTCCTTGCTCTGTCTAAGTGTTAATTTCTATGTTGATGGCATTGTGGTCAGAGAAGATACTTGAATTATCTCAACACTTTGGATCTTGTTGATGATTGCTCTGTGGCCTAAGATGTGGTCTATTCTGGATAATGTTCAATGTGCATTGGAAAAGAATGTGTACTTTGTAGTGGTTGGATGGAGTGTTCTATATACGTCTATGAGGTCAGGTTGGCTGATTGTGCCCTTTAGGTCTTCTGTATCTTTGCTGAGTTTCTTCTTAGTTGTTTTGTCCTTTACTGAGAGTGGTGTGTTGAAGTCTCCTACTATTATCGTGGAACTGTCAATTTCTCTTTTCTGTGTTGTTAGACTTTGTTTTATGTATTTTGGAGCCCTGTCATTGGGTGCGTACATGTTTATTATGTTTATGTCTTCATGATGGATCATCCCCTTAATCATTATATAGTGTCCTTGTTTGTCTTTTCTGGTAGATTTCGTTTTAAAGTCTATTTTATCTGAGATTAGAATTGGCACTCCTGCTCTTTTTTGGTAGTTGTTAACTTGATATATTTTTTTTCCAAACGTTGACTTTTAATAAATTCACATCTTTGTTTCTAAGGTGTGTCTCTTGTAGACAACATATTGATGGATCTTGTTTTCTTATCCATTCTGTCACTCTCCGTCTCTTTATGGGTGCATTGAGTCCATTTACATTCAGTGTAATTACTGATACATGTGAGTTTGTTGCTGTCATTTTATAGTGCTTTTTTTTGTGGTGCTGAAGTTTTCTTTGTTCTTTTTACTCTCTTGTGCTGAGTTACTTTTGTTAGTGGATTTTTTTTTAATTTCTTTTGTTTTTGTCAGTTTTGTTTTTGCCGAGACTTTATGTTTTTCGTCTTTTTTTTATGAGTATGTTTGTTAACTTTCTTTGTGGTTACCATGAATTTTACCCTTATCTTTCTAAGTTTGAAGCAGTCTACCATTACTTGGTATCGCCTTGCCTTCCTCTCCATTAGAAGGTTCTATACCTATGCCGTTTATTCCCTCTTTGATTGTTTTGATTTTGTTGTCATCCATCGATTGACTGCTCTGATTCCCTGTTTGGATAGTCCTCGAGAGTTCATTTCTTAGATTGGTATCTGGCTCGTATGATCCTGCATCCTAGGTTCTGCCTGTGGGCTGAATCTGTTTGTCCTCAGATCAAAGAACTCCCTTTAATAATTCTTGTAAGTCTGGTTTGACTTTTACATATTCCCTTAATTTCTGTTTATCTGGAAATGACCTAATTTCACCATCAAATTTGAACAAAAGTTTTGCAGGATATGTTATTCTTGGCTGACAATTTTTTTCTTTCAAGATTTTATATATGTCATCCCATTGCCTTCTTGCCTGCATGGTTTCGGCTGAATAATCTGAGCTTAGTCTTATTGTTTCTCCTCTGTATGTGACTTCATGTTTTTCTCGAGCTACTCTCAGGATTCTTTGTTTGTCTTTGGTTTTGACGAGTGTGAATATGATATGCCTTGGTGATTTTCTTTTGGGATCTCTTCTATATAGGGTTCATTGAGCTTCTTGGATGGCCAGCTTTACATCTTTCATGATATTGGGGAAGTTTTCTGTCAGAAGTTCCTAAATGATCCTCTCTGTGTTTTCTGTTTTCTCCCCCTGTTCTGGAATGCCAATCACTCGTAAAGTTTTGCTTTTAATTGTGTCCCACATAACTCTTAGGGTCTCTTTATTTTTCTTTGTCCTTTTTTCTGTGTTTTCCTGAAACAGAGTTGTATCCAAGTGTTTGACTTCAGTTCCAATGATCCTGTCTTCCACGGTTTCAAATCTGCTTCTCAGCCTTTCTATGACATCATCCATTTCTGAAGTCTTGTTGTTTATCTTTTGGATTTCTAATTGTTGTTTTTGTATACATTCTAGTTGTGAATTGATTTTGGCATTTTGTTCCTGTATCATCTTCCTGAATTTTTCCAATTTTTTGTCTGTATTTTCCGTGAATTTGTCTATTTTTTCCTCATGTTTGTCAGCTTTTTGCTCAGCTCTTGGAAACTTCCTTGTATTAGAGATTTGAATTCCGTATCAGGTACTTCTAGTGCATTTTCTTCCGCAGGAGTGTCATCGGGTGTTTTAATTTGGAAACCTACTGGAACCATCCTGTCCTGTTTTTGTAAATGTTTTGATATTGTCTGCTGTTTTTGGGGCATTCTGTATTTATTTCTCTCGTTTATTGATTGTAGATTTGTTTGTTTCATCCCTTTTTTTTAAAAAAAAAAATGACTATGTCTGAGCACGCAGACTGCGTGCTCTTTGTTGTATGCTTGTCTGTGCGCTCAATACTTTTTGCCTCCTTCTCCAACTGGCAGGTTCAGTCACTCAGATATGGTACAGCAGGGCAGGTCTAGCTGAAGAGAAGTCACTGGGATGGGTTGTTTGTGGCACTCACTACAGTCACCAGGGCAGGTCGGTAATCAGTGCTGGGCAGGTTCCAGTAGGCCGTGCCTGCACTGCTTGGTGGTGTGATGTCAAGCGCACTGTGCAGGTAGGCAGGATGCAATGGGGAAATGGTTATGTGTGGAGCTAAGATGGATATGGGAGAGAGGAGAGACGAACAGGAGCCAAAAAACAAAGAAACAAACAAAAAAGAATGCTAGGGGAGCTTGCCGTTGGAATGGAGAGATAAGAGACTATGAAATGGAGAAAAACAGAAGGGTGAAGAGGAAGAAAACAAAAGAATGACCAAATAAAAATAAGAAAGGTTAGAGAACTGCAAAGTTCCCAGGGATCCCACCGATGCAGCTATGAGATCTGGGGAAGTCGCTCTCAGGTGTCGCAGCACAGCCTGGCCAGAAGGCACAGAGGCTTACAACACCTGGTATTCAGGGATCAGAAAGAGAAGGAAGTATAGAGAGATGAGAAACTGAGCAACGAAGAAAGACAAAAAAGGAAAAAGAGGAAAAAGAAAACAAAAGAAAAACAAACAAACAAAAAAGAACAAGAATGGCCCCCAAAAAAAACAGAAAAAAAAAAAAAAAACAGCGAAAAAAGAAATGTTCTCAGGGATCCCTCTGCACGTCTGTGGAAGCCGAAGGGGAGTTCCTTGCCACACAGCTCCACCTGGCCAGAAAGGGCTCCCAACTGAAGAAAAGGAAACAAAAACAAACAAACAATTCAAAACGAATAAATGAACAAAAGCCCCAGGATCCCACCAGCGCGGTAGCCCAGACAGGGAAGCAGCTCCACACTCGAATGGAGCTGCGCAGCCCCTCAGGAAAAAGCAAAGATGGCGCATGGTGACAGGCACTCGAGCGTAAGGAGGGGGAGGTGGCGAGAGGCAAGCAAGAAATCCAAAGAAGCAAAAAAGAAAAAGAAAAAAAAAAAAAAAACAACAACACCAGCAGCCAACAAATGGCACCCAGAGAGCCAGCCAGTGCGGGCCGGTTCCCCCGGAGAAGAGACTGCATCCGCGGGAAGCAGAGGAGGCCAAGTGTGGGTGAAGAAGGGTGGAAAGTGAGAAAGCGCACACCAAAAATCGCCTGCGCCATGGAGCCCCCCAGGAGGAAGCAAAGATGGCGCACGGAGCCAGGCACTTGAGTGAAAGGAGGGGGAGGCGGCGAGAGGCAAGCGAGAAATCAAAAGAAGCAGAAAAAAAAGCAACACCAGCAGCCAACAAATGGCACCCAGAGAGCCGCCCGCCTGGGTGTGTGGAATCCAAGCAGCCGGCGCCTCCGGTCAAGAGACCGTGGCTGCGGGAAGCAGAGGAACAAATGAACAAAAGCCCTGGGATCCCACCAGCGCGGCAGCCCAGACCGGGAAGCAGCTGCACACTCAAATGGAGCCCCGCCGCCCCTCAGGAAGAGGGAAAGATGGCGCTCAGAGCCAGGCACTCGAGCAAAAGGAGGGGGAGGTGGTGAGAAGCAAGTGAGAAATCAAAAGAAGCAGGAAAAAAAAAGCAACACTAGCATCCAACAGATGGCACCCGGAGAGCCACCAGCCTGGGCGTGTGGAATCCAAGCAGCCGGTGCCTCCCAGTCAAGAGACTGTGGCCGCGGGAAGCAGAGGAGGCCGAGCCAGGGTGAAGATGGTTGGGGGGTGGGAAAGTGCACACCGCAAATTACCGGCTGTTTTGTCTCCCGCTGAACGCTCCGTGATGCTGCTTTCTTGTACCCCCGTTTGCTGGTCTCCGATAGGAGTCCAAGATGGTGGATCCACGCTGTGTTAGCTGGTAGGGGACCTCTGCATGAATCTCTCCTCGCTCTCCATTCTCTGTCAGTTTTCTCACTCCATTTGGTGCTTGGCTGAGTTCTTTATCTCTTCATTTGATGTTTTAGGGTTTCAGGATTGTTGTGTTCTCTGTATGGCTTACTTTTTCGGATCTTTGCTGTGGAGGGATGGCGTGGCGCTTCTGCCTAGAGCACCATTTTGCCAGAAACCTTGAGATGGGAGCTCTTATGCATTGTTGGTGGGAATGCAAAGTGATACAACCATTTTGGAAAATGATATGGTGCTTCCTCAGAAAGCTAGAAATAGACATACCATTCGATCCAGCAATCCCACTCCTAGAAATATATCCTAGAGAAATAAGAGTCGTGACTCAGTAGACATATGCACACCTATGTTCATGGCAGCATTGTTCACAATAGCAAAGTGATGGAAACAACCTAGATGTTCCATCAACAGATGAATGGATAAACAAACTATGGTACATACACACAATGGAGTACTATGCAACAAGAAAGAACAACAATGAATCTGTGAACCATCTCATAACATGGATGCAACTGGAGGACATTATGCTGAGTTAAATAAGTCAATCACAAAAGGACAAATATTGTATGAGACCTCTATTGTAGAAACCCATGAAAAAGTTCACACACAAAAAGTAACAATCTTTGTTGGTTATCAGGGATGGCAGGGGTTGGGGGGGAATACTAAATAGGCAATAGATAAGTGGTATCTTTAGTGAAGGGTGAGACAGTACACAATACAGGGGAAACCAGCACAATTTGTACAAGAAAGGCCATGGAAGCTCCCTAGACACATGCAAACTTCTTGAGGGACTGAATTGCTGGGTGGAGGGCTGTGGGGACCATGGTCTTGGGGAACATCTAGCTCAGTTGGCATAACACAGTTTATAAAGACAGTGTTCTACTTTCTACCTTGTTAAGTAGCATCTGGGGTCTTAAAAGCCTGTGAACAGCCATCTAAGATACTCCACTGGTCTCATCCCTTTGGGAGCAAGGGAGAATGAAGAGAACAGGATACAAGGAAAAGATTAGGCCAAAGGACTAATGGACCACGGCTACCAAGGCCTCCACCAGACTGAGTCCAGTACAGCTAGACATGTCTGGCTACCACCACTGACTGCTCTGACCAGGATCATAACAGAGGGTTCTGGACAGAGCTGGAGAAGGATGTAGAACAAAATTCTAACTCACAAAAAAAAGGACCAGATTTACTGGCCTAAAGGAGACTGGAAAAACCCCAAGAGTATGACCCCCAGACACCCTTTTAGTTCAGTGGTGAAGTCATTTCTGAGATTCACAATTCAGCCAGGGAGTGGACAGCCCCATAAAACCAAATGGGACCAATGAGGCACAGCAGTCCAGGGACAAGGGCCAGAAGGCATAAGGGGACAGGAAAGCTGGTGATAGAGAACCGAAGGTTGAGTAAGGATAGTGTTGATGCTTTGTGAGGTTGTTAACCATTGTCATAGGGCAACACGTGTACTAACTGTTAAATGAGAAACTATTTTCTTCTGTAAGCCTTCATCTAAAGTGAGAATAGCAGCACAATTGGAAGAGTGTAGTCGATGTCACTGAACTGTGCATGTAGAAATTTTTGAAATGGTGTATCTTTGGCTATGTATATTTTCACCAAAAAAAAAAAAAAAAAAGGTCGAGAAGTGAGAGGGTTGACATGCTGTGGGGTTGTTAACCAGTGTCATAAAACAACATGTGTGCTACTGTTTCAGGAGAAACTATTTGTTCTGTAAGCCTTCACCTGAAGTACAAAAAAAAAAAAAAAAAAAAAAAAAATCTTTGTTGATTAGGAGGGATGAGAGGGTTGGGGGGGGATATTAAATAGACAATAAATAAGTGGTAACTTTGGTGAAGGGTAAGACAGTACACAGTACTGGGCAAGCCAGCACAACTTGTACAAGGAAAAGTCATGGAACTTCTATAGACACATCCAAACTAAGCCAGCACAACTTGTACAAGGAAAAGTCATGGAACTTCTATAGACACATCCAAACTCCCTGTGGGACCATATTGCTGGGTGGAGGGCTGTGGGGACCATGGTCTCGGGGAACATCTAGCTCAACTGACATAACACAGTTTACAAAGAAAATATTCTGCATTTTTCTTTGGTGAGTAGTGTCTGGGCCCTTAAAAGCATGTGAGCAGCCATCTAAGATACTCCACTGGTCTCACCCTTTTGGGAGTAAGGGAGAATGAAGAAAACAAGATAAAAGGGAAAGATTAGTCCAAAGGACTAATGAAGCACAACTACCATGGCCTCCACCAGAATGAGTTCAGTACAACTAAATGGTGCCCGGCTACCACCACTGACTGCTTTGACCGGGATCATAATAGTAGTAATAGTGGTTCCCAGACAGAGCTGGAGAAAAATGTAGAACAGAATTCTAACTCACAAAAAAGACCAGACTTTCGGGCCTGACAGAGACTGGAGAAATCCCAAGAGTATGGCCCCCAGACACCCTTTTCATTCAGTAATGAAGTCACTTCCAAGGTTCATCCTTCAGCCAAAGATTAGACAGCCCCATCAAATAAAATGAGATCAATGGGGCACGATAGTCTAGGGACAAGGAGTAGAAAGAAGATAGGAGAGGACAGGAAAGCTGGTAATAGGGAACCGAAGGTCGAGAAGGGACAGTGTTGACATGTCATGGAGCTGTTAACCATTGTCATAAAAGAATACATGTACCAACTGTTTAAGGAGAAACTATTTGTTCTGTAAATCTTCATCCAAAGTACAATAAAAAAAAAATAGAAAACAAAGTAAGCAAGCCAGAATCTCACCACAAAAAAAGACGCATGAGTCAAGGCTGACTTTCCACTTAAAAAACGCCATTTGTCTCAGAACCTATTTTATTTTTGAAGGATACTGGTAGATGTCTCCTTACCAGAAATTCATACTGCTTCCTCCTCCTCCCCGCTAAAAGGTAAAACAAACAATAAAAAAGAAGGGAATTCTAGAGCACTTACACATGGAAAACTTTTTTTGCAAAAGAGTTTTATGTGCTTGGAATCATACTTTTGATGAATGATATTAGGTAATATATTCCATCTGGAATCAAAATGTGTGTCATTTAATAAATCAGATAAAGAAAACTTTTGGACATCTTTACAATATTTTCATAGAATAAGCAATCTTTGAATGCAACAAAAGATACATAGAAACGAAATTTTTTTTTTTGGTAGCCATTATTTTTCCTTGTGTGTATAAAATACGAGAAACTAAAAGTAAAACTAGTTTTTCTTGTGAACTTTTCCTTTGGGCTTGCCAGTAAAGAGATGATATATTTTTTTCCAGTTTTGCATTGGTTTGATTCTGTAGTGTGTGTGTGTGTGTGTGTGTGTGTGTGTGTGTGTGTGTAAGAGAACATGCTAAACTGGCTATCATTTTGGAATATTTATTCTCTTTTACAACTGTGTGCACTTTAAATTTAGTAGAATTACAACATACTTTTGGCATGAAGTCCTTGAACTAATTATGTGGTATTTAATTGCAAAGCTGATTGGTATATATTTACGTGACATCTGTAAATATCATTTCAATGGGTGTGAGCTTTGTTTCTCTGTGAACATGTTGAAATTCATAACTTCATTTCAAAAAGAGAACTTTGAATATTAATCCAATCCCCTCAGGCTCCCCAGTCACAGCTGTTTCCTTCTGCAAGCACAGACACTTTGATGTGGTGATTCTCATTTTATTCTTCTGAGATCTCTTCTCCAACATTTGGAATCATTACATAGGGCCAAAGGTTTTGTCAACTATCTTAGAAATTCTTGACCTATCTTGGTCAGTATTACTGAGAACTTAGATTATCATTCATTCTTAGTAAAATTTATTTGTTCAGATTCTCAGAATAAAAGCTTCAATTTTCATAAGCAGTTAACTGTTTTTAGACAATACTTGTTTTACTTTTATTGAAATTACATATATTTATATTTAGTTTAAATTTTGATATATTTTTTAGGGCTGATAACTGAGGGTTGAATCTAGCAGTGACTGGTTTATTTTTCTTCTTTTATTTTTGGCTGCCTTGTATTTTAAATTTTTTTAAAGAATCAGTTGAATCAGTCTTACAGTATGCAGCAATTAATGCAGACAGCTTTTCTTTTTAAGTTCTAAAAGCACTTAGCATTAGTACCTGTCAATATTAGTAAAGAGCCATGGTGATTCAGTGGTTAAGTGCTCAGCTGCTAGCCTAAAGGTCAGCAGTTTGAACCCACTAACCACTCCAGGGAGAAATATGTAGGAGTCTGCTTCCATAAAGATTTATAGCCTTTGAAACACTATGGGGCAGTTCCACTCTGTCCTATAAGGTCACTATGAGTTGGCATCGACTCAAAACAGTGGGTTTATATTAGTTAGCAATAATGCTTAGTCTACCAAAATGTAGAAAATACTGTCACATAATCTATTATTGTATACTTCTTCTAATTTTTCAAGAAAATACTTAAACAATTAACAAGGGAAAATATTAAACTTTTAGTTGCCTACCATATCAAAGGAATCTATGAATTTTAGTGCTTTGAAAAGAGAGAAGCATATTTAATGTTAAGTTTCTAAACTGGTGTTGTTGTTGTTGTTAAGTGTCATCAAGTCGGTACTGACTTATAGTGAACCCATATGCGACAGAACGAAATACTGCCCAGTTCTGTGCCATCCTCAAAATCGTTGTTATGTTCGAGCCTATTGTTGCAGCCACTCTGTCAATCTATCTCTTTGAGGGTCTTCCTCTTTTATGCTGACCCTTTACTTTACCAAGCATGATGTCCTTCTCCAGGGATTGATCCTTCCTGATAACATGTCCAAAGTATGTGAGACATGGTCTCACCATCCTTGCGTCTAAGGAGCATTCTGGCTGTATTTCTTCCAAGACAGATTTGTTCGTTCTTTTGGCAGTCCATAGTATATTCAATATTCTTCACCAACACTGTAATTCAAAGGCATCAACTCTTCTTCAGTCTTCCTTATTCGTTGTCCAGCTTTTGCGTGCAAATGAGGCAATTGAAAACACGATAGCTTGGGTCAGGTGCACCTTAGTCTTCAAGGTGACATCTTTGCTTTTTAGCACTTTAAAGAAGTCTTTTGCAGCAGATTTGCCAAATGCAAATGTAATTTAGTGGTGATTAAATATAAGTTGCTTTGAGTTCCATAGATTTGAAAAGAGGAGACAATACAGTAACTTTAATATTTGACTGAAAGACAAAAATCTTGTAATTAGAAGAAAGAGGTGTCCTACAAATAGGGAGTCAAAGTGTTGAGGAGGAAGCGTGGGGTTATTGTTAGTTTCTCTTCAATGGGACATTTGAGCAAAGTTAGTTATATAGACCAACGAAGCAATGAGATATCACTAAAAGCATAAATAATACTATTCACTGCAGGGAACTAACTTACCAAAAGTAAAATGAATACCCATCTCTAACATATGCAAGTCCAAATTATGTATTTTCAAAAGCGATTTAGGATTAGTCACCTCAGTCAAGTGACACAGGGGTTCATGCATCACACCCTCACTTCCTGCTGTTGCTCTCTCTGACAATACTCTGTGCATTTGACCTTTAATCCTCCACTTCTTGACACTTTCCAACACACTGCTCCTTCCTGCTTCCAAAATTCACCTTATCTCAGGATTGTCGTAGAAGATTACAAACACAACATTAAATCTTTACTGAGATTATGATGGAGAAATAAGATGGTGTTTAAGGATGTTTGCCTCACACTCTCCAAGGATCCCATGAAATCATGGGGCAGAATTTAAAAAGAGATGCATACATAATGGCTGAAAGAGTTGAGAAGGTCAACTGTGGACTGCAGATTACCACATCCCTTTGAATAATGGAAACAATGAAAATGTGTTACTGGTGAATCAGAGAAGACAAGGGTGAATGAAGTTCAGTATTTGCTAAGGGACGGATACAGAAGAAGGGGAGTCAGTCTCTTATTGGAATCCAAGAACAAAAAATATTTACATACTCATTATACTCTTGTTTTTATTGCTGTTGTTAGTTAATTATGACTCATAGTAACCCCACATGTGCAGATCAGAACAGCTCCAAAGGGTTTTCAAGGCTATGACCTTTCAGAAGCAGATCACCAGGCCTGCCTTCTGTTTATTTTACTTTTAAATTTTAGAATCAATCTATATGCAACATATGGAAAACATAATTAAGGTTTAAAAAAGTATATATTTTGAGAATGTTGACCATGAAATTACAGGTATAACTGACAGAAGATTATGGAAAAGTAGAAGGAGGGGTTCATATTAATAACCTTATCTCACATAAAGAAAAGTTGTGATAGTCTTCTAGCATTATTGAAACTAGAAAGAGACTTGTAAGCTTTTACTTCAAGCTTATTTCCTAAGATGAATTAAAAAAAAAATAACTATCAAAATTAGGAAAAACAGAGTGGGTAGATATAAGTATGCTAAATGACCTTTCATAACAGAGAATCAATATATATTGCTAAGTTGCTAAATCAAGAAAGATAGAACATATTAACACTATGGATTTAAGTACAGGAAAAATAAAACCAGTAAGTATTAAAAGCAGATGTTTCTAGAGATGAGGACTGGGATAGAAAGTGTAGGGCAGGAAATCATTTGTACTCATTAGATGCTTTTATGAGCTATTTAATTTTTATCAAACTTATATACCATTTAGATACACACTATAAATTAAATTATATAGTATTGGTGGTTAAATTATAATTAAATTATAAATTATTATAATCACATAGGACTTATATAGTAGTAGGTTTTCAGAGTTTATCAACTTACATCACTGCAAATTGAAAAGATATGTAAAGTGTGAATGAATTACACCCACTCCTCACTTATTGACATGGTTAGGTTCCAAAGACCAGGTCATTATGTGAAAACTGGTATTATGTGAAAATGGAAGATGATCACATCAGTTCACAAAATGGAGGATGAATACATCATTACATAATTGCAAATTACATCATTACATAACTGCCAAACCACCAAGATTCATGCCAGTCAAGCTGAAACATAACCTTAAACATTACAGCCAGCGTTACTCTCACCTCACACCTCGGCATTCATTACTGCCAGACATACGTCGTTAATGTGCAAAATAGTAGGATAGCAGAATTTTTACTATTATAGTAAATGTGAAATGTCAAATAATGAGATAGTCAATAAGTGAGGAATAGGTGTATTCAGGATAGACTATCATACTGTAATACCAAATACCACAAATTTCACTAGCTTAAAAAAAAAAAAAGTTGCTTTGTCTCTCATGCTACCTGTCCCTATACCAGTCAGTAGGGAATCTGTACTCCATATAATCCTTTAGAAGCCAGGCTGACCCTCTACCATCTGGAAACTGGAACATGTGGATCTTTCCCTACCAAAACAGTGGGGTGGAAAAGAGAGAGTTGCACCTCAGTAATTAAAAGTTTTCACCTGTAAGTGATAACTGTCACATCATTGTATAGTGGTCACAGTTTAGCCTATGGCTTCTCTCACTTTTCCCAAGGAACAGGAACTCAATCCTTCTATGTGGCATGAGAAAGAAAAAATTCGATATGGGTGAATACTGGATATCTCCATCACAATTAAAAAAATTATATTTAAATATTTGATATACATACAGTATTTTTTAAATTTTTTGTATTTATTTTTTATTGTACTTCAGGTGAAGGTTTACAGAACAAATAGTTTCTCGTTAAACAGTAGTACACATATGGTTTTATGACATTGGTTAACAACCCCACGACATCTCAACCCTCTGCCTTGTCGACCTTTTTTTTTTTTTGGTGAAAATATACATATATACATAACCAAAGATACACCATTTCAAAAATGTCTACAGGCACAGTTCAGTGACATCAACTACGCTCTTCCAATTGTGCTGCTATTCTCACTTTAAAAGAAGGTTTACAGAACAAAATAGTTTCTCATTAGACAGTGCACACGTTTCCCTATGACAGTGGTTAACAGCCTCACTACACATCAACACTGTCCTTACTCAACCTTGGGTTCCCTACCGCCAGCTTTCCTATCCCCTTCTGCCTTCTAGCCCTTGTCCCTGGACTGCTGTGCCTCATTAGTCCCATTTTGTTTTCTGGGGCTGTCGAATCCCTGGCCGAATGGGGAATCTCAGAAGTGACTTCACCACTGAGCTAAAAAGGTATCTGGGGGCCATACTCTCCGGGTTTCTCCAGTCTCCTTTAAGCCAGTAAATCTGCTATTTTTTGTGTGAGTTAGAATTTTGTTCTACCTCCTTCTCCAGCTCTGTCAAGAACCCTCTGTTGTGATCCCGGTCAGAGCAGTGAGTAGTGGTAGCCAAGCACCGTGTAGCTTACTGAATTCACTCTGGTGGAGGCCTTGGTAGCTGTGGTCCATTAGTCCATTCGGACTAATCTTTTCCTTGTATCCTGTTCTCTTCATTCTCCCTTGCTCCCGAAGGGATGAGACCAGTGGAGTATCTTAGATGCTGTTCACAGGCTTTTAAGACCCCGGACACTACTCACAAAGGTAGAACGTAGACATTGTCTTTATAAACTGTGTTATGCCAATTGAGCTAGATGTTCCCCAAGACCAGGGTCCCCACAGCCCTCCACCCAGCAATTCAGTTTGGATGTGTCTATGGAGCTTCCATGACCTTTCCTTGTACAAGTAGTGCTGGTTTCGCCAGTATTGTGTACAGTCTCACCCTTCAACAAAGATACCACTTATCTATAGCCTATTTAGTATTTCCCCTCACCCTTCCCATCCCTGGTAACCAACAAAGATTCTTACATTTTGTGTGTGAACCTTTTCATGGGTTTTTACAATAGAGGTCTCATACAATATTTGTCCTTTTGTGATTGACTTATTTCACTCAGCATAATGTCCTCCAGTTTCATACATGGTATGAGATGCTTCACAAATTCATCATTGTTCTTTTTCATTGCATAGTACTCCATTGAGTGTATGTACCATAGTCTATTTATCCATTCATCTGTTGATGGGTATCTAAGTTGTTTCCATCGTTTTGCTATTGTGAACAATGCTGCCATGAACATTGGTGTGCATATGTCTATTTGAGTGACGACTCTTATTTCTCTAGGATATATTTCTAGGAGAGGGATTGCTGGATTGTATGGTATTTCTATTTCTAGCTTTCTGAGGAAGTGCCATATCATTTTCCAAAATGGTTGTATCATTTTGCATTCCTGCCAGCAGTGCATAAGAGTTCCGATCTCCCCGAAGCCCCTCCAACTTTTGTTATTTCCAGTGATTTTGATCCATGCCGGTAATGCTGGGGTGAGATGGTATCTCATTGTGGTTTTAATTTGCATTTCTCTAATGGCTAGTGATCGCGAGCATTTCCTCATGTGTCTGTTGGCCTCTTGAATGTCTTCTTTGGTGAAGTGTCTGTTCATTTCCTTTGCCCATTTTTATTAGGATTATTTGTCTTTTTATTGTAGAGGTATTGGATTTTCTTGTAGATTATGGAGATTAGACTTTTGTCTGACTTGTTCTGTCCAAAAATTTTTTCCCAGTCTGTAGGTTCTCTTTTTCCTTTTTTGGTGAAGTCTTTTGAAGAGCATAAGTGTTTGATTTTTAGAAGATCCCACTTATCTAGCTTATCTTCTGGGGTTTGTATGTTGATGGTTAATGGTTTGTATCTTGTTAATGCCGTGCATTAGGGCCTCTAGCATTGGTCCTATTTTTTCTTCTGAGAACTTTATATTTTTGGCTTTATATTTAGGTCTTTGATCCATTTTGAATTAGTTTTTGTATATGGTGTGAGGTATGGGTCCTGTTTCTTTTTTTTGCATGTGGATATCCAGTTTTGCCTGCACCATTTGTTAAAAAGACTGTTTTTTCCCCATTTAGTGGACTTTGGGCCCTTGTCAAAGATCAAATGACCGTAGGTGGATGGATGTACATCTGGGTTCTCAGTTCTGTTCCATTGTTCATTGTAGCTGTCATTGTACCAGTAGCAGACTTTTTTGATTACAGTAGCTGTGTAGTAGGTTCTGAGGTCAGGTAGTTTATTCTTCTTATTCAGTAGTGCTTTATTATTTGGGGCTTCTTCCCTTTCCATATAAAGTTAATGATTAGTTTTTCCATCTCTTTGAAAATAGTTTTTGGTATTTGGATCAGAATTGCGTTGTATTTGTAAATTGCTTTAGGTAGAATTGTCATTTTCACAATGTTGAGTCTACCTATCTATGAGCATGGTATGTTTTTCCATTTATGTAGATCCCTTTGGATATCTTGCAGTAGTGTTTTGTGGTTTTCTTTGCATAGGTCTTTTACATCCTTGGTTAGATTTTTTCCTAAGTATTTTATTTTTTTAGGGGCTATTATCAATGGTATTGTTTTCCTGATTTCCTTTTCTTTGTTCTCTTTATTGGTATAGTGGAATCCACCTGATATTTGTATGTTTATTTTGTATCCTGCTACTCTGCTGAATCTTTCTATTAGTTCCAGTAGATTTCTCATGCAGTCTTTAGGGTTTTCTATGTATAGTATCTTATCATCTGCAAATAGGGACAGTTTAACTTCTTCATTACCAATTTGGATGCCCTTTATTTCTTTTTCTTGCCTTATTGCTCTAGATAGAACTTCCAGCACAATGTTAAATAGGCATGAAGATAAAGGGCATCCTTGTCTTGTTCCTGTTCTCAAGGAGAATGTTTTCAGCCTCTCTCCATTAAGAATGATGTTGGCTATTGGTTTTGCATAGATGCCCTTTATGATGTTGAGAAATTTCCCTTCTGTACCTATTTTATGGAGAGTTTTTATCAGGAATCGGTGTCGGACTTTGTCAAATGCTTTTCTGCATCTTTCCTTTTATGTGGTGGATAACGCTGATTGATTTTCTAGTGTTGAACCATCCTTGCGTAGCTGGTATGAATCTTACTTGGTCGTGGTGAATTATTTTTTTGATATGATGCTGAATTCTATTATCTAGAATTTTGTTGAGAATTTTTGCATCTATATTCATGAGAGATATTGGTCTGTAATTTTCTTTTTTTGTGGCATCTTTGCCTGGTTTTGGTATCAGCATTATGCTGTCTTCATAGAATGCATTTTGAAGTGTTGCTTCCTTTTATATGCTCTGAAATAGCTTGAGTAGTACTAGTACAAGTTCTTCTGTGAATCTTTTGTAGAATTCTCTAATGAAGCCATCTGGGCCAGGCCTTTTTTTAGTTGGGAGTTGTTTTATTACCTTTTCAAACTCTTCTCTTGTTGTGGGTCTGTTCAGATTTTTAATATCACTTGGTTGTAGTTTGGGTAAGTAGTGTTTTTCTAGAAATTTATCCATTTCCTCTAGATTTTCAAATTTGTTAGAGTATAGTTTTTCATAATATTCTATTATGATCCTTTTTATTTTAGTTGGTTCTGTTGTAATATCACCATTTCATTTCATATTTGGGTTATTTGCATCCTGTCCCATTTTTCTTTTGTCAGTCTGGCCGGTGTTTTGTTGATTTCGTTGATTCTTTCAACGAACCAACTTTTGGTTTTATTAATTCTATTGTTTTTCTGTTCTGTATTTCATTTATTTCTGCTCTGATCTTTATTATTTCCTTTCTTCCGGTGGCTGTGGGCTTTTTTTTTTTTTCCCCACTGTTCTCTGTCTATTTCTTTGAGTTGTGTAGTTAATGTTTTAATTTTGTCCCTTTCTTCTTTTTTGATGTGTGTATCTATTGTTATAAATTGCCCTCTGCGAACTGCCTTTGCTGTATCCCAAGGTTTTGGTATGAAGTGTTTCCATTTTCATTTGATTCTAGGAATTTTTTGATTCCATCTCTGATTTCTTCTATTACCCAGTGATGTGTAAGCAGGGTATTATTCAGTTTCCATGTAGATGTTTTTTTTCCTTGCTCTTTCTGTTGTTAAGTTCTATCTTGATGGCGTTGTGGTCAGAGAAGATACTTTGAATTATCTCAACGTTTTGGATCTTGTTGAAGATTGCTTAGTGGCCTAAGATGTGGTCTATTTTGGAGAACGTTCCATGTGCATTGGAAAAGAATGCGTACTTTGCAGCTGTTGGATGGAGTGTTCTATACATTTCTATGAGGTCAAGTTGGCTGATTGTGCCCTTTAGGTCTTCTGTATCTTTGCTGAGTTTCTGTTTAGTTGTTCTGTCCATTACCGAGAGTGGTGTGTTGAAGTCTCCTACTATTATTGTGGTACTGTCAGTTTCTCTTTTCAGTGTTGTTAGAGTTTTTTTTAATGTATTTTGGAGCCCTGTAATTGGGTGCGTAGATGTTTATTATGGTTATGTCTTCATGATGGATTGTCCCCTTAATCATTATATAGTGTCCTTCTTTGTCTTTTATGATGGATTTTGTTTTAAAGTCTATTTTATCTGAGATTAGTATTTCCACTCCTGCTCTCTTTTGGTAGTTGTTAGCTTGATATATTTTTTTCCAATCTTTGACTTTTAATAAATACACTTCTTTGTTTCTAAGGTGTGTCTCTTATAGACAGCATATTGATGGATACTGTTTTTTAATCCATTCTGTCACTCTCTGTCTCTTTATGGGTGCATTGAGTCCATTTACATTCAGTGTAATTATTGATAGATGTGAGTTTGTTGCTGTCATTTTGTAGTGCTTTTTTTCGTGGTGCTGACGTTTTCTTTGTTCTTCTTACTCTCCTGTGCTGAATTGCTTCTGTTAGTGGATTTTTTTTTCATTTCTTTTGTTTTTGTAGGTTTTGTTTTTGCTGAGACTTTATGTTTTTCCTCTTTTTTTTTTTTTAAATGAGTATGTTTGTTAACTTTCTCTGTGGTTACCATGAATTTTACCCTTATCTTTTAAGTTTGAAGCAGTCTACCATTATTTGGTATCGCCTTGCCTTCTTCTCCATTAGAGGGTTCTATACCTGTGCCATTTTTTCCCTCTTTTATTGTTCTAATATTGTTGTCATTTACTTATTAACTGCTCTGATTCCCTATTGTATTTCTTTTGGTTTTGGATAGTTCTTGAGAGTTCACTTCCTAGATTGGTATCTGGCTGGTACGATCCTGTGTCGTAGATTCTGCCTGTGAGCTGAAGTTTTTTGTTCTCAGATTGAAGAACTCCCTTTAATAATTCTTGTAGTTTGGTTTGGCTTTTACATATTCCTCTTAGTTTCTGTTTATCTGGAAATGTACTAACTTCACCATCATATTTGAATGATAGTTTTGCAGAATATATGATTCTTGGCTGGCAATTTTTTTCTCTCAAGGTTTTATATATGTTATCCCATTGCCTTCTTGCCTGCATGGTTTCTGCTGAATAATCTGAGCTTAGTCTTATTGTTTCTCCTCTGTATGTGACTATATTTTTTCCTGAGCTGCTCTCAGGATTCTTTGTCTTTGGTTTTAGCGAGTGTGATTATGATATGCCTTGGTGATTTTCTTTTGGGATCTATCCTATATGGGGTTTGTTGAGCTTTTTGGATGGCTAGCTTTTCATCTTTCATGATATTGGGGAAGTTTTCTGTCAGCAGTTCTTCAATGATCCTCTTTGTGTGTTCTGTTTTCTCCCCCTGTTCTGGAACTCTGATCACTTGCAAATTTTTGCTTTTGATTGTATCACACATAACTCTCAGGGTCTCTTCATTTTTGCTTGTTCTTTTTTCTGAGTTTTCCTCGAACAGCTTTGTATCCAAGTATTTGTCTTCAATTCCACTGATCCTGTCTTCCTCCGTTTCAAATCTGCTTCTCAGCCCTTCTATGACACTGTCCATTTCTGAAATCTTGTTGTTTATCTTTTGGATTTCTAATTGGTGTTTTTGTATAATTTCTAGTTGTGAATTCATTTTGGCATTTTGTTCCTGCATTATTTTCCTGAATTCTTCCATTTTTTTGGTCTGTATTTTCCATGAATTTGTCTACCTTTTCCATGATTTGTCTATTTTTTCCTCATTTTTGTCTCCTTTTTGCTTCAACTGTTGGAGAATTCTGAGTATTAGAGATTTGAATTCCCTATCAGGTAGTTCTATTGCCTTTTCTTCTGCAGGAAAGTCATCTGTTGTTTCATTTTGGACGCCTACCGGAACCATCATGTCGTGTTTTTGTAAATGTTTTGATATTGTCTCGTCTTTGCAGCATTCAGTAGTTATATTTCTCATTTATTGTTTGTAGATTTGTTTTGTCCTTTTTGTTGTATTTGGCTATGTCTGAGCTTTTGGAATGTGTGTTGTTTGTTGTTTGCTCATCTGTGGGCACGATACTTTTTGCCTCCTTCTCCAATTGCCAGGGTCAGCCACTCAGATACAGTACAGCAGGGCAGTTGTAGCTGAAGAGGAGTTGCTGGGATGGGCTGTTTGTGGCATTTACTACAGCCACCAGGGTGGGTTGGTAATCAGTGCAGGGCAGGTTCTGGTAGGCCATGCCTGTGCTGGTTGGTGGTGTGATGTTAAGCGTATGGTGCCGGTAGGCAGGATGGAGTGGGGGATTTTGTTATGTGTGGAGCTAAGATGGATATGGGAGAGAGCAGAGAGGAACAGGAGCCAAAAACATACAAACAGACAAGAAAGAGTGCTAGGGGAGCTTGCCATTGGAGTGGAGAGATGAGAGACTATGAAATGGAGAAAAACAAAAAGTGAAGAAGAATAAAAAAAAGAAAAGAAAAGAAGGAATAAATAAAAATTATAAAGAAAAAAGAATAGCAAAACTCCCAGGGATCCCACCGGTGTGGCTATGAGTTGTGGGGAATTTGTTCCCAGGTGTTGCAGTACTGCCTGACTAGAAGGCGTAGAGGTTTTTAGGAAACATGAAAAGAAGGAAGGTATAGAGAGACAAGAATCTGAGTAATGAAGAAAGACAAAAAGGGAAAAGAAAGCAAAACAAATTTTTTAAAAAAAGAACAAGAAATGCCCCCCCAAAAAACAGGAAAAAAAAAAAAAACACTTGAAAATATTAATGCTCTCAAGGATCCCTCTGAGTGTCTCCACAAGCTGAGTTGGTAGGTCCCAAGCCGGGTAGCACTGCCTGGCCAGAATGGGCTCCCAACTTGAGAAAAGGAAAAGAAAACAAGCAAACAAGTCAAAACAAACAAACAAACAAAAGCCCTGGGATTCCCACCAGCATGGCAGCCCAGACCGGGAAGTAGTTCCACACTCGAACGGAGCTCCGGAGCCCCTTAGGAAGACGCAAAGGTAGCGCACAGAGCCAGGTATTTGAGCTAAAGGAGGGGGAGGTGGTGAGAGGTAAGGAAGAAATCTGAAGAAGTGGAAAAAAGCAACACCAACAGCCAACAAATGGCACTCAGGGAGCCAGCCAGTGCAGGCAGGTGGAATCCAAGCAGCCAGTGCTTCCTGGCCAGGAGATTGTGGCTGTGGGAAGCAGAGGAGGCTGAGCGGGGATGAAGAATGGTGATGGGTGGGAAAGTGCATATCTCAAATTTCTGTTTGTTTTGTTTTCTGCTGGAAGCTCTGTGAAGCTCCTTTCTGGTACCCCCTATTCGCTGGTCTCTGATAGGAGCCCAAGATGGTGGATCCACGCTGTGTTAGCTGATAGGGGACCTCTGCATGAATCTCTCCTTCCTCTCTGTTCTCTGTCAGTTTCTTATTCCATTCAGTGCTTAGCTGAGTTCTTTATCTCTTCATTTGATGTTTTAGGGTTTCAGGATTGTTGTATTCTGTGCTCGGCTTAGTTTTTTGGATCTTTGCTGTGGAGGGACGGTGTGGTGCTTCTGCCTAGAGTGCCATTTTACCCTATACATACAGTGTTTTGTTAACTATTTGGGAACCTCTAAAAACCACTTGGATATTTTGAAGGAAAAGGAACCAGTAAATTATCAAGTCCTTTCTTCCGTCTCTAGATATTTTTCCTAAATATTATTATAAAGGTTTTCAAACACACACAAAATTGAAGAAATTTTACAGGTAATACTTATACACTGGCTACAATAATGTTTTCTTAAAATTGTGTCTTGATACAGTTTTTAGGGCCTGGCTGAAAGCTAGTTCGTTCCCCCTCTTGAGCAGCTGATTAAGTCCACTCTCCAAGCACTCCCTGTGTCAGGTTCTCAAATTCCTGGGCCACTATACACTCATCCTAATCACCCGAGGGCTAGGTACCCAACTACTAGCAGCAGCTTCTATGCTACCCGAGGCTGCAGAAGTTTTGAAAATACTCAGTCCCCAGGAAACCTCTGAGACCTAGCTAACCCAACTCTGCTTGCCATACATAAGCCCTCTCCTACAATTTCAGCTTGTTGTTACCTTGTCTGGGGTGCAACCATCTTGGTGGCCCTGTGTTTTGGTGTGCTGAGCCTCTCCATCTCTGGGAACTGTGCATATAATAAACATACTTACTTCTCACAGCTTACCTGTTTCCTCATTCCTGTGTGACATCTGACTTACCATCCCACAAATTTGTTAGAGCACCAACTTCCTAACTCTATCATTACAAAATAATTAACATTGAATTATTCTTACTTTTCACACATTTCTTCCAGATATATTACTGTCTATGTCTTCTTTAGTGCATCTATGCTTGAGAAACTCAAGTCATCATCATTATCATCAGCAGCAGCATCATCTCATTTATTGAGCACCTACTATATTGTGAGTACTACTCTCAGCCAAGGCACCACATGCGCAGTCACTACCATTCTCAGTGGAGACTTGAGTGTTGCTATGGTGCTGAACAGGTTTCGGTGGAGCTTCTAGACTAAGACAAACTAGGAAGAAAGGCCTGGCTATCTACTTCTGAAAATCAGTCAATGAAAACTCTATGCATCATAATGGTCTGATTTGCAAGCAACTATGGGGATGGCACAGGACTGGGCAGTGTTTCATTTCATTGTGCATTGAGTCACCATAGTCGAGGTCCAACTAAGTAGCAGCTAATAACAACAAGAAATATGTCATGGGTATCTTGTGTTACTAATTCTTATCCTCAGAGGACTATCATGTAAAGTACATATTATTCTCTATCTCTTAAAATTAAAGAACCATATTTACAAAGTTTCAGAAACTTTCTCAGGGTTCCCTAGAACATCCACTGTTCAAATTCATTTGTATGTTACTCTACATCTTCTATGTGCTTCCTAATATACCTCATCATCCTTGCTTTCAGCACATCAGTTGTACTAAATCACCCAAATCTCTTTCTGTCCTTTTTCTCCTAACTATGTATAGAACGTGTGCATGATCTAAATTGGCAAAGATAGTTAATCTTTTGTAAATGTCATATTTGCTCCATCTCTCTTTCCGTTTCTCTGAAAGAAGTGTTTCTACTACTCAACTGGGGTAGTATTCCCTGTATACACTCCTGCCAATCAACAGCTTTTTTATACCAATTTTAATGCAAGCAAGATGCCAGGGAATGGAATACATGGCAGGACTCTTGTCCTATTGGAAACAAATTCAGGCAGCATAAGATATACTATGCATAGCTTTTCAGATGGTTTTTGCAAAAGTCTGTTCTGCTAATCATCTTACAATTCTGATCCTTTTCCTGGACAATTTTAATTTGTCTTCAGAAACTTTTAAGAACTCAGACAATAAGTCTCTTTCTACACTTGAATTTCATTTACTCAGCTGAATGTCACAAAGAATGATATTTTTTCCAAAGGTAGAATGATACACTTAGAAATAAAGATGATAATCACGCAATTTTACAAGTTATATGTTAGATGTACTTAAAAGTTCTGAATTCTATGATATGCTTATATATAATTTTGTTTCTTTTCCCAATACAGAACTATTCTGAGAAAGATTTTTCTGTGATCTGTCTCATGTGCGTAAAGGGCACATTTTTTTTTTTTTACAGTTTTTGGTAAACGTACTATTTCACTAGTTTGCTAAATAATAAATCACCTTGAATATATGTAATGCTTCAAATATTGTGCAAAATACTATTGCATAGGGAACAAAAACTTTTAAATTAGTGTGTTGATAATAAATTGCTATTTTTATACATCAATTGCTATGTATGACTGTGTGGATCATAACAAATTATGGACAACATTACAAAGACCGGGAATTCTAGAACACTTAATTGTTCTCATGTACA
The DNA here is from genome assembly GCA_030035585.1 of Dugong dugon. Classification (NCBI taxonomy): domain Eukaryota; kingdom Metazoa; phylum Chordata; class Mammalia; order Sirenia; family Dugongidae; genus Dugong; species Dugong dugon. The sequence goes on from CM057465.1 coordinate 52,137,474, forward strand.
TAGATCAAGAGGTAGCCATTTGAACAGAACAAGGGGATACTGTGTGGTTTAAAGATAGGAAAGGTGTGCGTTAGGGTTGTATCCTTTCACCATACTTGTGCAATCTGTATGCTGAACAAATAATCCAAGAAGCTGAACTACATGAAGAAGAACGGGGCATCAGGTTTGGAGGAAGACTCATTAACTTCCTGCATTATGCAGATGACACAAACTTGCTTGCTGAAAGTGAAAAGGACTTGAAGCACATACTGATGAAGATCAAAGACTACAGCCTTCAGTATGGATTACGTCTCAACATAAAGAAAAAATCCTCCCAACTAGATCAATAAGCAACATTATGATAAATGGAGAAAAGACTGAAGTTGTCAAGGATTTCATTTTACTTGGAACCACAATCAACACCAATGGGAGCAGAAGTCAAGAAATCAAAAGATGCATTGCATTGGAAAATCTGCTGCAAAAGACCTCTTTAAAGTGTTAAAAAGCAAAGATGTCACTTTAAGGACTAAGGTGCACCTGACCCAAGCCAGTATTTTCAGTCACCTCATATGCATGTGAAAGCTGGATAATGAATAATGAAGATCAAAGAAGAATTGACGCCTTTGAATTGTGTTGGTGAAGAATATTGAATATACCATGGACTGCCAAAAGAATAAACATATCTGTCTTGGAGGAAGTATAACCAGAATGCTCCTTAGAAGCAAGGATGGCAAGACTTTGTCTCATATACTTTGGACACGTTATTAGGAGGGATCAGTCCCTAGAGAAGGACATCATGCTGAGTAAAGGGTCAGCGAAAAAGAGGAAGAACCTCAGTGGGATGTATTGACACAGTGGCTGCAACAATGGGCTCAAGCATAACAACAATCACGAGGATGGCTCAGGACCGGGCAGTGTTTCCTTCTGTTGTACATAGGTTCGCTATGAGTTGGTACTCACTCGACGACACCTAACAACAACATGGATTAATTAATAATTTGTATTTATTATTCTCTAATAATTTTGTTTAATTTTTCCAACTAAAATGGCATATTTTATTATGAGCAGTGGTATAACATAGTGGTCAAAACCAGGACTTCTGAAGCCAGACAACCCTGGCTTGAATCCTGTGTCTAACATTTTACAGCTATGTGGCGCTGAAAAAGATACTTAATCTATTTGTGCCTTCATTAATTATTCTGAAAAATGGGAATAATAATTACATCCACCTCATAGGGTCTTTGTAAGAATTAAGTGAGCTAATTCATTAGGACCATCCCTAACATATTAAACAGTCAATAAATTTAAGCCATTATTTTATGAAGTAAAAAATAATTCTATTTATTTGGTTGCATAGTCAGTCAATTAATCTCATTTTATATTGACTCTTCTCTCTAGAGTACCAAAATAAAACTATAAGCATTTGCATCTGAGATTCATACACAGTCATAGTTCCTTGCCCTCTTTGACCCCGGTGACTTTCACTTCCTTTTCATTTTGACAGTTTTCACCCCTGGCCACATCCAGAATTTTCATCTTTCTCAGCATTGGGAAACTTTATGAGATATCTTAAACTGTAATGTCCCAGATGCAGATTACTCTTTTTCTTCCACAATTTATACCCTAATTTCCCTGATACCTGCATTTCAACTTCATTGAATCCTTAGCCTTTTTTCCCCACTTATCTGCCCCCTCCTGATTTCATTTCTTTTGCTATCCAATTCAGCTTCATGGTTCACTAACCCCATTGCATCATCGTGAACCTCACTTGGTTGTTGATCTGTCTATTGCACTAAAACTTAGAACGTTAACTTGGATCAGTTAAACCATTGACTTTTTTCAGTTCCTCATTTTTAAAATGATTTGATTTAGTGGAGAAAATCCATGCAATTGTGTGCATTAAAGTCTCTAAAATAATAGAATTCTATGATTTCTTGGGTAGTTTCTACAAGTCAATGCTAAAAACTGAACATCTGTTCTCTGTCTTAATCTTCACAACAACTGTGTAAGATAGGTGATATTGTTTCACATTTTGTAGATGAGGAATACAGTGCTTAGAAAGGTTAAGAACTTTGCCAAAGATCAAACAGTTAGTAAATGGCACAGCGTAGATTTGAAACTCCATCATTTCTCTTCAGTGCACAAGTTCTCAACCACTGTACATGTGGACAACATTTGTGTAATGCAGTAATTTTTTCACAAGTCACTGATCAGCATCTTCTTTTATTCTCTAAAGCACGTATTCTAAATATCTTTTCTTCTCAAACCTGCTATTTAGTATTTGCCACTCTTAGTTGATGAGAAAATAGAGATACATTGCTCAAATTCCTTGTACCCTAACTTGATATTTGAACTATCTTCTCTCTCAACTTGTAACTCTGTGTTCTTTATCCTATCCTTATCATCTCCTTCAAAGCCTTAGTCCATCAATCATTTCCCATTCTCTCCTGTCTATGAAAGCTTTTTCTCTCTTCATGATCCTTTGTCTTAAATTTTTCCTTGATCTCATAGTCCCACATCACTTGAAATTTATCATGGTGTCATCATGAGTTGGAATAGACATGAAGTCAACTGGCTTGAGTTTTCTTTTCTTTTTTTTTTTTAATATGCTAAGCAAATAAAAGTGGGACACAGAAGGAAATATAATAATTTTTGAGTATTTTGTTTAGTGGTAAATTATATTTATATTGCATAATTTGTTTCACAGTAGAACTGTGCTCAGTATGGTTTTCAGTATCCGTGATCTTTCAGAAGTAGACCACCGGGACTTTCTTCCAAGGCATCCCTGTTTGGATTCAAACTGCCAACGTTCAGTTAGTAGTCAAGCACTTAACCATTTGTGCCACCCAAGGAATCCTAATAAAAGTCTAGTGTAAATTAACACTTTACAGCTTTCCAGATAATGCAAGGATTTTAGAACCCTTTACCTACATCTGACACTTTCTTACCTTTTGAACTATTTTTTTCATGTATTTTAATTCTATATGTATGTTAAATGTCACAAGAATTATTATTAGATTATTTTATACAGTCTATTTTCACTTAGCCTGTCTAAATCATTATAATTATTCAAGATTTCAGTTTTTTGTTTAATTTTATTTATTTTGTTGTTGGTGAGAATATATACAGGATACACCAATTCAACAATTTTTACAAGTACAATTCAATGACATTGATTACATTTTCAAGTTGTGCAACCATTCAAGATTTCTTTTGATTACTGTTTGCCTAGTACATCTTTTTTTCCATCCTTTTAATTTCTGACTTTCTACGTTTTTATGTGTTTTAATATATTTGCTTTTCATTTTGCATCCAGTCACAAAATCTTTGTCTTCTAACTTGAGTATGCAATCTGTTGATGTTTAAGGTAACTATCTATATAAGTGTAGTCAAATGTACGATTTCATTATGTGCTTTCTATTTATCTTTTTTAATTTTCTGTTCTTGTCCTCCTTTGGATTTAATTAGTACTCTTTGTCATTCCATTTTTCCCTTGTATTATTTTGACAGTTATACATTCTTTGTCTATATTTTGTGGTTAACTTTAATAAATAATGCATTCTTCATATATGACATAATTTTAGCCAATAAACTTTACACTCTTCCTGGCTAAATGATGGTTCTTAGATCACTTTAATTTTTAGATTATATTTCTATACATTTATCTATTTATCAATATGCACATGTTTACATCCAATCATTTTGAGGGAGTTCATTGGATTCTCTAATACCAGTTTTATCCAAGAAGTCATCTGGGAATTTTCTTTCACTACACCAATTGTTTTTCTAGTTTTTTAAAGAAGATTTGGGGAAATTAAATACAACATGTTGCTACAAGGTTCTTACCATCAAAAGTCCCTTTTTGTTTTTCAAAAAGTTATCATATGCAAACCAATTGTTCACTGTATTATTGGATACTGCCTTTTCTTTGATACTTTTTCTTTTTTCCCTCTTTGCTTATGAATTAAGTTCATGATAGTTATGTGGAGAGATCAAAGTTAATAATATTATTATTTTTTGTTATTTTATGTTAGGTCCATAAGATGAGGGATTGCACATTTACTAAGATCCCATGATTAGAAAGTGGGTTGAACTTTTCTCTTAATTATTATTCTTGAATTTTTTTTTATTGTAGTACTTTAAGTGATTGTTTACAATTCAAGTTAGTGTCCCATACAAAATTTATACATACATTGTTTTGTGACCCTAATTGCTCTCCCTGTGCTGTGACAGCATACTCCCCCTTTCCACCTCTGATTTCCTGTATCCATTCAACCGGCTCTTGACCCTCTCTGCCTTCTCATCTCACCTCTGGACAGGAGCTGCCCATTTAGTTTTACGTATCTACTTGAGCTAAGAAGCACAGTCTTCACATGTGTCATTTTATGTCCCATAGTCCAGTCTAATCTTTGTCTGAAGAGCTGGCCTTGGGAATGGTTTCAGTTCTGGGTTGACAGAGGGTCCAGGGGTCATGCTTTCTGTGGATCCTCCAGTCTCAGTCAAACCATTAAGTCTGGTCTTTTTTCTAGAGTTTGAGTTCCTCACCCTACTTTTCTCATGCTCCATCAGAGACTCTCTGTTCTACAATTTTTTAATAGTCAAAATATATACAAAATTAAGAAAAATAACATCGTATTATTTGGAAAGTTTAGAGACCTTAGAGCAACTTTGTGTCTATGTCCTCCCTCACAAAACAGACACAAAAAAATGCAGTTAGAAATTTCATTTCATTCTTCATTGACAAAAGATTTCATCTGTTAATACTTGGAATTATGCCTGCACTCTACTAACTCTTAACCTCTCCCTGATCCCAGCCCTACCTAATGGGAGTATGAATATTGAAATGCACAGTTCTGCTAAAATTATTGGAAAGATTAATAAAATCCAGAATTTTTCAACTGTATGTTTGTATCTCCATCTAAACCTCTCCAGAACTTATTCAACAACTTACATGACATCTTCTCTTAGATGAATCAAAGCAATTTCAAACTAAACATCTAAAAACAAACTCATGATCTTCTCCTCTTAGAAGATTTTAGAAGTTGTGCTCTTCTTAGAAGATGCCCTACCATCTATGCAATTATGCAAGCCAGAAATCTTAACTGCCTCTTTGCTTTCACCCTTCTATTCAGTCTATTGGAGACTTGGTCACACAGTGGTAAAGAGCTATGGCTGCTAACCAAAAGGTCAGCAGTTCAAATCCACCAGCCACTCCTTGGAAACCCGATGGGGCAGTTCTACTCTGTCCTATAGGGTTGCTATGAGTCAATACCGACTTGATGGCAATGGGTTTGGTTTTCTGGTGTTCGGTCTATCACGAAATCCTGATAATTTTACATCCTAACTCTCTCTTTCTCACACATTGGTCCACTTATCTCTATTTTACACCACCACCATTAGCACCCTTACTTATCAACCTATCTTTTTACCCCCTAATATTTACTGGAAGAATAAAATACTAACTGGTCTTACATTCAGTCTTGTTTCCCTCCAAACTTTTTTTCAAGAAGAAAGTGTTGGGGGCAGGAACATATGCACATACACTCTGTGATGGTTAAGATTGTATGTCAACCTGGCTAGACCATTATTCTCAGTGTTTTAGCAGTTGTCTAATGTTGTGATCACCCCCATGATGGAATCTGCTGAGTGGTACTGGCAGAGGCGGGGCCTGTGGCAGTTCACCGCCCTCTCAGTTTCATCTCTCTGCCTTCTGCTGGTTACTTTCCGCCTGCTCGCCTTGCCAAGGTTTTTGGCTTGTTCCAGACTCAGCAGCTGCCTCTTGTTGTCTCACCTCTGGTTCGTGGGACTTGAACGAGCAGCTTACCTGTTGATCTTGGAATTCATCAAACTTCTCAGCCTGTGAGCAAGAGTCCGGTTCCCCAACCTGCTGACCTTGGGTTCACCAGCCCCTGCAGCTACATGAATCAGGAGAAACCTTGCGGTCTTGTCTGCTGATCTTGGAATCCACTGACCCTCACAGCCCCTGGGTGGGAGCCCCTCTCCAACCTGCCGACCTTGGGTTCACCAGCTTCTGAGACTACATGAACAGGGATATAAATCTCTACATATATTTATACACTTTACTGGTTTTGCTTCTCTAGAGAACCCAGCCTAAGACATTTGGTATTGCGAGTGGGGTTCTGCTCTAACAGATACCTAAAATGTAGAAGCAGTTTTGAAACTGTGAATGGATAGAGGAGCGGCAGTGGCAGAGGACCAGCAACAGCAGAGAACCTGCAACAGCAGAGAAGCGGCAGCGGCAGAGAACCAACAGCAGCAAAACAAGGAGACCAACGCTACATGGCGCTGGAGCCAACCCACAGAGCAAGAGAGCTGAGTGCCTGTGTGCAGGAGGCTTCCTGGCAGAGTGGGGTGCCTCCAGGCACTTACCAGTGGAGCTACAGAGCTTTGGAAAACTTGCCCTAGCAGGGCAGATGAGGGCATTGAGGCCTGAGGGCTGAGAGGCCACAGGAAACAGAAGCAGAAGCTGAAGAGACAAGGAACACAAGAAGCTAAGCTGCCTCAGTCTCAAAAGGTATGGCCATGACCTCTGGGGTTTCAAAAAGTGGAGACATGGCCTCTGGTGCTTCTAAGGGTGGAGTCGCCACTCAGATGGACTGGGAGAATTGCTCACCTAAAGCCAACGGAGTAGAGTTGCCATCCCAGTGGGCCTGGAAGGTGGAGCTGAAGCCCAGGGCCAAGGGGCTTCCACTCAGAATCTGGAGACTGTGGCCAATACTTAGAGTCTGGAGGGCAGGGCCATTGTGTAAATTGTCTCAGAGAACAGAAGTTTATTTTCAAAGCCTTGAGAGCTAATGTAATGTGTTCTGCTGACTTGCTTGGTGCCTGTTATCCCTTCCTTCCCTCCAGTTTCTCCCATTTGTAATGGAAATGTCTAGCTTGTGCCCATTCTGCCATTGTACCTTTGGAAGCAGATAACTTGTATTCTAGATTTCACAGGTGAAAAGGAATTTTTGGATTTTGGACTTGGTGTTAAGACTTTTGCTATGATATGATGGGGTGAATATGTTTTCCATGTTGCAAGGATGTGATTTTTTGGGGGCCAAAGGGTGGAATATCATAGTTTGAATTATGTCCCCCAAAAAATGTGTGTAATCAATTTGGCTGGGCCATGATTCCCGGAATTGTGTGTTTGGCCTCCATTTTGTGATTGTAATTTTATGTTAAAGAGGATTAGGGTGGGATTGTAACATCACCCTTAGCCAGGTCACATCCCTGATCCAATGTAAAGGGAGTTTCCTAGGGTGTGGCCTGCACCACCTTTTACCTTACAAGAGGTAAAAGGAAGGGGAAGCAAACAGAGAATTGGGAACCTCATACCACCAAAAGAACAGGGCTGGGAGCGGAGCGCATTCTTTGGACCTGAGGTTCCTGTGCAGAGAAGCTTCCAGAACAAGGGAAGATTGATGACATGGACCTTCCTCCAGAGCTGACAGAAAAAGCGTTCCCCTGGAGCTGATGCCCTGAATTTGGACTTGTAGCCTACTGGACTGTGAAAGAACAAACTTCTCTTTGTAAAGCCATCCACTTGTGGTATTTCCGTTAGAGTAGCACTAGATGACTAAGACACACACAAACAATAATAAGTACACACAGACATATATTAAAAAAAAAAAAAAAAAAAACCGATTGCCGTTGAGTTGATTCCAACTCATAGCGACCCTGTGGGACAGAGTAGAACTGCCCCCATAGAGTTTCCAAGGAGCTGCTGGTGAATTCGAACTGCCCACATTTTGGTTAGCAGCTCTAGCACTTAACCACTATGTCACCAGGGTTTCCAACATATATAGAGAATGATAATAATAAATAATGCTTATTTAGTATTTACCATGTGTCAGTCACTATTCAAGGCATTTTACATATTCTAACATATTTAATCATTATCATAAGCTAGGTACTATCATTTGTCCCCACTTTACAGATGAGGGAACTGAGGCAAAGAGAATTTAAGGATTCTGCCCAGATTATATAGGCAATAAGTGGTGAAGTTGCAATTTGAACTCAGTAATTTGAGCTCCAGTGTTAATGTTCTTTACCACTACATGATATTGTCTGTCAACGATCGTAATCTGTTTGGGTTTAAAACCCATCAATGATTTATAATTGTTCTTACAGACTACAGTATCTTTAAATTCTGCCTAGAATATTCCTTAGACCTTGTGTTTCTAAATATTTCTCATCATTTATGTTTTCTTTAGGGAATCCTTTTCAGAATAGGTCAAATCACTATTATTCATTCCTTTGCACCATGAAGCTCTCTGTTAATAACTGTTAACACAGATAAAATTTTAGAAGTTTTTTTTTTTTTTTTGTCATTATTCAGTTAATTTGTGTCCCATCCGCTATAGTAAAAACTGTGTGCACTATTATATACTCAGTGTGTGGTATCATCTCTTATATATATATTTAATCAAAAATATTTGCTGAAAAAAATAAACAAGAACAACAGAAAAGAAGAAAGAATGGCAGGAAGAAAGGAAGAAAAGAGGGAAGGAAGGAAAGGAATTCTTAGAGTTGAAAAAGACTAAAAGAAATATTTCACAACTTTGCTTCCAGATTAGGAATCATCTCTATATCTTTTCTCTCAAGTCATCTTTCATTATGTTTGAACTGTTCCAGTGAAGGGAAATTCTACCTCAAGAAAAACTTATTTCTCTTGCTGGGTGACTCTGAATAACTACCAGAAAATTCTTCCTTAAATAGAGCTGAAATATGACTCCTTATTAATTTCTACTCTTCACTTTTGGAATTCCTGGGAAATGTTTTGTCCCCTTTTCACGTGGCAATATTTAAAGTTACGTTTCCCTCAACATATTCTTTTTGCCAGACTAATGATATCTAATTACCTGCATTTTTAAGGCATAGTTTTGCATGGCATAAGTTTCATAACTGTATTTATGTACTTTAAAGTCTTTTTACAAATTTATTCTAGATTGTGATTGTTTTTCTTAATGTTAGTTGATTTGATTTCTTGCCTTCAGTCAACATTTTTCAAACTGTTCAAAGTATGGTAATTGGTTCTTCCCACCCAAATATGCTAGTGTAAAAATAATTGGGCAATTCTGTACATAATATTCTCTTCTTGGAAATTCATGTTACAGAATAACATATTAAGTTTCTGATATTAAGTCTTAGAGTAAAATAACCTGTTTGACTTTATTTAATTTAACCCATGTTTCACAAACTTATATGACCAGAGAATCCTTTTTCAAGGTAAATATGCCAATATTTATAGGATTTTTTCAGAATGTTGTTTAGGAAATATGTATAAGGGAATGCATTGATCTATGTGGAATATTGATTATTTTATAGCATACGCCTTAGATAATAAGAATGCTAAAGTAAAATAAATACCGTTATTCAATAAAATTCTGAATTTTTTTTTAAGTCTCGAGAAATTGGTATATTATGTCAAGTGATTAGGGTATAAATTTTGTCTTTGTGTGCACTGGAAGAAAAGGAAAAGCAATGTAAAGGAATAAAAATATATTTACACATATTCATACCTAGTAAAATAGAAATAATTGTTACTCTAACACTTTTTCATTAAAATATGTTCTTACATAAAACTTGTGAATAATGTCGCTGAAATAAATGTTTTACTTCTGTTTTTTCAAGAAAGCACTCACTTTTTTTATTTAAAAAAAATCCACAAAATACTGGCAAATATGAAAGGTGAACAATTTGCAAGTGGATTTCAAGTGTTAAAACAATAAGACCCATCAGAAATATGATATATAAGGGTAAAACTTAGGACTTTTTTAATTTTTAGAGTACATTGTAATATATATATAAATGGCAGCTACAAGAAATGATAGAAAGTAGCAATGACTATTGCTTGCTTATTTAATATTAAATGACAGAACTCTATTGTTATGAAGTATTTGATTCATTCCATGCCCATTTTTGAGCTAAATAACCAAACTTGTGCAAAAGCTACTTAGCAGTCTGTATTTATTTCATTATAATTATGATAAAGTAATATTTTATTTTTGTAATTTTACTCAAATCTTTCTACCTCCTATTTCATTACTATGTTTATACTGTAAATAGAGTACCTACAGAATTACTTTTGAGCAAACACATATATCTTGTGTATTGTGTAACAACACAATTGCATGTCTTGCTGTTAATTAATAAACTGTGACAGAGGCAAAAGACTATCTTTGAGTTGATAAATTAACTCTCTGTCTGTTTTATTAATTAAAGAAAAGCAAATTACTACAGGCTATGCTGTGTATCATTGACAAAAGCACTTTGCCATTGGCAAACAGATAGAAGAAATAAGCTGCACAACTAAAAATGGTGGCAAAGAGCGATTGGAAATGTGATTTTTGTCCTAAACTTATGAATGATAACAAATTTTATGTCAGAAGCATTAACTCATTAAACCAGTTTTAGACTGTGCTTAGATAATGACAGCCTGAAGGAGCCTGAAGCAGGTCATTAAATCCATTGGGATTGGAGGTTTGATTTCATTTCCATCCAGACGGAGGTAGCTAAGACGAGGTCCATAACTGAAGAAGTCTTGCTCTTCAGGCTGAGCAGAAGCAGTAGGACACATTACTGAAACATTCACACCTACAGAGACAAAGATAGCGCAAATGAATGAATTGGAGCACGAGAGAAACTACAATGGGATGACCAAGAAGCTATTGCAACAGTCCTATGGAGGACCTGGTGGCCTGGTCTATGACAGTGAAAAACATTTTTGTTAGAAATTGCAGAGGTTGTGCAGATATGTTTTATAGAAAACCATGAAAAACATGCAACATGTGTAGTAATCTCTGCTATACTTAGTACACACCACTGGAAAGGAAATATTGTTTGGAGCTGTGATGGAAACAGAGATAAGACATACCCCTTGTTTTCTAAGCTTGCAGACAAAATAAGGCACACTTAGATTACTATACAATGAGGTGGAAGGGACAGGTCAGCCCTCGTGGCACAAACGGTTAAGTGCTTGAGTACTAGCCAAAAGACTGGCAATTTGAACCACCCAGAGGTGCCTTGGAAGACAGGCCTGGCAATCTGCTTCTGAAAGGTCGCAGCTTTGAAAACTCTATGGAGCCGTTCTACTCTGCACTCATGGGGTCGCCATGAGTCACAATCAACTCTGGCAACTAACAACAATGACTGAAAGAATGAGTAGTTGCATGGGAGGATGGAGGAAGGATGGATGAATGAAGGGAAGGATGAATAGGTGGATGGACCGATGGATGGATGGATGGGAGAATGAACAGCAAATGGGTAGAAAATCAGTCTGATATAAGAGAAAATGCTTGAAAATTACCTTAAAAGATGCACAATTTCAAATCACCAGGATATGATGACAAATTTTTAAGTGCTATTAACATGACTTTACGTATGTTATACTTCCCGAAAGCGACTTTGAATCTCCATACTTAAGTGCACTTAACTGGAAATGAAACATTTGTCAAGAATTGAGATTCAAAGAACTCAGCCAGGAAGCCTCCCATCAGCCTTTTCAGATGGCTAAAATGTGAGAAATCACGCATCTGTCTTGGATCAGAGCCCTTGGCATCAATAGCTATGCTGAGATTTAGGAGCATTCAGGAGGGAAGGCCTGTTAAATTGGCAAAATTTAGGGAAATGTGTGTATTCTCCATCCAAACAAGGTTGGGCTGAAATAGCTGATCTTGACCATGAATCTGTATACTGAGTTTAAGCCCTTTTTTGAAACTCTTTCAAGCAAGAGATTCTCCCTGATTAAGCCCACTTACCTTGGGCCATGCCCCTCCTCTATGTCCTATTGGGTCAAATAGATTCATATTGTATTGAATGATTTTATGTTTACAGTAAGTTTGTATTTCTCTGACCTTATGCTATTTTGTGAGTTCAATCTGATATAAATGATATATTTGTATAGGAGTTTTGTGTTTATAAAATTCTTTTTTTATGTACATACATTATCACCTTATCATAGTAGAGGCTTTATAAATCAATATTATTATTCTTCCTACATGGGCATTATGGAAACAGTACTTGAGAGTGGTGAGGGAAGGCATACAAGGTATTTCAGCAGATAAGAGGTGGAGCCAAGTCCCAGCCTAGTCCTTCCCCACTGCATGGTGATCCTTGCTGGCTGGGGAGAATAAGTCCCTTTTCATGTGCCATTTTCTTATCTGCTAATCACCCTCGTATTCTATGATCAGTGCATGTCGGAATAAGAGAAATGTAAGAAACAAGTGTTTAAAATGAAATTTTGATTATATTTTCATGAACTAATTATGGTATTTCTAAAAGAGCCCCAAGAAATTATCTCATATGAATACATAAAATGTTTGCCACATTTAAGGTCACTTAAGATATTCAGAAGAGATACATGTTTATTTCCATCATTTTACATAAGAAACGCTCCTTTACCTGTAAATTCTGATGACCCTTTATATAAAAGGCGTTTTATTGGAAATAAATTACTAACAACTATAGTAGATTAGGTGGCAAGAATAACTAAATACTTAAGTATTTATTGTAACATAGTGTGACATAACTGTGAGCCCATAATACTAGCCAGGGAAATTCTGATTTTACATTTATTTTCGTGGAATATTGAAATAAGCATGCTGAGATCTACACTAAGAAGCAAATAAATCAAGTTGTCTTTGTTAATATTGTGGCTATTAATATTATTCTTACCTCTACTGGCTGAAATTTTTCTAAAGTCTTGTATTCTGGGGATTGAAGAAAAGTGCATTGTGATTATATTTTTGAGTGAAAAAAACACTAGGCTTAAAATGAGAAGCCCTTGCTCAGATTCTGGCTATTGCATTTACTCTTTGTCTTTGGGAAAATATTTGCATCTAACCCAGCCTCAGTTTCTCCATTTTTATAAATTCCTAATAATATCCCATAGAATTCTGATGAGGATTAATTAGAGTAGTAGTCCTCAAAGTGTTGTCCCAGAACCAGCAGTATCAATATTACCTGGGAACTAACTTGCTGGGCCTCACCCCAAACCTACTGAATCAGAAACTCTGGGGGTGGGGTACAGCTTTCTGTGTTTTAACAAGCCCTCCAGGTCATTCTAATTCATGCTAAAACGTGAAATATTGACAAATGGTAATATATGAGGAAATACTTTGAAAACTCTAAAATGTGGGTAGAACAAGGATAGAGTCATATTCTTCTTTGGTTAACTTTGTATCACTATGTAAGAGCCTGGCATACATGCTCAACTATGTGTTGAACACTCCTGCCTCACTCTTCAACATCCTCATTCTAAAATGCTCAGGGTAGAACCCCAAATCACAAATAAGGGTCTAGGTAGAATTACTTTAAGTTAACTTCCCACATCAAATGTCTCTGAGGTTTTTGTTGTTAGGTAAAGAAGGCACTGTAGATGCCCAGAACTTTCAACAGGGAAAATTGAATCTATGTAGCTCAATTCTGGCTGTTGTACTACTTTGTTCAGCCAAACAGATTCATCTCCTAACAAAACTTTTCTGTGGCATCTTTTGCTTTTGACTGTAGGATTAAACAATTTGTCTCATTGCCATGGGAAAAGAACTACTGTGGTGACAGTATGCCTTTTTAGTTCCTAGATTTTAATGCTCAAGTGTGCTATTAGGCAAAAAAAAAAAAAACCAGAAAATTTTGTGAATCATAATTGAGCAACATAACCTTTTGACAATTATCTGTGTTATTTTCTTACAAACCAGACTGAATCTCACATTATAAATATCTTTTTTTTTCTTTTTTAGTTGTTCAGGAGAAGTCTCCACCAAGATCATCTGCTTTAAAGAGCTTGTTTTGGGGTTAAAGATGGATGGATAGGCACCAGGCTGGGTGTCAGCACCCCTGTGGCTGGACCAAGATATTGCCCACTTCTATACCAGGTCCAGCCTGGTCTCAGGAATAATTGTGAAGATGTCAAGTGTGTCTTTAATGTTTCCAGCCTCTTCTTTCTATAAAAACTTCCTTCTTCATGGTACCTCTGCCTGCAAGGCACTTTGTATTCACTCCTATCTCCATTATATAAAGCAATATTCAGGAAAGGAGCAGATGGATATCCTACCTTGTTGATTGCCACCAAGTCCTAAAGAGTTGCCAAGTTCCCGGGGAGTTTGTTTCCATTTCAATTGATCAAAACTTTAAACTACAATAGTGGTTCTCAGAGCCTGGCCCCAGAGAAGCAGTATTATTACCACCTGGCAACTTGTTAAGACCAAATATTCTCAAGCCCCATCCCAGACCTACTGATTCAGAAACTCTGGGGGTGGGCCCACCAATCTGTGCACACTAAAGTTTGAGGAACCCACTAATTTAAAATGAAGATTCTAATTATGAGAGTTATAGGAATCAGCTGTCCCATATTTTTTTTGGAACAGTGGTGCCTTCTTGGTGTCATATCACCTCTATTACTCTTCATGAGGCTGTTTGTGTCTGCTGCACATTCTTAAATAAGTCTACCCAGTGAGAGGCAGACAAAACGCAACCTCCTCAGAGTAAAAGAAGATAGAAGCACTCATTTCTCCAGTAGATAACAGGCCTCTGTAAGTTACTGAAGTCTACTTTTCAGTCTGCAATTTGAATATTTGGGCTTGTTGGTTCATTAAGATTGTCTGTGAATAGACAAAACTTAGTTCTGAAAATTGGAAATACATTTTAAAAAATCTAAGGGTACATTACTTGGGGAGAAAAAGTACAATTGATATTCTCAAAGATGATCTAGGATAAATTCAATGACCATGACACACTCTGATGGCTACTTACTTTTGATTTTGTTATGATCAAGATGAAGGTGCTGCAAATGAGCACTGATTCGGGGAATCTTTGTGAGTTGGTTGTGAGACAGTTGAAGGTCTAGAATTGATGATACATCAAAACCACTTGAAGGGAGACCCGCATCGGATAATTTGTTGTGGTTTAGTCTCAGGAAAGCCACTTTAGGAATCACATTAAAATAATTCTCTGGTATTCCTTCAATGGAATTGTTGTCTAAAAACAGTTGCATTGTATTGGCTGGTAATCTTGGAGGCATATTCTTCAGGGCATTCTTGGCCATATTTAGCTGCATGAGGTTCTTGAGTCCCTTAAAGGTGTCTCTTTGAAAGGCATTGTCTAAGAGTTTATTGTGCTGCAGATCAAGAAGGGTCAGGTTCTCCAGATTGCTGAAGGTTCCTTGAGGAATTCTGGACACCTTATTTCTAGCTAGTTGTAACTGTTCTAAACTTCTTGGCAATGGTGAAGGTACCTCCTCTAGCTCATTATCTTCCAGAAATAGGAAAAGCAACTTCTTCAGCTGGTTCAAGGCTCCTTTTTCAATCCCATAATTGGTTATTTTGTTCTTGTTCAGATTTATCCATCTTAGCTGAGTAGCATTCTCAAATGGTTTCTCAGGAATGGTTTCAATCAGGTTGTTTTCAAGATAAAGATACCAGATCCTTGAAGGGATGGGAGGAATTTCTTTAAGACCTCGATTTTCACAGTATAAAGCAGTAGGAAAACTGGGGGGACAGAAACATTCCCTGGGACAATCAAAGTCATCCACAGTCCAGACATCTGGCTCATTCACCACCTGAACCTGCCTCACACTTCGAGTCCATACCATATCAGTTATGAGTAATACCCAGATGATGAAACAGACTGTGGTAGCCATTATAGTACCTAGAATTAGGGGACACAACCATTAGATGTTAGATGATCTTGACCTTTAGATAAATGTATGAATCAAAATAATCAGTAAACATTGCTTCTTTTAGGGAGAGATAAACAGGTTTTAGTTTACTCTATACACATATATCAATTAACACACATATATTTAGTAGGCACCATGTACAAATTATTTTGCCAACAGTGGAACTGATTTACCATTTCTTATAAGTTGTAACTTCTGGTTTTAACCCAGTCACAATAGAAGTTGAGAAATGGAAAGCAACTTTTAGCAGCTCTGAGTGCTTTTCCATTTCAGGCTATTTAATGTAAGGAAGTTAACTGAAACCACTATTGAATACAATAGAACAATGAAGTGGTCTTTTAATAATTCAGACTGAGAGTCTGCGTTATTCCTGAGAGGTAGGCACATGCTTCTACTTTCATTCCTAAATAAGCAGAACATCTGGATGAAATGTCTCAGGCCCTTTGGCCCTTGAACCAAAGAACTAGAGAGATCAAATAATATGTTAACAGTTTGTTGTGGAGGAAGGTTCTAAGATATGAAGAAAATTGTGCAATTGATCTCTTGTTCTATTGCTCTATATCTCTGGTAAGTTTTATTTTCAGGGAGAAAAGATTTCTAATATTAAAAGTACAAACTCAAGTTGTTCACCCAAGAAATTTGAATTATAAACTATGGATATATATATATATGTGTGTGTGTGTGTATATATATATGTGTGTGTATATATATATATATATATATATATCACAATTACATAGGTAATGTATTTAACTACATTATTATGATTGATAAAAAAACAAAAAAGCATGTTGAAGATAGAGAAAGCTGTCTTATTTATATATTTTCAGCATTGCTGTTGCTATTAGTTGCCCTTGAGTCGACTGTCTAATGCCAAAAGGATAAACACAAATTGATATTTAATAAATTTCAAAGATACAACTTCCTAATAAAATCAAAATTATAGATATGGATAAGAACTAACGGAGAAAAAATTGCAAACAATAACATTCTGACCGACTTATATTTAGTAAAACCACTTGATAAGGATACAATAAATCTTACTGATTCCTTGGGAAAAGATAAAATCACCATCATTTAAAAAATACTGACTTTCAATTTTGCCACTTAATTGCTGAAAATGACAAATGCAGAGCTGCTTCCACAAGCTGTCAAATTTCCTACAGTTGAGGAATACTACTCTGGCCAACTTTCAACAAAGATACATTAAAAAAAAAAAAAAAGAAAGAAAGAAAAAACAACTTCAGAATAGAGATTTGCTTTAGTTATTGCAATGGTAACCCTACCTCTGATGAATCAGAGCTTTGCGTTTTTAACTTTAAGAGTTTTAAAAAGTGCAAAAGAGTTTACCTTGCTTTCCAGGAATATACCGCTGAGTCCTGGGTCTGGGTCTGAAGTTGCTAAAAATCAGTTTAAAGATAAAATGTTGACTGAAAGCACTTTTTTTTTTTTTTAATTGTATGCTCTGAAGTCTCCTAATAGAAAAAGTAAATACTGCTCTGACCCGTTATTGCGAACACCTTTTGATCTATTGTTTCCACTTTGACAGGGCTGCAAAAGACAGCTTACCTCAGCCTTCTTGGATCTTCTTCTTCCCTTTCTATTGGTTACTGCTTGCTCACAGTAATAATTTGACCCAAGCTCCACTGTCGTATTTTTATGAATCCTCCCTAATATATATGCACCAGTGGCTCCAAGTTTAACCCCTCCAATGGCTACAGCACCTCGGTACCTAGGCAGCCCAGCACAGGAAATTCTGACTGTAATCTCAAGAATATATAATAATTCAGGGCAATTTTTACTCACTATTAACAGCTTCAAAGATGCTGTAATAATATACTGATATATTGATCTAATCTACCAGCAGGTAACAGAGGACAGTTTTGATTCCAAGTATAACAAAAATTGATTTTAAGGCCAACGTTCTCTGTTTATATGGAGATATTTTATTCATTTCTAATGTAAAACAGATGCTGGAATGCTATTTAAATATATTATGTTTGACTAAGAGAAAAAGGATACAAAATTATATTTAAAAATATAAAAGTGCAATCTAGAAGCTATACCTGATGTTAGCATTAAACATAGACTTGTACTTATTTTCTAGAAAGAACTATTGTTTCTCTATTTAGTACTGAGTTTTTTTTCAAATAATTATTAAAGTGGGTGTATTTTTTCTCATCATAACAACACATGTTTTGCATTTAGTCCATTATAAAACATTCTGTGGCATTACTATTCTTTCTTTAGCACAGAAGTCTAAGATAATGTGTCTTCCAGTTCTTATATTTGAGAAAATATTTGTTATGCTTTTCAAGAAAAGATACATTAAAAAAAATCACATTTTCAGATATTATTCTTAGAAAGGTAATGTACTATTGATTAATTATAATCATTTCGCTTTTCAAGATCTATCTTATTTGGGGTCAGAAAGTTTAATTTACATGATTTACTCAACCCTGGTTATATAAGTATTATCAAAGAGTGAGCACAGTGAAAAGATAGCCCTGGAGTCAGAGAACCTTTTCTGAACTGCGTCTCCACCTTCTTAACCATGGGCAGATCCGTTAGTCTCTAAAGCTCAGCTTAGTCCTCTATAAAATAGTAATGGTCTACCTCATACCTTGACGTTAGGTTCGTGATTATGGAAATATTAGCCCTTCTTTAATATTAGCCCTTCACAAGTGAAAAAAGCATTTAAGTTTAAAGATTTTTATAGATTAAAATCTTATTCAGACAGTCTCTTAGGAGCCCTACAGGTACACTTATATACTATTTTAAGAAAGCAGCCAAGTGTTTACTTTCTCACAATAATTATCTCCTCTTTCTACTGTATGTTTTTCCTTCTTTCTGTCTCTTCTTTTTCTAAACCCTCAGGGTACAATCAGCAGATGATCCTCATATCTGCACAGCCCTGTCTAACTGTTCTCTTATCTCTTAATTTTTTTCTCAGTTAAACTGATTTCAGTCACTTCTTAATTTTATTACACAGATGTTTTTACACGTTTATTGTAGGAAAGTTAGATGACAGTTAAATAAACTAGCCCTGTTGCCATCAAGTTGATTCTGACTCATAGTGACTCTATAGAACAGACTAGAAGTGCCCCATAGGGTTTCCAAGGAGCGACTGGTGGATTCTGAACTGCTGATGTTTTAGTTAGCAGCCGAGCTCTTAACCACTATGCAACCAGGGCTCCAGATGACAGTACATAGAGATAATTTAAAAAAAAAAAAAAAGTTTATTGGACGAGTAGTATACTGGCTGCCTCTAGTCTTTCCTTCCCCTCATCATTCTATCCGCTAAAATATGACCTCCAATTCCACTGCTTCTGTAAAACTGCCCTGATAAAAATCAGCAATGATCTTTATACTTAATAATCTATTGAAATCTTTTAGTGTGTTGCTTACTTCACCTGTGACCTCTGATAATATTGATTCACACTTTTTGTTGAATGGCTTTCTTAGGTTTTCTGATATCATTCTCTCCTAATTTTTCCTTCCATTTTCTGGGGCATTCTCTCTATGTATATCCTGAAGATCTGTTTCTTCTTTCTAAACAAATTCCAGTGTTTCTAGAGGTTAGACTCTTTAAGATACGGTCCTCTGTTCACTGCTTTTCTTGCTCTTTATACATTTGCATGAGTCCATGGTTTTAACCTCTCTATTATGATAACTCCAGCCCAGCCTCTGGAATAAGACCTGAATTCCTTTGTGTGTATCTATCTGCTTTCTAAACATCTGTTGCATGTCCTAAGGGGGTAGGTCCAAAATGAAATTGACTGTTTTCCTTTACTTCTAACTTCTCTAATTTTAAACCTTTGGATGACATTATCATCGTACTCATTCCCCCACTAGAAATCTGGAAGCCATTCTTGACTCTTTCCCCTCACTTTGTGAGCATACGATATGAATGATATAAATAGAAATGACTACCTACAGTGTTTGCCAGGTTTGAGTGTCATTGTTTACTATGAACATAGAATGTTTTCTACTGTTAGGATAATCTCTATCTAACTATATCTTGAGTTTTCCTGTTGTTGTTAGGTGCCTTAAGGTCATTTCCAACTAATAGCAACCCTAGGTACAACAGAACGAAACACCGCCCAGTCCCAAACCATCCCCACAGTCATTGTTATGCTTGAGCCTATTGCTACAGCCACTGTGTCAATCTATCTCATTGGGGGTCTTCCTCTTTTTCGCTGACGCTCTACTTTAACAAGCATGACGTCCTTCTCCAGGGTCCTTCCTGATAACATGTCCAAAATATGTGAGACGTGATCTCACCATCTTTGCCTCTAAGGAGCATTCTGGTTGTACTTCTTCCAAGACAGATTTGTTAGTTTTCCTACAACAATCCAATGACCTTTCTTTAATTAGGAATTCCTAGGGGATGACAACTTAAGTTCTTCACTAGAACTGCTCAAGTGGGCTTTTAATAAATTAAGAAGATGTTGATAAAATCTGAGTCATGCTAGCTGTTATCAGAATTAATGAATCCAGAATATTTAAAGAAGCCCCACAACTCAACAACATAAGGATTAACAACCCAATGAAAAAAATGGGCAAAGGAGTTCAATAGGCATTTTCTCCAAAGAAGATATACAAATCACAAATAACACATGAATAGATACTTAATGTCATTAGTCATTAGGGAAATGCAAATCAAAACTACAATGAAATACCACTTCACACCCACTAGGATGACTATTAGAAAAATGGGAAATAATACATGCTTGTGAGGATGTGGAAATGTGGAAAACTTGGAACTCTCATCCATTGCTGATAACAATGTAAAATAGTACAGCTGCTGTGGAAAACAGTTTGGCAGTTCCTCAAAATGTTAAACATAGAATTACTATATAACCAGCAATTACAGTCCTAGGCATGTATACTCAAAAGACTTGAAATCAGAGACTCAAATAGTTACTTGTACACCCATGTTGATGGCAACGTTATTCACAATAGCCAAAAGATGGAAACAATCCAAGTGTCCATCAACAGACAAATGGATAGACAAAATGTGTTATATCCATACAATGAAATATTATCCAGCCATAAAAGGAAATCAAGTTCTGATACATGCTATAACATGAATCACCCTTGAAATAATTATGCTGAATGAAATGTGAGTCACAAAAAGACAAATATTGTATGATACCTCTTGTATGAAATACCTGGAATAGGCAATTGCAGAGAAACAGAAGTTTCTTCACGGTTACCATGGGGCAAGGGGTAGGGTGGTATTATTGAAGGGGTACTGAGTTTTCCTTGGAGGGTGATTGAAAGCTTTTGGAAATGGATAGTGGTGATGGTAGCACAATGTGATGAATAATTGTCACTTAATTATACTCTTAAAAATGGTTACAAAGACAAACTACCTGTTATACATATACATTTACTACTGACTTATCAAATATCTCATTACCAGATATTTCACATGTACATCAGGAGTAAAAAATCTACTATTTGACTATTTTGCCCATTGAAGATGTATGTCTGATAGTAATGAACACTGAGGTGCAAGGTGAGAGTAACACTGGCTTTGATGGTTAAGATTATGTGTCAGCGTGGCTGGACCATGATTCTTAGTGGTTTGACAGTTACGTAATGATGTAATTTGGCAGTTGTGTAGTCATGGAGCCATCTTCCATTTTGTGATCTGATGTGGCCATCCTCCATTTTCACATAATGCTGATTTTCACATAAAGACCTTATCTTTGGAACCCAACTATGTCAATAAGTGAGGAGTGGGTGTATTTTTTACCAAAATAAAAATAAAAGAATTAATGAAAAATTCTGTTCAGTCCTATCCAACTGTGCTAATAAAAAGAGTCTATAGTGTAATTATATGGCTTTGGCACAGTCTCTCTAAAGACAAGTGAATGTTTTAGAATCCATGGGGCTTTGCATACAGTAGATTTTCGATAAATATTTACTGAATGAATAAACAAAGAAATACCTAAGGCATGTGTATCACTTTGGTAAGCCATGACTTTATTAATCAGCCTAACTATCAACTAACAAGAAGCATAGTGGAGAGGGCAAGATGGCGCTTTAGGCAGAAGCACCACGCCGTCCCTCCACAGCAAAGATCCGAAAAACTAAGCCTAACAGAGAATCAACAATCCTGAAACTCTAGAACACCAAATGAAGAGATAAAGAACTCAGCCAAACACCAAACGGAATGAGAATACTAAAAGAGAACGGAGAGTGAGGAGAGACTCATGCAGAGATTCCTTACCAGCTAACGCAGCGTGGATCCACCATCTTGGATTCCTATTGGAGACCAGAGAACGGGAGAGCAGCCTCGCAGAGCGTCCAGTGGGAGACAGAACGACCGGTAAACTGCGGTGCGCGCTTTCCCACCCCCCACCCCTCTCCGCCTCGGCTGGGGCTCCCCTGCTTTCCGTGGCCAGGGTCCCTGGGCTGGGGGGCGCCGGTGCTTGGATTCCACACGCCCGGGCTGGCGGCTTTCTGAGAGCCGTTTGTTGGCTGCTGGCCAAGCTTTTTCTGCCGCCTCCCCCTCCTTTTGCCTGGGTGCCTAGTTCCGAGCGCCGTCTTTGCTCTCTCCTGTGGGGCTGTGGGGCTGCGTTCGGGCGTGTGGCTGCTTCCAGGTCTGGGCTGCCGTGCTGGTGAGATCCCGGGGCCTTTGTTCGTTTGTCCCTCTGCTTCCCGTGGCCACGGTCTCTTAACCCCGAGACTGCCAGCTGCTTGGAATTTGGGCCCCTGAGTGGGGGCTCTCTGGGTCCCATTTGTAGGCTGTTGGTGTGGCATTTTCTGCTTCTTCTGGTTTCTCGCTTGCCTCTCGCTGCTCCCCCTCCTTTTGCTAGGGTGCCTGGTTCCGAGCGCTGTCTTTGGTCTCTCTTGCGGGGCTATGAGAATGCGTTCGGGCGTGTGGCTGCTTCCAGGTCTGGGCTGCCGCGCTGGTGAGATCCCGGGGCCTTTGTTCGTTTGTCCCTCTGCTTCCCGTGGCCACGGTCTCTTAACCCCGAGACTTCCGGCTGCTTGGAATTCGTGCCCCTGAGTGGGGGCTCTCTGGGTCCCATTTGTTGGCACTGACTGCTGGTGTTGCTTTTTTTGTTTTTTTTAATTTTTTCTTCTTTTTTGATTAGTTTTGTCATCTTTTCCCTCTTTTTCCCTTTTGTCTTTCTTCATTGCTTAATTTCTCATCTCTCTATCTCTTCCTTCTCTTTCTGATCCCTGAATACCAGGCGATGTATGCCTCTGTACCTTCTGGCCAGGCTGTGCTGTGAAAACTGAGACCGACTAGCCCAGACCTCATAGCTGCATCAGTGGGATCCCTGAGAACTTTGCAGTTCTTTAACTTTTCTGATTTTTATTTGTTCATTCTTTCCTTTTCTTTCTCTTCCCCCTTCTGGTTTCCTCCATCCCATAGTCTCTCATCTGTCCATTCCAACGACAAGCTCCCCTAGCATTCTTTTATGTTTGTATGCTTTTTGCTCCTGCTCCTCTCTCCTCTCTCCCATATCCAGCTTAGCTTCACACATAACCATCTCCCCGCTGCACCCTACCTACCTGCACCGTGCACTTGACATCACATCACCAAGCTGTGCAGGCACGCCCTATTGGAACCTGCCCAGCAATGACTACCGACTGTCCTGGTGGCTGCGGTGAGTGCCACAAACAACCCATCCCAGTGGCTCCTCTTCAGCTGGATCTGCCCAGCTGTACCACAAGGATGAAACAAACAAAAAGAAATCTACAATCAATAAACGAGAGAAATATCTACTGAATGCCCTGAAAACAGCAAACAATATCAAAACATTTACAAAAACAAGACAAGATGGCTCCAATAGGCGTCCAAATTAAAACACCAGATAACTCTCCTGTGGAAGAAAATGCACAAGAAGTACCTGATAAGGAACTCAAATAACTAATACTCGGAATTTTCCAAGAACTGAGGCAAAAAGCTGACAAACATGAGGAAAAAATAGACAAATTTATGGAAAATACAGACAAAAAATTGGAAGAATTCAGGAAGATGATGCAGGAACAAAATGCCAAAATAAATTCACAACTTGAAATTGTACAAAAACAACAACTAGAAATCAAAAAGATAAACAACAAGATTTCAGAAATGGACGGTGTCATAGAAGGGCTGAGAAGTAGATTTGAAACCATGGAAGACAGGATCAGTGCAACTGAAGACAAACACTTGGATACAACTCTGTTTCAGGAAAACTCAGAAAAAAGAACAAAGAAAAATGAAGAGACCCTGAGAGTTATGTGGGACACAATTAAAAGCAAAAACTTACGAGTGATTGGAATACCAGAAGAGGGGGAGAAAACAGAAAACACAGAGAGGATCATCGACGACCGGCTGACAGAAAACTTTCCCAATATCATGAAAGATGAAAAACTGGCCATCCAAGAAGCTCAACGAACCCCATATAGAAGAGACCCCAAAATAAAATCACCAAGACATATCATATTCACACTCGCTAAAACTAAAGACAAACAAAGAATCCTGAGAGCAGCTCGTGAAAAACAAGAAGTCACATACAGAGGAGAAACAATAAGACTAAGCTCAGATTATTCGGCAGAAACCATGCAGGCAAGAAGGCAGTGGGATGACATATATAAAATCTTGAAAGAAAAAAATTGTCAGCCAAGAATAATATATCCTGCAAAACTCTCATTCAAATTTGATGGTGAAATTAGGTCATTTCCAGATAAACAGAAACTAAAGGAATATGCAAAAGTCAAACCAAACTTACAAGAATTATTAAAGGGAGTTCTTCGATCTGAAAACAAACAGCTTCAGCCCTCAGGCAGGACCTAGGACCTAGGACGCAGGATCATATGAGCCAGATACCATTCTAGGAACTGAACTACAGAGGACTTCCCAAAAACAAAAGAAATACAACAGGGAATTAGAGAAATCAATCAAAGGATGACAACAACATCAAAACAATGAAAGAGGGAACAAACGGCATACGTATAGAACCTTCTAAAGGAGAGGAAAGCAAGGCGATACCAACTAAGGGTAGACTGCCTCAAAATTATAAAGATAAGGGTAAAATTCATGGCAACCACAAAGAAAGTTGAAAAACCAACTCATAAAAATAAAGATGAAAAACATAAAGTCTCAACAAAAACAAAACCTACAAAAACAAAAGAAATGAACACAAAATCCACAAAAAAAAGTAACTCAGCACAAGAGAGTAAGAAGAACAAAGAAAAATTCAGCACCACAAAAAAAAGCATTACAAAATGACAGCAACAAACTTCCATCTATCAATAATTACACTGAACGTAAATGGACTCAATGCACCCATAAAGCGACGGAGAGTGGCAGAATGGATAAGAAAACAGGATCCATCAATTTGCTGTCTACAAGAGACACACCTTAGAAAAAAAGATGTGACTTTATTAAAAATCAAAGGTTGGAAAAAAATATATCAAGCTAACAACTATCAAAAAAGAGCAGGAGTGGCAATTCTAATCTCAGATAAAATAGACTTTAAAACAAAATCTACCATAAAAGACAAAGAAGGACACTATATAATGATTAAGGGGATGATCCATCATGAAGACACAACCATAAAAATATCTATGCACCCAATGACAGGGCTCCAAAATACATAAAAAAAACTCTAACAGCACTGAAAAGAGAAATTGACAGTTCCACAATAATAGTAGGAGACTTCAACACACCACTCTCAGTAAAGGACACAACAACTAAAAAGAAACTCAGCAAAGATACAGAAGACCTAAAGGACACAATCAGCCAACTGGACCTCATAGACATATATAGAACAATCCATCCAACCGCTCCAAAGTACACATTCTTTTCCAGTGCACATGGAACGTTCTCCAGAATAGACCACATCTTAGGCCACAGAGCAATCCTCAACAAGATCCAAAATGCTGAGATAATTCACAGTATCTTCTCTGACCACAATGCCATCAAGGTAGAAATTAACACTAGAAAGAGTAAGGAAAAAAAATCAATCACATGGAAACTGAATAATAATCTGCTTACACATCAATGGGTAATAGAAGAAATCAGAGATGGAATTAAAAAATTCCTAGAATCAAATGAAAATGAAAACACATCATACCAAAACCTTTGGGACACAGCAAAGGCAGTCCTCAGAGGACAATCTATACCAATAGATGCACATATCAAAAAAGAAGAAAGGGACAAAATCAAAACATTAACTACAGAACTCAAACAAATAGAAAGAGAACAACAAAAAAAGCCTACAACCACCGGAAGAAAGGAAATAGTAAAGATCAGAGCAGAAATCAGTGAAATAGAGAACAGAAAAACAATAGAAAGAATCAACAAAACCAAAAGTTGGTTCTTTGAAAGAATCAACAAAATCGACAAACCACTGGCCAGACTGACAAAAGAAAAACAGCAGAGGGCACAAATAACCCAAATAAGAAATGAAATGGGGGACATTACAACAGACCCAACCGAAATAAAAAGGATTATAACAGAATATTATGAAAAACTATATTCCAACAAATTTGAAAACCTAGAGGAAATGGATAAATTTCTAGAAACATATGGCCTACCCAAACTACAACAAAGTGATATTGAAAATCTGAACAGACCCATAACAGGAGAAGAGATTGAAAAGGTAATAAAAAAACTCCCAACCAAAAAAAGCCCTGGCCCAGATGGCTTCACTGGAGATTTCTACAAAACATTTACAGAAGAGCTTGTACCAGTTCTACTCAAGCTATTTCAGAGCATAGAAGAGGAACCAACACTTCCAAATTCATTCTATGAAGCCAGCATAACCCTGATACCAAAACCAGGCAAAGACACCACAAAAAAAGAAAATTACAGACCAATATCTCTCATGAATATAGATACAAATATTCTGAACAAAATTCTAGCCAATAGAATTCAGTATCATATCAAAAAAATAATACACCACGACCAAGTAGGATTCATACTGGGTATGCAAGGATGGTTTAACATTAGAAAATCCATCAACGTAATCCACCACATAAATGAAAGGAAAGAAAAAAATCACATGATCATCTCAATTGACGCAGAAAAGGCATTTGACAAAGTCCAACACCCATTCCTGATAAAAGCTCTCAGTAAAATAGGTATAGAAGGGAAATTTCTCAACATAATAAAGGGCATCTATGCAAAACCAACAGCCAACATCATTCTTAATGGAGAGAGGCTGAAAACATTCCCCTTGAAAACAGGAACAAGACAAGGATGCCCTTTATCACCACTCCTATTTAACATTGTGCTGGAAGTTCTAGCTAGAGCAATAAGGCAAAAGAAAGAAATAAAGGGCTTGCAAATTGGTAATGAAGAAGTTAAACTGTCCCTGTTTGCAGATGATATGATACTATACATAGAAAACCCTAAAGACTCCACGAGAAATCTACTGGAACTAATAGAAAGATTCAGCAGAGTAGCAGGATACAAGATAAACATTCAAAAATCAGTTGGATTCCTATACACCAGTAAAGAGAATGATGAAAAGGAGATCAGGAAATCAATACCATTTTCAATAGCCCCTAAAAAGATAAAATACTTAGGAATAAATCTGACCAGGAATGTAAAAGACCTATACAAAGAAAACTACAAAACACTGCTGCATCAAACCCAAAGAGATCTACATAAATGGAAAAACATACCATGCTCATGGATAGGCAGACTCAACATTGTGAAAATGGCAATTATACCTGAAGCAATTTACAAATACAATGCAATCCCGATACAAATACCAACAATATTCTTCAAAGAGATGGAAAAACTAATTGTTAACTTTATATGGAAAGGGAAGAAACCCTGAATAAGTAAAGCACTACTGAAGAAGAATAAAGTTGGAGGACTCACACTACCTGACTTGAGAACCTACTATACAGCTACTGTACTCAGAACAGCCTGGTACTGGTATAACAACAGAGACATTGACCAATGGAACAGAATTGAGAACCCAGTTGTAAACCCATCCACCTACAGTCACCTGATTCTCGACAAGGGCCCAAAGTCCATCAAATGGGGAAAAGACAGTCTTTTTAAGAAATGGTGCTGGCAAAACTGGATATCCATTTGTAGAAAAATGAAACAGGACCCATACCTCACACCATATACAAAAACTACTTCAAAATGGATCAAAGACCTGAATATAAAGCCTCAAACTATAAAATTCATAGAAGAAAAAATAGGACCAACACTTCAGGCCTTAATACATGGCATTAACAGGATACAAACCATACACATCAACATAAAAAACCCAACAGATAAACTAGATAACTGGGATCTTCTAAAAATCAAACATCTATGCTCTTCAAAAGACTTCACCAAAAGAGTAAAAAGAGAACCTACAGCCTGGGAAAAAATTTTTGGACAGTACAAGTCAGACAAAGGTCTAATCTCCATAATCTACAAGAAAATCCAACACCTCTACAACAAAAAGACAAACAATCCTATCAAAAAATGGGCAAAGGAAATGAACAGACACTTCACCAAGGAAGACATTCAAATGGCCAACAGACACATGAGGAAATGCTCGCGATCACTAGCCATTAGAGAAATGCAAATTAAAACCACAATGAGATACCATCTCACCCCGGCATTACTGGCACGAATCAAAAATACTGGAAATAACAAATGTTGGAGGGGCTGCGGGGAGATGGGAACTCTTATACACTGCTGGTGGGAATGCAAAATGATACAACCATTTTGGAAAATGATATGGCGTTTCCTCAGAAAGCTAGAAATAGACATACCATTGGATCCATCAATCCCACTCCTAGGAATATATCCTAGACAAATAAAAGTCATCACTCGAATAGACATATGCACACCTATGTTCATGGCAGCATTGTTCACAATAGCAAAACGATGGAAACAACCTCGATGTCCATCAACAGATGAATGGATACACAAACTATGGTACATACACACAATGGAGTACTATGCAACGAGAGAGAACAACAATGAATCTGTCAACCATCTCATAACATGGATGAAACTGGAGGACATTATGCTGAGTGAAATAAGTCAATCACAAAAGGACAAATATTGTATGAGACCTCTATTGTAAAAACCCATGAAAAAATTCACATGCAAAATGTAACAATCCTTGTTGGTTACCAGGGATGGGAGGGGAGGGGGGGGGAAATACTAAATAGGCAATAGATAAGTGGTACCTTGGGTGAGAGGGGATAGTACACAGTACAGGGGAAACTAACACAACCTGCACAAGGAAAGGTCATGGAGGCCCTATAGACACATCCAAACCCCCCGAGGGACTGAGTTGTTGGACGGAGGGCTCTGGGGACCATGGTCTCGGGGAACATCTAGCCCAATTGGCATGACACTACTTATAAAGATAATGCTCTACATTCTACCTTGGTGAGTAGTGTCTGGGGTCTTAAAAGCCTATGAGCAGCCATCTAAGATACTCCACTGGTCTCATCCCTTCGGGAGCAAGAGAGAATGAAGAGAACAGGATACAATGAAAAGATTAGTCCAAAGGACTAATTGTCCACAGCTACCAAGGCCTCCACCGGACTGAGTCCAGTACAGCTAGATGGTGCCCGGCTACCACCACTGACTGCTCTGACCAGGATCACAACAGAGGGTTCTGGACAGAGCTGGAGAAGGATGTAGAGCATAATTTTAACTCCCAAAAAAAAGACCAGATTTACTGGCCTAAAGAATACTGGAGAAACCTCAAGAGTGTGGCCCATCAACAGATGAATGGATAAACAAACTATGGTATATACACACAATGGTGTATTACACAAAGATAAAGAACAAAGATGAATCTGTAAAACATCTCATAACATGGATGAAACTGGAGGACATTATGCTGAGTGAAATAAGTCAATCACAAAAAGACAAATATTGTATGAGACCTCTACTGTATAACTCAGGTAAAAGTTTACACACAAAAAGAAACAATCTTTGTTGGTTACAAGGGATGGGAGGGATGGGGGGGGGGATCTAAATAGATAAGTGGTAAATTTGGTGAAGTACACATTACTGGGGAAGCCAGCACAACTTGTACAATGAAAGGTCATGGAAGCGCCACAGACACATCCAAACTCCCTGAAGGATTGACTTGCTGGGTGGAGGCCTGTGGGGACCATGGTCTCGGGGAACATCTAGATCAATTGGCATAATACAGTTTATAAAGACAATGTTCTACATTCTACCTTGGTGAGTAGCGTCTGGGGTCTTAAAAGCCTGTGAGCAGCTATCTAAGATACTCCACTGGTCTCACCCCTTAGGGAGCAAGAGAGAACAAAGAGAACAAGATACAGGGAAAGATTAGTCCAAAAGACTAATGGACCACAGCTACCATGGCCTCGACCAGACTGAGTCCAGTACAGCTAGATGGTGCCTGGCTACCACCACTGACTGCTATGACCGGGATCACAATAGAGGTTCCTGGACAGAGCTGGGAAAGGATGTAGAATAGAATTCTAACTCACACAGAAAAGACTAGATTTACTGGCCTGACAGACTGGAGAAACCCCGAGAGTATGGCCCCTGGACACCTTTTTAGCTCAGTGATGAAGCACCTCCCAAAGTTCTTGGTTCACCAGGGGATTGGACAGCCTCATAAAACAAAACAGGACTAATGAGGCACAACAGTCCAGCAACAAGGACTAGAAGGCAGGAGGGGACAGAAAAGCTGGTGATTGGGAACCCAAGGTTGAGAAGGGACGGTGTGGACATGTAGTGGGTTTGTTAACCATTGTCATATGGCAATACGTGTAGTAACCGTTTAATGAGAAACTATTTGTTCTGCAAACCTTCATGTAAGGTACAAAAAAAAAAAAAAAAAAAGGAATTATCTATGTGAGATCAAACTGACAACAGCAACTCAAAAGGTTTGATGGGAAGCCTAGGGGACAGTGAGTTGAAGATAATGGTGATGGAATAATTTGCAAAAGGATAGTGAGAATAGCAGCACAACTGGAAGAATGTAATCGATGTCACTGAATTGTACATGTAGAAACTTTCAAAATGGTGTAACTTTAGCTATGTATATTTTCACCAAAAAAAAGTTCCTCAAGGTCAAGAAGGGACAGTGTTGACACATCGTGGGGTTCTTAACCAATGTCATAAAACAATATGTGTACTGACTGTTTAATGAGAAACTATTTGTTCTGTAAACCTTCATCTAAAGTATAATAAAAAAATAAAAAATAAAAAATCTGAGTTTCAGGTTCGCTTTAGCAACTTACTAATAGTGTGGCCTTGCAGGCCACTTAATCATTACGAGCCTATGTCTACCCATACACATCTGCCCTGACTACTGCACAGGGTGGTTTGAAGAAGAAATGAACTAATGAGTCAGGTGAATGTGATGAACTAATGTAGGAGA
Source organism: Dugong dugon (assembly GCA_030035585.1). Lineage (NCBI taxonomy): Eukaryota > Metazoa > Chordata > Mammalia > Sirenia > Dugongidae > Dugong > Dugong dugon. Next base: position 52,168,485 of record CM057465.1, read on the forward strand.
ATTTTATAGTGAAAAAAAGTTAAAACTCAAGGATAACTTACAGGTCATCTATTCAAACGCTCTCCTTTTACAGATGATGAAAATGGGGCCCAGAGATTTATTTCAAGAGACTGTGATAGTGACATCTCTGCCTACCTGTGAGCCGTTCTTCTGGGAAGGATCTGAAGTTATCCTTGTTGTTAATGTTGTTGTTTTTGTTTTAACCTCTTATCCTTCTTTTAGCACGTTTTAATGATTCTTCCTTGCTTATGTTGCTTCTTACTAGCGCTTATGTTCTACTCCTTCCTAGTAAAGGAGAGGATACTTTGCTAAACCGTCTTATACTGAGGAATTTAGTTTGTTACATTCCTGAAGATGAATGACATTTTAAAAGAGAAGGCAATGCATGAGGGTATGAAAGGCATGAAATGTTATTAAAATTTCAGATCCATTGACATATGTGTTCAACAGATCTATTAGTGGGTGTTGGGCTACTTCCTAGAAGTGCTCTCAGAGTTTCATATATGTACAATTGACTGGACTTTTGCAAGAGAAATGATTTTCTCTTAATAGATCAATTTTAGCCTTATTTGACTAAACTGTCAAATAATTTACAAATATAAAATAATCCACTAATATATATAACTGATATAAATTTTATCACAATAATACATTTAAAAAAATGATATAATACATTTAAATAGTCAAAAATACTATAAAACTGATAATGAAAACAGCATCCCCCTGCATTACCCTCTTCAGCATAAATCCTACTCTCAAGAAGTCATCATTTTCTTAAGGATTCCTTTGGGGCCCTGGTGGCACAGTGGTTAAGCGTTTGGCTGCTAACCAAAGGATTGGAAGTCTGCATCCACCAGCTGCTCCTTGGAAACCCTATGCAGCAGTTCTACTCTGTCCTATAACATCGCTATGAGTTGGAATCGACTCGTGGCAACAGGAAGTGTTTCCGTCAGTATTTACTTTAATGTTCCTGTCTTTTTGTTGTATACATTAATTTCAAATATCTGTTATTATTATAAAAGGATTTAGCGCACTTTGATTCCACTCTTTACTCTTACCAAGAATCATGCTTCCCTTCAATAACTCCTAATGTAGACATGTCCAAACTTTGATTAAATATTTAGTGAATACCTTATTAGATGGTATAAATATTGTTTACTGCTAAAACAAATAGTGCAAAATTATATATTATTATATTTCCTTTCCTGTACACCACATTAATTATGTGTATAATTATCTGCAATTAATATTATTATATGTAATAATATATATAATTACTAATATTTTCCAAAATCTCCAACAGAATTGTAAATCCATTTCGAAAACTTTTTCCCTCAGTCAGCGGAGGCAACGGTGTGGTGGTTAAGAGCCAGACCTGCTTGCCATTTACCAGCTGTGCAATCGTGGGCAATTGATTTATTTCTTTTTGTTTCAGTCTCCTTATCTGTAAGTTAAGTATCATCATCATCATCATCATCATTATCATCATCATCTTAGATAGTGAACCTCCTGGTTAGACTAAGTGTCTTATTTTCTCTTCTCTTATCTCAAAATTTTATCATGCTTCCTGATGGATTTCCTTAATTTTCATCTTCTGACCTTTAAGTTTTTCTATATCATATATTTACTTCTGAGAAGTTGTTCTCTGGTTGTTCATTTTCTAAAGCATTTTCCTTTTGTTTCATATATGTACTATCTTCTCTTTTCTTACTTAGGATATTAACTATATGGCTAGTTGATGGTGTGAAGTTTTTTCTGTCCCTTGAGATAATTTTGTTTCCTCTAATTTCTTTTTTTTTTTTCCTCAAGGTTGTATTTGACCTCTAAAGGTCTTTGATACTGGAGACTTTTCTCACATATCTGATGGTGCCTTTTTGAACTTTCATATTTAGGAGGGAAACACTAATAAGCTTATTAGAGGATCTATGAGAATCGATGGTGCTTGTCAGCTTCACTGTAGAATGACAAGGTTTAGACTTGGCTGTTTCACTAGGGAAAATACCCTATATGAGATTCTGGACCCAAGCCATGTATTTTCAGTCAGGTCAAAAGTGGACAATGAATAAAGAAGATCGAAGAAGAATTGTGTGCTTTAGAAGTATGTGTGCTTTTGAATTATGGTGTTGGTGAAGAATATTGAATATACCTTGGACTGCCAGAGGAGTGAACAAATCTGTCCTGGAAGAATGCTTGTACAGCCAGAATGCTCGTTAAATGTGAGGATAGTGAGACTTCATCTTATGTACTTTGGACATGTTATCAGGAGGGATCATTCCCTGGAGAAAGATGTCTTGCTTGGTGAAGTAGAATGTCAGCAAAACAGAGGAAAACCTTCAAGGAGATGGATTGACACAGTGGCTACAACAATGGGCTCAAATAGCAATGATGGTGAGGATGGCGCAGAACCAGGCAGTGTTTCATTCTGTTGTACATAGGGTTGCTATGAGTTGGAATTGACTCAACAGCAGCTAACAACAACAACATTAGTTTCTTAGGGCTGCCATAACAAAGTTTCAAAAACTGGGTGACTTAAAACAACAGAAGTTTATTTTCTCACAGTTCTGGAGGCTAGAAGTCCAAAATCAAGGTATTGGCAGGATCATGCTCCCTCTGAAGGCACTAGAAAAGAGTCTGTTCCATGCCTCTCTCATAGTTTCTGGTGGTTGCTGGCAATCCTTATAATTCCTTGCTGTTTATCTGTATCACTTCAGTTTCTGCTTCTGTCTTCTCAAAGTAGTCTGTGCTCCATGTGGGTCTCATACTCTATGATTGAGTTAGCTGGTCATGTGGATATAAATGGGCAAAAAAAAAAAAAGTCAGAGCTTACGTCTGAGTGTATTTTGTATAGCTGTGCTCTTTTATCAATACTTCTAACGTAATTTTTTTCCTGTTATTACGGATAAAAAGCAAATAACCTTCCATATATAGTGAGCCTTTGTGTCAAAGCATCCTGAAGTTAGGCTTATTCTAAAACTGATCTGAAGTTAGTAATAACCCTATCACTTCTAAGTTATTTATGTTTTGACTCAAATTTGAATATTTATGATTTTCTCTGGTGTTAAATGCTCCAAGCCACTCCAGGAAGGCTTTCTTCACCTAATCAGCAAAACAGTTAAAAAACAATAAAGTCCTGTAATTTTCAGGTGAGCCCTGTTTTCAACTTCCAAGGATCACTCTGCTTTAGGATAACTTTCTTCCAGCTTCTTAAAAGTTATTTCTACCAACTGAGCCTTATTGCCATTGGCTGTCAGAGAATATTAATATAACAGGAAGTGATGCAGCTTGGAAACCAATTAGTTTAAACCTCATCTTCAAAGCACTTCAGGAGAGGTGCTTAACAAGACCTCATTAAACAGAATGTTGAGAACATACTACTAATCTCAATGTTTCCAGTAATCTTGAGGACATTCCATTAAATACTACATGCATTCTCTTTTATTTTTGTCCTCTTGTCAGCTGCCCTCTCACTTCCCTAACTGGAACTATACTGTTGCAGCGGTCCACTCTAAATTGCTTCCTGAAGATCGTGGAGACCCAAGTATAGTCTTATTATATTTACACACTTCTCAGGCTGCTATTCATAGAGAAAACCCTCATGAGGCCATAAGGGTGATTTAACAAAGAAATGGCAGTGCTACAGACTAAAACCTGTTTGGTCCCATTGCCATTTATATGACATACTTGCTGAATTAACACAGCAGAACAATTCAGATTGGGGTAGATAGATCAGATAAAATAGAACTTATGGGCAGCAAACATGACTTTTTTGTTCAGACTCCCTTAGAATATAGTTTCTCAAAAGGGTAATAATTACCAACTAAGGAGCCTGGTTGGCACATGTGGTTTGTGATTGGTTGCCATCCTAACATTTGGCAGTTGATACCCACCCAGTGGCTCCACGGAAGAAAGGCCTATCAAATTACTTCTCTAAAAATTACAGCCAAGAAAACCCTATGGAGCAATTCTACTCCATAACACATGGGTTCGCCATGAGTGGGGGGCTGACACAACAGCAGCTAACAACAGCAAAGAGAGCATGGTCTTATTTTGGAATTCTAGACTTTCTCCTAATAAGGCTTACTACTTGCAGCATGGAGCCCTAGTGGCACAGCAGTTCAGTGCTACAGCTGCTAACCTAAAGGTTGGCAGTTCGAATCCACCAGCTGCTCCTTGAAAACCCTATGGGGCAGTTCTTCTCAGTCCTATATGGTCGCTATGAGTCGGAATCAACTCAATGGCAAGGGGTTTGGCTTTTTGGTTTTATTTGCACCATATAGCATCCTATTCTTCCATATACTCTTTAAATATCATTTAAATTCAAGGATGAGAAATAGCAGGGCTCAACTATTTGCAGTCTTTTTTTTTTTTTGTCATGGAACAAACACAAACTCAAAGCTTATCGCTTTGCAGATTGTTCTGAAAATTGATCACAGCATTGGACTCACATTTGGCAATATGCTGTTTCCAAAATTCAAGGACACTCTTCACGTTCCTAGCGGTAAGTCATACGTGGTTCAGCAACTTGTCTTCACTTTGGAGAGCTATCACAATATTCCTTAGACTCCTGGACACCTATAACAAATCATTGAATTGGGAGCCCTGTGATATTCCATTGGATTTGTCGCCAGTGTTCTGGTAGTCGTGTGTCTTACCAATGTATTTAGTTAATGAAGATTACCTTATAGATCGTATCATATGAAATTCTGTGAGATGGTGTTTCTGCAGTCTAAATTGTGGCACAAAGCCCAGGAGTTAATACTTTCCAGAAACAGGATGGCAAAATCATATTACTGTTCCCGTCAGGTTAAAAAAAGCAGACTTTTTCTGGTCATTTTGTTTATTGGAATAGAGAAAAAGACATGCAATTCATTTGCTTTATGCAAGGTACCAAGAGCTATAATGATTTGGACCACAAACAGAACAGCAGCCACAAGATGAGTAAATATCTAATTAAGCTTTGGAAAATCTGTTTTTATCCTTTATGACTATTCATCCACTGCACTGGCAAACACTAGATTGAAATGAGAATCTGCTAGAAATCATTAATCCTGCACCTTAAGCATTTAAAGGTGGCACTGATATTTCTGATTATTTCTGAAGTAATTTTATTGTTATTGTTAGGTGACATCAAGTCAGTACTGACTCATAGAGACCCTGTGTGCAACAGAACAAAACACTTCCAGGTCTTGTGTCATCCTCACAACTGCACTATGCTTGAGCTGATTGCTGCAGCCACTGTGTCGCTGTGCCATCTCATTGAGAGTTTTCTTCTTTTTCACTGACCTTCTACCTTACCAAGCATGATGTCCTTCTCCAGGGACTCGTCCCTCCTGATAACACGTCCAAAGTACTTGAGATGAAGTCTCACTGTCCTCGCTTCCAAGGAGCCCTCTGGTTGTACTTCTTCCAAGAGAGACTTGTTCATAATCGATGGTGTATTCACTATTCTTCACAAACACCATAATTCAAGTGCATGAATTCTTATTCGGTCTTCCTTGTTCACTGCCTTGCATTCACATGCATATGAGGTGATTGAAAATATAAATTGGGTCAGGCGTGCCTTAGTCCTCAAAGTGACGTCTTTGCTTTTGAACACTTTAGAAAGGTCTTTTGCAGCAGATTTGCCCAGTGCAATACGTTGTACGATTTCCATGGGTGTTGATTGTGGATCTCAGTAAAATGAAATCCTTGACAACTTCAATCTTTTCTCCATTTACCATGATGTTGCTTAGTGGTCCAGTTGTGACGATTTTTGTTTTCTTTATGTTGAGGTATAACCCATACTGAAGGCTGTAGTCTTTGATCTTCATTAGTAAGTGTTTCAAGTCCTTTTCACTTTCAGCAAGCAAGGTTGTGTCATCTGCATATCACAGATTCTTAAAGAGTCTTCCTCCAATCCTGATGCCACGTTCTTCTTCATATAGTCCAGCTTCTAGGGTTATTTGTTCAGCATACAGATTGAATAAATATGAAATGATACAACCCTGAGGCATACCTTTCCAGATTTTAAACCATGCAGTATCCCCTTGTTTTGTTTGAACAACTGCCTCTTCGTCTATGTACAAGTTGAACTTGAGCACAATTAAGTGTTCTGGAATTCCCATTCTTCACGATGTTATCCATAATTTGTTAAGGTCCACCCAATTGAATGCCCTTGCAAAGTCAATAAAACACAGATAAATAGATTTCTGGTATTCTCTGCTTTCAGCCAAGATCTGTCTGACATCAGTAATGATATTCCTTGTTTAACGTCCTCTTCTGAACCTGTCTTGAACTTCTGGCAGTTCCCTCTCGATGTACTGCTGCAACTGCTTTTGATGATCTTCAGTAAAATTTTACTTTAGTGTGATATTAATGATATTATACAATAATTTACAAGTTCTATTGGATCAACTTTATTTGGAATGGGCAGAAATATGGGTTGCTTCCAGTCAGTTGGCCAGGTAGCTGTTTTCAAAATTTCTTGGCATAAATGAGTGAGGGCTTTCAATGTTGTATTCATTTGTTGAAACATCTCAACTGGTATTTCATCAATTCCTGGAGCTTTGTTTTTCACCAATGACATCAGTGCAACTTGGATTTCTTCCTTCATTATCTCTTGAAATGGTTGAACATCAATCAGTTATTTTTGGGACAGTAACTCTGTGGATTCCTTCTATCTTCTTTTGATGCTTCCTGCATTGTTTAATATTTAGCCCATAGAATCCTTCAGTATTGCAACACTAGGTTTAAATTTTTTCTTCAGTTCTCTCAGCTTAAGAAATGCTGAGTATGTACTTCCCTTTTGGTTTTCTAACTCCAGGTCTTTGAGCATTTCCTTATAACACTTTACTTTGTCTTCTCGAGCTACCCTTTGAAATCTTCTGTTCAGCTTTTTAAGTGATACTTTTTCCTTTCACTTTAGCTACTCTAAGTTCAATTGCAAGTTTCAGAATCTTTTCTGTCATCCTTTTTGGCCTTTTCTTTCTTTTCTGTCATTTAATGACCTTTTGGTTTCTTCCTGTATGATGTACTTGATGTCACCCCACAACTCGTCTGGTTTCGGACATTATAGTGTAATGCATCAAATCTATTCTTGAGATGGTCTCTAAATTCAGCTGGGGTATACTCAAGGTCACATTTTGGCTCTTGTGGACTTGTTTTAATTTTCTTCAGCTTCAGCTTGAACTTGCATATGAGCAATTGATGGTCTGTTACGCACTTGGCCCTGGCCTTGTTCTGACGGATGATATTGAGCTTTTCCATCATCTCTTTTCACATGTGTAGTTGATTTGATTCCTGTGTTTTCCATCTGGTGAGGTCCAGGTATATAGTCACTGCTTATGTTGTTGAAAAAAAGTATTTGCAATGAATAAGTTGTTGGTCCTGCAAAATTCTATCATGAGATGTTCGGCATCGTTTCTATCGCCAAGGCCATGTTTTCCAACTACTGATCCTTCTTCTTTGTTTCCAGCCTTGACATTCCAATCACCAGTAATTATCACCTTGATTACACAGTTGATCAATTTCAGACTGCAGAAGTTGGTAAAAATCTTCAGTTTCCTCATTTTTGGCATTAGTGGTTGGTGTGCAATTTTGAATAATAGTCTTATTAACTGGTCTTCCTTGTAGGTGTAGGGATATTATCCTATCACTGACACCATTGTACTTCAGCATAGAGCTTGAAATTTTCTTTTTGACCATGAGTGCAACACTATTCCTTTTCAATTTGTCATTCCTGGCATAGTAACCATATGACTATCTGATTCAAAATGGTCAATACCAGTCCATTTCAGCTCACTAATGCCTAGGATATCTATGTTTATGCATTCCATTTCATTTTTGACCACTTGTAATTTTCCTAGATTCATACTTTGTACATTCCACGTTCTGATTATTATGGATATTTGCAGCTGTTTCTTCTCATTTTGAGTCGTGCCACACCAGCAAATGAAGGTCCTGAAAGCTTTACTGCATCCACATCATTAATGTCATCTTTACTTTGAGGAGGCAGCTCTTCCGAGTTGTATTTTGAGTGCTTTTCAACCTGAGGGGCTCATCTTCCAGCAGAATATCAGGCAGTATTCCACTGTTATTCATAAGGTTTTCATGGCCAATTTTTTTTTCCGAAGTAGATCACCAGGTACTTCTTCCTAGTCTGTCTTAGTCTGGAAGCTCTGCTGAAACCTGTCCACCATGGGTGACCCTGCTGGTATTTGAAATACCAGTGCATAACTTCCAGCATCACAGCAACACACAAGCCACCACAGTACAGCAAACTGACAGACACGTGGTTGATCAAAGTCATATTGCTTTAATTTACTATTTGTGTGTGGGGTGGGGAGGGATGAGTTATGTAATCTTTACTTGGTTTTACAGTCAGAATAATGCTTACTTTAGGAGTTACAAAGTCAACATGAGAACTTTATCAATTACTTATCTATTTCAAGTATACATACAAGAAATTGGAAAATAAATGTGGGAAGAATATGAACTAAACAAGTGCTCAACTATTAACCTAAAGGTTGGCAGTTTGAACCCAACCTTCAGTGCTGTGGAAGAAATGTCTGACAATCTGTTTCTGTAAAGATTTACAGCAAGTTTGTGATAAGCAGTCCAGTAAACTATCAGATGAGAAAACCTTATAGAGAAGTCCTACCCTGTATCACATAGGTTTGTCATAGTTGGAAGTGAGTTCACGGCATTTTTATTTATTTTTAATGAACTGAATAAAGGTAAATTCTCCATTTATTATTTGAATACTAAAAACCCTCACTAGTGGAATGCAAAACTGCCCTGGGTTCCCAGGAATTAGTCTTGTTTCAAAATAATTTTTTCTTCCTCAGGGCACAGTTTGCTCTGATAATTCATGGTCCCTGTGATCCTTTTTGGAAAAGACTAGGTAAAAAATAAACAAATAAAACAGCACACACTTGTGATATCATTGCAAAGTAGCTATGTAAGACAAGATTTAAGACAATCTTTCAGGATCTCTGGGTTGATGACTAAAGTTTAAAAATTCAATGAAGAACAGAGATTCTACATGTATTTCATAATGACTCAATCGAGGTCTCTGCTGAGCAGTCCAAGAGGGTTTTTGGTTTTACAAATCGAAAAGCATCATGGAAGACTTCTCATTTCTTTCATTCCCAGAAATCTAATTATCCACTTGCCATTATTAAGTTCTCTTTGGATCAGACCATTATGATTATATGCTGGTCTTGATGTCTATTAGTGGAAAATGTATCCATTTTACTCATTGGCAGTTAAATTATACAACTTGGTCTCTTTCACTCTGGGTTTTTCTTTCCTCATTGACATCAAGGAATCCATTTCCATTGCTGTGTTTTCCAGCACCAATCCATGAACCTCACCACAGTCATTTCAAAGACACAGGTGCTCCCATCCCCAATATAGCTTTCAAATTTTGATGAAGATGGATAAGTGGATTGCACATTGTGAAATCCCATTTATTTACAGAATCCCATTTTATCAAAGTTTTTATTTTGTGCCTCTATAATATATGAAGGGATCATCTTCATTTAATGTACACCTCCACTGAGTTTAATTTTGTGATAAGCATTTCAACAAACTATCAGACAAACCCAAAAATTGCTTGAACTAACACAATGAATCCAGATTTCAAAAAAGTTCAATAAATCCCTAAATTCAGCCTGAGCACTATTATTATTCTTCCTCCTTGGTTGAGTGCCCTTACAGTCTATCTTTCCTATATTTGGCCAACCTAGGAAATTCATGTAGTTCCTTTGGAGTAATATTTTTATCCCTAGATTTTATTTTTTAATTGGGTACCTGTTGCTATCCCTTATCGTAGGTCAGGAAACAGTTAAAATTAAGAGAAACAGTACATGAAGAAAATGGATTTCTTCTTAAAATTAATACCCTCAGTGAAGGGAAGAGCAGCATCTTCGAACAAAAGAGGAATTGTCTTAGCAGTCTAGGAAAAGAAGCTCCCGTAGGGGTTGAGGATCCTAGGCTTTCCTATACATCTGGATCCTCATATAATTTCTGTTCCAATCTTCTCATATTATTCTTATTCCAGTTGTTGATCCAATTCCTGATCAATACTCTAACATTTTATAAAGAGACAAAGTAAACAGTGCATTTATCTAATTTAAAATGCACTTCTTGATTTTAATTCTCTTATCCTGCAATGGAAAGAAATAAGACCTTGACCTTTTTTATATCATTATACAAAGCCCATAGGTTTCAAGTCCTGGAATCAAGCTGAGAATTTAGGGAGTTGAGTTTGCCATTGTCTCTTTACCAGATGTTAAGTGGGCCTTTGGAAGCAGTCACTTCACCTCTCAGTTCTGTTTAATGCCCTTCATTCTTTTCTATGTTGTCTGTAAGGTCCTCCAAATCCTTGCCCTCAGGAGATGTGTCATTTCAAATACTACAGGTGATCATTTAATTAGCTGCCAAATTTTTGTGGGTCAGTGTCTTCCAGAGTCTCAATTCTGAATAATTTCAGGGTTTTGAGGACCTTCTACCTAGGCTACATAAATACCCGATCTTGAGTTTTCCACATTCCCCAAGAATCTAATGTCAATATCCCATTTGTAATATCGATATCTTTGTCAACCAGGGTTCTAGATCATAAACACCAGACAGCAACTCAGTGTTTTAAGAAAAATATAGTTTGTTTGAAAGAGATATGTAGAGTCACATAAATGAGAGGAAGCTGGAAAATGGGCTTGGAAAACAGACAGGAGACAAAGATAGATATAATATGACCAGGCAGCCACTACCACCACTGTTGAACTTCACTGGAACCAGAGGTATCCAGTGATGTAGTATTCACTGTGGGCATTGAAGGTAAATTCTAAACCAAGAAAAAAACATGTACTTGGCTAATCCTAGACCACAAGCTCCACCATGACTTTATAAGAGTAAAGGTCAGATACTTGATAGACACTGAGTGCCACTAAGATTACGATCAAAGGTAGCTCCTTATATATAGGAAAAAGACTGGAAAGATGAAGAAAAGTGGCTAATATCTTTTTATCTTGAATATAATGCTTGTCTGATTGAAATATACTTTTTTGTTGTTGTTGTTGAGGGTATGTGTCTAAGGCTGGGTTCTCTAGAGAAACAAAACCAATAAAGCGTATAAACATATATAGAAAGTCTTATATCAAGGAAACACCTCACCCAATTGTAGAGGCTAGAATGCTCCAGTGCCGTGAATCAAGGTACGCAGCCACAGAAGCTGGCGAATCCAAGGTCGGCAGTTTGGAGAACAGAGCTCCTGCTCACAGGCTGTAAATGTCGATGAATTCCAAGATCAGCAGATAAGCCCACAAGATTTCTCCCGATTCACGTAGCTGCAGAGGCTGGTGAACCCAAGATCAGTAGGTTGGAGAACAAGACTTTTGCTCACAGGCTGTGATGATTGATGAATTCCAAGTTCGGCTGAATGGGCAGTTTGCCACCACAGGCCCTGCCTCTGCTGGTACAACTCAGCAGATTCCATCATAGGGGTGATCACATATCAAATTTCAACAGGGAAGTGATCACAACATTATGCATACAACTGCCAAAACTCTGAGAATCATGGCCTAGCTGAGTTGGCATACAATCTTAACCATCACAGTCCACCCCTTGTCAACTTGGCACCTGTACACATCTTGAGAAACCATACATAATCTCTGAATAAAGACAATTACAAAGTCATATTTGCACCTAACATGATACAACTAATACGTGTGCAACTGAAAATGCACTAGCCCTATTAATATATTTTATAAGTGAAAGAAACAAAAATATTTGATGCAGACATACAAAGCAGAAATTCTCAAAACAACTACAGTCCCCGTTTCTGCAACTGGTCACTTGGCCGTAACTAGTATTTAGAGCTACCTTCTTCCAACACCCATTCCATATTCCCTTTGCCCTCAACAATCACCTCAGCTGATCGTGGTTCTTTGCCTGGTGGGGTGACCGAAACTTTCATTCCTGAAGCGTCTGGGCCATTAGTAGTCATGCTGGAATTGGGCTGCTGTCGTTTTCCATTGGCTTTAATCACAGGACATGGTAGTACTAAGAGATGCCCTAAGGGATCTCCTGCATTCCAGACATACTCTTCTTTACCACCGTCATGTAATATCAATCTGATCTCCTCTTGGTAATCAGGATCAGTATGGTAACTCCTTTATTTGCCTGTTGATCCAGAGGCATAAGTAGCCCAAAGTGGCCAGGTGGCATTCTCAGCTTCCCGTTCAATGGAAATCAGTGATGTGTCTCCCGGTGGAAGCATTTCTCCCTTTGGAACTAAGACCTCTAGACTTGCAGAGCATAAAGTCACAGGGACAGGAAGCAAAAATCTTGTGAGTGGGTCACTAGGGGTAATAGTGAATGGTGCCACTTCCATTTCAACCTGTTAATTTCTGTCTTAGTTATCTAGTGCTGCTATAACAGAAATACCACAAGTGGATGGTTTGACAAAGAGAAATTTATTTTCTCTCAGTCTAGTAGGCTACAAGTCCAAATTCAGGGTGTCAGCTCCAGGGCAAGGCTTTCTCTGTCTGTTAGCTCTGTAGGAAGGTCCTCGTCATCATCAATCTTCCCCTGGAGTAGGAGCTTCTCTGTGCAGGAACCTCGGGTCCAAAGGACATGCTCTGTTCCAGGCACTGCTTTCTTGGTGGTATGAAGTCCCCTCTCTCTGATTACTTCCCTTTCCTTTTATCTCTTGAGAGATAAAAGGTGGTTCAGGCCACACCCCCAGGGAAACTCCCTTTACATTGGATCAGGGATGTGACCTGGGTAAGTGTGGTGTTACAATCCCATCCTAATCCTCTTTAATGTAAAATTACAACCACAAAATGGAGGATAACCACACAATACTGGGAATCATAGCCTAGCCAAATTGATACATGCATTTTTTGGGGAACACAATATCCATGATATTATGTCAGCCCAGCCGTCCTCTTCATCATTTGTCACTGACTTACTCCTCCAGCAGTCTCTGGATGCTCGCTAACCCTCATCCCTGTGCACTATGTTGCAGCCTTGCTCAACTCTTTGAAACTTTCTGAATTCACTTTTATATCATCAGCTCCATGCTTCCTCTCCTGGAAATGCTCTTACCACTCATCTAGCCATAGAACACACATTCAAATACAGCACTACTTCCTCTATGAAAGAGTCTGTGGTTCAAACGGTTAACAGACTTGCTAAATGAAATTTTAGAGGCTCCTGTCCAACCAGAGGCATGTTGGACAAAAGGCTTGGTCTTCTACTTCTGAAAAATCGGCCACTGAAAACCCTGTGGAGCACACAGAGGGTTGCCATGAGTCAGTGCCACCTCGATGGCAACTGGCAAATGGTTTCTGGTTTTCCCCCATGAAAGCTTTCAATATTTCCTATTTCCTACCATATAGAAATAAGTACATGCCCCTTTCAGAAACCACTGTACCCCATAAAGACTCAAATAATTTCACATAAAACAATTGTGATTGTTTCCATGAACAGTCTCTTAAATTGTATGCTCCTTGATACCAAGTAATTTTTTTCTGCTTGATTTTTTTCCCAGTGATTAGCACTGTGTCAACATGTGACAGGTGTTCAACAGATGCTTATAAAGTGAGGAAGAGTAATTAAATTTAGTCAATAGATCTCATAGCCATTTTAGTAATCTTTACATCTCCCAATAAAATAACTTAAAACCTTCCTTTACTCTTAAATTCTAAGCAGTTAATTTCCACCTCTTTTCTCCATTGTGAAAATAAGTTATGAAAAAAGAAAATTATTTAATTTTATCAATAATTAGCACATTTATCCTTTATCCCAATAGCACTTCTCAGTTCTCCTGATTGTAACAACTCTTTGGAGCTGAATATCCCAATTAATCACCTCCCTACAGACGGATTTTATTTCCTAAGTATGTCTACTTTTTAAAACTTTTAGATAAAAATCACCTTTGCATAGGTACTTTTTGTATTTTCCTCAATAATTTAAGATATACTAGAGCAAAACAGATTTAACTAAAAATATTGCTTGTAGTAGTTTTCTCACCAGAGGATAGGTGAAATTAAAATTTAAAAAAGACAGCTAAAGAGTTGAAGCAATAAAATGCTCAATACTGACTTCAACTACACAAAGAATTTCAGTGCAAGCTGGAATGTAATAGTTATACAGCACTCTGGAGTCAGATACCTAACTAGCCTTTGAGAGCTTGAGTGATTAAATGAATCGTCTTCATTGGTAATATAGGATCATGATGACACTTATGACATCAGGCTGCTTTGAAGATTAAGTGAAATGCAACATATAAAACATTTAGAACATAGACCATCATCAATGGTTGGATTTTATTATCACTACTGTCAGGAGAAAATGGAAGACAAAAATTTGGAAGACAGCTACCTGGCCAGCCAACTGGAAGAGATTCATATTTGTGCCCATTCCAAAGAAAGATGATCCAATGGAATGTGGAAATTATCCAACAGTATCAGTAACTGTGATGGTTAAGATTGTGTGTCAGCTTCTGGAGGCCATGATTCTCGGTGTTTTGGCAGTTGCATGTATAATGTTGTGATCATTTCTCTGTTGAAATTTGATATGTGATCACCACCATAATTGAATCTGCTGAGTGGTACTGGTGAGGGAGGGGCTTGTGGCAGCTCGCCACCACTTCAGTATTCATCCCTCTGCCCTCTGCTGCCTACTTCCTTCCTGCTCACCTTGGAAGGCTTGTGGCTTGTCCTGGATCCTGAAGCTGCCTCTTGTTCATCTGACCTCCAGTTCTTCGTACTTGAGCTAGCAGCTTACCTGCCAGTCTTGGGTTCACCAGCCCCTGCAGCTACATGAATCATGAGAAACCTTGAAGTCTTAATTGCTAATCTTGGGATTCATCAACCTTCACAGACTGTGAGCAAGAGCCCTGCTCCCCGACCAGCCAATCTTGGGTTCATCAGCCCCTGTGGCTACATGCATCAGGAGAAGCCTCTATCTTGATCCATGGACTTTCAACATTCTAGCCTCTACAATCACTTGAGCTGTTTCCTTGATATAAATCTCTATGTGTATATCTATATTTATATGCTTTACTGGTTTTCTCTAGAGAACTCAGCCTAAGACATTTGGTACAGAGGGTGGTTCTAGAGAAACAAAATTGTAAGGATGAGTTTTCTAAATTGGTTCTCAAGTCTGGTTTATCTTAAAGGTGTTGATGACTCTGCTTCCAGTAGTAAAGAGGGCACTGCTAATCCGTGGTGTGAGGTAGCAATTCAAATATGCAAAATATCACCACCAATAATAGATCAGGTATTGGTGAAAGGTGAGACTCTGGGTGACTGCATATGTGATACCTTTCTACAGTTTTGTCATAATGAGAAGTGTAAGGAAGATGGTTGGTTGGTCCTACTTTCACTAGACAAACTGGTGAAAAAAAGAGATGTGCTCAGGGCTTCAGAGTCAAAGCTCAAGCACTGCATAAATAACCCCAAATCTTCCACTTTTGCTTTGAAAGAAAAACTTATTTCTTGTAGTAACAGAGCTGATATTGCTGAAAAGCAAAACCAGAGTCTTATTGTAACAATGGCTGAATTACACCACCAGCTCAATTGCCAACCTCTAGAGGGAAGAAATGGGATCCTGAAACTTGGGATGGGGACTTATGGGCAGATAATCCGGAAGCTGGAGGCACTGAGCCCCTAAATTTAGTTGAATCACTCCTGCCAGCAGAACCATTCCCATCTGAAGACATTACCTCATGTTTGTCTCCTGTACCACCCTGCCCAGAAAAACCATTAGCCCCTCCACTCTTATCTAATGAGATTAGCCCTAGCCCAGCTGCCTCTAAAGAGCCCTTGCCTGAGTCATTGCCTGGGACATTGCCTGAGGCAGATGCTTTAAAAGACAATGATGAATGTTCTCAAAACAATTACACACTACCAATTTTTGCTTCTAGACCTATAACTAGACTTAAGTCCCAGCAAGACCCAAAAGGGGAAGTACAAAGTGTGGCTCAGGAGGAGGTACACTACACTTCAAAAGAACTGTTTGAGTTTTCTAATATGTACAAACAGAAACCTGGGGAATATGTGTGGGAATGGCTTTAAAGGGTGTGGGATAATGGTGCAAGGAACATAAAGATGGGATCGGTCTGAGTTTATTGATATGGGTCCACTAAGTACAGATTGTTCATTCAATGTTTCAGCTCGAGAAGTTAGGAAAGGATCTAATAGTTTATTTGGTTGGGTTGCTGAAGCATGGATTACATGGTGGCCTACACTAAATCAAGTTGAATTACCAGACCTGCCTTGGTACACTGTAGAAGAAGATATCTAAAGGCTTAGGGAAATTGACATGCTAGAGTGGATTTATCAAGTTAAACCCGCAGACCCACACGTGGAATGCCCAGAGGACACATCTTTTACCACAACTGTGAGGAACAAATTTGTGAAGGGAGCTCTGGCATCCTTGAAGACTGCTGTGATTGCTATTTTATGTAAATCAGATTTGACAGTCAGAACTGTCCTAACTGAATGAAGACAGCTAACTACAATGGGGCTGACTGGACCCCATAGTAGTAGGGGTTAAGTGGTGGCACTCAATCGACAAAGACAAGGTGGGTGTGTTTACAGTAATGGACAGCAGAGTCAAAGCAGTAATGGACAGCAGAGTCAAAGCAGTAATCAGAATAGTATGACTCATATGGACTTATGGCATTGGCTACTTAGTCATAGTGTCTCTGGGAATGCAATAGATAAGAAATCTACTAAATATTTACTTCATCTGTACAAATGGTTGAACTCTAGGTGAGGTGAATAGCAGTCTAACTCGATTGCCAGAATAGAGAGTCACAGTCTCTCAATCAATTCCCAGACTTGAACAAGTTTAAAGACCTACTGCCCTTTGAATGAAGGGGAGGCTGGGTCCCCTTTAGGAAGGACTCCAATACACTGCCCGAAATTTTTACTGTTAATATCTCTCCCAGCCTTCCCCAAAGGGATCTATGTCCTTTTATGAGAGTGACTGTCCATTGGAGAAAAGGAAATAATCAGAATTTTGGGGGATAACTGGATACTGGCTCTGAATTGATGTTAATTCTGGGAGACCCAAAACATTACTGTGGCCCACCAGTCAGAGAAGAGGCATATGGAGATCAGGTTATTAATGGAGTCTTGGCTCGTGTCTGTCTCACAGTAGATCCAGTAGGTCCCCAGACCCATCCTGTAGTGATTTTCCCAGTTCCAGAATGCATAATTAGAATAGATATACTCAGCAACTGGCAGAACCCCCACATTGGATCCCTGACAAATGGAGTAAGGGCTATTACAGTATAAAAAACCAAGTGGGAGCCATTAGAACTGACCCTACCTAGGAAAATAGAAAACCAAAAGCAATACTGTATTCTGGAGGAGTTACAGAGATTACTGCCACCATCAGGGACTTAAAGGATGCAGGGGTGATGATTCCCACCACATCCCCATTCAACTCATCTGTTCAAAAAACAGATGGATATTAGAGAATGATAGTAGATTATTGAAAACTTAACCAGGTATTGAACCCAATTGCAGCTGCTGTTCCAGATTTATTTGGCTAATACCTTTTTCTCTATACCTCTTTCAAAGTACCACCAGAAGCTATTTGCTTTCAGCTGGCAAGGCCAGCAATACACTTCCACTTGCTTACCTCAGAGCTAAATCAACTCTCCAGCCCTATGTCATAATTTAGTCTGCAAGGATCTTGATCACCTTTCCCTTCCATAAGACATCACACTGGTCCATTACATTGATGATATCATGCTGATTGGGCCTAGTAAGGATGAAGCGTCAGTGACTCTGGACTTATTGGTAAAAAATTTGTGTGCTAGGGGGTGGGAAATTAATCCTAAAAAATTCAGGCACTTTCCACCTCAGTGAAATTTCTAGGGATCTGGTGATGTGGGGCATGTAGACATATCCTTCTAAAGTGAAGGATAAGTTATTGAATCTGGCTGCTCCTACAACTGAAAAGGAGGCACAATGCCTAATGGGCCTGTTTGGATTTTGGAGGCAACATGTTCCTCATTTGGGTGTGCTTCTTCTGCCTATTTATCAAGTGACTCAGAAAGCTGCTAGTTTTGTGTGGGGCCCAGAACAAGGGAAGGATCTGCAACAGGTTCAGGCTGCTGTGCAAACAGCTCTGCCACTTGGGTCATCTGATCCAGCTGATCCAATGGTGCTTGAAATGTCTGTGGAAGATAGAGACGCTGTTTGGAGTCTTTGGCAGGCCTCTCTATTAGTGAATTATAGCACAAATCCTTAGGATTTTAGAGCAAAGCCCTGCCATCCTCTGCAGATAACTACTCTCCTTTTGAGAAACAGCTTTTGTCTTGTTACTGGGCCTTAGTAGAGACTGAATGCTTAACCACGGGACACCAAGTCACCATGTGGCCTGAGCTGCCCATCATGAACTGGGTGTTGTCTGACCCACAGAGTCGTAGAGTTGGACATGCACAGCAGCATTCCATCATTAAATGGAAGTGGTATATATGAAATCAGACCCAAGCAGGACCTGAAGACACAAGTAAGCTGCATGAGGAAGTTGCCCAAATGCCCATGGTCTCCACTCCTGTCACATTACCTTCCATCTCCCTGTCTGCACTTATGGCCTCATGGGGAATTCCTTATGATCAGACGACTGAAGAGAAAACTCATGCCTGGTTTACAGAGAGTTCTGTACAATATGCAGACACCATTCAAAAGTGGACATCAACAGCACTACAGCCCCTTTCTGGGACCTCCCTGAAGGACAATGGTGAAGGAAAATCCTCCCAGTGGGCAAAACTTCAAGCAGTACACCTGGTTGTTCACTTTACTTGGAAAAATGACCAGATGTGTGATTTTATACTGATTCATGGGCTGTGGCCAATGGGTGCCTGGATAGTCAGGGACTTGTAAGGAATATGATTGGAAAATTAGAGACAAGGATTTATGGGGAAGAGATATGTGGATAGACCTCTCTGAATGGGCCAAAGAAGTGAAGATATTTGTATCTCATGTGAATACTCACCAAAGGGTGACCTCAGTAGAGGATGAATTAAACAATCAAGTGGATAGTATGATGCGTTCTGTGGAAACCAGTCATCCTCTTTCTGAAGCTACTTTTGTCATTGCTCAATGAGCTCATGAAGAAAGTGGCCATGGTGGCAGGGATGGATGTTATGCATGGGCCCAGCAACACGGACTTCCACTCACCAAGGCTGACTTCGCTACAGCCACTGCTAAGTGCCCAAACTTCCAGCAGCAGAGACCAACACTGAGTCCCTGATATGGCACCATCCCTCAAGGTGACATCCAGCAACCTGGTGGCAAGTTGATTACATTGGACCATTTCCATCATGGAAAGAGCAATATTTTTTCTTTACTGGAGTAGACACTTACTCTGGATATGGATTTGCCTTCCCTGCACACAATGCTTCTGCCAAAACTACCATCCGTAGACTTACAGAATGTCTTATCCACCATCATGGTATCCCACACAGCAATGCCACTGATAAAGGGACTCACTTCACAGCAAATGAAATCTGGAAGTGGGCCCATGCTCATGGAATTCACTGGTCTTACCATGTTCCCTAGCATCCTGAAACAGCTGGCTTGATAGAACAATGGAATGTCCTTATAAAGATACAATTACTGCTCCAACTAGGTGATAATACCTTGCAGGGTTGGGGCAATGTTCTCAAAGAGGCTGTATACCCTCTAAACTAATGTATGGTGCTGTTTCTCCCATAGCCAGGATTCATGGGTCCAGGAATCAAGGGATGGAAATGGGAGTGGCACCACTCACTATTACCCCTAGTGACCTACTCTCAGGATTTTTGCTTCCTGTCCCCACAACCTTATGCTCTGCAGGTCTAGAGGTCTTAGTTCCAAAGGGAGGAATGCTTCCACCGGGAGACACATCACTGATTCCATTGAACTAGATGCTAAGAATACCACCTGGCCGCTTTGGGCTCCTTATGCCTCTGGATCAACAGGCAAAGAAGGGAGTTACCATACTGGCTGGTGTGATTGATCCTGATTACCAAGAGGAAATCAGATTGATATTACATAATGGAGGTAAAGAAGAGTATGTCTGGAATGCAGGAGAACCCTTAGGGTGTCTCTTAGTACTAACATGCCTTGTGATTAAAGCCGATGGAAAACTACAGCAACCCAATTCTGACTTGTCTACTAATGGCCCAGACTCTTCAAGAATGAGGGTTTGGGTCACCCCACCAGGCAAAGAACCATGACCAGCTGAAGTGTTTGCTGAGGGCAAAGGGAATATGGAATGGGTGGTGGATGGAAGAAGGTAGTTCTGAATACCAGTTGCAGCCATGTGACAAGTTACAGAAACGAGGACTGTAATTGTTATGAGTTTTTCTGCTTTGTATGTGTGCATCAAATATTTTTGTTTTCTTAGTTATAAAATATAACATGTAAACAGGGCTAGTGCATTTTCAGTTGTACATGTGTTACTTGTACCATGTTAGGCACAAGTATGACTTTGTAATTGTCTTTATCAGAAAGCATGTATGGTTTGGTGAGATGTGTACATTTGCCAAGTTGACAAGGGGTGGACTATGATAGTTAAAATTTTTTGTCATCTTGGTTGGGCCATGATTCTCAGTGTTTTGGCAGTTGCATGTTTAATGTTGTGATCACTTCCCTGTTGAATTTGGATATGTG
The DNA here is from genome assembly GCA_030035585.1 of Dugong dugon. NCBI lineage: Eukaryota > Metazoa > Chordata > Mammalia > Sirenia > Dugongidae > Dugong > Dugong dugon. Next base: position 52,189,148 of record CM057465.1, read on the forward strand.
ATCACCCCCATGATGGAATCTGCTAAGTGGTACCAGTGGGTCAGGGCCTGTGGCTGCTCACCAGCCTTCATCTCTCTGCCTTCTGCCACCTACTTCCCTCCTGTTCACCTTACCAAGGCTTTTGGCTTGTTCTGGATCCTGCAGCTGCCTCTTGTTTGTCTGGCCTCCGGGTCTTGGGACTTGAGCTAACAGCTAACCTGTCAGTCTTGGGTTCACCTGCAGCTCCATGAATCAGGAGAAGCTTTTCAGTTTTGCCTGCAGATCTTGGGATTCATCAGCCTTCACAGCCTGTGAGCAAGAATCCTGCTCTCTGACCTGCCAATCTTGGGTTCAATAGCTCCTGTGGCCATGTGAATCAGGAGAAGCCTCTATCCTGATCCACGGACAATCGCATGGGCTGTTTCATTGATATAAATCTCTCTTTCTCTCTGTATATATTTATATGCTTTAATGGTTTTGCTTCTCTAGAGAGCCCAGCCTAAGACAGTATCGCATGTAATTAAAATTTTCCTGAAGATCGTTCAAAAGCGGTTGCAGCAGTACATCGACAGGGAATTGTCAGAAATTCAAGCCGAATTCAAAAGAAGATGTGGAACGAGGGATATCATTGCTGATGTCAGATGGATCTTGGCTGAAATCAGTGAATACCAGAAAAATGTTTACTTGTGTTTTACTGACTATGCAAAGACATTCAGTTGTGTGGATCATAACAAGTTATGGATAACATTGCAAAGAATGGGAATTCCAGAACACTTAATTGTGTTAACCGATCAAGAAGCAGTCATTTGAACAGAAGTTGTGTGTGATTTAAAGTCAGGAAAGGTGTGTGTCAGGGTTGTATTAACCACATTTATTCATTCTATATGCGAAGCAAATAATCTGAGAAGCTAGAGTTTATGAAGAAGAACGAAAGTAGCGTCAGGATTGGAGGAAGACTCATTAATAACCTCTAAAATGCAAATGACACAACCTTTCTTGCTGAAAGTAAAGAGGAGATGAAGCACTTACCGATGAAGATCAAAGACTACAGCCTTCAGTATGGGTTACACCATAGAATAAAAAAAAAAAAAAAAAACCCTCACAATTGGATCAACATCATGATAAATGGAGAAAATATTTTAGTTTTCAAGAATTTCATTTTCCTTGGGTCCATAATCAACGCCCATGGAAGCAGCAGTCAGGAAATCAAATGACCTATTGCATTGGATAAATCTGCTGCAAAAGGCCTTTTTAAAATGTTAAAAAGCAAAGATGTCACTTTGAAGATTAAAGTGCACCTGACCTAAGCCATGGTATTTTCAATCACTTCGTATAAATGGGAAAGCTGGACAATGTATAAGGAAAGCCAAAGAAGAATTGATACCTTTGAATGATGGTGTTAGCAAAGAATACTGAATATACCATGGACTGCCAGAATAAGGAACAAATCTGTCTTGGAGGAACTACAACCAGAATGCTCCTTAGAAGGGAAGATGATGACACTTTGTTTCAAGTACTTTGGACATGTTATCAGAAGGGATCAATCCCTGGAGAAGGACATCATGCATGATACAGGGTCAGCGAAAAAGAGGAAGACCTTTAACAAGATGGACTGACATAGTGGCTCAAGTATAACAACAATTGTGAGGATGGCGCAGGACTGGGCAGTGATTCATCCTGTTGTATATAGGGTTGCCATGAGTCGGAACTAACTTGACAGCACCTAACAACAACAACAGCTGTCGGAAGGAATAAGAAAGGTAGAATGCTAGGAGAAGAAGGAGGTCCAACTGGAGTTGGAATAAAACACTGATTCATGAAATAGCCATCAAAATACACGTTAACGAAAACAGGAATCTGGCATTTTATTTTATTTTTTTTTAATTAAGCCTGATCTTAGACGTGACTGTGTTAATTATCTATATAAGGCTCTTCACTTGTTTTGTTTTGTTTTCAATCATTCCTTTTCCTCATGCCCCTTCTCTTGGTCAAGACTTTCAATGTATTCAGTGTACATATTTTTGTTTGTATATGCTCTTGTAAAATGTGTATTGTTTTGTATGCATGAATTTTTAATTTACGTAAATTCTGTTGATTATATTTCAATGTTTATTATTTTGTCAACCGGTAATTTATTTTTATGATTCAACCTTGCAATGTGTACATCTAGTTCATTACTTCCTACTGAGAACCTAACTTTTTATTTGAGGGATATTCTTTCAGAAACAGCTAAGATGTTGTAGAACACCTTTCTTCTTTTAGTTTTCATGTTGAAAGATCTATTCATTCTCCTGAATAGAAGGCACATCCATATTTTCTGTATTTGTAATTCTGGATTAAGACACTGTTTCTTTTTATATTAAAAGGGGTACCTTTCCTAACTGAAGCATTAAGAAAGAAATTATTTAAGAAACTAAAAAAAAAAAAGGAGAAGCTTGGTGCTATTGTATGGCTACAATAGCCAAAAATGCTGAAGAAGTGTAAGAGAAACCTACTTTTCTTTGTGTAATTCTTGACTAAAACCAAACAAAATATGTGTGGTTATTTTATGTCTGGTGCCAGTGTATAGTAATAGAGATTCCAGAAATCACTGTGAATTTTCATTTATTGAATCTGCAGAAAGAAACTGTACTGATGGTAACACAGCCAATCTTTCTCTATTCTGTATCTGCTAAATTAGGGAAGCAGAAACAAACTGATTTAATTTTATTATGAAAGCTCAATCTCATGCCTTTTGTTCTTCATCCAATTTTTTCTGTAAAGAAACTTGCTAGTAGTAGGAAAAAAAAGTCATTAACTTTTTTTTTAATTTAAAAAACATCTCACCATTTATTTTGACCTCTCTGAGGATGAAACTGCTTTCTACAATTGTACATATGGCATAATTTAGTTTTTCTTCGTGGTGAAAATACAAATGAAGTAGTACGTAAATGAACAAAAGAAAAACAGAAAAGTGATCCTGTGTAATTCATAGCTTCAGAAAAAAAAATTCATGACAAATATCTCTCAGTTTTCCATGTTTCAGAAAGTTCAAAGAGAATGAAGATATTGAAATGGTCTATGTTTTTAATGATCTACTATTTTGCTTGTTGCTATCAGTGGGAATTGACTCGATGGCAATGCGTTATCTTGCCCCTAAGTAATTTAAAATTAGATGGTAATAACTCATGGCTTAAATGTACGCTGTTATTTGGTAAAGAAAAACAATGTGAAAGACTATGGTCATCTGAATGGAAAGTACAAATAGCCTTGCTAAGAACTTTGAACACTACAATAGACACAGAAGAGATGGTCTACTCCTGAGTTCATAAAAACTAAATTGGGTGTCAACCTACTTTCCCACGCATTTGCCAGTTAATTATGTCTCTTAAACAATAATTTGTTGTAATAAATGCATTTAAAGTGTCTGTGCCATAATTTGCATTTAAGGTATTACTAAGGAATGAAGTGAAATAAATTTTTGATTGTTTTTATTCTTGTAAAAGGTATATATATATATATATATATATATATATATATATATATATAAAACACAACATTTGCCAATTCAACATTTTTTACATGTAGAATTCAGTGACACCAATTACACTGATCATGTAGTACAATCATAACCAGTATCCATTGCCAAGTTTTCCATGGTGACTGGGTTTTAAAATGCCAGGAAAACATCTTTAAAGGGAAAAAAAAGAAATGTTCATCCTTATTTCTCTCTTCAGGAAATAGAGCTTCTGAGTAAGAATCTTTTACTTTGTTGTTTGGAGTTAGATCCAGACAACTCAGTGAGTGATAAGCATATCCTTCACCCAAGATCTCTGAAAAAGCTGCAGTTTGACTCAATGGACACTGAAGTGGACAAGCTTGTTGTGAAATAATTATATGCCAAAGTTTGAAATATATTTTAGGGTATTAGAAGAGCTTGGTATAAATCCAATCTAATATTATTGCTACATTTTCTAACTTTGAAAGTCACCCATTCAAAACTTTCTTCCCAAATCCAATTTTCTCAGATTTGACTTTTATACTATGATGATCCCCTGGTTGATATCTACTGCATCGTTTTAACTATATCTGGTGGTACAGTGGTTTAAGTGCCTGGCTGCTAACTGAAAGGTTCAGCTCCTTGAATCAATCCACTGGCTCCGAGAGAGAAAAGACCTAGCAATCTACTTCCGTAAAGATTGCAGAGTAGGAGACACTGTGGTGCAGTTCTGCTCTGTCATATATGGCAGCTATGAGTCAGAATTGACTGGATGGCACATTACAAAAACAATTGATTCTGAAGATGTTATTTTTAGAATCCTTAATATTTCTCTGTCCCTCTCCCTCTCTCTGTGTGATGCTAGACCTCAACATAAAGAAAACAAAAATTCTCACAACTGGACAATAAGCAACATCATGATAAACGGAGAAAATATAGATGTTGTCAAGGATTTCATTTTACTTGATCCATAATCAATGCCTGTGGAAGCAGCAGTCAAGTAATCAAACTATGCATTGCATTGAACAAATCTACTGTAAAAGACCTCTTTAAAGTGTTCAAAAGCAAAGATGTCACTTTGAGGACTAAGATGCACGTGACCCAAGTCATGATATTTTTAATTGTCTCATAGGCATGCAAAAGCTGGACAACTTTGAATTATGGCGTTGGCAGAGAATATTGAATATATCATGGATTGCTGGAAGAATGAACGAGTCTGTCTTGGAAGAAATACAGCCAGAGTGTTCTTTGGAAGTAAGGATGGTGAGACTTCATCTCATGTACTTTGGACATGTTATCAGGACGGACCAGTCCCTCGAAAAGGGCATCATGCTTGGTAAAGTAAAGGGTCCACGAACAAGAGGAAGACCCTTCACAAGATAGATTGACACAGTGGCTGCAACAATTGGCTCAAACATAACGATTGTGAGGATGGTACAGGACTGAGCAGTGCTTCGTTCTGTTGTACATAGGGTCACTATGAGTCAGAACTGACTTGATGGCACCTAACAACAACAACAAAGATGGGTTTACATTACTGAACCAGAGGAAAAGAGCAATAATGAATTAAAATTTTATTCAGGCTCACATTCTCAAATTCTGCCTGGGGAAACATTATCAGCTGGGTCACCTGAGGTAACACAGTATCAAATGAATAATTAAAAGCCCTTGAAACAGTCTGCACTATAGGACAGTGTAAAACTGCCCCATAGGGCTTCCAACGCTGTAAATCTTTATAGAAGCAGACCGCCACATCTTTCTCCCACAGAGTGGCTGGTGGGATTGAACTGCTGACCTTTCAGTTAGTAACTCGGCGCTTTAACCACTGCATCACCAGGGCTAGTTTGAAATAGTCTATGCTCAGTGAAATAGAATGTATTGCTTTAACAAAGGATTGATAGTACATTTTCAAACGCTAGCCTTCTTTTGCCTCCATAAACTGCAAGATATTTTCTTCACATCTAGCTGAAATTTTGCAGTGAGCTCAAACATTTTGTTTATAAACAGTTTTGCATCAAAAATGTAATTATTGTTGTTATTTTCACACTTGCATAGGTTTCATTAGAGTCAAAGTCATTCTGACATATACTTAGAATTCTCCTAAAGAAAATTAAGTTAAAGGGAAAAAAAGCAACTGGCAAAAATTGAACAAATATACACATTTTATAGAAAAGAATTCTTGTAAAGTAAAGCAAAGCTGTTGGAATCTAAAGTGACTTGGCAAGGAGTAATTGCAACAAAGCGTTTTTTGACTTGCTAGAAATTTAGAAGGAACTGGCTATATAATCCACTATACATTTCACAAATTTCTCCCAGGCCAAGTAACTTAACTCCAGATAGTATTTTCAAAGGACAATAAATATTTTTACTGTTAAGTTTATTTAGAACTGTGATAAATCCTTTAACCCTTTGGCTATGTAAGTGGAAAACTCACTCCCTACACTCATTTTCAGGATTTTGGCTCATATTCATAAGTTTTACCTAAGAATATGTGAATTTTTTGACTTTACAAGTCATCTAATGGCCAACAAAGCAAATTATTTTTAACATAGTCACAATATGAATTTCAGCGAAAGTGGCTAAAATTAATTTGAAACATATACCTTATCCTTTTCTAAATACTTAGGAGACCAGGGCAATTGTTTAAATCCATGTATAAAAAACAATATATTAGAAATAATTTGGATTACAAATAATCTCAAAAGATAAAATGAAGCCAATTGTTAAATGGATTCCTTCTGAACTCTCTCAATATCTTTTCAATCCTCTTACCTCTGGGATTCTTACATTTTAGAGTATCTGAGAATCATCCAAGGAACTACTTAAAATTTCACATTCCTAAGCCCTGGTTTCAGAGGTTCTGACTTTGTAGGTTTGAGAAGGGGCCCAGGAATCTGCACTTTTATTAAGGATCCATGGTGATGCTGATTCAGATTGTCCAAGGATAGAACTCTGAGAAAATTTGGTGTGTAGTTTTTATTACATTGAGATTTCTGATCTCAACCATTTTCTTTTCCCTCAAGCTTCCTAGGGTGGTAGTATTCAAAGGTGTTCATTCTGCTATATTATAATTTGTTAGTAAGGGGTCACTTAAGCTTAATGTGGGGAAAAGGGCATAGAATTTCCCCCGTCACCTCTAAAATACTGCCTTGCTGTCCTTTTAATTTTAAAAATTTCCATAGACTGAGAAGAGAGAGGAAAAATGAAGAAACCTCGAATTTACACTGCTGCCAACTGGCTGCTGTGCCAAAGTGGAGACTGTAACAAAAAACTGGCATCATCTTCTTGCTATTTTCACCAGATGGAATCTATTGTATCAAGCCATTAAAAAAACCCTTGGGTTAGGTGGAGTGTGGTGAAGACAAATTGTCAGCTCTAATGTTGACAGGATCTTTATTTCTAGTCACTGCTTCTATCTCCTGGGGAACTTATAAACACCTTTACAGAGGTTATTAATTAATCTTTATCATTATTCTATCTTGCTTGCTTATTTCTTTGTTTGCATGAGCTTATTTCCTGGGCATAGAGAAAGGAAACATTAATCTTTTCCCAACTGGCCTAGCACAGCAGACACTTTAGCACTTTTATTTATTTTGCAATTTGACTTCAATTGCAGGTGGGAAGCCACTTTGTGTCCCCCAAACCTACACACTTCTTGGGAAAATTGTCATTCTCAGCAACCATTTGAATAAATGGAGAAGATACACAACTCTCCCAGAGGACTCATATTCTGAATGAGTCTATAAGAACTACATAAACAATCCTAGTATGAGACAGAAAGGGGAAAGTGGCATGAGACACAAGTAAATGGCCATAGAGTTAAGAAAAGTGAGAAAGAGAAAGAAACACAAGAAAAGAAGCAGTGATTTCATTTCATGATGGGAAAAAACAATGACTTTATAAAAAAATGACATTTAAATTCTCCCTAAAGCATTTGAACATAATGTGGGAAAGCGCAGTAGTAGTGAGTGGAAAGACTAGTGAGTTAGACTTATTGTTGATGAACACGTCAACAGATACTGTATTTGGTCCATCAGTGTTTATTCAGGTAGAGGTTCTCTAGGATATGAAAGAAGTTTTATTGCGTTGAAGGGAGCTAGAGAGCATTTAAAAAACAAAACAAAAATGGTTTACATTGAGCATATCAGAAGTCTGTTATAAAAGACAAACTCTCCATTTCTTTTTAAAATTTTGGATCAGGTGATGATGAGGACTCCGTTCTTGGCTGTAGTAGGTTTCTTCATGAAATAAAGCTCAAACTTTATCTTTGTCAATATAGTCTATCTTGATTAAAAAATGTATTTTATTTATTATACCCGAGAACAGTTAGACCTGTGTCAACTCTCAAAACTTAAGCAGATGGTTCATATATATATATTTGGCATTTCTATTAAATGTTTACTGCTATATTTTATACATTCTAGGAATATTCTGCAAGGATCTGATCCATGAGGAGAAGGGGGAGGGCTAGGGTAGAGAATGAGGACACGTTACTAAGAAATTAAAGATTTCAGTTCAAAAGGAGTGGAGTAAGGATAAGAAACCCCTTCATAACAGAGAAAAAAAAAAAAAACTGCCAGAAACTATGAGCACTTGGTACCATATAAAAATATTTCTCTTACCTAATCATTTAGGACGCTGAGTGACAAAGTTTTTTTTACTCTGTAATAAAAATGTAAGGCAAGCCAGTCTAGTCTCAAAAAAAAAAGGTTTTTAGTAGAGAGTTTTGCAGGTGTTACATTTCTCGCTTCTTTAGTTTAACTTTTGGGAAAGGGACAGGTGTAACTTGGTAATACTTTAATGTCACAATTTATTGATCCTTTTGAGGTCCCTGTGAAAAAGGAAAAACTGGCTACAGAGGATCTTTCCCTAAAAAAAGGAAATAAAAAAGTGCTCATAATTTTCTAGAATCTGTGCATACTTAATTTATACTAATAGTGAACTCCCATCACTTGTCTGTCAACTTGTTTACTGTGGTGTCTTGCATATTGCTGTGACACTGGAAGCTATGGCACTAGTATTTCAAACACCAGCAGGGTCACCCATGGTGGACAGGTTTCAGCAGAGCTTCCAGACTAAGACAGACTAAGAAGAAGGACCTGGCAAACTAAATTTAAAAAAAAAAAGCCAGTGAAAACCTTATGAAAAGCAACAGGACATTGTCTGATATAGTGCCAGAAGATGAGCCCCTCAGGTTGGAAGGCACTCAAAATACAACTGGGGAAAATCCACTTTCTCAAAGGAGAGTCAACATTAATGATGTGGATACAGTTGAGCTTTCAGAATCTTCATTTCCTGATGTGGCATGATCAAAATGATAAGAAACAGCTTCAAACATCTCTTAAAAATCAGAATGTGGAATATATAAAGTATGAATCTAGGAAGATTGGAATCCATTAAAAATGAAATGAAACCCATAAAAATTGATATCTTAGGCATTAGTGAGCTGAAATGAACTGGTATTGGACATTTTTAGTCAGACCAACATATAGTCTACTATGCTAGGAATGACAAATTGAAGAGGAATGGTGTCACATTCATCATCAAAAAGAACATTTCAGGATGTATCCTGAAGTAAAACGCGGTCAGTGATAGGATAATATCCATATGCCTACAAGGAAGACCAGTTAATAAGACTGTTATTCAAATTTACACACTAAACATTAGTGCCAAAGATGAAGAAATTGAAGACATTTACCAACTTCTAAAGTCTGAAATTGATCAAACATGCAATCAACATGCACTGGTAATTACTGGTGATTGGAATATGAAAGCTGGAAACAAAGAAGCCTCAGTAGTTGGAAAATATGGCTTTGGTGATAGAAATGATGCCAGAGGTTGCATGATAGAATTTTGCAAGACCAATGACTTATCCACTGTAAATACCTTTTCAACAACTGAAATGGAGACTATACACATGGACATCACCCAATGGAATACACAGGAGTCAAACTGACTACATCTGTGGAAAGAGATGATGGAAAAGCTCAATATTGTCAGTCAGAACAAGGCCAGGAGCCAACTGCGGTACAGACCATTAATAGCTCATATGCAAATTCAAGTTCAAATTGAAGAAAATTAAAAGAAGTTCATGAGAGCAAAAGTATGACCTTGGGTATATCCAACCTAAATTTATAGACCATCTCAAGAATAGATTTGAAGCATTGAACACTAATGACTGAAGACCAGACCAGTAGTGAGATGGTGAGATGACATCAAGGACATCATACATGAAGAAAGCAAGAGGTCATTAAAAAGACAGGAAAGAAAGAAAAGACTAAAGTGGATCTCAGAAGAGACTCTGAGGGAGGCAGAGCTAACATGTCACCCTAAAGAGACGCATCATGCCATCCCTCTGCAGCAAAGACACAAAAAAGTAAGTAAAACAAATGCAAATGTCAATATTGGAACCCCAAGCACCAAATGAAGCAATAAAGTATTAGAGCAAACACCAGATGGAGAGGAAACTCAAGGAAAATAGAGAACAAGGAGAGATATGAAGTGGAAGTCCTCTGCCAACTAATACAGCACAGTGTCACCATCCTGGAGCACAACCAGCAATGATCCTGGACAGACAGTTATGGGGAGGCAACTTCATGGAACTCCCAACAGGAAACAGAGCACCTGGTAACCAGGAAAACTTTCCCACCCCTCATCCTTTTGCCTAATATGACACCCCTGCCTGCCAGCTCCTGCCATGCCATTTTTCCCCCTTTATTCCTTTTCTTTCTCCCTCTCATCTAGCCCCGTACACCACACCTACTCTTTCCAAATGGGTTAGGCTGTGCTGCTTGGCTAGAGAGCTACAAGCCTGCTGTCACCACGGATCTCTCATGCCCCCATCTACCAGCTCCTGCTATGCCATCTTTTTTCCCCTTCCTTCCTCTTCTGTCTCCCTTACACCTAGCCCTGTACCCCACTTCTAACCCTTCCTGCCAGACCATGCCACACTGCCTTGGCTAGAGAGCCATTGACGGGCTGCCAGCTTGGGTCTGTCCCACTCCCACCCACTGGCTCCTGCTGTGCCACCAAGTAATAAAAGACTGGTTCAAATTTAGGAAGACAAGGGTAAATTTCAGGGCAACTACAAAGAAAGTTAACAAACCTAGTCATCAGAATAAAAAAGAAGAAAAACATAAATTTAAAGTAAACACAAAATCTATAATAATGAAAGGAAAAAAAGAAAAGAAAAGAAAACCCACAGACAAAAGGAACTCGGCACAGGAAAGTAAGAGTAAAAAAGAAAGTATCAGTACCACCAAAAAAAAAAAAAAAGTACAGCAATATGACAACAATAAACTCACACCTATCGATAACCGCACTGAATATAAATGGCTTAGGTGCACCTATAAAGAGACAGAGAGTGGCAAAATAGAAGAGATACACCTTAGACACAAAGTCATAGATATATTAAAAATCAAAGGATGGAAAAAACAATATTAAGCCAACAGTAACCAAAAAAGGGCAGAAATGGCAATACTAATCTCAGATAAAATAGACTTAAAGGCAAAATCAAGCATAAAAGAAAAAGAAGGACATTATATAATGATTAAAGGGACAATCCACCATGAGGACATAACCATAGTAAATATCTATGCACCTAACAATGGAGCTCCAAAATACATAAAACAAACTCTAACAGTACTGAAAAGAAAAATTGACATTTCCATCATAATAGTGGGAGATTTCAACATACAACTCTCTGTAAAGGACTGAACATCTAGAAAGAAACTCAGCAAAGATACAGAAGATCTAAAGTCTAAAATCAACCAACTTGACCTCATAGACATATATAGAACACTCCACCCAATGGCAGCAAAGTATACATTATTTTCCAATGCACATAGAACATTGTCCAGAACAAAGCACATCTTAGGCCACAAAGCAACACTGAATAAAATCCAAAATATTGAAACAAAGCATTCTGTCTGATCACAACACCATAAAAGTAGAAATCAATAGCAAGAAGAGCAAGGGAAAAAAAATCAAATACATGGAAACTGAATAGTATCTTGATTAAAAACAACTGAGTAATAGAAGAAATCAAACATGGAATAAAAAAAATTCTAGAATTAAATAAGAATGAAAACACATCATACCAAAACCTTTGGGACACAGCAAACATAGTGTTCAGAGGTCAATTTATAGCAATAAATGCACACATCAAAAAAAGAAGAATGGGTCAAAATAAAAATGTTAGCCTTAAGACTCAAACAGATAGTAAGAGAGCAGCAAAAGAAGGTCACAGGCACCAGAAGAAAGGAAATATAAAGATTACAGCACAAAAAAATGTAATAGAGAACAGAAAAACAATAGAAAGAATCAACAAGACCAAAAGATTTTTTTTTTAAAGATCAACAAAATTGACCAACCATTGGCCAAACTGACAAAAGAAAAACAGGAGAGGAAGCATATAATCCAAGTAAGAAATGAGATGGGGTACATTACAACAAACTCAAATGAAATAAAAAGGACCATAACAGAATACTATGAAAAATTGTACTCCAATAAATTTGAGAACCTTGAGGAAATGGACAAATTTCTAGAAACACACTAACACAAGCTGAGATATAAAATCTGAACAGACCCATAGCAAGAGAAAAGATTTAAGAGGTAATTAAAAAGAAAAAAAACTCACAACAACAACAGCAACAAAAACCCTGGCCCAGATGGCTTCACTGGAGAATTCTACCAAATATTCAGAGAAGAGCTCATCACAATATTTCTCAAACTATTTCAGAACATAGAAAAGGAAGGAATACTCTCGAAGTCATTCTATGAAGTCCATATATCCCTGATACCAAAGCCAGGCAAAGACACCACAAGAAAACAAAATTACAGACCAATATCTCTCACTAGTGTAGATGAAAATATTTTCAACAAAATTCTAGCCAATAGAATTTAGCATCATATCAAAAAAAAAAATACACCACGGCCAAGTGGAATTCATACCAGGCATGCAAGTATGGTTCCGCGTTAGAAAATTAATCAACGTAATCCGCCACATAAATAGAACAAAAAAAAAAAATGACATCATCATCTCAATTGACATAGAAAAGGCATTTGATAAAGAACAACACCCATTCCTGATAAAAACTCTCAATAAAATAAGAATAGAAGGGAAATTGTTCAACAGGGTCACTAATGAATCAGAATCAACTCAATGACAACAGGTTTTTGTCAGTTATACAAAACCAACAGCCAACATCATTCTCAATGGAGGGATGATGATAACATTCCTCCTGAGAATGGGAAGAAGACAAGGATGCCTTTTATAGCACTCCTATTTAACATTGTGCTGGAAGTCCTCGCTAGAGTAATAAGGTAAGAAAAAGAAAAAAAGGACACCCAAATTGGAAAGGAAGAAGAAAAACTGGCCCTATTCGCAGATGATATGATCCCATACACAGAAAATCCCAAAGATTCCACAGGAAAAGTACTGGAACAATTATGCACTGCTGGTGGGAATGTAAAAATGGTACACCCACTATGGAAAATGACACGGCACCTCCTTAAAAAGCTAGAAATAGAAATACTATTCAATCCAGCAATTCCACCCCTACGAATATATCCTAGAGAAATAAAAGCAGCCACATGAATAGACATATGTATACCCATGTTCACTGCAGCGTTATTCACAATAGCAAAAAGATAGAAACAACCTAAGTGCCCATAAACAGATGAACGGATAAAAAAATTATGGTGCACATACACAATGGAATACTATAAAATGATAAAGAACAATGGTGAATCCGGGAAACATCTCACAACCTGTATGAATCTGGAGGGCATTATGCTGAGTGAAATAAGTCTGTCACAAAAGGACAAATATTGTATGAGACCACTATTATAAAATCCAAGAAAAGTTTACACAGAAAAAAAAAAATGATGGTTACAAAAGAGGAGACGGTTGGGGAGGGGAAATGACTGATTAGATAGTAGACAAGTTAACTTTGGTGACGGGAAAGACAACACACAATTTAGGGCAAGGCAGCACAACTTAACCAGGGTAAAGTCATAGGAGCTTCCTAGACACATCCAGACACCTTCAGGGACACAGTTTTTGGCACTGAGGGTTGGGGATCATGGTCTCCAGGGACATCTAGGTCATAACATAATTCATAAAGAAAATGTTCTACACCCTACTTTAGTGAGTAACTTCTAGGATCTTCAAAGCTTGCAAATAGTAATCTAAGACACATCTATTGCCCCATCATGTTCAGAGCAAAGGAGAATGAAGAGAACCAAAAACACAAGGAAAATATTAGTCCAAAGGTAATGGACCACCCGAATCACACCCTCCACTAGCCTGAGCCCAGAAGAACTAGATGGTGCCTGGCTACCATCACTTACTGATCTGGCGGGGATTACAATAGAAGGTCCCAGACAGAGTGGGAGAGAATTGTATAATAAAATTCAAATTAAGACAAACAAACAAACAAAAAAGACCAGACTTACTGGTCTGACAGAGACTGGAGGAATTCACTGAGACTATGGCCCCCCCAAACCCTGCTAACACAGAACTGAAGCCACTCTCGAAGTCCACCTTTCAGCCAAAGATTAAACAGGCCTAAAAAACAAACAATAACACAAGCGAGGAAAGTGCTTCTTAGTTCAATCAAGTATACAAGACCAAACAGACAACACCTGCCCAAAAGGAAAGACAAGAAGACAGGAAGTGACAGGAAAGCTGGATGAATGGACTAGAGGAACCCAGAGAGGAAAGACAAACAGGGAAAGTGCTGGCACATAGTGGGGATTGAAACCAATGTCATAAAACAATTTGTGAATAAATTTTTTAATGAAAAACTAATTGGCGGTATAATCTTTCACCTAAAACACAATTTAAAAAAAGAGAGAAAGACTCTGAAAATTTCTCTTGAAGGTAGAGTAGCTAAAGTGAATGGAAGAAATGATGAAGTAAAAGAGCTAGACAGATTTCAAAGGTTGACTTGTGAACACAAAGTAAAATATTATAGTGAATTGTGTAAAGATCTGGAGTTAGAAAACCAAAAGGGAAAAACACGATCGGCATTTCTCAAGTTGAAAGAACAAAAGAAAAAATTCAAGCCTCAAGTTGCAATGATGAAGGATTCTATGGAAAAATATTGAATGATGCAGAAAACATCGAAGAAGATGGAACTAATACACAGAGTCAACGTACCAAAAATAATTGATTGATGTTCAATCATTTCAGGAGGTAGCATATGATAATGAACCAATGGTACTGAAGGAAGAAGTCCAAGATGCACTGAAGGCACTGATGAAAAACAAGGCTCCAGGAATTGATGGAATACCAATTGAAATGTTTCAACAAACAGATGCAATGCTGGAATTGCTCACTGATTTATGACAAGAAATTTGGAAGATAGCTACCAGGCCAACTGACTGGAAGAGAACCATATTTGTTCCCATTCCAAAGAAAGGTGATCCAAAAGAATGTGGAAATTATCTAACAATATCATTAATATCATATGCAAGCTAAATTTTGCTAAATGTAATTCAAAAGCAGTTGCAGCAATATATCAACAGGGAACTTCCAGAAATTTGAGCTTGATTCAGAAGAGGACATGGAATGAGAGATATTATTGCTGATGTCAGACAGATCTTGGCTGAACACAGAGAATACCAGAAAGATGTTTACTTGTGTTTTATTGACTACGTAAAGGCATTTGACTGTGTGGATCATAACAAGTTATGGAGATCAAGAAGCAGTTGTTTGAACATAACAAGGGAATACTGCATGGTTTAAAGTCAGGAAAGGTGTGCATAAGGGTTGTATCCTTTCATCATACTTATTCAATCTGTATTGGAGGCAAATAATCCCAAAATCTGGACTATATGAAGAACTGGAGGAAGACGCATTAACAACCTGTGATATGCAGATGGCACAACCTTGCTTGCTGAAAGTGAAGAAGTCTTGAAGCACTTACTGATGAAGATCAAAGACTGCAGCCTTCAGTATGGATTGCACCTCAGCATAAAGAAAACAGAAATCCTCACAACTGGAGGATGATAAACAAGAAAAGATTGAAGCTGTCAAGAATTTCATTTTACTTGGATCCACAATCAATGCCCATGGAAGCAGCAGTCAAGAAACCAAACAACGCATTGCACTGGGCAAATCTGCTGCAAAAGACCCCTTTAAAGTTACAAGGAAAAATTTCACTTTGAGACCAGACTTAATGGTCTAACTGAGACTAGAGGGACCTCAGAAGATGTGGCCCCCAGGCTCTCTCTTAGCCCCAAACTAAAACTATTCCTTAAGCCAACTCTTCCGACAAAGATTAGACTGGACTGTAAGACATAAAATGATACTCATGAAGAGTGTGCTTCTTAGCTCAGTAGATACATGAGACTAAATGGGCAGCTACTGTCTGGAGGCGAAATGAGAAGGTAGAAAGGGACAGGAGCTGGTTGAATGGGCACAGGAAATTCGGGGTAGAAAGGAGCATGCTATCACATTATAGGGAGAGCAATTAGGGTCGCATAACAACGTGTGTATAAATTTTTGTATGAGAAACTAGCTTGAACTATAAACTTTCACTTAAAGTCAATAAAAAAAAAATTCACTTTGAAACTATGGTGTGCCTGACTCAAGTCGTGGTATTTTCAATTGCCTCATACACATGCGAAAGCTGGACAATAAATAAGGAAGAATTGACACCTTTGAAGTGCGGTGCTGTCAAAGAATACTGAATATACTGTGGACTGCCAGAAGAACGAACAAATCTGTCTTGGAGGAAGTACAGCTAGAATGCTCCGTAGAGGCAAAGATAGTGAGACTTTGTCTCATGTACTTTGGTCATATTATCAGGAGAGACAAGTACCTGATGAAGAGCATCATGCTTGTAATGTAGAGGGTCCTCGAAAATGAGAAAGACCCTCAAAGAGATGGATTGACACAGTGGCTGCAACAATGGGCTCAAATAATAGCAAGGATTGTGAGGATGACACAGGACCAGGCAATGTTTTGTTCTGTTGGACATAGGGTCACTGTGAGTTGGTCCCAACTTGTCAGCACCTAACAGCAACAGCAACAATAATAGTGAACTCACGGCAACCCCATGTGTGTGCAGAGCAGAATTGCACTCCATATGATTTTCAAAAATCTGTGACCTTTCAGAAGCAGAGCGATAGGCCTTTCTTCCAAGGCGCCTCTGGGTGAGTTCAAATTGCCAACCTTGCAGTTAGTAGTCAGATGTTTAAAAGTTTGTGCCACCAATGGGTTCGCCATGAGTAAGAATCAACTTGATTGCAACTGGTTTGTTTGTTGTTTTTGTTTTAGTGGTTAAACTTATTTCTTTTTATGAAGCGTATTACTATGACTTTTTTAACATAGGAAAAACTGACTAATTATACATGAAATAAGGAATCTGTCCTCCATCAAGTTACTTTTGTTTATTGTAATATCTTAATTTTTTTTTTCCTTTTAGTTTTTGAAGTTCCTGTATCCAAGGAGAAAGAGGTACTGAGAGATGGCCAAGACCTAAAGATCACCACGTCTCTATCCCATCCTGCATGCCACTCCTCTCTCTTCTCCACAGGAGCCTGGAGAACAAATGCACACAGCCATACAAATATATGTTCCTCTTAGACATGTTTTTCCCCAACTGTTACCCAGTGGTGATGTTGTCTCTTATAGAAGACACCTTTTTTCTAGGTTAGCAGCAGTCCTCAGGGATGAACAACACTAAAGATGACCTGCGTTTTCACCAAACCCATACCCAAATTTTAATTTCTATTCTACATTCCTAGAAAGGAGAGGAAGGAAAGCCCTAGGCAAAAGTTTGACAGGAAAAACTTCACCCATGCCAGCCTATGAATCTGTCAATTGGCAAGCAGTCAAAAAAAAAATAAAAAGAAGATACTCTGTGGAAGAATGAGAGAGAGAGAAGAGGAAGAGAGTAAAGGAGAGGAGAAGGGAAGTTTATTAGAAGTCTAAAAATCCTGAGTGCAAGAGATAAACCATAGCCCAACACCTTGGTCCCATACATTTGCATGCAATAAATATTTACTAAGCGTCTTCTATGTGCCAGGAACTGCTGTGGGCCTTGGAGATATAGCATTGAAAGTAAAAGACTAAAATCTCTGTCTTAACGAAACTTAAATTGCATTAGGAGTGACAATAATAAAATATAAATACATAAAGTATATATGTTAGGTAGTGACAAGTGCTAAAGAAATAAATAAAGCAGGGAGTAGGACAGGGTCTGTAAAGGGACTTCTAATTTAGTTTGTGAAGTCAAAGTCAGTCAGTTGACATTTTGTTAAGATCTGAAGGAGGAAAACCATCCTAAATCAATTCAGGTTATGTGAGTTGCAACCCAAATCAACACTGGCTAGCTTAAACACAAAAACCAAATCCGATGCTGTTGAATAGATTCCAACTCACAGTGACCCAACAGAATAGAGCAGAACTGCCCATAGGGTTTCTAAGTCTGTAATCTTTATGGAAGCAGACTCCCACATTTTCTCCTGTGGAATGGCTGGTTGGCTCAATATACCGACCTTGGGGTTAACAGCTGAGCACTTTAACCACTGTGCCACCAGTGCTCCTAAAGTTAAACACAGAGGGGGATTTATTAAAAAGACACTGAGGCTACTTGCAGAACTAAGGAAAAGAAAAGAAACAAAGAAATAAAACAAAACAAAACAAACTTTACATTTTTGTAAGGAAACCCCAAAGAATTCTCATGAGCCTGAGCACCAGGAGTTCGCGAACTTCCTGTTTACTTTGCTGTCTCAGGATGACCATAGTTTTGTCTGTGTCCCCATTAACTTTTCATTTTCCCGGGGGAGATTATCTGATTGACTCATCTCAGGTCATAATAAAACCAACTATGACCAGGGAGGAGCCCTGGTGGCAACATGGTTAAGCGCTTGGCTGCTAATCAAAAAGTTGGCAGTTTGAATCCACCAACCTCTCCTTGGAAACCCTATGGGGCAGTTCTACTCTTCCATAGGGTCACTGTGTGTCAGAATCAACTTGATGGCAACAGGTTTTTTTTCTTTTTCTTTTTTTTTTGGTATGAGCAAGGAAAGCAGAGGAGAGGGGAGGTGTGATAAGGAAGAGGCGAGATTTTGTAGGGTGAGTGTTATTGGAAGAGTATAAGAAGTATGGACTTACCACTGTGGTAAGGAAGAAGTGGAACCATTTTGTATCACATCACCAAGTAACCTGTTCCTTAAGGGTAGAAGAAATGAGAGGAGACTGTGGGGTTATTTTCAGCCTGTGGTGTCTTTCTTAGGCTCTCTGAGCAACCTTCATGTAGGATAAGGCTATTGGAGACTGAATGAACAGTCTGGAAGCCATAGACTGAAATGAGATGACAAAAGGGAGACCAATCAAAATGGACCAAAGACTATTTTTTTTCTTTGCAGTATGATGTGAGTCTGACCCTGTTCCCTGCAATTGTCTGGGTAACCTCTGACTGTTACTTACTAATCAATGAGGTCCAATAGAAAGAATACTGAGCTAGACAGTCAAGACATCTAGTGATTCCAATATTTAGCTCTGTGGCCTTGAATCAGCTAGAAAGCATAGAATCTTAGAGCCCAAGGGACCTTGCCTCATCTAATCCAGTCTTCCTGAATTATGTATGAGAAAACCAAAATTTGGAGATGTAATCAATCACTCAGCCACATATTCAGTAGCAGAACCATGACAATAATCCAGGCCTCTTTATACCCTATTAATGCTCTTTCCTCTGTCTGACCTACATCCTAGGCCAGGACACCTTGCTTCATTTTTTTCTTTTCCATAATAGGTATAAATGTCTACAGAATAGTTGAGTGCTTAAGCACATAATCTTTTGCCTGAGACAAATCTGTGTTTAAGTGCTAGCTACAAAATTTGCCATTTGTGTGTAATTTGGCTGACTAATTTGACTTTTCTTAACCTCAAATTCCTGGTTTGTAAAATGGGGGTAGTATTTAACTTACGGAATTCTTGTGATGATTAAAGGAGAAAATTACATGAGACTTTTGAGCAAAAAAGTTGATGATTTTTAAAATAACCTTTCTGGGTTGTGTGGTATAAATTGTATTATTTATTTTATCATTGTTGTTTATGTTTATTGTCGCAGCTTATGTGGTCTTTGGAGTCCCTAGGTGGTACAAATGGTATCATGCTCCACTGCTTACCAAAAGGTTGGAGATTCAAGTCCACTCAGAGGCACCTCAGAAGAAAAGTTGGCAGTCTATTTCCCAAAAATCAGCCATTGTAAACTCTATGGAATACAGTTCTACTCTGACACACATGGGGTCTCCATTAGTCTTAGTAGACTCAAGGCAGCTGGTGGTGGTAATGGATGTGGTCTTTGGAGAAGGAGGAGGAAAAGCAGCAACCTCACCACCACCAAAACACACTCCAGATGAATAATCAAAACTTCAAGCTTTGTCCTCACTTTAAACTTGAGAAGAGAAGGGTACTTTTATCTTAAATTAAACATTATCCCCTCTCATTGAGGGAGATCTGGATTCATGCTATTGGAATTTGTGTTATCTATGCATCAACTCAGCAGGTGCTGGATGGGTTTACTTGAGAAACAAAGGAAACATTTTACTTCCACAGTAAAAGAATGATTTGGAAATTAGCAGTCTGTTGCCTGATACTTACCTCTGAAGAGAGAACTAGATATAATTCATAGAAAAAGTACAAAAATGTAAAACTTCTCTGATGTTCAGTGTAGAGGCATCTGTCATGGTTACACATAGCACTGAAGAGTATCTCCAATTGCTTTTTCATGGACTAAGTGAAATCTAATTCCACTTGTTTCTTACGTGTTTGGCAGGATAAAGAGATGCTAAGATAAAGATAAACTCAGAATGTTTGAAATTGAGAATATTTAAAAATGTATCTAGTGCATGAGGTAAACTAAAATTGCTCTAAAGTTGTTTTCTGGCATTTGTTAGCTTCACTTTGAGGTATTTTTTATGTGATTACCTTTCTAGATTAATAAATCCAATAGTGAAATGAGATAAAATGGAAAGAGCACAATAAATATTTTTTTCTGTTTTCTTTTTTTTTCTTGGTGGGGAAGTAGAGTAGGAAAATACAACTCTAGCAAAAGCTAAGACAACACTAGCAATAGCTGAGGAAAGTCCAACCTAACCAATAGCTAAGACATCATTCTTTGAAAATGGTCTTGGATTGGGAGTCGGAGGTAGTTCTCAAGATTATAATTTTTAAGAAACTCTTTCCAAGGACCTTTTAAAGTATATTTCTGGAAAAGAATTGAAATGGCATACCAATTTTTGAGAGTGTAGTGATTTATTCGCATGGATGGGAGTCTTCGCTGTTAAAATCTCAGATGTCTATATCTGAGCAATGCCACTCACTGAAGTGATCTAAATTTTGATTCCTAAGCTATGACCAAAAAGTTCAGTAAATGGCATTCAACTTTCTGTTACTTTATCTTAAAAAAAAAAAAAAAAAATCCTTTAAACAAACAAGTCTTGGCGAAGAATTAGGACAACATCTTGACATTTTCAAGATTAAGGCATCTGATCACCGCTTTATATATCCTAATAGTCATGAAGTCATAGATTTTTATAATTTCCTTCGTAGACAAGTAAAGGTCTTTATTTTCTTTGATCAATAAAAGTTTAATAATAAACTTAGAATTAAGAGTATTGTACTCAGGACTTATGTCCTTAAAAAAAATAAAAAAAGAAAAGAAAGGAAAACTTTATCCTAATTTTTTTCAGGGAGAATGCCAAGAAATAGAAATGAGAAGCCAGATGGAGATTTTTTTTTTTTTTGCCAGTGAGTTGGTAATCCAAAAAGTGACTTCAAAATCTTGGAAAGCTTCAATCTAACTAACCAAAGAGAAGAAAAATCATGTTCCTATTAAAAAAAAAGCTTAGGTACCATTAAAATAGGCCAGTCTATATATTTGCCTGAAGAACGTAACTGCTCAAAAAAATTAACAATGGCCAATTGTAATCAGCACAAGAAATAATCCTACCAGTCCTCTCCCTCGCTTTTCACAAAACAATGTTAAAGAACAAACCGAGGTCAAGTAGTAATCTTTGTGACACCCAAAGGAGAATGGAATACCAGACAATCTCTGAATTAGGTCATTTCATACCAGAGGCTCTACTAATCTAAGAGGAACTTAAGAACTGAACGGTTCAATCGTTAGGATTGGAGGAAGACTTGTTAACAAGCTGGGATATGCAGATGAAACAAACTTGCTTGCTGAAAGCAAAGAGGACTCGAAACACTTACTGATGAAAATCAAAGACTGCAGCCTTCAGTATGGAATACACCTCAACATAAACAAAACAAAAATCCTCACAAATGAACCAATAAGCAACATCATGATAAGTGGAGAAAATACTCAAGTTGTCAAGGATTTCATTTTACTTGGATCCACAAACAAAGCCCATGAAAGCAGCAGTCAAGAAATAGAAAGATATATCGCATTGGACAAATATACTGCAAAAGACCTCTTTAAAGTATTAAAAAGCAAACATGTCACTTTGAGGACTAAGGCACCTGACCCAAGCCATGGTATTTTCAATTGCCTCATATGCATGTAAAAGCTGGATAATGAATAAGGAAGACCAAAGAAGAACTGATACCTTGGAATTATGTTTTTTGGTGAAGAATATTGGATGGACTGCCAGAAGAATGAACAACTCTGTCTTGGAAAAAGTACAGCCAGAGTGTACCTTGGAAGGGAGGATAGTGAAACTTCGTTTCACATACTTTGGGCATGTTGTCATTAGGGACCAGTCCCTGGAGAAGGACATCATACTTGGTAAGGTAGAGGGTCAGCAAAAAAAGAGGAATACCCTCAATGAAATGGATTGACACAATGGGCTCAAACATAACGATGATTGTGAGGATGGTACAGGACTGGGCAGTGTTTTGTTCTCTTGTACACTGGGCCACTGTGAGTCAGAACTGACTTGATGGCACCTAACAACAACGGCAACAACAATGGTCTTGCTTAAAAATAATTTTTCTTTCAGAACTTGGAAAATGTTTTTTAGTACCCTGATTTACTGATGACAAATTGTATGACTTTCTAATTATCACTGATGTCTTTTTAACCCATTTATACCCCTTCTGGAAATTTAGAATTTTACTATTATTCTACAGGGACTGAAATTTTATAATAATATACCTAAATGTGCATTTTTTCATTCACTATTCTTAATATTCCATAGGCCATTCCAACATTTATATTTGTATCCCCCAATTTTTTGAGATTTTTTTACATCTAAAATTTATTTTTCCCCATTTCCCTATTTCTGACTATTGAGATTTCATGGACCGGCTGAGTGACCAGCCTAATAAATGAAAAAGGAACCATATCAAAACAAAGTATGCAAGGTATAGAAGTTATGTCATCATGAAATTTCAGAATATTATTGATAAGAAAAAGATTTCAAAAATCTCCTGAGAAATGGGCGAAACCAACATGCTGCTATAGTCAGAAGCACCACACCGTCCCTCCACAGCAAAGACCCAAAAAACTAAGTGAAACAGAGCCAGATGCCAATCCTGGGACCCTAAGCATCAAATGAAGGGATAAAGAACTCAACCAAGCACCAAATGGAATAAGAAACTGACAGAGAACAGAAAGCTAGGAGAGTTACAGAGTGGAGGTCCCCTATCAGCTAATCCGGCAAGGATTTTCCATCTTGGCCCCTCAGCCACCAAGAAAGGATGACAAGGAATACCAGAAGGCAGCTTCATGGAGCTCCCAGCAGGAGACAGAGCACCCAGTAACGAGCAATGCATGCTTTCCCATCCCCCACCCCCCCGCCACCCTTCTTCCCACTGCTCAGCCTCTGCTGCTTTCCTGTGTACCTCGGTCACTGGGCCAGGGAGATGCCAGCTCCTTGTCACTTGAATTGCCCCACTCACACCAGCCAGCTTCTTCAGTGCCATTTTTTTGTTGCTGTTGTTGCTTTTTTTGGCTTCTTTTGGTTTCTTCTCTCTCTCTCACCACCTTCCTTTCCTTTCTCTCGAACATCTGGCTCCATGTGCCATCTCCACTCCTTCTTGACAGGCTGTGCAGTGCCGCTCGGCTGGGAAGCCACTTTCCCAGTCTGTGCCCCAACACCACTGGGCTCGCTGGTAGCATTTTTTTTTCTTTTTGATTTTTATTTGTTTTTCAGTTCCTTGTCTCTCTCTAGCTTCCTTCTTTTCCTTTCTCCTGAATATCTGGCACCATGTGCCATCTCTGCTCCATCTTGATGGGTTGTGCACTGCTGCTTGGATGGGGAGCCACTTCCCCAGTCCAAGCCACAATCCTATGGGCTCCCTTGGGGATTTTTTTTTTTTTTTAATTTTCTTGGTTTCTTGTCTCTGTCTACCATCTTACCTTTCTTTTCTCCTGAACACTTGGTGCTGTGTGCCATCTGCTCCTTCCAGAAGAGCCGTCACACGAATAGACATATGCACACCCATGTTCATTGTGGCATTGGTCACAATAGCAAAAAGATTCAAACAACCTAGATGCCCATCAACAGGTGAATGGACAAAAAAACTATGGTACCTACACACAATGGAAAACTACTGAATGGTAAAAACGATGATGAATCTGCAAAGCATCTCACAACATGGATGAATCTGGAGGGTATTATGCTGAGTGAAATAAGTCAGTCATGAAAGGACAAATATTGTATGAGACCACTAAGATAAAAACTCAAGAAAATGTTTACACACAAGTAGAAGCAATCTCTGATGATTATGAGGAAGGAGGTGTGGGGATGGAAAAACATTAACTAGACAATAGATAAGTGGTAACTTTGGTGAAGGGTATAACAGTACACAATACTGAGGAAGCCAGCACAACTTGTCCAAGGCAAGGTTATGGAAGCTCCATGGACACATCCAGACTCCCTGAGGGACCAAATTACTGGACTGAGGGCTGTGGAGACCATGGTCTCGGGGAACATCTAGCTTAATTGGCATAACATAGTTTATAAAGAAAATGTTCTACATTCTACTTTAGTGAGTAGCGTCTGGGGTCTTAAAAGCTTATGAGCAGTCATCTAATATATTCTACTGGTCTCACCCCATCTGGAGCAAGGGAGAATGAAGAAAACCACAGGCACAAATGAGAGATTAATCCAAATGACTAATGGCCCACAAGTACTACAGCCTTCACCAGATTGAGTGCAGAACAACTAGATGGTGCCAGCTACCACCACTGACTGCTCTGATAGGGATCACAATAGAGGGTCCCGGACAGAGCTGGAGAAAAATGTAGAACAAAATTCTAACTCACCAAAACCAAGACCAGACTTACTGGTCTGACAATGCCTGGAGAAACTCTTTGAATTGTGCTGTTGGTGAAGAATGTTGAATATAGCATGGACTGCCAAAAGAACGAACAGATCTGTCTTGGAAGAAGTACAAGCAGAATGCCCCTGAGAAGCAAGGATGGCGATACTATGTCTCACATATCAGGAGGGATCAATCCCTGGAGACAGTCATCATGCTTGGTAAAGTAGAGGGTCAGCGAAAAAGAGGAAGATCCTCAATGAGATGGATTGACATAGTGGCTGCAACAATAGGATCAAGCATAACAACAATTGTGAGGATGGCACAGGACCAGGCAGTGTTTTGTTCTGTTGTACATAGGGTCACTATGAGTCTGAACCTACTCAATGGCAGCTAACAACAACAATGATGTATCCAAAGTAAGTAAGGTGATGTCTTGCCATTCTCTCTTCTAAGGAGAATTCTGGCTATATTTACTCCAAGTGTGATTTTTTATTCTTCTGGAAGTACATAGTCAATATTTTTTGCCAACACCAAAATTTAAATGTGTCAATTCTTCTTCAGTCTTCTTTTTTCATTTTCCAGCTTTTGCATGCATATAAAGCAAAAAAAAAAAAAAAAAAAATGGCTTGGGTTAGGTGCACCTTTGTCATTAAAGTGATATTTTTGCTTTTTAAGATTTTAAAGAGGTCTTTTGCTGCAGATTTGCCCAATGCAATGTGTCATTTAATTTGCTGACTGCTGCTTCCATGGACATTGATTGTTGATCCAAGCAGATTGAAATCTTTGACAACTTCAGTTTCTTCACAATATATTATACTGTTGTTTCTGGGCCTAGTTATGAGGATTTTCATTTTCTTCACTTTTAGGTTTAATCCATAGCGAAGGCTGTAGTCTTTCACCTTCATAAATGGTTCAAGTCATCTTTATTTTCGGCAAGCAAATTTGAGTCATCTGCTTATTGCAGGTTGTTAATGAGTCTTCCTCCAATCCTGATGCTGTGTTCTTTATATAGTCCAGCTTTTGGGTACTTGCTCAGCATACGGATTAAGTAAACTGAAAGGATACAGTCCTGTGCCACATCTTTTAAAATTTTAAACCATGTAGTATCTCCTTGTTCTGTTCAAACGACTGCCTCTTGATCTGTGCACAGGTTCTGGATGAGCACAACTAAGTGTTCTGGAATTCCCATTCTGTATAATTGTTTTCCCAGGGCTTTGAACTGGTTAGTTTTGATTCTAATCCCTGGGGAGAATTTGCATTTCTAACAAGTTCCCTCCTGAGAATTTGCATTTCCACCCCAGATATCTGAATCAGTACTTACATTTTAACAAGAACCCCAGATAATTCTTATGCATAACTTCCTGGGAACTTGTTAAATATGGCTTGTACAGTTATCCATACTTTGTCATGATCCACACAGTTGAATGCCTTTGCATAGTCCATAAAACACAGGTAAACCCTTTTCTGATATTCTCCACTTTCAGGCAAGAGCCATCAGACATCACCAATGATATCTCTTATTCCAAGACCTCTTCCAAATCCACCATGAATTTCTAAAAGTTCCCTGTCAATGTATAGCTGCAGCCATTTTTTAATTGTCTTCGACAAGATTTTGCTAGCCTGCGATATTAATGATATAGTTCAATAATTTTCACATTCAGTTTGATTGCCTTTCTTTTGTATAGGCAAAAATATGAATCTCTTTCAGTCTGTTGGCCAAGCAACTATCTTTCAGATTTCTTGACAGAGGGGAGTAATCACTTCCAGTGTTGCATCTGTTTAAGTGCCATTGTTGAATAACAATTGTTCTATTCCCTCCAACTGTTTAAATTATTACACTTCTCAATTTTTGTCAATTCAATAGACATAATGGTATCTCTTTGATTTTAATTTGCCTTTCCCTAATTTCTCATGAGTTGGACATCTCTTCATTTTTTTAGGCATGTATGTTTTCTTTTCTGTCAAATGACTGTTCAAGTTTTGCCCATTTTAAAGTTGACATGTTTGTCTTTTTCTTAGTAAGTTGTTGGGATTCTTCATGTGTCAGTAATATTAATTCTTTGGGGGTTATATATTTTGAAAATATCTTCTCCTAATTTGTTCTTTTTCATTCAATTCTTTTTACAATATGTTTTGATGAACAGAAGTTCTAAATAATAATGTAGAAAAATACATCAGTCTCTTATATGATTGTCTGCCTTGGGTGAGAAATAAATTCTGACTCCATGTCAGAAATATATTCATTATCTTTTCTTCTAAACATTTTTAAGTAATATGCTTTACACTTAAACCTTTAATCCACTTGGAATTGATTTTTATGTGTGAGATAAAATACGAATCCAAGTTTATCTTTTTTCCTTATAGACTCAATTTTTTTCAGTTCTTTTCTCTGTTCTTTTACTCTTCTCAGTGATACACTTACATGGCATGTCTCTTATATGTCAAAATTCCATGTAAGTGTGAGTCTGATTATGAGTTTTCTAGTCTATCCTATTGGTTAATTTTTATATTCTTCTGCCCTTACCAAGCTATTTTAATTATTATAGCATTATATCTTGTAGTAGGGCAAGTTCCCTATCATTTTTATTTTATTGTGGTTAGGTGAAAGTTTACAAAGAAAATTAGTTTCTTATTCAAAAATGTATCACAATTCATGACATTGGCTACAATCCTGCACTGTGTCAGCATTCTGCCCCTTTCCCTTTCCAACATGGGTTCATGGTGTCCATTTGTCCTGTACTCCAGTCTCCTCCTGCCTTCTTGTCTTTCTTCCTGGTCAGGTATTGCCCATTTAACCTCATATACTTGATTGATCTGAGAAGCACGTTCCTCATTTGTGTTATTGCTTGTCTTATAAGCCTTCCTAATCTTTGGCTGAAAGGTGAACTTCGGGAGTGATTTCAAGTCTGAGTTAGAAGGGTGTCCACGAGCAATAATCTTGAGAGTTCCTCCAGTTTCTTTCAGACCAGTAAGTCTTGTCTTTTTTGTGAATTTGATCATTTTTTTCTACATTTTTCTCCCACTCTGTCCAGGACCCTCTGTTGTAATCCCAGTCAGAGCAGTTGGTAGTAGTAGCTGGGCACCATCTAATTCTGATCTCAGGGTCACATAAGCTGTGGTCACGTGGTCTGTTATTCCTTTGGATTAATTGCTCCCTTGGGTCTTTAGATATTTTCCCTCTCCTTTGTTCTGGACTAGATGAGACCAGTAGTTGTATCTTAGACGGCCGCTTGCAAGCTTTTAAGACCACAGACATTACTTACCAAAGTAGGATGTAGAACACTGTCTTTAAGAACTATGTTGTGTCAATTGATGTAGATGTTCCCCAAGTCTATGATCCATTGCCTTCGAGCCTGGGAACTTCATCTAGTGAGATGTTTAGTTATGTCTAAGAGGTTTCCCCAGCTGTGCCACTTCTGTGCTCTATTGTCTATATTACTATATGAGGAACACCTATAGTCATGTATTTAGAAATTTCAATCTCTGAACCTGTATCTGCTGTTGGGTGTGCTCTCTTACCACCTCCCTCACCTCTTGGTATATCTATCTGTTTATGTATAAATTCATAGATTATGGTTTGTTGATTCTATTGTTACAGGATTGTCTATGCTATAGTAGTTACCATTAAAAAAAAAAGACATCAAGTTGATTCCAACTCATAGCAACGCTGTAGGACAGAGTAAAACTGCCCCATAGCGTTTCCAAGGAGCATCTGATGAATTTGAACTGCTGACCTTTTGGTTAGCAACCTGAGCTCTTAACCACTGCGCCACCAAGTTTCCAGTAGTTACCATAGTTGTTCTTTATTCTTTCGTTCCTCTCAGTGTCCACCCTTGCCTTGGTCATGTTGCGCTGGTTTCTCTCGTACTGTGTATTGCCTTTCCCTTCACTAATATTAACCTCATGTGTACTATATCTTTGGTAATTTTTCCTCCCTCACCCACCCATCCCTGGTAATCACCAAAGAATCTTTTTTTCCTTGTGTGTAAAACTTTTGTTGTTACTTTACAAGTGGTCTCATACAATACTTGTCTTTCTGTGATTGACTTATTTCACTCAGCATATTGCCCTCCAGATTCATCCATGTTGCAAGATGTTTCCTGGATTCATCATGATTCTTTATCTTTGCCTAGTATTCCTTTACCCCCAAGCGTCTGTCAGTTTGTCCTACCTTGGGGGCTTGCATGTTGCTGTGATGTTAGAAGCTATGCCACCGGTATTCAAATACCAGCAGGGTCACCCACGGCTGACAGGTTTCAGCTGAGCTTCCAGACTAAGACAGACTAGGAATAAGGGCCCAGTGGCCTACTTCTGAAAAGAATTAGCCAGTTAAAACCTTATGAATAGCAGCGGAGCATTGTCTGATATAGAGCCAGAAGATGAGCTCCTCAGGTTAGAAGCTACTCAAAACACAACTGGGAAAGAGCTGTCTCCTCAAAGTAGAGTCAACCTTAATGATGTGGAAGGAGTTGAGCTTTCAGGACCTGCATTTGCTGATGTGGCACAACTCAAAATGAAAAGAAATGGCCGCAAACTTCCGTTAATAATCAGAAAGTGGAATGTACAAAGTACGAATCTAGAAAATTGGAAATCATCAAAAATTAAATGGAACTTACAAACATTGATATCCTAGGTGTTAGTGAGCTAAAATGGACTATTATTGTCTATTTTGAATCTGAAAGTAATATAGTCTAGTATGCCGGGATGACAACTTGAAGAGAAACGGTGTCACAATCATCTTCAAAAAGAACATTTCAAGATCTATCCTGAAGTACAACTCTGTCAGTGATAGGATAATAGCCAAACACCTATAAGGAAGACCAATTAATACAACTATTATCCAAATTTATGCACCAACCATTAAGGCCAAAGGTGAAGAAAGTGAAGATTTTTATGAATTTTGCAGTCTGAAATTGATCAAACATGCAGTCAGATTCATTGCTGATCACCAGTGATTGGAATGTGAAAGTTGGAAATGAAGAAGGATTGGTAGTTGGAAAATATGGCCTTGGTGGTAGAAACGAGGCTGGAAATCACATGATAGAATTTTGCAAGACCAATGACTTCTTCATTGCAAATATCTTTTTCCACCAACATTAAGGGTAACTATACACATGGACCTTGTCAATGGAATACACCAGAATCCAATCGACTATATCTGTGGAAAGGGCGAAGGAAAAGCTCAATATCATCAGTCACAACAAGGCCAGGGGCCGACTGTGTAACAGACCATCAATTGCTCACATGCAAGTTCAAGTTGAAGTTGAAGAAAATTCGAACAAGTCCACTAGAGCCAAAGTATGACCTGACCTTGAGTATATCCCACCTGAATTTAGAGACTATCTCAAGAATAGATTTGGTGTATTGAACACTAATGACTGAAGACCAGAAGAAGTTGTGAAATGACATCAAGGACATCGTACATAAAGAAAGCAAGAGGTCATTAAAAAGACAAGAAAGAAAGAAAAGACCAAAATGGATGTCAGAAAAGACTCTGAAACTTGCTCTTGAATGTCAAGTAGCTAAAGTGAAAGGAAGAAATGATGAAGTAAAAGAGCTGACCAGAAGATTTCAAGGGTGGCTTGAGAAGACAAAGTAAAATATTATAATGACTTGTGCAAAGAGCTAGAGATAGAAAACCAAAAATGAAGAATGTGATCAGAATTTCTCAAGCTGAAAGAACTGAAGAAAAAATTTAAGCCTCAAGTTGCAGTAATGAAGGATTCTACGATGAAACTATTAGATGATGCAGGAAGCATCAAAAGAAGATGGAAGGAATACACACAGTCACTATACCAAAACGAATTGGTCAACATTCATCCATTTTAGGATGTAGCATATGATCAGGAACCAAGGGTACTGAAGGAAAAGGTCCAAGCTGCACTGAAGGCGTTGGTGAAAAACAATTAAGTTGTTTTGACAAACGGATGCAGTTCTTGAAGTGCCCACTCGTTTATGCCAAGAAATCTGGAAAACAGCTACCTTGCCAACCGACTGGAAAAGATCCATATTTATGCCTATTTGTAATAAAGGTGATCCAACTGAATGTGGAGAAAATCAAACAATATCATTAACATCCCAAGCAAGTCAAATTTTGCTGAAGATCATTCAAAAGTGGCTGCAGCAGTATATCGACAGGGAATTCCCAGAAATTCAAGCCAGATTCAGAAGAAGACGTGGAAACAGGGATATCATTGCTGATAGCTGATGGATTCTGGCTGAAAGCAGAGAATACCAGAAAGAACTTTACCTGTATTTTAGTAACTATGCAAAGGCTTTCGACTGTGTGGATCATAACAAATTATAGATAACATTGTGAAGAAATGGAATTCCAGAACACTTAATTGTGCTCATGAGGAGACTGTACATAGATCAAGAGGCAGTCGTTTGAACAGAACAAGGGAATACTGTGTGGTTTAAAGTCAGGAAAGGCGTGCATCAGGGTTGTATAGTTTCATCATACCCATTCAATCTAAATCCTGAGCAAATAATCTGAGAAGCTGGACTACATGAACAATAAGGGGGCATCAGGATTGGAGGAAGACTCATTAACAACCTGTGTTATGCAGATGACACAACCTTGCTTGCTGAAAGGGAAGAGGACTTGAAGCACTTATTGATGAAGATCAAAGTCCACAGCCTTCAGTATGGATTATACATCAACATAAAGAAAACAAAAATCTTTACATCTGGACCAATAAGGAACATTATGATAAGCAGAGAAAAGATTGAAGTCAAGAATTTCATTTTACTTGGATCCACAATTAACAGCCATGGAAGCAGCAGTCAAGAAATCAAAAGATGCATTGCATTGGGCAAATCTATTGCAAAAGACCTCTTTAAAGTATTAAAAAGCAAAGATGTCACTTTAAGGACTAAGGTGGGCCTGACCCAAGCCATGGTGTTTTCAATCACCTTATATGCATGTGAAAGCTGGACAATGACTAAGGAAGATAAAAGAAGAACTGACACCTTTGAATCGTGGTGTTGATAAAGAATATTGAATGTATCGTGGGCTAACAAAAGAACAAACAAATCTGCTCTGGAAGAAGTACAACCAGATGCTCCTTGGAAGAAAGGATGGCAAGACTAAGTCTCAGGTACTTTGGACATGTTATCAGGAAGGATCTGTCCCTAGAAAAAAACATCAAGTTTGGTAAAGTAGAGGGTCAGGGAAAAAGAGGAAGACCCTCAACAAGATGGAGTCACACAATGGCTGTAACAAAGGGCTCAAGGATAACAAGGATTTTAAGGATAGCACAGGAGTGGGCAGTGTTTCGTTCTATTATACGTAGGGTCGCTATGAGTCAGAACCAACTCAAAGGCACCTAACAACAATAACAATAATCAGTATTTCATTGCGTGTATGTACTACAGTTTGTTAACCCATTCCTCTGTTGACTGGCTCTTAGGTTGCTTCCACCCTTTTGCTCTTGTGGATAATTCTGCAGTGAACACGGGTGTGCATATGTCTATTCGTGTCATGGCTCTTATTTCTTTAGGGTGTATACCTAGGAGTGGGATTGCTGGAACATGTAGTATTTCTTCTATTTCTAGCTTTTGAGGAAGCATGGTGTCTTTTTCCGTAGTGGTTCTACCATTTTACATTCCTACCAGCAGTGTATAAGAGTTCTAATCTCCCCACATCCTCACCTCCTCACCAACATTTGTTATTTTCTTTTCTTTTTTTTGTGATTAGTGCCAGTAATGTCAGGGTAAGACGGTATCTCATTGTAGTTTTGATTTGCATCTCTCTAATTGCTAAAGATTGTGAGCATTTTTTCGTATGTTTGTTAGCAGCCTGAATGTCTTCTTTTGTGAATTGTATGTTCATTTCTTTTGCCCATTTTTTAAGTGTATTATTTGTCTTTTTTTGTTAAGGTGTTGAAGTTTTCTATAAATTTTAGAGATTAGACCCTTGCCAGATATGTTATAGCCAAAATTTTTTTTCCAATCTTTAGGTTTCTCTTTACTCTTTTGGAGAAGTCTTTTGTTGAGCAGAGGTGTTTAATTTTTAGGAGGTCCCATTTATCTAGTTCATTTTCTTCTTTGAGTGCCTTTTTAGTTATGCTTGATAATCTATTTATGCCACATATTAAGGCCCCTAGTGTTGTCCTTAAATTTTCTTCCACGATCTTTATAGTTTTAGATGTTATATTTAGTTCTTTGACCCATTTTGAGTTAGTTTTTTGTGTATAGTGTGAGATATGGATCCTGTTTCATTTTTGTACAGATGGATATCCAATCTTGCTGGCGCCATTTGTTGAAGAGACTATCTCTTCCCCATTCAATAATCTTTGGTCCTTGGTTGAAGATCAGCTGTCCAAAGGGTGAATAGATTTATGTCTGGGTTATCAGTTCTGTTCCATTGTTCAATGTGTCTGTCATTGTACCAGTACCAGGCTGTTTTGACTACAGTAGGTTCTGAGGTCAGGTAGTGCAAGTCCTCCTACTTTAATTGTCTTCTTTTTCTTCAGTACTGCTTTACTTATCTAGGGCCTCTTTCCTCTCCATATAAAGTTAATGATTAGTTTTTCCATCTCTTTAAAGAATGCTGTTGGCATTTGGTTCCAAATTGCATTATATTTGTAGATTGCTTTGGGTAGAATTGACATTTTCACAATGTTAAGTCTACCTATACATGAGCATTGTATGTTTTTCCATTTTATGTAGGTCACTTTTGGTTTCTTGCTGTAGTGTTTTGTAGTACTCTTTGTATATGTCTTTTAAGTCCTTGGTTAGATTTATTCCTAAGTATTTTATTTTTTTAGGGGTTATTATAAATGGTATTACTTTCCTGATTTCATTTTCATAGTTCTCTTTATTGGTGTATAGAAATCCAACTGATTTTTGTATGTTTATCTTGTATCCTGCTACTCTGCTGAATATTTCTATTAGTTCCAGTAGCTTTCTCAAGGAGTCTTTTGGGTTTTCTATGTATAGTATAATATCATCCCCAAATAGAAATAGTTTTACTTCTTCTTTGACAATTTGGATGCCCATTATTTCTTTTTCTTGCCTTATTGCTCTCACTGGAACTTCCAGTACAATGTTGAATAAGAGTGGTGATAAAGGGCATACTTGTCTGGTTCCCATTCTCAAGGAGAATGCTTTCAGATTCTCTCCTTTGAGGATAATGTTGGCTGTTAGTTTTATATAAATTCCCTTTATTATGTTGAGGAAATTCCCTTCTATTCTTATTTTGCTGAAAGTTTTTACCATAAATTGGTGTCAAACTTTATCAAATATCTTTTCTGCATTGATTGATGTGATCATGGGATTCTTTCTCTTTGTTTTATTTATGTAGTGGATTATGTTGATTGATTTTCAAATGTTGAGCCAATCTTGCATGCCTGATACAAATTCTACTTGATTGTGATGTATTTTTTATTTTTATATTTTTTTTGATATGCTGTTGTATTCTATCAGCTAGGATTTTGTTGAGAATTTTTACATCTATACTCATGAGAGATATTGGTCTGCGGTTTCTTTTTTAGTGGTTTCCTTGCCTGGCTTTGGTATTAAGATTATGCTGGCTTCATAGAATGCGTTTGGGAGTATTCTTTCATTTTTTATATTCTGGGATAATTTGAGTAGAATTGGTGTCAACTCTTCTCTGAATGTTTGGTTGAATTCTCCAGTGAAGTCATCTGGACCAGGGCTTATTTTTTTTTGTTGGGAGTTTTTTTTATGACTCCTTCAATTTCTTCTTTCTTTATGGGTCTGTTCAAATTTTCTATCTCAGTTTGTGTTAATTTAGGAAGGCGGTGTGTTTATAGAAATTTTCCCATTTCTTTTAGGTTTTCAATTTTTTGGAGTATAATTTTTTGTAGTATTCTGTTATGATCCTTTTTATTTCAGTTGGCGCTGTTGAAATGTCACCCATCTAATTTCTTATTCAGGTTATTTTCATCTTCTCTTGTTTTTCTTTCGTCTATTTGGCCAGTGGTTTGTCAATTTTATTAATCCTTTCAAAAAACCAGCCTTAGTCTTATTGATTCTTTCTGTCTTCTGTTTCATTTATTTGGGCTCTAATTTTATTTTTTTTTCTTCTGGTGACTGTGGGCTTCTTTTGTTGCTGTCTTTCTAAATGTTTGAATTGTAAGGCTAATGTTTTGATTTTTGTCCTTTCTTCTTTTTTTGATGTGTGCATTTCACTGCTTTTCCTGTGTCCCAAAGGTTTTGGTATGTTGTGTTTTTGCTCTCATTCGATTCTAGGAAATTTTTTTAATTTCATCTTTTACTCAGTAGTTTTTAAGTAAGGTGTTATTTAGTTTCCATTTATTAAACTTTTTTCCCTTGCTCTTCCTAATATTGATTTCTACTTTTATAGTGTTGTTTTCAGAGAAGATGATTTGTATTGTCAATGTTTTTGACTTTATTGAGGCTTGCTTTGTGGTGTAAAATGTGGTCAGCTTTGGAGAATGGTCCATGAGCACTGGAGAAGAACAGGTACTTTGCCACTGTTGTGTGATGTGCTCTGTGTATGTCTACGAGGTGAAGCTGGTTGATTGTGGTGTTTTGATCTTCTGTGTCTTTTTTGATTTTCTTTCTAGTTATTCTGTCATTCACCAACAGTGATGTGTTAAACGCTCCTAGTATTATTGTGGAGGTGTCTATTTCTCTTTTTAGTACTGTTAGAGTTTATGTATTTTGGAGCTCTGTCATTGGGTGCATATATACTTATTATGGTTATGTCCTCTTTGTGGATTAACCTTTTAATTATTATGTAATGTCCTTCCTTGTCTTTCCTAGTGGATTTTACTTTAAAATCTATTTTATCAGAGATTAATATTGCCACTCCTGTTCTTTTTCAGTTCTTGTTTGCCTGATATATCTTTTTTCCACCCTTTAAGTTTTAGTTTATTTATACCTCTGTGTCTAAGGTGTGTCTCTTGCAGATAACATATTGCTGGGTCATGTCTTTTTATCCATTCTCCAACTGTTTATTGATGCCTTTAGGCTATTTACATTCAATGTAATTATTGATAGATATGAGTTTATTGCTGTCATTTTCTTATGATTTTTTTAATGGTGTTTACTGTTTTTTTGTTCCACTTAACTTTCCATGCTAAGTTTTTTTTTCTTTTTTATTGTGTCTTGTCTTTTTGTTTCCTTTGTCATTTTTGGTTTTGTGTGTGCTGAATCTTTATGATTTTCTTCTATTATATTTTACTGATTAGGTTTGTTGACTTTGCAGTTACCCTGAAATTTACCTTTATCTTCCTAAGTTTAAAGCAGTAATTTTTGTTTTTTGTTGATATCGCCTTGAATTCCTCTAGATATGGAAGTTCTAAACCTGCACCCTTTATTCCACCTTTGTGTTTTGATGTGGTTTTCAGTTATACTTTGATGCCTCTGGTTCCTTATTTTTCCATCTTTTAGCTTTATTTTATTTTTGAGAGTTCTTCATGTGGGTTGATATCTGTCTGATATTGTCATGTATTTTAATCCCAAGTTGTTGTCTAGTGTATTATTAGTTTTCTGTCTGAAGGATTCCCTGTAATATTTCTTGTAAAGTTGGTCTGGTTGTTACAAATTCCTTTAACTTCTGTTTATCTGTAAATGTCCTAATTTCACTATCATATTTGAGGGATAATTTTGCCAGATATATAATTCTTGGTTGGCAGTTTTTTTCTTTCAAGGTTTTATATATATATATTATCTTATTGCCTTCTTGCCTGCCTGGTTTCTGCAGAGTAATCAGAAGTAAGTCTTATCAGTGATCTTTCAATTTTCCTGAGCTGCTTTCACAACTCTTTTTTGTCTTTGGTTTTGGAAAGTTTGATTGTGATATGTCTCCATATTCTTCTGTTGGGACCTTTCCTGTATAGAGTTTGTTGTTCTTCTTGTATGGTTGTCTTCTTGTCTTTCATGATATTAGGGAAGTTGTCTGTCTGCATGTTTTCAACAATTCTCTCTATGCTTTTTCTTGACTCTTCCCCTCTTGGGATTTCAATCACACATAAGTTATTCCTCTTAATGGTGTCCCACATAACTCTTAGGCTTTCTTTAGTTTTCTTTATTCTTTTTTTGATTGTTCCTCAAACAAAGTAGTGTCAAGGGATTATTTTTCTATTCCACTGATCCTGTCTTCCATTGTTTCAATTCTACTCCTGTGATTTTGCTTTGAGTGTCAATTTCTGCAATTTTGTTGTTAAGCTTCTGGATTTCTAGTTGCTACGTCTGTATCATTTCCAATTGTCTATGTATTTTGTCATTTTATTCTTGTATTGTTTTCCTGAATTCCTGTAGTGTTTTATCTGTGCTTTTCTTGGTTTTGTCTGTGTTCTCCATAGTTTTGTCTGTGTTTTCCTTGTTTCCTTTGTGGACCCTATATATAATCCTTTTGAATTCCTTATCAAGAAGCTCCATTACCTTTTCTTCCTCAGGGAGGATTTCTGGATCTTTATTATGGTCACTTGCTGGGGCCATCTCTCCCTGCTTCTTTAGGTGGTTTGCTACTGTCTATTGTCTCTGGGACATTAAGCGTTTATTGTATTTATTTTTTATTTGTATAATTGTTTACTGGGTCCTATTTTGTTTTGTTTTCTGTTGGTAATTCCTGGTAGGTGTGGCTAGAGTGGTGCATTGGTCACAGGACTGGCTGAGCTGGATCTTTCCACACTTGTCCTTTGGCGAGTGGAGTGGGGTGGGAGAGCAGGTCTCTATTTACCGATCTTTTGGAGCAGCTGAGGGTGGGTTGGTTTTCTTTTGGCCTCTGTCTATCTTCAGTTTGGTGGCTCAGGAATGGAGAATGATGCTTTCCATGCAGGTGGAGTGGCCAATGTGATGGGTGTGGTGGGCAAGTGGGACCATGCTCGTCTCGTCTCACTGGTTGCGGGGGTTGGTGTGAGTGGTCAAGATGGAGCAGCAGGGGGACATTCACACAGTCGTTTTAAGTCCACCTCCTTCTGAGAAGGGAGAGAGGGGAAGGAAAGGCAGGCAGATGTTCACTCAGTCTCACTACATCCATCCCTGAAGTCAAGGGCTGCCAATCCTGAATATGTCCAGTTCTGGATCTGTCACTCTCCATGTCTCTTCTTCTTTCCAGGTGTGTTTATAGAGATTCTCTATCCCCTTTGGGAAAGTTGTAAGTTTCCATGCTATTTTCTTCACCCAAGTTTGCTGCTGGCTTTCTCCTAAGCTAGCCAAGCAGGTCGAGATGGCTGGCTGAGCTCTGACGTTCTGTGTTACTCCTCTTTCACTGTTTTCCTTATTCCTTCCAATCAGAGTTTGGCTTAATCCTTAGACTTTCTTTTTCAATGTTCAGGGTTCCTGGATTGTTCAACTGCTTCAACTTCACTTGGTTTTTTAGGTCTTTGGTGCAGGGGAACATTATGGTGCATGTGATAAAGCCGCCATCTTGGCTCTGCCCCTCCATCATTTTTTGTCAGGTGTGTCTTGGCTATTCTTGGCCCATTTTTTTTCCACATAAATTTTAGAATCATTTGCCAAGCTCAGAAATAACTACACTAGAAGTCCCTTTTCTTATTTCACTTTTTAATTTTCATCTAATGTCTCCCATTGGCAGACTGTGATAGAAAGCGAGCCGGCAAAAGCATCTAGAAACTCTGGTTTGTATAGTCTAACCCCCAGTATCACAGAATATAAAACTTTGGCTTTGTATGTGAGATACAATAGGTAAATAACTGGCACTTTCTCTTATTATTTCTTATTTAACTGTATTTTTTTTTGTGTGTAGATAGTTTTATTTTGTTTTAATTCTTAGTGCATTCAATTTCTATTTATTTTCTTATTGTGTTGGCAAGTTCCAAAAATAAATTATGGAATAGAAATAGTTACAGTGAATATACTATTCTTATTCCATATTTTCAAAGAAATGCTTTTATTTATTTATTTATTTATTTCATTAAAGTGATATGTGCTCTAGGCTTATAAGGCTTTTTTTGTATTAAGTTAAAGATTTTTTTTTTTTTTTTACTTTCTTGCCTGGTTTACCAAAAGTTTCCTTTTGTCATGAATTGTCTTGAAATTTATCAAATACATGTTTACCTTCTATTAAAGTGATTATATTATAATTCACATTTAGTTAATAATGCATGTAATACATGTATACATTTTCCAATATTAAGTAACACTTGCATTTCTAGGATTAGCCAAGATAAGTCATGTTGGAAATTCCATATATACCATTGTATTCAATATACTAATATTTTCTTAGGATTTTTATAACTGAACTTATGAGTGGTGTAGACCTGAAATTTTCCTTTTGCAGTTCGTTTTTGTCTGGTTTTGTTATTAAGATTATAGTACCCTAAAGAATAAATTGAATAAGATATCCTTTTTTTCTATTCTCGGGAATTTTATATATAAGATTTCCATGAAAAAGTAGAATGTTAAGAAGAATTTACTGGGGCCAAGCACTTATTTTATGGGATTATTTTTACAACTACTTTGATTACTTTAGTAGTTATAGGTCTTTTCATCTTCTATTTCTTCTTGACTTATTTTTGGCAGGTTATATTTTTCAAAGAATTTATTCATTTCATCTGTTTCACATATTTGGCATACAGTCATTAAATAGTATTTTATTTCTATTTCATTTCTGTTCTGCTGCATTTATGTGCCTTTTAAAATTTATAAAATTATTCTTGTACTTTATTTTTTCTTTATCAAACACACTGGGGATTTATCTGTTTTGTTATGCTTTTCTTAAAACAATTTTTGGTATGCATATTATCACTATTACTTGTTGTATTTATTGTCTTACATCTTATTGTTATTTTCCTCTTTAATCAATATTTTATAGTTATTTCAGTTCTTTTTATTTTAAATGTATTTAAAATTTTTAATTTAAATTGTATTTACATTCTTTTTTTTTCTTTTTCTTCAAAATGTTGGCCTAGGAAATTTTCAATCCATCTGATTAGGTGATGGATGTTACTTAAAAATTTTCAACCTGCCCTTGTTCTTTTTTTAAAAAAAATTTTTATTGTACTTTAGATGAAGATTACAGAACAAATAGTCTGTCATTAAACAGTCAGTACACATATTGTTTTATGACATTTGTTAACAACCTCACGACATGTCAACACTGTTCCTTCTCGACCTTAGAGAACGTTTTATTTATTTATTTGGTGAAAATATACATAGCCAATGATACACCATTTCAAAAATTTCTACTTGTACAATTTAGTGACATTGATTACATTCTTCCAGTTGTGCTGCTGTTCTCACTAACCTTTTCCAAATTATTCCATCACCATTATCTTCAACTCACTGTCCCCATGGCTTCCCATCAAACATTTGAGTTGCTGTTGTCAATATGATCTCACAGAGATAATTCTTCTTTTTTTTGTACTTTAAGTAAAGGTTTACAGAACAAATAGTTTCTCATTGAACAGTTAGTACACATATTGCCCCATGACTATGGTTAAACAACTCCATGACATGTCAACACTGTCCCTTCTCAACCTTAGGTTTCCTATCACCAGACTTCCTGTCCCCTACTGTCTTCTAGTCTTTGCCCCTGGACTGTTGTACCTCATTAGTCCTGTTTGGTTTTTTGGGGCTGTCAAATCCCCAGCTGAATGGTGAGCCTCAGGAGTGACCACCACTGGGCTAAAATGGTGTCTGGGGGCCATACTCTCAGGGTTTCTCCAGTCTATATCAGGACAGTAAATCTGGTCTTTCTTTGTGTATTAGAATTTTGTTCTGCATTTTTCTCCAGCTCTGTCCAGAACCATCTGTTGTGATCCCGGTCAGTGCAGTCAGTGGTGGGAGCTGGACACCATCTAGCTGTATTGGACTCAGTTGGGTGGAGTCCTTGGTAGCTGTAGTCTATTAGTCCTTCGGACTAATCTTTTCCTTGTGTCCTGTTCTCTTCATTCTCCCTTGGTCCTGAAGAGGTGAGACCATTGAAGTATCTTAGATGGCTGCTCATAGGCTTTTAAGACCCCAGACGCCACTCACCAAGGTAGAATGTAGAACATTGTCTTTATAAACTGCGTTGTGCCAATTGAGTAAGATGTTACCCAAGACCATGGTCCCCATAGCCCTCCGCCCAGCAATTCAGTCCCTCAGGGAATTTGGATGTATCTATGGAGCTTCTGTGACCTTTCCTTGTACAAGTTGTGCTGGCTTCCCCAGTATCGTGTACTGTCTTACCCTTCACCAAAGTTACCACTTACCTATTGCCTATTTAGTATTTTCCCCCGACTGCTCCCATTCCTTGTTACCAACAAAGATTGTTTCTTTTTGTGTGTAAACTTTTCCATGAGTTTTTACAGTAGAGGTTTCATACAATATTTGTCCCTTTGTGATTGACTTATTTCACTAGCATAACGTTCTCCAGTTTCATCCATGTTATGAGATGTTTCACAGATTCATCATTGCTCTTTATCGTTGCATAATACTCCATTGTGTGTATGTACCATAGTTTGTTTATCCATTCATCTGTTGATGGGCATCTAGGTTGTTTCCATCTTTTTGCTATTGTGAACAATGCTGCCATGAACATAGATGTGCATATGTCTATTCTAATAATGACTCTTATTTCTCTAGGATATATTCCTAGGAGTGGGATTGCTGGATCGGATGGTATTTATGTTTCTAGCTTTCTAAGCAAGCTCCATATCATTTTCCAAAATGCTTGTATCATTATGCATTCCCACCAGCAGTGCATAAGAGTTCTGATCTCCCTGCAGCCCCTCCAACACTTGATATTTCCAGTGTTTTTAATCCGTGCCAGTAATGCCGGGGTGAGATGGTATCTCGTTGTGTTTTACTTTGCATTCTTTAATGGATAGTGATCGCGAGCATTTCCTCATGTGTCTGTTGTCCACTTGAATATCTTCTTTGGTGAAATGTCTGTTCACTTCCTTTGCCAATGTTTTAATTGCGTTATTTGTCTTTTTGTAGTCGAGTTGTTGGATTTTCTTGTAGATTTTAGAGATTAGGTCTTTGTTTGACTTGCAACATCCAAAATTTTTTTCCCAGTCTGTAGGTTATCACTTTACTCTTTTGGTGAAGTCTTTTGATGAGCATAAATGTTTAATTTTTAGAAGATCTCAGTTATCTAGATAATCTTCTGGAGTTTGTGTGTTATTAATTATGGTTTGTATCCTCTTAATGCCATGTAGTGGGGCCTCTAGCATTGATCCTATTTTTTCTTCTATGAACTTTATGGTTTTTGGCTTTATATTTAGGTCTTTGATCCATTTTAAATTTTTGTATATGGTGTGAAGTATGGGTCCTGTTTCATTTTTTTTGCAGATGGACATCCAGTTTTGCCAGCACCATTTGTTAAAAAGACTGTCTGTTCCCCATTTGATGGACTTTGGGCCCTTGTGGAAGATCAGGTGACCATAGGTGGATGGATTTACATCTGGATTCTCAATTCTGTTCCATTGGTCAATGTATCTGTCATTGTGCCAGTACCAGTCTGTTTCAACTACCTTAGCTGTATGTAGGTTCTGAGGTTAGTAGTGCGAGTCCTCCTTCTTTGTTCTACTTCTTCAATATTTCTTTACTTATCCGGGGCTTCTTTCTTTTCTCTATAAAGTTAACGATTAGTTTTTCCATCTCTTTAAAGAATATTATTGGTATTTGGATAGGGATTGTATTTGTAAATTGCTTTGGGTAGAATTGTCATTTTCACAATGTTGATTTTACCTATCCATGAGCATGGTATGTTTTTCCATTTATATAGATCCCTCTGGGTTTCTTGCAGTAGTGTTTTGTAGTTTTCTTTGTGTGGGTATTTTAAATACCTGGTTGGATTTATTCATAAGTATTTTATTTTTTTTAGGGGATATTATAAATCGTATTGTTTTCCTGAATTCCTTTTCAGCATTTTCTTTATTGATGTACAGGAATCCAACTGAATTTTGTATGTTTATCTTGTACCCTGCTACTCTGCTGAATCTTTCTATTAGTTCCAGTAGTTTTCTCTGGAGTCTTTAGGGTTTTCCACGTATAGTATTGTATCATCCTCAAACAGAGACAGTTTAATTTCTTCATTACCAGTTTGGATACTCTTTATTTCTTTTTCTTGCCTTATTGCTGTAGCTAGGACCTCCTGCACAATGTTAAATAGGAGTGGAGATAAAGGGCATCTTTGTATTTTTCCTGTTCTCAAGCGGAATGTTTTCAGCCTCTCTCCAATAAGAATGATGTTGGCTGTTGGTTTTGCATAGATGCCCTTTATTATGGTGAGAAATTTTCCTTCTATACCTATTTTATTGAGAATTTTTTTCAGGAATGGATGTTGGAATTTGTTGAATGCCTTTTCTGCATCAATTGAGATGATCGTTTGATTCTTCTTTTTTTTTTTCCTTTTATTTATGTGGTGGATTATGTTGATGGATTTTCTACTGTTTAACTATCCTTGCGTACCTGATATGAATCCTACTTGGTCGTGGTTTATTATCTATTGGATATGATGTTGAATTCTATTGGCTAGAATTTTGCTGAGAATTTTTGCATCTATATTTACAAGAGATATTGGTGTGTAATTTTCCTTTTTTGTGGCACCTTTGCCTGGTTTTGATATCAGGGTTATGCTGGCTTCATAAAATGAATTTGGAAGTAGCCCTTCCTTTTCTATATTCTAAAATATTTTGAGTAGTACTGGTATAAGCTCTTGTCTCAATGTTTGGTAGAATTCTCCAGTGAAGCCATCTGGGCCAGGGCTTTTTTTTTTTTTTTTTTGCTGGAGTTTTTTTCTTACCTTTTCAATATCTTCTCTTCTTCTGTGTCTGTTTAGATTTTTGACATCACTTTTTGTTAGACTGGGTAGGTAGTGTGTTTCTAGAAATTTTCCATTTCCTCTAAGTTTTCAAATTTGTTGGAGTATAGTTTTTCAGAATACTCTGTAATTATCCTTTTTATTTCTGTTGTGTCTGTTGTAATGTCCCCTATTTCATTTCTTATTTGGGTTATCTACATCTCCTGTTTTTCTTTTGTCAGTCTGGCCAGTGGTTTGTCGATTTTGTTGATCCTTTCAAAGAACCAACTTTTGGTTTTGTTGATTCTTTCTATTGTTTTTCTATTTCCTATTTCCTTTATTTCTGCTCTGATCTTTATTTTTTCCTTTCTTCTAGTGGTTGTGGGCTCTTTTTTGTTGTTCTCTTTCTATTTGTTTGAGTTGTGTAGTTAATGTTTTGATTTTGTCCCTTCTGTTTTAATGTGTGCATCTATTGCTATAAATTGTCCTCTGAGGACTGCCTTTGCTGTGTCCCAAAGGTTTTGGTATGATGTGTTTTCATTCTTGTTTGAGTCTAGGAATTTTTTGATTCCATCTCTGATTTCTTCTATTACCCAGTGATATGTGTGCCGGGTGTTATTCATTTTCTATGAGATTATTTTTCTTTGCTCTTCTTGTTATTTATTTCTACCTTGTTGGCATTGCGGTCAGAGAAGATACTTTGTATTATCTCAATATTTTGGATCTTGTTTAGGATTGCTCTGTGGCCTAAGATATGGTCTATCCTGGACAACATTCCATGTGAGTTGGAATAGAATGTGTAGTTTGCAGCTGTTGGGTGTAGTGTTCAATATATTTCTATGAGTCCAAGTTGCTAATTGTGCCCTTTAGTTCTTTTATATCTTTGTTGAGTTTCTTTCTAGATGTTCTGTCCTTTACAGAGAGTGATGTGTTGAAGTCTCCTACTATTACTGTGAAACTGTCAGTTTCTGTTTTCAGTGCTGTTAGAGTTTATGTATTTGGGATCCCTGTCATTGGGTGCAT
Organism: Dugong dugon; assembly: GCA_030035585.1. Classification (NCBI taxonomy): domain Eukaryota; kingdom Metazoa; phylum Chordata; class Mammalia; order Sirenia; family Dugongidae; genus Dugong; species Dugong dugon. The sequence continues at coordinate 52,233,572 of CM057465.1, forward strand.
AGATGCTTCTTATGGTTATGGCTTCATGATGGATCAACCCCTTAATCCTTATATAGTGTCCTTCTTTGTCTTTTATTCTGGATTTTGATTTAAAGTCTATTTTATCTGAGATTAGTATTGACACTCCTGCTCTTTTTTGGTAGCTGTTTGCTTGATATATTTTTTCCATTGTTTGATTTTAAATAAATTTACACCTTTTGTTTCTTAAGTGTGTCTCTTGTAGACAGCATATTGATGGATCCTGTTTTCTTTAATCCATTCTATCAAGCTCTGTCTCTTTAAGGGTGCATTTAGACCGTTTACATTCAGTGTAATTATTGATAGGTGTGAGTTTATTGCCGTCCTTTTTAGTGATTTTTTTTGTAATGCTGATGTTTTCTTTGTTCCTCTTACTCTCTTGTGATGAATTTCGTTTGTGGATTTTTTTTCATTTCTTTTGTTTTTACTGAGACTTTATGTTTTTCTTTTTCATTTGATGAGTAGCTTTGTTAACTTTCTTTGCAGTTACCTTGAAATTTGCCTTTAACTTCCTAGATTTGAACCAGTCTATTATTACTTGGTATCGCTTTGCCTTCCTCTCCTTTGGAAGGTTCTACACCTACACTATATAGTCCCTCTTTTATTGTTCTGATGCTGTTGTCATTTACAGATTAACCTCTCTGGTTCCCTGTTGTAATTCTTTTGGTTTTGGATAGTCCTTGAGAGTTCATTTCCTTGGTTGGTATCTGGCTGGAACAATCGTGTATCCTAGATTCAGCCTGTGGTCTGATGTTTTTTCTCAGATTGAAGGACTCTTTATTAATTATTGTAAGTTTAGTTTGGTTTTTACATATTCCCTTAATTTCTGTTTATCTGGAAATGATCTAATTTCACCATCATATTTGAACGAGAGTTTTGCAGGATATATTATTCTTGGCTGGCAATTTTTTTTCTTTTAGTTTTATATATGTCTTCCCATTGCCTTCTTGCCTGCGTAGTTTCTGCCAAGTATTCGTAGCTTAGTCTTCTTGTTTCTTCTCTGTATGTGACTTTTTGTTTTTCTCGAGCTACTCTCAGGTTTCTTTTTTTTTTTTTTTTTTTTTCTCTTTTTTTAGTGATTGTGATTATGATATGCCTTGATGATTTTCTTTTGGGGTCTATCCTATATGGGGTTTGTTGAGCTTCTTAGATGGTCAGCTTTTCATCTTTAATATAATTGGGGAAGTTTTCTGTCAGCAATTCTTCAATGATCCTCTCTGTTTTCTGTTTTGTCCCCCTGTTCTGCAAATCTGATCACTCGCAGTTTTGCTTTTGTTTTAATCCCACATAATACTTAGGTTTTCTTCATTCTTTTTTCTGATCTTTCCTCAAACAAAGTTGTATCCAAGTGTTTGTTTTCAATTTCACTGATCCTGTTCTCCATCTTTTCAAACCTGCTCCTCAGCCCTTCTATGACACTGTCCATTTCTGAAATCTTGTTGTTTATCTTTTAGGTTTCTAATTGCTGTTTTTGTAAGATTTCTAGTTGTGAATTTATTTTAGCATTTTGTTCCTGTATTATTTTCCTGAATTCGTCCATTTTTTTGTCTGTATTTTCCATGAATTTGTCTGACTTTTTCATGAATTTGTGTATTTTGTCCTCATTTTTGTCTGCTTTTTGCTTCAACTCTTTGGTAAATCTGAGTATTAGAGATTTGAATTCCCTATCAGGTAGTTCTAGTGTCTTCTCTTCTACTGGAGAGTCATCTGGTGTTTTATTTTGGGCACCTACTGGAACCATCCTGTCCTGTTTTTGTATATGATGTGGTATTCTCTGCTGTCTTCGGGCATTCAGTAGTTATTTTCTTTGTTTATTGATTGCAGATTTGTTAGTTTCCTCCTGCTTTTTTGTTTTATTTGGTTATGTCTGTGCATGCAGGCTCTGTGTTCTTTGTTGTCTGCTCATCTGTGTGCAAGATACTTTTAACCTCCTTCTCCAATGGGCAGGATCAGTCTCTCAGTTATGGTACAGCAGGGCAGGTCCAGCTGAGAATAGTTGCCTGGATGAGTTGTTTGTGGCAAGTACTAGGGCCGACAGGGCAGACTGGGAATCAGTGCAGGACAGGTTCTGGTAGGCCATGCCTGTGCTGCTTGGGGTAGTGATGTTCAGAGCACGGTGCATGCAGGTAGACAGGAAGGAGAGGGGAGACTGTGATGTGTGGAGCTAAGATGCGTAAGGGAAAGAAGAGAGAGGAACAGGAGTCAAAAACATACTCACAAAGAAACAGAAAAGAGTGCTAAGGGAACATGCTGTTGAGATAAAGAGATGAGAGACTGAGAATTGGAGAAAAACAAAAAGGAAAGAAAAGAAAAAGGGTAAAATAAAAATGAATAAATAAAAATTAGAAGGAAAAAAGAAAAAAAAAAGCCCTAAGTGATCCAACTGGTGCAGGTGGTAGGACTGAAGAAGTTGCTCCCAGGCCATGAATTACAGCCTGGCTAGAAGGGGTAGAGGTATCACGCAGTGCCTGGTATTCAGAAGACAGAAAGAGAAGGCAAGTATAAAGAGATGAGAAACTGGAAATAAAGAAAGAGAAAAAGATACCAAGAAAGAGAAGAAAACAAAGCAAAGAAACAACAACAACAAAAAAAAAAAACCCAAGATAAAAGGAAATGTCCCCAGGGATGTCACTGCGCCTCTGTGCAGAGTAAGATAGTAGCTCCCAAGCCATGCAGTAGTGTCCAGTTAGAAAGTTATCTCAAGCCTAGAAAAGAAGAAGAAAACAAACAAATTAAAACAGAACAAACAAAGAAACAAACAAAAAAAAGCCCCAGGGGTCACAACAGCGTGGCAGCACGATCAAGTCAAGCGATGTTTAACAGCCTCCAGGAAGACACGAAGATGGCACATGGAGCCAGGTATTTGAGAGAAAGTGCAGGGGGTGTTGAAAGTTGAGGAAGACATCTAAAGAAGTGGAAAAAAGAGACACTAGCAGCCAACAAATGGCACTCAGGCAGCCGGCCAGTGCGAGCGGGTGGAATCCAACCAACACCAGGGTGAAGCGAGTGCTTCCTGGCCAAGAGACTGTGGCTACAGGAAGCAGAAGAGGCTGAGTGGGGTGTGAAGAAGGGTGGAGGGTGGGAAAGCATGTATCACTGGTTACTGGTTTTTCTGTCTCCTGATGGAAACTCCGTGAAGCTGCTTTCTCATACCCCCTGTTCTTCCATCTCCTATAGGAGTCCAAGATGGTGGATCCTTGCTGCAGTAGTTGATAGGGGACCTCTGCATGTATTTCTCCTCATGCTCTGTTCTTGGTCAGTTTCTAATTCCATTTGGTGCTTAACTGAGTTCTTTATCTCTTCATTTGATGCTTAGGGTTTCAGGATTGACGTGTGTATCTGTTTGACATAGTTTTTCAGATCTTTGCTGTGGAGGGACAGCATGCTGCTTCTGTTTATACCTGGAGGACCCCCTTTAGTATTTCTTGTAATTTTGGTTTAGTTTTTTGCAAATTCCCTAAACTTCTGTTTATCTGGAAATGTCCTAATTTTGCCATCCTATCTGAGAGACAGTTTTGCTGGATATGTAACTCTTGGCTAGCAATTTTTTTTCCTTCAAGGCTTTATATATGTCATCCCATTGCCTTCTTGCTTGCATGGTTTCTGCTGAGTAGTCCAAGCTCAGTCTTATTGACTCTCCTTTGTAGATGACTTTTTGTTTATCCCTAGCTACTCTAAAAATTCTCTCTTTAACTGTGGTTTTGGAAAGTTTGATCATAATATTTCTTTGTGAATTTCTTTTGGAATCTACCTTATTTGGGGTTCGATGAGCATCTTGGATAGATAACTTGTCATCTTTCATGATATCAGGGAAGTTTTCTGCCAACAAATCTTCCACAATTCTCTCTGTATTTTATGTTATCCCTCCTTGTTCTGGTACTCCAATCACTCATAGGTTATTCCTCTTGATAGAGTCCCACAAATTCTTAGGGTTTCTTCATTTTTTTTAATTCTTTTATCTGATTTTTCCTCAGATAAGTTGGTGTCAAGTGCTTTATCTTCAGTCTCACTAATTCTGACTTCCATTGCCTCAATTCTGTTCCTATGGCCTTCTATTGAGTTGTCTAATTCTGGAATTTAATTGTAAACCTATTGGATTTCTGATTGCTGTTTCTCTATGGATTCTTGCAGCCTGTTAAATTTTTCATTATGCTCTTCTCTAATCTTCTTAAGTCCCTCTATTGCTTGGTCTGTCTTTTGACTCATTTCCTTCCAGATTTCTTAAAGAGTTGTGTATACTAATCTTTTGTATTCTGCCTCTGCTATTTCCAAGAAATTCTCTTCCTCTGGAAAATTTCTTGATTCTTTACTTTGGGAGCTTTCTGAAGCCATCATGATCTACCTCTTTATGTGATTTGATATTGACTGTTGTCTCAGAACTTATTTTATGTTTACTTACTGTGTCTTAGCTTCTTGTTTTGATACACCGAAATAGGCTGCTTGTGTGAGCTAGGCTGATCAATGGTGCTCCTGAAGCTCCAAGGTCCTCCCACTAGGTGGCCAGACCTGACACTAAATATGTGAGCCCAGGAGACTGCCCACTTGTCCTGTATGGATTCAGCTCAGGTGTCCAGGTAGTCGGCCACCAAGTGTGTGGTGTAGGCTCTCACCTACTGTCCTAGACAGGCATGGGTAATTGGTGTAGTCACAGGCATCCGGCTGCAGCAGGGGTCACACACTGAGGGAAAGGGCTGATGGCCGCCCCCAATTGTCTGGGAGGAAAGCATGTTCTTGTTACCTACAGCTCATAGTTGGGTGGGTTTTGCAGCCAGACCATGAGCACCCAGTGCTGTTGGCTGTAAGGACTGGGGGCACCACTTATTTTGAGCTCATGTCAGAAGTGGCTGGTGGTGTGAGTGGAGCCACGAGTCCTTGGGCTCCTGATGTGGATAAGTGAAGACCTTGCTTAATGGGCAGAGCAGCATCAAATGTCATGAACCTGCCATTTCACACCTGAAACAATTGAAGTTATACTTCAGGTATCTACCCTGTTGTACTGTGGTAATGAGGGCCTATGCTGTTGAAATGGGCCCACACCAGTCTCTGCAGGGGGAAAGACACTCAAAGTACATGGACAAAGGAGCCGTGCCTTCCCTGAGTTCTTGGCTTAGGGGAGCTGGTAGTTTATTTTTTCCCCTGTTTGTTAATTTGTTTCCTCTCCAAGGCTGGGAGAATGGCTCAGGGCATGTGATGGGTCCTACGACCCAGCAGACTTGGCCATCACTGAAGCTGTCCTAGACCCAGTGCAGAACAGGGAGTGGGGAGGTAAATTGGAGAGATATTTTTCCCAAAGGTGGGTGTTTTTATCCACACGGTAGGCCAGATGCAAGTACTTATCTTTTACTGATAGAGGGCTGCTTCTCACTGTTCTGGATGGCCGAGTAGACTGTCTACTGCTGGGTCTCTCCCGATGTCGAAAATGCCTCATGAGCACTGCTGCTTGGCTCATTGCACACCACGAGCTGATCTGGCCTGAAGGAATAAGCTCCTGCAGAGTCAGGTCTGACAACTCCTTGCTGCTTCCGAACCATCTTTCCGTCTCCCTGCCACTCAGTCTGATTCCTCAGCTTTGCCTTTGATGTTCAGGGCTCCTTGATTGTCATATATAATTGATTCACTTATGTTTTTGGGTCTTTGTTGTAAGAGGGACCACTGGAAGTGTCTGAGTGCTCCGCCATCTTGGCCCTGCCTCTCCTCCTTATTTATTTGTTTTTATCTTGTTATTCCACAGAGGAAGAGGCCTCATGGTACCAGGCCTGGCCTGGCACCTGACGAGGAAGAGCTCACTTCATCGCTAGCTGCAGGAACCTGGGCGCATGACCTCCTTTCCCGGTGGGTCTACTTGGGTGCCTCAGGGCAGCAGAGGGTGCTGTAGAGCCCATGCCAGACCCCCTGATTTTTTTAAATCTTCTTAAATCTTAATAATTTAAAGGAATGTATTAAAATTTACCATTATGCTATCAGATTTTTTCAGTTTCTTCCTAAACTTATATTAGTTTTTCTTTAAATATTTTGATACTATTTTATTAGGTAAAATATATTTTAAATTATTATGTTATTATGGGATATTAAAATTTATGTTGCGGCCTTTTCCATTTCTAAAGATGTACTTTCTCTTAAACTATGTTGTGTTTGATATAATTAGAAATACACCAGAATTTGGCCTAATATTTACCAATACATATATTTTTACCACTCTTACATTTTATGTTTCCCTGTTCTTATGACAGGTTCTATCTTCTAACTGATGAATTTGGTCTTATTATGAATGCTGATATATTTTGACTTGATTCTACCATCTTACTTTTTTATTTTTATTTGTATGATTTGTTTCTCTTTCTCCTTTCTCTTTTGTTGTCTTCATTTCTGATTGATTTTTTTATGTTTACTTACTACACTTTTAAATCTCTATTAATATTCTGTTTTTACATTCTACTGCTTTTTCTTACTTTTAAAATTTTATCACATATAATTAACTAAGAAAAAATAAAATCAACAAATATCTTGAGCCATCTCTCCAATGATTTAAGGGCTTGAAACATGTTCTATTATTTTAATTCTCCTAATTTACATAAATGTATGTATACACGCATGATAATTAAATGCTCTGCTCTTAACCAAAATGTTGGCAGTTCAGAGTTATGGCAAAATGGCACTCTAGGCAGAAGCACCAGGCTGTCCCTTCACAGCAAAGATCCGAAAATCTAAGCCAAACACAGACTACAACAATCCTGAAACCCTAAAACATCAAATGAAGAGATAAAGAACTCAGCCAAGCACCAAATGGAGTGAGAAAACTGACAGAGAAAGGAGAGCGAGGAGAGATTCATTCAGAGGTCCCCTACCAGATAATGCAGTGCAGATCCACAATCTTGGACTCCTATCGGAGACCAGAAAACAGGGGTACAAGAAAGCAGCCTCACAGAGCGTCCAGCGGGAGACAAAACAACCAGCTCCTGTTCCTCTCTCCTCTCTACCACATCCATCTTAGCTCTACACATAACAATCTCCCCGCTGCATCCTGCGCACCTACACCGTGCGCTTGACATCACACCACCAAGCAGTATAGGCATGGCCTACTGTAACCTCCCCTGCACTGATTACCAAACCAACCCTGGTGGCTGTAGTAAGTGCCACAAACAACCCGTCCTAGTAACTCCTCTTCAGCTAGACCTGCCCTGCTGTACCATATCTGAGTGACTGACCATGCCAGTTGGAGAAGGAGGCAAAAAGCATTGAGCGCACAGACGAGCAAACAACAAAGAACACACAGGCTGCCTGCTCAGACATAGACAATTTTTTTTTAAAAAGGGACGGAACACACAAATCTACAATCAATAAACGAGAAAAATAACTACTGAATGCCCTGAAAACAGCAGACAATATCAAAACATTTACAAAAACAGGACAGGATGGTTCAAGTAGGTGTCCAAAATAAAACACCAGAAGACTCTCCTGTGGAAGAAAATTCACCAGAACTACCTAATAGGGAATTCAATTCTCTAATATTCAGAATTCTCCAAGACCTGAGGCAAAAAGCTGACAAACATGAGGAAAAAATAGACAAATTCATGCAAAGTACAGACAAAAAATTGGAAGAATTCAGGAAGATGATGCAGGAACAAAATGCCAAAAAAAATTAACAACTAGAAATTATACAGAAACAACAATTAGAAATCCAAAATAAACAACAAGATTTCAGAAATGGATGATGTCATAGAAGGGCTGAGAAGCAGATTTGAAACCGTGGAAGACAGGATCAGTGGAACAGAAGACAAACACTTGGATACAACTCTGTTTCAGGAAAACTCAGAAAAAAGAAGAAAGAAAAATGAAGAGACCCTTAGAGTTATGTGGGACACAATTAAAAGCAAAAATTTACGAGTGATTGGAATTCCATAATGGGGAGAAAACAGAAAACACAGAGAGGATCATTGAGGAACTGCTGACAGAAAACTTCCCCAATATCACGAAAGATGTAAGCTGGCCATCCAAGAAGCTCAAAGAACCCCATATAGAAGAGACCCCAAAAGAAAATCACCAAGGCATATCATATTCACACTCGCCAAAACGAAAGACAAACAAAGAATCCTGAGAGCAGCTCATGAAAAACAAGAAGTTACATACACAGGAGAAACAATAAGACTATCCTCAGATTATTCGGCAGAAACCATTCAGACAAGAAGGCAATGGGATGACAGATACAAAATCTTGAAAGAAAAGAATTGTCAGCCAAGAATGATATATCCTGCAAAACTCTCATTCAAATATGATGGTGAAATTAGGTCATTTCCAGATAAACAGAAATTAAGGGAATATGTAAAAGTCAAACCAAACTTACAAGAATTATTAAAGGGAGTTCTTTGATCTGAGGACTCAGCTCACAGGCAGAACCTAGGATGCAGGATCGCACATGCCAGATACCAATCTAGGAAATGAACTCTTGAGGACTATCCAAAACCAAAAGAAATGTAATAGGGAATCAAAGCAGTTAATCAATAAATGACAACAACATCAAAACAATAAAAGCAGGAATAAACAGCATAGGTATAGAACCTTCTAATGACGAGGAAGGCAAGGCGATACCAAGTAATAGTAGACTGCTTCAAACTTAGAAAGATAAGGGTAAAATTCATGGTAACCACAAAGAAAATCAACAAACCAACTCATAAAAATAAAGACAAAAAACATAAAGTCTTGGCAAAAACAAAACTACAAAAACAAAGGAAAGGAAAAAAAACCCACAAACAAAAGTAACTCAGCACAAGAGAGTAACAAGAACAAAGAAAACTTCAGCACCACACAAAAAGCACTACAAAATGACAGGAACAAACTCACATGTATCAATAATTACACTGAATGTAAATGGACTCAATGCACCCATAAAGAGACGGAGAGTGACAGAATGGATAAGAAAACAGGATCCATCAATATGCTGCCTACAAGAGACACACCTTAGAAACAAAGATGTGAATTTATTAAAAGTCATAGGTTGGAAAAAAATATATCAAGCTAACAACTACCAAAAATGAGCAGGAGTGGAAATACTAATCTCAGACAAAATAGACTTTAAAACAAAATCCATCATAAAAGACAAAGAAGGACACTATGTAATGATTAAGGGGACGATCCATCATGAAGACATAACCATAATAAACATCTATGCACCCAATGACAGGGCTCCAAAATACATAAAACAATCTCTAACAACACTGAAAAGAGAAACTGACAGTTCCACAATAATAGTAGGAGACTTCAACACACCACTCTCAGTAAAGGACAGAACAACTAAGAAGAAACTCAGCAAAGATACAGAAGACCTAAAGAGCACAATCAGCCAACTTGACCTCATAGACATATATAGAACACTCCATCCAACCACTGCAAAGTACACATTCTTTTCCAATACACATGGAACGCTCTCCAGAATAGACCACATCTTAGGCCACAGAGCAATCCTCAACGACAACCAAAATGTTCAGATAATTCAAACTATCTTCTCTGGCCACAATGCCATCAAGGTAGAAATTAAAAACAGAAAGAGCAAGTAAAAAAATCGTTTACATGGAAACTAAATAATACCCTGCTTACACATCATTGGGTAATAGAAGAAATCAGAGATGGAATCAAAAAATTCCTAGAATCAAATGAGAATGAAAACATATCATACCAAAACCTTTGGGACACAGCAAAGGCAGTCCTCAGAGGACAATTTATAGCAACAGCTGCACACATCAAAAAAGAAGAAAGGGACAAAATCAAAACATTAACTACAGAACTCAAACAAATAGAAAGAGAACAGAAAAAAAAAAAAAAGCCCACAGCTATCAAAAGAAAGGAAATAATAAACATCAGAGCAGAAATAAATGAATTAGAGAACAGAAAAACAAGAGAAAGAATCAACAAAACCAAAAGTTGGTTCTTTGAAAGAATCAACAAAATCGACAAACCACCAGCCAGACTGACAAAAGAAAAATTGGAGAGGACACAAATAACTCAAATAAGAAATGCAATGGGGGACATTACAACAGACCCAACTAAAATAAAAAGGATTTTAACAGAATATTATGAAAAACTATACTCCAACAAATTTGAACACCTAGAGGAAATGGATAAATTTCTAGAAACACACCACCTACCCAAACTAGAACAAAGTGATGTTGAAAATCTGAACATTCCCATAACAAGAGAAGAGATTGAAAAAAATAATTAAAAAACTCCCAAACAAAAAAAGCCCTGGCCCAGATGGCTTCACTGGACAATTCTACAAAACATCTACAGAAGAGCTATTCTGTACTACTCAAGCTATTTCAGAGCATAGAAGAGGAAGCAACACTTCCAAATTCATTCTATGAAGCCAGCATAACTCTGATACCAAAACCAGGCAAAGACATCACAAAAAAAGAAAATTACAGACCAATATCTCTCATAAATAAAAATGCAAAAATTCTGAACAAAATTCTAGCCAGTAGAATTCAACATCTTATCCAAAAAATTATACACGACGACCAAATAGGATTCATACCAGGTATGCAAGGATGGTTCAACATTAGAAAATCAATCAATGTAATCCACCACAAAAATAAAAGCAAAGAAAAGAATCACATGATCATCTCAATTGACGCAGAAAAGACATTTGACAAAGTCCAACACCCATTCCTGATAAAAACTCTCCATAAAATAGGTATAGAAGAGAAATTTCTCAACATAATAAAGGGCATCTATACAAAACCAACAGCCAACATCATTCTTAATGGAGAAAGGCTGAAAACATTCCCCCTGAAAACAGGAACAAGACAAGGATGCCCTTTATCACCACTCCTATTTAACATTGTGCTGGAAGTTCTAGCTAGAGCAATAAGTCAAGAAAAAGAAATCAAGGGCATCCAAATTTGTAATGAAGAAGTTAAACTGTCCCTGTTTGCAGATGATATGATACTATACATAGAAAACCCTAAAGACTCCACAATAAATCTACTGGAACTAACAGAAAGATTCAGCAGAGTAGCAGGGTACAAGATAAACATTCAAAAATCAGTTGGATTCTAATACACCAGTAAGGAGAACGATGAAAAGGAAATCAGGAAAACAATACCACTTTCAATAGCCCCTAAAAAGATAAAATACTTAGGAATAAATCTGACCAGGGATGTGAAAAACCTAAGCAAAGAAAACTACAAAACACTACTGCATGAAACCCAAAGGGATCTACATAAATGGAAAAACATACCATGCTCATGGATAGGCAGAATCAACATTGTGAAAATGGCAATTCTACACAAAGCAATTTACAAATACAACACACTCCCAATCCAAATACCAACAACATTCTTCAAAGAGATGGCAAAACTAATCATTAACTTTATATGGAAAGGGAAGAAGCCCTGAATAAGGAAAGCACTACTGAAGAACAATAAAGTTGGAGGACTCACACTACCTGACTTCAGAACCTACTATACAGCTACAGTAGTCAAAACAGCCTGGTACTGGTACAATGACGGATAAATTGACCAATGGAACAGAATTGAGAACCCAGATGTAAATCCATCCACCGACTGTCACCTGATCTTCTACAAGAGCCCAAAGTCCATCAAATGGGGAAAAGACAGTCTTTTTAACAAATGGTGCTGGCAAAACTGGATATCCATCTGCAAAAAAATGAAACAAGACCCATACCTCACACCATATACAAAAACTACTTCAAAATGTATCAAAGACCTGAATACATAGCCTAAAACTATAAAGTTCATAGAAGAAAAAATAAGACCAACACTTCTGGCCTTAATACCTGGCAATAACAGGATACAAACCATAACCATCAACGCACAAACCCCAACAGATAAGCTAGATATCTGGGATCTTCTAAAAATCAAACACCTATGCTCTTCAAAAGACTTCACCAAAGAGTAAAAAGAGAACCTACAGACTGGGAAAAAATTTTTGGACAGTAGAAGTCAGACAGACGTCTAATCTCCATAATCTACAAGAAAATCCAACACCTCTACAACAAAAAGACAAATAATCCTATTAAAAAATGGGCAAAGGAAATGAACAGACACTTCACCAAAGAAGACATTCAAATGGCCAACAGACACATGAGGAAATGCTCGCTGTCACTAGCCATGAGAGAAATGCAAATTAAAACCACAGTGCGATACCATCTCACCCCGGCATTACTGGCACGAATCAAAAACACTGGAAATAACAAACGTTGGAGGGGCTGCGGGGAGATGGGAACTCTTATGCACTGCTGGTGGGAATCCAAAATGATACAACCATTTTGGAAAATGATATTGTGCTTCCTCAGAAAGCTAGAAATAGACATACCATTTGATCCAGCAATCCCACTCCTAGGAATATATACTAGAGAAATAAGAGTCGTCACTCGAATAGACATATGCACACCTATGTTCATGGCAGCGTTGTTCAAAATAGAAAAACCATGGAAACAACCTAGATGCCCATCAACAGATGAATGGATAAACAAACTATGGTACATACACACAATGGAGTACTATGCAAGGAGAAAGAACAACGATGAATCTATGAAGCATTTCATAACGTGGATGAAACTGGAGGACATTATACTGAGTGAAATAAGTCAGTCTCAAAAGACAAATATTGTATGAGACCTCTACTGTAAAAACTCATGAAAAAGTTTAAACACAAAAAGAAACAATCTTTGTTGGTTATGAGGGTGGGGAAGGGTGGGAGGGGGAAATACTAGATAGACAATAGATAAGCGGTAACTCTGGTGAAGGGTAAGACATTACACAATACTGGGGAAACTAGCACAACTTGTACAAGGAAAGGTCATGGAAGCTCCATAGACACATCTAAACTCCCTGAGGGACTGAATTGCTGGACGGAGGGATGTGGGGATCATGGTCTTGGGGAACATCTAGCTCAATTGGCATAGCACAGTTTATAAAGAAAATGTTCTACATTCTACCTTGGTGAGTAGCATTGGGGGTCTTAAAAGCCTGTGAGCGGCCTTCTAAGATACTCCACTTGTCTCACCCCTTTGGGAGCAAGGGAGAATGAAGAAAACAAGATACGAGGAAAAGATTAGTCCAAAGGACTAATGGACCACAACTACCATGGCCTTCACCAGACTGAGTCCAGTACAACTAGATGGTACCTGGCTACCACCACTGACTTCTCTGACAGGGATCACAACAGAGAATATGGCCTCCAGACACCCTTTCAGCTCAGTAATGAAGGCACTCCCGAGTGACACACCATTCAGCCAAAGATTAGACAGCCCCTTCAAACAAAATAAGACTAATGGGGCACAACAGTCCGGGGATAAGGACTAGAAGGCATGAGTGAACAGGAAAGCTGGTAATAGGGAACCCAAGGTTGAGAAGGGACTGTGTTGACATGCCGTGGAGTTGTTAACCATTGTCATAAAACAATATGTGTACTAACATTTAATCAGAAACTATTTGTTCTGTAAGCCTTCATCTAAAGTACAATAAAAAAAAGGAACAAAGTCTTCTGGAATGTTTTAAGAGGCTTTTTTCTAGGTTGACTGATTGCTCAACATCTTTAGTGAAGTTTTTCTAACATTTGAATATGTCATTTGCAAACTACATTTAATCATTTTATATCACAGAGTATTAGTAGCAAGAGCACTTATTTTCAGAAAAAGAAGTAAACATTCATGATTAAGCCCCATCTCTGCATCTTAATATCTATACTGTATTAGTGGTTTCTCTTATTTCCTCACTCTGACACCTACCATACTGAATTGTGAGAAACATTCAATGAAAGCGTATAGGTGATAGTGTTCCAGGAATTCTAAAGTGACACATAAATGATATGTGGTTTATTTATTCAACACATATTTATTGAGAATATACTTTATGCAGGCATTCTTCTGAAAACTAAAAATAGCTTTGGTGGAGGGGGGAAGCAAGCACTTTGCCTTTGTGGAATTTATTTTAATTGTGAGGAAACAGATTATACATATGTACATGTATACATTCATACATGATGCATAATACAATGTCAGGTATTGATAACAGCCATGAAAAAATTAAAACAGGGTAAGAAACAGAGAGTGACAGTGTATGCTCTTTTAGAGAGTGTGATGAATTGAATTTTGTCCCCAAAAAAGATATCTTGAAGTCCTAACTCCTACGTATGAATGTAACTTTGTTTGGAAACAAGATCTTTGATGATGTTATGATCAGTGAAATTAGTACGAAGTCTTACCAGAGTAAAGTGGGTCCTGATCCCATCTGAATGGCATCCTTATAAAAGAGAAGAGATACAGAGAGACAGAGGTAAGATGACCACATGGCAATGAAATTATGCTGCAACTGTAAACCAAGAAATGCTTGAGAGAGACAGAAGCTGAGAGAGACAAGCAAGGATCCTCCCCTAGAGACTTTGGAGAGAAAATGACCTTGCTGACTGAATTCAGACACCCTAAATTCAGACTACACATCCCCAGAAGTATGTGAAAGTAAATTTCTATTCTTATAAATCACATAATTTAGCCTTAGGAAACCAGTACAGAGGGGGTGATTAGGAAGGCCTCTCCAAGCAGTTAATATTGAACAGAGATCAGAATTAAGTGAGGAAATGAGTTGTGTCTGTATCTGGGGTCTTGGCAGAGACAAATGCAAAGAAACCATGGGAGATATATACTTGGCATATTCAAGGAACAAGGAGACCAGTGCATTTAGGAAGTGGGCAAGAAGAGTAATAAAGGAACACGCCCTTGGAGGTCATGATAAGAGCTTCAAATTTTAAGTGTGATGAGAAACTATTGCAGGTAATTAAGTTGGGGTAGGACATGATATGATTTATGTGTTTCAATGTTCACTCTGGCCATTGTTTATTGATAATAGACAATAATATGCAAGAGTAGAAGCTATTATATTAGTTCAGGAAAGAGACGACAGTGGATTGAACTGGTGGTGGTAAATAGTCATATTTGTGATGTATTTTGAAATTCTCATTAAAAAAAGTTGTTGATCGATTAGATATGAGGAAATAGATTAATATTCCTATACCTACATCCCTAGTTTTGGGGTAAATAATAATCTTTAAAAAATAGATTTAGTAAAGAGAAGTGGATGATCCCATGAATTCAAGTAAACTGAAATGATCTGTGTAAAGTTAAAGAAAGCAAAACAGAAGCAATTGTACTGAGGCTTGCCAGGAGAGGCTTGTCTCACGACTGACTTCCTGACTCATTCCTACTCCCACAGTTTGTTCCATTAACTCTATACAACTACCATGCCTTAAGAGCTTACTGCCAGGCACTGTGTTTTATCAAGGGTAAGAAGAGAAGATTTATGAAGACTCACATGTAAACATATCTAAGCCCCCTGTGAAGCCATAGAAGCTTACAGAGTTAGAACACACACTCTGACAGTAGAGATCTGGGCCCAAAACAAGGGTTCCAATACTTAAAATATGTCTGACATTAAGTCCTGGTTTTTCTCCCCTGCTAAGTAGGAATGTACCTTATAGATATTATCTGAACTAAAAGAATACACGAAGAATATCCCCTGCAATATCTGACACATGGTAAATATTAAATAAATGTTATTACAATTGAGTCTTTCCCCCAGCTAGGACTTCAAAAGTCAAAAATTGCCATAGCCTCCTTTCCTTTCTATGTTCTCTGGTCCCTTCAGGTAGTGTTTTTGGTTTTTTTTTTCCTTCACAGCGCTTATCATTACCTGAGGTCATGTCACAGAATATGTGTTTATTTGCTTATTGTTTGAATCCTCTATGAATGTCAATTTTGTTAAGGTAAAGATTTGTTGGTCTGGTTGACTGTTGTATCCCTAGTGTATAAAGCCATTTCTGAAATTAAAAAAAAAAAAATTACCGTCGATGGATTCCAACTCGTAGCGATCCTATAACACAGGGTAGAACTGCCCCACAGGGTTTCCAGGGAGCGCCTGGTGGATTCAAACTGCCAACCTTTTGATTAGCAGCCATAGCTCTTAACCACTATGCCACCAGGGCTTCCTTCTGAAATATAGTAAGAATTTAATAAATATTTGTTGAGTGAATAAATGGAAAAGGTGCAGATGGAAGCACACTGGAGAGAGTTATTAATTCTAGCTCAACACTTAAATAAAGTATTTATATTAATCTTATCTGAAGATTCAGAAGGTGTTTATGGTGAAGGGATAGAATAGTTTAGGGTGAATCTTTTTTTTTTTAATTGTTGTAGTTTAAATGAAGTTTACATTTCAAGTTAGTCTCCCGTACAAAAATTTATACATACATTGTTATGTGACCCTAATTGCTCTCCACTTACCATGACAGCACACTGCTCCTTTCCACCCCTGATTCCCCATGTCCATTCAACCAGCTCTTAACCCTCTCTTCCTTCCCATCTCACCTCCAGACAGAAGCTTCCCGTTTAGTCTCTTTTATCTACTTGAGCTGAGAGGCACACTCTCTGGTTTATGTGGCCCTTTCTGTCTCTTGGGCTAATACTTTCCTTGTTTCTTTGGTGTTCTTCATTCTCCTTTACTCCAGGTGGGTGGGACAATGATGCATCTTAGATGGCCGCTTGCAAGCTTTTAAGACCCCAGACACCACTCACCAAAGTAGGATGCAGAACATTTTCTTAATAAGCTTTGTTATGCCAGTGGAGATAGATATCCCCTGAAAGCATGGTCCCTAAATCCCTACCCCTGCTACTCTGTCCCTCAAAGTGTTTGATTGTATTCAGGAAACTTCTTAGCTTTGGTTTAGTCCATTGTGCTGACTACCCCTGTAGTGTATGCTGTCCTTCTCTTCACCTAAGATAATACTTATCTACTATCTAGTTAGTGAATAACCCTCACTCTCCCTCCCCACCCTCGTAACCATCAAAGAATGTTGTCTTCTGTGTTTAAACCTTTTCTTGATTTTTATAATAGTGGTCTTATACAAAATTTGTCTTTCTGTGACTGACTAAATTCAATCAGCATAATGCCCTCCAGATCCCTCCATGTTATAAGACATTTCATGGCTTCATCATTGTCCTTTATCATTGCATAGTATTCCACGGTGTGGATATATCAAAATTTGTTTATCCATTCGTCTTTTGATGGGTACTTAGGTTGTTTCCATCTTTCTGCTGTTGTGAACAGTGCTACAGTGAACATGGGTGTGCACGTATCTATTCGTGTGATGGCTCTTATTTCTCTAGGATATGTTTCAAGGAGCAGGATAGCCAGATCGTACGGTACTTCTATTTCTAGCTTTTTAAGGAAGTGCCAAACCAATTTTCAAAGTGGTTGTACCATTTTACATTCCTGACAATGGTGTATAAGTGTTCCAGTCTCTTCACAACCTCTGCAGCGTTTATTATTTTGTGTTTTTTGGATTAATGCTAGCCTTGTTGGGGTGAGATGATATCTCTTTGTAGTTTTTATCTGCATTTCTCTAACGGCTAATGATCATGAGCATTTCTTCATGTGTCGGTTAGTCGCCTGAATATCTTCTTTGGCGAAGTGCCTTTCATAACCTTTGCCCATTTTTTAACAGGATTGTCTTTTTGTTGTTGAGGTTTTGCAGTATCTTGTAGATTTTAGAGATTAGATGCTGATCAGATTTATCATAGCCAAAAATTTTTTCCCAGTCTGTAGGTTGTCTTTTGACTCTTTTGGTGAATTCTTTTGATGAGCGTAAGTGTTTGATTTTTAGGAGCTCCCAGTTATCTAGTCTCTCTTCTCGTGCTTGTGCATTGTTACCTATGGTTTGTATTGTGTTTATTCCATGTATTAGGGCTCCTAGTGTTGTACCTATTGTTTGTTCCATGATATTTATCATTTTAGATTTTATATTTAAGTCTTTGATCCAATTTGAGTTAGTTTTTGTACATGGTGTGAGGTATGGGTCTTGTTTCAGTTTTTTGTAGATAAGTATCCAGTTACGCCAGCACTATTTGTTAAAGAGAATGTCTTTTCCCCAGTTAACAGATTTTGAGCCTTTGTGAAATATCAGCTGCTCAGAAGTGGATGAATTTATGTCTGGATTCTCAGTTCTGTTCCATCGGTCTATGTATCTGTTGTTCTACCAGTACCAGACTGTTTTGACTTCCATATAATAGGTTCTAAACTCAAGTAGTGTGAGACCTCCCACTTTGTTCTTCTTCTTAAGTAATAATCTACTTATTTGGGGCCTCTTCCCTTTCCATATGAAATTGGTGATTTGTTTCTACATCTCATTAAAAAATGCCATTGGAATTTGGATCGGGATTGCATTGTATCTATCTGTAGATCACTTTTGGTAGGATTGACATTTTCACTACGCTGAGTCTTCCTATCCATGACTAGGGTATGTTTTTCCAGTTAATGCAGGTCTCTTTTGGTTTCTTGCAGTAGTGTCTTGTAGTTTTCATTGTATAGGTATTTTACATCTCTGGTTAGATTTATTCCTAAGTATTTTCTCTTCTTGGGGGCTATTGTAAATGGTATTGATTTGGTGATTTCCTCTTCAAGTTTCTCTTTGTTCGTGTAAAGGAATCTAATTGATTTTTGTATGTTTATCTTGTATCCTGAAACTTAGCAGAAATCTTCTATTAGTTACAATAATTTGCTTGTGGATTCTTTGCGGTTTTCTGTGTATAAGATCATATCATCTGCAAATAGAGATACTTTAACTTCTTCCCTACCAATTTGGATGTACTTATTTCTTTTTCTAGCTTAATTGCTCTGGCTAGGACCTCCAGCACAATGTTGAATAAGAGTGGTGATAAAGGGCATCCTTTTCTGGTTCCCATTCTAATGGGGAATGCTTTCAAAGTCTCTCCATTTAGGATGATGTTGGCTGTTGGCTTTATATAAATGCCCTTAATTATACTGAGGAATTTCCCTTCTATTCCTATTTTGTTGAGAGATTTTATCATGAATGGGTGTTGGAAGTTGTCAAATGCTTTTTCTGCCTCAGTTGATAAGATCATATGGTTCTTGTCTTTTATTTTATTAATGTGATGGATTGCATTTATTGTTTTTCTAATATTGAACCATCCCTGCATACCTAGTATAAATCCCACTTGATCATGTTGAATTATTTTTTTGATATGTTGCTGAATTCTATTGGCTAGAATTTTGTTGAGGATTTTTGCATCAATGTTCATCAGGGATATTGGTCTGTAATTTTCTTTTTTTGTGGAGTCCTTACCTGGTTTTGGTATCAGGGTTATGCCGCTTCGTAGAATGAGTTTGGGAGTATTCCATCTTTTTCTTTACTCTGAAATACCTTTGGTAGTAGTGCAGTTAACTCTTCAGTGAAAGTTAGGTAGAATTCTCCAGTGAACCCATCCAGGCCAGGGCTTTTTTTTGTTGTTGTTGTTGTTGGGAGTTTTTTTGTTACCTTTTCAATCTCTTCTTTTTCTAGGGTTTATTTAGTTGTTTCACCTCTGTGTTAGTTTAGGTAGGTAGTAAGTTTCTAGAAATTTTTCCATTTCCTCTAGGTTTTCAAATTATAAGAGTACAGTTTTTCATAGTATTCTGTTATGATTCTTTTAATTTCAGTTGGGTCTGTTGTGATATCACCCATCTCATTTCTCATATTGGTTATTTGCTTCTGTTGCTGTTTTTCTTTGTCAGTTTGGCCAGTGGTTTATCAATTTTGTTGATCTTTTCAAAGAACCAGATTTTGGTCTTGTTAACTCTTTCAATTGTTTTTCTATTCTCTATTTCATTTAATTCTGCTCTAATTCTTATTATTTCCTCTCTCCTGGCACTTGAGGGCTTCTTTTGCTGCTCTCTTTCTACTTGTTCCAGTTTTAGGGTTAATGTTTTGATTATGGCCCTTTCTTCTTTTTGGATGTGTGCATTTATTGCTATAAACTGACCTCTGAGCACTGCTTTTGCTGTGTCCCAAAGGTTCTCATAGGGTGTGTTTTCATTCTCATTTGGTTCTATGAATTTCTTTATTTCATCTTTAATTTCTTCTCTAACCCAGTAGTTTTTGAGCAAGGTGTTGTTCAGTTTCCATGTGTTTGATTTTTTTTACTTGCTTTTTCTGTTGTTGATTTCTACTTTTATGGCTTTATGGTCAGAAAAGATGCTTTGTAATACTTCAGTGCTTTATATTTTGTTAAGGCTTGCTTTATAGCCTAATATGTGGTCTATTCTGGAGAATGTTCCATGAGCATTGCAAAAGAAAGTATATTTGGCTGCTGTTGAGTGGACTGTTCAGCATACATCTCCGAAATCAAGTTGTTTGTTGTAGCATTTAAATCTTCTGTGTCTTTTTTGAGTTTCTTTCTGGATGTTCTGTCCTTCACTGAAAATGGTGTGTTGAAGCCTCCTACAACTATTGTGGAGCTGTCTATCTCTCTTTTCAATGCTGATACAGTTTGTTTTATGTATTTTGGAGCAGTATCATTTGGTGCATAAATATTTATTATAGTTATGTCCTCCTGGTATATTGACCCTTTAATCATTATATAGTATCCTTCCTTATCCTTTGTGGTGGATTTTACTTTAAAGTCTATTTTGTCAAAGTTTAATATTGCCACTCATGCTCTTTTTTGAAAGTCAGTTGCTTGATATACTTTTTTCCATCTTTTGAGTTTTAGTTTGTTTGTGTCTTTAAGTCTAAGGTGTGTCTCCTGTAGGCAGAGTATAGACAGATCGTGTTTTTTTTTTTTCTTTTCAGATCTGCCACTCTCTGTCTCTTTATTGGTGCATTTAGTCCATTTACATTCAATGTAATTATTGATAGGTATGAGTTTAGTGCTTTTATTTTGATGTCTTTTTTGTGTGTTGTTCACAGTGTCTTTGTTCCACTTAATTTTCTGTGCTGCGTTGTTTTTCTTTATGTATTTTGTTTTCTTCTTTTTCATTGTTGTTGATTTTGTGTTTGTGAGTCTTTATATTTTTATAGTTTTTTATATTGCATTGTAGGATTGTTAGTTTTGTTTGTGGTTACCCTAATATTTATCCCAGTTTTTTAAAGTGTATTCCAGTCTTTTATTTCTTTATATCGCCTTGACTTCCTCTCCATATGCAAAGTCTATATCTACATTTTTTATGTCCCTCTTTTTTGTTTTAACGTTGTCATCTTTTACATATTGACAACTGTTTACCTATTTTCAGTGTTTTAGCTTCTATTAATTTTTGTGACTTCCACATCTGGGTTGCTATCTGGTTGCTCTGTCCTGTGTTATATTCTTGGGTTGTTATTTGATGTTACTGATTTTCTAACTGGAGGACCCCCTTTGGTATTTCTTGTAATTTTAGTTTGGTTTTTGCAAATTCCCTAAACTTCTGTTTATCTGGAAATTTCCTAATTTCACCATCATATTTGAGAGACAGTTTTGCTGGATATATAATTCTTGGCTGGCAATTTTTTTTCCTTCAAGGCTTTATGTACGTCATCCCATTGCCTTCTTGCCTGCATGGTTTCTACTGAGTTGTCTGGGCTTACTCTTATTGACTCTCCTTTGTAGATGACTTTTCATTTATCCCTAGCTGCTCATAAAATTCTCTCTTTATCTTTGGTTTTGGAAAGTTTGATTATAATATGTCTCGGTGATTTTCTTTTGGGATCTGCTTTACGTGGGGTTCAATGAGCGTCTTGGATAGATATCCTGTCATCTTTCACGATATCAGGGAAGTTTTCTGCCAAAAAATCTTCAACAGTTCTTTCTGTATTTTCTGTTATCCCCCCTGTTCTGGTACTCCAATCACTTGTAGGTTGTTTCTCTTGATAGAGGCCCACATAATTCTTAGGCTTTCTTATTTTTTTTTCATTCCTTTTATTTGATTTTTCCTCAAATAAGTTGGTGTCAAGTGCTTTATCTTCAATCTCACTAGTTCTGAGTTACATTGCTTCAATTCTGCTCCTATGACTTTATATTGAGTTGTTTAATTCTGAAATTTTGTTGTTAGTCTTCTGGATTTCTGATTGCTGTCTCTCTATGGAGATTCTTGCAGCCTGTTAAATTTGTCATTATGCTCTTCTCTAATATTTTTAATTTCCTCTATTGCATGTTCTGCATTTTGCATAATTTCCTTCCTAATTTCTTGATGAGTTCTGTATATTAATCTTTTGTATTCTCCTCTGGAAAGTTTCTAGATTGTTTATTTTCAGAGCTTGCTGAAGCTGTCTTGGATTGTCTCTTTATGTGATTTGATATTGACTGTTGTCTCTGAGCCATCAGTAAATTATTATATTTATTTATTTTATATTTGCTTACTGTATTCTTGCTTCTTGTTTTGCTCTGATGTGCCCAAGTAGGCTGCTCATATGAGCTAGTTTGATTATTGGCACCTTTGATGCTCTAATGTCCTGTCACCAGGTAGTTAGATCTGTTACTAGGTATATGAGCTAAGGAGTCTGCCCATTCCTCCTGTATGGATTCAGCTCTGATGCCCAGGTAGATAGCCACCAAGTGTGTGGTGTAGCCTCTCACCTACATACAGTCCTAGACAGGCATGGGTGATTGGTGTAGGCACAGGCATCTGGCTGCAGCAGGGGAACACGCTCTGAGCAAGGCAGGGGGCTGACAGCTGCCCCCGAGTGTCCAGGAGGAAGATGTGTCTCTGTTCCCTAGAGTGCATAGGTGGGTGGTTTTTACAGCTGGACTATGAGCACTCAGTGCTGTTGGCTGTGAGGACTGGGGGTGCATGCCTTATTCTTGGGCCCTTATTGCAAGTGGCTAGGTGGCGTGGGTGGAGCCACCTGTCCTCAGGCCCTTGATGTCGGTAGGTGAAGACCCAGTTTAATGGGCAGAGCAGTGTCATATGTCACTAACCTGTCACTTCACAGCTGAAACAGTTCAATTTAGGCTTCAAGTATATAGCCTGTTGTTCTGCATTAATGAAGGCCTATGCTGTTGAAATGGGCCCACACAAGTCTATGCAGGGGGAAAGGCACTCAAAGTCCATGGATCCCTTATGCCTGTGCCTAGGCAAAGCACCTGTGCCTACCCTGGGTTCCTGGCTTAGGGGAGCTGGCAGTTTATTGTTTCCCCTGTTTGTTAATTTGTTCACTCTTCAAGGCTGGGAGAATGGCTCAGGGTGTGTGACAGATCCTACTTCTGGCCCAGAGGGATTTGGAGATTGCCGAAGCCATTTCAGGACCCAGTGCAGGGCAGGGAGCTGGGAGGTAAATGGGAGAGAGGTTTTTCCCTAGGGTGGGTTTTTTCTGATCTGGGCAGTCTGCCATACACAAGTACTTATCTTCTGCCAATCTAGAGCTGCTTCTCACTGGTTCTGGGTGGCTGAGTAGACTCTATGCAGCTGGGTCTCTCTCAGTGTGGAATATGCCTCCCTAGCAGCACTGCTTGCCTGCCTCACCACTCACCCATGAGCTGCTCAGGCATGATGGGCTCAGGCTTGCACTGGGTCAGGTCTTGCAACTCCTGGCTGCTTCCAAACCGTCTCTCCTTCCCCCTGCCACTCAGTCCGGTTCCTCAACTTTGCCTTAGATGTTCAGTGCTCCTAGATTGTCATATATAATTGATTCGCTTGTTTTTTTTGGGTCTTTGTTGTAAGAAGGTCCACCGGAAGCGTTTGACTACTCCACCTTCTTGGCCTGCCTCCTAGGGTGAATCTTGAATGATATGTTGGTGTTTCCAAGTGGAAGAGGTATAGGAAATTCTAGGAAAGAAGCACAGTTTTCATAGACACTTGAACATAATCAGCTACAAACTAGTAAACATGGTTGAAGCAATTCAAGCAACTTGATATGATGCATGGTGGGGCCTGGCAAATTATGGCAAAAGAAGAGGCTCAAGAGACAAATCAGGATCATATCACAAAGGGCCTTTGACATCCTGGGATACAGCATATACTGCAGAGATTACATCTTGAATGCAACCTTACGTTATTGAATAATTAATCAGGTAAACAGTAAAGGACCACATTTATATATCAGAAAACTCATTCTAATAAGTTGAAACATGAGAGCTTTCAGAAATTGAGGTGAAAATTCAATGAGTCTTGGAAAAAGCAGTGGGAGTGGGCATGGGGAGGGATTTGAGAGATAATAAAGAGAATCCATAGGATCTGATCATTAGGGCTCTTGAACATTTTTAAAACATAAAATGTTTTCTCTTTCACAGAATAATAGATACATTTTAGGCAAGACACACAGGTATATGATAATATTTGGGCCAACCAAAGTTTGAAAAAGGATCTATTGCACAGTAGAAGTGAAATCTTGGGGCATCAAAGAAAATTTAACATGCATGAGAACTCATTCATTTTGTTACTTAAATTTCTACTTTTCCCTACATGTGCTGTAGTTTAACTTCTCATACCTTATCTGAAAACAAAATGTATTAAATGAGTGAGTGAATAAATAAATATAACTTGCTATATATTATAAAAATGTATTTGCACTTATTCCATATACTTATGGCATGTCCATTTTAAATTTTATAATATTTTTACTTTATATAAATTTTTAGATCTGGCAGTAAAGTTGCTTTAAGAGTTCACTTGAAACAAAAATGAGCATTTTCTTCTACTAGTGAGTAAATGTTAAGTATTTCTGATGGTTGCAAAATCCAACCAAACAAAAATCTAAGGCCATCATTATGGTAAAATTACAGTTGTAGGAAAAACTGGAACTCAAAACTGAAAAGATCACAAGGAAAAAATTAATCGTTCTTTGTAAAACCAACCTTTTAAACTCTCCAGTATTTCTGAAAACATAGCTATTACCAGTTGGAGAACTTTTAACTAAGAAATCAACATTCCTCTGGTTCATTTAGTGGTCTTTTTTTGTACTTATTAGGGCATGATAATTCTTCACCAGCCTCAAAGCCTGAGTACATTATAGTTCTCCTTCACCATAAAGAGCCCAGCCCTGGTTTTCAAGTGCAGATGTCTAAAACAAAGAGGGATTTTTCCCCATTTTTCTGCATCTCTTCTCCCCAAATCAGAGTACAAAATTAAGTCTCCAGTGAGTCAGTTTTCAGAAAGAAGGAATTAATTTGTACCATTGCTTTAATCCATCTATGGGGCAATTTATTCAGAAAGGCACAATATTAAAATCCTTGGTATTAGTGAGATGGTCAAGAGAACCTCCTGTTTTAAATTCACATTGTTGTTGATCATTTCCTCTCTGTGCCCTGTTGAAAATTTAATCGATGTGAATCCTAAATCATCTGGTCCAGGAAGCTGCTGGTCCCCAGAATAGCATTGAGAGATGAAGTCCAGCACATGGAAAGGGAACTATTTCAGAATAGAATCTAACTAGTGTCTTTGATCTCAGATGCTTCTACAATCAGAAATCTTTGGCTATTTGAGAAAGAGGAATATAAAGAGCTAAGAAAGTGTCAGTCTGTGCTTAATTTGGTTCTTCTCAACTGACCTTAACTACAAAGGGAATTACTATTTTAATAGTTACAGGTTTGTCCTTTAGACTTAAGAATGACATGAGACTTTGGATAGAGATAAATCAAAGGCTTATTAGGATCTAGACTTCAGCTAAGAAAGAGATGTTTTTCTTAAGTATAAAGAGACAAAGCTCTTTTAAGTCCACCAAATACTTTGTGAAAGATTTTACGGCTCATCCTCTACTACTTTACTTAAGAGTAGTTTTCATAGAATTGATGGTGAATTCTTACAGATAGAGAAGGGAAATTTATTTTCATTTCTTTTGTAGTATAGTTTTATTGAAGAAGAAATATACTTTTAGAGACTTTAAGCACATCACAGTTCAAGAAACTTACCTTTATGTACAAAAGACATGAGAATAAAAAATACCCAGTTTATCTAATATAACATCGTTTTCACACATCTACCAGCTAACTCAGTCTTAATTGATGATAGTTCTTGGATGATAGGCCATTTTATTATAAGATAGAGCCACTAAAAATATTCTGCTAAAATGTATTATCTTTAGAGAGATATATTATTTGTGCTAGACACATATGACACTATATAAACACTCAAACGAGATGAATACATTTTTGACTGGACATTTTGCTCCAAACATAGAATTTCTTGTTAACAAGGCAAAATGAAAGTTAGTTTTCTAAATTGTGTATCCTACTATTTGCAATTGTATTGAATAGTTAACACCTATGTATAGAAAGCTGAGAGCTGTTATTACTGGATTATAAAATCAAACTCTGTGTTCCAAATGTATTGACTTCAAGATACACTGATTTGTAAAGTCTTATTTTCAAAAACTTATTCAACATTTTCAGACTTAGGAATTCTCTACCATTTTTTCCTCAATGACCCAGTGGTGGTTGCTGAGTTCTTATACCAGTTTCTTATTTAATTTATGCAATGGCATATGAGTCAGAGAAAACAACAAGAACAAAAAAAAAAAGCCAAACCCGTTGCCATAGAGTTGATTCCAACTCATAGTGACCCTATAGGACAAGGTAGTACTGTCCCATGGGATTTTCAAGGCTGTAATCTTTATGGAAGCTGACTGCAATATCTTTCTCCTGCTGAGCAGCTGGTGAGTTCAAACCACTGAACTTTTGATTAACAGCCAAACACTTAACCACCAGGGCTCCTTTATAAAAACAACAGGAATGGGAGTAATGGAAAATTACCAAACAAGCGGTGAAATATAAATACATATTGTAAGATGTATTTAAAAACTCTTTCCAAGTGGATGGTGGAAGCAAAGAAATTAGTTAACATCAGTAAAATACTATGGGCTTTTGACTTCTAATCTATTCTTTTATGTTTTTATATAAAAGAGAAACACATTTCACAAAAAAAGTGAACACAGTAATGCCTTTTGCTATGTTTTATTTTGCTATTAGCTTGTTAAACATAACATGCAAATAATCAAAGAAGAAACATACATATGACTTAGAGTGAAAAATAATTCTAGAAGAGAAAAATTTCACTAGGTAAGCATGTACATTTTTAATACTAAAAATACTTCTTTAAATTTATCTGGCTTCATGAATTTTTCTATATTTTGCAAAATTATTGGTCTTAAAATATACCATCTATTTTTCAGTGAAACAAATTTGAATATATTGAGATGATTTGGTTTAAGACAGAAAACATCCATATGTAGTCCATGCTTTTTGCTACATTAAGATTTAGAGATTAGAAAACTTAGCTGACTTCTATGCAATCAATAAAAGGCTATACATAGCATTTGACAGAAGTGATCTAGAAAATACTAAATTTACAAATAAAGTGGTAAGTGTGGAGTCTATGTGTGTGTATGTGTGTATGCTTGTGATGAAATAGGCCTGCCTTTCATCTTTTCTCTAGAAAACGAGTGGTAAAATGTTTACAAAACATTTTCCCTCAAAATTTAAAATTCATAGAAGAAACATTACAAAATGATACTATGAAAAATGACACAAGAAATCATAGCCATAAAATGTTGCTTCAGGATACACTTCGATATATCTGAAATTAGAAGATGTCAATTCACGGTAATTTCACTTAATACACGTAGACATTCATACATATCAGGTGGCAGACTACTATGGGTGAGGCGATTGCCATCCAAACGCAAATGTTTGATCTTGGAGTAGGATAATGGTCCTAGGATCTTACAGAAGCTCTTCACGTCAAACTCTGAAAAATAGAGAATGAGGAATTTTGATCAACTGACTCAAACCAATTTCTAAGACAAAATATTCCTCAAGTGAATAATACTGTTTAATAGGACCCATTTCCATTTAGAATGGCCACTTGTACTATGCATCTCTGAATTGTGGACTATTAAAAGCATATTTTCAGCTAATAGAGTGGCATAACAACACTTACTAAAGAGTAACTATGGTAGATCAGGATATTCAGTGAACTTTTTCAAAGAAACATAACTTATTTGTTGTATTATTAGAAATTAATTTTAGAAAGGCAATAAATGTATGATATTATCTAAGAACACTTTTGAGATATTTACTGTAGCCTAAAGAAATGGAGGATTGATGCTATTGTATGGACAATCTCACCAATATAATCTCGGTTTTTGCTCATTAAATTAAAATTAGCTAGATGATCTCTAAAGAGTCTTCCATCACCAACCTACCATGACAATGATAACTCCAAGACAAAAACCAATTCATGGGATGACCACCATCTGAGCCATGTTCTTTTTGTGATCAAGCTGTCACAAATGAAAAACTAAGATTGTTACTGGATTGCCTTGTCTATGTGCATATAGAAACTGTCACTGTTTGCTCAAGTCTGTTTCAGATTAACTTTGTCTGGCTCTTTAGCTTGTTATCATCTTTCATTCTCAAACTCTAGTTAACAAAGACCTCCATGGAAGCCCAAACACACTGTACTCCTTTCCTTTAAGATGCTATCTTAAATATCTCATCAGTATAATTCTAGTGATCTTTCTTACGACACCAACCTCTGAGAAATGTTGGAAAAATGGAGAAAACATGGGTTAGGCAAATACTGTAATTCCATCTCTGCCACTTACCAGCTGGGTGACCTTGGAGCATTAATTTGAGGTTCTTGTTAATCTCAGAGTGTTACATGAAAGTATATAAAGCATTTTACAGTGTCTATCATATGTCATTGTTAGTTGCTGTTGAGTTGATTCCAGCTCATGGGGACCACATGAGTGCAGAGTAGAAATGCTCCACAGGGTTTTCAAGGCTGTGACCTTTTGAAAGTAGATCACCAGGCCTGTCTTCTGAGACACCACTGGGTGTGTTTGAACCTCCAACCTTTCAGCTAGTAGTTAAGCACTTAAACGTCTGTGCCACCCTAAATCAGTATTTTCATTTGGTCTCTTTTCCATGTTAGTTTGTATGTGGAAGAGTTGTGATTAGATCAATGCTTAGAATCACAATTTTAAAATATGAGAAATTGTTTTTGGCTCTAGTGAGTGATTAAGAGCTCGGCTGCTAACCAAAAGGTTGCCAGTTCAAATCTACCAGCTGCTCGTTGGAAACCCTATGGGGCAGTTCTACTCTGTCCTATAGGGTCACTATGAGTTGGAACTGACTCAATGGCACCTAACAACAACATATATGTCCTAATATTAAAGAAACATCAATGTGCTCTTTTTATTTTAAGAGACTGTGGATAATTGATATGCATGATAATTATCTGGAAAAATAACCGAAATTAAGGAGACGAACACAAAGAAAGACAACAAGAATATCCGATCAAATGTCAAGGAGAAGGAAGGAAGAAAGGTAACTACTGATTTTGAAATGGTTACACTATGGTTTCAGTCTCAGCTTGGCACAGAGTGGCAGCTGGCATTTTTCCCATAGGGCACTCTTACCATTCCCCACACTGACTGTTCCATCCTTTACTCATAGGAGGCCTGGTCTTTATATTTCCAAATGTGCCTGTATCTGTATCTCTCTCTTTTCTGTCTCAGAAAAGGAAGTAGCCCTGATCCTGTGGCTTACCCACCATATCTAGTGGATTTCTTCAATTCTGAACCATCTTAAATTCCTTTGGCATTTTGGCCTGCTAGAGTGTTCTTCCTCTTAGCGACAAATGTTTACAATGTGGGATCATATATTGTCACATAGTGAATGTTTCTCTGGAAGCAACTGAGGGGTTCAGCTATGATAGCTTGACTACATATTGTGTCACAGTCAAGTAGCACTAACACTTACCTTGGCTGATGTCCAGATATAACAAACAACATGTGGCTTTTCAGAGTTGGCAACCATAGTTTCTTTCATTAGAACACCCCAACCCAACTAGGAGTTACAGGAAACTGTATCATATTCATAAGGCATGCTATGTTTTTTTTTTTCTGGTAGCAATGCCAATATCATTATACAGTATGACAAGGGACCCAACTTTTGTCAGATAAAGATGTTCAATTTTAATAGATTATTTGGCATATATAATTATTTTATGTGTGAATCACTGTTTCCCAACTGTTTTTAATTTCAAAAATGAAATGCAAAAATCAATTTATCCATGAATCATGGCTTTTCTCTTCTGCCAAATTCTTTTAAAGAGTAATGTGGGGAAGGGTCAGTTTCAATTTTCCACCTTAATCTGTATTGCTTAAATTGAAAAAGGTCCTGGAAGAGTGCATAAACAGTCCAAGTGGATCAGGTCAAACTCCCATTGAAAGAGAAATGAGAAATGAACTACTGTAGCAAAAGAAGGGAAGGAGAAACTGAACAAATCAAACGAGGGGAAAAATGTTGTGTGGGAAAAATGGCTCTGTAATACGGATTTAAAAACGAGCTGTTGTTTCCCTTCATCAGATTTATGCCCTCCTTAATCTTCCTCACAGTCCTCATCAGAGCACTGTAAAGGTTACACAAGCCATAGCCACCCGGATAACAGAGGTAGGTGGTGGTTAGAGCAATGTGGAAAGAATAATATGTTGGGTCCCAAGTAAGGACAGCAGGGACTACCAGAAGAATACAGACACTGCTCTGGGGATAAGCCGGAGAGAGATGTCAAAGCCTCTGCTAGCTGGCCTCTTCTGGACTTTTTTACTCCTTCCTCAGCAAGACTTTGCTAAGAAAGAAATGCAGGACACATATATAAGTCATAAATGAGGCAAATAACAATTGATACATATCAAGAGAAAACACAGAATATTAAAGAAACTAAATTCCATGATCTTAATGGTTCCTTATCTGGACACTCCAAAGGAAAGTTAGACATTAAATGTATTTACTGTGCTAGAATTCTTCTATGTTTCAGTTAGGAGGATATTTTGTTGGCATTTTCAATTTTTTATTTATAAATGGGTCCAGATGCAATATTTGCATTGCACAGCTGAGGCCTTTATAATCTTGATGACGCATCAATCAAAAACAGGCACAGCCTTCTACTTACTTTCAAGTTCATTGACCTCCAGGTAATAGTTTTCAAGGTTTTCACTGACAGTTGGTATGCTTTTAAGCTTATTATAGGAGAGATCCAGCTCCAAAAGGGATGATACATTAAAGGAATTTCCAGGTATTCCGCTATCAGCCAGTTCGTTATGAGATAAACGAAGATACTGCAGTCCACCAAAATGCTTGAAATACTCATCCGGGATGTTGCTGATCTTATTGTTGTCTAAATAGAGAGTTAGAAGAGAACCAGGAAGACCAGAAGGCAGTTTGGTTAACTGATTGGAGCTCAAGTCAAGGTACTCCAATGATTTAAGGCCTCTAAAAGCAGCTGAAATGGCTTCCTCTTTCAATTGATTGTGTTGAAGTTGGATGAAGGTCAGGTTTACCAGTCCTTCAAAGGAGCCAAGCTTCCTGATCTTGTTATGAGTAAGTTGCAGGTCCTCCAGAGATTTGGGAAGTGGGCCCACAGACTCTGTCAGGTTGTTGTAATTTATATGCAGCTTCTTCAGTTGTTTCAGTTTCGAGAAAACTCTTCCTTTTATCTTGGAGTTTTCTAGAAGGTTATGGTCTAGAATGAGCCACTGCAGATCAGTCACATTTTCAAAGGCCCTTTCATCAATGTGGTCAATCTGATTGTTTCTAAGGTAAAGGTACTTGATTCCAGGAGGCACCATCGGCATACTTTTCAGTTTCAGCTCATCGCAGTACATGGCAGTTGGGTAGCTTGGAGGGCAGTTACATTCTGGCGCACAGTTTGGCGATGAGGGCCCATAGATTGACTGGGGGAAGTAATCATAATCCTCATAGTAGTAACCACTGGCACTACTGATTAACGCCGACAAGAAAGTGAATGTACTCAGGTTCATTTTCACAAATGCTTTGATTCCTAAATAAGGTGAAAACATATATTATTATAAAATAATATGTTGTCAAGAAAGGGAAATTTGATTTGCAGTGCTAAATTCATTCACAAATGTGCAATTTTACTATGTTATAGTGCTTATTTCGTCATCAAATGATGTCTTTTTCATTTTTATTTAAGTATGAAGATGAGGGTGGTTAGTTACAGCCTGTCCAGTGGAGACACATTTCAGGTTAGACTGCGTACATGTGCGCCCCCTTCTGGGGGTGAGCCGGGTCTGATTGTTCCAGTCAAACTCTCTAGCTCCTTCCTTATTTAAATGCCTTCCTGTAAGAGGTTTCTGGGCAGTGTTCACTGACCACCATGTCAACAAACCACTATTTCAGAACACCCCTCAAACCAGAAAAAATGCAATGAGAAGTATGATTGTAAACTGCACCCTCTACCCTACCATTCAATGTCAGTTAAAATGTCTCTTAAGAAGGCCATCACTGGGAATATGGACAATCTGAGGTTTTTGCCTCATCGGGGAAAGTTGTTCTCATTTAAGGGGTTAGGAGAAGTATATTCTTTTAAAGTTTCTGGTTATTGTTGGTTCTCTGGGAGGGGAACAGAAATTCTTGGTGCAGGTGTTTGTCAGCATACTTTTCCAACCTTTATTATATATTCTGTGCTTTTAGGTACATTGAAAAACTGTGTTCTGAAACTAATACTTGGAAAAAGTAAATTATTAATCAGGAAAAGTTCACAAATTGTAAGAATTTCTAACCTAGCAAGAGAGCTAACTGGTAAAGAGAGGTTTTTTGTTTTGTTTCTAATTTTTTAATTAAATTTCTCTTCTTTCTTAATAACTCATAAGTTCTCTACTTTCTTCATGTCAAAATTTAAGAAGATAACTGTTAATTTATTTTTGGATTTTGGTGGCATCACAGAATAGAAGTTGGAGGGAAGTGAGAATTGAACAAAGTTTCTGTTTAACACTGACATTAAGAACCAGGTATGGAAGCAGGGACAGATTACCTAATAAGCAAGGTACGCACGGGCTTACTTGTGCTTACTTACTAATCTGTAGTACACAGCTTCACATGTTTTTCACCACATCAAAGATGTTGTGAAACTCATGTAAAATTGTGTTCTACAGATTAATAAATAAACCTAATTAAGCCTGTGTGTACCTTACTTACTGATCAGTCTGCCTCTGTGTGGAAAGATACAATTGAGAATATAAATTTTAAAAAATGTATAATAGTTGTCTTCTCAAATGAACATTTTTATGACGTGAGGATCAATAAACTATATTCCGATTCCTTGGGGGAAGTTAAAGATCAGCAACTTTGGTAAAAAGAAACTAGGGCGTAAGAGTTGGATTTTGTAGAATGAAGAGTTATGGTTGAGGACAAGGTGGTAACTCTAGGAGGGAAATAATTCATGTGAAGAAGAATCCATATTCCAACAGACATCATAGAATATTACATGTTCCTGTGAGAAGTATGATACATTCCTTTGGATCTATGTAGCTTTAGTTAAGTAGGGTTTTTGTATTTTTTGGAATTCTAAACTTCTTTTCTGTGTTTTCACTTGGCATTATACTTTATTTCAGCAGATTAAATACTCAGAAAAGTTATTAGAGATGCTCATATTGCTGACACAATATAATATATGTAGCCAGATTCTTAGGAAGTTACTCCTTAGATAATGATGGAAGTTATTTACTTAGTCAACAAGACTTGACCATGACAACAGCTGAATAGCTCCAGAAAGACTATGAAGACATGTTCCTAGAATTCTTTATACTTTATAGGATGTCAGTACTTTGTAGATTTGCCTTGTTGCATTAATAAGTTGCCACCTTATTTTAAATTCGATGTTCACCAAAACAGTTATGATAACTAAAATGTGACTATTGAACAGTAATGAAAAAATGCATCCATACTTTTTGGCAGAGTAGAAATGAGAGCTCTGAATTCAAAGAGTTTGTAACCATATAATGACTCCACTAGGAAGTAAAAGCACACTGTACTTTCCCCCCCACCCCAGTGTTTTCAAATACCTTTGGCTATAGGAAATGCTATTTTCAAAAAGGAAATCCTATTTCCCAGAATTTCTTTAAAACCTTTTCCTTAAGACATACATTCAAAAACCAAATCTTTAAAATACTGAAATAGAAATCAGCAAGCCATAAGTGTCTAAGCCTTTAGCTTATATTCTATAACAACATAAAATTTTCATTGTCAACTGTAACAATAATACATTTATTGCAAAATATTCTGAAGACTAATTAAATCTTCCTTTCTCTACTTCCCAATGAGGTTCTAACAATACTAACATATATAGCAAAGTAACATAAACTAGCATTTTAATTTACATTCTTTTTCCATGTGTCTATATATTTTTCTCATCCCCACCTTGAGGCTTTTTATAACTTCCTTTGCCAAGAAATACAGCATACATTTTCTAAAACTTCTCTCAAATGTGTAAAACATGGCAAGCTTATTAAGCAAAATGTGAAAGTAAATGCTCAAAACTGTGGATTTGCTGTTGAATAGCAATTGGCAAAGTTGCTCTGGAATTTTTTCTGTTCCTGTTACGATAAATACTGTCCCAAACAGTCAGCATCCCCAGTGCTATAGTTAAACAGCACTTACCTTGCTGTCTTGACACTGCTTTCGTTAATTCCTAAAGCAGATGCTCTAAGGACAAGAATCCACCAATATATGCCGTAAACTCTGTCAGGACAGAACTGGCTGCCAGATTCTTAGTGATACAAGAGCGGGGGGAGGGGGGGGCCCAGCCCAGTCACGCTAGTCTCTGAATGGAGTTATTTCATTGTGCGGATCTTGTGGTGTGGCACGTAAAAGCTCGGATCTCTAACGAAGTGCAGGTGGACGTGGAAAGAAAGGACAGCCCAGCTCATTCCCTATGGAATGGAGGAGAGATACGTGCTTAACCAGCTCAAATACCATAGCTTTTAACCACAAATTGAGTCCTGCTGCAAATGAGGCAATTGACAGTGAAAACATTTCTCTTACAAACTGAATTCTCTTTACTCCTCTGCTTGTGGCAACAGTTAAGTAGGATTCTCTCAGACAAACATCGTGTTCATCTAAGGTTTTCATATATCATACACAGAACAAATAATTTCAGGAAAATTGCAAATAAGGGAATAAAAGAAATTGAATCCCTTTACCCATCACTCTTGGAATCTGTATTGATTTACTTGGACTGACAATTCTTGGCAACAATGATAACATATATTAGCTTCGAAAATGTAAAAAATGTTTCATACACACATTGATACAATTGATAAATATCAACATTTTCAGTTCTCATGTTGACAGAAGTCTTTATATACTATTCAGGTCTGGAACCAATCAACAATATCTTGCCTGTTTCTTATTTTGTAGATTTCATTTCGGAATTCACTCAAAACTCTACTTGGGGATATTATTCTATAGCTTAATGCCAAAAGCATAAAAGAACAAAGAAAAAAATAAATGCATACTAAAAATATCACCAGATAGTAATCTTTCACTCTGTCATTGCATGCTAGCAATAGTTTTTCAAAGCTGAAAGCTATTCAAAGTTATAATCTCCCAAAGGTCTGGTTTGATAAATCATTCATTGTCAGTTCCTATTGCATGCTTTTAGCAAATGAGAGGTCTGCGAGATTCCTTGTCTATTTTATTTTGTGATCTCATCAGCTATATTTATAGGACTTTTTCCTTCAAAATTTCCATTACCATGTGTTTATAAGAATTCTTAGACCTAGATATTTTAAGAAAACAAACCAAATTATAAGTGTTTTTCTTTTTAAAAATTATTTGAATACACTATTTTTTAAACTATGAGGTCTGTTGAAAGTTACTTAATCTTCAAAACCACCAATGTAGTCCAATTAAAAAAATTAATGTTAGAACAAATGCCTTAATTTTGTCATGAAACTGTTGAAAAGAACGAGAAAATAATATTCTTGAAAATAACTCAGGGAATTTTAGGGTGATTCATAAGCATAAAATTATATTACTCTAAATAATTTAAGAAATTATAGAAAGGCCTCACTTTTTCTAACAAAGGGATTGATTAAACTTAGAAGGATATCAAGAAAAAAAGATGGATATTGTCTTAATTTGCTAGTGCTGCATAACAAAAAATACCACAAATGAGTGGCTTTAAAGAAAAGTAATATATTGTCTCAGTTTTGGAGACTGGAAGTCTAAATCAGGGTAGCAGTCTAAAGGAGAGTCTCTTCTTTAGAGTACTCCCAAGTGTTTCTTGAAATTCCTTGGCTTGTAGATAATTCCTCACATGGTCTCTTCCCCCTGGGTGTGTGTGTGTGTGTGTGTCTGTACTCTCCCTTATAAGGCATCACTCAGAAGTAATTATATTTAGGACCCACCTTACTCTGGCATGGCATCATTAACATAACAAAAGAAAACTCCTGTTTTGAAACAGGGTCATATTTACAGGTACAAGGTTTAGGGCTTCAACATAAATTTTTGGGGGACCCAATTCAATCCATAACAGAGACTAACCAAGTGTAATTAAATTTGCCTTGTTGTAAAAGGATAGTAAAAACAACTCAAGTGGTTTTAACTGCAAGTAAGTAAAATTCTATAATCTCATATTTTGTTTGAAAAATTTCAGCTATCTACTTGTTTTAGTCATCTAGTGCTGCTGTAACAGAAATACCACAAACGGATGGCTTTAACAAAGAGAAATTTATTCTCTTACAGTCTAGTATGCTACAAGTCCAAATTCAAGGCATCGGCTCCAGGGGAAGGCTTTCTCTCTCTGTCAGTTCTGGAGGAAAGTCCTTATAATCAGTCTTACCTTGGTCTGGGAGCATCTAAGAGCAGGAAGCTCAGGTCCAAAGGACACACTCTGCTCCTGGCACTGCTTTCTTAGTGGTATGAAGTCCCCGCCTCTCTGCTCACTTCCCTTTCCTTTTATCTCTTTTAAGAGAAACGGTGGTGCAGGCCACACCCCAGGGAAACTCCCTTTACATTGGATCAGGGATGTGACCTTAGTAAGGGTGTTACAATCCTACCCTAATCCTCTTTAACATAAAATTACAATCACAAAATGGAGGACAATCACATAATACTGGGAATCATGGCCCAGCCAAATTGATACACACATTTTTCAGGGGATATAATTCAATCCATGACATTTCACCCTTTGGCCCCCCAAAAATCACATCCTTGCAACATGCAAAACATATTCACCCCATCACATTATAGCAAAGTCTTAACTCCAAGTCCAAAATCCAAAAATTCCTCTTCATGTGTGAAATCTAGAATGCAAGTTATCTGCTTCCAAAGGTACAATGGCAGAACAGGCACAAGCTAGACATTTCCGTTACAAATGGGAGAAACTGGAGAAGAAGGGATAACAGGCACCAAGCAAGTCAGCAGAACACATTACATTAGCCCTCAGGGCTTTGAAAATGAATCTGTATTCCCTGAGACAATTTACACAATGGCCCTGCCCTTCAGACTCTAGATATCGGCCACACTCTCCAGATTCTAAGTGGAGGCCCCTCGGCCCTGAGCTTCAGCTCTGCCTTCCAGGCCCACTGGAACAGCAACTCTGCTTCCTTGGCTTTAGGCACACCATTCTCCTAGTCCATCTGAGTGGTGACTCCACCCTTAGAAACACCAGAGGCCATGGCTCCACCCTTTGAAACCCCTGAGGTCCTGGCCATACCTTTTGAGACTGAGGCCACTTGGTTTCTTGTGTTCCTTGTCTCCTCAGCTTCTGCTTCCTGTGGCCTCTTGGCCCTAGGGCCTCACACCTGCATCTGCCCTGCTGGGCAAGTGTTCCAAAACTCTGTAGCTCTACCAGTAAGTGCCTGGAGGCACCCTACTCCACCAAGAAGCCTCCTGTGTACAGACACTCAGCTCTCTCACTCTGTGGGTCAGTAAGCCTAGCTCCACCGATAGGTGCCTGGAGGCACTCCACTCCGCCAGGAAGCCTCCTGAGCACAGGCACTTACCTCTCTCACTCCATGGGTTAGCTCCAGTGCCATCTTGTGCTGGTCTTCTGGTTCTGCTACTGCTGGTTCTCTGCCACTGCAGGTTCTTTGCTGCTGCTGGTCCTTTGCTGCTGCTGCTCTTCTATCCATTCACAGATTCAAAACCACTTCCACAGTTTAGGTCTCTGATAGAGTAGCACCCCACTCCTGGTACCAAATTCTGTCTTAGTCATCTAGTGCTGCTGTAACAGAAATGCCACAAGTGGATGGCTTTAACAAAGAGAAATTTATTCTCTCATAGTCTAGCATGCTACAAGTCCAAATTCGGGGCATCAGCTCCATGGGAAGGGTTTCTCTCTCTGTCAGCTCCAGAGGAAATGTCCTTGTCATCAGTCTTCCCTAGGTCTGAGGTATCTCAGCGCAGAAACCTCAGGTTCAAAGGATGCACTCTGTTTTCTTGGTGGTATGAGTTCCATCCCTCTCTGCTTGCTTCCCTTTCATCTCTTATAAGATAAAATGTGGTGCAGGTCACACCCCAGGGAAACTCCCTTTACATTGGAGCACGGATGTGACCTTAGTAAGGGTGTTACAATCCTACCCTAATCCTCTTTAACATAAAATTACAATCACAAAATGGAGGACAATCACATAATACTGGGAATCATGGCCCAGCCAAATTGATACACACATTTTTGGGGGACATAATTCAATCCATGACACTATTCCTAGGTTGTTTTTGTTTCTGGTTTTCTATTTTTTTTTTAAATAAGGCAATTAATGTGTTCTGGCATCTGTAAAAAGGCTTAAATGCCTTAAATTGTATTTAGTTTATTGTGAAGCTGATATTGTCAACATATACATTTTTTTACAAAACTGGTTCTGTGAGTCCACTAATTTGATAACTGCAAATTTTGAAACCTGTTTTCTGGGGCCATTAGAAAGAAATGAAATATAGATAGGTGAGTAGATAGGTAGGTAGATTAGATAGTAGATGCATTATATAATATATACTATTATATAATAGATAACGTACAGCATGTCTGCTGTATTCCATACTTTATTCTAAAACTTTTCACATATAATAATTAATTCCATACTTTAAAACCTAGGTGATATGAGTGTCATTACCATATTTCCAGAAGTGGAAATGTATACTAAACAAGTCTACATAATTTTCTCAAGGTCACCTAGTGAGAAAATGAAAGAACAAGATCATAAATATCTCTATCCATTGGGAAGAGTAGACAGGATGGAGCTGAGACAAGATGGGTAATTTAACCAGTTTTAAATATTGTATAGGCAATATTATTATCAGTTGAGAAAAACACAAAATATTAACTAGGTAATAGTTTAAAAAAAGGTGAAAGCCAAAACTAGGTACTGGTTTCTTCCCTTGTCCTTGTACATCACACATGCACATGCATGCACATACCCACACCTACACTTTACAACTTCTGCAAGAAGTTCTCTGGCAACTGAAGATTCAGACCATTTGTGGTATTGCATACCGAAGGCTGAACATATTTCATCAAAATTTATGCTAAGATGATTGAGCTGCTCCTCAGCCCGCCAATTGGATTCCTGCTGTTAACTGAGACAGTAAGGATGATGAATAACACTATGACTCTTTCACCTACCTTTGTGTGAAAATAACCCCAGATTCCCCAAAGCCTCCAGGCTTCCAAAAACTTGACTGCTTCCTTTGACATAACCATTCTAGTGGTAGATCCTTCTAGTCCCAGGCTATCTGGCGAACTCTAAAAAGTCAGCCCTGCAATAGCAAAATAATAAGGAGCCAGGCTTTGTGGAAAAATAGATACTTTCTCATGCAATCTACTAACAGTAAATATAATCAAGTTATGTAATCTTGATAACCCTTAGTTTCTTCCTCTTTAAAATGGGTATGATGATTCTACAGGATAACTTACAGCCATCAAATGACACCATGTGTACAAGCTTTTAGGGCTCAGAAAAATGTAGGTGCTTAATGCATTTAAGTTACTAATATTCTATATAGCTGTTATGCATTATTTATAGAATCATAGCACCAAAGATTTGGAATGAATCTCAGAGACCATCTCATTGATGAGTAATGTTAAGTAAATACCCCAAGTTCTGTTGCAGTGACCTCTTCTCATGTGGAGAGCTCAAGCTAATGTGTTACCAGTTCTTCATCCAAACAGAATTTTTCTATGTTCTTTTCCCTTTAGGAGGGACGGACACTATTCCATGTGTCCTTGTATATAGTAATACATGACTGTGCTTCTATATAAGTGAAATGGTGTAAGTGGTTTCTGCTCTTCTACTAACCTAAAGGTTGATGATTTGAACCCAGCCAGCAGCGCTGCGAGTGAAAGGCCTGGAGATCTGCTTCAGTAAAGATTACAATCAGAAAAACCTTATGTAGCAGTTCTACTCTGTAACACATAGGGTTGCCATGAGTCAGAATCACAGAGTATTATAAAATATAGTGACATTTTCCTGTTAGTAGGGGAGAGAACTCTATATTATACATTGGGGTTTCAAACACAACTTTTTTCTTATTACACATACCATAAAACAGTTTGTTTTACCATATTTAAAAAATATTTACAGGGGAAAAGATAAAAATAAAAAATGTTAGCACATTTAGAAAATACAGGAGAAAACAAGAAAGCAAATTTTCTAGCCGAAAGATAACCATCGTTTGGTGTTTTCTCTTTGTGTGTGAGTGTATACACACACATACACACTGGTTTTCATATAAATATAACATTATGCTTATAGATTTATAACCTTTTTTACATAAAACTGAGTTTTTTTAAATATTCTTCTATAATATCATTTACATTCACTACATGGAATTGCATTATGAAGACATATCATGTTAAAAATTTGCTCTCTTATAATTTACAAAGCACTATCACATGCAATGGGATTTTTTTTTCTCTCTTTTTTTTATTGTACTTCAGGTGAAGGTTTACAGAACAAATAGTTTCTCATGAAACAGTAATACACATATTGTTTTATGACATTGGTTAACAACCCAAAGACATGTCAACCCTCTCCCTTCTCGACCTTTTTTCTTTTTTTGTGAAGATATACGTAGCCAAAGATACACCATTTCAAAAATTTCTACGTGCACAGTTCAGTGACACCGACTACACTCTTCCGATTGTGCTGCTATTCTCACTTTAGATGAAGGTTTACAGATCAAAATAGTTTCTCATTGAACAGTTAGTACACATATTGCCCTATGACAATGGTTAACAACCTCACAACACATCAACACGGTCCTTACTCAACCTTGGGTTCCCTATCACCAGCTTTCCTGTACCCTCCTGCCTTCTAGTCCTTGTCCCTGGACTGCTGTGCCTCATTAGCCCCATTTGGTTTTAAGGGGCTGTCCACTCCCCAGCTGAATGGTGAACCTCGGAAGTGAATTCACCACTGAGCTAAAAGGGTGTCTGGGGGCCATACTCTCGGGGTTTCTCCAGTCTTCTTTAAGCCAATAAATCTGGTCTTTTTTGTGTGTCTTAGAATTTTGTTCAACATTCTTCTCCAGCTCTGTCCAGAACCCTCTATTGTGATCCTGGTCAGAGCAGTCAGTGGTGGAAGCCAGGCACCATCTAGTTGTACTGGACTCAGTCTGGTGGAGGCTTTGGAGGCTGTGGTCCATTAGCCCTTCGGACTAATCTTTTCCTTGTATCCTGTTCTCTTCATTCTCCCTTGCTCCCGAAGGGGTAAGACCAGTGGAGTATCTTAGATGGCTTCTCACAGGCTTTTAAGACCTCAGATGCTATTCACCAAGGTAGAATGTAGAACCTTGTCCTTATAAACTCTGTTATGCCAACTGAGCTAGATGTTCCCCAAAACCATAGTCCCCACAGCCAAGCAATTCAGTCCCTCAGGGAGTTAAATGTGTCTATGGAGCTTCCATGACCTTTCCTTGTACAAGTTGTGCTGGTTTTTCCAGTATTGTGTACTGTCTCACCCTTCACCCAAGATACCATCTATCTGTTGCCTATTTAGTATTCCCCACCACCTTCCCTGGTAACCAACAAAGATTGTTACTCTTTGTGTGTGAACTTTTTCATAGGTTTTTACAATACAGGTCTCATACAATATTTGACCTTTTGTGATTGACTTATTTCACTCAGCATAATGTCCTCCAGTTTCATCCATGTTATGAGATGCTTCACAGATTCATTGTTGCTCTTTATCCTTGCATAGTACTCCATTGTGTGTATGTACCATAGTTTGTTTTTCCATTCATCTGTTGATGGGCATCTAGGTTGTTTCCATCGTTTTGCTATTGTGAACAATGCTGCCATGAACATAAGTGTGCATTTGTCTATTCAAGTGATGACTCTTATATCTCTAGGATATATTCCTAGGAGTGGGATTGCTGGATCGAATGGTATTTCTATTTCTACCTTTCTAAGGAAGTGCCATATCATTTTCCAGAATGGTTGTATCGTTTTGCATTCCCACCAGCAGTGCATAAGAGTTCCGATCTCCCTGCAGCCCCTCCAACATTTGTTATTTCCAGTGTTTTTGAATCGTGCCAGTAATGCCTGGGTGAGATGGTGTCTCACTGTGGTTTTAATTTGCATTTCTCTCATGGCTAGTGATTGCGAGCATTTCCTCATGTATCTGTTGGCCGCTTGAATGTTTTCTTTGGTGAAGTGTCTGTTCATTACGTTTGCCCATTTTTTAATAGGATTATGTCTTTCTGTTGTAGAGAGAGGTATTGGATTTTCTTGTAGGTTATGGAAATTAGACATTTGTCTGACTTGTACTGTCCAAAAATTTTATCCCAGTCTGTAGGTTCTCTTTTTACTCTTTTGGTGAAGTCTTTTGAAGAGCATAGGTGTTTGATTTTTAGAAGATCTCAGTTATCTAGCTTATCTTCTGGGGTTTGTGTGTTGATGGTTATGGTTTGTATCCTGTTAATGCCGTGTATTAAAGCTGGCAGTGTTCGTCCTATTTATTCTTCCATGAACTTTATAGTTTTTGGCTTTATATTTATGTCTTTGATCCATTTTGAATTAGTTTTAGTATATGGCGTGAGGTATGCATCCTGTTTCATTTTTTTGCAGATGGATATCCAGTTTTGCCAGCACCATTTGTTAAAAAGACTGTTTTTTCCCCATTTGATGGACTTAGGGTCTTTGTCGAAGATCAGGTGACCGTAGGTGGATGGATTTACATCTGACTTCTCCATTCTGTTCCATTGGTCAATTTATCTGTGGTTGTACTAGTACCAGGCTGTTTTCACTACCGTACCTTTATAGAAGGTTCAGCAGTCAGGTGGTGTAAGTCCTCCAACTTTCTTCTTCTTCTTCAGTAGTGCTTTACTTATTCGGGGATTCTTCCCTTTCCATATAAAGTTAATGATTAGTTTTTCCATCTCTTTGAAGAATGCTGTTGGTATTTGTATCTGGATTGCATTGTATAGGCAAATTGCTTTTGGTAGAAGTGTCATTTTCACAATGTTGAGTCTCGCTATCCATGAGCATGGTATGTTTTTCCATTTATGTAGATCCCTTTGGGTTTCTTGCAGTAGTGTTTTGTAGTTTTCTTTGGATAGGTCTTTTACATCCCTGGTTAGATTTATTCCTAAGTATTTTATTTTTTTAAGGGCTATTATAAATGGTATTGTTTTCCTGATTTCCTTTCGATCATTTTCTTTGTTGGTGTACAGGAATCCAACAGAGTTTTGTATGTTTATCTTGTATCCTGATACTCTGCTGAATCTTTCTATTAGTTCCAGTAGATTTCTCATGGAGTCTTTAGGGTTTTCTATGTATACTATCATATCATCTGCAAACAGGGACAGTTTAACTTCTTCATTACCAATTTGGATGCCCTTTATTTCTTTTTCTTGCCTTACTGCTTTAGCCAGAACTTCCAGCACAATGTAAAATAGGAGTGGTGATAAAGGGCATCCTTGTCTTGTTGCTGTTCTCAAGGGGAATGTTTTCAGCCTGTCTCCATTAAGAATGATGTTGGCTGTTGGTTTTTCATTGATGCCCTTTATTATGTTGAGAAATTTCCCTTCTATACCTATTGTATTGAGAGTTT
This sequence comes from Dugong dugon, assembly GCA_030035585.1. Lineage (NCBI taxonomy): Eukaryota > Metazoa > Chordata > Mammalia > Sirenia > Dugongidae > Dugong > Dugong dugon. Next base: position 52,277,201 of record CM057465.1, read on the forward strand.
TTAACAGGAAGGGGTGTTGGACTTTGTTGAATGCATTTTCTGCGTCAATTGAGAGGATCATGTGATTATTTTCTTTCTTTTTATTTATGTGGTGGATTACGTTGATTAATTTTCTAATGTTGAACCATCCTTGCATACCTGGTATGAATCCTACTTGATCGTGGTATATTATTTTTTTGATATGATGCTGAATTCTGTTGGCTAGAATTTTGTTGAAAATTTTTGCATCTGTATTCATGAGAGATATTGGTCTGTAATTTTCTTTTTTTGTGATGTCTTTGCCTGGTTTTGTTGTCAGCATCATACTGCCTTCATAGAATGCATTTGGAAGTGTTGCTTCCTTTTCTATGCTCTGAAATAGCATGAATAGTACTGATACAAGCTCTTCTGTGAATGTTTTTTAGAATTGTCCAGTGAAGCCATCTGGGCCAGGGCTTTTTTTTGTGGGGAGTTTTTTTTATTACCTTTTCAATCTCTTCTCTTATTATGAGTCTTTTCATATTTTCAAAATCACTTTGTTGTAGTTTGGGTAGGTAGTGTGTTTCTAGAAATTTATCCATTTCCTCTAGGTTTTCAAATTTGTTGGAGTATAGTTTTTCATAATATTCTGTTATGATCCCTTTTATTTCAGTTGGGTCTGTTGCAATGTCACCCATTTCATTTCTTTTTTGGGTTATTTGCGTCCTCTCCTGTTTTTATTTTGTCTGTCTGGCCAGTGGTTTGTCGATTTTGTTGACTCTTTCAAAGAACCAACTTTTGGTTTTGTTGATTCTATTGTTTTTCTAGTCTCTATTTCATTTATTTCTGCTCTGATCTTTATTATTTCCTTTCTTTTGATAGCTGTAGGCTTTTTTTTGCTGTTCTCTTTCTATTTGTTGGAGTTGTGTAGTTAATGTTTTGATTTTGTCCCTTTCTTCTTTTTTGATATGTGCATCTGTTGCTATAAATTGTCCTCTGAGGACTGCCTTTGCTGTGTCCCAAAGGGTTTGGTATGCTGTGTTTTCATTCTTATTTGATTCTAGGAATTTTTTTATTCCATCTCTGATTTCTTCTATTACCCAGTGATGTGTAAGCAGAGTATTATTCAGTTTCCATGTAAATGATTTTTTCCTTGCTCTTTCTGCTGTTAATTTCTACCTTGATGGCACTGTGGTCAGAGAAGATACTTTGAATTATCTCAACGTTTTGGGTCTCATTGAGGATTGCTCTGTGGCCTAAGATGTGGTCTATTCTGGAAAACGTTCCATGTGCATTGGAAAAGCATGTGTACTTTGCAGCTGTTGGATGGAGTTTTCTATATGTGTCTATGCGGTCAAGTTGGCTGATTGTGCCCTTTAGGTCTTCTGTATCTTTGCTGAGTTTTTTCTTTGTTGTTCTGTCCTTTACTGAGAGTGGTGTGTTGAAGTCTCCTACTATTATTGTGGAACTGTCAATTTCTCTGTTTAGTGTTGTTAGAGTTTGTTTTATGTATTTTGGAGCCCTGTCATTGGGTACGTAGATGTTTATTATGGTTATGTCATCAAGATGGATCATCCCCTTAATCATTATATAGTGTCCTTCTTTGTCTTTTATGGTAGATTTTGTTTTAAAGTCTATTTTATCTGAGATTAGTATTACCACTCCTGCTCTTTTTTGATAGTTGTTAGCTTGATATATTTTTTCCCAACCTTTGATTTTTAATAAATTCACGTCTTTGTTTCTAAGGTGTGTCTCTTGTAGACAGCATATTGATGGATCCTGTTTTCTTATCCATTCTGTCACTCTCTATCTCTTTATGGGTGCATTGAGTCCATTTACATTCAGTGTAATTATTGATAGATGTGAGTTTGTTGCTGTCATTTTGTAGTGCTTTTTTTGGTAGTGCTGACACTTCTTTGTTCTTCTTACTCTTCTGTGCTGAATTACTTTTTTTTTTCCATTTCTTTTGTTTTTGTAGGTTTTGTTTTTGCTGAGACTTTATGTTTTCCTCTTTATTTTGATGAGTGTATTTGTTAACTTTCTTTGTGGTTACCATGAAATTTACCCTTATCTTTCTAAGTTTGAAGCAGTCTATTATTACTTGGTATCACCTTGCCTTCCTCTACATTAGATGGTTCTATACCTACACCATTTATTCCCTCGTTTATTGTTCTGATGTTTCTTTCATTTACCGATTAACTGCTCTGATTCCCTTTTGTATTTCTTTTGGTTTTGGATAGTCCTTGAGAAGTCACTTCCTAGATTGTTATCTGGATGGTACAGTCCTGCATCCTAGATTCTGCCTGTGAGCTGAAGTTGTTTGTTCTCAGATCGAAGAACTCCCTTTAATAACTCTTGTAAGTTTGGTTTGGTTTTTACATATTCCCTTAATTTATGTTTATATGGAAATGTCCTTATTTCACCATCATATTTGAACGAGAGTTTTGCAGGATATAGTATTCTTGGCGGGCAGTTTTTTTTTATTTCAAGGTTTTATATATGTCATCCCATTGCCTTCTTGCCTGCATTGTTTCTGCCGAATAATCTGAGCTTAGTTTTATTGTTTCTCCTCTGTATGTGACTTCTTGTTTTTCATGAGCTGCTCTCAGAATTCTTTGTTTTTCTTTGGTTTTGGCAAGTGTGAGTATGATATGCCTTGGTGATTTTCTTTTGGGGTCTATCCTATACAGGGTTTGTTGAGCTTCTTGGATGGCCAGCTTTTCATTTTTCATGATATTGGGGAAGTTTTCTGTCAGCATTTCCTCAATGATCCTCTCTGTGTTTTCAGTTTTCTCCTCCTGTTCTGGAACTCCAATCACTCTAAAATTTTTGCTTTTGATTATATACCACATAATTGTCAGGGTCTCTTCATTTTTCTTTGTTCATTTTTCTGAGTTTTCCTCAAACAGATTTATATACAAGTGTTTGTCTTCAATTCCACTGACCCTGTCTTCTACCGTTTCACATCTGCTTCTCAGTCCTTCTATGACACTGTCCATTTCTGAAATTTTGTTGTTGATCTTTTGGATTTCTAATTGTTGTTTTTGTATAACTTCTAGTTGTGAATTTATTTTGGTCTTTTGTTCCTGCATTATTTTCCTGAATTCTTCCAATTTTTTGTCTGCATTTTACATATATTTTTCTGCCTTTTCCATGAATTTGTCTATTTTTTCCCTCATTTTTGTCTCCTTTTTGCTTCAACTCTTATATAATCCTGAGTATTAGAGATTTGAATTCCCTATCAGGTAGTTCTAGTGCATTTTCTTCCACTGGAATGTCATCTGGTGTTTTATTTTGGACACCTACTGGAACCATCCTGTCCTGTTTTTGTAAATGTTTTGATATTGTCTGCTGTCTTCGGTGCATTCAGTAGTTATTTTTCTCGTTTAGTGATTGTAGATTTGTTTGTTTTGTCCTTTTCTTTTTATTTGACTTTGAGCAGGCGGGCTGTGTGTTCTATGTTGTTTGCTTGTCTGTGGGCACGATACTTTTCACCTCTTTCTCCAACTAGTAGGATGAGTCACTCAGATATGGTACAGCAGGGCAGGTCTTGCTGAGGAGGAGTTTCTGGGAAGGGTTGTTTGTGGCACTTACTGTCGGTAATCAGTGCAGGGCAGGTTCTGGTAGGCTGTACCTGTGCTGCTTGATGGTGTGATGTTAAGTGCACAGTGCAGGTAGGCAGGATGTAGGGGGGAGATTTTTATGTGTGGAGCTAAGTTGGGTATGGGAGAGAAGAGAGAGGAACAAGAGCCAAAAACATACAAACAAACAAAGAAGAGTGCTAGGGAAGCTTGCCCTTGGAGTGGAGAGATGAGAGACTATGAAATGGAGAAAAACAGAAAGGGGAAGAGGAAGAAAAAAGAAGAAGAAGAAAAGAATGAATAAATAAAAATCAGAAAGGAAAAGACAACAAAGCTCCCAGGGATCCCACCAGTGTGGCTATGAGGTCTGGGGAATCTGTTCTCAGGTGTTGCAGTACAGCCTGGCTAGAAGGCTTAGAGTTATTCAGCGCCAACTATTCAGGGAACAGGAAGAGAAGGATGGTATAGAGAGATGAGAAACTGAGTAATGAAGAAAGACAAAAAGGGAAAAAGTGGGAAAAGAAAACAAAACAAATTAAAAAAAAACAAAAAGAACAAGAAAAGCCCCCAAAAAACAGAAAAAAAATAAACAAACAAACCAACAAAAAAACCCACTAAAAAAGAAATGCTCTCAGGGATCCCTCTGTGTGTGTGTGCAAGATGGGGGGCTAGGTCCCAAGCCATGCAGCAGCACCCAGCCAGTATAAGCTCCCAACTCAAGAAAAGGAAAAGAAAACAAAGAGACAATTGAAAACAAACAAACAAAAGCCCTGAGGTCCCACCAGCGTGGCAGCCCAGACCAGGAAGCAGTTCCATTCTCAAACATAGCCCCCCAACCCATCAGGAAGAAGCAGAGATGGCACACGGAGCCAGGTATTTGAGCCAAAGGAGGGGGAGGTGGTGACAGGTAAGGAAGAAATCAAAAGAAGCAGAAAAAAGCAACACCAGCAGCCAAACAATGGCGCTCAGAGAGCCGGCCAGTGTGGGTGGGTGGAAGCCACACAGTTGGTACTTCCCAGACAAGAGACTGTGGCTGCGGGAAGCAGAGGAGGCCAAGTGGGGGTAAAGAAGGGTGGGGGGTGGGAAAGTGTATATCGCAAATTACTGGTTGTTTTGTCTCCCGCTGGAAGCTCGGTGGAACTGCTTTCTCGTACCCCTATTTGCTGGTCTCCAATAGGAGTCCAAGATAGCAGATCTGCACTTGGTTAGCTGATAGGGGGCCTCTGCATGAATGTCTCCTTGCTCTCCATTCTCTGTCAGTTTTCTCACTCCATTTGGTGCTTGGCTGAGTTCTTCATCTCTTCATTTGATGTTTTAGGGTTTCAGGATTGCTGTTTTCTCTGTTTGGCTTAGTTTTTCCTACCTTTGCTGTGAAGGGACGGCAGGGTGCTTCTGCCTAGAGCAGCATTTTGCTGGAAGTTAAGGGATTTTATTTTTCATATTAGTTTTACTTCATCTTTCGACTCTATCTCATTAGAGACATATTAAATAAAAATACATTTTAGTAAGTAGTTTATGTTTTCAAATATGATAATAAAGGACTGATCTTGAATTTTCTTTTTCTCCCATCACATCAGACTCTTTAGCAGTCTTAATTATAGTACTTCCTACCAGCCAGAGATCTATTTTTCATCTGTATAAACCCAATGCTCATAGGGATGCATATTTTTAAATTCGTTTTACACTTGCTTTCAAGTCTCTTTCCATCTTACTCAACAAATATATATTTTAGAGTTATCAATAATATAGTTTACTGTAAGTTTTTCATTAATAACGAATTTGCATTATAAAAGTAATATACATGAGTGCTTTGAGGTGCTAAAACATTTAACAGTATACCAGGACATAAGGTTAAATGGAAAATAACTCTTTATCCCACTGGCTCTCCAAGTCCACTCCTTTGAGGTAATTGCTGTTTCCAAAAAAGAAAACCATTGCCATGGACTCCATTCTGACTCATAGTAACAGTATACGACAGAGTAAAAGAGTCCTATACGATTCCTGAGGCTGTAATCTTTATGGATGCAGACTGCAACATCTTTCTCTCCTGAAGTGGTTAGTGGGTTCAAACTGCTGACCTTTTGGTTAGCAGCCAGGTGCTTAACCACTGCACCACCAGGGCTTCAATTGCTTTTTAGGTCTTGTTTATTTCTTCAGATATTTCATACTTTTCTTATATACACAGTACAATTTCATTTTCCTTCTATAACAGCCTATGAGACAATGCAGATAACTCAGCACTCACATAACTTCTTCACTTAGATTAGTGCATAGTCACAACTCTGCTTATTGGAGAAATGATCCCTCTTCTTTCTTTCTCTGTATCTCTCAGTCTATTGATCGCTCAGTAGATAGTTGTTGTCATAGTGTGCTGTCAAGTCAATTCAGACTCATAGTGACTGTACAGGATAGAGTAGAACTGCCCGTAGGGTTTCCAAGGCTGTAATCTTTATGGAAACAGATTGCCACATCTTTATCTCTCTCTCTCTCTCTCTCTCTCACACACACACATGAATATTTCACCTAAAATACATGTTACATATTTTGTTTTATTAATTTACATAGCTCTGCATCATTTTTTAAATAGTTACCAACTACACCACTGTATGGATGTATCAAAACTTACTTATCTCCCCCCTCCACCAGTGGTGGATATTTCAACAGTTTTAAGATTTTTTTTTTCTGATTATTTTGTTTTTATGACATGCAATGCTGTATTGAGCAACTTTTACTTATATCTTCGCACACTATTGTGATATATTTTTTAGAATAAATTCAGTCTTAATGCTTCAGATAAACTGTAAATTCAATGAATTACTGTATCATTGGACAGTGGCACACCACACTGTTATTTATTTTACTGACTTTTCATCCGGCATGCATTTAGCAATGCCAACTTAGTGTCTCAGTTTTTGTGTGCATTTTTGCAGCCAATGCAATATGCCTGAACCAGTAAAATTATTCGGATGTTCTCTCTAGTTTGAAACATTGCATCAAACAGTTTTTGGTTTTTAGAGTCCTTCACGTCTACATTTAAAATTTTCAGTTCACTTTCATTTATACTCTAAATGATTGGTGTTAAAATGATGCATCAACTCGATGCTGGCAACAAACAACTGTTTGAAATGTTCTGTTTGCATAAGCCAAAATAAAGTAAATTATTAATATATATGAAGTCAAGGGAAAGATGAATTTCATCATGTTTTTGTTCGTTATTTCCATTTTGTCCACTCTCTTTGGAGAAGATTCCTCCTTCCCATAGAGTACAGCTGTTGGTTTAGAAAGAAACTTTCGACTCTCCTTTTCTTTAATGATCCATCATTAAATATAAGGAGAATAAATCATAATTTTATTATTGAATGAAAGATTATTAAATTTAAATTTCTAACAGTTTTAGATAAAATTTTAAAATTTATCTTGTAAAACAAGACCACAAAGTGTACTCCTTTATTTTTGTCGAACTGTGTAGGTACAAGAAAAACTTGAGGTTTGCAAAATAATGATTTTTTTTTTGGATGAGAATTAGGTTACAGAAATAAGAGCAGGTGTAATTGAAGATAGATAATAAGAACACAGTAGAGTTACTGAGAACAAACTGAGTTATTAATACTCTAAATATACTCCTGTAGAAAATGCTAGAAGACACAAGATTGCACAAACATGTGTTCTATTAGCCATCAGAGTAATGAGGTCAATGGTCCTGTAGCCTCTGGAAAATGCCACTGTTCACTGTGAAAGAAGTAAAGTGAAAAATGAAAATAACATCTTAGTATTATGATGAAAATAACTTTGATTTTGTGGAGCCCTGAAAAATTCTCATGAACCATACTTTGAGAACGGCTGCCCTAAACCTTTTTTATTGCTAGCTTCTCATCACTTAGATCACAGCTTCCTCAAACAAACTCTCTAACCTCCCAAACTGAAGTAGTCCCGAGCTCCTTCAGTTATTCTCTACCATTGTAATGTGTAATATTTTCTTACAATTTAACATCCTCTGAAATTATGTTTGTTATTCATTTTTTTAACTGTTTATTTTATGACTTTGACCATCTAGAATGTCATTTCCACATGAATAAATACTTTATCTGTCCCTTAGGCTTGCCATAGAGTAAGCTCTCTCTTTGTGTTTGTTTGCAGCCCTAGTGGTGCAGTGGTTAAGAGCTCAGGCTGCTAACCAAAAGGCCAGCAGTTCAAATCTACCAGCCTATCCTTGGAAACCTTATGGGGCAGTTCTACTCTGTCCTGTAGAGTCACTATGAATCAGAATCGACTCAACAGCAACAGGTTTGGTTTTCTGGTATATATTTGTTAAGTGAAGAACATGGGTTTTCCAGAATATTGCTTGTTATTCTCAACTTGTCTATTTTTTAGATGGATTTTCATAGAAATTTTACTATATCAAAAATAATACTATAGGATTTGAATATGATCACACTGATTTTATAAAGCAACTGAGGAAAAATTGGTATCCTTATAATTTTGCATTTTGATATCTAAGAATAGTTTTAACATTTATCCAAGTGTTCTTTTGTAAATATCAAGCTAGTAAATGAATCTGTATAATAAATTAATTAACTTTAAAAAACTCCATGCCACAACAGAATCATGATGGAACATGGAATATGTACAAAGAAGTGTAATATATCATTTCAAACATGAAAATTAAAAATACACCAAGATGGTACTATGTCAACTAAAAGTAGAAAAGTGGTGATATCAGGCATTCAGCTTTCCTCTGCCCCAAGATAATCAGTAATCAATGTGTTTGTGTGTGTGTGTGTGTGTGTGGAACACACTCTAGTGGTTAACGGTGCTTCATAATGTATCTACTTCATGATCTTGGGCAATTCACTTTGTCTCAGTTTGACCATCTTTAAAATGGGAATGGTCATGGTACTTTTCTCATAAGGCCTTTTTATTTTGAGCTTAAATGAGTTAATACTTGTAAAGTTTTTACAGTAGTTCTTAGCATACCAAAAAAAAAAGAAAAAACAAACCCACTTCTGTGGAGTTGATTCCGACTCATAGCGAACCTACAGGACAGAGTAGAACTGTCCCATAATGTTCCCAAGAAGTGGCTGACAGATTCGAACTGCCGACCTTTAGGTTAGCAGCCATAGCACTTAACCACTGTGCCACCACTAACTACATGTTAGTTTTTATTACTGTCATAGAAGTTTACCACTTTCACCATGTGTGCAAGAGAGTGACATGGCAGGTGATGCTTAGAATAGGAGAAGAAAATGTGATAAGACGGGAATCTTCTATCTCTTTTATTGTCTCCTCTGTAGTGGATATCTCTTTCTATGTATATAGTCTTTAAGTCTCATTTTCCATACTTGTCAAATGGGATTAATCATGTTCACCATAGGGATATTAATAGAATTAAATGAATTGCTACATTAAAGTACTTAAAATAAAAAGCATAGAGTTATGTATTTTTGTAAAGTAAAACATAATAACTAGGTTTAATATTCAGTAATACATGCTTAATATTTATATTTGGTCCTTCTGTGGCACATATGGTTAAGCACTGGACTACTAGCTGAAAGGTTGGCAGGTCAAACCCACTCAGACGTGACTTGGAAGACAAGTTTGGTGATACGTTTCACAAAGCTCACAGCCTTGAAAATCTTACAGCGTGCAGTTCACTGTGAGAGAAGTAACTCTGCAACACATGGGGTAGCCATGAGTCGGAATTGATTTGATGGCAACTAACAACAACAATTTTTATATCAATATGTACATTAAAAAAATGCAAAGGCCAATAAAAAATTTGCAACTTCCATTAAGTGTTAGAAAATAATAGGACACAGTGAAAAAGAATACTAACTGAAGAAAGGTGCAACAGCGTCTATGATAAATATTTAAACTAGGTAGAAAAAGATGAGAAAAGATGTTCAACACAGAGATGTCAGAATTTTCAACTGAGGACCAGGTGGTAAAAGCTTGGTGGTGGACTACCATGACATTGTAATTGAGTGTGTAACAATGACCACGTTATGTAGGTTCCATAGGCCATATTTCACATTTTGGATTTTTATTCAAGTGCTTTGGTATGATTAGAAATCCTGGTGCCGTAGTGGTTAAGAACTACAGCTGCTAACCCAAGGGTTAGCACTTTGAATTCTCTAGGGGCTCCTTGGAAACTTCAAGGGGGCAGTTCTACTCTGTCTTATATGGTTGTTATGAGTTGGAATCAACTCAACAGCAACAGATTTATTTATTTATTGGTTGTTGGTATGCTAATGATTGTCTATAAGCAAGACAATGATGTGAGGAAGCGAAATGGCCAAATGGGGCAACAAGCATTAGTCTAGGCAAGATATGCAGGTGGTAGCTTAGAGAAGAGAGATACCAATGGAGATGGATAGAACTTGGTACAGTTGCAATATAACCAGGGAATGAGTTAACTACATCAAAATATTCACATCCAACTTCTATAGTTAGGGCCTAATTAAGAACTTTAAACATCCTTAGCACTAAACAAACAAACAAACAAAAAAAAAACATTATGACATTAGTCTCTAACATGTAATTCAAGTTAAAATCAACACTAACCTATAAAATACATGTAAAATATTTTTATTATTTTTTTTTATTTGCCCCTTTCATTCCTTCAGTCCACATTAATATCTATAAGACTTGGGCACCATATTGCTGGGTGCTAGGGTGTCATGGATTGAACTGTGTCCCCCAAAAATATCTGTCAACTTGGCTAGGTTGTGATTCCCAGTATTGTATGATTGTCTATCATTTTATCATCTGATATGATTTCTCTATGTGTTGTAAATTCTATCACTATGATGTAATAAGATGGATTAGTGGCAATTATGTTGATGAGATGTACAAGATTATTACAGTGTTTTAAGCCAATCTCTTCCGAGATATCAAAGAGAGAAGTGAGCAGAGACACATGGAAACCTCACACCACCAAGAAAGCAGTGCCGGGAGCAGAGCACATCTTTTGGACCTGAGGTTCCTGCACTGAGATGCTCCCAAACCAAGGGAAGACTGATGACAAGGACCTTCCTCCAGAGCCAACAGAGAGAGAAAGCCTTCCCCTGCAGCCTGCGCCCTGAATTTGGGCTTGTACCCTCCTACACTGTGAGAGAATAAACTTCGCTTTGTTAAAGCCGTCCACCTGTGGTATTTCTGTTATAGCAGCACTAGATGACTAAGACATAGGGAATGGACTCTGTCCCAAGAAGCACAAATTCTAGATGGAAGAGATGAAATTAAACGGTTACAATGATACCATGGAGCAAGAACAAGACACTGTAGGATCATAAAGCAACAGCACCAGACCAAGCTCTGGGTTACTAAAGAAAGTTTCATGAGAAAGTAAAGATTCAGATGAAGCTTAAGGGTGAAGGATGAGTTGGACTTAGCCAAGCAGAGAACAGTCAGGAGAGGATTCCAGGCAGAGGGAAAACTTTGTAAAGGCCCAGAGGTATGGGGGTAGTTTGCGCTTTGGGTAATCAACTTGGTTCTGCATGGCTGAATTCATGAATAGATCTATAGAGATACTCAAAGTTAGAAATAAGTCCCCTTTTTCTTCTATTATGGTTCAGAGCACACCATTTTCCAAGGATATAAATTAAATGAAGATTTTACTATGTGAAAATACATGTAAGATTAAAAATATTTTGGGCTTAATCTGTTTACAAATAAACACTTTCCTAGGAGTTTAGTAGGCATATCCTCATACAACTATAAGTTTTCTAAGATTTAAATAATTCCAAAATGTGTTTTTTAGTACAAAGTCATGTGGTGGTGTGTTTTGACAATGACATAATGATGACTCATTATAAAATAGTTTACACTAAAAACAAATTGACTCCTAACAGAAAATGGCATAAGTACTCATTATTTTAGTGTTGAAAGCTTTGGTAATGAAATTTAATATGTACCTGTCATTCCAAATATCCTTCTCCTATTATATTTGAAAAAAAAATGGTTGACCTGTAAGATTAACGAATTAACACACTTTTATATGGTACACATTTTCCAGGGTTATATGGTTTCCCCTAAGCTTCAGAAGGAAATTTCAGAAAATGGTTTTGGGGTTTTAAAATACAAGTTGTAGCTGACTTATTCATAACCCACAAAGATGCTTTGTGATAATTATTTCAATATTGAAAACTCAAGTATGCGTCTAAGCTTCCCTTTTCAGAATATATATTTTTGAATGTGCATACAAACCTATTATATTCCATCCCAGGCCCAATTTCTTCCTTTGCACAGCAATGAAATTAGCTTGATGACAATAAAAGTCCTTCTAAAATTTCAAAGAAGAAAATTGGGTGGGTTCATTACACTAATCTTGGCAAGAATTTGTTGGTTTAAATATTTCCATATTAAAAAAAAAAGAAGACATGTTTCTCTTTGTTTTCTTTTTTCCCCCCAATTACGGTTGGCCATGACTCAAATTTTGAAATAAGACAATGAGTCCTAAAATTGGTTGCAGATCAAAATCATTCAAGGATCTTTTAAAACTATAGATTCCTGGGAGATTTACCTTAGAGATCCTGATTAAATGTGTATGAAGAGTGATTGAGGAATCTACACTTTAACAAGCACCGAAAATGATTAAGATGACCAGGTGAAAATAGGTAAATTATATTCTATTCAATCCTCTATGTTTGCCTTCCTGTATAGAGCAGATCTTATCAACCTAAATTTGGAGATCTCAGGCTAATTCCAGCTAACAAATGGTTAGCTATCATTCGGCTGCTAACCAAAATGTTGCTGGTTCGAACCCGCTCAGAGGCACCTAATTAAAAAGGACTGCCAATCTGCTTCTGAAAGGTCATAGACTTGAAAACCCTATGGAGAGCCCAATACTTTGCACTACTGAAATGATTTTCTTTTAAGGACCTCATATTCTCAGTCTCTAATTTCTTACGTTCTGTTGCACTACTTAAAGAGCCCCTTCCCTTTATGGGTGGCACAAATGGTTAAGTGCTTGACTGCTAACCGAAAATTTGTGCTTTGGAGTAAATGCCTAGCGCTCGACCTCCAAAAAACTAACCACAGAAAACCCTATGAAGCATAGTTGTACTCTGAGACACATAGAGTTGCCATGAGTCTGCATCAATTCAAGGGCTACTGGTTTGGGTTTTTGTTTGTTTGTTTGTTTTAATAATCTTTGTGCGTTTTCAGTTTTCTGCTGGTGGTCATATCTTTCTTTTCTTTTTTTTTTTTTTCAGTGAAGAGTGAGTGACTCCAGTAGGGGGAGGTTCAGGAACACTAAAACAGAAGGGCCTCACAGAGGTGAGTTAAGCAGACCTGCCCCATTCCTACCTATTCAGTACACAAACAGTGCAAATTTAAGGAAAGAAAAATGTTAAAAGACTATACATGTTATATTCCTATTGTTCAGACACAAACTCAAGCAAGTCTAGAAGCAAGCTAGTCACAGAGTATTCATTTTATGTTGATTAAAAATTAATGCACTATCTTCAGATACACAAAGAAAGACAGCATAATTATTTTTCATCCTCTGTTGAACCTCATCAGCATTGATTGGTAGAAAATTTTAACTTACTAATTGACTTTATGTCAGTCTCTTCCTTTTTTAAATAGTTTCTTTCAATTTAAAGAGTTGCTTTCAGTCTTCCAGGGTTTAACTCCCTCCCATTCTCCTTAACAAGATTGAAGCTGGGTGTAGAGAAAACTTGGTATGTCTTTTTCTTCTCAGGGGACTGGGGTAAAGAGTGGCAACAGAGATCTGTGTTTTGGTTCTTTTGTTCCTCTCAGTAACTTTATGGACCCCTTGCAGCTGGAGAGTGTGGCTCACATCCTGTGGCCTCTTATCTCCTGGATCAGTCATATACCCATTAGTCCTCCACGATGCCTCATCTTACCCCATCTCTGGCTGGCTTCGAGTAGCTCCTTGATGTCTGGCTGTGACTCTCAATCAAATTTCCACTTTGATGGTGGACTCATCAAGAACATAACCAAGGTCAGAGTGACTGAAGCATACTGAGGGAAAGAGAAAACGGACTTAATGGGAATTCCCATATTAGTTTATTATTGATGGTGTAAGAAATTGCCACAAACTCAGTGGCTTAAAACAACAAAAATTTATTATAGTATACTTCTGGACTCCTATACGTCTGTCAGTTTGTCCTACTGTGGGGGCTTGCGTGTTGCTGTGATGCTGGAAGCTATGCTGTCAGTATTAAAATACCAGCAGGGTCACCCATGGTGGACAGGTTTTAACTGAGCTTCCAGACTAAGACAGACTAGGAAGAAGGGCCTGGTGGTCTAGTTCTGAAAAGAATTAGCCAGTGAAAACCTAATGAATAGCAGCAGAACATCGTCTGATATAGTGTCAGAAGGGGAGCCCCTCAGGTTGGAAGGTACTCAAAATACAACTGAGGAAGAGCTGCCTCCTCAAAGTAGAGTCGACCTTAATGAAGTGGATGGAGTCAAGCTGTCAGGACCTTCATTTGCTGATGTGCCATGACTCAAAATGAGAAGAAACAGCTTCAAGCATCCATTAATAATCAGAATGTGGAATGTACAAAGTATGAATCTGGGAAAATTGGGAATTGTCAAAAATGAAATGCAACGCATAAACGTTGATATCATAGGCATTAGTGAGCTGAAATGGACTGGTATTGGCCATTCTAAATCGAAAAATCATGTGGTCTACTATGCTGAGAATCACAAATTGAAGAGGAATAGCACTGCATTCATTATCAAAAAGAATATATCAAAATCTATCTGAAGTACAATGCTGTCAGTGATAGGACAATATCCATACGCCTACAAGGAAGACCTGTTAATACGACTATTATTCAAATTTACACACAAACCACTGAGGCCAAAGATGAAGAAATTAAAGATTTTTACCAACTTCTGCAGTCTGAAATTGATGAAACATGCAATCAGGAAGCATTGGTAATTACCGGTGATTGGAAGGTGAAAGTTGGAGACAAAGAAGAATTGGCCTTGGTGATAGAAACAATGCCAGAGATTGCATGATAGAGTTTTGCAAGACCAATGACTTCTTCATTGCAAATACCATTTTTTCACCAACATGAACAACGACTATACATGTGGACCTTACCAGATGGAATACACAGGAATCAAATCAACTATGTCTATGAAAAGAGACGATGGAGAAGCTCAATATAATCAGTTAGAACAAGGCCCGGGGCCAACCGTGGAACAGACCATCAATTGCTCGTATGCAAGTTCAAGTTGAAACTGAAGAAAATGAGAACAAGTCCACAAGAGCCAAAGTACTACCTTGAGCATATCCAACATGAATTTAGAGACCATCTCAAGAATAGATTTTACACTTTGAACACTAATGACCAAAGACCAGACGAGTGGTGGAATGACATCAAGGACATCATACATGAAGAAAGCAAAAGGTCATTAAAAAGACAGGAAATAAAGAAAAGACCAAAATGGATGTCAGAAGAGACTCTGAAACTTGCTCTTGAAAGTACGGTAGCTGAAATGAAACGAAGAAATGATGAGGTAAAAGAGCTGAGTAGAAGACTTCAAAGGGTGGCTCGAGAAGACAAAGTAAAGTATTATAATGACATGTTCAAAGACCTGGAGTTAGAAAACCAAAAGGGAAGAACATGCTCTGCATTTCTTAACCTGAAAGAACAGAAGAAAAAATTCAAGCCTTGAGTTGCAATTTTGAAGGATTCTATGGGGAAAATATTAAATTATGCAGGAACCATTAAAAGAAGACAGAGGGAATACACAGAGTCACTACCAGAAAGAACTGGTTGACCTTCAACCATTTCAGGAGGTAGCATATGATCAGCAACCGATGGTACTGAAAGAAGAGTTCCAAGCTACACTGAAGGCATCGGCAAAAAACAAGGCTTCAGGAATTGACGGGATACTAACGGAAATGTTTCAGCCAATTGATGCAGCAATGGAAGAACTCACTCATCTATTCCAAGAAATTTGGAAGATAGCTACCTGGCCAACCAACTGGAAGAGATCCATATTTATGCCTTTTCCCAAGAACGGTGATCCAACTGAATGCAGAAATTATCGAACAATATCACTAATATCACATGCAAGTAAAATTTTCTGAAGACAATTTAAAAGTGGCTGCAGCAGTATATCAATAGGGAACTGCCAGAAATTCAGGCTGGATTCAGAAGAGAACTTGGAACCAGGGATATCATTGCTGATGTCAGATGGATCCTGCCTGAAAGCAGAGAATATCAGAAAGTGTTTACCTGTGTTTTATTGACTATGCAAAGGCATTCGACTGTGTGGATCATAACACATTATGGATAACTTTGGGAAGAATGGGAATTCCAGAACACTTAATTGTGCTCATGAGGAACTTGTACATAGATCAAGAGGTAGTTGTTTGAACAGAACAAGGGTATACTGAGTGGTTTAAAGTCAGAAAAGATGTTCGTCAGGGTTGTATCCTTTTGCCATACTTATTCAACCTGTATGCTGAACAAATAAGTCAAGAAACTGGACTATATGAAGAAGAACGAAACATCAGCGTTGGAGAAAGACTCATTAATAACCTGCTATATGCAGATAACACAACCTTGCTTACTGAAAGTGAAGAGGACTTGAAGCACTTACTGATGAAGAGCAAAGACCACAGCCTTCAGTGGGGATTACACCTCAACATAAAAAAAAAAAAATCCTCACAACTGGACCAATAAGCAACATCATGATAAATGGAGAAGAGATTGAAGTTGTCAAGGATTTCATTTTACTTGGATCCACAATGAATACCCATGGAACCATCAGTCAAGAAATCAAAAGATGCATTGCATTGGACACATCTGCTGCAGAAGACTTCTTTAAAGTGTTGAAAACCAAAGATGTCACCTTGAAGACTAAGGTGTGCCTGACCTAGGCCATGGTGTTTTTAATCATCTCATATGCATGTGAAAGCTGGACAATGAATAAGGAAGGCCAAAAAAGAATTGACACCTTTGAACTGTGGTGTTGACAAGAATATTGGGTATACCACGGACTGCAAAAAGAATGAAATCTTTCTTGAAAGTAAAATTAGAATGCTCCTTGGAAGCAAAGATAGGGAAACAGAGTCTCACATACTGAGGACTTGTTATCAGGAGGGTTCAGTCCTTGGAGAAGGAAATCATGCTCGGTAAAGTAGAGGACCAGCAAAAAAGAGGAAGATCCTCAACAAGATGGATTGACACATTGGCTACAGCAATGGGCTCAAGCATGATAAAGATTGTGAGGATGGCGCAGGACGGGGTAGTGTTTCGTTTTATTTTACGTAGGGTCACAATGAGTTGGAACCGACTCAATGGCATCTAACAACAACATACTTCTGGAGGTCAGAAGTCCAAAATGGGTTTCACTGGGTTAAAATCAAGGTGCTAGCAGAGTTTATTTCTTCCTAAGGCTCCAGGGACCAATCTATTTCCTTACATTTTCTAGTTTTTAGAAGCTGCCCAGGTCCCTTGGCTCATAGACCCCTTCCATGTTCAAAGCCAGCAGTGGCTGATCAAATCTTTCTCACATTGCATCACTCTGACACTGACTCCTCTGCCTCCTTCTTTTATTCTTAAGGACCCTTATGTACCTTCTTCTCGCTTATCGACTATATCAATATCTGACATTTCACATTTATGACAATAGTAAAAAATCTACTCTCTGCCTATTTTGCACAGTAACAACATACATCTGGCAATAAGGAATAGTAACAAATGGCAAGGTGTGAAGCGAGAGTAACACTGGCTTTGATAGTTAAGGTTATGTGTCACCTTGGCGAGGCCGTAATTCTCAGTGGTTTGGCAGTTATGTAATGATGTAATTTGGCAGTTATGTAATGATAGGGGGACAGTGTGGCCATCCTTCATTTTGTGATCTGATGTAGTCATCTTCCATTTTCACATAACACCAATTTCGCACATCGACCTGTTCTTTGGAACCTAACCATGTTGATAAGTGAGGAGAGGGTATAATTCTATTTGAAGTCTCTGAGTGGTGCCAGTGGTTCACCAGTTGGCTGCTAACAGAATATTTGGGAGTTAGAACCCACTCAGAGTTACCTAGGGATAAAAAGCCTGGTGATCTACTTCCAAAAGGTCACAGCCTTGAAAATCCTATGGAGCACAGTTCTACTCTCCAACACTTGGGTCTCCATGAGTTGGAATTAACTTGATGGCAACTGATTTTTGGTTTTGGTAATTCTACTGGGCTCACTTAGATAATCCAGGATAATCTTACTATTTTAAGGTCAATTGAGTAGCAATCTTAATTTCATCTGCTACCTTTGCCATGTAAGACAGCATATTCACAGGTTCTAGTAATTAGGATGAGGACATCTTTAAGAGGTCATTGTTCTACCTACAACAGTTCTTAAACCATTTTGAGGAATTATAGGTTCATTTAAATAAAATTTCTAAAGATGTTTGATTTGGAAGATACTCTGCTCTTTAGATCTATGACTTCTAATATGTTTGTTAGTAACTTTTTTAAAGTCAGTTATAGTCACACTTTATAGTGTCTGCTAATTTATACTCTAACATTTTAGGATTTGACTTTCTGTTTTAAAGTTTTTAATATCAAGTTAGGAAGGTGAGTCGAGATGTGATCTTCAGTAGAGTAATTCAGCTATTACTTCTCCAAATTGTGGACTCACTATTCCTTTGGAAGCCAGGGAAAATATAATTATATTTATTCTGTGTCTGGTTAGTGCCCTTTCTGGGAATAGGCTTCAGAATAACCTAAAAAGTACACTGCGGATTTGCTTGTGGGTATGTGGATTTTTCTTCCCAGAAGTGATGCTGTAGACTAGACTAGGGAACCAGCGGAGGGAAGACGTGAGTGCCTCCTAAGTCTAGATTTACTTCTGTGTTCACCATGATTATGACTCAGAGTAGAATCCCTAAATGATTCATAATCTCGTTTTCCCACTCTGGAAAAAAGAAAAAGACAAGTATCTAAACAGAAAAACATATTTCAAGGGTGCAAGATCATTTATCACAACCATTACCTCAAATTTCTCATATCATTTTGGCCATCAGCGTTATCAGTATCCTTATTAATGCTGCTCCCCCATTCCTTCCTACTTCCCAAATGTATTCCTGTTTACTGCTTCTGTGATCACCAGGGAGGGATGTAAACACTTCCCATTGTTATATGAGTTTAGATATGTTTATTACATATGCTCTCCACACAGATGGGGACCAAATAAAACAAGGAAGTAAACACAGGCAGAGAGCATATCATTAATTTCACTCTGCTTTATATGATTCTTGCTTACATCCAGTATGGCCTAAAAAAATATTATTATATTATGTATTTTGTGGGAAATTCATAAGAAAAAGAAAAAATTAAAAAGATAAAGTATTCCTTAAATATAGTTAACATATGGTTTAAATTGAACCCTACTTTTCCCTTCATGAGTTCCAAATATCAGTTTCTTCCTAGGAATATTTTAAAATGTAGAAAGAAAAAAGTAACACTGCAAAGGTGGGGGAGAATTGAATGTAAATGAAATTCCAAGGTCTCCCTCTCTCATCAACACACAGACCTTTCTGAATGAGATAGTGGAAGATGCCCAAGACATTACTTGATGTTTGAAGACTGTGAATCCAAAGCACTGGGTCTAATCTTTTCTGTCTAAAAAGATCTCATTGTATACGCATGGCTCCAAGAGTAGTTTATTAAGCCTATTGCTTAGAAAACTGTTTCATGATAGCGATATCTAGAGAAATTCATCAGTTTGTCATTCTTGATAATAAGGATCATTAACATGTATTTGGTGATTTCCAGTATTATATGGAGCCCTTTTGGTGCAGTGGTTAAGAGCTTGGCTGCTAACCAAAAGGTCGGCAGTTCAAATCCACCAGCTACTCCTTGGAAACCCTATGAGGCAGTTCTGCTCTGTCCTGTAAGGTCGCTATGAGTCAGAATCAACTCGGCGGCAGCGGGTTTTTTTGGTTTTTCAGTATATTGTTTCACCTGATCCTTATTAAAATCCAATGATGTATAAATTATTAAACTTGTGTTACAGATTAAGAAGATCAGACATAAGAAACAGGACTTTGGCCTTCAATGTCCAAGGGCTCTTTCTTCTACCTCCCTTGCAATAAGAATTGTTGTCTCTCACATTTTCCAAATCCTTTTGGGTGTAAGTTCTCTCATCAACCCTCTCCACTGCCCCCAACTCAGCTCAGATTCTTCTACCACATATATAATCCCATGGGCTTTGCTGTTGGCATGCTGTCTACTGGTCTCAATTACTCCTTTGTTTCTGTCATAGAACCTATCACAATGTGCCTTTTATCTATTTCTCTGCTTACTGTCTGTAGGTGTGTGTGTGTGCATGGGCTCCTCAGCAGAATAAGACCATACCTGCTTTTTTGTTTGTTTCATTTTGTTTTCACTTAGTACCCTCCAGCATCTGTCACAGGGTAGAAGTTCAAATATTTGTGAAATGAGTGATCACATAATGAAGGGTATGGTTTAGTCTAGTCATAGCTCAAAATATTACATAGACCAGATAATTTTTTATTTTGTTCAGAGTTTCTTGAAAATTAAACCGTATTTGTGATGACAGTCCAGGTATTATGCCAGGTATTCTGGAAGAGGTAAGAAGACATCAGAATTTCCCCACACTTCTTAAACCATATCATACAAGCATGAAAAATACGATGCTATGGCATTGCAGTAGTCTCTTACAACTTCTACTTCTCAACCAATTTGAGTTTCAAAAATATTCATACACTGAATCACACAGATTTGATAGTCTCTCTTTGCCACTTAACATACGCCATCGACACTAAAGTTGTATATGAATGATGAGAAGAATACTGGAACAGAGAATAGGTCTTAGTATTAGTTTTTGCACTAATTAGGTGTTTTTTGTTTTCTGGGCAGCCATTGAACATCTTTGGACTTTGTAATTTTTATCATTATAATGACATTAACAATGTACAGCTAGGGAAAACAACAACAACAACAAAAATAATAGTAAACAGAAAATGTCAGTAAAATTGAGATATCATTTTAGACATGTTAAAATAATCAGTTTAAATATATATACTTTTTTTTTAATGATATTCAATTCCGACTCATAGTGACCCTATAGGACAGAGGAGAACTGCCCCATAGGGTTTCCAAGGAGCAGCTGGTGAATTTGAACTGCTGACCTTTTGGTTAGCAGCCGAGCTCTTAACCACTGCACCACCAGGGCTCCAAAACAACAACAACAAAAGTAATAGTAAACAAAAAATGTCAGTTAAATTGAGGTATCATTTTAGATCTGTTAAAACAAAAAAATTAAATATACGTACTTTATTTTTAGTGATGTTAATTGAAGAAACATTTTTAATTGACAATATATACCAAAAGGGCTATATACCCTTTGATCCAGTAATTCAAAATATTAAGTGATTTCTAATCAGTGTGATATTTATTTCAATATTACATAATAATAGAAACATGGAAGGAATTTAACCTTATAAAAGAAAATGGATAAGTAATTTACATGGTAAATTCACATAATGAAACATAACAAGATTAAAATTATACCAATATTGTGTAATAGAGAGGAACCATTTCTATTCATGAAATGTAAATCAGTAACAGTGCAATATAAAATAAAAAATTCACATGCAAAATGTAACAATCCTTGTTGGTTACCAGGGATGGGGGGGGGGGGGATATTAAATAGGTAATAGGTAAGTGGTAACTTGGGTGAGAGATGAGATAGTACATAGTACAGGGGAAACTAACACAACCTGCACAAGGAAAGGTCATGGAGGCCCTATAGACACATCCAAACCCCCCGAGGGACTGAGTTGTTGGACGGAGGGCTCTGGGGACCATGATCTCGGGGAACATCTAGCTCAATTGGCATGACACTACTTATAAAGATAATGCTCTACATTCTACCTTGGTGAGTAGTGTCTGGGGTCTTAAAAGCCTATGAGCGGCCATCTAAGATACTCCACTGATCTCATCCCTTCGGGAACAAGGGAGAACGAAGAGAACAGGATACAAGGAAAAGATTAGTCCAAAGGACTAATGGTCCACAGCTACCAAGGCCTCCACGGGACTGAGCCCAGTACAGCTGGATGGTGCCCGGCTACCACCAATGACTCCTCTGACCAGGATCACAACAGAGGGTTCTGGGCAGAGCTGGAGTAGGATGTAGAGTATAATTTTAACTCCCAAAAACAAAAAAAAAAAAAAAAGAAGACCAGATATACTGGGCTAAAGAATACTAGAGAAACCTCGAGAGTGTGGCCCCCAGACACCCTTTCAGCTCAGAGGGGAAGTTACCTTCAAGGTTCGATGTTAAGCCTGGGAATGGACACCCCAGTAAAACTAAATGGGACTAACGATGTACAGGAGTCCGGTGACAAGGGCCAGAAGGCAGAGGGAGAGTAGGAAACTGATGATAAGGAACACAAATTGAATAAGGACACTGTCGATGTATTGTGAGATTGTTGACCACTGCTATAGGGCAACATTTGTAGTAACTATTAAATGGGAGGCTGTTTTGTCCTGTAAGCCTTCATCTTGGGCGAGAATGGCAGCACAATTGGAAGAGCATAGTCAATATCACTTAAATGTGTAAGTAAAAAGTTTTGAAATGGTGTTTAAATAAAATAAAAATAAATAAATAAATAAATAAATAAATAAATAAACAAATGAGACTAAAGAGGTACAATAGTCCACTGACAAGGTCCAGAAGACAGAAGGGGACAAGGAAGCCCCCTGGTGATAGGGAACACAAGGTGGAGTAAGGATATTCTTGATGTGCTGTGAGATTGTTAACCATTGTCATAGGGCAACATGTGTAGTAACTGTTAAATGAAAAACTATTTTTTCTGTAAGCCTTCATCTTAAGTGAGAATAACAGCACAGTTGGAAGAGCGTAGTCAATGTCACTGAACTGTGAATGTAGAAATTTTTGAAACGGTGTATCTTTGGCCATCTGTAATTTTCAACAAAAAAAAAAAAGGTTGAGAATTTAGAGGCTTAATACGTTGTGGGGTTGTTAACCAATGTCAAAAAACAACATGTGTACTACTATTTCATGAGAAACTATTTGCTCTGTAAGCTTTCACCTGAAGTACAATAAAATATATATTAAAAAAAAAAAAAAAAAAAAAAAAGTTCATACATTATATTTGAAATGATGTAAAACGTGCACTTGGATTGGCATATATACCTAATAAGGAATAAAAATGAAATCAAGTAAAATTATTCAAGCAATCATTTTCTTGAACTAAAGATTCCTTTCAGTTTTAGCATCATAATTTTGCCAAACTTGATCCCAAAATAATTGTCTCAGTAAGGATCCTGCCAATGACTAATTCATAAATGTAGATGTGTGAGTCATTATTTTACCGGTTGTTTTTGTAAACTATGATCTAATTCTTACATCATCTATAAATTCTTTTTTGTCTGTGACTTTTTTTATTATTGTAAATACGTATATAACAAAATATTGCCATTTTAACACTTTTTATATGCACATTTGGTGTTTACCTTTTTTTTAACATCCTAGCCATTTCAGGAGGGGTGAAGTGATAGCTCATTGTGGTTTTGATTTGCATTTCACTAATGACTAACGATGTTGAGGAGCCGTGGTGGCACAGTGGTTAAGAGCTCTGCTGCTAACCAAAAGATTGGCATTTCAAATCCACCAGCCACTCCTTGGAAACCATATGGGGCAGTTTTACTCTGCCCTATTTGGTCACTATGGAGCCCTAGAGGCACAGTGGTTAAGATATTGGCTGCTAACCAAAACGTCAGCAGTTCAAATCTGCCAGCCACTCCTTGGAAACCCTATGGGCAGTTTTATTCTATCCTACAGCGTCAGTATGAGTCTGAAAAGACTCATCGGCAACAGATTTGGTTTTTTGCTTATGGGGTCACTATGAGTTGGAATGGACTCTTCGGCAACAAGTTTAGTTTTGGGTAATGATATTGAACACTTTTTCATGTGCTTGTTGGAGATTTGTATATCTTTTAGATGACATGTCTTTTCAAGTCTGTTGTCCATTTTTTGCTTGGGTTATAAGTTGTAGTAGTTCTGTGTATATTTTGGATTTAATACCCTTATCAGACATGTGTTACCCAAGAATTTGCTGGTTAAACTTCTTATTTGGGCATTGTAAGTAAAATCTTGAAAACTTTTCATTTAATTTTTGCACTTTTACAATTATAGTCATTTTATGAAACGTCAAATCTGAGAAAATATAAAATATAAATTAAAAATATATATTATATGAATGCTATCATGTTTTTATAAAATATGATAAATACTAAATTTTGTCAATCAGTCCACCCTTCATTTTTATACCAATGTTTATTTTAAAGAAAATAATACGGTTAACTCATAAATCTTTACCTCACACTAGAAAAATACTATTTTTAAATAGATGTACAGTCTGATGACCAAAGAAGTCTTTTCAGACAGTATAACTAGTGTAAACATAAGCAAACTTAAAGCAGGTACTGGCTCTTTTGCAAAAAGGAATCTTTGAGGTGACTGTTTTTCAACTCCATTAAATCTTTTTTTCCATTTTACCAGTAAAGATATTTCACAGTTTCTGAGGACCATTCCCGAAGACATGTGCCTAATTCACCAAAATCCACAGAACCCAGTAACTGCAGATGTGACTCACCCTCATTTTGCTTGTGGATTTTTTATGTGGTGTTTTACCACAACTGCAGTTTTCTGGGCGCAGAAGCCAAACCATAGAATTTCATTTGGTTTTCTAATTTTGTACAGCTGTTGTAGTGGAATTGTTTCCCTCTTTGTTTTGTTTCTCTCTTTCTTCTTCTCCTCCTTTCTTCCTCCCTTCCTCTCCTCTTTGTCCTCCTCCTCTTTCTTCTGCTTTCTCATTCTTTCTCTGTTTCCCTCCCTCCTTCTCTTTCTTTTTAATAGCGTAGCCATTCTTTGGATACTTATGGTCCAAATAGAACTAATCTTGTAAAAAAGAATGAGTAGTCAGTGTCTGAAATACTACTATCTTACGCCTGTTTCATAATGTGGATATCTGTGGATATTTACAAGTAGCAGTGAGAATTATACCAAACGCCCTAGTATTATGTCACTTCAAACTTGTTTTTTCCCCTCTAATATCCAAGTTACTCCCTTAGGTGTCTCTGGCAGAACCCAAGTATCAAAACGTCCCAGTTAACTGTAATTTTTTCCTCATTACTCTCAGCTAAGGTCTAGGAAGTAAATAAAAGCAAATAGTAAGGAAGAAATTTGGTTTTAACAATAATGCCAAACCTCTGAGTAGTTAGTTGTGAGAGTGACTATAAAGATTTATCAAATCGCCTCTGTTCAATCATTCATACATTTACTTAATTATTTATCTATTCAAGAAAAGTTACATGCCCAACTATGTCTTGAGAATCATCCTATGTTTTGGACATAGAACAATGGACAAGAAAAATAAGGAGCTTATGTATGTATTTGGAAAAGAAAGATAATAAACAAGCAAGTAAGATCATTTCAGAAAATGATAGTGCTATGAAAAATAAAACAATAAAGGAAGGGAAAATGATGGAATATATATTTTATAAATGGTAGTCAGGGAAGTGACATTTGACCACAGATCAGAAAGTGTACCAGGCAGAGGGAGGAGCAAGTAAAAATGTCCTGAGATGGGACAAGCTTGGCATATTAGTGATGAGAATTAAGTGCAGAGAGCTCGCCAAGGGAGTGATTATGTACAGTCTTACAGATTGTGCTGTTTTCTAAATACAATGAGAGATATTTGAATGGTTTAAGCAGGAAGTGATATGTTCCAACCTATGTTTTATAAGGGAACTCAGGCTGCAGGCTATAGAAATGGGGTAGAGGGAGGGGAGAGTGGAAGAAAGAAAATCACTCAGAATACTGCATAGCCCAGGTGACAGATGATGGTGTTGCATAGAGAGTAGCAGTAGAGATGACTAAAAGGGGAAATGTTAAGTATATATTTTGGATATTATACCAAATGTTTTTGTTAGTGGCCACTGAGTTGATTCTGACTCATAGTGACCCCATATGTGCAGAGTAGAACTGCCCCATAGGGTTTCCAAGACCGTGACCTTTTGAAAGCAGATCATCAGGTCTTACTTCCAAGATGCCTCTGGGTAGGTTCAAACTGCCAACCTTTCAGTTAGTAGTCGAGCACTTACCCATGTGCACCACCCAAAAACTTTCCTAGATTTTGGGTGAACAAATGAATGATACTGTATTATATTGACAAGTACGAACTTACGCTCGTTTTTTCAACCCTAAAGATAGAAAGTTCATATTATGTTCTCTTAGGCAAAAAAGGTAAGGAATATTAATAATGATTAACAGCAAGCAGAGTTTAAAAAAAGGTACTAGTTAGTACTTTGACCATGCATTTGTCAGTTTGTTGTACTAGGAGTGGTTTGTGTGTTGCTATGATGCTGGAAGCTCAGCCACTGGTATTTCAATTACTAGCAAGGTTTACAGCCACGGTAAACAGCTTTCAGTGGAATTTTCAGACTGAGACAGACTAGATGATCTACTTCTGAAAATTAACCAATGAAAATTTTATGAATCACAACAGAATATTGTCCAATATAGTGCTGGATGATGAGTCCTCTACACACGAGTGTAGATGAAGGCACTGCACAATGGCCACAACAATGCACTCAAAAATCGTGAAGATGGCGCTGGACCAGGAAACATTTCATTCTGTTATATGTAAGATTGCCTACAGTCAGAGCCAACTTCATGGCAACTAACAACAGCAAAAATTAGTACTTAGAAAGTAACAAGGAACACCTATTACTCTTGTTTAATGTTTTAGGAGTTTGATTAAAAAAAAAAATGCCATTGAGTCAAATACGACTCATGGTGACCCCATATGTGTATCATGGTAGAACAGTGCGCTATAGGCTTTTCAGTGGTTGTGATTTTCGGAAGTAGATCACCAGGCCTTTCTTCCAAGGCACCTTTGGGGTGTATTTGAACCATCAACCTTTCAGTTAGAAGTAAGCCCTTAACTGTTAGCCTCACCCAGGAACTACAAGGGGTTTGTTACCAGTACATTATTTAATTCTCTAATAGTTCTAAAAAGCTTACTCTACTCACATTTTTTATTTATTCTTTCTTTAATTCAATTAGCAAATACTTATTGGCTGCCTACTCTCTTACAGGCTCTGGGGAAATGGCATAAAAAAGCACTTAGAAATAGTTATAAATTTTTATATCAAAATGTTAACAATTTTGATCCATTTTCTTTCTAAGTCTAGTGCTGTTAGGAAAAGTCTAAGGAAGATGATTTCAGTTTTCCTTTTTATTTTATGTTACAGGATATTTTCAAAAGGTTCTGGATATTCTTAAAATATTTTCTCATTATTGAATGATCTCTATCCAAGCCAGCGTTCTTGCCCTTAAACAAAATTTCCGTGTTCTACTTGGCAAAGTTTATTTATTTTTTTTGGTTTTCTGCCAACTTTCATGTCTGTCTTTTTGTCAATATTGCACTGTAGCTTTATAAAAAGTTTAAAAGTATAATTCCTCAATTTTTTTAATGTTTTGAATTGATCATATTATTTTCCTTTTCATATAACTTTAGAATCATCTTATCAATTTCTGTATAATGGCTTATTCTTATTTTGATTGCAATTGTGTTGAGTCAGTTGGGAAAGATTTGTTATCTTAACAGTAGTGAATATTCAAGTGATGAATATTGTATGTTTCCATTTTTATGGTCTTCTTTAATTTCTATTAGGAATATTTTATAGTTTCCCATTGTATATCGACTGTCTTTGGTTAAAGTTATTCATAAGTTTTTTTTTAATACTGTCATTCTAAGGAAAATGAATTATTTTTATTTTCCAATTGATAGCTTCTAATAAATAAAAACGAAATTTCTTTCTATACATTAACATTGCATCCTAACAGCTTGCTAAGTTTCACTTATTAGTTTTAGCAGGTATAGGTTATTTTTTGTTTCTTAGCGTTTTCTATGGACACATTCATGGCATTTGCAAATAAAGTCATGTTTACTTCTCTCATTCAAATCTTGGTGCTATCTTGATCCTTCAGTGCAATGTTTATTAGTAGTGGTAAGATCGGTCATTTTTGCTTTTTCTGATCTCAGAGGAAAAACATTCTGTCTTTCATTATTTACGTACAGTACCTCAGTTAACTGTCCTAAGTAACTGACAACATTGTTTTTAGCTTCTCTTGAGTCAGCCCCTTATACATAGTGACCCTGTGCCCAATGAGATGGGACCATTGTGATTCACAGGGTTTTCATTGGCTTATTTTTTTTCTCAGGTACTTTTATTATTATTTCCCATTTTATGGCTTGAGAAAAGGAGGCTTATAATGGTGACCCGATTTGATCTTAATGTCATACAGCTGATGAACACCAAAACAAAAACTATCTCAAGTCAATTGACCAGAAGGCTTTTACTCTTAACAGCCACTCTCTTCAGTATAATCTAAATTAGATTCTGTGGTTCCAGCTCAAGCCTCAACACAGGCTTCCTGCGCCGAGTGTGGAGTCTCAGGGGTATGCTCCTTCAGCTCCAAGGCCTGGGCCTGCTCTAGCCACACAGCCCGTCCCAGGGATACCCACTCTCCTCCTGGGCCAGGGCTGGGTGTTATGGAATAGGAGAACAGGAGCCCTGGTGGTACAGTGGTTAACAGCTCAGCTGCTAACCAAAAGGCTAGCAGTTCGACTCCACCATCTGCTCCTTGAAAACCCAATTTGGCAGCTCTACTCTGTCTGTAGTCAGAATCAACTCAACGACAACAGGTTTGTTTTTGTTTTCTTTTTGATTTGTAGTAAGGGTGTTGACTTATGCACATGTGTACATGTGTGAAAATGAGGGAGAGAGGAGGAGGGGACATACCACTAGGAACCTGGAGCAGGGGTGGGTGACCCTATAGTCAAGGTAAGCACAGACTTACTTGTGCTTACTTACTAATCATAGTAAATAAGCACAAATAAACCCATTCTTACTGGATCATCCATCCCCTGTCAGGGATTGTGAATTTAAAAAGAGACTTTGATTCAGTAAGAAGGTGCTGTGGGGTTGGGAGAGAGATAGATGCCAGCATACCCAGAAGTGGAATCTTTGATGTGGTGAAAAAACGTGAAATTGTTCACTACAGATGATATGATAAGCAAGGTAAGCACCGCGCTTACCTTTTCTGTTGGATAATCTGCCCCTGACCTGGAGCCATAAAAAAAACCTGTCTTCCTTTGTTGATTTAGATCCTAAACTCCTTTCCCTCTAGCTCACCAGATTAGATCTATTTCTAATCCCACAACACCATGAACTTGTCTATCAAAATCCTTTTAAATTACTTATTCCTTGCCTCTTTTTCCTCTAAGAGTATAACCTGATTGCACTACTAGCTGTGAAATTGCAAAAAGACTTTATCAGTAAATACACTTGAAACCAAACACTGCCATAAAAAAGCAAGAAGACATTGCTATTGTTATTGTTAATATAGCTACTAAAAGAAAACCCAGAACAGACCCTGATGTCAGACTTCCAAATGGGTATCTTCGCAGAGCTCTGGAAAAGAGAGCAAATTAAAAACAGATGGTGTTGAGAGGGACAACAAGATCTTTGTTTAGAAGTGTGTCCAGTGCCACACTGTGGAAAAGAGAGGAAAGCACAAGACTGGACCAAGTCTGCATGGTGTGTTTGGGCAGTAGACGCATCAGGCCCCTGAATTCTCTTGCATGGATGCCCACCAGAGCAAAGGCACCATCTGGGAGAGGAGATGCTGATGGAGTATTTGTAAAATTCCAAGAAGTACATCCCTGGAACAAAAAATGATCTTTGTTGGCATTAAGAACACAGAAAAATTAGATATTTTATATAAAAAACTGCTAATGAATAATACTTAGCCATTGCTTTACTTATTGCAAAACAGGAATGTCTAGTGAGTTTTTTACATGTATCATATTAAAATTGATCTCATACCCCAGAATTCAGATCAAGAATGGCTGATAGACTATTTTTGTTGAACAGAACTGATTTAAATAAGATTGGATTGTGATTAAATGAATATGATCAAACATTCTGAATTTTTATAGTAATACCAGTTCAGCAAGTGCTATCACTGATTTTCCTGTCTAAAGATAGGATTGTATTTGAGACTATATTGGATTAACAACAACAACCCATTGCCATCAAGTCTATTCCAACTCAAGAGTGACCCTATAGGATAGTGTAGAACTGCTCCATATAGTTTCTAAGGGGCAGCTGGTGGATTTGAACTGCCAACCTTTTGGTTAGCAGCTGAGCTCTTAACCACTACTCCACCAGGGCTCCATATACACATATATATCTTATTATATCAATATATTTAAATACTGAGGAAATCCCTTCACTGTGTCATAGAACAGAGCACAACTCATTGATGTTTCAATTTGTTTTCATCAGCCTGTTTAAAGCCAAAGGCTAAATATAAGGCAACAACGTCCACTTTCTCTTTTTGGTTTTAACTGTGTCAATTTAATTAAAATTCCCTGTATCAAAAATGTTGCCTTTGAATTAATAGAAGGCATTTCAGTGCGATTTATGTATAATATCAAATAAAGAATATTTAACAGTTCTTACAACAACAACAACAAAAAGACACTCAGAGAATAGATATAAACCTCAAATCAGTTTGCTTTCTGCAAGACTCAAAAAGGACAAAGTTAAGGAGCTCTAGCAGCCTCCAATGGATTTTTTTTACATTATTACCAGATTTTCAACTTATGCCAACTAGGGTCTAAAGAAAGGAATTTAAAAGTGAACACTAGATATTTGGAGAAAAATCTAGGCTTTGTGAATATGACAACTTGTAAACCTGAGCTAAAATGTGGGTAGCTGGAGTTTCCTGTGCTAACTTTCTCTTTCAGAAATCTGTTAAGTCTATTTTTACTCATATCAGGTAAATACGTTGTTTATTAATGAGAGTTTCTGAAGTTAGGAGGGAGAACCCTAAAAAACAAACAAACAAACAAAAAAACCTCACCTATCAATCCAGATGGTGTGAGAAGGGTCTCATTCAAAATAACAGCATCCAGAAACATCTGGTCCCGTAAGCTTTGTTTATCGTTCCCTGGTCCTCAGTAAAAGCTTTGTCCTCTGATTTGTAGGTGGCCTGGTATTTCTTACAATGTTCCAGATGTTTTTCCTGCAGTCAGGGACAGCCACAGGAAATTTGTTTAACATTATAATTTTTAATCATGACCTGGTACATAATACTTTTGACTTTCATTTCCTTTCAGAACCTTCTCAGATATTGTATTTTATTCATTTTTAAAGTTTATTTAAATAATATCTCTTTTTCACATCCCAAAGTTATCTACCAGGGGGAGAGGATATCTTTTTTGTTTTATTTTCTTAAGGTGTAGCATAGTTCCTGTCATGTTCTAAGTCTTAAGCATATGTGTAATTTGAAGAAATAAATCTTTGAATGGTCGAATTAAAGTTGTATTTTCTTACAGTGATGATCATGGCCAGATTATAAGAGGATCCCCACCCCCCTTCCCCATATTGCTTATGTGAAAAGAGGGGAAACTTTATTTAATTGAATAAATTATTTATTTCATGAGAAATATTTATAATTTTCACATAGTATCAATTCCAGCTCAAGGGACCATATGGATTCTTTACAAAATATTGATCAATGTAAGTCATCACAGGATTGTCTGGGGCATGCTATGCTAGGATTTCTTGAAAAAATGACCTCAGCTGTGGAATTTATACATGTTTCCACAGTTTTCTAGTTACATGTGCTGGTACAGTGCTTGAGGCCCATTGAAAACCCTATGCGGTTTCAGGACTATGTTTTCTTTATGGTACAGAACTGTTTATTTATAATTGTGAAAGCACCAGCGAGTTATCAACCCACATTCAAGGCAGGCACCAAACCGAGATTTTGTTGATGCGAGCTCTTGTGGGAAAACAGAAACTAAACTCTTTTTTTTTGTATAATTTTCAACTCACAAGGAAAAAAGGTAAGGATTTTTTAAAACAGTAAAATCCTCTCTCAAGAGGTTTTTCTTTCTCAGTGTTGTTTAAGCAACATCTATTTTGGAAATGCTGACAGGATCTTAGCAAAGGCATCCAGAGGAAACGTATGTTTATTTATCTTAGAAACCACAAGAACATTGCAGAAGGCCAGAATTGGCCCGGTAAAAAGTGTTGCTAACATGTACAGTATGATTGCTTAGTTTGGATAACGCTATTTCTGTGCTGATAAAGACCAAAATCTACATTCTGACATCTCCCAAATGTATGGCTCCAAACCAGCCTTCTCCAGATTTCCAGATTCATATGTCTCCTAGATTTCCCCACATGGAGGTCAAACAGGCATCTCAAAATGAGCAGATCCTAAACCAAACTTTTGATTTCCACCCCTTCCAACTCACCCCTCTTCCAGTCTTTCCCATCTCTGTAAATGACAACTCTGTCCTCCCATTGAGTGAGGCCAAAAGCCTTGGAACCTTCTCTGTCTCTATTCTTTCCCTCACAGGAAATGTCTGATCCCTCAGTCATCATTGCCCTCCCTACCTTCAAAACACATCCAGATTCTGATCCCTGCTCACCACCTTCTCTGCTACTATCCTTGTCACAACCACCATTTTCTTTTGCCTGATTATTGCAGTAGTTTCCTAAATACCTTTTTGGGTCCTTGCCTGTCCATCTATAGTCTAACAGCCAGAGTCTTCTTTCAGAGGCAGTTGATTCAAATTGTTCCTCTGCTGAGACTCCTTCTTTTCTTACTCAGAGCAAAGGCTGATCCTTTAAATTTGCTTAAGAACTCCCTGCATGGGAGGCCTTGGCTCCCATTCCCTCTTTGACCACATACCTTCTCCTACTTCTCTTTGCTCACTCCATTTTATTCACATTTACCCTCTCTGCTTTTACTGGAACATTCCATGCATTTTCCCAATTTAGGGCTCCTTTCTTGGCTTGCAGAGCCCTGGTAGTGTAGTGATTAAAAGCTTGACTGCTAACCAAAAGGGCAGCAGTTCGAATCCACTAGCCACTCCTTGGAAACCCTATTGGGAAGTTCTACTCTGTCCTATAGGGTTGCTATGTGTTGGAATTGACTCTACAGCAATGGGTTTATTTGTTTGTTTGTTCTTGGTTTTCTTGGCTTCCACCCTCTCTTCCCTTATATCTCTGCTCAAATGTTACTCTATCAAAAGGTCTTACTTTGACCATACTATGTAAAAGAGCAAGTCCCACCTTCCCACATTCCCTACTTCCTAATCTTGCTTTACTTTTCTCCATTTTGTTTGCCATCCCCTGGACTGTATCCTACCACTGTGATGTCTACTGCATGAAGGCGAGGCATTGTTAACTGCTATATCCCAGCCACTAGAACAGTGTTGGAGTCTCTGGACTGTGCAAATGGTTAAGCTCTGAACTAGTAACTGAAAAGTTGTTAGTTCAAACCCACCCAGAGGCACTGTGGAAGTAAGGCCTAGTGATCTGCTTCCAAAAGGTGATATTCTTAAAAACCCTATGAAGCAGTTTTACTCTGCACACATTAGGTCACAATAAGTTGGAATCAACTCAATGGTAACTAATGTGGTGAAAAACAGTTGAAATTGTGCACTACAGATTAGTAAGTAAACACAACTAAGCCAGTGCATACCTTGCTAATTGGGTAATCGGTCTTTGATAATATACATAAACAGATCCACTAGAAAACATGTGTTGGCAATAAGTGTGGGAGTTCAAAAATAAGCAACAAAATCAAGAGTGAAATGACTGTAAAATTGATTCAGCAACCTAAAATACCAGGGATTCAGAACAGTGCCTAGAATCATTGCTATCTTTTAAAGAGTTCTGTGTGTAATACAGAGCAGTCTTTGACCAGACCTGGTTGGAACTTTCGATGAATGAGACTGTTGGATATATTGTTTTTAGTTTACTTGAGGGATTAGGCATTTCCTCATTTTCACAGAAGATAAGGTGATGATATCCTGCATCTGCAATGGCAATAAAACCGTAGAATGAACAATTCCTTGGAATAGTATTATGGAGAAGGGAGAAGGAAAAAAAAGAAAAAGAAAAGACAATGGTGATGACGCAGCAAAATGAGTGAGCCGGAAGGAAAGCAGACACCCTGGACACGAGTGATTCATGTGGAGAATGACACAGTAACTCTCATTGCCAGATCAAAGTCACTGAAGAGGAATGCATTAAAAGAAGCTAAATATTGTGTTCTGGAAAATTTGAGTCACTTGCATATG
Organism: Dugong dugon; assembly: GCA_030035585.1. Taxonomy (NCBI): domain Eukaryota; kingdom Metazoa; phylum Chordata; class Mammalia; order Sirenia; family Dugongidae; genus Dugong; species Dugong dugon. The sequence continues at coordinate 52,310,961 of CM057465.1, forward strand.
GTAAGTTGACTGCGCTTAAGACAGAAAGTAATGCAGCATAGTTTAGCAAAATGTGTGAAGGGAGCTTGAGGCAAATTTATACTTTCTATTCTTTTATGTAAACCACATGTAATTAAAAGAAAAAAATGTTAATAAAAATAAAAACAAAAAATGAACATTTTTATAAAACAAATGAAAGAAAGCGAAGGTATTTCATAGGGGCTAATCAGTAAGGGACAAGAGACAGACATCATCCAATGGGAAATGAGAGGACTCTGTTGCCTTGTTACTCAAAGTGTGGACCACGAACCAGTGTCATTATCTGGGAGTATCAGACCCAACCCAGACCCCTGACATAGGAATTCCCCTTGAGATGACAGCAGCCCAATCTGAGGCCTGGGGAATAACAACAGCACAGCAACCAACATGTTTGAACCCTTTCCATGTGCTAGACTCTGGTGTAAGATTTATCCCTTATGTTAAATTATGTAATTCACACAATAATCTATAATGTATGTACTATCATTATTCCTGTTTTTTCAGATGAGAGAATTAGGCACAGAAAGGTTAAGTAACTTCCCTAAGTCATACAACTAATCAGTTCTTGAACCAAGGAAATTAGCCACATTTGCCTTTATTTCAAAGGAAAAATACATAAGAAAAGGGAGGTTGTGTGATATTTAGGGAGGAGGTACCAAAGAATTAGGTCCCTCTCCCCTTCTGATCTTGAACAAAAGTAGTAAGAGCTTAACTTTTATAAAAGCTGTTTTGTAAGATCTGCCTTGTCGATGAAAGCTCAAAGTAGTCTTCCCTATCCTTCTCATCTCCTCCCATCCCCTACTCAAATTGTAGGCTAAGCAGCAGAGGAAAGCTGTTGCCTGGAGAAGACAGAAGAAGAGAGGAAGGAGTATCGTTAAAGGTCAAGCCCTTAAAAAAAATTGCCACCAGTGAACATGGACCTTGAATATATAAATGCCTTTCAGTGGAAGTCCCTTTTCTCTTGTAGTCATGAAAGTGGAATCTGTTGGGAGGTATAAGAAAGGAAAAAAGGAGAGAACAGCTTTCCTCCCTCCTATTGAACATACTGGGAAATTCATATTTTATGGACCAGTAAGACTGTGGAGGGGGCAGTGGAGGTTCAGTGGTGGAATTCTTGCCTGGGATACCTGGGTTTGATTACTGGCCAATATATCTCATGTGCAGCCACCATCCAACTGTCATTGGAGGCTTGCGTGTTGCTATAATGCAGAACAGATTTCAGATGAGCTTCCAGACCAGGATGGACTAGGAAGAAATTCCTGGTGATTTACTTCCTAAAATCAGCTGAGGAAAACCCTATGGATCGCAAAGGTCCTATCCTCTTGTGTATGGGTTCTCCATGAGTCAGAGGCTGACTTGACAGCAGCTAACAACAGCAGCAACAGAAAGACTCTGGAAAGAGGTGAAAGGGTGACTTACCTAATGTTATCAATAGTTCTGCCTGTATCAAAAGCAAACTGCAACCCTTGTTTTGGAGCACTGGTGGTATAATGGTTAAGCCCTTGGCTGCTAACCGAAAGGTCAGTAGTTGGAACTCAGAAGCTGCTCCGCAGGAGAAAAGACCAGACAATCTGCTCTGGTAAAGATTACAGCCTAGAAAACCCTATGGGGCAGTTCTCCTCTGTCTTGCTTCAGCAGAAAGCAAAGAACTCAGTCAGCCCTCCTTTATGCCAATTTATGGAGAAAGCGTGTTCAGGCACACCTCGGGGCCTTTGAGCTTACCCTCTGCCTTGACTAGCTCCCACTTGACCACTTATCTCCCTACTGAACTCTTACATATCCATCAAAAGCCAGCTCAACCATTACCTCCTCAGTGAAGTCTTTCTCACTCCTCTGCTCTCATTTTGTTACTCTTATAAAACCTGATTACCCCTCTTCTGAGCTACTGCTGTAACTTCCTTATCTTTCTATGATAAAAAATTTTCCTGCTGTATTTCAATTATTTGTTTATATGACCGTGCTGTCTGCTAAACTATGATAACTTTAAAGACACAAAAGGCATGTTATTCTGCCGCAGTGGCAGCAATTGTCAGGGCGGCGGAGACAGTAACCAATGCCATAACTCCTACAGAGAAGTGGAGCCAGGAGGGTCACTCTGAGGAGCCGAACCCCGGCTTCAGTCGCAGGAGTTTATTTATAGTCGATACAGCAAGCAATGAAGCAGATAACAGAACAATGGGCTTTGGGTGAATAACAATAAGTTTCAGGCAAGGGAGGAGGAATTCAGGTAAACAAGCCAATCAGTAATGGGTTTGGAAAAACAAGTCGTGACAAGTCTCAACATGTTGGGGACAAGTCTCAACATGTTGTGCAGCATAGAGGCCTTTATACATCCATATTTTAATGGCACATATCTCCAGATTATTCATCTTTATATCCCTAGATATTCTCATTGTTAGGTGCTGTCAAGTCAGTTCCCACTCATAGTGACCCTATGTACAGTAGAACGAAACACGGCCCAGTCCTGCGCAGCCCTCACAATCGTTGATATGCTTGAGCCCATTGTTGCAGCCGCTGTGTCAATCCATCTCATTGAGGGTCTTCTTCTTTTTCATTAACCCTCTATTTTACCAAGCATGATGTCCTTCTCAAGAGACTGATTCCTCCTGATAACATGCCCAAAGTACGTGAGATGAGCATCCTTGCTTCTAAAGAACATTCTGGTTTTACTTCTTCAATGACAAACCTATTCTTTCTTTTGGCAGTACATAGTATATTCAATATTCTTCACCAAGATCACAATTAAAAAGTGTCAGTTCTTCCTTGGCCTTCCTTATTCATCATCCAGCTTTAGCATGGATATGAGGCAATTAAAAACATCATGGCCTAGGACAGGCACACCTTAGTCTTCAAGGTGACATCTTTGGTTTTCAACACTTTAAAGAGGTCTTCTGCAGCAGGTTTGTCCAATGCAATACATCTTTTGACTTCTTGACTGCTGCTTCCATGGGTATTGATTGAAATCCAAGTAAAATGAAATCCTTGACAACTTCAATCTTTTCTTTTTTTTTCATGACATTGTTTATTGGTCCAGTTGTGAGGATCTTTGTTTTCTTTATGCTGAGGTGTGATCCATACTGAAGGCTGTGATCTTTGATCTTCATCAGTAAGTGCTTCAAGTCCTCTTCACTTTCAGCAAGCAAGCTTGTGTCATCTGCATATCACAGGTTGTTAATGAGTTTTCCTCCAATCTTGATGCCGCTTTCTTCTTCATATAGTCCAGTTTCTTGGATTATTTGCTCAGTATACAGAGTGAATAAGTATGGTGAAAGTTTACAACCCTGACACACCGTTCCTGACTTTAAACTACGTAATATCCCCGTATTCTGTTTGAACTACTGCCTCATGATCCAGGTTCCTCATGAACACAATTAAGTGTTCTGAAATTCCCATTCTTCAAAATGTTATCCATAGTTTGTTATGATTCACGTAGTTAAATGCCTTTGCATAGTCAATAAATCACAGGTGAACATCTTTTTGGTATTCTCTGCTTTCAGCCAGGATCCATCTGCTGATGACATCAGCAATGATATCCCTGGTTCCAAGTCCTCTTCTGAATTTGGCTTGAATTTCTGGCAGTTCCCTGTTGATATACTGCTGCAGCCGCTTTTGAAGGATCTTCAGCAAAATTTTATTTGTGTGTGATATTAATGATATTGTTCAATAAATATCCATAATACAGACCTACTAATTATCTTTGCGTGGATGAAAATCTCCTCTGTACCATGACAGTCATATTTAAACTCATCAGGAATGTATAGAACTACTTACATGTGGGCACTTAAATTTAATTAAAATTGAATAAAATTATAAATTCAGTTACTTAGTAGTGTTAGCCATATTTCTATTGCTCAGTAGCTACATGGGACTAGTGAATACATTATTGAGCAGTGCAGATAAAGATATTTTCCTGATTGAACAGGGTTGTTGTAAAATATTTTTATTTTTATTTATTTTGTTTAAAAAAGTATGTTTTTAATCATAGTAGCCATAGTACTTTCATTTCTATAGGTAGAAATAATTTTAGATATGATGGCATGATGATAATCTTACACAGTAGTATGCATACTATGCCACACTACCCTAATAATATGACTTAAAAAAGAAGTTTCAAAGTCCCAGAAAAAAACAAATATCTTTGTGCCTGTGTAAACGTCAATCTCCATAGCATTGCATTTAAATCAGTATTCCATTTGGTGAAGCACTTTAGATCTCCTGTAGATAATTTTACCTGGTGAATTATTCATATGATTCTTTTCATAAAAGCAATAGAGTTGCAGGAGACTAACCTTTATAACGTTTAAGAGCTCAGACTCATTGGTCACATAAACCTGGGTTTACATTCCCTAGTTCTGCCACCTACTAGCTGGATGACCTCATTTTTCTCATCACAACAGTGGGCATACTTCGTTTTTTTTTTTTTTTTTTTAATTATGCTTTTGATGAAGGTTTACAGGACAAGTAGTTTCTCATTAAACAGTACACTTATTATTTTATAACATTGGTCAACAACCCCACAACACGTCAACACTCTCCCTTCTTGACCTTGGGTTCCCTATTACCAGCTTTCCTGGCCCCTCCTACCTTCTAGTCCTTGTCCCTGGGCTGTTGTGCCCCATTAGTCTCGTTTTGTTTTATGGAGCTGCCTAGTCTTTGGCTGAAGGGTGAATTTCGGGACTGACTTCATTACTGAGCTAAAAGGGTGTCCAGGGGCCATACTCTTGTCCTTCAACAAAATTATCAATTATCTACTATCTATTTAGTATTCCCCCTCCACCCCTCCCATACTTTGTAACCATCAAAGATTGTTTTTTTGTATCTAAATCTTTTCATGAGTTGTTACAGTAGTGGTCTCATACAATGTTTGCCCTTTTGTGATTGATGTACTTCACTCAGCATAACGTTCTCCAGTTTCATCTATGTTATGAGATGCTTCACAGATTCATTATTGTTCTTTATCATTGCATAATACTCCATTGTGTGTATGTACCATAGTTTGTTTATCCGTTCATCGGTTGTTGGGCATCTAGGTTGTTTCCATCATTTTTGCTATTGTGAACAGTGCTGCAATGAATATGGGTGTGCATATGTCTATTCACATGGCTGCTCTTATTTCTCTAGGATATATACCTAGGAGTGGGGTTGCTGGATCTTATGGTATTTCTATTTCTAGCTTTCTAAGGAAATACCATTTCGTTTTCCAAAATGTTTGTACCACTTTGCATTCCCACCAACAGTGTCTAAGAGTTCCAAACTCCCCGCAGCCTCTCCAACATTTGATATTTCCAATTTGATTCATGCCAGTAGTGCCGGGGTGAGATGGTATCTCATTATGGTTTTGATTTGCATTTCTCTAATGGCTAGTGATTGCGAGCATTTCTGCATGTGTCTGTTGGCTGCTAGAATGTCTTCTTTGGTGAAGTGTCTGTTCATTTCCTCTGCCCATTTTTTAATTGAATTATTTGTCTTTTTGTTGTAGAGGTGTTGGATTTTCTTGTAGATATTAGAGATTAGACTTTGTCTGACTTGCAGAGTCCAAAAATCTTTTCCCAGTCTATAAGTTCCCTTTTCACTCTTTTGGTGAAGTCTTTAGATGAGCATAAGTGTTTAATTTTTAGCAGATCCCAGTTATCTAGCTTATCTTTAGGAGTTTGTGCGCCGTTGGTCATACTTTGCATCCTGTTAATGCTGTGTATTAGGGCCGCTAATGTTGATCCTATTTTTTCTTCTATGAACTTTATAGTTTTTGGCTTTATCTCTGATCCATTTTGAATTAGTTTTTGTGTGTGAGGTATGGGTCCTGTGTCATCTTTTTGCAGAAGGACATCCAGTTTTGCCGGCACCATTTGTTCAAAAGACTGTCTTTTCCCCATTTGATGGACTTGGGCCCTTGTTGAAGATGAGGTGACTGTAGGTGGATGGAATTACATCTGGATTCTCAATTCTGTTCCATTGCTCAACGTATCTGTCATTGCACCAGTACCAGTCTGTTTTGACTACCGTACCTGTAGAGTAGGTTCTGAGGTCAAGTAGTGCGAGTCCTCCTACTTTATTGTTCTTCAATAGTGCTTTGCTTATCTGGGGATTTTTCCCTTTCCATATAAAATTAATGATTAGTTTTTCCATCTCTTTGAAGAATGTTATTGGTATTTGGATCGAGATTGCATTGTATTTGTAAATTGCTTTGGGTAGAATTGTCATTTTCACAATGTTGAGTCTGCCTATCCATGAGCATGGTATGTTTTTCCATTTACGTAGATCCGTTTGGGTTTCTTACAGTAGTGTTTTGTAGGTTTTTTTGTATAGGTCTTTTACATCTCTAGTTAGATTTATTCCTAAGTATTTTATTTTTTTAGGGGCTATTATAAGTGGTATTTTTTTCCTGATTTCCTCATCATTCTCTTTATTGGTGTATAGGAATCCAGCTGATTTTTGTATGTTTATCTTGTATCCTGGTACTCTGCTGAAACTTTCTATTAGTTCCAGTGGTTTTCTTATGGAGTCTTTAGGGTTTTCTATATATAATAATATCATATCATCCGCAAACAGGGACAGGTTATCTTCTTCATTACCAATTTGGATGTCCTTTATTTCTTTTTCTTGCCTTATTGCTCTAGCTAGAACTTCCAGCACAATGTTAAATAGGAGTGGTGATAAAGGGCATCTTTGTCTTGTTCCTGTTCTCCAGGGGAATGTTTTCAGTCTCTCTCCATTAAGAATGATGTTGGTCATTTGTTTTGCATAAATGCCCTTTATTACGTTGAGAAATTTCCCTTTTATACCTATTTTATTGAGAGTTTTTATCAGGAATGGATGTAGGACTGTGTCAAATTCCTTTTCTGTGTCAATTGAGATGATCATGAGATTATTTTTTTTCCTTTTATTTACGTTGGGAATTACATTGATTGATTTTTTAATGTTGAACCATCCTTGCATACCTGGTGTGAATCCTACTTGGTCATGGTGTATTATTTTTTTGATATGATGATGAATTCTATTGGCTGGAATTTGTTGAGATTTTTTGCAACTATATTCATGAGGGATACTGGTTTCTAATTTTCTTTTTTTGTGGTGTCTTTGCCTTATTTTGGTATCAGGGTTATGCTGGCTTCATAGAATGAATTCGGAGGTGTTGTTTCCTTTTCTATCCTCTGAAATAGTTACAGTAGTACTGGTATAAGCTCTTCTCTGAATGTTTGGTAGAATTATCTACTGAAGCCATCTGGGCCAGGGCTTTTTTTTGTTTGTTTGTTTGTTTAGAGTTTTTAAAAATTATCTTTTCAATCTCTTCTCTTGTTATGTGTCTGTTCAGAAGTTCAACATTACTTTGTGTTAGTCTGGGTAGGTAGTGTGTTTCTAGAAATTTGTACATTTCCTCTAGGTTTTCAAATTTCTTGGAGTAGAGTTTTTCATAATACTCTGCTATAATCCTTTTTATTTCAACTGGGTCTGTTGTAATGTCCCCCATTTCATTTCTTATTTGGGGTATTTGCATCCTCTTCTGTTTTTCTTTTGTCAGTCTGGCCAGTCGTTTGTCGATTTTGTGGATCCTTTCAAAGAACCAACTTTTGGTTTTGTTGATTCTTTCTGTTGTTTTCTATTCTCTATTTCCTTTATTTCTGCTCTGATCTTTATTATTTCCTTTCTTCTACTGGCTGTGGGCTTTTTTTTTTTTTTTTTTTTTTTTTTTGCTGTTCTCTTTCTATTTGTTCAGGTTGTGTAGTTAATATTTTGATTTTGTCCCTGTCTTCTTTTTTGATGTGTGCATCTATTGCTATAAATTGTCCTCTTATCACTGCCTTTGCTGTGTCCCAAACGTTTTGGTATGATGTATTTTCATTCTCATTTGACTCTAGGAATTTTTTTATTCCATCTCTGATTTCTTCTTTTACCCAGTGGTTCGTAAGCAGGGTGTTATTCCGTTTCCATGCAATTAATTTTCTTTCCTTGCTCTTCCTGCTGTTAATTTCTACCTTTATAGCATTGTGGACAGAGAAGATACTTTATATTATCTCAGTGTTTTGGATCTTGTTGAGGGTTGTTCTGTGGCCTAAGACATTGCTTATTTTGGAGAACATTCCATGTGTGTTGGAAAGGAATATGTACTTTGCAGCTGTTGGGTAGAGTGTTCTATATATGTCTATGCAGTCAAGTTGGCTGATCGTGCCCTTTAGGTCTTCTGTATCTTTGTTGAGTTTCTTTCTAGATGTTATGTCATTTAAGTATTTTGGAGCCCTGTCACTGGGTACTTAGATGTTTATTATGATTATGTCTTCATGCTGGATCATCCCTTTAATCATGATACAGTGCCCTTCTTTGTCTTTTATAGTGGATTTTGTTTTAAAATCTAGTTTATCTGAGATTAGTATTGCCAGTCTGCTCTTTTTTGTTACCAGTTTGCTTGGTGTATTTTTTTCCATCTTTGATTTTTAATAAATTTACATTTTTGTTTCTAAAGTGTGTCTCTTGTAGGCAGCATATTAATGGATCCTGGTTTTGTTTTTTACCCATTCTATCACTCTCCATCCCTTTATGGGTGCATTTAGGCCATTTACATTCAGTGTAATTAATGATAGGTGTGAGTTCATTGTTGTCATTTTATACTGCCTTTTTTTTTTTTTTTTTTTTTTTTTGTGGTGCTGACCTTTTCTTTGTTCTTTTTACTTTCCTAGGATGAATTCCTTTTGTCTGTGGATTTTTTTTTTCATTTCTTTTTTTTTGTAGATTTTGTTTTTACTGAGACTTTATGTTATTCTTCTTTATTTTCATGAGTAGGTTTGTTAACTTTCTTTGTAGTTACCTTGAAATTTACACTTATCTTCCTAGGTTTGAACCAGTCTATTATTACTTGGTATCACCTTGCCTTCCTCTCCATTAGAAAATTCTATATTTACATAATTTATTCCCTCTTTTATTGTTCTGATATTGTTTTCATTTACAGGTTAACTTCTCTGGTTCCTTATTGTAGTTTTTTTTGGTAGTCCTTGAGAGTTCATTTATTAGGTTGGTATCTGGCTGGTATGATCCTCATCCTAGATTCAGCTTGTGGTCTGATGTTGTTTGTTCTTACACTGAAGGACTCTCTTTAATAATTCTTTTAAATTTGATTTGGTTTTTAGGTATTCCCTTAGTTTCTGTTTATCTGGAAATGTCCTAATTTCACCATCATATTTGAATGAGAGTTTTGCAGAATGCATTATTCTTGACTGGTGATTTTATTTTTTCATTCAAGGTTTTATATACGTCATCCCTTTGTGTTTTTGCCTGCATGGTTTCTACCAAGTAATCCGAGCTTAGTCTTATTGTTTTTCCTCTGTATGTGACTTTTCGTTTTTCTTGAGCTACTCTCAAGATTCTTTGTCTTTGGTTTTATATCGAGTGTGATTATAATATGTCTTGGTGATATTTTTTTTTTTTTTTGGAGTCTGTCTTACATGGATTTTTTTTTGAGCTTCCTGGATGGTCAGCTTTTCATTTTTCATGATATTGGGGAAGTTTTCTGTCAGCAGTTCTCAGTGATTCTGTCTGTGTTTTCTGTTTTCTCCCCCTATTCTGCAACTCCAATCGCTACCAAATTTTTGTTTTTAATTTTATCCCACATAATTCTCAGGGCTTCTTCTTTGATTGTTTTGTCCTGCTTTTTTGTTTTATTTGGTTATGTGTGAGCAGGTAGACTGTGTGTTTTTTGTTGTTTGCTCATCTGTGGGCACGATACTTTTCTCCTCCTTGTCCAAAGGGCAGGGTCAGTCACCAGCTATGGTGCAGCAGGGCAGGTCCAGCTGGGATGGGTTGCTTGTGACACATACTAGGGCTGACAAGGCAGGCCGGGAGTCAGTGCAGGGCAGGTTCCAGTAGGCCATGCCTGTGCTTCTCGGGGGTGTGATTGTGATGTTCAGCACATGGTGCAGGTAAGCAAGAAGGAGGGAGGAGACTGTGATGTGTGGAACTAAGATGGGTATGGGAAAGAGGAGAGAGAGGAGAGAGAAATAGGAGCCAGAAACAAACAAGCAAACAAAAAAGAGTGCTAAGGGAGATTGCCATTGTACTGGAGAAATAGAGACCAAGAAATGGAGAAAAACAAAAAAGAGGAAAAAAAAAAAAGAAAATGGGTAAAGAAAGAAATAAATAAAAATTAGAAAAAATAAAAGAAAAGCCCCCGGGGTCCCACTGGTGTGGCTGCGAAGACTGGGAAAGTGTCTCTCAGGCTGCAAAGTATAGCGTGGCTAGAAGGAGTAGAGGTGTCAAGCAGTGCCAAGTATTCAGGAGACAGGAAGAGAAGGTAAATATAGACAGACAGGAAACTGAGAAATGAAGAAAGACAAAAAGAGGAAAAGAAAACAAAAGAAAAAAAAAAGCATACCCACACACACACAAAACAAAAACAGAAAACAAAACAACAAAACAAATTTAAAAAAAGAAATGCCCCCAAGGATCCCACTTCGTGGCTGCGCCGTGTGCCCAGGTAGAGGGGGCTCCCAAGCTGAGAAAAGAAAAAGAAAACAAACAGACAAACAAATCCAAACAGAACAAATCAAAACAAACAAACAAACAAAAAGCCCAGGGATCCCACCAGCGTGGCAGAGCAGGCTGGGAAGCAGTTCCACAGTCAAGTAGCATTTCACAGCCTTTCAGGAAGAAGCAAAGTTGGCACATGGAGCCAGGTATTTGAGAGAAAGGAGGGGAAGGTGGTGAGAGGTATGGAAGAAACCAAAAGAAGTGGAAAAAAGCAACAAAAAGAGCAGCAAAAAACGAATGGCACTCAAGGAGCTGGACAGTGTGGGTAGGTGGAATCCAAGTGGCTCAGGGATGAAGCCAATGCCTCCCAGCCAAGAGACTGTGGCCGCAGGAAGCAGAGGAGGCCAAGTCAGGGTGAAAAAGGGTTGGGGGTGGAAAGTGTATATTGCTGGTTACCAGTTGTTCTGTCTCCTTCTGGGAGCTCCGTGAAGCTGCTTTCCCGTACTCCCTATTTTCTGATCTCTGACAGGAGTCCAAGATGGTGAATCCATGCTGCGTTAGCTGATAGGGGACCTCTGCACATATCTGTCCTCGCTCTCTGTTCTCTGTCAGTTTCTCATTCCATTCAGTGCTTGGCTGAGTTCTTCATCTCTTCATTTGATGCTTAAGGTTTCAGGATTGACCTTTGTCTATATTTGACTTACTTTTTCAGGTCTTTTCTGTAGAAGGATGACGTGGTGCTTCTGTCTATAGCACCATGTTGGCCAGAAGTGTATTTTTATATTTTTATGAAAAAATCCTCCCTTGGTATTACCCATTACTTTATAGCCCTGTACAATATTGCAGATAAGACATTCTAGGAGACGTTATGGACATCCAGTGATTCTTCATTGGTGGACATGAGTACTTTCCCTTCTAATGTAGCAGAAAGCAACACAATAAAATAATGAAAGATCGCCTTCCTTCCTTACAAGTTGTGTGTCTATGAGCAAGTTTCTTAACCTCTCTGGGGCTCCATTCCTTCATGTGTAAAGGGATATTAAACAACTATACCTCACCCACAAGGCTATTATTAAGTGGTATGAGAGCTATTGTATGTAAGAAGTTAAGACATAGTTATAGTTAGCTGCTGTTGAATCATCCCAGACTCATGGTGATTCCTTGTGTTACAGAGTAGAAATGCTCTACAGAATTTTCTTGGCTGTACTCTTTCCTGAAGCAGAACGCCAAGTCTTTTCTTCTGTGGTGCCTCTGGGTGGGTTTGAACTGTCAATAGTCTGGTTAGTAGCTGATCACAAACTGCTTGAGACGTACCTGAAATCAAACCCGTTGCCATCAAGTTGATTCTGACTCACAGTGACCCTACAAGACAGAGTAGAACTTCCCCATAGGGTTTCCAAGGAGTGGCTGGTGGATTCGAACTGCCAACCTTTTGGTTAGCAGATGAGCTCTTAACTACTGCACCATCAGGGCTCTGCTGGAGATGTACTGCTCAATAAATGATAGTTACTATCTTTATGGCACCTGCACTTTAAGGCCCTCATCTATTAAAGCAATGCTGAGAAACTGCTAGGAATGATTAATAGATTGCTTTAGTTTTTAAGACTGCTTTTTTAAATCTCTACATAGCATGAATTGTATCAACTATTGAAAAAGCAAAGGCTGACCCTAACTGGATCAGCACACATAAGGTTATAATCCCAAATCTGCATTTTCTATATCTCAATTTCCTCATATGTGAAACAGGATTGAAAATACATTCTTATGGGATTTCTGTGAAAAGTAAAGACACTCTCCAAAACAGCCTAGCACCTGTTGCCTTCAAGTGAATTCTGACTCATAGTGACCCTATAGGACAGAGTAGAACTGCCACTTAGGATTTCCAAGGCTGTAAATCATTTTTTTTATTGTGCTTTAGATGAAAGTTTACAGAAGAAATCAGTTTCTCATTTAAAAATTAATACACATATTGTTTCGTGGCATTGGTAGCCAACCCCACAGTGTGTCAACACTTTCCCCTTCTCGACCTTGGGTTCCCCACTTCCATTCATCCAGTTTTCTTGTCCCCTCCTGCCTTCTGTCCTTGCCCCTGAGCTAGAGTGCCCATTTAGTCTCATATACATTGTTGATCTACGTGTATTATTGTTTGTTTTATGGGCATGTCTAATCTTTGGTTGAAGGGTGAACCTCAGGAGTGTCTTCGGTACTGATTAAAAGTGTCCAGGGGCCATATTCTCAGGCTTTCTCCAGTATCTGTCAGACCAGTAAGTCTGGTATTTTTTTGTGAGTTTGAATTTTGTTCTACATTTTTCAATTCTGTCCAGGACCCTCTATTGTGATTCCTGTCAGAGCAGTCGGTGGTGGTAGCCGGGCACCATCTAGTTATGCTGGACTCAGTCTGGTGGAAGCTGCGGTAGTTGTGGTCCGTTAGTCATTTGGACTAAACTTTCCTTGGTGTCTTTGATTTTCTTCATTCTCCCTTGCTCCAGATGGGGTGGGACCAGTGGAGTATCTTAGATAGTCATTCACAAGCTTTTAAGACCCCATAGTCTACTCACCACAGTCGGACATAGAACAATTTCTTTATAAACTAGGTTATGCCAGTTGAGCAAGATGTCCCCCAATACTATGGTCTCCGGTGAACAATCCAGTAATTTGGTCCCTCAGGGAGTTTGGATGTGTCCATGTTCTAAATGAGTCAGAATCTCTGGTCGTTTTGAGGTGGAATCAACTCTATGACAGCAGGGGATGAAACTTCCATGACTTTGCCTTGGTCAAGTTGTGCTGACTTCCTCAATATTGTGTACTGTCCTACCCTTCACCAAAGTTACCACTTACCTATTGTTTAGTTAGATTTTTTCCTCCCCACCCCTCCCCTCCCCTCCCTAGTAATCATCAAAGACTGTTTCTTTCTGTGTGTAAACATTTTCATGAGTTTTTTATAATAGTGGTCTTATACAGTATTTGTCTTTTTGTGATTGACTTAGTTCACTCGACATAATGCCCTCCAGAGTCATCCACGTTGTGAGATGTTTCACAGATCCATCATTGTTCTTTATCATTACATAGTATTCTATTGTGTATACGTATCATAGTTTGTTTATCCATTCATCTGTTGATGGACTCTTAGGTTGTTTCCATCTTTTTGCTATTATGAACAATGCTGCAATGAACATGGGTGTACATATGTCTATTTGTGTGACGGCTCTTATTTCTCAAGGAGATACTCCTAGGAGTGTGATTGCTGGATTGTATAGTATTTCTATTTCTAGCTTTTTAAGGAGGCACCATATGGTTTTCCAAAATGGTTGTTCCATTTTGCATTCCCACCATCAATGCATAGGAGTTCCAATCTCCCTGCAGCCTCTCCAACACTTCTTATTTTCTGTTTTTTTTTTTTTTTTTTTTTTAAATTCGTACCGGTAATGTCAGGGTGAGATGGTATCTCATTGTAGTTTTATTTGCATTTCTCTAATTTTGATTTGCATTTCTCTAGCTAGTGATTGCAAGCGTTTCCTCACATACATGTTAATAGCCTGAATGTCTTATTTGGTGAAGTGTCTGTTCATATCCTTTGCCCATTTTTTAATTGGATTATTTGTCTTTTTAGTTTAGAGGTTTTGGATTTCCTATAGAGTTTAGACATTAGAGCTTTGTTGGATATGTCATAGCTAAAAATTTTTTCCAAGTTTGTAGGTTCTCTTCTTATTCTTTTGGTGAAGTCTTTTGATAAGCATAAGTGTTTAATTTTTAGAAGATCCCAGTTATCTAGCCTATCTTCTGGTGTTTGTGTGGTATATTGTTAGTTATGGTTTGTATCCTATCTATGCCATGCACTGGGGCCTGTAATGTTGACTCTATATTTTCTTCTATGATCTTTATGGTTTTTGCTTTTATGTTTATGTCTTTGATCCATTTCAAATTAGTTTTTGTGTATGGTGTGAGGTATGGGTCCTTGTCTCATTTTTTTGCAGATGTACATCCAGTTTTGCCAGTGCCATTTGTTAAAAAGACTGTCTTTTCCCCTATTTAATGGACTTTTGGCCTTTTTGAAAATAAGCTATCCAAAGGTGGCTGGATTTATGTCTGGGTTCTCAGTTCTGTTCCATTGGTCAATGTGTCTGTCGAGGTACCAGTACCAGGCTGTTTTGACTATCGTAGGTGTATAGTAGGTTCTGAGGTCAGGGAGTGTGAGGTCTCCTACTTTATTCTTTTTTTTCAATGGTGCTTTACTTTTCTGTGGTCTCTTTCCTTTTGTATAAAGTTAATGATTAGTTTTTCCATCTCATTAAAGACTGTTGTTAGTATTTGGATCGGGATTGCATTGTATTTGTAGATTGCTTTGGGTAGAATTGATGTTCCCACAACGTTGAGTCTGTCTATCCATGATCATAGTATGTTGTTTCCATTTATATAGATCTCTTTTAGTTTCTTGCAGTAGTGTTTTGTAGTTTTCTTTCTATAGATCTTTTATGTCCCCAGTTATATTTATTCCTAAGTATTTTATTTTTTTAGGGACTATTATAAATTGTATTACTTTTCTGATTTCCTTCTTGTAGTTCTCTTTATTGGTGTATGGGAATACAACTGATTTTTTTATGCTTATATTGTAACCTATTACTCTGCTGAATTTTTCTTTTAGCTCCAGTAGTTTTCTTGTGGAGTCCTTCAGGTTTAGTATATATATAGTAGCATATCATCTGAAAATAAGGATAGTTTTCCTTCTTCCTTACCAATTTGGAAGCCTTTATTTCTTTATCTTGCCTTGTTGCTCTAGCTAGGGCTTCCAGCACAGTGTTAAATAGGAGTGGTGATGAAAGGCATCCTTGTCCTGTTCCTGTTCTCAGGGGGAATCTTTTCAGCTTCTCTCAGTTGAGAATGATGCTGGCTGTTAGTTTTGTATAGATGCCCTTTACTGTGTTGAGGAGTTTCCCTTCTATTCCCATTTTATTGAGAGTTTTTATCAGGAATGAGTGCTGGACTTTACTGAATGCCTTTTCTGCTTTGATCGAAACGATCATGTGATTCTTTTATTTATGTGGTGGATTATGTTGATTGACTTTCTAATGTTGAACCATCCTTGCACACCTGGTATGAATCCCACTTGGTCATGGTATATTATTTTTTTGATATGATGCTGAATTCTATTGGCCAGAATTTTGTTGAGAATTTTTGCTTCTATATTCACGAGAGATATTGATCTGTAATTTTCAGTCTCTTCTCTTGTTATGGGTCTGTTCAGATTTTCTCCCTCAGTTTGTGTTAGTTTACATAGGTAGAGTGTTTCTAGAAATTTGTGCATTTCCTCTAGGTTTTCAAATTTGTTAGAGTATAGTTTTTAATGGTACTCTGGTATGATCCTTTTTATTTCAGTTGAGTCTGTTTTAATGTCTCCCACTTCATTTCTTACTTGGGTTATTTGTGTCCTCTCCTGTTTTTCTTTTGTTAATTTGGCCAGTGGTTTGTCGATTTTGTTGATCCTTTCAAAGAACCAACTTTTGGTCTCGTTGATTCTTTCTGTAGTTTTTCTGTTCTCTATTCATTTATTTCTGCTCTGGTCTTTATTATTTCTTTTCTTCTGATGGCTGCAGTCTTCTTTTGCTGTTCTCTTTCTATTTGTTTTAGCTGTATAGCTAATGTTTTCATTTTGTCCCTTTCTTCTTTTTTGATGTGTGCATCTATTGTTATAATTTGATCTCTTTGCACTGCCTTTGCTGTGTCCCTAAGGTTTTGGTATTATGTGTTTTCATTCTCATTTGATTCTAGGAAATTTTTGATACCATCTTTGATTTCTTTTATTATCCAGTGGTTTTTAAGCAAGGTGTTATTCAGTTTCCATGTATTTGATTTTTTTCCCTGCTTTTTCTCATATTAATTTATACTTAGATGGCACTGTGATCAGAGAAGATGCTTTTATTATCTCTACGTTTAGGATTTTGTTGAAGGTTGCTTTTTAGCCTAAGATGTGGTCTATTCTTGAGAACGTTCCATGTGCATTGGTAAAGAATATATACTTTGCTGTTGTTGGGTGGAGTGTTCTATGTATGTCTGTGAGGTCAAGTGGGTTGATTGTGGCTGTTAGATCTTCTGTATCTTTGTTGAGTTTCTTTTTAGATGTTCTGTCCTTTATCAAGAGTGGTGTGTTGAAGTCTCCTACTGTCATGAATTGAATTATGCCCCCCCTCCAAAATGTCTGTATCCATTTGTCCGGGCCATGATTCCTGGTATTGTGTGGTTTTCCCATGTGTTGTAAATCCTGCCTGTATGATGTTAATGAAGGAAGAGGGGTGGCAGTTGTGTTAGTGAGACAGGACTCAATCTACAAGATTGGATTGTGTCCTGAGGCAATCCCTTGATATATAAAAGACAGAAATGAGCAGAGGGACAGGGGGACCTCATACCACCAAGAAAGCAGTGCCAGGAGCAGAGCGTGTCCTTTGGACCCGGGGTCCCTGTGTGGAGAAGCTCTTAGTCCAGGGAAACACTGAAAAGAAGAATGCCGACAGAGAGAGAAAGCTTCCCTTGGAGCTGTTGCCCTGTATTTGGACTTATAGCCTACTTTGCTGTGAGGAAATAAACTTCTCTTTGTTAAAACCATCCACTTGTGGTATTTATGTTAGAGCAGCACTAGATGACTAAGACACCTACTATTATGGTGGAACTGTCAATTTCTTTTTTCAGTGCTGTTAGTGTTTACGTATTTTGGAGCCGTCATTGGGTACATAGATATTTATTATGGTTATCTCCTCAGGGTGGATTGCCCCTTTAATCATTGTATAATAACCTACCTTATCTTTTATGGTGGATTTTGTTTTAAAGTTTATTTTATCTGAGATTAGTATTGCCACTCCTGCTCTTTTTTGGTAGCTGTTTGCGCGATATATTTTTTTTTCCATCATTTGATTCTTAATATATTTATGTCTTTGTTTCTAAGGTGAGTTTCTTGTAGACAGCATATTGAAGGGTTCTTTTTTTTTTTTTTATCCATTCTGTCACTCTCTGCCTCTTTATTGGTGCATTGAAGCCATTTAAGTTCTGTGAGATTATTGATAGGTTTGAGTTTGTTGCTGTCATTTTGTAGTGCTGTTTGTTGTGGTGTTCACATTATCTTTGTTCCTTTTACTCTCCTATATTGAATTCCTTTTGTTTTTGGAGTTTATTTTTTTGTTTGTTTGTTTCTTTTGTTTTTGTAGATTTGTGTTTACTAAGACTTTATGTTTTTCTTCTTTATTTTGATGAGTAGGTTTGTTAACTTTCTTTATGGTTACCGTAACTTCCTAAGTTTAAACCAGTCTTTTATTACTTGATATCACCTTGACTTCTTTTTCATTTGAAAGTTCTATACCTACATCATTTGTTCCCTCTTTTATTGTTCTGACATTGTTGTCATTTACAAATTGACATCTCTGGTCCCCTGTTGTAAATCTTTTAGTTTTGTTTTATCCTTGAGAATTCATTACCTAGGTTGATGTCTGGCAGATGCTGTCCTGTGTTCAGATTCAGGTTGTTGTCTGATGTTGTTTGTCTACCCAAAGGACTTCCTTTAATAATTCTTGCAAGTTTGATTTGGTTTTTACATATTCCCTTAATTTCTGTTTATCTAGAAATGTCCTAATTTCACCATCATATTTAAGCTAGAGTTTTGCAGGAAATATTCTTGGTTGATATATTTTTTTTTTTTTTGATGTTTTATGTGTCATCCCATTGTCTTCTTGCCTGCCTGGTTTCTACTGAGTAATTGGAGCTTAGTCTTATTGTTTCCCCTTTGTACGTTACTTTTCATTTTTCTTGAGCTGCTCTCAGGATTATTTCTTTGTCTTTGGTTTTGGTTAGTGTGGTTATGATATGCCTTGGTGACTCTCTTTCAGGGTCTCAAGACTGTAAATCTTTACAGAAGCAGACTACCACATGTTTCTCCCATGGAGAACTGGTGGGTATAAACACTGACCTTTCAGTTAGTAGCTGAATGCTTAACCACTGTGCCACCAGGGCTCCTTCCAGCCTAGCACAGGACTGGCAATTTGAAAGGACTTAATAAAACCTAAAATAAGCTTCTGTTGTTGCTGTTGTTTCTAAATTTCTACTAAGTGTTATCTCCTGTCTACAGCACATTCATTGAATGAATGAATGAATGGAGTATGAGAAACCAATAAGTATCCTTTCCTACTTATTGCCTGACACTAGACTATGAACAAATATCACTAAAACGGTCACTTCATGAAAGTTTAGCATGAAGTAAGAAGCTCATACAAAGGCTTTGTATATTGCAGGAAGTAACTGGTATTAGGAAGAATGACTTTAACTGCAACAGCTTAGAGCTTTCTATGTTCTGATTCTCACGGTTCTTGTGATTATAGTGATTATCTAGATATTATTTTTGTTCTCTGTCAAATTTACGTATGATATATATTCACTGCTTATTAACAGTCACATCATATAATTTTTTTCGTTTATACTTTGATATTTAACACTAACCACTCCTTTAGTCATAGCCATTATAAAAATAAACCGGACATTAAAGAAGGGAAAACTAGATTCAGCTAACCACTTGACAAAATTTTGTCAAATAATTTTATTTATTAGCACCTCTGATCAATGCAAAAAAAAAAAAAAGTCTAAAACAACTTATAGTTAAAGAGTTCAGAAATGGAGTGTATGGGAATACATACGATGTAATCACATGTCTTGTCTGTGGCTGGTGAATTTATTCAGTAATCCTACAGTTATAAGTATAGTGGCTGTGCTAGTTATTCCCTATTTGCCGTGACCAGATCCATGTTCCTCCTTTCTCTGCCCTGTGCCAGGAGAAGGCCTCATCTCCCTGCCTTCCTTGCTAGTTGTCTTCCATTTGTGTTTGATTAGCAGGAGTCATCAGCAGGTGATCTGAAGTAGAAGGAGACTAAGGTAGATTCTGTACTTCAGTACTTCACCTCTAGAAGATGTATTCCTCCGGGAACATGACACCTGAGGATGGACAGCCTCCATAATTCACCAAGTTCCAGAAATTCAGTTTTCTCTTTTGTCCATTCAGCCCTATGGATGGGAATGGCTTCCCACCAGTGCCCATTGCTGAGTGTCTCATTTCCCCCTATCTTATCCCTTAAACTCTGTCCGCATTCCTTAATAGTACCTTCCTTAAATTATCTTCATCCAAACCCCTGTGGTAAGTTCTGTTTTCTTCCAGACCCTAACTTGTACAAAGATTAAGGGAGAAAGTGCTGGTGCCAGATACTTAACAGATATTTTACTATGGGAAAGTTACTTAAATTTTCCTAACATCAGTTTGTTTGTGTGTTTGTTTTTCCTGCAAAATGGAAGTAATAATAATATTTACTGTGTAGATTTATGGAGTTAGTGTGTGATAATTAGAGATTATCACAGTTCTTCCTGGAAATTTTGAGGTAATGTGCTTTTATGTTCTGAGTGGAGTGAATAAAAGATGAGATTCATATTTTGTAAATAAAAGGAAAGCCAGCCTAAAAATGAAATTAAGGAATGCAAAACTAAAAGAGCTGCAAAGAAAGTAAGCTAGAGGTCAGATCAAACCGTACATGAAGGCTCATCTAACATTATATTCCTTTTATAGTTTTAACTAGTTTTAATTTTTTTTGTATTAATAAACATAAAATACCCAAATTTATTGAAGAAACAAACTATTTTAACATGTTTTCTTACTAGATACTAATAGGATAAATGTACTATTTGATATTTAGTGTCCCTATGTCAACCTATCCCTAGGCTTGTTGAATGGTTTGTTTTTTATAGATGTTTTTAAATCCTACAGAAAAATAACTCTAATATTGGTAACTTAATTAAAGGCAATAAATATCAGGCATATGCATGGCAGTTTTAAAATTGATTTAGTAATTTAGTAACTAAAGACATCAGTTATCTAAGCCAATCAGGAAAAAAAAAAAAATTCTGCTTTGTGCCTTATAAGCTTAACACTGAATATAGATAATGTAATTTTCCATACTTAAATGTCTAAGGACATGGGTAGAAGAAATGGCCAGGAACTTTAAAAAATGTTTTTCTTTTTTGGTCAACAAAGTGGTGCTTACTCTTTAGAAAACTGAGTACTGAGTATAGAGAAGACTAATAATTAAGCTTTCATACAATAGTTATTTTGAATGTATTTTTGAGTTTATTTTTTCCAAAATAATGATATTAGCAAAAATTTTACATTGCCTGTATTGAATTCGCACATTCAAATGAGGCTTTACCAGTAATAATGGGGATTAATACATTTGAACTTTGACTTTATATCAGAGGAACTACCTACCCTATGAATTACAGAAGATTGATACTCTTTTTATTCGATTCCTTCTGAAAACTAAAAAAAAAAACTTTATCAAATTGTTGACGTATTTATTTACTCCAAATTTTACATTTAGTAAAACAAGTATATCTATAGTAGCTTAGTTAACAAAAAAAAAACCTTCAAAAAAGAATTCTGAAAATGGCAGGCAATTTTTTTTTTTTAATTTTTATTTTAGGCAATTATTTAAACTGCATATTCGGCTTTATGCGTATTAAGTCATGTGGGAAAAACATCCACATTGCAGTTAGGTTTCCAGTATCTAGCTTTCTTTTTTAGCAATACCATTAATGGGATTTTGCCAGGTTATTAAAATGAGGGCTTTCTTAGGAGTTACTTGTAGTTTCCGAGCTGAATGACAGAGCGCACATAGACACATCGGAAAGTGGATGGTTGGATCTCCCAGTACTGGACCGGGTTGCTAAAAAGGCTTACACCCGTGTAAGAAGCCTTTTTGGTGTTGTATCCAGGTGGGCAAAAGTCATTAGATCCAATTGCAGAGATATTGTTGTTATGAAGGTAGACAACCTGCAACATGGAATAATGGAGAATGAGTATTTTCCTCTCAATACATTGAGACCTTTCATTTAAATATATACATGTATGTATTTATGTATTCCACAGTTTGAATAACTTAACACTTTTAAAACCAGACTTTTGATTTCTCTTTTCCTCTCCAAACTTGCTTTTTCCTTCATTAGTCTTCCCCATTTCAATAAGTGGCATCTAAATCATTCCAGATGCTCAGGCTAAAAATCTTATAATTATCATTTCCCTCCTCCCTTCTCTCACACTCCATATCTAACTATCAACAAAATCTGGTGGCTAAACCTTCAAAATGCTTACAGAATTAGTCCGTTCTTCCCATGTCCACTTCTACAACCTTGTCCGAGTTGCCATAGTCTCTTGCTTGGATTATTGCAGTAGTCCTAATTGTTCTTCCTGTTTCTTCCTTTGCCTTCTTAAAGTCTATTCCTATTTTAACCACCAGAGCTATTCTTTTATAAAGTAAGTCAAATTATATCTCTCTTGCATCAACACTCTGGCTGCTTTCGGTGTCACTCAGAATAAAATCCAAAGTTTTCATAGAGGCCTACAAATCCAACATGATCTGATACCCCTCTGCTCTGATCTAATCTCCCCTTTTCAACCATCATGGTCTACTTGCCGTTTGTACAGTATATAATATACCAAGAAATGACTTGTCCAATATCATATAGCTAAGGCCAGAATATAATGCTGAGGAAGCATTTTCTTAAGTGAGTTAGTAAAACTTACGAGGCACTCTCTTAAGATAATGGACTTTAAATACTCTCCAGAGTACTCTAATAGAACATTCATTAACTACATGTTGGTGAAAAGCACATTTTTTAAAGAAAGGGTATAGAAGGAGAACAATAGATGTCATTTATAATCAGAAATGAGGGGTAACCGAGTCAAGAAAATACCTATGCATATTTTTTAGGATTCTTAAACAATGAACATTTCTTGCTTGACATGACCCAACAAAGATTATTACGAAAGAATGTGGTGATTGGTGAGGGTTTATGACCAATATTGAAGGTGACAGAAGAAAATATCAAGAAATAAAGCAAGAATTCATAGGTGTGAAAAAAGAAAGCAGACTTCCCACTTCATCAACTTCATTCATGAGGTCAATACTGCCCTAATATCAAAGCCAGATAATAATCATCACAAGGAAAAAAAACAAACAACTACAGACCAACCACACACACAAATCCTCAGCAAAATATTCGTAAACAGAATTTCACATGTAAAAGGATTATACACCATGACTAAGCAGGATTTCTTCCAGGGATGAAAGGTTAGTTTAACACATGAAAATCAATCAATGCAATACACCACATTAACAGAGGGAAGATCAAAATCTTGTGATGATCTTAATATACACAGAAAAAGTATTTGGGAAAATCTCCAACATATATTCATAATTTAAAAAAAATCTCCATAAACCAGGACTAGAAGGGAATGTACTCAACTTAGTAAAGGGCATCTACAAAAATTTTCAACTAACATCATAGTGGTAAAAGACTGAATACATGCCCTACTTCTAAAATAGAGATTAAGGCAAGGATGTCCAATCTCACCAATCCTATTTAACAACGTACTGGAAATTTTTGCAACAAGGCAAAATAAATAAATAAATAAATAAAGGAATCAAGATTGGAAAAGAATAAGTAAAACTAATTCTATTTGAAGTTTACATGATCTTGAATAGAGATAATCTTAAAGAATCCACAAAAACTACTATGATTAAACCAAGTTCAATAAGGTATCAGGATAGAAGACCAATATACAAAGATCAGTTGCATTTCTATATACTAGCAGCAAACAATCCGGAAATGAAATTTAGAAACCAGTTCATTCACAGTAACATCAAAAAGCATGAAATACTTAGGACTACATTTAGCAAAAGAATTGCAAGACTTGTACATTGAAAATTACAAAGCATTATTGAGAGAATTTAAAGACCTAAACAGAGAAATAGTCCACCTTTTTTGAACTGAAATAGTCAAGACTATTAACAATATTGATCTATAAACTCAACACAATCCCTTTAAAAATTCCACCAGGCTGTTTATTTTTGTAGAAATGGACAAGTTGATCCTAAATTTATGTGGAAATGCAAAGGTCTCAGAATTGAAAAAAAAACTTTTTTTTTAAAGAACAAAGTTGGAGGATCTACATTTCTTGATACTAAAATTCCCTCATAATTTTTTTCCTGTAATAAAAAACTACAGTAATCAAAATGTGCAGCATAAGATATATATATAGATAAATACATAGATTTTAAAATACAGATATATATCCTTATATTTATGGCCAAATGATTTTCAACAAAATTGTAAGGCAATTCACTGTAGAAAAGATAGACTTTTCAACAAATAGTGGTGGAACAATTGGATATCCACAGGCAAAAAGGTAAATTAGATTCTTACTTCACACTATATACTATGATTAACTCAAATATGGATAATAGACCTAAATGTGAAAGTTAAAAGTACAAAATTTCTAGCCGTTAAGGAAAGAATTCTTATATACAACACTCGAAGTATGATTGATTAAAAAAATTAATAATTTAGACTTCAACAAAATTAAAAATTTTGAGCCTCAAACCATATCATTAAGAATATGAAAATGTAAACCACTACTTGGGAGAGACATATTTGTAATTTATATATCTGATAAAGGACTTGTATCTAGCACATAGAAAGAATTCTCACAAGTCAATAATGTGAAGACAAAAAACTCAATTAAAAATGATAAAAAATGGCCAAAATATTTGAATACATTTCCTCAAGAAGGTGTACAACAACAAGCACATGAATAAATATTTAATATCAGTAGTCATTAGAGAAATGCAAATTAAAACCAGGATAAGATATCACTCTACACCTTTAAGAACGGCTGAAAAAAAAACAAAACCGTAAAACAAGTTTTCATGAGGGTGTGAAGAAACTAGAACTCTCATGAACGGCTGGTGACAATGTAAAACAACACATTTAATTTGGCAGTTTCTTAAAAATTGGACGTAAATTTGCTATACGATTTGACAATTCCTCTCCTGGTTATCTAGCCAAGACAAATGAAAACATGTTTATGCGAATGTTCATAACAGCATTATGTACAATAGACAAAACCTGGAAACAGCCAAAAGCCTATTAATTGCTTAAAAGATAAATAAAAGTGTGGCATATCCATATAGTGGAAGACTATTTACCAATGTAAATGAACACATCACTGATGCATGCTACAATATGAACGAACTTCAAAATCATTAAGTAAAAGAAGTTAGTCTCATGTTGTATGCTTCCGTTTATATGAAATACCAAAAAGGCAAATATATAGAGGAGGAGAACAGATTAATTATCGTTTGTGGCTAGGGATGAGTGAGAATTTACTTCAAATAGACAACAGAGATTTTTTAATAGGCAACAGAAATGTTCAAAACTAGATTGTAGCGATGTTTTCGCAACTATATCATTT
Organism: Dugong dugon; assembly: GCA_030035585.1. Classification (NCBI taxonomy): domain Eukaryota; kingdom Metazoa; phylum Chordata; class Mammalia; order Sirenia; family Dugongidae; genus Dugong; species Dugong dugon. The sequence goes on from CM057465.1 coordinate 52,335,760, forward strand.
TATTAAAAGTCATTGAATTGAATACCAAAAAAAAAAAAAAAAGTAGAACAGGTAAAATATCTTGGAACCTGTGGGAAGAAAGGTAAAATGGATGCATGTGTATTCAGCTACAGATGGAAAAGTGATCTTTAGAGCAGGACTGGCTAGAAAATTTGTGGGGCCCAGGGTAAAATGAAAATGTGAAGCCTTTTGGTCAAAAACTAAGAATTTCAAGGCAGTGACTGCAGAGCATTAAATCGAGTGAGAGGCCCTTCTGAACACTGGACCCTATGCAAATGCACGTGAGATTTAGTGACATTCAGCATAGATTCCAGAAAAGCAGCTTTCATATTTTTCCCTCTGTGACTACAGTCAGAAACATACAATGAGGCTCAGTGTATATATATTCATGCATATGAAACTACATCTTTACGAAATAATCCTTTGCTGTCAACCTGCTTCCGACTCTTACTATAGAACAGAATAGAACTGCCCCATAGGGTTTCCAAGGCTGTTGTCTTTATGGGAACAGACTGCCACATCCTTATGCACAGAGCAGCTGGTGGGTTCAAACAGCTGACCTTTAGGTTAGCAGCCGAGCACTTAACAACTGTGCCACCAGGGCTTCTTCTTTATGAAATAGTTGCCTTTATTCTGATATTTTCTTTTTTTTTTTTTTTTTTGCTTTGCTTTCTTTTCTCTTTCATTCTATTTTTTCCATTTCATTTTTTAAATGTTGCTAATGAATCCATTAAACTGATTTTATGAGCCCATTAATGTGTACAGACTGATATTGGAAAACACCTATCAAGAGACGGGGAATAGTTATGCTAAGATAGAAACAACAAAAACCACAACCACCACCACCTAATAAGAGAACTGCCCCAACAGGGTTTCCAAGGACCTGCTGATGGATTTGAACTGCCTACCTTTTGTATAGCAGCCAAGCTCTTAACCACTGTGCTGCCAGAGCTCCAGTAACAACAATAGCTAGTGGTATTAGCATCTTGATTTGACTTATATCTTCAATCTCTGCCTACTCACCTCTCTACCAACATCAAAGAAAAAGATTCAGCATGAAATAAAATGCCATTAAGTTTCATCTTCATTCATTCAATTCAGAAACAAAATAAAAGCTAGCTAATGTAAACTTTGATGTATTTATTCTGTTTGGAGCTTTAATCAAAACTGGACAGAAAAGATATCAGTAATTTATTGACACTGTTGATAGTAGATCAAAAAATGTTTGAAACTCCTTTAGAGCAGCTTAGATACTAGATAACCAAAAAGGCAAATTTATAAAATGATTTTACTCATAAGAGAAAGTCAAGATATTTTTGAGTCACCATGATAGTAGAACTGATGCCTATGCAAATTTCCAAAAGAAACAAAATCTAAAGATGACCTTAGAAAACCCAAAATATTAAATAAAAATAAAGAAATACATAAAATCCATGGAAGATCACATTGTTCAATTTTTAAAATTGAATAATTTTAATAACGTTTGTTTTATTTCCTCAGAGTGACAAAGAAACTCATTAATAAAATTATTAACATTATTTAAACTAATAAACATACCTTCATTTATAGATTTATGAATTTCAAATCTAAACCATATTTTATTATTTGTATTAATGCACTATAACTTGACAATTTATATAAAGTTGATTCAGTCACACTACCAGCTAAACTTTCCCTTTTGAGTTATATGACATCTGCTGAGGCTAGAAACTTAAATTACTATTTTATTCCATACTAATGTGTCATACAGTATAAAAGTTACCTTGTCCAACCACTATGTATTTGGTACACTGATCTGTGACTTGAAACTACCCTGCTATTCAAAAAGATACTACATTTTGATAGCAAGAATTATAGCATGCAATTTCAAACCAATAGTCTTCATTTAAAAAAAAAGATTAATAATTTAAACACACTGTTTCACAAAATCAGAATTAATACTTATGTAACCAAAACCAAACCAAACCCATTGCCATTAAGTCAATTCCAACTCATAGTGACCCTATAGGACAGAGTAAAACTACCCCATAGAGTTTCCAAGGAGCGTCTAGTAGATGTGAACTGTCGACCTTTTGGTTAGCAGCCTGAGCTCTTAACCACTGCACCAGCAGAGCTCCACTACTTATGTAGACACATCAAAAATAGCTCTCAAGGAAGATTTCTAAGCAGAGCTTCCTGTCTTCTAGCATCCCAGTTGTTGTTGTTGTGTGCCCTCGAGTAGATTTTGACTCAGCAATCCTATAGGACAGAGTAGAAGTGCACCATAGGGATTCCTAGTCTGAAATTTTCATGTGAGTAGATTGCCAGGTCTTTTCTTCCTCAGAGCAGATGGTAGGTTCCAAGAGTGGACCTTTTGTTCAGCAGCCGTGCACTTAATCATTGCACTACCATGGCTCCAAATAAACCAAAACATCAATCCCGTTGCCATTGAGTTGATTCTGACTCATAGTGACCCTATAGGACAGAGTAGAACTGTGTCACAGGGTTTCCAAGGAGCGGTGGGTGGATTCGAACGGTTGACCTTTTTCGATTAGTAGCCTGAGCTCTTAACCACTTCACCACCAAGGTTCTAGGGCTCCAACAGGGAGGTTTAAATGCGTGTTGTTTGTTTTTTCCCAGTTGCTGTGGAGTCAGTTGTGACTCAGGACGACCCCATGTGTGTCAGAGTAGAACTGTGCTCCATAGGGTTTTCAATGGCTGATTTTTCAGAAGTAGATCATCATGCCTTTCTTCTGAGGCTTCTGTGTGGACTTGAACCTCCAAACTTTTGGTTAGCAGCCAAGAGCATTTACCATTTGTACCACCCAGGGACTTCATGTTTAGTGGTATTGAATTACCTGAATATACTTATGTTCTGCCAGCCCACCAGGCACTTTGATAAGCTTGTTGTTGTCCAAGTGAAGCTCCCTCAAATGAGGTGTGTTGGCCAGAGAGCCATTGTCCACAGCAGAGATGCTGTTGAAACTTAGTCCCAATCTGCAACAGAAAATGGCATTGAATACATAAACGCTTGGATGCCTTTCTTACAGGTGCTGCGTGATTAGTCAAGCCAACAGGAAAGCACAGTTTTTGTGCTTGCACATACTATTCCCTCTGCTTTTTCCAACTTCTATGAGCCATTTGTTCCTGAGGTGTCAGCTCAGGGTCACCTTCTGCTCCTCTGACACTACAAGACTGGAGAAATACCCCTCCTGAATGATCATATAGTATCCTGGTATCACCTCTAGTAAAGCTTAAGGGACTGTGTTTTAAAGCCTGTGGACTTGTGTGCCTCACTATAGTGAATGTAAGTTCCTTGAAAATAGTGGCTGTCTTATGTACATACTCTATAAATAACCGTGAAATTTATTGCTATGTGTAATTAATATATTAATTTGAGAGAGAACTAAAAGAAATAGTATTATCACTTCAGTCACTTTGGAAATCAAGCAATAGTGTATTTATCATATAAATTTATTCATTGGAAGTAAAAAGCCTAGTGTTCTAATAAGTCAATAAATCTTCCTGTTAGAAAAAGTTAACAGAAACAGCATTTTGCATTAGTTTGGAAGAGTTCATCAGTGACCATCTGTCATTGTCAGAAGCTGCCTGGTGTCAACATTCCTGGATTCTGACCCAGTATGGCTACTTAGAACTCTGTCTCTTGGTTCCCTTGACATTTCTCATATATTCTCATGATTTTCTTCCCTTCAAGTTTAATTCACTCAAAGTTTTGGCTCATATTATTTTTAATAAATGCAAAACATTTGATAATTCTACTGCTATAATGTCCCCTCACAGTAAGTGTGATTTTAGGACCAGAAAAAAATGACTTGAAGATAAGACGGATATGTTCAACATTATAGGAATAAAACTGTATCAAAAGCAAGGTGACAGTTGAGAAGTTAGAGGGTTGATATGTTGTGGGGTTGTTAACCAATGTCATAAAACAAAATGTGTACTACTGTTTCATGAGAAACTATTTGTTCTGTAAGCCTTCACCTGAAGTACAATAAAAAAATAAAAAACCTTTATGCAAAAAAAAAGCAAGGTGAGATAAATCCAAAATGACAAAGAGGAGATTCCAGGCATGAAGCAAAAAAGTAATGGAACAGAGCCAGAAAACTCTAACAGGAGAAAGAAAGAGTATCTTTTCGGTTCACTTAACTGCAATGGAGGAGCCTTGGACTTTTTTTTTTTTTTTTAGTAAGATTTCTACCTGCCTTAAACAAGTTCTAGTCTTTGATACCTTTTGGAATTTATGTAGCTCTCAATTTTAACCATGGCTTGGTATTTGAAATAACTGATTCTAAGCTATCAATAACATAGTTGGTTCATCTTAGCTATTGATTTTCAACCTAGCATCTTGGCTCTGAAACATTTTGTTTTTCCCTTTGACTTAGGCATTCATCTCTTATTTCTGATCTTTTCTTTATAATTTCAGAATTTGTCTCCTCTTTTTGATAATACTCCAAGTCTTACCATTAGTTGTGGACTAATGTATTTATTAGAATAAAATATTCCTAATAATATGTTCAAGGAAACTCTTTGTTTATTTAACCATTTGTTTACATATGCAATTAACAAATGTTTTTGAGAATCTACTGTGTGCATGATATTACTTTAGACATTTTGAGGGGTAGTGGACACATGGAACTAAAATGATAATACTTCCATTGAAGAATATTTTACTTAGTTAGGGAAATGAGGATCTATATACTTAAGAAAAGTAAGGAAAATTTACCTGAAAATCATTTTATATTTCTGTAGAGAAGTATACACTATGTTCTCTCCAATTGTCCCTAATTAGCAATTGAATATCCGCCCTGCAATCATGCTCTGATATAAGAAGCTGTTTCTGTCTTCTTTTCACAGTTTTGATTTTCAGCACCAAAATGCTTGCCAGGTTCCAATATCGAGGAGCAAACAACATAAGGATCTGATGACTTAATACACAGATATCTCAGATTTGATTCCAGAAAGAAATAGAGAAATTCCTGAGTTGGGAATTTGGTCTGGCCAGTAAGACATTCTGCTCTAATGTAATCAGTGGGATTAAACATCCCTTTGTAGAGAAATCTGGATTTCTATCAGATTTTTTAAAGTCTAGTAGCTCTTTATGCTTCTATTAGATACAGAGCATATGGCATCAATACTTAAAATACAGAATCTCCAAAACTTCTATACCACTTTCAGAATAAAATGAACATTTCTTCTAGAAAGGTACATGTAGTATGAACTATTTACTTAGAACTTTAGAATATTATTCATCCCTACTACTGCTACTCCTACGAGTCATAGTAGCAGCAATAATAATAATAACAACAACTATCTTAAAGACAGTTGCACACAATATGTAATGCAACCTATGTTTTTCTATAGCTAGAAGTACCTAATCAAGAAAGAAAGTTAAGTCATACATATTCCTGGTGTTCTGAAATGTTATTTATATTAGAAAATATAATCAAAATAGTTTTAGATGAAAGGTTTTGTGTTATTTAAGACATCAGGGTAATATGTTGTAGCTATAGTCACAGGCTCAGTCTGACCTTCAACCTTCACCATCCATTGGGTCGTTGAGAAATATTCACACAAGAGGGAAATGCTACATTACACATCAATCTGGGCTTAGTGATGTCTCAAAGATGTACACATACAGTTTGTGTTTATTTATCTACCATGAAACTTATATACTGAAAGAGGAGGAGTCAGTTTGGCATAAACTTTGATTATCTGTGGGAACATTCAGCAATATATGTGGATCAAGAGCAGGGTGTTCCTTTAAGACAACTGAAAAAGTTTTGACAGCACTCTCTTCTTATTACTTAACCAGATTGCAACTATAGGAAGACTAAAGATATGTTAGAAAGCAAGACCGGCACTGGTGATCAATTAAAGAGAAAAAAATATGTTAAGAAGCACCAAAAATATGCTGTTTCTTTTACTGGTCTACATTAAATGTCCAGAGACATTTTATCTTAAATTCTACAGAGAATAAGGGGTTAGAATATCTCATCATAACCATTCTAATACTATACTGTAGAATGTCCAATATTCCATGTCCTATAGTTTTAATTTTAATGCATTTTCAAATTCTGGACACTGCATTGTATGCAGTTTATTTAACCATCTGCTTTATGCAACTAAATATATTGAATTAACATACGGATTTACTCAAATATCTTATACATAAAATATATTCTAATTAATCTAAAAACTATATGGTATTCATAAAATAAGAGGCTAATCTTGGTGGCTGTAAATAGCTATGCAACCTCATTGAGTTTTTTTAGAAATAACTGGGCAAGTTTGCAGTTAGATGTTAAAAACAACAACACAATAAATGATATAGTTAAATATCAGTTGTCATAAATGGAACAACAAGAATGGGAATAATAAGAATGTTCACACATTGTGAAGAATGTAAACAATGTCACTGAGCAACTTGTGTAGAAATTGTTGAATGGAACCTAAAATGCTGTGTAAGCCTTCACCAAAAGCACAATAAAATATTATTTTAAAAAATCAGTTGTTATGTTTTGAATTCTGAGCATGTAGACATAGACACTCAGCCATTGTACTGAAAGAATATTATTTACTTAGCCAAATTATTCAGTCCTTTCAGGCTAGCTGCATCAACTTTGGTGATTTTGTTGCCATCAAGATGTAATTCAGTAAGGGAAGCAGGAAGACCTGGAACATGGAAATGCAATATGCTAAGATAGCAGACAAACATTTTAATTACAGAATATAGAAAGACTTAATGAGGACATACACCATCAGCTTTCTTAACGATACATGGCTTTAAAAATTGGTTTGGCTTTTCATCTTTTTCCTCCATTTTTTCTATGATATATGCTTTTTGAAGTAGTAAAAGTGTTTGCTACTTTTCTCCTAGATTGACTAACAAAAATACGGACCTATGTGTATTGTGAAGTAAATTATTGTCCTAGAAATCATTAGGATACAGTTGTAGAAGTGAAGCTCAACACTAAATTTCACTATTCTCCTGCATCTTTGTTAGTGGCTAACACTGGCACTAGTAGAATATACAAACTCTGAAATGGGGAGATAAGCACTTGAACTATAACAAAGAGGTTACTTATATATTAAGCCTATGTACATTCTATGTATGTATGGAAAGTAAGGAAATTAATTAATGAACATCATTAATAACTAACACTGTTATGCTGGGCTGGCATTAGTCTTAATCAACTTTCCACGAAAACATAAATGTCTCTGCAATGTATGTGTCAAAAGAGCTAGCTTACTTATGACTTTTAAATCAAACTGTTCTTCTCTGAAGAAGAGTGCAGAGGCCTATGCTCAAGTGATCTGCCATATGTAGAACATCCGGGGAGATAATTTTAGATCCAAACTACCCATTAAACCTCTGGATGCTGCTTCTTGAATGACTATGATTTTCAAAGATTTTATAGTGTAAATATAAAAGTTTAAATATTTTATTTATTTCCTTTTGCCATCTGAGGATGCATTATGTTTTTATACAACATTTTAAATAGCTTATTGATCCACTTATAATAATAACGACAACAACAAACAGCATAGAGAATTGGATACGTGTAGAACTAACTTCTGATTGGCTCGAGATCTTGGTAATTTTCCATAAGGGTACATAACTGCAAAATCACAGGTTATGTTTGGTCTGAAATTTTCATTAAATCTCACTGAATTCTGTCAATTTACTGTAAAAGTTTAGTTCACTTTTTCTTGAAAATGATTATTAGTTTCTCTACAGTTGTATGGTTTGTTTAGGAGATGTTAAGAAAAGAAACTTCTATTTATTATATGTCTGTTTTGTGCCAGACACTGAGCTTGGCACTTTTCATAACTTAGCTCATTTAATTATCTCAATGTATAAATTATTTATTAACCCCTTTTCATAGGTGAGGAAGCAAGACTCAAAGAAGTTACACATTTTATAGATTATCCAGATACTGAGTAGGGAATGTGATATGCTTCCAGATGGCCAAAGGAAGTTAAATGGTATACACTTAACTGGAAGAAATGAAAAAATAATTGCATTACCTTTATGAATAAATATTAAGAAATCACAGTCACTCTGTAAATAAGGGATTTCAATCACTTGATTCTCTTTAGAGTAAATAAATGTAAGTCTTTAAATATTCTCATAAGTAAAGCAAGTGAGGACATGATAAAGTAAGCTGAATATGCATTTTTTCTTCCCTATTGCCATGGAAAAGTTAAAATAATAATAATAATAATGTCTATGAGGTGGCAATTAGTATCCCACCAATCAGCCTTACCTAGTTTTTGTGTCTCCCCTTGAGGGGTGTCAGTTCCTACCCCCGCCAAAAAAAAAAAAAAGTCATAGTAATAAGGAAGTGTGACTATGACAGAAAACTTTTCAAATACGACAGATAGAGGCAAATTTATAAAGAGCACCAGCAGCCTTCGTCCTCAGGCATTTAGTTGAAGAGCCTGTACTTTGGTTATTTATTTATTTATTTTTCCTTTTTAAGATAAAATATATTGATAGCTTATATTTGACCAGGTGCTGCATGTGTACATTACAAGCCGTTTATCTGTCAATCCTTAAAATAGTCTCTAAAAGATAGGTCTTATTAATACCTCCATCTACAGATAACAAAACTGAGCTTTCACGGAAGTAAGTAATTAGCCTAAAGTCACACAGCAACTACATAGCTGAGTCAAGCTTTGCATCCAGACTGGTTTAACTCTAGAGTGTGGTGTTACAATCCCTATACTACATTCTGTCTTTCTGTTTTCATAAGTGATGGAAGAGAGTATTTGGAACTCAACTCCCTAGGAGGCTGGGAATGTACAGACAATAAGGCTTCCATCCTAGGAAAGGTAGACTTGTAAATTAAATAGGCATAAATATGCATAGGAGAGAAGACATAAGAAGGGAGCAAAGTCAGACGGTTTAACACATGAGCTCTGATGTCAGTCTGCCACCATCCCAGCTCTACTACTTTCTGGCTCCTAGACCTTGGGCACAATTTATTTAATCTCTTTAAGCCTCATTTTCCTCATTCATAAAACAAAGATGATAATACCTATTACTCAGGAATGTATTAGGAATAATATAAAAGAATCCATGAAAATCATTTGGCACAATGCCTGACACTCAATAAGTGCTTAATAAATTGTTGTTGTTAGGTTCCCTCGAGTTGGTTCTGACTCATAGCAACCCTATGTACAACATAACAAAACACTGCTGGGTCCTGCGCCATCCTCACAATTGTTGCTATCTTTGAGCTCATTGTTGCAGGTACTGTATCAATCCATTTCATTGAGGGTCTTCCTCTTTTTCAGTGACCCTCTATTTTACCAAGCATGATGTCCTTCTCCAGGGACTGGTCCCTCCTGATAACATGTCCATAGTATATGAGATAAAGTCTCGCCAAACTAGCTTCCAAGGAGCACTTTGGATGTACTTCTTCCAAGACAGATTTGTTCTTCTTCTGGTAGTCCATTCAATATTCTTTGCCAACACCATAACTCAAAGGTATTGATTCTTCTTTGGTCTTCCTCATTCATCATCCTGCTTTCACATGCATATGAGGCTATTGCAACATCATGGCTTGGGTCAGGTGCACCTTAGTTCCCAAAGTGACATCTTTGCTTTTCAAGACTAAGACCTCTTTAAGTGTAATAAATTGTAGTTATTATGATTTTACACTATCAAGTGGTAGTTAACACAAATCAAGCTACAGATGATAAGATATAAGAAACTAAAGGAAAATAAATCACGAATTGATGAAAAGTGTTACTGAGGGATATTTTGTAGGAGGTACTTAATTTAAGTCTTCTGGCAGTGTAAAGTAGTGGAAAAGACACACTCCTTACCTTGTACAGCTGCATGTCTTCAGGCAAGAGATTTAATATTCGATCATGTGCCATCACTGTGAAATGCAGAAAGTAATTCTACTTGCCCCTTATTCATCTTTTCATAAATATTTATCCATTCCATATATATGTGTGTGTGTGTGTATATATATATATATATATATATATATATATATATATAGTGTACATATGTATGGAATGAATATATATGAAATATATACTATCATTATTCACTGGAAAGTTCCTGTGAATACTGAATTAGTGAATACCGAATCAGCCTTGTTCAACCTCAGATGGGAATATTTTACTACTCTGTGAAATGTATGTCAGCTAATAATGGCCAAAGTGTCCAGATAATTTTTAGCAAATAGGCAGAGTCACAAATATGGAAACTGTAAATAATGAGGATGGACCACTTATTCATTTATGAAATCACTGCACTAGGGATAAATAAGAATAACTTGTTATATGCAATAAAAGGGCTTTACAAGCTATAAATTAATCTCTATCTGTCTGTCTCTGTCTATAGTTGTAGTTGCTATTATGATTTTGGACATAAAAGCATCCTCTGTATCAAAAACCTGTAGAGAGGACAGGCGGTGTCAAGGAAGCAACCTCAAGAAAACAGTTTTCTGGTTTCCTGATTTACGAAGGTCCAGCTTACGTACACCTTGTAGTTACAAACCAACTCCTATAAGGTCTATTACATTAAAAATTTGAGGTACATACAATGGTTTGTAATGACAAACTGGTGCTACTTTGTGACAAGCATCAGAACATTATTATTATTAGTGTGTTATTATGTTAAAGAGGTTTTAGTGTATCTAGAAGTGTTTCTCTAATGTTTTTATACATAAAAAGGTACACTGTATGTTGTTGCTGTTGTTCTTAGGTGCCTTTGAGCCATTTCTGACTCATAGCAACCCTGTGTACAACACAATGAAACACTGCCCAGCCCTGCACCATCCTCACATCCTCACAATGAGCTTTATTTGAGCCCATTGTTGCAGCCACTGTGTCAATCCATCTCATTGAGCGTCCTCCTCTTTTTCACTGACGCTCTCCTTTACCAAGCATGATATCCTTCTCCAGGGACTGGTTCCTCCTGACAACATATCCAAAGTATATGAGACGAAGTCTTGCCATCCTCGTTTTTAAGGAGCATTCTGGCTGTACTTCTTTTCAGACAGATTTGGCCATTCTTCTGGAAGTTCATGTTTTAGTCAATGTTCTTCACCAACACCCGCTGTAATTCAAAGGAATCAATTCTTCTTTAGTCTTCTTTATTCATTGTCCAGCTTTCCCATACATATGAGGTTACTGAAAATACCACGGCTTGGGTCAGGTGCACCTTAGTCTCAAGGTGATATTCTTTGCTTTCTAACTCTTTAAAGATCTCTTTTGCGGCAGATTTTCCCAATGCAATGTGTAGTTTGATTTCTTCATTGCTGCTTCCATGGGTGTTGGTTGTGACTCCAGGTAAAACGAAATCCTTGACAACTTCAATATTTTCTCTGCTTATCATGATGTTGCTTTTTGGTTCAGCTATGAGGATTTTTGTTTTCTTTATGTTGAGGTGTGATCCATGCTGAAGACTGTGGTCTTTGATCTTCATCAGTAAATGCTTCAAGTCCTCTTCACTTTCAGCAAGCAAGGTTGTGTCATCTGCATACTGAGGGTTGATAATAAGTCTTCCTCCAATCCTGATGCCGCTTTCTTCTTCATATAGTCCAGCTTCTCAGATTTTTTGCTCAGCATACAGATTGAATAAGTATGGTGAAAGGATAGAACCCTGATGCACACCTTTCTTTACTTTAAACCATGAAGTATCCCATTGATCTGCTCAAACAACTGCCTCTTGGTCTATATATAGGCTCCTCATGAGCACAATTAAGTGTTCTGAAATTCCCATTCTTTGAAATGTTATCCATAATTTGTTATGATCCACACAGTTGAATGTCTTTGCATGGTCAATAAAACACAGATAGACATCTTCCTGGTACTGTCTGTTTTCAACCAAGATCCATCTGACAACACCAATGATATCCCTTGTTCCATATCTTCTTTTGAATTTGGCTTGAATTTCTGTCAGTTCCCTGTTGATGTACTGCTGCAACTGCTTTTGAATTATCTTCAGCAAAATTTTACTTTCATGTGATATCAATGATATTGTTTGATAATTTCCATATTCTCTTGTATCACCTTTCTTTGGAATGGCAAGAATATGGATCTCTTCCAGTTGGTTGGCCAGTCTTCCAAACTTCTTGGCATAGAGGAGTGAGCACTTCCAGTGCTGCATCTGTTTGTTGAAGTATATCAATTGCTATTCCGTCATTTCCTGGAGCTTTGTTTTTTGCCAATGCCTTTAGTGCAGCTTGGACTTCTTCCTTTAGCACCCACTAGTTCTTGATCATATGCAACCTTCTGAAATGGTTAAATGTCAACCAATTATGCTTTTTTTTGGTACAGTAACTCTGTGTATTCCTCCTACCTTCTTTTGATGCTTCCTGTGCCATTTAATATTTTGCCCATAGTATCCTTCAATATTGCAACTTGAGGCCGGACTTTTTTCTTCATTCTTTGAGCTAGAGAAATACCAAATGTGTTCTTCTCTTTTGGTTTCCTAATTCCAGATCTTTGAACATTTCATTATAATACTCTACTTTGTCTTCCTGAGATGCCCTTTGAAATCTTCTGTTCAGCTCTTTTACTTCATAATTTCTTCTATTCATTTTGGCTACTCTACATTCAAGAACAATTTTCAGGGTCTCTTCTGACATCCATTTTGGTCTTCTTTTTTCGTGTCTTTCCAATGACATTTTGCTATCTTCATATATGATGTCCTTGATGCCATCTCACAATACTTTGGTCTTTGGTCATTAGTATTAAATGCATCAAATCTATTCTTGAATGTGTCTCTAAATTCAGGTATGGTATACTCAAGGTTATACTTTTGCTCTTGTAGACTTGTTTTAATTTTCTTTATCTTCAACTTGAACTTGAATGTGAGCAATTGATGGTCTGTTTTGCAGTCGTCCACTGGCCTTGCTCTGACTGATGATATTGAGCTTCTTCATCATCTCTTTCAACATACGTAGTTAATTTGATTGCTGTGGATTCCATCCGGTGAGGTCCATGTGTATTGTTGCCATTTATGTACTATATACTATATACTAAGACAAACATTTGACTAACTGATGTTAAATACGAACTGTACCTATCTGTTCTGAATTACATACAAATTCAACTTAAAGACAGACTTAGGAACGGAGCTGCTTTGTAATCTGGGGACTGCTTCTCAGGAGTTGAAGTTTTCATGGAAACACAATACAGGATAATTAATGATTTCTGTGGGCAAGTACCAATTACCTACATTTTTTACACAGACCAAGAACAAGGCATCTAAATTGGGAAAGGGATTGACTGAGGAGAAAACTAGACAATGTAAAGAGGCTTTTGTGAGACTGAAAAACATAAGGGCAAAGATAATGTGTAAATTAGAGGAATTTTTTATTGGTGGTTTGAGGTTTTTTTTCTGATTCACAAAGACTGTTTCATATGCCTCTCCTGGGTATCCCTTAGCACTGTGATCTTGCTCCTATGACAGCACTTACACTATGTGTTGACTGCAGTTTACTTGCGTGGCTTTGCTGTAGAGTGTAAGCTCCTTAAGGGCAGCTACTATATCCTATTTATTGGTCTATCCATAGTGTTCGTTTGGTTCATTGCCTAAGCAGAGAGAGTGTTCAAAACATTTTTAATGAATAATAGATCATATTAATCCACTACCTATATACACGACAGATATTTCTCTATTAATTATTTTATTAAAAAATGACATGGATATTAATACTATTTCCACTCTACAGATAAAGAAATTGAGGCATAGAAGTTAAGTAACTTGTCCAAAGTCCCAGAGTCAATTAGTGGCAATTTGAGCTGAAGAAAACTGATTTCAAAATCCGTACTCTTAACTGCATTATATAACCACCGCTATTATGTAAGACAGATGGCCACTGTGGATTCTCTTATTCAGGTAGTAATAACTGAAATGTCCTAACATGAAACAGAATTCACTAAAGTATTGGAGACCTTAAGTAAAAATTGGCTCAATTTCAGAGATACTTTCATGTATCCTTTTTTTTTTTTTTTAAGTACCACTAAGGCAATTTATATTTTAAACTGTACTTTTCTTCTTTGTGATATCACAATTCTATAGTACAAAAATCATTGTGTATTAAATTGCATCTTAAAAAAAACAAAACAAACCCATTGCCATTTAGTTGATTCTGACTCAAAGCAACCTTATAGGACAGATTAGAACCGTCCCATAGGGCTTCCAAGGAGCAGCTGGTGGATTTGAACTGCTGACCTTTGTTAGCAGCTAATCTCTTAACCACTACACCACCAGGGCTCCAGCTGCATCTTAGAAGGGACTTTATTGTAAAGGAATACAGCCATCTCTGTAGGGACCCTGGTTGTTCTGCTGGTCACACAAGCTTAGCAGAATCACTTCCAGGGATAAAGAATTTAGTGGAAATTAAGATGACACTTGGTCCACAATTAAATTCCCAAAACAGTTTTTCAAACATCAAGGCCTTTGGATTTAGATTTTCAAGAAATGCTTTGGAGAATATTTGGTCACCTTGAGGGATGGTGGTTATATTGGTATCAGCAATGCGGATATAGGAGAGCTTCTTCATTCCTTGGAAGGCTCCATTTTCAATTCCTGTGCTCTTCAGTGGGTTGGTGCCCAGTTCTACAAAAGCGGTAAGTGTGAGGATTTTAGAGGACAATATTAGGATAATACAAGTCAGGATAATGTCTGTTTCAACAATAAATCTAACCAAAATTTGGGTCAATAACAACTTGACTGAAAAGCAAAAGAAAAATTAAGGGGTGTGCTCCTCAGAGGAATGGAAAAATAAGGTAAAATTTCTCTATTAAAACAAACAAACAAAAATAAAAATAGTAGTACAAAAATAACAATAAAAAGTTTTAAAATGCATACATAACTTTTTCCAGAAATTAACAAAAGCAAGAGTTCCCAAATTATACCTTTTGTTGGGGCTATTACTTTCCTGTGTTGCTTTAAAATGTTGTTAAAGAATTTGTGTCTAGGATTTTTTAAGCCAATTATAAAATTACTTTTTTTTACTACATATACAGCAAAACATTATAACATTTTAAAAACATGATTTATAGCTGTTCAGAAGACAGCAAATCCCCACAATAGATAAAAAACCAAACCAAACCCATTGCGTCGAGTCAATTCCAATTCACAGCGACCCTATATGAAAGAATAGAACTGCCCCATAGGGTTTCCAAGGAGTGGCTGGTGGATTCCAACCACTGACCTTTTGGTTAGCAACCAGAACTCTTAATCATTGCACCACCAGGGCTCCCACAATGGATAAGGATCCCTGATATCTCAAAGCATGACTCCATCTTGCATGTTTAACATGCCATGGGATAACTTTAGTCCTAGATATTTCTCTGTGTTCTCTGATCCTCAAGGAGAAGGAACAAAAATATTATTGGAAGTCATGGAATCAAAATCCCATTTCTCCTAGACCTGCTGCTGTAATTCATATAGAATTAAGGTCTGTAGGCTATAGCTAATTTACCTTTCTGGAGCTAAAGCTTATTTGAAATTTCTTAAGGAGAAAATTGAATCCTGCTCTTAGAGTTATAAGAATATCTGTACCTACGACGATCATCTGGTTGAGTCCATTGAACACAGTTTTTCGAACTTTGGCGATCTCATTCTCATGGGCACGCAGCTCCTGAAGAGTTTTGGGCATTTTTTCCGGCAATTCCTTGAGCTTGTTCTTGGACAGATAAAGTCGTTCCAATTTCATTAATGGTGCAAAGGCTCCAGGGCTGATTTTGTTAATTTTATTGTTGACAAGGATCAACGCCTGTAGTTGTTGAATAAAAATATCATCTCCTTAAATCAAAATTTTCCATATATGTATAAAAATCGCCTACACTAATCATTTCATTCATAAGACTACCAGGGAAACGGAAAAATTCCAACAAATCAGAAAAAAATAAGCACATGTGATTCCTTTATGTAAGAAGTATATAATATGAGGGCTTGATCATTAGGAATAAAGGGAAGAGATATAGGATGACATATATACCATATAGAAATACTCCTGAAGATGAAAATTAATTACTAGAGTGACTCAAGTTACCTGAGAAGAATCCAGTGTGCCACAGCATCCATTCCCCAGTTAACTTTCAACATAAAAAAATCCATCTTCACTGATTGGATTCCAGTACAAATGGGCAGTACCAGTTTATATTAGCACCAGCAATACAAAAGAGTAAAATTTCTCTGCAGCCTTGCAAAAATTAGATATAATCTTTTTCAAAAACTTTTCCAAATGAATATTGATTATGTGGTAGCTCATTGCTTTACTTTATATTTCCTTATCATTTGAAAGGTTAAACAAATTTCTTTTATTTTCCTATCATTTATAGTATTTTTTTTGGAGGGAGGGGGATTGTCTGATCACAATACTTCTTATTTATATTATTTGTTTTTTTTTTGGTAAAAATATACACAGCAAAACATATACCAGTTCAACCATTTCTATATGTATAATTCAGTGACATTGGTTAAAATTCTTCAAGTTGTGCCACCTTTCTTGGTATCATATTCCAAATTATTTCACGATCATTAACAAACTCACTATCCCCTAAACTCATCTAATTTTTCAAGTAGTTGTTGTTAATTTATCATATATAGACAATTTTTAAAAGAGCACAGCATTCAAGGCAAGCATTCTTTGCTAATTAAGCTAAACTAATTGGTTGAAAGATGACTTCAGGGGTTACTTTTATTAAGTTTTATTATATTTTAATAATTGGTTCTAAAAACAAAGATGTGATCAGTATGAAATGCGGAGCCTTAATATATTTTTCTTCTTTTACATACAAAAGTTTTATAATTTTATATGGTCAAATATGTTAACATTTTGGTAATTTTTAAATTTCTGTTTCTAAGTTCTCATAATATAGAAAAGTACCTTTCATCCATTACTGTTATTATACCCATAGCTGTTGCTTGACCTAATTTTGGACTACATCATTCTGTTCCAGTAATCTATATGTCTATTCTTGGAAAGGAACCACATTGTTTTTATTACTTTTAAGTTACCTTATCTACCAATCCTAAGGAACTTAGGATAAATTTATCAAGGTCTAAGAACTTGTATTTTAAATTGTAATATAGTTTTTTTTTTTTTTTTCATATACAACAAAGCAGAGGGGTAAACAGGGAACTGGAAAATTGGAGCAGTGAGAACCTTCAGTCTTCAAAATGCAAATGTTTTTTGAAGGTAACAGTTGGTAAATTAACCCGTGCACATTCTCATACCGTCCATATTATTTGACTAATTAAGACTTATTACAAGTAACATAATCTTTAGCTAATCCTAGATGAGTTGGTTGAGAGATTCCAATGAATATTAAAGGAAATACAAAAACTTATGGGGATTAAAGACATAGGAAATTGACATTAACAAACAAAAAGTAAAGGAAATCATTAAAATCCTTAGCCAGAATAGAGTGGGACTACTAGCATCATTACAAATTATCTCAAATAGTGGATCCTAATAATGAATGAAAAGTACGTCCTCAATTGCCTTTCAAGGAGGAAAATTTGAAAGCTTGATGGTATAATTAAATGTCTTAAACATGATCTAAAAATCTGCTTTATGTTAAATGTTGAAACACCACTATTTTAATATTATGTACAGTTTTCACCAAAGATATTTACGTAGGACATATACTGTGTCATATATTGTTCTAAGGGCTTTTACAACTACCACTGCTTTTATAGGCAATGATTACTGCACAGTCTCAAGCCAGTCTGGCTCTTGGTTTAAGCTCAGCTCTGCTTCTTATTTGCTATGTGACTATGAGCAATTAACTTAACCTGTCTGTGCCTAACTTTCATCTGTACTGAAGGGATACTAAGAGTGTCTACCTCATAAGACTGGTTATAAAGATTAAATAAATTAAAGGGTATAAAGTATTAAAAACAGTGTGTAATATATAGTAATTGCTACATAAATGTTTGCTACTTAGTCTTTGACAGTTTTTTAAAATTTTAATTAAAAAACTTTCTTAATAAGTATATGAAGCTATTATTCAAAGGAAATATATTGAATGTTGACAGTATCTCATTCTATTTTTCCATTATTTTGAGCTCAGCTGCTAACAAAACGGTCAGCAGTTCAAATCCACCAGCCACTCCTTGGAAACCCTATGGGGCAGTTCTACTCAATCCTATAGGGTCGCTGTCAGTCAGAATCAGCTCGACAGCAACAGGTGTAGTTTTCTTGCCATATATATATATATATGCCATACAATAGATACAATATAGCATTTATAATTAGCTACACAGTTACAAATGGATAAAATGTTTGGAGAAAAAAACCATTTTTATGTTAAATTCTATTTTAATCTTTGTAAAATTTTCATTTCTCCCCTTCCTTCTCTTTCAAATGTGGTTTTCCAAGCTGAAATTATAGTGTTTATTTGCATAATATCAGGATAGAAATGAACATGAATGAAAGAGTGAAACAAAACAATAGCTGCTTAACACTCTCTGAACAGTTGGAAGCCTCTAATAAACGCTCTGTCTTCCGATGTGTACTTTGAAGTACGAAGAAAGAGATAGCCAAGCTGATGATTGCCTAAAAACTTACTTAGAAGGAGACTTGGAAAAACAAAGAACATATTATTACAGATTTAATGAGAACATCATAAAACGAGGTATCTCTTATTTAAGGATATAAAATGTTTAAACAACGTATTTAGATTATAATTAAATAAAAAGGTATTTGGAATTAGAATAAAAGAAATTTTCCTTCCTTAAAAAATAGCTTTAATGTATGCTTATGAAAAGAAAAGGAAGCACTCTAAGTATTTTATTGAAAGTAATGTTATTCTTTTAAGATTATTATTATCACTCTTTAACTCCAGTGATAATTTAAATAGCTATTGACAATCCTTGCTGGTATCATTATCAGCTCACTCACAGTGAAACCTTAGCAAGAAAGTGGAGAGGAGGTGAATTGATGCTGAGGTCCAGTATTCCATCACTGGAACCATTGGTTCAAGTTTCAAGACCTGTAGCTCAAACTTATCCTCTACTGTTTCTGAGACTGTCTTTCACTCTAGCCGGATGTATTCTTACTTGTCTGCTTATTGTTTATTCTACTTTTGCTTTTCTCTTTCAGAGAAATTCTTCTTTTACTCACTTTGACTTTGAAAATTCTGCCAATCCTATAAGACCCTTTGTCCTATATTTGCCAAAACACTAACCAGTAACCTTGTTGTTGTTGTTGTTGTTAGGTGCTGTCGAGTTGTTCCGACTTATAGCGACCCTATCTATGTACAACAGAACAAAACACTGCCCGGTCCTGCGCCATCCTTATAATCATTGTTATGCTTGAGCCCGCTGTTGCTGCCAGTGTGTCAATCCATCTTATTGAGGGTCTTCCTCACCTAATGTACAACAATGTTTGATTTTTCCCTTACTTGGTGTCTACAACACTTACTACTTATACTACTTTGTATATCTATTGTTGGGAACCTTGATAAACTGACTCTGAGATTTTATTATATGCTATTATTTTTATCAACTGTTCCATGCAGAATCTTAAAATCATCTGGGAAAATCTTTGCGTCCTAGAAAAAACCTGGTATGTTTTCTTCTAATTAAAATACATTTATTCCTTTTCTCATTTTGGCTTTGAAAAATTTCATAGCTAAATCTTGTCTTGATTATATTAACTGTAGTATATTATGACCAGTTTATTTTGTATTCTATTAGTTCCCCTCATGATTATATTTCTTATTCTAATACATAGTAGGTAGATGATGTATCTTTATATTTATTTTTTTACTATTTTATTCCTTATTCTTATAGTATATCCTCTCAATTATTTTCCAAAATGACTAGAAGAGATATATGGATATGAATTTAGAGTTTACTAGGTTCACACTTGGGAGCCCTGGTGACGTAGTGGTTAAGAGCTCAGCTGCTAACCAAAAGGTCGCAGTTCAAATCTACCAGCCACTGCTTGGAAACCCTATAGGTAAGCTCTACTCTCTCCTATAGGGTTGCTATGAGTTGGAACCGACTCAACGGCACCTAACGACAACAACAACATGCTCACATTTCCAACATTAAGAATGTATTTCTGTGACATACATTCTTATAAGAAACTGTGAACTTTTATTGCCCCAGATAGGTCACTCATCACTAAGCAATCTTCTGCATTTTATGAAAGCTCAGACTCTTTAAGAGTTATTTTTTAATGTTGAACATAAATATGCTTTCCTGAGATTCTACTTGCTAGGAGAATTCCAGCATCTTGGAGTTGAAGCAAATAAATGTAATTCCTTTTCTCCAACACAGCCATTCAAATACGTCATTAGTGACTCTTTCCGATTCAGTTTAGATATTCATAGCTCCCTCCACTGTACCTATAACACATGATTTCCAGATCCTTTTTCCCCATGATCATCCTTCTCTTTTAAAACGTCTTGCCTAGGATTGGACTCGATATTTTAAGAATGGCCTAGCCAGAGTGTACTACAGACACGGTGAGACTTTTATATTCTTTCTTTTGGACATTGAAGTACAGATTGTTTATATTAAATATGCATTGATATTTGGGGCGTGAGCTGGGGCTCATCATACTCATCCCACAGGTAAACAGCTGGATTAGATAACACATTTGATGTGGATTCTGGTGCCCTAAAAGAACAGACAGTACATTCACTCTTATAGAAGGCTGCCTTAACAAGGCTTAACCCTATTTGACCAAGCTGAGGATTTTCCATTTACAACACATTGTTGTTAGTTGCCAACTAGTTGGCTCCGACATATACAATACATAGACATATACGTATATTTGAAGATAGAATTATATTTAATAAATAAAATATGGAAAATTGTCCCTTTTCTCTTGGTGGCAATCTTGAGCATTTAGGAGGTCATTTGTACCACTCTTAGAAAATGAAAGAAAAACAAAAAGAGAGAATAAAATAAGGTAACACTAAGACTAATCCATTTTGCTTCTTTTCCTCTATTAAGTATAAACAAATTGGATGAATAAGATTTATACTCATAAAAACATGAGAGGCAATGAAGATACGAAATAGCTTTATGAAGTAAATACTAAAGATATATGGTATATACCTGGATGAGTTTTTAGGGATAATGAATATGTTGCTTTGCTCTCCACATAACCTCTCAAGAAAGAATTTAATTAATTCGTATATTTGTGGTTATTTATTGCCATATAGTCCTAGTTAGGTTTTGTTTTGAAAATACTTTGAGTTATACCTTGTTATAGCTTTAAAAAAAAAAAAAAAGTTCTTACATGAAGGTTCTTCAGGTTCTTAAAGTCCCCATCTCTGATTTCAGTTATCTTGTTGTTTTGCAGGTCCAGCAGCGTTGTGTCAGGGGGAAGATCCTTTGGCACTTTGTCCAGACCTAGCAACAGATTAGCAGGAATGTACAGTCAGTAAATAAACAGAAACACGTCTATAGAATCACAAAGGATATGTTCATAAAGGAATCAATATTGTAATGATAACTTTACCAGTAACATATTTTTCCTCTACTAAGAATTACACCAGTTGTAGTTTAAAGTATCTATCTTTTCCAACCAAGTCAAAGGATTGTTTTTTCTTTAATCATAAACTGAGCACAATATCTTCTCTCATGTAATTAATATTCTCCATAGGGGTAGAATTTGTATTTCTTTAGGATGTAGCTCAAAAAACCTCTCAGTATTTTTTTCCTCATTGTTCTTGTATTAAAAAGTATTTCCTTTGATAAATGCTCAGTATAAGTGATTTGCACATCTATACATTTCTTTTCTAAGCACCTTGTACTTAGAAAAGCTCTAGCCGAATCATCAGTTAATGATCCTTTCATTAAACCTGACACTGTCACAATTTTACAATTAAAATTAAATGAACATGTGACCAAGTTGGTTTGTCAACAACTTAAAAATTTATCCAACTAGTTCTTTTAGTTTTAATCAGAATGTCAAAACAATATCAATTTTAGTTGATTATTTTAGGCGCAATAGATATGTGACTAATTAGAGTAAAACAAACTAAATTTGTTAGTGTAAACTCCGTAAACTTAATCATATGAAGCATTATTTTTGGAGTTCAAATTTGGGTCTGAGTTTTTGTTTTTGATTAATAAATATAAACGCTGAATAAGCAGATGGTGCATGGTAATAAAAATATTTCAATGTAGTCATTCAACTAGTGTATAAGAACAAATCTTTTTTATTCAAATGTTGTGACATTTTGAATAAATCATCATTATAAATGTTAATGGAAGATATAGTAAATGGTAAAGCCTTTTGTCTTCCTTCTGTTGGTTTTGTTTTATATTGATACAGGCTGTTAAGCAAAACTTGATATTCTGTTAACTCAGATTAATTATTTTCATAGTTTTAGATTGCATGGCATAAATCCGAAATGTTTTTCAACTTTTGGTAGACACAACCTCTCCATCATATCTGAAAACAGAAGTACTGAAGTTAATTCTTTTATTCATTCAATAATGTGTGCCTTCTAGGTACCATTAATGTATTAGATTCTGGGAAGACAGCAAGGAACAAGAGAGAAATTGCTCACATGTTCGTGGAAAAAATAATCCAATCTGCAGTTTTCAATTAAATGGAATTTTACAACAGGTGTAATAACTTATGTTGGGAAGATATCTTTCTGATTTTGAATCTTATGCAAGCATATACTAGTAAACCATCACAGTCTTTATACTGTCTACCTTCATTCCTCCCAGAAAAATTACAGAAAATATTATATCTAGAATCATCTATTTCTGAATTCTTTCCAAAGAATATTGTTTTATTCATGATCTCACTGCTCTGTCAATAGTGGAAAGCCATATTCCTAATTCAGGAATCAGTTTGCTATATAAATTTGGATATCAAAATGCAGATGGTTTGACCACACATGAATACAATCCAAGAACTCACTGGAGAAGCAATTTATGGAGAAATAACAAGAGTGATGTGTTTTCAGTGATTAACACCAAACCATCAGAACAGCTACCACGTAGGAGGATATTTCACTGTACTATGTAGTTGTGATCACTGCCATCTTTGGAAATGCCAATTTGCTAATTGCATGCATTTATGAGTAGCAGGCTTCTGCCAAATCTCTCATAATTAGCGTTCTTCAACCAAGGAAAGACTCATTTCCTTTCACTTGGAACATAGTTACTGCCTACATGTCATCATTAATTCTTGGGCTTCTTTTTCAAAGTCTGAATTTTCATTTAAACTTACTTTTATACATTGTTGAACTTAAATTTTAGTGACTCTCTTAACTTTTGATTAATGTCAAAGGCAGATAAAATTTCATGTGTGGAGGGAAAAGAATAGGTATCTAGATGATTATAGTTTTATCCCAGAATTTTACAACAACAGAAAATGCCAAGATAAATTATATAGATTTTGCTTCTAATGATTTGGCAAATAAAAAAATACCATTTTCAAGCTTGTGTTTTTTGGTAGTTTAATTCTTGGAGAGTCATTTTAATGATTAAAATCATAATCATACAACTTCCTATGAATTATTAACAAATTCATATCCATTTGGGAGATTTCACATATTGGCATTTTATTATTAATACTTTATGTAGCTTTAGTGTTTGTAAAATTTTTGAAAATATATTATCTTATTTAAACCTCACATCAATCTAGTGAGGTAGGTAAGGAATTATGATAATTTCATTTGTTTTCAGATGATTTTAGAATGATTTAATGTCATGAACAAGGTCTTGTCACCAGGAGTGACAAAATGGAGACCAGAATGGACAGCTCCATAAAGCCATATGGGACTAATGAGGTACAGTAGTCCAGTGACAAGGGCGAGAAGGCAGAAGGGGACAAGGAAGCTGGTGATAGGGAATCCAAGATTGAGTAAGGATAGTGTTGATGTGTTGTGAGATTGTTAACCATTGTCATAGGGCAACATGTGTAGTAACTGCTAAATTAGAAACTATTTTGTTCTTTAAGCTTTCATCTTAAGTGAGAATAGCAGCACAATTGGAAGAGGGTAGTCAATGTCACTGAACTGTGCATGTAGAAATTTTTGAAATGGTATATCTTGGGCTATGTGTATTTTCACCAAAAAAAAAAAAAAAACGGTTGAAAAGGTAGAGGGTTGACATGTTGTGGGTTGTTAACCAATGTCATAAAACAATATGTGTACTACTGTTTCATGAGAAACTATTTGTTCTGTAGCCTTCACCTGAAGTACAATTAAAAAAAAAAAAAAAAAAAGGAGACCAGAAGACAACTGACATGGCTTCTAATGTAGTACTTTTTCTGCCATCCCTAACTGCATCCTCAACAAGAGTTATTCTACCATAAGACACAATAATATGCTGTACATTTAAAGGTTAGACAGGCATTGGGATGTTAACCAGTTTACTCAGTGATGCATAGGCAAAGTGTAATGGAGAAATTGCCCCAGTTATAAGTTCTTAGAATGTCAGAAAGGGAAAAGTCGTCAAATATCTGTTCTTAAAAACAAAAAAAACAAAGTTCTTAAATATGGTTCCCAAATACTGAGCAAGTAGATTTATGATGATGTTTTAATTGATCCGTATCAAAATAAGAAACAGGGAAATGTGGTTAGTTTTACTCTAAAGCACATACACACACACATACATACTTATGAGACTATGTCCTGCTTCTATTTCCTTTTCCAATTTTAAATATCTTTCTTTAAAAGATGATTATGATAACAGGTGGCAAGTTGTTGTTATTTTATTAGGTATAGTTTTTACCTTAATAAGAAATTAACTTGCTCAACATTCAAAAACTTTTACTTGTCCCAGAAGTCTGTGAATTTCTAAGCTAGTCAAATTCTCTCTTTTCATAGGTGAATATACTGAAATCCAAAGAAATTAAATGGTTTATCCAAGGTACATCATGGCTAAACTGGGCCAAGGATCAAGATAGTTTGATACTTCACCCCAGAACTACCTGATGTGCCGTTTATGCATTTAAACATCATGCCTATTTTTAAAAGGTGCTGACCTGAACTGTCATTTGTACATACTGTGCCCGTGTCTAACTAGTCATTTTTGTTTACACAATTCATGTTTTCTGGACTGCTGTATCCATTCATTTCCTTCTGCTTTTGTTTGAACCATCCTTTAAAGCTTATCCATAATCCCCACTTCTGTATAAAACTTGTCCTGATGATCCCAGATAACGGTGATCTCCTACCTCCAAACTCCTTACGGGCTACATACATATACGTTTATACTGTATTATCCTGTATTCTAGTTTTTGTTCTTTTATGCAATTTCCTAGTAGGCAGGAACAAATCACTTTTTTTTTTTTTAAATCCAGAGCTTTGCTCTTACTGCTTTGCACACAGTAGGTTCCATTTGAATTGATTAATTTTATAATCTCAGCTCTAACTTGCTAACCCATGGTGAAAAGTTCATTGGCATGGCTTTGAGCATTTTAGACCATATTTTGTGACAGGCATCCCATCTCATCCTGCTTTCCTGGGGGTTCTTATTTCTCCTCAGAAGTATTAAGATGCAACTGGATGTAATGATCATAATTGTCTGTTTCTTGGTTGACAAAGGACATTTTAGAGATGAATGCGTCTATCAAATATGTCATCCCTCTTATCTGATTCTGAAAATTGCTCTCACTCCTATGTCTTTGATATATTTGTGATGTGCCTTTTGTCTGATTTGTGTCTGAAGAAGACTGTCTTTTCTGTTCCACACGGAGACTGATCCAGTGATAAGAATTCCTTTGCATGACATATATTTCTCCTGGGGAAGAATCAATTATATGCCACTAGATTGAAAAACAAATCTCTATCCATGGATTAGCATTGTCAAAAACAAAGAAAAAGATAATTTATTTTCGTTCTGATTAAGTTACTAGATCTCTCTTCCAACTTATAGGCTATAGAGAGGTCAAAGGAACATGTCAAAATTCACTACACAAATGCAATCAAGAAAATCCCAAATTTTTCAACAAATAAATTATGAGAATGAAGAATGTTGGTGAGAAGATAGTTTAAAAGAAACTTTGGAGCTATTTTAGCCAATTGCAATGTGCATACTTTATTTGGATTCTGATTCACACAAACTATAAAATAAAAATGGCACTCACGAGATGATTGTAAATGTACATTGAGTGAATATTTGATGATATTTAGATATCGTTGTCCTTAGCTGTGACATAGTTATTATGATTATGTGTTTTAAGAGTCATTAGCTTTCAGAGAAGCATACTGACACAGACGAAATGATATGATGTCTGGAATTTGCTTGGAAATAATATGGAAGAGGGAGATATAGGTAATATATTGGAATTAGTTGATAATTATGGAAGCTGAATGGTGAGTACACAAGGATCATTTATCTTATTCTATAGATTTCATATGCTTAAATTTATTTTCCATAGTAACTTCTTTATATAAGCATGCAATTTGAATTTTAATCCTAGTTTCTCTACTTGATCCTGAGCGCACAGTACAAACTGCTTAAGCTCTCTGCACTTCAGTTTCCTTATATGTGTCACAAAATTGTGAGAATTCCATAAACTCTAAAATGTAAGAAACTCCTAGCATAGTGAATAGTAGTACTTTAATTACCAATAACTACAATTATTATCAATAAGGAAAAGAGAAGATGTGGCTGTAATTATTTAGCAGATTATTAGTCCATAAGTCTGGGAGAAGTGACTGTGTTTGTGTGTGTGTTCAATGTAATTATAATGTATATTATCTTGGAGAGTGAAATCTGTTTTGCAGGCATTTCACACACAAATTTTTCATTTAAAGCTCTTGGTCCTCAGTTGATTTTTCTTGTCAGTCATTTCCTGGTCTTGCTGTATTTCTTACTGTTTCCATGACATCCTGGGCCTTTGGAGAGCTTGCCTTCCAAGCTCCACTTTGGATGGCAACTATTCTGTTTGGTAAGCACCTTGACAAATAATTTCACTCTTCAAAAGCTGTTCCTGGTGAATTTAACCCTATCTTAATGATGGCAAAGGCTACACACTTTTGCAAATCTACAAAATATCAGTCCTTGTTTATATAGTGCTATTCTCCTTTTTTGTAATCAACATTATTATCTTTAGTGTGAGAATGGCCTGAGTTATAACCAACTCAGCCACTAACTAGAGATGACTCAGACTCGTAACTTAGCACTCCTCACCCTCTCTTTCTTCACCTGAAAATGCCGAATACGGAGTAAACCAAGGTAGAAATGCGCAAGAGCTAAAGATTTTCTGTGACGATAAAAAAAAAACTTTTTGTTTCTACTAAAGATTATTTGTTTGCACAAAAACTAATCTTCAAAGAGTATCAAAGTAGGCAGAATTTTATGGAAAAAGTCAACCTTAAGTTTTTTTTAACCTTAATTTTTCACATAAATGAACTTACATTGTATTTTTTTAACAATATATGCTTTTATTGGCTATGCAGCTTAGAAAACACTATGGGACAGTTCTATTTTGTCACATGGGGTCGGTATGAGTCAAAATCAACTCAATGGCACCTAACAACAAAAGCAACAAATAAGT
Source organism: Dugong dugon (assembly GCA_030035585.1). Classification (NCBI taxonomy): domain Eukaryota; kingdom Metazoa; phylum Chordata; class Mammalia; order Sirenia; family Dugongidae; genus Dugong; species Dugong dugon. The sequence continues at coordinate 52,363,239 of CM057465.1, forward strand.
GTGTAGAATTAAATTTTTCATAAATGGCATTAATTATATTTCATACTCTACGTGCTCTTCTAGAATATAACCTTGTCCCTCCCCATCAAAAATAAGAGTCTAATTCCCCTCCCCTCAAAACTGGACTGGAGTTACGATGCATGTATGAACCAATAGAAATGGTGAAAGCGATATAGCATGCCTTTTGAGACTAGGTCAGAAAAGCTTATGTATGCTTCTGCTTCCATGTTCTTTTGGGATGCGTTCGCTAGGGGCAGCCAGAGGCCATGTAAGAAATCCTTCTACTGGGACCACCATAGCAGAGAAGCCACATGCAATGTTACAGATGACAGCACAGCCAAGCTTGCAGGTGACAGCAGTACCAATTGCCAGTCATATGAGTGAACTGTCTTGGGTGTTGTGCTGGGTTGAATAGATCTCCCAAAAGTTCATGTCTACCAGAACCCTGTAAATGTGACATTATTGGAAGTAGATTCTTTGTAGATGTAATCAAATTAAGATGAGTTAATACTGGATTAAGCGGGCCCTAAATTCAATGACTGATGTTCCTATAACAAGACAGGAATTTAGACACAGAGACAATGAGAAGAAGGTCATGTGATGACAGAGGCATAGATTGGAGTGGTGCAGCTGCACACCAAGAAATGTCCAGTATTTCTGGCAACAAGCAGGAGTTACAAAGAGGCAAGGGAGGATTCTCCCCTAGAGCTTTCACAGTGAGCAAGATCTTGCCGACATCTTGATTTTGGACTTCTAGCCTCGAGAACTGTGGTTCATTTGTTAAGGCAAATCTAAGCAACTAATATAAGTGTCTAACCCAGGCTTGCCTATTCATGACTATGGTCCCAAATTCATGAGAGACCCCAAGTGAAAACAACTCTTCTCAGTCCTTGCAAATTTTCTGACTATCAAATTGTGAGCAAAATAAAATTATGTTTTAAGTCACCATATTTTGGGTAGTATTTATGCAGCAAGAGTAACAAGAACAGGATGGTTTCTTAAATTTAATTATTTTTCACCAATGATCAACCTTTAATATATTCTAAATAGTCCATTAAAATGCAATATTTCCAAGGTTAGCCTGAACGATTTCTTAGTTTTCCCAAATTCAGTAAAAGGAGTTTTATTTTCTTTAAAAAAGGGCTGTTTATTAAATACAACTTTAAGATGTTACCAGAAAAACCATTTGTGAAATAAAGGCTAATAAGAAGTGTACTTTTTCTTCTGGTCATCCCAGGGATGAATAACATTGATAACATTGTTCTGCTAGCAGACGTCAACAATCTGGTAAACATCACGCTGGTAAAAGGCCAGGTTGTCCTAAAACATCATGCCTTTATCTACCCTCTGGAAAGGGTCCAAACTCCAAGATTTATTACTGTTAATGTCCAACAATATTTTCTATAATTCTGTCTTCAACTTAACAATAAGACAATGCTGATCCACTTCAGTTTTTGGCATGCAGCTAAAAAAAATCTGTGAGACCCAAGCCTGCCAAAAACCTTTCTGCTCAAGAGGCGTGTTTCCCTTTTTCCCCTTTAAGTGGCAACTTGGCAATGGCAGTTAGGTTGGGCTTCAGAAATAAAAGATTCTGCCTTTAATTTCATCCTTTTGACAAACAAACTCAATGAAGGTTTAAGCTTCCTGGTTCCACAGTCAGCTTGAAAGGAAGAAAAAGTGTGTAACATAGCTACATGACTTTTTATTCCCACTCATCCATGTTCTCTCCCATTTCCAGCTTGGTAGAATCAAGAATCGCTTACCTGAGCACCAAGCTATGCATATGTTCATTTATTCATTCATTAAGCATTTACTGATGCTTGAAAGCCTACCAAATATAAGGCACTGTGTTGGGCAGAGGATCTACAAAGATCCTCTAGAAGAAAAGGCAGATGTATAAATAGGTAACTAAAAGGTATTGAGATAAATACAACAATCAAGACAGCTTGTGAACAACAAGTGAAAGCATAGAAGTAGACAAACTGCAGATTTTTCCTGAAAGCGATCTGCAGACCAAGTCAAGGGTTCATTGAATCATGAGTGTTACAGCTTAGTTGCTACAAGACTTTTTCTTTCTTTCTTTCATTAAACCTGGATTTCAAACTGGTGTAATTCTTCTTTATCCTTATTTTCAAAAAAACATATAATCTTCTTGCTACTCTTTTGAAGGAGAGAAATTAAGATTAGAGGGTCCATGTTCCTCTATTATCCAAGGAGTTGATATTCCAGCTAACCAATTTCCGTCTAGTCCCCTGGAGCCAGGGTTGATTTTCCAAAAGAAAATGCATCACAGCTGTAGCCTAACACAAAAAATGCCTTGATCCCAAACAGCTGGCTCCCTCTCCCTCCAGGGACCCAAAAGGAAAGCAGGGATATGTCAGTTCTCAGGTCAAGGAGACAGATGCTTCCTTTGGCCTTCTCTGGCTTTTATGTTCCTTCTTCCCATCTTTAACCCCTTGAGTCAGGCCCTTGGATATATGGGTCACATTGAGTGTCAGTCTTGCTTCAGCTGAAGATCTACCATGTCCTACCCCTAACAAATGTTAATTTAGGCAACCCACTGGGGCTTACTCTGATCTCAACCTCCTTTCTGTATCATATCTTGGAAATACACTTTTGATGTATCTGAAATTCCCAGTGAGGGTTACCCCATACCCTTGCTGCTGCAGAGCCAGACATAAACAACAAAGTCAACTGAACTTCTAGCATTTTGTCTGCTCCTCTACAAAATTGCCCTGACTTATTCTGCTGAGCTGATTTCATGGAAGAAGTCTAATGTTTCATTTATCTCATGTGTAAAGTTTACTTCTGGAAAACCAGTTTCTACAGGCAAGCAACAAGCTGCAACATAATACTTCCCACGTGGTGACCACTGACAAAATTTTCACCACGAGAATGGAGTCCATATTTGACTTTCTCATCCCTTCCTCCCCGTGGCACAGAACAGAGCCAGACCCATCATAGGCTCTCAATATATTTGCTGAATGAATGAATGAAACCATTGGAATAACCCTGTCACCTTTTGAAAACCTTTATGATATACTTTTTTATTTAGGTTTCAAAGTCTCTGTGATATATGTTGGCATTGAAGAAGCTACTTCAAGCATTTGTTTTTCAGTTCTTGCTACTTAACATATTTTAAGTTGTTCTGGGTTCATGTGGGTATATTACTGCAACTGCAGAAGTTAGTGCCAATTTTCACAATTTTTTTTCTGCAAAATACTGCTAGAAAGCATGTTCCGAGTAAACAGGGCTTCAGGAAGGAGTGCCTTATTATGTTATTGGATTGTTTCCTTAAAGAAATACATAATGGCAGAATCATACTGTGAGGGTTCCCCCCACCCCTTTCTTTCCAATAAACAAATGAACAAAAAAAAAAAAAGAAGTTAAAAAAAACAGGAATGTGAATCAGCTGCCACGTAAACTAAGTTCATCCCCTTTTGGCCCATCCACTGGGGCTTCAAACTTCTGAAGGTTTATCTTTTGAGTGTATTGCTCTTGGAATTCCCAGGCCAAATTTTTCTAAACGATGATAAACTGAATTTGGGATGTTAGACTAAAGTTACTTGCTTGATAATGATAATGAATATTTAGATGATGCCTTCTTACAAAGATTTCCTTTGAAATTTTCTGAACAATGTAAACAGCTGGATTACAAAATGCCAGTGGTAAAGGCAAAAGTAAGACCCAGAGATTAAGGGTGTATTTTGGTACTTGAGAGAGAAGTTTTTTTGTAAAATTTTACTTGTTTTGCTTCTGATAACTGCATACTTTACAATTTAGTCACGGTCAAACTAAACTCTGTTATCTAGGCTTAGTCAAGAGTAGAAAGACTGTTTAGGTTTCTTAATATCTACTGCTTCATGAAAGGAAATCATAGAAATAAAATAAGCCATTATCCTGGAATTATAGAACATAATACATTATTCTGTTCAGCGTTTTATTTTATTGATGAGGAACCATGAAGCCTAGAAAAATAAAAAGTGATTTGCCTAAGATTGCAAAGTGATGGAGCCCTGACATACAAAAGAAAGAAAGGTCTTCTAACCTCAAAGCTACTTCTCTTTCCTTCTCATTAGGTGGCACTATCTCTTGCATTTGAATTGCAGAGATTCAAACTGAAAAGGCTAAACTCTTAGAGTATCCTTTCCCAAGAATAAAACAAATAAAGTAAGTAAAGAGAGCTTGTGGCCCACTCACCCAAATCAGAACACTGAACAACTCGAAGATGGCATTGGCAGCGGAAGGGGCACACCGGCCCCAGGGGTTCCAGTTCAGGAAGCTCAGGAGGTTTATCCTCTGGGCCTATCCCAGAAGCCTCATCTTCTAGCATAAAGTCAAATAAGCCTCTCTGTTGAAATGGTCCTGCCCAGGAAACTTGTGCAAGCAGGAGAAAGACGATAGCTGCCTTCATGATTTATCTCATCTATTTTCACAACCAGGGAACCTAGGAAAGAAATGAAAGGTTTAGGAAGAGTAGTGTTGCCTGCCCCATAGTAGAGTGAGCATAGAGAAAAATGTAAAGGAAAAAGAAATCATATTTTCATTTATTATTAAGAAACAGAGCATTAAAAATATATTTGAAAGGTGATAAGGTACATTATAGACTTAACTGGTGAGCTACTTAAGAAGTAAAATTTATTTAAATATCTTATTTAAATCTACCTGTTTTCATTGTGGGTCTGAATTAAAATGATACACTATATTTTTGCATCATTTACAAAATCATCATGATAGTAAATCATGGTGGACTTTTCAATGCTCACTCAACATAAGCCATGCCACAGTGAAATAAAGTTTTATTTATACACTTGAGGGATCTCCAATTTCTGCTTCAAGAAATATCTCTGGAAGCCAGTCTCATCCCCCCAAAAACCAAAAACCAAGCCCACTGCCGTTAAGTCAATTCCGATTCAAAGTGACCCTATAGAACAGAGTAGAACAGTCCCATAGGGTTTCCAAGGCTGTCCGTCTTTATGGAAGCAGACTGCCTCATCTTTACTCCAGGTCAGTTCCAATGGTCGACCTTTCGGTTAGCAGCCAAGTGCTTTAACCACTGTGCTACCAGGGCTCCTATCTCATCTCTCCAATCTACTGTAATTATCTTGATGCAGACCCTTCTCATCACTCCCTGAACTATTGAAAAAGCTTCCAACTAATCTCTGTCTTGAATATTCCCTCTTCTCCACGCCATCTTCCACTCTGCTACCCGAATGATCTTCTAAAAAATAAATATCATCCTACTAATCTTCTACTGAAAAACACTTATTGACTTCCAATGGCTTGCCAGTAAGTCCATATTTCCTTGGGTTACTTGTAAGACCATACACAGTTTGGTGCCAATTTCTATTTCTAGCCATATTTCTCTCCATTTTCTTATCACTCCCAGTCTCCATCTCAATCCTAACACTCAAAGCTGATTGCCTTAAAAATACGTACCTTGTAAGAGTATTGTAAAGAGTAAGTAAGATAATGGGCTTCCCTTCTGTATTCCCCTGCTTATCCAGGGGAGGAGATTGATTTCTCCCTCTTCTGTTCTCCCAAAGCACGTTGCTCTTACCTCTTTTAAAGAACTTATCACATTATATTGTAATTTGTTTTGCGTGCTTGGTCTGTCCCCCCACTAGGCAATGTACTCATCCAGGGCGTGTCTTATTATTTTTCTGTTCTGTATCCGGACCTTGCATAATATTTTACACATAAATAACCATCAATAAATAACCTCAATTGACCATCAAATTATTAACAATACAATTTATTCAATTTGTTCCAAGCAACCAACCAGTCTTTTTTTGTTTTTTTCCCCCCCAAAAAAAAACAATTTTATCTTTTTTTCAAAATCTAATTCCTGGTACAAGAAAGTTATTGAATTGGAAACTTCAACCTGGTTTAAAGCAAGATTCATTTTTCAAAGTGAATCTGTTGGTTGGTTCCAAACTGATCTTTTTTAATCAAGAGATAAACATATATGGGGAAATGCTAATTTATTTTTATATGATTTATCTGGCTTTACCTATTGGGCTATTTTGTATAAAGAAAACAAAACAAGAACACTAAAATTAAGTTTTGATGTATCCACATGATATGCATTCCTTCATTCAACAAGCATTTATAGATCTATAATTCTTTGTTGCTGAGTTGATTTAGTTGGCTAAAGTGAACATTTTATTTTCTTAATAAATCTGAATAACAAAAATAACTTGATCATGTAAAGAAGAGGTGGCCCATTTTTAAGCCGATATATTTTAAATTCTATTCAAACTTTTTCAAGTATTCCCAAAGTATATTATAGACATGTCTCATTATCTCTATTTTGGGTTGTACACTTGCATGATTCTACACTAAAGTTGCACATTTGTAACTATAATTAAATCGTTGTTTTAGGTCATCACCCATTTGTAACGTATGCCAAAAAAAAAACAAACCTGTATGCCCTAACTTAATGTGTCTTCCGGAAAGTTTTGCCTAGATCCACTGCAGATGAAACAAATACTTTTCAATTTTCTTACATTTTTGTTCTTAGTTTATATTTATTACCAAACTCTGTCCAAGGCAGCACATACATAATAAAGGCTGATGGCTTTTCATTTACAAAGTACCGTACAGATTATTGTTTACACTAGCACTTTATATTCAGTATCAAGTTTGCTCTAGGAGCCCCTTCCCCCCAATGACTGCATTGCCCTTTAAGAGGAGAGCCTATTGTTTTGGCCTGGCGGGGTTTTTTACTTGGATTGGATTTAAGGGAGTTGTTTTCTGTCTGTTTCACATTAAAATGCAATGTTTATGGTTTACCACAAGTTTTCTGGCCTTGCATATTTAATGTCTTACAATTTTAGAAGAAAAATGAAGCAAAGTAATTGCAGATTTAATAAATGGCAACAAGAAATAATACAGACATTACTTTTTTATCTTTTCTCCAGAGTAGAAAATGCCTAGTTGTTTCTCTAACAGTCACTTCCCCCCACCAAAAAAAAGGAAACATTAAGTAGCTCAGAGGAATATTGCTATTTATATTTGTTTACTCTCATTAAAACATTGCAAATTCTCTGCACAATATGCTTTTCGATTGAAGCTGAGTGCAGAGGCAGCTAGTAGCTCAATTACTCATTTTATATCACTTTCATTTACTACTCTGTGTGTGTGTGTGTACGTGTGTGTGCATTTTAACTCTAATGCCCTGAGGAAGAAAAATAGCTTGTCTAGAAACTTTATACAAATTGCTCCATGAAATAACTTCTTTGCAATTAGTGTCATGAAATCTCAGAATCTTAAAGCAATTAATGTATGCTTCTTACAATAATAATTTTTTGAATCCTTTCTTTCCTTAATATATCAGAAGAATAAATAGCCAACCAACAGCAGCTGTTCATGTAGAAAGCAAGGCTTCTACTTCTGAAATGCATACTATCTAAAATTTCATTAAAATTGCTTTAAACTTTGTCAAAATGTATGACTTTTTCCAAATGTTAATTGCTAGTATAATATTGTTACTCTTCTAAAAGTAGTTGCCACACTTTATGAATTTTTAAATAAAATACGTTAAGTTCTGGCTCCTAAAACTACTTCAGCCCTTAAATTAACCGTAACACTGACATCAACGTTTATATGATGTCATTTATGCCTTTGTTGTTTCAAAGTCGAATTTTAACCATCAACAGATAAGTGAAGCTATAATTGCAAAGAAAAGTTACAATCACCCATCACTGGATGGATTAAAAATCTAAAAAATAATAGAAATAATTAAAATATTAGCAATAAAAGTGGCATTTATCCATAAATACAGACTGCTATAGGAGGCATTCAGCTCTTTTTTCTGGTCAAAATAGCAAGAGGAAGAAAAAGCCACAGGTATTTACATCACTGGGAGCCCACTTATCCAGTGGTTACCCTGTAACCCTGCCTTGAAATTAGAAATAAAAATAACCCACTTCCTCATTTCATCGTAAACGCATGTTATAATAAAATTTCATTTGAATTGAAAATACCGACATGGTTGCTTTTCTTTACATTTAAGGAATTACGCTGCTAGTTTAGTTAGGTCTTTAATATCCAGCACGCATATTTTCAATATTTATTTTTACTTCTCTGGTGATAATTTCTATTCTTTTCTTGGGATGCAGAAATACACATTATACCTATATAGCTGATCACCAGAATTCACTTCTCTGATGTTTTAAACATTCTCAAAGCATACAAGAACTCAGGAAGGAAAAAAATCATTAAATAATTGTACGACAAATAGCATGCTAGCCTAGAATGCTTTCTTTAACACTTCCTCAATAACTAAACATTTCATTAGTACAGCTACAAAATATATCAGTGTAGGTAATTATGGTGTTAGGTTACAGTTTTTTAATAAATACCCTTGCAAGAACAGAAGAGAAAAAAAATTAAAACAATGCATTGAATCATTTTACTAAATTATTAACTTGTTTTCAAGCAATACTTTTTTTTTTAAATGCCGCATAAAGATTATTAAAAGTTTAGTACAATTTTTTCTTTTTTCTCACCACGTAATTATTTTTGCTATCAACTTGGCTGCAGATTTTTTAGTCTGTAGCAGAGTTCAGGACTATTATTGAAAACCATACCTTTTAATCCAGGGATTTGCCACAGGAGCCCTCAAAGCTGAGATGTAATTACACTAAATATTCAGCCCAAGCAAAAGAGTTTGCAGGTGTGGAAAGGAGGAGGGGGTTAGGTGCTGCTCTGTGACTGTCACTAGGTTGAAAACCTCCTGCTTCTACTCCATAGCACAGTTAAAAAATAAGGTTTCCCTCAATGAACACAATCCGGCTGACACCCACATTAGATCATATGGTAATGATATGTCTCTTGTATTGAAGCCAGAAACTTTATCGGTCTTTTTTTCTCTCCCGTTTGCTTTATTCCTTTTGCATTTGTTTAAGATTCTAAACTGCTTATGTAGTACAGAGCAACTTGCTTTGAAATTTGTCATATTCTGTTGATTCATTCCCCTAAAAATATTGTAACTAAACAGTTTGTTTCCCCACCCCCCAATCCACTCCACTCTCCACTCTTTCTAGCCCTGTTCGTAAGTAACATTTGTCATACTTCCCAAATAACAAATAATCTTTCTTCCAGGATGTGTACGTCCAGCAAATGGAATGAAATTGATCTTGTAGTTATTTTAAACGTGGTCTGCAAAAATAAATGTACAGCCTTATGTGAAAATACTCATTCGGATTCTTACTTGCCTTGGAACTTTCGTGAAAGTTTGAGTTTTTCTATATATTTTTAACGTGTTTCTAAAGACTTCTGGAACAAAGCCATGGTTTTATATGAAAAACACGTCACATATTATTTTCATTACTGATAGTTTAAAATCTCTTTTGTTGCCCAGCAGTTTTTGTTTTTTAAATAACACACACACATACTAGAAATTGGCCACAATTAAATTTAGTCTGTATTTGAAACATTCAATTTTAATAGACTATTCTTTTATATAATCTAGAGCTTTGAAAAAGCAGTAGATTCTATGGCTATTTCCAAATTTCAGTAAATGGAAAAAAAAAAAGTAAATACAAGGAAAAATATTTATTTAGCCACTGGAAAGCTTTTTGTGTGTGTGTTTAATTCCCTTGCTGGGTGCTGTTAGTGCTCTCTGTGTAAGTCTCTGTGTTTTGACTTGTATCTTTATGCTCTGGCTCCTAGGCTGTTACCATGTGGAAACTTGAAATCAACATCTGTGAAACATGAGAGGTTACCCCTCTCTGATCCTTCACCCTCTCTCCTTCCTCTCCTATCACCATCTAAGTCTACACTTCTACAGTAAATAATCTTTTGCCTTGATGAAATTTGAAGGAATTAAATTCTCGAGTGGGTATTTAAACAAGGGGGAGATGTGTTACCAAATCCTATTTCGCCTTCTTTCTCTATTCCTGAGTAAACTCACACTTCCCAGCACTCAGGATCTGAACAAATTAGTTCCCTTGATTTCCCAAGCCCACCCTTCCCAATTTTAACACCTATCCCTCTTCCCTTCTCATTGACATTTAATGACCAGATATCCAGTTATTCTGGTGGTTTTGAAAAATGCAAACACTATTTTCCCTGGGTATTGGTGCGATTCCATGATCTCCTCACCTGAAGTTAATTAATTTTCTCCTCTGAACTTCCATTGCACAGCATTTATCTCTTCTTATGACATGTAATCCCTCCTACTTCATATTATAGTAATTCATATACATGTCTCATGCCAAGGGAAGAAGCACGTTGTATTCATGTTGGTAGAATCCCTTCACCCAGCATCCCATTGCCCTCGAGTTGGTTCAGACTCGTAGTGACCCTATAGGACAGAGTAGAACTGCTCCATAGGATTTCCAAGGAGTGGTTGGTGGATCCAAACTGCCAACCTTTGGGCTGACAGCTGAGCTCTTAACCACAGCACCAGCAGGGCTCCTCACCCAGCGTAGTGCCTGGTATATAGTCAATTCTCAATTAACATCTAATGAATGATTAGGTGAAGATAGTCAAGGCATTGACTATGGACCATATCATGATTATTGTTTTGCTCAGCCCCTGGATTGTCCCTTATTAAAACCCAGCCCTAAGGTGTATATGATAAATTATGGCAATAATTGCCATGTGAAATAAAGATAGGAGGTAGAAGGCTATTACGGAAGGTGTAGAAGGAGAAGGAAGGCAGGAGGAGGAAGAGAAGACATGTTAGCTTTGATATGGAGATCATTTTACTTTCATAAAAGAGAATCATTACATCCTGATTCCCCTCCCGTCCCATAGGGGATATATGAACTCAGGCAATTTACTTAATCTCTCTAAGTCTCAGTTCTCATATCTATAAAATGGGTAAAAATTAGTGCCTCCTTTACAGTGCTGAGCCCTGGTGGTGTAGTAGTTAAGCCCTACGTCTGCTAACCAAAAGGTCAGCAGTTCAAATTCACGAAGTCAGTCCTTAGAAACCCTATGGGGTAGTTCTACCCTGTCTATAGGGTTGCTATGAGTCAGAATCAACTCTACTGCAACTGGCTTGGTTTTAGGTTTTATTGTGTTGTGGTAAAGATAGAACAAGACACAGTATATGAAGCACTTCACTCATAGCACGGCACTTCGAAGTTAAGCTTTTTATAAGCTTTTATTTTTTTCTGATATGTTTTGTAGCAATTAAAATTTGGACAAGAGAATTGAGATTGGGCAAGGAAAATAGTATTTACTATTTCTGTTTCACAGATGAGAAAAATTGAGCACAATGATTTGTCCAAGTTCACAGAGCTGATAAGAATCAAAGCAGTAATTAATACTCAGGTTGCCTCACACCAAATTCAGTGATCTTTCCATTACCATACTGTGTTTTAAGAAAGATTGAATTCTTAAGATAAAGAAAAATTAGTTATAAAAATTTGGAGTGACATGTCTTTGCAGGCTATTTTAAAAATTGTGACCAAATGACAATCCTTTTTTAACCAACCGGCCTGTTGCTGTCTCATCCACTCCAACTCATGGTGACCCCAAGTGTGTCAGAGTAGAACTGTTTTCCAAAGGATTTTCAGTGGCTGATTTTCATAATAGATCACCAGATCTTTCTTTTTTAAAAATTGTCACCTAGTGACAATCCTTTTTTGAATTTTTGTATTTGTTCAGGAACAAAAAAAAATTCTTTTTTTTTTATTTTAATAAGCACCTCATTTCTAAAATTTCATGAATTTTTACAAACATCATCTTATTTAAAATGTTTACCTTTAATCAGATGTTAAGTTACATATATTGGCACACTCATTTTTAGATGGAAGAAACTAAGTCATAACAAAACCATATACAATTAAGTCACGAAGAGTTCATGGCACTATCACACTATCACCAGAATTTAGGTCTCTTGCAATCTAACATGAAATGGAACAATTTCGAGGCTAGAATCAGTGCTTATGCAAAGATTGCTTAAGCTTATCCTGGCTTGGAATGCTTGGGTAGGGTTCACTGAAACTTTGGCAGCCATATAGATATTTGAAATGTTTGAATTCAAAGCACATACCACACCTTCTGTTAAAAACACTTAAACTGTGATTTCTACTGACAACCCACTAGCTAACAGGGTAACTCTACATCTTGTCAAAGTTTATTTCAGGGGTATTCACTCTTTCTCACCATCATCAAAGAAAAGTGATTTACATCGTACCTGCATATTAAGGATGTGAAGAATGCCACAGCTTAGAAAGGTCTCCTGACACCCTTTTATTTTCTAAGAGGTCTGGAGGCAATGATTATCTTTACAAACCTGATGTAACTGGTTTATTCTTACACTGACTTCATATTCGGATCAGAGGCTGGAATGGGTTGTCTAGCTCTGTATTTTGCCACCGTAAACAGATTTCTTCCTTAGCCACAGAAGTAGTCTGGAATTCAGGGCAACTTTGATTGCAGGATGTCTTGAAATACAATTTGGTAGTAGAAATTTTTTTATCTTGGCAATATTCTTTCTTTCCACATGCCTCTACCCACCCCCAGCCTTTCACCACTGTGTTCAGCATTCTTGTATTGGCCTTTGTTCCACAACTCTGCTCTACACATCTACCTCAAAACCATGCCTGACACACTGCAATCCATTTGCATTTGTGGTGGTTGTTGTTGTTACCTAACCACTCTTTGATGGGTGCAGTCAATTGAAAATCTCTTCCAAGTCTAATATAAAAATGTACTATTTTGAATTTTAATCCCTCAGGTCTTAATAAATATGATGAAACATTGTGCTTTAAGACACTGACTAGGTCCATTAAGAGAAGAATGTAGAAGGCTATAGTAGTCAAGATGATTGACTCCCCAGCATATACTTCACTTCAAACAATTGGCCTAGCCGATTATCATTACCCTGTTTCCTTTCAATAATTACTTTAGGAAGGGTATGCCACTCAATTCTGACCACTGGTGTCATGAGAAGAAGTCAGCTGATGGTACTTCATTAAGCTGAGATATAAAGAAAAGATGGCTCCTTTTTCTTTTTTCTTCTGGATATTTTTATAACTCAATGTGATGCAGCTAACTTGTGATTATGGGGAGTCACAGACCTGAGAGAAAAGTTGATCCACTGAGAATACAGGAAAAGAGAGATGGGATTTTTTAGTTGTTAAATTGGCCCTTGAATTCCAGGGCCTATTTAGCAACTCAAAACAAAAAAAAAAAAGAAAGAGAAAAAAAAAAGATGTCAAACTGAATTACAGCCAGAATGTTCCTTAGAAGCAAGGATGGTGAGACTTCGTCTCATGTACTTTGGACATGTTATCAGGAGGGATTAATCCCTGCAGAAGGACATCATCCTTGGCAAAATAGAGGGTCAGTGAAAAAGAAGAAGACCTTCAACAAGATGGATTGACATAGTAGCTGCAACAATGGGCTCAAACACAGCAATGATGTGTGCCGATGGTAGCAAAATACAGAGCCAGACAACCCATTCCAGCCTCTGACCTCAATTTGAAGAGATAGTCTAAGAATAAACCAGGCAGGCAGTATTATGGAATGTTGTCTGTAGGGTCCCTATGAGTATGAGATTATTCAATAGCACCTAATAACAACAACAAATAGTTCCTACTGAGCTTCACGTTACATGAGATGAGACTTTTTTCAAAACTTTAGAGTTCAGGAGTTCTGGGAAAATGGCGCTCTAGGCAGAAGCAACACGCCGTCCCTTCACAGCAAAGATCTGAAAAACTAAGCCAAACAGAGAATACAACAATCCTGAAACCCTAAAACATCAATGAAGAAATAAAGAACTCAGCCAAGCACCAAATGGAGTGAGAAAACTGACAGAGAACGGAGAGCGAGGAGAGATCCATGCAGAGCACCCCTACCAGCTGGCGTGGCGCAGATCTGCCGTCTTGGACTCCTGTCAGGGGCCGGCAGGCAGGGGGTGCAGGGGGCAGCCTCGCGGGGCTTCCCACGGGAGACAGGGCAGCCAGTGGTTGGCGGTGTACACTTTCCCACCCCACACTGCTCTTCGCCCTGGCTCAGCTTCCTCTGCTTCCCGAGGCCCCGGTCTCTTGGCCAGGGTGCAGAGGCTGCTTGGATTCCACACACCCGAGCGGGTGGCTCTCTGAGTGCCATTTGTTGGCTGCTGGTGTTGCTTTTTTTCCGCTTCTTGTTATTTCTTCCCTGACTCCCCCCACCTCCCCCTCCTTTCACTCGAGTACCTTGCTCCGTGTGCAATCTTTGCTTCTTCCTGAGGGGCTGCAGAGCTCCGGTAATTTGTGATATACGCTTTCCCACTCTCTACCCTTCTTCAGCCACGCTAGGCCCCCTCTGCTTCCCACGGACACAGTCTCTTGTCCAGAAAGACCAGCCCGGCCTCCCCCCACCTCCCCATCCCTTCGCTCAAGTACCTGGCTCTGTGCGCCATCTTTACTGCTTCCTGAGGGGCTGCAAAGCTCCTTTCGAGTGTGGAGCCACTTCCCGGTCTGGGCTGCCATGCTGGTGGGATCCCGGGGCTTTTGTTCAGTTGTTTATTTTGAATTGTTTGTTTGTTTTCTTTTCCTTTTCTTGAGTTGGGAGCCCTTTCTGGCCAGGCTGAGCTGCGTGGCAGAGATAATCCCCTTTGGCTTCCACAGAAGTGCAGAGGGATCCCTGAGGACATTTCTTTCTATGTTGGTTTTTTTTTTTTTTTTTCCTTTGTTTCTGTTTCTTTGGGGGCCTTTCCTGTGTTTTTTTTTTTTTTTTTTAATTCGTTTTGTTTTTTTTCCTCTTTTTCCCTTTTTGTCCTTCTTCCTTGCTCAGTTTCTCGTCTCTCTATATCTTCTTTCTCTTTCTGTTCCCTGAATACCTGGCATTGTATACATCCACGCCTTCTAGCCAGACTGTACTGCAACACCTGAGAGCAACTTCCCCAGGCCTCATAGCTTCACTGGTGGGATCCCTGGGAAATTTGTGGTTCTTTAACCTTTCTGATTCTTATTTATTCATTCTTTTCTTTTCTTCCTCCTCCCCTTTCTGTTTTTCTACAATTCATAGTCTATCATCTCTCCACTCCAACAGCAAGATTCCCTAGCATTCTTTTTTGTTTGTTTGTATGTTTTGGGCTGCTGTTCCTCTCTCCTCTCTCCCATATCCATCTTAGCTCCACACATAACAACCTCCCTGCTGCATCCTGCCTACCTGCACCTTGTGCTTGACATCACACCACCACGTCGCACAGGCACAGCTTAATGGAACCTGCCATGTGATGATTACCAACCTGCTATGGTGGCCATAGTAAGTGCCACAGACAACCCATCCCAGTAACTCCTCTTCAGCTAGACCTGCCCTGCCGTACCATATCTGAGTGACTCACCCTTCCAGTTGAAGAAGGAGGTGAAAAGTATTGTACCCACAGATGAGCAAACAACAAAGTACACACAGTCTGCCTGCTCAGACATAGTCAAATTTATTTTTTAAAAAATGGAAGAAACAAACAAATCTACAATCAATAAATGAGAAAAATAACTAATTAATGCCCCAAAGACAGCAGACAATAACAAACATTTACAAAAACAGGACAGGATGGTTCCAGTAGACATCCAAAATAAAACATCAGATGACTCTCCCCAAGAGGAAAATGCACTAGAACTACCCGATAGGGAATTCATATCTCTAATATTCAGAATTCTCCAAGAACTGAGGCAAAAAGCTGACAAAAATGAGGAAAAAATAGACAAATTCATGGAAAATATGGACAACAAATTGGAAGAATACAGGAAAATAATGTAGGAACAAAATGTAAAAATAAGTTCACAACTATAAATTATACAAAGACAACAATTCGAAATCCAAAAGATAAACAACAAGATTTCAGAAATGGAAGATGTCATAGACGGGCAGAGAAGCAGATTTAAAACCGTGGAAGACAGGAACAGTGGAATTGAAGACAAACACTTGGATACAACACTGTTTCAGGAAAACTCAGAAAAAAGAACAAAGAAAAATGAAGAGACCCTGAGAGTTATGTGGGACACAATCAAAAGCAAAAATCTGCAAGTGATTGGAGTTCCAGAACAGGGGGAGAAAACAGAAAACACAGAGAGGATCATCGAGGAACTGCTGACACAAAACTTCCCCAGTATCATGAAAGATGAAAAGGTGGCCATCCAAGAAGCTCAATGAATCACATATAGAAGAGACTGCAAAAGAAAATCACCAAAGTATATCATAATCACACTTGCCAAAAGCAAAGACAAACAAAGAATCCCAAGAGCAGCTAGTGAAAAACAAGAAGTCACATACAGAGAACAAACAATAAGACTAAGCTCAGATTATTTGGCAGAAACTATGCAGGCAAGAAGGCAATGGGATAACATACATAAAATCTGTAAAGAAAAAAAATTGATAGCCAAGAATAATATATCCTGCAAAACTCTTGTTCAAATTTGATGGTGAAATTAGGTCATTTCCAGATAAACAGAAATTAAGGGAATATGTAAAAGACAAACAAAACTAACAAGAATTATTAAAGGGAGTTCTTCGATCTGAGGACAAACAGCTTCTGCTCACAGCAGAACCAAGGACAGGATCGTATGAGCCAGATACCAATCTAGGAAATGAACTCTTGAGGACTATCCAAAACCAAAAGAAATACAACAGGGAATCAGAGCAGTTAATCACTAAATGACAACAACTTCAAAACAATAAAAGAGGGAATAAACGGCATACGTATAGAATCTTCTAATGGAGAGGAAGGCAAGGCGATACCAAGTTAATGGTAGACTGCATCAAATTTAGAAAGATAAGGGTAAAATTTATGCTAACCACAAAGAAAGTAAACAAACATACTCATTAAAAAAAGAGGAAAAACATAAAGTCTCAGCAAAAACAAAACATACAAAAACAAAATAAATTTTAAAAAAATCCACAGACAAAAGTAACTCAGCACAAGAGAGTAAGAAGAACAAAGAAAATGTCAGCACCACAATAAAAAGTACTACAAAATGACAGCAACAAAACCCACATCTATCAGTAATTACACTGAATGTAAATAGACTGAATGCACCCATAAAGATATGGAGAGTGACAGAATGGGTAAGAAAACAGGATCCATCAGTATGCTGTCTACAGGAGACACACCTTAGAAACAAAGATGTGAATTTATTAAAAATCAAAGGTTGGAAAAAAATATATCAAGCTAACTACAACCAAAAAAGAGCAGAAACAGCAATTCTAATCTCAGATAAAATAGACTATAAAAAGAAATCTACCATAAAAGACATAACCATAAAAGACAAACAAGGACACTACATAATGATTAAGGGGGCGATCCATCATGAAGGCATAACCCTAATAAACACCTACGCACCCAATGACAAAGCTCCAAAATACATAAACTCTAACAACACTGAAAAGAGAAATTGACAGTTCCACAACAATAGTAGGAGACTTCAACACACCACTCTCAGTAAAGGACAGAACAACTAAGAAGAAACTCAGCAAAGATACAGAAGACCTTAAGGGCACAATCCACCAACCTGACCTCATAGATATATATAGAACACTCCATCCAACTGCTGCAAACTACACATTCTTTTCCAATGCACATGGAACATTCTCCAGAATAGACCACATCTTAGCCACAGAGCAATCCTCAACAAGATCAAAAACGTTGAGATAATTCAAAGTATCTTCTCTGACCACAATACCATCAAGGTAGAAATTAACACTAGAAAGAGCAAGGAAAAAAAATCAACTACATGGAAACTGAATAATACCCTGCTTACACATCAGTGGGTAATAGAAGAAATCAGAGATGGAATAAAAAAATTCCTAGAATCATAGAAAGAGAACAGCCAAAAAAAAAAAAAAAAAAAAAAAAAACCCACAAGGACAGGAAGAAAGGCAAAAGTAAAGATCAGATCTGAAATAAATGAAATAGAGAACAGAAAAACAACAGAAAGAATCAACAAAACCAAAAGTAGGTTCTTTGAAAAAACTGGCAAACAAATCGCCAGACTGACAAAAGAAGAACAGGAGAGGACACAAATAACCCAAATAAGAATTGAAATGGGGGACATTACAACAGCCCCAACTGAAATAAAAAGGATTATAACAGAATATTATGAAAAACTATACTCCAAAAAATTTGAAAACCTAGAGGAAATGGATAAATTTCTAGAAACACACAGCCTACACAAACTACAACAAAGTGATATTGAAAATATGAACAGAACCATAACAAGAGAAGAGATTGAAAAGGTAATCAAAAAACTCCCAAACAAAAAAAGCCCTGGCCCAGATGGCTTCACTGGACAATCCTAAGAAACATTTACAGAAGAGCTTGTACCAGTACTATTCAAGCTATTTCAGAGCATAGAAGAGGAAGCAACACTTCCAAACTCATTCTATGAAGCCAGCATAACACTGATACCAAAACCAGGAAAAGATGTCACAAAAAAAGAAAATTACAGACCAATATCTCTCATGAATATAGATGCAAAAATTCTCAACAAAATTCTAGTCAATAGAATTCAGCATCATATCAAAAAAATAATACACCACGACCAAGCAGGATTCATACCAGGTATGCAAGGATGGTTCAGCATTAGAAAAATCAATCATCGTAATCTGCCACATAAATAAAAGGAAAGAAAAGAATAACGTGATCATCTCAATTGATGCAGAAAAGGCATTTGGCAAAGTCCATCACCCATTCCTGATAAAAACTCTTAAAAAAATAGGTATAGAAGGGAAATTTCTCAACATAATACAGGGCATCTTTGCAAAACCAATGGCCAACATCATTCTTAATAGAGAGAGGCTGAAAACATTCCCCTTGAAAACCGGAACAAGCCAAGGATGCCCTTTAGCACCACTCCTATTTAACATTGTGCTGGAAGTTCTAGCTAGAGCAATAAGGCAAGAAAAAGAAATAAAGGGCATCCAAATTGGTAATGAAGAAGTTAAACTGTCCCTGTTTGCAGATGATAGGATACTATACATAGAAAACCCTAAAGACTCCACGAGAAATCTACTAGAACTAATAGAAAGATTCAGCAGAGTAGCAGGATACAAGATAAACATTCAAAAATCAGTTGGATTCCTATACACCAGTAAGGAGAATAATGAAAAGGAAATCAGGAAATCAATACCATTTTCAATAGCCCCTAAAAAGATAAAATACTTATGAATAAATCTGACCAGGGATGTAAAAGACCTATACAAAGAAAACTACAAAACACTACTGCATGAAACCCAAGGGATCTACATAAATGGAAAAACATACCATGCTCAGGGATAGGCAGAGTCAACATTGTGAAAATGACAATTCTACCCAAAGCAATTTACAAATACAATGCACTCCCGATCCAAATACCAGCAACATTCTTCAAAGAGATGGAAAAACTAATCATTAACTTTATATGGAAAGGGAAGAAGCCCCGAATAAGCAAAGCACTACTGAAGAAGAAGAATAAAGTTGGAGGACTCACACTACCTGACTTGAGAACCTACTATACAGCTACAGTAGTCAGTACAGCCTGGTAATGGTACAACAACAGATACATTGACCAATGGAACAGAATTGAGAACCCAGATGTAAATCCACCCACCTACGGTCACCTGATCTTCGACAAGGGCCCAAAGTCCATCAAATGGGGAAAAGACAGTCTTTTGAACAAATGGTGCTGGGAAAACTGGATTTCCACCTGCAAGAAAATGAAACAGGACCCATACCTCACACATATACAAAAACTACTTCAAAATTGGTCAAAGACCTGAATATAAAGCCTAAAACTATAAAGTTCATAGAAGAAAAAATAGGACCAACACTTCAGGCCTTAATACATGGCATTAAGAGGATACAAACCATAACCGTCAACGCACAAAACCCAATAGATGAGCTAGATAACTGGGATCTTCTAAAAATCAAACACCTATGCTCTTCAAAAGACTTCATCAAAAGAGTAAAAAGAGAACCTACAGATGGGGAAAAAGTTTTGGACAGTACAAGTCAGACAAAGGTCTAGTCTCTATAATCTACAAGAAAATCTATCACCTCTACAAAAAAAAGACAAATAATCCTATTAAAAAATGGGCAAAGGCAATGAACATACACTTCACCAAAGAAGACATTCAAATGGCCAACAGACACATCAGGAAATGCTCACAATCACTAGCCATTAGAGAAATGCAAATTAAAACCACAATGAGATACCATCTCACACCGGCATTACTGGCACGAATCAAAAACACTGGAAATAACAAATGTTGGAGGGGCTGAGGGGAGATCAGAACTCTTATGCGCTGCTGGTGGGAATGCAAAATGATACAACCATTTTGGAAAATGATATGGCGCTTCCTCAGAAAGCTACAAATAGACATACCATTCGATCAAACAATTCCACTCCTAGGAATATATCGTAGAGAAATAAGAGTCGTCACTCGAATAGACATATGCACACCTATGTTCATGGCAGCATTGTTCACAATAGCAAAACAATGGAAACAACATAGATGCCCATCAACAGATGAATGGAGAAACAAACTTTGGTACATACCCACAATGGAGTACTATGCAACAAGAAAGAACAACAATGAATCTGTGAAGCATCTCATAACATGGATGAAACGAGGACATTATGCTGAGTGAAATAAGTCAATCCCAAAAGGATAAATATTGTATGAGACCTCTATTGTAAAAACCCATGAAAAAGTTCACACAGAAAATGTAACAATGTTTGTTGGTTACCAGGGATGGGAGGGGTGGGGGGGAAATACTAAATAGATAATAGATAAGTGGTATCTTGGGTGAAGGGTGAGACAGTACACAATACAGGGGAAACTAGCACAACTTGTACAAGGAGAGGTCATGGAAGCCCCATAGACACATCCAAACTCCCTGAGGGACTGAATTGCTGGGCGGAGGGCTATTGGGACCATGGTCTCGGGGAACATCTAGCTCAACTGGTATGACACAGTTTATAAAGACAGTGCTCTACATTCTACCTTGGTGAGTAGCGTCTGGGGTCTTCAAAGCCTGTGAGCGGCCATCTAAGATACTCCACTGGTCTTATCCCTTCAGGAGCAAGTGAGAATGAAGAGAACAGGATACAAGGAAAAGATTAGTCCAAAGGACTAATGGACCACAGCCACCAAGGCCTCCATCAGACTGAGTCCAGTATAGCTAGATGGTGCCTGACTATCACCACTGACTGCTCTGACCAGGATCACAACAGAGGGTTCTGGACAGAGTTGGAGAAGGATGTAGAGCATAATTTTAACTCACAAAAAAAGACCAGATTTACTGTCCTAAAGGAGACTGGAGAAACCCTGAGGGTATGGCCCCCAGACAACCTTTTAGCTCAGTTGTGACGCTACCTCCAAGGTTCACTGTTCAGCCTGGGAGTGGACAACCCTGTAAAACCAAATGAGACTAACAAGGTTCAGGATTCCAGTTACAAGGACCAGAAAGCAGAAGGGGACAAGGAAGCTGGTGATAGGGAACCCAAGGTTGAGTGAGGATATTGTTGATGTGTTGTGAGATTGTTAACTATTGTCATAGGGCAACATTTGTAGTAACTGTTAAATGAGAAACTATTTTGTTCTGTAAGCCTTCATCTTAAGTGAGAATAAAAGCACAATTCGAAGAGCATAGTCAATGTCACTGAACTGTGCATGTAGAAATTTTTGAAATGGTGCATCTTTGGCTATGTGTATTTTTACCACAAAATAAAAAGAGGTTGAGAAGTTAGAGGGTTGATATGTTTTGGGGTTGTTAACCAATGTCATAAAATAACATGGGTACTTCTGTTTCATGAGAAACTGTTTGTTCCGTAAGCCTTCACCTGAAGTACAATTAAAAAAAAAAAAGTTTAGAGTTCAGTATTTTTTTTTTTTTCCTGTAAAGAGCTGAATACCAAATATTTTAGGCTCAAAAGGCCATAAGGTCTCTGTAGCAATTATTCAACTCTGTCATTGTCTCATGAGAAGAGTCATAGATAATATACACACACACAAAAAAAAAAAATGGGCATGATGGTATTCCAATAACATTTTGTTTATAAAAAGTTGTGTCAGGCTGAATTTGGCCAGTGGATGGTAATTTGCCAACTTCTGGTTTAAGTCAATTTGTGGAAGGGCTTTCTGTCACTGGCAGCTGAAAGCATCCAAGGTCATCAGTCACCTAATGAAATCTCTTCCAGGGGATATTTATAACGGATAGAAACAGGGCCACATAAATACTGAACTACTAGTGCTCTCACAAGTTTTTCTTGACTCAGAAATTATTTTATTTTCAACAAGATTTTTAATGGAAATATTGATGCCATTGAAATATTTTGGGCAAGGCAGAGATGTGGTAAAATGCCAGGGTCAATGAGTCTCTGTTATTCCATTGCAACCATTTGACACAAAAACTATCGGAGTTCTTTCTTGCATCTCTAGCCTCAATATTGTAACATTTTCTTTCACCTTCCTTCTAATATCCGTGGAATAGCAGCACAGTGATGGAAGCTCACTATTGGCCATGGATTAAAAAAAAACAAAAAATACTATTTGACTCTGTTGTGGGGATCTGTCTTGAAATCTCCTGTAAACAAGTAGGAAAATGCTTTAGTACAAATTTATACAGAATCTATAGAATGGTTGCCTGGTTTCAAATCTTGACTCACTACTTAGGAGCTTTGTGACCTTTCACAAATGACTTAAACTCTCTGTTCCTCAGTTTTTTTAATTTATAGAATGAGCACAACCACAGTACTACCTCCTTCATAGTGTTATGGTGACGTTTAACAAATATTAACATGTGAAGTATGTAGAACCATGCCTGACACATCACAAACTGTGGATAAGTGCTTGTTGTGTCTTCTTCTGCTGCTGTTGTGGTTGTTTTTACCAAATCTCCCCTTGGATACTGCAGTCCAGTAGTCAGATCACATCCCTTTTCTAGCCCAGGGTGTTTTCTAACAATGCAGGAAATCACCTAAACCATGGTGTAGGTGGAAGAGCAAGGATGTTGCAGGAAGATAAGCTTGAGTTTTAAATCTCACATTGCACTTGTTAAATAATGTCTGTCCTTTTTTATGCATAAAATTTAACTGGATTCCAAGTCTCCTTGAAATCCATTCATGGATTTTTTAAGGATCCAGTGACCCCAGATTAAAAATCTCTGCTCTGAAGACTAAAGTAAAGGTGAGATAGAGACAGGGACAGGATGAGTAATGAATTGAGAGAGAAAGGGTATGGGGAGCTCTACCTCTCTTTCACTACAAGGAGATTTTCAGTTCATTAATTCCCTGACTCAAGGATGCTCAGTAGCATCTCCTTTAGTGCTCAGTAGCCTCTCCTTTGTTGTTGGCAGTCAGTGGATTTATTATTCTTTCTATGCTACTGATCAATGAGTTTATATTTAGACAACACACCAACATTTGTCGAATATCTATTAGTATGTGCAAGGCACAAACCTTTCTGTTAAATACAAGCAAATTGCCAGTAATCAATCAACAAGTTAGTACATATTGACTGAGAAACTATAATGGGAAAAGCATAATGCCAGGCTCTGTCGAAGATACCAAGAAACACAAAGTATGAAGAATGTAACCTCAAAGCACTTACACTATAGTGAGGAGATAGAGCATAAGCAAATTAAGAACATACACGTGCATACTTATGTATTTATATATATATAATATATTTTTTATATGTATATATATATATAATATACTATTTTTATTTTTTTAATAATGTTTTAGGGTTAAATACCAGAAAAGTTATAATACACAATGCATTATGTAATTCCTGGCCAAAAAGGAAAGTATGATCTAGAGAAGATAATTGTTTTAGCAATTCAGAGGAGAAATGGGGGAGAGATCACTTTACACATGGGTGGTTAGGTAAGTGTTTATGGAGAACACGTAGAATTTGAGATGAATCCTAAAGGATAAAAAGAATGTCCATGGGGTGAACAGAGAGAGAAGGCTATGTAGGTGGGTGGAACAGCACTAGTAAAACTTTGGCAGTGGGATATTAGGAGCCGATAATTAAATTAATGTGTTTCAGTGGAGGGCTTTGTTTCAAAGAAACTGTGAACTCCTTCCAGTAAGGCTGTGCCTTCATCATCCTTGTATATATCTAACAACTGCCATGGTATGTGACATATAGAAGTCATTCCATAAATATTCAATGTTCATGGAAATAACTGAAGGGAGACAATGAGAGAAAGGAGATACAGTCTGACTGGAAAAGCTTGAAAGTCTTCCATAAAGCTCTTATTCATTTATTCATTCATTTGTTCAGTAAATATTTATTTTGTGCTTAATATGTACGAATCACTGTGCTAGAGGTTGGATGTTATGGAAGCTGTTTGATGAGAGAATAGCGTGGTTAAAGCATTGTTTTAGTAAGTCAAATCTAACAAGTATGTTCAAGGTAGTGAAACTAGAATCAAGGAAAGCAAGTAGTAGGTTATTGCTTTAATTTATTTTAGTAACGAGAAGATAAACAGGGAAAAATAGGGCTATTACTTGGGAAGCTGCTGTAATATATCAATAGTAAATGTTTGAAGTTCTTATTCTGTGCTAGGTATGTACTTTGCATCCATTATCGCCACTAAGGCTCACAGTAACTATCAGTTGGGCACTATCATAATCACTTTTTTGAGCCAGAAATTGAGCAAAAAAGAGTTTGAAAAAACAGCTTTAAAATCACAGAGCTAATGAGCATGGCAGCCATGTACTCTAGACACTTCTCTTCCCTACTCCCACCAGCTGCTTCTGTCACATAAGCAGTGACAGGGAAAGACCTGACTGTTAGAGCCCCTGTTTTGCTTGCACCTTCATCTCCAAGGAGAACATTCATTAAATGGAAACGAGCAACCTATAGAAATGATTACATTAACTGAAGCTCTTGATGCATGCAAAAATCCTAAGAACTTACCACTTTATGATGAGTTCAAGTTCTAGGGTATTAAAATAATGCTTAGTCTTGATAGTGAAACTAGAGTGAGGAATTATGGAGAAATCGTGCTATCTGAATTAAGGAATGAAAGAAAGAAGAGAGGTTTAATATGGAATCTTTCTCTGATTGGCTGAATTCTCACATGTGTTGAATGAAGGCTTCCCACTGTGGGTGACTGCAGAAATGTTGACATTTTACAGATAAGACCAGCTCTGGAGCTGTACATATTGGAAATGAATGGAAACTACAAAAGAGAAAGTCAAAAGCCAGGTACCACCTGGAAGACTACCTTCTTGGCCAGTGTTCCTGGTGGTTTGCGTATTAATTAACTAGGCCTGCTGGAAATAGGACCTGGTACTATAAGCCCTGCAAAGCAGACTCCTTCGGCAATGCTATACTTTCTCTTCAAACAAAAACATTCATGTGAAGATGAAAGTTTAGGCCAACTATAAGATGTGATTGAATAGAATAATGTGCAATGCCCGAATTGTTAGAAGCAAAGAAAACCTTGGGTTTGTAATTTCCTTCAACAAAGATAATTTTTCTTCAATAGCTTTTCAGTTGAGCACACAAAATGATTGCCCAGGTCTAATTTTTGACTCTTTCACTGATTATCTGTGTGATGTTGGGCATTTTCCCTATTAATGATAGTACCTACTTCA
The DNA here is from genome assembly GCA_030035585.1 of Dugong dugon. Classification (NCBI taxonomy): domain Eukaryota; kingdom Metazoa; phylum Chordata; class Mammalia; order Sirenia; family Dugongidae; genus Dugong; species Dugong dugon. The sequence goes on from CM057465.1 coordinate 52,388,780, forward strand.
TATGAGGATAACATGAGTCAAGTTTTGTAAAGGGTTTAAAACTTAGGATATACAACGTACATTTATGTCAAGTAAAGAAAATTTGAAATGGGCTGAGGATTTTAAGGAATTTATTTTCTCTCCTTGCAATTTATTCATATTCTAGCCTGAATGCTATGTCCTGTTTAGTTTGGAGCACTAAACGAAGGTCATGTCTGTGTAGTGTGTGTTTACTGCATGGCACCAATTTGGTCTGTAAATATTCTCCTTTCAATTTACCCTGTATCCTAGGAGAAGTAAATGCTCCATTGCAGAATTACAGCCCTCTAGAATATAAGTAGGCAAATGAATGAAAAACTTTATTCTAATGTTTTCAAAACTGCATGGTAAAATAGTTAGTTCAGGAACTTTTTCTGAGATAGTTACAGCCCCTTGGGAACTATTTGATTCCAGTTATCCCTCTAATGACAATAACTCATCCTTTATAATTTGCCTTGTTAATCTTTATCATGAGTCATTTCTCTAATAATTCATGAGATGATTTTTTACAGAGACATGTATTAATGTTTGAAGCATGTGAGCATTTTTTGTTTTTGGATGCAAATCTGTATCTTGAATAAATCCACTTCTAATACCTGAAGAAACGTTACTGTTTAGGAATAATTAATGTGTCCATTCTTTCTAGAATGATGTCTAAGGATATCATTTATAAAATTTTAAATCACCTATATGCGGCTTGGTTTATAATTATGAGCTAATAGGGATAACAAATGAAAGTTGAGGCATGATCACTTTTGGAGTTTCGGGCTAAATTTCTGGAACTGTCTTCATCAAAAGGTTGGCTTCTCATGAAACATCTTCATTCCTGCAGGCATTTCAATAACTAAAGTTTCAATAACTTTCCTAGCATTACTCATGGTCTGAGATAAAAAATCCAACTAGAAACAGAGTATGTGATTTTTCCCAGAGGCCCAACAACCATAGAAATTTGTGCTATGCAAAAAGCTCTCTAAATAGGTGATTTGTTAACTTCTGAATGATAAGAACATTCTGCACCTCTCTGAGGAGAGTGAACCCACGTGGTGAAAGCTGCTGAGAGATTATGGGAAATACTGCAAATATTTTTTGTTTTTAATTCCATGTAGTTGCAAACATTGACTGTTGCCAGCTTGCAATTAAAACGTGGAGGCACCAATATTACTTCAGCAAATACTTAATGACACCATTACAAATCCTGCAGTTTTGAGGGTTTTTGGTGAGCTGGTTTCTTTTAGACTTTAAATGGGAGGATAATGGAGTAAGAAGAAACTCCCAGAGGCAATGAATGGGCCAGCACGATGTTGCCTCAAGGGAGGGGCTCCTTCTAGGACTGTTGTGTGACATTGAGTAGATTCCAACTCATAGCTACCCTGTAGGACAGAGTAGAACTACCCCATAGGGTTTCCTAGGCTGAAATCTTTACAGGAGCAGATCGGCAGGTCTTTTCTCCCATAGAGCAACTGGTGGATTTGAACCGTCGACTTTTCGGTCAGCAGCTGAGTGCTTAACCACCGGGAAACCAGTGCTCCTTTCTTCTAGTACTAAAGTCCTGATAACTGGGCCCTGGAGGTTGTTGTGATTATGTCAAAGTTATAATTTGGAAATGCTTAACATTCTTTATTTAAATCAATACCAGAACAAAAGCTGTCTTGGAAGAAGTGGCTTTTATTTGTAATTTAAAAATCCCAATTCAGTTCACTCTGAACCTAATTCATACTTTAAAATCAAACCAATTGGCATGCAGTCAACTCTGACTCATGGTAACCCCATGTGGGTCAGAGTAGAACTGTGCTCCACAGGATTTTCCATGGCTGATTTTCCAAAAGTAGATCATCAGGCCTTTCTTCTGAGGTGCCTCTGGGTGGACTCATACCTCCAACCTTTCAGTTAGCAGCTGAGTATGTTATCTGTTTGCACCATCCATGGATTAATTCATATTAAAGCATCCTATATGTGGCTATTAGAATGCAAGGTCCATAAATGCAGGGATATTTGTCCCCATTATTCACTGTTGTATCTCTTGTTCCTAAAATAGGCATGATACATGTTGGAGCTTGGTGAATATTTTTTGACTATTAGTTCTGTAGGCCCTACATTCTATAAATCAAAGGTACATATGTTCAATTCTTTCATATTTCTTCCACTTACATACATAGAAGAATCTGTCTTCACTGACAAAGTCCTGTTAGCTTGGCTTAGGACCAAGTCCGGGTTCAACCTACATTGAATGTCCTTTCATAGAGATACTTGTAAAAAACTCAGTTCTTCCAGCTTTCCCTGCTCATGTTCTAGAGTCCAGGCTTCACCATCTCTGCTGCTGTCCTCAAAACCCCACAAATGGTCCCTAAGTATTCACCCGTTTAATCTCCAAAACTCTGTCTATACCTTCTTATTGCCCCTTCACTTCCCTCTCCATATACCAAGGCTTTCCATGATGCAATCTAATGCTTTTAAAACCAAACTCCCAGAGTTTATGCTTTAACTTAATTTGGTAATGATTAACCCATAATGATTAAAATTTTAACTTAACAAATGATCCATTGCATTGGGCAAATCTGCTGCAAACGACCTCTTTAAAGTGTTAAAGAGCAGATGTCACTTTGAGGACTAAGATGTGCCTGATCCAAGCCATGGTATTTTCAATCACCTCATATTCATTCGAAAGCTGGACAATGAATTAGGAAGTCTGAAGAAGAATTGATGACTTTGAATTATGGTGTTGATAAAGAATATTGAATATACCATGGACTGCCAGATGAACAAACAAATCTGTGTTGGAAGAAGTACAGCCAGAAGGCTTTTTATAAGTGAGAGTGGTGAGACTTTGTCTCACGTACTTTGGACATGTTATCAGGAGAGACCAGTCCCTGGAGAAGGACATTATGCTAGGTAAAAGTACAGGGTCAGTGAAAAAGAGGAAGACCTTCAATGAGATGAATTGGCACAGTGGCTGCAACTATGGGCTCAGAGATAGCAACAATTGTGAGGACGACGCAGAACCAGACAGTGTTTCATTCTGTTTTACGTAGGTTGCTATGAGTCAGAACAAACTTGAAGTACCTAACAGCAACAACAACCCATAAAGGGTGTCATGTCTTGGGATGTTCTCATCTAAAGGCCCCTTTAGTTTTTTGGGATAATGTCACAAATATACCCCAGTTTTCTGAGATTGTGAGGATGCTGGACACCAAGTCCCTAAACTTTTGGTGTTACAGAGGATTCCCAATAACAACAGTCTAAAAGCTACACTGATTTTATGTCCTATGTGTTATATCAACTGTATATAGGTCCCAGGCTGATTACTCACAATGCTCTTATTGTTGAAGTTACCTGGAGCAACAGTGTCAGACCATGTCTCATGGGCTTTCTAATGCCCTATAAATCCCTAATTAGGTCTTCCTAATAGATTTCCTTGGTTAATGCCTCATCTCATTCCCAGACTGACCTCTCAATATTTTTTCTGACACTTTAGACTTTTACTTAAATATAATCAGAGCTGTCTTATGTGGGGTTCATCAGAATGTGGACACTGAGATTGAAATTTCTTACAGGGTTGATTGGGGAAAGCTCTCAGAATCAACATTTATGAGGGAGAAAGGGAAGCAGGATAAGGCAAAGCGAGAAGTTGAACTATGATGCAGTCACAAGAGCAGTATCCCCCTACTTCATGGGAAGCTCTGGAATGGGGAGAAATTTAGAATTGATTTGATGTCAGCAAGGCTGACTAGTAGTGTAGATGGGCTTCTGTACCCCAACATTGACCTGACATAGTATGTAAGTTGCCCCTGGGAAAGAAGTTTAACCTTGGTCATATAGCTTCCTTCAGCCAAGGGACTCAGCTGTGAGCTGTCAATTATAAAAAATTTGAGCAGCTAGAGAAATAAGATCCTGAAGACGGTATGTGAGTAATGATCCACAGCATCCTCCACAAAAGCCTCCTCTCCTATCACATAAAATAGCAAACCAAATTTTCATACGAATAAAGCTTACAGTATTCTCCATTATTTTGACAGATGTCTTTGGAATTGGTTGTCTCACTAAACTATGAGTTAGTTAAAGGTGGGAACATGAATTTTCACCTTTATTTTCCTGACATTTGGCGTAATAAGTGCATAGTTACTCATTCATTGTTTGTTGAATGAATGATTGAAATTAAAAACGTGTACACTAGACACAAGTCCCTAAACTTTTAATCAAATTCAATCATATTTTAATTTTAAATTATATATTAAAAAAAAAAAAGCTTACAACTGGACCGAAAAGCAAAATCATGATAAATTGAGAAAATATTGAAGTTGTCAAGGATTTCATTTTACTTGGATCCACAATCAATACACATGGAAGCAGCAGTCAAGAAATGAAATGACATATTGCATTGGGCAAATCTGCTGCAAAAGATCTCTTTAAAGTGATAAAAAGCAAAGATGTCACAGTGAGGACTAAGGTGTGCCTGACCCGAGCCATGGTCTTTTCAATTGTTTTCTATGCATGTGAAAACTGGAGAATGAATAAGGAAGAAGAAAGAAGAATTGATGTCATTAAATTATGATGTTGGTGAAGAATACCGAATATACCATGGACTGCCAAAAGACAGAACAAGTCTGTCTTGGAAGAAGTGCAGCCAGAGTGGTCCTTGGAAGCAAGGATACCGAGACTTCATTTCATGTACTTTGGACATGTTATCAGGAGGGACTAGTCTCTGGAGAAGGACATCATGCTTGGTAAGGTAGAAGGTCAGAGAAGAAAAGGAAGACCCTCACTGAGATGGATTGACACAGTGGCTGCAACAATGGGCTCAAACATAACAACAATTGTGAGGATGGCGCAGGACTGACTGGGAAGTGTTTCATTCTGTTGTACATGGGGTCTGGGGTCGCTATGAGTTGAAAATGACTCAATGACACCAAACAACAGCACAACAAATTATATTAATATCTTAAATCATAATTTTGTAAATTGTAATAGCTTAAATTATATTAATATTAAATTTTATTAATAGTATATAAAAATCATAGACTTGGCTAGTAGATTTAAACATGGCTGTTTTTATATTGTTGCTAGGATATGGATGTTAAATGGACTACGCTGTAGCATTTTGTTATAAAGTGTGATTGTTGTTAATCTAATCCAGGGGTTTTCAAACATGTACCACCTGAGAGCTGAGGAAAGAGGAGACTGATTCTTCCTGAAATCTCCCCCTCAACTAGAACATCACTGACATTTTATGTTCACATTGTCCTACCACTAAGAAAAGGTTCAGAAAGGCTAATAGCTCTCAATAATCATTTCATAGTACCCTTATAAAGAAAACACTGTATCTTAGTTTCTCACATTTGCACAGCTCTAAAGGAAGATAATATATGCTGCTGTTGTTAATCGGTGCGGTAGAGTTGATTTGACTCATAGTGACCCCATGAGAGAGAATAGAACTGCCCCATAGACTTTTCTAGGCTGTAATCTTTATGGGAGCAGATTGCTAGGTCTTTCTCCCATGGACCCCCTGGGTGGGTTTGAACTACCAACCTTTCAGTTAGTAATTGAATGCTTAACTATTGTGCCACCAGGGCTCTGTAATGCATCAAATTTGTTTTGTTTTAATTTGGGTTTTTATAAAGAGAAAAAAATTTTTCCTGATTTCTGTCCTTTTAACAGGCAGGAATTAAGTAATCCTTCAATATGTCCATGAATCCCATTTTACAGTTGTTAGTTTGAGCAAATACAGTCCCAGTTATTACATGGACAAATGTCTCTTACCACTGCTGGGGCTTCTCTGTTCACCTATGAAGAGCTTCTTCTTCTCTCGAAATCAATTCACAAAGTGTTCTTACATCCACTTCTATTTGCTGATACCATAACTAAGCATTATTTTGTCTGTGTGCTTCTTGTTACCACAGGATTAAAGATCCTTTGCATCCTTCTACATCTTAACTAGAAGTGAAAGTCCACCTTGTTAATTCTTAAATCACAAGTTTTTCCATTAGAAACAATCAGAAACAAAACAAAACAAAAACAAACTCCTATCAATGTTCAACTAGAATGCTTTATACATTTCACCTTCTCAGATTAAAGAGAGATTTTGTCATTCTGAAAGTGCTGTAAAAGCAAAACCAAGCACTATAAAGAACAAAAGCTGTAAAGTGCTTTCCATGATTCTCATTACATAGAGATAACCATTATTAACCTGAGTTCATCAGCGCTTTTTTCTATTTCAACAAGAAAAATAAATGCAAGAGTTGTATATTATACAAGTGCTTTAAAAAAGTTGACTTTTAGCACTCTTTGATTCTTACTGTTCTCTTTATTAAATAATAAATTCTGCTACTGTAAAGTAGAAACTATAGAGATTAGAGGACTCAGTAGAATCATTTTGGCCATTTTCAAGTTTCTTTCTAAAACCTAGCCAAGGCTAATAGGAGTTGAAAATATTCCTTCTCATGAATTACTCTTGGATGTTCTATTTGGTAGTGTCTCTTTTTAAATATAATGGCCATGTTTGTGCTATAACATCAAAAAAATAAGCACAAAACTAGCCCTGTTATTTTCTTCTAACAGAGGGAAGAATGGCAATTTGCCCCATCAGGGCAGAGTGAACAGTAAATTTTCCCCCGGCCCATGTTCTCATCCTACAGCATGAGTAGGCCAAAATTCAGTCTTCAAAAATTCTGAGTACATAATTTGAAAGAGAAGTGTGAATTCAGATCACTTCTCTGCTATTTGTTAAAGGGTCTATTTGAACATGTTTCTTAGCCTTTATGTGTCTCAGTTTCCTCATCAGTAAAATGAAAATGCTATTAATTTACTTTGCAGTGATGTCATAAGTATTAAATCCCTGCCACTCAGAACCAGAAGTGCCTACCACAGAACCTGTGCTCAGGAGTGGTTCATATCATTCTATGCACTGGACCAGGCCCTGAGATTCAATGGTGAGCAAAGACACATGGTATCTGTGCCACCACCCCCCCCCCCCCCGCAAACTTACAGGTTAGTAAAGCTTATGCATATATATCAGATAATCATAACACATTATAAACTTATATGTAACAGAGGGCTATAATATAAAGAAGGGAGTCTGTTGCTATTAGAACTTACTACAAGTAGATTTGGCCTATGGAGGGATTTTCAGGAATTTATCGAGGTATAATTTATATATAAGAAAGTACCCATTTTAGTGCACATTAATGAATCTGAAAAATGGTTACCCATGTAACCACCACCACAATCAAGAAAATTTCTACTCTGACTCTATGTAGCTAATCCCCACCCCTGCCCCAGGCAGATACTTATCTGCATCGTATCACAATTTAGTTTTGCCAGTTTTAGAATATCGCATCAGTGAAATCATATAGTGTATACTCCTTTGTGTCTGGCCCCAGTTGTTCAGCAAAATACTACTGAGATTTATCTATATTGTTGTTTGCTGTAGTTTGTTGCTTTTTATTGCTGATAAGTATCCACTATATACATATCATAACATACTTGTTCTTTTTCCTATTGAGGGACATTTAGGTTGTTTCCAATGTTAGGCTTTTATGAATATAGTATCTATGAATATTCATGGACAGTCAAGTCCTGTATGTGGACATATTTTTCATTTCTCTTGGGTAAATACCTAAGGGTTGAATTACTGAGTCATCTGGTTAATATTTACTTTTATAGCAACTGCCAAACTTCCAAAGAGATTATAGCATTTTAAATTTGCAACAGCAATGTTAAGAGTGTTCCATTACCAAACTTGGGTGTTTTGAAACTGAAACTTCAGCCATTCCTTTGGATGTGTTATGATCTCTCATTGTGTTTTTCTTTCTGTTTCCTTGATGACTAAGGACGTACAGCACTTTTTCATTAGCTTTTGGCCATTTGTTTATCTTTGTTCGTGAAGAGTCTCTTCACATCTTTTGCCTGTTTATGGAAAAGGGAATTGTTTATCTTATTATTCAGTTGTAGTAGCTATTTACATATTCTGGTCACAAATCCTTTGACAAAAATGGATTGTGAGTAGTTTCTCCTGGTCTATGGCTTGTAGGTTTTTTTCTTGGCAAATCTGTCAATGTTTTTGCGGAAGTTTTCTTCATTTCTGGGAAATAGACTTGAATTATTTGCTTTAATGTTTTTCTCTTTCCATTGTGCCTATTTTCTGTTTACAAAACTCAATATACACATGCTAGACCTCTTGGACTAATTCTCCAACATGGTTACATTATCTCTTTCTCTCTTTCATTTTTTTCTGGGGTGGGGGAGTGGGCTTTACTTTTAAAGATATTACCTTAATATTTTCTACCAAATGTGCTTTTGGGTTTTTCATTTAAACTATCCTATTTTTACTTTCCAAGAGTTCTTTCTTGTTTTGTGTTTGTTTCTTTTATGTAGTATTTATTTCCTGTTTCATGGATGTACTATTTTCACTTAATTTTCTGAGTTTTTTTCCTTGAATCAGTTTGGGAAATTTCTGCTTATCTATCTTCACTGATTCTTTCCTCAAAAGTGTTCAGTCAACTGATGAGCCAGTCACAAGCATTCTTCACTTCCATTGAAGTGTTTTTTATTTCTAGCATTTCCTTTTCCTTCTTTCTCAGAGTTTCTATCTCTCTGTTTATATCACCCAGCTGTTCTTGCACACTGACTGTTTTTTGTTTTTTTTTTTTCCATTAGACCCCTTAACATAGTAGTCACAGATTTTTAACATTCCCTGTCTGTAATTCCAACATATGGGTCAGATCTGAGTCTGGTTTTGTGCCTGCTTTGTCTCTTCATACTCTGGACTTTTTTTTTTTTTCTTTTGTTATGTCTTGAAATTTTTATTGTTATTGTTTTATCCAGACAGGTTGTATCAGGTGATAGGAAGTGAGGTAAATAGGCTTTGTGTGAAGATTTGTATTAGTTTGCCCAAAGTTGAGCAGTGTTTATTTTTGTCATGTCTTTAGGTGTTATAAATTTCACATTCTTCTAGTGTCCTTGTTTTTGTGTTTCCTTTTGACTTTGGGCTGTCCTTAGTACTATTCTTCAGAAAGAGTTTGTATCTTGAACTCTTTCAGCTGTAATTCACTGTTATTATACGGTGAACCTCCTTGGTGTAGTGGTAAGGAGTGGAATGGAAGAAGCATTCTATAATCTGGTGATTAAATGTCCATATTTTAGTAGGCCTGTGTGTCTGGGCTCTGACCTTCACAAGTGTTTCTACTGTGGTATGTTGTAGGGAAAGAAACATCGCAAAGTTTAGTAAAGCAAAAAGACAGTTTCATTCAGCGTATACTCGAAGAGGCAAAAATGGGAAGTGGACGAGCATGCTGCCGGAGCCATGTCTGCCCGAGTCTAAGGAAATATTACCGAACAGACAAAAGTGGGAAAATGGACAAGTATGCTGCTAAAGCCATGTCTGTCCAAGTCCAAAGAATATTACAGAATAGGCAAGTGTGGGAAAATGGACAAACATGCTGCCACAGCCATGTCTGCCCAAGTCTGAGGAACATTACAGAGTCATCAGTATATATTAACATTACAAAATGGGCAAAACCATTGAAAGCTTCACCTTTTCACAGATTGGCTAGAAACTGTGATCCTACATTTTGAATTGTCTTTCTCAATAATTGTTGGTAAAGGTTTCAGTAAGGACATTCAAGAGGCTGTTCATTGGTCCAACAAATTTTCTATTCACTAAATGCTAATAGAAAAAGATAAGAGTGGAAAGTCTTTTGTGTTCTGTTTGACTGGCTTATTTGGAAGTTTCCCTAAGAGCTATTTTCCAAAATTTTCCTAGCTATTGTCTTTATATCTCAGGGCCCAGTTAATGTGTCCTTGTGAGTCCTTGTGAGCCCAGCATCATCTGGGTCACATTCTCTGTGCTCAAGGACAGGGAATAATGATTCCAATATTATTTACTTAATCAAGTACAGCTATTTTTTCCTTCTTAGTTAAAACAGGAAGATTAGAAGGGATCTAATGGGAAGAAATCCCTTCCCCAAACTGGAATAAAGCTAAGGTAAAGGCTTTTTCCCCTGGAGAAGAGAGCTTTGTTATGGAGAACACTCTAGGCTTAATTCACAAAGATTATCCTTCCCTTTTCCCTTCCAGAGCCATGAAAGGATCTCCTCAGATTATCACCATAAAAACCTGGAGAGATTTCTAGAATGAATACCTATGAGAGTGAGCCCCTTTTCAAAACTGCAGCTCTCAGGATTTCCTCACTCTCAACCTCCAGCATTTAAGCAATTAAGTTATCCTACCAGTTTATGGGAACCTTGGTGGTGCAGTGGTTAAGAGCTGGGCTCCTAACTAAAAGGTGGGTGATTGGAACCTGCCAGCCACTCTGCAGGAGAAAGATATAGCAGTCAGCTTCAGTAAAGATTTATAGCCTTGGAAACCCTATGGGGCAGTTCTAGTCTTTACATGTTGGGGGCTGAAATCAGAAGTTTCTCAGTTCTTTTAAGTCATTAATCTTTGTCCTTTCTAACTTCCAAAATTCTATTACTATAGTCTCCTTTCCTCTTTATATTGTTCTTCTTGGTGTATTTTTAAAAATATTTTTATTGACATTTCTATTGGGTTTGGAAACCCTGGTGGCATAGTGGTTAAGAGCTGCAACTGCTAACCAAAAGGTCGGCAGTTCATATTCACCAGGCGCTCCTTGGAAACTCTATAGGGCCATTCTACTTTGTCCTATAGGGTCACTATGAGTCGGAATCAACTTGATGGCAATCAGCAATGGGCATTGTGTTTAGTAAGGAAATAGGTTAATACTTACAATGTACCATCAATTATTTAAACTATCTGGAGCCCTGGTGGTGCAGTGGTTAAGAGTGCTAATCAAAAGGTCGGCAGTTAAAATACGCCAGCAGCTCCTTAGAAAACTCTATAGGGCAGTTGTACTCTGTCCTATAGGGTCACTATAAGTCAGAATCGACTCTGTGGCAATGGGTTTGGTTTTTGGTTTATTATATTCTCTTAGAACTCCATAAGATATAATTTCTACAGCTACATCAACATCTATATTAGTTCCTGAATCACTAGTTGTTTTGCTCACTTTTATATCTTCAAGGCCAATATAGTGTTTGGTATATTGTAAATACTCTATACTTATTTATTAAATAAATGGATGAGTAAATGAATGACTAAATCCATGCATAGTCACCTATTTCATTGGAGTTGTACGTATGCAAAGAAGAATCCTCTCTTTAAACCACAGCACCACTGCCTGCTAAGCTGAAAATTCTATTGGGGTTTCATGCTTTTCAGGCTTGAAGCCTTTTCACATATCTAGATTCATGTATTAATGCTGAATTACTCTAGAAGAGATGACAGATAAGCCAATATCATCTAACATTCTAGTGGAAAAATAGCGTGTACCTAAACAAAATTGTATGGAGACTGTCAAAAGTGGCCGAACTCACAGATTTTCCTTGGTAAGATTTTCTTTCTTATAATACTTTAAGAAGAAAAAAAAAGTCTTTAATATTATTATAATATTTAGCTAGAGTAAATGTCATTTCCCATATTACAATTAAATCTGCCTTAAAAAAAAACAAAAACAAAAAACAAACAAGCTGTGTTTCTACTGCAAGAAACCCAAAAGGATCTACATAAATGAAAAAACATACCATGCTCATGGATAGGTGGACTCAACATTGTGAAAATGACAATCCTACCCAAAGCAATTTACAAATACAATGCAATCCCAATCCAAATACCAAAAACATTCTCCAAAGAGATAGAAAAACTAATCATTAACTTTATATGGAAAGGGAAAAAGCCCCAAATAAGTAAAATACTACTAAAGAAGAAAAATAAAGTTGGAGGACTCACACTACCTGACCTCAGAACCTACTATACAGCTACAGTAGTCAAAACAGCCTGGTACTGGTACAAAGACAGATACATTGACCAATGGAACAGAATTGAGAACCCAGATGTAAATCCATCCACCTACAGTCACCTGATCTTCGACAAGGGCCCAAAGTCCATCAAATGGGGAAAAGACAGTCTTTTTTTAACAAATGGTGCTGGCAAAACTGGATATCCATCTGCAAAAAAATGAAACAGGACCCATAACTCATACCATATACGAGACCTAATTCAAAATGGATCAAAGACCTAAATATAAGGCCCAAAAACTATAAAGTTCATAGAAGGAAAAATAGGACCAACTCTACAGGCCCTAATACACAGCATTAACAGGATACAAACCATAACCATCAACACACAAACCCCAGAAGATAAGCTAGATAACTGGGATCTTCTAAAAATCAAATGCCTATGCTCTTCAAAAGACTTCACCAAAAGAGTCAAAAGAGAACCTACAGACTGGGAAAAAATTTTTGGACAGTGCAAGTCAGACAAAGGTCTAATCTCTATAATCTACAAGAAATCCAACACCTCAACAACAAAAAGACAAATAATACTATTAAAAAATGGGCAAAAGAAATGAACAGACACTTCACCAAAGAAGACATTCAAGTGGCCAACAGACCTATGTGGAAATGCTCGCGATCTCTAGCCATTAGAGAAATGCAAATTAAAACCACAGTGAGATACTGTCTCACCCCAGCATTACTGGCACAAATCAACAACACTGGAAATAACAAATGTTGGAGAGGCTGCAGGGAGATCGGAACTCTTATGCACTGCTGGTGGGAATGCAAAATGATACAACCATTTTGGAAAATGATATGACGCTTCCTTAGAAAGCTAGAAATAGAAGTACCATACTATCTAGCAATCCCACTCCTAGGAATATATCCTAGAGAAATAAGAGAAGTCACTCAGATAGACATATATACACCCGTGCTCATGGCAGCATTGTTCACAATAGCAAAAAGATGGAAACAACCTAGATGCCCATCAACAGATGAATGGATAAACAAACTATGGTACATACACACAATGGAGTCCTACGCAACGATAAAGAACAATGATGAATCTGTGAAGCATCTCATAACATGCATGAAACTGGAGGACATTATGCTGAGTGAAGTAAGTCAATCAGAAAAGGGCAAATATTGTATAAAGACCTCTATTGTAAAAACTCATGAAAAAGTTTACACACAAAAAGTAACAATCTTTGTTGGTTACCAGTGATGGGAGGGGTGGGAGGGAACTACTAAACAGGCAATAGATAAGTGGTATCTCTGGTGAAGGGTGAGACAGTACACAATACTGGGGAAACCAGCACAACTTGTACAAGGAAAGGTAATGGAAGCTCCATAGACACATACAAACTCCCTGAGGGACTGGATTTCTAGGTGGAGGGCTGTGGGGACCATGGTCTCTGGGAACATCTAGCTCAGTTAGCATAACACTGTTTAAAAAGACAATGTTCTACATTCTACCTTGGTGAGTAGCGTCTGGGGTCTTAAAATCCTGTGAGCAGCCATCTAAGATACTCCTCTGGTCTCACGCCTTTGGGAGCAAGGGAGAATGATGAGAGTAGGATACAAGGAAAAGATTAGTTGGAAAGCCTAATGGGCCACAGCTACCAAGGCTTCCACCAGACTGAGTTCAGTACAGCTAGATGGTGCCCGGCTACCACCACTGACTGCTCTGACTGGGATCACAACAGAGGGTTCTGGACAGAGCTGGAGAAGGATGTAGAACAAAATTCTAACACACCCAAAAAGACCAGATTTACTGGACTGAAAGAGACTGGAGAAACCCCAAGACTATGGCCCCCAGACACCCTTTTAGCTCAGTGGTGAAGTCACTTCCGAGGCTCACCATTCAGCCGGGTATTGGACAGCCCCATAAAACAAAACGGGACTAATGAGGCACAGCAGTCAGGTACAAGGGCTAGAAGGCAGAAGGGGACAGGAAAGCTGGTGATAGGGAACCCAAGGTTGAGTAAGGACAGTGTTGACATTGTCATAGGGCAACATGTGTACTAACTGTTTAATGAAAAACTATTTTGCTCTGTAAACCTTCATCTAAAGTGAGAATAGCAGCACAACTGGAAAAACGTAATCGATGTCACTGAACTGTGCATGTAGAAATTATTGAAATGGTGTGTCTTTGGCTATGTATATTTTCACCAATAAAAAAAGGTCGAGAAGGGAGAGGGTTGACATGTCGTGTGGTTGTTAACCAATGTTTAATGAGAAACTATTTGTTCTGTAAACCTTCACCTAAAGTAAAATAAAAAATAAAAGAATAAGCTATTAAAAATAAATATTTGGAGGTCAAAAAAAATTAAAATAAACTGTGTTTTATTGTTACCTTTGCTAAAGAATTTCCTTCTACCATGTATTAGTTTAGTTTTGGCATATAAATGGTACTTTTTCTAGGGCTGCTGTATAAAATTGACACAAATGGGTAGCTTAAAACAACAGAACTTTATTGTCTCACAATTTTGGAGGCTAGCAGTCTGAATGCAGAGTGTCAGCAGGGCCATGCTTTCTCCAAAGGCTGTAAGGAAATCTTGTTTGGGGCTTCTGCTAGCCCTAGACATTGCTTGGCTTGAAGCTGCAGCATAAATGTAATCTCTGCCTCAGTCCTCACATGGTATTCTTCCCTTTTCATGTCTGTCTGTGTCTCTTCTGTTCTTTTATAAGGATACCCTTCAGGTTGGATTAGGATCCATCCTACTGCAGTATGACTTCATGTTAGCTAACAATGTCTTAGAAAATCCTATTTCCAAACTAGGTGAAGTTCACAGGTACCAGAGGTTAAGACTTTAGCATATCTTTTTTGGGGACACAATTCATCTTATAAAATTCTTAAGGACTTACATTTTGTAATTAATCAAAAAATTAAATGAATGGGTTTATTTTGCACATTTAGTTTGGGACGCATCTTTACTCTATAGTGCACTAATAATCTCTTGCTCTAGAACAAAGTTGTCAAATTTTTCAGTAAAGAATCAGATAGCACATATTTTTGGTTTCGAGGGCCATATAGTCTCCGTTGCAACTATTCAACTCTAGTAGTGTAAAGCAAAAGTAGCTATAAACACTATGTAAATGAGTGGCCATGACTGTGTGCCAATAAAATCTTATTTACAAAAATGAGAGGTGGCATGTATCTGGCCACAGGCCGTAGTTTGCCAAACTATGCTCTAGAGTCTAGAAATTTTTTTCCTATGCTCTAAAACCTTCTATCCATCTTTCTACTGAAACTTCCCACCAGGATGTCCCATAGCATGTACAAAATGGCACTTGTAATTGCTCACCAAAATAAGTGTTTCCTCATATATTTTCCATTTCAGGAATGACAAAACCATCTACCTATTAACTCACTCTAAAAATACGGTAGTTACTCTTGTCTCACTTTCCCATCCCTCCTGCTCCTACATCTAACCTGCAGCCTAAGTCTTCTACATGTGTTATTTATCCATCACCTCCTTTTTATTCCCACTGGTGTTCCCTTGTTTGAGGTTCTTTATCACCATGACTCAAGTAGACTATTGTGATAATCTGCCTTCAGTATTGCCTTTCTCTAACCCATCATGAATAAAATCACCAGAGTGATATATGTAACTTAAGAAACTGATTATGACGTGCATTGTTTAAAATTCTTCAATACCTATCTAAAGATCTAAGTGAGAGGCCAAAATGTGGATATGACTCTCAGCTCAGTGATTTTATTTAATTTAATTTTGTTAACCATTGGAAGAACTAAGGGCTCATTTATTCCTTGGCCTTACTGAAAAATGTACCCCTTCCTTTTTTTGTTAATATATCTTAAACCAGATTCATTAGTTTCTTATTACTTGTCTGGTCTCTGTCAGCATTAAAATTTGGGATTCTTAATCTACATGATCTAGTGTTGTCTCATAGAACTTTCTGCAAGCATAGAAATGTTTGCAACTGGCACTGTCCAAAATGTCAGCCACTAGCTATATTTAGCTACTGAGTACTTGAAACATGGCTAAGGTGACTTTGAAATTTAATTTTTAATTATATTTAGATAATTTAAAAAGTAGCCAACTGTGGCTAGTGACTGCCTTAGGGGACAGTGCAGAAACAAGCCACATTACCTGGAATACAAAATTGTTAGGTTCTTGCTTAGGTCTCTGGTTTGTTCTCTCAAGTGTATCATCCTGCACCCTACGTGGGTCCCAAATGCAGTGAACAACCTAAACCATTGCTGTCGAATTGATTCTGACTCATAGCAACCTTATAGGACAGAGTAGAACTGCCCCAAAGTGTTTCCAAGGAGCAGCTGGTGGATTTGAACTGCGAACCTTCTGGTTAGCAGCCGAGCTCTTAACCACTATGCATGCTACCAGGGCTCCTCTTAACAACCTGGGGGATCCCAAATCCATCACACTGTTTTATACCTCCTGGTCCATGGTCATGCTTCATTCTCCCAGTCATCACTCAGTGAAATTTACTTAAGTTTAAATTTTCAGCTAAAGTATAACTTCTCTAGAAAGTCTAACTTGTCCCTTATCATTGTACTAACCATTAGAAATAGCCACTAACTCCTTTTTGTTATTCACTCCGTCATGCACTTAGGGCAGACTTTTCTAAAATCAACTATAACATTCAGTTATGCTTTGTGTATATGTTTCTTTGTCCCCATACAAAACAGTGCATTTCTTGAGAATAAAGATACTACACTATTATCTTTAGTACCCAGCACAGTGAGTACTCTACAGATGTTAATAAAGATTTGTTGAATGTGTGAATAAATAAATAGAAAACTGGCATTATGATACTAATCAATTTAAAAACCCGCTAAATGATTTTATAAACGTCTATTGTGAAAAAAACAAACACTAAACAAGAACCATATTATCAGACGCTCTCACAGTTGGATAAGGCTAATACGCCTTTCATCTTAAATGCTAATTTTTTTAAATTAAGGAATAGAAAAATAGGATTTGAAATTCATTGTGACCTTAATAAGGTATGATCCATGTTTCCTTAAATCCCATCCGTATAGCTCAACGACTGTAAGTGTAAGATTGTTGTTGTTGTCTGTAGTGGCCATCAAGCTAATCCCAACTCATTTCGACCCCATGTGTGCAGAGTAGGACTGCTCCATTGGATTTTCAAGGCTATGACCTTTTGGAAGCAGATTACCAGGCCTGTCTGGCAAAGACACTAACCCTTCATCTAGTAGTTGAGTGCTTAGACATTTGTGCCACCCAGGGACTCCAAGTATAAGATTTTCTGAAGAAAATGATACAAGTTGAACTTTAAGAAACTGCATGTCAAATCCAATGCCAAGTGGCCCTGTTACCCCTTACACCCACAACAGACGCTAATTATCATATATGAAAATACAGAGTAGAGGGAAACATATAGCACAAATGCAATTCTTGTTTTCCAAATTTTTACAAGTTTTCAATGAGAGGGCATGCAAATTGATGGGTTAAAACATTTTATAATAGTGGTGTGAACATAATACAAGTAGGTGTTTTTGAAATGGTTAATCCAAGGTTTCCAAATTTCCCCTTATTGCTTTTTTTGTGCGTTGTTATTGTTGTTGTTAGGTTTGAGTCAGTTGCAAACCACTGCCCGATCCTGTGCCATCCTCACAATTGTTGTTATGCTTGAGCCCATTGTTGCAGCCACTGCCTCAATCCATCTCCCTGAGGGTCTTCCTCTTTTTTGATGAATCTCTACTTTACCAAGCATGATGTCCTTCTCCAGGGACTGGTCCTTCTTGATAACATTTCCAAAGTATGTGAGACAAAGTCTCACCATCCTCCTTTTTAAGGAGCATTCTGGCTGTATTTCTTCCAAGACAGATTTGTCATTCTTCTGAAAGTCCATGGTATATTCAATATTCTTCTCTAACACCATAATTCAAATGCATCAATTCTTCTTTGATCTTCCTTATTCATTGTCTAGCTTTTTCTTTTTTTTGTAAGTAACTATTGACAAAATCTGTTGTTCTCTAAAAGAAATTCATTTCTCATAATATTTGTACAGAGTATGGGGCTATAAATCATGAAAATACATAATTTATGTGTATGATGGGATATACTACTGAATACTTTCATTTGCATTAAATCATACCCTGAAGATAACTGTTAATATTACGCAAAGGTGCTTTTCTTTTTTTTTTTTTTAATGACATGGATACATTCCTAGACGAATACTGTGGATAAAAGTTAGAATTCGAAAGTCATTTTTATCCTTAAGAGATAGAACATTTGCTCACAGAAAGTAATTCATCTTATGAGAGTTTCCATCTATGAACAAAATAAATTGCAGTAATGATTAAATACCTCCACCAGGCAGTTAATTTTACTGTTTTAGAAAGTAATTTCTTTAAAGCATGATTCTTTTCACATTCATACTTCTAAAGCACAATCTGTTGGCAGTTACATATCGTGAGACATGGTGAACATTACAAGTGAGGCTTATGTTCCTCAAACACTCAGATTATTTTATCTCATATCTGTTTCCCTACTTTCTTTCCACTATCACAAATATGTGTCCTTTTGTTTTACCTGAGCAACTAGGGGAACATTTTCATATCTAAACAAGATTCCTCAGTCAAACTCTTCACTGGGGAGGTAGGACCTAGAAATGGAATGCTGCTGTAACAAAAATCTAATTCACCTGCCTAAATGGAACACCTTTTGATTTCCCACAAAGGTGTCCTCCACAAAGCCCTTGGTCCATAACAAAAGTGATACTTTTATACTCGTCATAAAGACAACTCATGGCTCCACCAAAAAGAATAGAACTGGGAATTTTCAGATATTTCTAGATAAAATTTTGAAGACTACTTAATTACTAAACTAAAATAAAATCTTATTCTGGAACAAATGTCTCTCAGTGTGCTTCATTTATTTGGATTAATTAAAAACAATCTGAAAAAACTTTCAGAATGGTACTGGAGAACAGTATTCTCTGAAATGGAGCAATAAAAGATATAAAGGACTTGTTGCCAGTAGAGTTAGCAATTAGTTTATGAGAAAATGCACTTTACCTGTATGGATAGAGACTTTATTTACTTAGAAGGAAATCTGTAAATTAAGAATTTTTTTTTTTTTTTTAAAAAGCACAATCATATCGAAATATCTTGAAATACCCATGTGTCTGATCTGGACTGAGGCTTTTTTGGAGTCAGAAGGCCATGTTCAAATTTCAATACTTCAAAAGTAGCTGTAATTTTATGAAAACGGTGTCTTCTATTTACTAATACCACTTCTATTTTTTATTGTATGTGCTCTTCCTTGATGATTACTCAGAATTTTGCAAGCCAATTTGTAAATACATGCATACGAAAATAGTTCATCGCTAATCACATGCACTTACTTTGAGAATTCCCATTTCATGGAGGAGTGTGTTCTAGATGTTTTTTCTTTTTTTTTTTTAATTCTGTTTATTTATTTTTTATTATACATCAGGTGAAGGTTTACAGAACAAATAGTTTCTCATCAAGCAGTAGTACACATATTGTTTTATGACATTGGTTAACAACCCCACAACATGTCAACCCTCTCCCTTCTTGAACTTTTTTTTTTTTTTTGGTGAAAATATACATAGCCAAAGATACACCATTTCAAAAATTTCTACATGCACAGTTCAGTGACGTCAATTACTCTTTTCTAATTGTGCTGCTATTCTTACCTTAGATGAAGGTTTACAGAACAAAATAGTTTCTCATTAAACAGTACACATGTTGCCCTATGACAATGGTTAACAACCTCACTACACATCAACACTGTCCTTAATCAACCATGGGTTCCCTATCAGCAGCTTTCCTGTCCCCTTCTGCCTTCGAGCCCCTGTACCTGGACTGCTGTGCCTCATTAGTCCCGTTTTGTTTTATGGGGCTGTCCAGTCCCAGGCTGAACAGTGAACCTTGGAAGTGAATTCACCACTGAGCTAAAAGGGTGTCTGGGAGCCATATTCTCAGGGTTTCTCCAGTCTCTGTCGGGCCAGTAAATCTGTTCTTTTTTGTGTGTCTTAGAATTTTATTCTACATCCATCACCAGTTCTGGCCAGAACACTCTGCTGTAATCCCGGTCAGAGTAGTCACTGGTGGTAACCGGGCACCATCTAGCTATACTGGACTCAGTCTTGTGGAGGCCTTGGTAGCTGTGGTCCATAAGTCCTTTGGACTAATCTTTTCGTTGTATCCTGTTCTCTTCATTCTCCCTTGTTCCTGAAGGGATGAGACCAGTGGAGTGTCTTAGATGGCTGCTCACAGGATTTTAAGACCCCAGACACTACTCACCAAGGTAGAATGTAGAACATTCTCTTTATAAACTGAGTTATGCTAATTGAGCTAGATGTTCCCCAAGACCATGGTTCCCACAGCCCTCTGCCCAGCAATTCAGTCCCTCAGGGAGTTTGCATGTGTCTGTGGAGCTTCCATGACCTTTCCTTGTACAAGTTGTGCTGGTTTCCCCAGTACTGTGTACTGTCTCATCCTTCACCAGAGATACCACTTATCTATTGCCTGTTTAGTAGTTCCCTCCCACCCCTCCCAACACTGGTAACCAACAAAGATTGTTACTTTTTGTGTGTAAACTTTTCCATGAGTTTTTATAGTAGAGGTCTCATACAATATTTGTCTTTTTCTGATTGACTTACTTCACTCAGCATAATGTCCTCCAGTTTCATCCATGTTATGAGATGCTTCACAAATTCATCATTGTTCTTTCTCTTTGCATAGTAATCCATTGTGTGTATGTACCATAGTTTGTTTATGCATTCATCTGTTGATGGGCATCTAGGTTGTTTCCATCTTTTTGCTATCATGAACAATGCTGCCATGAACATAGGTCTGCATATGTCTATTCGAGTGGGGACTCTTATTTCTCTAGGATATATTCCTAGGAGTGGGATTGCTGGATCGTATGGTATTTCTATTTCTAGCTTTCTGAGGAAGGCCATATCATTTTCCAAAATGGTTGTATCATTTTACATTCCCACCAGCAGTGCATAGAGTTCCAATCTCTCCGCAGCCTCTCCAAAATTTGTTATTTCCAGTGTTTTTGATTCGTGCCAGTAATGCCGCTGTGAGATGATATCTCATTGTGGTTTTAATTTGCATTTCTCTCATGGCTAGTGATCATGAACATTTTCTCATGTGCCTGTTGGCCGTTTGAATGTCTTCTTTGGTGAAGTCTCTGTTCATTTCCTTTGCCCGTTTTTTAATAGGATTGCTTGTCTTTTTGTTGCAGAGGTGTTGGATTTTCTTGTAGATTATTAAGATTAGACCTTTGTCTGAATTGTACTGTCCAAAAATTTTCTCCCAGTCTATAAGTTCTCTTTTTTTTTTACTCTTTTGGTGCAGTCTTTTGAAGAGCATAGGTGTTTGATTTTTAGAAGATCCCAGTTATCTAGCTTATCTTTTGGGGTTTGTGTGTTGATGGTTATGGTTTGTATTCTGTTAAAGCCGTGTATTAGGGCCTGTAGAGTTGGTCCTATTTTTCCTTCTATGAACTTTATAGTTTTTGGGCCTTATATTTAGTTCTTTGATCCATTCTGAATTAGTTTTTGTATATGGCATTAGGTATGGCTCCTCTCTCATTTTTTTTGCAGATGGGTATCCAGTTTTGTCAGCACCATTTATTAAAAAGACTGTCTTTTCTCCATTTGATGGACTTTGAGCCTTTGTCGAAGATGGAGGTGACCATAGATGGATGGAATTACATATGGGTTCTCAATTCTGTTCTATTGGTCAATGTATCTGTCGTTGTACCAGTACCAGGCTGTTTTGACTACCGTAGCTGTATAGTAGGTCCTGAGGTCAACTAGTGTGAGTCCTACAACTTTATTCTTTTTCTTCAGTAGTGCTTTGCTTATTCAGGGCTTCTTCCTTTTCCATATAAAGTTAATGATTACTTTTTTCATCACATTGAAGAAAGTTTTTGGTATTTGGATTGGGGTTGCATTGTATTTGTAAATTGCTTTGGGTAGAATTGTCATTTTCACAATGTTAAGTCTACCAACCCATGAGCATGGTATGTTTTTCCATTTATGTAGATCCTTTTGGGTTTCTTGCAGTAGTGTTTTCTGGTTTTCTTTGTATAGGTCTTTAAAATCCCTGGTTAGATTTATTCCTAAGTATTTTATCTTTTTAGGTGCTATTATAAATGGTATTGTTTTCCTGATTTTCTTTTCATCATTCTCCTTTTTGGTGTATAGGAATCCAACTGATTTTTGAATGTTTATCTTGTATCCTGGTACTCTGCTGAATCTTTCTATTAGTTCCAGTAGATTTCTCATGGAGTCTTTAGGGTTTTCTATGTATAGTATCATATCATCCACAAATAGGGAAGGTTTAACTTCTTCATTACCAATTTGGATGCCCTTTATTTCTTTTTCTTACCTTTTTGCTCTAGCTAGAAATTCTAGCGCAAAGTTAAATAGGAGTGGTGATAAAGGACATCCTTGTCTTGGTCCTGTTCTCAAGGGGAATGTTTTTAGCCTCTCTCCATTAAGAATGAAGTTGGCCATTGGTTTTGCATAGATGTCCATCATTATGTTGAGAAATTTCCCTTCTATACCTATTTTATTGAGAGTTTTTATCAGGAATGGGTGATGGACTTTGTCAAATGCTTTTTCGGTGTCAATTGAGATGATCATGTGATTCTTTTCTTTCCTTTTATTTATGTGGTGGATTACATTGATTGATTTTCTGATGTTGAGCCACCCTTATATACCTGGTATGAATCTACTTGGTCGTGGTGTGTTATTTTTTTGATATGATGCTGAATTCTATTGGCTAGAATTTTGTTGAGAATTTTTGCATCTATATTCAGGAGAGCTATTGGTCTGTAATTTTCTTTTTTTGTGGCATCTTTACCTGGTTTTGGTATCAGAGTTATGCTGCCTTCTTAGAATGAATTTGGAAGTGTTGCTTCCTTTTCTATGCTCTGAAATAGCTTGAGTAGTACTGGTACAATCTCTTCTGTAAATGTTGTGTAGAATTCTCCAGTGAACCCATCTGGGCCAGGGCTTTTTTTTCTGTTGGGAGTTTTTTTTTATTACCTTTTAAATCTCTTCTCTTGTTATGGGTGTGTTCAGATTTTCAACATCACTTTGTTGTAGTTTGGGTAGGTGGTGTGTGTCTAGAAATTTATCCATTTACTCTAGGTTTTCAAATTTGTTGGAGTATAGTTTTTTGTAATATTCTTTCATGATCCTTTTTATTTCAGTTGGATAGTTTGTAATGTCCCCCATTTCATTTCTTATTTGGGTTATTTGTGCCCTCTCCTGTTTTTCCTTTGTCAGTCTGGCCAGTGGTTTATCGATTTTGTTGATTCTTTCAAAGAACCAACTTTTGGTTTTGTTGATTCTTTCTATTGTTTTTCTGTTCTCTATTTCATTTATTTCTGCTATGATCTTTTTTATTTCCTTTCTTCCGGTGGCTGTGGGCTTTTTTTGCTGTTCTCTATTTGTTTGAGTTGTGTAGTTAATGTTTTGATTTTTCCCTTTCTTCTTTTTTGATGTGTGCATCTATTGCTATAAATTGTTCTCTGAGGACTGCCTTTGCTGTGTCCCATAGGTTTTTGTATGATGTGTTTTCATTCTCATTTGATTCTAGGAATTTTTTTATTCCATCTCTGATTTCTTCTATTACTCACTGATGTGCAAGCATGGTAGTATTCAGTGTACATGTAATTGATTTTTTTTTCCTTGCACTTTCTTTTGTTAATTTCTGCCTTGATGGTATTTTCGTCAGACAAGATACTTTGAATTATCTCAAAGTTTCGGATCTTGCTGAGGATTGCTATGTAGCCTAAGATGTGGTCTATTCTGGAGACCGTTCCATGTGCATTGGAAAAGACTGTACTTTGCAGCTGTTGTATGGAGTGTTCTATACATGTCTATGAGGTCAAGTTGACTGATTGTGCCCTTTAGGTCTTCTGTATCTTTGCTGAGTTTCTTCTTAGTTGTTCTGTTCTTTACTGAGAGTGGTGTGTTGAAGTCTCCTACTATTATTGTGGAATTGTCAGCCTCTCTTTTCAGTGGTGTTAGAGTTTGTTTTATGTATTTTGGAGCCCTGTCTTTGGGTGCGTAGAGGTTTATTATCGTTATGTCTTCATGATTGATCATCCCCTTAATCATTATATAGTGTCCTTGGTCTTTTATGTTGGATTTTGTTTTAAAGTGTATTTTATCTGAGATTAGTATTGCCACTCCTCCTCTTTTTTGGTAGTTGTTAGCTTGCTATTTTTTTTTTCCAACCTTTGACTTTTAATAAATTCATGGCTTTTTTTCTAAGGTGTGTCTCTTGTAGACAGCATATTATGGTTCCTGTTTTCTTATCCATTCTGTCATTCTCTGTCTCTTTATAGGTGCATTGAGGCCATTTACATTCAGTGTAATGACTGATAGATGTGAGTTTGTTGCTGTCATTTTGAAGTGCCTTTTTTTGTGGTGCTGACATTTTCTTTGTTCTTCTTACTCTCCTGTGCTGAATTAGTTTTATTTGTGGATTTTTTTTTTCATTTCCTTTGTTTTTATAGGTTTGTTTTTACTGAGACTGTATGTTTTCTCTTCTTTATTTTGATAAGTATGTTTGTTAACTTTCTTTGTGGTTACCATGAAATTTACCCTCATCTTTCTAAGTTTGAAGCAGTCTATTTTTACTTGGTATCGCCTTGCTTTCCTCTCCATTAGAAGGTTTTATACCTACACCATTTATTTCCTCTTTTATTGTTCTGATGTTGTTGTCATTTACAGATTAACTGCTCTGATTCCCTGTTGTATTTCTTTTGTTTTGGAAAGTCCTTAAGAGTTCATTTCCTAGACTAGTATCTGGCTGGTATGATCCTGTGTCCTAGATTCACCCTGTAAGCTCAAGTTGTTTGTTCTCAAATCAAAGAACACCCATTAGTAATTCTTGTAGGTTTGGTTTGGTTTTTACGTAGTCCCTTAATTTCTGTTTATCTGGAATTGTCCTAATTTCACCATCAAATTTGAATGAAAGTTTTTCAGGGTATATTATTCTTGGCTGGCAATTTTTTTCTTTCAAGGTTTTATATTTGTCATCCCATTGCCTTCTTGCCTGCATGGTTTCTGCCGAATAATCTGAGCTTAGTCTTATTGTTAGTCCTCTGTATATGACTTCTTGTTTTTCTCGAGCTGCTCTCAGGATTCTTTGCTTGTCTTTGGTTTTGTCATGTGTGATTATGATAGACCTTGGTCATTTTCTTTTGGGATCTATCCTATATGGAGTTGGTTGAGCTTGTTGGATGGCCAGCTTTTCATCTTTCATGATACTGGGGAAGTTTTCTGTCAGCGGATTTTCAATGATCCTTTCTGTTTTTTCTGATTTCTCTCCCTGTTCTGGGACTCTGATCACTCGAAAATTTTTGCTTTTGAGTGTATCCACATAACTCTCAGGGTCTCTTTATTTTTCTTTGTTCTTTTTTCTGAGTTTTCCTCAAACAGAGTTGTATCCAAGTGTTTATCTTCAATTCCACTGATACTGTCTTCCAGCATTTCAAATATGCTCTTCAGCCCTTCTGTGACACTGTCCATATCTGAAATCTTGTTGTTTATCTTTTGTATTTCTAATTGTTGTTTTCGTATAATTACTAGTTGTGAATTTATTTTGGCATTTTGTTCCTGCATTATTTTCCTGAATTCTTCTATTTTTTGTCTGTATTTTGCATGAATTTGTCTATTTCTTTCTTTCTTTTTGTCTGCTTTTTGATTCAACTCTTGGAGAATTCTGAGTATTAGAGATTTTATTTCCCTATTAGGTAGTTCTATTGCCTTTTATTCTGGAAAGTCATCTGGTGTTTTAGTTCGGACTCCTACTCTAACCATCCTGTCCTGTTTTTGTAAATTTTTTGATATTATCTGCTCTGTTCGGGGCATTCAGTAGTTATTTTTCTCGTTTATTCATTGTAGATTTGTTAGTTTCATCCTTTTTTTTTTTTTTTGACTGTGTCTGATCAAGAAGACTGTGTGTTCTTTGTTGTTTGCTCATCTGTGGACACGATACTTTTTGCTTCCTTTACCAATTGGCAGGGTCACTCACTCAGATATGGTACAGCAGGGAAGGTCTAGCTGAAGAGGAGTTGATGGGATGGGTTGTTTGTGGCACTTACTATAGCCACCAGGGCATGTCAGTAATCTGTGCAGGGCAGGTTCAGGTAGGTTGTGCCTGTGCTGCTTGGTGGTGTAATATTAAGAGCACGGTGCAGGTAAGCAGGATGGAGGTGTGAAATTGTTATGCGTGGAGCTAAGATAGATATGGGAGAGAGGAGAGAGGAACAGGAGCCAAAAACATACAAACAAACAAAAAAGAGTGCTAGGAGAGCTTGCCATTGTAGTGGAGAGATGAGAGACTATGAAATGGAGAAAAACAAAAAGGGGAAAAAGAAAAGAATGAATAAATAAAAATTAGAAAGAAAAAAGAAAAGCAAAGCTCCCAGGGATCCCTCCGGTGTGGCTACTAGTTTGGGGAAGTTGTTCCCAGATGTTGCAGTACAGCCTGGCTAGAAGGCATAGAGGTATTCAGCGCCAGGTATTCAGGGAATAGAAAGAGAAGGAAGGTATATAGAGACGAGAAACTGAGTAATGAAGAAAGACAAAAAAGGAAAGAGAGAGAAAAGAAAACAAAACAACTTTTTTAAAAAATCAAGAAAAGCCCTCAAAAAAACAGAAAAAAAAAACCCTACAAAACCCAAAATGCCCTCAGGGATCGCTCTGTGCATCTGCGCAAGCAGAGGGGGTAGGTCCCAAACCACACTCCACTGCCTGGCCAAAACGGGCTCCCAACTCAAGAAAAGGAAAAGAAAACAAACAAACAATTCAAAGCAAACAAACAAAAGCCCCAGGATCCCACCAGTGTGGCAGTCCAGACTGGGAGCAGTTCCACACTCAAACGGAGCTTCACATCCCCTTTGGAAGAAGCAAAGGTGGCGTATGGAGCCAGGTATTTCAGTGAAAAAGGGGGAGGTGTTGAGAGGTAAGGAAGAAATCAAAAGAAGCAGAAAAAAAGCAGTACCAGCAACCAACAAATGGCACTCAGGGAGATGGCCAGTGAGGGCGGGTGGAATCCATACTGCCGGTGCTTCCTGGCCAGGAGACTGTGGCCGAAGGAAGCAGAGGAGGCTGAGTGGGAGTGAAGAAGGGTGGGGGGTGGGAAAGTGTATATTGCAAGTTACCTGTTGTTTTGTCTCCTGCTGGAAGCTCCATGAAGCTGCTTTCTTGTACCCTCTATTTGCTGGTCTCTGATAGGAGTCCAAGATGGCAGATCCGCACTGCGTTAGCTGATAGGGGACCTCTGCATGAATCTCTCCTCTCTCTCCATTCTCTGTCAGTTTTCTTACTCCATTTGGAGCTTGGCTGAGTTCTTTATCTCTTCATTTGATGTTTTAGGTTTTCAGGACTGCTGTTTTCTCTGTTTGGCTTAGTTTTTCAGTCTTTACTGTGGAGGGACAGCGTGGTACTTCTGCCTAGAGTGCCAGTTTGCTGGAAGTCTAGATGTTTTTGATAAGTTGCTTCTTTGAGAAATACTAGAGGGGAAAGGAAAATTCAGATTCATAAACCACTATCTCAGAACTTCATGTCATGTCTGAGAGAAGAGAGAGTGCTCCGAAGGGCAAAGCCCTTTTACATTCTTTCTAAAATTTAACCTCCAGATATCAAAATGAGACAAAGGTGGTCAGGAATGGGTGAGTGAGTCAATAAAATGGGTTCTGAAGATACAAAATTCTGGGACAAAGTATTGCATGGTGTCTTCCACAGACTGGTTCTTAAGAAGCAATGGAAAATATATAGGACAGATAAACTTCTAAAAACCCATTGTCACTTTAAGGACTACGGTGCACGTGACCCAAATCATGGTGTTCTCAATCTACTCATATGCCTCTGAAAGCTAGACAATGAATAAGGAAAACAGAAGAATTGATGCCTTTGAATTATGGCATTGGCGAAGAATATTGAATATACCATGGACTGCCAAAAGAATGAACAAATCTGTCTTGGAAGAAGTATAGCCAGAATGCCCATTAGAAACAAGGATGGCAAGACCTCATCTCACATACTTTGGACATGTTATGAGGAGGGACCATGGAGCAGGACATCATACTTGGTAGAGGGCCAGCAAAAAAGAGGAAGACCCTCAACAAAATGGATTGACACAGTAGCTGCAACAATGGGCTCAAGTATAACAACGATTGTGAGGATGGCGCAGGACCGGGTAGTGTTTCATTTTGTTGCACATAGGGTCACTGAGTTGGAACCGACTTGATGGTGCCTAACAGCGACAACATACATGGCTATGAAGTGAACACAGGTGATTGATATTATTTACAATTCCCTAATTCTCTCCCACTTAAATTCCATGGCGCTTAGGTCCTCTGGGTGGCATTCGTGCCCTTCCCATGTAAAACTCAAATAAAATCTGATTTCTACAAGTAGAATAGACACATAGTTGTTGTAGTTAGTTTTTTGTTGAGTTGGCTCTGACTCAGAGTGACCTTATGTATAACAGAATGAAATATTGTCCAATCCTCTGCCATCTTCATGATCATTGGTATGTTTGAGTTCATTGTGACTACTGTGTCAATCCATCTCATTGAGAGTTTCCCACATTTTTGCTGACCCTCTACTTTACCTTCC
Source organism: Dugong dugon (assembly GCA_030035585.1). Lineage (NCBI taxonomy): Eukaryota > Metazoa > Chordata > Mammalia > Sirenia > Dugongidae > Dugong > Dugong dugon. Next base: position 52,417,285 of record CM057465.1, read on the forward strand.
ATGAATTCCTTTCCTAGCAATTGGACTTTCCTGATGACGTGTCCAAAGTAAGGACAGCTTATGTCCTAAAGTCCATAACCAACAGACCATTAACCTAAACTATTAATAGACTTTTCTACTAGTTTTTAAAATAGTGTGCAAGCTAGTCTTGGTGTTTGTTTTTTTTTTCAAAAAAATATTTTAATTTTGTGTGAGATTAAAACGTAGAGTTAAAACAGACATGGGACATGATACACTGTTTTGGAGTTCTTTTGTTTTGGAATAATCTGTATTTTTGTAACCAGTTTTTATGACGGAGCCACAGAATGACAGTGTGGTTTAAAATTGTCTATGAAGCCCAATGTGTTCATGAAAAAACATGTTGCAATAATGCTTTTTCTTTGCAATTTTATTCAGTTTATCCAAAAGTGAGTATGTCACTGAGGTAAAAAGTTCACTCTTTCTGGGCTGCTTTCTCCAAAATCTCCTATATTACATTTCTCAAATTTTATCAGTGGCAAATACCCCACATGCCTCAAGGTATCTTTCCTGCCACTCACTCTCAACATCTGGAATTCCTGCTCTCTTATCTTCTAAACCAGCCCTTAGATCTCTAACTTAGATACAATCTCTGTCCTTTTGGAAACTGGGAAACTGTGTGGTATTGGGAACAGAGTGTTGCCTTTGCAGTCTATATTAGTCTTCTATTGCCACTGTATTAAATTACTACAAACTTAGTAGCTTAAAAGAACACAAATATCCTACATTTCTGAAGGTCAGAAATGCAAAATGGGTCTCACTAGGCTCACTATGAATCAGAACTGACTCAATGGTTTCGGCTCTGCTTAGTAAACTAAAGGGTCTGTAAAAAGAGATAGAACCTCAATTAGATGGATTGACATACTGGCTGCAACAATGGGCTCAAACATAGCAATTATTGTGAAGCTAGCCCTGGACTGGACAATGTATTTTTCTGTTATACATAAAACCAAACCAAACCCATTGCCGTTGAGTCAACTCTGACTCATAGCTACCCTATAGGACAAAATAGGACTGTCCCATAGAGTTTCCAAGGAGCAGCTGGTAGACTCGAACTGCCAAACTTTGATTAGCAGCTGAACTTATAAATACTGTGCCACCGGGGCTCCTGTTATACATAAGGTAGCAGTAAATAGAAGCTGACTCAATGACACCTAACAATAGGCTACAATTAAGGTGTTGGCAGTGCTATGTTGCTTACTGGAGACTCTATGGGAGAATTAATTGTCTTGCCTTTTCCAACTTCTGGAGGGTGCCTGCATTCCTTGGCTTGTGACCTCTTCCATTGACAAAGCCAGCAAAGGCCGGTCAAGTCTTTCTCACATCACATTCACACTGACAGTGACTCTTCTGCCTCCTGCTTCTACATTTAAGGACACTTGTGATGACATTGGAATAAGGATAATCTTCCTTTAAGGTCAACTGATGATTGTTGTTGTTGTTAGGTGGTGCAGTGCAATGGGGTTCTCTTATATATGGCCTTTCTAGCCTTGGGTTTTTCATTCTACCAAAAATAATTGGTTGGGCCACAGCTTGCCTTATGATCGAGGTATTTGACACACTTGAAGGGATTGGTCAGTTTACTATGCAAGTAGGGTGCATAAAACCAGCCAGTAAGGATTAAGTGACCTTTCAGAAATTGGTCAGTTTGTGGCCTAGCTGGGAGGACCATGCATTAAAATTGAATATAAGGGCCAATCCCACAGAAGTTAAGAGGGAACTTCACTACCATCAAGAAGTGTTTGGAGTGGAGTGCATCCTTTGGACCCAGGGGCCTTTTGCTGAGAACCTCCTAGACCCAGAAGAGAAAGCTATAAAACTGAAGGTGGTGTAAGATGCAGAGAAACAGTGGCAGCAGTATGAGAGGCCTAGAGGAGACCAGTGGCATGAAACCCAGAAGTGAGGTCCAGTTGCAGAGGCAGTTGTGACAGCAGAAGCCTGCTGCTAGCAGCCAAGTGGGCTGCTACACTAGCCATGGGTTGGACAAGTTAGCAGCGAAGAACCCAACAGTGGGGAGAAAAAGTCAGAGAAAGGTGTATGCATGGCAGAGAGAAGGGCCTGCGTGCAGACATAGCCAAGAAGGAACTGACAGCCATCCTGGTTGGAAGCTATTCTGACTGACAAAGTTGATAGTCTCATTAGTTATATCTTATTACTTCCAGGTTGCTCCTGATCCCTAGTTGTAGCCTATTACTTCCCTAATAAACCACAAAACTGTGAGTATGGTCTTTAAGTTCTGTGTGGCCACTGCAATTATTGAACCCAGAAAAGAAGTAGAGAGGATAATATCCAGTGTCAGAAACGGTGACAAAGTCAGAGTGGAGGTATTCCTGACCTCCACCTCACAGGAACCAGATTCTTATCCCCGCTCATGGATCTAGACAGCTTCTGATGCTACATTACAGACATACTCGAATTGGCTCTGACTCACAGAGACCTTACGTATAAAAGAATGAAACATTTCCCAGACCTGTGTCATCCTCACAATCATTGCTATGTTTGAGCTCATTAGTGCAGCCACTGTGTCAATCCACATCACTGAGGTTCTCCCTCTTTTTGTTGATTCTCTACCTTACCAATGTGATGTCTTTTTCCAGAGATTGGTCCCTTCTGATGACCTGTCCAAAGTAAGCAAGAGAAAGTGTCGCCATCCTCATTTCTAAGGAGCATTCTGGCTGTTTTTCTTCAAGATTGATTTGTTCATTCTTCTGGTAGTCCATTGTATATTCAGTGTTCTTCAACAGTACTACAATTTGAATGTGTAAATTCTTCTTTGATCTTTTTTCATTGACCAGCTTTCACACGCACATGGGGTGATTAAAAAATACTATGGCTTGGGTAAAGTGCATCTAAGTTATCAAACTGACAACTTTGCTTTTTAAGATTGTAAAAAGGTCTTTTGCCACAGATTTTGCCAATGTAATATGTAGGTTTTTTTTTTTTTTCTTTTTTAAAACTTTATTGTGATTTAGGTGAAAGTTTACAGTGCAAAGTAGCTTCTCATTCAAAAATTTATACCCAAATTATTTGGTGACATTGGTTGCAATCTCCACATTGTGTCAGCACTCTCCCTCTTTCCTCTTCCACTCTGGGCTCCCTGTGTTCATTTGTCCAGTTTTCCTGTCACTTCCTGCCTTCTCGTTTCAGTTTTGGGGCAGGTGTTTAATTTGACTGCTGCTTCCATGGGCATTGATTGTTGATCCAATAGAATGGAATCCTCGACAATTTCAATTTCTTCATCATTTGTCATGATGTTGCTTATAGGCTCAGTTGTGAGGATTTTCATTTTCTTTACACTCAAGTGTAATCCACACTGAAGGCTGTAGTTTTTGACCTTCATCAGCAAGTGCTTCGGGTCAACTGATTAGCAACCTTAATTTCATCTCCTACCTTAATTCCCTTTTTCCATGTAAAATAATATATTCACAGTTTCCAGAGATAGAATGAGGACATTTTGGGGAAGAGGAAGGTCATTATTCTGCCTACCACAGAGTTTGACAGAGATTTGAATGCTTGCTTTCTTAATGCTTAGACATGTCACATGATCTCTCAAAAACTTAGTTTCCTGAATGGAAAAATCAGGACATGTGTGCCTTGTATCAGTGATAAATACCATTTACTTAACACTTATTATGTGCCTGGCATTGTGCTAAGGATTTTACGTGACGTATTTATTTATTGAACTCAAATAAACATACAACCATATTAAGAAATTGAGTGTTTTCTCTGACAACTGAGCCATATGTAGAATTTCCCAGCCCCTTTTTCTAATCAGAAAACTTTCCCAAAGCCTTTTGTTAGAAAGAAACACTTATTCTGTGGCCCATGCCTTTCCAAGTAGAGAAAACTCTACCAGAATAGCACTCTTGGCCTTTGTCCTTTCTCACTTCTCCTCAACAAAGGGGAGTGAGCTACTTGAATAGCAGGTGTTGCTTGAATTAGATGGAACTAAATTTTTATAAGTTCATAAGCATTGTAGAGTCATATATTCTTTTTCCTTCCATTTATCCCAGAGCTGAGGGAGGCACCAATCCTTGGTAAGTGCCCTCTGCAGACCCCATATTTCCTCTGGATGAATTATCCCATTGTCCAAAGTGAGAATGGGAGTGGATGTAAAGAACAGAGAGCATTAACAAACCCAGTTAGCCATTCACCTAAGCCAAATCTTCAAATCTAGCTTTTACTGTTAATTAAGCTGAAATGTTGATCCCATCACTTTATCTTTGGTTTCATTTGCAACCTCTATAAATCCAACACCCCTTCTATACAGAAATTCTGAATATAGTCATCAGTCTCCAGAGAGACTCAAACACAGGCCTACCACCAAAGACCATATTCCTAACTGATAATCATTTTTGCCCTCATTCTAGAAATGTTTTAAGGAGTGAATAATTTTGAGTCAATATCTCATAGAGAATAGATATTCAACAACTGTCAATCCCCTCCTACTGTCCTAAGGGGAGGGGGTAATAACATATACAAGAGATTTTAAACATATTAATGCAAGGTACTTGTCAGATTAACCAGCTCTCAATATGAAGAAGAAAACAATTTCAAAAGGTGGAATTTTTGCTCATTCACTCATTGGTTCCTTCTTTCATACATTCATTTAGTTTTACTTCTTAGAGAAAATACAAGGCAAAATGGGTGAAGACTAAATTTGGTGATGAGCACAGCATTCGTTTTTTAAAATGAACAACAGAGTAGTAACAATGGAAACCAATTGAGTTCCTGTAACTCCCAGACTTAATGTTTCCTTTTTTATTTCTGATGTAGTTTAACATAACCCAAACAGATTAAACTCCTTGTAACTTACAGAAAATAACACAAATTCAACTTTGTAGCCATAATTTTTACTTTTATTATCCCCAACATGAATGTGTCCATATATCTTCCAACAGTAACATAGTTTGGTGTAACCCTAACAGACAATGTCTGAAGATTACGTACCTTATAGAAGTGAGTAGACAAGGATACGACAAAATTTTCCTTGATTAAAAAAAAAGTGTACAAATATACTTAATAGTATCGTTAGGATTTCCTGGAAAAGCTAACTACCAACACTAGGAGCCCTGGTGGAACAGTGGTTAAGAGCTACAGTGAGCTAAGGCTGCTAACCAAAAAGGTCTGCAGTTTGAATCCACCAGCTGCTCCTTGGAAACCCTATGGGTCAGTTCTAGTCTGTCCTATAGTGTCAGTATGAGTTGAAATCGACTCGACGGCAATGTGTAACACTAACTGCGTAATAGTCACATTTTCTTTCTTACTGTTGCTCAGTTTTACAGATCAGGAGATAATTCCTCAGGACATCAAAATGCAGGGTGAGATCAGCCTGCCTCTGAGGGATTAGTCTGCACAACTATTGGCATTTTTGAGGAAAAACAGTGACAGATGTTGTATCATTTACTCTTGTTGTTAGGTAGATTTATATAGGCATTGCCTTACGACGTAATTAATGTTAAAATCAGAATTGCTACATATAGAATATAAACTCTTAGTTTAAGAAGTAGAAATACCTGCTGTATGATCTTATGCCATAATATTTAGATATAATGTGGAAGTTTTACCCTTTGGAAAAAATAATTCAGAAAGTCAGTCTTGGTTTGATTTTCTCAGTACATTTTTTCTAAGATCATTTATATGGAGTTTTCTTTGATATTTGCTTGAGGGTGTTATGATTTTCAATGCAGGATCATATAATAATTAAAAGGTTTGGCTCTTGAATTGGAAAATCTGAGATTGAGTCCCAGTTCGTTCATATAAGTCGTGTGACTTTGGGGAGTCATTCAACTTCTCTAAGTGTCAGAATATTTATCTGTAAATAAGAGCAACTGGCATACCAGCCTCAGAGAGTTGTTATAAGCATTTATGAGAAGAATCATTTTCATTTCTTAACATAACATCTAGCATATAATAATACTTATTAACTCTCATTATTACATTGTATTAGTTAAGGTCTAAGCAGAAACATAGAGCATAACCAAAATATTGAATTGAAAACACTTTAATTAAGGGCTGTATAAAGTTGGGAGTCCCTGGGTGGTGAAAATGGTTAAGATCTTGGCTGGTAACCAAAAGGATGGAGTTCACTCAGAGGTACCTCAGAAGAAAGGCCTGGCTATCTGCTTCTGAAAAATCAGCCATTGAAAACCCTGTGGAGCCCAGTTCCACTTTGACACGCATGTGGTTGCTATGAGTTGGAATCAATTCCACAACAATAGTTTTTTTTTTTTTTTTTGTTTGTTTTGTTTTTAATACAAAGGCATGGTAAGGGGTTTAAGAAACCAACAAGAAATTGTTGAGCACCTAAGGACCAGCAACTGTGGCAAACAATCACCATTTCTAGAGGGGAAAGGAAAAGGACTGGTGTTATCAGAATTCAGAAGAAGCTGTAGTCTTGGGAGAGGGACCACCGAATAATTGCTGTGGCACATACAGAGGAACACAGCCACTGAAACAGTAACAGATGGTGGGGTGGGGGTGCGTGAAGGAACTAATTTTCCTCCTGCCCTCCAAACGTGTCCCAGTACATCCTATTTGTCAAACCCGATGGAAACCAGAGACTAAGGAAGCACTATAATGAACTCCGTAGAGGTCAGTCCTTCAGAGCACAAGACAGGACAGAGATGGATATACAACTATCAGTAGGGGCAAATAGAGAATATCCAGCACATAATTATGCTTAGCAATTTCCTCCTCAGGTCCCTGTTTTCTTCTCATGCATGAATTGTGACAGTCTGTGCCTCCCTGCGAGGTGAACATTTGTTCTGTCCTGTCCAGGATACAACTATCATCTCCATCCAGGCCCACTGTTCTGGACTCCAGGTTGCTTCTTTCAGCCATATTGAATTCTTTTTTGAAATCAAGGGTCTTGAGGTCCATAAAACTCCTCTGTACTGGAAATCTCTTAGTCTGGTCTGTTAGTGGAAAACATTGCCAAGAATGCTTTCATTTGAAGACAAGAAATAGGCCCCAGTTGTGCAGTTCTGTTGGGTCACTGCCAATAACAGAGACTTGGAGGAGAGCAGCCAGATTGTCACCACCGTTTCTCCTCCATATTCTCTCCTAAAGACACATTTGGGGGAAGGGCACCAGTAACATTTAATCTCTTTCTGAGAACTTAATAGAAAGCTCTGAATAGGAGAGAGTGGATTTATTTAACATAAGGTACTTGTCAATAGTTGTCCTCCACATCAATATATTTAATTTAGAAACTCCCTTTTCATGTGAAATGGTTGGTACTTTTAAATTGTTTAATCCCCAAAAATATTTCAGAGAGAATAAAATATTGGCTTGATACTTGACTAAATCAAAGCACGTTTTCATAATTTTTTGTATTGCTTTAGAAGAAGCTACGTATACTTTAAAGCAGAAGATTGAGGTAAATTCCTACTCCGCCACTCACTAGTTCAGAGAGCCCACTTAACCTCGCTGAGTTTCTATGCTTTTATCCATGACATTGGGGCATTATTACTTGCCCTGCCTATATAGCAGTCACTGTAATGATGGAATCACATAAAAGATATGAGAATTTTAGGTAAATGATAATACTTTGGGTAAAAGAGGTTTTTAGATTAATTTAGACCTGAAAATGATTTCAGTATACACATTTTTTTGGGAAATACTCTTTTTTTTTTCTTTTTCTTTTTGGCAGCAAAAGCCCTGCTGTCCTTAATTCACGTAAGGTCTGGGTTTTGATCATGAGTTAAGTATGGGCTGTCTTGGAGTCTTTGAACAAGTCACTTAACACTAAACAGATACTAGGTACTTTGATAGGGGTATCATTTAAAAGCTTATTGAATAAAAGATATTTAAATTATATCTTTTTTTCATTTTTAGCACTAATTGGACAAAGTTATTTATGACTGTAATCGTATTTCAATATTAAATTTTTGAGACCTGGTTGGTTTTATAGTTCTTTGCTAACTTAATAAAAAAAACTTTTGTTTCAAATATTTTGATTGATAATGATTAATGCTGTATACTGTTAGTGAAACTTTTTTTTGTTTTGTTTTGTTTTACCGTCACCATAGAAAAATAATGATATAATATACCAGGTGGAAATCCATTTACTCTTTAGGGGTCAGGAATGCAAATAAAATAGCTATGTAATAATATACTCCAGCTCTGCTTTGGCTTAGCAGAAGCTCAGTTGTGAAGTGACATCTGAAAGATTTTTCACATTTTTTAGCTAAATTTTCATGCCCAGATACACAAACTGCCAAATTACAAATATTTATCCAGATGCTAAATTTTAAAAGAAAGGTTTCTGGGATTACTACCCCTACTCCCCAAAAGAAAACAATCTGACAACCTAAAGAACTATTAATTTAATCTAAAAAAATAATAATTTTTTTTTTACCCTCCTCTAAGAGTTTATCTTCATTTCTTTAAATGAAATACGTACACCAAAAGTTGCTGACAGCAGATGAGTGTGAGCCTGTTTGTGCATGCATGTGTGTGCATGTGCGTGTGTGTGGGGTGTGTGTGTTTAAAGTATGGACCATTATTGAGAATATCTGAAAGCACTTAGAAAATGTACAGCTACATTTTCACTGCCTGTTCTAAAATTTTCATGTTTGGTGAGTCAGTGCTAGTGATTTTTTTCACACTGTTGAACCAGTCACTGACGGAGTGAAGAGAAGTATGAATGAACTACTAGCCAAGTGAGTTGATTTCAAGTCTAGATTCTTCCATGCGCTTGCTTTGCTGCCATGGGATAGTCATTAATCTTTTATGACTTCAGTTTCTTAAATGTACAATGACATATTAGATTAGAGAATACCCAAATTCCCTCAGAATTCTGAAATGGATTTCAATTTACATACCTAATTTTATGTAAATCCTAGGCTTTTATGTACCAAGGATCCCTGGGTGGTGCAAATGGTTAACGCACTTGACTGCTAATCGAATGTTTGAGGTTTGAATCCACCCAGAGTCAACTTGGAAGAAAGGCCTGGAGATCTACTTCTGAAAAATTAGCTATAGAAAATTCAATACAGTATAGCTCTACTCTGACTCACATGGGGTTGCCATGAGTCAGACTCCACTCCATGGTAACTGTTTTTCAAATAAACTTGTTGCCCTCGAGTTGATTCCGACTCAGAGGGACCCTATAGGACAGAATAGAACTGCCCCATAGGGTTTCCAAGGAGCAGCTGCTGGAGTCAAACTGCCAGCCTTTTTGGTTAGCAACCGTAGCTCTTAAGCATTGTGCCAACAATATGTATCTATAAATATTCTCTGAATAAATGTTTTTATTTTCAGAATTCATATAAAGTTAGTCAAAACAGTATCTGAGTTTAAATAGTTAAATAAACCATCAATTAACTTACGCTTCATACCACAAGAATTCTGGTTTATACAGAATAAATGCATTTGGATGTATAACCAATAGTGTTGTTTTATATCTTTCACTATCTAATAATTATATATAAGATATTCCATATACCTGGAAAATTGTGTTTTTGCATAAAATCTTTTGGAACATGGTTATCTGCATATGATAATATTTATTAAATTTCTTGTATGTTTATATTACTATGAGCTATGTATACAATTGATGAGTCTAAGGAATTTCTCAATTTTAGGATAATCACAAATCATGACGACTTTATTTAATCCCAGTACTTGGCCACCCTTTGATATGGATGTTTTCTCAGGATCAGACATGTTTTAGTGAGATCCAAGAAATATAACACTTAGGATCTGTCTTAGTCATCTAGTGCTGCTATAACAGAAATACCACAAGTGGATGACTTTAACAAAGAGAAATTTATTTTCTCATGGTCTAGGAGGCCAGAAATCTGAATTCAGGGTGCCAGCTCCAGTGGAAGGTTTTCTCTGTCGGCTCTGGGGGAAGGTCCTTGTCATCAATCTTCCCTGGGAGAGGAGCTTCTCAGCACAGGGACACTGAGTCCAAAGGATGCACTATTCTCCTGGCTCTTGTTTTTTGGTTGTATGAGGTCTCCTTGTCTCTGTGCTCACTTCTCTCTTTTATATCGCAAAAGAGATTGATTTAAGATACAACCTAATCTTGCAGATTGAGTCTTGACTTATTAACATAACTGCCTCTAATCTTACCTCCTTAACATCACAGAGGTAGGATTTACAACACATAGGAAAATCACATCAGATGACAAAATGGTGGACAATCACACACTACTGGGAATTACAGCTTAGCCAAATTGACGCACATTTTGGGGGGATACAATTGAATCCATAACAGGATCTCATTTCATAATGTATTAAGTTTTCAGGTCCAAAATCTAAACTCTTGAGCATGATGTCTTTTTTTCATATAGCTCCTGATTTCCCCCACTAACTTCACTTATTCCCACTCTTCCTCATATGCAAGGCACCAGATAGAAACACATACTTGAGAATTTCCACATACACTCTGTTGTCTTTCGTCTCTACATTCTGGAAACCAGCACTACATAGTGGATCTGGGTGTGGCTCCTTGAGTCAAATTGCCATAGTTCGGTTCTCAACTCTGCCATTTCTTTGCTTTTGAAATTAGGTAGGTAATTTAACTTTCCATATCCTTATTTTCTCTGTTTTTTAAAAAAGTTCTTAGTAGAATTGTAGAAATTAAATGAGACAATATCTGCAAAGCTTTTAGCACAGCAGAAAGATAGCAAACAATACATTTTAACAAGAATTATTATCATTAATAGTGTAGACTTTTTTCTTTTGATTGACTTCTCCCCTTTCTCTGCCTCATTAACTCATATTCATCTACTCAAAAAAACAACAACAACAAAAACAATTCAGGTATCATCTTCTCCAAGAAATCTTCTTTGGTAACCATTTGCTCCTCCCTAGCCCCTTACCAACTAAGAGGCTGAATTAATTGTTCTTGCTAGGTGTATCTTTCTCCTTTACTTTATTCTAAAACTCATCATACTATATAATTTGTTTATGTCTGTCACTAATGTGCAAATTCCTCGAGGTTACAGACTCTGTGCTGCTTCTCTTATTGCCAGCATGTGCTAGCACTGGGCTAATAAGTAGATCAGTTAGTTAGAAATCCTTCAGTTTCAGTAACAGAAACCTTGACTCAAACTCAGGTTTAAACAGCAGAGGAACTTAATGGAGTAAGAAATTGAAAACCAGAGATATATTTGACTTTAGGTAAAGTGAGACCCAAGGGCTCAAAAATATCACAAAAGACTCAGTTCTTTTTCATATCTCCTTGGTACCTGTGACAGTCAACTTGACTAGGCTATTGTACCCAGTTATAAGGTCAAGCACTAGTCTAGATGTAACTGTGAATTATTTACATATGATTAGCATTTAAATCAGTTGGCCTGAAGTAAAACAGGTTATTCTCTAATAATCCATTAACTAATCAGTTGAAGTCTTTCAGAGCAAAACTCGTTGTTTCATGAGGGAAGAGTCTGCCTCTAGACTATAAATATATATTCTGCCAGAATTCCTCTCTTTATCCCATCACCTGAAGTACCAATTTTTGGACAAGAGATTGATGGAATTTTCAGCCTGTTGTCTGACCTACAATTTTGGACTTGCCAGCCCACACAATTGCACAATTTTATGAGTCAACTCCTCTAACTCTTTCTCTCTCTCTCTGTCTGCTTCTGTTTCTCTAGAGAACCCTAACAAAGATAGAGTTTGGTACCAGAGAGCGGAGATACTGCTGTAACAAATACCTAAAAATGAAAAAATGGTTTGGAATTGGGTAATGGGTAAAGGCTAGAAAAGTTTTGAGGCATTTGATACTAAAAACCTAGATTTCCTTTAAGAGTCTGTTGGTGGAATTATGGATTTAACAGGTGTCTCTGGTGAAGGCTCAGAAAGAGGTGAGAAGAGATGCAGGAAATGCTTCTGTCATCACAAACAGATGTTACTAGAAATGTGGATGTTAAATGAGCTTTTGCTGAGGCCTGAAAAAAAAGTGATAATCATGTTATTTGATACTGAAGGAAATGTGATACTTTTTATAAAATGGCAAAGAATTATATCTAAATTATGTCTGGAAGTTTTGTAAAAAGTAGAACTTGTAAGTGATAAACTTGGATATTTAGCTGAGAAGAATTCTAAACAAGATCTTGAGGGGTAGTCTGGTTTCTTCTTGCTTCTTAGAGTAAAATGTGGGAGGAAAGAGATATATTGAAGAGTGAACTATTAAGCAAAAAGCAACCAGAAGCTGAAAGAGACAAGGAAAAATCTTCTTCTAGAGCCTATAGAGAAGGAGTATAGCCCTGCTGACACCCTAAATTTGGACTTAAGGTTTCCAAATCTATGAGAACTTGTAAGTGATAAACTTGGATATTTAGCTGAGAATAATTCTAAACAAGATCTTGAGGGGTAGTCTGGTTTCTTCTTGCTTCTTATAGTAAAATGTGGGAGGAAAGAGATATATTGAAGAGTGAACTATTAAGCAAAAAGCAACCAGAAGCTGAAAGAGACAAGGAAAAATCTTCTTCTAGAGCCTATAGAGAGGGAGTATAGCCCTGCTGACACCCTAAATTTGGACTTAAAGTTTCCAAATCTATGAGAAAATAACACCTATGTTGTGCTATTTTATTATGGAAGCCCTAGAAAATTAATACAGCATCTTTCACAGTGCTGATTCAACCTAGGAATATTTCTCTTGGAGTTACAAAATGGATGCCAGCATTTGCTAGTGGTCATAAGGCTTCTCATTTATAGTGAGCAGAGATAAAAACATTCTTCCACGGAGTTCTCTTGCCAGAAAAGAAGCTTCTTTTTTAAAAGCTTTCAGAAAAACATCTCCTCCCATAACACTGAGTCATGCACTTATGGTAAGTGACTTATCCTCCCATCAATCACTGTGGCCAGGGTTATGGGTTGTGCCTGTTGGCTTGGATGAATTAGGTCATACCTGAAGTTTGGCTTGGGCTATCTTCCCCTCAATCACATGAACTGAATGGCAAGGAAGAAACTAGAATAAAAATAGGGTTACTGTTACTAAGGAAAAGGAGAAAGGGATGTGGTAATTTCAAAAACAATACCCTCCCTTTTCAAGGCACAAAACTTGATCAGAAAATATCTTGTGATCTTGAATGCCATGGCATCTATGATATTATATGATGTCTCTAAACATGATTTCCCCCTATTTATACTTCTTTGAAATGAAATTCAAATGTTGTGTATAAGAACTAGCCTTTGATATGTACATTGGGCCTCATGAGAGCATATTCATGGTTTATTTTGTTCACTACTGAATCCCTAGGTCATAGAACAGTGTCTGATATATAGTAGACACACAATAAATATTTGCTTAATTTATTCATTTAACTGATTTGTATTTCTGAAGTTCAGAATTTACTGACAGAGAGATCACAAATGTAGAAATTGGGGTTAAAAAAATCACTTGTGTTCTTACTAGATCAGTAGGATGTCTAAAATCTCTGTGTTAATGACTACTTGGCATGGCAATACAAAACAGGAATGAAATAAAGACCACGTAGTTACAAAGACCTTGTTCAAACCATATGAGCAGCTGCATGATAGGATGACTAATTCAGGAATTAGAAGCAGTGAGGCAAAGACTTTAGACTTTCATGCTGGGAGAGAGCAGGGTTAACGCATTACAAGCCATTCTCAGCACAGCAATCCGAGTGGTCTGTTAAAATCTATGGCACATCATATCACTCCTCTGCACAAAACTTCACAATTGCTCCTCACTTCTCTTAAAAATAAGTAAATAAATAAAACCATAAAAGACCTATGAGGCCTGCAGGAACATCCCTTACCCACCACCATTACCACCAATATAACCTCTCTATCGTCATCTCCCACTACTCCTTCCCACCCTCACGCCTTTCCCTCCATAGTGACCCCTTGTTGTTGCTCAAACAAGCCTGGTATTCTCCTGCTTTAGGGCCTTTGCTCTGGGAATTCCATTTGCCTGGAAGATTCTTCCCTTAAATATCTCAAATCTTTGCTCAGTTGTCACTTCTCCATGAGACTTAACATACTACAATCTGTGCTTCCCTTTCACCATTACCCTCATCCCCCTTTCCTTGCTCTGCCTTCACTTTTTTCATAGAACTTATCACCTTACCACATACTGTATACTTTATTTTTATCATTACTCATTTTCTATCAAAATGTAAGGTCCATGAAGGAAATAATTACTATTTTGTTCACTGATTTATTATAAGTGCATATAACAGTGCTTGACATGAGATAGAGTCTCAATACATATTGAGTGAATGAGCTTACACTGTATTAACCATTTACTCATATCAGTAATTCAAACTTGTCACAGATAGAACAGTAACCCAAGAAAGGAAATTGAGTCACACAAAATCTTTCTTTCTTTTCTACATACTGACTACTATTTATCTAGGTCCCTTGTTAAAAACATTCCTGACAAAAAAAATTAATCTTGAGCATATTTAATGCTCTAATATTTAATACTTTGGTATTTTTGCTTCATTTTAATGAAACTCAACTGTCAAATGGGAGTAAGCAATGATATAATAAGCATAATTTTTTAGTTCATAGCTGTGATTTTCTGAACATTTGCCCAAGTTTCAGGGATATAAATAATTTTGAGTAAAAGCTCAAATATATGCTTTATTGTGTCACTATTATGATTGAAACATGAGTTTTCCCCCATAGGATCCCACTAAATAGTAAGGATTATATATTAGACCGCAGAAGGACACGTCTTTTTCTGAAGAAGATAAATTTCTGTTATAAAAAAATGTGATTCTACATTTAAACTCACCCCCCCAAAAAAGCCCAAGTCTATAAATAACCCCAGCTTTAGTAGAATCTTACAGAATTGTATAGAAACTAATGCCTACATAAGAGGGATAACTTCTCTGCTTGACTACTTGGTGCTTTTTTTCTCTCTCTTTTTTACTGATTGGAGTCTTTCCCTCTAAACCTTACTGGTGCCAGCAAGATCCCCTTACTCGTACAACAGTCAACCATTCACATGGATGGTTATCATTTAGTCCTGTTTTGCTCTGTAGAGCTCTGTTCCTTGAAGACTTGTATTTCTTTTTAGATTTCTTGCTTCATTTATATCTGTTTGCCATATGTTGAAAGAAAAAAGAATAAAGGATGAAGTCTCCCATGTCATAACTTTAAATAGCTTAGATAGCTTGATTTTCTTAAGTCTGGACCACAAATCTCACCTGGGTCAGGCTATCTGCCAGCCTCTCATCTTCCCGATGACATTCACATCTCTCAGAAATCTCTCAGTTGAATTCATGTAAGCTTTGATCTTCAAAATCAGAAATTTTTACTTGTCTGATGACACTCCTCCATTTAATTTTTCCTCTCTTTAATCAACCAAAAGTTTCTTTTTCCTTTTTTTCTTATATAATGTGTCCCTTCTCTTATTCAATCATTTCCATTAATATTTCTAGTCCCCACCATGTGCCAGGCTCATCACAGATCTGTCAGTTTGTCATACTGTGATGACTTGTGTGTTACTATGATGCTAGAAGCTATGCCACCAGTATTTAAAGTATCAACAGAGTAACCCATAGTGGACAGGTTTCAGTGGAGCTTCCAGACTAAGACAGACTAGAAATATAGGTCTGGTGATCTACTTATAAAAATTAGCCAGTGAAAACTCAATGGATCACAGAATATTGTCTGAGTCTTCCACTTGCTTGCTTTGGGGTGTTATCAGAAGAGAATGATCTCTAAAGAAGGATGTCATGTTTGGTAAAGTGGAAGGCCAGTGAAAATGAGAGAAACTCTCAATGTGACTAATTGGCACAATGGACTCAAACATATCAACAATCATGAAAATGGCACAGGACCATGCAATATTTCATTCTGTTATACACGTGGTTGCCATGAGTTGGCACTGACTCAAAGGCAACTAAAACAACATATGCCAGGCACTGTGCTATTGTCATGATTTGAATTATGTCCCCCCAAAAATGTGTGTATCAATTTGGCCAGGCCATGATTCCTGGTATTGTGTGGTTTTCCCATGTGTTGTAAATCCTGCCTGTATGATGTTAATCAGGGAAGAGGGGTGGCAGTTGTGATAGTGAGGCAGGACTCAATCTACAAGATTGGATTGTGTCCTGAGGCAATCTCTAGAGATACAAAAGAGAGAAATGAGCAGAGAGACAGGGGGCCCTCATACCATCAAGAAAGCAGTGCCAGTGCCCTTTGGACTTGGGTCCCCGCACAGAGAAACTCCTAGTCCTGGGGAACACTGAAGAGAAGAAGTCTGACAGAGAGAAAAAGCCTTCCCCTGGAGCTGATGCCCTGAATTTGGACTTTTAACCTACTTTAACTATGAGGATATAAACTTCTGTTCATTAAAACCATCCACTTATGGTATTTCTGTTGTAGCAGCACTAGATGACTAAGACAGCTATAGAAAGGAAATACAGTGTTGAATAAGATAGATAAGTTCTCTGCCCTGACTGAACTTACCAGACATGGAAGACTGTTATTTTTCACCCCTCTCCCCATTGAATATATCTGTCTGTATTCAAGCTCTTTTATAGTCCTTCTCCTTGAATCTTTTTCACCTGAGAAATTGCAGCATGAGATGCAGTTTTTCCCACTAACTTTCATTTAGCAAGGGATCTCTGGTGGCCCAGTGGTTAAAGCAATCAACTGCTAACTGAAAGGTCAGACGTTCAGGACCACCAGTGGATCCACAGGAGAAAGATGTGGCAGTCTGTTTCTGCAGAGATTTATTCACAGTCTTGGAAACCCTATGGGGTCACTATGAGTCAGAACTGACTCAAGGACAGTGGATTTGGTTTGGGTTTTCATTTAGCAAGTTTCTCTAAGAAAAGAGACTAATTAGAAACCTGGAGAAAATGACATCAGAGGGGTAAACGTAATATATGAAGCAAATGGATCTGAGCAGCAGAAGGTATGGTATGGTCTGTAGTAGACATTGTGGTTCACCACCAAGGTCTGCCCTTCAAGACACAGCCACTCATTCACCTGTGACAGGCAGTGCTGGATCCTGACAGTTCACAGCTGAGAGCTTTGACAGGAGTTGCCCTTGGACAAAGATGGCTGTCTCTCTAAAGGCTGTACTCCCTCTTGATGGTAAACTGTGCCTATGACTGGCCAATGTTGGATTAAAAAGTCCAACCAGACTATGACCAATGGACACTCTTCTAACTCAGATCTGAAGCCACTCCTGAAGTCTACTTTTCAACCAAAGATTAGACAGGCCTATAAAGCAAACAATAACACAGGTGAGGAACGTACATCTTAGTTCAATTAAGTTAAGAGACCAAAAGGGCAACACATGCCCAAAAGCAAAGACAAGAAGTCAGGAAGGGAGAGGAAAATGGGATAAACTGACATGGAGAACCCAAGGTGGAAAGGAGGAGAATGCTGACACATTGTGGAGATTGCAACCAGTTGTGTATAAACAATTTGTGTATAAATTTTTGAATGAGAAACTAATTTGTGCTGTAAACTTTCACCTAAAGCACAATAAAATTGATATCTATGTATATATTAATATACATATTATTTTTTAAAAAGTCAAACCACTTCCCTTAATTCCAAATATCTTTCAAGGGCCATCTCAGCTTCACATGGAATCATCTGGGAGCTCTGAGATGCTACACTGCATTTTAATTTCTCTCTAAGAACAATTCTATTTATCTCACTTCCTCATAGGCTTTCCTCCTAAGAATGCGTTCACTGAAATAAAAACATTTGCATATAAATGCCCATTTCAGTGTGTTTTAGGGTAGAGCCTAAACTATGTCAGAGATAATAATGTGAGAATTAAGCATTTAGAAAGTGTTATTCAGGCAGGGTCAAGATGGCTGTGTAGTCAGACACTTCCAGTGGTCTCTCTTACAGCAAAGACCCAAAAAAACAAGTGAATCAATTATGTATGACAATCTAGGAGCCCTGAACATCAAAGACAAACTTGAGGAATCAGACTAAGTGGCAGGGGGAAGGAGCAACAGTTTGGAAGCAGCGAGGAGTTGCCAGAACTCATCTGGCCTGATCCGGAGCCCTTTAGGTCGGATCAGCTCCTGGTGAGCGGCGAGGTAAACAGCTGTACTTGGGAGGCATTTTCCACATCAGGAGAGACCCAGCAGTACAGGGTTTACTTGGCCATCCAGAACCAGTGAGGAGCAGCTCTCAACTGGTGAAAGATGAGTACTCGCATCTGGCCTACTGCACAGATCAAACACCCCAATTTGTGAAAAACCTCTCTCCCATTTACCTTCCCACCCCCCAGCTCTGCCCTGGGTCTGAGATGGTTTTAGGGATTGCTGAGCCCTCTGGGCCAGAAGTAGGGCCCATCATGCACTCTGAGCCATTCTCCCAGCCTTGGAGACGGAATAAATTAACAAACAGAGGTAAAAATAATCTACTGCCTCCCTTAACCAGAACTCAGGGTAGGCACAACTCTTTTGCCTAGCCACAGTTATAAGGGGTCTACAGATCTGAGTGCCTTTCACCCTACAGAGACTTGTGTGGTCCCATTTCAAAAGCATAGGCCTTCATTACCACAGTACAACAGAGTATATACCTGAAGTCTAACATCAACTGATTCAGTTGTGAAGTGGCAGGTTCGTGATATTTCACAATGTTCTGTCCATTAAGCAGGGTCTTCAGCTCCCCACATCAGGGGCTTGAGGATTGGTGGCTCCATTCACACCACCCACCACCTGTGACAGGGGCACAAGAGTAAGAGGTGACCCTCAGACCTTACAGCCAACAGCATTGGGTGACCATAGTCTGGCTGCAAAACCCACCCACATATGCACTCTAGGGAACAGGGGCACCCTTTGCTCCTGGACACTCGGGGGTAGCTGTCGGCCCCCGCCTTGCTCAGCATGTGACGTCCTGCTGAAACTGGATGCCTGTGCCTACACTAATCATCTAGGACAGTAGGTGAGATTCTGCACCACACACATGGTGGCTGACTACCTAGACACCTTAGCTGAATCCGTACAGGAGGATTGGGTGGACTCCTGGGATCAAATACTTAGTGGCAGATTTGGCCACCTGGTGGCAAGGATATTGGGGCTTCAGGGGTGCTGGTGATTGGGTTAGCTCACAAGAGCAGCCTATTTGGGCATAATAAAACAAAACAAAATGAGAAGCTAGAACACAGTAAACAAGCATAAAATAAATATACAAATTTATTGATGGCTCCAAGACAACAGTCAATACCGGATCACATAAAGAGGCAGACCATGATGGCTTCAGTAAGCTACCAAAATAAAGAATCAAGAAATTTTCCAGAGGAGATGGGGTCAAGATGGTGGAGTAGTCAGACACATCCAGTGGACCCTCTTACAACAAAGACCAGAAAAAACAAGTGATTCAATTATATATGACAATCTAGGAGCCCTGAACATCTAAGAAAAAGTTGAGAAACTGGACTGGGTGGAAGGGGGAGGGATAGACATTTCAGAAGCAGGAAGGAGTTGCCAGACCTGACCCAGCAAGAGCCTGATCCCTTTAGGCCTGATCAGCTCATAGGTGAGCACTGAGGCAGGCAAGCAGCAGTGCTTGGGAGGAGTATTCCACACCAGGAGAGACCCAGCAGTGGAGAGACTACTCAGCCACCCAGAACCAGTCCGAAGCTGCCCTAGATTGACGAAAGATAAGTACTTAAGTACAGCATACCACGTGGAACAAAAACACCCCTCTTAGGGAAAAACCTCTTTCCCATTTACCTCCCTGCTCCCTGCTCTGCACTGGGTCCCGGACCAGCTTCAGCAATCGATGAGTCCCCTGGGCTGAAAGGAGGATCTGTCACAAACCCTGAGTCATTATCCTGGCCTTGGAGAGTGAATAAATTAACCAACAGGGGAAAAAATAAACTGCCAGCTCAGTTAAGCCAGGAACCCAGCTATGCATGAGTCTTTTCCCTAGGCACAGGCAAAAGGGATCCATGGACTTTGAGTGCTTTTCCCCCTGCAGAGACTTGTGTGGGCCCATTTCAACAGGATAGGCCCTCATTACTGCAGTACAACAGGGTATATACCTGAAGTCTAACTTGAACTATTTCAGCTGTGAAGTGGTAGGTTCCTGACGTATGACACTGCTCTGCCCATTAA
This sequence comes from Dugong dugon, assembly GCA_030035585.1. Lineage (NCBI taxonomy): Eukaryota > Metazoa > Chordata > Mammalia > Sirenia > Dugongidae > Dugong > Dugong dugon. The sequence goes on from CM057465.1 coordinate 52,437,339, forward strand.
ACAGGGTCTTCACCTGCCCACTTCAGGGGCCTGAGGACTGGTGGCTCAATCTATGCCACATAGCCACCTGCAATAGGGGCCCAAGAATAAGAGGTGCCCCCCAGGTCTTACAACAAACAACATTAGGTACTCGTAGTCTGGCTGCAAAACCCACCCACCTATGTGCTCTAGGGAACAAGGACATGCCTTACTCCTGGACACTCAGGGGCAGCCGTCACCCCCCTGCCTTGCTCAGAGTGTGTCCTGTGCTGCAGCCAGATGTCTGTGCCTACACCAATCACCCATGCCTGTCTAGAGCTGTAGGTGAGAGCCTACACCATACATTTGGTGGCCGTCTATCTGGACACCTGAGCTGAATCCATACAGGTAGAGTGGGCAGACTCCTGAGCTCACATACCTAGTAACAGATCTAACCATCTGGTGACAGGACAATGAGTTTCAAGGGTGCCAATAATCAAACAAGCCCACACAAGCAGCTTAAGTGGACATATCAAAACAAAACAAAAACTTAGGACACAGTAAGAAAACATAAACTAAATAAATATAATAACTTATTGATGGCTTGGAGACAACAGTCAATCTCAAATCACATAAAAAGGCAATCCATGATGGCCTGAGCAAGCTCCCAAAATAAAGAATCTAGAAATACTCCAAGGAGGAAAATTTCTTGGAATTACTGGAGGCAGAATACAAAAGATTAATATAAAGAACTCTTCAAGAAATTAGGAATGAAATTAATCAAAATGCAGAACACACAATAGAGGAGATTAAAAAGATTAGAGAAGAGCATAATGACAAATTCAACAGGCTACAAGAATCCATAGAGAGAGAGACCAATCAAAAGTCTAGAAGATTAACAATAAAATTTCAGAATTAAACAACATAGTAGAAAGTCATAGGAGCAGAATTGAGGCAATGGAAGTCAGAATTAGTGAGATTGAAGATAAACCAGTGGACACCAACTTATTTGAAGAAAAATCAGTTAAAAGGATTAAAAAAAAACGAAACCCTAAGAATTATGTGGGACTCTATCAAGAGAAATAACCTATGAGTGATTGGAGTACCAGAACGGTGCGGGGTGGGGGGGATAACAGAAAATACAGAGAGACTTGTTGAAGATTTGCTGGTAGAAAACTTCCCTGATATCGTGAAAGATGACACGATATCTCCCCAAGACGCTCATCGAACCCCACATAAGGTTGATCCCAAAAGAAAGTCACCAAGACATATTATAATCAAACTTGCAAAAACCAAAGATAAAGAGAGAATTTTCAGAGTGGCTAGGAATAAACGAAAAGTCATCTACAAAGGAGAGTCAATACGAATAAGCTGGAATCCTTAGCAGAAAAAATGTAGGAAAGAAGGCAATGAGATGACATATAAAGCCTTGACGGAAAAAAAAAAAAAAACCTGCCAGCCAAGAATTATATATCCAGCAAGACTGCCTCTGAAATCAGATGGTGAAATTAGGGCATTTCCAGATAAACAGAAGTTTAGGGAATTTGTAAAAATCAAACCAAAATTACAAGAAATACTAAAGAGAGTCCTCCAGTTACAAAATTGGTAACATCAGATAACAACCCAAGACTGGAATGCAGGACACTGCAAAGAGATGACAACCCAGACTGGGAAGTCAAATCAAAGCTAAAACACTGAAAATAGGGAAACAGATGTCAATATGTAAAAGATGACAATGGGAGCTTCCGGAAAAATGGCACTCTAGGCAGAATCACCACACCGTCCCTCCACAACAAAGATCTGAAAAACTAAGCCGAACAGAGAAAACAGCAATCCTGAAACCCTAAAACATCCAATGAAAAGATAAAAAACTCAGCCAAGAACCAAATGGAGTGAGAAAACTGACAGAGAATGGAGAGCGAGGAGAGATTCATGCAGAGGTTCCCTATTAGCTAACACAGCGGGGATCTGCCATCTTGGACTCCTATCAGAGACCAGCAGACAGGGGGTATGAGAAAGCAGTACCACAGAGCTTCCAGCAGGAGACAAAACAACCAGTAATTTTCGATATATGCTTTCCCACCCCCCACCCTTCTTCAACCCCGTTCAGCCTCCTCTGCTTCCCTCGGCCACAGTCTCTTGTCCAGGAAGCACCGGCTGCTTGGATTCCACCCACCTGAACAGGTCGGCTCTCTGAGTGCCATTTGTTGGCTGCTGGTGTTGCTTTTTTTCCGCTTCTTTTGATTTCTTCCTTACCTCTCACCACCTCACCCTCCTTTCGCTGAAATACCTGGCTCCATGTGCCATCTTTGCTTCTTCCTGAGGGGCTGCAGAGCTCCATTCAACTGTGGAGCTGCTTCCCTGTCTGCACTGCTGTGCTGGTGTGATCCCGGGGCTTTTGTTTGTTTGTTTTGAATTGTTTACTTGTTTTCTTTTCCTTTTCTTGAGTTGGGAACCAGTTCTGGCCAGGCAGTGCTGCATGGCTTGGAACCTACCCCCTCAGCTTGCACAGATGTGCAAAGGGATCCCTGAGGGCATTTCTTTGTTGTTGTTGTTTTTTCTCTTTTTTAGGGGGGGCTTTTCTTGTTCTTTTTTTTTTCTTAATTCGTTTTGTTTTGCTTTCACTCTTTTTCCCTTTTTGTCTTTCTTCATTACTCAGTTTCTCGTCTGTCTATATCTTCCTTCTCTTTCTGTTTCCTGAATAACTGGCTTTGTATACTTCTATGCCTTCTAGCCAGGCTGTACTGCAACACCTGAGAAAAACTTCCCCAGACCTCATAGCCGCACCAGCAGGTTATCTGGGAACTTTGCTCTTCTTTTCCCTTTCCAATTTTTATTTATTTATTCTTTTCTTTTCTTTTTGTTTCTTCCTCTTCCCCTTTCTGTTTTTCTCCATTTCATAGTCTCTCATCTCTCCCCTCCAACGGCAAGCTCCCGTAGCATTCTTTTTTGTTTGTTTGTATGGTTTTGGCTCCTGTACCTCTCTCCTCTCTCCCATATATATCTTAGCTCCACACATAACAATCTCCCCACTACATCATGCCTACCTGGACCGTGTGCTTAACTTCACAGCACAAAGCAGCACAGGCATGGCCTACTGGAACCTGCCCTGCACTGATTACTGACCCACCCTGGTGGCTATAGTAGGTGCCACAAACAACCCATCCCAGTAATTCCTCTTCAGCTAGACCTGCCCTGCCGTGCCATATCTGAGTGACTGACCCTGCCAAATGGAGAAGGAGGCAAAAAGTATTGTGTCCTCAGACCAGCAAACAACAAAGAACACACAGCCTGGCCAAATTTTAAAAAAAAGGGACAAAACAAACAAATCTACAATCAATAAATGAGAAAAATAACTACTGAAAGCCCCGAAGACAGCATACAATATCAAAACATTTACAAAACAGGACAGGATGGTTCAAGTAGCCATCCAAAATAAAACACCGGATGACTTTCCAGTGGAAGAAAAGACACTAGAACTACCTGATAGGGAAATCAAATATCTAATACTAAGAATTCTCCAATAGCTGAGGAAAAAAGCAGACAAAAATGAGGAAAAAATAGACAAATTTATGGAAAATACAGACAAAAAAAAGGAAGAATTCAGGAAAATAAAGCAGGAACAAAATGCCAAAATAAATTCATAACTATAAATTATACAAATACAACAATTAGAAATCCAAAAGAAAAACAACAAGATTTCAGAAATGGAAGGTGTAATAGAGGGGCTGAGAAGCAGATTTGAAATGGCAGAAGACAGGATCAGTGGAATTGAAGACAAACACTTGGATACAACTCTGTTTCAGGAAAACTCAGAAAAAAGAACAAAGAAAAATGAAGAGACCTGAGAGTTATGTGGGATACAATCAAAATCAAAAATCTGCGAGTGATTGGAGTTTCAGAACAGGGGGAGAAAAAAGAAAACACAGAGAGGATCATTGAAGAACTGCTTGACAGAAAACTTCTCCAATATCATGAAAGATGAAAAGCTGGCCATCCAAGAAGCTCAAAGAGCCCCATATAAGAGAGACCCCAAAAGAAAATCACCAAGGCATATCATAATCAAACTCACCAAAAACAAAGACAAAGAATCCTGAAAGCAGCTCATGAAAAACAAGACATCACATACAGAGAAGAAACAATAAGACTAACCTTAGATTATTCAGAAGAAAACATGCAGGCAAGAAGGCAATGGGATGACATACATAAAATATTGAAAGAAAAAAATAGCCAACCAGGAATAATATATCCTGCAAAACTCGCATTCAAATATGATGGTGAGATTAGGTCATTTCCAGATAAACAGAAATTAATGGAATATGTAAAATATAAACTAAACTTACAAGAATTTTTAAAGGGAGTTCTTTGGTCTAAGAACAAACAACTTCAGCTCACAAACAGAATCTAGGATGCAGGATCGTACAAGCCAGATAACAATCTAGGAAATGAACTTTCAAGGACTACCCAAAACCAAAAGAAATACAACAGGAAATCAGAGCAGTTAATCAGTAAATGACAAAAACATCAAAACAATAAAAAAAAGAATAAATGGCACAGGAGAGGAAGGCAAGGCAACACCAAGTAATGGTAGACAGCTTCAAACTTAGAAAGATAAGGGTAAAATTCATGGTAACCACAAAGAAAGTTAACAAACATACTCATAAAAATAAAGAGGAAAACCATAAAATCTTAGCAAAAACAAAGGAAATGAAAAAGAATCCACAAACAAAAGTAACTCAGCACAAGAGAGTAAGAAGAACAAAGAAAAGGTCAGCACAACAAAAAAAAAGCACTGCAAAACAACAGCAACAAACTCACATCTATCAATAATTACACTGAATGTAAGGACTTAATGCACCCATAAAGAGACAGAGAGTGACAGAATGGATAAGAAAACAGGATCCATCAATATGCTGTCTACAAGAGACACACCCTAGAAACAAAGATGTGAATTTATTAAAAGTCAAAGGTAGGAAAAAAATATATCAAGATAACAACTGCCAGAAAAGAACTGGGTGGAAATACTAATCTCAGATAAAATAGACTTTAAAACAAAATCCACCATAAAAGACAAAGAAGGACACTATACAATGACTAAGGGGATGATTCATCTTGAAGACGTAACCATAATAAACATCTACGCACCCAATGACAAGTCTCCAAAATACATAAAACAAACTCTGACAACACTGAAAAGAAACTGACAATTCCACAATAATAGCAGGAGACTTCAACACACCACTCTCAGTAAAGAACAGAACAACTAAGAAGAAACTAAGCAAAGATAGAGAAGACCTAAGGGGCACAATCAGCCAACTGGACCTCATAGACATATATAGAACACTCCATCCAGCAGCTGCAAAGTACGCATTCTTTTCCAATGCACATGGAATGCTCTCCAGAATAGACAACATCTTAGGCCACAGAGAAATCCTCAACAAGATCCAAAACGTTGAGATAATTCAAAGTATCTTGTCTGACCACAATGCCATCAAGGTAGAAATTAACAATAGAAAGACCAAGGAAAAAAAAATAAATTACATGGAAACTGAATAATACCCTGCTTACACATCACTAGGTAATAGAAGAAATCAGAGATGGAATCAAAAAATTCCTAGAAGCAAATGAGAATGAAAACACATCACCAAAACCTTTGTGACACAGCAAAGGCAGTCTTCAGAGGACAATTTATAGCAATAGATGCACACATCAAAAAAGAAGAAAGGGACAAAATCAAAACATTATCCACAGAACTCAAACAAATAGAAAGAGAACAGCAAAAAAAAGCCCACAGCCCCCGGAATAAAGGAAATATTAAAGATCAGAGCAGAAATAAATAAAATAGAGAATAGAAAAACGATAGAAAGAATCAACAAAACCAAAAGTTGGTTCTTTGAAAAAATCAACGAAATCGACAAACCACTGGCCAGACTGACAAAAGACAAACAGGAGAGGATGCAAATAACCCAAAAAAGAAATGAAATGGGGGACATTACAACAGCCCCAACTGAAATAAAAAGTATTATAATTGAATATTATGAAAAACTGTAGTCCAACAAATTTGAAAACCTAGAGGAAATGGATAAATTTCTGGAAACACACTACCTACCCAAACTACAACAAAGTGATCTTGAAAATCTGAACAGACCCATAAGAAGAGAAGAGATTGAAAAGCTAATTAAAAAAATCCCAATCAAAAAAAGCACTGGCCCAAATGGCTTCACTGGAGAATTCTACAAAACATTGACAGAAGCTTGTACCAGTACTACTCAAGCTATTTCCGAGCATAGAAAAGGAAGCAACACTTCAAGATTCATTCTATGAAGCCAGCATAACGCTGATACCAATACCAAGCAAAGATGTCAGAAAGAAAGAAAATTATAGACCAATATCTCTCATGAATGCAGATGCAAAAATTCTTAAGAGAATTCTAGCCAATAGAATTCAGCATCAAATCAAAAAAATAATACACCATAACCAAGTAGGATTCATACCAGGTATGCGAGGATGGTTCAACATTAGAAAATCAATCAACGTACTCCACCACGTATATAAAAGGAAAGAAAAGAATCACATGATCATCTCAAACAACGCAGAAAAGGCATTGACAAAGTCCAACACCCATTCCTGATAAAAACTCCCAATAAAATAGGTATAGAAGGGAAATTTGTCAACATAATAAAGGGCATCTATGCAACACCAATGGCCAACATCATTCTTAATGGAGAGAGGTTGAAAACATTCCCCTTGAGAACAGGACCAAGACAAGGATGCCCTTTATCACCACTCCTATTTAACATTGTGCTGGAAGTTCTAGCTAGAGCAATAAGGTAAGAAAAAGAAATCAAGGGCATCCAAACTGGTAATGAAGAAGTTAAACTGTCCCTGTTTGCAGATGATATGATACTATACATAGAAAACCCTAAAAACTCCACGAGAAATCTCCTGGAACTAATAGAAAGATTCAGCAGAGTAGCAAGATAGACATACAAAAATCACTTGGATTCCTATACACCAATAAGAAGAATGATGAAAAGGAAATCAGGAAAACAATACCATTTATAATAGCCCCTAAAAAAATAAAATACTTAGGAATAAATCTAACCAGGGATGTAAAAGACCTATATAAAGAAAACTACAAAACACTACTGCAAGAAAACCAAAGTCATCTACATAAATGGAAAAACATACCATACTCATGGATAGGTGGACTCAACATTGTGAAAATGACAATTCTTTCCAAAGCAATTTACAAATACAACGCAATCCCGATCCAAATACCAACAACATTCTTCAAAGAGATGGAAAAACTAATCATTAACTTTATATGGAAAAGGAAGAAGCCCCGAATAAATAAAAAACTACTGAAGAAGAAGAATAAAGTTGGAGGACTCACACTACCTGACCTCAGAACCTACTATACAGCTACAGTAGTCAATACAGCCTGGTAATGGTACAAAGACAGATACATTGACCAATGGAACAGAATTGAGAACCCATATGTAAATCCATCCGCCTACAGTCACCTCATCTTCGACAAGGGCCCAAAGTCCATCAAATGGGGAAAAGACAGTCTTTTGAACAAATGGTGCTGGCAAAACTGGATATCCATCTGCAAAAAAATGAAACAGGACCCATACCTCACGCCGTAAACAAAAACTACTTAAAAATGGACCAAAGACCTATATGTAAAGCCTAAAACTATAAAGTTCATAAAAGAAAAGATAGGACCAATGCTACGGGGCTTAATACACGGCATTAACAGGAAACAAACCATAACCATCAAACCCCAAAAGATAAGCTAGATAACTGGGATCTTCTAAAAATCAAACACCTATGTTCTTCAAAAGACTTCACCAAAAGAGTCAAAAGAGAACCTACAAACTGGGAAAAAAATTTTGGACAGTACAAGTCAGACAAAGGTCAAATCTCCATAATCTACAAGAAAATCCAACACCTCTACAACAAAAGGACAAATAATCCTATTAAAAAATGGGCAAAGGAAATGAACAGACATTTCACCAGAGAAGACATTCAAGTGGCCAACAGAAATGAGGAAGTTCTCACAATCACTAGTCATTAGAGAAATGCAAATTAAAACCACAGTAAGATACCATCTCACCCCAGAATTACTGGCACAAATCAAAAACACTGGCAATAACAAATGTTGGAGGGGCTGTGGGGAAATTGGAACTCTTATGCACTGCTGGTGGGAATGCAAAATGATACAACCATTTTGGAAAATAATATGGTGCTTCCTCAGAAAGCTAGAAACAGACATACCATTTGATCCAGCAATCCCACTCCTAGGAATATATCCTAGAGAAATAAGAGTCATCACTTGGATAGACATATGCACACTTATGTTCGTGGCAGCATTGTTCACAATAGCAAAAAGATAGAAACAACCTAGATGCCCATCAACAGAAGAATGGATAAACAAACTATGGTACATACACACAATGGAGTACTATGCAACAAGAAAGAACAATGATGAATCTGTGAAGCATCTCATAACATTAATGAAACTGGAGGACATTATGCTGAGTGAAATAAATCAATCACAAAAGGACAAGTATTGTATGAGATCTCTATTGTAAAAACCCATGAAAAAGTTCACACACAAAATGTAACAATCTTTGTTGTTTATCTGGGATGGGAGGGTTGGGGGAATAATACTAAATAGGCAATACATAATTGGTATCTTGGGTGAAAGCTAAGACTGTACACAGTACTGGGGAAACCAGCACAACTTGTACAAGGAAAGGTCATGGAAGCTCCTTAGACACATCCAAACCCCTTGAGGGACTGAATTGCTGGGTGGAAGGCTGTGGGAACCATGGTCTCTGGGAACATCTAGCTCAATCGGCATAACACAGTTTGTAAAGACAATGTTCTACATTCTCCCTTGGTGAGTAGCATCTGGGGTCTTAAAAGCCTATGAGCAGCCATCTAAGATACTCTACCGGTCTCATCCCTTTGGAAGCAAGGGAGAATGAAGAGAACACTATACAAGGAAAATATTAGTCCGAAGGGCTAATGGACCACAGCTATGAAGGCCTCCATCAGACTGATTCCAGTACAACTAGACAGTGCCTGGCTACCACCACTGACTGCTCTGACCAGGATCACAACATAGGGTTCTGGACAGATCTGGAGAAGGATGTAGAGCAAAATTGTAACTCACACAAAAAAGACCAGATTTACTGGCCTAAAGGAGACTGGAGAAACCCCGAGAGTACGGCCCCCAGACACCCTTTTAGCTCAGTGGTGAAGTCATTTTCAAGGTTCACCATTCAGCTGGGTAGTGGACAGCCCCATAAAACCAAACGGGATTAATGAGGCACAGCAGACCAGGACAAGTGTGAGAAGGCAGAAGGGGACAGGAAAGCTGGTGATAGGGAACCCAAGGTTGAGTATAGTGTTGATGTGTTGTGAGGTTGTTAACCATTGTCACAGGGCAATATGTACACTGTTAAATGAGAAACCATTTTGTTCCGTAAGCCTTCATCTAAAGTGAGAATAGCAGCACAATTGGAAGAGCGTAGTCGATGTCACTGAACTGTGCATGTAGAAATTTTTGAAATGGTGTATCTTATCTATGTATATTTTCACCAAAAAAAAGAAAAAAGGTTGAGAAGGGAGAGGGTTGACATGTTGTGGGGTTGTTAACCAATGTCATAAAACAATACGTGTACTACTGTTTCATGAGAAACTATTTGTTCCATAAGCCTTCACCTGAAGTACAAAAAAAAAAAAAAAAAAAAAAAAGATGACAACATTAAAACAAACAAGACGAACTTAAAAAACATAGAACTAGACTTTCATATGGAGAGGATTTCAAGGTGAGAGAAAGAAATAAAAGCCTGGTATAAACCTAGAAAAATACAGGTAAATATTAAGGTAAGCACAAAAGAAACTAATAATCTTAAAAGTCAAAATAAAAAACTAGATAAATGTAAAAACTCAGCAAACACAAAATCAACAACAATGAAAACGATGAAAAGAAAATACATTAAAAAAAAGATGCAGCACAGAAAATTAAGTGGAACAAATAAACTGTGAACAACACACAAAAAATGGCATCAAAATGACAGCAATAAACTCATAGCTTTCAAAAATTATGCTGAATGTAAATGGACTAAATGCACCAAAGTGAGACAGAGTGGCAGATTGGATGAAGAAACACGCTCCATCTATATGCTGCCTACAAGAGACACATCTTAGACTTGAAGACACAAACTAAAAGTCAAAGGATGGGGAAAAATATATATCAAGGAAATAACTCTCAAAAAAGAGCAGGAGTGGCAATATTAATCTCTGACATAAGAGACTTTAAAGTAAATTCTACTACAAAGGATAAGGACGGACACTATATAATGATTAAAGTGTCAATACACCAGGACACAACTATAATAAATATTTACACACCCAATGACAGCGCTCCAAATCACATAAAACAAATTCTGACAGCATTGAAAAGAGAAATAGACAGCTCCACAATAGTAGTACGAGACTTCAACACAGCACTTTCGGTGAAGGAGAGAACATCCTGAAAGAAGCTCAATAAAGACACAGAAGAGCTAAATTCTACAATCAACCAACTTGATGTCATAGACATATACCAAACACTCAACCCAGCAGCAGCCAAGTATACTTTCTTTTCCAATGCACATGGAACATTCTCCAGAATAAACCACATATTAGGCTATAAAGCAATTCCTTAACAAAATCCAAAGAATTGAAATATTACAAAGCAACTTTTCTGACCAAAAAGCCATAAAATTAGAAATCAATAACAGAAAAAGCAAGAAAAAAAATCAAACACATGGAAACTTAACAACACCTTGCTCAAAAACTACTGGGGTATAGAAGAAATTAAGGATGGAAAAGAAGAAACTCATAGAGTCAAATGAGAATGAAAACACATCCTACCAGATTCTTTGGGACACAGCAAAAGCAGTGCTCAGAAGTCAGTTTATAGCAATAAATGCACACAACCAAAAAGAAGAAAGGGCAATAATCAAAATATTAACCCTGCAACTGGAGCAAATAGAAAGACAGCAGCAAAAGAAGCCTCGGGCTCCAGAAAAAGGAAATAATAAGAATTAGAGCAGAATTAAATGAAATAGAGAATAGAAAAACAACTGAAAGAGTTAACAAGACCAAAAGCTGGTTCTTTGAAAATATCAACAAAATCGATAAACCATTGGCAAAACTGACAACGAAAAACAAGAGAGGAAGCAAATAACCTGTATAAGAAATTAGATGGGTGATATCACAACAGACCCAACTGAAATTAAAAGAATCATAACAGAATACTATGAAAAATTGTACTCTAACAAATTTGAAAACCTAGAGGAAATGGACAAATTTCTAGAAACATACTACCTGCATAAACTAACACAAACAGAGGTAGAACAACTAAATAAACCAATAACAAAAGTGGAGATTGAAAGGGAAATTTAAAAATTACCAACAACAACAAAAAAAATCCCTGGCCTGTTTGGCAGCATTGGAGAATGCTACCAAACCTTCAGAGAAGAGTTAACTGCACTACTACTAAAGGTATTTAGAGCATATAAAAGGATGGAATACTCCCAAACTCATTCTATGAAGCCAGCATAACCCTGATACCAAAACCAGGTAAAGACACCGCAAAATAGAAACTTATAGAACAATATCGCTCATGAACAGTGACACAAAAATCCTCAACAAAATTCTAACCAACAGAATTCAGCAGCATATCAAAAAAATAATTCACCACGGTTAAGTGGGCTTTATACCAGATAGCAGGGATGGTTCTACATTAGAAAAACATTCAATATAATCCATCACATAAATAAAACAAAAGACAAGAACCACATGATCTTATCAATAGATGCAGAAAAGGCATTTGACATAGTCCAACATCCTTTCATGATAAAAACTCTCAACAAAACAGGAATAGAGGGGAAATTCCTCAGTATAATTAAGGGCATTTATTCAAAGCCAATAGCCAACATCATCCTAAAAGGAGAGACTTTAAAAGCATTCCCCTTGAGAACGGGAACCAGACAAGAATGTCCTCTATTACCACTCTTATTCAACATTATGCTGGAGGTCCTAGCCAAAGCAACTAGGGTAGAAAAAGAAATAAAGGAATTCAAATTGTTAGGGAAGAAGCATCTCTATTTGCAGATGATATGATCTTATACACAGAAAACCCTAAAGAATCCACAAGAAAACTACTAGAACTAATAGAAGATTTCAGCAAAGTTTCAGGATACAAGATAAACATACAAAAATCAGTTGGATTCCTTTACACCAACAAAGTGAACCTTGAAGAGGAAATCACCAAATCAATACCATTTACAATAGACCCCAAGAAGATAAAATACATAGGAATAAATCTAATCAGAGATGTAAAAGACCTATGCAATGAAAAGCACAGGACACTACTGCAAGAAATCAAAAGAGACCTGCATAAGTAGAAAAACGTACCTTGCACATGGAAAGGAAGACTCAACATTAAGAAAATATCAGTTCTACCCAAAGCGATCTACAGATACATTGCAATACAAATCCAAATTCCAATGGCGTTTTTAATGAGATGGAGAAACAAATCACCAACTTCATATGGATAAGGATGAGGCCCTGAATAAGTAAAGCATTACTGAAGAAGAAGAACAAAGTGGGAAGCCTCACACTACCTGATTTTAGAACGTATTATACCACCATGGTGGTCAAAACAGCCTGATACTGGTACTACAACAGATACATAGACCAGTGGAACAGAATTGAGAATACAGACATAAATTCACCCATCTATGAATAGCTGATATTTGACAAAGGCTCAAAGTCCATTAATTGTGGAAAAGACACTTTCTAACAAATGGTGCTGGCATAACTGGATATCCATCTGCAAAAAACTGAAAAAAGACCTCACACTATGTGCAAAAACTAACTTAAAATAGATCAAACACTTACATATAAAATTGAAAATGATAAAGATCATGGAAGAAAAATTAAGGACAACACTAGGTGCCTTAATACATGGCATAAATACAATACAAACCATAAGTAAGCACCAGAAGAGTGACTAGATAACTGGGAGGTACAAAAAATCAAACATTTATGCTCATCAAAAGACTTCACCAAGAGAGCAAAAAGACAACCTACAGACTGGGACAAAATTCTTGGCTACGAGATATCTGATCAGTGTATAATCTCTAAAATCTGCAAGATAGTGTAAAACCTCAAAAATAAAAAGACAAATAACCTGATTAAAAAATGGGCTAAGAATATGAGCAGGCATTTCACCAAAGAAGGCATTCAGGTGGCTAACAAACACATGAAGAAATGCTCACAATCATTAGCCATCAGAGAAATGCACATCAAAACTACAGTGAGATATCATCTCACCCAAACAAGGCTAGCTTTAATCCAAAAAACACAAAATAATAAATGATGGAGAGGTTGTGGAGAGACTGGAACACTTATACACTGTTGGTGGGAATGTAAAATGGTACAACCACTTTGGAAATTGATTTGGCACTTCCTTAAAAAGCTAGAAATAGAAGTATCGTATGATCCAGGTATCCCGCTTCTTGGAATACATCCTAGAGAAATAAGAGCCGTCACACAAATAGATATATGCACACCCATGTTCACTGCAGCACTGTTCACAATAGCAAAAAATGGAAACAATCCTAGGTGCCCATCAAAGACAAATAGATAAACAAATTATGGTATATCCACACAATGGAATACTACACAACGATAAAGAACAACGATGAAGCCGAGAAACATCTTATAACATGGAGGAAGCTGGAGTTCTTTATTCTGAGTGAATTTAGTCAGTCACAGAAGGACAAATATTGCATAAGACCATTATTACAAGAACTCAAGGAAAGGTTTTAACACAGAAGAAAACATTCTTTGATGGTTATAAGAGTGGGGATGGATGGTGAAGTTTATTCACTAACTAGATAGTAGACAAGTATTATCTTAGGTGAAGGGAAGGATAGAACACACTGCAGGGGAAATCAGCACAACTTGTCTAAACCAAAGATAAGAAGTTTCCTGAATACAATCAAACACTTTGAGGGACAGAGTAGCAGGGGTAGGGATTTAGAGACCATGCTTTCAGGGGACATCTATCTCCACTGGCATAACAAAGCTTATTAAGAAAATGTTCTGCATCCTACTTTGGTGAGTGGCATCTGGGGTCTTAAAAGCTTGCAAGTGGCCACCTAAGATGCATCAATTGGTCCCAACCCACCTGGGGTAAAGGAGAATGAAGAACACCAAGGACACAAGGAAAGTATTAGCCCAAGAGACAGAAAGGCCACCTAAACTAGAGACTTCATCAGCCTGAAAAAGAAGAACTAGATGGTGCCCGGCTACCACTGACTGCCCTGACAGGGAATACAACAGACAGGCCCGGCTGGAGCAGGAGAAAGGTGGGGTAAAGAACTCAAATTCTAGAAAGAAGACGAGAGTTAATGGTCTGACTGACACTGGAATATCCCTGGAAAGCATGGACCCTGGATTTTCTATCAGCCCAGAACTAAAACAGTTTCCAAGGCCAACTCTTCAGACAGGGATTGGACTGGACAGTGGGACATAAAGTGATACTCATGAGGAGTGTGCCTCTTAGCTCAAATAGATACAAGAGTCTAAACAGGCAGCTTCTGTCCAGAGGTGAGATGGGAATGCAGAGAGGGTTAGGAGCTGGTTGAATGGACATGGGGAATCAGAGGTAGAAAGCATGAGTATGTCGTCACAGTAAGGGGAGAACAATTAGGGTCACATAACAATGTATGTATAAATTTTAATATGGGAAACTAACTTGAAAGGTAAACTTCATTTAAAATACAACAATAATTTTTTTTTTTTTTAAAGTAGTTTTCGAGAGGAAGAAAGTTTCCTGGAATTACTGGAGGCAGAATACAAAAGATTAACATACAGAACTCTTCAAGAGATCAGGAAGGAAATCGGTAAAATGCATACCATACAATAGAGGAACTTAAGAAGATTAAAGAAGATTATAATAACAAATTTAACAGGCTACAAGAATCCATAGAGAGACAGCAATCAGAAATCCAGAATATTAACAATAAAATTTCAGAATTAGACACTCAATAGAAAGTCATAGGACCAGAATTGAAGCAATGGAAATCAGAATTAGTGTGACTGAAGATAAAATACTTGACACCAACTTATTTGAAGAAAAATCAGATAAAAGGATTTAAAAAAATGTAGAAAACCTAAGAATTATGTGGGACTTTATCAAGAGGAATAACCTATGTGTGACTGGAGTACCAGAACAAGGGATAACAGAAAATACAGAGAGAATAGTTGAAGATTTGTTGGCAGAAAACTTCCCTGTTATCGTGAAACATGAGAAGATATCTATCCAAGAACCTCATCAAACCCCACACAAGGTAGATCCCAAAATAAAGTCACCAAGGTGTACTATAATCAAACTTGCCAAAACCAAAGATAAAGAGAGAATTTTAAGAGAGGCTAAGGATAAATGAAAAGTCATCTACAAAGGAGCGTCAATAAGAATAAGCTCGGACTACTCAGCAGAAAAAATGCAGGAAAGAAGGCAATGGGATGACATATATAAAGCCTTGAAGGGAAAAAAAAAAACAACCTGCCAGCCAAGAATTATATATCCAGCAAGACTGTCTCTGAAATATGATGGTGAAATTAGGGCATTTCAGATAAATGGAAGTTTAGGGAATTTGCAAAAACCAAACCAAAATTACAAAAAATACTAAAGGGGGTCCTCCGGTTAGAAAATGAATAACATAAGATAACAACCCAAGACTAGAACCAGATAACAACGCAGATAGGGAAAGTCACAAAAATAAATCAAAGCCAAAACACTGAAAATAGGGGAAAAGAGATGTCAATATATAAAAGATGACAACATCAAAAAAAAAAAAAAAAAAAAGAGAGAGACTGAAAAATGTAGATATAGATTTTTCATATGAAGATGAAGTCAAGGTGATATAAAGAAATAAAAGACTGGTATAAACTTAGAAAAATAGGGGTAAATATTAAGTTAACTACAAAGGAAACTAACAATCATATATGTCAAAATAAAAAATGAGAAAAATATGAAGACTCAGCAAACACAAAATCAACAGCAATGAAAAGATGAAAAGAAAATACATAAAGAAAAACGACGCAGCACAGAAAATTAAGTGGAACAGAGAAACTGTCAACAACACACAAAAAAAGACATCAAAATGACAGCATTAAACTCATACTTATTAATAATAACGCTGAATGTAAAGGGGCTGAATGCACCAATAAAAAGATACAGAAAGACAGAATGGATTAAAAGACATGCTCCATCTATATGTTGCCTACAAGAGACACACCTTAGACTGAAAGGCACAAACAAACTAAAACTCAAAAGAGGGAAAAAAATGTATCAAGCAAACCACATTCAGAAAAGACCAGGAGTGGCAATACTAATCTCTGACAAAAAAGGTTTAAGTAAAATCCACCACAAAGGATAAGGAAGGACATTATGCAGTGATTAAAGGGTCAATACACCAAGAGGACATAACTATAATAAATATTTACACACCCAAAGACTGGGCTCCAAAATACATAAAACAAACTCTAATGGCATTGAACAGAGAGACAGCTACACATTTATAGTAGGAGACTTCAACACACCACTTTCAGCTGAAGGGCAGAATATCCAGAAAGAAGCTCAGTAAAGACACGGAAGATCTAAATGTTACAATCAACCAACTTGATCTTATGGACATAAGTTAACACTTCACCGAGCAGGAGCCAAGTATACTTTCTTTTCCAATACACATGGAACATTCTCCAGAATAAACCACATATTAGGCTATAAAGCAAGCCTTAGCAGAATCCAAAGCACTGAAATATTACAAAGCATCTTTTCTGATGGTAAAACCATAAAAGTAGAAATCAATAACAGAAAAAGCAGGAAAAAAAAAATCAAACACATGGAAACTTAACAACACCTTGCTCAAAAACTACTGGATTATATTATAGAAGAAATTAAGGCTGGAAAAGAAGAAACTCATAGAGTCAAATGAGAATGAAATCACTTCCTACCAGAACCTTTGGGACACAGCAAAAATGGTGCTCAGAGGTCAGTTTATAGCAGTAAATGCACACAACCAAAAAGAAGAAAGGGCAATAATCAAAACATTAACCCTACAATTGGAACAAGTAAAAAGAGAGCAGCAAAAGAAGTCCTTGGGCTCCAGAAGAAATGAAATAATAAGAATTACAGCAGAATTAAATGAAATAGCATATAGAAAAACAATTAAAAGAGTTAACAAGACCAAAACTAGTTCTTTGAAAAGATCAATAAAATCAATAAACCACTGGCAAAACTGACAAAAGAAAAACAAGAGAGGAAGCAAACAACCCGTATAAGAAATGAGATGGGTGATATCAAGACAGACTTAACTGAAATTAAAAGAATCATAACGGAATACTATGAAAAATTGTACTCTAACAAATTTGAAAACCAAGAGGAAATGGACAAATTTCTAGAAACCCACTACCTACCCAAACTAACACCAACAACAGAGCTGGAACAACTAAATAAACCTATATTAAAGAAGAGATTGAAAAGGTAATTAAAAACTACCCCCCCCTCAAAAAAAAGCACTGGCCTAGAGGGCTTCTCTGAAGAATTCTACCAAACCTTCAGAGAAGAGTTAACATCGCTACTAAGAAAGGTATTTCAGAGCATAGAAAAGGTTGGAATACTCCCAAATTCATTGTATGAAGCCAGCATAACCCTCATACCAAAACCTGGTAAGGACACCAAAAAAAAAAAAGAAAATTACAAACCAATATCCCTCGTGAACTTCGATGCAAAAATCCTCAACAAAATTCTAGCTAATAGAATTCATCAACATATCAAAAAAATAATTCACCATGATCAAGTGGGATTTATTCCAGGTATGCAGGGATGTTTCAACATTAGAAAAACAATCAATGTAATCCATCACATTAATAAAGCAAAAGACAAGAACCACATGATCTTATCAATGGATGCAGAAAAGGCATTTGACAAAGTCCAATAGCCGTTCATGATAAAAACTCTCAACAAAATAGGAATAGAAGGGAAATTCCTAAACATAATTAAGGGCATTTATACAAAGCCAACAGCGAACATCATCCTAAGTGGAGAGAGTTTGAAAGCATTCTCCTTGAGAACAGGAACCAGACAAGGATGCCATTTATCACCACTCTTATTCAACATTGTGCTGGAGGTCCTACCCAGAGCAATTAGGCTCGAAAAAGAAATAAAGGTCATCCAAATTGGTAGGAAAGAAGTCAAAGTATCTCTATTTGCAGATGATATGATCTCATACACAGAAAAACCCAAAGAATCCACAAGAAAACTACTGGAACTAATAGAAGATTTCAGCAAAGTTTCAGGATACAAGATAAACATACAAAAATCAGTTGGATTCTTCTACAACAACAAAGAAAACTTCCAAGAGGAAATCACCAAATTGATACCATTTACAATAGACCCCAAGAAGATAAAATACTTGGGAATAAATCTAACCTGGGATGTAAAACACTTATACAAAGAAAACTAAAAGACACTACTGCAAGAAACCAAAAGAGTCCTGCATAAGTGGAAAAACATACCTTGCTCATGGATAGGAAAACTCAACATTGTTAAAATGTCAGTTCTACCCAAAGTGATCTACAGATACAAAGCAATCCTGATCCAAATTCCAACAGCATTTTTTAATGACATGGAGAAACAAATCACCAACTTCATATGGAATGGGAAGAGGCCCCAGATAAGTAAAGTATTACTCAAGAAGGACAAAGTGGGAGGCCTTAGACTTCCTGAGCTTAGAACCTATTATACCGACACTGTAGCCAAAACAGCCTGGTACTGGTACAACAACAGATACATAGATCAATGGAACAGAATTGGGAATTCAGACATAAATTCATCCACCTATGAGCAGCTGATATTGGACAAAGGCCCAAAGTCCGATAACTGTGGAAAAAACACTCTAACAACTGGTGCTGGCATTACTGGAAATCCATCTGCAAAAAACTGAAACAAGACCCATACCTCACACTATGCACAAAAAGTAACTCAAAATGGATCAAAGACTTAAATATAAAATCAGAAACGATAAAAATTATGGAAGAAAAGATAGGGACAACGCTAGGAGCCCTAATATGGAGCATAAACAAAATACGAACCATAAGTAACAGTGCACAAACACCAGAAAAGAAACTCGATAACTGGGAGCTCCTAAATATCAAACATTTATGCTCTTCAAAAGACTTCACCAAAAGAGTAAAAAGACAACCTACAGACTGGGAAAAAATTTTTGGCTTTAGGACAAATCTGATCAGCATCTAATCTCTAAAATCTACAAGATACTGCAAAACCTCAACAACGAAAAGACAAATAACCTGATTAAAAAATGGTCAAAGGATATGAACAGGCACTTCAACCAAGAAGACATTTGGTCAGCTAACAAACACATGAAGAAATGCTCATGATCATTAGCCATTAGAGAAGGGCACATCAAAACTACAATGAGATACCACCTCACCCCAATAAGCTGGTATTAATCAGAAAAAAAACACAAAATAGTAAATGTTGGAGAGGTTGTGGAGTGACGGGAACACTTAGACACTGTTAGTGGGATTGTAAAATGGTACAACCACTTTGGAAATTGATTTGGTGCTTCCTGAAAAAGCTAGAAATAGAAGTACCATATGGTCCAGCAATCCCGCTCCTTGGAATATATCCTAGAGAAATAAGAGCCGTAACACAGATATATGCACACCCAAGTTCATTGCAGCACTGTTCACAATAACAAAAAGATGGAAGCAACCTAGGTGCCCATCAAGGGATGAATGAATAAACAAATTATGGTATATTCACATGATGGAATACTGTGCAATGATAAAGAATGATGAATCTGTGATACATCTTATAACATGGAGGAATCAGGAATGAATTTAGTCAGTCATGAAAGGACAAAAAGTGTATAAGACCATTATTATAAGAACTCCAGAAAAGGTTTAAACACAGAAGAAAACATTATTTGATGGTTATGAGGGTGGGGAGGGAGGGAGAAGGTTGTTCACTAACTAGATAGTAGACAAGAATTATCTTAGGTGAAGGGAAGGACAGCATACACTACAGGGGAAGTCAGCACAACTGGACTAAACCAAAGTTAAGAATTATCCTGAATACAACCAAACACTTCAAAGGACAGAGTAGCAGGGGTGGAGGTCTGGGACCATGGTTTCAGGAGACATCTAGGTCAATTGGCATAACAAAGTTTATTAAGAAATTATTCTGCATCCTACTTTGATGAGTAGTGTCTGGGGTCTTAAAAGCTAGCGAGTGGCCATTTAAGATGCATCAATTGGTCCCAACTCACCTGAAGCAAAGGAGAATGAAGAACACCAAAGTCACAAGGAAAGTATTAGCCCAAGAGACAGAAAGTGCTACATAAACTGAAGACTGCATCAGCCTGAGACCAGAAGAACTGGATGGTGCCCGGCTACCACCAATGACCACCTTGACAGGCAACACAACAGAAAGTCCCTGATGGATCAGGAAAAATTTGGGGTGCATAACTCAAATTCTAGTAAAAAGACCAGACTTAATGATCTAACTGAGACTGGAGGAACTCCAGAAAGCATGGCGCCCGGACTCTCTGTCAACCCAGCACTAAAACCATTCCCAAGGCCAACTCTTCAAAGATTAGACTAGACTATGGGACGTAAAATGATACTAGTGAAGAGTGTGCTTCTTAGTTCAAGTAGATACATGAGACTAAATGGGCAACTCCTGTCCAGAGGTAACATGAGAAGGCAGAGAGGATTAAAAGCTGGTTGAACGGACACAGGAAATCAGGAGTGGAGAAGAGGAATGTGCTGTCACAGTATCAGGAGAGCAATTAGGTTCACATAACAAGGTATGTATAAATTTTTGTGTAAGAGGCTAACTTGAATTGTAAACTTTCACATAAAGTACAATAAAATTTAAAAAAAAAGAAAGAAAGTGTTATTCTTGAGACTGAAGAATGAATTGGAGTGGGACTGGGAAAAATGAAAGCTTATAAAAAAAGTGAGGCTTTGGTTCTTGTCTAACTATGCTATTTTAAATGAAATTTGTTCCAAAGGAGCTTTAGTAGTCTGCCTGCAAGATGGCCTCCCAATCCTCCTTGCCTCTTGGTATTTGCACCCTTGCGTAATTATTCCCTCACATGTTGAATAGACCTGACCTACAGAGATGACAAATGTGTGACTCTAAAACTGGGTCATAAAAGATGTTGCAGCTTCCTCTTTGTTCTCTTGGATTATTTGATCTGGGGGGAACCATTTACCATGTTGTAAGGACATTCAAGCTACCTTGTGAAGACAGACACATGGGAAGGAATGCAGATCGCCAAACCACCAACCAGCATCAACTTGTCAGTCATGCGAGTGTGCCTCCTTGGAAGTAGATCTTCTAGCTCCAGATGACTGCAGCCCTGGCCAACATCTTAACTGGAGTCTCCTGAGAGATCCTAAGCTAAGCCACTCCCAAATACATGGCCCAAAAAATCTGTCAAAGCTAAATACTTATTGTAGTCTTAAATCACTAAATTTTTGGTAATCTGTTACACTGCAATATTTATTCTGTAACTGTCATGGATTGAACTGTGTCCCCAAAAATATATGTATCTATTTGGCTAGGCCATGATTTGCAGTATTGTGTGATTTTCCACCATTTTGTCACCTGATGTGATTTTCTTATGTGTTGTAAATCCTACTCTATGATGTTAATGAGATGGGATTAGTGGCAGTCATGTTAATGAGGCAGGACTAAATCTATAAGATTAGATTGTGTTTTAAGCCAATCTCTTTTGGGATATAAAAGAAAGGAGTGGGCAGAGAGAGACGGAGACCTCATACCACCAGGAAAATAGTATCAGGAGAAGAGCGTGTCCTTTGGACCTGGGATTTCTGCACTGAGAAGCTCCTAGCCCAGGGGAAGATTGATGGCAAGGGCCTTCTTCCAGAGCGAAGAGATAAAGAAGCCTTCCCCTGGAGCTGACGCCCTGAATTTGGACTTCTAACTTCCTAGACTGTGAGAGAATAAATTTCTGTTTGTTAAAGCCATCCACTTGTAGTATTTCTGTTATAGAAGCACTAGATAAATAAGACAGTAACTAACACAGGAGCTCTGCTTCAGAATATGACCCACCCCTGAATCCCTAAACTTGCATGTCTGTTAGTCCCAGAATGAGCAGCCAACTTATTTGCTTATAAAACATGGATTTTGAAATAAGATAAACCTGATTTCTAATTGCAGATCCATAATTTCCTAATCATGTGACTCTGATCACATCATTTGACAGCATTGAAATTCTGTGTCTTTACCTCAGGAAAGTTGGACTAATAGTACTTACTTTATGTGTATTTTTTGTTTGTTTGTTTCTGTTTTTTTATTGTACTTTAGATGAAGATTCACAGAACAAATAGTTTCTTATTAAACAGTACACATATTGTTTTTTGACAAAGGATAACAACCCCACAACATGTCAACACTGTCCCTTCTCAACCTTGGGTTCCCTATTACCAGCTTTCTTGTCCCCTTCTGCCTTCTAGTCCTTGTCTCTGGACTTTTGTACCCAATTAGTCTCATTTTGGTTTATGGGGCTGTCTAATCTTTGGATGAACAGTGAACCTTGAGAGTGACTTCATGACTGAGCTAAAAGGTGTCTGCAGGCCATATGCTCAGGGTTTCTCCAGTCTCTGTCAGGCCAGTAAGTCTGGTCTTTTTTGTGAGTTAGAATTTTGTTCTACATTTTTCTCCAACTCTATCTGGGACCCTCTATTGTGATCCCTGTCAGAGCAACCAGTGGTGGTACCCGGGCATCATCTAGTTGTACTGGACTCAGTCTGGTGGAGGCCATGGTAGTTGTGCACCATTAATCCTTTGGAATATTGTTTCCCTTGTGTCTTGTTTTCTTCATTCTCACTTGCTCCCAAAGGGGTAAGACCAGTGGATTATCTTAGATGGCTGCTCACAGGCTTTTAAGACCCCAGATGCTACTCGCCAAGGTAGAATATAGAACATTTTCTTTACAAACTGTGCTATGCCAATTGAGCTAGATGTTCCCTGGGATCATGGTCCCCACAGCCCTCACCCAGCACTTCAGTCCCTCAGGGAGTTTGGATGTGTCTATGGAGCTTTTGTGACTTTTCCTTGTACAAGTTGTGCTGGCTTCCCCAATACTGTGTACTGTCTTACACTTCACCAAAATTACCACTTATCCGTTGTCTATTTAGTATTTCCGCCTCCACCCCTCCTATCCCTCGTAACCAATAAAGACTGTTTCTTTTTGTGTGTAAACTTTTTCATGAGTTTTTACAGTAGAGGTCTCATGCAGTATTTGTCCTTTTGTGACTGACTTATTTCACTCAGCATAATGTCCTCCAGTTTCATTTGTGTTATGAAATGCTTCACAGATTCATCATTGCTCCTTATCGTTGCATAATACTCCATTGTGTGTATGTACCATAGATTGTTTATCCATTCTTCTGTTGATGGGCATCTAGATTGTTTCCATCTTTTTGCTATTGTGAACAATGCTGCAATGAACATGGGTGTGCATATGTCTATTCTTGTGACAACTCTTATTTTTCTAGGATATATACTTAGGAGTGGGATTGCTGGATCCTACAGTATTTCTACTTCTAGCTTTCTAAGAAAGCGCCATATGATTTTTCAAAATGGTTGTATCATTTTGCATTCCCACCAGCAGTGCATAAGAGTTCCAATCTCCCTGAAGCCTCTCCAACATTTGTTATTTCCAGTGTTTTTGATACGTGCCAGTAATGCCAAGGTGAGATGGTATCTCGTTGTGGTTTTAATTTGCATTTCTCTAATGGCTAGTGAGCGCGAGCATTTCCTCATGTGTCTGTTGGCCATTTGAAAGTCTTCTTTGGTGAAGTGTCTGTTCATTTCCTTTGCCCATTTTTTAATTGGATTATTTGCCTTTTTGTTGTAGAGGTGTTGGATTTTATTGTAGATTTTAGAGATTAGACCTTTGTCTGACTTGTAATGCCCAAAATTTTTTTCCCTGTCTGTAGGTTCTCTTTTTACTCTTTTGGTGAAGTTTTCGATGGGCATAAGTGTTTAATATTTAGAAGATCCCAGTTATCTAGCTTATCTTCTGGAGTTGGTGTGTTATTGATTATGGTTTCTTTCCTGTTAGTGCCATGTATTAGGGCCTCTAGTGTTGATCTTATTTTTTCTTCACTGAACTTTATAGTTTTTGGCTTTATATTTAGGTCTTTGATCCATTTTCAATTAGTTTTTGTATATGGTGTGAGGCATGGATCCTGTTTCATTTTTTTGCAAATGGACATCCAGTTTTGCTAGCATCATTTGTTAAACAGACTGCCTTTTCCCCATCTGACAGACTTTGGGCCCTTGTGGAAGATCAGGTGACCATAGATGGATGGATTTACATCTGGGTTCTCAATTCTTTTCCATTGGTCAACATATCTGTCATTGTACCAGTACCAGACTGTTTTGACTACTGTAGCTGTATAGTAGGTTTGGAGGTCAGGTAGTGTGAGACCTCCAACTTTCTTTTTCTTCAGTAGAGCTTTACTTATCTGGGGCTTCTTCCCATTCCATATAAAGTTAATGATTAGTTTTTCCCTCTCTTTAAAGAATGTTGTTGGTATTTGGATTGGGATTGCATTTTATTTGTAAACTGCTTTGGGTAGAATTGTCATTTTCACAATTTTGAGTCTACCTATCCATGAACATGGTATGTTTTTCCATTTATGTAGATTCCTTTGGGTTTCTTGCAGTAGTGTTTTGTAGTTTTCTTCGTATAGGTCTTTTACATCCCTGGTTACATTTATTCCTAAGTATCTTATTTGTTTAGGGGCTATTATAAATGATATTATTTTCTTTTCATAGTTCTCTTTATTGGCATATGGGAATCCAACTGATTTTTGAATGTTTATCTTGTATCCTGCTACTCTGCTGAATCTTTCTGTTAGTTCCACTAGATTTCTCTTGGAGTCTTTAGGATTTTCTATGTATAGTATCATATCATCTGCAAACAGGGACAGTTTAACTTCTTCATTACCAATTTGGATGCCCTTTATTTCTTTTTTTCTGCCTTATTGATCAAGCTAGGACTTCCAGCACAATGTTAAATAGAAGTGGTAATAAAGGGCATCCTTGTCTTGTTCTTGTTCTCAAGGGGAATTTTTTCAGCCTTTCTCCGTTAAGAATGAAGTTGGCAGTTGGTTATGCATAGATGATCTTTATTATGTTGAGAAATTTCCCTTCTATACCTATTTTATTGAGAGTTTTTATCAGGAATGGGTGTTGGACTTTGTCAAATGCCTTTTCTGCATTGATTGAGATGATCATGTGATTCTTTTCTTTCCTTTTATTTATGTGGTGGAGTACGTTGATTGATTTTCTAATGTTGAACCATCCTTGCATACCTGGTATGAATCCTACTTGGTCATGGAGTATTATTTTTTTTATATGATGCTGATTTCTATTGGCTAAAATTTTGTTGAGAATTTTTGTGTCTATGTTCATGACAGATATTGGTCTGTAATTTTCTTTTTTTGTGACGTCTTTGCCTTATTTTGGTATCAGGGTTATGCTGATTCATAGAATGAATTCAGAAGTGTCGCTTACTTTTCTAAGTTCTGATATAATTTGACTAGTACTAGTATAATCTCTTCTCTAAATGTTTGGTAGAATTCTCCACTGAAGCCATCTGGGCCAGGGTTTTTTTTTTGTTGGGAGTTTTTTCTTTATTACCTTTTCAATCTCTTATTTTGTTATGGGTTTGTTCAGATTTTCAACATCACTTTGTGTTAGTTTAGGTAGGTAGTGTGTTTCTAGAAATTTATCCATTTCTTCTAGGTTTTCAGATTTGTTGGAGTATAGTTTCTCATAATACTCTACTAGATCCTTTTTATTTCATTTGGGTCTGTTGTAATGTTCCCCATTTCATTTCTTACTTGGGTTATTCATGTTGTCTCCTGTTTTTCTTCTGTAAGTCTGGCCAGTGGTTTGTCGATTTTGTTGATTCTTTCAAATAACCAATTTTAGGTTTTGTTAATTCTTTCTATTGTTCTTCTAGTCTCTTTTTCCTTTTTTTCTACTCTGATCTTTATTATTTCCTTTCTTCTAGTGTCTGTGGGCTTTTTTTGCTGTTCTCTTTCTATTTGTTTGAGTTCTGTAGTTAATGTTTTGATTTTGTCCCTTTCTTTTTTGATGTGCACATCTATTGCTGTAAATTGTCCTCTGAGGACTGCCTTTGCTGTGCCCCAAAGATTTTGGTAGGATGTGTCTTCATTCTCATTTGATTCTAGGAATTTTTTGATTCCATCTCTGATTTCTTTTATTACCTGGTGGTTTGTAAGCATGGTGTTGTTCGCTTTCCATGTAATTGATCTTTTTTCCTTGCTCTTCCTGTTGTTAATTTCTACCTTGATGGCATTAGGTCAGAGAAGATGCTTTGAATTATCTCAGTGTTTTGGATCTCCTTGAGGGTTGCTCTGTTGTCTAAGATATCATCTATTCTGGAGAACGTTCCATGTGCATTGCAAAAGAATGTGTACTTTGCAGCTGATGGGTAGAGTGTTTTATATATGCCTTTGAGGTCAGGTTGGCTGATTGTGCCCTTTAGGTCCTGTGTATCTTTGCTGAGTTTCTTTCTAGATGGTCTGTCCTTTGCCGAGAGTGGTGTGTTGAAGTCTCTTACTATTGTTGTGGAACTGTCAATTTCTCATTTCAGTGCTGTTAGAGTTTACGTATTTTGGAGTCCTGTAATTTGATGTGTAAAAGTTTATTATGGTTATGTCTTCATGATGGATCATCCCCTTAATCATTATATAGCCTCCTTCTTTGTCTTCTATGGTGGATTTTATTTTAAAGTCTATTTTATCTGAGATTATTTTTGCCACTCCGGCTCTTTTTTGGTATCTCTTTGCTTGATATATTTTTTTCCAGTAATCTTTGTTTATAAGTTGTGTCTCTTGTAGACATCATATTGATGGATCCTGTTTTTTTATCCATACTGTCACTCTCCATCTCTTTATGGTTGAATTTAGGCTATTTACATTCAGTGTAATTATTGATAGGTATGAGTTTATTACTGTCATTTTATAGTGCTTTTTTTGGTGGTGCTGATGTTTTCTTTGTTCCTCTTACTCTTCTGTGCTAAATTCCTATGTTTGTGGATTTTTTTCCATTTCTTTTGTTTTTGTAGGTTTTGTTTTTAATGAGACTTTATGTTTTCTCTTCTTTATTTTGATGAGTAGGTTTGTTAACTTTCTTTGTGGTTACCTTAAAATTTACCCCTATCTTCCTAAGTTTGAACTACTGTATTTTTACTTGGTATTGCCTTGCCTTCCTCTCCATTAGAAGGTTATATACCTACATCTTTTAGTCCATCTTTTATCGTTCTGATGTTGTTGTAATTTACAGATTAATATCTCTGGTTTCTTGTGGTAATTCTTTTGGTATTGGATAGTCCTTGAGAGTTCTTTTCCTAGGTTGGTATCTGGCTGGTATGGAACTGCATCTTAGATTCAGCCTGTCGTCTGATGTTTTTGTTGTCAGATTGAAGGACTCCCTTTAATAATTCTTGTAAGTCTGGTTTGGTTTTTACACAGTCCCTTAATTTCTGTTTATCTGGAAATGTCTTAATTTTCACTATCATATCTGAGCAAGAGTTTTGCAGGATATATTATTCTTGGCTGGCAATTTTTTCCTTCAAGGTTTTATATACGTCATCCCATTGTTTTCTTGCCTGCATAGTTTCTGTCAAATAACCCGAGCTTAATCTTATTGTTTCTCCACTGTAGTGACTTTTTAGTTTTCTGGAGCTACTCTCCATATTCTTTGTCTGTTTTTGTTTTTAGCAATTGTTATTATGATATGCCTTGGTGATTGTCTTTTGGGGTCTATCCTATATGATGTTCATTGACCTTCTTGGATGGTCAGCTTTTCATCTTTCATGATGTTGGGGAAATTTTCTGTTGGTAGTTCTTCAATTTTCCTCTCCGTGTTTTCTGTTTTCTCCCTCTGTTCTGGAACTCCGATCACTGGCAAATTTTTGCTTTTGATTGTATCTCAGGGTTTGTTCATTTTTCTTCATTCTTTTTTCTGATTTTTCCTCAGAGTTGTATCCAAGTGTTTGTCTTCAATTTCGCTGATCCTGTCTTCCATAATTTCAAATCTGCTCCTCAGCCCTTCTATGACACCATCCATTTCTAAAATCTTGTTGTTCATCTTTTGGATTTCTAATTGTTGCTTTTGTATAATTTCTAGTTGTGAATTTATTTTGGCATTTTGTTCCTGTATTATTTTCCTGAATTCTTCCATTTCTTGTCTCTATTTTCCATGAATTTGTCAGCCTTTTCCATGGATTTGTCTATTTGTTTTTCATTTTTGTCTGTTTTTTTGCTGCAACTCTCGGATAGCTCTGCATATCAGAGATTTGAATTCCCTATCAGGTAGTTCTAATGCCTTTTCTTCTACTGGAAAGTCATGTGGTGTTTTATTTTGGAACCCTGTTTTTGTATGTTTGATATTGTCTGCTGTCTTTGGGGCATTCAGTACTCATTTGTCTCGTTTATTGATTGTAGATTTTTTTGTTCCACCCTTCTTTATTGTTTTATTTCATTATGTCTGAGCAGGTGGGCTGTGCATTCTTTTTTGTTTGCTCTTCTGTGAGCATGATTCTTTTCACCTCTTTCTCCAATGGGCAGGGTCAGTCACTCAGGTATGTTATAGCAGGGCAGGTTCAGGCAAAGAGGAGTTGCTGGGATGGGTTGTTTGTGGCATTTACTAGGGCCAACAGGGCCGGCTGGGAATCAGTGCAGGGCAGGTTCCAGTAGGTTTTGCCTATGTTGCTTGGGGGTTTGATGTCAGCACATGGTGCAAGTAGGTAGGAAAGAGAGAGGAGATGGTGATGTGTGGAACTAAGATGGGTATTGGAAAGATGAGAAAGGAACTGGAGCCAAAAACATAGAAACAAACAAAAAAGAGTGCTAAGGTATGTTGCCTTTTGATTGGTGAGGGGAGAGACTGAGAAATGGAGAAAAACAAAAATGAGAAAAGAAAAAGAGTAAAAGAAAAAAATGAATAAATAAAAATTATTTAAAAAAAAAAAAAAGCAAAGCCCCCAGGGATCCCACAGGTTTGGCTGTTAGGACTGGGGAGTTGCTTTCAGGCTGTGAAATACAGCCTGACTAAAAGGGGTAGAGGTGTCATACAGTGCCAGGTATTGAGGAGACAGGTAGAGAAAGTAAGTATAGTGAGACGAGAAACTGAGAAATGAAGAAAGACAAAAAGGTAAAAGAGAGAAAAGAAAAGAAATAAAAAAAAGAAAGAAAAAATAGATGCCCCCAGGGATCCCCCTGTGCATCTGCACAGAGTAAGGGAGTAGCTCCTGAGTGGCGCAGTACTGCCCAGCTAGAAGGGCTCACAAGCTGAGAAAAGAAAAAGAAAACAAACAAATCAAAACAAACAAACCAAAAAAAGCCCTGGGGAATCCCAGCAGTGTGTTGTCATGGGCGGGGAAGCAGCTTCACAATTTAGCAGCATATCACAGCCTTTCAGGAAGAATCAAAGATGGCCCATGGAGCCAGGTATTTGAGAGAAAGGAGTGGGAAGTGGTGGGACCTATGGAAAAATCAAAAGACATGGAAAAGTGCAACACCAGCAGTCAACAAATGGTACTCAGGGAGCCAGCCAGTGCAGTTGGGTGGAATCCAAGTGGTACCGGGGTGAAGCTGGTGCTTCCTGGCCAAGAGACTGTGGCCGCAGGAATCAGTGGAGACTGAGTAGGGGTGAAGAAGGGTCGGGGATGGGAAAGTGTACATGACTGGTTACCAGTTGTCCTGTCTCCTGCTGGAAGCTCCGTGAAGCTGCTTTCCCATACCCCCTGTTCGCCAATCACTGATAGGAGTCCAAGATGGCCGATCCGTGTTGTGTTAGCGGATAAGGGACCTCTGCATGTATCTCTCCTCACTCTCCATTCTCTGTCAGTTTCTTATTCCATTTGGTGCTTGGCTGAGTTCTTTATCTCTTCATTTGATGCTTAGGGTTTCCAGATTGAAGTTTATCTCTGTTTAGCTTAGTTTTTCAGATCTTTGCTGTGGAGGGGCAGCGTGGTGCTTCTGTCTATAGCTCCATGTTACATGAAAGTCCTATATGTATATTTTGAGGACCAAAGAAGACAACTATAACTGTGAAATTCATTGTAATTTCTGTTTGCATCACATGTCCCTTTAGAAGAAATTCTGTAACTGCTAACTTTATAATGAAAATGGGGAATAAGGAGCAAGGGCTCATGTGAGAAGACAAGTGAGCAAACTGTTGTTGAGGCTGAGCAAAGCCATTGTGATCTGGGGGAAAGCAATGCCATTTGAGAGAAAATGGTCAGAGTAAGGCAGATTGAGAAAGTAAAAGGGAATGAAATTCTTCTTGATAACATCCACTGACTATTTTTTAAAATTTACTATTCTTCTTTATAAAGCTCCACATCTCTAGCCTAAACATTTCTACTCCCTTTAAAAATACTTCATATGTTATAACTTTTAGCTATTCTTATATAAATATATTTTAATCTTTCCTAAACCTTGTAAACGGTGTTACCCTGACTGAAAGCAATAGTCCAAGCACTGACTGAACATTATAGAGTTAAGCTATTACTATCACCTCCCTAGTTTTAGTTTCAGTACTTCCCTTAATGAAGTGTGAAATAATATTATCCATTTGGTGATGAAACAACTCATTACCTGATATCGAATCTATTGATAATCAAAACTTGTTAAGTCATGGCCTTCTTATTTTCTATCTGTGGAGTTGGTTGACTGCACGTAAGTGAAGGCCTCATATTTACCCTTGATGATCTTGTAACATTCTTCTCTTAGTTAACTTTTTGTATACACATTCTGTCCACAGGCATATTTGTTGGCTTCCTCACTATTTCCTTTTACTTTCAACTTACTTAATTTTATAAAAATGATAACTAAATGCTTATAGGTCTTTATCCACGTATAGATGATGAGATAAAGATAGCAATAATATATCATCGTTTGCCGTTGAGTTAATTCCAATTCATAGCAACCCCATATAATGGAGTAGAAGTGCCCCATAGTGTTTTCTAGGCTGTAATTTTTATGGAAGCAGATCACCAGGTCTTTCTTTAGCATAACAGCTGGTGGGCTTGAACTGCCAACATTTTGGTTAGCAGCTGAGGGCTTAACCACTGACCACCAGGGCTTCTTGGCTATAATCAGCACCAAAAGCATATTCTGAACATATCAGTGAGTTTAAACCAAATAACTAGGTATTCATGACTCATATTTGTTGTTTACATTTCTTTCATAGTGCACACTGATTAGAAGATTCATTGATTAATTCATAAAATTTTGTGCTATGAATTCTGCTAAGCATGGGGACTGAGCGATGGACAAGACAGTGTAGGTCTGTGGCATTATAGAGGTAATGACAAGCAAACCATGGAAACCCATGACATGGTCTTATTCTAGTTTACTTTTTAAACCTTTGAGGAAATTCTGCATGTTCAATCAATTTTAATTGTTAGATTAACTGCAATCCCATCACATTAAAATAAATCTCAGAACATTTTGTTCTATTACTGAGATGGAACCATTTATTTTGTAATTTTGGGCTAAGTTTTTAGAATGAAATCAGCCTATTTCAGAATGTTTTATTTTTACAACATATTTATGATATTTCTATTTTTTTCATTGATTTCATATTTACATCAAGTATGTAATGAAGATAAATCTAGCTTATGCTTCTTTTTGTACATCAGCATTTTTTTAGTATTGACATCATTATAATTGTTGCATAGCTGTAGTTAGATGAACTATTCCACTCCAAGTTCTATTTTCTTTTTTAAGTTGGTTATAATTTTGCCTTTGTGGTATAGATAGATTATGTCAAACTATCTATTTAGAGAAACAAAGGTCACTGAAGATACACGGGCATGTTTAGTGGGCTTCACTGACCTAGAATATATCACTACATTGTAGTGTATAGCATGACATTGTGAAGAGAGCTTAAAATATTTATGAAATAAGTGAATTATGGAAGAACTAAAGGGCTTCCCCCAGGCAGAGCAAAAACTTGGACCCAAATTATCTGCTTTCCATTCAGTGGTCTTTCTATCACCATATTTAATGTTTATACTACAAATAAACATTTACAGTATGACTCTAGGAAAATTGAAAGTCATCAAAAATGAAATGGACCATGTAAACATCAATATCCTAGGCATTAGTGAACTGAAATGGACTATATTGACCATTTTGAATCAGACAATCATATGATCTACCATGCCGGGAATGGCAAATTGAACAGGAATGACATTGCATTCATTGTAAAAGAGAACATTTCAAGATCTACCCTGAAGTATAACTCTGTCAGTAATAGGATAATATCCATACACCTACAAGGAAGACCTGTGAATATGACTATTATTCAAATTTATGCACCAACCACTAATGCCAAAGATGAGGAAATTGAAGATTTCTATCAACTTCTACAGTCTAAAATTGATCAAACATGCAATCAAGATGAACTAATAATTACTGGTGATTGGAATGCAAAAGTTGGAAACAAAGAAGAAGGATCAGTAGTTGGAAAACATGGCCTTGGTGATAGAAATGACACCAGAGATTGCATAGAATTTTGAAGGACTAACAACTTATTAATAGCAGTTACCTTTTTCCAACAACATAAAGAGTGACTCTACACGTGGACCTCACTGGATGGAATACCCAGGAATCAAATCAACTTCATCTATGGAAATAGACAATGGAAAAGCTCAATATCATCAGTCAGAACAAAGCCAGCAGCCAGCTGAAGAACAGGCCATCAATTGCTCATATGCAAGTTCATGTTGAAGCTGAGGAAAATTAAAACAAGTCTACTAGAGCCAAAGTTCAACTTGAGTATATCTCACCTGAATTTACAGACCATCTCAAGAATAGATTTGACACATTGAACACTAATGACTGAAGACCACACAAATGGTGGGATGACATCAAGGACATCATATATAAGGAAAACAAAAGGTCATTAAAAAAGACAGGAAAGAAAGAAAAGACTAAAATGGATGTCAGAAGTGGCTCTGAAACTTACTGTTGAAGGTAGAGTAGCTAAAGGGAATGGAAGAAATGATGAAGTAAAAGAGCTGAACAGAAGAGTTCAAAGGATGACACAAGAAGACAAAGTAAAGTATTATAACGAAATATGCAAAGAACTGGAGTTAGAAAACCAAAAGGGAAGAACGCGCTCAGCACTTCTCAAGCTGAGAGAAACGAAGAAAAAATTCAAGACTTAAGTTGCAGTATTGAAGGATTCTATGGGCAAAATATTGAACAATGCATGAAGCATCAAAATAAGATGGAAATAATACATAGACTTACTGTACCAAAAAGAACTGGTCAACATTCAACCATTTCAGAAGGTAGCATATGATCAAAAACCGATGGTATTGAAAGAAGAAGTCCAAGCTGTACTAATGGCTCCAGGAATTGATGGAATACCAACTGTGATGTTTGAACAAATGGATGCAGCACTGGAAGTGCCCACTTGTCTATGCCAAGAAATTTGGAAGAAAGCTACCTGGCCAACCAACTGGAAGAGATCCAAATGTGCTCCCATTCCAAAGACACGTGATCCAACAGAATTGAACAATATTATTCAGATCACATGTAAGTAAAATTTTGCTGAAGATAATTCAAAAACAGTTGCAGTGGTACATCATCAGGGAATTGCCAGAAATTCAAGCCAGATTCGGAAGAGGACTTGAAACTAGGGATATCATTGCTGATATCAGATGGATGTTTGCTGAAAGCAGGCAATACCAGAAAGATGTTAACCTCTGTTTTATTCACTATGCAAAGGCATTCGACTATGTAGATCATAACAAATTATGGACAACATTGTGAAGAATGGGAATTCCAGGACACTTAATTGTGCTCATGTGGAAACTGTAGATAGACCAAGAGGCAGTGGTTTGAACAAAACAAGGAGATACTGCATGCTTTAAAATCAGGAAAGGTATGAGTCAGGACTGTATCCTTTCACCATTCTTATTCAATTTACATGCTGAGCAAATCATCCAAGAAACTTGACTATTGCATCAGGATTAGAGGAAGACTAACAACCTGCAATATACAGGTGACACAACTTGCTTGCAGAAAGTGAAGAGGATTTGAAGCACTTGCTGATGAAGATCAAAGACCACAGCCTTTAATATGAATTACACTTCAACATAAAGAAAACAAAAATCCTCACAACTGGACCAATAAGTAACATCATGATAAACAGACAAAAGATTGAAGTTGTCAAGGATTTCATTTTACTTCAATCTACAGTCAACGCCCATGGAAGCATCAGTCAAGAAATAAAACCATGTATTGCACTGGGCAAATCTGTTGCAAAAGACCTCTTTAAAGTATTGAAAAGCAAAGATGTCAGTTTGAGGACTAAGACGTGCCTGATTCAAGCCATATTTTCAATTGACTCATATGCATGTGAAAGCTGGACAATGAGTAAGGAAGACTGAAGGAGAATTGATGTCTTTGAATTACAGTGTTGGTGAAGAATATTGAATATACCATGAACTGCAAGAAGAACCAACAAATCTGCCTTGGAAGAAGTACAGCCAGAATGTTCTTTGGAAGCAAGAATGGTGAGACTTTGTCTCACCTACCTCGGATGTATTATCAGGAGGAACAAGTCCCTGGAGAAATATATACTGCTTGGTAAGGTACAAACAAAAAAATCACCGCTATTGCATTCATTCCGACTCATAGCAACCCTGCAGGAGAGAGTAGGGATGCCCTGTAGGGTTTCTAAGGAATGGCTGGTGGATTTGAACTGCTGATCTTTTGGTTAGCAACTGAATGTTTAACCACTATACCACGTGGGCTCTGGTACATGGTCAGCAAAAAAGAGTAAGACCCTCAACCAGATGGATTGATACAGTGGCTGCAATAATGGGCTCAAACATAGCAACAATTGTAAGAAAGGCACAAGACTGGGCAGTGTTTCATTCTGTTGAACATAGGGTGGCTATGAGTTGGAACTTACTCGACGGCACCTAACACCATCAACAACAACTAAGAATAAATAGAATCAAATTTGTGGGAAAATATAGATGAAATAAGATTGGCTGTCGGCTGGTCCTGTGTGATAGGTTCATGGGATTCACCATGCTATTCTCAACTTTTGTTTTTGTTTGAAAATGTCTGTAATAAAATGTTTGGAAAATAAGTAGAAATAACTCATTTCTTATTTAGTATGTTGTCTTAATTTGTAATATATACGTAATGGATACTTTTTGAAGAAGGTACAGATTACAAAATAATCCCATTTAAAAACACCCACTTAAATTGGTCCCAACTCACCTGGAGCAAAGGAGAATGAATAACACCAAAGACACAAGGAAAATATTAGCTCAAGAGACAGAAAGGGCCACATAAACCAGAGACTCCAACAGCCCGAGACCAGAAGAACTAGATGGTGCCCTGCTACCACCAATGACCAACTGACAGGGAACACAACAGAGAGTCCCTGACAGAGAAGGAGAAAAGTGGGGTGCAGAACCCAAATTCTAGTAAAAAGACCAGACTTAATTGTTTGATTGAGACTGGAGGGACCCTGGAAGACATGGCCCCTGGACTCTGTTAGCCCAAAAGTAAAACCATTCCTTAGGCTAACTCTTCAGACAAAGATTAGACTGGACTATGGGGCATAAAATGATACTAGTCAAGAGTGTGCTTCTTAGCTCAAGTAGATACGTGAGATTAAATGGGCAGCTCCTGTCTGGAGGTGAGACGAGAAGGCAGAGAGGGTCAGGAGTTGGTTGAATGGACACAAGAAATCCGGGGAGAAAGAAGGAGTGTGCTGTCACAGTATAGGGAGAGCAACTACAATGTGTGTATAAATTTTTGTATGAGAAACTAACTTGAATTGTAAACTTTCACTTAAAACACAACAATAAAAAAAAAAGATCACAACCAAGAAAAAGAAAAAACAAACAAACAAACACAAAAAAAAAAACACTCACTTATAATCATTCTAAACAGTAAGAGCTAGAAACTATTCTAGAAAATGAATACTCTATATGGTTAGTGTTAGATTTGATAGAAAGTTGATTTTGGTTGCTGTTTTTCTTCTTTTGTTGATGGTGTTCCAGTATCTTAATAAAGTATTATTTCTTTGAATAGAAATAAATATGAACACTTTTTACTTTTAAATATTCATTTTATTCATTTGTTTCATTTCATCTCTGACTTAATAAAACGAATCCAACAAAGTTTGACCACGTATCTTAGAATCCTGTATAAGTACTTGTCCAATTATCTAGGTAAATGTAGACTGAACACAAATAGACTGATAGAGAAGATTCATTGAAAAGTAAATTTCAGATTTGATACAGAACTGGGTCTTATCATGTGGTCACTACAGATTTGGTGCAACTTCATACATAAACTTACAAGAATTTATTGCAAGTTAGCTGCCTCTAAGATCCATAAAGACACTGCATTTCTACAGGAAGATAGGGTTGTTAGTTATCCTAAATGTATGAAGACCACAAAGCATAGTAACCCATTTTAGAAAATTGCCAGAAGAAGAAGAAAAAGAAGAAAGAGATTTTCTTGGTACATTTTAATTAATTAGAAATTTTAATAAACAAAACCAATCATTCTCTGTGAATTAGGGATACTCAGCAAGTTTCAGGATAACGACATTGTAGAATAAAATGCATGACTCAACCAAATCCAATGCTGATGAAGTCCTGAGTGCTGATAATAGTCAATGAGTTTTCCTCCTGCCTTATTTGATATTTATTGCAGAGGAGTAAGGGATGGAAAATGTTCACCAACAACCCTAAACACAGTGGATTGCTAAACTGCCTTCTTCCCAGAATCAGGATCATTCTCATAGTTTGAGGCACTAGAAGTTCATATTATTTTAATTACTCATGTTTTTAAGAGCACGCACAGTGTGTCATAAAACTTGTGGCTGTAACTTTAAAACTAATTTTTTTCCCTGAGTTTCCAAAATGAGCAAAAATATTATACTGAGCCACTATTCTTGACTGACATGCACTTTCCAGATTTCTCCTTCAGAACTGCAAACTCCCTGCCCTGTCTATGTCATCTGTAAGGATATAAAAGCTGTTCACTGAATACACTTCCCCAAATTCCTAGTCTGAGCAGACAGATATTTGGTGCAGCCTATAACTGAAACTAATTCATTCATGAACACCACATCAGTGTGTCCTGGAATTGCCTAGAACTGAAACTAATTCATGCATGAATACCAGATCAAATCAATGCTCTTTCACTCTTCTGACCTTTGCAACATACAGGAGCCCTATTGTGTTTATTAATTCGTTCATTCATTTATTCACTCAGCTATTCAGTAAGCACTCTTTAAGTCCCTCCTGTATGCCTGGTGCAGGGAATATAACAGAGATGTTGCAGAAATCAAGGCCTCTTGTTCTCACGAG
Source organism: Dugong dugon (assembly GCA_030035585.1). Lineage (NCBI taxonomy): Eukaryota > Metazoa > Chordata > Mammalia > Sirenia > Dugongidae > Dugong > Dugong dugon. The sequence goes on from CM057465.1 coordinate 52,474,907, forward strand.
ACTTATTTTCTGGTTGGAGTGGTAGACATTAATAACATGAACAACTAGATAACTAAGAGGCTTTCAATTAGTAATAGATGAAAACTTAATCCACATCTTCTTATCAGTTTTATGAACTTGGTCAAGTTTCATAATATTATTGAAATATTATTCTTTAAGATATCATTAAGGTAACAATTCTCCTAGGTATTGTGTGAGCATTAAATTAGATGATGCGAGCAAAGTCCTCAGAAAATAAGTGCTTCATTTATGTAAGACATATTTTAAGTTGTCTACAGCACTGTTTGTAAGGTGAAAAAATTGGAAATATCCCAATTCTATTAGTGGGAAGTGGATAAATAATATGCAGTATACTTATATAGTGCTATGCTGCCCAGCTTTTAAAAAGAATAAACTAGATTTTGAAAAAACTAGAGCTTAGACTATAATTTTGAGTAAAAACTGTGGCATAAAATACAGAATATGGTGTCATTGCCAATGCAACATTAATGACTATATATAGACTTGTGCAAAAATATATATTTTTAAATATATTTTATTGCACTCCAGGTGAAGGCTTACAGAAAAAATAGTTTCTCATGAAACAGCAGTACACATGTTGTTTTCTGACATGGGTTAAAAACCCCTCAATATATTAACTCTCTAACTTCTCAACCTTTTATTTTTGGTGAAAATACACATAGCCAAAGATACACCATTTCAAAAATTTCTACATGCACAGTTCAGTGACATTGACTACACTCTTCCAATTGTGCTGTTATTCTCACTTACGATGAAGGCTTACAGAACAAAATAGTTTCTCATTTAACAGTTACTACAAACGTTGCCCTATGACAATGGTTAACAATCAGAACAAATCAATAATATCCTTAATCAACCTTGTGTTTCCTATCACCAGCTTCCTTGTCCCCTTCTGCCTTCTGGTCCTTGTCACTGGACTCCTGTACCTCGTTAGTCTCATTTGGTTTTATGGAGCTGTCCACTCCCAGGCTGAACAGTGAACCTCAGAGGTAACTTCACCACTGAGCTAAAAGGGTGTCAGGGGGCCATTCTCTTGGGGTTTCTCCAGACTCCTTTAGGCCAGTAAATATGGTCTTCTTTTTTGTGAGTTAGAATTATGCTCTGTATCATTCTCCAGCTCTGTCCAGAACCCTCTGTTGTGATCTTGGTGGTAGCTGGGCACCATCTAGCTGTAATGGACTCAGTCCGGTGGAGGCCTTCGTAGCTGTGGACAATTAGTCCTTCGGACTAATCTTTTCCTTGTATCCTGTTCTCTTCATTCTCCCTTGCTCCCGAAGGGATGAGACCAGTGGAGTATCTTAGATGGCCGCTCACAGGCTTTGAAGACCCCAGACACTACTCAACAAGGTAGAATGTAGAGCATTGTCTTTATAAGCTGTGTCATGCCAATTGAGCTAGATGTTCCCCGAGACCATGGTCCCCACAGCTCTCCGCCCAGCAATTCAGTCCCTCAGGGAGTTTGGATGTGTCTATGGGGCTTCCATGACCTCTCCTTGTACAGGTTATGCTAGTTTTCACTGTATTTTGTACTGTCTCACCCTTCACCCAAGATACCACTTATCTATTGCCTATTTAGTATTGCCCCCCAACCCATCCCATCCCTGGTAACCAACAAAGATTGTTACATTTTCTGTGTGAACTTTGTCATGGGTTTTTACAATAGAGGTCTCATACAATATTTCTCCTTTTGTGATTGGCTTATTTCACTCAGCATCATGTCCTCTAGTTTCATCCATGTTATGAGATGCTTCACAGATTCATTGTTGTTCTTTCTCCTTGCATAGTACTCCACTGTGTGTATGTACCGTAGTCTGTTTATCCATTCATCTGTTGATGGGCATCTAGGTTGTTTCCATCATTTTGCTATTGTGAACAATGCTGCCATGAGCATAGGTGTGCATATGTCTATTCGAGTGACGACTCTTATTTCTCTAGGATATATTCCTAGGAGTGGGATTGCTGGATCGAATGGTATGTCTATTTCTAGCTATCTAAGGAAGCGCCATATCATTTTCCAAAATGGTTGTATCATTTTGCTTTCCCACTGGCAGTGAATAAGAGTTCCCATCTCCCCGCAGCCCCTCCAACATTTGTTATTTCCAGTGTTTTTGATTTGTGCCAGTAATGCCGGGGTGAGATGGTATCTCATTGTGGTTTTAATTTGCATTTCTCTAATGGCTAGTGATTGGGAGCATTTCCTCATGTGTCTGTTGGCCATTTTAATGTCTTTTTGGTGAAGTGTCTGCTCATTTCCTTTGCCCATTTATTAATAGGATTGTTTGTCTTTTTGTTGTAGAGGTGTTAGAATTTCTTGTAGATTATGGAGATTAGATTTTTGTCTGATTTATACTGTCCAAAATTTTTTTCCCAGTCTGTAGGTTCTCTTTTTCCTCTTTTGGTGAAGTTTTTTGAAGAGCATAGGTGTTTGATTTTTAGAAGATCCTAGTTATCTAGCTTATCTTTTGGGGTTTGTGCATTTATGGTTATGGTTTGTATCCTGTTAATGCCGTGTATTAAAGCCTGTAGTGTTGGTCCTATTTTTTCTTCTATGACCTTTAAAGTTTTAGGCTTTATATTCAGGTCTTTGATCCATTTTGAAGTAGTTTTTGTATATGGCGTGAGGTATGGGTCCTGTTTCATTTTTTGCAAATGCATATCCAGTTTTGCCAGCACCATTTGTTAAAAAGACTGTCTTTTCCCCATTTGATGGACTTTGGGCCCTTGTCGAAGATCAGGTGACCGTAGGTGGATGGATTTACATCCGGGTTCTCAATTCTGTTCCATTGGTCAATGTATCTGTCGTTTTAAAAGTACCAGGCTGTTTTGACTACTGTAGCTGTAAAGTAGGTTCTGAAGTCAGGTAGTGTGAGTCTTCCAACGTTATTCTTCTTCTTCAGTAGTGCTTTACTTATTCGGGGCTTCTTCCCTTTCCATACAAAGTTAATGATTATTTTTTCCATCTCTTTGAAGAAGGTTGTTGGTATTTGGTTCGGGATTGCATTGTATTTGTAAATTGCTTTGGGTAGAATTGCCATTTTCACAATGTTGAGTCTGCCTATCCATGAGCATGGTATATTTTTCCATTTATGTAGATCACTTTGGGTATCATGCAGTAGTATTTTGTAGTTTTCTTTGCATACATATTTTACATCCCTGGTCAGATTTAGTCCTAATTATTTTATCTTTTTAGGGGCTATTGAAAATGGTATTGTTTTCCTGATTTCCATTTCATGGTTCTCCTTACTGGTGTATAGGAATCCAACTGATTTTTGAATGTTTATCTGGTATCCTGCTACTCTGCTGAATCTTTCCATTAGTTCCAGTAGATTTCTCGTGGAGTCTTTAGGGTTTTCTATGTATAGTATCATATCATCTGCAAACAGGGACAGTTTAACTTCCTCATTACCAATTTGGATGCCCTTGATTTCTTCTTCTTGCCTTATTGCTCTAGCTAGAACTTCCAGCACAATGTTAAATAGGAGTGGTGATAAAGGGCATCCTTGTCTTGTTCCTGTTTTCAAGGGGAATGTTTGCAGCCTCTCTCCATTAAGAATGATGTTGGCTGTTGGTTTTGCATAGATGCCCTTTATTATGTTGAGAAATTTCTCTTCTATACGTATTTTATTGAGAGTTTTTATCCGGTATGGGTGTTGGACTTTGTCAAATGCGTTTTCTGCATCAATTGAGATGATCATGTGATTCTTTTCTTTCCTTTTATTTATGTGGTGTATTACGTTGATTGATTTTCTAATGTTGAACCATCCTTGCATACCTGGTATGAATCATACTTGGTCGTGGTGTATTATTTTTTTGATGCTGAATTCTGTCACCTAGAATTTTGTTCAGAATTTTTGCGTCTATATTCCTGAGAGATATTCATCTGTAATTTTCTTTTTTTATGACGTCCTTGCCTGGTTTTGGTATCGGCGTCAAGCTGGCTTCATAGAAAGAATTTGGAAGTGTTGCTTCCTCTTCTATGCTCTGAAATAGCTTGAGTAGTACAGGTAGAAGCTCTTCTGTAAATGTTTTGTAGAATTTTCCAGTGAAGCCATCTAGGCCAGGGCTTTTTTTGTTTGGGAGTTTTTTGATTCCCTTTTCAATCTCTTCTCTTGTTATGGGTCTGTTCAGATTTTTAACATCACTTTGTCGTAGTTTGTGTAGGTCGTGTGTTTCTAGAAATTTGTCCATTTCCTCTAGGTTTTCAAGTTTTTTAGAGTATAGTTTTTCATAATATTCTGTTATAATCCTTTTTATTTCAGTTGGGTCTGTTGTAATGTCCCCCATTTCATTTCTTATTTGGGTTATTTGTGTCCTCTCCTGTTTTTCTTTTGTCAGTCTGGTGAGTTGTTTGTCGAGTTTGTCGATTCTTTCAAAGAACCGTCTTTTGGTTTTGTTGATTCTTTCTATTGATTTTCTGTTCTCTATTTCATTTATTTCTGCTCTGATCTTTACTATTTCCTTCCTTCAGTGGTTGTGGGCTTCTTTTGCTGTTCTCTTTCTCTTTGTTTGAGTTCTGTAGTTAATGTTTTGATTTTGTCCCTTTCTTCTTTTTTGTTATGTGAATTTATTGCTATAAATTGTCCTCTGAGGACTGCCTTTGCTGTGTCCCAAAAGTTTTGGTATGACATGTGTTCATTTTCATTTGATTCTAGGAATTTTTTGATTCCATATCTAATTTCTTCTATTACTCAGTGATGTTTAAGCAGGGTATTATTCAGTTTCCATGTAGTTGATTTTTTGTCCTTCCTCTTTCTATTGTTAATTTCTACCTTGATGGCATTGTGGTCAGAGAAGATATTTTGAATTATCTCAACGTTTTGGATCTTGTTGAGGATTGCTCTTTGGCCTAAGATGTGGTCTATTCTGGAGAACGTTCCATGTGCATTGGAAAAGAATGTGTACTTTGCAGTGGTTGAATGGAGTGCTGTATATATGTTTATGAGGTCAAGTTGTCTGATTGTGTCCTTTATGTCTTCTGTATCTTTGCTGAGTTTCTTCTTAGTTGTTGTATCCTTTACTGAGAGTGGTGTGTTGAAGTCTCCTGCTATTATTGTGGAACTGACTGTTTCTCTTTTCAGTTTTGTTAGAGTTTTTTTTTTTTAATGTATTTTGGAGCCCTGTCATTGTGTACATAGATGTTTATTATCGTTATGGCTTCATGATGGATCATTCCCTTAACCATTATATAGTGTCCTTCTTTGTCTTTTATGATAGATTTTGTTTTAAATTCTATTTTATCTGAGATTAGTATTGCCACTCCTCCTCTTTTTTGGTAGTTGTTAGCTTGATATATTTTTTTTCCAACCTTTGACTTTTAAGAAATTCACATCTTCGTTTCTAAGGTGTGTCTCTTGTAGACAGCATATTGATGGATCATGTTTTCTTATCCATTCTGTCACTGTCCATCTCTTTATGGGTGCATTGTGTCCATTTACACTCAATGTAATTATTGATAGATATGAGTTTGTTGCTGCAATTTGGTAGTGCTTTTTTTTGTGGTGATGATGTTTTGTTTGTTCTTCTTACTCTCTTGTGCTGAGTTACTTTTTTTTGTGGACTTTTTTTCCATTTCTTTTGTTTTTGTAGGTTTTTTTTTTTTTTTTTACGAGACTTTATGTATTTGTCTTTATTTTTATGAGTTGGTTTGTTAACTTTCTTTGTGGTTACCATGAATTTTACCCTTATCTTTCTAAGTTTGAAGCAGTCTACCATTACTTGGTATCGCCTTGCCTTCCTCTCCATTAGCGTGTTCTATACCTATGCCGTTTATTCCCTCTTTCATTGTTTTTATGTTGCTGTCATGTATTGATTAACTGCTCTGTTTCCTTGTTGTATTTCTTTTGGTTTTAGATAGTCCTCAAGAGTTCATTTCCTAGATTGGTATCTGGCTGGTACAATCCTGTGTCTTTGGTTCTGCCTGTGAGCTGAAGCTGTTTGTCCTCAGATCGAAGAACTCCCTTTAATAATTCTTGTAAGTTTAGTTTGACTGTTACATATTCCCTTGATTTCTGTTTATCTGGAAATGACCTAATTTCACCATCAAATCTGAACGAGAGTTTTGCGGGATATATTATTCTTGGCTGACAATTTTTTTCTTTCAAGATTTTATATATGACATCCCATTGCCTTCTTGCCTGCATGGTTTCTGCTGAATAATCTGAGCTTAGTCTTATTGTTTCTCCTCTGTATGTGACTTCTTGTTTTTCATGAGCTGCTCTCAGGATTCTTTGTTTATCTTTGGTTTTGGCAAGTGTGAATATGATATGCCTAGGTGATTTTCTTTTCGAGTATCTTCTATATGGGGTTCGTTGAGCTTCTTGGATGGCCAGCTTTTCATTTTTCATGATATTGGGGTAGTTTTCTGTCAGCAGTTCCTCAATGATCCTCTCTGTTTTCTGTTTTCTCCCCCTGTTCTGGAATGCCAATCACTCGTAAATGTTTGCTTTTGTGTCCCACATAACTCTCAGGGTCTCTTCATTTTTCTTTGTTCTTTTTTCTGAGTTTTCCTCAAACAGAGTTGTATCCAGGTGTTTGTCTCAGTTCCACTGATCCTGTCTTCTACAGTTTCAAATCTGCTTCTCAATCCTTCTATGACATCATCCATTTCTGAAATCTTGTTGTTTATCTTTTGGATTTCTTATTGTTGTTTTTGTATAATTTCAAGTTGTAAATTTATTTTGGCATTTTGTTCCTGCATCATCTTCGTGAATTCTTCCAATTTTTTTGTCTGTATTTTCCATGTATTTGTCTATTTTTTCCTCATGTTTGTCAGCTTTTTTGCCTCAGTTCCTGGAGAATTACGAGTATTAGAAATTTGAATTCCCTATTAGGTAGTTCTAGTGCATTTTCTTCCACAAGAGAGTCATTTGGTGTTTTATTTTGGATGCCTACTGGAAGCATCCTGTCCTGTTTTTGTAAATGTTTTGATATTGTCTGCTGTTTTTGGGGCATTCAGTAATTATTTTTCTCATTTACTGATTGTAGATTTGTTTGTTTCATCCCTTTTAAAAAAAAAAAAAGTTGACTATGTCTGAGCAGGCAGACTGTGTTCTTTGTTGTTTGCCTGTCTGTGCTCTCAATACTTTTTGCCTCCTTCTGCAACTGGCAGGGTCATTCACTCAGATATGGTACATCAGGGTAGGTCTAGCTGAAGAGGAGTTACTGGGACAGGTTGTCTGGGGCACTTACTACAGCCACCAGGGTGGGTTGGTAATCAGTGCAGGGCAGGTTCCAGTAGGCCGTGCCTGTACTGCTTCACGGTGTGATGTCACGCGCACAGTGCAGGTAGTCAGGATGCAGCAGGGAGATTGTTATGTGTGGAGCTAAGATGGATACGGGAGAGAGGAGAGAGGAACAGTAGTTGAAAACATACAAACAAACAAAACAGAATGCTAGGGGAGCTTGCCTTTGGAATGGAGAGATGAGAGACTATGAAATGGAGAAAAACAGAAAGGGGAAGAGGAAGATAAGAAAATAATGAATAAATAAAAATCAGAAAGATTAAAGAACTGCAAAGTTCCCAGGGATCCCACCGATGCTGCTATGAGGTCTGGGGAAGTCACTCTCAGGTTTTGCAGTACAGACTGGCTAGAAGGTGTAGAAATATACAATGCCTGGTATTCAGGGATCAGATAGAGAAGGAAGATATAGAGAGACGAGAAACTGAGCAATGAAGAAAGACAAAAATGGAAAAAGAGGGAAAAGAAAAGAAAACAAATTAAAAAAAAAAAAACAGAAAACAAGAAAGGACTCCCAAAAAAACAGAAAAGAAAGAAGGAAAAAAAAAAGAGAGACAAGAAATGTCCTCAGGGATCCCTCTGCACGTCTGTGGAAGGTGAAGGGGAGTTTCTTGCCACGCAGCTCCGCCTGGCCAGAAAGGGCTCCCAACTCAAGAAAAGGAAAAGAAAACAAGCAAACAATTCAAAACGAACAAACGAACAAAAGCCCCGGGATCCCACTAGCACGGTAGCCCGGACGGGGAGGTAGCGCCACACTCAAATGGAGCTCCGCAGCCCCTCAGGAAGAAGCAAAGATGGCGCACGGAGCCAGGCACTCGAGAGAAAGGAGGGGGAGGTGGCGAGAGGCAAGCAAGAAATCCAAAGAAGCATAAAAAAAAAGCAACACCAGCAGCCAAGAAATGGCACTCAGAGAGCCAGCTAGCGCGGGCTGGTGTTTCTGGGCAAGAGACTGAGTCTGTGGGAAGCAGAGGAGGCCGAGTGTGGGTGAAGAAGTGTAGAGAGTGGGAAAGCGTATATCACAAATTGCCGGCACTCTGGATCCCCTCAGGAATAAGCAAAGACTGTGCATGGAGCCAGGCACTCGAGTGAAAGGAGGGGGAGGTGGCGAGAGGCAAGTGAGAAATCAAAAGAAGCACAAAAAAAAAAGCAACACTAGCAGCCAACAACTGGCACCCAGAGAGCCTCATGCTTGGGTGTGGAATCCAAGCAGCCAGCGCTTCCTGATCAAGAGACTGGCCACAGGAAGCAGAGGAACAAAGGAACAAAAGCCCTGGGGTCCCACCAGCTCAGTAGCCCAGACCAGGAAGCAGCTCCAAACTCAAATGGAGCTCCACAGCCCCTCAGGAAGAAGCAAAGATGGTGCACAGAGCCAGACACTCGAGAGAAAGGAGGGGGAGGCGGCAAGAGGCAAGCAAGAAATCCAAAGAAGCAGGGAAAAAAAAAAAAAGCAACACCAGCAGCCAACAAATGGCACTCAGAGAGCCAGCTAGTGTGGGCTGGTGTTTCTGGACAAGAGACTATGTCTACGGGAAGCAGAGGAGGCTCAGTGTGGGTGAAGAAGGGTAGAGAGTGGGAAAGCGTATATCACAAATTGCTGGCAGTCTGCAGCCCCTCAGGAAGAAGCAAAGGTGGAGCATGGAGCCAGGCACTCAAGTGAAAGGAGGGGGAGGTGGCTAGAGACACGTGAGAAATCAAAAGAAGCAGAAAATAAAAGCAACACTAGAAGCCAACAAATGGCACCCAGAGAGCCGCCCCCTTGGGTGTGTGGAATCCAAGCAGCCGGCGCTTCCCGGTCAAGAGACCATGGCCGCGGGAAGCAGAGGAGGCCAAGCCAGGGCAAAGAGGGGTGGGGGGTGGGAAAGTGCACACCGCAAATTACCGGTTATTTTGTGTCCTGCTGGACTCTCCGTGAGGCTGCTTTCTCATACCCCCATTTGCTGGTCTCCAATAGGAGTCCAAGATGTTGGATCGGTGCTGCGTTAGCTGGTCTGGGACCTCTGCACGACTCTCTCCTTGCTCTCTGTTCTCTGTCAGTTTTCTCACTCCATTTGGTGCTTGGCTGAGTTCTTTATCTCTTCATTTGATGTTTTAGGGTTTCAGGATTGTTGTATTCTCTGTTTGGCTTAGTTTTTCGGATCTTTGCTGTGGAGGGACGGGGTGGTGCTTCTGCCTAGAGTGCCACTTTGCCGGAACTCCTCTGCAAAAATATTTTTAAAGACATAAGAAGATACCTATCAAATTCATGATGATGAATGTACCCTGAGGGAAGAGGAGAGCAATAGAAATGGAAAGGAGATAAGAGGATTCAAATAACTCCACTTTTGTCTGTAATGTATTATTTATTTATTTAAAAAATAAAGCATATGATATACTAAATTAAAAATAATAAGAGGAAGTGGGCTGCGGGAGACAATATCCATTTTATGATTAATTGAGATACTTTATTAAAAAAAAAAGGTATTTATGAAAGAAAAGTTCTTTGTATATTTGTGGCCATCCTTTCTACATGGCAGTTGCTTGAAGGTTGAGAGTTCATTTTTTTTCTGGCTTAGCAAGGTTTTTTGGAATGAATGTATTATTGGTTTTTGGTTAGCTCATATTTTTGAGGTGAAACACATTTACTTAGGATATCAAATAGATTTTCTCAATAGTTCTTGTTTTTTTCCTTCTCTGCTTGATGTTTTGTTTATACATTGTTTCAGCCAAGAACTTCATCAAATCTAGGATACAGAACAAATTCTAGACTGCTAATCTTGGGCTTTAATTCAAAAAGTCAGGGTGTTCCAGTGCATTGTCGCATAACAGTTGACAAACAATTTCTCGCCACCCTATAGATAACAAGGACTTGATTGAATTTCACAGACTCCAATTGATCATTCTTTGTGGGATCTCTAGCTTACTAAATATAAACATTTGTCTAACATTGCCATTCTAATATTTGTTCCAGCTTTGATGGTTTTTAACTTTCACTGAATACTCAGAGTCCATCCACAGAGACACTAAGTAAGTTTTTAAGTTTCCATTTTCTGTTTCACATAAACAGTTACTCAAGCAGACGTGGACTGGGATGGTTGTCCTCCAAACCAAAGCCATTTGGCAAAGATGTATCCTTCCATAAATAAGAATAGGTAGAAGTCTTTAGTGGCGAATACCTTCGTTCATTGTATTCACTGCAAAAAACCGGAATATGCTTACAACAGGAGTGGTTGTTGTGGTCATTAATCCTTGATAGATGTTCAAAGAGCTAATGAAATGAAGCAAAGTAATCCTAGTTTTATTGCAATGCCTCTTTCTTGCTGTTTTTTATCAGCATCCAATGGGATATGTTTTCCCGTTTTCCTTAGGGACACATAACTCATGAAATTTTTGTAAATCTGACAAGATTTTAAGACTAATAGGAACATCGCTATACTACATTTGTTTTTAATGAAGTCAATTTATAACAATCCAACCAAGAGGGGTGAAATTCTCTTATATTCTCTGTTACTTTCCAATGACAAGGTGATAGATTCAGAATCTGACTCTGTGGGACTATTTGCAAAAGATTAAGGGCAACATTTGTTTAAGTATTATGTTCATTTGTTTGCATGGTTTTCCGTTTGGCCTCATCAAGTCGTACTGTCCGTGCCACACCCAAGACCCTGTTTTGCAATCACTTAACTTCTGCTCTAGGAGTTAAGATTGTAATAACCTTGAGGAAGGTGACAGAGTCTTCCAGGACTACAGTAATATGTTACCTACTGACATGGAAGAGTTCATTACTGGAAAATGAAAACAACTCTCTCAACTCTTAGAACTTAATAAAACCTTTCCCTTGCCTGCTGATTCCTATCTATCTGACTCCCTATTTTGTTAACTTGTAATATGGCTTTTCTGATTAGGACAAGCTATTTCACCTGTCCTTCCCCATAACTCTCCTGATAATTCTTATCTTAGTGCTATTGACCTTCACTGAATTTCTTCTTAATATTTTTTTTTAGTAATTCTGATTCAAGAGAATATTTCAAACTCACGTCTTCCTAGAAATCTTTCCAAACTCTCACTTTTCCAAAGAATTGTATGTTTATATCTCTCAACACTTTCTATATTCAAGTTCTATCATATTATCTGATATTTTTTCATCTTTTCTTAATAATTGCCCCATATCTTAATGAAGGCAGGTTTGATTTCACCCCTCAAGCCCTTCATCATCGCTATCCGCTGAGACAGAGACCATAACTTTTTCTTCTGTATCATGCCATTCAAATCACAATTATTAGACACTGACAATGTGTTGTTGTTGTTTTTGTTAGGTGCAGTCGAGCTGGTTCCAACTCATAGAGACCTACGTACAACAGAATGAAACACTGCCAAGTCATGCGCCGTCCTCACAATTGCTGTTATGCTTCAGCCTATTGTTGCAGTCACTGTGTCAATCTATCTCATTAAGGGTTTTCCTATTTTTCGCTGGCCGTCTACTTTACCAAGCATGCTGTCCTTCTCCAGGGACAGGTCCGTCCTAATAACATGTCCAAATATGTGAAATGAAGTCTTGTCATCCTTGCTTCTAAGGAGCATTCTGGCTGTACTTCTTCCAAGACAGATTTGTTCGTTCTTCTGTCAGTCCATGGTATATTCAATATTCTTTGTCAACACCATAATTCAAAGGCATCAATTCTTCAGTCTTCCTTATTCATTGTCTAGCTTCCACATGCATATGAGGTGATTGAAAACACCATGGCTTGGGTCAGGTGCACCTTAGTCCTTAAAGTGACATCTTTGCTTTTTAACACTTTAACAAGATCTTTTGCAGCAGATTTGCCCAATGTAATGCATAATTTGATTTCGTGACTGCCACTTTCATGATATTGTAAAGGAGAGTCAAAAGAAGATAACATTGGTTCTACCATATTTTTACTCAAATTATGATGTGTTCTTCATTTTTTTTGCCAACTACACACCACCTCTCCCATATACTTTCTTAAGTACAAAATGTTAATTTTTTTTTGCATGCTGCTGTGAAAAAAAAAAAAAATACCTTAGCTTCCTTAGGAAAATACCTCACAGGGAGAAGTCACGATTGGCAAAAAAAGTAGAATATGCAGGTTATTTGCATAATAATATGGTAGTAAGACAGACAAGTAAATAATCGTCAGAAAAAAATGTGATAATTTGTATAACGTTGGAATATAAGCCATGTACCTGAACTAAGAGATGAGACAAAAAATATGTAACTCTTGAATTTAAGGAGAGACAGATACATAATATAATTGATATGATAAACATTGAGCCTAAGGGTAGACATAGGGTGCTTTGTAGGGAATTTTGGAGGAATGGCAAATACATTGGAAAAACTAGATTACAGGAAAAAGAGAGTGTGGCTAGAGACCAGATTAAAGAAGTTAAGTGTGGGATAGGTCAGCAAGGCTTTGTACGATGTCTTAGGGAATGGGAATTTTAGGTTACATCCAGTGGGAATGCTTGGAGAATTTGAATTGGTCAGAGACTAGATCATAATGGACAACTTCAATGGTCAACATTATCCTTGAAGTAGTGAAGTTCAGGGATGGGCAAGCTAGAAGTCCAGGATTCAAAAGTTTGGCTTTGAAATGAGGCTCTATTAAGGCTATAATATAAGGGAGGGTACCACAAACATTAGAATAAATAGGAAAAGTCAGTACAAGCTCGATAAATACATGGTTCAGCAACTCTTTCCTGGTTTCTTCACTTAGAGGGGAAGAACAAGGAACTTGGAAGATTAACCTTTTGTTTCTTAGTCCAAATTCCACTGGAGAGAAGCAGTGGCACAGGAGGCAGAAATGGCTCTCTGCCATACCACAAGGTCTGCTTCTGTCTGCACATCTGTGTCTGGTCAAAGGGGAAACTGGTTGGCCGGGGGAATGTAAATGGACATTGGAACTATTTAGTCAGAGTTAAGCAACAAGTCTCTTTTGGGAAATTGACCTATTTTTACAATTAAAAATCCACCACTCTTCTGTCAGTTTGTCATACTGTGGTGGTTTGCTTGTTGTTGTGATGCTGGAAGCTATGCCAGTGGTATTTCCTATACCAGCAAGGTCACCTATGGTGGACAGGTTTAAGCAGAGTGTCCATACAGAGACAGACTAGGAAGAAGAACCTGGCTATCTACTTCTGAAAAAATTGGCCAGTGAAAACTTTATGAATATCTGTAGAACATTGTCTGATATAGTGTCAGACGATGAACCCCTCAGGTTGGAAGGCACTCAAAATATGACACCGTGGCTGCAACAATGGGCTCAAGCACAGCAACAATTGTGAGGATGGTGCAGGACTGGGCAGTGTTTCTTTCTGCTGTATGTAGGGTCGCTATGAGTCGGAATGGACTTGATGGCATGTAACAACAACGTGACTTGCTGTGAGGACACTGGCATAGCTTAAACTCTGCAGACCCTTTCCTCATCTGCAGCTTATCTCTATTTCTTTTTCAGCTTTAATATCTTATATCTTTTATAATATTACATAACCATTTCATTTGAGAAATCCCAAATGTCTTTAACATCTCCTTTGAGTTCTTATTATTGTATTACCTTGACTTCATTCAACTTAACCAGTCTTTCATGATTAGACACCCAAGTTCATCTTCAATTGGCAGTCTTCCTGTTGTTTCTATTGATTTATTCTGTTTTGTTTTTTAAATACTGAATTCCCTTCATTACTGACAAAATTTTGAATCATTTTTAGCATATTTGCCTTGGGTCCCATATTATTCTGATATTATATTTTAAGTCTTAGCTAAATATTATTCTGCTAAATAGGGGTTCCCTAATTTCTGTAGGGATCATGAAAAAAACCACCTACCACATCATACAATCTGAAGTAATTCAACTTGCCTCAGTTATGCCATATGTATCATGCAATTAATCATATAGTCTAAGATAGACACACACACACCACTTGTCCAACATATTTGTACTCGTTGGTCTTATTTACCTATTGCAGTGTTAGCTATTTAAGGCTAGAGATCACATCTAACGTAATTCTGTAAAAATAATGTAGCATATCCTGTAGGTGTAAAGTACATATGGGACAATGATACTTTCACATCTTGCCACAAGATTTGTGTCTCATTTATAGAACTATTGAACTAGGTAAAGTTCTGTCAAACTTCTTCTGTAAAGCATGAAATGATAAGATTATATTTATGGAGTAAAAATGTATGCTCAAAGAATTAAATATAAATATACAAAACAAAATCTTTTCACATAACTTACACCATTTTTTATCTAGTAAGAATGGTATATTTCTAAGAGAATATCCGAAGACTATATAATAAATGAGATTAAAAATTCACTTTAGCATTTAAAAATATAATTATTATATTACTAAAGAGTTATATAAATTTTCAATTATAACATTAATTTGAGGCAACACCGTTTTAGTTTGTTCTCCCTTATTGACGTCCCAGAGGTTTATAAATACGTATCTACAAAATGGCCAGAGAAGTATTAAATGTTTGGTCCAAAAATAAACTTTTTCCACTTACAGTTGGTCAGGGGAACTCTTGATATGTTAGCATCCATCCTCAAAGATATTTAATCTACTTTATCTTTCCCTCTTTTTTTTTTTTTTTTTGGAAGATGAGATTGTCATTGACCCTGGGATAAGTGTACATTACTGGGGTTTGGTTTATTCAAAACAGCATATGCTTAACTATGTTAACTAGAGGTTTAAATTGAAAATGATATTGAAATGCTATTTTGGTTTTTGACATGTGGGAGGAGAAAGAATCTGCCTTTCCAGTGCCAATGTCTTCCCCATCAAGGGTACTGGGTTGGAGATGTTATTGGTTTCTTTTCTTTTCAATTTTCCACCTCAGAAGCCCTTCTCTCTCACTTTTTGCCTCCCTTTTGCTTCCTGTACACACACACACACACACACACACACACATACACACACACCAATAGTTGTTATTAAGTTAATTTCAACTCTTGGTGACTCATGTGTTTCAGAGCAGAATTGGGCTCCATAGGGTTTTCAATGGCTGTGATCTTTCAGAAGCAGATCACCCAACCTTTCTTTCAAGGCACCCCTGAATGGATTTGAACTGCCAACCTCTTGGCTACCAGCTGAACGCTGAGCCATCTGTGCCTCCCAGGAACTTCCCTTTTTGCACAAGAAGGGTCATAATAGCAGATATACTATTTTGTTCCATTATAGATTGCATAATCTAGGCTTTTACTATAGGTCTAGGCAGAGGTACAGTGTGTGGAAAGATACCCTTCTTAGTATCTTACCAGTGAGGATCATGGTAGAGTCATATGTTAATCGGCTGAGGTATTAATTCATGTTTTGTTTTCCTTTTATCTCTACATATCCCCTCCATTCAAAGAAGCTAGTAGACACTTGGCACTCCTTTACTTCAGGAAAAGTCTGTGTTCTTTGTAGCCTGCCCATAGGTTTTTTTTTTTTTCCCCCAACTTTCTTTTTGTAAAATCTAAGATATTCAAAAATAATACTGCGAGGATAAAAGGAAAGAGGGGGAAACAGCAGGAAAGAACAGCGATAATTTTGCTTCAAACCAAAATAGAGGCTAGAGGCACACTCTCTCAGTGAGTGGAACAGACCAAGAGCTTTAAAGCACCCAGGGGAAATGGACAGGAGTTTCATTAAGAGGGGACACACCTAGACACCAGGACTCGCAGTCCTAGCAAATTTTCCTTGCTCAAGAGTTCATAGAAAGACAGAGCTGCTGGTCACAAGGAATCCTGAGATCTTGGACAATGGAGGAAAAGATCTAAGTAGTGACCCAATATGGATGGACAAAGGGCTTATGGACCTTGAACAATCTGAGTTAGGAAGAAGGAAGTAAGGTAAGTGGAACTTAATGTATTTCCGGCTCTAAAGGACATTGTTAAATTTACTTTGATTAAAGGGAAAAACGTAATATGACATCTCTTACGTGTCCAAGTTTATTGAGGAAGAGTCACACCAGGCACAATACTCAGTGTGTGCCTGTATGCTGGCCTTGGTCAAATCAAAATAATTCTGTTTGATTGGCAAATAGTAGAATGATTACTCATATGAATTCTAACCTTAATTCATTAGTTCAGGCTAATTGTCATAAAATTTTACAAGGAACAAACAAGCTGCTAACTTGTTCCGTGTTAAGGTAGACAACACAGCTACGATGCACATTCCTTATTCCACACACTTCCTTCCTTGTGGGTGTCAGTCTTGGTTTATGCAAGCTGTCCTGCATAGTTATTAATAGCATCTGCTTTTACACTCAAGAGTGTCTTATTTTAAATGATAAATAATTTTGGTCAGCCTATATATAAAACAGTCTGGCTTTGGATCACCCAAATTGTTATCCTGGATGCATGCAGTAGTTCGTACTACTAAATTGCATATAATTAGTGTTTTGTAAATATTCTGCATTAAGTAGGAACTAGTGGGCAATGCTGGTTCAGTGGTAGAAGTTTTCTCTTCCATGTGGGAAACCAATGTTGGAGTCCTGGCAAATGCACCCCAAGTACAGCCACCACCGGTCTGTCAGTGGAGGCTTTTGTGTTGCTAAACTGCTGAACTGGTTTCAGTGGAGCTTCCAGACTAAGATGGACTAGGGATAAAGGTCTAGAAATCTACTTCTCAAAAGTCAGTCAATGAAAACGCTATGTATCGCAGCAGTCCAATCCTGTTTGCATGCAGTTGCCATGAGTAGGAGGCCAACTCCAGGTCAGCTAACAAGTACAGTAACCTATTATTAATAAATCAAAACTTATAAAAATATTTTTAAAGCACAAAGGACAAAAAACTTGCTAAAGTTTCTTAACTTTCTAAGTTTAATAAGCATTAATCTTCCAAACACAGAACACAGAAAAAATTATATTAATTACAAGTTTCAGCCTAGCACTTTATCTGATACCAGGCAAAATGGAAAAAAACAGTCTGAAATATCATTTGCTACTGTGCACAAATTAGTACTAGTTAGTGTATAAATAATTTGTATTTTTGAAAGAACGTAGAACTCTCAATTACATAAAAAATATGGATGGCTTAGTGATGTCGGTGTGAAAAGTGTTGGATGAAAGGTAGTCTAAATTCATATTGTTAAGGTAAAAATGCTAAACAGATATTTTAGCAGAATTACAGTCATTCCTTGTTAAAATTCATGGTACAGAAAAAGCAAAATCAGAATCACCCACGGTAAAATTATTTTTTAACTTAAAAAAATGCATCATGAAACAGCTTTATCAAATAAAGCATTTAACATAATAAAAAGTACCAAAATGCTTTATCGAAGAGTGGTGGAAAAGCAAATGAAAAACACTGGTTAACATCATAATTTTTCCGCAATCAACTTTATAATATTCTTGTAAAGTTCAAACGAATATTGTCAACATAAGCTTGTCATCACAACTGAGATCCATGATTTCACCTGTTGCAGAGCATGTACCTACAAAATGAGAAAACATACCTTTCAAAAAATTTTTAAAATGAGGAAATAAAGTGTTGATTATCATTGGTAAAACTTCAACCGCTCCACTAATAGTGCTTTAATAATTTATTTTAAATGAAAAATTCATGATTTGGAAGATAATGTAATGATTTTTGTTGAGCTAGAAGAAATAATAACTGAAATAATATATCAAACAATTCATTGTTAGAGAAATGATGTTGTCAGTGAGGTATAATTGTAGGAAAGCCTTATTAGAACTTGTAGAAAGAAGTCTGTATAATTCTATGGAGAAAATCCAGAGCTTAGACAAAATTATGAAAAAATGTCAGTTATTTTACTTTAGCACTGATTAAACCTTTGTGTTCAATTATCTTGGAATAATGCAATAGAAATGTAGATCAAGTAAATCACTGGAAACCCTTTTACATGTATATGGTATCGTACATCAAAACAAACACCAGAGAAAATCAAATAATGTACCTAAAAAGGTAGGAATTGAAATAATGGAATTGGGAACACACATTTTCTATAGCAGGGTTTTGTTTAGTAAATTCTGATAAATCCATACAACAGAATATCTGGCAGCTAATAAAAAATATTTTTATATACATTTTAATGACATGGGAAAATGTGACCCTTGTTACTCTATAATGTTAAATAAAATTAAAAAGATACAAAACCATATGCACAATATGATATTAATTATGTATGTGGATTTGTAAACTCTGTGTGTGTGTGTGTGTGCATACAATCATAGAAAAAGTTTAAAATGTTAAAAGTGGTTGACTGTGAAAAAAAGAAAACCCTTTGCTGTTGAGTCAATTCCGACTCATAATGACCCGATAGGACAGAGTAGTACTGCCCCATAGAGTTTCCAAGGAGCACCTGGTGGATTTGAACTGCTGACCTTTTTGGTTAGCAGCCATAGCACTTAAACACTATGCCACCAGGTAGATGGTGGTTATTATCAGTGATTATTTTTTTCTGCCTATTTTCTGCTTTATTCTTTACCTTTTCTACAATAGGAATGGATAATTTTTAATCAGAAGAAACATACATTCTTTGGTCACCAACTTTTTTACATACTTGTTGAAAATACTAACAAATGAGATGTCATAACAGGCTCCCTCAGGAGCATGCAATAAACAGACAAAGGTTATAATTAGTAACCTACTTCTGAATTATTACTACCAATCATTACCTTACTACCAATTAAAAAAAAACTTCCAGTTCAAAATTTCCTCTTTGGGTCTGGCAGATGGATGCTATAGTCCAAAAAGTCAACATATTGCTTCATTACCTAAAGTCAAAAAGCGTGTGTTAAAATCTCACCCTGTACATTTAGAAATAAGCATAGATACTCAATATGGCTGTTGTCAAGATTAAATAAGATAATATAGGAACCATACAACCAGTTACTACTTCATGGCAGTTGGCAAATAACTGTTAGCTAAACATTGTTTTGTTTTCCTAAAACTTAGATTTAAGTGCAGATGGATGTCTAATCACTTGAAGGACCGGGATCTACGCCTTCAATAGAGGACATGCTCAGCACATTGCACATTTCCATTAATATGATCCTGGAGTTTCACTGGATGGTAATCCTCAAGCATAAATAATGGCTAATCAGTCCTGGGATATTTTCCATTGAAGGTATTTTAGCACAAACCTACTAGATTTTATATCTCCTGGGTAACAGTGAATAGTGAAATTTCCAAGTAGCCTCCATAGGATAAGACAAAACAGAGCCCAAATTTGAAGCAAAACTTCTGGCAAAAAGCATAGCAGCCTGCATTGTGATGGATTGCAGAAATCAAAGCATGATAGCATACCTTACTTCGCTCTTCATTTTGTCATTAAGTTATTATTTAGTGAATCTCTATCAAGGATCAGGAACTTTTTGTTAGTAATGGGATATATTACTGAACAAAATAGACACTGTTCCTGACCTTGTGAAGTTTACAATCTAGGAGGTAAATTATCAGTAAGGAGATACTTTTTTTGAGCAGTCATGAGAATATTCAAGTGTTAACTGTGAGTTCCATTAAAATTGACAAGCTCTGAAACAGCAAAGAAGCTAGTGTGTTCTGAACAATATATGGTTGTTTGGACATTGGACTTTCGAGCTGCGCCCATATGCATAAAGAACAGTTATTCATTCTACACATATTTATTAGACCCTGACAGACAACATGCTAACTGTTGGGAATAAAGTGGGAAGGCATGGTCCTTGCTCATGTAGGCACAATGGGCTTATGAAATAATTGTTATTGTCACTATCAGTTTTGAAGATCAAAATAAAGATAATATAGCAAAGGAAGGAAAATTTGGCAAGGGAAAGGGGAAAGAAAGGAAGATAGGGAAGAAAAGGGATACCATCATTTATGGAACACGTATCTTGGGCCTGATAATATGCTTGGCATTTTACAAATTATTTCACTTAATACCTGTAACAACCAAGTAAGGTGTATATTATTACCCCGTATTTGTTATGAGAAAACTGAGGTTCAGAAAATTGGTAACTTGCTTAAAGCTATTGAGATAGTTAACAATAAAAATAGAACTTGAACTCCAATAAGTATCAGGTTTCCCTTATACCTTAAACGATAGCAATGCTTACTTACCATGTGTCTATGTGTCTTGAAAATCTTTTAAAATGATTAGTGTGATGGAGTAAATGATGCATTGCATTGGGTAAGGCTGCTGCAAAAGACTTCTTTAAAGTGTTAAAAAGCAAAGGTGTCATAATGAAGACTAAGGTGTGCCTGACCCAAGCCATGGTGTTTTCAACCACCTCATATGTATGTGAAAGCTGGACAATGAATAAGGAAGATGGAAGAAGAATTGATGTCTTTGAATTTGGTGTTGGCAAAGAATATTGAATATACCACGGACTGCCAAAAGAAGGAACAAATCTGTCTTGGAAGAGGTACAGCCAGAATGCTTCTTAGAAGCAAGGGTGGCAAGACTTTGTCTCATGTATTTTGAGCGTGTTATGAGGAGGGACCAGTTCCTGGAGAAGGGTATCATGCTTGGTAAGGTAGAGGGTCAGCGGAAAAGAGGAAGACCCTCATCGAGATGGATTGACACAGTGGCTCAAGCACAACAATGATTGTGAGGGGGTTGCAGGATCGGCTAGTGTTTTGTTCTGTTGTACATAGGGTCGCTATGAGTCAGAACCAACTGGACGGCACCTAACAACAACAACAATGGGGTAATAAACTAAGTTCATTGTGAATTGTCTGGGTAAAAATTGTCCATAGTCAATATCAAAAGAATAATATTTGAGAAATTCAAGGGCTGCTAAAAAAAAGAAAGAAAGAAGAAAAAGAAGGAAAGGAAGAGAGAGACAGAAAGAAAGAAAGAGAGACAGAGACAGAAAGAAAGAAAGAGAGAGAGAAAGAGAAAGAAAAAGAAAACTTGCAATTTAAACAATTAAAAAATATCTCACTGTCTCCCAGTTTTATTTTATATGGGTTGTCTGGCTTTCATAAAGTTTTATTTTATAGAAAGACAGACTTTTTTTTAAGTTAGTGAACACTTGAGGGCAAATCAAATATTGCTTATTGACCAAGGAAAGAGTTACATTTTTACTTCCAAATAAAAATATACCTTTCGTCATCATTTCCCTTAAGGAAAAAGAAATCTTATTAACTCCTGTATAAATGCAATCTGTTTTACAGTTAGTCTGTGATTTCTGCTTATTACTTTTCTAATATTTTATCTTTAACTGGGTATATGAAAATCTGCTGCTAGTTCAGAGCTTGAAGAAATCTAAAATTTTAAAGCCTGTTGTTAGTTTCCCCATAAAGCTATGTAAAATACTTTTCCTCCTGGCAAAAACAATGGGAAAAAAAGCATTAGCGTCTCTCTCTCCAGTGTGATTTTTGGTACTCTCTACTCTAGGGAAGGCCAGAAACGCAAAGTGAGATCAGAATTTTTCACCAATTTCTGACCCTTCAGTTTCTCCCCATTCTGGCAATGAAATGTGGAAAATATATTTGTTCAAGGGCAACGTGAACTTTTTCTGAACCTTTCAAGACATCTACTCTTAGTCACAGAAAAACAGAACTTTTTTGGTTTTATGACTTCAACTAGTGAAGCCACCAATAAATCATACAATGGCTTCTACCAGCCCCTACCCAATCAGAATTAATTCCCCTTTCTTTTATTATTACACTATACATTACATAATGCCAAAGTCTGAATTTATAGAATTCTTACAAGAGGCATGAAATCAGTTTTGTTGCCAAAGTTAAATGACAGATATTACTAAAATGTCCCTTTTCTGTTTCCCTAGTCATTTAAGCTAAAACTTCATGGAAATAGAATGACGGTTAATTGACTGAGTAGGATGAATTCTTTTTTAAAAGGTAAAAGTCTATTATCATGTTTATCTTATTAGCCCCCAGAGTGTTTGGTCATTTGGGGTAGTCATGCAGAGGAGTTATAGATTGTTTATTTTATTTTATTTATTTAGTTATTTTTTTATTGTACTTCAGGTGAAGGCTTACAGAACAGTTTCTCATGAAACAGTAGTACACATACTGTTTTATGACATTGGTTAACAACCCCACAACATGTCAACCCTCTAACTTCTCAAACTTTTTTTTTTTTTGGTGAAAACACACATAGCCAAAGACATACCATTTCAAAAATTTCTACATGCACAGTTCAGTGACATTGACTATGCTCTTCAAATTGTACTACTATTCTCACTTAAGATGAAGGCTTACAGAACAAAATAGTTTCTCATTTAACAGTTAATACATGTGTTGCCCTATGACAATGGTTAACAATCTCAAACACATCAACAATATCCTTACTCAACCTTGGGTTCCCTATCATCGGCTTCCTTGTCCCCTTCTTCCTTCTGGCCCTTGTCACTGGGCTACAGTACCTCAATAGTTGCAATTGGTTTTACGGGGCTGTCCACTCTCTGACTGAACGGTGAACCTCGGAGGTGACTTCACCACTGAGCTAAAAGGGTGTCTGGGGGCCATTCTCTCGGGGTTTCTCCAGTCTCCTTTAGGCCAATAAATCTGGTCTCTTTTTGTGAGTTATAATTATGTTCTACATCCTTCTCCAGCTCTGTCCAGAATCCTCTGTTGTGATCTGGTCAGAGCAGTCAGCGGTGGTAGCTGGGCACCATCTAGCTGTACTGGACTCAGGCCGGTGGAGGCCTTGGTAGCTGTGGACAATTAGTCCTTCGGACTAATCTTTTCCTTGTATCCTGTTCTCTTCATTCTCCCTTGCTCCTGAAGGGATGAGACCAGTGGAGTATCTTAGATGGCCGCTCACAGGCTTTTAAGACCCCAGACACTACTGTCTTGATAAACTGTGTCATGCCAATTGAGCTAGATGGTGCCCGAGACCATGGTCCCCACAGCCCTCCGCCCAGCAGTTCAGTCCCTCAGGGAGTTTGGATGTGTCTATGGGGCTTCCATGAACTTTCCTTGTGTAAGTTGTGCTAGTTTCCACTGTATTGTGTACGGTCTCACCCTTCACCCAAAATACCACTTATCTATTGCCTATTTAGTATTGCCCCCCCACCCATCCCATCCCTGGTAACCAACAAAGATTGTTACTTTTTTTGTGTGAACTTTTTCATGGGTTTTTACAATAGAGGTCTCATACAATATTTGTCCTTTTGTGATTGACTTATTTCACTCAGCATCATGTCCTCTAGTTTCATCCATGTTATGAGCTGGTTCACAGATTCATTGTTGTTCTTTCTCGTTGCATAGTACTCCATTGTGTGTATGTACCATAGTTTGTTTCTCTATTCATCTGTTGATGGGCATCTAGGTTGTTTCCATCGTTTTGCTATTGTGAACAGTGCTGCCATGAACATAGGTGTGCATATGTCTATTCGAGTGATGACTCTTATTTCTCTAGGATATATTCCTAGGAGTGGGATTGCTGGATCGAATGGTATGTCTATTTCTAGCTATCTGAGGAAGCGCCATATCATTTTCCAAAATGGTTGTATCATTTTGCATTCACACCAGCAGTGAATAAGAGTTCCCATCTCCCCGTAGCCCCTCCAACATTTGTTATTTCCAGTGTTTTTGATTTGTGCCAGTAATGCTGGGGTGAGATGGTATCTCATTGTGGTTTTAATTTGCATTTCTCTAATGGCTAGTGATTGCGACCATTTCCTCATGTGTCTGTTGGCCACTTGCATGTCTTCTTTGGTGAAGTGTCTGTTCATTTCCTTTGCCCATTTTTTAATAGGACTATTTGTCTTATGTTGTAGAGGTGTTGGATTTTCTTGTAGATTGTGGAGATTAGACATTTGTCTGCCTTGTACTGTCCAAAAATTTTTTCCCAGTCTGTAGGTTCTCTTTTTACTCTTTTGTTGAAGTCTTTTGAAGAGCATAGGTGTTTGATTTTTAGAAGATCCTAGTTATCTAGCTTATCTATTGGGGTTTGTGCATTGATGGTTATGGTTTGTATCCTGTTAAGGCCGTGTATTAAGGTCTGAATTGTTGGTCTTATTTTTTCTTCTATGAACTTTAAAGTTTTAGGCTTTATATTCAGGTCTTTGATCCATTTTGAAGTAGTTTTTCTATACTGCATGAGGTATGGGTCCTGTTTTCTTTTTTTGCAGATGGATATCCAGTTTTGCTAGCACCATTTGTTAAAAAGACTGTCTTTTCCCCATTTGATGGACTTTGGGCCCTTGTCGAAGATCAGGTGACCATAGGTGGATGGATTTACATCTGGGTTCTCAATTCTGATCCATTGGTCAATGTACCTGTCATTGTACCATTAACAGGTTGTTTTGACTACTGTAGCTGTATAGTAGGTTCTGAAGTCAAGTAGTGTGAGTCCTCCAACTTTCTTCTTCTTCTTCAGTAGTGCTTTACTTATTCAGGGCTTCTTCCCTTTCCATATAAAGTTAATGATTAGTTTTTCCATCTCTTTGAAGAATGTTGTTGGTATTTGGTTCGGGATTGCATTGTATTTGTAAATTGCTTTGGGTAGAATTGTCATTTTCACAATGCTGAGTCTGGCTATCCAGGAGCATGGAATGTTTCTCCATTTATGTAGATCCCTTTGGGTTTCTTGCAGTAGTGTTTTGTAGTTTTCTTTGTATAGGTCTTTTACATCCCTGGTCGGATTTATTCCTAAGTATTTTATCTTTTTAGGGGCTATTAGAAATGGTATTGTTTTCCTGGTTTCTTTTTCATTGTTCTCCTTATTGGTGTATAGGAATCCAACTGATTTTTGAATGTTTATCTTGTATCCCGCTACTCTGCTGAATCTTTCTATTAGTTCCAGTAGATTTCTCATGGAGTCTTTAGGTTTTCTATGTATAGTATCATATCATCTGCAAACAGGGACAGTTTGACTTCTTCATTACCAATTTGGATGCCCTTGATTTCTTTTTCTTGCCTTATTGCTCTAGCTAGAACTTCCAGCATAATGTTAAATAGGAGTAGTGATAAAGGACATCCTTGTCTTGTTCCTGTTTTCAAGGGGAATGTTTGCAGCCTCTCTCCATTAAGAATGATGTTGGCCGTTGGTTTTGCATAGATGCCTTTTATTATGTTGAGAAATTTCCCTTCTATACCTATGTTATTGAGAGTTCTTTTCAGGAGTGGGTGTTGAACTTTGTCAAATGTCTTTTCTGCGTCAACTGAGATGATCGTGTGATTCTTTTCTTTCCTTTTATTTATGTGGTGGATTATGTTGATTGATTTTCTAATGTTGAACCATCCTTGCATACATGGTATGAATCGTAATTGGTCATCGTGTATTATTTTTTTGATATGATGCTGAATTCTATCGCGTAGAATTTTGTTTAGAATTTTTGCATCTGTATTCATGAGAGATATTGGTCTGTAATTTTCTTTTTTTGTGACGTCTTTGCCTGGTTTTGGTGTCAGCGTTATGGTGGCTTCATAGAATGAATTTGGAAGTGTTGCTTCCTCTTCTATGCTCTGAAATAGCTTGAATAGTACTGGTACAAGCTCTTCTGTAAATGTTTTGTAGAATGCTCCAGTGAAGCCATCAGGGCCAGGGCTGTTTTTGGTTGGGCGTTTTTTATTCGCTTTTCAATCTGTTCTCTTGTTATGGGTCTGTTCAGATTTTCAACATCACTTTGTTGTAGTTTGGGCAGGCCGTGTGTTTCTAGAAATTTGTCCATTTCCTCTAAGTTTTCAAATTTGTTGGAGAATAGTGTTTCATAATATTCTGTTCTAATCCTTTTTATTTCAGTTGGGTCTGTTGTAATGTCCCCCATTCATTTCTTATTTGGGTGATTTGTGTCCTCTCCTGTTTTTCTTTTGTCAGTCTGGCGAGTGGTTTGTCGATTTTGTTGATTCTTTCAAAGAACCAGCTTTTGTTATTGTTGATTCTTTCTATTGTTTTTCTGTTCTCTATTTCATTTATTTCTGCTCTGATTTTTAGTATTTCTTTTCTTCCGGTGGTTGTAGGATTTTTTTGCTGTTCTGCTTCTATTTGTTTGAGTTCTGTAGTTAATGTTTTGATTTTGTCCCTTTCTTCTTTTTTGATATGTGCATCTATTGCTATAAATTGTCCTCTGAGGAATGCCTTTGCTGTGTGTTTTCATTCTCATTTGATTCTAGGAATTTTTTGATTCCATCTCTGATTTCTTGTATTACCCAGTGATGTATAAACAGGGCATTATTCAGCTTCCATGTAACTGATTTTTTTCCCTTGATCTTTCTATTGTTAATTTCTATCTTGATGGCATTGTGGTCAGAGAAGATACTTTGAATTATCTCAACGTTTTGGATCTTGTTGAGGATTGCTCTGTGGCCTAAGATGTGGTCTATTCTAGAGAACATTCCATGTGCATTGGAAAAGAAAATGTACTTTGCAGCGGTTGGATGGAGTGTTCTATATATGTCTATGAGGTCAAGTTGGCTGATTGTGCCCTTTAGGTCTTCTGCATCTTTGCTGAGTTTCTTCTTAGTTGTTCTGTCCTTTACTGAGAGTGGTGTGTTGAAGTCTCCTACTATTATTGTGGAACTGTCAACTTCTCTTTTCAGTGTTGTTAGACTTTTTTTAACGTATTTTGGAGCCCTGTCATTCGGTGTGTAGATGTTTATTATGGTTATGTCTTTATGATGTATCGTCCCCTTAATCATTATATAGTGTCCTTCTTTGTGTTTTATGGTAGATTTTGTTTTAAAGTCTATTTTATGTGAGATTAGAATTGCCACTCCTGCTCTTTTTTGGTAGTTGTTAGCTTGATATATTTTTTCCAACCTTTGACTTTTAATAAATTCACATCTTTGCTTCTAAGGTGTGTCTCTTGTATACAGCATATTGATGGATCCTGTTTTCTTATCCATTCTGTCACTCTCTGTCTCTTTATGGGTGCAGTTAGTCCATTTACATTCAGTGTAATTATTGGCAGCTATGAGTTTGTTGCTGTCATTTTGTAGTGCTTTTTTTGTGGTGCTGAAGTTTTCTTTGTTCTTCTTACTCTCTTGTACTGAGTTACTTTTGTTTGTGGATTTTTTTTATTTCTTTTGTTTTTGTAGGTTTTGTTTTTGCTGAGACTTTACGTTTTTCCTCTTTTTTTTATGAGTATGTTTGTTAACTTTCTTTTTGGTTACCATGAATTTTACCCTTATCTTTCTAAGTTTGAAGCAGTCTACCATTACTTGGTATTGCCTTGCCTTCCTCTCCATTAGAAGGTTCTATACTTATGCCATTTATTCCCTCTTTTATTGTTTTGATGTTGTCATTTTCTGATTAAGTGCTCTGATTCCCTGTTGTATTTCTTGTGGTTTTGGATAGTGCTCGAGAATTCCTTTCCTAGATTGGTATTTGGCTGGTCTGATCCTGCATCCTAGATTCTGCCCGTGAGCTGAAGTTTTTTATCCTCATATTGAAGAACTCCCTTTCATAATTCTTGTACATTTGGTTTGACTTTTACATATTCCCTTAATTTCTGTTTATCTGGAAATTAGATAATTTCACCATCAAATCTGAATGAGAGTTTTGCAGGATATATTATTCTTGGCTGGCAATTTTTTTTTTTTTTTTTTTTTTTTTTTTTTTTTTTTTTTTTTTTTTTTTTTTTTTTTTTTTTTTTTTTTTTTTTTTTTTTAAATATATATTTTATTGTACTTCAGGTGAAAGCTTACAGAGCAAATAGTTTCTCATGAAATAGTAGTACACATGTTGTTTTTTGACATTGGTTAACAACCCCACAACGTATTAAGCCTCTAAATTCTCAACCTTTTTTTTTGATGAAAATTACAGATGGCCAAAGATACACCGTTTCAAAAATTTCTACATTCACAGTTCAGTGACATTGACTACGCTCTTCCAACTGTGCTGTTATTCTCACTTAAGATGAAGGCTTACAGAAAAAATAGTTTTTCATTTAACAATTACTACACATGTTGCCCTATGACAATGGTTAACAATCTCACAGCACATCAAGAATATCCTTACTCCACCTTGTATTCCCTATCACCAGGGGGCTTCCTTGTCCCCTTCTGTCTTCTGGACCTTGTCAGTGGACTATTGTACCTCTTTAGTCTCATTTGTTTATTTATTTATTTATTTATTTATTTATTTTTATTTTATTTAAACACCATTTCAAAACTTTTTACTTACACATTTAAGTGATATTGACTATGCTCTTCCAATTGTGCTGCCATTCTCGCCCAAGATGAAGGCTTACAGGACAAAACAGCCTCCCATTTAATAGTTACTACAAATGTTGCCCTATAGCAGTGGTCAACAATCTCACAATACATCGACAGTGTCCTTATTCAATTTGTGTTCCTTATCATCAGTTTCCTACTCTCCCTCTGCCTTCTGGCCCTTGTCACCGGACTCCTGTACATCGTTAGTCCCATTTAGTTTTACTGGGGTGTCCATTCCCAGGCTTAACATCGAACCTTGAAGGTAACTTCCCCTCTGAGCTGAAAGGGTGTCTGGGGGCCACACTCTCGAGGTTTCTCTAGTATTCTTTAGGCCAGTATATCTGGTCTTCTTTTTTTTTTTTTTTTTTTGGGAGTTAAAATTATACTCTACATCCTACTCCAGCTCTGCCCAGAACCCTCTGTTGTGATCCTGGTCAGAGGAGTCATTGGTGGTAGCCGGGCACCATCCAGCTGTACTGGGCTCAGTCCCGTGGAGGCCTTGGTAGCTGTGGACCATTAGTCCTTCGGACTAATCTTTTCCTTGTATCCTGTTCTCTTCGTTCTCCCTTGTTCCCGAAGGGATGAGATCAGTGGAGTATCTTAGATGGCCGCTCATAGGCTTTTAAGACCCCAGACACTACTCACCAAGGTAGAATGTAGAGCATTATCTTTATAAGTAGTGTCATGCCAATTGAGCTAGATGTTCCCCGAGATCATGGTCCCCAGAGCCCTCCGTCCAACAACTCAGTCCCTCGGGGGGTTTGGATGTGTCTATAGGGCCTCCATGACCTTTCCTTGTGCAGGTTGTGTTAGTTTCCCCTGTACTATGTACTATCTCATCTCTCAGCCAAGTTACCACTTACCTATTACCTATTTAATGTTCCCCCCCCCCCCCATCCCTGGTAACCAACAAGGATTGTTACATTTTGCATGTGAATTTTTTCATGGGTTTTTACAATAGAGGTCTCATACAATATTTGTCCTTTTGTGATTGACTTATTTCACTCAGCATGATGTCCTCCAGTTTCCTCCATGTTATGAGATGGTTCACCGATTCATTGTTCTTTCTCATTGCATAGTACTCCATTGTGTGTATGTACCATAGTTTGTGTATCCATTCGTCTGTTGATGGACATCGAGGTTGTTTCCATCGTTTTGCTATTGTGAATAATGCTGCCATGAACATAGGTGTGCATATGTCTATTCGAGTGATGACTCTTATTTCTCTAGGATATATTCCTAGGAGTGGGATTGCTGGATCGAATGGTACGTCTATTTCTAGCTTTCTGAGGAAACGCCATATCATTTTCCAAAATGGTTGTATCATTTTGCATTCCCACCAGCAGTGTATAAGAGTTCCCGTCTCCCCGCAGCCCCTCCAACATTTGTTATTTCCAGTGTTTTTGATTCGTGCCAGTAATGCCGGGGTGAGATGGTATCTCATTGTGGTTTTAATTTGCATTTCTCTAATGGCTAGTGATGGCGAGCATTTCCTCATGTGTCTGTTGGCCATTTGAATGTCTTCCTTGGTGAAGTGTCTGTTCATTTCCTTTGCCCATTTTTTGATAGGATTGGTTGTCTTTTTGTTGTAGAGGTGTTGGATTTTCTTGTAGATTATGGAGATTAGACCTTTGTCTGACTTGTACTGTCCAAAAATTTTTTCCCAGTCTGTAGGTTCTCTTTTAACTCTTTTGGTGAAATCTTTTGAAGAGCATAGATGTTTGATTTTTAGAAGATCCCAATTATCTAGTTTATCTGTTGGGTTTTTTGTGTTGATGTTTATGGTTTGTATCCTGTTAATGCCATGTATTAAGGTCTGAAGTGTTGGTCCTATTTTTTCTTCTATGAATTTTATAGTTTGAGGCTTTATATTCAGGTCTTTGATCCATTTTGAAGTAGTTTTTGTATATGGTGTGAGGTATGGGTCCTGTTTCATTTTTCTACAAATGGATATCCAGTTTTGCCAGCACCATTTGTTAAAAAGACTGTCTTTTCCCCATTTGATGTGTTTTGGGCCCTTGTCAAAAATCAGGTGACCATAGGTGGATGGATTTACATCTGAGTTCTCAATTCTGTTCCATTGGTCAATGTCTCTGTTGTTGTACCAGTACCAGGCTGTTTTGAGTACTGTAGCTGTATAGTAGGTTCTCAAGTCAGGTAGTGTGAGTCCTCCAACTTTATTCTTCTTCTTCAGTAGTGCTTTACTTATTCGGGGTTTCTTCCCTTTCCATATAAAGTTAATAATTAGTTTTTCCATCTCTTTGAAGAATGTTGATAGTATTTGTATCGGAATTGCATTGTATTTGTAAATTGCTTTAGGTAGAATTGCCATTTTCACAATGTTGAGTCTGCCTATCCATGAGCATGGTATGTTTTTCCATTTATGTAGATCCCTTTGGGTTTCATGCAGCAGTGTTTTGTAGTTTTCTTTGTATAGGTCTTTTATATTCCTGGTCAGATTTATTCCTAAGTATTTTATCTTTTTAGGGGCTATTGAAAATGGTATTGATTTCCTGATCTCCTTTTCATCGTTCTCTTTACTGGTGTATAGGAATCCAACTGATTTTTGAATGTTTATCTTGTATCCTGCTACTCTGCTGAATCTTTCTATTAGTTCCAGTAAATTTCTCGTGGAGTCTTTAGGGTTTTCTATGTATAGTATCATATCATCTGCAAACAGGGAGAGTTTAACTTCTTCATTACCAATTTGGATGCCCTTTATTTCTTTCTCTTGCCTTACTGCTCTAGCGAGAACTTCCAGCACAATGTTAAATAGGAGTGGTGATAAAGGGCATCCTTGTCTTGTTCCTGTTTTCAGGGGGAATGTTTTCAGCCTTTCTCCATTAAGAATGATGTTGGCTGTTGGTTTTGCATAGATGCCCTTTATGATGTTGAGAAATTTCCCTTCTATACCTATTTTATTGAGAGCTTTTATCAGGAATGGGTGTTGGACTTTGTCAAATGCCTTTTCTGCATCAATTGAGATAATCATGTGATTTTTTTCTTTCCTTTTATTTATGTGGTGGATTACGTTGATGGATTTTCTAATGTTAAACCATCCTTGCATACCTGGTATGAATCCTACTTGGTCGTGGTGTATTATTTTTTTGATATGATACTGAATTCTATTGGCTAAAATTTTGTTCAGAATTTTTGCATCTATATTCATGAGAGATATTGGTCTGTAATTTTCTTTTTTTGTGATGTCTTTGCCTGGTTTTGGTATCAGCGTTATGCTGGCTTCATAGAATGAATTTGGAAGTGTTGCTTCCTCTTCTATGCTCTGAAATAACTTGAGTAGAACTGGTACGAGCTCTTCTGTAAATGTTTTGTAGAATTCTCCAGTGAAGCCATCTGGGCCAGGGCTTTTTTTGCTTGGGAGTTTTTTTATTACCTTTTCAATCTCTTCTCTTGTTATGGGTCTGTTCAGATTTTCAATATCACTTTGTTGTAGTTTGGGTAGGCCGTATGTTTCTAGAAATTTATCCATTTCCTCTAGGTTTTCAAATTTGTTGGAATATAGTTTTTCATAATATTCTGTTATAATCCTTTTTATTTCAGTTGGGTCTGTTGTAATGTCCCCCATTTCATTTCTTATTTGGGTTATTTGTGTCCTCTGCTGTTTTTCTTTTGTCAGTCTGGCCAGTGGTTTGTCGATTTTGTTGATTCTTTCAAAGAACCAACTTTTGGTTTTGTTGATTCTTTCTATTGTTTTTCTGTTCTCTATTTCATTGATTTCTGCTCTGATCTTTACTATTTCCTTTCTTCCAGTGGTGGTAGGCTTTTTTTGTTGTTCTCTTTCTATTTGTTTGAGTTCTGTAGTTAATGTTTTGATTTTGTCCCTTTCTTCTTTTTTGATATGTGCATCTATTGCTATAAATTGTCCTCTGAGGACTGCCTTTGCTGTGTCCCAAAGGTTTTGGTATGATGTGTTTTCATTTTCATTTGATTCTAGGAATTTTTTAATTCCATCTCTGATTTCTTCTATTACCCATTGATGTGTAAGCAGATTATTATTCAGTTTCCATGTGTTTGATTTTTTTTCCTTGCTCTTTCTAGTGTTAATTTCTACCTTGATGGCATTGTGGTCAGAGAAGATACTGTGAATTATCTCTGCATTTTGGATCTTGTTGAGGATTGCTCTGTGGCCTAAGATGTGGTCTATTCTGGAGAACGTTCCATGTGCATTGGAAAAGAATGTGTACTTTGCAGCGGTTGGATGGAGTGTTCTATATATGTCTATGAGGTCCAGTTGACTGATTGTGTCCTTTAGGTCTTCTGTATCTTTGCTAAGTTTCTTTTTAGTTGTTCTGTCCTTTACTGAGAGTGGTGTGTTGAAGTCTCCTACTATTATTGTGGAACTGTCAATTTCTCTTTTCAGTGCTGTTAGAGTTTTTTTTATGTATTTTGGAGCCCTGTCATTGGGTGCATAGATATTTATTATGGTTATGTCTTCATGATGGATCATCCCCTTAATCATTATATAGTGTCCTTCTTTGTCTTTTATGGTAGATTTTGTTTTAAAGTCTATTTTATCTGAGATTAGAATTGCCACTCCTGCTCTTTTTTGATAGTTGTTAGCTTGATATATTTTTTTCCAACCTTTGATTTTTAATAAATTCACATCTTTGTTTCTAAGATGTGTCTCTTGTAGACAGCAAATAGATGGATCCTGTTTTCTTATCCATTCTGCCACTCTCCGTCGCTTTATGGGTGCATTGAGTCCATTTACGTTCAGTGTAATTATTGATAGATGTGAGTTTGTTGCTGTCATTTTGTAGTGCTTTTTTTTGTGATGCTGAAGTTTTCTTTGTTCTTCTTACTCTCTTGTGCTGAGTTCCTTTTGTTTGTGGATTTTGTGTTCATTTCTTTTGTTTTTGTAGGTTTTGTTTTTGTTGAGACTTTATGTTTTTCGTCTTTATTTTTATGAGTTGGTTTGTTAACTTTTTTTGTGGTTACCATGAATTTTACCCTTATCTTTATAATTTTGAAGCAGTCTACCGTTACTTGGTATCGCCTTGCCTTCTTCTCCTTTAGAAGGTTCTATACCTATGCCGTTTGTTCCCTCTTTCATTGTTTTGATGTTGTTGTCATCCTTTGATTGATTTCTCTGATTCCCTGTTGTATATCTTTTGTTTTTGGAAAGTCGTCTGTAGTTCAGTTCCTAGAATGGTATCTGGTTCATGTGAACCTGCATCCTAGGTCCTAGGTCCTGCCTGAGGGCTTAAGCTGTTTGTCCTCAGATCGAAGAACTCCCTTTAATAATTCTTGTAAGTTTGGTTTGACTTTTGCATATTCCTTTAGTTTCTGTTTATCTGGAAATGACCTAATTTCACCATCAAATCTGAATGAGAGTTTTGCAGGATATATTATTCTTGGCTGACAATTTTTTTCTTTCAAGATTTTATATATGTCATCCCATTGCCTTCTTGCCTGCATGGTTTCTGCTGAATAATCTGAGCTTAGTCTTATTGTTTCTCCTCTGTATGTGACTTCTTGTTTTTCCCGAGCTGCTCTCAGGATTCTTTGTTTGTCTTTAGTTTTAGCGAGTGTGAATATGATATGTCTTGGTGATTTTCTTTTGGGGTCTATTCTATATGGGGTTCGTTGAGCTTCTTGGATGACCAGCTTTTCATCTTTCATGATATTGGGAAAGTTTTCTGTCAGCAGTTCCTCAATGATCCTCTCTGTGTTTTCTGTTTTCTTCCCCTGTTCTGGTATGCCAATCACTCGTAAGTTTTTGCTTTTAATTGTGTCCCACATAACTCTCAGGGACTCTTCATTTTTCTTTGTTCTTTTTTCTGAGTTTTCCTGAAACAGAGTTGTATCCAAGTGTTTGTCTTCAGTTCCACTGATCCTGTCTTCCATGGTTTCAAATCTACTTCTCAGCCCTTCTATGACACCGTCCATTTCTGAAATCTTGTTGTTTATCTTTTGGATTTCTAATTGTTGTTTTTGTATAATTTCGAGTTGTGAATTTATTTTGGCATTTTGTTCTTGCATCATCTTCCTGAATTCTTCCAATTTTTTGTCTGTATTTTCCATAAATTTGTCTATTTTTTCCTCATGTTTGTCAGCTTTTTGCCTCAGTTCTTGGAAAATTCCGAGTATTAGTGATTTGAGTTCCGTATCAGGTACTTCTAGTGCATTTTCTTCCACAGGAGAGTTATCTGGTGTTTTAATTTGGACGCCTATTGGAGCCATCTTGTCTTGTTTTTGTAAATGTTTTGATATCGTTTGCTGTTTTCGGGGCATTCAGTAGATATTTCTCTCGTTTATTGATTGTAGATTTTTTTTTTTTTTCGTTCTTGTGGTACAGCTGGGCAGATCTAGCTGAGGAGGAGCCACTGGGATGGGTTGCTTGTGGCACTCACCGCAGCCACCAGGACGGTCGGTAGTCAGTGCTGGGCAGGTTCCAATAGGGCGTGCCTGCACCGCTTGGTGATGTGATGTCTAGTGCACGGTGCAGGTAGGTAGGGTGCAGCGGGAAGATGGTTATGTGTGAAGCTAAGCTGGATATGGGAGAGAGGAGAGAGGAGGAGGAGCAAAAAGCGTACAAACATAAAAGAATGCTAGGGGAGTTTGTCGTTGGAATGTACAGATGAGAGACTATGGGATGTAGGAAACCAGAAGGGGGAAGAGAAAGAAAAGGAAAGAATGACCAAATGAAAATCAGAAAAGTTAAAAAACTGCAAAGTTCCCAGGGATCGCACCGATGCAGCTATGAGGTCTGGGGGAGTCGGTCTCAATTTTCACAGCTCAGCCTGGCCAGAAGGTACAGAGGCATACATCGCCTGGTATTCAGGGATCAGAAAGAGAAGGAAGAGATAGAGGGACAAGAAATTAAGCAATGAAGAAAGACAAAAGAGAAAAAGAGGTAAAATATGACAAAACTAATCAAAAAAGGAAGAAAAATAAAATTGAGAAAAAAAAAAAAAAAAAGGGCAACACCAGCAGTCAGTGCCTACAAATGGGACCCAGAGAGCCCCCACTCAGGGGCACGAATTCCAAGAAGCTGATAGTCTCGGGGTTAAGTGACCGTGGCCACGGGAAGCAGAGGGGCCAACGAACAAAGGCCCCAGGATCCCACCCGCGCGGGAGCCCAGACCTGGAAACAGCCACACGCCCGAACGCAGCCCTACAGCCCCGCAGGAGAGAGCAGAGACGGCCCTCGGAACCAGGCACCCAGGCAAAAGGAGGGGGAGGCGGCAGAAAAAGGTCCGCTAGGTGCCAGCAAACGGCTCCCAGAAAGCCCCCAGCCCGGGCGCGCGGAACCCAAGCACCGGCGCCCCCCCGCCCAGGGACCCCGGCCACGGAAAGCAGAGGGGTGAACGAACAAAGGCCCCGGGATCCCACCCCCGCGGGAGCCCAGACCCAGAAACAGCCACACGCCCGCACGCAGCTCCACAGCCCCGCAGGAGAGAGCAGAGACAGCACCCGGACCCAGGCACCCAGGCAAAAGGAGGGGGAGGCGGCAGAAAAAGGTCCGCTAGGTGCCAGCAAACGGCTCCCAGAAAGCCCCCAGCCCGGGCGCGCGGAACCCAAGCACCGGCGCCCCCCCGCCCAGGGACCCCGGCCACGGAAAGCAGAGGGGCGAACGAACAAAGGCCCTGGGATCCCACCCACGCGGGAGCCCAGACCCAGAAACAGCCACACGCCCGCACGCAGCCCTACAGCCCCGCAGGAGAGAGCAGAGACGGCACTCGGAACCAGGCACCCAGGCAAAAGGAGGGGGAGGCGGCAGAGAAAGGTTCGCTAGCTGCCAGCAAACGGCTCCCAGAAAGCCGCCAGCCCAGGCGCGCGGAATCCAAGCACCAGCACCCCCCAGCCCAGAGACCCTGGCCACGGAAAGCAGGGGATCCCCAGCTGAGGCGGAGAGGGGTGGGTGGTGGGAGAGCGCGCACCGCAGTTTACCGGTCGTTCTGTCTCCGACCAGATGCTCTGCAAGGCTGCTCTCCCGTTTGCTGGTCTCCGATAGGAATCCAAGATGGTGGATCCGCGCTGCGTTAGCTGGTAAGGAATCTCTGCCTGAGTCTCTCCTCGCTCTCCGTTCTCTTTTAGTATTCTCACTCCGTTTGGTGTTTGGCTGAGTTCTTTATCTCTTCATTTGGTGTTCTAGGGTTTCAGGATTGTTGATTCTCTGTTAGGCTTAGTTTTTCGGATCTTTGCTGTGGAGGGACGGCGTGGTGTTTCTGCCTAGAGCGCCATCTTGCCCCTCCTTGGCTGGCAATTTTTTCCTTCAAGATTTTATATATGTCATCCCATTGTGTTCTTGCCTGCATGGTTTCTGCCGAATAATCTGAGCTTAGTCTTATTTTTTCTCCTCTGTATGTGACTTCTTGTTTTTCATGAGCTGTTCTCAGGATTCTTTGTTTGTCTTTGGTTTTGGCGAGTGTGATTATGATATGCCTTGGTGATTTTCTTTTAGGGTCTCTCCTATATGGGGTTCTTTGAGCTTTTTGGATGGCCAGCTTTTCATTTTTCATGATATTGGGGAAGTTTTCTGTCAGCAGTTCTTCAGTGATCCTCTCTGTGTTTTCTGTTTTCGCCCCCTGTTCTGGAACTCCAATCACTTGCCAATTTTTGCTTTTAATTGTATCCCACATAACTCTCAGGGTCTCTTCATTTTTCTTTGTTCTTTTTTCTGAGTTTTCCTGAAACAGAGTTGTATCCAAGTGTTTGTCTTCAGTTCCACTGATCCTGTCTTTCACCATTTTAAATCTGCTTCTCAGCCCTTCCATGACACCATCGATTTCTGAGATCTTGTTGTTTATTTTGGATTTCTAATTGTTGTCTTTGTAGAATTTCTAGTTGTGAGTTTATTTTGGGATTTTGTTCCTGCATTATTTTCCTGAATTCTTCCAAATTTTTGTCTGTATTTTCCATGAATTTGTCTACTTTTTCCTCATGTTTGTCAGCTTTTTGCCTCACCTGTTGGAGATTTCTGAGTATTAGAGATTTGAATTCCCTATCAGGTAGTTCTATTGCATTTTCTTCCACTGGAGAGTCATCTGGTGTTTCATTTTGGATGCCTACCAGAACCATCCTGTCCTGTTTTTGTAAATGTTTTGATATTGTCTGCTGTCTTCGGGGCATTTAGGAGTTATTTTTCTCTTTTATTGATTGTAGATTTGTTTGTTTCTTCCCTTTTTTTTTTTAATTTGACTATGTCTGAGCAGGCAGACTGTGTTTTCTTTGTTGTTTGCTCATCTGCGGGCACAATATTTTTTGCCTCCTTCTCCAATTGGCAGGGTGAGTCACTCAGATATGGTACAGTAGGGCAGGCCTAGCTTAAGAGGAGTTACCTGAATGGGTTGTTTGTGGCACTTACTACAGCCACCAGAGCGGATCGGTAATCAGTGCTGGGCACGTTCCAGTAGGCCGCATCTGTGTTGTTTGGTGGTGTGATGTCAAGTGCACGTTGCAGGTAGGCAGGGTGCAGTAGGGGAGATTATTATGTGGAGCTAAGATAGATATGGGGAGAGGAGAGAGGAACAGGAGCCAAAAACATACAAACAAACAAAACAGAATGCTAGGGGAGTTTGCTGTTGGAGTGGAGAGATGAAAGACTATATAATGGAGAAAAACAGAAAGGGAAGAGGAAGAAAGGAAAAGAATGAATAAATAAAAATTGGAAAAGTTAAAGAACTGCAAAGTTCCCAGGGATCCCACCAGTGCAGCTATGAGGTCTGGGGAAGTCGCTGTCAGGTGTTGCAGTACAGCCTGGCTAGAAGATTTAGAAGTACACAACGCCAGGTATTCAGGGAACAGAAAGAGATGGAAGATATAGACAGATGAGAAATTGAGCAATGAAGAAAGACAAAAAGCAAAAAAGTGAAAAAGAAAACAAAATAAATTAAAAAAAAAAAAAAAAAGAACAAGAAAGGTCCCCAAAAAGACAGGGAAAAAGAAAAAAAAGAGAAAAGAAATGTCCTCAGGGATCCCTCTGCACGTCTGTGGAAGCTGAGAGGGAAATCTCCTCGCCATGCAGCACCACCTGGCCAGAAAGGGCTCCCAACTCTAGAAAAGGAAAAGAAAACAAACAAACAATTCAATACAAATAAACAAACAAAAGCCTTGATATCTGACCAGCGCAGCAGCCCAGACAGGGAAGCAGGTCCACACTCAAATGGAGCTCCACAGCCCCTTAGGAAGAAGCAAAGATGGCACACGGAGCCAGGTAGTTGAGCAAAAGGACGGGGAGGTGGTGAGAGGTAAGGAAGAAATCAAAAGAAGCAGGAAAAAAAGCAACACTACCAGCCAAGAAATGGCACTCAGAGAGTCAGCTAGTGTGGGCTGGTGTTTCTCAGACAAGAGACTGTGTCCACGGAAAGCAGAGGGGACCGAGTGTGGGTGAAGAAGGGTAGAGAGTGGGAAAGCGTATATCACAAATTACCAGAGCTCTGCAGCCCCTCAGAAAGAAGCAAAGATGGTTCATGGAACCAGGTATTTGAGTGAAAAGAGGGGGAGGTGGTGAGAGGTAAGGAAGAAATCAAAAGAAGCAGAAAAAAGCAACACCAGCAGCCAACAAATGGCACTCAGAGAGCCAGCCCGTTTGGGTGTGTGGAGTCCAAGCAGCCAGTGTTTCCCGGACAAGAGATTGTGGCCAAGGGAAACAGAAGAGGCCAGGTGGGTGTGAAGAAGGGTTGGGGGTGGGAAAGCATCGCAAATTACTGGTTGTTTTGTCTTCCGCTGGAAGGTCCGTGAAGCTGCTTTCTCGTACCCCCTGTTTGCTGGTCTCCAATAGGAGTCCAAGGTGGCAAATACACACTGCATTAGCTCTTTGGGGACCTCTGCATGAATCTCTCCTCGCTTTCTGTTCTCTGTCAGTTTTCTCACTCCATTTGGTGCTTGGCTGAGTTCTTTATCTCTTCCTTTGATGTTTTAGGGTTTCAGGATTGTTGTTCTCAGTTCGGCTTAGTTTTTCGGATCTTTCTGTGGAGGGACAGCATGATGCTTCTGCCTAGATCACCATTTTTCTTCTCTATTTTATTTTATGAATGAAAAAAAATTGAGAACAGGAGGCAATATTTATTGGATAGATGTTTCATTTGTTAGTCTTGAGAGTTTTTCAAAGATTAAATGCTTCTTTTAATACAGTGATTCTCAAAGACCAGCTTGGTTAATAAAAATGAAAGTTTGCACAATGTCTAACTGCAAAAGAATTTACCCACATATGACCAAAGAGAAGGATCCCTCTAGGAAGGGAGGGATATGCTGAGTGGAAGACAACGGTATCTCTGAAGTGAAAGAAAGAGCAAAGAAAACAATGAGAATTTCTCTTCTATCTCTCCCTCAACCCTGTGCTTCATTCCTTGAAGGGGTGTTGAGCAGTTTCCAGGGATTGATTATCTCTTGTTGTTATGGCTACTCAACTGAAGATATTACGGGCTTTGAAAGAGAGCCCTAGATATAGAAACGTTTATTTCCTTCCACTCAATTTTTTTTAGAAGGCTTAGATCATCTTCTTTTAAGAAAATGGTGGACTGATAGGATTACTGTCAATATATTTATTTCTATGAACTCTTTTCAGAAGTATCATCCTGAAGTTTACATTTTTCTTTAATTTTTGTTTTACAAGTGACTTTAGAGCTTAACATGATAGAATACAAAAAGTTTGCTGCATGATTTGGGTACACACTAATCCAGACCATATGTTCTACTCAGCTTAAATGTAATGTGCTTTGCTGTTTCCATTGTCCTGTGGCTTAAGAAATATCAAGTTTCTATCCCTTTCCTTACATATTTTCCAGTGCTTAGGAATACAAAGAATTATTGCTTTAGAACTTTTTTCTAAAAGCTATCTAGCCTGTTTTTCTATCTTCAAGCAATCTCTAAACTCATCTGTCCCTGACAAATGACCAAGTATCCTCCTTTAAGACCTATCAGAGAAGATTTCTTCACTTACTAAAAGTGTTGTTGTCATTAGCTGCCATGGAGTTTCGCTCCAACTCATGATGACACCATGCACAATAAAATAAAATGCTGCCCTATCCTGTACCATTCCCGTGATCAGTTGTAGATCTGACCACTTTGATGCATAAGATTTTCATTGGCTGATTTCCAGAAGTAGATTGCCAGGCCTTTCTTCCTAGTCTGCCTTATCTGGAAGCTCTGCTGAAACCTGTTCAGCATCACAGCAACACAAAAGCTTCTGCTGACAGAAGGGTGGTAGTGCGCACCAGCCAGGAATCAACCTGGGTTTTCCACATGAAAGGCAAGAATTCTACCACTGAACCACCAACACCCTCAGAATAGAACTTTACAAGGTTGAAATTTCTTCCATGCAGTTTCATACTATATGGGGTACCCTAATGCAGGCGTTGGCAAAATTTTCTGTAAAAATATTTTAAACCTTGTAGTTCATATGGTTTCTGTTGCAACTTCTCAACTCTACTATTATAGTGTGAAAGTAGCCATAGACAATGCGTAAATAAATGGATTCCAATAAACGAAATTGGAATTTCATACAACTTTCACATAGCGTGAAATATTATTCTTCCTTTGTGTTATTTCAACTACTTAAAAATATGAAAATCATTCTTAACTTATGGGCCATACAAAAGGGGACTGAGGTCTGGATTTTCCCATGAGTTGTAGTTTGCTGCCCCTTGCCCAGATGCATGAGTTAGAAATGTGAACGTTGGAATTAGTCATTCCTGGATTGAAAGTAAAAGTCCACCATTTATTGTGCACCTTAGGGAAAATGCAAATCCCCTGAGCCTCAGCGTCTCCTTTTTCATAGGAATGACAATGCCTATTTCATAATGTTGTGAGGATTAATAAAGTTCAGATCTTATTGTGTACTCATTAAAGTAGCATTATTTCTGGAATATAAGATTTTCAGGCAGAGAACTAAACCTATATCACCTTGCTTTATGTCTTTATAAAGAGGCAATAGCCAATTACTATCTTCGATAAAATAACCTTTCGCAAAACTTTAAGCCTCATCTTGTCATTCTTTTTTCTACCTCAAACTATGCTGATTCCTCTAGCTTTCACTTAGAAGAGTTTGTTTTTCCAACTCTTTAATCATGTTCTGAATTTCTTTGAAACCTTCTGAAATGTTGCATAACCCTCTAATATTGTGGTGTCACGAATGGACTGGTTTTTATGACCAAGTTTGTAGTTATGCATTCAAAGTCTTTGTATAACCACACCAAAGTTCCCAGGACAAAAATTGCTGGTTGATGTTTTCTGAAAATCTGAGAATCATATTTAATGTTCTTTCTTTCCAAGAGAGTAAGGTGTTTTAAATAATATGAATATTATTAAATATTCATTTTGCTATTGTAGTGGCATTTGCTGTTTTATGACATTCAAAATCCAGTTGCTGTTTTATAGGATATCCTGTTCGATATTTTCTCAATTACTTATCTTAAGAATTACAGTGATCTTAAGAATTGCCTTTTTACTTTTGTTCTTCCTTTATTTTTCTCCATTCTAGCTTTTAAAGAGAATTTTGGTTTTATTTCTTCTAAGACTGATTTGTTCATTTTTCTGAAATTCCAAGTTATACTCTAGTAGCAATTAAGCACATGAAAAGATGTTCAACATCATTAGGCATTAGGGAAATTCAAATTAAAATCACAATGAGATATTACTACATGCCTATCAGAATAGATTTAAAAAAAAAGTGACATTTTCATATGCTGGCAAGGATGCGGAGAAACTAGATCACTCATACATTGCTGGTGAGAATATTAATTGATACTGCCACTTTGGAAAACACTTTAGCAGTTTCCTATAAAGATAACCGTGGAATTAACTTATGACCCAGCAGTTGCTTTCTTGGGCATATATCCTAGAGAAAAGAAAACTGATGTTCACAAAAAATCTGTACAATAATGTTTATTGTAGCTTTATTCATAATAGCCAAAAGTCAGAAACCCAGATGTCCTTCAACCAGTGAATGGTTAAACCAAACTGTGTTATATCCATGCTGTGTAATACAACTCAGCAATAAAAAGGAACAAACTATGCTATCGATGCACACAACAATTTGAATGAATCTCAAGGGAATTGTTACGCGTGAAGAAAGTCAATACCAAAAGATTACATATGATCCATTTATATAGCATTCTAGAATTGACAAAATCATAGAGATGGAAAACAGATTAGCATTTGCCAGATGTTATGGATGGAATGGTGGGGAGAGGAATGTGGATGTTGTTATAAAAGGACAACAGATGGTGATGTAGGGTTCTGAGTCTTTACTGTAGGGTGAACATATAAGCCTATGAATGTGTTAAATTACCAAATATTTGATGACCCTGACTCATGGTGATCCCATGGGTGTCGGAGTAGAACTGTGCTCCATAAAGCTTTTAGTGCCTGATTTTTTTTCAGAGGAGATTACCAGGCCTTTACTACGAGGTGCCTCTGGGTGGATTCAAACCTCCAACCTTTTGGTTAGCAGCCGAGAATGTTAAGCATTTGCACTACACAAGGACTGTGATAAAAGTGTGTAGAACTAATTAAATACACACAAATTAGTACAATTAAAACTGGCAATATATAAATAGTATCTGTGGATTGTATTGATATAAATATCCTGGTTT
Organism: Dugong dugon; assembly: GCA_030035585.1. Taxonomy (NCBI): domain Eukaryota; kingdom Metazoa; phylum Chordata; class Mammalia; order Sirenia; family Dugongidae; genus Dugong; species Dugong dugon. Next base: position 52,517,787 of record CM057465.1, read on the forward strand.
TGATATCGTACTCTGATTTTGCAAGTTATTACTACTGGAAGAAATGGTAAAGGGTACACAGGCTCTCTCTGTATTATTTGCATGTGAACGTACAATTATTTCAAAAAAAAAAGTTTAATTGAAAAACACAAAAATAATTATAAATGTTAATAAAGATAATAATATACATGCAGCCACAGTCTTGTTAGAAGTTCATCAATTTTATTCTTCCAAAGAATCAATTTTTTGTTTCATTGATTTTCTCTATTTTTCACATTCCAATTTCATTTATTTCTGATCTTGCCTTTATTATTGTTCCTTTTGCTTGGTTTGCATTTAGTTTACTTACTTTTCTAGTTTCTTAAGTTTGGGACTTAAATTAATGCTTTGGGACCCTTCCTCTTTTTTAACCTCAGCATTTAGTTCTATAAATTTCCCTCTCATCTCTGCTTTACCTGTATCCTATATATTTTGATATATGGTATTTTCATTTTCATTCAGATTAGATGCTTCCTCTTTAAACCATGGATTACATAGAAGTGTGTTGTTCAATTTCCACGTGTTTGGAGATTTTTTTATTGTTTTTCTGTTGTTGATTTCTAGTGGAGTAGTGGCTAAGAGCTCGGCTGCTAACAAAAAGGCCAGCCACTCCTTGGAAACCCTATAGGTTTATAGGTTTATAATTAATAGGGCAGTTATACTCTGTCCTGTAGGGTCACTAGAAGTCAGGATTGACTCCATGGCAATGGATTTGGGTTTTTAATTTCACTGCAGTCAGAGAACATTCTCTTCATGATTTCAATTATTTTAAATTTGTTGAGTTTTGTTGGATGTCTCAAGATTTGGTCTATCTTGGTGCATGCTTCATGGACTGTTGAGGAAAAAAAAAGTTTACTTAGCTGTTGTTGCACGGAGTGTTCTATAAACATCAACTAGATGTTTCTGGTTGATAGGATTGTTCAGATCTTCTATAATCTTGTTGATTTTCTGTCTAGTATATTTAGCTGTTGTTGCAAGGAGTGTTCTATAATACAAAGACATTTATTAAATTTAAAATGAGAAGGCCGTTTTCTTAGGTTGGCCCCTATTGTTCCATAGCCACCAAAGACCTACATAACTGTGGGAGAGCTTAGGAAACTTCTTCCTGATAGTGTTATTATCTAATGAATCACAGCTGATTTTGTTGGCTAACTAGTCTCAGAAGAAAGTTTTACAATGTGTCCAAGGTTCAAGAATTGCTGAATCAGTCCATCTTTATATAACAGGGAAGAAAGAAAAGAAAAACTCTGCAGTAAGCATGTTGAACAAGGTTTTAATTAAAAGCAGTTCTACAGCTGGCAGCAAACTCTGTCCCAACTGTGTTTTTACAAAAGTCTCCAAAATATTTTAAAGTAATCACTACCTTTGCTTATAAAGGCAGTTAGAGTCTCCTGACTAATATAAGCAAAAATCAATTTCAGCTCACATAATTAATAGAGAGTAACTAATTCACTTCTATATTATAGTCAACCAACAATGGATGTGTATGGGATAAAAAGTCTACTCTTGTCTCCCTAGAGTATGAGCTCAACTTTGGAGGAGATAATAGAAATGACTTATGTAAGAGATTAATTCCTGATGTTTATGGACTTGAAATCCACAGAATGTGCTGTTTGCTTTAAAAAAAGAGAAAAACAGGAGATTTTGCTCTTGTAGTCAATGCTGTATTTACATGTATACACTGTCACATTTTTAAAAATGGCTCAAGTATAAAGTCAGAATCTTCCGACTTCCTTCCCACTGTTGTCTTCTGACAACATTTTCTTTTTCACCTTTCCTGGATCCTATTCAAGGCAAGTGGCAGTCTGACATTATAAAGAAAAAAAAAAAGGCTAATCAAAAAAGCCTGCAGCTTTTTCAATTTAAAAAAAAAAAATGGTACTAAGTTTGAGGTTTTATAAGCCATGTTAAATGTCCTCAGTTCTCGGGTGACTTTGATATATTACTTTAAAGGAATTTTGTTATAAAGAAACAAATCTCCAGGATATATAGTTCTCTCATTGCCTCATCCTCTTCGTTTTCACACGATTGCCCTGAGACTCTTTGAGAACATCTGGGAGAGCTCTGATTACAAAATCTGAACTGTTTTGAGCACAGAGTAGTTTGTAATTCTGATTTTCTTTCATGCTGGGTCTTGTTATGGTTTTATCCCTCCGTCACTCCATTTAGATATATACATGTTCCAAATCTCTTTTAAGTGGGTTAAGTAAACTTCAGTACCATGTAGATAGTCTCATCACTTAAGGGAAAATTTAATGTAACAGTTTCCATTACACTGCAGCTGATATCATATAGGGTAAGACAATTTAATATAGAGGCAAGGGATATACTCCGGGGATCTTAGGTTGCGAGGGCTTTCTTAATTTCAGTATTGTGGCAACAGGTATATTCCTGTAGGAAAAGCCTCATAAACTCATTGGGGTCTCTTAGTCAAAATGTCAGCTTAGAATTCATTGAAGTTAGAGACCTGATTATGCTTTATTCTTGTGTGGATCTCAGTGCTTGAGACAGAGACTGACATATAACATTCATAAATGTTTTTGAATCGAATTTACAATTGATAGATAGTAGTCAGGTAGATAGATTAGTTGACATATGATTATTTTATAAATTATGAGTCCTATTTAAAGCATGAAAAGTTAAATAAATACATACAGTTTTTGAGAATATGTTTTTGTCTGTTACATGTGATATTAAGGTAAAATGACCAGCTTGATACTTTATAGTACTATATTGAATGTTATAATGATAATTGTAGCTACCACTTATTTAGCATTTTTTGAGTGTGTCTAGAACTTTACAATCTCAAAACAAGGCATGACTTAAGATATTATTAATATATCTAAGAAAGAAATTCAATAATTAAAAGTTTAAATAACTTTCCCAAACACTGAGATTTGAATTCAGATATATTTGATTTTAAAACCTGGATTGTTAAACATTGCTTGATGAAACTAGCACCTTATTCAGAATGAAATCAAATTCTATACCAAGCTCTGACAACAGCTTTGTGTCTGCTTGGGAAACTTGTTTAAAATTCCTTGACATATGCTTTTTCATTTTGAAAATAAAGGTGGTACCTGCTTATATATAAGACACCTTCATATTTAAAACGTAATGATTCCATAATCACACATAACCATTTGCCATCGAGAGGATCCAACTCATGGCAACCGTACGTGTGTCGAAGTAGAATTGTGCTCCATAGAGTGTTCAGTGCTGGTTTTTTTCAGAAGAAGATCACCAGGCCTTTTTTCCAAGGTGCCTCTGGATGGATTCGAACCTTCAATATTTTGGTTAGCAGCTGAGTGGTCTAACTGTTTGCAAAATCCAGGGACTCACTGTTATTTATTTTCTTCCCAAGACAGCATAGTCATGACCAGGGCAAGGGGACATTTTGTGTACTCTCACTTGTGACTATATAGGAAAGGAGTGACTTGTGAAATAAGTCGCTTGTGACTGTATAGAAAATAAAAGAATAAAATATGGCTTTAGGTCAGGAAGGACCTATGAATTCATCCAATTAAAGGCTCTTATTTTACAAATAAGGAGGCTTTTGGCCTAAAGAATGTATGACAGTTATTTAGTTGTCAGAGATTGGACTATAAAATCTTAGTGTAATATTCATTCTACTATGTTGATTTCATTTAAGAAGATCTTAAAATTAAAAGGAAAGAATATAAACATAAATGTTGGTACACAAAAAAGTACAACATAAGGACCCTGGATCCAAAAAGGAATAAGTTTATTTGTCCACTCAGTTAAAAAACATTCATTGACACGTTCCCTCCCAAGGCTGCTTACACAAAGACGCAGTTCTTGACATAAATGCCATTACTGAGCCAACAACTGACAACTCAGGCAGGTATTCCTTTCATTTTATTGCAAATAAAGAATTAAAAATCATCTGATATTTAATGGATTTAGTGCAACCTAGAGTCACTCGGAATTTAGAGACCATCTCAGGGATAGATTTGACACATTGAACACTAATGACCGACTACCAGAAGAGTTGTGGGATGACATCAAGGACATCATACTGAAGAAAGAAAAAGATCATTAAAAAGACAGGAAACAAAGAAAAGGCCAACATGGATGTCAGGAGAGACTCTGAAACATGATCCTGAATGTAGAGTAGCTAAAGAAAATGGAAGAAATGATGAAGTAAAAGACCTGAATAGAAGGTTTTAAAGGGCAGCTCAAGAAGACAAAGTAAAGTATTATAATGAAATGTGCAAAGACCCGGAGATAAAAAAAGAGAAGAATACACTTGGCATTTCTCAAACTGAAAGAACTAAAAAAAATTCAAGCCTCAAACTGAAATACTGAAGGAGTCTATGGCAAAATATTGAACAATGAAGGAAGCATCAAAAGAAGATAGAAGGAATACACAGTCACTCTACCAAAAAAAAAAAGAAAAAAAAAAACGGTCAACTTTCAACTATTTCAGGAGGTAGCATATGATCAAGAACCAATGGTATTGACAGAAGTCAGAGCTGCATTAGAGGCATTGGCAAAAAACAAGGCTCCAGGAATTGACGGAATACTAACTGAGGTTCAACATATCAAACAGAATGCAGAAATTATCAAACAATATCACTGATATCACAAGCAAGTAAAGTTTTGTTGAAGATAACTCAAAAGTGGTTGCAGCTGCAGCACTACATTGACAAGGAACTGTCAGAAATTCAAGCTTGATTCAGAAGAGAACTTGGAATGAGGGATATCGTTACTAATGTCAGATGGATCTTGAATGAAAGCAGAGAATACCAGAAAGATGTTTACCTGTGTTTTATTGACTACACAAAGGCATTCGACTGTGTGGATCATAACAAATTATGGATAACATTGCAAAGAATGAGAATTCCAGAACACCTAATAGTGCTCATGAGGAACCTGTACATAGATCAAGAGGCAGCCTTCCCAACCAAACAGGAGGATATTGTGTGGTTTAAAATCAGGAAAGGTGTGTGTCAGGGTTATATCCTTTCACCATATTTATTCAATCTATACGCTGAGCAAATGATCTGAGAACCTGGACTATGCGAAGAAGAACACGGCATCAGGTCGGAGGAAGACTCACTAACAACCTGCAATATGCAGATAACACAACCTTGCTTGTTGAAAGTGAAGAGGACTTGAAATAATTACTGATGAAGATCAGTATGGACTATAACTCAACATAAAAAAAAAAAAACACAAATCCTCACAATGGGACAATAAGCAACATTATGACAAATGAAGAAAATATTGAAGCTGTCAAGGATTTCATTTTACTTGGATCCAGTATCAACACCCATGGAAGGCAGCAGTCAGGAAATAAAGGGACATGTTGTATGGGGCAAATCTGCTGCAAAGACCTCTTTAAATTTTGAAAAGTCAACATGTCACTTTGAGGACTAAGGTGTGCCTGACCCAAGCCATGGTGTTTTCAATCGCCTTATATGCATGTGAAAGCTGGACAATGAATATGGAAGACCGAAGAAGAATTGATGCCTTTGAATTTTGGTGGTGGTGAAGAATACTGAATGTATCATGGACTGCCAGAAGAACAAACAAGCCTGTCTTGGAAGAAATACAGCCAAAATGCTACTTGGAAGCCAGGATGGTGAGACTTTGGACTTTGGACATGTTATCAGGAGAGACCAGTCCCTGGAGGAGGACATTATGCTTTGTAAGGTAGAGGGTCTGTGAAAAAGAGGAAGACCCTTGACAAGATGGACTGACACAGTGGCTGCAACAGCGGGCTCAAACACAGCAATGATTGTGAGGATGGCACAAAACAGGCTGTGTTCCATTCTGTTGTACATAGGGTCTCTATGAGTCGGATCTGACTTGAAGGCATCTAACAGCAAAGACAACATCAACAACTGATGGGAGGGGAGTTCATCCTAATTGCCTAATTTTCCAATATACATCTACTAATTATTCATTACTACTAAGTATTTGTAGAATTATGTGGATTCTACTGTCAATAATACAATTAATGATTATTAATATACCTTCTGTAAGCTGCACACGTTAGGGGCCCAATACCTCTGTGTTGTTCCTCCCCCAACCCTATTAATTTCCACATAGTGGATTAGGTAGGACAAAGGTTTATCCATGTATAAAAAAAACACACTGAACACCAGAAAATTAGTGTCATTTTCTGGTTATCATCCCAAGAATTCCTGTCAGTAGGTCTGGAATGGGTCCTGCGCGTTTGCATTTCTAACAAGTTCACACACGATGATGATGATGCTAGTCCAGGAACACACCCTGAGAAACACTGATCTTGTCCATGCCTTTTCATTTTGCAGATGAGAAAACAGAGGCTGACAGAGGTGAAAAACTTGCCAAAACGTACATAGCTTTTTAATGGTAGAAATATGATTAAGATCCAGGTCCCCTAATCACAATTGAGTTTTCTTTCTTTCTGTCTTTTTCTTCCTTCCTTCCTTTCTTGCTTTCTTTGTTTCTTTTTCTTTCTTTCTTCCTTTTTTCCTTCCCTCCCTCCTTCCTTCCTTCCCTCCCTCCCTTCCTCCCTCCCTTTCTTCCTTCCTTTATTTCCCTCTTTTTTACTGCATATTTCCTTACAGCAAGATATGGAAGGATGGAGAATATTTCTAAACACTGAAGCTGAGGAGAAGGGCACCCCACATCTAGGAATCAGGGGTCCAGGTGCAGGTACAGCAAGTAATCAGTTTGGCTAGAAGATAGAGCCTATTGACTCAGGTTGGGGGTAAACCATGGGACATGATGTGGTTGAGCGCATAAGCAGTTACATATTGAGTGCATTGTGGAGAAGACTGTCTGCCAGCTAGGATGTTGTAAAATCTACTAATCAGTTCTCCCCTTTCTTGAACTAGGAATGATCCATAATAGCAAGTTCAGAATAACATACTGAATTCATGATCTGGGAAGACCCTGAGTGTGAAGACAAGAAAAAAACTGCATATTCGATTATTAAATTTTAAATATCAGGATCAGCTTTTTATTGTTTCATCACAAATACACTCTGAATATTCCCACATTACAAATAATTGGAATGATTAATAATTTGAAAATAAAAATTAATTTCCTAGGCCAGGTCTCAAACTATTTTATTAATAACAAAATAGATCAACACATTCATGTTTTCTGGCTCCTGTTACCCATTTTAATAACTTACCTGAAAAGAAAAGAATATTTAACTAACATTGAATTTAGAGATCTAAATATATTGTGATTAAGGCTTTGAAGGTTTTAAGCTTCAGAGGCAGTTTTGAGTAAGTGTACAATTCTTCAGTCTTATACATTGGCCAAAACTATGAAGGGTTTTGTTTAAGGGGAAATTAAAGGAGGATTTTGCTAAAGAATTTAATTTCCTAAATCTGACCTTTATTTATCTTTTTTTTTTTTTTTTTTTTTTTTACCCACAGAAGGCGAGCACAAATTTTCAGAATTGGACTCATCTGGGATTATTTTCTACAGATCAAATAGAAGCTAAGGAATTTGTTACATAACTAAAACCCTTATTTACTGGGCTTTGAATTCATGCCTAGGATATGCTATCCTGATATTCTATCCAGTATCTTGAGAAAGACAGGAAGTAAAAACATGAGGTTGAAATAAGTACCCCTAATGTTCTATAAAAGTAATTGATTATATTCAACTTTTCTGAAAAGTCTGCAAAATTTGTATAATTTCCACTTGCTCTATGGATTAGGGCAAATTTTGGATTTGCCTTTTTTTGTCAGGTCAGGTCTTCCAGGGATCAGATGCCAAGACAAAATTAGAAGTGCAAGATATTTATTGAAGGGAACACAGGCAAAAGATAATGAGAGAACAGGCGTAGGCAGGTAAGTCAGGTTGACACCCGAGAAAAGAGTAAGGTTGGGAAGGAAGACTGGAGTAGGAAAAGCCTCATACTATAGGGCAGTTCCTCCCTAGTTCCCCTGGGATTCTTCTACTGAGAAGAAATGTAAAATAGAAAGGTTAATAAAACAAACTACAGCACCTATTATTACAGCTGATTTCATGACTGCAATTGATATGTATCAATTTCCTTCCTCCACTATTCATTCTAAGTATCTATCAACCTCAGCTGTGACCATAAAGCGGCCGTTCATAGTTAAAAATAAGTATTGGGGATACCAAGAGCTGTTTATCAAGGAGTATAATTCTTATTTTCCAATGGCATGGGCAGGAACCAAAACCCAGGGGTATAGTTCTATTCCATAAACATTCATTCATTGTGCTCATCCTTACAGATATAAAAAGCAATATAATATCCTCCTTTCTCATACATTTCTGACTTGTGGGGGAAGACCAGAAATGTAATAATTAATTGCAATTATTATTATGTACTGTATGTATTACAATGATGGATATGTACCCAAGGAAAGGGCAACTAACACAGACTTGGTAGCTGTAAATTTGACTCAGTTCAAATTTATCATGGGTTCAGTGACAGACTCTGTGTAACTGTTCTGACAGGAGAATGACAATGCCATTCTAAAAAAGGTTGGTCAACCATGAAGGTAGATTACAAAGTTCTTAAAGATTTCTTTTACTATAAAAAGTCAGAATAAAAGTTGAAAGAAATTGTAAGGAAGCACAAAGGCAGAATAAGCTGTATAATTTTAGGGCCCAGAGCTAAATGAAAACATTGAGCCATTATTCAAATTATTAAGAATTTCATATTGATGGCATCAGAGCATTAAACCAAGTGTGGGTCCATATGCTACTGCATAGGTTATATACCCATGAAACTGGACCTGCATAGAGAAGAGAATGAGGATGAGTGCCACTTGGCCAAAGTAGGAGACATTTTATTGACTCCCCAGCATCCATCCCATCCTATCCCCATTGCATAGCAGCCATTTGGTTGAGGTGGGACTAATCTCAGCCTTAGATCCAAGTGGACTGTAACTGGTGTGAATAAATCAGTATAATCTTATTCTTGTTGCCTCAGTAACCGAGGTTTAAGCCAAACAAGGAGCAGTCCAGTTTCAAGACCAGAGTGATTCGTTCAGTTTGATCAAATGAGATTGTTCAGACCTATTATTTGACCTTGGGGAAAGAAGGTCTTTTTCTAGGTGATGTGGTATCCAGAGGTGAGAATTAGAACTATACACCATTTTTATATGGTGAAGGAAGCCAGAAGAGATATATCCCTCAGATATATATATGACTAACCCCTTCAAGTCTTGTTTTCAGCAAGTAAAAATTCATCATGGCTTCCAGTCATGAGAAAACTGGTTGAAGTATAGGTTTATCCACTATGGACTTTGAGGCAGCATTTTAGAATTCCAAAGGTGGGAGGAAGAAATAGGAAAAAAAAAAAAAAGATTGGTGTAAGTGCAAGCCATGCAGAACCAAGAAGAGGAAAAAAAAAAATGCTGCAAGAACAAAAACAGGAAGTGTACGACTGTAACTGTCTATTCTCAGGCCTGAACGTTCCCGCTTTAGCACCTCTCAGGCCTTGGTGAATGTCGACCGTCAGCTGCAAGTGTGAACTTTGAAGAAGAGGGAAAACAGGAAATTCTAAATATTTGGGTCAGTGTGGAGGAGGAGAGACAGAAAAAATAGTGGAAGAAATAAATAAGAGAAAAAAATTTATAATGAATATGGAATCAGTATTTTCTCCACTCTCCTTTGGTATATTTCTTCTCACATTAGCTATTCTTGGTTGGTGCTACCTCCTTAAAGCCCCCAACCAATCTATGAGAAATGGGGTCTCAATCTAAGAAAATTATTTCTCCTACCACAGAAAGTTGTGACCACTGAGGACCAAATGGCTCAGCATTCTACCAGTCCAATTATAATACCTACATCCACAATCATCTTTTTCCCTTCTCTCAAGTCTTCAAAGAAGAGGTTTCCCACCTCCTTGCTGGGGCTAAAATTCCCATCTGTACTCTCTGCACTGTAGTCCATCAGTTTCCTTTCAACTTTTTATTTTCTGCAGTCTTCCTTTCAGATTAGGTATGTACTTAATTTCTTCTTTTTTTTTTGAAATTTCCCCAAAACACTATCTTGCTTTCTAGCTAGCTTTTTGAAAAAAAAAAAAAAAAAAGTAGATGGTACATCCTTCTTCCACTCATATATTACTGAAGCAGCCCAGGTAGAGATAAATTATCTTACGGTCAAATCCAAAGGAATTGACCTCATTATGATATTTGATTTTTTAAATTATTCCTTCTTTGCATGAACTCTATGCCCTTGGTTTCTATGACATTTTCCATTGGTTCTCTTCTAATATATCTTATACATGCGTGGATATTATCTGCTTGCTTTTAAATTTCTGTTTCTGACCTCTAATCTCTTCTTAGTCTGTACCTTCTCCCCTAGGAAACCTGTACCTGCCACCTATCTGCTAATAACTTTGAATTGTACATCTCTAGTTTAAACTTTCTTGCAAAGTGTCTAACACATAGAGCCTATTGCCTACTCAATATTAGCACTTCCCTGGAAATTTTGTTTTCTCCATTTATCACTGAGCTTTTTGTCTTTTATTTCTTGTCTTGGTTATGGACACAGTTTCTTATGCAAGAAAAATAGAATCAAATCAACATATATCCTTCATTAGCTACATTCAATGAACTTTTCTCAGCTCTTGCATGGACTCAGAGGTGTAGTGAAGGAGGGCAGACAGAGCCACTTGCCCAGGGGTGCAAAACCAAGGGGGCACCAGACAAGGTGCAGAATGACATTCTGGGGTGCCACAAGTATGAAAGGCGACTGGCTGAGGCAGCCAGACAATGGAGGGAAGGCTTTTCTACTGATGCATCACCTCTATCAATGTCTATTCATCCTGAAACTGGGGTAGGGGAGAAACTGGGGTAGGGGAGGGTGCAACTTAGAGACTGCCCCTGGGCTTTCATTACCGTGCTACTCCCCTGCATGTACTACTGCAGTAGCTTCCTATTCAACTGGTCTTCTTACTCCCCGTTTTACCCCTCTCATTCCATCTAGTCAGAGGGATCTCGCTAATAAATATATAAGTCTCATCATGTCATTTTCCTGTTCAAAATCCCCCAACACCTACAGGGTTGAAGCTAAATCATGGCTAAACTTCTTTGGCAGGCATATAAGAACTTGCATGCTTTGGTCCCTACATACTTGTCCAACCACACCCAGCTTATTCAGTAAACTGCCTAAAATTCTCCAAATACTTAAGCGAAATCTACTGCATTTAATAAAAGAAGAAGAAAAGTAATGGATTGTGTAAGAGCTATGATTATTACGCCATGGGGTTGACCAAGGGCCGTATTTGTGATCATACAAATCCAGATAAATTTTATGTAATCAAGCTTCAGATGATGGAGGAATATGGATTTATTTTGAAGGCTGTAGTATCCCAAAAGGATTAGAACTTATTTTTCATAGCATATCAAGAATAAAGACTTTTGTTCCTAATTTTCAGTAATGAAACAGGAATGCAGGCACAGTTGTGTCCTAGTCAAATGACATCAGGATATATCAATAGTTCTAAGTAGCAGATGGATTTGTAGTTTGAGCTGGAGAATGACTGTGGGAAAGAAGGTTGTTGCTAGATGGTAATACATGGCACAGAAATGCCAGGTGTTGTTTTAATCAAGTGGCAGTAAGCAGTTATGGTAGAAACAAGGATTAACCAAAGACAGATATGGCTGAAGAAGTACACATATAATGAGATAAGCACAGGACAGTTTTATTTTGTATAATAGAAGTATTGGATTCATGAGTAAATTCCAACTGGATCTTGGTAAATTTTTTGTGTGTCTGAAAGTAACCAAATTACATGCATAGGGTAAAGTAGGGGGTTAATGAAAAAGAGGAAGAGCCTCAATGAGATGGATTGACACAGTGGCTGCAAAAATGGGCTGAAATATAGCAATGATTGAGATGGTGGCTCAGGACCAGGCAGTGTTTTGTTCTGTTGTACGAAGGGTCGCTATGAGTCAGAACCGACTCGACGGTACCTAACAACAACAACAAACAGCAATTAAGGAAATTTGTTTCTCTTAGGGTTGAGAAAATTAGGATTTGGATATTTGAATGAATATGAATTGTGAAATGTGTAATGAAAAAATGACTCTTGTAATAATATTTATTTTGTACACTATACTTCAGAAGCTTTTTCTTACTTTTGGGCATTTTTCCACCTGGTGAGTCTGGGTAAGGACAGAGACTGCCTCCCATAGAAGCAAAAAACTTATTTCCCAGCCTCTTAGGGAAGGAGAATCAAGATCAACAGCCCAAGGCTGATTCCTATTAGGCAGAGGTCAGACCTGCATCCTCTCTTCCATCTTTACCAACTCTGACATCAACCGTACATCTCACAGCACTCTCTACTTCCCTACTGGGTTCAATAATTCATTGCAATGGCCACACAGAACTCACAGACAATGATCACAATTATGGGGTTTATTAGGGAACTAACAAGTTACAATTTAGGCTCAGGAAAACTCAGGGTACAGTTTTTCCTTCAGGACAGCCTCTTTTCAGCTATGCTCGCAGGCATACCTCTCTCTGGCCCTAGACCTTTGCCCTGCTCAAGCAAGTTTTACAAAGCTCTTTTAGCCCCTGCCAATAAGCCCCCAGAGGCACCACAGGCACTCAGCTTTCTTGCTGTGTGGGCCAGGAAGCCCACTGCTTGATCTGGTGCCAGCCTCTCCTGCCACTGCTTCTCACCGTCTTCAGGGTTACAGCTTGCTCTCTCTTACTTTCCTGGTTCCAGGAGCTTCTCAGCACAGGGATCCTGGATTCAAAGGATGCACTTTCCATTCCTGGCTGTTCTTCCTTGGTGGTAGTGGGATCATCTCTATGCTCTGGAATTGGCTCTCTTTTAAGGCAAAACTGCCCAATACCCTTGGTGGGCCACAATTGCCTTATTTGCACAGTCCCACTCAGTTGCTCTGGTGAGAGTTACAAGACTATGGCTAGAAAGGCCACACAAAAGCCATCCATCACACTGCAAGCCTCCTAGAACAAGTATTAAATATTCTTTAACAAATTGTTTTCCTACTTAAATCAGTCTGGTTTTGTTTTTGATGTCTAAAATTAAGAACCTTGACTGGTCATCCACCTTTCTAACAAATCCAAAACCATTATTTCCTATTGAGTATTTACTATGTGCTGAGGTGAAGCGGTGGGGGATGGAAGTGAATAGCAAAATGTAAGATGCAGGCCTGCTCACCAGGAGCAAGTAGACATGAAACAACTATAAACTGAGGCAGGATGATGTCAGCACTATATTGAAGTGCAAGTTGAACAATACAGAAGTAACAATTGTTGCTTACTAAAAGCTTCATGGAAGAGGTAGGTTTTTATTTAAATCTGGAAGGATAAGTAGGATTTTTGATACAGTAGTACTTAGGGTGAAGGAAATGGGTATCCCCATTAAGAGGGTCAAGGGAGGAGTCTGGTGGAGCAGTGGTCAAGCACTCTGCTGCTAACCAAAAGATTTGTGGTTTAACTCACCAGCCCATGCCATGGGACAAAGATGTGGCAGTCTGCTTCTGTAAAGATTTACAGCCTTGGAAACTCTATGGAATGCTTCTACTCTGTTGTATAGGGTTATTATCAGTCAGAATCAACTTGATGGTAATGGGGAAAGGGTTAAGGGACAATATAATCAAAAGCAAAGATGAGGAAGTAGAAATTGTAAAGTGCATCCATTTTACTCAACCATAATCAAATATCAAGGAACATGTTGAACTTTAAAAACAATGGTTTAATTATTTTTAGAAAAAAGAAGGTTTACAGGCACATACATGTGAGGGCCTATGCTTCTTCCACAAACCTAAGTTGACACTCCAAGTTCCCTGGGGAACTATAAATAGTTTGGTGCCTTGTAGACCTGCATTCTTTGGGTAGTAGCAGGGGTGCTAATTCCACCTTGCCTTGTATTGTCCATTGTTGGATAAGTCATAGGTCAAGTGATGATTTGCAATTCTTTTTATAGCAGAAGTAATTTCTTCAAAATAAATAATATTCATCATTCCAATATTTAAAATAAAGAGGATCTTTTTTGTTGGGAAGGGGTGTGAGGAACTACAACTTTGCCTTGTGGAACTCTTCCTCACCACATCATACTCTGATACTTCACCATGGAACTTCTAACAATTTAAAGAATTAAAATTTGTAAACTGATGGGCTATGCAAAAATGGATTCCCATGGCAAGAGTAAGAGAATTGCCATAGGAAGAAACATGATGGAAGAATTACATTGACGTACGTTTGGTTTCTGAATAGGCTGTACCAAAGACTCTTGGCGTTGCCTAATCAATAGGATGAGGATTAACAAATAAGCTTCAGGTATAAAGAATTTACACAGGATCCCTATGAGTCAGAATTGACTCAATGGCACATGAGAATAACCTTAAAATTGAAAAGGAAAGAGAAAATACGTGCTATAATTCAGGGGATAAAGACATTTTTAGATTAAAAAAAAGAAAAGGGGAAAATATGATGTTACTTAATTTATTCTGAAAAATAGATCAAAACCCATTGCTGTGGACTCAATTCCGATTCAGCAATCCTATAGGACTGAGTAGAACTAAGGTACAACTGTAGAAATTTTGTTGTCACTGGTTATGAAAGAAGAGTTAAAAACAAAGACATAAATATATGTCTATTGCTTTCATAATAAAACATCTGAGAAAATTATAATTGAACTAACACTTTTCAAAGCTAACAATGTAATGATATAGTGAGTGAAACTTTGATTTCTTTGTGTTCAGGACACCAGGATGAATACACTGAACTATCAGTGTGAGAGAGTCTAGTGCCAGACCACCCAGAAGCTAGTTAGACTTAGTAAAGGGTGTGTTCTGTTTGGCAGATATGTGTGTATTTTCTGGGAGAAGTTTTCAGAGTGTGATATATTAATCTATACACATATGTCCTGGAGCTTGCAGTGAGTTAACGCATGTTTATTCATTCTTCCATGCCAAACCAGGGAAGGCAAGACATTTCTAAATCTCCTTTAAAGCAACAGATCAAATTACTTTTTTGGGAAGGATCCCTTGGCGAATGGTGATATAGGGTCTTAGATTACCACCCAGGACCACACAAAAATAGCTTTGGATTAACCCATTTTTCCCCTTTGCATTAAGCCTTAGTTAGACGTCTATTCAATTCTAGGAGAACTAAGGTGTCTAAAATGTAAGAGGAAAGAAGAAAGTATACCAAGGTACTGTCAGTGTTAGACAGGGATAGGACAGATTGGTTTTCTCATTATATTAGTCAAATTTCCATGCAAATACAGAAATATATGTATGTATGTGTGTGTATGTGTATGTATGTATTTATATTTATTTATATAAAGCTCTCACCATGTTGCCAAGTAATATTTTAGGCACAGTCAAGGTCCCTGCCTTCTACTAGGGTGAACCAACCAATGAATAAGGAAATAAGTAAGACATTTTAAACTGTAGTAACTTTTATAGAAGAAATAAACTGGGTGATATAAAAGTCATTGGGAGAGGGTTTTCTTTTCTTAAATGTTCTAATTAATTTAATTTTAACTTCATTATAAAGAAGGTCATCAGAGGAGACCTTTCTTAAGAGGTGCTATTAGGAAGTTAAGTAGCATATCACATGAAAGAATAATCTAGGCAGAGGATCATAACATGCAAATCTCTGAGCAGGAAATAGATTTGTTTGAGAGAAGACAATGGATTGCAATGAGTGAGGAAGAGAAGGGGTAGATAGCTAGGCAGAGGTCAAACCATGCAGGGCCTTGTAGGCTATGATTAGAACTTTAAGTGTAACTCTAAGAGGATGTGGAAGACTTTACAGCAGTGTTCTCGTAGGAGAGTTACTTAACCTGGTTTGCCTTTGTAAAAAAAATGCTCTGGTTGCTATGCGAAGAATGGAGTATGGTAGCAGAACACAGTGAGAACAGGTAACTAGAGTCTACTGCTGTAAGCCCAGTGAGAGGTGAAGATGGCTTGAATTCAGAGTAGCAGTAGAAATTGAGAAGAAGACATATTCCAGGAGCACACTGGAGGTGATGTGTACATGTGGTGAATGTGATGGGGTTCATGACTGTAAGGATAAAGCTTTAGAATGACCACAAAAATTTGGCTTGAATAACTATGTGAACTTGACTTCCATTTACTGAAATAGGGAAGGGTCTGCAGGAGAAACAGGTTTATAGAATAAATTAAGAGCTTTGTATTAAGACTAAGATGTTTCTGGGACATCTAAATCAAGATGTTAAATATACAGATGGATATCAAATCAAGGTTCCTTCATATACTTGTGCAATTAACCTATTGCACGAAGACAACCATTGGCATCTCCCCAGAGGGGTGTTTCTTAAAATTCCACATGAAGATTCAGGATAGGCTAGCTGCAGTCCTGCTTTAATTTTGGTCAAGATTTTAAGTCTCAACACTCAAACTAATTTATAAATCTAAACAGCATTAACAATCTGCAAAACTTATAAACATTAAAATTCTCCTACCCCTTTTAAGCATTCTGATCTATAACATACAGTGTATTTCCATTATGCCCATCGGAGACATTTTATTCCTAACCATTCACCTCAAGTGGCCTGCCTGCTGTTATTTTCAAAAGATTAATCTTGGGGGTTATATTGCATAAGGCTGTTCTTTATTTGACCTGAAACATCCCTTAACTCCTAAAAGAGAGACAGGATATGGCCTAATAGGAAAGGGTTCATGAAGCTTCAGTCCCAGTACAGCTGGCGTCCATTCTCTGCCTGTCACTGCCAACAAGGCTGGGAAATGATGGCTGCTCTGCTGAGCACATCGGTCTCTGCAGCTGGGAAGGTGCATTCTCTGGGAATAGCTTTTTGTCAGGACCTCAAAGTGGGTGGCATGTTTATTTCTTCCCTTGAAAAATAAAAGTTCATCTATGAACACGTTTCTACGACAACAATAAATTTAAAGTGGATGCTACATCCAAGCAAATTGGGGATGCAGGGGAAAGGGAAGAGAGAAGTTGGCCTGATTTGGGAGGAAGTACTTGGTAGTACATTGAGTCACTTTTTGTTTCATTTAAATTCCCACCTGAATTTACATGGGATGAAAAGCTTTGGTGAAGAAAATACATGAAAAAATGAACAGTGCCCCAAAAAATGTAGTCTGAACACTGCTTCAGAGATAGGTCTTAATTTGATACAAAAAGATAGTGGTCTTAAGTCGGTTTAAAATATTACTGATTTTCAGAATGAATGTTTTATTTGTTAGTATTGGAAATGACTGAAAGTAGCTGTGCCTTCCGCGCTTACTGACAAACCACATTTACAAATGCTGTGGCTAGGAAAATGTATTTTGTCATTTGTGTTTTCAGTGGTCCAACCCATTTTATCCTGCCATGGTTTTGCTATTTTTCTGTATGTGGGCACCAATATATGAAATACGTATAGTCCCTGGGTGATGAAAATAGTTAAGCAACTCAGCTGTTAAACAAAAGATTGAAGGTTCAAGTCCACCCAGTGTCACCTTGAAAGAAAGTTCTGGTGATCTACTTCTGAGAAATAAGCCACTGAAAACCCTACAGAACACAGTTCTACTCTGACACACATGGGGCCACCATGAGTCAGAACTGACTGGATGGCAACTGGTTTCCTGGAATACAAAATGTGGAAATACTTCACAATGCCATCAACTTTACAACATTCACAGCGAGGTGAAGGAGGAGAAAAAGAAGTCAGTAAGAATGAAAAGATTTAAATCAAATGGGAGGAAAATCCTATTCTAAATTCCTAATACAATTCAAAGAAACACAGAGAGTGGGAGTGATAATCATGCAGATTAACACCCCTAGAACAACATTTGGTGTCATTTCTTTCAATGTATAAAAATGTAAAGAAATATTCCTCGGTGTATTATAAAATGTTTTTCTCTAAACCACCTTAGAAATAGCAAGAGAAGGCACCAAACAGAATTACTTTCTTCTGCGTTTGTGTTCAGAGCCCTGGTATCTCAGTGGTTAAGAGCTTATTAGCTCTGCTAACCAAAAAGGTCAGCGGTTGGAATCCACCAGCCACTCCTTAGAAACACTGTGGGGCAGTTCTACTCTATCCTATAGGGTCCCTATGAGTCAGAATCACCTAGACCACGATGGGTTTTTTGGTTTATGTTTGTGTTCTAAAATTACAAACGTAATGCATACTTATGGTGAATTCTTCAAACAATTCACAAGCATATGAAGGAAAGGTGAAAGTCCCTGCTTCTGTTCTCTCCTCATTTCCTCTGGAAAGAGGTAATCTCCATTAGCAGTTTGTGGCATAGCTTCCAGGAGTTATTCTGATTGCACTTTCAGGGGACTTGGAAAGGTGGTAGGATGAGGTAGTGGAAAAGCATCGAGATGGAAAAGTTACTACCCAGGTCTGCCACTCTGTGCCTTTTGGAGAATCAATTAGCTTATTTGGGAAAATGATTCCTGATGTGTAAAATAAGGTGGCTCCTCAGGAAAAGTGAGGGTGGGATTTACCATCAGCTGGGGGAGGGGACACTGGATATCTCTTGGAATATTTTGGCACTTTGGTTTGTCACAATGACTAGGAGAGCCTTTTTATTTTTCTGAAGAACTATGAAGAATTTGCCCATTTCAAATGCCAGTAGAACCCCCTATCTCAGGGGAAAAAAAAAAAAAAAACCAAACTTGTTGCCGTAGAGTCGATTCTGACTCATAGTGACCCAAAAGAGAGTAGAACTGTGCCATAGGGCTTCCAAGGCTGTAATCTCTATGGGAGCAGAATGCCACATCGTTCTCCTTTGAGTAACTCGTGGGTTCGAACCCCCGACCTCTCAGTTAGCTGCCTAGCACTTAACCACTCACTCACCACCAAGGTTCCTCTTGGGAAAGGGGGAAAAAAAAATACTGCAGTGTAACTGAGGTGTCTTCCAACTGACAGCACTAGCATAGAAAAGTTATTAGTAATATCAACATATACTAAAACTTTGTTGCCTTAAAAAGCAAATTCCCTTTTTACAAACAAAATTTTTGTGCATCCTATAAATGTTTTATTTGCATTAAAATTGCTTTCTTTGTGTTTCACTTCAACAGAAAAAAATGGTTTTTAAGTCTAGAAATAACCTCCTATTTTGATGATTTCTCAGCTTGAACTTTGCTTTTATTTATATTATTAAAACATTCTGCTATGGAAGCAGTTGTTTTGATTTTTTTTTTGTTTTTGTTTTT
This sequence comes from Dugong dugon, assembly GCA_030035585.1. Classification (NCBI taxonomy): domain Eukaryota; kingdom Metazoa; phylum Chordata; class Mammalia; order Sirenia; family Dugongidae; genus Dugong; species Dugong dugon. The sequence goes on from CM057465.1 coordinate 52,536,936, forward strand.
TTCTTTTGGTATTATGCATATCTTATTAGTTTTTCATTCTTCATAGAAAATTGCCTCTTTTATCACACCTACAGTTATTAGATTTAAAGTTTTCACAAAACCATCTTATCTGATCCTCACAACAAACCCATACACAGAGTACTAGTATTTTCATTTTGTAGACAGGGAAGGAAAGGAACAGTAAGAATTAACTTGATGTCCAAAGCATCTTCTTATAACAAACTCTTCCAGGCTTTAAAAGACACCAACGTGTGTGTGTGTTTGTGGGTTTTTTTTTTTTTTTCCAAATCTACTTAATCTGGCAAGTCCCTCACAGCAATAAACAGTATTTGCCATCTTTGAGGGGAAGCCAGCTGGTCCCCTTCCTAGTCCTGTGATAAACAGAAGGCTATCTGCTTGCCTTGATTCTGCTGTTGCTAGTTAGAGAATCTGTGGTCTCTTTCACTTTAAGAACCTTCTGGAAGACTGTAATTCCTTTTATTCCTCAACCTTCTACCCAGCTCAGTCTTGGAAGCTTCTCTTTAAGTGCCCTTCTCTCTTCCATGAGGATGGCAGTGAAAAAATGTCTAAGATCCACACAGCAGTACCCATAAAAATAATAATATTTGGATAAGGGATTAATCCATATATGGAGAGAGAGGCATGAGGAGTTTTCATCTGATTCATATTTAAACTAAAACAAAGATCCAGCAAAATTCTTTGACTTTAGAGATTTAATGTAAATACTGTTAACTAATAGTTTTAGTTGAGAATACTAAAATTCAAAAAGTAAAGATTTCTCTCTCTCACCCACTTCCACGCAACCCCCAGCTACAACTTACTTGGCCAGTACTAAGATGTTAAAGCTTGAGTTTTCACAGTTCATTTTCTTCTTCATTTCAGCTAAACAGGATTCTGTCTTGCCAAGAGGTTTCAGGATTTTTTTATATAGTTGTAGGATGCAGCAGGTCAGAGGGTAGAAAAACAGGAATGGAGAAAAAGTATATAAATCAACATAACCAAATGTCAAGAGAGAGTTTGGAGTAGTTTAGAAAAAAAAAAAAAAAAAAGGAGAAGAGAGATTTTGGAGGAGCCAATTGATTCTGGAAGGATATGTATTAAAATAAAAGATACAGTGAGGAACATATATTAAAAGTTTTTCTAAAATTTAAAAATGCATTCCCTATCTCAACCTCTTTGGCAATTTCAAAGGAGGTCTCAGTAAAAATGTGAATTGTTTTTAACTACATCTTGGTTGATAGACTGTTTGGTTTTTTTTTTTTTTTTTTTTTAGGTGATGTTGGGACAAGACCTTGAGTGAGCTAGTTTTTATCTGTATTATGTGTTAAAGTTCTGTCTGTGAAATATTATTAACATCCCCAGAGTCATGAGTGAATTCATCATACATGTGGACTGCCTGCTCTTCAGAGTTGAACTTTTTTATCACGCAACTGCTATCAACCAACACTAAGAAAAAGAAATGAACAGGAAGTGAAGATACAAGACTACGTGCATCTATATTTATTTTTGTGCATTTTTACTTACCACTCCTGGAATCCCCCATGCATCTGTCAGTTTGTCATACCATGGGGGCTGAAAGCTATGCCACCAATATTCAAATACCAGCAGGGTCACCGATGGTGGACAGGTTTCAGCTGAGCTTCCATGCTACGATAAGCTGGGAAGAAGAACCTGGCCATCTACTTCTGAAACAAATTATCCAGTGAAAACCTTATGAATAGCAGTGGAACATTGTCTAATATAGTGCTGGAAGATGAACCCCTCAGGTTGGAAGGCATTCAAAACATGACTGGGGAAGAGCCGCCTTCTCAAAGTAGAGTTTACATTAATGACATGGATGGAGTAAAGCTTTTGGGACCTTCATTTGCTGACATAGCACAACTCAAGGTGAGAAGAAACAGCTGTAAACATCCATTAATAATCAGATCGTGGAATGTATGAATTATGAATCTAGGAAAACGGGAAATCATCAAAAATGAAATGGAATGCATAAACATTGATATCCTAGGCATTAGTGAGCTGAAATGGACTGGTACTGGCCATTTTGAATCGGATAATCATATAGCCTACTACACCAGGAATAACAACTTGAAGAGAAATGGCATTGCTTTCATCATCAAAAAGAACATTTCAAGATCTATCCTGAAGTACAACAGTGTCAGTGATAGGATAATACCCATACGCCTACGAGGAAGACCAGTTAATACGACTATTATTCAAATTTATGCACCAACCACTAAGGCCAAAGATGAAGAAATTGAAGATTTTTACCAACTTCTGCAGTCTGAAATTGATCAAACGTGCAATCAAGATGCATTGATAATTACTGGCAATTGGAAGGCAAAAGTTGGAAACAAAGAGAGGGATGGGTAGTAGGAAAATACTGCCTTGGTGACAGAAACGATGTTGAAGATCACATGATAGAATTTTGCAAGACCAATGACTTCTTCATTGCACATACCTTTTTTCACCAACATAAATGACAACTATACACTTGGACTTCACCAGATGGAGTACACAGGAATCAAATTAGCTACATCTGTGGAAAAAGACTATGGAAAAGCTCAATATCATCAGTTAGAACAAGTGGACACTTTGTAGTTTAAAGTTAGGAAAGATGTGCGTCAGGATTGTATCCTTTCACCATACTTACTCAATCCGTATGCTGAGCAAATAATTTGAGAAGCTGGACTATATGAAAAAGATCTCGATATCAGGATTGGAGGAAGATTCATTAACAATCTGCATTATGCAGATGACACAACCTTGCTTGCTGAAAGTGAAGAGGACTTGAAGCACTTACTAATGAAGATCAAAGACTGCAGCCTTCAGTATGGATTACACCTCAACATAAAGAAAACAAAAATCCTCACAACTGGACTAATAAGCAACAAACATCTTGATAAACGGAGAAAAGACTGAAGTTGTCAAGGATTTCATCTTACTTGGATCCACAATTAACACCTACAGAAGTAGCAGTCAAGAAATCAAGATGCATTGCATTGGGCACATTTGCTGCAAAAGACCTCTTTAAAGTGCTAAAAAGCAAAGACATCACATTGAAGACTAAGGTGTGCCTGCCCCAAGCCATAGTGTTCTCAATCTCTTCATATTAATGCAAAAGCTGGACATTGAATAAGGAAGATCAAAGAAGAATTAATGCCTTTGAATTATGGTGTTGGCGAAGAATATTGAATACACCATGGACTGCCAAAAGAACAAACAAATCTGTCTTGGAAGAAGTACAGCCAGAATCCTCTTTAGAAGCAAAGATGAGGGGACTCCGTCTCACATACTTTAGACATGTTATCAGGAGGGTTACTCCCTGGAGAAGGACATCATGCTTGGTAAAGTAGAGGGTCAGCAAGAAAGAGGAATACCCTCAATGAGATGGACTGACATAGTGGCTGCAACAATGCGCTCAAGCCTAACAACGATTATGAGGATGGCACAGGACCAGTCAGTGTTTCATTCTGTTGTACACAGGGTTGCTGTGAGTTGGAACCGACTCGATGGCACAACAACACAACTCCTTGAATATCTTTTCATTTTCACCCTCTGAATCTTTTCTCAGTACTAGTGATCACTCAAATATTGAGAAGTGTAAAGTTTGGAAAATAAAAAGTATTCATGTTTTAAAAGTTAATTCAAAATTTGAACATTGACTCAGTTTCTAGAATGTGGAGGATATAAAGGTGAATATGAAACATTCTCAGTCCTTAATAAGGAAATAGTAACCAAATATACTAACATATATCATATAAGAAGAAATAACGTAAATGCCTGTTACTCACACACACTACCCTAGTCTAGACAGAGAAAAGGGCTAAAAAAGAAGCTCTCATCAAACCATGCAGTTACCTCCATGTATAATTCATAGATTCCTGAAAGAGTTTGTGAAAACAAGGCATATGTCCATTTCCTGTTTACCCTATGACTTTATTAAAGAGTCATCTTTAGGTAATTAAGGATTTTCCAAAATATGAAATATTTATTTCTCCTTAAAGTCACATATGCTGACCAGAAGTTCTCCAGTACCCCAGAAATGATGTGGTTTTTGCATCGCAATTTCTCCTAAGAACCTAGGAAAATGGGACAGAAACTCTTCAAAATCCTCTTACTATTCTGTCTTCCTCTGTCCAGATGGATGTTCTTGGTCAGGATTTTTGACATCTTTCCCTTCAGGCAGTTTGACTGATTGCTGCTTTTATGCCTTCTTATGCCCCCACAACTGGAAAATGAAAATAAACTTAAAGAGATATTTACAATAGTGATTCGTGTAACTGGAGCAAAGCTAAGGTCCTATGTGTTTTACATTTAGACAAGTTATACAAATTTGGCATCATTTATGTCTCTACCTCTAAATCTGTGAAACAAATATGATAATAGAGAGATTAGTGTATATGGTTTTAAAAGTAAAACCATGAAGGCGAAACCACTAAAAGTCTTTTGAATTTGAAAAAATCACTGGGTATTAGGTTTAGAACCCACCCTACTCCAGTATGACCCCATTAACACAACCAAAAGAAACCCATTGTCCATTGTCTTCAAAATCACCTACCTTAATGTTTTCTTTGTCTGCCTTCATTTTAAGAAGCCCTGGTGATGCAATGATTAAAGCACTTGGCTGCTAACCGGAGAGTCAACAGTTCAAATCCACCAGCTGGTCTGTGGAAGAAAGATGTGGTAGTCTGATTCCGTAAAGATTTACAACACTGGGAACCCTATGGGGGCAGTTCTACTCTGTCCTATAGGGTTGCTATGAGTGGGAATAGACTCAACGGCAGTGGGTTTGGCCTTCATTTTGTTGCTTCAGTTGAATTCTGTCTCACACTTGAGGATGAGCTCTCTCAAGTGTTGAATGTTTTCTCTCCAATATTCCTCATATCCATGGGTCTGACTCTTTTCTCTCCCAAACACTCTCTACCCAGAAGCTGCCTCTTCTAAGACAGTCTCTCTCTCTCCTCCATAAAAACATCTTCTTTTGAATATCTTGATATCAGAATGTACCAATTTTTTTTTGTTGCTCTCAGCTACCAAGCCCTTGGTCACTCTTTGAAGAGTTTAGCTCCTAGCTCAGTCACTTTTTCCAATACTATTTATGCAACAATGCATGATGATTTCAATATCCACATAAACAATTTTCTGGCCTCTTGGTTCCCTGATTTCCACACCTCCATTGACCTGTCCTCCACGCTATTTCAGCCAATTACTCCCATGGTCATACCTTAAACTTTGTCATTACCAGTAAATACCCCTCCCATCTTAATTGAAATTATTCAACTTTCTATCTCCACTTCCCACCTCTGGCAAATCTACAACTACAGTGAAATCTACAACCCATTGGTTCCATTGCTTTTTCACTATCCCCCACTTCCCCTTCCATGTCCTTACTTCTCTCTTTATCCAGTTTAAATTTCATATCTATTATAATCATTACTTGGCACATATTTTCAATTCCATTGCCCCTATCTCCCTTCATCTCATCTGCCTGATAATACTCTTAACCTTGGTTAAATCCTTTTTCACCTACTCAGCCCCTGGACCTATATGGCTAAATATACTGGAGAAAAATATACAAACATCCATAGTCATTAACCTTAAGTGGGTCCATAATGATGCCAGCAATTATACCACACTGTCCTCGTTCATTCACTTTCAGATCTCCCAGAGGCCTATTCTAATGTCCAACACGTTCCCTTAATTTTATTCTTAGATGATGCCCTTGCATCCTATTCCACCAAGACAATAGAAGCAATCAAAGACAATTTCCACAAGCTCCTGCCACCAGATCTCCCTGCCCATCTGCCTATATTTTCTCCCATTATTATGGAGGATCCATCATTCTTTTGGAGCCCTGGTGGTGCAGTGGTTAAAGATATTGGCTGCTAACCAAAAAGTCGGCAGTTCAAATCCACCAGCTCTCCAGGAAAACCCCATGGGACAGTTCTACTCTGACTTTTAGGGTTGCTATGAGTTGGAATCGAATCAATGGCAATGAGTTTTGATCATTGTTTCAGGAGCCCTAGTGTTGCAGTGGTTAACTGCTGGGCTGCTAACTGAAAGGTCGGTGGTTTGAACTCAGCTGCTCCATGGGAGAAAGATGTGGCAGCTGCTTCCATAAAGATTTACAGCCTTGTAAACCATGGCGGAAGTTCTACTCTATACTACAGGATAGCTATAAGTCAGAAATGACTTGTCAGCAATGGACATGGGTTATCATGATTTCCAAGGCAAATCTCTCAGTTTATTAGTTTCCATCCTCTTTTGTTCATTCAAAGCCTTTTCTACAGCATTTCTCTCCCTTTTCTTCAATAACTTCATTTTTCCCTTTCTACTGGGTAATTCCATTTGATTTGCATATACACTGTAATTTCTCACATCTCAAAAATCACTTTTGATGTCACATTCTCTTCCAGCTACCACCCCACTTTTCTGTTGCCCTTTATTCCTCTTTATTTGCTATACTTTATTATTATCTTCCTATTATCTTTTGAGTGGTACAAATGGTTAAGTGCTCTCTCTTGAATCTGTTCACCTGGCACCACTATGACCACTCCACCAAATCTTCTCTTGATATTTTGGGAAGTGATTTTTACATTATTAAGTCCAATAGCCAATCCCTAAACCTCAATTTTCATAACCTATTAGCATCTTTTCACACAATTGATTACTCTCTCTTCTTTAAAATAATTTATTTACTCTTCATGTTTTATTTGACTTAACGTTATGGAGATTCCTTCTCAGTCTGCTTTGCTGGTTCTTCCTTTGTACAATGACCTGGTATGCAGGACTCAGACTCAGTCCTCAGATCTTTTATTTATTTTTTCTATATTCACTTACTAGGATATTTTGTCATAATTTTAAAACCATGCATATGTTGACTACGTTCAAATTTTAACTCTGGTATAGACCTCTCTCTCAAAATCCAGACTCATATACCCAATTGCTTGTTTGACACTTCCACTTGGATGCCTAATAGGCATCTTAAACTTAATATGTCCAAAACTTAATTACCAATGTTTATTATCTAAAATAAAATATAAAAATAACTTCTGCCAAAATTTTATACATATCTATAAATGTCAATTTCATTCTTCCATATCACAAACTGAAAACCTTAGACTCTCTGACATGTGATTTATTTTTGTAATTTTTTAAATTAATTTCTCCACTCACATGAAAATGGAACTGCAGAAAGGGGGAAATTTTTGTCTACTATTTTGCTGCTATGTCTTCAGTGACTGGAATAGTATCTGCTATATAGTAGACGCTTAGTATATATTTGCTGGATACATTAATGATGCCTCTCTTTTGAAAGCACGTTATGACATATATTTATGATTAAATCAACTCAATATTGTGAAATTGATCAAAAGTTATGATAATTAAAGAAATAGCTCCAACATGGAATTATGAGTGATTTATATTGTTTACTCAGATCCAATTGGGTATGACTTTGAGCTTGACCATGCAAATTCTGGTCCAGATTTGGATTCTGATTTTTAGTGAAGTCCCCCTTTAATAATATCAGACCTAGACGAGAGTGACTTAAGCATTTTTTTGCCAATTTATCTTATTTATAAACTATCTAAAATTCTGTCCTTTTTTATTTGTTTGCTCATGCCAGGGCTTAGCCATCTTAAAGAAAATTAAGACTGCTTCAGAAGAAAATCAAGCCTATGTCATTGATCCAGTGTGTGTATCTCTTGCCAAAGTCAATAAAATAAAAATTTTCTTTGAAGTTGTTTCCTCTAGTGAAGAAAAGCATGGATTCCAGGATGACGATACTCTATCTGTAGTCAAGCCATCTCTGGACCAGTGTGACACAGGCTGTCCCACATCTATGTGATCTCAAAGGAATACACCAGTGCTGTTACCTCTTTCTGAGTGCTCAGGACATGTGTATGATTGTGTGGCTTGTTAATCATTGCCTAAGAAACAATAAACACCTAGTATAACAATTGTTGGCTGCCGTTATTAAAAAAAGACAATAAAAATAACAAAAATATTATCCTCTGGTTTTTTAATTCAGTGAAAAGAAATACTGCTTGTGTACTTTTCATTGTGAGGAAGAAGTGGTTTCAAACTAACAGCAATTTGGTTAATGTAATTTTTTTTTTTAGTCTATGGTTGTTACTAAAATTCAATTCTAAAATCTCCTTTGCAGTTCAGTAACAAATTTTAGGCAGAACCAAAACATAATTCACTTAATTTCTCTAAAGAGCATATGAAAATAACAACAACAATAATAGCATTTATTATTTAATGAGCACATACTGTGTGTCAGGAACTGTGTTAGTGTTTTTTTGTTTGTTTTTGTTTTTAATTGCTAAAGCTCTAATTCTCACTACAGTTTTATAAAGAAAGTCATTCAGGAGAAAGGAAGATATAAGCTGAGATACATCATTTAGCGGGAAGTATTTAAAAAAAAAAAACACGTGTCTCTTAGTTTGTTGTACTGTGGGGGCTTACATGTTGCTGTGATGCTGGAAGCTATGCCACTGGTATTCAAATACCAGCAGGGTCACCCATGGTGGACAGGTTTCAGCTGAACTTCCAGACTAAGACAGACAAGGAAGAAGGACATGGGAGTCTATATCTGAAAAAAAGCTAGGCAGTGAAAAGCTTATGAATAGCAGCAGAACATTGTCTGATATAGTGCCAGAAGATGAGCTCCCACGTTGGAAGGCACTCAAAATACAATTGGAAAGAGCTGCCTGCTCAAAGTAGAGCTGACTTTTATGATGTGGATGGAGTCAAGCTTTCAGGACATACATTTCCTAATGTGGCACAACTCAAAATGAGAAAAAACAGCTGCAAGCATCCATTAGTAATTGGAATGTGGAATGTATGAAGTATGATTCTAGGAAAATTGGAAATTGTCAAAAATGAAATGGAATGAAGAAACATCAATATTATAGGCATTAGTGAGTTAAAATGGACTGGTATCAGCCATTTTGAATCGGATAATCATACAGTCTACTATGCCGAGAATGACAACTTGAAGAGGAATGGTGTCGCATTCATCATCAAAAAGAACATTTCAAGATCTATCCTAAAGTACAATGCTACAAGGAAGATTATTATTCAAATTTATACACTGACCACTAAGGACAAAGATGAATAAATTGAAGATTTTTACCAACATCTGCAGTCTGAAATTGATCAAACATTCAATCAGGAAGCATTGATAATTATTGATGATTGGAATGGGATAGTTGGAAATGAAGAAGAAGGACCAGTAGTTGGAAAATATGGCCTGAGTGATAGAAATGATGCTGGAGATCACATGATAGAATTTTGCAAGACCAATGACTTGTTCATTACAAATACCTTTTTTCAACATAAACAATGGAAAAACTCAATATCATCAGTCAGAACAATGCAGGGGTCAACTGCAGAACAGTCTATCAATTGCTCATATGCAAGTTCAAGTTGAAGCTGAAGAAAACTAAAACAAGTCCAAGAGATCTAAGGCATGACCTAGAGTACATCCCACCTGAATTTAGAGACCATCTCAAGAACAGATTCGAAACAATGAACACTAATACTGAAGATCAGATGAGTTGTGGAATGACATTAAGAGAATCATACTTGAAAAAAACAAGAGGTCATTAAAAAGACAGGAAAGAAAGAAAAGACAAAATGGATGTCAGAAGAGACTCTGAAACTTGCTCTTGAACTTCAATTAACTAAAGCAAATGGAAGAAATGACAAAGAAAAAGAGGTGAACAGAAGATTTAAAAGGGTGGCTGGAGAAAAGAAAATAAAGTATTACAATGACATGTGCAAAGACCTGGAGTTAGAAAACCAAAAGGGAAGAACACGCTCGGCTGAAATAACTGAAGAAAAAATACAAGCCTTGAGTTGCGATATTGAAGGATTCTATGGCCAAAATACTGAAAGGCGCAAAAGAAGATGGAAGGAATACAGTCACTGCACCAAAAAGAATTGGTCAATGTTCAATCATTTCAGGAGGTAGCATATGATCAAGAACTGATGGTACTGAAGGAAGAATTCCAAGCTGCACTGAAGACCATTGTCGAAAAACAAGGCTCCAGGAATTGAGGGAATAACAATTGAGATGTTTCAACAAACAGATGCGGTGCTGGAAGTGCTCACATGTCTAAGCCAAAAAGTTTGGAGGACAGCTACCTGGTCAACAGACTGGAAGAGATCTGTAATTATGCCTATTCCAAAGAAAGATGATCCAACCATATGTGTAAATTATCGAACAATATCATTAACATCACATATAAGTAAAATTTTGCTGTAGATCATTCAAAAGTGGTTGCAGCAGTACCTCAACTGGGAACTGTCAGGCTTCAAGCCAGATTCAGAGGAGAACATTGAACCAGGGATATCATTGCTGATGTCATATGGATCCTGGCTGAAAGCAGAGAATACCAGAAAGACGTTTACCTGTGTTTTATTGACTTTGCAAAGGCTTTAGACTATGTGGATCATAACAAATTAAGGATAATATTGTGAAGAATGGGAATGCCAGAGCACTTAACTGTACCTATGTGGAGCCTGTACATAGACCAACAGGTAGTCATTTGAACAGAACAAGGAGATACCGCGTGGTTTAAAGTCATGAAAGACGTGCATCAGTGTTGTACCCTTTCACCACACTTATTCAATCTGTATGCTGAGCAAATAATTCGAGAAGCTGGGCTATATGAAGAAGAATGGGCATCAGGATTGGGGGAAAACTCATCAACATCCTGCGTTATGAGATGACACAACCTTGCTTGCTGAAAGTGAAGAGGACTTGAAGCACTTACTGATGAAGAGCAAAGACCACAGCCTTCAGTATGGATTACACCTCAATATAAAACAAAAATCCTCACAACTGGACCAAAAAGCAATGTGGTAAAGGAGAAAATATTGAAGTTGCCAAGGATTTCATTTTACTTGGATCCACAATCAACACTCAAGGAAGCAGAAGTCAAGAAATCAAAAGACACATTGCATTGGGCAAATCTGCTACAAAAGATGTCTTTAAAGTGTTAAAAAGCAAAGATGTCACCTTGAAGACTAATGTGCACCTGATCCAACCCATGATGTTCTCCACTGCCTCATATGCTGCAACAAGGGTTCAAGCATAACAATGACTGTGAGGATGGCACAAGATCAGGTAGTGTTTCGTTCTGTTGTACATAGGGTCGCTATGAGTCAGAACTGACTCAACGGCACCTAACAACAACAACAACAGTTAAAACATGCTTTGTATTTTGGTTAGGGGATTGATGAAATGATCCAGGCAGAAGGAATAGCAATGATAGCTGCTATTGCATTGCAGTTTTCATTGCTCTCCAATTGTCAGAGAGAATATAGCAAGTAATGCAGACTATTTCATATTCAGCTAACACATGTCATTTCCCAAGATTCAAGTGTATGTTAGAGGTGCAGAGATGGTTGGGATGGGGGTGCTAAACGGCTGGAAGGGAGGTTTAAACTTAGTCAAAAGGTAAATCATTAAGGATTTTATAACTTTCATCTACACTAAAGACTATTTTATTTAGGAAGATTGGTAATAGTTGCTCTGCTTTCTTTCACTTCTTTCTTTTCCTATCCTATTCTTTTTCTCCTTCCCCTTTTCCTTTTTTCCCCAGCTTTCCTCCCCTCATGGCTTCCTTTCCCCCAACATTCCATTTAAGCACGAGAATTGTCAATAATTTGGTCAAAAATATTTATTGAACACTTACTACATACAAAGAGTTTTGCTACAGACACTGAGAAAGTTTACTCAGCAAGACAGACATGATTTCATGCCTTATGAAACTCAGAGATAGGTGGTCAAGCTTGACATGTTCAGGGAACTTAAAGAAACCCAGTATCACTTAACATTCAAAGTAGGAAAATGCCATGGGGTGAGGTCAGAGAAGAAAGCAGGAATATATCACAGGGGGTGGCATAAATTACATAAGGAATACTGCTCTTCATGATAAGAGCAATGGGAAACCACTGTCTTAAGTATGGGGATGATATGATTTGTGTTTCTGAAAGGATGCTGTCTATTTGTGTGGAGAATTACTTAGTAGAGGGCAAGAGTAGAAAAGAGAGATCAATAAGAATGCTATTGATGTATTGTCTGTAAAATGGTAACTTGGAACAAAATGGTGGTGATAGTGGTAGGGGAGAATGGTATTTTCAGTCGTGGTAAAGGTAGATCAGAACAAGAAACCAAGATACGGTATTTTGTTTGAAATAAATTTAAGAGGCAAACATCAAAAATGATGGTCTAATCTTTACCCATGAAAAATTAAATAAAATAATTTCAGCTATTAATGTATCTTTTCTTTTTCACAATATTATTTCCAGAAAAGTTCTTGATACTTCTCTTTTCTATTTTCTCTCCTTGTAAATACATATTCACCCTCTTCAGTGTGATTTCCATTTCATACCACTAAAATGGTTTTCAATGCAACCTCAATAATACTCAAATTGCTAGGCATTTTCTAATCGTTACTTCTCAGCATCAAGTTCCCTCTTTCCAGAGCACTCTATTTTCTTGACTTTCATGATACTAACTTATCCTACCACTTATGTGGTCATTTTTTCCTGTCCCTTTTGCCAGTTTGGTTCATACTTTTCTACCTGATCTTTAAGTGTTGAAGCTAGTCATAACTCAATCCTAGGCCCTCTCTTATTCTCACTCTGTATTGTATTCCCATGACATCATTTCCAGGTACATGGATCTCAGATTTATACCATATTACTATTCTGAATTTCAGACTGATACCTAAATGCATATTTTAGATCTTCATTGTAATTCTTTACAAACACCTCAAATCCAACGTGACCATTCACAGGCAGGGAACAGTAGAGAAGGACTAGGTTGGGGATAGGTAGATATATATGATTTTGGGTACTAAAAGGTTTAGATATAGTGAAGGAGAAGCTCTTTGGAAATAAGGCAAAGAAATTAGGAAGTCAAAGGATTAGATAAATTTTCCGTAAGAATATTGAAGGTAATGGCAGAAATTAGGTGTTGACAGAGACATCCAGACTCCCTGAGGGATTGAGTTACTGGACTGAGGGCTAGGGACCATGGCCTCAAGGAACATCTAGCTCAATTGGCATAATATAGTTCATAAAGAAAATGATCTACATCTGACTGTGGTGGGTAGTGTCTGGGGTCTTAAAAAGCTACAAGCAGCCATCTAAGATACATCTACTGGTCCCCGCCTGACTGGAGCAAAGGAGAATGAAGAAAACCAAAGACACAAGGGAAAGATTAGCCCAAAAGAGTAACAGACCACAGCTACCACAGCCTCCACCAGACTGAGCCAGGACAGCTAGATGGTGCCTGGCTACCACCACCGATTGCTCTGATAATGATCACAATAGAGGGTCCCAGCAGAGTGAGAGAAAAATGTAGAACAAAATTCAAATTCACAAAAAAAAAAAAAAACAGATTTGCTAATCTGACAGAGCCTGGAGAAACCCTGAGAGTATGGCCCTCAGAAACCCTTTTAACTCAGTACTGAAGTCACTCCTGAGGTTTACCCTTCAGCCAAAGATTAGACAGATCTATAGGGCAAACAATGACACACATGAGAACGTGCTTTGTAGTTCAATCATGTGTATATACAAGACTAAATGGGCACACCAGCCCAAAAGCAAAGATGAGAAGTCAGGAAGGACAGGAAACTGGACCAACGGAAATGGGGAACCAAGGGTGGAGACGGGGAAAATGTTGATACATCCTGGGGTTGGCAAACAATGCCACAAAACAATTTGTGTATTAATTGTTTAATGAAAAACTGATTTGCTCTGTAAACTTTCACCTAAAGCATAATAAATAAAATTTTAAAAATACAGAAGGAAATTAAGTGTTGAAGAAATCTTTGAGCCAGTTACAATATTTGATATATATTTTCTACTATCAATCATTTGAGATGAAAAAAAAAAAAAAAGCGATGTGGCTGACTGCATTGAAATAATAAGGTAGATAACAAGATAAAAATAAGTGAAAATCACAAACTAAAAGTTTAAGAAGAAACAGACAATTTAAAACATAGGACACAGGGCTGCAAAGAGATCAAATTATTTAACTTATTATTTCAACATCATCATCCATTGAATAATAAGTGGAAGGATTACTTTTTAAAGTTAACCCGAAGTGTAATACTTAAGATTCTACTATCATAAGAATATATTTTAAAATTTATAAAAAGTAGTTGATTTCCTAAAAATACAATTTGCAAATGTTAACCAAGGTAGCAGAAAAGTTGAACAAACCAATAACCACAGAAGAGGACAGAAAAGGAATTGAAGAAAATACTTTGAAAAAGCAGACATATGGTCTGGTTTCATTGGATATTATTTAATAGCCTTTATACATTCAATAATTCCTGTCAATTAAACTACTACAGAATACAGAGACAGAAAGAAAGAGAGAAAAGGAGGCAAGGAAGGAGGGAGGGAGGCAGAGAGGAAAGAAGGCAGGAGAAAAGATTAGAACGTAGATGTCTATCAAAGAATAGAAAAAGAACAGTTCACAATTTTTTTTTTAATAAGTCAGCATAAACTTCATACCAAAACCTAAGAGACATTAAAAGAAAAGAAAATGGCAAGCCAATCTCGCTCATGAATATCAAAGAAAAACTCCTAAACAAAATATTAGCAAACCAATTCCAGCAACATATTAGGAAGAAGCATATGATTAAAATGGATTAATTATAGAAGTATAAGATTGGTTAACATTTGAAAGTTTATAATCATAATTTACCCAGTTAAAGAATGAGAAAAAAATTTATGATCATATCAATAGATGGAACAAAAGCATTTGAAAAAGTCAACATTCATTCATGATAAAACTCTTAGTAAACTAGAAATAGGAGAAAACTTTCTTAATCTGAAAACAGTTATGTAGTTAATGGAGAAACGATTTCCTGTGAAACTGGAACAAAAACATTAGATTCCTCAACATTGTATTGGAAGTCCTAGAAAATGAAAAAGGACAAGTAAGGAAATAAAAGACATAATTGTTAGAAAGAGAAAAAAGAAAACTTTTATTATTCACAGAGGACATGATTGTGTTGCAGAAAATATAAAATAATCTACAGACAAATATCAGCATCATTAGTAAATTTACCAATGTCAATATGCAAAAAAATTTGAGTTTTTTTACTCCTGCAACAAACAAAGGAATAAAAAATAATATACAATAGCATGCAAAGGGAATAAATACTTAAAAAAAGAGCAATACCAGTATTTGAAACTAAAAATTAGTATTCAGAGAAATGAAAGAACTTCTAATAAAAGAGGAACATAGGAGATCTCGTAACATGTTAATGAATTGGAGGATTCAATAATGTTATGATATAAATCTCCCAAAATTGATTTATAGATTCAAATTAATCTCAATCAACTTCCCAGAAGATTAAATTGTTTAGTGTACAGGAAATTAAAAGAGTATATAGATAAAACATTAAATATAAATAAATGAGTTTAGGAAGTTTGTTGTAAGTTTGTTGTTGTAAGATCAATACACAAATATCAATTGTTTTTCTATATACTAGCAATAAACTCTTAGGAAATATTTTTAAAATATAATTCATAACAACATTAAAAATATCAAATAGCTAGGAACAAATCAAACAAAAATATTCAACTTCACAGAAAAATATAAGACATTATTGAGATAAATTAAGAAGACTAAAATAAATAGCAGGAAAAATCAGTTATGAATTGAAAAACGCAGTGTTTTAAAAATTTCAATTTTTCTCAGACTGATGTATACATACGAAGCAATTATTGAATTATAAACCCCAGCAAGTATGTATGTGTGTGTGCATGTGTCTGTTTGCACACATGTATAATTTAAAAAGCTGATTCTAAAATATATGTGCAAATAAAAAGGTCAAGCATAGTCACACTATTCTTGAAGAACAAGGTGTGAAGGTATACTCTGATAAATATCAAAATTTGTGTCAAAGCTACATATTTAAGATGGTGTGATTCTGTTGTGAGGCTAGACACAATGACCAGCTGAACAGAATAGAAATTCCAGAAAAATAATTATTCGGGCATAGATACTTGGTTTATGAAAAAGATAACCCAGCAAAGTGAGAAAACAACTATATTTTCCATAAGTGTTGATCAATTCAGTGGATATCTACTTGACTCTTAGCTAATATCCTAAAATCAATCTGGGTCGCTGGAAGACCTTAAGGTGAAAAGCAAACAAATAAAACTTCCCAAACACAGAAGAAAACTCTTACTGAGCTTGGGGTAGGAAACCAAAACCAAAAACCAGACTTCGGCTGTCAAATCAATTCCAACCCATGGTAACCCCATGTATTACAGAGTAGAACTGCTCCATAGGGTTTTCTGGACTAATATTTATGGTAGCAGTTTGTCACACCTTTCTTCCATGATGCCTCTAAAAGGGTAGGAACCACCAACCTTTAGGTTAGTTGTTATTGTTAGGTGCTGTCCAGTTGATTCTGACTCACAGAGATCCTATGTACAACAGAATGAAACACTGCCCAGTCCTGCACCATCCTCACAATCATTGTTATGCTTGAGCCCATTTTTGCAGCCACTATGTCAAGCCACCTTGTTGAGGATCTTCCTCTTTTTCACTGACCCTCTACTTTATTAAGCATGATGTCCTTCTACAGGGACTGATCCCTCCTGAGGTCCAAAGTATGTGAGACATAGTCTTGCCATCCTTGCTTCTAAGAAGCATTCTGGCTGTACCTCTTCCAAGAAATATGTGTTCATTCTTTTGGCAGTCCATGGTATATCCAATATTCTTCGTCAGCACAATTAACATAATTCAAAAGCGTCGATTCTTCTTAGCTTAGTAAATGAGCACAAAACATTTGCGCCATTCAGGGACATTGGGGTAAGAAAGGATACTTTAAAGAGGACACAACAAGCACTGATCATAAAAGATAGGACTGAAAAAAAATGAACTACATCATAATTGAGAACTTATATTTACCAAGAGACAAAAAACATAAAGGCCCTCCATAGCATGGGAGAATAATAGATTTAAAACATGTGAAATCTGTAGAGGGATTGTTTCCAGAATATATAAAGAACCACTTGCTGTTGTTGTTCTTAGGTGCTGTCAAGTCAGTTCCAATTCATAACGACCCTATGTACAACATAACAAAACACTGCCCGGTCCTGCGCCATCCTCACAATCGTTGCTATGTTTGAGCCCATTGTTACAGGCACTGTGTCAATCTATCTCACTGAGGGTCTTCCTCCTTTTCACTGACCCTCTACTTTACAAAGTATGATGTCCTTCTCCAGGGACTCGTCCCTCCTGATAACATGTCCAAAGTATGTGAGACGAAGTCTCGCCATCTTCCTTTCCAAGGAGCACTGGGGCTGTACTTTCAAGACAGATTTGTTCATTCTTCTAGCAGTCCATGGCATATTCAATATTCTTCACCAACATCATAATTAAAAGGTGTCAGTTATTCTTCAGGTCACATGTGTACAAACTATTGAAAATACCATGGCTTGGGTCAGGTGCACCTTATTCCTTAGAGTGACATCTTTGCTTTTCAACACTTTAAAGAGGTCTTTTGCAGCAGATTTTTCCCAATACAACACATCATTTGATTTTTTTTTTTTTTTTTTTTACTCATGGAGACCCTATGTGTATCAGAGTAGAACTGTGCTCCATAGGATTTTTTTTTTAAATACATTTTTTATTGTACTTTAGATGAAGGTTTACAGAACAAATAGTTTCTCATTAAACAGTCAGTATACATATTGTTTTACGACATTGGCGAACAACCCCACGACATGTCAACACTCTCCCTTCCTGACCTTGAGGAACTTTTTTTGGTGAAAATACACATAGCCAAAGTTACACCACTTTGAAAGTTTCTACATGTACAATTCAGTGACATTGATTACATTCTTCAAGTTGTGCTGCTATTCTCACTATCTTTTTCCAAATTATTCCATCACCATTATCTTCAACTCACTGTCCCCAAGGCTTCTCATCAAACGTTTTGAGTTGCTTTGTCAGTCTGATCTCACATAGATAATTTTCTTTTTGTACCTTAGACGAAGGTTTGCAGGACAAATAATTTCTCATTAAACACTTAGTACACATATTGCCCTACGACTATGGTTAACAACCTCATGACATGTCAACATTGTCCCTTCTCAAATATGGGTTCCCTATCACCAGCTTTCCTGTCCCCTCCTGCCTTCTAATCCCTGTTCCTGGACTGCTGTGCCTCATTAGTCCTGTTTTGTTTTATGAGGCTGTCCAATCCCCGGCTGAAGGGTGAACTTCAGGAGGGGATTCATCACTGAGCTAAAACGGTATCCGGGGGCCATACTCTCGGGGTTTCTCCAGTCTGTTAGGCCAGTAAATCTGGTCTTGTTTTTGTGAGTTAGAATTCTGTTCTATATCCTTTTCCAGCTCTGTCCAGGAACCTCTATTGTTATCCCGGTCAGAGCAGTTAGTGGTAGTAGCCTGGCACTAACTAGCTCTACTGGACTCAGTCTGGTGGAGGCCTTGGTAGCTGTGGTGCATTAGTCCTTTGGACTAATCTTTTCCTTCTATCTTGTTCTCTTCATTCTTCCTTGCTCCCGAAGGGGTGAGACCAGTGGAGTATCTTAGACGGCTGCTCACAGACTTTTAAGACCCCAGATGCTACTCACCAAGGTAGAATGTAGAACATTGTTTTTATAAACTGTGTTATGCCAGTTGAGCTGGATGTTCCCCGAGACCATGGTCCCCACAGCCCTCCACCCAGCAATTCAGTCCCTCAGGTTTTTGGAAGTGTCTATGGAGCTTCCATGACCTTTCCTTGTACAAGTTGTGCTGCCTACCACAGTAATGTGTACTCTCTTACCCTTCACCAAAGTTACCACTTATCTATTTAGTTCCCCCCCACTTCTCGCACCCCCTGTAACCAACAAAGATTGTTTCTTTTTGTGTGTAAACTTTTACATGAGTTCTACAGTAGAGGTCTCATACAATATTTCTCCTTTTGTGATTGACTTATTTCACTCAGCATAGTGTCCTCTAGTTTTGTTCCTCTTACTCTCCTGTGCTGAGTTCATTTTGTTTGTGGATTTTTTTTTCAATTCTTTTGTTTTTGTAGGTTTTGTTTTTACTGAGACTTTATGTTTTTCTTCTTTATTTTGATTAGTAGGTTGTTTAACTTTCTTTGTGGTACCCTGAAATCTACCCTTATCTTCCTAGATTTCAACCAGTGTATTATTACTTGGTATCGCTTGACTTCCTCTCCATTAGAAGGTTCTATACTTACACCGTTTATTCCCTCTTTTATTGTTCTGATGTTATTGTCATTTACAGATTAACCTCTCTGGTTCCCTTTTGTAATTCTTTTGGTTTTGCATAGTCCTTAACAGTTCATTTCCTAGGCTGGTATCTGGCTAGTACAATCCTGTGTCCTATATTCAGCCTGTGGTCTGATATTGTTTGTTCTCAGATTGAAGGTCTTCCTTTAATAAGTCTCGTATGTTTGTTTTGGTTTTTACATAGGCCCTTAATTTCTGTTTATCTGGAAATGACCTAATTTCATCATCATATTTGAACAAGAGTTTTGCAGGATATATTATTCTTCACTGGCAATTTTTTTCTTTCAAGGCTTTATATATGTCATCCCATTCCCTTCTTGCCTGCATGGTTTCTGCTGAATAATCTGAGCTTTGTCTTATTGTTTCTCCTCTGTATGTGACTTTTTGTTTTTCTTGAACTGCTCTCAGGATTTTTTGTTTGTCTTTGGTTTTAGCTAGTGTGATTAGGATATGCATTGGTGATTTTCTTTTGGGGTCAATCCTATATGGGGTTCGTTGAGCTTCTTGGATGGTCAGCTTTTCATCTATCATGATATTGGGGAAGTTTTCTGTCAGCAAGTCTTCAATGATCCTCTCTGTGTCTTCTGTTTTCTACCCCTGTTCTGGAACTCTGATCACTTGAAAATTTTTGCTTTTGATTGTATCCCACATAATTCTCAGGGTCTCATTTTTCTTTGTTCTTTTTTCTGATTTTTCCTCAGAGTTGTATCCAAGTGTTTGTCTTCAATCCCACTGATCCTGTCTTCCACCATTTCAATTCTGCTCCTCAGCCCTTCTATGACACTGTCCATTTCTGAAATATTATTATCTTTCAGATTTCTAATTGTTGTTTTTGTATAATTTCTAGATGTGAATTTATTTTGGCATTTTGTTCCTGCATTATTTTCCTGAATTCTTCCATTTTTGTCTGTATTTTACATAATTTTTTCTGCCTTTTTCCATGAATTTGTCTATTTTTTCATCATTTTTGTCTGCTTTTTGCTTCAACTCTTGGATAATTCTGAGTATTAGAGATTTTAATTCCCTATCAGGTAGTTCTAGTGCTTTTTCTTCCACTGGAAAGTCATCTGGTGTTTTATTTTGGATGCCTACTGGACCCATCCTGTCCTGTTTTTGTAAATGTTTTGATATTGTCTGCTGTCTTCGGGGCATATAGTAGTTATTTTTATCACTTGTTGATTGTACATTTGTTTTTTTCATCCTTTTTTTTATTTGACTATTCTGAGCAGGCAGGCTGTGTGTTCTTTGTTGTTTGCTCATCTGTGGGCACAATCCTTTTCACCTCCTTCTCCAATTGCCTGGGCAGTCGCTCAGATATGGCACAGCAGGGCAGGTCTAGCTGAAGAGGAGTTGCTGCGATGGGTGTTTGTGGCACTTACTACAGCCACCAGGGCAGGTCGGTAATCAGTGCAGGGCCGGTTCCGGTAGGCCATGCCTGTGCTGCTTAGTGGTGTGATTTTAAGTGCATGGTGCAGGTAGGCAGGATGGAGTGGGGAGATTGTGATGTATGGAGCTAAGATGTGTATGGGAGAGAGGAGAGAGGAACAGGAGCCAAAAACATGCAAAAAACCAAAAAAGAGTGCTAGGGCAGCTTGCCGTTGGAGTGGAGAGATCAGAGACTATGAAATGGAGAAAAAGAAAATGAAGAAGAATAAAAAAAGAAAAGAATGAATAAATAAAAATTAGAAAGAAAAAAGAATAGCAAAGCTCCCAGGGATCCCACCGGTGCAGCCACAAGGTCTGGGGAAGTTGTTCCCAGGTGTTGAAGTACAGTCTAGGTAGTAGGCATAAAGGTATTCAGCGCCAGGTATCCAGGAGACATGAAGAGAAGGAAGGTATAGAGAGATGAGAAACTGAGCAATGAAGAAAGACAAGAAGGGAAAACAAAATAAAACAAAAGAACAAGAAAACTCCCAAAAAAAACAGGAAAAAAAAAAAAACTAAGAAAGAAATGCCCTTAGGGATCCCTCTGCACGTCTGCGCAAGCTGAGGGGGTAGGTCCCAAGCCACACAGCACCGCCTGGCCAGAAAGGGCTCCCAACTCAAGAAAAGAAAAAGAAAACAAACAAACAATTGAAAACAAACAAACAAAAAAAATCCTCGGAATCCCACCAGCATGGCAGCATGGACCAGGAAGCAGTTCCAAACTCACACGGAGCTTCACTTCCCTTTAGGAAGAAGCAAAGATGGCACATGGAGCCAGGTATTTGAGCAAAAGGAGGGGGAGGTTGTGAGAGGTAAGAAAGAAATCAAAAGAAGCAGAAAAAAGCAACACCAGCAGCCAACAAATGGCACTCAGGGAGTCTGCCAGTGCAGGCAGGTGGAATCCAAGCAGCCGGTGCTTCCTGGCCAAGAGACTGTGGCCCCGGGAAGCAGAGGAAGCCAAGTGGGGGTGAAGAAGGGTGGGGGGTGGGAAAGTGTATATTGCTGTTTACCAGTTGCTGTGCCTCCTGCTGGAAGCTCTGTGAAGCTGCTTTCTCGTACCCCTATTTGCTGATCTCTGATAGAAGTCCAAGATGGCAGATCCATGCTGCATTAGCTGATAGGGGACCTCTCCACGTATGTCTCCTTGCTCTCCATTCTCTGTCAGTTTCTTATTCCATTTGGTGCTTGGCTGAGTTCTTTATCTCTTCATTTGATGTTTAGGATTTTAGGATTGCTGTTTTCTCTGTTTGGCTTAGTTTTTTGGATTTTGCTGTGGAAGGACGGTGTGGTGCTTCTGCTTAGAGCACCATGTTGCCGGAAGTCTCATTTGATTTCTTGACTGCTGGTTCTGTGGGCACTGATTGTCATTCCAAGTAAAATGAAATCCTTGACAATTTCAATATTCTTTTTGTTTACCATGATGTTGTTTATTGGTTCAGTGTGAGGGATTTTTGTTTTCTTTGTGTTGAGGTGCAATCCATAGTGAAGGCTGTAGTCTTTGATCTTCGTCAGTAAGCACTTCACGTCCTCTTCACTTTCAGTAAGCAAGTTGTGTTATCTGCATATCACATGTTGTTAATGAGTCTTCCTCCAATCGTGATGCCCAGATCTTCTTCATATAGTCCAGCTTCTCAGACTAACTGGTCAGTATAGAGATTGAATAACTATGGTGAAAGGATACAACTCTGACACACACTTTTCTTGATTTTAAAGCATGCTGTATCCCCTTGTTCTGTTAAAAAAATGGCCTCTTGATCTACGTACAGGTTCTGCACGAGTACATATAAGTGTTCTGGAGTTCCCATTCTTTGCAACGTTATCCACAATTTATTGTGATCCACACAGATAAATGCCTTTGAATAGTCAATAAAACATAGGTAAACATCTTTCTGATTTTCTCTGCTTTCAGCCAAGATCAATCTGAAATCAGCAATGATATCCCTCATTCCACCTTCTCTTCTGAATCTGGCTTGAATTTCTGGAAGCTCCCTGTTGAAGTAAAACTGCAAATGTTTTTGAATTAACTTCAGCAAAATTTTACTTGATGTGATATTAATGATATTGTTTGATAGTTTCCACATTTTGTTGGATCACCTTTCTTTGGAAAGGGAACAAATATGGATCTCTTCTAGTCGGTTAGCTAAGTCTTCCAAATTTCTTGCCATAGACAAGTAGGCTCTTCCAGCATTGCATCTGTTTGTTGCATCATCTCAATCGATATTAGTTTTTGCCAACGCCTTCAGTGCAGACTGCACTTCTTCCTTCAGTACCATCGGTTCTTGATTATCTGCTACCTCCTAAAATGGTTGAATGTCAACCAATTCTTTTTGGTACAGTGATTCTCTATTCCTTCCATCTACCTTTTATGTTTCCTGCATCATTCAATATTTTGCCCATAGACTCCTTCAATCTTGCAACTCGAGGTTTTTTTGTTTTGTTTTTAATTTCAGCTTGAGAAACACCAAGCAAGTTCTTCCCTTTTGGTTTTCTAACTCTGGATCTTTGCACATTTCATTACAATACTTTACTTTTTCTTCTTGAGCTGCCCTTTGATATCTTCTGTTCAGCTCTTTTAAGTGATCATTTCTTCCATTCGCTTTAGCTATCTGTGTTCAAGAGAAAATTTCAGAGTCTCTTCTGACATCCATTTTGGTCTTTTTTTTTTTTTTTCCTGTCCATTTAATGACCTTTTGCTTTCTTCATGTAGGATGCCCTTGATTTCATCACACAACCCATCTGGTCTTTGGTCATTAGCGTTCACTGGGTCAAAACTATTCTTGAGATCGTTTCTAAATGAAGAAATTGAAGTTTTTTATCAACTTCTGCAGTCTGAAGTTGATCAAACATGCTATCAATATGCATTGATAATTACTAAAGACTGGAATGAAAAAGTTGGAAACAAAGAAGCATCAGTAGCTAGAAAATATTGCCTTACTGATAGAAAGGATGCTGGAGATTTCATGATAAAATTTTGCAAGATCAACGACTTACTCATAGCAAATACCTTTTTTCAACAACATAAATGATGAGTATACATGTGGACCTCAGCAGATGGAATACATGGGAATCAAATCGACTACATCTGTGGAAAGAGACAATGGAGTAGCTCAATATAATCAGTCAGAACAAGGCCAGGGGCCCACTGTGGCACAGACCATCAATTGCTCGTATGCAAGTTCAAGTTGAAGCTGTAGAAAATTAAAAGAAGTCCACAAAAGTCAAAGTACGTCCAAAGGACCCCTCCAAACCGATGAAATAAATGTCAACTGCATAGACAAAAGTGCAGAAGAATTTGAGCAGGCCTCTCACAAAAGAGAATATCCCAATGGCATACAATACAAACAAAACTATAAAAAAAACTACAAAGATACAAGAACGTATTCAACCTTATTAATAATCCACATAATGCCATATAAAATCACATTGAGATATCAGTACACATCCTCTGAACCAAAATAAAACCAAACCTGTTAGCCATCGAGTCAATTCTGACTCACAGGGACTCTTTAGGACAGAGTAGAACCTCCCCATAGGGTTTCCAAGGAGTGCCTGGTGGATTCGAACTGCCAACCTTTTGGTTAGCAGTGGAGCTCTTGACCACTGAGAAAAAATTAAGAACCTATTGAGTCAAAGTAAACTCTCCCATGCTGTTGATCCAAAATCCATTGCTGTTGAGTTGATTCCAACTTAAAGAGACCAAATAGAACAGAGTAGAACTGCCCTATAGGGTTTCTAAGGAGCAGCTGGTAGATCTGAACTGACGACCTTTTTTGGTTGGCCACTATAGCTCTTAACCACTGTGCCACCAGGGCTCCATGCTGTTGATAAGAGAATAAAATAGTTCAAATTCTTAGGAAAGCAGTTTGGTTAAACATAATGATACCCTCTGACCCCATATTTTCTTCCTTAGTCCTATTTACAACAGAAATGTGTGCACTGGGATACAGGCACCAGAACATTCAGCGTAGCATCGCAGCATACCCCACAGGCCCCTAGGTTAACATTTTTTTCATAGATTGCCTCTTGGTCAATCAGATCAATTTTGTCTAATGCTTTTATAGGAAAATCTGTAATGACCTTCTTATATTTTAAAATTATTTTTAACACAGTTGTGTTTGGGAAAAGCCTCAAGCTACATCCTAAACAGAGTTAATAAGCCATTTGAGTCACATGTCAGTATTCTGAAGTGTATGGAGTATGCGTCTCCAGCGTTGCAGGCATTGATAGGCACCATGGGATATGTTGCAATAACCTTTTTTTTTTTTTTTTGCCAAGGTGCACATTTATTGAACAAGTTTGGACAGTGACTTTAATTTGAGCCCTTATTTTTGCCTAGCAATATACAATGGATCTCCAATTAACGAGGTATTGATAAAAATTGTGGGAAAGGAAGCAATGCAAGTGAGTAAATAGATTTACAATTTGATGGCAACTATCTTGCTTATTTGTTGATCCAAAAACTAATGTCTTGAGAATTTTTAACTCTAACATGATAAGTTGTTTATATTCTACTTAAGATTTTGGAAATTGATCATGGGTTTTGGGTTGATGTGTAACATATTGTAAATTTTTCACTTAAGATAATGAGAAATATGTTTTCCGTTAGAGTTTTCACTCAGCCTGTGACTTACAGGAATGGATTTTTGAGTTTAGATGGGAGATGACTGTATTTGTAATAGTCCTAATCTGAAAACAATCTTTATGGCCATCAGTAGTAGGATAGAAAAACAAAGCAATGAAAATGAACTGTCTAGATAGATGCAGTATGTATGAATATGAAATATATGTTACCCCAAAACACTCAGACATAGTAGACATTGCATTATTCCCTTTGTATATTGTTCTATTAAAAAAATAAAACTATGGTGTTCAAAGTTAGGAAAGTGGTTACTTTTGGGGTGTTAGGAAGAGTTGCAATTTGGTGGTGGCATGTTGTTGTTGTTAGGTGCCATCAAGTCCATTTCAACTCATAGCAACCCTGTGTACAACAGAATGAAGCACTGCCTGGTCATGTGCCATCCTCAAAATCATTGTTATGTTTGAGCCCATTGTTGCAGCCACTGTGTTAAACATCTGCTTGAGGGTCTTCCTCTTTTTTGAGGACACTCTACTTTACCAAACATGATGTCCTTCTCCACAGACTAATCCCTCCTGATAACATGTCCAAAATATGTGAGACATAGTCTCACCCACCTAGCTTCTAAGGAGCATTCTGCTTGTATTTCTTCCAAGACAGATTTGTTCATTCTTTTAGTAGTCCATGTTATATTCAATATTTTTTGACAACACCACAATTCAGAGGCGTCAATTCTTCAGTCTTCCTTATTCACTGTCCAGCTTTCCCATGCATATGAGGCAACTGAAAACACCATGGCTTGGGTCAGGAACACCTTAGTCTTCAAGGTGACATCTTTTCTTTTTAACACTTTAAAGAAGTCTTTTGCAGCAGATTTGCCCAATGCAACACATCGTTTGATTTCCTGACCACTGCTTCCATGGGTGTTGATTGTGGATCCAAGTAAAATGAAATCCTCGATAACTTCAATCTTTTCTCCGTTTATCATGATGTTGCTTATTGGTCCAGTTGTGAGGATTTTTGTTTTCTTTATGTTGAGGTGTAATCCATCCTGAAGGCCATGGTCTTCGATCTTCATCAGCAAGTGCTTTAAGTCCTCTTCACATTCAGCAAGCAAGGTTGTCATCCACATAACGCAGTTTGTTGATGAGTCTTCCTCCGATCCTGATGCCGCTTTCCTCTCCATATAGTCCAGCTTCTCGGATTATTTGCTCAGCAAACAGATTGAATAAGTATGGTGAAAGGACACAACTGACACACACCTTTCTTGACATTAAACCACACAGTATTCCCTTGTTCTATTTGAACAATTGCCTCTTGATCCATGTACAGGTTCCTCATGAGCACAATTAAGTGTTCTGGAATTCCCATGATTCACAATGTTATCCATAATTTGTTATGATCCACACATTTGAATGTCTTTGCATAGTCAATAAAACGCAGGTAAACATCTTTCTGGTATTCTCTGCTTTCAACCAGGATCCATCTGACATCAGCAATGATATCCTTGATTCCACGTCCTCTTCTGAATCTGGCTTGAATTTCTGGTAGTTCCGTGTCAAGGTACTGCTGCAGACGCTTTTGAAAGGTCTTCAGCAAAATTTTACTTGCCTGTGATATTAATGATATTGTTTGATAATTTCTGCATTCAGTTGGATCTCCTTTCTTGGGAATAGGCATAAATATGGATCTCTTCAACTCGGTTGGCTAGGCAGATGTCAAGTTTCTCGGCATAGACAAGTGAGCACTTCCAGGCCTGCATCCATTTGTTGAAACATCTCAATTGGTATTCCTTCAATTCCTGGAGTCTTGTTTTTCGCCAGTGCCTTCGGTGCAGCTTGGGCTTCTTCCTTCAGTACCATTGGTTCCTGATCACATGTTACCTCCTGAAATGGTTGAACATCAACTAATTCTTGTTTGTACAGTGACTCTATTCCTTCCATCTTCTTTTAATGCTTTCTGCATTGTTTAATATCTTCCCCGTAGAATCCTTCAATATTGCAACTCGAGGCTTGAATTTTTTCTTCAGTTCTTTCAGCTTGAGAAATGCCAAGCAGGTTCTTCCCTTTTGGTTTTCTATCTCCAGTTCTTTGCACATATCATTATAATACTTTACTTTGTCTTCTCGAGCAACCCTTTTAAATCTTCTGTTCATCTCTGTTATTTCATCATTTCTTCCTTTGGCTTTAGCTACTCAATGTTCAAGAGCAAGTTTTAGAGTCTCTTCTGACATCCATTTTGATCTTTTCTTTCTTTCCTTTTTTTAAATGACTTTTTGCCTTCTTCACGTATGATGTCCTTGATGTCATTCCACAACTCGTCTGATCTTCGGTCATTAGCGTTCAAATCTATTCTTAAGATGGCCTCTATATTCAGGTGATATATACTCAAGGTTGTACTTTGGCTCTTGTGGACTTGTTTTACTTTTCCTCACCTTCAGCTTGAACTTGCATATGAGCAATTGGTTGTCTCGTCCACATTTGGCCCCTTGCATTGTTGACTGATGATATTGAGTTTTTACATCGTCTCTTTCAACAGATGTAGTGGATTTGATTCCTGTGTATTCTATCTGGTGAGGTCCACGTGTATAGTTGCCATTTATGTTGTTGAAAAAAGGTATTTGCAATGAAGAAGTCGTTGGTCTTGAAAAATTCTATCGTACATTCTCCAGCATCATTTCTATCACCAAGGCCATATTTTCCAACTACCAATCCTTCTTCTTTGTTTCCAACTTTCACATTCCAACCACCAGTAATTATCAATGCATCCTGATTTCATGTTTTATCAATTTCAGGCTGCAGAAATTGGTAAAAATCTTTAGTTTCTTCATCTTTGCCTTTAGTGGTTGGTGCATAAATTTGAATAATAGCCATATCAACTGGTCTTCCTTGTAGGCATATGGATATTATCTTATCACT
The DNA here is from genome assembly GCA_030035585.1 of Dugong dugon. Lineage (NCBI taxonomy): Eukaryota > Metazoa > Chordata > Mammalia > Sirenia > Dugongidae > Dugong > Dugong dugon. The sequence continues at coordinate 52,565,178 of CM057465.1, forward strand.
GACACCATTGTACTTCAGGATAGATCTTGAAATGCTTTTTTGACGATTAATGCAACACCATTCCGCTTTAAGTCATCTTTCCCAGCATAGTAGACCATATGATTGTTGGATTCAAAATGGCCAATACCAGTCTATTTCAGCTTACTAATGCCTAGGATACTGGTATTTATGTGTTTTCATTTCATTTTTGCTAATTTCTGATTTTCCTAGATTCATACTTTGTACATTCCACATTCTGATTATTAATGGATGTTTATAGCTGTTCTTTCTCATTCTGAGTCATGCCACATCAGCAAATGAAGATCCTGAAAGCTTGACTCCATCCATGCCATTAAGGTTGACTCTACTTTGAGGAGGAAGCTCTTCCCCAGTTGTCTTTTGAGTGCCTTCCAACCTGAGGGGTTCATCTTCTGGCACTGTATCAGACAATGTTCTGTTGCTATTCATAAAGTTTTCACTTGCTAATTCTTTTCAGAAGTAGACCACCAAGTCCTTCTTCCTAGTCTGTCTTAGTCTGGAAGCTCAGCTGAAACCTGCCCACCATGGGTAACACTGCTGGTATGTGAATACTGGTAGCATGGCTTCCAGCATCACAGCAACATGCAAGCCCCCACAGTACAACAAACCAACAGATTCATGGTGGAGAGGTGGCATAAGTGCAGGTTTTTTTTGGGTGCGGGCAATGATCTAGTTCCCAACCCAAAAGTGTATGTTGGTGCTGATTAATTGATATGTATATCTTCTTGCACTTTTATGTAGATGTATTCTACTATCCAGTTAAAAGAAGAGAAGAACACATAAAATAACACAATCAACTAATAATTTTTGCAAATTTTTATAAAATACCTATAACATTCAAGTTTAATAAGAATGAGAAGAAATGGGAAATTTTCTTAGCCACATTGCTAGTGGGAGAATGAACAGCTAAAATTTTTCTTGAGAAGTCTGGCAATGTCAATTATAAATAAAATTCCATAAAAACTTTGTTTGACTCTATTGAAATGACCATGTATAAAAACACAGGTACAAGATTTTTGTTGTTGTTTGCATTATTTTTTATAATGACAAGCAATGGAAACACTCATTGTTGATGAAAAAATGCTCATCTACTTATCTCAAGGGCTATCCATAATATATTGCTAAGTCAAACAGAAAGTTGCAGAAAAATACAGTCATGTCTTGGTTCTGTAAAAAAACATTGCCAAACAAACTCCATTTATCTGTGTAATGGTTTGTAAAAGACACTGTTACCTGTTAGTCTCAGAAATGTGGGAGTGAATGAGGCTGGGTCTCAGTGGAAGAGATTTTTAACTTGTTTTTGTTCCTATTTGTGTTATTCCATTTGTTACAGTGCACATGTATTGATTTTTTTTTTTTTTTTAATCTAGGAATATTCAAAAATAAAAATGTTTCTTTCAGGGATCAAATATGTGGCACTTTCTTTTCCATACTCTTAAACGTTAAACTCATGCTTTTAGCTTCACCCATTTAATAACTCCAACACCAGTTGTTTCTTGTCCACTTTCATTAACTTCCCTTGATACTGGTTGTAGCTATGCCAACTTTTCTTTTGTTATAATGGTTATATAGGTCCTACAAGTATTTGCAGTGTGTTAAGATGGCTCTGCAGGCCAAGTTTAAAAGGGGATTCTGGTAAATCCCTTCCACTTACAACCCTTTTATCTATTAATTTGCTGTACTTCATTGCTCTTCTTTTGTTTACATAAAGATTTCATCTAGGTTCTTTGTGCTTTGCCAGCACCCAAAGGCAGGCTTTTGTCTTAGGGCATTCCAGTGTCCATAGGAATATTTGCTGGCTTGATTCTCTAAGAGGCAATTCTTTTATTGAATTACAAAGACTCTAGATTTAACCCAAGATAAGTGTTGAATATTGCTTGGGGTACTGGAAAGCATTAGATGCTCTGTGAAAGAGTAGGCCTACCTCTAAGTTAAAAAGCAGCCTGTTTGAACTTCCAAATGCAGTTCCACTTTAGTGTGTTCTGTCACCAGAAGATTTCTGTACCATGGGCTCACCTTGACAACCCAAATCCTATTCTTATTGGATCAGTTTCTTTCCTCTGGGAATCCAAGTAGAAAATAGACTCTAAGATCACCGATTTTTCTGTCTCTGAAAGCAACTGTCTTATTTAAAATACCAGGCTTTCAAAGTCACAATGGTCCAAAATGTCTTAAACAGTAAAGCACAGAATCCCTTTAATGGCTCTCCAGAGACTGTGGAGATAGTTTAATCTGGTAAAATTCCATTGAAGAGCTCAATGCAACCAGTTTCCCAGACAAATCCTCCCCATATAACCTCCCCAACCATCAATGGTTCAAGGCATCCTATAGAACATTTCCACTCCAAACCCTGCTCTCCTCCCCTTCTCAACAACCACTACCTTTCTTCTGGTTGTTAACATGTCTCGCCTGATTAATACACTAGCTTCTCTATGAGTTTTTATTTTTATTTTTATTTTTTTTTTTTACTTTAGTTTTTTTTTTTTTTATTGTACTTCAGGTGAAGGCTTACAGAACAAATAGTTTCTCATGAAACAGTAGTACACATATTGTTTTATGACATTGGTTAACAACCCCACAATATGTCAACCTTCTAACTTCTCAACCTTTTTTTTTGGTGAAAATACTCATAGCGAAAGGTACACCATTTCAAAAATTTCTACATGCACAGTTCAGTGACATTGACTACGCTCTTCCAATTGTGCTGTTATTCTCACTTAAGATGAAGGCTTACAGAACAAAATAGTTTCTCATTTAACAGTTACTACACATGTTGCCCTATGACAATGGTTAACAATCTCACAACACATCAGCAATATCCTTACTCAACCTTGGGTTCCCTATCACCAGCTTCCTTGTCCCCTTTTGTCTTCTGGCCCTTGTCACTGGACTACTATACCTTGTTAGTCTCATTTGGTTTTACAGGGCTGTCCACTCCCAGGCTGAACGGTAAACTTCGGAGATAACTTCACCACTGAGCTAAAAGGGTGTCTGGGGGCCATACTCTCAGGGTTTCTCCAGTCTCCTTTAGGCCAGTAAATCTGGTCTTTTTTTTTCTGTGAGTTAGCATTATGTTCCACATCCTTCTCCAGCTCTGTCCAGAGCCCTCTGTTGTGATTCTGGTCAGAGCAGTCAGTGGTGGTAGCCGGGTATTTTTATTTTTTTAACCTCTAGTGTTCCTCATCAGAAGGAGCCCTGTTGGCACAGTGGTTAAAGTGTTCTTATGTCAATCTAAAGTTCCATGGTTGGAACCCAACAGCTGCTCCAAGGGAGAAAGATATGGCAGTCTGCTTCTAAAGATCACAACCTTGAAAACCGTATGGGGCAGTTTTACTCTGTCCTATGCGCAGGGGCCTAACTATGGAAGATAGTGACTAGGGCAATTAGTGTTAAATTACTGAATAATCTCTCACAGCTAGCAATGAAAACTGTGATGGACAGTAGAAACTGCTAATTAGTGCTTCCAGGGCATGCACCCTATGAGGGAGGAGGGGAACACTCTCACCCCTTTCACCCCACCCACCCTTCAGTTAGGCTTCTGCCTATAGGGCCACTATGAGTCAGAATTGACTCAACAGTACAGTTTTTGTTCCTAATCAAACTAATCCTTCCGTTACACTGTTTCCAGTGTTACTTTTTTAAAAAACAAGACCTCAATCATATCCATTCCCTTCTTAAAGAACTTTGATTTTTCTCCAATACCTACAGGAAAATGTCTAAAAGCCATAATGAGTTAAGCAAATTATCTTCAAAATCCTCTCTGTTCATCTTTCTGATCTTGGTACGCTTTTCTGCCAGCATTGCTCTCCCTCAAAGATTGCAGGCTTTGTCATGCCTTCTTGTGCTTAGATATACTGTTTCCTTTGTGGGAATGCCTTTCCAACTCTGTTCTACTTTGTGAAATCTAACTCATCTTTTAAGACTCTGCTCAAATTTCACAAACTCTAAAAACTTTCCTAACTCCTTTAGGCATATAATTATTCTTCATTTTTGCATCCTAGTGCTGTTATCATTCTATTTTAATGCATATCAGCTTATTAGATTTTAATCATTTGACTGCATATCTGACTTCCCTTGCCTCCTAAATCATGAGGTCCCCCATGGTAGGGATAACCTTATATCCACACTGTCAGCTGCAGTTTATGACACGAAAAAGGAGTCCAGTATGTGTTTATTTGAGGACTACAAGAACAAATAAATAAATGGAGTTCTTCCACAGGAATCAGGGGTCTCAATATTCCGTAAAGTCTCTTGTTAAAGCTTGACTAAGGAAGATCAGGAAATGAGTCAGGAAGATGTTTCTGTTACTTTGTTTAAAGAACATCCTCCCATAAACCTCTGTTGAGATTCAGTGGAAAATAACATCAAGTTCCCTCATTTCAGTTGTGGACTGAATTCTATTGCCAGAACATTTGACTCTTAAAAACTGAAAATTAGGTTTCCAGACTGCTGAAAATCCCAAACCCTTGACTCTTTTCACTGTTACTAAATCAAGGTTGCAGTTTGTTTTCCACTTAAAATTTGATTTTACTCCAGGAGTTCTTAGAGAAATATCTTGTGTTAATGAATTTGTGTTCAAAGTTCAAATTCTGATGCTCACTTTGTCATATTTTTTCTCCCCCCACTATAACTATGATTTACCTATACTTTCATGGCATAGCTTACTAGAGAATTAACTTTTATAGGTCCTATGGTAGAATATATACATATGTGTGTGTGTGTGCGTGTGTGTGTATAGAAAGAGAGAGAGAGTTAACTTTCATAACAATGTGGAAAGTATACTTTTCATGTTTAGACAGCCTAATTCACATATTAGGGTGAATAACCACATCTTGGTTTGCCGGAGACTGAGAGGGTTCCCTGATGCAGGACTTTCAGTTTTAAAATCAGTAAAGTCCCAAGCAAAGCGAAAGAAGCTGGCCACTTATCACGTATCTAAGATCCCAGAGGAAAAAAAAAAAAAAAGGCAGGTGCAAAGTTCAAACTCTGTGCTGCATGTGCCCCAGATTCTATATTCATTCCACAGGCTACCTTCTGCTTTTGAATTTCACCATGACATTTGCTTCTACATGGTAAGTGATATTGTGTCAATAATTAAGGTTTTCAAGGGCAGTTGAGAAGTAAAAAGCCTCTACTGAGGTATTTTAACTAAATTGTATATTACAAATCAATAGCATAGTTTGATTTCAGCTACAGATGGTCATCTTATTATGTATCAAAAATTACTAGCTAATAGATTTATTTTGCATACTGTTAAGCTATAAAACTTATTTATGTTAGAGGGCATTTGTTGTGACTCTCATTTTACACTATCTTTACACTTTCATTGTGGAAATAAATAGTTCTAAATTGTTTGTTAACATTCATAAAGCTTTTAAGATTCCCAGTGTGCCTGCATATCTTACCCTAAACAATGTCCCTCAAATATTAATTTTAAAGGTATTTATAACATATGGAGAAGAGGAGAAATGATAGCATTTACACTGATTTGAGAAAAATATGGAGAATCTGATAGGTGGGTTATGGGGAAAGGTGTAAGACAAACTGGATGAAGGAACAAGATAGGCTTAAACTGGATGACATCTATCACTGAATAGTTCTAGTAATCTGTCCCAAAAGGCATGTGGGTAGGAAATTTCTCTTGTGAAATTTCTTCACCTACTCCTGTACATTTTGAAAGAAATATTGAACTCTTTCTTGAATACAATTCTAAGGCTTCAATTTTTTTGGATCACTTTCTTTCAAAGTATACTTGAGAGAATGCTATAGATAAGGTTGTATTGTGTCTTTGACAATGACGTGGAACTTAAGTGTCTTCTTATTAGAAACTGTTGAGAGAAACAGAAAAAAAAAATCTTTAAGATTGTATATCCATTCAACAAACAGCAACAGGTAATGGAAAAATTTTAGAACAAAGGTTGAAGATTTTTGAGCACTTACGTTCATTTTATTATGATTAACTGGGTGAAAAACTAGCTGAGAAAATCATGTGATTTATTGTCTTCATTTTTCCATCAGTAAAATAGAAAATAAAATAATTGTGTTGCCTTCCCCCACGTGCATGGAAAGAAGTTCATCTATGTGAGCATGATGCATGCTGGAAAGGAGGTTATTCAGGAAATTTATATAAGAGGAAAGATTATAGAAATAGCAATGGTTCACGTATAAATACTCTAAGAGGACTACCTATGCATGAATTCCAAAAGAAGCTAGTAGGCTGTGTGCAATATGATTTGGGACAAATCACAAAACACCTGAGCTTGCTCACTCAGTGGCATTATGCACCCTCAAGTTTGAGAACAGTTGTAGCACATCAGTGCATCTTATACTTCTCTGTGAATACAGATTACCTAGGGATCTTGTTAAAACATAAATATTATAATTCAATAGGAATGTGGTTGGGCCTGAGCTTTTGCATTTCGAGTGATTCCCAGGTGATGCTAATAGTGCTGGCCCAGAAACCAGACTCTAAGTAGCAAGGGTGAGGCTCTTCGGTTTCTACCAAGGCTTCGAACCGGTTCATTCTGGTTTGAACCTCTGCCGATAATTTGCATTTCCACCTCAGATATACTGAATGAGAATCTACATTTTAACAAGATCCCCAGGTGATTCTTATATATGGTACATTTTGAGAACCAATGCTCTACTAGAGGTTCTCAGAATTGGCCCCTAACCAGCAGCATTAGCATTGCCTGGGAACTTGTTAGAAATGCAAGTTGTCAGCAGGGGTTCAAACCAGAATGAGCCTGTTCAAAGCTCTGGTTTCTACAATGATTAGAGGGATGATGACAGTACCTGGCCCGATGACATGGTCAAGAGTCATTTGGATGTACTAAACATTAGAATGAAAGACTGATTTGGAATTTTGATGGGGAATATGAATTTAAAATATTAACATGACAGACTAGAGGAAAAAAAAAGGATGAGGGCTAGCCAAGAACAGATTAGAAAAAGCTTCAGAAAATCTACAGTTGAGAAAAGTTTTGGGTGTGCAGAACACAGAAGTAACTTGTTTAAAAAAAGCAAGGCAGAAAAGTTTAATGCATAAAATTTGTGTGAAGGAAAAATCGAGCAAATTTCTCAGTAATAAATCAAAATGAATGGCGACAGATGCAGCTGGGTCAGCTTCAAGGGCTCAAAATGAAACGGGAAATTAAACAATTGAGTGGTAACATCTGCACAATGTAGTGGAGACCCAAAGACTGTTAAGAGAAAGGGACACAAAATGAAGGGGTTTCTGAAGAGAAAAGAAAAATAGAGATGTTTTTCAGGTGGTGGCAAGATAAAAAGACAAAGGAAAACAGATTATGATGGATGTAATAAGTCATATTTTCAGAAAAGTAACCCTCGCTGAGGAGAACAGACTGAAGAGTTTACTTCACCAACTTTACTGTGAGGAAAAGACAGGAGCTATCTACAAGCAATTAGGAAGAGAGGCTATGGAAAATGAGATAACATCTGCATTATCATTATAAAGCATTTTTTTTTTTGCCATTTTCCCCATTTTTAATTGCACAATTCAGTGGCATTAATTACACTCACAATGTTGTGCAACTATCAGCACTATTTCCAAAATTTTTCATCACCGCAAACAGAAACTCTACCTATTAAGCAATAACTATCCATTTCCTCTCCCCACAATTTCCTAGTAATCTTTAATCAACCTTCTGTCTCTGAGAATTTTCCTGTTCTAGACATTGCATAAAAGGAGACTTGGTGGCACAGTGGGTAAGCACTCAGCTGCTAACTTAAGGTGGGGGGGTTCAAACCCACCAGGTGCTCCATGGAAGAAAGATGTGGCAAGCAACTTCCATAAAGATTACGGTCTTGGAAACCCTGTGAGGTAGTTCTACCCTGACGTACAGGGTCATTACGAGTAGGAATTGATTCGAGGCAAAGGATATAGATATTGCATATAAATGGGATCATACAGTATTTGTCTTTTTTTGTGTCTGGCTTATTATACTTGATATAATGTTTTCAACAGGTGGAAACAACCTAAGTACCCATCAGCAGATGAACTGATAAACAAAATGTTGTATAGCCAAACAATATTATTTATCCATGAAAAGAAAAGAAGTTCTGACACAACATGGATGAACCTTGAAAATGTCATGCACATTATGCCTGCTATGTTTTGAACTAAATGATAGGAGAAGTCAGTGCAAGAGCGACAGATCATGAGCTGAGGGAGAAATGTAAAAAAGAGAATAGTGAGAAGAGTCAAAACAGAAAGAAATATAAGTATTCCAAGGGTAACTTTTACAAATTAAAAGCACAAAGCTGAGTATTTTTATGGATTTACTGTTAGGAAGGAAGTAGAGGACATGGCTCAAATTTTGAGAAATATCATGTTAAAGACTGATGGGAAGAGATTGCATCACAAGAACAGAATTTCTTTTTGAAAGCTGGAAAGAAAATCTAAAGAAAGAACATGGTGAAAGAAAATGGTAGACTAAACAGTAAAAACCAAAGGTCAACTAATAGGAAAGCATGATACAAGGATCAGAGAGAGGGAAAAGGAGTCTGCAGATGTAAAAGTTATAACTCCATTCATTTGAGGAAAACTGGGGAGTTTTTAGTCACCTGTGGCACAGACACACTTGAGAGCATTTGACTCTTGGCCTGGTGAGCAGCAGTAGACCTTCCTGTCTCTCTTGACTAATTTTCCACCTTCTCACTCTTACTCATTTATTAGCAATTCATTGTCCCACCATCTTTCAAAAGATATTTACATCAGAGGCTCAACTCAGCTCATACTGTCTTGACTATGCCATTTTTACCAGTGTTGAGCCTCACCATTTCACTAAAACATCTTTTCTTTTTTAAATCATCATGAACAAAATAGTAAGGTCTTTCTCTTTTTCTTTTTTCCTCAAGGCTCTGGTACATGACTGATTAAAACTTCTGATAAAATGAATTTGAGCTTTGAAAGCTATGCTTAATAGTAGTTTCTATCTCATCCCTTCCAGATATATTTGTAAGACCAAGTAATGTTTACACAGGGATTACAGGGTCCAATAGGGGATAACTTCTTTCTGAGGGTGTTTTCAGCTGCTTATACTTTCTGGAAAGTAGATCAATCCTGTGTGATAGACAGCACTATAATTTTTAAATATTTGATTAGGTTTGGTCCATATCCAATTCTGCAATTACTCAATGTTCTCAAATCTACTCCAGAGTTTATCAGAGGGAGAGGGGAAATTATCCACTAGCAAATAGCCACTTAAATCATTACTAATTGTGATGAATCTTATCAAATAAACTTATGAGAAAGACAGAGAAGTAGGTCAGAGGTACAATGGCTATCATATTTAGAACATAAAGCAAAATCTGCAAGCTTTGGATATAATTTTAAAAAATTGGCAGAATATACTCGTGGAAATGGCCAGTGTCTTTCATAATAGTCATCATAGGATATACTACAAAATGATGTGACTATTACTCAAGACAATTTTGAAACACTTCCTGGAAATTTTCATCAAGATCAGTTTAAAAGTCATGAAAGAAAATCATTCTGATAAAAATATAGTCATCACTTGCATATTTGCACATTTCCACCATAGCATCTGAATCTTTATTTATAAAAAAAAATTAAAAAAATGTATATATATATATAGTTGAAAGTATATCTGAGTCAGTGTGGATGAAGGGACCAATGTGAAGTGTCTGAATAAAAACTATGATTTAAGTGGTTATTTGCTTGTGGATAATTTCCCCTCTTCCTCTGATATAATAAAAATCCAAGTAAAATTGAACACAGCTATCACAATATTTGTCCTTTTGCAACTAATTTCACTCAGCGTAATGCCTTCCAGATTCATCCATATTATGAAATGTTTCACAGATTCATCCTTGTTCTTTACCATTGCACAGTATTCCATTGTGTGAATATATCATAATTTGTTTATCCATTCGTCTGTGGTGGGCACCTATGTTGTTTCCATCTTTTTGCTATTGTGAACAGTGCTGCGTGAATATGGGTGTGCATATATCTATTTGTGTGATGGCTCTTATTTCTCTAGGATATATTGCAAGGAATGGGATAGCTGGATCATATGCTACTTCTATTTCAAGCTTTTTAAAGAAGCACCAAATCAATTTCCAAAGTGATTGTATCATTTTACATTCCCACCAGCAGTGTATAAATGTTTCAGTCTCTCCACAACCTAACATTTATTATTTTGTGTTTTTTTTGGAATAGTGCTAGCCTTGTTGGGGTGAGATGGTATCTCATTGTAGTTTTGATTTGCATTTCTCTAATGGCTAATGATAGTGATCATTTCCTCATGTGTCTGGTAGCTGCCTGAATGTTGTCTTTGGTGAAGTGCCTGTTCATATCCTTTACCCATTTTTTAATTGGTTATTTGCCTTTTTGTTGTTGATGTTTTGCAGTATCTTGTAGATTTTAGAGATTAGACACTCATTAGATTTATCACAGCCAAAAATTTTTCCCAGTCTGTAGGTTGTCTTTTTACTCTTTTGGTGATGTCTTTTGATGAGCATAAGTGTTTGATTTTTAGGAGCTCCCAGTTATCTAGTTTCTCTTCTGGTGCTTGTGCCTTGTTACCTATGGTTTGTTTACCATTTACAATAGCCTCCAAAAAGAGACAATACTTAGGAAAAATTTCTACCGGAGACATGAAAGACCTATACAATGGTAGGGAGGAAGGGAGAGGGGTATTCGCTAACTAGATAGTAGATAAGAATTATCTTAGGTGAAGGGAAGGGCAACACACAATACAGGGTAAGTCAGCACAACTGGACTAAACCAAAAGCTAAGAAGTTTCCTGAATATAACCAAACACTTCAAGGGACAGAGTAGCAGGGGTGGGTATGTGGGGACCATGGTTTCAGGAGACATCTAGGTCAATTGGCATAACAAAGTTTATTAAGAAAATATTCTGCATCCCATTTTGGTGAGTGGCGTCTGGGGTCTTAAAAGCTAGTGATCAGCCATCTAAGATGCATCAGTTTGTCCCAACCCACCTGGAGTAAAGGATAATGAAGAACACTAAAGACACAAGGAAAATATTAGCCCAAGAGACAGAAAGAGCCAGCTAAACCAGAGACTCCACCAGCCTGAGACCAGAAGAACTAGATGGTGCCCGGCTACCACCAATGACCGCCTTGACAGGGAACACAACAGACAGCCCTTGATGGAGTAGGATAAAAGTGGGGTGCAGAACTCAAATTCTAGTAAAAAGACCAGACTTAATGGTTTGACTGAGTCTGAAGGGACCCCAGAAGATATGGCCCCTGGACTCTCTGTTACCCCAGAACTGAAACCATTCCCGACGTCAACTCTTCAGACAAAGATTAGACTGCACTACAAGACATAAAATGATACTCTTGAAGAGAGTGATTCTTACCTCAAGTAGATACATGAGACTAAATGGGCAGCTCCTTTCTGGAGGTGAAACGAGAAGGCAAAAAGGGACAGGAGCTGGTTGAATGGACATGAGAAATCCGGGGTGGAAAGAAGGAGTGTGCTGTCACATTATAGGGAGAGCAACTAGGGTCTCATAACAATGTATGTATAAATTTTTGTATAAGAAACTAACTTGAACTGTAAACTTTCACTTAAAGCACAAGTTAAAAAAAAAAAGAAAGAAAAAGAAAAAAATTGAACACAGCTTTCAATCTGAATTGCTTTAAAGACCAAATTTCCTGACTTCTTACTGGTAGTGCTTTACAGTTCAAGAAAGAAAATAAACTTGATTCATAACTTCTTTGGAATAAACAGAATAATTATTCCTTCTATGATTTCCTTAGGCATGAAAGGGAAATAGCTTTGCAAAATACTAAGTTGGAATAATATATTAATATGCTTACCATTGTCAAAGAAGTAAGTTGTGTAGTAAACTAAATTTCTGCCAATTTTAAAGAGTCATTGCTCCAGTTGAAAACGTCAATGTGTTTCCCTCCCAGCATGAACTGTTTGGAATCCCTATATAATCTTATGATACTGATTCCAGTTTAGTAGAATCTGGGTATCGTGTTGCATGTCTATCTTTGTGCAAAGTATTAACACAATATTTTTGTATTCTTTCCTCCTAGTGTGAATCAAAATAATTTGATTTGAAATTATTTTCCTTTGTAAAGGAGTATTGATCATAACCACATGTGTACATGATTCTATTTCTTTGGTGTATGTATTTTTTTAACTACAAAGTCTCTGACTGATTAGAAATCATGTATAACAAGGTCCAGTTAAGAAGACTAAAAAAAAAAAGTATCATTTCAACAAATTTCCTATAAACATCGTACTAAATATCCTACTTTCTCGCATTTTATAGTTAAGTGTCATTTGATAATTGTTTTGGGATAAAAAAGGATAGCCACTAGTTTTTTAATGAAATGGCTATCCTTACCATCTGTCTACAAACAGAGTTTATAATAACATCCATCTTCAGCAAAGAAATTTACATTCTTTGAATGGGAAAAAATAACTAAGTGAATGAATAATTTGGAGAATTAAGAAAGAGTCTTTATAAACTATGTTATGCCAATTGACCTAGATGTCCCCTGAAACTATGGTCCCCAGGTCCCAGCCCCAGCTACTCGGTCTCTCCAAGTGTTTGGATGTGTCTAGGAAATTTCTTTGCTTTTGCTTTGGTCCAGTTGTGCTAACTTCCCCTGTATTGTGTGTTGTCCTTCCCTTCACCGAAGTTCACACTTGTCTACTATCTAGTTAGTGATTTACCCTCCTCCTCTCCCCAACCTCGTAACCATTAAAGAATGCTATTTTCTGTGCGTAAATCTTTTCTTGACTTCTTATAATAGTGGTCTCATACAATATTTGTCCTTTTGTGACTGACTTATTTCACTCAGCATAATGCCCTCCAGATTCATCTATGCTGTGAGATGTTTCACAGATTTAGCATTGTTCCTTATCATTGTATAGTATTCCATTGTGCGTATGTACCATAATTTGTTTATCCATTTATCTGTTGATAAGCATTTAGGTTGTTTCCATCTTTTTGCTATTGTGAACAATGCTGCAATGAACATGGATGTGAATATGTCTATTCATGTGATGGCTCTTACTTCTCTAAGGTATATTCCTAGGAGTGGGATTGCTGAATCATATGGTACTTCTATTTCTGGCTTTTTAAGGAAGTGTCTTATCATTTTCCAAAGTCGTTGTACCATTTTACATTCCCAACAGCAGTGAATAAGAGTTCCAATTTCCCCATAACCTCTCCAACATTTGTTATTTTATATTTTTTGGATTAGTGCCAGCATTGTTGGGGTGAGATCTCAATGTAGTTTTGATTTTCATTTCTCTAATGGCTAATGAGCATTTCCTCACATGTCTGTTAGCGGCCTGAATGTCTTCTTTGGTGAGGTGTTTGTTCATATCCTTCACCTACTTTTTTTTTTTTTTTTTTTGAAGTAAGTATGCTTCTTTATTTTCTATTGGAACTACTTAATGACTGTACACACTCATTGGGGGCAGGCTGAGGACATATTTGAAAATTAAAGCATTATTTCTATAGAAAGAATTGAGGCTGCTGTGGGAAGTATCAGGAAGTATCTAGTTAGGAAAAATGTAAAGTTTTAAAGGGGCAGAATATTTAGTGTGAAAACAAACCAGAAGACTTGGTGTCATCCCCTTTCTCACCCTCTATATGTAGTCAATCACCAAGTCCCATCTATTCCTCAGATGGTCATCTGAACAGTCTTCACCCTGAATTTCCTGGTTTATGCTTGTCATTCCTTTTGTTTGTTTTATTTTTTCCCATACAAAAATTTATACATACATTGTTATGTGACTCTAATTGCTCTCCCCATACTGTGACAGCACACTCCTCCTTTCCACCCCTGACTCCCCATGTCCATTCAACCAGCTCCTAACCCTCTCTGCCTTCCCATCTCACCTCTGGACAGAAGCTGCCCATTTAGTCTCTTGTATCTACTTGAGCTAAGAGGCACACTCCTCACGATTATCACTTTACATCCCACAGTCCAGTCCAATCCCTGTCTGAAGAGTTAGCCTCGGAAATTTTTTTAGTTCTGGGCTGATAGAGAATCCAGGGGCCATGCTTTCCAGGGTTCCTCCAGTCTCAGTCAGATCATTAAGTCTGGTCTTCTTACTAGAATTTGAGTTCCACAGCCTAGCTTTCTCCTGCTCCATCAGGGACTCTCTGTTGTGTTCCCTGTCAGGGCGATCACTGGTAGTAGCCAGGCAACGTCTGGTTCTTCTGGTCTCAGGCTGATGAAGTCTCTGTTTATGTGGCCGTTTCTGTCTCTTGGACTAATATTTCACCTATTTTTTAATTGAATTATTTGTCTTTTTGTTGTTAAAGTGTTGCAGTATCTTGTATATTTTAAAGCTTAGCCCCTTATCGGATATATCATAGCCCAAATTTTTTCCCCAATCTGTAGGTTTTCTTTATACCCTTTTGATGAGCGTGTTTGATTTTTAGGAGCTCCTGTTTATTTAGTTCCTCTTCTGGTGTTTGTATATTTTTAGTTATTGTTTGTATACTATTTATGCCATGTTTTAGGGCCCCTAGCATTATCCCTATGTCTTCTTCCATGATCTATATCATTTTAGATTTTATATTTAGGTCTTTGATCCATTTTTGGTGAGTAATGTCTGGGGTCTTAAAAGCTTGTGAATGGCCATATAAGTTATGTGTATTGGTCCTATCCCACCTGGAGGAAAGAAGAATGAAGAAACCAAAGACACAAGGGAAGTACTAGCCCAAAGGACTAACAGATCAAATGAACCAGAGTCTCTACCAGCCTGACACCAGAAGAACTGGATTGTGCCCTGCTACCACCAATGACCAGCCTGACAAGGAACACAACAAAGTCCCAGACAGAGCAGGAGGAAAATGTAGAACAGAATTCAAATTCATGTAAAAAGACCATACTTAATGGTCTGACAGAGACTGCAGGAACTCTCGAAACTATGGCCCCCATATGCTCTGTTAACACAGAACTGAAACCATTCCTGAAGCCCACTTTTCAGACAAAGATTAGGCATGCCTATAAAACAAAAAATAATACATGTGAGGACCAAATGGGCGGCTCCTGTCCAAAAGCAGCATGAGAAGGCAGGAAGGGATAGGAATGGGATGAATGGACACAGGGAACCTGCGGTGGAAACGGGGAGGATGCTGTCACATTATGGGAATTGCAACCAATGTCACAAAACAATATGTCTATAAATTTTTGAATGAGAAATTAACTTACGCTGTAAACTTTCACCTAAAGACAATTAAAAAAAAAAGAAAAAAAGCATCTTTTTCAGAGGTAGTAAAGCTATGTAGTTAAGACTGTGGGTTTGGATTTACACATCTGGCATCAGGTCACCCCTTCTCTACTAACTAGCAGTGTGATTTTGAGTTAGTTATTTAAAGTCTCTGAGCTTTCTTTCCTCAAATATCAAGTATACACAATAGCACCTTTCTAAAATTGACATTATAAAGAATTAATGAGATAATTCATGAAAAATGCTCAACCTAGTACTGTGCCTACCACATTCTAACTTGTTTAGAAAATAATAATTGCTTATTATCTTACCATTAGTCAAGTCCACTTAAAAATTATTTCAGGGACTTCTGGAGGAGGGGGGAATATAATGTCATTCCTTTTGCCTCCATTTTAACTTAGATAAACAATGTGCATACTGATACCCACCTGGAAGAACTGTTATAAAGATCAAGCATTCCTACTATAGGATCCATTCATTCATCAGAGACCAGCTTAGGTTCGGTTTTGATCCCATGCTAAGGGTGAGTCAGGTTGTATTTTCTTTGGAAACAAATAAAGGATTTTAAGCAGTAAATTGATCTAATCTGTTTTAAAATAATCACTGTGACACTCATATATAGAAATTCTTAGAATAGAGCAAGACTGTTGTTGTTGTTAGGTGCCGTTGAGTGAGTTCCTACTCATAGAGACCCTGTGTACAACAGAACAAAACACTGCACGGTCCTGCATCATCCTCAAATCATTGTTATGCTTGAGCCCATTGCTGCAGCCACTGTGTCAATGCATCTCATAAGAGCAAGACTGGAAGTAGCAAAATCAACTAGGAAATTATCACAGTAACTGAGGCAAAAGATGATAGTATTTAGCAGGGACAGAAGTGGAAGTGGATAGATTAGAATATATTTTGAAAGTAGAGTTGACAGAAATAACTCATAATTAGATATTGGATAAAGGAAAGCATGAATATTCTAGAATTATTTCTCAATTTTTAGTTTTATCAACTGAAATAGATGATGGTACTATTTAATGACATGGGGTTGGTAGAGGGAGAAGCATGTTGAGGGAAGGAGGAATCAAGAGATCTCTTTTGGCCATGTTAAGTTTGATACATCTACTAGACACTAGACATCCAAAGGGAATCGTCAAGTAGGCAGTTGAATACACAAGTGTGAAGTTTAGGAGATGAGACAGGTTAAAAATAAAAACATCAGAATCATCTGCATAGAGTTGGTATTTTGAAGCTACTGGATTGATGAGCTCAACCAGGGAGAATAGAAGGAAAAAGGAGACTCAAAACACCCAAACATTTAGAGGTTGAATGGATAAAAAGGAAGCAGCAAAGGAGAATGAGAGAACATGGTCAGGAAAGGGGGGGGCGGGGACCAGAGGAGCCTTGGTGTCATAGAAACCTAGAAAGGAAAGTATTTCTCAAAATAGGGAATAGATGACCATGTCCACTGCTGCTGAAAGGAGAATAAATAAACACAGGTGACTAATCTAGTGCACTTCTTGGCACATAGTAGGTGTTCAGTAAATGTTATTTCCCTTCACTTTCTATTTCCTTTCCAAGAGGTCATAGAGTTTAGTGGTTAAGAGTGTAGGCTTACAAGCCAGTCTTCCTGAGTTCAAATTCTTCCTCAGTCATTGACTAACTGGGTGACCTTTTGCTGTTGTTAGCTGCCATACAAGCAGTTCAACTCATAGTGACCTTATGTGTAACAGAACAAAATGTTGCCTGGTCTTGTGACATTTTTATGGTCATTGGTATGTTTGAGTCCATTGTTGTGGCCATTGTGTCAATCTGTCCCATCGAATGCTCCCCTCATTTAACTTGGCCCTCTACTTGACCAAATATGATGTCCTTTTCTAGTTATTGGTCTTTCCTGATGACATGTCCAAAGTTAAAGTCTTACCATCCTTGCTTCACCAGAATATTCTGGTTGCCCCCACCATCTGTTTATCATACTCTGGTGGATTGCATGTTGCTATGATTCTGGAAGCTATGCCACTGATATTTCAAATACCAGCAAGGTCACCTGGGGTTTTTGCACAGCTTCCAAATTAAAGACAGGCCTGGTGATCTATTTCTGAAAATTAGTCAAAGGAAATCCTATACTTCACTATGGATTATTGTGTGACCTTAGGCATTTAACCTCTCAAGACATCAGTTTTTATGTTTTAAAATGGGGACAATAATAGCACCTGCTTCATAGGGATGCAGCTAACACATTGCAGTCAATCAGTAAAGTTAATTAGTATTTCTTTTTTATTTAATTTTTTTCAATAAATTATGCATTGTTAAAATTATCTAGCCTAAACCCATTGCTGTCGAGTCAGTTCTGACTCATAGCCAGTAGTAAACATTAATTCATTTTTAATTTCCATAATGTATACTTGGCAGAGTAACAACATTAATTACATTCCCATAGGCAGTGAGACGAGGTATGAAGCCCAGCCTTCCTTCACACATTGTACACATAACTACCTCTAAAGATTATGGTTATTTATATTATTTAGGGTCCTGACAGGATGCAGAACTCACTCCAGATGGTTCAAATAAAATGATGTTAAAGTTCCTCTTAAGGCATGGGCATAGTACAAGGAACAAACAAGGGATGGTGAGGCATCCAGAGACTAGCGAAAGTGAAAAGTCTTTGCCACCTGTAGGACAAAAGGGACAAAAAGAAGAAATTGTGTCACCGACATGTAGTTCTATCAGAACTGGAATTGCAAAGGAATGGCTTCCTGATGGGAAGGAGCAGTACAGTCATTACTAGGGACAAGGTGTTGATAAAGGGAGGGAGAGACGGAGACATGTGCAACTTTCTCTCCTCTACCCTCCAATATCAGTCCAGTGAGCCCACAGGCTGATTCTAAGAGAACAGTTGGCAAAGGAGCCAGGATGAGGCAGTCTGCAGAGATTAGCCTCCTAAGGCCCAGATGGGGCAGAGAAGGGTAGAGCATAGACTAAGTGGACAAAGGGAGAACACCAAGCACACTTTGATATTCTCTAGTGTCATGTTCATAGCCAAGTCCCAGTAAGTAATACCCAAAACCAAAAAAACAAACCAGTTGCTGTTGAGTCAATTCCAACTCATGGCAACCTCAGGTGTTTCAGAGTAGAACTGCCCTATGTAGGGTTTTCAAGCTATGACCTTTCAGAAGCAGTTCACCAGACCTTTCTTTCGAGGCACCTCTGGATGTATTTGAACTGCCAACCTTCGCACCACCCAAGAACTCATAAATAATACCCACCAAAACCAAAAACCAAACCCATTGCCATCAAGTTGATTCCAACTCAGAGCGACCCTATAGGACAGAGTAGAACTGCCCCATAGAGTTTCCAAAGAGTGGCTATGGATTCAACTGCCGACATTTTGGTTAGCAGCTGAGCTCTTAACCACTGAGCCACCAGGGCTCAGATAATACCCAGATAAGTGTAATTCTTCCCCCTGTCAATACCCTCCTCTTATGCTAGTGACACAATCAGCTTCTAATTTGTGCTTCATGTCACCAAGATTCTCACAATCTTCAAACAAAATGGAATTTCCTTAGTACTTTGCTTCTAGTTTCAACAAAGTAGTATATTAGTTGAAAGGGGGTTTGTAAATTATATAAAATAAATGCTTGATCCAAACTCTTCTGGAAAATACATCAAAAAGTTTGTTTATTTCCAAGATTTGGACAGAATTTCTTAATTTGACTACCTCCCACAAGATTGCCTTCATTCCTGGTTTTTACTGGAAACGTCTAAACTGTTGACACCATGAGTTTTAAAAAATAAACAGATGGGAATATATCTATGACTTTATTTTATATTTATGATATAAATATTCAGAGAGAGAAAAAACAATGTTTCTGTTTTTTAAGTGCTTGTAAATAAAAGAAACTTCCAATGTCGTTTTACCTATCCATCCTTTGCTTGCATTTTGGTGTTTAATTGGTCTACAGTTGTGGTGAGAAGTCTTCAATCATCACTATTTCTGCATAATTTAGAGTTTTTATTTTTTTAATTAAAACAAAAAAATTTAAATAGGCTCTGAGAGCAAGATACCTGAAAATCAGAGGTTAGAAAAACTTGTCATAATTATAATAAGATGAATTAAAATCCTTTTCAATGAAAATAACAATTTTTCTTTATAAAAGCCCCCTTTTCTCACTTTGTAGGCCAAAAAAAAAAAAAAAAAAGTATCTGGCACAGTGTAGTACTGGGCTTTAGCCAGTGGAAAGTATGTTCAGAACATTGTCCCTTCTTTAATCTGAACAAGTTCAGGCTCCAGCAAAATTATAGTTTCCCAGTTTCCCTTTCCTTTCCAGTGATTCTTGTTGAGAAAGAATGTCATAAGATACTGACTTTATACTCCAAAATTTGAGACAGGAGGGCATAAGAATCTATGCTATTTAAGTAGTACAGGAAAAGCAGTTTTCTACCTTGCTTGGTATCATATTTGAGATTAACAAACCTTATTTGTAGATGCAAAAATTCACCATGTTCCCAGTTAAAGTCACTTTATAAAAAAAAGGAAACTTTCACATGATAACCTAGTATATATGATGGGGTCATTTTCAATAGAGATCATGTCTTACACAATTCTTTTGTTTTAAATGGATAATCTACTATCATAAAAGGGATGGTAGTTATAAATTGTTTATTTTCCCAAATATAGAATCAGAAAGTGACAAAAGTTTTTTCTTTTTTTCTTTTTTTAAGAAAATTAACAAATAGTTATTATGTACCAACTACATGCCAGTCAAGGGGTCAAAATTAATAAAAGTAGAAATAGTTTATATTAATGCTTTCCTGTTCTCTATTTGTCAGTTATTTTCTTTTTGTTCAAGAGTAATTTGTCTAAAGTAACTTTTGTCTAAAGTAATCTCATTAAATTTATGTTTTGGATAGAATTATTATAGTCTGGTTGGAGCTTTCTGTTGTCAAAGCAGTATAGGAAGCAGACCATGCAGTTCAGGATCTTACATTTTTTCTCTAGAGGGTAGAGCCATATTAAAGAGATAAGTAATGAGGCAAAGAGCATTATGAAAAAAGTCAATGTATGTTCTAAATATTCATCAAGTAATGTGAATCTGTATATTCAGCAAAGTGTCATGAAGTACTTGAGAAGTGAGTTAACCCCAATAGCAAGTTTGAGTTTACCAGTGTATTAAAAAAAAAAAAAAAAAAAACAAAAAACAGTTGTCACTGAGTCGATTTCAACTCATGGTGAATCCGTGCGTTTCAGAGTAGAACTGTTCCACAGAGTTTTCAATGACTGTGACCTTTCAGAAGTAGATTGCCAGACCTTCTTGCTGAGGCACCTCTGAGTGGATTTGAACGACCAAACTTTCAGTTACTGAATGCTCAACCTTTTCAGCCACCCAGCGAGGGACTCCTTGCCAATGTGTAGACCACCTAAGTAACTTTTATTTAATAGAAAATTCTCTAAAGTTATGGCCTGGCTATTTTGGATTCTAAAATATATTTAAAGTAATAACTCAGAATATGTCTGTTCTATATAAAGTTTTTTTTTTTTTAAATACCTAGAGCTGCATATCTCAATGTGAACAAGTTATATACTCCTTAAAAAATGTGAAGTCTGTTAGTTAAAATATATGCTTATGGCTATGAGACAGAGGTATGTGTTGGTGGCTTGGTCTAGAGAAAATCGACTTTGTGCTTTTTCACTGTATGGATATATTCCCAAACCACAGAATAAATACAAATGATTCCAACTGAAACAAGTACAAATGCCGTTTTGAGTATTCATTCAATTTCCAAATGAGAGTTATTTAAGCGTACTGTGGTATTTTCTAATGCTATGTAATATAAATTAGGAAACCTTTTAGTAGTACGCATTCAGTCTTTGGCAGAAAATATAAAGGATGCCTTCTAGTTTTTGTAAGTAGTGCTGTCAAAAAGAAATATTCAATCACTGATTTCATTAGAGTTAATAGGGTCCAGTGAGTGAGAAAACGTTCGCCAACAGGGAGCAACCCAAACTGAAAAATGGTGAGGGAGTTAAAGTTCACACAGTTATGACACCCTTTTATTTATTTATTTTTTTAGGTGAAAGTTTATAACAGAAATTAGTTTCCCATTCAAAACTTTATACACAAATTGTTTTCTGACATTAGTTGCAATCCTTGCAATGTGTCAGCACTACTCCCCTTTCCCTTTACATCCTGGGTTCCCCGTGTACATTTGTCGAGGTTTCCTGTCCTTTCCTGCCTTCTTTTCTTTGCTTTTGGGCAGGTGTTGCCATTTGGTGTCATATACTTGATTGAACTGAGAAGCACATTCCTCACATGTGTTTATTGTTTGTTTTATAGACCTGTCTAATCTTTGGCTGAAGGTGGACTTCGGGAGTGGCTTCAGCTCTGAGTTTGCAGAGTGTCCAGGGGCCATAGTCTCGGATTCTTCCAGTCTCTGTCAGATCAATAAGTCTTTTTTTGTGTGTGAATTTGGATTTTGTTCTACATTTTTCTCCCACTCTCTCCAGAACCCACTATCAGATCCTTATCAGAGCAGTAGGCGGTGGTAGAGAGGCACCATCTAGTTCTTCCGGGCTCAAGTTGGTGGAGGCTGTGGTTCATGTGGTCCCTTAGTCCTTTGGACTGATATTTTCCTTGCATCTTTGGTTTTCTTATTCTTCTTTGCTCCTAATGTTATAGGACCAATAGATGTATCTTAGATAGCTGCTCAAAAGCTTTTAAGACTCTAGCCACCACTCACAAAAGTAGGACGTAGAACATTTTCTTTATGAACTGTTATGCCAATTGACCTAGATGTCCCCTCGAGACCATAGTCCCCAGCCCTTAGCCCCAGTAACTCAAACCCTCAAAGTGTTTGGATGTGTCTAGGAAGCTTCTCTGACTTTGCTTCGGTCAAGTTGTGTTGACTTCCCCGTATTGTGTGTTGTCTTTTCTTTCACCAAAGTTAACACTTATCTGCTATCCAGTTAGTGATTTCCACTCCCTACCCCTGCCCTCCCTTGTAACCATCAAAGACGTGTGTGTGTAAACCTTTTCTTGAGTTTTTATAATAGTGGTCTCATACATTATTTGTCCTTTTGTGATTGATTTATTTCACTCAGCATAATGCCTTCCATATTCATCCATGTTGTGAGATGTTTCCCAGATTCATCGTTGTTCTTTATTGTTCTGTAGTATTCCATTGTGTGTTTGTACCATAATGTGTTTATCCATTTATCTGTTGATGGGCACTTAGGTTATTTCCATCTTTTTGCTATTGTAAATAATGCTGCAGTGAACATGGATGTGTATATGTCTATTCATGTGATGGCTCTTATTTCTCTAGGATATATTCCTAGGAGTGGGATTTCTGGATCATGTGGTATTTCTATTTCTAGTTTATTAAGGAGATGCCATATTGTTTTCCACAGTGGTTGTACCATTTTACATTCCCACCAGTGGTGCATAAGTGTTGCAATCTCCCTGAAACGTCTCCATTTTCGGTGAGATGTTATCTCATTGCAGTTTTTATTTGCGTTTCTCTAATGACTAATGATCTAGTGTATTTCCACATTTGTCTGTTAGCCGCCTGAATGTCTTCTTTGGTGAAATGTCTGTTCATATCCTTTGCTCATTGTCTTGGTTATCTAGTGTTGCCATAACAGAAATATCACAAGTGGATGGCTTTAACAAAGAGAAATTTATTCTCTCACAGTCTAGGAAGCTAGAAGTCCAAATTCAGGGAGTCAGCTCCAGGGGAAGCCTTTCTCTCCCTCTTGGTTGTGGAGGAAGGTCCTTGTCATCAACTTCCCCTGGACTAGGAGCTACTCAGCACAGGGACCCTGGGTCCAAAATATGAGCTCTTCTCCTGGCACTACTTCTTGATGGTACAAGGTCCCCCATGTTTCTCTGCTTGCTTCTCTCTTTTATATGTCAAAAGAGATTGATTTAAGATACAACCTAATCTTGTAGATTTAGTCCTACCCCATTAACATAACTGCCACTAATCCTACCTCATTAACATCATAGAGATAGGATTTACAACACATAGGAAAATCACATCAGATGACAAAATGGTGGACAATCACACAATATTGGCAATCCTGGCCTAGCCAAGTTGACAGATATTTTGGGGGGACACAATTCAATCAATAATACCTATTACTTAATCGGATTATTTGTCTTTTTGTTATTGAGGTGTTGAAGTATTCTACAGATTTTAGAGATTAGACCCTTGTCATGTATGTCCTGGCCAAAATTTTTTTCCCAGTCTATAGGTTCTTTTTTAACTCTTTTGGTGAAGTCTTTTGATGAGCGTAAGTGTTTAATTTTTAGGTGCACCAAGTTATCGAGTTTCCTTTCTGGTGTTTGATCATTGTTAGTTATGGTTTGTTTTGAATTTATGCCATGTATCAGAACCCCTAGAGTAGTCCCTATTTTTTCTTCCATGATCTATATCATTTTAGGTTTTATATTTAGGTCTTGATACATTTTAAGTTAGACTTTGTTTACGGTGTGAAGTATGGGTCCTGTTTCATTTTTTTCACAGATAGACATCCAGTTTTGCCAGCACCATTTGTTAAAAAGACTGTCATTTCTCCAATTAATGGACTTTGATACTTTGTCAAAGATCATCTGGCCAAAAGTGGGTAGATTTACATCTGGGTTCTCGATTCTGTTCCATTGGACTGTGTATAAGTCATTACACGATTACCAGGCTGTTGTGACTACTGTGGCTGTACAGCAGGTTCTGAGGTCCGGTAGTTTGAGGCCTCCTACTTTGTTCTTTTTCTTCAATAATGCTTTGCATATCCAGGGCCCCTTTCCTTTCCATATGAAGTTGATAATTAATGTTTCCATCTCTTTCTTAAAGAATGCTTTTGGCATTTGGATCCGGATTGTGTTATATCTGTTGATCACTTTGGGTAGGATTGATGCTTTCATAATGTTGTCTTCCTATCCATGAACATGATATGTTTTTCCATTTATGTAGGTCTCTTTAGGTTTCTTGTAATAGTGTTTTGTAGTCTTCTTTGTATAGGTCTTTTAGGTCCATGGTTAGATTTATTCCTAAGTATTTTATCTTTTTATGGCTGTTATAAGTGATTTTTCTGATTTCCTTTTTAAAATTTTTTGTTGGTATATAGGAATCCACCTAATTTTTGTACATTGATCTTAGATCCTGCTACTCTGCTGAATCTTTCTGTTAGTTCAGTAGTTTTCTTGAGGAATCTTTGGGGTTCTCTATGGGTTCATATCACCTGTGAATAGGGATAGTTTTACTTTTTCTTTCCATATTTGGATGCCTTTTATTTCTTTTTCTAGCCTTATTGCTCAAACTATGACTTCCAGCACAATGTTAAATAGGACTGATGATAAAGGGCATCCTTGTTTTGTTCCCGTTCTAAGGGGGAATGCTTTCAGCCTCTTTCATTGAGAATGACATTGGGTATTTTTTTGTATAGATGCCCTGCATTATGTTGAGGAATTTCCCTTCTATTTCTATTTTATTGGGAGTTTCAGCAGGAATGGGTCTTGGACTTTCAAATGCTTTTTCTGCAATGACTGAGATGATCATGTGATTCTTTTGTTTTATTTATGTGGTGGATTATGTTGATTGATTCTCTAATGTTGAATCATCCTTGCATACCTGGTATGAATCCCACTTGGTCTTGGTGTATTATTTTTTGATATTATACTGAATTCAATTGGCTAGAATTTTGTTGAGCATTTTTGCATCTATATTCACAAGAGATATTGGTTTATAATTTTCTTTTTTTGTGGTGTCTTTGCCTGGCTTTGGCATCAGGGTTATACTGGCTTCATAGAATGAATTCAGAAGTATCCCTTCCTTTTCTATGTTCTGAAAACAGTTTGAGTGCTACTGGTGTAATCTTTTCTCTGAATGTTTGGTAAAATTCCTCAGTGAAGTCATCTGGGCCAGGGTTTTTTTGTTTTTGTTTTTGTTTTAAACTCTTCAGTCTCTTCTCTTATTATGGATCTCTTCAGATTTTCTGTCTCAGTTTGTGTTAGTTTAGGTACGTAGTGTGCTTCTTGAAATTTCCTGTTTCTTCTAGGTTTTCAAATTTGTTGGAGTACAATTTTTCATAGTATTCTATTATGATCCTTTTTATTACAGTTGTGTCTGTTGTAATGTCCCCCATCTCATTTCTTATGTTGGTTGTTTACTCCCTCTTCTGTTTTTCTTTGTCAGTTTGGTAAATGGTTTGTTGATTTTGTTGATCTTTTCAAAAAACCAACTTTTGTTCCTGTTGATTCTTCCTACTGTTCTTCTGCTCTCTATTTCATTTATTTCCATTCTAATCTTTATTTCCTTTCTTCTGGTGACTGTGGGCTCCTTTTGCTATTCTCTTTCTATTTGTTCAAGTTGTAGGGCTAACATTTTGATTTGGCTCCTTCTTTTTTGATGTGTGCATTGATTGCTATAAATTGACCTCTGAGCACTACTTTTGCTGTGTCACAAAGGTTTTGGTATGATGTATTTTCATTCTCCTTTGATTATAGGAATTTTTTTTTTATTCCCTCTTTGATTTATTTTATTACCCAGTTGTTTTTGAGTAAGGTGTTATTCAGTTTCCATGTATTTGTTTTTTTTTTTTTTTTTCCTTGATCTTCCTTTTATTGGTTTCTACTTTTATGGTATTGTGATCAGAGAGTGCTTTGTATTATTTTGATGTTTTGGATTTTATCGAGGGTTGCTTTGTGGCCTAAAATGTGGTCTATTCTGGAGAATAGTCCATGTGCATTAGAAAATAATGTACACTTTGCTGCTGTTGGGTGGAGTGTTCAGTATATGTCTATGAGGTCAATTTGGTTGATTTTGGCCTTTAGCTCTTCTGTATCTTTGTTGAGTTTCTTTCTAGATGTTCTGTCCGTTATCGAGACTAGTGTATTGAAGTCTCCTACTATTACTGTGAAACTGTCTATTTCTCTTTTCAGTGCTGTTAGTTTGTTTTATGTATTTTGGAGCCCTGTTGTTGGGTGCATATATATTTATTAAGTTTATATCCTCTTGGTAAATTGTACCATTAATCATTATATAATGTCCTTCTTTGTCTTTTATGGTTGCTTTTGCCTTAAAGTCTGTTTTATCTGAGATTAGTACTGCCACTCCTGCCCTTTTTTGTTACTGTCATTTGATATATTTTTTCCATCCTTTGATTTTTTAAATATATTTATGTTATTGTGTCTATGGTGTGTCTCCTGTAGACAGCATATTGACAAGCAGTGCTTTTTTAATCCATTTTGCCACTCTCTGTCTCTTTACAGGTGCATTTAAGCCATTTACATTCAGTGTGATTATCTATATGTATATGTTTATTGCTGTCATATTGTTCTGCTTTTTTTTTTTTTTTTTGGTGCTGACATCTTCTTTGTTCCTCCTTCTGTGCTGAGATTCTTTGGTTTGTTGATTTTCTTTTCTTTTGTTATTGTAGATTTTGTGTTTACTGTGACTTTATGTTTTTCTGCTTTTTCATTCAGATGAGTAGGTTAGCTTTCTTTATGGTTACCTTAAAATTTACCCCTATCTTCCTAAGTTTGAACCAGTCTTTTATTACTTGGTATCATCTTAACTTCCTCTCCATTTGAAAGTTCTATATCTACATTTTTTCCCCCTTTTATTGTTTTGACATTGTCATCATTTGCAGACTGATGTCTCTGTTTCCCTTTTTTAAGTCTTTTAGCTTTGTTATAATATTGAGGTTTTTTTTTTTTTTTTTTTTTTTTTTAACCTAGGTTGGTATCTGGCTGATGTTATCTGCATCCTAGACTCACGCTGTTGTCTGATGTCATTGATTCTCTAACTGAACCAGCACCTTAATATTTCTTGTAAGTTTGGTTTGGCTATTAGGAATTCTCTTAATTTCTTTTTATCTGGAAATGTCCTAATTTCATCACCGTATTTAAGACAGAGTTTTGCAGAACGTATTGTTCTTGGTTGGCAATTTTTTTCTTTCAAGGTTTTATATATGCCATGCCATTGCCTTCTTGCCTGCATAGATTCTGCTGAGTAATTAGAGTTTAGTCTTATCGTTTCCCTTTTGTAAATGACTTTTCATTTTTCTTAAGTTGCTCTCAGGATTCTTTCTTTGTTTTTGGTTTTGGCAAATGTGATTACAATATGTCTTGGTGACTTTCTTTTGGGGTCTATCCTATATGGGTTTTGTTTAGCTTCTTGGATGGTCAGCTTTTCATCTTTCATGATATTTGGGAAATTTTTTCCAGCAAATCTTCAACAATCTTCTTGTGTTTTCCATTTTCTCCCCCTTGCTCTGGAAATCTGATCACATGCAAATTTCTGCTCTTGATTGTGTCCCACATAATTCTTAGGTTTTCTTCATTCCTTTCTTTGATTTTTCCTCAAAGTGATGTCCATGGATTTGTCTCCATCTCACTGATTCTGTCTTCCATTGGTTCAAATTTTCTCCTAAAACTCTGTTGAGTTATCCATTTATGAAGTTTGGTTTATCTTTTGGATTTCTAGTCGCTGTTTTTGTATGTTTCTAACTGTTTATTTTGATGTTTTGTTCTTGTATTATTTTCCTGAATTCTTCCACTGGTTTGCCTCTGTTTTTCTTGATTTTTACTATGTTTTAATTGGTTTTGTCTGTGTTTTCCATGATTTTGTCTAATTTTTTCTTGGTTTTGTCTGTGTTTTCCTTGATCTCTGTCCTAGTCTTTTGAAGATCCCTAAATATTAGTCTTTTGAATTCCATATCAGGTAGTTTCACTGTCTTTTCTTCTACTGTAAGGTCATCTGATTATTTTGGTCACTTACTGGAGCCATCTTGTCCTGCTTTTTTATGTTTTGATGTTGTCTGCTGTCTCTGAGACACTAAGGTTATTATTTGTGTATTTATTTGTTGCGTGTTCATTTGTTTCATCCTCCTTCTTTGTTTTGTTTTGATATGTCAGGGCATGTAGGTCAGGTGTGCTTTGCTGCTTGCTTATCTTTGGGCATGATAACTTTCACTGCCTTGTCTGGGTGGGCAGGGCAACAGCAGACAGGGGGAGCCCACTTCACTGGTTTGTTGAGGTGGCTGAGGGCAGACTGGGCGGGTGCTGTTTGCCTCCTGATGTTGGTCCAGTAATGTGTTAGCATTTACAGCCCCTCACCAGATATGCAGGGTTGTCAAACATGGAGTGGTATGGGCTTACTTCCCACTGTTCAGCAGCTGGTCAAAGGCATGAGGGGAGGGGCAGTGTGGGCCTGGTATAGCAGTGGTCCTGAGCTAAGGATACTCTATCCATGGTGACACTTGAGGGCCAGCAGGAAAAGGTGGTGGTGTATGAGGCTAGGTGTGGGGGTGGGGGCAACAAAGAAAAGAAGAGAGAAAAAAAGGATAGCTGTCAAATGGAGGCAGAAAACAGACTTGGGGGGGGCAGCAGGAAGGTGATAGTTGGAGGAAAAAAGAAAAGGAAGAAAAAAGATAGCATGGCAGGAGCCAGATGGTGGGAGTTGGTGGACCCAGGATGGTGGCTCTCTAGCCACAGTCATGTGGTGTGGCCCTGTGGGGAGGTGAAGAGGTGGCATATGAAGCTAGGTGGGAGGGAGAAAGAAAGAAAAAAGAAAAAACATAGTGGGAGACAGCAGGTAGGGCAGAGCAGTACCAGGTTGACGGTGGGCCAGTGGCTATCTACCTGTGGTTATGTGGCATGGCCCAGTGGAAAGGGGTAGAGGTGGTGTACAGGGCTAGGTGGGAGGGAGAAAGAAAAGGAAGAAAGGGAAAAAAAATGGCACAGTGGGAGCCAGCAGGTAGGGACAGGGGATCCCTGCATGGGGGTGGGTCTGTAGCTCTCTACCCATGGCAGTGCAGCATGGCCTGGTGGGAAGGGGTAGAGATGGCATATGGAGCTAGGGTGGAGGGAGAAAGTAAAGGAAGAAAGGGGAAAAAATGGCACGGTAGAAGCTGGTGGGTGGGGGCAGGACATACCCAGGGTGACTGTAGGCCAGTCTCTCTAGAAAAGTGGCACAGCATGGCTGTGGGGAAGGGGTATGGGTAGCATATGGGGCGGAAGGGTGAGGGGTGGGAAAGTGTGTTTCTCTGATTACTGGGTGCTCTGTCTCCTGTTGGGTGCTCCATGACGTTACCTGCTCATACTCCCTGTCCATTGCTGGCTGTGCTACAAGATGGCAACACTGTGCCGCGTTCGTTGGCAGGGGACCTCTACTCCATATCTTTCCTTGTTCTCTGTTTTCCTTCAGTTTCTTCTTCCATTTGGTGTTTGATCTAGTTCTTTATCCCCTCATTTGATGCTTAGGGTTCCAGGATTGACGTTTGTATCTGTTTTTCTTAGTTTTTTAGGTCTTTGCTGCAGATGGACAGCATGATGTGTCTGTCTAGGGCACGATATTCAAAATGTAGCAACAACATCCTTTTAGAGCTTAGATGAGTAAGTATTTTGCCCTTTTCTTTGATTGGTTAATCACATTTAATTTTCTTTTGTTTTGGGAATACTAAACTGGCTTATCTTGATTGGCTGAGTGATGTTAACTGATGCTGTAAGTATTGCTAACTCAGGCTTATTCATTCTGATAAGGAAAACTTGCCTAAATTTCTATTCTGCAAAAAGTTGTTTCTTGTAAATGGATTTATGACTAATTTCTGTTTAGCTCCTGACCTAAGGAAGACGTTTTAACTCCTGCCTCTATAAACAATTTTTAACACTAGTATCAGAATTTATTTTCCAAAATTTCCAACTATAGTCTTAGTAGCAGAGGGCTATAATCTTAATAAAATGACAAATTTCATCTTTAACCAAAAGTTTTGTTTGTTTTCCAAAATGTCTTTCACTAGGGATAACATATTCTAGAGAAATATTTTAATTTATGTTTTGTCACAATATCTATAAAAAGATCACTGGCTACTATATTTTTCTCACTAGACTCTTTTAAGAGAAAAGTGCTTGAGTGAAATAGAACACTGGAGTTTTATTATGTAGTTTTATTATGCATGAATAGTATATTTGAAATGCGTGAATGGTGTATTTTGTTAGGAGAACCTTTAAATTCTAAGACACTAGAGGAAAACCTTGAAAGAGAGGAACAAATAAATTATAGATAAGTGGAAGGTCATCTGAATTAAAGTGGATAAAATAAAAGGAAATGGTTACCAGCAACTAGAAAGTAGACAGTCCTAGAGAGAATTTTCATTTATTTTGTTTATTTTTTTTGTTTTCCAAAATATTGTTTGTTTTCCAAAATCTCTTTCACTAGGGACAACGTATTCTATACAGTAATATTTTAATTTATGTTTTTTCACAATATCTATAAAAAAAATCACTAGCTACTATGTTTTTCTTACTAGACTCTTTTAAGAGAAAAGTACTTGAGAGAAATAGAACACTGGAGTTCTATTGTGTAGTTTTATTATCATGAATAGTATATTTGAAGTGCGTGAATGGTATTTTTGTTAGGAGAATCTTTAAATTCTAAGACACTAGAGGAAAAACTTGAAAGAGAGGAACAAATTATAGATAAGTGGAAGGTCATCTGAATTAAAGTGGATGAAATGGAAAGAAATGGGTAGTAGCAACTAGAAAGTAGAAAAGCAGTCCTAGACAGAATTTTCATTTGTTTGTTTTGTTTATTTGTTTTTGTTTTAGCATGAGAATATGATAAAGTGAAAAGGATGGTGGCATTAGGGCAATGCTCCATGAACATCCTTGAAAAAAGTTCCCAAAAAATTTCCAATAGGCTAAATCATACATACTAAATATGGTGAATATCATAAGAAAACATGGCAGCATTATTAGAAGTTTCTATAGATGAAGATAAGGGTAACTTCTGGCTAGATTTATTTATAAATAAAGGAAGTACCATCTCACTATAATACAGTTTATGATTAAAAGAATTGCAAGTAGCAAAGGGCATCTGATATTCCCTCAAAACATAAAAATTAAGATTTGACTGATAACTTTTATGTGTGGGGAAATTTTCTGTCTTACTAGCCTTCCTAAGAGGTCCTACAGAGTGGCATGTAGCTTGGATGGAGTGCTTACAGATAAATATGATGTAGAGATGGTTACTAATGGGTCCAGTTAAAGCTACTTGACTGATGAGGCAGTGGTGCCAAATTTCCAAGCCAGGACTGCTGTAAAGAGAAAATATATGAGACCTAGAGTTTGGATGACACCTCAATTTAGGCATGCATAAATGAATCATCTACCACCTGTCTGTCAGTTTGCCATACTGTGGTGGCTTGTGTGTTGCTGTGATGCTGGAAGCTATGTCACCGGTATTTCAAATACTAGCAAAGTCACCCATGGTGAACAAGTTTCAGCGGAGCTTCCAGAGTAAGACAGATCGTCTACTTCCAAAACTTAGCCAGTGAAAACCTCATGTATCACAACAGAACATTGTCTGACTCACTCTGAACACTTTATCAGGAAGGATCAATTGCTGGAGGAGGACATTATGCTTGGTGAAGTAGAGGGCCAGTGACACTGAGGGAGACTCCTGGTGTGATGGTTTTGTGCAATAGCCACAACAATGGACGTGAACATACTGGCAATCATGAGAATGATGCAGAACTTGGTCACGTTTTGTTTTGTTGTATATAAGATTGCCATGAGTCAGAGCTGTCTTGATGGCAGCTATTTATCCATCTCTACCTAAATGAATCATGCTCTTATACAGAAAGATGTGGAAAGTCTCAAATATGAGAAGCGACACAGTACTGATGCTGTCCTGATTGCCTGCAAAGTGGTAATTTTATTCATCTCCCAACTGATATGAATTATACCTATTCTTTTTTTAATAGAAAGAGTATTCACTTCATTTTCATTTTAGCTCTGTCAACTTCTAAGCATTCGAAGTATTGATAAGATGTCAAGATGTCAAAAACAGATTAATCCGACACAGGGCCTTCTACAACTTTGTTCAGAGCTCCAAAGATAAGCCCATATAAAAGCATAAACATAATTCTGTCTTCATTAAAGAGAATTCTGAAAATCTGACTCAAAAAAAAAAAAAAAAGAGAATGTTAATGTTTGCAAGGCAGGACTTATTTGATAATTCCTTGGCAAATGTCAGAAAAAAACTGTGAAGCTTGACATAGATCAGTCTCTACTCTGAGTCTGCAGTGAGTGATCTAGCAGTTAGCCAGACAGAAGAAACACTGGACTTGGTGTGAAAAGACAAGGAGTCCAGTCCTAGGACACCTTTTTTACTAACTGTATTAATTTGGGCAGGTCACCTAACCCCAAGAAGTTAAACTTGTCACCTAATCCAAGGGAGTAAACTTCCATGCCTCAATCTATACAATTATGCTAATAATATTTATTTTGCTACTTCAAAAGATGCAAGGAATTTACTCCCTGATTGAGCTCTGGACACATGTGTTTTTCCCTGCCTGGTTCATTACTATCACAAAGCATTTGACTCTTCCTTTTCAGTTATCTAATGCAATGCCTATCTCAAGGTGGGTATTCAAAGGACATTATAAAACAAAATTGAATAATGTACATAAGAATGAATGAATGAATAAGGTCATCACACAGGTTTCTTGAGCACTCAAAAGTGAACAGTATTAGAGAAAGCAAAAATTGGAGGGGGCATAAAAAGAAATCAGCCTTAAAATTTTCCTTGATGTTATTAGGTGCTGTCAAGTGGGTTTCCACTCACAGCGACCCTATGTACAACAGAATGAAACACTGCCGAGTCCTGCACCATCCTCACAATTGTTGCTGTGTTTGAGTCCATTGTTGCAGCCACTGTGTCAACCCATCTTGTTGAGGGTCTTCCTGTTTTTCACTGACCCTCTGCTTTACCAAGTATGATGTCCTCCATTGTCCTTCCTGATAACATGTCCAAAGTGTGTGAAACAAAGTCTCACCATCCTCGCTTCTAAGGAGCATTATGGCCTTGCTTCTACCAAGACAGATTTTTTTATTCCTCTGGCAGTCCATGGTATATTCAATATTCTTTGCCAACACCATATTTCAAAGGCATCAATTCTTCTTTAGTTTTCCTTATTCATTGTCCAGCTTTTACATGCATGTGAGGCAATTGAAAATATCACTTGGGTCAGGCATGCCTTAGTCCTCAAAATGACATCTTTGCTTTTGAACACTTTAAAGAGGTCTTTTGCAGCAGGTTTGCCCAGTGCAATACATCATTTGATTTCTTGACTGTTGCTTCCATGAGTGTTGATTGTAGATCCAAGTAAAATGAAATCCTTGACTTAGCCACTGCACCACTAGGGCTCCTCAGCATACATAGCTAGTTGTAAATTTGCTTATGAACCCAAGTATATTATGAAACAAATAGCCATTACACACTGGATTACATGGCTGACCTTGTGTAGCTGTTTCATATTCACGGCAGTTAATGATTTAAACAGTGTTATCCAAAAGAACTTTTAGCAATGACAGAAAGTTTCATATGTGCCCTGTCCACATGTGACTAATGAGCACTTGGAATGCGGCTAGTGCAACAGAGAAACTAAATTTTTAATTATATTTAATTTTCATTAATTTAAAATTAAATAACTACATGTGGTTAGTGGCTTCTGTACTGGGCAACACAGATTTATAACTTACACGGTTAACAAATGAGTACATTTCTTGCTTTCCAAGCAGGAGACCTAATTTGATTTTTGCCCAATGCACCTCAAGTGCAATCACTCCTTTTATGTCAGCGGTGTTTTGTGTGTTGCTATGATGCTGAAGAGGTTTCAGCAGAGCTTCCGGACTAAGACAGCCTAGGAAGAAAGGCCTGGAAATCTACTTCCAAAAATCAGTCAAAGAAAACTGCGGATCACAACAGTTCAATACCATTGTACATGGGGTCACCATGAGTCAGGAACTGGCTATATGGCGGCTAACAATGTCTTTCTCTTTGGAGCAGAGTAGGGCTTGTAAGATAGCATAGTGGCCCAAAGTAATATGACACCTGAAAAAAATCATTGTTAAAGAAACTCCATTTTACAAAAGTATTGGAAATTTGTATTTCTACAACTTGTGGTTTTATACATCTATGAC
Source organism: Dugong dugon (assembly GCA_030035585.1). Lineage (NCBI taxonomy): Eukaryota > Metazoa > Chordata > Mammalia > Sirenia > Dugongidae > Dugong > Dugong dugon. The sequence continues at coordinate 52,599,396 of CM057465.1, forward strand.
AGTTCATTGCATCTTTTCACCAGAAATAGAAATAGGACTCACCTGTGGTTCATAGAACACACTCCTTCCCCTTTCTGGAACTCAGTTTCCTCGTCTGTAAAATGAAGTGATTGAATTTCATTAGATCGTATTTAAAATCCTTTCCATCTGTAGAAATCGGAAGCAAATTTAAATGAATTGCTGGGAATAACCTACATGCTTCAGTTTAAGTCTTATTCTGTTAATTCCTGTCTTATCATCTGAGTTTCTCCAATATGTTTTCCTTTCCCTCTGTGCCTCTCTCTAGTCTGTCCATAGTTCAAAAGATTTCTCTTGTCTGAATGATTTATCCTTCTGGGTTTACGCTGTCAGAAAAGTTTAGTTAGAGTCCAGACACCCTCCTGTGTTGTTTATGCATTCTAATTAACAAGGACAATGCCAAATGGACCGAGGTTATCTAAAAAAAGAATTAAAACTGTATTTCAAGATCAGAAGGGAAGAAGAACATTATAAAATAAACCTAGGATAAGGAACTCCAAAGTTTAAACCAAACTAAGATGGGAAGCATGATTTTCTTTCACAAACTCAGACTAATTCTTGTTTGAAAGGCTCTTGGAGTATGAAGGAGCTGCAGTTACAGAGTGCAGATTTCTGATGTGGCTGTCTGGAGTTCCTTGAAGAAAAACAATTTTGAAAATTCACTTGGGTCCCTCTGGCTCCCCTGGTTCCCTGCACCCTGAGAAAGAAAAAGATTACACAAGTGCCACCTTTTGGAGAAAATAGCAATAGCAGCAAAGAGACCATATTTAAAGACCATTAACTCTATTTCACTGCCAAAGAGGAAAATAAAAGTAACAAATAACATTTTAATTTTTTAACATTGAGAAGTTATAGCCAAAAGGTTGGCAGTTCAAACCCACTCAGCAGTTCTGTGGGAAAAAGATCTGGCGATCTGGTTCTATAAAGATTACAGCCAAGAAAACCTTACGGGCCAGTTCTACACTGTTACATGGATGGGGTCGCTATGAGTCAGAATCGTCTCAATGGCACCCAACAACAACATCCTACAGAGGTCGATAAATCATTAGTTTTAAAACTACAAGAAAATGCTGAATTGAAAGCTGAATTTGTTTTCTTCTTATTTTAAAATGGCAGCAAGTATATCTGATTTTGTTTTAAAACATTAAGTTTAAAATAACCACAAAAGACAACAATAACCAAAATCCCGATGTCATAGTTTTCTTTTAGCCTTGATCATCAGTGTAGATCTACTGGGCATTTACTCAACTCTGGGAGTAGCTGGGTGGTGCAAATGGTTAACCTGCTTGGCCATTAACCAAAAGGTTGGAGTTTCGAGTACACTCAATGTAGGAAGGCCTGGCAATCTACTTCTGAAAAAAAAATTAGTCCTTGAAAACCCTATGAAGCACAGTTCTACTCTGACACATGTGTGTTCGCCAGGAGATGGAATCGACTCCATGGCAACTGGTTGGTTTACTCCATCCTGGCTGTGATAATCCTTAACTTCAAGTAGAGTACCCTGTTTTATAGTACATAGAATGGAAAGCCAGAGAGGCAAATTCTCTTTATGAGAGAAGAATATTCTTATTTATTTTACCCTGGCACAGAAAAACAGTAGTATCAGAAATCTGCTCAGTTTTCTTAGAGTTGGAGAGTGAAAGCCTTTTGAGATCCCTTAAAGCTTGGTAGAGAACATAAGGATAACAAGAAAGCTGATTAATAGGTGTAAACATTTTCCTCACATCATTGGCATTATGGGAGTGCCCTCCACATTTACAATGACCATTGAGTAAATGATTCAATAGACATGGCTCTGTCTATTGAAATAATTTGAAATGCTTCAGGGATGACTTGGGGAGATGTCTGAATTTTGTTTTAAGCCATATTGAGGTATCCACAAACTTGACCTAGAAATAGTTCTCATTAGACTGATGTACATATATATGCATGCGTGTGTATATTTTTTCATAATCACAGAACAGTCTTCTACGCTTAATATCTTTAGTTTTCCTGCAAAAGCTTTCAAAAATGATAAACTAAAAGTGTAGAGAAAGGCAAATCTGATAAATGGCTAATTGTTTCCACGTTTCCCTAAATTCACTCTCCTAGCATGTTTGTGCAACCACCTACACCTGCAAAAATTAAGTGTTTTTTTTTAACGTTTAACTTAAGTTTCACCCCAAATCAGATTCTACATTATTCCATAAATAGAGTATCATAAAAGCTTTTAAGGATGAAATGAAGCCCACCCTTGTGGGGTCACAATATTTTGAAGAAAATACTCGTTGAATACAGATGGACTATACGACATTGTGTGTATCAATTCTTTCTCCACTCCACTCTAAATTAAAAAAAAAAAAAAATTACCCTTAAAATTGATACATGCATGCACTATTTCTAAAACAGTATTATGCATTTTATACTCTGCCAATATGGAATGCTAGGGTTGGAGTTAAAATTCCTCAGCACACCCTGCTGTGGTTGTTACTCATAGCTCTCCCTTTCCAAAAACCTCAAAATAGCTTATAATGCCACGTACCATATGTGGAGTAATAATTAGGCCTACCCGTGTTCTTCTGTTAGATAATATCTTTGGCACAGACAAAAAACCATAAAATCCAGTTTTTTACACGAAGTTATCCAGATTTTTTTAATGCTTTAGAAATCATAACTGCAATATCACTTGACAATTTGGCATGCTCAGAGCCGACTAATGGGCACTTTCGGATCTGGATTTTTATGCATTTTTTTTCTTTGCAGGACATCTAGCACAATTTGGGAATCCAATCGATACTGTAAGTCCACAGTCCTTGAACCCTGAAAAGAAGATGAAGGCTGGTGTTTTCAAGGTATCGCTTAGAACTTACTTTTGCAAAAGTAGTTTGGAACTTCAAACAAAAAGTAAATATGAAAACTTTGGTGGACATTTAAACTGTTGAATGAGCTTCTGGGAGCCCAGGGACAATATGATATAGTTTTCCCAAATAAATTCTTTTATCTGGTCTATCCTTATGGGTACATAAAACCTTTGCAATTTGGCCACACACCCACTCCATTTGGGGTTGCTCTCTTGCATTTAGGTTGCACCCAGAACAATCAGCAACCAGATGCATCTGAAATGTATATTTTCCGATTGTGCTACACTGTCAGTATAAAGTCAAGGAATTATCAGAAATGACTGGGAAAAAGAAAAGAAGATCTAAATATTTGTAGAGTAAGATCAGGACGGCTTAAACTCGGTTTTCTAAGGTCAAGAAAAGGGGATGAATCTTAAAAGTCTCCATTCTACTCCTTTAGAGGTATATGCACACAAACACACATAACAAAGCACACTTATTCATATTAAAAAAAACAAAAACAAAAACAAACCCTTTGCCATGGAGTCAATTCTGACTCATAGTGACCCTATAGGATAGAGCAGAACTGTCCTTGGAAACGTTTCCAAGGAGCGGTTGGTGGATTTGAACTACTGACCTTTTGGTTACCAGCCAAGGTCTTAACCACTGTGCCACCAAGGCTCTGCTTGTTCATATGAACAAGTATAAATCAGGGCCCTTCAGAACTGGGAAACTGACGTGAACTGCATGAAAAAAAAAAAGTTGCTTACAATTATTTTAAAAATTCATCTTCCCTAAACTGTAGCTTCCACTATATCCATGTTTCCTGTAATATATGTTTAATTAAAATTCACCAACACATGGCAAAAAAACATAAGCAGGATTGCCCACTGAACTTTTGTACCCAGAATCGTTCCTACATCTTTTTAGCCCAGCTTACACATGGTCTCTTTTGTAGTTAAATTTTATGTACTTTAGCCTGTGTATGTTTAAGTACTAGAGTAAGCAAGCATCTAAAACATGCTCTTTAATGTTTCTCTTTTAAAGTCTTTGGTGCAAATGGGTAATGTACCCAGAGTCACCTTGGAAGAAAGCCCTGGTAATCTATTTCTGAAGAATCAGTCATCGAAAACCTTATGGAGCACAATTCTACTCTGACACACATGGGGTCATCTTGAATTTGAATGGACTCAATGACATCTCGTACGTATATGCATACTCACACACGTATATGCACATATATACGTATGTATCCATATGTGTAGGCATATGGTGTGTGTGTGTGTGCGTGTGTGTGTGTGTGTACATAATTGAGGGTCTTCAGAGTTTGCCACCTTGTGTATGGGAGGGATAGGGTTTAGAAACAGTCTGGTGTCCTTTACCAGTAAATGTATATAGCCTTTTCAACCCGAATAAAAAATGTTATAAAATCAATGCATACAATTAAAAATCAATTATATTCTCAAAGGGGAAATGACTAAAATACAGAGATTCTTTGTCTACTCATACTTCTACAAAATTAAAAAAAAAAAAGATTTTGTTTCTTAAAATGAAATAGGAAAACATGGACATTAAATCAGAGAGTTTGGGGTTTGAATCCTATTTCTAATATCTAGTAGCTCTGTGGTCTTGGAAAAATTATTAAGGTCCTGAAGCTCTAGTTTTTCAGTTAGAAAAAACTGATTTCTTGGCCTCATTAGGTTGTTGTGAAGATTTAGTGTGCCTGTAAAGACATACCATCTTTTAGATCCCATGTAATTTCCTCTGCCTTTTGCCACAGGGGATACTTATGAAATATTGTTTATTTTGAAAGCCTAAGTACTTATCACTAAAACCACCTTGATGCAAATGGTGAATAAACACTATTGGTACACTAATGTTGGAACGGAAATGAAGAAATATCTTTTAGAAAGTCTTTATTATTCCTTTTCATAAACTCTCTTTCCTTCCAAATCTTGCCCAAAGGTACTTACTCCAGGAAGCCTTTACAGATGACCTCCAACCGGCTCACTTAATTACATTCATTCCAGCATGCAGTTAATCAATTTAAATCCTCAAAAGAATGAGTCACTTCTAAGATTCTATCCAACCAAGATACTTCATGATAGCTCCACTTGAGACCTGAGTGTTTCCTTACTCATTCATTCATTCATTCATCATTCCATTCTGTCAGTCCATTATTCAACAAATACTAAGATTTGAGTCTGGAAGAGGTTGCATTCCTCTGGAAAGGCTAAAGAAGGGTAGAGGCTGTAAGTATACGTAATTGTCCTACTGAGTATCTCAAAATCTTGATCAGTTTTCTTTATTCACTTCCCACTATTGCATATGAACTTGGTAAACAGATACGAAGAAGATGTTACCCACCATACCTGTATGGCATTTCATTGTTTAAAAAGGACCTTTAGCTCAATTCATCTTGGCAACCCTATAAGGACATTCTTCTCAACTCAGAAAGGCCCAGAAGGCGTGCCTAAGCTGGTAAGAAAAGAAGTTAGTCTCAAAGTTTATGCCTCAGAGGTAGATTTACCCCAAAGTCACTGTACCTAATTTTGTTTTTGCAATTTTGTGACCCCATGTGTGTCAGAATAGAACTGTACTCCACAGAGTTTTCAATGGTTAATTTTTCAGAAGTAGATCACCAGGACATTCTTCCAAGGCGCCTCTGGATGGACTCAAACCTTCAACCTTTCAGTTAGCAGCTGAGTGCATTAACTGCATCATTCATGCACTTGCATGTATACATATGTGTATATATATGTATATAAGTATGTGTACAGGATACGTATATATATATATATATATATATATACACACATACATATGTGTGTGTGTATATATATGTATATGTATATTCTGTATTCTATTTAAGTTTGAGTCTGCTGTGAGTAGTCTTTGGATCACACATTGAGCAACAAATAAAAGTCAAGAATTTTCAAATTGAAAGGAGCCTCAAAACTTACCTGCTAGTATCATTCTTCAGATTAAGATATGCTCAAGATTTTGCCAGTCTGTTGGGTGGCACTCCTATTCTAAAATGATGACAACTGCAAGGCTGAGGGTGGGCAAGAAAGGGGGTGGCAGACGGCTCAGTCTGGTTAAGCACTGTCTCTCCAAGTAGCCCTTTAAAGACATTTGGAACTATTGATTCTATTCATATCGACCTTGCCATGATAAGCTACATCTAATCATTCAAAACAGTTTGGTAATGACTTCACCACTAAACTTCAGTTCTAATTTCACAGTGGCCACAACAAAAATGTTGAAGTCATATAGATTGGGCCCAATTAAAGAGTAAATGGTTCCCACATTTCCACTTTGTGGAGTTTGATATAGAGCACTTTCAGCCCTATTCCTAACTCACTCTATTCCCCTTCACCTCCTGTATCAATTTTAACCTCTGTTCCTTCCACCAGGACCTGTAATTCTTGCCAACCACCTGTCTCTGCCTCATTTCAACCGTTCCCAGCCACCTGTCTCTCTATTCCCCCATTCCATCTGCCATAAAGCAGGCACTGCAAAAAAGTCATCAAAAATCTTTAGAGATGCCTTCTGCTGCCTAGTATTGTCTGTGAATCATTTGAGATTATACATATTACCTTGGCATTGTGTGGCCTGGAAACTCTGTGAAATAGACTCAAATAATTTACATCATAGTTATTATCATGGCTCAGAGGACTGTAACATTCAGATATTTCACCAGTAAGAGTAATACCTTTTAAAAGAATGCAATACCCTTTTTTTTCCTTGTCTCTTTCTCACTATCCAACCAAACCCATCCCTTGATCAAAGATTCTAAGAGATACCGCCCCCTTTTAAAAATCAGTTAAGAACTGAAATGTAGCTGATACTCAAAATCAATTACTTAGTGACACTGCAGATAATGGAATGGAATGTAGATTGATGGTAATAGAAATATATACTGCATTATAGACTCGATGGAAAATGATTAAAGATAATCATAGGTATTCAACTAGGAATTAATTGAATAAGTGAGAAGAATTTTCTTCTTCCAACCACTCTTTTATACATCACAAATATTTCTTTAGTCCTTACCATTTAGCACAATTATTTTTATAACAATTATAAATTTGAAGTATATTTGATATATTTAATCCCTAATATTATCTTTTTTAATAAAAAATACAAATGAAAATAATTTAAATAATTGTATGAAATACTATACTATTTCAATAGTATGTCCTTTGTATATATGCAATCATTTTCTTTCTCCTAGAGGATTTATAAGTATTTACTATTTTTGAAATAATATAAAACCTCATTGAGTGGATTATTTTATAAATTAAATCTTAACTGGTAATGTAATTGATTCAGAAAGCAAATACATATTTTATATTATTTTCAACAACACAGCAGTGTCCACAATTAAATACTTAAACTTGTTGGAATAAACCTGCACCACCACCTGCTGTTTGAGATAGAAAATTCAATTTAGTGTGTTCAACTTAGAGTTATGGAAATAGGAAGGCTAAGCTTGGTGCAGTTATAAATCTTTATGGGGATAAAGTACTATTACCTTCATTATCTCTCAGATTCTATGGTATTTAAAGAATGCAATTTTCAATGTGTACAGATCTTTAAATACTGATATTACAAAGAAGGAAAGAGATAAGATGAACAAAACAACTAAAGCAAAGTCAGATGAATAAGTACTCTTCATTCTGCTGTCCCCTAAACATAGAGAATTTCATTTTTCTGCCACAGAATCTGCCAGCTTTTACTCTTACTGCTTTTGTAAATTACACATGCTTATTTCTCTAAATATTTATTACTGGTTTAACAGGTATATTATCAATGCAATGCAGAGGGAAAACATAGTCTTTTCAATTAGGACAGACTTGGATTTGAATTCCAGTGCTCTATTTGTTAGCTTAATCACTGCATCATCAGGCTTGGATGCTAACTGAAAGCTTGGTAGTTTGGATCCACCAGCTTCTCCTCAGGAGAAAGATGTGGCAGTCTGCTTCCATAAGATCACAGCCTTGGAAATCCTATGGGGCAGTTCTACTCTGTCCTATAGGGTCGTTATGAGTCGAAATTGACTCAACATCAGTAGGTTTGGGTTTTGTTTTTTTATTTGTAAGATTTTAGCTTAATTCAATTATTTAACATCTCTGAACCCCAAGCTGCAGGTTTTAAAAATTGGAATATTAAGATGGACCTCATAAGGTTTTATGAAACTTCAAAATCATATATGAAAAACACCAGGGACACACATTAGGCACTAAGTAATTGGCATCTTAATTATATGATTATTTTTATTCCACATTTTTCTTATATAAGAAAAATTTAAAAACCTAGGTATCTTCTATATTTCCAAATGAATAATTATCAGCATTTCTGTTTCTGCAGCATGCTGACATATGCTTAGGTTAAGCTGACTGAATTGATTTTTCTTGTAATCTTTAGTGTCCCCCTATCTGTGTCCTTGGCAATTTAGTGGGGCACTATGACTAAAATTCCAAATTTAAAAGGTTCAAATCAGGTCAGGTTAAGGACAGATGTCAGGGAGACCATGAGAAGGCGTAAGAAGTCTTATCTTTGTAACAAACGTAAGGAGCACAACTGGAGTCTGATGTCAGATCAACATGGTAGAAAATGTCAAAACTAAGGCAGACAAGACTTAGTTTTAGCCTATAATCCAATCAGCATAGTAGCACTGAGATGCCCATTCGTTGTGAAAGAAGCACAGTAGATCCTCAAACAACAATTATGTTCTGAAATGAAGTGGGACACTTCATTTCACATTCCACATCTAGAAGTATCATAAGGACCCAAAGAAGTACAATTTTAAACATTAAAATGTTGATCAAAATTCTTTAAACTAGCAATCTCTGGATTACCCAATAAGAATGAGCTCTATAATAGAAACTGTGCAATATGGAGACTCTTCAAAAAAATATTGCTCTAACTTTTTAAAGACCTAAATCAAACATCCATTAAACTCATCCTATTCCATTTATTCTAATGATGTACTCAGCAAGTAACATTGTAATAATTGTCATACATTGAAAATGATTCACTGGATAATAGATATAATAATTCAGTTGATTTTTCTAATAAAACATGTATAAATGGAGCACCTGTAGAGTTCCAGGCACTGTTCCACACATTAAGAATACAGCAGTGAAAAAAACATGTATTAGGTGGTGATAAATGCTATGAAGGAAAAATAGGAGGTTAGTGAGCAGTGGGGGAGATACTACTTATATAACATGGCAAAAGATTTCTCTCTAGTAAGGTGTTAAAAAGCAGAGATGTCACCTTGAGAACTAAGGTGTGCCACATCCAAGCCATCATATTTTCAATTATCTCATATGAATGTGGAAGCTGGACAATGAATAAGGAAAAATGAAGAAGAAATGATGCCTTTGAATTATGGTGTTGGTGAAGAATATTAAATATACTATGGACTGCCAAAAGAACAGACAAATCTGTCCTGGAAGAAGTATAGCCAGAATGCTCCTTGGAAGCGAGGATGGTGAGATTTTGTCTTATGTACTTTGGACATAGTATCAGGAGGACCAGTCCCTGGAGAAGGACATCATGCTTGGTAAAGTAGAGGGTTAACGAAAAAGAGGAAGACTCTCAACGAGATGGATTGACACAGTAGCTGTAACAATGGGCTCAAACATAGCAATGATTATAAGGATGGCACAGGCCTGGGCAGCATTTCGCTCTATTGTACATAGGGTCGCTAGGAGTCAGAACCAACTGGACAGCACATAACAGCAAAAACAAAGGTGAAATTTGAACAGACATGTAATCAAAGTGACTGAGTGAGCTATGTGAATATCTTGAAGAAGAATGGTTCAAATATGGGGAAGAGCAAATACTAAAGTGTAAAGCAGTAGCATGCTTGACATATTCAAGAAACAGCAATGTAGTCAGTATAGGCTGGAGTAGATCTGGAGTACAATCATAGTACATAATGGGAATTCTTTGGCCTCCTACTTCTCCGTTAGGAATAGCCTCCAAATACCTGTTGCCATCGAGTCGATTCAGACTCATAGCAACCCTGGAGGAGACAGTAGAACTGCCCCATAGGGATTCCAAAGAGCAGCTGGTGGATTTGGACTGCTAACCTGCTGGTTAACAGCTGAACTCTTAACCACTGTGCCACCAGGATCCCAGGTTCTCTCTTTAAATTCAATAACCTCCTTGCAAAATAAATTATTTTGAAAATCTTGATTCCCCCAGTGTCTTAGGCTGGGTTCTCTAGAGAAGCAAAATCAGCGAAGCATATAGACAGAGAGAGAAAGAAAGAGAGATTTACATCAAGGAAATTGGTTCACATGGTTGAAGAGGCTGGAAAGTTCAAAGGCCATGGATCAGGCATCAGTCTGGAGGCTTCTCCTGACTCACATAGCTGCAGGAGCTGATGAACTCAAGATTGACAGGTCAGACAGTAGGCTCCTGGCTCAAATTCCAAAAACTAGAGGTCAGATGATGATGACCTGAATGCAGGATCCAGAGAAGAGCAAAAAAAGCCTGCAAGCTTTGCCAGGAAGTCTATATATATTGGAAGCAGGCCACACCCCCAAGGAAACTCCCATTCAACTAATTGGCTACTCATAGCAAATTTTATCATGGAGGTGATTACATTATATTATATCTCATCTTGGAGGTAATGACATCATTACATAACTGCCAAACTATATCATAACCACCAAACCACAGAGAATCATGGCCCAGTCAAGTTGACACACAACCTTAACCATCACAGTCCACCCCTTGTGACCTTGGAACCTGTACGTATCTCCTTAAACCATACATAATCTATAAATAAAGACATTTATAAAGCCATGCTTGTGCCTAACCTGATACAACTAACACACGTACAACCAAAAATGCACTAGCCTTGTTTACATCTTGTATAAGCGAAGAAAACAAAAATATTTGATGCATACATACAAGAAAGAAATACTCATAACAATTACAGTCTTCATTTCTTCAACTGGTCACATGGTCATAGCTGGTATTTAGAACTACCTTCTTCCACCACCGCCACAACCTTGAAAGGTGTTGCCACCTAGCTGGTGCCATACTTGCATCTTTATAAGGCTATAGCATTATTTTATCAAGCCAGCTGCTTCAAGATGATGGGGAACATGGTAAAATCAGTGAATTCTATGAGCACGGGCCCATTGCTGTACTTCATTTGTTGTGAAGTGACTGCCTTGATCTGAGGCGATGTGGTATGAGATACCATAACGGTGGATAAGGCATTCTGTAAGCCCACTGATGGTAATTTTGGCAGAAATATCGCATGCATGGAAGGCAAATCAGTATCCAGAGTAAGTGTATATTCCAGTAAGAACAAAATACTTCCCTTTTCGTGATGGAAGCAGTCCAATGTAATCAACCTGCCACCAGGTTGCTGGCTAATCACCTCAAGGAATGGTGCCATATGGGACTCAGAGTTCGTCTCTTCTGCTAGCAGACTGGACACTCAGCAGTGGCTGTAGCTAAGTAAGCCTTGGTGAGTGGAAGTCCATGTTGCTAATCCATACTGTCTTAGGCTAAGTTCTCTAGAGAAGCAAAACCAGTAAAGCGTATAAATACATATATAGAGAGATTTATATCAAAGAAACAGCTCAAGTGATTGTAGAGGCTGGAACATCCCAATTCCATAGATTAGGATAGAGGTTTCTCCCAATTCACGTTGCTGCAGGGGCTGGGGAACCCAAGAACAGCAGGTCAGAAAGCAAGACTCCACTCATGGGCTGTGAAGATGGACGAATCCCAGGATTGGCAGATAAACTGATAGCTCAAGTCCCAAGAACCAGAGGCCAGATGAACAGAAGGCAGCTGCAGGATCCAGAGAGAGCAAAAACCAGAACATCTGCTTATATTCAGATGTAGGCCACACCCTTGAGGAAATTCATTGCAACTTATTGTCTACTCACATATCAACACTGAGAATCATGGCCTAGCCAAGCTGACACACAATCTTAACCATCACACATGCATAACCTCCATCCCTGCCATCATGGTCATTTTGTTCATGAACCTGTTAGGCAATGACAGGAGTGGCTGGGGAAATAGGATAACTGGTTTCCACAGAACGTATCATACTATCCACTTTATTGTTAAATTCTCCTTTGCCTAGGTAACCTTTTGGTGAGCATTCACATGAGACACAAATATCTTCACTTATTTAGCCCATTCGGAGAGGTCTATCTACATACCTTTTCCCCATAAATCTTTGTACCAATTTTCCAGTCATGTTCCTTCCAAGTACCTGACCATCCAGCCAAACCATTGGCCACAGCCCATGAATCAGTATATAATTGCACATCTGGCCATTTCTCCTTCCAAGCAAAGTGAACAACTAGGTGCACTGCTCTAAGTTCTGCTCATTGAGGGATCTCCCTTCACCACTGTCCTTCAGGGTGGTCCCAGAAAGGGGCTGTAGTGCTGCTGCAGTCCACTTTTGAGTGGTGACTGAATATCACACAGAATCATCTGTAAACCAGGCACGAGTTTTCTCTTCCTCAGTCAACTGATCATAAGGCACTCCCCATGAGGTCATAGGTGCAGACTGGGAGATGGAAGGTAATGTGACAGGAGTGAAGACCATGGGCACTTGGGCCACTTCCTCATGCAACATACTTGTGCCTTCAGAACCTACTCAGGACTGATCTTGTATACACTACTTCCATTTAAATATGGAGTGCTGCTGTGCACGTCCAACTTTATGACTCTGTGGATCAGACAACAACAAGTTCATGATGGGCAGCTCAGGCTGCATGGTGACTTGATGGCCCTTGGTTAAGCATTCAGTTTCTACTAAGGCCCAGTAACAAGACAAAAGCTGTTTCTCAAAAGAAGAGTAGTTATCTGCAGAGGATGGCAAGGCTTTGATCCAAAATTTGAATGGTCTGCACTGTGATTCACTAATAGATACCTGCAAAAGACTCAAAACAGCATCTCTATCTGCCACTGACATTTCAAGAACCACTGGGTCAGCCGGATCACATGGCTCAAGTGGCAGAGCGGCTGGCACAGCAACCTGAACCTGTTGCTGAGCCTTCCCTTGCTATGGGCCCTACTCAAAACAGCAGCTTTTGAGTTACTAGATAATTAGGCTGGAGTAACACACTCAAATGAGGAATATGTTGCCTCCAAAATCCCAAGAGACCCACCTGGCATTGTACCTACTTTCTAGTTGTGGGAGGGGCCAGATGCAATAACTTATCCTTCACTTTAGAAGGAATATCTCGACATATGCCACACCACTGGACCCCTAGAAATTTTTCTGAGGTAGAAAACCCATTGCTGTTGAGTCACTTCTGACTTACAGCGACCCTATAGGAAAGAGCAGAACTGCCCCATAGAGTTTCCAAGGAGCTCCTGGTGGATTCGAACTGCTGACCTTTTGGTTAGCAGCCGCAACACTTAACCACTATGTCACCACGGTTTACACTTAGGCGGAAGGTGCCTGCATTTTTGTGAGATTAATTTCCCATCCTCTAGCATGCAAATGTTTTATCAATAAGTCCAGAGTCATTGATACTTTTTCCTTACTACGTCCAATCAGCATAATATCATCAATGCAATAGGTCAACATGACATCTTGTGGAACGGAAATGTGATCAAGCTCCCTTCAGACTAAATTATGACATAGGGCTAGAAAGTTGGTATACCCCTAAGGTAGATCAGTGAAGCGTATTGCTGGTTTTGCAGGCAAATGGCTTCTGGTGGTCCTTCAAAACACGTATGGAGAAAAAGGCGTTAGCCAGATCAATAACTGCATATCAGGTACCAGGAGATATATATAATTTGTTCCAGCAATGAAACCACACTGGAGCATCAGCTTCAATTGATAATCCACTGTCATTCTCCAAGATCCATCTGTTTTTTGCACAGGCCAAATAGGCGAGTTGGATGGAGATGTGGTGGGAATCACCAACCCTACATTCTTCAAGACCTTGATTGTGGCAGTAATCTCTGCAATCCCTCCAGGAATGCAGTATTGCTTTTGATTTACTATTTTCCTAGATAGGGGCAGTTCTAATGGCTTCCAGTTAGCCTTTCCTACCATAGTAGCCCTTATTCCACGTGTCAGGATCCAATTGTGGAATCTGCCAGTTGCTGAGTATGTCTATTCCAATTATGCATTCTGGAACTAGGGAAATCACTACAGGATGAGTTTGGGGACCAATCGGACGTTCTGTGAGCTGAACTTGAGCTAAGACCTGGCCTGCATTCCTGAAAAGTCTGATTATTCCCTTTTCCCCAGTGAATAGTCACTCTTGTAAAAGACCATAGATCACTTTGTGGAAGCCTGGGAGAAAGACTAATGGTATAAATTTTAAGCAGTATAATGGGGTCCTTCCTCAAAGGGACCTGGTCTCCACTTCATTCAAGGATTTATGGGTCTGTAAACCTGATCAAGTCTGGGAACTGATTGAGGGGTCATGACTCTCTATTCTGGCAATTGAAGTTAGACTTCCATTCACTTTTCCTAGAATTCATTCACTTTTACAGATCAAGTAAATATTTAGTAGACTTCTCATCTATTTCACTCCTAGGAACACCATGACTAAGTGGCCAACGCCATAAGTCCATATGAGTCAGACTATTCTAATTTCTGCTTTGACTCCACTGTCCATTATGGTAACCATGCTCACCTTGTGTGTGTAAATTGAGTGCCACCCCTTGGCCCCTACCACCACAGGGTCTGATCAGTCCAATTGTAGTTAAGTGTCTTAATTAAGCTAGGGCAGCTCCCACTGTCAAATATAGCTTACATAAAATAGCACTCACAGCAGTCTTCAAGGATGCTGGGGTTTCCTTCACAAATTTGTTTCTCACCATTGTGGTAAAAGATGTGTAGTCTGGGCACTCCATGTGTGGGTCTGTGGGTCTAACCTGATAAATCCACTCTAACATGCCAATTTCCCTAAGCCTTTGAATACCTTCTTCAACAATATACCAAGGCAGATCTAGTACTTCAACTTGATTTAGTGTAGGCCACTGCATTGTCCATGCTTCAGCAAACCAACCAAATAAACTAATAGATCCTTTCCTAACCTCTCAAGTTGTGTCTTAGTTATCTAGTGCTGCTATAACAGAAATACTACAAGTTGATGCCTTCGACAAAGAGAAGTTTATTTTCTCACAGTCTAGTAGGCTAGAAGTCTGAATTCAGGGCGTCAGCTTCAAGGGAAGGCTATCTCTCTCTGTTGGCTCTGGAGGAAGGTCCTTGTCATCAGTTTTTCCCTGGTCTAGGAGCTTCTCCACGCAGGAACCTCGAGTCCAAAGGATGTGCTCTGCTGCCAGTGCTGCTTTCTTGGTGGTATGAGGTCCCCATGTCTTTCTGCTTGCTTCTCTCTTTTATATCGCAAAAGAGATTGGCTTAAGACACAATCTAATCTTGTAGACTGAGTTCTGCCTTATTAACATAACTGTCACTAATTCCATCTCATTAACATCACACAGATAGGATTTACAACACATAGGACTATCACATCAGATGACAAAATGGTGGCCAATCACACAGTACTGGGAATGATGGCCTAGCCAAATTGATACACATATTTTTGGGGGATGTAATACAATCCATGACAAACTGAAATATTGAATGAAGAATCTGAGCTTAGTCGGCCTACATCAATAAACTCAGACTGATCCAACTTTATGTTCCTTGCTCCATTATCCCACACCATTAATAGCCATTCCATACATATTCGCCAGGTTCCTGTTTCTACATATTAGAAAAGTCAAGCAGTTCTTTCAGAGTGTAGCATACCTCCTCCTGGGTTATATTTTGTACTTCACTTCTTGGGGCTTGCTCGGACTTAAGTCTACTTATAGGTATAGAAGAAAAAAAGGATGGTGGGGATGTGTTCTCAGAACATTCAGCAATGTCTTTTAGGCGTCTGACTCAGGCAATGCCCTAGGCAATGACTCAGACAATATCTCAGACAAAGGCTCTTCAGACACAACTGAGTTATTCTCATTAGATAGGGGAGTAGAGACTAGTGATTTTGTCGGCGGAGTGATTCAACAGAATTTAGGGGCTCAGTGTTCCCAGCTTCCTGATTATCTCCCCATATATCCCCATCCCAAGTTTCAGGATCCCATTTATTCCCAATCAATGTCCTCATTTCAACTTCAGACACCATCTGAGGTTGGGAATTTGACTGGTGTTGTAATTCAACCACTCTAATGATAAGACTCTGGATTTGTTTTTTGGCAATATCAGCTCTGTTACTACAAGAAACAAGGCTTTCTTTCAGGGCACAAGTGGAAACTTTGAGGTTGTTTATGTTGCACTTGAGCTTTGACTCTGAAGCTCTGAGCTCATCTCTTTCTTTTACCACTTTGTCTAGCGAAAGTAAGACCAACCAACCAGTTTCCTTATACTTATCATTCTGACAAAATTGTAGAAAATTATCAAACATGTGATCACCCAAAGCCTTGCCTCTCACCAATATCTGATCTCTTGGTGGTAATATTTTGTGTATTAATATTGCCACCTCATGCAATAGATTAGCAGTGCCCTCTTTATTACTGGAAGTAGAGTCAACAACACCTAAGAGTAATCAGACTTGAGAACCAATTTAGAAAATTCATCCTTACAATTTTGTTTCTCTATAACCACTCTCAGTATCAAATGTCTTAGGCTGGGTTCTCTAGAGAAGCAAAACCAGTGAAGCATGTATATATACAGAGACAGAAAGAGAGATTTACATCAAGTAAATGGCTCAAGTGATTGTAGAGGCTGGAAAGTCCCAAGTCTGTGGGTCAGACATTAGGCTGGAGGTTTCTTCTGACTCTTGTAGGTGCAGGGGCTGATGAACCCAATATCGGCAGGACAGGTGGCAGGCTGCTGGCTTACAGGCTGCAGAGGCTGACGAATATAAGATTGGCAGGTCAGACAGCGGGATGTTGGCTCAAGTCTCAAGAGCTAGAGGTCAGATGATGATGAGCCAAATTCAGGATCCAAAGAAGACAAAAAACCAGTGAACTTTGCCAGAACATCCACATATATCAGATGCAGGCTATACCCACAAGGAAACTCCCTTTCAACTGATTGGCTGCTCATAGCAGGTCTTATCATGGAGGTGATTATATTATATCATATTTCATCATGGAAGTGATTACATCATTACATAACTGCAAAACTACATCATAACTGCCAAACCGCTGAGAATCATGGCCTACCCAAGGTGACACACAACCTTAACAATCACATTCAGGTACCTGTCATCAGCTGTTTTCATATACACATTATGAATTTCCATATGTCTCTAATGTTAGAGTTCATTTAACATCACAGGCAAAATTCTTTTGTATTTGCTGCAGACTTTTTGTTTTTTGATGCCTATGCAAATGTCAGCGAAAAAGAGGAAGATCCTCAATGAGGTGGATCAACATAGTGGCTGTAACAATGAGCTCAAGCATAACAATGATTGTGAGAATGGTGCAGGACTGGGCAGTGTTTCATTCTGTTGTACATAGGGTCACTATGAGTTGGAACCAACTGGCTGGCACCTAATGACAACAACAACATGCAAATGTGTCTAACTGAGAAAGGCAGTGGCAGGTGCTACTAAGAGACCTGAGCTGTGATCTTTTCAGATTCAATCCATAAAATTTCAAGAGGGCTTATATTTCAACTTCCCATCACCTGCTCAAAAATATGACAAGCATAGAAAGAATGACCTGAATTTCAACCTGAGAAAGATGTCTGTATATTTGAAGAATTTTCCTGGGAGCCATTATAGGATGGTTAGCAATATTTTTCATTTGCAAGAATGAATAGAACAATAAAAATTGTTCATAATCACTTCTGTTAATTTACTAAAAACCCAAGTAGTAAGAAACATTGTCAAGAATTTCTTCCTTATAAACTTGTCCTTTACAATACACTTGTAGGCTTTTTTTTTTTTTTTTTTTCTGTTTACAAGAGTTATTTTATTCTCAGTGTTTTTCAGGGAAAAGAGAAAACAAAGCACGCAATCATGAAAATTATTTATATTGGCTAAGGGAGAAGATTTGTCTTTATGTAAAACAATCAGCATGCATAAAGACAATGCAACAATTTAAACACGACTTTGGTAACATTAGGTTTTTAACAAAACGATGAACTAAGTTTCCTTTGTTCTTACTTTGACACATCATACAGTTCTTTGGTTGTGTGTGGGCCTTTACCTAAGACAATTTTATATCTCCAATTACAGAGGCATGCTTTGAATTCAGAGTAATTATCTGATGTATAATATGTTGTTGTTGTCATTAGGTGCTCTCTAGTTTGTTCTGATTCATAACGATCCTATGTAAAACAGAACAGAATGTTGCTTGGTTCCTATGCCATCCTCACAATAGGTATGTTTGAGCTCATTGTTGCAGCCACTGTGTCAATCCATCTTGTTGAGTCTCTTCCTCCTTTTCACTGACCATCTACTTTACCAAGCATGACATTCTTCTCCAGGGCTAGGTTGCTCCTGACAACATGTTGAAAGTTAGTGAGATGAGACCTTGCCATCCTTGCTTCTAAGGAGCTTTCTCATTGTACTTCTTCCAAGACTGGTTTGTTCATTCTTTTGGCAGTCCATGGTATATTCAATATACTTCATCAACACTATAATTCAAATGTATCAATTCTTATTTGGTCCTTTTTCAAAATTGGCTGTAGCCATAACATTGATAGGAAACTGCCAGAAATTCAAGACCGATTCAGAAAAGGACATGGAATGAGGGATATTACTGATGTCAGATGGATCTTGGCTGAAAGCAGAGAATATCAGAAAGATGTTTACCTGTGTTTTATTAACTACACAAAGGCATTCAATTGTATAGATCATAACAAATTATGGATAACATTGCAAAGGATAGGAATTCCAGAACACTTAATTGAGCTCACATGGAACTTGTACATAGAATAAGAGGCAGTTGTTCAAACAGAACAAGGGGATACTGCATGGTTTAAAATCAGAAAAGGTGTGTTTCAGGGTTGTTTCCTTTAATCATACTTATTCAATTTATATGCTGAGCAAATAATCCAAGAAGCTGGACTATTATGAAGGAGAACACAGCATTAGGATTGGAGGAAGACTTATTAGCCACCTGCAATATGCAGATGACACAACCTTGCTTGCCAAAAGTGAGGACTTGAAGCACTTACTGATGAAGATCAAAGACTACAGCCTTCAGTATGGATTGCACCTCAACATAAAGAAAACAAAAACCCTCACAACCGGACCAATAAGCAACATCATGATAAATGGAGAAAAGATTGAAGTTGTCAAGGATTTCATTTTACTTGAATCAACAATCAATGCCCATGGTAGCAGCAGTCAAGAAATCAAATGACATATTTTACTGAATAAATCTGCTGCAAAAGACCTCTTAAAACCTTTATAAGTATATAATATGGACCTATCTTATCTTTTGAGACAGGGGAACTTATACGTCTTCCTCCTTGGTCTTGAGTTTTAGGAGTAGAGAAGAAGATCAAGAAGAGGTAAGGGGAAGCAAGACAAATAAATCTCTATTCTAAGATAAAGCAAGAAAAACAAAGGATCAGATAGAATCACACTGGTGGATTTTCTTCATGAAGGATACCTGTCCCCTAAAGGGTTTTCCAGTTAAGACATTTACAATAACAAATAACTGATTTAGTTCATTCTGGTTGGGGGGGGGGGGACTCATATAAAAACACTGGTGACTCCTGACTAAAACAGTAGAGGAATTGTGTCTGCTCTATAAATGGACAAATAATCTACATGACCTTTCAAGGCTGTTGCTTACAAATTCACTGTAAGCATATTGCTCAGCCAAAATTAATATAAAGGCATAGGTAGTACATACAAATTCTTAGCAGAACTTGGTTCTCAAAATATCCCTGGAGTATTTATAGAATTAAACTGCCCCTAAATATTCACATTAGTGATACCACTAATGCATGACCTTCGTGTGAACTTGGCACTGAACATTCTATACTGCAAAAGGTGAATGTTTAGAAGATAAAACTTAGGATACTGCATCATGTGGCTTACCCTACAAGATTAAACATAAAATTATTTCAACATGATCTTTCATTAAATTTAATTCAATTCTACATCAGCATTCTGAATTAAGAAATATAGCATACCTAGAATCACACTGTTTTCTCATTCTGCAAGTTGCAAAGCCATATATTTCCGTATAAAAAACAGCTATTTTGAATTTTGCATGCCCAAGCATTTTCTCTACCTTCTTAATGAAGATAGTGCAGGTTTTCAGGAAATACATGGTTCAAAAAAATAAGATTTTTTTCCATATCATAGAATATTTCTGAGAGGCAGGGCCAAAATGGCGGAGTAGTCTGATGGCTTCCTATATCCCTCTTACAACAAAGACCTGGAAAAACAAGTGATTTGATTGTATGTGAAAATCTAGGAGTCCTGAACAAGGCAAAGTTGAGGAATTGGACTGAGTGGAGGGGAGAGAGGAAGACAGTTCAGAAGAGGCGAGGAGTGCAGTGGTGGGACTGCAGCTCTTCAGCCCCAAAGGGCTTTGGGTGTGCAGAGAAGACAGCAAACAGCTCCACACGCGTGCTAGGGAGGCAGTTTCCACATTGAGAGAGATCCAGAAGCAGAGATTCTGCTTGGACACTGTGAACCAGGGAAAAGCAGCTCCTGAATGGCTAAAGATAAGTACATGTGTGTGGCCTTTCGTGGGGGTTTTAAAAAAAGCCCATTTGGGAAAAACCTCCCTCCCTTTTACCTCCTCCCTCCCTGCTCTGCATCGATCCTGCCTTCTGAAGCCTCTGAGTCCTCTGGGCCGGAATTAGCTTCCAAAAGGTGCACTGACCTATTCTCCTGACCCTGGAGAGGGAACAAATAAGCTACTGGCTCCCCTAAGCCAGGAACTCAGGGTTGGCACAGCTCCTTTGCTAGGCACAGGCATAAGGGGTCAGCAGACTTTGAGTGCCTTCCACCCCTGTATAGACTTGTGTGGACCATCTCAACAGCGTAAGCCCTCACTATCACAGTACAACAGGGTATGCACCTGAAGTCTAACTTCAACCGTTTCAGCTGTGAAGTGGAAGATCAGTGACCTGTGACACAGCCCTCCCTTTAAGCAGGCACCTTTACGGGTCCGCACCAGGGACTTGAGGACTCCTGGCTCCACCTATGTCACCTAGTCACCTGCTACGGGGTCCAAGAATAAGTGGTGTCCCCAAGTCTTTACAGCCAACAGAGTAGGAGGCGCATAGTCAGGCGACAAAACTCACCTACATACTTGCTCTAGGGAATAGAGACGCTTTCCTTTCAGACACTCAGGGGCAGCCTTCAGCCCCCTGCCTTGCTCAGCGTGTGACCCCCTACTGCAGCCAGATACCTGTGCCTACACCAATCACCCATGCCTCTCTAAGACTGTAGGTGAGAGCCTGCACCACACACTTGGTGACTGACTGCCTGGATACCTGAGCTGAACCCATACAGCAAAATTTACTTAGTTACAGAACTAACTACCTGGTGACAGGACTTTAGAGCATTAAAGGTGCCAATAATCAAACTAGCACACAAGAGCAGCCTATTTGGGCATATCAAAACAAAACAAAACAAGAAGCTAAGACACACTAAACAAATATAAAATAAAATTATAATAACTTATTGATGGTTTGGAGACAACAGTCAATATAAAATCATATAACCAGGCAGTCTATGAGGGCTTCAGCAAGCTCCCAAAATAAAGAATCAGTAAATTCTCTGAAGGAAGAGAATTTTTTGGAATTACCAGAGGCAGAATACAAAAAATTAATATACAGAATCCTTCTAGAAATTAGAAAGGAAATTTGATAAACTGCAGAAATTGTAAAAGAACATACAGACAAAGTATCAGTGTAACTTAAAAAAGTTATTCAAGAACATAATGATAAATTTAATAGGCTGCAAGAATCCACAGACAGAAATCAGAAAGCCAGAAGATTAACAATAAATTATATAACTCAATACAAAGTCATAGGAGCAGAATTGAGGCACTAGAAGTAAGAATTAGTGGCATTGAAGATAAAGCTCTTGACACCAACTTATTTGAGGAGAAATCAGATAAAAGAATTAAAAAGAATGAAGAAACTCTAATAAGAGTTATGTGGGAATCTATCAAGAAGAATAACCTACGAGTGATTGGAGTACCAGAATGGGGGGGATAACAGAAAATAAAGAGAAAATTGTTGAAGATTTGTTGACAGAAAACTTCCCTGATATCATGGAAGATGAGAAGGTATCTATCCAAGATGTTTGTCAAATCCCACATAAGGTAGATCCCAAAAGAGGGTCACCAAGATACATTATAATCAAACTTACCAAAACCAAATATAGATAGAGAATTTTAAGAGCAACTAGGGATAAAAGAAAAGTCATCTACAAAGGAGATTCAATTAGAATAAGCTCAGACAACTCAGGAGAAACCATGCAGACAAGAAGACAATGGGATGACATACATAAAGCCTTGAAGGAAAACACCTGCCAGCCAAGAATTATATATTCAGCAAAACTGTCTCTCAAATATGATGGTGAAATTAGGGCATTCCAGATAAACAGAGTTTAGGGAATTTGCAAAAATCAAACCAATATTATAAGAAATACTAAAGGGAGTCCTCCAGTTAGATAATCAATAACATCAGATAACACAAGACTAGAACACAGGACAGAGCAACCAGATATTGACTCAGATAGGGAAGTCGAAAGTACATCAAACCTAAAACATTGAAAATAGGGAAACAGAGATATCAATGTGTGAAAAAGGACAACATTAAAACAAAAAAGAGGGACTTAAAAAATCAGACATAGATTTTTCATATGGAGGGGAAGTCAAGGCGATATAAAGAAATAAAAGACTGGTATAAATTTAGAAAAATAGGGTTAAATATTAAGGTAACCACAAAGGAATGTAATAATTCTACAAATCAAAATAAAAACATAGAAAAACATAAAGACTCAGCAGACACAAAATCAACAGCAATGAAAAAAATACATAAAGAAAAACAACTCTGCACAGAAAATTAAGGGGAACAAAGAAACTGTAAACAACAAACAAAAAGAGACATCAGGATGACAGCACTAAACTCATACCTATCAATAATTACGCTGAATGTAAATGGACTTAATGCTTCAATAAAGAGACAGAGAGTGGCAGATTGGATAAAAAAGCATGACCTATCTAGATGCTGCCTAAAAGAGATGCACCTTAGACTTAAAGACAAAAACAGGCTAAAACTCAAAGGATGGAAAAAAATATATCAAGCAACCAACACTCAAAAAAGAGCAGGAGTGGCAATATTAATCTCTGACAAAATAGACTTTAAAGTAAAATCCACCACAAAGGATAAGGAAGGGCACTATAAAATGATTAAAGGGTCAATACACCAGGAGGACATAACTGTAATAAATATTTACACACCCAACAACAGGGTTCCAAAATACATAAAAGAAACTCTAACAGCACTGAAAAGAGAGATAGATGGCTCCACAATAGTAGCAGGAGACTTCAACATGCCACTTTTGGTGAAGGACAGAACATGCAGAAAGAAGCTAAACAAAGACACGGAAGAGCTAAATGCTACAATCAACCAATTTGATCTCATAGATATATACCGAATGCTCCACTCAACAGCAGCCACGTATACTTTTTTTCCAATGCACATGGAACATTCTCCAGAACAGACCACATATTAAGGCCATAAAGCAAGCCTTAACAGAATCCAAAACATCAAAATATTACAAAGCATCTTTTCTGACCATAAAGCCATAAAAGTGGAAATCAACAACACAAAAAGCAAGGAAAAAAATCAAACACATGGAAACTTAACAACACCTTGCTCAAAAACTACTGGGTTATAGAAGTTAAGGATGGAAAAGAAGAAATTCATAGAATCAAATGAGAATGAAAACACATCCTACCAGAACCTTTGGGACACAGCAAAAGAAGTGCTCAGACGTCAGTTTATAGCAATAAATGCACACATCCAAAAAGAAGAAAGGGCCATAATCAAAACATTAACCCTACAAATGGAACAAACAGAAAGGGAGCAGCAAAGGAGCCCTCAGGATCCAGAAGGAAAGAAATAATAAGAATTAGAGCAGAATTAAATGAAATAGAGAATAGAAAAACAATTGAAAGAGTTAACAAGACCAAAAGCTGGTTCTATGAAATGATCAACAAAATTAATAAACCATTGGCCAAACAAAAGAAAAACAGGAGAGGAAGCAGATAACTCGTATAAGAAATGAGATGGGTGATATCACAACAGATCCAACTGAAATTAAAAGAATCATAACAGATTACTATGAAAAACTGTACTCTAACAAATTTGAAAACCTAGAGGAAGTGGACAAATTTCTAGAAACTCACTACCTACCTAAATTAACACAAACAGAGGTAGAACAACTAAATAAACCTATAAAAAAGAGGAGATTGAAAGGGTAATTCAAAAACTCCCAACAAAAAAAAGCCCTGACCCCGCTGGCTTCACTGGAGAATTCTACCAAACTTTCAGAGAAGAGATAATACCACTTCTACTAGAGGATTTCCAGAGCATAGAAAAGGATGGAATACTCCCAAACTCATTCTATGAAGCCAGCATAACCCTGATACCAAAACCAGGTAAAGACACCACAAAAAAGAAACTTACAGACAAATAACCCTCATGAACATTGACGCAAAAATCCTCAACAAAATTCTAGCCAATAGAATTCGGCAACGTATCAAAAAAATAATTCACCATGATCAAGTGGGAGTTACACCAGGTATGCAGGGATGGTTCAACATTAGAAAAACAATCAATGTAATCCATCACATAATATAAACAAAAGGCAAGAACCACGTGATCTTATCAATAGATGCAGAAAGGCATTTGACAAAGTCCAACACCCATTCATGATAAAAACTCTCAACAAAATAGGAATAGAAGGGAAATTCCTCAATATAATCAAGGGCATTTATACAAAGCCAACAGACAACATCACCCTAAATGGAGAGACTTTGAAAGCATTCCCCTTGAGAACGGGAACCAGACAAGGATGCCCTCTATCACCACTCTTATTCAACATTGTGCTGGAGGTCCTAGCCAGAGCAATTAGGCTAGAAAAAGAAATAAAGGGCATCCAAACTGGTAGGGAAGAAGTCAAAGTATCTCTATTTGCAGATGATATGCTCTTATACACAGAAAACCCTAAAAAATCCACAAGAAAACTACTGGAACCAATAGAAGATTTCAGCAAAGTTTCAGGATACAAGATAAACACAGAGAATCAGTTGGATTCCTTTACACGAACAAAGAGAACCTCGAAGAGGAAATTACCAAATCAGTATTATTTACAATAGCCCCCAAGAAGATAAAATACTTAGGAATAAATCTAACCAGAGATGTAAAAGATCTATACACAGAAAACACGACAGGACTGCAAGAAACTAAAAGAGACCTGCATAAGTGGAAAAACATAACTTACTCATGGATAGGTAGACTCAACATAGTGAAAATGTCAATGCTACCCAAAGAAATCTACAGATACAATGCAATCCCGATCCAAATTCCACCAGCATTTTTTAATGAGACGGAGAAATAAATCACCAACTTTATATGGAAAGAGAAGAGGCCCCAAATAAATAAAGCCTTACTCAAGAAGAAGAACAAAGTGGGAGGCCTTACACTACTTGATTTTAGAGCCTATTATACCGCCACAGTAGTCAAAACAGCCTGGTTCTGTCACAACAACAGATACATAGACCAATGGAACAGAATTGAGAATCCAGACATAAATTCATCCACCTATGAGCAGTTGATTTTTGACAAAGGCCCAAAATCCATTAATTGGGGAAAAGACAGTCTCTAACAAACGGTGCTGGCATAACTTGGTATCTATATGCAAAAAACTGAAACAAGACCCATACCTCACACAATGCACAAAAACTAACTCAAAATGGATCAAAGACTTAAATATAAAATTAAAAATGATAAAGATCATGGAAGAAAAAATAGGGACAACGCTAGGAGCCACAATACATGGCATAAACACAATACGAAGCATAAGTAACAATGCCCAAGCACCGGAAGAGAGACTAGATAAATGGGAGCTCCTAAAAACCAAACACTTAAGCTCATCAAAAGACTTCACCAAAAGAGTCAAAAGACAACCTACAGTCTGGGAAAAAATTTTTGGCAATGACAAATCCAATCAGCGTCTAATCTATAAAATCTACAAGATACTGCAAAACCTCAACAACAAAAAGACAATTAATCCAATTAAAAAATAGGCAAAGGCTATGAACAGGCACTTCACCAAAGAAGATATTCAGGTGGCTGACAGACACATGAAGAAATGCTCACGATCATTAGCCATTAGAGAAATGCAGATCAAAACTACAATGAGATATTATCTCACCCCCACAAGGCTAGCCTTAATCCAAAACACACAAAATAATAAATGTTGGAGAGGTTGTGGAGAGACTGGAACACTTATAGACTGTTGGTGGGAATGTAAAATGCTACAACCACTTTGGAAATCCATTTGTTGCTTCCCTAAAAAGCTAGAAATAGAAGTACCATACGAGGCAGCTATCCCACTCCTTCGAATACATCCTAGAGAAATAAGAGCCATCACGCGAATAGATATATGCACAGCCATGTTCACTGCAGCAGTGTTCACAATCGCAAAAAGATGGAAACAACCTAGGTGCCCATCAATGGACGAATGGAGAAACAAATTATGGTATATCCACACAATGGAATACTACGCAATGATAAATAACAACAATGAAGCCCTGAAACATCGTATTACATGGAGGAAACTGGAACTTATCATTCTGAGTGAATTTAGTCAGTCACAGCAGGACAAATACTGTTTAAGACCACTATTATAAGAACTCAAGAAAAGGTTTAAACACAGAAGAAAACATTCTTTGGTGATTCTGAGGGTGGGGAGGGAGGGTGAGGGCTATTTACTAACTAGATAGTAGATAAGAATTATCTTAGGTGAAGGGAAGGACAGCACACACTACAGGGGAAGTCAGTACTGGACTAAACCAGAGCGAAGAAATTTCCTGAATACAATGAAATACTTTGAGAGACACAGTAGCAGGGGTAGGGGTCTGGGGACAATGCTTTCAGGGGACATCTAGGTCAATTGGCATAACAAAGCTTATTAAGAAAATGTTCTGCATCCTACTTTGGTGAGTGGCATCTGGGGTCTTAAAATTTGCAAGCGCCCATCTAAGATGCATTAATTGGTCCCAACCACCTGCTGTAAAGGAGTATGAAGAACACCAAAGACACAAGGAAAAGTATTAGCCCAAGATACAGAAATGGCCACATAAACCAGAGACTTCATCAGCCTGAGACCAGAAGAACTGGATGGTACCTGGCCACCACAAATGACTGCCCTGACAGGGAACACAACAGAGAGTCCCTGATGGACCAGCAGAAAGATAAGGTACACAACTCAAATTCTAGTAAGAAGACCAGACTTAATGGTCTGACTGAGACTGGATGTATCCCGGAAAGCATGGCCCCTGGGCTCTCTATCAGCCCAGAACTAAAACAATTTCCAAGGCCAACTCTTCAGACAGGGAGTGGACTGGACTGTGGGACATAAAGTGATACTCATGAAGAGTGTGCCTTTTAGCTCAAGTAGATAGATACAAGAGACCAAAGGGGCAGCTTCTGTCCAGAGGTGAGACCGGAAGGCAGAAGGGGTTAGGACCTGGGTGAATGGACATGGGGAATCAGGGACGGAAAGGACGAGTGTGTTGTTGCAGAATGGGGTGAGCAATTAGGGTCACATAACAATGTATGTATAAAATTTTTTATGGGAGACTAACTTGAAATGTAAATTTCATTTAGACTACAACAATTAAAAAAAAAAAAAAAAAGAATCAGAGAAGCCTGGAATTATGAGTGGGAGGTTTAGATGGGGGAGATGGAGTCAAGTGTATCTACTGGGAAAAAAAAATATATTTCTGTCACTGTCAATGAGTTATAAAGATATAACTCAATGCCAATTCCTGCAGTATCCATCCGTAGTACAAAAGGCCAAACAAACACTGAAGTTGGAAATATTTGTGGATTCTTGAGGGATATCCGCAGCTTAGCTGTCAAAGGGCGCAAAAGCTTGAACCTTTTTCAAAGATATTGATATTTCACAGAACTGGAATGAACTTTAATCATGCTTTGCTGGCGTGGGTGTAAATACAAAAATGTTTTCTTCTTTTCTTTTTGTTTTAACAGTGACTTAAACGTAGATTATTTTTCCATGTTGTCATCAGGGTTTTCATCATTTTAAATGGGGATTTAGTGCTAACAATTTTTTTTATTATGCTGCTGCTGTTGTTGTTATTATTGTTTTCCCTTGTCCACCATTTATCCAAATATTCTCTTTTACTTATTGATCCACTAGGGTCATTTAAAGTATATGCATATCACTGCTCCCTTCCACATATGCCTTCTTTTACTCCCTTGTGGACATTTCCTAGTACACCAACCTCCCAAGTCTTATTAGGCTCTTATCAAATCTTCAGACAGTCATGAAGGTAAATTGTAGTCAAAGCCTGAAATATGTTGTATAATTAACTGTTAAAATACTTTAAAAAAAAAAAAAAAACCTCAGTTTAGTAATAAATCATTTAATAAATATAATTAATTAGAACCTAGAGGAAGTGGGTCATAATGGACCCTGCCATTTGCTCCGGAACAACCATGGAATCCTTATGAATAATATGCATTTCCCAGGAATAATAACATCCGCCATGGAGATATACATTGCAAGACATTTCTGGTGAATGGTATAATGAATCTAACTTGCAGTGTTCCAGAATGGAATCTGAGTGTGCATTAATGGTGCTTCTCTTTTTTTGTATTGTCTTAAGGAACACACACACACATTTTTTCAGGACAGGAAAATTTTCAGTTTTCTACAACAAAAGTGTTTGTACTTATAAATCATATTTCTGACAAAAGATCAACAGAGAGATGAGTGTAAGGATATAAAACAGGTTAAAAAACAAAAAACAATTTTTTTTTCATTACAATAACTATACTTCTATGTACATACACACAGAAACACGTCTGACAAAGATTCAATATAAATTATAGGATCTAATATAAATTAAAATCCCTAGATATAAATCTGTCTAAAAAGTAAGCAAAAAGTATAGTCCACTTTCTTTTTAACAAGAGGCAAATGGCCAATGTATTTGAGATATATTTTATAAGAAATAAATATCAATTGAACTGCTTTTGAAAAACAGTGTTTGGAAAACATGGCAAGTGAGACTTTTTGCCCTTCACTTCAGTTCCTTAGGGTGTGGACCATAATTTGTACAGAGTTGAAGTTGGTTAAGCAAATAACAGTTGAAATTATAGACAACCATTAGGCAAGATAAGTTTCTTAGATAAAAAATATTCCCTACTTTGTTGTTTTTAAATCTTTGCAGATAAGGACAAATGGGTAGATGCAAATTTCTTGAAAATCTACTGTGTATATTTTATATAAAAATTACATGTAGTGTTCACACCAGGCTCTGAGCTAGGATTCACCACTCATTTTACTAGTGAGAAGATAATGACTTAGATTAGATAATTTACCAAAATTATCCAGCAAGCAAGTGGCAAAACCAAGTCATCCTCAGGTCTATGTGATTGTGAAGGCAGCATTCTTTCTCTTTGATCCTATTGTCTTACATTTAGACTAAATGACACTCAGTGAAGTGAAAGGAGCATGCACAGATTTCCAGTACAGGTCCCCAAGTAGGCTGTGAACACATGGGTGTGTATGTGGTACCCGGAGCAGCTGTAGTGCACTTAGTCTAGGGTAGAACAGGAAATAAGGGAAGAGAAGTCTGCTCAGACTGAAGGACGACTAGAGAATTGGTGAAATCTAAGGGGAAAAACAATTATCTATAGCCTAATTTATTCCAGAATCACGCCTGGTTTTGTATCTGTTTGTGTGTGTCATATCTAATGTTCACTGGGTGTTTGTGTGTGATTTGCCTTCCCCAGTGATTACACTCATTAACCTAAATGAGACTGAAGCCAAAGCCTAAGTCTTCAATTTTTATCAAGAGCTTCAGGGGTCACAGTGGTGGGATAAAGTTGGCTAGATGACTAAAACCTCAAGTAGGCCTCCTAACAAAAAATGAGATGTGGATGCCTGCGTTAGTGGAACAACAAGAACTTCCTTCTATGGAAATAGGGTATACCATTGAGTGCTGATGTGCACACCCTCTCCATGCCTGTAAAATAGTATAAATATATAATATATATATAAATATATAAATAGTGAAAAATAGTGTAAAAGGTTGGAATCCTATGGTCCTAGGGCCCTCTGCCCCGGTAGATTCTGCACTCCATGAAGACCACTGAATCTGATTTTGTAGCACAGACCACCCCTCTGTGAGGGAAAAAGAAGAGACCTGAGGGCTCCATTTGCTTGTATCCTTGACCATTATATTCTATGCATTATTTGTTTGCTGATTCAATACTAAACCAAATGTATTCCAAGTCATCCTTGCCTCCAATGCTTGGACCCAGACCAGCTTAGCAGTGTGGGCTAGTTCAGGCAAGATATTATAATTGTTGATAATTTTGATATTTTATAATTATCAAGGTCCTATAACATAATATTTTTCACAATATTCTCATGAGAAAGGAGATATTTTTATTTTTTCAGTTTCAAGGTATGGAAGCTGAGACCCAAAGCTGTTACATATTATTTCACAACTCGTCACTGATGATTCTGGAGTTAGAACTTACATCTCCTCACTCCTAGACTGTCTCACACACATACTTTATAAATAACACAGAATAATTGACTGACAACAAAGTTACATAGATACTGATTTTTTTTCAAATGGAAATTTTCTCCAATATTGGCAAATCTTTTGCAAAAAACCTCTTTAAAATTTGTAAAGTTATCACTTTGATGACTAAGGTGCACCTGACCCAAGCCGTGGTATTTCAAATTGCCTCACATGCATGCAAAGGCTGGACAATGAAAAAGGAAGACCAAGAAGAATTGATGCATTTGAATTATGGTGTTGATAAAGAATTTTAGACACACCATGGACCGCCACAAGAACATACTGCCAGATTTGAATGAGCAAATCTATCTTGGAGGAAGTACAGCCAAAATGCTTCTTAGAAGCAAGCATGACAATCCTTTGTCTCGCTTACTTTGGACATGTTGTCAGGAGGGACTAAGCCCTGGAGAAAGACATCATGCTAGGTAAGGTAGACGGTCAGCAAAAAAGAGGAAGATCCTTAACAAGATGGATTGACACATTGGCTATCATAATGGGCTCAAACATAGCAATGACCGGGCAACATTTCATTCTGTTATACATAATATCACTAACAGAGCAGATGGGATGGCACCTAACAACAACAACAACATTATGTTTCAGCATATTTCAAAACAAATGCAAAAGTAGATAAGATCTGACCAAAGGCGCAAAATCAGAGAAACTCATACAGATTTCTTTTCAAGTTTAGAAATGCAAGTAACCAGAGAACCATCTTGGAAGAGATTCTAAATAGAAAATTGGAAGACAAAGTTGATCTAATTAAGAAAGTGTGAATAAAATATCCAAAAAAAAAAAAAAAAAAAACACATGCTATGTAATAGTCTAGAAGTAAACAAAGAAAAGCTACTTCAGTGTTTAGAAATGAGAAAATCAAAATTATATGACAATCGACACCAAAACGTTCACCACTTTAACTCATAAAACAGATTTTTAGCCTATGATGGCTTGAGAGAGAGGTATGTCAAGGACCATGTGTAAGGACCTGGCACATAGTCAAACCTTAGTCACAACTTATTGAATGGAAGGATGGATGAAGGGGATTATTGCCACAGACACAGTTGAGAAAAAGGAATGGAAGATGCCTCCCCCAAATATAAATCATGTCCTGTGCCATTCAATAACTTATTTTTAAACTTTTATTTTTTATTTCCTACTTTTTCCTGTCTCATGGATCTATAAGTCTCACCCAGCGATGAAAGAGTGAAGAAATATCCACTTGGAGTGGAGGGATTCAGCATGCAATGGAACAGGGTTGGGAGAAGGCATTTGTAGAAAAAATACACTATTCGACCTGCAATAATAATAGCTGCTACTGTCTGTGTGCTAGAAGCTTTACTTCTATTAACTAATTTACTTCTCACAACACTAGAAGGTAAGTTTTCCTACCCCAACTTATCAAAATAAAAAGAGAGGTGTGTGATGTAGAAGACACAGCAGAGCTGAAATTCAATGCCCTCTGCTGTCCTCACTAAACCCCTCTTAGACCACAGTTCAGCTTCTTCATTTCTAGATGAGTAGTGAGAGGTGATATCACCAGTACCTGAAGGTAACAAAATAGTTTCGAACCCAGGGGCTCTGGATCCTTTTCTGATACTCTTTACATTATACCACAGCTGACCTCTGCTCTAAAAGTAGAAGATAAATAAAAAGCATGGCGTATATACAGATTTAGACAGCTATCTGGCCAACCTATTGGAAGCGATCCATATTTGTGCCCATTTCAAAGAAAGGTGATCCAACATAAAGTGGAAATTATTGAACAATATCATTAATACCACACACAAGTAACATTTTGCTGAAGACCATTCAAAAGTGGTTGCAGAAGTACATCGAAAGGGAACTGCCAGAAATTCAAGCCAGATTCAGAAGAGGATATGGAATGGGGGTGATTATTGCGGTTGTCAGATGGATCTTGGCTGAAAGCAGAGTATACCAGAAAAATGTTCACCTGTGTTTTATTGACTACGCAAAGGCATTCGACTGTGTGAATCGTAACAAACTATGGATAACATCGCAAAGAATGGGAATTCCAGAACACTTAATTGTGCTCATAAGGAACCTGTACGTAGACCAAGAGGCAGTAGTTTGAACAGAACGAGGGGATACTGCTTGGTTTCAAGTCAGGAAAGGTGTGCAGCAGGGTTGTATCCTTTTACAATATTTATTTGATCTGTATGTAGTGCAAATAATCCGAGAAGCTGGACTATACGGAAAAGAATTTGGCATCAGGGTTGGTGGAAGACTCATTAACAACCTGAGATATGCAGATGAGATGACACAAACTTGCTTGCCTGAAGTGAAGAGGACTTGAAACACTGATGAAGATCAAAGACCACAGCCTTCAGTATGGATTACACTTCAACATAAAACAAAAACCCTCACAACTGGCAAATAAACATCATGATAAATGAAAAAAATATTGAAGTTGTTAAGGATTTCATTTACTTGGATTCACAATCAATGCCCATGAAAGCAGCAGTCAAAAAATCAAATGACGTATTTCATTGGGCAAATCTGTGGCAAAAGACCTCGTTAAGTGTTAGAAAGCAAAGATGTCACTTTGAGGACTAAGTGCACCTGACCCAAGCCATTGTATTTTCAATTGCTTCATATGCATGTGAAAGCTAGACAATGAATAAGGAAGACCAAAGAATAATTGACATCTTTGAATTACGGTGTTGGCAAAGAATATTGAATATACTATGGACTGCCGGAAGAACAAACAAATCTGTCTTGGAAGAAGTAGGACCAGAATGCTCCTTAGAAGCAACAATGGTGAAACTTCGTCTCACATGTTTTGGACATGTTATCAGAAGGGACCAGTCCCTGGAGAAGGACATCATGCTTGGTAAAGTAGAGGGTCAGCGTAAAAGAGAAAGACCCTCAATGAGATGGGTTGACACGGCAGCTGCAACAATGGGCTCAAGCATGACAGTGATCGTGACAACGGCACAAGACCGGGCAGTGTTTCCTTCTGTTGTACATGAATCAAAACCAACTCGATGGCACCTAACAACAACAAGAAACTGCTGATTACATAAGTAAAGCACAAATGAGTTGCCGTTACAGAACCCTTGCCTCTAATATCACAGGATCAGAGGTAACTGCTGCTGTTCCCACAGAAATCCTGGTAGCGTCCAGTCCCAGGAAACTTGGCTAGAGGCTCTCTGCTCCTTGTAACATTTGACCTGGACCATTAGTTTCAGTCCATGTGCGTATCTGGAATTCTCTTTTTCTTTTTAATGTTAGGTGGCATGAAACATAGATATGGATTTGTAATTCTCAAATTGATCAAAATCACAAAGTGAACTGAATCAAATGTAATATTTGCTTCTGTTTCTACAACTAGTTATTACAGTAAATGTCCTCCAGAATTGTGCTTAACATACTCCATCTAGCACCTAAATCCATCCAGCACCTAAAATTCACTAACTTTTACAATATATTTTCCCACTTTGCATGATTCTAGCCTTTGCTGTTTTTCCACATACTTCCTGGTATAAATTTCACCTCAGAAGGATAGATATTGTGATTTACTCAGAAGAGAAAAACAGTTTCTTGATTAGTTCCTTAAATAATTTTGACAAATCTGCTGTCAAAATAAACTTTAAAAAAAATGATTTAGGATCTTGATTAGTTCCTTAAATAATTTTGACAAATCTGCTGTCAAAATAAACTTAAAACAAACAAACAAAAAAAATGAATTTGGAATACTGTTTTTGGGTCTTTCAGTTTAAAATGAAAACTGGCACATGCTTAGAAACACTAATTATAGACTTGATTTGCTGAATATTCCCTGAAAAGTAATAGAACATTCCTTCCTTTGAAATAACAAAATAATGGCATTAACAGTCCATGCTCTCAGTGAAAATCTAGGATAGAAAGAGAGTGGGAAGAAATTCCAAGGTGAATGCCAAAATGCCGAGATAAAATGCAAAGGATGATGATGGATCCTTATTTTTCAAAGATGAATTTTCCAGTTCTGCTGGAAAGCCAGGAGAGGAGTGAGTTTTACTGGTGAAATGCCATACTTTGCCACACCTAAGTATGGCTAAAAAGATCAGTTAGAAAAGTCCTAAATGGCAGTTATTCTTGAATGTCTGTTCTCAAATCTCATTAGTTACCACCTCAGAGTGAGGCCACTGCTTTTGGTTGCTAAAATAAAAGGTTTTTCTGATCCCAGATAACTTCTGAGAAATCTAAGACCCTTGGCACTCAAATACATGGCACTCATGGGAAATCAAATGTAGAACTGTCCTTGTCAGTAGGAAGAGTTGGAAGGCCCTTGCTGGCTTTGTAAAGATGGTAGAATTGATGCAATCAAGTCTACCTTCTTGTATGCCAGGAAATTTCACTTTTGGAATAATTTATGTCTTAAAAGTGCCCCTGGGCCTAACTTAAGCCAAATAGGTTTCATATCCTATCCTATGCTAACTCTGATTAGCAATTAATGGCTGCCTGTAGGATGCTTGCAGTCTCTGAGTGATGCAAACAGTTAAAATACTCAGCTGCTAACTGAAAGGTTGGAGGTTCTAGTCCACCCTGAGGTGCCTCAGAAGAAAGGTCTGGTAATCTACTTCTGAAAAATCAACCACTGAAAACCCTATGGAGCACAGTTCTACTCTGACACACATGGAGTCACCATAAGTAGGAATATACCCAACAGCAACTGGTTTTGTCTTTTTTTTTTTTTGAGGGGGTTCATAGGATGGTTTGAGGAAGGTTGTGAGAACAAGGTGAAGCTTACTATGAAACATCACTATAATTAAATAGCTATGTTTGGTAGTTGATGACAGGAACAACAGAGGAGTTGGAGATGAGCTTGGTGGAGGTGGGGGTGGGGAAGGGAGCAACGGCACATACAATGCTGATTGTCTGGCTCTGTTTTAAGTCATTATTAGTTGGCAATAGGAACGTCAGGAATGAAAGGTAAGGTGTTAAGATTAATTTTACTTAATAACATCCCCAGAGAAATGTATCTTTATATCTATGGTACTAATGCAAGCAGAGGGAAAAAGAGGAAGATCCTCAACAAGATGGATGACTCAGTGACAGCAACAATGGTCTCAAGTGTAACAGCGATAAGGAGGATGGTGCGGGATCAGGCAGTGTTACTTTCTGTAGTACATAGCGTCGTTGTGAGTCGGAACCGACTCCACAGCACCTAAAAACAGCAACAACAATGATAGCAGAAAATATTCCTCTAATAGACAATGATACAATCTTTGTACATTATATGGGAATACATGTTAGTTTAATAGAAATGTAGCTGAATACTCATTATAGGAAATATATTTTAATCACTCCTTGTGTTGAGAGAGGAGGGGTACTTCCTTTTGAAATATAATTAAATGAACAGTGAACCATAAGACTTGAGTTCCAGTCCAACCATGTGAATTTGGATGTTACTTGTATTTTTTTCAGCTGTTGCCCTAGAGTTAGCCATATTCTTGGTAGGCAAAAGATCAGCATTTGAGGCTATCCCAGGCAATATGTGTAACAAATGTTTTACCACTGTATCTGAAGTCTCCAGACAGTAATATCTTGTTTTGGA
This sequence comes from Dugong dugon, assembly GCA_030035585.1. NCBI lineage: Eukaryota > Metazoa > Chordata > Mammalia > Sirenia > Dugongidae > Dugong > Dugong dugon. The sequence continues at coordinate 52,635,606 of CM057465.1, forward strand.
TTGACTTGTCTCCCCCTGACCCCCACCCAGTCCTAACCCCTGTACCTGTAAATATGACCCTGTTTGGAAATAGAGGTTTTCTTTTGTTATGTTAATGATGTCATGCCAGAGTAGGGTGGGTCCTAAACCTAATCACTTCTAAGTGGTGTCTTATTTAAAAAAAAAAAAAAGAATACACATACACACACGGAATAGAGACACCATGTGAGGATCTTTCTACAAGCAAAGGAACACCATGGATTGTAGGCAGATACCAGAAGCTAGGAGAGAGGCCCACAGAGGGAAGCGACTTGGCTGAGACCCTGTTTTAGACTTCTAATCTCCAGAACTATAAGAAAATAAATTTCTGTTCTTTAAAGCCATCCACTTGTGGTATTTTTTTGTTATGGTAGCACAGGTAATTAAACATACTTATTTCTTAGCCATCCACTGCCTAACTGCTAAACAAATACCAGATATTTTTTATTATAGTAATAGTTAACATCCAGGCAATAATTTCTGTATTAGCTGGTTGTTGTAACAAAAGTAATTCAAAAGTGCAGGGGATGTTATAGGAAAATTCTATCTGTCATTTTCATAACCAGGGGTGAGTTGTCAAGCGTCAGGTGCAGCTGCCTTCATCTCTTGCCTTCAGAGGAGAACTGCCCCATAGGGTTTCTAAGGAGCTCCTGGTGGATTTGAACTGCCGACATTTTAGCAGCCGTATCACTTAACCACTGCACCACCAGGGCTCATCAGGCCACATAGTAACCAATTATTTTATAATAGTGAAACAAAAATGACCAACTTTGAAACTTGGAATAATATTCTCTGGTCTTCACTGTCCTCCTCTAGATCATCACATTCTACCAGTTTCATATTTAATGATCTATTATTTACAGAATCTAATTTTCTTACAAAATTTATGTCAGGATATTCTGACTGCAAGTTAACAGAAAATTCACCTGAAAATGCCTTAAATAGAAAGGGCAATTGATATCTGATTTGCCAAATGTCCCAGTACAAGGAAGCTCTAGGACTGATGAAGTGGTTTGAAGAAAGGTATTAAGGACTCCAGCTCTTTGTTTCTTTGTGCTCTGTCATTAATAACGTATCCCATCTGTTTCCCTCATTTTCCCAACATGGTTGCTACAATTGGTGCCCTGATGGCACAGTGGTTCAGAACTTGGCTGCTAACAAAAAGATTGGCAGTTCGAATCCACCAGCTGCTCCTTGGAAAGCCTATGGAGCTGCTGTACTCTGTACTATAGGGTCGCTATGCGTCAGAATCAACTCAATGGCAATGGGTTTGGTTTTTTGTTTGGGCAGATAGTATCCTATACAGTGGACCAAGAAGGAGCATTTCTAATAATGAACTGCTTTATAAAAGAAAGGAAATGTTTTGGAGAGGACCCTAGGAGACTTCCCCTCACATGCCTTTGTCCAGATTGGATTATATGATTATCCTCAAATCAATCACTGTCCAGCAATCACGGTATCGGATTGGGCTATTTATCAATATTTACCTCTGAGTCATATTAAAGAGGGACAGATTACCAATATACATTGAACCCTGCCAATAAGAAAGAAGAGTTGGCAAGCAACAACAGCAACAAAGTAAATTTATAAAGCACTCTTAAGAGAATTGAACTAACAGAATACTTCTTTGCTCTTACGGATCGTTAGCATCATAAAACACTCTCTTCAAAAAGGGCAATCCAGGAAGCCATATTTGGAAATAAAGGTGGTGAATTCTCAACTATAATATAACATGTACGTTTTAAAATTTTCTGACTAAAATTGCATATGGGAGGGACATTGCCTTAGACACCGTTTTCCTCTGATGCTGGGGTTGCAGACCAAGGATAAAGTTGCATCGCCATCTAGTGGTCAGATGATGATGTGACCAGATGCTCCATGTTTAGTGAGTAAGTCTCCATATGTTAGAGTTGAAGGGACACTAGGGGGGTCACCCTGTCTGTGTCCCTTATTTATAGACAAGAAAAATGAAGCAAGTTAAAAAGTGACCCAATTTTTATATTACAAACAGTTAATTTCAGAACTGTCATTCCATTATTCGCTATTTCCCTTAACCTATGGAGTCCCTGTGGCATAGTGGTAAAGAGCTTGGCTGCTAACCAAAAGGTCGGCAGTTTGAATCCACCAGCCGCTCCTTGGGAACTCTATGGGGCAGCTCTACGTTGTCTATAGGGACACTAAGAGTCTGAATGGTCTCAATGGCAATGGGTTTCAACTTTTTTACAATATAGGGTGTGTGACTGTAGCTGAATGTTTGCTTTTCTCTTGTAGCTAGATAACCTCCTCTCAACAACAGTCTTCTTAGTTTTAAAATGGGGATGATATGGATGTTGTAAGTATCAGTTCAGTGGTAGGGTATGTGAAAGGGCTTTACAAACAATACATTATTAAAAGGAATCAAAGTTAATCTAGATTTTTATTTTGTAAATTTTTGGTATGGAAACAGATGCCATTTCATTTGAAGTTGCGTTTGCAGTTGAAAACCATTCACTCCTCTCTTCATAGCTTACTTTCACACATAGGTATTGGGCGGCTGCTATGTGCCAGTCATCACTGTAGGCAGAGAGAACACAAAGATTAAGAAAATACAGACTTCACGCTTGAAGAAATCACAGCCTAATAATGAAGACGGATGTTAATAAGTGCAGTGTGATGTGATAACAGGTATTAAAGACCAGTAGCAAATTTAAGGCTGGCCCATAAAAAGAGAGTGTTCAGTTCTGCCAAGATGGGTTGGGGAGGGGTTTTAGGAACACAAAGATCTTCATATAGGAAAAAATAACTTGAGTTAAGTCTAAAATATTAGTGGCATGACAGGGAAATAGGCAAAGGTAGCTGAAAGGAGGAAATTCTAGACATGGAATGCTGAAACACTGAAAAAAATATTAAAAAGGACAATACCTACTGTCATGGAGTCAATTCTGACTCATGTAAACCCCATGTGTTACGTACAGCATAGAACTGTTCCATTGGCTTTTTTGGCTGTAATCTTTATGGAAGCAGATTGCCAGGCATTTCTTCCATGGTGCCAATGGATGGATTCGAACCACCAACTTTTAGGTTAGCATAACAGAATTTGATATTGCAGCTATAAAGACTAAGAACATTTTAAATTGTGGAATATCATTTAACCCAGTCAATGGAAAATAATAAAAATTGAATGAGTTCATGAAAACAAGGACAATTCATCCAGACTATTTGGCCCATTGATTTTTATATTGCATACTTGTCCTTTGGTTTGATATGCTAACAACTCTCAGAGTTTTATTCTATCTCCCTTTCATAATATCTAATATTTTTTAAAAATATATCTTAAAGGCCTAAAAGCCACACTTTCTTTTCCTTTTTTCAAATTCTTCCTAGTCTTCCTTACCACCCTCTGACATCCAGAGAATTGCTTTTAGACAGATTGACTGATGGGTATCTATCCACACAGCATTTATTCTTCATGGTTCCTTCTGGGCTATCTCAGGATAAGAACTGTTCAATCGCCCTGTACAATATATTAGTGAAAACAGTTCTGTCAACAAAGAGATTCCAGTCTATAGTGAAAGTCTAAAATTACATTCTTTCAGGGTGTGTTTCCTATGCATTTGAATGTCAAGGAGAACCAAAAATCTAAGCTTTCTAAGAAAATAACAAGGTAACAAAATAATGAGAAAGCAAGTAATTTCCTTAGAGCAACAAGGAATTTGCAAAATTCCTTTTAAAAAGCTGTCTGTGTTTTAAGAACTTGTTTCAACAGCCTGGTACTGGTACAACAACAGATACATAGACTAATGGAACAGAATTGAGAATCCAGACATAAATTCATCCACCTATGAGCAGCTGATATTTGACAAAGGCCCGAAGTCCATTAATTGGGGAAAAGACAGTCTCTTTAACAAATGGTGCTGGCATAACAGGATATCCATCTGCAAAAAACTGAAACAAGATCCATACCTCACACCATGCACAAAACTACTCAAAATGGGTCAAAGACTTAAATATAAAATCAAAAACAATAAAGATCATGGAAGAAAAAATAGGACAATGCTAGGAGCCCTAATACATGGCAAAAACACAACACGAACCATAAGTAACAATGCACAAGCACCAGAAGAGAGACTAGATAAATGGGATCTCGTAAAAATCAAACACTTATGCTCATCAAAAGACTTCACCAAAAGAGTCAAAAGACAACCTACAGACTGGGAAAAAATTTTTGGCTACAACAACTCTGATCAGCGTCTAATCTCTAAAATCTACAAGATACTGCAAAACATCAACAACAAAAGGACAAATAACCCAATTAAAAAATGGGCAAATGATATGAACAGGCACTTCGCCAAATAAGATATTCAGGCGGCTAACAGACACATGAAGACATTGTCACGATCATTAGCCATTAGAGAAATGCAGATCACAACTACAATGAGATATCATCTCACCCCAACAAGGCTAGCCTTAATCCATAAAACACAAAATAATAAATGCTGGAGAGGTTGTGGAGAGACTGGAACACTTATACACTGCTGGTGGGAATGTAAAATGGTACACCCACTTTGGAAATCGATTTGGTGCTTCCTTAAAAAGCTAGAAATAGAAGTACCATATAATCCAGCTATCCTGCTCCTTGGAATATAACCTAGAAAAATAAGAGCTGTCACACGAATAGACATATGCACACCCATGTTCACTGCAACACCATTCATGATAGCAAAAAGATGGAAACAACCTAGGTGCCCATCAACGGACGACTGAATAAACAAATTATGGTATATCCACGCAACGGAATACTATGCAACGATAAAGAACAACGATGAAGCTGTGAAACATAACATGGAGAAAGCTGGAGGTCATTATGCTGAGTGAATTTAGTCAGTCACAGAAGGACAAATATTGTATAAAACCACTATTATAAGAACTGAAGAAAAGGTTTAAATACAGAAGAAAACATTCTTTGATGGTTACGAGGGTGGGGAGGGAGGGTGAGTGTTATTTACTAACTAGATAGTAGATAGGAATTATCTTAAGTGAAGGGAAGGACAGCACACATTACAGGGGAAGTCAGCACAACTGGACTAAACCAAAGCTAAGAAGATTCCTGAATACAATTAAACACTTTGAGGGAAAGAGTAGCAGAGGTAGGGGTCTAGGGACCATGCTTTCAGGGGACATCTAAGTCAATTGGCATAACAAAGCTTATTAAGAAAATGTTCTGCATCCTACTTTTGTGAGTGGTGTCTGGGGTCTTAAAAGCTTGCAGCAGCCATCTAAGATGCATCAATTGGTCCCAACCACCTGGAGTAAAGGAGAATGAAGAACACCAAAGACACAAGGAAAGTAGTATCCAAGAGACAGAAAGGGCCACGTAAACCAGAAAATTCATCAGCCTGAGACGAGAAGAACTAGATAGTGCCCGGCTACCACCAATGACCGCCGTGACAGGGAACACAACAGAGTCCCTGATGAAGCAGGAGAAAGGTGGGGTGCAGAACTCAAATTCTAGTAAGAAGACCAGACTTAATGGTTTGACTGAGACTGGAGGAACCCTGGAAATCATGGCCCCTGGATTCTCTACCAGCCCAGAACTAAAAAAATTTCCGAGGCCCACTCTTCATACAGGGATTGGACTGGACTGTGGGACATAAAGTGATAGTTGTGAGGAGTGTGCGTCTTAGCTTAAGTAGATACAAGAGACTAAATGGGTAGCTTCTGTCCAGAGGTGAAATGGGAAGGCAGAGAAGGTTAGGAGCTGGTTGAATGGGCATGGGGAATAAGGAGTGGAAAGGAGGAGTATGCTGTGATAGTATGGGGAGAGTAATTAGAGTCACATAACAATGTATGTATAAATTTTTGTATTGGCAAAAAATTTAAAAAAAAGAACTTGTTTCAAGCCTCTCTCTTTTGTCATTTGCTCACCACAATACTATAATTTTTAAAACAATATTATCTTCTGCTTTTGTGTTTATGTTACTTCTGCCTTGAAGTGCATTCCTCTTCCTTGACTCTTATCTTCACTTTTTCAGTGCCAACTGTCATTCAAGATTAAGCCCAGAAATTGTATCCTGCTGAATTCTTTGGATGGAATATGTGCATGTTCTATCTGCTCCCTTGACACTTTGTGCTATCTCACTTTGACAGACTGATTAATAGCAGGCACGGCCCGAATTGTTTATGCCTCCCTGTTTCATGTCATTTGTAGTGAATGGTTGTACTCCTTCCCATCAAGAGGCTATTCTTTCATCCCTTGAATCTAGGTTAGCCTTGTGACTTGCTCTGACCAATAGAATGCAGCAGAATATTCATTTTCCTGTGCCAAGCTAGAACTCGGAAAGATTTCATTGCTTGAAACCAAGGACTTGTGCGATCCTAATAAAAGGATACCATTGCCCTAGTGGAAACCCTGGTGGTGTTGTGGTTAATAGCTATAGCTGCTAAACAAAAGGTTGGCAGTTCAAATCCACCAGGCACTCTTGGAAACTCTATGGAGCAGTTCTGCTCTAACCTATATGGTTGCTATGAGTCGGAATCGACTTGACAGCAACGGGTTTTCAGGTTTATTGCCCTGGTGGCACCAATTGTTAAGCACTCAGCTACTAACCAAAAGTTCAGCAGTTCAAACCCACCAGCTGCTCCATGGGAGAAAGACCTAGTGATCTGCTCCTGTAAAGATTACAGTCTAGGAAACCCTGTGGGGGTAGTTCTACTCAGTCACATGGGGTCACTATGAGTCTGAAACAACTCAATAGCCCACAACAACAATTAACTGCCCAGTCTCTCAATCTAGTAGCTTCAGTCATTTGCCATTATGGTGGCTCATAAGAAAGAAGACAAAACACAGATGTATTGAGACCTTGACACACGGAAGAATTTCACTGTCTAGGATCAGTACACTATACCCTAAGATTTAGTGACCTTAGGCAGTGTCTTTGAGATCAAGTGGTTACCAAGGCTGCTCTTGAGAAGTGGATATTATCGAATATGTATGCCCTATGAGGGCAAAACAAAAGCACATGAATGAGCTGCTTACATATACACGCTGTACTGTTCTCTCAGTCTAAAAGGGTGTCCCACATTATTTCTTTGACTCCTATCAGTTTTAATTAATTAATAGAAAATATTAGTGGGTAAATGAATTACTTCTTACTGTTAGTCCATTTAGGTAACGTAATTATTCTTGGCTGAACTCTAAAAGGACACAAGAAACAATACCTCAAGGTGCCAGCTGCCTTGGAATTGCATGCTTGAAATTGTCCCTTGGTGAGTGCCAATTCTATGAAAGCTCTGTGGAAAACATTGGACATATAATACCCCAACAAAGATAAATCATTTCATCTGGAGAAACATCAGTGATCATCCATGTACTTGTCCCCACAAATTATAGGGAACTAAATGCTTTCTTCTCACAATCAACACCCATGGAAGCAGCCGTCAAGAAATCAAAAGATGCATTGCATTGGGCAAATATGCTGCAAAAGACCTCTTTATAGTCTTAAAAAGCAAAGATGTCACCTTGAAGACTAAGGTGCGTCTGACCCAAGCCGTGATGTTTTCAATCTCCTCCTATGTATGTGAAATCTGGACGATGAATAAGGAAGCCTGAAGAAGAATTGATGCCTTTTAATTGTGGTGTTGGTGAAGAATATTGGATGTACCACGGATTGCCAAAAGAATGAACATGTCTGTCTTGGAAGAAGTATGACCAGAATGCTTCTTAGAAGCAAGGATGGTGAGACTATGTCTCACATGCTTTGGACATATTATCAGGAGGGATCAGTCTCTGGAAGACATCATGCTTGGTAAAGTAGAGGGTCAGCAAAAGAGAAGAAGACCCTCAAGGAGATGGATTGACACAGTGGCTGCAACAATGGGGTTAAGCCTAACAATGATTGTGAGGGTGGTGCAGGACCAGGCAGTGTTTCGTTCTGTTGTACACAGGGTGGCTATGAGTTGGAACCAACTCGATGGCACCTAACGACAACAACAAATGCTTTCTTTGGGTTTTGTGGCTCCTATATGAAGTTTCATTGACTTTTCTTAGTTATCAGAATAAGGCTGTGACATTCAGTACAAGGCAGAGAAAAACCAAAGTGCAAGTGGAACTCATTCTTGCTTCTCTACTCCTTCCCTGAAGCCCCTGTCTTATCCTTTATTGAATCCGCTACACTCATAAGATACTAACTTCAGTACAGAGGAGGAATCGAAGCACATCAAGAGCATTCACCATCTGGAAGTGCTCTGAAAGTCAGACACAGTACATTATTTGCAGGCTAACATTTCAGGCCTTAAAACTGACCATCACAGACAACTGTGTAGGGTGCTTTCAATTATGGACTAATAACAATTCATTTGCATGTATACATAAAAAAACACCAGTTGCTGTTAAGTTGACTCTGACTCATGACTACCCTATGTGTGTCAGAGTAGAACTATGATCCATATTATTTCAGTGAATCATTTTTTGGAAGCAGATTGCCAGGGCTTTCTTCTTAGGCACCTCTGGATGAACTGGAACCTCCAATTTGGTTAGCAATTGAGTACATTAACCATTTGCACCACCCAGGGACATCACATGTATACACACCAATGATTAATTAGATCCCAAGTGGCTATGATATACAGTCACAGTAGCAGCTTGTCACTCCAGTATCCAATATATACATTCAGGTGTACCTTCCTGCAAATGCCACATTCAAGAGAGTGAAATTATTCCTAGGGAGGAGGTCAGGGAAATCTGAGATTCCAAAGTAAATGTAGATATCTCTGAGGATGAAAACTAACTCTGTATAGTTCTGTAAGCAATAGCTTTGGATGCCTCACATCCAGAGCCCTAAAGGTAGTCCGCTGAGAGATACCACCCACACTACATAAGGCTACTTGCCATCACCTCAATGTCGGTAGCTTGAAGCAGAAGTTGGAAATAATACTTGCTTACAAAGAAAGAAGTTTAATTCTTTCCCGTGTAAAACAAATCCAGAGATACAAAGCCCAGGGCTGCTATGGTATCTTCATGAAGTCTTCTGCCTTTTGTTTTACCATTTTTGCATGTGGTTTCTACCCTCAGGGTCACCTCGTAGTCCAAAATGGCTATTGAAACTCAGGCATCACATGCACATTCCAATAGAAGAAAGGAGGAAGAACAGAAGGGAAGATTGGATTTTCCCTAACTGTGTGTCTTTTTTTAAAGCTTCCTTGAAAGTGCTAACCAAAATCCTCTGCTAATATTACTGGCTGGAACTTAGCCACAGGTCTATGCCTAGCTGAAAGAGATGCTGGGAAATGTAGTCTTTTAGCTTTTATCTGTCAAATTAGTTTAGGGTTCTACTACTAAGAATAAAGTAGAGAATGGATATTTAGAGGACAACTAGCCAAATCTGTTCTACTAAGTTAGAGATATTAGAAAAAGAGGAGTCATGATGGGCTGACACTGAGCTAATAGAAGCAAAAGACTCCCAGGTAAAGGGCAGAGGACTCAGATTAGGCATTTAGGGTCTACACTTTTGACTGCAGACTGGAGCAATTCAGAAGTTATTAGTGGTAGAATGACATATTAAGAAGTTCAGTTTTTAGGACAAGAAAAGTAGAAAAGGACTGAGCTGTATTGTAAATACCACTTCCTAATTTAAGTAATCTGGCCAGGAAGAGTGCTTTAAGATGAATCTGGAGCAAGAAGTTTGGGTTCAAAAAGGCAGAAGCTAACAATCATTTCTACATACTAGATCTTTGCCTCTGCATTCAGTAGAAGATTTTCAATGACTTGGAATCTATTAAGTGCAGCAAAACTGGAATTAGCTGTGAATACTTCTCTAATTCTTGGAACCAGAGAACTGGTAACTTGTTCTTAGGTGCTGCTGAGTTGGTTCCAACTCATAGCAATTGCACATACAGCAGAACGAAACACTGCCCGGTCCTGTGCCATCCTCGCAATCAGTGCTATGTTTGAGCCCATTATTGCAGCCACTGTGTCAATTCACCTTGTTGAGTGTCTTCCTCTTTTTCACTGACCCGCTAATTTCCAAGGACTGGTCCCTCCTAATAACATGTCCAAAGTATGTGAGACATAGTCTCACCATCCTCACTTCTAGGGAGCATTCTGGCTGTACTCCTTCCAAGACAGATTTGTTCATTCTTCCGGCAGTCCATGGTATATTCAATATTCTTCACCAACATCATAAGTCAAATGCACTAATTCTTCTTTATTCTTGCCTATTGTCCAGCTTTTGTATGCATATGAGACAATTGAAAATACCATGGCTTGGGTCAGGAGCACATTATTCCTCAAAGTGACGCTTTTGCTTTTTAACACTTTAGAGAAGTCTTTTGCAGACAATTTGTTCAACGTAGTACGCCCTTTGATTTCTTGACTGCTGCTTATATGGGTGTTGACTGTGCATTCGAGTAAAATGAAATCCTTGACAACTTCAATATTTTCTCTATTTATCATGCTGATGTTTATTTGTCCAGTTGTGAAGATTTTTGTTTTCTTTATGTTGAGGTGTAATCCATACTGAAGGCTGTGGTATTTGATCTTCATCAGTAAGCGCTTCAAGTCCTCCTCACTTTCAGCAAGCAAGGTTGTGTCATCTGCATATTGCAGTTGGTTAATGAGTCTTCCTCCAATCCTGATGTCATGTTCTTCTTCATATCATCCAGATTTTTGGACAATTTGCTCATTATACCGATTGAATAAGTATCATGAAAGCATACAATCCTGATGCACACCTTTCTTGACTTTAAACCACGCAGTATCTTTCTGGTATTCTCTGCTTTCAGCCAGGATCTATCTGACATCAGCAATGATATACCTCGTTCTACGTTCTCTTCTGAATCTGGCTTGAATTTCTGGCAGTTCTCTGTCAAAGTACTCCTGCAAGTGCTTTTGAATGATCTTCAGCAAAATTTGACTTGTGGGAAATATTTATGATATTGTTCGGTAATCTCCACATTCTCTTGCATCACCTTTCTTTGGAATGGGTACAGATATGGATCTCTTCCAGTTGGTTGGACAGGTCTTCCAAATTTCTTGGCACAGACAATGAGCGTTTCCAGTGCTACACCCATTTGTTGAAACATCTCAATCGGTATTCTGTCAATTCCTGGAGCCTTGTTTTTCACGAATGCGTTCAGTACAGGTTGGACCTCTTCCTTCAGTACCGTTGGTTCTTTTTTTTTTTTTTTTTAATATTTTGTTGTACTTCAGGTGAAGGCTTACAGAACAAATAGTTTCTCATGAAACAGTAGTACACATGTTGTTTTATGACATTGGTTAACAACACCACAACATATTAACCCTCTAACTTCTCAACCTTTTTTTTTTTTTTTTTTGGTGAAAATACACATAGCCAAAGATACACCATTTCAAAAATTTCTACATACACAGTTCAGTGACATTGACTATGCTCTTCCAATTGTGCTGTTATTCTCACCTAAGATGAAGGCTTACAGAACAAAATAGTTTCTCATTTAACAGTTACTACAAATGTTGCCCTATGACAATGGTTAACAATCTCACAACACACCAATAACATCCTTACTCAACCTTGTGTTCCCTATCACCAGCTTCCTTGTCCCATTCTGCCTTCTGGCCCTTGTCACTGGACTCCTGTACCTCGTTAGTCTCATTTGGTTTTATGGGGCTGTCCACTCCCAGGCTGAACCGTGAACTTCAGAGGTAACTTCACCACTGAGCTAAAAGGGTGCCTGGGGGCCATACTCTCGAGGTTTCTCCAGTCTCCTTTAGGCCAGTAAATCTGGTCTTTTTCTCATGAGTTAGAATTATGCTCTATATCCTTCTCCAGCTCTGTCTAGAACCCTCTGTTGTGATCCTGGTCAGAGCAGTCAGTGGTGGTAGCCGGGCACCATCTAGCTGTACTGGACTCAGTCCGGTGGAGGCCTTGGTAGCTGTGGACAATTAGTCCTTTGGACTAATCTTTTCCTTGTATCCTGTTCTCTTCATTCTCCCTTGCTCCCGAAGGGATGAGACCAGTGGAGTATCTTAGATGGCCGCTCACAGGCTTTGAAGACCCCAGACACTACTCACCAAGGTAGAATGTAGAGCATTGCCTTTATAAGCTGTGTCATGCCAATTGAGCTAGATGTTCCCTGAGACCATGGTCCCCACAGCCCTCTGCCCAGTAATTCAGTCCCTCAGGGAGTTTGGATGTGTCTATGGGGCTTCCATGACCTTTCCTTGTACAGGTTGTGCTAGTTTCCCTTGTATTGTGTACTGTCTCACCCTTCACCCAAGATACCACTTATCTATTGCCTACTTAGTATTTCCTCCCCACCCCTCCCATCCCTGGTAACGAACAAAGGTTGTTACATTTTGTGTGTGAACTTTTTCATGGGTTTTTACAATAGAGGTCTCATACAATATTTGTCCTTTTGTGATTGACTTATTTCACTCAGCATAATGTCCTCCAGTTTCATCCATGTTATGAGATGCTTCACAGATTCATTGTTGTTCTTTCTCGTTGCATAGAACTCCATTGTGTGTATGTACCATAGTTTGTTTATCCATTCATCTGTTGATGGGCATCTAGGTTGTTTCCGTCTTTTTGCTATTGTGAACAATGCTGCCATAAACATAGGTGTGCATATGTCTATTTGAGTGACGACTCTTATTTCTCTAGGATATATTCCTAGGAGTGGGATTGCTGGATCGAATGGTATGTCTATTTCTAGCTTTCTGAGGAAGCGTCATATCATTTTCCAAAATGGTTGTATCATTTTGCATTCCCACCAGAAGTGCATATGAGTTCCCATCTCCCCCTAGCCCCTCCAACATTTGTTATTTCCAGTGTTTTTGATTCGTGCCAGTAATGCCGGGGTGAGATGGTATCTCATTGTGGTTTTAATTTGCATTTCTCTAGTGGCTAGTGAGCGCGAGCATTTCCTCATGTGTCTGTTGGCCATTTGAATGTCTTCTTTGGTGAAGTGTCTGTTCATTTCCTTTGCCCATTTTTTAAAAGGATTATTTGTCTTTTTGTTGTAGAGGTGTTGGATTTTCTTGTAGGTTATGGAGATTAGACCTTTGTCTGACTTGTACTGTCCAAAAATTTTTTCCCAGTCTGTAGGTTCTCTTTTAACTCTTTTGGTGAAGCCTTTTGAAGAGCATAGGTGTTTGATTTTAGTACCATTGGTTCTTGAGCATATACTACATCCTGAAATGATTGAACATCGACCAATTATTTTTGGTACAGTGATTTTGTGTATTCCTTCTATCTTTTGATGCTTCCTGCTTCATTTAATATTTTCCATGTAGAATCCTTCAATATTGCAACTTGAGGCTCAAATTTTTTCTTCATTTCTGTCAGCTTGAGAAATGCCAAGCACGTTCTTCCCTTTTGGTTTTCTAACTCCAGTTCTTTGCACATGTCATTATAATAACTTTACTTTGTCTTCTTTAGCCACCCTTTGAAATCTTCTGTTCGGCTCTTTAACTTCATCTTTTCTTTCTTTTGCTTTAGCTACTTGACTTTCAAGGGCAACTTTCAGAGTCTCTTCTGACATTCATTTTGCTCTTTTCTTTCTTTTCTGTCTCTTTAATGACCTCTTGCTTTCTTCATGTATGATGTCCCAGATGTCATTCCACAACTCCTCTGGTCTTAAATTATTAGCGTTCAATGCGTCAAATCTACTCTTGACACCTTAAAATTCAGGTGGGATATACTCAAGGTCGTACTTTGGCTCTCAGGACTTATTCTAATTTTCTTGAACTTCAACTTCAACTTGCATATGAGCAATTTATGGTCTGTTCCACAGTTTCCCCTGGTCTTCTGAATGATGATATTGAGTTTTTCCATCATCTCTTTTCACAGATGCAGTCAATATGATTCCTGTGTATTCCAGCTGGCAAGGTCCACGTGTACAATCACTGTTTATGTTGTTGAAAAAAGGTATTTGTAACGAAGAAGCCCCTGGTATTGCAAAATTCTGTCATGTGACTCCACCATCATTTCTATCACCAAGGCCATATTTTCCAACTACCAATCCTTCGTTTCACATCTTTCACATTCCAATTGTCGGTAATAATCAATGCATCTTGATTGCATGTTTGATCAATATCAGACTGCAGAAGTTGGTAAAAATCTCCAATTTCTTCTTTTCTGGGATTAGCGGTTTGTGCATAAATTTGAATAATAGTTGTGTCAACTAGTCTTCCTTATAGGCGTATGGATATTATCCTATCACTGACAGCATTGTAGTTTAGGATAAATCTTGAAATGGTCTTTTTGATGATGAACGTGACACCATTTGTCTTCAATTTGTCATTCCCGGAATAGTAGACCGTATGATTATCTAATTCAAAATGGCCAATATCAGTCCATTTCAGCTTACTAATGCCTATGATATTGATCTTTATGCATTCCATTTCATTTTTGATGACTTTCAATTTTCCTAGATTCATACTTCATACATTACACGTTCCAATTATTAACAGATGTTTGCAGTTGTTTCTTCTCATTTTGAGTCACACTACATCAGCAAATGAAGGACCGAAAAGCTTGACTCCATCCACATCATTAAAGTTGACTCTACTTTGAGGAGGCAGCTCTTCCCCAGTCATATTTTGAGTGCCTTCCAACCTGAGGGGTTCATCTTCTGGCACTCTATTAGACAATGTTATGCTGGTGTTCATAAGGTTTTCACTCACCAGTTTTTTCAGAAGTAGACTGCCACGTTCTTTTTCCTAGTCTGTGTGAGTCTGGAAGCTCCACTGAAACCTGTCTACTATGGGTGACCCTGCTGGCATTTGAAATACTGGTGACAAAGCTTCTAGTATCAGAGCAACATGCAAGCCACCACAGCATGAGAAACTGACAGACATATGATGTGATATTAATGATATTTTTGATAATTTCTCCATTCGGTTGGATCATGATTTTCTGGAATGGGAACATATACGGAACTCTTCCAGCCAGTTGGCCAGGTAGCAGGCTTCCAAATTTCTTGGCATGGACAAGTGAGTGCTTCCAGCATTGCATCCATTTGTTGAAACATCTCACTTGGTAGCCTGTCAATTCCTGGAGCCTTGCTTTTTGCCAATGCCTTCAGTGCATCTTAGACTTCTTCTTGGACTTGTAGTGATGTACTAAATCAGCTGTTAAAAGCAAATTTTGCTAAACATGTGGGCACCTTCCCTTTAATAGAAACCCAGAAGAGCCAGTACTCGGCTCTCCTAGTATATTCCTGTAATGACACCTGGAATGATGCCACTGGATTTTATTCTTCTTTTTTATCATTCAGGAAGAACCTGGTATGCCACTGAACTCTGCTTGAAGGTAGGGGGAAGAGCAGAACTGTGTGGGTGGGAACATTTTACAGTGTGTAGTTTCCTTTCAGAATGCATTATAGGAGTTCTGGAAAAATGGTGCTCTAGGTAGAAGCACCATGCCGTCCCTCCACAGCAAAGATCTGAAAAGCTAAGCCCAACAGGGAATACAACAATCCTGAAACCCTAAAACATCAAATGAAGAGATAAAGAAGTCAGCCAACCACCAAATGAAGAGAGAAAACTGACAGAGAACGGAGAGCAAGGAGAGATTCATGCAGAGGTCCCCTACAAGCTAATGCAGGGTGGTCCGCCATCTTGGACTCCTATCGGAGACCAGCAAACAGGGGGTACAAGAAAGCAGCCTCACGGAGCATCCAGCAGGAGACAAAACAACCGGTAATTTACGATATACACTTTCCCACCCCCAAACCTTCTTCACCCCGACTCGGCCTCCTCTGCTTCCTGTGGCACCAATCTCTTGACCAGGAATCACCAGCTGCTTGGATTCCACACACCCAAACAGGCCAGCTCTGTGAGTTCCATTTATTGGCTGCTGGTGTTGCTTTTTTCCGTGTCTTTTGGTTTCTTCCTCGCCTCTCACCACCTCCCCCTCCTTTCGCTCAAATAGGTGGCTCCTTGCGCCATCTTTGCTTCTTCCTGAAGGGCCGTGGAGCTCCGTTCGAGTATGGAGCTGCTTCCCGGTCTGGGCTGCCGCACTGGTGGGATCTCAGGGCTTTTGTTCGTTTGTTTGTTTTCTTTTCCTTTTCTTGAGTTGGGAGCCCTTTCTGGCCAGGCGGTACTGCATTGCAAGGAGACTTCCCTCTTGACTTGCACAGATGTGCAGAGGGACCCTGAGGGCATTTCTTTTCACATTTTTTTTCTGTTTTTTTGGTGGCATTTCTTCTTCTTCTTTTTCTTTTTTTAATTTGTTTTGTTTTCTTTTCCCTTTTTTCCCCTTTAGTCTTTCTTCATTGCTCAGTTTCTCGTCTCTCTATATCTTCCTTCTCTTTCTCTTCCCTGAATACCTGGCATGTATACCTCTATGCCTTCTAGCCAGGCTGTACTGCAACACCTGAGAGTGACTTCGCCAGACCTCATAGCTGCACCGGTGGGATCACTGGGAACTTTGCAGTTCTTTAACCTTTCTAATTTGTATTTATTCATTATTTTCTTTTTTTCCTCTTCCTCTTTCTGTTTTTCTCCATTTCATACTCTCTCATCTCTCCAACAGCAAGCCCCCTAGCATTCTTTTTTGATTGTTTGTATGTTTTTGGCCCCTATTCCTCTCTCCGCTCTCCCATACCCATCTTAGCTCCACACATAACAGTCTCCCCGCTGCATCCTGCCTACCTGCACTGTGTGCTTGATATCACGCCACCAAGCAGCACAGGCATGGCCTACTGGAACCTGCCCTGCACTGATTACCGACCCACCCTGATGGCTATAGTAAGTGCCACAAACAACCCATCCCAGTAACTCCTCTTCAGCTAGATCTGCCCTGCCGTGCCATATCTGAGTGACTGACCCTGCCAGTTGGAGAAGGAGCTGAAAAGTATAGTGCCCACAGACAAGAAAACAACAAAGAACACACAGTCTGCCTGTTCAGACATAGTCAAACTTTTTTTTAAGAAAGGGACAAAACAAACAAATCTACAATCAATAAATGAGAAAAATAACTACTGAATGCCCTGAAGACAGCAGACAATATCAAAACATTTACAAAAACAGAACAGAATGGTTACAGTAGGCATCCAAAATAAAAAGCCAGATGACTCTCCCCTGGAGGAAAATGCACTAGAACTACCCGATACGGAATTCAAATCTCTAATACTCAGAATTCTCCAAGAGGTGAGGCAAAAAGCTGACAAATATGAGGAAAATATAGACAAATTCCGGGAAAATACAGGCCAAAAATTGGAAGAATTCAGGAAAATAATGCAGGAACAAAATGCCGAAATAAATTCACAACTAGATATTATACAAAGACAACAATTAGAAATCCAAAAGATAAACAACAAGATTTCAGAAATGGTCAGTATCATGGAAGGTCTGAGAAGCATATTTGAAACTGTGGAAGACAGGATCTCTGGAACAGAAGACAAACACTTGGATACAAATCTGTTTCAGGAAAACTCAGAAAAAAGAACAAAGAAAAATGAAGAGAGCCTGAGAGTGGGACACAATTAAAAGCAAAAATTTATGAGTGATTGGAATTCCAGAACAGGGGGAGAACACAGAAAACACAGAGAGGATCATTGAGAAACTGCTGACAGAAAACTTCCCCAATATCATGAAAGATGAAAAGCTGGCCATCCAAGAAGCTCAACGAACCCCATATACGAGAGATGCCAAAAGAAAATCACCAAAGCATATCATAATCACACTCGCCAAAACCAAAGACAAACAAAGAATCCTGAGAGAAGCTCGTGAAAAACAAGAAGTCACCTACAGAGGAGAAACAATAAGACTAAGCTCAGATTATTCGGCAGAAACCATGCAGGCAAGAAGGCACTGGGATGACATATATAAAATCTTGAAAGAAAAGAATTGTCAGCCAAGAATAATATATCCTGCAAAACTCTCGTTCAAATTTGATGGTGAAATTAGGTCATTTCCAGATAAACAGAAATTAAGGGAATATGTAAAAGTCAAACCAAACTTAGAAGAATTATTAAAGGGAGTTCTTCAATCTGAGGACAAACAGCTTCAGCTCACAGGCAGAATCTAGGATGCAGGATCGTGCCAGCCAGATACCAATCTATGAAATGAAATCTCAAGGACTATCCAAAACCAAAAGTAATACAACAGGGAATCAGAGTAGTTAATCAGTAAATGAGAACAACATCAAAACAATAAAAGAGGGAATAAACGGCATAGATATAGAACCTTCTAATGGAGAGGAAGGCAAGGCGATACCAAGTAATGGTAGACTGCTTCAAACTTAGAAAGATAAGGGTAAAATTCATGGTAACCACAAAGAAAGTTAACAAACATACTCTTAAAAAAAAGAGGAAAAGCATAAATTCTCAGCAAAAACAAAACCTACAAAAACAAAATAAATGAAAAAAAAAAATCCACAAACAATAGTAACTCAGCACAAGTGAGTAAGAAGAACAAAGAAAACTTCAGCACCACAAAAAAAAGCACTACAAAATGACAGCAACAAACTCACATCTATCAATAATTACATTGAATGTAAATGGACTCAATGCACCCATAAAGAGATGGAGAGTGACAGAATGGATAAGAAAATAGGACCCATCTATATGCTGTCTACAAGAGACACACCTTAGAAACAAAGATGTGAATTTCTTAAAAGTCAAAGGTTGGAAAAAAAATATCAAGCTAACAACTGCCAAAAAACTCAGGAGCGGTAATTCTAAATCTCAGATAAAATAGACTTTAAAACAAGATCTACCATAAAACACAAAGAAGGACACTATATAATGATTAAGGGGATGATCCATCATGAAGACATAACCATAATAAACATGTACGCACCCAATGACAGGGCTCCGAAATACATAAAACAAACTCTAACAACATGGAAAAGAGAAACTGACAGTTCCACAATAATAGTAGGAGACTTCAACACACCTCCCTCAGTAAAGGACAGAACAACTAAGAAGAAACTCAGCAAAGATACAGAAGACCTAAGGACCTAAGGGGCACAATCAGCCAAACTGACCTCATAGACATATACAGAACACTCCATCCAACCGCTGCAAAGTACACATTCTTTTCCAAAGCACATGGAACGTTCTCCAGAATAGACCACATCTCAGGCCACAGAGCAATCCTCAACAAAATCCAAAATGCTGAGGTAATTCAATGTATCTTCTCTGACCACAATGCCATCAAGGTAGAAATTACCAATAGAAGGAGCAAGGAAAAAAAATCAACTACATGGAAACTGAATAATACCCTGCTTACACGTCACTGGGTAATAGAAGAAATCAGAGATGTAATCAAAAAATTCCTAGAAGCAAATGAGAATGAAAACACATCATACCAAACCTTTTGGGACACAGCAAAGGCAGTCCTCAGAGGACAATTTATAGCAATAGATGCACATATCAAAAAAGAAGGAAGGTACAAAATCAAAACATTAACTACAGAACTCAAAAAAATAGAACGAGAACAGCAAAAAAAAAAAAAGCCCACAAGCATCAGAAGAAAGGAAATACTAAAGATCAGAGCAGAAATCAATGAAAAAGAGAACAGAAAAACAATAGAAAAAAATCAACAAAACCAAAAGTTGGTTCTTTGAAAGAATCAACAAAATCGACAAACCACTGGTTAGACTGACAAAAGAAAAACAGGAGAGACACAAATAGCCCAAATAAGAAATGAAATGGGGGACATTACAACAGACCCAACCAAAATAAAAAGAATTATAACAGAATATTATGAAAAACTATACTCCAACAAATTTGAAAATGTAGAGGAAATGGATAAAATTCTAGAAACACATGGCCTATCCAAACTACAACAAAGTGATGTTGAAAATTTGAACACACCCATAACGAGAGAAGAGATTGAAAAGGTAATCAAAAAACTCCCAACCAAAAATCCCCTGGCCCAGATTGCTTCAATGGATAATTCTACAAAAAGTTTACAGAAGAGCTTGTACCAGTACTACTCAAGCTATTTCAGAGCATAGAAGAGGAAGCAACACTTCCAAATTCATTCTATGAAGTCAGCATAACACTGACACCAAAACCAGGAAAAGGTGTCAAAAAAAAGAAAATTACAGACCAATACCTCTCATGAATATAGATGCAAAAATTCTGAACAAAATTCTAGCCAATAGAATTCAGCATCATATAAAAATAATAATGCACCACGACCAAGTAGGATTCATACCAGGTATGCAAGGACGGTTCAACATTAGAAAATCAATCAATGCAATCCACCACATAAATAAAAGGAAAGAAAAGAATCACATGATCCCCTCAAATGACGAGGAAAAGGCATTTGACAAAGTCCAACACCCATTCCTGATAAAAACTCTCAATAAAATAGGTAGAGAAGTGAAATTTCTCAACATAATAAAGGGCATGTATGCAAAACAAATGTCCAACATCATTCTTAACGGAGAGAGGCTGAAAACATTCCCCTTGAAAACAAGAACAAGAGAAGGATGCCCTTTATCACCACTCCTATTTAACATTGTGCTGGAAGTTCTAGCTAGAGCAATAAGGCAAGAAAAAGAATTAAGGTCATCCAAATTGGTAATGAAGAAGTTAAACTGTCCCTGTTTGCAGATGGTATGATACTATATACAGAAAACCCTAAAGACGCCATAAGAAATCTACTGGAACTAATAGAAAGATTCAGCAGAGTAGCAGGATACAAGATGAACATTCAAAAATCAGTTGGATTCCTATACACCAATAAGGAGAACAATGAAAATGAAATCAGGAAAACAATACCATATATAATAGCCCTTAAAAAGATAAAATACTTAGGAGTAAATCTGACCAGTGATGTAAAAGACCTATACAAAGAAAACCATGAAACATTACTGCATGAAACCCAAAGGGATATACATAAATGGATACACTTACCATACTTATGGAGAGACAGACTCAACATTGTGAAAATGACAATTCTACCTAAAGCAATTTACAAATACAACACAATCTCGATGAAATACCAACAACATTCTTCAAAGAGATGGAAAAACTAATCAATAACTTTATATGGAAAGGGAAGAAGCGCCAAATAAGTAAAGCACTACTGAATAAGAAGAATAAAGTTGGAGGACTCACACTACCTGACTTCAGAACCTACTATACAGCTACAGTAGTCAAAACAGCCCGGTACTGGTACAACGACAGATACATTGACCAATGGAACACGATTGAGAACCCAGATGTAAATCCATCCACCTGCCTTCACCTGATCTTCGACAAGGGCCCAAAGTCCATCAAACGGGGAAAAGACAGTCTTTTTAACAAATGGTGCTGGCAAAGCTGGATATACATCTGCAAAAAAATGAAACAGGACCCATACCTCACACCGTAAACAAAAACTATTTCAAACTGGATCAAAGACCTGCATATAAAGCCTAACACTATAAAGTTCATAGAAGAAAAAATAGGATCAACACTTTAGGACTTCATACATGGCATTAACAGGATATAAACTATAACCATCAACACACAAAACCCAATAGATAAGCTAGATAACTAGGATCTTCTAAAACTCAAACACCTATGCTCTTCAAAAGACTTCACCAAAAGAGTAAAAAGAGAACCTACAGATTGGGAAAAAATTTTTGGACAGTACAAGTCAGACAAAGGTCTAATCTCCATAATCTACAAGAAAATACAACACCCCTCCAAAAAAAGACAAATAATCCTATTAAAAAATGGGCAAAGGAAATGAACAGACACCTCACCAAAGAAGACATTCAAATGGCCAATGAAACATGAGGAAATGCTCACGATCACTAGCCATTAGAGAAATGCAAATTAAAGCACAATGAGATACCATCTCACCCCGGCATTACTGGCACGAATCAAAAACACTGGAAATAACAAATGTTGGAGGGGCTGCGGGGAGATGGGAACTCTTATTCACTGCCAGTGGGAAAGCAAAATGATACAACCATTTTGGAAAATGATATGACGCTTCCTCAGAAAGCTAGAAATAGACATACCATTCGATCCAGCAATCCCACTCCTAGGAATATATCCTAGAGAAATAAGAGTCGTCACTCGAATAGACATATGCACACCTATGTTCATGGCAGCATTGTTCACAATAGCAAGACGATGGAAACAACCTAGATGCCCATCAACAGATGAATGGATAAACAAACTATGGTACATACACACAATGGAGTACTATGCAACGAGAAAGAACAACAATGAATCTGTGAAGCATCTCATAACATGGATGAAACTGGAGGACATTATGCTGAGTGAAATAAGTCAATCACAAAAGGACAAATATTGTATGAGACCTCTATTGTAAAAACCCATGAAAAAGTTCACACACAAAATGTAACAACCTTTGTTCGTTACCAGGGATGGGAGGGGTGGGGAGGAAATACTAAGTAGGCAATAGATAAGTGGTATCTTGGGTGAAGGGTGAGACAGTACACAATACAGGGGAAACTAGCACAACTTGTACTAGGAAAGGTCATGGAAGCCCCACAGACACATTCAAACTCCCTGAGGGACTGAATTGCTGGGCAGAGGTAAGTGGGGACCATGGTCTCAGGGAACATCTAGCTCAATTGGCATGACACAGCTTATAAAGACAATGTTATACATTCTACCTTGGTGAGTAGTGTCTGGGGTCTTCAAAGCCTGTGAGCGGCCATCTAAGATACTCCACTGGTCCCATCCCTTCGGGAGCAAGGGAGAATGAAGGGAACAAGATATGAGGAAAAGATTAGTCCAGAGGACTAATTGTCCACAGCTACCAAGGCCTCCACCGGACTGAGTCCAGTACAGCTAGATGGTGCCTGGCTACCACCACTGACTGCTCTGACCAGGATCACAACAGAGGGTTCTGGACAGAGCTGGAGAAGGATGTAGAACATAATTCTAACTCAAAAAAAAAAAAAAAAAAAAAAAGGACCAGATTTACTGGCCTAAAGGAGACTGGAGAAACCCCGAGAGTATGGCCTCCAGACTCCCTTTTAGCTCAGTGGTGAATTTATCTCTGAGGTTCACCGTTCAGCCTGGGAATGGACAGCCCCATAAAACCAAATGAGACTAACGAGGTACAGGAGTCCAGTGACAAGGGCCAGAAGGCAGAAGGGGACAAGGAAGCTGGTGATAGGGAACCCAAGGTTGAGTAAGGATATTGTTGATGTGTTGTGAGATTGTTAACCATTGTCATAGGGCAACATTTGTAGTAACTGTTAAATGAGAAATTATTTTGTTCTGTAAGCCTTCATCTTAAGTGAGAATAACAACACAATTGGAAGAGCGCAGTCAATGTCACTGAACTGTGCATGTAGAAATTTTTGAAATGGTGTATCTTTGGCTATGTGTATTTTCACCAAAAAAAAAAAAACAAAAGATTGAGAAGTTAGAGAGTTGACATGTTGTGGAGTTGTTAACCAATGTCATAAAACAATACGTTTACTTCTTTTTCATGAGAAACTATTTGTTCTGTAAGCCTTCACCTGAAGTACAATTAAAAAAAAAAAGAATGCATTATAGATTAGAACAATGACAAAAAAAAGAGTAGCTACTGAGGCTTCTTATGTACAAGCAAACACTTAATGGGATTTGTTTCCTTGCTTTGAAGGTTTAGGATCATGGTTTCATGGCACATCCCAGTTAATTGGCCTAATACATTGTTTAGTTCCTCTGTTCTACCTCCTAGTTTGTTAAGCAGTGCCTGGAGTCTTAAAAGCTTGCAAGGGGCTGTCCTAGGCACAACAATTGGTCTCCATTACCCTGGAGAAACAGAGGAAGGAGGGCAATAAGGAATAGGAGGAAGATATGAAATGTGTGGCTAATTGCCTCCATGAACAACTGCCACCTTTGCCATGAGACCAGAAGAATTGGATGGTGCCCAGCTATCATTACTGAACATTCTGATCAAGGATTCCATACAGGAATCCTGATCAAAAGGGGTAAAATGCAGGACAGGATATAAAATTTCATATTTTAATGGACTCCAGACTTTCTGGAGCCACAAAGGCTGGATGAAACGCTGAAACTATTGCCTAAAATAATCTTTAAACCTTCAGCCTTCTAGATTAAACTTCCTAAATATCCCCTGAAGTCTTCTTAAAACCAAACAATAGCTTAACTTAACTACAACTATCTATATAGAATCAAACTGACAACAACTCAAAAGATTAGATAGGAACCTTAGGGATCAGTGAGTTTATGTTAATGGAAGAGGAACAACTCTGAAAAGGAAAGGGAGAATGGTTGCACAACTCGAAGAATATAATCTATGTCACTGAATTGTACATATGAAACTGTTGGATTGGTGTATGTATTGCTGTGTATATTCTCAACAACAACAACAAAGAAAGCAAGCTTAAAAAAAGAGCACATCATAGAAATATACCGCTTAGTGCAATGCAGGCCATGATAGGCAATGCTGTGATGTCAAGATAAAGCATAAGCAACTGCAAAAAGGGGACAGAGTATTGGTCTACACTGAAGACCTCTGAGTTAAAGAGAAAGAGCTGCTGGCAGGAACCCCACCTATATCTAGAATGTAATGGGAGACTCAAGGTGCAGGAAGAAAATAGTTCTGATCAAGTTAAGGAAATACATTGGAAGAGGGTTGGATTTTTAAGGCAGATTTAGGGGGAAAAAAATAACTACTCCTATTGAGAGAGCTGAACAAGGACATCAGAAGCTTCTCAGGTAGAACATGCGAGCTACTTACCCTAATGCACCACAGAAATAGCAAACTGAGTAAAGTGCGGAGACGGGGATGTGATCTGTGGTCCAGACCTCAAACTTAGTTGTAGAACCTGTCATCTGCAAGGCACAGGCAGTGATGAGTAGGATCGCAAAGTGAGGAAAACCAATCTTGGGAATAGGAATAGACCAAAGTAAGTAAGTAGGTACCCTCAAAGAGACCAATTTAGGTTCACTTACTTGACCATTGGATAACTTGGAGGAAACATTCCTTACACTGTCTTGTGTTGCTTTGAGGGGGAGAGTTACTGTCCTGGAGAAACAGATTCAAGACCCTTTTACCACCTTCTAGGATTGCAAACATGTAGAGAACTACATATTCTTTTACAGGGGTCAAAGTTTTACCAGAAGATTGGAGAAATAATACATGTATTTTTTATTTGTTTGTTTCTCTCTAAGTAAATTACTTTCATGCAATACCTTCCCATCCTTTCCCCACAGAGTTGTGCTCAATGCCTACTGAGGGAAACTTGACAAGCAGAAAATAGAGAAAAAATGAGATGTCTTCTTTAGGCTAAATTTCAAAGCCCTAGCCTTTGGGAGGACAGACAGGACTCCTGTTATGGACAGAATATTGAGCAGAAATATCAGGATTCATGATGGTTTTCTTCCCTTGGTTAAAAAAAAAAAAAAATCCGCACAGATAGAAGAGGAAGGAAGGCAAAGAGAGTAGAGATAAGAAAACAAAACAAAACAAAAAACCCATTGCTGTGGAGTTGATTCCGACTCATGGTGACACTATAGGACAGAGTAGAACTGTCCCATAGGGTTTACAAGGAGCAGCTGGTGGATTTGAACTGCTGGCCTTTTGGTTAGCAGCCGATCTCTTAACCACTGTGCCACCAGGGCTCTGGAAAAAGATGTGTGATGATATCGGGGCTCTGTTTGTGAGAACAAATAGGAAGAGGCCACATAGACAAGAAGAGTGCCATGGAAAAGATTCACTCATTAAAGACATAGATTGTTTTCTGATGATCTGCTTATGAAAGGTTACAGCTTTGAAAACCCTATGGATCAGTTCCACTTTGCACACATGGGCTCACAATTAGTTGGGATCAACTCCACGGCAACTGGTAGGAGAACTAAGTCAGCCTGGGACCAACTGCCCAGCCTCAGCCTCAGCAGGGACCATACACAAAGATTGCTCTGATCTACTAGCTTGTGTTGCCCTTTGCAAGAGCTAGATACAGATGGAGAACTTCTATGCCATGACATTAGTAAAAATATCCACATTGGATGATGGGCAAGGCTGTACAGTGTCTCCCCTCTTATCTCCCTTCTGCTCCAGTCTCATTTGGCCCCATACTGTTTTCTTTTCTCTCTTCTCTGACTGCATTTCTCTCCACTACAACAGAGCATTGGCACACACTGTCCCTGCTGTCTAGAAAATTCTTCTCCTCTACTTTGACACCCCTCTTGCCACTCTCTCCTCCAAACACATACACGGTTAAATCCTATTCATCTTTCAGATCTCACCTGAAGTATTACATTCCTCAGGTAAACCTTTTCTGAACCCACAAGAGAAGTCAGATCTTCTGCATATGCATGCATACTTGAAACAGTTTTCTTTCTGACAAAAGTATATTCCAGCTTGTAATTATACACATATTATTATTAACGCGATTATCGGATTGATGTCTCTCTGCCTACTTGACTCTAAACACAGAGGGCCAGGATCATGTCTTTTTGCCAGCGATTGTATAATCGGCACTCAACATAAGCGTGGCAAATAATAGGTGCTCAGTAAATATTTTATGAATGAATATATGATTCCTCATCAAATACTCAATGGGTAATATATATGCGTGTGTGTTAATATACAGTAAAACCTGCAAAAGGGGGAAACTGTGTAAGGCGGAAATCTGTCAGAGAAGGTAAACTAAAATATTTTCCACTAAAACGAGCAATAGAAAAGTGGTAAGACTGCACCCTGTCAAAAGCAGAAAACTTGGGAAACTCAGAAAAATAAGGCAGTCCCTTTGAATTCAGGCTCTCCCAGGTTTCACTGTATGTATCTAAAATGTATGTAAACTAACACAGGTTAATACATAAATATATGTTAAATGAATTTGCGAATGAATGTATTTAAAATGCCGTATGTGAGGCAGAATGAACATGGATTTTACCATCAGACAGGTTAGGATTTTACTACACTTCTTCAACTTACTGGCTGGCTGGCTGAGTTTAGGCAACTTACTTTTACCTTCCTGAGCCTCGGTTTCCTCGCTTGAGGAGGAGGATAACAACTCTGTACTTGTTTTTTTAAGGTTAAATGAAATAACATATGAAAACTTACTAGCTCAGTGCCTAGTACATGGTAAGCTCTCTTTATGAATGGAAGCTATTGACATGATTGAATTTGTATATCATATGTATTTAATCAAGATACACAGCTTACTTTAGTTGAGTTCCACACAAGGACAGTGATGGATTCATCAGATGCAATCGACAATCGGTTGCAGAATAAACGTATGAATAAATTTATTTTTAAGACGACTTAAAGTCTTTGTTGTTAGGAACAAAGTATTTTTCTAAGAAAAGTAGTCTCGAACAATACAAAATCCTGCCACTAGGTGTCGATAAATATTCATTATAGAAACAAGTCCTGAGATCCCTGGATTCTGACTTCGATATTACATTTTCTTTTAAGAGTGACATTGGGTGCTTCAATTATTTATATACAAAGTGATGTGCTCAATCAGCTATTCAAAAGTATCTAACTTTCTAGGAGTATAATATCAAATAGATCAAATTTTCACATTCTTTCTTTTTCTTTTTTTAATACTGAGGAACAAAGAACAAGGTCTTTAATTCTCATGATAACTTTATAAGGCATGCACACAAATAAACAAGGAAACTAAGTGAACTTCCCACAATAGCTCATCTGCCTTCAGCTTGCACCAACCAAAATAACTGTTTAAAGGCCGTTTGACTCCTTTCTCATAGTGCTTCAAACTGCTTGAATTTTCCCCCGAAAGGATTTACTGTCTTTTCCACCTCAAGAACTTACCCAGAACTTATACCAAGAAGTTTTTTCTATAACTTATATCCCCACCTACCCCATCCAATCCCCTGGCCATCTGGGCAAAGACCTATTTCTCCTTTGTGTCTCTACTTAGAACCTTCCTCGCAAATTTTGTATTTTACTCACCCCTTACTAGATATAGGTTTCCCATTATATACACTCATAGCACCCCAAAGTTTTTTTTAATATAATGTACTATAAGTGTAATTATTTACATGCATAATTCATTGTTTAATGCCTATGACCCACCTCTAGGATATAAATTTCACTATGGGCAGGAATTATGTCTGTTTGATTGAAAGACAGAAGACAGAACCTCAATACCTGCAACCATACCTGATGCTTAGTATGCAGTAGTTGGCTGTCTTTATATTATTACCATTAATATCAGCATCATTATTATTTCCTGGCATAACTACAGTGTCTGCCACAAAGTGGTCCTGTAAATATTTAATTAAATAAGTACATTTAATACCAGCAGCTGAAAAGATTGGTCTTTATTTTTAGTTTGGTTTTATGTGGTTTTGTTTTAGCAGCTACTCTCTGGTTAGCATGATAGCCCACCAGGCTATCCCTGGTCACATATTTGCACCACCAAAGAGAGGAGGAGTCCATACAGTCAACTGTGCTTTATAATAGCAATTTAATCTCGTCTCAGATTTAACCAACTGGGCATTTGGTGGCTTACTAACTGTATAACCTGTGCCAGTGTATTTAGGCAGGAGTCCTCCTGTGCCATATTCAACACTGCTCTTAGTCCCAGGCACCTGGGGCTCCAGACCTGGCCTGCTCTGCTTTTTTGTCAGCCACACTGATCTCTGTAGATGAGGAATCTGTGGGTCAAGGGTATATGGTCATCTGTAACCCATGCCCTCCGTCTTTCGAGACTTCTTTCCAGTTACTCAGAACCTTGAACTATCCTGCCATAATGACTCTAAACTTGCTTCTGGGGTTTGCATATGCCCCCTCCTCCCCACATATACACTCATAGCAACCCAACATGGACAATTAATAAGGAAGACCAAAGAAAAATTGATGTCTTTGAACTATGGTGTTGGCAAAGAATATTGATTACACTATGGATGGCCAGAAGAATGAACAAATCTGTCTTGGAAGAAGTACAGCCAGAATGCTCCTTAGAAGCAAGGATGGCAAGACTTTGTCTCATGTACTTTGGACCTGTTATCAGGAGGGACCAGTCCCTGGAGAAGGACATCATAGTTGGTAAAGTGGATGGTCAGTGAAAAGGAGGAAGACCCTCAACAAGATGGACTGACACAGTGGCTGCAACAAAAGGCTCAAACATGGCATCGATTGTGAGGATGGTGCAGGATCAGGCAATGTTTGGTTCTGTTGTATATAGGGTCATTATGAGTTGGAACCAACTCAAGGGCACCTAACAAAAACAACTTCCCCACATCCATTCTGCTGAGGACACCCCAGACCCAAGAGATGTCAGGAGATTCCTCATGGTATGAGACAGAAGCATATTTGGAAAAAAAAGGGAAGCAGGCCATTTGATCCCTCAGCCCTGGCCTCCGTAGTATAGGTAGGTCTGGATGTCTTTGTGTACTTTATTTCTAATGTTTCACCTAACAAATTATACTAAAATCTATAGAAAAGTTCCCAAGACACTGTCCCTGGAAGTCTTATGCTTCTATGGAGTTATAATTATTGATCATATATGATGATGTCTGGAGCCAGGTATAAATGAAGTCGAATACCAATGCTACCACCACTCTTTGTTTGCCTTTGAACAAGTGACTTAACCTTTCTGAGCTACAGTTTCACCACCTGAAAAATAGGATTTGGAGGAAATTAAATAATATGATGTACTCATGACAGAATATTGAGTGTGATATTTCCTGTTTGTAGGACGCAAAGTTCAGGAAAAAGAGGTATCATGTATACCACATTCAATAGAGACATCAACCAAGTATTCATCAACTTGGCCAGATACCTCCCACAGGGCTTATAAAGAGACAGTTGACCTCTTCTGCTACTCCGCTACTAGGGAATAAAGAACAAAGTCTTAGTTTAACCTTTCCGGTTAAGTGACTGCAGCACTCTCTCTGAGTCTGTATCAGCAGAATTCTGGCAAGGGTAATAAGAGTAATGAGGAATGCAAGAAGAAGTAAAATACAGCAATTGAAAAATGCATACACAGCAGAAAAGCAGTAAGAGAAACATTGGCAATGAAATATGGAAAATAATAGATCTGGTATTATTAATGAATCATAAAGTAAATGTCAGCAGTATATAATGTTTAAATTTAAAATAGAATTCTTTCAAGCTATCATACCTATGAAGTAAGCCTTTATTTTAATCATGCTGGGTACATGAACTAAGAGAAATGTGGGCCCATTATTAGTTCATGACATTAAGAGAATCTAGAGAAAAGGTGAAGAGATCATCAACCAACTGAGGAATGACAGGTAAAAAAGACCCAAGTAACAAGATTCAATGAAGGAGGAGAAAAAGATGTATAAAAACAATCTCCTTTTCTTCAAAAATCTAAAATGATGATTTTTCATGGGACTGCATCACAGTCATTAAAGAAGACAACATTGGAGGAATTGAATTCATAGCATAATAGGATTTGGGTCAATAATAACATAATTATTAACCAGAAGCAATCTCTGAACATCTAAAATAACTGTTACCACTATACTTTTCTGGCACTTTCTGTGAAGCAATTGTTAAAGTTCATGGCGAACTATCTTGTTAGCAAAATGAATTGGTTAGAAAAATCTTCTCATTAGAAGCAGTTTATCCAAAATAGGTAAGTAGGTAAACCAGAAAGCTTCTATAGAATAAGATGCCTAATTCTAGTGGAAAGATTTCAGCTTTGAGTTCAAATCTTGGCTCTTCCTACCAGCTGCACAATTTTAGGTGAGTCACTTAAACTTTCTGGGTCTAAGTTTCCTGCATAAGAGAAAGAGGGATCACAATCTCTCCCTAACAGATTTGCTGGGAGGGTTAAAAGTGATTCCACACTCCAAGGTCTAGTTTGAGTCTTGCACAGTGTAAATACTTCATCTATGTCTGTAATGCTTCCCCAAGTGTTTTTGAACTTCTGTCCTATAAATAAAATGCAAAGTAGCACAAGGCCAATTACAGAACAAATAATAATTCCTACAATGTTAATATATTTTTATATTTAAGAAGATCAAATTTCTAATTCTTGTTGTTGTTAGGTGCCCTCAAGTCCATTCTGACACATAGTGACCCTGTGCACAACAAAACGAAAAACTGCCTGGTCCTGCACCATCCCCATAATCATTGCTGTGTTTGAGCCCATTGTTGCAGCCACTGTGTCAGTCCATCTTGCTGAGGGTCTTACTCTTTTTTGTTGACCCTCTACCTTACCAAGCATGATGTCCTTCTCCAGGAACTGCTTCCTCCTAATAACATGTCCAAAACACGTGAGACAAAGTCTCGTCATCTTCACTTCCAAGGAGCATTCTGGCTGTTCTTCTTCCAAGACAGATTTGTTCGTTCTACTGGCAGTCCATGGTATATTCAATATTCTTTACCAACACCACAATTCAAGGGCATCAATTCTTCTTTGGTCTTCCTTATTCATTGTCCATCTTTTGCATGCATATGAGGGGATTGAAAACATCATGGCTTCGGTCAGACACACCTTTGTCCTCAAAGTGACATCTTTGCTTTTAACACTTTAAAGAGGTCTTTTGCAGCAGATTTGCCCAATTGTTTGATTTCTTGACTGCTGCTTCCATGGCTGTTCATTGTGGATCCAAGTAAAATGAAATCCTTGACAACTTCATTCTTTTCTCCGTTTATCATGAGGATTTTTGTGTTCTTTATGTTGAGGTGTAATCCATACTGAAGGCTGTGGTCTTTGATCTTCATCAGTAAGTGCTTCAAGTCCTCTTCACTTTCAGCAAGCAAGGTTGTGGCATCTGCATGTCGCAGGTTGTTAGTGAGTCTTCCTTCAATGCTAATGCTATGTTGTTCATATAGTCCAGTATCTCAGATTATTTGCTCAGTATACAGATTGAATAAGTATGGTGAAAGGATACAACCCTGACACACACCTTTCCTGACTTCAAACCACGCAGTATCCCCTTGATCGGAGTTCGAACGTCTGTCTGTTGTCTATGTACAGACTCTGCAAAAGCACAACTAAGGGTTCTGGAATTCCCATTTTTCTCAGTGTTATCCATAATTTGTTATGATCCACACAGTAAAATTCCTTTACACAGTCAACAGAACACAGGTAAACATCTTTCTGGTATTCTCTGCTTTTAGCCAAGATCCATCTGACATCAGCAATGATATCCTTCATTCCACATTCTCTTCTGAAACTGGCTTAAATTTCTGGCAGTTCCCTATCCATGTACTGTGGCAACCATCTTTGAATTATCTTCAGCAAAATTTTACTTGCGTGTGATACTAATGATATTGTTCAATAATTTCACATTCTGTTGGATCACCTTTCTTTGAAATGGGTTGGCCAGGTAGCTGTCTTCCAATTTTCTTGGCATAGATGAGTGAATACCTCCAGTGCTGCATCTGTTTGTTGAAACATCTCAATTGGTATTCCTTCAATTTCTAGAGCCTTGTTTTTCAGCAATGCCTTCATTATAGCTTGAACTTGTCCTTCTATACCATCAGCTCTTGATCATATATGCCTCCTGAAATAGTTGAATGTCAACCAATTATTTTTGGTACAGTGACTCTGTGTATTCCTTTCATCTTCTTTTGATACTTCCTGCATCGTTCGATATTTTGCCCACAGAATCCTCAAAATTTTTCTTCAGTTCTTGCAGCTTGAGAAATGCTGAGCATGTTCTTCTCTTTTGGTTTTCTAACTCCAGGTCTTTGCAAAATTCATTACAACACTTTACTTTGTCTTTCTGAGCTGCCCTTTGAAATCTTCTGCTCAGCTCTTTTACTTCACCATTTCTTCCATTTGCTGTAGCTATAAATTTCTATAATTTTACTTACATATTCAGAAAAATTAACTAAAAAAGTCAAGTTATTGATTTTTTTGGTGTTACAAATAAGACTAGGACTGAAATCTAGGTCCACCCAGTTAGGCAAAAGCAGGCTTTCCTTTAATTTTATTAATGAATAGTTAAAAAGAAGAAAAATAGCTTTAACATAAATATTCTATTAAACCATAAAGTAGTTACTTTTATTTATCCCAAGAGTTCATAAAAAAGGATTCTGCTTCTCTCAGTAAATGGTGGTGATTTTGCCACACCCTGATCCACTGTGCCAGCTGTGGCACAAGCCCCTAATTGCTGAGATGATAATTGCTCACAGTTCACAGCTGCCCCCTTCTCTGGGGAATTACCCTCTTCCTGCGATGCTGCCTGGCCCAAGAGAAGTTATGACCACCCCATCCCAAACTTTTCCAACACACGGCTAATTGCAGACCAGATATAAAAATGACAGTGCACTTGCCTCACTGTGGGACCCACCCTGAGGTACAATTGATGCTCCATAGCTCCCCATGGGTTCAGGCTGAAACTAGTCTCGGGTTTAGACCACGTCTTTGCTTAGTTCCTTCCTCAGCCCTGTCCTGCTTCCTTCACCCCCTGCTCTTGAGAGCTCTCCCTCCATAAAAGCAAATCCACTAGAATCCCTGTCTCAGGTACTACTTCTAGGAAATGCAAACTAAGACACTTGAGAAAGAAGATTTCATCATTAAATTCAGTTTTGGAAAAACAAATAAACAACAAAAACAAATAATGAATATTAGCATTCAGTTGTAATGAAAAAGGGAAAGCTTTGAAAACTTAGAGTTCTAAAACACCTATTTCTTGTCATTTGAAATTAGACAAATTGAGAGAAAATATGAATAGGATGCTAAAAAAAATTCTGTAGATAACTGATCAATAATGACATAGAAGGGGAATTTGCCATGTAAGATAGCATATTAGATTATTCAATGCTATTAAAGTTTATACTTTATCTTTTTTTTCCCCCTCTAAGGGCTTTAAGCACATTCATGTTTCTCAAGTTTGTAGTGAGCTACAGAGCAATGGTGACCTCAAGTGGCCAGTGAGGCAACTTTTGGTCAAAATTCACAAATAAAAGTCAGATTGGTAATACAGGCTTTTCATTTTTTAGAGCATCAGTGGTTTCCACATTGGTGTTAGCCTCTGTTGGTATACTGTATAAGATTAGAAATCAGATTTCCTATTTTCTTACAAGACTAAAACCAACTATTTCTTAGAACACCATCTAAAAGTCTCCAAGAATAACAGATTGTTCCAAAGAAGCATGGGATTTCAAAACTCCAAAGCATGGGAGCATTAAAAATAGGAATTAAGGTCTTAAGATGTTAAATTATATGGTTTCCAGTTTCAATAATGTTTTGTCTTTAAGTGAAAAGATGTTTTTGAAACACTACCCTACAACTAAACATTAAAAATCGCTCATTGTTAAATACTTTCCTCACATACTGTGTCATGTTTGTCTATTTTAACAAGGAAAGACAGAGTATTTTGCAATCGCAACCTATTATAAGATGCATCAGCAAATTTATTTGACACATTCAGAAACAGAGATCTGTATAGATAAGTTTTGAAGTTGCTAGGGAACCTGAAAGTCATATTTAGGAAGACTCTCCAATCCAGAACTCAGGGGACAGTGCAGGGATGAATAACAACTTTAATCCTAACCGATAACAGTGAGTTTAATCAATAATAATGAAGGGCACTTCAGATCTTAGGACACTAGCCAAAAGCAGAGTGACCAAACATCCCTGTTTACCCTGGAGAATCCCAGTCATTCTTCTTTAACATGCTCAACAAAGCTCAGATAATCTAAACCAATGGAGGGAAAACTAGCAAAGGATAAGATATATTGATTAACCCTAAATCGTATTTATCTTTTGAAGACTCTTCTTCCTTCTCTGGTTTTAGATAATTGATGATGACCACATATAGCTGTTTTAAGGTTATCAGGGGTGAAAAAAGTTCATCTAAGCTGAAATTAATGGGTTATTCCTTTTTTTTTAAATTACATTCTTACTTCTTCAATGAAGAAAGACTGTATTAATTAATTCCTTACTGTTGAAAAAGGTTGTGGTAGAAGAAAGTCTGTTACAAACTAAAGAAATTTGTATGATTTTCTTGTAGAAGGTATTTGATCAGTTGATTGTCTTCAGACTCAGGATTTTCACCAGACAAATATTGTTTATTTTCTTAGAAGGCTTTGGCAGGTTTCCTATCCTTAGGAAATGAGTTGGAAAACAGCAGTGAGAGTTCAAAGAAATGGCTCGAGGTTATCATACGATTTATGAAATGATTATTTCCATCATTTATCAAAGCACTGAGTTGTTCCTGTGGAATTACAATCTGAGTATATAAATAGGACAGGGAAACTGCTGGTTATCATATTCATCATAGGAAACAACTCTGAAAGGTCCATAACAAAAATATATGAGTCTTAAAAGCTATGTAAGATCGTTATAGTAAGGAGAATGATCTTGGCTGAGTATTGCTTGAGATTGACATTTTGTTGCTAGAAAGGTTACTGCTGAATATTATTTCACTCACAGTGTTATAATCACTAAAAAAAAGTCAGCTATAGTTTGTGTTGACTATTAAGAAAATGACGTATGGTATAGGAGAAAGTTTGATGAATGTATAATATTGGATACTGGGAAGCACAACTTTGTTTTCCTTTAATTTATGCTCAGTGTTACACTAAATTCGGGCATCATTTGTCACTCTAAATTTTCTTGATTTCCCCTCATTTCTCAGTTCCTCTCACTGTCAACAACTGAGAGTCAAGAGCAGTGGGTCTCATTCAGATTGTGCCTCTGTCCTGTTACCTGAGCTTGGGAATGTTATGGAACCTCTGTAAGTACTTAGTTTTCCTGTCACTTAAATGAGAATCATAGACCAGGAACCCTAACAGAAATAAAGAAACAAAATAAAATAGAATTCTCTATGTTGCTCTCAGATAGTCTCATTCAGGAAATTTTGGTAGGCTTGGGAATATTTTTTTTTTTTTTTTTTTAAGAGAGCTGTTAGATGATTTTAATCATGATCCAGGTCGGAGCACATCTGAACAAGATTAGATGATCTCTGAGGATTTTTACAGACTTAAGAATATGAAATCTATTCTATGGCAATAAAAAATTTTGATGTAAAAGAATTTACTCATCTCAAGTTTGTCAGTTCTTCAAAACGCAACTTCTGAATCATTCTGCATTCCTTGGAAACATTAAATGCCCATTCAGCTTGATGGGGATGGAGAAATGAGAGAACAGAACCCCCCAAAGCTAAACAAAATCAATTAAATTTGATTTTTAGGATTGCACATGCCAATAGGCTGAATAAACTTGTTCAATTACACTGTCATATAATATATATCAATCAGGGCCCCATCAGAATATAGATGGTATACTTAAATAGTATAATTGAGGCAAGTTTAATAAAAGGACTGTTTGCTAAAATGTGGACAGGATTAAAGGAAACCAACAAGAGATGGTCCAGTATCATGGGATTATCATCAGTGAAGAACTATTACCATCCTAGGTCTGAAGTGGCAAGGAAGGAGCCATTACCAGAATCTAAGATAACTGGGGTTGCCCAGTTAGGGCTGTGGTTTTTGGTGGAGGGACAGAGCCAACCTGCAGTCGCCTGGCAGGGCAAGAGGGGACTGAGTCTTTGGCCTCAATTTTTTTTCTTCCAATCGTGTGTTGGTGCCTAGTGCCTCCCATTGACTGATTCCAAACAAGAGACGGAAGGCAAAGATGATTCAGCACTTACATAAAGTCAATCTTCTGGGGCACAGAGCAAGATACAAAGGCATTTTGAGGGACAAATGGTGATTAATCAGCACTTAGCTCTTCTCCAATGGTTTCAAAGCTCTATGACTTGAACATCATTATCTTCTTAAAATGCTATTATTTTCTTTATTCACCAGAAACCTCCTCTTTAGCTGCATAACCCAGCTCAAATTTCTGTGAAGCTATCCTTGCAACTTGCCCACAAACACTAGCAAATCTTTCTGTGTGCTACTTAAGAACCAACTTTTATAATTGCTCTTTTCACATCATGTTGTAGGCCCACATCTACATTAGTATTGAATCTTCCATATCTTGAATAATCCATGGCAAAGTGTCCTTGAGGTTTTTGGTTGAATCAAATGAGGGATATGATAGAACCAGGGGTTTGAACCAGTTCTGCCCATTTCAGTTATGGCCGACTAAGCGAAACCAAAAGGACCTGAATTTTTAAATGTGAGTGAAGCGTCATGATAAGAGGAATGGGAAAAATTACAGGTTGAGGCCTTGATAGAAACTTAATCCTCCTCTTAGGAAACAAGGGCAGGCATGCAGTGCATAGCAACAAAATCTCTTGACAGGCAGAGTCTGAAGCAGCAGTGCCCTGCTCAAAGATGGCAGCCAACTGTGCTGCTTCCAACGTGCGTTGCTGTCCACAGCTCTGGCAATAATCCAGTCTCCCGCATCAGACTCCTGAAAGGACTCACTATGTCCCTTCCGAGTCTCCCATTTCAGGGCTTCGACTTGTAATTTTTCCCATTCCGTTTATCGTTCTGCTTCACCTAAATTTAAAAAATTTGGGTCTGTTCTGATTTCACTTCATCAGCCATGACTGAACAAGGCAGAACCGGTTCGAAGTCCTGGATAGAACAGCCTGTCCCTATATCTATTTTTCACGAGACCTATAATAACATTTATGGCTGGTTTGCCCCGTATCTTCCTGTCGAAATGCCCACTTGGGAAATCACATACCATAAGAACATTGTTTAGTAAGCACAGAAAACCAGATGAGCTTTGTGGAACAGCCTTACTGACTAGTGCTTCCAACTCTGATATCCTGATGCACCCATCTCCACTATACAGGTGGGCCAATCAAAGAAAGCTGAATCACCATGCCAGGTAATTATAGCTCCTTCTTCACTTCTGGCCCACTGTCTTTTTATAATCTCCATACCACTGAATCATCTGAAACATGATAATTCTATATAAATGGAACACTGCTTCCTTTCTGTATACCACATTTCCCATCATGTTTTCCTATGGATATATTCTGGCCACTTGTGCTTATCTTAGAGAGTCACCTACTAGCTAACATAGATAAATAATTTTTTAGAAAGGGTTATTTTTACCAAATATATGTTTTTGTGGATTCCTTCAAGCATTAATTTCGGATACTTTCAAATAGCTTTATTCACAAATTACTATTAAATGAGCTCTTTTATGTAAAGACATTCATGTAATGGGTGATTTACAGAAACCTCTCCATAAAAAAGTGACCATTATTATATTTGGTGCTGCTAACAATAGCTTACATTTGTGAAGAATTATTTTATGGTGCTTTGATACATATTATCTCATTTATCCCTGTAAAGTTATTGTTGTTGTTGTGTGCCATCAAGTTGAACTCACAATGACCCTACAGGACAGAGCAGAATTGCCCCATAGTGTTTCCTAAGCTGAAATCTTTACAGGAACAGATTGCCAGGACTTTTTTCCCTGCAGAATGGCTGGTGAATTCAAACTGCAACCTTTTGTTTAGTAGCTGAGCCCTTAACCATTGTGCCACCAAACCAAACCCATTGTTGTATCAATTCTGAATCATAGCAACCCTACTGGACAGAATAGTACTGCCCCATAGGGTTTTCACGGCTTTAAATCTTTGCTGAAGCAGACTACTACATCTTTCTCTCACAGAGTGGCTTGTGGGTCCCAACCGTTGACCTTTCAGTTAGCAGCTGAGTGCTTTAATCACTGCACCACCAGGGCTTCTTTATTGTTGAGAAAATTGAGACTCAGAGTGGTTACCTGAGTTTCTCAAATAATATCACACAAGGGGAGAGCGGCTGCTTTTGGAGTATCTGATGCATGCTTAAAAAGTTTTGAGAATCACTAATCTACAATAAAAGACATAAGTGTCTTAGAGAAGTTTACAGGGAGCACAGTCTGCAAGCCCACCCTCACTTCTGACACCAATTGCAAGTTCATGTGGTTCCCCAAACCACCCTTAGTTTCAATAATTAATTAGAAGTACTCACAGAGCTCACTGAAAGCTGTTCTACTCACAATTATGGTTTATTACAGGAAAAGGATATAGACTAAAATCAGCCAAGGTAAGAGACACATGGGGCAGAGTCCACGAAAACTATTAAGTGTGGAATATTCACTGTCTTTTCTCTATGGAGCTATAGACAGTGTTAACTCCTTCAGATAATAATGTGTGTCAACATTCATGGACTATTGTCAGCCAGAGAAGCTAATATGAACCTTGCTGTCCAGAGTCTATATTTGGGCTTGTTCACATAAACCTGGTTGGACGCGTCTTGGCTGACTACAGTCTCCAGCTCCTCTGGAGGTCGACTCAGACAGCATCACCCAAAACATCCACTCTAATCACACTGTTGGTGTGACTCAAAGCCCCTAAATAAAGACAAAGGACATTTATCTTGGAGGACATGCCAAGGGCTTAGATATTACTTCCCAGGGACCAAGGGCAAAGGCCAGACCCCTCTTTTGGCAAGGTTAAATTCTTTACTACACAGCAGTTGGTCCCAAATTCAAATTCAGCTCTTCTGATTTCCAAATCTGGTGACATTTCACTATATAATTTCCATCTGTGGAAACCATGGTGTATACCTGTATGCACTTATTATGTTATAATATCACTTTTTCTTTTCTCACAACTGGAAACATTTATCCCCTAACTGTGGGTTCATTCTGCCCCAACCATAGAACGAATCTCTTTTTCAGCCTATGGAGCTTTGAGTAGCCCCCGATAAGACCTCGATGTGTTGTTGTGACAAACTTGTTTATCTTCTTACATAAGCCCATGGCTTTAGTTACAAGGCTCCTAAATTTTCTTGGCAAGCTACTGCCTACCTGGGTCCACGTCTTCATTAAATACTAAGAATTCCACTTTTTCTGAACTTGGGGTCTCATTTGTTGCTATCTTTTGAGGAGGAGTCCTATTTTGAGCTCACACATGTTTTCTGGGTTATCCTTCCTCTTGACTCCCTGGATGGATAGATGGATCTCCAGAAACTCCTTATTCTCCTTCCCAATTATTCCTCCCTCCCTACTCACTATGTTCTCACTTTCTAGACCTCCCCATGTCAAAAACCTACTGGTCACCTCTGACAGCAGCTTGTGGTTTTCACTGTACTATTGTCTACAGATGCAATGGTAGGCTTTTCCTGCGCTTTGATAAGAAATGTAAACAGTTCCCACTCCACTATTTGCAGTTCCAACCTCCCTGAACTCCTCTTGATCCCTGAATCCCACCACACACCCACCAATTGCCATAGAGTCAATTCTGACTCAGGGTAACCCTATGTGTGCCAGAATAGTGCTGCACTTCATAGAGTTTTCAGTGGCTGATTTTTCAGAAGTACCCTCTAGGCTTTTTTGCGAAACTGCCACTGGGTAGACTCAAGCTTCCAACCACAATTTCGAACCAGTGGGGTCTGGTTCAACCCCCTGCTGATAATTTGCATTTCTAACAAGTTCCCTGCTGAGAATTTGCATTTCCACCCCCAGATACACTGAATCAGAATCTACATGTTAACCAGATCCCCAGTGATTCTTACATATAACTTTTTGGAACTTGTTAGAAATGCAAATTCTAGAGTTTCTGGTTCAATTGATTGGGAATGGGTTTGATAATTTGTATTTTTAACAAGTTCCCAGGTGACGCTAATGCTGTTGGTCCTGGGACCACCCTTTGAGATGACTGCTATAGGTAAATAGCTTATCTACTTGCATTGACCTCTGTCCACCATACCACAAATAAACTGCAAACTCTAAGGGCAAGGGTGTTGTCTCTCAAAACTACAGCATGCCCTGGATTTTGCACAGCACCAGGCACAGAGTAGACACTCAATAAACAATGGTTGGATACATGTATGAATAAAAATAAGAATTTTTCATATTGAGAGAATACTGTTTAGAATTAGAGCACGCTTCAAAAGATTGTATTGCACCAAGGTTAATTTAAAATACATAAACAGAAGAATCAGTATTCATTTAGAAAGGGCTGAGTCTAAAACCATAATGTTGTTTACGTTGGTTTGATATATAAACAAAGCTGTTTTATAGGAACTTGGACTATTTTGCCTCAGGGAAATGTCGTGAAATGTATAGCTGAAAAAGACAAATGTAAACGAAGATGTGAAAATGAGGCATTAGGAAAACTGATCATTATCTAACGGGCCCAGAAGGGAGCCAAATTGCAAATGCAAAACGAGGGAGCTTCCAAGATCTATTATTCTTTCTCTGGTAAAACTACAAGTGACAAATCAGAGCTCAGAGGATGGAAGAAATAAAACCTAAAGGTGTTTACTCAGGATGTAGCAGGCTGACACTGAAAACATTGCCCACAGGAGCAGAAACAGCTGCAATCCCTCTGGGCTCAGTTGCTCTACAACAGTGATTTTACTGAAGTTTTAATGTGCCCTGTCCCCCTCCCAATCTCCACTTAATGGTCCCATCAACCTATCATGGCAAGGAGCACCACACAGGGACCCAGCGGGCTGCACATCACTAAGTCAGCTGCAGCTACATAAATATTAGTTTTCTGGGACCAATGAAGAAGAAACAGTAAGAGTGATTTGCCAGCTCCCCAGCCCTTCTTTTTCCAATATATTTTTTAACTTTCATAAAATGGCAAGACATTCAGGTGGAAATCCTGTTTTGCTGAGTAGCTCAGTAATTTGTCTCTATGGTCTCAAAAGAACAGGGCAACACCACCTCTTGAGCATCTGAGAGTGGTTAAAAGGGTCTCCTCATGGGTGCATAGATCTGATTGAGTTTATCCTCAGCCACCCAGGAAAGGATAGGTTCTCAGGTACTTGTCAGTAGCATAAAGTTCATTCTAAACACTGGTTCTCAGTGTCTGGAATCTCATCTCCTTATGTTGGCATTAGAGTGTTATCAGTCTAACATTTACATTGTATATCACCACTTTCCTCTTCAAAATTCTTCAGTGTTATCCCTTTGCCTATGGCTCAGTTCACCAAGGACATCGCTAGTGTTAACTTCTGTTTTGGGATAACTATAAAGAACATTCTCTATATCTCTCAAATTAATATCAGCCTGTCATCTCTTTCTATCTTAGTTTAGACCATGATTACACGGTCACCCTATCTATTGTTGTTTTGTTGTTAGGTGCTGTTAAGTCAGTTCCGATGCTTAGCAACCCTATGCACAACAGAATAAAACACTGCCCCGTCCTGCACCATCCTCACACTCATTATTATGTTTGAGCCATGTGTCAGTCCATCTCGTTGAGGGTGTCCCTCTTTTTCAATGACGCTCTACCTTCCCAAGCATGATGTCCTCCTACAGGGACTAGTTCCTCCTGATAACATGTCCAAAGCATGTGAGACGAAGTCTTACCATCCTTGCTTCTAAGGAGCATTCTGGCTGTACTTCTTCAAGACAGATTTGTTTGTTCTTCTGGCAGTCCATGGTATATTCAATATTCTTCACCAACACCATAATTCAAATGCCTCAATTCTTCAGTCTCCCTTATTCATAGTCCAGCTTTTGCATGCATATGAGGCTATTGAAAAAACCAAACTTGGGTCAGGTGCACCGTAGTCTTCAAAATGACATCATTATATTTTAACACTTTAAAGAGGTCTTTTGCGGTAGATTTGTCCAACGCAGTACATCATATTGCATTGGGACCCTATCTATATTTTCATATGTGAAAATTTTATGATCTAGCTCCATCTTACTGTCTGGCTTCATTTTATGCCACTTTCAATCCTTGCCCTCAGTCATACTAAATTATTTTCTCTGAATATTTTTCCTGTGTGCCTTTGCATGTACTATTTCTTATGTCTGGATTTCCCTTTCCATCCCCACTCTACTATCCCATTCCCTTATTAAAAGCCTACTCATCCATCAGGTGTTAGTTGAAAGGATTTACAAAGTCTTCTCCAACTCAAATAATCCTCTTCATACGTTCGTTAAAGCTCTTGACACCTTATTTTGTAAATGTCTCTACATTTATCTGTATCCCAGCCATAAGTAACTCTCAAGGATAATAGTTTTGTCTTCTCATTTTTACATGCTATTTTAATGTTGAATGAGAGAATGAATATAAAGAATATTCAGAAAAGTCCAAAAAAACTAAGCTGATGCTCATGGAGAAAAGGTTCTGGGAGGGCAGTTCTCCCATGGCACCAGTCGGGATCCTGCAACCCCACCCTCTGCATAGCCTCCCATAGCTTCACTCCTTCATTGGGCTGGGAAAGTTCTCCTGACTCAGTCCCCGGACAGGCCTCAGTGGCCTGCAGAACTTCTCAGAGCTATCTGCAAGACTTAAAAGGTACTTGAAGAAACTGTGAATAAGAGTTATTGAGAGGCAGGGCCAAGATGACAGAGTAGTCAGATGCTTCTGGTGGTCCCTCTTACAACAAAGTCCCAAAAAAAACAAGTGAATTGACTGTACATGACAATCTAGGAGCCCTAAACATCAAAAGCAAAGTTGACGAATCAAACTGAGTGGCAGGGGGAGGGAGAGACAGTTCAGAAGCAGCGATGAGTTCACAGACCTAACCCAGTGGGAGCCGGAGCCCTTCAGGCTGGATTAGCTCATGGTGCATGGTGAGGCAAGCAGCTGAGCATGGGAGGCATTTTCCACATTAAGAGAAACCCAGTGGCAGAGAGTCTACTCAGGCATCCCAAACCAGTGAGAAACAGCCCTTGATTGGCAAAAGATAAGTACTTGCATCTGGCCTACCACACAGATCAAAAATACCACCCTTTGGGAAAAACATCTCTCCCATTTATCTTCCCACTCCCTGCTCTGCACTGGGTCCTGGACAGCTTCAACAATTGCTGAGTTCTCTGGGACAGAAGTAGGTCCTGTCAGACGCCCTGAGCCATTCTCCCAGCCTTGGAGAGGGAACAAATTAACAAACAGGGAGAAAAAATAATCTGCCAGCTCCCCTAAGCCAGGAACTCAGGGTAGGCACAGATCCTTTGCCTAGGCACAGGCATAGGGGGTCCACAGACTTTGAGTGCCATTCCCCCCTTATGTGGGCCCATTTCAGAAGTGTAGGTCCTCATTACAAAAGTACAACAGGGTATATACCTGAAGTCTAACGTCAACTGTTTCAGCTGTTAAGTGGCAGGTTCTTGACATTTGACACTACTCTGCTCATTAAGCAGGGTCTTCACCTACCCACATTAGGAGCCTGAGGACTGATGGCTCCACCCACACCACCTAGCCACCCATGACAGGGGTCCAAGAATAAGTGGTGCCTCCCAGTCCTTACAGCCAACAGCACTGAGTGCCCATAGTCCAGCTGAAAAACCCACCCACCTATCTGCACACCTGAGCTGAATCCATAGAGAAGGAGTGGGCAGACTCCTGGGCTCACATACTTAGTGGCAGTTCTGGCCACCTGGTAGCAGGACATTGAAGCTTCAGGGGTGCCAGTGATTGTGCTAGCTCACACGAGCAACCTATTTTGGCATATCAAAACAAAACAAAACAAGAAGCTAAGACACAGTAAGCAAATATAAAATAAATAAACATAATAACTTATTGATGGCTTGGACACAACAGTCAATATCAAATCACATAAAGAGGCAGAACATGATCGCTTCAGCAAGCTCCCAAAATAAAGAATCAATAAATTTTCCAGAGGAAGAGAATTTCTTGGAATGACCAGAGTCAGAATACAAAAGATTAACATAAAGAAATCCTCAAGAGATCAGGAAGGGAATGATGTAAAACACAGACCAAGCAATAGAAGAACTTAAGAA
This sequence comes from Dugong dugon, assembly GCA_030035585.1. Lineage (NCBI taxonomy): Eukaryota > Metazoa > Chordata > Mammalia > Sirenia > Dugongidae > Dugong > Dugong dugon. The sequence continues at coordinate 52,680,095 of CM057465.1, forward strand.
GATTAGAGAAGAGCATAATGACAAATTTAACAAGCTGCAGGAACCCATAGAGTGACAGTGATCAGAAATCCAGAAGATTAAAAATAACTTTTCAGAATTAGACAACTCAATAGAAAGTCATAGGAGTAGAATTGAGACAATAGAAGTCAGAATTAGTGAGACTGAAGATTAAACACTTGACATCAACTTATTTGAGGAAAAATCGGTAAATGAATTTTAAAAAATGAAGAAACCCCAATAATTATGTGGGACTTTAGCAAGAGGAATAACCTACGGGTGATTGGAGTACCAGAACAGGGAGTAATAATAGAAAATACAGACAGAATTGTTGAAGATTGGTTGGCAGAAAACTCTGATATCATGAAAGATGAAAAGATATCTCTCCAAGATGCTCATCAAAACTCACATAAGTTAGATCCCAAAAGAAAGTCACCAAGACATATTATAATCAAACTTGCCAAAACCAAAGATAAAGAGAGAATTTTAAGCGTGGCTAACGATAAACAAAAAGTCATCTACAAAGGAGAGTCAGTAGGACTAAGCTCAGACTACTCAGCAGAAACTCTACAGGCAAGAAGGCAATGGGATGACATATATAAAGCCTTGAAGGAAAAAAATTTCCAGCCAAGAATTATATATCTAACAAAACTGTTTCTCAAATATGATGGCGAAATTAGGGCATTTCCAGATAAACAGAAGCTTAGGGAATTTGCAAAAACAAAAAAAAAAAAAAATTACAAGGAATATTAAAGGGAGTCCTCTGGTTAGAAAATCAGTAACATCAGACAACAACCCAAGACTAGAACACAGGACAGAGCAACCAGATATCAACCCAGATAGGGAATCACAAAAATAAATCAAAGTTAAAACACTGAAAGTAGGGAAACAAAGATGTCAATATGTAAAAGATGCCAATATTAAAACAAAATAGAGGGAGTAAAAAATGTAAACATAGATTTTTCATATGGAGAGGAAGTCAAGGTGATATAAAGAAATAAAAGACTGGTTTAAATTTAGAAAATTAGGGGTAAATATTAAGGTAACCACAAAGGAAACTAACAATCCTACACGTCAAAATAAAAAACAAGAAAAATATAAAGACTCAGTAAATACAAAATCAACAACAATGAAAAAGATGAAAAGAAAATACATAAAGAAAAACAACTCAGCACAGAAAATGATGTGGAACAAAGAAACTGTCAACAACACATACAAAAAAGACATCAAAATGACAGCACTAAACTCATACTGTCAATAATTCCACTGAATGTAAATGGACTAAATGCACCAATAAAGAGACAGAGAGTGGAAGAATGGATTAAAAAAAATGATCCGTCTATATGCTGCCTGCAAGAGACCCATCTTAAACTTAAAGACACAAACTAAAACTCCAAGGATGGAAAAAAATATATCAAGCAAACAACACTCAAAAAAAGAAGAAGTGGCAATACTAATCCCTGACAAAATAGACTTTAAAGTAAAATCCACCACAAAGGATAAGGAAGGACATTATATAATGATTAAAGGGTGAATATACCAGGAGGACATAAGTATAATAAATATTTACACACCCAAAGACAGGGCTCCAAAATACATAAAAGAAACTCAAACAGCATTGAAAAGAGAGACAGACAGCTCCACAATAATAGTAGGAGACTTCAACATGCCACTTTTGGTGAAGGACAAAACATCAGAAAGAAGCTCAATAAAGAAATGGAAGATCTAAATGCTACAATCAACCAACTTGATCTCATGGACATATACCGAACACGCCACCCAACAGCAGCCAAGTATACTTTCTTTTCCAACGCACAGGAAACATTCTCCAGAGTAGACCACATATTAGGTCATAAAGCAAGTCTTAACAAAATCTGAAGCATCGAAATATTACGAAGTATCTTTTCTGGCAATAAAGCCATAAAAGTAGAAATCAATAACAGAAAAAGCAAGGACAAAAAAAATCAAACACATGGAAACTGAACCACAGCTTGCTCAAAAACTACTGGGTTATAGAAGAAATTAAGGATGGAATAAAGAAATTCGTAGAATCAAATGAGAATGAAAACACATCCTACCAGAACCTTTGGGACACAGGAAAAGCAGTGCTCAGAGGTCAGTTTATAGCAATAAATGCACACATCCAAAATTAAGAAAGGGCCATAATCAAAACATTAACCCTACAACTAGAACAAGTAGAAAGAGAGCAGCAAAAGAAGCCCTCGGGCACCAGAAGAAAGGAAATAATAAGAATTAGAGCAGAATTAAATGAAATAGAGAATAGAAAACAACTGAAAGAGTAAACAAGATCAAAAGCTGGTTGTTTGAAAAGATCAACAAAATTGATAAACCATTGGCCAAACTGACAAAAAAAAACAGAAGAGGAAGCAAATAATCTGTGTAATAAATGAGATGGGTGACATCACAACAGACCCAACTGAAATTAAAAGAATCATAACAGAATACTATGAAAAACTGTACTCTAACAAATTTGGAAACCTAGAGGAAATGGACAAATTTCTAGAAACTCACTACCTACCTAAACTAACACCAACAGAGGTAGAACAACCAAATAAACCTATAACAAGAGAAGAGATTGGAAAGGTTATTTAAAAACTCCCAACAAAAAAAAAAAAAAGCCCTGGCCTGGACGGTTTCACTGGAGAATTCTACCAAACTTTCAGAGAAGAGTTAACATCACTACTACTAAAGGTATTTTAGAGCATAGAAAAGGATGGAATACTCCCAAACTCATTCTATGAAGCCAGCATAACCCTGATACTAAAACCAGGTCAAGACACAACAAAAAAAAGAAACTTACAGACAAATATCCCTCATGAACATTGACGCAAAAATCCTCAACAAAATTGTAGCCAATAGAATTCACCAACATATCAAAAAAATAATTCACCATGATAAAGTGAGATTTACACTAGGTATGCAGGGATGGTTCAACATTAGAAAAACAATCAATGTAATCCATCACATAAATAAAACAAAAGACAAGAACCACATGATCTTATCAATCGATACAGAAAAGGCATTTGACAAAGTCCAACACACAATCATGATGAAAACTCTCAACAAAATAGGAATAGAAGGTAAATTCCTCAATATAATTAAGGGCATTTATACAAAGCCAACAGCCAACATCATCCTAAATGGAGAGACTTTGAAAGCATTCCCCTTGAGAACAGGAAACAGACAAGGATGCCCTTTATCACCACTCTTATTCAACATTGTGCTGGAGGTCCTACCCAGAGCAATTAGGCTAGAAAAAGAAATAAAGGGCATCCAAATTGGTAGGGAAGAAGTGAAAGTAGTCTATTTGCAGATGATACGATCTTATACCCAGAAAACCCCAAAGAATCCACAAGAAAATTACTAATAGAAGATTTCAGCAAAGTATCAGCATACAACATAAAGATACAAAAATCAGTTGGATTCCTCTACACCAACAAAGAGAACTTTGAAGAGGAAATCACCAAATCAATACCGTTTACAATATCCCCCAAGAAGATAAAATACTTACGGGTAAATCTAACCAGAGACATAAAAGACCTATATAATGAAAACTACAAGACACTACTGCAAGAAACCAAAAGAGACCTGCATATGTGGAAAACCATACCTTGCTCAAAGATAGGAAGACTCAACATTGCGAATATGTCAATTCTACCCAAAGTGATCTAAAGATACAATGCAATCCTGATCCAAATTCCAACGGCATTTTTTAATGAGATGGAGAAACAAATCACCAACTTTATATGGAAAGGGAAGAGGCCCTGGATAAGGAAAGCATTACTCAAGAAGAAGAACAAAGTAGGAGGCCTTGCACTACCTTACTTTAGAACCTATTATACTGTCACGGTAGTCAAAACAGCCTGGTTCTGTCACTACAACAGATACATAGACCAATGGAACAGAACTGAGAATTCAGGCATAAATTCATCCACCTATGAGCAGCCGATATTTGACAAAGGCCCAAAGTCCGTTAACTGGGGAAAAGACAGTCTCTTTAACAAATGATGTTATCATACTGGCTATCCATCTGCAAAATACTGAAGCAAGACACCCATACCCCTCACCATGCACAAAAACTAACCCGAAATGGATCAAAGACCTAAATATGAAATTGAAAATGATAAATATCATGGAATTAAAAATAAGGACAACATTAGGAACCCTAATACATGGTATAAGTAGAATACAAAATATAGCTAACAATGCACACGCATCAGAAGAGAAACTAGACAACTGGGAGCTCCTAAAAATCAAACACTTATGCTCATCAAAAGACGTCACCAAAAAAGTAAAAAGACAATCTGCAGACTGGGAAAAAATTTTTGGCCCTGACAAATCCAATCAGCTTCTAATCTCTAAAATCTACAAGATACTGCAAAGCTTCAACAACAAAAATACAACACAATTTAAAAATGGGCAAAGGATATGAACAGGCACTTCACGAAAGAAGATATTCAGGTGGCTACCAGACACATGATGAAATGCTCACAATCATTAGTGATTAAAGAAATGCAAATCAAAACTACTTTGAGATACCATCTCACCCCAACAAGGTTAGCATTAATCAAAAAGCAAAAAATAATAAATGCTGGAGAGGTTGTGGAGAGACTGGAACACTTATATACTGTTGATGGGAATGTAAAATAGTACAACCACTCTGGAAATTGATTTGGCAGTTCCTTAAAAAGCTAGAAATAAAAGTACCATACAATCCAGCAATCCTGCTCCTTGAAATATATCCTAGAAAAATAAGAGCCGTCAGATAAATAGATATATGCACACCCATGTTCATTGCAGCACTGTTCACAATAGCAAAAAGATGGAAACAATCTAGGTGCCCAGCAACGGACGAATGGATAAACAAATTATTATATATTCACACAGTGGAATACTACATAGTGATAAAGAACAACAATGAGTCTGTGGAACATAACATGGAGAAATCTGGAAGGCATTATGCTGAGTGAATTTAGTCAGTCACAAAAGGACAAATATTGTATAAGACCACTATTAAAAGAACTCAAAAAAAGGTTTAAACACAGAAGAAAACATTCTTTGATGGTTACGATGGTGGGGAGGGAGGGAGAGGGTTATTCACTAACTAGATAGTAGACAAAAGAATTATCTTAGGTGAAGGGAAGGACAGCCCTCACTACAGGGGAAGTCAGCACAACTGGACTATACCAAAGCTAAGAAGTTTCCTGAATACTACCAAACACTTCAAAGGACAGAGTAGCAGGGGTGGGGGTCTGAGGACTATGCTTTCAGGGGACATCTAGGTCAACTGGAATAACAAAGTGTTTTAAGAAAATGTTCTGCATCCTACTTTGGTGAGGTTCATCTGGGGTCTTAAAAGCTAGCGAGCGGCCATCTAAGATGCATCAATTGGTCCCAACCCACCTGGAGTAAAGGAGAATGAAGAAAACCAAAGTCACAAGGAAAATATTAGCCAAAGAGACAGAAAAGGCCACATAAACCAGAGACTCCATCAGCCTGAGATCAGAAGAACTAGATGGTACCCAGCTACCGCCAATGACCACCCTGACAGGGAACACAACAGAGAGTCCCTGATGGAGCAGGAGAAAAGTGGGGTGTAGAACTCAAATTCTAGTAAGAATACCAGACTTAAATGATTTGACTGAGACTGGAGGAACCCCAGAAAGCATGGCCCCCAGACTCTCTGTCAACCCAGAACTGAAACCATTCCATATGCCAACTCTTCAGACAAGGATTGGACTGGACTATGGGACAAAAAATGATACTTGTGAAGAATGCGCTTCTTAGCTCAAGCAGATACATGAGACTAAATGGGCAGCTCCTGTCCCGAGGTGAGATGAGAAGGCAGAAAGGGTCAGGAGCTGGTTGAATGGACACAGGAAGTTGGGGGTAGAAAGGAGGAGTGTGCTGTCACAGTACAGGGAGAGCAGCTAGGGTCACAAAACAATGTATGTATAAATTTTTGTATGAGAGACTAACTTGAATTGTAAACTTTCACTTAAAGTACAACAATAAAAAAAAAAAATTGACAAGAGTAGTCAGAAATAATTCTGAAAGAGTATCTTTTGTGTGTTCTCCAAATCCCCATTTAGTCCAAATACCTAAATCAATATGCACTCACAGCTGTGTCTAGAAGCATCCCCACATCCACATTTCTTGTGGGAAAGGACATATTCTCTCTATTTGGGGAAAGCTCTGTGGTCACTTCCTTGCTTGGTCTTTGTAATCCATGATTTGTCTTACTGCACAAGTTAGCTAACTTAAATCGATTTAGGTATTACACCAGCACTGTGATAGGCCTAGACATTTTTTCCTCCTAGAACTAACAGAAAGATTTTTTCTTAATGTTAGTTATGACGTCTCTAAGTAACTTTCATCTGTTGGCCTCCAGTTTGGGTGGATTGCATCAGCCTTGAGCTATGAATGGAGTCCCTGGGTGGCACAGTTAAGCACTCAGCTACTAATGAAAAGGTTGGCAGTTCAAACCCGCCCAAAGGCTCCTCACAAGAAAAGCCTGGAGATCTACTTCCAAAAGGTTATAGCCACTGAAAATGCTATGGAGATAGTTCTACTTTGAAACACTTGGGGTCAACATGAGTTGGGATGAACTTGATGACAACTTATTTTGTTTTGTTTTTTTGGATTATGAGTATGACTGACGACAGCATCACTTATGAGCTCAAATCATAGCTTATAATTTTCTATATTACTTAATTATCCTGATACTTCTAGGAAATAATATTAAATGAAGAAAGATAAAATTCTAAGAGGGGAGCTCTAAAAATTACTGGACTAGTAATATTTGATTTCCCTTACAGGTTCCTCATTTCTAAGTCTGTTCCACAAATTTAAAACATAGGGTGAAATGTTGGGGATCAATATCAGTATCTTATATAGTTCCCCACACTTTAGCATATGGAATGCCCATACTTCCTGTGTTTTCTGTCAAAAAATGCTTCCATGTCCAGTTTCCAGCCTGTCTCATTGTTGCCTTTTGGTACCAATGACTATATTTATAGCAAAGTTTGCAGAACACTGGGGATGGTTTTAATGAAGGAGATTTAGTCCCCATGGTTAATGGGGTCATCTGTTGTGCAAAGACAAAGTGACAAAGTAATACTCAGCAGCTCTCAAACCACCACATCCATCATCAATTTGGGTTGTTTTACTACTGACATAAAGTTTAATATAGAGTTCTCCACAAAGCGTCATGACTCCTTTTCCCACGCTGACCCCAGCAGTGCATGTCAGCCAGCATCTGGGCACCACAGCTGTGAGGTTTGCAAGAAGCCTGTGCTTATGCCTTTTCAGGGGTAATTTGCAGAAAAGCCCATTTCCTCATTTGGTGAATGTGCTCCGGCACCACAGGCACTGATCATTGGGTATGGGTCCTATAAAATATTCATTCACATACTTTATAATTTTAATCAATGGAGGCAAAGCGTTGACATTTCAGTAAGTAAATTAAGGATCAAAGCAGGACCTTGCCTCACATCCAAACAGAAAACAGACTGATAACACAAGGCCCCTCCAAAACAAACCTAAGTCATTTTGTGCCAAAACAAACTACAGTTCTCTTTTTACTTCTAAGGACACCAAAGAACAGAGGTGCTTCAGCCACCCACCTTTAAGCCCTGTCAAAAATGGTGAAGGGACTTTCACAGCATTTTTCTAATAGTCTGTGTTTAGAATGGGCATTTAAAAGCATTCTTTTCTAGCCCTGTCAGTATTAATCCGCAAATCATCTTCACTTAGGAATTGCAGAGGCTTTCAAATTGCATGACAGAGGAAAGAATTACCAATGGAGGGGTCAGCTGTAAATAAGACCCTGAAGGCACGCAGCTACGATGAAGACTATTAAAGGTGCTGCTTCATGCTTGGATTTCTGCTCACTTGTTTTTTTGACACATTCTAAAAAGAAAAGGGAAGGTGCATTTATTAAGAGCTCTGTAGTCTTTTGGGTTTGAAAAATTTATAGTTATGTGATCCACACCCAGCCAAACCCCTCTGGAATTGTTCACATTGAATGTACGATTAATGATCTCTGACGTCAATGGAAAGAATGTTTAGCTAGTATTTACAGATTCTCTTGACTTGCTAAAATAATTTGCTTTACTTACACATCAAGCTTCAAAATTGTTTGAGGATTTTCCTCTTCTCTACTTAGGTTGTCCTTATGTTCTTCCAATATTTTTCCTTACTGTAAAAGCCATAATGATAAGCTCTACTGTCTTATTAAAAACAGAAGGAATATTGGAACATTGTTCTATTTTTCTGAAGTCTATTATTATACTCTCCAGTGTCTACTTTCAAAAACATAATTGAGTTTATATTTACCACACAATGTAAATATAATTATTTTCTCATTTGGGAGAAATACATTTTAGAGTAAATATTAGCAGTATGCAATATACCTTGTGATAAATGCCAGAATTAAAGCAGTACAAATTCCAATTACATGTTCTGTTTTTAATCTCCATATTTCATTTATTTCTATGATTAGCCACATTTTCCTTTTTTCTTTATTTCAATAGTTGTAAAAATTTTAATAAAATCTGAATTGCTTGTCACAACATAATCATTTTTTCCACAGCATTTACCTTGTTCTAGTTAAAAACTCAGACTGTTTGTTTTAAAAGTGTTGCTTCAATTTCTAGGCTTCATTTGCTACCTGCACACTAAAATTCACAAGTATCAGTCCACCTTGAACAAAGTTACCTTTTCACTTATTTTTTTTCTCCAAAACTTCCTCTTATCCCAACCTGGGACATTTTCATGTCATTAAAGATTTTAATTATCCTATAAAGCACTCTAAACTTTTGTAGAAAGATACTTTCCTTTATTCTCTACTAATCTACTAAATTACACATATGATTTTAAGTCTTCTGACGTTTTAAGGTTTACATATGAATATTGTGTAAGTGGTCTGCCCAACTGTGAGACACTCAGAAAATAAAAACAGGTCAAGGGACATGTGACCCACAACTATTAAGCCTATTAAGCTAAAACTGTTAAGCCTAGAAGAATATTTATACAGACTGGCTTTTTGCACAATGGACTGAACAAAGGTACTGTAATTCACACAGAAGAAGATTTTTCTATGGGAACATTAAGTAATCAGATTGAAAAGATGACAACCCAGGAATATAATGAGTATGTTCTGCTGTATGGTAAGACACCCTACACACACTTGTGTTCAGTGGTATAGTAACACACATACACAAATATACACACACAGAAAACTAATAAGAGAATGAATAGTTTTAGAAAAAGTAGCCATGTTTCCAGTTTAATCCAAAGAGAGAGGGGGAGAAAAAAAGGATTCTCTAAAGAGTCACTCCTAACTGCAAGTTTGGAAAATAAAAGGGAGTCATGGGAGGCAGTAAGCAAACTACACTGAAGGGATGATTGAAACAAAACTTGAAAATACATGCCTGAGGTGAGACGGGAACAGGAGATGTCAGAGGTACCCATTATGGAGTCGGTCTACTTCATAGTTTTGCCAAGGACATGGGAAACTGTTACTTGTAAGAAAACATCTATTTCATCATAGAAGAACTATAATTTGGCATGTTATAATTTGTTCTGGCCTACCGGCTGCATGAATTTGTAGGTATGAGTACTAAAATCCAGTTATTCCAACAGGATTCCACAATTAACATTGGAATAATCATCTCTACATCAGTAAATGTACATGTTTTACAAATACTACCAAAGGTAATAGGATCATTTGTAGGTATACAGCATGAAATAGGCAATGCTAAATGCCAATATCTCCATACACTTGCCACCACCACCAGTACTACCACTTGCTGTGGAGTTGATTCTGATTCATGGCCACCATTCTCTCCTTTGTCCTTCGGCATCTAGCAAGTACCCTTTCCCCTCTCTAGTCACCATTCCAATGGAGATGGAACCAACTGCAAATTTGCATGTTTCTCCTCCCACAAGTGTCTCTGTCCCCGCAGGAAACAAAACGCACACCAGGAATTTTTAGACTAGCCAAATGCTACGTAGAGAGGTTGATATACAAAGGAGTAGCAAACTTATTTTTATATGTTTGCTTTCAAGGAAGTTAATTAAAACGCATAGAGAGAACTGGAAGTGAACATGATTCTAAATTTATTATTATCCTTGATTTATTTCTTTTTACACAGATAAGCACAAAACTAAGGAATTGCTGAAATGACCAAGTCAAGAGCATAGGGAAGTGAGAAAATAAAGTGCGGGTCTTGAATAGAAAAAGAGTAATGGGTTAATTTCTGCTGGAGTTCAATATGCTATGCCATAGTAAAAAAAGAAGACTCGTACTGGGTCTCGATTTTACCAGATCGTTTAATTTACTAAGCCTGCATATTAAACTAAATTGTTAGCAGCCGACTGTCCACCTAAACCTAGCTAAACTATTGTGAGTTATTGCACAGCTTCTTAAAGTCTGCCCCAGTGTGCACCACATTGCTGTTTGGGGGGGAGAAAAAAAAGATAACTCTTCCCGGAGTACTTTACTTCAGTTGTTCAAATTCTTCTTCAGAAAACTAAGCCATCGTTTTTCTGTATTCTATATTGCTTAAGGGAAAGAAACATTCTTCCCCAAACTATTTTGTGTTCCCTCCACTCTGGTACAATCTTTTGTGAATCCCAAGGCCTTTGCCCTCACTAGGCTTAGGCTATCCTGCCCACAGAAGGCCATGAGAAACCCGAAGACTATGTATGATTTTAATTGCTACACATCACATGCTTGCTTGTTTATACAATTTATACTATACACATCCCATTATGGGATCCTGGATCTTTTCTCCTTCTTGAACTCCTTCAGTTTTCCCAATATGCCAATGATTTAGATTCTCTGCTTGCATGTGTCTAAATGGCACCCAGATGGCTTATAACTAGAAATAAAAACTGGGATTTTTCTTAAAATAAGCAAACAAAGAAACTAAACAAATGGGGTCATAGTCTCAAGCTTGAATAATAAATATCAGTGAAAATCTACAACACGAAACATATTTTATGAATTAGACATTTTTTTTTTCTTTCTCCCCACCCCCTTTCCCAGGGGTTCTTTCTTCTAATTAAATTGCTTGGACTTAAAAAATTTGGTTCAGCTTGCCTCTTCCTTCTTTTTGCCCAGTTAAAAAGATGGCTGAGGGAAAAAGCAAAGTTTGGATTTTTGACTTTCTCATTTTGCAACTTACATTTTCTGAAAATATTGGATAATTAATGAATTGCCTTTTGTAATGCAATGTCATTTGAAATGCATTTGGAAGAAAATACTTCTTGTACCCAGAGTAATAGCTTAAATGAAAGATCACGTTCAAAAGAATGCTTTACCTCAACGCATAAAACACACTGAATATTTATGATTTTAATTGCTACACATCATGTGCATGCTCGTTTGTACAATTATATACATATTTAAAGGGCAAGAGATGACTCTGACTCTCTAACCTTATTCATGATGAGCCAAGTCGTTGATAATTTCTATTAACTCAAGATGAAAATGTGTAACAATCCTTTGAAAAAGCATCTTTGTATATGGTAAATGCCATGTACGTGTGTTGGTAAAATAACTGGATATTTTAGGGTCGCTATGAATCGGGATCTACCAGACGGCAAGGGGTTTGGTTTTTGCAGTGCATTACTCTTGGATTAAAAGGGAACACTGATGATTTCCTAGACTGTCTGCCTCTTTATTACATGGATATTTCAGAACTGGGAAATGCAGCTATTTAAGTTTATTGTTTACAAAAAAAAACAAAAAACAAAAAACAAATGCTAATGTAACATTATATGAGGAATTAAAGGAAAAAATGTCAAACCGGCGGAAACATCCAAAATAATTTAGCTGTTTGCTTTTACTACGCTTTCATTCTCCAGCCTTCCGCTTCCAAAACCAAGTGTGTTTTTGTGTTAAGCTAAAAATAGCCAGTCAAGCCTAACAACTAGCTTCTGATTGGCTCAGAGCAAAAGCCACTCAGCCAATGAGCGCTTCTGGGAACAAAAGCAATTCTTTTGTGTGTGAGAAGCTCAACCCACGTCAAAACAGCTTCAGGCTGTAGAAATGATTTTGGTTGAGATTTAACAAGGTAATAATGCATTTCAGCCCTCTGAAAGTTTTGAAGCAGAACAAAGGGGGCAGTGAAATCTACAAAACAAATGGGGCTCTTAGGCTTTCCGGGGTGAATCATACGGGTGCTTGAGCTACGCACATTAGCAAGCTCAGAAAAGAAAGCGCTAGGATTTTTTTTTCCACCTTTCTTCCTGAGATTTTAACTTATTTTTCAAGCGTATTCTCTACGCAAGCAAACAACGATCGAAGGCGTTATATTCGACTATGCATGAAGTTTGTTATCATGCTGATTTGCTGATGAATGGGAAGTAACTCTGACACGGTTCGTTTAAATCGCACCAAGAGAAAACAAAGCCTTACGTGCCACGTATAGTGGGGTCGTAAAGCTCCTGAAACTTTGGGCTTTGGCTTCTGGGCACCAACAACAGCCCACGCTCTCAAAGAAAAGGCAGTTCTTGATTAATGCTGTGATAGCTCATATAAGAAGCAAAATAAAGCGGAGCATGATTGGAGGCAAAGACATTGAGCTTTAGGTTTTGGCCACTGAAGACGTTGTGCCCCTAGGAGGTGCTGTTGCACAGCAGACGGTCCTTTTCAGGCTCTCTCCTACTTTAATCTTAAATGAACAGGGGAAATGAGGTTGGTAGGTGCTTTTCAGGTAGGACAAAAGGAGTGGGGAGTCAGTGTTTGAAGGCCTTACGCGTGGTTGATGGTCATCCCTATGGGACAAAGCGTCCGTAACAATACAGATTACTTCACATGGAACTGAAATGCTGTAAGGGACGAAGTGTTGCTACAGTAACCTCTGGAATTGTTATGTAACACATAGAGCCCCTAAACAATTTCATGGCTTTAAACCAGCTTTTTTGAAGGAGTGACAATTAAAAAGATGATGTGATGCTTTATAGGCTCCAAGTTTTTAGGAAAGGCACAAGGACACATACTTGAACCTCTCCTATAATCCGTTACCGGAAATCCATATACAGTGTGTTACCAGAACATTGTTGGTAAAGAAATACAAATAGAAATACATTATTTACATGCTCTCTTCCTAGAGACCCAGGGATTTAATTTTTGTTTGCTCTTGCATATCACTTTTATGGTAACTGGTTAGTAAATGAGTAAATAAAACCTTAAAACCAAAAACCAAACCCGTCTCCCTCAGTTGATTCCGACTCAGAGAGACCATATAGGACAGAGTAGAAAAACCCCATAGCGTTTCCAAGGAGTGCCTGGTGGATTCGAACTGCCAATCTTTTGGTTAGCAACCGTAGCACTTAACCACTATACAACCGGGGTTTCCAGTAAAACCTTAGTTTAGCTTTGTTCCTGGTGTGGCATATAAGACCTATGAAATTCAAACATCTCAGTAAAATGGAAATGTATTTTTATTATCTGATCAGGTGTAATCAAGAAGCAATATTTCTTTAAAGACTTACCTGTTTGAGGGAAAGCATAGTCTACCATAAAATACTGCATTCGTTAATTATAGGTCCCAACTGCATTTATGAGGCTGTAGTAGATCTTCGTCATAAAACATGGATCGGAAGGTTAAACAGGGTTGCTAAGAGGTGTATCATATTCACCTAACAAATAATACAAAAACTGAAATAGTAGTGTACCTTTTTTTTTCTACTAGGTTCACTTTATAATAGTGTCTTGGCAAAAAGAAAAAGAAAAAAGGAAACACCCACCTAGGAATCACGTTCTTAAACAACTAGATAGATCCCCAGAGGACTGTATATGTAATTCTCAATTGACAATGTCTGGAAAGAATGCAGGTTTTGTTTCTTTGCAGCACTTTTGTGAGTTTTATAGCGGTGGCTTTATCATGTTGGCCCAGAGCCAGTTAAAGGAATGTCATCATCAAATGCATAGTTGCAACAGCAAATGAGGGAGTGTCCAGCGGTTAGTTTTAGAAGTAGGATGGACTGGGTGCAGTGGAAGAAGCCCAGGTCTGTGAGGGCCATACCTGCCTTATCTCTCCATGACTGTCAAACTGCTAGGTGGTTCAAATCCCAGGCCAACAGCTGCCTCCGTGCCATCATCAGGCTGCTCAGCAAGGGAAAGAGATGGGAAGAAGGAAAGCAAACTTCCTCTCCCATCTGCTGGTGCAACTCTGTGAAGCTGGAGTGAAAAGCTCACAGTAAACTGCCTTCCTCACCATCTTAGAATCTTAAGGTGTCCCTCGTAGGAAAACAAGCTTTCTTTACACAAGGCTTTCCTAAATGGTGCAAACGGTTTGTTCTCGACCACTAACAAAAAGGTTGATGGTTTGAATCCACCCAGCTGAACCATGCAAGAAAGCCCTGGTTCTCTACATGCATAAGATTACAGCTGTTGAAAATCCTAAGGAGGGTGGTTCTGTTTTGAAACGTGAGATCATCGTGAATTGGAAATGATGCAAAGGATTATTGTTTTGTTTTATTTTTGTTTCTTTCTACAACTGATTATCTATAATATGAAGTTTTACACAAGTGTCTGTATAAAATGCATGTGTTTTATTATTTTTTATTACTATTCTCATTCTTTCCCTTGTGTCCATATGCAGTCCTCACCCTTCCTTTCCATTCCAGAGGGTAACAGGCTGTATGCCTCAAGTTCATCCCTCCAGAGAGGGATATGGCAAGGAAACAAGCAGAAGAAGACAGAAAGTCTTCCTGGATTTTGTTTCCCGGCCTACACCAATAATTTAGGGAAGACAAGGAATGGCTTGTAGAAGCCAGGGGTGGAAAGGCTTCCTTCAGAGGAGAGAGAGTCTTAATGGCTGTGGGCCCTAGAACAGTGGAACCAAAGCCTTGGTCCCTGGCCAAATGCTGTAGAGGCAGGATGGCCACAGAGACCAACACAGGACAGAGTGAGCCCAGAGAAGTCAGGTGGACACAGGGAGATGGGAGAACATTCATGATCCCAGCCTCACCAAATTGTCCCACCTGGCAATGCAATACAATTACCTAAGAGTTTTCATATCCCAAGAGGATCTCATCGATAACAAGAAAGTCAGAAATGCTTATGTTATCTGGGAAATGACAGCTTTTTTCCTTGTTTTCAGGAAGAGTTAAGCTTCCCAGTGTCTGGTGCTGTTTAGGGAAGGCTAGAGGAATCCTTGACAATACGGTGGATTTGAGTCTTATATTTAAAATTAGATTAATTTAGGGAAAACAATACAAAAGCCATTTTTTGCACATCTGAGATTTGAATCATACAAAAACCATGCTTTATATTTTCCAACAACGTTGTTTTCCATTACATCGTTTGATTCTCAGTACAATCCTAAGAAGGCATTAGGACAGGTATTTATCATTTAGCATTCCCAAAGCAAGCTGTTTTCAATTTATGTTATTCTTTGCAGCACTCTCTGGGATTTGTCATTATTATAATCTCAATTTAACAAACATTTTAAAGGGTTTATAAACAGTAAGTTAAGGGATTTGGCAAAAATCATTCAGGCTTTGTCTATTGTGCCAAAACAAAATTGACAATTGAGGTACTCTCCTGAGTAATTTTATTACAAAATCCTCCTCTTGTCAGAATTACCTGTATCACTCAAGTTTTCGTATTCATTTTGGAAACAGAACCACGGGCTCTGGAAAAAGCACTGGCTTGGAAATCAAATTCTGAGAGTTAACTGTTACATAAAGGTTTAGGATTTAGCAAGTTTCTAGATGCCAGGGAAAGATTGATTGTAGCTAGGCGGCCAGAGGATGAAGGCCAAGGGATATGATAGACAAGCGATCACAGCCGTGTCATGCATCAAGAGGCCTGGTCACCTGAACTGGAAGGCTGATAATTATAGGCTATGTAACATTAGAGATAGAAAAAGAATGTAGAACCCCAAGAATCACAGCTACAACTAGAACCACAGATAGAGCTACAAAGGTAGGGAGAAATCTTGGTTCCAAATAATCTAAGTAGTCAGGAATCCAGAACCTGACAAAGGAAACCAAGGCACCAATAATGAAGGAGGGTCGATATTAAGGAAAGGATTATTTCTTAGGAACTAGTGTCTAATAGCAAACAGCTGTGGGTTCTCAGTTCTAGATCAGGAATTATAAATGAGTAACACTTGTAACACTGTTCTTTCTTTTCTATTTGCTACTGTAATATCATCAATGGAAGAATAACTCTGTTTTCTGGAAAGCCTGGAAGCAGCCTGGGAATCCTTCTCAATACAGTGCCCCAAGCAACCACAGCACATCAGTCGGAATTGCAATTTTGGCTCTATATCAAGCAAACAAGATAATTTAGCCTATCGGAAAATGAGAAGTATGGTGTTATAGGGTTGGGTAACTATACATCTCATACTTTCCAGAATAGTCCTGGTTTACATCTCTTGTTGCAGCATAATTATTAAAAGCACCCCTTTCACTCTCAAAAGTGTCCCAGCATGGATTATAAGTTATGTTCCCTCTACCTATGGGGTAAATAGCAAGGCATCCAACTCCCTGCTTTTGACCTGTCATGTAATCTTAAGGCTGTGTGAAAACTGTTAGTCAAGTTGGTGAAGGAAAGAGACACCCTGGGTATTTGGTATCTTGGAGACAGCATTCGTTACATGCACAGCCATGATACCTGTGTGCCGTCTGAATCTCAGATTCTCTTCTAAGGGGAATGGACATCTACATCCAAACTAAAATGGAGTATGCAGTGGCATAAGGGTTACTGAATGTGTTTTGTGTTCCTTAGGATTAGGGGCTCCAAATGAGATGTGGCAAAGAATATTTGATCTAACCACTGAATAAATTTCAAGTGATATTACTGTCAGGTTTGCTCATGTATTAATTCTTTGAACAAACATTTACAGAATAATTATGAAAGAGGAGTTACCATGTGCTGCCGCTGCTTTCCATTTCCTCCCCCTGTGGCAGACATCACTAACTGATCATAGAACTCTTTCTCACTCAGAAGAGGCTCAGCATCAGAACCCTTCTCCATAAGTGCTCCTGGCAGCCACACTAGTTAAACAGAACTGACACCAGAGCTGAAGCTGATTTTCTGTCCATCCCTGGCCTGCTAGATGTGAGGTACTGTCCTAGGGGTTGGAAATACAAAGAAGCATAAGAAACTATCATTGCTTCTAAAAGGGTCTCAGTCTACTGGGGGAGCAGACACATCAACCACTAATTTCAATGGGAGAAGGACGCAGGGATTTTGTACAGCAGATATCAAACACACCCTTGTCAACTGACAATGGACCTGAGTACAAAATGCTAGAGGTTTATAGATGTGACTCGGGCAGTCCAAGGCAAGCTTTGCAGATAGAAAGATATTTAAATTGGAACTCAAAGAATAACTAGAAATGATAGGACCAAGAAGAGGTAAGAAAGTTCAAAGCAGAAGAAACAGCATATGCAAAGGCCTGGCAAAACAGGGTGAGTAGGAGTAGAATGAGGTGGGACATGGGGGTGAGGAGGTGGAGGATGGCATGCTGGTACAGAAGGATTTGATTAAAAGGGTTAGTGTAAAATACAAATTAGAGCTACATCCACATTAAAGCAACCCACTAAAAAGTAGAACTACCACCCATCTGTCAGTTTGTCTTACTGTGGTGGCTTGCATGTTGTTGTAATGCTGGAATTTATGTCACCAGTATTTCAAATACCAGCAGGGTCACCCATGGCAGACAGTTTTCAGTGGAGCTTCCAGACTAAAACAGTTTAGGAAGAAAGGGCTGTCAATCTACTTCCAAAAATCAGCTAGTGTAAACCTAATGAATCATGACAGAGCTTTCTCCGACTTGCTTGCTTTGGACACATCATCAAGAGGGATCAGTCACTAGGGGAGGTCATCATGTTTGGTGAAGTAGAGGGCCAGCAAGGGTGAGGGAGACCCTAGGTGAGATGGTTTGGCATAAAAGGTGCAATGATGGACTTGAACACGCCAGTGATTATGAGGATGGTAAAGGACCAGGCAAGCTTTTGTTTTGTTGTACATGGGATCGCCGTGAGTCAGAGTCCACTTGATGGCTGCTATCTCTATCTATCTAAGAAGTAATTATTCACCAATTAATTGAAGGTTCTGCCTACACATCACACTGTTTTGATGAAGTCTTTTTCACTGAATTAAACAATAAGCAATTCATTAAATCATCTGTTTCCCCCATTTTGGCTGAATGTAGCCATAGATACCCATAGGCCCTCCAGCTCCATCTTCAGACTGTTTGATAGAGCTTCATTCTTTGGAATCAATCCATAGCTGAGCCTGCCTTTTTCAGTAACATTTATTTGGCTTTGTGGATTTGTCCACAAAATGAACCATGAAGTGTATCTAGCTTATATAGTCAGCTTTGGGTTCTAAACTGCCTATTCCTCTAGCCTACCACACCCAGAATTATCTTTTAGAATGCCTAGAGAAATTCCCTTCATTTCCAATATCCCAATCACCTTGTGATTTCTTCTTTGTTACCTCAAATGTTTGTCCTCTTTTGGTTTTTTCTTTTGTAAATCATAAATGTCTTGAAATGATTGAGCATATGCTTCCAGGAAAACGATTCATTATTCTAGTTTCATTTATTTTTAACCCCATTTCCATCGAGGCAAAAATAACGTATTTTTGAACCTATCTATAAACATAATATAGTTTGTAAATTTAGAGGTAGTTTTTCTCAAGAAAAATATTAAAAATAAATCTCAGTTCTTTTTTTTAATCCAGGCAAAAGTTTGTTCTTTTCCAGTGATAGTCCTCTGATGGTTATAACTGATATGAAAACCTCAAAATATTTTGGGTTTGGCTCAGATAAGCATCTGTGACTTTGAATATTATTCCAAACTTTTGAGCCCATAAATTAAAAATGTATGAGCAAATGGTTCATGCCAGATTTTTGCTCTCAGATACAATCAGCTTCAGCAACAAAACATGTGAATGACAAATGGAATATAAAGTTTATCTGACCTACAGGCGGTCTCACTCTCAATGAACAGGTTCTTTTCCAAGAGCTTATGTGTAATTTTTTTAGAACCCAGAATCAGTTATTCATTGAAACAGTACCACACAGTGGTCAGGGCCCCAGCCAGCGCATCAGAGCTGTCATGGTGTGTGAAGGCTCTTAACTACCATTTGTCATGGGCTCTGAGCTCAAAAACGGTAATAATGGTAGTTAATCATTCAGTTCTGTGCTTTACATGTATTAACTCATTTAACAGCAGCTTTATGACACAGGCACTACCATCAACCCCAGTTTATGAGGACAGAGATTAAGGACTTGCCCAATACCCAGGGCACACAGCTCATGCATTCAGGCTCCTGGCACTTAGGCTCCAGGGATTGTGTTTTCAACTGCCACTTCATGCTGTCACTTACCAGAAGGAACAAATATAGGAGTAAGGGGAGAAGATAATGGGAATGAGGAGTTAACAGCTAGCTATGCAGGAAGGGTACTACTCATTAACAACATGGAATTTAGCCTTCATTTTTTTCCTCCTATTCCTAACTGCATTTTAATATTTTCTATGATTTATCATATTCTTATTTTTTCTTTCTTCTCTTCCTGTTATGGATTGAATTGTGTCCCCCCAAAATAGGTGTTGTAAATCCTAACCCCTATACCTGTGGTTATAGTCTCATTTGGGAATGGAGTTTCTTTGTTACGTTAAAGAGGCAGTACTAGTGTAGGATGTATCTTGAGCCGATCTCTTTTGAGATATGGAAGAACAGATTAAGTAGAAATGGGGGAAGATAGATGCTGTGCCACATGAAGATCACCAACAAGCCAAGGAACAGAAGCTGGGAAGAGACAAGGACCTTCCGCCAGAGCCAACAGAGAGAGAAAGACTTCCTCTAGAGCAAAGGCCCTGAATTCAGACTTTTAGCCTCCAAAACTGTGAGCAAATAAATTTTTGTTTGTTAAGACCACTCACTTGTGGTATTTCTGTTATAGCAGTACTAAATTAGAAAGATATTTTCCTTCTTGCAATATGACTGTTTTTGAAAGTGCATTGGGTAATATGAAAAGTGGGACCGCAGATAGTTAGGGTGGCCAGTCTTCCGGTTTGCCTATGACCAAGGGATTTCCTGGGATCCAGGATTTTCAGTGCTACAACCAAGAAAATTCAGGGCAAAGTAGGATGGTTGGTCTCCTAAAGAGTGTGTGACAGGTACAAGATGCTATGTAGAGATAAAAAGGAAGAAAGATGAGAACCAAAATGAATTTTTCAGGTGCTGTGACCCTGGAAATTTGTGTGAGCTGAACTTCACAAGCTGGGTGGATTTTGAGTTTTAAACTCCAAGTGCATCGAGATCTTTAAGCAAAAAGTGTTACTTGATAGCTTATCCCTAGTACTTAAGTAATTTTAAAACCACTAAACAAGTTGCCCTCAAGTCGAGTCCCACTCATGGTGATCCCTTGTGTGTCAGAGTAGAACTATGCTCCATAGGGTTTTCAATAGCTGGTTTTTTAGAAGTAGATCACCAGACCATTCTTCCAAGGCATCTCTGGGTGTACTTGAACCTCCAACCTTGTGGTTAGCAACTGAGCATGTTAACTGTTTGCACCACCAGGGACTATATGTAGTATTTAGACATACTAAATTTGTTCCCAGGCTGGATCATGAGGTTTTAAAAGTGTGTATGTGGGGAACAGGTATAGATTGGAAGCGGTTTTTATCTGATGGAAGCAACTGGAAAAACAACACTGTGTTACAAATTTACTTGTCCTTACAGGGAAGAATTACTAATTCAGATTACTCAGAGATCTCTTATGTTGTTTTTCTTGTTTCATGTTTGAATGAATAAATAACATTTCTATCAACTTAAATTTCATATGTAGATAATTAATGCCTTTTGTGATTATCAAATTTATATATTACTGGAAAACAGTTTGAAATATTATATGAAATTCTATGCTATCGTCTATGATCTGGTTTGCTCTATAACTATGGATTTATTAATTACCATTTGAGTTATAATCATTATCCCTTTATGATTATAATTAGTTGGGGGTTCATTTATTCTTTAGCATTTTAGAATATTCTTAAATGAAGGAAAAGTTGCTTACCATGAAAGAAAATGAGTGTTTTCTTTCATGAAAATAGATTTTGAAGAGATTTACAATGAAATAAAATTCCCAAGGCAACAAAAATAGTAGCCTTTGAAATGATTTGTTGCTTCTAAATGCCCCTATTACATACTTTTAAATTGTTTTTAGAGCTATCATGTTTTAAATAGATAAACTTCCTAGAACACTGTTCATGAAACACTTTTAAAGTCAGAAATATCACGGCATAGCAATGTAGTTTATCTAGGTAAAAAATAAAATGCAGGTCAATAGAATATGAAATTTTCATTATTTTACGATTTTTATCATTAAAATTTCATATTTTTTATATGTGGCAAAGCCAAGTTTTTACTGATTTCTTCCTTCTGGCACTAAAAGAAAAAGAATAAGATGATAAATTTATACAATACCCTCAACTCAACTCAACTCAAACCTTAGTTATTATACTATTCAGCTCTTGGTGAAATATCAAACATAATCCACTAAAATATCAGTGTATTATGATACAAACATTTATTTTTGCTTCTATTGCATGAGGGCTAGGATTGGATGCATCTCTACTGGGCTCAGTTGGGCTCAGCTGGATCTTACTACTCATGTCTTACCACTCTAGAACCTAGCCTGGAGAAGCATTCACTCTCTGGGACATGCCAATTTCATGGTGGAGAACAGAAACTCAAGCAAGGACAGAGTCCCATGCAAGCACTTGGCACCATATGCCATCAACTCGGCCACCTCTGATTTCAACAGTTTTGCGTATGCTGACAGCATCACAACTCAAGCACTGGCCATGCTACTCTCAGCCTTTCTGACTTAAGATTTTCTCCATGACTTCTGGAGTCTACTCAGACTGCTCATAAGCTGGTGTTTCAGCTTCAGCCTTCAGTAGGTCATTGTAATACTCTATCAGGCCACTGTGGACACACTGTTGTTAAGCCATTCTGCCCGTTTTGGAGTGGCCAATGATGAAGACTGACTAATGTCGACTGGCTGAGATTATTTCCCCCCGCTTTGTTGTCTGTTGCCTTTTCTGTGGTGAATACACTCTAGTGGAAATATGTGATTTAAAAAAAAAAAAAAAAAAAAAGATCTTTGTATTTTGTCCAATCTCATACATCCATCAGTAACCATCTACACAAGATCTTTTTTTTTTTTTTATCTGATCTCCCAATCCTTTTCTATCCAGGTCCCTGACCATCTCACCAGGCTATTGGACCCTGGAAATGCATCCATGTATATTCATACCTCAGGCCACTTCTCCTTCTTCGTAAAGTAGATGACTAAGTGCATCATTTGAAGCTCTGCCTATTGGGAAATTTTCCACCTCCATTTTATTTCAAGGCCATTCCTGATTGTGGTTATAATGTAGTTGCCGTCTATTTTCAGCTTGCACCCATATACCATACCAACACATCCATAAATCAAATTCAGTGTTTTCCTTGCCACTTCAGCTGGTCTTACAGAACTCCTGCATATGATCTTAAAATGCGTTCTGAAAGATGGACACTGGTTCATCCGGAATGTGATAGCATAGGAGCCTGGATTACCTGTTTATGCAGCTTACTCACATTCTGGTCCTACTTGACTACATCTTAGATGTATCATTTCTGTTTTATGATAGATCACTGCTGGTCCCACCTGACTCAAAACGTTAAAGTGCATGGTCACTTGTTAAAATATTCCATCTCTACTAGTGCCCAGTAACATGGCAGGAGCTGTTGCTTAAAAGGTTTATAATTCTCTGCTGCAGACGGTGTGGCCTTGATCCAGAATCCCAGAGGCCCGTGGTGTGATTCTCCCACTGGGCCTTGGTACACACTCTAAACTTTGCATTTTCCTATAACTGACACCTCCAACAGCATAGCATCCGCTGGATCATGTGGTCCAAGCAGCAGGTCTGTTTGCACTGAGGCCTGGACCTGCAACAGAAACTTTTCTTGCTTTAAGCTTCACTCAATCCTGGTAGCCTTTTGTTTCACACATTGTATGATCCAATTGTGAGGTGTGGAATGTGTCACCTACAGAGTCTGAAGAGGTCTACCATGTTTTGTGCATCATTCTTTGTGGTAGGGATGCAAGGTAAATCAATCTATCTTTTACTTTGGAGGAGATGGCCCAATACATTGAGGTCATGGGACACCAAAAATCTTAACAAATGGTAGGTCCCTGACTCTTTGTATGTTATATCTTCTTTAGAATACATGTGTCTCACCAAGGCTTCAAGCCTGTTAGTCACTTCTTTCCTATGCTGCCTGATTAAGTTTTCTTGAGTGTCATGGAACAATGTGATGTTCTGTGAAATGTTCTGGTGGTTCACATCTCTTTGAACTACATTATGTCAGAGAGCAGGAGAGACCAAAGCCAAGGGGCAAAAATGTAAATGCATGTTGTTGAAGTTTCCATGTGAATGCAAGCCCTGTAATTCTCTTTTCTGATTGGTATAGAAAATAAAGCCTCCTGCAGATGAAGCCCTCTTTGTTGCCCCTCAGATCCTGCCAGTCATTATGGTAATTGCAGCCTCCTCATTTCCAGGAGTTAAGCACAGTCATCTGGGCTCCATTTCTTCAGGCCTCCATCATCTCCATTGTTATTAACAAGCTAAGGTATGTGACAGTCTCTCCTACTCTCAGCCCTGATTTTCAGAAAAGAGCTGCCACTGAACATATTAGTGATCTTGTGTTGATCTCACAAGCACATTCTTTATGGCCTTGGTGACGTATATCCTCTGGGCTCTTCCGTGGAAAATAATACTCTTGTGTTTTTTTTGGCATCACATAACATATCCATTTCAACATACCACTTCCTGTACCTTTTACTCCTTGCTTCCATCTTCCATGGAAATTCAGGAATTTCACCTTTACCAACACTTCTCTAGGTTTCCAAGACTCACTCTAGCAGCAAATTTTCCCCATGCCCTGGGTTCTTCTCCAGGGCATTAAATTCCATGTTTCAAGAGAGTACCCCAAGTCAGTAAACTCCTGCTTTTCCAGACATAAGTTCCAGCCCTGTTTATCAAGCCTCCTCACAATCCAACCCCACAGATATTCTTCTGACTCCTGATGTTACGTGTTAGCTAATTCTTGAAGCTTCATGGGGTGATTATCTCTTTTCTCAGTTATCACGCCTACTATGTGTTCGTCCCCAGACAGGTTATGCTGAAATTTAATCATGATTTTTGGCCTACAAACCAGAAGATGAGGACAACTCCTAAGGAATGTACCTTTTACCTCATATGTGAGAGGCCTCTGCAGTATCTTGCTGCATGGAAGAATTTATAGCTTATAATAACGAGGGGTCGTTCAAATCTGCAGGCTCTGAGGTTGTAGATATTTGGGAGAGTCACCCAAGTATCCCCCTATTATGTTTCAATGGCCGCAGATTTTCCCACCCAGGCCTCTGGGCCTTAACATAAGGAAGCTTCTGAACTGAACATGCAGTCATCTTTGAATCTCAGTGCCCCTAAATATCAGATTCTGAATTTATTCCTCAGCTGTGTCTTCCTTTGCAAAAGATAAGGACCTTTTTATAGATGATCCAAGATTCCTTCTGGCTTTCACACTTAGATTTGCACTATTCGTTAACCACCCTCAGTTTCTCTCTCTCTTTCTTTACCTCTGTGATGCAATTTAGTAATAATCAGCTAACTCCATTATCTTTTTCAGTGTTCTACACTCCATATTTTTCAAATTCCTAAACAGTATTCTGTCTAAGGTATTCACCTCCAACATGAAATTCTCCAAAATCACCATCAGTGAAATTTTTATCAGTTGGCTTGCTGCCTTGTGCCAGACACTGTCTGTGCCACTGTACACCACATGGGATTGTGATCCTTGTTGTCAATTGGGTGGATCATATTTCGGTTGAAAAATTCCATCTTACTGATATTGCAGACCACTTCCAATATCAATTCTGTCATTTAGTTCTCCTGGAAAGTAGATACAAAGATTGAGTTAGAAGTGTAAAAGATTCATTGAGTGATGATATCTGTGAAATGTAAAAATGCAATGGAAGTAGGAATGTCCAGGGAAAGCCTTTAGACTGTGATGAAGGTTGAACTGCGAAAGGAGAGGAAGAGGACAAGAGGATTGGGTAGGAAGAGACTTACACAGCAGTGAAGTTCTGAGGAAATCTTGGCCATCTCCAGGGGAGCTCGAGGGAGACACTGTCCTCAAGGAGTCCTGTGCTGACTCCAAACTGAGGCTTCCTTGTGCCACTGCCACACTCATTGGCTGAGCACTCTCCAGGACACATGGAGGCTTTGGCTCTAGTTGAGGCAGATTTTGAAGGCACCTGCAGCTGGAGGCTGGCATCGAACTGCACTCCTTTTGACAGATTTTCTCTTGAAGGAAGAGCTGAGCATTAAACTTCCATGGCTGTCCTAAAAACTTCTGACTGATACAGAGGGGTTTCCACAATTTATGAAAATGTAATTTTTCATCATAATACACACACATACACATAAGAACTCCAAAATGTAAGTTATTCAAGAAAACCACTAATACCTGTTGTATAATAAACTTCTTTTCATAATTTACTACTTTTCTCACTATTCTCTATTCTTATATCTGTTAACATCCTCCTAGTTTCATCCTCTGGTTTGACAAAAATGTGTCTTGCATCTTCATTTCCTTAAAATATTAAATCATTGTATTTCCTATCTTCCCATATCTGTGATATTGTATTTGTGTAAAATCTATGGTTTTTGTTCATCTTCCTAGTGAGAGAGACATAATGGTATGATAAAAGGTTGTTTGACACAGAGACAGATACACACATGCATACACCTATCTTCTGCAAGGCCTTGAATTGTGATAGATAAAAGAAGTATCCTATTTGGTGTCTTACATCAAGAAGTTCACAGTCAGCTAATTAAAGGTTTAGGTTTAGGTTATTAAAGAATTAGGTTATCTTTTCTCATACTTAGTCCTTTCCATTTCCTGCTATCATGAAAGTAACAGTACACTTGTGGAAGATAAAGACAGCACCTCCTTTCCGGTGTCCTTCTAGTACCTGCTGTTGATGTTAGGTACCATCGAGTCAATTTAACTCATAGGGCTTTCCATAATCTTCATGGAAGCAAATTGCCAGGTCTTTCTCCCTCAGAATGGCTGGGTGGATTTGAACCACCAGACTTTCAGTTAGCAGCCAAGTGCTTAAGTATTGTTTCACCAGGGCTTCTTTTCTAGTACCTGAAAACAGAGATTAATTTGCCAGGATGTGAGGATGTTTATCTTCACAAAAGCTAGTCTCTTGCCTAATTAGGTAAAGTTTTCTTATCATATTACCAGCTGACTTCCTGCTTCTCCTTAATGATAAATAATTTTGTGCTGTGTGAAATAAATTTTTTATTCAATTATTGCTATAAATAATATACCAATCAGAAAATATAATCATATAAAATATGATAAAGAGCATATTTTTGCTAAAGTTCTAACTGTACAACCAATTTCATAGGACACATCTATAATGACTACAACATACCATTAAAAAACACATTTAATCAGAATTTATTGAAAATTTTCAAAAGAATGATTTCAAGTGTGCTGTTTTTGCTTTGCTTTGTTTTGTTTTCAAATTAGCTCTAAAAAAAAAAAAAATACTTCTGCATGGATGGTGAATTCTAGAGGCCTGACGTGCTTCCTGACAAAATGATGGTCTTAGTTCAATGTACAATAGCCCCAAATTATGAAACAAACTTGAAAGAATCAGTGGAGTTGTGTGTTTTTTACCCTCCTTGATTTCCTACTCAGGTCAGACAATCCAAGAGGAGCCCATTCATCAATGTAGCATTGCTTCTCCATTGATATGTCCTATCACTAAATTTTCTGGATTGCCCTGATGTTTAATATTGTATTTTGGTGGTTTCTGTGACAAAATATAGATATTGTAAGTAAACTTTGGCTGAGAAATAATAGCTCCATTAACTGGCCGTGATGTGTAAGACCTGAAAATCTGGATGGTAAAATTTATTTTTTTAATCCTGTATTTGTTTATTAGTGCTTTAGTGCTGTATGCCAAATATAGAGCTAACTACTCTGAAATTAACTGGATCTATGACCCTGAAATATGCAGTAGATATCATTAACTATGACCCTGAAATAAGAAGTAGATGTCATTCATTCAATCCTTTCTAAGAGAAAATACAAACAGACACACATACAAAATAAAAACTGATGGTCCAGAATAAAATTGAACAATCAACATTGTAGTAAGTCGATAACTACTATACGTGACTGGTAATGAAAAATGCAAAAATCTGAGGCCATGCTTTCTTAAGTGAAGACACATTCATTCAATTTTTTTTTTTTATGTATTTGACTTTGTATCTTTGTTTTATATTTCTTACATAGAACATTAGTGGGTACAACCGCCCCTCTTCTGTTTTCCTCACCTACCCCAAACCTGGCTCCTCTTCTAAAACAGAACATGACTAATGTGCTTTAGTTGGGAATCTGTGCAATTATATTGGGCCTCCTAGGTTGACTGTTGCCTTAGAACACCGTGTAACAAAAGACTGTTCACAATGAAAGTGTACTCTATTTGAAAAATGACAAACTTTTTCCATTAAAGTACTGAGATGCTCAATAAAGTCAAGAGAAATTTCATCAGACTCTCTTCATTTTATTACATTATTTTTAGGCTAATTTTTGCAAACAACTGAAGATGAGATGGCCCAAGTCTTAGGCCAAATCATGAATGGAAATAGCAAGGAAAAATAATAATATTAACGTATGTTTGGAATATTAGCTCCCTGAGAACAAGGGAATTTTATGTGTGGTAGCACAGTGATTAAGAGCTCTGCTGCTAACCAAAAAGTTGTCAGTTTGAATCAACTAGCTGCTCCTTGGAAATCCTATGGAGCAATTCTACTCTGTCCTATGTGTCGCTATGAGTCCTAATTGACTTGACAGCAATGTGTTTGGTTTGGTTTTCGGTAAGGTTATACAGTATAGAGGTAAACATGAAGACCTTCAGCCAAACTGATTCTTCTGAGTTTCAATTTCCTAGTGTCTAAAGTACAATGATACCTTTTTTATAGGGTTGTTTTAAAGATCAAGTTAATTATGTATAAGCACTGACTTGCTGCTTTGTACATAGTAAGCGCTCAGTAATTTATTATTAATTTTTGAAGTATAACATACAGCTGGTAAGGATGACATTTATTGGCAGGAAGTAAATTATTGCTTTTAATATCCTATTAAAATATCTCAAATGCTAGATAAAGTCATTCAAACTGGATTAGAGCTGATAGTCACATCCTACAAATATGCTAAAGAAAATACATGTTAGAATCCTAGGACCCACTTGATAATTTAAATAAAATATAATTAAAAAAATTAAGATCAGTCAAATGAAATAAAGACATTTCTAAGTTACTGAAAAGAATGAAAAGGAATGAGGAGAAAACTCCCTGAAATCACGGTAACATCTGAATATATCTTTACCTTGCAATTTTCCTATTCAAAGATATATATATGAGAATCTTAAACATTCGAAATCCATGGCTCACATACTTCCTTTAATACATTTCGGAGTAGAAGCCAGTTAAATGACACATAAAGGGAATTTAGAAACTACCAAATGGGTTTGTGGGTGGGCCAGGCTGCTCACCCTAAAAAGTCAATTCTTACTTGATACCAAGGTTACTGCGGTCCAGGATCTTGCTTTTTTCAGAACAGCTTTGGCAAAGGGACTTGGGGCTCATTAACAGGGCATAAAATTTCTGTCCCTAGAGATCTGATAGTCCCTCAAGGTATTCTGATCATTTTTGTCGTTTCTCTCAATTTTTATGATTTGATCTCATGTTAATACTGTCCTCTATGAATTTAAGACCTCTCAACCTGATTTGATTTGGAGCACTGAAGCCTTATCCTCAGGACCTCAAATTCTGACTTTAGATTGTAAACTCATGTGCTCAGAAGCTATGTCTTTCCTGTTCACAACTGGTATCCCTTTTCTGCCAGTACTAAACACAGAGTAGGCTTTGGACGAATACTTGGGCTCTTGGCCCCTCTTCTCTGTTGGAGCTGGAAGCATAATCAAGGTATTCAGACTTCAACTCAGTTAGATCCCAGTTGGCCCCTCTGCTTTCTCTAGCGGGGTTCTTAGTTCATTCCAGAACATACTTTCTAGTCTTCTCTCTAGACTTAACCCCTAGTCCCTCCCCTTTAAACCCTGGGCTGCCTGATATTTCTAAGATAAATGGGCCCAACGGATAATCAAATGCTTTTCACTTGGGTTAACAGCTTAGCATAATTCCTTGGGTCTTCTCTAATTTGTTAGTCAAGAAGCACTCCACTCCACTCCATCCCTTCTATCTCCACCATAGGAATGGCTTTTGCAGTTTTACAAGTAAGAAACATTATAAATAAACTGCGAAGAGCAGATAAAATTTCTAACTTCCTAGAGCAAATATTAAATCAATGTCCATGCTTAGCTAAACTAAATAATTCCTGACTGCACTGTTTGCTACCACAAACATAAAACCCGTGAACAGAGATAACGAAAAGGGTAACAGATAGGACTGTTACATTAACTTAACTTAGGCCTGCAGTTTGATTAACTCTGGTCCCAGGATTAGAGAAAGTGCTAATTCAAATTGCTAAATTAAATGATTCTTATTTGTTAAGAATTTCCTCATAGATCTTATTTTAAAAGTTGTATTATTTTTATCATAATAGCAATAATAATAACTACTACTACTATTGTTATTTTCTTTTTCTGCTTATTTCCCTACCGTTTATCTTCTTTGAAGAAGTGTCTGTCCAATTTTTTTTGCTCATTTTTAATATTTTTTACTTATTATTGAATTTTGGTAGTTCTTTACATATTCTAGATTCAAGTCCTTTATTAGAAATGTAATTTGCAAGTATTTTCCCTCAGTCTATGGCTTGTCTTTTCATTCTCCTAACAATGACTTTCATAGAGTATTTTTAAAAATCGATAAAGTCCAATTTATAAGAGTTTTATTTAATTAATCATGCTTTTAGTGTTATATCTAAGAAATCTTTGCCTAAGCCAAGATCACATAGATTTTCTCCTATGCATTTTATAGAACTTTTATAGTTTTAAACTTAGGCTTATGATCCATTTTTGTGTTAATTTTTAGATATGTTGCAAGATATGGGCAATGTTTTTTCTTGCATATAGATATCCAATTGTTCCATCAACATTTGCTGAAACGATCGTCCTTTCACCACTAAATTTCTTTTGGACTTTTGTCAAAAGTAAATCGACCATATTATGTGTGGGTCTGTTTCTGGACTTTTTATTCCATTATGTTGATTTATATGTCTACCTTTATTTAAAACCCTCAGTGTCTTGGTGACTATAGATTTATAGTAAGTCTTGAAGTCAGGTAGCTTAAATTCTCCTAGCTAATTCACTCTTAAAAAGTTGTTGTTGTTCTTTGTTTTTTAACTATTTTTGATCCTTTTGCATTTTCATATGAATTTTAGAACTATTAGAGTAATGCTGGACTCACAGAATGTGGTGGGAAGTATTATTCCTCCTTTATTTTCTTGAAGATATTATGTACAACTAGTATTTATAATTTCTTCCTTAAATGTTTGCTAGGATTTTTAAGTGAAGCCACCTGGGCCTAAAGTTAACTGTGGATTTTGAGGATTCTTAATATAGGGGGCAAGAATTAATTGATTTGGGGGGGCATTCTCTGAGGATAAAGAGTTTAACAACTTGTCAAGGACCTCAGAGGATGGAAAAAATTTGCTGCTAGGGTGACCATAAGAAGCACAGAAATTAATGGTTAATGCTGAGCAAAATGAGTTTGCTTGATTTGTCCTGGCAGAACGGAAAGCAAGGAATAAAGTAGATGAGGAAAGTGGGCCTGCTGGGATGGATGTGTTAGGTCAGAAGACTCACAGTGGATTATATTTCATGGGAAGGCCCAGAGGACATACCATTTACCAAGGTCATCACAAATGCTCTGTGACATCATCCTAACAAGATCAGCATTGCCTCTTCCCTGTAGACCAGAGCTGGCTTGTTAATATCCTTGGGGAACATAGAGCTGCAAACAAAGTGTTAGCACAGAAGCTAGGTATTACAGTTACCATTAAGACTAGCAAGGTCAGAGGGGCAGGAAGACAGCAACCCTTAGGGAGTTACGGAGATGGTTAATAGAGCATGGCATCCTATAGGCAAAATAGACGTGCAGCTGAGAAAAGCGTTGATTAATATCTACAACCAGAAAAAGTCAAGAATGGAGGTGTAGAAGACTGAGGCCAGAATGGTAGATAAAAAGTCACAACTCCTTGCTCAGTTCCTAACCTGACCTGATTTTCATATGTGGAACACATTGACTAAAACTGTAGCCTGGTCCTTAGTATGAAGAACACGGAAACACTGCCGTAAGTCAGTAATGCAATGGTTCCCTCAGTCCTTTCCCAGAGGAAC
Source organism: Dugong dugon (assembly GCA_030035585.1). Taxonomy (NCBI): domain Eukaryota; kingdom Metazoa; phylum Chordata; class Mammalia; order Sirenia; family Dugongidae; genus Dugong; species Dugong dugon. The sequence goes on from CM057465.1 coordinate 52,711,588, forward strand.
TTATGGCCACTTACTCAAGTGACTGTACACTAGAAAAAGATATTTCAAGGATTATTCAACACAGGATCTGAGCTAACACTGATAGCCAGAGATCTAAAGCACTTCATGGCCACTCTGTTAGAGTGGAGGCTTATAGTGGCCAGATAATACATGGAGTACTGACCAAAGTCTAGTTCACAGTGTGACCATTAGGTCTGTGGAAACAGACAGTCATCATTTACCTAGACTCTGAGTGTATGATTGGAATTAATACACTTGACATTTAGAATAACCCGAACACTGATCCTTGGCCAGTGGGGTAAGAGCTATCATAGTAGGAAAGGCCAAGTGGAAACCTCTGAAACTGACCCCCCTTGGTCAATATAGCAAATTAAAAACTATATTACATTAGGGATGACAGTTAGGCAGCAAAGGTTAGTGTCACCAATAAAAACCTAGATGAGCACTATCATATCTCCACATAATTTACCAGTCTGGCCCCTACAGAAACAAGGTGGATCCTGGACAATGAGAGTAAAAGACTACAGTAAGCTCAATGAATTATTAGTCCTGATTGCAGCTGCTGTTCAGAATGTGGAATGATGGCTAGAACAGATTTAAAAGGCCTCATTTATATCACATAAAGCCACTGATTTGATAAATGCATTCTTTTGTATTCCCATTAAAAAAGAGATTCAGAAGCAATTTGCATACATGTGCAACAATATTCTTTCACTTACAGTTTTGCCTCAGAGCTATATTAACCATCCTCCCCTTATTTGATATAATATAATCTAAAGAGATCTTGACCATCTGAATACCCTACAGAACATCGCGTGAATTGATTATATAGATAACATCATGCTGATTGGACAGGAAGAACAAAAGTGGCTAGTACATTAGAGGTCTTGGTAAGAAAACTTGTGCTTCAAAGGGTGGCAGATAAACACTATGAAGATTTTGGGACCTGCTACTTCAGTAGTTAAGAGCCATAGACACTGAACGGTTGTTGTTAGTTGTTGTCGAGTCAATTCCAACGCATGATGACCTCATGTATGTCAGAGTAGAACTGTGCTCCGTACGGTTTTCAAGATCATGACCTTTCAGAGGTATATTGCCAGGCTTGTATTCCAAGGTGCCTCTGGGTGAGCTCAAACCACTAACATTTCAGGTAGTAGTTGAGTGCTTTATCATTTGCACCACCCAGGGACTCCTGGCCACTGGCCTGAAACTATACTGATATACTGAAGTGGCAAGTCCTGGAATCTTCATAGGGTATATTTCCCATGACTGTGTTTGGGTATCCCTTTGAAAATAAAAGACAAATTGCTGCATCTTGCATTCCCTATAAAAACAACAACAAAAATATCACAGTGCTTGACAGGTCTCTTAAGATTCTGTTGGCAACACATTCCACACCTAAGGATCCTGATCTGGCTCATAAAATTATTGGCATAGAAAACTGCCATTTTGAGTAGGACCCAGGAAGGAGCTCTGTACAACGTCCACTTTGCTTTGCAAGCAGCCCAGACTTGGGCCACATGTTCCAACAGGACTCATGGTATTAGAGGTGTCCGTGGTGGGAAAAGATGCAGTGTATATCTTATGGTAACCCTCAATCGGAGGATCATAGTACAAGTCCCTGAGATCCTGGAGCAAGGCTGTACCATCTAAAACAGTATGGCTGACGTACCCTAAGGTGATCCCCAATAAGTCATGCTCATATATAATCCGATGAGTGAGGGTGGAAGCTGTGACTTGCATCTGGCCAAAAATATGGCAAAGACAATGGGAGATTCACACTCTGGATTATGTTATACTATATGGCAAAGATAATGGGATAGTCACTCCTTTGATTATTTTACATTATATAAGACCCTATCTTCGCAAAAGTGGCACAGTGATTTTAGCAGACTAAGCAAAATTCTCCTGCTGGCCTTAAAGAAGTAAGCTGCCATGTTGTGAGAGGACTTGTGATAGGGCCTTGCAGCCAAGTACTCAGGGTGCTCTCTAGGAGCTGACATCCAGCAAAAAACCGAAGACTTCAGTCCTACAACTGCATGGAACTGAATTCTGCCATCAACTGTGGACTTGGATGAGGACTCTCAGTTCCAGGAAAGAGCACAAACCAGCTGACACCTTGGTTGCAACCTTGTGACATCCTAACAACAGAACCCAGCCAAGTCATAACTCAACTCCTGACCCACACAAACTGTGAGAAGATAAATGTATATTATTTTAAGTCACTAAATTTGTGGCAATTATTATACAGGAATAGACAGCTAATATGCAGACCATTACATGCCTACTGAAAAACAGCTCCTAGCAGGCAACTGTGCTCTCGTAGAGATGGATTGCTTGACCATGGATCATCAAGTGACCAAACATCTGGAATTGCCCATTATCAACTGGGTTCTATCAGGTCCAATAAGTCATAAAGTCAGACTGGCCTGGAAGCAATCCATTTTAAGATACAAGTGGTACATCTAGAATCAAGTTGGATTAAAGAACATGCATAGCCTGCATGACTAGGTAGCCCAGACCCTGTGCCATCTACCACAGTTTCCCTAATATTCCTCTCCCATCTCTCATCTACGGCCATTTGGGGTGGCGTGGGGTAGGGAAGGTGTTCCACACATCCAGCTGAAGAGCCAGAGAAGACCTAAAGCTGGCTTATAAATGAGTTGTCTTGGTGTGTGGGTACAAGTCAAAAATAGATGACAGCTGCATTATAGCCACAATCAGTAGTTTCCTTGAAAAAGAATGGAGAAAGAACATCTTTCCAATGGGCAAAGTTGTGAGCAGTTCATCCATAGGTCTTATTTTTTCGTGATTCCTGGCCCAGCAATCCTGAGCTCAGCAGTTATATTTCTGTTTCCCTGTGGATAATGGTTCTCAATTAGGAACAATTCCTTCCACACCGCCTCCCCAACCCAGGAGATATTTGGCAATTCTGGAGACATTTTTTGTTGTTGCAATTGTGGGTGGGAGAATACTAGTGTCTAGTAGGTAGCAGCCAAGGCTGTTGCTAAACTTCTTACAAGACTCAGGACAACTCTCCACCACAAATAATTATCCAACCCAAAATGTCAACAGTGCTGCCTTACAAGATGCACATTTGCCAGGGGACACAGCAAGGGTCATACTGAACTTCTGCTATCAGGACATTTTGGGATCTTTGTGGTAAGGAAAAAAGTGACCATCATGCAAGAGTAATTGACCCCCATTAGAAGGAGGAGACGTATTTTACACAGTGGGGCAGAGAGGAATAAATGTGGAACTTGGGCACCTCCTCATATTCCCTTGGTCTACTGTAATTACAAGCAGACATGTGCAACAACTCCTGGCAAGAAAACTATGATTGCCAAGAGATCAGACCCCTCAAAAATGAGGGTTTAGATCATACCAACAGGTAAACCACAATAACCAACTCACTGCTGTGGAGTCTACTGCAATGCATAGCAACCCCACAGTGTTTCCAAGGCAGTCTATGCAAGCAGACTGCCACATCTTTCTCCTGAGGAGTCGCTGGTGGTTTTAAAGCGCTGACTTTTCAGTTAATAGTCTATTGCTCTAACCACTGTGCCACTAGAACTCCTTAGTGAAAGCTAACTGAGGGTAAGGGAAATTTAGAATGGATAGAGGAGGCGGGATTTGATAAGTACCAATTGTTGCCCCAAGACCAACTGCAGTGACACAGGTGGTAGTTCATCTCATCAACCTCCTTCTCAGTTTTCCCTTAATGAGAGAGGCCCATGGGAATTATGGAGGATCTGCTCCCCAATGTACAGGAAGTGGCCCAAGGTGTGGACTGTGACAGCTCTGAAGGTGCTCATACCATATCTGCCTTCAAGAAAGACCCTACTCCAACGAATGCAGTTGGTTGACAGCCTCTGGCTGTCATGTCTGCAGAACATGCTTCAGCTTCTAGTTGCTGGCTCTGCTTTCTCGCTACTTAATATAAAGTACTATGCCTGCATATAAAATTGGAAAAGCAGATAGACTGACTTGTTATCACGTGAATTATAATCCATAATTGGTAGTGGTTGTCAGTTGTCTTTATGGTTTCTGTTAGCATACAGCTTCCTTATTAACGTTTTTTTTTCCCTCCAAGAAAGTGGTATTCATTAGCATTTCAGTTTTTGTAGTCAACAACAGGAAGAAGATGCATATTTAATTGTACCTTTTAACTGTAGAATTTTGCTGGTTAATCAAAGGAGATGAAATTAATAAAATGAGTTATTTTGGGGAAGATACATTCTCTGCATTTTGCTTACAATTTCTGAGTGCCTGGACATAGCTTTCATCTTTACATAATAGTTCTTCATTAGACTTCTTTCTCTTCAGTTTCATTGTTATGGAGTTTTAGCAAACTTGATTTGTGATACATTTTTTATGGACTTGGGTATATGCTTAAAAGTTTGAATAACCCTTCCCACTTGATTTATTGCTTTCATATAAAAGTTATTTTTTGTTGATCATATTTTTAAGACATCTTTTTAAAGAGTGACATGGTTAAGGTTGTGTGTCAACTTGGCTGGATGGTGATTCTCAGTGGTTTGGCAGTTGTATGATGCTGTGATCACTTCCATGATGAGATTTGATTTAATGTGATCACCTCCATGATGGGATCTGCTGTGAGTAGCCAATAAGTTGAAAGAGAGTTTCCTTGAGCATATGGCCTGCATTGAATATAAGTGGGTATTCTGGCAAGGTTTGTGGGCTTTTGCTCACTCTGGATCCTACAGCTGGCTCTTGTTTGTCTGACCTACAGTTCTTGGGACTAGAGCTAGCAGCTTATGTGTGGTCTTGCCTGCTGATATTGAGATCCATCCATCTTCACAGCCTGTGTGCAACAGCCCTGCTCTCTGATCTGCTGATCTTGGGTTTGCCAGCCCCTGTGGCTACATGACTCAGGAGAAGCCACTATCCTGACCCACAGACTTGGTATGTTCCAGCCTCTACAACCGTGTGAGGCATTTCCTTGATATAAATCTCTATACATATTTACATGCTTTGCTGGTTTTGCTTCTCTAGAGCACCCAGCCTAAGACAAAGAGTGACTTTCTTTTTTCATTTTTTAAAAAATTTTACTTATCTCCACTCCTTTCCCTTCTTTCTCCTTCTAGCTCTCCTTCCATTTCTCCTTATCTTTCCCCTTCTGTTTCTCCCTCCCTCCCTATTTCCCTCTCTTCTTTCCTTGCTTCCTCATGATATTTATTTAGCTGTTGTTTAAAACACTTGCTTTTTTCCCATTGTTGTATAGCTCACTGTAGCCTCATGCTATTAGTATCAGGACTTTATCTGCTTGCTCAGGAATAATTACATAATTAAATTTTCTTTCACTTTCTTTCTTCATTTAGTAATTATAAGTAAAACCTCTAAAAAAGTAGATCAGCTGCAGCATGAAAAATCAGAGTCAGCCCATTAATTCCACCATGAAGAGATAGAAAATATAAAAATAAATTATAAATAAAGCATATAGATATACCCAGAATTTAAAAAGAATAGGGGCTATTTATCTTTGAAGAGGCATTTAGCCCATTTGACACAGTATTAAAAAAAGGTAAAATTGTAGTGAATAGATGAATAAACACTTGAATTTTGTAACATACAAGTGTTAATAAAGTTGCCACGAAATAACAACCGTATATGAATGATGAGGGGAAAGTTAATCAATGAGATGTCAATTGTTGGCTTGAGTAATATCCTTTGTCCTTTATTTTTTTATCCACAAATTTCCTGATTAGAGAATTATCATACCATGGGGGTATTTTAAAAAAGAAGTAACACTGGGAATGAGGATCAACACAGGTATAATTCATCACTTTGCCTGATTTGAGAATTGGAGCTACCTACATTCCCATAGCTTAATTGTTAGGACCAAGAACTGAGGCCCTCTGTGTCAGCGTGACTTGTGTGTTTGTTCCAGAAAAATTCTCACCCAGGAAGATAAAGATATAACCAATACACGATTTCACTGTTTGCTTCAGGAAATCCCTGTTAGCCAATTTGGCCAAGAAGTTTGTTCATGTAGGTAAACAACTCTCTTATCAGTACATTGAATTGGTCACCTGACAATCAGCTTACATCAAACAGTGTTTTATTTATCAAGAATTGCTTAAAGACCCTTACTCACTGTGTCCACCTCTTTTGAACTATTATGTTACAAATGTTGTCCAGTCCCAATCAGTTCCCCACCTTAAAAGACCTGCCTTAAACCAAATGGGACCAGATCCCAAAGCCTATAAATCTCTCTCTGACCTCCTTCAGAGAACTAGAACTGCACAGGCAATGGTCCCTTGTTGCAGCTGGTCTTATAAACTTAGCTTTGCCTGACTGACAGATTTCCTGTGTTTTGGGGGTAGATTTTACAGTGCTAGCCACAGCAACACCCCTCCTGCCTTCCCTTATTTCTACCCACACCATTTGCATACAACCATCAGCTCCACCAAACTTTACTGAGTCCAATTGAACGAATAAGAGAAAAAAATACATTAAAATTAAGAGGAGAGTAATTCTTATATGCATTTTTTTCTCATTTTCCTGAATTAGGCAAATCTGAGCAAGCAGACACTTATAGTGCAGACCATGTCAATTCTAAGTAAATGCACTTGGATACGAACAAAATGTGGGAAATAATATTTGAATTCAGACAGACCTGGGTTAGAATCCTGGCTCCGGTACATTCAATCTGTGTGACCTTGGGCAAGTTATCAAACCTCGGTTACCTCATCTGTAAAATAGTGATAATAAAAATAATGATAATTTTGCTAATGCGTATTTAGTACTTATTACATATTTAAGAAGAATGGCCTGACAATCGACTTTAAAAAATTAGCCAGTGGAAACCCTATGGATCACAACAGATGATTGTCTAATATAGTGCTGCAAGTAGAGCCTCCTAGGTTGGAAGGGCCTATACAGTGGCCACAAAAATGACCACAAACATGTCAAGGATCATGAAGATTGTGCAGGACCAGGCAACATTTTCTTATGTTGTACATGGCATCGCCATGAGTCAGAGCCAGATCGATGGTGACTAACGACGGCAACAGCATCTGATGTGAGAACTAAAACTAACACTCTTTCCTTGGACTAAGCAATACTGAGACCAGACAAAAGTCACTTTGCAACATGGGCCAGGAAATAATTGTTCTTGAAAGTGAAACCAACTAACTCCTTGCTGTCGAGTTGATTCTGACTCAGGGTGACACCATATGTTACAGAGTAGAACTGCTCCATAGGGTTTTTTTGTTTGTTTTTTAGCTGCAATTTTTATGGAAGCATATCACCAGGTCTTTCCTCCATGGCACCACTGGGTGGGTTTGAACTGCCTTTGGGTTAGTAGTTTAGTGAAAACAATTTGCACCACCCAGGAACCTTAAACCAACTAAAACAACTTATTTAATAAGACTGACAGCTTACTCATCAATCCTTGTACCAAGTTCCTTACCTCACTGTGCCCATCAGTCCAAACCTTCATGTGGTAAACTGCCCAATCTCAAGCAGGTCTCTGTTTTTCAGGACCCCTCTTAATGCTGTCAGTCCAGATTCTAATAACTTTTATGTTTTTCCCTGACTTCCCCTTACCAAGACTCTCTTAAGACTCTGTAGAATGGTATTCTCCTTTACTGCATGCAGTAGGCTTAATAAATTTAGCCCTGCTGGATCAACAGTTTTTCTTTCTTTTTATTTGGGGGTGGGGTGGGGGGGCGTCCTTGATTTCACAGTTGACACAGGCCTTGTCCTAAGCACCTCACTTTTAGTAATTGTATTAAACCTCAAAATAAACTTATTGTGAGGAAGATAATAATTACTTTATCCGTTATACAAAAGAGGAAACTAAGGTCTCTAGAATTTAAATAGCTTGGAGAACTGTTTTTGTGAGGATTAAATATAATAATATAGGAAAAAAGACCAGCATAGGTGTTTAACATATAATAAGACTTATGAAGTCTGCCTATTTTTTTTCCTGTTATATTAATTATGAAAGAAAACAACACAATTACCTCACCAAAGAGACCTCCACCATAAATACTTAGTGCTGGAAGAATTGTATATACACTTCGTAAATATCCAAAATACTTGGTCATAGAATAGCTAGAAGTTGGGAAATGTTTCAGCAAATGCTCACTTCTCACTGTTATGAATCTTCTTGTTTGTTTTATAATAATACTTTCTGCTTTTTCTTTTTTAAAAAAAGCCATCCCCAGCCTCTTTATATCCTTCTAATCCCTGATCAAAAGTGAGGATATGACATTCAGAAAAGTTTTGCGATATTGCAAGAGCGGAGAATCTGAGGGTTACTAGCCACGTATCATCTAGATCAGAAGTCCTCAACTTTTTTTCTGTAAAGAGACAGATAGTTATTATTATAGGCTTTGCAGGCTGTGTGGTCCCTGTCACAACTACTCAACTCTGCCAATGTAACACAAAAGCAGCCATAGCATGGCTGTGGCTGTCTTCTAATAAAACTTTATTTACAAAAACAGTTGGCAGGACATTTTTAGTATGTAGACTGTTGTTTGCTGACCTCTCATGTAGGTGCAGGAGCCCTGCTGATGCAACGGTTAGGTGCTAGGCTGCTAACCAAAAGGTTGGTGGTTCAAACCCCACCAGGAGCTCCATGGGAGAAAGACCTGGTAATATGCTTCCGTAAAGATTACAGCCAAGAAAACCCTATGGTGCAGTTCTGCTCTGTCACATGGTGTCACTATGCATCAGAATCAACTTGATGACATTCTTTAAAAGAATCAGTACAGTCCTTTGTTCATTATTATTTTTTAAATTTATTTTTGTTGAAAATATGCACAGCAAAACCTGCTCCCCCAGTTTCTAGATATAATGATCAGTGACATTGGTTACATTCTTCACATTGCATAAACATTCTTATTACTTCCATTCTAGTTGTTTTACTTCCATTTACTTAATCTGCCTGCCCCCCACCCCCAACCTTCTCATCTATGCTTTAAAATTTCTGTTGGTCCTTTGCTCTTATATAGTTTTTTAAGAAATGCAATACTACTCAAGGATGCCAATCTTTACTCTTTGGGCTAAAATGTTATTTTGTTTAAAGGTGACGTCATGGGATGCTTTCAATTAAAGGTTTGAAGAGCAATTCAGAGCCATGGTCTCTGGGATTTCGCCAACGTCAATAGGTCCAGTAAGTCTGGATTCTTTAAGAATTTGAATTCTGTTCTACATTTTTCTCCATTTTTATCAGGATTCACTTATTGTGTTCCTGATCAGAACATTCAGTAGGGTAGCTGGGTAACATTCAGTTCTTCTTCTTCTTTTTTTTTTTTTTTTTTCCCAAGCTGTAAAATAGAATTCTATATATATATTTGTTAAATCCTCTTAATTCAAAGAAAATAATCTGTGATATGTTCGCATTAAAATTTACAGCATAATTGTTTGTAGTAAAATGTAACACAAAATTTGCCATTTTAACCATTTTAAGTGTACAGGTCAGTGGCATTAATGACATCCACAACCATGTGCAGCCAGTATCTATTTTCAAAACTTTTTCATCACTCCAAACAGAGATTCTATAACCACTAAGCAATAACTCCCCATTCTTCCAAGCCCCTAGCCCCTCATAAACTCTCATCTACTTTCTGTTTCCATGAGCTTACCTATAGTGATAGTTCATATATGTGGATTCAAATCATATTTATTCTCTTGTATCTGGCCTATTTCACTTGCATAACGCTTTCCAGGTTCATCTATATTGTAGCATGTATCAGGACTTCATTCTTTTTTTATGACGAATCCATTGTGTGTATATTTTGTTCACTAATAGTGGCTACATCATTCTACATTTCCGCCAACAATATAGGAGGGTTACAGTTTCTCCACATCTTCTCAAACACTTGTTATTTTCTTTTTGTGTGTATTTAATAGCCATCCTAGAATGATATCTCCTTGTGGAATGGTATCTCCTTGTGGTTTTGATTTGATTTCCCTAATGACTAATGTAGGAACCCCAATGATGCAATTGTTAAGCCATCAGCTGCTAACCGAAAGGTCGGTGGTTTGAACCCACCCAGAAGCTCTGTTGGAGAAAAGACCTGGCAGTCTGCTCCTGTAAAGATTACAGCCTAGGAAACCTTATGCGACAGTTCTACCCTGTCCTATAGGGTCTCTATGAGTCGGAATCAAATACGTGGCACATAACAACAACACTAACTAATGTGATAAGCATCATTTCATGCGTCTATTGGCCATTTGTATATTTTCTTTGCAGACCTGTCTATTCTAGTCCTTTGCCCATTTTTCATTTGGGTTGCTTGCCTTTTGTTGTTGAATTTTAGGGGTTCTTTATACTCTGGTAGTAAATCCTTATGGTACATATATATGTGTATATATATATAGTATTGTACTTTAGATAAAGGTTTACAGAACAAACTAGTTTCTAATTAAACAGTTAGTACACCTATTGTTTTATGACATTGGTTAACAACCCCACGACATGTCAACACTCTCCCTTCTTGGCCTTGGGTTCCCTATTACCAGCTTTCCTGTCCCCTTCTGCCTTCTAGTCTTTGTCCCTGGGCTGTTGTGCCCCTTTAGTCCCGTTTTGTTTTATGGGCCTGTCTAATCTTTGGCTGAAGGGTGAACCTCAGGAGTGACTTCAATATTAAGCTAAAAGGGTGTCCAGGGGCCATACTCTCAGGGTTTCTCCAGTCTCTTTTGGGCCCGTAAGTCTGGTCTTTTTTTTGAGTTAGAATTTTGTTTTACATTTTTCTCCAGCTCTGTCTGGGACCCTCTGTTGTGATCCCTGTCAGAGTAGTCAGTGGTTTTAGCCAGGCATCATCTAGTTGTACTAGACTCAATCTGGTGGAAGCTGTGATAGTTGTGGTTCATTAGTCCTTTGGACTAATCTTTCCCTTGCATCTTGTTTTCTTCATTCTCCCTTGCTCCTGAAGGGGTGAGACCAGTGGAGTATCTTAGATGGCCACTCACAGGCTTTTAAGACCCCAGATGCTACTCACCAATGTAGAATGTAGAACATTTTCTACGTTACACTATTGAGCTAGATGTTCCCTGAGACCATGGTCCCCACAACCCTCTGCCCAGCAATTCAGTCCCTCAGGGAGTTTGGATGTGTCTATGGAGCTTCCATGGCCTTGCCTTGGACAAGTTGTGCTGGCTTCCTCACTACTGTGTACTGTCTTGTCCTTCACCAAAGTTACCACTTATCTATTGCCTATGTAGTGTTCTTTCTACCCCCCCTCAACCCCCTGCACCATCTAGTTCTTCTGATCTCAAGGTGGAGGAGGCAGTTGTTCATGTAGACAATTAGTCCTGTAGTCCAGTTCTTTCTCTGATTCTTGAGTTTGCTTCTTTCTCTTTTTTTCCAGAGAAATAAAGACATAGTTATATCTTAGTTGGTGTGTTTAAGTTTTTAAGACCCCGGACAATACTCATCAACTAAGAGATAGAATACAAACTTTAAGAACTGTATTATGCCAATTGACTTGATCGTCTCAGGAGACCATGGCCCTAAGCCCCCAAACCAAGAGAACTAATCCCATGAGGTGATTGGTTATGTTAATCAGTATCAGCATCTGTAGCACCCTCTTCTTTTTTCAGGTGTTGTTATTATTGCAAAACCATACACAACCTAGTATTTTCCCACTCATCCCTTTTTGTTATGTACAGCTTATTGACATCAGTCATGCTGTGCAAACTTCACCCATATTCAGTGCAACCTTTCCCATTTCTATAAACAAAAAGTGACTACTACCTAAGAAGTACTTCTCCGTCACTGCCCCACCACACCCCTGGTGATCACTAACGAACCTTAGTTTCTGTATGTTTACCTTTTCATGTCACTTCATAAAAGTGAATACAATATTAGTTTTTTTTGTGATTTATTTATTTCACTCAACATAATGTCCTTCAAGTTTATCCACATTTTGGAAAAGATGTTTTGGCAATTCAGTTTTCTTTATCACTGAGTAGTATTCCATTGTATGTATGTACCACATTTTACTTATCCACTCATCCCTTGATGGGCACTTAGATTGTTTCCATGTTTTTGCTATTGTGAATAGTGCTGCAATGAACGTTTAAGTGTGCATGTGTCTGTTTGTATCACTTCTATTAGATCCCTAGAGTATATGCCTAGGGGTGGAATTACTGGGTCATATACAGCTCTATGTCTACTTTTTTGAGGAACTGCCAGAATATGTTTCCACATTCTTGTGTTTTTTAGCCTCCTTGATTTCCTACTTAGGACTGACTATCCTGAGAGGGGTGCATTCATAGATGCAGCATTACTTTTCCATTGATATGCCCCGTCACTAACTTTTCTTGGCTGTCATGACATTTGATATTGTACTTTGGTGGAGTTCAAGACAAAATAAAGATATTATAAGTAAAACTTGGCTGCGAAACAGCAGCTCAGCTGGCTGCGATGTGCAAGATCTGAAAGTCTGGATGGTAAAATGCTAGCATCATCCTGGGCTGTCCTTTGGAGAAGGTAGCCTCTGTATGAGCTTAGACAACAATTTCACTAGGGATAAAAGAACTATTCTGTCAAATTCAGCATCCAGTCTAGTTTCATTATTTCAGAATATAAAACTGTTTGGTTATTAACTTTATTTACACTTGGCAAAGTATTGTTTCCTTTTTGAGGGGGAAAAACTACAAAAAAGCTCATAAAAAATTCAAAAAGCTTTTGACTTCAAATAGTTCTTACAAAACTGCATTTTGATGAGTTAAATGTGGAGGAATCAAAATCATATAGAATTATACTTCCTTTAAAATAAACACTGATTTGAAAATTGAGGGAAAATTCTTAGAAAAGCAGGCTCCAAATAGCAAACTCCAAATAGTCAAAAGCGACTTTAAGAAATTTGATAAACCGAAAGCACAACTGGGTTTACCTATTCTTAATTACAGCGTTTTTATTGTATATTATGTAAAAACAAACAGCCTCAGGAGTGGTCTACATTCAGCTATTTTAGAAGATGTTGAGGATTTACATACCTCTCTAGAGTAACCTTTGCTCAAATTCTGGATTTGAGGTAAATCACATTTTATAGCATTTGAAATGTTAAAATGTTAAGCACTTGTCACTCATATTTGAGTTTCAAAAGTCCACTTTTTGCACCAAATTGGAATTAACGAAATGTCGAGAAATACCTATACACAATTTTTGTAAGATGACTTACCCTGGTTAGAGTTCCATCTAAAAGTTTAGTCATCAAACAGTGAGAGTCTGGTATGCTTATTTAATTAAAATAAATGATATTTCTAGATGGAGATTGGCGCTCACTGCAAATAATCAAAACCAATTTGTCTAAACCACAGTCTTATCCAAATTAAATCAGTTCAACTAGCCATTTATTCATTCCTTACCATGCTGCAAGAACTTTAATAAGCACTTGTTCAAAGACAAGAAGAGATGGTCTCTTAAAGAACCTCAACTAACAAAGGTGAAATGTAGCTAGGCAAATTATTACAAGACAATGTAATATTGATAATAGTGCCTGTAAATACAAATTATTATAGCTACAGAGGAGAGATGACTAATTTCCTGGAGGAAAGGGTAAAAACTTCTTAGACAATGGAACATTTGAATCGGGTCGTGATAGGTCAGTAGAAGTTTGCCTGATGAGAAAGGGCACAGAATGTGAAAGAATTGAGATAACTTGGAAGAATCTGGAATATTTCTGTGTGGCTGTAGTATAAGGGGGTGGGGAAATGACCAGAGTTAACATTAGAATGCCAGGCCAAGACCACATAGAGATGGGCCATCTAACAGAGCTTGGAGTTAAAGGGTAGATGTGGATGGTTTTAAAGGTCACTATCAGATGTAGTCCACCACCTATCTGTCAGTTTGTTTCTCATTGGTGGCTTTCATGTTGCTATGATACTGGAAACTATGCTACCAGTATTTCAAATACCAGCAAGATCACCCACAATGGACAGGTTTCATTAGAGCTTCCAGACTAAAACAAACTAGAAAGAAAGACCTGGTGATCTACTTCTGAATAGTAGCCAATGAAAACACTATGGATCACAACAGAATATTGTCCAGTATAGTGCTGAAAGATGAGCCCCATAGGTTGGAAAGCACTACACATGGTCATGACAATGAACTCAAACACGCCAACAATCATGAAGATGGACAGCAACTAACACAACACTCTAACACAACAGATACAGTGAGAAAGACAATTCTGAGAGCTGTATGGAGAATAACTTGTAGGTGTGTGAATGTGTGTAGGAGTAGGGAAGGGTGGGAGAGCTCAAAAATGGGGTAGTTCTTTAGGATTCTCCAGGAACATACACTGACAGCTGCAAAATGGCTAGTTTTGGCAAACACAGTTGCTATACTCTGTCAGTTGAGAGTAGGTTTGGTAAGGGTAGGGGGAGCACATCTAGCCTATTTATTGCTATATCCTCAGCTCCTAGCATAGCACCTGGAATGTAATTAGTGACCAGTAAGAACTTGTCCAGTGAATGAATGACAAGACCCATCTGAACAGCTTCCTGCTTTCTGAGACCTCCCCCCAATCTCTTTAGCGGGAGTACCACCAATATAATTACTTCATTCTACTGGCGAGCGTATGTTTGAATATTATAGCTAATTATCTATGTATCTCTAATCATGCTGTGATTCCTTTTTGTGTTAGCCACAGGTACTAACTTCAATTGTTGAATTGGCCTAACTCAATAAAAGGCTAAATCAGTCAATGTAATAGAAAGGAAACAGAAGGGATTTGGGAACTAGGATCATTTTGAGTTTAAAATCCCAAATTCATCATTGTATGACTTGAGGTAAATCATGTAATTTCTTATAAGGTTTGTAAAATGTGCATACTATACCTTACTTTGCAAAGGTTTTGTGTCGATTAAATGAGATAATCCATTCATTCCTCATTCATTCAAAAAACCCAGCTCCTACTATGAGCCAGACATCGTGTTGGGTCCTGAGGATACAGCAGTGAATGAGAATCAGGGTACCTACCCTCAGAAAATTTTATTTCAGTTGTGCAGAAAGACAATCAAAATTAATCAAATTAATAAAAGAACAATAATTGCAGATTGTCATAAATTCTATAAGGAAAGATTACCATATTTTTACGCAAATAATATTCACCTTCTACATTTGTTTGCCAACTGCTCCCTCCCTCCTCGAGGTATTTTCATAAGTGGTGTTATGCCAGTCTTTTTTTACATGTAGCTGTAAAAAAAAAAAAAAATTAGCATAGTGCACTTATGACAATACCTCACAGGGCAAGGGAGAGATTGGCAAACAAATGTAGAAGGCATGCATTGTCCATCATTTGTGTAAAAAATACAGTAGGTAGATAGACTTAAACATAGTGATAGAGAGCGATAGAGACAGAGATAGCAATAGCAACAGAGATAGAGATATTTTAAGAGATTTAGTGAAAGTAATTGGCCTACAAGATGTGAGGACTGGTGAGGCAAATACTAAATTAGTAAGACAGTTTGTCAGAAAGGGCAGATTGAAAACTCTTGGGAAGGAGCTGATGTTGCTTCAATCTAGAGGCAGACTTTCTTCTTTTTCTGGGAAACCTCATTTCTGCTTTTCAGGCATTTCAATCTGTTAGATCAGGGCTACCCAGGTTATGGCAGATAATCTCCTTTACTTAAAGTGATTTGATTGTTAATCACATCTAAAAAATATCTTCATAGCAACACCTAGATAAGTGTTTGATTGAATACTTAGATACTATAGCCTAACCAAGTCAGCACATAAAATTGACTATCACATGCACTTAAGATGTTGATTTTCTTAATATAAATTGCTTAACTTAAAGCATATTTTTGAGAATCTGGATGTATAATCAGTTTTTCTATGAAAATCATTCTCTCAGAAGTTTTAGTACATTTTTCATATAAAAAATCACAGTAAGTAAGGACTTATAAAAAGAAAGATGTTTATTTGCCAGAAATTAATACACTAATCAGTCTATACCATGGACTGCCAGAAGAAGGAACAAATCTGTCTTGGAAGAAGTACAGCCAGAATACTGCTTAGAAAAGAAGATGGCGAGACTTAGTTTCACATACTTTGGGCATGTTGTCAAGAGGGACCAGTCCCTAGAGAAGGACATCATGCATAGCAAAGTAGAGGGTCAGCGAAAAAGAGGAAGACCCTCAATGTGATGGATTGACATAGTGGCTGCAACAATGGGCTCAAACATAGCAACGAATGTGAAGAGGGCACAGGACTAGCAGTGTTTCATTCTGTTGTACAAAGGGTCACTATGAGTTGGAACAGTCTCGATGGCACCTAACAACAACAGCAATACGTCTTTCCTCTAATAAGATTTTATACCACTACAGCCGAATTCGCTGAATTCTAGGGCATTCGTTGTAGTTAAACGTTAAAAAAAAAAGTGGAAACTATTTTATTGTTGTAAAACACCAGGCCCAACTATCAAACATCTTTAAATGATTAACAGAAGACAGCTCTATTTTCTTGTTGTGTGGTAACTCATAATTTTGATTCTGGATAAAATATTTTAATATTCATTTAATATTGAGTAAATACAAAATGTCTTTTATATTAAAACTAAATTGAAAGCATATTTATTTTGCAAGTGAATATTATGCAACATGTGACTTTAAAAGTTCAAGTTAAAAATCAGTGTACAAAGTTTGTTAAATAAATCACATATAAAATGAAAACAAAAATATAAACTTTTATCCCCCTTCATTTATCAAGCATGATTGCTCTTGAGATTTTCTTTCTTCACGTGAAAAGATAGTCTTATGTTAATGGATGCTCTCTCCCTCACCCCTCATCTTAAATTCCAAATAATAGGGTCTAAACTCTTAGTTTCGTAAATGCAGATCCTGGTAGCTCCTGCCAACTTTTCCCTCACTTTTGACAGATGCTCGTAAAGCTGTAGGTGACCACATCGATCAAGCAAAGCAGAATGGCCTATGGACTTATTGCAATTTATTATTGATTAGGCCACTCTGTCACATCAACTGGAAACAAATGTTTCATTAGAGTTTACAGTCATTCTTCTTTCAAGTGGAAGGGAGCCTTGGTTTAGCTCAGTTGTTGAACTGTTTTTAAGTGCATATCTAGCACCTCGTCTGACCACCATCTTGTGTTCTATATCCTTGTTGCTGAATACTTCTAGTCATCTAATTAATGCCTCGTTACTCATGCCAGTTATAACCCACAATCAGTACTGGGAGGTCCAGCTTTTCTCTTTGATGACAGAACAGAAAGCTGGAAAATTTCTGTGATTCAGAGTCATGTTCTCCTCTAAGGTTATTTTGATTTCCTAACACTGTTCCCACCCCTGTTCCCTTCCGCTAAATTATTTTTAAAACACATTTTAAACTAAAAAAAAAAATTCCATTCTCTGCTAGGAGATGCTAAAATTATGATTGTAATTGTTACAAAGATGAATCCTTTACTAAAGACAAAAAAACCATGAGTTAATATTTTATTGAATAAAATGTATGCTGAATTCCAAACATGAACATGGAAAGATCTCACCAATGAAATGGATGAGGAAACTGAGCAATGGGAAGATAGCTGAATTAGTCTTATCCCACTGCTAGGCATGGCAATTCTTTTTTTTTTTTTTTTTAATTGTTGTAATTAAATGAGGTTTACATTTCAAGTTAGTCTCCCATACAGAATTTTTTTTTTTAACATACATTGTTATGAGACCCCAACCGCTCACCCCATTCTGCAACAGCACACTCCTCCCCTCCGCCCCTGATTCCCCACGAACGTTCAACCAGCTCCTAACTCTCTCTGCCTTCCCCTCTCACCTCTGGACAGACGCCTCCCCTTTGGTCTCTTATATCTACTTGTCTAAGAGGCATTCTTCACAAGTATCACTTTATGTCCCACAGTCCAGTCCAATCCCTGTTTGAAGATTTGGCCTCGGAAATTGTTTTAGTTCTGGGGTGATGGAGAGACTAGGGGCCATGCTTTCTGGGGTGCCTGCAGTCTTAGTCAGACCATTAAGTCTGGTCATCTTACTAGAATTTGAGTTCTGCATCCCATCATTCTACTGCTCCATCAGGAACCCTCTGTTGTGTTCCCTGTCAGGATGTTCATTGGTGGTAGACGGACACCATCTACTTTTTCTGGTCTCAGGCTGATGAAGTCTCTGGTTTATGTGGCCCTTTTCTGTCTCCTGGGCCAATACTTTCCTTGGGTCTTTGGTGTTCTTCATTCTCCTTTACTCCAAGTCGTTGGGACTGATTGATGCATCTTAGATGGCCGCTTGCAAGCTTTTAAGACCTCAGATGCCACTCACCAAAGGAGGATGCAGAACATTTTCTTAATAATGTTTGTTATGCCAATTGACATAGATGTCCCCTGAAAGCATGGTCCCCAGGCCCCGAATCCCTGCTACTCTGTTTCTCAAAGTATTTGATTGTACTGAGGAAACTTCTTAGCTTTGGTTTAGTCCAGTTGTGCTGGCTTCCCCTGTAGTGTGTGCTGTCCTTCCCTTCACCTAAGATCATTCTTCTCTATTATCTAGTTAGTGTATAACCCTCACCCTCCCTCCCCACCCCAGTAAACATCAAAGAATGTTTTCTTCTGTGTTTTAAACCTTTTCTTGAGTTCTTATAATAGTGGTTTTATACAGTATTTGTCCTTCTGTGCCTGACTAAATTTACTCTGCATAACAAGTTCTAGCTTGCACCAAGTTATACAATGTTTCACAGGTTCATCATTGTTCTTTGTCGTTGTGTAATATTCCATTCTGTGGATATACCATAGTTTGTTTATCCATTCATCCATCCATGGGCACTTAGGTTTCTTCCATCTTTTGGCTATTGTGAACAGTGCTGCAATAAACATGGGTGTGCATATATCTATTCGTGTGATGGCTCTTGTATCTCTGGGATATATTCCAAGGAGTGGGATAGCTGGATCATATGGTACTTCTATTTCTAGCTTTTTGAGGAAGCGCCAAATCCATTTCCAAAGTGGGTGTACCATTTCACATTCCCTCCAACAGTGTATAAGTGTTCCAGTCTCTCCACAACCTCTCCAGCATTTATTATTTTGTGTTTTTTGGATTAATGCTAGCCTTGTTAGGGTGAGATGATATCTCATCATAGTTTTAATCTGCATTTCTCTAATGGCTAATGATCATGAGCATTTCTTCATATGTCTGTCAGCTGCCTGAATATCTTCTTTGGTGAAGTGCCTGTTCATATCCTTTGCCCATGTTTTAATTGGGTTATTTGTCTTTTTGCTGTTGAGGTTTTGCAGTATCTTGTAGATTTTAGAGATTAAATGCTGATCGGATTTGTTGTAGCCAAAAATTTTTTCCCAGTCTGAAGGTTGTCTTTTCACTCTTTTGGTGAGGTCTTTGGATGAGCATAAGTGTTTGATTTTTAGGAGCTCCCATTTATCTAGTCTCTCTTCTGGTGCTTGTGCATTGTTACTTATGGTTTGTATTGTGTTTATGCCATGTATTAGGGCTCCTAGCATTGTCCCTATTTTTTCTTCCATGATCTTTATCGTTTTTGATTTTATATTTAATTTTTCGATCCATTTTATGTTAGTTTTTGTACATGGTGTGAGATATGGGTCTTGTTTCAGTTTTTTGCATATAGATATCCAATTATTCCAGCACCGTTTATTAAAGAGACTGTGTTTCCCCCAATTAATGGACTTTGGGCCTTTGTCAAATATTAGCTGCTCATAGGTGGATGAGCTTATATCTGGATTCTCAACTCTGTTCCCTTGGTCTATGTATCTGTTATTGTACCAGTGCCAGGCTGTGTTGACTACCGTGGCAGTATAATAGGTCCTAAAATCAGGTAGTGTTTGACCTCCTACTTTGTTCTTCTTTTTGGGTAGTGCTTTATTTATGTGGGGCCTCTTCCCTTTCCATATGAAATTGGTGATTTGTTTCTCCATCTCATTAAAAAATGCTGCTGGAATGTGGATCGGGATTGCATTGTATCTGCAGATTGCTCTGGGTAGAATTGACATTTTCACTATGTTGAGTCTACCTATCCATGAGCAAGTATATTTTTCCACTTATGCAGGTCTCTTTTAGTTTCTTGCAGTAGTGTCTTGTAGTTTTCTCTGTAAAGATCTTTTACATCTCTGGTTAGATTTATTCCTAAGTATTTTATCTACTTGGGGACTATTGTAAATGGTATTGATTTGGTGATTTCCTTTTTGAGGTTCTCTTTGTTGGTGTAAAGGAATCCAATTGATTTTTGTATGTTTATCTTATATCCTGAAACTTTGCTGAAATCTTCTATTAGTTCCAGTAGTTTTCTTGTGGATTCTTTGGGGTTTTCCGTGTATAAGATCATATCATCTGTGAATAGAGATACTTTGACTTCTTCCTTACCTATTTGGATGTCCTTTATTTCTTTTTCTAGCCTAACTGCTCTGGCTAGGACCTCGAGCACAATGTTGAATAATAGTGGTGATAAAGGGCATTCTTGTCTGGTTCCTGTTCTCAAGGGGAATGCTTTCAAAGTCTCTCCATTCAGGATGATGTTGGCTATTGATTTTGTATAAATGCCCTTAATTATACTGAGGAATTTTCCTTCTATTCCTATTTTTTTGAGGGTTTTTATCATGAATGGGTGTTGAACTTTGTCAAATGCCTTTTCTGCATTGATTGATAAGATCATGTGGTTCTTGTCTTTTGTTTTATTTTTGTGATGGATTACATTGATTATTTTTCTAATGTTGAACCATCCCTGCATACTGGTATAAATCACACTTGGTCATGGTGAATTATTTTTTCGATACGTTGCTGAATTCTATTGGCTAAAATTTTGTTGAGGATTTTTGCGTCAATGTTAATGAGGGATATCAGTCTGTAATTTTCTATTTTTTGTAGTGTCTTTACCTGGTTTTGGTATCAGGGTTATGCTGGCTTCATAGAATGAGTTTTGGAGTATTCCATCCTTTTTTATGCTCTGAAATACCTTAAGTAGAAGTGGTGTTATCTCTTCTCTGAAATTCTCCCGTGAAGCCACCCAGGCCAAGGCTTTTTTTTGTTGGCAGTTTTTTAATAACCTTTTCACTCTCTTCTTTTGTTATGGGTTTATTTAGTTGTTCTACTTCTGTTTGTGTTAATTTAGTTAGGTAGTAAGTTTCTAGAAATTTGTCAATTTCCTCTAGGTTTTCAAATTGGTCAGAGTACAATTTTTCATAGTATTCTGTTACAATTTTTTTAATTTCAGTTGGGTCTGTTGTGATATCATCCATCTCATTTCTTATACGGGTTATCTGCGTCCTCTCCAGTTTTTCTTCTGTCAGTTTGGCCAATGGTTTATCAATTTTGTTGATCTTTTCAAAGAACGAGCTTTTGGACTTAACTCTTTCAATTGTTTTTCTGTTCTCTATTTCATTTAATTCTTCTGTAATTCTTATTATTTCCTTCCTTTTGGCACCTGTAGGCTTCTTTTGCTGCTCTCTTTCTCTTTGTTCCAGTTGTAGAGTTAGTGCTTTGATTATGAGCCTTTCTTATTTTTGAATGTGTGCATTTATTGCTATAAACTGACCTCTGAGAACTGCTTTTTCTGTGTCCCAAAGGTTCTAGGATGTGTTTTCATTCTCGTTTGATTCTATGAATTTCTTTATTCCTTCCTTAATTTCTTCTATAATCCCATAGTTTCTGAACAAGTTGTTGTTCAGTTTCCACGTGTTTGATTTTTTTCCTTGCTTTTTGTATTGTTGATTTCCACTTTTATGGCTTTATGGTCAGAAAAGATGCTTTGTAGTATTTTAATGTTTTAGATTTTGTTAAGGCTTGCTTTATGGCCTAATACATGGTCTATTCTGGAGAATGTTCCATGTGCATTGGAAAAGAATTATACTTGGCTGCTGTTGGGTGCAGAGTTCAGTATATGTCTATGAGATCAAGTTGGTTGATTGTAGCATTTAGCTCTTCCGTGTCTTTGTTGAGCTTCTTTCTGGATGTTCTGTCCTTCACCGAAAGTGGCATGTTGAAGTCTCCTACTACTATTGTGGAGCTGTCTGTCTCTCTCTTCAGAGTTGTTAGAGTTTGTTTTACGTATTTTGGAGCCCTGTTGTTGGGTGTGTAAATGTTTATTATAGTTATGTCCTCCTGGTGTATTGACCCTTTAATCATTATATAGAGCCCTTCCTTATCTTCTGTTGTGGATTTTGCTTTAAAGTCTATTTTGTCAGAGATTAATATTGCCACTCCTGCTCTTTTTTGAGTGTTGTTTGCTTGATATATTCTTTTCATCCTTTGAGTTTTAGCCTGTTTCTGTCTTTAAGTCTAAGGTGCGTCTCTTGTAGGCAGCATATAGATGGATCATGTTTTTTATCCAATCTGCCACTCTCCGTCTCTTTATTGGTGCATTAAGTCTGTTTACATTTAGTGTAATTATTGATAGGTATGAGTTTAGTGCTTTCATACTGATATCTCTTTTTGTGTGTTGTTCACGGTTTCTTTGGTCTCCTCAATTTTCTGTGCTGAGTCGTTTTTCTTTATGTATTTTTTTTTTTTTCATCTTTTCTTTGTTGTAGATTTTGTGCTTGCTGGGTCTTTATGTTTTTCTACTTTTTTATTTTGATTTGTAAGATTGTTGGATTCCTTTGTGGTTACCTTAATATTTACCTCTAATTTTCTAAGTTTATACCAGTCTTTTATTACTTTATATCGCCTTAACTTCCCCTCCACATAGAAAATCAATGTCTCCATATTTTAAGTCCCTTTTTTTTGTTTTAATATTATCCTTTTTTTTTTTTTACATATTGATATCTGTTTCTCTATTTTCAATGTTTTAGCTTTGATGTGATTTCAATTTCCATATCTGAGTCAATATCTGGTTGCTCTGTCCTGTGTTCTAGTCTTGCGATGTTAGCTGGTGTTATTGATTATCTAACCTTAGGACTCCCTTTAGTATTTCTTGTAATTTTGGTTTGGTTTTTGCAAATTCCCTGAACTTCTGTTTATCTGGAAATGCCCTAATTTCACCATCATATTTGAGAAACAGTTTTGCTGGATACATAACTCTTGGCTGACAGTTATTTTCCTTCAAGGCTTTAAATATATCATCCCATTGCCTTCTAGCCTGCATGGTTTCTGCTGAGTAATCTAAGCTTATTCTAATTGTCTCTCCTTTGTAGATGACTTTCTTGTATCCCTAGGCACTCTTAAAAGTCTCTCTTTGTCTTTGGTTTTGGTAAGTTTGATTATAATATGACTTGGTGACTTTCTTTTGGGATCTACTTCATGTGGAGTTCAATGAGCATCTTGGATAGATATCTTCTCATCTTTCATGATATCAGGGAAGTTTTCTGTCAACAAATCTTCAACAATTTTCTCTGTATTTTCTGTTATCCCCCCTGTTCTGGTACTCCAATCCCTTGTAGGTTATTTCTCTTGATAGAGTCCCACATGACTCTTAGAGTTGCATCATTCTTTTTAATTCTTTTATAAGATTTTTCCTCAAATAAGTTGGCATCAAGAACTTTATCTTCAATGTCACTAATCCTAACTTCTACTGCCTCAATTCTGCTGCTATGGCTTTCTATTGAGTTGTCTAATTCTGAAATTTTATTGTTAATCTTCTGGATTTCTGACTGCTGTCTCTCTATAGATTCTTGCAGCCTATTAAATTTGGCATTATGTTCTTGAGTAACTTTTTTAAGTTCCACTACTACTGTGTCTGTATGTTGCCTGGCTGTTTCTGTGTTCTGTCGAATTTCCTTTCTTATTTCTAGAAGAGTTCTGTATATTAATCTTTTGTATTCTGCCTCTGGTAATTCCAAGAAGTTCTATTCCTCCAGAGAATTTATTGATTCTTTATTTTGGGAGCTTGCTAAAGCCGTCATGGACAGTTTCTTTATGTGACTTGATATTGACTGTTGTCTCTGAGCCATCAATAATTTATTATAATTTTATTTTGTTTGCTTAATGAGACCTAGCTTCTTATTTTGTTTTGTTTTGATATGCCCAAATAGGTTGCTCATGTGCAGTAGTTTCATTTTTGACACTTTTTGATCTCTAATGTCCTGTCACCAGGTAGTTAGTTCTGTAATTAAGTATGTGCACACCAGAGTCCATTAAAATTTCACATATGGGATCAACTTGGGTGTGCAGGCAGTCAGTCACCAAGTGTACGATGCAAGCTCTCACTTCTAGTCCTAGAGAGGCAGGGGTGATTGGTGTAGGCACTGGACTCTGGCTGTGATAGGGGATCACACACTGAGCCAGCCAGGGAGCTGATGGCTGCCCCTGAGATTCTGAAAGAAAAGTGTGTCCTTATTCTCTAGGATGAATAGTTAGGTGAGTTTTGCAGCTGGGCTAAGAGCACCCCACTATGTTGGCTGCAAAGACTCGAGGGCACCACTTTTTCTTGAACTCCTGTAGCATGTGACTAGGCACTTTAGGAGCTACCATCAATTTTCAAGACCCTGCTGCAGATGGATACAAATTCCTACTTGAGGGGCAGGGCCGTTTCGAGGATCACAAATCTGCCTATTCACAGCTGAAACAGTTAAAGTTAAACTTCAGATGTTTGCCCTGTTGTACGGTGGTAGTGAGGGCTAATGCTGTTGAGATGGGTCCCCGCAAGTCTATACAGGGGTGTATGGGACTCAGAGTCTGCAGACCCCTGATTTCTATGGCCAGCAAAGGAGCTGTGCCGACCTGTGTTCCTGGCCTAGGAGAGCCAGCAGCTTATTTGTTCCTTCTGCAAGTCCAGGAGAATGGGTCAGTGTGCCTTTTGGGATCTACTCCAGCCCAGTGGACTCCTGGTGCAGAGCGGGGAGGGTGGAGGTAAAAGGAGGAGAGGTTTTTCCCAAATCTGGTGTAGAGCGCAGAGGTAGGAGGTAAAAGAGAGAGAGGATTTTTCCAAATAGGCTTTTTTTTTTTTTGAATCACCACGAAAGGGTGCGCACATGTACTTATCCTAGCCTATTGGGAGCTGCTCTTCACTTATTCGGAGTGTCTAAACAGAATCTCTGCTGCTGGGTCTCTCTCAATGTGGAAACTGCTTCTCAAGTGCATGCACAGCACAGCTGTTTGTCTGCTTCACCGCAGCCTGGCATGTCTGTGTCTCTACAGTATCGCCACCACAGCTCTAGCACTCCTTACCTCTTCCAAACGGTCTTCCTCTCCAGTATGACTCAGATGGATTTCTTAACCTTGCGTTGTTCAGGGCTTCCAGACGTTCACATAGAATCAAATCACTTGTTTTTCCAAGTCTTTGTTGTAAGAGGGATATAGGAAGCATCTAACTAGTCCTCCATGTTGATCACGCCTCTAGGCATGGCAATTCTTAATGCCTCATTACTCACCCAGGGCTTATTTCACCAGGTTGGTATTTTTGAAAGCCTATTCTGAAAGTTTCCAAAAATTCTCCATGGAAAAAGTTTTAAAATTATCAGTGTTTTGTAAATGTCATATGTTATAACTTCTTCCATATAATACTATACTATAACTATTACCATTGAGTCAATTCTCACTCATGGCAACCCCTCTACTCTGTCAAAGTAGAACTGTGCTCCATAGGGTTTTCCATGGCTGATTTTTTAGAAGCAGATCATCAGGCCTTTCTTCCAAGGCACATCTGGATTAGCTGAAATCACCAACCTTTTGCTTAGCAGCTGAGCACATTAACCCTTTGCACCACCCAGGAACTCCATGTGATATGATGCATATTAAAGATTCAGCAATAAAGAAACTTAGGCACATGTTAACTAAGCTTATTTGACTGACTTTTTTTTTTTCCCCCATTTTATTGACAATTAATATCTTGAGGAACTAGTGGTCTCTAAAATACATTTTAGGAAATATTATGCTAGACCTTGCAGCTAGTGTGAAGGATAATCAAAGATTTTGGAGCAGAACTAGGAAAATACCATGTATAGAATTCAAGAGGGAAGGGAGGATTGAAGAGAAGAAGGACAGTAGTGAAATACACAGAAAGATTACAAAGAGGAGGACTGAGATCAAGAGCAATAGTTTTTGGTTAGGAGGGGAATGCTAGTGACTAATAGTATAAAGTTGAAGCCAAAACTAGGTCTCAACAATGTGAGAGTTATGGAAACTTCTTAGCAGCAATTGGCCCCGTTTATCTGATTGTGAAAGGAAATAGAAATAGTTAGGAAAGATAACTGTATTAAGTGAATTGGGTTTTGTTATTTATTTTAACAATAGCTGAAACTAAGTTAGAAGTTAGAAGGGGAAAACGAAGTTGAGAGAAAAAAAATTAAAGATCATAAGTAGAGCTTCCAGTAAACATATCAAATTAAAGCACCAAGGTTTTTCTTCTGTCTTCCAAAACTCAATACTGTTAAGATTGAATTGGTAGTCTCATTATTAAGACGTCAATTTCCCCTAATCGATCCATAAATTCAATGCAGCCCTAATCAACATCTCAGCAAGATCTTTGCATAAAATGACAAGCTGATTTTGAAATTTATATGGAAATGCAAAGGACCTAGATTAGTCAAAACAATTTTTAAAAAGAACATAGTTGTAGAACTAATACTATCTGATTTGAAGATCTATTACAAAGGTACAGTGATCAAGACAGTGTATTGGCATCATAACAAACACATAAATTGGTCAATGTGCCTGAGATAGAGGAGCACCTGAATCTTCATGTTGAGAAAGTTCCCTAAATATCCAGCACAATCCATATGTATGCAACAATTGGGAAATGCTAGAACACCCAGTTCTTACTTCCTAATAGCTGAGCATAGCATCCAGATCCTAATTCTTACTAGCAGAGTACAACATCTGGGAGTTCTAAAATTTCCCAGTTATTTGTATAAATCCTGTCAGGAAACAGGGTTATTTAAAAATCAGAATACAAGTATAAAATAAAACCTCCCTTCTTTCAAGACTGCAGAAAAGAACAAAATTATATCATTGATGATGTATTGAGAAATGGGGATATTCTAACACCCCAACCCCCCAAAATATAAAAGTTAGAAGACTTTGTACTGGATGACATTAGTTTCTGTAAAAGAGTTTAAAGTCCCTAATGTCAAGTGAAAATGTTAAAATGGAAATTTAGAGAGAAAAGATGACCTGGAATGGCCACTGTGGAAAGAGAGATGAGAAGTCAATTATTCCAAATAGTAATATCTTGGGCTAACCATAATGTGTTTCATCTGTGATACCCTGTTTTGTTCAGTTGTTCTGTGACTCAAGTTAGAGTGAATATTGCTTCTCACTTTGTGAAGGAATACAACCAACTAAATGATTCATCTTTTCATGGTCTGGATTAGGTGAAGTTTCTAGCCTGTGGGTGTTTTGGGCTCTGATTTGTCATACTAGGCAGACAGAGAAATGTGACAGTAGAGAAATGGAAGAACATGGGATAGCAGCCTCGGTACAGTCCTGCTTCCTGGCCTTTCGAGAACAGGAAACAGCCCAGCAAAAAGTCCTCCACTCCACATACCAGCTCAATACAAACCATAAAGCAATCAAGCCTGTTGTTTTAAATTAGAGCCTGAGATCAGGGGCTAAATGGCGCTCTAAGCAGAAGCACCATGCCGTCCCTCCACAGCAAAGATCTGAAAAACTAAGCCGAACAGAGACTACAACAATCCTGAAGCCCTAAAACATCAAATGAAGAGATAAAGAACTCAGACAAGCACCAAATGGAATGAGAAAACTGACAGAGAACGGATAGCAAGGAGAGATTCATGCAGAGGTCCCCTACCAGCTAACGCAGTGTGGATCCACCATCTTGGACTCCTATCGGAGACCAGCAAGCGGGGGTGTGAGAAAGCAGCCTCACGGAGCGGCTAGTGAGAGACAAAACAACCGGTAATTTGCAATATACACTTTCCCACCCCCCCACCCCTCTTCACCCCAACTTGGCCTCCTCTGCTTCCCATGGCCACAGTCTCTTGACCAGGAAGTGCCGGCTGCGTGGATTCCACACACCCAAGCAGGCGGCTTCCTGGGCGCCATTTGTTGGCTGTTAGTGTTGCTTTTTTTTTCTGCTTCTATTGATTTCTCACTTGCCTCTCGCCACCTCCCCCTCCTTTCACTCAAGTGCCTGGCTCCATGCGCCATCTTTACTTCTTCCTGAGGGGATGCAGGATGCCAGCAATTTGTGATATACGCTTTCCCACTCTCTACCTTTCTTCACCCACACTCAGCCTCCTCTGCTTTCCACGGACACAGTCTCTTGTCCAGAAACACCAGCCCGCACTAGCTGGCTCTCTGAGTGCCATTTGTTGGCTGCTGGGTAGCTTTTTTTTTTTTTTCCTGTTTCTTTGGATTTCTTGCTTGCCTCTCGACGCCTCCCCCTCCTTTCGCTCGAGTGCCTGGCTCCGTGTGCCATCTTTGCTTCTTCCTGAGGGGCTGCAGAGCTGCACTCGAGTGTGGAGCTGCTTCCTGGTCTGGGCTACCGCGCTAGTGGGATCCCGGGGCTTTTGTTCATTTTGAATTATTTGTCTGTATTCTTTTCCTTTTCTTAAGTTGGGAGCCTTTTCTGGCCAGGTGGAGCTGCGTGGCAAGGAACTCCCCTTCAGCTTCCACAGACATGCAGAGGGATCCCTGAGAACATTTCTTTTTTCGTTGTTTTTTTTTTTTTTTTTTTCTGTTTTTTTTGGGGCCTTTCTTGTTCTTTTTTTTTTAATTTGTTTTGTTTTCTTTCCCATTTTTTCCCTTTTTGTCTTTCTTCATTGCTCAGTTTCTCGTCCCTCTATATTTTCCTTCTCTTTCTGCTCCCTGAATACCATGCGTTGTATACCTCTAAACCTTCTAGCCAGGCTGTACTGTGACACCTGAGAGCGACTTCCCCAGACCTCATAGCTACATCGGTGGGATCCCTGGGAACTTTGCGGTTCTTTAAACTTTCTGACTTTTATATATTCATTCTTTTCTTTTCTTCCGCTTCCGCTTTCTGTTTTTCTCCATTCCATAGTCTCTCATCTCTCCATTCCAATGGCAAGCTCCCCTAGCATTCTTTTTTGTTTGTTTGTACATTTTTGGCTATTGTTCCTCTCTCCTCTCTCCCATATCCATCTTAGCTCCACACATAACAATCTCCCCGCTGCATCCTGCCTACCTGCACCGTGCGCTTAACATCACACCACCAAGCAGCACAGGCACGGCCTACTGGAACCTGCCCTACACTGATTACCGATCCACCCTGCTAGCTGTAGTAAGTGCCACAAACAACCCGTCCCAGTGACTCCTCTTCAGCTAGACCTGCCCTGCTGTACCATATCACAGTGATTGACCCTGCAAGTTGGAGAAGGATCAAACAAAAAAGAACACACAGTCTGCCTGCTTAGACTTAGTCAAATATTTTTTTAAAAAAGGGATGAAACAAACAAATCTACAATCAATAAATGAGAAAAATAACTACTGAATGCCCCAAAAGCAGCACACAATATCAAAACATTTACAAAAACAGGACAGGATGGTTCCAGTAGGCATCCAAAATAAAACACCAGATGACTCTCCTCTGGAAGAAATGCACTAGAACTACCTGATACAGAATTTAAATCTCTAATACTAGGAATTCTCCAAGAACTGAGGCAAAAAACTAACAAACATGAGGAAAAAATAGACAAATTCATGGAAAATACAGACAAAAAATTGGAAGAATTCAGGACGATGATGCAGGAACGAAATGCCAAAATAAATTCACAACTAGAAATTATACAAAGACAAAAATTAGAAATCCAATAGATAAACAACAAGATTTCATAAATGGATGATGTCATAGAAGGGCTGAGAAGCAGTTTTGATACGGTGGAAGACAGGATCAGTGGAAATGAAGACAAACACTTGGATACAACTCTGTTTGAGGACAACTCAGAAAAAAGAACAAAGAAAAATGAAGAGACCCTGAGAGTTCTGTGGGACACAAAAGCAAAAATCTACAAGTGATTGGAATTCCAGAACAGGGGGAGAAAACAGAAAACACAGAGAGGATCATTGAGGAACTCCTGACAGAAAACTTCCCCAATACTATGAAAGATGAAAACCTGGCCATCCAAGAAGATTAACGAACCCCATATAGAACACACCCCAAAAGAAAATCACCAAGACATATCATATTCCCACTCACCAAACCAAAGACAAACAAAGAATCATGAGAGCAGCTTGTGAAAATCAAGAAGTCACCTACAGAGGAGAAACAATAAGACTAAGCTCAGATTATTTAGCAGAAACCATGCAGGCAAGAAGGCAATGGGATAACGTATATAAAATCTTGAAAGAAAAAAATTGTCAGCTAAGAATAATATATCCTGCAAAAATCTTGTTCAGATTTCATGGTGAAATTACGTCATTTCCAGATAAACAGAAATTAAGCGAATATGTAAAAGTCAAACCAAACTTCCAAGAATTATTAAAGGGAGTTCTTTGATCTGAGGACAAACAGCTTCAGCTCACAGGCAGAACCTAGCATGCAGGATCGTACAAGCCAAATACCAATCTAGGAAATGAACTCTCAAGGACTGTCCAAAAGCAAAAGAAATGCAACATGGAATCACAGGAGTTAATCAATAAATGACAACAACAACAAAACAATAAAAGAGGGAATAAACAGCATAAATATAGAACCTTCTAATGAAAAGGAAGGCAAGGCGATACCAAGTAATGGTGGACTGCTTCAAACTTAGAAAGATAAGAGTAAAATTCATGGTAAACACAAAGAAAGTTAACAAACCAACTCATAAAAATAGAGACAAAAAACATAAAGTCTCAGCAAAAACAAAAGAAATGAAAAAAAAATCCACAAACAAAAGTAGCTCAGCACAAGAGAGTAAGAAGAACAGAGAAAACTTCAGCACCACAAAAAAAAAAGCACTACAAAATGACAGCAACAAACTCACAACTATCAATAATTACACTGAACGTAAATGGACTCAATGCACCCATAAAGATACGGACAGTCACAGAATGGATAAGAAAATAGGATCCATCAATATGTTGTCTACAAGAGACACATCTTAGAAACAAAGATGTGAGTTTATTAAAAGTCAAAGGTTGGAAAAAAATATTTCAAGCTACCAATTACCGAAAAAGATCAGGAGTGGCAATTCTAATCTCAGATAAAATAGACTTTAAAACAAAATCTACCATAAAAGACAAAGAAGGACACTATATAATGATTAAGGGGATGATCCATCATGAAGACATAACAATAATAAACATCTACACACGCAATGACAGGGCTCCAAAATACATAAAACAAACTCTAACAACACTGAAAAGAGAAACTGACAGTCCCACAATAAAGTAGGAGACTTTAACACACCACTCTCAGTAAACTA
Source organism: Dugong dugon (assembly GCA_030035585.1). Classification (NCBI taxonomy): domain Eukaryota; kingdom Metazoa; phylum Chordata; class Mammalia; order Sirenia; family Dugongidae; genus Dugong; species Dugong dugon. Next base: position 52,742,816 of record CM057465.1, read on the forward strand.
CAGAACACCTAAGAAGAAACTCAGCAAAGATACAGAAGACATAAAGGTCACAATCAGCCAACTTGACCTCATAGGCATATATAGAACACTCCATCCAACTTCTGCAAAGTACACATTCTTTTCCAATGCACATGGAACGTTCTCCAGAATAGACCACATCTTAGGCCACAGAGCAATCCTCAACAAGATCCAAAACGTTGAGATAACTCAAAGTATCTTGTCTGACCACAATGCCATCAAGGCAGAAATTAACAATAGAAAGAGCAAGGAAAAAATATCAACTACATGGAAACTGAATAATACCCTGCTTACACATCACTGGGTAATAGAAGAAATCAGTGATGCAATTGAAAAATTCCAAGAATCAAATAAGAATGAAAACACATCATACCAAAACCTTTGGGACACAGCAAAGACAGTCCTCAGAGGGCAATTTATAGCAATAGATGAACATATCAAAAAAGAAGAAAGGGACAAAATCAAAATATTAACTACGGAACTCAAAAAAATAGAAAGAGAACAGCAAAAAAAGCCCACAACCACCGGAAGAAAGGAAATAGTAAAGATCAGAACAGTAAGAAATTAAATAGAGAACAGAAAAACAATAGAAAGAATCAACAAAACCAAAAGTTAGTTCTTCGAAAGAATCAAGAAAATCGACAAACCACTCGCCAGACTGACAAAAGAAACACAGGAGAGGACACAAATCACCCAAATAAGAAATGAAATGGGGGACAATAAAACAGACCCAACTGAAATAATAAGTATTATAACAGAATATTATGAAAAACTATACTCCAACAAATTTGAAAACCTAGAGGAAATGGATAAATTTCTATAAACATACGGCCTACCCAAACTACAACAAAATGATGTTGCAAATCTGAACAGACCCATAACAAGAGAAGAGATTGAAAAGGTAATCAAAAAACTCCCAACCAAAATAAGCCCTGGCCCAGATGGTTTCACTAGAGAATTCTACAAAACATTTACAGAAGAGCTTGTACCAGTACTCTCAAGCTATTTCAGAGCATAGAGGAGGAAGCAATACTTCCAAATTCATTCTCGGAAGCCAGTATAACGCTGATACTAAAATCAAGCAAAGACGTCACAAAAAAGAAAATTACAGACCAATATCTCTCATGAATACAGATGCAAAAATTCTTAACAAAATTCTAGCCAATAGAATTCAGCATCATATCCAAAAAATAATACACCACAACCAAGTAGGATTCATACCAGGTATGCAAGGATGGTTCAACATTAGAAAATCAATCAACTCAATCCACCACATAAATAAAAGGAAAGAAAAGAATCACATGTTCATCTCAATTGATGCAGAAAAGGCATTTGACAAAGTCCAACACCCATTCCTGATAAAAGCTCTCAATAAAATAGGTATAGAAGGGAAATTTCTCAGCATAATAAAGGGCATCCATGCAAAACCAATGGCCAACATCATTCTTAATGCAGAGAGGCTGAAGACATTCCCCTTGAAAACAGGAACAAGCCAAGGATGCCCTTTATCACCACTCCTATTTAACATTGTGCTGGAAGTTCTAACTAGAGCAATAAGGCAAGAAAAAGAAATAAAGAGCATCCAAATTGGTAATGAAGAATTTAAACTGTCCCTGTTTCCAGATGATATGACACTATACATAGAAAACCCTAAAGACTCCATGAGAAATCTACTGGAACTAATAGAAAGATTCAGCAGACTAGCAGGATACAAGATAAACATACAAAAATCACTTGGATACCTATACACCAGTAAGGAGAACGATGAAAACGAAATCAGGAAAACAATATCATTTTCAATAGCCCCTAAAAAGACAAAATACTTAGAAGAAAATCTGACCAGTGATGTAAAAGACATATCGAAAGAAAACTACAAAACACTACTGCATGAAACCCAAAGGGATCCACATAAATGGAAAAACATACCACGCTCACGGATAGGCAGACTCAACATTGTGAAAATGTCAATTCTACCCAAAGCAATTTACAAATACAATGCAATCCCGATCCAAATACCAACAACATTCTTCAAAGAGATGGAAAAACTAATCATTAACTTTCTATGGAAAGGGAAGAAGCCCCGAATAAGTAAAGCACTACTGAAGAAGAAGAATAAAGTTGGAGGACTCACACTACCTGACTTCAGAACCTACTATACAGCTACAGTAGTAAAAACAGCCTGGTAATGGTACAACGACAGATACATTGACCAATGGAACAGAATTGAGAACCCAGATGTAAATCCATCCACCTACGGTCACCTGATCATCGACAAGGTCCCAAAGTCCATCAAATGGGGAAAAGACAGTCTTTTTAACAAATGGTGCTGGCAAAACTGGATATTCATCTGTATAAAAATGAAACAGGACCCATACCTCAGACCATATACAAAAACTACTTCAAAATGGATCAAAGACCTGAATATAACGCCTAAAACTGTAAAGTTCATAGAAGAAAAATTATGACCAACACTACAGGCCTTAATACATGGCATTAACAGGGTACAAACCATAACCATCAATGCACAAAACCCAAAAGATAAGCTAGATAACTGGGATCTTCTAAAAATCAAACACCTATGCTCTTCAAAAGACTTCACCAAAAGAGTAAAAAGAGAACCTACAGACTGGGAAAAAATTTTTGGACAGTACAAGTCAGACAAAGGTCTAATCTCCGTAATCTATAAGAAAATCCAACACCTCTACAACAAAAAGACAAATAATCCTATTAAAAAAATGGGCAAAGGAAATGAACAGACAGTTCACCAAAGAATACATTCAAATGGCCAACAGACACATGAGGAAATGCTCGCGATCACTAGCCATTAGAGAAATGCAAATTAAAAACCACAATGTGATACCATCTCACCCCAGCATTACTGGCACAAATCAAAAACACTGGAAATAACAAATGTTGGAGGGGTTGCAGGGAGATGGGAACCCTTATGCACTGCTGGTGGAAATGCAAAGTGATAAAACCATTTTGGAAAATGATATGGCACTTCCTCAGAAAGCTACAAATAGACATACCATTCGATCCAGCAATCCCACTCCTAGGAATATATCCTAGAGAAATAAGAGTCGTCACTCAATAGACATATGCACACCTATGTTCACGGCAGCATTGTTCACAATAGCAAAACGATGGAAACAACCTAGATGCCCATCAACAGATAAATGGATAAACAAACTATGGAACATACACACAGTGGAGTACCATGCAATGAGAAAGAACAACAACGAATCTGTGAAGCATCTCATAACATGGATGAAACTGGAGGACATTATGCTGAGTGAAATAAGTCAATCACAAAAGGACAAATATTTTATGAGACCTCTATTGTAAAAACCCATGAAAAAGTTCACATGCAAAATGTAACAATCTTTGTTGGTTACCAGGTATGGGAGGGGTGGGCGGAGGAAATACTAAATAGATAATAGATAAGTGGTATCTTGAGTGAAGGGTGAGACAGTACACAATACAGGAGAAACTAGCACAACCTGTACAAGGAAAGGTCATGGAAGCCCCACAGACACATCCAAATTCCCTGAGAGACTCAATTGCTGGGCGGAGGGCTGTGGGGACCATGGTCTTGGGGAACATCTAGCTCAATTGGCATGACACAGTTTATAAAGACAATGCTCTACATTCTAACTTGGTGAGTAGTGTCTGGGGTCTTAAAAGCCTGTGAGCGGCCATCTAAGATACTCCACAGGTCTCATCCCTTCGGGAGCAAGGGAGAATGAAGAGAACAGGATACAAGGAAAAGATTAGTCCAAAGGATTAATTGTCCACAGCTACCAAGACCTCCACCAGACTGAGTCCAGTACAGCTAGATGGTGCCTGGCTACACCACTGACTCCTCTGACCAAGATCACAACAGAGGGTTCTGGACAGAGCTGGAGAAGGATGTAGAGTGTAATTCTAACCCACAGAAAAAAAAGACCGGATTTACTGGCCTAAAGGAGACTGGAGAAACCTCGAGACTATGGCCCCCAGACACCCTTTTAGCTCAGTGGTGAAGTTACCTCCAAGGTTCACTGTTCAGCCTGGGAGTGGACAGCCCCGTAAAACCAAATGAGAGTAACGAGGTACAGGAGTCCAGTGATAAGGTCCAGAAAGCAGAAGGGGACAAGGAAGCTGGTGATAGGGAACTCAAGGTTGAGTCAGGATATTGTTGATGTGTTGTGAGATTGTTAACCATTGTCATAGGGCAACATTTGTAGTAACTGTTAAATGAGAAACTATTTTGTTCTGTAAGCCTTCATCTTAAGTGAGAATAACAGCACAATTGGAAGAGTGTAGTCAATGTCACTGAACTGTGTGTGTAGAAATTTTTGAAATGGTATATCTTTGGCTGTGTGTATTTTCACCAAAAAAAAAAAAACGTTGAGAAGTTAGAGGGTTGATATGTTGTGGGGTTGTTACCCAATGTCGTAAAACAACATGTGTACTTCTGTTTCATGAGAAACTATTTGTTCTGTAAGCCTTCAGCTGAAGTACAATAAAATATTAAAAAAAAAAAAAAGAGCCTGAGGTGTTTCTTTGTCATTGTTTATTAAGATGTCATATAGTCTAAGAATTTGTCCAATGTTGAAGACAATCTATTCAGCTGAAGTGTTTAGTATTCTCCTAATCCTTAATTTCTGGCATTTCCTAGCGTTTGGATCATTCTTCATTGGAGGACTTTTCAAGACTCAGTTGTTGATAAAATCCGAAAATCTTTTCATGATGACAGATAATGTTGTTTTTTCATGGAAATTGGAAAGCGCTGTGCCTTATCATACCATAAATTGTGTTAAAAAACAACAAAAAATATGTTCAATAGTAACTCCATGGAGTTCCTTACTACTGAAGAGAAGTTCTCTTATTAAAAGATATGTCATGAACAAAGCCCTCTTCAAAAAGAAAAGAAAACAAAACAAAAAGCCTTGACACATTTATTCCTTCTATTCAATCAATATACATTTATATAGAGCCAACAATGTGCTTGCAATGTGAGTTGTTCTGGAGAAGATACCAAAGATTAAGGGATAGAAATATAACTGAATATTTAAAATAACACTGACAAACAAGTGCTATAAGAGAAGGATGTAAAAAGTGTCGATGTAAAAAGTGCCATAAGAACACAGAGGGAAAATACTGAGAAAGATTTCCCTCAGATGACATTTGAGCTGTTGCCTGGGGGATAAATTTAAGTTTGCCTGAGAAGGAGTATTGAAAACAGGAAGATGAGCATGTGTGCGTGGTTTTTTTTCTTTTTAAATTGTTATTATTTAGTGAAAGTTTCCAATTCAAGTTAGTCTCTCATATAAAAATTTATACATACATTGTTTTGTGACCTTAATTTCTCGCCCTATACTGTGACAGCACACTCTTGCTTTCCACCCCAGATTTCCTGTGTCCATTCAACGAGCTCCTAACCCTCTCTGCCTTCTCATCTCGCCTCTGGACAGGAGTTGTACATTTAGTCTCATGTATCTACTTGAGCTAGGAAGCACACGCTTCATGAGTATCATATTATATCCCATAGTCCAGTCTAATCTATGTCTGAAGAGTTGGCCTCAGGAATGGTTTTAGTTTTGGGCCAACAGAGAGCCTGGGGGCTGTGTCTCTAGTCTCAATCAAACCATTAAGTCTGGTCTTTTTACTAGAATTTGAGTTCTACACCCCACTTTTCTCCTGCTCCATCATGGACTTTCTGTTGAGTTCCCTGTCAGGGTGGTCATTGTGGTAGCTGGGCACCATCTAGTTCTTCTGGTCTCAGGCTGATGAAGCCTCTGGTTTATGTGGCCCTTTCTGTCTCTTGGGCTAATACATTCCTTGTGTCCATGGTGTTCTTCATTCTCCTTTACTCCAGATGGGTTGGGACCAATTGATCCATCTTGGATGGCCTCTCGCTAGCTTTTAAGACCACAGATGCTACTTACCAAAGTGGGATGCAGAACATTTTCTTAAAAAACTTTATTATGAGCCTGCGTTTTTACAAAGGCACAAGGTTCATTGAATTTGTAACATAGGTGTAGCTGGAGCAAGTGGGAAATGACAGGAGATAAAGTGAGAGAGTTAGGTTCAGAATAAATAGTAAAAAACACTTTTTATTTTTTTACACAGAAAGCAAAAGAGAGGTTTCTAAGAGATCTGAAATGATTAAGCAAATTACTGGTTTAGAAATATTAATATGGTAGGGTGAAAGAGATGGCCTGGAAGGAGTGGTAAATACATAAAAGCAAAGAAAAACTAAATCTTTGAAATAAACATTTTCTCTACTCTAAATAATTATGCTTCATAAAAGACGAGAGCTCTGATGTTCAGAGGAAATTCATTAGGCATTGTTAAGATCCAGAACAGATGAAAAATGCATTTCTGAAGTATTCATTTTGTAAAGGAACACACCCTGCAGTCATGGGGTTAGGAGAGTTCTGGTAGGCTAGAACTAAGGAAAAGGGCATCTCCCCAGAGTCATTCAAAAAGGAGGGTCAGGATAATTATTTTCACAATAATGAAAAATTCTGGATGTCTGTTTTGTGTTAACCCAAGAGAGACTTGCTCTTTGAGATGTGTTCCAAGAACTGCTTTTCTTTGGTAGAATTGAATTACATATTATGAAAACTTTTGTGGGATCTTGAGTTTTACACTATTTGAACAAGTACCTGGAGAGGCTAATAGGAAAGATTGCTGTTACTTTATGGGGATATGGGATAGGAAGAATGCCACAGTATCTTAAAAAAAGAGAAAGAATTAAATTTTAGCCAATGAAGTCTATAAAACAAACAAAAATAGTTATTGTGGAGTTGATTCCCACTTATGGTGACGCCATGTGTGTCAGAGTAGAGCTGTGCTCCATAGGGTTTACAGTGGCTGATTTTTCAGAGGTAGATCAGTAGACCTTTCTTCCAAAGTGCCTCTGAGCGGACTCAGACTTCCAGAGTGCATTACCATTTGCACCACCCAGGGACTCCAATGAGGTCTATATCTATAGTAAATCCTTGCAAAGCTCCATGTTAGAAGAATCCTTGGCATATGCCCTGCATGGTCAACAAGCTCCCTGCATGGTCACTGTAAAAGTATGAAAAATAACTTCTAGCACACTTATTTTGGCACTTGTAGCTCCTTGATTGGATCGACCATGTGAACCTATAATTGAGTGCACAGAGGTTGGTCATCTAAATTCTTAAGGTGGGGCAGGGGGTTACCTAAATGCCTTGTAAAATGCAGATCTTATTTAGTTTAGGCTTCCACTCAAAGCAGAATTGTAGTATGTAAGAAAACATATTTATGTTTTCACATTTATCTTCAAATGATTGCTCACTATTCACCAGCAGTTTCTATTTTGGTTCTCTACTTGATGATTATGTTTTTTGCTTAAATAATTCAATTTTAAAATGCTCAACTGATACCATGTGTTAGACACCATTCTGAACATTAATTCAAGAATGACTGTGATATGGTAAGAAATTATCTGTAAATATTGGCGGGAATGTGGACTGGTGTGCCATCTTGGAAAGCTAATGGGCAATATACCAGTTGCTGTGGATTGATTTCAATTTACGGCAATCCCCTGTGTGTCAGAGTAGAACCGGGCACTTAGGATTTTCAGTGGTTGATTTTTTTGGAAGTATATCCCCAGGCCTTTTTTTCCAAGTTGCGTCTGGTAGATCTAGAACCTCCATTAGGTTAGCTGCTAAATGCATTAATACTTTGCACCACCCAGGGAGATCTACAAGCCCTTAATTACAATTCTGAAATCCAGAACACTCTGAAAACAAATTTGGTGGCAAAGATTGTCCTAAAATGATGGACATGAGGATAGTTATGCTCTTTATTTATTATATATTTTTAAATTTTTTTATTGTACTTTAGATGAAGGTTTACAGAACAAATAGTTTCTCATTAAACAGTCAGTACACATATTGTTTTATGACATTGGTTAACAACCCCACGACAAGTCAACACTCTCCCTTCTCGACCTTGAGGACCTTTTCTTTTGGTGAAAATATACATAGCCAAAGTTACACTGTTTTGAAAGTTTCTACATGTACAACTCAGTGACATTTATTACATTCTTCAAGTTGTGCTGCTATTCTCACTATCCTTTTCCAAGGTATTCCATCACCATTATCTTCAACTCACTGTCCCCTAAGCTTCCCATCAAACCTTTTGAGTTGCTGTTGTCAATTTGATCTCACATAAATAATTCCTTTTTTCTTTTATCTTAGATGAAGTATTTATTATATTTAGTGTGAATATTCATACCTTATATGCTGTCTAGGTATTAACATGCTTGGTTACTAGGTGCTGCCCCAGACAGACCCCACAGGTGGTGTTACATGATGTATAGCATATATCCTGTATTACCTTTCTAAACTCTGAAAAATTCTTAATTCTGAAACACATCTATCTTTGAGAATTTTATATATCTGATTGGGGATGTATAGTTTTCTCTTTGAGTGTTGTTAAAATTTCTGACATGTGAAATCAGCTGTGTAAACAAACCTATCAGCATTACCCCAAATATTTTATTTCATATACAACAGTTAAAAAGCAAATACTCTTCAGACCTCCTACTCAAATATAATCTGCTTGGTAATGCTAAAAACAAAACTGCCTCATTATGGGATTTCAAAACAAGACTTTCCATACATTTTAAAGTTAATATCACTGCAGTGCACCCCATGTTTTTAAAAACAGTACTTCTTCCTTCTGTGACTTGTATTTTGTACTATTGCACAGGTTACTGTCAGGGACCTTCATGGAATGTCAGCAGTCTGGAGAACAGGCACTGAGAACCACCATTAGAAAAAACTATTTTAGGTAGTGTATTAAACAGCACAAAAACAAGACAAAATGCTGCCCCTCGCTTTCTTATATGGCACAGAACCAAGACCCTCATTTCTTAACTGGGACCCAAGTTAAATGAATTCCACATGCCTTGTGTTTTTAAGTTTTGCAGTTCATCCTGTGCAGTTATAGAAATGAATAATAAAAGCCAAACTAAATCTAACCAGAAAAACACAAAAGGAGGTCATTAAATCCCTCAACTATTGTGAGGACAAAATTTTAAAAATATGAAGAAATTGGTCTCCTTTTTATGTATTAACATACCTCTTCTATTATCTGCAGGGATGTAGCTTCCTAGCCAGATTGTACTTAATCATGTGGTGAAACTATTTAGAAGCTCGCTTCAGTTCAAGGATTTATTTGTAGTTTTGAACTCAAGCCAAAAGTAGACTAAAACAAACAAACACACTTATAGGAAAATCTGTGTGCCACTGAATCTAAGTTTCTGATTTCCAAGACTAGACCTTCCTTGAAATAACCATTTGTGTATGTAAGTATGTGTATGTGTGTTCACAGTACCATCACTAATTTAGCAATCTCTTCCACTAAGAAAATATATTCTTGGAAAGAATAAAAGGTTGAACATTCATGGCTACCATTATAGAAGATTAAAATATTAAATATTAACACTCAAGAAGAGGACATCATATTTGGTAGAGAACCAACAAAAACAAAGAACATTGTCAGTGAGATGTATTGACATAATAGGTGCAACAGTGAACTCAAACATACCAACTATCATGAAGATAGTGCAGAACTGGGCAATGTTTCATTCTGTTATACACAAGGTCATCATAAGTCGAAGCCAACTTGATGGCAACCCTCACCAATAGCAACCTCACCATATGATTTGTGTACTGTTTACCTCCAGCTTTAGTTGTATTTTCTGTTTTATACTAATTTTGTATTACATACAATATTCTTGCCTGTGACATGGCCCAGCATGAGCTATTGGCTTAGGATTTTCCCATATGTCTCTACAACACCAGAATCAAATATATATTCTTTAGGGTATGAATTAACTACAGATTGTTTAGAGAATTATATGTGTTTGACTTTCCTGATGCTTGCTGACTGTATGATGCAAAGATTTGCAGGTTAGGCTGAAGTCAGAAAGGATTACAGTGCTTAAATAAAGGAGGTTAGTTGTGAACATAATGTTTTCTGTTGCTATTGTTGCTGCTGTTTTAATTTTATGGATGTGATATTTTGGAAGGTTATTTTCAAACTCTTTTTTATGGAACCTTACTTCTTAAAGGTGTTTTGAGAATTCCGTTGACATTTGATTAGAATTTAATATTTTAAATAGAATAAATTGTTAAGACACATATTCAAATATGCTATATACTCAGCTTTAACACATTTTAGACTACCAGCATGTTAAATTCTCACCAGGTTAATTCCTTTTTTGTACAGGTTTTGGCATAAAATCTTTCTTACCATCTCTGGGACTATATATGAACTTGTAAACGTGTCAATGGTTAAGATAATTAAAGCTCTGTGCTGAGTTTTTTAGTAATTCAATTCTGAGTATGCCTGTACACACATACACACACCTATAAACACAAGGCTGTATCCTCCTACTTTTTTGCAAGAGTCAAGATGTTCTACTTTCTGAACAACCCAGTAAATTGCAAAAATAAATTGAATGCCAAGTCTGCTCTCACTTCAGTGGTTACCTAAATTATTGCCTGAAGGTTAGCATTTGTCAAAACACAATTTTTACTATTTTATGTTATTCATTTCCATGCTGTTTGAATGTTGATAATGTACATGCATTGTTATTGGCAAGAAAAAAGATAGAGAAAAAGTATACTAATGTAGTACAGTTTTAATTTCTCTTGCGTAAGATTTATTTTTAAAAAGAGTATTTCACTGCTAAAATATTTGAGCAATATCGCTTTAGATGAACTGACTTTGAACATTGTACTTATGGTCATGCTAATTTGTAATTGTCAAGTACTCAGGCTATAGGTTCAAATTGCTGCTCCATTTCTTACTAGATATTGTGTGTTTGGATAAAGAACTTAATATCATCTCCAAACTACTTCCTCAACAGTAAAATAAAGTTAATAAATGCTATCTTTCTGGTGTTGTAGGGTTAAATTAGAACACTGAGTACAGTTTCTAACTCATATTAATCCTTGCATATATGACAGCTGTTTTAATTATGAAATATTTTAAATGCATTAAAGTGTGTTAAAATTATTATAAAGAAACTAATGAATTTAAAATGTATAAAGTGTGATTGCCTGATGTTGTAGAATGTGTTAAAGAACTGTATTACTTAAATTTTCCACAGTAGTTATTCAAACAGACAGAAAAGGGTTAAAAACTGGGTTTTACTGAAAATACGCTAAGATCAATTATATTTCATATGTTCTTAACTTTTCCAAATTGAATTTCCCAGTTTGCAGATGGCATTAAGCTTTCTCTGAGTAGTGAAATGTCAGGCTGGGAGGAATAAAATGCACAACGTTGTTGTGAGTGGGTAGAAAAGTATTTGGATGAGTTCCAGGGTAGAAAGTAATGGGTTGAGAGGAATGGGTGCGGGGGAGGACCGTCGGATGCTCACGAAATGAAGCTACTGAACAGTTCCTCAAAAAAGCAAGAGACGGAAGAGTAGCCATCATGGGAGATTCCCCAGTGACACGAACCCTCAGGGCTACTGACAATAAAATGAATGTCATCAACAATATGTTTCCTGGAAACCAACCAGATAACTTACTGTTAGCTATCCATGGTTGATCTATACCTGGAACAAAATTTTCAAGACTAGCCACTTCAAAAAGGAAAAACAAATCCAAGAGTTTGGCAACTGAAGTGACCATGGGTCTAAGGAGCTAATCATTTGAGTAGAAAAGTAAAAATTCTCTCCCATTTAAAATGGTATACATGTATACCATTATCATTAAAGTTGTCTGAAGGCATAATCATGATAATAAGCAGAATTTGCCTCATCTTGCCTTTAAAAAACCCTTGGCAGCCGCCTGCCAGGAAGTACCAGTTGCCATCAAGGGGACTTCAACTCATGGCAACCGCATGTGTGTCAGAGTAGACGAGTGTTCCATTGGGTTTTCAGTGGTTGACTTTTCAGAAGTAGATCACCAGGTTTTACTTCTGAGGCAACACTAGGTGGACTTGAACCACCAATCTTCTGGTTAACCTTTTGCCCAACCCAAGAACTCCCGCCAGGAGGCAAGGCAAGTTAAATTTGACTAGTGGGTGACCATTCACAAAGCTATTGTATATCTATTATTACCTCATCTATTCCTCCAAAGAGTCCACAGCAGCTCATGAAGAGTTAGGAAAAGAGATTGGCAGGGAGTTACAATGTCTCAAACAAGATACCTACTAGAGGCTTCTGCACATTATACTCACCTGCTTCTATTTATTGGGAGCCTTTGTGGCACAGCGGTTAAGAGCTATGGACAGCTACAGCGCTAAACAAAACGTTGGTAGTAAGAAGCCACCAGCCCAGCCACTTCTTACAAACTCTATGGGGCAGTTCTATTCTGTTCCATAGGGTTGCTGTGAGTCGGAATTAACTCGATGACAATGTTTTGTTTTGTTTTGTTTTGTTTTGTTTTTTGGTTTTATATTTATTGAGCACCATCTATGATGAAAGAATTCTGTGGGGAAACAGAAGCATTTAAAACAAGAAAAAAACATTTTTTATAGATAGGTCTATGAATTTTTATCAAATTTAAAGGTTTAAAACATGTTTTTTTTTTCCCTAAACCCCTGTCATTTCATATTTCCTATATTTTAATTAATATATATTTTTAATTTCTTAAATGCAAACACAAATTAACTTCTTATTGCAAATGATTAATTGTATTTTCAGCTTTCTTCTTTTTCAGGATTGAAGTTTGGATTTAGGAAACTTGTGGTCTCCCTCTCCCTTTCCAGTTTTAAAATGATCAGATAAACATCCATATATTTGAAGTCTTCCACTTCTTTATATTATCGAAGATCATTCAGAATATCCAGTAATAAAAGTTTCCATTATGTCAGTTCATTTTTATATTTTGCTTTTTTTGTGGTTCTGAGAGAAGGGAAAGAAACTGAGATTAAAATCAATAAACCTGATGTCATTGTGATGCAAATCACAACATTCCAGACTGGGCAAATAGCCCAAACTTCTCGTTTCCTTTGGATTTAAATAATTTTTTATTTTATTTTTTTATATCAGACTGGTGCAGTACAGGTGGAGCTACCTGGTCTGATTGGCTCAAAACCTTTGGTTTTTATTTGAAATTGTCATACTCTGAGGACCCACTAACCCAACTCATAGTGACCCTATAGGAGAGAATAGAACTGCCCCTTAGGGTTTTCTAGGCTGTAATCTTTACAGAAGCAGACTGCCACGTCTCTCTTCCCTGGAGAGACTGGTGGGTTGGAACCACTGATCTTTCAGTTAACAGCCGAGCACTTAGCCACTGAGCCTCCAAGGCTCCTTACTGTAAGGACAAAGAATGGGTATTTCCTGGCATACTCAATTCCAATGACATTTTATCAAGATGCACAAATGCCTGTGGTATCAATCTTTGTAAAGATGGGACTTATACACACCTGAATCTCTGGGGCTTCTTTCAAAGTTCTCTCAGTGTCAGAATTATACCAGAAATTCTTTTTTCTTTTTTTTATATTTTATTGTATTTCAGGTGAAGGCTTACAGAACAAATAGTTTCTGATGGAACAGTAGTACACATGTTGTTTTATGACATTGGTTAACAATCCCACAACGTATTAACCCACTAACTTCTCAACCTTTTTTTTTTTTTTTGGTGAAAATACGCATAGCCAAAGAGACACCCTTTCAAAACTTTCTACATGCACAATTCAGTGACATTGACTACGCTCTTCCAATTGTGCTGTTATTCTCACTTAAGATGAAGGCTTATAGAACAGAATAGTTTCTCATTTAACAGTTACTACACATGTTGCCCTACGACAATCATTAACAATCTCACAACACATCAACAATATCCTTACTCAACCTTGGGTTCCCTATCACCAGCTTCCTTGTCCCCTTCTGCCTTCTGGCCCTTGTCACTGGACTCCTGTACCTCATTAGTCTCATTTGGTTTTACAGGGCTGTCCAGTCCCAGGCTGAACAGTGAACCTCGGAGGTAGCTTAACCACTGAGCTAAAAGGGTGTATGGGGGCCATACTCTCGAGGTTTCTCCAGTCTCCTTTAGGCCAATAAATCTGGTCTTTTTTTTTTTCTGTGAGTTAGAATTATGCTCTACATCCTTCTCCAGCTCTGTCCAGAACCCTCTGTTGTGATCCCGGTCAGAGCAGTCATTGGTGGTAGTCGGGCACCATCTAGCTGTACTGGACTCAGTCTGGTGGAGGGATTGGTAGCTGTGGACAATTAGTCCTTTGGACTAATCTTTTCCTTGTATCCTGTTCTCTTCATTCTCCCTTCTCCCGAAGGGATGAGACCAGTGGAGTATCTTAGATGGGCGCTTACAGGCTTTTAAGACCCCAGACACTACTCACCAAGGTAGAATGTAGAGCATTGTCTTTATAAGCTGTGTCATGCCAATTGAGCTAGATGTTCCCCGAGACTGTGGTCCCCAGAGCCCTCCGCCCAGCAACTAAGTCCCTCAGGGAGTTTGGATGTGTCTATGGGGCTTCCATGACCTTTCCTTGTACAGGTTGTGCTAGTTTCCCCTGTATTGTGTACTGTCTCACCCTTCACCCAAGATACCACTTATCTATTACCTATTTAGTATTCCCCCCCAGCTCTCCAATCCCTGGTAACCAACAAAGATTGTTACATTTTTTGTGTGAACTTTTTCATGGGTTTTTACAATAGAGGTCTCATACAATATTTGTCCTTTTGTGATTGACTTATTTCACTCAGCATAATATCCTCCAGTTTCATCCATGTTATGAGATGCTTCACAGATTCATTATTGTTCTTTCTCATTGCATAGTACTCCATTGTGTGTATGTACCATGGTTTGTTTCTCCATTCATCTGCTGATGGGCATCTAGGTTGTTTCCATTGTTTTTCTGTTGTAAACAGTGCTGCCATGAACATAGATGTGCATGTGTCTATTCAAGTGACGACTCTTATTTCTCTAGGATATATTGCTAGGAGTGGGATTGCTGGATCAAATAGAATGTCTATTTCTAGCTTTCTCAGGAAGCGCCATATCATTTTCCAAAATGGTTGTATCATTTTGCATTCCCACCAGCAGTGCGTAAGAGTTCCCATCTCCCACTAGCCCCTCCAACATTTGTTATTTCCAGTGTTTTTGATTTGTGCCAGTAATGCCGGGACGAGATGGTATCTCATTGTGGTTTTAATTTGCATTTCTCTAATGGCTAGTGATCGCGAGCATTTCCTCACGTATCTGTTGGCCATTTGAAAGTCTTCTTTGGTGAAGTGTCTGTTCATTTCATTTGCCCATTTTTTAATAGCATTATTTGTCTTTTTGTTGTACAGGTGTTGGATTTTCTTATAGATTATGGAGATTAGACCTTTGTCTGACTTGTACTGTCTAAAAAATTTTTCCCAGTCTGTAGGTTCTCTTTTTACTCTTTTGGTGAAGTCTTTTGAAGAGCATAGGTGTTTGATTTTTAGAAGATCCCGGTTACCTAGCTTATCTGTTGAGGTTTGTGCATTGATGGTTATGGTTTGTATCCTCTTAATGCCATGTATTAAGGCCTGAAGTGTTGGTCCTATTTTTTATTCTATGAACTTTATAGTTTTAGGCTTTATACTCAGGTCTTTCATCCATTTTGAAGTAGTTTTTGTATACGGTGTGATGTATGGGTCCTGTTTTATTTTTATGCAAATGGCTATCCAGTTTTGCCAGCACCATTTGTTAAAAAGACTGTCTTTTCCCCATTTGATGGACCTTGGGCCCTTGTTGAAGATCAGGTGACTGTAGGTGGATGGATTTACATCTGGGTTCTCAATTCTGTTTCATTGGTCAATGTATCTGTTGTTGTACCATTACCAGGCTGTTTTGACTACTGTAGCTGTATAGTAGGTTCTAAAGTCAGGCAGTGTGAGTCCTTTATTCTTCTTCTTCAGTAGTGCTTTACTTATTCGGGGCTGCTTCCCTTTCCATATAAAGTTAATGATTAGTTTTTCCATCTCTTTGAAGAATGTTGTTGGTATTTGGATCGGGATTGCATTGTATTTATAAATTGCTTTGGGTAGAATTGACATTTTCACAATGTTGAGTCTGCCTATCCGTGAGCGTGGTATGTTTTTCCATTTATGTAAACCCTTTGGGTTTCATGCAGTAGTGTTTTGTAGTTTTCTTTGGATAGGTCTTTTACATCCCTGGTCAGATTTATTCCTAAGTATTTTATCTTTTTAGGGGCTATTGAAAATGGTATTGTTTTCCTGATTTCCTTTTCATCGTTCTCCTTACTGGTGTATAGGAATCCAACTGATTTTTAAATGTTTATCTTGTATCTTGCTACTCTGCTGAATCTTTCTATTAGTTTCAGTAGATTTCTCGTGGAGTCTTTAGGGTTTTCTATGTATAGTGTCATATCATCTGTAAACAGGGACAGTTTAAATTCTTCATTACCAATTTGGATACCCTTTATTTCTTTTTCTTGCCTTATTGCTCTAGCTAGAACTTCCAGCACAATGTTAAATAGGAGTGGTGATAAAGGGCATCCTTGGCTTGTTCCTGTTTTCAAGGGGAATGTTTTCAGCCTCTCTCCATTAAGAATGATGTTGGCTGTTGGTTTTGCATAGATGTCCTTTATTATGTTGAGAAATTTCCCTTCTATACCTATTTGATTGAGAGTTTTTATCAGGAATGGGTGTTGGGCTTTGTCAAATGCCTTTTCTGCATCAATTGAGATGATCATGTGATTCTTTTCTTTCCTTTTATTTACGTGGTGGAATATGTTGATTGATTTTTTAATGTTGAACCATCCTTGCATACCTGGCATGAATCCTCCTTGGTTGTGGTGTATTATTTTTTTGATATGATGCTGAATTCTATTGGCTAGAATTGTCTTCAGAATTTTTGCATCCATGTTCATGAGACATATTGGCCTGTAATTTTCTTTTTTTGTGACGTCTTTGCCTGGTTTTGGTATCAGCATTATGCTGGCTTCATAGAATGAATTTGGAAGTGTTGCTTCCTCTTCTATGCTCTGAAATAGCTTGAGTAGTACTGGTACAAGCTATTCTGTAGATGTTTTGTAGAATTCTCCAGTGAGGCCATCTGGGCCAGGGCTTTTTTTGGTTGCGAGTATTTTTATTACCTTTTCAATCTCTTCTCTTGTTATGGGTCTGTTCATATTTTCAACATCACTTTGCTATAGTTTGAGTAGGCCCTGTGTTTCTAGATATTTATCCATTTCCTCTAGGTTTTCAAATTTGTTGGAGTATAGTTTTTATAATATTCTGTTCTAATCCTTTTTATTTCAGTTGGGTCTGTTGTAATGTCCCCCATTTCACTTCTTATTTGGGTTATTTGTGTCCTCTCCTGTTTTTGTTTTGTCAGTGTGGCCAGTGGTTTGTCGATTTTGTGCGTTCTTTCAAAGAACAAACTTTTGGTTTGGTTGATTTTTTTCTTTTTTTTGTCCTGTTCTCTATTTCATTTATTTCTGCTCTGATCTTTACCATTTCCTTTCTTCCGGTGGTTGTGGGCTTTTTTTTTTGCTGTTCTCTTTCTATTTGTTTGAGTTCTGTAGTTAATGTTTTGATTTTGTACCTTTCTTCTTTTTTGATATGTGCATCTATGGCTATAAATTGTCCTCTGAGGACTGCCTTTGCTATGTCCCAAAGGTTTTGATATGATGTGTTTTCATCCTCATTTGATTCTAGAAAATTTTTGATCCCCCTCTCTGATTTCTTCTATTATCCAGTGATGTGTAAGCAGGGTATTATTCAGTTTCCATGTAGTTGATTTTTTTTCCTTGCTCTTTCTATTGTTAATTTCTACCTTGATGGCATTGTGGTCAGACAAGATACTTTGAATTATCTCAACGTTTTGGATATTGTTGAGGATTGCTCTGTGGCCTAAGATGTGGTCTATTCTGGAGAACGTTTCATGTGCACTGGAAAAGAATGTGTACTTTGCAGTGGTTGGATGGAGTGTTCTATATATGTGTATGAGTTCAAGTTGACTGACTGTGCCCTTTAGGTCTTCTGTATCTTTGTTGAGTTTCTTCTTAGTTGTTCTGTCCTTTACTGAGAGTGGTGTGTTGAAGTCTCCTACTATTATTGTGGAACTGTCAATTTCTCTTTTCAGTGTTGTTGGAGTTTATGTATTTTGGAGCCCTGTCATTGGGTGCGTAGATGTTTATTATGGTTCATAATGGATTGTCCCCTTAATCAATATACAGTGTTATTCTTTGTCTTTTATGGTAGATTTTGTTTTAAACTCTATTTTATCTGAGATTAGAATTGCCACTCCTGCTCTTTTTTGGTAGTTGTTAGCTTGATATATTTTATTCGAATCTTTGACTTTTAATAAATTCACATCTTTGTTTCTAAGGTGTGTCTCTTGTAGACAGCATATTGATAGATCCTATTTTCTTATCCATTCTGTCATTCTCCGTCTCTTTATGTGTGCATTGAGTCCATTTACATTCAGTGTAATTAGTTATAGATGTGAGTTTGTTGCTGTCATTTTGTAGTGCTTTTTTTTTGTGGTGCTGAAGTTTTCTTTGTTCTTTTTACACTCTTGCGCTGAGTTACTTTTGTTTCTGGATTTTTTTTTTCATTTGTTTTTGTAGGTTTTGTTTTTGTCAAGACTTTATGTTTTTCGCCTTTATTTTTATGAGTTGGTTTGTTAACTTTTTTTGTGGTTACCATAAATTTTACCCTTATCTTTCTAAGTTTGAAGCAGTGTACCATGACTTGGTATCGCCTTGCCTTCCTCTCCATTAGAAGGTTCTATACCTATGCCGTTTATTCCCTCTTTTATTGTTTTGATGTTGTTTTCATTTATTGATTAACTGCTCTGATTCCCTGTTGTATTTCTTTTGGTTTTGGATAGTCCTTGAGAGTTCATTTCCTAGATTGGTATCTGCCTCGTACGATCCTGCGTCCTTGGTTCTGCCTGTGAGCTGAAGCTGTTTGTCCTCTGATCGAAGAACTCCCTTTAATAATTCTTGTAAGTTTGGTTTGACTTTTACATATTCCCTTAATTTCTGTTTATCTGGAAATGACCTAATTTCACCATCAAATCTGAATGAGAGTTTGGCAGGATATATTATTCTTGGCTGACAATTGTTTTCTTTCAAGATTTTATATATGTCATCCCATTGCCTTCTTGGCAGCATGGTTTCTGCCAGATAATCTGAGCTTAGTCTTATTGTTTCTCCTTTGTATGTGACTTCTTGTTTTTCACGAGCTGCTCTCAGGATTCTTTGTTGGTCTTTGGTTTTGGTGAGTGTGTATATGATATGCCTTGTTAATTTTCTTTTGGGGGTCTCTTCTATATGGGTTTCATTGAGCTTCTTGGATGGCCAGCTTTTCATCTTTCATGATATTGGGGAAGTTTTCTGTCAGCAGTTCCTCCATGATCCTCTCTGTGTTTTCTGTTTTCTCTCCCTGTTCTGGAATGCCAATCACTAGTAAATTTTTGCTTTTAATTGTATTCCACATAACTCTCAGGGTCTCTTCATTTTAATTTTTTTTTCTGAGTTTTCCTGAAACTGAGTTGTATCCAAGTGTTTGTCTTCATTTCCACTGATCCTGTCTTCCACCGTTTCAAATCTGCTTCTCAGCCCTGCTATGACATCATCCATTTCTGAAAGCTTGTTGTTTATCTTTTGGATTTCTAATTGTTGTCTTTGTATAATTTCTAGTTGTGAATTTATTTTGGCATTTTGTTCCTGCATCATCTTCCTGAATTCTTCCAATTTTTTGTATGTATTTTCCATTAATTTGTCTATTTTTTCCTTATGTTTGTCAGCTTTTTGCCTCAGTTCTTGGGGAATTCTGAGTATTAGAGTTTTGAATTCCATATCAGGTATTTCTAGTGCATCTTCTTCCACAGGAGAGTCATCTGGTGTTTTATTTTGAACGCCTACTGGAACCATCCTTTCCTGTTTTTGTAAATGTTTTGATATTGTCTGCTGTTTTGGGGGCAGTCAGTAGTTATTTTTCTCGTTTATTGATTATAGATTTGTTTGTTTCATCCCTTTTTTAAAAAAAAAATTTGACTATGTCTGAGCAGGTGGACTGTGTGTTCTTTGTTGTTTGCTCATCTGTGTGCTCAATACTTTTTGCCTCCTTCTCCAACTGGCAGAGACATTCTCTCAGATATGGTACAGCAGGGTAGGTCTAGCTGAAGAGGAGTTACTGGGATGGGTTTTTTGTGGCACTTTCTACAGCCAGCCGAGTGGGTTGGTAATCAGCACAGGGAAGGTTCCAGTAGGCCATGCCTGTGCTGCTTGGTGGTGGGATGTCAAGCACACAGTGCGGGTAGGCAGGATGCAGCAGGGAGATTGTTATGTGTGGAGCTAAGATGGATATGGGAGAGAGGAGAGAGGAACAGGAGCCAAAAACATACAAACAAACAAAAGAGAATGCTAGGGGATCTTGCCGTTAGAGTGTAGAGATGAGAGACCATGAAATGGAGAAAAACAGAAAGAGGAAAAGGAAGAAAATAAAAGAATGCATAAATAAAAATCAGAAAAGTTAAAGAACTGCAAAGTTCCCAGGGATCCCACCAGTTCAGCTATGAGTCCTGGGGAAGTCGCTCTCAGGTGTTGCAATACAGCCTGGCTAGAAGGCATAGAGGTATACAATGCCAGGTATTCAGGGAACAGAAAGAGAAATTGAGCAATGAAGAAAGACAAAAAGGGAAAAAGAGGGAAAAGAAAACAAAACAAGTTAAAAAAAAAAAAAAAAGAATAAGAAAGGCCCTCCAAAAAACAGGAAAAAAAAAAACGAAAAAAGAAATGCTCTCAGGGATCCCTCTGCATGTCTGTGGAAGCCGATGGGGAGTCTCCTTGTCACGCAGCTCCACCTGGCCAGAAAGGGCTCCCAAGTTAAGAAAAGGAAAAGAAAACAAACAAACAATTCAAAACAAACAAACGAACAAAAGCCCCCAGATCCCACCAGCACGGTAGCTGAGACCGGGAAGCAGCTCCACACTCAAATGGAGCTCCACCGCCCCTCAGGAAGAAGCAAAGACAGCGCACTGAACAAGGTACTCGAGCGAAAGGAGGGGGAGGTGGCGAGAGGCAAGGAAGAAATTGAAGGAAGGAGAAAAGAAAAGCAACACTAGCAGCCAACAAATGGCACTCAGAGAGTCAGCTAGTGCGGGCTGGTGTTTCTGGACAAAAGACTGTGTCTGCGGGAAGCAGAGGGGGCTGAGCATGGGTGAAGAAATGTAGAGAGTGGGAAAGCATATATCACAAATTGCCAGTACTCTGCAGCCCCTCAGGAAGAAGCAAAGATGGCACATGGAGCGAGGTACTGGAGCAAATTGAGGGGGAGTTGGCTAGAGGTAAGGAAGTAATCAAAAGAAGCAGAAAAAAGCAACAACAGCAGCCAACAAATGGCACTAAGAGAGCCGCCTGTTCGAGTGTGTGTAATCCAAGCAGCCGGTGTTTCCTTGTCAAGAGATTGTGGCCGCAGGAAGCAGAGTAGGCCGAGTTGGGGTGAAGAGGGGTGGGGGGTGGGAAAGTGTTTATCTCAAATTATCAGTTGTTTTGTCTCCCACTGGACGCTCCGTGTGGCTGCTTTCTCGTACCCCCTGTTTGCTGGTCTCCAATAGGCGTCTAAGATATTGGATCTGCACTGCGTTAGCTGGTAGGGGACCTCTACATGAATCTCTTCTCGCTCTCTGTTCTCTGTCAGTTTTCTCACTCCATTTGGTGCTTGGCTGAGTTCTTTATCTTTTCATTTGATGTTTTAGGGTTTCAGGATTGTTGTATTCTCTGTTCGGCTTAGTTTTTCAGATCTTTGCTGTGGAGGGACGGCGTGGTGCTTCTGCCTAGAGCGCCATTTTGCTGGTATGCCCATTATTCTCTTTTTAAAGATGGAAAAATGGGCTTAGCAAAGTTAATAACTTATGGAGAGTCACACAGCTAGAAAGTGAAGAATTTAGATTCAAACCAAGGTCTATTTTATATATATATATATATTATTGGACTATTTTATGTAACAATTTTCTGTGAATACTGTATATATACCTCTTTCTTTCTTTTTTTTTTAACCAAGTAAAGCACTTTGGATTAAAAGTAACAGAATCTCCTTTCAAACTAAATTAAGCATTGTGAGTATATTATCATATATATAATATAGTATATATTATTTCACAGAACTTAAGGGCATAGAGGACACCAGAACCTCATGAAGGAATGGTAGGAAAAGTGGCAGATCTGGATCTCCTTATGGGTTGCTTCCCTGTTCTTGCATTTATTCTACTCCTGCCACCATGTGGTTTGTGTGGGATTGACATCAATCCTAGATTCCGGGTGCAACCTGCTGGTCTAAATCAGCCAGGATGATCTCAATTCTAAGTCTCAGACAATCTATACACAGTCTTCCCTGGCCACAAAGATGGTTTCTGGGGTAAGCCTGTGACACAAGTGGGCCCAACCAGAATGAAGCCCCAGTATTTTCCTGACAGTTGGGAAATGAGAAGTTCTCTTCTTCTGAAGGAATGGTTTCTGGATATGAAAGTCGTAATGATTACCTATTTACTACCATGGGGAAAGCTGACCTGATATCGAAGCCAGTAAATGGAGTAGGGTGGAGACTCACAGGGAAATGGAGCTCTACCCTGATCAAGCTGCACCTGAACTTTGCACTACAAGGTAGATTGAATTATTGTTCTTGAACATTCACTGCCCACCCCACTAATAATTATATTTTCCCATGTCATTGGCATTAAGCTTTGCTATGCAAACTGCTTTGGCCAGTAATATGTGAATTGAAAAAAATGCATGTGATTTCTAAGAAGAAGCTTTAAAAATCAATATACAGTTCACAATTGCTCTTTGCATTATTCTATGGAATGTCCTAGGGAGGGGCTGCTCCTTCAGCCTGGATCCCACAGTGAAGATATGTGGAACAGATAGCAGTCTCTGCTGAAGTGCCACCAGAATTACAAAGAAACCTTTGTTGTTGTAAGCCATTGCAATTGTGGATCTCTCTCTATAGCATAGCCTAGTAAAAAGTGACTAATAATATCACTTCTGAACTTTCCTGCTTTAATACACCAATGAATGCCCTTTATTGTAGAAGCCAGTATGAGTTTTCTGTTACTTTCTATTGACAAACTTATTTTAGTCAACTGAATAATGTTATCAACACTAAATGGTATCTAGAAGTCTTTTAACATGAAAACTTTCTGTTATGGGTTGAATTGTGACTCCCAAAACTATGTGTAGTAAATCCTAAACCCCTATACTTGTGGATGTAATCTCATTTGGGAATAGCACTTTTTTGTTATGTTTATGAGACCATATCAGTGTAGGATGTATCTTAAACAAATCATCCTTGAAATATAAAAAGAGCAGATTAGACACAGAGAAGGAAGCCCAAAGGAAAGGGCAGATACATGTCACATGAAGATTTCCAAGGAATCAAGCAACAGAAGCTGAAAAGAGACAAGGATGTTTCTCCCAGAGTCAAGAGAGAGAGAAAGCTTTCCTTTAAAGCCAGCCCTCTGAGTCTGGGCTTCTAGCTTCCTAAACTGTGAGAAAATAAATTTCTGTAGGTTAAAGGTACCCACCAGTGGTATTTCTGTGATAAAAATAAAAACTCATTGCTGTCGAGTTGATTGCAACTCATAGCGACTACTGCTAACTAAGACACTTCCCAAAGATACGTCATTACATAATCTTGCACGTGTAGTAGCAGATACTTAGTTGAGGTGGTAATGGTTACAAGTATGAAGATCACCATTTCTGCAACCATCTCTGTAGACAACCAGATGTAATTGAAAAGGCCTTTCCATTTTCTGTAACGATCTTAATGAAATTGGATTCCATGACTTTAATATAATTCATAGAATTTTACTATTGTATTGTGAAAAATAATGTATTTTAAAATTTTTTTTCCCATGCAAAATATGTCCTCCCTCACTAATAAGTAAAATCAAAAGATTAAGTGCGTAAGTGAATTTCTTTGATGTTTATTTCAAAGCATTTCAGAAGCATTAATTACTGAAACTCTCAGAGAAATATTTAAGTGATGTTGTTTCTCTTCCATACATGGGGAGGTGGAAACCCTGAAAGTGTAAATATCTTTCCTGGAGACCACATAACAAGTCACTGGCAGAATTCAATGTTCATAACCTCATCGACATCTACAATCTCAGTGTGGTCTGTAACATTTTTACCTCAGAATATTCAGATGAAGAGGCCACATTTTACCAAAACACAGCACCAACAGTAAATCATAGTTCTTTTTAGGGTTTATTTCCATGTATGGCTTGTCTGAGCCTCTCTGTAGAATGCAAGTCCTGCAAACCAGCCAGGGTCTGTTCTAAAGTCTTCTAGGCACCAGCCTGAGCAGAAAGATGCATTGTTCAAGTATCCTTTGGACATATCCTCTTCCCTCCTTCTAGCTAAATTGATTGCCATGATAGCACTGGGAGAATGAGATTTAGTGAAACAAAAAGACTTACTTAGAAAAAAAAATATATATATACTTTTTCAAGAGAATGTATTATACCTACCATAATAATAATAATAAAAAACAATAAAAACAACAATAGCAGTAAACAGCTATTACTACTACTAAATCATTGCCATACTGGTCAACACTACCCAAATTTTAGAAATTTTAATGACCACATCAGATATATTGTCCCATTGTTCCTATTGACTGTGTTGAAAGTAGATATTTAGTTACCAATAAAAAGAAATGGATTCAATAGAAAATAATGACCATTTACAGAGATACATGCAGGCTGTCAGAGCTGTAACTGTAAAAGCTTTAACCTTGCACTGTGAGCTCTGAGCTCACCTTGTAAAACCATGCCATTTCTTCTAGATCACTCAGCAAAACTTGACCTGACAATATGAATCTAAAAATACATACCATTTTGCTTTGGTAACTTTTTCCAAGATTATGCATACTCTACATAAGCATAATATGTTTAACATTTAAATAGTTATAGTTGTACATAGTTTTAAGCCAGAGACTATCAGCTAACCCATTCTAAAATTTGAGATTTCAATATTAAAAGAAAGAACATGTTTTACTTTAATTTTTTAATTATCTAAAGCATGCCAAAATTGTACTACTGAGCCTACCTTTAAGATACAACTCTACCTATTTCATTAAGGAAAATAGAATTATTATTAGATCTTCCTCAGAAAAACTAACACTATTTCTCCAATCGCATTAATTCTGTTCAATATTTCATGTAACAGCGTTGGTGCCTTGCTTTACTATCCCATTGTGCCAGTTTTACAACAGCCTAAGTAAATTTTGTCATCATCATTATAGGATCCACAGAGGTCTGCTAAAGCTGCAAAAATCAAAGAACCTACACACGTGTATACAATAATGGGAACCCAAACTTTTAAAAAGCAGTACCCACTGAGAACTGGCAAACATAAATGTCAATCTAAAAGATAAACAGTTAAAATACCATGAATCTTTTCTCATCTTAGCAAAACTAGAAGAGTTGAAATCCACAATTACATTCTGCTATATGATTTAGTGTCCACTTTTATGATCCATTTTTTAAAAATAAATTATTTCATGCCCAAGCCTGTTGCTGTCCAGTCAATTCTGACTCATAGGGACCCCACTGGACAGAGCAGAACTGCCTGATAGAGTTTCCAAGGAAGGAGCAGCTGGCAGATTGGAACTGCCAACCTTTTGGTTAGCAGCCATAACTCTTAACCACTATGCCACCAGGGTTTCCCTTGGAAGAGCTAGACATTACGTAGTACCTTATTCACTTCAACTAACTCATCCATTATTTATTTGCTTTTAAATAAACATCGGAGCAAAGAAATTTAGACTTGCAGAAGTGAGGGCCAAGTAACAAAGGTGAATTTTAGAAGAGGCATGAAGGCTGTTGTTTCATAACTTTAGACACTTAATCTTTGATTTTGGAGAATTTACATTATTATAAACTTAGACTTGTGTTTACATATTCTGTGCACTGCGTGGAGTCGGGATGGATTTATGGTATGAAGACAATGCCCTGACAACTGAAGCCAGGGAAAACACTGGCCTTTAAGTTGGAAAAGAATAATCTTGTGATATTTATAAAAGACATCACCAAATTTTCATGTGTATTTTGTCAAAATATAATAGTGGCTATGGCAATTGTGGATGCAGCTACGGATATCATTTTTTCAAATCTTTTGAAATATTTACCACTGCAAAGAATGAGAATATCTAACATTTATCTTTTAGCACATCCCTAAAGTGCTACTGTTTATATCTGAAAGCAAAGATCATAACACATTCTCTTGGAAAAAAATGCATGATGTGAAATGCAATTTCAGAATAACATCCTGTGAACACTGAGGAATTTAGAGAGGGAGCGAAAGAGAAAGAGATTACATACACACACAGACACACATATAATTTTATTGAAGGTTCTGATTATTCCAAAGCCTCAAGTGGATATTATTTTTTAAAAGCCTACATTTTAAAAGACAGTTTCACAATTCTTCTAGGAAAGATGAAGGTGGATGAAGATGATATGTATCTTTCATGTATGCATTCATTCAGTCATCAAACATTAATTTGGTTTTTGCTATGTGCCAGGGCCTGGAGATATAAAGTCAAGATATACATGGTTCTTGCCTTTTGAAAATTCTCAGTTCATTTAGGGGAGACAACTCATTTTAAAAAACTACAGTGTGAAAAGTGCGTCTTAGGAGTTCCTAAGGCTGCTAAGAGGGCCAGAAGAGAAGCCCCTTAATCAAATCCACATGCCTTTTTAGGAAAATATTCAGAAAAGGTCATTGTCATTCTGGTTTTTCAAGGAGCTACCTGTATGAATTAGAGGCAGAAGAGTTAGCAAGAGAGCATTCCAGGGAAAGGAACAGTGCATGGAAGGCGTGAAATAGCATAATATGTTCGAGAAGGTACAAAGTGGAAGTTGCTGGAGTGGCTGGAGATGAAGCTGAGGAGAGAGGCAAAAGTCAGACCAAGAAGGCCCTTGTGTGCTAAGCCAAGGGTATGAAGGCTATGTGAGGCACTGGCCAACTCTCAGCCCTGTACTCAAATAAGATTTGTATTTTAGAGAAGTCTCTCTGGGAGAGGAAGAACAGATAGATCTTAAGAAGACCAGCCTTCAGCAAGCACCTCTCTATTCTGATTCTTTCTCCTATCACATTAAGTATCACACTCAGTTAACCACTCAATCTATAAAAGACAGTTCTTTTTTATTTACTTACATTCTGCCTTCTGTGCCATATACAATCATGTCTGCACACAGAAGTGTCACTGATCTCACTTCTGAAATTGCCTTCATTAACATCAGTCTGGAAGGTTAATTTTAAAGAAACTGAGTTAAGGCATCATGATAGCTAGGGAGGCTCCTATATGAGTTAATGTGTACATGTCTGCCTTTGCCAGGCTTCAGAGTTCAGAGCCTGAAGAAAAAACAGTTAGAAATTTGCAGTTCACTCTTAAGCTTACTGGAGTTACAAAGGAATGAAGAGGGAAAGGTTAAAGGGGAGAACTACAGGAAAGAAGAAAGCTTAGAACTATGAAGTCTCCCGAGTGATGGGCAAGAAAGAGGGCAGGGCAGGGAAAATAAGGGCATGTCCTGAGAGAAAAGTAGTGGTTGGCTCCAAAGGCATGCTTAAGTGTGATGAGCTGGAAGATTTGGATTTTGATTCCTGGTTAGGAGCTAAGTATCATTTCCACCTGAGGTAAATCACTTAATTCTCCTGACCTATTTGTTTCTATGGAACAATGGCATCAGATTAGAAAACCTCTGTAGTCTCTTCCAGTTCTAACATCCTAAGGTTTAACTATTTCTCACTTTTGCCCAAGGCTTTTTATAGTACATACACTCTATTCTTGGACCATTTTTGGAAACTTTTTTATGCTCTTCTTCCTGAGAAGAATAGTAGTAGATAAAAAGCATTAAACTCAGTGAATATTTAAGTGATATTTATACATCTGTAAAATAGAGCCTGTTTTTAAAAGGAGAGCTTATTAAAATATTTTAGCAGATTTTCAAAATTAAATTATAAGGAAAAATATAGTGGCACATTTCTCTGGAGTGCCACTGCTTCGTTACAACATCTCTGAAAGAGCTGAATGTGGGTGCAGCAGAGACACTGAGTCCCTTCAAAGGTAAGAATTAGCTTTATCAAGTTACTGCAAAAAGAAAGGATTAAGTGTAGAGACAGGGCCTTTTGTAACTATCAGGAAAAAGGGGCAGAAAAAATATTGTAAAGAGGAATCAAACTTCCTATAATTTTTTAAAAAAATATTTAATAGTGTACAATAAAAAGAAAAATAAGAGCAGTTGTTATTAGAATTCACTAGGCTATTATGTAAGTTCAAGTGTGAGTGAATTTTAGAGTATAGACCACTGGAAGAATACAAATTTCATTTAAAAAATCTGGTAAAAGATGGGTACAGTGAGGTTTCATAAGATATTTCACTGATTTGTCGATGTTATAAATAATAATTTTGGAATCCATTATAGTGAGATGTAATTGTGATCCACCTAAAAAATATAATATGGATTTTTCTCATATTAGACAATACACATTTCTAGAACCATTGATGCTAGGCCAACATAAATGCTTCTTCACATAGCTAGTTCTTTCACGAATGGAAACAAGCTGATGTAATGCATATTGGTTTTCTTGAGACAGTTTGATTATGACTTATTTTTTATTTGAATCACCATGTGCTTTTTGTATAAATATATTTCAAATGTTAGTGTGTTTTCCTGGATGGAAGTGTTAAGTTTCAGAGGGCAGGATTTGACTCGGAGAAAAGTACAGTCCATGTGATTTACAATCACAGTCATTGAAACAGAGATAAAAGAATACGTAAAAAGATGAATCATTAAAAGTATCATCAAATTCTGTAAAAGTTCCTTTTGGAGACTGTCTACATAGGAAAAAAAAAAGAGGCATGGGGCTATTTTAGTGAAAACTCTCAGTATTCAGGTGAGTCAATTGTCTGTGCTAAAACACCCGTCATTTCCAGAAGTGTGTTCATACCAGTGTGAGATGGGAGTGCAGCGAAGAGATTTGTCTGAAAGGGAGCATCCACATTGCTCACATGATCACCACTGCTGTCTGTAGAGTTGCCACTACCTCTTTCTGGATGAGAGCCTTTGGAAGTAGGAAACCAGAGAACAGTCCTTCATTCCTTGTTTAATCTTCCTGACAAACTCTTATTCATCATTTAAGGCCTAAAAGTCCCAGTGGAAGAATTAAATGCTCCATTATCTAGGTTCTAATATCTTTTTACCAGCTGCTGTTGAGTCAATTCCAAGTCATAGCGACCTTATAAGACACCGTAGAACTGCCCATAGGGTTTCCAAGGAGTGGCTGGTGGATTTGAACTGCCAACCTTTTGCTTAGCAGCTGTAGCTCTTAACTACTATGCCACCAGGGCTCCTATACCTTTTAAAGAGATATTCTATTATGGGCATGCACCTACTTATATTTTTATGCTCTTCCAAAAGGTCTTGCCTAACCAAAATTTTACATGTTGATCGTGTGTGTGTGTCTGTGTGAACATGTGTGTAAAATATATATGTGCATGGAATCATTTAATGTATATTTTCTATATATACACATATATATGTAATACATATGTGTGTGTGTGTGTGTGTATATATATCTGTGTTAGGGAAAAGGCTTAGATTCTGTAAAACAAGACATGCTAAAACACGATGGCTTAAATAAAATAGAAGTTTTTATCCTTTACGAGTGAAGTTTGGAGGTGAGTGATTGAGGCTGCTGAGGCTGTTGTCTTTTGTTCCACATTGACAAAGTTATTCTATAGTCTTGTTTTTCTGTCCCTAGTATGTTGCCTGTTCATTTTGTTGAAGCTGGCTCACCTGTCTGTGTTCCTACTCACAGTAAAAAGAAAAAGAAAAAGGAGGGAGAGGAGAGTATGCTCTTTATTTTAAAGCCAATAACTATAAGTGCCACTCATTGCTTTGTTAACTTAGTTACTAAATTAGTCACATGGTCACATCTACCTGCAAAGGAAGCTGAGATATGTAGTCTCTACTGGAGTGGTCATGTCATGTGCTCAGATAAGCTTCTATTTCCATGGGAGAAGGAGAGAATGGCTTTCAAAGGAAGTCCGTCAATTTACTACTTTATTACATACATAGTATAAAAAAGAAAAGAATACAGGAAGAATCCAAAGATTAGCAGAAACATATTAAACCTGAATGTTCATGCTTTGTCTATGGTGGTGCTTCTCAACCATGAAGATTTTTTCTCTCAGGAGGCATTTGGCAATATCTGGAGTCACTTATGGTTGTTACAACTGGAGATAGGTTTTTCTGGCATCCAGTGGCTAGAGGTCAAGGGTGCTACTAAACATCTTACAGTGAGCATGAGGAGAGCCCCCTATCACAAAGAACTGTCTGGCTCAAAATGTCAACAATGCCAAGATTCAGAAACTCTACATAATGCGAATATTTTTCATATCTACAAAAGATTGCATGTCATTTGGAACAATTACATTTTGGGGACATCAAAGTTGTATGAGTGTAATGTGTTAGAGGTATTTGTGTTTCTTGTACTGGTTTACTTGTGTAATCTCTCTTTGACTTTAAGCAACTTGAATGTAGAAAGCTTGTTTTGTTCTTGCATTCATTACAGGAAACAGGGCAATCAGTTCTTATTTTTGAATAAATAATGAACATGGAGTATTCCTTTCGTGCATTGCCCTGAACCAGGCCCTCTGGGATCACTACAAAACACATGGACCCTGTTCTCAAGGTCCTTGCCATTCACCAAAAAATAAATAAACAGTTGCTGTCAAGCTGACTCTGACTGATGGCGACCCCATGTGTGACAGAGTAGAACTGTGCTCCACAGGGTTTTCAAGACTATGACCTCTTGGAAGCAGATCATCCAGACTTTCTCCCAAAGCGCCTCTGGGTGGAAACTTTCAGTTAGTTGTCAAGCACTTGAGCTACCTTGGGACTCCTTACCATTGACCAAACCCATTGCTGTTGAGTTGATTCCGACTCATAGCTATAGGACAGAGTAGAACTGCCCCACAGGGTTTCCAAGGAGTGCCTGGCGAATTCGAACAGCCGACCTTTTGGTTAGCAGCCGAACTCTTAACCACTATGCCACCAGGGTTTGCCCTGACAGTCATATGTTATTTCTCCTTCCTTATCTTTACCTAATATCAGTAGCATTTTATTTCTATCATATTAGCAGAGATGTCTGTGGTGGAAGGTTACTTCTAATACTGTGGCCACATCACTTGGAAAGTCCAAGTTAGCAACACATAGTTATGCCTATCACATTAAGAAGTGCCTTAAGTCAAATGTTTTCTCTCAGAGAGTAAGCAGGCCAAAGCAGGAAACTGATCTAAATCATTAACTTAACATCTTGGCTCAGATGGAAAGGGAATTAAGATTTACAGAACTATAAAAGAGGTAGTTGTTCAAAATGCAAAATGGAAAGAAACTTCCAGGCTTTGCAAGATCCTGTGGCATGACCAGAGTACTCAAAAAGCTGAGAGAAATAATGAGGGAAGTAAGTATTTGGGTGAATCTCATATGAACTTTTGACCCTCTCAAGGATTGCATAGTTGCTTTTCTTCCCCATGATCCAGTTTCCCAAGCAACTTTTCTTCTCTCTTTCTGTCTCTCTGTCTCTCTCCTCTCCTCTCCTCCCTTTCCCTCTCCCTTTCCTGCTCCCCCTTTTTTCCCTTTTCCTCTCTACCTCTCTCCCTCAGTACTTCTGTTCTCAATCTATCCAGTCTTTCTTTCTAGATCATCAATTCAAGCTTGCCTGTACATGACCTAGTGACCTTTTTGCAAACATTCTTAATCCAGGTTCAAAAAAACCCACTGCTGTGGAGTCAGTTCCGACTTCTAGTGACCCCATAGGGTTTCCAAGGCTGTGAATCTCTAAGGAAGCCAACTGCCACATCCTTCTCCCGAGAAGCATCTGGTGGTTTCAAACTGCCAAACTTTCAGTTAGCAGTTGATTGCTTTAATCGCTGCACCACCAGGGCTCCTTTAATACAGGCAGAGGTGATAAAATATGAAAGTTAGTCTCTCTCAATCTTTATAAATCCTTTAACTTGCACAGAGACCGTGTTTGATTTTTTCAGAACTAACTAGGTGTTCTCCAATGGAGAATTAAAAAAAAAAAAAGTATGATTATTATCAACAGCACCATAAGGAATCACATGAAAGGCAACATTGAACATGGAGCAAACAGCTTTCTCAGAAATCAAGTCTGTCCCCTCTCACCCCGCTCTCTGCCCAATGCAAATCAGATGCTTACATAATGGTATTTCCTTGGAGGGTGACAAAGGAGTGAGGGGATTAAGATGCCCTTTTGTGGTGTGGCAAAGCTTTTCTGCCTTACTGCTTGAAGCAGAACATTTTGACATATTAACTGGATCAGCACAAAATACATCTAAAACTATTCACTGTTCCTATTTTTCACGATAGTGTACAGAACCTCTTTCCAAGGGATATGAAGTAGCTGGAAGCTGCTATGATGTTTCTGCCTTTTTTTTTTTTTTATTTCTTCTCTGTCTCCATATCCAATCCACTCTTTCCTTAATCCTTTGATATGCATATTTGAAAAACAGTGCTGGTCCTAGCAATTAAAAAAAAAATCTGTCTCTTTCTCATTGGATTTCATAATTTAGCATCATGTCACAATATCAATTGTCACACATATGCTACAGTGGGTTTTTTTTTTCTTCTTACTGATGGGACCTTGAATTAGGACCAGTGATCCAGCAGTCATTTTACATAAAGCCAGATTCCAGTTTGACATGTGCTATGAATCACTTCACATCCTTAAGAAAAATGCTCTGCTGTGTTTACACGTGTCTTCTCAGTAGCTGATTTCTGAATATGGGCGCTGATGCATGGCATAGTATTAGGGATTGGAATATGCTTCCTACTGTGCAATCCAAATGAAGCTAAGTGTTTTTCCTATAAGATTGTCCTGCCTTGCTTTCTTTTCTCCTTTTATTTTCTCTTCCCTTTCTCCTCTTTATTTCCTTTCTTCTCATCCTCATCCTTCCCTCCCTTAACATTTTTCATCTTTGACTAAATTTTTCCTTCCCTACTAGTCTAGAGACTCCTTGCAAATAGCATTGTGTCTTATTCTTTTTTATACCTATAGGATCTGTCCATAATAGGGTGTCAGTAAATGTCAGTACAAATGGTTATCATGTTTGGCTGCTGAGCCAAAGGTTGGAAGTTTGAGTCTACCCAGTGGTGCTGTGATAGAAAGGCCTGGTGATCTACTTCTGAAAAATTCAGCCACTGAAAACATTACAGAGCACAGTTCTACTCTGACACACATGGGGTCACCATGGGTCAGCATCAGCTCTATGGTAACTGGTAAGAATGTTTTAAAAATAAAGCATTGATACTGTAATCACAATAGTTTCATGCACATTCATCTAAGATGATGGTATAATGCTGATGCATAGAAATTTTATTTTGTCATTGTTATTAGGACCATCCTGTCTGTCATCTTCACTACATAATCATCATCATTATCACACTGAGTGCTTGCTCTCCAAGGACGTTGTAAGTATTATCTCATTTAATTCTATAGCGGCCTTCTTAGTTTCCTCATCTGTGAAAAGGATATAATGGCACCATCTCAGTAGTTTTCTGGTGAGGATTACATGAAAGGATATTCAGAGAGCGTTTAATATATTGCCTGAATACTGATTATACAGGTTAGCTATTGATATAGTGATTATTATTTTAATCCCCATATTACAGTAAAAGAAATAGGAACAGAGAGATTAGGTAGTCACTCAGGTGGTAAGTGGCAATAATTGGAAACAAACCCATCAAATCTGACTCCATAAACTGTATTAACATTGCCTTATCATTATCAGAGAGTCCCTAACTTTCTTATCAAGACCAGTAATCATAAGTCAAATAAAAAACTGTGACAGGTTTAGAGAAGGAGACCTTTTTATTTGAAAAAGGCAGGTGGACATCAAAGCATTTCTAAAAGAAAATGAGTATTTTCAAAATGCTTGTTCTTTATCATGAAAGTCTTCTTTATCACAGGTTCGGAGCAAAGTTCAAATGCACTTATTATGTCTGAAATTTATCTATGAAGTTACTGCTAAAAAAACAGCATCAAACAAAATTTTGAATAGTTGATGAAACTCATTTCTATGGTAATGTCTAAACCATGAAATCTGCTTTAAAGAAGACATGCCTTCTTTCTTTCCTTCTTCCTTCCTTTCTTCTTTCTTTCTAGTCTGCTTTGCTAGTCTTTGGTTAATGTTTGTTGAAGTTAATGATGAAATTTTATGTTGTTACATAGGTAAAATATAAACATGATTATATATTTAAATAAGTATGTAAGAGTATATGAGTAAATTTAGGTTGGGGATGAGAGACTTCACAAATTTTTTAAGTTGTAATTCAAATAATAATTTTGTTTAGAAGAAAAAAATGCAAGAAGTATTAATAGATATGAGTTCAATACTAACTATTGGGAATTGTTAAAAATTGCTGTATATAAACAGAACAGTTAACAAAAACCATATTTCACTGAATCTGATGCCACTGCTTGTAAGATACACTATTAGTTTCTATACAGCTAAGATAGAAAAAAAAAATGCAGTCAATCAAATAACACAAAACTTTCTTATCACTTAAAAATTTTCAATTCAAATGCTAAAACTAATTTTAGACTTTTTTAGATGTTGATTTTGATCACGTGTCTTGTTTATACATAAAATAGAAAATATCAGCAAATTAAACCGGTTAAGGTATTCCTAAAATGTTCTCATACTTAGAATATGAGTTCTTTAATTGCTTTTTGAATGAGTCATTGATGTTTATGTTTTCCCACATGATATTATTCTCTATACCAAAAGAATATTGATGTTACTGCATTTCTTAAAAGAGTCCATATAGGTAATTAAAGCTATTGGTGCTAGGCTTTTAAGGCATCTTGCAATTGTGTACTTATACCCTACTTTTTATTTCAGTCTTAGGAATATTTCTTAACACATCTGTTTTATCCATTTTTATACCTTTCCCCCACCACATTATGTATTAAGTGTTTAAGTGTCCCACTATTGTAGCCAAACTTTTCTTTACTTTTTTTTTCCCCCCAAAGCCACTGACACTTATTCTGAAAGTTTTACTGATAGTACTTTTAATGTTTGCCCATGCTCAGGAAATGATAAGTATATCGTTAGATAGGCAATGATAAACAAGATTGCCTAATCAACCATGACTGAAAAAGGAGATCATATGTGAAATACATTTTTATTTCATTGTTAAAATAAGAGAAAAAAAGTGTGTCTTAGAGTCAAATGGAGTAGTGAATAAATATATAAAAAAGGTTCAACACTTCTAGCAGGAAAAAAGGAGTCAAATTACAACTAAACCATATTTCTGGCCAACATGGTTCCCTAGTCAGATGCACCATGCCATCTCTCTGCAGCAAAGACCCTAAAAACTAAGTAAAACAGATACAAATGTTAATCCTGGAACCCTAAGCATCAAATGAAGGAATAAAGAAATAGATCAAACACTGAATGGTAGAAGAAACTGAAGGAAAACAGAGAACAAGGAGAGATATGGAGTGGAGGTTCCCTGCCAAATAACATTCATTTTATTATTTTTTTCTTTTTTATTTCTTTCTTATCTTTCTAATTCCCACCTAGCCCTGTATGCCACCTCCTCCCCCTTCCCACCAGCATCTAGGTCTGCCCCACCCCTAGCCACCGGCTGCCCTTTTTTTTTCTTTCTCTCTCCCCCTACCTAGTCCCATGTGCCACCCCCCTTCGTATTGGCCACTGCTGTGCCACCATGGCTAAAGCATCCCCAGCCCTCAGGACCACTGCCACACCAGGCCCACACAGCTGCTCCCTTCCCACCACACGCCCATCTGCTGAACAATGGAAGTAAGCAGGTACTACTGCTTGTCCAACACCTCTGGCTATCTACTGAGGGGCTGTGAATGCTCCCATACTGCTGGACCAACATCGGGAGGCAGACAGCAGCTGCCCAGTCCACCTCAGCCACCTTGCCAAACCAGTGCACAGTGAAGTAAGCTCACCTTGCCTACTGCTGCTCTGCCTACCCACACAAGGCAGTAAGAGCTATCATGCCCACAGACCAGCAAGCAGCAAAGCATGAAGGCCCACTCACCCTGACACATTAAAACAAAACAAAGAAGCAGGATGAAAAAAACAAATATACAATCAATAAATAAAGAAAATAATGTCTTAATGTCTCAGAGAGAGCAGGCAATATCAAAACATACAAAAAATCAGGACAAGATGGATCCAGCAAGTAACCATAATAAAGAATCAGATGACCTTCTGGTAGAAGAAAAGACAGTGGAACTACCTGAGATGTAACTCGTGAGACTAATATTCAGAGCTCTCCAAGAGATTAGGAAAGAGATCAAGGAAAACACAAACAAAACCAATGAAAACATAGCCAAAATCAAGGGAAACACAAACAAAGTAATAGAAGTCAGGAAAATAATACAAGAACAAAACATCAAAATAACTAAACAATTACAAATCATACAAAAATAGTAACTAGAAATCCAAAGGATAAACAACAAAATTTCAGAAATGGAAACTCAATAGAAGATCTAAGGAAAAAATTTGGAACAATGGAAGACAGAATCAGTGAAATTGATGACATATCCATGGACATCACTTTGAGGAAAAATCAGAGAAAAGAATGAGGAAAAATGAAGAAAACTTAAGAATTATGGAGGACATTATCAAGAGCAAAAATTTGAGTATGATTGGAATTCCAGAACAGGGGGAGGAAATGGAAAACATAGAGAAGATTGTTGAAGATTTGCTGGCAGAAAACTTTCCAAATATTGTGAAAGATGAAAAGGTGACCATCTAAATCTCAATAAACCCCATATAGGATAGACTCTAAACGAAAGTCACCAAGACACATCATAATCGTATTTTCCAAAACCAAAGATGAAGGAAGAATCCTGAGAGCAGCTCAAGAAAAACAAAAGTCATTTATAAAGGGGAAAAAATAAGACTAAGCTCTGATAACTTGGTAGAAACTATGTAGGCAAGAAAGCAGTAGATGACATGTATAAAATGAGTTTGAAAGGAAAAAAGCTGCCAACCAAGAATAATATATCATGCAAAACTCTATCCCAAATACAATGGCAAAATTAGAGCATTTCCTGATAAACAGAAACTAAGGAAATTAGCAAAAATAAACAAAATTTAAAAGAAACATTAAAAGGAGTCCTTTGGTTACAGAACAAACAACATCAGATAACAAATGGAGTCTAGGACCTGGGACGGCATCAGCCAGATACCAACCTAGGTAAAGAACTCTTAATAGTAAAATAAAGCTAAAAGACTTAAGACAGGGAAATAGAGATGTCACTCTATAAATGATGACAACATCAAAAAATAAAAAAGGAAATAAACTGTATAAGTATAGAACTTTCAAATGGTGAGTAAGTAAAGGTGATATCAAGTAATAAAAGACTGGTTAAAACTTAGGAAGATAAGGGTAAATTTCAAGGTAACCACAAAGAAAGTTAATAAACCTAATCATCAGAATAAAAAAGAAGAAAAACATGAAGTTTCATAAAACAGAAAATCTATAATAATGAAGGAAAAGAAAATTCACACAAAAAAAGGAACTCAGCACAGGAAAGTAAGAGGATCAAAGAAAATGTCAGTACCAAAAAAAAAAAAAAAAGAAGCACAACAATATGACAGCAATAAACTCATCCCTACCCACCCCATTGCCGTCAAGTTGATTTTGACTCATGGTGATCCTATAGGACAGAGTAAAACTGCCTCACAGTGTTTCCAAGGAGAAGCTGGTGAATTCAAACTGCCCACCTTTTTGGTTAGCAGCCATAGCACTTAACCACTAATCTCATATCTATCAATAATCATACTGAATGTAATGGCTTAAACGCACCTGTAAAGAGACAGAGAGTAGCAGAATGGATAAAAAAAAAAAAAGCTTGACCCATCAATATGCTGTCTACAAGAGACAGATCTTAGACACAAAGACATAAATATATTAAAAATCAAAGGATGAGAAAAAGTATATGAAGCAAACAGTAACCAAAAAAGGGCAGGAGTGGCACTACTAATCTCAGATAAAATAGACTTTAAGGCAAAAGCAACCGTAAAAGACAAGGAAGGTCATTATATAATGTTTACAGGGATGATCCATCAAGAAGACATAACCATAATAAATATCGATGCACCCAATCACAGGGCTCCAAAATACATAAAAACTAACATCACTGAAAAGAGAAATAGACAGTTCCACAATAATAATTGTAGGAGACTTCAATATATCACTCTTGGTAAAGAACAGAACATCTAGAAAGAAATTCAACAAAGACACAGAAGATCTAAAGGCCAAAATCAACCAACTGGACCTCATAAATTATATATAGAACACTCCACCAAACAGCAGCAGAGTATATACATTCTTTTCCAAAGCACATGGAACATTCTCCAGCATAGATCACATTTTAGGTTACAACGTAATCCTCATTAAAATCCCAAACATCAAAATCATACAAAACATTCTCTCTGATCACAATGCTATAAAAGTAGAAATCAGTAACTGGGAGAAAAAAGAAAAACATACATGGAAACTGAATAACACCTTGCTTAAAAACCACTGGGTAATAGAAGAAATCAAAGAGGGAATTAAAAAATTCCTAGAATCAAATGGTAATTAAAACACAACATATCAAAACCTTTGGGACACAGCAAAGGCAGTGCTCAGAGGTCAATTTATAGAAATAAAAACACATATCAGAAAAGAAAAATGGGCCAAAATCAAAACATTAGTCCTACAGCTTGAACAAATAGAAAGAGAACAGGAAAAGAAGCCCACAGGCACAAGAAGAAAGGAAATAATAAAGATTAGAGCAGAAATAAATAAATGAAATAGAGAACAAAAAACTATGGAAAGAATCGACAAAAACAAAAGTTGGTACTTTGAAAAGATCAGCAAAATTGACAAACCATTGGCCTGACAAAAGAAAAACAGGAGAGGAAGAAAGTAACCCAAATAAGAAATAAGATGGGAGACATCACAACAGACTCACCTGAAATAAAAAGGATCATAATGAAAAATTGTACTCCAACAAATTTGAGAACCTAGAAGAAATGGACAAACTACTTACACTAACACAAATCAAGTGAGAAAATCTGAACAAACCCATAACAAGAGATCGTAGAGATTAAAAAAAAAAAAAAATTTCCAGTAAAAAAAAAAGCCCTGGCCCAGACAGCTTCATTGGATAATTATACCAAACATTCAGAGAATATCTCACATCAGTAGTACTCAAACTATTTCAGAGCATAGAAAAAGAAAGAATACTCCTGAATTCATTCTATGAAGCCAGCATAATCCTGATACAAAAGTCAGGGAAAGACACCACAAAAAAATAAAATTACAGACCAATGTCCCTCATGAATATAGCTGTAAAAATTCTTGGGAAAATTCTAGCCAATAGAATTCATCATCATATCATATATATATCCTATATATATATAGGATATATATGCCATGACCAGTGAAATTTGTACCAAGTATGCAAGGATGGTTCAAAAATAGAAAACCAAGTAACATAATCCACCACATAAATAGAACAAAATAAATAAATCATGTGATCATCTCAATCAATGCAAAAAAGGTATTGATAAAGTCCAAACCCCATTCTTCATAAAAACACTCAATAAAATAGGAATAGAAGGGCAATTCCTCAACATAATAAAGGGCGTCTATACAAAACCAAGAGCTGACATCATTCTCAATGAAGACAGGCTGAAAGTATTCCCTCTGAGAATGGAAACAAGACAAGGATGCCCTTCATCACCTCTTCTATTTAACACTGTGCTGCAAGTCCTAGCTAGAGCAATAAGGCAAGAAAAAGAAATAAAGGGCATCCATAATGGAATGGAAGAAGTAAAACTGTCCGTTTTTACAGATGATATGGTCCTATACATAACCTACTGCTGTCTAGTCGATTCTAACTCATAGCGACCCTATGCATAGAGAACCCCAAAGAATCCAAAAGAAAACTACTGAGACTAATAGAAAGATTCA
Source organism: Dugong dugon (assembly GCA_030035585.1). Classification (NCBI taxonomy): domain Eukaryota; kingdom Metazoa; phylum Chordata; class Mammalia; order Sirenia; family Dugongidae; genus Dugong; species Dugong dugon. Next base: position 52,782,892 of record CM057465.1, read on the forward strand.
GCAGAGTAGCAGAATACAAGATCAATATATAAAAATCAATTGGATTCCTATACACCGACAAAGAGAAATTCAAAAAGGAAATCAGGAAAACAATGCCATTTATAATAGCTTCTAAAAAGATAAAATACTTAGGAATAAGTCTAACCAGTGACATAATAGATCTTTACAAAGAGAACTACAAAACACTACATCAAGAAACCAAGAGGCCTAGATAAACAGAAAAACATACCATGCTCACAGATGTGAAGACTCAATCTTGCGAAAATGTCAATTCTATACAAAGTGATCTACAGATATAATGCAATCCCAATCCAAAAACCAATAGCATTCTTTAATGAGATGGAAAAACTAATCACCAACTTTATATGGAAAGGAAAGAGGCCCCAAAGAAGCAAGGCATTACTGAAGAAAAGGAACAAAGTAAGAAGCCTCACACTACCTAATCTCAGAACCTACTATATAGCCACAGTAGCCAAACAGTCTGGTACTGGTACAATGATAAGACACATAGACCAATGGAACAGAATTCAGAAGCCAGGCATCAGTCCATCCAACTATGGTCAGGTGATATCTGACAAAGGACCACAATCCATTAAATGGGGAAAAACAGTCTTTTAAACAAATAGTGCTGGAAAAACTGGATGTACATCTTTAAAAAACTGAAAAAGGATGCATACCTTACACCATACACAAAAACTAACTCAAAATAGATGAAAGGCCTAAATATAAAACATAAAATGATAAAGTTCATGGAAGAAAAAATAGGGACAACACTCGGGGCCCTAATACAAGGCATAAATACTATATAAACCATAACTAACAATGCACAAATACCAGAAGATAAACTAGATAACTGGAGCTCCTAAAAATTAAACACTTAGGCTCATCAAAAGACTTCACCAAAAGAGTGAAAAGAGAACCTACAGACTGGGGAAAATTTTTTGGCTACAACATATCTGACAAGGGTCTAATCTCTAAAATCTATACAATACTTTAACACCTCAACAATGAAAAGACAAACAATCCAATCAAAAATGGGCAAAGGATATGAACAGACACTTCACCAAAGAAGAGACTCAGGCAGCTAATATACACATAACGTAATTAGCCATTAGAGAAATACAAATCAAAACTACAGTGAGAAACCATCTCACCCTGACATTACTGTTGATAATCAAAAATAAACTGAAAATAACAAATGTTGGAGAGGTTGTGGTGAGACTGGAACTCTTATGCACTGCTGATGGGAATGTAAAATGGTACAATTGCCATAGAAAATGATATGGCACCTCCTTAAAAAGCTAGAAATAGAAATACCATATGATCCAGCAATCCCACTGCTAGGAATATATCCTAAATAAATAAGAGCTGTCACGTGAATACACATATGCATACCATTTTCATTGCAGCATTATTCACAACAGCAAAAAGATGAAAACAATCTAAGTGTCCATCAACAGATAAATGGATATACAAACTATGGTACTGTCATGGTTTGAATTGTGTCCCCAAAAGTGTCTGTCAACTTAGCTGGGTCATGATTGCCAGTATTGTATGATTGTGTACCATTTTGTAATCTGATATGATTTCCTTATGTGTTGTAAACTCTATAACTATGATGTAATAAGATGGATTAGTGGCAGTTATACTGATGAGGTCTACAAGATTGGATAGTGTCTTAAGCCAATCTCTTTTGAGATATGAAAGAGAGAAGCGAGCAGAGACACAGGGGAACCTCATACCACCAAGAAAGCAGCGCTGGGAGCAGAGCGTGTCCTTTGGAACTGAGGTTCCTGCACTGAGATGCTCCAAGACCAAGGGAAGACTGATGCATCATATGGACCTTCCTCCAGAGCTGAAAGACAGAGAAATCCTTCTCCTGGAGCTGATGCCCTGAATTTGGACTTGTAGCCTACTGGACTGTGAGAGAATAAACTTCTTTTTGTTAAAGACATCCACTTGTGGTATTTCTGTTATAGCAGCACAAGATGACTAAGATAGGTACATACACACAATGGAATACTTTGCAATGATAAAGAACAATGATAAATTCACAAAACATCTCACAACATGGATGATTCTGGAAGGCATTATGCTGAGTGAAACAAGTCAATCACAATTAAGGACAAAAATTGTATGAGACCACTATTATAAAAACCCAAGAAAAGGTTTACACTAAAAAAAAAAAAAAAAAAAAAAAAAAAAAAAAACTTTGATTGTTAGGAGCGAGGAGGGTGGTGGAGAGGGAGAATCACTAACTAGATAGTACATGAGTGTTAATTTTGGTGAAGGGAAAGACAACACATGGTATAGGGGAATTCAGCACAACCAGACCAAGGCAAAGTCATAGAACCTTCCTAGACACATCAAAACACCTTGAGAGTTCAAGTTACTGGGGCTGAAAGCTGGGGACCATGGTTTCACAGGACGTCTAGGTCAACTGGCATAATATAGGTCATAAATAAAATGTCCTACATTTTACTTTGGTGAGGAGCATCTGGGGTCTTAAACGGTTGCAAGCGGCCACCTAATTTACATCTATTGGTCCCATCATGTTCGGGGTAAAGGAGAATGAAGAAAGCTAAAGACACAAGGAAAATATTAGTCTAAAGGACTAACAGACCACATGAACCAGAGCCTCCACCAGCCTGAGCCTAGAAGAACTAAATTGTGTCTGGCTACCACCATCAGCTGCTCTGACAGAGATCACAATAGAGGGTCCTTGACAGAGCAGAAGAAAAGTATAGAACAAAATTCAAATTCACACACACACAAAAAGGCCTAACTTACTAGTCTGACAGAGACTGGAGGAACCACCTAGACTATGGGCCTTGATACCCTGCTAAACTCAGAACTGAAGCCATTCTTGAAGTCCACCTTTCAGTCAAAGACTAGATGGGCCTATAAAGCAAACAATAGCACACATAAGAAGGTACTTCTTGGTTCAATCAAGAATACAAAACCAAATGGGCAACAACTCCTTCACAAAAGCAAAGATGAGAAGGCAGAAAGGGACAGGAAAACTGAACAAATGAACACAGAGAACCCAGGGTGGAAAGGAAAAGGGGAAGAGTGCTGACACATTGCAGAAATTGCAATCAATATCACAAAACATTTTGTGTATAAATTTTTGAATGAGAAACTAATTTGCACTTTAAATTTTCACCTAAAACACAAGTTAAAAAATATTTCTGCTTCCACTTAAGATATAAAGAGTACAAGAGAAAGTCCAACTCCTCTAGTAATGAAAAAAAAGATGAACAATTTAAAAAAAAAAAAGTAACATTTTTTGAGCCCATCAGAAAAATGAGCTCTCAAAGCAACCACGTAAATTGATTTCCAATAATTAAAAAGCCCTCCAAAGAAAGACATGACAGGAGACTGAGGCTGAAGTGCAGACTAGAATGACAATTAATACACTATTTCAACCTTGGCAGAACCTGGAAGGAAGGGATGGGTACCATGCAAGCAGGTAAGAAAGTATTCTGCTGTAATTTAAATAAGATAAAGAAAACCATGTAACTAGATTCAGAGATGACTCAAAGGTTAAAACTACTTCAGCGGCACTGAAGGCATTGGCAAAAAACAAGGCTCCAGGAATTGATGGAATACTAATTGAGATGTTTCAACAAAGGGCTGCAGTGCTGGAGGTGCTCAGTGGTCTATGCCAAGAAATTTGGAAGACAGCTACCAGGCCAACGGACTGGCAGAGATCCACCTTTGTCCCCATTCCAAAGAAAGGTGATCCAACAGAATGTAGAAATTATTGAATAATATCATTAATATCACACACAAGTAATATTTCTATGAAGATAATTCAAAAGCAGTTGCTGCAGTGTATCGTCAGGGAACTGCTAGAAATTCAAACTGAATTCAGAAGAGGATGTAGAACAAGGGTTATCATTGCTGATGTCAGATGGATCTTGGCTGAAAACAGAGAATACCAGAATGATGTTTACTTGTGTTTTACTGACTATGCAAAGGCATTTAACTATGTAGCTCATCACAAATTATGAATAACATCACAAAGAATAGGAATTCCAGAACACATAATTGTGCTAATGAGGAACCTGTCCATAGACCAAGAGGCAGTCATTCAAACAGAACAAGGGGATACTGTGTGGTTTAAAATAAGGAAAGATGTGCATCAGGGTTGTATTCCTTTACTATACTTACTCAGTATGTATGCTGAGCAAATAATCCGAGAAGCTGGCCTATATGAAGAAGAATGCAGCATCAGGATTAGAGGAAGACTCATTAACAACCTGCGTTATGAGATGACACAACCTTGCTTGCTGAAAGTGAAGATGACTTGAAGCACTTACTGATGAAGACCAGACTACAGGCTTCAGTATGGTTTACACCTTAACATAAAGAAAATAAAAGTCCTCACAACTGGACCAATAAGCAAAATCATGAGAAGCAGAGAAAAGATTGAAGTTGTCGAGGATTTCATTTTATGTGGATCCATAATCAACACCTCTGAAAACAGTAGTCAAGAAATCAAAGGACCGACTGCATTGGGCAAATCTACTGCAAAAGGCCTCTTTAAAGTAAAGATGTCACTTTGAGAACTAAGGTGTGCCTGACCCAAGCCATGATGTTTTCAGTCACCTTACATGCATGCGAAAGCTGGACAATGAATAAGGAAGACTGAAGAATAATTGATACCTTTGAATTATGATGTTGGTGAAGAATATTGAATATACCATGGACTACCAAAAGAATGAACAAATCTGTCTTGGAAGAAGTACAGCCAGAATGCTCCTTAGAAGTGAGGATGGTGAGACTTTGTCTCATGTACTTTGGAGATGTTATCAGGGTGGACCAGTCCCTGGAGACAGACATCATGCTTGGTAAAGTAGAGGGTCAGTGAAAAAGAGGAAGCCCCTCAATGAGATGGATTGACACAGCGGCTGCAACAACGGGCTCAAACATAGCTACTATTGTGAGGAACTGACTCAACAGCACCTAAGAACAATATGTAAGTAATCAGTCAGTAAACCCTGAAACTTAATCAACTTTATTCCCTAGTGATGATTACAGCTCAAAGCATTAAGTAGGTCTTGAAAAAGGAAGTGTTTGTTAAATTTATGAAAATATGATATTTACCAATGTATTTTTTTGCATATAACATCTTGTTCAGCATGGACTGAACTGAGTCCTGTAGTCAAATGTCATTGCATTCTTTTTCAAAACATATTCAATTTATTCCCACTTCCAGGAAAGTTTTGAGATAAAAAATACAATCAGCTTATGGTTATATGAAATTTTGGCATAAGTTGAAAACTAACTTGGCCCAGCTTAGTATCTTCCAAAGCATCTTCATTGCTTTATTTTTTTCTTTCTGACAATATTTGAAAACTCCTCTCATAATGTCTCTTCACCCCAGTTTCCTCATATGTAAAATGAGGATAATAGTAGTTAGCACTTACATCATATGATTATTTTGAGTATTAATTGAGTAAAACTCTTAGAGAAGTCTCTTGGTGGTCCAAATGGTTAAGTACGTGACCATTAACTGGAAGGTTGGTGGTTAAAACCCACTCAGAGCACCTCAGAAGACAGGCCTGGTGGTCTACTTCTGACAGCTCATAGCCAGTAAAATCTTATGAAGCAGTTCTACTCTGCACGTATAGGGTCACCATGAGTCAGAACTGACGCAATGGTAACCAACAACAACACAACAAAACTCTTAAAATATTTTTTCTGACACATAGTAAGTACAAGATGTATTAGCTGCTATTGACCTGACTCCAACTCATGGTGACCTTACGTGCAATAGAATGAAATATCGCCATGTCCTACATCACCCTCACAATCACCAGCATGTTCGAGTCCATTGCCACAACTATTGTGCCAATTCATCTCATTGAGGGTTTTCTATGCCCTTATTGGCCCTCTGTTTCACCAAATGTTGATGTCCTCCTCTAGCAGTTAGTTCCTCCCAATGACATGCCCAAAGCAAGTGAGTTGGAAAATACTTTGTTGTGATCCATAAGATTTTCAGGGGCTAATTTTCAGATTACCAGGCCTTTCTTCCTACTCTGTCTTAGTCTGGAAGCTCTGCTAAAACCTGTTTACCACAGGTGACCTTGATGGTATTTGAAGTACTGGTGACATAACTTCCAGCATCACAGCAACATGCAAGCCGTCACAGTACAACAAATCAATAGAGGGGTAGTGGCTAGATGTGTTTGTGGTGATTAATGTGGTCCTAGGCTACATCTCCATGTTATTTTTCCCTACTGAAAACCTTGTACAGTTCCTCGAACTCAGCATACTTTCTAATCCTTTTTACCTTGGTCGTGTTGTTCTATTTACCTGTAGTATTCAACTCTTTTCAGTTAGCTAAGTCGGTATTATCTCTTCCAGACACAGCTCAGAATATGTGCTTAGGAAAGCCTTTTCCAGACGCCCTTCTATTTTCCCCTACATAGATTTCTCCTGTAATAATACTAATCATAATTTAATGTAGCAGTTTGATGGGAATCCCTGGGTGACAGCAATGGTTAAGTGCTAGACTATTAGCCAAAAGGTTGGAAGTTCGAACCCACCCAGAGGTATCTTGGAAGACAGGCTTGGCAATCTGCTTCTCAAAAGTCATAGCACTGAAACACTATGAAACAGTTCTACCCTGCACAGTTGGTGTCTTCATGAGTCAGAATAGACTCAACAGCAACTAACAACAACAAGAGTTTGGTTTTCTATCTCATCCTCCCAGTTGAGTAAGTTTCTTGAAGACGTTGGCTGTGCCTTGTCACCATTGTGTCTCCAGACCCCTAAAAGTCAAAGTCTGGCACATAATAGGTGCTCACTTAAATGTTTAGTAGATGAATAGGCTAAATCAAGAATATCCTCAATATGGGTAGAAAAGTTGATCAAGACAGCTATAGAAAAAATAAATTGCTACTTTATATTTCAGAATCAAAGCTCTAAAACAGTGGTTTCAATGGAGGTAGACAGACATCAGAATGAAAAAAAAGAAAAAGAGAGAACTTTTTAAAAATACAGATTCCTGGAACTTGCTGAAAATCTGAATTAGAATCTCTGGTTGTAGATATTTAAAAACAAATGCTTCCTGATTTTTCTATCAAAAACCCACAGTTAAGAACCACTGCTCTAAAATGAGCTTTCCTTAACTGATGTGAAGTTTTCTAAACTTCCAATCTTAGCACAAAACTATCCTTTAGAAAAAAGCTTCCAAATAATCAACTATTTTCAGATTTTTAATTGAGAATACTCTGTCAATGACTTGGCATGACTATTCACAATTATTCTAGCCTATGTAAAAATTCTCCTAGTTTAAAGGATTTTATCCTCTTTTCTAACAATTACGATGTTATTGTCTCTCACCCCAGCTTTTAAGTAAGTATAAAAGATTTCCAGATTTAAAGTGTGCCCTTGCCATGAACCACTCCAAAATAAAAGGGTGCAAATGAATTCAGGTGATTTCTTACAGAGTGATTGCCTTTTTCTCATACTAATAAAACTGGTCTCTTATGCCTACTTTCCCTGGCTCATCCATATAACATAGGCAACTCTATCAACGTTTAGTTACCTTAAATGTATGCCAGACACTAATATGAACATCATAACTTTCTGTATTCAATAACCATCTTATAAATGCTTCGGTGCTTAATGTGCATATTAAAATACCTATTTTACCTTCCCAGCAATGACATGTGTTGAAAAGTGGATAAGTACTGAAAATCAGTTATGTATGTTGGCAACTGATAAAACATTGAATAGAATGCTTTAAATGAAATCTTAACGAAAAGACTATTTTATACCACGTTCTTTCCACCATTAGCCTGCTCTAACCAGCATTCTGAAAAGATATGACCTCTGGGTGGAAAAAGAAAAACACCACAGCTGGAATACGGTGGTAAAAAGAATCTTTAATGAAAGGGACTTCGTGCACTCATTTTAAAATGTGGATGTGAATGACAGCTTCCCCCTTCAATTTTAAATTAGAGAACATATATCTAGAGTTGACAATAAACTCTAGTAGTAAAGGTTATTCAGCAGTATATAGAGCCATCTATTTTTATGAGAAAGAAGCATATCATTTCTGTAATTTAAGAGTGGTAAATGCTCTTGGTTTTAAAAAAAATCAATCAATACAGAAATGTATAAAATAGAAGTCCTTCCTCTGAATACCACTATTAGAATCAGCTAAATGCTTTTGTAGAATTGTATATATATATGAACACACATATACACAGACATGTATATACATATATATGGGTGTGTATGTGTGAATGAAAGGGATCCTGTATAGAAATTATAATGGCTTTCATAAATTCGGTAGAGCTTTACTGCCGCAGAATGTAATAGAGATATTCACATCACTGAACGGAGAACAAGGAGGCTCCTAACTGCCTATCACATTACTTTTGGAGCTAAATGGATATTACATTATTCAAGATTAAGGGGTACATTTCCAAAGCAGTGAGCAAGATGGATGCCTTGGAATCCCTTCATTTGCTCCAAGAGCTGTTCATTGTTTCCCTTTCATTGCTTTGACATCGTTATGGGGAGGGATACCTTTGGTGCATGATGCTGTTTGCAGTACAATTTTTGCCACAAAAAAAGATTAATTTTTACTGCCATTTCCCATTTTCATCACCAATTTCCAACTGTCATGAAAGTGAGCTCTGTTTTTACATGACATTCCATTCTTATTACCATCTTTGTCCCAAGAATGAAAGTCTGTAATGAGAGCAAAGCCATAGCTGGCATCAGAGGGCCGTTATAATTCACTCTCATGACAAAGATAGTAATGAGAAATGACAGTGGTACAAAATGAACCCTTTCTGATCCCAGCCCCTTGGATGGTAATGAAAACAGAAGATGGCACCAACTTTATTCATCTTCATGACACCTATTGTGACAGGATTGAAAGCTGCAGCAACAAACCCATCTGAGGTTACAATTTTCCAGTCTCATTCCCATCGTGTGTTTTTTAAAAGACTCCATATCCCATTCCTCCTGGGCATCCAGTCGTGGGAAGGCTTTGAGAGGTTACAGAATTTTCTTAACTGTCCACAACTGAAAGCATTTCAGAGACAATGAAGTGCTTCCATTTCCCAAAATTGTGTGGCTTTTATTACTTATAATATTTTTAATTGTGAAATCAGGTTAGCAATGCCTCCCAAAGAAGCAATGAGAAAAGGAGGGGGAGAACATGGAAATAGGGCCACTTTTTTACAGTTCTAATTGGATTCTCTGATTCTCCTGAAAAATATAAAGTGTAAAATATTCAACTAATGTCAGATCTTACTCACCTTCACTTCTTGCAGATGTTCTCTCTCTCTCTCAGACCTATGATTATACTGTCATAAAATTTTAGATCTGAAATGGAATTCAGAACTAAGTTGATTGAATCTCCTCATTTTATAGATGAGGAAAAGAAGGTTTAGGAATGTGAAGCAATTTACCCACAGTCGTCCAGATAGTGCCAGAATCATGCATTTACAATTATTCAATATAATTTTACTTGGATGTAAATTAAAGATAAAGGTAGCATGGATTATATGCGTTATTCTCTCTTTTTTTTTTAAATTTTTTTTAAGTATCCCTATAGAGATACGGTGGCTTTCTCTTGAGGACATTCATTTTGGAGTCACAAGACTCCTGGCTCTGTCACTTCCTACCTCTGTGCTTTGGGGCCAATTATCTTTCTTAGTTTCAGTTTCCTCATCTATAAAACATATTTTAAAACTTATAACTAGTGCATTAAACAGTCACTTTCAACAGAGTAAATGAAGTAACCACTTTATTCTTTCTTTTTTCTACTAACTTCAAATATTACTTTCTCTTCTCTGTTCATTTGGGCCTAATCAGCGATTGTATGGACCAGAAGTAGAAAAAGTTGGTAAGCTCTGTTTTTAAAATCTGTTTATTTTACCTCCTCCTTAGGCTGCTTCTAATCTTCTCTGGTTAGGAGCTGGGGAGGGATGCAAAGTAAAGATGGAAAGGCTTCATACCCTTTGGGTATCTCCGCACTGCACTATTTCACAACATAGGCAGGCGATGGATCCAGTGGATGCCTTCTTACAACTTGCCCTCAGCTCCTGGCAAGTAAAGCAAAATGGTGCATTTTTCATCTTGGCAGGCACTTGTGTCCTTTCAAAAGTATTCAAGCCTGACTACTTTTCTGGGTATTCAGGTGGTCCAAGTGAAAACTCATACCACATGGCCTTGACACACTCCAGGAGTGAGGCCAGTTCACTGCCATTCTTTATTCTCCTGATGCAATTGTGGCCTGCTTCAGGCTACCTCCTGCCTTCAGAATTCTTCAGGCAAAAGAGAAGTACCATTTTCTCTGCCTCTGCAAACTCTAGGGGGCACGTACCAAACTGCAGGTGTCTGTTCTACAGCAGCATGAGTAGTCTTACGGACTTTTGCAGCTAATAAGCATCTAGCAAGGAATTGAGAGTAAGTCAGTAAAACGCCAGGCCCCTAGGTGGTGAAAACAGTTCTTGCCTTGCTGCTAATATAAAGGTTGGTGGTTTGGAACCCAATCAGCAGCACCACAGAAGAAAGGCCTGGTGATATTCTTCTATAAATATTACAGCAAAGAAAATCCTATGGAGCAGTCCTACTCTGTAACACGTGGGTCGCCACAAGTCGGAATTGACTGGATGGCAAAGTGTTTTTTTTTTTGTTGTTGTTAGTAAAACATCAGTCTCCCCTTTTGACAGACATTTCAATCTCTGGGTTGTTATTAGGAGGTATCCTAACTTAACTGGGGAACCCTGGTGGCACAGTGGTTAAGAGTTAAGGCTGCTAACCAAAAGGTCAGCAGTTTGAATCCACCAGGTGCTCCTTGGAAACCCTATGAGGCAGTTCTACTCTGTCCTTTAGGGTCGCTATGAGTCAGAATCAACTCGACAGCAATAGGTTTGGTTTTTTGTTTGGTTTACTTAACTGGAGATAGGAGAGAATATGGTAGTCTAGGATTATCTATTAAATACCATTAAATAATTTACTCTCCAACGAGTCTCTAAATTTCTCTTACATAGGCTATTGGGTGTGATGGTGGCTGAAGAAGTTGACCATGATGTATAGGTGCCCTGTTCTCAATGGGAGCTATTGTCACAGTTTATTATTGCAGCAACCACAAGACACTTAATTGTGCGATTTATTTTCTATAAGGAAAACATATTTATTTAAGCTCAAGAATGACTGCATATTTTTCCAGCCATGCAGATAAAGACAAAGGCAAAAGTTACGCTGACTTCGAATACTCTGGACGTTTTCTATAAAACCAAAAAAACCAAACTCATTCCTGTCGAGTTGATTCTGCCTCAATAGTGACCCTATAGGACAGAGTAGAACTGCCCCATAGGGTTTCTAAGGAGCAGCTAGCGGATTTGAACTGTTGGCCTTTTGGTTAGCAGCTGAATGCTTAACCCAGAGCAAGAAGAACATAGTTTAAATGCATATATTTTTTTATCCTGTTTCTAAACTGGTTTAGAGTCAAATATAATAGCTTCAAAAAGAAAACAAAATATATTAGTTTTTAATTTTCATATTTTTCCATTTGTAGTCTAGAAGAATTGCTAGAGGGTATATAACATCTTACATACTTACATACAAATTAATCTTACTTTTGATGATTAAGGCATCTGTAAGATTAAAAGATGATTGGAAAATACCCTTCCTGATGACTTATAGTGGAATTGCAATTACTGCTTTGTCTTTCTGCTTGGTTAAATTCAGGGTTCCCACTGCATCTGGATTGTTATAATAAGTCAAGCTTAAGAAAGATGCGTATACAGAAACTTGCTTGCAATTACTTTGACTGATATTTCATGCAAAATTTAATTAAAAGGTTTGAATTGTACAGGTGCTAAATGTAAGTGTATTACAAAATAAGCAAACCATAATGTCAGAAAGTTCCGTTTGGTTATTAAAATGTTATGACCTTAATTATGACACTCCAGTGTTATAGTCCTGGGGCTATTGCTAAGGAGAGGAAGTTATAAAAGTAGATTGTCAAAATCTTTATCAGAGAGTTATTGTAACATCATTTTTAAAGGGAATTTACTGTTTAATTATAAAGGTAATATAACTACAATCTAGAAAATATGTAATATGATGGAAAGGAAAATAACTGCCTACTATTCCACCATTCAAACAACCATTATTATTATTCTGGTGGAGTTCCTTCCAGGCTTTCTTCAAGTGCTTTCATGAATTTTTGTTTGTTTGTTTACAATTCTAATGTGTATACGTAACATTTTGTACCCTGCTCTTTCACACTTCATCGTCTATCTTCAACAGAGTTTTATATTTTCAAAATGAGTCCAGTTTGTGTTTCAGGAAATTACTTCAGAAGAGAAAGTGGTCATCAAGGCACCCAGCCTTGTCCAGTAGGTAACTCTACTTGGCTGTGAGGCTTACAACAGCTAGGTCATTTTCATCCTCTGGAACCATTTCATAAGAAATACTTTGCTCTGTGCTGAATACTAAATATAGGGCAAAATCTCCATCAATTAAGGCTTGGAAAGAGGCCAGACCTAAATCACTGGGGGTAGAATCTTTGCAACTCAGCTTCATGGATATGGCCCTGTAAAGGGATCAGATGATACAGGACACCGTAATTGCTGCCCGTGGAAGCCAAAGGAGGGCATTTGAATCCACAGAGATGAAAGTGCTTTTTTCAAGGACACCTCAAGGCACGTTATGAAACCAAGAGCTGCAATAAAAGTACTTAAAAAAAAAAAAAAAAAGAATTGCAATGTATAAATCATTCTATGGACCTGAGTGTGGCTCGATTTAAAGTAAAACAAAACAAAACAAAAAACTCTGTATAGATAATGCAAACACTGAGAGACTGCAATTTTGTTCTTTGGGATTGAAAAGAATATATATGGAAACCTATGAAATCAACCTTACGTGCACATGGGTAGACATAATCTGGTGTTCAGTATGCATCAGAACAATATCATACTCATGTCCAAATTATAAACTGTATTTTAAGTAATACAAAATGGTCAAACCCCATGAAAAGTTTTAGAAGAAGTGAATCTCTACAACTTCTAGCAGCTTCATTCATCATTCAAAAACCACAAAAGATTAAAAATTTAAAAACGTTTAAAGATTCTGCTACTTACAGTGTCAAAATTCACACCAAAATTTGTATTAGTAATTTCAAGAGTATGGGAAAACAGTACAGAATTTCTAGAGAGTAGATTGACAGTTCATATCAGTATCTTAAAACTCATAAACTGTTTGACTCTACAATTGCACTTTTTTTTTTCTCTTCCTCTGGTTACCTTTAAGATTTTCACTCTATTTTTGGTTTTCAGTAGTTTGACTAGAATGTTCTTAAGTATGGTTTTCTTTGTATTTTTACCATGCGGAGTTTGTAGACATTCTTGAGTCTCTCCCTTGATTATCTTTCATCATTTCTAGGTAATTAGCAGGCTGTTTTTCCTAACTAATGCCTCTGTGTCATCCTCTTTCTCTTCTTCACCCGGAATTATGATTCCATGTATGTAGACAGTTTCTCTATATCTCACACATCCCATATGTTCTTTTCTGTATGCTTTTTCTCTCTGTGCATTACCTCTGTATATTTTACTGTTTTATCTTCTGATTTGAAATTTTTTTTATATCTAATCTGCTAGTAAGCTACTCTAATAAATTTTTAATACTAGTCATCGTATTTTTTTAGAGAATTTCCATTTGACAGTTTTGTGTGTTGTGTAGAGTCTAGGACTTTACTCAAGTGTTCCATTTTTTCCCCTCTATTTTCTTGAAGTATACTAATCATAATTATTTTAAAATCTCTGCCTGTTAACTACAAAATCTGATTTATCCATATGTGTTGTCTGCTTTTTCTCTTTGTTTTGCTCAATCAGTTCTGTATTTTAGTATGCCTTTATTTTTAAATTTGATACTGGACATGGTAGCTTAAAAAAAAGAAAAAAGTATGGTCCCTGGATAATGTTAACTTTCTCCAAAGAGGATTAGTTTTTCTTGTGAAAGCAGATAGAATACCAGCCAAAAAAAAAAAAAAAAAAAAATTGCCATCCAGTTGTCTCCGACTCACAGCAACCCTGTAGGACAGATTAGAACTGCCCCATAGGTTTTCCAAGGCTGAAATCTTTATGGAAGCAGACTGCCATATCTTTCTCCCACAGAGTGGCTGGTGGGCTCAAACTGCTGACCTTTTGGTTAGTCGAGTGTTTAACCACTGAGCCACTGGGGCTCCAGAATATCTGCAGATCACCTAAACCCATTTAAGAGTTGGTTTTAGGTTTTTTTTTTTAAAGGCCTGTTGTTTCCATTCTGTCTTTACTATTCTGGTGTGGGTCTTTCGGGATCTCAGTGAAAAGTTTTAGGTATTTAGCAATCCTTTCCATTTAGTAGGGATTTGAACTTTTATTTCTTTCCTTAGTACTAGGCAGAGGCTGAAATCTCCTCAGTTCTTTATCCTGCAGCTTCTGCTTTCTGTCAGTTTTCTTGTACGTACGCACAAACAGGAGTCGATCAATATCTTGGAGATACTTAGTAGGAGATTTTGGGACTCTACTGAAGCTTCCTCCTCTTTGATATGTTTTCGTTGTTAGTCGCCATTGAGTCCGCTCTAACTCGTGGCAAACTTATGTATAACAGAAGGAAAAGTTTCCTTGTTTGGTGTCGTCCTCACAAACCTTGGTATGTTAGAGTCTATTGTTGCAGTTATTGTGTCAATCCATCCCATGGAGAGTTTCCTTTGTTTTCACTTACTCTCTTCTTTATCAAACGTAATGTCCTTTTCTAGCAAGTGGTCTTTCTTGATGATGTGTCCAAAGTCAGCAAGACAAAGTCTTGCCATCCTCACTTCTAACAAACATTTATGGCTGTGTTTCTTCTAAGAGTGATTTGTTCAATCTTTTGGCAGACCATGATGTATTCAATATTATTCACCAACAACACAATTCAAATGTGTCAATTCTTCTTCAATCCTTCTTTTCTGTTATCTAGCTTTTGTATGCATATGAGGCAATTGAAAAGACCATGATCATTGGGATATTAACCCTCAGACTGACCCTCACTGTTGGTCTCAAATTCTGACTTCTGTCTCCTCAGTCCAATAAAACTTTTCTTTTTCCTTTCCTGCTTGGCCTCTATTCCCCTTCATAGCAATAAACTATCTAAGTACACTTAAGGGAAATTCAGATAAATGTGGAATTTATCTTTTGTGTTTTCCTTCCTGCAGTGGTTACAGTCACTCCTGCCCCTAACTACTTTGGTTGTATCCAGTGCCTTCAAACACTTATTTTTATATTTTGTCCACCATTAGTAATTGTAACTGCAGGACAGTTTAGCCAATACAAGTTACTCCATCATAACTGGAGACAGAACTCCAATTCTAGAAGAGAAATTATCAAAGAAAATAATTATGAATGTGGCAAAGGTTTATCTGCTTTAACAGCAATTTTTTCTTCTTTTTTTTTTTTATCGTGGTTTAGATTAAGGTTTACGGAGCAAATTAGTTTCTCATTAAACAATTAATACACATATTGTTTTGTGACATTGGTTGCAAACCCCACATGTTAACACTCTCCCCTTCTCGACCTTGGTTCCTGTTTTAGTTATCTAGTGCTGCTATAACAGAAACACCACAAGTGGATGGCTTTAACAAAGAGAAATTTATTCTTTTACAATCCGGGAGGCTAGAAGTCCAAATTCAGGGTGCCAGCTCCAGGGGAATACTTTCTCTCTCTGTCAGTTCCGGGGGAAGGTCCTTCTCATCAATCTCCCCCGTTCAAGGAGCTTCTCAGCGCAGGGACCTCGGGTCCAAATGACACAGTATGCTGCTGGTGTTTCTTTCTTGGTGGTATGAGGTCCAGGTATCTCTCTGCTTGATTATCTCTTTTATATCTCAAAAGCAATTGACTTAAAATAAAACCTAATCTTGTAGATTGAGTCCTGCCTCATTAACATAACTGCCTCTAAGCCTGCTTCATTAACATCGTAGAGGCTGGATTTACAACACTTAGGAAAATCAAATCAGATGACAAAATGATGGCAATCACACGATACTCAGAATCATGTCCTAGCTAAGTTGACACCCATTTTTGGGGGATAGAATTCAATCCATAATAGTTCCCCATTGTCAGTTTTCCTATCCCCTCCTGCCTTCTCATCCTTGCCCCTGGGTTGGTGTGCCCCTTTAGTCTCGTTTTGTTTTATGGGCCTTTCTAATCTTTGGCTGAACGGTGACCACAGGAGTGACTTCACTACTGAGCTAAAAGGGTGTCCAGGGGCCATAGTTTTGTGGTTTCTCCAGTATCTGTCAGAACAGTAATTCTAGTCTTTTTTTGTGAGTTACAATTTTGTTCTACATTTTTGTCCAGCTCTGTCCATAACCCTCTATTGTGAACCCTGTCAGAGCAGTCAGTGGTGGTAATTGGGCACCATCAACTTTTACTGGACTCAGTCTGATCAATGTCGTCGTAATTGTGATCCTTTAGTCCTTTGGACTAATCTTGCCCTTTTGTCTTTAGTTTTCTTCATTCTTCCTTGCTCCCGAAGGGGTGAGACAAGTGGAGTATCTTAGATGGCTGCTCACAGGCTTTTAAGACCCCAGACATGACTCACCAAAGTAGAATGTCGAACATTTTCTTTATAAACTATGTTATGCCAATTGAGCTAGTAGATGTTTGCTGAGACCATGGTCCTTACAGAATTCAGCCCAGTAATTCGTTCCCTCAGGGAGTTTGGATGTGTCTATGGAGCATCCATGACCTTGCCGTGGACAAGTTGTGCCGGATTCCCCAGTATTGTGTACTGTCTTACCCTTCGCCAAAGTTACCACTTATCTTTTGTGTATTTAGTGTTTTTCCATCCTTGCCCCTCCCCTCCCTTGTTACCATCAAAGATTGTTTCTTTTTGTGTGCAAAACTTTTTGTGAGTTTTTATAGTAATGGTCTCATACAATATTTGTCCTTTTGTGATTGACTTATTTCACAAAGGATAATGCCCTCCAGATTCATCCATGTTGTGAGATACTTTGAAGATTCTTCATTGTTCTTTATCGTTTCATAATACTCCATTTTGTGTATGTACCATAGTTTATTTATCCGTTCATCTGTTGATGGGCATCTAGATTATTTCCTTTTTTTTTTTTTTTTTTTTTTTTTTGCTATTGTGAACAATGCTGCAGTGAATATGGGTCTGCATGAGTCTATTCGTGTGATGGCTCTTATTTCTCTAGGGTATACTCCTAGGAATGGGATTGCTGGATCATGTGGTATTTCTATTAGCTTTCTAAGGAGGTGCCATATCATTTTCCAAAATGACTGCATCATTTTGCATTCCCACCAGCAGTACATAAGAGTTCCAATCTCCCCGCAGCCTCTCCAAAATTTGTTATTTTCTGCTTTTTTTGATTTGTGCCAGTAATATCAGGGTGAGATGGTATCTCATTGTAGTTTTGATTTGTATTTCTCTGATGGCTAGTGATCACGAGCATTTCCTCACGTGTCTGTTAGCCACTTGGATGTCTTTTTTAGTGAAGTGTCTGTTCATTTCCTTTGCCTCCTTTTTTATTGGATTCTTTTCCTTTTTGTTGTAGAGGTGCTGGACTTTCCTGTAGATTTTAGAGTTTAGACCTTTGTCAGTTATGTCATAGCCAAATTTTTTTTCTCAATCTGTAGGTTCTCTTTTTACTCTTTTGGTGAAATCTTTTGACGAGCATGTGTTTAATTTTTAGAAGATCCCAGTTATCTAGTTTATCTTCTGGAGTTTGTGTGTTAGTTATGGTCTGTATCCTGTTAATGCCATGCATTAGGACCTCTAGCATTGATCTTATTTTTTCTTCTATGATCTTTATAGTTTTTGGTTTTATATTTAGGTCTTTGATCCATTTTGAATTAGTATTTGTGTATGATGTGAGGTAGGGGTCCTGTTTCATTTTTTTGCAGAAGGACATCCAGTTTTGTCAGCACCATTTGTTAAAAAGACTGTCTTTTCCCCATTTGATAGACTTTGGGCCCTTGTTGAAGATCAGGTGACCGTAGGTGGATGGATTTACATCTGAGTTCTCAATTCTGTTCTGTCAGTGTATCTGTCCTTGTACCAGTACCAAGCTGTTTTGACTACCATAACTGTATAATCAGTTCTGAGGTCAGGTAGTACGTGTTTTCCTACTTTATTCTTCTTCAGTAGTGCTTTACTTATCCAAGGCCTCTTCCTTTTCCATACAAAGTTAATGATTAGTTTTTCCAACTCTTTAAAGAATGTTGTTGGCATTTGAATAAGGATTGCATTGTATTTGTAGATTGCTTTGGGTAGAATTGACATTTTCATAATGTTGAGTCTACCTATCCATGAACATGGTATGTTTTTCCATTTATGTAGATCTTTTGGTTTCTTGCAGTAGTGTTTTGTAGTTTTCTTTGTATAGGTCTTTTACATCCCTGGTTAGATTTATTCCTTTGTATTTTATTTTTTTAGGGGCTATTATAAATGGTATTGATTTCCTTTTAATTGTTCTTTTTATTGGTGCATAGGAATCCAACTGATTTTTGTATGTTTATCTTGTATCCTGCTACTCTGCTGGATCTTTCTATTACTTCCAGTAGTTTCTTGTGGAGTCTTTTGGGTTTTCTGTGTATAATATCCTATTATCCACAAATAGGGACAGTTTTATTTCTTTATTACCAATCTGGATGCCCTTTATTTCTTTTTCTTTCCTTATTGCTCTAGTCAGCACTTCCAGCACAATGTTAAATAGGAATGGTGATAAAGGGCATCCTTGTCTTGTTCGTGTTCTTAAGGGGGATGTTTTTGCCCTCTCTCCACTAAGAATGATGTTGGCTGTTTGTTTTGTACAGATGCCCTTTACTATGTTGAGGAATTTCCCTTCTATACCTATTTTATTGAGATTTTTTTATCAGGAATTGGTGTTGGACTTTATAGAATGCCTTTTCTGCATCGATTGAGATGATCATGCTATTATTTTCTTTTGTTTTATTTATGTGGTAGAGCACTTTGATTTTCTAATGTCGAACTATCCTTGCATACCTAGTATGAATCTCATTTGGTTGGGATGTATTATTTTTATGATATGATGCTGGATTCTACTGGCTAGAATTTTGTTAAGAATTTTCGCACCTATCTTCTTGAGAGAGATTGGTCTGTAATTTTCTTTTTTGTGGTGTGTTTGCCTGGTTTTGGTATTAGGATTATGCTGGCTTCATGAAATGAATTTGTAAGTATCCCTTCGTTTTCTATGTTCTGAAAGAGTTTGAGTAGTACCATTGCAAGCTCTTCTCTGAATGTTTGGTAGTATTTTCCAGTGAAACCACCTGGGCTAGGGATTTTTTTTGAGGGGGAGGGGGTGAGATTTTTTTTATTACCTTTTCTATCTCTTCTCTTGTTATTGGTCTGTTTAGATTTTTAACCTCAGTTTGTGTTAGTTTAGGTAGGTAGTGTGTTTCTAGAAATTAGTCCATCAAATTTGTTGTATTCTATTCTATTATGATCCTTTTTATTTCAGTTGGGTCTGCTAAAATGTCCCCCATTTTGTTTCTTATTCGGGTTATTTGCGTCATCTCCTGTTTTTCGTTTACAAATTTGGATACTGGTTTGTTGATTTTGTTGATCTTTTCATATAACCAACTTTTGGTTTTGTTGATTCTTTCTATTGTTTTTCTATTCTCTATTTCATTTGTTTCTGCTCTAATCTTTATTATTTCCTTTCTTCTGGTGACTATTAGCTTCTTTTGCTATTCTCTTTCTATTTGTTTGAGTTGATAGCTAATGTTTGATTTTATCCCATTCTTCATTTTTGATAAGTGCATCTACTGCTATAACTTGACCTCTGGGCATTGCCTTTGATGTATCCTAAACGTTTTAGTATGATGTGTTTTCATTCTCATTTGATTCTGGGAAATTTTTTATTCCATCTTTTATTTCTTCTATTACTCAGTGGTTTTAAAGCAAGCTGTTATTCAGTTTCCATATATTTTATTTTTTCTTGTTCTTCCTGTTGTTAATTTCTAATTTTATCATATTGTGATCAGAGAAGATGCTTTGTATTATCTCAATGATTTGGATTGTGTTGAGGGTTGCTTTGTGACCTAAAATGCCATATATTCTGGTGAACATTCCACATGCATTGGAAAAGAAATGTGTACTTTGCTGTTGTTGGGTGGAGTGTTCTCTATATATGTCTATAAGATCAAGTTGGTTGATTGTGGCTTTTAAATCTTCTGTATCTTTGTTGAGTTCCTTTCTAGACGTTCTGTCCTTTACAAAGAGTGATGTGTTGAAGTCTCCTACTATTATGTGGAACTGTCAATTTCTCTTTTCAGTGTTAGAGTTTATTTTATGTATTTTGTATCTCTGTCATTGGGTGCATATTTATTATTGTTATCTCCTCATGGTGGATCATCCCTTTAGTCATTATGTAATGCCATTCCTGGTCTTTTTTGGTGGATTTTGTTTTAAAGTCTATTTTATCTGAGATTAGTATTGCCACTCCTCCTCTTTTTTGGTTGCTGTTTGCTTGATATATCTTTTTTCATTTTTTGATTTTTAATAAATTTATATCTTTATTTCTAAGGTGTGTCTCTTGTAGACAGCATATTGACTGGTCCTTTTTTTTTTTTTTTTTCTTAATCCATTCTGTCACTCTCTGTCTCTTTATGGGTACATTTAAACCATCTATGTTCAGTGTGATTATTGATAGGTGTGAGTTTATTGCCATCATTTTGTAGTGCTTTTATTTTTTTATTTTATTTTTTGTAGTTCTGACGTTTTCTTTGTTCCTGTCAATTTCCTCTGCTGAATTCCTTTTGTGGATTTTTGTTTCTTTTGTTTTTGTAGATTTTTTGTTTACTGAGATTTTATGTTTTTATTCTTTATTTTGAAGGTAAGTATGTTAACTTTCTTTGTGGTTACCTTGAAATTTATCCCTCTCTTTCTACATTTAAACTAGTCTTTTATTACTTGATATTGTCTTGACTTCCTCTCTGTTTGAAAGTTCTATGCCTACACTGTTTATTCCCTCTTTTTTTGTTCTGATGTTCTTGTCTGTTACAGATTGAACTTTCTGGCTCCCTGTTTTAAATATTTTAGTTTTGTTTTATCCTTGAGAGTTCATTACCCATACTGGTATCTGGCTGATGCTCTTCTGTGTCCTATATTTATGTTGTTGTCTAATGTTGTTGATTCTCTAACCAAAGGACTACCTTTAATAATTCTTTTAAGTTTAGTTTGATTCTTACATATTCCCTTAATTTCTGTTAATCTGGAAATGTTCTAAGTTTACCATCATATTTGTGCGAGAGTTTTGCAGGATATATTATTCTTGATGGGCATTTTTTTTTCTTTTGCAGTTTTATAAGTCATCTGTCTTAGTCATCTATTACTACTTAACAGAAATACCAAAAGTGGATGGCTTTAACAAAGATTAATTTATTTTCTCACAGTTTAACAGTCTACAAGTCCAACGTCAGGGCTTCAATGCCAAGGGAAGGCTTTCTGTCTTTGTTGGCTCTGGAGTTAGGTCTTCATCACCATCATTCTTCCCCTGTAGTAGAAGCTTCTCTGCACAGGAACCCCAGATCCAAAGGACATACTCCATTCCCAGTGTTTCTTTCTTGGTGGTATGAGGTCCCCAACTCTCTGCTTATTTCCCTTTCCTTTTATCTCTTGTAAGATAGAAGGTGGTGCAGGAAACTCCCTTTACATTGGATCAGGGATGTGACTTTAGTAAGGGTGTACAATCCCATTCTAATCTTCTTTAACATAAAATTACAGTTACAGAATGGAGGACAACCACACAATACTCGGAATCATGGCCCAGCCAGATTGATACACACACTTTTTGGGGGGATATAATTCAATCCAAGACATCATTCTATTGCCTTCTTGCCTGCATGGTTTCTGCTGAGTTATTCAGAGCTGAGTATTATTGTTTCCCATTTGTATGTGACTTTTTGTTTTTCTCAAGCTGCCCTCAGGATTCTTTCTCTGTCTTTGGTTTTAGTGAGTGTGATTATATGTCTTGGTGATTTTCTTTTGGGGTTTATCTTATATGGGGTTTGTTGAGCTTCTTGGATGGTCAGATTTTCATCTTTCATGATATTAGGGAAGTTTTCTGTCATCAAATTTTCAATGATCCTCTCTGTGCTTTCCATTTTCTCCCCCTGTTCTGGAACTACAATCACACATGAATTTTTGCCTTTGCTGTATTCCACGTTGTTCTCTGGATTTCCTCATTTCTCTTCATTCTTTTCTCTGATTTCTCCTCAAAGTAGTATCCAAGGATTTGTCTTCAATTTCACTGATCTTGTCTTCCATTGTTTCAAATTTGCTTCTAAAACCTTCTATTGCATTGTTCATTTCTGAAATCTTATTATTTTTCAGATATCTAACTGTTGTTTTTGTATGATTTCTATTGTCTGTTTATTTTGACATTTTGTTCCTATATTATTTTGCTGAATTCTTCCATTGCTTTGTGTTTCCCCTCACTTTTTCTGTATTTTCCATGATTTTGTCTATTTTTTCCTTATTTTCATCTGTGTTTTCCTTTATCTCTTGGAGAACACTGCATATTAGAATTTTGGATTTCTTTCAGGTAGTTCCAGTGACTTTTTTTTCTACCAGATTGTCAACTGGTATTTTATATTGGTTGCTTTCTGGTTGCATCCTGTCTTATTTTTTTCATATGTTTTGATATTTTATATTGTCTTCAGGACATTCAGGAATTATTTTCTTCATTTATTGATTGGAGATTTGTTTGTTTCCTTCTGCTTTTTTGTTTTATTTGGTTATGTCTGGGCAGGCAGGCTGGGCATGCTTTGTTGCTTGCTCTTCTGTGGGCACGATACTTCTCACCTCTTTGTCCAGGTGGACAGGGCTGGTCGTTCAGCTATAGTTCAGCAGGGCAGGTCCAGCAGGAGGGGGAGCGGTGGCAATGGGTTGTTTGCAGTGTGTACTGGGTCCAGTGAGGTGGGACCGAGGGGCAGTGCAGTGCAGGGTTTAGTGTTCAATCCTTGTGTTACTTGATGCTTGCAAGCAGTGCAGATAGGCAGGTGGGAATGAAGAGGATGTGATGTGTGAAGCTAAGTAGGTGAGACAAAGAAGAGAGAGAAACAGAAGCAAAAAGGAAAGAAAATGAAGGAAAAAAGAAAGAAGAAAATAAAAAGTAAATAAAATGGTGGCATTGTAGGATTTGGTGGTGGGTGCAGGGCAGACCCAACAAGGCCATGTGCCAGTGGTTCTCTAGCCAAGTAGTGTGGCTTGGCCTGTCAAGAAGGAGCATGGTGGTACCCCAGGTCAGCAGGCAGGAGAAACAAGAGGAAAGAAAGGAAAGCGAGGGAAGAAAAAAACAAGACCAAAACAAAAACAACAGCAAAAATAAATATGGTAGTGGAGTTTCTGGCCATTGAGGGTGGGGCAGTATTGAAGTAATGGTGTTCTCTTGTCGAGCAGCACAGTACGGCCTATTAGGAAGGGGTGGAGGCAGCACAGGGCCTAGATGAGGGAAAAGGAAAAGGGAGAAAGAGAGAGGGGGAAAGATAAAGAAAAATTAAAAAATATGGCACTGTGGATGCTGGCCTCTGGGGGCAGGGCAGACCCTGGGAGGCTGTGTCCCAGAGGCTCTCTCTAGCACAGCCCTTCAAGAATGGGGGCTTGGGGGGGCCACCCATAGGGCTAGGTGGGTGGGAGAAAGGAAAGTAAGGAAGGGAGAGAGAGAAGAAAAAACAACAGAAAAAAAAGAAAAGCAAAAACAAATACAGAAAAAATAAATGCACTGAGGAAGCCTGCTAGTGGAGGCGGTGTGAACCCCAGGAGGCTGTGTTTTGGTGGCTCTCTAGCTGAGCAGTATGGCACAGCCCATCAAGAAGGGGCAGGCAAGACACACAGGGCTAGCAGGGCTGGAGTAAGGAAAGGAAGGAAGGGAGAGAGAGAAGAAAACAAAAAAGAAAAAAGAAATGCCACTGAGGGAGCCTGTCAGTGGGGTGGCACAGACCCAAGGAGCCAAGCGATGTGACACAGCCCATCAAGAAGGGGCACAGAAAGCACATGGAGCTTGACGGGTGGGATAAAGGAAGGAAAGGAAGAGAGAGAGAAATAAGAAATGGAAAAAAAAAACGGTGCTGAGGGGATCTGTCGGTGGGGTGGCATGGACCGGGG
The DNA here is from genome assembly GCA_030035585.1 of Dugong dugon. Classification (NCBI taxonomy): domain Eukaryota; kingdom Metazoa; phylum Chordata; class Mammalia; order Sirenia; family Dugongidae; genus Dugong; species Dugong dugon. The sequence goes on from CM057465.1 coordinate 52,807,048, forward strand.
AAGCTGTGTGCTGATGGCTCTCTAGTTGAGTGGTGTGGCACAGCCTGTCACAAAGGGATGGAGATGGCCAATGGTGCTAGCTGGGTGGGAAAAAAGAAAGGAAGTGAGAGAGAAGAAACGAACAAACAAAAAAGCCCAAAAAACGATAACAAAAAAAGAAAAAATGGCACTGAAGGAGCTGGCCAGGGGTTTATTGTGAATCCTGATGGCAGTGAGCTGGTGTCTCTCTAGCCAAATGACAGTGGCCCATTGGAAAGAGGCAAAGGCCACATAGAGGGAAGAGGGGTGGGGGGGTGGGGGTTGGGTGGGAAATCACATATCCCTGGTTACCAGGTGCTCTGTCTCCTGTTAGGAGCTCCATGAATTTGTCTGTGTTCCTTCGTGGCTATAGTACAAGATGGCGAATCTGTGCCTCATTAGCTGGTGGGGACCTCAATTCTGTAGTTCTCTTCATTCTCTGTTCTTTTTCAGTTTCTTATTTCATTCCATGCTTGATCAAGTTCTTTATTCCTTCATTTGACACTTAGGGTTCCAGGATTGATGCTTATATCTGTTTTACATAGTTTTTTGGATCTTTGCTGTAGAGGGATGACATGGTGCTTCTGTCTACAGTGCCATGTTGGCTCCAACAGCAATTTTTCAATGGAAAAAATATTGAAAACAACCTAAAGTTCTGCAACATAGGATTATTTAAATAAATTATGATATATCCATCCTAAAATAGAATTGTTTCCAATACTAAAAGAGGGCCAGTTGAGGTAATGGATTTCAAGTGTGGCCAAATATTGTGTGTGTGTGTGTGTGTCTGTTCCTCAATTTACATTTACTCCACAGGTGCAAGCACAGATAGGCCAAGAGTTGGATTTAATCTTGGCAATAGTTACCTAGTAAAATGCTAATCAAAGTCTATTGCTGTAATTTTATGAGAAACAGAATGTATTAAAGAATGTTGGATGGCTCACAGAATCTTTGGGATAACCAGAGCAATACATGTGGAGGCTATGATGCTAGAAATAGCTTCAAAAATTATATCACAGAACTGCTCCCTCTTGGCAGAGCTACTGCTGCTGTTCCCATTGATACCACCAATAGTTGACACTGAATGTTACTGCTAGAAACATCACTATTACTACTTTAGAAAACTAGAAACTGCTTGACCACTGTGGCAACTTTTGACTGAAGGGATTCTGTACTTGTTCCTTAATGACCATGGTTTATTTTGAAACAGGTGAGTCCCTGAAACCAACTATTTGCAAGAAGTTCATATAATGGAAGAGATAGCATCATGTCCATGGCTATCAATAATTCTCCATGTAATTTTAGGTTGTGGACATGAATAAATTAGCTTCTGATTCTCCCTACCCAACTGAGACGGACACTGCAAACATGCTCATGATGAATTCTTCCTCCTCACCATCTTGCCTGTCTGAAAAATTGCCCCCTGAAGATATGATTTGTCTGTGATTCTGCATTTAGCCCATTCTTCCCTGTTCCTCAAGTTTTCAGGGCAAACTGGACCCAGACAATAAGTTGTCAGATTTTCCCTTGCAGTCTAGATTTTGGCTACATATTTTGGGGAATGGGGCCAGCTTTTTCTGAAATATGCAGCCATGGACATCACCTCTTAGCAATCTTTCACTTGCTTTTTTGAGGATCACTGAATTTATCAGCCCTTTCCCATATGTTGAATATTTTGTTTGTTCACTGCTGTATTTTCCAATGTTGTGACAGTGCTTGAAACATAGAAGGAATTTAATAACCATTTTAATAATATTTTATATAGTTAATAAAGAAATCAGATATCTCCCTAGTTTCTTAAAAGACCCTGTTTATATTTCTGTCTCTCAGTCTTCTTAATGCTTGCATGTGGCTTCCTAGAGGAGATGATCAGCTGTTATCTTTGTTATTTTTAAAACCACTAAAATAGTTAATAAATGTTTATTGAGATGAACTAGTAGAAGTGCAATAACAATGCTAAATGGCTGTCTATAGTATAAATCTAACAGGAACTATGTATCTCCAATCAAAAATTAATGTGATTGATAATTGAATAATCAATTTTTCTTTATTTATTTCCATTCTTAAGAGACCAAAGGAGATGGGCCTTCAATATTCCTATTGTTGAGTGTTACTGTCCAGTGAGATGTGGGTCAAAAAGAAATCTCTGTACTCTGCACAAACTGTGTTTTGGTGATATGACATTCTTCTGACCATATAACAAATAACAAGTTGGCAGACTAAAACTATGGTGGAGCAATCTGGATATTGTTTACTTTGCCTCTAGTTTTCTGAAGTCTAATAAAAGGCAGAAAGAAGCAAACAAACAGAAACAGCCAAATGCACTTGGAGAAGTTAGTAAGGTAAGATTTGTACATAATTCAGATGAAATCACAAGTATGATTATGGAGTAAATATCTTGTGTGTTAACAATTGGTCCATTAAAAATTTCAAAGAAAACTATGGAAAAGATCATGGCTTAGCCATTAGAACCAAAAAAAAATTGATATTTGGAAACAGTATTGTATTTGTCTTCTGCAAAAGGCAACACAGAAGAACAAATCTGTAAAACTTATGCTCCCACAAAATAGCTCTACCTTTGCCAACGAAAGTATTGTCAGACTTTAAATTTAGTCTTTCTGGTAGGTCTGTAGCAATGTTTCATTTGATTTTAATTTGCATTTCCTTTATTGCTCAAGACATTGAGCTCCTTTCATCTGTTTATTTGAGTATCATCTCACATAAAGCACTTGTTCAAGACCTGTATATTCTTTCATTTGGTTATCGTTTTCCTTATTGCTGCATAGGGGTTCTTTATATATCCTAAATATAAAATATAAAATCCTTGACAGTTATATGCATTGCAATGTCTTCTTCTACTCTAAATGGTATCTTTTGTTAAACTGCAGCACTTAATTTTAATGAACAATTGAAAGTATTTTCTCTTATTGTTAATTCTTTTTTAACCTAGTTAATTTTTTTTTCTCCCGAAGATCTTTAAAATAGAGTTTTGTACAATTTTCTAGAAACATTATTGATTTTCCTTCTATATTTTGAAATCTAACTACACCTGGAATAGATTTTTGTTAATGGTGTGAGATAACTAATAAAATCATTAAAAAAAAAAATTAAAAAGATATCTAAATGTACCAGCAGCCTTTTTAAAAAATATATATGTAATGCCAATTTTGTAAGAAATCAAGTGTCCATATACTTGTGGTTCTGTTTCTGGACTCTTCATTACTGTTTTTCTTTGGTCAATCTGTCTATCTTTACAACAATATCATGCGTTTAATCAATAAAGCTATATAAGGTTTAGCAACTGTTAAAGCAAGATCTTCATCATTGTTGCTATTATTTAAGGATGTATTGGCTACATTTGGCTCTCTTCTTTCTTTATAAATTTTAGAATCAGTTTGGCGTGTTCCAAAAAAATAAATAAATAAAAAGTTAAGATTTTGCCTAGGATTGTGTTGAATTTTAATATCAACTTGGGTAAAATGAATATCTTTATAATACTGACCTTCCCAAACCATGAATATGGTATGTTGTTGTTTTTGTTAGGTGCCATCGAGTCGATTCTGACTCATAGCGATCCTATGTACAACAGAATGAAACACTGCCTGGTCCTGCACCATCCTCACAATCGTTGTTATGCTTAAACCCATTGTTGCAGCCACTCTGTCAATCCATTTTGTTGAGGGTCTTCCTCTTTTTTGCTGACCTTTTACTCTACCAAGCAAAATGCCCTTCTCCGAGGATTGATCCCTCCTGACAACATGTCCAAAGTATGTGACATGCAGTCTTGCCACCTTGCTTCTAAGGAGCATTCTGGTCCCACTTCTTTCAAGACAGATTTGTTTGTTTTTTTGGTAGTCCATGGTATATTCAATACTCTTTGCCAGCACCACAATTCAAGGGCATCAGTTCTTCTTTGGTCTTCCTTATTCATCATCCAGCTTTCACATGCATATGAAGAGATTGAAAACACCATGGCTTGGGTCAGGAGGAATTTAGCCTTCAAGATGACATCTTTACTTGTCAACACTTTAAAGAGGTCTTTTGCAGCAGACTTGCCCAATGCAATGCGTTTTTTGATTTCTTGACTGCTGCTTCCAAGAGTGTTGATTGTGGATCCAAGTAAAATGAAATCCTTGACAACTTCAATCTTTTTTCTGTTTATCATGATGTTGCTTATTGGTCCATTTGTGAGGACTTTTGTTTTCTTTGTGTTGAGGTGTAATCCATACTGAAGGCTGTGGTCTTTGATCTTCCACAGGAAGTGCTTCAAATCATCTTCACTTTCAGAGAGCAAGGTTGTATCTTTCTGCATAATGCAGGTTGTTAATGAGGCTTTGTTCAATCCTGATGCCCCATTCTTCTTCATATAGTCCAGCTTCTTGGATTATTTGCTCAGCATACAGATTGAATAGGCATGGTGAAAGGATATAACCCTGACACACACCTTTCCTCAGTTTAAACCACACAGTATCCCCTTGTTCTGTTTGAACAACTGCTTCTTGATCTATGCACAAGTTCCTCGTGACCACAATTAAGTGTTCTGGAATTCCCATTCTTTGAAATGTTATCCATAATTTTTTATGATCCACACAGTTGAATGCCTTTGCATAGTCAAAAAACACAGGTAAACATCTTTCTGGTATTCTCTGCTTTCAGCCAGCATCCATCTGACATCAGCAATAATATCCCTGGTTCCACGTCCTCTTCTGAATCAGTCTTGAATTTCTGGCAGTTCCTCATCGATGTACTGCTGCACCTGCTTTTGAGTGATTTTCAGCAAAATTTTACTTGCGTGTGATATTAATGATATTGTTTGAGAATTTCCACTTTCGGTTGGATCACCTTTCTTGGGAATAGGTATAAATATGGATCTCCTCCAGCGGGTTCGTCAGGTAGCTGTCTTCCAAATTTTTTGGCATAGACAAGTGAACACTTCCAGTGCTGCATCCATTTGTTGAAACATCTCAACTGGTATTCTGTCAATTCCTGGAGACTTGTTTTTCACCAATGCCTTCAGTGCAGCTTGAACTTCTTCCTTCAGTACCATTGGTTCCTGATGATATGCTACCTCCTGAAATGGTTGAACGTTTACCAGTTCTTTTTGGTATAGTGACTCTATGAATATGGTATGTCATCCATTTATTTCTGTGTTCTTTAATTTCTGTCAATAATATTGTATAGTTTTCAGTAAAGGGGATTTGCACATTGATGTTAGAGTTATAGTTAATTATTTGATATTCTTTTATGGTGTTTTATATAGTACCTCTTTCAAAACTGCAGAAAGGAAAAAAATATATAAATGCATAACCAAACCAAAAATTCCATTGCCATCAACTCATAGAGAACCCATAAGACAGAAGGGTCCACAGGGTTTCCAAGGCTGTAATCTTTAAGGAAGTAGACTGCCACATCTTTCTCCCATGGAGCAGCTGATGGGTTCAAACCACCAACCTTTCTGTTAGCAGCCAAGTGCTTAACCACTGCACAACCAGGTATCCTTTTTTTCTTTATAGTAAGAGTTTTTATTTACTATTCAAGAAATCTAAAACTACCCCAAGGTTATGACATTCTTTATGTTTTCTTTTAAAAAGTTAGATGTTTTTCCTTTGATATTTACTTCTACTCTGTATCTGGAATTGAGTTTTGTGTATGATAGAGGTCAATGCCATTTATTGGAAAGACTAAACTTTACATTGCTCTACATTGTCAGTTTTGTCATAAATCAGATGATTTACGTATATGTTGGTCTATTTGTCTTCTCTATTCTGGTCTGTTGGTCAATGTCATAATGTATTAATTGTTCTAGCATCTATCTACATTTTTCATCATTTTCCCTTTCTGAGATTCATTCTGGAAATTTCCTCCAGCCTTCTCTTCCAGTTTACTAATTCTCTTTTCAATCAGGTCTAATCAGCTGTGAAACCAATCTATTGAGCTCTTAATTTTAATTATCATATTTTTAATTTCTATAATTTCTTTTTTTTTTTAAACTTTTTTCCTATAGCTTCTAGTTCTTAAAATCTCAAAAATTTTATTGATTCCCTTGGTCGTAGCAAGTAATTTTTATTTTAAATCTGCATCTGACAACTGCAAAAATCTGAAACCCTTTCTTCTGTTCATTCTGGCTTATATTGTTTTATCTTTTTGTGTTCCTAGTCAATTTTTTTTGAAGCAGGGGAATTACATATATATATAACAATAATTAGAAGACAAAAATTGTGTGCTCGTTCTCCAAATATAATATGTTTTTCTTTCTGCCTGATGACTGGCTCTTGAAATCTACAATCTCTTTGATGTGATTTCAGAGACTGAGACAATTCAAAGTGGGGTTTCCATCTCTGTTAGGGCCAGATGGCTTCCTAGTGAACTCTTGCAGAGTGCAGCTTGTTTACTGGAGTCATACTCACCCTCATGGATCCTATACCCTGATTTTCATCCCTATCCTCTGCATTCTTGGCATAAACAAGGACTCACTAAAGCTCTTTGCTACTGCACTCTCTCAGACTATCAGCAGTCTCCCAGACTAACAGCAGTCTCTTACAGAATCAGCAAATGTGCACAGTAAAAAGCATTTCTAATGACAATCTTAACTGTATATATCTCTATTTTCTCCCTGATTTCTACCTGGATCCTCACTAACTAGTTAATTCTTCTGTACTTTCAAGCAGATTATTTTGGTCATTCTTTCCCAGATTTCCTACATCTTCCTCAACAGAAAGATTGTTTTGAATTACTTATTACATAATTACTGGAAATAAAATTCTTTCTGAAGCACTTTTAAGGTATTTATTCAAACAAATTAAGTTTCTACCTGAAAATAATCAGTTGTTATGTGTTTAGGCATTAGTAAATATTTCCAACTCATTGCTTATAAAGTCCCTGGCTGAGGACCCTAGTTTCTACTTCTAGCTTCCAGCCTCTCCCTTAAGATTGTGTGAGATTTTTGTTCTTATGTTAAGATTTCTGATGCCTTAAATGGGGACTTGTACTAAATTTGACTTTGCAAAAGAAAAGCATAAGTGGCCTTGCATAGAAGAAAGCAGAAAGTATAACCTAGAAAGGTTTGATGTGATTGCATACATCACCTATGCAATGCACAGTGATAGGAAGAATATCATTCTAGAGATAAAATTCTATGAACAAAAAATATCCCAGGCCAAGTGAGACAGAGGGAAAAAGAAGAGACTGCCCTTGCTGTGCACCTAGGATGCTTTGAGGGGAAGATAGCCAGAGGTGGTGAATTATTGGGATCTATTACAAGAATTCTGCTTCTGTGTTTTAGCCCTAATGGTAGCTTTTCTTAGTCATGAAAGTGATTTGTAAAGAGTGTGATAAATAAAATAGCCTCCTGAGTTTGGATTTTAAGACTAAGGATTCCCTCAACAGTTAGGGGTTAGCCTAGGAGAGGATCATCAGAGGTGGGACGGCTCAGAGACTGCAATAGCAAAGAGCTTTAGTGAGTACTGTGGTATTCTGTGGAAATCTAAAAGTAAACAGAGGGACTGGAAGGAGTTATGTTGGGGAACTTTCAGTCATAATTATTGATTTTGTTGCCATAAAAAAGATGCCTGCATCTGCTCTATTATCTTTCTGAAAGCAAGTAAGCTAGGACAGACTTGTTAACTACAATGCAAATGGATAACTACTTCAAAAGCAGTAATGATAAGCTCCAATGAGTGTAGGGGGCATTATGTCTGATTTTTTAAATAATTGGATTGTTTGGTATGAGTCTTTCCCAGTGTATTAGGTACTGAATAAGAAAGGAAGGGAAGGTGGGAGAGAGCGAGGAAGGGAGAGAGGGAGGGAAGGAGGAAAGAAGGAAGGGAAAAAGAAAGGGAGGAAAGAGAGGGGAAAAGGAAAACTTTCTTTGTATGTTCAGGAGTGCTACTGATTTTAAAGCATCTAATCTAACATTTATGGTTGAAAAGCAGAAAAGAGGATCCTGTGAATTGCAGATCTTTATTCTTGCTAAAGTATTTAGCTCTATTAAATGCTTTTGCTCATTACTAATAAAGAAAATGCTTTTTTCCCAAAAGCAGCTATTCTATTACTTCAGGGCCCTTCTGTGGTTCTTTTCTGGTTAAAGCAATAAATTGCTAACTTACATTCTTTAACAAAGTATTTCAAGCTGTATGGTGTTTCAGAACATAATTTTCCCTTTCCTACTTTAAAGCATGAGACTCTAGGATATATAATAAGTATCTTATAAAAATAATTGAGTAGAGTCAAAGGTCTCAATACATTCTCTGGTCTCTGCTTCCATCTCAGATCACCCCACCTTACCTACACACAGACACACCTACCCTCCTTCATCCCACCATTATATTTTCTGGAAATTATATGGCTTTCTACCTGGGTGAAAATGAAAAGCAGGCTCCCAACATTCCAGAAGATTATATAAACTCTGCCATCTGCACATCTGGTATGTAAGATGCTGACATGCTCTTTAATCAGCAACACAGAGTATCTGCACTTTGGGTTGTCACAGAGTTACCCCACAAACTGATCGCAAATAACCAGTTCCTGTCAAACTTTACTTGAGGCATGGGATGATTTAAAGAGACAATCTAACCAGCCACTCATATATTCTTAAAACTCTGACCTATATTTACAAACATAATCACAAAACAGCGTTGCTGAATAATATCATTCATCTTCCTGAAATTAAAAATGGTGTTTGTCCCATAGATTTAAATATGTGTAATATAAGAATTTATCTTAACAATATTTTTCATCTTTTGAAGAACTTTGTTTTTACTTATTGTTCAATTATCACGTAAATAAAATACGACCATGTGAACTCATTGTAGGGCCACTCTTAGGGATATGGAAACAGCTTATGCAAGTGATGGATCTGCGGCACATAATAACCTAGGAGATAAACACCTTCTAAAAAACAGAAGTATTTCTAAATGACCTTATTATGTTTTATTAGTGGACATCTAAATTATTTATCTGTCTTGCCACCAGGAAGATCAGAGATTAATTTATTGTTAAAGTGTACCAAATGGAAATTTAACTAATATATAAGGAAGAGCATAAACAAGAAGACACTAGGCTGGGTGCTGTAGGGGATATACAGATGAAAGTCTCAGTCCCTGCTTTAAGGAAAGTTACAGTCCAGCTGTGATCAAGAACAAATGGTATTGATGGAAGAAGTCCACGCTGCACTGAAGACATTAGTGAAAAACAGCCTCTAGGAATTGAGAGAATGCCAACTGAGATGTTTCAACAAATGGATGAAAGACTCACTCACACATCTATGGCAAGAAATTTGGAAGACAGCTACCTGGCCAGCTGACTGGAAGAGATCCATATTTGTGCCCATTCAAAAGAAAGGTGACCCAACAGAATGCGGAAATTATCAAACAATATCATTAAAATCACACAAAAGTAAAATTTTGCTTAAGATAATTCAAAAACGGTTGCAGCAGTAAATCTCCAGGGAACTAGCAGAAATTCAAGCCCAATTCAGAAGAGGACATGGAACGAGGGGTATTGTTGATGTCAGATTGATCATGGCTGAAAGCAGAGAAAACCAGAAAGATACTTACCTATGTTTTATCAACTATGCAAAGGAATTCAGCTGTGTGGATCATAACAAATTATGGATAACATTGTGAATAATGAGAATTCTAGAACACTTAATTGTGTTCATGATGAACCTGTACATAGGCCAAGAGGCAATCATTGGAACAGAACAAGGGAATACTGCCTGTTTAAAATCAGGAAATGTGTGTGTCAGGGTTGTATCCTTTCACCATACTTATTCAGTATTTATGCTGAGCAAGTAATCTGAGAAGCTGGACTATATGAAAAAGAATGAGGCATCAAGATTGGAGGAAGACTCATTAACAACCTCTAATATACAGATGACACAACCTTGCTTGCTGAAAGTGAAGAAGACTTGAAGCACTTACTGATGAAGATCAGACACTACAGCCTTCAGTATGGATTGCACCTCAACATAAAGAAAAAAAAAAAATCCTCACAATTGGACCAGTAAGCAACATCATGTTAAGCAGAGAAAGGATTGACGTTGTCAAGGATTTCATTTTTCTTGGATCCACAAACAATGTCCATGGAAGTAGCAGTCAAGAAATCAAACAGTGTGTTGCATTAGGCAAATCGGCTGCAAAAGACGTCTTCAAAGTGTCGAAAAGCATAGACGTCACTTTGAGGACTAAGGTGCGCTTGACTCAAGCCATGGTATTTTCAGTTGCCTCATATGCATTGGAAAGGTGGACAATGAATAAGGAAGATCGAAGAAGAATTGATGCCTTTAAATTATGGTTTTGGCAAAGAATATTGAATATACCATGGACTGCCAGAAGAACAAACAAATCTGTCTTGGAAGAAGTACAGCCAGAATGCTCCTTAAAAGAGAGGAAGGCAAGACTTCATTTCACATACTTTGGACATGTGATCAGGAGGGACAAGATCCTGGAGAAGGATAACATGCTTGGTAAAGTAGAGGGGCAGCAAAAGAGTGGAAGACCCTCAACAAGATGCATTGACACAGTGGCTACAACAATGGGCTGAAACATAACAACTATTGTGAGGATGGCGCAGGACCAGGCACTGTTTTGTTCTGTTGCACACAGGGTCCCTATCAGTTGGAATTGACTCGACGGCACCTAACAACAACAACAGTTCAGCATCCTTGTTGTTGGGACAGGAGGAGCTAAGGCAAGTGAACAAAGAAGGGTGGGTAGTACGATAGCACTGATGGCACCTAAAGACAGAATTAAGTGGTGGGAAAAAGAGGGAAAGAAAACATCTAGATCTGGAGCTCTAAAGTCTGTATGAAGGAGATTAAAATTTTGACCTAGCTTTTACTGAAGGTTTGGAGAAGAGGAGAAAGTATTTCAAGTAGAAGGAAATTATCTAGTGGTTCAGTGGTAGAATTCTTGCCTTCCATGTGGAAAACTTGGGTTTGATTCTTGGACAATGTACTTCATGTACAGCCACCACTCATTCCTCAGTGGATGCTTGCATGTTGCTATCATGCTGGACAGGTTTCAGCAGAGCTTCCAGACTCAAACAGACTAGGAAGGAAGGCCTGGCCTACCGCTGAAAATCAGCCAGTGAAAACTCTATGGATCTAAATGATATGATCTACAACTGGCAAGTGACTGGGCAGTGTTTTTTTTTTTTTTTCTCACGTGCATAGGGTTACCATGAGTCAGGAGCCTACCCTACAGCAGCTAACAACAAACACATTTAGGGATTATTAAATAGCCTGGTTTGATAGGAGCAAAAAAGTGTATTATAGAAAAAGGTGAAATAAGCATGGAAGGGTAGGTTTATTCTGCATATCACGTATAGCTTTGAAAGCTACAGTGAAGAACTACAGTTATTAATTTATCCAAGTCATTTCCTTATCTTTCTGGTGAGATCTATTCTGTACGTTAATTTAAAAAATAGTAAATGTGTTTCCTATAATTTCCAATAATGTAAACTGCCTTAGATTCATTTTGATGATAGCAAGAAATAAAAAATACAATGCTTACATTTCGGTAAGAAAAAGAAAACTCAATTACATTCATTAAAAAAAAAAAAAACATGCAAAACAGCTATTTGATGTAGAATAGAAAGGGAATGAAATGACAACTCCATTTATCTAGAGTCTCTACTGGCAAGGCAATATGCAAAGTACTTTCCTGTATTTTATTTAATCATCTTGAAAATCTGGTTAATAGGCATTTTTATCTCAGTTTCATAGGTGATGTTCTGAAGCCCAGATAAATTAAATGGCTTTCACACAACTAATAATTGTTCGAACTCAAACTAGAAAGCAGACCTCTCTGACTATATAGGTGTATATTGAGGTTGTTCTATAATTGTTCTCCGCAGATCGACATTGATAACAGTCATGCCTGGAAGTAGTTGCAAAGTACAATCTTGTTGGCTAGGGCATTCCAGCATTTAAGAAATTCAAGAGCTCAGGGACACATTCCTAGAAAAAGGTGAGGATTCGAGGATCTTTGGTTTGCTCTCTTTCTAAAGTTCCACTGTGTTCTCCAAGGGAAGGTCAGTTCACTGAAAGTCCTCTTCCTACTGTTCATACAAGGAGGCCTGGTGGAGCAGTGGTTAAGCGCTTGGCTGCTAAGCAAAAGGTTGGTGGTTTGATCCTATCAGTCACTTTGTGAGAGAAAGATGTGGCAGTCTGCTTCTGTAAAGATTTACAGTCTTGGAAACCCTATGGGCAGTTCTACTCTGTCAGAATTGACGGCAATGGGTAGTGCTCATACATATGAATTGAAAAAATGATTCATCTCTCTCTATGCTATATATCTTATGATTGGAATATGCAGGTCCCTATTCTTGGCATTTATTTATATTTCCATGTAAACAGTGGTGGGCTGAAGAAAATTGATTATTCACTTGTCAATCACATTAATTTTTGATTAGAGATACATAGTTCCTGTTAGATTTATCCTATAGACAGTCATTTAACATTGTTATTGCATATCTATTAGTTCAGCTAGAAGGATACAAAGGAAATTTCTCAGTGGCTATATTTTGCACAGAGTCAAATTAGATTTAAAACAGCATTCTCATCAGAAATAATAAACCTAAAAGAGAATGCAGCCAATGAAGGTAGCTGAGAGTCAGGACTCTCAGAGAAAACACAAAGCTGCAGCATCACGGTTTTTGCAATATTTTGCAAAATGTATTGGAAGGAAGAACAGTTTCCAGAAGAACCAAAGCATACCAATTTTGTGCTTAGAGATGGCACTTTGAGACTAGGTATAGAAAATAATTATTTTTAGTAAGAGATACCCTGAATCAAAAAAGCTGATATCCTAGGAAAAATGTAAGCGGGGACAAAGTAAGTTGTGATTCACAGAAAAATTCTTCCAATTTAAGTAAAAATGTCCGTAGCCACTCTTATCATGTGTTACCCACCTCCTCTGACTAAAGAGAAAATGGAGAATGATCTCCAAAACCACTGCATGTATTATAAAATATTCTCTATTGTAAACTACACATGCTCCTTATTATAGTGTGTAGGCTCAGTTTTCTTAGCAAATGCTTTTTCTTACCTGCATAAAATCTTAGCTGATAAACCTCTCCAATTATTATTATAAATAATTGACTGGATGGAACTACAGAAATTCTAGAATTAATATCAGTGGGGGTGGAGTGAAAAAACAAACATGTTAAACAGTACCCCTTAAAGAATTCTGTCTGGATGAAGCTTATTTCTATCAGAATGTGACACATTTAAATGAATATACACCAGGATAGATAATTTTGCAAAGTCTGGAAAAGCAACAAATGTGAAATTATTCTATAAAGACAAAATGAAAGAGTTCTATCAGATGTAACCCAGAGGCAGCGTACTAGGGAGAAAGAAAGTTTGAGTCTTGGCTCATTACTAACTATTTCTTTGGCCTTGGTTAAATCCCTAAACCTCTGGGAGAGTGAAGGCTTGCTTTCCTCCTACAGGTCAGAACAGGCCACTGTATAAAGTCCCTTTTCACCTTAAAAGTAGCTCTGCAGACCTTCCTTGGCTGTCACTAACACCAGTTCTTTCCCTTCCTCTGGGCTCGGGAGGGTGCATTGCTAATCCATATACTGTTTTGAGAACAGAGCTAATTCATAAACTACTCTTGAGTAATACATTCCTACGTCAATCCCCCACCAGCGCCACCATGCATGAGGTCAAACAAGCTAGGACGGAACTTTTTGTTTGTTTGTTTTGTATGTAACTTTTTTTTTAATCATGCTTTAAGTGAAAGTTTACTACTCAAGTTAGTTTCTCGTACAAAAATTTATATTATGTTATGTGACCCTAGTTGTTTTCCCTATACTGTGACAGCACACTCCTCCTTTCCACCCCTGATCTCCCGTGTCCATTCAACCAGCTCTTGACCCTCTCTGCCTTCTTGTCTCGCCTCTGGACAGGAACTGCACATTTAGGATAAGACGGAACTTTTAAGAGAAAAATTAAAAAGTTAAATATATTGTCTTTATATAGCACTTCTAAGCCTTTAGCTGGTCTCCTGCAGTCTTATTTGAACTTGTTGAAAACATTTCAGATAGAAACACACTGGTGATACTTTGAAACGGGCAACTGTTGAAATGATGACTCATTATTCCAAGAATATGGATTTTGCAATGGTTACCAAATGAGTAAACAAGGATTAACCCAAACAAATATAACTTTACTTGCACATTAAAAGTATTTAGTTGTGTGCTATGCAAAAAACTTGTTTTTTTTCCAAAATAAAATCTAGTTTTCTTCCCCCCTCAAAACAAGCCTTAGACACCGGCACATCTGGATATTTATCTATAAATTTAGAAGCCAGGCATCTGGTTATTTTTAAATATGTAGCTGTGAATATTTAAAACCTTGTTCTGTTAACAAGAAGTTAAAAGTTTCTAATATACAATTATAGAATAAATAATGCATCGAAAGAAGGGACTAAAAAATGATCATGTCAAGCCATTTGATTTTATAGATGAGAGGACATATGCCCAGAAAAACATATTGCCTGGTGTCCTCCCTGCAAGATTTGTTGTTCCCAAACTCTCAAAAGTATGGATCCCTTGATTTATAAGAAATGTAAAAAAAGTCTCTTTTTTATAAGAATGGCATTTTTTTCAAAGAAAGTTTACTATGTAACCTCACAAAATTGGAACAGAATTAAAAACCAGCAATTTAAAAAATAAATTTGCACAAAAAATCTTTAGTGAAACAAAACTGGCTCATAAAATTTTGAGACTAAGTCTTCTTTACTTTGTTCAGAGGCGATCCCTTAGTTTCTCCCTCAAGAAATGTTTACAATTATTTTAGGCACAATGACAATAATCTTGTCTCTTATGGTTTACAACTGATGTCAAATTAAAAACAGCAAATTAAAAAAGATTAATTAAGTGCATTCTATGAGAAAGGCATACAGTGAATGCGAGAGGTGATAAAACCAGTGATTGCCCTTGCTTTTGTGGCACTTCCTGCCTAGAAGAGGAATAGAGAGCACCTGTAGGAGCAAGCACACTGACAACAGCAAGAAGAGAATCTGTTAGACTGACAGGATGAAAGAGAAGAGAAAATTGTACAAAAGTAGCTGCAAGAGCCCTGGGCTGATTTAGCTTAAGGTCACACTACCCTGTTCATGTCAGCAGTTCCTGAGCTCATCATTACAATACAATATTTCATTGTATCTGATGCTCAAAATGATGGACTTGGCCATTAAGGAAATACTCAATGAATGCTGTCTAAGAAGGCAGAAAAATATGGGGCATGTTGTAAAAATGCCTAGCAGGGATCTCATCTTGATCCAGCATTGTTTCCATTGATGGGAGTTTAAGTACATTTGGGTATATTTGGGGAATGAAGGGGCCACAAAGTCTATCTACTGTAAGGGATGTCATATATGGGAGCTCAGAACAAAGAAAGATGCAACCAGGCACAACCAATTGATCTAGTTATTGTTGTTAGGTGCCATAGAGTCGGTTCCAACTCAACCCCTATGTATGACAGAACAAAATACTACCCAGTCTTGTGCCATCATTATGCTTAAGTCCATTGTTGCAGCCACTGTGTCAATTCATGTTGTTGAGTGTCTTCCTCTTTACCAAGCATGAAGTCCTTCTCCAGGGACTTATTCCTCTTGATAACATGTCCAAATATGTGAGACGTAGTCTCGCCATCCTTGCTTCTAAGGAACATTCTGCTTGTACTTCTTCCAAGACAGATTTGTTCATTTTTTTGTCAGTCCGTGGTATATTCAATATTCTTCACCAACACCATAATTCAAAGGCAACAATTCTTTTTCCTTCCTTATTCATTGTCCCTCTTTCACAAGCATGTGAGGCAATTGAAAACACCATGGCTTGGGTCAAGTACATTATAGTCTTCAAGGTGACATTTTTGCTTTTTAACACTTTAAACAGATGTTTTGCAGCAGATTTGCCCAATGCAATGTGTTCTTTGATTTATTGACTGCTGATTTGATGGGCGCTGATTGTGGATCCAAGTAAAATGAAATCCTTGACAACTTCAATCGTCTCTCCGTTTATCATGATGTTGCTTATTGGTCCAGTTATGAGGATTTTAGTTTTCTTTAAGTTCAGATGTAATCTATACTGAAAACTGTGGTCTTAGATCTTCGTCAGTAAGTGCTTCAAGTCTTATTCACTTTCAGCAACCAAAGTTATGTCATCTGCATATCTCGGTCATTAATGAGTCTTCCACCAGTCCTGATGCTGTGTTCTTCTTCATATAGTCCTGCTTCTTGAATAATTTGCTCAGTATACAGATTGAGTAAGTATGGTGAAAGGATACAGCCCTGATGCACACCTTTCTTGACTTTAAAACACACAGTATCCCCTTGTTCTGTTTGAAAGACTGCCTCTTGGTCGAAGCACAGTTTCTTCACGAGCACTGGAATTCCCATTCTTCACAATGTTATCCATCATTTGTTATGATCCACACAGTTCAATGCCTTTGCATAGTCAATAAAACACAGGTAAGCATCATTCTGGTATTCTCTGCTTTCAGCCATGATCCATCTGATGTCGGTAATGATATCCCTTGTTCCATGTCCTCTTCTGAATCTGGCTTGAATTTCTGTCAACTTCCTGTGGATGTACTGCTGCAACTGCTTTTGAATTATCTTCACCAAAATTTTACTTGCGTATGATATTAATTATATTGTTTGATAATTTCTGCATTCCATTAGATCACCTTTCTTTGGACTGGGTACAAATATGGATCTCTTCCAGTCGCTTGGCCAGGTAGGTGTCTTCCAAATTTCTTGGCATAGACAAGTGAATGCTTCCAGTGTTGCCTCTGTTTGTTGAAACATCTCAATTGGTATTCCATCAGTTCCTGGAACCTTGTTTTTTGCTAAGGCCTTCAGTGTAGCTTGGACCTCTTCCTTCAGTACCATGGGTTCCTGACCATATGCAAACTCCTGAAATGGTTGAATGTTGACCAATTCTTTTTGGTACAATGACTGTATTCCTCCCATCTTATTTTGATGCTTCCTGTGTCATTCAGTATTTTGCCCATAGAATCCTTCACTCTTGCAACTCAAGGCTTGAATTTTTTCTTCAGTTCTTTCAGCTTGAGAAATGCCAAGCACGTTCTTCCGTTTTGGTTTTCTATCTCTAGCATTATAATACCTTACTTTGTCTTCTCAAACCACCCTTTGAAATCTTCTGTTCAGCTCTTTTACTTCATCATTTCTTCCATTTGCTTTAGTTACTCGACATTCAAGAGCAACTTTCAGAGTTTCTTCCGACATCCATTTTGGTCTTTTCTTTCTCATGTTTTTAATGACCTCTTGCTTTCTTCATGTATGATGTCCTAGTTGTCATTCCACAGCTCGTCTGGTCTTCAGTCAATAGCGTTCAATGCATCAAATCTATTCTTGAGATGGCCTCTGAATTCATGTGGGATATACTCAGTATCATACTTTGGCTCTCTTGGGCTCGTTCTCATTTTCTTCAGCTTCAACTTGAACTTGCATATGAGAAATTGCTTGTCTGTTCTGCAGTTGGCCCCTGGCCTTATTCTAACTGATGATATTGTCTCTTTCCACAGATGTTGTTGATTTGATTCCTGTGTATTCCATCTGGTGAGGCCCATGTGTATAGTCACCATTTATATTGTTGAAAAAAGGTATTTGCAATGAAGTTGTTGGTCTTGCAAAATTTTATCATGTGATCTCCAGCATCATTTCTATCACCAACGCCATATTTTCCAACTACCAATACTTCTTCTTTGTTTCCAACTTTTGCCTTCCCGTCACCAGTAATTATCATTGCATCTTCATTGCATGTTTGATCAATTTCAGACTACAGAAATTGGTAAAATCTTCAATTTCTTCATCTTTGGCCTTAGTGGTTGGTTGGTACATAGATTTCAATAATAGTTGTATTAACTCGTCTTCCCTGTAGGCATATGAATATTATCCTATCACTGTAAGCATTGTACTTCAGGAGAGATCTTGAAATGTACTTTTTGACAATGAATGCAAGGCCATTCCTCTTCAATGTGTCATTTTGGGCATAGTAAACCATATGATTTTGTGATTCAAAATGGCCAGTACGAGTCCATTTTAGCTCACTAATGCCTAGAATATTAACGTTTATGCATTCCATTTCATTTTTGACAATTTCCAAGTTTCATATATTCATACTTTGTACTTTCCGAGTTCTGACTATTAATGGATGTTTGCAGCTATTTCTTTCCACTTTGAGTTGTGCCGCATTAGCAAATGAAGGTCTCGAAAGCTTGACTCCATGTACATCATTAAGATTTACTCTAATTTGAGGAGGAAGCTCTTCTGTAGTTGTCTTTTGAGTTCCTTCCAACCTGAGGGGCTCATTTTCCGGCACTGTATCAGACAATGTTCCGCTGCTATCCAAAAGGTTTTCAGTGGCCAATTTTTTTCAGAAGTAGACTGCCGGTTCCTTCTTCCTAGTCTGTCTTAGTCTGGAAGCTCAGCTGAAACCTGTCTAGCGTGGGTGGCCCTGCTGGTAGTTGAAATACTGGTGGCAAAGCTTCCAGTATTGCAGTAACATGCAAGTCACCACAATAAAACAAACTATCAGACATGTAGAGGCATAAAGGTATATATTTCAAGTATGAAGAAAAATCCCTTTAGACACAGTTTTTCATTTTGTGATGCTATCTTGAGTATAAATGAGACATTAATGCAATGGAGTAAGTGCTTCAATTAATTTTATCCTAACTTTTTCAATTAGATGTGAAAGTTACTAGAGAAACCCTAAGCAGTCAGTTTGGTGAAGATTCCAGCAACAGGGAAAAAAAAAAGATTTAGTCTTTACCTGAGAATGTAAATATATACAAACTGGGTGTCTGTCTCTAGATTAGCACTTTAGAAAAAAAGAGGGAAAGACAGCATTAAGCAACACTGTAAGAAAAAAAGGCTGTGTTAATCCATTCTGTAAGTCAATGGGGATTAAGGTCTCTCAAAATCACATGGAGGGCAAAATCTTCAGTGCCAGGATGAATGGTTGCATTATTAACACTAATATGTAAACAGAAAAGATTCTTAGGAAGAAATATTATAATTCCAATTTTTGAAAAAAAAATCATCAATATCTGAGGCTCACAACATCCATAAATCAAGGAGATAATTGAAAACACAAGAGAAAGGTGTCAAAACAGGAAGTTGTATAGAAATGATGAGCTAGATCTAGTCCTAGGGTAAGGAGCCCTGGTGATGCAACAGTTAGGCACTTGGCTGCTAACAGAAATACTGGCTGTTTTAATCCACCCAGCAGCTCCTCAGGAGAAAAGATGTGGTGACCTACTCCTATAACAGCTACAGTCTAGAAAGCCCTATGGGGCAGTTCTACTCTGTCAAGTAGGGTCACGATGAGTTGAAAATTGACTTGAGGGCACCTAACAACAATAGTCCTAGGGTACGCTCTACTGTGAAAATTGGAAATTGGGTGAAAAACTCCTCACTTTGTAAAATATGTAAATATGTAATAGACTTCTCTACAAATTCAGTATTAGAGACTCTAATTTATATATGAAGAGCAGTGGAGTAGTGGAAAGGGAATAAAATATGGAGGCAGGAGACATATATTTCACCACAGGGCAAACCTCTTACTCATGGGATGTCCTTTGACAAAGAACTTTGCCTCTGACCTTCAATTTTCTGGGCTATAAAATAGAGATGATGATAATTACTGTATCTCCCAGGATTGTTAACTGCTCAAATGAAATCATGTAGTTTAAAGTGCTTTATCAGTGGAAAGAGTGATACAAACATTAGTTATTAGTATTTTATAAAATATTCTTACAGTATTTTTTTCCTATTAACGGTATTTAGTGGGACTGTCAAATACTATGAATATCCACTTCATAGCCCAGAGAATATTTAATAAGCCAAAATTTAGATAATATACTATAACTGATGTTGCCTATAAATGTTGTAGAAATTTGTCCTTTTAATGAGCTCTTTCATTGGAAATAAGGGGAAAATAAAGATTAGTGCTTATATCAGGCATCCATAGGCAAATAAGAGATAAAAGATTCTGATTCTTGAGTCAAAATACAATCATAAAAAGGAGCTCCAAAGAAAATTTACAAAACCTTAAGATATTTAATTTCCAACTCTTCACTAAACTTTAAAATTGTATTGAGACTTAAAC
The DNA here is from genome assembly GCA_030035585.1 of Dugong dugon. Taxonomy (NCBI): domain Eukaryota; kingdom Metazoa; phylum Chordata; class Mammalia; order Sirenia; family Dugongidae; genus Dugong; species Dugong dugon. The sequence continues at coordinate 52,827,214 of CM057465.1, forward strand.
ATTTATATTTCAATTGATTTCTGTATATCCTTGATACAGAGGAAAACTTCGTATTTTAAAAATGCACATTCTTACTAAGGTTATCTTTTTTTAAAAAAAAAAAAAAAAAAAACTAGGCCATATGCTACGCATTCAGGATGTACCAGAATGAAAATCGTTGGAACAAGTGATATTGACAACCGCGCAAACTACAGAATTAACAGCGTTAAAAAACAAACAAACCAACCCACTGCTATCAAGTCAACTCCGACTCATAGTGACCCTATAGGACAGAATAGAACTGCCCCAGTGGGTTTCCAAGGAGCACCTGGTGGATTCAAACTGGCAACCTTTTGGTTAGCATCCATAGCTCTCAACCACTATGCCACCAGGGTTTCAGCTGGGTAGTTAACTTCTCTAAAGAAGTTGACCTTTCCACTTCCTTCCTGAGAGATAACTCTAAACCCTTGGAATTGCCTAAGTAATTGAGTTACCTTTGTTATCTATAGGCTTCCAGACCACACCTGAGGGTTTATGCTAATGGAGACTCAGGTGGAGGCTGGCTGCTCCAGAAAGACCATCCTGGGATATTAGCCCAACCACAGAGGAGGGGGTATTGATTGAATCAACCATGCCTATGCAATGAGGCCCCAGTAAAGGCTCTGGACAAGTAGCTGCATAGGCTTCCTGGTTGGTGAAAGACATCAGTGCACATGAGAGGATAATACTTCCCTTTCTGGGACATAGAAGCTCTGTGTTGTGAGAAACCATTTTAATTCTCCTGCAATCCAGATTTCTGGGTCCATGGAGTTGGGGTCACCCACCCAGGCCATTTGCCCTTGGTTGACCTTTTGAACCTTGAGCCTTGGAGAAACTATTCCTGGGGGACACCTTTGAGTCAAACAATGGTCTAGATAAACTAGTAAAACCATTTTCCCTTGAGCATTGTGGTCTTTTGAAGAATTCAGTCAGTTTCGAGAAACAAACCTCCAAGGGCCAGATTGGGAGCATGTTTAGGGTAAATCAGTAATTATTTTAATTGTTCAAGACAATGATGTATGAAAATCTTTCCTGACAACAAATTTGTTTATCAGTTCTGTTCCAACCCTTTTTTCCATGGCAGAGACAATAAGATTTTGTGTGAGTGTTTTGAGGTTCTCTTATCTTTGGAACATTTTTGACTCTCTAGTCAAAATGTTACCATGATTTGCAAATTATACATTAAATAAATTTAAATCAATTTCTATTATTGACTTAATATGATTTTTGTTTTAACAGTTTGGAGCCCTCCCAGACCTCATCCTATACATCTCTTCATCTGTATCCTTTTTGCTATGATAAAATTGTAATCATAAATATTTCGCTTTCTGTGAGTTTTGTGAGTTATTCTAGTGAATTATCAAACCCAAGGGAATAGTGGGAATCAATAGATCAAACATGAGGGGAGTGCTGGGGATTCCTAAGATTATGACAGGCATACTGAAGGGATAGGGGAAAAACCATAAATTTGTAGCCAGCCAGTCAGAAGTGAGGGTGCTGTGGGGACTTCCAAGCTTATGACTGGTGTCGGAAGTCTTGGGAAGACTCAGAAGTAGGGAGGACTGTGACCTTTAACTTGTGAGGTCTGACCTCGTTCTGGGTGGTTAGGGTCAGAGAAAGCAGTGCTGCATGTGCAGCTGATGTCAGAAGAGGAATGGAATAGAATTGATAATGAATCAAATTGAACTGATCCTTGCCATTTGGTGTGAAAAAAGGGATTTGATTTTTCCCACACAACAGCCAATCTGGCAGATTGACTAGAAATTAATAACAATAACAACAACAATTTAATTAGATATTAGTTATACTGTTAACATATTGATTATTTCAAACAAGACAAGATGTGATTGAAATACCTCACAACTTCAACCAACTGGATTCAATCTGCATAAAATTCTCTTTATGACCCACCGGGTTGAATTGGGTCTCACCCTTCTATACTTACCCACCACACATCAATATCACCATTTTCCCTCTTAACTCCATCCATAATGGCCTCCGCTCAATTCCCTTTGTGTACTATACTTTTTGCTTTTCAGAGATTCAAGCACATTCTCCTCCTGTGCTCGCCTTGCTAACTCCTACTTGCCTTCTTTGCTGAAATATTCCCTAAGCTTCAAGACTTGGCCAGGGTCTTCTCCTCTCTCCTGTTGTTCCATTTATTTCTTCCTGGAACTTATTTTTATAGTTATTAATGTCTGTATCTCCTACGAAATAATAAGTGCCTTGAGAGTAGAGACTATCAATGATGTTCTCATTATTTTATTCCTAACACCACCAAGGTTATTGATATAATTGGCAACAAATACATATTTAGGATTCCCTAAGTGGTGCAATGAGGAGCTCTGGTGGCATAGTGGTTAAAGCGATCGACTGCTAACCGAAAGGTCAGCGGTTCAAAACCACCATCAGCTCCATAAGAGAAAGATGTGGCAGTCTGCTTCAGTAGAGATTTACAGCTTTGGAAACCCTATGGGGTCTGTATGAGTTGGAATTCACTCGATGGCAGTGGGAGTGGAGGTGGTACGATAGATGACTAGCTGAAAGGTTGGTAGTTCGAGCCTACCCAGAGGTACCTCAGAAGACGGGCAAAGAGATCTGCTTCTGAAAGATCACAGTCCTGAAAATCCTATAGGGTAGTTCTACTCTGCACACATGTGGTCACCATGAATTAGAATCAACTCGATGACAACTAATAACAATGGGTAATGCAAACAGTGAACACGCTTGTCTGTTAACCAAAAGGTTGGAGATTTGAGTCCACCCAGAGATGCCTCAGAAGGGCCTGATGATGTACTTCTGAAAAATCAGCCATTGAAACCCCTATGGAACACAGTTCTACTCTTATACACATGGGGTCACCCAGTGTTGACTCGAAGGCAACTGGTATGGTATATACACATTTATTAAAGGACTAAATATTTAGCCTCTAATTGGAAAAGACCCCTCTCAGTCTCACTCACAATCCTCAACTCACTAACTAGTAAATTCATTCATTCATTATTTCTAGTAAATCCAACTGTTAAAAATCACTACAGAGTATTTATTTTGTTGGATGTGTTGAGCCAGTCATATGAAATCAATAGTAGAAAGGAAATTATGAGGTTCGTGTTCAAGGGAGAATTTACTCAATTTGTAGAGCCCTTAAGGACAAGTTACTCCATAGAAATTTGTTTCACTCCCATCTCTGTTACCCCGTGGTAGGTGAGTAATCCTGTATATAGCCTGAGGACAAAATCTGTCCAAGTAAATGTTTCAGCCCAGTGTATGTGTATGACATTTAAAAAATAAACAAACAAATTATTAAAGCAAGCATCAGTCTGAAACCCTAGCAAGGATTTCAAAACACAATTTTCACTTTCATTTATGTGGAATTCAGAGTTCCCATAGCAGTCACCATGTAAGAACTAACCAATAACTGGCTTCTCTCTCACAGTCTGCCTCTGAGCTTTATTACACTGGGAGCCACTGTGGTCACAGGAAAGTAAGACACTCAGTTTATAGGGCTCTAGTTTTCAGGTCACACTGGCCATACTGGTATGTGATCTCAATCAGAGAAATATAACTTCAGCACCATGTTTAAGTGTGATTGGCTATTAAGATTTCATTAAAGGAAAAGAGAAGAGAATCTTTCTAGAACTATGCAGTAATTTAAGTGTCTTGCTTGAAACAAAGCTGAGAAACACTTCAAATGTGCCCAGTCTCTTACGGTTTGAAAAAAAGTAAGAGGAGGCAGCATGGTGAGGTAGGATTTACTTAGAATCACAAGATTTAATTCAATCCCTATGTCCACTTCTTTTTTTTTTTAAATTGTGCTTTAGGTGCTTTAGGTGAAAGTTTACAGAGCAAATAAGTTTCTCATTAAACATTTAATATATATATATTTTTTGTGACATTGGTTGCCAACCCCATGATGTGTCAACACTCCTCCTTATTGACCTCTGCTTCCCCATTTACATTCGTCCAGCTTTCCTGTTCCTTCCTGCCTTCTCATCTTTGCTTTTGGGCTCGTGTGCCCATTTAGTCTTGTATACATGGTTGAACTATGTATCTTGTTGTTTTATGGGACTGTCTGATCTTTGGCTGAATGGTAAACATCAGGAATGAGTTAAAAGGGTTTCTGGAGGCCATACTCTCGGGGTTTCTCCATTCTCGGTCAGAACAGTAAATCTGGTCTCTTTTTGTGAGTTTGAATTTCATTCTAAATTTTTCTCCCACTCCGTCTGGGACCCTGTATTGTGATTCTTGTCAAAGCAGTTGGTGGTGGTAGCCAGGCACCATCTAGTTGTGCTGGACTCAGTCTCATGGAGGCTGTGGTAGTTGTGGTCCATTAGTCCTTTGGACTAATCTTTCCCTTGTTTCTTTGGTTTTCTTCATTCTCCATTGCTCCAGATGAGGTGAGACCAGTAAATGTATCTTAGATGGCCACTCACAGGCTTTTAAGACCCCAGACACTACTTGCCATAGTAGGAGGTAGAACATTTTCTTTATAACTTATGTTATACCAATTGACCTAGATGTCTCCCGAGACCATGGTCCTCAGCCCTCAGCCAAGTAACTTGGTCCCTCAGGAGTTTGGATGTGTCTAGGAAGCTTCTATGACTTTGTCTTGGTCAAGTTGTGCTGACTTCCCTGCTATTGTGTACTCTCTTGCCCTTCACCAAAGTAACCACTTATTTATTGTCTAGTTAGTTTTTTTTCCCTCCTTACCACCCCCCATAACCACCAAAGATTGTTTCTTTCTGTGTATAAACCTTTTCATGAGTTTTTATAATACTGGTATCATACAATATTTGTTCCTTTGTGATTAACTTATTTCACTTAGCGTAATGCCCTCCAGATTCATCCATGTTGTGAGATGTTTTGCAGATTCATCATTGTTCTTTATTGTTGCATAGTATTTTATTGTGTGCATGTACCATAGTTTGTTTATCCATTCTTCTCTTGATGGGCACTTAGGTTGTTTCCATCTTTTTGCTATTGTAAATAATGCTGCAATGAACATGAGTATGCATATATCTATTTATGTGATGATTCTTATTTCTCTAGGATATATTCCTAGGAGTGGGATCGCTGGATCATATGGTATTTCTATTTCTAGCTTAAGGAAGCACCATATCGTTTTCCAAAATGGTTGTACCATTTTGCATTCCCACCAGCAGTGCATAAGAGTTTCAATCTCCCCACAGCCTCTCCAACATTTGTTATTTTCTGTTTTTTTGATTAATGCCAGTAATGTCAGGATGAGGTGGTATCCCTTTGTACTTTTTATTTGCATTTCTCTAACCACTAGTGACCACTTCTTAATAGCTGCATGATTTCAAGTACATTTTTTTATCTCTCTGAGCTTTGCTTCCTTTTATATCTAAGATACAGAAATTACATCAGTAGGTTCTATTTTTATTTTTAATACTAAATAATACATACCATGTACTGAGTTCTGTGCTTAATAAATTTACTCATAGACTTCATCTAAACTTCCTGGAAAGTGATATTAACATCCCCATTTTGCAATGTGGCTCACAGAGATCAAGACCACACAACTAATAATTGTCAGAGTGAAGGATTAAATGAGGTCTTCATGAGATAAAAGGAAAAAGCTGTGAGACCCTGTTTTGTTGCTGTCATAGTTGTTCATGCTATGGACCGAATCCCAGTAACACTGGATCAAGAAATGGTTCTCAGTGGTTTCAGATCTTGACCAACAATATTACTTGCTTTAGTTTAGCCAACAACATGGCTGTTTGTCGTAAGAAGATTCCTTGTGATTTCTTAAATACCAATTCCAATTTTAGTTTCTCCAAGCATGAGGTAGAACCTACAGGGTCTCCCTGAATATGTATATAATTATAGTCATCATTGTTGTCCTTTTAGCTACAAGTTGTCACTTTAAAGAGATTACAGAATTGTTTGTTTGTTTTTAAAATATAAAAGGCATGTAGGTCCTTGGAATTTTGAGAGGCTGAACTCATATTTAAAAGGGAATGGAGTTCGGGCATGCTCTCTTCACAATACCTGCCCGCTTGCATATTCACTCTGTCTAGCCCAGCAAAGACAGCATAAGTGACAAGCAGTGGCACAGAGTAGGGGAAGAATAAGTTAAATACCCTCTATGGAAAAGTAAAACATTATTGTAAAAGTCTAAACTCCAAAGCTTTTACACAGAAAATATTCAGAGCAAACAGTAGACACTGGGCTAGTATTCTAGAGGGATAGCAGGGATTTGGGGGGAAAAGTCCTGACCTGGGTATCAGAACACCTGGGTGTAAATCCTGGCTCCGACACTTAATGACCTTGTAATTTTGGCCAAAGTCACAAAATATTAACCTGTGTCCTTCTTTTGCAATGGCTATAATGATACCTTCCTTGTCTACCTATCAGAGTTGTAGTAAAGATCAAATGAGAGAGTAAGGCAAGGATATGATTCCTATATTATTGTTTTGATTTTATGCAGTATTTTTATTATAGGCAGTATTTTCCAAAATACGTTCTGCGGAGCACAAATTTTGTTGGAAAAATAATAGAAGTTATTTTATAAAGCGTTTTGTGTTCAAATATGTCTGAGAAAATATGGATACAACAAAGCTATCCCCTTACTTCAAGACTTCTCAAAGTTTCTACTGGAATAAGGTATATTGTAAATCTCCGAAATGGGGGAATTCTATTAAGTACTTTCCCAAATTTATTTAATCTCTTCCTTTTGCCTTCCAGGATTAGTATTACATAAAACACATTTTGGAAAACTTTGTTCTTTGGAGAATAGATGGATACTATGTTGAGGTTTGAGTTCTCAGATAAAAATATTTTCTATACACTAAAATGAAACACATAGAATTGTCAATAGTTGGAGTCAACTTGACAGCAACTAACAATGACAATACATTAAAATAATGGTTACCATGAATTGAATATTTTCTATGTGCCTAAACTGAGCTAAATGACTTAAACCTAATAACATGATTATAGACATGATATAAACCTTATACCAATCACTTGAATTTCATTCCTCATTTTACAAATGAGGAGAATGAAGCTTGTTGCTTTTAGGTGCCATCAAGTTAATTTTCAACTCATGGCAACCCCATATGACAGACTAGAATTCTCCATATGGTTTTCTAGGTTGTAATCTTTACTGAAGCAGATCACCAGGTCTTTCTCCCACAGAGACAGTGGATGGGTTTAAACTGCCAACCTTTTGGTTAGCATTCAAATGTTTAACCATTGCACCACCAGGGAACCTTTAAAAAAAGTTAAATAACTTAGCCAAACTAGTGAATCACAAAGCCAAGTTTCAAATCCAAACCAAAGTCCATGACCTTGTTCACTGCTGAGTATTTGTTTGAATGACTGCATGGATGAGCCATGTGATCACATGTGAAACATATTTTAAATAGTACAAAGTAATTTTGGAGAAATTGTTGGCATTTAGGAAGGAGGTCCTACCTCTTTCTCTGGCTGTCCAGTTTCTCTAAACTTCTACTAAGAGCTCAGGAGTTGTCCATCTCATGTATGAGAGTCAGGGACAATTCATGACCCCACTCAGGACCAATTCTGTTGTATATTCTTCTCTACATCCAGGTTTGGACTAATCTGTCTCCTCAAGGCCTTCTGCTTCTTCCTAATGCTATGTCTGTCAATGTGGTAAGCAGGCTGGAGCAGAGCTTGCCTTCTTAAGGCAGATCTGGCTAGGTCTTTCTCTTACTCTTCCATCTTTTATACATCTGTAATCAGGATGGGCAGACAGACTTCTGTTGTCTGCTCTGTATAAAGGCATAGTAAGGGATGGGAGATTCTCAGAGAGGCCTCATGCATAAGCTAAGTGTCCCAAAACAGTTCTTACCAGATTTCAGAATTTTAGACTTATGTTTGGTTTTTAACTTCCTTAGTCTTCTAAGTTATATATATATATATATAGTATACTATATGTATGGTGGAGCCCTGGTAGCACAGTGGTTAAGAGCTTGGATGCTAACCAAAAGGTCAGTAGTTTGAATCTACCAGCCACTCCTTGGAAACCCTATGGGGCAGTTCTACTCTATCCTATATGGTTGCTATGAGTCGGAATTGACTCGACGGCAATGGGTTTACTCTTCTTTAGTGGAGTCTCAGGGTTGTATAAACAGTTAACGTGCTCAACTGTTAACTATAAGTTTAGCAGTTCGAATCCACTCAGAGAAACCCAGAAGAAAGGCCTGGTGATCTGCTTTGGAAAAATCAACCATTGAAAACTCTGTGGAGCACAGTTCTACTGTGACACAAAAGGGGTCACTATGAGTCAGAGTTGACTTGACTACAACTGGATGGTTTTTATTCTTCTTCAACAGGAACTCCATGTAAGGGAAAGGTGAGCAGCAAGGTCAAAATCAGGGTCCAGTTTGATGAGTAACATGACATCATCAAAGACCATGAAAACCAGAAGAATCTCAAACAGAGAATATTGAGGGGAAAAAAAAAAAAAAAGAATACATTTGTAATACAACTCAACAATAATTTGATACAGAATTTCAGGATTTTAGTACTTTTTTGGATCATTTTTTATATGTAAAGCTATTAAATGTTATCTCATTCAAAGTAGTCTAATTATTTCTATCTCAAATTGTTTAATGAAAATGGTGGGCCCGATTAAACAGGATGAGCTAATATTATCAAGTACTCCAAACATACCAACCTTGACTATCTTCGATCTTTTCATAAAATCAGAAGTTTATAATTCAGTTGTGCAAGAAAATGGTCACTGAATAGGATCATTGCACATAGAATTATTTTGTTACTAAAGTCTATCTAACCAAACTAGTTGCATTTGAGTCGATTCCCAGTTGAGTCGATTCCGACTCATAGCAACCCTAGAGGACAGAGTACAACTGCCCCATAGGGTTTCCAAGGTGTGCTGGTAGATTTGAACTGCCGATGTTTTGGTTAGCAGCTGAGCTCTTAACCACTCAGTTTATCTACTCATCTTAAATACCTTTGATCAGTCATTTTAATTTTTAAACTGAAAAAAAATACTTTCTTCAAATAATATTTCACAAAGAACTCAATATATTAAACAGAAGTAAACAGAACGAGTCCGTGAGAAGTAGGAGAAGAGGGCTGGAATATATGTCTGCTCAGAGCTAACTTCATCAACTTATGCAGCCCCTGAGGTCTGTTAGAGGCCCCTTAGAGGTTCTTAGAGGACTGCTTATCAACCACTGGCCTAGACCCTGTTTCAGACAAAAATAGGAGAAACTTGTCACTTAAGAAGACAAGGAATTCTTAGTGCATGTATAAGGCATGAAAGAAATAAAGAACAAATAATTTTACAGGTTTTCCCCACTATCTGAAAGCAGGGCATTCCTATGAAACCTTTTGTAAGCTGAAACATGTAAAGGGAAGAATTGATTACCGTTAATTGATACGGTAAAATTTTTTGAGCCATTCTCAGACACCCCCCAAAAGCCTACCAATCATACCAAACAACACATAAGACCTAAAATGACACTAACATATAGTAAAAGCATAAATGATATGATAAAAACACATCCTATGTAAAGTAGATGCTGAGTGTAGTTCCTGTGGAAGGAGCTTGAAGATACCACACTCGCTGCTCAAGGTCCCCACTGCCTCTTTAATAGCTTGCTGCAAAACAAACACTGCATGCTATTTCTGCTTTTTGCCTTTTTTCGTAAAAGCAAAAATCTTCTTCAGAATTCTTTTGGTTAGTGAAAACAGGTACTAATGTAGATCTTTCGTAAAAGCTAAGTGGTGTAAAGCAAACTTTTGAAAAGTGGAGGATACCTGTATAGCTAGAAGGAAGCCTCCTAGTCATGAAGTTCAATATCCATCAATTTTATGAATGAAGAAACAGGCAAAGACTTGAACAAGATGATACAGCTAATTAGTGACAAAATCAAAAATAAAATTCCTGCCTCCTGACTCAGTCTGATGTTTCCCTTAATACACTACATGAGTCTGCATAAATCAGTTATTTGAGGTGGCATATCACGTTATAAGAGACAGTGTATTAAAAATACTAACAATTTATCAGACTGTTCCTCTAATTTGAAGCATAAGTATTTTGTATGCAGTGAACCAACACAGTAATCAATGCATACTTACGTATCCTGAAGTCTCCTCTAAAGCTAGCTACAGCATTCCTCTGCACAAACAAGCACTGAGAGGGTATGTAAATATTGTTCACCTCACCTCCACTCTAGTGGGGAAGTCATTGTCTGGCTGAGAGCCTTTTCCATTAGTCCTTCTTACTTTCCATAACATATTCTGAATAACAACTGCCCTATATATGATATTAGCAGTTCCAAAGTTTTACATTTCTCATAATCCAAATATTCAAAAAATCAGAGGTCATAGAAATTTAATATTCTCAGCTGCTTCCAACATGTTCCAGGTAGGCTTCCAGCAACATTGCGCTCTAGGCAGAAGCACCACACTGTCCCCCCATAGCAAAGATCTGAAAAACTCAGCCAAACAGAGAAAACAGCAATCCTGAAACCCTAAAACATCAAATGAGGAGAGGTCCCCCATCAGCTAATGCAGCACGGATCCACCATCTTGGACTCCTATCAGAGACAAGCAAATAGGGGGTACAAGAAAGCAGCTTCACAGAGCTTCCAGAAGAAGACAGAACAACCAGCAATTGGTGATATACACTTTCCCACCCCCCACCATTCTTCACCCCCACTCAGCCTCCTCTGCTTCCTGCGGCCACTGTTGGCTGGGAAGCGCTGGCTGCTTGGATTCCACCTGCCTGCACTGGCTGACTCCCTGAGTGCCATTTGTTGGCTGTTGGTGTTGCTTGTTTCCGCTTCATTTGATTTCTTCCTTACCTCTCACCACCTCCCACTTCTTTTGCTCAAATACCTGGTTCTGTGCACTATCTTTGCTTCTTCCTAAGGGCTGCGGAGCTCTGTTCGAGTGTGGAACTGCTTCCTGGTCTGTGCTGCCACACTGCTGGGATCATGGGGCTTTTGTTCATTAGTTTGTTTCGAATTGTTTGTTTGTTTGCTTTTACTTTTCTTGAGTTGGGAGCCTGTTCTGGCTGGAAAGCACTGTGCGGCTTGGGACCTACCCCCTCAGCTTATGTACATGCAAAGAGGGATCCCTGAGCGCATTTCTTTTTCGTGTTTTTTTTCTTTTTTTCTGTTTTTTTTGGGAGCTTTTCTTTTTTTTTTTTACTTTGTTTTCTTTTGTTTTCCCTCTTATTACTTTTTTGTCTTTCTTCATTACTCAGTTTCTTGTCTCTCTATACCATCCTTCTCTTCCTGTCCCCTGAATAACTGGTGCTGAATACATCTATGCCTTCTAGTCAGGCTGTACTTCAACACATGAGAACAAATTCCTCAGACTTCATAGCTGCACTGGTGGGATCTCTGGGAGCTTTGCGGTTCTTTCTGCTTTCTAATATTTATTTATTCATCCTTTTCTTTGTTTTCTTTTTCTTCTTCTTCCCATTTTTGTTTTTCTCCATTTCATAGTTTCTCATCTCTCCACTCCAATGGCAAGCTCCCCTAGGATTCTTTTTTGTTTGTTTGTCTGTTTTTGGCTCCTGTTCCCATCTTCTCTCTCCCATACCCCTCTTAGTTCCACACATCACAATCTGCCCCCTCCATCCTGCCTCCCTGCACCATGCCCTTAACATCACACCACCAAGCAGCACAGGCACGGTCAACTGGAACCTGCACTACACTGAATACCAACCCACCCTGGTGGTTGTAGTAAGTGCCACAAACAACCTGTCCCAGAAACTCCTCTTCAGCTAGACCTGCCCTGCTGTAACATATCTGAGTGACTGACCCTGCCGATTGGAGAAGGAAAAGTATCGTGCCCACAGACAAGCAGACAACAAAGAACACACAGCCTTCCTGCTCAAACATAGCCAAATTAAAAAAAAAACGGATGAAACAAACAAATCTACAATCAATAAATGAGAAACATAACTACTAATGCCCTGAAGACAGCAGACAATATCAAAACATTTACAAAAACAAGACAGGATGGTTACAGTAGGCGTCCAAAATAAAACACCAGATGACTTTCCAGTGGAAGAAAAGGTACTAGAACTACCTGATAGGGAATTCAAATCTCTAATACTCAGAATTATCCAAGAATTGAAGCAAAAAGCAGACAAAAATGAGGAAAAAAATAGACAAATTCATTGAAAAGGCAGACAAATTCATGGAAAATACAAACAAAAAAATGGAAGAATTCAGGAAAATAATGCAGGAACAAAATGCCAAAATACATTCACAACTACAAATTATAGAAAGCAACAATTAGAAATCAAAAAGATAAATAACAAGATTTCAGAAATGGACAGTATCACAGAAAGGCTGAGGAACAGATTTGAAACGGTGGAAGGCAGGATCAGTGGAATTGAAGACAAACACTTGGATACAACTCTGTTTGAGGAAAACTCAGAAAAAAGAACAAAGAAAATGAAGAGACCCTGAGAATCATGTGGGATAGAATCAAAAGCAAAAATCTCCGAGTGATCAGAGTTCCACAACAGGGGGAGAAAACTGAAAACACAGAGAAGATCATTGAAGAACTGCTGTCAGAAAACTTCCCCAATATCATGAAAGATGAGAAGCTGGCCATCCAAGAAGCTCAATAAACCCCACATAGGATAGATCCCAAAAGAAAATCACCAAGGCATATCATAATCACACTCGCCAAAACCAAAGAAAACAAAGAATCCTGAGAGCAGCTCATGAAAAACAAGAAGTCACATACAGAGGAGAAACAATAAGACTAAGCTCAGATTATTCAGCAGAAACCATGCAGGCAAGAAGGCAATGGGATGACATATATACAACCTTGAAAGAAAAAAATTGATATCCAAAAATAATATATCCTGCAAAACTCTCATTCACACATGATGGTGAAATTAGGACATTTCCAGATAAACAGAAATTAAGGGAATATGTAAAAACCAAACCAAACTTATAAGAATTATTAAAGGGAGTCCTTTCATCTCAGAATAAACAACTTCAACTCAGAGGCTGAATCTAGGACAAAGGATTGTACCAGCCAGATACCGATCTAGGAAATGAACTCCCAAGGACTATCCAAAACCAAGAGAAATAAAACAGGGAATCAGAGCTGTTAATCTATAAATGACAACATCAGAACAATAAAAGAGGGAATAAACAGTGTAGGTTCTAATGGAGAGGAAGGCAAGGCAATACCAAGTAATAATAGACTACTTCAAACTTAGAAAGATAAGGATAAAATTCACGGTAACTACAAAGAAAGTTAACAAACATACTCATAAAAATAAAAAGGAAAAACATAAAGTCTCAGTAAAAACAAAACCTACAAAAGCAAAAGAAATGAAAAAAAAAAAAATCCACAAACAAAAGGAATCAGCACAGGAGAGTAAGAACAAAAAAGAAAATTCAGCAATACAAAAAAAAGCACTACAAAATAACAGCAACAAACTCACATCTATCAATAATTACAATGAATGTAATGGACTCAATAAACCCATAAAGAGACAGAGAGTGATAGAATGGATAAAAAAAAACAGAATCCATTAATATGCTGCCTACAAGAGACACACCTTAGAAACAAAGACGTGAATTTATTAAAGATCAAAGGTTGGAAAAAAATATATCAAGCTAACAACTACTAAAAAAGAGCAGGAGTGGCGATACTAATGTCAGATAAAATAAATTTTAAAATGAAATCCACCATAAAAGACAAAGAAGGACACTATATAATGATTAAGGGGATGAGTCATCATGAAGACATAACCATAATAAACATCTACGCACCCAATGACAGGGCTCCAACATACATAAAACAAACTCTAAGAGCATTGAAAAGAAAAATTGACAATACCACAATAATAGTAGGAGACTTCAACACACCACTCTCAGTAAAGGGCAGAACAACTAAAAAGTAATTCAGCAAAGATACAGAAGACTTAAAGGGCACAATCAGCCAATTTGAACTCATAAACATACATACAACACTCCATCCAACAACTGAAAAGTACACATTCTTTTCCAATGCACATGGAGCGTTCTCCAGAACAGACCACATCTTAGGCCACAGAGCAATCCTCAACAGGATCCAAAACGATGAGATAATACAAAGTATCTTCTCTGATCACAATGGCATCAAGGTAGAAATTAATAACAGAAAGAGCAAGGAAAAAAATATCAATTACATGGAAACTGAATAACACCCTACTTACAAACCACTGGGCAATTGAAGAAATCAGAGATGGAATCAAAAAATTCCTAGAATCAAATGAGAATAAAAATACATCATGCTAAAACCTTTGAATACAGCAACGGCAGTACTCAGAGGAAAATTTATAGCAATAGACACACATATCAAAAAAGAAGAAAGGGACAAAATCAAAACATTAACCACACAACTCAAACAAATAGAAAGAGAACAGCCAAAAAAGCCCACAGCCACCAAAAGAAAGGAAATAATAAAGATCAGAGCAGAAATAAATGAAATAGAGAACAGAAAAACAATAGAAAGAATCAACAAAACCAAAAGTTGGTTCTTCGAAAGAATCAACAAAATCGACAAACCACTGGTTAGACTGACAAAAGAAAAACAGGAGAGGAAGCAAATAACCCAAATAAGAAATGAAATGGGTGACATTACATCAGACCCAACTAAATAAAAAGGATCATAACAGAATATTATGAAAAACTATACTCAAATAAATTTGAAAACCTAGAGAAAATGGATAAATTTCTAGAACCACACTACCTACCCAAAATACAAAAAAGTGATACTGAAAATCTGAACAGACCCATAACAGGAGAAGAGATTGAAAAGGTAATAAAAACACTCCCATCAAAAAAAAACCCCGGCCCGGATGCCTTCACTGGAGAATTCTACAAAACATTCACAGAAGAGCTTGTACCAGTAGTACTCAAGGTATTTCAGAGCATAGAAAAGGAAGCAACACTTCCAAATTCATTCTATGAAGCCAGCAAAACACTGATATCAAAACCAGGCAAAAATGCCACAAAAAAAGAAAATTACAGACCAATATCTCTCATGAATATAGATGCAAAAATTCTGAACAAAATTCTAGCCAATAGAATTCAGCAAAATATCAAAAAAATAATACACCACAACCAAGGAGGATTCATACCAGGTATGCAAGCATGGTTCAACATTAGAAGATCAATCAACGTAATCCACCACATAAATAAAAGGAAAGGAAAGAATCGCATGCTCATCTCAATTGATGTAGAAAAGGCATTCGACAAAGTTCAACACACATTGCTAATAGAAACTCTCAATAAAATAGTTATAGAAAGGAAATTTCTCAACATAATAAAGGGCATCTATGCAAAACCAATGACCAACATCATTCTTAATGGAGAGAGACTGAAAACATTCCCCTTGAAAACAGGAACAAGACAAGGATGCCCTTTATCACCGCTCCTATTTAACATTGTGCTGGAAGTTCTAGCTAGAGCAATAAGGCAAGAAAAAGAAATAAAGGGCATCCAAATTGGTAATGAAGAAATTAAACTGTCCCTGTTTGTGGAGGATATGATACTATATACAGAAAACCCTAAAGACTCCATGAGAAATCTACTGGAACTAATAGAAAGATTCAGCAGAGTAGCAGGATACAAGATAAACATTCAAAAATCAGTTGGATTTCTATACACCAATAAAGAGATCGATGAAAATGGAATCAGGAAAACAATGCCATTTATAATAGCCCCTTAAAATAAATACCTAGGAATAAATCTAACCAGGGATGTAAAAGACCTATACAAAGAAAACTACAAAACACTACTGCAAGAAACCCAGAGGGATCTACATAAATGGAAAAACATATCATGCTCATGGATAGGTAGACTCAACTTTGTGAAAATGAAAATTCTACACAAATCAATTTACAAACACAGCGCAATCCCAATCCAAGTACCGACAACATTCTTCAAAGAGATGGAAAAACTAATCATCAACTTTATATGGAAAGGGAAGAAGCCCCAAATAAGTAAAGCACTACTGAAGAAGAAGAATAAAGTTGGAGGACTCACACTACCTGGCCTCAGAAGCTACTATACAGCTATGGTAGTCAAAACAGCCTGATACTTGTACAACGACAGATACATTGACCAATGGAACAGAATTGAGAACCCAGGTGTAAATCCATCCATCTGCAGTCACCTGATCTTCCACAAGGGCCCAAAGTCCATCAGATGGGGACAAGACAGTCTTTTTAACAAATGGTGCTGGCAAAACTGGATATCCATTTGCAAAACAATGAAACAGGACCCATACCTCACACCATATAAAAAAACTAATACAAAATGGATCAAAAACCTAAATATAAGGCCAAAAAGTATAATGTTCATAGAAGAAAAACCATGAAAAAATGCTACAGGCCCTAATAGATGGCATTCACGGAATAAAAACCATAACCATCAACACACAAACCCCAGAAGATAAGCTAGATAACTGGGATCTTCTAAAAATCAAACACCTATGCTCTTCAAAAGGCTTAACTGAAAGAATAAAAAGAGAACCTACAGACTGAGAAAAAAATTTTGGACTGTACAAGTCAGACAAAGGTATTATCTCCATAATCTACAAGAAAATCCAACACCTCTACAACAAAAAGACAAATAATCCTATTAAAAAATGGGCAAAAGAAATGAACAGACATTTCACCAAAGAAGACATTCAAGTGGCCAACAGACACATGGGGAAATGCTCACAATCACTAGCCATTAGAGAAATGCAAATTAAAACCACAATGAGATACCATCTCACTCCAGCATTACTGTCACAAATCAAAAACACCGGAAATCACAAATGTTTGAGGGGCTGCAAGGAGATCAGAAGTCTTATGCACTGCTGATGGGAATGCAAAATGATACAACCATTTTGGAAAATGATATTGCACTTCCTTAGAAAGCTAGAAATAGAAATACCATACCATCCAGCAATCCCACTCCTAGTAATATATCTTAGAGAAATAAGAGCCATCACTTGAATAGACATATGCACACCCATGTTCATGGTTGCATTGTTCACAACAGCAAAAAGTTGGAAACAACCTAGATGCCCATCAACAGATGAATGGATAAACAGACTATGGTACAGACACACAATGGAGTACTATGCCATGTTGTAGAACAATGATTCATCTTTGAAGGATCTCATAACATGGATGAAACTGGAGGACATTATGCTGAGTGAAATAAGTCAATCACAAAAGGACAAATATTGTATGAGACCTCTATTGTAAAAACCCATGAAAAAGTTTACACACAAAAAGTAACTAGAAAAGTTTACACACAAAAATTAACAATCTTTGTTGGTTACCAGAGATGGGAGGGGTGGGGGGGAATACTAAATAGGCAGTAGATAAATGGTATCTTTGGTGAAGTGAGCACACAATACTGGGGAAACTAGCACAGCTTTACCTGGAAAGGTCATGGAAACTCTATAGACACATCCAAACTCCCCAAGGGACTGAATTGCTGGGTGGAGGGCTGTGGGGACCATGGTCTTGGGGAACATCTAGCTCAATTGGCATAACACAGTTTATAAAGACAATGTTCTACATTCTACATTGGTGAATAGCGTCCGGGGTCTTAAAAGCCTGTGAGCGGCCATCTGAGATACTCCACTGGTCTCATCCCTTCCGGAGCAAGGGAGAATGAAGAGAACAGGATACAAGGAAAAGATTAGTCTACAGGACTAATGGACCACAGCTACCAAGGCCTCCACCAGACTGAGTCCAGTACAGCTAAGTGGTGCCTGGCTACCACCACTGACCCCTCTGACCGGGATCACAACAGAGGTTTCTGGACAGAGCTATAGAAGGATGTAGAATAAAATTCTACCTCACACACAAAAGACTAAATTTACTGGCCTGAAAGAGACTGGAGAAACTCTGAGAGTATGGCCCCCAGACACCCTTTTAGCTCAGTGGTGAAGTCACTTCCGAGGATCACTGTTCAGCCAGAGACTGGACAG
Source organism: Dugong dugon (assembly GCA_030035585.1). NCBI lineage: Eukaryota > Metazoa > Chordata > Mammalia > Sirenia > Dugongidae > Dugong > Dugong dugon. The sequence continues at coordinate 52,845,214 of CM057465.1, forward strand.
CCTCATAAAACAAAGTGCAACTCATGAGGCATAGCAGTCCAGGGACAAGGACTAGAAGGCAGAAGGGGACAGGAAAGCTGGTGATAGGGAACCCAAGATTTAGTAAGGACAGTGTTGACGTGTATTGGGGTTGTTAACCATTGTCAGAGGGCAACATGTGTACTAACTGTTTAATGACAAACTATTTTGTTCTGTAAACCTTCATCTAAAGTGAGAATAGCAGCACAACTGGAAGAACATAATCAACGTCACTGAACTGTGCATGTAGAAATTTTTGAAATGGTGTATCTTTGGCTATGTATATTTTCACCCAAAAAAAAATGGTCAAGAAGAGAGAGGTTTGACATGTCATGGGACTGTTAACCAAAGCCATAAAGCTATATGTGTACTGACTGTTTAATGAGAAACTATTTGTTCTGTAAACCTTCACCTGAAGTACAATTAAAAAAAAAAAAGAAAGAAAGAAAACAATGTTCCAGGTAATTAGAAAATTCTTCCTAAAGAAATTTTCCAACCCTTTCCATTAATCCTTTACTGATGATCATAATATTTTTAATGAGAATATTTTTCTGTTTCATATGCAATATTTTTTTTTTTTGTAGTTTTAACAAAGAGAAGTTTATTTCCTTACAGTAAAGTAGGCTAAAAGTCCGAATTCGCGGTGTCAGCTCCAGTGGAAGGCTTTCTGTCTCTCTTGGCCTTCTCATCAATGTTCCCCCGGACTCAGAACTTCTTGGCGCAGGCTTGGTCCAAAGGACGCTCTGTGCTCCTGGCACTGCTTTCTTGATGGTATGACTTCCCCATCATATGCAATATTTAATGTACTCAAATTAACATGAGCATGCACATGACCCTTCTCCTTGTCTTTGCTACTTCTGTTCCATTTTTTTTTTCTGAAGAAAGGAGATCCTTTTTGAGAAGTCTATTAAGATCTGTTACATAAGTAAAAATATAATTTCCTCTCTTAAAAGCATGACATGAACACAAATTCTTGGAGAAATGATGCACTGACTTAACATTTTGATAACTTCTTCTGCTCTAAACATATGTAAGTGATTGATGACATATAAAAAAAGAAAATCCAGAAGATATAGCTGGAGTCAGAGACAAGATAGACCATTATGTCGACAAGAAATGAAACCATGTGCAGCCTGAAGCAGTGGGATGGATGGAAGCAAGAATTGGCAGCCAAGAGTTTGACTCCTGCCAAGGTAATAGAGATTAAAAGTACTTTGCTTGTTATGTGAAATTGAAGCCTGCCTCTCTGAGTGAAACCAGAGTCCCTATACCATGGAAAGAGGCTGAAAAAGACTTCAGCCAGTGCGGAGGCTTTGGCACATGGTGAGGTGCAGGCATAGAGAGGTGGGAGAATATGGGCAGCCTTGAGCTGAACCAACCTGTACGCTGGCTCTGTAGATGGATTTGTGTTTTCCCTCATATTCTACAGAATAATATCTCCAAACTGGCATTATAACACCTGGTTTCAGATTGAGCTTTGGAAGGAGGCCCTTGCTAGAGAAAAGAGAGAGGAGAGTAGAAGAAGAGAGAGATAAATAAATAAATAAATATAGAAATAAAACCACACAAAATACAAACGAATCTGTAAATCTAAAATAAAAAAAAGAAAGAAAACACGTTTCTAAGATAAAGAACAGATAAGTGTGACTGTGTTCCCATAAAACTTTATTTACAAAAACAGGCATTGGGCCAGATTTGTCCCACAGGTTGACTCTGATTTAGAAGATTACTACGTAAACTCCAGGAGGGAGATGTTGAAGGCCTGAACAGAGCCTTAGGCATTGCGATCTCAATGTCTCAGCATCACTTAAAATTACTTCAAAAAGGTTTCATAAAATATTTTCTTTTTGAAATTCTATAAACGCATGGCTAAGATTGCAATAAAATAAGAGAACTCCTCAGAAGTTAAAACAAATAAAACAAAACAAGGGTAGTGCATAAACAAACAGTAAAGCAATCATCTGCTAATTCCAGTAGCTGTTATTGTTGGTTGCCGTGAAGTCACGGCAATCCCATATGTGCAGAGTAGAACTGTTCCAAAGGATTTTCAAGGCTGTGACCGTTTAGAAGCAGATCATCAGTCTTGTCTTCTGAGGCACCTCTAGGTGGGTTTGAACAACCAACCTTTCAGTTAGCATTCAAGCGCTTAACCTTTTGCATCACCCAAGGACTACCAGTAGAGCTTTAATTTAAATGGCCACACAGTAAAAGAAAGAAAAGCTTTGAGTCTGTTCATGGTGGTTAAGTCAGACAGAGACGCCAACATAAAACCAGGACCCTCAAAGACATCTATCTGTCCTTGGAGAAGTTGTGAACCATAAAAATGAAAATAGTATGAGCAAGGAAAATTGTCGGTCTTGACTTTAGTTCTTAGTGGAGGGGAAAATCAAGTGCTTTCAAGTTGACCCTCATACAACTTTGTGTCATGAAGTCACACTATCTAAAGGATCCGAAAAATCTCAAGTAGAGAATTTGATTTAAGTTGCTCCCAGGCTGGTAGTGCCCCCCATGTTCCTGGCAGAGAAAAATAGAAATCCCTTCTCAATAATGCATTCTCAATCTAAACCTCAAAGAATTCCCACAGATAAAGTTTCAATATGTATATCATCACGTTTAAAATATGTATATATAAAACACACCAGAAAAAAAATAAGACACCATGAAGGGGAGTAAACAGAAACAACAGTTCAGGATAATCTTTCTAATATGCTTAAAGAACATAAGATAGAAAACTCAAAGCAGAGGTAAGGAGCAATAATATATCAAAAGTAATCAAAAAGAATTGAAAAAGAACAAAAGATACATAAATAGATACAGATACAAACATATGTCTACCTATTTCTGTATATCTATTTATCTATTTACTTTCGATCTATTTATGGAACTGTTTCCACTTTAAGTACGGTAATTTCATGCAAATAACGTGCACCTTCAACATTTGTTTGTCAACCACACCCTCACCACCCCAAGGTACTATGCTAATTTTTTTACAGCTACATGTAAAAAAAAATTGGCATAGTGGTGTTTATAAAAATACCTAGCAGGGGAGGGGGCAGTTGGCAAACAAATGTAGATGAAGCACATTATTTTTGTAAAAATACAGTAATTGCTGATTACAAAAGCTGTGGCTAAGTTGAGAAGGTTTGCAGAGCTATTGGCAGCCACATGAAGCTGAAGAGGCAAAAACTGACATTCAGGGACCTAGTAAATACCCTAAGCTTTCAGCTGGAACCTTAAAGCACTACCCTAAAATAAGGGAAAATGGGAAATAGACCAACTCTCCCGAACACTCTTAAAAACCAGTCTCAAACTCTCTTAATCCATGAGAAGAAGTTTCCATCAGGAATATTTTTCCCATCTGGACAAAGATAACATACTCTACAGTCCAATATTATTTCTACAGTTTTTAATTATAATGCCTGGTACTCAATAAAAAATAATCAGGCAAGGAAGAAGCAAGAGTTTTATTAAAACCATGTGAAAAAAAAAATATATAAGCAACAGAAAGAGTTCCACAGCAGATCCAGATATTGGTGTTATCAAGTAGATTTTTAAATAATTATGATTTATATATGAAAGGAATTAAATAATATGATAGAGAATTTTGGTGGAGAATCAGAAAGTTTCAAGGTGAACTAAATGAAATTATAGAATGAAAAATACAATATCTAAAATATAACAGTCAATGGATGAATGTCACAGTAGTTAAGACACAGCTGAGAAGAAAAGAATAGCAAAACTGGGAGACAGGTTAGAAGAAAATATTCAGAATAAAACACAGAGAGACAACAGGATGAAAAACACAGAAAAGAGTATGATAAACATATGGGGCATGGTGAATTGGAATCTCAGAAGAAGAGGAGAGAATGTGACAGAAGTATTTGTTTGAAGAGATAATGACCACATAATAGGGTTAAAAATCAGAGTCAAAATACTGGACAACAATTTCATCCAAGCCAGGGTCACTGTGGAATGATGGTGGTGGTAGCAGTGTTCCTAGTAAAGTGGTTGAACCTTCTTATCTTTTTCAGAAGGAAGGTGAAGATATTCATTAATTTAGACTTTATTTTAGCTTAAATTTTGATATAAAAATTCCAAAGATAATGACCAAAAAATAAAATGTACATATAATTTGTAAACCAGTAGAGGGTAAAGAAATGAAATAAAAAAAGAAAAAGCAAGAAAGGAAGGAGCAAATAAAAACAGTATAGAGCTGTCTCTTGTAAACATCCATAGAGCTGGATGTTTGTAATTCAGTTGAAAAATCTTTGTTTTTAAAATAAGGTAGTGGATGTAATGTGACAGGCTTGTATTTAGATAAATTGCTACCATCTTATTAAAAAAAATTAAGGAACAAGATGATTATACTGACTACTGCCACTTCTTTCAGTGCTTTCAACTCATCTTGTTACTAACTTTAAGTAATCTAGACCAAAAATAAATAAGATCTTCATATAAAAATAATAAACCCATATTAAAAATCTAAACATACTGTGAGATACATAATATTCAGATAGGAATTAGTTTTATAAAGATGTCAATTTTCTCCAAACTGATACATAAATTTAATGCAATTCTAATCATAATCCTAGTAGAGAGTTTTATGGCATTTGCAAACTGATTCATAGAGAAGAGCAATGTTTATAAAGAAGGGCAAAACACCAAGAGTAACCAAGATATTCTCGAAATAAAAGAAGGTAAAGGATTTACCTCACCAGATATGTGGAGATACTATAAAGCTTTAACAATTAAGACAGTGCAGTAATGGTACAACATAGATAAGCCTATAAAACAAAACACGGATCTAAAAGCTAACTCACACATATTAGAAAGTTGATTATGTTTATCAGGGCATGACAAATTGTAGGGTCAAAAAATGATTGTTAAATAAATGGTGTGGGAGGAAACAACAAACAAACAAAAAATTGTATCTCCATCTGACACCATTGACAAAAATAATCTCCAGGTGAATTAGTACTTAAATGTGCTAAAAGTTTTTTGAAAAAAATATAGAATATTACATCCTCATTATAGGCAAAGATTTAATAAATAAGACATCAAAAAATAAACCATAATTGAAAACACAGAGAGTTAACGACACTGAATTTTTAAAAATTTCTGTTCCTTAAGAAATACATTTTAAAAATGAAGAGGTAAACCAAGACCAGAAGAATTTTGCAACACAGATACCTGACAAAGAATACGTGTCTAGATACTTCAAAGCAAGGATGTAAAGTATTTGTATCATCTGGTAGCCTGTTATAAATGCAGAATTTGAGGTCACACCTTATACCACCTAAATCAGAATCTGCTTTGTAACAAGATAACCAGGTGATTTGTATGCACATTAAAGTTAAAAGTATTGGTCTATAATTTAGTCTTGTTAATCAAATAGGAAATGGACACAATGGATAAACAGGGATTTTTATAGAAGAAGAAAAACAGATGGCTAATAAACACACAAAAAGAACCTGGAAAATGCAAATTAAACCCATCATAACCAAAACCAAACCAAACCTGTTGCCATCAAGTTGATTCTGACTCATAGTGACCCTATAGGACAGAGTAGAACTGCCTCATAGGGTTTCCAAGGAGGGCCTGGTGGATTCGAACTGCAGCCAAGATCTTTACCACAGCACCACCAGTGCTGCCAGAGATACCATTAAACACTCATGAGACTGGCAAAATTGCCAAGTCTAACAATATTATTAGGTGAAAATATGTAAAAATAATAACTCTCATACTCTGTGGGTGGAAGTAAAAATTGATACAACTATTTTGTAAAACAATTTGACAATATTTAGTAAAATTAAAGACAAACATGCCCTACAAACCAGCAATTCAGCATGCCACTCACTTACCTAGGAGGAATTATTACACATAAGTACCAAGAAAAATGTAGAAGAATGTTCATAAGATTGTTGTTGTTGTTAGGTGCCATCGAGCTGGTTCTGACCCATAGCGACTCTACGTAAAACAGAATTAAACACTGCCCAGTCCTGTGCCAACCTCACGATCGTTATGTTTGAGCTCATTGTTGCAGCCACTGTATAAATCCACCTTGTTGAGGGTCTTCCTCTTCTTTGCTGACCCTCTACTTTACCAAGCATGATGTCCTTTTCCAGGGACTGGTCCTTCCTGACAACATGTCCAAAGTACATGAGATGAAGTCTCACCATCCTTGCCTCCAAGGAGCATTCTAGTTGTATTTCTTCCAAGACAGACTTGTTCGTTCTTCCGGCAGTCCATGATATATCCAATATTCTTTGCAAACGCCATAATTCAAAGGCATCAATTCTTCTTCAGTCTTCCTTCCTCATTTTCCAGTTTTCACATGCATATGAGGCGATTGAAGATGTTTGTTTGTAATAACAACAAACCCAGACACAACTCAAATATGCCTTAACAGCAACAAAAGGAATATATAAATTGTAATTTATTCAATGAACTGCACACAACAAATCTTATATTTTTGAACATAAGAGGATATTTAACTTTCAAAGTTGCAAAAATAAAAAAAAATATTTAAAAAATATCTTACTGGGGGCAAGATGGTGCTCTAGGCAGAAGCACCACGCCGTCCCTCCACAGCAAAGATCCGAAAAACTAAGCCTAACAGAGAATCAACAATCCTGAAACCCTAGAACACCAAATGAAAAGATAAAGAACTCAGCCAAACACCAAACGGAGTGAGAATACTAAAAGAGAACGGAGAGCGAGGAGAGACTCATGCAGAGATTCCTTACCAGCTAATGCAGCGTGGATCCACCATCTTGGATTCCTATCGGAGACCAGCGAACGGGAGAGCAGCTTTGCAGAGCATCCGGTGGGAGACAGAACGACCGGTAAACTGCGGTGTGCGCTTTCCCACCCACCACCCCTCTCCGCCTCGGCTGGGGCTCCCCTACTTTCCGTGGCCAGGGTCCCTGGGCTGGGGGGCGCCGGTGCTTGCATTCCGCGTGCCCGGGCTGGCAGCTTTTTGAGAGCCGTTTGCTGGCCATTGGCGGGGCTTTTTCTGCCGCCTCCCCCTCCTTTTGCCTGGGTGCCTGGTTCCAAGTGTCGTCTTTGCTCTCTCCTGCAGACCTGTGGGGCTGGTTCGGGAGTGTGGCTGCATCCAGGTCTGGGCTGCCGCGCTGGTGGGATCCCGGGGCCTTTGTTCGTTCGCCCCTCTGCTTTCTGTGGCCGGGGTCCCTAAGCTGGGGGCGCCGGTGCTTGGATTCCACGTGCCCGGGCTGGTGGCTTTCTGGGAGCCGTATACTGGCAGCTGGCGAACCTTTTTCTGCCGCCTCCCCCTCCTTTTGCCTGGATGCCTGGTTCCGGGTGCCGTCTTTGCTCTCTCCTGTGGGGCTGTGGGACTGCGTTCGGGCGTGTGGCTGCTTCCAGGTCTGGGCTGCCGCGCTGGTGAGATCCCGGGGCCTTTGTTCGTTCGCCCCTCTGCTTCCTGTGGCCACGGTCTCTTAACCCCGAGACTGCCGGCTTCTTGGAATTCGCACCCCTTACTGGGGGCTCTCTGGGTCCCATTTGTCGGCACTGACTGCTGGTGTTGCTTTTTTTTTTTTTAATTTTATTTTTCTTCTTTTTTTGATTAGTTTTGTCATCTTTTCCCTCTTTTTCCCTTTTGTCTTTCTTCATGTTTAATTTCTCGTCTCTCTATCTCTTCCTTCGCTTTCTGATCCCTGAATACCAGGCGATGTATGCCTCTGTACCTTCTGGCCAGGCTGTGCTGTGAAAACTGAGACCAACTCCCCCAGACTTCATAGCTGCATCAGTGGGATCCCTGGGAACTTTGCAGTTCTTTAACTTTTCTGATTTTTATTTGTTCATTCTTTCCTTTTCTTTCTCTTCCTCCTTCTGGTTACCTCCATCCCGTAGTCTCTCATCTGTACATTCCAATGACAAGCTCCCCTAGCATTCTTTTATGTTTGTATGCTTTTTGCTCCTCCTCCTATCTCCTCTCTCCCATATCCAGCTTAGCTTCACACATAACCATCTTCCAGCTGCGCCCTACCTACCTACACCATGCACTAGACATCACATCACCAAGTGGTGCAGGCACGCCCTATTGGAACCTGCCCAGCACTGACTACCGACCGTCCTGGTGGCTGCGGTGAGTGCCACAAGCAACCCGTCCCCAGTGGTTCCTCCTCAGCTAGATCTGCCCAGCTGTACCACAAGGACGAAAAAAAAAAAAAAAACTATAATCAATAAACGAGAGAAATATCTACTGAATGCCCCGAAAACAGCAAACAATATCAAAACATTTACAAAAACAAGACAAGATGGCTCCAATAGGCGTCCAAATTAAAACACCAGATAACTCTCCTGTGGAAGAAAATACACTAGAAGTACCTGATAGGGAACTCAAATCACTAATACTCGGAATTTTCCAAGAACTGAGGCAAAAAGCTGACAAACATGAGGAAAAAATAGACAAATTTATGGAAAATACAGACAAAAAATTGGAAGAATTCAGGAAGATGATGCAGGAACAAAATGCCAAAATAAATTCACAACACGAAATTATACAAAAACAACAATTAGAAATCCAAAAGATAAACAACAAGATTTCAGAAATGGACGGTGTCATAGAAGGGCTGAGAAGTAGATTTGAAACCATGGAAGACAGGATCAGTGGAACTGAAGACAAACACTTGGATACAACTTTGTTTCAGGAAAACTCAGAAAAAAGAACAAAGAAAAATGAAGAGACCCTGAGAGTTATGTGGGACACAATTAAAAGCAAAAACTTACGAGTGATTGGCATACCAGAACAGGGGGAGAAAACAGAAAACACAGAGAGGATCATTGACGAACTGCTGACAGAAAACTTTCCCAATATCATGAAAAATGAAAAGCTGGCCATCCAAGAAGCTCAACGAACCCCATATAGAAGAGACCCCAAAAGAAAATCACCAAGACATATCATAATCACACTCAGTAAAACTAAAGACAAACAAAGAATCCTGAGAGCAGCTCGTGAAAAACAAGAAGTCACATACAGAGGAGAAACAATAAGACTAAGCTCAGATTATTCAGCAGAAACCCTGCAGGCAAGAAGGCAATGGGATGACATATATAAAATCTTGAAAGAAAAAAATGGTCAGCCAAGAATAATATAGCCTGCAAAACTCTCATTCAAATTTGATGGTGAAATTAGGTCATTTCCAGATAAACAGAAACTAAAGGAATATGCAAAAGTCAAACCAAACTTACAAGAATTATTAAAGGGAGTTCTTGGATCTGAGGACAAACAGCTTCAGCCCTCAGGCAGGACCTAGGACCTAGGACGCAGGTTCACATGAACCAGATACCATTCTAGGAACTAAACTACAGAGGACTTTCCAAACACAAAAGAAATACAACAGGGAATCAGAGAAATCAATCAAAGGGTGACAACAACATCAAAACAATGAAAGAGGGAACAAACGGCATAGGTATAGAACCTTCTAAAGGAGAGGAAGGCAAGGCGATACCAAGTAAGGGTAGACTGCTTCAAAATTATAAAGATAAGGGTAAAATTCATGGTAACCACAAAAAAAGTTAACAAACCAACTCATAAAAATAACGACGAAAAACATAAAGTCTCAACAAAAACAAAACCTACAAAAACAAAAGAAATGAACACAAAATCCACCAACAAAAGTAACTCAGCACAAGAGAGTAAGAAGAACAAAGAAAACTTCAGCATCACAACAAAAAGCACTACAAAATGACAGCAACAAACTTCCATCTATCAATAATTACACTGAACGTAAATGAACTCAATGCACCCATAAAGAGACGGAGAGTGGCAGAATAGATAAGAAAACAGGATCCATCAATTTGCTGTCTACAAGAGACACACCTTAGAAACAAAGATGTGAATTTATGAAAAATCAAAGGTTGGAAAAAAATATATCAAACTAACAACTATCAAAAAAGAGCAGGAGTGGAAATTCTAATCTCAGATAATATAGACTTTAAAACAAAATCTACCATAAAAGACAAAGAAGGACACTATATAATGATGAAGGGGATGATCCACCATGAAGACATAACCATAATAAATATCTATGCACCCAATGACAGGGCTCCAAAATACATAAAAAAATCTCTAACAGCACTGAAAAGAGAAATTGACAGTTCCACAATAATAGTAGGAGACTTCAACACACCACTCTCAGTAAAGGACAGAACAACTAAAAAGAAACTCAGCAAAGATACAGAAGACCTAAAGGACACAATCAGCCAACTGGACCTCATAGACATATATAGAACAATCCATCCAACCACTCCAAATTACACATTCTTTTCCAATGCACATGGAACGTTCTCCAGAATAGACCACATCTTAGGCCACAGAGCAATCCTCAACAAGATCCAAAATGCTGAGAAAATTCACAGTATCTTCTCTGACCACAATGCCATCAAGGTAGAAATTAACACTAGAAAGAGCAAGGAAAAAAAATCAAACACATGGAAACTGAATAATAATCTGCTTACACATCAATGCGTAATAGAAGAAATCAGAGATGGAATTAAAAAATTCCTAGAATCAAATGAAAATGAAAACACATCATACCAAAACCTTTGGGACACAGCAAAGGCATCCTCAGAGGACAATTTATAGCAATAGATGCACATATCAAAAAAGAAGAAAGGGACAAAATCAAAACATTAACTACAGAACTCAAACAAATAGAAAGAGAACAACAAAAAAAGCCTTCAACCACGGGAAGAAAGGAAATAGTAAAGATCAGAGCAGAAATCAATGAAATAGAGAACAGAAAAACAATAGAAAGAATCAACCAAACCAAAAGTTGGTTCTTTGAAAGAATCAACAAAATCGACAAACCACTGGCAAGACTGACAAAAGAAAAACAGGGCAGGACACAAATAACCCAAATAAGAAATGAAATGGGGGATATTACAACAGACCCAACCGAAATAAAAAGGATTATAACAGAATATTATGAAAAAATATATTCCAACAAATTTGAAAACCTAGAGGAAATGGATAAATTTCTAGAAACATACAGCCTACCCAAACTACAACAAAGTGATATTGAAAATCTGAACAGACCCATAACAAGAGAAGACATTGAAAAGGTAATAAAATAACTCCCAACCAAAAAAAGCCCTGGCCCAGATGGCTTCACTGGAGAATTCTACAAAACATTTACAGAAGAGCTTGTACCAGTTCTACTCAAGCTATTTCAGAGCATAGAAGAGGAAGCAACACTTCCAAATTCATTCTATGAAGCCAGCATAACGCTGATACCAAAACCAGGCAAAGACATCACAAAAAAAGAAAATTACAAACCAATATCTCTCATGAATATAGATGCAAAAATTCTGAACAAAATTCTAGCCAATAGAATTCAGTATCATATCAAAAAAATAATATACACGACCAAGTAGGATTCATACCAGGTATGCAAGGATGGTTTAACATTAGAAAATCCATCAACGTAATCCACCACGTAAATAAAAGGAAAGAAAAAAAATCACATGGTCATCTCAATTGATGCAGAAAAGGCATTTGACAAAGTCCAACACCCATTCCTGATAAAAGCTCTCAATCAAATAGGTATAGAAGGGAAATTTCTTGACATAATAAAGGGTATCTATGCAAAACCAATAGCTAACATCATTCTTAATGGAGAGAGGCTGAAAACATTCCCCTTGAAAACAGGAACAAGACAAGGATGCCCTTTATCACCACTCCTATTTAACATTGTGCTGGAAGTTCTAGCTAGAGCAATAAGGCAAGAGAAAGAAATAAAGGGCATCCAAATTGGTAATGAAGAAGTTAAACTCTCCCTGTTTGCAGATGATATGATACTATACATAGAAAACCCTAAAGACTCCATGAGAAATCTACTGGAACTAATAGAAAGATTCAGCAGAGTAGCAGGATATAAGATAAACATTCAAAAATCAGTTGGATTCCTATACACCAGTAAAGAGAATGATGAAAAGGAGATCAGGAAATCAATACCATTTTCAATACCCCTAAAAAGATAAAATACTTAGGAATAAATCTGACCAGGAATGTAAAAGACCTATACAAAGAAAACTACAAAACACTGCTGCATGAAACCCAAAGGGATGTAAATAAATGGAAAAACATACCATGCTCATGGATAGGCAGACTCAACATTGTGAAAATGGCAATTCTACCTAAAGCAATCTACAAATACAATGCAATCCCGATACAAATACCAACAACATTCTTCAAAGAGATGGAAAAACTAATTATTAACTTTATATGGAAAGGGAAGAAACCCCGAATAAGTAAAGCACTACTGAAGAAGAATACAGTTGAAGGACTCACACTACCTGACTTGAGAACCTACTATAAAGCTACAGTACTCAAAACATCCTGGTACTGGTACAACAACAGAGACATTGACCAATGGAACAGAATTGAGAACCCAGATGTAAATCCATCCACCTCCGGTCACCTGATCTTCGACAAGGGCCCAAAATACATCAAATGGGGAAAAGACAGTCTTTTTAACAAATGGTGCTGGCAAAACTGGATATCCATTTGTAGAAAAATGAAACAGGACCCATACCTCACACCATATACAAAAACTACTTCAAAATGGATCAAAGACCTGAATATAAAGCCTCAAACTATAAAATTCATAGAAGAAAAAATAGGACCAACACTTCAGGCCTTAATACATGGCATTAACAGGGTACAAACCATAAACTTCAACACAAAAAACCCAACAGATAAACTAGATAACTGGGATCTTCTAAAAATCAAACATCTATGCTCTTCAAAAGACTTCATCAAAAGAGTCAAAAGAGAACCTACAGACTGGGAAAAAATTTTTGGACAGTACAAGTCAGACAAAGGTCTAATCTCCATAATCTACAAGAAAATCCAACACCTCTACAACAAAAAGACAAACAATCCTATCAAAAAATGGGCAAAGGAAATGAACAGACACTTCACCAAGGAAGACATTCAAATGGCCAACAGACACATGAGGAAATGCTCGCGATCACTAGCCATTAGAGAAATGCAAATTGAAACCACAATGAGATACCATTTCACCTCGGCATTACTGGCACGAATCAATAATACTGGAAATAACAAATGTTGGAGGGGCTGCGGGGAGATGGGAACTCTTATACACTGCTGGTGGGAATGCAAAATGATACAACCATTTTGGAAAATGATATGGCGTTTCCTCAGAAAGCTAGAAATAGACATACCATTCGATCCAGCAATCCCACTCCTAGGAATACATCCTAGAGAAATAAGAGTCATCACTTGAATAGACATATGCACACCTATGTTCATGGCAGCATTATTCACAATAGCAAAACGATGGAAACAACCTCGATGTCCATCAACAGATGAATGGATACACAAACTATGGTACATACACACAATGGAGTACTACGCAACGAGAAAGAACAACAATGAATCTGTGAACCATCTCATAACATGGATGAAACTGGAGGACATTATGCTGAGTGAAATAAGTCAATCACAAAAGGACAAATATTGTATGAGACCTCTATTGTAAAAACCCATGAAAAAATTCACATGCAAAATGTAACAATCCTTGTTGGTTACCAGGGATGGGAGGGGAGGGGGGGGGATGCTAAATAGGTAATAGATAAGTGGTAACTTGGGTGAGAGGTGAGATAGTACACAGTACAGGGGAAACTAACACAACCTGCACAAGGAAAGGTCATGGAGGCCCTATAGACACATCCAAACCCCCCGAGGGACTGAGTTGTTGGACGGAGGGCTCTGGGGACCATGGTCTCGGGGAACATCTAGCTCAATTGGCATGACACTACTTATAGAGATAATGCTCTACATTCTACTTTGGTGAGTAGTGTCTGGGGTCTTAAAAGCCTATGAGCGGCCATCTAAGATACTCCACTGGTCTCATCCCTTCAGGAGAAAGGGAGAATGAAGAGAACAGGATTCAACGAAAAGATTAGTCCAAAGGACTAATTGTCCACAGCTACCAAGGCCTCCAGCGGACTGAGTCCAGTACAGCTAGATGGTGCCTGGCTACCACCACTGACTGCTCTGACCAGGATCACAACAGAGGGTTCTGGACAGAGCTGGAGAAGGATGTAGAGCATAATTTTAACTCCCCCCCCCCCAAAAAAAAAGACCAGATTTACTGGCCTATGGAATACTAGAATAACCTCAACAGTGTGGCCCCCAGACACCCTTTCAGCTCAGAGGTGAAGTTACCTTCGATGTTCGATGTTAATCCTGGGAGTGGACAGCCCAGTAAAACTAAATGGGACTAACGAGGTACAGGAGTCCGGTGACAAGGGCCACAAGGCAGAGGGGGAGTAGGAAACTGATGATAAGGAACACAAATTGAATAAGGACACTGTCGATGTATTGTGAGATTGTTGACCACTGCTATAGGGCAACATTTGTAGTAACTATTAAATGGGAGGCTGTTTTGTCCTGTAAGCCTTCATCTTGGGCGAGAATGGCAGCACAATTGGTAGAGCATAGTCAATATCACTTAAATTTGTAAGTAAAAAGTTTTGAAATGGTGTTAAAATAAAAACAAAAAAAAACAAAAAGAAAAACAAATGAGACTAATGAGGTACAGTAGTCCAGTGACAAGGGCCAGAAGACAGAAGGGGACAAGGAAGTCCCCTGGTGATAGGGAACACAAGGTGGAGTAAGGATATTCTTGATGTGCTGTGAGATTGTTAACCATTGTCATAGGGCAACATGTGTAGTAACTGTTAAATGAAAAACTATTTTGTTCTGTAAGCCTTCATCTTAAGTAAGAATAACATCACAGTTGGAAGAGCGTAGTCAAAATCACTGAACTGTGAATGTAGAAATTTTTGAAATGGTGTATCTTTGGCTATCTGTATTTTCATCAAAAAAAAAAAAAAGGTTGAGAATTTAGAGGCTTAATATGTTGTGGGGTTGTTAACCAATGTCATAGAACAACATGTGTACTACTATTTCATGAGAAACTATTTGCTCTGTAAGCTTTCACCTGAAGTACAATAAAACATTAAAAAAAAAATCTTACTATAGTAAAATAATTAGGAGAAGTAGGAGAATGATAAACACAAAATTCAAGATAGTGTTTACAACTCTCACAAATAAGGAGAGTAGTATGATCAAGGTGGGTCACACAGGAAGCTAAAGCAATATTATTAAACCATGTAGACCTCTGTTATATCTTCTTTGATGCCATAAACAGATCATGTAAACTTTTCTTGCCATGTATAAAATATTTCATAATAAATAAACACATCCTACAAAATCAACAATAAAAACAAATCCATTCCTGATAAAATTAGAGTACAATCTAAAATAAATATGGTTTGGATGTACAAAAAATAAAGGAATAAGAATATAACGAAACCCAAACAGAAATGAAACAAAAACATGTGGCTAGAAAAAAAAGGAAATAGAAATCTTGAAATTAAAAAAATTTTTTATACTTGAAATATATGGGAAAATTTAGATTGGACATAGTCCAAGAGCTAACTGGCTAATTGAACATAGTATAAAGCACTTGTTTGAAACCCACTGCAGGAACAAAGAGATAAAAATATGAAAGAACACTTAAGAGCATGGAAAATAGATTGAGAGCCTTTGATATTTCTTTTTTTATGGAAATAAAAAATATAACCAATAAAAATACAATATACCATAGGAGAGAGATTTTATCAATGAGAGAGTCAGATTGGTAATATAAGATTAATTGAAACTTTTAAAGGTAAAATTAGAAAATTTGTTACAGACCATACTGCTACAATTCTAGACATGTTACTGTTGCCAATAGCAATGCAATGGCAGTTTGTAATATCACCCAAGTCAATTAAACTGGGCTTCAAATAAATGAAAAAGAAATGAGCGCATGTACTTATTAATACCTGTTATTTTCTGATAAAAATGAGGAATACCTAGGTCATTTTCTTAAGATTTGCTGCAAAACTTCTAAAAATACTGACGCATCCCTTAAAACCTAGTTCAAAGAGTAGCAAAGCAATGCTAAATATGTTTTCTTTGTCTCATCTAATTCCCTCCGGCTGCAATTTAAGCTTCTTACAGTCACTGCGTTCTTTCTCATATTTTAATTGTTCACAAAGGATATTCTTCACATGGATTTCTAAGGGACCAAAGTTCCACTCAAGAAAGCTCAAAGGCCTGAATGTGAAAGGAGTTCTCCAAAGTAACAGTGAAAGTGGCAAGATTACATTTGTGTTACAAGATCATAAGAAAGAAGAGAGAACAAATGGTCATAAATATCCCATGTGATAATCACAACATTCCTCATGAGTTTCACATGAAATGTTTTCTACTTTTTAAAACTCTTTTCTCTGTTATATCTTGGCAAAGGCAACAATATTAAATTTTGTGTCTATGGGCATAAATCGATTAATGCTAAGCCCCCAAATAGAATCTACAAAGTTTCTGTTTTAAAGAGGCTTCGAAAGCAGAAGTGATTGAGATTCCACAATTTTCCAGGAAAAGAGTTTCCTTTGTGATGTCTTCAGCAGTAGTTTCTTGTTTTTGTATGTCTTATGTTTATCCTTCCTAAAACCTGGGTGGAATCTAGCCCAGTACTGAAGCCACCAAGGATCAAGGAATTCATTTTAAAGAACAGAATTAAGGTATTTGAATATAAAACAGGCAAAATTAAGGTATCTGAACTGAAGTAGTATCTTGGTGTGAGAATTAGAATTTCTGAAGAACAAATATTTCTGAAAATTTTAATTTATGGAGGTGTAAACAATTTTCCTTAAATAATTCTTCCCCAAAATTTTATCATGAAAAAGTGATGCTCTTACTATCTCATAAAAATTGTCTCATATATACAATCTCTATTTTGTCCACTTACTATGTTCAAAAAAAGTATATACACATTTTTTAATTTTATCTTCTTAATATCTCTGGGAAGCAGATATTCTCTTATTCATTTAAAGAAAAAGAAATTGGAGGATGATAGAAATTAAGTACCTGGGCCATGGTCTCAAAGACAAGTAACCAAACCAGAATCAAATCCCAATGCATTTGTCTTATTCCCACCCTGTGAAAGCAAGCATGCTTCGGTTAAATTAGATCTCCAGAAATATAGTCTCTATAATATTATATAAATATATTTCAGCATAAGAATATATTAGACTTGTCCCTTGAAATCTGTATTATTCAGGGGGTCTGTTTTTGCAGTGAATGAGGGTATTTTCACTGTCAATATTCCAAACCTTTAATTCTCATTATACTAATTTACATAGTAATTTTATTCCAGCTTCTATTTTGCTTAATTTGACAAGAAAATTCTGGTACTAGTAAAATTTACATTAGAACTCATCTAGGAAAACAGCTCACCATATTGATAGCCCTAGGCATCCACCGATATGTTGAAGCATGGCTTTAAACAAATGTTAGATGTAAAATCTAGGATATACATCATACTAAGAGATGGTAAGAGACTTCGTCCATTTATTGATGGAAAACATCAGTTGTATTGGTGAGACTTAGAAAGGAAAACAAGTAGCTTTGTAGTAACTTGAATAAATAAGCGCTAAAAATCATCCTTGCAAGTGTGTGTGTGTGTGTGTAATGATAACATTCGTGTAAAGGGATGGTAAGATGAACATTCTAAATATTGTCAGTAAGAATATATATTGCATCTGTGTTAATCAGAATATAAATTGCTTCACTACATATACCAAGATACTTAACAATATTTGTCACTAGTCTTAAAACACTTAAATCTTTTGACCACACAATTGAATTTCTGGAAATCCTTTAAAAGGAAAATATTCAAACATGCAGACAGCTTATGTACAATGTTGTTGATCACAGTATTATTTTATATAGCAAAAAAGTAAAAATAATTTAAATTTTCCACAAGAGGTTATTGGCTAAGAATTATGCTAAATTCATATCATAGATAATTATATACCAATTTAAAATTATATATAACTAAATGTTAATAGTATGATGGTCTTAATATGATATAAATGAATTAAAAAAAAAAACACCTGTTGCCATCGAGTCGATTCTGACTCATAGTGACCCTATAGGACAGAGTAGAACTGCCCCATAGAGTTTCCAGGGAGCACCTGGTGGCTTCAAACTGCCAACATTTTGGTTAGCAACCGTAACACTTAACCAATATGCCACCAGGGCTTCCATAAATGAATAGTAGAGCATAATGTTATCTTCGGTAGGAGCTAAATTTTATGTGCACATATGCTCATAGAGAAAATAGAAAAATATAACAAAATATTAATAATGGTCACCTCTAATAAAGCTTACTTTCTTCTTTATTTCTGTCTATTTTTCCCCAAATTTTTATGACTATGTGTTGTATTTTTTAACAAGAACAGATCATATTTAGAAATAGGTAAGTTCTTGGGAGGTGGTGCTTTAGAAGTTAGAGTGAGGCCCTCAGCACCTCACTGGGGTGATTCCAATGAAACCAACACCTCACATGAATGCATATTCCTCATGATGGCTGCTCACCTCCACATTCAATAGCATTGATTTATGCCAGTTAGATAATGCTTGAACACTTTGCACATGCCTCTGTTTGGAGCACTTCTGTAGGAAACAACACTCTAGATGGTGTGATGATTATCATCCAGGCACTTAAAGCTAATGCCCTGGGTAGAGGTGTTCTAAGAGTACCTTTGCTGAGTTCTAAGTTAGAGATAAACATCTTACATATACAATCTCATTTAACCTGTACCACGACTCACTGCATGGATTTTTAAGCTGATGCTCTTGGAGACAATATGATTTGCCTTTGTATCCAAAGTAAATTAGAAGCAGAATTATTGTCTACACTCTTTCCACTACACATACTGGGGTACTGCCTTTTCAGAACTTTCCATAGCATTATAGCTGTGTTTTTACTTGGTGACAGAAATATTATAATCATTCTCCTGTATAAATTTTGGGACAAACTAAATGGACAAGGACCCATCTACCAGATACAATTGGATCAAACTTTGCTTCTGGCTCTCAGACAATCCTCCACATTCTTGACAGAGGACATAGAATTGTTGAGCTTAAGTGTATAGTAGAAAGTATTCTGAACCAATTCATATGCATAAATGAATTAAAAAAAGACTCAATCACTGCATTTCCTTTTGTTTTAGACATGCAAATGAAACTAAAATACTTTTAGACTTAAATTAGTAGTTATTCAAACCCATTGCATTTTACCTCTATAAATCCAGACAGGCCAAAAGCCTCTGGGCACCACTACCAACCCCCAACTTTTAAGTAGAGTAGCATGAGACACCTCCTCATCTAACTGGTTTCTCCAGATGTTTTGTAGACAATTGGCCAACTTTCTGCCCAAGATAAGAAAAACAGTTAAGACCAAATCTGGCCCACCTGACATGCACAGAACCATCAACCCCGTCCTCTGGGGGACCCCAGAAGTTTTCTCCCACTGGAAGGAACCAAACTTTAGCGGCCCAACATCAGGGAAAGACTTTCAGAAGTGAAGGGCCCAAGCCTAAGATCCGGTTTGAGAGACCACCTCCCCCCACTCCCAGCACCCCCAGCCTTTTGGACTGAGCAAGAGCAGACGACAGAACCACCCTGGGAATGCCTTTTCAGGCCAGACTAATCAACGAACTTGCTCCTTCCCACCAGGACCCTTCCTGTGTTCTTGTCCCTAATAAAAACTGTTTCAGCCATTGTTCAGGGAGACATCTTGGTGACGCAAGTTCCGGTGTGCTACTTTGCTTGGCCAACCAAATAAAGCTTCTTCTTTCGCTTTCATCCATTTCCTGTCTCTGCAGTAGCATTGAGGGAGGACCTGAGACCCTGGGTAACGGTTATGTCCACAAATTTATAACAAATACAGCTAAATTCTAATAAGAAAAATGATACATGAGAATAACAGAGAAGTGGGAGATTAAATTACATCCGTAAGAAATACCTGTTTTTTATAAACAGTGGACTCATTTCAGGTAGCAATTCAAATTATATTTATTTTAGAAAAATCACAACCAAATCCCTGTTTGCTGATTTTTTTTTTTTTTTTGCTGTTGTTGGAAAATTGGTTCTGCATCTCTCTTTTTTTTTTTTATTATTTCTATCAAATAATGGAATACATAGCACATTAAAGAGCATCTAGGTTTAAATCCCCTATTTTAATCAATGCCGAACAGTAGGGTGGGTCTGGCTCCAAAGATACTGTTATAGTTGACATTGTACTCTAAACACTCCTGAATGTTATTTTAAAGGCCTCAGGAATTAAAACTAAAACAAATGTCTTAAGTCTTTTTAAAACTCTGTCCCAAAAAATAAAAACCAAGTGCCTACTCTCAAGAGCCTATGGAGGGATACATTTGGCTGAGTTTGAAAATATCTCTTTCATGTGAGCGACTGGAAAAACTATGATTTAACAATGCTGAATAAGCCTCTTCTGAAGATTACAAAACAAAGTTAGGCTTATTTAATCAGCAATATCCATTCTAAAACAGTCAATGACCTTATACATTTAAAAACATTGTGCATAAAATATAATTTGGAACATGCAGCATTATGAATAAATAAAGTTAAGTCTCCACTTCTTTAATACTCTTTCAATAGACCAAAAACAAAACGAAATATGACCCATCCCAACCATGACTTTAATTAGCTTCTTTTCAAGAGTTATGGCTTAGAAAGGAGAAGGTGTAGAAAGGTCGCTTTCCTTTGATACAATTCTGGACACTTAGGTAAGTGTAAATGGTGATTTTCGCATTAGAATATTAACATAGTTGAAATCTAAAATGCCCAGTGAATATCAAATATGAGTTACCTTAAGATAATCAGATTTTTTTCCTCACCACGGACTTTAATAGACATTTTTAACAAGTTAGATTTTCATTACATTCACTTGAGAACTGATTATGTTCCTAATTATTGTGATTAGCCTTTTCCTACTAAAATGTTTGTGGAAATGGTTTAAACTAGAAAGCCCAAATGGCTTATCCTAGTCTAAGTCACTGCTTTAGAAATTAGTAAACCGAGACCCTATTTTAGTGGCAGAGCCAACCAATGTGATGCCAAGTTGTGCCTCTTTGTCAGGTGATCATTCTTTTGTCTACATTGTCTTCACCTACAGTCAGAACTCAGAAGTCAAAACCAAACCCACTGCGTGGAGTTGATTCCAATTCATAGTGACTCTATAGGACAGACTAGAACTGCCCCATAGGGTTTCCAAGGCTGTAATCTTTACAGAAGCAGACTGCCACATCTTTCTCCTGCAGAGCAGCTGGTAGGTTCTAACTGCCGACCTTTTGGTTAGCAGCTGAGCACTTTAACCACTATGCCACTAGAGCTCCTTGTATTCAGAAAAGTGCTAGTTAAATTGACTCCACTTTTTTTTAAAGTAAATGCTCTCAAAAGTCAAAAGGTCTTAAACTTTTTGTTTATTTCCTTAACACCTCCCCCCTTGCCCAAAATAGAGATAAACTAAATAGAAACTTCCATAATGCATGCTTATTAAAGTGCATGCTATAAACAAAAAGTGAGTAAAATATGCATTTACTTCTTTCCAAGATTTGAGCTCAGGCCACACCTCAAAAAGACACCAACATACTTTTTAATCTTTAGTCATTATACTGACATACTGAAATGATAAAGTTCAAAACAGTAATCTTTCCGGAAGATGTCCCACAGTGCAGTGCATTAAATTGGTATTTCAAGGATTGTAAAATATTAAATTGTTTTTTGGAATTTTTCCATATGAGAAACTTTAAATATTTTTACAATGTTTTTAAGAAACTGTAGATAAGATATAAGAAAAGGTGGCCGTCTCAATAGAAGGTTTAGGCAATTATTTATTTGCGGCTACTTTTTCATTGCAGTCAATGAGGTTTTTCTATTACAATTAGACATTAAACCCCTTGCCGTTGAGCAACCCTATAGAAAAGAGTAGAACTGTCCCATAGGGTTTCCAAGGCTGTATTCTTTATGGAAACAGACTGCCACATCTTTCTTCTACAGAGTGATTCATGGGTTCTAACCTCCGACCTTTCCATTAGCAGCCAAGTGCTTAACCATTGCTCCACCAGGGCTTGTTACACTTAGACATGAGTCAGTGGTTATCATGTCGACACAAATATTACTCTATCTCCTCTTGTTCTATCCACTTACTTGAACCCGTAACAAAGGCTTATCTAGCTGCAGATATAAAGCTGTCAGAAAGAAGGATATGGGATATTATTCACTTGTTTTTATGTTTAATTCTGAAAGAGTAAAATTGAAAATTAACTGTATTTTTGTTTAAACAAGATTGGTGGAGAGAGATTTGAGCCCTTAGCACAGGAAGCTGCTGTTTGGCTTTCTTTTCCTCTTTCTAATCTTTCCAAGAGATGGGGATAATTGTAGGAAATTGGCAATCATGGCTCAGAATTTCATGGATTCCTGATGTTTAAATACGTTTGAAGCAATAGAAATTTTTCCCAAGGAAACCTTAAGCAGAACTCCAATATACAACTAAGAAAAGTGTTGAGGTTTTATCTCTGACATGGATTTAGAGAGTTTGGAGTCCAAGGAAATGCAACCACTTGTGTTTCTTCTACATTGGCTCCTTCGGCACCTTTATAAAATCCCAAGGCTGCAAAATACAGCTTGAAAGCCATGGTTGTCAATGATACAGAAGACTAGCAGAATAAACAAACATGTTAATCTATTAAGTATTATTATTGTGCTAGGTTAGTGACGACTTGTTTATGACAGATAAATCCACAGGATTTGTGATGCATAGAGGCAGGATTTGTGATGCGTAGAGGCAGAAATTTGAGCTCAAATGACTAACAGCTTCTGATTAAAATCTAGAATTGAAAGTGAATTCATAAGAATCATTCTAAATGAAGTATAAGTGTATCATTGCTAGTATCATGGATTGAATTCTATTCCCAAAAAAGATATGCTAAAATCCTAACCCCTACACCAGTGACTGTGACCTTGTTTGAGGAAATAAGAGTTTTTCTTTGCACATGTAATCAGTTAAGTTAAGGAGATCATACTGGAGTAGGGTGGGTCAGAATCCTTCCCAAGGGGTGTTTTAGAAGAGCAGAAATAGACATAGAGACAGTCACGTAGGGGGAAGATATAGGCCATGTGGAGATGCATCTAAAAGCCAAGGAATGCCAAGAAATATCCAGGGCTACCAGAAACTGAAAGAGACAAGAAAGGATCTTCCCTCAGATCAGAGAGAGAGCATGGTCCTGCTGATGTCCTGAATCCAGACTTTTAGACTCCAGAACTCTGACACAATAAATGTCTGTTCTTTAAAGCCACCCACTTTGTGGTACT
This sequence comes from Dugong dugon, assembly GCA_030035585.1. Classification (NCBI taxonomy): domain Eukaryota; kingdom Metazoa; phylum Chordata; class Mammalia; order Sirenia; family Dugongidae; genus Dugong; species Dugong dugon. Next base: position 52,868,519 of record CM057465.1, read on the forward strand.
TTGTTACGGGAGCCCTAGGAATCTAAAACAGTTTGAGATTAAGTTTAGAAACTCGTGAAGATAGGAATCATTAGTTTCTGTTGCAGTTGTTGCTCAATAAGCCTCCTCTAGCAGTCAAACTATGTGTCGGTTTTTTGAAAATGATTTATGTCTTTGGAAATTTTGAAATTTATGTGTTTGGAAATAATTCGACAGGGAAAAAGGAGCCTAAGGTATTGTAATATTTGCAAGTATTTTCTGTCAGAAGACTAATAAAACCCAAACTATAAAACTAGAAATCATATGTGTTGATGAAGAAACAATCTTAGCATTAATTTTTAAAAAGTAGAGGAAATATAAAAGCCTTCCCCATTAAGACTCTTATCCACATTAAAAGAGTTATATTACTATATTTTTATGCAAATAATGCATGTCTCTACATTTGTTTGTCAACCTTGCCCTCCCCTGCAAGATGTTCTCCTAAGTGAACCATGCAAATTTTTTTTTACAGCAACATGTAAAAAAAAAAAAAAATTGGCATAGTGGCACTTATGAAAATACCTCATGGGGGGAGGGTGGGTTGGCAAACAAATGTAGAAGGTGCATGTTATTTGCATAAAAATACGGTAATGGAAATTGTTGATATACTCCCTAGATTTGATCAGGGTATTATTATATCTCCCTGTATATTTAGGCCTGAAGATGACCTTCACTATTTTGTTTTCTCCAAAAATAAGTAGGAGAAGAGACCCTGTGTTCCCCAGTATCCATTTTATTTGTCTTCTTTTTTAGTAATGGAAATCCCAAATTTAATTTGGTGATCAGGAACCATGACCATTTAGCTAGAGATCGTATGTCCTATCCTCCCCTGCAGTCAATGACATGTTGGATAATGCAGAAATGATATTTACAACTACTGGATTATTTCCTTAAAGATAAAACTGAATGTCCAATACTTCCTGGTTTTTCCTACTTCCTGGCCATGCACAGTAGCTGCAGCAAATCTTAAAGCCAAAGATGTCAGTCACATGTTGAAATTGATAAAGTCAACTGGTTGATCAGAATTCTTGTGAACCACACACTTACTATGAGAGAGAAATATTCTTTTATCTAATTCAAGGTCCTGTATTTTGAGATTTCTTGGGAAGAAATCTTTAGCTTCTGCCTTAGCTAATTTGGTACCGTAAGGGGTGTGTTGAAAACAAAACAAAAAAATAACAAATATATGTGGCATTGACATTGTTTTAGGAGTTGAGTAGCAGAAACAAGGACATAGATATTTTAGACTGGAAAACTAATGACCTTTATTATGACATTGTAAAATATTTACTAAAACTTTCAACTATAATGAAAAGAATACCACACTGTAAAGTCTGTATCTCTAAAGGAGATAATTAGAAAAAAAAGCCACTAAATATTTGCCTATATGAGCTATTCCTTGATGCTTTTAAACCTGTTGCCATTGTAGATTCTGACTCATAGTGACCCTATAGGATAGAGTAGAAATGCCCCATAGGGTTTCCAAAGAGTGGCTGGTGTATTCAACTGCCATCCTTCTGGTTAGCAGCCCTATCTCTTAACCACTGCTCCACTAGGGCTCTTTGATGCTTTTAGACAAATACAATGTGAGAGAAAAACTTGGGTAAGAATTGCCAGAATTCAAGTAGAGATGGAATGGAGTAGAACCTGCCTAAAGGACTGTCACTATAAGAGGTATAACTTTAAATTGATTAGATATTGGTACTTCTTGAGGAGAAATACCCTACTTCTATGACCAAACCAGCAAAAGAGAAAACTGTTGCTCAGAGACTTTCTCAAAAGCCTCACATTGTATTTCTCAATCAGACAATGGGAACCTTGCCCAGCTGCAAAGATCAGATAAAGTGTGTTAACTTCTTACCACAGCCTTTTGTCCCAGAGAGAGGGGAAAAACGGAAGCCAGAAAACAAAAGTGAAGAATCTCCAGGTGTCTAAACTGTTTAGAAGAGATCATCAAGTACAATATTTTTTACATACTGTTAATTGGAAAAGAAATAGAAGTTTTACTAAATTTTTGAAAGAATTAATATGGCTTAAAAACAAAAACAAAAAGCATAAGCTGTGTCTGCAAGCAAGGCCTTAGGCCTCTGAATGCTTACCAGCAAGAAGCACGATGTGAAAATTACACACCTCCCGAAAGGGCATACCCTCCATAAGTCACTTCAGGTTTGGCCACAAAGGATGCTAGTCAAAGGAAAACTTCAGATGACTCCAGAGTCATGAGACACAATGACCAGGAGAGTCATCCCAGGTAGACAAAATCAGGAGTGAGTTAAGCAAGGGCTTGGATAGTTCAAAGTTTTTACACATCAGAATAGAACTGAGTGCTCCATGTTTTCAATTTTTATTTCTATGAATAAATTATTTTTCTATCCCATCATTGTATATTAGACAGTGGAGATGGGTGGAGAAGATAACTAGTCTCTTAGCCTATAGAATGATGATTATATCACTAAGAAATTCTGAACTTTGAACTATATGCAAGCAATTTATTGGGTGTGAGTGACTCCACTGAGGAACATGAGGTGTTCTATGTGTGCAGAAAAGGATATACAAAAGGACAGACTACTGTCAAAAATCCCCTAATATCTATTCTACTCTTATCCCTTTTAGTAATAATTCACTTACATGTAAGTTGGGCAGAAGGATACCCAGGAAGTTAGTGCATCTACTTGCTTTGTTAGTATTTAGGGTAGTCATATGATTGTAAATGGATGTTATATATGTATACTATTTAGTGGAGTGTCAGGTAGTCATTTAATAAATGTTTGTTAGATGAAAGAATAAACATTGAAAACTATTCTGAATTACAGGGAAAAAAATGCCTAAAATAAAACAAGACTACAAATTAAAATTATGGTAATCTTAGGGGTCTCGAGAGAAACAGAACCAATAATGTGTATTATGTATGTATACATATACATATGAATATATGTATGTATGTCTACTGTATTTTTATGCAAATAATGTGCACTTTCTGCATGTTTGCTGGCCATGACCTCCCCCATGAGATATTTTCATAAACATGCTATGCTAATTTTTTTACAGCAACATATAGGAGAGGATTGGCATGTTGGCACTTGTGAGGGTGTCTCGCGGGGGGGAGGGCACAGCCAGACAACAAATCCAGAAGGAGTGCTTTATTTGAGTAAAAATACAGTATATAAATGTATGTGTTAGTATGTGTTCATCTATATCTATTTATCTATATCTGTGTATCTATTGATATATCCATCCATCTATATAGAGAGATTAATTTTTAAGGAATTGGCTCATAAAATTGTGGGGGCTGAAAAATCTAAAATCTGTAGGTCAGGCAACAGGCCGAAGATTCTGTCAGTCTTGTGTCACAAAATCAGTAGGTCAGGTGATGGGAAGAGAAGAGTAGGAGTTCTGGGAAGATGTCTATTTATAATCTGGAGCCAGAATACACCCTAGAAAAACTCACTTTTTGTTCTTACATCCTTCATCTGATTGGATGAGGCCCACCCACATTTTAGATGGTAATCTGCTTTACTTATGGTTAACTGCTTTAATCACATGTAACTATTTCATAACAGCATCTAAACTAGTGTTTGACCAAACAACTAGGCACCGTGGCCTAGCCAAATTGACATAGATAATTAACCATCACAGTGATATAATGGGAAGAACCACAGTTCCTCATGCAGGATATAGATGACGTTATAAAATTCTAAAATTTCATCAAATCCCCGCAATTAGTTGATAATTTAGATTAGTTCATATAAATTAAGTTGTTCCTGATTTCTAACTTTAACCAATTAGAAGGAAAAGCATTTGATTTGGATTTTCTTTTTCTCTTTACATTTTACAAACTGAGTGCAAATTAGAAACTAGGCATGTTAATAATTAGGTAGTTGATTCAAATTAGATTTTGCTAGTTTGAATTTTTTGTAAGTCTCTTCTATATGTTAGATAAATTCCCTATTGTTACTATTTGAAACTTACCAATATAGTTTTTCATTCCACTTCACATGGCTTATTTAATTGTATTTCTCTGCATTTTAAATTGCAAGATTTACTCAGTGTGTTCTTTCTAAATTTCATAAAAACTGTAGGTACAGATGGTCCATTAATAGCAATAAAAAGGCAATTTAAAATTATGCAAAACCCTTAAGAAAGCAATTAATTCCACAGCTATTTCAATGAAAGTGTCTATGTTTAATATATAATGTGATAAGATCTCCTGCTGATAAAACAAGTTATCCTAAAAGAAGTGTTGTACCATCTGAATTATCTGCTCTGGCAAAAAGGATGGAATACCTAATTGATTTTAAAAAATAATGTCTATAAATAGAATTCACGGACCTTAACTCCTTATATGGTTTGACAGATAGTGACTGTTAAAAACACAAACTTCTAATTCCTGCATCTACGAATTTATGCAGGAATTGATGATACATCTTTTTATTGATATGATAGAATTTTTCAGTTGTATAGACTTATTATGCTCAATAATACTTTTATAGGGATAAAACCAAAAAAAAAAAAAAAAAAAAAAAACCTCAAACGCAGTGCCATTGAGTTGATTGCAACTCATAGCTACCCTACAGGACAGAGCACAACTGCCCCACCTGGCTTCCAAGGAGCAGCTGGTGGATTCAAACTACCAACCTTTTGGCTGGCAGCTGAGCTCTTAGCCATTGCACCACCAGGCGTAGCGGTTGGCAAAACTCTTGGCTGAGTGAGGATATGTAGTGGATATGATAAATTTTGGAACCAAAACATACAGGTTCAAATCTCCTCTCTATTTATTGTTTTTTGTATCTGATTGAGAGCACCACTTGATATTATTTTTTACCTGTAAAATTATAATAATTAATAACAAGTCTTTTAGACAGCTGTAAAGATTATCATAATAGATGTGAAAATACTTCATACATTTTAAAGTTAAAAAATATTAATAATTATTATACTTCTAGATTAGAAAGAGAGAAGGCACAGTGAATTAAAAAATGTGTTTCAAATCAGATGCACCTAACTTCATTTGAGTTAATTTTCTTAGAGGCCTGAGGAATGACATAAAGAAAAGCATTTGTTAGTGGCAGAAAGGAGGAAACATAACAACAAATTTCTAAAGAGATATGGAAAAGATGGATAGAGGAACAAATTGGAGAAAGACTCAGTAAAGGAAGAAAGGAGGAGTATGCTTAAGAGAGATATTTGAGCAAATAAGCAAAGCTTTCTCCGTCTATGCCTTGTCGGAGTATTAACACAGGGGAGGAATGACCATTGTGGGGTAAACAATTCTGACAGACAATTACTCTCCTACAGAAATGAACTCTATTGATAACCTCCAACTGTGAGCTTATCTATATGAGTAAAAGTGACCAAATTATTGGGGCTGAGGGCTAGGGACCATGGTCTTGAGGGACATCTATGTCAATTGGCATAACATAGTTCATAAAGAAAATGTTTTACATCCTACTTCGGTGAATAGTGTCTGGGGTCTTAAAAGCTTGTGAATTGCCATCTAAGATAAAGCTATTGGTCCCATCGTGTTTGGAGCAAAGGAGAATGAAGAAAACCAAGGACACAAGGAAAATATCAGTCCAAAGGACTAACGGACCACATGAACCATAGCCTTTACCAGCCTGAGCCCAGAAGAACTAAATGCGCCCAGCTACCACCACTGACCACTCTGACAGGGATCACAATAGACAGTTTCAGACAGAATGGAAGAAAAATGTAGAACAAAATTCATATTGACAAAGACCAGACTTACTGGTCTGACAGAGACTGAAGGAAACCCTGAGACTATGGCCCCCGGACACCCTGCTAACTCAGAAATGAAACCATTCTCGAAGTATATCTTTCAGCTAAAGATTAGACAGGCCTATAAAGCAAACAATAATACATGTGAAGAATGTGCTTCTTCTTTTAATCAAGTATAGGAGAGCTAATGGGCAACACCTGCCCAAAAGCAAAGATGAGAAGGCAAAAAGAGACAGGAAATCCGAAGAAATGAATTCGGGGAACCTGGGGTATAAAGGGAAAGGGGGAGAGTGCTGACACATTGTGGGGATTGCAAGCAATGTCACAGAGTAATCTGCATACAAATATTTGAATGATAAACTAATTTACGCTATAAACTTTCACCTAAAACACAATAAAATTAAAAAATATAGACACAAAGCAAATCCCATTATTAAAGTAATTAGCAAGTAGATATGGAAATGACATTCTTCAATGAGAATTTATTTTTGAAAATTTAAGTATCAGAGGTACTTCAAGTAAAGAACATAATCAGATTATATTTGATCGACAAAGAAGTAAGTAAGGTACTTCCAAATTTCTGGAACAGCTGTTCTATAATTATGCAGTAATTAATTCTCTCTGTGTGTTTTTCTCAGGATTACTTCCTCATCTTGCTCAGCAATTTTAAAAACACCTTAATTTCCCAGAGGTTATCTTTAGTTTATTATGCACTAGGATACTGAGTTTAGAGCCATTTTCTGTGTTGTTTATTATAATGCTACAGTTGAATTGCATTCCTTGTACAAAATTTATCTGAAATAAAAATAAGTAAATGAATGAATAAATAAGGATAAATTATTTTGTATTCATATCAGAAAAGGAAGAGCAATCTCATTTATGATATGACCATAGAATTTTGATGTGAAGTCAAACTAAAGACAAGTGTTTTTCTTGGGGCCCATATTCTCTTAGTTTATCATTTAAAGCCCTTTGAAAGGTTTCACAGAGATTAATGGACAGCACCCTGGGAGGAACTGGACTGTTTCAGTGCTGCTGAGCTAGGCTGACACAACACTTCATTCTTCAGCATTCTGAGGTACCACATACATATTTTTAGCCTTCATCACCATCCTAAAGAGATGAAAGTTCCTTGAAGTCAGTGGGAGATTCATTTTAAAATGAGTTCTGTAGGAAGCTGAGTAATTTGAGAAACTAGGCTACAGATATTATTTGAATAAGGCAGATAGACACAATGTCACCTTTGTTATTTGAACTCATCTTGGTTTCGCTGGCTCTAAGTGTGTGTGTGAGTATGTCCATGTTTGCACAGACGACATTGTGGGGACTGTGCATTTGAGCCCCTACTTTGCTTCAGCAACTTCAATAGTTACAGGAAGCCTCTCAGCATTTGTTTATGCAATACATGTGTGCACATAACTTTGCATAATCATCAAAACCAGCATCCATCAAGAATAGATTCAGAGTAAACTCCGTGGGCTTACTTATATTTACACCCTCGAAAATTGGTTTATTTATGTTAGTTTATGATATTATACTTCTTGGAGGCAATTAATATATCAAAAGTGGATTCTCAATACTGGATATTAAGAAACTAAATCAAAGCAAACATAAGGAACATCGTGCATTAAGAAGCAATCAGGACATGTTGCCTACCTCATACCACAAATGTTAAGTGATGGCTAAATTAAGGAAAGAGATCAGGATCCCACACACAATCCAATTCTATTGTTGCTGTATTTACAGGCAGAAAAATATAAAGAAAATCTGAACCTTCCCAGTCATTGATATGACATGGGAAAGATGAGAAATGCATTATTTGAGCCTTGCATCCCACCATGGATCTACCTGCTCCTGTAAAAGTGTGTAGTCCTGCCTCTGCATTTCCTTCCTGGAGCCAATTTAGTAATTGCAGTGGAGGCTTCTCCAAAGAGTGAGTTCTGAGGGAATTATAATCAGCTAGGGAGACTCTGAGGGAACAATTCTATAAGAGACATTTTCACAGCTGCTTATAATAAAAACAAAGGTGGTTGTGAAGAAGAAAATGTGTGGATTTCAATCTCTACTAAATAGAAGCCCTGTTGTCACTAAACAGATTAGTCAAACGTAGATCATTTCTTAAATCTAACTCACCTTCTCATTGTTGTGACTAGCTCACTCCAAAGAGGAACAAATCAAACTCAAGCATTCACATACCTATGTTTCAGGGGATTTCCCCAACTAGGCTTCTTGGAGGATTTGAGTCCAAGGAGGACTATTGTCAAGGTTTGAATTATGTCCCCCCAAAAATTTGTATATCAGTTTGGCTGGGCCATGATTCCTGGTACTGTGTGATTTCCCTATGTGTTATAAAACCTGCTCCATGATGTTAATGAGGGAGGATGGGTGGCAGTTGTGTTAGTAAGGCAGGACATGATCTATAAGACTGGATTGCGTCCTGAGGCAATCTTTTGAGATACAAAAGACAGAAGTGAGCAGTGAGGCAGGGAGACCTCATACCATCAAGAAAGCAGTGCTGGGAGCAGAGCGCATCCTTTGGACCAGGGTCCCTGCGCCAAGAAGCTCCTAGTCCGGGGGAACACCGATGAGAAGGCCAAGAGAGAGAAAGCCTTCCCCTGGAGCTGACACCCTGAATTTGGACTTTTAGCCTTCTTTACTGTGAGGAAATAAATTTCTCTTTGTTAAAGCCATCCACTTTTGGTATTTCTGTTGGAGCAGCACTAGGTGACTAAGACAACTATTAAAGGATAGGAGAAAGATACTCTGAAAAGTGTCATTGTGAAGGGCTTTGGAGTTACAGCAGAGGATATGCGCGTGTCACAGAGGCAAGAAATAGAACAACGAGTAGTTCAATATTACTGCCTGGATATGATGAGAAATGATGCTCGAGAGGCAAAATATGTATATTCAAACCCATGCACAGTTTCATGTCTGTGCATATATGTGATTCAGTATGTGTGTGTATATAAGTAAACAGGAGTCCCTGGGTAGTGCAAGATTGGCAGTTTGACCCACCTAGAGGTGTCATGGAAGACAGGCCTGGTGATATGTTTCCAAAAGGTCAAAACCTTGAAAACTCTATGGAGCAGTTCTACTCTGCACACATTGTGTCTCCATGACTCAGAATCTACTCAATGGCAACTAACAACAACATACAAATAAATATACCAAAACCAAAACCAAACCCATTGCCATTGAGTCGATTCCGACTCAGAGCAACTTTATAGCTCTCATAAACTTTTATTTTGCTCATGCTTTCTCTTTCATTCCATCCTCTCCAAGCACAGGAGCTGCATAATTTATTTCTTTCACCTCTTTCATAGCACCATGCATAATGCTTTGCCTGTGTTTGATCTCTATAAAGATGTGTTCACTTGTACTCTAGCAAAGTGTTTCCAAATGGTTCTGATTTCACCTTTAGGGAGAACAACACAGTTGACATACACAGGCACACCATGTTGATAAAGAAAATCCAGTTCTTGGCTGCACCAGTCAGACACATTTACAACTACCAGCAGAATGGCATGACTCCTGTAATAGGCCATGGTCATGGCTGGGTTCCTTGCATCATTATCTCATTTCCTATTCACTAGTCCATCATGTGGAAGATCACCTGACTTGTTTAATAGAAGCAAAATAATATATTTAGGTTAATAAGGAAAGAATTCATCCCAAAGGAAAAGAGAAAAAGATGTAAAAGTTTGATTCGAAGATAGTGATCTAGGCTTGAAGGGGACAGAAATTTATAAATACAGTATGAATACATGATGAGTGTATTCACATCACTACAGTGAATCTAGTTTTCTCTGACAAGGTGCTGTGTACTGGGGCAGTGAAATTGCATGTATCAATGCAATAAAAACGTCTAAGAAAAATTCTGATAATATTCTTGCCATGCCACATATTCCTTTCCCAGGGGCAATTAATTCCCAAAAGACTTTCATTGATTTATTCTTTAACTAAAAGTGGCAGAATAAATAAGATTGTAATGCTAACAGCTCACTCAGAGTTCACCTTAGTGAGAAAACTGTCTTTGTTTAGGAAAACACCTTGATATTTTGCTTCAGATATGTGGGCCCTAAGGGTATGTTCTGGAAAACTCTTGAAAGAAAAAAATAAAAAGATGAGGACAAATTTCTCTGCTCAAAAATTTAACAGGAATTTAAGAGAATGCATGAAATAGGAGATGGCAAAAAGCCAGAACTCACCACCTCCAAAAGAGATGATGATAGAGGAAAAGGTAGAGGTAGACATAGAGATAGAGATAGAAAGAGAGACAGAACAAAGCAACATGGAAGAAATCTAGAGATGTTGGAGCTCTGTGGGAGGTGAGAAATTCCTGGTGGCTGGTGGCCAAAAGACTCTGAACAGGGATACCTAATACTCAGTAGCAAATGACTTTGGCATTATTATTGCTATATTACCCTCTTCCATTGTTCCAAACCTTGGTAAAATCTGCCGCACCTACAAATGCCTTGTGTGGATGTCCTTTTGGAGAAATCAGAGACCAATGGTCCACATTCAGGCCAGCACAGAACAGAGGGTCATGAGTGTCAGGAGGTGACATACTCATGAGAACAAGAGTCCATTGAGAAGAGGACCTCATCTTCATGACCATGTCAGCCACTGCAGCCTTGTTGAGAACTTGCATTTACCATCTAGGAACAGGAATTGTTGCAGTTTTAAGTAAATACTGAAACATGGTGCAGCCTCAGCTTATATTGGGGTTATACTCATATTTGCTGTTCAGGGCCAGATCAGGTATGGGACTGGGTAATTTCTAGTTAGCTCCTTGGAGAACCACAATAAAGAAAAAGTGAGAAGGAGGAGAAAGAATAGGAGAAATGCAAGAACCTGAAGAAAATTAATAGGCAACAGCTGTTACAATTGAACCTGAAGAGGTAAAGGGTGGGGAAAACTGTATCCAAAAAAAAAAAAAAAAGAAAAGAAAAGAATGGGGAACACCTGTAGCTGTCTATGTTCATGATCTGTTTCCTGGGACCATTTTTATTTAATTCAGACCATTTCAAAAGTCATTATAAATTAATCTTAAGTTAAATAGGCATCACTTGTTTGCCAATACGAGAAACATATCTGGCAAAAGGGTCATAACAGCTAAAACTATATTACTCTGATCCTCACAAGCAATCAATCATAAAAACAGACGCAAATTCTAAATCATTCCTAAAGCAGAGTGAATTAGAAATATGATTCAAGTTCTTCTAATATGTTTAGTTATTGACATGATATTGCTTCACCAAACTTTTTAAATTATGGTCACAATCAGATTTTAAATTATCAGGTTGACAATAGGAAACTGAGATAAAGAATTCACATGAAACATGTATATGTGGTATATATCAAGGAATAATTACCATATGTAGCTTTATCCATTATGCCTACCGGTAGCCATTTATGTAAACCACAGTTCTCCAACAAAGCTTCAGTGTCAGATCAGAGAGGATATAGTTCCACTGCATTGAGCATGATCATATCATATTTGGGATATACTCAGACATTTGAAGAACGTTAAAAAAGACTAGTATTAACTGACACAAGCTCTTATAAGTGCAATTAGCATTTATTGATTATGCTATGCTAAGCACTTTTCATGTGCTCTCATAATTATTACAAAATCCCATGAAGTAGTACTCTTTTTATTTACGTCTTAACTGAAGAAACTGGAGAGTCCGGCAAGATGGCGCTCTAGGCAGAAGCACCACGCCATCCCTCTAGAGCAAAGATCTGAAAAACTAAGTCAAGCAGAGAATCAACAATCCTGAAACCCTAGAATATCAAATGAAGAGATAAAGAACTCAGCGGAGCACCAAATGGAGTGAGAATACTGAAAGAGAACGGAGAGCGAGGAGAGATTCATGCAGAGGTCCCCTACCAGCTAATGCAGTGCGGATCCACCATCTTGGACTCCTATCAGAGACCAGCAAACGGGTGTACAAGAAAGCAGCCTCACTGAGCGTCCAGTGGGAAACAAAACAGCTGGTAATTTGCGGTGTGCGCTTTCCCACCCCCCCATCCCTCTTCGCCCCGGCTCGGGTTCCTCTGCTTCCCGTGGTGGCCGTCTCTTGGCCCGGGGAGGGGCGCCAGCTGCTTGGATTCCACGAGCCCGGGTGGGTGGCTCTCTGGGTGTCTTTTGTTGGCTGCTGGTATTGCTGTTTTTTTTTTTTTGTCTCTGCTTCTTTTGATTCCTCGCTTGCCTCTCGCCACCTCCCCCTCCTTTTGCTTAGGTGCCTGGCTCCGAGCGCCATCTTTGCTCTTTCCTACAGGGTTGCAGGGCTCCATTCGAGTGTGCAGCTGCTTCCCGGTCTCACCTGCCCCACTGGTGGGATCCCAGGGCTTTTGTTCGCTTGTTCATTTTGAATTGTTTGTCTGTTTTCTTTTCCTTTTCTTGAGTTGGGAGCCCTTTCTGGCCAGGCGGAGCTGCGTGCCACGGAGACTCCCCTTTGGCTTCCATAGGTATGCAGAGGGATCCCTGAACGCATTTCTTTTTTCTTTGTTTTTTTTTTTTTTTTCTCTATTTTTCTGGGGGGCCTTTCTTGTTCCTTTTTTTTTTTTTCTTTTTTGATTTGTTTTGTTTTGTTTTCCCTCTTTTTCCCTTTTGTCTTCCTTCATCGCTCAATTTCTCATCTCTCTATATCTTCCTTCTCTTTCTGATCCATGAATATCAAGCGATGTATGCCTCTGTGCCTCCTGGCCAGGCTGTGCTGTGAAACCTGAGAGCGACTTCCCCAGGCCTCATAGCTGCATCGGTGGGATCCATGGGAACTTTGTGGTTCTTTAACCTTTCTGATTGTTATTTGTTCATTCTTTTCTTTCTCTTCCCCCTTCTGTTTTTCTCCATTCCATAGTCTCTCATCTCTCGATTCCAACGGCAAGCTCCCTTAGCATTCTGTTTTGTTTGTATGTTTTTTGGCTCCTGTTCCTCTCTCCTCTCTCCCATATCCAGCTTAGCTTCACACATAACCATCTCCCCGCTGCATCCTGCCTACCTGCACTGTGCACTTGACATCACACCACCAAGCTGTGCAGGCACAGCCTATTGGAACCTTCCCAGCACTGAATACAGACCGCCCTGGTGGTTGCGGTGAGTGCCACAAACAACCCATCCCAGTGGCTCCTCTTCAGCTAGACCTACCCTGCTGTATCACATATGAGTGACTGAACCGGCCAGTTGGAGAAGGAGGCAAAAAGTACTGAGCGCACAGACAAGTGAACAAGGGGCACGCAGTCTGCGTGCTCAGACATAACCAAATTTTTTTTTAAAAAGGGACGAAACAAAAAAAATCTACAATCAATAAATGAGAGAAATATCTACTTAATGCCCCGAAAACAGCAAACAATATCAAAACATTTACAAAAACAAGACAGGATGGCTCCAGTAGGAGTCCAAATTAAAACAACAGATAACTCTCCTGTGTAAGAAAATGCACTAGAAGTACCTGATAGGGAATTCAAATCACTAATACTCAGAATTTTCCAAGCACTGAGGCAAAAAGCTGACAAACATGAGGAAAAAATAGACAAATTAATGGAAAACACAGACAAAAAATTGGAAGAATTCAGGAAGACGATGCAGGAACAAAATTCCAAAATAAATTCACAACTAGAAATTATAAAAAACAACAATTAGAAATCCAAAAGATAAACAACAAGATTTCAGAAATGGATGATGTCATAGAAGGGCTGAGAAGCAGATTTGAAACCATGGAAGACAGGATCAGTGGAACTGAAGACAAACACTTGGATACAACTCTGTTTCAGGAGAACTCAGAAAAAAGAACAAAGAACAATGAAAAGACCCTGAGACTTATGTGGGACACAATGAAAAGCAAAAATTTAAGAGTGATTGGCATTCCAGAACAGGGGGAGAAAACAGAAAACACAGAGAGGATCACTGAAGAACTGCTGACAGAAAACTTTCCCAATATCATGATAGATGAAAACCTGGCCATCCAAGAAGCTCAACGAACCCCATATAGAAGAGACCCCAAAAGAAAATCACCAAGGCATATCATATTCAGACTCACCAAAACCAAAGACAAACAAAGAATCCTGAGAGCAGCTTGTGCAAAACAAGAAGTCACATACAGAGGAGAAACAATAAGACTAAGCTCAGATTATTCGGCAGAAACCATGCAGGCAAGAAGGCAATGGGATGACATATATAAAATCTTGAAAGAAAAAAATTTTCAGCCAAGAATAATATATCCTGCAAAACTCTCATTAAAATTTGATGGTGAAATTAGGTCATTTCCGGATAAACAGAAACTAAGGGAACATGTAAAAGTCAAACCAAACTTACAAGAATTATTAAAGGGAGCTCTTCGATCTGAGGACAAACAGCTTCAGCCCTCAAGCCGGACCTAGGACGCAGGACCGTACGAGGCAGATACCAATCTAGGAATGAACTCTCGAGGACTATCCAAAACCAAAAGAAATACAACAGGGAATCAGAGCAGTCAATCGATGGATGACAACAACATCAAAACAATGAAAGAGCGAATAAACGGCATAGGTATAGAATCTTCTAATGGAGAGGAAGGCAAGGCGATACCAAGTTAATGGTAGACTGCATCAAATTTAGAAAGATAAGGGTGAAATTCATGGTAACCACAAAGAAAGTTAACAAACCAACTCATAAAAATAAAGACGAAAAACATAAAGTCTCAACAAAAACAAAACCTACAAAAACAAAAGAAATGAACACAAAAACCACAAACAAAAGTATCTCAGCACAAGAGAGTAAGAAGAACAAAGAAAACTTCAGCACCACAAAAAAAAGCACTACAAAATGACAGCAACAAACTTCCATCTATCAATAATTACACTGAATGTAAATGGACTCAATGCACTCATAAAGAGACGGAGAGTGGCAGAATGGATAAGAAAACAGGATCCATCAATATGCTGTCTACAAGAGACACACCTTAGAAACAAAGATGTGAATTTATTAAAAATCAAAGGTCGGAAAAAAATATATCAAGCTAACAACTACCAAAAAAGAGCAGGAGTGGCAATTCTAATCTCAGATAAAATAGACTTTAAAACAAAATCTACCATAAAAGACAAAGAAGGACACTATATAATGATTAAGGGGACGATCCATCATGAAGACATAACCATAATAAACATCTACGCACCCAAGGACAGGGCTCCAAAATACATAAAACAAACTCCAACACCACTGAAAAGAGAAATTGACAGTTCCACAATAGTAGTAGGAGACTTCAACACACTACTCTCAGTAAAGGACAGAACAACTAAGAAGAAAATCAGCAAAGATACAGAAGACATAAAGGGCACAATCAGCCAACTTGACCTCATAGACATACATAGAACATTGCATCCAACCGCTGCAAAGTACACATTCTTTTCCAATGCACATGGAATGTTCTCCAGAATAGACCACATCTTAGGCCACAGACCAATCCTCAACAAGATCCAAAACGTTGAGATAACTCAAAGTATCTTCTCTGACCACAATGCCATCAAGGTATAAATTAACAATAGTAAGAGCAAGGAAAATAAAAAAATCAATTACATGGAAACTGAATAATACCCTGCTTACACATCAGTGGGTAATAGAAGAAGTAAGAGATGGAATCAAAAAATTCCTAGAATCAAATGAGAATAAAAACACATCATACCAAAACCTTTTGGACACAGCAAAGACGGTCCTCAGAGGACAATTTATAGCAATCAATGCACATATCAAAAAAGAAGAAAGGGACAAAATCAAAACATTAACTACAGAACTCAAGCAAATAGAAAGAGAATGGCAAAAAAAGCCCACAACCACCAGAAGAAAGGAAATAGTAAAGATCAGAGCAGAAATCAATGAAAAAGAGAACAGAAAAACAATAGAAAGAATCAACAAAACCGAAAGTTGGTTCTTTGAAAGAATCAACAAAATCGACAAACCACTGGCCAGACTGACAAAAGAAAAACAGGAGAGAACACAAATAACCCAATAAGAAATGAAATAGGGGACATTACAACAGATCCAGATGAAATAAAAAGGATCACAACAGAATATTATGAAAAACTATACTCCAACAAATTTGAAAACCTAGAGGAAATGGATAAATTTCTAGCCACGCAAAGCCTACCCGAACTACAACAAAGTGATGTTGAAAATCTGAACAGACCCATAACAAGAAAAGAGATTGAAAAGGTAATTTAAAAACTCCCAATCAGAAAAAGCCCTGGCCTAGATGGCTTCACTGGAGAATTCTACAAAACATTTACGGAAGACCTTGTATGAGTACTACTCAAGCTATTTTAGAGCATAGAAGAGGAAGCAACACTTCCAAATTCATTCTATGAAGTCAACATAATGCCGATACCAAAACCAGGCAAAGACATCACAAAAGAAGAAAATTACAGACCAATATCTCTCATGAATATAGATGCAAAAATTCTGAACAAAATTCTAGCTAATGGAATTCAGCATCATATCAAAAAAAATAATACTCCACGACCAAGTAGGATTCATACCAGGTATGCAAGGATGGTTCAACATTAGAAAATCTATCAATGTAATCCACCACATAAATAAAAGGAAAGAAAAGAATCACATGATCATCTCAATTGATGCAAAAATGGCATTTGACAAAGTCCAACACCCATTCCTGATAAAAACTCAATAAAATAGGTATATAAGGGAAATTTCTCAATGTAATAAAGGGCATCTATGGAAAACCAATGGCCAACATCATCATTAATGGAGAGAGGCTGAAAATATTCCCTTGAAAACAGGAACAAGACAAGGATGTCCTTTATCACCACTCCTATTTAACATTGTGCTGGAAGTTGTAGCTAGAGCAATAAGGCAAGAAAAAGAAATAAAGGGCATCCAAATTGGTAATGAAGAAGTTAAACTGTCCCTGTTTGCAGATGATATGATACTATACAGAAAACCCTAAAGACTCCACGAGAAATCTACTGGAACTAATGGAAAGATTCAGCAGAGTAGCAGGATACCAGATAAACATTCAAAAATCAGTTGGATTCCTATACACCAGTAAGGAGAACGATGAAAAGGAAGTCAGGAAAACAATACCATTTTCAATAGCCCCTAAAAAGATAAAATATTTAGAAACAAATCTGACCAGGGATGTAAAAGACCTATCCGAAGAAAACTACAAAACACTACTGCATGAAACCCAAAGGGATCTACATAAATGGAAAAACATACCATGCTCATGGATAGGCAGACTGAACATTGTGAAAATGACAATTCTACCCAAAGCAATTTACAAATACAATGCAATCCCAAACCAAATATCAACAACATTCTTCAAAGAGATGGAAAAACTAATCATTAACTTTATATGGAAAGGGAAGCAGCCCCGAATAAGTAAAGCACTACTGAAGAAGAAGAATAAAGTTGGAGGACTCGCACTACCTGACTTCAGAACCTACTGTACAGCTACAATAGTGGAAAGAGCCTGGTACTGTTACAACGACAGATACATCGATCAGTGGAACAGAATTGAGAACCCGGATGTAAATCCATCCACCTACAGTCACCTGATCTTCGACAAGGGCCCAAAGTCCATCACATGGAGAAAAGACAGGCTTTTTAAAAAATGGTGCTGGCAAAACTGGATATCCAGCTGCAAAAAAATGAAATAGGACCCATACCTCACGCCGTATACAAAAACTACTTCAAAATGGATCAAAGACCTGAATATAAAGCCTAAAACTATAAAGTTCATAGAAGAAAAAATAGGACCAACACTACAGGCCTTAATACATGGCATTAACAGGATACAAACCATAACCATCAATGCACAAAACCCAATAGATAAGCTAGATAATTGGGATCTTCTAAAAATCAAACACATATGCTCTTCAAAAGACTTCACCAAAAGAGTAAAAAGAGAACCTACAGACTGGGAAAAAAATTTTGGACAGTACAATTCAGGCAAATGTCTAATCTCCATAATCTACAAGAAAATCCAACACCTCTACAACAAAAAGACAAATAATGCTATTAAAAAATGGGCAAGGGAAATGAACAGACACTTCACCAAAGAAGACATTCAAATGGCCAATGAGGAAATGCTCGTGATCACTAGCCATTAGAGAAATGCAAATTAAAACCACAATGAGATACCATCTCACCCCGGCATTATTGGCACGAATCAAAAACTCTGGAAATAACAAATGTTGGAGGGGCTGTGGGAAGATCAGAACACTTATGCACTGCTGGAGGGAATGCAAAATGATGCAACTATTTTGGAAAATGATATGGCGCTGCCTCAGAAAGCTAGAAATAGACATACCATTTGATCCAGCAATCCCACTCCTAGGAATATATCCTAGAGAAATAAGAGTCGTCACTGGAATACAGATATGCATACATATGTTCATGGCAGCATTGTTCACAATAGCAAAATGATGGAAACAACCTAGATACCCATCAACAGATGAATGGATAAAGTATGGTACATACATACAATGGAGTACTATGCAACAAGAAAGAACAATGATGAATCTGTGAACCATCTCATGACATGGATGAAACTGGAGGACATTATGTTGAGTGAAATAAATCAATCACAAAATAACAAATATTCTATGAGACCTCTATTTTAAAAACCCATGAGAAAGTTCACACACAAGAGGTAACAATCTTTGTTGGTTACCAGGGATGGGAGGGGTGGGGGGGAAATACTAAATAGGCAATAGATAAGTGGTATCTTGGGTGAAGGTTGAGACAGTACACAATACAGGGGAAACTAGCATAACTTGTACAAGGAAAGGTCATTGAAGCCCCATAGACACATCCAAACTACCTGAGGGACTGAATTGCTGGGCGGAGGGCTGTGGGGACCATGGTCTCGGGTAACATCTAGCTCAATTGGCATGACACAGCTTATAAAGACAATGCTCTACATTCTACGTTGGTTTGCAGTGTCTGGGGTCTTAAAAGCCTGTGAGAGGCCATGTAAGATACTCCACTGGTCTCATCCCTTTGGGAGCAAGGTATGATGAAGAAAATAGGATACAAGGAAAAGATTAGTCCGAAAGACTAAGCTACCAAGACCTCCACCAGACTGAGTCCAGTACAGCTAGATGGTGCCCGGCTACCACCACTGACTGCTCTGACCAGGATCACAACAGAGGGTTCTGGACAGAGCTGGAGAAGGATTTAGAGCATAATTCTAACCCCCGCCCAAAAAAAAGACCAGATTTACTGGCTTAAATGAGACTGGAGAAACCTCAAGAGTATGACCCCCAGACACCCTTTTAGCTTAGTGGTGAAGTTACCTCCGAGGTTCACTGTTTAGTCTGGGAGTGGACAGCCCCATAACACCAAATGAGACTAACAAGGTACAGGAGTCCAGTGACAAGGGCCAGAAGGCAGAAGGGGACAAGGAAACTGGTGATAGGGCACCCAAGGTTGAGTAAGGATATCGTTGATGTGTTGTGAGATTGTTAACCATTGTCATAGAGCAACATTTGTAGTAACTGTTAAATGAGAAACAGTTTTGTTCTGTAAGCCTTCCTCTTAAGTGAGAATAATAGCACAATTGGAAGAGTGTAGTCAATGTCACTGAACTATGCATGTAGAAATTTTGGAAATGGTGTGTCTTTGGCTATGTGTATTTTCACCAAAAAAAAAAGTTTGAGAAATTAGAAGGTTGATATGTTGTGGGGTTGTTAACCAATGTCGTAAAACAACATGTGTACTACTGTTTCATGAGAAACTGTTTGTTCTGTAAGCCTTCACCTGAAGTACAATAAAAAAAAGAAAAAAGTGCTGAGGAAGCTTGCCATTGGAGTGGTGAGACAAGAAACCAAGAAATAGAGAAAAACAAAAAGGAATAAGTAGATAAAAATATGAACAAATAAATAGATAAATAAGTTAGAAAAAAAATGTCTCCAGGGATCCCACCAGTATGGCTGTGCAGACTGGGGAGCAGCTCCCGAGCTGTGCGGTATAGCCCAGCTATAAGGGGTGGAGATGATACACAGCACCAGTTATTCAGGAGACAGTAAAAGAAGGTATATAGACAGAGAGGAGTAACTGAGAAATGAAGAAAAAGAAAAAAAAGAAAGCCCCCAGGGACCTCACTAGTGTGGCTGTGTGGACATGGGAAATGGACCAGGGAAGCAGTTCCCCAGCTACGAAGCACTTCACAGCCTGTCAAGAAGAAGCAAAGATGATACATGGAATCAGATGTTCAAGAGAAAGGAGGAGGAGGAGGTGAGAGACAAGGAAGAAACTAAAAGAGACCAAAAAAAGCAATACCAGCAACAAAGAAATGGCACTGAAGAAGCCAGCCAGTGTGCACAGGGTAAATCCACATGGCACAGAACCAGCAGTTCCTGTGCCATGGTCGTGGCCCACTGGGAAGCGTTGGATCACCCCACTGGGAAGGAGCAAATTGGCCCTCCAGGAAGCCGGGAACACACCTGCTGGGAAGCAGCGAATCAGCCTGCCAGGAAGCCAGGAATGCACCCACTGTTAAGCAGCAGATCAGCCAGCCAGGAAGTGGAAAAGGTCGATCAGGGAGATGTAAGGTGGGGGATGGGAAATTATGTCTCGCTGGTTACTGGTTGCTCTGTCTCCTGCTGGGAGCTCCATGAATCTGCTTTCCTGTACCCCCTGTTCGCCTGTCTCTGACAGGATTTCAAGATGGTGGATTCGTGCTGTGTTAGCTGAAATGGGACCTCCACTCCTAACTCTCCTCGCGATCTGTTCTCTGTCAGTTTCTTATACTATTCAGTGCTTAGTTGAGTTCTTTATCTCTTCATCTGATGCTTAGGGTTCCAGAATTGACATTTGTGTCTGTTTTAGTTAGCTTTTCAGGTCTTTGCTGTAGAGGGACTGCATGGTGCTTCTGTCTATAGCGCCATGTTGGCTTCACCTGACACCTATATGTTTTTATGTTTGAGATTTTTTTCTTTTGTTTTCACCCTTTTGAGTTTAGAAGGAGCCCTGGTGGTGCAGTGGTTAAGCACTCGGCTGATAACTGAAAGATCATTGATTCAAACCTAGTAGCCACTTTGTGGGAGAAAGATGTGGCAGTCTGCTTCTGAAAAGATTTATAGCCTTGGATACCCTATGGGATATTTATATTCTGTCCTATAGGGTTAGTGTAAGTCAGAATCAACTCAATGGCAATGGGTGGGTGGTGGGTTTGAGTGTAATAAACAGGAAGAAACATTGACCAACCCTCTGTTTGGATTGAATCATGTCCCCCAGAAATGTATGTCAACTTGGCTAGGCTGTTTCCCAGTATTGTGTGATTGTCTACCATTTTATCATCTGGTGTGACTTTCCTATGTATGTAAACCCTACCTCTAGGATGTTAATGAGTTTGGATTAGTGGCAGTTATGTTAATGAGGCAGGACTCAATCTACAAGATTAGGTTGTGTCTTAAGTCAATTTCTTTTGAGATATAAAAGTGAGAGTCAAGCAGAGAGCCATGAGGATTTCATACCACCAAGAAAGCAGTGCCAGGAGCAGAGTACATCCTTTGGACCCAGGGTTCCTGCATGGAGAAACTCCCAGAGCAAGGGAAGATTGATGACAAGAACCTTCCTCCAGGGCTGACAGAGAGAGAAAGCCTTCCCCTGGAGCTGGCACCTTGAATTCGGACTTCTAGCCTACTAGACTCTGAGACATTAAACTTCCGTTTATTGAAGCCACTTTAACTGTTAAACAGTTTGTTAAATAGTTCATTAAACAGTTTGTTAACTGTTTGTCAGATACCACTTGTGATATTTCTGTTATAGCAGCACTAGATAATTATGACAGAATTTGCTACCAGGAGTGGGGTGCTTCTCTGACAGATACCCAAAATGTGGAAGCTGTTTTGAAGCTGTGGATAAATGGAGGCTAGAAGAGTTTTAAAGTGCCTAATAGTAAAAGTCTAGATTGCCTTGAAGAGATTGTTGGTGGAATTATGGATGTCAAAGATAATTCTGGTGAGGACTCAGAAGGACATGAGGAGAGGTGTTAGACTGGAGACAGTGCAGATGGCGGGAAGTAGAAGCAGAGAAACGGCAGCAGCAGAGAAGAGGCAGCAGAAAAACCAACAGACTAGCATGAGACAGTGTTAGAGTAGACCCACAGAGTGAGAAAGCTGAGTGCCCTTGCACAGGAGGCTTTCTGGCAGAGTGGGGTGCCTCCAGGCACTTATTGGTGGAGCTAAAGAGATTTGGAACACTTTCCCCAGCAGGGCAGATGTGGGCAGTGAGGCCCAAGGGGCAGACAGGTCAAGGAAACAGGAAATAGAAGCTGAAGAGACAAAGAACACAGGAAGCAGAGCCGCCTCAGTTTCAAAGGCCACATCCTCTGGGGTCTCAGAGGGTGGAGCTGCCACTCAGATGGACTAGGAGAATGGGGCTGCCCAAAGCTGAGGGAGCAGAGTTGCCATTCCAGTGGGCCTGGAAGATGGAGCTAAAGTTCAGGGCCAAGGGATCTCCACTCAGATTCCAGACAGTGTAGCCAACACCTAGAGTCTGGAGGGCAGGGCCATTGCCTAAACGGTCTCAGAGAACAGAGGATTATTTTTAAGCCTTGAGGGCTAGTGTAATGTTTTCTGCTGACTTGCTTGGTGCCAGGCTATTTAGCATTACAGATACATTTAATTCTAATATTATAAAGACCAGGAAATTATCAGATGAGTTATGGAAGCCTGAACTGAAAATGTGATACATTAAATGACTATTTGGCCTGGTGTTATATAGGCTTATGTTTCTAATTTTTAACAAATAAATTTTTTTTTAATTATTCTAGTTGGCTTCTCTATGCCTTTACATTTTTAGATTGCTTATTTAGATATGTAGCTATTTATCTAAAATCTTAATATTTATTCATTACTGTATTTATTCCTTTAACAAATGTTTATTAAATGCCTCCTATGTCCCTGTCAACATGTCAAGTGTGGGGAAATATAACAGTGAACAAGAAAGGCATGGTTCATGTCATCTGGGAAATTTCTATTTAGTTAGAAATACAGAGGAGGGAACGAAAATTAACATACAATGTTGTAAGAATTACAATAGAAGAACTATATGGTGCTGTCGAAACTCAGAGAAAAAGAATATAACCCCAGCATGAGATATCCAAGAAAGCAGTGTCCAAGGCAAGTGCTAAAGGATGAATAAGAGCCAAGCAAAGAAGAGAAGATATTAGAGGCAATAAAAAAGAAGTATACAAGTAAACACTCCAAGGCAAGGGAAAGCAAAGCACATTTTACAAGTTGGCAAAGAAGGAAAGCAGTTTGTCCAAAGATGCAATGAGAAGGATATCTAAAGGCTAAATTACAAAGGGCCTATCTACCTTATTAAGAAGCCTCCTCTTTACCTGAAGAACAATGGGGAATTCCTAGTGGGTTTTGAGCAGGGATCTATATTTTAAATAATTGGGGTGTAGAAAATGGTTTGGAGGAGAGGCAGAAAGAAAATTTAGAGGCAGGGAGTTCTGTTAATAATCAGTTTCAGGATCTAGATGAGGAATCTACCCTAGGGCACTGAGTGGGCACACAGAATGCTGGATGGATTAGGTTATTTACAATGCATAAATCATAGAATGTATTGATTAATTAGACATGAGGGGCAATAGAGGTAGAAAAATCAGATTTCAGGCTTGAGCAACTGCACAAATAGTGGAGCCCTTTCCAAAGACAGTGAACACTAGAAGAGAAACATTTGTTCTGGATTAGAGGATTAATTTGTTTTTGAGCCTGAGGACTTCCAAGGTGAAATGTCTAGTATGCATTTGATTATAGAGGTCTGGCTTTCAGGGAGAGATTTGGCCCCTAGAAGTGGAAAACACTCAGTTTTCCAGATGTTTTCTTCTGACAATAATTTAATTATTTTAAAATTAGCATTATAGAGTCCAAGTATGTATATAGTCCAATGAACATTTTCTCTTCCTGATAAAAGAGGAGTTGATGAAAGATTATTAAATCATGTCTATTCAAAAACCTCATAACTGAACTGATAAACATTTTATCATGATAAAAATGGAGAAAAAATTTAAATTGTCAATGTTTACTTCTACTTGGATCAGCAATCAACATACATAGAAGCAGCAGTCAATAAATCAAATGATGTATTGCATTGGACAAATTCTGCAGCAAAAGACCTCTTAAAGTTTTAAAGATCAAAGATGTTCACTTTGATGACTAAGGTACATCTGACCTGAGCCGTGGTCTTTTCAATTACCTTACATGCATGTGGAGGCTGGACAGATAAAAAGGAATACAGAAGAATTGATGCATTCCAATCGTATTGTTGATGAAGAATATTGACTTATACCCCCGAATGCCAGAAAAAACAAACAAATCAGTCTTAGAAGAAATACAACCTGAATGTTCCTTAGAACCGAGGATGGTGAAATTTCAACTCGCTTACTTTGGACACATCACCAGAAAAGACTAATTGCTAGAAAAGGACATCCTATTTTGTAAATTAGAGGGTCAGTGAAAATGAGGGAAACTCTCAGTGAGATGGATTGACACAATAGCCACAACAGTGGACTCAAACATACCCGTGATCTTGAAGATGGCACTGGACCGGGTATTTGTTTCGTTTTCTTATAAATAAGGACGCCATGATTGGGAGCCGATTTAGTGACAGCAAACAACAACAACAATGCAAAGCCCGAGGACCTCACATAGAAATGTAGCCACCGCAAGAGAAGATTTCTAGCTGACAAGAGTTTTATAGTTTACCTAGCCATTTTCTTATCCATTGTGTTTTTCTCAGAACGAAAATATGTATGGATAATTTCAAACTAATACTAAAAGAGAAAAATTTGATTTTTTTTTTTTAATTCTTAAAAATGATTGGTTTGAGTTTTAAATGATGGCTGAATTACCTGTTTGAGCAAGTTGATTTTCAGTTGGGAAAAATTTGTATTCATCGTTAATCACCTAATATTGGACTCAATTTGGAATAGTATTACAGAAAATGCAGATGGAAGACTATGCTACCTGAAAGGCATGAGGTGTGTGTGTGTGTGTGTGTGTGTGTGTGTGTGTGTGTACTTAATAACTAAAGCTTTACTTTAATCAGGCTGATAGTTTATTTTTTCTAATCATATGCAAAGGCAAACTGCAGGTGAAAAAAAATTGGGCTGACAAGTGTACTTCTACAGCATGAAGGTGCTTTTCATTAATGAAGAAGATAAAGAAGTTAGTTGTTTTTGAAAAGATTTATTCCAAAAAATGACCAAGCATGCCATCTAAGTAGAGGTAAAATGAGAAGTTTCTGGGATGATTTAGAGAAGTGAGAAGAGAATTCACACATGCAGGGGCGGATTATCCAATCGGCAGGATAAGCACTGTGCTTACCTTGCTTACCATATCATCTGAAGAGAACGACTTCACATTTTTTCACTACATCAAAAATTCTGCTTCTAGGTATGGCTGTCATTTGTCTCTCTCCCAACCCCACAGCACCTTCACACAGAATCAAAGCCTCTCTTTTCAAATTTACAATCCCTGACAGGGATAGATTACCCAGTAAGCAAGGTAAGCATGGGCTTACTTGTGCTTAATTACTACTCCGAAGTGACCTATTTCACATGGGTTACCCCACAGTTTCACCATGTGAGAGGTCACTACAGATTAGTAAATAAGCACAAGTAAGCTTGTGCTTACCTTGTTTACTAGGTAATCCACCCTGGCACACATGTTCATGGTTAGAAGTCAAAGTGTTATCTGAGAGAGTCTTGGCCAGCCAAGTCCCATAGCTGTTTGAATGCCTTTGCTAAATTTTAAAGCTTTTGAAAAAAAAAAAAAAAAAGAAATGACATATTTTGGATTAGCATATGTAGAAAGTTAGACATATAGCTTTTGATTTTAATTCCTGGAAGACTTTAATTCCACTTTCATGCAGTTATCAGTATCATTGGATCTCGTCTATCAGTCAGCACCCTGGGAAACTGTAAAGGTGGCATTTAGGAAATTAAGTTCCTTCTGTCAAAACCTATCTTATCTGACTTGGCTGGCACAACAAATATAAGAACTGAGAAGTCTTTCTAGCAAATGATTACTCATGATTCTCTCCTTGAAAATTCACATAAAGTAAATTTAGAGGATTTTTTTTTTTTTTTAGGTAACAGCAATTTAAATAATGGATTGTTTACAGTTATAGAAATATTTATAATCATGGATTTGAGAAAAACAAAAACAAGATAAAAGTGGAGAATATAAAAGATGAAAGAGATTAAGAGAGCAGTGATGTCAGTGAAATGAAATGATTTTATGAGGCATGCATTCCTTCAGACTTGGCTTACCATCACCAGTATACCAGTTGCCATCAAGTTTATTCTTACTCATGGCAATCCCATATGTGTCAGGGTAGAATAGTGCTCCATAAGGTTTTCAATAGCTGATTTTTTGGAAGTAGATCATCAGGACTTTCTTTCCAGGTGCCTCTGGGTGGACTCAAACCACTGACGGTTTGATTCGCAGCTAAGCATGTTAATGGTTTGCACCACCCAGGGACTTCAAGACTTGGTTTACCTTTCTGAAAAAATATAAGGTATGCTCCAGAAAATGTCATAACCCTTTCATGAACTGTAAGCCAAGTGATTAGGGCCCTCAAATACTGTACTGAAGACTGTATGGGACTCATGGAATGCATAAAACTCATGTTCATGATAAGAAATACATATAATTTTGCACACACCAAATGTGTAGTTGTAGGCAAATTATTCAACTTCTCTGAATCTACTTTCTTATCTTAAAAATGGAAATAATAGAAATAATAGTGTCAGAATAACAGTATTTGTCAGTATTATGTTGCATCATTTGGTCTATACTCAAACTGGGTCAATGAGCTATGTGCCTGGCACTACTTGAAACCATCAAATAAATATGGCACTTTACTCAATGGTGAATAGTTTAAAAGATGTTTCAAGTATGTATATTTGGAATAAAATGCAAGATAAAACCTGAAACTACAAAGATATTTTAGGCTTGCAGTGGTCTCTATAGGCTGATTGTAGCCCTTTCCCAAAACTCTAGGAATGTATATTAATTATTCTCATTTATCAAGGTATTTTCAGAAGGAAACAATGAAAAGTAATATTTTATGTGTAAATGTTTGATACACAGTAGACCTTTCAAAAACTTTTTTTAATAGTAATAAAACTGGGAGTTATTGGATATATACATTTATAGTATAGTAAGTACACACAGTAAGTATACTGATTGTGAATATATCTTATTACACCTTCATAACCATCCCATGATGTAGGTGCAATTATCGTCACTACTTATTAGATAAGAAAACTGAGGAAAATTATAAAATAAAATGTCTAAGTCCTGCAAATTAATGAACAGGAAAGCCAGGAGTCAAATCTAGTCCATTTGGCTCTTAAATTTATGTGCTTAGCAACAACTTAGTACTAAAATGTGCTATCAGGTGTACACAAAACCCCTAGAAATCAGGGATTCATAAAATGGCCAGGAAAACCTGCAGGAACTAAGTAAGTCTAGAAACTGCAACACAATGACATTCATAATCCAGAAATTGTCTGGTTAGAATGACACTGCAAGCAACAGAGTCACTGCTAGATAGACCTCACTTTTGTTTCACTCAAGGCCACTTTTGGGTCTATTTCAAAGTTTTCTTTACATTTCTGTACCATACATTCCATGCATAGCATGATTGGAAGACATAAGTGATTGTCTGGGTCTGGGTTACATGTCTGAATCCTGGATTTCAAGATACAGAATGGAGTTTTCATCATTTTGAATTCAGTAAGCTGACTTTTACCTTCAGTTGAATTTTACCTTCCATTGAGTTGTGTAATTTGGATTCCTCCAAACTAGGAAGGGGCATTGGATGCTGAGGAGATAAAAAAAAAAAAAAAATCCCCCAATAAATTGTTTCTACCTAACATAATAAAAATACTCTTTTTATAGCTAAATAAATACCTATTTATCCCCCAGAAGTAGA
The DNA here is from genome assembly GCA_030035585.1 of Dugong dugon. Lineage (NCBI taxonomy): Eukaryota > Metazoa > Chordata > Mammalia > Sirenia > Dugongidae > Dugong > Dugong dugon. Next base: position 52,896,231 of record CM057465.1, read on the forward strand.
TAAGTCTTCAAATCACTGTCACCATATAATGTCCATTTGTCCCTTAGTTCTGCCATGTATTCTATCAATATTCTACAACCTCTAGACCTCACTGTCCAATATGGCACCCACTAACTACATAAGACTACTTCAAATGGGGTTATTAGGAATTGAGATGAGCTGTAAGTGTAAACTATAGATTTTGAAAACACAGATGTTGAAATGTTATTATTTAAAGTGTATTTAATTAATAAAAATATATTATTAAATGTAATTCCCCCTGTTGCTTTTTACTTTTTTAATATGACTTCCTGAAATTTTTAAAATATTATATGTGGTACATTTGAAATTTGTATTAGACAGTGCTTTTCAAGACTAAATAGGAAAGGTAAGCACTAACATAAACACATCCTACACATATTTGGGGAGGCAGTCAGGAAAATATGGAAATATAGATATATATACACACACATACACACACACCAATTTCCATGATGGATTCAATCATATTCCCACAGTGAATGACTGTATGTGTTAGATAAAATGCATAAAATAGCTGGCTAAAGGCATCAATGAAAAACTAAAGATGCAGGGACTTGAAAAGACAAGATCTCAGAAAGAAGGAAAATACATTCAAGTGAATCCAATATTCTGCTGGCAATTTTCTCTCAAGGAAATTGCTAACTACTAAGTTGCAAATAAAGGAGATTTGGTGGCACAGTAGTTAAAGCACTTGGCTGCTAACCAAAAGGTCGGGTTTCAAACTCACCAGCCACTCCACAGGAGAAAGATGTGGCAGTCTGCTTCCATAAAGATTTACAGCCTTGAAAACTCTACAGGGCAGTTCTACTCTGTCCTATAGGGTAACTTTGAGTCAAAATCGACTCAAGGGCAGTGGGCTTGGTTTTGAAGTTATAAAGTGCAGAGTGAGACAATGAGAAAAAATCAGAAAGCAGCTGCTAAAAGGCTAAAAAGAGAAGTAAATAGAGATTTTTATTATTATTACCAGGGGTGGGTTATCCAGTAAACAAGGTATGCATGGGCTTACAACAAGCAAGGTATGTATGGGTTTACTTGTATTCACTTACTAATCTGTAGTGCACAGTTTCAAAACGGTTTCACCACATCTTTGATGAGGAAAAAAAATGAAATCGTGCACTACAAATAAGAATGTAAGCACAAGTAAGCCCCATGCATACCTTGCTTATTGGGTAATCCATCCCTAATTATTACTGCCTACTGATGCTGAAGAGACAAACATTTGAGCTCAGAGGTCATCAAGGAGAAAAGGATCTAGTAAAAAATAATTATGCATACAGATGAAACTCTGTATACCCTAGGAGAAGGGCAAAAGGATACTAGACAAGCCTCAACAAGATTGGTGTGATTTACTTAATATCTATCTGCTTACCCATTGCCGTGTAGTCAATTCTGACTCATAGCAACCCTATAGGACAGAGTAGAACTGCTCCATAGGGATTCCAAGGCTATAATGTTTACAGAAGGAGATTGCTACATCTTTCTCCCTCAGGGTGATTGACGGGTTTGAACTGCCTGTTATGTGGCATCTAAGCAGCTGAGCACTTAACTGTTGCACCACCAGGACTCCTTACCCATCTTCTTACCAGACACAAATTAAATCCTCTATGATGGATTATATTTTTAATACAGTGTCCAGAATTTAATAAAAAATAAATGTCTGGACTTAATCAGGAAACAAAACAAATGACTGAAAACCAAGAGAAAAATAAAACAAATAGGAGAAAACATTTAACAGGTAATCCAAATATTGGTATTAGTAGATCTAGAGTTAAAAAACAAACAAAAAAAACCAAAAAAACAAAAAAACTATGATCATTATAATCCAGGAAATGTTTCAACAGAGGAGAACTTCAACAAAGAACTAAAATATATTTTTAAAAAGTATCAAAAGTAAATCATAGTATTGAGAAATAAAATTAATAATTCAGTAATGGTTATAACAGCAGATTAAACACAGCAAAAGAGAAGATTAGTAAACTAAAAGACAAGTCAGCAGAAAATGTACATATTTTGAGATAGAGAGACATGAGTAGTAAAAATAAACAAGAACCCAAGTGAGATACAGGGACAATGACAAGTGTTTAATATAATTTGGTAAGGAGTTTGAGGAGGACAAACAAACCTGTTGCCATCAAGTCATTTCTGACTCAGCAACCCTATGAGACAGAGTAGAACTGCCCCATAGAATTTCCAAGGAGCTGGTGGTGAATTCAAGCTGCTAACTTTTTGGTTAGCAGCCGAGCTCTTAACCACTGTGCCACCAGGGCTCCTTGAGGAGGACAATGATGATGCGAAAGCAATATAAGAAGAAACAATAGCTAAAAATTTTCCAAAATGAGTGAAAAACATTAAGTCATAGTTTCAAAAAGTTCTGTAAATCCTGAGCATGATTAATACAAAGAATACCACACCTATGCATATCATAGTAAAGCTCTCAGAAACTAAAGACAAATAGTGAATCTTAACAACAGCCACAGGAATGAAGTAAAAAATCATTGACACAGATACAGTTGAGCAAGTGAAGCCAGACACAAAAGAGTTTTGTTTAAGTTTCTTTTAAAGTTCAAAAGTATGCAAAACTAAGGTGACTGAAATCTTAACCACAGTTAAAATTGTCAGAGTGCAATTACTGGCCCAGGAGAGACTTCTGGGGTGCTGACCTGCTGGTGGTTACACAAGTGTGTTTAATTTTTTTAAATTACATCAAGCTGCACATCTAAAATATGTACATTTTGCTATCTGTATGTCATGTGTACTTCCTTCAAGACTTATTTCTTCATTTTTTTCTGGCAGTCTGTGGTGTATTTAATATTCTTTGCCAACACCACAATTTGAATGTGTCAATTCTTCTTTGGTCTTCCTTTTTCATTTTCCCATGATATGGAAACCCTAAAATTATATGAGGTGGTTGACCAGAGTAAAGACACTAAGGTAGTGTCTAGGCCTCGAATCCATTTTGTGTAGAAAATTCGTGGAACAAGAAAACTGAGCTGGTTAATAATTATAGACGGTAAGGGCAGTTCTGCCTGTTATCTGGTATCTAAGGAAATGTTTTCTTTGTAACCAAGTCAAGAACGAATGTTGTCAGTTTGTTCCCAAGGAGCCTTTATGTAACTTCTGTGTTTCCAGCAATGAATATCTGTCACAAGTCCTGTAAAAGCCCCCTCCTGCAAACTCCGTATACTCACTAAGCAGTAACTAATCAACAAAGCACATATCAAGTGGTAGCTAGTCAACAAAAACTCTTTAAACCAATCATTATAAAGATCCCACATTTATTATTCTGTCTTTGACAATGATGTATCAGTGAATAACCAATCAGAATTTTTCTTAATATTACTTCCTTCCATGATTGTGTATTAGAGACTCCATGATTGCAATTCAGTGGATCTGTTGCTCTTTGTGCTCAGTGCATGCTGACTGTTCCCTCATTTGAATGCTTTTCTTTGTCTTGGATTAATAAAAATCTCTTTTGATTGAATTTCAGTCTGAGGTCTTTTTCCCCTACCACACCACCTTTTGCATGCATACGAAGTAATTGAAAATACCATAGTATCAAAGTCACATCAAAGTGAAATGGAGATAATACAGCCAGAATGCTCCCTAGAAATGAAGATAGCAAGACTTCCTCTCACTTACTTTGGATACATCATCAAGAGGGACCAATTGCTGGAGAAGGACATCATACCTGGTAAAGTAGGAAAGCAAGAAAACATTGCCATTGAATAGATTCTGACTCATAGAAAACCTGTAGGACAGAGTAGAACTCCATAGGGTTTCCAAGGCTGTAATCTTTATGGAAGCACATTGCTACATCTTTCTTCTGCAGAGCCTCTGGTGGGTTCAAACCGCCAACCTTTTGGTTAGCAGCTGAGCGCTTAACTACTGTGCCACCAGGACTCCTTTTGGTAGAGGATCAATGAAAAAGAGGGAGACTCTGTATGAAATGGATTGACACAGGCTACAACAATGGGCTCAATCATATATAAGGATGGCACAGGATTGGACAATGTTTCGTTCTGTTATTCAATAAGTTCGCTGGGACTCAGAGCCAACTTGAAGGCATCTAACAATAAAAATATCATGTGTTATACTTGATAAAAATCTTTTTTTTTTTTTCAAAATAATGGAATGTGGATAAGGACTCAATTCTTTGTTCCCAGAACCTAACATAAGACCGTTAAACAGTATTTATAACTTGAAGTTTCCAGTTCTTTTTCTTCACCCACCTTCCTTCAATCACTAACATGGTACCCCAAACCTCCTTTCCTGCTGGTTTTATGTTTCAAAATTCTTCCTTGGTAGTAGAAGAAGACACCTTATGGTATACCCTTTATTTTGTTTGTAATCCCTGGCTTTTTTGGGAAGTAATTATCTTATTTTCCCTGTATTGCTAGAGATGATTAGCTACACGAATTGCTGAAATGATTGGCTTATAAATTCTCAGGTTAAAATTAAATAGGACTATTACTGGGTCACCTTGGTACTAAATTCTTTTAATCAAGTCACAGAGACTAGAAGAAATAATGTTTTAAATAAAATATTTATAATTAATGTTGCAATTGTAAAAGGGAAACACCCATCTAACTCTGGTTCTTGGAGCTGTATACTCTGCATATAAGATGCTGTTTATGCTACCAACAAAAATGACAACTAACATTTATTAGAGCTTACTATATATCAGGCACCATTTTAAGCAGATTACCTGCATTAATTTATTTATACTTCTGAATATCCTAATTAGCTACTTTCCTACTGAGAATAGGAAAACTGAGAAACAGGATGAGCAATTTCCCTAAGTCACAGAGCTAAAAGAAAAAGAATAGTGATTTGAACTAAAGCATTACTCCAGAGTCTAAACCTTTTTAAAACAGTTTTAATGAGATACAATTAACATGATTTGCATTCAAAGTGTACAGTTTGATAAGTTAAGCATATACATTACCAATAAAACCACTACCCCAATTAGATGATAAACACATCTATCACCTCCAATAGTTTTCTCATATGTCTTTGTAATCCCTCCTTAACACCCTTCTTAAACCCCTAATCCACAGGCAACTAATGATCTACTATCTATCACAACAGGTAAGTTTGCATTTTACTGAGTTTTATATAAATGGTGGCACAGAATAGGTAATCTTTTTATCTGACTCCTTTCATTCATTAATCATTCATGCTGTGTGTACTCCTAGTGTATTTCTTTTTATTGTTTGGTTTTTCCAAAAAAAAAAAAAAATCTTTGAAGAGTATTTGTATACAAATCTCTCTCTCTCTCTCTCTTTTTTTTGAGATATACTTTCATTTCTCTTGGGTAAATAGTGGAATGGTGAGGTCACAGGGTAGGTGTAAGTTTATTTTTTAAGAAACTTCCAAACTGTCTTCTAAGGTGATTATACCATTTTATATTCCTACCAGCAATGTATAATAATTTCAGATGTTCCACATTCATTCTTGAAATGATTGGAGTTTTAAATTTTAGACATTATAATAGGTATATGCATGAATATATGAATCAGTAACATGTTCCTTTTTTTGACTTACTAATATTCCAATGTATACCATTTTTGCTGATTTACTCATCAGTATATGAACATACGGGTAGTTCACACTTTTTGACTATTATGAATAATGCTGCTATGAGCATTCATGTATAAATTTTTGCATGGAAATAAGTTTTTGTTTCACTTGGATCTAGACCTAGGAGTGGAATTAATAGATCATACGGTAATTCTATATTTTAAAAAATTTAGAAACTACCAAACTGTTTTCCAAAATGACTGCAATATTTTACATTCCCATCAGTAGTGAATAAGGGTTCCAGTTTGCTCCACATTCTTGCAAACACTTGTTATTGTCTGTCTTTTTTATTATACCCATCCTAGTGTTTGTTAAGAAATTTTGGTTGTTTGGGTCTTTCTAGGGGCCCTGAAGGCACAGTGGTCAAGAGCTTGGCTGATAACCAAAAGGTCAGCAGTTCAAATCCACCAACCCCTCCTTGGAAACCCTGTGGGACAGTTCTACTCTACCCTATATGGTCGCTATGAGTCAGAATTGACTAGACGGCAATGGGTTGGGGTTTGGTTTTGGTTGGATCTTTATAGGATTTTTTCCATTTCATCTAGGTTACCTAATTTATTATGTAAATTGTTTATAGTATTCAATTATTATCCTTTTTATTTATGTAAGTGTCTTAGTCATCTAGTGCTGCTATAACAGAAATACCACAGTGGATGGCTTTAACAAAGAGAAGTTTATTTCTTCACAGTAAAGTAGGCTGAAAGTCCAAATTCAGGGCATCAGCTCCAGGAGAAGGCTTTCTCTCTCTGTTGGCCTTCTTCTCATCAGTGTTCCCCTGGACTAGGAGCTTCTCTGCACAGGGACCCCAGGTCCAAAGGAGGCACTGTTCTCCTGGCACTGCTTTCTTGGTGGTATGAGGTCCCCCTGTCTCTGCTCACTTCTCTCTTTTATATCTCAAGCGATTGCCTCAGGACACAATCCACTCTTATAAATTGAGTCCTGCCTTACTAGCATAGCTGCCACCCATCCTCCCTCATTAACATCATAGAGGCAGGATTTATTCCATATAGGAAAATCACACAATACTAGGAATCATGGCCCAGCCAAATTGATCCACACATTTTTTGGGGGACAAAATTCAATCTATAACAGTAAGGTTAGTAGAAATTTCTACTCTTTCATTCCTGATTTTAGTAATTTGAGTCTTCTCTCCTTCACTATCTCCCTCCTTCTGTCTCTCCCTATCTCTGTATCTTTCTCTTTCTTTGTCAGTGTAGCTAAAGTTCATCAATTTTGTTGATCTTTTCAAGGAGCTAACTTTTGGCTTCATTGATGTACTCTATTGTTTTTCTCATCACAGTAGAGTTGACTGTAATGATGTGAATGGAGTAAAGCTTTTGGGACCTTCATTTGCTGAGGTGGCATGACTTAAAATGAGAAGAAAGAGCTGCAAAAATCCATTAATAATCAGAATGTGGGGCGTAAGAAGTATGAATATAGGAAAATTAGAAATCATCAAAAGGAAATGGAACACATAAAGATCGATATTTTAATGTTAGAGAGCTGAAGTGGACTGGTATTGGCCGTTTTCAATCAGACAATCACATGGTCCACTATGCCAAGAATGACAAACTGAAGAGGAATGGCATTGCATTTGTTGTCAAAAAGAATATTTCAAGATCTATCCTGAAATACAGCACTGTCAGTGATAGGATAATATCCATATGGCTACAAGGAAGACCAGTTAATATGACTATATAATTCAAATTTATGTACCAACTACTAATGCCAAACATGAAGAAATTGAAGATTTTTACCAATTTATGAAGTCTGAAATCTATCAAACATACAATCAAGATGCATTGATAACCACTAATGATTGGAATGCAAAAGTTGAAAACAAGGAAGGATTGGTAGTTGGAAAATATGGCCTTGGTGATAGAAATGACATTGGAGATCGCATGGTAGAATTTTCTAACATCAACAACTTCTTCACTGAACATACTATTTTTCAACAACATGAATGGCAACTCTACACATGAACCTCACCAGATGGAAAACACAGGAATCAAATCGACTACATCTGTGGAAAGAGACATTGGAAAACTCAATATCATCAGGCAGAACAAGGCCAGGGGCTGACTGTGAAACATACTATCAATTGCTCAAATCCAAGTTCAAGCTGAAGCTGAAGAAAATTAAAACAAGTCCATGAGAACCAAAGAACGAACTTGAGTATATCCCACATGAATTTGGAGAACATCTCAAGAATAGATTTGATGCATTGAACACTAATGACCAAAGACCAGATGGGTTGTGGGATAACATAAAGAACATCATACATGAAGAAAACAAAGGGTCATTAAAAAGACAGGAAAGAAAGTAAAAACGAAACGGAAGTCAGAAGAGACTCTGAAATTTGATCTTGAACATAGAGTGACTAAAGCAAATGGAAGAAATGATGAAATAAAAGAGCTGAACAGAAGATTTCAAAGGGTGGCTCAAGAAGACAAAGTGAAGTACTATAATGAAATGTGCAAAGATCTAGAGTTAGAAAACCAAAAGGGAAGAACACGCTGGGCATTTCTTAAGCTGAAACAACTGTAGAAAAAAATTCAAGCTTCTATTTGCAGTTTTGAAGGATTTTATGGACAAAATATTGAACAATGCAGGAAACATCAAAAGAGGATGGAAGGAATACACAGAGTCACTGTACCAAGAAGAATTGGTCAATGTTCAAACATTTCAAGAGATAGCATATGATCAAGAACCAATGCTACTGAAGGAAGAAGTCCAAGCTGTACTGAAGGCACTGGAGAAAAACAAGGCTCCAGGAATTGATGGAATACCAGCTGAAATATTTAAACAAACGGATGGGGTGCTGGAGGTGCTCACTCACCTACGCCAGGAAATTTGGAAGACAGCTACCTGGCCAAATGACTGGAAGATATTCATATTTGTGTCCATTCCAAAGAAAGGTGAGCCAACAGAATGCAGAAATTATCAAACAATATCATTAATATTACACACAAATAAAATTTTGCTGAAGATAATTCAAAAACAGTTGCAGCAGTACATTGACAAGGAATTGTCAGTAATTCAAGCTGGATACAGAAAAGGACATGGAACAAGTGATATTATTGCTGATGTCAGACGGATCTTGGCTGAAAGCAGAGAATACCAGAAAGATGTTTACCTGCGTTTTATTGACTATGCAAAGACATTGTACTGTATGGATCTTAACAAATTATGGATAAAATTTCAAAGAATGGAATTACAGAACACTTAATTGTGCTCATGCAGAACCTGTACACAGACCAAGAGGCAGTCGTTTGAACAGAACAAGGGTATACTACGTGGTTTAAAATCAAGGAGGGTGTGTGTCAGTGTTGTATCCTTTCCCCATACTTATTCAATCTGCATACTGAGCAAATAATCCAAGAAGCTGAACTATATGAAGAAGAATGTGGCATCAGGACTAGAGGAAGACTCATTAACAATGTACACTATGCAGATGACACAACCTTGCTTGCTGAAAGTGAAGAAGACTTGAAGCATTTACTGATGAAGATCAAAGACCACAGCCTTCAGTATGGATTACACGTCAACATAAAGAAAATAAAAATCCTCACAACTGGACCAATAAGCAACATTATGATAAACAGAGAAAAGATTAAAGTTGCCAAGGATTTCATTTTACTTGGATTCCACAATCAATGCCCATGGAAGCAACATTCAAGAAATCAAATTATGTATTGCATTGGGCAAATTTGCTGTAAAGACCTCTTTAAAGTATTGAAAAGCAAAGATGTCACTTTGAGGACTAAGGTACTCCTGACTGCAGCTATGATATTGTGAATCTTCTCACATGCATGCAAAAGCTGGACAATGAATAAGGAAGACAGAAGATGAATTGACACATTTGAATTATGCTGTTAGCGAAGAATATTGAATATGCCATATACTGTCAGGAAAACGAACAAGTCTGTCTTGGAAGAAATACAGCCAGAGTGGTCCTTGGAAGCAAGTCAGAGAGATTTCTTCTCAAGTACTTTAGACGTGTTATCAAGAGGGACTAGTTCCTGGAGAAGGACATCATGCTTGGTAAGTCAACGAAAAAGAGGAAGAACCTCGATGAGATGGATTGACATATTGACTGCAACAATGAGCTCAAACATAGCAAGAATTGCGAGGATGGTGGAGCTCTAGGCAGTGTTTCGTTCTCTTGCACAGAGGGTCACTATAAGTTGGAACCTACTCAATGGCACCTAACAACAACAACTGTGTGTGTGTGTGTGTGTATATATATATATATATATATATATATATATATATATATATATATATATATATTTGTATTCTCTATTTCATTTATTTACACTCAAGTTTCTATTACGCTTGCTTTGAGTTTAGTTTGCTATCCTTTTTCTAGTTGATTAAGGTGTAAGATTGAGATGTTGATTTATCTCTTTTCGTTTTTAACATAGGTGCTTGCAGCTGTGAATTTCGCTTGAAACACTGCTTTAGCTCAGACCATAAGTTTTGATATGTTGTCTTTTCATTTAAAAGTAATTTCTAATTTTCCTTGTGATTTCTTCTTTGATCCTTGATTATTTAGGAAGGTCTTCTTTAATTTCTACATATTTATAAATTTCACAAATTCTCTTATGTTACTAATTTCTAATTTTATTCCCTTATGGTAGTAGAATATCACCCCCCCCCTTTTTTTTTTTTTTAATTGTACCTCAGGTGAAGGTTTACAGAACAAACAGTTTCTCATGAAAGAGTAGTACACACACTGTTCTATGGCACTGGAAAACAACCCCACAACATGTCAACCCTTTCCCTCCTCGACCCTTTCCCTTTTCTTTTCTTTGGTGAAAATACACACAGACAAAGATACACCACTCTAAAAACCTCTACATGGACAGTTCAGAGACATCGACCACGCTCCTCTGATTGAGCTGCCACTCCCATTCTAGATGAAGGTTTACAAAACAGAACAGCCTCTCATCAAACAGCTAGCACACGTGTTGCCCTATGACAATGGCCAACAACCTCACAATACATCAACACTATACCGTCTCAAACCTAGGCTCCCCATCACCAGCTCTCCTGTCCCCCTCTGCCGTCCAGCCCCTGTCCCTGGACCGCTGTGCCCCACCAGTCCCATCTGGTTCCATGGGGCTGTCCACTCGTGGCTGAATGGTGAACCTCGGAAGTAACTTCACCACTGAGCAGAAAGGGTGTCTGGGCGCCATACTCTTGGGGTTTCTTCAGTCTCCTTTAGGCCAGTAAATCTGGTCTTTTTTGTGTGTGAGTTAGAATTTTGTTCCACATCCTTCTCCAGCTCTGTCCAGAACCCTCTGTTGAGATCCCAGTCAGACCAGTCAGGGGTTGTAGCAGGGCACCATCTAGCTCTACTGGACTCAGTCTGGTGGAGGCCTTGGTAGCTGTGGTCCATTAGTCCTCCAGACTAATCTTTTCCTTGTATCCTGTTCTCTTCATTCTCCCTTGCTCCCAAAGGGATGAGACCAGTGGAGTATCTTAGATGGCCGCTCACAGGCTTTTAAGACCACACACGCTACTCACCAAGGTAGAATGTAGAACATTGTCTTTATAAACTGTGTTATGCCAATTTAACTAGATGTTCCCAGAGACCATGGTCCCCACAGCCTTCCACCCAGCAATTCAGTCCCTCAGGGAGTTTGGATGTGTCTATGGAGCTTCCATGACCTTTCTTTGTATAAGTTGTGCTGGTTTCCCCAGTATTGTGTACTGTCTCACCCTTCACCCAAGACACCACTTATCTACTGCCTATTTAGTATTTCCCCCCCACCCCTCCCATCCCTGGTAACCAACAAAGATTGTTACTTTTTGTTTGTGAACTTTTTCATGGGTTTTTACAACAGAGGTCTTACACAATATTTGTCCTTTTGTGACTGACCTATTTCACTCAGCGTAATGTCCTCCAGTTTCATCCATGTTGAGATGCTTCAAAGATGAATCCTTGTTCTCCATCGTGGCATAGTACTCCATTGTGTGTATGTACCGTAGTTTGTTTATCCATTCATCTGTTGATGGGCATCTAGGTTGTTTCCATCTTTTTGCTATTGTGAACAATGCTGCCATGAACATGGGTGTGCATATGTCTATTCGAGTGACAACTCTTATTTCTCTAGGATATATTCCTAGGAGTGGGATTGCTGGATCGAATGGTATGTCTATTTCTAGCTTTCTGAGGAAGCGCCATAACATTTTCCAAAATGGTTGTAGCATTTTGCATTCCCACCAGCAGTGCATAAGTGTTCCAATCTCCCCACAGCCCCTCCAACATTTGTTATTTTCAGTGTTTTTGATTCGTGCTAGTAATGCTGGGGTGAAATGGTATCTCATTGTGGTTTTAATTTGCATTTCTCTAATGGCTAGTGATCGCCAGCATTTTCTCATGTGTCTGTTGGCCACTTGAATGTCTTCTTTGGTGAAGTATCTGTTCATTTCCTTTGCCCATTTTTTAATAGGATTATTTGTCTTTTTGTTGTAGAGGTGTTGGATTTTCTTGTAGATTATGGAGATTAGAACGTTGTCTGACTTGTACTGTCCAAAATTTTTTCCCAGTCTGTAGGTTCTCTTTTTCCTCTTTTGGTGAAGTCTTTTGAAGAGCATAGGTGTTTGATTTTTAGAAGATCCCAGTTATCTAGCTTATCTTTTGGGGTTTGTGTGTTGATGGTTATGGTTTGTATCCTGTTAATGCCGCGTATAAAGGCCTGTAGCATTGGTCCTATTTTTTCTTCTATGAACTTTATACTTTTTAACCTTATATTTACATCTTTGATCTATTTTGAATTAGTTTTTGTATATGCTGTGAACTATGGGTCCTGTTTCATTTTTTTACACATGGATATCCAGTTTTTCCAGCACCATTTGTGAAAAAGACTGTCTTTTTCCTATTTGATGGACTTTGGGCCCTTGTCGAAGATCAGGTGACCGTAGGTGGATGGATTTACATCTGGGTTCACAATTCTATTCCATTGGTCAGTGTATCTGTCGTTGTACCAGTACCAGGCTGTTTTGACTACTGTAGCTGTATAGTAGGTGCTGAGGTCTGGTAGTGTGAGTCCTCCAACTTTATTCTTCTTCGTTAGTAGTGCTTTACTTATTCGGGGATTCTTCCCTTTCCATATAAAGTTAACGATTAGTTTCTCCATCTTTTTGAAGAATGTTGTTGGTATTTGGATTGGGATTGCGATGTATTTGTAAATTGCTTTGGGTAGAATTGTCATTTTCACAATGTTGCGTCTACCTATCTATGAGTATGGTATGTTTTTCCATTTATGTAGAACCCTTTGGGTTTCTTGCAGTAGTGTTTTGTAGTTGTCTTCGTATATGTCTTTTACATCCCTTGTTAGATTTATTCCTAAGTATTTTTTTTTTTTTAGGGGCTATTATAAATGGTATTTGTCTTAGTTATCTAGTGCTGCTATAACAGAAATACCACAAGTGGATGGTTTTAACAAAGAGAAATTTATTTCTTCAGAGTAAGTAGGGTAAAAGTCCAAATTCAGGGCATCAGCTCCAGGGAAAAGCTTTCTCTCTCTGTCGGCCTTCTCATCAATATTCCCCCGGACTAGGAGCTTCTCTGCACAGGGACCCCAGGTCTAAAGGACACGCATTGCTCCTGGCACTGCTCTCTTGGTAGTAGAGGTCCCCAACTCTCTGCTTGCTTCCATTTCCTTTTATCTCTTGTAAGATAAAGGGAAACTCCGTTTACATTGGATCAGGGATTTGACCTGGGTAAGGGTGGTGTTACAATCCCACCCTAATCCTCTTTAACATAAAATTACAATCAGAAAATTGAGGCCAACCACACAATTCTGGGAATAATGGCCCAGCCAAATTGATACACATATTTTTTGGGGGACATAATTCAATCCTTGACAGTATTGTTTTCCTGATTTCCTTCTCATCATTCTCCTTATTGGTGTATAGGAATCCAACTGACTTTTGTATGTTTATCTTGCATCCTGCTACTCTGCTGAATCTTTCCATTAGTTTCAGTAGATTTCTCATGGACTCCTTAGGATTTTCTATGTATAGTATCATATCATCCACAAACAAGGACACTTTAACTTCTTCATTACCAATTTTGATGCCCTTTATTTCTTTATCTTCTGTTATTGCTCTAGCTTGAACTTCCAGCACAATGTTAAATAGGAGTGGTGATAAAGGGTATCCTTGTCTTATTCCTGTTCTCAGGGGGAATGTTTTCAGCCTCTCTCCATTAAGAATGATGTTGGCTGTTGGTTTTGCATAGATGCCCTTCATTATGTTGAGAAATTTCCCTTCTACCCCGATTTTATAGAGAGCTTTTATCAGGAATGAGTGTTGGACTTTGTTGAATGTCTTTTCTGTGTCATTTGAGATGATTATGTGATTTTTTTCTTTCCTTTTATTTATGTGGTGTATTACGTTGATTGATTTTCTAATGTTGAACCATCCTTGAATACCTGGTACGAATCCTACTTGGTTGTGGTGTCTTATTTTTTGGATATGATGCTGAATTCTATTGGCTAGAATTTTGTTAAGAATTTTTGCATCTATATTCATGAGAGATATTGGTCTGTAATTTTCTTTTTTTGTGGCATCTTTGCCTGGTTTTGGTATCAGCATTATGCTAGCTTCACGGAATGAATTCGGAAGTGTTGCTTCCTTTCCTATGCTCTGAAATAGCTTGAGTAGTACTGGTACAAGCTCTTCTGTGAATGTTTTGTAGAATTCTCCAGTGAAGCCATCTGGGCCAGGGCTTTTTTTGGTTGGGAGGTTTTTTTTTTTTTTAACCTTTTCAATCTCTTCTCCTGTTATGGGTGTGTTAAGATTTTCAACATCACTTTGTTGTAGTTCGGGTAGGTAGTGTGTTTCTAGAAATTTATCCATTTCCTCTAGGTTTTCAAATTTGTTGGAGTATAGTTTTTCATAATATTCTGTTATAATCCTTTTTATTTCAGTTGGGTCTGTTGTAATGTCCCCCATTTCATTTCTTATTTGGATTATTTGCGTCCTCTCCTCTTTTTCTTTTGTCAGTCTGGCAGTGGTTTGTCGATTTTGCAGATTCTTTTGAAGAACCAACTTTTGGTTTTGTTGATTCTTTCTATTGTTTTTCTGTTCTCTATTTCATTTATTTCTGCTCTGATCTTTATTATTTCTGTTCTTCTGGTGGCTGTGGGCTTTTTGGCTGTTATCTTTCTATTTGTTTGAGTTCTGTAGTTAATGTTTTGATTTTGTCCCTTTCTTCTTTTCTGATGTCTGCATCTACTGGTATAAATTGTCCTTTGAGGACTGCCTTTGTTGTGTCTCAAGGGTTTTGGTATGATGTGTTTTCATTCTCATTTGATTCTAGAAATTTTTTGATTCCATCTCTGATTTCTTCTATTACCCACTGATGTGTAAGCAGGGTATTATTCAGTTTCCATGTAGTTGATTTTTTTTTTCTTGCTCTTTGTTTTGTTAATTTCTACCTTGATGGCATTGTGGTCAGACGAGATACTTTGAATTATCTCAACGTTTTGGATCTTGTTAAGGATTGCTCTGTGGCCTAACATGTGGTCTATTCTGGAGAAAGTTCCATGTACATTGGAAAAGAATGTGTACTTTGCAGTGGTTGGGTGGAGTGTTCTGTATATGTGTATGAGTTCAAGTTGGCTGACTGTGCCCTTTAGGTCTTCTGTATCTTTGCTGAGTTTCTTCTTAGTTGTTCTGTCCTTTACTGAGAGTGGTGTGTTGAAGTCTCCTACTATTATTGTGGAACTCTCAGTTTCTCTTTTCAGTGTTGTTAGAGTTAGTTTCATGCATTTTTGAGCCCTGTCATTGTATGCGTAGATGTTTATTATGGTTATGTCTTAATGATGGATTGTCCCTTAATCATTATATAGTTTCCTTCTTTGTCTTTTATGGTGGATTTTGTTTTAAAGTCTATGTTGTCTAAGATTAGAATTGCCACTCCTGCTCTTTTTTAGTAATTGTTAGCTTGATATATTTTTTCCAACCTTTGACTTTTACTAAATTCACATCTTTCTTTCTAAGGTGTGTCTCTTGTGGACAGTATATTGATGGATCCTGTTTTCTTATGCATTCTGTCACTCTCCTTCTCTTTATGGGTTCATTGAGTCCTTTTACATTCAGTTTAATTATTGATAGATGTATGTTCATTGTTGCCATTTTGCAGTCCTTTTTTTTTTGTGGTGCTGATGTTCTCTTTGTTCTTCTTACTCTCCTGTGCTGAGTTACTTTTGTTTGTGGATTTTTGTTTCTTTTTTTGTTTGTTTTTGGTGAGACTTTATGTTTTTTCTCTTTATTTATATGAGTATGTTTGTTAACTTTCTTTGTGGTTACCATGCAATTTACCGTGATCTTTCTAAGTTTGAAGCAGTCTATTATTACTTGGAATCGCCTTGCCTTCCTCTCCATTAGAAGGTTGTATACCTACACTGTTTATTCCCTTTTAGTGTTCTGATGCTGTTATCATTTACTGATTAACTGCTCTGATTCTCTGTTGTATTTCTTTTGGTTTTGGATAGTCCTTGAGAGTTCATTTCTTAGATTGGTATCTGGCTGGTATGATCTTGTGTCCTAGATTCTGCCTGTGAGTTGAAGTTGTTTGTTCTCAGATCGAAGAACTGCCTTTAATAATTCTTCTAAGTTTGGTTTGGTTTTTACAGATTCCCTTAATTTCTGTTTATCTGGAAATGACCTAATTTCACCATCAGATTTGAACGTGAGTTTTGCAGGATATATTATTCTTGGCTGGCAATATTTTTCTCTCAAGATTTTGTATATGTCCTCCCATTGCCTTCTTGCCTGCATGGTTTCTGCTGAATAATCTGAGCTTAGTCTTATTGTTTCTTCTCTGTATGTGACTTCTTGCTTTTCATGAGCTTCTCTCAGGATTCTTTGTTTGTCTTTGGTTTTGACGAGTGTGTTTATGATATGCCTTGGTGATTTTCTTTTGGGGTCTATCCTATATGGGGTTTATTGAGCTTCTTGGATGGCCAGCGTTTCATCTGTCATGATATTGGGGAAGTTTTCTGTCAGCAGTTCTTCAATGATCCCCTCTGTGTTTTCTGTTTTCTTCCCCTATTCTGGAACTCCAACCATTCCCAAATTTTTCTTTTGATTGTATCCCACATAACTCTCAGGGTCTCTTCATTTATCGTTGTTTTTTTTTTTTTTTCTGAAGTTTCCTCAAATAGAGTTGTATCCAAGTGTTTGTCTTCAGTTCCACTGATCCTGTCTTCCATAGTTTCATATCTGCTCCTCAGCCCTTCTATGACACTCTCCATTTCTAAAATCTTGTTTATCTTTTGGATTTCTAATTGTTGTTTTTGTATTTCTAGTTGTGAATTTTTTTGACATTTTGTTCCTGCATTATTTTCCTGAATTCTTCCAATTTTTTGTCTCTATTTTCCATGAATTTGTTTGCCTTTTCATGAATTTGTCTATTTTTCCTCATTTTTGTCTGCTTTTTGTTTCAACTCTTGGATAATTCTGAGTATTAGAGATTTGAATTCCCTATCTGGTAGTTCTAGTACCTTTTCCTTCCACTGGAAAGTCATCTGGTGTTTTATTTTGGATGCCTACTGGAACCATCGTGTCCTGTGTTTGTGAATGTTTTGATATTGTCTGTAGTCTTCGAGGCATTCAGTAGTTATTTTTCTCATTTATTGATTGCAGATTTGTTTGTTTCATCATTTTTTTTTATTTGGCTAGGTCAGAGCAGGCGGGATGTGTGTTCTTTGTTGTTTGCTCATCTCTAGGCATGATGCTTTTTGCCTCCTTCTCCAATTGGCAGGGTTAGTTGTCCAGATATGGTACAGCAGGGCAGGTCTATCTGAAGAGGAGTTACTGGGATGGGTTGTTCATGGCACTTTCTACAGCCACCAGGGTGGGTCGGTAATCAGTGAAGGGTATGTTCAAGTAAGCCATGCCTGTGCTGCTCAGTTGTGTGATGTTAGGCACACAGTCCAGGTAGCCAGGATGTAGGGCGAGGTTGTTATGGATGGAGCTAAGATGGATATGGGAGAGTTGAGAGAGGAACAGGAACCAAAAACGTACAAACAAAATAAAGTGCTAGGGGAGCTTGCTGTTGGAGTGGAGAGATAAGAGACCATTTTTTTGTCTCCCACTGGAAGCTCTGTGAAGCTACTTTCTTGTACCCCCATTTGCTGGTGTCGATAGAAGTCCAAGATGGCAGATCAGCGCTGCGTTAGCTGATAGGGGACCTCTGCATGAATCTCTCCTTGCTCTCCATTCTCTGTCAGTTTCCTCACTCCATTTGGTGCTTGGCTGGGTTCTTTATCTCTTCCTTTGATGTTTTAGGGTTTCAGGATTGCTGTTTTCTCTGTTTGCCTTAGTTTTTTGGATCTTTGCTGTGGAGGGACGGCATGGTGCTTCTGCCTAGAGCACCATTTTGCCGGAAATCCAGTAGTAGAATACATTTTGTATAATTTAAATCATTTTTAGTTCCTTGAGGTCTGTATTATGGCCTAGAATATGGTCTATCCTGGAGAGTATTCTATGTGAATTAAGAAGAATGTGTATTCTGCTATTGTTTGGTGGACTGTTCCACAGATGTCAGTTAGGTGTAGTAGGTTTATAGTGCTGTGCAAGTTCTCTATTTTCTTGTTAATCTTCTATCTGTTCCATTTATTTTTGAAAGCAGAATATGGAAGTTTCCAACTATTATTGTTGAATTGTCTATTTCCCCCTTCAATCCTGTCAGTTTTTACATTATGTATCATGGAGTTCGGTTACTAGGTCTATATATGTTTATAATTTTTATTTCTTTTGATGGTTAACTCTTATTAAAAAAACGTCCATTTTCGTCTCTAATAACAATTTTTGTCTTAAAGTTTATTTTGTATAGTGTTAGTGCAGCCACTCCAACGTGCTTTGGTTACTGTCATGGATTGAATTGTGTCCCCAAAAAATATTTTTATCAGTTTGGGTAGGCCCCGATTCCCAGTATTGTGTTATTGTCCATCATTTTGTCATCTGATGTCATCCTCCTATGCGTTTTAAATCGTATCTCTATGATGTTAATGAGATGGGATTAGTGGCAGTTATGTTAATGAGGCAGAACTCAATCTATAAGATTACATTAAGTCTTAAGCCTATCTCTTTTGAGATATAAAAGAGAGAAGGAAGAGGTGGGGCCAAAATGGCAGAGTAGCTAGATGTTTTCTGTGGTCTCTCTTACAACAAAGACCCCCCAAAAAAACAAGTGAATTGATTTTATACGACCATCTAGACACCCTGAACATCAAAGGCAAGTTTTAGGAATTGGACCAAGTGGCAGGGGGAGGGAGAGATGGTTCAGAAGCAGTGAGGACTGTCCAGACATGACCCAGCTGGAGCTGGCACCCTTCAGGCCATACAGGCTGACTTGTGCGGTGAGGCAAGCAGTGGCACTCCAGAGGCATTTTTCACATTGGGTGAGACCAGAGGCAGAGAGTCTACTAATGTCTCCAGAGCCAGTCAACAGTGGCTCTCAGTTGGCAAAAGATAAGTACATATATCTGACCTACTGTGTGGATTAAAAACACCACCTTTGGAAAAAAACCCTCTTCCATTTACCTTCCCCCTCCCTGCTCTGCACAGGGTCCTGGGCAGGCTTCAGTGATTGCCTTGTCCCCTGGGCTGGAAGTAGGACCCGTCACATGCCCTGAACCATTCTCGTGGTCATGGAGAGGGAAGAAATAAATAAACAGGAAAAAATAATCTGCCAGCTCCCATAAGCAGGGAACTCAGGGTAGGCACAGCTCTTTTGCCTAGGCACAGGCATAAGGGGTCCACAGACTTTGAATGCCTTTCACCCCTGCATAGACCTATGTGGGCCCATTTCATTAGCATAGGCCCTCATTAGCATAGTACAGCAAGGTATATACCTGAAGCCTAACTTCAACTGTATCAGCAATATGGTGGAGTGGCAGGTTCGTGACATTTGACACTGCTCTGCCCATTAAGCAGGGTCCTCACCTACCCATATCAGGGGCCTGAGGACTGGTGGCTCCACCCACCCTACCTAGCCACCTGCAACAGGGGTCCAAGAATAAGTGGTGCCTCCCAGTCCTTACAGTCAACAGCATTGGGTGCCCATAGTCCAGCTGCAAAACCCACCCAACTACGTGCTCTAGGGAACAGGGACACGCTTTCCTCCCAGACATTCAGGAGCAGCCATCAGCTCCCTGCCTTGCTCAGTGCATGACCCCCTACTGCAGCCAGATACCTGTGCCTACACCAGTCACCCCTGCTTGTCTAGGACTGTAGTAAGAGCCTGCACCACACACTTGGTGACCAACTACCTGGACACCTGAGCTGAAACCATACAAGAAAAGTAAAGAGACTCCTCGGCTCACATACCTAGTAACAGATCTAACCACATGGTGACAGGACGTTAGAGCTTCAAAGACACCAATAATCAAACTACCTCACACAAGCAGCCTATTTGGGCATATCAAAACAAGAAGCTAGGACACAGTAAGCAAACACAAAATAAATAAAGATAATAACTTATTGATGGCTCAGAGATAACAGTCAATATCAAATCACATAAAGAGGCAGACTGTGATGGTTTCAGCCAGCTCCTAAAACAAAGAATCAATAAATTTTCCAGAGGAAGAAAACTTCTTGGAATTTCTGGAGGTAGCGTACAAAAGATTAATATACAGAACTCTTTAAGAGATCAGGAAGGAAATCTTTCAAAATGAAGAATAATCCAAGGAACACACAAAGCAATAGAGGAATTTAAGATTAGAGAAGAGCATAATGACAAATTTAACAGGCTGCCAGAATCCATAGAGAGAAGGAAATAGAAATCCAGAAGATTAACAATAAAATTTCAAAATTAGACAACACAATAGGAAGTCATAGGGGCAGAACTGAGACAATGGAAGTCAGAATTAATGAAATTGAAGATAAAGCACTTGACACCAACTTATTTGAGGAAAAATCAGATAAAAGAACTAAGGAAAATGAAGAAACCCTAAGAATTATGAGGAATATTCCTCTATCAAGAGGGATAACCTACGAGTGATTGGAGTACCACGACAAGGAGGGATAACAAAAAATACAGAAAGAATTTTTGAAGATTTGTCCACAGAAAACTTTCCTCATATCGTGAAAGATGAGAAGATACCTATCTAAGACGCTCATTGACCCCCCCACAAGGTAGATCCCAAAAGAAAGTCACCAAGACATATTATAATCAAACTTGCCAAAACCAAAGATAGAGAATTTAAAGAGCAGCTAGGGATAAAAGAAAAGTCAACTATAAAGAGTCTCAATAAGACTAAGCTTGGGCTATTCAGCAGAAATCATGCAGGCAAGAAGGCAATAGGATGACATATATAAAGCCTTGAAGGAAAAAAAAAAAAATTGCCAGCCAAGAATTATATATCCAGCAAAACTGTCTCTCAAATATGATGCTGAAATTAGGGCATTTCCAGATAAACAGAAGTTTAGGGAATTTGAAAAAACCAAACCGAAGTTACAAGAAATACTAAAGGGAGTCCTCCAGTTAGAAAATCAATAACATCACATAACAACCCAAGACTAGAATACAGGACAGAGAAACCAGGTATCAACCCAGACAGGGAAGTCACAAAAAGAAATCAAAGCTAAAACACTGAAAATAGGGAGAAAGAGACGTCAGTATGTAAAAGATGACAACATTAAAACAAAAAAGAGGGACTAAAAATGTGATCATAGAGTTTTCATATGGAGAAGAAGTCAAGACGATATAAAGAAATAAAAGACTGGTATAAACTTAGAAAAATAGGGGTAAATATTAAGGCAACCACAAAGGAAACTAACAATCCTACCCATCGAAATAAAACACAAGAAAAACATAATGACTCAGCAAATATAAAATCAACAACAGTGAAAAGGATGATAAGAAAGTGCATGAAGAAAAACAACACAGCACAGAAAATTAAGTGGAAAACGAAATTGTCAAGAACACACACAGAAAAAGACATCAAAATGACAGCACTAAACTCATACTCATCAGTAATTATGCTGAATGTAAATGGACTAAATGCACCAATAAAGAGACAAGAGTGGCAGAATGGATAAAAAAAAATCACAATCCATCTATATGTTGCTTACAATAGACACAGCTTACAAATCCATGAAACATAACATGAAGGAATCTGGAAGGCATGCTGAGTGAATTTAGTCAGTTGCAAAAGGACAAATATTGTATACATTTTTATTAGAACTCAAGGAAAGGTTTAAACACAGAATATTGTTCGATGGTTACATGGGTGGGGAGGGAAGGAGAGGGGTATTCACTAACTAGATAGTAGACAAGAATTATCTTAGCTGAAGGGAAGGACAACACACACTACAGGGGAAGTCAACACAACTGGACTAAACCAAAACTAAGAAGTTTCCTGAATAAAACCAAAACCTTCAAGGGACAGGGTAGCAGGGGAAGGGGTCTGGGGACAATGCTTTCAGAGGACATCTAGGTCAATTGGTATAACAAAGTTTATTAAGAAACTGTTCTGCATCCCACTTTAGTGAGTGGCTTCTGGGGTCTTAAAAGCTAGTGAGTGGCCATCTAAGAGGCATCAATTGGTCCCAACCCACCTGGAGCAAAGGAGAATGAAGAACACCAAAGACACAAGAAAAACATTAGCCCAAGAAACAGAAAGGGCCGCATGAACCGGAGACTCTATCAGCCTGAGACCAGAAGAACTAGATAGTGCCCAGCTACTACCAATGATCACCCTGACAGGGAACGCAACAGAGTCCCTGATGGAGCAGGAGCAAAGCGGGGTGCAGAACTCAAATTCTAGTAAAAAGACCAGACTTAATGGTTTGACTGAGACTGGAGAGACCCCAGAAGACATGGACCCCGAATTCTCTGTTAGCTCAAAACCATTCCCGAGGCTGGCTCTTCAGACAAAGATTAGACTGAACTATGGGACATAAAATGATACTTGTGAAGAGTGTGCATCTTAGCTCAAGTAGACACATGAGACTAAATGGGCGGCTGCTGTCTGGAGGCAAGATGAGAAGGCAGAGAGGGTCAGGAGCTGGTTGAATGGACACAGGAAGTCCCGGTGGGAAAGGAGGAGTGCGCTGTCATAGTATAGGAAGAGCAACTAGGGTCACATAACAATGTGTGTATAAATTTTTGTATGAGAAACTAACTTAAATTGTAAACTCTCACTTAAAGCAGAGAGAAGGAGGCAGAGAGACAGGGGGACCTCATATCACCAAGAATGAAGCACCAGGAGCAGAGCGTGTTCTTTGGACCTGGGGTCCCCGTGCAGAGAAGGTCATAGTCCAGGGGAAGATTGATGACAAGGACTTTCTCTACAGCCAACAGAGAGACAAAGCCTTCCCCTGGAGCTGATGCCCTGAATTTGGACTTCTAACCTACTAGACTGTGAGAGAATAAACTTCTGTTTGTTGAAGGCCTCCACTTGTGGTATTTCTGTTACAGTAACACTAGATACCTAGGACAGTTACTGTTTGCATGATGTATCTTTTCCCATTCTTTTGCTTTTAACCTTTCTGTGTCTTTGAACCTGAAGTATGTATCTTGTACACAGTATATAAATAAATCATTTTTTAATCCAATTCACCAATATCTGTCTTTTCACTGAAGAGTTTAAACTATTTATATAAAATGTAATTAGTAATAACACAAACAAACGAAAAAACCCATTGCCATCCAGTTGATTCCTACTCATTGCCACCCAATAAGACATAGTAGGGTTTCCCCATAGGGTTTCCAAGGAGCAGCTGGTCAATTTGAACTGCCGACCTTTTGGATAACAGCCTGAGCTCTTAACCACTGTATCACCAGGGATCTGCCAGTCTGCTATTTGTTTTCTATATGACGTACGTCTTTTTTGTTCCTCTGTTGCTCCATTACTCACATTTTTCTGTGTTAAGTAGTTATTTTCTCGTGTACCATTTTAATTTCTTTGATTCATTTGGAATGAGGCTTTGAAGGAGCTCCATCTCCATCTGCCCTCTCCAAACATTGCTAGAATACTGCTTTTCACCATGATTGTGTTCTGATGGTTTTCAAGGCTACTGTAGAGCCAGCTTATAAACCCCATGAAAACAGGCTTTTGTGTGTTCTATTCATTGCTGTATGAAATTGGCATTTGAAGAATAATGAATAAAAAAATAACGTTTTTGGTTTTAGATCTGAAAATAATGTAAGATGTTAAAACAAGAGAGCTGACTCCTCCTACAAGTGTGATTTCCTCGGAAGACAGTTACTGCAATGTGTTAGCATTTTGAAGAATTTTTATGCTGAATTCTGTACGTGTTGAATGTTAGTAGAGACCCAGAATGTGTATAATATGGGTTTTTTTTCTTATTACTAGAGAGTACTCAATCATTATTTGATTGCTTTTATCTCAATGACTTTTGGTCTTTGTGAAAAGTGGAATCAAGTAATTTTCTTAATAAGATGTACCATTGTGTTTCTAAATAAATACAATATTACTATTCAGAGAAATCATTTTAGAAGTAATTAGAATGACTGATACTCAACTAAGAGCCTTAACTTCTTTGTATTATGTATTAAGAGGATCCTTTTGGCTCTCCCTGCTGCCCTGCAAATGCTCCAATTGTCCCCATGGCTAAGATCTACAGAAAGTAAACCTTGACCTCATTTAGTCAATTGCTGTACATTTTAACTTGGAACTTCTTAGAAGAAAGAAGTTGCAAACTGTCCGTTTTCCTTGCAGCCCTTCTGCTGAATTAAATTAAAACTGAACTATAAAGAATAATAATTTAACTGCCCCATTTTTTATGAAATAGAAACATATACGGTTTAATTGGGAGAAAATGAACCAAAAAAAAGTAGCTCTGTCTCCTGCACCATCACTTGGCATGTTGCCTGGGCTTGCCCTGGTTATTTAGTGGCAAAGGAGAATTGCCCTTCAACTTCTCCCCATAAGAAACCAAACAAGTACTCTGGTTCCCTAGAATACCTTGAATTTCTTACATCAAATAAAATGAGAACCTCTGTCGTAAATTAGGCAGAGAGTTTGCCCTTAAGCCTCTCTCTGAAAACTCTCCTATTTAGAAGATAATAGATAATATCATCAAAAGCATCATCCTCCATGAAATTTCTTTTTCAATCAGGGCCATCTTTCCTGTGATTTCTCCTTGGGTAGATTGCTTTTAATTACATTCCTATTTGCTTTTAGTATCATCTTTGGAATTAAAATTAACAGTAAGATGATGTGTCCCAGCAAGCCATGTAGTTTTATTACTTTTCCGACCTGTTTTTGTTTTTTTTAAGAGAGAACTTTTAATAGCCCGTATTTCTTCCTACCCTCACCCCGTCAGTGAACATTTCGAATACAGCTTGACCGTATAAAGCAAAGCAGTGTGTGAACAGAGATGTCTCTCATATTAGCTAAAAGTTAAAACATTTAAAGTTGGCGTTAAGAAAAAACACACTTTCAAAACTGATGATACCTCTTTAAAAATATATTTTTAACATCCAAAACCAGAAGTTAATTTAGAATATTCACTGCAAATTAGCAATTAGCTCTTTTTTTTTTTTTTTGGAGGCAGGTATTGATTTTCTGGAGTCCTAGTGGCACAGTGGTTAAGAGATCAACTGCTAACCTAAAGGTAGGGAGTTTGAATCCACCAACTGCTCCTTGGAAATCCTATGGGGCAGTTCTAATTTGTCATATAGGGTTGCTATGAGTTGGAATCGACTCTATGGCAATGGGTTTGAAGTTATTCATTTTCTACTGCTGTGTAACAAAGTACTACCAACTTAGTGACTTAGAGAAAACAAGCACCCATTTATTAGCTCACAGTTTCATAGGTCAGGAGTCTGGCATAAGACAACTAGGTTCTCTTCTAAGGTATTACAATGTTGAAGTCAAGTTGTTATCAGGTTGATTACCTGGCTAGAGACTAGGGAAAGATTCACCTCAAGCTCATTCTTGATGTTGGCAGAATTCAGCTCTTTCCTGTTGTAAGACAGATCCACATTCCTTGCTGGCTGTCAGCTGAGAGCCAGTCTCAGTTTCTAGACACTTCCACATTCATTCCCTGCCTTGTGGGCCCCTCCATCTTCAAGTCACGTTGAATCCTTCTTGTGCTTTGAATCGCTGACTTCTACCCTCTAGATTCAGATTGAAAAGGCTCGTACGATTAGATAAGGCTTATCTGGGTAATCTTCCTATGTTAGGGTCAGCAAATTTGGGAAGTTAATTGCACCTGCGAAATCCCATTTGCCATATGATGTAACATAATTATGGGAGTGACATCTCAAAATATTCACAGGTTCCACCCATACTCAGGACAAGAGTTTATACAAGGGTGAGTGTCATTGAGAGTCATCTTAGAATTTTGCCTTCCTCAGGGGGCAGTGCATAAACTTGACAAAGGCTATCAAAATTTTTCCCTTTTAACTAGTTATTTTTAGGCAATGCCAAAGTAGCCATTTATCATACAGCATTATTTTATAATATTGATATTTACGTGGCTCTTGAACAATAAAGTGAAAATTTATTTTTAAGTTTTAATGGAAGGAAAGTAGAAATCAAAACCATAGAAATCATCCCATATGTGCAACCATAATGACTTTCAAGAATCAACTTCTTTTTAATTTGTTTCTAATAAAGCATTTCAATCTATTTAAATCATACTGTATGCAGTCCAGTAGAGAAATAAAGATCGTGACAGCTAAGTAGCTTAATAATGCAGTAGAATTTTCAGCACTTCGTCATTTGCTGCCAACTCTGACACCACCTCTGCATCCCAGGGAATTAGCTATTTGAAGAAGGGTCAAAGGGCCTGAAATGGTGTTGGAGCTTGCATGTGAAATGACACCGTCTTGACTCAATCTAAAATAACTGGAAAAGAGTAAATATCCAGAAGTATCTGGCAGTTCAAAATAGTAAATTTGAAAAAGAAAGCATTGTGTCATAAGTGCAACCATGCCAATAACAATGCAAAACACAAATTGTTCTAGCGCTATGAGATTCATTTGGATGAATAAGAAAATAATTTACAGACAAGTTAGAAATGCCTCCACATAAATTTCAAATTTTATTTAACAGAGATTATCCTGTCACCTACATTTTTAATTAATTATTTTTTTTTTTATTTTGACAATTTAGTGAGAAGCTATTTCACTCCTTTCAAATCGCGTTTTCTATGTGGGTATTTTGAGTTCTCCTCCTATTTCCAAATTCATTTCAATTACTATGTCAAAAGAATCTGATATCAACCTGAAATTCCTCATTTGGCTAAAATAACATAGATATCACAACAGGCAAGGGTTTCTAAATAAAAGAAACTAAAATAAATAGTCTATTTCACATCCTCTTACATTTCTTAGGGTCTGTCTATTGAGGGTTGCTAATGCAAGGCCTTTTATCTTACAAATTATTGGGCATTTACAAAGTGAAATTATAAATATTCTCTGGGATTTAAAAACATTTTCTCCTTTGCATCGTTTTTTTTTTTTCCCCAACCTATTTGGGTATCTTAGTTATCTAGTGCTGCTATAACAGAATTACCACAATTGGGTGGCTTTAACAAAGAGAAATTCATTTTGTCACAGTTTAGTAGACTAGAAGTCCAAATTCAGGGCATCAGCTCCAGGGGAAGGCTTTCTCTCTCTGTCAGCTCTGGAGGAAGGTCCTTCTCATCAATCTTCCCCCAGAGCAGGAGCTTCTCCACTCATGAACCCTGGGTCCAAAGGATGCTCTTTGCTCCCAGCACTGCTTTCTTGGTGGTATGAGGTCCCCCACGCTCTGCTTGATTCCCATTCCTTTTATCTCTTGTAAGATAAAAGGTGGTGCAAGTCACACCCCAGGGAAATTTCCTTTACATTGGATCAGAGATGTGTCCTTAGTAAGGGTGTCACAATCCCACCCTAATCCTCTTTAACATAATCTAATCTTGCCTCATTAACACAGGTGGAGATTAGGATTTACAATACGTAGGAAAATTACAATCACAAAATGGAGGACAACCACACAATACTGGGAATCATGGCTTAATTTGACACACATTTTTGGAGGACACAATTCAGTCCGTGTCACTGGGCTCCTAGGAAGCTGCTCAACAACTTAGGCTGTTGGTACTTAATTTCTAGTCCAGGCACTGTAGTAACATTTTCCACTGGTTTTTATGTGCCAGAAATTGTGCTACAAATTTTTCTTCCAATTATCATGAAAGTATTCTATTCAGGTGGAAAACTGGGATTTAGAGACATTTGACAGTTTGCCCAAAGTAGTAAGTGGCAAAGTAAATTCAAGTCTCTCCAAATCCTTGAGGTTAACAACCAGATAGAAAACACGAAGGGCTAAAGCAGAAGAAAAATAAAGATCAAGTCATCTATCTCAGTATGAGAATTAATATTATTTTTTTAGTAAAAATATTTTAAGCTTCTCACTTTTTTCTTCTTCCAAGTATTTTGGGTTTGTCTTGTTGCTACCATCTCACCAAGTATAGTATCTTAGAACAGAAAACTCTCTCTTTCTGAAGTAGTCACCAACATGTGAGAATCTTCCCTTAAAATAAAACTTGAGCAAACTACAAGAAAGGGGTAAGCAATTAGTACCTACTTGATATACCAAAAAACCCATTGCCATCAAGTCGATTCCAACTCACAGCGACTCTACAGGACAGAGTAGAACTGCCCCATAGGGTTTCCAAGGGGCGGCTGCTGGATTCGAACTGCCTACCTTTTGGTTAACAGCCAAGCTTTTAACCACTATGCCACCAAGGCTCCTACCTACTTGAAGGCAGTGGATAATTATGCAAAGAAATAGTGAGAATAAAAGAGGATTTGAGGAGAAGAGGTGGAAACAATTGATGTGAATCAGACATGGTCTCTAAGAGAATCAGATTGCACTTGGGGTCTCCATGGGGCAAAGAGAGATGATGAAAGTGCAGAAAGTGGGTGACATACACTCTTGACAGGTAAAATGTTTGTGAAAGTAGTAGTGTGATAGAAAAGCTTCAAAGGAGAGCTGCTATGCCCAGGAAGGGAGGTGAAGGGAAACTGGAGATTTAGATATTTTGAATAGTTCGATGTTAGAGCAAATTCTTAAAATGGCTTTGTAAGAAGTCAGTAAGCTTGTTGAATGGATTTCTAATAAATGACTGAATGGTCTGTGTTTGTCATTCCTATAATGAGTTAGTACTTTGGCTATGGCTATTTGAGTAGGACTAAATAGCTGAATATCTATAACCATTAAGAAAAATTATTTGAAATCATGGATTGAGATACCATTATTAGTATAATTAGTAAAATCAAGAAAGGTGTGTTTCAGGGTTGTATCCTTTCCCCATACTTATTCAATCTGTATGCTGAGTAACTAATTCGAGAAGCTGGACTATATGAAGAGGAATGTGGCATAAGGATTGGTGGAAGATTCATTAACAACCTGTGATATGCAGATGACACAACCTTGCTTGCTGAAAATGAAGAGGACTTGAAGCCCCTACTTATGAAGATCTAAGACTACCACCTTCAGTATGGATTACACCTCAATATAAAGGAAACAAAAATCCTCACAACTGGACCAATAAGCAACATAATGATAAATGGAGAAAATATTGCTGGTGTCAAGGATTTCATTTTACTTGGGTCCACAATCAACACTCATGGAAGCAGCAGTCAGGAAATCAAACGACATATTGCATTGGACAGATCTGCTTCAAAAAAAATCTTTGAAGTGTTAAAAAGCAAAGATGTCACTTTGAGGACTAAGGTGCGCCTGACTCAAGCCATCATACTGTCAATCGTCTCATATGTGTGCAAAAGCTGAACAATGAGTAAGGAAGACTGAACAAGA
Source organism: Dugong dugon (assembly GCA_030035585.1). Lineage (NCBI taxonomy): Eukaryota > Metazoa > Chordata > Mammalia > Sirenia > Dugongidae > Dugong > Dugong dugon. The sequence continues at coordinate 52,925,639 of CM057465.1, forward strand.
ATTGATGCCTTTGAATCATGGTGTTGGTGAAGAATATCGAATATACCATGGACTGCCAGAAGAATGAAGAAGTCTGTCCTGGAATAAGTATAGCCAGCATGCTCCTTGTGAGCAAGGATGGTGAAACTTTGTCTTATATACTTTGGATGTATCAGAAGGGACCAGTCCCTGGGAAAGAACATCATGCTTAGTAAAGGAGAGGGTCAGTGAAAAAGAGGAAGACCCTCAACAAGATGAACTGACACAGTGGCTACAACAATGGGCTCAAGCATAACAACATTTGTGAGGATGATACAGGACCGGGCAGTGTTTTGTTCTGTTGTACATTGGGTTGCTATGAGTTGGAACCTATTGGAACCTACCAATAGCATCAGTATAAGTCATCTATTTTGATGTAAAAGAATTTTTTTTCCTTCCAATAATAGTGATTGTATCTATCATAAAAACTTTTGGTGTAAATTTACATATGGATTTTTGTCTTTCATGTTCTTATATTTTAAATGTAGTTTTTGATTAATTGGTATGTCATATACAACCTAGTAAGGAAAATAAATGGAAAACTTAATAGGGAAAATAAGCACAAATGGCAAAATGAATTTAACTTATAAGTCTAAATTTGCCTTATAGTTTATATGGCTTAGAAATTAAGAATTCTAATTTTACTAGCCTCAAGTATCAGTGAGAGTTTTTCATATCCTACTTCTATCATTCAGTGATGGTAGTCATAATCTTGATTATTATCATTACTTTTACCATTTTATTCCAGCAAAGATTTAAGGTAATTCCCTTAGGTTAATAAATTATTATATTTTATTATAGAAACATAACCTCTCTTCTCTTTCAGGGCATTAGACTGTCAGTCATTATATTATATGATACCTTTCACGAACAGGTTCAAATCATGGAGCTTAAGTGACTTTTTTTTTTTTTACATTAAGTTTAGTTTTCAAATAAGATAAGAGCATTACTAAGGTATGTTTTACTTTTATGGAAGTAAAAATCCACTATTAGAAGGAAGTATAGTTTTATATTAATAGCATATAGAGAGGTTCACAAAAACATTCCTTCTAAAGTAGACAGATCCACACTTCCACCCCTATGAGTCTGAATCAGCGTATTTTTCTGTCGTATTTGGTTAATCAAGTAGCTCTGTATGAGGTTACAATGTGATGATAATTTTCTACACAACAGAAAAGATAAGAACTCCCGTTAATAATAGAAGATTCCAAGTTAAATTATAGTAGAAAAGCTGAAATACATGATCTGTAGGCATATGGCTATTTTTTAGCATATTCTATATCTCACAATTTGGAAGACGGCCTAATTCTCTATTTTAATAGTGCAGTCTTTCGTCTATAGCTATGCTCAACACCAGAGGCAGACATTTTAGCAAAATCTTTTTCAGTTGCTAGTGGTCCTGCCTTTACTCCTTGAATTTCAATCAATAACATTTGAAGTTAAGAAAATAGCATATGGACAATTCCTTCATCAATAAAATACCTTATTTAGCCAATATGATTAACTAAAAACGCTTAATCAAATCAAGTGTTGGCAATGATGTAGGGAGCTGAGTATTCTCATACATTGTCAATAGGCATATTTGTTCAGCTTAACAACATTTACAACATTTAAAAGGTGTATGGTTTTTAACCTAGCAATTTCATCCTATAGAAATACTTGTACTTTTGTACCTAAATATAATACATACAAGTAGGGTCATCAGAGTACTGTTCGTAATTTGTAAAAAGCTGGAGATAACATTTTACCAAAAGAGTAATATTTAAAAAGTAATCCTCTATCTATAGAAGCAAACACTTTGTGATCATCACGAAAGACTTAGATACTTTACAATTATTATAAATGAAAAGGTAGATCAATTGGTAATGACATGAGAAATTTTTCAGGTGCATGTTGAGTGAATAAAAGCAAGATATAGAAAATAATTCAAAACATTATCTCATTTACTTAAAATATTACAAATAAATTTATTTGTAAATGTAGAGAATAAATCCAGGCAAGAATCACACTAAATTGGTAATAGTGGTCATGCTTGGTGTTGGATTTGGAAAAGGTAGAGAGGAAGATGAGAAATTCTACTTTTTATTTTATACACTCTTACACCATTTGAATTTTTACAAGTAAAATGTATGCCTTTTGTAATTTTTAAAATAATATATATTGAAACTATGTCTCTCTATGTGGATAGATACAATATGAGTCAGAATCAACTTGACAGCAATGAGTTTGGTTTTGGGTTTTTTTGTTTGTTTGTTTTATATGTGTATATTACAAACTATATATATGTATATATTAGAAACAATATAGTAAAACCTGTTAAAGCCAGAATCTGTGTAAGGCAGAAACCTGCCAGAGAAGGAAAACTCAAATATTTTCCACTAAAACAAGCAATAGAAAAGTGGTAAGACTGCACCCTGTCAAAGGTAGAAAACTTGTGAGACTTGGAAAAACAAGGCAAAAAAAAACTGTTACCATCAAGTCGATTCTGACTCATAGTGATCCTGTAGGACAGACTACAACTGCCCCACAGTGCTTCCAAGGAGTGGCTGGTGTATTCAAACTGTTGACCTTTTGGTTAGCAGCCAAACACTTAACCACTGCGCCACCGGTGTAGTCCAGTTGAGTTCTGGCTCTCACAGGTTTCACAGTATGTGTAGCTTCTAATTGTAAACGGTAAAGTTCACAGATTTAACAGGGCCATGCCACGTGCTCTATTTTATCTGGCTTTGTGATTAACGATGAGGTTTTAAGATATGCACCACTGAGATGTATTATTCTCCTCACTCAGTCACAGAGTTTATGTGAAAAACTAATTCGACTGGTCATTCATGTTTTTTTTTGTTTAGTTTTTTGGATGATGTGGTTGTATAGATTGATATTCCTAAAAAATCAGTTAGAGGATTAAAGTTAGTAATTATATATAGCTTGTCGTTTTCAAGTTTTTCAAAATTTAAAATTATAAGGACTAATCTTCCAAGGATGATTTAAGGTAAGTCCCTTATGTTAACACATTATTATATTTTATTGTAGAAATACAACCCCTCTCTACATGACTTTGCTTCTCTCTCTTTCTCCCTGAGTGTACTATTCACTGAACTCATCAAACATAATATCATTGAACAAGTAGGTTAGCATTTAAAAAATAAAATTTTAATAAACGAAATTATGAAATTGCCCTGTAAGGTAAAATCAACTAATTATTTAGTGAAATAATCAAACCCATAGGTCTGGGCTTTAGTTTTATCTTATAAAATATTTGCATTAAGTCCTTTGTAAAAGGTATTTCATGATATATCCACTGGCATTTGCCAGAAGATAGCATAGTCACATTATAGGCTCTGGTTACATACTTCTTGACTTACTCATTTTTATTGTCCATCAATGGGAAACTATCTTTTTGACATTCTTTATATTAATGAGAAACATACTTCATAGAAGAGAAAAAAAACTATGGTAAAAATAATAAAAATAGAAATCTTCGACTGTGGGAAAATGAGGTATAGGATCAAGAAAATAATGAATTAGAAGATTTATGCTGTCTTCACCTAACCATTGATCGCATATCTATGACTTAGGACTCAATAAGCATTAAATAAATAGTGTACCAGGACTTTATATCATCGATATTTCATGTCCCTTTTCTGCTTAAAATTCTTAAATTCCCAGTGACTCCCCACTGTCATCAATAAAGATAAAACTGTTTTTGGCATGTCAATAGGGTACATTCATGTTCTGGACTTGCCCGACTCTTCAGCTTCACTTCACATCCACACCATGCTATCTTGTCCCTTTGTGCATTGTGGATTATTCTCCTAAGAAAACTGAGCTTCAAAGTAAGATACCAGAAAAGAAGCAAACCTACACTCCTGCCACCTCACATCTCCCAAATGATAAAAGTTTAGTTTGGATAAACGTTTATCCAGAATTTTACCATCAGGGAACCTAGAAAGAAGCTCTTTTATTTTCAGTATAGATAGACAAATATATATATATATAATGATTTAAAAAAATAACATTTTATTTTGAATTTATTTCAAAAAGTCTTCACCTGGCCCTATCCCATTGCCTTCACATGTTATATTTTTTCTCTCTGATTGCAATGTCCTCCATCCATCTTACCCTACTAAGTTGATTCTTCATCTTACCCTTCACATGGCTGACTATTATTCATCCACCAAGACACAGCTGCTGGCATCACTTCTGCTAGGAAGACTTTCCTGATATTATCCTTTTGGTTCGGTGTCCTTTCTTTGTGCTCAAGTAGCACCATGAATATACTTCTATTATCATATCCACTCACTCTATTGCATTCATTTATTTATGTGCCTCTCTCGTACAATACACTTTGAGGTTGTTTTTTGAATAATAAATGAATGAGTGAGTGAAAAAGTGAATGGAAGAACACATATTTCAATTTTTTGCATATTTCAAATTTTTAAGAAGACTGCTCTCTCAAATCTCTAAATGTGTATATACTGTTCATACGATAAAGTGTTCATCAACGAACTAAAGAACCAAATGAAATAAATAATGATCGCCCATTTAGTGGAAGGCTATCATTTTTAAACTGCCATTGATGAAGCCAAAATTGCCAAAAGGAAGAGTGCCATTGAATAATGCTTACCATTAGGTAGTCTTTATTTAATTGGTATTTAAGGTATTTTCACAGAGGATGTGAAATCAAAGAGATGTATGGTAGCCATATACTGAGTACTATTTAATTATTTCAGTTCTCATCTATCATATTAGCACTCTCCTGTCTCCTTTTCAGTGCCCCCAAAGCAATGCAATTGATGGATTACAAAAAATAAATCTAGCGTGAAATACTGATAATTTGCTCAAAGTCAAAAACAAAACAAAACAAAATTAAAAAAAAACAAAAACAGGCAAGAGTTATTTACAACTACTAAATTGCTTGTTATACTCCTTTGGCTTGCTGCTTTTAAAAGATGGGAGCGGCTTGACAAGAGTCAAGACTCTTCAGAAAAATATGCAAATCAAAGATTTACCACCTTTCTATATCCTTTTAATTCATCGGTGAATCTCAATAATGACCAAGCTTTCAGAACATTGAATATGCTTGGCTACCTAATCACATTATCTCACTTCTCTTCTGCAAACTTTGAAGTGGGGAAGATATATGTATAAATGAGAACATTGATAAAGCACAGCTGCCGGTCATATTTCCAATCTTCTCAGGAAAACAAATGATTTACAGCATGATGAGATCAACTCTTCCTCCATAGCATGCTAATGGCTATATTTTAAAACTTAGTTAGTGGAACTCGTGCAATAGCCTAGACTGATGACATTAATGTCAGATCTTTGAACAAATCTAGTTAATATGAGAGCAGAAGAGAAAGATGATCTCATTTTGGACACAACAATAAAAATGATGCTGTTCAGTAAAGAATTGAGACCATGTGGGCTTAGTGCTCTATCTCTGAGCTTCTCTTTTATTAGCCAACTACCCACTACAGAATACAGTAAAAATTTTATTTGTGGAGAATATAGCTCAGAACTATCATAAAGTGGGTGCTTTGCTGAGAAAAAAATCATCACATGGTTAGCTAGTTCTTGCCTTTACTGCCAGAAGTGGTTGTTGAAGCCTGACTATGTTCACAGCATTATGTAAGGGACTATTTAGAGAACATAAAGAACTGATTTTGCCTGCATGATTGGTATGTGGAGAAGTAGGGAGCTCAAGTTACATACACATATAAACATAATATATGCATATTACTAAATAGATGATCTCAGGTTCCCTGGAAGTAAAAGTTAACATGGAGATTCTTATTCAAGTAATTTATTGGCAACCACTCTCAGAAGAAAGAGAGTTATGGAAGCAGATAGAACAGGGGGTTAAAAAAAAAAAAGCAACGGTGCAGTCTCAGATGTAGACTAGATTCAATCTGATCACACAAGCAAGTTCTGTAACGAAAGGTTTATCACAGAGTTTTTCCAACTAGGAAGTCTATCTTTTGTATCCCATGCCAGAATCCACCTTCTTCCAGGGGTAGAGGCAAGTAATGGAGCCTCCTGGGAAAGATAATTCCCATTTGGCAGAGGGTAATTCTGCAGAGAAGGGGACAGCTACGAGTTGTCATCAGTCAACACTGCCGCAGGAAATGAGTGCACTGCCTGCTAAAGGGGATCAGAGTAGGGCACCAGCAGCAACAATTACCATTCACCATTTCTATCACTCAGGATTACTTGATACTCACATTACATTCATTCCATCCAAAACAGCTTCTTTAGGATATTGGTTGGTCACATTTTTGTGGGGAAAACTTTCAAAAGTAAGATTACTAGGACAAACTTTAGATTATACTACTACGGTTAGTCTTGAACCGATACTACTCAACGTGTTTCTCCTCCAGCACCCATCCCAGATTGCCCTCCTCTTCAGAGATTAATTTCTATTGTCGTGGGTGCCTTGCCTTCTGGATTTACTGAGACTCTCAGCTCTGAGGGGCCGAGGATCTCTTCATCATGCTCAAACAAGTCATAGTTGATGTACTTGTATAATTAGAATTACAACTGGGTCTGGGAGTATCATCAGCCCACCAGTGGATTGCCTACGTGCTATAGACAATTCTCTTTGCCCCCTTGGAAGAGAAAAAGGGACATTTGGGGGTGGTGGGAGGACTGGTGAAATTTAGATAAGGTTTGTAGTTTAGTGAATAGTATTCTCCAGAAAAAAAATCAAACCAGATGCCATCTAATCAACTCATGGCATCCGCATGTGTGCAGAATGGTACTGCTCCATAGGGTTTTCAAGGCTGTAACCTTTCAGAAGCACATCACCAGACTTTTCTTTCAAAGCACCTCTGGGTGGATTTGAACTGCCAAGTAATAGTCAAGTTCTTAACTGTTTGTGCCACCCAGGGATTCGCCGTGAGGAGTATTCTACTAATGTTAATTTTGTACTGTGTTTATGTAAGTTGTAAACATCAGATGAAGGAGGATATAGAGTATATGTAAACTCTGTACTATTGTTACAACTTTTATGTATATCTAAAAATATTTCATAACAAAGCGGTAAAAATAAAACTAAACATTAAAGGACTCTAACCAGAGAAAACACTCCATTTTTTAATTCAAACTTGATAAAAGAGCCAGACCCAACTATATGTTGATTATAAGAAGTACATTTTAAATATAAGATGCAGGTAGATTGAATTTAAATTGATGCAACACTAAGCACAAGAAAGCAGGTGTAGCTAAATATCAGACAAAGTAGACTTTATGACAGGAATATTACCAGAGATAAAGAGGAACATTTCATAATGATAAAAGGATCAATTAATCAAGAAGCCACAAAACCCTAAATATGTATGCACCTGATACAAGAGTTTCAAAATATATAGAGCAAAATTTGACAGCAGTAACAAAATAGTGGACAAATTTACAGTTGTATGTGGAGATTTTAAAAGCTTCTATTAGTAATATTTAGAAAAAGTAGACCAAAAATACCAATAAAAATATAACGCTGTTAAGAAATTGAGCTACTTGATATTTTTAGGACAGACTGCCAGAATAAAGAGCAAACAAATCAGTCTTAAAAGAAATACAACCAGAATGTTCCTTAGAAGCAAGAATGGTAAGACTTTGACTTGCTTACTTCAGGCATATCATCCAGAAAAACCAATTGCTAGAAAAGGACATCATGTTTGGTAAAGTAGACGGCCAATGAAAGCAAGAGTAACCCTCAATGAGCTGGACTGGCGCAATAGCCTCAAGAATGTACTTAAACATACTAAAGATCACGAAGATGGTATAGAATCAGGTAACATTTAGTTCTGCTATACATAAGGACACCATGAGTTGCAAATGACTGGACTACACCTAACAACAATTACAATCAATAACTGAAGAATATATGCTTGTAGGAAGTGAATGAGAAAAAAAATCTTAAAATGAATAGAAGTCTTAAAAGACTGACCATGTAGTTTTTTCACACCAAGATAAAGAATTTTTATTTAATCCAAAGGGCCATGAGAAGATTATAAATAACGTTAGCAGAGAAGCAACCGATATACAGCTGACATTGAATTATATATTTTCCATTTACCAGTATCTACCCTAAATACCACCAAGTGAGGGCTAAACCAACCCTTTAAACAGTCATAGGTTATGAGGAAAAAGAGTTTAAAAAAATAATTTATATCAGTTCCAAATATTTTTTTACCAGAATAGGTAAAAATGATTACAGAACGAAGAAAGAAGGTTTGATAAAGTTTATGTATGTGTGAGGTGAAAGTGTGAAAGAACAACAAGGAAAGGAGTTCCATCTGAGTGAGGCCCTCCAAAACACACACACACACACACACACGCATACACACATGCACACACACACCTGAGTCAGCAGGAAAAACTTGTCCTGGCTCAGAATTTTCCAAGATATTCTTGTAAGGTGAATGTGGTTTCCTAATTCCGTTGGTTTCCGTTGACCACAAACTCCACAATTAAGTCTCTCTATGATTTTGCAAAATTCTAATCGTCGTTTTAAGAATGGAATATAGAGATAGTTTATTTTAGGTGCTTACGTGTGCTTGAGATTTGAGCTTTTAAGTACTAGATATTGCTAGGCCACATGTCAGATAAATAACCCCTCAGACCACTAGAAGCATTATGTTTGGATCAAGCTTAGAAAGTAAGGTCTGAATACAGAGATTTAGCAATGACAAGTTAAACTGAGTTTTCTCATCCTTTTGGTCTCATAAATGTAGGGGCAGACCTAGATCACACAGAGCATGACTTCTTCCCTGTAATTTTCCTTGCCTCTATTTGGGTCTCACAGTTTCATGGGGCTACCCAGACAGATCCATTTCCTGGTTTGCTTACCCCATGCCTGAAATAATGTTTTAACCTTTAGATTCCCAGTCTAAAGAAACTGACAAAGCAAAATCTAGCCTGACTTGAAATGTTGACCCAGTTTTCTCTTTCACATTTCTCCCTCTGTACTGATTTGTACAAAATGGGAACAGATGGCGATATGTTACTTGAGGGGGCGGGGAACTTTACTTCTAAAATGCTCCTCTTCACTCCATAACATATTGCCATCAATAAATGTTTCCTTTCCTTCATTTAATTACTCTGGCTCAGCATCCTTTGGTCATGCAAGTCTAATTAAACTCAAATAGATGGTATTTTTCAGGAAGGAAAGTGTAAAAATAATAATATAAACCATTCTGATAGGAAAATATTAGACTGAGAGCTTTGTGTCACAGGCCAAAGGGCAGCTAAAGGGATGGTCTCAGGGGCCAGTTTCAAAATAAGCCATGGAATTAATAACACACAGCTCTGTATGTTCAGCAGCCAACACAAAGCAGGCTTGAAGCAAGCTGAGGAAGGAAGTACACAAGAGAGCCTCACCAGAACGAAGGTGGGTAAATGTTGGCTGACCAGCACAGACCCCAGCATGGGTTACTGTGCATATAAAATAGTTTACTGAAAATCAAGCCTAACATTTCAAATTCTCAAAATAGAACTGGGAAAAAAATAAAGTTTAACTGCACAATAAAAGAGTTCTTTTGGAATAAGAGTTCCCTCAGGACAGACTAAAAGCAACAGTCAGCTGTTTCTATTTAAAGTCTCCCTTGTGTGTATGCCTTCCCCTTCAGAGGCCAGGCATGGGGAAATGTTTAAAAATCTCCAGTTCCCCAGTGGTCACACAGAGTTAGGAAATTTGTTTTTTTCCCTTCGTTTCCCCCTTCGCCTTCCCCTTCCCTCTCCTTATCTTGCTAAGTCTTTCCTTTTCTCTTTCTTTCTTATTTCCTTCTTTCTTTTTCTTCTTCTTTCTTCCTTTCTCCCTGTCTTCCTGCCTGCCTGCCTGCCTCCTCACCTTTTCAGCTTATAAATAATCTCCTTGACTGGAGGTATCACATTCAAAGCAGTATCACTCTCTGTAGCATTGGACATAAATTCTAGGTGACTTACTCACCGGTTTTAGTCTGGACCATGGTGGGAACCAAATTCTCCCAGATAGTATAAACAGAAGGAGTTTACAGAAATGTCTACTCCTGGAGTTACCAAACTTGGATTTGTTGATGATGGTCCCAAGGCTGAATTTCCAAAAACTATTTTGTGGCTAAATCAGTGAGCTAAAATTGTGACGGGGCAATTGTACCCATCAGAGATCATTGACCCAACACTTTCCTGGCATCAATTCCAAGACCATTTCTACCATGGATTCTGATCTTATTTAGGCTGTTAGTGAAGATCTAGATGAATTATTACAAAAGACAGTGATGACATAAGGAACAGGGTGATATTTTGGATATCAGAAGACCTAGGTTTGAGTCCTCTGAGTATTCACCAGCTATTGAACCTTAAGAAAGCCACTTAAACTTTTCTGTGCCTCAGTTTCTTTGTTTGTAAAATAGAGATAACATTATATCATTTATGATTTATATTATATAATTTATATCATATTAAAGAAATGACATTCCTTTACCTGATCAAACTTTAAATTCTCTGTTATTGCCTGCCAACTTTTCAACTAACTACTTTTTCAGCTGACTCCTTTTTTATTAACTCATTTTTATCTCTTTTCATAGAATTTATCATTATAGAATTTTTTTTGAGAGCATATGGCTACTATTTTAAACTCTGTTAAGGACTTCAGCTCTGAAGTCACACTACCTGAGATTGAATTCTGGCTCTACCATTGACAAAGTTATATGTCTGTAAGCATGTTACTAACTTCTCATCTCAGTTTTCTCATCTATAAAATGGGAATAATAATCTCATAGATTATGTGAATTATGAGAGTTTTTAGAACTATTTTAAACAATACCTCTCAATAAATAACTATCATTGTTTTTGAAACTGACTCTTTTCCCCATAGTAAACACACACATACACAAGTAGACAGGTAGGTGGATAGAGATATATGTACATACATACATATATAGCTCTTCTTCTGCATTTTTGGGTCTTCTTTTGTGTTACAGATCTCTCTTCATTTTTTCTGTCTCTTTAAAAGAAATCTATCCACTTCTGATGTTTGCCCATACACAAGATGGGTGGATTCTCCTTAGCTGCTCTGATAAGTCACCTGTCATGGTAAGAAAACTCCTCTGTATCACAGTTTGAGTACTGTTTGATGTCATAGGCACCAAATAATTTCTGGTATTTCAGTCTTTGATGTGGAGGATATTTATTAGCCTGAGAGAAGTTCTTCTAGTCTTCTACTTGGTTGTATTACTAGGAGGAATAGTATTTATCCCTAGTTAATATGTAGGATGGCTCATTCCAATAAGAGTAAATTATAATTTGAAACCTATCCTCCTGGGACAGTGAGGCCTTCCATGCCATGAGTCTCCCCAGTTCAGCTCATTTCCACTGCTAAACTTTGTAGGAGATAAAACATCCTCCTTGTACCACTTAATCCCCAAGCCACGTTACATTCCTGGGAAATGTAGACCAAGATTCTAAGTCATTTAATGTGAGACATTGGGAGGGAAGTAGAATAGCCCTGTCTCCCTAAAGACGTAGCTCCCAGGCAACAGTGTCTTCCCTTACTCTGACTGACAAAATCCCCATGTCTCTAGGGTAAGAAGAATGAGTAAGATTAAAATAAGGGAAATCCCTTAACACATGCTTTTCCCTCATGTTGTCTCCCCACCTCCACTTTTTCTGACTTAGGACTTTAACTTGGTCTTTATTAGAGAAAATCATTTATTGGTATCTTGAAGATTGCTGACCACTGATTTCTAGTGATGTTACTGAAGATACTACATGGTTTTAGGCATTTTTCTAGGTCTGCAGATACAGAATTAAAAAAAAAAAAAATCAAAATACAGTACTTAGATCCCAAGTGTTAACGATCAGATTCTGTATAGGACATGGGGTTGTCTGAAAATATGATGAACAATTTTATGCTAATAAATTCAATATCTGTGATGAAATGGGAAAACTCTTTGAGAGACATAAATTACCAAAACTCACTCAAGGAAAAACAAATCTGAACAGCCCTATGTTTATTAAATAAATTGAATTTCTAGTTACAAACTTTCCCAAAGACATTACAAGAAAGATAGATCCTTTTCACGAAAATACATGTTACATTTTTATAAAATATGCAAATAAAACCCTGTATATGTTTGTGTAGCTATGTATGAGGGATACAGAAAAGAGAACCAAATTGTTAACATTTGACCACAGTAAGATTAAGGGTGATGAGGGGAGAATCATTGAATTTTCTTCGAAGTACTAGTTAAATCTTATAAGCATATATTATTATTTTTTTAATGTGATTTTTTAAATAAAAGAAACTTACAAAGAAGTCATATTTATCATTTATGGCAAGAGAAAAATTTGAATTTGGCACATTTATTTAATACCTACTATGCCCCAGACTCTACATGAGGAGATGGGAACACGGTAATGACTACGACACAGTATGTGTCTTCAAGGAGCCAATATCTAATAGAGAGAAGAGGGCAAATAAGGAACTAAGTTCACTCCTAAACTACACTTGCAATTAGAATACATGGACCTTGAGACCAGAAGCCTGTAGAATGACCCCCTCCCCCTTAGTATAACAGTACCTAGCATGGTGTCTGACACATAGTAGCTATTACTTAAGTGCTTGGTGAGTGAATGATTGGATGGATGGATGAAAAATAAATACGGTTTAGTAGGGCACAAAGAGAAAGGGGACAGTTCTACCTGGGGATTAGGGGAGGAGAGAGTAAGGGGATACACACAGAAGATGCTTTAGTTAGCCTTTCTGGGTGTTCATCAGAATTCCTAAAGAATGGTTGTAAGGAACTATAGGCAAAGCAAGCTGCCTATGAAAAGGTGGGGAATTACATGGCATGATTATGAAACTGAAGTTATTCAACACAATTATAGTATACAGTAAAAGAGTATGGTCTGGTTTGAAAATAAGGTGAGAGAGGATAAAGAAGTTCCCATTTGCCATGGTAAAGTGAATTTTATCTGATTTTTAGAAATGTAAGACTGGCATTTAGGAGATCAGAGAGAGCACAGAAGGAGGGGTTGGATTTAAAACAGGAAAAAGAGTATTACTTTCTCTTATTGGAATAGATATAGATATCATTTGTGTACATGGGGACCACAATTGTTGGTCACTCTCTTTCTCTATGAAATAGGGGACAGGTCCTCTCCCAACAGAGAAATGTGAGGATAGCTGGATAGCTTGAGGAAAGGAACTTGAAGAGGATGAAGAAGATCTGTAATCATTAGTATATTCACTGTGATCTTGAGTCTTCAGGTTGTAGTACCAAAAAATCAGATCTGAATGGAGTTGCTTATATTCTTCTGTTATACACTTACAGCAGGAAGTGACACAGTAGTTGCCTGACAAAGAAATATCATGACAGCTTCCCTAAACTTTAGGCTTGTATGATAATAGGCTCAACCTTTTCATTGAACTGGAAACTGGCTACTACAAAATGCTAATGCTCATAAATAAACATGGGGGCAGATTAACCAGTAAGCACTGCTTACAGTAAGCAAGGTATGTATGGGTTTAATTGGGTTTACTTACTAGTCTGCAGTGTACAATTTTACATGGGTGAAATTTCGTGCCTTGCTTATTAGGTAATCCGTCCCTGATAGTATACAGAATTCATGACAGATGCTGATAGTAGCATTTAGAGTTAATTCTTATTTATCTTAAAAAATTTACCTAATTCCAATGGAGACACGTTTTGAGACTGATAATCTTTCCTCTTTGTTTGGAATAATTGAGATTAATAGTGGGAGCTTTTTCCCACCGCCACATTTCAGAAACAAGTGTGAAAATCTCAGTCCATCAATCCAACTATCCAAGTAACAAATACTGGTTCATTTGCTTTAACTCTAACTTAATTTCTCACATAGAACCCCTATTTCACCACTGATAGTAATCTTAATCTCATAATCTTTTAAGGGTTTCTCCCCCCTCCAATGGGTTGTACTACAGTTCCATTCCAGGATCTTACATATAGCCAGAGTGGTGGGAAGGACGAAGTATATAAAGAGAGGAAAGGGGGAAACAATCTGCTTTTCCATCATTTATCCACACTGAGTTTCATTGGGATGTCCATTTTGCCATCTATCTGGTTTCCTACAAATCCAGGGATTCTCTTTTATCCTGAGCCATGATTCAGACATGTAAATTTTTTTACCAGCTTGCATATGGGGGCCATCTGCCTTACCTGCTCCATGGTCATTTCTTTCCTAGGTCTTGTGGCCCTTACAGCAGTATACAGTTATCCTCTACTTTGAGACACATGGACCTCTCTCTATTTCACTTCCCATTTCTTCCCTCAACCCAGAGGTCTTACTATAAAGGCATTTGGTTGGGAGTTGTTTGGAGTTGTTTCTTGTGTGCTACTACTCTATTCCAAGGTAATCTGTTTATATCTTTAAATTCCTTCTCCCAGGAAGTTTAGGCTTTTGTAAACCAAAACTCAGAAGGACTCCTGGGAAGTGACGGGAAAGGATAACGGTAATATCTCAAAATGTTTACCCACCATGTTTCTATACATCATAGCCATTCATTTTTTCTAGACACCACTAATATTGGCAAGGTAGAACTTCATCATTTATAAATATTCTTTTCTTAGGAAAAAAATAAAACTCATATCATACACCTATAGAGACTCAAACTCAGTTTTATTTAACCAATGTTTATAAAACATTTAGTGTTTTTAAGACACTATGAAGCCAAACAAGATTTCTATCCTGAAGGATTCGCAGTCTAGTGAACATAACAATGGTAATGCAAAACCTACAATAATTAATCTGCCCACATGAGTTATAAAAAAAAGAGTTTTGGGAGCACTGAGAAGATGATTAATTTTGATTGGGGGATTGGAAAAACTTCAGACCTAGCACTGAGTCACAGCCCACCAGTAAACAGAATGTTAACAACTCTCTGGACATTTCCTCTGCTCTCTGGACAGTTTGGGGTGGGAAAAGTAGAGGATTACTCATTGCCTCTTCAGGCCCTAAACAATAGCATGTGTTGTAAAAATGGTGTGGCAGAGGCATCTGATATCCTCTAACTTCATGAAGGGGAGAGAATCACCATCAACATCAGCCCAAGGCTCCTGCCTATGAGGTAGAGGTCAGATATACCTCCTTTCTCTAACCTTTTTACCAATTCTGACACAAGCATCCCTCCCACAGCACTACTTGTCTGCTGTGTTCGATAGATAATTCATTGCAATGGCCACACAGAACTCACAGACCATGTTCATAGTTATGGGGTTTATTAGGGAAGTAACAGGTTATAATTCATAATCAGGAATAACTCTTTGCTCAGGGAAGTTTCTCAGCCATGCCCACAGGTAGGCCTCTTCCTGGCCCTCGGCCTCTCAGCCCTCGGCCCCTCAGGCCCCTTGTGCTTCTTGGGCTGGCCTGGCCTCTGCTCTGCTCAGGCAAGTGTTACAAAGCTCTTTGGCTCCACCAATAAGTGCCCAGAGTCATCCCACTGTGCCAGTAAACCTCGGCCTGAAGGCATTCAGCTCTCTAGCTCCACGGGTCGGCAAGCCTAGCTCTGCTGACAAGTGCTTGGAGGAACCCCACTCTGCCAGCAAGCCTCCTGCCTGAAGGCACTCAGCTCTCTCACTCAGTGGGCTGGGAAGCCTACCATGCTATCTCCTGCCAGTCTCCTGGTTTCTTCTGCCTCTGCTGCCACTGCTTCTTGCCGTCTCTCACCATCTCTGGTATTACAGCTCTCTCCCTCCAGGGTCTAGGAGGTTCTCAGTGCAGGGATCCCAGGTTCAAAGGATGTGCTCCACTCCTAGCTCTTCTTTCTTGGTGGTAGTGAAGTTCCCCCTTTCTACCTCTGGGGTGGCTCATTTTAAGCCCAGTGGGATGGCAAAGCTGACCAGTCCCCTTGTCAGAGTTCCATATACTTTATTTGCATGGTCCCACCCCACAAGGGTGCTATGTACCTTATTTGTATTATTAGCAAGCTGCCCAATCTCCTTGGTGGGCCAGAGGCACCTTATTTGCATAGCTTTGCTATGAGTTGGAATCAATTCAAAGGCATTGAGGTCAGGGACCCAATCATTTGGTGGGAATTGCAAGACCATGGTGAGAAAGGCCATGTAAAAGGCCATTGTACGACATGTGTGTACCTTGGAGGGTGCATAATTTATGGGTAGTTTTTGCTAAGGAATCTTTCACACAGCTCCTTTCTTACTCCTAGGAGCATCTCTCTGCCATTATCTACTTTTCTAAAGCTTATGCATTCCAGGTCAGCCTTTTTCTTGTCTTCTGTGTTTTGTTGATGCTCTTGGTGGTGGTAGTTTATTTGTTTTTCTCTGTCTTTTTTGTTTGTTGTTTGTTTTTCCTTAAGCTCCTTTTTTCCACCCGTAAGACTGAATTCTGAACCAGTTTGTGCTTGACATTTTCTGACTAGCTACATTTTGTTTCTAAGCCTTCGAGAATCCGAATCCTTAAGAAAATGAAATAATCAACAAGGTAGAAGAGAAAAGTGGTTATTTCTTTAAAAAAGAAGCTAAAATAATTAGCATAGTTGCCTCCTCTACCCTGCCTCCAACTAATGAGTGACTGTTCCTGTGTTCATTTAGCCACCATAGATTTTGGGTTTTTTTTTTTTTCTTTCTTTTCTTCTGACAGTCTAACAATCTCTGTTGTCTGTGAGCCTTGGTAAGTGAAATTTTGAACATAGGTGGTAGACAAGTCTTCACTAGCCTGGTCCATGTTAAAGAAAAAAAAAAAAATCACTATACTAAGTATTGTGCCTTGAGGTATACTCCAAAGAGAAATGACACAGATATAGAAAGGGCAAAAAGGAAAGAATCACTAGAAAGAAATATCATTTCTGATCGCTGTGAACAATTTCAATGTTCCCTATTTGTTTTATCAGTAAAAGAAAAATTCTGATGTTACCCAAGGCACCGTACAAAGTATGCATTTATGAGGCTGGGAGAAGAGAGTCCATCCTGGCCAGTCACCATGGTAACCTCTAAAAGCAAAGATTCTGTCTGATTAGGTTGCCCTTCTCAGGAGGAACTGACCAAAACCATCTTTTGAAAAGTTTAAAATGGAGGGTACAGAGATCCCGGTGCTAATTTGCACAGCTGCTTTCCTCCCTGACTTTCCTAATAAGAATGACTCAGACTATTTTCTAGAACCTTTTCCCAGTCCAATAGAGAGCTTCCAACAACATCCTCCCATTGTTGAAAATGTACTTCAGCCCAGTTCTTTCTGGTTATTGTCCCCACAGTCCATAATAAGAGTTCCAGATACTTTTGTGATTGCCTATAAAGAAATTAATGAACGTGCCTAAAGGAAAAAAAGAAAAGACGTGAAACATAATATGCTCTAACAAAGTTGTGAAAGGAAGCAAAAACTCAATCATGTCCATCCTTGATGATTTAGGGGGCAGGCAGGCAACAGTGAGGTAGAAATTCTGAAGAAGCCAGAATGAAAGTGTTAGAATTATTTTTGTGGAAGTTGTTAATGCTCCCTGAACTTGAAAAAAAAATCATTTATACAAGATGTGATATATATATATATGTATGTATATATATGTATATATATGGTTATATATAAAGGAGCCTTGGTGGCACCACTGTTAAGTACTTGGCTGCTAACCTAAAGGTTGGCAGTTCAACCCACAAAGCGGCTCCACTGGAGAGAGACCTAGTGATCTGCTTTTGTAAAGATTACAGTCAAGAAAACCTTCTAGGGCAATTCTACCCTTTCACATGGGGTCGCTATGAGTTGGAATTGATTGGACAGCAGCCAATAACATGGTTATATATGTTATACATGGTTATACATAGAAAAATCTTAAAACAATGATAACATGAATGGGAAATAGTGGTTGTCTTTGGGAGGGAAAGTAAGTACTGGGGTAAAGAATTGGAGAAAGATGTACTTTTCACTTTATTTTTACCTCATGAAATTTTACCACTTGCATTACCTATTAAAATGTTTCATGTAAACAGTACAGAGGAAGGAAGGGTGTTCCAAAGTGCTGTGTAATCTCGCCTTCCTACAAATATTTTCATAAATAATTCCCTAGGCTTTTACAAACGTAATATATATTTTCATACTCTACTGTGACGTGCTTTTTTAAGCTTTATATATGATGAACTTCTTTCTAGGCCAAAACATAAACAGCCACCTGTTCCTCCCTTTTCTTTGACATTCCACCATAAACACAGCCCACATCCCCACTCTGAGACCCATATATTACAGAGTTCTGTCTTTCCCCACTGTGCACTCACAACTGGCATTTCTACAAGAGTCCTGGAGCAAAGTTTTGAAGGCAAAATCCTGCCTTGACTCTGAAATTTTAAATGAAGAAGGTCTACAAAAAGAAGACATATTAAGCAGTGAGGAGAATCTTCTGGAAGATTGCTAATTTTTAAGTTTTTACTTTTGAGGCTAAGCCAGGATATTTTTACTACAAATTTTTATTACAAAAATGGAAGAGAATCAGTCACAGTGCTAGACAACTATACATATTTTATTTTCTCCTCACAATACTGAACATAGATATAAGGATTCCCATTTTACAGATGGAAAAAATAACCTCTGAGTAATTAGGCAACTTCCCCAAATCGAAGTATTTATGTTTCTAGAAAGCAGGGAAGGGAGCTCATTCCTACAACCATCTTCAGACTGAATGCTTATGGGTTTTTTTCTTCCCAGATCCTAGTATTTTTCTGTCATACCTGTGGGTTATTGGGCCACTTTATTGCTATATTCAATTTATATAATATTAAAAGGCACCTAATTCCCCAAAGACAACTAGTAGATGCAATATGAATTCCAAACACAATAACCATACCGTTGAGGTTCCAATGCACAACAGTCATTGCATCAGAAACTGAAATTGTAACCTTTCAGTACATCCATCTTTCTTAATGAAACTAGTCTTCACCAGGGTTAGGATTTTAGTTTTGCCATTCAGAAAATTATCCCTTAAGGCACTGATACTCCAACTTATGGAAAAAAGTCCTATAACTTAGAGTTTCTTAAAATAATGGCTTCTAGGAATGAGTCAAATTGAATATAGATGAAGTCAAGAAATTAGTCTCATGATTGTATTTAAATTAGAACTGCTGGTTCAGAACTAGGGCTGCAAACCAAAAGATCAGCAGTCTGAATCCACCAGTCACTCCTTGGAAACTCTATGGGGCAGTTCTACTCTGTCCTAAAGGGTCGCTATGGGTCAGAATCCACTCTATGGCAACGGGTTTGGGTTGGTATACAGATTTTTAAGTTTGAATTGCAATACTCACTAATCTCCTCTAGAGGGAGAATGAAACAATAACAAGCAAACAGAATTTACACAAAAGAGGGTGAATTAGAATTATCTTAAGATTGTCCCTTAACAGGAAGAAGAAGATATTTTGCCAAAGATGTCATAAGTAAAACTTTTTTTTTTTTTTGGTATATTTTCTAAGCATAGCTCAAACAGTTTCTGTAATAAACAGAGCAATGTTTTCAGTTTGCTTTTAATTTTGAACTAATAGGAAAAACTGGATACACACACACTTAATTACACATACTTTACCCCCATCAATTACAACGTCTATATTATAACAGAGACAACGAGCTTCTTCAAACATTTCTTTAAATCCATGCATAAATTCTCAGTGTACGTGAAATAAGCATGGTGCTCAGCTATTCAAATATAAGTGTGAAACAGTCTCAGAAAGGGAAGCATTCTGCAAAGCAATGCTATACAAAACTCTGCATAAAATTTAACACCAAGATGATACCAACCCTCCCTTCCCCAACACACAGTTTCCTTTGGATGGTCAATGTTCTGCTAAAATGATCTCATCATTTAAATCTTGGAGATCTAAAGAATAAGTACTGAAATAAGTGTTTACATGCATTATAGAGAACTGAAATTTAGGTAGCTTCACTGTTATTACAGAATCTGAAGAAATAAACATCAAAGGGAGATGAGATTAGCATCTCAGAAATAAAGGCTTCCACAAGAGAAACAATCATGAGGAAAATTATCCTTTCTGCTAACAATATGGTGATCAGCCTTTTCCTGCTTTCCCCTGATGCTGAGGTGATGTCACTGGTCAGAAGTGCTGTCCTATTTTCTGTACTGCCTATGGTGGGTTGGATGGGATGAAAATAAACATCTTACATAATAGGCCGGCTGTGCTCTCTGTCTTTTTTTCCCAAGGAAATTTTCCCAGCATGAATTCTGTACAATTAACATTGGCCAAATTCCAGCCAAAAAATCTGTTAGGTTTGTAAGCAGAATAACAAATACAGCCCATGTATGCTGTCTCCCATTCCGCTCACACACTCTCACCTTTCTACACACACACACACACACACACATCACTACCACCACCACCCCTCCAGTAATCAAAACAGCTTTGTACTGTGAGAGAAAGGAAAAACAGGTAGGTTAAAACTGAAAGTGATCTTCAAACAGTCGAAACAAAATAGAAGATTGCAGATTAGAGCCACTGTCCTGTTCCAGTGATGTAAACCAGAGGCCCCCTTGGTGTTTGTTTTCTTCAGAATCGAAGAATATGAATCTAAGATAACAAGCCTAACCCAAGAGATGTACCCCTAAGCTAGTAGCGTCTACAGTTATGAAAACAGCAATCCCAGCAGTGGGCATTTGCAAATGTGATTTGTAATAACAAAAATTCTAGATCTTTCTATTATAAACCCTATTTTTATATGGAAGGGTTTATGAATTTGAAAGCTTTGGCATTTATTGTGAAGGCTACTTATGGAGCAAATATATTAAGCTGCAAATTCAACTTAATTTTCCTAAGTCCTGAAGGTGCAATAAAGTTGGAGATGCAAAAGAGTTAAAGGAAACATGTACTTCAGTCTGGATGGAAGCTCATTTGAAATTAGCTACATAATTCATAGTTGTTTGCACGGAGCACTTTAAACCTAGAGGTTTTAGCTTCAGAGAAAATCATCATACAGTCTTTGCATAGTAAATATTTGAATGTCTATCATACACCTAAAATATGTCAAATGCTGAATAACCTAAGTATTATAAAGGTGAACTTAGACTACGAGATAATATTTTGTATTGCTAAGCAACAAAGAAAATGGTGGTGGTTGTTGATGTTAGTTGTCATTGAGTTGGCTCTGACTCGTGATCTTATGTAAAACAGAATGAAACACTTCTCGGTCCTGTGTCATCTTCAAGATTATTGGAAAATTTGAGTCCATTGTTGCAGCTATGGTATCAATAGATCTCATGGAGGGTTTCCTTTATATCTGCTGACCAAACATGATGTACTATTCTAGTGATTGGTCTTTCCTGATGATACATACAAACTAAGAGAGCTGAAGTCTCGCCATCCTCGTTTCTAAGGAACATTCCGATATTTTCTTCTAAGATTTATTTGTTCATTCTTCTGACAGTCCACGATATATTCGATATTCCTTGCCAACATCACAATTCAAATTCATCAATTAGTCTTCATTTTCCTTTTACCTTGTCCAGTTTTTGTATGCATATGAGGCAATTGAAAAGACCATGGCTCGGATCAGGTGCACCTTCATCATCAAAATGCCGTATTTGCTTTTTAAAACTTTAGAGAAGACTTTTGTAGCAGATTTGCCCAATGCACTGTTATTTGATAAAGAAAGGAAAATCATTAGCAGAGAATGTAAAAAAAAGTAATAAATAAATCAAGATGATCTAATGCTTTCTTGTCATAAAAATAAGCCTCATTTTTTCTGTCCTAAGTAGGAGCCACTTTCAAAAGGTCCAAAATATAACCTTTTATTTGATGCATATAAATAATGTGGAGTCAAAAAAGGTAGCCTAAGCCTGTGAGTGCATTACTGTGTATCTATTTAGAGGTGTTTTCCTATGTTAAGAGGCTACTCTATCTTGTATAATACTCACTAGTATAACATTCACTCTTATTATACACCAGTAATCGTTATTCAGTTTGAAGGTAAAATACGTATGTTAAGAGTAGCGGTGTTATATTGGAAAGATAATTGAATTTGGATTCTGAAGATTTGCTTTTAAATCTTAACTTGATTATTATTGCCAGGAAGACCTTAGACAATTAATTATACTTTTGTAAGTCTCACTTTTCTCATCTATAATGTAAAGGCAATGACACCTTTGAGAAGAGTAGAAAAGAAAACAATCTAAACTATCTAGCACAGCGCAGAGAAAATAGTTGGAGATTGTGTGTGTGTATGACAATCAGTGATCATAGATCATTTTTCAGTAGTTTCAGAAAGAAGCAAGATTAAATTATTTAATATTTACAAAAAAAGTAAAAAAAAATTCAACTTCTTGGAACTAATTTAGTAGATGCAAAACATTCAATTATTTACTTACTTGGCTTAAAAAATGACAATGGCTCATGCTTTTTGTATAAGTATGCATAACTATTTGCATTGAATGTAGCATTCAATTTCATTTCTAATTGTAAAATCGTTCAAATATACAGTCTTGCATTGCTTAACGTACACGATATGTTCTGTGAAATAGGACGTTATGTGATTTGGATGTTGTGTGAACACCATATTATGGATAAAGGTCCTTTCAGGTATTCACTTCCACAATAAGGAGGTTTCATCCATATTAAAAATTTACTGGGGCAAATAACCTCCCTCTGAAATTAGTTCATCTAAGGTTTCAACCAGTTCTGCTGCTGCCTTCACATCAGTATTCACAGACTTCTCTCTCACTTTCATATTATACAGCAAAAAAACCTTGTTTGAAGCACTTGAACCACCCAGAGCTAGCACTGGACTTGATATCATAGTCTGGTCCTTTCTTTCAGCATCTAGAGCAAGCTTCATGCCTTAGCAGGGATCTTCCAGGTGCTGAAAGGGATTCACTTTTGTGTTTGGTCCTCAATCCACATCATTAGCAATTTCTCCATTTTGGACATAGGTCCCTCTGGCGTTTTCATTAGCCTTGTAGCTTTCAGTGGGAACAATCCTTTAACAGTTAGGAAAATTTTTCCTTTGTTTTTTGAGGATTATTGTGATTGTCAAATGTACATGCCTAAATCCCTTATATCCTATTTTCCGATCGGGATTTCTGAACTCTATTATAACCTTATGGGACCATGGATGTATATGTGGTCGCACATTGCCTGAAACGACATTATGTGGCGCATGACTGTGTTTCAAATGCCTATTATATGTTCAATAATAGAAAAGGATCAGAATAAATTATTTCACTAGTTGATTGTCCACCAGGAGCTTTCAAAGTTCTTGGGGAAATGATAAATGAAACAATTATAAGACATTTAGTAATTATTATATTATGTAAGATAAGCTGCTCTTTTAGAGATATAAAAACAGCTATTGCTAGTATATGTGTTTCCAAGATGGAAAAATATGTTTATATATGAAAGATAATTGTGAGGATTTAATATAGAATTAAGATTTCTTCAAATATTTTCTCTGAATTTTGAATAAAAGTATTTCTTGAATTTTTTTTTTTTTTTACGTTGTTGTAGAACAAATCTAGGAAGGTTCACAGCTAATAATTTAAAAGAAATAAACAAAAAGATGAACATTTTTGATAAATACTTGTTACAAATACATAATGCTTGCAAAATCACATCAACAAAACAGGAACTGGGTTTATGTTCCAGTTCTGTGAGAAAAAAAATAAGCTATAGAATTTTTGTTCTTTATTAAAAGCTTTGAATTATCAATGTTAAATTTGGAGGTGAAGGATTATTAACTTTAAACTTTAGTGTTTATTTGCTATTTTTGAGGAGATCATAACTGAAGAAAATTTGAGTTTTATAGGCTCTGGAAAGGGAAGAAGAAAACCAGGTCTCTTTTTGTGTAGAATCTCAAGTCCAGATGCTGTCTTTTTTCTTCATGAAAATTCATAATGTATCTATTATAGCTTCCTAATTAAAATCACACATGTATGAATAATGTTTTGAAAATCAGTCACTATCCATTTTACATATGTTAACATATATTATGCTTTAGTGTCATTTTCTGCCATATAGCTTAGTATGCTACATAACTTACTCTAAAGTAATATGAGTACTACAAATTGTTTTACTCATTGATTGAGTTCAGAGATTTTATAACATTGAAAAGTAAAAATGGTAGTTACCTATTTTTAAAAACCTAATTAAATTTGTGAATAAAAAAGTGTATTTTGTTTTATATTCTTATGATTCCAAAAAGCTGCACTTTTTAATTCATTCAACAAATACATTGTAAAAGCCTATATAAAGTTGAAAGCATCTGGAATATATTTGCAAACAGAACAGAAAAATGTCTCTACCCTAGCTTATATTCTAGGTCAACCATAAACTACAATTATAATAAATAAGATAATTCTATAACACATTAGAAGGCAATAAGTACTGTGAGGAACAAGAGAAAAAAGGCAAAGCGGGAAGTGTAATTTTAAGAGGGTAGTCAGGGGAAGTCTTACTGAGAACTTGCCATTTGAACAAAGATGTATAGGAGGTGAGGAAGGTGAGATTTGAGTGTCTAACTTCCCTTGGACAGAACACACTACCAACTGTCAGGAGTCTGGCTCTGCCATTTACTTAACTTGGTGACCCTGACAAAGTATTTTGTTTCTTTACCTGCAAAATAACCCATTGACATCGAGTTGATTCCAACTCATAGCAACCCTATAGGACAGAGTAAAGGTGCCCCATAGGGTTTGCAAGGTTGTAATCTTTATGGAAGCAGTGAACTAGGAACAGTAAAAATATCTCTACTCAAGTCTGTGGTAAGGGAAAATAAGACTATTCCACAAATGGATTTTTCAGTGCCAACGGGGAATTATGCACTCACAATTAACAGCACATGATTTGCCACTTGAGGAACTTATATTCTAGTAATGATTACATTTTAGTAATGAACTAACACAATGTATTTCAAAGCTTTGTGGAGAGTGACATAACAAACATTTTGTAATAGAAAATGTATCCTAATAAAGGAATATTTTTCTCATTCGTCCTTCTTTTAGACCTCTGCATCATTGAACTTTTTGACTCTACCTTCCTGAAGCTTCTCTTTTTATTGTCTGTAACTCTATCCTTTTATAGCTTCTCATGCCTCTTAATCATTCATTTTCTAACTTACTAACTCATTTTATTCCTTCAGATCCTTTACAAATAAAATGTCTTAAGAATTTGTTTCTGTGTTCATTCTTTCTGTGGACAATTTAAATATAAATACTTTAAATATTGCCTCTAAAGAAACATCTAGCTCCCCACCTACCCAAGTTCTAAATTGAGATATGAAAGTTTTCAGATGGAGAACAAAATCCCCTT
This sequence comes from Dugong dugon, assembly GCA_030035585.1. Lineage (NCBI taxonomy): Eukaryota > Metazoa > Chordata > Mammalia > Sirenia > Dugongidae > Dugong > Dugong dugon. The sequence goes on from CM057465.1 coordinate 52,950,907, forward strand.
TACTACTGCTAATGGTTAAGAAAGAGTATGTAGCTTTACAATGGAGCCCAATGAGCCTTCTAACTGAATCTCATAGTCCCCGTTTCCCTCCACTCACAACAGTTGTAGACCAGGGAAGCTTTTCTCACTTCAGAATCCTCCTGGGACCGTGGCTGGCATTGAGGCTTTGGTCAAAAGACTCTGTACCTAAGGTTGAAATCAGCTACTGTCATAGATTGAACTGTGTCCCCAAAAAATATTTGTCAACTTAGCTACATCATGATTCCCAGTATTATATGATAGTCTACCATTTTGTAATCTGATGTGAGTTCCGTATGTGTTGTAAATCCTATCTCTATGATGTAAATGAGATGGATTAGGGGCAGTTATATTGATGAGATCTACAAGATTAGATAGTGTCTTAAGCCAATCTCTTTTGAGGTATAAAAGAGAGACGCAAGCAGAGAGACATGGGGACCTCATAACACCAAGAAAGCAGCACCAGGAGCAGAGTATGTCCTTCGGACCTGCGGTCCTTGAGCCTGAGAAGCTCCTCGACCAGAGAAAGATTGATGACAAGGACCTTCCTCCAGAGCTGACAGACAGAGAATGCATTCCCCTGGAGGTGATGCCCTGAATTCGGACTTTTAGCCTACCAGACTGTGAGAGAATAAATTTATCTTTGTTAAAGCCATCCATTTGTGGTATTTCTGTTACAGCAGCACTAGATGACTAAGACAGCTACTAACCAAAATATCTGCAGTTTGAATCCACCAGCTGCTTCTTGGAAGCCTTATGGGGCAGTTTTACTCTGTCCTATAGGGTTGCTATGAGTTGGAATAGACTCAATGGCAACAGGTTTATTCTTTTCCTATCCCAAACTATATCCAACCATATTGTCCAACATAACATTTCAGGCATTCTCCAATAAAACTAATGGACAACATTAGGATACTCATCAAATTAAAAAAAAAAAAAAAAAGAACTCCCCAGTAATAAAATCTCAACAGTTGATAAACATATATTTTCATTTTTCTTGGATGAATATGTAGAATTAATGGATCATAGGGTGGAAGAATATTTAATTTTCTTTAAAAATTGCTCAACAATTTTCCAAAGTAGTTGTATCTTTTGTACTTCCATAATAATATTTGAGATTTCGATTTCTCCATGTTCCTACCAATATTTGACAGTCTTTTACATTTTATCCAGCCTTAGGTATATAGTGATATTTTATTTTGCTTTTAATTTTTTTTGCTTCGTAGTCATGTTGTCCAAACATCCGAGATTATTACAGCACTAGCCTCACACTTATTAATTATTGCATATAATACAAACTCCAGCTCCTAGAGTAGTTATCCTTGGTAAAATTATAAACCCAGTACTCAGGTGTTGAAAATAACCATAGCAGAAATTCCTTCGTATTTGAGTGAAGGAGAGTACATGACAAAATTCTGCTTGTTTTTAGCCTCTCTAGAAAGGTGGTGCAGTAGTTAAGAGATCAGCTGCTAACCAAAATGTTGGCAGTTCAAATCCACCATCCACTCCTTGGAATCCCTGTGGGGCAGTTCTACTCTGTACTATAGGGTTGCTGTGAGTGGGAATTGACTCGGTGGCAATGATTTTTTGGTTTTGGAGGATGCCAGTAAGTCTGTATCTATTTATAATCCATAACCTATAAACTTAATCTCAACTGGAGGAAATCTACCAGCAAGAGTTAAATTAGGTCTTAAGCATTCATCAGTGCTGGGCAGGTAAGATCCATCTATGTGTTATCCCTTAATTTTAATTTTCCTCGTTAGTCCTACCATTTCATTAGGTGGTTCCAAAAGTCACTTTGTTCATCTACCTGAGCAGGTGGGGGGGAATAAAGCAAGGAGGGTGGCATGAGGAAGGTTATATGAGCCAGGTCTGAAAATGGCGCATCATCTCTTCTACTCATATTCTGTTGGCTCAAACTCAATCACGTAGACATAGCTAATTGCAAGGGAGACTGGGAAATGGTGTCTATTTTTATCTAGGAAAAAGAGAAAATGGGTTGTGTTCTAGACTGAATTGTGTCCCTCCAAAATATGTGTTGTGAATCCTTTTATACCTGTGGTTATAATCCCATTTTGGAATAGGGTTTTCTTGTTATGCTAATGAGGCGATATTAGTGTAGGGTGTGTTTTAAGTCAATCTCTTTTGAGATATAAAAGAGCAGATTAAGCAAGCAGCAAGAAAGCACAGATAGGGGGAAGATATACACCGTGACACATGAGATCTCCAAGGAACCAAGAAATAGAAGCCTAAAAGAGACAAGGACCCTCCCCCAGAGCCAACAGAGAAAGTCTTCCCTTAGAAGCAACATCCTGAATTCAGATTTCTAGCCTCCTAAAATGCATGTTAAAGCCATCCACTTATGATATTTCTGTTACAGAAGCACTAGATAACTAAGATAGGTTGAGACTAAGTAGCAGTTTCTGTACGTCTCAGTCTAGCCTGCAATGGCAAAGTCATATTTTACCTCTATAGTAAGCTGCAGTGGCCCACATCCTGAAGCTGCCTATGACTGCTAAAGCCAGCAATTTGCCAGGGTCCTCTTGCCTGACATCCTCTACCACTATCTAAAAATCCCTCAGAACTTTACTGTGTCTCCTATATGCACTTTTACCACCTACGCACTTTTGACAGGGCCTGGTGCCTTTGCTGTGGTCTGAATGCCTTTGTTTAAGGCCCATGCTGAAGTCCCTGCCTATACAGAAACATTCCACTTGGTGGTGGACAAATCTACCACAGCCAGAGGTCACCAAAGTTGAACCACCTCTGGCCCAAAATTTTAAGCTTTTGTTCAGGCTGCAGCAGTTTGAAGCTAGCCCAATATAAGTTTCCAAAAACCACCAAGGTCAAAACATCCCGCCCACAATAAAATTCAAAGCTCCAAACTGTATGCCCTGGCCAAGCCACATGTTCCATCACTCTGCATGTATATTTTGCTCCCTCAAATTACTCTTGTTTTATTTTCCAGTTTTCCTAGCCAACACCAAAAAAAAAAAAAAAGAAAAGTAGGTTCTTGATGTTTTCCCAACCTTCCACCCTGCAGCAATAGAAGTACCAACATAAGTACCAGTATTTGTGAAAGTGACTGAAAATACATACTGACTTCCAAGAATGAAAAAGGGCAAAGTATGGCTAAGCATGCCAAGTTTGTTCTGCCCATTTTTAATAATCAGATGGACTACCCACTTCTCCTGGTGCTGAGTGAGCAAAGGTATGGAAGATCCTAAGAGTTACACTATTTCAGTTCTAGTTATGTGGAAGCAAACATCACAAAAGTATCCCCCCCCACACCTTTTTAAGCAATAACAGGGTCTATTTATCTGGTACTTAGCTCCTTCATAAGCTCAAGAAATTTATTTGCAACTATCTGCTAGATATCTTCACATGGACATCTGTTATAATTAAATTATGTCCTCCCAAAATACGTTTTGGAATCCTGACCGCCATACCTGTCGATGCAATCCTGCTTGAAAAAAAGGATTTTCCCTGTTATGTTAATTAAATCATACCCAAGCAGGGTGAGTTCTAAATCTAATCACTTCTGAGTTATAAAAAAGAACAGATTAGACACGGAGGCACACACACCAACACATAAGGGAAGACTGATGCCGTATGAGGATCACCAAGGAAACAAGGAATGCCTGTGGCTACCAAGAAGGAAGGGATCAGCATGGCCAAGACCCTGATTTGGATGTTTAGTGTTAAGAACTGTGAGAAAATTTCTGTTCTTTAAAGCCCTCACTTGTGGTATTTCTGTTACAGCAGCACTATAAAACTATGACAACATCCCATCAGCACCTCAAAAGTGTCCAAAATTTCTCTTACTGGTACTCCTATTCTCATTGCCATCCAAGCTTGAAATCTTGGAGTTATGATCTTTCCACTTTAAAAGTGGGATGTAGATACTCTTGCCCATAATGTTTCTCATATATGTCACGTTTTTTCTATTGCTGATCCTTTAGTTCAGACATTTACTGCTTCCTTAAACTATCAAAGAAGCCTCCTAACAGATTTCCCCTGCATATCCATTAGCTTACACATGACTTCCAGATTTATTTGCCTAAAATACAGCTCTAATCACGGGTCTCTTTTTAAAAAATAATAAGTACTACAAAATTAAGGCTTGGTAAAGCACATGGTCAGCTAAAATGAGGGAAACCCTCAATGAGAAGAATTGACGTAATAGCCACAGCAATGGACCCAAACGTACCAACAATCATGAAGATGGCACAGGACTGGGCAATGTTTCCTTCTATTATACGTAAGATCGTCATGAGTCAGCGTCAATTCAAAGGCAACTAGCAACAAAACTAAGTACAACTGGTATGTGGACATTTACATTCTTTTGGTTACCCAGGACTTTTTTTTTTTTTTTCCTTTATTTAATTTGAGGAATGTCAAATCTTAAAAGTACATGTTCCGTCAAAGTTTCAGAAGATACGTGACCTTCAGACTTACCCCTGGAGATTTTAATTAAAAGACAATGGCATAAAAAAGAAAGATTCATTTGGGGAGGAGGAAGAACATGGTAGACAGGCTTTCAAATTTCTGAGACAGCTCCAGGTGAAGTTTCAGTAGAATCCCGTAGCCAACATCAGTAATAAAATCTGAAGCAGCACTTGTGGCATAGGGTCTATAATAGGTCAACTCTGTAGCTCCTGGCTATGTAGTCTAATTATTTTATCCTAAAATCCTCTAATCATTTTTCTTTCTTTATAAACTACTTCATATCTTTTATAAGATTTCTGGTTAAAGATGTTCATATCTTCAACAAGTTTTCTGTTGAAACTAGTTAAAGCAGAATGCAATGTTTGCAAATAAAAACTCTATTTGATATAGCATCCTCAATGTGATGACTTCCCATTGCTCTTAGAATAAAGGTAAAAACACTTTAAGTGGTCCACAGGTCTTGCATGATCTGGCCGACCTGTTTCCTCATCCTCATATCTCACCAGCCAACCCCTCACTACCACACACCAGCCAATAGATTTTCTTTCAGGTCCTGACCTAAGCAAGCTTATTCCTGCCCCGGGACCTTTGAATGTGCTGTTCCCTCTGCTTGGAACAATCCTTGTGTTACCCCTTCCTTTCACCAATACCTTAAACCTTCTATAACCAATTAATATTCACATATCTTTTAGGTTCCAGGTTAAATGCTATTTCCACAGTAAATCCTTTCTTGACTGCTTAGAAGGTACCAGGCTACTCTGTTATACATGTGTACATCTTTATTTTCCTAACATAAATTACCACAACTAAAACTAGTTATTTATTTTGTCTTTTATTAAAATCTAATGTGCATAATGATAGAGAAGTTGTCTGTCTTACTCATCACTGTTTCCCTCAGAATGCAAGAAAATAGTCATTATTTAGTAGACATTCAATACTTATTTGTTGAATGAATATATATATATAACCTTCAAGACTCCTACAGTATGACTACAGCATGTACTATCAACTTAGACTTCAAAAAGAGACTAAGTTTTCTCAAACTCACTTCACAGCTCTTCTCCAATAATGAGGCTTATAATTAATCCACTACTTAGAATATCCTTGACCCTTTGTCTAGCTTTGAAAGTGGCTTAACTATCCTCCTAAGACAACTTGTAAAATTATCATTTATTTCATAAATCCATTCCTGCTTTCCTTCATGAAATATCATCTCTTGTTCCTTCAGTTGAATGCAAATAGAACAGTGTACCTCAACACGTTCTTCACTGTAGTACAGTTATTTGTGTTCCTGCCTTGAGGAACAGTTAAGATTGTAGACTCCTTCAGGACAGAGACTCATTCTCTATAGCTATGGCATTGCCTGGTTCAGTGTCTTGTACAAAGCCACTGTTCAACCAATGATAGCTGAATTTAAACCACAAGGAAATACGGCAAAATGTCACTCAGTCATAGACTTAAAAATTAATGGATGACAATAATGATATAGAAGTTGCAGCCTCAGGACTTGATTTATGTTTGTCCATTGATTGTGAGCTGAGCTTGCTTCCCTTGTAGGGTCCCCTCTTTTGTTTGTCTCATGTTCTTTTAGAGTACAGACAATGATGATGCAGTTAAGTAAACACTCTTCTTGAAGTAAGGAAAGTCTGGTTTGGAATTATAACTCTGGTCCTGACCAGCTTTTACCACAAACTGTCTCCTAGACAGTTCCAACCAAACCAAAAGCCCAAACTCACTACCATCAAATTAATTTGGACTCATAGCGACCCTATGGCACAGAGTATAATTGCCCCATAGGGTTTCCAAGGCTGCAAATTTGTACAGAAGCAGATTGCCATGTCTTTCTCCCAGGGAGCAGCTGGTGGTTTCTAACTGCCGACTTTTTGGTTAGCAGCTGAGCCATTTAACCACTGTGCCACCAGGACTCCTTACACAGTTCCAACTAGATACCTCAAATTCATTATCTCTTACATTTGTAAAGCACTCTAAAGTTGATACACTGCTTTCATTGACTTTCGATGGATTCTCCTCAAGATCCTTTGAGGATGCTTTGAAAAGATAAAATCGACTTTACCTCAAAACCAGCTACCTGTACTTATTAATCTTTTTTTTTTTTAATTATTTCAATGTCTCCTAGGCACTGAAGAAGGAATATTGATGTGTGTCTTACATTTAGTAAGTACTCTTGAGTCCTATAAACAGCTTCTTTATCATTTACCTCATTTTTACTTTTACTATAACCCCCCTAGTTGAAGACTTTGCTCATTTAAATCTGAATTGATATAAATAATCTCAATCAAGTTGTTCTGTATGAATCTTAGAAGAAAAATCTAATGCAGTCACTTTAATTTCCCAACACACAAACTTCTTTTGACCACTCCCAAATGAAAGTACTTTATGACCCTCCTCTGAGAAGGATCTAGAATCTGTGCTGTCTAATACAGACGACATTAGCCACATGTGGCTATTTAAATTTAAATTAATTAAAATAAAATTGAATTAAAAAATCAGTTCCTGTACACTAGCCACATTTTAAGGGCTCAATAGTCATATGCAGCTAGTGGCTACCATTCTGGACAGCACCCAAACCAAAAAAACCTACTGCTGTTGAGTCAATTCTAACTCATAGCAACCCTATAGCACAGAGAGTAGAACTACCCCATAGTGTTTCCAAGGCTGTAATATTTATGGAAGCAGACTGCCACATCTTTCTCCCTCAGGGCAGCTAGTGGGTTAAAACCGCCAAACTTTTGGTTAGCAGCTGTGTGCTTTAAACCACTCCTCTACCAGGGCTCCTTTGGACAGCACAGATATAGAATATTTCCTTCATAACAGAAAATTCTTTTGGATAGATTAAAATCTTCTAGATTAAAATCTTCTTCATCTATATTCAAGAGCTGCTACAATCTGACCTAAACTTACTTTTTCAATCCTATTTTCCACTATTTGAGCAATTGTCTTCTCCATTTGAATCCTACATTCCATTTAAGCTGGTTTATCTGCTCTCCATTCAGTCCCATGCTTTGTGTGTGCCTTGTCCCTGCGATGTTCTTTCTCTTTATATTCTCTATGCACATTTCCACCACCCCTCTGTCAGTTTGTCATGCTACGACGTATATGTCATACTATGATGACATGTTGCTATGATGTTGGAAGCTATGCCAGTGGTATTTCAAATACCAGTAAGGTCACCCATGGTGGATAGGTTTCATTACAGCTTCCAGAGTAAGGTAGATTAGGAAGAGAGAACTGGTGATCTACCTCCAAAAAGTAGTCAGTGAAAACCCTATGGCTTACAACATAATATTATCTGATACAGGGCTGCAAGATGAGATCCCTAGGTTGGAGGGCAACTATTGACTCAACATGCCTGCGATCATGAGGATGGTGTGGGACCAGGCAGTGTTTCATTCTGTTGTATGGGGGGGTCACCATGAGTCAGGACCAACTTGACAGCAACTAACAACAACAGCCACATCTACCCGTCACCCAGACCCATCGGCACTAACTGCAATGTCATGGGACTGTGCTTGAGAGTGAGGGCCTCTTTAAATCCTGCCTGCCTCTTCTACTCACTCAGCCCACACTGATTTTTTCTCACCTCTGAATAGTCACAGCACTTATTCTTGGTGTCACTTTAAGCACTTGGTGATCTTGTCTTGTTATTACCCAGTTGTGTGGTATTATGGAAAAAGCATAGAATTTTCTTTCAGAAGACATGCTTCTGCATCCTGTCTCCACCACTTCCTAACCGCAGGGCCTTGGGCAAGTCAATCTAGTTTCCACATCTGTAAAATGGTGTTAAAAATAATTCCAGCCCTACTTCTTTCACTGAATTTGTCTAACATTAAGTGCAAATGTTTGTGAATGCTATAATATAATAGAGATAGTGGTAGTGGTAGAAGTCATAAATGTTCCTGTTTTTCTCAGTATATGATTCACTTCTCATCATTTTCAATTGTAAGACCACGTCGGATTCTGTGTCTGACATAGCTATGCACAAAGCAAGTTCTTGATATCATAAATATTTGTAAATTTGAACATTTAAAGTACTTCTAACAGGGAAAAATATTAAACTTGTGTATCTATAAGTACATGCATATTAGTATGTACAATGTATTTATTCATTTTTTCCCTTAGCTAAGATTAAAAATGCAAATACTGTAAGTGTAAATGGATGAGAAGAAAATGTCTATATTTAAAGTAGTAGATTTTTAATAAAATGGGAGGTTTTTCTGTCGATGATAAAATGTACAAATAACTTATCCAGAAAATTCTCTCAATCTTCCCCATCCTGTCCTTTCTCCAAAATCTCTAAAGTAACCAGATATGAGGAAAAACTGAGTTCAAAGGAGTTTTTGATGGAGTTAGCCAAATAACCAATTCCAGGTATTTATATGTTTATTTTGATCTTTTCTATTCATTAACTAGAAATGATAATGAATACTGCAGTTTCACTTTCCTTTCCTGAATTTTGAAAAATGAGATTTAAAGCTGATGGATGCTGAAAAAAACCCACAGCTTCCTTACCCAGCTGTTCTTTTTCAATTGTAGGGACTTGGCGGAGCCTGCACTAGCGAATGTTAAAATCATTCCCCACACAGGGTCACAGCAGAAGAGCTTATTGTATGGGTGCCGGTGCTCAAGGATATGTGACTTGGCTTGGCTTGATGTGACTTGTCTGGTTAATGACAGAGCCCGTGAACACACAACAAGCCAGAAGTGAAGGTTTGCAACTGAGAGCAATATTCAGATTAAATCAAACTCGGTGGTCACCAGCAAAAAATTAAGATTGAAACCAAATCTGAGAGCACCCTCACAGGACTGGATGAAAGTTTGCCTCACACTTCTTCTTTTGGTATCCGTAGGGTTAGAGAAAGTAAAAGAACGATATCTTTGTCTCTGTGTTCTGGAGGGGGAAATAATCTATGCAGTTGATGTCCTCTCAATTCAAACACTACATTCAGCTCAGCATCAGGAATTGGCGCACTGTCCTATTCCTTGGTAGAAAACAAAATTTTGAGAATATCGGAGTGAATAAGGATCCTAAGGGTAATTCATTAGGCTAAAGAATACTAGGGTTAGTAAGGTTACTTACACTTCTTTTTGCCTTTTTATTTAAATTCCTCTTTGATGAATTTCTATTGGGCACCAGTGATTTCACGATTGAGGATTGAATACTGAACAGAAAAAGAGATAGGCCCTCAAGAAATTCCTGTTGGCTTGCAGGCAACCAGATGAGCTCACCGTGGGATATGTAGTATCTTTGAGAGATACTCGTCAAAGAAGGCTTCCTAAAACAAATAAGATTTTGGGATAAGCTCCGAAGGTAGGGGAAAGCAGTTCAATCACTCTGTAGATTTATGAGAAGAGAGAAGAAGTAAGTATCATTCTTCCAGGAAGTGGGGGGAAGAAATGGAGTCATCTTTCCTTATCTATGGGGAAAACGTATTTTTGAAATAGGCGACACAAAAGCTGAAATAGAAGTTGGTTTCCTGGAAGGGGCGATCCTAAAAATCTCTCAGGATTGCTTGACATGTGAGTGAAAGAATGACCGTGAAACAAATTAATGAGAGCATAAAGATATGTCTGGTAGATTCTTAATCTGTTTAGCTCCAGGTAAACAAAACATTCAGAGATGGAGCTGAGAGGCTGATTTCGCCAGGCAATGGTTTACAAGTGTGACCCATGTGGAAATGGAACACCAAACATTTCCCCCAGGTAGCTGCCCATAATTTTGTTTCTTTGACCACGCACACACATACACAAAAAAGGGCATATACACATATGTACATGTATAAACATGTAGAACTACATAATATGTATACATACATATGTGCATTTGTATTTAGTACATATTTGAGTGTATACCTCATTTATAAATAGGCTAAATTATAAATAATCATTTTGAAATTACAAATTCAAAACACAGGTCATGTAAATCATAATGCTGTTACATCCATTGATGACTTCTTAGGCTGGATGAAAATAATTCAGGCACAGTGTATCTGAGTTATAAGAATGGACTAAAAATTAAGAAATGTACAAGGCTTACACTAAAGTCATGAGGTAGATTATTAAATAATTAAAATAATAGGTAAATTAATTATATATAGACATACATTATGTACATACAGTTATATATATAGCAAACATCAACATACTATTAACTGAAACAATTTTAACTGCCATGAAAAATAATGCCTCAGAGGGTAAATATCCTCAGAATTTCACTTGGTATGTGAGCAACATTTTTCCTCTAAAATAAAGAACTCTCCCCAACTATCCTCTCCCCTCTCTCTCTCTCTCTGTTTTTTAATTAATTAATTTATTTTTGCCCAAGTGCAATTTCTCTTCTTCTGGCAGCAATATCTCCCACTCTCAGTTCATGAGATATGAATTAAAATGAACCAAACCCCAACTCCTGGGAAGGTCATATGAAAAAAAAACACTAAAACCAAACCTACTGCCATCGAGTCGATTCCTACTCACAGTGACCCTAATAGGACTCAGTAGATAGCCCCATAGAGTTTCCAAGGAGCACCTGGTGGATTCAAACTGTCGACTTTTTGGTTAGCAGCTGTAGCTCTTAAGCACTACGCCACCAGGGTTTCAAAGGTCATATGAGGTAAGCCTAAATCCATCAGTATATTCAGTGTCATTGGCAACAGTGATTCAGAGACGGGCGCATAACCCTATCTGGAACAATGAGCTTCAAGCCCAGGATGTTGATTGAACTATTGATATCAGAAAATGTAATTTCTTGTGTCAGTCTTAACTATGAGAATATAAACCTGGAGCCTCTGGCAGCCATTCTCCCTGCAGCAGGGAAAAGAGCTGCCTGGAAATGGCATCAGCGAGAAAAACCACAGAGCCAAGAGCTAGAGAGCATGAGGGTATATCTTTAGAGTGTATGTCCACAGATAAGTTAAGGGAAAAGTCATACTCTGAAATGAAAACTTATCAAATCGATGCAATGTGAATAATGCGTGCCATCTGTTTGAATGCAATAGGCTGAGAGGCGGTTTAGAACCTTATTATTGACTGGGCTAAGGTCAATGTATATCTTTACAACTCACTGCTGTTAAACAGCAGGCATGATGTAATGATGAGGTGCCTGCTTTTTTTTTTTTTAAGAGATTGGGGAATAATTGAATAAAATTTTCCATACCTTTTATCCTTAAACTTTTCTCCACAGGCAGGGTTGCATTTAATCCTTGCCAATAAGATGAAATGATTCAGAAAGTATATGAACATTTCACCATCTTTCATCCTCTGTAAACTATGACAGGGTCTGAGGGAGTTCAGTTTTCTGGGCAGAGTCAAAGAGAGATAGGAAGTGTCTCTTCTTTCCCTAGGTCCTTTCCAATTGTGGGCAGTACTAGGGACAGCATCATCAGAGCTACCATTTGGGGTTTGGGGTGCCCTTGAGAGAGACTTTGGTCCCTGAAACAAAATAGGGGCCGGGGTAAATGTACCATGAAATTAGTGGCTTAGGGATTTAAGAGAGAAAAGTAAAAAGGATAGGAGGTTTTCTTTCTGTTGTTCAGCTCATTTAGTTGGATAGGAAATCATACTAGGAAATAGTGGTTGCATTATTTTAGACATATTTGGTTGTAAGTAATCAAAAGAGACTTTGGCTAACTTAAACCCCAAAAAGGGACATATTGGAAGCAGACTTAGACGACTTATAGAATTCAAGCAAATGCTGACCTAAATCTCTGGAAACGTATAAACTAGGATAGTTCAGGGGGTCTCAGCAATGGAAGTTTGTAAAGCTTTTCTCTAAAGAGCTGGCATTAGGTGAATTAATGTTGCTTTTCCATTCAAGATTCTACATTCTTGGGAAAGAGACCTTGATTAGCCTTGCAACCATGGAAGGGGATCAAAGTGACCTTGAGCCCACCTTTGGGCATCAGGGATGGTTGCATAGATGAGAACTTGTAAACAGGGCAAACATGGTTTAGATTACAAGGAAGATTTTCTCAAGAATAAAGAGTGTATATTTAACCAGAACAACCCTGTATTATATCAGAGAAACTTGAGTTGAGTGATAGCAGGATGAGTAGCAAAACCAGCAGGTGAGAAAGGACCAATCTACCCCTCCCCGACTGAAACTGAAAATTAAAACACCCATGTGTTAGTTTTCAGGGAAACAAATAAATATGGAGATCCTGGGCTGAGCATAACTCACTCCAGAGGCATTCTTTAGTAGATAAAGTTTACAAAGGATAGAATAGTGTTTATAAAGGAAAAGAAAGCCATCTTAGTCCGTGAGTGTAGCCAAGGAAAGAAAGTCACAGGATATAACAGGGGCTTTGTGTTAACACGGGATTTAATAAATGAAAAAGCTCCTGACTCTATTACGATTATGTTGATTACAAAAGCTTAGGACATAGAGAAGCCCACAGGGATTTTACAGACTCTGGTTGTATCATCCCTCAAGATCATCTGGATTCATTTGTTCTATTCCTACTTTTACCCAAAATCTTCAGATAATAATTCTATTTCTCTTGAGACAATAGTGGAATGGAAACAACATGGGCCGTTTAACACATACCAACTGAATTCTGCTCTACCCTGTATTAATTGCTTGAGGATTCAATGAGATAAAACATACAAAAGTGACAGGAACACAGTAGGTTCTCAGCAAATACAATTTTTCTTTCCTTGACTTTCCCCTTGATACTGTGAAAGACATGTCCAGGAGAACAGATATTAGTATTCTGGTCTTAGGAAAAGTACATTGCTCATTCCATTGTTCATTGCAAATTGTTGGGCAAGTTTGTGGAGAAAGTCTTTGAAAACTGGCTTACTGTGGGTCAGCCCTGCAGAATATCTGAGTATCTGAGTGAACTGGGAGCATTCAGTTTCTGGATGCTTAGCAAAACTAAGATCATCCCTCGTCTCTTGTGGTTACAGAAAGGCACTGGCCATAAAGCCAGCAGAAGGCATCATCCCGCTTTAAGCATCTTTTTAATGTGTCACTGTCCACTTAACAAGAGGTAAGCATAGTCTTCCTGGATCAGTTATACACTGTCATCATTAATGAAATAATTTGAAAGCTAAGAAAGGCAAGTCTTTTGTACATGACCTGTTTGTTTTTAGCTCACATCAGAAGTAACTTGGCTTCTATTATCAAATGGTTAGTTGTGAATAGTACTAGAGAGTTTCTTAGGTACTAGAGGAACTCAGACATATATGTGTGTGTATGTGTACCATTCAGGATACAACTGGTATGTACCTAAATTTTTGCTAATAAATCTTTTCTTGGAGGGAAAAATCAACCATAAAATGCACTGGGGAAGTTTGTCATTTAAGTCACCCACAAATAAATTCTTTTGTCAATTTATGCTTGTAAACATAGACTTTCATACATTATGCTAAAATATGTAATGCATAATTTATAATCTATAAAATCTAATGTCAAAGGACCTAGTCACCATCAGTATGCATGGTGACACACACACACACATCCTAAAACACCCAAAATATCCACATATAATTAACTAATTGATTAAAAGCTCTAGCAGTTTGTGTGCACTGGTAAAGAAGCTTTGTTCTGCTACTTCAGATAAATATAACTATACTTCTGCCAGGGATTGTATCAGACAAACAATAGCAACACTGTCCCTTGACAGTAGACGCTGCCAGGGTAAACATCAGCCTTTGAGCTTGCAGAGGCCTAACAGAAGGAATTCTTCAACAAGCCATGGATCTGCCCCCAAAAAAGCATCTTTGTTATGACAAATGGCAGCTTGTAGTCATCTATCCCCACTACTGGTGGGAAAGGAAACAGTCCCCGCCACTGGGGAAAAAAAAAATTAACACTGGAAAGGTTCCCATAAACTGTCTTCTTCAGTTGTTTTTAGATATTTGAATTTCATGGACTAAGAAGATTTTAAAATATAACTAAAATTACATATACACATATATAATTAATATACAATATGTATATATGTATAAATAATTTATATATAATATGCATATATATGGAGCCTTGGTGGCACAGTGGTAACAGCTCGGCTGCTAACCAAAGAGTCTGTAGTTTGAATCCACCAGGTACTCCTTAGAAACTTTATGAAGTAGTTCTACTGTGTTCTATAGGGTCACTATGAGTCCGAATCAACTCGACAGCAATTTTTTTTTTTTAATGTGTGTCTCTCTCTCTCTCTCTCTCTATATATATATATATATAGACACACACACACATATATATAATTTATACTTATTTATTACATATGTATATATAATAAGGTAGGAGGACAGATGCTGACATGGTATTTTTATAACGAAAAAATGTCTTTAAAAACTCTACTGTCAGTTTTGAAGATGGCAGCTGAAATTTATCATCTCTCTTTTTTTTCTTATAAATATTTCAGAGCATCAAGGAGGCCCATAAACAAAAGTGTAAAACATGCTTTCACTAAAACCAGGAGATAACTGGAGCCCCAAATTCTGGAATAGGTGGGAAGCTTCCAGGAGCAGTGGCAATGGAACAGGGGTGTGACTGAGAATGAGGCAGCTACAGACCACAGACTAACAAAGAGTACGTTTCTAGAATCACTTTCTGAAGCAAAAGCCTAAATCGTGTGTTTGCAGCATCAGCAGTGAATGTATACCCACCAGCAGCACAAGCTCTCATAATTCCAGTTCTGTTTTAAGAAGCAGAGGATGACAAGCCATAGTTGAAGAAAGTAGCCTGTCTTCTTGGCAGCAAAAGAGAAGATACATTTTTTATTAGAAAAATACCATAACAGTCTAGCCCCATTGGCTGGAGAAAAGTATAGACTAAACAAACTTTCACCCAAAATTTTGAGTCTAATGAAAATTTAGACAGATTCTGGTTTTTCCTCATCCTGAACCCCTTCAAATAAATGGTACTGAAAATATATATTTACTCGAAATGAAAGCAAATATGCTACAAGAATCAGAAGCAAGTAACAGAAAAAGAAAACCATATTAAATACTCACAAGAGAATTGTTTTCATGAAGTGGATTAAAATTGAGATCATATCATTTGCCGTCATTAAAGAAAACAGAATTCTTTCTACTTTTGAAGTGAGAATAGAAAGAAAAGATGCAATGGAAACTGAAGCCTAAAGCGGTAAAGGTCATAAAATAAATATTTAAGTAGAGCTGGTATTCAAAACCAAGAAGTTTAATTTCAGAACAAACAACATATTGATTATTAATTACCCAATCATTCTGTAAAGAACTGTGCTTGCTTGAGTTTCTCCATAAAACAGGTAAAAATACCGAAATTCAGGAATATGTAGAATCAATAGTGGCTACAGACCAGAGAATCATTGGGTTAGAAACAGACAGAAAGTCTATCGTAGAAAGGAAGCAGTAAGTGTAGTGGTTGGGTGCATAAGCTTTCAAATCACACAGGCTCAGTTTGAATTCTAACTCTGGTATTTAATAGAGGTGAGAACATGGGCAAGTGACCTGAACTGGGTAAGCCCCAGTTTCCTCATGTACAAAATGGAGGTAATGATATGTCCTTCAAAGGACTCTTACAAAGAACAAATGTGATAATATATGCAAATTACTTCACAGCGCTGGACACATAACATGCATTTAATAAATGATGCCTATTATATTATTATTATAGTCAAGTTTGAGTCATGACACTGGAGGGAGCTTATGGCTGGTAATTCAATTTTCTCACCCAGTCAAGTTGCTTTTGTCACTGACCTCCAGTAGTGCCTATTTCAGGAATACGTGCTCAATAATTAATCATAGATTATATTTTATTGCATTAGGTAATGTTGCTTTCTATTTTTTAGCTAATCTTGCTTTCCATTTTTAGCTGTTTCATAACTTCAAAGGGAATTTGTCATTTTTTTCATTAACTGAAAGAAAATGTAAAATAAGAAATCTAGAGAATTCTCTTTGCTTCCATTTCTAAATTAAAGGCTACTTTTCCTTCCACGGTAGAACGTTTATCTTTTATTATAAAGCTTATCAAAATGTGTCTAACAACAGTAGCTTCTACGGCTGGAGATCAAATATAGTTTCGGATAAAGTTCAACAGAGTATGTACCCAAGAACCTGGGAAAGTCACAGGGCTTTTATCAATGCAGAATCATTATGCATGGAAAGGAAACAATAATTTTGTCCAAAATGCAGTTATTATTTTATTACTTACTTAGATATTCGTACTCACCTAATTTTTTAACAATATCTGCATCATTGTTTATGATTGACTTCATTAAGCACAATCCTCAGGATCTTGGCAAGTTACAAGGACTTTGATTCTCCCAAGAGAAGTTCCTCTTGGGACTAATGACTGATTGTCTAGAGATAACCAATAATCAATTTCATCTTTAAATAGAAGGTTGATGAAATGATAATCAATATTTTAAAAGTTATAACACAACATAATTTTACCAAAGGAGATTATATGACTGAATAAAAAAAAAAACGTTACCATGGAGTCAATTCCAACTCATGGTGACCCCATGTGTTGCAGAGTACAACTGTGCTCTATAGGGTTTTCATAAAGGAAGGTCTTTCTTCCAAGATGCCTCTGGGTGGATTCAAACCCCAAAGTTTCAGTTAGTAGTTGAGAACGTAACCATTATGCCACCCAGGGACTCCTGTATCACTGGTTATTGTTGTTGTTGTTAGTAGCCATGGAGTTGATTCCAACTCATGATGAGCCCATGTGTGCAGAATACAACTGCTCCAGAGGATTTTCAACACCATGACCTTTTGGAAGCAGATTTCCAGCCCTTACTTTGGAGGCTGCTGTGGGTGGATTTGAACTGACAACTTTTTGGTTAGTAGTCTAGCACTTAACATTATGCACCACCCATAGCTGGAACTGAAATCAGATCCTGTGACTTTTCGGCCTTAAACTAGATAACCTTCTCAAGAAATTTAGAATTTAATTCATACTTCTTACCAAACTTTCCGGACCCATCAGTCAGTCATACTGTGGTGGCTTGCGTGTTGCTATGAGGCTGGAAGCATTGCCACCAGCATTTCAAATACCAGCAGGGTTTTATCCATGGTGAACAAGTATCAGCAGAACTTCCAAACTAAGACAGACAAGGAAGAAAGGCCTGGCAATCTACCTACAAAAAATAGCCAATGAAAACCCTATGGATCACAACAGAGTATTGTCCAATATAGTGCTGGAAATGAGTGCCCTAGTTTGGAAGGCACTCAAGATACACAGTGGCTGCAATAATGGACTCAAGCATACAATGATTGTGAAGATGGTGCAAGACAGCAACATTTCATTCTCTTGTACATGATGTCACCACAAGTTGGAGCCTACTTGAAGGCAGCTAGCAATAACCAGCCCCCCCCAAAATAAATAAATAAATAAACCCATTGCTATAGAGCAAATTCTACATCACAGAGGCCCCATGTATTACAGAATAGAACTGAGGTCTTTAGTGCATTGGGTGGGTTCGAACCACCAACCTTTCAGTTAACAGTCAAGCATAAACCATTTGTGCCTCCCAGGGAACCCCACCACCAAGCTCTTTAGGACTTTATGTAGTTTACCCTTGCCTGTCTCTCTGATCTAGTATTTTACGCATTCTCCCCTCACACACACCTCCTCTAGTCACACTGGCCTTCCCTCAGGACTCCGAATTTTCCTGCCTTTCTGCCTTTGCCAGAGCTCTGCCTGCAAACCCTCTTCTTTCAGTATTTTTATTTGAATGAAGCTTCTTGTCATTCAAATCTCAGCTCAGAAGTCTTCTCCTCAGAGATCTTGATCACCTTACCTAAACTCAATGCTCCCACCCCAGTCATTACCTGGAAATGACTGCTGTGTTTTATTCAGAGAGATCACTATTTGAAATTATCTTCTTTATTTGTTTTTGTGTTTATTGCCTGTCTTCCCTACTCATGAGAGCAGTAATCATGTCTGCCATCACCAACAACTCCTCAGGGCCTAGAAGAGTGCCTGGCACTGGTACATAACAAATCCTCAAAACATATTTGCATAAATCATGGGGGATTTAATTTTTTTTTCTTGATTGTGGTCTTCTAGACATTCAAATTAACACAATAGCACGTTAGCTACGAACACTTACTCTGGAATGAGGCTGCTTAGGTTTTCAAACCCCAGCTTTGCCACTTGTGGCTCTTCTCAGCTCTTTATTATTCTCATCTGTCAGATACTACCTATCTTACAGGATTGTCGAAAGGATATAACAATCATAAATATAAAGTGCTCAGTACAGTAAGCACTCAATAAATATTAGCTATGATTATACATTTCTTTTATATTCAGCAAACATTCTTGTTTTAAATGTCTTATCATATACAAATTTCGAGTAGAACTTCTAAGATTCTCCCAATTAATGTGCAGTTTTCTTCCTATCATCAACTCATATTTGCTTCGTCCTAGGGCTGGTAAGGGGGCATTGGTTGTTCAGTGGTAGAATTCTCACCTTTCAAGCGGGAGATCCATGTTTGATTCTTGGCCAGCGCACTTTATGCACAGCCACCACCAGTCTGTCAGTGAATACTTGCACACTGCTGTGATGCTGAACAGTATTCAGCAGAACTTCCAGACTAAGATGGACTAGAAAGAAAGGTCTATTTCTGAAACTCAACCAATGAAAACTCTATGAATCACAAGGGTCCAATCTGCAACTGACCATGGGGATGACACAGGGCCAGGTAGCATTTCATTCCATTGTGTATGGGACCTCTGTAAGTTGGGGGCTGACTTAACAGCAGCCAATAACAACAACAACAGAGTTAGTAACTGCCAGTTAGAACTGTTTCTCTCTTCGCACCTGTCATATTCTAGAACTGCTTATCACCTTCAAGGACACAAATCTTATTTTCTGCCCCAACAATTCATATGCAAAATATGTGAATTTCTCCATAGAATGGTTTTATACTAGGAATTAGAGATATAATACCACATTACCTAGAAGGGCAGGTAAATATTAAGTACATGAAAAATTAAATAATTACAATCTAAGATAAGTTCTATGAAGGAAATACGAAGTGTGCTACAGAAGTGTATTATAACGAGCTAATTTAGATTTGGAGGTGGGGAATGGTAAGGGAAGATATACTAAAAGACATGATATTGAGCTGATGTTAAAGGCTAAGTACAGGTTACCACTTGCTGTCAGGTAAACCTCAATTTATGGCGACCCTGTGTGTGTGAGAGTAGGACTGTGCCCCATAGGATTTTGTATGGCTGATTTTTTTGAAAGTAGATCATTAGCGCTTTCTTCTGAAGCACCTCTGGGTGAACCTGAATCTTCAAACTTTCTGTTAACATCCATCACCCAGGAGCTCCAAAAGTACAGGTTAATAAAGGCAGAAAGTGGAAGGGACGGTGTTCTAAAGAAAGGAACCAAATTTTGCAAAGTCCCTGAGATGGTAAGGAAATTGAAAAATTTAAAGGAAAGAGGAAAAGCTTCCTGTAGGGTAATGAATGAGGAACAGAGGCTTAGAGATGAGGTCACAGAGGAGGCTGAGGTGAGATTCTGAGTACCTTGTGGGCAATGTTAGGGATTTGGGATTTTATCTTTTGTGCAGTGGGAAGTCATGAATATTTTATGTAGATGAGTATTCAGATAATATCTGTATGCTTAAAAGCTCACTTTGGAGCAAACAGTTAACATCCTTGGCAGCTAACAAAAAGGTTAGAGGTTGGAGTGTACACAGAGGCACCTTGGGATAAAAGCCTGACAATCTACTTAGAAAAAAATCAGACATTGAAAAAACCATGGAGCACACACAGCTCTAATCTGAGACCACACAAGGGCATCATGACTTGGAATCAACTTGAAGGCAACTGGTTACTGGTTGGCTGTACTGTGGGAGGGAGACATAGGAGCTTATTTCATTTGTCTAGGGAAGAAAGATGGTGGAGAGATAGTGAAAGAAAGAAGTGAGTGGATTCAAGAAATAGCAAGATACCTTCAGTCTTGAAACATCAGAAGTTAGCATAAACTTTATTGATTGTCAAAGGCCTTCAAAAAATGTATGCTACTGAAAAACCACCTAGATAAAATCATGAACCAAAAAATCCTCAGGGGGGACCAAGATGGCAGAGTAGTCAAACACTTCCAATGGTCTTTCTTACCACAAAGACCCAAAAATACAAGTGAATCAATTATATATGACAATCTAGGAGCCCTGAACATCAAAGGCAAAGTTGAGGAATTGGACTGAGTGGCAGGGGGAAGGAGAGATGGCTCAGAGGTAGCGAGGAGTTGCCAGACCTGACATAGCAGAAGCCTGAGCCCTTCAGCCTGGATCAGCTCGGGAGTGAGCAGTGAGGCAGGAAAGCCACAGTGCTCAGGAGGTGTTTTCCACATCAGGAGAGACCCAGTGGCAGAGAGTCTAATCGGCCATCCAGAACCAGTGAGAAGCAGCCCTTGATCGGCGAAAGATATGTACTTGCATCTGGCCGAGTGTGCAGATCAAAAACACCCTCCTTAGGGAAAAACCTGTCTCCCATTAACCTCCCTGCTGTGGGCTCTGCACTGGGTCCAGGGCCAGCTTCAGGAATTGCCAAGTCCCCTGGACTGGAAGTAGGACTTGTCATGCGCCCTGAGACATTCTCCCAACCTTGGAGAGGGAAAAAAAATAACAAACAGGGGAAAAAATAATCCTCCAACTCCCCAAAGCCAGGAACTCAGGGTAGGCACACCTCCTTTGCTTAGGCAGAGGCAAAAGGGATCCACAGACTTCGAGTGCCTTTCCCCCTGGAGAGACTTGTATGGGCCTATTTCAACAATGTAGGCCCTCATTACCACAGTACAACAGGGTATATAACTGAAGTCTAACTTCAACTGTTTCAGCTGTGAAGTGCCAGGTTCATGACATTTGACACTGCTCTCCCCTCTAAGCAGAGTCTTCACCTACCCACATCAGGAGCCTGAGGACCCATGCCACCTAGCCAACTGTGATACGGGCCTTAGAATAAGAGGTTCCTCCTAGTCCTTACAGCTGACAGCACTGGGTGCTCATAATCTGGCTGCAAAACCCACCCACTTACTTGCTTTAAGAAACAGAGATACGCTTCCTCCTGGACACTTGGAGGTGGTCGTCAGCCCCCTGCCTTATTCAGCATGTGTTCTGCTGCAGCTGAATGCCTGTGCCTACAACAATCACCAACACCTGTCTAGGACTCTAGGTGAGACCCTGCACCACACACTTGGTGGCTGACTACCTGGACACCTGAGCTGAACCCATACAGGAGGAGTGGGTGGATTCCAGGGCTTACATACTTAGTGGCAGTTCTGGCCACCTGGTGGCAGGACATTGGAGCTTCAGGGTCACTGGTGACAGAACTACTTCACATGAGCAACCTATTTGAGCATATCAAAACAAAACAAAAAAAGAAGCTAGGACACAGTAAGCAAACAAAATTAATATAATAACTTATTGATGGCTTGGAGACAACAATCAATATAAAATCACATAAAGAGGCAGACTATGATGACTTAAGCAAGCTTCCAAAATAATCTAGAAATATTCCAGAGGAAGAAAATTTCTTGGAATTACTGGAGGCAGAATACAAAAGATTAATATACAGAACTCTTCAAGACATCAGAAAGGAAATTATGCAAAATGTAGAACACACAATAGAGGAACTTAAAAAGATTACACAAGAGCATAATGACAAATTTAACAGGCTGCAAGAATACATAGAGAGACATCAATCAGAAATCCAGAAGATTAACAATAAAATTTCAGAATTAAAGAACTCAACAGGAGGACATAGGAGCAGAATTGAGGCAATGGAAGTCAGAATTAGTGCTCTGACTACTCAGCAGAAACCATGCAGGCAAGAAGGCAACTGGATGATATATAAAGACTTGAAGGAAACAAACTGCCAGCCAAGAATTATATATACAGCAAAACTGTCTGTCTTAGGCTGGGTTCTCTAGAGAAGCAAAACCAGTAAAGTATGTAAATATATATATAGAGAGAGATTATATCAAGGAAACAGCTCATTTGATTGCAGAGGCTAGCATGTCCCAAGTCAGTGGATCAGGGTAGAGGCCTCTCCCAAGTCACACAGCTGCAGAAGCTGGTAAGCCCAAGATCAGAAGGTTGGAGGGCAGGGCTCCCACTCAGGCTGTGCAGATCGACGAATCCCAGGTTTGGCAGATAAGCTGACAGCTCAAGTCCCAAGAACGGGAGATGAGATGACAGGAAGCAGCAGCAGGATCCAGAGAGAGAAAAAAGCCAGAACATCTGCTTATATACAGATACGGGCCACACCCCCACAGAGACTCCCTTTCATCTGATTGGCTACTCACAGTATATTCTATCATGAGAGTGATTACATTAAAACACGGAGAATCATGGCCCAGCCAAGTTGACACACAATCTTAACCATCACAGTGTCTCTCAAATATGATGCTTAAATTAGGGCATTTCCAGATAAACAGAAGTTTAGGGAATTTGCAAAAACCAAACCAAAATTACAAGAAATACTAAAGGGAGTCCTCCAGTTAGAAAATCAATAACATCAGATAACAACACAAGACTAGAACACAGGACAGAGCAATGAGATATCAACCCAGATAGGGAAGTCACAAAAATAAATCAAAGCTAAAGCACTGAACATAGGGAAACAGAGATGTCAATATGTAGAAGATGCCAACATTAAAACAAAATAGAGGGATTAAAAAATGTAAACATAGATTTTTCATATGGAGAGGAAGTCAAGGTGATATAAAGAAATAAAAGACTTGTTTAATTTAGAAAAATGGGGTTAAATATTAAGGTAACCACAAAGGAAACTAACAATCCTACACGTCAAAATAAAAAACTAGAAAAATATAAAGACTCAGCAAATATAACATCAACGACAGTGAAAAAGATGAAAATAAAATACATAAAGGAAAATGACTCAGTACAGAAAATTAAGTGGACGAAACACAAAAAACGACATAGAAATGACAGCACTAAACTCATACCTATCAATAATTACACTGGATGTAAATGGACTAAATGCACCAATAAAGAGACAGAGAGTGGCAGATTGGATAAAAAAACATGATCCATCTATATGCTGCCTACAAGAGACACACCTTCGACTTAAAGACACAAACAAACTAAAACTCAAAGGATGGAAAAAAAATGTATCAAGCAAACAACACTCAAAAAAGAGCAGGAATGGCAATATTAATCTCAGACAAAATAGACTTTAAAGTAAAATCCACCACAAAAGATAATGAAGGACACTATGTAATGATTAAAGGGTCAATACAACAGGAGGACATAACCATAATAAATATTTACGCACCCAATGGCAGGCACCAAAATACATAAAACAAACTCTGACAGCACTGAAAAGAGAGATAGACAGCTCCACAGTAGTAATACGAAACTTCAACACACCACCTTTGGTGAAGGATGGAACATCCAAAAAGAAGCTCAACAAAGACAGAAGATCTAAACTCTACAATTAACCAACTTGATCTCATAGACATATACTGAACACTCTACCCAACAGCAGCCAAGTATACTTTTTTTTTCCAATGCACATGAAACATTCTCCAGAATAGACTACATATTAGGTCATAAAGCAAGCCTTAACAAAATTCAAAGTATCAAAATATTACAAAGCATCTTTTCTGATCATAAAGCCATAAAAATAGAAATCAATAACAGAAAAAGCAAGGAAAAAAAATCAAACACATGGAAACTGAACAAGACCTTGCTCAAAAACTACTGGGTTATAGAAAAAATTAAGGATGGAATAAAGAAATTCATAGAACAAATGAGAATGAAAACACAGCCTACCAGAACCTTTGGGACAAAGCAAAAGCAGTGCTCAGAGGTCAGTTTATACCAATAAATGCACACATCCAAAAAGAAGAAAAGGCCAAAATCAAAACATTAACTCTACAACTGGAACAAGTAGAAAGAGAACAGGAAAAGAGGCCCTCAGGCACCAGAAGAAAGGAAATAATAAGTAGAGCAAAATTAAATAAAATAGAGAATCAAAAAACAATTTAAAGGGTTAACAAGAACAAAAGCTGATTCTTTGAAAAGATCAACAAAATTGATAAACCATTGGCCAAACTGACAAAAGAAAAACAAGACAGGAAACAAATAACCTGTATAAGAAATGAGATAGTGGTATCACAAGAGACCCAACTGAAAGTAAAAGAATCATAACAGAATATTATGAAAAATCGTACTTTAACAAATTTCAAAACCTAGAGGAAATGGACAAATTTTTAGAAACTCACTAGCTACCCAAACTAACACAAACAGAGGTAGCACAACTAAATAAACCCATAATAAAAGAAGAGTTTGAAACGGTAATTAAAAAACTCCCAACAACAACAAAAAAAAAACTCTGTCCTGGATGGCTTCACTGGAGAATTCTACCAAACTTTCAGAGAAGAGGTAACACCACTACCATTAAAGGTATTTCAGAGCATAGAGAAGGATGGAATACTCCCAAACTCGTTCTATGAAGCCAGCTTAACCCTGATACAAAAACCAGGTTAAGACATCACAAAAAAAAGAAAATTAGAGATCAATATACCTCATGAACATTGACACAAAAATCCTCAACAAAATTCTAGCCAATAGAATTCAGCAACATATCAAAAAAATAATTCACCATGATCAAGTGAGATTTATACCAGGTATGCAGGGATGGTTCAACATTAGAAAAATAACCAATGTAATCCATCACATAAATAAAACAAAAGGCAAGAACTACATGATTTTATCAATCGATGCAGAAAAGGCATTTGACAAAGTCAAACACACATTCATGATAAAAACCCTCAACAAAATAGGAATAGAAGGGAAATTCCTCAACATAATTAAGAGCATTTATACAAAGCCAACAGCCAACATCATCCTAAATGGAGAGAGTTTGAAAGCATTTCCCTTGAGAACGGGAAACAGACAAGGATTCCCTTTATCACCACTCTTATTCAACATTGTGCTGGAAGCCCTAGCCAGAGAAATTAGGCTAGAAAAAGAAATAAAGCACATCCAGATTGGTAGAGAAGAAGTCAAAGTATCTCCATTTGCAGATGACATGATCTTATACACAGAAAACCCCAAAGAATCCACAAGAAAAGTACTGGAACTAATAGAAAATTTCTGCAAAGTATCAGCATGCAAGATAAACATACAAAACTCAGTTGGATTCCTCTACACCAGTGAAAAGAACTTCAAAGAGGAAATCACCAAATCAATACCATTTACAATAGGCCCCAAGAAGATAAAATACTTAGGAAAAAATCTAACCAGAGACATAAAAGACCTATACAATGAAAACTACAAGACACTACTGCAAGAAACCAAAAGAGACCTGCGTAAGTGGAAAAACATATCTTGCTCATGGATAGGAAGACTCAACATTGTGAAAATCAATTCTACCCAAAACAATCTACAGATACAATGTAATCCCAATCCAAATTCCAATGACGTTTTTCAATGAGATGGAGGAACAAATCACCAACTTCATATGGAAAGGGAAGAGGCCCCAGATAACTAAAACATTTCTCAAGAAGAAGAACAAAGTGGGAGGCCTCATACTACCTGATTTTAGAAACTATTATACCTCCACCATAGTCAAAACAGCCTGGTACTGGTACAACAACAGATACATAGACCCACGGAACAGAATTGAGAATCCAGACATAAATTCATCCACCTATGAGCAACTGATATTTGACAAAGCCCCAAAGTCCGTTAATTGGGGAAAGGAGTCTCTTTAACAAATGGTGCTGGCATAACTGGATATCCATCTGCAAAAAACTGAAACAAGACCCATACCTCACACCATGCACAAAAACTAACTCAAAATGGATCAAAGACTTAAATATCAAATCAAAAACAATAAAGATCATGGAAGAAATAATAGGTACAACACTAGGAGCCCTAATACATGGCATAAACAGAATATGAACCATAAGTAACGTGCACAAGCACCAGAAGAGAAACTAGATAACTGGGAGCTCCTAAAAAACACTTATGCTCATCAAAAGACTTCACCAAAAGAGTAAAAAGACAACCTAAAGATTGGGAAAAAAATTTTGGCTACAACAAATCTGATCAGCATCTAATCTCTAAAATCTCCAAGATACTGCAAAACCTTGACAACAAAAAGACAAATAACCGGATTAAAAAATGGGCCAAGGGTATGAACAGGCACTTCGCCAAAGAAGACATTCTGGTGGCTAACAGATGCATGAAGAAATGCTCATGATCATTAGCCGTTAGAGAAATGCAAATCAAAACTATAATGAGATACCATCTCACCCCAACAAAGCTAGCATTTATCCAAAAATACAAAATAATAAATGCTGGAGAGGTTGTGGAGAGACTGGAACACTTATACACTGTTGGTGGGAATGTAAAATGGTACAATTACTTTGGGAGCCAGTCTGGCGCTTCCTTAAAAAGCTAGAAATAGAAGTACCATATAATCCAGCTATCCCACTCCTTGGAATATATCCAAGAGAAAAAAGAGCCGTTACACGAATAGATATATGCACACCCATGTTCACTGAAGCACTGTTCACTATAGCAAAAAGATGGAAACAACCTAGGTACCCTCAATGGATAAATGGATAAACAAATTATGGTATATTCACACAATGGAATAGTATGCAACAATAAAGAATAATGATGAAGCTGTGAAAAATCTTATAACATGGAGGAAGGTGGAGGTCATTATACTGAGTGAATTTAGTAAGTCACAGAAGGACAAATATTGTATAAGACCACTATTACAAGAACTCAAGAAAAGGTTTAAACACAGAAGAAAACATTCTTTGATGGTTATGAGAGTGGGGAGGGAGGGTGAGGGTAAGGAAGGAGTGTGAGGGTTATTCACTAACTAAATAGTAGACAAGAATTATCTTAGGTGAGGGGAAGGACAGCACACTACAGGGGAAGTCAGTACAACTGGACTAAACCAAAACTAAGAAGTTTCCGGAATACAGTCAAACACTTCGAGGGACAGAGTAGCAAGAATGGGGTTCTGGGGGCCATGCTTTCAGGGGACATCTAGGTCAATTGGCATAACAAAATTTATTAAGAAAATACTACTTTGGTGAGTGGCATCTGGGGTCTTAAAAGCTAGCAAGCAGCCATCTCAGATGCATCAGTTGATCCCAAACATCTGGAATAAAGGGGAATGAAGAATACCAAAGACACAAGGGAAGTATTAGCCCAGGAAACAAACAGTGTCACATAGACCAGAGACTTCAGCAACCTGAGACCAGAAAAACTGAATGCTGCCCAGCTACCACCAACAACCACCCTGACAGGGAACACAACAGAGAGTCCCTGATGGAGCAGGAGAAAAGTGGGATGCAGAACTCAAATTCCAGTAAAAATACCAGACTTAATGGTCTGACTGAGATTGAAGGAACCCCAGAAATCATGGTCCCCCGACTGTCTGTCAACCCAGAGCTAAAACAATTCCTGAGTCCAACTCTTCAGACAAAGATTAGACTGGACTGTCGCACATAAAATGATATTCATGAAGATTATGCTTCTTAGCTCAAGTAAATACATGAGACTAAATGGGAAGCTTCTGTCCAGAGGTGAGATGAGAAGGCAGAGAGGGTTAGGAGCTGATTGAATGGACACGGAAAATCACGGGTGGAAATTAGAGTGTGCTGTCATAGTATAGGGAGAGCAATTAGGGTCACATAACGATGTATGTATAAAAGTTTGTATGAGAGAGTAACTTGAATTGTAAACTTTCACTTAAACTACAACAATTAAAAAATATATATATCCCAGTTTGATGGGAAGCCTAGGGGGCAGTGAGTTGAAGATAATGGTGATGGAATAATTTGGAAAAGGATAGTGAGAATAGAAGCACAACTAGAAGAATGTAATCGATGTCACTGAATTGTACATGTATAAGCTTTTTAAATGGTGTAACTTTGGTTACGTATATTTTCACCAAAAAAGAGGGTCCTCCAAGGTCGAGAAGGGAGAGTGTTGACATGTCGTGGTATTGTTAACCAATGTCATAAAACAATATGTGTACTGACTGGTTAATGAGAAAAAAAAAAATCCACAGATATTTACTGACTGTTAGGTATGAACAAGACAATGGTAACTCTTATTAATTTCAGTTAAATAGATGTGGAAAGGAGTCACATGAAGTAACTGACCTCTCTGAAAAAGTTTTAACTTAAGTCTAAAATATATGTTTCGATTGGTATTTTTTCTTAGATATAAAATATAGTTGTGCCTGAGACCTATTTCTTTCTAATTTATACACAAATAAATTGCCACTATTATTACATAAATTGAATGTGTATTCTCCAACTCTAAGAGATAGAGTGACGGTTCATTTCAACAAACACGTATTCAACACTGCCTATATGCCAACCACTGTGATGTGCAGCAGCAGTACAGAGATCAAAAGACATGTCTGTACTCAACAATACAGAAGACTTACCTTCATCCTGGTACTTGTAATGGTTTATTATCTTAAACTAAAACTAGTTTTAATAAACTGCTGGCTAACTGTCGTCAGAGAGGTGTTTTCATAGTGATTGTGCTAAAAGTAAAGTTGTTGTATCTGTTGTGTATTCTCCAACATTTACACGAACAAAACCAAAAATATGCAAGTATTTAGATCAAATGTCATGAGTTCCATGAAGATAGGTACCATGTCCATTTTGTTCAATACTGTATTATCAAAATTTAGCTCATTGTCTAGTGTATGGTAAATATCTCTTACATTAATGAATGACAGAATAAAGAAATGCTTAATTCTGATATATGGGGGTAGAATTTAAAATCTCTGCTTCTGGAAGGGACCGTCAGGATACTGTTATATTCAATGTCAGATATTTCGAAGGGATTAATTAATTGGTAAGAGTTGCTTTCACATTTTTCCAGATAAAACTGCTTTTTCATTCTTTTCAGCCCAAAACTCTAGGGTCTTGCTTGAGAGTTCATTGACATGATAGATCAATACAATCTTTTTTTTTTTTACAGAAATATTTTGCTGATCTGTTTTGCTAAAGTCCACTTCTAAGTAGGAAATAACTCGCTTTCTATCTGGGAAAGAGCTGTCAGGTTCTAAATATGCACAGAGGAGCCCTCGTGGTGCATTGTTCAAAGCGTCCGCTGCCAACCACAAGTATGGCAGTTTGAACCCACCAGCCATTCCATGGGAGAAAGATGTGGCAGTCTGCTTTCAAGATTTATAACCTTGGAAACTTTATGGGGCAGTTCTACTCTGTCCTATAGGGTCGCTTTGAGCTGGCAGTGGGATTTTTTCTAAACTTGCATTAAATTTTACCTCTCCCAAGTCTGGTATTTAATTCAATTCAATTGCAAGATTAGTTATTTACATATACTATGCATTGGGTTGGGGGCAATGGTGGATTTTCACCTTCCATGTGGGAGACATGGGTTCGATTCCTGGCCAATGTACCTCATGCACAGCCACCACCTGTCTGTCCGTGGAGACTTGCGTGTTGCTGTTATGCCAAACAGCTTTCAGTGGAGCTTCCAAACTAAGACAAACTAGGAAGAAAGGCCTGGCTATCTACTTCTGAAAATGAGCCAATGTAAACCCTATGGATCACAACAGGCCAGGGCAGTGTTTAGTTCAATTGCACATGGTGTCACCATGAGTTGGAGGACGACTCAATGGAACCTAACAACTACATGTGTTGGTAACTTGCTGATTGTCGGGAAACAAAATTGAATAAAACAAGGCATTCACAAAAATATTTCACAATTTAGTTGGAAGAAACAGAAGTGAACAAACAGGCAATATAGTACAGTGTGATAAGTGCTATGAAAGAGTAGAAGAAAGGATACCATCAGAGCCCCAGAAGGGTCATCTACACCAGAGAGAAGGCTGAGAGACTTCACAGAGAAACAGTAACCAGGGAATGGTCTTACATGCTGATTAGGGAGATGGTTAGGCCTCTTCCAGGAAAAGGGGACAGTGTGAACACATACAGAGGCAAGAAATTGAATGCTGAGTATTGGTGGCATGTAAAATGCAAATCAGAGAACGGCCTAAGTTTTGGGAACTGGAAATATAAATTTGGCAGTCATCAGCACTTTAGAGCATTAGACTGAATAAGATCACCAAGATAGTGAGTGTAGACAGACAAAGAAAAGACCCAGTGATTAAGCATGGGACGGTACTTCAACAATAAGCTTCTTAGACGAGGAGGAACCAACAAAGGCTACTGAGATGAGTGACCAGTGAGGTAGGTGGGAGGAAACCCAGCAGTGTATGTGTCTCTGATACCAACTGAGTTTTTATTTTAAGAAGGAAAGAGTAATCAAGTGTGTTAAATACTGCTGACAGTCTAGTAAGATGCAGACTGGGACTGATGTTAGATTAGCAGTGCAGATGTGGTTAGTGACTTGGGCCAGAACAGGTTGCCTACAGTTTGCTTGAAGTAAAGACTTGGCTTAGATGAGCAAAAAAGAAAGGGATGACCACTGGAGAGAGCAGGCATAGATGAATCTTAAAGAAGTTTTGCTGCAAAGGGAAACAGAGGAGTGATATGTAATATGAAGCAGGTCCAGGCAGAAATAAAGCCCCTCCAGGCCTACCACTAAAAACTGCACTCTGTTCTGCAAGTGTATGTTTACATTCAGGTGGAACACCACCTGGAAGGAGTTTGACTATAATAAAAACAAAAAAGATTAATTAAAAACAACTGAATAAACCTACATTTTTAAATCTGAACTGTGTATAGTATATTAAATGGCTTTCTAAAGCCTGATTTTATTTTTAGAAGATAGAAAATTATATATTTTTGGTTTGGATTTTGACTTCTAATTCTTCTCTTAAAAAAAAATATTCTTAGCCATATTAAGCTAGAGGAAATGTTTATCCTCTGGCTCTATTGAAACCCACTTCTTTCATATTCAAAGGCTCTATCATCTACTCTATATTTGTTTTTACAATTTATCCCTTTATCTTCTGAAATAGAATGGCTACTTTTTATAATAGTTGTTTCATTTTTTTTCTTTTTATATTAACTTTCAATAATTTCTGTCACTCTGGGTAGTTGTGCAAAGTTTTAGCCAAATACTATGTCCTAATCAACCATATTCCTAAGACTTCCCAACCGTGTACTCTCTGCAAAATCACGTTTCCCTGGGTATGGCCTCCTTTGATCTTCATGTAATTCTTGTGGCTTTATGAATTTTTATTTTATTCTTAAGTGTGGCAGACATATCTTATGGTGACTCTCTATGATCCACACCCTTGTATGATCTCCTCCCCTTGACATCTGGTGTCAAACCACATGAAACCATTAGAAGCTTATCACTTGTCTTGTTATTACTGACTTTTTATTATACTCTCTCTAGGACCACTGAGTGAACCAGCTTTTTTTTTTTTAATGTTCAAAAACATATTTAGTTATAAAAAATAAAATAAGTTTATGCTGAGATATGCAGCAATAAATACAGTGTAGGAAACAGAGCAATTCTAGATTGATACATTGGCACAAATGGGAAGAGCAAACTCACCACCCAGACCTAAATGCCTGCAGGCCCATTTTGTACACTCACCTTTAGAAATACCACTCTGAGAAGATCTTGTCAGCTTAGGTAATAGAATGAGTTCACGTGTAATCACAAATGCACACTGATCATGACTTTATTTAAAAATTAGCAGATAATACTGTAGAAACATTGATATGTAAATTTCTAAAACACTGCATCTCAAACTTAGCTGGCAAAGACCACATTTAGCTATAAAAAAAAAAAAATCTGTTGCCATCGATTCGATTCCAACTCACAGTGACACTACAGCACAGAGTAGAACTGCCTCGTAGGGTTTCCAAGGAGCACCTGGTGGATTTGAACTGCCAACCTTTTGGTTAGCAGCCAAACTCTTAACCACTACACCACCAGGGTTTCCTGTTTAGCTATAAGAATGAGTTTAGTCTTTCATGTAGAAACCAGATACTAAACTGTAAAAAAGAAAAAAGTTTCCTGTTACTTGAAAATACCAATTTATGTAGAAGATTTCAAAAATGCATAGATCTTTAATAAAATAATTGACTGTACAAAAGTACTCCCCTTTGACAGTATTTCTTTTTTACTTCATATGTGAGTTACTGGTTATGCCATAGGATATAACTGTTACAGCACTAAAAGGCAACTATTTAGGGAAGAGGCAGAAAAGGAGAAAGGAATGTATGAAAGGCAATATTTCTTTTAGGTATAATAAACATAGTAGTGTTTTAGGAAGACAAGATAAACATTACTCAAGGCCAGCTTGGTTCTCACGGAATAAATACAAAGGGTTAAATACTGAGCTCCTCTGTGTAAATCTAATCATCAATGCCTTGGTCGCTATATTAGTAATCTCTGGGCTATTCATCTGGATACTTTCCTGAAAATCACTATCACTGATTTCTGACCATTTGTTCTTATAAATTGGCTTCCATTGTGAATGACAAGTTCTGTGTGGGAAGCACAGTATTTGGGATCATATACTTACCGCCCAAGCCCATACACACTTATTCCTTTCTGGGAAGCAGCTTTGTTGGTACTCATTTGTAGAGAAATTGTCAAGTGGTCCACTGGTTGTAATGTAGCTTCTGATCATAGATATCTCTTCTAGTACCTGGTGCTAACATTTCCCACATGCATTTGTCAGTACAAACTGTGGGGACTTGTGTGTTACTGTGATGTGGAAGCTATGCCACCGGTATTCAAATACCAGCAGGGTCACCCATGGTGGACAGGTTTCAGCTGAGCTTCCAGACAAAGACAGACTAGGAAGAAGGACTCGGCAGTCTACTTCTGAAAAGAATGTTCTGAGTAGCAGCAGAACATTGTCTGATATACTGCTGGAAGATGAGACCCTCATGTTGGAAGGCACTCAAAAGATGACTGGGGAAGAGCTGCCTCCTCAAAGTAGAATAAACTTTAATGACGTGGATGGAGTCAAGCTTTTAGGACCATCATTTGCTGATGTGCCATGATTCAAAATGAGAAGAAACAACTCAAACATCCATTAATAATCAGAATATGGAATGTACAAAGTATGAATCTAGGAAAATCGGAAGTAATCAAAAATGAAATGGAACATATACACATCAATATCCTAGACATTAGTGAGCTGAAACGGACTGGTATTGGCCATTTTGAATCAGACAATCATATGGTCTACTATGCAGGGAATGCCATCTTGAAGAAGAATGGCATTGCATTCATCATCAAAAAGAACATTTCAAGATCTACCCTGAATTACAATGCTGTCAGTGGTAGGATAACATACACACACCTGCAAGGAAGATCAGGTAAATTGGTTATTATTCAAATTTACACACCAATCACTAAGGCCAAAGATGAAGAAATTGAAGATTTTTAACAACTTCTGCAGTCTAAACTTGATCAGATATGCAGTCGAGATGTATTGATAATTACTGGTGATTGGAATGTGGAAGTTGGAAACAAAGATGAAAGATCAGTAGCTGGAAAATATGGCTTTGGTGACAGAAACAATGCCAGAGATTGTATGATAGATTTTGCAAGACCAAAGACTTCTTCACTGCAAATACCTCTTTTCAACAACATAAACGGTAAGTATACATGTGGACTTCACTGATGGAATACATAGAAATCAAATCGACTACATCTATGGAAAGAGACAGTGGAAAAGCTCAATATCATCAGTCAGAACAAGGCCACGGGCCAACTGGGGAACAGACCCTCAATTGCTCATATGCAAGTTCAAGTTGAAGCTGAAGAAAATTAGAACAAGTTCATGAGGGCCAAAGTACAACTTTGAGTATATCCCATCTGAATTTAGAGACCATCTCAAGAACAGACTTGATGCAATGAACACTAATGACCAAAGAGCAGATGAACTATGGAATGACATCAAGGACACCATACATGAAGAAAGCTAGAGGTCATTAAAAAGACAAGAAAGAAAGAAAAGACCACAATGGATGTTAGAAGAGACTCTAAAACTTGCCCTTGAAAGTCAAGTAGCTAAAGCAAATGGAAGAAATGATGAAATAAAAGAGCTGAACAAAAGATTTCACATGGTGGCTTTAGAAGACAAAGTAAAGTATTATAATGACATGTGCAAAGACCTGGAGTTAGAAAACCAAAAGGGAAGAACATACTCAGCATTTCTCCAGCTGAAAGAACTGAAGAAAAAATTGAAGCCTCGAGTTGCAGTATTGAAGGATTCTGTGGGGAAAATATTAAATGACTCAGGAAGCATCAAAAGAAGATGGAAGGAATACAGAATCACTATAACAAAAAAAAAAACTAGTTGACATTCAACCATTTCAGGAGGTAGCATATGATCAGGAACTGATAGTACTGAAGGAAGATGTCCAAGCTGCACTGAAGACCCTGGCGAAAAACAAGGCTCCAGGAAACAACTGAATATCTATTGAGATGTTTCCATAAATCGATGAAGCACTGGAAGTGCACACTTGTCTATGCCAAGAAATTTGGAAGACAGCTACCTGGCCAACCTATGGGAAGATATCTGTATTTATGCCTATTCCAAAGAAAGGATATCCAACTGAATTTGGAAATTATTGAACAATATCATTAATATGACACACAAGTAAAATCTTGCTGAAGATAATTCAAAAGCAGTTTCAGCAGTACATTGACAAGGAACAGCCAGAAATTCCAGCCAGATTCAGAAAAAGACGTGGAATGAGGGATATCACCGCTGATGTTAGATGGATCATGGTTGAAAGCAGAGACTACTAGAAAGATGTTTACCTGTGTTTTATTGACTATGCAAAGGCATTCAACTGTGTGGATCATAACAAATTATGGATAACATTTCAAAGAATGGGAGTTCCAGAACACTTAATTGTGCTCATGAGGAACTTGTACATAGATCAAGAGGCAGTCATTTAAACAGAACAAGGGGATACTGCATGGTTTAAAGTCAGGAATGGTGTGTGTCGGGGTTGTATCTTTTCACCATGTTATACAATCTCTATGCTGAGAAAATAATCTCAGAAGCTGGAATATATGAAGAAGAATGGGGCATCAGGATTGGAGGAAGACTCATTAACAACCTGCATTATGCAGGTGACACAGCCTTGCTAGCTAAAAGTGAAGAGGACTTGAAGCACTTACTGATGAAGATCAAAGACCACAGCCTTCAGTATGGGTTACACCTCAACATAAAGAAAACCAAAATCCTCACAACTGGACCAATAAGCAACATCATGATAAATGGATACAAGATTGAATTTGTGAAAGATTTCATTTTACTTGGATCCATAATCAACACCCATGGAAACAGCAGTCAAAAAATCAAAAAACACATTGCATTGGGAGAATCTACTGTAATGTACCTCTTCAAAGTGTTAAAAAGCAAAGATGTCACCTTGAAGATTAAGATGCTCCTGACTGAAATCAGGTGTTTTCAATGGCCTCATATGCATGTGAAAGCTGGACAACGAATAAGGAAATTGAAGAAGAATTGATACACTTAAATTATGGTGTTGGCAAATAATATTTAATATACCATGAACTGCAAAGAGAACAAACCAATCTATTTTGAAAGAAGTAGAGCCAGAAAGCTTCTTAGAAGCAAGGATGGCTAGACTTCATCTTATATACTTTGGACATGTTATCAGGAGAGATCAGTCACTGGAGGACATTATCGTTGGTAAAGTAGAGCGTCAGTGAAAAACAGGAAGACCCAGTGGATATCTGGCAACATGGAGCTCTAGGCAAAAGCACCACGCTATCCCTCCACAGCAAAGATCCGAAAAACTAAGCTAAACAGAGAAAACAGCAATCCTGAAATCCTAAACATCAAATGAAGAGATAAAGAACTCAGCCAAGCACCAAATGGAATAAGAAACTGACAGAGTACAGAGAGCGTGGAGACATACATGGAGAGGTCCCCTATCAGCTAATTCAGCATGGTTTCGCCATCTTGGACTCCTATCAGAGACCAGCAAATAGGGGGTATGAGAAAGCAGCTTCACGGAGCTTCCAGCGGGAGACAGAGCAACCGGTAAACAGTGATATACACTTTCCCATTCCCCACCCTTCTTCACCCCCACTTAGCCTCCTCTACTTCCCACGGCCACAGTCTCTTGGCCGGAAACACTGGTTGCTTGGATTCCACCTGCCTGCACTGGCCAACTCCCTGAGTGCCATTTGTTGGCTGCTGGTGTTGCTTTTTTCTGCTTCTTTTGATTTCTTCCTTACCTCTCACCAACGCTTCCTCCTTTTGCTCAAATACCTGGCTCTGTGCGCCATCTTTGCTTCTTCCTGAGAGCTGTGGAGCTCCATTCGAGTGTGGAACGGCTTCCTGGTCTGTGCTGCCACACTGGTGGGATCCCGGGGCTTTTTGTTTGTTTGTTTGTTTTCAATTGTTTGTTTGTTTTCTTTTTATTTTCTCGAGTTGGGAGACTGTTCTGGCTGGGTGGTGCTGTGCAGTTTGGGACCTACCCCCTCAGCTTGTGCAGACATGGAGAGGGATCCCTGAGAGCATTTCTTTTTTCATGTTTTTTTTTTTTCCTGTTTTATTGAGGGGATCTCTTGTTCTTTTTTTTTCTTTTTTTAATTTGTTTTGTTTTGTTTTCCCTCTTTTCCCCTTTTTGTCTTTGTTCATTACTCAGTTTCTCGTCTCTCTATACCTTCCTTCTCTTCCTGTCCTCTGGATACCTGATGCTGAATACCTCTACACCGCCTAGCCAGGCTGTACTTCAACACCTGGGAACAACTTCCCCAGACCTCATAGCTGCACCGGTGGGATCCCTGGGAGCTTTGCTGTTCTTTTTTCTTTCTAATTTTTATTTATTCATTCTTTTCTTTTTTGCTTCTTCTTCCCATCTTTGTTTTTCTCCATTTCATAGTCTCTCATATCTACACTCCAAAAGAAAGCTCCCCTAGCACTTTTTTGTTTGTTTGTATGTTTTTGGCCCTGTTCCTGTCTCCTCTCTCCCATACACATCTTAGCTCCACACGTCACAATCTCCCCCATCCATCCTGCCTACCTGCACTGTGCCCTTAACATCATACCACCAAGCAGCACAGGCACGGCTTACCAGAACTGGCTCTGCACTGATTACTGACCTTCCCTGGTGGCTGTAGTAAGTGCCACAAACAACCCACCCCAGCAACTCCTCTTCAGCTAGACCTGCCCTGCAGTACCATATCTGAGCGACTGACCCTGCCAATTTGAGAAGGAGGTAAAAGTATTGTGCCCACAGACAAGCAAACAGCAAAGAACACACAGCCCTCCTGCTCAGACATAACCAAATTAAAAAAAAAAAAAAAGGATGTAACAAACAAATCTACAATCAATAAATGAGAAAAGTAACTACTGAATGCCCAGAAGACAGCAAACAATATCAAAACATTTACAAAAACAGGACAGAATGGTTCCAGTAGGCATCCAAAATAAAACACCAGATGACTTTCTGGTAGAAGAAAAGGCACTAGAACTACCTGAAAGGGAGTTCAAATCTCTAATACTCAGAATTATCCAAGAGTTGAAGCAAAAAGCAGACAAAAATGAGGAAAAAATAGACAAATTCATGGAAAATACAGACAACAAAATAGAAGAATTCAGGAAAATAATGCAGGAAAAAATACCATAATAAACTCACAACAAGAAATTATACAAAAACAACAATCAGAAATCCAAAAGATAAACAAGAAGTTTTCAGAAATGGACAGTGTCATAGAAGGGCTGAGGAGCAGATTTGAAACTGTGGAAGACAGGATCATTGGAATTGAAGACAAACACTTGGATACAACTCTGAGCAAAACTCAGAAAAAAGAAAAAAGACAAATGAAGACACCCTGAGAATTATGTGGGATACAATCAAAAGCAAAAATCTGCTAGTGATCGGAATTCCAGAACAAGGGGAGAAAACAGAAGACACAGAAGAATTGTTGACAGAAAACTTCCCCAATATCATGAAAGATGAAAAGCTGACCATCCAAGAAGTTCAACGAACTCCGTATAAGATAGACCCCAAAAGAAAATCATCAAGGCATATCATAATCACACTCGCTAAAACCAAAGACAAACAAAGAATCCTGAGAGCAGCTCGAGGAAAACAAAAAGTCACATATAAAGGAGAAACAATAAGACTAAGCTCGGATTATTTAGCAGAAACCATGCAGGCAAGAAGGCAATGGGATGACATATATAAAATGCTGAAAGAAAAAAATTGCCAGCCAAGAATAATAAATCCTGCAAAACTTTCATCCAAATATGATGGTGAAATTAGGTCATTTCCAGATAAACAGAAATTAAGGGACTATATAAAAACCAAACCAAACTTATGAGACTTATTAAAGGAAGTCCTTCGATCTGAGAACAAACAATATCAGACCATAGGCTGGATATAGGACACGGGATTGTATCAGCCAGATACCAACCTAGGAAATGACCTTTTAAGGACTATGCAAAACCAAAAGAATTACAAAAGGGAACCAGAGAGATTAATCTATAAATGACAACAGCATCAGAACAATAAAAGATGGAATAAACGGTGTAGGTATAGAACCTTCTAATGGAGAGGAAGTCAAGTGATACCAAGTAATAATAGACTGGTTCAAGTCTAGGAAGATAAGGGTAAATTTCATGGTAACCACAAAGAAAGTTAACAAACCTACTCATCAAAATAAAGAAGAAAAACATAAAGTCTCAGTAAAAACAAAACCTACAAAAACATAAGAAAAAAAATATCCATAGACAAAAGGAACTCAGCACAGAAGAGTAAGAGGAACAAACCTGGAGGACATTATGCTGAGTGAAATAAGTTAATCACAAAAGGACAAATATTGTATGAGACCTCTACTGTATAACTCATGTAAAAGTTTACACACAAAAAGAAACAATCTTTGTTGGTTACGAGGGATGGGAGGAGTTGGGGGGAACTAAACAGATAAGTCGTAACTTTGGTGAAGGATAAGACAGTACACCTTACTGGGGAAGCCAGCACCACTTGTACAAGGACAGGTCATGGAAGCTCCATAGACACTTCAAAACTCCCTGAGGGATTGAATTGCTTGGTGGAGGGCTGTGGGGACCATAGTCTCTGGGAACATCTAGCTCAATTGACATAACACAGTTTATAAAGACAATGTTCTACATTCTACCTTGGTGAGTAGTGTCTGGGGTCTTAAAAGCCTGTGAGCAGCCATCTAAGATACACCACTGGTCTCACCCCTTTGGATCAAGGGAGAATGAAGAGAACAAGATACAAGGAAAAGTTTAGTCCAAAGGACTAATGGACCACAGCTACCATGGCCTCCACCAGACTGAGTCTAGTACAGCTAGATGGTGCCCGGCTACCACCACTGACTGCTCTGACTGGGATCACAATAGAGGGTCCTGGACAGAGCTAGAAAAGGATGTAGTAGTTAGAATTCTAACTCACACTAAAAAGACCAGATTTACTGGCCTGACATACTGGAGAAACCCCGAGAGTATGGCCCCTGGACACCTTTTTAGCTCAGGGATGAAGCACCTCCCGAAGTTCACCATTCAGCTGGGGATTGGACAGCCTCATAAAACAAAACAGGACTAATGAGGCACAGCAGTCTAGGGACAAGGACTAGAAGGCAGGAGGGTACAGGAAAGCTGGTGATAGGGAACTCAAGGTTGAGAAGGGACAGTGTTGACATGTCATGGTGTTGTTAACCATTGTCATATGACAATATGTGTACTGTTTAATGAGAAACTACTTGTTCTGCAAACCTTCATTTAAGGTACAAAAAAAAAAAAAGAGTTATCTATGTGACATCAAATTGACAACAGCAACTCAAAAGTTATGATGGGAAGCCTAGGGGACAGTGAGTTGAAGATAATAGTGATGGAATAATTTGGAAAAGGTTAGTGAGAATAACAGCACAACTTGAAGAATGTAATCGATGTCACTGAATTGTACATGTAGAAACTTTCAAAATGGTGTAACTTTGCCTATGTATATTTTCACCAAAAAATGGTCCTCAAGGTCGAGAAGGGAGAGTGTTGACATGTCTTGGGGTTGTTAACCAATGTTATAAAACAATATTTGTACTGACTATTTAATGAGAAACTATTTGTTCTGTAAACCTTTATCTAAAGTACAATAAAAAAAATTAAAAAAGAAAAAGAGGAAGACCCTCAACAAGATGGACTGACACAGTGGCTGCCATAATGGACTCAAGCATATCAACAATTGTGAGGATGGTGCAGGACCGGGGAGTTTTTCATGCTGTTGTACACAGGGTCACTATGAGTCAGAACTGACTTGACAGCGCCTAACAACAACAACAAATGACTGGAGTTAGAAGTCACAGCTCTTGAAGCTCCAGCAGTACCTTAAAATGAAAACTATATGAACACTGTAAATATGTAACAAGGTATGTCTCAACTGTATCATTCTTTACTCTGAGTCTATTTGAAAAGGATTTGCAAATAAATTGCATCCAATTATTTATTTAGAAAATATGTGCTTATTGTTACTGTCTTCTAAGTACCGGGGTAGGTGCTAGGGATATAAAGTAACCAACAGATAAGTTCCCTATTGTTATGGAAATTACAGTTTTATGGGGCCGACAGATATTAAACAAGTAATTATAAATGTGATGAACACTGTAAGAAGGAAATATAAGGTGTTCTGGGAGCATAGAAAAACCCAATGCCATTGAGTCAGTTCTGACTCACAGAGAACCTATAGGATAGAGTAGAAGTGCTCCATAGGGTTTCCAAGGAGTGGCTGGTAGATTTGAACTGCCAACCTTTTGATTAGCAGCTGAGCTCTTAACCACTGTGCCACCAGGGCTCTGGGAGCATAGAAGGGGGCGGTTAATAAAGTGACATTGTCTGAAGACCCACTGTGAGAAATTGAGATTTCACATTAAAATCAGTAGGGCTGAGATTGCATGCCTCATTTTTTAAAGGCCATACTATAAGTGGCTGTTCTTCCTTCACTAGGATACCCAGAAGGGGACGAGAAGCCACACTATAAATACAATGCATATTTCTGGGGCTCCGATTTCTCTTGAAGATCTAGGAAAACAAACATACTTTCATGTTAAAACAAATATGGATATATTATGGCGTAGACTGTATATACTTAAAAGATAAAAGGTGAAACTTCAAAGAAATTTCACATTTACTGTAATTCCCTTTGAACTACCCCTCCCATCCCAGATCCCTAGGGGAATATATTCACTCTCTTCTGCCTTTAGGGGTACTTTTATCAAAAAATAATAATAATGTTTAGCAAGCTGTAGACAGAGAATGGAGTCAGACAGATTTGGGCTTGGGGTCTGGTGCCACAAGAATAGCCGGGTAGCCTTTGTTAAGGTAGGTAACCCCTCTGAGACTCAGTTTCCTGAGGTATAACACAGAGATAATACCTCCCTCACAAATTAGCTGTGAAGGTTTTCTCAAACAGCAAATAGAAATTTTCCAGGGCAGTACTTGCTATAAAACAGGCACTCAGTAACTATTAGTTACCTCTTCTCAGTATTGGAGTGAAACAAATAGTTGTCTAGGAA
Organism: Dugong dugon; assembly: GCA_030035585.1. Classification (NCBI taxonomy): domain Eukaryota; kingdom Metazoa; phylum Chordata; class Mammalia; order Sirenia; family Dugongidae; genus Dugong; species Dugong dugon. The sequence goes on from CM057465.1 coordinate 52,992,841, forward strand.
GCTTATTGTTTAAACTCAGCCCAGCTAGAACTACAGAAGGAATAACCAAAAGAAGCAGGTTTTAGAAAGCCCGGTGTTATGTTCCCATCTGTTTATCCATTCGCATAATAGCTATTGTAATAACAGCTAACAAATGTGAGTTGTATGTGTGGTGAATCTGAAAGGCTTGTAAACTGTAATTTAAGAAAGCAAACAAACAAACCTACCCATTTTCCATACATTGATATATTTTACTCTGTGTTTCTATTTTTTAACAATTTCATATTGATGTGACAGAAAAAAAAAAAAATCAGGACTGCATCCAGCCCTCTTATGAATGGAGAATAGGATTAAAGAGTGTAAGGTCTCTTGGTAAACTCTAAAGCAGTATACAGTTGTAAAATGTGATTATGATTATAAGGATATGCTAATAAAGGGCTTTGTGACTCTCAGGAAGGGGGCCTGGTGGTGCAATGGTTAAGCACTTGGCTGCTAACCAAAACGTCTTTGGTTAGAAACCACAAGCTACTCCACAGGAAAAAGATGTGGCAATCTGCTTCAGTAAAGATTACAGCCTTGGAAACCCTATGGGCAGTTCTAATCTGTCCTACAGGGTGCTGTGAGTTGGAATTGACTTGATGGCAATAGGATTTTTTTTTAATCTGGTTTGGTGATTCTCAGTATAGGTCCTTCCATATCTAGGCAGCTTGAATACTGACATTTTAAATTCAGTTTTGACTGAATCTTGCTATCTCTTTCAATCTCCTAAATCCCAATGAATGGGGCAAATTTACAAATTTAGCAAGATTAGATATAGAGAGGAAAATCTGATTATTTCTTGATTTTTTCAAATAAGAAGTAATATATATAAGTATTATACAAAAATACCTTTATATATTTCAATATATATCAACTATAAAAATATTCACTTTAATTTTTCCCAAATGTTTCTAAAAATGGAATTGAGTGTCTTAATATAGCAACAGACTAAGTAAATAAACGGTTTCTACTTGTTTCACCTACTGGAACCAAGAGAAAAGAAAATATATTAGGGTTGCTTTTATTCTCAAATCTTTGTCTGTTACTTAATATATATTATTTTATAATTAGAGTGTCATGACAAAGTTGAGTTGTTGATTAAAGGATTACTTGTCAGGATCTTCAGTGAAGCATATAGGAGAAGGTCCATCAGGAACATAGCGGGTGTGAGCTATGCTGCCCTAGAGAAGGTCATCAGTTCACCAAGTTTAAGTTGGTTGAACTCAGTGCCTGCATCAGAGAAGGTCCAGAGAAGTTATTCTCAGTAGAGAGGAATGAGCATGGGCTCCTTGGCTATCTGTCAAGTCCTAAAAGCTACTGGCAAAAGGAAGCTTCAGTTCTAACAATACTCGAGATTAGACTGACAGAATGATGGTCTTCCAGTGCAGAAAACCCATTGCTGTTGAGTCAATTTCAACTCATAGTGACACTGTAGGACAGAGTAAAACTGCCCATAGGGTTTCCAAGGAGCAACTGGTGGATTTGTACTGCTGACATTTAGTGCGCAGCCCAGCATTTAACCACTGCACCACCAGGGAAAGGACTAAGAATTTTGGTTGCCTTAAGGCAAGACAATAAATGACAGTTCTTAAACTATTATAATGGGTGAGTGCCTGGCATTTTCTTAAGGGCCCGACAGTGGCTACCCCACATAACTGCTTATATGCAGGACTGAATTACTCTTATAAAACTAGAAGTGGGACAGAAATCAGGTTCCTTACCTCATGTGCAATTATGCAAAGTACATTAGCCAACATAAACAAGAGTTACTGCCAGGAAGTCCCTCATTCCAATATCATATGGCCAGCCCCCTCTGATGATGCTTTTCTTTCATCTGGGGCTCATGGAAAATTGACTTCTCAAAACATGTCCCACCAACTTCCCTGTACACAGAGGATCATGCAGATCCTGATAGCAGAGAGATCTGGCCCCTCCCACTGACTGGAAACCTCTCTACTGAGGTCTCATGCGCATAGGAAAAGGCAAAACTTCTTTTGTTAAAAGTGAGGACAATGAAATCCTACACCTCCAGCTTCCTATGCTGCTTTCTCTATCAGTTCTTTTTCATGGATATATGAGGTACCAAGTTCTTTCCCAGGACTTTTTGGGGTTTCTAGTAGACTTTGAATACACTTGAAAACTTCAAGACTCTGATATGAAGACTGGATAGTTTTCCATCTTTAAGACTCTTCCTCGTATCTGGTACACAATAGGTACTTAATACAATTATTTAATAATGAGAAGATTCTTTGTGATCGTGCCTTTTTTCTCTGAGAATAAAAATACACAAGAGACCTTTTTATTATTCTGTACCTCTATGCATTTCTTATGGTAAAATTGGTCTCCATGGGTAAAAGATAAGTATGTTCTAGTTCTGAAGCCTAAATGCAAAATCCACATCTTTCAGGAAGACAGTATATGAATCAGTTAGAATTCTTTTGTTGTAAACAACAGAAACAGACTTGTAACTTAAGCTAAAAAGAACATCAGGGAGCTCACATAATCAAAGGGAAAGCTGAATAAGAAGTGTTAGAAATAACAGGAAACAGGCATTGGAATAGAAGGCACCTGAATATGACATCCCACCAAGAGAATTTCCCCAACAGAAATCAGAGTGCTGTTAGGAAGCAAGAGGGATGATTGATTAAGCTACGTATATATTTTATTTTTCTTTTTTGTTTCCCTGACAGGTTGTATAATATACATTTATTTACACCCTTAGTGGTTTCACAAAATTGGTACTGAATAAGCAATTTCAACTGGCACTGAATAATCAAGACTTCTTAAGAATTAACCTTTAACTGCTGTCTTTCACCAGAATTGGAATCGTTGGAGTCTTTGGTATGCCACATTGATCTCTCTTTTGTAAAGTCCCTACTTTCTTTCCAAAGTCATATTTCCAAGTAAAAATTATTATGAAGAACACCAAAAGCCCTTGCGTTCTGACAACCACATGCATAGATCTGGGGCTTCATTGAAAACCGTAGATTTTGATCACAGATATTCATTAGAATTGTGATGTTATAGACTTAATATAAAGTTTCACACAAGACTTTCGAAATTAATAACTTGAAACAAGTGCAAACCCAAAAGTTGCCACAGCATCCTTCTTATACCCAGCATAGTTCTTAATTCTCATAGCAAAGACTCATTTTTTTTAATGCCTCTGGTCTCCAGGCTCTGACATTCTCCCAAAGCGATTGGCACGTGCCTACATTTTCTATTACACTTGCTGGGTGTCCCAGGTGAAGGCTGCTCCTTTTCACTTACATTTTCTTCTCATTTATTTCCTCATTCAGGGAAGGGCTCTGGAGAACAGCACAGCTGAAATTATGTCCCGTTAATTTACAGATCTTAGCTTGTTCTCTTTTGCATTGGTAGTAATAAATTTTCAAGTCTTTGTCCTGACATACAGTTTGATCTTTACGGCATGTAGAAAGTTGGCTTCTTTTTAAGATGAATTGGGAATGTACTGAGTGATATAGTTGAATTTGAACATCAATCCAACTGTCTCTACTCGCTGCAGAGAAACTATTGAGATGAACCATTACTGATTGGAAGGAACCTGGAAATTGTGTCAAGAGTCTTGGGTTTAACCAACTGTGATCTTAGAAAATACATTTACAGTATGGAAATTCTACTTAGGCTGCTACTCATTTTACAAGGTAGTAGTGTAAATTATATTATACTATAATGACTCATTCATTCACTTATTCAACAAATATTATTTGAACTCCTACTATTTGCCAGCACCATTATAGGTGTTGGAAAGTAAGCAACACAGGTAAGGACCATGCCTCATGAAACTTACATTCGGGATATTAAACAAATAACTACATATATAAATAGGATAATTTCAGATACTGATAGGTGACTTGAAGAAAATAAAGCAAGGTAATGAAATGGGAGTTGATGGTAGCTAATTTAAGATGGCTAAAAGACGACCTCTCTAAATAACATTTAAGTACAGGTGATGAAAAGGAGATGGCCATGCAAAGGACTGTGGAAACAACATTCTGGGCAAAGAGAAGAGCGAGTGAAAAGATCTAGGATAAAGAATTTGGTACACTGGAAGAACATAAAGATCATCTACCTGGAGCAAGACAGGAAAAGCAATGAGCAAAAAGAGATAACCTGGGAGAGGTCAGAAGAGACCAGAGATTGGAGGATCCTTTAGGCCTTAATAAGAAATTTGGATTATTCTAATTGTGACAGGACACCACTGAAGGGTTTCAATAAGTGGAATAATAAGACATACATATTAATATCCTATTTTGTGCTCTCTTACAATTGGTTGTAGGGGGGAGAGTAGAAACTGGGAAACCAATTAGGATGATGCTGCATACAGCAGATAAATTGCCTTGGGACTTGAAAACAATGGTCATGAAAATAATGAGGAGTGCTGGCATCTGGAATATATTTTGGAGGCATAACCGACAGGATTTGGTGATAGAGTGGACGTGGGGATGTGGTGCTGCAGAAAGGAATCCCAGGCGATGCATCAGTTTTATTTTTACAAAAAAACTAGTGAGTGATGTTGTCAATAATGGTTACGTGGAATACCAGGGAAGTAATAGGTTTGAAGGGTGGTGGGAGTGAAGGGAAATCACTGAGTAAGGTAAAATATTAAATTTTTTTGGATATTTTAAATTTGAGATGCCTATTAATACAATTCAAGTAAAAATACAGGTAGACGGTTATATGAGACTGAAGCTCAAAGAACTGAGTTGGAGATATAATAACTAAGCATCACTATATATATGATGAGTGCTCCATCCATCCATTCCTCCATTCACCCAACCATCCATAATATTTACCAATGGAAGAAGTACAACCAGAATGTTTCTTAGAAGCAAGGATGGCAAGACTACGTCCACATACTTTGTACATGTTATCAGGAGGGATCAGTCCCTGGAGAAGGACATCATGCTTGGTAAAGTAGAGGGTCAGCAAAAAAGAAATGGATTGACACAGTGACTGTAACAATGGGTTCAAGCATAATGATTGTGAGGATGGCGCAGGACCGGGCAGTGTTTCTTTCTGTTTTACATAGGGTCACTATGAGTCAGAACAGACTCAACAGCACCTAAGAACAAGAACTTATCTACCTAGCTAACAAGCTATCTGTTATTATAGAGGTTCAGTAAATGTGAATGGGATCTGAATAATAAAATTTTATGAAATAACAGATTCTACTATGTTTTTTATATGTAATCCTGCTTTGTGAAATCTGGAGTCAACAATGTAAGATACACATTCAAATTCATAAATATTTAATTTGGTGAAAGACATCATTGAGTGTTACATAAGCTTTTTCATCCCATTCAAACAGTTCAAGCTAATCTCAATTTTTTTTTTGGTAATATTTCCAGGAGAATACATATATAAACACAACAGAGAATTACTCAGTTTCATTTTTTAAAAAAAATTAATTTATCTCCCTTAACGTGTAAGGCTGATGAGTCTTATCATTAGCTTAAATTTCTTTCTTTCTGTTAAGCTCTATTTAATTTATTTTTGGAATGTATATTTTGGAAAACAAACTTGGAAACTTGCTGAGGAAAAAAGAGAACAATTCAAAATAACTGTTGTTTGCAAGAAGAAAAGACTATGCTTGAAAAACCTAAAGATTTGCCATCAGAGTCACATTATATATATTCTGAGAAATGACAAAATTGATGGTAATATACAATAAAAAGTTTGCAATTAGTTTTGAAGTATCTTTCATTTTTGAGACAGAGAACTGATGTCAGGAACGAGTAAGTGTGAAATGACTGAGAAGTAACCACAAGCCTATAACTATTTAAAAAAAAAAAAACAGAATTCTAAACTGATAAGCTGAGTAGATTTTTGTTAACAAAACATGTAGTACTTGATGGAATTCTATTCACTTACAAGATGTATAGCTTCTTGGATTCAGATAATATAGCAGTACTTGCTAATCATTTGAAGAGGAGCCCTGGTAGTGCAGTGGTTAAGCGCTTCGCTGCTAACCGAAAGGATGACAGTTTGAACCCACCAGCTGCTCTGAGGGAAAAAGATGTGAGAGTCTGCTTCCGCAAAGATTACGGCCTTGGAAATGCTGTGGGGTGGTTCTTTTCTGTCTTGCAAGGTTGCTATGAGTCAGAATTGACTCGACATTGATGGGTTTAATCATTTGAACTATAAGATAACATTTTAAAGAGAATTATGGTATTATAAACTTCTCATTGTATAATTTCACTGGAAGGAAAAATGCTCTAAAGCTTTCTACTAGAAATTGACTGTAGTTAAGACTATCTGACATAGTCTGAAGTCTGAATATTGGTTCAATTCTGGGCAAACAATTCTAGGTGGGCCTCTTTTCGCCAGAATTTTTGTCTTTCAGAATTGCATTTTTTGAAGTTAGAAATCTAGACTTTTGGTGTAGTTCCCATCCTTCACACTAGGGCAATAGAGTCTAAACCAGTGGAAGTAATGAAATCAAAATAATCTTTCACTCTTCACAGCCTGAGCCCCATGAGCAGCGATTGTTTCTGTCTCTCTTGCACAGTGTTTCCCAGACTGTCTATCAGACTGTGAAAAGCTTTTATGGAAGAGAGAGCATGAGTTGAGGGCATCAGAGGATGCAAACATGCAGAACAAGGCACAGTGAGGGTGAAAGTGTAGACAAATATTCAGCCACAGAAATAAACAGAGTAGTTCAAAGGAGCTTAAGTCATTACCGAGGCAGTGAATACGAGAAATAAGGGGATGTTGAGAGGCAGTAAATTGCAGCTGTTCAGAGCTCAGGTTCTGAAGCCAGCCTACTTCCTTTTCAATACTGATTATGCTCCTGAGTAGCTGTGTGGCCTTGGGAAAGTGGCTCAACACCTCTGTGTCTCATTTCCCCATCAGTATGATGAAAATAATAATGGCACCTACTTTATAAGGTACCGAGAAATTTAAATGAATTTTTACGTTTAATAGAATTAGACTAGAACCTGGCAAGTTGTAAGCCCTTGGTAAATATTTACTTTTTATTTTCAAACCTTAGGAGAGCTTTAGAGTGAGCTCACATTTTATGCAAGCTGAGATTTGGACTCATATTTACAATTGGACTTCTCTGTTGACCCAAGAATACTTGTAGTAGAAAAACACATGCACATGCACACACGTGTGCACACACAAGTGTGCGTGCGCACACACACAGAGTAAATCAATTTAGTCTCTGGGCAAGGGCAAGGCAGGGTGAGAAATAAATTTAGACAGTGGCTTAGTGTACTCTACCCTAAAAATAATAACCAGAGATTAAAGAACTCCGTGATGACTCCAGGGGAAAAAACAAAGTAGAAAATCCTTCAAGGCATGTTATTGATATTTTATGAGAATTTAACAAAGCAAAGCATTAGAGTGAACAAGTGAATGCTGAATTTGTGCAGGTAATAAAGGCTTCAGAAAGGAATAAGAATCTTAGACCTTGCACACATCAGTTGCACTAAGTGGCTTTGTAATTACCTAAATGAAATGCCATTTTCATAATCATAATTCAGATCCAGGGGTCACTTATGGTTGAAATGTTACTGATGCATTTCCATCATTTGTAGTACACAAAACGTTTAGCATGATGTAGCTTCCTGTATCTTGTTCGTTCCGCCATCCTTTTGATGAGGTATTTTAGCCTTGTTTATAAAACATTTTAAATTCTAGAGCCTTCTCTTGAAAAAGCTGTGATTTGAATATCTCGTCAAAAATATGAGTAAGAGCAGCATAGAAGCTTTAATGAAAACAACATCCAAAGGACTAGCTACTGATATTTTTATTTTCAAATGCCTAGAAATGATTAAATGAAAATTATGATGTCTAATCATAACATCCATTTTCTTAAGTTAAATCTGGCAAATTTAAGATACTTAAAGAGGATACTTTTATATTTGTGATAGTTCTAAATAACCTCCACCAAAATTGCATGATAAGATCATTGATCTCATGATTCACTATATTGATAACACATGCCCAATGCCTCTTAACAAGAATAACTTAGGTATTAGCAAGACGATGTTTCCCAATAATGGACTATGTCAAGGGTCCCCAAGACCACCCCCAGGCTTAGTGATTCACTTTAAGAACTCAGAATACTCAGCCTATAGTCATACTCATGGCAGATTTTTTACAACCCAAGGGTACAAAGCAAAACCAGCAAAGGAAGAGGTGCATGGGGCAAAGCCCGAAGAAAACCAGGCATAAACTTCCAAGAGCTTCTGCCAGTGGAGTCACAGAGACAAAAAGCAAAAAAAAAAAAAAAAACCAAAAAACCCATTATCATAGAGTTGAATTCAACTCATAGTGACTCTATAGGGTAGAGTAGAACTTCCTCATAGGGTTTCCAAGGCTGTAATCTTGTGTTAAAAAGCAAAGATGTCACCTTGAAGACAAAGGTGCACCTGACCCAAGCCATGGTGTTTTCAATTGCCTCATATGCATGCGAAAGCTGGGTGATGAATAAGGAAGACCGAAGAAGAATTGACTCCTTTGAACTGTGGTGTTGGCAAAGAATATTGAATCTACCATGGACTGCCAAAAGAATGAACAAATCTGTTTTGGAAGAAGTACAACCAGAATGCTCCTTAGAAGCAAGAATGGCGCAACTACATCTCACATATTTTGGACATGTTATCAGGAGGGATCAGTCCCTGGAGAAGGACATCATGCTTGCTAAAGTAGAGGGTCAGCAAAAAAAAGGAATACTCTGAGTGAGATGGATTGACACAGTGGCTGCAACCACGCACTCAAGCATAACAACAATTGTGAGCAGGGGCAGGACCAGGCAGTGTTTTGTTCTGTTGTACATGGGGTTGCTATGAGCAGGAACAGACTCAACGGCACCTAACAACAACAACAACAATCTTTATGGAAGCAGATTGCCACATCTTTCTCCTGGGGAGAAAGATCAAATCACTGACCTTTTGGTTAGCAGCCAAAGGCTTAATCACTGCACTACTAGGGCTTACTGTGGTCACACAAAGCGTGCTTAATTCCTCCAGTGAACTATTTGTAACAAATACTTGAAGCATTATCTACTAGAGACACTTGTTAAGACTCAGTATCCTGGGTTTATATCGGGAGCTGGCCACACAGGCACCCTTTGCATAACGCACACCAAAATTCCACATTCCCAAAAGGAAAGTAGGTGATCAACATAAACCATATTGTTTGTACAGTTTAACCACAGTGAGACACTCGTATCATTTAGGGGAAGTTTATGTCACTGCAGGAAACTGTTCACCAATCAAGTTCCAAACTTGCGGGCAAGACTCTCCAAGAATAGCAGTCTCAGACCTGCTATCTTAACTCATTTCTACACATGTACTAAGGTAGATTTTTAGAATAGTTTCTAAGACTGAGGAGAAGGGAGCCTAGCTTTGCTGACAACGCTAAACTTGACTTGCCTAATGAAACTCTCAAAAACGGTAGCACAGTTCTACAATATAGGTCAACCGACAAGTGAATAGTCTCTGTAAACGTATTTTCCCACTGCCACCCAACCAATGCCTTTCCCTTGTTTTATTCATATACGTAATCATCACGCCCCCCACCCCCACAGCATTTTAATGGAAAGAATCTGATGTAGCACTTATAAAGGTCAGAATCCTATCTACCAGGAGTGTATGTAGTTCTACTAAGGGCAATTTCACAAATATCATAAAAAGAGGCAAATTTCTCAGTCAGAGATTCAAGAATCTTAAAGAAGCTAAAGTCCACTCTTTTTTTATTTTTTTTTCCTTCAAAATTTTAAGTTCCAAAAAGGGACATAAGAAATACAGGAATCATTTTTGATCCATGTATTTTAATATATGTCAGTGTTAATTTCAAAAATATTTCTCAAGTATATCCACCTTTCTTCATGTCTATCGTGCTATTCCATTACAAGCTACTATTACTGCTTTATGATATACTGAAATAGATGCCTAAATGGGCCCCCTGAACACCGTTTTAATCCTGCCTTATTCATTCTTCATCTAGTAGACAGAGTGATCTCGTAAAACACTGATCATCTCAAATTACCCTTGAATGTCTTCCCCAATTTTGTTAATAAAAAACACTCAAATCATTAACAGGTCTTATCAGGATCTGTATCATCTGACCCATGCCAACCTTGGTAGACTTGCTCCATACCTCTATGTCTCTTGCTTTCTGAGGTCCAACCATAGAGGCCTTATAAAACCTTAATGTCTGAAGTCTCAACAGACTTAAAAAGATAGAAATCATACAAAGCATCTTCATAATGGTATGAAGCTAGAAATCAACAGCCAGAAAAATAAGGAAAAAAAAAAAAAAAAAAAAAAACGAATTCCTTGAAACTAACTAATACTCTACTAGAAAACCACTGGATCATAGAAGAAATTGAAAGTGAAGTTAAAAAATTCTTAGATTCAAATGAAAATGGAAATGCAACACATCAAAACCTTTGAGACACAGCAGAAGCAGTACTAATAGGGAAATTAATAGCAATAAATGCCTACATTAAAAAAGAAGAAAATTCAAAATCAATAACAAATAGAAAAAAATAAAAGAAATAGAAAAAGAAGAACAAAAGAAACCAAAAGCTACCAGAAAAAAGGAAATAATAAAGATCAGGGCAGAAATAAATGAAATAGAAAGTAGAAAAAAATGATAGAATGAACAAAAACAGAAATTGGTCCTTTGAAAGCATCAATAAAACAGACAAACCACTGGCTAAACTGACAAAAGAAAAAACCAGAAGAGGCAAATAACAAAATTAAGAAATGAATCTGGAGACATTACAACCAATCAAACCCAGATGAAGATGATCATAACAGATTGCTATGAAAAACTGTACTCCAACAAATTTGAAAAACTAGATGAAATGGACAAATTCCAAGAAGAACACTACCTACCTAAACTAACACAAACAGAAGTAGAAAATCTAAACAGACCCATTACCAAAGAAGAAGTTGAAGATGGCATTAAAAAACTGTACCCACCCACAAAAAAAAAAAAAAAAAAAAAAAGCCCAGGACCAGATGGCTACATTGGGAGATAGTACCAAACATTCAGAGAAGAGTTGAGTCTAACTCTACTCAATCTCTTCAAAAACATAGAAGAGAAAGGAACACTACTGAACACTTTTTATGAAGCCAGCTTAACTCTGACCTAAACTAGGCAAAGATAACACACAAAAAGGAAAATAATAGACCCATATGCCTCATGAACATAGAGACAAAATTTTCAACAAAATTCTAACCAACAGAATTCAGCAACATATCAAAAACATCATATACCCTGATCAACTAGGATTCATACCAGGGTTACAAGGCTGGATCAGCATTAGATAATCAATCAATGTAATCTGCCACATAATTAAAACACAGGAAAAGAGCCATATGATCACATCAATTGATATAGAAAAGGCATTTGATAAAATTCAACACCCTTTCCTGACGAAAACCCTCAGCAGAATAGGAATAGAAAGGAAATTCCTCAACATAATCAAGAGCATGTATGATATCCAGCATTATACTCAATGGAGAAAGACTGAGAGCCTTCCCTGTGAGAACAGGAATGAGACAAGACTGCCCATTAACACCACACTTATTCAACACTGTACTGGAAGTCAGAGTCAGAGCCACAAGGCAAGAAAGAGAAATAAAATGTATCCAAGTCAGAAAGGAAGAAAAAACTATCTCTATTTGCAAATGACATGACCCTATACCTAGAAAACCCTAAAGACTCCACAAGAAAACTGCTGGAATTAATAGAAGAATTCAGCAACATTGCAAGGTACAAGATCAACATACAAAAACAAGTTGCATTCCTTTACACTAACAAACAGTATTCTGAAAAAGAAATCAAGAAAAAAATAACATTTACAACAGCCCCCAAAATGATAAAATACCTACGAATTAACCTAACCAGGGACATAAAAGACTTATACAATGGAAACTATAAAACACTACTGAAAGAGATCAACAGTATAGAAGGGAAATTTCTCATCATAACAAAGGTGATCTATGCAAAACCAAAGGCCAACATCATTCTTTTTTTTTTTTTTTTATTCTACTTTGGGTACAGGCTTTCAGAACAAATAGTTTCTCATGAAACAGTAGTACACATACTGTTAATGACATTGGTTAAGAACCCCACAACACGTCAACCCTCTAACTTCTCAACTTTTATTTTTTTTGGTGAAAATACACATAGCCAAAGATACACCATTTCAAAAATTTCTACATGCACAGTTCAGTGACATTGACTGTACTATTCCAATTGTGCAGTTATTCTCACTTAAGATGAAGCCTTACAGAACAAAATAGTTTCTCATATAACAGTTACTACAAATGTTGCCCTATGACAATGGTTAACAATCTCACAACACATCAACAATATCCTTACTCAACCTTGGGTTCAGTATCACCACCTTCCTTGTCGCTTCTGCCTTCTGGCCCTTGTCACTGGACTACTGTACCTGGCTAGTCTCATTTGGTTTTATGGGGCTGTCCACTCCCAGGCTGAACAGTGAACTTCGGAGGTAACTTCACCACTGAGCTAAAAGGGTGTCTAGGGGCCATACTCTCGAGGTTACTCCAGTCTCCTTTAGGCCAGTAAATCTGGTCTTTTTTTTGTGATATAGAATTATGTTCTACATACTTCTCCAGATCTGTCCAGAAACCTCTGTTGTGATCCTGGTCAGAGCAGTCAGTGGTGGTAGCTGGGCACCATCTAGCTGTACTGGACTCAGTCCGATGGAGGCCTTGGTAGCTGTGGACAATTATTCCTTTGGACTAATCTTTTCCTTGTAACCTGTTCTTTTCATTCTCCCTTGCTCCCGAAGGGATGAGACCAGCGGAGTATCTTAAATGGCCGCTCACAGGCTTTTAAGACCCCAGACGCTACTCACCAAGGTAGAATGTAGAGCATTGTCTTTATAAGCTGTGTCATGCCAATTGAACTAGATGTTCTCCGACACCATGGTCCCCACAGCCCTCCGCCCAGCAATTCAGTCCCTCAGGGAGTGTGGATGTGTCTACAGGGCTTCCATGACCTTTCCATGTACAAGTTGTGCTAGTTTCCCCTGTATTGTGTACTGTCTCACCCTTCACCCAAGATACCACTTATCTATTGCCTACTTAGTGTTTCTCCCCCACCCCTCCCATCCCTTGTAACCAACAAAGATTGCTACATTTTGTGTGTGAACTTTTTCATGGGTTTTTCCAATAGAGGTCTCATACAATATTTGTCCTTTTGTGATTGACTTATTTCACTCAGCCTGATGTCCTCCAGTTTCATCCATGTTATGAGATGGTTCACAGATTCATCATTGTTCTTTCTCGTTGCACAGTACTCCATTGTGTGTATGTACCATAGTTTGTTTATCCATTCATCTGTTGATGGGCATCCAGCTTGTTTCCGTCTTTTTGCTATTGTGAACAATGATGCCATGAACATAGGTGTGCATATATTTTTCGAGTGACGACTCTTATTTCTCTAGGATCTATTCCTAGGAGTGGGATTGCTGGATCGAATGGTATGTCTATTTCAAGCTTTCTGAGGAAGTGCCATAACATTTTCCAAAATGGTTGTATCATTTTGCATTCCCACCAGCAGTGGATACGAGTTCCAATCTCCCCACAGCCCCTCCAACATTTGTTATTTCCAGTGTTTTTGATTCGTGCCAGTAATGCCGGGGTGAGATGGTATCTCATTGTGGTTTCAATTTGCATTTCTCTAATGGCTAGTGATCGCGAGCATTTCCTCATGTGTCTGTTGGCCATTTGAATGTCTTCTTTGGTGAAGTCTCTGCTCATTTCCTTTGCCCAATTTTTAATAGGATTATTTGTCTTTTTGTTGTAGAGGTGTTGGATTTTCTTGTAGATTATGGAGGTTAGACCTTTGTCTGACTTGGACTGTCCAAAAATTTTTTCCCAGTCTGTAGTTTCTCATTTTACTCTTTTGGTGAAGTCTTTTGAAGAGCATAGGTGTTTGATTTTTACAAGATCCCAGTTATCTAGCTTATCTATAGGGGTTTGTGCATTGATGGTTATGGTTTGTATCCTGTTAATGCTGTGTATTAAGGCCTGAAGTGTTGGTCCTATTTTTTCTTCTATGAACTTTATAGTTTTAGGCTTTATATTCAGGTCTTAGATCCATTATGAAGTAGTTTTTCTATACAGCCTGAGGTATGGGTCCTGTTTCATTTTTTTGCAGATGGATATCCAGTTTTGCCAGAAGCATTTGTTAAAAAGACTGTCTTTTCCCCATTTGATGGACTTTGGGCCCTTATCGAAGATCAGGTGACCATAGGTGGATGGATTTACTTCTGGGTTCTCAATTCTGTTCCATTGGTCGATGTATCTGTCATTGTACCAGTACCAGGCTGTTTTGACTACTGTAGCTGTATAGTAGGTTCTGAAGTCAGGTAGTGTGAGTCCTCCAACTTTATTCTTCTTCTTCAGTAGTGCTTTACTTATTCGGGACTTCTTCCGTTTCCACAGAAGTTAATGATTAGTTTTTCCTTCTCTTTGAAGAATGTTGTTGGTATTTGGATTGGGATTGCATTGTATTTGTAAATTGCTTTGGGTAGAATTGTCGTTTTCACAATGTTGAGTCTGCCTATCCATGAGCATGGTATGTTTTTCCATTTATGTAGATCTCTTTGGGTTTCATGAAGCAGTGTTTTCTATTTTTCTTTGCATAGGTCTTTTACATCCCTGTTCAGCTTTACTCCTAAGGAGTTTACCTTTTTAGGAGGCTATTGAAAATGGTATTGTTCTCCTGATTTCCTTTTCATTGTTCTCCTTATTGGTGTATAGGAATCCAAATGATTTTTGAATGTTTATCTTGTATCTTGCTACTCTGCTGAATCTTTCTATTAGTTCCAATAGATTTCTTGTGGAGTCTTTAGGGTTTTCTATGTATAGTATCATATCATCTGCAAATAGGGACACTTTAACTTCTTCATTACCAATCTGGATGCCCTTTATTTCTTTTTCTTGCCTTATTGCTCTAGCTAGAACTTCCAACACAATGTTAAATAGGAGTGGTGATAAAGGGCATCCTTGTCTTGTTCCTGTTTACAAGGGGACTGTTTTCAGCCTCTCTCCATTAAGAATGATGTTGGCTGTTGGTTTTGCATAGATGCCCTTTATGTGTTGAGTAATTTCCCTTCTATACCTATTTTATTGAGGCTTTTCGTCAGGAATGAGTGCTGGACTTTGTCAAATGCCTTTTCTGAATCAATTGAGATGATCATGTGATTCTTTTCTTTCCTTTTATTTATGCGGTGGAATATGTTGACTGATTTTCTAATGTTGAACCATCCTTCCGTACCTGATATGAATCCTACTTGGTCATGGTGTATTATTTTTTTGATATGATTCTGAATTCTATTGGTTAGAATTTCGTTCTGATTTTCTGCATCTATATTCATGAGAGATATTGATCTGTAATTTTCTTTTTTGTGACGTCTTTGCCTGGTTTTGGTATCAGCGTTATGCTGGCTTCGTAGAATGAATTTGGAAGTGTTGCTTCGTCGTCTATGCTCGGAAATAGCTTGAGTAGTACTGGTAAGCACTTCTGTAAATGTTTTCTAGGATTCTCCAATAAAGCCATGTGGGTCAGGGCTTCTTTTGTTTGGGAGTTTTTTTATTACCTTTTCAATGTCTTCTCTTCTTATGGGTCTGTTGTTCACATTTTCAACATCACTTTGTTGTACTTTGGGTAGGCCGTGTGTCTCTTGAAATTTATCAATTTCCTCTAGGTTTTCAAATTTGTTGGAGTACATTTTTTCATAATATTCTGTTATAATCCTTTTTATTTCAGTTGGGTCTGTTGCAATGTTCCCCATTTCATTTCTTATTTGGGTTATTTGTGTCCTCTCCTGTTTTTCTTTTGTCAGTCTGGCCAGTGGTTTGTCGATTTTGTTGATTCTTTCAAAGAACCAACTTTTGGTTTGGTTGATTCTTTCTATTGTTATTCTGTTCTTTATTTCATTGATTTCTGCTCTGATCTTTACTATTTCCTTTCTTCCGGTGGTTGTGGGCTTTTTTTGCTGTTCACTTTCTATTTGTTTGACTTCTGTAGTTAATGTTTTGATTTTGTCCCTTTCTTCTTTTTTGATATGTGCATCGATTGCTATAAATTATCCTTTGAGGACTGCCTTTGCTGTGTCCCAAAGGTTTTGGTATGATGTGTTTTCATTCTCATTTGATTCTAGGAATTTTTTGATTCCATCTCTGATTTCTTCTGTTACCCAGTGATGTGTAAGCAGGTATTATTCAGTTTCCATGCAATTGATTTTTTTTCTTGCACTTTGTGTTGTTAATTTCTACCTTGATGGCATTGTGTTGAGAGAAGATACTTTGAATTATCTCAGCATTTTGGATCTTGTTGAGGATTGCTCTGTGGCCTAAGATGTGGTCTATTCTGGAGAATGTTCCATGTGCATTGGAAAAGAATGTGTACTTTGCACTGGTTGGATGGAGTGTTCTATATATGTCTATGAGGTCAAGTTGGATGATTGTGCCCTTTAAGTCTTCTGTATCTTTGCTGAGTTTCTTCTTAGTTGTTCTGTCCTTTACTGAGAGTGGTGTGTTGAAGTCTCCTACTATTATTGTGGAACTGCCAATTTCTCTTTTCAGTGTTGTTAGAGTTTGTTTTATGTATATTGGAGCCCTATCATTGGGTGCGTAGATGTTTATTATAGTTGTGTCTTCATGATGGATCATCCCCTTAATCATTATATAGTGTCCTTCTTTGTCTTTTATGGTAGATTTTGTTTTAAAGTCTATATTATCTGAGATTAGAATTGCCACTCCTGCTATTTTTTGGTAGTTGTTATCTTGATATATTTTTTTCCAACCTTTGACTTTTAATAAAGTCACATCTTTGTTTCTAAGGTGTGTCTTATCCATTCTGTCACTCTCTGTCTCTTTATGGGTGCATTGAGTCCATTTACATTCAGTGTAATTATTGATAGATGTGAGTTTGTTGCTGTCATTTTGTAGTGCTTTTTTTTTTTTTTTGTGGTGCTGATGTTTTCTTTGTTCTTCTTACTCTCCTGTGCTTAATTGCTTCCGTTTGTGGATTTTTTTTTTTTCATTTCTTTTGTTTTTGTAGGCTTTGTTTTTTGCTGAGACTTTATGTTTTTCCTCTTTTTTTTTTTTTTTAATGAGTATATTTGTTAACTTTCTTTGTGGTTACCATGAATTTTACCCTTGTCTTTCTAATTTTGAAGCAGTCTACCATTACTTGGTATCGCCTTGCCTTCCTCTCCATTAGTGGGTTCTATACTTATGCCATTTATTCCCTTGTTTATTGTTCTGATGTTGTTGTCATTTACTGATTAACTGTTCTGATTCCCTGTTGTATTTCTTTTGGTTTTGGATAGTCCTTGAGAGTTCATTTCCTAGATTGGTATATGGCTGGAATGATCCTGCATCCTAGATTCTGCCTGTGAGCTGAAGCTGTTTTTCCTCAGATCAAAGAACTCCCTCTAATAATTCTTGGCAGTTTGGTTTGACTTGTACATATTCCCTTAATTCCTGTTTATCTGGAAATGACCTAATTTCACCATCAAGTTTGAACGAGAGTTTTGCAGGATATATTATTCTTGGCTGGCAATTTTTTCTTTCAAGATTTTATATATGTCATCCCATTGCCTTCTTGCCTGCATGGTTTCTGCCGAATAATCTGAGCTTAGTCTTATTGTTTCTCCTCTGTATGTGACTTCTTGTTTTTCACGAGCTGCTCTCAGGATTGTTTGTTTTTCTTTGGTTTTGGTGAGTGTGATTATGATATGACTTAGTGATTTTCTTTTGGGGTCTCTCCTATATGGGGTTTGTTGAGCTTCTTGGAAGGCCAGCTTTTCATCTTTCATGATATTGGGGAAGTTTTCTGTCAGCAGTTCTTCAATGATCCTCTGTGTCTTTTCTATTTTCTCCCTGTTCTGGAATTCCAATCACTTACAAATTTTTGCTTTTGATTGTATCCCACATAACTCTCAGGGTCTCTTCATTTTTTTGTGTTCTTTTTTCTGGGTTTTCCAGAAACAGAGCTGTATCCAAGTGTTTGTCTTCAATTCCAGTGATCCTGTCTTCCACCATTTCAAATCTGCTTCTCAGCCCTTCTATGACATCGTCCATTTCTGATATCTTGTTTGTTTATCTTTTCAATTTCTAATTGTTGTCCTTGTATAATTTCTAGTTGTGAATTTATTTTGGCATTTTGTTCCTGCATTATTTTCATGAATTCTTCCAATTGTTTTCTATTTTCCACAAATTTGTCTATTTTTCCTAATGTTTGTCAACTTTTTGCCTCAGTTCTTGGGGAATTCTGAGTATTAGAGATTTGAATTCCCTATCTGGTAGTTCTAGTGCATTTTCTTCCACAGGAGAGTCATCTAGTGTTTTATTTTGGATGCCTACTGGAACCACCCTTTCCTGTTTTTGTAAATGTTTTGATATTGTCTGCCGTTTTTGGGGAATTCAGTAGTTATTTTTCTCATTTACTGATGGTAGATTTGTTTGTTTTGTCCCTTTTTAAAAAAAAAATTTGACTATGTCTGAGCAGGCAGACTGTCTATTCTTTGTTGTTTGCTCATCAGTGGGCACAATACTTTTCACCTTCTTCTCCAACTGGTAGGGTAGGTCACTCAGATATGGTACAGCAGGGCAGGTCTAGTTGAAGAGGATTTCCTCAGATGGGTTGTTTCTGTCACATATTACAGCCACCAGAGCGGGTCGGTAATAAGTGCAGGGCTGGTTCCAGTAGGCCATGCCTGTGCTGCTTGGTGGTGTGATGTCATGCACATGGTGCAGGTAGGCAGGATGCAGCGGGGAGATTGTTATGTGTGGAGCTAAGATGGATATGGGAGAGAGGAGAGAGGAACAGGAGCCAAAAACATACAAAGGAACAAGAATGCTAGGAGAGCTTGCCGTTGGAGTGGAGAAATGAGAGACTATGAAGTGGAGAAAAGCAGAAAGGGGAAGCGGAAGAAATGAAAAGAAAAGAATGAATAAATATAAATCAGAAAGGTTAAAGAACTGCAAAGTTCCCAGTGATCCCACCGGTGCAGCTATGAGGTCTGGGGAGGTCGCTCTCAGATGTTGCAGTACAGCCTGGCTAATTAGGCGTAGAGGTATACAATGCCAGGTATTCGGGAACAGAAAGAGAAGGAAGATATAGAGAGACAAGAAACTGAGCAATGATGAAAGACAAAAAGGGGAAAAGAGGGAAAAGAAAACAAAACAAATTAAAAAAAAAAAAAGTACAGGAAAGGCCCCCAAAAACACAGAAAAAAAAAAAAAAAACAATGAAGAAAGAAATGTCCTCAGGGATCTCTCTGCACATCTGTGCAAGCCTAGGGGGAAGTCTTGTTGCCACGCAGCACCGTCTGGCCAGAAAGGGCTCCCAACTCAAGAAAAGGAAAAGAAAAAAAACAAACAGTTCAAAACAAACAAACAAACAAAAGCCCCGGGATCCCACCAGCAGAGCAGCCCAGACCAGGAAGCAGCTCCACACTCAAACAGAGCTCCACAGACCCTCAGGAAGAAGCAGAGATGGCACACGGAGCCAGGTATTTGAGCGAAAGCAGGGAGAGGTGGTGAGAGGTAAGGAAGAAATCAAAAGAAGCAGAAAAAAAAGCAACAGTCACAGCCAACAAATGACACTCAGAGAGCTAGCTAGTGCGAGCTGGTGTTTCTTGGACAAGAGACTGTGTCCACGGGAAGCAGAGGGGGCCGAGTGTGGGTGAAGAAGGGTAGAGAGTGAGAAAGCATATATCACAAATTACTGGAGCTCTGTAGCCCCTCAGGAAGAAGCTAAGATGGCGCACGGAGCCAGGTATTTGAGCGAAAGGAGGGGGAGGTGGTGAGAGGTAAGGAAGTAATCAAAAGAAGCAGAAAAAAGCAACACCAGCAGCCAACAAATGGCACTCAGAGAGCCAGCACATTTGGGTGTGTGGAATCCAAGAAGCCAGTGTTTCCCGGTCCAGTGATTGTGGCCACGGGAAGCAGAGGAGGCTGAGTGGGGGTTAAGAAGGGCAGGGGATGGGAAAGCATATATCGCAAATTACCAGTTGTTTTGACTCCCTCTGGACGCTCAGTGAGGCTGCTTTCTCGTACCCCCGGTTTGCTGGTCTCCGATAGAAGTCTGAGATGGGCGATCTGCACTGCGTTAGCTGGTAGGGGACCTCTGCATGAATCTCTCCTTGCTCTCTGTTCTCTGTCAGTTTTCTCACTCCATTTGGTGCTTGGCTGAGTCCTTTATCTCTTCATTTGATGTTTTAGGGTTTCAGGATTGTTGTATTTTCTGTTCGGCTTAGTTTTTTGGATCTTTGCTGTGGAGGGATGGCGTGGTGCTTCTGCCTAGAGCGCCATTTTGCTGGAACTCCCAACATCATTCTTAACGGAGAGAGTCTGAAAACAGTCCCCTTGTAAACAGGAACAAGACAAGGATGCCCTTTATCACCACTCCTATTTAACATTGTGCTGGAAGTGCTAGCTAGAGCAATAAGGCAAGAAAAAAAATAAAGGGCATCCAAACTGGTAATGAAGAAGTTAAACTGTCCCTGTTTGCAGATGATATGATACTATACATAGAAAACCCTAAAGACTCCACGAGAAATCTACTGGAACTAATAGAAAGATTCAGCAGAGTAGAAGGGTACAAGATAAACATAGAAAAATCAGCTGGATTCGTATACACCAGTAAGGAGAATGATGAAAAGGAAATCAGGAAATCAATACCATTTATAATAGCTCCTAAAAAATAAGGCACTTAGGAATAAATCTAACCAGGGATGTAAAAGACCTATACAAATAAAACTACAAAACACTACTGCAAGAAACCCAAAGGGATCTACATAAATGGAAAAACATATCATGCTCATGGATAGGCAGACTCAACATTGTGAATATGACAATTCTACCTAAAGCAATTTACAAATACAACACAATCCTGATCCAAATACCAACAACCTTCTTCAAAGAGATGGAAAAACTAATCATTAACTTTATATGGAAAGGGAAGAAGCCCCGAATAAGCAAAGCACTACTGAAGAAGAAGAATAAAGTTGGAGGACTCAGACTACCTGACTTCAGAACCTACTATACAGCTACAGTAGTTAAAACAGCCTGGCTCTGGTACAACGACAAGTACATTGACCAATGGAATAGAATTGAGAACCCAGATGTAAATCCATCCACCTACGGTCACCTGATCTTCGACAAGGGCTCAAAGTCCATCAGATAGGGAAAAAAACATTTTTTTTTAACAAATGGTGCTGGCAAAACTGGATATCCATCTTCAAAAAATTGAAACAGGACCAATACCTCAGGCCGTATACAAAAACTACTTCAAAATGGATCAAAGACCTGAACATAAAGCCTAAAACTATAAAGATCATAGACGAAAAAATATGACCAACACTTTAGGCCTTAATACAAGGAATTAACAGGATACAAACCATAACCATCAATGCACAAACCCCTATAGATAAGCTAGATAACTGGGATCTTGTAAAAACCAAACACCTATGCTCTTCAAAAGACTTCACCAAAAGAGTAAAATGAGAAACTACAGACTGGGAAAAAATTTTTGGACAGTCCAAGTCAGACAAAGGTCTAATCTCCATAATCTACAAGAAAATCCAACACCTCTACAACAAAAAGACAAATAATCCTATTAAAAATTGGGCAAAGGAAATGAGCAGAGACTTCACCAAAGAAGACATTCAAACGGCCAACAGACACATGAGGAAATGCTCGCGATCACTAGCCATTAGAGAAATGCAAATTGAAACCACAATGAGATACCATCTCACCCCGGCATTACTGGCACGAATCAAAAACACTGGAAATAACAAATGTTGGAGGGGCTGTGGGGAGATTGGAACTCGTATCCACTGCTGGTGGGAATGCAAAATGATACAACCATTTTGGAAAATGTTATGGCACTTCCTCAGAAAGCTTGAAATAGACATACCATTCGATCCAGCAATCCCACTTCTAGGAATAGATCCTAGAGAAATAAGAGTCGTCACTCGAAAAATATATGCACACCTATGTTCATGGCATCATCGTTCACAATAACAAAAAGACGGAAACAACCTAGATGCCCATCAACAGATGAATGGATAAACAAACTATGGTACATACACACAATGGAGTACTATGCAACTAGAAAGAACAATGATGAATCTGTGAACCATCTCATAACATGGATGAAACTGGAGGACATCAGGCTGAGTGAAATAAGTCAATCACAAAAGGACAAATATTGTATGAGACCTCTATTGGAAAAACCCATGAAAAAGTTCACACACAAAATGTAACAGTCTTTGTTGGTTACCAGGGATGGGAGGGGTGGGGGAGAAACACTAAGTAGGCAATAGATAAGTGGTATCCTGGGTGAAGGGTGAGACAGTACACAATACAGAGGAAACCAGCACAACTTGTACAAGGAAAGGTCATGGAAGCTCCATAGACACATCCAAACTCCCTGAGGGAATGAATTGCTGGGTGGAGGGCTGTGGGGACCATGGTCTCTGGGAACATCTAGCTCAATTGGCATAACACAGTTTATAAAGACAATGTTCTACATTCTACTTTGGTGAGTAGCGTCTGGGGTCTTAAAAGCCTGTGAGCAGCCATCTAAGATACTCCACTGTTCTCATCCCTTCAGGAGCAAGGGAGAATGAAAAGAACAGGATACAAGGAAAAGATTAGTCCAAAGAACTAATGGACCACAGCTACCAGGGCCTCCATCAGACTGAGGCCAGTACAGCTAGATGGTGCCCGGCTACCACCACTGACTGCTCTGGCTCGGATCACAACAGAGGGTTCTGGACACAGCTGGAGAAGGATATAGAACAAAATTCTAACTCACAAAGAAAAAGACCAGATTTACTGGCCTGAAGGAGACTGGAGAAACCCTGGGAGTATGGCCTCCAGACACCCTTTTAGCTCAGTGGTGAAGTCATTTCTGAGAGTCACCGTTCAGCTGGGGAGTGGACAGCCGCATAAAACCAAATGCGACTAGTGAGGCATAGCAGTCCAGGGACAAGGGCCAGAAGGCATAAGGGGACAAGGAAGCTGGTGATAGGTATCCAAGGTTGACTAAGGATATTGTTGATGTGTTGTGAGGTTGTTAACCATTGTCATAGGGCAACATGTGTACTAACTGTTAAATGAGAAACTATTTGTTCTGTAATCCTTCACCTGAAGTACAATAAAAAATAAAAATTAAAAAAAATATAAAAGACCTACAAAAATGGAAAGACATTCTGTGCTTATGGACTGGAAGACTTAATATAGTGAAATGTCTATTCTACATAAAGCAAGCTACAGATACAATGAAATCCGATGCAAATCTCGACAACATTCTTTACTGAAATGGAAAAGCTTATAACCAACTTCATATGGAAAGGAAAGAAACCCCAAAAAGCCAAAGCAGTATTGAAGAAAAAGAACAAAGTAGAAGGCCTCATACTCCCGGATATCAAAACACACTATACAGTCACTGTAATCAAAACAGCCTGGTATTGGTTCTGTGATAGATCATTGACCAGTGGAATAGGATTGAGAACTCAGAATTAAATGTGGCCATCTATGGACAATTGATTTCCTACAAGGGGTCAAAGTCTATTCAATGGGGGCAAAAACAGTCTCTTTAATAAATGGTGTTGGCAAAACTGGATATACACTTACAGAAAAATGAAACAGTACTCGTATCTCACACTGTACACAAAAACTAACTCAAAATGGATCAAAGACTTAAATGTTAAACCTGAAACTATAAAAGTCCTGGAAGAAAATATACAGAGATAACTATGGGACCTAATCTTTTGTAAAAAACAGGCCAGCAAACATAACAACAAATGCACAAATAGAAGAAGAAAAAATAGATAAATGGAACCTCATAAAAATTAAAAACTTACACTCATCAAAAGACATTATCAAAAGAGTAAAAAGATTACCTACAGACCAGGAAAAAGTCTTTGCAAATGACATGTCTGATAAGGGTCTATTTTCCAAAACTTATAGAAAACTTGAACAACTCAACAACAAAAAGAAAAATATCCAATTATAAAATGGACAAAGGACATGAACAGAACCTTCATCAGTGAAATTTTCCAAGCAGCCAACAACAACATGAAAATATGCTCAGGATCATTAGCCATTAGAGAGATGCAAATCAAGACTATAACATGATACCATCTCACTTAGACTAAAATAATTAAAAAAAAAAAAAAACGAGATAACAACAAATGTTGGCAAGGATGTGGGGAGATTGGAACCCTTATTCATTGCTTATGGGGATATAAAATGGTACAACCACTATGCTGCTTCCTCAAAAAACTAGAAATAGAACTACCCTATGATTTAGCAATCCCACTCCTAGAGCTATATCCTACAGACCTAGAAGTAGTGACATTAACAGATATATGCACTCCTATGTTCACTGCAGCTTGATTCACAATAACAAAAAAATGAAAACAACTGAAGTGTCCATTGGTGGATGAATGGATAAGCAAAATGTGGTGTATATATCTATATATATCTATATATATATATACAATGGAATACTACTAAACCATAAAGAACAATGATGGGAGTCTGTGAAATATAACATGGATGGACCTGGAGGGCATAATGTTAAGTGAAGTAAGTTGAGCCCATAAGGATAGATATTGTATGATCCTTCTTTTATAAGAAAAAAAGAATAGAAATATATGAAGAGAAGTCTTCATTGGTGGTTACCAGGGGGAGGAAGGGAAGACGAAGGAAGCACGCTCTAGACCATAGATACTTGCTATTTTTGATGATGGGAAAAGTGGCACTGAATGTGGGTTGTGTTGAACACAGCATGACCAAAATAAATGATGCCACTGAGAAGCACTCATAAGAAAATGATGCCTGTACCAAAGGATTTAATATGTATAAAAGGGTAACAACTCCAACAAAGAACAAAAAAGTCTAGGGTCACGCATGGATGAGTATAGGCATATACATACATGGGTAGGTACAGGTGTACATATATGGGAGAATAGATAGAAGTATCTATATGTATGTGTAAATACTGATATGTGTAGTCAGGCGCATGTATTCATTGAAGACACAACTACAGATACTCCTCAGAAATAACCAAACACCTTCTGAGATTGGTTTTCTAAGTTTGAAAGCTTAGGACCATAATCTCATGGGACAACTCAGTCAACTAGCATAATATAGCTCACAAAGTTCATTTTCTGTGTTCTAGCAAAGTGAGCAGCGTCTAGAGTCTTAAAAGCTTGGAGTGGCCATCTAAGATACAACTACTGGTCTCTACTCATCAGAAGCAAAGTAACCAAAATCACAGAGAAGAAACAAGTCTACAAGTCTGATAACCTACATGAGCCGGGACCTCAACTACCCTGAGACCAGAACTAGATTTTGCCTGGCTACCACCACTGACCAATCCAACTGGGGGCACTATCGATGATTCTCATTAAAATGGCAGAAAAATGCAGAACAAAACTCAGATTCTTAAAAAAGGCTAGAGGCCACCTGAGACCAGAGGATTCCCTGAGACTACTGCTCTGAGGCTCTCTTTAAACCTTGAACCAAAACTATCCCCTGAGATCATCTTTCAGCAGAAAAGCAGAGTGACACAAAAAATAAAGGATATTACCTATACAATTGGTGCTCTAGACACACACGCACACACATACACACACACACAAACACACACCCCATCTGTCCAAAAGGTCAACATTTAATCCAAAGCAAAGATGAGAAGGTATGGGGACAGGGAAACTAGAGTACTGGAAATGGAACAACCAGAACACAATTAAAGAGAATGTTGATACAATGTGGAAAATGTAACTAATGTCATTGATCAGTTTGTGTGGAAAATGTCAAAGGGGAACATAAGTTGATGTGTAAACTTTCACCAAAAACACAATAAAATGTTATTTAAACAAACAAACAAACAAAAAAACCTTAGGGCCTGCCCACTAGCTGCTCTCATATACCCCACCCCTCCTTTATTTGGTTAATTTTTGCTCCAGGTCTTGTCTTGGGTCAGCTCCTTGGGGAAGCCTTTCTTAACTGCTCCTTTCTCTCTAAGTACACACATGTACACGTGCACACACACACACACACACACACACACACACACATTTTTTGTCACATTCCCTTGCTGGCTATTCTGTAGCCTCTTATAGTTCTCCTCCAAAGATAAATTAGAATTACAATTAATTAACTGCATAATTAGTGCATGTTACATGTCTCTGTTTCTAGAATATAGACTATCTGAGGACAGGGGCTCCTTTTTATTCCTTCACTGTTCTATGCCCACTATCTAGCACAATGCCCTGCATGTACTAGATGCTGAATAAATACAGATTGCATGAATGATTGAATCAGTATCTCTTTATTTCCTATGCCTCAAAGTCCTTAGCAAGACCCTAAGCACCGTTAAAACAACCTCACAAACATGTATATATGTGAATTGGTTGGGATATATATAAGTGCAATCTCATGAGATCTCTTTTTTTTTTCTTAAGAATACAGTATTTTGTATTTGTTTTTGTGTTGTTTTGTGTTTTAGTGTTCGTGGAAAAAGTTCCCAGAGAGACCTGAAAGAAGTGATAGAACATAAAGAAAAAAAAAAAGAGAGAAAAGACCATTTTGTGAAGCCTAGAATATTGTTTGCCACATTTTCTACCAGATAGTTAAATGAGTTTTATCTCTTTTCCTCAATGAGCCACTTTTGCCACCTGAATCAGACTACTAGTATGCACCTGTGGGTGCTTCTCAGTTTACACCTAACAGGACATGAAAGACACAACTCTTGCCTTTGATTATTAATCACAACTTCATTTCACTTTGTACTTACCTATAGATGTTGAACTTCAAGTGCTGTCCTTCTTTCCCTCTCTCTATCATCTTCCAATGTTTTCATTCTTAAGACCATGGGTGACATTCAGAAATTCTTTCCCTATTGCCCTGGAAAGAACTAGATTAAAACTTTACAGTTTTTCTTTCATACAGATGCAATTAAAAAATCAAAACATTACTAACTAAAAAACAACAAAATTTCATATGTATTAAAATTAAAATAACATTGGCTTGCCTTTCTGTCTCTCCCAGTTAGATACGACTGGCCTGCCTTTCTCTCTCTCTCTCTCCTAGTTAAATACGAAGTACATACTTAGTTTGTTCAATTGGGTAATTCAGCATTGGGTACAGTTCTGAAAAGCTGCCGTACTTATTACTTTAACTACAGTCCATGGAACTTTCCCTACCTAACTTTCATGGACTCCAACCATAGTGTCATGCTGACACTTTGAGGGCTAAGGTATGCCTGACCCAAGCCATGATATTTTCAAATGCCTCATATGCATGAGAAAGCTGGGCAATGAATGAGGAAGACCAAAGAAGAATTGACGCCTTTGAATTATGATGTTGGTGAAGAATGTTGAATATACCATGGACTGCCAGAAGAACAAACAAGTATGTCTTGGAAGGAATACAGCCAGAGTGCTCCTTGGAAGCAAGGATGACAAGACTCCGTCCCAGGTACTTTGGACATGTTATCAGGAGGGGCCAGTCCTTGGAGAAGAACATCTTGCTTGGTAGAGTGTCAGCGAAAAAGAGGAAGACTCTCAATGAGATGGATTGACACAGCGGCTTCAACAATGGGCTCAAACATAGCGATTGTGAAGATGGCGCAAGACTGGACAGTGTTTTGTTTGTTGTACATAGGATTGCTGTGAGTCAGAATTGACTCGACAGCACCCAACAACAACAACTTGCATGGAATCCAACCATAGCATAATGCTGACACAGCATTTTGAAAGGTTTCTCTCAGGGCTTTAGTTTTCATATTGCATGTATATGCCAATTAATTAAACACCATTGCCAAGTGTTTTTTCATACCTGGAAACATTTTGATGGATTAAGTGTTATAACCGTCCCACTTGCCAGCTGTAATAACACTTGACCCAGGTAACTGATGGAAAATATTCACTGACCACCACCTGGCAATAGCTGGATGTAAACATCTATCTATCCTTACTCTTCTCATTGGATTGTGCAGTGCTTGCTGCTATCCTTAAGGGTGAAAATTTACTTAGAGCATGAACTACATTGTTTTCTTGGTGTTATTATAAAGCAGTATCTTTGTTTTGAAAATACCTTTAAACATCTAAAACCAAACAGAACAGGAAAACACCAACCTACATAGACAGTAAGGAATATGGGGACCATGTATTAGGAGCCACACACGGATGAATGAAAAACTTCCTTGATAAGATATATTAGTAAGCGTAACAGCCACAGGATGCCACACAATGAAATCCAACTCATGTAGCTTCTTCAAATGTCACTTTTATGTCTTTCTAATTAGTCGAACATATAATGTTAGAAACTGCAACATGTTAATTTTTTTTATTTGCCTCATATTTCTTAACATAATTCATTAGTATAGGAGGCTGTGAACCAAAAATGTATTCTCTGAAAACTTGAAAAGAAAATTCTTACTATTAGCACCTTCACTCCAATACCTTTGTTACATTCATCTTCTTATTGTATTTCTTAATATTCATTCCATCCCTAACAGGCTGCATTGTTATTATTAGTCGCTGTCTAGGTGATTCCAACTCATGACAACCTTGTGAGTGCAGAGTAAAAGTGCTCCATAGGGTTTTCAAGATCGTGACCTTTTGGAAGCAGAGCACTAGGCCTGTCTTCCGAGGCACCTCTGTGTGGGTTCGAACAGGGAGTATAGCTTTTTCTTATTTCAGGGCGTTGTATGTGTTTTTCCTTCCTCCTGGAATAATTGTCTTTTCCACTCTTTGCCAGGCTAATAGCTACTCATCTTCCAGGTTCAAATTAAAGTAAATTTAAATTATGCCGTATGTTCTCATCTGTACTTTCCCTGCATTAAAAATATTACAGTTTGTAAATTACATTTTCATTTACATATTTATTTCTGTATCTATCTATATATATTACATTTGACTGTAAGCTCTGGTCTGTTTTGTTGCCCATTATATCTTAATGTGTTTTATATGATGGATGACTTATGATAGATCTATTTAAAAACAAAAAACAAAACTTACCTGGCTTAATTGTAATTTATGCAAACTGGATTCAGGAATGTAAGATATCTGCTTACAGGATATAAAGGAATAATGGGTTCAGAGCCTTAGTTAGCATTTGTTTATCCCAAGAGGTGAAGAGACGGATGAACAAGCAAAACATATCTGCAGAAGATGCTGAAGAAAAGGATTTTGAGAACCTACGGATTCTTTTGGTATAAGAGTACTAGAAATCAAGCGGTAGGTGGAATTTGACTGAGGCAAAAAAAAAGGGACCTAGGAAGGTTCTGGGCAAGACAATCATGATAAAGCAGCAAACAACTCAATGTGAGGCACTTGCTGCTGGAATCAGTCTGTTGGATGCTGACTGTGGTGGGTAGATTGAACCTCATTTTTTCCCAAGGTCTGGGGCTACAGGGAGCAGCCTAACACCTGTGAGCACAAACTCAGCTGAAACTATAAAATCAGACTTCTGTGTTAACCTAGAACTGGCTAAATTCTGCACCATAATACTGCACTTGTCATTTACCATTTACTCGTAATTTGGCTCCAAGTTAAATCATGGAAAAAGCAAGTTTTTCTACTCAAACTTTCTTTCAGTTTCTTGATGGTTATCAAGCTCGTTATCAGCCAAGAACTTGCACATGCTCCTCCTTGTGTCTGGAACATTTTTCCCACTCTGTCTAGTTAATTCATATTCATCTTTTATATACCATATTCAACGTACTACTTTGAAAAGACTTTCTCCATTTCCCCCAATTTAAAGCAACATGTTGCTTACTTTAAAACACAAATCCTAATTAGACATTTATATAAATTATTCTTATGTAAATTCAAAACAATTTATATACATTTTTTGTGTTTGTATATGTTGAACAGACAATTTCCCCTAAAAGACGTGTAAAGTTAGAATTAAAAAGTTAAGGTTTATGCCTATTTTGTTCAGAACTGTGTCTCTAATTCTCAGCACAATGACTGATATA
Source organism: Dugong dugon (assembly GCA_030035585.1). Taxonomy (NCBI): domain Eukaryota; kingdom Metazoa; phylum Chordata; class Mammalia; order Sirenia; family Dugongidae; genus Dugong; species Dugong dugon. Next base: position 53,022,904 of record CM057465.1, read on the forward strand.
AAAACCAAACCAAACCCATTGCCAATTCCGACTCATAGCAACCCTAAAAGACACAGTAGAGCTGCCCCACAGAGTTTCCAAGGAGCGGCTAGTGGATTCAGACTGTCAACCTTTTTGATTAGCAGCCATAGTATGCTATAGCTCTTAACCACTGTGCCACCAGGGCTCCATTAAATACTGATTGAATGAATAAACAATACTTTATTAATGTGTATTGTGCTGATAATTCCATACGCAGGAAGGATAGAGAACAGGCAATGGCTGTGAGCCCAAAGTCTCAAACTCATATGAAAACTTCTTACTAAATTTAAAGTGATAAGGATGTTAGGAAAAATGGCGCTCTAGGCAGAAGCACCACTCCATCCCTCCACAGCAAAGATCCAAAAAACTAAGCCGAACAGAGACTACAACAACCATGAAACCCTAAAACATCAAATGAAGAGATAAAGAACTCAGCCAAGCACCAAATGGAGTGAGAAAAAATGACAGAGAACAGAGAGCGAGGAGAGATTCATGCAGAGGTCCCCTACCAGCTAACGCAGTGTGGATCCACCATCTTGGACTCCTATTGGAGACCAGCAAATGGGGGCATGGGAAAGCAGCCTCACGGAGCATCCAGCAGGAGACAAACAAAACAACTGGTAATTTGCAGTGTGCGCTTTCCCACCCCCCACCCCTCTTCGCCCCGGCTCGGCCTCCTCTGCTTCCCACGGCCACGGTCTCTTGACCGGGAAGTGCCGGCTTCTTAGATTCCACACACCTAAGTGGGCGTCTCTCTGGGTGCCATTTGTTGGCTGTTGGTGTTGCTTTTTTCCACTTCTTTTAATTTCTTCCTTCCCTCTGGCCATCTCCCTCTCCTTTTGCTCGAGTGCCTCGCTCCGTGCTCCATCTTTGCGTCTTCCTGAGCGGCTGTAGAGCGCCGGCAATTTGTAATATATTCTTTCCCACTCTACCCTTCTTCACCCATACTCGGCCCCCTCCACTTCCCGTGGACACAGTCTCTTGTCTAGAAACACCAGCCCGCATTAGCTGGCTCTCTGAGTAACATTTGTTGGCTGCTAGTGTTGCTTTCTTTTTTCTGCTTTTTTTGATTTCTCACTTGTCTCTCGCCACCTCCACCTCATTTCACTCGACTGCCTGGCTCCGTGCGCCATCTTTGCTTCTTCCTGAGGGGCTGCGGAGCTCCACTTGAGTGTGGAGCTGCATCCCAGTCTGGGCTACCGTGCTGGTGGGATCCCGGGGCTTTTGTTCATTTGTTTGTTTTGAATTGTTTGTTTGTTATCTTTTCCGTTTCTTGAGTTGGGAGCCCTTTCTGGCCAGGCAGAGCTGTGTGGCAAGGAACTCCCCTTCAGCTTCCACAGACTTGCAGAGGGATCCCTGAATACATTTCTTTTTCCGTTGGTTTTTTTTTTTTTTTTTTTTCCTGTTTTTTTGGGGGGCTTTCTTGTTCTTTTTATTTTTTTTAATTTGTTTGGTTTTCTTTTCCCTCTTTTTCCCTTTTTGTCTTTCTTCATTGCTCAGTTTCTTGTCCCTCTACATCTTCCTTCTCTTTCTGATCCCTGAATATCAGACGTTGTATACCTCTATGCCTTCTAGCCAGGCTGAATTGCAACACCTGAGACCGACTTCCCTAGAACTCGTACCTGCATCAGTGGGATCCCTGGGAACTTTGTGTTTCTTTAATCTTTCTGAATTTTATTTATTCATTCTTTTCTTTTCTTCCTCTTCCCCTTTCTGTTTCTCTCCATTTCATAGTCTCTCATCTCTCCATTCCAACAGCAAACTCCCCTAGCATTCTTTTTTGTTTGTTTGCATGTTTTTGGCTCCTGTTCCTCTCTCCTCTCTCCCATATCCATCTTAGCTCCACACATAACAATCTCCCTACTGCATCCTGCCTACCTCCACAATGCGCTTGACATCACACCACCAAGCAGCACAGGCTTGGACTACTGGAACCTGTCCTGCACTGATTACCAACCCGCTCTGGTGGCTGTAGTAAGTGCCACAAAATACCAGTCCCAGTAACTCCTCTTCAACTAGACCTGCCCTGCTGCACCATATCTGAGTGACTGACCCTGCCAGTTGGAGAAAGAGGAAGAAAAGTATTGAGCACTCAGACCAGCAAACAACATAGAACACACAGTCTGTCTGCTCAGACATAGTCAAATTTTTTTTTTTAAAAAAAACGGAAGAAACAAACAAATCTATAATCAATAAACCAAAAAAAAGTAACTACTGAATGTCCCGGAAACAGCAGACAATATCTAAACATTTACAAAAACAGGATGTGATGGTTCCAGTAAGCATCCAAAATAAAACACCAGATGACTCTATGTGGAAGAAAATGCACTAGAACTACCTCATAGGGAATTCAAATCTCTGATACTTGGAATTCTCCAAGAACTGAGGCAAAAAGCTGACAAACATGAGGAAAAAAAGACAAATTCATGGAAAAAACAGACAAAAAATTGGAATAATTCAGGAAGATGATGTAGGAACAAAATGCCAAAATAAATTCACAACTAGAAATTATACAAAGACAAAAATTAGAAATCCAAATATAAACAACAAGCTTTCAGAAATAGATTATGTCATAGAAGGGCTGAGAAGCAGATTTAAAGCAGTAGAAGACAGGACCAGTGGAATTGAAGACAAACACTTGAATACAATTCTTTTTGAGGAAAACTCAGAAAAAAGAACAAAGAAAAATGAAGAGACCCTGAGACTTATGTGGGACACAATCAAAAGCAAAAATTTACGAGTGATTGGCATTCCAGATCAGTGGGAGAAAACAGAAAACACTGAGAGGATCATTGAGGAACTGCTGACAGAAAACTTCCCCAATATCATGAAAGATGAAAATCTGGCCATCCAAGAAGCTCAACGAACCCCATATAGGATAGACCCCAAAAGAAAATCATCAAGGCATATCATATTCACACTCGCCAAAACCAAAGACGAACAAAGAATCCTGAGAGCAGCTCGTGAAAAACAAGAAGTTACATACAGAGGAGAAACAATAAGAGTAAGCTCAGATTATCCAGCAGAAACCATGCAGGCAAGAAGACAATGGGATGACATATATAAAATCTTGAAAGAAAAAAATTGTCAGCCAAGAATAATATATCCCGCAAAACTCTCGTTCAAATTTGATGGTGAAATTAGCTCATTTCCAAATAAACAGAAATTAAGGGAATATGGAAACTCAAACCAAACTTACAAGAATTATTAAAGGGAGTTTTTGATCTGAGGACAAACAGCTTCAGCTCACAGGCAGAACCTAGGAAACAGGATCGTACGAGCCAGATACCAATCTAGGAAACAAACTCTCGAGGACTATCCAAAACCAAAAGAAATGCAACTGGGAATCAGAGCAGTTAATCAATAAATGACAACAACATCAAAACAATAAAAAGGGGAATAAATGGCATAGGTATAGAACCTTCTAATGAAAACGAATGCAAGGCAATACCAAGTAATGGTAGACTGCTTCAAACTTAGAAAGATAAGGGTAAAATTCATGGTAACCACAAAGAAAGTTAACAAACCAACTCATAAAAATAAAGATGAAAAACATAAAGTCTCGGCAAAAACCAAAAAAAAAAATGAAAAAAAAATCCACAAACAAAAGAAACTCAGCACAAGAGAGTAAGAAGAAAAAAGAAAACATTAGCACCGCAAAAAAAAAAAAAGGACTACAAAATGACAGCAACAAACTCAAATCTATCAATAATTACACTGAATGTAAATGGACTCACTGCACCCATAAAGAGACGGACAGTCACAGAATGGATAAGAAAACAGGATCCATCAATATGCTGTCTACAAGAGACACATCTTAGAAACAAAGATGTGAATTTATAAAAAGTCAAAGCTTGGAAAAAAATATATCAAGCTAACAACTACCAAAAAAGAGCAGGAGTGGCAATTCTAATCTCAGATAATATAGACTTTAAAACAAAATCTACCATAAAAGACAAAGAAGGACGCTATGTAATGATTAAGGGGAGGATCCATCTTGATGACATAACCATAATAAACATCTACGCACCCAATGACAGGGCTCCAAAATACATAAAACAAACTCTAACAACACTGAAAAGAGAAATTGAGAGTTCCACAATAATAATAGGAGATTTCAACACACCACTCTCAGTAAAGGACAGAACAACTAAGAAGAAACTCAGCAAAGATACAGAAAACCTAAAGGGCACAATCAGCCAACTGGACCTCATAGACATATACAGAACACTCAATCCAACCACTGCAAAGTACACATTATTTTCCAATGCACATGGAACGTTCTCCAGAATAGACCACATCTTAGGCCACAGAGCAATCCTCAACAAGATCCAAAACGTTGAGATAATTCAAAGTATCTTCTCTGACCACAATGCCATCAAGGCAGAAATTAACAATAGAAAGAGCAAGGAAAAAAAATTAACTACATAGAAACTGAATAATACTCTGATTACACATCACTGGGTAATAGAAGAAATCAGAGATGGAATTAAAAAATTCCTAGAATCAAATGAGAATGAAAACACATCATACCAAAACCTTTGGGACACAGCAAAGGCAGTCCTCAGAGGACAATTTATAGCAATATATGCACATATCAAAAAAGAAGAAAGGGAAAAAATCAAAACATTAACTACAGAACTCAAACAAATAGAAAGAGAACAGCAAAGAAAGCCTACAACCACCGGAAGAAAGGAAATAGTAAAGATCAGAGCAGAAATCAATGAAATAGAGAACAGAATAACAATAGAAAGAATCAACAAAACCAAAAGTTGGTTCTTTGAAAGAATCAACAAAATCGACAAACCACTGGCCAGACTGACAAAAGAAAAACAGGAGAGGACACAAATAACCCAAATAAGAAATGAAATGGGAGACATTACAACAGACCCAACTGGAATAAAAAGGATTATAACAGAATATTATGAAAAACTGTAATCTAACAAATTTGAAAACCTAGAGGAAATGGATAAATTTCTAGAAATATACAGCCTACCCAAACTACAACAAAGTGATGTTGAAAATCTGAACAGACCCATAACAAGAGAAGAGATTGAAAAGATAGTAAAAAAAAACTCCCAACCAAAAAAAGCCCTGGCCCAGACGGCTTCACTGGAGTATTCTACAAAACATTTACAGAAGAGCTTGTACCAGTACTACTCAAGCTATTTCAGAGCATAGAAGAGGAAGCAACACTTTCAAATTCATTCTATGAAGCAAGCATAATGCTGATACCAAAACCAGGCAAAGATGTCACAAAAAAAGAAAATTACGGATGAATATCTCTCATGAATATAGATGCAAAAATTCTGAACAAAATTCTAGCCAATAGACTTCAGCATCATATCAAAAAAAAATACACCACGACCATGTAGGATTCATACCAGGGATGCAAGGATGGTTCCACATTAGAAAATCAATCAACATAATCCACCACAAAAATAAAAGGAAAGAAAAGAATCACATGATCATCTCAGTTGACGCAGAAACGGCATTTGACAAAGTCCAACACCCATTCCTGATAAAAACTCTCAATAAAATAATAGAAGGGAAATTTCTCAACATAATAAAAGGCATCTATGCAAAACCAATGGCCAACATCATTCATAATGGAGAGAGGCTGAAAACATTCCTCTTGACGAAAAAATAGGACCAACACTTCAGGCCTTAATACATGGCATTAACAGGATACAAACCATAACCATAACCATCAATGCACAAACCCCAACAGATAAGCTAGATAACTGGGATCTTCTAAAAATCAAACACCTATACTCCTCAAAAGACTTCACCAAAAGAGTAAAAGGAGAACCTACAGACTGGGAAAAAAATTTTTGGACAGTACAAGTCAGACAAAGATCTAATCTCCATAATCTACAAGAAAATCCAATACCTCTACAACAAAAAGACAAATAATCCTATTAAAAAATGGGCAAAGGAAATGAACAGATACTTCACCAAAGAAGACATTCAAGTGGCCAACAGACAAATGAGGAAATGCTCGCGATCACTAGCCATTAGAGAAATGCAAATTAAAACCACAATGAGATACCATCTCACCCTGGCATTACTGGCACGAATCAAAAACACTAGAAAGAACAAATGTTGGAGGGGCCTGCAGGGAGATTGGAACTCATGCATTGCTTGTGGGAATGCAAAATGATAAAACCATTTTGCAAAATGATATGGCACTTCCTCAGAAAGCTAGAAGTAGACATACCATTCAGCAATCCCACTCCTAGGAATAGATCGTAGAGAAATAAGAGTCGTCATTCGAATAGATATATGCACACCTATGTTCATGGCATCATTGTTCACAATAGCAAAACTATGGAAACAACCTAGATGCCTATCAACAGATGAATGGATAAACAAACTATGGTACATACACACAATGGAGTACTATGCAACTAGAAAGAACAATGATGAATCTGTGAACCATCTCATAACATGGATGAAACTGGAGGACATCAGGCTGAGTGAAATAAGTCAATCACAAAAGGACAAATATTGTATGAGACCTCTATTGGGAAAACCCATGAAAAAGTCCACACACAAAATGTAACAATCTTTGTTGGTTACCAGGGATTGGAGAGGTGGGGGGGGGGGGGATACTAAATAGGCAACTGAAAAGTGGTATCTTGGGTGAAGGGTGAGACAGTACACAGTACAGGGAAAACTAGCACAACCTGTACAAGGAAAGGTCATGGAAGCCCCATAGACACATCCAAACTCCCTGAAGGACTGAACTGCTGGGTGGAGGGCTCTGGGGACCATGGTCTTGGGGAACATCTAGCTCAATTGGCATGACACAGTTTATAAAGACAATGCTCTACATTCTGACTTGGTGAGTAGTGTCTGGGGTCTTAAAAGCCTGTGAGCGGCCATCTAAGATACTCCACAGGTCTCATCCCTTCAGGAGCAAGGGAGAATGAAGAGAACAGGATACAAGGAAAAGATTAGTCCAAAGGATTAATTGTCCACAGCTACCAAGGCCTCCACCGGACTGAGTCCAGTACAGCTAGATGGTGCCCGGCTACCACCACTGACTCCTCTGACCAAGATCACAACAGCGGGTTCTGGACAGAGCTGGAGAAGGATGTAGAGTGTAATTCTAACTCACAGAAAAAAAAGACCAGATTTACTGGCCTAAAGGAGACTGGAGAAACCCCGAGAGTATGGCCCCCAGACACCCTTTTAGCTAAGTGGTGAAGCTACCTCTGAGGTTCAGTATTCAGCCTGGAAGTGGACAGCCCTGTAAAACCAAATGAGACTAATGAGGTACAGGAGTCCAGTGACAAGGGCCAGAAGGCAGAAGGGGACAAGGAAGCTGGTGATAGGGAACCCACGGTTGAGTAAGGATATTGTTGATGTGTTGTGAGATTGTTAACCATTGTCATAGGGCAACATGTGTAGTAACTGTTAAATGAGAAACTATTTTGTTCTGTAAGTCTTCATCTTAAGTGAGAATAACAGCACAATTGGAAGAGTGTAGTCAATGTCACTAAACTGTGCATGTAGAAATTTTTGAAATGGTGTATCTTTGGCTATGTGTATCTTCACCAAAAAAAAAAAAAAAGGTTGAGAAGTTAGAGTGTTAATATGTTGTGGGGTTGTTAACCAATGTCATAAAACAACATGTGTACCACTGTTTCATGAGAAACTATTTGTTCTGTAAGCCTTCACCTGAAGTACAATAAAATATAAAAAAAAAGAAAAAAAATTAAAGTGATAAAACAGACAGTCAAGCGTGGGTACCCTTCTGCTGTGAATGCCTGGATAGTTTCATCATAACTTATCCAAGCTATGGTTTCCTTGAGACCTAACCTTGTATCTTTCAGGGCTGCAGACTGTGGGTTCATGTTAATTGGTCTGGTTGCAAATTAGTAAGTGCATTATGTCATTTTGATAGTGTATGATCCAAAATAAGAGAGTCCTTCAGGTGGAAATGAAGTAAATATAATTAATCCCACTAAACAAAATCAGATGATAGAGGGGAAAAATAAGCCTTATTTTAAAAGGGTTTCATTTGTACTGAATATGTAAACTGCCCTGCAAACATCCACTTTTAGAAATAGCTAAAAGAAATAAAAAGACCACATGAGTGGATATTTAGTCAAATAATTCTTATAGTTCAATTTTTATACTACTGTATCAAAAGAAATGGGCCAAGGTTGTGGTAGAAACTTAATCTTCTAATTCATTTTTTCTTTTTCTCTAATAACCATATACCAAATACCTGCTTGTGGCACCCTATTGTCATAAGATCCACGTTAAGTCCTATGAACCTTGATGAACAGCCAGTAATGGGTGGGACTAATGGGGCTCTACCGTCTGTAATTAGGGACGCCATCTAATTTTGTTACTGCTTTAGATTACTTCTTAACTGAAATCGATTATATATGACTGTTATTGTTAATGCAAAAGGATATTAAATATGGATTATATCTCTCATAGTCAAGCTATCTGGGCATCTTGGACTTAATTCCCCCCATCTGTGACCCTTTACAACACATTAAGCACACCTTTTCAGCAGCAGCCCTATTACAGTTAATCATGCTGAGGACAAGATTGCACTAAACGTATTATGAAGACACTGACATTAACCAAATGCTAGTCAGATGTCAGGGAACAAAGAGCTAATTCTAAGCTCTGTGTTTTCAGTGAACTTTGGCTTTTAAGTCAGTGGTATCTGAGTCTTTCTATCTATCAATCTGGGGATTGTTGCCCTCTCAGATTATAGTGGCAGGGGTCACAGGTTTTGTTACTAAAACTCTAATAGTTAATTCAACCCCTTCTTTAGGACATTTAGATGAAAATATTCTATTATTTCTCTGTAATATGCATATTCTTTCCACAACACACAAAAAAACAAACCAAAAACAATATGCATTAATTATATGGAATTACATGAAAGGACACAAGTTCTTAAAATTTTTCAGGAAAGAAAAATAAGTCAAACAGTAAGACTATAATAACCTTAGCAACATAAAGAATGCATTGTAGTAGCATTTTTCATTATTGGAAGTGCCATTGCCTCATGTAAAAATCAAAAAATGGTATAGCCTTATGACATTAAAAAATGTAAATGTTAATGGGAAATATTAAATGCCTGGGGAAAATATGCTTCTGATAGCCTCAAAATACAAGAGAAGATGAGAAAAAAACAACTGTACAAGAAACATAGAACTGGACCACGCATGTATCAGGGATGTTTGTTGAGTTGAATTGTTTTGCTCAGACTTGTAAGAGGAAGTGATGAAAAGCCTAAAGGGCGGGGCTGATGGGTGGGCCTGTCTTACAGTAGAGTGAACCTGAGGTTCAGAAAAAAACTTTCAACAAGAAGCAAGTATTCTTGTGGCTCAGTGCAGCACATAGGCCAGAGTGGAGTGGGAAAGTTGATAAAAGGAGATTGCAGATCTAGTACTATTTAAGAAGAAAATAATATTGAAAAGATGCTAATATATCCACACATACTTAGGGCTTCATCAATTCCCTGCAGGTTATAAGCAGACAAGGCATAATCGACTTCATAGAGTATATTTAGCACTTCTAAGGGAACTTTTTATTATATTTTTAAGGTCCTGTATTAGAAAAAAAAACACTTTCCATTTTTCCCAATTTTGCTTTGTATATTTAAGACTTAATATTTGCATAACATTTGAATAGGCCATTTTACTTCTAGGAAGTATTATTATATTTTTAATCATGAATTATTAGCTAACACATACATGGGGTTCACTATGAGTCGGGCATGGTCTACACACTTTATATACATCTAAATACATAATTCACACAGCAACGCATTGGAAATAGGTACAATTACATTTCACAGGTAAGGAAACTAAGATGCAGGAAGTTGAAGTACCTTAACTAAAGTCACGCAAATTTTGATAAATAAGGCCGTGAAGCCAGAGGGGCAGGTTCACTGGGAGTGTACTCTTAACCACTGGAGAACACTGATCCTCTTGGGGATGGAAATGCAAGCTAATTAAAACTGTGAAACTTTCTCGTTGTTGTTGTTAGATGCCACCGAGTCAGTTCTGACTCCCACCCTATGTACAACAGAACAAAACGTTGCCGGGTCCAGCGCCATCCTCACAATAATAGCTATGTTTCAGCCCGTTGTTGCAGCCACTGTGTCTATCCATCTTATTGAGGTTCTTCCTCATTTTCGATGGCTCTCTACCTTACCAAGCATGATGTTCTTCTCCAAGGACTGACCCGTGCTGATAACATGCCCAAAGTACCTGAGACAAAGTCTCATCATCCTCATTTCCAAGGGTAACTATGGCTGTGCTTCTTCCAAGACAAATTTGTTTGTTGTTCTGGCAGTCCACAGTATATTCAATATTCTCTGCCAACACTATAATTCAAAGGAATCAATTTTTCTTTGGTCTTTCTTATTCATTATCCAGCTTTCACATGTGTATGAGGTGATTGAAAATACCCTGGCTTTGGTCAGGCGCACCTTAGTCCTTAAAGTGACATCTTTGCTCTTCAACATTTTAAAAAGGTCTTTTGTAGCAGATTTGCCCAATGCAATATGCCGTTTGCTTACTTAACTGCTGCTTCCATGGGCGTTGATTGTGAATCCAAGTAAAATGAAATCCTTGACAACTTCAGTCTTTTCTCCATTTATCATGATCTTGCTTATTGATCCAGTTGTGAGGATTTTTATTTTCCTTATGTTGAGGCGTAATCCATAGTGAAGGCTGTAATCTTTGTACTTCATCAGTAAGGTCTTCAAGTCCTCTTTGCTTTCAGAAAGCAAGGTTGTGTCGTTTGCATATCACAGGTTTTTAATGAGTCTTCCTATAATACTGATGTCCCATTCTTCTTCATATACTCCGGCTTCTCCGATTATTTGCTCAGCATACAGATTGAATAAATACAGTGAAAGGATACAACCCTGACACACACCTTTCCTGACTTTAAACCATGCAGTCTCATCTTGTTCTGTATGAATGACTGCCACTTGGTCCTCATGAACACAACTAAGTGTTCTGGAATTCCCATTCTTTGTAAAGTTATCCATAATTTGTTATGATCCACACAGTTGAATGCCTTTACACAAGTAAACATCTTTCTGGTATTCTCTGCTTTCAGCCAAGATCCATCTGACATCAGCAATGATATTCCTCATTCCATGTCTTCTTCTGAATCCAGCTTGACCTTCTGGCAGTTCCTTGTCAATGTACTGATGCAACCACTTCTGAATGATCTTCAGCAAAATTTTACTTGTGTGTGATATTAATGATATTGTTTGATAATTTCCACATTCTGTTGGATCACATTTCTTTGGAATGGGCATAAATATGGATCTTTTCCAGGCAATCGGACAGATAGCTGTCTTCCAAATTTCTTGGCATAGATGAGAGGGCACCTCCAGTGTTGCATATATTTGTTGAAACATCTCACTTGGTATTCCGTCAATTCCAGGATCCTTGTTTTTTGCCCATGCCTTCAGTGTAGCTTTTTCAAGGACTTCTTCCTTCAATACCATTGGTTCTTAATCATATGCTAGCACCTGAAATAGTTGAATGTTGATAATTTCTTTTTGGTACAGTAACTCTGTATATTCCTTCCATCTACTTTATACTCTTGGAGGATACAGTCACTAAAGTGAACAAAAGAAATGACAAAATAAAATAGCTGAATAGAAGATTTCAAAAGGTGGCTGTAGAAAACAAAATAAAGTATTATAATGAAATGTGCAAAGATCTGGAGTTAGAAAACCAAAAGGGGAGAAAACTCTTGGCATTTCTCAAGCTGAAAAAAACTGAAGAAAACATTCAAGCCTTGAGTTGAAATACTGAAGGATTTTGAAAACCTCTTAGGTAAAACTAATGAGGATTTGTTAAGAAATTTATGGCAGAGGCAGAGCCTACATGGCGCTATAGACGGAAGCGCCATGCCATTCCTCCACAGCAAAGACCCAAAAAACTGAGTAAAACGGAGACAAACGTCAATCCTGGAACCCTAAGCATCAAATGAACAGAAAAATAAACACCAAATGGAATAAGAAACTGACAGAGAACAGAGAGTGAGGAGAGATATGGAGCGGAGGTCCCTAATCAGCTAACGCAGCAAGGATTCACCATCTTGGACTACTGTCAGAGATAGGTGGACAGGGAGTACAGGAGAGAAGCTTCATAGCTCCAAGCTGGAGGCAGAGTACCCGGTAACCAGTGATACATATTTTCCCACCCCCCACTCTTCTTCCCCCTGCTCCCCCTCTGCCACTTCCCAGTGGGCGGTGGTCACTTGACTGGGAGGCATCAGCTCTGAGCCTCTTGTATTTGCCCCACCCACACTGGCTGGCTCCTTCAGTGCTATATATTTGTTGTTAGTATTGCTTTCTTTGGCTTCTTTTGGTTTCTTACCTGTCTCTCACCTCCTCCCCCTCCTTTCTCTCAAACACCTGGCCCTGTGTGCCATCTTTGCTTCTTCCTCACAGGCTGTGAAGGACCACTCAGCTGGGGAACTGCTGCACCAGTCCCTGCCACTACACTAGTGGGATCCCTAGGACTTTTATTTATTTTTTGTTTTCATTTTCTTGATTCCTTTTTGTTTTCTTCATTTCTTGGTTTCTCTTCTCTCTACTTACCTCCCTTTCCTGTATCCTGAATGTCTGGATCTACGTGCCATCTCTGCCCCTTCTAGCTGGGCTGTACTGCATGGCTTGGGAGCCACTTTCCTGTTCTGCACAGCCATGCCAGTGGGATCCCTGGAGGCATTTATTTATTTATTTATTCTATTTTTTTTCCTTTTTGTTTTTCTTCATTTCTTATTTTCTCATGTCTCTCTGCTTTCCTTCTTTTTCTGTCTCCTGCATACGAGGTTCTGTGTGCCATCTCCACTCCTTCTAGATAGGCTGTGCCCTGAGGCCTGGGAGCCACTTCCCCAGTCACTGGTGGGATCCCTGGCAGCATTACTTTTTTTTCTCCTTTCTTTATTTGTTTTTTTTTCCCCTTTTTCTTTTTTGTTTTTCTTAACTTCTCAGTTTCTCATCTCTCTCTACTTTTCCTATTTTCCTGACCCCAGAAAATCTAGTGTTGTGTGCCATCTCTGCCCCTTCTAGAAAGGCTGTGCCCCGAGGCCTGGGAGCCACTTTCCTGGTCACTGGTTGGATTCCTGGGAGCATTTCTCTCTTTTTAAAAAAAATTTTATTTATTTTTTCTCAGAATGCACAGCCCACTTGCTCAGACATAACCAAATAAAATAAGAAAACACTATGAAACAAACAAATCTAGAATCAATAAGCAAAGAAAATAACTACTGAGTGTTCCTAAGACAGCAGACAATATCAAACCATAAAAAAAACAGGACAGGATGGTTCCAGTAGGCATCCAAAATAAACCACAAGATAATTTTCTATCAGAATAAAAGATCCTGGAACTACCTGTTAGGGAATTCAATCTCTAATATTCAGAGCTATACAAGAGTTGAAGCAAAAAGCAGACAAAAATGGGGAAAAATAGACAAATTCATGGAAAATACACACAAAAAAATGGAAGAATTCAAGAAAATAATATAGGAACAAAATGCTAAAATAAATTCACAACTAGAGATCATATAAAAATAACAATTAGACATGAAAAAGATAAAAAACAAGATTTCAGAAATGGACAATGGCATAGAAGGTCGTAGGAGCAGGCTTGAAACAATAGAAGGTAGGAATACCAAAATTGAAGACAAATACTTAGATATCACTTTGTTTGAGGAAAAATCAGGAAAAAGAACAAAGAAAAATGAAAAAATACTGAGAATGATGTGGGATCCAATTAAAAGCAAAATTTGAAAGTGACTGAAGTTCCAGAACAGGAGAAGAAAATGGAAAATACAGAGAGGATCATTGAAGAATTGCTGACAGAAAATTTCCCTAATATCAAGAAAGATGAAAAGCTGACCATCCAAGAAGCTCAACAAACTCCATATACGATAGACCCCAAAATAAAATTGCCAAGGCATATCATAATCACACTTGCTAAAACCAAAGACAAACAAAGAATCTGGAGAGAAGCTTGAGAAAAACAAAAGTCATATACAGAGGAGAAGAAATAAGACTAAGCCCTAATTACTCGACAGAAACCATACAGGCAAGAAGGCAATGGGATGACATATATAAAACCTTGAAAGAAAAAAAAAATTCCAAACAAAAATAATATAACCTCCAAAACTCTCATTCAAATATGATGGTGAAATCAGGACATTTCCAGATGAACAGAAATTAAGGGAATATGTAAAAACCAAACCAAATTTACAAGAATTATTAAAAGGAATCCTTTGGTTTGAGAACAAACAATATTAGAGAACAGCCTGAATCTAGGACACAAGATTGCACCAGCCAGATACCAACATAGGAAATGAAATTTCAAGGATTGTTCAAAACCAAAAGATTTACAACAGGAAACCAGAGAGGTTAATCTGTAAATGACAACAAAGTCAGAACAACAGAAGAGGAAATAAACAGTGTGGATACAGAACTTTCTAACACAGAGGAAGGCAAGGCAATACCAAGTAATAAAAGACTACTCTGAACATAGGAAGATTAGGTAAATTTCAAGATAACCACAAAGAAAGTTAAAAAACTTGGTCATCAAAATAAAGAAAAACATAAAATCTCAGTAAAAACAAAATATACAAAAACAAAAAGAAATGAAAAAAGATCCATAAACATAAGGAATTCAGAACAAGAGAGTAAAAGGAACAAAGAAAACATCAGCACCACACAGAAAAAGCACTACAAAATGACAGCAATAAACTCACGCCTATCAATAATTACACTGAACATAAATGGTCTAAATACACCCATAAAGATAAAGAAAGTGACAGAATGGATAAGAAAACAGAATCTATCAGTATGCTGTCTACAAGAGACACACCTTAGAAACAAAGACATAAATTTATTAAAAATCAAAGGATGGAAAAAAATATATCAAGCAAACAGCTACCAAAAAAGAACAGGAGTGGCAATAGTAATCGCAGATAAAATAAACTTTAAAACAAAATCCACCATAAAAGACAAAGAAGGACACTATATAATGATTAAAGGGATGATCCAGCATGAAAACATAATGATAATAAACATCTACAAACCCAATGACAGAGCTCCAAAGTACATAAAACAAACTTTAATAGCACTAAAAGAGAAACTGACAAATCCACAATAATAGTAGGAGATTTCAAAACACCACTCTCAGTAAAGGACAGAATATCTAGAAAGAAACTCGACAAAGATACAGAAGCTTTAAAGGGCACAATCAGCCAAATTGACCTCATAGACACATATAGAACACTCCATGCAACAGCTGCAAAGTACACATTCTTTTCCAATGCACATGGAACGTTCTCCAGAATAGACGACATCTTAGGCAACAAAGCAACCCTCAACAAAATCCAAAACACTGAGATAATACAAAGTATCTTCCCTGATCACAATGTGATCAAAGTAAAAATTAACAACAGGAAGAGCAAGAAAAAAAAATCGATTACATGGAAACTGAATAACACCCTGCTTACAAACCACTAGGTAATACAAGAAATCAAAGATGGAACCAAAAAATTCCTAGAACGAAAACACATCATACCAAAGTTTTGGGGTACAGCAAAGGCAGTACTCAGAGGTCAATTTATAGCAATAGATGCACACATCAAAAAAGAAGAATGGAACAAAATCAATACATTAGCTACACAACTCGAACAAATAGAAAGAACAGCAAAAGAAGCCCACAGCAACCTGATAAAAGGAACTAATAAAGATAAGAGCAGAAATAAATGAAGCAGAGAATAGAAAAACAATAGAAAGAATAAACAAACCAAAAGTTGGTTCTTGGAAAGGATCAACAAAATCGACAAATCACTGGACAAATTGACAAAAGAAAAGCAGGAGAGGATGCAAATAACCTAAATAAGAAATGAAATGGGGAGCGTTACAACAGACCCAACTGAAATAAAAAGGATCATAACAGAGTATTATGAAAAACTATACTCCAACAAATTTGAAAATCTAGAGGAAAAGGACAAACTTCTAGAAACACACTACCTACCCAAACTAATACAAAATGATTTTGAAAATCTGAACAGACTCATAACAAGAGAAGAGATTGAAAAAGTAATAATAAAAAAAAGAAAAAAACCTCCCAACAAAAAAAAAAAAGCCCTGGCCCAGATGGCTTCAGTGGAGTGTTCTACCAGACATTCAGAGAAGACCTTACACCAGTACTACTTAAATTATTTCAGAACATAGAAAAGGAAGGAATAGTTCCAAATTCATTCTACGAAGCCAGCATAACCCTGATATTAAAACCAGGCAAAGATACCAAAAAAAAGAAAATTACAGACCAATATCTCTCATGAACATAGATGCAAAAAATCTCAACAAATTCTAGGCAATAGAATTCAGCATCATATAAAAAAAATAATATACCATGACCAAGTAGGATTCAAACCAGGTATGCAAGGATGGTTCAACATTAGAAAATCAATCAACATCATCCACTAGATAAATAAAAGAATCACATGATCATCTAAATTGATGCAAAGGCATTCAACAAAGTCCAACAACAATTCCTGATAAAAACTCTCAATATAATAGGTATAGAAGGGAAATTCCTCAACCAAATAAAGGGCATCTATACAAAACAAACAGCTGACAGCATTCTTAATGAAGAGAGGCTGAAAACATTCCCCTTGAGAACAGCAACAAGACAAGGATGCCCTTTATCACCACTCCAAGTTAACATTGTGCTGGAAGTCCTAGCTAGAGCAATAAGGTAAGAAAAAAAAAGGGTATCCAAATTGGTGATGAGGAAGTAAAACTGTCCCAATTTGCAGATGATATGATACTATATGTAGAAAACCCAAAAGACTCCACAAGAAAACTACTGGAACTAATAGGAAGATTCAGCAGAGTAGCAGAATACAAGATAAATACACAAACATCAGTTAGATTCCTATACACCAATAAATAGAATGATGAAAAAGAAATGAGGAAAACAATACCATTTATAACAGCCCCTAAAAAAATAACATACATAGGAGTAAATCTAACCAGGTATATAAAAGACCTATACAAAGAAAACTACGAAACACTACTGCAAGAAACCAAAAGAGATCTACATAAATGGAAAAACATACCATACTCATGGATAGGTAGACTCAACATTCTGAAAATGACAATTCTACCCAAAACAATCTACAAATACAATGCAATCCCGATCCAAATACCAATAACATTCTTTAAAGAGATGGAAAACCTAATCGTTAAATTTCTATGGAAAGGGAGAAGCCTTGGATAAGTAAAACACTATTGAAGAAGAAGAATAAAGTAGGAGGACTCATACTACTTGATCTCAGAACCTACTATACAGCTACAGTAGTCCAAACAGCCTGGTACTGGTACAACGACAAATATATTGACCAATGGAACAGAATTGAGAACCCAGATGTAAATCCATCCACCTACGGTCACCTGATCTTCAAAAAGAGCTCAAAGTCCATCAAATGGGTAACAGACAGTCTTTTTAGCAAGTGGTGCTGGCAAAACTGGACATCCATCTGCAAAAAAAATGAAAAAAGACCCATACCTCACACAATACACAAAAACTAATTCAAAATAGATCAGACCTAAATATAAAACCAAAAACTATAAAGATCATAGAAGAAAAAATAGGATCAACACCAGATGCCCTAAAACATGGCATTAACAGGATACAGACCATAACTAACAACACACAAAGTCCAGAAGACAAGCTAGGTAAATGGTATCTTCTAAAAATTAAACACTTATGCTCATCAAAAGACTTCACCAAAAGAGTAAAAAGAGAACATACAGATTGGGAAAAAAATTTTGGGCTACTACAAATTTGGCAAAGGTCCAATCTGTAAAATCTACAGGAAAATCCCACACCTCTACCACAAAAAGACAAATAATTCAATTTAAAAAATGGGCAAAGGAAATGAACAGACACTTCACCAGAGAAGACATTCAAGCAGCTAACAGACACATGAGGAAATGCTCGGGATCACTAGCCATTAGAGAAATGCAAATCAAAACCACAATGAGATACCATCTCACACTGGCTTTACTGGCATGAAACAAAAAATAACAAATGGAGAGGCTACAGGGAGATTGGAACTCTTATGCACTGCTATGGAATGCAAAATGATATAACCATTTTGGAAAATGGTTTGGAAATGGTTTCCGTAGAAACCTAGAAATAGAAATACCATATGATCCAGCAATCCCACTCCTAGGAATATATCTTAGAGAAATGAGAGCCATCACATGAATAGACATATGCACACTCATGTTCATTGCAGCATTGTTCACAATAGCAAAAAGATGGAAACAATCTAGATGCTCATCAACACATGAATGGATAAACAAACTGTGGTACATACACACAATGGAGTACTATGCAACGATAAAGAACAATGATGAATCTGTGAAGTATCTCACAACATAGATGAATCTGGATGGCCTTATGCTGCATGAAATAAGTCAATCACAAAAGGATAAATATTGTATGAGACCACTACTATAAAAACTCATGAAAAGGTTTACACACAAAAAGAAACAATCTTTGATGGCTACGAGGGAGGGGACATGTGGGGATGGAAAAACATTAAATAGACAATAGATAAGTGGTAACTTTGGTGAAGGGTAAGACAGTATACAATACTAGGGAAGCCAGCACAACTTTTCAAAGGCAAGGTCATGAAAGCTCCATAGACACATCCAAACTCCCTGAGGGACCGAATTACTCAGCTGAGGACTATGGGAACCATGATTTTGAGGAATATCTAGCTCAACTGGCAAAACATAGTTTATAAAGAAAATGCTCTGCATTCTACTTTGGTGAGTAGAGTCTGGTTTCTTAAAAGTCTGTGAGCGACCATCTAAGATACTCCACTGGTCTCAACTCTTCAGGAGAAAGAATGAAGAAAACTAAAGACACAAGGGAAAGATTAGTCCAAATAATTAATGGACCACAACTACCACAGTCTCCACTCGGCTGAGTCCAGTACAACTAGATGGTGCTGGCCACCACCACTGACTGCTCTGACCAGGATCACAACAGAGGATCGTGGACAGAGCTGGAGAAAAATGTAGAACAAAATTCTAACTCACAAAAAAAGACCAGAGTTACTGGCCTAATAGATATTGGAGAAACCCCAAGAGTATGGCCCCCAGCTACACTTTTAGCTCAGTTACGAAGTCACTCCTGAGGCTCACAGCTTCAGCCAAAGATTAGACAGACCCATGAAACAAAATGAGACTAAAGGGGCACACCTGCCTACGGACAACGACTAGAAGGCAGGAGGGGACAGGAAAGCTGCTAGTAAGGAGCCCAAGGTCTAGAAGGGAGAGTGTTGACATGTCATGGGGTTGTTAACCAATGTCATAAAAGAATATGTTTACTAACCATTAAATGAGAAGCTAGTTTGTTCTGTAACTCTTCATCTAAAGTATGATAAAAAAATTAGGATTTTATAAAAATATCAGTTTTATGAGAAAAAAAAGTTATAACATATCTCTGTAGTGGTTGTTTTGGTGTGCCATTGAGTAAATGCCATCACATGACGATACTATATAACAGAGTAGAACTGTCCCATATGGTTTCCTAGGCTGTAATCTTTATGTTAGCGGATTGCCAGGTCTTTTCTCCCATGGAACTGCTGGTGGAGTCAAACCACCGACATCTTGGTCAGCAGCTGAGTGCTTAACCGTTGCACCACCAGGGCTCCTTATCTATATAGTAAATGGCATAAAATATCATTTTGTGTTATGGGAAAATGATCCTGTTACATTGATTAACTAGAAAAGTAGCCTTGGTCATAGACTATAGATGTTGTGAAGTAGAACCTCCAGCCCATCAGCTAATAACAGGGAGAATGAACAAGAAATAAACCTGTGTTGTTTCAAGCCATTGAGTTTGTGGGTTGTTTGTTATTGCAGCCTATCCTAATTAATACAATTGGCAGTTACTCTAAATACAGACAGAAACTGAAGAAACAACAGATGAATTCTAACTACTCAGTGGGTTACACTGGAACAGAATAGGGCATGAAGGAAATTTAATTCAGTAATTATGACCTTTGGAATGAGACTCTTCTGATTTTAAAACACGTTTTGCCTGTTACCAATAATGAAGCCTCAGTATCTTTGTCTGAAAATGTGAATCAAAAACCCGATATCATCAAGTTGATTCCAACTCATAACAACCCTGTTTTTAAGAAGTAGGAGAATATTCAAGAAATCAGCCCCCGACAGTGTTTATATTTTTGCATCCATTATTTTCTAATTTTTGGGAATGCCTCATATTTAAGGATCTAAAACTGGCAAGTCTATAATTGTTGCAATATCATCCAGATTTCTTTCTCTTTCTACATTCTGCATTTTATATAATATAGATTTTTTAAAATTCCATGAGATTGTTTAAAAATACTATTTTAGAAAAAAGCAATGAAAATCTAGCATTTATTTTAGTCTTATATCATTACAAAAAGGAACATAATTACTTAGGAAAATTGCAAAATTCAGAGTTCACAAATTATATTGTAAACAATTTTTTAATAAAAATAAAATTATTTTCTCTAATAAAGTATCTTTTCTGGCATTGTGAAAATGTTAATGATTATTATGCAGCCTTAAAAGGTGAATTGAAAAAGGAAACAGACAAGAATATGTACACATACCACATGCCCACATGCACACACAAGATTTCCATGAAGTAAATGTTTCCAAATCAATGATTACTCCCAGTGTTGTTTTTATCTGTATCCACTTAGTTTATAACATAGAGATAGAGTGTTAAAAATAACCCAGAAATGGAAATGCGATCAACGGTTAGAATATAATCCAAGTCTCAAAAACTTTCCTCAATTTTGTACCAATATTTAGAAAATAAATACCAAGAGGAGCGGATCTATTGCCAAGATGGCCTCTTTACAAGTGATTTTTTTTTGACAATTGTAGGGTCACTGTCAATTGGTCTGTAACAATTTTAGAGTAGCAACATCTATGTTGTTGTTTTCTTCTTTCCCAGTTCCAACAGGGGAACGTGTTCATATCTGTATTCTGACTTTTATGCAGTATTGCAATTACTTATTCATACGTCCATTTGTCCTGTTATGTGGTAAACTCTTAAAGCCCAGAATTACTGTTTAATTGTTCTTTTACCCAGTTGCCTACCTAGCATATATGATAACTGGAACAGATAATTTAACCATGCCCCCCTCCCATTTGACAAAATTATTTTCAGTAATAATCATAAAATACAACACATATGTTTTATCTATGAACTAAAATTTGCCCTTACCAATCAAAACTATTACAACTAATTGTTTTAACAGTTCAAAACTTATACCGAATAATTTTCACTCTATTCTACTGCTTTAAATTTTAAGCACAAACAAAAACTCCAAGTGGTCACAAATAATAAGAAGACTGTGGTCATTCAAGATCTGTTTCTTCATTACAGTGGGCCATTTTGTTAATTTAGAAATAACTGTTTAAATGCAAGAATAAATAGTACCAGAAGGGTTGGAGTCACAAAGAAGTGGCTGACTATATATAACTATATAACTTAGAGCTTTCTGAATTAACTTCCATGTGGATTAGTATGTCGATTAAAGGATAAGTAATAGAAATGTTGATATATATATATATACACACACATATAGATACACACACAAAATTGTGTGTGTATGTGTGTGTATATATGGAGCCCTGATGGTGCACCAGTTAAGCACTTGGCTGCTAACTGAAAGGTTTGTGGTTCAAATCCACCAGCAGCCCCTCAGGAAAAAGGACTTGGTGATCTACTGCCATAAAGATTACAGCCTAGGAAGCCCTATGCAGCAGTTCTACTGTGTCACATAGGGTCGCAATGAGTGGAAAATCGACTTGAGGACACCCAACAATATATACACACATAAGCTCAACAGTACTTGCAGTAATTGTTTAAAATTTATACCAGCAAAATATTTTAGGGAAGAGAGGAATATTTTATCACTGACTTTGCTTAAAATTTCCAGTATATAACAATAACAAAAAGAAGACCCACTTTTAATTGCCCTTACTATTGTTCCCAAATTTTCTCCGGACTTTGCACTCCCTCATTGCCTCCGCCTGGCGCAAACCACTCTCACCACAGCCCGCCCTTGGCTCACCAGTGCTTGTATTCCCCCTGCCTAGTCAGTGTGTATTATATCGTATATTCTAAATAAATATTTGATTAGTTATTAAATCAAAAGGTACACTTAAACTTACCATTAATTTATGTTTTGTAATGTCTGGGGAAATACCATCAGGCCCAAGAATAAGCAGGTTCTGGTTCTTTATGTAATTGTTCTCTGTTAGAACAAAAAGCCACTAAGCCTCTATTTTTTATAGGTCTGAGAATCTAAAAGGTATGTCACACCAAGAGCAAACTACTTCCTATTGTAACTTACACAGTAGCTTTCTGCATCTGAATAATATATTTCAAAATGAAAATAAATAAGATACTATTCTTATACAATCAGCAGAGTGTCTGAAACACAGTGCGCACAGAATGTGTGTTAATTCCCCCTCTCTTTGTTTTCCTGCTTGATTTAGGAATGCTAGGCATTTGAAAGGTAGGGAAGAAGAGAGAGTAAGGTAGGTGAGAAATCACCAAATTATTATCACCAGACTTTTAGTATAGAATGAAACAGGCATTACTCATGTCATTGGAAGAGTGAGACTCACAAGAAATTTGATTTCCCTATCTGCATTCTCATTTTAAATTGGCAACATAACTGGTATGTTGGTAAACTGGTCAATTTGGTAACATCATATTTTCACTCTGTATTCCTTCATGCCTGTTCAGTTTGAGCCTCCCCATACCAGTCTGAAATGTTTATATTCTTCATGTGTTTTAAGGTATAATCAAGAAAAAGAGGTGTAGTTCTTAATTCTTCAGCAATAAACAAGAAAATATTTTTTTAAGAGTATGTTTGGATGCTATGTATTTTTTTTTCCTTCATTCAGAATACCCTGCTCCAATCTGATTTATGGACTATAGTCAACAGCACTTCTGTTTTCAGTTTTTGGGTAATCAGGATTGAGTCTGACAGAGGGTAAATTGCAAGTGGGAGTGGCAAGGATAAAGAAAATATCCCACCAAAATTTCAAAGGCTGACAATGGCCAATTTCCCTGCTAATATTCCAGCATAAGGTCATTGTTTATCTACGAAAATCTCAAATTTCTTGATTTTCTAACTTGAGGAATTTTCAAGAAGGCAATTAAATGAGCAGTTCCCTAAATCTAGCAATATATTTTCTTACATTTCCTTATTTGAGATGAAAACACAATGGGTATTTTAACTTACGAGGTTAAAGCAAATTCAAACAAGACTTTCTTTAATCAATTCAATAAGAACTAGAGCTAGAATTAACTATTTTAAAGAAAATATTTGAAAAGATTGCTTCAGTGTTAAATAAAGTGAAATGTCAGTAACTGTGTTTTGGCACCAGAATGTCTGTAATTAAAGGCAAAAGCAAGCTGTTTCTTATCTGATTTTCACTCACCTATCCCAGATTTCTAGATTGCTTCTGATACTGTGTGCCCTTAAAAGTCTATAGCATGGTATGATCCCTATTTACAATATTATGTTTGCTAATATAATTCAATTCAAGCAGACAGAAGAATTGCAGGATTAAGAAATTCCAACATTTAGAAGAGAATTTTCTTTCTGATCTTATCCACAACTTACATTATTTTACATGCTGTGTTGAATATCCCATGACTGAGGCAATGTTATAACCAAAAGGTTGCATGGTCTTTGGAATCACCAATATGTAATGCTCAGGCATTGGGGAATCAAGTGTCAACCAGAAATGTTTATGAAGGCTTTGACTCAATAATCTCATCAGTCCTTTCAACAGCGAGGACTTTGTTGATATAAAATGACAAGTTTCGCTCCATCGTTCCCATCCCCCATTCTCTATTTCTCTAATTTTGTTTTATTTTTCACCAGAGCATGCATCATCATCTGATATACCACATATTTACTTGTTTATTTGTTAATTGCTATCATCTAAGTTTCATGAGGTCAAGACATTATCTGTCACTGCTGTATCCCCAGTGCCTAATATAGTGCTTGACACACAGTCATTGATTAATATTTCTGAATGAATGAATTAAAGCCCGTTCTACGCTTTCTATTTATAGAAAATCTTGCCTTGACCTTTTTAAAGTTCTATTTCTGGAATAACTGTGTAATGTGTGAACTGTGTTCCTCGGCTACCATTTTAAGACATCTAGTTAAACTACCCTTTCCTTACCCCTTGCCCTCCCTCTACTTAACTCCAAGGTTTCTCATGATATTTCTTATGCATTTATATATAAGTCTATTGCATGCCATCTTCTATTGTCTCTCGCTTTCTCTCTCTTTTGCTCCCCACCCTGTCTTTCTCTCTGTGTCTCTCTCTCTTTCTATGTTTCCTCTCTCTCCCTTTCTCCCTCTCTCTTGCTTTTTCTCTCTTCCTGACTTCCTCTAATTACAGCTATTGCATTTAGTACCTGTGGGTGAGCTGTTCCCACTAGGTATTGCTATCCCCCACCAGGCCCCATACTATTCTCAGCTCTCCCAACATACACACTAAGGCTTTGTGTCTGGGATCTTAGGATAACTTCTCTTTTCGAAGATGCCCAGTGCAACAATTCAAATAGAATCCAAACAGCCTTGATCCATACTTTTTTCAAATATCCTTAAATCTAAGTGAGGGATATAATTTAGGCTGACCACCTCCCACTACACTTTTCTAAAATTCCTTGAAAATAGTAGGCAGAAAAAAATGAATGTTACTTTTTTTGAAGGATCTAGAGTGGAATTATAGTTTTTGTGGCTGTCGTTTATTTCGTTTTATTTTTACTTTGGATCTAGAAGAGATTGAAAGAGTATTCATTCTAATGTCCTAATTTAGTATATGAGGAAACTAAACCACAAAGTTGAGAGGCAAGCTTAAAGTCAGTTAGTGAATGAAGTACAATGATGTTGTTAGTTGATGTCAAGTCAGCTCACACTCGTGGGGACCTTATGTATAGCAGAACAAAACCATGTCCAGTTCTGTACCATCTTTATGATCACTGTTATGTTTGAGCTCATTGTTGTAGCTATTGTATCGGTCCATCTCATAAAGATTTCCCTCTTTTCCACTGACCCTCTACTTTACCAACCATTAAGTCCTTCTCCAGTGATCGGTTTCTCCTGATGATGTGTCCAAAGCAAGAGGAGGTCTCACCATCCTAGCTTCTAAAGAGTATTCTCACTATACTTCCTGCAAGACTGATTTTTTTGTTCTTCTGGTAGTTCATGGTATGTTCAATATTTTTCACCAATACCACAATTCAAATGTGTCAATTCTTCTTCAGTCTTCCTTTTTCGTTGTCCAGATTTTGCAAGCATATGAGGTGCTTGAAAATACCATGGCTTGGGTCAGGTACACGTAATCATCAAAGTGACATCTTTGCTTTTTAACACTTCAAAGAGGTCTTTTGCAGACTTGCTCAATGTCATTTACTTTTTTGACTGCTGTTTCCACAGACGTTGATTGTTAATCCAAGTGGAACGAAATCATTGACAAGTTCAATTTCTTCACCATTTATCATGACGTTGTTTATCAATCCATTTGTGAGGATTTTAGTTTTCCTTACGTTCCGGTGTAATCCATGTTGAAGACTGTAGTCTTTTACTTTCTTCAGTAAGTGCTTCAAGTCCTCTTCCTTTTCTTTGGCAAGCAAGGTTCTGTCATCTGCGTATCTCAGGTCGCTGATGAATCTTCCTTCAATCCTGGTGCCACATTCATCGTCATATAGTCTAGTTTCTCAGATTATTTGTTCAGCATACAGATCAATAAGAAAGGATACAACCCTGTCTCTCGCCTTTTCCAGTATTAAACCACATAGTACATTCGAACAACTGCCTCTTGACCCAAGCAGTTGAGACTAAATTAGTCAATATAACTGTGAAGAGATAAGGATTTTGAAATATCAGTTGGGGTTTGTGTGTGTGTGTATATATATGATTGTGCGTTGGGGAGATTGTGTGCGTGCTTGTGTGTGTGTGTGTGTGTGTGTGTGTACTTCCTCAGCATTTCCTTCTACTCCTGGCTCTTCCTTCTATTTAGTCAGCAAAACATTCAACAACTGTCTAGGAACTTAAAAGCTTGTGAGCGGCCATCTAAGATACTTCACTAGTCTCATCCAGAATGAAGAAAACTAAAGACACAAGGGAAAGATTAGTCCAAAGAATTAATGGACCACAACTACCACATTCTCCACAGACTGAGTTCAGTACAACTAGATGGTGTCCAGCTACCACTACTGACTGCTCTGACAGGGATCATGATAGAGGGTCCCAGACAGAGCTGAAGAAATATGTAGAACAAAATTCTAACTCACAAAAGAAGACCAGAGTTACTGGCCTAACAGAGATTGATGGATCATAAGGTATTTCTATTTCTAGCTTTCTGAGGAAGCAACATACTGTTTTCCATAGTGGTTGTACCATTTTACAATCCTACCAGCAATGTATTAGAGTTCCAATCTCCCCAAAACCTTGCTAGCACTTATTGTTTTCTGTTCTCTTTATCATTGCCATGATATTTTCAATTGCCTGATATGCATTGAAAGCTGGACAATGAACAAGAAAACTGAAGAAGAACTGATGCCTTTGAATTATGGTGCCGGAAGTATATTGAATATACTTCCAAATCCGTCTTAGATCACTTCCCCTAACCTTTCCCTTTTCTCAGAATTCACTTTCCTCTCATCTTCCCATAACTGCTTCTCTCTTGTCATTCAGATATCAATTTAAATGTTCAGAAGGGCCTTTCTTAATTGTTAGATTTAAAGTAGTCACCAGTCATTCTCCATCACATAAAATCCAGCTCTTCACACTAACAAATTTATATAATTTATTTATTTGTTTGCTTGTTGTCTGTATTCTCCATTCAGTTGTAAGCTCCATGAGAGCAGAGAAACTTTTCTGTCTTTTTTCAGTGCTGGCTCTTTGTCCCTGGAGCAATGCCTGGTGCAGTAAAAACTCAATTTGATTATGAATTAATGAATGAATAGATGAATAAACGAATGAATCTTAGACTTTGGATATTTCTTGGATCCTGTCTGGCTTACTGTTTTCAGTGTTCTAGAATACTCATAAGTTCTTGTAAAAAATGGTAGAACCCTAGCTACTGGAAGAGGTACTGGTTTTATGTCCCTCACACACCTGTATTAAGTGAGTCTGAAAGAAACCAGCTGGTGATCTGCTCCAAGGTGATTCAGTGGGAAAACACAATCCCAGGACAGGATAGAGACCCCTATAGAGCATGGAAAATGTCAAGTAAATAATAGTTATCTATTTAAATATGTTTTTCAGTTATTTTCTTGCCTTCAGAGGCAGAAACATGTAATGTTTCACACTTTGGATTTGAGCAGACAGCTTCTGTCCAGTGCTCCCAATTGTTGACCATATGATTTCAGGTAATTTATATTTTCTTTCTAGCCTTTGTAAGATCAGTCATCTATATGAGGGGAAAAATAGAATGAGGGTTAATAAGATTTTTGTGAGATTAAAAATGATAATGGTTAAAAGATAATAAGAGTTATCATATGTTATCACTAATCATAGTTATAACTAATTATAATAGTTATCAGTAATGATAATAGTTATGATTAATAATAGGTATCACTAGTAACAGTTATCAATAGTTATTAATGCTAAGAGCTATCACTCATAATAGTTATTAAAATCATAATTATCAATAATGACAATAACAATCAATAGTTATCAAAGTTAACACTAAAGAAAATAAACCAAACTCATTACCATTAAGTCAATTCTGACTCATAGTGACCCATAGGACAGAGTAGAACTGCTCTATAGCATTTCCAAGATTGTAATCTTTATTGAAGCAGATTGCCACATCTTTCTCCCACAGAGAGGCTGGTGGGTTTGAACCATTGACCTTTCAGTTAGCAGCCAAGTTCTTAATCACTTTGCTACCAGGGCTCCTTGCTGATGATAATAGGTATCATTTATCATGTACTAAGGATGTGCTGGACAAGATTCTAAGCACTGTACATATATTAACTCTTCACAACAACTCTAAGTGGTTGGCTTTTATATGCATTAAATAGATGAGGAAACTGAGTCCCAGCGACTTTAAATAACTTCTGTAAAGTTATACAACTAGCAATTTGACAGAGTTTGAATTTGAACCTAAACATTTTGTCTCCACAGTCTGTGCTCCTAGCAGAGAGCCTGGCATATAATAATATATATGTATTACTAATAATACATTATTACATCTCTTATTCACTTATTCATTTGGATTATTTTATTATTTGTGTGAGCTTTTTATATAGCTTTTGTCATATTTGTAGCCAGGCAAGATTTTTACTATCACAATAAAATATTAAGTATGGAATTGCAGCTTATTTTACAGAAATGTTTGAAGTGTTTTAGTTATTTCAAGCTGAAAAGAAGCAATCCTTGTTTCTTCTTCTGCAAAGTTTAAATCCAAACCCTTCATACCAATGTGAACAATTTAACCTGAATAAATACCTAGCTTTCTTAAATACGTCTGCCATCCATGGACAAAGCAACATGCCACTCAAAATTCTAAAATGGCCGTATTCATTTTAGCATAGAATTTTTGATATGTGCATTGGCATCTCCTAAATCTGAGAAGCCTGATAAGCCAACCTGCAGAAACGAGGGAAGCTAAGTTGTAGCTGCAGCATCTGGTCAAATGAATTCTATTCCACAAATCTAAACACCATGGCCTCAGTTGGGAGCATGTTGTTCCCTGTATTTGTCTCATTATCTTCAAATTGTTCTTTATAAAACGTGTCTTGGGGTGATGTGGCTTCTCATGAGGGGAAAAAGATATAATTTGCTGGGCTGACGGGACACAGTGGGAAGACCAACCACATTCTCTACCACTTTCAAAGGTTGATGGCAATAAAGCTTTTTATGAGCTTCAGTTATGCCTCACTAAGATGACCTGCTTGCATCCTGGTAAAGAATATTACTGCACATGGTTCTAATCAAAAATAAGAGCTAGAGACAGTTCAAGGTTGGGGTAGGGATAGAGTTTACAGAAGAGAAGAGCGATATCTTTCTGAATTTAATTGATAACAGTTGGAACGTAAAGCCCTAAAATAAAACAAATCTAAGACTTTTTTCTTATTCTTTATCCAGTAGTGTAATTAGGCATATGGACACTTAGTGGACTTTAGGATTATGGTTGATTTTCCAGGGTAGGCTGGTTTCAAATGGTCAAATATTATTTCCAATTGTTTCCATATATTTTAACTGTATCTTGACTTTTTTTTTAACTCCAAAAATATGATCACATAACTAGTACACGCATTTCTATAAGCTTAAGACGCACTTGGTTAGCACTCATCTCCATTCTGTCTCTCGTCGAAAGACCAAAGATGAATATGTAGAAAACACCCTGTCTTTACAATGTGAAAATGAGGAATCAAAATGTGAATATTATTTGTCTTCTTGAATATTGTTCTACAAAAATAGAGACAGGGCTTTAAGACACTAGGAATGAAATAGGTTGTGTTTGCAACACGTTGGGAGGAGACGTAAAAATACAGTTGTTAAATTACCTAAATTTTATTTTAATGCAATAAGAACTGACTTATACATTACTCAGCTTTTAACAAAACAGGAAGTAAGCTTGCCATTTTATATAATGGTTATTTCTTTAAAGACATAAAAAATATTTTTGAAATACACTTTATTTCTTCTAATTGATTCTCTGTGTTATTCCCTATCACTGGTTTTCAAACATTAGTGTGCTAATAATGACTTACAGTGTTTGTTTAAAATGTAGACCCCTAGATTCCTCTTCTAAAATATTTCATCTAGTATAAGGTCGCTGTGAATCAGAACCGACTCGATGGCACCTAACAACAACAGTAGATCTGGGGAAGTAAATGAATAATTTCTTTCGTAAGGATTAGCACAAACCTGTTTCCTATGAGGTGGAGGTTAAAGATGTCCCAAATATCCAGCTTTTCCAAACTGCTATAACACTCCATCATCTCTAACATCAAATAATCCCCCTCCCCTCAGTACTCTCTGTCTGGTCTTTGGGTTTGGTAATCCACTGCAACATCTCACAGAATTCACAAACTGTACATTTAAGTGCTTTGTTAGGGAAGTTACAGGGTGCAACTCGGAATCAGAAACAACTCAGGATACAGTTCTTCAATCAGGACAACTTCTTCTCAGCCATGCCCACTGACAGGTCTCTCTCTGGTCCTCAGCCTCTTGGCTTCTCCACCTCATCTCTGCCATGCTCAGGCAAGTGTTACAAAGCTCCTAGCTCAGTGGGTCAGTAAGTCTCCATGCAACCAACTCCTGCTGGTCCCCTAGTTCCTGCCATCTCACACCGCTATTGTTCTTGCTACTGCTCTGCCACCATCTCTCACTGTCTTCCATGTTATAGCTCCTCCCTCTCTCTCTTTGTGTTTTCCTTTAAACCTAGCAGGATGGCAAAATTGATCAATCCCCTCATTAGGGTTCCATACACCTTATTTGCATGGACCCACCCCCACAAGCGTTCCATGCACCATATTAGCATAAACAGCAAGCTGTCCAATCCCCTTGGTGAGCCACAAGTACCTATTTTCTTAGTCGCATCCAGCACATTGTGAAGGAGTCACAAAGACTTTGGCTAGAAGGGCCATATTAAGTAATTCACTGCACCACAGGAAGGGTTTGGGAATCTGCCTTTTTAACAAGTGTCCTTGGACCATACTTAAAGGAACACTACCCATATCTATGCTTTCCACCTGTGGAAAAAAAAATCACACTTTCACTGAATGCCTACTGTGTGTTAATCTTCACACCAGTCTTTTGAGTTAAATATTATTAGCCACATTTTATTCCCACGTTAGCTGAGGTGGAGAAAAAATAACACTCTCATGACCATGTAAATATGATCATGAGTAGAGTCAAAATTGAAACAGAGGTTGGTGAATGCAAAGACACTGCTCTTTCCTGTTTATTATCTACCCGTCATGATAAGGACATATTCATAATTAGCACTAGGAATAAGGTATTTTGGTTTGTTTTTCTATTTTGGAGAGAAAAACATTAAATAAAGGATAAAAATAAATGTCAAGAGAATGTCTCTTTTTGATTATGTCTTCTAAAGTCTCATTAGAAAACCATAAACCATTGGGAGGAAAATACAAAATAAGCTTGGATTAAGTGAGTAGTTTAGAACGAGAAACCAAGTAACATTTTCTAACTGAAGATTAATTAGTTATAAACAAGCATGTCCATAAACAGGTGACCAAATTATGGTTAATCATTTTCACAAGTTTAACAAAGTCAGTCCTTCAAAATTTAATTATGGGAAGGTATACATAGCATTAGATTAAAACAGACAAAATAAACAAAAAAAAAAAATAGTTCCTACTATAAACTAATTAAATACTTATTATGAACACTTTCCATTGTCTTCATTTTTGCAATTTCAGAAATTTGTACCTGAGGCAGTGTGGTACTACTTTATAAATTCAAAGTCTATTGAGTATATCATTGGTGGAATCCTAAGATGGCCCCCAAGATTCTTGCCCCCTCCTGTATACACTTTGCATAATTCTCTCTCATTGAATGTGGGTGGTGGACCTGGCCCAATTAGGTGAAACTTTTTAAAAAGGAGTCTAGTGGTTAGAGACAGAAGAAGTCAGAGATTCAATTCATAAAAGCATCTGTGGAGATGACTACATGGCCAGGAACTGTGTGAGGCGTCTAGGAGCTGAGAGCAGCCACCAGCTGACAACCAGAAAGAGAACAGGGGCGTAAGTCCTACAACCATAAGTAACTGGAATTTGCAAACAATGGTGAACTTGAAAGAGAATCCTAAACTCTAGCACAGTCCAGCTGACACCTTGATTTCATGGTGATGAGACACTGAGCAGAGAAAGTGCTTTAGTTATGCCTGGACTTCTGACCTATGAAACTGTGAGACAATGAATTTCTGTTGTTTTAAGCCATTAATTTGTGTTAATTTGTTACACAGCAAAAAAAAAAACTAATACATAGCTATAAATGTCAGTTCTGATCTAGGCACAGGGGTTCAGCAATGAGCATGTCTGAAAAAATTTCTGCCCTCATGACTGGAATGAGGTGAAACTGACAATACACCTGTAAAACAGAATAAATATGTATATAGATTTTCAAGAGTGGCAAGTTCTACAAAGAAAGGGAAATAGAACAATGAGTTAGAAATTGGCCTTATGGAAATAAACATGGTGCCTTAGCCAGGTTGGTTATGGGAAAACAACTTAAAACATGAGAGTTATGCAGCGGTCAAAATGAGGAAAAGGAGGCTAGGGTTTGGCTCTTATTCTAAATCTTTTAAACTGTTGCAGACGTGGGGAAAGGTATTTATCTAATTTACTTTGAGAGGATGACTCTGTGGAGAATGGACTGAAGAGAGCAAGGGTGAAATTAGCTGTCCAAGGGAGATCCACCTCATTACAAAAATTTTCCACTTCTGAGAAAGAGCATGGCGTCTCATGCTGGAGAAACAATCCCCAGGCATGGAAGATGGATATCTCATAATGATGCTGTCATGAATCACACATTATAGACTGTTTCTTCCATAATTTATAGTAAAGAATTTTTTGCTAGGGTATTTCCGAATGCTAATAGAGCAGAACTTTCTCACAATAGGGTGGAAGGATGGCAAGATGGAGGAAGGGACATGAAGGAAGAAATTTTAGTAACCTAGCTGGAAAGCCAAAAAATGATGTGATGTTTTCAATAGTAGGTCAGAGGAAGTTGGACCTTGAACTTTTATATACTTAAAATATTGATTAAGGCTGCCCAAAACCCATTGCCGTCAAGTTGTTTCCAACTCATAGTTACCCCGTAGGACAGGGTAGAACTGCTCCCATGGGGTTTCCAAGGAGTGCCTGGTGGATTCGAACTGCCATCCTTTTGGCTCTTAACCACTACTCCAGACTGTAATAAAGATAATTTATTCAATATTTACTACTTTAATACAAAAAATACTTTTTATGGGTACTATGTTTACTAAACTAATACTTTCTTCCAAAAAGGCCATAGTTAGCTTTGTTACAAATACCACTAAAGCTAGTCAGAATCTTAGCCATTAAAAACAAAAGTCATTTTTAATGGCCAATTCAACTTTAATATTCCCAAAGGTCAAAGGTCTCCTATTTGTGTCTCTAATTGAAAGCATACGTTTCCACTGGCTGGTGAATGAAGGACGTTGATTTGCTTGTGTAAAATTGCAACCGTTTTTTTTTTTTTCCCTAGTTAACATTTTCTGTTTTTCGAAGGACATAAATGTTAAAACTACTTAGTGAATACTTCTTGGTTCAAAATTAACGTCTTATGGCTAGAATAAGTGTTAGACTGTCCACAAATTGAAAATTCTTCATGCATTTTCTTCTTAATAAAATGGACATTGTTCTGCAATGAAAAAATTTAGATGTAACATAGATGTGCATGTTTTTAAATGTGAGTATTTTCCTCTGCTTATCTAACACTCAGACTAAAAGAAAAGAACAGCGCTGTACACAGAAAAGTAAACCCAAGGAATTTTCTTCAGAATTAATTAACTGCAACATCAAAAATTTGAAACAGGCTTTCAAATAAAATTCCCAGCTCTAATTAGTCCCAAAGAGAGAGAGAGATTACAATGGCATAGAATACAATTTTCTTCTCTCACTTTTTGCTTTCATCTGTTTTCATCCCCTGAGCAAACTGGATTCAGAAATTGAAAAAAATATGATATAACCACATACTTAGAGTTTCAGTGAGAGAAATAACTTGAAAGAATTTGAATTTTACACAAGCAAATCAACGTCCTTCATTCACCAGCCAGTGGAAACGTATGCTTTCAATTAGAGACACAAATAGGAGACCTTTGACCTTTGGGAATATTAAAGTTGAATTGGCCATTAAAAATGACTTTTGTTTTTAATGGCTAAGATTCTGACTAGCTTTAGTGGTATTTGTAACAAAGCTAACTATGGCCTTTTTGGAAGAAAGTATTAGTTTAGTAAACATAGTACCCATAAAAAGTATTTTTTGTATTAAAGTAGTAAATATTGAATAAATTATCTTTATTACAAATAGTTGGTTTTATAATTATCTGAGACAGAATTGAAAGGTCCACTTCATAGACTTTTAGACTGACTATCAATTTCAGCTCTGCCCCTAACTAACTGGGTAACCTGGGACATCTAGGTATCTTTCTCAGGAGGTAAATTTAGGGGGCTGGGCTAAATAATATCTAAGATTCATTACCGTTCTAACTTCCCACTAATATCTGAATTCTATAATTATGCATCATACCCACCTTGATTATTCCATAACGTTTATACGAAAATTATGAATTATCTTATCTCAATATACAAATAAACAACAACAACGATGAGAAAATAAGGCTATTCCCGCCTGACATTATTCGGAATTAGTAGTAGGAGTACTATGAACA
The DNA here is from genome assembly GCA_030035585.1 of Dugong dugon. Classification (NCBI taxonomy): domain Eukaryota; kingdom Metazoa; phylum Chordata; class Mammalia; order Sirenia; family Dugongidae; genus Dugong; species Dugong dugon. The sequence continues at coordinate 53,057,468 of CM057465.1, forward strand.
GTAGGAGTAGTAATAGTTCAAGATTTTTCTCTCTTGGCATTGGCATTTTGGGCTGGATACTATTTTGTTGTGGGGGGCTGCCCTGTACATTGTAGGGTACTTAGTGGCATCTCTGGCCTCTACCCACTAGCCAGTAGCATCCCCTCATTGTAACAACAAAAAATGTCTCCCAGCTTGACACATGCTCCCTTGGGGGCAAAATCAACCCCTGCTTGAGAACTAACAGTAATAGCTGATATTTATTGAGCACTTACTATGTGCTAAAAAATGTTTAAGCATTTTACAAGTATAAATGTATTTAATCCTCAAAACGACTTTATAATTCAAGTACTGTTATGAACCCCATTTTACAAACATGGCAATTGTGGTGAAGAGGTTAATCATGCCCTGACAGCTGCAAAGCTAGTAAGATTCTACTAGAGCTGAGATTCAGACCTAGACAATCTGGTGTATTTGTAGAGAGCATCTGTAATCATTTACTCATTTTAACAGATAGAAATTTATTAAGACTTTAATACATAGACTATAAAGAAGGAAAGTAAGTAAAAACGTGAAAAAGGCTTATTTCTTGTCCTCAAGTTGCTCATAGCTTAATAGCAAAAATTAGGGGCAGATGTTTGAGGAAAGAAAGTACATACAATGTGCAATCATTGCTGGTGTCTCTTCTTCCTCACTCTCCATTCCTTTCCTCCAACATAACTATCTTCTTGGTCCTTTTCCAGTCCCTGCGTAATTATCTGATAATAAATCCCTGAGTAGGTGTTACTTGATGACTGAAACATTAGCTGAATGGAGGTTAAGAGTATCACTCCCTTCCAGTAGTGTTTGCCGTTCAATAAGGAACTCATACAAAATAAAAGACTTTCAAAACTGGGCAAGAATTCAGATCTATATTAGTAGAATCAGGGGTAATACCTTGGGGTGAATATCTGCTGGAAATACAAAGAGAAGTAGCGAGGTCTGTGAAAGGTCCACTTCATAGACTTTTAGACTGAGTATCAATTTCAGCTCTGCCCCTAACTAACTGGGTAACCTGGGACATCTAGGTATCTTTCTCAGGAGGTAAATTTAGGGGGCTGGGCTAAATAATATCTAAGATTCATTCCCGTTCTAGCTTCCCACTAATATCTGAATTCTATAATTATGCATCATACCCACCTTGATTATTCCATAACGTTTATATGAAAATAAACAGTTAAAAATCAGTGTTGAAGTTGGTTTTAGAATTTACAAATTTGAAAATCCTATAATACAGCCATTCATCAGGTTTCTTCTATGAGCTGAAGAGAACAATATGGTTTGAGGACAGTTAGTTAATGAAAACTCAGTGTTAATTTCAACAGTTTCTGGGGGCATTTTACATAGTCTGTGAAGCAGTTTACATGTTCAGAATATTTTAGTGGATTCTTTACAGCTATTTTCGTAAGCAATTTGATATTTCCCTTATGTTTTGAATGAGAAACTGAGTGACAGGAATTTCAACGACTAGCTTGAGGTCAACTGAAAAATTAGAGAGAACAAAGGGATCAAATTGTTCACAAACCTAGCATATTTCAAGAGCCATTTCACCAATAACAATAGGAAGAAGATAGGTTTTATTCTCTGGATTTTATTTTATCAAACCTATGAAAAGAGACCAATCAATCTGCAATTTAAATGCATTTTCTTAAATTCACTGAAATTTATTATAATCATAATCACAATAAGAAAAGGCAATAAGAAACAAATCCATTTACATGTTTTAAAAAAATTTTGTTGTTGTTGTTGTGTGCCATGGAGTCGATTCTGACTTATAGTGACCCCATATGACACAGGAGACCCATAGGGTTTCCTAGGTGGTAATCTTTATGGGAGCAGATTTCCAAGTCTTTTCTCCCAAGGAGTGGCTGATGGGTTCGAACCTCTGACCTTTCATTTAGCAGCTGAGTGCTTAACAATTGTACCACCAGGACAATCACTTCTTTAGACAAATTAAATTTAAAATTCTTCATGGACTGTCATTTTAAGAGACATATCTGAAGAATACAGAGAAGAAAAACAATCCCCTAATTATTTCAATTCTCTTCTCATATACTGAAAAATTATGTTTGAATAAAGGTGGACAAACAAAATACATCATGGGGCAGCAAGGACCTACACATATAGAAAATGCTGTACTAAAAAGACTTTTTTAAAAATATGTTCAACACAATTTCTCAAGTGTATTAAAATTATGTAAAGGTTATTGAATACAATAAAGATATTTTAAAAAGAAAAAAGAAAAGAAACTTTTCATTTAAATCTTGAATAATGTTATTATGTTTATAACCATCTCATTTTTTTCTAAGATAATTTTATCCTCAATTTCATATATCGATCTTTAAAATAAAATAGTATGTAAAGTAAGGAGCACTGGTGACGCACTGGTTAAAGCGATTGACTGCTAACTGAAAGGTCAGCGGTTCAAAACCACCAGTGGCTCTGGATGACAAAAATGCGGCAGTCTGCTTCTATAGAGATTTACAGTCTTAGAAACCCTACAGGGTCTCTATGAGTTGGAATTTATGTGATGGCAGCAGGTGGTGGTGGTAGCATGTAAAGCGATTTTATTATGACATATATCTCTTGCTGAATATATGTGTATATATATATATATATATATATATATAGATAGATAGTATTTTTCAAGACAAATATCTTTTTTTCGGACAATACTTTATAGATTTCTAGTATAATAGATACTGAATATGAAAAAGACACCTGTGTTAGTTTCCCATGCTACTATGACAAATTGCCGCACACTTAGTGGCTTAAAATAGCACTAGTGTATTATCTTACAGTTCGAAAGCTCAGAAGTCCAAGGATGGACCTAACAAAGCTAAAATCAAGGTGTGGTAGGTGTCTTAGGCTGGGTTCTCTAGAGAAGTAAAACCAGTGAAGCATATAAATATATTTAGAGATTTATATCAAGGAAATGGCTCACGCTGTTACAGAGGTTGGAAAGTCTCAAGTCCATGGGTCAGGCTGGAGGCTTCTCCTGACTCACGGAGCTGCAGGGGCTGGCAAACCCAAGATCAGCAGGTCAGACAGCAGGCCTCTGGCTCACAGGTTGCAGAGTCCCATGAATTCCAAGATCAGCAGGTAAGATGGAAGTAAGCTGCTAGCTCAAGTCCCAAGAACCAGAGGTCAGATGAACAGGAGCTAGGTATAGTATGCAGAGTGAGTAGAAGCTCAAGAGCTTTGCCAGGAAGTCTATCTATACTGGATGCAGGCCACATCTCCAAGGGAACTCGCTTTCAACTGATTGGCTGCTCATAACAGACCTCACCATGGAAGTGATTACATTATATCAGATCTCATTATGGAGGTGATTACATCCTTACATATCTGCCAAACTACATCATAACTGCCAAACCACTGAGAATCACAGCCCAGCCAAGTTGACACACAACCTTAACCATCACAGCAGGGCTGCATTCCTTCTGGAAATTCTAAAGGAGTATTTGTTCCTTTCCTTTTCCAGCTTCTAGAGACTGTCTCCATTCCTTGATTCATGACCCCCTTCCAGCAATGGCATCACTCTGACATCTGCTTCCATTGTCACATCTCCTTTTTTGACTATAAGTCTTGTTTCCTCTTATAAGGACTCTTACATTGAGCCCACCAAAATAATCCAGGATATTTTCCCCATCTCAAGATCCTTAATCACATCTGCAAAGTCTCTTTTGCCATGTAAAGTAACATATTCACTGGTTTTAGGGATTATGATGTGGGCATCTTTGGCGACCATTATTCTATCTACCACAACATCCCTGCCCTACTATTTTCTATATATTATGTGTATTGACATGTAGGATTTCAAGGTACATCTTTTGCTATGTATACTCCATGTTAAAGAATGGTAACCTAGAATATGCTGATGAAGAAATTCAATGTGTAAATTCTCAAGTAAACCTTTTTTATTATTTCTTGAGGGAAATATGTAACTGTTCAAGAAAAGCTGAACAAAGGTACTGTCATGGATTGAATTGTGTCCCCCAATAATATGTATATCAATTTGGCTAGGCCATGATTCCCAGTATTATGTGATTGTCCACCGTTTTGTCATCTGATTTGTGATTTTCCTATGTGTTGTAAATCCTCTATGATGTTACTGAGGTGGAATAGGTGGCAGTTACATTAATGATGCAGAACTCATTCTGCAAGATTGAAGTGTGTCTTGAGCCAATCTCTTTAGAGATATAAAAGAGAAAAGTAAGCAAAGAGATAGGGGGACCTCATACTACCAAGAAAGCAGGGTTCCTGTTTGGAGAAGCTCCTAGTCCAGAGGAAGTTTGATGAGAAGGACCTTCCTCCAGAGCCAACAGAGAGAGAAAGCCTTCCCCTGGCTGACGTTCTGAATTTGGACTTCTAGCCTACTAGACTGTGAGAAAATAAATTTATCTTTGTTGAAGTCATCCACTTGTGGTATTTCTGTTATAGCAGCACTAGATGACTAAGACAAATACCATCTCACACAGTGTATACGAGAACCTTATAATCTCTTAAACCCATTAAAAAAACACCTTGCTATCTTAGTTTCTTAGTGTTGCTATAACAGAAATATAACGAGTGAGTAACTTTAATGAACAAAAGTTTATTTTTTCACAGTTTAGGAAACTAAAAAGTCCAAATTCAGGGTACTGGCTTTAGGGGAAGGATCTTTCTGTCCACTCTGGGGGAAAATCCTTGTCTCAGCTTCTCTGCATTTCCTTATGGATCTGCAGGTGGCATCTATCTTTCCCACATTCATGCTTACTTGCTTCTATGCCTAACCTACTCTTTTTTTATCTCAAAAGTGATTGGCTTAAAACAGATGCTACACTGATCTGGGCTCATCGACATAACAAAGAAAACCCTATTCCCGCATGGGATTACACCCACAGTCATAGGGGTTAGAATTTACAATACATATTTCCGGGGAACACAATTCAATCCATAATACTTGCCAATATTTATAACTTGGATAAAGGAAGTTATTAAATAAAACAAATCTACTTTCTAAATTATTTTAGGTCTTTATACATAGCGACCCTATGTATAGCAGAATGAAACATTACTCAGTCCTGCACTATCCTCACAATCATTACTATGTTTGATTGCTACATTTGGGCACATTGTTGCGGCTACTTTGTCGATCCACCTTGTTGAGGGTCTTCCTCTTTTTCATTGACCCTCTACCACGCTTGATGTCTTTCTCCAGGGACTGATCGCCCCTGATAACATGTGCAAAGTAAGTGAGGTGAAGTCTTGCCATCTTCCCTTCCAAGGAGCATTTTGATGTACTTCTTCCAAGGCAGCTTTGTTCGTTCTTCTGGCAGTCTATAGTATATTCAATATTCTATGTATTGCATTGGAAAAATCTACTGCAAAAGACCTCTTTAAAATAATGGTGTGACTTCATCTTACATACTTTGGACATGTTATCAGGAGGGACAAGTCCCTGGAGAAGGACATTATGCTGGTAAAATAGAAGGTCAGCAAAAAGAGGAAGACCCTCAATGAGATGGACTGACATAGTGGCTGCAACAATGGGCTCAATCATAGCAACACTTGTGAGGATGACACAGGACCAGGCAGTATTTCTTTCTGTTGTACAGAGGGTCGCTATGAGTCAGAAATGACTCAGCGTCATCTAACAACAATAACAACAACAAAGTGTTAAAAAGCAAAGATGTCACTTTGGGGACTAAGGTGCACCTGACCCAAGCCATAATATTTTTCATTGCCTCATATGCGTGTGAAAGCTGGACAGTGAATCCCACTTTACAGATGCAGAAACTGAGGTTTTAGAAAAGTGAGTGCCCTTGCCCATTGTTGCGAAAGTGAATCTGGCACTCTAACTCAGGTCTGCTCAAAATCATGAGGAGCAAAACGGCTGCAGTTACCAAGGAATTGTCATCATAAAAGGCGCTGGTTTTTCTGAGCTGCCCTATAATTATTAATTTGATTTATCCTTCATACCACCCCTGGAAATTTTTACATTATATTTTTCATCTTTCAGAGAAAAAATCTGAGATCTAGCATCTGTATTTCAATCACCTTTACATTTTTTTAACTTTCTGAGGTAGTAGCATACAATGTATGAAAAATGACCATCTAAACCTCAAGTTAGATACTAATATTAAAATGTGATTTTAGATATTTTGGTTTTTTAAATTTTGAAAGTGGCCATTTGTTCTGTAAAAAGCACTGATTTTTGAGGAAGTAGTAATTGGGTTTGAGTCTGTATTTTGCAACTATTCTGTATGTGGAAAATAATTAACCTCCTAGAGTCTTATTTATCTTTAAAATGGGGAAAACAGTACTGGCCTCATGGGATTGTTACAAGGTCTCACAAAAGCTAGCTTCCCTCTTGAATGGAGTATTATTTTTCTAACATTCTCAAAAGTCAGACTCTATCCTTTTCCTGATTATATTGCCATTTATAAACATATTTTAAAGCCTTTAAGATTGGGGATGGAGCCAAAGTCACATTTTCTCTTACTGTGTTGAGTAAATAATTTCACAAAGACTAATTCCCTTTTGTTTAAAGAAAAAACAACTATATTTTCTGTTGCTTTGAGCAGGGTTGGTGATTATTACAGTTTAAATGATTTTTGAGCATTGTTACAATGGACCAACTGCACTGGGATCCATCAAGTTTGTCATTCTTCTTTGCATTCTCTCTTTTTGACCTCAACAGAGATGCCAAAATACTTACGGTGCATAAAAAGCCAAGACATCTTTAATTCAGGGTCCCAGTACTGTATAGAACATACAAAAAAAATAAACAATAAATAACTTGTTAATATTGCTTTTTGAGATAATGCAGTTTTCTGTTTTATTGAACCCAAGCTGGAATAATAAAGATCTCTTCTGACGCCAAGGTCCCCAGTAACTTGAATCCATAGAGGCCCAGCTCTAACAGAGATTTTAGACAGGAAAGTCACCATTCATCCATAACAGTATTTTTAGAAATACTTTATAGGACTTCTAAACCCTTCTAGGCACATTTACTTCAGCTTCCATTTGCTTGGTGTAGAAAAGCAATTACTCTGTGGCAATAGAGCAGTCAAATCTGTAAACAGTTATTAATTTCAATTAGAGCCGCATGAAACACTATATGTTTGGTTTGCAGGGAATTAATGCAAATATTTTTTGATGTTTCAATTCACAAGGGGTCCTACCCCACACGTTTGGCTCTCAGCATAACACTCAGAGCAATTCAAACATCAAAGACTCTTTTCCCAGCATAAAGCATTTGGCCTGGGGTTAAATTCTCCTAAAGTATTGGTCTCTATTCAAACTCCCAAATCTTCCAGCTACATCAGGAGTTCTGCCAAGAGATGTGACCTTAGACCAGCTTTATAGTAGGGAAGAAAATTCCTGGTAACTCTTTTGTCATAAAACATCTCTCCTTGATCACTCATGCTCTTTGTTGAACATTCATGAATCCTTTAAGCACAAACAAGAGTGTGCTTTTATTGATAACAGGAATGACAATGAAATGGAGGAATGAAAGGAAGGAAACTAACATTTCTTAAACACCCGCCATGTTCTGGTCACTTTCCTTGGATTATTTTGTTATATTCTCATATCAACACTATGAGATATGTATTATGTACCTCCGTTCTCCAGATGAGAAAACCCAAACTCAGATTGAGAAACTCGTTCAGATTGCAAAGACAGGTGGTGGTGTTGGGAACTAAATCAGACCTCTCGTTCAAAGTGCATGAGGATTCTTCTGTTTTTCAATGAACAGAGATTTGGGTACTATGTGTCTAATGCTCTTAACTATTACATCGACATTTTTCTTTTTCTTTTCATAGTCCATCATTTTGCAGAAGTGCCTTTCAGAATAGCCTGGTTGGTCTGTCTACTCATCATACCAAAACTGCTGGTTCCCTTTAAAATTTCTATGTTGCTCAAGGAAAAATGCAAACAACAAAGTCAAATGACAAAGGAATTATTTTCCCACTTGCAAGATGTGTTACATATGGCGGAGGGGGACGGGAGAGCAAGACGGCAGGCAGAACATACTGAGGAGGACTTCACACTTCTGTCAGCTACCATGAAAGATAACATATGGACTGAACATTTATTCCAAGGAACAGATTTGTTTCTAGTTATTCTCCAGCAGTTGAAAAAGAGAAAAAGAAAAAAATAAGCCTGTAACTGTATTTGGGAAAATACTTCTCGAGTCAGAGAAATGAGGGTTGGTCTTTTTTCAGACCGCAAAATTAACCTTAAAAAAAGAAATCAAGTCCATTATGACTCAATTTAAAATGTATTTACTGAGTTACTATTATCAAGTTCTATCCCTCTGCTGCCTGCCATCAAAAGCTTGAGTTCTGTATTTTGGGGGAAAGGCATTCTCACTATCATAGATTTATTGTACATTTTTTCTTAAATTATTTCCTTTTATCTGTTTTAATCACTATTTTATATTTAGTCAGCCTTTTTCAATATCATGGTAAAGATATCCCCCTACAAGCAGCCATCTAAGATACAACTATTCGTCTCATCCCGTCTGGAGCAAAGGACAGTGAAGAAAATCAAAGACACAAGGGAGTAATTAGTCTAAAGGACTAATCAACCACAGCTTACGTGACCCCAAGACCAGAAGAACTAGATGTGCCCATCTACCACTACCAACCTCTGTGACCAGGATCACAATAGAGAGCCCCAGGCAAAGTGGGAGAAAAATGTAGAACAAAGATCAAATCTATAAGAAAGACCAGACTTACTGGTCTGATAGAGACTAGAGGCATTCTCTAGACTGTGGCCTTGAGACATCCTTCTCAAGTAAAATTGAAGCCATTCCTGGAGACCACTTTTCAGCCAAATAATATACAGGCCTACAAAATAAACAGTAACACCTGAGAGGAATGATCTCCTTAGAATATGAGACCAAAAGGGTAACATCTTCCCAAAAGCAAAGACAAGAAGGTAGGAAGGGGTCAGAAAACTGGATGAAAAGTAATGGGGAACCCAGAGTGGAAATGGGGAGAGTGCTGACGCATTGAGGGGGCTGCGACCAATATCTTAGAACATTCTGTGTATAAATAGTTGAATAGGAATATATTTTGATCTGTAAACCTTCACCTAAAGCACAATAAAATATTTGTAATAACAAATATATCCCCCCAAACTGTGTCAATGTCAATAAGAGGGGACATGTTCCTGCTCCCTATCATTTTGCTTGTAATTACTCATGTGCTGTTATTGTCACCCCAGTTACTGGTAACTTTTGGCAATGCAAAATTCCTCAGCCTGAGAAAAAGACATTGTCAGGAAACCAAAATTAAAAAGTTCAGTTTAAAATTATTTCTGCCCTTCAGGCTCCTGGCATATAAAAGTATTAACAACATATGTCTAGCTTAGATTTTAAAACCATGTGAGAGTTAAATAAGATGAGCCTCTTCAAAATATTATGCTCTTTGAAAATAGAGGAAAATGAGAGAGAAAGCCTATAATAATTGCCTTAAAAAAAAACACCTATGAACTTTTTCAATGTAATCTGGCAAACCAATCTTCTAAGGGGGCCCTATTCTATTCCTGGACCTTCCTTTATGTTAACCATCACTTCTTTTCAAGCAAAGTTGAACATTCTTCACCTTCAAGAAGCAACCTCTGACAAACTCATCCCTTCTCCCTGTTAAGACTTCTCCTTTTTCCAGTCATTTTCAGAATGTGTACATGATGCTCTATCTTGCTTTGTAGTTGCTCCTTTAAATAGCTATTTATCTGACCTTCTGATAAAAAAAATTTCTTTTGGAAATTATTTTCAATCAAGGTCGATCATGGAAAAGAGACTAAAATTTAGGCTTTCATAATCTGAAAAGATAAATGCTTATCGAAACATTAAGTAGGTTTAGGATGAATGCAGAAATTTTCATCACCTCCTGTTATTAAGAAAAATATTCTTTCAAATTGCAGTAAAGGCTGAGGGGGGCAGATAAAAATTATGTTTTTAAAATATAAATAAATTTAGAGTTGGAGGATCCATTGTGGATATTCAAGTGTAGGTTGGGTATTTTGGAAACATTCCCTTAGCTTGAAATTAATATTTCTGTGGGAAGCCTAGCCTTCCTATGCCATAGGTTTTTGCCTCCGTAAGAATGTCAGTCAGTCTTGGGTTGACTGGATGGTAGATCTGATCCACTGAGGTTATATTCCTATGTGCTCCTCTCAATCTTAGAAGGGTGTCTCAGTTTACCAGAGCCTTATATTTTCTCCAACCTCATTTACCCTTACACAGTGCAAATCATAGATCCAAACCAAAAATCAAACTCATTGCCGTCAAGTGGATCCTGACTCATAGTGACCATATGGGACAGAGTAGAACTGCCACAGGGTTTCCAAGGCTGTAAATCTTTACAGAAGCAGATTGCTACATCTTTCTCCCATGGAGCAGCTGGTGGGTTTGAACCACCTACCTTTCAGTTAGCAGTTGAGCAAAATCACAGATACGCATTCCAAAAACGTTTCCAAAATTGGACTCCTGATCTGCCAACCCAAGATTCTTCCAACCACAGTGCTGTCTCTTTCTAGTTGCTCATACTAAAATAATGGGAGTAAGGATTTATTATTCCTTTTCTCTCACATCCCTTATCCAATCAATAAGAAAATTCTCTTAAATCTTTTTATAAATACTCTAATAACTGATTACTCTTCACCACCTCCAGACCTACCATCTAGGTCCAACCCGCCATCAAGTCTCTTTGAGTAGCCTCCTAATTGTTCTCCCAGCTTTCACCCATGCCCCTGCTTTTCTCAACACAATAGCTAGAGTGGTCCTTTTAAAATGTAAGTTGCATATCATGTCATTCCTTTACTTAAAACATTTTAAAGTCTCCCATCTAACACAAAGGAGAAATCAAAGCCCTTATAATGGCCTAAAAGCTCTCCATCGTTGACCTTTCTACTCCACATCTCTCCACCCTTGTCTTCTATCACTCTTTTTGGCTCCCTTGGCTCCAGCCACCCTGGCCTTCCATTTGTTCTTCAAACACAACATGCACAGTCCTGCCTTAAGGACTTTGAATTGGCTTTTCTCTCTGTCTGGAATGTGTTTCACTCATAAATGTGTGTAGACCCTTCCTACACCTCCTTCTGCAAATCTTTGACCAACTCTTATCTTATCAGAGAGACATACCACCACCACCCAATTTAAAATTGTAATCCTTCTGACACTTCTCATCCTCTTGCTTGCTTTATTTATCCACGTCACCTTCCAGTAAACTACAGAATTTACTTATTTTTGCTTGTTTTTCTTCCCACCCTAGATAATACCTTCCATGTAGGGCAGGGATTTTTGCTTATTTTGCTCACTGCTATATCCCACCGTCTAGAACTGGACATAGTACAGAGTAATGAGAAATAAATATTAGCTGAAATACTGAATAAAGAATTGTCATGTTATACACTTAGAGAAAGACATGCCTTGTTATAGCCCCATTCCAACTATCAAAATCCTAACAAAAACAAAAATTTTAGCTAAAGAAATTTTGAAAGGTCATAGTAAAATTCCACTGTCTAGGCACGAAACCAAATCCGTTGCTTTTGAGTCAATTCCGACTCATAGCAACCCTATAGGACAGAGTAGAGTTTCCAAGGAGTGACTGATGGATTTGAACTGCTGACCTTTCAGTTAGCAGCTGAGCTCTTAACCAGTGGACCACCAGGGCTCTATCTAGGCACAACACTCATTAAATATGCACCTAATTTATTCATTGTCATGTTTGAAATAATACAAAAGGGGGATAACAAAAATAAGACAGAAAGAAAAAGGGGGAATGGATAGACAGATAGATAGGTAAATACCTAGATAGATGATAGATAGACAGATGGACATAGAAAGCGAAGGAGGACATAAACTAAAACATAAAAATCAAACCCTTTGCCATCCAGTAGATTCTGACTGTATTCCTTCCATCTCCTTTCGATGCTTCCTTCGTCATTTAATATGTTACCCGTAGGATCCTTCAGTATTGCAGCTGAGGCTTGACTTTTTTCTTCAGTTCAGCTTGAGAAATGCTGAGCATGTTCTTCTCTTTTGGTTTTCTAACTCCAGGTCTTTGCACATTTCATTATAATACTTTGTTGAGTCTTCTCGAAACACCCTTTGAAATCTTCTGTTCAGCTCTTTCACATCATCATTTCTTCTTTTCGCTTTAGCTACCTGACATTGAAGAACAACTTTCAGAGTCACTTCTGACATCCATTTTGGTCTTTTCTTTCTTTCCTGTCTTTTTAATAATCTCCTGTTTTCTTTGTGTATGATGTTCTTAATGTCGTTCCACAACTCATCTGGTCTTCAGTCATTAGTGTTCCATGAGTCAACTCTATTGTTGAGATGCTCTCTAAATTCAAATAGGATATACTCAAGGTTGTACTTTGGTTCTCGTGTACTTTTTCTAATTTTCTTCAGCTTCAACTTGAATTTGCATATGAGCAATTGATAGTCACTTCCACAGTTGGCCCCTGGCCTTGTACTAACAGATGATATTGAGCTTTTCCGTCATCTCTTTCCACAGATATAGTTGATTTGATTCCTGTGTATTCCATCTGGTGAGGTTCATGTGTATAGCTATCGTTTAGGTTGTTGATAAAAGGTATTTGCAATGAAGAAGTCACTGGTCTTGCAAAATTCTGTCATGCGATCTCTAGCATTATTTCTATCACCAAGGCCATATTTGCCAACTACCAATCATTGTTCTTTGTTTTCAGCTTTTGCGTTCCAATTACCAATACTTATCAATGCATCTTGATTGCATGTTTGATCAGTTTAAGAGTGCAGAAGTTGGTAAAAATCTTCAATTTCTTCATCTTTGGCCTTAGTAGTTGGTGTGTAAATTGGAATAATAGTCATTTAACTCATCTTCCTTGTAGGTGTATGGATATTATCCTATCACTGACAGCTTGTACTTCAGGAAAAATCTTGAAATGTTCTTTTTGATGATGAATGCAATGCCATTCCTCTTCAATTTGTCATTCTTGGCATAGTAGACCACAACTTTATAGTGCAGAAGTCAGCCAGATAACACCTCAACCAAGTAATCATTGCATATTAATATAAAAAGGACACATCATCCCTTTGGTATTTTTCCCCAAAAATCTATAATCTCAGTCTAATCATGAGAAAATATCAAACAAACCTAAACTGAGGGACAGTGTACAAAATACCTGACCAGTACTCTCTAAAAGTATCAAGATCATAAAAGACAAAGAAAGACTGAGGAATGGTCACAACTTTGAGGAGACTAAAAAGACATGAATACTAAGTTCAGTGTAGTATCTTTGATTGGATTCTGGAACAGAAAAAAGAACATTAGTGGAAAAACTGGGGAAACCCAAATAAAGTTTATATCTACTTAATTATATAGTAGTAATGTTGATTTCTTAGTTTTGACAAAGGTACTGTGGTTACGTCAAATGCCATTATTAGGATAAACTGGGTGAAGGGTTCAGGGAAATATCTTTATTAGCTTTGCAACTCTTATTTGAAGCTAAAGTTGGGTTAAAAAGTTATCAAGAAATGAAAGTTGTGATTAAATGATTGAGATAATGCCTGTGGAAATATTTGTAATTTGTATGTCGTTGTTGTTAGGTGCCATAGAGTCGATTTCAACTCATAACACTTTCATTATTTTAGGCACTGTTATAATTTAAATACCATAATCATAAAGAAAGGCAGTGCTGCAGAATATGATAAAATAACCAATAATCAAGTGGTTTGAATTGGTCAGTCCATTTAGACAAATCAACCAAATATCCTCAATGTAAATACAACATAAGTTTAAGTGAAGACTGTTGTGATGGTCAGTTTCTAAGATGTCTCCAGTGATCCTTACCTCCTGGTATTCGCGTTTTTGTGGAGTTCCCTCCCACACTGAACAGGGCTGACCTGTATAACCAAAAAAAAAAAAAAAAAAAAAAAAAACTGATGTTGTGTGACTTCCAAAGCTAGGTCATTAAAGACATTATGGCTTCCACCTTGCTGTCCTGAATTGATCATTGTGGAGGAATCCAGACACCATGTTGTGAGGATATTTAAAAATAAGTGGAGAGACCCATTTGGAGAGGAACTAAAGCCTCCCTCTAACTACTAGTACTAAGTAAGTGAGCCATACTGGAAGTAGATCTTCAAGGCCCGGCCATGTTTTCAGATAATGCAGCCCTCACAGACACCTTGACCACAACCTCACAAGAAATCTTGAGCCAGAAGGCATCTCCGCTAAGCCACATCTGATTTCTTGACCCAAAGAAACTGTGAGATAATAAATGTTTATTGTTTTAAGCCACTAAGCTATGGGATAACTCTTATGTAGCCATAGATAACTAATACAACAGTCTCTGAAAAATAAGAAATAAAGTCATTAATCTAAAACTAGACAGAAATAAATGACATTCTGATATTAGTTTGATGAGAGATATAGTACAATCTGTTTTTCTCTCTTAGTTTTATTTTTATGATAATACAAGTTGGTACATATCCAGCATGTAGATCTTTGCTACTTTTTTGATGGTAATACGCCTCTTAGCACAAAGAAGCCTGGCAAACTAAAAGTAGGAGATTTAATTCAATGCCGTTTGAATACACCAAGGACAACTTTGATAGGACATGCCAGTAGCAGGAAAGATTAGCAACTAAAAGGGATGCCTGTGCTGGTGATTTGTTGTTGTTGTTGTTACTGCAGTTTTCTTTGTTTGTTGTTTGTAGCCATCAAAAAATCACATATCCCTTTTTGAAAATGTTGCTTAGGAACCCCAAACTGGATATTTCTTCAGTGAGAATTTCAGCGGAAAGAGTATAGGCCTGGGATTTAAGATTCTAGCTGTTGCTTTGCCACCTCTAGCCATGTGGTTTGGAGGAATTTCAAATTATTCTAGACTAAATGTTTTTATTTGTAAAATGAGGGGTTAAAACAGATGTGTCTAAGTGTCCTGAAGCCTCTCGTTGTCTCAGAACCATTTTAGAAAGTAAAAAGTGTTATATATGCTGTATCTTTTGAATGATGATATAATTTAGCCTCACTGGCTCCGTTAATTCAGATCAAAGATGTAAATATCCTAGAATCATCATTTATCAAACAGAGTTCTCAAGGAAACACCCGCACCAGAGACTTACCAAATATGTAAACAACATAAATCAATCATTGGAGTTGGTGGCCAGCATAACCAAACCTCTGTCTCCCTGAACAGCTCCTGTTTTATGATATTGAGGCTCTCCTTTTTATCTTATATAATTCTTCCTGGGATTGATATTTTAAAATTGAGAAGGAATTTAGTGTGATGCCTCACCTCACCCTGGTCTATTAACCAGCACTAATGACACATTTTAATAGAAAAACGGGTAGTTGGGCATCTGAACTTTACCCAACCATGGATTATTTTTGGCAGTTGCGCTTTTTATTCATCAGTCTGATTGCAATGCTTTCCCAGCAGCACAGATACACTCGTCTTTGTTCAGGATTTCCATAAAAGGCAAAATAGGAGTCTTTGCAGACAGATTATCATGTCTGAATAAATTTATTTTCCTAGGCTTCTAGCTACAACAGGAGCAAACAAACACCTCTAACCTGTATCTTTCTGTACACCATAGAATAGCAAATTTATAGGATTAAATAATACTCATTTGCTGTGACTTCTTCCTTCTCCATTTCAAATCATTGTCCAAACTTGTGTTTTTAAAATATTTTCCCTTTGTAGTTCTTAACCTTTAGCTCTGGGATACTAACGTATAGCTGTGCATGTGTCAGTATGTGTGCCTGCATCTGTGTGTGTACACATACATTTCCTATGATGTGGGGGGAGGAGGACTGGGCTTTCTTTTTAATCCTCTTTCTTTGAAGAGAACAGACCTCAAAGGGTTTTCTTTTCTAGCTTCTTAACTTCTCTTCCAAGCATAATGATTCTAGACAGACTGAACAACTAACCAGTGATCCATCGTGGTTTAAATCATTTACAGTCTGATTCCTGCACAGTGATGCCTGATATTTGGTTTTGAAGAATGTTTTCATGGGGAACACATTCAACCCAGTATTTCTGAGCAATAAATCACCTGTGTTTGAGGGCCCTTGGCGGCCTGTATTATTTTTTCCTTGTTGAAAATAGTGGATGGTTTGGAACAATGTTTCCTTTTGAATTATAGTGTAAAATGTTAGAGTTTTAGTGTTAAAGATAGTGAGTAGGCCCTCAGCAACCAGACTTGGCCCAAATCTCCCCTGGAGAAGAAAGGTTTGGGGAATGAGAACATACAGGAAAGGTGGTAGAGACATAAACATTTGTACAGATACATCCCTTGTTTTTTTCAGCATCAGAAAAATCATTTTGTATCCTCACTGTTTCAGGTGCTCAGTCAGCTATATGGTTATAGTCATACTAACACGAAGCAGAAAACAGTTTTGTACAAATATGATCATCCTGAATCACCCAGGAGAAATCTGCAGTCTCCTGTTCGGCTGGTGAGCTAACTGCTATCTATCCCCATTTGGGAGGTGGGAGGGTCTGCAACTGCTGTCTTCCTGGATAGGTAACAAGGGGAGCTGATTTTTGGCCAAAAATGCAACTATTTACACATTGCTACAAGGTGTTGTTAGCTGCCATGGAGTCAATTCCGACTTGTGGCGACCTCATGTGTGCAGAGTAAAATTGCTCCATAGGGTTTTCAAGACTCTAATCTTTTGAAAAGGAGCCCTGGCAGTGCAGTAGTTAAGCGCTCCACTGCTAATCAGAAGGTCAGCGGTTCAGATCCACCAGGGGCTTTGCCGGAGAAAGATATGGTAGTCTGCTTCCATAAAGATTTTAGTGTTGGAAATCCTATGTGGCAGTTCTACTCTGTCCTATAGGGTTTTTATGAGTCAGAATTGGCTCAGTGGCAATGGGTTTGGTTTTTGGTTTTTTAATCTTTTGGAAGCAAATCACCAGGTCTCTCTCCCAGGGAGCCTCTGGGTGGGTTTGAACCACCATGCTTTCAGCTAGTATAGCCAGGGACTTCTTGGTACAAAGTAATCTTCATATATTTCATTGTAACATTATTGTTTAAATGCTTGTAGAAAGAAGAAACAGTTATTTCCACATATAAGCATATATCTACATATACATCTGTCAGTTTGTTATACTGTGGTGGTTTGTGTGTTGCTAAGAGGCTGGAAGCTATGCCAATAGTATTTCAAATACCAGCAGGGTCACCGGTGGTGGATAAGTTTCAGCATAGCTTCCAGACTAAGACAGCGTAGGAAGAAAGGCCTGGTAATCTACTTCCAAAAATTACCAATGAAAATTCCATGGATCGTAACAGAATATTGTCTGCTATAGGACTGGAAGATGAGCCCCCTGGGTTAGAAGCCTCTCAAAATACACAATAGCCACAACAGTGGGCTGGAGCATACCAGAAGTCATGAAGATGGCACGGGACTGAGCAGTTTTGTTCTGTTGTGGATGGAGTTACCACCCGTCAGAACTGACTCCATGGCAACTAACAACAACACCACCACATAGGCAGTCCTAAGAACAGAAAATAATTCTGAAGTGAGGTGGTCAGTTAGAAATGGGATTTTTTTTTTTTTTTTTTGGTCATATAAATAATGTTGTAGGTAGTGGTTTTGTTTCTAGGCTACATAAAAGTGATCTGAACTCCTAGCATAGTTAAACTAGATTAAGATCATGTGCTGGACATTTTCTAGGCCCTTTTTTAATTTAAAAATGTAGATTCTTTCGTTTTGGAACTTTTTCTTATATAATTTGTTTAATAGTTTATTCCTTTCTCTTCCCTTTTATTTTTTTGGAACTTGTTTTGTTCAGAGTTTGACTTCCTGGACTGATCTGCTAATATCCTTATGTTTTTACGTCTATCTTAATTTCCATTTCATTTTATTCATCTTTCTATGAGACTACCTTGATATTATTGTCTAAGTCTTCCGATGAATCTTTCATTTTTGTTTTCATATTTCTAGTTTTTAAGAGCACTATCTGGGTAACTGAACGTTCCAAATATCCTATGTGGTGGCCATGATTTCTCATTTTTCTAAGAATAAAAATTAGTTTTAATTTTAGTTTTTTCTACTCTCTGTGTTCCCTGTTTTCTTCAAGTCACTTTTTTTTAAACGTTTTTATTTTATGGTGGGACTTTCTTCAACAGCCACGGGATTTTGTTGTCTGTTCATGTTTAAGACTGAGGCTTAGAAACTTGACTGGAAGCTCTGTGAAAGGAGATGGTACATTCCAGCTGAGGGACTCTTCCTTGAGAGTCGTCTGTGAGGAACCCTGAAGTTTTCGGCAGGAACTCCCCACAGTTTTTATCTGTGAAGGCCCTCCCCACCCCCACCTCTGGATTTACCAGTTTCCCCAGAGAAGAATCTTCCAAACTCCTGCTAGTGATGTGTGCCAAGCAATATCAGGGGGCTAGTGGCTGCATGGATTCTTGGATGGTACAAATGGTTAAAACACTCGCTGCTAATTGAAAGGTTGGTGGTTTGAGTTCACCCAGAAGCACCTCACAAGAATGGCTTGGTGATCTACTTCCAAAAAATCAGCCATTAAAAACCCTATGGAGTACGTTCTATTCTGACACACACGGGATCTCCATGTGTCAAAGTCAATTCCATGACAACTGAAGACAATTCCACAGCAACCAGTAGTGACTAAGATACAATTTGAAAGGATGTTTTACTACTTTATACCAATATTATTCCAAATATATATCAATATTTCAAATATACCAAGAGCACACTACTGATCTAGATATGCAGTTAATTGAAATAAAACCCCAAATTTGGCCTAAGTATTCATATTTTTAAGCACCACAATTCCTGATCTGTATAATTGGCATGATTCTATCTCTTAAAAATGCTATAATAAAGATACACAAAATGTTGTCCTAGTTGTCTAGCATTCCTATCATGGCACTTATATGAGGCCTTATGAAAGTCTTGGAAGCTGAGATTAGGTATGTTGGAGCCCATACAAATCATAAAGTGTGGAAATCTTTTTATATTCAGCCTCACTCTGAGCCTGTAGGTGTTTTAAGGAAAATGTGGAAGAAGGCAGAAGTAGCAAAGGAAATCTTTAGATCCCAGGTATGTGATGGGTCTTTCTCAGTATTTTTCCAGTATTTAAGCTTCTTTTAAACTACACTCCCACTCCCTTTTTGGGGAATTCTCCATTGTGTGCAGGACTAAGGAGACCCAATGAATCAGATCTTTCTGTCCTCCCCTTCCTGTTTCAGGCAGGCAGCAGCCCAAAGGCAGAGCCACAGGAAGAATTATGCAGGATGTGCCCTGTTCATAAGGGTAACCTCCATGAAAGTCAATGAGGACTGAAATTCTGCATAAGGGTGTTTGCCAAGACTGGTATCTGTAAAGCTGCCTCTGCCCAGATAGTTTCTCATGTTCTAATTCACACAAAGACCAAGTTTGGGCTACCAATGGCCCTGGTCACTCAGATCACTCAGATCCCTCTCCTGGGACTTTGAATCTCAAGATGTTTTCATTGACATCTCAGCTGTAGCAGGTTGTGGACTAGACAGACTCTGCTACACCACCTTTGATGAGGTCCCCATTGCCCAGCCCTCAGGTGCTGCCAGGTCCCATAATTTTTCTACAGGTGGCCTCCCATTAATTTTATGAGCCTTCCCACACACCCCCACAACAGATGAGTAAATTTATATTTAGCTTCAGACAGCCCGTTGATGACTATTGCTTGAAACCAAGAATGATAAAGTGGATGTGCAAATGCATGGATAGAATGAGGTTGCCTAATTTTTTTTTTTTTTTTTTTGTCCACCACTCATCTGGTAGTTGTAGTATGGTGGCTTGTATGTTCCTATGATGCTGGAAGCTATGCTACCGGTGTTTCAAGTATCAGCAGGGTCATCCATGTTGGACAGACTTCAGTGGAATTTCCAGATTAAGACAGAGTAGAAAGAAAGGCCTGGTGAAAATTAGTCAATGAAAACTCACTTCTGAAAATTAGTCAGTGAAAACTCACAACAGAATATTCTCTGATATAATACTGGAAAATGAGCCCCCTAAGTTGGAAGGCACTCAAAATACACAGTGGCTGCAATTATGAACCAGAGCATACCAACAATTGTGAAGATGGTGCAGGACTGAGCATGCTTTGTTCTATTATACATAGGATCAACATGAGAAGGAGGAAACAACAGTAATTAACAACAATAAAAACATTTTTTTGTTTGTGGGGGCTGGAGAGGGAGGTTTATGAGACAAAGTTGGAAAATGTGAGCTCTGGTTCTCTGTAGTATTCTCTGACAGAGACTTTCCCCCAACCATCTTCCCCATTTGCCTGCACACACACTCCCCAACCAACTCTCTGACATTCAGTCCAGTGACAAAAGCATGAAGGTACCCAGAGTGCTAGGCCTAGAGCAATTGATTTGATGGCTGTGTTCTAGGGATGGCTCTGTCAACATCAGTAAGAACAGACAACAGTAATTGGAAAGTACAAGACGTTGGGGATGTGAACATCAAAGCATTGAATAATATCCAGTTTGAAGCAAGCTCTCTCGCTTTAAATATGGGGAGGGTGGGAAGGAGAATCTCAGACTATATGTTTTAAAATGATGAAGAAGCAAATATCAGTGATTTAATTTTTTTTTGCAGTAAAATGATGGTTTGTGAAGTAAAACAAAATAATCAAAAATCAAAGGTTTTCCTTAAGTTTGAGGCACCACAGGAACAGAAATATCTGATTAAATAAGTCATTTTACCAGATACATACATTATATTTTTTTTATTGTACTTTAGGTGAAGATTTACAGAGCAAACAAGTTTCTCATTAAAAAATTAATAGGTATTTTTTTTGTGATATTGGTTACCAAACCCACAACATGTCAACACTCTTACCTTCTCATACTTGGGTTCCCTATTACCAGCTTTCCTGTCCCTTTCTGCCTTCTTGTCTTTGCCTCTGGGCTTGTGTGCCCATTTAGCCTTGTTTTGTTTTATAAGCCTGTCTAATCTTTGACTGAGACGTGAACCTCAGGAGAGACGTCAGTACTGAGTTAAAAGGATATCCAGGGGCCATACTGTAGGGGTTTCTCCAGTCTCTCTAAGACCAGTAAGTTTGTTTGCGAGTTTGAATTTCATTCTACATTTTTCTGTTTCTCTATCCTGGACCCTCTATTGTGATCCCTGTCTGAGTCACTGGTGGTGGGCACCACCTAGTTGTGCTGGACTCAGTCTGGTGAAGGCTGTGGTAGCTGTGGTCCATTAGTCCTTTGGACTAATCTTTCATTGTGCTTTTGGTTTTCTTCATTCTCCCTTTCTTTAGATGGGGTGGGACCAGTCTACTATCTTAGATGGCCACTCACAAGCTTTTAAGATCTCACACTCTACTCACTAAACTACGCTATGCCAATTGAACCAAATGTCCCCTGAGACCACGGTCCTTACCTTTGGCACAGTAATTCTGTCCCTCAGGGAGTGTGGATGTGTCTATGAAGCTTTCTTCCAATGAGTCTGTCATTTTGTCATATTGTGGGGGCTTGCGTGTTGCTGTGAAACTAGAAGCTATGCCACTGGAATTCAAATACCAGCAGGATCACCCATGGCTGACAAGTTTTAGCTGAGCTTCCAGACTAAGACAGACTAGGAAGAAAGACCCAGCAGTCTACTTCTGAAAAGAATTAGCCAGTGAAAACCTTAGGAATAGCAACAGAACATTGTCTGATATAGTGCAGGAAGACGAGCCCCTCAGGTTGGAAGGCAGTCAAAAGACAACTGAGGAAGAGCTGCCTTCTCAAAGTAGAGTTGACCATAATTACATGCATGGAGTCAAGGTTTCAGGACCTTCATCTGCTGATGTGGCATGACTCAATATGAGAAGAAACAGTGGCAAACATCCATTAATAATCAGAAAGTGGAATGCACAAAGTATGAATGTAGAAAAATTAGAAATCATCAAAAATTAAATAGAACTTATAAACAACAATATCCTAGGCATTAGTGAGATGAAAAGGACTGGTATTGGCCATTTTGAATCAGATAATCATATGGTCTACTATGTTGGGAATGACAAACTGAAGAGAAATGGCATCATGTTCATTGTAAAGAAGAACATTTCAAGATCTATCCTGAAGTACAATGCTGTCAGTCATAGGATAATATCCATACGCCTACAAGAAAGATAAGTTACTATGACTATTATTCAAATTTATGCACCAACCACTAAGTCCAAAGATGAACAATTTGAAGATTTTTACCAGCTTAGGGTTGCTATGAGTTGGAATCGACTCAACAGTACCTAACAACAACAACTGCTGCCTGAAATTGATCGAACATGTAATCAGGATACATTGAAAATTACTGGTGATTGGAATGAGAAAGTTGGAAACAAAGAACAAGGATCAGTAGTTGGAAAATATGGTCCTGGTGACACAGATGATGCCAGAGACCACACGACAAAATTTTGCAAGAACAATGACTTCTTGATTGCAAATACATTTTTTCAACAACATGAACAGTGACTATAAATGTAGACCTCACCAGATGTTATACACAGGAATCGAATGGACTACGTCTGTGGAAAGAGACTGTGGAAAACCTCAATATCATCAGTCAGAACAGGACTAGGGGTTAATTGAGAAACAGATCATCAAATTTCTCATTCAAGCTCAACTTAAAACTGAAGAAAATTAGAACAAGTCCATGAGAGCCAAAGTACAAATGGAGTACATACCACATGAATTTAGAAACCATCTCAAGAATAGATTTGATGCATTGAACACCAATGACCAAAGACTAGACAAGTTGTGGAATGACATCAAAGACATGCTATATGAAGAAAGCTAGAGGTCATTAAAAAGACAGGAAAGAAAGAAAAGACCAAAATAGATGTCAGAAAAGACTCTGAAACTTGCTCTTGAAGGTCGAGTAGCTAAAGCAAATGGAGAAAATGATGAAGTAAGAGTTGAACAGAAGATTTCAGGGTAGCTCGAGAAGATAAAGTAAAGTATTATAAGGACTTGTGCAAAGACCTAGAGATAGAAAACAAAAAGGGAATAACACGCTCAGCATTCTCAAGCTGAAGGAACTAAAGAAAAAATTCAAACCTCAAGTTTCAATATTGAAGGATTCTAAAGAGAACATATTAAACTACACAGGAAGCATCAAAAGGAGATGGAAGGAATACACAGAGTCACTATACTACAAAGAATTGATCGACATTCAACAATTTCAGGAGGTAGCATAAGATCAGGAATTGATGGTACTGAAGGAAGAGATTCAAGCTGCACTGACGGCATTAGCAAAAAACAAGGCTCCAGGAATGACAGAATACCAACTGAGATGTTCCAACAAATGGATGCAGCACTGGAAGTGCTCACTTGTCTATGCCAAGAAATTTGGAAGACAGCTACCTGGCCAACGAACTGGAAGAGATTCACATTTATGCCCATTGCAAAGAAAGGTGATCCAACCAAATGTGGAAATTATTGAACAATACATTAATATACACACAAGTAAAATTTTACTGAAGAATATTCAAAAGCAGCAGTAGTAGCATATCAAGAGGCAGCTGCAGAAATTCAAACCAGATTCAGAAGAGGACGTGGAACGAGAGTTATCATTGTTGATGTCAGATGGATCCTTGTCACCTGATCTTCTACAAAGGCCCGAAGCCCATCGAAAGGGAAATAGACAGTCTTTGTAACAAATGGTGCTGGAAAAACTGGATATCCATCTGCAAAAAAATGAAACAGGACCCATACCTCACACCACATACAAAAACTAATTGAAAATAGATGAAAGACCTAAATATAAAGCCAAAAACTATAAAGTTCATAGAAGAAAAAATAGGACCAACACTACAGGCCCGAATACATGGCATTAACAGGATACAAACCATGACCAAAAACACACAGACTCCTGAAGATAAGCTAGATAACTGAGATCTACTAAAAAATTAAACACTTAAGCTCATCAAAAGG
Source organism: Dugong dugon (assembly GCA_030035585.1). Lineage (NCBI taxonomy): Eukaryota > Metazoa > Chordata > Mammalia > Sirenia > Dugongidae > Dugong > Dugong dugon. The sequence goes on from CM057465.1 coordinate 53,081,421, forward strand.
CTTCACCAAAAGAGTAAAAAGAGAATCTACAGACTGGGGAAAAAATTTTGGACATTACAAATCAGACAAAGGTCTAATCTTTAAAATGTACAAGAAAATCCAACACCTCTAAAACAAAAAGACAAATAATCCTATTAAAAAAATGGGCAAAGGAAGTGCACAGACCCTTCACCAAAGAAGACATTCAAGCGGCCAACAGACACCTGAGGAAATGCTCATGATCACTAGCCATTAGAGAAATGCAAATTAAAACCACAATGAGATACCATCTCACCCCAGCATTACTGGCACAAATCAAAAACACTGGAAATAACAAATGTCGGAGGGGAGATCAGAACTCTTATGCACTGCTGGTGAGAATGCAAAATAACACAACCATTTGGAAAATGATATGGCGCTTCCTTAGAAAGCTAGAAATAGACATACCATATGATCCAGCAATCCCACTCCTAGGCATATATCCTAGAGAAATAAGAGTCATCACTCTAATAGACATATGCACACCCATGTTCATGGCAGCATTGTTCACAGTAGCAGAAAGATGGAAACAAGCTAGATGCCCATCAACAGGTAAATGGATAAAAAAACTATGGTACACACACACCATGGAATATGACACAATGATAAAGAACAATGATGAATCTGTGAAGCATCTCATAACATGGATGAAACTGGATGACCTCATGTTGAGTGAAATAAGTCAATCACAAAACGACAAATATTGTATGAGATGACTACTGTAGAAACTCATGCACAAGTTACACACAAGAAGAAATAATGTCTGATGGTTACAAAGGAGAGAAGAGGTGGGGGAAAACACTAAATAGACAATAGATAAGTGGTAACTTTGGTGAAGGGTAAGATAGTAAACAATACTGGGGAAGCCAGTACAACTTGTACAACCCAAGGTCATGGAAGCTCTATAGACACATCCAAACACCCTGAGGGACTGAATTGCTGGGCTGAGTGTTGTGGGGACCATGCTCTCGTTGGAACATCTAGCTCAATTGGCATAACATAGTTTATAAAGAAAATATTCCACATTCTAGCTTGGTGAATACTGTCTGGGGTCTCAAAAGCCTGTGACCAGCCATCTAAGATACTCCACTGGTCTCACACCTTTGGGAACATGGGAGAATAAAGAAAACAATATACAAAGGAAAGATTATCCCAAAGGATTAATGGACAACAACTACCACAGCCTCCACCAGACTGAGTCTAGTACAAATAGATGGTGCCTGGCTACCACCACTGACTGTTCTGACAGGGATCACAACAGAGGGTCCTGGACAGAGCTGGAGAAAAAAGTAGAACAAAATTCTAACTCACAAAAAAAGACCAGACTTACTGGCCTGACAGAGACTGGAGAAACCCTGAGAGTATGGCCCCCAGACACCTCTTTAGCTCAGTAACGAAGTCACTCCTGAGGTTCACCCTTCAGCCAAAGATTAGACAGGCCCATAAAAGAAAATGAGACTAATGGGACACAGCAGCCCAGGGGTAAGGACTAGAAGGCAGGAGGGGACAGGAAAGCTGGTAATAGGGAAACCAAGGTCGAGAAGGGAGAGTGTTCACATGTTGTGGGGTTGTTAACCAACGTCATAAAACACTATATGTACTAACTGTTTAATGAGAAACTATTTATTCTGTAAACCTTCATCTAGAGTACAATAAAAAAATTGGGGAAACAATACCATTTATAATAGCCCCTGAAAAAATAAAATGCTTAGGAATAAATCTAACCAGGAATGTAAAAGACCTATACAAAGAAAACTACAAAACACTACTGTAAGAAACCCAAAGAGATCTACATAAATGGAAAAACATGCCAGGCTCATGAATAGGTAGACTCAACATTGTGAAAATGACAATTCTACCCAAAGCAAGTTACAAATACAATGCAATCCCAATCCAAATAAACAACATTATTCTTTAAAGAGATGGAAAGACTACTCATTAACTTTATATGGATAGGGAAGAAGCCCTGAATAAGTAAAGCACTATTAAAGAAGAAGAATAAAGTAGGAGGACTCGTACTACTTGACCTCAGAACCTACTATACAGCTACTGTAGTCAAAACAGCCTGGTACTGGTACAACAACAGATACTTTGAACAATGGAACAGAATTGAGAACCCAGATGTAAATCCATCCACCTACGGTCACCTGATCTTCAACAAGGGCCCAAACTCCATCAAATGGGGAAAAGACAGTCTTTTTAACAAATGCTGCTGGCAAAACTGGATATCCATCTGCAAAAAAATGAAACAGGACCCAGACCTCACACCGTATACAAAAACTACTTCAAAATGGATCAAAGACCTGAATATAAAGCATAAAACTATAAAGTTCATAGAAGGAAAAATAAGACCAACACTTCAGGCCTTAATACATGGCATTAACAGGATACATACCATAACCATCAACGCACAAAACCTAATAGATAAGCTAGATAACTGGGATCTTCTAAAAATCAAAAACCTGTGTTCTTCAAAAGACTTCACCAAAAGAGTAAAAAGAGAACCTACAGACTGAGAAAAAATTTTTGGACAGTACAAGTCAGACAAAGGTCTAATCTCCATAATCTACAAGAAAATCCAACACCTCTACAACAAAAAGACAAATAATCTTATTAAAAAATGGGCAAAGGAAATGAAGACACTTCACCAAAGAAGACATTCAAATGGCCAACAGACACACGAGGAAATGCTCGCGATCACTAGCCATTAGAGAAATGCAAATTAAAACCACAATGAGATACCATGTTACCCTGGCATTACTGGCACGAATCAAAAACACTGGAAATAACAAATGATGGAGAGGCTGCAGGTAATCGGAAGTCTTATGCACTGCTGGTGGGAATGCAAAATGATACAACCATTTTGGAAAATGATATGATGCTTCCTCAGAAAGCTAGAAATAGACATTCCATTAGATCCAGCAATCCCACTCCTAGGAATATATCCTAGAGAAATAAGTGCCGTCACACGAATAGACATGCACCCATGTTCATTGCAGCATTGTTCACAATAGCAAAAAGATGAATGGATAACAACAGATGAAAGGATAACAAACTATGGTACGTACACACAATGGAGTATTATGCAACGATAAAGAACAATGATGAATCCGTGAAGCATCTCGTAACATAGATGAAACTGGAGGACATTATGCTGAGTGAAATAAGTCAATCACAAAAGGACAAATATTGTATGAGACCTCTACTGCAAAAACTCATGTAAAAGTTTACATATAAAATGAAACAATCTTAGTTAGTTATGAGGGATGGGATAGGTGAGAGGAGAAATACTAATTAAAAAATAGATACTTGGTAACTTTGGTGAAGGATAAGACAGTACACAGTACTGGGGAAACCAGCACAACTTGTCCACAGAAAGGTCATGGAAGCTCCATAGACACATCCAAACACCCTGAGGGACAGAATTGCTGGGCAGAGGGCTGTGGGGACCATGGTCTTGGGGAACATCTAGCTCAATTGGCATAACACAGTTTATAAAGAAAATATTCCACATTCTAGCTTGGTGAGTAGCATCTGGGGTCTTAAAAGCATGTGAGCAGCTATCTAAGTTACTCCACTGGTCTCACAACTTCAGGAACACGGGAGAATAAAGAAAACAAGATACAAGGGAAAGATTATCCTAAAGAAATAATGGACTACAACTACCACAGCTTCCACCAGACTGAGTCTGGTACAACTAGATGGTGCTTGGCTACCATCACTGACCTCTCTGACAGGGATCACAACAGAGGGTCCCAGACAGAGCTCGAGAAAAATGTAGAACAAAATTCTAACTCACAAAAAAAGACCAGTTATTGGCCTGACAGAGACTGGAGAAACTCTGAGAGTATGGCCCCCAGACACCCTTTTTCTCAGTAATGAAATCACTCCCAAGGTTCACCATTCTGCCAAAGATTAGACAGCCCCATAAAACAAAACGAGATTAATAGGGCACAACAGTCCAGGGACAAGGACTAGAAGGCAGGAGGGGACAGGAAAGCTGGTAATAGGGAACCCAAGGTTGAGAAGGGACAGTGTTGACATGTTGTGGGGTTGTTAACCATTGTCATAGGGCAATATGTGTACTGTTTAATGAGAAACTATTTGTTCTGTAAACCTTCATCTAAATACAATTTTTAAAAAAGTACAATAAAAAAATGTAAAAAGAGAAATCAAATTAATTGCATTGGGCAAATCTACCACAAAATACCTCTTTAAAGTGTTATAAAAGCAAAGATGCTGCTTTGAAGGCTAAGGTGTACCTTCCCCGAGCCATGGTATTTTCATTCACCTCATATGCATTCGAAAGCTGGAGGATGAATAAGGAAGACGGCAGATGAAGAACTGATGCCTTTAAATTGTGGTGTTGTTGAAGAATATTGAATATACCATGGACTGCCAAAAGAATAAACAAATCTGTCTTGGAAGACATGAAAACTGGAATGCTCCTTAAACGTAAGGATGGCGAGAGTATGTCTCACATACTTTGCACATGTTATCAGGAGGGATCAGTCCCTGAAGGAGGACTTTAGGCTTGGTAAAGTAGTGGGTCAGCAAAAATGAGGAAGACCCTCAACAATATGCATTGACACAGTGGCTGCAACAATGGGCTCAAGCATAACAATTGCGAGGATGTAGTAGGACATGGCAGTGGTTCCTTCTGTTACACATAGCATCCCTATGAGTCGGAATAGACTCAATGGCACCTAACAACATCATCAACATGAAACTTCCATGACCTTGTTTTGGTCAAGTTGTGCTGACTTCCCCAGTACTGTGTACTGTCTTACCTTTCACCAAAGTTACCACTTATCTATTGCCTATTTAGTGCTTTTCCCTTCCCACCCCTCTCCTCCCTAGTAACTATCAAAGATTGTTTCTTTCTGTGTGTAAACCTTTTCATGAGCTTTTATAATAGTGGTCTCAAACAGTATTTGTCCCTTTGTGATTGACTAATTTTACTCAGCATAATGCCCTCCAGATTCACCAATGTTGTGAGATGTTTCACAGATTCATCATTGTTCTTTATTGTTGTGTAGTATTCCATTGTGTGTATGTTCCAGTTTTTTCATTCATCTTTTGATGGACACTTGGGTTGTTTCTATCTTTTTGCTATTGTGAATAAGCCATGAGTATTTAAATACTCAACAAACTTAGAATATCAGTCAACTTGTCCAGTTAATCTAGGAATACAAAATTTTAGACATAAAGGTGAAACTTTCAGGTCATTATTTCAGCTTGAAATCCCATAAAGCAAGACAAGTAGGTACTTCTTTCCTCATTGAGTAAAGAGAACAGAAGAGCAATGTTTTAGATATCGGTAGCATACAGGGAGTAAACTAACACAGAAGTATCCAAGAGATAAATTAACCAAATGATCAAGAATATTAACACAATGCAAAATAGTGAACCACTCCTAAAAAATAAAAAATAGTATTGCCTTTTCCAAGGAGATAAGAGTTAATGCATGGATATTAGATAACTAATAAACACAGCTGATTTTTTTTTTTTTGGTAATGTTTTAGTTTACAAAGCATGTTGAACTTGTTACATGATTTTTATAACAATCATGCATGGTGGGTGAATTTAGAATCATCCGTTTCACAGGTGACTTGTTTATTGCTCAAATTCAGATAAATTTTAAGGGGCAAAGTACAGACTTTTAGTACTAAGCCTAGCGTACATTTTTTAATCTTTGCCTCTTCTTCACCATCTCCAACAATTCTACTGTATTCATCAGTAAGAATTTTAAAAGACTTACCTAAATGTGATATTCCATCAAAAAATACAAGCCTTTGCAGGCTGCCAATTCTAGGAAAAAGTGAAAATATCAAATATATTAAAATCATTGTAGGACTCTTCTAAGTATAAACAGATGCATTTTGGATGGCAATGTTGCTTGTGGTAGAATGAAATTGGAGCTTGAGTAATCTTCCAAAACCAGAGAACAGAAAGCGGTAGAAAGGTGATACACCAGACTGTTTAATTGGTGTCCAATTCACTAAATAAATGCACCAAAGATGCAATAACATTTGATGCTGTGGATATGTACAATCAAATACACTTGAGCAAAAATGTTGGCAAAATATTTTGAAAATACTTTGTAGCAGGAAAACTGAGAAATCGAAGGAGAACTTTTTCAGAGTTAGCAAAGAATAATTCGATCATGTCAAGAGGAATACTAGTGGAAAGAAATTCGAGCTCAAGGGAAAGCTGTAAGCTCTGACCCAGAGACATCTCAATTTTTCCAGAAATGTGAGCTTCTCTCCACATTATTTAAGGTTGATGAATCAGACAGCAAAGAATCGTTGAAGGAAAAAAAAATAAAAGCCCTGGGGAAAGTTCCCCAACACTAGTTTACCATTAAAAGACCTTTATGAGCCTACCTTCACATCAAATCTTCCGTAAAAATTTGGAGACAGATGATAGCATTTTTTAATGCATTTCTAAGAGCTTTGGAGCCCTGAAAAATCACACTGCTTACTAATGGGGATATCTAGACCAATTTGATGTATCCAGAACGATTTTATTTGGTCTTACTATTTATAAAAACTACAACCGTTCCGACTTTGACAGAACACTTCCCCAAAGGGAACATTTAAAAGGTAGCTTTTATATTACTTAGTTTCGTTTACTTGATTGATTTTTTATCATTTATTTTTGTCATTAATTGTTTATATTTTCATGGTATACAATTCATTATTAGGAAAAGGATATCCAAAGCATAATTTTTTTTCATTTATTTTTGTCATCAAATGTTTGTATTTTCATATATATATGAAATCATGTGAAATGAGTTATTAGGAATAAAATGAGTTATTATGAAAAGAATATCCAAAGTATAATATTTTGTCAGTAGAAAATAAGAGTTAGCGTGGAAAAGCTATGTCGTAAGTAGCTCTTGCTACTGCTGTGCCACCATCTCTCAGTGTCTTCCATGTTACTGTTCCTCCCTCTCTCTCTCCGTGTCTCTCTTTAAGCCTAGCATGATGGCAAAACCGACCAATCCCCTCATTAGGGTTCTATATACCTTATTTGCCTGGTCCTACTCCCACAAGGGTTCTGTGCATCTTACTTGCATTAGCAGCAAGCTGTCTACTCCCCTTGGTGGGCCACAAACACCTTATTTGAATATTCTCACCCAATAGTTGTGTAGGAGTCACAAAGACTATGGCTAGAAGGGCCGTATTAAGTAATTCACTTCACTGCAAATATAAAAATAACTATGACTAGAGCCCAATAAAACAAATGATTTAATATAGAAGAAAGAAGTGACATAGGGTAATTCATGGATCATTTTAATTTGGATATAACTTGAATTGTTTTAAAGAGAAAGAAGCATTATTGAGAATTAATGACAAATGCAAATTACATACTTTAAAAGTCTTATATATTAGAAAATTTAAACCTATGAATTATCAGCTGATTTTAATTAAGCCGTTACTATATACTAGGTGGAGCCTTGGTTGCATAGTGGTTAAGAGCTCCACTACTAACCAGAAGGTCTGCAGTTTGAATCCACCAGCCACTCCTCTGAAACCCTATGGGGCAGTTCTGCTTTGTCCTGTAGGGTTGCTGTGAGTCAAAATCACTTGATAGCTACTGGTTTTTACGGTTCATATACTAGGCAGAGCCCTGGTGGCACAGTAGTAAGAGCTACAGCTGCTAACCAAAAGCTCGGCAATTCAAATCCACCAGCTGCTCCTTAGAAACCATATGGGGCAGTTTTACTATGACTTGGAATCGCTGTCGACAGCGATAAGTTTGGCTTTTTTTTTTTTTTTTTTCTAATATATATACCAGGCTGACTGGACAGTGTTTTATTCCATTGTACATAGCGTCGTTATAAGTCGGAACCGACTCTATGAAACCTAACAACAACAACATACACCAGGTAGTGAGTTAAGCAATTTCTATCCCTCCCCAAGCCTGGCTAGAGAATTTGAAGTAAAATGGTAACAGATAGGCCACATAAAGCACAACAGAAGGCAGAGAAGAGGAGCTAAAATTAGGAGAGTAGGGGCAGATTCAGTGAAAGTATACATCCTGCATATACTGAACTGAGTCCTCCAGCCCCATGTGCTTCTAGACTCCAATAATACTTGCAGGAAAGCATATGCCTCTCATCACCTCTACCCTAAGTAAACACATAAGAAGGAATCCGTGGATCAAACAGAGATGAAACAATCAGAGAGATAAGAAAAAACAAACAACAAACAAGAGGAAATGGCATTTTGAATTGGAAGGAAGGAGAGGAAGAATAGAAAGAAAGAATGAACCTTAATGTCAAGTACCACAGCAATGAAGTAGAGGAAGGCATGGAAAAGTGGTTTGATTTGCCAGTCAGAAAGTCACTGGTAATTTTAATGAGAGCATTTTTTCTTTTTCTTTCTTTTTAATATGACAGAGTGGTTTGAGGCTGCTTTGCAGTAGATGAAGAACAAGCTGCAGATAAGGAAGTAGAGTGTGGTATGGTCCCCTCTTCAAGAAGTTTTTCTTAAAAGAATCAGAAAGGAGAGAAATTGTGAGTTTTCTGGTATATTATGGCCTTATTTTTTCTATACCATAAGGACAAGTTTATCTGTTGAGGATAAGGATTATGGAGATGGAGTAGAAATGTTGAGAGAATGATTGAGAATCAGAGGGAAGATATGTACTGTGCTTTTATAGGTAAGTAAGATTTGCATCACGATGACAAGAGAATTACTGTTTTCAAACCTTAAAACTGGCTTTGTAGACTCAGAGCCTGCCTATACTGCAATGTATTTTGATGTACTATTTAGTACTATTTAGTGTACTAAATCAGGGACTGATATCAGGGACTGTTTTGTCCCGTGTGCTACATGGATTCCTATTCCATTAAAACTGTATTATCTTCAATATTAGGCACAAAAGCCTGAGATGCACTATTCTTAGCGATGAGAGCACACTTCCACAGACACACCTAAGCCTGTGTAATACAGGGCAGCATCCACTTGATATTGTCAAAGGTATATGCCGACACTGAGCTCTGCAAAAAGCCGAAAGAACATTTCAGCATACATTGATGGGGTTACAGACAATCTTTTTTAAAAGAGATGTACAAGGGCTTTTAAAATTGAGGTGTCTAGTGTATCTGAAACAGCTAGCTCAGGCTTGAGCCCAACTCCGTTTTGTTACTTACACTAGCAACAGTTGATCTTTGTATAGACTTAGTCTTGCAGCTAAAGAAATGCCTTTCTCTGTGTTTAAACTAAAAGAATTTTGGCAGAATGCTTCCTGGGGGTCAATGCTCAAAGGGATTTCAGAATGCTTTGCCTTAAATTAGTTATCTTAACAACCAGCAGATTGACTTCATCTCATTCATGTGTATATGGCCTTGGGCCTCTGGCTGGGTGGAACCAGTAGACTAATTTCTTCCCATTCATAAGTATATGACTCCCAGGCTCAGGCTAGGTGAAACCAGAAGACCCTGGCCCCCTATGAATCATCTTGTATGTGAACATACCCAATCCCCTCAGAAATGACCACTCTGTAAACCATACCCCTTAGTCACACGTTTAAACTAACCAATCCAAATGGCCCACATTCGAGTTTCCTAACCAATCCCTGTAAAGCCCCCCATTACTTCGAGTTGTCCAACCTCCAACTTCTCTGATCTTGCAACTTCCATTAAGAATATTGTAGACTAAGTTCCTGTTCTAGCCCTATAACTATGCTTTTGTAACTGCCATTCTCTGGAGCCTGGGCTTTCACTTTGCGAGGTCTAATGTGTCCCTGGCTCAAGCTGTCTTCACTTTCAATAAATCTCTCTTGATTTTATTTATTTTTAAATAGAGTCTGTTGTTACTCTACAACAGAGGTAAAGAACCCATTTAAAACAATTTCTTTAGACTTGTTTGATCTCAGAATTGTCCAATAGTAAATGCATTCATTCATTCATACCAATTCCCAGGTCATAACTTGGGTAACTCTGATGCATCCCACAATCTGTGAATTGTCATTAATCTGCCCTCAGAAGTACACCAAAGCACTACAAAGACTCAAACTGGAATTAAATTGTCTTCAAGCTGCAGAGCAGACCAGAGTATGAGCTTGGAAATGCCCTGTTAATACAGTTTTAAATACTAGCCTCGACTAGAATTGCATATGGTGAGTTTTATTATCATTTATAACAAGATCTCCATGCTATTTAAAGGTAACTTTAATCCATGAATAAATACTTTTCTTCCCATATGAGTATATCATGCCATCACTTGTGGAGTACAAAACTCTGTCAACCAGAACATTGTAGCAGACAGGCTGCTCCCTTCCTACTCCCTTTTGTAAAACTACCACGGACTATGTCAAGTCGCAATCCCCTCTACCCATCAGATAATAAGCTGGCACATGTAGGAAAGACCAATGTCAAACAGGAGGGTAAGATAGTTTTGAAGCTATCACTTTCAGCTGCCATTTGATTTCATTTGCAGACATCAATCTCCTAGGAGGATTTCTTGGCAACTGTGAGTATGTTATCTCTTCAGCTTCAGTTCATCGGACAACAAAGTGATTCCTTTCACTCAGAGGGACATTTTCCATTAGAGTCAAATGGGTATGGAATGTTCGAGTGGAGGTGGAGGAGGAGGGACAATGTATTGTATGTGTAAAATGGAGTACACTTGAATGTGTATGTATGTGTGCGTATGTGAATCTATGTGTGAGTATGTGACTAAAGAATGGCCACTCGTATGAGTGAAAACAAGTAGAAAGCTGATGCAACATTGATTATTCCTAAAAAACTCCATCTGCAGTACTTGAAGACTGAAGGCAACTGCAATTACTCGGTCATAGCCTACTGAGTAACTATTCACAAACATACTCATGTAGATAATAAATGTTAGTCATCTTTTAATTCACCATGGTAATCTAAGAAGCAGAGAAAAGCCTAATACCTATCACTTATGCTTGAATTTACGGTGGAGTTTTTATATTTTCAAAAGGAAAGTTTCCTGGTGATCTAAAAACATGTACTTCTCCAAAAAAAAAAAGTAAGACCACAGGCAAGCTTCCCAATTCCTGAACTTTGCAGGAGCTGATGTCCAATGAGTAGACCCTAATCAAAGCATGAAGGATCAGGCTGTAGAAGCAAAGTGCCAAGATATAATGGGAAGGATCTTTTTCTGACAGAAGGCTGGCCCACTGAACATCTACAATTGTACAGTCTGAGAAGGCCTGACGTACTATATATCGGAAAGTTCCCCAGAAGGGAAAGTATAATTAGAAAAGGGACCAGCCCATACAGAACTATGAATAAAGACATTGATATAGGTAGAGGATAAGACCAAAGTGGTAGAATAAATGGATTAAAGCAAGGAGTCAGGAAAAAACCATGGGCTTTGGATAAGCAACACTGAGTTTCAAAAATACTTAGGAAAGATCAGAATGGCAAAGAAAGCAAATTATTTCTTGTGATGATCTTGAAAATTAGATGCCTTCTTGGGCTAGAAGCATACCACTCCTGTTCTTAAAGTGTTCTGTCCCTGACTACAGCTGTGTGTATCCTATTACTAACTGAAGAGAGACAAGAGATGTGGTAAATGTCCTTCTCTTGCTTCCTCCACTCAGAGCCTCCTTGTTTCTTGACCCTAGCTGGCAATACATCATCTGTTCTAATGAGGAAAAATACCTACCTAATTCCCTTTTCTCTCCCTCTACACTCACAGTTTCTAGGAGGGAACAAGATGCAATTAAACTTTTGGTTTTAAGCAGCTTGACTGCTGCTTTCAAGGCTATATGTAAAGCAGAAACAGACAGAGGTAAGGCAAGAAGTCAACTAAGTCCTTAATTAAGCAGAGTAGGTGATAACAGCAGTAAGCATTTGAAAACACTATTTTGTTTCTGTATTGCCAAGAAACTGCCTGTAAGATGTGGGCACTTTTGCTATTTTTTAAACATACCTTGAAAGAGGAGATGGAAAGGAAGTGGATGCCAACTGAGTTACCCATCGGATAGTATGGTATCCAAAAGAGGTGATAAAACTAATCAGACAAAAAGCAACATGAAAAGAAATGTTCTACTTTCAGTGTATGCCATATGTTGATTCTTTTGTTTGTCTCTATTTGTATTTGGGGATAATTCCCCATGGTGTCTTCCGGAAGATTTTAAGCTATGCTTTCAAAAATCTCATACATATTTATAAGATTAGCTTCAGAAATTTTACACTAGTAACTTGGCATCATTTTTTTGTTTTTGTTTTATTTTACTATTTTAGTTGTACTTTAGATGAAGGTTTACAGAACAGTTTCTCATTAAACAGTCAGTACACATATTGTTTTATGACATTGGTTAACAACCCCACAACATGTCAACACTCTCCCTTCTCGACCTTGAGGACCTTTTTTTTTTTGGTGAAAATATACATAGCCGAAGTTACACCATTTTGGAAGTTTCTACATGTACAATTCAGTGACATCGATTACATTCTTCAAGTTGTGCTGCTATTCTCACTATCCTTTTCCAAATTATTCCATCACCATTATCTTCAACTCACTGTCCCCTAGGCTTCCCATCAAACCTTTTGAGTTTCTATTGTCAATTTGATCTCACATAGATAATTGTTTTGTTTTTTGTTTTTTGTACCTTAAATGAAGGTTTGCAGAACAAAGTTTCTCATTAAACAGTTAGTACACATATTGTCCTATGACAATGGTTTACAACCCAATGACATGTCAACACAGTCCCTTCTTAACCTTGGGTTCCCTATTACCAGCTTTCCTGTCCCCTCCTGCCTTCTAGTCCTTGTGCCTGGACTGCTGTGCTTCATTAGTCCTGTTATGTTTTATGAGGCTGTCCAATCCCGGCTGAATGGTGAATTTAAGGAGGGGCCTCATCACTGGGCTAAAAGGGTGTCCGGGGGTCATACTCTTGGGGTTTCTCCAGTCTGTCAGGCCAGTAAATCTGGTCTTTTTTTGTGAGTCAGAATTCTGTTCTACATCCTTTTCTAGCTCTGTCCAGGACCCTCTATTGTGATCCCATTCAGAGCAGTCAGTGGTGGTAGCCGGGCACCATCTAGCTGTACTGGACTCAGTCTGGTGGAGGCCGTGGTAGCTGTGATCCATTAGTCCTTTAGACTAATCTTTTCCTTGTATCTTGTTCTTTTCATTCTCCCTTGCTCCTGAAGTGGTGAGACCAGTGGAGTATCTTAGATGGCTGCTCACAGGCTTTTAAGACCCCAGACACTATTCACCAGTAACTTGGCATCATTTTTATACTAAAGATAAAATATTATCAACTTCAAAATTTTAACAACTCTGGAAATGTCAACCTCTTACTAAGTTCTTTACTGATCCCTCAAGCAGACTCGATTGTGCCATCATTTAAAATTTAAAGTACTCTTTCCTTTCTTTATCATAGCAGTTATCACATTGTGTAGTAACTAAGCATTTATATGTCTGTCTCTCCTACTATAAGGGGAACATTTTAAAGTAAAGAATAGAACATGGCACTACAGACAGAAGCACCACACCATTCCTCCACAGCAAAGACCCAAAAAACTAAGTAAAACAGACAGACTTGAGTCCTGGAACCCTAAGTGTCAAATGAAGAGTAAAGGACTCAGACAAGCACCAAATGGAATAAGAAACTGACAGAGAAGAGAGAATGAGGAAAGATATGAGTGGAGGTCCCCTATTAGCTAACGCAGCACAGATTCACCATCTTGGACTCCTGTTGGAGACCAGTGGATAGGGACTATGCGAAAGCAGCTTCACGGAGCTCCCAGCAAGAGACAGAACACCCAGTAACCAGAGAGACACGCTTTCCCACCCCTCAGCCAGCGTCCCCCGGCTTGGCCTCCACCACTTCCTAGCTGTCTGTGATCACTTGGCTAGGAGGGGCCGGCTCCCTGCCACTTGTATTCGCCCTGCCCACACTGGCCGGCTCCTTGAGTGCCATTTCTTTGTTGCTGGTGTTGCTTTTTACAGCTTCCTTTGGTTTCTTCCCCACCTGTCATCTCCTCCTCCTCCTTTCTCTCAAACACCTGGCTCAGTGTGCCACCTTTGCTTCTTCTTGACAGGCTGTGAAGTGCCACTTAGCTGGGGAACTGTTTCCGTAGTCCACACCGTGATGCTGGTGGGATCCCTAGGGTCTTTTTTTGTTTGTTTGTTTTCTATTTCTTTTTGTGGCTTGGGAGCCCCTTGTAGCTGGGCTGTTCTGTGTGGCTTGGGAGCCACATCCCAATCTGTGCAGCCTCGCCAATGGAATCCTAGGAGACGTGGTTTTTTTTCTTTTTCTTCTTCCTTTTTGTCTTTCTTCATTTCTCAGCTTCTCATCTCTCTATACTTACCTTCTTTTCCTGTCTCCTGAATACCTAACACTGTGTGCCATCTCTGCCCCTTCTAGACAGGCTATACTGTGCAGGTTGAGAGCCACTTTCCTGGTCAGTGCAGCCAGGCCAGTGGGATCCCTGGGGGTCTTTCTTCTTACTTATTTATTTATTTATTTGTTTGTTTGTTTATTTATCTATTTTTTCTTTTCCCTTTTCCTTTCTTTTTTCTTTTCCTTTCTTTTCTCTTTTCCTCTTTTTCTTTTTGTTTTTCTTCATTTCTCAGTTTCTCATCTCTCTCTACTTTCCTTCCCTTCCTCTCTCCTGAATACCTGGTACTGTGTGCCATCTCTCGCCTTCCAGACCAGCTGAGCCCCAAGGCCTGGAAACCACTTCCCCCGTCACTGGCAGGATCCCTGGGAGAATTTCTTCTTTTTTTTAAATTTTTCTTTTTCTTTTTTCCTTTTTGATTTTCTCCACTTCTCAGTTTCTCATCTCTCCATCCCAACAGCAAGCTCCTTTAACACTTTTTTATTTGTTTGTATTTTGCCCCTGTTTCTCTCTCTTTTCTTTCTTCTTTCCAACACCCATCTTAGCTCCACATATCACAACCTCCTCCCTCACTCCTGCCTACCTGCACTGTGTGCTGAACATCACACCCCTGAGCAGCACAGGCTCGGTCTACTTGAACCTGCCCTGTGCTGACCTCGGGACTGCCCTGTTGGCCCCATACATGTCACAAACAACCCATCCCAGCCCCTCCTCTTCAACTTGAACTGCCTGCTGCACCATAACATAGTGACTGGCCCTGCCGTTTGGCAAGGAGATGAAAAGTATCACACCCACAAACGAGCAAATAACAAAGACTGCACAGCCTGCCTACTCAGACATAACCAAAAAAAAAATAAAATAAAGCAGGATGAAACAAACAAATCTACAACTGATAGATGAAGAAAATAACTACTTAATGTCCCAAAGACATCAGATAACATCAAAACATATAAAAAAAACAGGACAGGATGGTTCCAGTAGGTGTCCAAAATAAAACACCAGATGAGTTTCCAGTAGAAGAAAAAGCACTAGAACTACCTGATGGGGAACTCAAACCTCTAATATTCAGAGGTATCCAAGAGTTGAAGGAAAAAGCAGACAAAAATGAGGAAAAAATAAGAAAATTCATGGAAAATACAGACAAAAAAATGGAAGAATTCAGGAAAATACTACAGGAATAAAATGCCAAAATAAATTCACAACTAGAACTCATACAAAAACAACAACTAGAAATCCAAAAAATGAATGGCAAGATTTCAGAAACAGACAGTGTCATAGAAGGTCTGAGGAGCAGGTTGGAAACAATGGAAGACAGGATCAGCAAAACTGAATATAAACACTTGGATACAACTTTGAGGAAAATCAGACAAAAGGACAATTAAAAATGAAGAAGCCTTGAGAATGATGTGGGGTAAGATCAAAAAGAAAAATCTGTAAGTGATCAGAGTTTCATAACAGGGGGAGAAAATGGAAAACACGGAGAGGATTGTTGAAGAATTGTTGACAGAAAACTTCCCTAATATCATGAAAGATGAAAAGCTGACCATCCAAGAAGCTCAGCAAATCACAGATAGGATAGACCCCAAAAGAAAATGACCAAGACGTATCATAATCACACTTGCTAAAACCAAAGACAAAGAAAGAATCTTGATAGCAGATCAAGAAAAATGAAAAGGTACATACACAAGGGAAACAATAAGACTAAGCTCTGATTACTCAGCAGTAATGATACTAATGATATGATACTATATATAAAAGGCAGGAGGGGACAGAAAAGCTGGTAATATGGAACCCAAGGTTGAGAAGGGACTGTGTTGACATGTTGTGGGATTGTTAACCAATGTCATAAAGCAGTATGTGTACTGTTTAATGAGAAGCTAGTTTGTTCTGTAAACCTTCATCTGAAGTAAAATTAAAAAATTGAATTAAAGAAAAGATGAAAGTTACAAAAATTAAGAATTGTAGGGGAGAGCTTAGTTTAATTGTAATACCAGAAAAAAATCTGGGTTAAAACAAATAAATAAATAAATACATAAAGTAATGGATAATCTTACTTCTTCCTTATATTAATATCCCCATCACTAGCACAGTTATGTAACAGATAACAACCTCTTAATAAGTGTTTGTGGAATTAGTGAATGAGTGAATGAAAGAATGACACCCCTCTGAAATCTGCACTTATATATAGAAAGGCCTACTTGACCTTTTCTTTGGAGTATCCAGTAGATACTTCAAACTTAAAATATCCAAAAAGGAGTCTTAATTTCCATCCCCTCAAATCTTCTTATTACTTGCTTCTTATCTCAGGAAATGGCAACATTACACTAAGTTTATTTGGCCAAAAATGGGAAAGTCAACTGGACAGGACTGTTCCTTAACCCCTTAATCCAATCCAATGTCCTGTCTATGTCCAAAGCATAACACAAATTCATTCAGTTATCGCCATTTCTATCATTAGCATCCTTGTCAAATCACTACCATCTTTTACCTCATTTCCTCGTTTCCACTCTTGCCCAGTCTATTCTTCATGTAGTAGCCAGGCTGATCTTTTAAGAAACATAAATCAAATGTTGTCACTTCTCTGCTTGAGGCCCTCCAAGAGATTCTCATCTCACTAACACTAAAGCAACTTGATCTAAAATGCCTTATATGTAGATCATCTCTATTTCTCTTACTTCTATCCATTCTATTTCCATCTCTCTGCTCCGTCTCCATTTGCCTCATAGATCCTCAGATAACCAGTTGCCTTTGAGCTGATTCTGACTCATGGTCACCCTCTGTGTGTCAAAGTAGACTTGTGCTCCACAGGGCTTTTAGTGGCTGATTTTTCAGATGTAGATCACCCAGCTTTTCTTCTAAGGCACCTCTAGGTGGACTCGAATCACCAATCTTTTGGTTAGTAGCTGAGTAAGTTAACTGTTTACACCACCCAGGGACTCTGATCTGCAGATAAGCCCAGCTTATTCCACCATCTTTTTTCCTAGTTCTTCCCTTTGAATGAATTATTTGTCCCCTAAATGTGTTTGTGGCCAGTTCCATTGAGATTTCAACTTAAATTTCATCTCCTTATTAATACATTTCTCATCTTCCTATCTAAAACATTCTCCAGGATTTTCTTTTTCACATCTTCCAGCTTTATTTTTATCATGGTATTTACTGTCAGCTGGTATTTTCATATTTGTTTGCTTATGCTGGCATTTATTGTTCACTGCTAAACTTCCAGGACCTAGAAGAGTACCTGGCACATAAGCCTTCAATAAATGATGATTTGGAATGAATAATTTCATGAATTCATTAAGAAACTTAATTAATGACTGTATAAATGAGTTTGTGAATAAATATATGAAGTATTTTTAATTTATTGACATTTATACTATCTTAATTATATCAGCACTAATATGAAATATTTTGCATTACTAACCCATGAGCTATCTACCTTTATAAACTGTAGATGATTATATAACTTAATGAAATCTGAATAGAATCAACCTTATAAACTTAGGTGTATTTTTATTAAGAAAATTCCTAGTCATACTTTTCCCCTTCACTGCTATAATTCACGAGTAAGTAATAAAAGCTTCTTATTACAATTTGTTTTTTTTTTTTTTTTCATTCCCTTTTTATTCTATCCCTTATAAGTCTCTAGTTCTGGAGAAGCCTCCATTTTTTTTCCAGTTCTCTTCAGAAGTAAGACTATCAGATGGGCAATATTATACAGTAATTTGAATCTTCTCAGGTAATCTGAACAATCCTGTATTTATTGAATAAATTTATTTTCAACTTAAACCCTTCATCAAAAGAATACTTCAGACTCAGCTTTATTGATTAAGTCTACCAAATATTTGAGAAAAGAATGATACAGATTCTATCAAATTTTTCTAGAAAATTACAGAGAAGAGAAAACTTCTAACTTCTTTATGAGGTGAACATTATTCTGATGTTAAAGGCAGAGAAAGATACCTGCAATGAACAAGTTGAAAAATAAAATTAAGAAAGCAATTTCATTTACAATAGTATCAAAAAGAATCAAATACCTAGGGGTAAATTTAACCAGGGAGGTGAAAGACTTTGCACAATGAAAACTATAAAACATTATTGAAAGAAATAAGATTTAAATAAATGGAACAACATCATTTTCTCATGAATTGGAAGACTTAATATTTTTAAAATATCAATATTACCCAAAGTGGTCTACAGATTTAACACAATCCCTACCAAAATCCCAACAGTCTTCATTACAGATATGGAAAAGTTGATCCTGAAATTCATATGGAATTGTAGTGGGACCCAAATAGCCAAAGCAATCAAGAAAAAGTAGAACAAAGTAAGATGAATCACATTTCCTGATTTCAAAACATACTCTAAAGTTACAGTAATGGAAACAATGTGACACTGGCATAAGACACATAGACCAATGGAATAGAACTGACAGTGCAGAAATAAATCCATACATCTATGTCCAGTTGATTTTTGACAAGAGTGTCAAGTCCATTTTGGGGGAAAAAAATAGTCTCTTGAACAAATGGTACTGAGATAACCGAATCTCCACAAAAATAAAAATAAAGCTGCACCCATACCTCACATCATATATGAAAATTAACTCAAAATGAATTAATAATCTAAATAGAAGAACTAAACCGTAAAACTCTTAGAAGAAAACGTAGAGGTAGAGCTCCAAAACCTTGTTTTTAACAATGGATTCTTAAAATATGACTCCAAAGAATGAACAACAAAGAAAAAGTAGATAAATTAGACTTCATCAAAATTAAATACTTTTGTAAATCTAAGAACTTTTTCAAGAAAGTGAAGAGACAATCTACGTCATGGAAGTAAAATTTGGAGAACCATATCTCTGATAAGAGTTTAATATCCAGCATACATAAAGAACTTACATAACTCAACAACAAAAAGATAACTCAATTAAAAAATAAAGGACTTAAATAGACATTTCTCCAAAGAAGAGATACGAAAGGCCAACAAGCATACAAAAAATGCTCCACATCATTAGTCGTTAAGGAAATGCAAACCAAAACCAAAATGAGATACCACTCCACATCCACTAGAATGGCTTTTGTCAGAAAAAATGAAAATAACAAGTGTTGGTGAGAATGTGGAGAAATTGGAACCCACGTGTGTTGACGGTGGGAATGTAAAATGTGCAGTTGATGTGGAAAACAGTTTGGAGGTGCCTCAAAAAGTTAAACATACCATATAACCCAGCAATTCCACTCCTAAGTATATACCCATAAGAATTGAAAGCAGCAACTTAAAACAGACATATGTACACCAATGTTCATTGCAGCATGATTCTCAATAGCCAAAAGGTGGAAACAATCTAAGTACCCATCAACAGATGAATGGGTAAATAAAATGTTGCATATACATACAGTGGAGTATTATTCAGCTATAAAGAGGAATGATGTTCTGATATATGTTATGAACTGGATGAACCTTAAATGCATTATGCTAAGTGAAATAAGTCAGATACAAAAGTACAAATATTGTATAATCTCACTTACATTAAATATCTAGAATAGGCAAATGCATAGACTTAGAAGTTTTTTAGTGGTTACCAGGGACTTGGGAGCTAGGGGAAAGGGAAGTTATTGCTTAAGGGGTAGTAAGTTTCTGTTTAGGGTAATAAAAATCTTTTGGAAATTCATAGTGGGGATGATTGTACAACATAGTGAATGTAATTAATGACAGTGAATTATACACTTAAAAATGGTTAACACGGCAAACTTTTTGTTATATATGTTTTACCAGAATAAACGTTTTTAAAAAAAATTTAAAAAAACTTCTTGAAAAAAAAAAAACCAAAGACATTAATCAAGAACTACAAACTAGTATCTTTTGTGAACAAAAATTCTTTTTTAAAAATTTTATTGATGTACTTTAAGTGAAAGTTTACAATTCAAGTTAGTCTCTTATACAAAAATTTACACATACATTGTTATATGACCCTAATTGCTCTCGCTATACTGTGAAAGCACACTCCTCCTTTCCACCCTTGATTTTCCGTGTCCATTCAACCGGCTCCTGACCCTCTTTGCCTTCTCATAACACCTCTGGACAGGAGCTGCCCATTTAGTCTCATGAATCTACTTGAGCCAGGAAGTATCATTTTATGTCCCATAGTCCAGTCTAATCTTTGTCTGAAAAGTTGGCCTTGGGAATGGTTTTAGTTCTGGGCTGACAGAGACTACGGGGGCCACACTTTCTGGGGTTCCTCCAATCGCAGTCAGACCATTAAGTCTGGTCTTTTTACTAGAATTCGAGTTCTGCACCCTACTTTTCTCTTGCTCCATCAGGGACTTTCTGTTGTGTTCCCTGTCAGGGTTGTCATTGGTGGTAGCCCAGCACCATCTAATTCTTCTGGTCTTTTGCTGATGCAGTCTCTGGTTTATGTGGCCTTTTGTGTCTCTTAGGCTAATACTTTTCTTGTGTTTTTGGTGTTCTTCATTCTCCTTTATTCCAGATGGGTTGGGACAAATTGGTGCATCTTAGATGGCCACTCACTAGCTTCTAAGACCCCAAAAGCCACTCACCAAAGTAGGATGCAGAACATTTTCTTAATAAGCTTTGTTATGTCAATTGACTGGGATGTCCCCTAAAATCATGGTCCATAGACCTCCGCCCCAGCTACTCTGTCCCTCAAAGTGTTTGACTGTATTCAGGAAACTTCTTAGCTTTGGTTTGGTCCAGTTGTGCTGACTTCCCCTGTAGTGTGTGCTATTGTTTCTTTCACTTAAGATAATTCTTGTCTACTATCTAGTTAGTGAATAACCATCTCCCTCCCTCCCCACACTCATAACCATCACAGAATGTTTTCTTCTGTGTTTAAACCTTTTCCTGAGTTCTTATAATAGTGGTCTTATACAATATTTGTCCTTTTGCAATTGACTAAATAAGCCCAGCATAATACCTCCAGATTCCTCCATGTTATGAGATGTTTCATAGATTCATTGTTGTTCTTTATCATTGTGTAGTATTCCATTGTGTGAATATACCATACTTTGTTTATCTTTTCGTCTGTTGATGGGCACCTAGGTTGTTTCCATCTTTTTGCTATCGTGAACAGTGCTGCAATAAACATGAGTGTGCATATATCTATTTGTATGATGCCTCTTACTTCTCTAGAATATATTCCAAGGAGAGGGATTGCTGGATTGTATGGTTCTTCTATTTCTATCTTTTAAAGAAGTGCCAAATCGAGTTCCAAAGTGGTTGTACCATTTTACATTCCCACCAGCAGTGTATAAGTTTTCCAGCCTCTCCGCAACCTCTCTTACATTGATTATTTTGTGTTTTTTGGATTAATGCTAGCCTTGTTGGGGTGAAGTGGTATCTCATTGTAGTTTTGATTTGCATTTCTCTAATGGCTAATGATCATGAGCATTTCTTCATATGTCTTTTAGCCACCTGAATATCTTCTTTGGTGAAGTGCCTGTTCATATCCATTATCCATGTTTTAATTGTGTTATTTTCCTTTTTCTTGTTGAGGTTTTGCAGTATCTCGTAGATTTTAGAGATTAGACACTGATCGGATTTGTCATAGCCAAAAATTTTTTTCCAGTCTATAGGTTGTCTTTTTACTGTTTCGGTGAAGTCTTTTGATGAGCATAAGTGTTTGATTTTTAGGAGCTGCCGGTTGTCTAGTTTCTCTTCTGGTGTTCGTGCATTGTTACTTATGGTTTCTATTCTTTTTATGCCATGTATCAGGGCTTCTAGCATTGTCCCTATTTTTTCTCCCATGATTTTTATTGTTTTATGTTTTATATTTAGGGCTTTGATCCATTTGATCCATTTTGTTAGTTTTTGTGCATGGTGTGAGGTATGGGTCTTGTTTCAGTTTTTTGCAGATGTATATCTAGTTATGCCAGCACCATTTGTTAAGGAGACTATCTTTTCCTCAATTAGCAGACGTTGGGCCTTTGTCAAGTATTAGCTGCTCATAGGTGGATGAATTTATGTCCAGATTCTCAATTCTGTTCCATTGGTCTATGTACCTCTTGTGCCAGTACCAGGCTGTTTTGACTATGGTGGAGGTATAATAGGTTCTAAAAACAGGTAGTGTGAGGCCTCCCACTTTGTTCTTCTTGAGTAATGCTTTGCTTATCGAGGGCCTCTTCCCTTTCCAAATGAAGTTGGTGATTTGTTTCTCCATTAAAAAATTCCTTTGGAATTTGGATCGGGATTTCATGGTATCTGTAGATCGCTTTGGGTAGAATCGACATTTTCACAATGTTGAGTCTTCCTATCCATGAGCAAGTTATGTTTTTCCACTTATGCAGGTTTCTTTTGGTTTATTGGAGCAGTGCCTTATAGTTTTCACTGTATAGGTCTTTTATGTCTCTGGTTAGATTTATTCCTAAGTATTTTATCTTCTTGGGGGCTGTAAATGTTACTGACTTGGTGATTTCCTCTTTGAAGTTCTCTTTGTTGGTGTAGAGGAATCCAACTGATTTTTGTATGTTATCTTGTATCCTAATACTTTGCTGAAATCTTTTATTAGTTCCAGTAGTTTTCTTGTGGATTCTTTGGGGTTTTCTGTGTATAAGATCATATCATCTACAAATAGAGATACTTTTACTTCTGAACAAAAATTCTTAACAAAATGTTAGCAACTTGAATCCAGCAATATTAAAAGGATAATACAGCATTACCAAGTGGGGGTTTATCTCAAGAATGCAAAGTTAATGTTTGAAAATCAATCAATGTAATTCACTATATTAACTCAAAAAGAAAAAGATCATCTCAGATGCAGAAAAGCATTTAGCAAAATCTAATATCTATTCTTTATGAAAACTAGAAATAGAAACTTTCTTAACCTAATAAAAGTGATCTATAATAACCTATGTCTAATGTCATTCTCGATTGTGGAAGACTGAGCTAACTTCCTAAGATAGGAACAAAGCAAGAAGGCCCACTGTCACCACTTTATTCGACATTTTGTTGGAGGTTCTACATCGTACAATTAGGGAAGAAAAAGAAATAAAAGCAACTAGAGCAGAAAGAAAGAAATAAAACACTCCTTATTAAGTAAACAGGAGCCCTGGTGGCTCAGTGGTTAAGAGCTTGGCTGCTAATCAAAAGGTCAGCTGTTCAAATCCACCAATTGCTTCTTGGAAACCCTATAGGGCAGTTCTACTCTGTCCTATAGGGTCACTATGAGTCAGAATCAACTCGATGGCAATGGGTTTGGTTTTTGATTTATTAGTAAATAACATGATTATCAATGTAGAAATTCCTCTGGAATCTACTAAGAAACTATTAGAACTAAAAAGTGAACTTACCAATTTTATAAGATCAATACACAAAAGTAAATTACATTTCTATATACTTGCAAAAAAATGATCAGAAATTGAAATTTTAAAAAATATCATTTACAATAGCATCAAAAAGTATGACATAGTTAAGGATTATCTGACAAAAGGTATACAATACCTGTCCATTGACAATTTCAAAACATTGCTGAGAGAAATTTAAAAAAGAAAACTAAATAAGTGGACAGATATATTCATTGATTGGAAGTCTCAATAATATTAAAATGTCAAATCTCCCCAAACTGATCTATATATACAATATAATCCCAATTTCAGCTTTTTTGTATAAATTGACACATTGATCCTAAAATTAATAGGGAAATGCAAAGAAATTAGAAAAGTTAAAACAACTTTGAAAATGAAGAAGAAAATCAGAAGACTTACACTACCTGATTTCAAGACTTATTACAGAGCTTCAGTAATCAAGGCAATGTGGTATTAGTGTGAAGACAGTAAATCAATGAAACAAGATAGTGTCCAGAAATAGATCCACATAGTCATTTTGATTTCAACAAAAGAAAGAAGGTGATTTGGTGGAGAAAGAGTTGATTTTTTCAATAGATGATGATGGAACAATTTAGTTTCCATATGAAAAATAAATAAAATGTGATCCATACCTCATACCGTATATAAAACTTAACTCAAAATGGACCACAGATCTAAATGTGAAACTGAAAACTAAAACCTTGGGAAGAAAATATAGAAGAAAGTCTGTGATTTTGGGGTTAGGCAAGCGAGAGCAAAAACATATCAGCTTTCATGGTCCATACTTTTTAGTGGGAATGTTCAAGGAGTTAATAAGTTTTTCCCTA
This sequence comes from Dugong dugon, assembly GCA_030035585.1. Lineage (NCBI taxonomy): Eukaryota > Metazoa > Chordata > Mammalia > Sirenia > Dugongidae > Dugong > Dugong dugon. The sequence goes on from CM057465.1 coordinate 53,105,912, forward strand.
AAGGAATAAATTTACAGATTTTAATGGCCCACAGAGATAGATCACTAGAAATATCTGGGTATAGCACGCATAAAAACTCTGTTGTAAGTTGATTGATAAGATTTATAGTATGTTTAATAGATTGTTACCATCATTGGGCTAATATCAGTTGAGCATATATTAAATAAGGGAAAGAAATACAGAACTGATTTAGTGAATAGAATAAAGTCCATTGTTTTCCACTGGATTATACCTAGATTGTTTCATTTACTTGGCTCTTTGCATTTTCTAGAAATCCCTTTCTATTTCTCAAGCTATACCCATGGCAAGTCTCTCTTGGTTTACAGCTTCTCCCAATGAATAGCCTTTAATCAGGACTAGCCTCTGACTCTTCAATCATGGCTGTATTTAACCCAAGGCCTTGTTTTGTGTGTGTGTGTTTCAGTCTAAATTATTAGGTACATATAGGTTTATGATAGTTTATTTTCAGGCTCTATCGATCCTTTCATCATTTCATTTTTACTTTACCCTTTATTTTATCTGTTCTTAAATTACTCTCTAAGCTTTCTTTTGGTTCATATTTGCATTTTTGACCTTTTTGTACTCATTTTTTTAAATACAAAGTACATTTATTTCAAACATCAGAACTGTAGCCTAATGAAATCTTTTTTTTTAATTTTAGAATATTTTATCTTTTTTTCTTTTCTAATAATAATTTAGGTGAAAGTTTACACAGCAAATTAGCAAATTTTTATACAAATTGTTTCTTGCCATTGGTTACAATTTTTACAATGTGCCAGCATTCTCATTATTTCCTTTCTGTTTGTTCTGTTTCCATTGATCTAGCTTCCCTTCCCCTCCTTGACTTCTTATCTTTCCTTTTGGGTAAATGTTGACCGTTTAGTCTCACATAGTTGTTTAAGAGAGCACGTTACTCACCAGCTTGTTTATTTTGTAAGACAAACTATTATTTGCATGAAAGCTGACCTTCAGAAATAGCTTCAATTCCAAGTTCAAAGTTTACCTTAGGGCCATAGTCCCTGGGGTTCCTCTAGTCTCTATAGGTCCAATAAGTCTGGCCCTCTTTAGGGACTTGACTTTTGTTCTATATTTGTCTCCCATTCTATCCAGGACCTTCTATTGTGTCAAAATGGTCACCAGTGGTAGCCAGGCACCATCTAGTTCTTCTGGTCTCAAGTTAGAAGAGGCTGTGGTGCATATGGGCTATTAGTCCCATGGGCTAGTTTCTTCTTTAAGACTTTGATTTCCTTCATTCTCTTTTGCTCCATATAAGTAGAGAACAATAGTTGTATCTTAGAAGGCTGCATGCAAGCTTTTAAGACTCTAGGTGCTACTCACCAAATTAAGATGTAGAACAATATCTTTGTGCACTATGTCAATTGACTAAGCTGTCCCCCAAGACTATGATCCTGAGCCTTTTAACCCAGAAAACCTATCCCATGATTTGTTTGGTTGTGTCTGTGACTGTGCCCCCTACATTGTTTGTTATGTATGTGGATATATATGTAGCACACACAAATGTGTATATACATATGCCTACAGATACACTTATACACACATGTGCATTTACTCATATTCTCCTTTCTATTCACATATATGCATACATATCTGCCTACATAACCACACACATATTTTTGTTTGCTTTTACTGTTGCTGTAAAGTTACATATGCTATAGCATTTACCAAAATTGTCCCTTTTTCTCATTTTCTCATGCACTTCTTAGTGTCTTTATTTACCTTGGTCAAGTTGTGCTGACTTCACTCATATTTAATCTTGCCTCTCTATCACCAAAAGTAACAAGTGTCTACTATCCAGAAAGTGATTCTCCCTTCCTCCTCATCCCATCTTTGGTAACCATCAAATAATTCTGTTTTCTGTATGTATATCTATTCTTGACTTCTTATAATAATGGCGCCATACAATATTTGTCTTTTTGTAATTGACTTATTTTGTTCATCATAATGTCGTCCAGATTTATCCATATTATGTTTCATGGACATCTCATTATTCTTTACACTTTCATAGTAGTTCATTGTATGTATGTACCACAATATGTTTATCCATTCATCAGTCATTGGGCACCTAGGCAATTTCCATCTTTTTGCTATTGTGAATAATGCTACAATGAACTTAAGTGTGCATATGTCTATTTGTGTCACTGCTCTTATATCTTTAAGATATATACCTATGATTGAGATTGCTGGATCTTAAGTATTTCTATCTCTAGAATTTTGAGGAAGTGCAATACTATTTTCCATAGTGGTTGTACCATTTTAAAATCCCACAAGTAACGTATTATACTCTACTCCCCCCATAACCTTGCCAGCATTTGTTGTTTTCTGTTTTTTTATCATTGCCATTTTTGCAGGGGTAAGTTGGTATCCCATTGTAGTTTTGATTTGATTTGCATCTCTCTAGTGGCTAATGATCATGAACATCTTTTCGTGTATTTGTTGTATGCCTGAATGTCCTCTTTGGTGAAGTGTCTGTTCATGTCCTTTGCCCATTTTTTATTGGATTGTTTGTCTTTTTGTTGTTGAATTGTTGAAGTTTTCTATATATTTTAGAGATTAGACCTTATCAGAAATATTTTATTTATGTAGTGAATTACATTGATTTTCTAATGATGAACCATCCGTTCATCTCTGCTATAAATCCTACATGATCATAATGTATTATTTTTTTTAATATGCTGTTAAATTCTGTTGGCTAGAATTTTTCTGAGAATTTTTGCATCTATATTCATGAGGGATTTTTGTCTGTAATTTTATCTTTCTGATGTCTTTGCCCAGCTTTGGTATCAGGGTTATGCTGGGTTCATAGAATGAATTAGATAGTATTCCTTCCTTTTCTATGTTTTGGAATAGTTTGAGTAGAATTGGTGCCAACTCTTCTCTGAATGTGTGGTAGAATTCTCCAGTTAAGCCATCTGGGCCAGGGCTTTTTGTTTTTGGGAGTTTTTTTTTTTTATGACCTCTTCAAATTCTTCTTTTGTTATGGGTCTGTTCAAATTTTTACATCTATTTGTGTTAGTATAGTAGATATTGTGTTTCTAGAAATCTGTCCATTTCTTCTAGGTTTTCAAATTTGTTGGAGTACAATTTTTCATCATATCGTGTTTTGATCCTTTTTATCTCAGTTGGTTCTGTTGTAACGTTACCCATCTCATTTCATATTTTGGTTATTTGCATCTTTTCATTTTTTTCCTTTGTCAATTTTATTGATCCTCTCAAAGATACAACTTCTAGTCTTGTTCATTCTTTCTGTTGTTTCTCTATTTTCTATTTCATTTATTTCTGCTCTGGTCTCTATTTTTTCCTATCTTCTGGTGACTGTGGACTTGTTCTGCTGTTCTTTTTCTATTTGTTTGAGTTTTCAGGTTAAGCTATTGATTTTTGCCCTTTTTTTTTTTTTTTTTTTTGATGTGTGCTTTTGTTGCTATAAATTCCCCTCTGAGCACTGCTTTTGCTGTGTCCCGAAGGTTTTGGTATGCTGTGTTTTCATTCTCATTTTATTCTAGGAATTTTTTAATTTAGTTTTTAATTTATTTTATTATCCAGTAGTTTTTAAGTAAGGTGTTATTCAGTTTCATATACTTAATTTTTTCTTTTTCTTTCTGTCATTGATTTCTAGTTTTATAGTCTTATGATCCAAGAAGATGCTTTGTATTATTTTGATGCTTTTGAATTTATTGAGGCTTGATTTGTGGTCTAAAGTATGGTCTATTCTGGAAAATGATCCATGTGCCTTGGAGAAGAATGTGTACTGTGCTGCTGTTGGGTGGTGTGTTCCATATACATTTATGAGGTCAAGCTGGATGATTGTGTTATTTAGAGCTTCTGTATCTTTGTTGAGTTTCTCTCTAGTTGTTCTATCCATCATTGATAGTGGTGTGTTAAAATATACTATTATTGTAGAATTGTCTATTTCCCTTTTCAATTCTGTTAGAGTTTGTTTTATGTATTTTGGAGTTCTGTCACTGGGTGCATAAATATTTACTAGGATTATATCCTCTTGGTGGATTGACCCTTTAATCATAATATAATGCCCTTCCTTGTCTTTTATAATGGATTTTGACTTAAAGTCTATTTTATCTGAGATTATTATTGCCACTCATGCTGTCTTTTGGTTACTGTTTGCTTGATATTTTTTTCCAGCCTTTGATTTATAACCTATTTATGTGTTTGTATCTAAGGTGTGTCTCTTGTAGGCAACATATTGATGGGTCATTTTTTTTATCTATTCTGCCATTCTCTGTCTCTTGACAGGTCCATTTAAGCCATTTACATTCAGCATGATTATCGATAGGTATGAATTCACTGCTGCCATTTTTTTGTGCTTTTTTGTTTTCTTTTGTTTGTGGTGTTAACAGTTTCTTTGTTCCACTTAATTTTCTGTGCTGAGTTCTTCTTGTTTATGGAGTTTCTTTTCATTTCTTTGTTGTCATTCATTTTGTGTTTGGTGGGTCTTTTTGATTTTCTGCTATATTTGGTGAGTAGATTTATTAATTTTCTTTGTGGTTACTCTGAAATTTACCTTTACCTCCTAAATTTAAAACAGTCTGTTATATCTTGATATCACCTTGATTTCCTCTTCATATGGAAGTTCTATAACTGCCCTATTTATTCCCCCTTTCTGTTTTAAAGTTGTTGTTGTTTACAGATTGACATCTCTGATTTCCTGTTTTCAGTTTTGTGTTTGTGTTTTACTTTTGAGAATTCTTTATCTGGATTGGTATCTGGGTGATGCTGTCATGTGTCTTAATCTATGGTTGTTGTCTGATGTGGTTGTTTCTCTGTCCGAAGGACTCTCTTTAATATTTCTTGTAAGATTGGTCTGATTTTCACAAATTCCCTTAATTTCTGTTTATCTGGGAATGTCCTAGTTTTGCAATTTTGCTGGGTGTATTATTCTTGGTTGGCAAGTCTTTTCTTTCAGGATTTTATACATGTCATCTCATTGCCTTCTTACTTGCATAGTTTCTGCCGAAAAATCAGAGCTCAGTCTTATTGGTGCCCCTTTGTAGGTAATATTTCATTTTTCACATGCTGCTCTCAGAATTCTTTGTCTTTGAATTTTGAATGTTTGATGATAATATGTCTTGGTGACTGTCTTTTGGGGTCTATCCTGCATGGGGTTCATTGAGCTTCTTGAATGGAAACCTTCTCGTCTTTATGATATTAGGGAAGTTTTCTGCCAATTAATCCTCCAAAATTCTCTCTATACTTTTTTTTCCCTCCTCCTCGTTTGGAATTCCAATTATGTGTAAACCATTTCTTTTGATAGTGTCCCACATAATTCCTAGGCTTTCTTCACTTTTCTTCATTCTTTTTCCTCATTGTTTTATTAAAAAAATTAGTATGAAGGAATTTGTCCTCTATTTCACTGATTCTTTCTTCCATTGATTCAATTCTATGTCCTTCCACTGAGTTATCTATTTCTGATGTTTTATTGTTAATCTTCTTGACTTCTAGCTGTTGTTTATGCATGGTTTGTAATTATTTATTTTGTCATTTTCTTCTTGTTTTGTTTTCCTGAATTCTAGGGTTTTGTATGTCTTTTCCTTGATCTTTTTGAGGATCTTATATAGAAGTCTTTTGAATTCCTTATCACATAGTTCTACTACCATTTATTTCTCAGAAATGTTTTCTGCCCCTTTATTTTGTTCACTTGTTTGAGCCATCTTATCCTGCTTCTTCATGTGATTTGTTATTGTCTGCTGTCTCTGGGGCAATAAAGTATTAATTTATGTATATGTTTATTAATTGTATGTTTGTTTTGTGCTGATTTGTTTTGTTTGTATGTATCTGGAGCTTTGTTTCTTCTCTTTCTCTTTAGACTGTCTTTCTTCCTTTGTATTATTTTAATTGTTATTGTTTTGTAGTTCTGGTCTATGCATGACTTTGGTGGTGTCTGTTGGCTGGGTGTGATTTCCTCTCACTAGTAGGTATGGTCTGTCACAGCCATGTGTGAGTCCTCTGTGGTTAGGCTCATATAATCTTCCCTTACCAAATTGAGTGGAGGTGAGAGAGTAGATTATTTTCCTGATATTGAGTGACAAGTGTTGGGTGATAAGTGTCCCTCCACAGCACTTGTGGGACCATGAGTCCCTCCGGGTTGGTGCTAGCAGTTAGTATGGAGGTCAGGAAAGGAAGTTTCCATATCCACTGTGCCAGAGTGCTACCCAAATGGATGAGGTAGGCCCACTCTGCATGCATGAATTTTTATCTCAGTAGGTGGTGAGGTATCAAGGGGTTTCAGTGCAAGTGCAGATTGCCTGCAGGAATGGTTTGGGTGTGGGATATGTGACATTGCAGTCTGGTGGACGTTGGATGAGGGCACTAGGATCTCCTGTTCATCATTTGACAGAGGTTTAGATGGTGCCTGCCAGGATGTGACTAGTGTTGTTGGTGTGGTGATGTGTCTGTCTGACCAGTCATCAGGTTGTGGGCAGTAAGCATTCTCTCTGGTCATTGCATTGGGCACTCTCTGTGTGAACCACCAGTTGCTGGGTGGTTGGGGCAAGAGTGCAAAAGTCACCTGTCACCAGGTGGGTGGCATGGGAACTCACAGTGACAATTGCTGGGCAAGTGGGGCATTGGAGACAGGGGAGGAGTGTCTCACACCTCCAGTTGCTGGTTGTTGGTGGAGTGCATTTCAAAGATCACCAGGTGGGTGGGGTGGCAAAGGGATGGGTGGAGGTGGGCACAAGATGCCAGTTGCAAGTCTAACGGTGTGGAAGTGTCCACCGCAGATGACTGGGCTGGTGGGTTAGTGGGGGCTCACTGCTGGTCACCAGGAGGGCAGGGAGAGATGAGGAGAGGAATGTGTTCCCACAGTCTCTGGTATGGGTGCCAGGGCACTTCCCACAGAGTGCAGACGACAATCAGGACCCAGCCCTGACCAAATATGAGAAGGGTAGGGCTTGCCAGAGTCTGATCAGGTGGGGGATCTGTAGCCACCACTCCAAAGATCCTCCACTTCACAAGCACCAACCTCCCAAATGATCAGGGACCACTGCTGGTGAGTAATTCTGTCCCTATTTTCTGTCTCCCTCCTTGCTCTATGGTCACCTGGATCATTAGGGCTCTCTCCCACCTTCCTGCTCTTTCCCTCCTTAGCTCCAGTTCATGTTTTGCTTACATTGTTTGGCTCTTGGTTTGCCTACATCATATTTCTGTCTCCTATTGGGGATTCTGTGAAGTCCCTTCCTGTACTTCTCACCAAGGAACGCTGCTCACTTTGTCTCAAGATAGCCACGCTGTGCTGGGCCAGCTGGCAGGGTGCCTACAGCCTATAAGTCTTCTCATTCATTGTTTTCATTGAATTTCTCCTTCCCTTTGATGTTCTAACTCTTCATCCTTCTGTTTTCTGTTCTGGGTTCCCAGATTGTCATATGTATCTGTTTCATTTGATTTCTCAGTTCTTTGCTGTAGGGCAATGACATAGTGTGCGTGCTAAGCCTCCACCTTGGGCCATCTCTCCCTTTTTGTACTCTTGTCAACATCATAGATATTATGACTTATCACCCACTTCAGGACAGAAGCATTTATTTTCCCAGCTACCAGGAGTGTCATCTGCCCATGGGAACTCATAGCTAAGTCCCTTGCAATCATTGTCTTGGCCAAAGGGAGCTGCCTCACCAAAGGTTACCCATCCCAGTGGTAAGCTGTCATATAACGACTTCTTGATGCAGGGGTACAAGGCTCTGCCTCCCTGCCTGAATTTAGGACATCTCTGAAGGGCTATCCTATTCCTGTATTGTCCTCTATTGCACCACATGTCAACTTTTCTTTCTGCACAATTCAGCTTTCTAATTCCCTTACAGCTTTTTTCCTGCTTTTGAGAACATGCCCCAATAAGCCAGCTGCATGTAAATCGCTTTCTTAAAATCTATTGTCCAGAGAACTTTACCAAACAGTTGGGACCAAGAGTGGTCCTAGAAACAGAAACTAAAATGAAATTTGAAATCTGAGTCACTTGCTTGAAGGCTGGTTATGTCCTGGAGAAATGATGGAGGTGCAATTTAAACACTTTCAATGATGATAAACTTGGATGGAATAATGGTGGAAGAGAATGCCTTGGTGGGGACAATGTCTTAGACATTTGAGAGGTTTGATGGAAGTTGTAATTATAAAAATTATGAATTGAATAGCTGTTGATAAAGGCTATTAATACATTGGAGAAAATTGGTGAAAACTTAGGTGCTTAATCATCCCTCTTGGGAAGTATGGTCTCTTATCCCTGTCATCTCCAGCTAAAAAGGTGGGATTGAGACCCATAACTTAATTATAATGATAGCACAAAACCCGATAAGTTTTAATTCTCAAATTCAGAAAGTTTTTACTAGAAGGTCAGGGACCACAACTGGAAAAAAGTGAGATTCTAAGATGTATGATTTCTGTGAACCCTCCAGGGTTGCAATAGTATTCCACTCTTCCCTGTTAAAGACTTGAAGACACTAGAGAGGACACTGTCTTTTAAGATAGGATGTGTTTCCCTCAAGATAAACCCTCACTTCTTCTCCAGACCACTAGAGAAATTACTAGGTTAAGCTACAATATAACCAAACTAGGTAACTGATGGGCCTACTAATGGAAGACCAGTTGTGAAGTGCCTACAGGAACTAGCCAAGATGTACTGGTAGTACAAGGATAATATGAATGGGAATGGATCCTGAATCTGCTGGATCAAGGAGTATATAACATTAAGCTCAATAAGATAGAGTTTATCATTATGGGGTAAATCTCGCTTTATGTATCAATTAGCATACTGGCAAGGACTCTTGAAAGTTTGGAGAAAGTAATAGCTCACACTAAGTGAAACAGAAATGCTAGAACTGCAGTGATAGTGAAAGAAGAGATCAAAAGGCTCAGAGAATTGGGCACGTTGAAAAAGATATACTGCATTTGTTCAGTGTGCTGGCTTTAAAACATGACCTCAATTTTTTGAGACTTCTTCTATCAAGATGTAGTGTCTATACTTCCTCCCTTTGAATTTGGGCTTTAAGACTACTTGAGCTATAGATGACAAGAGAAGTAATCTTGTGCTAATTTCCAGGCCCAGGCTTTAATGAACAGGCAGTTTCTATTTCTTGTCTCTTGGGAATCTCTTGCAATCCCAGACACCAGGCTTTAAGGAAGCCCACACCATCCCATGAAAAAAAATTAATGGAACTTACAGCTAGCACCAACTTGCCAGCCTTGTGAGTGAGCCATCTTGGAAGTGGATCCTTCAGTCCCAGATGAAACGCTTCAGCTGATGCTATATAGATCAGAGTTGAGTTTCTCTGCCAATCTCTACCCAAATAACATGGCTTGAGCTAGAAAATTTATTTTGTTGTTGTTTTTTTAAATACTTAAGTTGTGGGATGACTTATTGGGCATCAATAGATAATGGGAACAGCCAGGAAAACTACCATCAAACAATGCTTTATAGGAAGTTCCAAAGACACTTGATTCTCCAAAGCCTGAAGGGATGTACCACTGAGAGGGGCACCAACATCACTCAGAAGTGCCATCTGGTGATGGAAGAGGCAGTTGCAGAACTGATGTCAGTGGCAGATGATAAGATTGCAAAATAATAGAAGCCAGCTGGTAGTATTTAACTGTCAAAAGTCAGCTGACTGCAATTATAAGAAGAAGCAAGATTGAAATGGTAGCCAGGAGATGGAGGATATTGATGACTTGCAGAGATCTGTGGAGATGGTTATATCAAACAGCATCCCTATAGGCAAGATACATGGGCAACCAAAAAGGGTTCTTGCTCAACCTATATGATCAAAATTAATCAATGGGCATGATCAGGAAGCTGAGAGTAACCACTCCAATAAAAGTCTTCAACTCTTTCTACTTTCTAGATCTTGATCCAGTTTTTAGGTACCAAATCCAATGACTGAAGGAGAGACTAAGTCCTCAGGAGGAAGGACTCTTCCACACCACCACAAGTGTCTATAATTATTTTCTCAGTCCTTCCCCAAAGGAAACTATGGTCATTGATGCAGGTAACTATACCCTTGGAAAAGGAGAATACCCAGAATATTTAGACATTTGAAAGTCAGTTGGACACAAGATCTGAGTTGGTACTGATTCTTGGGACCTTGAAACATTATCATGATGTCTCTATTATAAAAAGGATATATGAGTGTTAACTAAATAACAGATCCTGGCCCAGGTCCAGCTCACAGTAGGTCCACTGAATCCATGGATTTACCAATGATCATTTTTCCAGCCACTGAATGAATAATTGGAATGGATGTACTCGCTAGTTGTCAGAATTGCCACATTGTTTCCTTAGTCTGTGTGGAAGAGCAGGGAAGGTCAAGACAAGTATTCTGAAAATTCCTCCTTCCCCAACTAACCAAGATAGTAAGTCCAAAATAACATTACATCTTAGAGAATGGCAGAGATTACTGCAGCCTTAAAGAACTAATGGATACCAGGGTATCAGTCCTCAGCATATCCTCATTTAATTCAATAGTCTGGTCTCCACAAAAAAAACAGACAGATCCTGGTGGATGTCAATAGACTACCTCAAACTCTAGCAGTTAATATCTGCTGGAACAGATTAACACAGCCTCAATACATGATATGCAGTCATCTATTTGGCAAATGCATTTTTTTCCATCATTATTGGGAACCAGGACCAGAAGTAGATTGCCTTCACATGGGATGGGCAACAGTACATATTTATGGTCTTGCCCCAGAGCTATATTAACTCTCCCCCCTTTTTCATAATAGAGGAAGGGACTTGAACCATGTAGATATTTTGCAGGATTTCATGAGGGCACTCTATCAATGACATCATGTTAATCAGACAGAAAGGATAAAAAATGACATTGGAGGTCTTGGTAAAACACATGTGCTATAGAGGCCTGACACATCAGCCTCAAGTGACTCAGTGGAAGCCAGCTTAAAATTTCATAAAGTATTGTGGCATTCCTTGGTGGAATGGTTTCCTTCTGGGAATCAGAACCAGCATACCAGGAAAGGAATCATTATCCTTGTGGAGATAATTGACCATGATCATCAAGAAGAGATAGGGCTGTTGTTACAGATGGAATCAGAGGAGCACTTATTTGACACCCAGATGATCTACTGGGACATCTCTTGTTAAGTCTCTCACCAATCTCAATAGTAAATGAAAAGTGTAGCAGCCATAGCCTGAATTGGGCTAAGACACCATATGGATATTAATTCTGGATACTAGATCTGGATTATTATTGATACACTTTTTAGGGTACATTTTTAAAGAAAATAATAAATTCCACTAGGTTATTACTCATCCTTGGTTCCCATATAACTTGTAGCATTCCTCCTAGAATTCATGCTCCTCTTTTTAATGGAATACTTTCTCCAAGGTTATTTTAAAAAGAGTTTTTCTGTGGTGAAACTTCTGAGGTCTTAATGTTGTTGTCATTCGGTGTCATTGAGTCATTGTCAATTCATAGAGACCCTAGATGCAACAGAATGAAATATTGTGTGATCTTACACCATCCACACAATTGTTGTTATGCTTAGCCCATTGTTGCACCCACTGTGTCAATCAATCTCACTGAGTGTCTTCCTCGTTTTCACTGACGCTCTACCAAGCGTGAAGTCCTTCTCCAGGGACTGGTCCCTCCTGATAACATGTCCAAAGTAAGTGAGACAAAGTCTCAGCATCCTCACTTCTACAGATCATTCTGGCTGTACTTATTCCAAGACAGATTTGTTCGTTCTTCTGGGAGTCCATGGTATAATCAATATGCTCACCAACATTCAAATTCAAAGGCATCAAATCTTTTTTGGTCTTCCTTATTCATTGTCCAGCTTTCACATGCATATTAAAGGCTACTGAAAATACCATGGCTTGGATCAAGCATACCTTAGTCCTCAAAGTGACATCTTTGGTTTTTAACACTTTAAAGACATCTTTTGCAGCATATTTGCCTAATAAAATACATCTTATACTTTCTTGACTTCAGCATCTGTGGGCATTGATTGTGGATCCAAGTAAAATGAAATCCTTGACAGCTTCAATCTTTTCTTCGTTTATCATGGTGTTGCTTATTGGACCAGTTGTGAGGATTTTGGTTTTCTTTATGTTAAGATGCAATCCATACTGAAGGCTGTAGTCTTTGACTTTCATCAGTAAATGCTGCAAGTCCTCTTCACTTTCTGCCGGCAAGGTTATGTCATCTGCATATCGCAGTTTGTTAGTGAGTCTTCCTCCAATCCTGATGTCTTGTTCTTCTTCATAACGTCCAGCTTAGATTACTTGTTCAGCATACAGATTGAATAAGTATGGTGAAAAGATACAACCCTGACACACAGCTTTCCTGACTGTAAACCACACAGTATCCCCCTGTTCTGTTCAAAAGACTGCCTCTTGGTCTATGTACAGGTTCCTCATAAGCATGATCAAGTGTTCTGAAATTCCGATTCTTTGCAGTGTTATCCATAATTGTTATGATCCATACAGTCAAATACCTATTCTCTGCTTTCAGTCAAGATCTCTCTGAAAGCAGCAATGAATTCCTAGTTCCACATCCTCCTCTAAATCTGGCTTGAACTTCTTGCAGTTCCCTGTTGATGTACTGCTGCAACCACTGAATGATCTTCAGCAAAATTTTACTTGTGTGTGATATTACTGATATTGTTCAATAATTTCCGCATTCTGCTGGATTACCTTTCTTTAGAATGGGGGCAAATATGGATCTCTTCCAGTCAGTTGGCCAGGTAGCTCTCTTCCAAATTTCTTGGCATAGACAAATGAGCACCTTCAGTGCTCCATCAGTTAGTTGAAACATCTCAATTGGTATTCCATCCATTCCTGAAACCTGGTTTTTTTTTGTTTTGTTTTGTTTTGTTTGACCATGTCTTCAGTATATCTTGGACTTCTTCCTTCAGCACCATCAGCTCTTGATCATATGCTACCTCTTGAAGTGGTTGAACTTCGACCAATTCTTTTTGGTACAGTGACTCTGTGTATTCATCTTCTTTTTGATCCTTCCTGTGTCATTCAATAATTTCACTGTAGAATTCAATACTGCAAATCTAGGCTTGACTTTTTTATTCAGATCTTTCAGCTTGAGAAATACTGAACACGTTCTTCCCGTTTGGTTTTCTAACTCTAGGTTTTTGCACGTTTCATTATAATACTTTACTTTGTCTCGTCAAGTCACCCTTTGAAATCTTCTGTTCAGATCTTTTTACTTAATTATTTCTTCTGCTATCTTTAGTTACTTTACATTCAAGAGCAAGTTTCATCATCTCTTCTAACATTCATTTTTGTCTTTTCTTTCCTTCCTGTCTTTTTAATGACCTTTTGCTTTCTTCACATATGATGTCCTTGATGTCATTCTACAACTCACCTGGACTTTGGTCAATAGTGTTCAATGTGTTAAATGTATTCTTGAGGTGGTCTTTAAATTCAGGTGTGATATACTGAAGATTGTATTTTGTCTTTCCTGACTTTCTCTAATTTTCTTCAGCTTCAACTTCAACTTCCATATGAGCAATTGATGGTCTGTTCTGCTTTTGGTCCCTGGCCTTGTTCTGACCGATGATATTGAGCTTTCCCATCGTCTCTTTCCATCGATGTACTCGAATTGATTCCTGTGTATTTCATCTGGTGAGGTCCATGTGTGTAGTCATCAATTATTTTGTTGAAAAAAGGTATTTGGAATAAAGAAGTCACTGGTCTTGCAAAATTCTATCATACGATCTCTGGCATCATTCTATCACCAAGGCCATATTTTTCAACTACTGATCCTTCTTTGTTCCCAACTTTAACATTCCAGTCACCAGAAATTATCAATGCATCTTGATCATATGTTTGATCAATTTCAGACAGCAGAAGTTGCTAAAAATCTTCAATTTCTTCATCTTTGGCCTTAGTGGTTGGTGCATAATTTTGAAAAATAATTGTATTAACTCTTCTTCCTTGTAAGTGTATGGATACTAATCTATCACTGACAGTGTTGTACTTTAGGATAGATCTTGAAATGTTCTTTTTGACAATGAATGTGATGCCATTCCTCTTTAATTTGTCGTTCCTGGCATAGCAGACCATATGATTGTCTGATTCAAAATGGCCAATACCAGTCCCTTTTAGTTCACTAATGCCTAGGATATCCATATTTATGCATTCCATTTCATTTTTGAGGACCTCCAATTTTCCTAGATTCATACTTCTTAAATTCCACATTATGATTATTATTGGATGTTTGCAGCTGTTACTTATCATTTTGAGTTGTGCCACATCAGCAAATGAAGGTCCTGAAAGTTTACTCCATCATTAAGGTCGTCTCTACTATGAAGAGACGGCTCTTCCCCAGTTGTCTTTTGAATGCCTTCCAACCTGAGGGACTCATCTTCTGGCACTATAATCAGACAATGTTCTGTTGTTATTAATAAGGTTTTCAATGGACAATTTTTCCAGAAATAGATCGCCAAGGCCATATTCCTAGTGGGTCTTAGTCTGGAAGCTCCGCTGAACCATGTCCACCATGGGTGACCCTGCTGATATATGAAAATCCTGCTACAAAACTTACAGCATCATAGTGAGATGCAAGCCACCACAGTACAACAAACTGACAGATGAATGGTGGGAGGTCTTGATACACCTGAGAATATCCATATTTAACTCCCCCATTTTTTTTATGAAGAGTTAGACAAATACAAAATTCTATGTTAGAATTTTATTTCTTTTATTTTAAAATATCAATTTATTATGTTCTTATTTTTAAAGTTGTTGAGAAGTCTGATATTGATTCAAATCTTTTTCTTATGAAAATCTCTTTTTTTCTCTATGAAGTTTAGAGTGCTCTTTCCCTTTTATTGATATTCTTAAAATTCAGTTTAGTGTTTTTAGGGGTTTTGTTTGTTTATTTTGAACTGCTTGGTTGGCCTTTTTCATTTGGCATTCTATGAGCACCTTCAAAATGATGTCTTCTTTGTTTTAATCTCAGGAATTAGGGTAAATAATTACTTAAATTATTTCCTCCCATTTATTGACAATTTTTTCTCTCTCTTATGGAAAATCCATTATATGACTACTGAGGCTTCTTCAAATAACCATATGTCTTAACTTTACATTAATTTTTACATTTTTCTATCCCTTACTGATCCCTTTCTGAGATCTTTGAGTTCCTAAATCTGATTTTTCAATTCACTTATTTATCCTTTGGTTGCTTTATGTCTGTTATTCAACTCATTCAATGAGTTCTTTGTTATATATTCTGTTCCCAGTATTTCAAAGTAGTTCTTTTTTATAATGTCTTATTCCTGCTACAGCAAATCCTTTATTATTCCTTTGAAGATTTTATTTCTTTTTTTCTCTTTAATCCTTTTTTCATCTGGACACGTAATTCTGCTTCATCTGGTACAAGCTGTTGAATTTGTTGTATTTTTTTCGATAATGATGGTCTTTCTCACATAAATTGTTATAGTTCCTTCTGGTCTCATATTCCTCTGGACAAATCTGCCACTAGGCTGATAATGAGTATTGGCATGAGCAGTTTAAGTATCCCAGGCTCTACCTAGTAGCGTCCCAAGAGTTTACAAGTTGGGAATGAATGTGCCTCAGTGTGGCAAGTTTCTTCTTTTACAAATTCTCCCACTCCAGGCATACCTATCTTACAAGAACCTCCTTAAACCTCCACCAATATTATCTTCTTGGGACATAATTGTCTTACCTTCAAGTTAGAGGAAAGAGGGAGAGAGAAGAAGTAACGAATAGTCAGTGGCCAGCCAGTCTGACTATACCTCTTGCCTGTTTTTCATCCCAAACCAAAAACCCGTTGCCTTTGAGTCAGTTCTCACTCACAGTGATGCTATAAGACAGAGTAGAACTATCCTATAGGGTTTCCAAGGAGTGGCTAGTGGATTCAAACTGCCAACCTTTTTGTTAGCAGGCAAGCTCTTAACCACTGCACCACCAGGGCTCCACATTTCATCCCTGCTAGATAATATTACCCAAAGCTGAAGTGGCCTAAATGGTACTGTTATTTTTCTTTCTTTCTTTTTTTTTTAATTGTGCTTTAGGTGAAGGTTTACAGAGCAAATTAGTTTCTTATTCAATAGTTTATATACCGATTGTTCAGTGGCATTGGTTGCAATCTCTGCAATATGTCAGCACTCTCCCCATTACCACCCTGAGTTCCCCATTTCTGTTTGTCCAGTTTTCCTGCCTCTTCCTGCCTAATCTTTGCTTTTGGGCCAGTGTTGCCCTTTTGGTCTCATATAGTTGGTTGTTCTAAGGAGCACTTTGCTCACAGATGCTATTGTTTATTTTATAGGTCTATTATTTGGGTGAAAGGTGATCTCTGGGAATGGCTTCAGTTCCAGGTTAGAAAGGTGTTTAAGGGCCACAGTTTTGGAGGTTTCTCCAGCCTCTCCAGACCAGTAAATCTGGGCTTTAATATGAATTTGAATTTTGTTCTACATTTTTTTTCCCACTGTACCTGGACCTTCTATTGTGATCCTGGTGCGAGCAGTTGGTAGTGGTAGCCAAGAACCATCTAGTTCTTCTGATCTCAGGCTAGTGGAGGCTGTGGTTTCTGTGGTCCATTAGTCCTTTGGACTAATTGTTTCCTTGAGTCTTTGGTTTTCTTCATTCTCCTTTTGCTCTTTTGAGACCAATAGTTGTATCTTAGGTGGCCCCTCACAAGCTTTTAAGATCCTAGACACTACTCTCCAATGTAGGATGTTGAATGTTGTCTTTATGAACTGTTATGCCAATTGACCTTGATGTCCCCTGGGACTATGGTTCTTAGCTTTCAAGCCCAGTAATTCAGTCCTTCAAGGCATTTGGTTGCATCTAGGATGTTTCTATGACTGTGCTCCTGTGTGCTCTATTAAATATATGAATATACATGCAGCACATACAAATATGTATGTTGAAATATCCACAGCCAAACCTATATACATGTACGTGGGTATAATCCCACATAGCCTCCCACATCTTTTCAGCATACTTATTTACCTATGTAGCCACTTATAATTTCTTGTTAGTCATCACTGTTGTTTCAGGATTGTATATGTTTTAGTATTTACTGTGGCCTTTTATTCTTGTTTACCTCTCAGTATCTTCCCTTGCCTTGGTCATGTTGTGCTGACTTCTCCCGTATTGTATACTGCCTTTCCCCCTCACCAAAGTTAATATGTGCCTGCTCTCTGTTTAATGATTTTCCCTCCCTCATTCTCCCATCCCTGGTAACCATAAAAAATGTTTCTTTCTGTGTGTGAACTTTTTCTTGACTATTTATAATAGTGGTCTCAGATAATATTTGTCCTTTTGTGATTGATTTACTTCACTCAGCATCATGTCCTCTAGATTCATCCATGTTGCGAGATGTTTCACGGATTCATCATTAGTCATACTGCTGTGTAGTATTCTGTTATATGTATGTACCACAGTTTGTTTATCCATTTCATCCATCGATGAGCACTTAGGTTGTTTCCATATTTTTGCTATTGTAAATAATGCTGCAATGAACATGGGCATATATATGTCTGTTTGTGTGATGCCTCTTATTTCTCTAGGGTATATACCTAGAAGTGTGGGCACTGTTATTTTTCTGTCTTACATTAATTTCAGGGTGGGCAATGATCTGTCAAAGGCAATACCTGTGACATCAGGTTGGGGTGGGGGAGGGGTTATCACAACTAAAAACCTGTCTCTTTACCTCTTTCTCATTCATGGTACTTAATCATCTTATATTTTGTGATCTGTTATTGAATATTTAAAAGTTCTATAATGCAACTATTCTACTTAGCTCTATCAACCTTCTTCCTGCTCCTGTGCCTCTCCAGGTTTGGTCTAGAGAAGAGGCAGAGCAACCCATGCTAGTTTAGTCACTCTTTCCATCATACACTTTTTCTGTGTTATTTCGACACATTCCTTTAAAAATCCAATTTCTGAAAGCTCTTTTATTTTCTGGAAATACATAAAAAGCTCTCATTCTTATACACGAGGTTTCAAAAAGCCATTTTACAAATCTATCTAAAAAAGGCATAACATTAATCTATGTACCTTTTTGATAGAAATAAGAATCCCCCCCCCCCCCCCCGTACGACAACCTGAGGCTAATTACGTATAGGATACTCCCAGCTTTAATTCTAGCATTATTTCAATTTTTAGTTTTTTGTTTATGGCTAATATAATGTTTTGCTTTAGACAAGTTAATTAGTTGTATGTGTCAAGTTAGTTTAAATACATGCTAAATATTTTCCCAAGATAACTAAGTTGAAAATGGGTGCTATTAAAACCTTCAGATGAACAAAATCTGTTTTTAACAAGTCACACATTTTTAATGGGAATGGGATATTTAGGCATATTTTTGGATGCTTGCAGAGAATAATTACAGAAATTTTTATTGGAAGAAGATGAGTTAATCAAGAAAACCTAATCCTGCCTACTAAACTCTGGGAAAAGCTTTAAAACATGGTCATAAGCTAACCTGCCTTATTAGTTTGGGTTAGGAGTACAGAGATCATTCATATCCTATGTATGTACTTTAGAGAGATTTCGTGCAATTTCCTTATTTTAAGAATGTAAGAAATTTGATATACAGAAAGGTAATGTGACTGGCCCAAAGTCACACAGCTGATTGGTGGCACAGCCAGAGTTATGGAATACATTTTTATTCCTATTCATAGCCCCCCAAAAAAAGAAAACTGCTTACTCGGTAGGTTTTATTATATGACATTATAACTTTAAATCTAATGAATTACATGTAAAATAATTTTATTTTTGGAAAAGTGTTTTTATAAACATGTTTCCAAACAATTGAGTAACTGCCAAAAAGTCATTTTTTAGCTACATGGGTTAGCCAGAATCAGTTTCTGTTGCTTGCAATCGCTAAGGTCTTAACATTTTCTGCCTCTGTGCCTGAGAGAGTATACAGCCTTGACAGATTGTTGTGTGTGGCCAAAGGTAGTATGGTTCCCAATAAGGATTGAGTTGATGCTCTCATTTCTCCCACTGTTTAATTTGATTGATATTTTATTAAAACAAACAAAACACATAAATATATACACACATAAAAAACATAAGTGTTAACACAAAAACTATCTATGATTACTGAACGTGCCTAGTCCTAACACCCATCTCAGTTATCACTCAGTATCCAAATGAAAATAAGCAACTGCCTTTATGCATGAGGGTCAAGAGAAAGACAAATGTATTACTAGGACTCTCTAAAGAAGACTAATAAGAATAAAGTAGTGGCCTAAGGAATTTAATACATTCTGCTTGTACAACTGAACTTTTTTATTTGGTTTCCATGATAATATGTGTCTTAAAGTAATATGAAACTGAATGTATGTGTTACAAGGAGATTCTTACATGCCTAGACTGATATGAAAGCAGTAGAAAGATAATAAACCAAACAAACAAACTCATTGCCATAGAGTCAATTCTGACTCATAGCAACCCTATAGAACTGCCTCAAGGATTTCTAAGGCTGTAATCTTTATAGAAGCTGACTGCCATCTTTCTCCTGCAGATGCTGAGTGAGTTGGAACAGCCAGCCTTTCAGTTAGCAGCCAAGTGCTTAACCATTCTACAACCTAGTCTCCTTAGAAAGATCATAACAAGCCTACAAAAAAAGCACTCAGTAATTATTTTAGATGCTGGGAATAGTTGGTACAGGAGATATGAGCAGCAGCATACCAATATTGGAGGATGAATAATACTTTCAAGACTCAGATATCTTGTTCTTTACATTCTAAATGAAGAAACTGGATGACAAAAGAGTAAAAAAAAAAAAAAAAAAGGAGAGAGAGAGAGAAGCAGTAACTATTATTATTACAGACATTAGAAGTCTACTATATGTCAGGCATTGTCTTAGATTGGCTTCTCTAGAGAAGCAAAACTAGTAGAGCATATAAATATATAGAGAGAAATTTATATCAAGGAAACAGCTCATGTGATTGTAGAGGCTTGGACATCCCAAGTCCATGGATCAGGGTAGAGGCCTCTCCCAATTCACACAGCTGCCGAAGCTGGCAAGCCCAAGTTCTGCAGGTTGGAGAGCAGGGCTCCTGCTCACAGGTTGTGAAGGTCAACGAATTCCAAGATTGGCAGGCAAGACCACAAGGTTTCTCCTGATTCATATAGCTGGAGGGGCTGGCGAACCCAAGATCGGCATGTCAGAGAGCAGGACTCCACTCACAGGCTGTGAAGATTGACAAATCCCAAGTTTGGCAGATAAGTGACAGCTCAAGTCCCAAGAACTGGGGGTGAGATGACAGGAGGCAGCCGCAGGACCCAGAGTGAGCAAAAATCCAGAATGTCTGCTTATGTTCAGATGCAGGCCACATCCCCAAGGAAACTCCCTTTCATCTGATTGGCTACTCACAGCATATTCATCATGGGAGTGATCATAAACAGATGCTGAGAATCATGGCCCAGCCAAGTTGACACATAATCTTAACCATCACAGACATGTTTTTGAATATTATATTATTCCTCTCACATTGTTCAATATCCTGTGAGGTAGATATTATGCTTATTATATATGTAAAGAAATAAAGGATGGAAGAGATTATCCTAAGATCACACAATGAGTGAGATGAGTGAGTAGAAGACCCAGTTTCTGGAGTCAGATCTGTCCAATTCTAAATTCCATACTCATACTACTGCTGCTGTTGCTGCACTTGTACTGCCACTACTATTATTACTCCATTACTACTATCATTCCCTACACTTATGCCAGTTTGTCATTCTGTGGTGGCTTGTGTGTTACTGTGATACTAGAAGCTATGCCACTGGTATTTCAAATATGAGCAGGGTCACTCATGGTGGACAGGTTTCAGTGGAGCTTGTAGACTAAGACCAAATAAGAAGGACCTTTTCGTCTACTTATGAAAAAATTGTCAGGTGAAAATATTATGAATAGTAGTGGAACATTCTCATTATAGTGGTATAATGTCAGAAGATGAGCCCCTCAGGTTGGAAGGCACTCAAAACACAACTGGAGAAGAGCAGCTTTCTGAAAATAGAGTCAACT
The DNA here is from genome assembly GCA_030035585.1 of Dugong dugon. Lineage (NCBI taxonomy): Eukaryota > Metazoa > Chordata > Mammalia > Sirenia > Dugongidae > Dugong > Dugong dugon. The sequence goes on from CM057465.1 coordinate 53,126,911, forward strand.
TTAATGACGTGGATGGAGTCAAGCTTTCAGGATCTTCATTTGCTGATGTGGAAGGATTCAAAATGAGAAGAAACAGCTACAAACATTCATTAATAATTGGAACAAGGAATGTACAAAATATGAATCCAGGAAAATTGGAGGTTGTCAAAAATGAAATGGAAGGTATAAAGATCAATATCCTAAGCACCGGTGAGCTAAAATGGATTGGTATTGGTGTTATTGGTGATTTTGAATAGAATAATCATATGGTCTAATATGGCGGGAATGACAAATTAAAGTGGAATGGCATCACATTCATCTTCAAAAAGAACATTTCAAGATCTATCCTGAAGTATAACAGTGTCAGTAATAGAATAATATCCATACATCTACAAGGAAGACAACTTAATATGACTATTATTCAAATTTACACAACAATCACTAATGTCAAAGATGAGGAAATTGAAGATTTTTACTAGTTTCTGCAGTCTGAAATTAATCAAATATGCAATTAAGATGCATTTATAATTACTGGTGGTTGGAATGTGAAAGTTGGAAACAAAGACAAAGGATAAGTAGTTGAAAAATATGACCTTGGTGATAGAATGATGCCAGAGATCGTATGATAGAATTTTGCAAGACCAGTGACTTCTTTATTGCAAATACCCTTTTTCAATAACATAAACAGTGACTATACATGTGGACCTCACCAGATGGAATAAACAGGAATCAAATTGACTACATCTGTGGAAAGAGACAATGGAAAAGCACAATATGTCAGAACAAGGCCAGGGGCAAACTGCAGAACAGACCATCAATTGCTCATATGCAAGTTCAAGTTGAAGCTGAAAAAAATTAGAAAGCAAAAGTATGACCTTGAGTATGTCCTACCTGAATTTAGAGACCATCTCAAGAATAGATTTGACGTGTTGAACACTAATGACCGAAGACCAGACGAGTTGCAGGATGACATCAAGGACAGCATACATGAAGAAAGCAAAAAGTCAAGAAAGAAAAGGTCAAGACAAGAAAGAAAAGTCCAAAATGGACGTGAGAAAGACTGTGAAAGTTGCTCTTGAACACAGAGTAGCTAAAGTGAAAGGAAGAAATGATGAAGTAAAAGAGATGAGGAGAAAATTTCAAAGGGCAACTCAAGAAGACAAAGTATTATAATGAAATGTGCAAAGACCTGGAGTAGAAAACCAAAAGAAAAGAATATGCTCAGCATTTTTCAAGCTGAAAGAACTGAAGAAAAAACTCAAGACACTTTAGTTGCAATACTGAGGATTCTACACGGAAAATATTGAATGATGCAGACAGCATCAAAAGAAGATGGAAGGAATACACAGAGTCACTGTACCAAAAAGAATTGGTACACGTTCAACCACTTCAGGAGGTAGCATATGATCAAGAACCGATACTACTAAAGGAAGAGGTTCAAGCTTCACTGAAGGCAATGATGAAAATCATGGCTCCAGGAATTGACAGAATACCAACTGAGACGTTTCAACAAACAGATGCAGTGCTAGAGGTGCTCACCCATCCATGTCAAGAAATATGGAAGACAGCCTCCACAGATCCATATTTGTATCCATTTCAAAGAAAGCTGATCCAACCAAATGTGGAATTTATTGAACAATATCATATATAAGTAAAATTTTGCTGAAGATCATTCAAAAGTGGTTGCAGCAGTACATTGACAAGGAACTGCCAGAAATACAGCCAGGTTCAGAAGAGGACGTGGAACATCATTGCTGATGTCAGATGGATCTTGGTTGAAAGCACAGAATACCAGAAAGACATTTACCAGTGTTTTATTGACTATACAAAGGCATTTGACTGTGTGGATCATAACAAATTATACATAACATTGTGAAGAATAGGAATTCCAGAACACTTAATTGTCTTCACGAGGAACCAGTACGTAGGACAAGAGGTAGTCATTCAAACAGAACCAAGGGATATTGTGTGGTTTAAAGTCAGGAAAGGTGTGTGTCAGGGTTGTATCCTTTCACCATACTTATTCAATATGTATGCTGAGCAAATAATCCAGGAAGCTGACTATATGAAGAAGAAGGGGACATCAGGATTAGAGGAAGACTCATTAACAACCTGTGATATATAGATGACACAATCTTACTTGCAGAAAGTGAAGAGAACTTGAAGCACTTACTCAAGAAAACCAAAGACTCCTGCCTTCAGTATGGGTTGCACCTCAACATAAAGAAAACAAAAATTCTCACAACTGGACCAATAAGCAACATCATGATAAACGAAGAAAAGATTGAAGTTGTGAAGGATTTCATTTTACTTGAATCCACAATCAATGCCGTGGGAGCAGTGGTCAGGAAATCAAACGATGTGTTGCACTGGGAAAATCTGCTGCAAAAGACCTCTTTAAAGTGTTAAAAAGCAAAAATGTCACTTTGAGGACTAAGGTGCGCCTGACTCAAGCCATGGTATTTTCAATCACTTATATACGTATGAAAGCTGGACATGAATAAGGAAGACTGAAAAAGAACTGATGCCTTTGAATTATGGTGTTGGTGAAGAATATTGAATATACCACGGACTGCCAGAAGAATGAACAAATCTATCTTGGAAGAGGTACAGCCAAAATACTCCTTAGATGGGAGGTTGGTGAGACTTCATCTCACTTACTTTGGATATGTTATCAGGAAGGACCAGACCCTGGAGAAGGACATCTTGTTTGTTAAAGTAGAGGGTCAGTGAAAAAGAGGAAGACCCTCAAGGAGATGGATGGACACAGTGGCTGTGACAATGGGCTCATGCATAATAACAATTGTGATGATGGTACAGGACCAGGCAGCATTTTGTTCTGTTGTACATAGGGTTACCATGAGTCAGAACTGACTGGACGGCACCTAATGACAACAATTGTCATTACTATTAGGGCAGAACCTGGAAAGACCTTAGAGAGCTGAGAGAGGAATTGGTTCACTGAAAGAAATCTGTCTCCTTTCAGGCTCTCTTGGGCACTTGTTCAGCTATATTCTTGTGCTGGAATCTGATATAAACCAAACATGTTGCTGTTGATTCAATTACTACTCATGGTGACCCCATGTATTACAGAGTAGAACAGCTCCATAAGCTTTGGTTTTTTTGGCCATAATCTTTACACAGGGTTGCTATGAGTTGGAATCAACTCGACAGCGATGATTTTGGTTTGGTTTTCCTAATCTTTATGCAAGTGGAGACCCAGGGTTTCTTCCACGGTGGCACTGGATGGGTTCATACTGCCAATGTTTGGGTTAGCAGTCGAGTGCAAACCAATTGCACTATCCAGGGACCTAGGATATACTCTAGTTGAATTCCTGAGTAGTTGTATTTTTCCTTTCTCTTTGCACTCTCTTATCACACTAAAAAAATGTTTTTTATTTGAAATTAGTTGATTACAACCAACTTCTGCATTGTGCTTTTTGCTATAGAAACATCATTAGACTCACTTGCCCAGTCTGTTGATGTATTTGTTCTCCTTCCTCATTCTGCTAAAATCAACACAGAGCAGAATTGAGTCTTAAGAGCAGAATACGGGTGGTGGAGAAGTAGTAAATATTCATTTCACTTAATTACGCTTGTCTCTTGAAGACATGGTCAAAAGTGCATCCTCTTCTCTGTGGTATGCACAATGGTGAGAAAGATAGACCAAATTAAAACCAACTAAGCCAGTTGCCGTGAGTCAATTTCGACTCATGACAACCCCATGTATGTCATAGTAGAACTATGGTTTTCAATAGATGATTTTCTGGAATTAGATTGCCAAGCCTTTCTTCTCAGTTGCTGCTGGGGAAACTCAAATAAACCACCTTTTGCTTAGCAGACAAGCACTTAACCTAGCCAAATTGGTACCACCCAAGGACTCCATTAGACCAAATCACTTGATTCAAATTACTACTCTACCACTTGATCTTAAGCCAGTTTTTTTTTAACCTGTCTATGCCTCAGTTTTGGCATCTGCAAAGTAGGGTATGTAGAATAAAATAGGCCAATATGTGAAAAATATTTGGAATTATACCTGGCATGTCATAACTTCTTATTTAATAAAAATTAGCTATCGTTTATAATGTGTTGGGATTAAGGTCTGTGATTCTTCTTCTTCTGGGAAATTTATCATAGACTTCTAGGAAAGAGTAGCAAGAGTGGGCCTCCACTTTTTTTACCTAATCTGAGTCTTTATGTTGGACTAAGAGTGAGCTCTAATTCTTTATTTGAAACTACATGTTTATTGAGCATCAAAGATGGTAAGCCAAATTAAAATGCAAATGCATGGAATTGATTAAAAGGGAGATACAGTTTAGACTAGCCTAATAAAAAATGCATTTGAGTGAAAGAAATAAAAATAAAATCTACATCTGCATGGATGAAATTTTTAAATGAGTCTTTAAAAATGGTTCCAAACTTTTATCCATTCTCCACTTCTGAGGATCTTGAAAGATAAAAGGACACACTAGCAATTTACAGTATTCCTGGTTTGAAGGGCCTTGATTCTATTAACACAGACTTTGAAGTAGCTTAATATAAAGCACCTACACTGTCTGTAGATATAGCTTGTGGTTGCAAATGTTCTAATAAAATTGATTTTGTTCATAACCAGGGAAATGGCCTAGCAATGGATTAAAAGACCTTAAAAAAAACACAGCAAGACACATTAGCATCTGTATCTGCTCTCACACACTTTAAAATATCATCCATAGAAATCTTTGTACAACCAAATGTCTTTGTCAGTATGTCGGTAGAGATATGACAATTTTATGTGTCAAATCAGGTGCTCAAATGGAGCAAAATCAATGTCACCACAACGTCAATTTGCCATGATTTTTAAACAGCTACTTTTACTTTTAGAACAAAAAAACAACAGAAATATATTGGCTGCCATGGACTGAGTTAACTAACAACAAAAACTCTTTCTAGGAAAGAGATGTAGCTTTATCTGGCAACTTTTTTTTTTTTTTTTACTGTGCTAATAAAAAACCCAACAAATACGAAGGGGAATTGTGATATCCAAAACTACCTAGGGTGTGGGGAAATAGACACTCTCATGAACTATTGGTAGAATGTAAATAGATAAAAGTCTTTCTTTAGGAAAGAAACTTACTCGATAGTTACCAATATTTTTAATGTGCCTACTCTTTAATTTAGTAACTGCACTCCTGTGATTTTACTCCTGGAGGTGGCATTTGTGTAATGATTCAGTGTTGGGTTCTCCTGTGAGACTTTCTGGATTCAATCCTGCCTCCTCAACTTACAAGTTACAGGACCTTTGGACTATACCTGTCTCATAACCTGCCTTGGTACAAATTAGAAAAAGTTGCTTCTGCTAAATATAAGCAGGACAGGGACACAGAATTTTATAATCAGAGGGTGACTGTGAGTTTTAGAATAAGTCACCCCTTCTTTCTTCTAAAAGCGAAAGAAGTTCAAGCTGGTTGTCAGCCCCGAATTGCCACTTCCGACAGGTTCCGTCATACTGAGAACAACCTATAACATCTGCAGAGTTTGGGGAAGGATGTCCGCATCACAGGATTAGTGTGATGAGTCAAATGAGATTATCTAAAGTGCTTAGCATGGTGCCTGGCACATAGTGAGCGTTTTATAAAAGTTAGCTATTCTGCTAACTGAAAGTTCGGTGGTTTGAACTCACCAGTCACTCTGCAAGATAAAGATGTGGCAGTCTGCTTGTATAAATATTACAGCCTTGGAAAACCAGTGGGGCATTTATTCTATCTCCTATATGGTCACTATGAGCCAGAATCAACTCGACAGCAATGGGTTTGAGGGTTTTTTTTTTTCATTCTTGTTCTATTGTGCACTACAGAAAATGGGAATTCAAAAAAATACTGTGATATTCATTTCCATATTGCTTATAAAAGTGAAGATTTTGAAATACTCTAAATATTCAAAAGGAGATTGCTTTAAAAAAATAATCCTGTACAGTCTTTCAATTCTATACTCTTTAAAAAATAATGATATGGATCTATAACTACTAATACAGAAATATGTCCATAATATACGGCAGGAGAAAATGTGTAGTATAGCTTGGAACCATTTTATAATACACTGGAGGGAGGAAGGAAGGGAAATGGGGAAGGAAATAAGGAAAAGGGGAGGGGAAGAGGGAAAGTCAGTTAAAGGGCAGAGAGGACTATGGGATTATCCTGCCAGCACCAATTTTCAAGAAATTGTCTCTCCTCCCATCCAATGCTTAGTGTAGAGGCTTCTATGTTAGTACCATGTGACATAGTATAATAACAGTTTCTACATCATTATTACGCTGATTAAATGAATTAATACTTGTACGGCAGTTAGAACACTACTGGGCACATACAAGTTTCCAAAGAAGTGTTTTATTTTCTTCATATGATAAATAGTTTAAGTAAGATCTTTTCAATATGAATCAGATATAGATGGCATTATTCACTAAAATAGATGTGAGAATAATGGCCACTGATAAACTATTCTTTTGTTACCTTGCTGTTATTATAACTGCCATTACTACTACCAAGAATCAAAATAAAACAATGACAAAAACAATAAAAATAATGGCTAAGAATCTGGGCAAGATGGCGCTCTAGGCAGAAACACCACGCCGTCCCTCCACAGCAAAGATCTGAAAAACTAAGCCTAACAGAGAATCAACAATCCTGAAACCCTAGAACACCAAATGAAGAGATAAAGAACTCAGCCAAACACCAAACGGAGTGAGAATACTAAAGGAGAACGGAGAGCGAGGAGAGACTCAGGCAGAGATTCCTTACCAGCTAACGCAGCGCGGATCCACCATCTTGGATTCCTATCGGAGACCAGCAAAAGGGAGAGCAGCCTTGCAGAGCATCTGGTCGGAGACAGAACCACCGGTAAACTGCAGTACGCGCTCTCCCACCACCCACCCCTCTCCGCCTCAGCTGGGGATCCCCTGCTTTCCGTGGCCAGGGTCCCTGGGCTGGGGGTGCTGGTGCTTGGATTCCGCGCCTGGGCTGGCGGCTTTCTGGGAGCCGTTTGCTGGCAGCTAGTGAACCTTTTTCTGCCGCCTCCCCCTCCTTTTGCCTGGGTGCCTGGTTCCGAGTGCCGTCTCTGCTCTCTCCTGCGGGGCTGTAGGGCTGCGTGCGGGCGTGTGGCTGTTTCTAGGTCTGGGCTCCCCCGTGGGTGGGATCCCGGGGCCTGTGTTCGTTCGCCCCTCTGCTTTCCGTGGCCGGAGTCCCTGAGCTGGGGGGCGCCGGTGCTTGGATTCCGTGCGCCCGGTCTGGGGGCTTTCTGGGAGCCATTTGCTGGCGGCTAGCAAGTCTTTTTCTGCCGCCTCCCCCTCCTTTTGCCTGGGTGCCTGGTTCCGAGTGCCGTCTCTGCTCTCTCCTGCGGGGCTGTAGGGCTGCGTTCAGGAGTGTGGCTGTTTCTAGGTCTGGGCTCCCACACGGGTGGGATCCCGGGGCCTTTGTTTGTTCGCCCCTCTGCTTTCCGTGGCCGGAGTCCCTGAGCTGGGGGGCACCGGTGCTTGGATTCCGTGTGCCCGGGCTGGCGGCTTTCCGGGAGCCGTTTGCTGGCAGCTAGTGAACCTTTTTCTCCCGCCTCCCCCTCCTTTAGCCTGGGTGCCTGGTTCCGAGTGCCGTCTCTGCTCTCTCCTGCGGGGCTGTAGGGCTGCGTTAGGGCATGTGGCTGTTTCCAGGTCTGGGCTCCCGCGCGGGTGGGATCCTGGGGCCTTTGTTCGTTGGTCCCTCTGCTTCCCGTGGCCACGGTCACTTAACCCCGAGACTACCGGCTTCTTGGAATTAGCGCCCCTGAGTGGGGGCTCTCTGGGTCCCATTTGTAGGCACTGACTGCTGGTGTTGCCCTTTTTTTTTTTCAATTTTATTTTTCTTCCTTTTTTGATTAGTTTTGTCATCTTTTACCTCTTTTTCTCTTTTTTCTTTCTTCATTGCTTAATTTCTTGTCTCTCTATCTCTTCCTTCTCTTTCTGATCCCTGAATACCAGGCGATGTATGCCTCTGTACCTTCTGGCCAGGATGAGCTGTGAAAATTGAGACCGACTCCCCCAGACCTCATAGTTGCATCGGTGGGATCCCTGGGAACTTTGCAGTTCTTTAACTTTTCTGATTTTTATTTCGTCATTCATTCCTTTTCTTTCTCTTCCCCCTTCTGGTTTCCTCCATCCCATAGTCTCTCATCTGTACATTCCAACGACAAGCTCCCCTAGCATTCTTTTATGTTTGTACGCTTTTTGCTCTTCCTCCTCTCTCCTCTCTCCCATATCCAGCTTAGCTTCACACATAACCATCTTCCCACTGCACCCTACCTACCTGCACCATGCACTACACATCACATCACCAAGTGGTGCAGGCACGCCCTATTGGAACCTGCCCAGCACTGACTACCGACTGTCCTGGTGGCTGCGGTGAGTGCCACAAGCAACCCATCCCAGTGGCTCCTCCTCAGCTAGATCTGCCCAGCTGTACCACAAGAACGAAAAAAAAAAAAAATCTACAATCAATAAACGAGAGAAATATCTACTGAATGCCCCGAAAACAGCAAACAATATCGAAACATTTACAAAAACAAGACAAGATGGCTCCAATAGGCGTCCAAATTAAAACACCAGATAACTCTCCTGTGGAAGAAAATGCACTAGAAGTACCTGATACGGAACTCAAATCACTAATACTCGGAATTTTTCAAGAACTGAAGCAAAAAGCTGACAAACATGAGGAAAAAATAGACAAATTTATGGAAAATACAGACAAAAAATTGGAAGAATTCAGGAAGATGATGCAGGAACAAAATGCTAAAATAAATTCACAACTCGAAATTATACAAAAACAACAATTAGAAATCCAAAAGAAAAACAACAAGATTTCAGAAATGGACGGTGTCATAGAAGGGCTGAGAAGTAGATTTGAAACCATGGAAGACAGGATCAGTGGAACTGAAGACAAACACTTGGATACAACTCTGTTTCAGGAAAACTCAGAAAAAAGAACAAAGAAAAATGAAGAGACCCTGAGAGTTATGTGGGACACAATTAAAAGCAAAAACTTACGAGTGATTGGCATACCAGAACAGGGGGAGAAAACAGAAAACACAGAGAGGATCATTGAGGAACTGCTGACAGATAACTTTCCCAATATCATGAAAGATGAAAAGCTGGCCATCCAAGAAGCTCAACGAACCCCATATAGAAGAGACCCCAAAAGAAAATCACCAAGACATATCATATTCACACTCGCTAAAACTAAAGACAAACAAAGAATCCTGAGAGCAGCTCGTGAAAAACAAGAAGTCACATACAGAGAAGAAACAATAAGACTAAGCTCAGATTATTCAGCAGAAACCATGCAGGCAAGAAGGCAATGGGATGACATATATAAAATCTTGAAAGAAAAAAATGGTCAGCCAAGAATAATATATCCTGCAAAACTCTCATTCACATTTAATGGTGAAATTAGGTCATTTCCAGATAAACAGAAACTAAAGGAATATGCAAAAGTCAAACCAAACTTACAAGAATTATTAAAGGGAGTTCTTCGATCTGAGGACAAACAGCTTCAGCCCTCAGGCAGGACCTAGGACCTAGGACGCAGGTTAACATGAACCACTTACCATTCTAGGAACTGAACTACAGACGACTTTCCAAAAACAAAAGATATACAACAGGGAATCAGAGAAATCAATCAAAGGATGACAACAACATCAAAACAATGAAAGAGGGAACAAACGGCATAGGTATAGAACCCTCTAAAGGAGAAGAAGGCAAGGCGATACTAAGTAATGGTAGACTGCTTCAAAATTATAAAGATAAGGGTAAAATTCATGGTAACCACAAAAAAAGTTAACAAACCAACTCATAAAAATAAAGACGAAAAACATAAAGTCTCAACAAAAACAAAACCTACAAAAACAAAAGAAATGAACACAAAATCCACAAACAAAAGTAACTCAGCACAAGAGAGTAAGAAGAACAAAGAAAACTTCAGCATCACAAAAAAAAAGCACTACAAAATGACAGCAACAAACTCACATCTATCAATAATTACACTGAACGTAAATGGACTCAATGCACCCATAAAGCGACGGAGAGTGGCAGAATGGATAAGAAAACAGGATCCATCTATTTGCTGTCTACAAGAGACACATGTTAGAAACAAAGATGTGAATTTATTAAAAATCAAAGGTTGGAAAAAATATATCAAGCTAACAGCTATCAAAAAAGAGCAGGAGTGGCAATTCTAATCTCAGATAAAATAGACTTTAAAACAAAATCTACCATAAAAGACAAAGAAGGACACTATATAATGATTAAGGGGATTATCCATCATGAAGACATAACCATAATAAATATCTACGCACCCAATGACAGGGCTCCAAAATACATAAAAAAACTCTAACAGCACTGAAAAGAGAAATTGACAGTTCCACAATAATAGTAGGAGACTTCAACACACCAGTCTCAGTAAAGGACAGAACAACTAAAAAGAAACTCAGCAAAGATACAGAAGACCTAAAGGACACAATCAGCCAACTGGACCTCATAGACATATATAGAACAATCCATCCAACCGCTGCAAAGTACACATTCTTTTCCAATGCACATGGAACGTTCTCCAGAATAGACCACATCTTAGGCCACAGAGCAATCCTCAACAAGATCCAAAATGCTGAGATAATTCACAGTATCTTCTCTGACCACAATGCCATCAAGGTAGAAATTAACACTAGAAAGAGCAAGGAAAAAAAATCAAACACATGGAAACTGAATAATAATCTGCTTACACATCAATGGGTAATAGAAGAAATCAGAGATGGAATTAAAAAATTCCTAGAATCAAATGAAAATGAAAACACATCATACCAAAACCTTTGGGACACAGCAAAGGCAGTCCTCAGAGGACAATTTATAGCAATAGAGGCACATATCAAAAAAGAAGAAAGGGACAAAATCAAAACATTAACTACAGAACTCAAACAAATAGAAAGAGAACAACAAAAAAAGCCTACAACCACCGGAAGAAAGGAAATAGTAAAGATCAGAGCAGAAATCAATGAAATAGAGAACAGAAAAACAATAGAAAGAATCAACAAAACCAAAAGTTGGTTCTTTGAAAGAATCAACAAAATCGACAAACCACTGGCCAGACTGACAAAAGAAAAACAGCAGAGGGCACAAATAACCCAAATAAGAAATGAAATGGGGGACATTACAACAGACCCAACCTAAATAAAAAGGATTATAACAGAATATTATGAAAAACTACATTCCAACAAATTTGAAAACCTAGAGGAAATGGATAAATTTCTAGAAACATACGGCCTACCCAAACTACAACAAAGTGATATTGAAAATCTGAAGAGACCCATAACAAGAGAAGAGATTGAAAAGGTAATAAAAAAACTCCCAACCAAAAAAAGCCCTGGCCCAGATGGCTTCACTGGAGAATTCTACAAAACATTTACAGAAGAGCTCGTACCAGTTCTACTCAAGTTATTTCAGAGCATAGAAGAGGAAGCAACACTTCCAAATTCATTCTATGAAGCCAGCATAACGCTGATACCAAAACCAGGCAAAGACATCACAAAAAAAGAAAATTACAGACCAATATCTCTCATGAATATAGATGCAAAAATTCTGAACAAAATTCTAGCCAATAGAATTCAGTATCATATCAAAAAAATAATACACCACGACCAAGTAGGATTCATACCAGGTATGCAAGGATGGTTTAACATTAGAAAATCCATCAACGTAATCCACCACATAAATAAAAGGAAAGAAAAAAATCACATGATTATCTCAATTGATGCAAAAAAGGCATTTGACAAAGTCCAACACCCATTCCTGGTAAAAGCTCTCAATAAAATAGGTATAGAAGGGAAATTTCTCAACATAATAAAGGGCATCTATGCAAAACCAATAGCCAACATCATTCTTAATGGAGAAAGGCTGAAAACATTCCCCCTGAAAACAGGAACAAGACAAGGATGCCCTTTATCACCACTCCTATTTAACATTGTGCTGGAAGTTCTAGCTAGAGCAGTAAGGCAAGAGAAAGAAATAAAGGGCATCCAAATTGGTAATGAAGAAGTTAAACTCTCCCTGTTTGCAGATGATATGATACTATACATAGAAAACCCTAAAGACTCCACGAGAAATTTACTGGAAGTAATAGAAAGATTCAGCAGAGTAGCAGGATACAAGATAAACATTCAAAAATCAGTTGGATTCCTATACACCAGTAAAGAGAACGATGAAAAGGAGATCAGGAAATCAATACCATTTTCAATAGCCCCTAAAAAGATAAAATACTTAGGAATAAATCTGACCAGGAATATAAAAGACCTATACAAAGAAAACTACAAAACACTGCTGCATGAAACCCAAAGGGATCTACATAAATGGAAAAACATACCATGCTCATGGATAGGCAGACTCAACATTGTGAAAATGGCAATTGTACCTAAAGCAATCTACAAATACAATGCAATCCCGATACAAATACCAACAACATTCTTCAAAGAGATGGAAAAACTAATTATTAACTTTATATGGAAAGGGAAGAAACCCCGAATAAGTAAAGCACTACTGAAGAAGAAGAATAAAGTTTGAGGACTCACACTACCTGACTTGAGAACCTACTATACAGCTACAGTACTCAAAACAGCCTGGTGCTGGTACAACAACAGAGACATTGACCAATGGAACAGAATTGAGAACTCAGATGTAAATCCATCCACCTATGGTCACCTGATTTTTGACAAGGGCCCAAAATACATCAAATGGGGAAAAGACAGTCTTTTTAACAAATGGTGCTGGCAAAACTGGATATCCATTTGTAGAAAAATGAAACAGGACCCATACCTCACACCATATACAAAAACTACTTCAAAATGGATCAAAAACCTGAATATAAAGCCTCAAACTATAAAATTCATAGAAGAAAAAATGGGACCAACACTTCAGACCTTAATACATTGCATTAACAGGATACAAACCATAAACATCAACACAAAAACCCAACAGATAAACTAGATAATTGGGATCTTCTAAAAATCAAACATCTATGCTCTTCAAAAGATTTCACCAAAAGAGTTAAAAGAGAACCTACAGACTGGGAAAAAATTTTTGGACAGTACAAGTCAGACAAAGGTCTAATCTCCATAATCTACAAGAAAATCCAACACCTCTACAACAAAAAGACAACCAATCCTATCAAAAAATGGGCAAAGGAAATGAACAGACACTTCACCAAGGAAGACATTCAAATGGCCAACAGACACATGAGGAAATGCTCGCGATCACTAGCCATTAGAGAAATGCAAATTAAAACCACAATGAGATACCATCTCACCCCGGCATTACTGGCACGAATCAAAAACACTGGAAATAACAAATGTTGGAGGGGCTGCGGGGAGACGGGAACTCTTATACACTGCTGGTGGGAATGCAAAATGATACAGCCATTTTGGAAAATGATATGGCGTTTCCTCAGAAAGCTAGAAATAGACGTACCATTCGATCCAGCAATCCCACTCCTAGGAATATATCCTAGAGAAATAAGAGTCATCACTCGAATAGACATATGCACACCTATGTTCATGGCAGCATTATTCACAATAGCAAAACGATGGAAACAACCTCGATGTCCATCAACAGACGAATGGATACACAAACTATGGTACATACACACAATGGAGTACTATGCAACGAGAAAGAACAATGAATCGGTGAACCATCTCATAACATGGATGAAACTGGAGGACATCATGCTGAGTGAAATAAGTCAATCACAAAAGGACAAATATTGTATGAGACCTCTATTGTAAAAACCCATGAAAAAATTCACATGCAAAATGTAACAATCCTTGTTGGTTACCAGGGATGGGGGGGGGGGGGAATACTAAATAGGTAATAGGTAAGTAGTAACTTGGGTGAGAGATGAGATAGTACATAGTACAGGGGAAACTAACACAACCTGCACAAGGAAAGGTCATGGAGGCCCTATAGACACATCCAAACCCCCCGAGGGACTGAGTTGTTGGACGGAGGGCTCTGGGGACCATGATCTCGGGGAACATCTAGCTCAATTGGCATGACACTACTTATAAAGATAATGCTCTACATTCTACCTTGGTGAGTAGTGTCTGGGGTCTTAAAAGCCTATGAGCGGCCATCTAAGATACTCCACTGATCTCATCCCTTCGGGAACAAGGGAGAACGAAGAGAACAGGATACAAGGAAAAGATTAGTCCGAAGGACTAATGGTCCACAGCTACCAAGGCCTCCACGGGACTGAGCCCAGTACAGCTGGATGGTGCCCGGCTACCACCAATGACTCCTCTGACCAGGATCACAACAGAGGGTTCTGGGCAGAGCTGGAGTAGGATGTAGAGCATAATTTTAACTCCCAAAAAAAAAAAAGAAGACCAGATATACTGGCCTAAAGAATACTAGAGAAACCTCGAGAGTGTGGCCCCCAGACACCCTTTCAGCTCAGAGGTGAAGTTACCTTCGAGGTTCGATGTTAAGCCTGGGAATGGACACCCCAGTAAAACTAAATGGGACTAACGATGTACAGGAGTCCAGTGACAAGGGCCAGAAGGCAGAGGGAGAGTAGGAAACTGATGATAAGGAACACAAATTGAATAAGGACACTTTCGATGTATTGTGAGATTGTTGACCACTGCTATAGGGCAACATTTGTAGTAACTATTAAATGGGAGGCTGTTTTGTCCTGTAAGCCTTCATCTTGGGCGAGAATGGCAGCACAATTGGAAGAGCATAGTCAATATCACTTAAATGTGTAAGTAAAAAGTTTTGAAATGGTGTTTAAATAAAATAAAAATAAAAAAATAAATAAATAAACAAATGAGACTAAAGAGGTACAATAGTCCACTGACAAGGTCCAGAAGACAGAAGGGGACAAGGAAGCCCCCTGGTTATAGGGAACACAAGGTGGAGTAAGGATATTCTTGATGTGCTGTGAGATTGTTAACCATTGTCATAGGGCAACATGTGTAGTAACTGTTAAATGAAAAACTATTTTGTTCTGTAAGCCTTCATCTTAAGTGAGAATAACAGCACAGTTGGAAGAGCGTAGTCAATGTCACTGAACTGTGAATGTAGAAATTTTTGAAACGGTGTATCTTTGGCCATCTGTAATTTTCATCAAAAAAAAAGGTTGAGAATTTAGAGGCTTAATACGTTGTGGGGTTGTTAACCAATGTCATAGAACAACATGTGTACTACTATTTCATGAGAAACTATTTGCTCTGTAAGCTTTCACCTGAAGTACAATAAAATATCTAAAAATTAAAAAATAAATAAATAAATAAATAAATAATTTATCCATGAAGTATTATACTTTCTGTTCTTTTAAGCTATGCTTTATCAGATTATAAAGTCCCCTTCTCTTCCTACGTTAAGACTTTTTATCATAAATGTTAAATTTTTTAATATTTGAACTGCATCTTTTGAGATAATTTCTCGATTTTTCTTTTTCGTATTTAGAGCATTGAGTTATATTAATGAATTTGTACATGTTAAATGACACTCATGAAATAAACTCTGTTTATATAAAAAAAAAATAATGGCTAATATTTCTTGAACATTCTCTGTGGCAAGCACTAGGACAATGTTTAACTGACATTATTTTATGTAATTTTCACTACAAGGCTATGAGATAAATATTAACATCTCTCTTTTATATGTGAAGAAATTAAAATTCAGGGAGGTTAATAACTTGCCCAATAGCATATGGCTAATAAGTGTTACCACTACTTGTCTGTCAGTTTGTCACACTGGTAGCTTGCATATTGCTATGATACTGGAAGCTATGCCACCAGTATTTCAAATACTAGCAGAGTCTCCCATGGCAGACAGGTTTCAGCAGAGCTTCCAGACTAAGACAAACTAGAAAGGAAGGCCTGGCAATCTACTTCCAAAAATTAGCCAATGAAAACCCCATGGATCACAACAGATTATTTATTGTCTGATATAGGACCAGGCAGTGTTTTAATCTATTGTACATGGGGTTGCCATGAGTCAGAGCTGACTTGGTGACAGCAGATAATAACAAGGGTTAGAACTAGGATTCAAACCAGAGGTGTCCCACTTCCATAGGTACACTCTTAATCATTACAAGGCATCATAAACACAATTTAAAAAAAATGAAACTCATTGCCGTCGAGTCGATTTCAATTCATAACAGCCATATAGGACAGAGTAGAACTGCCCCATAGAGTTTCTAAGGAGCGGCTGGTAGATTCAAACTGCCCCAGCCTCTTGGTTAGCAGCTAAGCTCTTAACCACTGTGCCACCAGGGCTTCATGAACACAATAGTATACTTTATATAAATATGCATATACGTGTGTGTGTGTGTGTGTTGTAATGCAACAAAGAATTAGAAATAGGTATGTGCAAAATTTTAGAATGGTAAATCATTGACAGTTTCTAGAATGTGGTCTTAAGATCTAAGGTATGCCCCATATTTCTTATTGTATTACAATTATTTGTTTATATGTACTGTCTCCGAGACAGGTATAGTTTTTATTCACTTTTGTATACCTCTGACTTTATAGCATTTGGCATCTGATAAATTTTATTAAATTTTATAATATTTGAATTAGAATTTAGAACTTTTTAAATAATAGTAAATCCCACAATCTGTATTTTGCTTACATTTTTGGAATAAGAACTTCTCACTGGAATTTGCCTCCAAAAATGAAGTTCCTCTGTCTGCAGCTTACTCAGAATCATGTCCCTTGCAGATTTCCTACACTAGTCACATATAAGGTGATCTGTTGGACCTGTGTAGTTAGAGTTACTGAATCCTGTTTAGGTACTTCCTGAGAAATTCTAGCACACTCAACTCACTAATTTGCTTTTCCCAAACTATGATGTTAAAATTAACCTTTTACCACTAAATATCTATATTTAAAAGTGGTATTTCATTTTAAAATACCATTAAACTGAAACAGAACTTCTTCAAAATAGCATTATATAGTCATCTCTCTCAAACTGTTTGTCTTTAACTAAAAGAAGTCCCTTCCCGCACACCCCACCCCGAATACATTCTTATCTGCAGCTCTGTTTCCAAAGCTTCAATACAGTGTAGGGACAAAACTTTAAAGATAATGTGTTTTGTTTCGTTTTGTTTTTTATTTATTTATGTATTTTTTTTATTGTACTTCAGGTGAAGGCTTACAGAACAAATAGTTTCTCATGAAACAGAAGTACACATGTTGTTTTATAACATTGGTTAACAATCCCACAACATATCAACCCTCTAACTTCTCAACCTCTTTTTTTGTTTGGTGAAAATACACATAGCCAAAGATACACCATTTCAAAAATTTCTACATGCACAGTTCAGTGACATTGACTACGCTCTTCAAATTGTGCTGTTATTCTCACTTAAGATGAAGGCTTACAGAACAAAATAGCTTCGCATTTAACAGTTACTACAAATGTTGCTCTATGACAATGGTTAACAATCTCACAACACATCAACAATATCCTTACTCAACCTTGGGTTCCCTATCACTGGCTTCCCTGTCCCCTTCTGCTTTCTGGCCCTTGTCACTGGACTCCTGTACCTCGTTAGTCTCGTTTGGTTTTACGGGGCTGTCCACTCCCAGGCTGAACAATGAACCTCAGAGGTAACTTCACCACTGAGCTAAAAGGGTGTCTGGGGGCCATACTCTCGGGGTTTCTCCAGTCTCATTTAAGCCAGTAAATCTGGTCTTTTTTTTTTTGTGGGTTAGAATTATGCTCTACATCCTTCTCCAGCTCTGTCCAGAACCCTCTGTTGTGATCCTGGTCAGAGCAGTCAGTGGTAGCCGGGCACCAGATAATGCATTTTTATCTTTGCTGTTTCTCTAGAATAGAATGAGAAAGATTTCATAATCTGTTTCCAAAAGTTAATCAGGAGAAATATTTCATATCCTGTTGCAATTTCTCCACTTCTCTGCTGCTTTTTCTCCCTCCGAAATATGTAGTAGAAGGACACAAAGAAAAAGAAAAGTCATATACACAGGTGTGTGATAAACTGGACTTTTGTAAACACTTAGAGTGCCATTTCTAATTCAGGAGGAATCCCACCACAAACTTCATAACTCTTTATGTACTTTAGCCATACCACTGTATAGGGTTTTCTATTCAAAATCTGTTTGTTTCCCTCAGATAACATAAAAATAAACTTTGTTCTGAACTTATGTTTTTTAAAATAAATATTTAAACTTATAGTAAATATGTATTTTAAAGCAAGCAAGAAGGTGATTTTATTTAGAGGCCCATCCAACAGCAGTAATGGTAGTAGTGATAATGATCATCATCCTTTTGTTTTTTAATTTACTGAGTATTCTATGGCAAACACACTACATATATCATCTCATTTAATCTTTATGCCAACCTGATTAAGTAACTTTTTTAAAATATATAGTTCATAGACAAAACATCTTTATTTTTTCACAACAAAGTCATCTGTAAAGTCAAGAACTCAACATTATTGATTTCCCTGTCAGTGAAAACAGAGTTGTTGCAGGTTGGTCTGAAAATATCTTCAGACACCACTAGTAAGTGCTATAAGGATGCACTTTTTCAAAATTTCCTCCATCCAAATTTTTTTTTTTTCCCCAAACTGGGTAGGCTTTCTGTACTCAAAATACTGTTTCCCTCCCTACTGCGTGACAATAGGGCTTCACTTTTTTTTTTTTTTTTTAGCTTTTAAGTGCATTTTTTTATTGTGATAAATATATATGTAATAAAATATTTGATATTTCAACAATCTTTACATGTACAGGAGACTTGGTCATGCTGTGGTTAACAGCTATGGTAAGCTACGGCTGCTAACCAAAAGGTCAGCAGTTTGAATCTACCAGCCGCTCCTTGGAAACCCTATGGGGCAGTTCTACTCTGTCCTATAGGGTCACTATGAGTTGGAATCGAATCGACGGTAATGGGTTACATGTACAGTTCAGTGACATTAATTATATTCATCATATTGTTCAACCGTTACCCTTACTGGTTCCCAAATTATACCATCACCCTTAACAGAAACTCAGTGTCCTCTGAGCACAGGGTTTCATTTTCATGATGTTCAAATAACAATGTTGATATCTTGTCAAATTTGTTTTAATGGTGTTCCATTCAAAGTGCTCAAAGTTTAAGATAAAATGCGTTAATAACCTGTAGCTGCTTTTAGGAAAAGCATGCTCGGCACAAAGGATGTTAGACTTAATGCAAAGCACAATAGTCATGTTTGTTAAACCTCAAAATGTCTTTAAAGTGGTATTTCTCAAAGTGTGGCTACAAACTATGTGTATTGAAATCACCAGGGTGTTGCTATATGATTCAAAAACCTGCCCCTTATGTGCTGGGTCAGAATCTCTGCAAGATGCCTGTTATGGATTGAATTGTGTCCCCCCACAAACACATATCAAAATCCTGGCCCCAGTGGCACTGTGGTTAAGCGTTAGGCTGCTAACCAAAAAGCTGGCGGTTCAAATCTACCAGCCACTACTTGGAAACCCTATGGGGCGGCTCTACTCTCATCTATAGGGTCACTATGAGTTGGAATCAACTTGATGGCGATGGGTCTGGTTTTTTGGTTTTATGGTATATGTAAATATGATACTGTTTGGAAATAGGGTTTTCTTTGTTACATCAATTAGACTATATCCTAGTAGGGTGAGTTCTAAATACAATCACTTCTGAGTTATAAAAGGAGCAGAATAGATACAGAGACACACATACAGGGAAAGACAGAAGTCATGTGAGGATAGTTGATTAAGTAACTTTTACACACACTGTTTCCTTCCCCCTAAACCTTAGATCAACCTCTCTCTTCAGTCCATGATATGTTCAGTATTCTTTGCCAGCACCATAATTCAAAGCCATCAATTTTTCTTCAATCTTTCTTATCCATTATCCAGCTTTCACATGCATATGAGGCAGATGAACATACCATGGCTCGGGTCAGGCACACCTTAGTCCTCAAGGTGACATCTTTGCTTCTCAACACTTTAAAGAGGTCTTTTGCAGCAGATTTGTCCGATATAACACATTGTTTGATTTCTTGACTGCTGCTTCCATGGACACTGATTGTGGATCCAATCAAAATGAGTGTGTTCTCCCTTTTGGTTTTCTATGTCCAGGTCTTTGCATATTTCATTATAATACTTCACTTTGTCTTTCAAGCTGCTTTTTGAAATCTTCTGTTCAGCTTTTTTACTTCATCTTTTCTTCTATTCACTGTAGCTACTCTATGTTCAAGAACAAGTTTCAGAGTCTCTTCTTACATACATTTTGGTCTTTTCTTTCTTTCCTGCCTTTTAAATGACCTTTTGCTTTCTTAATGTACGATGTCCTTGATGTCTTCTTACAACTTTTCAGGTCTTCGGTCATTTGTCTTCAGTGCATCAAATCTATTCTTGAGATGGTCTCTAAATTCAAGTGGGATATACTCAAGGTCATACTTTGGCTCTTGTGGGTTTGTTTTAATTTTCTTCAGCTTTAACTTGAACTTACATATGAGGCATTGATGGTCTGTTCCGTGGTTTGCCCCTGGGCTTATTCTAACTGATAATATTGAGCTTTTCCATGGTCTCTTTCCACAGATGGATTTGATTTGATTCCTGTATTTCAGACTAGTGGTGGAGAATTAGGTGGATAAGTTAACAGAGTTCCTCAGTGCTTTCTCACTTACGCTAGTGAGTTTTCTATTGTTCATTTATTTAAATATGTTTTTATGGTATTGATTTGTGATGATACTGTCCTTTGGGTGAAAATATAATTCATTTTATCAACTTCAACTTGAAAATGCAGAACTTAGTTGCTATGCAAAGACTATACCATGTTATAGACAGAACTGTTACATTTCTTGTCTACCAAGCAAATTGTACTTGAAACCAGAACTGAATATCTATGTTGAAATTCTGTTTCATGTTCTGGCAGCAACAAAATTTTATGTTTTGTTTTCACCACCAATTGAATAGTGCAGTCCTGGGAAAAAAATTTAAAGCTATTTAGCCCTGCAGAAATTCTATGATACCTCCAAACATGCCCAACTAATTCTGCCTTGAGATTGTCCTAATTTCTTTTTAATATTTCCTATAGCCCTTGGTTTAGGGAATGAATACAGGCATTTTCCTGATGCAAATTATTTTCAGACTGTGCCTATACAAATAAAATAGACTAGATACTGAGATATGTATCTAGATAATTTGCGGTAGAGCATGTTTGTATGATCTATTCTCATGTAACAAAACATATACGTATGCTATATCACATATGTGCTACATATATGTGATTTATACACATGTAACAGAATTCATTAATTCATCAATTCAATAAATATTTTTTGAGCGCCTAAAATATTCTGAGCAGCATTCTAAGTTCTAGGGATAGTGAAGTAAAGAAAGCACAAAAAAAATACTGATGGAACTTATTTTCTTATTTTCCATGAGTGGTAGAGGCAGATAAAACACAAGATGAATGTGTAAAATATAAAGTGTGCTCTGGAGTTGCAATGAGTCAGAATCAACTCAACGGCAACAGTTCTTTTTCTTTTTCTTTTTTTTTTTGATAGCTGGTGATAAGTGCCAAGGAGAAAACGTAGAATAGGAAAAGGGAATATGAAATGTAGGTGTAATGTGGTTTTAGGAAGAATGTCTAGGGAGAGTTTCAGAAAGAAGTTATATTTTGGGTTAAAATTTGAAGGACATGAAGAATCTAGATGTTCATTCCCTGGGAAAATCACTCCAAACAGAGGAAAGAGCAAGTGCAAAGACCTCAGAGGAATGTGCCTGAAAATTCAAGGAACAGTTAGAGTGTTAGTGGGGCTGCAGCAGACTGATACAAAAGGAAAGGTGGTCAGAGATGGAGGTTGGTGCTGTAAATCATAAGAGTTTTGTAGTTCGTGGTAATGACCTTGACTTTATTCTAAGTGAAATGGTAAATCATTGAAATCTTTTGAATGAAGAAGTCACGTGAGCTGACTTACTTTTTAAAAAAATGCTTTGGTATTAAGAATAGACAACAACCCTACCTCACACCATATACAAAGATTAACTCAAAATGTATAAATGACCTAAATATAAGAGCTAAAACTTTAAGAAGAAAAAATAGGGGTAAATCTTCATAACCTTGGATTTGGCAATGGATTCATAGATATAATGCCAAAAGCACAAGCAACAGAAGGAAAAAAAAGATAACCTAGACCTCATTAAAATTAAAAACTTTTGTGTATCAAAGGTCTTTATCAAAGATCATTAAAAGACAGCCTATATAATGAAGGGAAATATTTGCAAATCGTGTGTCATGGATTGAATTGTTTCCCTGCAAAATATCTATCAACTTGGCTGGGTCATGATTCCCAGTATTGTATAATTCTGTACCGTTTTGTAATCTGATGTGATTTCCTTATGTGTTGTAAATTCAATCACTATGATCTAATAAGATGGATTAGCGGCAGTTATACTGACGAGGCTTATAAGATTGGATAGTGTCTTAATCCAATCTCTTTTAAGATATAAAAGAGAGAAGTGAACAGAGACACATTGGAACCGCACACCACCAAGAAAGCAGCACCAGAAGCAGAGCATGTCCTTCGGACCTGAGGTTCCTGTGCTGAGATGCTCCCAGACCAAGGGAAGACTGATGTATCACAAGGACCTTCCTCCAGAGCCGACAGAGAGAGAAAGCCTTCTCCTGGAGCTGATGCTCTGAATTTGGATTTGTAGTATACTGGACTGTGAGAGAATAAATGTCTGTTAAAGCCATCCACTTGTGGTATTTCTGTTATAGCAGCACTAGATGAGTAAGACATAATGTATCTAATAAGTGTCTAGTACCCAGACTATAAAAGAGACTGTTAAACTCAGTAACAAAAAGACAAACCACCCAATTTAAAAAAAAAAAAAAAATGGGCAGAGGACTTGAATAGAGATTTCTCTAGAAAAGATATATAAATGACCGACAAGAACACTAAAAGATGTTTAATATCCTTAGTCATTAGAGAAATGCAAGTCAAAACCACAATGAGGTACCGCTTCACACCCACTGGAAGGCTAAAATTAAAAAGACTAAGCAAGTATGGATGCAAAAGATGCAAAGAAATTAGAACCCTCCTATATTGCCGCTGGGTATGTAAAGTCGTTGTAGAAAACAGTTTGGGGGTTTCTCAAAAAGTTAGAATTACCATATCACCCAGCAATTCCACTCCTCAGCATATACCCAAAAGAATTGAAAGCAGGAATGCAAACGGAATCCTGTACACCAATATTTATTGCAGCACTATTCACAATAGCCAAAAGGTGGAAACAACGCAAATGTCCATCAACACCTGAACAGACAAAAAAACTGTGGTATATACTTTCAATAGAAAATTATTTAGCCATAGAAAGGAATGAAGTACTGATGCATGCTACAACTTGGATAAATCTAGAAAATTAGATGCTAAGTGAAAGAAGTCAGACAAAAAGGTCACATATTGTTTGATTCTTTTTATATGAAATATCTAGAATAGGCAAATCCACGGAGACAGAATACAGATAGCTGGTCTCCAGGAGTTGGGAGTAAGGGGGTAGGGACCAACTGCTTAATGGGTACAAGGTTCTTGGGAGGTGTAATGAAAATGTTTGGGAACTAAAGATGGTGGTTGCACAACATTGAGAATGTGTTAAATGCCATTGAATTATTCACTTTAAAGTGATAATTTTACACTATATGAGTTTTACTTCAGTTAAAAAATAGACCACAGGATGGGGGCAAGGGTAGAAGCAGAGGTACCGGGTATGAAGCTCTTTGTATAATCTAAAGGCAAAATAATAATAGCTTTGATGGCAGCATTGGGGTTGAGAAATGGTCAAATTATGAAAGGAGAATCAAATGAATATGGTGATGAACCACATGTGGCATTTGGGGGAATGAAATGAATCAAGGATTATACCAAAGTATTCTCCCTGAGCAACTACAAAAATGACTTTCCATTAATTAGAATGGAGGGAAATTAAAAGGTAAGAAGGCTTGGGGAGGTAGTAATATCATTAGTTCAGCTTTGGTCATGTTAAACTTGAGGTACTTTTTTGACATTCAAGTGGAGATGCTAGATACGAGTCTGAAGTTCAGGAGAAAGTCTGCACTGGATAAGTATGATTTCAGGATATAAATCGCATCAGAAGTCATGAGAGTGGATGAGATCACCAAGCGGGTGAATGCAGATTCGAAAGAAAAGAGGCCCAAGGCCTGATCCCAGGGCAGTTCACCTTTTAAATGATAGGAAGATGATGAGGAAGCACTAAAGAGATTGGAGAAGGTGTGCCTACAAAGGTAGGAGAACACAGCCAATATGTTTTCTGGCAGAGTGGTCACTGTGTTAAAATCCTCAATAGGTAAGATGAGACCTGAGAAATGACCACTGGATGTTACTTATTCAGATCTCCACAGATTACTATAAAAACAAAACTCTAAAAATACTACAATGAAAGACATATTCGACTAATTTTTATTATGGCTACTGCTTCAAGATTATCCAGTGGCATAGTGGCTGGTAGATTAACATTAGTACCAAACAATTTCATACAAAGCACTATCTTTAAAACAACCTATTGATGTTTGTAGAATGTTTAAAATTCATAATGGCTTACAAGTATATTACTGAATCTGTAACCTTCAGCATATGTAAATAATTATGCAAACACTTAACATATGTAAATAACTATGGTGTTGGTGAAGACTATTGAATATATGTGGACTGCCAGAAGCACAAATATCTGTCTTGGAAGAAGTACAGCCAGAATGCTCCTTAGAAGGGAGGATCGCAAGACTTCATCTCATGTACTTTGGACATGTTGTTAGGAGGGACCAGTTCCTGGAGAAGGACATCATGCTTGGGAAAGTAGAGGGTCAGGGAACCAGAGGAAGATCTTCAGCAAGATAGACGGACACAGTGGCTACAACAACGGGCTCAAACATAGCAACGATTGTGAGGATGGCACAGGATTGGGCAGTATTTTGTTCTGTTGTACATAGGATCACTATGAGCTGGTACTGACCCGACAGCACCTAACAACAACAACAAATAATATTATCATTATTAATGTCATTTTACAGGTATGGATTGTGAGCCTCTAAAGGGTGCAGTGATCCGTGTCACTTTACATGCATTGGTGAGGGAATTTAAATCCTGTCATATGGCCCCACAAGCCCATTATTTTCTCTTATATAATTCTGCTTTTGTAAAAGGATGATTCCACTGACTTAAAAAAAAGTAGAATATGTATGTCTTTGTAAACGTTTGGGCATATATGCATACGTGTGTGTGTGTATGCATATGTTCTCATTGTTTCTCTGTTTTTTCATGTTATCAACTCACATTTTCTCAGTCATTTTCCCCATGACCATCATCAAGTAAGCATCTGAGAATGAGAGCGGGGAGAGGCCTTAATCTCTGTTGTAGTAGAGCAAGGGCTTTGGAGTCAAAACTCTAGCTCTTGCAATTTCTCCCAGTGTGACTTCTGCCTAGTGACATCATATCTGGCCTCAATTTCTTTACCTATATAAAGCAGTTTGTCATATCTATTTTGAAAGGTTTTAAGTAGTTAAGACACCCAAGGTGTAAAGTCTTCCACTGACCACTGGGATTGGTTACCATTAGGAGTGCTTCCATACCACCCTTTCTTAGCATTTATCACATGCTATTGTAATTATAAGCCTCCCACATTAGCATCTTAAGGACAATGACTTTGTTGTATTCTCCATTGTGTCCCAAGAATACAGTAAAATGATAGACATTGAAAGAAAGAATGACATTCCAGGCATATTGTAATTATACAATAAATGATAACATTATTAATGCCATTATTATTCTATCTGTATCCACAAAAATCAAAACCATGACTGGCCACATTGAAAAGGAACATTGGTTAATAGAACTTCACTGTTACAAGAATTTTAAGTCCACTTTGGACCTTATATCAATCGTACCTCTATCTTCTCCAGTGATCTCCCAAAGATAATTGTGCAATGGTACTAGAATAAGTCAGTTTCAAACTAATCCTACAGGTTGGCAAAATACAAATCAAAGGTATCCAATTTTAGCTAGGCACTCACTTACCCTTTATATAAAGTCGTCTGTTCTCCAAGTTTCTGGGGCCACGTTTTCTTTTAGTGCCTAATAAATCTTTCTATCTGCGGATCTTTAGAGTAGAGCTGAGAACACAGTAAATGCAAAACAGATGCTTGTTAAGTGAATGAAGGAACATAAATGAATGAAAAAATTAATGTGACAGAGACAACAATTATTAGCAAAAATAAAGATAAAAACATAAATATTTTACTAGGTCATCAAATTCCTGATTTTTTTTTTTTTTATAAAGAATGTAATCTCTTTTTTAAAGCTGTGCATCCATGTTGTGAAATGTTTCTCTTTTATTAATTTCCTTTTTACACCCAGTATTCAGGTGGTTGAAACTTCGGAGTTTACAGAACAAGATGTACTTTCAGTTTTTATTTTATGGCAGAGTACTGTTATGTACATGCAGTGTTATGAAAACAATTCTAATCTGTGTTTTATTGTATTATATTGTGCAATTTATATTCAGAAGATACTATCAGTACCAGGGAACAGACAAATTTAATAAAAGACACAGTGTTCTTGTTGTGCTAATAGTTATTAAAATGAAACCCTTCCCAGAAGACATTTTACAGTGTCTTTTCAAAGCTATTCTACGTTATTCTATTGATCAATTGGAGCCTATAGGTACGAATAGCAACATTATAAATCTTAGAAACATACTCTATTAAGCTGGAGTATTTTACAATTGTCCAGGCCAACTCCTTCATTTTACAGGTGAGGATGCTAAGGCTAAGAGAGAATAACTGGAAAAAATGAATAAATAAATAAATAAATAAAAACCCAGATTTTTGTCTAAGTTGTGGCTAGAACTGAAGTCCCCTAACACCCAATCCAGGATTCTTTTCCCTTTTATTGTCACTTATGGTAATAATCTTTTTGGGTGCACAGGCATTGCCAAATCTATCTTTATCATCCCTAAATCAGCTCTAAAGGCAAACCATTCTCAGAACAGAAGTCAGAATCCTTAGAGGATGACTAACTTAGTCACTGTCTATTATTATCTTGGTTATTTATCTGTTTATGTGTTGTTTGTCTATCCCCAGATATAATAGAAATTTCATGGGAACAGGAAGTATGTCCATTTGGCATACTGCTAAATTCCCTTCATTAAGAACACAACTAACATATAATTCATTCAATAAATATTTACTCAAGTAAATATAGATTTGTTAGACATGACAGGAGCTACAAAAGTTTATTAAAACTTAGACTGACTTCTAGAATTTATAGTCAACACACACACGTGTGTGTGTGTGCTTATGTGTGTGTATATATAGAAATGTAGGTGTAAATACGTACGCATATATACATACATATATATATATATATAATATTGTCTCTCTCTTCTGTCAGCTTAGTACAGTATGCTTCTAACATCTATAATGTTATATAACCACCACCAAGTTGCTGTCGAGTTGATTCCAACTCATGGTGACCCCATATGTGTTAGAGTAGAACTGTGCTCCATAGGGTTTCCAATGGCTGATTTTTTAGTAGGTCATCAGGACTTTCTTTTGAGGTGCCTCTGAGTAGACATAAACAGCCAACCTTTTGTAAGTCAGATGTAAGATAATTAAAAGTCACTGTGTCTTGTGCAGCACAGAGTTTACAAAACGTGCTTGCAGCTGTGAGCCTCAGGTGAAGTGACAAAGTGAAACAAATGTAGAGGATACAATGGCCATAATTTTGTGACACCTTCCAGCTATTCTAACCACCCCAGGACACCCAAGTGTAGGGATTGCTGGGGCTCCTATAGGAGAACTGGGCCTATCTGGATCCTGCTGGTTATGTGGAAGCCATGGTGAGTGATGAGAGTATCTGAGATGCTAACAAAAGAGCATGAGAAATGGTAAGAAGGTGTTTGAGAAATAAGCTAACTCCTTTCACAGATGCAGAGTGAAAATGGTGCATCAATATTGAACAGGAGACTATTGATAGTAACAGATTGATTATGATATGAGGTTATGACTTTCTGAAGAAATGGTGGAAGAAAGAAAGGGTAGGGAAGAGAAGGGAAGGAAAAGAGGGAAAGAGGGAAGAAGTGAGGGAGTGAAGTAGAGAAGGTGAAAAGGAGAGAAGGAGAATAAGGAGGAACAGAACTATTATGGGTTTACCTACTCTGCACTCAACACTGTGTACATAATGCTTACATCCTCACTACAATTTTTCATTTTTAGATAAGAAAATTAACGCTCAAAGCAGTCAAGAGAATCTTCCTAATATCCCTAGAATGAAGTGGAAACAAGATGCCATTGGAGTCTACAGACTCCAAAGCCATTTCGCCACTCACACTTTTAGTCCATTTTGTCTAGTGCTTTATGCAGTTTTATTTATTTTTTTGTTTTTATTTAGGCCTCAGTGGTTACAGAGTACTTTCACATAATCACTTTGTTCTGCCTTCATACTAACCCTATAAAGGCATGTTCTTATCCCTATTTCACAAGTGGAAAAAATAAAGATCAAAGAGGTGACTTAATTTGTCTAAAGTCACATGCTCATAAATGGCAGAATGGAGATCAAACCCATGTCTTATGGCTTTCAGTTGATGACACTTTCTACCATGATATGTACTGCACTCGAACACATTGTCTATCGTACATTTGCAACCACAGGGGCCAGGTACCGTGGACCATGGCTTTTCTCATTTCCTTCTCACAAAAAACTCAGGAAGTAAACATATATTCCCACATTTATTATGAAAAAATTGACACAGATCTCTGCTCAGAATTCTTCTATTAAGACAAAGAAATACAGAATAAATTTTGAAATTCAAAGAGAGACAGGATGAGAAATATAAAGAGACAGAGAAATGCTCAGCACATAAAGGGCTATAATTTACTTATCTGGAAATGCCACAACCCCGGTCATGCCTCATTTGCAAACTAACCAAGGTATTACTTTAACCCCTCTCCCTCCCTCACAATAACCCTTTAGCTACTTTCAAGAAGTTAGAAAATGTTGAGGAGCTCCTTAAAACAGTAATAAGCCTAGAGTCTGTGAGTGTAAACCCAGGTCTTTCACTAACTCATTGGACAAATGAGAAAGTTGGTTGACTTCCTTCTTTTTCATCAACCTCATGCTACTTGCCAAGATTCTCAGGAAATTCAAGGAACAAGCATGAAGAGTGTGAGACTCTTCATGTACAGAATGCTCTTAGAAGCTATGTGTAGACTCCAACTTTAGCATGGAATTGTTTGAACAATTTGTTTTTAAAAGTTAAAAGGAGAAAGTGGGCTCATTTTGAAAGGTTAAAGGTAAAACTTTTCCACATATACAAACAAAATTAACATTTTATTTATACCTCACTGGCACTTTTTAAAAATTTCAAAATATTCACAAGCTTTTGTCTGGGATGGACTTCCCTCCCTCTTCTGCCTCCAAGCTTCTCTTTGGTGAAACCTTTCTCAACTCCCCAAACAGGGTTAAGGGTTCTCCTCTTCAGCTTCCAGAGAATTAGGCTTTCCACTTCGTCACAGTATTTAGAGTATATTGTGTATTTATTTGTTTACAGATTTCCCATCTAGATTGCAAATTTATTAAGGTCAGGGTTCAAGGGTTTTTTGTTTTTTTTTCTTTACATGTAGAAAGTTCTCAATAAATGTCTGTTTAATGAATGTAGAAGTCCCAGTATTACTTCATATGATGGAAAGGAGTAAAGAACTCTAGAAAGAGCGGGAAGTACAGATGGTGAAGTTGAATTTTTAAAACTAGTTTCCCAAGTACAAGTTGGGAGAGACACAGATTAGCAAAAGCACATAACAAAAATATGTAAAACGTTTGGTGACAATAATAATAGCTAACACATTTTGTGCTCGGTACAAGTCTAAATAGTTGATAAGTGGTAACTCATTCATTGATTATAAGAACCCTATGAGTCAAAAGCCTCATAATATTATGATTCTCATTTTATAGCTGCAGAAACTCAAGTACAGAGAGTTTAAGTAGTTTGCCCAACATCTCACAGTACTTAAGAGGCACCAGAGCATGTTGTGAACTTCCCTGATAAAGTGGTTAAGGGAGCAGGATCTGAAGCCAACTTACTCTGCCCTCTCACTGTCCTACTACCCCCAGAAGGTGGATATGAGCCCTCAAGTGCCTGAAGCATGCCTCTTTTGGAAAAAATAAGAGAACAGCAGTCCAGTATATCATAAAATCGCACACTATACTAACTGGTGGAATTCTTTAGTAGTTGTCATATTCTTTATTGGCAGACTTCAAAACCAAAATGCTGGCTCAAGACCACATTTTATCCAGATTTTATGAGTACCCAAGATTTTGTTTCATCTAGGGATTCTTGGGGTGGGATGTGGGAATTCAGCACAGAGGGCAAGCTGAAAAAGACCTCTGCTCCACCCCAGCAGTTTAACCTCAGTCTACGTCTACTTAAATCCTGCTGACCCGCACTTCTGAGAGACCTTGGACTTGACCTTGTTTGTTCTTACTTTGACTCTTGGGTGGGGGACTGAAACTGAATTTCTTTATATGATTACATCTGTGGAACAGGGACAATATTGCACCACTCATTCATTTAGCATTTGGTGAAGAGTATTTCCTCATTGTTAGTTATGAATCTTTAGCTCTCGGCACTCTGTGCTTATTCAGTTGGTTAAGAGTTTGTTGGCTAAAAGCATCAATTCTCTTAAATACTGTGTCCAGACAGATGGGTAAAAGCACAGGCTTTAGTATTAGACAGTTTATAATTTTGACTCTGCTATTTTCTAGTTATCTTACCTTGGACAAGTTGCTTTTTCTCTCTACACCTCATTTTCTCACTTGTAAAACAAGAAAGAAATAATACTTTTCTTAAGAGATGGTTTAACATTTGAAGGAGATGATGCAGCTAAAGCCCTTAAGAAAAAAACCTGGAACCTAGCTAGTGCTCAGTAAATTATAACTATGAATTGTAATTTTTACTCTTGCAATTACAATAACATTGCAAGACTCTATATTAGGAAAATTAAATAAAGGATAATTTTAGACACAGTCTCTAACTACAATAAACCCGTGGTGTGGTTTCACCAGAAGCCTAGTGGTTTTCAAGGCCTGAAAAAATAGGGTGGAAGATTAGCTGTTTTAAGAAAACTTGAAAATTGACCCAACTTGCAAGTATTTGACAGCAGAATACAAGATTACAGACAAATAGAAATAAAATATTTTTCATTTCAAAAAAGTGAATGTTAATAAAGACTATTTTGAAATTGGTCATCAATTGTAACAAAACAACAATATTATACATTAGATGTCATAACTCAGTCGATTATGAAAGAACACATTCTTCATTAAAAATAAGTCATGTGCATTATCTGTCCACTGATTTACAATGTCGTTCAAGACATTCCATCATTCTCTGCTTGAGCACTCTTCTGTAATCTGATGAGGTGTCCAGGGAAGAGACAATGTAGCCAAGGCATTAAAATGTAATCAAGATATGCAAATTCATATCAAAATGTGATTTGCTGGGGAAAAGAAATTAATCTAGGCATGGTCAAATAAACAATGCGCAATATGGATAATTAATCACCAAATTAGCAGCTGCAGTCCCTGGAGGAGATTATGCAAATTGAAAAGGCCCCCATCCACTGACACCATTAGACCACTTAATGGCAAACTCTCAACAAAATAACACTTGGGAACATCACAAAACAAATAGCTCAATCAACCTTAGTGTCCTAAACTCCATTTCAATATTTAATATTATTTAATATTGTTTTTCCCTGGTTGGACTTATTCAGAAAGGCTCCATTATATTTTGCTAGAAAATATTCTAAGGTTCTACACCATGGATTACACATTATGTGTTTCCCTCAAAGTCTAGCTTTCCCCTACCAATCACACATTTTATTATTGAAATCTGAAATCTTGCAAATGATAAGCCTTCATGAATGAGGAAAGGCCAATTACATATTTCCTGACAGTAATACCAAAAACAAAGGAATGTTGATGCACCATAAAAATGTGTGCCCTCTGGCACCTGATGTCACCCATTTATTTTATTAGCAGCCGAGAAAGGATTTCCACATTTCCCTGATAATAAATGTTTTTATGTCAGGCGAGAGTATTTTGTCTCCAAGAATATTAGTGGGCTGTGACCATGAGTTCACCTAAAGTAATCTTACCTCTACTATCTCTATTCCAGTTCAGTGATGTGAATGTATGTAAAGGTTAAATGACAAAGTTACTCCTAAAGAACCTTTTAATATTGGGCCTAGCAGAACCCGTGAGACACTGAAGTCTGCTAAATAATATGGCTTCGCCTCTATAGATACGAAAGCATCCTAGAAAGAAGTAAAAGATCCCTTATCTTCAGAAAATTGCTTACTAGATATTTTATCGCTATACTTTTGCTGCTGAGAAGACTAGTCACAGAGAAGTTGTATTAATACAATTGCTAACTGCTGATGTAGTTGTACCTATCATTTATGTTGTATTATTAGTTGACACTGAGTTGGCTCTGACTCTTGGCAACCTTATGTATGAGAGGATGAAACATTGCCCAGTCAATATCATTGGTATGTTTGAGGCCATTGTTGTAGCTATTGTGTCAATTAATCTCACTGAGAGTTTCCCTAGTTTCCCCTGGCCCTCTACTTTACCAAACATGATGTCATTTTCTAGTGATTGGTCTTTCCTGATGACGTGTCCAAAGTAAATGAGTTAAAGTCTTGCCATCTTCACTTCTAAGGAACAATCTGGTTGTATTTCTTCTAAGACTGGTTGGTTAATTCTTTTGGCAGTCCACAATATGTTCAATATTCCTCCCTGACACCACAGTTCAAATGCATCAATTCTCCTTCTGTGTTCCTTTTTCATTACCCAACCTATCATTTATAGATATTACTATATGTCTGCTGTCATGGATTGAATTATGTCCCCCACAAATGTGTGTCAACTTGGCTAGGCCATGATTCCCAGTATTGTGTGATTGTCCACCATTTTTTCATCTGATATGATTTTCCTGTAGGTTGTAAATCCTACCTGTATGATGTTAATGAGGTGGGGTTAGAGACAGTTAGGTTAATAAGACAGGACTCAATCTATGAGACTAGGTCATGTCTTAAGTGAATCTCTTTTGAGATAGAAAAGAGAGAAGTGAGCAGAGAGACTTGGGGACCTCATATCACCAAGAAACAAGAGTCTGGAGAATAGCGTGTCCTTTGGACCTGGGATCCCTGCACTGAGAAGCT
This sequence comes from Dugong dugon, assembly GCA_030035585.1. Lineage (NCBI taxonomy): Eukaryota > Metazoa > Chordata > Mammalia > Sirenia > Dugongidae > Dugong > Dugong dugon. The sequence continues at coordinate 53,160,209 of CM057465.1, forward strand.
CCTTGTCTTAGTCATCTAGTGCTGCTCTAACAGAAATACCACAAGTGGATGGATTTAGCAAAGAGAAGTTTATTCTCTCACAGTCCAGTGGGCTACAAGTCCAGATTCAGGGCATCAACTCCAAGGGAACGCTTTCTCCATCAGCTCTGGGGGAAAGTCCATGTCATCAGTCTTCCTTTGGTCTGGGAGCTTCTCTGTGCAGGAACCTCAGGTCCAAAGGACGCGCTCTGCTCCCAGCACTACTTTCTTGGTGATATGAGGTTCCCATGTGTCTCTGCTTGCTTCTGTCTTTTCTATCTCAAAATAAATTTAATTAAGACACTGTCTAATCTTGTAGACATCATCAGTATAACCTCATCATAGTGATAGAGTTTACAACACATAATGAGATCACATATAACCTCATCATAGTGGTAGAGTTTACAACACATAAGGAAATCACATCAGATTTACAAAATGGTACACAATCATATAATACTGGGAATCATGACCCAGCCAAGTCGACAGATATTTTTGGGGGACACAATTCAATCCATGACAGAAAAGAAAGAACAAGGGGATATTGTATGGTTTAAAGTCAGGAAAGGTGTGCATCAGGGTTGTATCCTTTCACCACACTTATTCAATCTGTATGCTGAGCCAATAATACGAGAAGCTGGACTATATGTAGAAGAATGTGGCATCAGGATTGGAGGAAGACTCATTAACAACCTACGATATGCAGATGACACAACCTTGCTTGCTGAAAATGAAGAAGACTTGAAGTACTTACTGATGAAGATCAAAGACCACAGCCTTCAGTACGGATTACACCTCAGTATAAAGAAAACAAAAATCCTCACGACTGGATCAATGAACAACATCATGATAAACAGAGGAAAGAATAAAGTTGTCAAGGATAACATTTTACTTGGATCTACAATCAACACCGAGCAGTCAAGAAATCCAAGGATACATTGTACTGGGCTAATCTACTGCAAAAGACCCCTTTAAAGTGTTAAAAAGGAAAGATGAAAGCTATCACCTTGAAGACTAAGGTGTGCCTGATCCAAGCCATGGTGTTTTCAATCACCTCATACGCACACAAAAGCTAGGCAATGAATAAGGAAGATCAGAGAAGAATTGATGCCTTTGAATATGCTGTTGGCGAAGAATATTGACTATACCATGGACTGCCAGAAGAAGGAACAAATCTGTCTTGGAAGAAGTATAGCCAGAATGCTCCAAGGATGGAGAGACTTCATCTCACTTACTTTGGAGACATGTTATCAGGAGGGATCAGTCCCTGGAGAAGGACATCATGCTTGGTAAGGTTGAGGGTCAGCAAAAAAGAGGAAGACCCTCAATGAGATGGATTGACAGAGTTGTCACAACAATGGGCTCAAACATAACAATTGGTTAGGATGGCACAGGACTGGGAAGTGTTTCTTTCTATTGTACACAGGGTCACTATGAATCAGAAATGGCTCTGCAGCACAAACAGCAACTATATATATATATATATACATATATATATATATATATATATATATATATATATATATATATATATATATATATGTATGTATATGTGTATATGTATATATACATACCTAAAAGTCAAACTCGTTGTAGAGTCTATTCTGACTCACAGTGACTCTATAGAACAGAGCAGAACAGACCCATAGGGCTTCTAAGGAGCAGCTGGTGGAGTTGAACTGCCAACCTTTTGGTTAGCAGCCATAGCTCTTAACCACTGCACCACCAGGGCTCATACACACACACACACACACACACACACATATATATACACAAATATATATGCACACACACATATATATATACACACATATATATGCACACACACATATATACACACACATATGTATATATGTATAAGTATGTATGTGTATATATGTGTCTGTATGTGTATATATGTATGTATGTATTATGTATGTGTGTACATATATGTATGTATACACATGTATGCATGTATGTGTGTGCATGTACATACATGTATATCTATATAGAAAGATATACATACACATTTACACATACATATATAGATATAGATAGATAGATATCTCTCTATATATATCTATATCTCTTTATCTCTCTATCTTTCTATATATCCCTGGAGAAGGACATCATGCTTGGTAAAATAGGGTATCAGTGAAAAAGAGGAAGACCCTCAACGTGGTGGATTGACACAGTGGCTGCAACAATGGGCTCAAGCATAATAAGAATTGTGATGATGGTGCAGGATCAGGTAGTGTTTTGTTCTGTTGTACATAGGGTCACTATGAGTTGGAACTGACTCAGTGGCACCTAACAACAGCAGCAACATATATATATATAGATAAACCAAACCCACTGTAGTCTAGTTGCTTCTGACTCATAGCCACCCTATAGGACAGAGTAGAATTGCCCCATACGGTTTCCAAGAAGTGACTGGTGGATTTGAACTGTCAGCCTTTTGACTTGTATATCTGCTTTCCCAGCCCTGCAATAAAGTTAAAGGCCATGTGACCAGTTCTGGCCACAGGGACATGTGTCACTTCTGGCATGAGGTAGACAGGAGCTGGCCTGCCTCCTCTATCCTACCCTCCATCAGCTGCAGTGACTGTGAAGCCATGTGTTTCATGTGGTGTAGTTCAAAATGAAGACACTCAACCTGTATCAGACTTTACCTGAGAGCAAAGCAAACTTTATATGCCAAGCCACTGAGAGAGCTAAGTATCCTAAGACAACGACATTTTGAGGCCTAGGCTTTGTTCTTCCTATGTCTAGAGCAGGTTAAAACTAAGAATACTTTAAAATGTACAACACCCAAATATCTACAATAAGATTAAACAAGCCAATGTTCCTATTCTTGCTCTCACCCATGAATGCAGGACTACTAGGATCTTTATCCTTCCCCACATGTTTTCTAGAAAGTACCCCAAGGAATGCTTCAAATGTGTTTGCAAACCAAATTGTCAGCTAGGGGCCACATGTGGTACCCATCACATTCTGCTACTGCTCTGGCTCTCCCTTTTGAATGATACTGCCCAACAAGTCCCTTGAAAAACCTGTTCTTTGCTGCCACTCTGATAACATTTGCACCAAGAGGGCTGCCTTGCAATGTTATCAAAGCCAAACTATGTTGGGTTTTGTACACAGATGGTGAAAACCACCTTTTCCTAAATTCTTTGCTATTCTTTGTCATCTGGACCCTTAAACAAAACTTGTTATAAACACATTCCCAAGTTTCATCAGAAAAGGGTTCTCCAACCCTAGGTAATCAAACACAATAATAAAATCAGAGAGTTTGAGAGGACAAAACTTAAACCACCCCCCTTCACTTGCTTCTCTCTCCATCCCGAAATAACTGCTTATTTTCTCTTGATTTGAAAGCCCTTATAGGGTCTCTATGAACTGGAATCAACTTAACAGCAATGGGTATACGGTTCAATAAATGTACACAAGTACTAGTGCATGGTACAGATAAATATGAGAAGAACTCAAGTATTCAAAAATGCTCTTTTACAATGTTGAGAGTTAAAGATGTTTTTTACATTAATGTGACTAACAGAAAACATAACTCTTTTCCCAAATTACTTTATATTTTATACTTCTAATACTTCTTTATAACTGAGTATCATCTTGTTGAGCTAATCTTTCCACATAAGATGGAACATGTCACTATATTTCTCACCTTTTCTATCAGTGTCCTATGACATAGAAGACACACATCACTTAGCCATTTAAATAACTTAAGTTACCTAAACACCAAAATAAATGAAGATTACAAAAGAAAGTCTAAAGAACTAGACAATGATAATTAATGCCCCCAAATACCAGAAGGTAGCACAACTCTAATTATAGTTGTCTAATAATTATTTATAATGGTCCAGCTCAGCATAATTCCAAATGAAAGACAAAATCTGCAAAGAAGGGAACTGATTCTATAGGTAACCTAATATAAATTAATCCAGGTAACAATTACAATTATTGCATTTTTGTCTAATTATTCTTATAAGAATAATGTCACCCAGCAAGCTCAGGAACATTGAATTACTTAAAAGTGAATTTCTTCAGAAAAATATTTTTATTGAGATAAAATTGCTGTACTTTTGTCCAAATTACTGAATGATGCTATTATACTATATATGTACACACACACACACACACACACACATACACACACACACACATATATATATAGTGGAGCCCTGGTGGCGCAATGGTTAAGAGCTTGGCTGCTAACCAAAAGGTCAGCAGTTTGAATCCACCAGTTGCTCCTTGAAAATCCTATGGGGCAATTCTACTCTGTCCTATAGGGACACTATGAGTCAGAATCAACTTGATGGCAATGGGTTTGGGTTTATGTATACATATATATGTATACATATATAGATGTATGTATATATATATGGTATACTATATATATTCTTCAAAACATATCTAAAAGAAAAAACTACAGTTAAGTCTCATTAGTTGCCATAAATATGAAATTTATATTTAAAATATGGATGTTTTAGTTTATGTACTACTCCCCAGTCATGTACTATTCTTCAGTGCACCAGAGGAGATAGCAATTCAAAAATCAACATTAATCAAAAACTGTTCTTGAAAGACTTACTAGATGAACTAGTTGCTGTTATTATTGTTGTTGTTAGGTGCCGTCGAGTCAGTTCCAACTCATAGCAACCATATGTACAACAGAAAGAAACACTGCCAGGTTCTGCACCATCCTCACAACCATTGTTATGCTTAAGCTCATTGTTGCAGTCACTGAGTCAACCATCTCATTGAGGGGCTTTCTTTTTGTAGCTGATGGTCTACTTTACCAAGTAGGATGTCTTCTCTCCTGATAACATATGCAAAGTATATGATATGTAGTCTCTCCATCCTTGCTTCTAAGGAGCATTCTGGTCCTACTTCTTCCAAGACAGATTTGTTTGTTCTTTCAGCAGTCCACAGTATATTCAATATTTTTCTCCAACACCACGATTCAAAAGTGTCAATTCTTCTGTCTTCCTTAGTCTTCAAGGTGACATCTTTGCTTTTTAACACTTTAAAGAGAATTTTTGCAGCAGATTTGCCCAATGCAATACGTCTTTTCATTTCTTGACTGCTGCTTCCATAGGTATTGATTGTGCAGCCACATAAAATGAAATCCTTGACATTTAATCCTGTGTCGTTTAATATTTTCCCCATAGAATCCTTCAATATTGCAGCTCGAGGCTTGAATTTTTTCTTCAGTTCTTTCAGCTTGAGAAAAGCTGAGTGTGCTCTTCCCTTTTGTTTTTTTATCTCTAGGTCTTTGCACATGTCATTATAATACTTTACTTTGTCTTCTGAAGCTGCCCTTCTCTGCAGCTCTTTTACTTCATCATTTCTTCCTTATGCTTTAGCTACTCAACGTTCCAGAACAAGTTTCAGAATCTTTTCTGACATTCATTTTGGTCTTTTCTTTCTTTCCTGTCTATTTAATGACCTTTTGCTTTCTTCACATATGATGTCCTTGATGTCTTTCTACAACTCGTCTGGTCTTCAGTCATTAGTGTTCAACATGTCAAATCTATTCTTTAAATGGTCTCTAAATTCAGGTGGGATACACTCAAGGTCATACTTTAGCTCTCGTGAACTTGGTCTAACTTTCTTCAGTTTCAGCTTTAACTTGCATATGAGCAATTGATGGTCTGTTCTGCAGTTGGCCCCGCCCTTGTTCTGACTGATGATATTGAGGTTTTCCATCATCTCTTTTCACAGATGTAGTCGATTTGGTTCCAGTGTATTCCATCTGGCGAGGTCCAGGTGTATAGTCACCATTTATGTTGGTGAAGAAAGGTATTTGCAATGAAGAAGTCGTTGGTCTTGAAAATTCTATCATGCAATCTCCGGCATCGTTTCCATTACCAAGGCCATATTTTCCAACTACTGATCCTTCTTTTTTCCAAGTTTTGCATTCTAATCACCAGTAATTATCAATGCATCCTGATTGCATGTTCAATCGATTTTAGACTGCAGAAGTTGGTAAAAATCTTCAATTTCTTCACCTTTGGCCTTAGCAGTTGATGTATAAATTTGAATTATAGTCATATTCACTGAACTTCCCTGTGGGAGTGTGGATATCATCCTATCACTGACAGCATTGTACTTCAGGATAGATCTTGTCAGAGATTAATATTGCCACTGTTGCTCTTTTTTGAGTGTTGTTTGCTTGATATTTTTTTTTCCATCCTTTGAGTTTTAGTTTGTTTGTGTCTTTAAGTCTAAGGTGCATCTCTTGTAGGCAGCATATAGACAGATCGTGTTTTTTATCCAATATGCCACTCTTTGTCTCTTTACTGGTGCATTTAGTCCATTTACGTTCAGCATAATTATTGATAGATATGAGTTTAGTGCTGTCATTTTGATGTCTTTTTTTGTGTGTTGTTCACAGTGTCTTTGTTCCACTTAATTTTCTGTGCTGTCGTTTTTCTTTATGTGTTTTCTTTTCATCTTTTTCATTGTTTTTGTAGATTTTGTATTTGCTGAGTCTTTATATTTTTCCAGTTTTTTATTTTGACGTGTAGGATTGTTAGTTTCCTTTGTGGTTATTTTAATATTTACCCCTATTTTTCTAAGTTTGTACCAGTCTTTTATTTCTTTATATCACCTCATCTTCCTCTCCATATGAAAAATCTATGTCTACATTTTTTAAGTCCCTCTTTTTGTTTTTAATGTTGTCATCTTTTACATATTGACATCTGTTTCCCTATTTTCAGTGCTTTAGCTTTGGTTTATTTTTGTGACTTCCCTATCTGGGTTGATATCTGGTTGCTCTGTCCTGTGTTCTAGTCTTGAGTTGTTGTCTGATGTTATTTTCTAACCAGAGGACTCCCTTTAGTATTTCTTGAAATTTCAGTTTGGTGTTTTCAAATTCCCTAAACTTATGTTTATCTGTAAATGCCCTAATTTTGTCATCATATTTGAGAGACAGTTTTGCTGGAAATATAATTCTTATCTGGCAATTTTTTTCCTTCAAGGCTTAATATATGTCATCCCATTGCCGTCCTGCCTGCATGGTTTCTGCTGAGTAGTCCAAGCTTATTCTGATTGACTCTCCTTTGTAGATGACTTCTCTTTTATCCCTAGCCACTCTTAAAATTCTCTCTTTATCTTTGGTTTTGGAAAGTTTGATTATAATATGTCTTGGTGACTTTCTTTGGGGATCTACCTTATGTGGGGTTCGATGAGCATCTTGGATAGATATCTTGTTATCTCTCATGATATCAGGGAAGTTTTCTGACAACAAGTCTTCAACAATTCTCTGTATTTTCTGTTATCCCCCCCGTTCTGGTACTCCAGTCAACCGTAGGTTATTCCTCTTGATAGAATCCCACATAATTCTTAGAGTTTCTTCATTTTTTTTTAAACCCTTTTATCTGATTTTTCCACAAATAAATTGGTGTCAAGAGCTTTATCTTCAATCTCACTAATTCTGACTTCCCTTGCCTCAATTCTGCTCCTATGACTTTCTATTGAGTTGTCCAATTCTGACATTTTATTGTTAATCTTCTGGATTTCTGATTGCTGTCTCTCTATGGATTCTTGCAGCCTATTAAATTTGTCATGTTCTTCTCTAATCTTTTTAATTTCCTATCTTGCGTGTTCTGCGTTTTGCTTAGTTTCGTTCCTAATCTCTTGAAGGGCTCTGTATATTAATCTTTTGTGTTCTGCCTGCGGTAATTCCAATAAATTTTCCTCCTCTGGAAAATTTCTAGATTCTTTATTTTGGGAGCTTTCTAAAGCCATTATGGACTATCTTTTTATGTGATTTGATATTGACTATTGTCTCTGAGCCATCAGTAAGTTATTATATTTATTTTATGTTTGCTTACTGTGTCCTAGCTTCTTGTTGTGTTTTGATATCCCCAAATAGACTGCTCCTGTGAGCTAGTTTGATTATTTGCACCTTTGAAGCTCTAATCTCCTGTCACCAGGTGGTTAGATCTGTTACTAGATATGTGGCCCAGGAGTCCACCCACTCCTCCTGTATGGATTCAGCTCAGGTGCCCAGGTAGATAGCCACCAAGTGTGTGATGCAGGCTCTCACCTACAATCCTAGATAGGCATGGGTGATTGGTGTAGACACAGGTATCTGGCTGCAGCAGGGGGACACACTCTGAGCAAAGCAGGGGGCTGAAGTCTGCCCCCAAGTGTCCAGGAGGCAGACGTGTCCCTATTCCCTAGAGTGCATAGGTGGGTGGGTTTTGCAGTTGGACTATAAGCACCCAGTGCAGTTGGCTCTAAGGATTGGGGGGAATCTCTGATTCTTGGGCCCCTATCACAGGTGACTAGGTGGCATGGGTGGAGCCACAAGTCCTTAAGCCCCTGATGTGGGTAGATGAAAACCCTCCTCAATGGGCAGAGCAGTGTCAAACGTCACCAACCCACCACTTCACAGCTGAAACAGTTGAAGTTAGACTTCAGGTATATAACCTGTTTTACAGTGGTAATGAGGGCCTACGCTGTTGAAATGGGTCTACACAAGTCTATGCAGGGGGAAAGGCACTCAGAGTCCATGGATCCCTTATGCCTGTGCCTATGCAAAGGACCTGTGCCTACCCTAAGTTCCTGGCTTAGGGGAGCTGGAAGTTTTTTTTTTTTTTCTTTTTTTCCCTGTCAATTTGCTCACTCTCCAAGGCTGGGAAAATGGCTCAGGGTGTGTGACGGATCCTACTTCTGGCCCAGGGGACTAGGCAATTGCTGAAGCTGGTCCAGGACCTAGTGCAGAGCAGGGAGCAGGGAGGTAAATGGGAGAGAGGTTTTTCCCTAAGGGAGGTGTTTTTCATTCACAAGGTTGCCTGGACGCAATTACTTATCTTTCACTGGTTGAGGGTTGCTTCTCACTGGTGCTGGGTGGCCAAGTAGACACTCTGCCTCTGGGCCTCTCCCAGTGCAGAATATGCCTCCTGAGCATGGCTATTTGCCTGCCTCACTGCTCACCCCCTGAGCTGATCGGGTCTGAATGGCTCAGGCTCTCGCTGGGTCAGGTCTGGCAACTCCTCACTGCTTCTGAACCGTCTCTCCCTCCCCTGCCACTCAGTCTGGTTCCTCAACTTTGCCTTAGATGTTCAGGGCCCCTAAATTGTCATATATAATCAATTCACTTATTTTCTCAGGTCTTTGTTGTAAGACGGTCTACTGGAAGCATTTGACTACTCCACCATCTTGACCCTGCCTCTCAGGATAGATCTTGAAATGTTCTTTTTGATGATGAATGCAATGTCATTACTCTTCAACTTATCATTCCTAGCATAGTAGACCATATGATTGTCTGACTGAAAACGGCCAGTACCAGTCCCTTTCAGCTCACTAATGCCTAGAATATCGATGTTTATGCATTCCGTTTCATTTTTGATGATTTCCAATTTTCTTAGGTTCATACTTCGTACATTCCACATTCTGATTATTAATGGATGTTTGCAGATGTTTCTTCTCATTTTGAGTTGTGCCACATCAACAAATGAAGGCCTGAAAAGCTTGGCTGCATGCAAGTCATTAAGGTTGACTCTACTTTTAGGAAGCAGCTCCTCCCCAGTTGTCTTTTCAGTGCCTTCCAACCTGAGGGGCTGATCTTCCAGCACTATATCAGATAATATTCTACCACTATTTATAAGGTTTTCACGGGTGAATTCTTTTCAGAAGTAGACCACCGGTTCCTTCTTTCTAGTCTTAGTCTGGAAGCTCAACTGAAACTTGTCCACCATGAGTGACCCTGCTGGTATTTAAATACTGGTGTCATAGCTTCTGGTATCACAGCAACACACAAGCCCTTTCAGTACAACAAACTGACAGACACCGGGGGGAGATTAACTAGTATATCATGAGAATTTTTTCCTTGGTTTTCTCTCATTTACTAAAAATAAAATAAAATCAAACACTAGCACCCAGAGAAAGAGATACCTAGGATATGTAGGAGAAAATAACTAGGAGCTAATTTATTTGTAAACTACACAGTGATGGAACAACAATTTATATTTAATGGTGGTTGCTTGATTAGTTATGATTTCTTTAGATGATCTTCCCCATGTTGCCATCCTTCTAGTTCATACCCATAGCCTTTACTGCTGAGTAGAGGTGTGGGTCATTTGCACAGAAGCCGGCATTTGATTTTGACTATGCATCTATTCTGATTGGCGACAGTCACCAGCAAGAGTGAATAAACGGTGGCAGAGCCCAGTGTGAATTTTCAGTTTGCTTAATGAATAACTTAGATCACTTCATAATTAATTAATACAGACTGTATTGTGAAAAATGCCTGAAAGTCCCAAAAGAAATGGCCAATGTAGATAGGCCATCAGTGTGTGTGTGTGTGTCTGTGTGTCTGTGTGTCTGTGTGTCTGTGTGTCTGTGTGTGTCTGTGTGTGTCTGTGTGTGTATAGGTGTAGCTGGTAGCTGTGTCATTGAAGTAAATATGAAATAACCCTAAAAAAAAAAAGATTTGAAGAAATTCCTCCATAGGTTTTTGGAGGATTTTCTTTCACTTTCAATAATCGTAAGGTCTAGGAGTAGGCTTCCAGGCTTTTTTATACCTTATTCTAAAAAAAATATGCCACCTAGCCTTCCTTTTCACTTGGTTTTGTTTGTTTTTCCTCCCTTTGAACTCATAAGACTTAAGAAACCTAGAGTGTATTTCTACTTGGGCTGTAAACTGATGATCTTGATTTTTATTATGGATTGTACTGAAAAAAAATAATTATCTCTACCAGGAAAACTAGAATCACTACTTTTGGAGAAACCAGTCTATGGTTTTACTTAAAATAGTTGTGGTATGATTTGTTCAGAATGTGTAAAAATTTCATGGCAGCAGAGTTTAGTACCTTTAAAGGTATGTGGTAGTGGTTTAAGCATGTTATAAAAAAAAGTTAATGACTATTTTTCCAAAGTAGAGAATAAAAGCAGAAAAATGCACAAACACCTGTAGTACTGTCAAATCAGTCCTAAGAAAAGGAGAATTGATACCATATTAATTTCCTTTTCTCTATAGACCTTATGAGAAAATGACACACAGGGGTCAGTTTTTCCCCCTTTTTCAAATAAAAAGAGGGTTGCCTTAGGAAGTCAATTGAAAGGCTTAATGAAATAACTCAGATGTTAAAAATGCTAACTACTTTTTTAATCAAAGTATCTATATAACAGCCTGCTCAAAATAGATATGCTTCAAACCTTCAAATATCACCAGTTCCTGAACACAACAATTGAAGATTTATGAACTTATTAGAAGTCAGGGTATGAAAACTAATTCTGAGAGAATACCAGAAGTTTGATAAGGAATACATAGGGTTAATATATACGTGTGTATGTGTGCGTGTGTGTGTGTGTGATATAAAATATATAAGGAATATATAGGGTTGAATGCACTAATTTGTACCTACCCAATTGTATTTCCTTATTTTTTTCTTCATTTTATCTTTATTTCTATACCTTTCCTTTATAGCTTACTTCAATTTAATAGTTATGCTAAATACTTTATTTAACAGTTTCAAGTTTATAGAAAAACACAATTATGAAAATATCAAATCATTCATTTTAAGTTTTCCTCTCTAATCTAGGACTAAGCAGATGAATAGTGAAGCTTAATTCACTATCCTAAATGATAGTAACAATTTGAATTTCAGGCAGAATTCATAAGGTCATGGCTTGTTTGAAAGACAACATATTTTTATATACATACATCACAGAAACTACCCCCTGTATCATAGGTTAACAAAAGGTATTTTGGGATGGCTTACCATGCAGATGGGGTAATGTTAAGTAGAGCCCCAGAAGCACATCAATGGAATGGCCAATGTTGGGCAAGATACTGTAAATGGGAAAATTCTCAAGAGAAACAATTCATAACTGAGTGATCTTGGACAAGCAACAAGATCAGCTAGCTTTCTAGAGTAGGCTCAAATAAAACTTTCAATACTGAAAAGATAAAATGAGGCAAGCACAAAGCAGTACATGTATAAAGTTAAAATCTGCTTGTGTATCATAGGGAGATTTGTGGCAGATTTTCCAACAGTAAGTATATTTATACCTTCATATACTTAATATAGAACAATTATAATTATAAAGGCTGTGCTACTAATAGTTTTGTAAGATACTATTATAAATGATGCTGTCTAGGGAAATGTGATTCGGAGGCTTATGAGGTCACACAAGTTCCACTCTGAGTCCTTGTCCTCTGTTCCTCTCAAGAATAGCACCCCATTGCCTCAAGTGTTGTTTCTTTAGATTCAGAGAGACAATTGGGCCAATCTCATACCTGATTCTAACTCTCCTTCCAACCATCAAAGGCCTCCTCAGTCCGACAACACACAGTCAATATTTCAGGAGACATGAAACATACAAGGTTGTGATGGGGATTCTTCCTCTGCAGGAAATCATATGTAACCTGTGTTTCTTATAAGCACATCAACCTTTGAGATGAGAATAGTATAAAATATCTGCTGAGAAAGATACATCCCTACCACTCTTAAGGAAACTCTAGCCTACCTTCATGATTTTCCCAAATGGTTTTGGAAATTGTATCTGTGCTTATTCTTATCTGAGCACTTATCACAGTGAATTGAAATTGATACTTTCTAAGATGCCTCCCATTATACTGTAAGCTCTTTGATGGAGCTGTATCAAACTTAATTTCCTTTTGCCATTTAAACTTTAAGTCCAATTCATAGAACAAGTAGAGTTACATCAGCTGTATTTCTAAAATATATCTCTCTTCCTTATCAATAATTCCATCAGTACAACCCCACTCCAAGGTATCATCATCTTTTGCTTTGATTCATGCAATAACATTCTAAGTGGTCTCCCTGATTCTATTCTTGCCCCTTTACCCTACAGAGAGGAGCCAGAGGGTGTCTGTAAAGATTATATTCAAATCATTCTTCTTAATGAACCCCTCAAATATTTCCAATGAGAAGGATGATTAAAAAACAAAACAAAACTCCTTACCTGCTTACTTCTCTAAACTTATTTCTTTTCATTTTTCCATTAATCCATACACTTTAGGGAACATGGCTTTTATTCTCTTTTTTGAACATTCTGAATTTATTCCCAATCAGTCTTTATTCTTGGATGCCACTCTGGATACTCTGTTTCCCATCTTTGTATGCCTGCCACATTCTCATCACTCAGGTCTCAACACAAATGTCACCCTCCCACCAAGGTATTCCCTTCCTTGGATAATAAAGTTCCAACCCTGCTCCAGTCGTTGTTTTACATACTTTCCTAATGTATTTCTTTTTCTTAGCACATTTTGGTATCAGAAATGATCACATTGGTTAATGAGTTTATTGTATATTTTGTCTCATTGAGGATAAACTCCTTGAGAAATAGACTTTTTTCCTATTCATTACTGTTTTCTCAGTATTTGGACTTCTCCCTGACAAATAACGGGCACTTAATAGTTATTTTGATTGACTGATTGGCAGAGAGTTTGTCTTGTTAACCACTCGACCTCAGGTGGTAGCATAAAACTTGGCACATTATAGGTACATAAGAAATATTTGTTGATTAAATATTTTCTCTGAGAAGTTGTTCTCTTGACAACTCTATGGCAAAGAGAAAAATGAACAGTGTAGGAAGATGAGTAATGATTAAAATGTGAGGTGCCAACTTCCTTTCTATAGTTCCCACTATGAGATATAAAAGAATGTTCCAGTTTTCATTATTTACAAGTTGTGTGACTTTGGATATACTTTTAACCTTACTGAGCCTGTTTTCTCATTTATAAAATAGTGCTTATAATGCCTGTCTTATAAGCTTATTGTGGTATTAAAATAGTTGTCTTATGTGAAGAATATGGAACAATATCTATCCATTATGTAGTAAATATTTAATACATGTTAGCTATTATTTTTAATGAGGATCTGAAGCAATTGTCACTGAAGCAACTATAAAGATAAGTGCTGTAGTCATTAGCTACATAAACTCTGTATTTCATGCACTTATTTTTTCATTCAGCAAACATTTATGAGCCCCAGATATTATCTCACTTTGTTCCAGATGCCAGTTTGAGCTCTTTAGGAAAGTTTTTTCAAAATGTTCTCTATTCAAGGATATATGAATCTGGAGTAATATTTCAGCTTGATATAAAGCTCGCTATAATACACTAAGAATTATTTCTGCCTAAACTTGATAGAGATACTCATAAGGTAATGACTTGCCTGAGTCTCCATGACCATTTGTCAAGAGGATGTAGATGAGATTCATAAACAGATCTGGTAAAGCAGGTACATTACCATCTGTAGTGAATGCAATGATATGCTGCTCAGCTCTCCTTTCCAGACCAAAGTAAATAATTTCCCAGCTGCTGAGAGTTCTTCTGGTGGTCAGTTCATTCTGGGAATTACTGTTATCTGAAGAAAACCATGCCCTGTTCCAGAAGGCAGGCTGCTGCCAAGGTTGGTCAGTGTTGGGGTATAGAAGCCCAGGCTCTCTTCCCCACTCAGGATAGCTCTGAAGGGCCATACCACTTTAGATTTCCCCATAGGATCAGCTGAGACCTTTCTTAAGTCTGATTGAGGTCAACGTTTCCTTCTCCCTCTGCCCAATCCTATTTCATTATCTTCCCCCACACATGTTAATCTCAAAAGCACCCTTAATAGACTCCTTTTCTTTGTCTCAAAGTCTTCAACGGGGGAACCCACCCTGTAGCACCATCTGAAACCAAACAACCAAACTACATATAAATTAATTAGCTCACATGACTTTTGAGAGACTATTTGTGAGAGGGAAATGTAAAAATTTGGTCTATATACAAATAAGATTACCTCATTTGCTATAGAAAGAACAAATGAAAAGGGGAAAAATGTTAATAGCTTGTCCACATAAAAATAAAACATCACCCACCTCTTCCTGACTGGCCATGCCACATTGCTCAGCTAGAGACCTACCAGCCCATCATCACTCACTGGCTCTTACTGTAACATTTTTACCCCTTTCTTCCTTTTCTTTCTCCCTTCCACCTAGCCCCATACACTGCCCTCACCCTTTCCCAACAGGCCATGCCATGATGCTCCACTAGAGAGCTACTGGTCTGCCATCACTTGGGGTCCCCTCATTCCCACCCACCATCTCCTGCTGCATCATTTTCCCCCTTTCTTTGTTTTCTTTCTCCCTCAAACCTAACCCCATATGCCATCTCTGCCCCTTCTCACCGGGCCATGCTACACAGCTTTGGCTATAGAGCCACCAGCCCAAAGCCAGAACGGGTCCACCCCGTGCCCACCTAACGGCTCCTGCCATGCCTTTTTTTCTTTTTTCTCTTTCTTCCTTTTGCGTTCTCCCTCCTACCTACCCATGTAAGCCACCTCACCCAATTCCCACCAGCCCCCAGGTCTATCCCACTCCCACCCCCCAGCTACTCTTTTTTCTCTCTTTTCTTTTCTTTCTTCCCCACAGCTAGGCCCATATGTCTCTCCCCCTTCCCACCAGCCTTCACCACAGTACTGTGGCTAGAGCATTCCTGGCTCAGGCCTGTTGCTACACCAGGGTTGCACTATCCCTCCCCTCATGCCATTCAACCAGCTGCTGAAAGATGGGAAGCAAGCCCTTATCACTCCCCATCTGACACCCCTGCCTATCTGGTAAGGGGCTATGAATACTCCCACACTGCTAGACCAACATCAGGAGGCAGACAGCACCCACCCAGTCTGCCCTCAGCCAACTCACCAGATCAGTGCACAGCGAAGTGGGCTCACTCTGCCTGCTGTTGCCCTGCCCACCTGGTCAAGCTGGTGAGAGCTATTATGCCTAAAGATGAGTAAGGAGCAAAGCACTCCTGGCCCACGTGTCTGGACATATCAAAACAAAACAAAGGGAGAGGGGCAAGATGGCGCTCTAGGCAGAAACACCACGCCGTCCCTCCACAGCAAAGATCCGAAAAACTAAGCCTAACAGAGAATCAACAATCCTGAAACCCTAGAACACCAAATGAAGAGATAAAGAACTCAGCCAAACACCAAACGGAGTGAGAATACTAAAAGAGAACGGAGAGCGAGGAGAGACTCAGGCAGAGATTCCTTACCAGCTAACGCAGCGCGGATCCACCATCTTGGATTCCTATCGGAGACCAGCAAACGGGAGAGCAGCCTTGCAGAGCATCTGGTCGGAGACAGAACGACCGGTAAACTGCGGTGCGCGCTCTCCCACCACCCACCCCTCTCCGCCTCAGCTGGGGATCCCCTGCTTTCCGTGGCCAGGGTCTCTGGGCTGGGGGGTGCTGGTGCTTGGATTCCGCGCGCCTGGGCTGGCGGCTTTCTGGGAGCCGTTTGCTGGCAGCTAGCGAAGCTTTCTCTGCCGCCTCCCCCTCCTTTTGCCTGGGTGCCTGGTTCCGAGTGCCGTCTCTGCTCTCTCCTGCGGGGCTGTAGGGCTGCGTGCGGGCGTGTGGCTGTTTCTGGGTCTGGGCTCCCGCGTGGGTGGGATCCCAGGGCCTTTGTTCGTTTGCCCCTCTGTTTTCCGTGGCCGGGGTCCCTGGGTGGGGGGGCGCCGGTGCTTGGGTTCCGCGCGCCCGGGCTGGGGGCTTTCTGGGAGCCGTTTGCTGGCACCTAGCAGACCTTTTTCTGCCGCCTCCCCCTCCTTTTGCCTGGGTGCCTGGGTCCGGGTGCTGTCTCTGCTCTCTCCTGCGGGGCTGTGGAGCTGCGTGCGGGCGTGTGGCTGTTTCTGGGTCTGGGCTCCCGCGTGGGTGGGATCCCGGGGCCTTTGTTCGTTCACCCCTCTGCTTTCCGTGGCCGGGGTCCCTGGGCGGGGGGGCGCCGGTGCTTGGGTTCCGCGCGCCCGGGCTGGGGGCTTTCTGGGAGCCGTTTGCTGGCACCTAGCGGACCTTTTTCTGCCGCCTCCCCCTCCTTTTGCCTGGGTGCCTGGTTCCGAGGGCCGTCTCTGCTCTCTCCTGCGGGGCTGTAGGGCTGCGTTCGGGCGTGTGGCTGTTTCCAGGTCTGGGCTCCCGCACAGGTGGGATCCTGGGGCCTTTGTTCGTTGGCCCCTCTGCTTCCCGTGGCCACGGTCACTTAACCCCGAGACTATTGGCTTCTTGGAATTCGCGCCCCTGAGTGGGGGCTCTCTGGGTCCCATTTGTAGGCACTGACTGCTGGTGTTGCCCTTTTTTTTTTTTTTTTTTTTTCTCAATTTTATTTTTCTTCCTTTTTTGATTAGTTTTGTCATATTTTACCTCTGTTTCTCTTTTGTCTTTCTTCATTGCTTAATTTCTTGTCCCTCTATCTCTTCCTTCTCTTTCTGATCCCTGAATACCAGGCGATGTATGCCTCTGTACCTTCTGGCCAGGCTGAGCTGTGAAAATTGAGACCGACTCCCCCAGACCTCATAGCTGCATCGGTGCGATCCCTGGGAACTTTGCAGTTTTTTAACTTTTCTGATTTTCATTTGGTCATTCTTTCCTTTTCTTTCTCTTCCCCCTTCTGGTTTCCTCCATCCCATAGTCTCTCATCTGTACATTCCAACGACAAATTCCCCTAGCATTCTTTTATGTTTGTACGCTTTTTGCTCCTCCTCCTCTCCCCTCTCTCCCATATCCAGCTTAGCTTCACACATAACCATCTTCCCGCTGCACCCTACCTACCTGCACCGTGCACTAGACATCACGTCACCAAGCGGTGCAGGCACGCCCTATTGGAACCTGCCCAGCACTGACTACCGACCGTCCTGGTGGCTGCGGTGAGTGCCACAAGCAACCCATCCCAGTGGCTCCTCCTCAACTAGATCTGCCCAGCTGTACCACAAGAACGAAAAAAAAAAAAAAAAAATCTACAATCAATAAACGAGAGAAATATCTACTGAATGCCCCGAAAACAGCAAACGATATCAAAACATTTACAAAAACAAGACAAGATGGCTCCAATAGGCGTCCAAATTAAAACACCAGATAACTCTCCTATGGAAGAAAATGCACTAGAAGTACCTGATACGGAACTCAAATCACTAATACTCGGAATTTTCCAAGAACTGAGGCAAAAAGCTGACAAACATGAGGAAAAAATAGACAAATTTATGGAAAATACAGACAAAAAATTGGAAGAATTCAGGAAGATGACGCAAGAACAAAATGCCAAAATAAATTCACAACTCGAAATTATACAAAAACAACAATTAGAAATCCAAAAGATAAACAACAAGATTTCAGAAATAGACGGTGTCATAGAAGGGCTGAGAAGTAGATTTCAAACCATGGAAGACAGGATCAGTGGAACTGAAGACAAACACTTGGATACAACTCTGTTTCAGGAAAACTCAGAAAAAAGAACAAAGAAAAATGAAGAGACCCTGAGAGTTATGTGGGACACAATTAAAAGCAAAAACTTACGAGTGATTGGCATACCAGAACAGGGGAAGAAAACAGAAAACACAGAGAGGATCATTGAGGAACTGCTGACAGAAAACTTTCCCAATATCATGAAAGATGAAAAGCTGGTCATCCAAGAAGCTCAACGAACCCCATATAGAATAGACCCCAAAAGAAAATCACCAAGACATATCATATTCACACTCGCTAAAATTAAAGACAAACAAAGAATCCTGAGAGCAGCTCGTGAAAAACAAGAAGTCACATACAGAGGAGAAACAATAAGACTAAGCTCAGATTATTCAGCAGAAACCATGCAGGCAAGAAGGCAATGGGATGACATATATAAAATCTTGAAAGAAAAAAATTGTCAGCCAAGAATAATATATCCTGCAAAACTCTCATTCAGATTTGATGGTGAAATTAGGTCATTTCCAGATAAACAGAAACTAAAGGAATATGCAAAAGTCAAACCAAACTTACAAGAATTATTAAAGGGAGTTCTTCGATCTGAGGACAAACAGCTTAAGCCCTCAGGCAGGACCTAGGACCTAGGACGCAGGTTAACATGAACCAGATAACATTCTAGGAACTGAACTACAGACAACTTTCCAAAAACAAAAGATATACAACAGGGAATCAGAGAAATCAATCAAAGGATGACAACAACATCAAAACAATGAAAGAGGGAACAAACGGCATAGGTATAGAACCTTCTAAAGGAGAAGAAGGCAAGGCGATACCAAGTAACGGTAGACTGCTTCAAAATTATAAAGATAAGGGTAAAATTCATGGTAACCACAAAAAAGTTAACAAACCAACTCATAAAAATAAAGACGAAAAACATAAAGTCTCAACAAAACCAAAACCTACAAAAACAAAACAAATGAACAAAAAATCCACAAACAAAAGGAACTCAGCACAAGAGAGTAAGAAGAACAAAGAAAACTTCAGCATCACAAAAAAAAGCACTACAAAATGACAGCAACAAATTCACATCTATCAATAATTACACTGAACGTAAATGGACTCAATGCACCCATAAAGCGACGGAGAGTGGCACAATGGATAAGAAAACAGGATCCATCTATTTGCTGTCTACAAGAGACACATCTTAGAAACAAAGATGTGAATTTATTAAAAATCAAAGGTTGGAAAAAAATATATCAAGCTAACAACTACCAAAAAAGAGCAGGAGTGGCAATTCTAATCTCAGATAAAATAGACTTTAAAACAAAATCTACCATAAAAGACAAAGAAGGACACTATATAATGATTAAGGGGATGATCCATCATGAAGACATAACCATAATAAATATCTATGCACCCAATGACAGGGCTCCAAAATACATAAAAAAAACTCTAACAGCACTGAAAAGAGAAATTGACAGTTCCACAATAATAGTAGGAGACTTCAACACACCACTCTCAGTAAAGGACAGAACAACTATAAAGAAACTTAGCAAAGATACAGAAGACCTAAAGGACACAATCAGCCAACTGGACCTCATAGACATATATAGAACACTCCATCCAACCGCTGCAAAGTACACATTCTTTTCCAATGCACATGGAACGTTCTCCAGAATAGACCACATCTTAGGCCACAGAGCAATCCTCAACAAGATCCAAAATGCTGAGATAATTCACAGTATCTTCTCTGACCACAATGCCATCAAGGTAGAAATTAACACTAGAAAGAGCAAGGAAAAAAAATCAAACACATGGAAACTGAATAATAATCTGCTTACACATCAATGGGTAATAGAAGAAATCAGAGATGGAATTAAAAAATTCCTAGAATCAAATGAAAATGAAAACACATCATACCAAAACCTTGGGACACAGCAAAGGCAGTCCTCAGAGGACAATTTATAGCAATAGATGCACATATCAAAAAAGAAGAAAGGGACAAAATCAAAACATTAACTACAGAACTCAAACAAATAGAAAGAGAACAACAAAAAAAGCCTACAACCACTGGAAGAAAGGAAATAGTAAAGATCAGAGCAGAAATAAATGAAATAGAGAACAGAAAAACAATAGAAAGAATCAACAAAACCAAAAGTTGGTTCTTTGAAAGAATCAACAAAATCGACAAACCACTGGCCAGACTGACAAAAGAAAAACAGCAGAGGGCACAAATAACCCAAATAAGAAATGAAATGGGGGACATTACAACAGACCCAACTGAAATAAAAAGGATTATAACAGAATATTATGAAAAACTATATTCCAACAAATTTGAAAACCTAGAGGAAATGGATAAATTTCTAGAAACATACGGCCTACCCAAACTACAACAAAGTGATACTGAAAATCTGAAGAGACCCATAACAAGAGAAGAGATTGAAAAGGTAATAAAAAAACTCCCAACCAAAAAAAGCCCTGGCCCAGATGGCTTCACTGGAGAATTCTACAAAACATTTACAGAAGAGCTCGTACCAGTTCTACTCAAGTTATTTCAGAGCATAGAAGAGGAAGCAACACTTCCAAATTCATTCTATGAAGCCAGCATAACGCTGATACCAAAACCAGGCAAAGACATCACAAAAAAAGAAAATTACAGACCAATATCTCTCATGAATATAGATGCAAAAATTCTGAACAAAATTTTAGCCAATAGAATTCAGTATCATATCAAAAAAATAATACACCACGACCAAGTAGGATTCATACCAGGTATGCAAGGATGGTTTAACATTAGAAAATCCATCAACGTAATCCACCACATAAATAAAAGGAAAGAAAAAAATCACATGATTATCTCAATTGATGCAGAAAAGGCATTTGACAAAGTCCAACACCCATTCCTGATAAAAGCTCTCAATAAAATAGGTATAGAAGGGAAATTTCTCAACATAATAAAGGGCATCTATGCAAAACCAACAGCCAACATCATTCTTAATGGAGAAAGGCTGAAAACATTCCCCCTGAAAACAGGAACAAGACAAGGATGCCCTTTATCACCACTCCTATTTAACATTGTGCTGGAAGTTCTCGCTAGCGCAGTAAGGCAAGAGAAAGAAATAAAGGGCATCCAAATTGGTAATGAAGAAGTTAAACTCTCCCTGTTTGCAGATGATATGATACTATACATAGAAAACCCTAAAGACTCCACGAGAAATTTACTGGAACTAATAGAAAGATTCAGCAGAGTAGCAGGATACAAGATAAACATTCAAAAATCAGTTGGATTCCTATACACCAGTAAAGAGAACGATGAAAAGGAGATCAGGAAATCAATACCATTTTCAATAGCCCCTAAAAAGATAAAATACTTAGGAATAAATCTGACCAGGAATATAAAAGACCTATACAAAGAAAACTACAAAACACTGCTGCATGAAACCCAAAGGGATCTACATAAATGGAAAAATATACCATGCTCATGGATAGGAAGACTCAACATTGTGAAAATGACATTTCTACCCGAAGCAATTTACAAATACAATGCAATCCCAACCCAAATACCAACAACATTCTTCAAAGAGATGGAAAAACTAATTATTAACTTTATATGGAAAGGGAAGAAACCCCGAATAAGTAAAGCACTACTGAAGAAGAAGAATAAAGTTGGAGGACTCACACTACCTGACTTGAGAACCTACTATACAGCTACAGTACTCAAAACAGCCTGGTACTGGTACAACAACAGAGACATTGACCAATGGAACAGAATTGAGAACTCAGATGTAAATCCATCCACCTACGGTCACCTGATTTTTGACAAGGGCCCAAAATACATCAAATGGGGAAAAGACAGTCTTTTTAACAAATGGTGCTGGCAAAACTGGATATCCATTTGTAGAAAAATGAAACAGGACCCATACCTCACACCATATACAAAAACTACTTCAAAATGGATCAAAGACCTGAATATAAAGCCTCAAACTATAAAATTCATAGAAGAAAAAATAGGACCAACACTTCAGACCTTAATACATGGCATTAACAGGATACAAACCATAAACATCAACACAAAAAACCCAACAGATAAACTAGATAATTGGGATCTTCTAAAAATCAAACATCTATGCTCTTCAAAAGATTTCACCAAAAGAGTTAAAAGAGAACCTACAGACTGGGAAAAAATTTTTGGACAGTACAAGTCAGACAAAGGTCTAATCTCCATAATCTACAAGAAAATCCAACACCTCTACAACAAAAAGACAACCAATCCTATCAAAAAATGGGCAAAGGAAATGAACAGACACTTCACCAAGGAAGACATTCAAATGGCCAACAGACACATGAGGAAATGCTCGCGATCACTAGCCATTAGAGAAATGCAAATTAAAACCACAATGAGATACCATCTCACCCCGGCATTACTGGCACGAATCAAAAACACTGGAAATAACAAATGTTGGAGGGGCTGCGGGGAGACGGGAACTCTTATACACTGCTGGTGGGAATGCAAAATGATACAGCCATTTTGGAAAATGATATGGCGTTTCCTCAGAAAGCTAGAAATAGACGTACCATTCGATCCAGCAATCCCACTCCTAGGAATATATCCTAGAGAAATAAGAGTCATCACTCGAATAGACATATGCGCACCTATGTTCATGGCAGCATTATTCACAATAGCAAAACGATGGAAACAACCTCGATGTCCATCAACAGACGAATGGATACACAAACTATGGTACATACACACAATGGAGTACTATGCAATGAGAAAGAACAATGAATCGGTGAACCATCTCATAACATGGATGAAACTGGAGGACATCATGCTGAGTGAAATAAGTCAATCACAAAAGGACAAATATTGTATGAGACCTCTATTGTAAAAACCCATGAAAAAATTCACATGCAAAATGTAACAATCCTTGTTGGTTACCAGGGATGGGAGGGGGGGGGAATACTAAATAGGTAATAGGTAAGTGGTAACTTGGGTGAGAGATGAGATAGTACATAGTACAGGGGAAACTAACACAACCTGCACAAGGAAAGGTCATGGAGGCCCTATAGACACATCCAAACCCCCCGAGGGACTGAGTTGTTGGACGGAGGGCTCTGGGGACCGTGATCTCGGGGAACATCTAGCTCAATTGGCATGACACTACTTATAAAGATAATGCTCTACATTCTACCTTGGTGAGTAGTGTCTGGGGTCTTAAAAGCCTATGAGCGGCCATCTAAGATACTCCACTGATCTCATCCCTTCGGGAACAAGGGAGAACGAAGAGAACAGGATACAAGGAAAAGATTAGTCCGAAGGACTAATGGTCCACAGCTACCAAGGCCTCCACGGGACTGAGCCCAGTACAGCTGGATGGTGCCCGGCTACCACCAATGACTCCTCTGACCAGGATCACAACAGAGGGTTCTGGGCAGAGCTGGAGTAGGATGTAGAGCATAATTTTAACTCCCCAAAAAAAAAAAGAAGACCAGATATACTGGCCTAAAGAATACTAGAGAAACCTCGAGAGTGTGGCCCCCAGACACCCTTTCAGCTCAGAGGTGAAGTTACCTTCGAGGTTCGATGTTAAGCCTGGGAATGGACACCCCAGTAAAACTAAATGGGACTAACGATGTACAGGAGTCCAGTGACAAGGGCCAGAAGGCAGAGGGAGAGTAGGAAACTGATGATAAGGAACACAAATTGAATAAGGACACTTTCGATGTATTGTGAGATTGTTGACCACTGCTATAGGGCAACATTTGTAGTAACTATTAAATGGGAGGCTGTTTTGTCCTGTAAGCCTTCATCTTGGGCGAGAATGGCAGCACAATTGGAAGAGCATAGTCAATATCACTTAAATGTGTAAGTAAAAAGTTTTGAAATGGTGTTTAAATAAAATAAAAATAAATAAATAAATAAATAAACAAATGAGACTAAAGAGGTACAATAGTCCACTGACAAGGTCCAGAAGACAGAAGGGGACAAGGAAGCCCCCTGGTGATAGGGAATACAAGGTGGAGTAAGGATATTCTTGATTTGCTGTGAGATTGTTAACCATTGTCATAGGGCAACATGTGTAGTAATTGTTAAATGAAAAACTATTTTTTCTGTAAGCCTTCATCTTAAGTGAGAATAACAGCACAGTTGGAAGAGCGTAGTCAATGTCACTGAACTGTGAATGTAGAAATTTTTGAAACGGTGTATCTTTGGCCATCTGTAATTTTCATCAAAAAAAAAGGTTGAGAATTTAGAGGCTTAATACGTTGTGGGGTTGTTAACCAATGTCAAAAAACAACATGTGTACTACTATTTCATGAGAAACTATTTGCTCTGTAAGCTTTCACCTGAAGTACAATAAAATATATATTAAAAAAAAAAAAAAAAAACACAAAACAAAGAAGTGGGATGAAACAAATGAACATACAATCAATAAATAAAGAAAATAACACCTTAATTTCTCAGAGACAGCAGACAATCTAAAAAAGTATAAAAAACAGTACAACATGGCCCCAGCAAATGATCAAAATAAAGAATCACACAACCTCCTAGTAGAAGAAAAGACAGTGGAACAACCTGGTATCAAATTTAAAAATTCTAATATTTAGGGCTCTCCAAGAAATTAGGAAGGGGATCAAGGAAAACAAAGACAAAACCAAGGAAAATATAGACAAAATCATTGAAAACACAGACAAAGCCAAAGAAAACACAGAAAAAAATCAAGGAAAACACAGCAAAGCAACAGAAGAATTCAAGAATATAGAATAAGAACAAAATGTCAAGATAAATAAACAATTAGAAATCATACAAAAACAAGAACTAGCAAACCAAAACATAAATATAAAATTGTCAGAAATCAACAACTCAAAAGAAGATTTTAGTAGCAAATTTGAACAATGGAAGACAGAATCAGTGAGACTGAAGACAAATCCATGGATGCCACTTTCTTTTAGGAAATATCAGAAAAAAGAATGAAGAAAACCTAAGAATTATGTGGGACACAATCAAGGGCAAATATTTGCACATAATCAGAGTATGAGAACAGGGGAAGAAATGGAAAACACAGAGAAGATTGTTGAAAATTTTCTGGAAGAAGACTTCCCAAATATCATGAAAGATGAAAAGCTGACCATCCTAGAAGCTCAACAAACCCCATATAGAATAGAACCCAAAAGAAAGTCACCGAGATATATCATATTCACACTTTTGAAACCAAAGAAAAAAGTCCTGAGAGCAGCTCAAGAAAAATGAAAAGTCACTTACAAAGGAGAAACAATACGACTAAATTCTAATTACTTGGCTTAAACTATGCAGGCAAGAAAGCAGTGGAATGACATATATAAAACATTAAAAACATTGAAAGAAAAAACTACCAACCAAAAACAATATATCCTGAAAAATTCTCACTCAGATATGGCAGCAAAATAAAGACATTTCCAGATAAAGAGAATTAGTAAAAATCAAACCAAACTTAGAAGAAATATTAAAGGGAGTACTGTGGTTAGAGGACCAACAACATCAGACAACAACCGGAGTCTAGGACACAAGACAGCATCAGCCAGATACAAATCTAGTTAAAGAATTCTCAATAATAAAACAAAGCTAAAAGAGTTAAAACAGAGACATCAAACTGTAAATGAAAACAATATCAAAACAATAAAAGGGGGAATAAGAGTTTTTTTTTTTTAAATCTGAAATTTTATACTTTTTTAAGTCTTTTTTTTAAATTGTACTTTAGATGAAGGTTTACAGAACAAACTAGCTTCTCATTTAATGGTTAGTACACATATTGTTTCATGACATTGGTTAAGAACTCCATGACATGACAGTACTCTCCCTTCTCAACCTTGGGTTCCCTATTACAGCTTTATTGTCCCCTCCTGCCTTCTAGTCCTTGCCACTGGGCTGGTGTGCTCCTTTAGTCTTGTTTTGTCCTATGGGCCTGTCTAATCTTTGACTAAAAGGTGAACCTCAGGAGGGACATCATCACTGAGCTAAAAGGGTGTCCAGGGGCCATACTCTAGGGTTTTCTCCAGTCTCTGTCAGGCCAGTAAGTTTGGACTTTTTATGAGTTACAATTTTGTTCTACATTGTTCTCCAGCTCTGTCCAGGACCCTTTATAGTGATCCCTGTGAGAGCAGTCAGTGGTGGTAGCCAGCACTATCTAGTTGTACTGAACTCAGTCTGGTGGAGGCCTTGGTAGTCGTGGTCCATTAGTCCTTTGGGCTAATCTTTCCCTTGTGTCTTTAGTTTTCTTCATTTTCCCTTGCTCCTGAAGGGGTGAGAACAGCGGAGTATCTTAGATGGTCACTCACAGGCTTTTAAGACCCCAGATACTACTCACCAAAGTAGAATGTAGAACATTTTATTTATAAACTATGTTATGCCAATTGAGACTATGGTCCCCACAACCTTCAGCCAATTAATTTTGTCCCTCAGGGAGTCTGACTTTGTTCATGGAGCTGCCATGACCTTACCCTAAACAAGTTGTGCTGGCTTCCCCAGTATTGTGTACTGCCTTACCCTTAACCAAAGTTAACACTTGGCTAATGTCTATTTAGTGTTTTTCCACCCCTACCCATCCTCTCCCTCGTAACCATGAAAGATTGTTTCTTTTTGTGTATAAACCTTTTCATGAGTTTTTAATAGTAGTGGTCTCATACAATATTTGTCCTTTTCTGATTGACTTATTTCACTCAGTATAATGCCCTCCAGATTCATCCATGTTGTGAGATGCTTCACAGATTCACCATTGATCTTTATCGTTGCATACTACTCCATCGTGTGTATGTACCATAATTTGTTTATCCATTCATCTGTTTATGAGCATCTAGGCTGTTTCAATCTTTTTGCTATTGTGAACAATGCTGCAGTGAACATGGGTATGTGTATGTTTATTTGTGTGTTGACTCTTATTTCTCTGGGGTATACTCCTAGGAGTGGGATTGCTGGATCATATGGTATTTCTATTTCTAGGTTTCTAAGGAAGCGCCATATCATTTTTCAAAATGGTTGCACCATTTTGCATTCCCACCAGCAGTGCATAAGAGTTCCAATCTCCCTGCAGCCTCTCCAACATTTGTTATTTTCTGTTTTTTGGGTGAATAAATGGTTTATATCAAAAAAAAAAAGAAAAAATATTAGTCGATGTCCAATCATTTCAGGGGGTAGCATATGATCAAGAATGGATGCTACAGAAGGAAAAGGTCCAAGCTGCATTGAAGACATTGGCAAAAAAACAAGGCTCCAGGAATTGGCAGAATAACAATTGATATGTTTCAACAAACAGATGAAGCACTGGAGGTGCTCATTTATCTATGTCAAGAAATTTGGAAGACAGCTTCCTGGCCAACTGACTGGAAGAGACCCATATCTGTGCCCATTCCACAGAACGGTGATTCAACAGAATGCAGAAGCTATAGAACAATATCATTAATATCACACACAAGTAAAATTTTGCTGAATATCATTCAAAAGTGATTCCAGCAGTACATCAACAGGGAATTGTCAGAAGGTCAAGCCAGATTCAGAGGAGAACATGGAATGAGGGATATCATTACTGATGTCAGATGGATCTTGGCTGGAAGCACAGAATACCAGAAAGATGTTTACCTGTGTTTTATTGTCTCTGCAAATGCATTTGACAGTGTGGATCACGACAATTTCTGGATAACATTGCAAAGAGCGAGAATTCCAGAACCGTTAACTGTGCTCATGATGAACCTGTACATAGACCAAGAGTCAGTCATTCGAACAGAACAAGGGGATACTGTGAGGTTTAAAATCAGGAAAGGTATGCATCAGGGTTGTAACCTTTCACCATACTTATTCAATCTGTATGCTGACCAAACAATTTTGAGAAGCTGGAGTATATGAAGAAGAATGGGGCATCAGGATTGGAGGAAGTCTCATTAACAACCTGAGATATGTAGATGACACAGCCTTGCTTGCAGAAAGTGATGAGGACTTGAAGCACCTACTGATGAAGATCAAAGACTACAGTGTTCAAAATGGATTATACCTCAACATAAAGAAAACAAAAATCCTCACAACTGGACCAATAAGCAACATCATGATAAATGGAGTAAATATTGAAGTTGTCAAGGATTTCATTTTACTTGGATCTACAATCAATGCTCATGGGAGTAGTGGTCAAGAAAGCAAACGACATGCTGCACTGGGCAAATCTTCTACAAAAGACCTCTTTAAAGTGTTGAAAAACAAAGGTGTCACTTTGTGTACCCAAGCCATGGTATTTTCGATCACCTCATAGGTATGTGAAAGCTGGACTATGAATAAGAAAGACCAAAGAAGAATTGATGGCTTTGGATTATGGTGTTGGTGAAGAATACTGACTATACCATGGACTTCCAGATGAACAAACAAATGTACTTGGAAGAAATATAGCCAGGGTGCTCCTTCCAAGCAGGGATGGCAAAACTTAGTCTCACATACTTTGCACATGTTATCAGGAGGGACCAGTCCCTGGAGAAGGACATCATGCTTGGTAAAGTAGATAGAGAAAAAGAGGAAGACCCTCAATGAGGTGGATTAACACAATGGCTGCAACAATGCGCTCAAGCATAACAATGATTATGAGGATGGTGTAAGACTGGGCAGTAGTGTTTTGTTCTGTTGTACATAGGGTCAGTATCAGTCATAACCAACTCAGTGGCACCTAACAGCAGTATATCAACAGGGAGCTGTCAGAAGGTCAAGCCAGATTCAGAGGAGAGCATGGAATGAGGGATATCATTGCTGATTTCATATGTTAGAACCAACTCAGTGGCACCTAACAATATACATAACTAACAGCCAACACCCATCTCAATGAAGAGAGGCTGAAAGAATTCCCCTGAGAACAGGAACAAGACAAGGATGCCCTTTATCACTGCTCTTATTTAACATTGTGCTAGAACCTAGCTAGAGCAGTAAGGCAAGAAAAATAAATAAAGGACATCCAAATTGGAAAGGAAGAAGTGAAACTATTCCTATTCACAGACATGATATTATACATAGAGAACCCAAATGATTCCACAAGAAAACTACTGGAACTAATAGAAAGATTTATCAGAGTAGCAGGATACAAGATCAACATATAAAAGTCAGTTGGGTTCCTAAACACTAAGAAGAAGAAATTTTAAAAGGAAATCAGGAAAAGAATACCATTTATTTTAGCCCCTAAAAAGATAAAATACTTAGGAATAAGTCTAACCTGGGATGTAAAGACCTATACAAAGAAAACTAAAAAACAGTAATGCAAGAAACCAAACAAGACCTACATAAATGGAAAAACATACCATGCTTATGGATAGGAAGACTCAACATTGTGAAAATGTCAATCCTATCCAAAGTGATCTACAGATATAATGCAATCCTGATCCAAATACCAACAGCGTTCTTTAACCAAATGGAAAAGCTAATCTCCAACTTTATATGGAAAGGAAAGAGGCCTCGGATAAGTAAAGCTTTGTCGAAGAAAAAGAACCAAGTAGGAGGCCTCACACTACTAGATCTCAGAACCTATTATATAGCCATGTTAGTCAAAACAGCCTGGTACTGGTACAACAACAGATACATAGAATAATGGAACAAAATCAAGAACCCAGCCATCAATCCATTCATCTATGGTCAGCTGATCTCTGACAAAGGTTCAAAGTCAAACGGGGAAAAGACAGTTTCCTCAACATTGTTGTTAGGTGCTGTCAAGTCTGTTCTAACTCACAGCTACCCTATGTACAACAGAATGAAACACTGCTTGGTCCTACACCATCCTCACTTCGTTGTTATGCTTAAGTGTATTGTTGTAGCCACTGTGTAAATCTTATTGAGGGTCTTCCTCTTTTTTGCTGACTGTCTACTTTACCAACCATGACGTCCTTCTCCAGGGACCGGTCCCTGCTGAAAATATGTTCAAAGTATGTGAGATGAAGTCTTGTCATACTTGCTTCCAAGAAGCATAACAGTGCTGGCAAAACTGTATGTCCATTTGTAAAAAAATGAAAGAGAACCCATGCCTCACACCATACACAAAAACTAATTCAAAATGGATCAAAGACCTAAATATAAAACCCGAAATGACAAAGATCATAGAAGAAAAACTAAGGGCAACACCAGGGGCCCTAATACATGGCATAAATATAATACAAAGCGTAAGTGACAACAAACAAACACCAGTAGCTAAACTAGGTAACTTGGAACTCCCAAAAATTTAACACTTATGCTCATCAAAAGACTTCACCAAAAGAGTAAAAAGAAAATAAACAGACTGGGAAAAAATTTTTGACCAGGACATATACAACAAAGGTCTAATCTCTAAAATCTATAGAATACCTCATCACCTCAACAAAATAAAGACAAATAATCCAATTAAAAAATGGACAAAGGATCTGAACAGACGCTTCACCAAAGAAGACAAATCAGGTGGCTAACAGACACACGAGGAAATGCTTGAAATTGTTAGCTATTAGAGAAATGTAAATCAAAAGTGCAGTGAGGTACTATCTCACCCCAGCATTACTAAACTAAAAAAAAGAAAATGACAAATGTTGGAGAGGTTGTGAGGAGATTGGAACTCTTATTCACTGTTGGTGGGAATGTAAAATGGTACAACCACTATGGAAAACAATATGGCACCTCCTTAAAAAGCTAGAAATGCCATATGATATAGCAATCCCACTTCTAGGAATATATCCAAGAGAAATAAGAGCAGTCACATAAATAGACGTATCCAACACTCATCTTCATTGCAGCATTATTCACAATAGCAAAAAGATGGAAACAACCTAAATGCTCATCAACAGATGAAAGGATAGACAAATTATGGTACATACACACAAGGGAATACAACACAACAATAAAGAACAATGAGGCATCAGCAAAACATCTTACATCATGGATGAATCTGGAGGGCATTATGCTGAGTGAAATAAATTAATCATAAAAGGATAAATAGTGTATGACACCACTGTTATAAAAACCCATGAAGAGGTTTACATGCAGAAAAAAAAACAATCTTTGATGGTTATGGAGGAGTGGAGAGGTAGGGAGGGGAAATCACTAAATAAACGGTAGACAAGTTAACTTTGGTGAAGAAAAAAAACAACACATAATACAGGAAAATGCAGCACAACTTCACCAAGGTGAAGTCATATAAGCTTCCTAGACATATACAAACACCTTGAGGAACCGAGTTACTGGGGCCGAGGGCTGGGGACCATGGTCTTGGGATACATCTGTGTCAATTGGCATAATACAGTTTTAAAAGAAAATGTTCTACTTCCTACTTTGGGGAGTAGCATCTGGGGTCTTAAAAGCCATTTAAGATACGTCGATTGGTCCCATCACATCTGGAGCAAAGAAAATGAAGAAAACCAAAGACTGAAGGAAAATATTGGTCCAAAGGACTAATGGACCTCATGAACCACAGCATCCACCAGCCTGAGCCCAGAAGAACTAGATGATGCCAGGCTACAATCACTGACTGTTCTGACAGGGGCCACAATAGAGGGTCTTGGACAGAGCAGGAGAAAAATGTAGAACAAAATTCAAATTCACACACACACACACACACACACACACACACACAAAACAGACTTACTGGTCTGACAGAAACTGGAGGAACCCCTGAGACTGTGGCCTCTGGACACTCTGCTAACTCAGAACTGAAGGCATTCCTGAAATCCACCTTTCAGCCAAAAATTAGATAGGCCTACTAAACAAATAATAATACACATGAGGAATGTGATTCTTGGTTCAGTTAAGTATACGAGACCAAATGGGTAACACCTGCCCAAAAGCAAAGAGGAGAAGGCAGGAAGGGGCAGGAAAACTGGACAAATGGACACAGAAAACCCAGGGTTGAAAGGGAAGGGGGGAGAGTGCCTGACACATTGCAAGGATTGCAACCAATGTCACAAAGCAATTTGTGTGTATGAATTTTTGAATGAAAAACTAATTTGTGCTGTAAACTTTCACCTAAAATACAATAAAATTTTTTTAAAAAATTAATGTACCCTCCTTTCATTGGTTCATTCAACAGTTATGCTTGAACAGTAAAATCTGCAGTCAAAAATCATTGCTTGTTATGTTGATAGACCATAAAAATCGGCAAGTAGAGAGGAAGCAGAAAATGTCATATAACCCTTTCTAATACTGCCTTTGTATTTCCTTGGCACATTAGCGCTTATAAAGTCTTTCATATGCTTGATTTCATTTGGACTTTAATGCTGGCCGTGGTGAAGAACGGATATTATTATTCCCTTTTCATAAATAAGAAAATTGAACTTTCAAAGTTTTTTTTCTCAAAGTCCAAGGAAAGAGCTAAGAATCCACACTGGTGTTCTAACCAGGGCTTTGAACCAGTTCTTTCCGGTTGGACCCCCTAGTGCGAATTTGCATTTCCACCCCAGATATACTGAATCAGAATCTACATTTTAACAAGATCCCTGTAAGAATCACCTGTAGATCTTGTTGAAATATGGATTCTGATTCAGTAGATCTGAGGTGGAAATGCAAATTCTCAGAAGGGGGTTGAACTGGAAAGAACTGGTTGGAAGCCCTGCTTCTAACCAAGAGCCTACTGCACCTTCGACTATCCTATGCTGCCTAAAGCAATTGAAACTGTAGAGACAATGTATAAATTCATGAAATAATTAGGGAACAATGAAAAGACTTCGCTTACATCAACTAGATACCTGTTAGATGATACTGATTCTGGATTCATCAGTACTGAAAAAAGGTGAGGAGAATTTTGAAAATGAATTTATTAATCTCCTAAAAGGTTGCCTAAGGTAACCAAAAGTTAACCTAAAATGTTACCGAAGAAGTCTTTGTCATTGACTCTGTTGTATTCAGATGCTAAAGCTAATATTTATTTTCAGGTATTTGTGCCATGTGTTTTACATGCATAATATAGATTAACCCTAGGAATAATGCTATAAGGTAGATTCTAATTATCCTACATTAATACATTGCATTATGATTAAGGTCAAGTACTACGGAGGGCTTGCTTTCATATCCTACCTCCTCTGCTAATGTGACCCAGGGCAACAGCTGACATTTGTAAGCATCAGTTATCTCCTCTGCAAAGAAAAGGCTTGCTGTGTGACTATACCTGTGAGGTATTGGTGGTTTAATAGCCGAATTCTAACCTTCCACTGGCAAGACATGGGGTCGATCCCTAGCCAATGCACTTCGTGTTCAGTTACCACCTGTTTCGTCCATTGCTATGATGTTGAACAGGTTTCAGCAGTGCTTTCAGACTAAGACAGACTATGATGAAAGGCCTGGCAGTGTACTTAGAAAAATCAGCCAGTGCAAACCCTATGGATTACAACACTCTGATCCCCAGCCAGACAGCATCTCGTTTCATTGTGCATGGGGTCGTCATGAGTCAGGGCCAACTCCAAGGCAACTAACAGTAATCATGCCTACCTCATAATGGAAGCAGCAGTCAGGAAATCAAAAGATGCATTGCACTGGGCAGATCTGCTGCATAAGACCTCTTTAAAGTGTTGAAAAGCAAGGAAGTCACCTTGAAGACTAAGATGGGCCTGACCCAAGCCATGGTATTTTCAGTTGCATCATATGCATGCAAAAGCTGGACAATGAGTAAGGAAGACTGAAGAATTGATGCCCTTGAATTGTCGTGTTGGCGAAGAATATTGAATATACCATTGACTACCAAAAGAACAAACAGGTCTATTTTAGAAGAAGTACAACAGAATGCTCTTTAGAAGCAAGGATGGCAAGAGTATGTCTCACATACTTTGGACATGTTGTCAGGAGGGATCAGTCCCTGGAGAAGGACAGCACGCTTGATAAAGTAGAGGGTGAGTGAAAAAGAGGAAGACTCTCAGAGAGATGGATTGACGCAGTGGCTGCAACAATGGGCTCAAGCATAACAATGATTGTGAGCATAGCTCAGGACTCGGTGGTGTTTCATTCTGTAGTACACAGGGTCGCTATGAGTCGGAACTGACTTGATGACACCTAACAACAACAACTTCATAATGTTATTATGAAGATTAAGTGAGGTAAAGCATCAAAAGTACTTAGCTCATAATAAAACTTAAATAAATGATAGTACGTCTTTGAGTGCATTTTACAAATAAAGAAATGGGGACACAGAAAGATCTATAACTTGCCCAAGATCGTAAAGCTTGCTAGTGGCAGTGAGTTTTCTAGATCATCACAACTCCTTAGCTTAATATCTCTTTGGAGACAAAATGTACCATTAAGCTATTTCCCTGACCTTGTTAAATGGGACATGATTGGAACACATTGGAAGTGGTCCCTGTGACCACTTTATAACTGGGGTTCAGCTCAATGGGAAGTAGCAGATGGACCCTTCTGTTGTAAATTTCTCCGCTAATGCTGCAGAATCCCTTATTCTCCAGGTCCTCTCTCCCTTAGAATGCTCCAGGACTCTGGTTGGCAGCCATTGTCTTAATCTACTGATGCCACTGATGTATGCCGTGGCAGGTGGAGGCTGGGCACTGATGTACACAGTGGCCGGGGGAGGCTGGGAGAGGAGGAGGGCAGGATCATTTGTGGATTGAAAGATAGATTCAAATTCAGAAAAAAACAAATGTAATTTGTAAAGGATGGTTTGTTTAGAAGGTGTTTCATGTCCAATGTATTCGCTTTCCAAGCACCCTAAATTTTCAGAATGGAAATGTAGTACTCAAATTGTAGTTTTTAATCCTCCAACACAACACTATTAAACTGAGTAATTAACAGTTTCTATTAAGTAGAATGATCTGAAATCCCGAATCCAACATGCATAACACGAATAGAATCGGACTGCATGCTAAAAATGTGCATATGTCAATGTTGCACGCTTGCCTAGATCACCTTTAAAACAATTAAATGGTTAATGTGTGACTAAATTACCACACCGTCGTCTCTGTTTAATTTCAAGGTTGAAGTGTCTTCCCATCACAAACGTGAGTAAAACCCTAGAATGCTGGGGGACAGAATGGGAATTAATGGCTCTTTCTGTTGTTTAGATTTCCTCAAATTTGATGGTTTTGTGTAATTTGAATAATTGCAAGCTTCCAGCATGCTGATAAGGCTCACCTACATTATTTATTTGTATGAGCTGCTGATCAATTAAATCTTCTCTTTACACATACATACACACACACACGCACACAAACACACATTTTTATTATATGGAGCTCTGGTAGCACAAAGTTTAAAACACTCCGCTGCTCCAAACCGACCAGCTGCTCCACAGGAGAAAGATGTGGCAGTC
The DNA here is from genome assembly GCA_030035585.1 of Dugong dugon. NCBI lineage: Eukaryota > Metazoa > Chordata > Mammalia > Sirenia > Dugongidae > Dugong > Dugong dugon. The sequence goes on from CM057465.1 coordinate 53,195,678, forward strand.
TGATTTACAGCCTTGGGAATACTATAGGTCGCTATGAGTGGGAATCAACTTGACAGCAGTGGATTTGGTATATATATATATATATATATATATATTTGTATCATCAAGCATTCTTGCTCCCTTGCTTACCCTATCGTGTATCAGCAAACTTAGGTTACTATTAGCTTTTTCTACTCTCTTTTACTGAAGAATCTCATCAGTGAATTCCTACCACTCTTTTCCTTTGTACTTCTTGTATCTTGACCTAGTCTATTTGTTCACCTAGTCTATTCTTCTTCACCTTGCTCTTCCAGTCTGACTACTATACCTTTAACATTTATTCAAGGAAAAGCTTTGATAAATATGATCATTACTGGGAGGATGTTGTTGATTCTATAGTTGCTGATTTGCTGGCAATACCAAGAGTGTATATATCCAAATTTACCCATGATGAAATACAGGACATTTCCTTAAAATGAAAAAGTTGACATCCCTCCTTTGCCTTGTTCTATAAGAAAGATAAAACAACAGCAAGTGACTACATTTATTATACATCTGGAGAAAGAGAGATCAGATGGCTTAAAGGACTAGAATAGCTTTCCCCAAGAAGGCAGCAGACGTTTCACGTAGAAAGTGTGTGGCCAAACGAGTCTGAGAAATGTTGAATTACACAAAGTTAATCATGTGTTCTTTAAAGTAGTAGTCCAGAGTCAAAAAGGAACAAGATGAGCTAGGAAAATTGGGAGAGTTGGTATGAGTATTCTAGGCAGGGAGACTGTTATACACAATGGCAAAAGGGAACACATTAAGTAAGAGGTGCTTCAGTTAGTTCAATTACTCCAGAACCTGGATGAGAAGTTGGATCATGTAACATGCAGTCTGGATCCATACTTCCTTTGGAATCAATCCCCTCCAGTGTTTTCCCATTGCAATTAGAATACACTTCACACTCCCTTCCGTGGTCTACAAGAGCTTCCCCTTGCCTTCTTCTCTAACCTCTCCTTCTACTACTTTCCTCCTTTTTGGTTTGCTTTCTGTCCCCTGAGTACTCAAAGCTCATTTCCACCTCAGGGTCTTTTCACATTTCTGTCTTCTACGTTCTTCCATCAGATCATCTTATTGTGGGCTCCTGCTAATTATTCAAGTCTTCCCCTCTCAAAGAGGTCTTGCCTATCCAACAATCATGTTTTCTGTCTTTAATATTTTAAATAATAGGTTTGTTTTCTCCATAGAAGGAATCAGTATGTGAAACTCTTATTTGTTCATGATTAATGCCTGTCATTTGAGCACTGAAAAGGCACCTAAAATATGTTACGCAGCAGTCTGAAATCAGTATTAATTTATGGGTCAATCAACCATTCCAGTGACACTATATCAGTGAGGGGCATTGTGACTGACACTATTCATAAGATGCTCAGGTTTAGTAGGTGAAGAGAAAGGGGAGATTTTTCAAACAACTAGAGGCACAGAAATCCAAATTCTGTGGCTAAAATTCAGCCAGAAATGAGACCTGGAACTGAAGCTCAGCAAGACTGAACAGGCCAGCCCAATAAACATGTCAGTGCAGACAGGCCCTAGACAATGGGGCTCTGGAAGGCAATGGAGAGAGCGTAAATCTGGAACAGATCAAATTGATAAGAGCACTGCACCCAAGATGATCTTAAGTAGTATATGGATCAACTTTTTAAAAATTAATTGCTGAGTATTTGTTAATGTATGTTAGAATAACTTAAATTAGCACACCAAGACTATGATTCAATGATATTATGGGTTAGAATCACACTACATTAAAACAAATACATCGATTTAACAAAAAAGGGAGAGTATTTACTAATTTTACAGTTAATATGCAATTATGGACATCACTGGGTGTCGCAAATGGTTAAGTGCTCAACTGTTAGCTGGAAGTTTGGTTATTTGAACACTTCCCAGAGGCTCCTCAAAGACAGATCTGGCTAGCTGCTTCCAAAAGGTCGCAGCCTCGAAAACCCTATGGGGCAGTTCTACTTTGCAAATACGGGGTCACCATGAGTTGTAATTACAACTAACAACAACAGTAACATGCAATTATGCACCATAAAAAAAAGCCCATGAAGGGGATAAACAAATGACTGAAGTCTGGAATACAAGGTTAAAGAATATGGAATATATTTTGCCTTTTACATCATTTTCCTGAAAGTGTCCCCTACGCTGCTGACATGTAACTACTTCGAAGCCTGGATCCCAAGCCATGTTCCCTTCCTTTTGTAACCTGCTGTCCAAATTTTAGCACTTACCTATCCATATTGAATTAAGCTGATACAAAGAAAAGTGCCACTTATTAGATGCATAACTTAGAGGAAGATTCTTAACTTCTCTGATTCACAGCCCCCTTTTCTGAAAGTGCTTGGCGTGTGTTGATTAAATCTGACCTCAGTCTACTCTCTCCCAGCCACCAGCTCTGGCCTGTCACTGTTCCCTTTACTTCCCACTGCTTCTACCTACCCTAGTAGTTCTCAAACCCTGTCAGAATCACCTAGGATCCTGAAAAAAATGCCCCTTTCTGGGCCCCATGCTCAGAACTTTTTATTCCCATCAGACTGTGATGGGACCTGATAATCTGCATTTTAGCAAGCACCCTTGTATTTCTGAAGCAGAGCCACATATTGGGAAATATGCCTTCTCAGATCTCAGTATCAGTTTGAGAGCTATAAAATGAGGCATGTAGGCGTCAGGTTATCATTATCGTTGTTAAGTTACCTCTGCATCCATGGCCTCTCCCTCCATGTCCTCTCTGTCTCCTTCCTCTCTAGTCTTACCTATTTCTTCTCCCAGTTTCTTTATTCTTTCTATGGTAGTTTAGTCCAACCACAGAATTGGCTTCCCCACCTCAGCTATAACACCTTCAATCCTGCCAGCTAGTTTTACCATTCTCACCAGATCAGTAGACCCACAAAAAACAGAAAGGCCATTACTACTGAAAAATCCACATAATGAGCTCCATGGTCCCCTTCTGGCTCTGGAGGGAGCAATAATAGACAACCTTAAACCCAGGAGCTCCTGTGTTCCCAAAGTCTGGACCAAACCCAGCTAACTCCATACAATTGTTCAGCTGCCCCTCACAGCTGCTCTCAAAGACAATGTGTGGATAATCAGTGATGCACTGCTCAAAAAGTAATAAGGTTAATATCTACTTTTGGGCAGAAAAATAAGGAGTGGGAACGCAAGAAGAGCCTTGATTAGGGACCTGGGGGTCCTCATTTCTTTCCCCATGACATAATGTAAAACTACTTAAGGAATCCTTGACAAATGCAGGCTGAGCTGCTGAATTTTGTTTGGTTTCACACAGAACATAAAAGAGGTCAGAGATGGCCTCCTCTTCTACCTCCCCTTTGTTGAAACTTGTTCTCCTCCTCCAAGTTCTCCCACAAGATCTGAGAAAAACCTCTTTATATACACACCTATAATCCTGAGGGCTGCAGAGTCACAAAACAGCCCAGAAAAACAACACCTAACATACAGTATGCTCATTGTTTTGATTGAGACATTGCTGTTTGAAATGCATGTATTTCTGCCTCTCATAAATACTCCTCCACAGTATAAAAAAGAAAAATAACAAATGCATTGTCAGTAGAGGCTCAGACATCGTACACTTAAATTACAGTCACGTCATCCCAGTCCTATCCAATCTTTCAATTATAGTCATTAATTGAGGATGTAACCCAGGAACAATTACATCCATGAAATTCTAATGAGTCTCCTGTAGTTAATATAAAAAGAAAACAATGGGAAATGCATGCTGATGCTGGAGTCTAATCCAATTCTGTCTATTAAAATAAAGAACAGCATTTTTGTAACAAGTAAATTTGATTCTTTTCCTCTACCCAGTTTTCATTTCTTAGGAAGTGACAGACTCTCTGCATAGATTTGCTTATCTAACAAGTTTACCAAGCTGCCCTATCTCAGTTACATCCAGAGCACATCTTGAAAACTCACCAGTGGGAATATATTTTACTCAGGAATCTGTTTTTTGAGTGTCTCATATTTCCATGTGAAAAGTCCATTCTTTATTTACCTGACTTACGTGGGACTAAGCTTCATATATTTGCTACAAAAATAATTAAATTATATTAATTATAATTTCTGGAAAAACATGGTGGCAGCATAATTATGAATCTTCCTATGTCTCCTGAAATAGAGTGACATAATAATGAAAAAAAAAAATCCTCACAAACTCCATTTTCAGTTCAAATAGTAGACAAAGAAAACCCACAAATGTCAAATTATGTGTACATGCTACCAAAAGCAACTGCGACCCGCAGAGCCAGGCAGGGGGCCCCAATGCAGCCATGATTCAGGGATAAGGGGAGGTTGGGGAGACAAACTCCAGAAACCAGTAGCAGAATATTCACTCTCAAAAAAGTGAGGGTCCCCAACTGAGGGTAAACTACTGTGAATAGTGCTGAGAGACAACTGGGCCCAATGAGCACCGGGGAAGTTGGCGAGGAAGACTTAAAAAGCTCCCAGATGAGCACTGAGGTGACAGCATTTTGAAAGTATCAGTACAAATTCACTTACTAAAAGTTAAATGGATCACGTTGGGAACAAGAACATAAGATTAGGATCAGACTTTTCCAACAGGAAACTTTAATGCCAGAAGACAGTGGAGCAATATGTACAAGATATTTATGGAAAGAAAGAATAAGCTATAAAACAAAAGCAGAGTTGATGAATTTAATATCAGACCAGGTAAAAATGAAAGTGAAAAAGTATTAAGAAAAACAAAGATGAGCACTTCATAATGGTAAAGATAGCAATTCACAATGAAAATATAATATTAATGAATATATCAAATACCATAAAGTAACCTAGAAAAAACTGGAGACTATGGAGGATATACAGAGCCCTGGTACAGCAGTGGTTAAGAGCTATGGCTGCTAACCAAAATGTCGACAGTTCAAATCCACCAGCCGCTCCTTGGAAACCCTATGGGGCAGCTCTACTCTGTCCTATACGGTCGCTATGAGTCAGAATCAACTTGGTGGCAACAGTTTTTTGTTTGTTTGTTTGTTTTAATAGAGAATATGTTTTCTTTCCAACTGCACCATTTTAATTAACGAAGAAAAAGAAGAAAACAGCGGCATTCTGCTACAGTCAGAGAAAGGGAGAGGGTATCCACAGTCACCCTTACATTTAACATTATATTGAGGCTCACAGCCAACACAAATAGACAAGAGCAAAAAGTTAGAATCACAAAAATTGGAATGGAGAGGTAAAACCCTATTTGCTGATTTTCTGGCTGCGTAACTGGTAACCCAAGAGAATCAAACACAAAGAAGGTAACTGGCAGAATTCAATAAGGTAGCAGACTATAGATGTAACATACAGAAATCAATAGCCTTCATTAAATCGTAAACAACTGGTTAGAAAGTAAAATGAAAGAAAGGTCCCAAATTTTGAAATCTAAAATATCCAAGAAAAATACTGTACCCCAATGTACTTTCTAAAAATGACTGCAGCAGTATTGCTTATCTCAGGTACGCTTAAAATGTGATTTAGACATGCTTCCAGTCAAGCGGGAGGATCATAGCTCCTCCACCTGGAAACTGGGTGGAATTGTAACTATTGTGGAAGTGAACCTATGCGACCTCTGAGGCCAGGTCATAAAAGGTGACACAGCTTCTACCTGATTCTCTTGAGATACTGGGGTTTGGAATTCTGAGTCACCATGTGAGAAGTCCAAGGCTGTTATGCTTTGAGGCAGCACAGGATAGCTGGAGATGCCATATGTAGACTTCCAGATGACAACTCCCCTGAGATCCCAGCCTATGGTCAGTATCAACCCCCAGATATGCCAATAAAGGTGCTTCCAGATGATTCCTGCCCCCAACCTTTGATTCACTACCAGCCTCAAATCTTCTGAGCTGACATCATGAAGCAGAGACAAGCCATTGCCACTGTGTCCTTTTCAAATTCCTGACCCAGAGACTCTATTGTTGTTGTTGTTAGGTGCCATTGAGTTGGCTCCAACTCTTAGTGACCCTATGTACAACAGAATGACACACTTCCAAGTCCTGTGCCATCCTTACAATTGTTGTTATGCTTGATCCCACTGTTACAGCCACTGTGTCAATCCATCTCGTTGAGGGTCTTCCTCTTTTTTACTGACCATCCACTTTACCAAGCATAGTGTCTTTCTCCAGAGACGGGTCCCTCCTGATATATGTCCAAAGTATGTGAGACAAAGTCTTACCATTATTGCTTCTAAGGAGGGTTCTGGCTGTACTTCTTCCAATATTTCCCCAGTCATATTTTGAGTTCCTTCCAACCTGAGGGGCTTATCTTCCTCCAATATATCAGGCAGTGTTCCACCGCTATTCAAAAGGTTTTCACTGGCTAATTTTTTCAGAAGTAGACCGCCAGGTCCTTCTTCCTAGTTTGTCTTAGTCTGGAAGTTCCACTGAAACCTGTCTACCATGGTGACTCTGCTGGTTATTTGAAATACTGGTAGCATAGCTTCCAGCATCACAGCAACACACAAGCCACCACAGTAGGACAAACTGACAGACACATGGGGAGAGAATCTATAAGCATGATAGAATAGTTGTTTTACACCACTAAGTTTGGGTGGTTTGTTATGCAGCACTAATAATTGTCACAAATAATAAGAAATATTCAAATCTTCTGTGAGGAAATCTTGAAAACAGGTCTGAAAGACAAAAAAAAAAAAAAAAAAAAAAAAAAGGATACTTAACCAAGGAAAGATATACCAATCTCTTGGATAGAATTACTTCTTAAATTTATAAATTTAATGTGATTTAAATAAAAATAAAAATGGTTTTTCTGGTTTTGGTTGGTTTTTGTTTTCGAGGGGTGTTCTTTTTGTTTTGTAACTAAGAAAGTTGATTTTAAAATACAAATAGAAAAAATAAATAAGTAAAAATATTCTGGAAAACCAGGAAAAAATATAATTAAGAAGCAACTGATTTTGGCTCAAACAGGTATTGAATCATATTACAAAGTTTTTATGTTAAGACAGTAGGTGCATTAGTAGACAGAAAGAAATATAACATCCAGAATGAAGTATAACATCAGAAATAGATCCAAATACATATGGAAATTCAGTATATGGTAAAGGTAGCATTTTTAAATAGAATGATAAAGATGGAATTTTTAACAAATGCTATTGGGACAGTTGTGGAGTCACCTGAATTAAAAAAAAAAAGATAAAATTGAATAGTAGATCTGTACCTCAGACCAAACACCAGGATAATCTCTAAATATATTAAAAGTAAATATAAGAAGCAAAACCACAAAAGTACTAGACTAAACCGTGAATGAATTCCTTTGTAACTTTAGAGGAAGGCTGGCCTATCTAATCGTGAATCAAAACCCAGGAAACTTCCTCAAACCATAAGAATTCTTAAAAAGAGAGAAAAAATTAATAAACTAAAGGAAAAATGAGTGAGTAGTATGAAGAAAACATTTATTTTTTAGAAGAATTACAAGTGCTTCCTAAACTTATAAAAAGATGTTCAAACTCACTCATAATTCCAAACCAAAACTAAACCCATTGCTGTGGAGTCAATTCTGATTCGTAGTGATCCTATAGGACAGAGTAGAACTGCCCACTAGGGTTTCCAATCTTTATGGAGGCAGACTGTCACACTCATAATTCCAAACCCAAAATCAAATCCATTGCCGTTGCCACCAGGACTCCTTCACTCTTGGTGTATGTAGATTTCCAGATGATAACTCCTCTGAGATCCCACCCTGCCTATGGTCAGTCTCAACCCCTAGACATATCAATAAACGTGCCTCCAGATGATTTCCATAGGGTCGCTATGAGTTGGAATCAACTCGATGGCAACGGGTTTGGTTTTGGTTTTTAGATGATTTCTGCCCCCAGCCTTTAATTTACTACCAGCCTTTAAGTCTTCTGAGCTGACATCATGGAGCACTCATAATTAGAAGTATGTAAATTGAAATTGCATAATGATGTAATTTTATACCCATCAGACAGACAAAAATCCAAAAGTTGACCACATTTTCTATTGGTGAATTGTGGGAAAGCAGGTAATATCATATTTTGTGGGCATGAACACAAAATGTTATAATCCACATGGATAGTCATTGGGAATATCTCTTGAAATCTAAATTGTCTTTACCCGGGGAATTTATCCTACAAATACACTTTTACGCATATGAGATAGTTAAGATGACAGGAAAAAAAAAAAGAGCAAAATATATTTCATTATAAGCGCACAATGCAATACTACATAGCCATAAACAGATATGAGAAGGTCCCTATCTATTGTTATGGAAAGCTTATCAGGATAAATTTAAGTTAAAAAAGCTAAGGTGTAGAACAGTAAATATTTTCTATTGCCTTTTGTGTAAGAGTAGAAAAAATATTCATATTTGCTGAAAAATAGAAGTAAGTGAAAATGACTATCTGCAGGGGAAGTAGGATTGGGTGAATGGAGACAGAGGTAAATATGATACTTCTTAATGTATGTCTTTTTCATATTATTTTTAATTTTGAACCATGGAATATATTATCTGGTCAAAAAAATTATATTTGTTTAACTATGAGTCAATAACCAACATTAACTCTGTGCTATATTTCATTGCTATACTGACTCAGAAGGGTTCAAAAATTCAATAATGTACTTTCTAAAAAAATTATTATGGAAATTTTGAGGAGAAAAAAGAGGGAATAGTGCACATGGTAGCCTAGCAGCAATTATAACTAGTATTTTGCCATCTGTTTTGATCTAAGCAATTCTTTCTGTTGTTTTTTTTTTTTTAAGGGGGGGTTGAAATATTTTAATGTAAATTTCTCAATCCTACCTTTCTATCCATAAATATTTCAGTACGTATGTAAAGATAGTCTTTACATAATCGTAATGCCATTGTCACACTTAACAAAGTTACCATTTTGAATGTCATCTTATATTCAATACACATTCAAATTTCCATGATTGCATTCACAATGATGTTTAATAGTTGATCTGTTTGAATCAGGGTTCACTTCATGTTCACACATTGCATTGCATCTGTTTGAGTTGCCTGATGTGTGGATCCCAGATGAGACTAAACAAGGCTGGTTCAATATTTGCTAATTCAGTGTTTACACTGACTTTTTAGAAATTAATTATCATGTTATGAGAATAGACTATAAATTCTAATTGCCTGAGTAAAAAATAAATTGAAATAATAAATTTAAAAGCATAAGTAAAAATATTAAAAATCCCTAGCTCTATCCAGTATAGGTTTGTCCTAGGCCACTTGGTAGAATAGGGCATTGAAAATTATCCTGTCCCTCCTGCCTTGGGTTTTTACAATTTACACAGCTTGTGCATAAGTACACGGAATTATGCTTCAATGGAAAGAGGAAGAAAAGACAGGCAATGAATTAAATAATGTCAGACCTTTTATATGCATTCTCTCTATAGATTTTGGATTTCTGTTCACTCTTAAGCGCATCTCAATTGGAAGTTAACAAGAGGAAGATGGCTTTTAACCTTCAAGTGTTCACAGGAATATTAACAAAATTTTGACTTCTTCTTGTCCCCAGTTAAAGTGGCAGCTTTAGGGGGCATGTGGAATTTTTGTTTTTTTGGTTTTGGTTTTTGTTCTTTTAGGATGAAATCCTCCCTTTCCCTCTCTAACTTAAAAAAAAAAAAAAAAAATGCAAGAAGGATAAAAGTCCATATTGTTTTAAAATAGAATGTTAGGATAATATATGAGATTTAACCTAAAATAGAAACCTATAAATTCAGTTAGGAATCATTTTTCTAAAATGTCCATGGTTGCATATATGTTTTGTTTGAAATTTAACCAGGACCTTTTATCACTGTCAGCTCCCAAGCAGTACTAAAAGAATGATTATACTTAATATAAGTAATGTATTGAGAAGGAAAGTGCTCAAAAGAAAAATGTTAGTTGTTTGACTTTGTGTTTGTAGAGGGAAAAGTAAGTTTCAAAAGATAAAACACTTTCTCTTACATTCTTTGTAAAGTAAATAGTTTAAAAGATTGGAAGTAACTTTTACACAGAGGTAAAAAATGTGCTGATTGATGGAATTTAGGGTTATCTTTGACTTACTTTGGTCTCTTGAGTGCTGGAAATGGCCCTTTATCCCATAGCCAACCTTCCAGTACTGTTGGATTAATGCCAGAGAAGAATCAGCACCCTGACCTCAGTGAAATTTGCCAACCACTTCTGGACAACTAGATTACTGAGTGGCATTTTAATTTGTACGTGGAGGCCATACAAAAACCAACTGCCATCTGCACATCGGCTCAGGTACACTCTAAGGCTAGGTAGCCCTTTGGTGAGCTGGAACAGGGCTGGCCTAAGAATAAAATTTGAAATTGGAAATATTTGTCTTCAGAGTCGCCTTTGGATCATTGTCTCATGTTCCCTCCTGGTATCCTCAGCACTATGGCACCAACTAGGTTAAATCTTACCTATCCTATGTCCCATCTATCAGGATTCTTATTACTGTTTCCAGAGTTTCAATTAGTTATTTTGGCTGTAGATCATTTGAAGGCTAGATTAGCTTTTGGGGTGATCCTGAATTTTTGTAAATTTTGAATCTGTGATTTCCTATTTAAAATATGTTGTTGTTAGTTGCCGTCAGATTGACTCCGACTCATGGTGACCTTATGTACAACAGAATGGAACTGGCCTAGTCCTGTGTCATCCTCATAATTGCTGGCATGTTCATTCCATCATTTCAGCTATTGTTCCAATCCATTTCATCAAGCGTTTCCCACACACTTGTTGGCCCTCTACTTCACCAAACATGATGTCTTCCTCAGGCAACTGATCGCTTCTGATGACATGTCCAAAGCAAATGAGTTGGATAATGTTCTATTGTGATCCATCAAGTTTTCACTGGCTAGTTTTTGGAAGTAGATCACCAGGACTTTCTTTCTGATCTGTCATAGTCTGGAAGCTCCACTGAAACCTTTCCACCATGGTTGACCCTGTTGATATTTGAAATACTGGTAGCATAGTTTCCAGCATCACAGCAACATGTAAGCCACCATAGTACTACACACTGGCAAACAGGTGATAGACTTAAAATGCAGAGTGCTAATAATTTCTCTAATAATATCTGTACTGTCACCTTTCAAATTTGGGAATACTAGAAATGATGAGCACTAAAATAAGTTTTAAAAAAAAAGAATAAAATTTCAGTGTAGAGAATTCCAAAACGTATGTAAGTAGGTGGGACTAAAAATTACATTAAATCAACCGTTTAAATATTTTAGTTGCTGTCTGTATGGAAACAACCAAAATGTTCTTGGGATAGTCCCATCTGGAAACAGTCTCTTACATAGCTTCCAGGAAACCACAGTCTCCTGGTTTCCCTCCTTTTCTCATTGGTTGCATCTCCTCAATTTCCTTTCTGCTTCCTCCTCATCATCTTGCCCTGTTAACTTTGGAATATCCAGGGTATAGTCATTGCAACTATTCTTTTTTCTTCCCATATCCACTCCCTTGGTCATCTCATCCATTGTCTTGGCGTGACAATGGCAGTACAGTAATGACTTCTAACGGTATATCCCCAGTCCAGGCTTCTATCTTAAATTACAGATATATAGCTACAACCACCTGCTTGATAATCTACTTGTATAAAACAGAGCACTTAATCCCTGTTCACCTCCTTCAGTCTTCCCAAACTCAGTTAATGGCAACTCCATCCTTCCTGTAATTACAGGCTAAAAAATAAAACTCTCTTCCCTTTCCCTCTCCACATCTAATCTGTTAACAAGCTTCAAAATAGCTTCTGGATTTGACCATTTTTCAGTCTCCACCATGACATCCTGGTCCAAGAGCACATCATCTCTTGTTTGGTTTATTGTGAAAGTCTCCTGACTCTATTTCCTCCTTTGCCCTTTCTATTATATTCTCAAGGCAGCAACTAAAAATAGTCTTATTCTTCTGCTAAAAACCTTCAAGTGACTCCCCATCTCATAAGTGTAAGCTAAAATCATCCCATTAGCCTATAAGGCCCTACACGATCTAGCCACATACCTCTCTGACTTCATCTTCTACTACTTTCCTCCTTGTGAAGCTTGCTTCCAAAAAGACTGGCCTCCTTGATGTTACTGGAACATAGCAGGCAACCTTCCTCATCAGGTCCAAATGCTTCACACTTGTCTGGTCATCCTTTCCAAAGACATCAGCATGGCTCACTCCCTCATCTCTGCTAGACCTTTATTCTAACAGTAAGGACTCCCCTGTCTACTTTAGGAGAATTGTATCCACCTCAGCTCTGCATTCCCCCTCTCTGCATTATTTTCTCCTTAACACAAATTACCATTTAACATACTATATATTTACTTATTTGGTGTATTGTCTTTCCTACAAACACAACACACACACACACACACACACACACACACACACACACACACACACACACACACACACACACACACACGCAGGCTCTAAGTACTATGAAGTCTGTGATTTTTGTTTATTTGTTAACTTCTCTCTTTGTTTATTGCATGTAGAATAGTACCTGGCACAGAACCACAGCTCAATACATATTGTTGAGTAAATGAATGAATGAATAATGTGGATGAATGGATGGATCGATGAAAAAGTAATCTTTTTTCTGGAAAGTCCTATTGCATTCAGGGGTTATTTTTCCACAGCCACCCTTAGCCCTGGAGGCTTTTTGTTTCACACTTGTAATTTAACTGATGAAATAATATTTTACAGCTCTTATTTTACTAGAACTGATTTTTTTCTTTTAATCACAAAAAGAAAAAAAAATCATTTGGTTCCAGAAAGAAAAAATAATAATGTGCTGTGAAAAGAATTAGCATTTATTTTGAGTGCTCACTAAGCCCCCAGTTCAGTTCTAAGTGCTTGGTAAGGATCAACTTACCAATTCCTTACAGAAGCCCTGTGCTGAGTAATACAATGACGGATGAGAAAACTGATGGAAGAAAAGGCTATCTGATCTTTTACAAGAACACAGAGCTATCAATACTAGAGTGTGAATTCGATACAAGAAATCTATCCCCAGAGTTCTATGTGCTTAGCACCACCAATATACTGTTTCTATACCTCATAAGATAAAAACTGTTACTATTCCCATTTTAAGATTAGGAAATTGAAGCTCTAGATGTTAAAAACCCTTTCATTTTTATAAAGCTAATAAATATAAAGCAGAGATAAATTTTAAATCCACGCTTTAACCCACAAGGTATACTAACTTTTACTATGTTATTCTTTAAGAAAAGATGAACACACAATATGCTTCAGCATTTGATAAATCTATCCATCCATTTATCCATCTATCAATTGATTCAGATATTAATCACATATTTATTGAGCAACTATTATGGCAACCGGAGAAAATATTGAAATTGTCAAGTAATTTTACTTGGATCCACAATCAACGCCCGTGGAAGCAGCAGTCAAGAAATCAAACAACATATTGCACTGGGCAAATCTGCTGCAAAAGACCTCTTGAAAGTGTTAAAAAGCAAAGATGTCACCTTGAAGACTAAGGTGTGCATGACCCACGCCATGGTATTTTCAATCGTCTCGTATGTGCGTGAAAGCTGAACAATGAATAAGGAAGACTGAAGAAGAATTGATGCCTTTGAATTACAGTGTTGGTGAAAAACACTGAATACACCACGGGCTGCCAGAAGACCAAATAAATCTGTCTTAGAAGAAGTGCAGCCACAATGCTCCTTAGAAAAGAAGATGGTGAGATTTCTTCTTGCTTACTTTGGACATATTACCAGGAGAGGCCAGTTCCTTGAGAGGGACATCATGCTTGGTAAAGTAGAGGGCCAACATAAAAGAGAAAGACCCTCAATTAGATGGGTTGACACAGCGACTGCAACAATGAGCTCAAATATAGAAATGATTGTGAGAATGGCGTAGTACCAGGCAGTGTTTCATTCCGTTATACGTAAGGTCACTATAAGTTGGAACTGACTCAATGGCACCTAAGGACAACTGTAGTTATAGGCACAATCCCTATGCTTGTTGCTGAAAATAACAAATGACTAGCAAAAACATAACTCTTGCCTTCAGAGAGTTTACAATCTATGAAGGTAATATTTTGGCGTAGTTAAAAAGCTAGGAACATGAGGTCTATTCCAAGCATCCATGGTAAGCCGTTTATCATGATAACAGCATGTTTTGGTGCCCAAGAGATTTATTCAAATTTACAACTGTCCTACAAATGTTAAATGTTTTTCCAAAGCAACACACTAAATAACACATTTTTGTGAGATTATCATTTGCCTTTTTGATACTTACAGGCCAAGGATTATCATTCACAGAGAACAAGACACTAGCTAGGAAAAACGGTATATGATTTTATTTCTGGTTTAAGAAAAAGAAAGGAAAAACTGACTGGAAGCAATGACAGACTTCTGAGAAATTCCATTTTCAAGCCCTGAGCACATCTATTTTCAGAACATTTTCTCTCCTGGAAAATTAGCTGCCTTTCTTTGGTAACCTCTGAGAATGACCATTGTAAACACAGCAGAATGACACGATCCCTATGGAAAGAAAAATAAATAAAGAAATCCCTTTCAGCAACGGGAGGCCATAAGCAAACAGTTCACATAAAACCACATGCAATTATAGCTCTGCTGGTATTTTAGAACTCTGTTCAGTGTTTATGTTCTTGCAAGGGTCAAGAGTTGAGCAGGAATTACATATGCTATCCAACTACATAATAGCATCGAGGCAGTATGATTTCTAATATGGTCCTACCATTTGGTGAAATGTGGAGACAAACCATCTGTCTTATCCAGTGTTGCTGTAACGGAAATACCACAAGTGAGGGGCTTTAACAAACAGAAATTTATTTTCTCACAGTTTAGGAGATTAGAAGTCCCAATTCAAGGTGCCGGCTCTACAGGAAGCTTTTCTGTCTCTGTGACCTCCAGAGGAAGGTCTTTGTCTCTTTGAGCATCTGCTCTTATGCAGTCTTCATGTGGCTTGATATCTCTCTTCCTCTGTCTCTGTGTCTTTCACTTGCTTGTCTAATCTCCTTTATATCTCAAAAGAGATTGATTTAAAACACACCCTACAATAGTCTTATCTCATTCACATAACGCGGACAACCCATTCCCAAATGGGATTATAACCACAGGCATAGAGGTTAGAATTTATAACACATATTTTCGGGGGACACAATTCAATCCATAACACCATCTGTCATCAGTAATGCTGTTGAAAAGATTTGGAAAGCTTTTGATCAGCTTTTGGCAGCGTGCTAGCCTTTAATATATTGTTGGAGGCTAACCTGGGGAGTCCTGATACATGTAGAGGAGGCACAAATGTCTCAGCAAGTGGGGCAGCCAGATACTGGGATGGCTAAGTGTTTTATTTAGCAGCAGCACAGATTTCAGTGCAAGTCAATAAAGACAAAAAAGGATTGCTGTGTTTGTATATTCAAGCATACATGCTAGGCTCCACAATATAGCACTTTCTGGCGCTATAAAGAAAAGGCATTGGGGAGGAGCCTCTGCAGAACACATTAAGGAAAACTCTTGCGCTGAAGCATAAACTGGAGCATAAGAGAAATTAGAGAAAAGGACTCATTAAAAACCAGGCTTAATGAGACGCGGAAGTAAGGTTGTGCTTATCAGTCAAAGAGAAATGGGTTTGATAAAATTATGCCATTTTATGGTGATGGACTAATTCGGAAAAGGATAGTGAGAATAGCAGCACAACTGGAAGAAAGTAAACGATGTCACTGAATTGTACATGTAGAAATATTTTAAATGGTGTATCTTTGGCTATGTATATTTTCACCAAAAAAGAAAAAAGTCCTCCAAGGTTGAGAAGGGAGAGGGTTGACAAGTTGTGGGTTTGTTAACCAATGTCATAAAACAATATGGGTACAGACTGTGTAACGAGAAACTATTCGTTCTGTAAACCTTCAACTAAAGTACAATTTAAAAAAAAAATATATGCCATTTTAAACCTCAAGATGTTAATATTTTGTCAGAAGAAAAGAGAAAAAGAAAATTGGGATAGGGTCAGGGTGGAGGTAAAAGCAGAGACATACAGGATGAAGAGTCCAATTGATGGTAAAAAAAAAAAAAAAAAATGGGCCATTTATACGAAGGGCTTGAAAGAACTATCTGGGAAATTTTCTTATCCCAGGCTCCAGAAAGTGGCCAGGTTAGGCTGACCATGGACTCTAAACAACTACCTCAGGATCTAGTGGGTTCAGCTTTTAAAGAGTTTCTGGGTTTGTTTCTTAAGTCATCCAGAAGCTGAGAAAATGTATCAGCTACTTCAACATTAGTAAGAAACCCATAGATTCCAAATCAAACTGATTGTTTATTGTCAAATGCTGGCAATGGCAGTGAGGGCCTAAATTAATCTGTGGTTGCCATATTGTACCCATGAGGTGTGATTGTAGCAGTTTTTGTTAAAACATTTGAGAAAACGTTTGACTGAAAAGATAGGTGTAAAAGAAAAATTGTACCACCTAAAGATTTCCTTGGTTCATAAAGGCTTTATAAGAAATGACTCAGTCTTTTTTTTTTTCCCTAATAATTTAGATTTATAGGTGGAACCCTGACAGCAAAAAAGGAACAGAAGTTATTTTGGATGCAATGTAGACAAGTCTGTGCCTCACTTTTTTCTATCTGTAAAATGGGGACAAAGGTATTGATTTCAAAGGACTGGAGTGAGGATGTCTTATGTGAGGTTAAAAACAAGCAACTATTTACTGCAAGGTCAAATCATATTAAGACTTAATTTAAATTTTTTAAAATAGTATATATAATGTATATGCATATATGTACATATATAGTTAATGATTACCCCTTAAATGAGGCATCTTCCTTCCTGGAAACTTACAAGAAAGACATAAACACTCATCAATCCATATTGATTTAATGAAGCCTGACTGGAGGAAGGAAGATTATTTAAAGGCCTTCAGGAATATGGACTCTTCTAGCTTATGTGGCTTTATGCTCAGTTTATCATTTATATTTATGTATCTTTTACATTGTTATTAGTATAGTTTAGTGAAATGTGTGTGTATGAATTTCTTGATACACTTTAAATAAATGATTTTGCCTCTAATAAAAAGAATGTAGTTGTTTCTTTGATGTCTTTTAAGTACATTTGCTTGCTAAATTATTAGTAATGATCTAAAGAGAAAATTGCATGAGATAAGATGGAATGTGTCTTCATCATCAATCTTTCACATACTCAGAGGGGAAAAAAAGTGTTTTCTTTCAACAGTAGTATATGCCTTAGTGACATGATGCTTTACCAAGAAAGAGCAAAAGGAACTCAATACCACCAGTGGAAACAGAAAGTAATGAGGAAGAAGCAAGGTCTTATGGGATTCATGTAATATGAACACACACACACACACACACACACACACACACACACACACACACACACTTATCATTCCATTCCTGATTGACTTTCCTCTCTTATCAATACAATTCTGAAACATATTTTTAAATAATGAGTAGGAGTGTACTAAGGAATAAGAACGATGCCTTATTTTACGTTAGTTAAAACACACACACATACTCACAACATTAATCTACTAATTCCTCCAATTCATGTAGTACACTGCCAAACCAAACAAAAAAAACTTTAAGATACATTTAGATTTTGCACCACTGTTTTCTTTGCTAAGTTAGGAAAACCTAGAGTTGGCTCTAATTACGTATATATTTGCATATGTTACAGCTAACGCCAGAACTTAAGCAGCTCGGCAGGGAAGAAGAGTTAGCAAAGTCAAAAACAACATTTTTACTCCCTTAAGTAATTACTTGATTAATGTATTCTGTCTTGATTATAGCTTTAGTAAGTGAGAACATCTTTCATTTTTACTGGTATATTTGAACTTTCCGCATTTCTTATATCCTGGAATCAAAGCAGACAGTTTTGTTTAAACAATAAGCAACAAAAAAAATCACCCTGGGAATGCATACATAAATCACGACATCAACCTATATAATTCTCCCAGAAAAAATTTTAGTAGGTGAATTTTATAGTAATGAATACATTATTGTGTATCAAGTCTCAGTCTTCAGGAGATGGAGACAAACAAACATAATTCCTGCTTTCTCAGTAGTAAACCAATGGGGAAAATGAGTAAACAGAAGCAATTAGACAAAGAAAGGAGGCTTTGTAACCATAAGAGCTAACATTCATTGAGCACTTGCTATGTACCAGGCTCTGTTTTAAGCACTTTCTATCTTTTCATTCATTTAATCCTCACAACAACATTCATATAAGGTCAGTTTATTAATCCCATTTTAAAATGAAGAAAAATCAAGAGGCTAAATAATTTGACCAAAGGATTTGGACTCAAGATGTCTCCTGCTGCTGGGTCATGGGCGTACCTTCACAAACAAACTTTTCCAACTCCAAGTTCATGGATATTATTCATAGCTTGTTTTGTTGTTGTTGTGTTTTAGAAGCTTTTACCTGGAGAGAAAATCAATGAAATATTTCAGGTAAGGAGAGCTTTGTGTTGACTGTATACATGTATGTTCTTGCATATCTGTATTCTATGGCTGAAAACAACTAGTTAATTCCTCAGCAAGGATAAACAGTCAGCAAACTTTAAAACGATATTTACTGAACACTTACTCCTTTCCAGACAGTGTATCAGATATAACGACAACAAAAAGTTTCCACGCTTTAAAGATCTCATGGTCTGGGTGGGGACAGATGAAGGAGGGAGAATCAAACATGTATAAAACCAACTGTGCTACACTGTGATGAGCTCTAATGAAGAGGCTGGGGCAGAGTTCTGTAGGAGGAGAGGGAGGGAGTAATGTTCTTCCTCATCTTCCACCTCAGGGCCTGAGAAGGGTCTCAGAGAGATGAGACTTGAGCCCATTGCCTTAGTTACCTAGTGCTGTCATAACAACAACAGCAAAATACCACAAATGGGTATCTTTAAAGAAAGGGAATTCATTATCTCACAGTTTTGGAGGCTGGAAGTCCAAAAAAGGGCAACAGCTCTACGGAAGGGTCTTTCCTTGTCTATTTCAGCTTCTAGTAGATGCTGGCAATCCTTGGTGTTCCTTGGTATTTTTTGGCATCTGTCTTCCCTCTGTGTGTATTTCTGTGTCTAGTCTTCTTTTCTTTTTATAATTTAGAAGTGATTAGGTTTAGAATCTACCCTACTCTGGTATGACCTCACTAATATAACAAAAGAGAAACGAGATCATATCCGGTGGTACAGGGGCCAGGACTTCAATACATATTCTGGGGGCAAACAAAATTCAATCCAGAATACTCATTAAGAAGGTAGAGGATTCTACCAAACAAAAGTATAAATATACAACTGTAAGGGGGATGGATTAAGAATTTGTAGGCAATCTAGTGACATCAAAGCACAACAGTCATGATGGAGTGAGAAAGACTGAAACTGTTTACATACTGTGATATAAAATTTGGACTTTATGCTGATGCTAATACGAAATTATTGAAATTTCCAGCTGAGGGAAATATATGACCATAAATGAGTTTTAGAAAGATTCTATTAGTAGCAGGAGAAACAAAATGGAGAGGCAGGCCACTGGAGGCAGAAAACCATTTATGAGAGATGATGGCTTGCAAGAAAAAGAAATAAAGAGCATCCAAATTGGTAATGAAGAAGTTAAACTGTCCCTGTATGCAGATGATATAATACTATAATAGAAAACCCTAAAGACTCCACAAGAAATCTACTGGAACTAATAGAAAGATTCAGCAGAGTAGCAGGATACAAGATAAACATTCAAAAATCTATTGGATTCCTATACACCAATAAGGAGAACGATGAAAAGGAAATCAGGAAAACAATACCATTTTCAATAGCCCCGAAAAAGATAAAATACCAAGGAATAAATCTGACCAGGTAGGTAAAAGAGCTATCCAAAGAAAACTACAAAACACTACTGCATGAAACCCAAATGGATCTACATAAATGGAAAAACATTCCATGCTCATGGATAGGCAGACTCAACATTGTGAAAATGACAATTCTACCCAAAGCAATTTACAAATACAGTGCAATCCCGAACCAAATACCAACAACATTCTTCAAAGAGATGGAAAAACTAATCATTAACTTTATATGGAATAGGAAGAAGCCCCAAATAAGTAAAGCACTGATGAAGAAGAAGAATAAAGTTGGAGGACTCACACTACCTGACTTCAGAACCTACTATACAGCTACAGTAGTCAAAACAGCCTGGTACTGGTACAATGACAGATACATTGACCAATTGAACAGAATTGAGAACCAAGATGTAAATCCATCCACTTGTCATCACCTGATCTTTGACAAGGGCCCAAAGTCCATCAAATGGGGAAAAGACAGTCTTTTTAACAAAATGTGCTGGCAAAACTGGATATCCATCTGTAAAAAAATGAAACAGGACCCATACCTCACACCATATACAAAAATTACTTCAAAATGGATCAAAGACCTGAAAATAAAGCCTAAAACTATAAAGTTCATAGAATAAAAAATCGGACCAACACTTCAGGCCTTAACACACAGCATTAACAGGTTACAAACCATAACCATCAAAGCACAAACCCCAGTAGATAAGCTAGATAACTGGGATCTTCTAAAAATCAAACACCTATGCTCTTCAAAAGACTTCACCAAAAGAGGAAAAAGAGAACCTACAGACTGGGAAAAAAATTTTGGACAGTACAAGTCAGACAAAGGTCTAATCTCCATAATCTACAAGAACATCCAACACCTCTACAACAAAAAGACAAATAATCCTATTAAAATATGGGCAAAGGAAATGAACAGACACTTCACCAAAGAAGACATTCAAATGGCCAACAGACACATGAGGAAATGCTTGCGATCACTAGCCATTAGGGAAATGCTAATTAAAACCACAATGAAATACCATCTCACCCCGGCATTACTGGCATCAATCAAAAACACTGGAAATAACAAATGTCGGAGGGGCTGCAGGGAGATCGGAACACTTATGCACTGCTGGTGGGAATGCAAAATGATACAACCATTTTGGAAAATGATATGGCGCTTCCTCAGAAGGCTAGAAATAGACATACCATTCGATCAAACAATTCCACTCCTAGGAATATATCGTAGAGAAATAAGAGTTGTCACTCGAATAGACATATGCACACCTATGTTCATGGCAGCATTGTTCACAATAGCAAAACGATGGAAACAACCTAGATGCCCATCAACAGATGAATGGATAAACAAACTATGGTACATACACACAATGGAGTACTATGCAATGAGAAAGAACAACAATGAATCTGTGAAGCATCTCATAAAGTGGATGAAACTGGAGGACATTACGCTGAGGGAAATAAGTCAATCACAAAAGGACAAATATTGTATGAGATCTCTATTGTAAAAACCCATGAAAAAGTTCACACACAAAATGTAACAATCTTTGTTGGTTACCAGGGATGGGAGGGGTGGGGGGGAAATACTAAATAGGCAATAGATAAGTGATATCTTGGGTGAAGGGTGAGACAGTACACAATACCAGGGAAATTAGCACAACTTGTACAAGGAAAGGTCATGGAAGCCCCAGAGACACATCCAAACTCCGTGACGGACTGAATTGCTGGGCGGAGGGCTGTGAGGACCATGGTCTTGGGGAACATCTAGCTCAATTGGCATGACACAGTTTATAAAGACAATGTTCTACATTCTACCTTGGTGAGTAGTGTCTGGGGTCTTAAAAGCCTGTGAGTGCCCATCTTAGATATTCCACTGGTCTCATCCCTTCGGGATCTTTGGCTATGTGTATTTTCACCAAAAAAAAAAAGGTTGAGAAGTTACAGGGTTGATATGTTGTGGCACTGTTTAACAATGTCATAAAACAACATGTGTGCTACTATTTCATGAGAAACTACTTGTTCTGTAAGCCTTCACCTGAAGTACAATAAAAAAAAAATAAATAAATAAAAGAAAATAATGTAACAACAAAACCCCAAAAACGTTATGGATCATGACCTATACGTTAAAGTTCTTCTTTTATTACAATTGGCTTATTTGAATTTGTAGCTGAAGTTCTGATCCTAAATTGTAGGTCTTCAAGGTGGGCATTGGAAAAGACGTTCCTACGAACCATGCTGCTTCAGGAGTTCATCACATTATGCCTCAGGGAATTCTTGCATCTCGTGCTCATGAGGTTCTAGAGATAACAGGAGCTTCTTGAGCCTGCTGAATGTCTATTTGTCACATATAATTTGGCCTCAAAAAATAACTAACTTTTTAAAAAGTTGCAATTTCCCATAACAGAAAAAAAAAGATATTTCATTCACAGTGTACGGAGACCTTGGGCGTTGATTTATGCCTTTTTCCTTTCAAACAGCTGGGAGTGGGTGGGGCTGAGGATGGAGGGTTTAACTTTGGACATGTACCCAATTCCCAAGTGTCACATTTGTTTCCTTCCCAGTCTGAATTTCAGTGACCAGTTATAAATGGGACAGTCAACCCTCCTAAGTAACAAATGCTAGGAACATTTATTTTACCTATCTCCTTAAATTATGAAAATGACAAGTACATAAAATGTTCTATGCAAGCGCTTCTGTGATTTACTTAGCAAGCGTCATGAGCTAAATAAGAGCCAAATGACTTCTACTGCTGAGTTACACACATCAAAATTTAATTAAGCTTCTGACCTAATGTTCCCCTTGTTTCATCGATTAGGGAAGTCATGGGTGGACCACGTCATTCTCAAGAGGATATGTGATTGTGAAATCTGAGCACTATAAACATTTCTTTTTGGTCGAGTGTTCTTTTCAGATCTCATTATGTTATTATGAGTGTTGCGGCTGTGCTAACCTTTTTCTAAGAAACAAACTTTTAAAATTGCCCATTTTTAAAGTGACTTCTGGAGTTACCATGGCAGCTTCATTACATGGACAGAGATGAACATTATCAAAGCTATGCCTGATCTATCCAGGCTTGTCAGGAAATGAAAATTCCATCTAAAATGCATTCTCCAGCATGGCTCATAAAACTTGCCAGATTAAGTGCCCAAACTTTTGGTTTAACAATTTTAAATGAAAAGCTTTCCGTTATGTACTGACTGCGCATATCTCTGTTTGCTTAAATGTATTTTTGATGATTCAAGGCCTGTTATCAATAGTTTATTGGACTTACAGGTACACAAAGTGCTGTTGGTGTTTCAGTCTCCTTTCTCATCTCAGCCTGTGAGCTGCTTACGGTGACCAGGAACACTAAGGACAATTTCAGACTCTGAAAGAATGGTGTTTTGTTCCCCCACTTCCCAGCAAGGATAAATTTAGATATATATTCTACCTGGATAGTCCAAGATTTCTTGTTGGGTGCTTGGCAGCTAGAAATGGCAGATTTGTACTGACATACAATGTAGTTCGGTCCCAGGCCCTCCTTCTAGAAAGCAGGCTTGATATTTGTAAAAATGGTGTGGGGTGGTGTCTGACTGCCTCTAAATTCACAAGGAGGAAGGAGAATCAAGATTAACAGCCCAAGGCTGATTCCTATATGGTGGAGGTCAGACATGCCTCCTCTCTCCGACATCTTTACCAATTCTGACTCCAACCGTCCCTCCCACAGCATGCTCTACTTCTCTGCTGAGTTCAATAATTCATTACAATGGCCACATAGAACTCACAGACAATATCCACAATTATGAGGTTTATTAGGGAAGTAACAGTTAGAGTTCAGGTTCAGGAAAACTCAAGATACAGGTCTTCCATCAGGACAGCCTCTTTCCTGCCATGCTTACAGGCATGCTTCTCCCTGTCCTTGGCTTCTGCCCAAAGGCATTCAGCTTTCTCTCTCCATGGGCTGGGAAGTCCACCATGATGACTTCTGCTGTCACCTCTCTGCTGCTGCTTCTCATTATCTTCAGGGTTACAGCTCCCTCTCTTTCTCAGTCTCCTCGTTCCAGGAGTTCTCAGCACAGGGATCCCCTGTCCAAAGTATGCGCTTTCTGCTGCTGACTGTTCTTCCTTGGTGGAGGTGGTATCTTCTCCTTCTTGCCTTTGGGGTGGCTCATTTCAAGCCCAATGGGATGGCATAACTGACCAATCCCTATGATTGGCCATAATTACCCTATCAGTCCCGCCCCATCACTTGGGTAGGAGTTACAAGACTGTGGCTAGAAAGGCCACACAAAAGCAGTCCATTACACTGCAATATTTTGTACTGGCTTCTCTGCATCTTATCACTCTTTACCCACCCCTTACCTACAACCATGGTCAGATGGCCTATCCCCAAATTAGCCTAGACTAAGTTCCTTAAGAATTCCATGCGAAATAGAAGTCCTGGGGTTCTGAACAATGGGCTACGACTCAACATTCATCAATAACATTAAGGACATTTTTGTTGTTGTTAGTTGCTATCAAAGTCGATTCTGGCTCATGGCAACCCCATGCTTGTAGAGAAGAACTACTCCACAGGGTTTTCAAGGCAGTGACCCTTCAGAAGGAGATCACTGGTTAGGCCTGTCTGTCGAGGCCCCACTGGGTGGGTTTGAACCACCAACCTTTGGCTAATAGTCAAGCACTTAACTGTTTCCACCACCCTGGGACATAGATTCTCCTTAACCTTTCTAGGCTTCAGTTTTGTCATCTATAAAATAACATTAAGATTAAATTTTTAAAAAAGATTAAATGAGATTAAATGTGTGGAATATACAGTAGAGTCTACCTCACAGCAAGACGTCAATAAATGGAAACAATTCTATGTGTGGAACTTGATAGGGGTTGTAGACAAAAAGACCTATAAAAAGTTTCATTGTAAAGACTATTTTAGAGTCTTAAAATTTTATTTTGGTTTAAGCAATGAGCTACTTTGAAATGATTATTTAGCTGTCTAGCTGTGTGACATTTTTTTATGTTTGTTGGTACTATATAAAGTGTACTAGTGAGAAATTAGTGCAGTCCATCTTTTAAGTAAACTTGTAATGAAATTAGAGGCCACAAAGTCTAACTTAATGCATTGAGCATACATTGCGGATATGGCTTAGTGAAAGATGTGACTTTGGCCTCAGAGAGAACAAACTTCAAGTCTGACTTCGATCATTAACACTGCTTTCTAACGTCAAGCCTGCCTCTTATCATCTCAGACCTGTCCACTTCATTCTTTTATCTCTAAAGTGAGGATAATAATAATACTTCCTTCCAGGATTAGAAAAAAAAATAAAATGTCTTGTACAGAGTAAGCACATAATAAAGTTTATTGTTACAAGTGTATTTAATTTGTAGATATAATTAAATTTAAAAATAAGAAAGCTCATTTTCGTGAATTCAGACGCGACTGAAAAATGAACTCTGAGTTCACTCCCAGCTGAGTATGTGGCTCACCAGCAAGAATGACATATAAAATTATAGAGTGGGTTCTACACTATTGCTAAAGTAGCGTGTCATCAACCGTATTATAAGTTAGGAGAATGACGCTTCCCTTCCCTGTTCTTCCTTAAGGGCTGAAAAATAGTAAGCACATAGATTAGATTGACGTTTATCACCCACTGGCCTAAAGTATTGGACCATCCTCTCCTTTCTCCTGCTGTTTCCACTTCCTTCAAGTTTCACTCATATGTTACCTTCTCAACTGATCACACTGTTTAAATTTGTAGTTCCCTTCCATTCCCAATTCTGCAAACCCCTACTCACTGCCAACCCCACTGTCCGTATCACTTATCATTTCTAATTTAATATCCAGTTTGCCTTTTTAAAATTTATTGCTTATGTCTCTCCACTAGAACATAAGCTCCACCTAGGTAGGCACTGTTGGAGCCCTGGTGGCACAGTGGTTAAGAGCTCAGGCTGTTAGCCAAAATGGTGGCAGTTCAAATTCACCAGCTGCTCCTTGAAAACCCAATGGGGCAGTTCTACTCTGTCTTATATGGTCGCTATGAGTCCAAATTGACTCAACAGCAACAAGCTTGTTTATTTTATTTTATTTTTTTGGATGTATCTGAAATACCTAGAGCAGCGCCTGGCACTGAGTAATATTTATAGAATGCGTGAATAAAGTAAGGTGACCTGGTGGCACAGTGATTAAGTGCTCAGCTACTAACCAAAAGGTCAGTGGTTTGAACTCACCAGTTGCTCTGTGAAAGAAAGATGTGACAATCCGCTTCTGTAAAGATTACAGACTTGGAAACCCTATGGGGCAGTTCTACTCTGCCCCATACGGTCACTATTGAGTCAGAATCAACTTGACGGTAACAGGTTATGAATAAAGATTTAGCATTGCTTTTTAGAAGTCCCTGAGTGGTGCAAACATTTAATACGCTCACCTGCTAACTGAAAGATTGGAAATTCGGAAGAAAGGCCTGGAGATCTCCTTTCAAAAAATCAGCCATTGAAAACCATATGGAGCAAAGTTCTACTCTGACACTCAAGGGGTTGCCATAAGTCAGAACTAACTTGATGGCAACTGATTATTTTTTATTATTGTTGTAGTTTAGATGAAGTTTACATCTCAAGTTAGTCTCCCATACAAAAATTTATACATACATTGTTATGTGACCCTAGTCGCTCTTCCCATACTGTGACAGCACACTCCTCCTTTACACTCCTGATTTCCCATATCCATTCAACCAGCTCCTAACCTTCTCTGCCTTCCCATCTTACCTCCAGAGAGAAGCTGCCCATTTAATGTCTTGTATATAATTGAGCTAAAAGGCATACTCCTCACGAGTATCACTTTATGTCCCACAGTCCAGTCCAATCCCTGTCTGAACAGTTGGCCTCAGAAAATGCTTTCTGGGATTCCTCCAGTCTCATTCAGATCATTAAGTCTGGTCTTCTTACTAGAATTTGAGTTCTGCACCCCACCTTTCTCCTGCTCCATCAGGGACTCTCTGTTGTGTTCCCTGTCAGGGCAGTCATTGGTGGTAGCCGGGCACCATTTAGTTCTTCTGGTCTCAGGCTGATGAAGTCTCTGGTTTATGCGGAACTTTCTGTCACTTGGGCTAATACTTTCCTTGTGTCTTTGTTGTTCTTCATTGTCCTTTACTCCAGGTAGTTGGGACCCATTGATGCATCTTAGATGGCCACTTGCAAGCTTTTAAGACCCCAGATGCCTTTCACCAAAGTAGGATGCAGAACATTTTCTTAATAAGCTGTGTTATGCCACTTGACCTAGATGTCCCCTGAAATCATGGTCCCCAGATCCCTACCCCTGCTACTCTGTCCTTCAAAGTGTTTGATTGTATTCAGGAAACTTCTTAGCTTTAGTTTACTCCAGTTGTGCTGACTTCCCCTGTAGTGTGTGC
Organism: Dugong dugon; assembly: GCA_030035585.1. NCBI lineage: Eukaryota > Metazoa > Chordata > Mammalia > Sirenia > Dugongidae > Dugong > Dugong dugon. The sequence continues at coordinate 53,222,905 of CM057465.1, forward strand.
TGTCCTTCTCTTCACCTAAGATAAAACTTATCTACTGTCTAGCTAGTGAGTAACCCTCACCCTCCCTCCCACCCTCATAGCCATCAAAGAATGTTGTCTTCTCTGTTTAAACCTTTTCTTGGGTTCTTATAATAGTGGTCTTATACAATATTTGTCCTTCTGTGACTGACTAAATTCACCCAGCATAATGACCTCCAGATTTCTCCATGTTATAAGATGTTTCACAGCTTCATTGTTGTTTTTTATCATTGCGTAGTATTCTATTGTGTGGATATACCATAATTTGTTTATCCATTCTTACATTGAAGGGCACCTAGGTTGTTTCCATCTTTTTGCTATTATAAACAGTGCTGCAATGAACATGGGTGTGCATATATCTATTCGTGTGACAGCTCTTAGGTATGCAGGTGTTTTTTGGTTTCTTGCAGTAATGTCTTGTAGTTTTCATTGTATAGGTCTTTTACGTCTCTGGTTAGATTTATTCCTAAGTATTTTATCTTCTTGAGGGCTATTGTAAATGGTATTCATTTGGTGATTTCTTCTTCAACGTTCTATTTGTTGGTGTAAAGGAATCCAACTGATTTTTGTATGTTTAGCTTTTATCCTGAAACTTTGCTGAAATTTTCTATTAGTTCCAGTAGTTTTCTTGTGGATTCTTTGTGGTTTTCTATGTATAAGATCACATCATCCACAAACAGAGATACTTTGACTTCTTCCTTACCAATTTGGATGCCCTTTATTTCTTTTTCTAGCCTGATTGCTCTGGCTAGGACCTCCAGCACAATGTTGAATAAGAGTGGTGATAAAGGCATCCTTGTTCTGGTTCCCATTCTCAAGGGGAATGCTTTCAAAGTCTCTCCATTTAGGATGATGTTGGCTGTTGGCTTTATGTAAATGCCCTTAATTATATTGATTAATTTCCCTTCTATTCCTATTTTATTGAGTGTTTTTATCATGAATGGGTATTGGACTTTGTCAAATGCCTTTTCTGCATCAATTGATAAGATCATGTGGTTCTTGTCTTTGGTTTTATTTATGTGATGGATTATATTGATTGGTTTTCTAATGTTGAACCATCCCTGCACATACCTCTTTAAATCCCACTTGATCATGGTGAATTATTTTTTTGATACGCTGATGAATTCCATTGGCTAGAATTTTGTTGAGGATTTTTGCTTCAATGTTCATGAGGGATATTGGTCTGTCATTTTCTTTTTTTGTGGTGTCTTTACCTAGCTTTGGTATCAGGGTCATGCTGGCTTCATAGAATGAGTTTGGGAGTATTCCATCCTTTTCTGTGCTTCAAAATACCTTTAGTAGTAGTGGTGTTAACTCTTGGAAAGTTTTTTAGAATTCTGCAGTGAAGCCATTTAGGCCAGGGTTTTTTTTGTTGGGAGTTTTTTAATTATCTTTTAAATCTCTTCTTTTGTTACGGGTTTATTTAGTTGTTCTACCTCTGTTTGTGTTAGTTTAGGTAGGTAAAGAGTTTCTAGAAATTTGTCCATTTCCTCTAGGTTTTCAGATTTGTTAGAGTACAGTTTTTCACAGTATTCTGTTATGATTCTTTTAAGTTGGGTCTGTTGCGATATCACCCATCTCATTCATTACACAGGTTATCTGCTTCCTCTCCTGTTTTTCTTGTCAGTTTGGCCAATGGTTTATCAATTTTGTTGATCTTTTCAAAGAACCAGCTTTTGGTCTTGTTAACTCTTTCAATTGTTTTTCTATTCTCTATTTCATTTAATTCTGCTCTAATTCTTATTATTTCCTTTCTTCTGGCACCTGAGGGCTTCTTTTTCTGCTCTCTTTCTACTTGTTCTAGTTGTAGGGTTAATGTTTTGATTATGGCTTTCTTCTTTTTGGATGTGTGCATCTATTGCTATAAACTGACCTCTGAGCACTGCTTTTGCTGTGTCCCAAAGGTTCTGGTAGGAAGTGTTTTCATTCTTGTTGGTTCTATGAATTTCTTTATTCCATCCTTAATTTCTTCTATAACCCAGTAGGTTTTGAGCAAGGTGTTTTTCCATTTCCATGTGTTTGATTTTTTTTTTGTTGTTGTTGTTGTTGCTTTTTCTGATGTTGATTTCTAATTTTATGGCTTTATGGTCAGAAAAGATGCTTTGTAATATTTCAATGCTTTGGATTTTATTAAGGCTTGCTTTATGGCCTAATATGTGGTCTATTCTGGAGAATGTTCCATGTGCATTGGAAAAGAAAGTATACTTGGCTGCTGTTGGGTGGAGTGTTCGGTATATGTCTGAGATCAAGTTGGTTGATTGTAGCATTTAGCTGTTTCGTGTCTTTGTTGAACTTCTTTCTGGATGTTCTGTCCTTCACCGAAAGTGTGTGTTAAAGCGTGCTAGTACTATTGTGGAGCTGTGTATCTCTTTTCAGTGCTGTTAGAGTTTGTTTTATGTATTTTGGAGCCCTGTCGTTGGGTGCGTAAATGTTTATTATTATTATTTATTATGTCCTCCTGGTGGATTGACCCTTAAATAATTACATAGTGTCCTTCCTTATCCTTTGTGGTTGATTTTACTTTAAAGTCTATTTTGTCAGAGATTAATATTGCCACTCCAGCTCTTTTTTGAATGTTGTTTGCTTGATATATTTTTTTCCCTCCTTTGAGTTTTAGTTTGTTTGTGTCTTTAAGTCTAAGGTGTGTCTCTTGTAGACAGCATACAGACGGATCGTGTTTTTTAATCCAATTTGCCACTCTTCGTCTCTTTACTGGTGCATTTAGTCCATTTACATTCAGCATAATTATTGATAGGTATGAGTTTAGTGCCTTCATTTTCATGTCTTTTTTTGTGTGTTGTTCACAGTTTCTTTGTTCCACTTAATTTTCTGTGTTGAGTCATTTTTCTTCATGTATTTTCTTTTCATCTTTTTCATTATGTTGATTATGTGTTTGCTGAGTCTTAGTATTTTTCTAGTTTTTTATTTTGATTTGTAGGATTGTTAGTTTCCTTTGTGGTTACCTTAATCTTTACCCCTGTATTTCTAATTTTACACCAGTCTTTTATTTCTTTATATCGCCTTGACTTCCTCTCCATATGAAAAATCTATGTCTACAGTTTTTAAGTCCTTCTTTTTTGTTTTAATATTATCATCTTTTACATATTGACATCTGTTTCGCTATTTTCAGTGTTTCAGCTTTGATTTATTTTTGTGACTTCCCTGTCTGGGTTGATATCTGGTTTCTCTGTCCTGTGTTCTAGTCTTGGGTTGGTATCCGATGTTACTGATTTTCTAACTGGAGCGCTCTCTTTAGTATTTCTTGTAATTTTGGTTTGGTTTTTGCAAATTCCCTAAACTTCTGCTTATCTGGAAATGTCTTAATTTTGCCATCATATTTGAGAGGCAGTTTTGTTGGATATATAATTCTTGGCTGGCAGTTTTTTTTTTTTTTTTTTTTTTTTTTTTCCTTCAAGGCTTTGTATATGTCATCCTATTGCCTTCTTGCCTTTGTGGTTTCTGCTGAGTAGTCCGAGCTTATTCTGATTGACTCTCCTTTGTAGATGACTTCTCTTTTATCCCTAGCTACTCTTAAAATTCTCTCTGTATCTTCGGTTTTGGCAAGTTTGATTATAATATGTCTTGATGACTTTCTTTTGAGATCTACCTTATGTGGGGTCTGATGCGCATCTTGGATATACATCTTGCCATCTTTCACGATATCAGGGAAGTTTTCTGACAACAAGTCTTCAACAATTCTGTCTGTATTTTCTGTTATCCCCCCACCCCCTATTCTGGTACTCCAATCACTCGTGGGTCATTCCTTTTGATAGCGTCCCACATAATTCTTGAGTTTCTTCATTTTTTTAAATTCTTTTATCTGATTTTTCCTCATATGAGTTGATGTCAAGTGCTTTATCTTCAATTTCACTAATTCTGACTTCCATTGCCTCAATTCTGCTGTTATGAATTTCTATTGAGTTGTCTAATTCTGAAATTTTATTGTTAATCTTCTGGATTTCTGATTGCTGTCTCTCATGGATTCTTGCAGCCTGTTAAACTTGTCATTATTCTCTTCCCTAATCTTTTTAAGTTCCTCTATTGCGTGTTCTGCTTTTTGCTTAATTTCCTTCCTAATTTCTTGAAGAGTTCTGTATATTAATCTTTTGTATTCTGCCTCTGGTAATTCCAAGAAATTTTCTTCCTCTGGAGTATTTCTAGATTTTTTGGGAGCTTGCTGAAGCCATCATGGACTGCCTCTTTATGTGATTTGGTATTGCTGATGCCTCTGAGCCATCAATAAGTTATGTTTATTTTATATTTGCTTATTGTGTCCAGCTTCTTGTTTTGTTTTGATATATCCAAATAGGTCACTCCTGTTAGCTAGTTTGATTGTTAACACATTTGAAGCTCTAATGTCCTGTCACCAGGTAGTTAGATCTGTTACTAGGTATGTGAGCTCAGGAGTCCACCCACTCCTCCTGTATGGATTCAGCTCAGGTGCGCAGGTAGATAGCGACCAAGTGTATGGTGTAGGCTCTCACTTATAGTCCTAAACAGGCATGGGTGATTGGTGTAGGCATAGGCATCTGGCTGCAGCAGGGTGACATGCTCTGAGCAAGGCAGGGAGCTGCAGCCACCCCTAGTGGCCAGGAGCAAGGCATGTTCCAGTTTCCTAGAGCTTGTAGGTGGGTGGGTTTTGCAGCTGGACTATGAGCACCCAATGCTGTTGGCTGTAAGGACTGGGGGGCACCTCTTATCTTTGGGCCCCTATCGCAGGTGGCTAGGTGGTATGGGTGGAACCACCAGTAGGCCCCTGATGTGGATAGGTGAAGATCTTGCTTAATGAGCAGAGCAATGTCAAATGTCACAAACCTGCACTTCACAGCTGAAACACTTCAAGTTAGACTTCAGTTATATACCCTGTCGTACTGTAGTAATGAGCGCCTACGCAGCTGAAATGGACTCACTCAAGTCTCTGCAGTGGGAAAGGCGCTCAAAGTCTGTGGATCCCTTATGCCTGTGCCTAGGCAAAGGACTTGTGCCTACCCTGGGTTCAGGGCTCAGGGGAGCTGGCAGTTTATTTTTTCCCGTTTGTTAATTTGTTCACTCTCCAAGGCCGTGAGAATGGCTCAGGGCGTGTGATGGATCCTAGCTCCGGCCTACGGGACTTAGCCATTGCTGAAGCCAGTCTGGGACCCAGTGCAGAGCAGGGAGTGGGAAGATAATTGGGAGAGAGTTTTTTTCCCTGAGGGGGTGTTTTTGATCCACACGGTAGGCTGTATGCAAGTACTTATCTTTTGCTGATCCAGGGATGTTTCTCACTGGTTCTAGGTGGCCAGGTAAACTCTCTGGCACTGGGTTTCTCATGGTTCAGAAAATGCGTCCCCCAAGCACCGCTGCTTGCCTGCCTCACTGCTCACCCATGAGCTGCTCAGGTCTGAAGGGCTCAGGCTCTCGCCAGGTCAGATCTGGCACCTCCTCGCTGCTTCTAAACCGTCTCTTCCTCTGCCTGCCACTCAGTCCAGTTCCTCAAGTTTGCCTTAGATGTTCAGGGCTCCCAGATTGTCAAATATAATTGATTCACTTGTTTTTTCAGATCTTTGTTGTAAGACAGTCCACCAGATGTGTCTGACTACTCTGCCATCTTGGCCCTACCTCCCTGGCAACTGATTTTTTGGTATTGCTTTGTAAGGAATCAATTTAAAGAAAAAGAGAACAACAACAATAAAAAATCATTATTATTATTTTGGGGACTAAGATTATAAAAGTTATCAAAAACTAATTTCAATTTTTAATAAATTACATTAGCAGTTTAAATATATTAAGCTTTAAAAAAGGACCTGTTTTTATTCATTGTTTTGAATGCACTGATTCTTCCTCCCCAACTACAACTTCTTATTTTAGTTGACTCTTACTCTTATCTTCATTTGGTCATTCTGCAGCCATGTCTCACTTATGGGTCTTAAGACAGCTGTGAAGAACCTGATGGCGTGTTTGTCTATTATCAATTAGATTTCTTCAAGGATACGGTCTTCCACAGCTGTACCATCCAAAGAATTATGTAGCTCAGAGTTCTGTAATCTTGATATATTTTAAAGGATGAAACACTTTGTATGTCTAGGTAACTTCATAATGATGCCCTATATCAACATTTCTTAATCTTTAATTTATATCCGAATCACCTAAGGATCTTGTTAAAATGCATATCATGAATCAGTAGATCTAAGGTAGGGCCCTAGATTGTGCATTTCTAATCAGCTCCCAGCTGATGCTGATATGAGTGGAGCAAGAAATGGAATGCCTTTTGAGAAACAAAAGCCTAGATTAATTTTTTTTATTATTATCATTGCCATTAACCTGTTTCCTCCTGAGTTAAACTTCCGTTTGATTTCTTAAAGGACAGTGGGGAGAAAACATACACTTTTCCTTTCATATCTTAAAACTCAAATGTGCGTTTTTACTCAATAATTATTAATTCTGGATTTCAAGTTTGCTGAGAGTAGCATTTACTATAAAATTTGAGTTTTTTTTAGGAATGATCTAAAGACAGGTGTAGACTTTATTCTCTAATAAGGCTCAAGTTTAGCACTGTAATGAACCTCACTGAAGAAGAGAAGTAGGAAATGGCAGGTTTGTTTTGATAGAGACAAAGAATTTTAAGTGTGTGTTGGCTTTACACTGTCTTTGAAACTCTGTGCTGTGAAAACACAGGAGCCAGGAAATGAGCCTAACTAAGTGATTCTACTCTCCATTCTCCTTTCATTCTCCTTTCAGATGTGAGGTGAAGACCCCTCTCATTTGTAGCTGTGCAAACTAAGATCACTTCATTCTCATGTAAATCAGTTACAGTCCTTTAAATAGAGGCTTCTTTCCTCCTGAAGGGGACCCTTGTGGCTCAGCGGTTAAGAGTTCGGCTGCTAACCAAAAAGTCAAGTTCAAATCCACCATCTGCTCCTTGGGAACCCTATGGAGCAGTTTTACTCTGTCCTATGGGGTCACTATGAGCCAGAATGGACTCGACGGCAGCAGGTTTGGTTTTGGGTTTTTCCTCCTGAAAAACAAAAACAAAACAAAATCCACTGCCCATCAAGTTGATTCCGACTCACAGCGACCTGAAAACAGCTGAAATTTACAACTGTTATTCTATTTCTTGCTTTGTTGTCTCTGAAAATGGGCAGGGGGGTTAATTAAATTAACTTTTCTTTGTTCCTTTAAGAAAAATGAATTAGATGAGAGAACTAAAGAATGGGGGTAGGTTTACTTTGCTATGAAAACCAGTTGCCATTGAATTTACTCTGACTCATGACAATTCCATGTGTGGCAGAGTAGAACTGTGCTCCATAGGGTTTTCAATGGCTGATTTTTCAGAGGGAGGTTGCCAAGACTTTTTTCCGAGGCATCTCTGGGTAGACTTGAACCTCCAACCTTTCAGCCAGCAATTGAGTGTTTTAACCGTTTGCAATACCTACAGACTCTTTAGCTGGCAAGAGCTGCCATAACAAAATACTACAAAATAGTTTGCTTTATTTATTTTCTCTCAGTTCTATAGGCTAAAAGTCCAAATCAAGGTATCAGCCATGTCAATGCCTTCTGTGGGCCTCTCTCCTACTTTCTGGTGGCTACTGCAACACTTGCCATTCCTTTGCTGCTTACAGATGCATCTGCCTTCATCGTCACACGGCATCTCCCTCTGTTTGTCTATGTCTATTCTGCTCTTTTTATGAGACATCACTCAGAAGGGATTATGTTTAGGGCCTATTTTATTCTAGTATGACCTCATCAACATAACAAAAAATCCTATTTTTGTTATGGCACTGGGGTTAGGACTTCAACATAAGTTTTTGGAGGACACAATTCAGTCCATAATAGGGTGTATATATGGAAGAAAGTGACTGATGGTGGAGCCCCAGGCACATCACAGTTTCTTGTTTTGACTCACAAATTGTACAGCAGTAATTATTTTGACCCAATTACCCTGTGGTGGGTAGTATGGGTTCACCAGTGGTCACGAAGAGATCAAGTTCTGCATGTCTGCTGACCAAGCATTCTCCCAGCTATTAGTAACTGTCTTCACTTGGAGTTCGTTTTCATGACTCATTGCAACTCTCATGTTTGGGCTGGGCAAGTTCTTATTTAATATAACCTGATGCAATCTAACTGTAAACAAACAGGTTTTGTTTCCTTTTTTCTTAAGTTTTCGGTAGTATCACCATGACTGGAGCAGTCAGGGAAACTTACGAAGGAAATAATTGGGATTTTATGATGGGATTTTGACATGGAAGGGTGTGGGGGGTCTTATGGTCACACTGCCACACTAACAACACAGCTTTGGTCTTTGGAATTGCATAAACTGAGCTTAAAATATGGATGAGACAAAATAGATGTGATATCTCAAGTTCTCATAATTCTCCTTTCAGAGAATATCTGTTTTCTGAGGGAAAGTTGGCATACCATGTTGCTACTAGAATCTAAAATCATTAATGATGAAATCAACCTCAGTAGTTAATATAATGATCTAAAGTAGGTGTTCTTAGCCTAGGAGTTATGGCCTGGGACCCTTTGAAATTACGTAAGAAATCTGTATAATTTACTAGGAGAGGGTTCATAACTTCCATCAGATTGTCGAATGGCTTTTTGACTCCGAGAAATAGGTAAAGAATTGTTTTCCTGGTTATCTATCAAAGTTTAAAACATTCATGACTTTAAACCAGATATTCTATTTCCAGGATCTGTCATATATAAATATCCATCCTAGTGAACAAATTTGATATAAAGGTGTCTTTCCAAATTGTTTGCAAAAGAACAGAAAGAACTTAAATGTTCATTGATGGAAAATAGTTTAAAATATTAGACTCATATTGTAGAATAATATACTGCCATTGAATGTAATAAGGCTTACATGGAAAGATGTATAAGATGTATTGCTAATTTGAGTCATTTTTCATCAGATAATTAATTAAGCACCTATTATGTGCTATGTACTGTGTTTTGTGCTAGAGAAAAAAGTGAGAAAGGACTGGCCCTCTATTTTCATGATTCTCCAAGTCTAGAGGAGATAAATACGCATTTATAATATGTAAATGAAAAATATAAATGTTAGTGCTTATTTGCATATATGTATTTGCATACCTATACAAAAAGTCTGGAAGGATATGAATCAAGAATCAAGACTTTAATATCTGGTTTGGAAAGGAGGATGTAGGATGAGATTTTCAATTTTTTCCTTTGTTTTGTTTGAATTTTATTAAAAGCATACACTATTTTTTGTAATTCTTAAATATTTTTAATAACTTATTTAAAACTACAAGAAAAAAAATTGCTGTCAAGCCGATTCTGACTCACAGTGACTGCCAACCTTTTGGTTAGCAGCCAAGCTCTGAGCTCTTAACCACTGCGCCAGAGGAAAGTACTGGTCTTAAGCTAAGTGTGACTCTGGTTGTTACAGTCTTCACACAACCATAAAACAACTAGGTATCAATTAAAAAAAGAAAAAAAGAAAAGTTTTTCAGTTTTTTGATTGATCAGCCAGTTCAACTGTTGTTTTGTATTTAAGACTTTTTTTTAAACTGCCCATTGACCTCCTATTCTACTCCCAGGTTGCAATGCTCACACATGAACCACCTTTTTCTCCCTCTTTCCTGAGATGTATAGCAGACACATCAGATGGTTTCCCAGTCCACAGGGTTATTTAGTGTGTGAAATACTGACATCAACCTTGAAAGAATTAACAGTTATTGGGTTGAATCTGCAAGTTATTCAGTGTCTGCCGCCTACCACATGCCATTGGAGATGTTGTCTGCTATCTGTCCAATTCTCTGAGTATATATATATATATGTACATATATATATATTTTTTAACTATCTAAAGCTCAGGCCTTAACAGTTGTATATTATCAATACGATGGTTTACTAATGTAAGTGCTTGTGGTGAAGTGTACAAAGATATTGTGGCTATTTTGTGATCTTGTCATCCGTAGACTCTTCCATGAAAGCAAACTGTATTTGGTTGAGCTGCACTGGGAGCCATGATAGCGACAAGGAAGTTGGAGTAGAGGAGTCCATACATTGTATTAGAACACTATCTGAAAAAAATAATAATAATAAAAGTGTCCCAACACATCTTTTCCTTTCCATGGTGAAGTTGAAGGTCACACATTAAAACCAGAGGATGCAGCTTCAAGGTGACGTTACAAGATGGTAGCACCTTTGTCAGCCTGGATCCCTGAGTGGCTACATGGATACTAGCCCTGAAGCGTGTCCTGGACTGGAGCATGAGAAAGAGACCTGTGTTATGTTAACTGAGGAGACATCAGTAGTGTTTCTTCCTGCTGCATAATTTAGCCTGTTCTAATATCCCCACATCACTCTCAATTAAATTTCAGTTTCTTTTTTACTGTGGTAAATATATGTATATATAAAACATTTGCCATTTCAACATGGTTTACATGTACAATTCAGGGACATTAATTACATTCATCATGTTATGTAACCATCATCACTATCTGTTCCAAATTTTTCCATCACTCTTACCAGAAGCTCAGTGCCCCTTAGGCAATAACTTCCACTTTCCCCCTGCCTCACTCCTGGTAACCACTAATAAACTTCTCTATACATTTGCCTAGTCTAGATATTTTGTGTACGTGGCATCATACAATATCTGTCCTTTTGTGACTGACTTATTTCACTCAGTACAATGTTTCCAAGGTTCATCCATGTTGTGGACTTCATTTCAATTTATGGCCAAGTAATATTCCACTTTATGTATGTACCACATTTTGTTTATCCATTCATCTGTTGCAGGAACACAAACAGATACATGTGTGCCAATGCTCACTGTAGCAATATTCACAATGGCCAAACAATGGAAATAATTTAAATTTTGGTTTATTTTTTTCTAAATGTAGTTTATATGAGTCTAACATGTATTAAGCAAGGATCCCTGGTGGTGCAATGGTTAAGCAGTTTGTTGTTAACTGAAAGGTTAACACCCATTGACTCTGCGGGAGAAAGACTAGGCAATCTGCTCCCATAAAGATTACAGCCTGGAGAACCCTATGGGGCAATTCTACTATGTCACACGGGGTGGCGATGAGTCAGAAGCAACTTGACAGCACCTAACAACAGCATGGACTAGGCACTGTGTTAGGTGCCAGGAATACAAAGATGAAAAATCCCTAAGCTGAAGGAACACTTACATTAGGAACACTAGGAATGTTTCTAAAAGTAAGAACTCCTGGGGCCTAATTTAGACTTTTTAGAAGAGATTGTCTAGGCACAGGAATCTTGAATAAACTTCTAGGCTAAGTCTTGAGCATCTTCCAGGTCGGGACTGATCTCATGGTAGTAAGGGCACATAGATTATTTTAATTTATTTGTGTGGAAGTTAAGATAGGGAGTTTTACCTGCCTTATGGGATCTGTGAGAACACCCACTGGAGTCCTGCTTAACAGCCTGGGCCAAGATGAAGCCATTCAGCCATGTGTTCTGGGAGGACAATTTCAATGACCATACCAAGACACCTTTATCTAAAACAAAAGTCAGATCTCCATTTCCAGAGTGAACTAAAGAACTAAAGGGATTCTCATTGTAATGGCTTTTTGCATGAAATCACTGATTTTTAATTAATTATAAATGTAAAATCCTAACGTATAAATTTTAAACACCAGTAACAGGGTTGTGATGCAGTGGTTGAAGTGGCAATAAATATTTTAGAAAGGACCTTCTTGTGTCAAGATGTGGGTATGAAAACTAGAAGCCACTAATTTTTAAACACCCATATGTTAAAAGAAATTGATACCAAAGGGAAAGCTTACTTTTCAGCCAAGAACATTTAAACCCTGACACTTGCTAGAGCGATGCTTTTGCCCGTGTTGTTCTTAGTATGTTCATTATGAGCTTTCAGCAAATGCATGCCTTTGTTCCATTACTGATCTAAAGAGAATGCACATTGCAGATCAATAAATAATTATCATGTACAGAATTTATTTGTACCATTCAAGTCACTTAGCTGTCTGCACTCTGTCAACTGCATTTGGGCAGAATTTAGAATTTGAATGAACATAATTGCAAGTAGCTTGTCATGACCCATAAAGGGCTTTATGAAATGGGAAAGCTCTCTTTTTACCATCCTGATGACAGCAGAAGCTGGAATTATCTCAAAGGTAAACAAAAAATTTAGCTCAATGGTCTCAATTTCCAGATTTTCTGTCAAGAAGATGTACAGCTCTTGGAGCAGGCTGCCTGTATTCTTATTTCTTTATATATTTATTTACTCATTTATTCATTTTGCAGTGGGGAAGCTGTGACTGCCCAAAATAAATAACTAAATAAGCATCTGGAGTAGTGGAATATATCCAAGCCTTTAAAATGTGCACCCAGTATGGGGAAAAACACTCCTTTAGAATAGGAGATAAAAAATCACTACGGGAAGAAGATGCTTCCTGCCTGCCGTTAACATTGCATGGAGGTGGATATTCATAACAATAGTTTGCTCGAAAAAAATTGAAAGTTTTGGAATTAGGCAGGATTCTGCAGTTTTTAAGACAATATAGGTACAGTCCAGTGGGAATAGACCAAGAAATCATATCCCACTTCCTAAATCTCATTTGATTTCCTCCCCATATACCTTTTCTTCTATGTTAAGTGGAAAGAGGGATGTGGTCACAACTCCAGTTTCCTGTTGTTATTGTTGTTAGTTGCTATGGAGTAGCCCTTGACTCATGATGAACCAGGCACAACAGAATAAAACACTGCCCAGTCCTGCACCAGCTCCGTAACTGGTTTTGGATCAGACCATTGTGATTCATAGGGTTTTCATTAGCTGATTTTTGAGAGTAGATTGCCAGGCCTTTTTTCCTAGTCTGTTTTAGACTGCAAGCTCTGCTGAAACCTGTTCAACATCAAAGCAACACACAAGCCTCCACTGACAGATGGGTGGTGGCTGCATTTGAGGTGCGTTGGCTGGGTTTTGAAACCAGCTCTCCCTCTGGAAGGTGAAAATTCTACCACTGAATGACCACTGCCCATAGAAACAGCAAAAAAAAAAAAAAAAAAACACAGCAACAGCAAGACAGTCATTTATTTCAGAAGCTCTAAACAGTGGAGATTTGTGGTGCACGTCAACACAGTAAAGGCTCTGAGAAGTCCTGCAGGCAGGGACAGATTGCCCAATAAGCAAGGTACACACAAGTTTACTTGTGCTTATTTACTAATCTGTAGTGCACAGTTTCACCTGTTTTTCACCACATCAAATGTGATGAAACCCATGTAAAATTGTGCACTACAGATTAGTAAGTAAATACAAGTAAGCCCACACGTACCTTGCTTAAAGTAAGCTAGTGTGTACTTTGCTATTTTGCTTACTGGTTAATCTGCCCCTGCCATCGGGGATGACACAATTTTCCTAAATTTATTCAACTATTTTTTATATCACCTATTAACTTCCCACAGAACACACACAATGCATCTAAAATAAAACCAAACCAAGCCCTTTGCCTCCCAGTCGATTCCGACTCATAGCAACCTTAAAGGACAGAGTAGAACTGCCCCATAGAGTTTCCAAGGCTGTGATCTTTAATGTTTATGAAAACAGACTGCCACATTTTTATCCCACACAGCAGCTCATGGGTTTGAACCACTGACCTTTCAGTTAACAGCTGAGCTCTTAACCGTTGCCCCGCCAGGGCTCCTTACATGCAAAATAAAGCCTAATTATCTCTCCGACATCATTTCTTTCCACTCTACACTTTATAATATAGGTCATGGACACACATCTCGCAATCTCCAGTTTTTCATGTGCTGCTTATTTTACCTGGATTTTTTTTTTTTTTTTTCTTCCCTCCTTCACAGTGCTACCCCAGCCTTAACAGGCTAAACCTTCCCTACAGTCCAGGTCATAACCTCAGTCTCACCAAACCTGGGAAGTTTCTCTAACGTCCCAGTTATACATACCTGGGCCTTGTTTCTCCACTGAATCCAGTACTTCTGTCATAGCAATCACCACCCTTTATTATAATTGGATGTTTAATATCTTGCTTCCCTGCTGGAGAAGCTCCACAGACCTGCATGTTTGTTGTCTTAGTCAATGTTTTATCTCCATCACCTAGTACGGTTCTTGGCACATCATAAGTACTGTTGTTGTTGTTGGGTGCCACTGAGTCCATTTTCAACTTATAGTGACCTCATGTAACAGAGTAGAACTTTCTCACAGGGTTTTCTTGCCTGTAATCTTTATGGAAGCAGATTGCCAGGTCTTTCTCCCACAGAGGGGCTAAGTGGGGTCAAACCACCAACCTTTCGGTTAGCAGCCAATTGCTTAACTGTTGTGCCACCAGGGCTCCTTACCATAAGTATAAGTAGGCATTTATCAAATTGAAATGGATATACAGAACCACTGGTTTCGAGAAATGTCCTTGGACTTTAGGACTAGGAGAACCACAGGTTATGCTTTTGTCCTCAGTGAATTACATTATAAAGTGCCTTATTTTATAATTTAATATAAAATAAATGTTTTGTATTCATTTGTCCATATTTTCAGGTTACAGTAGAGTTCACTGGCTAAAGCCAGAGGCTTCCTTACTTTGGAGTCACAAGCCATGTTCTACTTGGTGTGATGCCATGACATGCTTAATCTCTCCCTAAAAAGCTATGTGATATTTATTTCACTCTTACTTTTAAATAAATGTGTATGGATACATTTATGCACTACACTTGAGAATTTCAGCACACTCAAACTGTTTTGATTTCTACTTTAATGTTTCCAGATGACTGGTATACTTGAGATGGGTTACTGATTTGTACTCTGGTTCTAACACTTAGGGAAAGTACTTTTGCTATATTCTAGGTGACTCTCTGGAGACATGAGGAAAGGTTAAACCTTTCCATATCATAACTTTCCTTCACAAACAGCAGGAACTGGAACCAAGAGTCCACATGTAGCATAATTAGATTGACTAATGTTTCTTAAACATGCTAATGGTCCTGCTATGGAGTGGGATCAGGGCGGATATCCTGACTAGTCTTTGCCCTTGGAATAATCTGTAACCCTGGCATCTCTGAACTGTCTGACATGGTGCTTCAGTTTCTCTGGACAATCTTTAATACTGACCTACCTTACTGATAAATTGAGTTATTTATTAACTATATTTTTAATAAATATTTTGGAGCATTGACTAATCATGGTGTATAGGTGCTACCTTAGAAGTATGGATACAGAGATTGTGAAAAGAGAAAAGTGATAGCTATAAACGAAAACGGTGTGGGTGAGAGTCTATCTTTAGCAAATGGAGATCTTAGATTGTAATTATAAAACGATATTTGTCCTTCAGCAAGGAGCAAAGCTGTGCACATGTCTGGGCATCAGTAGAAACCTACTACCTTTGGAATTATCTCTTTAATGCTTCCCAGTGTTTATATCCACAAGTTTGCCTCTGCGTAGTGAAAGTCATTTTCTAGAATTTTCTTACAGGTTTTACAGATAGAGATGGAGTTGTCTGTGAACTCTCTGGGGTCCTGGTGTTATAACTAGGTAGGAAAATCAACTTGACTTAGAAGCAAAATGAAGAACAAAGAAATAGAATTTAGAACAATTACGTAGTGCAATTTAGAAAAAATTAATAAATTGAAAATAAAATCCATCAAATTGTTCAGATTGGTTGTCTGTAAATAGTGAAGTTCATTTCCTCTATTGCTTTTGTGAATTTTCAGAATTTTATGAAGTGGCCAAAAATTCATTGTCATCAAGTCAGTTCTAACTCATAGTGACCCTATAGGACAGAGTAGAACTGCCCCATAGGGTTTCTAAGGAGCAGCTGGTGGATTTGAACTGCTGACCATTTTTAACTTTGCACCTGAGCTCTTAACCACTGCTCCACCAGGGCTCCTTTATAAAATGGCAAGGATTTATAAATTCTAAGTAAAGTTTATTTTATTGGTTTTCAATTAAAGTAAATACATTATATGCATAATTATAGAATGTACAGATAAAAATATATATTTTTAATTAGCATGGATTTTTTAGATTAAACATAGAATGCTATCCACAGTGTGAGGTCTTAGCTCTGTACTATCCCTGGGCCACATTGCTTTCATGCCAAGAAGCATTAGAAGGTCTACAAATTTCAGCATAAGTGTCCTGGAGAGCATGCCATAACTGCTTCCCCTCCCCACCCCACAAAACCTCTGTCTGGGCCCTGTGATGTCATAAAAACCTACCTCCCTCAACTATCCTTTCTAGCATCTCTGCAGCCTTCTCTTAAAACTATCTTTCTTATCTCTTGAACCCCACTTTCTCGGCACATGTAAACACACAGAAACACATAATTGTCACCTACAATAATAAGACACGCTACTGTCAATGGTGGCATACATGTGCACGTATGTTATAATCTGTCTGAAACAGCCTGTTCATTTCGACTAAATAATAATGGCAAATGATTTACTCAGCTTATTCCCGATATTCATATATTATTTATTATTGTAATTAGCTTGATGCATATCAGAAAAGTGGAGTGCCATTTGCATTTTTTATGCAAAGGTTTTTGGTTTTTGGTGTTGGTTTTTTGTTTTGTTTTTTTCCCTTTACCTTTCAGCTACCCATTAAAAATTTTTGCTAAAAAATAAGAGGAGGGCTGAGTGAAAGGTGGAATCTCTGTACTGTGTTTGCAACTCTTCTGTAAATCTAAAATTATTCCAGAAGTAAATGCTCAAGAAAATTAAAAAAGAAAAAAAGGAGTGGAGAAGGAAAAGCAAAAAGAGAATATGAGGGAAGAAAGCAAGTGAGAAAGTGAAGAAAAATCAAAGTATGTGGTTTTAGGGACCAAGAGACAGCGGAACCCTCACACATTAATGGTAGAATCATTATGTCTGCATTTGTGTGTCTGATGGTCTGTGGCAATCAGTTTTTAGTACTGAGATATAGTGTTAATTAGGGCTTATGTACCTCCAAGTCAATTAAATTTAGTTTATTAATGCATAATTCAGTATTGTTATGTATAGCAGAACACTTAAAAGGATTTTAAAATGCTATCTTCTGATGCGGCCTGAAATATTCAAGGAAACACCCCCTGTCAAGCGAGTGAAAAATGAATAATTACAGGAGCCCTAAAACCCCACAGTTGAGCAGATAAGACAGCTGCTGTTATTAAGAACTCCAAATTGAAAGTGTGGATTCTATCATTACAAGAACAAAGACAGTGCTGTGATAATTATGGAAATGCTATCGCTTCCATTTTTGCTAGTGTTTTTGGTAGAATATTTAAAGCTGAGAAAGGTTAAAATAGAGAGCTCGATTTCTATATCTTGTTACTCACTTAGACAAATGCATTTTTCTACCAATTGTAGTCATAACAGAGCTTGCAATCCCAGAGATACGATAAGAGAGCTCCGATTTTGGCAAGAAATGAAACGATAATAAACATAGCGCAGACTCAGTGGGGGTGATATTGTTTAATATCAGTGGTGATTGAAACTACCTTCTAGATGACTGAAGCTTTGTTGGCCTCATCTGTTTATATTAATTTCTCCTTTTCAAAGACCATTATCTGAAATTGCATGTTATACAACTTGTGCCACCTCCCTCCAGCCCACAGCACCACTTCTAAAGCAACTTGATGATGCATATTGTGGAGGGCGAAAAAAAAATCTTTCCTAGGGTCAGCATCCAAGGAGATTACAATCTTGAGACTGTAATGGGAATGGATTAAACTTTGAACAATTTCCTTTTGTCGTGTGAATTGAATCCTGTTGTGCTATTTTCTGTACTCCTTTCAATATTTGTCACACACACACACACACTCAAATGATCTATGAAAGTTTTAGCACTGCTTAAGCAATCCTGGTCTTGTTTTAACCCAGTCAGAATCTTACAATTTGATTGGATCTGAATTTTCACTCCCTGAGAAAACAAAACAGGAAGACTGGGAAAAATCCAGCCAACAGCTAGCATAACCCACAAAGGTCAATGCCCTTTGACTCAAGCAGGCTTAACAAGGACAATCAATGATCTTCATGTTGATATCATACAAAAAAAAAATTGAAAGAGAAAAGAAAATGTCACAACATAGATAACCTTTGTGACAGCAATTGCACCCTTCTGTAAGAGGGAAAATTACAGAGTACAAAGGTAATTCATTTTCAAAGCAACATCAGGTTTTCAGATTCCCATTGCAGGTTCCTCCTCAGATGTCAAACTTTCCATGTTTTCCTTAACTACCAGTCTTAAACTGGTTGCTGCTAAGGTGATTCCAACTCTTGGCAACCCCATGGGTGTCAAAGTAGAACTGTGTTCCATAGGGTTTTCAAAGATTAATTTCTCAGAAGTAGAGTACCAGGACTTTCTTCTGAGGTACCTCTGGATGGACTCGAACCACCAACTTTTCAGTTAGCAGCCTAGCATGTTAACCATTTACACCACCCAGGGAATTCAACTACCTCTGAGGTTAAGATGGAGTCATTCAAACATTGATGGCATCCATAGACTTTGATATTGCATTGAATGGGTCAACACAGAGAAAACAAAAACACACGTGTTAAAGAAAATAAGAGAATCACTTCCTCAGAACTTGGTTTTGATCTCTAGTGTGTCTTCGATATCTGGCAGAGCTTCTGCATGCAATGTACAGTCTTCAGTACTCTGGCTGCATGCAAATTAAATTAATTTGGTTGAAACTTAAAAGTACAGTATTTTTGCTACTTGTATTTATGTCTATTTCAAGTAGTTCCATGACCAACAATATATAACTAATTTCCTTTAAAAAAATCCATAAAATACACCATATTAGAGTATGTAGAGAAAAAGAACTACATACCTTAACATAGCTGAAGCCTAAAGTATTTCATCTTTCATTATGGAACCTAAGTGACCTATTCCATATTTGTTTTGCTTTAGAATAATTCATTTGCTGGTACATGTTTTTCAAGTGGTTGCATGGAACATAGGATTGTTGTTGGCCCCTGACTCATGGCAACCCATGCACAGTGGGATCAGATCGTTATGATCAATAGGGCTTTCACTGGCTGATTTTTGAAAATAGATTTCCAGACCTTTCTTCCTAGTCTGTCTTAGTCTGGAAGCTCTGCTGAAACTTGTTCATCATCATAGCAACATGCAAGTCTCCAATGATGGATGTGTGGTGGCTGTGCTTGAGGTGCATTGGCTGGGAATCAAAACCAGTCTCCTGCATGGAAGGCAAGAATTCTACCATTGAACTGCCACTTCCCTCTAAACATAAGAATAAGGATCAGAAAATCAAGGCTTCAAGTCAATACAATCGTGGGTCAATGTACTCAGAGATCAGCACTGTCCTTTGGACTAGAGTTTTGATGTGTGCTCCTTTCTCAGGAACAACTCAGACAGGGAAGACTAGACTTTAGTCCTATCACAAGACACCAGAAGGACTTCTAAGTATTTCTGAAAAGAGATTTACCAACTAAGAGCCACCCCTCCAAATCCATTTTACTCTGTTTTACACTTACATGCTGTGGGTGACTCAAAATCTTAAATACATGCAAGTTACACAAACCTGTGATGCCTCAACCACAGTAGTCACAAAACTGGCGTATACCATTATTTCCCTCAAGAGTTTTCCTAAATATAAAAATTTATGGGACTGAAGAGCCAGCTAATATTAAATAATGTTTACTGAGTGCTTATCCCATGCTGGGTGCTAAGCACATTACATGTCAACTTCCTTATAGCTCTATCTTACTTGTTGTTGTTAGCTACCATCGAGTTGGCCCCCAACTCTTGGAGATTCCATGCACAAGGGTAGGAAACCCAGCCTGGTCCTGTTCCATTCCCATGACCAAGTGCGGACTGGGCTGTTGTGATCTGTAGGGTTTTTTCATTGGCTGATTTTTGGGGAACTAGATCACCAGACCTTTTTTTCTAGTTTCTCTTAGTCTGGAAACTCTACTGAAACTTGTTCAGCATCGTAGCAGCATGCAAGCCTCTACTGACAGAAGGGTGGTGGCTGTGTGTGAGGTGCATTGGCCAGGAATCAAATACAAGTTTCCAGGATGGAAGGTAAAATTTCTAGTACTGAATCATCACAAGCCCCCGTATCTCACTTATAAGGGAGATGAAATTATTATACTATTTGACAGAAAACTGAGGCTCAAAGAGGATACATAGTTTAACCGAGTTAGCACAGCTAGTGTCATGGATTGAATTGTGTATCCCAAAAATGTCTGTCAACTTGGCTAGGTCATGATTCCCAATATTGTATGAACGTCTACTATTTTATCATCTGATGTGATTTCCCTATGTGTTGTAAATGCTATCACTATGATATAATAAGATGGCTTAGCGGCAGTTACATTGATGAGGTCTACAAGATTAGATAGTGTCTTAAGCCAATCTCTTTTGAGATATAAATGAGAGAAGAGAGCAGAGAGACAGGAGGGACCTCATACCACCAAGAGAGCAGTGCCAGGAGCAGAGCATGTCCTTTGGACCTGAGGTTCCTGTGCAGAAAATCTCCTAGTCCAGGGGAAGATTGATGATGATGAGGACTTTCCTCCTGAGCCAACAGAGAGAGATAGCCTTCCCCTGGAGCTAATGCCCTGAATTTGGGCTTGTAACCTACTAGACTGTGAGAGAGAGAGAGAGCCTTTTCCTGGAGCTGATGCCCTGAATTCAGACTTCTAGCCTTCTGGATTGTGAGAGAATAAACTTATTATTAAAGCCATCCACTTGTGGTATTTCTGTTATAACAGCACTAGATGACTAAGACAGCTAGTAAGTAGCCAATCTAGGTCTAGAATTGGTGCTTAACTGCTAAATTTATTGCCTCTCTACCCCTGCTCTTTATATTGGGCCATATATTAACTGACTAGTAGAAATAGTTATCGAGAACCTTCTAACATTTTCACTGATGCTGTTAAGCTTTCATTTAAAAAGCTGTGTTATTGAGGTGTTGAGGAAGCATGATTTGGGCAGTTGCTATCTATAGCTCTTCTGAGATGGTTGGGTCAGTTTCATTTATTGTTTATTCCAAGCACCAAAATATCCCGTGTGCTGCCACAAGAAGAGAACATAAGCAAACAGATACTTTTAAATACAGGTAAAGGTATAGACATAGAGATAAAGTTAGAGATACAGATACTAGATCAACCATCTGAACTAGAAAATGGTAAATCGCTTTTCTCAACCATAACTAAGTCAGATTCTGAAAAACAATCTGAATGCAAATACACAGCTAGAACTACTCATTGTGCTTCATTATCTTGAGTTGTAATGCACAGCAGCTGCTCAGACACCTGGAACAAGTCATCTTTTATGAATGTTCTGATCCTATAATCCATCAAGAATGTTTTTCTTCATGTGTGGGCTGCCCTGGCACTCTTAACATCAGTGTTATCTAGAAACAGGACTAGAGCAATGGGTGGAAAATCTCAGTGGAAATCAATGCTTTTGTTTAATGGTTCTGGACTTTTAAAAATCTCCATAATTTGTATGGCACATCAAGACTTGAACGAGCTCCCAAAGTCTTCAAGAGTTTTGCACTCCCTAAAAAGCAATACTTACATTACATTGCTTCTGTGCCTGCAACTGCTGACAATTTCTCAAATAAAAAGTAACAACTCTCCAGAAATAATTGCCTCTGAGTTTTGGCGAGTTGGGAATTGTTGACATAATTTAGAGGATGCTAATATGATATTAGTAAACAATGCACACATTGTTATTGTTGTGTGCCACCAAGTCAATTCCGACTCATAGTGACCCTATATGACAGAGTAGAACTGTTCCACAGAGTTTTCTAGGCTATAATCTTTACAGCTCATACTCATAGCGACCCTGTAGGACAGATTAGAACTGCCCCATAGGGTTTCCAAAGATGCAAATCTTTATGGAAGCAGACTGCCACATCTTTCTCCCACGGAGCAGCTGATGGGTTCAAATCTCCAATCTTTTGGTTAGCAACCAAGCACTTTAACCACTGAGCTAGCTACAGGGTTGCTGTGAGTCGGAATTGACTTGATGGCAGTGGATTTGGTTTTTTGGGTAATCTTTACAGGAGCAGATTACTAGGTATTTTCTCCTGCAGAGAGGCTGGTGGGTTTGAACCCCTGATCTTTCAGTTAGCAGCCGAGCTCTTAACCATTGTACCACCAAGGCTCATTAACAAATACATACAATATTGATAAATAAATAGCTTTATTACAGACTAAACTGTTGTCATTTGGAATTATGGTTTATTTTCCTTTTAGAATTAGTAAAGGTGATAGTTATCAGTGGGGGCAATACTGGACAATAGGAGAGGTTAAAAATGTTATGGAGGACATTCATTGGTTATATCAACGATGACTATGCTAAGACATTTAAGGTGCGGGAACTGGGCATGCTAAATGTCTTGCAAATGCACAGGGTTGTCCTGTACACTTTCTAAATGTCTCTCCAGGCATTGGAATGTGCAGACACTGAATGGCATCATTTATCTTCCACTCTAGATGTCCATATTATTTTAATACAATTACTTTCCTTTTATTTCTTAAAATTATTAAAGTTAGGATATTATATTGATTTTTGTATTCATTGTTGGTATTTTTGTCTATTAATTTCATTTCAGAAAAGTAAAGAGTATATTACAAAATAGTTGTTATGGAAAGAGACTTATCTGATATAGCTGAGAACTACAGGGAAATAAATGAAGAAGGCCTTAAAATGCAGAAGAGCGTAACACTTAACCCTGGAAACATCTAAGCCGTAAGATGTCCAAAGAAGTGTGATCGTGGAAAACTATGATGGGTCAAATCTGCCTATGTCATGTTTTAGTGCCCAGGTTTGGTTTAATAACTCAACCTTCTCAGCATCCTTAGTGAACCAGCAAGGTGGATGTTGATTTCAGGGATATTTCAATATCTTGCAAGAGTACCATTTAGAACCATTCAGGAAAAAGTTGTTATTAACTCTGGTCAATGTCAGGTTTTTGTTGCTGTTGTGGTGGTGGTGGTGGTAGTGGTTTTATTTATTCTTTAGTTCCTGCGAAAATTATTCATTATATTTCCAAATGGAGCTGTCGAAAGTTAAAGCAAGAAAATGAGTCCAGAAACTCTTGTTTTAACAGCTCCAACTATGAAGTATTTGCATTCCTTTGTATTTTAGCCCATCTGGGCTATATAACTGAAGTCTTGCCCAGAAAGATGTGACCTTTGAATATGTTTCAAATACTCAGTAGGTCAGTTGGAACAAATTCTATGGGCATCAAAGAACCCTCTTCTTTAGAGAATGATCAAGATGAAAGTACATGTAACCATCCCAAGTGAGATTGTGTCCATGTTCTTGACAATTTGATCACCTGAATAGTTATAAAGCTTAAAATGTACGCACTGCTGAATACCTTTTACTTATTAAAAAAAACATTGACATCTAGCCATATAATGCAGAATTATCTTCAAAGAACATCTTTATCAGTTCTATTTTATCTGAAGCCAAAGAATCATTAACTCAGATAAGATATAACTCCAGAGAAAGTAATAATTAAACACCTAAGTTGAACAGTTTAACAAGATTATAGTTTCTAAATATTGCTTAATAGTAATTTTTCTACAAACAGAAGTATGTATGTTATGAAGCGTTCAGTTGTTGCTGGAACAAATAAGTGAAATAATCGATGTATGAATATATCTCCAGAGTGATTGCAAAATACTAATTAAAACCTATTTTGGAGACATGAGTAAAACTAAAACATAAAGAAGTTTCCAAATATGCTTTTTTCTTCTAGAAAGATCATAATTAATCACATTTGTGTAAATAAATAAGTAAACATGAAATCTAAATGTGTTCTCTATGTATTCCAGGTACTCTTATTCAGATTTTACATGTACTAACTTAGTTAACTATCACAATCACCCTATGAAGTGAGAACCACATTATCCAACTAAGAATCTGGTGAAGTAACTTGCCCTAGGTCACACGATAATGTAAAACTCCTTGACATATGACTTTGGAACGCATTAAAATAAAAATTCCATTCTATATGGTAATAAGTGAAAATATTAGGTGTAGTAGTGAAAATTCGAGGCTGGTTGCACTACAGCTGAGTACTCAGCTCCTAAATGAAAGGTTTGAACCCACCCAGCAGCTCTGCGGGAGAAAGACTTGGTGATCTGTTCCCATAAATTTCGAAAACCCCATTGCCGTCAAGTCGATCCCGACTCATAGCAACCTCATACGACAAAGTAGAGCTGCCCCATACAGTTTCCAAGGCTGAAGTCTTTACGGAAGCAGACCGCCACATCTTTCGCCCCAAGAGTGGCTAGTGGTTTGGAACTGCCGACCTTTTGGATAGCAGCCGAGTGCTTAACCATTGCACTGCTAGGGCTCCTTACACCAAAGAAAACCCTATGGGGCGATTCTACTCTGTCACATGGGGTTGCTGAGAGTCAGAATCGACTCGACGGCATCCAACAACAACTGTTGAAATTCAGAATTACAGATCTGTAAAGTTAAGATTCTTACAATAAGTATTGCTAACTTAAGTAAAAAAGGCTGTGAGAGAGACTTTAGGACTGCCTTACAGACCCTAAGAGTAGGCTGATGGCCAGACCTATGGAAAGACCACATAAAGGATAGAAAAGCTGTTAAGGGCCCCACAGACTTTTTTTTTTTTTTTTTGCCTCTCATATCTGCCTATCTCAGGCTTGGCTGCTGAATCTCTTTCTCTTTTCTCCAGTTCAAAAACCATCCATGGCTTTCAACCTGATTTATTAGTCTCAGTCACAAGAAGTAATAAAATTCTCTCAGCCCAAATTCCAAATTCCTGGTTAAGGGTATTTAATTGGCCAGATTAGGTAAAATAACATGCAAGAAATGAATAGTTAATTAATCATAAAGAGCCAAACACACCAGCGCCAACTCCACATGCTTTATTCCTACTAGGGTTTATGGCAGAGATTACTAGATGATGCTAACCATCACCACTATCCATTCCTGGTCCAGCCAACTGTGTGCAGCACTGAGTCAAAGGGTACCAATATGGCTTCTGGGAGCCACTCCTGCCACCATATGGAATGATAGTTTCCAGAGTCTGGGACAGATGCCTTAATAGGGCATCTACCTCAAGAATAATGTAGTTTAGATGTCAAATAAATATTCACAAGAGAAACTTGCAAGTGGCTCTAGAAGTTCTTCCCACACTGGGCTATAGTTTTGTGGAGTCATTTCTGTGTCCAGGTCAGATTATCAGGTTTTCAGGTCAGAAACTATATTTGACCAGATTATCTGTAGTATTCGGGTTCTATCGCAGTAATATTAAACTAATTCAAAGGAAATAGCTAAAAAAAAAAAAAAAAAAAAAAAAAAAAACCTCAGCCTTAGTATAATAGAGTGAAAAAAATAGGCCTGAATCAAGAATTGTAGAATTGTGACTAATCCTAGAATGTAAGACCTCTCAGGAGATCATGTTATAGATCAGCTGCTTGATAAAAAAAACCGGCACATCACATCAGATTATCATTGCTGGTAAATTGCCTTTTTCCCCCTCTAAGGAAAGTACATGTCTATCTAAATAGATAGGGCCAGACATCTAGGATTAGGGAGCAGTCTCCACCAGGTAGTAGGGTAAACACTGAAAATCCGTGTTCTTCTTCCTCTTCCGTGCAGTCTGCCTTCTCTGAGTAATAACTGCTTTAGCTACATTCTAGACCTAAGGATACCATTGTAATCCTCTAGGAGTATTTCCTAGGATTCCTCAGCAAAATATTTTCAAGCAACTCTTAGCATCAAATAAGTTTTCAAGGACAATTTTCATCTTCTTTATTTAGATTTTTTACTAGTTTCAGCACCATAAAATGACCTTTTAAATATATGTGCACTATATGAATATATATAACATATAAAATACAGCTTGACTACTATCAAGAGCTTATTTTAAGCAAAATTCCAAATAAAAGATGGAACTGGCTGGGATCAGAATCAAAGAGCAAGAAGAAGTATAAGAACAAGTGAATCAAACAGCTTAGCCCGACTAATAAAGAGCGTTTGCCTCAAGCATAGTGCTCTTATAAAGAATTACCTATAGGAGTTTAAATTAACAACAGTTAATCTAAAATAGAGATGAGAACTTGGAGGGGCAGAGAGCTTAAATTAAAGGTCATGAAACAATGTGGGTAGAGATGGTAAGAATGGTGACACAATGTGAAGTATATAACGAGTGTTACTGAGCTGTTGGTGTAGAAATAGTGAATGGATATGTATTTGGTCATGTATATTGTCACCAAAAATATTTTTAAAAAAGAATAAGTGATGTCTGGATGTGTCAAGCTGGATGAAAAATGCAAGGTCAAATTGTACCTGTAGAATACAGTGTAGGGTGGGATTTCCAGGAGGCAACCAATTGGAATTATAGGGAATCAATCACCCACAACTTACCAGAATAGTTGTATTTGGTCATATGAGTGGTGCACTGCACAGCCCTAGGTGACATTTCACATATTAGTCATATTATAGTTGTGTATTTATTACAATTACATGATAGACATGAGCTTCTCCTAAAGGTGATGGAAAAAGTTGGAAACAGATAAGGGTGATGGTTGTACAACATGATGAATACAATTAATATCACTTAAAAAAAAAGAATGTACCATGTGGAAGGGATGCATTTTTCAAATTCACATAAAGTTGCTGTATGGGCTAAAGTGGTGCCAACTATTATTTTTGTATAGGTAGAATGCAAATGAAATTAAAGGTTACAATGGAAACTCAGGTATCTTAATCTCTGATCAATATTAACAATTGTATTTTTTATTTATTTTTTATTGTGGTAAAATATATCACATTTAAAAAATGTGCTTTGTTTCAACCACTCTTAAGTACATAGTTCAGGGATATCAATCAGAATTCACTAGGTTGTGCAACTATCACCACCATCCATTTTCAAAACGTTTTTATCACCTCAATCAAAAAACCAGTACCCCTTAAGGAATAGACAAAATGTCATGTGCTGGGCAAGAAATCTGGCATTTCATCTTTGGGCTGTACTGCACAATCAAAGGAGACCACCAAGTTATCCACCTAACTGTAGTAACCCGCTCTTCGTAGCTCATGATTTTGATTAAAAAGATTCTGAGCCCACAAACTGATTCACGATAGCTAAAATTTCTTTTCTTTTAATAAAATGTTCCTGTCATAGAATTTTATTCAAACTTCTAAAAGAAATCCTCCACATTTATTCTCTCTCTGTCTCTGCGTGTGTGTATGTGTGTGTGTGCATGCACGTGTGTGTGTGTGTGTGTGTGTGTGTGTGTGTGTGTGTGTGTCCTTGAGGTAAATTAGACATTCTGTGAATTTTTAGAATTTCTTTGCATTTCCTTAAATTATATGACTTGTTTAATAGAGAAAGAGAAATCACAAGAGAGGAAGCTTTAGCAACTGGGTTTGAGATGTTGAGGAAAGGAGGCAGGAGGTACCATCATTAACAGTGCTTTAACTGCATAGTTCCTATCACTTTTATGTTGGGATTCTGGGTAACTAACCAATGGTTTATTTTATAATTTGAAAGCCAAACTAAAGGTGAAAGAAAACTCTTTCTGTCTTGCCAATGATACTGGGCTTGAAGATGCATATATTCACACGGGAGGCACCCAGCAGGTGTGAGAGCACAGGGCTATTGCTGCTGGCTGTTGATTACTCTCTGTATAATTTGAAAAGCTTTCTATTCCCACAGCTTTACGTAATATATCAACAGTAATGGAGTCATAATAATTATCTAGACTACTGGAGGTTTGACCACTGTGACAGATGTCTTCTCAATTTCATGTTGCAGGCTCTAGGTTCTTCCTTCTCCCACTGGAAAACATCTTACATAGGAATCTATCATTTATGTATCTGATATTATGTTTACATCCAATGGTAACATTAGTCATCAGTCTCTAACTTCAAACAAATAGTTAATTAAGCATAATGAGCCAAACACACCCGCACCAGCTCAGCATACTTTATTGCCACTAGGGCTTATGGCAGAGACTACTAGATGATTCTAAGCATTTGGTTAAACTCTGGGGTATACTTTTGTTTTTAACATTTGTAATAGTCCCTTTTTCTGGCTATACATTTAGAGGCATTATTTTGCCTTAGATGCTCTACATCACAGGATGGAAAATGTAGAGGAGTACTTTTCAGTCTTCTCCACAAGGCCCAGCAGTAACCCTGAGACAGAAAAGGTTGTCTGCACCACCTTAGCACTATTGCTAAATTGACAACTCTTTATAAGGGAAATTCCACACATATGCAACACACTTCATTTTATTAGCTCTTGTTCAGCAGATTTCTTGTTCACATGGAAGAAAAGAACATTCTCCTCTGTTTATTGTTTAGTTTCTTAACAACCACTTGAGATTAAGCCACATATATTTACTGTATATACTACTAATTGGATTTAAAGAAATACCTACAAATGTATGGTATTACTTTTATTTTTGTGATTTCTTTAGCTTTGAATAAAATTGTTGTTGATATTGTTTTGAAGTATTTGTCACCTGGTATGTTTCATCTGATTGCTACTTCTGTTTTCATTTTCTTTTTTTTTAAATATATTCTGCAGGTTGCTACTTCTAAATAATTTTGAGCATCTCAGATACAGGTGTAGATAATAATAATGAGTTACAAGAGAGAGAAAGATCCACAGGAAGTAGGTCCATTGGAAGCAAAGACTTTTGTCTTTTTGGTTTATTGTAGAATACCCAGAAAGCTCAGGCTAAGAGCTTTATAATAATAAAAAAAAAAAATTGTCTCCCTCCATTGAGTTTGAATGCTTTTGAAGAGCTTACCTTTCTTCTCCATTTACATGTTTTCTTATTGCTCTGACAGTAAGTGGGAGGTGAGCTGGAAAGAACTGTGAAAAGTATATGCTTGGTATGGATGAGTCTGAAATTTTCATAAGCAACTCCATTTTATAGCATCTGAGATCAATTTCTCATAATGGCATTGAATAAAAACCTGTTAATGCATCATTTGGAAGCTCTAAAGCTGCCTAGTCTACCATGGACATCCTCCAGTGACTTTCATTTATCCTTTACTCCATGAGGGAAGTCTATTTAGCCATATTACAACTAACTCATTAAATGACTCTAAGAAATATGCCTAAACAGATTACCTTTTTCTATGTATTAAAAAAGGTCCTAGGTCTAATTGGAAAGCCAACGGCACTCCCTTATTAGAAGACCAGAGACAACCATAAGACAGAGCAGACACAAAAATGTTTCGTATCAGTAGATCAAAGATAGTTCAGCTTCTTTACTTAAACCTCATGTCACCTTGGGCAATGTACTTAATCTCTCCAGGCCTTGGTTACCTTATCTGTAGAGTAGATAAAATAATAGTACCTAGCATTGATGTGAAGGTTTAATGCTTGAACAGTAAGCACTGAAGGTGTATTAGCTACTATATTTCATAATTATACATATCATCTAGAAAAGTCAGACTTGATTCATTTGTATTAGGAGCCTGGATTAACTCCGCTTTCCCTGGAGAGAATGGAAGAAGGGTATTATTTTTCATTTGAAAGAATACTCCAGTAATGGAACTGTGCAAAAAATGGAACAGTCAGCTCCATCACCAGAAGAATTTGATGAAGCCTGAGTGGCCCCTTGTCATGGATAATGAAGAGATAAAACCCAAGAATCAGATACATGGGTTTCTAGATGACCAAGGAATCCCTCTAACTGGAAGGTTTGGTGATTTGCCTCAAATTTTGAGATCATTGGAGAGGGAAGTTGGAGGACTTCTGGAATAAATTGACAAATAGGGTAAAATATTTGACAGTAAATTCTTAAAGGAAAGAAATAACTCCAGTTGTTATACACCTTCCTTCACTGGGAATCCTAGCAAAGCAATGAGGGTTGACTCCCTGATAGCAGGTTTGGAAATGTAGCAAGTAATATTTTGAGTTCTACAATATTTGTTTAAATCTAGCTATTATGCCTCTAATGACTGAAAGGTGGGTCAAATCCTATTACTTAAAAGAAAACAATCCTGGTCTTAGATCAACATGACCATGCAGGTCATTTGTTAGGCCAAAAAGAGACAATCTTGACTGTATATCCAAACCAATGATCTTATTCTCTCTTTCCTTTTCTATCCATCTACCCTTTCTTCAAAGGAGCCATGATAGCACAATGGTTAAGTGCTTAGCTGCTAACCAAAAATGTCAGTGGTTCAAACTGACCAGCGGATCATTGAGAGAAAAAAACCTGGCATTCTGCTCCTCTAAGGATCTCAGCCTAGGAAACACTATGGGGAAGTTCTACTCTCATAGAGGGTCTCTATGAGTCAGAATTGACTCAGTGGCATACAAAAACCCTTTCTTCAGGTCCAGATTTCATTCTTTGTGATCAAAGTTCCATTCTGAAAGGAATATGTTATGTCCTTACATTTTTTTCATAAAGGTCCAGCTACAAAACAATCAATGGTCTCACTGCTAATATTGATTGCTTCTCATAGAAAAGTTCTAATGCTTGAGCCCACTAAAAGGATTCTCTCTTGTGCAGCAGTGAGGATGCAAAGGAGCGAAGGCAAGAGAGAACCATGTCTGGCTACAATTTGATTAGAGATGGTAACTTTACTAAGGTTGTGTTAGACTCTGAGATTCTATGATTCAATGATTCCTTTCACCTATGCATAAAAAACACAGCCTTGTTTCTGTGAAAGCCAGGACCTTCTGTTTAATCAGACAGCAGTTTTCCTAGAAATCAGTTGATAAATAAGGTATCAGTACTCAAGTCAACTTTAAGGAGACTTTTGAGTGATCCACGAGTCTAGATTATAAAGGATTAATGACACAGGGAAAAGAAGAGAATTAAAAAATGTGAAAATGTAAAATAAAATCTATGGCTTGAAAAAACAGCTTCACTCAAAAGTTCAGAGACCTGGACCATGGTGCTATAGACAGAAACACTACACCATCCCTCCACAGCAAAGACCCAAAAAAACAAGTAAAACAGAAATGTCAATCCTGCAACCTAAGTGCCAAATGAAGGGATAAAGAACTCAACCAAGCACCAAATGGTATAAGAAACTGACAGAGAACAGAGAGCAAGGAGAGTTACCAGCAGAGGTTCCCTATCAGCTAATGAGACATGGACCCACCATCTTGGACTCCTGCCGGAGATCAGTGGACAGAGAGTATGGGAAAGCAGATTCACAGAGCTCCCAGCAGGAGACAGAGCACTCGGTGACCAGTGAGACACACTTTCCCACTCCCTTTCCTATCCCCTAACCTCCCCCATGTTCGACATTTGCCACTTCCCAGGAGGCCAATTCCCAGCTTCCTGGCAGGCCAATTCCCTGCTTCCCTGTGGATAGATTCCCAGCTTCCTGTAGACTTATTCACTGCTCCCCAGCGGGCCAGGACCACAGCACGGGAGGCACCTGTTCTATACCTCATGAATTCGCCCACCCACACTGGCCAGTCTTCTTTAGTGCCATTTCTTTGTTGCTAGTATTGCTTTTTTCGGCCTCTTTTGGTTTCTTCCCTGTCTCTCACCTCCTCTCCCTCCTTTTTCTCAAACACCTGACTCCCTGTGCCTTCTTTGCTTCTTCTTGACAGGCTGTGAAGCACTGCTCAGCTGGGGAACTGCTTCCTCCATCTGTTTCCCAAGTCCACATGACCACGCTGGTGGGATCCCCGGGGACTTTTTTTCCATTCATTTGTTTGTTTGTTTGTTTGTTTTCACTTTCTTTTTTCCCTTTATTTTTCTTCATTTTTCTATTTCTCATCTCTTTCTATTTACCTTCTTTTGCTGTCTCCTGAATACCTGGTGAGGCGTATCATCTCCACCTCTTATAGCCAGGCTATACTGTGCAGCTTGAGAGCCACCCCCCAATCTGTGCAGCCGTGCCTGTGAGATCTCTGAAGACTTTTTTAAATTTTTTTTAAATTCCTTTTTAATTAACTTATTTTTTTCTTTTGGTTTTTCTCCGTTTCTCATTTTCTTGTCTCTCCACTCCAATGTCAAGCTCCTTCGGTTTTTTTTTTTTTTTTTTTTTTTTTTTGCTCATGTTTCTCTCTCCTCTCTCTCTTCTTTTCCTTACCTAACCTAGCCCCACACATCACAACCTCTCACTCCCCTACCTCCTGCCTATCTGCACAGTGTGCTGAATATTGCACCCACAAGCAGCATAGGCATGACCTACTGGAACCAGCCCTGCACTGACCACTGGCTCATCTTGTTGGCCCAAGTACATGCCAAAAACAACCCATCTCAGCCCCTCCCCTTCATCTGGAACTGCCCTACTACACCACATCTGAGCGAATGGCCATGCTCATTGGGCAAGGAGGTGAAAAATATCATGCCCACAGATGAGCAAACAACAAAGAATGCACAGTCCACCTGCTCAGACATAACCAAATAAAACAAAAATCAGGATGAAACAAACAAACCTACTATCAATAAATGAAGAAAATGACTACTGAATGTCCCAAAGACAGCAGACAGTAATAAAACATATAAAAAACAGGACAAGATGGTTCCAGTATGCATCCAAAATAAAACACCAGATGAGTTTCCAGTAGAAGAAAAGGCACTAGAACTACCTATTAAGGAATTCAAATATTTAATATTAAGCACTATCCAAGAGTTGAAGCAAAAGGCAGAAAAAATAGACAAATTCATGGAAAATGCAAACAAATTCATGGAAAATACAGTAAAAAATGGAAGAATTCAGGACAGTAATACAGGAACAAAACAACAAAATAAATTCAAAAGTACAAATCATGCAAAAACAACAATTAGAAATCCAAAAGATAAACAACAAGATTTCAGAAATGGACAGTGTCATAGAAGGTCTGAGGAGCAGGTTTGAAACAACGGAAGACAGCATTAGCAAAACTGAAGACAAATGCTTGGATACAACTTTGTTTGAGGAAAAAACAGAAAAAAGGACAAAGAAAAATGAGGAAACCCTGAGAATTATGTGGAATACAATCAAAATAAAAAATTTGTGAGTTATCAGAGTTCCAAAACAGGGATAAAAAGTGGAAAACACACAGAGGATCACTGAAGAATTGCTGACAGAAAAGTTCCCTAATATCATGAAAGATGAAAAGTTGACCATCCTAGAAGCTCAATGAACCCCATGTAGGATAGACCTCAAAGGAAAATCACAAGGGCATATCATAATCACACTTGCTAAAAACAAAGACAGAGAAAGAATCCTGAGAGCAGCTCTAGAAAAATGAAAACTAACATATAGAAGGGAAACAATAAGAACAAGCTCTTATTACTCAGCAGAAACCAAGCAGGCAAGAAGGCAATAGGATGACATATATAAAAACTTGTGAAAGAAAAAAAATGACAACTAAGAATAATATATCCTGCAAAACTCTCGTTCAAATATGACGGTGAAATTAGGACATTTCCAGATAAACAGAAATTAGAGGAATATGTAAAAACCAAACAAACAATAATTATTAAATACAGTCCTTCTGTTGAGAACAAACAACATTAGATGACAGCCTGAATCTAGGA
Source organism: Dugong dugon (assembly GCA_030035585.1). Classification (NCBI taxonomy): domain Eukaryota; kingdom Metazoa; phylum Chordata; class Mammalia; order Sirenia; family Dugongidae; genus Dugong; species Dugong dugon. The sequence goes on from CM057465.1 coordinate 53,256,331, forward strand.
CACATGTTTGCACCAGCCAGACACCTACCTAGGAAATGAACTCTCAAGGACTATTCAAAACCAAAAGATGTACAACAGGGAACCAGAGAGGTTAATTTACAAATAACAACAATGTCAAAACAATAAAAGAGGGACTAAACAGTGTAAGTATAGAACTTTCTAACAGAGAGGAAGGCAAGGTGATATCAAGAAATAATAGACTGGCTCAAACTTAGGAAGATCAGGGTAAAATTCAAGGTAACCAAAAAGAAAGTTAACAAACCTACTCATCAAAATAAAGAAGAGAAACATAAAGTCTCAGCAAAAACAAAATCTACAAAAACAAAAGAAATGAAAAAAATCCACAGACAAAAGGAATTCAGCACAGGAGAGTAAGAGGAACAAAGAAATCATCAACACCACAAAAAAAAAAAAAAAAAAAAAAACCTACAAAATAACAGCAATAAGCTCACAGCTATCAATAATTACACTGAATATAAACGGCCTAAATTCACACTAAAAAGACAGTGACAGAATGGATAAAAAAACAGGATCCATCAGTAGGCTGTCTACAAAAGGCACACCACAGAAACAAAGATGTGAATTTATTAAAAGTCAGAGAAGGGAAAAAAATATATTAAGAAAACATCCACCAAAAAAATAACAGGAGTGGCAATACTAATCTCAGATAAAATAGACTTTAAGACAAAATCCACCATAAAAGACAAAGAAGGACATTACGTCTTGATTAAACTGATGATCTAGCATGAAGACATAACCTTAATAAATATATACACACCCAACAGAGCTCTAAAATACATAAAATAAACTTTAACCACAATGAAAAGAGAAATCGACAGTTCCACTATAATAGTAGAAGACTTCAACACACCACCGTCGGTAAAAGACTGAACGTCTAGAAAGAAACTCAACAAAGATACAGAAGATCTAATGGCCACAGTCAGCCAACATGACCTCATAGACATACATAGAACACTCCACCGAACAGCTGCAAAGTACACGTTCTTTTCCAATGCACATGAAACGTTCTCCAGAATAGACCATATCTTAGGCCACAAAGCAACCCTCAACAAAATCCAAAACACTGTGATAATACTAAGTGTCTTCTCTGATCACAACACCATCAAAGTAGAAATTAACAACAGGAAGAAAAAGGGAAAAAAAATTACATGGAAACTAAATAACACCTTGCTTAAGAACCACTGGGTAATAGAATAAATCAAAGATAGAATCAAAAAATTTCTGGAATCAAATGAGAATGAAAACACATCATACTAAAACCTTTGGGACACAGCAAAGGCAGTGATCAGAAGTCAATTTATAGCAATAGATGCACACATCAAAAAAGAAGAAAGGGACAGAAATAAAACATTAGCTACATGACTAGAACAAATAGAAAGAGATCAGCAAAAGAAGCCTATAGCCACCAGAAGAAAGGATATAATAAAGATCAGAGCAGAAATAAATGAAACAAAAAAATAGAAAACAATAGAAAGAGTCAACACCACCAAAAGTTGGTTCTTTGAAAGGATCAACAAAATTGACAAACCACTAGCCAAACTGACAAAAGAAAAACAGGAGAGCATGAAAATAACCCAAATAAGAAATGAAATGGGGGGCATTACAACAGAATCAACTGAAATACAAAGGATCATAACAGAGTATTGTGAAAAACTCTACTCCAACGAATTTGAAAACCTAGAGGAAATTGATAAATTTCTAGAAAAACACTACCAACCCAAATTAACACATAGTGATTTAGAAAATCTGAACAGACCCGTAAAAAGAGAGAAGACTGAAAAGGTAATTAAAAAACTTCCAACAACAACAACAAAAAAGCCCTGGCCCAGGTGGCTTCACTGGAGAATTCTACCAAACATTCAGAGAAGAGGTAATACCAGTTCTACTCAAACTATTTCAGAACATAGAAAAGGAAGTGACACTTCCAAATTGACTCTATGAAGCCAGCATAACCCTGATACCAAAACCAGGCAAAGACACCACAAAAAAAAGAAAATTATAGAACAATATCTCTCATGAATATAGATGCAAAAATTCTCAATAAAATTCTAGCCAATAGAATTCAGCATCATATCAAAAAATAATACAACATGACCAGGTAGGATTCATACCAGGTATGCAAGGATGGTTCAACATTAGAAAATCAATCAACATAATCCACCACATAAACAAAATAAAGGAAAAGAGTCATTTAATCATCTCAGTCAACACAGAAAAGACATTTGACAAAGTCCATCACCCATTCCTGATAAAGAGTCTCAATAAAATAGGTATAGAAGGGAAATTCCTCAACATAATAAAGGGCATCTGTGCAAAACCAACTGCCAACATCATTCTAAATGGAAAGAAGCTGATAACTTTCCCCTTGAGAACAGGAACTATACAATGGTGTCCTAGCTAGAGCAATAAGGCAAGAAAAGGAAATAAAGGGCATCCAAGTTGGTAATGAAGAAGTAAAACTGTCCCTATTTGCAGATGATATGATATTATATATGGAAAACCCAAAAGACTCCGCAAGAAAACTACTGAAACTAAGCAAAAGATTCAGCAGAGTAGCAGGATACAAGATAAACCCAAAAATCAGTTAGATTCCTATACACCAATAAAGAGAATTATGGAAAGGAAATCAGCAAAGCAATACCATTTATAGTAGCCCCGAATAAAATAAAATACTTAGGAATAAATCTAACCAGGGTTGTAAAAGAACTATACAAAGAAAACTTTAAAACACCATTGTAAGAAACAAAAAGAGAGCTACATAAATGGAAAAACATACCATGCCAATGGATAGGTAAACTCAACATTGTGAAAATGACAATTCTACCCAAGGCCTTCTACAAATACAATGCAATGCTTATTCAAATACCAACAACATTGTTTAAAGAGACGGAAAAATTAATCATTAACTTCATATGGAAAGGGTAGAGATCCTAGATAAGTAAAGCATTACTGAAGAGAAAGAATATAGTACAAAGACTTGCATTACCTGACCTCAGAACCTACTATACAGCCACAGTAGTCTAAACAGCCTGGTACTGGTACAATGGCAGATACATTGACCAGTGGAACAGAATCAAGAACCCAGAAGTAAATCCATCCAGCTATGTTCCCCTGATCTTCCACAAGGACCCAAAGTCCATCAAATGGGGAAAAGACAGTCTTTTCTAACAAATGGTGCTGGCAAAACTGGATGTCCATCTGCAAAAAAAATGAAACAGGACTTATATCTCACACCATACACAAAAACTAATTCAAAATGGATCAAAGACCTAAGTCTAAAACCAAAAACTATAAAGATCATAGAAGAAAAAATAGGATCAATGTTACAGACCCTAATACATGGCATTAACAGGATACAAACCATAACTAAGAACATACAAACTCCAGAAGATAAGCTCGATAACTTGGATCTTCTAAAAATTAAACACTTATGCTCATCAAAAGACTTCACCAAAAGAGTAAAAGGAGAACCTACAGACTGGGAGAAAATTTTTGGCTGTTATAAATCCAACAAAGTTCTAATCTATAGAATCTACAGGAAAATCCAACCCCTCTACCACAAAAAGACAAATAATCCAATTTAAAAATGGGCAAAGGAAATGAACAGACACTTCACCAAAGAAGACATTCAAATGGCTACCAGACACATGAGGAAATGCTTGTGATCACTAGGCATTAGAGAAATGCAAATTAAAACCTCAATGAGATACCATCTCACCCCGGCATTACCGGCATGAATCAAATAAAAACAGAAAATAACAAATGTTGAAGAGGCTACAGAGAGATGGGAACTCTTACGCACTGCTGGTGAGGATGCAAATGGTATAAACATTTTGGAAAATGATATGTCGCTTCCTTAGAAAGCTAGAAATAGAAATACCATAAGATCCAGCAATCCCACTCCTAGGAATATATTCTAGAGAAATAAGAACTACCACACAAATAGACATGTGCACACCCATGTTCATTGAAGCATTGTTCACAATAGCAAAAATATGGAAACAACCTAGATTCCCATAAACAGATGAATGGATAAACAAACTATGGTGCATACACACATACATATACAATAATAAAGAGCAATGATGAATCTACAAAGCATCTCATAACATGGATGAATCTGGAGGGTATTATGTTGAGTGAAATAAGTCAATCACAAAAGGACAAATATTGTATGAGACCACTACTGCAGAAACTCTTGAAAAGGTTTACACACAAAAAGAAACAATCATCGATGTTTGTGGTAAGTTGGGGGTGTGGGAGGGAAAACATTAAATAGACAATAGATAAGTGGTAACTATGGTGAAGGGTAAGACAGCACATCTTGTTCAGGGTTCAGGGTAAGGTCATGGAAGCTCCATGGACAAATCCAAACTCCCAGAGGGACTGAATTGCTGGGCTGAGGGCTGCGGGGACCACAGTCTCAGAAAACATCTAGCTCAATTGGCATAACATATTTTATAAAGAAAATGTTCTACACTCTACTTTGGTGAGTAGCGTCTGGGGTCTTAAAAGCCTGTGAGCTGCCATCTAAGATACTCCACTGGTCTCACCCCTTCAGGAGCAAGGGAAAAGGAAGAAAACTAAAGACACAAGGGAAAAATTAGTCCAAAGGACTAGTAGACCACAACTACTATGGCCTCCACCAGGCTGAGTCCGGTACAACCAGATGGTGCCCAGAAACCACCACTGACCGCTCTGACAGGGGTCACACTAGAGGCCCTGGAAAAAGCAGGAGAAAAACGTAGAACAAAATTCTAACTCAAAAAAAAAAGACCAGACTTACTGGCCTGACAGAGACTGGAGAACCCCGAGAGTATGGCCCCCAGACACCCTTTTAGCCCAGTAGTGAAGTCACTCCGGAGGTTCACCTCTTAGCCAAAGATTAGAAAACCCATAGGACAAAACGAGACTAAAGGGGAACACTAGCCCAGGGACAAAGCCTAGAAGGCAGGAGGGAACAGGAAAGTTGGTAGTAGGGAACCCAAAGTTGAGAAGGGAGAGTACTGACATGTCATGGGGTTGTTAACCAATGCCATAAAACAATATACGTACTAACTGTTTAATGAGAAGCTAGTTTGTTCTGTAAACTTTCGTCTAAAGTTCAATTAAAAAAAAAGTTTAGAGAACTATTCTTGCTATATTTTTAGTCTGTAAGGTAATTTCTATGTTCCACATGATTTGGTTATGCTATTTGGCACTATTCTTTTTTTCTATAAATTTTATTACAATCATTAAAAAATAAAAAAGGAAGAAAACCTCTTTTTTCTATTTTAGATTAAATAACTCAGTGTAATGCCTCAAGAAATGAAATCTAATCTCGTACACAACCTCTAAGGTCTTTTTGGTCTTTACTCTTCCAGATGCTAGGAGTCTAAGTTTATGAAATGTTAAACACGCAACCCAAATCTGCCATGACCAAGTTGATTTCAGGTTTCCACTGTTACCAAACTTGTGGACTAGATGGATACAGGCTTCATAGAGTGGTTTATAATTTATCTGGTTGTCTTTTGGTGCTTAATCCATCAGTGGGAGTGACAGCTTGACATAATCACTAGCTTCAAGTAGGTAATTCCATTCACTATCAGTTTTTAATTTTATTTCCTCATTCCTTTGTCAATGCATTAAAATGAAAGTTATCTGCAGAGCTCAGGCAAAGCCAGTGTTGTCAGTATTAATTTTATGCTATCGCATCTTCATGTTTGGTCTTATAGAGTAATTAAAGGAAATCATTATAATGTTGAAATTAAGCTGGAAGTCTAACTCTTGGTTTTAGTTTGCATGAGTTCAATGATTCATAGCAATCTTTATTATTTTCTTCACATAGCCAAGATCTTCCTTGTCTAATAAGATACTTAGCTTTATGCATTTTTTGTCAATGTCTCTTTCATTTTATAGGCTACAATCTCCTCCAAAAAAAGTTAAAGTAGATGAGAGTTTCTCTGCCCCCCTAAATTTGCTGAGAAGACAAGCTTGATAAGAACAGTGATTCTCAAAGTGTGATCCCCAGAAGAGCAACATCAGAATCACATGGCATCTTGCTAAAATGCAAATTCTACCAAATTTAAAGGTGTGGGGCCCAGCATCTGTGTTCTTGCAAGCCTTCTAAGTGATTCTCATGCATCTTAGTTTTAGAACCTGCTATAGGGCTTCTAAAGCCTTTCACAGGCTGAATCTACTTTAACCCTCACAACAGCCTGTGGAGTGACATCACTTACTCTATTTTATAAGTGAAAAAATGAAGGATCGGAAAAGTTCAGAGATTTGCTTAAATTCACATAACTAGTAAGTTGCAGAATCAGGATTCAAACCTGGAATTTCACAGTGTTCTTTCTACCACATTAATGGATTTCAAAAATGTTTCAAATATGTAGCTGTTCAACGTATAAATGAGATAACATGAAGTTATATAAGGGTACAAAGCCTCATCCACTTACCTATAAGCCAACTCCCACATACAATACACACTGTCACCTGCTCTCAAGGTGGACACTCAACTACCTGCTGGAAAATTCTTCAAATCATAACATTCAGGCTCCTATATAGATTATGTCCAGACTGGTAAAGGTCTTTTATGTCATGCTAAAGAAATTGAGCTTCACTATAAATCAGTGAAGTATCTGGTATGAAGAGAAGGCCGGAATTTTGCAAGAAGTATACCAATCTAAAAGCATAGAAAATAGTGACTTTATACAAGATGACTAATAGCTCACTCAAATATATAATATGATTCTTCAAATGTTTAGTGATTAATAAAATATTCATTTCTCTAAGAACACACTAAATTCACAGTAATTTTGTCTCATCATGGATTTTCTCAAGTGACAGACACTAAAAAGTTCAAATACTAGCACATGGGCATTTTTGAGAGTGAAAGAGGGCACTGTTAATAACTCTACTGGGATAGATTCTATAAACCAGGTCAGCCCTGAGTAAATGGAGGCATATGATGATCTCAGTCACTAGCCTCTTCTCTTACCCAAATATAATTTGCTTGGTGAATACATAACCCTAATCATGCTACTTCCTGGTTCAAAGCCTTCCTCATTCTCTACCACAATAAAATTTAAGTTCTTTATTCTTGTATTTAAGATGCTCCATGAACAAACCACGAATTACTTATTCAAGATTTTTTTTTCAATCTTTTCCTTCAGTCAAGACTGGCAACATTATTTTCAGAGCCCAGAGCAAAACGAAAATGCTGGGCTTCTTTTTCGAAAATTGTTAAGAATATCTAGATAGCAATCACAGAGCATTACACTTTTCTGAGGACTTTCTGAGCATGGGGCCTTATGGAACTGCACAGTCACACACCCATGGAACCTTACCCACCTTCCATCAAACCAGACCATCTGTCTTAGTTATCTAGTGCTACTGTAACAGAAATACCACAAATGGATGGCTTTTACAAAGAGAAATTTACTCTGTCACAGTCTAGGGGGCTAGAAGTTCAAATTCAGGGTGTCAGCTCGAGGGGAAGGCTTTCTATCTCTGTCAGCTCTGCGGGAAGGTCCTTGTCATCCCTGGTTGAGGAGCTTCTCAGTGCAGGGACTCTAGGTCCGAAGGACAAGCTATTCTCCTGGCTCTTGTTTCTTGGTGATATGAGGTCCCCTACCTCTCTGCTCTGCTCCCTGCTCTCTTTTATACCTCAAAAGTGATTGATTTAAAACACAACACATGATCTTGTAGATTGAGTCCTGTCTCATTAACATAACTGCCTCTAATCCTACCTCATTAATATCATAGAGATAGGATTTACAACACATAGGAAAATCACATCAGATGACAAAATGGTAAATTACACGATACTGGGGATATGGCCTAGCCAAGTCAACACACATTCTGGGGGGAAACAATCCAGCCCGTAACACAGTTGGCCCTTGGCATGTCTGGTGATCCTCTAACCTTTGCTCAGGCCCTCCCTGAAATAACTTTTCCTTAATTTCTGTAATTTGAAATGCAAGTTGTGCTTTAAGACTAAGCCTAGAAGTTGTTTACTCCAAGAAATCCATCTCAATCCCCCCTGTCTGAATTTTTTTTTTTTTCTTCTTTGAAACCTCCAATTTGATTTGTTTCATAATTCTCTTAGGTCACATTTAGTTTTCTATTACCATAATCACTTAGTCACACCTAGTTTCCAGTTCAGTTCAGTTACATAAACATAGTAAGAATTAAAAAAAAAAAAAAGCTGAATGAATGCAGTGGTAACAGGAATAGTTACAAAATTTACTAATTTACTGCTTACAAAAACAATGCATAAAATACTCGTATTATTCATAAAGAAACTATGATAAAAGGGGTAAAGTTACTTGCCCCAAATCACACAGCTGGTGACAGAGTCAGGATTTAGAACAGTATCTGCCTGCCTCCTGTGCCTTCTACCACACAACACTGCTTTCCTAAGAGTGGCTCATTAAATGGTAAAAACCACCAAAAGAAACCCCTTGCCGTTGAGTCAATTCCAACTCATAGCAACCCTATAGGACAGAGTAGAACTGCCCCATAGGGTTTCCAAGGAGCAGCTGGTGAATTCTAACTGCTGATCTTATGGTTAGCAGATGAGCTCTTAACCACTGCATCACCAGGGCTCCCATTAAAGGGTAGGTGATGACAACCTGTCAATTAAGCATTCAGTCTATGAAAAGATGACAACAAACTGCTATGGCCAATGATTGGGCATTTCCAAAAGAGTATTACCCATCTAGCTGAATCTTTCCCATATGACCCAGGTAGGGAGACAAGGCATCTTAGGATATGGTCAGCTCTGAAGCTACACAGAAGAACTGGTCACCTGGCAGGGATTCTAAGGGTACCCACGCAATCCTTACCTCTTCTCCCTTCTCAATATAACAGGATGAATTAGAACTTTACGCTGACCCCAGTAAATCTATGCAGCCTCTAAATATTCGTTGGCTAAAAATAAATAAATGGAAACATAAAACTCCCAAATTTTCATGGCTAACTCTAATGGGAAATAAATCTCTGCTAATGGCTCCAAATGGAAATAAAGAGTGAAGATTTCCTAAGAGTCCACAGAGCCCGGCTCCCACCCAAGCCAGCCTCTCTAAAGGTAGTTTCTGTTCTTGCTCTTATTGTTTTTAAAGAATTTCCAAATCCTAATTACATCATATCCTTCATTGTTGGTTCCTTGTTGGTGTTAAAGATCTTGCCTTTGGAGCAGAGTTCATAATTCTCATTTGCCTAATAACCATGCCACCCCAAAAATTGCTCTCAGCCTCGATGCATTAACATTTGCATTTGACAGTTAGAAAATAGCCAATGCTCAGTAGATAGACACAGAGAAATAAATTTCACAGTTATGAGAGTATCACTTAGGGCAATTACTCTGAGTAGAAATGAAGGTCTGGGTTCCCTGGGAAAATGGAAACTGATTAGAACTATCAGGAAGAGTTATGTCAAAATGATTAATTAGAAACCTCCTCAGTCTCTAACACTAGGAGGTCCTTATGAGCAAAACAGTGTCCCCGGGGTTAATGGGGGCTATAATTCATACTTCAGTGATCTGGCATCCTTTTCTCCTCAGGTCCCAGGTTATCACGTAGCTTGTTACTTCATTTCTAAGACAGATCACAGAGACAGCAGAATAATTGATGAGAAACTATTTCCGTTCTAATTCTGACAGTAATCCATTCTTTAAGATTCAGCTCCAAACTCAAATTTCTCTGAAGTTTTTCTCAGTTTCCAATGAAGAGGATGCAGAATAGTATAGTAAAAAAGGTCATGGTTTTTGGATCCAGGACAAATACTGGCTCTTTGATCTAATTGCTGGTGAACTTAGGCATATAACTTACCTTTCTGAGCCTCAGATTTATCTGATGATGATCCCCACCCTAGCAGCTTCATATGTGACTGTGCTTGGCTAATAAATGTTGTCTCCCTTGCCCTCTCTGAACCAGTACCATCATGATAGTACTTCTCACAGTTTGCCCTATACTAGGGTTGTGCGTATACATGACATGTCTCCTATGGCGCAAACTACTTTTCAGGAAGGAGAGACGTATATCCCCACAAGACCAGTATGTCTTCTACAAATAGTTGTTCAGTTTGTGCTCATTGCAAGGAATAGAATTAACTTAATTTATATTCATGGAAAAGGAGTGAACTTCAAAAGACAAAGCAAATAATCACTAATAATCTATTGCTAGCTTTGATTGCTTGTAAATACTCTTTTAAAAAAAATTTTTTTTTTACGGTACTTTAGATGAAGGCTTACAGAACAAATAGTTTCTCATTAAACAGTCAGTACACATATTGTTTTATGACATTGGTTAACAACCCCACGACATGTCAACACTCTCCCCGACACTGAGGATACTTTTTCTGGTGAAAATATGCATAGCCAAAGTTACACCGTTTTGAAAGTTTCTACATGTACAATTCAGTGACATCGATTACATTCTTCCATTTGTGCTGCTATGCTCACTGTCCTTTTCCAAATTATTGCATCACCATTATCTTCAACTCACTGTCTCCTAGGCTTGCCATCAAACCTTTTGAGTTGCTGTTGTAAGTTTGATCTCACACAGATAATTCTTTTTTATTTTGTACCGTAGATGAAGGTTTGCAGAACAAATAGTTTCTCATTAAACAGTTAATATGTATATTGCCCTATGACAATGGTTAACAACCCCATGACATGTCAACACTGTCCCTTCTCAACCTTGGGTTCCCTATCACCAGCTTTCCTGTCCCCTCCTGCCTTCTAGTCCTTGTCCCTGGACTGCTGTGCCTCATTATTCCTGTTTTGTTTTATGAGGCTGTCCAATCCCCAGCTGAACGGTGAACTTCAGGAGGGGCTTCACTACTGAGCTAAAAGGGTGTCCTGGGGCCATACTCTCAGGGATTCTCCAGTCTGTCAGGCCAGTAGATATGGTCTTTTTTTGTGAGTTAGAATTCTGTTCTACATCCTTTTCCAGCTTTGTCCAGGATCCACTGTTGTGATCCCGGTCAGAGCAGTCAGTGGTGGTAGCCAGGCACCATCTAGCTGTACTGGACTTAGTCTGGTGGAGGCCGTGGTAGCTGTGGTCCACTAGTCCTTTGGACTAATCTTTTCCTTGTATCTTGTTTTCTTAATTCTCCCTTGCTCCCGAAGGAGTGAGACCAGTGGAGTATCTTAGATGGCTGCTCACAGGCTTTTAAGACCCCCAACGCTACTCACCAAGGTAGAATGTAGAACATTGTCTTTATAAACTGCGTTATGCGAAATGAGCTAGATGTTCCCCAAGACCATGGTCCTCACAGCCCTCTGCCCAGCAATTCAGTCCCCCAGGGAGTTTGGAAGTGTCTATGGAGCTTCCGTGACCTGTCCTTGTACAAGTTGTGCTGGCTTCCCCAGTAATGTGTACTGTCTTACCCCTCACCAAAGTTACCACTTATCTATGTAGTTACCCCCCCACCACTCCTCTCATCCCTTATAACCAACAAAGATTGTTTCTTTTGTGTGTAAACTTTTACATGAGTTATATAGTAGAGGTCTCATACAATATTTGTCCTTTTTTGATTGACTTATTTCACTCAGCATAATGTCTTCCAGTTTTTTTCCTCTTACTCTCCTGTGCTGAGTTCCTTTTGTTTGTGGAGTTTTTTTTTCATTTCTTTTGTTTTTGTAGGTTTTGTTTTTACTTAGACTTTATGTTTTCTTCTTTATTTTGATGAGTAGGTTTGTCAACTTTCTTTCTGGTTACCTTGAAATTTACCCTTATCTTCCTAGATTTGAACCAGTCTGTTATTACTTGCTATCGCTTGACTTCCTCTCCATTAGAAAGTTGTATATCCACACCATTTATTTCATCTTTTATTGTTCTGATGCTGTTGGCATTTACTGATTAACCTCTCTGGTTCCCTTTTGTAATTCTTTTGGTTTTGCATAGTCCTTAGGAGTTCATTTCCTAGAATGGTATCTGGCTAGTACAATCCTGTGACCTCTATTCAGCTGGTGGTTTGCTACTGTTTGTTATCAGATCAAAGGCCTTCCTTTAATAAGTCTCATAAGTTTGGTTTGGTTTTTACATAGTCCCTTAATTTCTGTTTATCTGGAAATGACCTAATTTCACCATCATATTTGAATGAGAGGTTTGCAGGAGATATTATTCTTGGCTGGCAATTTTTTTCTTTCAAGGTTTTATATATGTCATCCCATTGCCTTCTTGCCTGTATGGTTTCTGCTGAATAATCTGAGCTTAGTCTTATTGTTTCTCCTCTGTATGTGAATATTTGTTTTTCTTGAGCTGCTCTCATGATTCTTTGTTTGTCTTTGGTTTTACCAAGTGTGATTATGATACACCTTGGTGATTTTCTTTTGGGGTCTATTCTATATGGGTTTTGTTGAGCTTCTTGGATGGTCAGCTTTTCATCTTTCATGTTATTGGGGAAGTTTTCTGTCAGCAATTCTTCAATGATCCTTTCTGTATCTTCTGTTTTCTCCCCCTGTTCTGGAAGTCCAATCACTTGCAGATTTTTGCTTTTGATATTTCTCAGGGTCTCTTCATCTTTCTTCGTTCTTTTTTCTGATTTTTCCTCAAACAGGGTTGTAGCCAAGTGTTTGTCTTCAATTTTGCTGATCTTATCTTCCATTGTTTCAAACCTGCTCCTCAGCCCTTCTATGACACTGTCCATTTCCAAAATCTTGTTTAACTTTTGGATTTCTAATTGTTGTTTTCGTATAATTTCTAGTTGTGAATTTATTTTGGTATTTTCTTTCTGCATTATTTTCCTGAATTCTTCCATTTTTTGTCTGCATTTTCCAAGAATTTGTCTGCCTTTTCTATTTCTATTTTTGTCTATTTTTTCCTCATTTTTGTCTGCTTTTTGCTTCAACTCTTGGATAATTCTGAGTATTAGAGATTTGAATTCCATATCAGGTAGTTCTAGTGCCTTTTCTTCCACTGGAAAGTCATCTTGTGTTTTATTTTGGACGTCTACTGGAACCATCGTGTCTTGTTTTTGTAAATGTTCTGATATTGTCTAACTTCTTCGGGACATTCAGTAGTTATTTTTCTCATTTATTGAGTGTGGATTTGTTTGTTTTGTACTTTTTTGTTATTTGGCTAAGTCTGAGAAGGCGGGATGTGTGTTCTTTGTTGTTTGCACATCTGTGGGCACGATACTTTTCACCTCCTTCTCCAGTTGGCAGGATAAGTCACTCAGATACAGTACATCAGGACAGGTCTAGCTGAAGAGGAGTTGCTGGGATAGGTTGTTTGTGGCACTTACTACAGCCACCAGGGTGGGTCGGTAATCAGTGCAGGGCAGGGTCCAGTAGGCTGTGCATGTGCTGCTTGGTGGTGTGATGTTAAGCACACAGTGCAGGTAGGCAGGACGGAGGTGGGAGATTGTGACATGTGGAGCTAAGATGGGTATGGGAGAGAAGAGAGAGGAACAGTAGCCAAAAACATACAAACAAACAAAAAAGAGTGCTAAGGGAGTTTGCCGTTGGAGTGGAGAGATGACAGACTATGAAATGGAGAAAAACAAAAAAGGGAAGAAGAAAAAAAAGAAAAGAAAAGCATGAATAAATAAATATTAGCAAGAAAAAAGAATAGCAAAGCTTCCAGGGATCCCACCAGTGTGACTACGAGGTCTGGGGAAGTTGTTCCCAGGTGTTGAAGTACAGCCTGGCTAGAAGGCATAGAGGTATTCAGCACCAAGTATTCAGGGGACAGGAAGAGAAGGAAGGCATAGAGAGACAAGAAACCGAGTAATGAAGAAAGACAAAAAGGGAAAAAGAGGGAAAAGAAAACAAAACAAATTAAAAAAAAAAAGAACAAGAAAACCCCCGAAAAAAAACAGAAAAAAATAAACATGAAAAAAGAAATGTTCTCAGGGATCCCTCTGCGTGTCTGCGCAAGCTTAGTGGGTAGGTCCCAAGCCATGAGCACTGCCCGACCAGAACAGGCTTCCAACTCGAGAAAAGAAAAAGAAAACAAACAAACAAATATAAGCCCCGGGATCCCACCAGCCTCGCAGCACAGACCAGGAAGCAGTTCCACACTCGAACGGAGCTCCACAGCCCCTCAGGAAGAAGCAAAGATGGCACATGGAGCCAGGTATTTGAGCAAAAGGAGGGGGAGGTGGTGAGAGGTAAGGAAGAAATCAAAAAAAGTGGAAAAAAGCAACACCAGCAGCCAACAAATGGCTCTCAGGGAGTTGGCCAGCACAGGTGGGTGGAATCCAAGCAGTCGGTGCTTCCAGGCCAAGAGATGGTGGCTGTGGGAAGTAGAGGAGGCCGAATGGGGAGGGGGAGAAGGGTTGGGGGGGTGGGAAAGCATGTATTGCTGTTTACCGGTTGTTCTATCTCTTGCTGGAAGCTCTGTGAAGCTGCTTTCTTGTACCCCCTATTTGCTGGCCTCTGATAGGAGTCCAAGATGGTGGATCTGTGCTGCATTAGCTGTTAGGGGACCTCTCCATGTATGTCTCCTTGCTCTCTGTTCTCTGTCAGTTTCTTATTCCCTTTGGTGCTTGTCTGAGTTTTTTATCTCTTCATTTGATGTTTAAGATTTCAGGATTGCTGTTTCTTTTTTTGCCTTAGTTTTTTAGATCTTTGCTGTGGAGGGATGGCATGGTGCTTCTGCCTAGAGCGCCATGTTGCCGGAAGTCCCTGCTTGTAAATATTCTTGTATTTAGCACTTTCTTTAAAAAATCTTGCAGGAATGGAAACATTTTCATTGCCTTGCTATAGTAAATGCTATTGTAAATGGAATGATTTTCTTAATTTACTTTTCAGAATGTCTGTTGTTGGTTTATAGAAACAACTGATTTTTGTGTGCTAATCTTGTATCCTGCAACTTTGCTAATTTATTAGATGTAGTGCTGTTTTTGTGGATTCTTTCAGATTTTTCTAGATATAGTTCATATTATCCATGAGTAGAGATAATTTTACTTCTTCTCTTCCAATTTTGATGTCTTTTATTTCTTTTTCTTGCTAAATTGATCTGGCTAGAAATTCCAGTACAATGTTGAATACCAGTAGTGAAAACAGGCACCTACGTCTTGCTCGTAATCTTAGGGGAAAGATTTCAGTCTTTCACCATGGAGTAGGATGTTAGCTGTCAGTTCTTCATAAATGCCCTTTATCATGCTGAGGAATTTCCCTTCTATTTCTATTTTTCTGCATGCATTTATCATAAATGAGTGTGGGATTTTGTCAAAAATTTTTAAAGATGATTATATGTTCTGTTTCTTTCTTTCTTATTTTTTCCCTTAATTCTATTAATATAACATATTATGTTGAATGATTTTCTTATGCCGAACCACCCTTGTGTTCCTGGAATAAATTCTTCTTGGTCATGGTGTATAATCCTTCTAATATGCTGTTGGATTTCGTTTCCGGTATTTGTTGAGGAATTTTGCATTTATATTCCTAAGGAGTATTAGTCTGTCCTTTTTTTTTTTTTTCTTGGTAGCATCTTTATATGGCTTTGGTATCATGATAATGCTGGCCTCACAGAAAGAGTTCAAAAGTGTTCCCTCCTCTTCTATTTTTTGGAAGAGTTTGAGCAGGATGGGTATTTATTTTTCTTTAAATGTTTGGTGGAATTCATCAATGAAGTCTCAGGGTCTGGATTTTTCACTGATAGTTGAATTTTTATTACTGACCTAATCTTTTTATTTATCATATGCATATTTAGATTTTCTATTTCTTGAGTTAGTTTTGGTAATTTTTCTGTTTCTAGAAATTTGCCCATTTTCTCTAGGTTATATAATTTGTTGGCATGTAACTGTTCACATATTTTATAATCTTTTTTGTTTCTATAAGGTTGGTAGTAATGCCTTCACTTTCTTTTTTGATTTTAATTATTTACATTTACTTTCTTTTTTCTTTGTCATTCGAGCTTAACATTTGTCAATTTTGTTGCTCTTTTCAAATAACTAATTTTTTGTTTTATTGCTTCTATTATTTTTGTATCCTGTGTTTCATTTGTCTTCATTGTAATCTTTATTATTTCCTTCCTCCTTATAGCTTTTGTGTTAATTTGCTTTTCCTTTTCTAGCTCCTTAAAGTAAAAGGTTAGTTTATTGGTTTGAATTCTTTCTTAATGTAAGTATTTACTGCTTTAAATTTTCCTCTGTTCACTGCTTTCACTGCGTCCTATAAGTTTTTGTATTTTGCGTTTTTGTTTTCATTCATCTATAAATGTTTTTTAATTTTCCTTTTGATTTTTTTTTTAATCAGTTGATTGTTTAAGAGACTGTTGTTTAATTTCCACATGTGAATTTTCCAGTTTTCCTTCTGTTACTGACTTCCAGCTTCTTTCAGTTTTTATCAGAGAAGATACATTGTATGACTTCGACCTTTCAAAATTTGTTGTGTTCTAGTATCTGGTCTATTTTTATTTTCTTCAATAAGTGTCAAAGCAAATACTATCTGATAGTGAATTGCACCTGAGCCAACAAAAGTTCTGTTGAAACTAGATCAAAAAAATTTTTTTTTTCTGAGAATTGTATTTTGTGGTAGCTAGAACCCTCAAGTATGAGAAGATTCTCAAGTCAAGAATACCAGTGTAGTTAATTTTAGCCTATTCTTTGCACAAAGTAAGAGCTCAGCAAATTTGTCAAATCTAATTCAGACAGTATTATCACTCATTACAATAAGAAACTTGATTTTTTTCCTCAGAATTAGGCTCAAATTTATTGTCCCAGTTACACCTGTCGAAAGAGGTTTCGTTGAAAATGTATTATGAACGTCCACGGCCATCTTTAAACCTGGGAAATCAATTCAGAGACCATTTTTCAGCAGCTTTAAATTGAGCTCTCCCAGAACCATTCAGATAACAACGAACCTTCACAGAGTTGTGCAGTGAAGCTGAACTTGCAGGCCTCACTCACTGTGCTTGATATTAGAGAAATATAAATATTTCTAAACCTCAGTAATGTCAATGTAATATTATAACAAGGATGACACCTCTCCATATTATACTAAGGATCTAATACATTAGTGAATTTTGAATGCGTTTTAAATAGTGTTCCAAACAGCTTTTTACATAGAAAATCAAGCTCAAAACATCCCAAGTAAATCATGGATCTGAGAATGGCAACAATGGCTGCCAATGTCACAAAAATAGAGATGACCAGGCATTTCCTGTCTGCCTAGAGACTCGCCAAAAAACAAAACAAAACAAAACAAATCTCCCTGGGAACTTGAATCTCATCAAGTGTCTATCTAACTACCAATATATAGGAAATCCAAACTATAGGAAATTCTACGAGTCTAAAGATCCACATTCTTCAACAAATAAATTGCAAAGACTTTTTTTAAAAGAAATGAAGATGGAGGAGGATATTTAAATGAAAAAGACATAAAAGAAATATTAATTAAAAACTAGATTAAACTATAGTGTTCATTTATACACAGCTGGATGATAAAAATATGAAAAAAATTCATGAAAGTATAGGACAGTGATTTCTACGAAAGGAGAAGAGTGCTGTGATTGAGACAGAGCCCTTAGATGAGCAAAGTTTTGTTTCTTAATCTGGATGGTAGATGTATTTGTAATAATCCATTAAGCTCTACATTTGTCTCATGCAGTTTCCTGTATCTGTTTGATTTTATAATAATTTTTTTTCCTATAAAAGAAAACCACTCTAACATTTACTCAAATATCTCAGGTGATCTCATACACGGAAGTAAGAAAATGATGGGCAAGAGTTATATGCAATGTCCATGGTCTCACAGGGTAAGCATTGCCCACCCAGATAACACCACACACAAGGAGAGTTTGAGCTGAATGTTCTTAAACCATAGTTTCTACATGCAACCTTTGCCTTACATTTGTGGTCTCTTACCACTTTAATTGACATAAGCTGGACATAAAAAATGACTTTCAAATATAAAAGGTTGGTGTTCCCATAATTGTAGTGCTTAATCTCTATTTCTGTGACAGTTTGCTACCATTGAAAACACACATCTCCAATCCATCATGTGTAATGATAAGTACTGCATGTTTAACAAAATTACATTAGCATTTCATTAAGTATACACAGTAAAATGGGCGACCTTTCAAAGGCCCTAATGACTTGTCATTTGCTGAAATTGGTGAGGTCAGTAACTTCCATCACATTGCTCATTTGTAGCCAAGTCTCAGTTATCCACGGGTAGATTATCCACAGGAGACGTTGCATTAAAATTCACATCGACAGCCCATCACTTCTTGACTACAGGATGTGAGTCCGGGAGGACTCTTTAGAAAGCAATTGCTCCGGTACCTAACTTCATAGATGAGAAAAAATAAGGTTAAATGACTTGTCCAAGGTCAGTCGTCTGCTACACGGTAAAAAGACAGGACTAGCACCCAGGTGTGTTTGGCACCAGGACTAGCACTCTTTGCATCAGCATCTCTTGAATAATATACACACTGTGTTCCTTTTCAGGTTTTTCAGGATCTAACCTGCTTTTAGTGATGTTTACATGTTATGTGTGATCCGGGAATGCTACCACTGCTACTCATTGCAAGGAAAAAAATGTGCTCCTGTGGAAAGCTGTGCATTGTCCATAGCACACCTCTCCTCATTATTGATTCTAATTGTACGGGAGCTATTTTTTAACTGTACGCCATAGACAACTGTTGTTAGTTGCTGTTGAGTCGAAACCAACTCACAGTGACCCCAGGTATGCAGGGTAGAACTGCTTCATTGTGTTTACAAGGCTGTGACCTTTCAGAAGTAGATTACCAGGCCCGTCTTCCAAGGAGTCTTTGGGTGAGTTCAAACTGCCAACCTTTTGCTCAGTAGGCCAGTGCGTAACTATTTGCATGACCCAGGGACTCCAAATAATGAATAGCAATGCAAAATAATGTTTGTCTACACACACGTAAGTTTTATTTGGTGGACATTCAATTTGCATCCTTTCACCACTATGAAAGAGGCCCGTTGCCTCCATGTGCACATTCAATATTCCTGGTTTAAAAATGTGCCTATTCTTTGGATTTTCCTTTGAACCAGTTATATTTTCTTGGTTCTCTAATTAATTTATGAGTTAAATGAAATATTTAATGTGTTCTTTTGTATAGCTGTATGATAGTCACGGTTTTACCTTTTTTTGAAAATTATTTTTAACAACCACTATTACTATTACTACTACCACCAAAAACTATTTTGCGTATTAATGATACTGAATTAAGAAGTTTTATATTGTGAGAAGTTCATCATATTCTGAAAACTGGGATAATATTTTTCTTTCACTAACTTATCTAATCTTCACAGAAATCCCATGAAGTAAGTAAATCCTATTGTTACATTTCCATATTAATGAAGAACCTAAGGCACACAGAGGGTAATTAACTTGTACGCGGTAACATAGCAGGTGTCATACCTAGAACTTGATGCCTAGTTATGTCTGACTCCAAAATTCATGCTCTTAATCATAACACTATATTGACACAATTTCACTTAAGCCAAATTATTTCCTCCTCTAGGGAGCAGAAGGAGAAATACACACTATTTAGAAAGAAGTTGGACAACTCAGCATAAGGTGATGTTTTACACAAGTTTATTAGATGACTGTATCTGTATTTCACCTTAAATATGAATATAGGTTAGAGGATTACCACAAGATCAACACAATAAAATTGAACTGAGATTATTCACTATGCTTTAATCATTATATTGGAAATATTGAAAATTCCTGAAGTATCACAACTCTAAATAACATGGTACAAATATACAATACAAAAAATTCTCCAAATGTCAATAGAAAAATATACCAGGATGTTTGCTATTAGGGATCATCTATTTCCTAATTTCTTTTACTATTACTAAAAATTGTAATTATACATTATCACTAATTCCTATAAAATATAACTAGTTTGCACACAGATACACTTTCATCTACCCAACAGAGACACTTTCAACAGGTGTTTGTAAACATTTTCATATAATAAAATACATATCCTGTAACATACTTATTTGTCCTTATTAGTCTCTGTGTTACCTGATTGAAAGTCCATTTTTCAGCCTCTCATTTTTACATTTCTGAATCTTACCAAATCTCTCCTTCCTCTGAATTTCCCTGGGGTTCTTCCATATTCTTCTCTCTGAACTGTTCATATTCCACCTTTATTTATTATCAGGGTCAATTTTCTCTGATTCTTTCCCTGCAAGGCCATTAGCACGTGGAGCCTAAGTGACCTGGTGATAAGTCATGGCTTCAAGTTCAGTGGAACTCTTCCATGTCCACTGATGGAAACATTCTCCCACTGAGAGTTAGGATATCTAATCTGGCAGAACCTAAAACTGACACGATAGAAAACACCAATCCCGACGTGGGTTGGTCATTAAGAAGAGGATGAGGGAGAATAATGCTACTTCAACCACCAGATTCTTGTGTTCGATAGCTAGAACACTGAATTCTTGTGTTCTAGCTATTGGGTGAATATATATCAGCCACAGTTTCAATGTGCATGCCCCATCCTGTGAGGTGTTGTCTCTCAACACTACTGGAGAATTTTCTGTCTGTACTCTCAAACTCGCATTTTATTGCTCACCAAGTGTGATGCATTTTGCCCCTTAAACTTTTTTTCAAACTTGATCCCAGTACCACTGCCTTTTGTCAAATCCTGATCATCTCTTACTTGGATTTTGCAACTGCTTCTCCTAACTGGCCTTTTTGCTTCTTGTCTTTCATTCTCAGTACTGCCAATCTGCATGATATTTCTAGGATACAAGTTTAAGCTTGCCACTTTCTTAATTCAAGACCTCTGATGGCTCAACTTCCTACAGAATAAAGTTAAGACTCCTACTTCTTGGTATAGTATTTAATATTTTTATCAAAATAAAATTTGTTATCTTTTGTTTTCCTTTCTATCTTATTCTCCTATTATTTCCTAGCATCTAACCTATATTCCCTCCATGAGTCTGTCAGTTTGTCATACACAGAGTCACTATACCAAAAAGAATTGGTTGACACTCAACCATTTCAGGAGGTAGCATGTGATCAGGAACTGATGATATTAAAGTAGGAAGTCCAAGCTGCACTGAAGGCATTGGCAAAATACAGGCTCCAGGAATTGACAGAATACCAACTGAGATGTTTCAACAAATGGATGCAGCACTGGAAGTGGTCACTCAGCTATGCCAAGAAAGTTGAAAGACAGCTACCTGGCCAACCAACTGGAAGAGATCCGTATTTATGCCTATTCCCAAGAAAGGTGCTCCAAATGAATGCAGAAATTATCAAACAATATCATTAATATCACACACAAATAAAATTTTGCTGAAGATCACTCAAAAGTGGCTGCAGCAGTGCATTGACAGGGAACTGCCAGAAATTCAAGCCGGATTTAGAAGAGGACATGAACCAGGCTTATCATTGCTGATATCAGATGGATCCTGGCTAAAAGCAGAGAATACCAGAAAGATAGTTTACCTGTGTTTTATTGACCATGCAAAGGCATTCAACTGTGTGGACTGGTAAAGATCAAAGACCACAGCTTTCTGTATGGATTATACCTCCACGTAAAGAAAACAAAAATCCTCACAACTGGACCAATAAGCAACATTACGATAAATGAAGAAAAGATTGAGGTTGTCAAGGATTTCATTTTATTTGGATTCACATCAACATCCATGGAAGCAGCAGTCAAGAAATCAAAAGAGGCATTGCATTGAGCAAATATGCTGCAAAAGACCTCTTTAAAGTGTTCAAAAGTAAAGATGTCACTTTGAGGACTAAGGTGTGCCTGACCCAAGCCATGGCATTTTCAATCACCTCATATGCGTGTGAAAGCTGGATGATGAACAAGGAAGAGCGAAGAAGAATTGAAGGCTTTGAATTGTGGTGTTGGCATAGAATATTGAATATACCATGGAATGTCAAAAGAACAAACAAATCTGTCTTGGAAGAAGTACAGCCAGAATGCTCCTTAGAAGCAATAATGGAGAAACTTTGTCTCACATAATTTGGATATGTTATCAGGAGGAAACAGTCCCTGGAGAAGGACATCATGCTTGATAAAGTAGAGGGTCATCAAAAAAGAGGAAGACCCTCAATGAGACGGATTGGCACAGTGGCTGCAACAACGGGCTCAAGCATAGCAGCAATTGTGAGGATGGCGCTGGACAGGGCAGTGTTTCGGTCTGTTGTGCATAGGGTCTCTGAGTCGGAACTGACTCAACAGCACCTAACAACAACAACCTATATTCTTTATAGAGTATTGAACATTCACACTAACTGAAGTGGACATCCTGACCTGTTTCTAGACCTGCATCCCAACTTGTTTCCAGTCTCTATCGTCTTGCTTTTAACTTCATTACTCATTACTCCACTCACAGCTTCAACCATCTTTTTAAACTTGACCATTGGCATTGTTTTCTGCTTACTTTTGGCTGTTCTCTTCTACTGTATATCAAATCTTCTATCTGACTACCCTGCCTCAGACTATCCTAGTCTAGACAAGGACCACTAGGTCACAGCTAGATCACCACGGAGAGTTCTCTTGCCAATGTGCTCTGGTGTACCAAGGATGATCTAGACACTTCTTACCACAAAACTGGCCATGTTTTTGTGTACTGTGGATGCTTTGCACATGTCATCCCCCCCGTCTAAATGTCCTTCCTTGCTTCATGCCTATAAGATCGCTTTTCAAGAATCAGCTTATATATTGCTTTCTCTAATATGCCTTTCTTAGGCATAATAAAAAATATGCAGGTAATCCTATAATACTTGATACATAGCAGTAACATAACATTTGTCACATTAATTATAATAACACATGACTAACATTTATTAAACATCTATAGGGTCGCTAGGAGTCAGAATCAACTCGACAGCAACGGGTTTGTTTTTGTTGTTATCGTCTTTTTAATTACATGCCGATCTCTATGTTAATCACAGGGTATATGAATCACTCAACCCTCAAACTCTGGGCTTCTTAAGGATAGGAATCTGTTCTCTTCTCCTTCAGTGTCTAACATATAACCTAATACAAGGCTTCATGATTGGGGTTCAATAAATAATTACTGGACTGAATTAAATTGAATTGTTTGGGATACATTCCCGTCTACCACCCTTCCTTCTACATGGTTAATAAAATAGCCGTTCATTTTTTTATTATGTCACTCGACATTTTAAAATTTCAAACTTAATTCTTGCCTGAGGGTCATCCTTCTAAACAACTGGCTTCAGTCTCCACAGCAATTAATTTACCCTGATTTTAGCTTTTTGTCTCAACAATAACGGCTTCCAGGGCAACAGAAAGAACTTTAAAACTTGTTATTCCAGTAGGGATTGGTGATGGTGAGGGCAGAAGAGAACAGGCAAAAGCCCCATCAAGTTTGCCAGACGGAATGTTTGCTCTTCTTTCTGTTCCATGTGCCAGCGTCTCTGTTTAACTGAGTCGAGGATTAAGGGATTGAACAAGCAAAGAATTGCTCAACTCCCTGGAGGTGGCTCTCATTCAATATTTGATTATGATCTGTAGTTATCAGGAAATTTCTGTATGGCCTATGCACAAATTCTTTTCTGCTCACCAAAGCTGAAAGCATTTAGTAGTCTGCCCTTGGGAAACTGAGAGTCTTCCTTGCCTCTAGGCATTGAAGACTGAAACAAATTAAGTTTTCGTCTCTCCCCTGGCTAGTTGGGTTTAAACAATCTCAAAAGCAGTCTAATAAACAGGCAGACAAGACTCCACTTGAGTTGCAAACCTGTTTATAATCTAAAGCTAAGAAGTTTAAGGAATCACAGACCAGGCTTGGGCATGTTAGATCTATAAGGAGGATTCAAAGAATTACAATGTAGGAGGAGGAGTAGGGCAAGGTGGTGCTGGTGGATGGAAATGAATGCAATTTGTTTTGCTTTTTCAATGTGTCTCAATACAAGAAGGAGGTCAGAAAAGCCATAGAAGTGTTCAGAAAGTGATCTGTGTCATAGCAGAGTGGCAAACAGCCTACGTAAATTAAAGATCTACATCAAGGTGGAAAGCACGTTCTCAACGGGTAAACAATGCCATTTAAGGAAACGGATGGCTAAAGCTACCTCATTGTTAATGGTAGTCTAGACACTCATTCAATATATATTTACTGCCTGGTCCTGGAGTACAATCGTGAGCACTAGGCCTTGCCCTTGCGGTTCCAATATTTTAATATAGGAGACTAACAAAAAAAAAAAAAAAGAAAAGTTTTTGTTATTTAAAGATATTTTTTAAAAGCTTACACTTTGTAGTAAGACCCTAAAGAAACCACCACACACAAAAAAAAAAAAAAAAAGCTCTGTTATATTTCTGTTGATACAGTTACTAGGGCAACATGTGCCAAGATATCTCTATACTGACGTGTATCTGTGGCGTGGCAAAAACAAAACGAAAGCGATCCTAACGTGCACACATGTACACATACACAGAGCACAGACTCTAATTCTTCTGATGCCCCACTTAGATCTGTTCTAACTATGAGTTTTGACTGCTCTGGACTTTCCTATCGGTCAGCTATCTACAGTAGCCAGAGGGTCTGATTCATATGTATGGAGAACACAACTGTCTATTGAATCCCGGCTCTAAGTTTTGAGTTTAGAAGTTTAAAGCTTCCAAATCAAGACAACGTAAAGTAAATGACTGGCCAGTTCTTCTATTTCATTCAGTCCAGGTAGCCATGGATTCAGATTGCTTAATGTTGGTAATAATTATAATGTTACCTTCAGACAGAATGCAGTAACTTTGCTAGCAGGCAGAAAGAAGAAAAAATATAGAGAAGAAAAAGAAGTGTGAGTGGAGCTACAGTGAAGTTATAAGAAATAAAATCATCATTAAAATGTACCAGCCTAACTGTACTACATGGCAGAAATCAATCCCTGATGACATAATTATCCATATATTATTTTAATGAAACATCATCTCGTAAAGCGAATATTACTGCCTATCCTCTCACCTAAAACAAAATTCTAACAAATCTGGATTTAAAAGAGTCAGAAGCTTTGCTGAATGCCATAGATTCTGCGATGGCTCATGAGTATTTATCAGTGATGTCAGAATGTTTGTAAATCCTCCAAACACAAACATATATTCAAATTTCTGTTTTCATTTCTCATAAGTACATACAGTCAGATGCATTGTGCTTTCATTTCTTCAGGTAGAAAAACAAATGAACAGATAATATCAACAACTTTGTTTTGCTTCTTTTGTCTGTTTTTTTGTTTCCCTTGTCTTTTGTTCTCTTGCTTGGTTTTTAAACGGACCTCAAATATTCAGATTTGATCCACGCACCACCCTCTTTTGTTTTCTTTAGTTTTTCATTCTCTCATTCCTTTCAAGTAAATAATAAACATTTATGAGCCCAACACTCAGACCAAGAATTAGAACCCTCGCAGTTGTTTACATATATCTGCGTGTTCCTCCCCATTCTGTCCTTCTGCCTAATTCTCTAACCCAAGTTATCCATCATTCTGCTTTTTGTATCTATTATTCCCTTGATTTTTGATAATAAATTTATTATATATAACATATGCTTAAGAAATAGTTTTATTTGAGCTGTTTGTACTTTCTTTAAAAGGTTATCATATTGCATACAACTTCTGAGATTTTTCTCATCACTCAATAGATTATGATTCATCCATACTGTATAGAGTTATTTTCATTCATTTTTAGTACTGACGATGTCATATTGCATGAATAATTTCTTATCCATTCTCCTCTTAACGGTTATTTGTGTTTTATGCATATTGTTTGTTTTTTTCTTCTTTTTCTCATGGCTATTTTGAACAGTGCTGCTATAAACATTGTTCTGCATGTCTCCAAGTATACATAAGCCAAGTATGCCACTTGTGTTTTTATGTAGCAGAGGGACTGATTGGTCATAGGATATATGAATGTTCATTTTCACGAGATAATGTCAAATTGTTTGTCAAAGTGGTTGTATCAGTTTATTCTCCCACTAACAATGTATAAGAGACTTAATTGATCCTTATTCTCACCAACAATTTGTATTTTCAAATGTTTAATCATTTCAATCAAATGGATGTAAATGGAGTTTTAATGCAATTGTGATTCACAGTAAGTTGAATACTAATTTAGTTATCTCTTCATATGTTTGCTGTCTACTGGACCTCTGATAGTTTTATAACACAATTGTACTAAGCATCCTAATGGTGAGTAATTGATTCTGGGTAGGAAAAATGTTGTTAGTCAAAACCACTCTAATTTAGTATCTAAGCTAGGAGCTCTGCTACGTACCTATCGTTTTACCACCTAATAACTCCAGAAATTCTGGGGGAAAAAAATGATGACTCTCAAATACTAGGGATGTTTTCTGAATGTTGAAAATGTTTTAATTTATATATAAAAATCAGTTGTAACTTTTTGGAGATTTAGCTTTATGTGAAAATAGAACTGTTCGATTGGATCGGAATATATTAGACCTAGGATCTGCTCTTTGAGTGGGTGTAGACTTTGCTTCTATGTCTGTAAATACCTCGATTCTTCTTTAATATACACAGATAAGTATTAAAGACAATTAAAAAATATAATTTTCTTTGTCATTTTTGTTTCATAGGGATTTATTTGGTTCCTGGATGACATAATTTACAAAAGAACTAAAGTAGGCTAAAATCTCTATCACCAAAAACAAACCCATTGCTATCAAGTTGATTTTGACTCATAGCGACCCTGTAA
Source organism: Dugong dugon (assembly GCA_030035585.1). Lineage (NCBI taxonomy): Eukaryota > Metazoa > Chordata > Mammalia > Sirenia > Dugongidae > Dugong > Dugong dugon. The sequence goes on from CM057465.1 coordinate 53,282,964, forward strand.
GGCAGAGTAGCACTGCCCTGTATGGTTTCCAAGGAGTGCCTGGTGGATTCGAACTGCCGACCTTTTGGTTAGCAGCCATAGCTCTTAACCACTACGCCACCAGGGTTTCCAAAATCTCTATAGGAAGCTGTGAATCACAGCTCTACTGACATTGCCATACTTAGAAGTAGCAGGATATATCTACAATTCATCTATATACTCAATGATAGAAATAATTGGTATTATTCCCCACCGCCTCCAAGAGTTGTCAGGATGATCTGATATGTTGTGTGTTTTTCTCACTTTAGGGATCTAAATATTAACAAACTCTCTCATCTTAGCTAAGCATCAGAAAAGGGAGAGCAGGAAGTCAAGAAAAGAATTTAAAAGGTAGAATCAACACAATCATAAGAGATAAGTTGTCTCCAGTCCAAATTCCAGGGGTGCTACCTTGCTTGAGGGCCCATGGCACCTCTCCAAGTAAAATGATGATATATTCATATCCTGCATAATGATATCACCCAACTGGGAGAAAATGTAGAAATTATGTAGTCAAAACTCAATTACTAGCCTCTCAAAATAAAGAGCCTTTCCTTTTGGAATTAGAGTCTGCTGTTATTTTTGGCAAAAGTTAGAGATCAATTTGTTTTTGGAATTCATTTTTTAATGTATTTTGTTCTGAAATAATCAGCACAGGATTGTTTAGCTGCTTTTCAAAAAACAAATAATATTTCAGTTGCAATGTTATATCTCTTCACAGATTTACTTGAAGTCATCTTTTTAATAAAAATAATCCTTGGATTTCCTAAATCTTTCATTTTATGTTTTTATAACAGACAACAACAAAAACACATCAATCTGTATCATATAGTTGAATAGTCTATTTCTCCATTTTAACCAATCATTTCAGACTTTCTCAGTTATTCCCCGTGTTTGTGCATTTCCATCATAAATGAAAATTAACCCTTTTGAAAACTGAATACTTTTACAAATTGGTTGTAGCATATCTTTTCATTTAAAGCTTCCACTATTAATATGCAACCCATTTTAGGGCACATTTTATGTATATAACAAGTTGTCTTTGGTAGATGCAAAGAATATCCACAATGGCACCTGAGTGGTAGATGACCGGAACAGGAGAGGAGAGAAAGAGATTGGAACATAAGTAATTAATCATAGTCACACGTGGAGCTTTGACACTGGAGTAGGACCTTGCAATCATTCTTCAAACCACTTGTAGCAAAATCACATCTAAAGACTCAAACAATATGTCTGACATGAGGTGTATGGGGCAGTACTCAGTGAATTCTGACTTTGAGTTATGGGATCTATCCCTAGCTTTCCATTCTCCTAGGTAAGATGGTGCTCTGCCAGGTTTTATCCAATCAGTCAAGAAAGATTTATTGCACCTCTACCATGTACCCAGCACTTTGAGGGAAGCAAATATATATATATATATTTGCTGTCTTCAAAGAACTTAAAATTTACATGAACAAGTAAGACATAAGTACGCAGTTAGTTTTTTTTTTCTTTTTTCATTATTTTTCTTTTCTTTCATTCAGTCATTCAACAAACATATATTTACCACTTACGCAAGAAATGTAAGAAGCCTTGTAGAGGACATGAATATGTATTATATCATTTCTTTCTTCTTAAAAGAGTCTGAAATCTACAAGAGAAGGTAAATACATGCAGTAAAGTAGCTACAATCGGAAACACAAAGTTACAGTGGCTGTGAGAGAGAAGTTTATAGCCAATAACAGTAACAATAACCTTCCCTTATTGAGAGACTATTATACCTCAGGTGTGATTCTAAGAGCTCTACTCATTAATCGTCACAACAACCCTAGGGGGAAAAAAACAAACTCACTGCTGTCAAGTCGACTCAACTCAGCAACCCGAGAAGATAGGCTCCATAATTGTCCACACTCCTTTCACATATGTAAAAACAAAATCATAGATATGTTAAGAAACCTGTCCAAGATTTCACAGCTACTAGGTGGTAAAATGAGGTTTGAATCCAGGCAGCCTGGATCCAGAGCCAAGTTCTCAACCTCTACACTAAATGCCTGTGTGTAGCTGACAGCAAGTAATTAATGCTGTTAGAACCAGGAGGAGGGGACCGTATCAGTGGATATTTTGGAAATGATGCCTCTGAGTATGAATAGTTAGATGACCTCTTTTCAGTGTTCTCACAGCCTTAGACATACCTCATTTAGAACACTTATCCCAGGATGTTGTAATTAAAGAGTATCTTGGTATGTTGTTCATTACTTACCCAGTGCCTGGCACAGTGGCTGGCACAAAGTAAGCACTCAATACATGTTTAGGAGTAAACACAAGGAAAATTGATGTAAAATGCTGTTGCATATGAGAAGTGAAGTTATTTTCAGAATGATTAAGGAAAGTTTGCTAGAGCAGAGAGCACTGAGTTTTCATTTGGATAAAATGAGTTGATACACTTAATTTGCTTAAGTCAGTGCCAGGCACATAGAATAAGCTATTAACTGTTTGTTACTACTACTATTTATTGATATCAGATATTTATTAATATTGAAATTATTATTGTTATTATTATTTATTAGAGATAAGTCTACACAGATGTGTCGGGGCTTGTCAGATAGAGAAAAGAGAGCAGGACATAGCTTCTGCTTCTACCTATACTTAACATCCCTAATTCAGGGTGTGTTGATAACAACCAACTCTCCCAAATTTTAGATCTATATTCTCAGCTTTTTAATGGCTACTCAATCTGGATGACAGCAGGCTGGCAATAGCTCAGGAGAAGGCAAGAGAGGGACTGAGGCCATTAATAAAATACAGAAAGAGAAAAAGACCAAGGCTATCACCTTAGAAATCCTCTACATTTGGGGGATAATAGAAGAAAAAAAAAATAAGAAAACAGAGTTAGAACACTCAAGAAGAGTAAAATATTACAGATGCCAGAACTAAAGAAAGAGGCTTTAGGGAAGAACGGAGGTATTTATACAATCATACTGCTTCCTACATGTTATAGAATGAACTTTTTTTTTTTCTACTTTGAAGCACGCCCAAACATAAGTGTGATATTTTCTGAAAGTCTCTGCAGCTCAAATGTGTGTAATGATAAAGTCTCTTTTTACTCCAACCTCTCCTAAATCTAGGACATTTAATCATTTGTGGTACTTGTGGGATTATTTTAGATACATGCATCAGCACCAGCCTCCTCTGCAGAGTGATTTAAATTTCACAAACAAAACCAACAGCTGGTGAGGGTATTGCTGCTTATATTGCAGAGCTGTGCCATCTGTTTCAATGCTGCAATTTGCAAAATTTCTTATATGACATATTTCATGATCATTTCTTAGGTAAAGTTCATGATAAATCCTTCTAGCAGTGACCTTACTGGAATCAAAATTGGCATGCGTTATGGTTTTGAAAAAGACCCTGTCCAATGATAGGCTACTGCTGTGTATCACTGAAATTGAAAGGATAATATCTCATATAAACGCCTATGGCATACAAGCAGAATTCCTGATGCTGAGAGCTGCTGGAGTAAAATCATATAATCAGAGACATTTCAGATTCATGGTCTCCAACCTCAGCTGTTGCCAGGCTACATTCCTTTGTGCTCAGCACCACCTCCCTGTCACATTTTCTTGGGAAGTCATATAACAAAATCTCACTTCCCCCCAAAAACCAGACTTGATGCCTCCTCCCTCACTCTTAGCTTATGGACATTATATTCTAGTTATTCAAGAAGGTAAGACCGTAAAACAACACCTCCTGCCATCTTTGTCTCCTGGCATCTAGAGAGTATTTCCATCCACCTGCGTCCTTCCAGCATTCCCTCCTATCTTAGTGAAACAGGATTTCTTCTTTGTATTTAAAACTCTGTCTGATAAGAATTCTAACGTTTCTTTGGGGACCTGGTTTCAACAGTTATCCTTCTTTTCTGCCCCACCCACGTCTCTTTCCCTCCCACTTCCCCCCTCCTTTTATTCTCATTCTCACCCCCTTTTTCTCTTTTTCCACCCCCCGTCTCTCTCTCCCCTCTTTTTTTTTTTTTTTTTCCTCTCTCTCTCTCTTTCTCCCTCTTTCCTCTTTCACCTGGCTCTTTCCCTAAAATTTATATACACTTTTATTTCTCTCAAATCTTGAATAAAGAAACACCTCTTTGGGACTCCATACTCCCTCTACCTCTATTTTCTTACTGTCAAGCTTCTTTAAAACTGTCCTAATAAGTAATTTACTCCACAAAATGCTGGCATCTGGCTTCTATTCCCTGCACTCTGCTGGAACTGCTCTTGCAAAGGTCACCAGAGACTTACATATTATCAATGACAGTGGATAATTCTAAGTTCTTATTTAACATGACTTCTGCAATGCTGGACCCATTTGATTACTCTCTCCCCATTTTGAAGACTTCCATCTTCTCTGACTTTCTCAAACACCAGACCTCTTTGTGCTTTGTACTTTCATAGATGTCAGGCCCTCGTGGCTTTCATTTGGCTTGATTTTCTTCTCCTGCTTTGTTTTGACTTGTACCCTAGTTCCAGGTTCCATGGAATAGACATGTTAATTCCATTTTGTGCTTTCACCAGAGGCTCCCAATATATTCAGTGTTCCTCCATCACAACTACCATGTTCTGAACTCTTGCCTTCAGCAAAGGCATCTAAACAGTGCAGGCCAAACTCTTAGCCTACTAATCCATCCAATGAAATATATATAGAAAAGAATACAGAAATTGATCTGTGTTCTGTAATTATTGTTGTGAAGTCTATATGAGTAATTAAGATGTACTATTTTGTTTGGTTCTCCATTCAAGGTCAGCAATGGCAAAAGGATAAGGAAGTATGATGCATTTGTGGGCATTTAAAACAAGTAGTTGGTTTTAATTGGCATATGAGGTTCAAAATGAGGAGCAGTAGGAGGTGAAGACGGCTGTAGAAAACAGCTGATAATGAAGAGCCTTGCATTTTATGTCAAGACAGTAGTTACATGCATTAAAAAAGAAAGAAATAAAAAGTGTATGGAAATTGTAAAAAGACATACGCTGACCTCATATCCAGAGATTGCGACTTACTAGGTCTGAGTTTGAGTGTCAAGGAAATGCTCTCATATAATTTTGAAGAAAACCACCAGCTGAAAACCATCATGCTGAGGAGTTTGGATTTTAGAGGGAAAATATATAATTAGGATGATTTGCATAATTAAATATTCATAATTACCAACTTCAGTAGGGCTCCCAGTACATTTAGCAATCTAGCCAAAAATCTTTTCCCCTTACTCTCTACAAATTGTATCCAACACATACAATTTTTTTTCTAATTTCCCCCCAACCAAACGCACAAATCATCTTGCCTGAATCCATTCTTTCCTTTTTTTATTTTCCTCCTGTAACTAAAGATTAAGTGTCTTTTCTCTTTCTAAGGCTCATCTTTTCATCTGTCTTGTGAGTGCCATTCCCTCCCAGTCTTTCAGGGACTCCTCTTTCAATAATCTTTTATGATTGATTTTTTCAGATTCTCTTTTTCTACTAGATCTCGTTTATCAGTATTTAAAGGTGCTAGCAACTTGAGTAACCTCTAAAACTAAAATAAGTCCAATGACCTGATAGCTGTCTCCAGTTACCATCTTTTCTCTCACCTATCTTTCATAGCCCAATGACTTACAGCGTTGCCTGCTTGCCTGCTTCCTACATCCCATTAACTCTTCAACTAGTTCTATTCTGACTTCTCTCAGCTCCCTACGCCAATATCTCTTGTTAAGGTCAAAATGACCAAACTATGGCTAAACACAACAGATGTATCTCAAACCATTTAGACTTCTCAGCACCCTTCATCACAAGTGACCACTCCTTCCTCTTTGAAAGAGTCTCTCCTCTTGGGATTCATGATTTTGCATTCTTCTAGTTTTCCTCCCGCTTCTTTAGTGCCTCTTTTTTATGATCCTTTTTCTGACTCATCTTTCCCTACTTAATTTTGAATTGTTGGAATTCCCCATAGCTCTACCCTGGGCACTCCTTCTTCTCATTCTATATTTGCTAACTTCTTGGCCTTTTCTACTTTCATAATTTTAAATACTATCTGAATACTAATGTGTTGTGGATTAAACTGTGTCGCCCCCCCCCCCAATAGTGTTATAAATCCTAATCCCTATGTTGCAGTTATAATCTCATTTAGGAATAGCTTTTATTTGTTGTTAAGAGGCCATATCAATGTAGGGTGTATTTTAAGTGAATCACATTTGAGATACAAAAAGAGCAGATCAGGCATAGACAGGCAAACATAGATGGGGTAAGATAGATGACACATCACATGAAGATCATCAGGGAATCAAGGAACAAGGACATTTCCCCAGAGGGAACAAAGAAAGAAAGATTTCCCCTGGAGCCAGTGCTCTGAATTCAGACTTCTACCCTCCTAAACTGTGAGAAAATAAATTTCCATTTGTTAAAACTGCCACTGGTGGTATTTCTGTTATAACAGCAATAGATAACTAAGACACGATTGATCCCAATTTATGTCTTTTCTAGACATCTCTTCTAAGTCCAGACCTATAAATCTGACTGGAATCACAAACCTAACTGAATTCTTGCTCTTCCTTCCAACATGATCCTCTACCCACTTTGCTTCATGATTCAAAAGCCAGAACACCACATTTAAAAATACTCTCTCAGGCTTCAGGGAGTTTGGAACTCTTATGCAAAGCTGGTGGGAATGAAAAATGGTACAACCATTTTGGAAAATGATATGGTGCTTCCTTAGAAAGTTAGAAATAGAGTACCATATGACCCAGCAATCCCACTCCTAGGAATATATCCTAGAGAAATAAGAGCCATCACACGAATAGACATATGCACACTCATGTTCACTGTAGCATTGTTCACAATAGCAAAAAGATGGAAACAAGCTAGATGCCCATCAACAGATGAATGGATAAACAAACTATGGTACATAAACATAACGGAATACTACGCAATGAAAGAACAATGATGAATCTGCAAAGCATCTCACAACATGGATGAATCTGGAGGACATTATGCTGAGTGAAATAAGTTAATCACAAAAGGACAAATATGCTATGAGACCACTACTATAAAAACTCATGAAAAGGTTTACACACAAAAAGAAACAATCTCTGATGGTTACAAGGGAGGGGAGGGGTGAAGGTGGAATAAAAAGAGAAAATAAAATAAAATAAAAATGCTCTCTTTGTATCTATTCTATATCTAAATGTATCTTAAATATATTCGCTTCTCTGTAATACCACGGTCTGATTACAGTCCAAGCCATTAACTTGTCTTAGACTGCTGAACCATGTAATGCCACCACTTCTAATCCTGACTATCTCAAATCCATTATGTTAAAATGCAACCAGAGTGATTTAATAAACTGTAATCAGATCATGTTACCTTTCTACTTTGAACCATGACAAATTCCCATTGCACTAGCGATAAAATCCAACATCCTGCACATGGCCTATCATCCTGCCTCATCTAGACCCCACCTTCCCTTCTAGCTTAGTTCTCTCTCTTATTTGCTACATAATAACCACAATGCTCTTTTCTGTTTCTAAAACATGCATGTTCTTTACTGCCTCAGGATCTTCACATAGGCCATCCCTTCTGTCTGGAATGCTCTGTGCACCTCCCCCACTACCCACTCTGGAGCCCTGGTGGCACAGTGGTTAAGAGTTCGGCTGCTAACCAAAAACTTAATTCAAATCCACCAGCCACTCCTTGGAAACCCTGTGGGGCAGTCCTGCTCTGTCCTATAGGGTCACGATGAGTCAGAATAGACTCGACGGCAATATTTGTCTGTTTTTTGTACTACCCATTCTAACTCTGCTCATGTTTTGCAGTGTTAACTTCAACTCATCCTGCAGGGCACAGTTAAATGTTACTGTCTGTAAGAGATTTTCTCTTGACCCTCCTCTCTGTGTAAGGAAGGACCTAATTATAAACTCTCGTCATACTATTTACTTTTCCTTTATGCTACTTATTACAACTTATTGTTAACAATTCATTTCTGTGGTTATTTATTTTATAGCTCTTCTCCCATTAGACTCCATGAGGGCAGAGAACCATACATCTTTTTTGTTTATACCATATCCCCAGAGTCTAGTATACCGTTTGACATATAGAAATGAACGGTATGTATCAGTGAGGCATTCAGAGGTTTTAAGGGAGTTGCCATGGGCCATACTTAATTTTAGAGAGATCCAGGTAGCAGCATCAATAATAATGGACAAGAAAGAGGTAACCCTTGAGTTAAGGAAGCATTTTAGAGGTCTATCACAGCAATCTGAGTAAGACATAGAGTTTGAGCCAGAGTAGTGTCCAAGAGGATAGGTGTCATGGCTTGAATTTTGTCCCCCAAAAAATGTGTGTATCAATTTGGTTGGGTCATGATTCCTAGTACTGCATGATTGTGTACCATTTTGTAATCTTACATGATTTCCTTATGTGCTGTAAACTCTATCACTATGATGTAATAGATGGATTAGCGGCAGTTATACTGATGAAGTATACAAGACCGGATAGTGTCTTAAGTCAATCTCTTCTGAGATATAAAAAAGAGTAGTGAGAAGAGACACATGGGAACCTCATACCACCAAGAAAGCAGTACTGGGAGCAGAGCGCATCCTTTGGACCGGAGGTTCCTGCGCTGAAATCCTCCCAGACCAAGGGAAGACTGATATATCACAAGGTCCCTCTTCCAGAGCTGACAGACAGAGAAAGCCTTCCTCTGGAGATGACAGCCTGAATTTGCACTTGTAACCTCTTAGACTGTGAGAGAATAAATTTCTCTTTGTTAAAGCGATCCATTTGTGGTATTTCTGTTATAGCAGCACTAGATGACTAAGACAATGGGGAAGAAGTGATAGATTTTAAAGATAGTTAGGAGATATTGTGGATGGACTTGGTGAAAAGTTTAATTTGGTTGTTTAAAAGAATGAAAGAGCCAGAGTGGCTACTTGAATTATGGTGTGGAAAACAGAATGGTGATGCTATTAATAAAGTCAGGAAAAATTATGAGAAGAAGAGAATTTTGAGAAAAGTTAATGAGGTTAGTTTTGGACATGTCCTGTGGGACATCCAAGTGAAGATGTCTAGCTGGCATTTAGAGACACATCAGGATAGACTGGAAGCTGTCAGAATATGGGTAGCAGTGGAAGCAATAGGAGAGAATGCAATCGTTTAAGGAAAGAAGAGAAATATATTAAAGAGTGTTAGAAAATAAAATATAATCTCCACTCTCTTCTGAAAACCCACTAAAATATCAGGAAACTTTTTTTTTTTTTAAAGGAATAAACACACTAAGGTAAGTATAACAGAAAGGAAGACAAGAGAGACAAGAGATGCCAGTAGATTTTGGGAGGATGTATTAAGGCATAAAAAACAAATTAAAACAGTAAATGTCAAGTTTCTTAATAAGATGAAAGCCAACTGAATCTTCAAAAGTTTTAAGAATTTTATTCAGAAACAGGGATGAAGAGTAAAACTGGAAACCAGAAGATAAGTTGAAATTCTAAGATGTCCAGCCTTATAGCCAGATAACTCTTCTCACCTAGAAAAGAGACCAGGGTTTATTCTCTGGAAAAACTGAGCCAGAGACACTTGTGCTGTGGGAAAAACAGGCATGGGAGAAAGCAAGCCTAAGAATTCAAGGAAAACCAAGGGGAAATTTACAAGTCTACAGATTGAACTGGGGCCCACTGGCTGCATTTACTAACTCAACACCCACAACACTTGCAGCCAGGTATAAGCACACCCATTGGGAAATTATGTAAGCCTAGAGAAAAGACTCATAGATACTGAGATTTGAGGATTACATATTGAAATGATCTAGTCCTCATATGATCAACCTTGAGTGAAACCAAATGGCTAACAAAGTCTGCCCCAAAACGTAGAATGTCAAGTATTTCTGATATTTATGAGTAGTTAAATGGCAACAAGGATTTACAGAGAGTCTGAAACATGAAAGACAGAATCAACAACATAAAAGAGAATACAATATTAAAAAAAAAAAATAGTATCGGTAACATATTCAAAGAGATAAGGGAAGATATTACATCCAAGAAACAAAACAAGGTATTATTAAAAAAAAAAAAAACAACTATTTTTATAAATTAAATAAGAGATCTAAAATTAAAATTGTAATAGAATAATTGAAGGTGAACTCAATGAATAAATGAAAATATAAAAATAGGAGGAAAAGGATAATCAGGTGATTAATCCAGGAAATGTAACAACTGCTAACAGGAGCTCTAGAAAGAAAGAAAAGATAAAAATGGAGGAAAGGGAATTATCCAAGAAATAACACTAGAAAACTTGCAAATTAGAAGTATATAGTATCTAGGATGAAAGTGCCCACCACTCTGTGATAACAATGAGTTTTTTAAAAGATCCTGGGAAAATCAGACCATCATGAAAATTTAGAATACCAAGGACAAAGACAAGACTGTAAAAGCTTCCAGAGGGATTAAAACGTATCATCAAAAAAAAAAAAAAAAAAAAAGAAGTAGAATTAGCACAGCATTGGACTTCTCAATAGCAACATTAGAATCTAGAAAAGAATGAAGAAATGCCTTCCAAATTCCATGGCAGAATTATTTTCAGTCTGAAATTTTATATCTAGCCAAACTACTGGACTGAACTGAAATCTAGCAAGATAATATTTTTTTGAGTGCCTATTATGCCCATATCTACATTTGCTTGTTATTATACATAATATATAATCATATTATATCCAAAAATCTATAGACTATTCCATTCAACAATAGCAGAATACACATTTCTTCTCCAGCATACGTAGAACATTCTCCAGGATGTACCAAGTGTTAGGACATAAAACAAGCTTCAAGAAATTTAATAGGATTTAAATCTTACAAAGTATATTCTCTCACCACAGTGGAATCATATTAGAAATTGTCTTATTTTTCTAGTGCTGCCATAACAGAAATACCAGAAATGGGTGGCTTTAAGAAGACAGATTTATTTTCTCACAGTACTGAAGGCTAAAGGGCCAATTTAGGGTCTCAATTATTTTTATTACTTTCTTATTGGTAGCCCTGGGAGTTCCTTGGTTTCCTGGAGTTTCTTGGCTTGTAGACAGTACTCACATGGTGTCTGTCTTTCCCTATGTGTGCTATGTGTGTTTGTCTACGTGCCTATCCTAGTTTTTTTTTTTTTAATTACTCAGAAGTGATTAGGTTTAGGATCCACCCTACCCTGTTATGACTTCATAAACATAACAAATGAAAATTCCTATTTATAAAGAGGATGACATCACATCCACAGGTACAAGGGCCAGGAATTCAATACATATTTTGAGAAGACACAATTCAATCCATAACAGAAATCAGCAAGTGAAGAAAATTTGGGAAATTCACAATGGTGTAAAATTTAAACAACTCATTCCTAAATAACCAATGGGTCAAAGAAGAAATCACAAAGGAAATTAGAAAGTACTTTGAGATGAATGAAAATGAAAACACAATATACCAAAGCTTATGGGATGCAGCTATAATAGTGCTTGAAAGAAATTTATAGCTGTAAAAGTCTATATTAAGAAAGAAAGATTTCAAATTAATAACCTAATATTCCACTTCAATAAACTATAAAAAGAAGAGCAAACTAAACCCAAAGTAAGCAGAAGGAAGGAAATAATAAAGATTAGAACAGAAATAAATAAAATTGAAAATATAAAAACAATAGAGAAAATTGACAGAACCAAAAGCTGTTTCTTTGAAAGGATTAACAAAATTGACTGATCTTTTGCTATACTGGCCAAGAAAAAAGACAGAACACGTCAAATTACTATCAGGAATAAAAGAGGGGACATTACCAGCAACCTTACAAAAATAATCATCATACATGGTAAATTAAGGAGCCCTGGTGGTGCAGTGGTTAAAGAACTTGGCTGCTAACCAAAAAGTTGGCAGTTTTAAGCCACCAGCTGCTCCTTAGAAATCCTATGGGACAGTTCTACTCTGTCCCACAGGGTCACTATGAGACAGAATCAACTTGATGGCAATGGGTTATGGTCAATTAAATTATTTAGATGAAATGGACAAATTTCAAGAAAGATCCAACTACCAAAACTGACTTAAGAAGAAATAGAAAATCTGAATAGACATAATAAGTAAAGATGTTGAATTAGTAATCAAAAACTTCCCACAAAGAAAAGCCCAGCTCCAGTAGCTTCATTGAGAAATTCAACCAAACATTAAAGAATTAATACTAATCCTTCAAAAACACTTCCAAAAAACAAAGAGGGGGAAAGCTTTCCACGAGGATACTATTGCCTGGATACAAAAACTAGAAAAAAGACATTACAAGGAAATAAAACTATAGGTCAATATTCCTTATAAATGTAGATGCAAAAGCCCCAGCAAAATACTATCAAATCAAATCCAGCAACATATAAAAAGGATTATATTCCATGACAAAGAGAAATTTATCTCAGGAAAGCAAGGGTGATTCAACATTGATCACCATATTGTACAAAAATTAGATGATCATTTATACAGATACAGGAAAAACATTTGACAAAATCCAACATTTACTGGCCTAAAGAATACTGGAGAAACCTCAAGAGTGTGGCCCCCAGACACCCTTTCAGCTCAGAGGGGAAGTTACCTTCAAGGTTCGATGTTAAGCCTGGGAATGGACACCCCAGTAAAACTAAATGGGACTAACGATGTACAGGAGTCCGGTGACAAGGGCCAGAAGGCAGAGGGAGAGTAGGAAACTGATGATAAGGAACACAAATTGAATAAGGACACTGTCGATGTATTGTGAGATTGTTGACCACTGCTATAGGGCAACATTTGTAGTAACTATTAAATGGGAGGCTGTTTTGTCCTGTAAGCCTTCATCTTGGGCGAGAATGGCAGCACAATTGGAAGAGCATAGTCAATATCACTTAAATGTGTAAGTAAAAAGTTTTGAAATGGTGTTTAAATAAAATAAAAATAAATAAATAAACAAACAAAGGAGACTAAAGAGGTACAATAATCCACTGACAAGGTCCAGAAGACAGAAGGGGACAAGGAAGCCCCCTGGTGATAGGGAACACAAGGTGGAGTAAGGATATTCTTGATGTGCTGTGAGATTGTTAACCATTGTCATAGGGCAACATGTGTAGTAACTGTTAAATGAAAAACTATTTTGTTCTGTAAGCCTTCATCTTAAGTGAGAATAACAGCACAGTTGGAAGAGCGTAGTCAATGTCACTGAACTGTGAATGTAGAAAATTTTGAAACGGTGTATCTTTGGCCATCTGTAATTTTCATCAAAAAAAAAGGTTGAGAATTTAGAGGCTTAATACGTTGTGGGGTTGTTAACCAATGTCAAAAAAAAACAACATGTGTACTACTATTTCATGAGAAACTATTTGCTCTGTAAGCTTTCACCTGAAGTACAATAAAATATATTAAAAAAAAAAAAAAAAAACCCAACGAACTAGGAATAAAAGGTAACTTGCTCAACATGGTAAATTCATCTGTGAAAAGTCCACAGCTAGTATCAAACTTATTGATGATGGTAACTAAAAGCTTTTCCTGTAAGATCAGGAAGAAGACAAGGATGTGTGCTTTCATCACTGCTATTCAACATTGAACTGGACAAAGAATTAGGTAAGGAAAGGAAATAAAAGGCATTACATGTAGATTGGGAAGCTGAAGTAAAACTATTTCTGTCCTATGTAACATGATCTTGAATATAGAAAATCTTAAGGAATCCACTAAATTATCATTAGAACTAATCAACAAGTTCAAAGTTGTACCTGGATACAAGATCAAAAGACAAATATCAGTTGTATTTCTATGTATTGTTGTTAGTTGCCATTGAGTCGGTTTCAGCTCCCGGTGATCCCATGTATGCAGAGTAGAATACTCCAAAGTGTTTTCAAGGCTGTGAACTTTCAGAAGCAGCCTTCCAGGCCTGACTTCTGAGGAGCCTTTAAGCAGGTTCAAACCACCAACCTTTCAGCTAGTAGTCAAGTGATTAACCATTTGCACCACCCAGGGACTCCTTTCAATATACTAGCCATGAGTAATACAAAAATAAAATTAAGAAAACAATCTCATTTATAATAGCAGCAAAATAAATACCTAGGAATATTTTGACTCATATACTGAAAAATATAAAACCTTTACTGAAGGTAATTAAAGAGGATCAAAATAAATGGAAAGATATTACGAGTTCATATATGGGAAGATTTAACACCATTGTGACGCAATATTCTCCAATTTGATCTACAAATTTAATGCAATCTTTATGAGAATCTCCACTGGTTTTGTTCTAGAAATTGATAAGCTCATCCTAAATTTCACATGGAAATTCAAGGAACTCAGAATAGCTAAAACAATCTTCAAAAAGAAGGACAAAGTTGGAAGACACACTTCCTATTTTCACAACTTACTAAAGCTACAGTAATCAAGACAGTGTGGTACTGGCATAAAGACAGACATCTATATCAAAGAAATTGAATAAACAGGCTAGAAAAAAATTCTTACATTTATGGTCAATTGATTTGCAACAAAAGTCCCAAGATAATACAATGGAGAAGGACAAGTCTTTTCAACAAATGGCCCTGGAACAACTGGAAAAGAATGAATTTGTACCCCTAAATAACATCATACAGCAAAAACCAACTTAAAATGAATCAGAAATCTAAATATAAGAGCTAAAACTACTCAGACTCCTAGAAAAAAACTTAGGAGCCAATCTCTATTACCTTTGGTTAGGCAATGATGTCTTAGATATGCTACAAAAAGCACAAGCAACAAAATAAAATATAAATAAATTCGACTTTATCAAACTTAAAAGCTTTCGTGCATTGAAGAATACCACCAAAAGCATGAAAAGATAACCAACAGAATGGAAGAAAATGTTTGCAAATTATATAGGACAAAGTACTTGTAGGCAGACCATATAAAGCACTTTTAATAACTTGACAATAAAAAGACAAACCAATTAAACGTGCAAAGGATTTGAACAGACACATCTCTAAAGAAGAATACAAATGGTCAATAATTACATGAAAATATGTTCAACCTCATCAGGTATTCCCCATTGCCACCGAGTTGATTCTGACTCATAGCCACCTATAGGACAGAGTAGAACTGCCCCATAGGGTTTCCAAGGAGCAGCTTGTGGGTTTGAACTGCCAACCTTTTGGTCAGCAGCCAAACACTTAACCACTGAGCCACCAGGGCTCCTCATTTGTTATTAGGGAAATGCAAATCAAAGCCACAATGAGATATCAATATCATTTAACTGCCACTAAACCCGTTGCTGTCAAGTCAATTCTGACTTATAACCACCTTATACAATGGCTAAAATTAAAAATAGAAAACAGCATATGTTGGCCAGGGTAAGAGGGTTGGAACTGGAACCTTTGTACATTACTGGTGGAAAAGTAAAATGATGCAGTCACTTAGCAAAATAGTTTGACAGTTTCTCAAAATGTTAACCATGAAATTACCATAAGACCCAGCAATCCTAGTCCTAGGTATACCCAAGAGAAATAAAAATGTATGTCCGCACAGAATTTGTACATGAATGTTCACTGTAGCATTATTCATAATAGGCAAAAAGTAGAAATAACCATCAAATGATGCATGGGTAAATAAAATGTGGTATACAATGGAATAAGGAAGACTGAAGAAAAACTGACTCCTTTGAATTACAGCGTTGGCAAATAATATTGACTATACCATGGACTGCCAGAAGAATGAACAAGTCTGTCTTGGAAGAAATACAGCCAGAGTGTTCCTTGGAAGTGAGGATGGAGAGACTTCATCTCACATACTTTGGTTATGTTATCGGGAGGGACCAGTCCCTGGAGAAGGACATCATGCTTGGTAGAGAGTCAGTACAAAAGAGGAAGACCCCCAACAAGATGGACTGACACAGTGGCTGCAACAATGGGCTCAAACATAACAATAATTGTGAGCATGGTGCAGGACTGGGCAGTGTTTCATTCTGTCGTACATAGGGTTGCTATGAGTCGGAACCAACTGGACGGCACCTAACAACAACAACAATATACTATGGAATATTGTTCAGCAATAAAAAGAATGAAGTACTGATACATGTTACAACATGGATGAACTGTAAAAGCATTATGTTAGGTAAAAAGCCAGTCATAAAAGACCATAGGGTATATAATCCCATTTATTTGAAATGTCCAGAATAGGCAAACCCATGGAGACACTAGATTAGTGGCTGTCTGCGGTTAGGGCAAGAGAGGGAAAAGAATGACTGCTAATGCACATGGGTTGGTATTTCTTTTGTGGGTATTTTAAGTGTTTTAAAATTAGACCGTGGTGATGTTTGCACAATTTTGTGAATGTACTAAAAACTGTAAAACAAATTATCAAACTAACGAACAAACCTAGTTTGTAGTAAATAATAATGGAAACAATAACAAATGCTTGCACAACCTCAGCCTAATACGAACATATTTTAAACAGCTGAGAACAAGGCAGAAACTGATTTCAGGGCTGGAATGATGAAATCATTTAATACAGTTACAAGCACCCTGGAGTTTCCAATAAATCTAAATTGATGATACCAAGTTCCTGAATCAAGCAGGAACCTCCTGGGATCATATCCTCCATCCACCTACCTTCAGGAAGATTCCATACAATGAAACCTACATAAGTAGGTCACCTTTAGTGCTAGTTTAAAACCATACTAGAAATGCAGTTTCACAACCTCTCTTGCTTAAGATTACAGTTATTTGATCTGAGTGGAATACTCAGGCAGAGGCAAGAGTATCTTGTTTTGATCTTTATAAACATGACATTGAACAGTCTGGCAAGCAACTCTTGGAAAAAAATGGAGGTAGGGCAATAGAGAAGCAAGAGTACGGCTAAATGCCTCAGAGGAGAGCGTTCAAGGTCAGGGAGTGAAACCTAGAAGCAGTGGGAGAGAGATGGTAAAACCAGCATGGCACAAAGAAGACAGAAGCAAAAGAAATGAGGTAGACTAGGTCAAAAGAATAAAGGATTAGTCAGGGAAATTTTGAAAGCGCAAAAAAGCTTAGAGACGGGAGAGGAAAATTATATATAAATATAAACCAAAAAACCAAACCCTTTGTCGTCGAGTCGATTGTGACTCATAGCGACCCTGTAAAACCGAGTAGAACTGCCCCCACAGGGTTTCCAAGGAGCGCCTGGTGGATTCGAACTGCGGACCTCTTGGTTAGCAGCCGTAGCTCTTAACCACGACATCATCAGGGTTTCCACACACACACACACACACACACACACACACACACACACACACACACACATATATATATATTCAAAAAGCTTTTGTTTAACATCTTAACCCATTCTCCTTTAAATATTGGTGAAATTGGAGCAAAGTGAGATATTTTGGCTCTGCTATTTGGTCTTTATTGGGGACATTGGTGTTCAGTGGTAGAATTCTTGCCTTCCATGAGGGAGACCCAGGTTCAATTCCTGGCCAATGCACATCATGTGCAGCCACCATCCATTTTTCAGTGGAGGCTTGCATGTTGCTGCGATGCTGAACAGTTTTCAGTGGAGCTTCCAGACTAAGATAGAGTAGGAAGAAACGCTTAGCAATCTACTTTCGAAAATCAGCTAATGAAAAAACCTTATGGATCACAACAGTTTTCTGATCATAGGAATGGCACAGGACTGGGCAATGTTTCCTCCCATGGGGTTGCCATGAATCAGGGATCAGCTCCAGGACAGCTAATAACGACAAGAACCTTGCTTTTTGCTCCACCAGCAGAAGAGGTACTTTAGACAAGTGATGGAAAATATACGGATGAATTGAATTAGCAATAAAGTTGTCCAATCTTTTATAATAAAGTAATCCTGGAATAACAAAGCTGAATTGCTTAATATTTTCTGATGAATTAGCTAAAAGATAAATACAAACTAGTTCATTTTATCCAATTTATAATAAATATTAATGATGAAACCATACAAAATAAAACAAAAGTTGCACATAGTAAAATTTGTTATTGACTGAAATTTAACCAAAGAAGAGAAACTTCTTGATAAAATTCCTATCTGTAAAATTTGATTTAGAATAATCGGACTTGGTGTGTATAATGCCCATAAAACAAAATTTCTACTTGCAGATGTTATAATTGGTTGATATGAATTTAAAATGTTTGATTAACAAGGATTCATTTCCACTGAAAATTTCACATGGAAAATAATGATTCTGATAACGATAATTTCAGGAAAATAAAAATGAACATCAAAAAAATTGAATATAATTTGAGTGTGCTTGGCAGGAAGTTGATTAAGGAATTAAATTGGCTTAACAGGAAAAAAAAAAACTTCTTTGTACATATTTCTTTTAATCTGGGTACATTCATCTCCACGTGCTCAGGAGACACCGCTGAATTTGTATACGCTGACACTTAATGAGCTCCTCTCTGTCTATTTTTGAGAAATCTTTATTTATTTGTGCTTCTGACAAACACTGTAAGTTCAAGAGATTAAGTGACCTGTATTCCTTGGGTTTAGGATGAGAAGGGAGCAGATGATCTAATAAGTTTTCTTGCCTCTAGTTTTTGTGACTAATATAGAGGCTCTGTTTTGAAAGCACCAATTTCTGGCTCCATTCTGGTTTAGCTACAATACTTAGAATAGAATGTATTCTTTCCCAAGAGCCATGTCCTCAGAACTATCCTAAACATAATTCTGAAAGGCATAAGCAAACCAGGAATAGAAACCAGAGTGGCCATGAAGCTTGCCAAAGGCCTAAAGGAATTAGAGGCGGCCTAATTAAATTCAGACAGTGGGGCTAAGAGAAGTCCTTAAATGTCTTCCCTTTCCCTGGTTTCAGGTTTCTCTATGGAGGACCTGCCACTCTTATTGAATGCCATTCCGTAGATCACGACTTATAGTGATCCCATAGGACAGAGTAGAACTATTCCATAGGGTTTCCTAGGCTATAAGCCTACAGGAGCAGATCACCAGGTCTTTTCTCCTGTGGAGCCACTGGTGGTTTCTAGCCACCCACCTTTTGGTTAGCATCCAAGAGTTTAACCGTTGTGCTACCGAGGTCTGACCTGACACTAGAGAAATACTTTTGTCTCTTGTTCCACCTTCTCCCTCACTTCCCCTTATCTGATTGCTAAATTGAAAGAGGGGCAGTGGTGGTTCAGTGGTAGAATCCTTTCCTTCCTTATGGGAGAGACCTGGATAGATTCCGAGCCAATACACCTCATGCACAGCCACCACCAATATGTCAGAGGAGGCTTGTGTATTGCTATGACACTGAACAGGTTTCAACAGATCTTACAGATTAAGACATACTAGAAACAAAGGCTCGGCAATTTATTTCCAACAGTCAGCCAGTGAAAACCCTATGGATCACATGGCCCCATCCACAACCAATCATGGACATGGCACACACAGTACAGGCAGTGTTTAGTTCCATTGTGCATGGGGTTGCCATGAGTCGGGGGCCTGACACAGCTACAACAACAACAAAGTTGAAAGAAGAAATTGGGTATGCTCTTTCAGTCACCTCCTCTAACTCTTTGGATGCCAGCCTGCTTCTCGTTGCTATAAAATTTACAGGAGCACACACTCCCCTTGCCACTGCCTCCATGTCAAGAACAATCTGTGATTTTTTACTTCTGTCTGATCAACAGACTGATAAATCTATCCCATTAAAGGCAACAGAATTAGTAAGTCCATTTTGCTGCATATAAAGCTGAAATACTGACAATCAGTTAAACTCTCATCTCTCAGATGGTTCCAAACTCAGGCAGGGAAGAGAAGGATATTATGTATTGGCTGTTGATGTTCACACATAAACCTCATGTCATGGACTGAATTGTGTCTCCCCCTAAAATATGTGTCAACTTGGTTAGGCCATGATTACCAATATTGTGTGGTCATCCTCCATTTTGTGATTGTAATTTTATGTTAAAAGAGCATTAAGGTGGGATAGTAACACCGTTGCTCAGGTGATCCAATGTAAAGGGAGTTTCCCTGGGGTGTGGCCTGCACTACCTTTTATCTTACAAGACATAAAAGGAAAGCAAAGCAAGCAGAGAGTTGAGGACCTCATACCACCAAGAAAGAAGCACCAGGAACAGAGCATGTCCTTTGGACCTTGCGTTCCTACACAGAGAAGCTCCTAGTGCAAGAGAAGATTGACAAGAAGGACCTTCCTCCAGAGCTGACAGAGAGAGAAAGCCTTCCCCTGGAGCTGGTGTCCTGAATTTGGACTTCTAGCCTACTATACTGTGAGAAAATACGTGTCTCTTTGTTAAAGCCATCCACTTGTGGTATTTCTGTTATAGCAGCACTAGATGACTAAGACACCCCAATTTGCCTTTTTTCCTCCCTTTAGTTATTTATTTCATGGAAGTCTATGGAATTTTGTCTAATAGTTTTTGTGTATGTGTACTTTTTTTTTTTTTTTTTCCTTTTTTGGTTGTTCTTTTTATTTTTGGGGAAAGGAAATAAAAGTCAGAATTTGGGATACAGTTAGCATTTTAGAGATCTTGTAGAATTTAAAAGCCATAGCATTCTTTAAATTTAGAGGACACAAAACTCAAAGGAAAAAATGATAGACGTGGACAATGAAAAGAAGCTGGCACAGGTAAGGCAAGGAAACATGTTTACAAGGAACAGGCCTGTTTTATGAAGAAAAGATATTGAAAACAAATAGAATATGTTTTAACCTATAACATGTGGGTGATGTAAAATAAACAGAATTATCTTGAATAAATACAATGTAGTATAAAAAAAAGACTCAGAGCACATCCGTATATTTTTTATGAAATTCACCTTATATTTGGAAAACTGGTTTTGAATCTCATGAGATTTACCTTTTAAATAAAATGGGGATTATTGGCAATATTACTACTTTGCAAAAGGAGCCCTGGAGGTGCAATAGTTGAGTATTCGGCTGTTAGCCAAAAGGCTGGTGGTTCAAGTCCGCCAGCAGCTCTGCAGAAGAAGAGACCTGGTGATCTGCTCCTATAAAGATTACAGCCTAGGACACTCTATGGGGTAGTTCTACTCTGTCATATAGGGTCACTATGAATTGGAATCAGCCGGATGACACACAACACCAACAACATTACTTTGCAAACAGCTGGTAGATGTTCCTGTCTTCCCAGACCATACTGGCTTTATTCAGTAATGTAATCGAAACTACTCTGCAAAAGAAGTATATGAACCCTGGGGGTTAAACTTCTATTTATGCTTGTATTTGTTATTATCATCAATAAACACCAAAAATTGTTACTGCAATTAAATACAGAAAGAAAAAAAAAAAAGACCTTGAGAAACAAAGGTGGAAGCTCTGACATGAAAAATGGAAAGCTCTATAATGGGCTTCTCTGGCTACACTGAGAGTAGCTCCAAAGGAAATTGTAAAGCAGATGAAGTTTGTCTTTCAGAAGCTTTCTCCTGCTTTGGGTTCTCCCGTATGAACACTTGACCTCATGATGCCCTTTCAGTTTTTTGAACTTAGACTATCTTGGCTGAGAAAGTAAGAAGAAACACTTCTGCTTTCCCCCAATCCCTCCAATCCATTTGGCTCATTCCTATACACTCTGCAAGACTCAAGCAAAATGTTCCTTTCTCTGAATTAGAGACATTCTCTCTAGTTCTGTAATTTCCTGTGCATATCCAAGCAGGGAAGGATAGAAAGAATGCCTTAGCCCAAAGGAGAAACTGTGGGAGTAGAAAACATCAGAGCAGGTAGTGCTTTCTCATACCCCATGATCACCATGGGCACATTTGTCTGTTCTATCTTTGCCGAAGTCCATCCTTGCTATTATTCCTGTCTTCTAAGTTGATAGCAATTGGGAGATAGAAGTCCTCTACAGGCAGAGTCTTACCCATAATCTGAGCATCCCTGTTCACAGAAAATTCTCCAGTTTTTTTAACTTATATCCAATCCAGACTTTCACTTAGCTTACCAACAAGCTACAGAGGCAATTAACTGATTGATTGGAGTTTTATCATTATCGTTGCCATTGTCAACAGACACTTAATGGGTGCCCTAGAGTACTGCACATTACACTAGATGCTAAGAGCACCGTCTTCTTTCCCCTCGAAAAGATGTTAATGAACAGGAAAACAGCTAAAATCTAAACACGAAAGAGAAAGGCAAGAGAAATAAAAGGCATTAATAATTGGTCCCCAAGTAAAGAGCAGCCTGGACTTTTCTCATTCCTTTTTAATATCAATAATCACAAGTCATTCAAATATATAAAGAAATCTATTTATATAAATACACTTATTGATAAATAGATGTAACAACATACAAATGGCTAAAGATCTATAGATCCAAAGATGTATATACAAAATCTGTCTACATAGATTTTTATCCAGTCCTATATACATAGACAAAAATTTCAAAAAATAAGTCTCATTAGGTGCTCTTAATACATTTTATATGAGAAGCTAATAATAGCTTTTATTTTAGTGATTGAAATTGACTGGGTGGCCTTACGGATTTTTTTTCCAAATATCACCTCAACTTACTAATTCAAATGTGGGCAGTAAGTTGCAGCAATCTTGGATATGGTCCAGACAAGAGCAATAACCCTGACACAGGAACTAAGTGAGGAAATTTCAAAGTTAAATACAAATATTTAAGCAAAGATGTAAGCCTAGGCCTAATTTAATTTGGAAGTCTCAAAGTAGTATGGCGTTAGTTAACCTAGTACGAATGAGCTCTCAAAAAGCATTTTATCTTTAGCCTGAATAATAGGAAATACATAAGCCCAGAACATGCAGATCTGAAACCACTGGTATAAAAGAACTTTCCCAAGCAATATACTAACTTCAAGGCTTCAACCTAAGACATGCCTTACACCAATCCTGCCTCATCGAAATGTAGAGGTCAGGATCCACAGCACATAAAATGGAGGACAACCACACAGTACCAGGAATCATGGCCTAGCCAAGTTGACACATAAGCCCAACCATCACAGGTTCCATATACCTTATTTGCATAGTCCCACTCAATCACTGTGTGTAAGTCACAAAGACCATGGCTAGAAGGGCCATATTAAGTAATTTATTGCACTGCAACGTTTGAAACAAAATTGAACGTCAACACAGACCACATTTCAGGAATGCAATCCAATGTAACCTGAGTAGTGGATTGGAGGACTAAGAAGCCTCATACCTAATGTGTGAGATATTTGTCTGTTTGTTTGAGTGGCATATTGTTTGTTTAAGGTGAGTTCTACTTAAGGACTGCTCAAAGGAAGAAAGTGTATTTACTGATAAGAAAGAAAAAATGTCACTCCATTTTGTGTAAACATTCTTAGGAGGCAGCATTTAACAGACAGGATGTTCACAGGTACTCAAGGCAGCACCTTTCTCTTCCACTGAACAACTGGCATCTGAGAACTTAGTCTATCTGGTTGCTAGAACACACCTGCTAGCCATTGTCTGCCCATGCTGGCAAAGGCAGAGTCAAGCACAAAAGAACTGAGCAGAGGGCAAATATTCACCACTCTAGTATCAGTGGACACTTCTCTGTGGATCAATCCTTCTGACCAGCTGACCCTTCCAGCCTTGTCTGTATTCTAGGTCCCCAGGTATTAATTCCCCTTTTGAGATCAAGTTCTTCCCAATATTCTATGTGTGGCTTTATGCTTTCATGTTCCCCAGACTCCCATCTGAGTCTCTTGGTTCCTACTGCCTAAATTGTAATAAGGATTAAATGAACTTTTGAATGTTGGAGATGCTCGGTAAATAATAGTGTTTCTGTTGTTATGTCTCCCCAAAACTTAACCTCAGTCTACTTCTCTAAGCCACAAAAGCAAGTGGCTTTGGGAAGGGATCAAGATAGAGGAGCGTAGAAGGACTAATTGCCCTGTAACACAAACCTTAAGGGCTTGACTAGTGGAGAAGAGGACTGGTTCTTAGGCCAGTAAAGATAGAGTCACTACCAGAAGCAACATGATGCAGAAGTAAATAAAGAATACTACAGAGGATGGAGTCCCAGAGTGGTGCAAATTGTTAATGGGCTGACTGTTAACCACAAGGTTGACAGTTCAAGTCCACCCAGAGGTACTTTGGAAGAAAGGTCTAGCGATCCACTTCAAACAGCCATTGAAAACTCTATAGAGCACATTTCTACTCTGATACACATGGGGTTGTCATGAGTCAGAATCGACTCCATGATGACTAACGATGATGACAATGGAAGTCATCATCAAGGAAAGCAAGATCATAGGCTGTAAATACATCCAGAACTAACTTCTCTCATACTAATCCCCGTTCTTTATGTCCCCCTGGGATTGATTTATTTGATCATGACTTCTACTACAAGATTTTTCTAGAATTATCAGAACATCTTGTGTCCTATCATTGCACAAATTACCTTTTGTCATGTAACAAACTACTCCAACACTTAGTGATTTAAAAGAACAGTCATTTACTTAGTTTTCAATCTGTGGATTGGCTCTTTGGTCTGAGCTGATTTGGGCTGCTCTTGATTGGCTTTGTTCATGCATGTGTGATCAGCTGGCTGGTTTGCTAGGGCTGGCTGGTTTTTGATGACCATTGCTAGGACAGCTGGGATGACTGGGGATTATCTCCATATACCTTTCATCTTCCAGCAGGCTAGACTGGGCTTGTTCACATGGTGTTTGCAGAGTTCCAAGAGCAGCACAAGCAGCAGATCAAGGCTCAGTACACTTCCAGTATGTCTTTCAGCATATTTTATTGGCTGGCTCAGCTTTAAGGGATAAAAAAATAAATACATAAAAATTTAAAAAAGGATTTTATTTTTTCATTAGAGGAGCAGCAAAGTCACATTGCAAAGGGGCATAGATATAGGAAGGGAAGTACTTAGGATTATTCTTGCAATCTATCACAGCCAATCAGTGGACTCACATAAAAGAAGTCGGAGGCAGATATCCCATGCCAGAGTGGACTAAATTAGAGTGATGGCACTCAAGACGGGGGCTGGCAATAAACATGTCTAGTATCTTCACTGATAGGCAGCAGATTCCAAGCAGGTCAGAGCTATGACTGCAGCCTAAAATTTCATTCCACTAGATAACATAACATAGTATTTAAAAGCCAAGATTTATATCAACATAGCTTAAAACTCTTTAGAATCAAAAGTACTTAAATATTGCGTAGCAGTTAGTACATCTTTTCTGTAACTTGGGGTGGGATTGGGAGGAGTCAGGAATGAGTAATTTTTCTAATTTTTCTTCCTCTGGTGTAGTTGTGTTAGGGGAAGAAAGGAATCAGCAGCCAGTATAGCTTGGATATGAATCAGAGTGGCAATGCCAACTGCAGTTGTCCTTTTTTAGTGGAGAATTCCAGCTTGGTCAAGAGGGTCTGAATAGAACAAGGGAAAGAAAGAGTATCTATCACTTGGTCTGAATTATAGGTCATGGGAGTCGTGACATATTTTTCATGTGTAAAACCAATAAAAACAAACCCATTGCTGTCGAGTTGATTCCAACTCATGGTAACACCATGTGTTACAAAGTAGAACGGCTCCATAGGGTTTTCTTGGCTGTATTCTTTACAGAAGTAGATTGCCAGGTCTTTCTTCCACTATGCCACTGGGTGAGTTTTAGCTGACAATCTTTAGGGTAGTAATCAAGCATAAATGGTTTGTGACACCCAAAGAATCAATGTCAAGTACTGTATTCGACGTGTGAGATTCAGAGATGTGCTAGCCCCTTTCCTTAATGAGAAAATATCCTTCTACTAAAAGAGATAGACTACAAAACAAATAACAGTAAAACAATAAGCACATGTACAAGATTCCACAGAAGCACAGCAGAATGATCTAGGAGAGGAGTTTACAGTGAGAGTGGGCATTGGCAGGAGTGATGCCTGGGAGGGGGCGTAAGTCACGGAAGACTTCTCAAGATATCACAAAGTACAAACATCTGAACAAGTGCTTGAAGAGTAATATGGTAAAACTTGGAGGGGTGCTCAAAATTGTTAGAAAATTAATTAAGACAATGGGAATGAAATAAACAAATCCCTGAAGCATAGGAAAACATATTTTTGGGGGAGGACCAGAGAAGTGTTTAGAGTGGGGGAAGCATTATTAAGAAAACATTTAGTTTCTGGTTATGGTGATGGAAAATTTGGCAACAGATATTGATGATGGTTGCACAACATGATTAATATAATTAGCCTCTCTGAACTGTACGCATGAAAAATGTTCATTTGGTAAATGCTTAGTTATCTGTATTCTTACAACAATAAAAAAGAGTTGCTAGATTATAAAGCATATGAAAAGAAGTGTAAGATATGAGACTGAAAAAACTATCCATTCCACTCAATAGAACTAGAATATCCATAAGCTTAAGATTTCCATTTTCAGTGACAGAAATCATGGAGTTGGGGAGTGTCATACCCCACCTCCACAGCTGCATAATATTTAATGTTTAATGTTTTACCTCTGCTAACAATGAAACGTTCATTAAAACCAGAAGACTTCAATTGATAGACAAAAAATTGCCTTAGTTGTAAAATTACTTAAACAATTTCATCAAGAAAAATCTAAGTAAATTACATATATATATATATATATATGTAAATCAAACCCATTTCTTTCTAGTCAAATCTGATTCATAACGACCCTATAGGACAGAGTAGAACTTCCCCCTAGGGTTTCCAAGGATTGGCTGTTGGATTCAAACTGCCGAACCTTGGGTTAGTAGCTGAGCTCTTAACCACAGCATCACCAGGGGTCCATATATGTGTATATATATATGTATATATACGTGTGTGTGTGTGTGTGTGTGTGTGTGTGTATGGATAGGTAGACATAGATATATATTTTTGTGTTTATAGATATATAAAATGTATATGTATAAAATGTGTGTGTGTGTGTATATATATATATATATATATAAAAGCTGATATCTTCACCTCGGTTAACAATGAAACTTTCATGAAAACCTGAAGACTTCAGTTGATAGACAAAATATTGCTTTAGTTGTAAAATTACCTAAACAATTTAAGCTAGAAAAATGTAAGTAAATTATATATAGAGAGATAGATAAAGATTTGTGTATATTTATATACATACAATGTATATATATAAAATATGCTTGTGTATATATATATATATATATATACATAGTAGTGTATATATATATACATATATATATATATATATATACATAGTAGTGTGTATATATATATACGGAGCCCTGGTGGCACAGTGGTTAATATACACACACCCAAGAAAGCATTCTTCTATTTTTCCCAAATTCTCTTCTCTGTCTACTAAGAGACTTACTCTTTATAAGCCACAAGAGTATGCTTTCTTTCCCACAAAAGAGGAAAACAGGGAGGCAAATGGATAAGTTTCTAGGGATGGTTTTGCACACAAATGACAGGCATAGGTTTCTAAAGGACGGTTTCCAACCTGTTAATAGTTTTCCACACACAACAGCTGCAATCCATGAAGGAGATAAATATTCATGGCACAAAGCATTTATATGTATCAGATGTATATTCATGAACAAATGGCTTCCCTTGCCTTTAATAGTGTTTGCTGTGCAGTCAGTGAAGAATGGACCAAGCTTCCCCTGGCTGCTACTGCTGAGTATCTACTGCTACATCTTCTGAATGTCAGTTTTGCAGTGGTTACATACAGGATAATAGCCATGAAAAACACAAAAATGTAACCAGAATCACTCCTCATTCTTTCCAGATATTGCATTGCAACATCTTTATGCATTGAAGATTAACGGCAGATTTTATACGGCTGCCAAATTATTTTTCAGGAAAAGCATTATATATCCAAGTCTGTGTAGCCATATGTGCGCTGTAATATCCATGGTTGACCCTTCTCTTTCAAATATGCTTTGTCACACCACTGCCCTCCCAAGGAGCTTTACTAAGAATGCTGGCAGGGGAATTTGCATACGCTGAATAGCTTTCTCAGGTGATCCAGCATCCAGTTGCCATGGCCTCAGTCAGAGTATTCTGTGCAGCACGGAATAAGGAGAATGAAAGTGTAAACTATTCAACGAAAGTCTTTGTTTTTTAGAAAGGCTTGGTGGATGGTACGTGCTTTTGAAATTGGGCATATCGTTTGACAAAAGCGATGTTTGCTCCATTAATTTCTCCAGGAGGGAGGCAAGAATAGAAACAGGTGAGGAAATGTGCCTTGTTGAACAAGAATAAGGAGTCATTATAAGCTTTTGCGGCACCAAACAAAGCCTGCTAAAAATAAAAAAAGAATAAAATGAAATATTTTAAATAGTAAATGCAGGCGAAGGAGCCCTTCAGCTTTGTAGACAAGGCCTCCTAGTTCCCTTCTTGGTCAGCCTCCAGCCTCCTTTAGAATCAAACAAAAATGATTCAGACTCAATCAGAAATGCCAGCCTTCCCCTTTCTCTGTCTTGGCATTTGCTGTTGATCCACCCTAAGAGATGTGCTTTTAAGACCATTGCAATAAACTGAAAATACAGTCTGAGACCATTCTCTCCTTCACACTTTTATAAGGACACTCAATTGTATCTGCAATTTACTTTCCAAAGTCAAATTGCTCCTAATCCTTCTCAGTAGTTTGCATCTCAATCTGTAAATTGTAACCTAGTATAAAGTATGAAAGAGTTTGAGCTCTTGGTGCTAAAATTGCATACAATAATTGATGAGGAAGCATCACCTTGCTAGACATATTGAGGTTCCAGAAACATCATGGATTGCAGTTGTACTTGACTAGGATGAAGCCAAACCTCTCTAGAAATACAATGGTTGTTATCATAGTTTTAGTATTTAAAACAACCACTAATTCTGCCTAGCACTGTATTTTAAAATTTAAATTTTCTATGAAGAAATGTACCAAAATTTCCATAAATACAGAGGTTCTCTAAAGGATGCTGAATCTCTGCAGACCTATAATTAATTCCCTAGCTCCCTCCCATGTCTGATTATACAATTTGGGGCATGTTGCTATAATCTTTCTCTCTTGGCTAGATACTTAGTATATGTGTCAAATTCCTATGTCAAATTTACACTATCCTTACTAATAAAGAGCAGCTGATATTGCAGTTCAATAGCAATCCTCAACTGTCACTTCATCTGAAATAAAAATAATATAAAATGTATAGAAATTGATCTCATCTCATTTATCCATTTATTTGAATTATTTCCTCAGTGCCTATTATGTTCCAATGCTGTGCTACTTGGTAGACACAGTCGCTTTTCTCAGGATGTTTTTAGTCTAATAGAGAAAGCAAATGAAGTAGCTACACATAACTCAATGAGCTAAGTGTTTCAGTGGGAGAAGTATAAGGTGTCATGGAATTCAGAACATTTAAGACACTTGCCAAGGTCCACAAAACAGTGATAAAACCTGGAATTGAACCCAAGCGTGTTACGCTTTTAACCATCATTCTACATATGCTGCCTACGTGAAAATACTGATTTGGCTGTGCCCAAGCTCCTATACGTAGGAGCAGCTGCCTCAAAACAGCCACAGGAAAGTCTCCTCCTTCTTAGGAAGGAGTGGTTAGAATTATGTAACATGGCTGATCTTAGCCCAAAGGAGGCCAAGGTGAGAAGTAGAAAAGAGAATTCTCATGAGTCTTTGAGTCAGGGCTCCATTAGCAAACAGGAAGGGCAGGAAGGTTTTGGCTATAAGCACAGTCTGTTCCTTCTCCCATCAGGTTCCTGAATCTTATTTGGTCTCAAGACCAGTCTCATTGCTCACTGCCTAAATACAAGAGCGGGGATGAGCTCTCTTCCTTCAGCCCACCAACCGATTGGAAAACAGCCACTCACTTTTTTCTGGGGCCACCACTTTAGGGGATGCTGTTGTCTTGGAGAGGGAGGGGTAATGGTACAGATCTAGCCTATCCCCTGGTTCTATAACTGCATTTGCAACATTCCAAATATCACACCAGGGCAAGAACCCTTTGTAAATGCTGGTTCTGGATCAGGAACCCAAAGGTTACAGGGGTTATCAGTTAAGCCCTAGATGGGAAGAGATGAGCACAGAGAGAAAGGAGCAAAAACATTGTGAAATGTGTGGTTAGTGTCTGTACCATGATTAGTTCAGTACTTACCCTAGGGTGTCATGGGTTGGTACTAAACTAAAAGCTGATTGAGAACCAACCCACAAGTACATTCTGAATCCTGAAAATCTGCCTTTTTAAATGACATTTGAAATTTAACCCTCTTGTTATTTGAGAATTTTATAGACCTTTCATTAGGTAGATAGGTGATACATAGATAGATAGATAGATAGATAAGTAGGTAGGTAAATAGATACCCTTGGAGAAATCCAGAGAGAATTTGCAATTGAGAAAGTATAAAGCTACTTGAAATCATTCATACTGGAATATTTGCCAGCTACAGTTCTCAGCAAAATCATCTATATCCATAGATAAATATATAATTTTTCATTCTTGGTCCAGGAGAAGGTGACTATTAAATATCGGGCAATTGCAAAATTATGAAGAACATTGCAGCTTCTATACTGATATCCTGAGTCAATGTTAATTGTTCACATTCTAACAATCACTATCCAAGCACCAGGCATTCTGTGCGAGGTGGACCTTCATGTCTCTCTGCAATGGGAGCAAAGCTTCCACTTGCAGAGAAATTAAAAAAAAAAAAAATTGAGGTGAGGCCAAGATGGTGGAGTAGTCAGACACTTCCTGCGATCCCTCTTCCAACAAAGACCTGAAAAAACAAGCGAATCAATTATATATGACAATCTAGACGTCCTGAACATCAAAGACAAGGTTGATGAGTCGGACTGAGTGGCAGGGGGATGGAGAGACAGTTCAGAAGCAGCAAGGATTTGCCAGAACTGATCTGGCTGGCACCTGCAGGCTGGATACACTGGTGCGTGTGGGCTGAGGCAAACAGTAGTGCTCGGGGTTCATTTTCCACACCAATAGAAACCAAGTGGCTAAGAGTCTGCAGAAGCCTGCAGAACCAGAGGAAAGAGGTGCTGGATCTGCAAAAGTTAAGTGCAAGTGTCTAACCTACCGAGCAGGATCAAAAAAACCCTTCCCCCTCTGGGAAACACCTCTCTCCCATTCAGCTGCCCCCTCCCCACTCTGCTCTGGTCCTAGTCCAGCTTCAGCAATTGCCATGCCCCCTGGGCTGGAAGTGGAACCCGTCCTGTGCCCTGAGCCATTCTCCCAACTTTAGAGAGGGAACAAATTAACAAATAACAAACAGGAAAAAATAATCTGCCAGCTCTTCTAAGCTGGGACCTCAAGGCAGGCACAACCTCTCTGCTGAGGCACAGGCATGAGGAGTCCATGGACTCTGAATGCATTTCACTCCTGCCCAAACCACTGTGGGCCAATTTCAACAGTGTAGGCCCTCATTAGCACAGTACAACAGGGTATATACCTGAAGCCTATTTTCAACTGCAACAGCTAACAGGGAGTGGCAGACTCATGATATTTGACACTGTCCTGCCCGTTAAGCAGGGTCCTCACCTACCCATATCAGGGACCTGAGGACTGATGACTCCACCCCTTCCACCTAGCCACCTATAACAGGGGTCCAAGAATAAGTGGTTCCTCCCAGTCTTTACAGCCAACAGTATTGGGTGATCAAAATCTGGCTACAAACCTCATCCACCTACACATTCTAGGGAACAGGAACATGCCTTCCACCCAGGCACTCAGGGGCAGCCATCAGCCCCTTATTTGCAGGGCACATAGTGCCCTACTGCAGCCAGATACCTTGCCTGCTCCAATCACCCCAACATAGCCCTGCACATCTAGGATTGTAGGTAAGAGTCTGCACCACACACTTGGTGACCGAAGACTTGGACACCTGAGCTAAATCCACATTTGAAAAGTAAATAGACTCCTGGGTTCACATACCTAGTAGCAGCTCTAACCACCTGGTGACAGGACATTAGAGCTTCAAAGATGTCAATAATCAAAGTAGCTCACATGACCAGCCTATTTGGCAATATCAAAACAAGAATCTAGGGCACAGTAAGCAACAAAAAAAAAAAAAAAAAAAAAATACCAAGCAAACAACATTCAAAAAAGAGCAGGAGTGGCAATACTAATCTCTGACAAAATAGACTTTAAAGTAAAATCCACCATAAAGGATAAGGAAGGATACTATATAATGATTAAAGGAGCAATACACCAGGAGGACATAACCATAATAAATATTTACACACCAAATGACATGGCTCCAAAATACACAAAACGAACTCTAACATCATTGAAAAGAGAAATAGACAGCCCCACAATAATAGTAGGAGACTTCAACATACCACTTTCGGTGAAGGACAAGAACATCTGGAAAGAAGCTCAACAAAGACACAGAAGATCTAAATTCCACAATCAAACAACTTGATCTCATAGACATATATAGAACACTCCATGCAACAGCAGTCAAGTATACTT
Source organism: Dugong dugon (assembly GCA_030035585.1). Classification (NCBI taxonomy): domain Eukaryota; kingdom Metazoa; phylum Chordata; class Mammalia; order Sirenia; family Dugongidae; genus Dugong; species Dugong dugon. Next base: position 53,315,310 of record CM057465.1, read on the forward strand.
TTTTTTCCAGTGAACATGGAACATTCTCCAGAATAGACCACTTATTAGGCCACAAAGCAAGCCTTCACAGAATCCAAAGCTTCAAAATATTACAAAGCGTCTTTTCTGACCATAAAGCCATAAAAGTAGAAATCAATAACAGAAAAAGCAAGGAAAAAAAAAATCACATACATGGAAACTGAACAACACCTTGCTCAAAAACTACTGGGTTATAGAAGAAGTCAAGGGCAGAATAAAGAAATTCACAGAATCAAATGAGAATGAAAACACATCCTACCAGAACCTTTGGGACACAGCAAAAGCAGTGCTTAGAGATCAATTTATAGCAATAAACGCACACATCCAAAGAGAAGAAGGGGCCAAAATCAAAACATTAACCATACAACTCAATCAAATAGAAAGAGAGCAGCAAAGAAGCCCTCAGGTGCCAGAAGACAGGAAATAATAGAAATTAGAGCAGAAATAAATGAAATAGAGAACAGAAAAACAATTGAAAGAGTTAATGAGACCAGAAGCTGGTTCTTTGAAAAGATAAACAAAATCAATAAACCATTGGCCAGACTGACAAAATAAAAACAGAAGAGGAAGCAAATAACCCGAATAAGAAATGAAAGGGGCAATATCACCGAGACTCAACTGAAATTAAAAGAATCATAACAGAATACTATGAAAAATTGTACTCTAACAAATTCGAAAACCTAGAGTAAATGGACAAATTTCTAGAAAAACACTACCTAACAAAACTTACACAAACAAAGGTAGAAAAAACTAAATAAACCTATAAGAAAAAAAGAGATTGAAGAAGTAATTAAGAAACTCACAACAAATAAAGCCCTGGCCTGGATGGTTTCACTGGAGAATTCTACCAAGCTTTCACAGAAGAGTTAACACCACTACGACTGAAGGTATTTCAGAGTATATGATGGAATACTCCCAAACTTCTTCTATGAAGCCAACATAACCCAGATACCAAAACCAGGTAAAGACACCACAGTAAAAGAAAATGACACCAATATCCCTCATGAACATAGATGCAAAAATCCTCAACAAAATTCTAGCCAATAGAATTCAGCAACATATCAAAAAAATATGACCAAGTGGGATTTATACCAGGTATGCAGGGATCCTTCAACATTAGAAAAACAATCAATGTAATCCATCACATAAATAAAGAAAAAACAAGAACCACATGATCTTATCAATTGATACAGAAAAGGCTTTGGACAAAGTCCAACAAACATTCATGATAAAAACTCTCAGCAAAATAGAAATAGAAGGGAAATTCCTCAACATAATAAAGGACGTTTATACAAGGCCAACAGCTGATATCATTCTAAATGGAGACAGTCTGAAAGCATTCCCTTGAGAACAGGAACCAGACAAAGATGCTGTTTATCACCACTCTTATTCAACATTGTGCTGGAGGTCCTAGCCAGAGCAATAAGGCAAGAAAAAGAAATAAAGCATATCCAAATTAGTAAGGAAGAAGTAAAAGTATCCCTATTTGCAGATGATTTGATCTTATACACAGAAAACCTCAAAGAATCTACAAGAAAACTACTGGAACTAATAGATTTCAGTAATGTATCAGGACAAAAGACAAACATACAAAAATCAATTGGATTCCTCTACACCAACTAAGAGAAATTCAAAGAGGAAATCACCAAATCAATACCATTTACAATAGCCCCCAAAAAGATAAAATACTTAGGAATAAATCTAATCAAAGATGTAAAAGACCTATACAAAGAAAACTACAAGACGCTACTGCAAGAAACCAAAAGAGAGCTACATAAGTGGAAAAACATACCTTGCTCATGGATAGGAAGACTCAACATTGTGAAAATGTCATTTCCACCCAAAATGATCTACAGATACAATGGAATCAAATTTCAACAACATTTTTTAATGAGATGGAGAAACAAAGCTCCAACTTCATACAGAAAGGGAAGAGATCCCGGAGAAGTAAAGCATTACTGAAGAAGAACAAAGTGGGAGGCCTCACACTACCTGATTTTAGAACCTAATACACTGCCACAGTAGTCAAAACAGCCTGTTAATGGTACAACAACAGCTACATAGACCGATGGAACAGAATTGAGAATCTGGGTGTAAATTCATCCACCTATGAGCTGTCAATATTTGACAAAAGCCCAAAGGCCCAAACTCCATTAAATGGGAAAAAGATAGACTCTTTAACAAATGGTGCTGGCATAACTGGTTATCCATCTGCAAACAAAATGAAACAAGACCCGTACCTCACACCATGCACAAAAACTAACTCAAAATGGATCAAAGACCTAAATATCAAATTGAAAATCATAAAGATCATGGGGGAAAAAAAGGAACAATGCTAGGAACCCTGATACATGGCATAAACAGAATACAAACCATAAATAACAATGCACAAACACCTGAAGAGAAACTAGATGACTGGGAGCTCCTAAAAATCAAACACTTATGCTCATCAAAAGACTTCACCAAAAGAATAAAGAGACAACCTACAGACTGGGAAAACATTTTTGGCTATGACATATCTGATCAGAGTCTAATCTCTAAAATCTACAAGATATGGTAAAATCTCAACAAAACAAAGACAAATAACCCAATTAAAAAATGGGCAAAGGATATGCACAGGCACTTCACCAAAGAAGACATTCAGGAGGCTAAGAGACACATGAGGAAATGTTCACGATCATTAGCCATTAAAGAAATGCAAATCAAAACTGTAATGAGATACCGTCTCACCCCAACAAGGCTAGCACTAATCCAAAAAACACAAAATAATAAGTGTTGAAGAGGTTGTGGAGAGACTGGAACACTTATACACTGCTGGTGGGGATGTAAAATGGTACAACCACTTTGGAAATCGATTTGGCACTTCCTTAAAAAGCTAGAAATAGAAGTACCATACAATCCAGCAATCCCACTCCTTGGAATATATCCTAGAGAAATGAGCTGTCACATGAATAGATATATGGACACCTATGTTCATTTCAGCATTGTTCACAATAGCAAAAAGATGGAAACAAGCTAGGCACCCATCAACAGACGAATGGATAAACAAATTATGGCACATACACACTATGGAATACTATGCAACAATAAAGAACAATGATGAATCTGCAAAACATCTCACAAAATGGATGAATCTGGAAGGCAATATGCTGAATGAAATAAGTCAGTCACAAAAGGACAAATATTGTATGAAGCTGCTATTATCAGAACTCAAGAAAAAGTTTAAATACAGAAGAAAACGTTCTTTAATGGTTATGAGGGTGGGGAGGGAGGGAGAGGGGAATTCACTAACTAGATAGCAGTCAAGAATTATCTTAGGTGAAGGGAGGGACAACACACAATACAGGGGAAATCAGCACAATTGGACTAAACCAAAGCTGAGAAGTTTCCTGAACACAACCAAACACTTTTAGGGACAGTGTTGCATGGGTGGGAGTCTGGGGACCATGGTTTTGGGGGACTTCTAGGTCAATTGGCATAACAAAGTTTATTAAGAAAATTTTCTGCATCCCACTTTGGTGAGTGGTGTCTGGGGTCTTAAAAGCTCGCAAGCGGGCATCTAAGATACATCAATTGGTCCCAACCCACCTGGAGCAAAGGAGAATGAAGAATACCAAAGACACAGGAAAATATTAGCCTAAGAGACAAAAGGGCCACATAATCCAGAGACTCCATTAGCCTGAGACCAGAACTAGATGGTGTCCAGCTACCATCAATGACCACCCTCACAGGGAACACAACAGAAAGTCCCTGATGGAGCAGGAGAAAAGCCTGGTACAGAACTCAAATTCATATAAAAATACCAGACTTAATGGTCTGACTGAGACCGAGGGAACCCTCAAGAATGTGGCCTCCAGCTTCTCTGTTAACCTAGAACTAAAACCATTCCCGAGGCCAACTCTTCAGACAAAGATTAGACTGGACTATAAAACATAAAATAATAGTCATGAAGAGTGTGCTTCTTAGTTCAAGTAGGTACACAATACTAAATGGGCAGCTCCTGGCCGGAGGCAGGATGAGAAGGTAGAAGGGGACAGGAGCTGGTTGAATGGACATGGGAAATCCGGGGTGGAAAGGTGGAGTGGCTGTCATATTACAGGGATTGCAACTAGTGTTACATAACAATACGTGTATAAATTTTTGTATGAGAAATTAACTTGAGCTGTAAACTTTCACCTAATACATAATAAAAAATAATTCAAATGCAAATCCTCATGGGGGTATAAGTTACCTGACTGTGGTATATTTGCACACCCATTTGAAATGACCAGTGGAATTACTTACAGCTACCATTTTGAGCTCAAGATTCCTTTATGTTAAAAATTCGTCTCGACAGGAACTATCTGCCCTTGATCACCAAGGCTCAAGCCTAATCTATTTCTCACTGAAACACACCTCTATCCTCCAGGTTTGCTGTGGGCAGAGTGATTTGCAATGTGGTTTTTGCTTCACTGAAGATAGTGACTCAGGAGAGATGGGAAAACTGTCCTACGTAGATTCCAGCTGACTTTTGTATTTTTCCCAACCCACAGAATCTAAAAGCAAAAATGTCTATAAACCTTTTCTCATATTTCAAAACTCCATGAAAGTATACCCTAACAAACAAACAAAGCCAAACACAACAACAAAAGTATATTTTAGAGGAATTAATTAAACACGATGCTGCAGTTGTTCCCCAATCTGGGGCAGGAAGGCATTACCAGCTAGGGACAAGCATGCGCCTTTGGGAACAAAAGGTTTTCCAACAAAAGCTGGCAGCAGGTGTTTGCCCACAATGGATGTGACCATGACCTTTTAAAATTAGTGGTTACAAAGGCCTGAGGGAGGTGTTGTCAATCTCCACATCTGATCTGCCACTCACCATTTTGAAAATTCCATTATTAGGAAGAGACAGTAAGCCAGCAATTCTTCACATAGATTTGTGTCCTAGTTGGAAGACCAACTGGGGCAGATAAATGAGCTCAATCCTGTAAGCTCTGTATATAAGCTCATCTTCCTTTGGTCTGTTCTCTAATGGGAACTTAGATGCCCAGCACTGGAGGCAGCAAGCAGCAGGTGTCAGGACAAGGGTGTGCATACAGAAATATTGACACAGAAAAAAAAAACAAAAAAAAAACTTTGTTTAATATACACATTGAGGTTTTTGTATACTCAAGGTGAAGCAAAATAAAACCTGTTAACTATTCCACGTTATAGCCCTCTAAGAAATACAGAAGAATTTCCACTACATTCGTACATTATATAGAATCCACAAAATATATGAATCCAAGGGGACTACTATTTCAGATCCAGCACCCCTTCCGTGGCCTTCTATTCTTAGGTCGTTCCTTTATGTCTCATTGAGGTTTCAGCATCAGCAAACTCTATTTTCATTTATATAAACTCACACTTTACAACAGGATGTTACAGCAATCTCAAACGTTCCATTCACCCTTACGTGAAATAGATTTATTCTGCTTCAGTGATTCCTGTCAGAAAAGAAGCTAATACATTTGTTTTTGGTTTCTGCTTGGATTTTTTTTTTTTCTCCCCTTCATGAAGCAGGGGCCACTTTGAAGTGAACATAGTTAAGTTATTCCCCCAATATATAAATTACACTTTCTTAGTCCTTTTTTTGACAAGGAGCCCTGGTGGTGCAATGGTTAAGATCTTGGCTGCTAACCAAAATGCTGGCAGGTTCAAACCCACCCAGAGGCTCCACAAAAGAAAGACCACGCAATCTGCTTCTGTAAAGATTACAGCCTATGAAACCCTATGGAGCTGCTCTACTCTGTCAAATGGAATTGTTATGAGTAGAAACCAACACGACAGCACCCAATAACAACAACCACCAGTCCTTTTTGAAAGCCCAAGAAGGGAAGGTGGTTGGCATGTATGTACCAGATCTTTTACTTCCCGAGACTTTTTCACATTATTTTATTCATCCCTCACTAAATCCCATGAGAAAAGTCACATCATTAGTCCCATTATAATGATGCAGAGATGAAAGCACAGTGAAACCAAGTAATGTTACCGTCTAGAAAATGTTGGACCTGGGGTTTAAACCCTCTCTGCCCTGAAGCCAACGTTCCTTTCACAATACTACACACTCTTCTTGTATTATAACACGGGTATTCATTTCTGCTTCTCTCATTTCGCCAGTATACCACATCAGATACAGAGTCAACTGGACAATGGAAATACTATTTTAAAATGAGGAAGAGAGCAAGAGCAGTGACCCCAAGATTAAAAAAAAAAAAAAATCAGAACTGGGAAATCTTGCAAAACAAGAATGAGAATGGTAAAAGGAGGGAAAGGAAAAAGGTTTACGCTCTGAGAACTGGGGGATGGTTCCAATCTACTTTGAAATGAAGGTCAATGAGAACTAATACTATTTCTTTTCGGCTTTCTTATAATTTCCCCTCTGGTTGTCTTTTTTGTTATCCTAGTCCTGTAGCCACTGGAAGGAAAAAAAAAATCTTTTCAAAGATTGAAGAATTTTGCTTGTGTCACTGCTGAGCTGAGAAGCAATTGGAAATTGATTAGAGGCATAGTGGGTCTGGCACCTGGAGGAAGCATCCCAATGGAATAGCAAGAAGTAGCAATGGAAAGGGGCAAATTTAGTGACCCCTGAGACTTTTGGATAAGAAGAAAAGGGTGACTTTATTTCTCCTCAATAATGTAATAAGAGCTGATGTTTTTTTGAGTGCTTTCCATGTTCCTAAAACTATTTTAGGCATATGGTGTCTGTTAATTCATTTAATCCTCACAAAACCCTATGAGATGTGTATTATTATAGCCCCATCTTATAGAGGGAGAAACTGAGGCCCAGAGAAGTAATTTGTCCACAGTTATACAAGCCATTCTTTTACTTTTTTACCCTTCACTGTTCTACTTTTTAAACAACTTCTTGGAAAGAAGACCTGGATTTACTTATCTCCCACTTACTCCTTAACCCAGTAAAATTTGGTTTAGATCCTCTCCACCCATGCCAACAATACACACAAACATACTATTCAAAAGCATCACCAATGATCTTGTAACTTCCTATTTCAGTGACATACTTTTACTCCTCATTCTACTTCTCTCCTCTGAACCATTCATACTGTTGACTCTCCTTTCCTTTTGAACAAACAGGTATGTCCTAGCTGGCTCTGCTCCTATTTGGTAGCTACTTACCCTCAATTATCTTAGGAGTTTCAGCCATTTATTCACTTTTGGACACCTCCAGGCTCTGTCCTTCACCTGCTTCTCTTCTAGTTCTAGAAAACAAGTCACAATGACATACAGGAAGTGTGGGTAGGAGGACATCAGAAGCACCTGGGAGACTTTTCAAAACTATTAATGTCCTCTCCCAAGATCTTGGTTGTTCCGATACACCCCTACACCTTGTTGAAGGGTGGAGGCAAAGAGACCTATGTTATCTCCTTTTTAATGTCCAAAGAATCCAATCAAATAGATACGTGAGAAGGAAGAGTTCATTCTGTCCTTTTTTTCAAAGAACTATAGGGTCGCTATGAATTGGACTTGACTGAGCAGCATCGGGTTTATACCTCTTACTCCCACCTCCAGAACAGATATTCCCAAGAATCAGTTTTGGCTGTCTTTTGCCTGAGGCTTTATCTTTTAAATGGCATGTATTGAAAATAATAAAAAGGAACTAGAGGTTAGGGAAGAGAAAAGAGGGAAGTATATCAAATAGTTTTTTTTTTTTTTTTTTTTTTCAGAGAAACATTGGGAAAGAGACATAAAGGAAGCTGAGGCCTTGGAACCCATTTCCACTTCTGTCGTGGGGGAAATGGTAAGAGCAGTCTGGGATGTTTTAGTGTACGGTGACAAAAAGTCACCAAGGGCAGAGATGTACTAGGCAATGCTGTATTTTGAGGTGAGAAAGGAGTGTTTGGGATATGGTCTCTGCATGTACAAAGATTCCCTCCTTTAATCCTTCTAGTTAAAAATAACAATAAATAACCTATTTTACTTTTTGTGTATTAATAAGTATACTATTTGCTTGATCAAACAGTCTTAATGAATGCTAAAATTACTATTTGTTGGGCAAGACACTTTGCTAAGAAGTTGATATATATTATTTAATTTCATCTTCACTACAACTCCATGAAGAAGACACTAGAATTATATTCCTTTGCAAAGAAGCCAAGAAATATTGCTGGCAAAAGTGGGAAACTGTGTCGGTCTGATACTAAAACTGATGGCCTTAAGCAATGTTATTCCACACACATCTAATGTGATTACCCAACATTATTTGTTATCAGGGAAATTCAAATTTGAAACACTGCTATCCATTTATCAGAATGAGTGAAATTAAGACTGGCACCCCCAAGAGTTTGCAAGAATACAGGGTAACTGTAACTTTCAAACACTGCTGGGGGAAGTGTCAAATGCTGTAAACACTTTTGAAGAACGTTGGGCAGTTTCTAATAAATTTACACATACCTACCCTTCAATTTAGCAATCCCACTCCTATATATTTACCTGAGAGAAATAAATATATGTCCACATAAAAATGTCTATAATGAATGTTCATGGCAGCTTTGTTCACACTAGTCAAAAACTTGAAACAGTTCAAGTGTCAGGAGAACAGATAAAGAAATTGTGATATATGCTTTCAGTGAAATATAACATAGCAGTAAAAAGGAACAAGCTACTAACACACTCAAAGAAATAAATGGATCTTACAGATACTATGCTGCAAAAAGAAGCCAGATACCAACAGAGTATATGCTGTGTGGTTCCATTTATACGAACTTCTGAAACAGGCAAAGCTAATATATAAAAAACAAAAAAAACCAAACCTGTTGCCATTGAGTCAATTCAGACTCTTTGCAACCCTATAGGACAGAGTAGAACTAATCTATGGGTAAAGAAAATGGGAACAGTGTTTGCCTCAGAGCAGCATGGGAGGGGGGTGACTGGGAAGGAGCATGGGGGATCTTTCTGAGGTTACAAAATATATTTTAAATTTTAATAGGGGTAAGGGTTGCATAGGTTTTATCTATTTTGTCAAAATTGTACAATCAAGATTGGGGCATTTCAATATACATAAACCTTACCTTAAAAAAAAACTATATAAAGAAATAATATAGTGGGGGACAGGAAGAAGAGAGGGGTCTAGACGAAACAAGAATGGCAGAATGTTGATAACTGTTGAAGCTGGATGAAGGGGCACATGGGGGGAGATGGCATTCTGTTTATTTTGTGCCTGTTAGGAATTTTCATAATAAAAATTGTCAGAAAGTAATTAACAAATTCTTAGTAATCTGTTAGAAAATTAAGATACAAATAAACAGTTGGTTTGAAGCCAGGTTACTGACCAACAAGACCTAATAAAGCAAGGCTGATCATGTTTCTTCTCTTCTGGAAGACCTTGACTACTTTTCCACATCCCACCCTACAGAATACAATGTGAGTTTCCCATACAGTTCACAAGATCCTTTATAGAAAAGATGTAAGCATACACACACACACACACACACACACACACACACACACTCAAAGTAGTATACAGAGTTCTTTGAAATATGTTATTCTATTATCTCCTTAGAACATCTCTATGAAGGTTACCCCCATTTGAGAGGTAAAACAATTGATATCAATGAAGCGATTAAAAAGTGAATGGATTATAAGTGGTAGAGCCTGGAAAAGATTCACATTTTTCACTCCTCTTTCAGTTTTTTCTCTGCCATTTATTCTACTCCTTCTGTGGGAGGCAGAATTCTAAGATGATCCCCAGGTTCCACCTTCTGGTGTACATGCCCGGAATAATTCCCTCCCCTAAAGTACAGGCAAGCCCAGTGAATATGATGTGGTATCACAGGTTACTAATCAGTCGACCCTGAGTTAATCAAAAGGGACATTATCCTGGGTGGATCTAGCCTAATCAGGTGATCCTTTTAAACCCCACTGCTGTTAAGTCAATTCCAACTCACAGTGACTCCGTAGGATGGAGTAGAACTGCCCCATGGGGTTTCCAAGGCTGTAAATCTTTATGGAAGCAGACTGCCACATCTTTCTCCCATGGAGCAGCTGGTGAGTTTGGATGGCTGACCTTTGTGTTAGCAGCCAAGTGCTTTAACCACTGTGTCACCAGGGCTCCCAATCCTTTCAAAAGAAGGTGTATTTTCAAAAACATGCTCTCCTGCTGGCTTCAGAGATGAAGCAAACTACTTTTTTGTGAGGATGCCTATGAGGGAGTCATATGGCAAGAACCTGAGGGTGACTTCTAAGAGTTGTGGGTGGACTCCAGCTGACAGCTAGCAAGAAAAATTTACCTCAGTCAAAGAGCTTCAAAGAACTGAATTCTGCCAATAACCACATGAGCTTGAAGGAGATCTTTGAGGCTCATATGAGATCATGGCCTCTGTCTCAGTCTGGTGCCACCGTTAGCAGAGAATCTAGCTATCCTATACCCAGACTCCTGACCCACAGAAACCTTAAGATAATAAATAGGTGTTGTTGTAAGCCATCCAGTTTGTGGTAATTTGGTATACAGCAATAGAAATCTAATACCCCTTCCTTTTTTCTTTCTTTTCCTATTCTTTTAGTGTTCCAGTCACTCTGAACTTTTCTTCATTGCCTAATGACATCCATGACTGTGGTTTTGCAAGACCTGTTCTCTTTGCCTGGAATGCCTTTTTCATCTTCTCTGCCTATCTAATACCCACCCATGAGAACCCAGATCAACTCTCCCTCTCCTGGTAGCATTGGCTGATTGCGCGAGGCAGAGTTCTTTCCTCCCTGCCCTGTACTTCCACCACTTCCTGCTCAAGCTCTCTGTCTTTCTCTCTCTCTCTCTCATTAGAAGAGGACTGCCTTGAGAGCAGGAACTTATACTATTCGTGTTTATGTCACTTAGAACTAGCAGAGCACTTACAACATAGTAGCCACTCAGTAAATGCATTGTCTTTCATTTGAATGTTTTTGAAGTTTATTCAATTTAGCAAATATTTATTTTCGGGGCCTCTCATAGCTTCCATGGAAGAGAAAAAGCTTAGTAAGTCCTGTGTCTTACCTCTACTCTTATAGGAGGAATAAGATTCACACACAGTGTGAGAGGCAGAAGATGACATGTGTCACAAAAGAAACTGAATCCAGTTCTGTGAGGGTCTCAGAGAGGGGAAGATCATGGTCTGCAGGATGGAGGAAAGCCTACATTGGTAGGGTCCAATGCCTTCCAGAATGCCTTCCAGACTCATCTGAGTATTTTAGGAAGTAACACTTTTTCATCATTATCAAGGAGGTTGGAACAAGGAAGGACAAAAAAATGGCTGCTCTTATCTTTCAGGTAGCTGGATGGTGAGTACACCTCTCTCAGCAATTCATTGTTCTTTGTGAGCACATTGGAGCATAACAGCTGTGAAAACCGTTAGAGGAAAAGGCAGGTCACAGAGAGGGAAAGGGCTATTGAGCATTGTCGGCTTCCCTTTGAGATCCTGAAGACAACAGGACCATGAGAGACTTGGTGACACAAAGTCTTGTTTGATGTAGTTTGTGGTGCTTCTCACAGGAGTGGGTTCAGCTGCTCTTGGTGAGAAACCTGAGGAAAGCGTCCCTGCAGCTGCTGATGTCAAAGTGTGCATCATGCGGCTGCTTGCGCTGTGAGTCAGGCACCCACATCCTGTTGCCTTATGCTCATCAGTTCTCCCTTTAAGTGGAATCAAAGAGGATATGCTTTATTTTTTTATTGTCAAACAGATGTCTGTTATTTTTTAGCAGAAAGTAGATGCACGTATGAGTTCTGCAGAAGTCCACCAAATGTGGGCCAGGCTTAGTTCGCCCATAATGCCCTAAAGCCTGTGCCACAGACTGAACAGAGATTCAACACACTCAATCATTTGGTATCAATTAAGCACTCTCTTCTTTAATTTTCACCTGTTATTTTACACCATTCAAATAAGCCTGCAGAGAATTCTACATAGCACCTGTGATATTAAAGTCTACTTATACTTTAAATTAGTAGGATATTTTGATCCAGTTATGTCTCTGAGTTTGCAAAATGTTGTGGATATAAAGTCATAATTATGTTGAACTCAGTTCCACCTCTTTGAATCTTATCCACTTAGTTAAGTAGGCTAAAATAATAACCAGATCATTAAATCGATATAGGTACTCATGTAGAGCTCTTTATTTTGATCAAACATTTTTAGTTCTGGAGGGGTGTGAAGAAAAGAAAAGGGGATCAAGATTTAATGGAAACAAACCAAGACAGAGGGAAAATTTACTCTATTTTTCCTGGTTTGGACCATACCTTCAGCCTATACTGTTTTGGATCATTTATCATCTAAAGTCAATAGAACCCTAGTTGCCTGGAGTAAGGACCACAGAGAAAAACTTCCCTTGGCAGCCACCTCACTTGGGACTTTCCAACACTCTCCTCAGTCTCTAATACACTCATTGTGGTGACGATGACACATGTCTTGGGAAAATGTCTCCATACTCAGAAGTAGAACAACTCCAATGTCCTTGATTCTATTCTAGGTTTATACTAAATTTATCTGACCACCACAGTCTGACGTCTTTAAACCTGTCCTAATTTTTTTCAGACGTTAGCTTGACCCATCATACAAAGAATGAAGAAAGCGATCATATTGCCTACTAGAACTGGAGCTAGATATTGGAAGTACTGCGTTTTACCCCATAAATTTCTAAACCCTGTAGTTTCCATTTAAGTTGGTCAATGTTTATGAGGTTTCCATCGATTTGCTCATTAAATGTGATATGAAACATAGCTTGCAAAAATAAGCCATGACTTGAGAGTTATAAAGAAACTCTTATAAAACTTTTTACATTTTGTTCCTGTTCACTGACTGCTTTTAACTTTTATCAGTGGGTTTTTTTAATGAACCATGGGGCTGGCAAAACTAAATTCCAGAAGTCTGAAAGGTATTTGATGATGGGAAGCAGAAAAAAATATAAGATATATTATTAAAAGCAGACAACCTTTAACTCTGACAAGTTAATATCTAGAAACAAAGGCCTACATACATTCATACACTATATATTTACATCCATTTTGGAAGTATGTGTATCAACCGATAAATGAAGAATCATTGACTGCTCCAATGATGGTGCTTGTTCACTCGCCAAGAGTTCAGGTTTGGAAGCACTCTTAGTTTCATCTATATAGCTGAGTTGGTAATCATTGTGATAAAATGGCATTGGATAGTTATTGCACTAAATCAGGTTAACTATTCATTCAACTGTTAAAGAACAGAATTAAAAGTAGCATAAAATATTAGAAGTAGATCACCTAAGATTACTCTACTAGGTGAGATTTAATTGCTGTGTTAGGTTCCAACTCATAGCAACCCCACACACAACAGAACAAAATGTTGCCCTCTCCTATGCTATCCTCATAATCGTTACCATGTTTGAACTAGAGACAGATTACCCAGTAAGTAAGGTAAGCACGTGCTTAGGGCATCAACAGGGGCACCTGTTGTCCAAAGCAAAGACCCATAGATGCCAAGCAGACAGGACACAAGGAAAAGTAAGTGCTTCAGTGGAAGGGAACTGGCAGGACACTAAATGAGTGAGAATGAGCTGGCCAGAAATAAAGTTTAGGCAGGGTCATAAGGATGGCCGTGCATAAGGTTATTTAAGTTATGAGGCCCCTACTACTTCAACACTTTTGTTGACATTTGTCTCCTACAGTCCCCTCCTGTGTAAGTAAAACCCCTTACCTTTATGAGTCTCTTGGGAGTATACTATTTTTCCTAATAAACAAGCGGTGGAGGTGGGTTGTCAAGTCTAACTCTTGTTATAATTTTTTATAGTGGGAGATCAACAGAATTTTACACTGACTGTTGAAACTACTAAGTTTACTGACTCATTTTCTTTGTTGTAGAATATGTGGAATATTCTTTTTGTAGAAAATGTGGTATATGGGGAAAATCTTCATACTCCACATCCACCAAAAATTTTATAATCCAGTTCATCTCATTCCTCTAAAATGCCATATGTCACGTTTGCATTCAATCACTAATATAGTCACATTTAAAAAGAAGGTACATCATGGATAGCTAACACACACACATATATATAAACATATATATATGTACACATGTATATATAAAACTCATATCCTGTTCAAATGCATGAATAAACAGAGGGACGCCACAGATTATCAGTGTCTGGCCCTGGTTTGAGCCCATCGTTGCAGCCATTGTGTCGATCCATTTCATTGAGGGTCCTCCTCTTTTTCACTCACCCTTTATCAAGCATGATATCCTTCTCCAGGGATTGGTTCCCCCTGACAACATGTCCAAAGTGAGATGAAGTCTCCCCATGCTCACTTCTAAGGAACTTCCTGGCTGTACTTCTTCCAAGACAGATTTCTTCGTTCTACATTCTTCTTCAGTCCGTGGTATATTCAGTATTCTCTGTCAACACCATAATTCAAAGGCATCAATTCTTTGATCTTCCTTATTCATTATCCAGCTTTCGTATGCATATGAAGTGAAAGAAAACACAATGACTTGGGTCAGGTGCACTTTGGTCCTCAAGGTGACGTCTTTAATTTTCAACACTTTAAAGAGGTCTTTTGCAGTAGGTTTGCCCAATGCAATGCATCATTTAATTTCTTGACTGCTGCTTCCATGGGCATTGATTGCGAATCCAAGTAAAATGAAATCCTTGACAACTTCAATCTTTTCTCTGCTTATCATGATGTTGCTTATTGAGCCAGTTGTGAGGATTTTTGTTTTCTTTACGTTGAGGGGTAATCCGTACTGAAGGCTGTGGTCTTTGATCTTCATCAGTAAGCACTTCAAATCCTCTTCACTTTCAGCAGCAAGGTTGTGTCATCTGCATAACGTAGGTGCCATGCTCTTCTTCATATAATCCAGCTTCTCAGATTATTTGCTCAGCATACAGACAATAAGTATGGTGAAAGGATACAACCCTGGTGCACATCTTTCCTAATTTTAAACCACACAATATCCCCTGGTTCTCTTCCAATGACTGTCTCTTGGTATACGTACAGATTTCACATAAGCACAATTACATGTTCTGGAATTCCCATTCTCTGCAATGTTATCCATAATTTGTTGTGATCCACGCAGTCGAATGCCTTTGCATAGTCAATAAAACACAGGTAAACATCTTTCTCGTAGTCTCTGCTTTCAGCCATGATCCATCTGACATCAGCAATGAAATCCTTTGTTCCATGTCCTCTTCTGAATCTGGCTTGAATTTCTGACAGTTCCTTGTCAACGTTTGCTGCAACCATTTTTGAACTATCTTCAGCATAATTTTGCTTGCACGAGCTATTAATGACATTCTTCAATATCATTTCTAGACTAGTAGAAATGTCTAATAATAGTAGTTTAGCTTATAGTTACTGACCACTTAGCACATGCCAAGGGATCTTTCAATATATATAATAATACATATATTTCTTCCCTTACAGGAGTGTTATGAAAATTAAATTATATATTTTGTATATACTCATATATATAAAATACATATGCTATATAATATATAGTAAATATGTATAATTTAATTCTCATTATTAATTCTCTTTGTAATTATGAGGATTAAATTTCTTTCACATCTTTTATTTCCTTTGTGTCAAATATCTCACTATGCAATGCTAGTTTCACTAAAGTTATTGGGTCTTCATGCCTCAAATACATATAGTATATTATTAAACATTACATATATTTATATGTGTAATAAATACATACAATTTAATTCTGATAACAATGCTATATTGTTGTTATGAGAATGTTTTTCTTTTTGTATATAGTTTTGACACTTTTTAATATTTATCTGCCACCACAGATACAATGAGAAATAATAAGGAAATTAATGAAACAATGCTTTTAAGATTTTTCCTGACAAGTTTCAGAAGAACTCCTAAATCTAAATACTTATCTGTGATGAACTATTGAACTCTTGGAGAGTCTGAACTGATTGAACCTTAGATATTATGAACAACAGCTACAGTAATGCAACAGATGATGATTTTAAAGGAAGTCATAGTTGGCAATAAACATCAGTTTTCAACCCAAATAACCTATCTTATACGTTAGTCAATTCATTTTGGTAATTTCTAATTCCACAACTAGATCAATAAAGCATAACTTTCAAAAAATTAGAGAAATAAAAATTGATTTCATTAAAAAAATTTAAAGTATGGGCAATTTGACTAATTATTGTTGTTGTTAGGTGCCCTCAGGTTGGTTCCAACTCGTAGCAACCCTATGCGCCACAGAACGAAATACTGTCTGGTCCTGTGCCATGCCCACGATCATTGTTATGCTTCAGCCTATTGTTGCAGCCACTGTGTCAATCCATCTCATTGAGGGTCTTCCTCTTTCTCGCTGACCCTGTTCTTTACCAAGCGTGATGTCCTTGCCCAGGGACTGATCCCTCCTGACAACATGTCCAAAGTATGTAAGACATAATCTCGCCATCCTTCCTTCTAAGGAGCATTCTGGTTATACTTCTTCCAAGACAGATTTGTTCGTTCTTTTAGCAGTCCATGGTATATTGAATATTCTTTGCCAACACCACAATTCAAAGGCATCAATTCTTCTTCAGTCTTCCTTATTCATTGTCCAGCTTTCACATGCATATGATGCGATTGAAAATACCATGGCTTGGGTCAGGCACACCTTAGTCTTCAAGGTGACATCTTTGCTTATCAACACTTTAAAGAGGTCTTTTGCAGTAGATTTGCCAATGCAATGTGTCTTTTGATTTCCTGACTGTTGCTTCCACGGGTGTTGATTGTGGATCCAAGTAAAATGAAATCCTTGACAACTTCAATCTTTTCTCCATTTATCATGATGTTGCTTATTGGCCCAGTTGTGAGGATTTTTGTTTTCTTTATGTTGAGGTGTAATCCATACTGAAGGCTGTGGTCTTTGATCTTCACTAATAAGTGCTTCAAGTCCTCTTCACTTTCAGCAAGCAAGTTTGTGTCATCTGCATATTGCAGGTTGTTAATGAGTCTTCCTCCAATCCTGATGCCCCTTTCTTCTTCATATAGTCCAGCTTGTCAGATTATCTGCTCAGCATACAGACTGAAATTTGACTAATATAATGTGTTAAAGTACAAAGGGGTAAAAAATAGGAGAAATTTTCTAATCTCATAAAATAGAATAACCCAAGTTTTTTATTTTGTTCCAAATATCACAATTCCAGGGAAAAATAAATTTATCTGTGATTAGGTTACTTATCCATTCAATTTTTAAAATATTGCTTTCCTTGCTACTATCCTCCAAGAACAAATACCAAAAAAGAAAGAAAGAAAGAAAGAAAATCTTAATTAAATTGTATAATAGTCAATACTGCTACAATTTTTAGTACATGCAAATAGCTTATTAAGAGACTACCATATTAAAAGTTCCCTTACTGTAGAGAATTCTAATTTTAAAAAAAGTATTTAGCATCAGGCCCTGACAACCAGAAACTGAGTTTAAGTCAAACTGACCCAGGACTACAATCTTACTTGCTTTTACAGAGGAAAGAGTGTGGTAATCGTTAGGACTATTTTATCAAGAACAGCAGAGCTATATTTATTACCATACTAAAGGAGAGTCATTCAGTGAGCAGTGTTGTTTACTTCTTTGCAGGCTTGACTCCCTGGGGAAGGAGTTCCTCTTGATCACATCTGGATCACTGTCAAATAAAGTGACAGAATTCCTATGTAATGCAAATGTATAACACTAATGAAATAACCAGATGAGGGTGGGTCCTACCTGGTGAAACCCGTTGAATCAATTAAGAGGCACGAGGCCTTTGAGAAAGAGAAAGTAGACTTTACTGCAAGCCAGTTAAGCAAGGAGCTTAGAGACAGTCTCAAATCAAGCTCCCCAAGGCTGGGTATTCTAGGGCAGTTGCAGCGTTCGAGATAGGGAACTTATGCATAATTTATGAAGTTTCTGGGAATAGGCCGGTAATTTCAGGAACTAATTAACATGTATGGGGGTAAGTGGGGGGTGCAATATAGCGTCTAGGGGCTGTGTGTTTTTTGGGGATATGACACATGAAGTTTATCTAAGAACAGCTTTGTGGCTTATTGCTCATGTCTGAATGGAGCAGGGTGGCGGTGTATGGTGAAGCAGCCTTGAGCAGAGGAGCAGTAATATGACCTTGAGCTGCTACAGAGAATGCCTTATCAGGGGCTCACAGACCCTGGGTGTGATGGAAGAAAGAGGAACAGTTTAACCCTGTCAGTTACATTCCAGGAGAGGGAACAGTTTAACCCTGGTGGTTACAATGAGAATAATTATGGTTTATTAAGCACCTACTATGGGCCTTTCAGAGCCTTGGTGGTGCAGTGGTTAAGAGCTCAGCTACTAACCAAGAGGTTGGCAGTTTTAATCCACCAGCTTCTCTGTCCTATAGGGTTGCTATGAGTCAGAATCCACTCGATAGCAATGAGTTTGGTTTGGTTATGGGCCTTTCAGGAGTCCCTGGGTGATGAAAACAGCTAAGCGCTCTAGTACTAACTGAAGGGTTGGCGGTTCAAACCCACCCAGAGGCGCCTTAAAAGATAGACCTGGAGATCTCATCTGAAAGTTTACAGCCTAGAAAACTCCATGGATCTGTATGTCTATGTCTGTCTGTCTGCATTGCACATGCAGACAGGCTGTGCCTCAAACTTCCAAGCAGCCACTAGACTGCTAGGAATGAGACACATATACCTACTGGCATCAATCATTTTATAGGTGGTGCGTTCATCTGTGATTGAGCTGGACACATGAGACGCTTACACAGTGCTGGCAAAGCGAAAGCCATTATCATTATTTATAAAAACAAACAGTAAACAATATAACAAATTTCCAAAGGAGTACCGCTTACCCTTGCCCAAATTGATCCACGTCTATTCCTGTGTCCCTGGGCAGGCACACCATGGCTCAAGTCAGATGCCATGTTCACGTCACAGCTGCCTCTGGCCACCACCACACTGCTTGGGGGGCCTGCACAGCTCCTGAGGCTTCTGCTGTGCTGCTGGGCCTCGCTACCAGCTGGAGGACCCCAGCACAGAATCTCCTGAACCTCTGCTGCTGGGCCCTTCTAAGCCTCTGCTGCCAGGTCTTGCCATGCTACCTGGGCCTATGGGGCTCTCTTGTCACTATGCTACCTGGGCTCCTGCTACCCAGGTTGGGAGGTATGCAGCCCTTGCACAGGGCACACTTAGGCTCTCTTACACTGCACAAGCATTACAGCTCTTTTAGCTCTGCTGGCAAGCCTCCTGCCAGAGGCTTCCAGCTCTGGCCTGCTGTAAGAAGACCCCTGTACAGGAGCCTCCAATGCAACCCCTACACAGGGCACTGCCTTGCATGGACAAGTGTTACAACTCTTTTAGCTCTGCCAGCAAGCTGCCTGCCCAAATGTGCTCAGCTGTAGCTCCATGGGCTAGGGAGGACCTCCACCACTGTCTGCCAAGGTTTCTCACCATCTTCAGGTTCACTCTTTCTTCTGGGTGTAGGAGATTCTCAGAGTGGTGATGCCAGGTCGTTGGTCCAAAGGACATGCTCTGCTCCAGACTCTACTTTGATGGTAGTGAGATCCCCTTAAACTGGGATTAGCCTTTTTAAGCCTAACTGGATGGCAAAACTAACCAATCCCCTTGGTAGGCTGCAGTCACCTTATTTGCATAGTCATAATAAATTGTCCAGTCCCTGCCAGGGTTTCACATACCTTATTTGCAGAATCCCAGTCAATCATTTTGTGGGAGTTTCAAGACCATGGCTAGAAAGACCATATAAAAGCAATTCACTGCACTGCAGGAGTGCAGTTCTATTCTGATACTCATGGGGTCGTCATGAGTCAGAATTGACTTGGTTTGGTTTTTTATGGGCCTGTCATTATATACATTTTCTCATTTAATCCTCATAGCAACATTTTAGGGGAGCATTATCCTCATTGTACAGATGAGGAAACTGAGGTCTCAAGAATTTATAGTAACTGACTGCTGTATCGATGCCATAACTATTATCGTAATCACATCTGTAGCCAGTAGTAATAGTAGTAGTAGCAGTACTAGTAAAGATAAAATGACTTGATCCTGGAAATGTATTGTAGCCTGAAAACTAGAGATTCAGTGTTTCACAAAATGCAACTTCTTCTCTTTCACTAAAAGGTTAACAGGCAGCTTGATTTTACACAAGGTGAAAAACAGTTCTGGTAAACCAATCAGGAATCTTGACATTTAGCTTTTAAAATATATTCTTTGGTACGTTCCCTGGAAATAGTAAACCTTAAAACTGTATTTTAAAGAAAAGTGGCTATCCATAATATAAGTAAATGATTGCCCTTGAAAGTAAATCTTAGCATTCATAAATGATCATTGCTCACTTTGTCCAAAAGGGAAATCTTCTAATGGTGTTCTTCTTCCAGAACTGAATGACCAACCAGGCAGTACAGTGGTGGGACTAGCTTTTCACAGGAAGCTTGACAGGCTAGCATGGGCTAATGGAACCTGTGTATAAGACATAATTTGGCTGTTTAGAGTCTTCATGCCTCAAACCTCCATGCCTTTCTCTGGAGATCTGTAAAGAGATGGGCTATAGTCCCCCTTTGAGACAACTAAAAGAAAAATTAATGCAATTTGAACATAAAAACGGAAGTAAAATGATTCTCAATGAACTACATGCCAATTTTAAACAATGTCTTTGACCAGTCTGACATGAAATACGTAACACGTCACATGTACTTCTTTCCTAGTGGCAAGTGCCCCACCATCCACCATGTACCTGGGTCCATTCATTTCTTCCTTTTCTTTCTCATTTTTTATCTCCTTTGTGTCAAACCTCTCCTGATACAATGCTATTTTCACTAAAGTCATTGGGTGTTTATTGTTGTTTTTACTATTTAAATAAAACATTATAAAGGGAAAACATTTTCAAAAAAACTAAAATCTTTGATATTCACACACTCACACACAAAAACAAATGAAAATGAGTTTAATCGAAGTCATGCTGAGTTTGCTGCTAAGTGCTATATTGGCTGACGAGACTATTTTGTAATTTTATCTTACGCTTTTTATACAAAAAAAAAAAATCCATTCTTTGCTCACTCTTAAGAAAGAACAATTATACTTTTTTTTGGAAAAGTAAAACTTAAACATACAAATCTGTTGGAAAGGAAAAACAACAGAAATATTTAAATCCTGTTTCTAGAATATATTTAAATCCTGGTTAACAATATTCTGCTTGGCATCTTCTACTTGAAGATATGTTTTTATATCTCATTTTCTGAAAAAGGAAAGCAATATGTAACTGCTAGCTAATAGTTGAGAAATTATTCAGAAATACACTAAGTCCTAAAAGTGCCAGATAAATTATACCCATTCCCAACAAATTGTTTCAGGTGGTTTTAATTGGCTGAATGGGCTACTTTAAATTCTGAGATTGCCGTGCTATTTTAATTCTAATCAAAATGAAATTTTCTCTGGTATAGCACAGACCTCAAGAACCACTCCATTATCCCATGGAATAGATGTTTTGGAATTCACATAAAGGACGTCTGTTATTAGGAAAAGTTTCCAGAATAAGGATTTTGGTCAAACTGGTCATGCCTGTATTAAAACTTTTCATTCATCAGGATAATTTTTGCATTTTTGTACTTATCTAGCAATCTCATCTTCATAAAAGGTCAATATTCTTTTAACTTTGCATATCCAGGTTTTTTTTTTTTTCAAATTACATTTCTAACATTTGGAACGATGAGTCACCAAGATTTAATTTGAAAGTAAGATTTAACTTTTTTTTTTTTTTGCGCTATCATCTCAGGTAATAAGCAAAGGGGAAAATAAGTCAATCGGAATTCATTATAAAATAAAGATCTATGAATAACTGGCAGTCTAGCCTCTAAACAAGCAAGAGAACCAGTGGGTGACCTTCCCTTGGCTAAACTCTAGATGACCCCTGGAAGGCATTTGTGGCATAAAAGGGATACATATCTACTACATGCCTTTAAGAAGGCAAATGAGCCATTTCACAGCTGATGCCCATGCACACATACCTGAGAGACTATCCTTTTCAGATTTCTTGGCCTCAATTGTTGATGAAACTGTTAAGAGTTTGTATATTTTTTGTAATCATCTGATATTGCTGATGTTTCCTCAGCCTGGCCCATCCTGTTCCTGGGTGTCAGGTATTTTCAAAAGAACACTGACTCATTCAAGCACTAAAGTACCTTTAGAATGTTGCAGTAATAATCTGCTAAATGCCACCTGAGTCTATGCATACCCAAGAAAACATTCCTGGTTTCGACCTTTGAGTTCATTGGACTGGGGGAGGGGGTTGGGGGGCAGGGAGGTGGGGACAGCACATGGCCTTTACAATAAAAAGCACTGTATTCAGTCTTGTGTAGGAATTAGAACTCAAACTTCTTCAAAGATTTTTATGACCTAACTTTAACTCCAAATTCCCTTGCCTCAGTGGACTCAACTTAATCAATCATCCCTTGATTTCACACAATTCTAGGGGCAAATGCATAGGGCTGTGCTCCTGGAGATAAGTATATATATATAGAAGGTACTACACAGACCAAAGGAAATTTACTACTTTTATTATTTTCAACTAATCATTAAAGCTACCTGTATGGGACTGACATCCTTGAGACCTTGCTATTTATTAGTCCAGTTACTGGGTTATAGGTTTATCGCCTGGCTTCTTGAGTGTTCTCCATCAAATTTCTACAAAAATGCATATTGCCACAATTGTATATTACCTGAGTTACAAGAAATAATTGCAAAGAAGACATAATCTCTGTGTCCTAAGGAGGTGACAATTTAATGAGACTGTTTAACTCCATGTGACAGCTGTTATTAGGGTACAACTGGAGCCCAGAGATTGCATTTTATGCAATCTTAAGGAATTTCAGGTGGAAGATACTTTCAGAGAAATAATTTCTGATTAGTAAAATGATGCCTAACGTAATTTTTACTGTATATAGCATGACCACATGAAAAAATATGTTTACCTCACTCAGGTTAATTATTCAGATGCTTGCTTCAGGCTTTTTACAGAATTTCTATCTAAGCAATCCTTGGAGGCAGATTTTTCTATCAAAACCAAAAGTAATCGTAAGAAAAAAAACTTCCTTAAACAATAAAAATTAATCTTGTATTTCTAATGTGTATGCATAAAGCATAGAGTAACAGAGAGAATGGAAATAAGAATGGGAAAAGATGGAAATTCTGAGTTCTAATTTGCTACAAATTATGACTTAGACAAGCCACTAGACTTCCTTGTTCTCGGTTTTTTGAGAAGAAATTACAAGGACTTTGAAATCAGAAAGACCTAAATTTGAATCTCATCTCTGCCCTATAATATTTGAAAACTTAGAAAATTTCAAAATATATCTTCTTGCTTTCTCATTTTTACTATGGGAATAACAGGAGCTATCTAAAAAATTGTGAATGAAATAACATATCAAGTTCCTTATACCACTAGCACTCAAAATAAATGTTAATTTCCCCTTGAGAAAAATCAATATGAAAATATTTTAAAAAAAATAAATAAGTTCTATTCAAATGTAGAGTTCCTGGGGGACATAAACAGCTAACATACTATTAATAAAAGGTTGGCAGTTTGAGTCCACCCAGAGCTATGTTGAAAGAAAGGCCTGGCAATTTACTTTTGAAAGATTACAGCCATTAAAAACCCTATGGAACACAGTTCTACTTTGACACGCATGCATTCACCATGAGTCATAATTGACTCAAAGGCAACTGGTACTTGTAAGAGATTGCCGCTATTATTGGTGGTTCAAACTCGCCAAGCTACTTCAAAAAGTATTAGTAATTTTATGGCTAGAAAGATGGTTTTGATATATATCGCCAAGATTAGTCACCTATTTGTTTTTAAATGAGATGTTCTACCTTGACTAGAACAGGCATGAGTAAATCCATATTAGTCTGCATTTCAGAAAATGTCAAAATTCCATACCTTGCAATTCTCAACAAGAAAATCAGCCTCAGACAATGTCCAATGTCATGGATTGAATTATGTCCCCCCAAAACTGTGTGTATCAATTTGGCTGGGCCATGATTCCCAGAATTGTGTGGTTGGCCTCCATTTTGTGATTGTAATTTTATGTTAAAGAGGATTAGGGTGGGATTGTAACACCACCCTTACCCAGGTTACTTGCCTGATCCAATGTAAAGGGAGTTTCCCTGGAGTTGGCCTGCACCACCTTTTATCTCTCAAGAAATAAAAGGAAAAGGAAGCAAGCAGAGAACTAGGGATCTCATACCATGAAGAAAGCAGTGCCAGGAGCAGAGCGTGTCCTTTGGTCTGGGGTCCCTGTGCCGAGAAGCTGCTAGTCCGGCGGAACACTGATGAGAAGGCCGAGAGAGAGAGAAAGCCTTCCCCTGGAGCTGACACCCTGAATTTGGACTTTTAGCCTACTTTACTGTAAGGAAATAAACTTCTCTTTGTGGAAACCATCCACTTGTGGTATTTCTGTAGTATTTCAGCTCTGGTGGAAGGTCCTTGTCATCAATCTTTTCTTGGTCTGGAAGCTTCTTTGTGCAAGAAGCTCAGGTCCAAAGGACGTGCTCTGCTCCCGGCACTGCTTTCTTGGTGGTATGAGGTTCCCATGTGTCTCTGCTTGCTTCTCTGTTTTATATCTCAAAAGAGATTGGCTTAAGACACTATCCGATCTTGTATACCTCATCAGTATAATTGCTGCTAATCCATCTTATTACATGATAGTAATTCAATTTACAAAACATAAAGAAATCACATCAGATTACAAAATGGTATACAATCATACAATACTGGGAATCATGACCCAGCCAAGTTGACAGATATTTTGGGGGGACACAATTCAATCCATGGCAATAACTCATCATTAATTGCTACATATTCTGCTATTGAGCATGGGTAGTGTTTGGTCTTTAGAGATGGCTTTAATAATATCCTTACTATGCCATATATGAAGCCCTGGTGGCAAAGTGGTTAAAGACCGTGGCTGCTAACCAAAAAGTCAGCAGTTCAAACCCACCAGTCACTCTTTGGAAACCCTATGGGGCAGTTGTACTCTTTTCTATAGGGTCACTATGAGTCGCAATCAACTCGATGGCAACAGGTTTGTATTTTTTTGATATGCCATATATATATTTTTATATATATATAATATATATTATTTATATATATTATAAACATATATATAAGTATATAAACATGTGTATACACATATACACATATATTTGTATATGTGTGTGTGTATATGTAGTTATCAGGAATATCTTGTTTCATTAAACAAGACCCTTTTGATATTCCTGATAACTAAATCACATCATATTATAATATATAGAATATATACAATGCTGGGTGGTGGCCAAGATGGCAGACTAGTCTGTCTTAGTTATCTAGTGTTTCCATAACAGAAATACCACAAGTGGATGGTTTTAACGAAGAGAGGTTTATTTCCTCACAGTCAAAGTAGGCTAAAAATTCAAATTCAGGGTATCAGCTCCAGGGGAAGTCTTTTTCTCTCTGCCGGCCTTCTCATCAATGTTCCTCTGGACTAGGAGCTTCTCAGCTCAGGGACCCCAGTCCAAAGGATGCTGTCTGCTCCTGGCACTGCTTTCTTGATGGTATGAGGTCCCCCAATTCTCTACTTGCTTCCCTCTCCTTTTGTCTCTTGAGAGATAAAAGGTGGTGCCGGCCACATCCCAGGGAAACTCTCTTTACATTGGGTCAGGGATGTCACCTAGGTAAGGGTGGTATTACAATCCCACCCTAATCCTCTTTAACATAAAATTACAATCACAAAATGGAGGCCAACCACACAATTCTGGGAATCATGGCCCAGCCAAATTGATACACACATTTTTGGGGGACACAACTTAATCTATGACAAGTCACATGCACACCATCTCTATGTAGCAAACACTCAAAAAACCAGGCGAAACAGGTGCAGATTTCAATCCTGGAACCCTAAGTATCAGACAAAGGAATATAAAAACTAGATCAAATATTATAATGAAAAAGAAACTGACTGAAAATAGCAAACAATAAAAGACTGAATGGAGGTGCCTAGCCAACTTGTCAGGCACAACAGGACCATCTCAAGACAAAGAAAGCTGCAATCTTGGGTGAGGAGCACAGGAAGCAACTTCACAAAATTCCTATCAGTGCACAGAGAAACTGAAAAGACACACTCGAATTGAAACAAGGTCATCAGTGGCACAAGCTCCCCCATCCCTGTAGCCCAGTTCACCGGGGACCATAGTACGAGCCCCCCTCCTTTTTTCTTCTCTCTCCTCTCCCATTCAGCCACCTCCGTGGCCCCTCTCCTGCCCAAGTGACCCGAGTGCAAGTGCCAGCAGGGAGCTCCAATGTGGCTTCAGCCTTGACCCACTCCCCTGCCTGAGCAACCCAAGTGCCAGAATGCAGCCCCGGCTCAGCTTACCCAGAGAGCACAGATGCCCGTGCACCCCTATACCTAGCCATCAGTGCCCGGGCCATGGTCCAGTGGCACCTTCTACCTCCAACCACATATGCCGGTGGCCCGAGAACCAGAAACACACACACACACACACACACACAGTCTGCTCTAGTGGACAGGGGTACACCTTCCAACTGGACACTTGTGGGCTGGCAACATCTCCCCTAGCTTGCATCCCACATAGTTCACCCCATAACCAAAACTTATGCCTGTTCTGACCACCCCTGCACAGGCTGGCCTTCCAGGACCCATTGATGAAAGGTTCCGTGCCACTCAACTGGTGACTGATGACCTGGACATGCTTGACTACAACACCCAGCAACTGACAGCGCACACACACAATGCCCAACCCAGTGACCAGTGAGAATGCTCCCTGCACCTACATCTACCTGACCAGCCGAACAGACACATCATCTCACCAGAAACATTAAAAATATATTCAGCAGTGCCATAAGACAAATGAACAGAGAACTGAGCTCTCACACTCACTCACTACCCCATCCACCCAGAGGCAGGTGGGAGAGCTCCACTGCAGCCAGACTAGTGACCAGAGTAACACACATGCCCTACCTGCTCGGATATATCAAAACAAAACAAAAAATCAGGTCACAACAAACAAACATACAATAAACCAATAAATATAATAACACTTTGATGCCTCGGAGACAACAGACACTATCGAATCACATAAAGAAGTAGGTAAAATGGCTCTAGCAAGTGACCAAAAAAAAAAAAAGAACCAGATAACCTTCCAGAGGAAGAAATAGTAATGGAACTACATTAAAAGAAATTCAATAGACTAATATACAGGGTTCTCCCAGACATCAAGAAAGAGATTAAGGAAAACACAGATAAAACCAAGGAAAACACAGACAAGGCAATAGAAGAATTCAGGAAAACAATACAAGAACAAAATGAGAAGATAAATAGACAACTAGAACCAAACAAAAACAGAAACTAAAAATCCAGAAGTTTAACAATAAATTCTCAGATATGGACAATTTAATAGATGTATATAGCAGCAGAGTTGAATTACTGGAAGACAGACTTAGCGAAATTGAGAACAAATCCATTGACACAAGCTTGTTGGAGAAAAATCAGAAAAAAGAATGAAGGCAAATGAAGGAAGCCTAAAAAATCTGTAGGACACTATCAAAAGGAAAAAATCGCATGTGATCATAGTTCCAGAACAGGGGTAGGCAATGGAAAACACAGAGAGAACTGTTGAAGATATGTTGAAAGATAACTTTCTTTTTATCATGAAAGATGAGAAGATAACCATCCAAGAAGCTCAGTGAACCCCTTACAGGATAGAGTACAGAAAAGAGTCACTAAAACATATCATAATCAAATTTGTCAAAACCAAAGACAAAGAATCCTGAGAGCAGCTTGGGAAAAACGAAAAGTCACTTACAAAGGGGAGCGAATAAGACTAAGCTCTAACTACTCAGCAGAAACCATGCGGACAAGAAGGCAATGGGATAACATATATAAAACCCTGAAAGAAAAAAAACTACCAACCAAGCATTACAGTAAAACTGTCTCTCAAATACAATGGCAAAATTAGGACATTTCCAGATAAACAGAAATTAAGGGAATTTGTGAAAACCAGACCAAACCTACAAGAAATACTACAGGGAGTCTTTTGGATGGAGGATCATCAACATCAACAACCACCTGAGATTATGACACAGGTCAGTATCAGCCAGATTATCAACCCTGATAAAGAATTCTCAAAAATAAAACAAAGCTAAAAGTTTGAAAACAGGGAGCCAGAGATATCAATCTGTAAATGATGACAACATCAAAACAAAAGGGGAAATAAACTTTGTAGTTATAGAACTTTCATATGGAGAAGAAGTCAAGGTGATAGCAAGAAGTAAAAGACTGCTTTAAACGTAGAAAGATAAAGGTAAATTTCAAGGTAAACATTAAGAAAGTTAACAAATCTAATCATCAAAAGAAAAACAAAGAAAAACATAAAGTCTCAGTAATCACAAAATCAATAACAACGAGAGAAATGAAAAGAACATTCACAAACAAAAATAAATCACTGCAGAAAATTAAGCAGAATAAAGAAATCTTCAACAGCAGTAAACACATACCTATCAATAATCACACTGAATGTAAATAGATTAAATGCACCAGTAAAGGGACAGAGAGTAGCAGAATGGATTAAAAAAACACAACCCATCGATATCCTGTCTACAAGAGACACACCTTAGACACAAAGATATAAATATATTAAAAATCAAAGGATGGAAAAACGTATCAAGCAAACAATAACCCAAAAATATCAGGTATGTCAATATTAATCTCTGATGAAATAGACTTTAAGGCAAAATCCATCATAAAAGATAAGGGAGGATGTTATATAATGATTAAAGGGCCATACCCCAAGAGAATGCAGCCATAATAAATATATATGCACCAAATGAAAGGGTACCAAAACACATAAAACAACTCTAACAGCATTAAAAAGAGAAATAGACAATTCCACAATAACAGTAGAAGACTTCAACACATCCCTTTCAATGAAAGACAGAACAACTAAAAAGAAACTCATCGAAGTTACAGAAAACCTAACTACCACAATCAACCAACTAGACCTTATAGACTTATACGGAACACTCCACCCAACAGCAATAAGGTATACATTCTTTTCCAATGGACTGGATTATTCTCCAGTATGCACCATATTTTAGACTACAGAGCAAGTCTCAATAAAATTGAAAACACTGAAATAATACAAAGTATTTTCTCTGATCACTATGCTATAAAAATAGAAATCAGTAACAGGAAGAAGAAGGAAAACAAATCAAATATATGGAAAGTGAATAACACCTTACTTAAAATCCAATGAGTAATAGAAGAAATCAAAGATGAAATAAAAAAAAAAATCTAGAATCAAGTGAGAATGAAAATACATCATACCCAAACCTTTGGGACAAACCAAAGCAGTGCTCAGAGAACAATTTATAGCAATAGACACACACATCAAAAAAGAAGAAAAGAAGACTTCCGGCAAAATGGCGCTCTAGGCAGAAGCACCACGCTGTCCCTCCACAGCAAAGATCTGAAAAGTTAAGCTGAACAGAGAAAACAACAATTCTGGAATCATAACCATCAAATAAAGAGATAAAGAACTCAGCCAAGAACCAAATGGAGTGAGAAAACTGACAGAGAACAGAGACAGAGGAGAGATTCATGCAGAGGTCCCCTTTCAGCTAACGCAGCGCAGATCTGCCATCTTGGACTCCTATCGGAGACCAGCAAACAGGGGGTACAAGAAAGCAGCTTCGTGGAGTTTCCAGTGGGAGACAAAACAACTGGTAATTTGCGATATACGCTTTCCCACCCTCCACCATTCTTCACCCCCACTTGGCCTCCTCTGCTTCCCGCAGCCACAGTCTCTTGTCTGGGAAGCAATGGCTGCTTGGATTCCACCCACGTGAATGGGCTGGCTCTCTGAGTGCCATTTGTTGGCTGCTAGTGTTGCTTTTTTCTGCTTCTTTTTATTTCTTGCTTACCTCTCACCACCTCCACCTCCTTTTTCTCAAATACCTGGCTCTGTGCACCATCTTTGCTTCTTTCTAAGGGGTTGCAGAGCTCCGTTCGAATGTGGAGCTGCTTCCAGGTCTGGGCTGCTGCGCTGGTGGGATCCCGGGGTTTAGCTTGTTTGTTTGTTTTGAATTGTTTCTTTGTTTTCTTTTCCTTTTCTTGAGTTGGGAGCCCGTTATGGCCAGGCACTGCTGCGTGGCTTGGAACATACTCCCTCGGCTTGCACAGAAGTGCAGAGGGATCCCTGAAGGCACTTCTTTCTTGGTTGTTTATTTATTTATTTATTTTTCTGTTTTTTGGGGGGATTTTCTTTTTTTTTTTTTTTTAATTTCTTTTTTTTTTTTTTTCCCCTTTTTGTCTTTCTTCATTATTCAGTTTCTCGTCTCTCTATATCTTCCTTCTCTTTCTGTTGCTGAATACCTGGCGTTGTATACCTCTACACCTTCTAGCCAAGCTATACTGCAACACCTGGGAACAACTTCCCCAGACCTCATAGCCACATGGGTGGGATGCCTGGAAACTTTCCTATTCCTTTCCCTTTCTGATTTTTATGTATTCATTCTTTTCTTCTATTTTCTTTTTTTTTCTTCCTCTTCCCCTTTCTGTTTTTCTCCATTTCATAGTCTCTCATCTCTCCACTCCAACAGCAAGGTCCCCTAGCATTCTTTTTTGTTTGTTTGTATGTTTTTGGCTCCTGTTCCTCTATCCTCTCTCCCATATCCATCTTAGCTCCACACATAACAATCTCCCCGCTACATCCTGCCTACCTGCACTGTGCGCTTAACATCACACCACCAAGCAGCACAGGCATGGCCTACAGGAACCTGCCCTGCACTGATTACCGACCCATCTGGTGGCTATAGTAAGTGTCACAAACAACCTGTCCCAGTAACTCCTCTTCAGCTAGACCTGCACTGCCATACCATATCTGAGTGACTGACCCTGCCAATTGCAGAAGAAGGTGAAAAGTATAGTGCCCACAGACTAGCAAACAACAAAGAACACACAGCCTGCGTGCTCAGAGATAGCCAAATTAAAAAAAAAAAAAAAAGGACAAAACAAAAAAATCTACAATCAATAAACAAGAAAAATACCTACGGAATGCCCCAAAGACAGCAGAAAATATCAAAACATTTACAAAAACAGGACACGATGGTTCCAGTAGGTGTCCAAAATAAAACACAAGATGACTTTCCAGTGGAAGAAAAGGCACTAGAACTACCTGATAGGGAATTCAAACTTCTAATACTCAGAATTCTCCAAGAGCTGAGGCAAAAAGCTGACAAACATGAGGAAAAAATAGACAAATTCATGGAAAAGGCAGACAAATTCATGGAAAATACACACCAAAAAAAATGGAAGATACAGACAGAGGAGAAACAATAAAACTAAACTCAGATTATTTGGCAGAAACCATGCAGGCAAGAAGGCAATGGGATAATATATATAAAATCTTGAAAGAAAAAAATTGCCAGCCAAGAATAATATATCCTGCAAAACTCTCGTTCAGGTATGATGGTGAAATTAGGTCATTTCCAGATAAACAGAAATTAAGGGAATATGTAAAAGCCAAACAAAACTCACAAGAATTATTAAAGGGAGTTCTTCGATCTGAGAACAAACAATTTCAGCTCACAGGTAGAATCTAGGACCCAGGATCGTACCAGCCAGATACCAATCTGGGAAATGAACTCTCGAGGACTATCCGAAACCAAAAGAAATACAACAGAGAATCAGAGCAGTTATTCAATAAATGACAACAACATCAAAGCAATAAAAGAGGGAATAAATGGCATAGGTATAGAACCTTCTAATGGAGAGGAAGGCAATGCGATACCAAGTAATGGTAGACTGCTTCAAACTTAGAAAGATTAGAAAGATTAGGGTAAAATTCATGGTAACCACAAAGAAAGTTAACAAACATACTCATAAAAAAAAGAGGAAAAACATAAAGTCTCAGCAAAAACAAAACCTACAAAAACAAAAGAAATGAAAAAAAAAGCCACAAACAAAACTAACTCATCATAAGAGACTAAGAAGAACAAACAAAACGTCAGCACTGCAAAAAAAAAGCACTACAAAATGACAGCAACAAACTCACATCTATCAATAATTACACTGAACGTAAATGGACTCAATGCACCCATAAGGAGATGGAGAGTGACAAAATGGATACGAAAACAGGATCCATCAATATGCTGTCTACAAGAGATACACCTTAGAAACAAAGATGTGAATTTCCTAAAAGCAAAAGATTGGAAAAAAATATACCAGACTAACAACTACCAAAAAAGAGCAGGAGTGGCAATAATAATCTCAGATAAAATAGACTTTAAAACAAAATCCACCATAAAAGACAAAGAAGGGCACTATATAATGATTAAGGGTACGATCCATCATGAAGACATAACCATAATAAACATCTACAACCCAATGACAAGGCTCCAAAATACATAAAACAAACTCTAACAACACTGAAAAGAGAAATTGACAGTTCCACAGTAATAGTAGGAGACTTCAACGCACCACTCTCAGTAAAGGACAGAACAACTAAGAAGAAACTCAGCAAAGATACAGAAGACCTAAAGGGCACAATCAGCCAACTTGACCTCATAGACATATATAGAACACTCCAACCAACTGCTGCAAAGTACACGTTCTTTTCCAATGCACATGAAACGTTCTCCAGAACAGACCACATCTTAGGCCACAGAGCAATCCTCATCAAGATCCCAAACGCTGACATAATTCAAAGTATCTTCTCTGACCACAATGCCATCAAGGTAAAAATTAACAATACAAAGAGGAAGGAAAAAAAATCAATTACATGGAAACTGAATAATACCCTACTTACACATCACTGGGTAAAAGAAGAAATCAGAGATGGAATCCAAAAATTCCTAGAATCAAATGAGAATGAAAACACATCATACCAAAACCTTTTAGACACAACAAAGGCAGTCCTCAGAGGACAATTTATAGGAATAGATGCACACAGCAAAAAAAAGAAGAAAGGGACAAAATCAAAACATTAACTACAGAACTCAAACAAACAGAAAGAGAACAGCAAAAAAAGCTCACAGCCACCGGAAGAAAGGAAATAGTAAACTTCAGAGCAGAAATAAATGAAATAGAGAACAGAAAAACAATAGAAAGAATCAATAAAACCCAAAGTTGGTTCATTGAAAGAATCAACAAAATCGACAAACCACCGGCCAGACTGAGAAAAGAAAAACAGGACAGGATGCAAATAACCCAAATAAGAAATGAAATGGGGGACATTACAACAGACCCAACTGAAATAAAAAGGATTATAACAGAATATTATGAAAAAGTATACTCCAACAAATTTGAAAACCAAGGGGAAATGTATAAATTTCCAGAAACACACTACCTACCCAAACTACAACAAAGTGATGTTGAAAATCTGAACACACCCATAACAAGAGAAGCGATTGAAAAGGTAATTAAAAAAAAAAAAAAAAAACTCCCAACCAAAAAAAGCTCTGGCCTAGATGTCTTCACTGGAGAATTCTACAAAACATTTACCGAAGAGCTTGTACCAGTACTACTCAAGCTATTTCAGAGCAGAGAAGAGGAGGCAACACTTCCAAATTCATTCTATAAAGGCAGCATAACACTGATACCAAAACCAGGCAAAGACACTACAAAAAAAGAAAATTACAGACAAATATCTCTCATGAATATAGAAGCAAACATT
The DNA here is from genome assembly GCA_030035585.1 of Dugong dugon. Taxonomy (NCBI): domain Eukaryota; kingdom Metazoa; phylum Chordata; class Mammalia; order Sirenia; family Dugongidae; genus Dugong; species Dugong dugon. The sequence goes on from CM057465.1 coordinate 53,349,028, forward strand.
CTGAACAAAATTCTAGCCAATAGAATTCAGCATCATATCAAAACAATAACACACCACAACCAAGTTGGATTCATACCATGTATGCAAGGAAGGTTCAACATTAGAAAATCAATCAATGAAATCCACCACATAAATAAAAGGAAAGAAAAAAATCACATGATCATCTCAATTGATGCAAAAAAGGCATTTGACAAAGTCCAACACCCATTCCTGATAAAAACTCTCAATCAAATAGGTACACAAGGGAAATTTCTCAACATAATAAAGGGCATCTATGCAAAACCAATGGCAAACATCATTCTTAATGGAGAGAGGCTGAAAACATCCCCCTTGAAAACAGGAACAAGACAAAGATGCCCTTTATCACCACTCCTATTTAACATTGTGCTGGAAGTTCTAGCTAGAGCAATAAGGCAAGAGAAAGAAAGGGCAACCAAATTGGTAATGAAGAAGTTAAACTGTCCCTGTTTTCAGATGATATGATACTATACATACAAAACCCTAAAGACTCCACGAGAAATCTACTGGAACTAATAGAAAGATTCAGCAGAGCAGAAGGATACAAGATAAACATACAAAAATCAGTTCAATTCCTATACACCAATAAGGAGAATGATGAAAAGGAAATCAGGAAAACAATAACATTTATAATAGTCCCTAAAAAGATAAAATACTTAGGAATAAATCTAACCAGGGATGTAAAAGACTTATACAAAGAAAACTACAAAACACTACTGCATGAAACCCAAAGGGATCTACATAAATGGAAAAAGATACCATGCTCAAGAATAGGTAGACTCAACATTGTGAAAATGACAACTCTACTCAAAGCAATTTACAAATAAATGCAATCCCAATCCAAATACCAACAATATTCTTTAAAGAGGTGGAAAATCTAATCATTAACTTTATATGGAAAGGGAAGAAGCCCCAAATAAGTAAAACACTACTGAAGAAGAAGAATAAAGTTGGAGGACTCACACTACCTGACTTCAGAACCTACTATACAGCTACAGTAATCAAAACTGCCTGGTATTGGTACAATGACAGATACATTGGCCAATGGAACAAAATTGAGAAGCCAGATGTAAACCCATCCACCTACGGTCACCTGGTCTTCGATAAGAGCCCAAAGTCCATCAAACGGGGAAAAGACAGTCTTTTTAACAAATGGTGCTGGAAAAACTGGATATCCATCTGCAAAAAAGTGAAACAGGACCCATACCGCACGCCATATACAAAAACTACTTCAAAATGGATCAAAGATCTGAATATAAAGCCTAAAACTATAAAGTTCATAGAAGAAAAAGTAGGACAAACACTTCAGACCTTAATACATGGCATTAACAGGATACAAACCATAACCATCAATGCACAAACCCCAATAGATAAGCTAGATAACTGGGATCTTCTGAAAATCAAACACCTATGCTCTTCAAAAGACTTCACCAAAAGAGGAAAAAGAGAACCTACAGACTGAGAAAAAAGTTTTGGACAGTACAAGTCAGACAAAGGTCTAATCTCCATAATCTACAAGAAAATCCAACACCTCCACAACAAAAAGACAAATAATCCTATTAAAAAATGGGCAAAGGAAATGAACAGACACTTCACCAAAGAAGACATTCAAATGGCCAACGGTACATGAGGAAATGCTCGCAATCACTAGCCATTAGAGAAATGCTAATTAAAACCACAATGAGATACCATCTCACCCCGGCATTAGTGGCACGAATCAAAAACACTGGAAATAACAAACGTTGGAGGTGCTGTGGGGAGATCGGAACTCTTATGCATTGCTGGTGGGAATGCAAAATGATACAACCATTTTGGAAAATGATATATTTCTTCCTCAGAAAGCCAGAAATAGACATACCATTCGATCCAGCAATCCCACTCCTAGGAATATATCCCAGAGAAATAAGAGTCGTCACTCGAATAGACATGTGCACACCTATGTTCATGGCAGCATTGTTCACAATAGCAAAACGATGGAAACGACCTAGATGCCCATCAACAGATGAATGGATAAACAAACAATGGTACATAGACACAATGGAGTACTATGCAACGAGAAAGAACAACGATGAATCTGTGAACCATCTCGTAACATGGACGAAACTGGAGGACATTATGCTGAGTGAAATAAGTCAACCACAAAAGGACAAATATTGTATGAGACCTCTGTTGTAAAAACCCATGAAAAAGCTTACACACAAAATGTAACAATCTTTGCTGGTTACCAGGGATGGGAGGGGTGGGGAGGAAATACTAAATAGGCAATAGATAAGTGGTATCTTGGGTGAAGGGTGAGACAGTACACAATACAGGGGAAACCAGCACAACTTGTACAAGGAAAGGTCATGGAAGCTCCATAGACACATTCAAACTCCCTGAGGGACTGAATTGCTGGGCAAAGGGCTGTGGGGACCATGGTCTCAGGGAACATCTAGCTCAATTGGCATAACACAGTTTATAAAGCCAATGTTCTACATTCTACCTTGGTGAGTAGTGTCTGGGGTCTTAAAAGCCTGTGAGCAGCAATCTAAGATACTCCACTTGTCTCATCCCTTCGGGAGTGAGGGGGAATGAAGAGAACAGGATACAAGGAAATGATTAGTCCAAAGGACTAATGGACCACAGCTACCAGGGCCTCCACCAGACTGAGTCCAATACAGCCAAATGGTGCCCAGCTACCACCACTGACTGCTCTGTCTGGGATCACAACAGAGTGTTCTGGACAGAGCTGGAGAAGGATGTAGAAGAAAATTCTAACTCACAAAATAAAGACCAGATTTACTGGCCTAAAGAGACTGGAGAAACCCCGAGAGTATGGCCCGCAGACACCCTTTTAGCTCAGTGGTGAAGTCATTTCCAAGGTTCACCATTCAGCTGGGGAGTGGACAGCCCCATAAAACCAAATGGGACTAATGAGTTACAGCAGTCCAGGGACAGGTGCTGGAGGGCAGAGGGGGACAGAAAAACTGGTGATGGGGAACCCAGGGTGGAGTGAGGATAGTGTTGATGTGTTGTGAGGTTGTTGACCATTGTCATGGGGCAACATGTATACTAACTGTTAAATGGGAAAGTATTTTGCTCTGTGGGCCTTCGTCTGGAGTGAGAATTGCAGCACAATTGGAGGAACATATTCGATGTCACTGAACTGTGCATATAGGGATTTTTGAAATGGTGTATCTTTGGCTATGTGTATTTTCACCAAAAATAAGGTAAAAGAATATATATTTTCACCAAAAAAAAAAAGGTCAAGAAGGGAGTGGGTTGACATGTTGTGGGGTTGTTGACCAATATCATGGAAAAATATGTGTAGTACTGTTTCATGAGAAAGTATTTGTTCTGTGGGCCTACACCTGAAGTACAATAAAAAAAAAAAGAAGAAGAAGAAGAAAAGGCCAAAACCAAAACATTAACCCTCTGACTCAAACAAATAGAAAGAGCAAAAAAAGAGCCCACGGTCAACAGAAGAGAGAACATAATAAAGATTAGAGCAGAAATAAATGAAATAGAGAATAGGAAAACAATAGAAAAAAATACACAACATGAGAAGTTGGTTCTTTGAAAGGATCAACAAAATCTAATAACCACTGGCCAAACTGAGGAAAGAAAACCAGGTGAGGAAGTAAACAACCCTAATAAGAAATGAGATGGGTGATACTACAATGGAACCAACTGAAATAAAAAGGACCATAACAGAATACTATGAAAAATTGTACTGCAATAAATTTGAAAACCTGGAAGAAATGGACAAATTTCTAGAAACTCATTACCTGCATAAGCTAACACAAACTGAGATAGAAAATCTGAACAGACACATAACAAAAAAAAAGATTGCAGAGGTAATAAAAAAAATCTAACCCCCGTCAAAAAAAAAAGCTACGCCTGGATGGTTTCACAAGAGAATTCTACTAAACATTCAGAGAAGAGCTCACACCAGAAACACTCAAACTATTTCACAGCATAGAAAAGGAAAGAATGCTCCCAAATTCATCCTATGAAGCAAGCAGAACCACAATACTAAAGCCAGGCAAAGATTTCACAAAAAAGGAAAATTACAGACCGATATCCTTCATGAACACAGACGTAAAAATTCTCAAGAAATTCTAGCCAATAGAACTGAACAGTGTACCAAAAAAAAAAAAAAAATACATCATGACCAAGTGGGATTCATACCAGGTATGCAAGGATGGTTTAGTGTTAGAAAATCAATCAACATAATCCACCACATAAATAAAGCAAAAGAATCACATGATCATTTCAACTGATGCAGAAAAGGCATTTGATAAAGTCCAACACCCGTTCCTGTTAAAAAACTCTCAGCAAAATAGAAATAAAAAGGAAATTTCTCAAAATAGTAAAGGGCATTTATAGAAAACCAACAGTCAACATTATTCTCAATGGAGAGAGACTGAAAACTTTCCCCTTGAAAACAGGAATCAGACAAAGTTGCCCTTTATCACCACTCTTATTCAACATGGTACGGGAAGTCCTAGCTAGAACAGTAAGGTAAGACAAGGAAATAAAGGCATACAAAATTGATAAGGAAGAAGTAAAACTATCTCTATTTGCAGACTATATGATCCTATACAGAGAAAATACCAAAGATTCCACAAGAAAGCTACTAGAACTAATAGAAAGATTCAGCAAAGTAGCAGGATACAACATCCACATACAAAAATCAGTTGGATTCCTTTAGAACAACAAAGAGAACTTTGAAAATAAAATCAGGAAAACAGTACCATTTACAATAGCCTCCATAAGATAAAATACTTAGGAATGCATTTAACCAGGGACAGAAAAGACCTATACAAGGAAAGCTACAAAAAAAAAAAAAAAAAAAAAAAAACTACTGTAAGAAACCAAAAGAGACATAAATTGAAAACATACCATGCTCATGGATAGGAAGACTCAACATTGTGAAAATATCAATACTACTCAAAATTATTTACAGATATAATGCAATTCCAATCCAAATTCCAGCAACATTCTGTACCAAGATAGAAAAACTAATCACCAACTTTATATGGAAAAGAAAGAGGCCCCAGATAAGTAAAGCAATATTGAAAAAGAACAAAGTAAAAGGCCTCACATTACCTGATCTCAGAACATACTATACAGCCACAGTAGTCAAAACAGCCTGGTACTGGTACAACGACAGACACATAAGCTAATGGAACAGAATTGAGAACCTAGACAAATCTATCCATCTATGGTAATCTGGTCTTTGACAAGGACCAAAGTCCATAAAATGGGAAAAAGAGAGTCTTTTTAACAAATGGTGCTGGCAAAACTGGATGTCCATCTGTAAAAAAACTGAAACAGGACCCATACATCACCACACCATACAAAAAACTAACTCAAAATGGATCAAAGACCTAAATATTAAACCTAAAATGATAAAGATCATGAAAATAAATAAATAAATAAAGACAACACTAGCTGCCCTAATGCATGGCATAAATTCAGTACAAACTGTAACTAACAATGCACAAACACCAGAAGAGAAACTGGATAATTGGGAGCTCCCAAAAATTAAACGCTTATGTTCATCAGAAGACTTCACCAAAAAAGTAAAAAAGAACCTACACACTGGGGAAGAAAACATTGGCTACAACATATCCAGCAAGGGACTAATCTCTAAAATTCATAGAAAGCTTCAACGTCTCAACAACAAAAAGACAAACAATCCAATTAAAAAATGGACAAAGATATGAACAGACACTTCACCAAAAAAGACATTCAGTTGGCTAAGAAACATATAAAGAAGTGTTTGTGATCATTAGCTATTAGAGAGATGCAAATCAAAACAACAAGATACCACCTCACTCTGACATTACTGGCACTAATCAAAAAATCAGAAAATAACAAATGTTCGAAAGGCTGCAGGGAGATTGGAACTCTTACATACTGCTTGTGAGAATGTAAAATGGTACGACCACTTTGGAAAAAGCTAGAAATAGAAATACCATATGATCCAGCAATCCCACTCCTAGGTATATACTCTAAAGAAATAAGAGCTATGACACAAACAGACATGCGCACAACCACGTTCATTGCAGAATTATTCACAATAGCAAAAAGAAGGAAACAACCTAAGTGCCCATTAATAGATGAATGGATTAACAAACTGTGGTGCATGCACACAGTGGAATACTATGCAATGATAAAGAATAATGACAAATCTGCAAAACATGTTACAACATGGATAAATTTGGAGGACATTATGCTGAGTGAAATAAGCCTGTCTCAAAAGGACAACTATTGCATGAGACCACTATTATAAAGTAACAACAAAAGGTTTACATACAGGAAAAAAAAAAAATCCTTTTGTGGTTACCAGGGATGAGAGGGTAAAAGAGGGAAAATCACCAATTAGATAGAATACCCAAGTTAATATTGGTGAAGGGGAAGATAATACATTGTACGTGGGAAGTCAGTACAACATGACCAAGGCAAGAGAGGACACAGAGAGGAACATAAGAATAAAGGGCAACTACAATAACTACCATATCTTAGACAATCCTGCAGCAATAGTGATAACAATAATTTACAAATGGACAAATAGGTAGACAGATAAGCCAAGAGGTGTGGAAGGATGTAAGGGAACACACCCACCGGCAACTATATGTTTGGTGGTAGATATTTCTACACACATGACTGTAGGTGTGGCTCATATAGAACACGCAAGGGGTAAGGTCAGGGAAACCTCTTAGACATAACCAAACACCTCACGGGATAAAGTTCCTAGGCTAGAAGACAAAGGACCATAGACTCAGGGGATATGTACATCAATTGGCACAGCATAGTACGTAAAGTCAATGTCCTGCATCCTACTTTGGTGAGTAGCGTCTGGGGTCTTAAGACCTTGCGAGCCACCATTTAAGATGCAACTATGGGTCTCTTCCCATCCAGAGTGAGGCAGAGTGAAGAAGACCAAAGAGTCAAGAGAGCAATTAGTCCAAAAGACTAACGGACTGCATGAATCACAGCCTATACAACCCTGAGACCAGAAGATCTAGATGGTGCCTGGCTACCACTACCCACTGCTCTGACTGGGATCACAACAGAGGGTCCTGAACAGAGCAGGAGAAAATTGTAGAACAAAAAAATCAAACTCACAGAAAAGACTGGGCTTGCTGGTCTAACAGAGACTGGAGGAATTCCTTAGACGATGGCCCTAAGACACCCTTCTGACCTGGAAATGAAGCCACTTCTGGAGACAACCTCCCGGCCAAACAATAGACAAGCACATAAGACAAAAAATAACACCGGAGAGGAACATACTCCTTAGAACAACCAGTTGTAAGATGAGAAGGCATAAAGTGGTAGATAACAGGGCAAAATAAAATGGCAAAACCATGGCAGAAATGAAGAGAGTGCCGACACATTGTGGGGAATGAAACCAACATCATGAAACACTTTACAAACAAGCTATCGAATGGGAAACTAATTTTCTCTGTAAACTTTAACCTAAAGCACAATAAAAAAAAAGAATATATACAATGCTGGGTGACAATCAAGAGTGACAGTGAGCTTGAAGCATCCAGGAAAACTTCCAGATTCTGTAAATTAATTGTCACACTTGGCTGTTAACCAGTATTCAATGTTGCTGTTGACTACCTTTGAATCTGCCCCGAATTCATGGCGACCTCATTTACTGGAACGAATCACTGCCCAATCCCATGCGATCCCCTTGATCAGTTTCAGATTGGACCATTATGATTCATATGGTTTTCACTGGCTGATTTTCAGGAGTAGACCACCAAACCTTTCTTCCTAATCTTAATCTAGAAGCTCTGCTGAAACCTGTTCAGCATCATGTTAACATGCAAGCTTCCATTGACAGACAGGTGGTGATTGTTCATGAGGTTCATTGGTTGGGAATCGAACCCAGCTGTCCTGCATTAAAGTGAGAATTCTACCACTAAACCACCACTGCCCTCCAACATTCTATATATTTTATTTATCATAACATGAAGTGATTTAGTTGTCAGGAACATCAAGAGGGTCTTTAGCTAGCTAGCTAGATAGGTAGATAGGTAGATAGATAGACAGTCTATGCTGTCAAGTTGATTTTGACTCATAGCGACCCACATATGACAGAATAGAACTACTCCGTAGAGTTTTCCAGGCTGTAATCTTTACAGGAGAAGATCGTAAGGTCTTTTTCCCACAAAGCCACTGGATGGGTTCGAACCACCAAATTTTAGGCTAACCATTGTGCTATCAGGGTTCCTTGTTAAAGACTTGGTACTTAATTTTTTCCTCCTAGATGAATTAAAGTACTCTGGAAGAAGGAAAAACCATCACACTAAATACTGGCATCATTCCAAAACAGTTTGTGAAAGCAACTGAAGCACGTCTAATAGCATACGAGGACAGTATCCTAAATGTGTCATCTGTTTGAAATCCATTCTATTAAAAATGGAATTGTTAGTGAGGTTATAGTATGTGGTCCAGTGGGTGGTCAGAATGAAACTATATTCAAATCTCTACAGAGTGCCTATGAGCAAGTCTTTCTGATAGGTGCTGTGAGAAACACAAAGATAAGACAAAGACCCTTTGCTCAAGGAGAGATAGACCTCATCACAATTGACTACTGTACAAGACACAAAGTAGGCACTCAATATTCTTTATATGAATGAATTGTTATCAGTGTTCTGATAGAAATATAAACAATACACTAAGGGAACATAAGGAAAGTGGAACATTCATATTGAGCTATCAGGGAGAAGGTGGCAGTTGAACCGAGCTTCAGAGAATTAGTAAAATTTTAACCAGGAAAGAGAGAATGGAGGAGAAGTTGTGCAAATGCAGAAATTGAGAGTCTCCGGGTCCACCTATGCCTAGTGCTACTGCTTTACTACATAAACTCCATGTTTTCTTCATTTAAGAAAAGAACTAATCTTATCTTTGATTGTTAAAAATAAAGATGATTTGCCTGCTGATTTGGCAAGTGAGCAAGCCTTTTTGAGCTCCTATTCCCTCACGTATAAACTAACAATCATAGTCAGCATCACAGAGGGGTGTCTGAACATTAAATGAGATGCTGTGTTTATGACAGTGTCTGGCACCTACAAGTCTCCCAATACACCATACTAGTAGCAATTGGAGCAATTCCAGCAATGTGCATTGCCTGAAACATCAGATTTGCGTCTAGAGAATAATTGTGTGAATGCCTGAACGTAATCGAACCAACTATTTTTCCTCGAACATAGCTTAGCTGTAGTCTCATGGTAGGGTTTTTTTTTTTTTTTTTTTTTAGCTTTTTTTTTTTTTAATTGTACTTCAGGTGAAGGCTTACAGAACATATAGTTTTTTATGAAACTGTAGTACAGATATTGTTTTACGACTTTGGTTAACCACCCCACCACATGTCAACCTTCTAACTTCTCAACCTTTTTTTTTTTATGAAAATACACATAGCCAAACATAAACCATTTCAAAAATGTCAACATACACAGTTCAGTGAAATTGACTACACTCTTCCAATTGTGCTGTTATTCTCACTTAAGATGAAGGCTTACAGACCAAAATAGTTTCTCATTTAACAGTTACTACAAATGTTGCCCTATGACAATGGTTAACAATCTCACAACACATCAACAATATCCTTACTCAACCTTGGGTTCCCTATCACCAGCTTCCTTGTCCCCTTCTGCCTTCTGGCCCTTGTCACTGGACTCCGGTACCTCATTAGTCTAATTTGGTTTTACAGGGCTGTCCACTCCCAGGATGAATGGTGAACCTCAGAGATAACTTCACCACTGAGCTAAAAGGGTGTATGGGGGCCATACTCTCAGAGTTTCTCCAGTCACCTTTAGGCCAGTAAATATGGTCTTTTTTTTTTTTTTGGTGAGTTAGAGTTATGCTCTACATCCTTCTCCAGCTCTGTCCAGAACCCTCTGTTGTGATCCTGGTCAGAGAGGTCAGTGGTGGTAGCCGGGCACCATCTAGCTGTACTGGACTCAGTCTGGTGGAGGCCTTGGTAGCTGTGGACAATTAGTCCTTCAGACTAATCTTTTCCTTGTATCCTGTTCTTTTCATTCTCCCTTGTTCCCAAAGGGATGAGGCCAGTGGAGTATCTTAGATGGCTGCTCACAGGCTTTTAAGACCCCACACACTACTCACCCAGGTAGAATGTAGAGCATTGTCTTTATAAGCTATGTTATGCCAATTGAGCTAGATGTTCCCCGAGACCATGGTCCCCACAGCCCTCAGCCCGGTAATTCAGTCCCTCAGGGAGTTTCGATGTGTCTATCGGGCTTCCATGACCTTTCCTTGTACAAGTTGTGCTAGTTTTCCCTGTATTGTGTACTGTCTCACCCTTCACCCAAGATATCATTTATCTATTGCCTATTTAGTAGTAGGTAACCAACGAAGATTGTTACATTTTCTGTGTGAACTTTTTCATGGGTTTTTACAATAGAGGTCTCATACAATATTTGTCCTTTTGTGATTGACTTATTTCACTCAGCATAATGTCCTCCAGTTTCATCCATGTTATGAGATGCTTCACAGATTCATTGTTCTTTCTCATTGCATAGAACTCCATTGTGTGTATGTACCATTGTTTGTTTATCCATTCATCTGTTGATGGGCATCTAGGTCGTCCATCGTTTTGCTATGGTGAACAATGCTGCCATGAACATAGGTGTGCATGTGTCTATTCGAGTGACGACTCTTATTTCTCTAGGATATATTCCTAGGAGTGGGATTGCTGGATCGAATAGTATGTCTATTTCTAGCTTTCTGAGGAAGCACCATATCATTTTCCAAATGGTTGTATCATTTTGCATTCCTACCAGCAGTGCATAAGAGTTCCTATCTCCCCACAGCACCTCCAACATTTGTTATTTCCAGTGTTTTTGATTCGTGCTCTAATGCCAGGGTGAGATGGTATCTCACTGTGGTTTTAATTAGCATTTCTCTAATGGCTAGTGATTGCGAGCATTTCCTCATGTACCCGTTGGCCATTTGAATGTCTTCTTTGGTGAAGTGTCTGTTCATTTCTTTTGCCCATTTTTTAATAGGATTATTTGTCTTTTTGGTGTAGAGGTGTTGGATTTTCTTGTAGATTGTGGAGATTAGACCTTTGTCTGATTTGTACTGTCCAAAAATTTTTTCCCAATCTGTAGGTTCTCTTTTTACTCTTTTGGTGAAGTTTTTTGAAGAGCATAGGTGTTTGATTTTTAGAAGATCCTAGTGATCTAGCTTATCTATTGGGGTTTGTGCATTGATGGTTATGGTTTATATCCTGTTAATGCTGTGTACTAAGGCCTGAAGTGTTGGTCCTACTTTTTCTTCTATGAACTTTATAGTTTTAGGCTTTATATTCAGGTCTTTGATCCATTTTGAAGTAGTTTTTGTATATGGCGTGCGGTATGGGTCCTGTTTCACTTTTTTGCAGATGGATATCCAGTTCTGCCAGCACCATTTGTTAAAAAGACTGTCTTCTCCCATTTGATGGACTTTGGGCACTTGTCGAAGATCAGGTGACCATAGGTGGATGGATTTACATCTGGGTTCTCAATTCTGATCCATTGGTCAATGTCTTTGTCGTTGTACCAGTGCCAGGCTGTTTTGACTACTGTAGCTGTATAGTAGGTTCTGAAGTCAGGTAATGTGAGTCCTCCAACTTTATTCTTCTTCTTCAGTAGTGCTTTACTTATTTGGGGCTTCTTCCCTTTCCATATAAAGTTAATGATTAATTTTTCCATCTTTTTGAAGAATGTTGTTGGTATTCGGATCGGGATTGCGTTGTATTTGTAAATTGCTTTGGGTAGAACTGTCATTTTCACAATGTTGAGTATGCCTATCCACGAGCATGGTATGGTTTTCCATTTATGTAGATCCCTTTTAGTTTCATGCAGAAGTGTTTTGTAGTTTTGTTTGTAAAGGTCTTTTACATACCCGGTCCAGATTTCTTCTTAAGTATTCTATCTTTTTAGGGGCTATTGAAAATGGTATTGTTTTCCTGATTTCATCGTTCTCCTTATTGGTGTGTAGGAATCCAATGATTTTTCAATGTTTATCTTGTATCCTGCTACACTGCTGAATCTTTCTGTTAGTTCCAGTAGATTTCTCATGGAGTCTTCAGGGTTTTCTACCTACAGTATCATAGCATCTGCAAACAGGGACAGTTTAACTTCTTCATTACCAATTTGGATGCCATTTATTTCTTTTTCTTGCCTTACTGCTCTAGATAGAACTTCCAGCACAGGGTTAAATAGGAGTGGTGATAAAGGGAATCCTTGTCTTTTTCCTGTTTTCAAGGGGAATGTTTTCAGCCTCTCTCCATTAAGAATGATGTTGGCTGTTGGTTTTGCATAGATGTCCTTTATTATGTTGAGAAATTTCCCTTCTATATCTATTTGATTGAGAGTTTTTATCAGGAATGGGTGTTGGACTTTGTCAAATGCCTTTTCTGCGTCAATTGAGATGATCATGTGATTCTTTTCTTTCCTTTTATTTATGTGGTGGATTTCATTGATTGATTTTCTAATGTTGAACCATCCTTGTATAACTGGTATGAATCTACTTGGTCGTGGTGTATTATTTTTTTGATATGTTGCTGAATTCTATTGGCTATAATTTTGTTGAGAATTTTTGTATCTATATTCATGACAGGTATTGGTCTGTAATTTTCTTTTTTTGTGATGTCTATGCCTGGTTTTGGTATCAGTGTTATGCTGGCTTTATAGAATGAATTTGGAAGTGTTGCTTCCTCTTCTCTGCTCTGAAATAGCTTGAGTAGTACTGGTACAAACTCCTCTGTAAATGTTGTGTAGAATTCTCTAGTGAAGACATCTGGGCCAGGGATTTTTTTGGTTGGGAGTTGTGTTATTACCTTTTCAATCTCTTCTCTTGTTATGGGTCTGTTCAGATTTTCAACATCACTTTGTTGTAGTTTGGGTAGACCGTGTGTTTCTAGAAATTTATCCATTTCCTCTAGGTTTTCAAATTTGTTGGAGTATAGTTTTTCATAATATTCTGTTATAATCCTTTTTATTTTAGTTGGGTCTGTTGTAATGTCCCCCATTTCATTTCTTATTTGGGTTATTTCTGTCCTCTCCTGTTTTTCTTTTGTCAGTCTGGCTGGTGGTTTGTCAATTTTGTTGATTCTTTCAGAGAACCAACTTTTGGTTTTGTTGATTCTTTCTATTGTTTTTCTGTTCTCTATTTCATTTATTTTTCCTCTGATCTTTGCTATTTCGTTTCTTCTGGTGGTTATGGGCTTTTTGTTGTAGTATTGCTATTTGCTTGAGTTCTGTAGTTAATGTTTTAATTTTGTCCCTTTCTTCTTTTTTGATGTGTGCATCTATTGCTATAAATTGTCCTCTGAGGACTGCCTTTCCTGTGTCCCAAAGGTTTGGTATGATGTGTTTTCATTGTCATTTGATTCTAAGAATTTTTTGATTCCGTCTCTGATTTCTTCTATTACCCAGTGATGTGTAAGCAGGGTATTATTCAGTTTCCATGTAACTGATTTTTTTTCCTTGATCTTTCTATTGTTAATTTCTACCTTGATGGCATGGTGTCAGAGAAAATACTTTGAATTATCTCAGCATTTTGTATCTTGTTGAGGACTGCTCTGTGGCCTAAGATGTGGTCTATTCTGGAGAACATTTCATGTGTATTGGAAAAGAATGTGTACTTTGCAGCGGTTGAATGTAGTGTTCTATGTATGTCTATGAGGTCATGTTGGCTAATTGTGCCCTTTAGATCTTGTGTATCTTTGCTGAGTTTCCTCATAGTTCTTCTGTCCTTTACTGAGAGTGGTGTGTTGAAGTCTCTTACTATTATTGTGGAACTGTCAATTTCTCTTTTCAGTACTGTTAGAGTTAGTTTTATGGATTTTGGTGCACTGTCATGGGTGCATAGATGTTTATTATGGTTATGTCTTCATGATGGATCATCCCCTTAATCATTATATAGTGTCCTTCTTTGTCTTTTATGGTAGATTTCGTTTTAAAGTCTATTTTATCTGAGATTAGAACTGCCACTCCTGCTGTTTTTTGGTAGTTGTTAGCTTGATTTATTTTTTTCCAACCTTTGACTTTTAATAAATTCACATCTTTGTTTCTAAGGTGTGACTCTTATAGACAGCATATTGATAGATCCTGTTTTCTTATCAATTCTGTCACTCTCCGTCTCTTACTGGGTGCATTGAGTCCTTTTACATTCAGTGTAATTATTGATAGATGTGAGTTTGTTGCTGCCATTTTGTAGTGCTTTTTTTTGTGTTGATGAAGTTTTCTTTGTTCTTCTTACTTCTCTTGTGCTGAGTTACTTTTGTTTGTGGATTTTTTTTTCTTTTCTTTTGTTTTTGCTGAGACTTTATCTTTCTCCTCTTTTTTTTTTTTATGAGTATGTTTGTTAACTTTCTTTGTGATTACCATGAATTTTACCCCTATCTTTCCAAGTTTGAAGCAGTCTACCATTACTTGCTATCATCTTGTCTTCCTCTCCATTACAAGGTTCTATACCTTTGCCATTTATTCCCTCTTTTATTGTTTTGATGTTGTTGTCATTTACTGATTAACTTCTCTGATTCCCTGTTGTATTTCTTTTGTTTTTTGATAGTCCTCGAGAGTTCATTTCCTAGATTGGTATCTGGCTGATATGATCCTGCATCCTAGCTTCTGCCTGTGAGCTGAAGCTGTTTTCCCTCAGATTGAAGAACTCCCTTTAATAATTCTTGTAAGTTTTGTTTGGCTTTTACATATTCCCTTAATTTCTGTTTATCTGGAAATGACCTAATTTCACCATCATATTTGAACGAGAGTTTTGCAGGATATATTATTCTTGGCTGGAAATTTTGTTCTTTCAAGATTTTATATATGTCATCCCATTGCCTTCTTGCCTGCATGGTTTCTGCTGAATAATCTGAGCTTAGTCTTATTGTTTCTCCTCTGTATGTGACTTCTTGTTTTTAACGAGCTGCTCTCAGGATTCTTTGTTTGTCTTTGGTTTTGGTGAATGTGAATATGATATGCCTTGGTGATTTTCTTTTGGGGTCTCTTCTATATGGGTTTCGTTGAGCTTCTTGGATGGCCAGCTTTTCATCTTTCATGATTTTGTGGAAGGTTTCTGTCAGCAGTTCCTCAATGATCCTTTCTGTGTTTTGTTTTCTCCCCCTCCTCTGGAATTCCAATCACTCATAAGTTTTTGCTTTTAATTGTGTCCCACATAACTCTCAGGGTCTCTTCATTTTTCTTTGTTCTTTTTTCTGAGTTTTCCTGTAACAGAGTTTATCCAAGTGTTTGTCTTCAATTCCACTGATCCTGTCTTCCACCCTTTCAAATCTGCTTCTCAGCCCTTCTATGACATCATCCATTTCTGAAATCTTGTTGTTTATTTTTTGGATTTCTAACTGTTGTTTTTGTATAATTTCTAGTTGTGAATTTATTTTGAAATTTTGTTTGTGCATCATCTTCCTGAATTCTTCCAATTTTGTCTGTATTTTCTATGAATTTGTCTATTTTTTCCTCATGTTTGTCAGCTTTTTGCCTCAGCTCTTGGAGAATTCTGAGTATTAGAGATTTGAATTCCCTATCAGGTAGTTGCGATGCGTTTTCTTCCACTGGAGAGTCACCTGGTGTTTTATTTTTGATGCCTACTGGAACCATCGTGTCCTGTTTTTGTAAATGTTTTGATATTGTCTGCTGTCGTGGGGCATTCTGTAGTTAGTTTTCTCATTTATTGATTGTAGATTTGTTAGTTTTTTCCCTTTTTTTTTAAAATTTGACTATGTCTGAGCAGGCGGACTGTGTGTTCTTTGTTGTTTGCTCATCTGTGGGCACAATACTTTCCACATCCTTCTCCAATTGGCAGGGTCAGTCACTCAGATATGGTATGGCAGGGCAGGTCTAGCTGAAGAGGAGTTACTGGGATGGGCTGTTTGTGGCACTTACTATAGCCACCAGAGCTGGTCGGTAATCAGTGCAGGGCAGGTTCCAGTAGGCCATGCCTGTGCTGCTTGGTGGTGTGATGTCAGGCGCATGGTGCAGGTAGGGAGGATGTAGCGGGGAGATTGTTATGTGTGGAGCTGAGATGGATATGGGAGAGAGGAGAGAGGAACAGGAGCCAAAAATATACAAAAAAAACAAAAAAGAATGCTAGGGGAGCTTGCCGTTGGAGTGGAGAGATGAGGTACTATGAAATGGAGAAAAACAGAAAGGGGAAGAGGAAGAAAAGAAAACAATGAATAAATAAAAATCGGAAAGGTTAAAGAACCACAAAGTTCCCAGGGATCCCACCAGTGCAGCTATGAGATTTGGGGAAGTCGCTCTCAGTTATCGCAGTACAGCCGGGCTAGATGGGGTAGAGGTATACATTGCCAGGTATTCAGGGAAGAGAAAGAGAAGGAAGATATAGAGAGATGAGAAACTGAGTAATGAAGAAAGACAAAAAGGGAAAAAGAGGGAAAAGAAAACAAAAAAATTAAAAAAAAGAAAGCCCCCCCAAAAAAAACAGAAAAAAAAAAAAAAAAAAGAAATGTCCTCAGGGATCCCTCTGCACGTCTGTGCAAGCCAAGTGTGAAGTCTCCCTGCCATGCAGCACCGCCTGGCCAGAAAGGGCTCCCAACTCAAGAAAAGGAAAAGAAAACAAACAAACAATTCAAAACAAACAAATGAACAAAAGCCCCGGGATCCCACCAGCATGACAGCCCAGACCGAGCAGCAGCTACACACTCAAACGGAACTCCACAGCCCCTCAGGAAGAAGCAAAGATGGCACACGGAGCCAGGTATTTGAGCGAAAGGAGGGGGAGGTGGTGAGAGGTAAGGAAGAAATCAAAAGAAGCAGAAAAAAGCAACACCAGGAGCCAACAAATGGCACTCAGAGAGCCAGCCCGTTCGGGTGTGTGGAATCCAAGCAGCCGGTGTTTCCCAGTCAAGAGACTGTGGCCGCCGGAAGCAGAGGAGGGCGAGTCAGGGTGAAGAAGTGTAGGGGGTGGGAAAGCATATATCACAAATTACCAGTTGTTTTGTCTCCCGCTGGATGCTCTGTGAGGCTGCTTTCTCATACCCCGTTTGCTGGTCTCCGATAGGAGTCTAAGATGGCAGATCCATGCTGCGTTACCTGGTAGGGGACCTCTACATGAATCTCTCCTTGCTCTCCGTTCTCTGTCAGTTTTCTCGCTCCATTTGGTGGCTGGCTGAGTTCTTTATCTCTTCATTTGATGTTTTAGGGTTTCAGAATTGCTGTATTCTCTGTTCGGCTTAGTTTTTCGGATCTTTGTTGTGGAGGGACGGCGTGGTGCTTCTGCGTAGAGGGCCATTTTGCCAGAACCTCCTCATGTTATTTTTTAACCCTTCTAGATTTCCTCTCAAGTTAAGGGGAAGCAAAATGTTCATTTTTGTGATCTCAGTCTCAAATGCATGTCCTAACATAGATCAATGGACACACATCTTAAGAATTCAAACGTGTCTTTATGATTCATTGTCATGGTTTGAATTATTTCCCCCAAAAAATGTGTGTATCAATTTGGCTAGGCCATGATTCCTGGTACTGTGTGATTTTCCTGTATGTTGTAAACCTGCCTCTATGATGTTAATGAGGGAGGATGGGTGGCAGTTGTGTTAGTAAGGCAGGACCTTATCTACAAGATTGGATTGTGTCCTGAGGCCATCTCTTGAGATATAAAAGACAGAAGTAAGCAGTGAGACAGGGGGACCTCATACCATCAAGAAAGCAGTGCCAGGAGCAGAGCCTGTCCTTTGGACTGGGGTCCCTGCGCAGAGAAGCTCCTAGTCCAGGGGAACATTGATGAGAAGGCTGACAGAGAGAGAAAAAGCCTTCGCCTGGAGCTGACACCCTGAATTTGGACTTCAACCTACTCTGATTGTGAGGAAAGAAATTTCTGTTTGTTAAAACCATCCACTTGTGGTATTTATGTTATGGCAGCACTAGATGATTAAGACATTCATTTAACATGAAGATGGGTTCATCTGTTATTAACCCATATTGAAATAATTCATCCTTGGTGTTAGGTTTTAGAGAACGTATACCATGTGAGAGGCTTTCAGTTACAAATATTTATGGTCTATGGCATAATATTTTAAAATATATTTATAGAATAACTCATAAAATAGACTCTAGGCTTGGCTAGAAGATTAAAGTATGAAATATATAATTTCAAAATGGCAGAAATTGGATTGCCAGAGATTCTCTGATTCATTGTTTAGAACTAAACTAAATGTTTATAAACAGAATAGCCCATATATCATTTCTTAAGCGTTAAAGTAAATAACCCAAAGAGATCATTTCGAAAACTGTTATATTTATTGTCAACCAAAGAGTATTTAGATTCCAGCCTAGAAATGGGAAAATATAAATCAAACACAGTAGCTAAGAGCGGGAAATGAAAAAAATAAATAAATAACAACGAAAAAACTTTAATAGTTGACCATAAAAAAAAAAATTCGTGTTTTTTCTGAAAGTATTATTGGAGTTGAATTAAAGAAATTGAAAAATCACTTAGACTTTCTCAGAGTATGAAAAATAAGAAAGGAGGTGCATATCCCTCTGCCCTTTGGAATCATTTTCCGCCATTTAGGGATGATTTGACAGACACAAGTGCACAGCAGCAGCAAAATAAATAAATAAATAGTTAAGAGTCTGATGGAATCCCTGGGGGTACAAACGGTTAGTATACTTGCTTGTTACTCAAAAGGTTAGAGGTTTGAGTCCACCCAGGGGTGCCCCGGCAGAAAGTTCTGGAGATCTAATTCTGAAAATCAGCTATTGAAAACCATAGTTCTACTCTGACATACTTGGGGTTGCCATGAGCCAAAATTGATTTGATGGCAACTGGATTGGAAGTGTCTGAAATGATCATTGTCCCCAAAAGTGAAAACAATAATGTTTACCATGCATAAGGCATCTTGATTGAATGTGTAACTTTTCTCCATTTGCCCCATTCCTTAATTTCTTCAGATTGGAGATACCATTTTTCCTGGAGTCTTCAGCCAAAGGATGGGAGATTACAAAAAAAAGATTTTAGGTGAATCACAAGAAGTAAAGGAAAAAGCTTATTATGCTTTTCCTGCTATATCTTTTCAGTATGAAAACAGAGGTAGGTGGGGAATCTTAAAATTAAGAGAGATTTAGTTAGGAAAGAACATCGTATATGTTAAGATCTGGTTTTCAAAACAAGATTGCTTTGTGTAAGTGTAATGTCTACTAACACACACATACACACACCTTTCTGTGGGTTAATAGGAAGACATACCTTGTTTCCTTACCATGCTTGCCAATATATTTCTTTTTCAGAATTACTTTACAATAAAAGATGAGGATGGAATGTTTCTTTCCCCTTATTGTTGCTGCTCAGGCTGAATTACTCTGGAAGAATTACAGAATGATGATAATAATATTAACTAAAATTTCAACAGTGACTGTCATATATACATATAAGATTTTACAGTGTGATTGCCTCTACGTTATCCCGTTGAGTCCCCAAAACCCTGTGGGATAGCTTGAGTAGGTACTATTATTATTCCTCACTTATACGCAAGGAACCAGAGTTTCAAGGAATTAAGTGACTTACTCAAGGTCACATGTACTACCTCTGGCACAGGAACTCAGGTTCTGTTCTCAGTCCATCCTCATCTAAGCCTCCAATCAGTTTCACATGAAGTATACATTCTCCTACTGAGTACCACACAACTTTCGAGGATTTTTGAGAAATACTCAGAATATATGATCTATGCTTGGGAACTCCTTTTCATTTTCAGAAAATGAGCAATTTTTCCTTTTCACAAAGCTTATCAATTTTTCAAAGCACCTCAAGAATTGTTGCCAAGGTTGTTCTCAAGTGGAAAACTCATGGATATGTATTCTAATAAAATAAAAATAAATTTATGTCTTTGTTATCATTCAAACATCAAATAGTAATTTTGATATAAACACTTAAATTGAGACTCACAAGGGCAGATGCTCTAAATCTGCTTTGTCAAACACAATAGCCACTAGCCACAAGTGGGTATTTAAATTTAATTTAAAATTAATTCTTCAAAGTTAAATCTACAGGAATAATATGGAGGAAACAGATCAATTCACACACACACACGCACACACACACATACACACACACACACAGAGCAGGACTTGGTAACTGAACATGCAAGGGTTACTCTTGGCTACAGAGGCTTAACTAGGGTATGGCAGGTATGGCAGACATTGCACTGGCCCTGGGCAAGTGCTACCACTGAGCAACTTCTATTACTTTGATATGGCCAGCGGCCATATGGTGCCTCTGGCAAGCACTGAAATTGCTCCCATGTCCAAACTTGTGACATCCCTCTTTTAGAAAATTTTACCATAATATCGGCTCAAAAATACAATCCAAGCTCTCTAATCCTTTAATTAACACATTGCCATGCTTGAGGAAGGACGTTAGGCCATACCAGGTTAATGGAAACTGCTCAGATGTGCTACACACCTAGAGCTGGTGCAATGTCCTAGATACGTCACTGCTTTAGGTTGGATGACTGTGTGAATTGTGGTACCATCAGTTGAGACACAGACCACAGGGTAGGCACTTGATACCTACCACTGCTAATGTAAACATTATGGATAATAATTCAAAATTTGAAATTCTAGACACATATAGCAAATCTTCAGAAATAGTAACCACAATCTTTAGAACTACCTTCAGTATAATATTCTCTGAGGGCCAAGGGTAGTACTACTTTGCCGGTCTTCTTCCCAAATCCACCTTAAATTGTAACTGATATTTGAAATTGCTTTATCTTTCACATAATTTGAGTAGAATGCTTAAAAATTTTTGGAGATTTTAACATATTTGTGTGGGTCTAAGTTTCGGTCAGTGAAAATGCCCATATCAGATCTTTCCTACTATGAAAGTACAGAAACATCTCTTAAAAAAAAAAAAAATTATGTCTGAACAGGTGAAGGGTTAAATAGGGTAGAGAGAAAATTATTGATTGAGAAGAGAGGGAAAAAAAAAAAAAAGGAGACGCTAGAAACAACAAATAAATATTTCCATAAAGAGTGTCTTTTCTTTCTTCATGTTCTGCTTCTGCCTTTACTATTTATTTTCATCTATACAAGACATTTTAGCATCTGTGCTCATAGGAGATTCCTCTTCCTTCTGGTCAGGCAGGATGCATGAATGAACCCCTACAGTAGACACACTAGATGGGCAGACTCTTCGAGGGACTCAGAAACTGGGGGATTACAGCAGCAACTAGCACTCTTCCCCATGGGGACTTTTCATTGCCCTGTCTATTGGAACGCCTTCTGCCGGCACTGGAAACCCCTCTCTCATTATTCTTAAAATTAAGGCTGGACAATGTTTAACTCTTTGGTGGTATGGCCAAAGTATTAAGGGAGAAGTTTTCTCTGGATTTAAATACTAATCCGAAACTACTGACCCACATTTTGCCTCTTTCTGATTCCAGACATCCCATGAGGCTCCAGTTCTTGATGTCTAAAAAAAAAAAAAACCCAAGCCAGTTACTATCAAGTCAGCTCCAGGTCATGGTGATCACGTGTGTGTCAGAGTAGACCACAGGGTTTTTATTAGCTGATGTTTCAGAAGTAAAATGGAAATAGATCACCAGGCCTTTCTTCCAAGGTACTTCTATATGGACTTGAACCATCAGCCTTTTGGTTAGTAACCGAAAGCTCCTAACCATTTGCCCCACCCAGGGACTCCTCTTGATGTCACTTATTTGAAACCTAGGTATCCCTGGGTGATGTTCAGGAATGGCAACTCACTATGAAGCCCCAAGAGAGGCCACCGTGTGATCATAAACCCGCTCCTTTAAGCTACTTTTCTTTCTGGGAACAAGAGACTAGATGAGGTACTTTTAATAAGAATTGCCCAACCCTGTGATTTCCATTTAATTTTTATTAACAATGAAAAAACTGAGAAATATTCGTTTCTGACAGTATTTGCTATTGTCTATTTTTTTTTTATTCTTTCTCATTTATTCTAACCTTTTTTTTATTTTTATTTTTATATTTTACTGTACTTCAGGTGAAGGCTTACAGAACAAATAGTTTCTCATGAAACAGTAGTAAACATGTTGTTTTATGACATTGGTTAACAACCCCACAACATATTAAGCCTCTAAATTCTCAACCTTTTTTTTTTTGGATGAAAATACAGATAGCCAAAGATACACTGTTTCAAAAATTTCTACATACACAGTTCAGTGACATTGACTACGCTCTTCCAACTGTGCTGTTATTCTCACTTAAGATGAAGGCTTACAGAACAAAATAGTTTCTCATTTAACGGTTACTACACATGTTGCCCTATGACAATGGTTAACAATCTCACAACACATCAAGAATATCCTTACTCCACCTTGTGTTCCCTATCACCAGGGGACTTCCTTGTCCCCTTCTGTCTTCTGGCCCTTGTCACTGGACTACTGTACCTCATTAGTCTCATTTGGTTTTTTTTTTTTAACACCATTTCAAAACTTTTTACTTACACATTTAAGTGATATTGACTATGCTCTTCCAATTGTGCTGCCATTCTCGCCCAAGATGAGGGCTTACAGGACAAAACAGCCTCCCATTTAATAGTTACTACAAATGTTACCCTATAACAGTGGTCAACAATCTCACAACACATCGACAGTGTCCTTACTCAACTTGTGTTCCTTATCATCAGTTTTCTACTCCCCCTCTGCCTTCTGGCCTTTGTCACTGGACTCCTGTACCTCGTTAGTCCCATTTAGTTTTACTGGGCTGTCCACTCCCGGGCTTAACATCGAACCTCGAAGGTAACTTCACCTCTGAGCTGAAAGGGTGTCTGGGGGCCACACTCTTGAGGTTTCTCCAGTATTCTTTAGGCCAGTAAATCTGGTCTTTTTTTTTTTTTTGCGGGGGTGTAGTTAAAATTATGCTCTACATCCTTCTCCAGCTCTGTCCAGAACCCTCTGTTGTGATTCTGGTCAGAGCAGTCAGTAGTGGTAGCCGGGCACCATCTAGCTGTACTGGACTCAGTCCGGTGGAGGCCTTGGTAGCTGTGGACAATTAGTCCTTTGGACTAATCTTTTCGTTGAATCCTGTTCTCTTCATTCTCCCTTGCTCCGGAAGGGATGAGACCAGTGGAGTATCTTAGATGGCTGCTCATAGGGTTTTAAGACCCCAGACACTACTCACCAAGGTAGAATGTAGAGCATTATCTTTATAAGTAGTGTCATGCCAATTGAGCTAGATGTTCCCCGAGACCATGGTCCCCAGAGCCCTCCGTCCAACAACTCAGTCCCTCGGGGGGTTTGGATGTGTCTATAGGGCCTCCATGACCTTTCCTTGTGCAGGTTGTGTTAGTTTCCCCTGTACTGTGTACTATCTCACCTCTCACCCAAGGTACCACTTATCTATTGCCTATTTAGTATTCCCCCCCCCCTCCCCTCCCATCCCTGGTAACCAACAAGGATTGTTACATTTTGCATGTGAATTTTTTCATGGGTTTTTACAAAAGAGGTCTCATACAATATTTGTCCTTTTATGATTGACTTCTTTCACTCAGCATAATGTCCTCCAGTTTCATCCATGTTATGAGATGGTTCACAGATTCATTGTTGTTCTTTCTCGTTGCATAGTACTCCATTGTGTGTATGTACCATAGTTTGTGTATCCATTCATCTGTTGATGGACATCGAGGTTGTTTGCATCGTTTTGCTATTGTGAACAATGCTGCCATGAACATAGATGTGCATATGTCTATTCGAGTGACGACTCTTATTTCTCTGGGATATATTCCTAGGAGTGGGATTGCTGGATCGAATGGTATGTCTATTTCTAGCTTTCTGAGGAAATGCCATATCATTTTCCAAAATGGTTGTATCATTTTGCATTCCCACCAGCAGTGTATAAGAGTTCCCATCTCCCCGCAGCACCTCCAACATTTGTTATTTCCAGTATTTTTGATTCATGCCAGTAATGCCGGGGTGAGATGTTATTTCACTGTGGTTTTAATTTGCATTTCTCTAATGGCTAGTGATCGCGAGCATTTCCTCATGTACCCGTTGGCCATTTGAATGTCTTCCTTGGTGAAGTGTCTGTTCATTTCCTTTGCCCATTTTTTGATAGGATTCATTGTCTTTTTGTTGTAGAGGTGTTGGATTTTCTTGTAGATTATGGAGATTAGACCTTTGTCTGACTTGTACTGTCCAAAAATTTTTTCCCAGTCTGTAGGTTCTCTTTTGACTCTTTTGGTGAAGTCTTTTGAAGAGCATAGATGTTTGATTTTTAGAAGATCCCAGTTATCTAGTTTATCTGTTGGGTTTTTTGCGTTGATGTTTATGGTTTTTATCCTGCTAATGCCATGTATTAAGGCCTGAAGTGTTGGTCCTATTTTTTCTTCTATGAATTTTATAGTTTGAGGCTTTATATTCAGGTCTTTGATCCATTTTGAAGTAGCTTTTGTATACAGAGTGAGGTATGGGTCCTGTTTCATTTTTTTGCAAATGTATATCCAGTTTTGCCCGCACCATTTGTTAAAAAGACTGTCTTTTCCCCATTTGATGGACTTTGGGCCCTTGTCAAAGATCGGGTGACCGTAGGTGGATGGATTTACATCTGGGTTCTCAATTCTGTTCCATTGGTCAATGTATCTGTCGTTGTACCAGTACCAGGCTGTTTTGACTACTGTAGCTGTATAGTAGGTTCTGAAGTCAGGTAGTGTGAGTCCTCCAACTTTATTCTTCTTCTTCAGTAGTGCTTTACTTATTCGGTGTTTCTTCCCTTTCCATATAAAGTTAATAATTAGTTTTTCCATCTCTTTGAAGAATGTTGTTGGTATTTGTATCAGGATTGCATTGTATTTGTAAATTGCTTTAGGTAGAATTGCCATTTTCACAATGTTGAGTCTGCCTATCCATGAGCATGGTATGTTTTTCCATTTATGTAGATCCCTTTGGGTTTCATGCAGCAGTGTTTTGTAGTTTTCTTTGTATAGGTCTTTTACATTCCTGGTCAGATTTATTCCTAAGTATTTTATCTTTTTAAGGGCTACTGAAAATGGTATTGATTTCCTGATCTCCTTTTCATCGTTCTCTTTACTGCTGTATAGGAATCCAACTGATTTTTGAATGTTTATCTTGTATCCTGCTACTCTGCTGAATCTTTCTATTAGTTCCAGTAGATTTCTCGTGGAGTCTTTAGGGTTTTCTATGTATAGTATCATATCATCTGCAAACAGGGAGAGTTTAACTTCTTCATTACCAATTTGGATGCCCTTTATTTCTTTCTCTTGCCTTATTGCTCTAGCTAGAACTTCCAGCACAATGTTAAATAGGAGTGGTGATAAAGGGCATCCTTGTCTTGTTCCTGTTTTCAAGGGGAATGTTTTCAGCCTCTCTCCATTAAGAATGATGTTGGCTGTTGGTTTTGCATAGATGCCCTTTATTATGTTGAGAAATTTCCCTTCTATACCTATTTTATTGAACGCTTTTATCAGGAATGGGTGTTGGACTTTGTCAAATGCCTTTTCTGCGTCAATTGAGATGGTCATGTGATTTTTTTCTTTCCTTTTATTTATGTGGTGGATTACGTTGATGGATTTTCTAATGTTAAACCATCCTTGCATACCTGGTATGAATCCTACTTGGTCGTGGTGTATTATTTTTGCTTTTGTCTATTTTTGACACATAAACAATACTTAATTTAAGTTTCCTTAAATTAAATTATCAAGTTTGTAGATTAAAAGGAAAATTTGCATAGTGTCCATGGGATTGTGGTGGGTAGGGAGCTATGGAAAGAAAAGTTCTATATTTGCCATCACAACTCTCTCACTCTCTCTTCCACTACTTCTGCCACCAGAAGCAGTAGAGACAGATCAGCATCATATTCACATTGGTCTATGGCATATGTCAGCATACTTCAACCAGCAGGTCAAATCCAGCCCTTCACCTATTGTAAATAAAGTTTTATTGCAACATAGCCACATCCATTAGTTTACATATTATGTATGGCTGCTATCACACCGGCAGAATGAGCAGCTCTGGCAGAGACTGTATGGCCCACAAATCCTAAAATATTTAATACTTGGCCCTTTCAGAAAAAAAGTTTACTTTGATCACTTTGATCCAAGGTAAAGCAGAGTCAATATTTAACATATTTTAGTTCATTTGACAAATACTTGAGGAGCATTTACAGAGTGCTAGACTCTGAGGATATATCAGAGAACAAATCCAATACAGTCTTTTGCCTCACAAAGCTTACTCTCCCTGCCCGCCCCCACCTTGGTTTCACTGCTGTGGTCTCTATTTAGGTTTTTTCTATTTGTATATCAATTAAGGGGCACAGACAAATGTCATAGTAGAAAAATAGGCATAGAATAGGGTATCAGCTAGACTTGCCAAATAAAATACAGAATGCCCAATTAAATTCAGCAAATATGTAGTAAGTTGTAAAAGCAACTGTGAATGGAACCAAACCAAAAAAACCAAACCCATTGCTGTTGGTCAATTTGGACTCCTAGCAACCCTATAGGACAGAGTAGAACTGCCCCATAGGGTTTCCAAGTCTGTAATCTTTACAGAAACAGACTGCCACAGCTTTCTCCTGTGGAAGGTCCGGTAGAGTCAAACCTCTGACCTTTTGGTTAGCAGCTGAACACTTAACCACTGTGCCACAAGGGCTCCTTTTGTGAATGGAACCAAATGCTGTAAAATAATTCCCTCCCTGAGTGGTGCATCAAGACAGGGTCAAAGAGAAGTGGTCAATGTACTTAGAATATTTTTATCCCATTGTCAAGGCACATAGGAGAGTGTGATGAAGACAATGGACTTTAAGTATTAGGACAAGGCCATTCCCGCCATGAGTTTTAGATGTCAGGCTATTTAGAAAATGATACTAATAAACATTAAATGCAATTTTTTTAAGGAGGGGGATGTAAAAGGCTCTCTACTCTTCTTTCTGGAAAGAGGAAGGAAGGGAGATAAAGAGAATCTGTGCCTAGTGCACAGAAGAAAACACCAAGTTGAATAGTTCATGAGTGTTGAGAAACGTGAGAAGTGTTCATGTGTACAAGTATACAGCTCATGCTAAAAAACTCAGGCTTAACAAATCTGGGTTCTTCATCCTGTGATAATAAGAACAGAGAATGGTAAGGACAAAATTTGGTGGTGGCTTAACTTGTCACTTGTGTTTAAAACCTAGATCCAGAGAATGGTCACATGGGCAGAATGGAAACCCTCCTAGCAGCATAATAGTGAGTACCATACAGCCAATTCCCCGAAATAGAAAAGTGGGCAAGAGGCATAGTGTTTGCTTCTAAGATAGTTGAGAGCATTATTAATCCTACCCATCAAACTAGTATTTGTGTTTTTGGAAGCAGCAGCCATTTAATTCATACACATAGATACTGTATAATATCAAACACAGAGAAGAAGTTTGTTATGGGGGGTTAAAAATCAAACCTGGGCTAGATTAGCCAAATTTTAAGTAACATCTAAATTAAAAACATAAATGTTTTCAGGTCACCCCTGAAGAGACTTCATCAGATCTTTACCTTGTCACCATGGCAGACTGCAGATTTCTTCTCCCAGTCATTTCCCAAGAAGGGTTTTCTGATTTGCTACACATGTTCCCACTCATTGGTCTAGTGCCCTGGCATAAATGGAGATTCTAAACTAGTCCAGAAAAAAAGTTTCATAATTCATCATGCATACTACTCTGCTTGGCGCCGAGGGCAGAGGCTTGATTCACTTGCATGCTCGTGACATTCACGGTTGAGTAAAGGGACCAGATTTTAGATAAACTAATGTAGGACAAAGGCGAGAGCCTGGCAGTACAGGACCAGTGGTTGAGGTGGAGGCAGGAAGAAGAGACAAAAAGTGAGTGAGGTTACCAAGGGATGTGTGGTGAGTGGAGATGCTCTCTTTGACAGGCAACCCATGGGACAAATGTCTGTCTGCATTGGCTAAGGAAGGTTGCTCCCTACAGCAAAAGCAGATTGTGCCAGAAGTGTGATGAGAGGCTTGGAAGGAGAAGGAAGCGGGAGGACAGGAAACAAGGACCGGAGAACCTGGTGAGAGAGCAAACGTGCTAGCACAAATCATTTTGGAAAACATGGTGCCAGTCAGCCAGCACAGGAAGTTCATGTTGAGGGCTGTGCTCAATATAGGGTACCCATTAACCCTGGTGGTGTTGACAAGACTGGGGGAAGAAGATGCTGAAGATGAGGAGTACAATCCACACTATGTTAATGTTTTTTGAAAGTGCTAATTTGTCTGCAGAGGCAAAATATTCTGAAATGCTTCCCATGTCCACTGGGTTTGTAATGATTTCAGCAGTGAGCAATCTGAATTCAAAATTAAGATTTACTTTATTTGAAGTGTTTTACCTTCGTAAGATGGAGCAGAATCATAAGAAAAGAATATGTTTAACTATTGTTGTTAAAGCTAAGTATTCAGTCAGCCTTCTTCTCCTGCTGAATATTCAAATTGAAGAACCACAGAGGACAAAGAGGAAAATAAATGCATTTCTGATTAGAAAATGCAAATTAATGCCTGCATATTGCCTAAATTTCTCCAATATGTCCATTCAGTTGTTTTCTTTCATTACCATCTAACTAGAAAACTTACATAATTTTTTTTGTTGGTAGGCGAGTGGTAGTGTCTCTGTAAATTTTCTTATTTTGAAAAATTGTACTCATAATTAAAGAAATGCAAATTAAAGCTATAAAATAACAATTCTTCTGTCAAAATGTTGAAGATTCAAATAATTTCCCAATATGA
Source organism: Dugong dugon (assembly GCA_030035585.1). Lineage (NCBI taxonomy): Eukaryota > Metazoa > Chordata > Mammalia > Sirenia > Dugongidae > Dugong > Dugong dugon. Next base: position 53,377,781 of record CM057465.1, read on the forward strand.
TAATAAAAAATAATAATAATAAAGTTGCCACAGAGTAATTCATGGTAACCCATGTATTTGAAAGTACAACTGTGCCAAGCAGGATTTTCAATGGTTGTAACGTTTTAAAAGTAGATCACCAGGCGTTTAAAAAAGAGACTTGCATAAAGTCTTGTTGACCTTATAAATTGATATCACAGCTTGGGAGGATAATTCATAAATTTATACTTTAAATCCCTTTGTCCTAAGAATTTTACAACATTGTATCCACTCTATGAATATACTGGCAAAATTGATCAAACATATATTAGCAAGGATGTTCATTACTGAATATTTCAGAGGGGCAAAAAACTGAAAATGATCAAAATATCCACCATTAGAAAATTAGCTTATTAAATGGTAGTACGTTCTTACATCAAAAATACTAAACATGCCTAGGCGGAGCCAAGACGGCAGAGTAGTCTGACGCTTCCAGTGGATCCTCTTACAATAAAGACCTGAAAGAACATGTGAATTGATTATATATGACAATCTAGGGGCCCCGAACATCAAAGGCAAAGTTGAGGAGGTGGACTGAGTGGCAGGGGGAGGGAGAGACGGTTTGGAAGCAGCAAGGAGGTGCCAACCTGACACAGAGAGAACCTGAGTCCTTCAGGCCAGATCAGCTCATGGGTGAGCAGTAAGGCAGGCAAGCAGCGGTGCTTGGAAGTCATATTCCACACCAGGAGAAACCCACCGGCAGAGGGTCTACTTGGCCACCCAGAACCACTGAGAAGCAACCCTCGATCAGTGAAAGATAAGTTCTTGTGTCCAGCCTACCATGCAAATCAAAGACACCCCCCTTAGGGAAAAACCTCTCTCCCATTTAACCTCTCTGCTTCCTGCTCTGCACTGGGTCACAGACCAGCTTCAGCAATCACCGAGTCCCCTGGGCAGGAAGCAGGATCCATCAAACGCCTGGAGCTATTCTCTCGGCCTTGGAGAGTGAACAAATTAACAAACAGAGGGAAAAATAAACTGCCAGATTCCCTGAGCCAGGAACCCAGGGTAGGCACACATCTTTTGCCTAGGCACAGGCATAAGGGATCGACAGACTTTGAGCGCCTTTCTCCCTGCAGAGTCTTGTGTAGGCCCATTTCAACAGGGTAGGCCCTCATTACTTCAGTACAAAGGGTATATACCTGAAGTCTAACTTCAATTGTTTTAGCTGGCAGGTTCATGACATTTGACACTGCTCTGCCCATTAAGCAGGGTCTTCACCTACCCACATCAGGGGCCTGAGGACTGGTGGCTCCACACATACCACCCAGCCACCTGCGATAGGTGTCCAAGATTAATAGGTGCCCCCAGTCCATACAGCCAACAGCATTAAATGATCATAGTCCAGCTGCAAAACTCACCCACCAACGAGCTCTAGGGAACAGGGACACGCCTTCCTCCCAGACACTGAGGGGTGGCCATCAGTCCACTACCTTGCTAAGAGTGTGTCCCCCTGCTGCAGCCAGATGCCTGTGCCTACATCAATCACCCATGCCTGTCTAGGACTGTAGGTGAGAGCCTGCACCACACACTTGATGGTTATTTACCTGGGCACCTGACCTGAATCCATATGGGAGGAGTGGGTGCAATTCTGAACTCACACACCTAGTAACAGATCTAATCACCTGCTGACAGGACATTAGAGCTTCAAAGTTGTCAATAATAGAACTAGCTCACATGAGCAGCCTATTTGGACATATCAAAACAAAACAAGAAGCTAGGACACAGTAAGCAAACATAAAATAAATAAACATAATAACTTATTGATGGCTCGGAGACAACAGTCAATATCAAATCACATAAAGAGGCAGTCCATGATGGCTTCAGCAAGCTCCCAAAACAAAGAATCTAGAAATTTTCCAGAGCAGGAAAATTTCTTGGAATTAAAGGAGGCTGAAAACAAAAGATTAATATACAGAACTCTTCAAGAAATTAGGAAGGAAGTTAAGCAAAAGACAGAACACACAATAGAGGAAATTAAAAAGATTAGAGAAGAACAGAATGACAAATTTAAGAGGCTGCAAGAATCCATAGAGAGACAGCAGTCAGAAATCCAGAAGATAAACAATAAAATGTCAGAATTAGACAACTCAGTAGAAAGTCATAGGAGCAGAATTGAGGCAATGGAAGTCATAATTAGTGAGATTGAAGATAAAGCACTTGACACCAACTTATTTGAGGAAAAATCAGATAAAAGCATTAAAAGAAATCAAGAAACCCTAAGAATTAAGTGGGACTCTATCAACAGGAATAACCTATGACTGATTTGACTACCAGAACAGGGGAGATAACAGAAAATACAGAGAGAATTGTTGAAGATTTGTTGGCAGAAAACTTCCCTGACATCATGAAAGATGACAAGACATCTATCCAAGAAGCTCATCAAACCCCACATAAGGTAGATCCCAAAAGAAAGTCACCAAGATATATTATAATCAAACTTGCCAAAACCAAAGATAAAGAGAGAATTTTAAGTGTGGGTAGGGATAAACGAAAAGTCATCTACAAAAGAGAATAAATAAGACTAAGCTTGGACTACTCAGCAGAAACCATGCAGGCAAGAAGGCAATGGGATGACATATGTAAAGGCTTGAAAGAAAAAAAACTGTCAGCCAAGAATTACATATCCAGCAAAACTGTCTCTCAAATATGATGGAGAAATTAGGGCATTCCCAGATAAACAGAAGTTTAGGGAATTTGCAAAAACCAAACCAAAATTATGAGAAATTCTAAAGGGAGTCCTCCAGTTAGAAAATCACTAACATCAGATAACAACCCAAGACTAGAATACAGGACAGAGCAACCAGATATCAACCAAGATAGGGATGTCACAAAAATAAACCAAAGCTAAAACACTGAAAATAGGGAAACAGATGTCAGAATGTAAAAGATGACATTAAAAAAAAAAAAGAGTGACTTAAAAAATGTAGAAACAGATTTTTCATCTGAAGAGGAATTCAAACTGCTATAAAGAAAAAAAGACTGGTATAAACTTTGAAGAATAGTGGTAAATATTAAGGTAACCACAAAAGAAACTAACAATCCTACAAATCAAAATAAAAAATTAGAAAACTATAAGGACTCAGCAAACACAAATGCAACAATAATGAAAAAAATGAAAAGAAACACATAAAGAAAAATGAATCAGCACATAAAATTTAGTGGAACAAAGAAACTATGAACAAAATACAAAAAAAGACATAAAATGACAGCACTAAACTCATACCTATCAATAATTACGCTGAACATAAATGGACTAAATGCACCAATAAAGAGACAGAGTGGCAGATTGGATAAAAAAGCAGGATCCATCTGTATGCTGCCTACAAGAGACACAAATTAGACTTAAAGACACAAACAAGCTAAAACTCAAAGGATGGAAAAAATATATCAAGCAAACAACACTCAAAAAAGAGCAGGAGTGGCAATATTAATCTCTGACAAAATAGACATTAAGTAAAATCCACCACAAACGATAAAGAAGAACACTATATAATGATTAAAGGGTCAATATGCTAGGAGGACATAACTATAATAAATCTTTATGCACCCAACCACGGCGCTCTAAAATACATAAAACAAACTCTAACAGCATTGAAAAGAGAGATAGACAGCTCCACAATAGTACTAGGAGACTTCAACACACCACTTTCAGTGAAGGACAGAATATCCAGAAAGAAGCTCAACAAAGACATAGAAGAGCTAAATACTACAATTAACCAACTTAATCTCATACAATTATACCACAAACTCCACACAACAGCAGCCAAGTATACTTTCTTTTCCAGCGCACATGGAACATTCTCCAGAATAGAACACATATTAGGCAACAAAGCAAGTCTTAACAGAATCCAAAACATCAAAATATTACAAAGCATCTTTTCTGACCATAAAGCCATAAAAGTATAAATCAATAACAGAAACAGCAAGGAAAAAAAATGAAACACATGGAAACTGAACAGCACCTTGCTCAAAAACTACTGGGTTATAGAAGAAATTAAGGATGGAATAAAGAAATTCGTAGAATCAAATGAGAATGAAAACACATCCTACCAGAACCTTTGGGACACAGGAAAAGCAGTGCTCAGAGGTCAGTTTAGAGCAATAAATGCACACATCCAAAATGAAGAAAGGGCTATAATCAAAACATTAACCCTACAACTAGAACAAGTAGAAAGAGAGCAGCAAAAGAAGCCCTTGGGCACCAGAAGAAAGGAAATAATAAGAATTAGAGCAGAATTAAATGAAATAGAGAATAGAAAAACAATTGAAAGAGTTAACAAGACCAAAAGCTGGTTCTCTGAAAAGATCAACAAAATGATAAACCACTGGCAAAACTGACCAAAGAAGAAGAGGAGAGGAAGTAAATAACCTGTATAAGAAATGAGATGGGTGGTATCACAAAGCACCTAACTGAAATTAAAAGAATCTAACAAAATACTATGAAAAATTGTACTCTAACAAATTTGAAAACCTAGAGGAAATGGACAAATTTCTAGGAACTCACTACCTACCTAAATTAACACAAACAGAGGTAGAAAAACTAAATAAACCCATAACAAAAGAAGAGATTGAAAAGATAATTTAAAAACTCCCAACAAAAAAAAGCCCTGGCCCAGATGGCTTCACTGGAGAATTCTACCAAACTTTCAGAGAAGAGTTAACACCACTACTACTAAAGGTATTTCAGAGCATAGAAAAGGATGGAATACTCCCAAACTCATTCTATGAAGCCAGCATAATCCTGATACCAAAACCAGGTAAAGACACCACAAAAAAAGAAAATTACAGACCAATATCCCTCATGAACATTGACGCAAAAATCCTCAACAAAATTGTAGCCAATAGAATTCACCAACATATCAAAAACTAATTCATCATGATCAAGTGGAATTTACACCAGTTATGCAGGGATAGTTCAACATTAAAAAAACAATCAACGTAATCCATCACCTAAATAAAACAAAAGACAAGAACCACATGATCTTATCAATCGATGCAGAAAAGGCATTTGACAAAGTCCAACATCTATTCGTGATTAAAACTCTCAACAAAATAGTAATAGAAGGGAAATTCCTCAATACAGATAAGGTTATTTATACAAAGCCAACAGGCAACATCATCCTAAATGGAGAGACTTTGAAAGCATTCCCTTCGAGAACAGGAACCAGGACAAGGATGCCTTTATCACCACTCTTATTCAACATTGGGCTGGAGGCCCTAGCCAGAGCAATTTGGCTAGAAAAAGAAATAAAGGGCATCCAAATTGGTAGGGAAAAAGCCAAAGGATCTCTATATGTAGATGATATGATCTTCTACACAGAAAACCCCTAAGAATCCACAAGAAAACTATTGGAACTAACAGAAGATTTCAGCAAAGTTTCAGGATACAAGCTAAACATACAAAAATCAGTTGTATTCCTTTACACCAATAAAGAGAACCTCAAAGAGGAAATCACCAAATCAATACCATTTACAATAGCCCAGAAGAAGATGAAATACTTAGGAATAAATCTAACCAGAGATGTAAAAGACCTATACAATGAAAACTATAAGACACTACTGCAAGAAACCAAAAGAGACCTACATAAGTGGAAAAATATACCTTGCTATGGACAGGAAGGCTCAAGATTGTGAAAATGTCAATTCTACCCAAAGCAATCTACAGATCAAATACAATCCCAATCAAAATTCCAATGACATTTTTTACTAAGATGGAGAAAATATCACCAATTTCATATGGAAAGGGAAGAGGCCCCAGATAAGTAAAGTATTACTGAAGAAGAAGAACAAAGTGAGAGGCCTCACACTACCTGATTTTAGAACCTATTATACCACCATGGTAGTCAAACAGCCTGGTACTGGTACAACAACAGATACGTAGACCAATGGAACAGAACTGAGAATCCAGACATAAATTCATCCACACATGAGCAGCTGATATTTGACAAAAGCCCAAAGTCCATTAATTGGGGAAAAGACAGTCACTTTAACTAATGGTACTGGCATAACTGAATATCCATCTGCAAAAAACTGAAACAAGATCCATACCTCACACCATGCACAAAATCTAACTCAAAATGGATGAAAGACTTAAATATAAAATTGAAAAAAATAAAGTTCATGGAAAAAAAATAGGGACAACGCTAGGAGCCCTACTACATGGCATAAACACAATACAGACTATAAGTAACAATGCACAAGCAGTAAGTAGAAGGGAGACTAAAGAAATGGGCACTCCTAAAAATCAAACACTTATACTCATCAAAAGACTTCACCAAAAGAGTAAAAAGACAATGTACAGACTGGGAAGAAATTTTTGGCTAAGACAAATCCTATTGGCATCTAATTTCTAAAACCTACAAGATACTGCAAAACCTCAACAATGAAAAGACAAATAACCCAACTAAAAAATGGGCAAAGGATATACACAGGCACTTCGCCAAAGAAGATATTCAGGCACCTAACAGACACGTGAAGGAATGCTCATGATCATTAGCCATTAGAGAAATGCAGATCAATACTACAGTGAGATACCATCTCACCCCAACAAGGCTAGCATTAATCAAAAAAAAAAACCAAAATAATAAATGCTGGAGAGGTTGTGGATAGAATAGAACCTTAGACACTGTTGCTGGGAATGTAAAATTGTACAACCACTTTGGAAATCGATTTGGCACTTCCTTAAAAAGCTAGAAATAGAAGTACCATATGATCCAGCCATCCCACTCCATGGAATATATCCTAGAGAAATAAGAGCTGTCACACGAATAGATATATGCACCTCCGTGTTCGTTGCAGCACTGTTCATAATAGCAAAAAGATAGAAACAACCTAGGTGCCCGTCAACGGACAAATGGATAAACAAATTATGGTATATTCACACAGTGGAATACTATGCATCGATAAAGAACAACGATGAAGCCGTGAAACATAACACGGAGGAATCTAGAGGGCATTATGCTGAGTGAATTTAGTCAGTCACAGAAAGACAAATATTGTATAAGACCACTATTATAAGAACTCAAGAAATGGTTTAAACACAGAAGAAAACATTCTTTGATGGTTACGAGGGTGGGGAGGGAGGGTGAGGGTTATTTACTAACTAGATAGTAGATGAGAATTAGCTTAGGTGAAGGGAAAGACAGCACACACTACAGGGGAAGTCAGCACAACTGAACTAAACCAAAGCTAAGAAGACAGAGTAGCAGGGATAGGGGTCTGGGGACCATGCTTTCAGAGGACATTTAGGTCAATCAGCATAACAAAGCTTATTAAGAAAATGTTCTGCATCCTACTTTGGTGAGTGGCATCTGGGGTCTTAAAAGCTTGCAAGCAGCCATCTAAGATGCATCAGTTGGTCCCAGCCACCTGGAGCAGAGGAGAATGAAGAACACCAAAGACACAAGGGAAATATTAGCCCAAGAAACAGAAAGGGCCACATAAACCAGAGACTTCATCAGCCTGAGGCCAGAAGAACTAGACGGTGCCCAGCTACCATCAATGACCGCCCTGACAGGGAACACAATAGAGTCCCTGATGGAGCAGGAGAAAGTAGGGTGCAGAACTCAAATTCTAGTAAGAAGACCAGACTTCATGGTCTGACTGAGACTGGAGGAACGTGGGAAAGCATGGCCCCTGGATTCTCTATCAGCCCAGAAATAAAACCATTTCCGAGGCCAACTCTTCAGACAGGGATTGGACTGGCCTGTGGGACATAGGGTGATACTCATGAGGAGTGTGTCTCTTAGCTCAAGTAGACACAAGAGACTAAATGGGGAGCTTCTGTCTGGAGGTGAGATGGGAAGGCAGAGAGGGTTAGGAGCTGGTTGGAGTTGGGGAATCGGGTTGAAAGGAGGAGTGTGCTGTCACAATGTGGGGAGAGCAATTAGGGTCACATAACAATGTATGTATAAATTTTTATATGGGAGACTATCTTGAAATGTAAACTTTATTTAAACTACAAGAATAAAAAAAATTTAAAAAAGGAGGTTTTGTCCTTACTACTGAATTCCATAGCCCCCTTCCATGTCATTTAGAATAAAATTCTAATTCCTTATCATGCCTTTAAGACCGCACATGAACTTGAGCCAGCCTTTCTATCTAGTCTTACCTTTTGCCACACTCCCCTTTGGCATGTAATGAGTGGTCAAATTGAATTATAGAAAAATGTTGTACTTTAGCCATTGATGAATGTGCTATGAAAGTTGGACATGCCATGTTAAAGTCATAACAGACTTGGGAAAAGGTGATAAAAATAGTATAAATTCAGTGACTCATAGAAGCTTTGGATGTGAAGGAATCTTGAATATGTTGTTCTCTTGTCTGCATAGACTTGAATGGGAGATCTCATGACCGTTATTCCACAGACAGTCTTCAGGGAGTCAAAGTTGGAGGGGAGCAGGGCAGAAGGCAACAGATTTCATATATAAGATCAGCAGGATGCCAGAGTAGCTCCACGTTTCTTTGGTAAGTTGAGACCAATGGAAGGAGTCTCAGGAGGAAAACGCCTCTAATGTTGTTCTAGTAACAAAATGAGTTATGTGAAAAATGGTAGTGTAAGAAAATCCTTTCAATTCCATTTATCATAAACTAGCCAATGAAATGACTATGCAAATACCAAGCAAAATGATGGATTAGGATAATTTTATTAAGAAATTTTAAAACAAAACTTTTTTTTTAAGTGGTTCTTGGGAAATGTTTTTGAATAAATAAATGCCACGTTGTCTAGCTCTGATAAAGACCCACAGGATTTACCATGTTATCTAAAGGGAAATAAAAGCTGGAGGATTTAATGTTTTGAAAGATTTAATGAGGCTGCTCCAAAAATGCCAATAGAGTCTCCTCTTTAAATTATCTACTTCCACATCTTGGAAAACAATAAACAAAAACAAAGATAAACAAAAACAACGAATTAAAACAGACACATCAAGATAATGAATGGACTCTCCCAGGGTGATAACTAAAGTCTTCCCATTCAAGGAGGGAAAATCTTAAGAGCTTATTGCTTAAGCTAGAGTCTAGCTTTATTTACATTGTTCATAGAAGATATTAAAAGGTTTATTAGAACTGATTTTTTTTCTGAAAAAATAAAATAAAAAAAGCCAACAAGAAACCAAAGACATTTCTGATGTGTCTTTAGAATGGTTGATCATACACATTAAGGTAAGTGCTATAAATTGACTTTCCCATCTCTGTGTACATCTAAGCATATTACAATTCCACCGTGGCGTTTTCAGCCTTTCATGCATTACTACTCTTTGTCCTAGCTCAAGCCGTGTTTTAATTTGGCCATATTTGGTGGAAGATGTCCCAAAGAGTTAGAAAGAGTTAGAGACCTTCATTTTTTATACTATAATCCTCTTATTCTTCATATGGGGTATGTTTATGACACGGACTTATGGGACAGGTATCTGAGACTTTGAAGCTGGTACTGCTCGAGAGGAAATTTTGCAATTTTGCCCTTAAGCAGCCTCTGACTCTTGACTTCCTTTAGTGGGAAAAGCTGATCCACTCTGATTTCTGAGCTGTGCAACAATGATGGGTGTATGTATGGGAGTGGGGGATCTCTTTAACTTTAGCAGAAAACTCAGTGAGAATTTGAAGTGAATTTCAAATTCTTCATTGATTACAAGGTTGAGAAGCAAATATAACTTCTGGAGCAAAATGCCATCTTAAAAATATTCATAATAATTAAATGTGCCTTGGAATTTATTTGGAGCCCTGGTGGCACAGTCATTAAGAGCTCGGCTGCTAACCAAAATGTCAGCAGCTGAATCCACGAGCCACTACTTGGAAACCCTATGGAGCAGTTATATTCTGTCCTACAGGGTTGCTATGAGCCAGAATCGACTTGACAGCAACAGAATATGGGGTTTCTTTGTAGAACAATCCAAAACTAACCACTGGTGTATGAAGTCTTAGATGTTTTCCTAGATTTAAAAATAAGAGGATAACTAACAAAATACTTTCCTGATCTAATTAATACTTACCTAGATTGACAGATAACACAGGTTGTTGTATTCATTCATTAACATCTTTAAATAATGCTTTGAGTCTTCCTATCAACTTGTTTGATGGGCTGATGAGTTATGATGCAAGCAATTAAGGCAATTAAAGTCTTCTAGATACAATTTTCTGCAAAATTATTAACTCACAATTTAGGTAGCATGAGATCTATTTTTCTAATATTGGATTAATATGGGCAAGCCTCGTCAATAATGGTGCTTTTCAGGCCATGTATATCTGGGAATAGGAAAAAAAAAAAAACACCTTCTAATTTTCTGATTTTAATGACAAAGTTATGCTTACTTCTACTCTCTGGGTCATTCATTACCATGCAGCCTAGATAATAATATCTTGTGAATAACACATCTTCCAACCTGCCTAGTTAACACATTTGGTAAGTCATTTGTCCTTCCTGATACTCAGTGTCCTTATGTTGCTGGTAAGAGGTTAGACAAGGTTCTTAGTCTTAGCTGTGCATGCAGAATAGGCTTGGCCTCAATTGGTCTGGGACGAGATCCTGAGCATCTCTACGTTTTCAAGGCTCGTCAGTGGTTCCATTGTGCAGTGAAAGTTGAGAACCACCAGAATAGATAATGCCAGCCTTCTAGCTCTACTATTCTAAGATTCAGAAATTCTCCTTATGTAATGGTAGATTGCCAGCCTTTATTATTGGAGATGAAATTTTCAGTTTTTCCATGAGTAGTGTTTGGAGGTGGGGATTGGAATATTACCCTACTTTCTGTGTGAGAATTCCTAAGAGCTTGTGCATGGATGTTGGTAGGTGGGCCTATGGTAAAGGAAAGCAGCTGGGATGAGAAAACTGAATTGAGATGATATAATGGAGTTCAGGGACTTTTAGGAGCCTAGAGGCTCAGTACTAATCAGTACTGAAAGGGAGATCTTATGCTTTTCAGATATGATGGCACTTGAAGAATCTGCAAATTTTAAGATTTTCCAGAAAAGAAGTGAACTAAAATGTCTGAGTAAATATACCGACCCATTTTGAATTATGAAAGAATATAGGCCTATAAAAACAAAGGAAAAAATGTAATGTAGTATGAAAAAAAGTCAGTCTTCCATCCTTTGCCATACTCAACCTTCTACTTTCCAAAAGTAGCCACTATTTATACTTTATTTGATCCTTCCTTTGCATAAAAAATCCTATAAAATAAACATAAAATATATCTATTGGTAAGGCTTAAAAACAAAATTACAATCATCATATTATAATGCTATTGTGTGACTTTTGTTGTCCAGCTTATACATTGAAAAAGTATGCATGCTAATTCGTGTAAATATAGCTCATTCTTTTTAAAGGATGTTTAGTGTTTTTTTTGTTTGATTATTGTACTTTTAATGAACTTTACATTTCAAGTGAGTCTCATACAAAAACTTACGCATACATTGTTATGTGACCCTAATTGCTCTCCCCACATTGTGACAGCACACTCCTCCTTTCAACCCGATTCCCCAACTCCATTCAACCAGCTCCTAATCCTCTCTGCCTTCCCATCTCACCTCCAGACAGAAGCTCCCCATTTAGTCTCTTGTATCTACTTGAGCTAAGAGGCACACTCCTCATGAGTATCACCCTATGTCCCACAGGCCAGTCCAATCCCTGTCTGAAGAGTTGGCCTCGGAAATGGTTTTATTTCTGGGCTGATAGAGAATCCAGGGGCCATGCTTTCCCACGTTCCTCCAGTCTCAGTCAGACCATGAAGTCTGGTCTTCTTACTAGAATTTGAGTTCTGCACCCTACTTTCTCCTGCTCCATCAGGGACTCTATTGTGTTCCCTGTCAGGGCGGTCATTGATGGTAGCTGGGCACCGTCTAGTTCTTCTGGCCTCAGGCTGATGAAGTCTCTGGTTTATGTGGCCCTTTCTGTTTCTTGGGCTAATATTTCCCTTGTGTCTTTGGTGTTCTTCATTCTCCTCTGCTCCAGGTGGCTGGGACCAACTGATGCATCTTAGATGGCTGCTTGCAAGCTTTTAAGACCCCAGATGCCACTCACCAAAGTAGGATGCAGAACATTTTCTTAATAAGCTTTGTTATGCTGATTGACCTAAATGTCCTCTGAAAGCATGGTCCCCAGACCCTTATCCCTGCTACTCTGTCTTCTTAGCTTTGGTTTAGTCCAGTTGTGCTGACTTCCCCTGTAGTGTGTGCTGTCTTTCCCTTCACCTAAGCTAATTCTCATCTACTATCTAGTTAGTAAATAACCCTCACCCTCCCTCTCCACCCTCGTAACCATCAAAGAATGTTTTCTTCTGTGTTTAAACCATTTCTTGAGTTCTTATAATAGTGGTCTTATACAATATTTGTCTTTCTGTGACTGTTTATCCATTTGTCCGTTGACGGGCACCTAGATTGTTTCTATCTTTTTGCTGTTATGAACAGTGCTGCAACGAACACGGAGGTGCATATATCTATTCGTGTGACAGCTCTTATTTCTCTAGGATATATTCCATGGAGTGGGATGGCTGGATCATATGGTACTTCTATTTCTAGCTTTTTAAGGAAGTGCCAAATCGATTTCCAAAGTGGTTGTACAATTTTACATTCCCAGCAACAGTGTCTAAGTGTTCCATTCTATCTACAACCTCTCCAGCATTTATTATTTTGGTTTTTTTTTTTTTTTTTTTGATTAATGCTAGCCTTGTTGGGGTGAGATGGTATCTCACTGTAGTATTGATCTGCATTTCTCTAATGGCTAATGATCATGAGCATTCCTTCATGTGTCTGTTAGGCGCCTGAATATCTTCTTTGGCGAAGTGCCTGTGTATATCTTTTGCCCATTTTTTAATTGGGTTATTTGTCTTTTTGTTGTTGAGGTTTTGCAGTATCTTGTAGACTTTATAGATTAGATGCTGATCAGATTTGGCATAGACAAAAATTTTTTCCCAGTCTGTAGGTTGTCTTTTTATTCTTTTGGTGAAGTCTTTTGATGAGCATAAGTGTTTGATTTTTAGGAGCTCCCATTTATCTAGTCTCTTTTCTGCTGCTTGTACATTGTTACTTATGGTTCATATTGTGTTTATGCCATGTGTTAGGGCTCCTGGCATTGTCCCTATTTTTTCTTCCATGATCTTTATCATTTTCGATTTTATATTTAAGCCTGTGATCCATTTTGAGTTAGTTTTTGTGCATGGTGTGAGGTATGGGTCTTCTTTCATTTTTTTGCAGATGGATATCCAGTTATGCCAGCATCATTTGTTAAAGAGACTGTCTTTTCCCCAATTAAAGGACTTTGGGGCTTTGTCAAGTATCAGATGCTCATAGGTGGATGAATTTATGTCTGGATTCTCAGTTCTGATCCGTTGGTCTATGTATCCGTTGTTGTACCAGTACCAGGCTGTTTGACTACCATAGCGGTATAATAGGTTCTAAAATCAGGTAGTGTGAGGCCTCCCACTTTTTTCTTCTTCTTGAGCAATGCTTTATTTATTCGGGGCCTCTTCCCTTTCCATATGAAGTTGGTGATTTGTTTCTCCATCTTATTAAAAAATGCCAGTGGAATTTGGATCAGGATTGCATTGTATGTGTAGATCGCTTTGGGTGGAATTGACATTTTCACAATGTTGAGTCTTCCTATCCATGAGCAAGGTATATTTTTCCACTTAGGCAAGTCTCTTGGTTTCTTGCAATAGTGGCTTGTAGTTTTCATTGTATAGATCTTTTACATCTCTGGTTAGATTTATTCCTAAGTATTTTGTCTTCTTGGGGGCTATTGTAAATGGTATTGATTTGGTAATTTCCTCTTCGAGGTTCTCTTTGTTGGTGTAAAGGAATCCAACCAATTTTTCTACGTTTATCTTGTATCCTGAAACTTGCTGAAATCTTCTACTAGTTCCAGTAGTTTTCTTGTGGATTCCTTGGGGTTTTCTGTGTATAAGATCATATCATCTGCAAATAGAGATACTCTGGCTTCTTCCCTACCAATATGGATGGGCTTTATTTCTTTTTCTAGCCTAATGCTCTGGCTAGGACCTCCAGCACAACATTGAATAAGAGTGGTGATAAAGGCATCCTTGTCTGGTTCCCGTTCTCAAGGGGAATGCTTTCAAAGTCTCTCCATTTAGGATGATGTTGGCTGTTGGCTTTGTATAAATAAACTTATCTGTATTGAGGAATTTCCCTTCTATTACTATTTTGTTGAGATTTTTAATCATGAATAGATGTTGGACTTTGTCAAATGCCTTTTCTGCATCGATTGATAAGATCATGTGGTTCTTGTCTTTTGTTTTATTTAGGTGATGGATTACGTTGATTGTTTTTCTAATGTTGAAACATCCTTGCATAACCAGTGTAAATCCCACTTGGTCATGGTGAATTTTTTTTTTGATATGTTGGTGAATTCTATTGGCTACAATTTTGTTGAGGATTTTTGCGTCAATGTTCATGAGGGATATTGGTCTGTAATTTTCTTTTTTTGTGGTGTCTTTACCTGGTTTTGGTATCAGGATTATGCTGGCTTCATAGAATGAGTTTGGGAGTATTCCATCCTTTTCTATGCTCTGAAATACCTTTAGTAGCAGTGGTGTTAACTGTTCTCTGAAAGTTTGGTAGAATTCTCCAGTGAAGCCATCCGGGTCAGGGTTTTTTTTAGTTGGGAGTTTTTAAATTATCTTTTCAATCTCTTCTTTTGTTATGGGTTTATTTAGTTGTTCTACCTCTGTTTGTGTTAGTTTAGGTAGATAGTGAGTTCCTAGAAATTTGTCCATTTCCTCTAGGTTTTCAAATTTGTTATAGTACAATTTTTCATAGTATTCTGTTATGATTCTTTTAATTTCAGTTAGGTCCATTGTGATATCACCCATCTCATTTCTTACACAGGTTATTTACTTCCTCTCCTCTTCTTCTTTTGTCAGTTTTGCCAGTGGTTTATCAATTTTGTTGATCTTTTCAAAGAACCAGCTTTTGGTCTTGTTAACTCTTTCAATTGTTTTTCTATTCTCTATTTCATTTAATTCTGCTCTAATTCTTATTATTTCCTTTCTTCTGGTGCCCAAGGGCTTCTTTTGCTGCTCTCTTTCTACTTGTTCTAGTTGTAGGGTTAATGTTTTGATTATGGCCCTTTCTTCATTTTGGATGTGTGCATTTATTGCTATAAACTGACCTCTAAGCACTGCTTTTCCTGTGTCCCAAAGTTTCTGGTAAGATGTGTTTTCATTCTCATTTGATTCTACGAATTTCTTTATTCCATCCTTAATTTCTTCTATAACCCAGTAGTTTTTGAGTAAGGTATTGTTCAGTTTCAATGTGTTTCATTTTTTTTCCCTTGCTTTTTCTGTTATTGATTTATACTTTTATGGCTTTATGGTCAGAAAAGATGCTTTGTAATGTTTCATTGCTTTGGATTTTGTTAAGGCTTGCTTTATGGTCTAATATGTGGTCTATTCTGGAGAATGCTCCATGTGCGTTGGAAAAGAAAGTATACTTGGCTGCTGTTGGGTGGAGAGTCCAGTGTATGTGTATGAGATTAAGTTGGTTGATTATAGCATTTACCTCTTCCATGTCTTTGTTGAGCTTATTTCTGGATATTCTGTCCTTCACTAAAAGTGGCATGTTGAAGTCTCCTTTACTATTGTGGAGCTGTATATCTCTCTTTTCAGTGCTGTTAGTTTGTTTTATGTATTTTGGAACTCTGTCATTGGGTGCATAAATATTTATTATAGTTATGTGCTCCTAGTGCATTGACTCTTTAATCATTATATAGTGTCCTTCCTTATCCTTTGTGGTGGATTTTACTTTAAATTCTATTTTGTCAGGGATTAATATTGCCACTCCTGCTCTTTTTTGAGTGTTGGTTGCTTAATATATTTTTTCCATCCTTTGAGTTTTAGCTTGTTTGTGTCTTTAAGTCTATGTTGTGTCTCTTGTAGGCAGCATATAGACAGATACTGCTTTTTTATCCAATCTACCACTCTCTCTTTATTTGTGCATTTAGTCTATTTACATTTAGCATAATTATTGATAGGTATGAGTTTAGTGCTGTCATTTTGATGTCTTTTTTGGGGGGTTTTGTTCACAGTTTCTTTGTTCCCCATAATTTTCTATGTTGAGTCATTTTCCTTTATGTATTTTCTTTTCATCTTTTTATTGTTGTTGAGTTTGTGTTTTCTGAGTCTTTATATTTTTCTTGTTTTTTATTTTGATTTGTAGGATTGTTAGTTTCCTTTGTGGTTACCTTATTATTTACCACTATTCTTCTAAGTTTATACCAGTCTTTTATTTGTTTATATTGCCTTTACTTCTCTGCCTTATGAAAAATCTATGTCTACATTTTTTAAGACCCTCTTTTTTTACTCTTGTAATTTTTTACATATTGATATCTATCTTCCCTATTTTCAATGTTTTAGCTTTGATGTATTTTTGTGACTTCCCTATCTAAGTCGATATCTGGTTGCTCTGTCCTGTGTTCTAGTCTTGGGTTGTTAGCTGAAGTTATTGATTTTCTAACTGGAGGACTCCCTTTAGTATTTCTTGTAATTTTTGTTTGGTTTTTGCAAATTCCCTAAACTTCTGTTTATCTGGAAATGCCCTAATTTTGCCATCATATTTGAGAGACAGCTTTGCTGGATATATAATTCTTGGCTTGTAAGTTTTTCCTTCAGTGCTTTATATTTGTCAATCTATTGCCTTCTTGCCTGCATAGTTTCCGCTGCATAGTGCAAGCTTATTCTAATTGACTCTCCTTTGTAGATGACTTTTCATTTATCCCTAGCCACTCTTAAAATTCTCTCTTTATCTTTGGTTTTGGCAAGTTTGATTATAATATGTCTTGGTGACTTTCTTTTGGGATCTACCTTATGTGGGGTTGGATGAGCATCTTGGATAGGTATCTTCTCTTCTTTCATGATATCAGGGAAGTTTTCTGTCAACAAATCTTCAACAATTTTCTCTATTTTCTGGTAGTCCAGTCACTCATAGGTTATTTCTCTTGATACAGTCCCATGTAACTCTTAGAGTTTCTTCATTCTTTTTAATTCTTTTATCTGATTTTTCCTGAGATAAGTTGGTGTCAAGTGCTTTACCTTCAATATCACTAATTATGACTTCTACTGCCTCAGTTCTGCTCCTATGACTTTCTATTGAGCTATCTAATTGTGACATTTTATTGTTAATCTTCTGGATTTCTGATTGCTGTCTCTCTATGGATTCTTGCAGCCTGTTAAATTTGGCATTATGTTCTTCTCTAATCTTTTTAATTTCCTCTATTGCGAGTTCTGTTTTGCTTAATTTCCTTCCTAATTTCTTGAAAAGTTCTGTAAATTAATCCTTTGTATTCTGCCTCTAGTAATTCCAAGAAATTCTCTTCCTCCAGAAAATTTATTGATTCTTAATTTTGGTAGCTTGCTGAAGCCATCATGGACTGCCGCTTTATGTGATTTGATTTTGACTGTTGTCTCTGAGCCATCAATAAGTTATTATAATTTTATTTTATATTTGTTTAGTGTGTCCTAGCTTCTTGTTTTGTTTTGTTTCGATATGCTCAGATAGGCTGCTCATGTGGACAAGTTTGATTATTGGCACCTTTGGAGGTATAACTTTCTGTCACCAGGTAGTTAGGTATGTAACTAAGTATGTGTGCCCAGGAGTCCATTAAATTTTCCTGTATGGACTCAGCTCAGGTGTCCACACAGTCAGACACCAAGTGTGTGGTGCAGGCTCTCACCTATAGTCTTAGAGAGTCATGGGTGATTGGTGTAGGCACAACTATCTGGCTGCATGGGGGGGGTCACCTGCTGAGCAAGGCAGTGGGCTGACAGTTGCCACTGAGTGTCTAAAAGGAAAGCATGTCTCTGTTACCTAGAGTGAGTAGGTAGGTGAGTTTTGCAGCCGGACTATGAGCACTCTACTGTGTTGGTTGTAAGGATTGAGGGACACCACTTCTTCTTGGACCCTTGCAGTAGGTGGCTAGGTGGTGTGGGTGGAGCCACCAAGGACAAACCCTCTTAAGAACGTAAAAATTGAGTCATTTAAATAGAGAAGCATATGGATTGAATTATGTCCTCCAAAAATATGTGTTGTAAATTTCAATCTCCATGCCTGTATTTATAATCCCATTTGGGAATGGGTTGTGTTTGTTATGTTAATGGGCAGGGTTAGCATAGGATGTATCTTGAGTCAGTCTCTTTTGAAATACAAAAGTGATTAAATACGCAAGCCAGCAAGCAGAGATGAGGGCAGATAAACACCATGCCACATGAAGATCACCAAGGAGCCAAGGAATAGATGCTGAAAGACAAGGACCTTCCCCAAGAGCCAAGAGAGAGAAAGCCTTCCTCTAGAGCCAGTGCCCTGAATTCAGACTTCATGCCTCCTAACTGTGAGAAAATAAATTTCTGTTTGGTAAAGCCACTCACTTGTGGTATTTCTGTTATAGCAGCAGTAGATAACTAAGACAAGAAATAATAATGTAAACCAGATGTTGTGGATTAAAAACTAAATGCGTGGTAAGAACATGGACTCAGGGAATATATGTGAAGAAACTACCTATACGGTCTCTTTAACAACAACCCATGTAACCCTAGCTGGTATTTAATATGAGGAAGTAAATACACATTTCATGCCTTGATCTAATGCAAACATTTCTGCACCTTCACTGGAAAAAGAACCAGTATTACTTGGATGAATGACTTATGCCTATTAATTAATTATGTGAATTCTTTTCTCTTGTAAAGTTGACTACTCATAGAACAAGTTTTAATTTCTCCACATCTTGTATTTAGGGTAACCTAAAAATATATGTTTTCCCTGGAGACAGATATATACGTACTTGCACCATTATTCTATATAGACTTAGTAGGTTAGGAAATAGTAGGTCAGGAGTTTTTTTTTTTTTTTTTCCTTATGTCATCAGGTATTAGGTACCATTAGCCTCACATCTCTATTTATTGATATTTTGCAAGTGAAAGCTAGAAATCATATTTGTGCCACCTGTGACTTTTCTTTCTCACATCAAAATTCTCCAGTGATTATATGAAACCTTAAGTAGGTCATAATAATGACCAGAGATTATCATTTGCTTGCCAGTGCAATCCTGGAAGATAGCACTGCATTTCATAAATGGGAACGTTTGTTTTAGCTCACCTAGTTGAGAGTAGTCATAATACAATTGGGACTTCACTTGAAAATTTGCAGTGATAGCCAGAATCAAGTTTCTAAGTTTCCTGAGATGTTGTCAGAATACGTTAAATGGTCACCTTTATTTATTTATTTATTTATTTATTTTGTCCTATTTGATGGATTGATGGCATTCTGAATCCTAGTTAAAAAATTCACTGACATAATATATACAAAATGCTGAGCACAATATCTGGCACTTGGTGGGCATTCAAAAAAATGTTTAGTGAATGAGTTATTGATGAAGTAAGTAAATGTACTCAGCTATTATAGTAATAGCTAACAATATGGTTATTATCAAGAAGAGACTAAAAACACGTCTTGGAAAAGTTACCAGGAAATCAGGACTTTACTCTGCCTTTATTTTCTGATTAAGTTTTCTCCTTCTCACTAACTAGCTTTCTCTGCTGCTTTGTTCCCAGGGGATCTCCATCGCTCCTCAGTGTAAATCTTTGTAACATGTTAATATGTTGCTATTTATCCACGCATCAGAGTCTCTCTTGTTCCAAGTTTTAAGTCTCTGGGATGATCTGATTGGCTCAGCTTAAATGTAGTGTCAACTGAAGAAAGACAGATTACACGTGACAAGCACGGTTTTTAATTGAACTATCTAGGTGTTACCCATAAATTGGAGGCAACCCAACTGATACCCGACTGATAATTGGTGGGAATAAAATTTTATTGAAAGTACAATAAACGAAAAGAGGTCAGGAAAAGATGAAAGGAAAGCTGAGAAGATGACGATAACTTCGTATCAGATGACAGATTTGGAGTCAATAGTCACAGAAGAATCATCTGTAATTTAGTGGGGTATCTGTGCTCATGGTCCGAAAATGCACTTTAAGATTTACCAAATATATATGTTTCAAATTAATTGTATTTAGAAAATTCTATTATATTAATCTCATTAAGATGTATAAGTGACTTTTTTTCAAGAAACTTATATACTTATATAAAAGACCCATTGCCATTGAGTTGATTCCGACTCATATTGACCCTGTAGGAAAGAGTAGAACTGCCCCGTAAGGTTTCCAAGGAGCAGCTGGTGGATTCGAACTGCCGACCTTTTGGTTAGCAGCCATAGCTCTTAATCACCGCCCCACCAGGGCTCCACATACTTATATAAGGATTAGGAAATATGAGATTTGGCCTATGAATATTGCCACATTTTCTGTTACTTCTTGTATACTTATAAATCAAGAGTAGCACAAAAATCCACTTCAGAGTACATTATGTTCACATTCTTTTATCATTAAATGGAAAGTAGTTTACAATAAAGGAAAAACAAACTGGTTAAACTTGGGTTTCTGCTGAAGTAGTTGAGGATCTAAGATGCTCTAGGTTACAAGCTGAAATTTGGAAAAAAAATTCAACCTGCTGACTTTTATCCTCTCTTTTGGACAAGATGGCCATGGGTAATTTAGGCCTCTGGCTATGAGACATGAACCTGTCCATCTGTATTATTGATGAATACTTGATGGGATGAGGTAACAGTAATTTTGATTTCTTCACAAAAAGACCAAAAGGAAATTTTCTAAGATTAAAAAAGCCAACTGGACAAAAACATGGCAATAATAATAACAGCTAATGTTTATAGACTGCTTATGATGTGCTAGGCATTGTGTTAAGTACTGTAAATGACTTATCTAATACTTAAAATCAACCTATGACATAGATTATTATCATTATATCATTTTGAAGATGAGAAAACCAAGGCTTGACTAAGTTAAGTAACTATTTAAAATCACAGCAGCTAGTAAGAGGACAGAACTGAGATTTCACTCCGGGTAATATGACCTTAGGTGCACTGGTGGCACAGTGGTTAAATACTTGGCTATTAACTGAAAGATTGGTGGTTGGAACCTACCAGCAGCTCCACAGGAGAAAGATAAGGCAATCTGCTTCTGTAAAGATTATAGCCTTGGAAACCATCTGGGGCAGTTCTACTCTGTCCTATAAGGTTGCTGTGAATCAGAATTGACTCAAAAGCAACAGGCACCATGACTTTAGAACCATTGTTCTCTTACAAATGTTAACTTACTATACTGTGTGTGTCTTTCATATAGAGGATTAAATTTCAGGCAGATCCAACAAGTCTTGTAGGCACTCCCTCTTTTCTCTGAGCTAAACTGTGTATCTTGATTCTTTTAAGCATGAGATGAAAATGTCTAGACAATTGAGACAGAGACAGGTGAAAAGGTGTGTAATTATTTCCGAGCTAATATAATTCACAAACAGTATCTAGATATTACTTGTACTTTGCAGTTTAAATTGTTCTGAGCCCAAAAGCTGGAATTTGTCATTGATGGATGGTGAGAGAAGCAATGGGGAAAAGATGATAGAAGGATTATGCCCAAGACTGTAATTAATTATCTGCAGGAAATCACAAAGAACTACTCAAAAAGAGGGAAGAATGTTTTGAACTTTCTAATTGCTTTCTCTGAAGAAAGACTGTAAACCCAGATGGAAATTTGGTTACAACATCCAACCATCTATGGTAACATTCAGCTGTGACCTTCAACCATCTTAAAATAATATTACAGCTTCTTTTGCTTTATGATGGATAGTAATGGGCATATTTAGTGGCATCACTAGGGTTGGTGTCACTCAGTGCAGTAACTCATTGTGTCATCCCTCCTGTGATAATTACCGCAATATTGTAGCTAAAACACTAAAAAATTTGAGAAAATCAGCAACTATAAAAACACCAGCAGCAACAAAAACAGTGTGTGCTTACAGCATGTGCAGACAAAACCACATGATTTAAAACATCATCAATTGGGTAATAATGACAGCTCTGACCATAGCACATTAGAAGGCTCAAGAAGTAAATTAGCAGAAATTTTTAGACTTTTAAGTAGATTGATACATGTAAGCTGAGCTTATGGAAAAAAATTTTGTTGTTATAACTAACTACAGGGGTATTTTCATAAAAAATAATAAATTTATGCATGAAACACTGTATAAACATTTTATACAAAGTCATTTTGGTGTCACCCCCTCTGACGGTGTCACCCAGTGTGGTCCACACCATCTGCAACCCCCTAGTGACACCACTGGGAGTGTTTCTTCTTAATCTATTTGTATAAATATGAATATACAGAGATACAGATGTATCAAAAACATGCTAAACAAAGAAGGAATTTGCATGTTCTTCATTATTTCTAAATAAAATAGGCAGATAGCTTACACATGAGATCTCAGTAACCTTGATTGACAAATCTTACTTAAAAAAATGGCCATAATTTATTATTTTCATTTATTCTTATGAGAAGAAAAAATAATACATGATGTCCAGAGATTTTAGGCTTCTTTGTTTATTTTTTGGTGATATTCATAACACTTCCTCACCACAACCTTCCAGATTTGTTCCTACTGTGTGGATGGAAATAAAATGGAGACAGTAAACCTTGTCCTAGGAGTACACTAAATATGGGACAATAAAAACAAAGTTAAAGAGATTTTCATGAGGAAGAGTCAATTGTTTCCTCACTTCAACATTAGTAATTGAAACCAAAATCCTGAACTACATATTTTTTTAACCCTACCAAAGAAGTCTTCATCAAGAATACTCTGCTTTGTCTAAAGTCAAAGTAAACGGCATTCATTTTAAGACTTTTTGAAATGCACATTTTTTCTAGGCCAGTATATAGATTAAGAACTGGAAAACACAATTAAATTGTACTGTATCAAATATTTTCAAGTTATTTTCTAGAAAACAGAAATGTTCTGTGCCACAATGAAGTTTATAAAATTTCTTAATTATTTTCTTTCAGAATCTGAATTTGAAGAGAATTTAAATTTATCTATTTATAGTTTTGGAAACCCTGGTGGCGTAGCGGTTAGGAGCTACAGCTGCTAACAAAAAGGTTGGCAGTTCCAATCCACCAGGCACTCCTTTGAAACCTATGGGGCAATTCTACTCTTTCCCGTAGGGTCGCTATGAGTCCGAATCGACTCGACCGCAACAGGTTTGGTTTGGTTTTTATTTATCTTTTTAGCTATGCTCCTTCTCAGTATTATTTTAGTAATTGATTTTGGAATGAAAATATATATCCTTAACTTTTAACAGTCTTCTTAGAGTTAATAATGTAGAAATTTTCATCTGCACAGATCCTTTTAACTTTTGTATCTGTCCTTTATAATTGTCAAACACATTATATCTTCCTATACTACAAATCCCGTGAGACAATATTAGAATGTTTTCCTTTTAATAGTCATATTAAAGAAATTGTTGGTATTGTTGCTAGGTTCCTTCGAGTTGCTTCTGACTCATAGCGACCCTATGTACAACAGAACGAAACACTTCCTGGTTCTGCGCCATCCTCACAATCATTGTTATACTTGAACCCGTTGTTGCAGCCACTGTGTCAATCCATCTTGTTGAGGGTCTTCCTATTCCTTGCTGGCCTTTCACTATGCCAAGCATAATGTCCTTCTTCAAGGACTGATCCCTCCTGATAATATGTCCAAATTACTTGAGACATAGTCTCACCACCCTTGCTTCCAAGGAGCATTCTGGTTGTACTTCCTCCAAGACAGACTTGTTTGTTCTTTTGGCAGTACGTGGTACATTCAATATTCTTCTCCAACACCACAATTCAAAGGCATCAATTCTTCCTCAGTCTTCCTTATTCATCATCCAGCTTTCGCATGCATATGAGGTGATTGAAAGCACCATGGCTTGGGTCAGGCGCAAATTAAACTTCAAGGTGACATCTTTGCTTTTCAACACTTTTGAGTTGAAAAGAGGTCTTTTGCAGAATATTTGTCCAATGCAATGCGTCTTTTGATTTCTTGACTGCTGCTTCCATGGGTGTTGATTGTGGATCCAAGTAAAATGAAATCTTTGACAACTTCAATCTTTTCTCCACTTATCACGACATTGCTTATTGGTCCAGTTGTGAGGATTTTTGTTTTCTTTATGTTGAGGTATAATCCATACTGAAGGCTGTGGTCTTTGATCTTCATCGGTAAGCGCTTCAAGTCCTCTTCACTTTCAGCGAGTAAGGTTGTGTCATCTGCATATCACAGGTTGTTAATGAGTCTTCCTCCAATCCTGATGCCTTGTTCTTCTTCATATAGTCCAGTTTCTCAGATTATTTGGTCAGCGTACACACTGAATAAGTATGGTAAAAGGATACAACCCTGACATACACCTTTCCTGACTTTAAACCACACAGTAGCCCCTCGTTCTGTTCAAACCACTGCCTCTTGATCCTTGTACAGGTTCCTCATGAGCACAATTAAGTGTTCTGGAATTCCCATTCTTCTCGATGTTATCCATAATTTGTTATGATCCAAACAGTTGAATGCCTTTGCGTAGTCAATAAAACACAGGTAAACATCTTTCTGGTATTCTCTGCTTTCAGCCAGGATCCATTTGACATCAGCAATGATATCCCTGGTTGCATGTCTTCTTCTGAACCCAGATTGAATTTCTGGTAGTTCCCTGTCGATATACTGCTGCAGCTGTTTTTGAATGATCTTCAGCAAAATTTTACTTGCGTGTGATACTAATGATACTGTTCAATAATTTCCCCATTCAGTTGGATCACCTTTCTTGGGAATAGGCATAAATACGAATCTCTTCCAGTTGGTTGGCCAGGTAGCTCTCTTCCAAATTTTTTGGCATAGTCAAGTGAGCACTTCCAGTGCTGCATCTGTTTTTTGAAACATCTCAATTAGTATTCCGTCAATTCCTGGAGCCTTGTTTTTTGCCAATGCCTTCAGCGAGCTTGGACTTCTTCCTTCATTACCATCGGTTTCTGATCATGTGTTACCTCCTGAAATAGTTGAACATCGACCAATTCTTTTTGGTACAGTAACTGTGTATTCCTTCCATCTTCTTTTAATGTTTCGTGTGTCATTTAATATTTTCTCCATAGAATCCTTCAATATTGCAACTCGAGGCTTGAATTTTTTCTTCACTTCTTTCAGCTTGAGAAATGCCAGGTGTATTCTTCCCTTTTGGTTTTCTACCTCCAGGTCTTTGCACATGTCTTCATAATACTTTACTTTGTCTTCTCGAGTCAGCCTTTGAAATCTTCTATTCAACTCTTTCATTTCATCATTTCTTCTTCCACTTTAGCTACTCGACATTCAAGAGCAAGTTTCAGAGTCTCTTCTGACATCCATTTTGGCCTTTTCTTTCTTGTCTTTTTAATAACCTCTTGCTTTCTTCGTGTATGATGTCCTTGATGTCATTCAGTTTCAACCTGAACTTGCATATGATCAGTTGATGGTCTGTTCACTGTAGGCCCCTGGCCTTGTCCTGACTGATGATATTAAGCTTTTCCATCATCTCTTTCCACAGATGTAGTCGATTTGATTCCTGTGTATTCCATCTGGTGAGGTCCACGTGTATAGTCGCGTTTATGTTGTTAAAAAAAGGTATTTGCAATGAAGAAGTTGTTGGTCTTGCAAAATTTTATCATGTGCTCTCTGGCATTGTTTGTCACCAAGGCCATATTTTCCAACTACCAATCCTTTTTTGTCTCCAACTTTCACATTCCAATCACCAATAATTATTAATGCATCTTGATTGTACGTTTGATCAATTTCAGAGTGCAGAAGTTGGTAAAAATCTTCAATTTCTTCATCTTTGGCCTTAGTAGTTGGTATGTAAATTTGAATAATAGTCAGATTAACTGGTCTTCCTTGTAGACATGGATATTATCCTATCACTGACAGCATTGTACTTCCAGACAGATCTTGAAATGTTCTTTTTGACAATGAATGCAATGCCATTCCTCTTCAATTTGTCATTCCTGGCATAGTAGACCATTTGAATGTCCGATTCAAAATGGCCAGTACCAGTCCATTTCAGCTCACTAATGCCTAGATATCAATATTTATGCATTCCATTTCATTTTGACTATTTCCAATTTTCCTAGATTCATACTTCGTACATTCCATGTTCTGATTATTAATGGATGTTTGCAGCTGTTTCTTTTCATTTTGAGTTGTGCCACATCAGCAAATGAAGGTCCCAAAAGCTTGACTCCATCCACATTATTAAGGTTGACCCTACTTTGAGGACGCAGCTCTTCCCCAGCACTATTTTGAGTGCCTTCCAACCTGAGGGACTCATCTTCTGGCACTATATCAGACAATGTTCTGCTGCTATTCATAAAGTCACGGGTCAGTCAGTTTTTCGTACTGTGGGGGCTTGCATGTTGCTGTGATGCCAAAAGATATGCCACTGGTATTCAAATACTGGCAGTGTCGCCATGGCAAACAGGTTTCAGCTCAGCTTCCAGACTAAGACAGACTAGGAAGAACGGCCCAGTGGTCTACTTCTGAAAATAATTAGCCAGTGAAAACCTTATGAATATTTAAAGAAATTAAGGAAAAATGATGTTATATTTATCCATATATTTACCTTTCCTAATGCCCTTCATTCCTTCCTAAGGATCTGAGTTTCTATTTGCTATTATTTCCCCTAATTCTGAAGACTATCCATTAGTATTTTTTTAACACAGGTTTGCTGGAAATTAATGCTCTTTGTTTTATTTTGTCTGAAACTGTCTTTATTTTGCTCTGTTACTTGAAAGATATTTGGTTATTTTCTCTGGATATAAAATTTTGGATTGACTATTTTTTCTAACATTTTAAGGATGTTTTTCCATTGTGTTATGGCCTTCATAGTTTCTATTGGGAAATTAGTGATTTTAATCATTGTTCCATTATATGTAATATGTTGCTTTTCTTTATCTGCTTTCAAGATTTTCATTTTATCTTCAGGTTTCTAGAAGATAGATTATGATATGCATACGCGTGGTTTTCTTTGAGTTTGTCCTTCTGAAGGTGCACGTAACTTCTTACATCTGAAAATGTATGTCTTCCTCCACATTGGTGAATGTTTTGGCTGATATTTCTTCAAAAATTCTTTCTCTCTTCTCCCTCTAGAACTCCAATTACACTTACACCATACCTTTTTTATATCATTCTGTAGGTTCCCTGGTACTCTGTTATTTTTTTCATTTTTCAGTTGTTCCTCAGATTGGATAATTTATATTGCTCTATATTAAAATTCACTGATAAATTTCTCTGTCATCTCTATTCGTCTGTTAAGCCCATTTAGGAAATTTTATTTTCAAGTTTGAATTTAGAATTTCCATATGGTTCTTTGATATGTTCAATTTATCTGCTGGGTTTTTTCTATTTTTTATTCCATGTGAACTTTTTTTTTAATTGTCCATAGTTATAAAAGTTGCTTTAAACTTCTTAGTTTGCTAATTCCAAAATCTGGTCAATCTTGAGATTGGTCTTCGTTGACAATCTGTTCTCTCTAGACTGGCTCATATTTTCCCAAATCTTTGTGCATCACATAATTTTTAATTGTACCCTAGATACAGTGAATAGTTCAAGAATTACTGATTTTTTGTTGTTCTCACTTTAACAAGCCATTAATTTTATTGGTTTCAAATGGAAAATTACGTCTTTTGAGGGGCAATTAAAATATCAGTTTTATACTTAGCTAGGCTGCTTTAAGGCTGCCCCACAAATGTATGATTGAGGAGTCAGTCAGAGATTTGGGCAGAATTTATATACATAATTTGGAATTCCTCTTCTCTGGCTTTCTCCTTTTCTGCATTCCCCCTTCACTTTCCCAGCAGTTGTGGTTTCTGGAATCTCTGTCCTCTAATTTTTCAGGCCACAAAGACTATGGGTCTTCTATTAGCCACTCCATGAAGCACTAACTGTTCTTATGCTAAAACTATAACAATGGGCCACTCACACCTGACATTCCATTCATCCAAGTATCAGCTTCTCTCCAGAATCTGCCTACTTTTGATTACTCTCCAGTGTTGTAAAAAAAAAAAAAAAATTAATTCTGTCCAGATATAATAGTTATTATCTGTAGAAACGCTGGCACAGTAAGAAGTTATTTAGTCATATCAGAAGTCAAACTCAAAGTTATAAAAAGTAGACTGTGCTTGCTTTTTATTTATTTCTTTCTTTTCTAGTCCTCATCCTCTCCTCCATCTCCTTTGCTTCATTTGGTTGTAGAATTAAACTTTGAAGAACGTGGTTTGTTTGAACATGTTTGCTGTTATTTTAGATTTTTGTTTCTTTTTTATGAAATGAGTGGCTTCTCTCCCTTTCAAACATCTGAAGCAAATTTATTAAAAGAATTGAGGCATCTGATAAGATTTTAATCAAAGAAAAGTCTCAACAAAGTAGAGAAGGAGATAATTTCAAACACATAGATGACATATTAATGATAGAGAAGATGTAGATATGGAAAAGGGAACCCTAACTCCATCATAAGAGACAAGAAAGGACATTATATAATGATTAAGGGATCAGTCCACCAAGAGGACATAATCATAGTAAATATCTAAGCACCTAATGACAGAATTCCAAAATACATAAAACAAACCCTAACAAAGATGAAAAGAGGCTTTTCATTAATAGTAGGAGACTTTAATACACTACTTGCAACAACTAGAAAGTAACTCAACAAAGATACAGAAGATCTTAATAACATAATCAATTAAAGTGACCTCATAGACATATACAGAGCACTCCACCCAATATCAGGGCAGTACACACTCTTCCCCAGCACACACAGAGCATTCTCTTGAGTAGACCATATCCTAGGGTACAAAACAAGCCTCAATAAATTAAAAAATATTTAAATAATTCAAAGCATCTTCTCAGATCACATTATAAAATTAGAAATCAATCATGGAAGAAAAAGAAAAAAAAAATCAAATACTTAGAAACTGAACAACACCATCCTTAAAAACCACTTGGTAATAGAAGAAATTGAAAATGGAATAAAAAATTCCTAGAATCAAATGAGAATGAAAATACAACATAACAAAACCTTTGGGAAACAGCAAAAGCAGTGTTCAGAGGCAAATTTATAACAAGAAATGCACACAACAAAAAAAGAAGAAAGGTTCGAAGATGGCGCTCTAGGCAGAAACACCACGCCGTCCCTCCACAGCAAAGATCCGAAAAACTAAGCCTAACAGAGAATCAACAATCCTGAAACCCTAGAACACCAAATGAAGAGATAAAGAACTCAGCCAAACACCAAACGGAGTGAGAATACTAAAAGAGAACGGAGAGCGAGGAGAGACTCAGGCAGAGATTCCTTACCAGCTAACGCAGCGCGGATCCACCATCTTGGATTCCTATTGGAGACCAGCAAACGGGAGAGCAGCCTTGCAGAGCATCTGGTCGGAGACACAACGACCGGTAAACTGCGGTGCGCGCTCTCCCACCACCCACCCCTCTCCGCCTCAGCTGGGGATCCCCTGCTTTCCGTGGCCAGGGTCCCTGGGCTGGGGGGTGCTGGTGCTTGGATTCCGCGCGCCTGGGCTGGCGGCTTTCTGGGAGCCGTTTGCTGGCAGCTAGCGAACCTTTCTCTGCCGCCTCCCCCTCCTTTTGCCTGGGTGCCTGGTTCCGAGTGCCGTCTCTGCTCTCTCCTGCGGGGCTGTAGGGCTGCGTGCGGGCGTGTGGCTGTTTCTGGGTCTGGGCTCCCGCGTGGGTGGGATCCCGGGGCCTTTGTTCGTTCGCCCCTCTGCTTTCCGTGGCCGGGGTCCCTGGGCGGGGGGGCGCCGGTGCTTGGGTTCCGCGCGCCCGGGCTGGGGGCTTTCTGGGAGCCGTTTGCTGGCACCTAGCGGACCTTTTTCTGCCGCCTCCCCCTCCTTTTGCCTGGGTGCCTGGTTCCGAGGGCCGTCTCTGCTCTCTCCTGCGGGGCTGTAGGGCTGCGTTCGGGCGTGTGGCTGTTTCCAGGTCTGGGCTCCCGTGGGGGTGGGATCCTGGGGCCTTTGTTCGTTGGCCCCTCTGCTTCCCGTGGCCACGGTCACTTAACCCCGAGACTATCGGCTTCTTGGAATTCGCGCCCCTGAGTGGGGGCTCTCTGGGTCCCATTTGTAGGCACTGACTGCTGGTGTTGCCCTTTTTTTTTTTTTTTCTCAATTTTATTTTTCTTCCTTTTTTGATTAGTTTTGTCATATTTTACCTCTTTTTCTCTTTTGTCTTTCTTCATTGCTTAATTTCTTGTCCCTCTATCTCTTCCTTCTCTTTCTGATCCCTGAATACCAGGCGATGTATGCCTCTGTACCTTCTGACCAGGCTGAGCTGTGAAAATTGAGACCGACTCCCCCAGACCTCATAGCTGCATCGGTGCGATCCCTGGGAACTTTGCAGTTTTTTAACTTTTCTGATTTTCATTTGGTCATTCTTTCCTTTTCTTTCTCTTCCCCCTTCTGGTTTCCTCCATCCCATAGTCTCTCATCTGTACATTCCAACGACAAACTCCCCTAGCATTCTTTTATGTTTGTACGCTTTTTGCTCCTCCTCCTCTCTCCTCTCTCCCATATCCAGCTTAGCTTCACACATAACCATCTTCCCGCTGCACCCTACCTACCTGCACCGTGCACTAGACATCACATCACCAAGCGGTGCAGGCACGCCCTATTGGAACCTGCCCAGCACTGACTACCGACCGTCCTGGTGGCTGCGGTGAGTGCCACAAGCAACCCATCCCAGTGGCTCCTCCTCAACTAGATCTGCCCAGCTGTACCACAAGAACGAAAAAAAAAAAAAAAATCTACAATCAATAAACGAGAGAAAGATCTACTGAATGCCCCGAAAACAGCAAACAATATCAAAACATTTACAAAAACAAGACAAGATGGCTCCAATAGGCGTCCAAATTAAAACACCAGATAACTCTCCTGTGGAAGAAAATGCACTAGAAGTACCTGATACGGAACTCAAATCACTAATACTCGGAATTTTCCAAGAACTGAGGCAAAAAGCTGACAAACATGAGGAAAAAATAGACAAATTTATGGAAAATACAGACAAAAAATTGGAAGAATTCAGGAAGATGATGCAAGAACAAAATGCCAAAATAAATTCACAACTCGAAATTATACAAAAACAACAATTAGAAATCCAAAAGATAAACAACAAGATTTCAGAAATGGACGGTGTCATAGAAGGGCTGAGAAGTAGATTTGAAACCATGGAAGACAGGATCAGTGGAACTGAAGACAAACACTTGGATACAACTCTGTTTCAGGAAAACTCAGAAAAAAGAACAAAGAAAAATGAAGAGACCCTGAGAGTTATGTGGGACACAATTAAAAGCAAAAACTTACGAGTGATTGGCATACCAGAACAGGGGAAGAAAACAGAAAACACAGAGAGGATCATTGAGGAACTGCTGACAGAAAACTTTCCCAATATCATGAAAGATGAAAAGCTGGTCATCCAAGAAGCTCAACGAACCCCATATAGAATAGACCCCAAAAGAAAATCACCAAGACATATCATATTCACACTCGCTAAAACTAAAGACAAACAAAGAATCCTGAGAGCAGCTCGGGAAAAACAAGAAGTCACATACAGAGGAGAAACAATAAGACTAAGCTCAGATTATTCAGCAGAAACCATGCAGGCAAGAAGGCAATGGGATGACATATATAAAATCTTGAAAGAAAAAAATGGTCAGCCAAGAATAATATATCCTGCAAAACTCTCATTCAGATTTGATGGTGAAATTAGGTCATTTCCAGATAAACAGAAACTAAAGGAATATGCAAAAGTCAAACCAAACTTACAAGAATTATTAAAGGGAGTTCTTCGATCTGAGGACAAACAGCTTAAGCCCTCAGGCAGGACCTAGGACCTAGGATGCAGGTTAACATGAACCAGATACCATTCTAGGAACTGAACTACAGACGACTTTCCAAAAACAAAAGATATACAACAGGGAATCAGAGAAATCAATCAAAGGATGACAACAACATCAAAACAATGAAAGAGGGAACAAACGGCATAGGTATAGAACCTTCTAAAGGAGAAGAAGGCAAGGCGATACCAAGTAACGGTAGACTGCTTCAAAATTATAAAGATAAGGGTAAAATTCATGGTAACCACAAAAAAAGTTAACAAACCAACTCATAAAAATAAAGACGAAAAACATAAAGTCTCAACAAAAACAAAACCTACAAAAACAAAAGAAATGAACACAAAATCCACAAACAAAAGGAACTCAGCACAAGAGAGTAAGAAGAACAAAGAAAACTTCAGCATCACAAAAAAAAGCACTACAAAATGACAGCAACAAACTCACATCTATCAATAATTACACTGAACGTAAATGGACTCAATGCACCCATAAAGCGACGGAGAGTGGCAGAATGGATAAGAAAACAGGATCCATCTATTTGCTGTCTACAAGAGACACATCTTAGAAACAAAGATGTGAATTTATTAAAAATCAAAGGTTGGAAAAAAATATATCAAGCTAACAACTATCAAAAAAGAGCAGGAGTGGCAATTCTAATCTCAGATAAAATAGACTTTAAAACAAAATCTACCATAAAAGACAAAGAAGGACACTATATAATGATTAAGGGGATGATCCATCATGAAGACATAACCATAATAAATATGCACCCAATGACAGGGCTCCAAAATACATAAAAAAAACTCTAACAGCACTGAAAAGAGAAATTGACAGTTCCACAATAATAGTAGGAGACTTCAACACACCACTCTCAGTAAAGGACAGAACAACTAAAAAGAAACTTAGCAAAGATACAGAAGACCTAAAGGACACAATCAGCCAACTGGACCTCATAGACATATATAGAACACTCCATCCAACCGCTGCAAAGTACACATTCTTTTCCAATGCACATGGAACGTTCTCCAGAATAGACCACATCTTAGGCCACAGAGCAATCCTCAACAAGATCCAAAATGCTGAGATAATTCACAGTATCTTCTCTGACCACAATGCCATCAAGGTAGAAATTAACACTAGAAAGAGCAAGGAAAAAAAATCAAACACATGGAAATTGAATAATAATCTGCTTACACATCAATGGGTAATAGAAGAAATCAGAGATGGAATTAAAAAATTCCTAGAATCAAATGAAAATGAAAACACATCATACCAAAACCTTTGGGACACAGCAAAGGCAGTCCTCAGAGGACAATTTATAGCAATAGATGCACATATCAAAAAAGAAGAAAGGGACAAAATCAAAACATTAACTACAGAACTCAAACAAATAGAAAGAGAACAACAAAAAAAGCCTACAACCACCGGAAGAAAGGAAATAGTAAAGATCAGAGCAGAAATCAATGAAATAGAGAACAGAAAAACAATAGAAAGAATCAACAAAACCAAAAGTTGGTTCTTTGAAAGAATCAACAAAATCGACAAACCACTGGCCAGACTGACAAAAGAAAAACAGCAGAGGGCACAAATAACCCAAATAAGAAATGAAATGGGGGACATTACAACAGACCCAACTGAAATAAAAAGGATTATAACAGAATATTATGAAAAACTATATTCCAACAAATTTGAAAACCTAGAGGAAATGGATAAATTTCTAGAAACATACGGCCTACCCAAACTACAACAAAGTGATATTGAAAATCTGAACAGACCCATAACAAGAGAAGAGATTGAAAAGGTAATAAAAAAACTCCCAACCAAAAAAAGCCCTGGCCCAGATGGCTTCACTGGAGAATTCTACAAAACATTTACAGAAGAGCTCGTACCAGTTCTACTCAAGTTATTTCAGAGCATAGAAGAGGAAGCAACACTTCCAAATTCATTCTATGAAGCCAGCATAACACTGATACCAAAACCAGGCAAAGACATCACAAAAAAAGAAAATTACAGACCAATATCTCTCATGAATATAGATGCAAAAATTCTGAACAAAATTTTAGCCAATAGAATTCAGTATCATATCAAAAAAATAATACACCACGACCAAGTAGGATTCATACCAGGTATGCAAGGATGGTTTAACATTAGAAAATCCATCAACGTAATCCACCACATAAATAAAAGGAAAGAAAAAAATCACATGATTATCTCAATTGATGCAGAAAAGGCATTTGACAAAGTCCAACACCCATTCCTGATAAAAGCTCTCAATAAAATAGGTATAGAAGGGAAATTTCTCAACATCATAAAGGGCATCTATGCAAAACCAACAGCCAACATCATTCTTAATGGAGAAAGGCTGAAAACATTCCCCCTGAAAACAGGAACAAGACAAGGATGCCCTTTATCACCACTCCTATTTAACATTGTGCTGGAAGTTCTCGCTAGAGCAGTAAGGCAAGAGAAAGAAATAAAGGGCATCCAAATTGGTAATGAAGAAGTTAAACTCTCCCTGTTTGCAGATGATATGATACTATACATAGAAAACCCTAAAGACTCCACGAGAAATTTACTGGAACTAATAGAAAGATTCAGCAGAGTAGCAGGATACAAGATAAACATTCAAAAATCAGTTGGATTCCTATACACCAGTAAAGAGAACGATGAAAAGGAGATCAGGAAATCAATACCATTTTCAATAGCCCCTAAAAAGATAAAATACTTGGGAATAAATCTGACCAGGAATATAAAAGACCTATACAAAGAAAACTACAAAACACTGCTGCATGAAACCCAAAGGGATCTACAGAAATGGAAAAACATACCATGCTCATGGATAGGCAGACTCAACATTGTGAAAATGGCAATTCTACCTAAAGCAATTTACAAATACAATGCAATTCCGATACAAATACCAACAACATTCTTCAAAGAGAAGGAAAAACTAATTATTAACTTCATATGGAAAGGGAAGAAACCCCGAATAAGTAAAGCACTACTGAAGAAGAAGAATAAAGTTGGAGGACTCACACTACCTGACTTGAGAACATACTATACAGCTACAGTACTCAAAACAGCCTGGTACTGGTACAACAACAGAGACATTGACCAATGGAACAGAATTGAGAACTCAGATGTAAATCCATCCACCTACGGTCACCTGATTCTTGACAAGGGCCCAAAATACATCAAATGGGGAAAAGACAGTCTTTTTAACAAATGGTGCTGGCAAAACTGGATATCCATTTGTAGAAAAATGAAACAGGACCCATACCTCACACCATATACAAAAACTACTTCAAAATGGATCAAAGACCTGAATATAAAGCCTCAAACTATAAAATTCATAGAAGAAAAAATAGGACCAACACTTCAGACCTTAATACATGGCATTAACAGGATACAAACCATAAACATCAACACAAAAAACCCAACAGATAAGCTAGATAACTGGGATCTTCTAAAAATCAAACATCTATGCTCCTCAAAAGATTTCACCAAAAGAGTTAAAAGAGAACCTACAGACTGGGAAAAAATTTTTGGACAGCACAAGTCAGACAAAGGTCTAATCTCCATAATCTACAAGAAAATCCAACACCTCTACAACAAAAAGACAACCAATCCTATGAAAAAATGGGCAAAGGAAATGAACAGACACTTCACCAAGGAAGACATTCAAATGGCCAACAGACACATGAGGAAATGCTCGCGATCACTAGCCATTAGAGAAATGCAAATTAAAACCACAATGAGATACCATCTCACCCCGGCATTACTGGCACGAATCAAAAACACTGGAAATAACAAATGTTGGAGGGGCTGCGGGGAGATGGGAACTCTTATACATTGCTGGTGGGAATGCAAAATGATCCAGCCATTTTGGAAAATGATATGGCGTTTCCTCAGAAAGCTAGAAATAGACCTACCATTCGATCCAGCAATCCCACTCCTAGGAATATATCCTAGAGAAATAAGAGTCATCACTCGAATAGACATATGCACACCTATGTTCATGGCAGCATTATTCACAATAGCAAAACGATGGAAACAACCTCGATGTCCATCAACAGACGAATGGATACACAAACTATGGTACATACACACAATGGAGTACTATGCAACGAGAAAGAACAATGAATCGGTGAACCATCTCATAACATGGATGAAACTGGAGGACATCATGCTGAGTGAAATAAGTCAATCACAAAAGGACAAATATTGTATGAGACCTCTATTGTAAAAACCCATGAAAAAATTCACATGCAAAATGTAACAATCCTTGTTGGTTACCAGGGATGGGGGGGGGGGAATACTAAATAGGTAATAGGTAAGTGGTAACTTGGGTGAGAGATGAGATAGTACATAGTACAGGGGAAACTAACACAACCTGCACAAGGAAAGGTCATGGAGGCCCTATAGACACATCCAAACCCCCCGAGGGACTGAGTTGTTGGACGGAGGGCTCTGGGGACCATGATCTTGGGGAACATCTAGCTCAATTGGCATGACACTACTTATAAAGATAATGCTCTACATTCTACCTTGGTGAGTAGTGTCTGGGGTCTTAAAAGCCTATGAGCGGCCATCTAAGATACTCCACTGATCTCATCCCTTCAGGAACAAGGGAGAACGAAGAGAACAGGATACAAGGAAAAGATTAGTCCGAAGGACTAATGGTCCACAGCTACCAAGGCCTCCACGGGACTGAGCCCAGTACAGCTGGATGGTGCCCGGCTACCACCAATGACTCCTCTGACCAGGATCACAACAGAGGGTTCTGGGCAGAGCTGGAGTAGGATGTAGAGTATAATTTTAACTCCCAAAAAAAAAAAAAAAAAAAGAAGACCAGATATACTGGTCTAAAGAATACTAGAGAAACCTCGAGAGTGTGGCCCCCAGACACCCTTTCAGCTCAGAGGGGAAGTTACCTTCAAGGTTCGATGTTAAGCCTGGGAATGGACACCCCAGTAAAACTAAATGGGACTAACGATGTACAGGAGTCCGGTGACAAGGGCCAGAAGGCAGAGGGAGAGTAGGAAACTGATGATAAGGAACACAAATTGAATAAGGACACTGTCGATGTATTGTGAGATTGTTGACCACTGCTATAGGGCAACATTTGTAGTAACTATTAAATGGGAGGCTGTTTTGTCCTGTAAGCCTTCATCTTGGGCGAGAATGGCAGCACAATTGGAAGAGCATAGTCAATATCACTTAAATGTGTAAGTAAAAAGTTTTGAAATGGTGTTTAAATAAAATAAAAATAAATAAATAAATAAATAAATAAATAAATAAACAAATGAGACTAAAGAGGTACAATAGTCCACTGACAAGGTCCAGAAGACAGAAGGGGACAAGGAAGCCCCCTGGTGATAGGGAACACAAGGTGGAGTAAGGATATTCTTGATGTGCTGTGAGATTGTTAACCATTGTCATAGGGCAACATGTGTAGTAACTGTTAAATGAAAAACTATTTTTTCTGTAAGCCTTCATCTTAAGTGAGAATAACAGCACAGTTGGAAGAGCGTAGTCAATGTCACTGAACTGTGAATGTAGAAATTTTTGAAACGGTGTATCTTTGGCCATCTGTAATTTTCATCAAAAAAAAAGGTTGAGAATTTAGAGGCTTAATACGTTGTGGGGTTGTTAACCAATGTCAAAAAACAACATGTGTACTACTATTTCATGAGAAACTATTTGCTCTGTAAGCTTTCACCTGAAGTACAATAAAATATATATTAAAAAAAAAAAGAAGAAAGGTTCAAAATCAATACCTTAACCTTACAACTTGAACAAATAGAAACAAAAACAGCAAAAGAAGCCCAAGGAAGCCAGAGAAATGAAATAGTAACAATTAGAACAGAAATAAGTGAAACAGAAAAACAATTGATACAATCAACAAGAAGAGAAAACCAAAAACCAAACTCGTTGCTGTCAAGTCAATTCTGACTCATAGTGACCCTGTAGGACAGAATAGAACTGCCCAATAGGGTTTCCAAGGAGCACGTGGTGGCCTTGAAAGGATCAATAAAATTGACAAACCACTGGTTAAACTGACAAAAGAAAAGCAGAAGAAGAAGCAAACAATCCAAATAAGAAATGAAATGGGGGCCATTACAACAGAACCGACTGAAATAAAAAAAGATCATGACAGAATGCTATGAAAAACTATACTCCAACAAATTTGAAAACCTAGAGGAAATGAACAAAATTTTTAGAAGCACTACCTACTTAAAATAACACAAACTGAGGTAGAAGAACAGACCCATAACAAAAGAGGAGAATGAAATTCCTTCCTGTCAAGTTGATTCCAACTTACAGTGACCCTATTAAAAAATAATAATCATAAAATAAAAGGAGTCCTGGTACTGCAGTGGTTAAGGTTTGGCTGCTAACCAAAAAATTAGCAGTTCAAATCCACCAGCTGTAATACAAACTGAGGTAGAAAAACTGAACAGACCCATAACGAAAGAAGAGAATGAAACCCATTGCCATTGAGTTGATTCCACTCATAGTGACCCTATAGGTCATAAAAAAAAAAAAATCCCAACAAAAAATAAGCCCTGGCCTGAACATTTTCACTGGAGAATTATACCAAACATTCGGAGAAGAGTTCACACCAATACTGCTCAAATTATTTCAGAGCACAGGAAAAGGAAGTAATACTCCTGAATTCATTCTATGAAGCCAGCATAACCCTGATACTAAAGCCAGGCAAAGACACCACTAGAAAAGAAAAATTACAGACCTATATTCTTCATGAATATAGAGGCAAGAATTCTCAACAAAATTCTAGCCAATAGAATTCAACAGCTTATCAAAAAAATAATAAATCATGACTGTCATGAATTGAATTGTGTCCCCCAAAAATGTGTGTCAACTTGGCTAGGCCATGATTCTCAGTATTGTGTTTGTACCATTTTGTCATCTGATGTGATTTTCCTATGTGTTGTAAATCCGACCTCTATAATGTTAATGAGGCAGGATTAGAGACAGTTATGTTAATGAGGCAGGACTCAATCTACAAAATTAGATTGTGTCTTAAGTCAATCTCTTTTGAGATATAAAAGAGAGAAGTGAGCAGAGAGATGTGGGGACTTCATGCTACCAAGAAAGAAGCCCTGGTAGCACAAAGTGTCCTTGAGACCTGGGGTCCCTGCATTGAGAAGCTGCTAGACCAGAGGAAGATTGATGACAAGGACCTTCCTCCAGAACCAACAGAGAGAAAGATTTCCCCTCAAGCTGGTGCCCTGAATTTGGACTTCTAGCCTGTTACACTGTGAGATAATAGATTTCTCTTTGTTAAAGCCATCCACTTGTGGTATTTCTGTTATAGCAGCACTAAATCACTAAGACAGTGACCAAGTGGGATTCATACCAGGTGTGCAAGGATGGTTCATCATTAGAAAATCAATCAACGTAATCCACCACATAAATAAAACAGAAGAATCACATGATCATCTCAATGGGCACAGAAAATGCATTCAATAAAGCCCTGATAAAATTCTCAGCAAAATAGGAATAGAAGGGAAAGTCATCTATACAAAACCAACAGAAAACATCATTCACAATGGAGACAGATTGAAAGCATTCCACTTGAAAATGTGAACCAGAAAAGGATGCCCTTTATTACCACTCTAGTTAAACATTGAAATGGAAGTCCTAGCTAGAGCAATAAGACAAGAAAGGGAAATAAAGGCATCCATATTGGTAAGGAAGAAGTAAAACTATCCCTATTCACAGATGATACAAGCCTATATATAGAAAGTCCCAGAGAATCCACAAGAAAGCTATTGGAACCAATAGAAGGATTCAGCAAAGTGGTAGGGTACAAGATCAACATACAAAAATCAGTTGGATTCCTCTACATTAACAGAGAGAATTCTGAAAAGGAAATCAGGTAAATAATATCATTTATAATAGCCTCCCAAAAGATGAAATACTTAGGAAGAAATCTAAGTAGAGTCAAAAAAGACTAATACAAAGGAAACTACAAAACACTACTGCAAGAAACCAAAAGAGGACTTCATAAATGGAAAAACATACCATGCTCATGGATAGGAAGACTTAACACTGTGAAAATGTCAATATTACCCAGAGCTATCTGTAGATACAATGTAATCTTGATCCAAATTCCAACAACATTCTTTAATGATATGGAAAAACTAATCACCAACTCTATATGGAAAGGAAAGAACCCTGTATAAATAAAGCATTACTGAAAAAGAATTGCAAAGTAATTCTGCCTGATCTCAGAACCTACTATACAGCTATGGTAGTCAAAATAGCCTGGTACTGGCACGATGACAGACACATAGACCAAAAGAACAGAATTGAGAATTCAGAAGTAAATCCATCTACCTATGGACACCTAATCTTTGACAAAGGGTTGAAGTCCATTAAATGGGAAAGAGATAGTCTCTTCAACAAATGGTGCTAGCAGAACTGAATATTCATTTGCAGAAAGATGAAACAGGATCTACATCTCACACTATATAAAAAACTAAATGGATCAAAGAACTGAATGTAAAACTATAAAGTTAATGAAGGAAAACATAGGGACAACGCTGTTGTTATGTGCTGTCAAGTTGGTTCTGACTCATAGCAATCCTAAAAGACAGAGTAGAAATGCCCCATACGGTTTCCAAGGAGTGACTGGTGGATTCGAACTTCTGACCTTTTGGCTAGCAGCTGATCTCTTAGCCACTGCTCCACCAGTGCTCCTAGGGACAATGCTAGGGGGCCTAATTTAAGGCATCAATAGAATATCAAGCATAACTGAAAATGCACAAATCCAGAAGATAGATAATTGGGACCTCCTAAAAATTAAATACTTATGCTCATCAAAAGATTTTTTGAAGAGAGCAAAAGAGAAACTACAGATTGGGAAAAATATCTTTGGCAATGACATATCTGATAAAGGTTTAATCTCTAAAAGAGAAACCTCAACGACTCAGCAATACAAAGACAACTCAATCACAAAATGGGCAAAGGACATGGACACTTCAGTAAAGAGGTCATTCAGGTGGCCAACAAATACAAGAAAAGATGCTCGTGATCATTAGCCATTAGAGGGATGCAAATAAAAAACACAATGAGAGACCATCTCACCTCTACAAGAATAGTACTGATCAAAAATTCAGAAAACTGGAAAAGCCAGAGAGATGGTAAGGAGATTGGAACTCTAATATACAGCTGGCAGTAATGTAAAAGGGTATGACCACTATGGAAAATGATGTGGTGCTTCTGTAAAAAATTGAAATAGCATACGATCCAGCAATCCCACTCCTAGGGATATATCCTAGAGAAATAAGAGCCATCACAGGAAGAGACATATGCACACCCATGTTCACTGCAGCATTATTCACAATAGCAAAAAGACGGAAACAACCTAAGTGTCCATCAACAGATGAATGAATAAACAAATTATGGTACATACACACAATGGAATACTATGCAATGATAACGAATAGTGATGAATCTGTGAAACATTTCACAACATGGATGAATCTGGAGGGCATTACGCTGAATGAAATAAGTCAGTCACAAAAGGGCAAATATTGTATGAGACCACTATTATATAGAGAGACTCAAGAAAAGGTTTCCACACAGAAAGAAACAATCTTTGATGATTATGAGGGAGGGAGGGGTGTGGAGGGGAAATCACTAACTAGGTAGTAGACGAGTATTATTTTTTGTGAAGGGAGAGATAACACACAATATAAGAGAAGTCGACACAACTTGACAAAGGCAAAGCCGTAGAAGCCCACTAGACATATCCAAACACCTTGAGGACTGAGTTACTGGGGCCAAGGGCTGGGGACCATGATTTCAGGGGACATCTAGGTCAATTGGCATAACACAGTTCATAAGGAACCCCCAGGAGTTTGTCAGTTTGCCATATTGTGGGGGCTCGCATTTTACTGTGCTGCTAGAAGATATGCCACAGGTATTCGAGTACCAGCAGGACCACCCATGGCAGACAGGTTTCAGCTGAGCTTCCAGACTAAGACAGACTAGGAAGAAGGACCCGGTGGTCTACTTCTCAAAAGAATTAGTCAGTGAAAATACTACGAATAGCAGTGGAACATTGTCTGGTGTAGTATCAGAAGATGAGCCCCTCAGATTGGAAGGCACTCAAAATATGACTGGGGAAGGGCTCCCTCCTCAAAGTAGAGTCGACCTTAATGATGTGGATGGAGTCGAGCTTTCAAGACCTTCATTTGCTGATGATCATGATAAATGGAGAAAAGATTGAAGTTGTCAAGGGTTTAATTTTACTTGGATCCACAATCAACATCCATGAAAGCAGCAGTCAAGAAATCAAAAGACACATTGCATTGGGCAAATCTGCTGCAAAAGACCTCTATGAAGTGTTTAAAAGCAAAGATGTCACCTTGAAGACTAAAGTGCACTTGATCCAAGCCATGGTGTTTTCAATTGCATCATATGCATGTGAAAGCTGGACAATGAATAAGGAAGATGGAAGAATTGACGCCTTTGAATTGTGGTGTTGGTGAAGAATATTGAATGTACTGTGAACCGCCAAAAGAATGAATAAATCTGTCTTGGAAGAAGTACATCCAGAATGCTCCTTGGAAGCAAGGATTGCAAGATTATGTCTCACATACTTGGGACATGTTATCGGGAGGGATCATTCCCTGGAGAAGGACATCATGCTTGGTAAAGTAGAGGGCCAGTGAAAAAGAGAAAGGTACTCAACAAGATGGATTGACACAGTGACTGCAACAATGGACTTAAGCGTAATAACAATTGTGAGGATGGTACAGGACCAGGCAGTGTTTCATTCTGTTGTATGTAGGGCTACTATGAGTTCGAATTGACTGGACGGCACCTAACAACAACACAACAACAGTTCATAAGGAAAATTTCCTACATCCTACTTTGGTGAGTAGCATCTGGGGTCTTAAAAGCTTGTGAATGGCCATCTAAAATAAATCTATTGGTCTCATCATGTTCAGAGCAAACGAAAATGAAGAAAACCAAAGATACGAGGAAAATATTAGCCCAAAGCATTAACGGACCACATGAACCACAGCCTCCACTAGCCTAAGCCCAGAAGAATTAGATGGTGCCTGGCTACCACCACTGACCACTCTGACAAGGATCACAGTAGAAGATCCTGAACAGAGTGGGAGAAAAATGTAAAACAAAATTTAAATTCACAAAAAAAGACCAGACTTATGGGTCTGAGAGAGACTGGAGAAACCCCTGAGATTATGGACCCTGGTCACCCTGCTAACTCAGAACTGAAGCCACTCCTTAAGTCCACCTTTCAGCCAAAGATTAGACAGACCTAGAAAACAAACAATAACACACGAGGAATACGCTTCTTAGTTCAATCAAGTAGACGAGACCAAATGGGCAACACCTGCCCATAAGCAAAGAGGAGAAGACAGGAAGGAACAGGAAAACTGCAAAAACGGAAATGGGAAACCAAGGGTAGAAAAGAGGAGGGTGTTGACACATTGTGCGGATTGCAACCAATGTCACGAAACAATTTGTGTATAAATTTTTGAATGAGAAACTAATTTGCTGTGTAAACATTCACCTAAAGCACAAAATTAAAAAAACAAAAAGAATTTGGCTTAATTAGCATGTAAATAGAAGACAAAGATAAAGGATTGAAATAAGAGATTCTTAAAGACAATTATGATGATGATCATAGATAGTATCTATCAAGCACCCCCTCCATTCAAGGCAGGATCACAAATGCTTTGCATGTGTTTTCTCATTTCATACTCACAAAAATCCAACCAAATATGTACTAATATTACCCACCCTTCTTTATAGGTACAATTCAGGACTCTAAAAGTTTAAATAATTTGCTTGAAATAGAACAACTGGTGAGTAGTGGGGCCAGAAATCAAACACAGGTTTGATTGACTCCGGGTCCCATGCTCTTGACCTAACATGTTATAACGAGGAAGGTTAGTAAAACTAATTATGATAAAACACCATTTAACATGGAGAAGTAAGGGGAAGTCAGTGCAGAATTTTTTCAAGGGACATGGTAAAATTAGTAAAAATAAAGAAAAATTATTTTAGAAAGTGTT
Source organism: Dugong dugon (assembly GCA_030035585.1). Classification (NCBI taxonomy): domain Eukaryota; kingdom Metazoa; phylum Chordata; class Mammalia; order Sirenia; family Dugongidae; genus Dugong; species Dugong dugon. The sequence continues at coordinate 53,421,677 of CM057465.1, forward strand.
TTTTTTTTTTTTTTTGGTGTTATCTAATAACAGAAGCCAATAAAAAGGGTTTCTGACTTCTAAAATTGAAATAACAGGCCCTTTAAAGAGAACTAGGCAAAGATCTTGAACATTGTACAAGAAACAATGAGATTTATTAAATATATTTAAAGCATCATCCTTTGTCTAGAATGTCAACCTTATTGCCCCCTAACATGATCTATTATTATTGTGAAAAATAAGGTAAAGGATTCTGACCATCTGCCAGACCTTCAGGAATGTTCAGTCCCAAATGTAGTTGCAGCAACTTCTTTAGAAATACCTAATACCAAAAAAACCAAACCCATTGCCACTGAGTCGATTCTGACTCACAGCAACCATATAGGACAGAGTAGACCTGCCCCATAGGGTTTCAAAGGAGCGCCTGATAGATTCGAACTGCTGACCTTTTGGTTAGCAGACATAGCTTTTAACCACTACACCACCAGGATAGACATACCTATTTCTGACCACCTGTTTACACAAAATCCCTGCTGCTGAGTCATTTACACATTAAAGACCACATTGATGCAGGCTGACAGAAACAAGCTACTGATCAACCTGAACAAGTGTTTGCATTAAATATTAATTTATACTATTCATAACTAAAGGTAGGTACACTCAGTGTGGGGTGGCAGATAGAGACTAGCTATTTCTTATTTAGACAGAAAGACCTGAAAAGGAATTGCTCATTAGGGTCTCTGGAGAGTGGCTGACAGCTGAGGAGCTGTCAGCTCTGTCAAAAGACCTCTGAAAACAATTCTTGCTTTTAAATCAGAATTTTCTGAATCACCAGCAGGAAGCCCCGAGTCACATTGTTTGCTTCCTTGCCTATTTTCTTACCTTTCAGTGCCATCCGAATACATCCAAAGCCTTAGTTGCCTTCAGAACTTTTTTTTTTTTTTACTTTGGCATGCATGCCACAAACAAACTGGAATCGATTTCTCAGAATTTTTTTTTTTTATTTGTCCGTGCTTCTATTCTAGCTAATTAATGCCAGGTCTTGCTTTGAAATATGCAGTTACTGAGAATGTCATCCTCTCTGTATGTGGGTGGATAAGAGGGGAAAAAAATGAGACAGAAAAAGAGTTCCTGACTTTTGTGTCTCTAAGATGAACACAATAAAGATAGTAGGAATAAGGTACTGGGTATGGAAAAGGAAAACTTATTCAAATATCTCTTGTTCAAAAAAAAAAAAAATAATCCCTATGCGCAGATCCAGTCTAGGTACAATGCTTTGATGATCTACCTCTCAAGTTTCTTCTGTTCAGACATTACAGATTCTAATTTTCTATTCTGGAATCAGGATCTAATTCAAAATACACACATTTCAGCCCTCATTACCACCATCCCCAGATTTATTGTCTATTCAGTCTTTGGTATCTTACCTTCCCCCTTCCCATGTACTCCTTCTCCCCCACTCCACCCCAACCACAATATGCCCACACACAATATTGCCCTCATATCAGTGTTACCCTGAGTTCCAACCTCTCTTTGTATTTTCTGCCACCAGGTATCATTGATTGGTGGGTGTAACCCCCCTCCCAAGTTGCAAGATATATGAGACTTTGTCTCCAAGACTCAGAGTAGTTCATGAACTGCTCCTAGTAACCCTATCATTGCAGGATAAATTCTTTTAATAAAATCATAATACCTGTCTCACTCTTTGGCGTGTGAGTATCTTGTCTTTCATTAGTCCTTTTATGACTGCTTCAGGGGTGTGATGGGGGGTTGAGCCATTGGCCAAATAAGTTCAATTACCAAATCTACTCCTGCCACATTTCCTCAGCTTCTAACCTGTTAAATCCTGGCTGAGGTATCTCTTTGACCTTTGATTCAGCTCATAAACAGGAAGCTTTAGAATTCATAAGAGAAAATTGACCCCAGATGGTAAGGTGTTGTTCTTAGGTTTACATGCTGGTTCTGCCGTTTTCTAGCTGTGTAATCTTGGGTCAAGTTAAGCTTCTTAAGCTTCACTTTTCTCATCTGAAATGTGGAAACAATAGTGGTGTAAAACAAATATCTGTGTTAGCATACATCATATCTGAAAACTAAGAAAAGTTTAAGAGTGCGTAGCATTGAGGATGACGACATGGGCTGTAGAGTCTGAGTGTCTAACTTCAAATCTTGGTTCTGCGAAGTCTAGCCACGTAACTTAAGAAAAGTTATTTAACCTTTTTGTGCCTCGATTTCTGCATCTATAAAATGGAGATTATTGTGAGGATTAAAATGAGTTGACACATGTTAAATTTATAGAATGAGATTTTACAGAACTTAAATTTGTAGGATCCCCAGGATATTAGCTAATGTCATAATTATTGTCATATACACCTAACTTTCGACAAAAATGTACTAGACAGACTCATCCATCCCTCAAACCTTCTCTGCTTTGCTTCACATTATTTCTTCATCTGAGTATGAATTATAATCCTATTTGTTCTTCAAAATTTTGTTCAGTGTGTTACCATTTTAGAGACTCCTCCCTCATTTCTCATATTTGAAATTAACTATCCCATTCTAGGTACATTCTGGCATTTTTCTAAAATCTGTGTTAGTTGTCTAAATATTTTCTGTAATCATGAAGATGATCATGATCATATTGTAATACTAATTAAAATAGTCTACTTGTATTTATTGGGTGTTTTCTATTTGTCATACACCATGATGGCTACTTGACAGAAAATATCTCATATAAGACTTTAAACAACTTGTGAAACAGGTGCAACTATGATCTCCATTTTATAGGTGAGGAAATTGAGACTTAGTGAAGTTGTGTAAATTGCTTAGAATTAAATAACTTGTCACTGACAGAGTCAGGTTCAAACTCAAATATACTTGTTGGAAAAACCTAAATTTTAAACTATTCCTTAAAGATGAGAATATCGTCTTTGCATCCCCCAGAGTTCTGGTCCTTTCCCAAGATATTTGTTGAATTGAATAGTCCTAAATAACCACTTTCGGTTCTATATCTTTCTATTGCTCTCTCATGCTGAGCAGGACCCCTTGTGTGCTCCAACACATTCTGACATGTCTCAAAATCCCCTTATTTTCTCTTGTATCAGTCACAATCCTTACAAGAAAAGACAGCATATTGAAAGATTTTAGATTTTTAATAGAGGAAATAGGTTTGGCTAAGAGCACCAAGTTAGATGGAGCCGTGCCCAGGGACCAGCAACAGTGGGAATCCATAATCACCCCCTCCACCAGAAAAGAAAAGAGAGAAGGGTGATGTTAGTGCAGCAAGTGGGAGCTGGAGCCTCGGAAGTGGAGCCATTCAATAAGAGCTATGGCAGTAGAAGACTGCAGCCACTCTCAATGGTGATGAAGCAGGAAGAAAGCAGAGGGGATAAATACTGTGATCTCTCTTTCTCCCCATTCTCCAGTTAACTGCTGGACTTTTGATTGGCTGAATCCAAACAGAAGCCAGTGTACAAGGAAACTAGGGTGATTCAGGGCACAGAGCAGAACAGAGAAAGGCAAATAATGGATGTGGAGGAGTAAACAGACAACCACCAGGATACCTCACATCAAAATTATCCTTCCAGTAAAGAGTTTGGGCATTTTTTACTAAAACTAAGAATATACCCACCTTATGATCCAGTAATCCCACTCCTTGGTATATACCTAAGAGAAATAAGTACATATGTCCACCAAACTACATGTACAAGAATGTTCATAGCAGCTTTACTTAAAATAGTGAAAAACTGGAAAAAAAAAATCTGTTAAGTAGGATGGATAAATTGTGGTATATTCATAGAAGAGAACACAGCAATGAAAAATAACAAGTTACTGACACATACAACAACATAAATCAATCTCATAGACATGTTGCTGTTATTAGGTACCCTCGAGTTTGCTGCGAATCATAGAGACCCTATGTACGACAGAATGAAACACTGCCCGGTCCTGCGTATCCTCACAATTTTTGCGTGTTTGAGCCCATTGTTGCAGCCAATGTGCCAATCCACCTCATTGAGAGTCTTCCTCTTTTTCTCTGGCCCTCTACTTTGCCAAGCATGATGTCCTTCTCCAGGGACTGGTCCCTCCTGATAATATGTCCATAATATGTGAGATAAAGTATTGCCATCTTTGCTTCTAAGGAACATTCTGGCTGTGCTTCTTCCAAGACAGGTTTGCTGCTTCTTCTGGCAGTCCATGGTATATTCAATATTCTTCGCCAAGACCATCATTCAAAGGCATCGATTTTTCTCAGCTTCTTCATTGCCCAGCTTTCGCAGGCATATAAGGCAACTGAAAATATCATGGCGTGGGACAGGTGAACCTTAGTACTTAAAATGACATCTTTGCTTTTCAACACTTTAAAGAGGTTTTTCGCAGCATGTTTGCCCAATGCAATACATCCTTTTATTTCTTGACTGCTGCTTCCATGGCATTGATTGTGAATCCAAGTAAAATGAAATCTTTGACAACTTCAATTTTTTCTCTGTTTATCATGATGTGGCTTATTAGTCATAGACAAAATTCAAACAACCAAATATTAAAGAGTACATACTGAATGGTTACATTACAAGAAGTTTAAAAACGGGCAAATCCAACTTGTGCTGGTGGAAGTCAGCCTAGTTTTTACCACTTGGTGTGAAACCCTGATGGTATAGTGGTTAAGAGTTCGGCTGCTAACCAAAATGTTGGCAGTTGAAATCTACCAAGTGCTCCTTGAAAACCCTGTGAAGCAGTTCTACTCTGTTCTGTAGGATCACTGTGAGTCAGAATTGACTCAACAGCAACAGGTTTGGTTGTTTTGGTGTTTAAGAAAGAGTGTTGGAGAGGCTGTAATCGGTATTGACTGGGAAGGGACAAGAGGGAGCCTTTGTGTGGTAGTTACTTGTGTATATGTATATGTAAAAATTCATTAAGCTGAATACTTAACACTGATTCATTTCATGCAAGTTATGCTTCAATTCAAGCAACAATCACCACCACTGCTAATATTACTGTCCTTCCATGTAGCTGGTCATTCAGGATTAGGTTGTCTATGAGATGATAACAGTAAGTAACAGGCTTATTAATCAGAAAACACTTGTGGTTTGTAAACTAGATATTTCTCACTGATAATAAAAAAAGAACAGATTAATAAGAAACAAATAACAAACTCAAAAAAGCTTTCATCTCCAGAAGACATTTGAGCAGTGAATCCAATCACAGCCCTTTCAGAAAGAAAGAAAGGAAGTTGGCAGAGTTAATATTTTTAAGTGGGCAGACCTTTGGGACCCCTCCTATCATGCCATGCCTGTGTAAGTTTGGCTCACAGCACCATTCTGAAATGCTACAACCTCTTAGGGGCTTAAAGCTTCAGACAAGTGTGATAGATAATCCATTCTTACAAAAAGTGGCCAGAAATAGTGAATCACTGATTTTCAAACATAATTTATTTTTTGGCTTTGTAAATGAGGTAGAACAGAGAACTGAGTGAAATTATACAAATCCTCCTAGCTTGCTGTTTTCTCATTTACTACTAGGTGGGTTTTGAATGCAACAGTTATAAATATTTCTCAACAGGAGCTCCAGTTACATGGCACTTTAATATCTTGACCCATAGATAAGAATCTGACAGATATCTTTGCTATACTGCTATCTCAACCAGCCTGCCTGACCCTACGGTGTAGAAACCACACCCAGGGAATAAATTGTTCCCCATTAGAGTAGAATTAATGTTTCAAAGCACCAGGGCTCCATTTTGTAAACTGCTTCTCCATAGTATGTTACTGGGAAACCAAAGAGCAGTGTATAGAAATGAAACACAAGAGAAAGGACAACTGGAGTGGGTATTACATGGAAACAAATATTTCAACATAATCTGAAGACCAGAAGAGGAATTGGGGTAGTATATAGTTGCGGGTAGCAGGGTGGTAGAATTTGCATAATCTACGTCTCCCAGGTCACAATAGTTTATAGCGTCACCATATAATATTTCTCTGATCTACTCCCACCAGATCTGTGAGAACTTCACCCCAAATTCCTCTCAAATATACATGTTAGTCTTCAGGGGTCCTCTTATCTGCACTCTATAGACAAACGCACAATGCTACCATATGTTGTTCTCCATCTTTCTCTTTTCCAGCCCAGCTCAATCTTGGCATGTCTCCTTTTGAAACCAGTGCTGTTGCCTACAGCACTTATGTCGCTGCTGAGGGCATTGTGTTTAGTCAGTGCCAGAGTTGCCTACAATATTGCTGTTGATGCCTTAGCAATTTATCTATGTCAAGAAATCAAACAACATATTGCATTGGGCAAATCCGTTGCAAAAGATTTCTTTAAATGTTAAAAAAAAAAAAAAGAAAAGCAAAGATGTCACTTTGAGAACTACAGCGTGCCTGACTCAAGCCATGGTATTTTCAACTGCCTCATGCATGTGAAAGCTGGACAATGAATAAGGAAAACCGAAGAAGAATTGATGCCTCTGAATTATGCTGTTATCGAAGAATATTAGATATACCATGGGCTGCCAGAAGAACAAACAAGTCTGTCTTGGAAGAAGTACAGCCAGAATGCTCCTCAGAAGGGAAGATGGTGAAATTTTGTCTTACGTACTTTGGACATGTTATCAGGTGGAACCAGTCCCTGGAGAAGGACATCATGCTTAGTAAAGTAGAGGGTCAGTGAAAAAGAGGAAGATCCTCAAAGAGACGTATTGACACAGTGACTGTAACAATGGGCTCCAACATAGTAAGAGTTGTGAGAATGGCTCAGGACCAGGCAGTGTTTCATTTTGTTGTACATAGAGTCACTATGAGCTGGAAGGAATTCGACAGCACTTAGCAACAAAAACAACTGTTAATTTTTTTAACTTCTTACATTATAAAATATATGATACATACAAAAGAGTATTATACACACACACATACACTTAAATAATGATAAATAAATGAAATTAACCTCTCGTACCTACTATTTAGCTTAAGAATTAAAACTTTGGCCTAGCTTTGTAGCCTCCCGCGTGTCCCTAAACCCCTTCCTCTGCCCCCAGTATTCAACACACTCATGAATCTTGTGTTGATAATCCACCCTCATATTTTTAGTTTTCCACTCATATATGCATCTGTCAAGAATATCCTGAGGACTTCTGCATCTGACATTATGGCCATCCAGGTGCACTAAAGGACCCTCTTCCTGAAAAAACACTAAGCTATATGCAGGCTATACTCAGAGATATTGTCAATTTGCAAAATGAAGGGAAATCTTCCTGACTTTCCAAAAAAAGTTTAGCTAGAGCAGAACTGGAGGGAAGCTCAGACTGGAGCAGCAGGAAGCTGGTGGAACAGGCTGACCTGAGCAAGGATCCTAATTAAATCATTACAATTGGGATGCTGAGCCTAGGGCTAGTGCAGAGGTGGAGAAGCCAAGCCTAGTAGCCTAATGCTGAGCCCTGAACCTTAAAGAGGTCTGAGATGGTCCCAAGTCAGAGTTATCTGTCTTCTGGCTACTCATAAAAGCAAAAGCAGAAATAGAAGAACCCCCGCCCCCCGCCCTGGAGAAAATATACCTTAATTTAGGTGCAAGGAATTCACCCATATTAAAATCAATCAGTAAGTTCAAAATCAAGGAACATCAAGTACACAAAAAAGATAGCTATCATGAGAAACAATAGTTACAGATTTTAACTGATTTCCTTTGGACACATCATCAGAAAAATTCCATTGCCAGAATCGTGTCTGATAAAGTAGAGGGTCGATGAAAATAACGGAAACCCTCAATGAGATGGACTGACACAATAGCCACAACAATGGGCTCAAATACACCAACGATCATGAAGATGGTGCAAAGCCAGGCAACGTGTCATTCTGTTGTACATAAAGTCACCATGAGTTGGAGCTTCCTCAACGGCAACTAACTACAGCAACAATAAACATCCTCACACACAAGGGTTATAGACACTGGGATCATTACACACAGACTATAAAAGTTATGCAGGAAATGTTTAAAGAAATCAAGGACACAAAATCAACAATAATAATTATTCTTTGAAAGGGCATGAAACTGTTGTTTTTTATCCTTTTTGTGCAGGGGGATATTTTAAACTACAGCTTCAATTTCATTAATCTTTTAGGAACATCCCAGTTTCTGCATCTCTCAGTGTCAGCTTTATTAATTATATTTTTCTACGCTATGCCTATCTTACCTGTTTTGAAACTTACTGACAGAAAGTTAATAGGCTTAATGTATTTTTACCCTGCTGCATCTTTAGTCACATATTTGTTTGTAATATTGTTTCTTCTTTCTCCATTTTTCTCGTTCGGACTTGCCGGGGTTTTGGTGGTGTTAGTATTCCTCCCAACGAGTTTTTGTGTGCTATTTTATTTATTTCTGTTCTTACCTTTATTATTTCCACTCTTCACCTCCTTTTGGTTTATTGTGTTGCTGTTTACTGAACTTCTTCCCCTGAATGATATGCTGGATATTAGGCTCCAAATCCAGTCTTCCATACTCTGCTTTGTGATGATGGTTCTACAAAGGACGTGTCTCCTTTGTCAGAAGGCCTATTGTTAAATTCCATCAATAGGAGGAATTTGAGGGGAGACTGGATGGCAGGAGAAGAGTGACTTGTTCATTTGTGATTATTTATTTTTCCTATCAGATCACCCACCATGGCCCTTTGCCCTGGCAGTTAATTATAATTTTCAGTTATTTGGCATTACTAATAATAGTTTCATTGTGCCTTTCATAGGTACCAGCATCAGTATCTTATTTTCCTAGTGCAGCTGTAAAACAAATACACAAGTAGTGGCTTTAAAGAACATAAATTTATTTTCTCACAGTTCTGAAGGCTAAAATCAGGGTCTTGGCTGTGTCATTTTCTTGTCAGTATCCCTAGGCATTCCTTGGTTTCTTGGCAATCTTCACACGCCATCTGTCTTCCCCATGTGTGCATGTGTGCCTGTACTCCTCTTTATATAACTTAGAAGTGACTAGGTTTAGGATCCACCCTACACTAGTATGACCTCAACTGATTGAATATACTAGATTATATTATAGAAGGTGATTACATTGCAGCTACAGGCGGAAGAGTCAGGATTCCAACACATTCTAGCAGAGGACATGATTCAATCCATAACAATGAGCTGGACAGTGTCCACTCTTACATGTTTGACTCCCACCTCCACTGGGCCTCTCTCCAGAGCTTCTGAGGTACCAGCGATGACTGAGCAGTATCCTCTCCTTAGAGATTAGAGCACCATTATGTGAGGTCCTTCCTCCAAGCTTCTAGGATACCAGTACCAAGCCAAGTAGGTTGCAACTCTCCTTGGAGTTCTGAGTTCCAATTCTATGGGCCCTCCATCAAGCTTCTAGGTTCACATCATCTCAGCTTCTTCTTTTTGTTTCTCCAGGACTAGAAGCGGTAGCATCTCCCTTCTAGTGTTCTCTTTTTGCATTTTCTGTCCTCTAGCACCTTATTAACAAATTGTCTATATTAAATTCTGTTATTTACCACACTGAAATTACCAGTGTGGTTTCTGTTTCTCTGAGTGGACCTCAACCGATGGAAATGTTTGACTTATTTATTTTCATACTTTTCCCCAGTATAAACACTTAAGGATTATGCAAGGTTCTCTGTTGCCACACCTGGCTTGTCAAGTGTGCATAGCAGAGGAGAATCTGGGAACTACATCTCCCAGAATAATCTTCTCCATATGTGCTGCAAGTGTGGATTTCAGTCTCTAAGAAAAGACGCCATTATTACCAGAAAGGGCACATACCAGATCTAAAATTTTCAGTAGCTTCTGGGTAAGTTTTGGTGTTTCAGTTCTTCTAGGGTTTTGTTGTTGTTGTTGTTTGTTCTTTGTTTGTTTTGTTTTCTGAGATTCTTCAGTGCTTTTTGGGAAAGCTCCTTAGAACCACCTGGAAGTCCTCTTTTATTTTAAAAAATTTATATTATTACAATGTCTAGCTAATAATCAGCCCACACTTCCTACTTCTTTAGGATTATTTTTATTTGTTTGTTTCCACTAAAATATGATCATATTGAGATCAACTGATTAATTAGATTTTTTTCCCTATTTCTCTACTGGTTGACTTATTTTCAGTGAAGGATTTTCTAAGTGGCTATTAATAAGGAAGTCTACTGAATATCTCAACGGTTTTGAGCGTTTAGGATTCACTCTAAGGAAAACTAAGAGCTTATTATTCAAAACTACAGATACAAATAAAAACATGCAAATGAGCTTCCTATATATTAGCTTCTAAATTCCCAAGCAGTTGCTCTAAGCAGAGGCTGATTATCAGAATCACCACAGGAAACTTTTAATATACAGATGTCTGAGCCTCATTCCTGAAGACTCCGCCTGCAACGCTGGGTTTAGGTGTCTCTATAGGCTTGGATGAATCTGGATGATCAGTCTTGTTTTAGAACCACTGCCTTGTATTACCTTTTAAATAATCCTGTCATCTCGTGTTTTTAATATCCATCCCAAGTTTGTCTCCTGTATGTGTTTTTCTCCCTCATGGGCCCCAGTATTGAAGTGCACTTCATGAAGTCATTTGTGAGCTAGTGCTTAGAGGGTAGGAATGAACACCCCCTCCTGCCTGACATCATCCCTCGAAACAAGGGTCCCTTATGCTGCACACGATATTCCTGACCATGTTTATTTCAGAAAGAATGATAATGATAGGCTTGTGAAATCAACATGTTGGACTACACATTTTTATTTTATAAATGCGGAGTAAGTAAGGAATGCCAAATGGCAGTGTCACAGTCCTTCTGTTCTCTGCCAACCCATTGCCTTATGGACTCAAATACGTTGATCTCTGAGCAGATGGCTCTCCCTTTACTCCAGGTTATTACGTAAGAAGATGAGTTGCAGTGGGATGAGTGTGCTTGATTCCAGGAAGACCAACACAAGGTGTGTGACAAGGTCCCAGGTGTAGGGGAAAGAACAGAACTTTGCAGCCCGACATGCCTCAATTTAAATCCTGGCTCTGCCTCTTTCTGATCATGAGAACTTTAACTCATCTCATTTGGGCTCCATTTCCTCCTCTATAAAAATGGAGATAATAATATGTGTGTTTGTTTGTTTGTGCTTATGTATACTGTGTGTGTTATGGGAAATTTGAATCAGATGTATACAAAGCAACTAGCAAACAGAAGATACGCAATGAAAAAATTGCTTTTTTAAAATCTCTATATGAAAAAAAGGCTTCCCTCCTAACCTTCCTCCTGAGTGGCATTTCTCTGAATTGAGGAGGCCATCTGATACTATTTAATGTGAACTCAAGACAGCAATTCTTTGGCAGGAACTCATAACAATGGTTATTGTAAGATAAAACACACAGAGACTGAAAACCCTGTCTAGAGAGGGTGCTGCTTATCTGATTTTGCTTTTTCCAGGCATTAGAATCTTGACTCAGTTCAAACACTTTTGGTATCGAAAAATATCTGTATTTATGTGTGTGTGTTGTGGAGGTACCTACAGGGAAGAAACAACACAGCCAAGACCTTGATTTGGACTTTTAGCCTCCAGAACTGTGAGGGAAAAAAAAAAAATTGTTCTTTAAAGACACTCTCTTGTGGTATTTGTGTGACTGCAGAACAGGTAACTAAGACACCTGACTTTTGATACCTATGGAAACCTGATCGGTATCAATGTATGCACTAATCTGGAAGACTAACATCCTATGGGGCAACCCTTGGTCAGTGTGAAGATGCAGGCAGTGGATAAAAGCCCTGATCTTCTGCCTCTTGTATAGACAATTCAGAGGTACATTCTACATAACCCCTCACAGACTCACAGTGTAATCAAGCCCCAGTTGATCACAGTTATGACCAGTTTATTTTGGCCATTGCTCATTCCCTATTTCACTCTTTCCAGGCTCCCACTTGTGGCCCCTGAGGTCTCATCCCAAAATAAATTTCTTTCATACAAGATGTGTCTCAGACTCTGCTTTCTGATGGGGACCCAGGCTAAGACAGTATTGCACAGACTGAACAATAAGCCAAGGAGAATTGCTGAGTCCCTGAGATTACAGGCTACTGCAAGAACGTCTTGGCTGTGCAACAGTTATGTACTGCATCTTTCTATTATGAGTGTTCCGTATTTTCTCCCTGTGTTCTCTGTTTCTCTACAGTGACCGGGAAGCCAAAATGCCATTCAGTTTTGGTAGGCAGGGCTGATGTTCCACTTCTACTAGTGTCAGGGCTAAAAATACTTTCTCTTTTGGGTAAACATATAAAAGCCACGACCCTTCCTATATAATAGTATAAACCCCCTACACCTTTAATAGAATTAGGTCTGAGGCTTCCTGGTTTATCCACTTTACACATAAAACCATGCAGCTTAAACATTTTTTCCCAAAACAGAATGTCCCCAAATTGGTTTTCTACAACATCCTCTTTTGCCAGCCCCAGTAATAAAAAGATATTCCCCCCCATAAATTTTATTTAGAGTAGCTTTTTTTTTTTTTTAACTGGATACTATCACCAAACACTCAAAAATAGAAAATTACACCTTTATGCAGCACTTTCTTGGCAAAATTTCTTCTTTACCTCCTTTCAATTTCCTGCTGGAGGACTTTTGGAGACATGCTCTCCTCCTTATCTGCTCTGAGCCAGGGAGTGTTGTTATAGTTGTATTCATATGTTTATGTGTTACTGTAGGTGTTGTACTTTGCCCTTGTGTATTCCTTAGGGGTGGGTGAGGAGAATAGATCTGCAAAATAGTAGAGCTACCCAGGTTCCATGTATTTAGATCAGACCTTGAACAGATGACTACAGATGGAACTTCTTTCACTCTAAGTTCTATTATCATACAAAATGTGTATCTTCTATTCTCTAGTGAGGCCAACTTCGCTTCCTCCTTTGAATCGGCCATATGTTTTTACTGGGTTTTGTTTTGTTTTCACCTCTCCTTCCAAGAGACTGAAGAATTTTCCCCCTGACAGTTTTGTTTCTCTTATTGCATCTCCCAATAGGACCTCCCTCTTCAGTATTTCTTGTCTTTCCTCTAACACACAGAAGCATAGAAAGGACATGAGCTTTGGAGTTAGACTGGCAGGGGTTCTAATCCCTGCTCTATATTTACTATCTGTACAAACTTGCACAGGTGTTTCTACTTCTGACCCTGAGTTTTTTTCCCCTGTAAAATAGAGATAACAACATGTTTCACAGAATTACAGAATTTTTACAAAGAATATGCAGGATAGACACTCAGCAGATGACTGAGCCTTCATCTCTATTTTTGTTAGCTGCCGTCAAGTTGGCCCCTAACTCATGGCAACTCCATGCACAACAAAAAGAAATGTTGCCTGGTCCTGTGCCATCCCTATGATCCATGACTGGTTGCTAATTAGACCGTTGTGCTCCATAGGGTTTTCATTAACTGATTTTCTAAAATAGATCACCAAGCCTTTCTTCCTAGTCCATCTTAGTCTAGAAGCTCCACTGAAACCTGTACAGCATCATAGCAAACGTACCAGCCTTCACTGACAGGTAGGTGTGCATGAGGCGCATTGGCAAGGAATTGAACGTGGGTCTTCTGCATGGAAGGAGAGAATTCTACCACTGAACCACCACTGCCCCCATCATCTCTCTATTAGCAGCTATGTTTTTCTTGTATGTATAGTCAGTTATGCTTATTCTAGTCCTTCATTACAGCTAAATTTCATTTTCACAGTCGACCCTGCTTCCTTTCTCCCAGGTTCCATGTTCACTAAATCGAACACTACTCCTTGATCAGTTTTCAATGAATTTCCTTAGCCTTTTACAGCATGTCTTGTATTTTATAGCATTAGTTATCCATTGCTGAATGACAACAAACATTTATTGTCTAAAGTCATTTATTATCTAATTTAGCAGTGTCTTAGCTGGCTAGTTCTGGCTCAGAGTCTCCCACAAGGTTGCAGTCAAGCAGTTGGATGAAGCTGTTATCATCTCAAGGCTCTACTGGGGCTGCACAACACAAAACATAGTATCTGCCATAGAACATCTCTCTGCAGTCAAGAATTTTAAGTAGCAATTTTAAGCCAAAATTTTAAGTTATCATTAATGTCTATGGATTTACTCATTGTGGGGTTATAATCTGGCTCTTCCCACCTAGACAGGAAATCTCCAGGTTAGGTTCAGATTGTGCTTCTAGTTTGGGGACCTAATGATTTGAATATCACAAAGTCTGATGGGACTCTTGCCTCGTGAAAATCTGCACTATCTCCACGCGGAAGTGACCTTTGCTCAAGCCAGGATGTCCCTCATGGAGTCACTTTGACTGCATTCCAGAAGCTGAAATTGGGCTTAGTGGGTCCAGAATTCTGCACTATGTAGTTGAGCAGTAGTCTTGGCTTGCAACCTGTTCAAACGAGATTTTAACAATTTAATCCTCAGCTATGGAGAATTCGCAATGACTATGATCCTGGCCCTGGTGGTGCAGTGGTTAAGTGATATGGCTGCTAACCAAAAGGTCAGCAGTCCAAAATCATCAGACACTCCTTGGAAACCCTATGGGGCAGTTCTACTCTGTCCTCTAGGGTTGCTATGGTTCGGAACTGACCCAATGGGAACAGGTTTGGTTTTTGTTTTGTATGATGCCGGCCACTGTTTGTTCCTCCAGATCCACTCTTCACCCTTCTCTGCCCTGCTCTGTGCCTTAGGAGGCTGACGTGCTTGGGCTGCATCAGCAGGCTCCCTGGACCTCTGGCTTCTGATAGGGTTTGGCCAATTGGAAGCACTGGAAGGGAATTTAAAGTGTAGGAAGAGAGTGAGGCTGGGGTATTTACCCCCAGCTCCTTCCCTGCCAGGTCTCAGCATTAGCTAGATCTCGCTACCAAAGGTTACAGATCCTCTCAGAAGGACCTCTTTATAAAGTTGTACACTCCAGGCTCCTGAAACCAGGCACTCCTCTTGTCCATTCAGGCTTAGAAGTGGTAACTGCTCTCCTACATTTGCCAACTCCAGGGTGCTTCATTATCACTTTTTTCCCTAAACCCTGCCCACAACTTTATTAGTCCTTTATTAAATTCTCCTCCATCATCCAGTTTGAATGCATCATCTGTTTCCTGCTAGGACTCAAACTGATAGCTATTGTGAAGTAAGTATTTTTAAATGGGATAACCTCCCAGGATTCCCGCAGGTAAATGTTAACTGTCAGGTATAGTTACAAGTAATTAAAATAATTGACTATTGAATTACTGAGTTGTTATTTTAATGAAACTTTGTGACTGGCAGTAGTTTTTACCTTTAAAAAAATCTACATGAACAATCATTGCCCAAAGTTACAATAAAAAGCTAAGTATTAGTTAACTGAGGATCATTAATATTAAATCCAGCAAAATACTTCATGATTTAAAATAATAGGTAACTTTTACTGAGTACAGCTGTATGACAAGAATTGCATTAAGAGACTTATATTTTTAAATGTGTTTGATTCTCACAACCATTCTCTGAGGTATATTATTTTGACCACTTGGTAGATGTAAAAATTGAGGCTTAGGAAGGAGAAATACTTAGCCCAAGAGCACACAGGCAGTCATTGGTGGAGCTGGTATTCAAATCCAGGTTATCAGAATCTAGAGCCTACATTCTACTCAATTTTTCTTGATGAGGAAAAAACCAAGAAATAATGACAAAGGTATGTCTTTGTTTAAATACAAATGTTTACTAATTTCTGCATGGTATAAATTGGCTGTTTAGAATTATAAGTAATACCACTTACTACTTGTAAGACTTCTATCTATTCCAAGCTTGATAGTTGGATAAGGGGAGCTAGAGTTATTGTGATTTTCACGTGTGGTTCACAAATACAAACAATTCTGAATTCATGAAACACGCACGCATATGCACAAGAGTCCAACTCTAGTGCCTCATAATTCCTCACCTGGGAAGTGGTTAATCTCATGTCTCCTTATAAATGCTGGTCATGCTTACACAACCTGGAAATATTAGATCATTCCCTGACCTAAATGAGTCCTTGTTTTGGTATAGTGTTATCGGAGTTGGTGTGAAAGAAGAAGATTTCTTTGTTTAGTGAAGCTCCGAGCATTTAAACACCTGGTTGGTTTTACTCCAGAGGTGTTTGCATTTCACTGGCAGATGGAACAATTTCCAAATGCTTTTCAATCAGTTTATACTAGACAAGTGATTGAAAATGATTTCCTGAGGGGGGGGAAAAAAACACTAAAAAAAAATGCAATTTAACCATTGTGTTTAATTTTTTTTTAAGCATCCATTATTAAGTAACTACCACAAAAACCATGGCAAAGATGTGAGATTCTGTGTAGTGCTCTATATTTAAAGCTGTTTATTTCCACGGCATTTGGTAACTTTCTGTTTTTTTCTTGTCTTTTCTTTTTCTCTCATAAGAGGAGGCACTGTATGTGTCTGAAGTGTGATTTTTGCCCATTTTTATAAGTGTGTTACCCTTTATATTGGCTTCTTCAGGAGGTATCTCTCAAATTCTATTTTTGGGTTATACATACTTCAGGTATTAGCACTATTTCTATGGCTTTTTAAATAAATCCCTAAGACATTATTATTACTCTTCTATGTAGCCAATGCTGACTTACATTTACCCACATATTAAATATAACCTTTGTTCTTCATTTCTTCTTGCATTCACCTGGGACTTTTTTTTTTTTTTTTTCCTCTCTCTTCCTGAAATATATCCTTTATATTTAATTGCCTTAGTAAGGGTTGCTGGAGGCAAACTCTTTCAGTTTTCTCCATTTTCTTCTTCTTTTTTTTTTGGCTGAACAGGTCTAGGCTGTGGTGCAAGTGGTTCTGCCTTCTGAGCCATTTGACTCAGCAGGTCCTAAAGTTAGGAGCTGTATCGGTGGGAAGAAAAGGTGCTGTGCAGAGTTTAAGGCAAGCCTCAACAGGAAAATCACCCTTAGAACTCTGAAGCAAGGTCATGCCTTCTGCAGCAGAGAATTATATACCTTTTCAAAACCTTCTTAAGAGTGCTAAGTGGTCCTGGTAAAGACTAAGCACCTGCCCATGAATCACAAAATGACATGATCTAGAAGTTCCCAATACGAACTGGATTCTGCCAGACACATGAAATCATAAGGGCAGGCTTGCCCAGAAGCAATCCATCAAAAGCTAGAAGCAGAATATCTGGGATCAAACACAAAGCAGGTCAGGAAGTACAAACATAAGGTACAAGCAGGTGGCCCCACATCACCCATTGTGATTACATTAGCACCTCTTTCCGTGGATAGCTCATGGAGGAAGAAAACAGTCAAGCTCAGTTCATGGATGAATTTTTTTATTACCTTGAATGTAGGTCAGCAAGTGGATACAAGCCAAAAAAAGGCTTTGGCCACACTACAGGCTCATTTAATGATGTCTTCAAGGTGAGGTCTTGTGAAGTAAAATTCTCCCAATAGTCAGAGCTGATCTCTGTATGTGGAAAGAGAAGTGTCCTGATGCAGGATATGTATGGACTCAGCAAATAATTTAGCTGATTAGTCAGAGACCTGGAGAAGAAATACTAGATCAGGGACAATGAGGTCTGGAATAAAGACGTGTGGACTGATATTTTGGCTTAAAGAGAGATAATCTTTGCTTTAGATGTTACCATCCACCAGAGAGCATCAACCAAGATAAAGGTGCTGAACAACCAAGTAGATGGAATGACTTGGCCAGTTGACATTAACCAATCTGTCATTAGCTGTTGCCTCATGGTTTCATGAATGTACAACCATGGTGGCAGGTAAAAAAGGATATGCATGGGCCCACCAACATGGATTTCTACTCACCAAGGTCACTATTGAATATTCAACCTACTAGCAACAGTGACTAATGCTGAGCCTTGTATATAGCAATAACCCTCCAGGGGACCAATGATCCACTTAGTGATAGAAGTTGACTCCATTGGACATCTTCTACCCTGGAAAGATTTATTGGGTGTCAGTTAGATTTCCTGTTCAAGGGGCCTTAACAAGAACTGTTACCTAAGGGTTTAAAGAGTCTGAGCCAGTGCAATGAGATTCCCATCTAACATTGACATCAGACCAATGGACTTAACTTTAAGGTCAAAAAGATATGGTGATGGCAAAAGGACCATGGGATCTGCTGGGCTTATAACACGTCACTCACAGACTGTAGATTTGAGAAAGTGATGGAAATTCTAAGTGGCCTAGGGGACTGTAGGAGGTCTAGGTCTGAGAAAGGAAGGTTCAGAGGGTGCACATCTTGTTACCCTGGAGTGTGATCAGGATTGTGGATATCAGTAGAAAATTCCCAAAGGCCTACCTAACGTAGTTCAAGCAGTTACAGCAAAGTTAGTGTTCATGCCAACAGACCAAGCAAAGGTGAGGATCTGAGAAGGGTATGTGGACCAACAACACATCCCCCAATGCCATGATGTTTTGGAGGAAGGCAGTGGGGAAGAGCCCTTGACCCAGGAGAACAGCCTTGGTCAGTTGTTTGACCTTTGAATTAATGAGTTTAAATACTGAGTGGAATTAAAAAATTTAATTACCTGATCTTATTTAAACCAAAAGAGATCAAATTACCTTACAGTCGCAAGATTAAGAGCTTTTTAAAATCAGCAGAAATGGGGACACCAGTGCTAAACTGAGCTCTATAATAGAAAAGGTAAAGATATCCTTCTGCACATTTCAGCTGCAACTATAAGTTTCAAACACTGTTATTGTGTGTCACTGAGTTGATTCCAACTTTCAGTGACCCTATTGGACAGGGTAGAACTGCCCCATAGGGTTTCCAAGACTGTAATCTCTATGGAAGCAGATTGCCACACCTTTCTACCATTGAGTGACTTGTGGGTTCAAACCACCAACCATTTGGTTAGGTGTTGAGCACTTAACCACAGTGCCACCAGCACTCCTTGTCAAGCACTCTAAAACCCAAAACCAAATCTGTTGCCACTGAATCAATTCTGACTCATAGTGACCCTATAGGACAGAGTAGAACTGCCCCATAGGGTTTCCAAGGAGCAGCTAGTGGATTCAAACTGCCAACTTTTAGTTAGCAGCCAAGCTCTTAACCACTGCAACACCTGGGCTCCTCAAGGACACTACACATGTGATATTCTTACAGTGGGTGCCCTTAGAAGCTCCTTTGAGAGCTTTCTGGGACTAGACCCAAAATTAGTCATTGTGGTCCATTCTCTTTCCTGGGGGAGAGGTAATTTAATCCAGGAGGAGGAGATAATTCACCTAACTTTTAAAAATATAAATCAGTGTCCTTGCCACCACCTAAATTTCATTTAATGATTCACTTCTAGTCACAGAAGATTTTCTAAAATACTCTAATTCTCCAAAACTTCAACCTCATACATGCTGATAGGAATGTAAAATCATGCAGCCACTGCAGAAAACAGTTTGGTAATTTCTCAAGAAGTCAAACATAGAATTTTCATATGACCCAGAAGAATTGAAAACAAGTGTTCATACAAAAACCTGAGCCTGAATGTTCATAGCAGTAATACTTACAATAGTCAAAAGATGAAAACAACCCAACGTCTATCAACAGATGCATGAATAAAAAAGATGTGGTATGTTCATACAACAGAATATTAATCAGCCATAAAAAGGAATGAAGTATTGATTCATGTTACAATGTAGATGAACTCTGAAAACATGCTAAGTGAAAGAAGCCAGACACAAAGGCCACATATTGGGTGATTCCATTTATATGAAATATCCAGAATAGGCAAATCCATAGAGACAGAAAGCAGATCTGTAGTTACAAGGAATTGGAGGAAGCGGGCGATGGGGAGTGACTGCTTACCATGTATGGTGTCTCCGTTTAGAGTGATTGAAACATTCTGGAATGAGAGAGTGGTGGTAACCCCATTGCCGTCACGTCGATTCTGACTCATAGCAACCCTATAGGACAGAGTAGAACTGCCCCATAGAGTTTCCAAGGAGCACCTGGTGGATTCGAACTGCCGACCTTTTGGTTAGCAGCCGCAGCACTTAACCACTATGCCAACCAGGGTTTCCAGAGAGTGGTGGCAGTTGCACAGTATCATGAATGTACTTAATGTTATAGAATTGCATACTTTAAAATGGTTAAAATAGTAAATTTTATGACATGTGCATTTTACCACAATAAAGAAAAAATCTCAAATTCAAATAATAGGTACTTCCCTTGTTCCCCAAAATCATTTTTTGATTTAATAGAAGCATTCCTACAGCACTAACTGAAATGGGTCACCATTTCTTCCTTGTGGGAGGCGAACAAAAGACTATGCACTGAGTAAAGCTGGTCAGCTGTTTTACAAGGAAAACACCTGGCACCGAGTCCTGGGCGCTTTCAAGAACTGCTAGCTAAGCCTCCTCCCCAGGGTAAATGCAGGGAGGTGTGCTTAAGTCCAGGTTTGTGTGGGCCACACCCAGCAGCTAATAAGTTGATCCGAACTCTACATGCCCCATCTTAATAACTACTTCTCCTCCCAGTTTGTGTAAGTTCCCATAATCATGTGGCTACTCAAATGTGGACAGCAAAAACCACTAACAATTTGGAGATGAGACAGAGTCCAGAAAAGGAAGAAAACTCATGAAAAAATAAATTTAGATTGAGGTGTCCCCGAACACAAGGCAGAGACTAGAATTAGGGCTTGTTCTAAATTTCAAAATTGACAAAATAGTGGCTTCTATGAAAGCAGAGTTCTTTGGGTAAAGAAAATCTCTCGAGTAGGGGTTAGACTCTATGTGCATAAGCTCAAGGGAAATGACCAGAACCAAAATTTTGCGATGGCTGGTCAGAATATTTTGCCATAACTTAAAGCTGAGATAACAGATACACAAGTAGCAAGGAGTGAAAACTTAAGCTTTCTCCATCCCAGAATGACAGTTAAGGGATCTGGATTTTAAATTATAACCAAGCCAGAAAGAAAACTAACATTTTAGCAAACATTAATGGTCTTCAAATATCAACCCCAAGTAGTATTTCCAACCACATCTCTTATTATTCTCTGCCCTCCATCCAGCTCTTTATACTTGTGTTTTTGGGTTTGCTCCTTTGTTTATCTTATTGCTTTACGTATCATTCTATTGAAGTCTAATTTGTATACATTGAGATAAAGAGATCTTATGTGTACAGATATATGCATTTTGACAAACGTATACACTAATGAAACCCATACCCAAGTCAAGAGATAGAATATATACATCACCCAAAAAGTTTCCTTGTGTTCCTTTCCAATTAGCCCCTACCCCAGTCACACGCAAACACTGTTTTAATTTTCATCATTATAGGTTAGTTTTGCCCTCTCCTGAGTTTCAGATGAACAGTTCTGCCAAGACTGTATTCAGCTTCAGGTATCACCCTGACTCAGAAGAGGGTATGGACATAGCAAAGGAATAGCTCTAATGAGCAAGATGAAACTGTAAAACAATAACAAGAGATTTAAAATCTGTACTCGGATTTTTAATTTCAGTTGAACAATATCATGAAGCCCATTAAAATCTCAGTTTATTTGTGAGACTCAATTTATACCTGTCTCAATAGAGCCTTATTTTTTTCTCCGAAATCGTATCTTTGTTTCAAAGACTGAATCATTCTAGTTATATCAGTATCTTAGGATTTTCTTCGTTTTCATGTAAAAATATGTGTTTATAGATGTTTAAATGTCTAAATAAAAATAATCTAAGAACAGCTGCTTTTTAATTGTCACAGAACATTTTAAAATGCATATGGTCTATAAAGTACTTAAAGAATAAATCTGAAGCTGTGAAACATCGTATAACTTGGTGGAAGCTGGAGGTCTTTATGCTGAGTGAATTTAGTCAGTCATAGAAGGACAAATACTGTATAAGACCAGTATTATAAGAACTCAAGAAAAGATTTAAACACAAAAGAAAACATTCTTTGATGGTTACAGGGGTGGGGAGGGAGGGTGAGGGTTATTCACTAACTAGAAAGTAGATAAGAATCATCTTAGGTGAAGGGAAGGACAGCACACACTACAGGGGAAGCCAGCACAAATGGATTAAACCAAAGCTAAGAAGTTTCCTCAACACAATCAAATACTTTGAGAGAGAGAGTAGCAGGGATGGGGGGTCTGGGGACCATGCTTTCAGGGGACTTCTATGTCAATTGGCATGACAAAGCTTATTAAGAAAATATTCTGTATCCTACTTTGGTGAGTAGCGTTTGGGGTCTTAAAAGCTTGCAAGCAGCCATCTCAGATGCGTCAACTGGTCCCAACCACTTGGAGTAAAGTAGAAGGAAGAACACCAAAGACACAAAGAAAGTATTATCCCAAGAGACAGAATGGGCCACATAAACCAGAGACTTCATCAGCCTGAGACCAAAAGGACTCAATGGTGCCCGGCTACCACCAATGAACTTCCTGACAGGGAACACAACAGAAGGTCCCTGATGGAGCAGTAGAACAATGGGATGCAAAACTCAAATTCTAGTAAGAAGACCAGACTTAATGGTCTGACTGAGACTGGAGGTGCCCCAGAAAGCATGGCCCCTAGTCTTTCTATCACCCCAGAACTTGAACAATTTCCAAGGCCAACTCTTCAGACAGGGATTGGGCTGGACTGTGGGACATAAAGTGATACTTGTGAAGAATGTGCCTCTTAGTCAAGTAGATACAAGAGACCAAAGGGGCAGCTTCTGTCCAGAGGTGAGATGGGAAGGCAGAGAGAGTTAGGAGCTGGTTGAATGTTCATGGGGAACCAGGGTCGGAGCGGAGGAGGGTGCTGTCACAGAATGGGGTGAGCAGCTGGGGTCTCATAACAATGTATGTAAAAAAAAATTCTGTATGAGAGACTAACTTGAAATGTAAACTTCATTTAATTACAACAATAAAAAAAAAGAATAAATCTATTACTATGCTGTTCCTAGTATTGCTACCATTGCTGTTTAATAAGATTCTGTAAAAACACTGTAATAAAGGGCAAGGTCATCAGTAATATTCTTGATGTGATTTTACAGGACTCTGGCGCCTTCCTGGTAACTTTCTCTTCTTCCCCCAAACTCAAGATTTCTCCTTAATTTATATTACACCCCGATGTTAGCAGGAAGAGATAGGCTGAGTACTTGCAGCACTTCAGGAGCCAGTCTGTGTAATCCAAAACAAGCCTAATTCTCCTTCTCCAGGAAAGCCTTTAAATATTCAAAACTATCATCTGAAACTTTACAGTGACTGCATTTAAAGATGGAGAATTCTGAATAAGGTCTATAGTTCAGTTGTATCAGTGTCCATTTCCTGGGTCTGATATCTGTACTATGGTTATGTAAATGTTAACATTAGGGGGAGCTGGGTGATGGGTACGTGGATAATTTCTATACTTTTTTTTTTTTTTTAACAATGTCTGTGTGTGTCTAAAATTCTTTCAGAATAAAAAGTTTAAAAATATGTATTGTCTCTGTCTTTAGTCCTCTTAGGACAAAATTTCTACTTCTTTTAACTAGTGTTCATCTGATAAAATTTCTAGAAATAATGCCTCTGGTTTCTCTTTTATACACAACATAACTAAACATTTTAAGGAAAATCTATCTTGCCTTTATTTACTTTCTAGTTTATATATTAATTTATACTCTTTCTATAAAAATTAGTTTAATTTACATAGTTATTATTTTGGGAACCAAATGGATTGAGCACCCCCAAATTAACCTTTTATTTATTCTTGATATTTTCATTATAATATTTTAATCTATGCTTTGTTCTATTTCCAGTAAATAATGAAGACAAAGTTGATACAAAAGAACATTCTGAAAACTAGGATAAAAAACATTTTCAAGAGCATCAATCACTTTATAAGCAAAGAACAACTGTGTGATGGATTACAATGTAATTCCTTTTAAGTAGATATAAGTATACCGTGATTGTGTTATGTAACACAGTTAATACTTATATTATAAAAAGCAAACCTTTCTCTGTGCTACTATTAAAAAATAAAAATAAAACTTTACTTCTGAAGCCTAAGTAATTCTGATTTTTTAGTAGAATATCTCTAGAGATAACCTGTGCCTTTTAATATTTATTTGTAAAGTAACTGTTAATGATTAAAGATGTATACTCTGAAAGTGTGTATCTATTACTCAGTAGAAACAAATGTATCTTCTATATTGTTTAATGTTTGCTGTAGTACCAGTTTGTGAGCTAGGTGGGGATGAGAATACATGAAAATGGAATAAGTATTGCTTAAAACGTGAATATGGAAAAAGTTTTACAATTTTTATCTGTTAAAATTCAAATTACTTTAAAGCACAAACCTGAATCTGATGTCAGTTTCAATGCTTATTTAAATATGTATGTTTCATAAGTTACAACAAAGTATGTTTTTCAAAAAGTTATTCAGAACAAGAAGTAATATGACTGAAATAGCTAATAATTTCATTACTAGAATCATTGTTCATACTTATAATATTCAATTATTATTTTCTTTTAATGACAAAGGAGTCCCCGAGTGGTACAAACAATTAAAACACTTGATTGCTAACCGAAAGATTGGAGGTCTGAGTTCAACTGTAGGTGCCTTCAAAGAAAGTCCTGAAGATCCACTTACAAAAAATCAGCCATAGAAAACACTATGGGGCACAGTTCTACTCTGACACACATGGAGTCGACATGAATCACATCAGCTTGACAGTAACCGGTATACTAGTATACTTAATAAGAGAATATTGTAGGAGCTAGATGAAATCAGGTCAAGACTGGGAGATGTGATTTATTCACGTATCCCTAATTAAATCTTCAGTTCATTATTTCAGTTAAGCTGTAATGAGAATCAGAACAGGCTAAACTTGATAGGGCAAGGTGCTAGAAATGCGATCAATCATAAGGATACTATCTTTTAGTCTATTTACTATATCCCCACCACAGTGTAATACTATAGTTCCCAAGACCTCAAATGTGCCCTATTTCTAAATGCTGAAAATTATCTCTAGTCTAATCTTGCATTTTTCCCTGAGTTAGATAATTTATTCTTAAGTATGACATGCTTCCCTCAAGTTACAAAGTAAAACAGTTTCAAAACTGGGTACAGCAAAAAAAAAGAAAAACAATTCCACATGTTTACATGTAGATCAAGGCTAAGAACCAAGAGATAAACTAACTGCGTGCTTGGGCATGCTATGATCTAATTTTTTTGTAACTCATCCTATAATTAGTCACGTTTGGAGACTTTGAGCACTAGTGTTAGACTGTATGTCATGCCCATGGACGGTTTAAAACTTATTGGAGTTTGCTTCTTGAAAACAGTTTTCTCTTACAAATAAAGGAAAATGATTTTAGACAATAATTTAAAGAGAACCATCAATGGAAAAGGCACTTTTCTAGGGCCTGAGGGGAATATAAAGGGGAATCAAAGCAAGGCCTTGTTTTCTAAGAAGGTTACAGCCCAGTAGAGGAGTGGTAATGAATATAAATCATTATGATCCAAAGCATCATCTATGTGGTAAAAGCAATGTCTTAGGAGTGATTAATTTTGACAGGGGTAGGGGTTGAAAAAAGCCTCCCAGAAGGAAGTAACATTGAATTTGGCCTCAAAGGATGAATGAAGCAGAGAGAAGAGAAGGACACTGACGTCTAAGATCGGTAATTTCGACAAAGATGCAGAGTCAGAAAAAAACTAAGGCATATTTAGGGAGCAAAATTGTTTATTATCGGTAAAATACATGGTGACTCAAAGAGCATAAGGCCAGAAACCAAAGTAGGAAGGAGGTTGAGATAAGAAGTTGAAAGGCCTTAAGTAACAGTAACAGACAGAGGAATGTAAATGCTAGTCTATAATCAATGCTCTAGGCAGGGAAACAGCACAATCTTTTTGTGTTTGGTAGACAATTCTAGTTGCCATGTCTGAGACTGATTAGAATAAACATAGATCAGAAGCAAGCAAACCAGTGAGAAGTCAGTTGCAATCGTGTGGGCGAAGTAGAAATGAGGTAAAGTGGACTTAAACCAGGGCTATAGCAGTAGAAAAAGAAGAGATTGGATCATTCAAAAGACTTTGTAGATGTGTTACCAATAGGACTTGGTGATAGGTGTCATAGGAATGAGGGAGAGGATGAGTTGAAGATAATTGTCCTAGTCCTAATGATTAAGTGATAAAGATCAGACACATTTACACAATTGTGACTTTGGAAGGCCCTTTCTTCTACCAGAAATAGCCATTCCCTATCTACTCCCTATAGATACTGCAGCCCTCCTTCAAAGATTAAGTCACAATCCACTTCCTGCAGACTGGCTCCCCAGATTTGTTGCCCGTAATCCACTCACACACAGAATTAATCACTTCTATACATTTCACAAAATTTTTTATACTTTTGCTTTCTATTGTAGGTGATGACTTACCTATCTTTTTCTCCACTGGTATACTTTTCATAATATGCAGTATGATGATTCTCAACAAGTGACCTCTATGGTTATTTTCATTTGTGACATTTCTGGATGTTATCATGATTAAGGCGGTCCAATGAGAGGCAGTGCTGAACAATCTTTCTTGAAGTGCAGCATATGTGTTACTGAGGAAATATAGAAAATGACTTAAAGTAGAATTTGGAAAGATGTTAAATGGTTACATTCTGATGTTAATATGTGATCAACATATCTGCACTCAAGTAAAATCACACCTACATAGGCTGCCTGCTTCTACCAGATTGTATGAAATGGGGGTCTATGATACCCAGAACTCCCTGCATCCTAAAACGCACAGCCTTGCCA
The DNA here is from genome assembly GCA_030035585.1 of Dugong dugon. Classification (NCBI taxonomy): domain Eukaryota; kingdom Metazoa; phylum Chordata; class Mammalia; order Sirenia; family Dugongidae; genus Dugong; species Dugong dugon. Next base: position 53,448,286 of record CM057465.1, read on the forward strand.
CCATTTTTTTACCAGGAGACCACGTTTGTTGCTGTTTACAACAATCACCCCAAGATGCCTCAGAATCTCAGGTCAATCTTCATCTTCCACATTTTATCCCCACACAGCTCTGCACATTCTCTATTCTGTCCCCATCTGCCAATCCTCTGTAACTCCTAAAACCCTTTCACTATGCATTCAGGAACCCATAGTCCATAATCAGCAAAATTCAAAATATACTCAGTCTCTTACTTGAATATTTCTTTTACCTTCTTAATTTGATAACCCCTAAAGATAATATTTTGCCTCTCAGGAGGTGGCTGTTTTTTTGTTTTGTTTTGTTTTTTTTTTTCCAGCTACACCCATGACACTAGGCCTAAAGATGGAGTAGATGTCCTCCTTGTTCTTCATTAAAACTTCCAGATCATACTCCTTCCCATACACTCATAACATCAGACTATACTACCCATTAACCCTTTTTTTCCCCATGTGTCTGTCAGTTTGCTGTGGTGGCTTGAATGTTGCTGTAATGCTGGAAGCTGTACCACCAGTATTTCAAATAGCAGCAGGGTGACCCATGGTGGACAGATTTCAGCTGAGCTTCCAGACTAAGACGGAGTAGGAAGAAGGACCTGGTGATCTACTTTTGAAAAAACTGGCCAGTGAAAACCTTATAAAAGCAGCGGATCTTTGTCTGGTACAGTGCTTGAAGAGGAGCCCCTCAGGTTGGAAGGCACTCAAAATACCATAGGGGAAGAGCTGCCTCTTCAAAGTAGAGTCGACCTTAACGACGTGAATGGAGTCAAGCTTTCAGGGCCTTCATTTGCTGATGTGGCACAACTCAAAATGAGAAGAAACAGCTGCTAGTAATCAGAACATGAATGTACAAAGCTTGACTCTAGGAAAATTGAAAACTGTCAGAAATGAAATGGAAAGAATAAAGATCAATATCCTAGGCATAAGGGAGCTAAGATGGACTGGTATCGGCATTTTGAATCAGACTATCAAATGGTCTATTACGGTGGTAACAACAAATTGAAGAGGAATGGCATCATATTAATCATCAAAAATAATATTTCAAGAATCTATCCTGAAGTACAACACTGTCAGTGATAGGATAATATCCATATGCCTACAGGGAAGACCAGTTAATGCAACTATTATTCAAATTTATGCACCAACCACCAAGGCCAAAGATGAAGAAACTGAAGATTTTATCACCTTCTGCAGTCTGAAATTGACCAAACATGAAATCAAGATACATTGATAATTACTGGTGTTTAGAATGCAAAAGTTGGAAACAAAGAAGGATCTGTAGTTGTAAAAGATGGCCTTGGTAATAGAAACAATGCCAGAAATCACTTGACAGAATTTTGCAAGACCAATGACTTCTTCATTGCAAATACTTTTTTTTCAACAACATAAACAGTAACTATGCACGTGGACTTCGGCAGATGGAATACACAGGAATCAAATAGACTACATCTGTGGAAAGAGACAATGGAAAAGCTCAATATCATCAGTCAGAACAAGGCCAATTGCTCATATGCAAGTTCAAACTGAAGCTGAAAAAAATTAGAACAAGTCCACAAAAGCCAAAGTACAACCTTGAGAATATCCCACCTGAACTTAGATACCATCTCAAGAATAAATTTGATGCATTGAACACTAAAGATCGAAGACCAGATGAACTGTGGAATGACATCAAGGACATCATACATGAAGAAAGCAAAAGGTCATTAAAAAGACAGGAAGGAAAGACCAAAATGGATGTCAGGAGAGACTCTGGAACTTACTCTTGAACTCAGAGTAGCTAAAGCAAAGGAAGGAATGATGAAGTAAAAAAGCTGAACGGAAGATTTCAAAGGGCAGCTCAAGAAAGTAAAGTACTATAATGAAATGTGCCAAGATCTGGAATTAGAAAACCAAAAGGGAAGGACACATTCAGCATTTCTCAAGCTGGAAGAAGGCTTGAAATTTTCTCCAGTTGAGTTGCAATGTTGAAGGATTCTCTGTGGAAAACACTGAATGATGCAGGAAGTATCAAAAGAAGACTGAAGAAATACAGAGCTGCTATACCAAAAAGAACTGGTCAACATTCAACCATTTCAGGAGGTAGCATATAATCAAGAATCAATGGTACTAAAGAAAGAAGTCCAAGCTGCATTGAAGAGAATGATGAAAAACAGTGCTCCAGGAGTTGACAGAATACCAATTAAGACGTTTTAACAAAGGAATGCAGCACTGGAGATGCTCATTTGTCTATGTCAAGAAATTTGGAAGACAGCTTCCTGGCCAACTGACTAGACGAGATCTACATTGTGCCCATTCCAAAGAAAGGTGATCCAACAGAATGCTGAAATTTTTGAACAATATCATTAATATCACACACAAGTAAAATTTTGCTGAATATCATTCAAAAGCAGTTACAGCAGTACATAGACAGGGAACTGCCAGAAGTTCAAGCTAGGTTCAGAATAGGATGTAGAACAAGGGATATCATACTGATGTCCGATGGATCTTGGCTGAAAGCAGTGAATACCAGAAAGATGTTTATCTGTGTATTATTGACTATGTAAAGGCATTCAACTTTGTGGATCATGACAAATTATGATTAACACTGTGAAGAATGGGAATTTCAAAGCACTTAATTGTGCTCATGAAGAACCTGTATATAGACCAAGAGGCAGTCATTCAAACAGAACAAGGTGTTACTGCGTGAAGTCAGGAAAGGTGTTGCTCAGGGTTGTACCCTTTCACCATACTTATTCAATCTGCATGCTGAGAAAATAATCGAAGAAGCTGGACTATATGAACAAGAACATGGCATCAGGATTGGAGAAAGACTCGTTAACAACCTGCAATATGCAGATGACACAACCTCACTTGCAGAAAGTGAAAAGGACTTGAAGCACTTACTGATAAAGATCAAAGACTACAGTCTTCACTATGGATTGCACCTCAACATAAAGAAAACAAAGTCCTCACAACTGGACAAATATGCAACATCATTAAAATGGAAAAAAGATTGAAGATGTCAAGAATTTCATTTTATTTGGATCCACAATCAACACTCTTGGGAGCAGTGGTCAGGAAATCAAACGATGTGTTGCCTTGGGCAAATCTGCTGCAAAAGACCTCTTAACAGCATTGAAAAGCAAAAATGTCACTTTGAATGCTAAGCTGCAACTGTCTCAAGCCATGGCATTTTCAATCGCCTCATGTGCATGCAAAAGCTGTACAATGAATAAGAAAGATTGAAGAAGAATTGATGCATTTGAATTATGGTGTTGGCAAAGAATAGTGAATATATCATGGACTGCCAGAAGAATAAACAAATGTGTCTTGGAAGAAGTACAGCCAGAATTCACCTTAGAAGGGAAGATAGACAGACTTGGTCTCACATACTTTGGACAAGTTATCAGGAGATTCCAGTCCCTGGAGAAGGACGTCATGCTTGGTAAAGTGGAGGGTCAGCAAAAAAGAGGAAGATCCTCAATGAGATGGATTGGCACTGTGGCTACCAACAATGGGCTCAAGCACAACGATTGTGAGGATTGCACAGGACTGGGCAGTTTTTCATTCTGTTGTACGTAGGGTCATTATGAGTTGGAACCAACTCTACAGCACCTAACAAAAACAAAAACAACCCTGCTTTGTTCCTATCTTGTACTCCCCATCATTTTTCAAAAAACCTGGCTCCTTATCGCTTTCTATAGTACTATTCTTGTCTTAATTCTTTGTGGTTTTGATATTCACTTAGATAATCCTTCCAACATCCTGGCTCTCTATTCCTTAAATACCTGTCCCACCGGTGATTATACCCCGCATCCACCTACCTTGTTCCCTTGGTCCTACTCTAAACCTCGTCCTACTCTAAACCTCGCTGTTGTGAATAACAACACCTCCACCAAAATTTTAATTTTAAATATCCCATACTTAAACCACTAAGAAATGTGTCATGGATTGAATTACTTCCCCCAAAAAATGTGTGTATCAGTTTGGCTGGGCCATGATTCCTGGTATTGTGTGATTGGCGACTATTTTGTTATCTGGTGTGATTTTCCTATGTGTTATAAATCCTATAAGTATGATGTTAATAAGATGGATTAGTGGCATTTATGTTGATGAGATCTGCAAGATTTGATTGTGTTTTAAGCCAATCTCTTTTGAGATATAAAAGAGAGAAGTGAGCAGAGAGGCAGAGGGACCTCGTATCATACCACCAAGAAAGCTGCACCGGGAGCAGAGCGCATCCTTTGAACAGGAGTTTCTTGCCCAGAGAAACTCCTGGTCCAGGGAAGATTGATGACAAGGACCTTCCTCCAGAGCCAACAGAGAAAGCTTTCCCCAGGAGCTGACACCCTGACTTTGGACTTCTAGCCTACTAGGCTGCCAGAAAATAAATTTCTCTTTGTTAAAGCCATCCACTTGTGGTATTTCTGTTATAGCAGCACTAGATAACCAAGACAACATCCAAGGCTGTTATCCTAAAAATTACAAAATATTGTTGAAATAAACTAAAGGAATCCTAAATAAATGAAAATATATGCCTTATCCACGAATTGGAAGACTTAATATTGTTAAAAGTATCAGTTCTTCTGATATTGAGATGTGGTTTCCGTTCAGTCCCAGTAAAATTCCCAATATGTTTCTTTTTCCTTTTTAAAAAACTTACCAAAGTAATTCTAAAATTTATATGTGAGAGAGTAAATTTCTCTTTGGTAAAGCCATCCGCTTGTGGTATTTCTGTTATAGCAGTACTAGATGACTAACACACTTGGAGACAGGCAAAGATTTCTTAGAAAGAACACCAAAATCCCTAACTATCACAGAAAATAACTGATAAATTAAACTTCAGGATGAATATATTCTGCTCTTCAAATGACACTGTTAAAATTAAAAGGTAAACCACAAACTTTTGAAAAAGTATTCACAAATCAAAAATCTGACAAAGAACTTGCACCTATTCTAGACTATTTAAAGAAGTCCTGCATGTCAATAATAACAAAAAATTTAAAATGGGCAAAAAATTTTAATAGTCACCTGTCTTAGTCATCTAGTGCTGCTATAACAGAAACACCACAAATGGGTGGTTTTAATGAAGAGAAGTTTATTTCCTCACAGTCAAAGTAGGCTAAAAGTCCAAATTCTGGGCATCAGCTCCTGGGGAAGCCTTTTTCTCTCTGTCGGCCTTCTTCTCTTCGGTGTTCCCCTGGACTAGGAGCTTCTCTGCGCAGGGACCCCAGTCCAAAGGATGCTCTCTGCTCCTGGCACTGCTTTCTTGATGGTATGAGGTCCCCAACTCTCTGCTTGCTTCCCTTTCCTTTTATCTCTTGAGAGATAAAAGGTGGTGCAGGCCACACGCCAAGGAAACTCCCTTTACATTGGATGAGGGATGTGACCTGGGTAAAGGTGGTGTTACAATCCCACCCTAATCCTCTTTAACATAAAATTACAACCGCAAAATGGAGGTCAACCACACAATTCTGGGAATCAGGGCCCAGCCAAACTGATACACACATTTTTGGGGGGACACAATTCAAACCATGACAGCACCTCCAAAAGAAAGGTTAATGGACAAGGACTGCATGAAAATATCATCATTATTAGTTATCAGGGTAAGGCAAATTAAAACAATAAGATAAAACCTCACCCCCATTAGAATGGCAAAAATTAAAAAGAAAAGAATACGAAGCAACTGGAACTTTCATACGAAGCAACTGAAACTCTCACTGCTGGTGGGAGTGTAAAATGACACAAAAACTTTGGAAAACTATTTAATTTTTTTTTAATCAAATTAAACATATGCCCACCATATGACCCAACAATTTCCTTGCTAGATTTTACCCAAGAGAAATGAAAACATGTATCCACAAAAAGACTTGCATAGCCACTGTATTCATAATATACAAAAACTGGACACAACCCAAACATTTGTCAATAGGACAATAAATAAACATTGTGGCATGTTCGTACAATGGAATAATACTCAGAAATAAAAAAAGAATGAACTAATGATACGTTTAACAATGTAGCTGAATCTCAAAAATAGTATGTTGAAGAAATAAGCAAAACATAAAAGAATGTGTTGCTGTTGTTAGTTGCCGTCAAGTAGTTTCCAACTCATGGTGACCTCATGGGTGCAGAGCAGAACTGTTCTGTAGGGTTTTCAATGTTGTGACTTTTCAGAAGCAGATCACCAGGCCTGTCTTCTGAGGCACCTCCAAGTGGATCTGAACCACTTACCTCTCAGCTTATGTTCAAGCATTTAATCTTTCGTGCCACCCAAGGACTCCTCATAAAAGAGTATATGGCCATATTTCATTTATATGAAATTCACAAATAGGAAAAGCTAATCTACATTCATAGTAATCAGAACAGTTGTTGCCTATAGAAGTGGAATTTAACTAAAAGGATTTATAAAAGAGGATAATTGAAATATTTTATATTTTTATTAAGGTATAGATTTTAGAGGTATATACTTTTATCAATATCATGATAAGCAGAGAAAATATTGAAGTTGTCAAGGATTTCATTTTACTTGGATCCACAATCAATGCCCATGGAAGCAGCAGTCAAGAAATCATACAACGCATTGCGTTAGAAAAATGTGCTGCAAAAGACCTCTTTGAGGTGTTAAAACACAAAGATGTCACTTTGAAGACTAAGGTATACCTGTTCCAAGGCATGGTATTTTTAATTGTCCCATATGCATACGAAAGCTGGACAATGAATAAGGAAGAATAAAGAAAAATTGATGCTTTAGAATTATGGTGTTGGCTCCAGACTGAGTCCAGTACAGCTAGATGGTGCCCGGCTACCACCACTGACTGCTCTGACCAGGATCACAACAGAGGGTTCTGGACAGAGCTGGAGAAGGATGTAGAACTAAATTCTAACTCACAAAAAAAAAAAGACCAGGTTTACTGGCCTGAAAGAGACTGGTGAAACCCTAAGAGTATGGCCCCCAGACACCCTTTTAGCTCAGTGGTGGTCACTTCCAAAGTTTACCGTTCAGCTGGGGATTGGACAGTCCCATAAAACAAAACAGGACTAATGAGGCACAGCAGTCCAGGGACAAGGACTAGAAGGCAGAAGGGGACAGGAAAGCTGGTGATAGGGAACCCAACGCTGAGGAAGGACAGTGTTGACACGTAGTGGGGTTGTTAACCATTTTCATAGGGCAACGTGTACTAACTGTTTAATGAAAAAATATTTAGTTCTATAAACCTTTATCTAAAGTGAGAATAACAGCACAACTGGAAGAACGTAATCAATGTCACTGAATTGTGCATGTAGAAATTTTTGAAATGGTGTATCTTTGGCTATGTATATTTTCACCAAAAAAAAAAAAAAAAAAAGGTCGAGAAGGGAGAGGATTGACATGTCGTGGGGTTGTTAACCAATGTCATAAAACAATATGTGTACTGTCTAATGAGAAACTATTTGTTCTGTAAACCTTCACCTAAAGTACAATAAAAAAAAAAGAAAGATGTCAGAATTATGGTGTTGGCTAAGAATATTGAACAAACAAATCTGTCTTTGAAGAAGTACAGCCAGAATGCTCCTTAAAAGCCAGGATGGAGAGACTTCATCTCATACACTTTGGACATGTTATCAGGAGGTACCAGTCCCTAGAAAAGGACATCATTCTGGGTAAAGCAGAAAAACTCATTACCGTTGAGTTCATTCCAACTTACAGAGACACTATAGGACAGAGTAGAATTGCTCCATAGGGTTTCCAAGGAGCAGCTGGTGGATTTGAACTGCCAACCTCTTGGTCAGCAGCCAAACGCTTACCCACCACGCCACCAGGGCTCCATTTGTAAAGTACAGGGTCAGTGAGAAAGAGAAGACCCTCAAGGAGATGGATTGATGCAGTAGGTGCAACAATAGGCTCAAACATAGCAATGATTGTGAGGATGGGGCCAACTGGGCAATGTTTCATTATATTGCGCGTAGGGTCGCTATGAGTTGGAACTGACTCCACAGCATCTAACAACGTTTGTCAAAAGTCATTGTATTGTACCCTTATGATCTATGCATTTCATTCTATGCAAATTTTATCTCAATTAAGAAAAAATAAAAAGGCAAGCAGGGAAATTTGAATATCATCTTAGTTTTACTCAATACCAAGGAATTATTGTTACTTTTGTTGGGGTATGATAATATTATGTAAGAAAATGTTCATAATTTTTAGAGATATATACTGAAGTATATAGGGATGAAATCACATGATAAACAGATTGCTTTAAAATAGTTCAGCAAATATAAAACTGATTCCAAAGGAGACAATTAAAGCAAACATGCCAAAATATTGACAAGCGTGCAATCCGGTTGAGGGGTACAGGGGAGTTTAATACACTATTCTATTTGTACACTTAAATCATAAAAATAAAAATAAATTTGTAAAAATTAACTTATTAAAAAAGCAAAGCAAATTGCCACATGACAATATAATACCTCACGCCCAGTCCAACAGCAAATTCTGTTGCCTCTAACTTTAAGACACAGCCAGAATACATCAGTTGTTGCCACCTCCACTGATAGCTCCCTGAATCAAGTCACGTTCATCCCTCATCTTCACTATTACAATAGCCTTTTAGCCATTCTCCCTATGGCCACAGTTCCCCCATGGCATCTATATTCTACTCCAAATTAAGAGCCATCTTTTCAATACATAAGTCAAATCATGTTGCTCTACTACTCAAAATCTTTTAACAATTTCCCATCTCTCAGACTATAAAATTCAAATTCCTTACCTTTGCTTTTGAGGTCCTACATTCATTTGTTCGCTACTTCCTCTCTGACCTTATCTCTTCCATCTTCCCATTCACTTCCAGCCACAATGACCTCCCTGCCCTCTCTAAATAATGACAAGCATGAGCCTGCATCAACGTCTTTGAACTTGCTCTTCCCTCTGCACAGAAAATGCTCATCTCAACTAGCTACATGACTCATGATTCACTTCCTTGCTTCTTTCAGGGCTCTGCTCAAATATCACCTCATCAGAGAGGTTGGCCTTGATCACCCCATACGAAACAGCACTACACCATATGCCATCTATTGCCATTAACCTGAATTCTTTGTCTTCCTATCCCTCGTCACTATCTGACCTGTTGTATACTTACTTGTCTGTCTCCCTTGACTAGCATGTAAGCTCCTTGGAGGGCAGGAGTCACTAAGAGTTTTGTTACTGCAGAATCTTCAGCACTTAGGATATTATATGGCATATAGTGTTGTTGATGTTGTTGTCGGGTGCCATGAGGTTTATTCTTCCTCAGAGAGAATTCATGTGACAAGAGTAGAACTGCCTCAGAGAGTTTTCTTGACTGTAATCTTTACTGGAAGCAGATTGCCAGGTCTTTTTCCCCCTGCACTGGGTGGGTTTGAACTGCCAGCCTTATAGTTAGTGCTGAGTGCTTCACTGTTGCACAACCAGGGATCCTTTGGCACATAGTAGGTGCTCAAAAATATTTGTTATTGGAACAGGAGTCAAATGAGTCAGTGTCAACTTTAATTCTGGGCTTAGAAATTCAGCTTTGACCTCTAAACAAAAGTGGTTCCCTATTCTAATCCTGAAATAGTTTTACCCACTCAGGGGCAGGATGGAGAAGCCATGACTAATTATCTCACCTACTGTATGGCAACAGGATTAGGTTACAGAATAGACAAGATTTCAAACTAGAGAAGAGGTGGTGGGGCAGGACTCTTTATGGGGTCCAGCATTCCTCCTGGCATATGAATCCCTCACTCCTCCCTAGGCAAGAAGAAGGGTGGCTGGGAGTGCAGGTGGTGGAGGGAAAAACCCATTTTATCTCCCTAATACATTCAAGAAGTCCAAGTTCCTATTTATGGTCCAAGGGAGAAATACTGGGGAAAGGATAGAACAATTCCTACCACAATGAAGATAATGATGATGACTATAATAAAGGCGATAATGATGTTTATTTCCGTCTCCAATTCCCTTCCAAGCCCATCAGAATCAGATTAGATTACAGGAAGATAGACAGAAAGAACTTTTTTTTTCTTCTCTAAACCCCAAGGTTTTCATCATTTGTACTCTAAACCCAGGATCTCTGTACCATCCACCCACAAAAATGCACACAAAAGAATTTTGGATGTATTGGATTGAGGGGATGATGATCCTTTCTCAGAAGGGCATAACCAGGTGTTAGTGATGGTTAGATTTTGTGGCAACAGACTATATAGTTAATTTTTTTCTAGACTCAGGCCCAGTAAGCCTTACAATTTACTAGCTGTGCTACCTTGGACAAGTTACTTAACCTCTCTGTGCTTTAAGATTTCATCCATAAAGCAGGTAAATAATAATACCTCCTTCACAGAGTTGGTCCGAAGAATGAATAAATTAATATTTATAAAACACCTAGGAAACTGCCTGATACATGTAATGATTTGACTAAATATTACTAATTTTTAGTTTTCCACAAACAACATTAAAATTATGTTTATGAGATTCCAGAAGATGTGACTGTATATTTATCAAATACAAGTTAACATAGTATTTTTCCTTAGAGTAATGATAAATAGCATTTGTACTTTGCCATTGTTGATACAGTAGCTCTGATGTAAGCATTAGAAGGTAGCCATGTTCATATGTTCCTCATTAAAAAATAAAATATATTTAACTTCTCCTGATAACTCCTTGCTGAGCATTCTAATGGTAGAAGAACGAGAATGATGCTTTAACACAGGAGTTCAATAAAGATTTACAACGTCTTTTAATGAAGACATTGGGCAAAACATTTGTGAAGAAGGAGATATAAAACAGTAGCTGGAATCAAATACAAAAGTCCCATCTGCAACTGAGCTGTTTGGCAAAGATGACTTTATTTTGGCAATTTGTGAAAAAAGAATAACAAGACATCAGGCACGAGGATACCAGCTCTATAATTCTACTATAGGATTTGTTCTATTCAATTTTTTCTGTTAATTATTTGGATAATGACTAAGGTGGCATGCATATCTAATCTGACAGTGCCACAAAGAGTGGAGAGATAATGAAGAGTGTGGATGGTCAGCTGGAAATTAAAAAGAACAGGACAGCCTGGACTGTTCGACAAATACAAACTAGCTATAATAAATGATAAATGTGGAATGATGTTCATTAAAAAAATGTAGAATGGCTTAAACAGCAAATGTCCTTTACAGTGATTAGTCATACATCTTGGTCCTTGGCTAGGAGATGCAGATAGAAAATAAATGAAAAATATTTGGTACAAGTTTCTCACAAAATTTGGTCTAGTTGAGAAAAGAGATCCATAAAAATCAAAGTACAGTGACAGGCATATTCAGACAAGTACAGAGAAGTAGCATTTAACCCATTCAATGGACAGTGAAGGATAAAGAAAGATGTCCCAGTGAAGCAGACCCTCAAATTGAGAAAGATTTATTCCAGCCATACTAGTGGAAACCAGTATGGTGTACACACACAATTTTGAGTACTAAAGTGTAGAGCAGGAAATGGTGAGAAAGAAGATGCTAGAGAAGTAGAAGAGTAAACCATGAGACACACTAAGTCAGGTACAGGAGGGGCACACTAAGTCAGGTACAGGAGCAGGACTTTATTGTGTAAGCATGAGAAGCATAGACATACGGAGCTAAGGGAGAGATTTACCTAGGATGTGGCATGCTCATACATGCATTTCATGTGGCTTTCTCCAGCAATAATATAGAAGATGATCATGATGGAGGAAGGAGGGAAAAGGGAGGTGTAAGAGACTGAACACGCAGACCTGTGTAAGAGGAGTCAAAAACCTCAATTGTCCAGTGTTACTGTGGGCACTCCATGACTTAATAACCAGAAAAAAAGAAAAGAAATCCATAGATGAGCAGAGCAGTGGTGGTCAGAGACATACAGAGAGAACAAAAGAATCCTGGGTCGTGGAAGCCTCCGAAATTGAGGGTTGCAAGGAGGAAGTGATTTACCTAGAGATCCGTTAAGATAAGGACTTCAAAATGACCTTCAAATTTCACAGTCAGACCACTTGTTAGAGACCTAATAGGAGAAATCTCAGTAGAGTGGTTGAGATGGAAGACAAATTAAAGTGTATTTTTAAAAAAAGGGGGGTGAGTAGGTGTAGCATGCACTTTCTTTAAGAAGCTTTGTAGGAAAGAAATGAAAAAGATAAGGTTGTAGCTACAAGAGAGATTCTGTTTCATTTAGAGGAGAAAATATCGATACATTTTAGAGGCAGAGATGACTGAGCCAGTCAAAGAGAAGAGAAATAAAAAGGAATAAGACAAGGTCCCAGCAAGAAAGAAAATAATGAATTCCACAGGTGGAGAGGTTAGCTTTCATAAAAAGAGGGTCGTCTCATCCTGTAAAAAATGGAGAGAAATATGGGTGAACGTAGCTTAAGCGATTGGGTAAGGGTATATGGAAAGTTGTTGTTGGCCCCCGACTCATGACAACCCCATGCAGAACTGAACAAAACACTGCTCAGTCCTGTGCCATCCTTATGATCTTTTGCAAATTGGAACGTTGTGATCCATAGAGTTTTCATTGGCAGATTTCTGGAAGTAGATCTCCAGGCCTTTCTTCCTAGTCTATCTTAGTCTAGAAGTTCCCCTGAAACCTGTTCAGCATCTTAGCAAGCACACAAGCCTCCACTGACAGACAGATGAGAATCAAACCTAGGTATCCTACATGCAAGGCAAGAATTCTACTACTGAACCACCACTGCCCACATACGAAAACCTAAAGGTCATCAATTTTCTCACTGATGTATTATTCGGTGGTACATTTCTTTTTTAGTTTGTTTGTTTGTTTTAAACCACATTAATACAGGGTTCAGGAATCCAGACTTGACAATAAACGTGAAAAAAAAAAATCCTAGAAGTCAACAAGATGACAGAGGTGTTAGGACGATAAATGTGGTCTTACTCTACTTCCATAGACACAGACATCCAGGTCACATTCCAACATTATGTTCAATTTTGAAGGGCTATGTTTAAGAAGGACATTGTGAAACAAGGTCATATTCAGAAGAGAGATATTAAATGACTGTAATTTTATAAGCCCACTTAATGAAGAACAGTTGAAGTAGCTAGCCATTGTCTGCCCTAAGAAAGAAAAATTTAGAGATATATCTATCACAGAGCAGGCAAAGTATTTTTGCTCAAAGGTGCTCCTGGAAGCAGCATTAGGATGTGAAAAAGAGGTAGGTTTTATTTCAAGAAAAGGAAATACTTATTAAGAAATCTGTACAACTTAGTGAGAAGCCACATGGTGAAGCGATGAGCTCCTATCACTGAAAGTGGTTAAGGCACTAGAGGATCAAAAAGCAGGGAGGTTGTAGCCAGAATTCCTGCACCTGGCACAAGTCTGCTATCTTTCAACTGTATGTTTCCATAATTCTGTTTTTAAACATGTTTTACACATCCTTGAGCTCTTATGGGATGAGATATGGAGCACATCATCCATTATTCAATGGATGTTGAATATGTTGGAACAGGAATACAGATAAAACTGGAATGTGTAAGGTTTGCACTATAGGCATTTGACACTGATTTTAGCAACTTGGATTCACTGCGTAAGCCACTAAAATGGTGATTTACTTTTTCAGAGCAGTGAATTCCAACCTGTAGTAATGATGTTTGAGGAAAATGACTGGAAATTTTCAGGACCTGGAGCTTGATAAAATATAGAAAGACACAGGAAAAAAGTGCATGTGTATGTGGGAGGTTGGAGATGTATGCAGATGTGTAAGAGCTGGAGAGAGAGGGTTGAAGAAATAGGCAAATTTCCAATCAAACATCCAAACAAAGCAAAGGGTAAGGAAATGAGTTGGTAGGACCCTAAGGAATCCTGATTAGCCAGAGAAAGTGGCTCATTAGTACTAACATCTTATGTATCAGTTGCTGGGTTGCCTGCAGATGTTTTCCATCAACTAATAAGACAATTCACTGGCACCAACAGAAAACCATTAAAACCTACCTTTAAATGAAAATAGGAGAATTTATGACAGAGATATGAGTGTGTCCTAAAAAGTAGGGCCTCAGGAAGGAACTGGAACCAGAAATTAGAATACTATTGAGACAATCTCTCCTCTAAGTATGTGCTTCCATCTCAATCTCTGTTGCCTCTGACTCCTACTTCACATGGAAACCCAAATGCTATATTAGTCCCACACCCAACTTCCCCTCCAAAAACTACACTTATTGGCCTAATTTGTGTCAGGAACCTATTCCTGATCAAATTGACTATGGACAGAAAGGCAGGCCTCATTGAATTAAATGACTTCCAGGGGACCCATTGTTGGTACTTCATGGATGAAACTGAAAGGAGGCTGTTTCTACAGAAGCTGGGAATAACGGATAACACAATAGATATTCACCAAATGGGAATAAAAGATTTTCTGATATACTGGCATTAACTGTCTTGAATCCTTAGATTCCTCCAAACCACAGAAGACAACCAGAGCCATGGAAGTGGTCAACAATGAGGTTTTTTTTCACAAGATTGACCAATGACATCCAAAAACTCTTGAGAGTCAACATGGCAGAGCAGTTATATGTGTGGACTTAGCAATCAGACCTCTCTTCAAATTCTGCCTCTGACAAGCACTGGCTGTGTAATTTGGAGCTAGTTAATTACCCTCTCTGTGCCATTTTTCTTCATCAGTGAAAACGGGCCAATGTTAGCACACGTCTCTGGAGGTTATTAAAAGTGGTAAATGAGATAACACACTCAAAGTGCTTAGCGCAGTTCGTGGCAGACAGTGAGCGGTTCTGAAATGGTGCAGCTGAGCAGAAGTGACTGCAAGTGTTTCAAATGGGAGCAAGAAAAGAAATCTCCCCCAGCCCCCACTTTCATCTTCTGCAACAGCAGAAGATCAAATCAAATCCCTTGCAATTTTACCACGCACACAACCCAGCCAACTTTAGACCGTTCTCATGTTTTAGATTAGAGGGAGGCTTTTAACAAAATGAGAAGCAGGTGCATTTCAATTGCAGCAGTATCCTTTCCTTTATGCAGTTGCACCCTCAACCCCATGCTCCCACTACAGGTGAGGCCACCTAAGATAATTAAGGTCTCATTCTAGTGGCAACGCACGGTAGTGGAGAAAATTTCACCCTAGCTGTTGTCATATCGATTCATCAGGTCATTCAGGAGTAATTAATAGCTTTCTGGCTTTTTTTTAATCCACTCTTGCTCATTAGATATGCAAATCACAGGTAGGGGATAGACCTGTGAGGAAAATATATCTTAGGGCCGGTGGGTATCTTGGGTCCTTAAATATCACCAAATAATAGCTCCTGACATCAAGTAACACTTCAAGGCAATGGTTCTCAATCTCTGGCAGGCATCCGGCTCACCTGGAGGGCTTGTTAAACAGAGTGGTGGTCCCCACCCCCTGAGTTTCTGGTTCAGGAGACCTGGAGTGGAGCCTGAGAATTTGCATTTTTAACAAGTCCGCAGGTGATGCCCATGCTGCTGGTCCAGGGAACACCCTCTGAGAACCATTATTTTCGAGTTTAGGAAGCATCTTTCCAGGTGGTATTTCATTTCATCCTTTAGCTAACTCTGTGAGGAAGGCCCTATATTATTCTCACTTTTTAGGTGAGAAAGTAAAAGAATAAAAAACTTTAACAACCAAACTCAGAGCTTCTAAGCAGTATAGCTGAGGCAGAAATTCAGTTCTTATATTGCTAAATTCCACAGTCCTCACCCTCCTTCTTAGTTGTTTGTAGTAGTGTGGCTGACCAATATCTACCGTAACCCTGATGAAGATTAGTAGTTAATGGTACATCACTAATCCCGTTTGTGTAGTATTGGCTGTATTCATTTCCTACATCTGCCATAATGAATTACTACAAACTGGGTAACTTAAACAGATTTTTTTCTCCCACAGTCGCTGGAGTCTAGAAGTCCAAGATCAAGGTTGTCAGCAGGTCATTCTCTCTCTGAATGCCGGAGGGAAAGAATCGTTTCATGCCTCTCTTCTAGCTTCTGGTGGTTGCTGGCAATCCCTGGCTTGTAGGTGCATCACTCCAATCTCTGCCTCCATTGGCACGTGGGATTCTCCTCTCTGTGTTTTCACGTGACCTTTATATAAGGATACCAGTAACTGGATTTAGAGCCCACCCTAATCAAGACTGACCTCATCTTAACTAATTACATCTGCAAAGACCCTACTTCCAAGTAAGATCTCATTCTGATGTTCTAGGTGGACATAACGTTTTAGAGGACACTATTCAAGCCAGTACAATGGCATGGTTAATGAAAAGATTGTTATACTCCTTAAGGACGAGACCTGTCATATCTCTATACTGCAAAAATGAGCACTCAAAACAATGTATTTGTTTAGTGTACTTTTATATTTGAATGCAAATGGTAGAGGGTCTAGAGAGCTTTGGCACTACTGCCTTAATAAACTAACTACATTTCCTGCAGTTATGCTGACTTTTTTCTTTTTCTTTCTTTCTTTTTGCATCTACTTTTTACCTATACCCTGTACTAGTAACCACAATTTTGTTAACACATTATTAAAGCGGTCCTCAATGGAAATAAGTTTCTGTGTGTAATTTCCCATTGCAAAACTAACATCTTCGTTCTGCTTCTTCCAAGTTTCAGCAAACCATTATTAAGTAATGATCAGGATATTCAGGCTATTATTCCAGACTATTTACTTTGATTTCTAACTTAATATCAGGTCTGATTTTTAATAATTTGTTATAAAACAGTATGCTACATAATTGAATTGTATAACCGTACAGTTTTATAATAGCAAATAGCATGGTTCTGAAATCTTGTACACTGTTTTTATAGCTAACAGAGCAGTCTTAGGATGCACATTTCTAGTGTGCCAGAAGTTTTCTTTTTCATTTAAAAATTATTTAACAAAGGATGTAAATGTGTGATCCAGAAGTCTTCATAGAAACAAATAATATCTTATAAGGACTCAATGAATAATCATAAGAAAAAACTAAAGCCAGTAAGTTCCATAGTTTCTGGCCCACACAACTTGCATTTATGAAGTTGAATTTGGAAAACTTACATTTAATAACCATTACACATTTATTTGTCATTTATCATGTGCTAGACACTATACTAGCAAAAATTCAGTCCATTTTACCAAGAGGCTGACTACAGCTAATGAGACCTGGTGGCACACTGGTTAAAGCGCTCAGCTTCTAACCAAAGCTCCATGGAAGAAAGATGCAGTAGTCTGCTTCCATAAAAATTTACAGCCTTGAAAACCCTGTGGGGCAGTCCTACTTTGTCCTATAAGATTGCTATGAGTTGCAATTGACTTCACAGCAATGGGTTTTTTCACCAGGTGCTCCCTGGCAACCCTATGGGGCAGTACTACTCTGTCCTATAGGGCGATATGAATCGCAATCAACTCTACGGCAACGGGTTTTTTTTTAATATAGCTATACAACTTTGCTCAAACTTGATATAAATTAGTATGTTTTAGGATAATCCACCTCAGAGTTCCATCCAAAGCAGCTTCTCAGATTACTGATCCTGCTGCTGCTGAGGCCATCCTAATTGGCTGGGCTACGGAAAGTATAATTTTCTAGTACTTATGTGATAAAATAGGAGGAGTGGGAGAGAGAAAAAGGCAGGGATGAAAGGAAACTTTTAGTAAGCAGTTACTATGCACCAATCACTTTCACGTTTTCTCACTGAATCATCACAGTGATCTGTGAAGTAGGTATTAGCATCTCTACATCACACATGAAAACACTGAGAATAAAAGCCATCACGCAAAGTACTCAGGGGCATCACTAACGAGTAGGTGAGCCACGGTGTAAAGATGCATTTGACCCTCAAATCATGGCTCTGGCCCCTGGACCATTACTCAGAGCATATGGTTAGATATAGTTATTTCATTATTCTCCCCAGGACCATTGTCTACACCTATCCATTCCCTTACCCTTCTTACCACACACTCCTACCCCAGTTACTTTATGCGATCCTAAGCTTCCCTGACCCACTATTGAAATTCAGCTAAGAGAAACTGGAATAGACTCTGCCATGCTACAGAAGCCAAGTCATCAATGGCTGATAAAACATTAACAGCTGATAACTCATGTGTTCACCTCACCAGGAATTGACATCTGTCCATCATATCTAAAGGAATAAATATCTAACACCAGAATGTCAGAAATCTGTATCAAGCCAATGGCAGAAAAAATTTTAGTGAAGGAGGCCTTTTCAGAGCCCTTGAAAGCACATCCCATAAAATGCATTTTGTAATTATAAACTGTAATTATAAACAACAAAAGCAGACTCTTTAGTATGATCTCAATTGCAGAAAGGAAAAAAATGTAGACAAAAGGGTCAGTATGACACTTGCCAGAAGATTACTATTATCACAGTAAAAGTATAATTTTTTTTGCTCCTTTGTATTATTCTATTCTCTCTCTCCCATAAGAATGTATTATTTTGATAATCGTTGTAGTTAGTTGCTATTGTCAAGTCTGTTCCAACTCATGGTGACCCCATGTGTTTCAAAGATCAGAGAAAGAAAATTAAAAGCAGATGTGAAGTACTCCTGTGAGACAAGGCTGCCTGTAGGGAAAAGCTATGGATGTGCTTCACTCACAGGGACAAATTTAGCCTTGCATATCCATATATATATTTTAAGGCAAGCATTACTCATGGGAAGAGGCTTCCACCTGGATGCTGCTTCTGTGAAGACAAGTTCTTAGTTGTGGGTCATGTTTCGGAACACAAGGTCACAGTATTGTAATGGGCTCTTTTCCTTTTCCCACTTCCTCTTTTTTCCCCTACCAAGCAAGACCAAGGTAGATTCAAGGCTATGGATAAAAACATACCCATGCCTATTGCCATTGAATCGATTCCGACTCATAATAACCCCACAGAACAGAGAAGAACTGCCCACAGGGTGTCTAAGGTTGTAATCTTTACGGAAGAAGACTGCCAAATCTTTCTCTCATGGAGCGGCTGGTGGATTCAAACTGCTGACCTTTCAGTCAGCAGCTGAGGGCTTAACTGCTGCACCATGAGGGCTTACATGGATAAAAACATAGCCAGCCACAAAATACTGCAGCCTTGAACTCGTACCTCCTTTGAAACCTGAATTCCTATACTACCGGAAGAGTGTGGAAACGCCAAGCCCCAAACTTGAGCAAACACTGGTCTGAGACTGTTGCCTTCCCCAAGGCTCCAGAGAGGCTCTCACTACATGGCTTCTACAGAATGTCTGCCACCACTCAGAGCACACATGGGATTCCCCTGTAGTACTGTCTATGCCAGCACATGTTCACTGACAAAACTTGCTTTGCTGGAAGGAAATCAAATGAGGGAGAATCAGAAGAAGACAAGCAGGAGAAATTACACCCAAGGAACTTGATTAGAATAAAGAGAATGGGATTTTAAAATGAGTATGTTTAAATCTTTAAGGAAGTAAAGAAAGGGATAGAAACATAACATTTAAAAAAAGTAAATGTTCAAAAAATAGGCAGATTTTAAAGGGTCAAATACAATTTCTAGAAATAAAACTAGAGCAGCTAAAAAGAGAAAGCATGAAAATAGATCCGAGAAAATCACCCAGAATGCAAGTGAAATATTAACTGAAGAATAAAGTATTGGAAAAATCTTAAGAGACATGAAGTATAAAATGAGAATATCACGTGTGTGTGTGTGTGTGTGGAGATCCAGAGGAAGATACAGGAGTAAATGATGGAAAAGTAATATTTTAAGTAGTATTAGCTTCAATAAATATATGAGTCCTCAATTCAGAGTAACTGACTAATATCAGATAGAACAAATTATGGCGAGTCTTTATATGGGTGAATAATAGTGAAAGAGAAGAGTTCAAGGATAAGGAGAGGATTCTAAAAGCTACCATAGAGAAAAGAAGGATGACCTATAAAGTAATGGCAATCATCAACAATAATTACAGAGCCTTCATCCAGCTAAACCATCATTTAGAAATGAAGACAAAAATATGAAATTTCTCAGGTACACAAAATATAAGCAATTTTACGATCCACAGTCCTCATGAAAGAACTACTAAAGGATACACTTTGTCGAAAAAAAAAAAAGAAATGAAAACAAGAAGCAATTATGAGCAGATAAATCAATCTAAAGATAATACATTGACATTTAACATTATACAGGTACTATAGAAGTGTTGTAGCCCTGGTGGCACAGTGGTTAAGAACTCGGCTGCCAACAGAAAAGCTGGCAGTGCGAATCCACCAGCCACTCCTTGGAAACCCTATGGGGTGGTTCTACTCTGTTGTATAGGGTCACTATGAGTCGGAATCGTCTGGACGGCAATCGGCGATTTTTTTTTTTTTAATAGAAGTATTAGTGATATATAGTTTTTGCTGGTGGGAATGCATAATGATACAAACATTTTGGAAAATGATATGGTGCTTCCCTAGAAAGCTAGAAATAGAAATACTATACAATCCAGCAATCCCACTCCTAGGAATGTATCCTAGAGAAATAACAGCCATCACACAGACATACGCACACCCATGTTCATTGCAGCACTGTTCACAATAGCAAAAAGATGGAAACAACCTAGATGCCCATCAACAGATGAATGGATAAAAAAAAACTATGGTACATATGCACAATGGAGTATTATGCAATGATAAAGAACAATGATGAATCTGTGAAGCATCTCATAACGTGGATCAAAACTGGAGGACATTATGCTGAGTGAAAAAAGTCAATCACAAAAGGACAAATATTGTATGAGACATCTACTGTAAAAACTCATGAAAAAGTTTACACAAAAAAGAAACAATCTTTGTTGGTTATGAGGGATGGGAGGGGTTGAGGGGGGAACTAAATAGACGATAGATAAGTGTTAACTTTGGTGAAGGGTAAGACAGTACACAATACTGGGGAAGCCAGCACAAGTTGTACAAAGAAAGGTCATGGAAGCTCCATAGATACATCCAAACTCCCTGAGGGACAGAATTGCTGGGCAGAGGGCTGTGGGGACCATGGTCTTGGGGAACATCTAGCTCATTTGGCATAACACAGTTTATAAAGAAAATGTTCTACATTCTACCTTGGTGAGTAGCATCTGGGGTCTTAAAAGCCTGTGAGCAGCCATCTAAGATACTCCACTGTCTCACCCCTTCGGGAGCAAGGGAGACTGAAGAGAACAGGATACAAGGAAAAGTTTAGTCCAAAGGACTAATAGACCACAATTACCATGGCCTCCACCAGACTGAGTCCAGTACAGCTAGATGGTGCCCAGCTACCACCATTGACTGCTCTGACCAGGATCACAACAGATTCCTGGACAGAGCTGGAGAAGGATGTAGAACAAAATTCTAACTCACAAAAAAAAGTCCAGATTTACTGGCCTGTCAGACTGAAGAAACCCCAAGAGTATGGCCCCTGGACACCCTTTTAGCTCAGTGGTGAAGTCACTCCCAAGGTTCACTGTTCAGCCGGGGACTGGACAGCCCCATGAAATAAAATTTGACTAATGAAGCACAGCAGTTCAGGGACAAGGACTAGAAGGCAGAAAGGGACAGGAAAGCTGTTGGTAGGAAACCCAAGGTTGAAAAGGGACAGTGTTGACGTGTCATGAGGTTGTTAACCATTGTCATAGGGCATTATGTGTACTGTTTAATGAGAAACTATTTGTTCTGTAAACCTCCATCTAAAGTACAAAAAAAAAAGAATTATCTATGTGAGATCAAATTGACAACAGCAACTCAAAAGGTTTGATGGGAAGCCTAGGGGACAGTGAGTTGAAGATAATGGTGATGGAATAATTTGGAAAAGGATAGTGAGAATAGCAGTACAACTGGAAGAATGTAATTGATGTCACTGAACTGTACATGTAGAAATTTTTGACATGTGTATTTTTGGCTATGTATATTTTCACCAAAAAAAAAGTCCTCCAAAGTCGAGAAGGAAGAGTGTTGACATGCTGTGGGGTTGTTAACCAATGTCATAAAACAATATGTGTACTGACCGTTTAATGAGAAACTATTTGTTCTGTAAAACTTCATCTAAAGTACAATAAAAAAATTTAAAAAAAGAAGTGTTAGTGATATATAGTTTTAAAGAAGTTTCAATATTTTTCTGTAAATGTAATTATTTTTACCAATTTTTTTCAAAAAGTAACAATAGTAACAGTTAATATTTATAGAGCATTTGCCATGTTCCAGGCACTGTATGAAGATTTTTTATGAATTATCTTATTTCTTATTTGCAACAATCTTGCAAGATAGATCCACTTGTTATTCCCATTTTACAGATGTAGAACCTAAGGCATAAAGCGTTAATTTTCCCAAGGTCACATAACAAATGATGGATTCAGATTCTTGCTACCTTGGGCAAGTCATTTAACATAAAGTGTCAAAACCCAATTTCCTCAGCTATGAAATGAAGATACAGGTATGTGCTCTGCCCATATTACAAGGTTATCATGAAGATGAAATAATACTAATATGTGTTTAGTGCTTTAAAAATTTTGAAGTGTTCTACAATTTGAAATTATAATAAAATAGAATATGTATGCCAAATTTACAAAGGAGAATTTTTCCATAAAATTGAGAGATAACATTTTGTGTTTAGCCATTCAAATTGTATTTATTTATATGGTTTAAGTAAGTAACTATAATTTGGAAGTCATAATGTAGGGGAGTTTCATTTACGTATTTATTTGCTTTGATTGCTTTCCTATTTCTAACCCACTTTGTTACTGAAAGGATTTTCAGGAAGCTAACAAGGGTACATAAGATAATAATAATATAAAAGAACTCATAATATTTTTTATTTTTAAAATATATCTTAGATTTCATTTCTAAATACAAATATATAAAAGGAAATTCTAATTGATTTAAAATATAACCCTGTTCCACATAGCCTCTACCACCACCCCTCACTCCAACATACACACATAAAACAAATATAAGCAGCAGAAAAAGTTCATATTGTCTCTTTTAAAAAATGAAGATTGCTAATTTTCATACTCCTGTGGCATGGTTCAAGTTAATGATGTGCTAATGTGATATTAAAGTAGTAACTCCTGCAGTTATAACAGCCTAATCAGGCAGCTGACATCACGACAGTATTGCTAAAATGCTGGATTTCCCTCTATTTCCATAAGTAAATGGAATCTGAGAGTCATTGCATGTTAGTCAGTGCAGTTTAGTAGGTCCTTTATTTATTTTGGATAAGCATTTCATTTCCAAATTAAAAGTTAAATGAGAAATTGGGCCAGAATTTGATAGAGACACTGCTGGGTAGCCATTCCTTTTGGCTCCCATAATAAATAGAGAATTTTTAAGCCTATAGAAAATGAGAACAGATGTGGATAATAACACAATTTGTTATTTATGAATGCAGGTTTTCTCTGAAGGTTTAGGAATTATCAGGAGAACTATTCACTGAACCTCAAAAAATCAATAAATATTAATGTCAGAATGCAAATGTTTTCACTATAATTTGAAACATGAATAATACCCATTATGCGTTTGAAAAATCCAGGATGCCCTGAATACTTGTTAACTGTGTGTCATAGGATGATTCAGAGAGCTTCTCTGAACTGCTTAGAATTCTCAAGCAGAACAGTAAGAATACATTCTTGATAAAGAAAAGCTTATGCATTGTTCTTTTTGAATTTTCACTGGCTCTTGTGGCAAAGTAAAAAGAGGCTTGAATATGGAATCAAGAAATTTGGGTCTAAATATTGACCCTGCCGCTTAACAGCCAGTGTGACTAAGTTTAAGTTTCTTAAAAATGAGTTACAATTTCCTCATCAATAAAATGGCAATAATAACACCTCCTGCAAAGGGTTATTTGAAGATAAAATGGAAACAGAGCTAGCACACAGTTATTTAAATCTGATTTAGAATTGAGACTATTCCACAAAGATGTTAATTAAGCTTATTCACATTGGGAATCCTATTTTGACCAGTACAAAGCTGATGACAGCTTTCTGATGGAAATGAAGAGAGGTAAAAATAATACTGTCCCTACATTATTGATTGTGATAGTTATGGCTATAGGGGATCTGACTAGAAATATATATATATATATATATATATATACATACACACACACCAAGCTAGGCTGTTATGACATATTGATTAAATTTATAATATAATGGGTTCTGAGCAATGTATTGGGTCACTAATTTATTTAATAGTTAAAATATATTTGATATTGTTTTTGTTATGCTGTTTGGGTTTTCTCTGAAAGAAATACAGTAAACAATTGGTTTAATGAAGTATCATGTAGCTGATACACTGTACGACCATTAATGGTGCATAAAAAATCATTCCAAAGCATCTTGGAAATCACCTACTCCTATGTTCTGTAGAGTCCAAGAGATCCCACAAGGTGCCTCAGGCAACCCAGGAAGTAGTGAGAGAGGAAAATATGTCTCAGGCTCTACTCTCTTAGTTTAATTACACCAGCGCTGTTTTTATCACTTTCTACTACTGACGTTTTGTCTAAGATTTCATTTGAACAAAAGGTTTGTCTGCTATTAAAACGTTTAAATAGTTGATCTAGTCCCACTTCCTCATTTAAAAGATGAGGAAACTGAAGCCCAGAAAGGCAGCGCAACCCCAAAAGAAAATCACCAAGACATACCATAATCACATTCACTAAAACCAAAGACAAAGAAAGAATCCTGAGAACAGTTGGAGAAAAACAAAATGTCACGTACAAAGGGAAAACAATAAGACTAAGCTCTGATTACACGGCAGAAACCATGCAGGCAAGAAGGCAATGAGATGACATATATACAAAGTTGAAAGAAGAAAACTGCCAACCAAGAATAATAAATTCTGCAGAACTCTCACTCAAAGATGATGGAGAAATTAGGACATTTCCAGTAAACAGAAATTAAGGGAATATGTAAAAACCAAACCAAACTTACAAGAATTATTAAAGGGAGTCCTTCAGTTAGAGAACCAACAACATCAGACAACAACTTGAATCTAGGATGCAAGACAGCATTAGCCAGATACCAACCTAGGTAATAAACTGTCAAGGCTAAAAAAAAAAAAAAAAAAAACTAAAAGATTTACAACAGGGAACCAGAGAGGTCAATCTGTAGATTACAACAACATCAGAACAATAAAAGAGGGAATAAATGGTGTAGGTATAGAACTTTCAAATGGAGAGGAAGTCAAGGTGGTGTAACTAATAAAACACTGGTTTAAACTCAGTAAGATACGGATAAATTTCAAGGTAACCGCAAAGAAAGTCAATAAACCTACTCATAAAAATAAAGAAGAGAAACATAAAGTTTCAGTAAACATGAAATCTACAGAAACAAAAGAAATGGAAAAAAATCTACAAGCAAAAAAATTCAGCACAGGAGAGTAAGAGAAACAAAGAAAATGTCAACACTACAAAAAAAAAAGCACTACAAAATGACAGCAATAAACTCACACCTATCAATAATCACACTGAATGGAAATGGCTTAAATGCACCCATAAAGAGACAGAGTGGAAAAAAAAAAAAAAACAGGACCAATCAATATGCTATCTGAAAGAGACACACCTTAAACACAAAAACATAAATACATAAAAAATCAAAGGATGGAAAAAAATGTATCAAGCAAACAGCAATCAAAAAAGAGCAGGAGTGGCAATACTAATCTCAGATAAAATAGACTTTAAAACAAAATCCACCATAAAAGACAAGGAAGGACATTATATCATGATTAAAGGGAAAATCCACTGTAAGGACATAACCATAACAAGTATCTACACACCCAATGACAGGCAGGGCTCAATAATACATAAAACAAAGTCTAACAGCACTGAAAAAAGAAATTGACAGCTCCACATTTATAGTAGGAAACTTCAACACGCCACTTTAGGTAATGGACAGAACATCTAGAAAGAAACTCAACAAAGATACAGAAGATCTAAAGGCCACAATCAACCAACTTGACCTCATAGACATGTATAGAACACTCCATCCAACAGCAGCAAAGTACACATTCTTTTCCAATGCACTTGGAACATTCTCCAGAATAAACCACATCTTAGGTCATGAAGCAACCCTCAACAAAATCCAAAACACTGAGGTAATACAAAGCATCTTCTCTGATCACAATGCTGTTAAGTAGAAATTAATAACAGGAACAGAAAGGAAAAAAAAATCAAACACAGAGAAACTAAATAACACAATGCTTAAAAACCACTGGATAACAGAAGAAATCTAAGATGGAATCAACAAATTCCTAGAATCAAACAAGAATGAAAACACATCATACCAAAACGTTTGAGACACAGCAAAGACAGTGCTTAGAGATCAATTTATAGCAACAGATGCACACATCAAAAAAGAAGAAAGGGACAAAATCAAAACATTAGCTACACAACTCAAACAAATAGAAAGAGAACAGCAAAAGAAGCCCATAGTCATCAGAAGAAAGGAAATAATAAACATCAGAGCAGAAATAAATGAAATAGAGAATAGAAAAACAATAGAAAGAACCAACAAAACAAAAAGTCGGTTCTTTGAAAGGGTCAACAAAATCGACAAGCCACTGGCCAAACTGACAAAGAAAAAGAGGAGAGGATGTAAATAACCCAGATAAGAAATAAAATGGGGGACATTACAACAGACCCAACTGAAATAAAAAGGATCATAACAGAGTACTACGAAAAACTATACTCCAAAAAATTTGAAAACCTAGAGGAAATGGACAAATTTCTTGAAGCACACTACCTACCTAAAACTAATACAAATTGAAGTCAAAAATATGAACAGGCCTACAATAAGAGAAGAGATTGAAAAAGTAGTTTAAAAAAAACTCCACCCCCCCCCCACCAAAAAAAAAAAAAAAAAAAGCTCTGGCCCAGATGGTTTCACTGGAGAATTCTACCAAACATGCAGAGAAGAGCTTGCACCAGTACTACTGAAACTATTTCAGAACATAGAAAAGGAAGGCATACTTCCAGATTCTATGAAGCCAGCATAACCCTGAAACAAAAACCAGGCAAAGACAATACAGAAAAAGAAAATTACAGATCAATATCTATCATGATTGTAGATGCAAAAATTCTAGCCAATAGAATTAAGCATCATATAAAAAAGAATAATACATCATGACCAAGTGGGATTCATACCAGGTATGCAAGGGTAGTTGAACATTAGAAAACCAATCCAATATAATCCACCACATAAACAAAACAAAAGAATCACATGATCATCTCAACTGATGAAGAAAAGGCATTCGACAAAGTCCAACACCCATTCCTGTTAAAAACTCTCAATAAAATAGGTATAGAAGGGAATTCCTCAACATAATAAAGAGCATACAAAACCAACAGCCAATATCATTCTTAATGGAGAGAGACTGAAAACATTCCCCTTGAGAACAGGAACAAGACAAGGATGCCCTTTATCGCCTTTATCATTATGCTAGAATTCCTAACTAGAGCAATAAGGCAAGAAAAAGAAATAAAGAACATCCAAATAGGTAATGAAGAAGTTAAAATATCCTTATTTGTGAATGATATGATACTATACATAGAAAACCCAAAGGACTCCACACCAAAACTACTGAAACTAATAGAAGGATTCAGCAGAATAGCAGGATACAAGATAAACATACAAAAATCAGTTAGATTTCTATACACCAATAAAGAGAATGATGAAAAGGAAATCAGGAAAACAATACCATTTATAATAGCCCTTAAAAATATAAAATACTTAGGAATAAATATAACCAGGGATGTAAAAGTCCTATGCAACGAAAACTACAAAACATTACTGCAAGAAACCAAAAGAGATCTGCATAAATTGAAAAACATAACACGCTAATGGATAGGTATAGATCCAACTTTGTGAAAATGTCAATTCTACCTAAAGCAATCTATAAATATAATGCAATCCTGATCCAAATACCGACAGCATTCTTTAACGAGATGGAAAAACTAATCATTAACTTTATATGGAAAGAGGCGAGGCTTCAGAGAAATAAAGCACTATTGAAGAAGAAAAATAAAGTAGGAGGACTCGCACTGCCTGACCTTAGAACCTTCTATACAGCTACAGTAGTCAAAACAGTCTGGTACTGGTACAACAACAGACATATTGACCAATGGAACAGAACTGAGAACCCAGATATAAATCTATCCACCTACAGTTACCTCATCTTTGACAAATGCCCAAAGTCCATTCAACGAGGAAAAGAAAACCTTTTTAACAAATGGTGCTGTCAATACTGGATGTCCATCTGCAAAAAAATGAAACAGGACCCATACCTCATGTCATACACAAAAACTAATTCAAAATGGATCAAAGACCTAATATAAAACCCAAAACTATAAAGATCATAGAAGAAAAAATAGGGTCAACACTAGAGACCCTAATACATGGTATAAACAGGATAGAAACCATAACCAACAACACACAAACTCCAGAAGATAAGCTAGATAACAGGAATCTTCTAAAAATTAAACACTTATGCTCATCAAAAGACTTCATCAAAAGAGTAAAAAGAGAATCTACAGACTGGGAAAAAATTTTGGCTACGACAAATTGGACAAAGGTCTAATCTCTAAAATCTATAGGAAAATCTAACACCTCTATAACAAAATGACAAATAATCCAATTGAAAATATGGGCAAAGGGTATTAACAGACACTTCAGCAAAGAAGACATGGAGATGGCTAACAGACACATGAGGAAATGCTCTTGATTACTATCCGTTAGAGAAATGCAAATCAAAATTACAATGGATACCATCTTACCCTGACATTACTGGCACGAATCAAAAAAACAGAAAATAACAAACACTAGAGAGGCTGTGAGAAGACTGGAACTCTTATGCACTGCTGGTGGGAATGCAAAATGGCACAACCATTTTGAAACACGATTTGGCGCTTCCTTGAAAAGATAGAAATAGAAATACCATATGATCGAGCAATCCCACTCCTAGGATATATTCTAGAGAAATAAGAGCTGTCACTCACATAGACGTATGCACCCCCATGTTCACTGCAGCATTATTCACAATAGCAAAAAGATGGAAACAACCTAAGTGCCCATCAACAGATGACTGGATAAACAAACTATGGTACATACACACAATGGAATACTACAGAATGATAAAGAACAATGATGAATCTGAAAAACATCTCACAATATGGATGAACCTGGAGGGCATTATGCTGGGTGAAACTAGTGAATCACAAAAAGATGAATATTGTATGAGACCACTATCATAAAAACTCATGAAAAGGTTTATACACAAAAAAAAGCAATCTTTGATGGCTATGAGGGAGAGGAGGGGTCAGGAGGGAAAAACACGAAATAGACAATAGATAAGTGGTAACTTTGGTGAAGGGTAAGACAGTACACCACACTGGAGAGGTCAGTACAACTTGACCAAGACAAGGTCATGGAAGCTTCATAGACACATCCAAACTCCCTGAGGGATAAAATTACTGAGCTGAGAGCTGGGGACCATGGTCTGGAGGGACGTCTAGCTCAATTAGCATAACATAGCTTGTAGAGGAAACGTTTTACATCCCACTTTGGTGAATAGCATCTGGGGTCTTAAAAGCTTGTGAGCAGCTGTCTAAGATACTCCACTGGTCCCACCCTATCAGGAGCAAGGGAGAATGAAGAAAACCAAAGATATAAGGGAAAGATTAGTCCAAAGGACTAATGGACCACAGCTTTCACCAGACTGAGTCCAGCAAAACTAGACGGTGCCTGGCTTCCACCACCTACTGCCTTGCCAGGGAACATAATACAGGGTCCCAGACAGAGCTGGAGGTAAAAGTAGAACAAAATTCTAACTCACAAAAAAAGACCAGACTTACTGGTCTGACGGAGACTGAAGGAATCCCAAGAGTATGGTCCCCTGGCACCCTTTTAGCTCAGTAATGAAGTCACTCCTGAGGTTCACCCTTCAGTAAAAGATTAGACAGGCCCATAAAACAAAACAAGACTAAATGGGTACACCAGCCCAGGGACAAGGACAACAGGGCAGGAGGGGACAGGAAAGCTGATAATGGGGAACCCAAGGTTGAGAAGGAGAGAGTGGTGACATGTCGTGGGGTTGGCAATCAATGTCACAAAATACTGTGTGTATTACTTGTTTAATGAGAAACTAATTTGCACTGTAAGCCTTCATCTAAAGCACAAAAAAAAAAAAAAAAAAAAATGCAGCACAAATTGCCTAAGATCACAAAGAAGTCAGTTTTTAAATCAGTACCAGAAAAAAAAGTGTCCAGACTCCCCATCCATGTTATTTTCACCACTTCATGTTCTTGATGGTAACATTAATCCCTATCATGTTCTGAATGTTGAGTGCTACACTAGGTGATTTACCTGTATTAACTAATTAAGTCAGAAAAATTTCTAAATATTTTTGCCGTGTAAAAATGAGGTTAAAAATGTTAAGCAACTTGCACAAAATCACACAACAAAGGAGTGGCAAAGTCTACATTCAAATCCATTGTGTCTAACTCCAAATCCTGTACATGTAGTTTCGAAGTTTAGTGAAACTTGAATGTTTCTTATTGTTCATCAAAACAACAGTTCCCAGGTGATGCCTATGCTGCCCAAGACATTGCAGAGAAAACATAAGGTGATCCAGAGCAACAAACAAGTAAACATTGGATATTCGGTGGTCAAAACTTGGTGCTACTCTTTATGTGTACTTTATTAAAATAGAGGCACAATTAATACAGATGTAGAAATGCCCAGTGAAAACCTTAATTGATAAATGCTCCCATCTTTACCTGGATTGGGATTGTCAACAATCATCTCTCTTATTTTATGTTGGTCCTGTATTTTATTAGAGTAAGCTTGTAATTTTTCCCCTTTCTGGTATATCATAAAGCATACATTTGCAAATTTTCATTTTTGTCTTTGTTCAATTGGTCTGCTACTTATATTGCAAATCAAATTTGTACATGTGCTCATAAAAGGGCAATATTGCAGAAATATTTTCCCATTGGCATTGTCACTTTTCAAGTTTTAGGTTTAGGCCAGTTTTCTTGTTTCCTGTATCCTCAAACACAGATCATTCATGTCATGTTCAGAGTCATTGTGCATAATTAAGTTTCTGTCCTGTTTTATTTTTCTTTAAGTGTAAATATACATTTCATTTATATAAAATGTCAAAGTAAAAATATGTACATGATCTTTAAAAATCTCTAGTATTTCAGATCTAAAAAGAGACTATCAAAGAAAAAGTGATCTGTAAACGAAAATATAAGAAAAAAAGCAGAATGACAATAATTCTATACTGACTGGGTTATCAGAGAAATAATATTTCTGATGTAATTATTATCATGTTGTTGTTGTTAGTTGCCATCCAGTTGGCTCCAACTCATGGCAACTTTATGTATAACAGAACAAAACACTGCCAGATCCTGTGCCATCCCCACAATCTTTGGTATGATTGAACACACTGTTGCAGCCACCGTGTTAATCCATCCCATGGAGGGTTTTTTGGAGGAAGGATTGGATCTAAAGAACTGAAGTTCACTCTGAAAAATTGTTTCATTTTGAAAGTGCAGGTGATAGCTCTATAATAATAATGATATAATCAGGGACGTATTTGAAAAAATGTAATATCTAGGCCCTAGAAGACAGACTTTATGACAATCTCTTTACCTTCCTAAATTACATTATAAAAACAGAAAACCAAATTTTAGAAGATTGATAATTACCTGAACAAAACCACACAGCCAGGAAAATGTAAAATACACTTGGAAAAGGATAAATAGGCAGTAAGGAAGAATGTCTTAGCATTCAGGAATGTTAGAAACAAGGCTGAAAAGTAGGCAAATTAGACCAGATGTGAGGAGTCACCAATATCAGATGTGGTGAGTCTCTCTATGAGCTAAGGAGCTCAAGCTTAGAGGCAATGAGAAAGCAAGGAAAATTCTGTGCAGGAGAAGTGATATAGGAAAAGCGGTCCTTTAAGAAGATGTTCCTGCTGGCACGTCTGAGACAGATCAGAGGTACGAGAAACCAGAAACAAGGAAATGAAGTATTAAGTGATTATAATTGCCTAGGAGTAAGTGGGGTCAAGGCCTGAATGAAGATGCTGGCAATGTAAGTGGGGAAAAAAAGGAACAATTTGGAAGACATTGTAGGGAAAGAATTTCTAAGACTGGTTGACTGATTTGACAGGAGAAGAGTTGGAGAGAAAGGAGAAATCAAAAATGCAAGACTGCATGCTGGGATAATAGTTGCACAATTTTCTCACCAGTATCTTCAATCCCTTCCTTTTCAAGAGCTTTCTCCTTTCTGCTTTTAAACTTGCCCATGCTTGAATTAGCAGAAATATTTGGAAAAGGTAAAAAACATTTATCCTCAAAACGTTTTTGAGGTAAACCATTTTTGAAATAAAAATCTGTTTGTCAGCCAAAACTCAATTTGTATTCAAACTGTGGTTTAAACACTCTGCCCAAATATGACAGATGTTCAAATCAATTGGTTCCCAAGCCTTATTTTTTTTCTCAGATTCAAAAAACAAAATCTTCTTAAATTATCTTCTGTCACATACATTTACCAAATCCTTGCAATGCATACAGACCTCTAGAAGGCTAACTGAAAAACAAACCCTTGGCCTACAGGAGCTAAAAAGAAACGTAATGTGGACACAGTTTTTTAAATGCTTTAAAAAAATACAAAAGAGTGTACACACACACACAAAAGAATTTACTCTTGTCTGCCTGCTTCAAATTTTTTGTAACTTCTTGGCCTAGTGTTTCAAATAAATTTTAGAATAATTTCTATAAAAAGATTTTATAGGAGAGGCGGGGCAAGATGGCGCTCTAGGTAGAAGCACCACGCCATCCCTCCACAGCAAAGATCCGAAAAACTAAGCCTAACAGAGAATCAACAATCCTGAAACCCTAGAACACCAAATGAAGAGATAAAGAACTCAGCCAAACACCAAATGGAGTGAGAATACTAAAAGAGAACGGAGAGCAAGGAGAGACTCAGGCAGAGATTCCTTACCAGCTAACGCAGCGCGGATCCACCATCTTGGATTCCTATCGGAGACCAGCGAAAGGGAGAGCAGCCTTGCAGAGCATCCAGTGGGAGACAGAACGACCGGCGATGTATGCCTCTGTACCTTCTGGCCAGGTTGTGCTGTGAAAACTGAGACCAACTCCCCCAGACCTCATAGCTGCATCGGTGGGATCCCTGGGAACTTTGCAGTTCTTTAACTTTTCTGATTTTTATTTGTTCATTCTTTCCTTTTCTTTCTCTTCCCCCTTCTGGTTTCCTCCATCCCATAGTCTCTCATCTGTACTTTCCAACGACAAGCTCCCCTAGCATTCTTTTATGTTTGTATGCTTTTTGCTCCTCCTACTCTCTCCTCTCTCCCATATCCAGCTTAGCTTCACACATAACCATCTTCCCGCTGCACCCTACCTACCTGCACCGTGCACTTGACATCACACCATGAAGCTGTGCAGGCACGCCCTATTGGAACCTGCCCAGAACTGACTACTGACCGTCCTGGTGGCTGCGGTGAGTGCCACAAGCAACCCGTCCCAGGGGCTCCTCCTCAGCTAGATCTGCCCAGCAGTATCACAAGGACGAAACAAAAAAAAAAAATCTACAATCAATAAACGAGAGAAATATCTACTGAATGCCCCGAAAACAGCAAACAATATCAAAACATTTACAAAAACAAGACAAGATGGCTCCAATAGGCGTCCAAATTAAAACAACAGATAACTCTCCTGTGGAAGAAAATGCACTAGAAGTACCTGATAGGGAACTCAAATCACTAATACTCGGAATTTTCCAAGAACTGAGGCAAAAAGCTGACAAACATGAGGAAAAAATAGACAAATTTATGGAAAATACAGACAAAAAATTGGAAGAATTCAGGAAGATGATGCAGGAACAAAATGCCAAAATAAATTCACAACTCGAAATTATACAAAAACAACAATTAGAAATCCAAAAGATAAACAACAAGATTTCAGAAATGGACGGTGTCATAGAAGGGCTGAGAAGTAGATTTGAAACCATGGAAGACAGGATCAGTGGAACTGAAGACAAACACTTGGATACAACTATGTTTCAGGAAAACTCAGAAAAAAGAACAAAGAAAAATGAAGAGACCCTGAGAGTTATGTGGGACACAATTAAAAGCAAAAACTTACGAGTGACTGGCATACCAGAACAGGGGGAGAAAACAGAAAACACAGAGAGGATCATTGAGGAACTGCTGACAGAAAACTTTCCCAATATCATGAAAGATGAAAAGCTGGCCATCCAAGAAGCTCAACGAACCCCATATGGAAGAGACCCAAAAGAAAATCACCAAGACATATCACACTCGCTAAAACTAAAGACAAACAAAGAATCCTGAGAGCAGCTCGTGAAAAACAAGAAGTCACATACAGAGAAGAAACAATAAGACTAAGCTCAGATTATTCAGCAGAAACCATGCAGGCAAGAAGGCAATGGGATGACATATATAAAATCTTGAAAGAAAAAAATGGTCAGCCAAGAATAATATATCCTGCAAAACTCTCATTCAGATTTGATGGTGAAATTAGGTCATTTCCAGATAAACAGAAACTAAAGGAATATGCAAAAGTCAAACCAAACTTACAAGAATTATTAAAGGGAGTTCTTGGATCTGAGGACAAACAGCTTCAGCCCTCAGGCAGGACCTAGGACCTAGGACGCAGGTTCATATGAACCAGATACCATTCTAGGAACTGAACTGCAGAGGACTTTCCAAAAACAAAAGAAATACAACAGGGAATCAGAGAAATCAATCAAAGGATGACAACAACATCAAAACAATGAAAGAGGGAACAAACGGCATAGGTATAGAACCTTCTAAAGGAGAGGAAGGCAAGGCGATACCAAGTAACGGTAGACTGCTTCAAAATTATAAAGATAAGGGTCATGGTAACCACAAAAAAAGTTAACAAACCAACTCATAAAAATAAAGATGAAAAACATAAAGTCTCAACAAAAACAAAACCTACAAAAACAAAAGAAATGAACACAAAATCCACAAACAAAAGTAACTCAGCACAAGAGAGTAAGAAGAACAAAGAAAACTTCAGCACCACAAAAAAAAAGCACTACACAATGACAGCAACAAACTTCCATCTATCAATAATTACACTGAACGTAAATGGACTCAATGCACCCATAAAGAGATGGAGAGTAGCAGAATGGATAAGAAAACAGGATCCATCAATTTGCTGTCTACAAGAGACACACCTTAGAAACAAAGATGTGAATTTATTAAAAATCAAAGGTTGGAAAAAAATATATCAAGCTAACAACTATCAAAAAAGAGAAGGAGTGGCAATTCTAATCTCAGATAAAATAGACTTTAAAACAAAATCTACCATAAAAGACAAAGAAGGACACTATATAATGATTAAGGGGATGATCCACCATGAAGACATAACCATAATAAATATCTATGCACCCAATGACAGGGCTCCAAAATACATAAAAAAAACTCTAACAGCACTGAAAAGAGAAATTGACAGTTCCACAATAATAGTAGGAGACTTCAACACACCACTCTCAGTAAAGGACAGAACAACTAAAAAGAAACTCAGCAAAGATACAGAAGACCTAAAGGACACAATCAGCCAACTGGACCTCATAGACATATATAGAACAATCCATCCAACCGCTGCAAAGTACACATTCTTTTCCAATGCACATGGAACGTTCTCCAGAATAGACCACATCTTAGGCCACAGAGCAATCCTCAACAAGATCCAAAATGCTGAGATAATTCACAGTATCTTCTCTGACCACAATGCCATCAAGGTAGAATTTAACACTAGAAAGAGCAAGGAAAAGAAATCAAACACATGGAAACTGAATAATAATCTGCTTACACATCAATGGGTAATAGAAGAAATCAGAGATAGAATCAAAAAATTCCTACAATCAAATGAAAATGAAAACACATCATACCAAAACCTTTGGGACACAGCAAAGGCAGTCCTCAGAGGACAATTTATAGCAATAGATGCACATATCAAAAAAGAAGAAAGGGACAAAATCAAAACATTAACTACAGAACTCAAACAAATAGAAAGAGAACAACAAAAAAAGCCTACAACCACCGGAAGAAAGGAAATAGTAAAGACCAGAGCAGAAATAAATGAAATAGAGAACAGGAAAACAATAGAAAGAATCAACAAAACCAAAAGTTGGTTCTTTGAAAGAATCAACAAAATCGACAAACCACTGGCCAGACTGACAAAAGAAAAACAGCAGAGGGCACAAATATCCCAAATAAGAAATGAAATGGGGGACATTACAACAGACCCAACTGAAATAAAAAGGATTATAACAGAATATTATGAAAAACTATATTCCAACAAATTTGAAAACCTAGAGGAAATGGATAAATTTCTAGAAACATACGGCCTACCCAAAATACAACAAAGTGATATTGAAAATCTGAACAGACCCATAACAAGAGAAGAGATTGAAAAGGTAATAAAAAAACTCCCAACCAAAAAAAGCCCTGGCCCAGATGGCTTCACTGGAGAATTCTACAAAACATTTACAGAAGAGCTTGTACCAGTTCTACTCAAGCTATTTCAGAGCATAGAAGAGGAAGCAACAATTCCAAATTCATTCTATGAAGCCAGCATAACGCTGATACCAAAACCAGGCAAAGACATCACAAAAAAAGAAAATTACAAACCAATATCTCTCATGAATATAGATGCAAAAATTCTGAACAAAATTCTAGCCAATAGAATTCAGTATCATATCAAAAAAATAATACACCACGACCAAGTAGGATTCATACCAGGTATGCAAGGATGGTTTAACATTAGAAAATCCATCAACGTAATCCACCACATAAATAAAAGGAAAGAAAAAAATCACATGATCATCTCAATTGATGCAGAAAAGGCATCTGACAAAGTCCAACACCCATTCCTGATAAAAGCTCTCAATAAAATAGGTATAGAAGGGAAATTTCTCAACATAATAAAGGGCATCTATGCAAAACCAACAGCCAACATCATTCTTAATGGAGAGAGGCTGAAAACATTCCCCTTGAAAACAGGAACAAGACAAGGATGCCCTTTATCACCACTCCTATTTAACATTGTGCTGGAAGTTCTAGCTAGAGCAGTAAGTCAAGAGAAAGAAATAAAGGGCATCCAAATTGGTAATGAAGAATTTAAACTCTCCCTGTTTGCAGATGATATGATACTATACATAGAAAACCCTAAAGACGCTACGAGAAATCTACTAGAACTAATAGAAAGATTCAGCAGAGTAGCAGGATACAAGATAAACATTCAAAAATCAGTTGTATTCCTATACACCAGTAAAGAGAACGATGAAAAGGAGATCAGGAAATCAATACCATTTTCAATAGCCCCTAAAAAGATAAAATACTTAGGAATAAATCTGACCAGGAATGTAAAAGACCTATACAAAGAAAACTACAAAACACTGCTGCATGAAATCCAAAGGGATCTACATAAATGGAAAAACATACCATGCTCATGGATAGGCAGACTCAACATTGTGAAAATGGCAATTCTACCTAAAGCAATCTACAAACACAGTGCAATCCCGATACAAATACCAACAACATTCTTCAAAGAGATGGAAAAACTAATTATTAACTTTATATGGAAAGGGAAGAAACCCCGAATAAGTAAAGCACTACTGAAGAAGAAGAATAAAGTTGGAGGACTCACACTACCTGACTTCAGAACCTACTATACAGCTACAGTAGTCAAAACAGCCTGGTACTGGTACAACGACAGATACATTGACCAATGGAACAGAATTGAGAACCCAGATGTAAATCCATCCACCTACGGTCACCCGATCTTTGACAAGGGCCCAAAGTCCATCAAATGGGGAAAAGACAGTCTTTTTAACAAATGGTGCGGGCAAAACTGGATATACATTTGCAAAAAAATGAAACAGGACCCATACCTCACTCTGTATACAAAAGCTACTTCAAAATGGATCAAAGACCTGAATATAAAGCCTCAAACTATAAAATTCATAGAAGAAAAAATAGGACCAACACTTCAGGCCTTAATACATGGCATTAACAGGATACAAACCATAAACGTCAACACAAAAAACCCAACAGATAAACTAGATAACTGGGATCTTCTAAAACTCAAACATCTATGCTCTTCAAAAGACTTCACCAAAAGAGTCAAAAGAGAACCTACAGACTGGGAAACAATTTTTGGACAGTACAAGTCAGACAAAGGTCTAATCTCCATAATCTACAAGAAAATCCAACACCTCTACAACAAAAAGACAAACAATCCTATCAAAAAATGGGCAAAGGAAATGGACAGACAGTTCACCAAGGAAGACATTCAAATGGCCAACAGACACATGAGAAAATGCTCGCGATCACTAGCCATTAGAGAAATGCAAATTAAAACCACAATGAGATACCATCTCACCCCGGCATTACTGGCATGAATCAAAAATACTGGAAATAACAAATGTTGGAGGGGCTGCGGGGAGATGGGAACTCTTATACACTGCTGGTGGGAATGCAAAATGATACAACCATTTTGGAAAATGATATGGCGTTTCCTCAGAAAGCTAGAAATAGACATACCATTAAATCCAGCAATCCCACTCCTAGGAATATATCCCAGAGAAATAAGAGTCATCACTCGAATAGACATATGCACATGGCAGCATTGTTCACAATAGCAAAATGATGCAAACAACCTCGATGTCCATCAACAGATGAATGGATACACAAACTATGGTACATACACACAATGGAGTACTATGCAACGAGAAAGAACAACAATGAATCTGTGAACCATCTCATAACATGGATGAAACTGGAGGACATTATGCTGAGTGAAATAAGTCAATCACAAAAGGACAAATATTGTATGAGACCTCTATTGTAAAAACCCATGAAAAAATTTACATGCAAAATGTAACAATCCTTGTTGGTTACCAGGGATGTGAGGGGAGGGGGAGGGAATAATAAATAGGTAATAGATAAGTGGTACCTTGGGTGAGAGGTGAGATAGTACACAGTACAGGGGAAACTAACACAACCTGCACAAGGAAAGGTCATGGAGGCCCTATAGACACATCCAAACCCCCCGAGGGACTGAGTTGTTGGACGGAGGGCTCTGGGGACCATGGTCTCGGGGAACATCTAGCTCAATTGGCATGACACTACTTATAAAGATAATGCTCTACATTCTACCTTGGTGAGTAGTGTCTGGGGTCTTAAAAGCCTATGAGCGGCCATCTAAGATACTCCACTGGTCTCATACCTTCCGGAGCAAGGGAGAATGAAGAGAACAGGATTCAACGAAAAGATTAGTCCAAAGGACTAATTGTCCACAGCTACCAAGGCCTCCACCGGACTGAGTCCAGTACAGCTAGATGGTGCCCGGCTACCACCACTGACTGCTCTGACCAGGATCACAACAGAGGGTTCTGGACAGAGCTGGAGAAGGATGTAGAGCATAATTCTAACTCCCCCCCCCAAAAAAAAAAGACCAGATTTACTGGCCTAAAGAATACTGGAGAAACCTCAAGAGTGTGGCCCCCAGACACCCTTTCAGCTCAGAGGTGAAGTTACCTTTGAGGCTCGATGTTAAGCCTGAGAATGGACAGCCCAGTAAAACTAAATGGGACTAACGAGGTACAGGAGTCCGGTGACAAGGGCCACAAGGCAGAGGGGGAGTAGGAAACTGATGATAAGGAACACAAATTGAATAAGGACACTGTCGATGTATTGTGAGATTGTTGACCACTGCTATAGGGCAACATTTGTAGTAACTATTAAATGGGAGGCTGTTTTGTCCTGTAAGCCTTCATCTTGGGCGAGAATGGCAGCACAATTGGTAGAGCATAGTCAATATCACTTAAATTTGTAAGTAAAAAGTTT
This sequence comes from Dugong dugon, assembly GCA_030035585.1. Classification (NCBI taxonomy): domain Eukaryota; kingdom Metazoa; phylum Chordata; class Mammalia; order Sirenia; family Dugongidae; genus Dugong; species Dugong dugon. Next base: position 53,488,138 of record CM057465.1, read on the forward strand.
TGAAATGGTGTTAAAATAAAATAAAAAAAAAAAACCAAATGAGACTAAAGAGGTACAGTAGTCCAGTGACAAGGTCCAGAAGACAGAAGGGGACAAGGAATTCCCCTGGTGATAGGGAACACAAGGTGGAGTAACGATATTCTTGATGTGCTGTGAGATTGTTAACCATTGTCATAGGGCAACATGTGTAGTAACTGTTAAATGAAAAACTATTCTGTTCTGTAAGCCTTCATCGTAAGGGAGAATAACAGCACAGTTGGAAGAGCGTAGTCAGTGTCACTGAACTGTGAATGTAGAAATTTTTGAAATGGTGTATCTTTGGCCATCTGTAATTTTCATCAAAAAAAAAAAAAAAAAAAGGTTGAGAATTTAGAGGCTTAATACGTTGTGGGGTTGTTAACCAATGTCGTAGAACAACATGTGTACTACTATTTCATGAGAAAATATTTGCTGTGTAAGCTTTCACCTGAATTACAATAAAATATAAAAAAATAATAATAATAAATAATAATAATTTTTTTTAAAAAAAGATTTTTTAGGAATCTTTATCAAATCCTATAAATTACATGGGAAAGCTTGACACCTATGTAATATTATATTCTAATTAAATTATTTTAAATGTCTCTTCATTTGTTCACATCATCTCTAATATGCTAGAGTCTGTTAAAAGTAATTCTGTATAAGTAAAATGAATCTGAGGCTGTTTCTATATATTATCATGAACAATAAATACTTATTGACTATTTCTTATGTAGAGATAATGGCTAAATACCCTGAATACAAAAGAAGTTGAGACATGAAACTGAACCCAGTGGGAAAGAAGTAAGTACAAACAAATATGCAGGTCAATGAGAGAGAAAAGACAGCATCATAAATATGATTTTCCTATTTGCCAGCAAGTGTTTATGAATAAATTACTTTATGTCCTTGATTTTATTAACAGCACAGAGAATTCCTTCATGTGCCAAATGTTTGTGAGACCATTTAATTAAATTTTCATTTACTGTATGTCTATATCCCCACTTGCATAAGTCCTCAAGGATTTATTCATGACTCTATTCATAGCAACAAGAACATTGCTTAGCACATATTGAGTGCTCAATAAATTTTTATTAAATGAATGAGTGAGTGCAATGCATCCAGAGGCATAAGGTATGGTTTTGCCACAGAGAATTTAAAATCTATGCCGAAAGAAGGATGAAGGACGCCGTTTGTTTAGCATTTACCACATGTCAGTTTTCATATATTGACATTTACTGCTTGCAAGGACCTCATGAGATAGCTAGTATTCTAATAATCTGTGAGCAGTACTATCTGCTTTGGTGTGTGTGTGTGGTAATTATATGTGAAAAAAAATTGCCATTTCAACATTCTTCACAGGTACAATTCAGTGACATTATGCTCACCATGTTCAACCATAAACTTATCCATTTCTAAATTTTCCCATCCCCCTTAACAAAAGCTCAGTGTCTCCTAAGCATCGAACCCTCCTTTCTCCCTCTCTTCTACCCAATGCTGGTAACCAACCACTAATAAACTTTGGTCTTTATACATTTCCCTATTCTAGGTATTAGACATGAGTGGGATCATATACCTGTCCTTTTGTGACTGATTTACTTCATTCAGCATGTTTTCAAGGTTCTTCCATGTTGTAGCATGTGTCAGGACTTCATTTCTCTTTATAGCTGAGTAATATTACATTGTATGTGTGTTCCATAGTTTGTTTATCCATTCATCTATTGATAGACATTTAGGCTGTTTCTACCTTTTGGTTATCGTGCATAGCGCTGCAGTAAACGCTGGAGTACAAGTATCTGTGTTCCTGCTTTCAATTCTTTTGGGGGTATTCCTAGGAGTGGAATTGCTGGATAATATGGTAATTCTGTTTAACTTTTTGAGAAACCTCCAAACTGTTTTCCACAGTGGCTGTACCACTGTACAATCCTACCAACAATGGATAAGGGACTATCTGCTTTCTAAGATGAGGAAACTGAGGCCTATGGAGGATATGGAACTTTCCCAGAATCATAGTTTTTAAGTGGCAAAGCCAGTGTTTAAATTCAGAGTTTATACTTTTTAGTTTGCCACACTGCCTCTCTATGTGTGAAACACAAATGATAAAATACAACATATAACTAAATTAAAAATGTCTGGGGGTGACTATAAATAATCTGGAAATTGGATAGTCAGAATACGTTCGTGGGGGACTGGGGATTGAGTTCCTTAAATCTAGAAGCAGAGGAGTGGAGAGAAGGTAATTTCTGGAAGAGCAATTTCAGAACTCTTATCAGGACTTTTAAAAGTCAATGAATGTTTAAAATATGATACGAGTTGTTTGGCACTATAAATACTTATTTAGCATTGACATAACATTGGCATGTGAACAATAAGGTTTATACGGTCTTGATTTTTTCCTCGTAAGACTGTAGTGAAAAATAATTGAGTGGGAAATTTTCAAAATATTCACACAAAACATTACTAATCTAAATGATAATACTCAATATCTGAGTATGTATTATGCCTAATGATAACTGCACAGAAAAGTATGAAGAGTCCGTAACATGTTCTGATTTCTGCAAAGAGCTAACATGGTAATTTCACCCCTAATGAGAAGGGGGACGTCAATTTTTCAGTGCAAAATTGGCAGTGACCTTGGTAATGCTTTGAAATGACTGGACTTTATAGGTTCAGATAAATTGAAGACAAGATATCTTATTAGTTAAGCATTGCTTTTTCCAAAGCAATGCTTACTGGCATTACGAGGATTTGAGAAACCCATTCTGACTGTTAATGAAAACTTAATGGAGCTGACATAAGTAAGATGATCTTAAGCCTGCCTCACTCTCTAAATTACTTTTTTGTTGTTGCCTTCTGGAAAGTCACTGGGTCATTGAACACTGATGTCATGCCAGAGTGTGGATTACTGAAGAAAAACTGGTGAACAATATTGAGAAGGTGAAGGAGGTCCAGAATATGGTCAGGCAGATCTTAAAACTCGTTGCCATTGAGTCTATTCCAACTCATGGCAACCCTACATGTTACAGAGTAGAACTGCTCCATGGAGTTTCCTTGGCTGTGATCTTTATAGAAACAGACTGTCAGGCCTTTCTTCCATGGAGCTGCTGGGTGGATTCAGTTCACAGTCAAGTATAAACCATTTGCACCACCGAGGGACAGTCATATAAAAAATGAAGAAGTAAGAACCAGAACATCAGAAATCAGTAACTTAGGAAATCAGTAAGTTAGAAGGAATCAAGGCAGATCTGATTTTGCTTTCCAACTCTGTCATTTAATAGCTTTGTTAACTAGGCAAATTTACTTAATTTCTCTGAGCTTCAGTTCCTTCATCATAAAGCTAGGTTATAAAAACAGTATTTAAAGCAAATGGTTATTGTGAGGATTAAATGATAAAATTCATGCAAAACACTTAGCAATGTGCTTGACACACATAACTGCTCACAAAATGATAGCTTTCTGTCATCAATATCATCATTATCATTACTGACATCAATAGGAATAAGAGAAATATATAGAAATTAAGATACGAGAAAGAAAAAGGAGAAATAACAATGTCTAGGGCCTCAAGACAGGCAAGACTCAGAATTCTTTTATGGCAGGCCCTAGACACCCATAACATTGGAAAGAAGTTTAGTGATCATCTACTCTAATGCCTTTGTTTTACAAATGTGAAATCCCAAACTAAGAATACACCTACTTTTGAAAACAGTTCGGCAGGTTATTTTGTGTGTGTGTGTGTGTATATATACAGAAAAACATAGACTTCCTATATGACCCAGCAACTTCATTTTTAAGTATTTGCCTAAGAGAAATGAAAACGTACGTCCACACAAAGACTTGCACACAATTGTTCGTAGCAGCTGTAGTCATAACAGCCCAAAACTGTTGAACAAAAACCAAATGCCCATTAACAAGAGAATGGATAAACAAATTTTATACAATGCAACACATTCAGTAATAAAAAGGAATGAACTACTGGTACACACAACAAAATAGACGAATCTCAAAAGCCTTATGCTAGCGGAATGCCAGCACATAAGAGTATGCACTGTCTGATTCCATTTATGTAAAATTCTAGAAAAGGCTAACTAACCTATAGAAAGCAAAAGTATATTAGTAGTTGCCTAGGAGTCAGGGAGGAAGGAATTAACTGTGAGGGGGCACAAGGGAACTTTTGGGGGTGATGGAAATGTTTTATATCTTGATTGTGCTAGTGATTACACAAATGTATAAATTTGCCAAAATTCACTGAAACTGTACACTTAAAATTGGTGCATTTTATTGTAAATAAGTTATACCTCAATAAAGTTAATTAAAATAAAAAGAGAGAGACACGGCTTGATGGCTTATCCCTTTTAGGGACACAGCTAGGACTCAAAGCCATATAGATCTTCTACCCTGTTAGTTAGTGCTCATAAAGTTGAGCTTTGCTCAGTTCATTAGTCCAGCATTCTGATGTGCTTGCTCTTACTCTGAGAGATAGCTTGGTGAAATAGCATAACTCTTGGCTTTGGTGTCACGAAGTTCTGATTTTGTTTCATGACTTCCCCTCTTATTAGCTGTGTGGTCTTGGGCAGATTGTTAGACCTCTCTGAGCTACCTTTTACTCATCTCTCAAACGGGGATAATAAGACTATGATAAGATAGCTATAAAGATAGAAAAATATGATGTAAAAAGCAACCAAAAAAAAAGGTCAGCACTCAGTAAATTGACTTATCGTTGGCTCAAAAAATAGTATGGTTGCTATTAATTCAATTCTTCTAAAGAATATGCCAGACCTGCAGCTATGCCAAAGAACTCTTATCTGGGAAGGTTGTGAGAAAATGCCTCTAGACTGTATTCATTCATTCAACAAACATTATTGAGTGCCCCTGATGTGCTAGGCACTGTTCTTAGAATTCAACAGAGAACAAAATAGTTAAAGGCTCTGTCCTCAGGCTGTTACATGTTAGTAGGGAGGGACAGCCAATCCATAAACCAATACATGTATGATATGTCAGGTGGCAACCATGCCTAGAAGAAAAAAAAAAAAAAAAAACACAGCAAGGAGGAAAGAGAATGATTAGGGATGCTAGGAAAATGCTATATTACACGGTGCTTAGGAGCAGCTATTCTACTAAGGTAACATTTGGACAGAAATCTGAAGAAAGGTAGAGAAGTAGTTATACAGAAATAGCTGTAGAGAAAGTATACCAGATAGAGAGAAGTGTGGGGAAAAGGTCTGATGTAGAAACCTACTTGGCACGTTTGGGATCAGTGAGGCCTAGGGAGCTGTACATGTTGTTTTCCTGATTTAGGGCAGCACCAGTAATTTGCATATTACCTTATGTCCTGCACAGCTTACCAACTGTTTCCGAACATTGAACTCTGTTGTTAGGTGTTGTCGAGTCAGTTCTGACATAGTAACCCTATGTACAACAGAATGAAACACTGCCCGGTCCTGCACCATCCTCACAATGGTTGCTATGTTTCAGTCCATTGTTGCAGCCACTGTGTCAATCCACTTCATGGAAGATCTTCCTCTTTTTCACTGACCCTCTACTTTACCATGCATGATGTCCTTCTCCAAGAACTGGTCCATCCTGATAACATGTCCAGCATATGTGAGACAAAGTTTTGCCATCGTTGCTTCCAAGGAGCACTCTAGCTGTACTTCTTCCAACAAAGACTTGTTCATTCTTCTGGCAGTCCATGGTATATTCAATATTCTTTGTCAACTCCATAATTCAAATGCATCAATTCTTCTTCAGTCTTCCTTATTCATTGTCCAACTTCCGCACTCACATGAGGAGATTGAAAATACCAGAGAGGACTAAGATGCCTCTCTGTTACCTGTAGCTGAATTTTCCAAATAGACACAAATCTTCATATCAAATTCCTATAGTTATTCTTACGCTCAGCCAATGATTTTGGTGCTATGGGGAGGTAGTTATTTGTCTAAGTATACTCTTTCAACAGTAAACTTTCATTATAATGAAAATAGGCATATACTGGTCCAAATCCACTGCCTCTTTTCCTGAGAGAGATATAGTGAGGAGGAGCAACTGAATGCTTAGCTGCCATTTTTCATCAGTACGGGAAATTTTGTTTTCCATTTCCATCTTGTACTTGAGAGCAGGGGCGAAGGTCTACCACTTATCCTCATTCTGATTTTCTCCTGTGCCTTAAAGATGAAAACAGAATACCCGAAAGTATGCTGCAAAACAGTGCTAACATTATATCTTAGGCATTATTGCTAATCTAGGTCTTCAGAGTGAAGTGCAGTGAAACGGGAGCCCCAGCACCAGCACTAAGAGAACAGAAAGTGGGTGTCAGTACTGAGGTCACCCCTGGAACTTGGCCTCCTTCAACAAGTGACACTAACCCCCAAACACAGTCCTGATGGCAACTAGTGCTTTCTCTCACACAGGCTATTCCTAACCATCCAAGGTTATTCTCTAGCAGAAATCTACAGAGAAGGACAAAGACTAGAAGTGCTTCCTTTTCTTCTGGCTCCAGCAGAATCCACTTGAACACTATATTACTCTGGCTACACCCTGAGATACAGTAGAATGCAACGTCAAGAAGCCTGAAGGGTCATTCCTGAGGAACACTAGTGTAAAGCCAGCCGTGTAATGAATACCCAATGCGGTTAGGAGGTGAATGCAGGGTGTATGGACAGAATGCAAAAATCATAAAAACAGATGTTGGAGTCATGATAAATCTGTGAGTAGAGTCAAGATCAAGCAGCAAAAAATGAAGACATGGTGGGAATTCAAGAGGGCAGTCCTCCTTAGTTCTCAGGAAAGAATATTTTGATGGAGATCTTTTTAAAAGGCTAAGAAAGTTCCATCTTGATGTTATTGCTATGCTCCTCAAAGTAGCTCTTTATAGTGTATCTCATTCATTTTGGGCAATCTGCACCTAGACTCTGCTTTCATTTGTAGAGACAGGGAAAGTTAGTTGTGTTAGTAAATATCCTAAGAAAAAAGTATTGAGAAGAAATGCAGTGAGCTACCCCGTATTTTACTGTGGGAAGACCTTGAGTGTTTAGTCATTCAGCCCACTAGTGTGGACTACACATTAAATAAACCAGTTGTGGTTTATTTGGTTATTGCTGAACCACAAAAGCACTGCGTTGAAATCTAAATTTAGTTTTAGACATACATGGGGATGTGACACTGCTTAGTTTCCTGAAGTTCATAGAATGTCGCCTGTATCTGTCTGACACACGGGCCAACCAGTGACCACTATTCCTCTCACTTCTGTAGAAACTGCTGTGGAATCTACATTGATTAGTATATGAAGTTATCAAAAAGAAAGAAAGAAAATTTCGAGGAAGTACAAATGTTATAAAGTATTACCTAACTTCAATGATATTGCTTCTATGAGAAATACAAAATATAGCAAATTCTGCATTTTAAAACTGACTCAAAATTGGAAATGTATGTTCATAACAATATTGATGTATAGCAATCGATACTGACTGTGCATTTTACATTTTTATAAGTCCTCCATTTGCCAATTACCAAAAATAGGCCATACTGGCCAGTACTTTACAGTTTCAAAGTGTTGTTGGAGACATTCACTCATTTAATCCTAAGAAAAAAACCTTAAAAGGCAAACATTACCACCCAGCCACTGCCCTGAGGAAACAAAGACTGTCTGACATAGGAAACTAGTTTCCCAAATTTCTACAGGCAGGAAATGGCAGCACAGAGATTCACACCAAAGCCCTCTGATTCCAAAATCCTTTTCATCTTCCGCTTTCTACCTTCTCAGTAAAACCTCAAAATATAATTTGATTCAAGTAAAACTGATATGTGAAGATTCTCCCTATATGCAAGGCATATTTCACGGTCATACATACTAAATACAATTGTTTTATTTATGTATATGAGAGCAAGAGAGACAGGAGACAGGCAGAGAGACAAGGGGCCCATAGGAGAGAAGTTACTCATTTAGTCCCTCAGACCTTTCTCTGAACTTTTCCTTTTTAACCATTTTTTGTATTGCCCTTGACTCATGGTAACCACATACACGATGGAACAAAATGCTGTCAGTCCTGCGCCATCCCCATGATTGGTTGTGATTGGGCCATTGTGATTCATAGGGTTTTCACTGACTGATTTTCAGAAGTAGCTTATCAGGCCTTTCTATTTCTGTCATAGTCTGGAAGCTCCACTGAAATCTGTTCAACGTCATAGCAACATGCGAGTCTTCACTGACAGATGAGTAATGGCTGTGCATGAGGTGCATTGGCCAGGAGTAGAACCCAGTTCTCCTGTACGGAAGGTGAGAATTCTACCACTAAACCACCGACACCTCTTTGCTCTTCGAGCTCTCCATTTCCCTCACCAAACTCCAAAGCTAGTTAGGCTTTGCTGAAATCCATAAAGTCAGAGCTCTCGATACAAAAAGAGTTTTTGCTGATAACCGTGCTAATACATTAGTTTCTGGGGTAAACTAAATAGTGGATTGTAAGACTAGTTTACTCAAGCAATGATAACTATGCAGTCCTAGCTAACTATGCAGATTTAATATTTTTATTAATTTTGAATATATTTTTTTAAGGTACATTTATATGCATGGGCAAGGTGTCATAGGATCCTGTGGTTACATATGTAGTAACTAAATAAAAGAGAATGCCATATAGTACAAATATGGCAAGGAGGTTTCAGTTACAAGCTCACTCTAACCAACTGGTAGTTGCCACTTGGAATGCTATGTTGCAAAGTATACAGGCCCAAAGGAGTGGAGTAGAGAGATTGATTAACATTGCCTACCATGGCTTCAGGAATCAGGAGTGACACTTACTTGCCATCCTAAAGTTATTATATCTTGCTAGACTGAGGAATAAAATATTAAACTGTCTTTCATTAAAAAGCAAATTTATAATTTACGTGTCAGTCTATAAAGAGAATCACATTTTTATTTCTAACTCCCTGAGTGGGACTTTTGAATGGACTCCGAATGATGGTTTTAATCAATGGCACGTTGGGTAATTTGAGATTCTGAGACTGAGCCCAGTCAGGCATCTGGCTGGGTATGTTTCAGGATATGAAGCAGTAAAGCAAAGAGGACGAGAAGGAGTAAAAAAAAAAAAGGGAAAAAGATGCTTCAGGACAGACCAGCGTATCTAGAAGTGTACTAAATATTGCCAACATCTGACATGGTTGCTTACTGCCACATCAAAGTTCAACACATCCAAGTTCAACACATCACTCCCCCGCTCCCAGCTCCACCGCTACCATCTGTCCCTGGGGTCTCTTTCCAATTAAGTTATGACCCTGTTTGAATGTACAGGGGGGCCCAGCATGAAGTCCATACATAAATACTGAAATGCAAAACAGTTTAATTAAATGAAAATTGAATATACCTCTCTTATGTTTTCCTAATGTCATTTCCTTGTTGCTGTTGCTACCGTTAACTGCCATCAAATTGGCCCCCAACTGATGGCGACCCCATGCACAACAGAACAAAACACTATCCAGTCCTGCACCATCCCCATGATGGTTTGCAGATGGAACTGTGGTGACCTATAGGGTTTTCATTGGTCTGAAAGTTCTGTTGAAACCTGTTCGGCATCATAGCAACATACAAGCCACCACTGAAGATGAATGGTGGTTGTGCTTGCCGTGCATTGGCTGGAAATTGAACCTGGGTCTCCCTCATGGAAGGTGGGAATTCTACCACTGAAAGACCAATGCCTCATAACACCATTTCATTAGGTCTGTCAATGTTGGTTTACCTTTCTGAAGCGGCCTACACTTGCACAGCTAACCTTTAGACTTCGTGTTGGTTCTGACAAAGAGTTTGCAGTATTCTAACATCTAGAAGAAAAACAATGTAAACGAAAAGCTGAATGAATTTCCAAGCCCTCTCCTCCCTTTTGATTACCAAGAAACTATAAGAGCATATGTTTCCTCCTTATTTGACATACATGAATAAAGTGATTTCCTTTTAGGAGTTGATGGGAGGTGATGAAATCATTGAGTTGTACCTGAATTAAGTCTCAAATGTGCTACCTTGGCAAGTAAAGTACAATTTCAGAACTTAATTCTCTTTTGATCATTTTGGCTTTCAGGATATTTGGTGCTGTAGGTAGTTACAGGAATATTCAGTGGGCAGATGTAATTGTTTCTATTTGTAAAGTTTCTGGAGGAAAGGAAAGCCAACCAAGGCTCCCCACTGTGGATTGTGGATTGAAACGTATTTAGTCAATGAATATGCAAGCCACAGAAAACACTGTGGAGAGAGGACAGCATGTATTTCTTGGACAGGAAGTCACTGGGCCATGAAATGCAAGGAGTTAAGAGGAAAATTTCCTCGCTGCAGTCTCCTTCAATTAAACCCCCAGGCAAATGCTCTTATTAATCACTTACTACTTCAGGCATGACTTTCTAGCCCATTGTTTGGTTTTTATAATCATATTCCTATTTTCATCATATAAGCACCTTTTGGGTACTGTAATTCGAAAGTGTGTTGGAAAGACAGATAAATAAAACCAAGCCCTGCCTTCAAAAAGAGATCACATTTCTGTGGTTACAGAAATAATGCCATTTAGTTAACTCTCTGCCCACAGTCCCCCTCCTCAGAGTGGCCTTCCATTACTCTGTTATCTAAAGCAGCAATTCCCTGACATTTTTTATTCCCTTCATCTGCATTAGTTTTCTTTATTGCTCCTGTAACTTCCTGGAACCATGTTACATATTGATGTATTTGTTTATTGAAAGTCTCTCCCAGTAGAATATAAACTCTATGAAGGCAAAGATTTTATCTGTTTTGTTCACTCCTGAACCCTTAGAGCTAAAAGTGGTTCCTTGTATGTACAAAGCTCTCAATGAATATTTGCTAGGTGGATGGAAGAATAGATGTGTGAGCGGCAGGCAGTATTACATACTGGTTAGTGCTTGGGTTTTGAAGTCAGATGTCTGGGTTTGAATTGTGTCTACAACAGATTACCCTGGGTGAATTATTAACTTACCTAAAGCCTTGGTTTTCTCATCTGTTATATGGAGCTAAAAATAGTACTTGGCTTATAAATCAGTTGTGTCTGATACATAACTAGCATTATATAAATATCAGCTATTGTTATTACATAGAGGTGTGTACACAACACAAAGGAAGCACAAAGGTGGGGAATGCTCCAGCTGTGTCTTAAGGAGAGAGAAGGGTACACCTGCAGAGGAGACAGAAATGATGTAAACAGGTACAGAGACATGAAACAATTTGATGCTTTTCAAGGATGGTTGAATGCAGAACAGGGGGCAGAAATAAGGAGTGCCAAATCATCCAAGCTGTCCAAGAGCAATATAAAAATCATGAGAGTATCCGAATGACTCATAACATACTTTCATCAATTACATAAAGAGAATTCTATTGCCTATCTTCAATAAGACTCAGTGATATTTAACACATTAGGGAGGTCTAGCAGTCTTTTCTATAGCTGAACATCACACCTGTTTTTAAGACTTAAAGCAATGAAGTGATGCAGCGTGGTAAAAGAGAAATAATTTAGGCCCGTCCTGCTGGCCACAAGGCTCTTTAAACTTGCTTGACACACTCATCCCATGCACCACACATCTGAATGATGTGAGTTAAAAAGAATCTTGGCAGTTGAGAGAGTTGTCCAGAACTCCCTCTTGCCCACTTTTGACCTACTTGCCCCCGGGCCTGTCTTCAGCCAGTTCTGAGTTCTACCTCTATAACTCAGTTTCAATCCCAGCCTCTTGCTTCTCTAACCTTGAAGTCTCTATAAGCCACCACTGCGGTTTGGGCCTCTTCTCTTTTAAGGGGACCTTGACTTAGTCCTTTGGCTTACAGCATCCTTTACTACCTGGGTTGGGCAGAAGCCTCTTACTGGATACTCAGGGCTCAGCCCCCAGGCCCTATCTCCATCTGTGCAGTCAACACTCAAACTCTAGCCCCAACCGTAGTTCTTCAACAGCCCTGGAATGAAGAATGTAGAGTCAGGAGTCATGTGATTCAATTCCAGTTACGCCTCTTATAATTGTACTCCAATATTTATGTGGGTTTTCCTTGGTTAAGAACTACCAAACAGGCAACTCAAAGAGAACAAGACTGTAATCTCCCCCTCCCCACTCCTTGGCAGACGCTGAGGCCCGAAGAAGGAACCCTATTTGCCTGTGCTTTAAAGAAGTCCAACTAGGCAGGCAGAATACAGTACCCAGAGGAACTGCAGTAGCAAGCAGGTGAAGAATTACATAGCAGTTGCTATCAGGGGATTTGAACAGAGAGTCAGAGGATCCTGGCAGGTTGGGGTAATCTAGGGTAAAGGTGAAATCTAGGAAAGGGTCTTTCTCAGATAATGAGGCAGGTTGTAGAAAGAGAGAAACGGATCAGTATGTAGCAGAGCTCCATTGTCCTGGTAACAAGGAAAGGTCTAGTGTTTTCCTTGTGGGTTTAGAAGGAACATTATAAGGCCTCAGTTTCAGGAACCGTGTTACTGAAGGAAGAACTCAGGAACAGGGGACAATGTTGAAGCCTGTTTGCAGGATTGGAACATATAGGTGCTATACTTTATTCCCCAGGTCACCTGCTCCACCTCTTGGCTATGGTTTCTAACCCCTCTGTCTCAATTTCCTCATCTATAAGATGGACTCAAAATATTTTAGCCTACTGAGTTATGTGAGATTTAAACAATTTTCAGGTAAAAGGCTTATAACAGTACTGCATATATACTAAACATTTAATAAATGTTCATTCATTATTAGTTTATAAGTGAAAATAATACTTAATTAGCCATTATTTTTTGCCTGTCACTCTTCCAAGGGCTTTACAGGAATTACTTCATTAAATCCTTAAACAACCCTATTAGGTCTAAACTATTATCTCTGCATTTTTGTAGATAAGAAAACTGAAGCACAGTGAGCTAAACAACTTGCCCTAGGTCACACAGTAACAAAAGGCAAGCTGGGATGTAAATCCAGGCAACCTAATTTCCTAGTCTAAGCTCTAGTCACTCTGCTTACTCTGTTGCCTCCTCAAATTGGGGGCATAGCATCGCCTTCTGAGAGTTAATCTATAAAATCAGCACAGAGTTAGGCAAAATCTCTCCAAGGAGGCAGAATGGCCATCTAGCCAGCGTAGGCCTTTCCCATAAACTCATTAGAGTTATTAATGTGACAATCTAAAAGAGGAATTGTTCCAACCATGGAACACAGAGAAATGTAGATCCCAAAGGCAAGACTAATACTGTGTGTCCAACCTTAACCGGGGGAGAGGGGTCCTTGGTCAGCAGATGGAAATATTAGAGCAAGCTAGCTATCCCTAAAATAGAGAAAAAGGGTCCCCAGCTATCTTAGTTGAGGTGTATTTCCTAAGATCAACCAATTCTGTTCTGATTTTCTGTTCACTGAGCAAAGGTCTGTTACGTTTGCCTATAGCAAGAAAAATGTGCTGCTCTAGGGATTCAAGCATTTGAGTAAATTAATGAAGTATGATTCTGGTTTAAATCCCAGTCACTTCTGTGTTCATTTAATGTGATATGTCCTTCAAAGTCTACTCTGCTCTCAAATGACACAAAATCAGGTCTTCAAAGTGGAAGAACAGACATATACAGCAATACAAAGAATCCACCAAAGTAAATGCTCACAAAGGCTCTCGCAACCAGCCAATCAGCCTTCTCTGATGAAACGCCTTTGCCCCCATCAGCCATCTTTGTAACTTTAATATGGGAAGAGCAGGGCCCAGACAGCTGCAATGAGTGAGACTAAAAAAAAACACTTCCCATCAAGTCGACTCTGACTCATGGCGACCCCATGTCTGTCAAAGTAGAGCTATGCTCCATAGGGTTTTCAATGACTGATTTTTTTGGACGTAGATCACCAGTCCTTTCTTTTGATGCACTTCTGGGTGGACTCTAAACTTTCAATTAGCAGGTGTTTGCATCACCCAGGGACTCCTAAGGCATTAGACTAGGGCATTTTAACTCCTAAAAATGGCCCTTTCTAAGATAAGGGTTGGTGAGACTGAGCCTACACATGGGTATGTGTAAGTTCATAAGTTAGCTGTGGGGAGAGTAGAGAGAAAGAAATTGGTAACAGGGCAGGAACTGGTGCCTACTAACCGGGTATTATATATTTATAAAGTCAATTTCCTTTGAACCCTCAATTTCCTCATGTAAAGAATTGTAAATTAACTAACTACTTCACTCAGCTACAGGACCTTTATAAAGATAAAAATGCCTGTGAGATTTCTTTGTAAACTGTACGTAACTACACAAACATAAAGATTGCTAGCATGGATCTTGAGTACAGTGATGGGCACTGCACTTGCTACATGCCAGGTACTGTTTCAAGTACATTTTGTATATTAACTCATTTCATGCTCACAAGAGTTGTTAGTTGCCTTTGAGTTGGTTCCCACTCACGGCAAACTTATGTATAAAACAGAATGAAATGTTGCCCAGCCCTGCACCATCCATGATCGTTGGAATGTTTGAATCCATTGTTTTGGCCGTTGTGTCAATCCATCTTGTTCAGGATTTCCCTCATCTTCACTGGCCCTCCACTTTACCAGACATGATGTTCATCTCCAGCAATCTGTCCCTCCTGATGATATGTCCAAAGTAAACAAATCTAAGTCTTGGACAATATGCTGTGATTAAGAGGGCTTTATTGACTAACGTTTGAAAGTAGATTGCCAAGGCTTTCTTCCTAGTCGGTCTTAGTCTGGAAGTTCTGCTGAAACCTGTCCACCATGGGTGACCCTGCTGGTATTTGAAGTACCAGTGGCATAGCTTCCAGCATCATAGCAACATGCAAGCCACCACAGTAGGACAAACTGACAGACGGGTGGTGGATGCTCACAATAAGAAACCATCCAGAAACCCCCTGCAGGACCAAGATACTCTTTTCCCAGCTGACATAGAAATGTTAGTAGCTGACTATACGGAACTGAGTTGCTGTCAAAAAATTATTTCTGTCCAGAGGGAGCTGCTGCACCCAAGGCTATGACCCCTCACTATGTATACCTGCATCTAATGGCTAGTTGCTTTGGATAGAAAGGGACAAAGTGCTCAGGCCTCTTGGCTTGATGAAACAGCTCTAAAGGGCCATCTAGCTCCAGAGAGCTCCCTATGGGATGGGCTGAGGTCTCTTTTGCAATTACGTCACAGGCCAATTTCTCCCTCTGCCCCATCCTGCTCTTCTCACTCCCTTACAGTGCTGATCGCAAGAGCCCCTTCACAACCCCAGTGAACTGTCCACATGCAAATATTTGTCTCAGAATCTGTTTCTGGAGTGCCTGACTTAACACAAACACTATGAAGTAGTATCATTATCATCCCCATTTTACTAAGAGGTGAAGTAACTTACTTAAGTTCACACAGTTAGTAAGTAGCAGAGCCAAGATTTGAAACCAGACCATCTAGAAAATAATTTTACTGAACACATAGCACAGGAATTTCTCTAATCAGTGGACTGTTTGTGTCAGAAAAGTAGCTTGATTAATGGTTGGGCTAGAAGCTGAGCCCGAGGACCTGGATGTTGGTTGCTGCCATAACGTCAGAGGAAAGGAAAAACTATTGTGAAAAAAAGGCATAGACTTGAAACTGGAGGATTTGGGGGTTAATCTGGGATGAAGGCTATACTGGGTTAAATAAATAATATCTTCCTAAAATTCGTGTCCTTCCCAGAACTTCAGAATGTGACCTTATTTAGAAATTGGGTCATTGAATGAGGTCATGCTGGTTTAGGATGGGCCCGTACTCCAATATGACTTGTGTCCTAATAGAACAGGAGAAGAGACACAGAGAGAAGAATGCCATGTGAAGATGGAGGCAGGGATGGAAGTTATGCTTCCACAAGGCAAGGAAAACCTGGAACCTGAAGCTGGAAGAGGCGAGGAAAGATTGTCCCCTAGAGGCTTCAGAGGGAGCATGACCCTGCCAACACCTTGATTTGCCTCCATAAACTATGAGAGAACGAATTTTTGTTGTTGTAAGACACCTGGTTTTTGATCCTTAGTTACAGCAGCCCTAGGAAGCTAATAAAGATGGGACACGATAGGGGGAGACAGTAGAGAGAGAGAGGTAATTTAAATTGGGGGAATGCTATGGGGTATGTGATGTGTTCCTTCCCAGTGATATGCCTCCCCGCAAATAACTTCAGTAAAATCTATCTAACTCAGGAAATGTTTGATGTGCTTTGGATCCCTTCTGGAAACCTGTGAAGCAGCTGAATTCTGCACCTGATTTGACATGGAAGGAAACGTAGACTACTCATCCATCCCGAGATGTAGACAACAGGACTGTGAAAAGAAATTCTGAGATGATCGAGAGAGTCCCCAAGTTGAGAAACTGAAGTCAGAAGCAAGCATACCTATATCTCAAGGGCTGGCAGAGCCAACTGAAATGTGAATGACACAGACTTGAAGTGAAATAAATTCAAGGGCTACTATCAACAGACTCCTCACTTTGACCTTAAGACCTTATAGAATCAACTCTGTCCACCCAACCCCCAGAAAGATGATCTATTCCTGTAAATCTTCAGGTACATTAAGAGGACTTTTTACATCCTTCAACATGTCTAACACAGAGATAAACACTACTGAAGATTGATTACTAGAAGATTTCTGCAAGGAATTCATAGTACCTAGACTGCTTGTAAAAAGGTTGGCAGTTCAAACCCACCCAGCCACTCTGTGGGAGAAAGACTTGGCAATCTGCTCCCATAAAGATTACAGACAAATAAAACCGTATGGGGCAGTTCTACTACGTCACACGAGGTCTCTGTGAGTTGAAATCAACTTGACGGCACCTACCAACAACAGACTGCTTGTAAACACATACAATTTTTGATGATGTACCATTGCTATGGCTAGACTTATACACAACATTTTTATTGATATTGACTTAAAGAAAGGCTGTTGAACAAGAAAAATACTGGTGTCTAGTATAGGAAATTTCTACTCAGATTGTCTAGGTTAAAAAATCTAGCTCTGCTACTTACTAGATGTATGACTTTGGGCAATTAATCTTTCTGTGCCTCAGTTCCCCCAGAACCCACCTGAATGGGTTGTTGTGAGAATTAATGAGTTAAACCAGGTAAAACACTTGGAGTGCTGGCTTTCCTATAGTAAGTTCTCAATAAATGACAGCTATTGTAATATTGTCAAAATAGTAACTGTCTTTCGCACTATCAAAATATGATGTACCTGGAACATTTACAAGATATGGTCAAAATACATACAGCGCTTAAAATTAAGCAGAACAGAAGAAATGCTTTGCCTTCCAAGACTCATTCTACCCATTGAGTAAAGCTTAAATCATTTGCCAAGGGCCATGTAATATTCATCAGCTACTCAGGCCATTGTACATATTTTAGATAGATACTGCCTGAGCCCAGTACCTATATCTTACCTGAGACAATTACATAATCAAAAAGAAAATTCTTGGCTCAAGTCTCTGATGATAATAATTTAATTATATGTTTAGTCCATTACCATCATCAAATAGACAATCTGATGGCATAAGAATGTAAATACTAGGCCAAGATACGATTTCAGAATACCATTATCTTTTTCTAATTTTAAAAAGTCTTAGGGAGCAAAAATAGTGACACCTCTTAGACTATAACTGTTATGAAAAGAAATGGGGTAAATGAAAAAAAATAGTCATGTTGGGTGAGGTTTGTATTAGATAATAAAGGCCAAAGATCTGATTTATTCATCAAGTTTGACTCTTTTTAAAGAAAACATCCACGTGATAAGGTTCTAGTCTTAGCAAGACCTGTCCATGATCTCAGCATTACAAATACCACCATTTAGAAAGAGAGTAGAGGTTCCTCATCTGCAAAATGGGGAAATGGCATCATTAGAGAATCAAAATGAGATAATTTATATAAAAGCAATTTGAAAACTCTAAAATGCATATATGGTAGTTATTATTATACTTATAAAGGGAATTAAGACTTCTCAGTGAATACTAGATATCATTATGTGAAAATAAAATACAATTGAGTATCATGTTCAAAAGAAGTACTATTTGTACACCATTTAAGATTTTATGGAACATTTTTATATTTACTACATCATTCATTCTCATGACCACCTTTGGAGGAAGTCAAGTAGCTGTTGTTTTGCCTGTTTACCTAGGAGACAGGTGAAATTTGGGTAATGAGCACAGTAAAACTGGGACTCAAACATTCATTTTATGATTTCAGATCTTGACTGTCTTGTATGCTTGCTTCAGAGAAGAGAATTCTGCAATGGACATCTCTATACTTAGCATCTTCTCTCACCATTGTGCATCGCTTTCTGTTATCCATAAAATAGAAATAATACAAGCTAACTTTCCCCCTTTTTAAGTGAGAATCAGCTCAAAAATATGCAAGAGGTAGTAAAGACCATGTCACCTCCACAATATTTCACACATTATCTTCTAGGAAAAATCCAAACTAGAGTCATTTATCTAAGTTAAAGCAGACCATTACACCAGTTAGCTGTACTGCATTCACCCCAATGCTGTCGAGTTGACTCCAACTCATAGTGACCCTATAGGATAGAGTAGAACTGCCCCATGGAGTTTCTACGGAGAAGCTGGTAGGTTTGAACTGCCGGCCTTTTTGTTAGCAGCTGAGCTTCTTAACCATTGTGCCACCAGGGCTCCTACACTGCATACAAAGTGACCCAAAACTAAGTGACTTAAAATAATTAACATGTATTATTACTCACAATTTATGGATCAGCTGGTAGTACACCTGGTCGCATCTGAGGTCACTTGTTCATCTGCAGTCAGCTGTGAGTGGGGTAAACAGCTCTGTTGCTCTTGCTCTCCTATGTATCTGCTGTTTGGCTAGCTGTAGGTTGGTAAGCTTCAGCTGAGACAATTGGTCCCTCCCTGTGTTCTTTCATCCTCCAGGAGGCTATCCCAGACTCGTTCTTACGGCGGCAGTTTGGATCCAAAGGAGGAAATAAAAACCAGCAGGGCCTCTGAGGGCCTAGGCTCAGAACTGGCACATTTTTCCTTCCAGTACATTCTTTCAGGCAAAGCAAGTCAGAAGACCAGCTCAGAATCAAGAAGTGGGAAATGATAAAATAAGCTGCAAATCCCACAGCTAAAGGAGTGGACATGGAGAGAGTTGAAGAATTGAAGCCATCTTTGCAATCAATCCACTGTGGCCACTAACATGTTATACCACAGAGGAGGGAGGTCTAGCATGTTAACACCTATTAATATTTTTGCTTAGGTTAGTTGGTTGTCTCCTTACAACATGGAAAATTCTCAGGTAATCAGGGAAGAAATTTAGTAATAAAACATAATGTACCCTTCCCAACACTTAGCACTAGATCAGACAAATGTAGCCATTCCATAAAAAAAAAAAAAAAAAAAAAATAGTGATACAAGAAATGAAAAGCAGGAAAATTACTATACTAGGAATCAGGGAATCAGAAAATATGGTTCACAATTCAGCTATACCAAATTACCTGTGCGACTTTGGAAGGAGAGAATTGATCCTCAATAGGCATTCTATAGACAAAGTTAGACTGGGCATTCCCCAAATAGATTTTTTTATTATTATTATTTTAAAATATTAGTGCTACAAGAACCTTAGAAATTATGTAGATGCAACACACTCATTATATATATGGGGAGACTGAGGCTAGGAAAACTAATCACCTGGCTAAAAAATACAGATGGTTGATATCAGAGATTAGAACTCAGACCTCATGACTCCCAGCCCAATCCACTTGTATTACTCTACTACATAGCTATTCGAAGTGTAGTCCATGGACCAGTAGCATCAATATTCCCTGGGAACTTGATTGAAATGCCTTCTGAATCAGGATCTGAATTTTAACAAGATTCCCAGATAATTCATACATACTTTAAAGTTGGAGAAGCTCTAGGCTTCCTAATAATACTTAAGGGCCAAAAAACCTAAAATTACTTGCTTAGTTGGGAGAATATTCCTTTGGCTATCTTAACACTGAAACCACTTTTTCTCTATACCTTCCTCTTCCATTTCTCACCCTCCCACTAATTCATTTAACAACTATCTCCGGACTACTTGCTCTGTACTAGGAATCTTGGAGCACTGGTGGCACAGTGGTTATAAGCTATGGCTGCTAACCAAAAGGTTGGCAGTTCAAATCCACCAGCCGCTCCTTGGAAACCCTATGGGGCAGTCCTACTCTGTCCTGTAGGGTCACTAAGGTATTTTAGAAACATAAGGAGCAAGGCCCTTGCCTTCCTGGAGCTCACACTCCAAAAGGGAGTCAAAGCTCCCTTTGTCTTTTCCCAAATCCTTCTTCCCTCCTCTGTGCCCTCTCTTTGCCCTTTACCTTCCCAACCCTCTCTCACTTCCCATCTTAATGATTCCATGGCTAGGAGCTAATTTCGGAAGATGTTGGTTTAAGAGCAAAGTATCTTATTCGTTTGAACTTGCAATTTCAGAATAACATGTGATTTAAAATGTTGGAGAAATTTGATCTGACTCACTTCCAAGCAACTTATAATATCAACATGACCCTAAAACTGTGCATCTATAAAGAATACTCAAGCACTGTCAGCACTTTGTTGGGAATTCTATATGAATGCAATATAGCTAGTCAGACACTTTTGTTTTGTTTTTCCTAATTCAGTCTTTTCTCTAGGAGAAACTGAGATACTGGAACAGAAATAAAATAAAATGGTATTTTTTTTTTCCCCTCAAGTGTTTAGAGCCAGCACATCTACCTCTATAAATAAAACATTTACCTTTCACTCAGGATAAAAAGGACCTGTCAATATCAACAGGCTAATATTGTTCAGAAACACAAACAATTGATTTTCAAAAAATTCCATAAATAAACTATTTTCTGATGAGCGTTATGTGGAATGGAGTCTTCACATTAAACAATTGGATCACCAGAAATAATGGCTTGTGTGATGCTACTCAATTCCCTTGAGGCTTATAAACCTTGCATTTTATGTTCTAGTGTCTGGAAGAAGTATACCTTTCTTTCTTTTTATTCTCACTCATAGTCCTGAAAAGCTCTGAGCTCTTTACATTGTTCTTTCCTTCACTTGCCTTCTCCCCCTTCAAAGACATTTCAAGACGATTCTGCTTTTCAAAATCAAGACTGCTTGAACTTTCACTGAGCGTAATGAAATTTCAATCTTTCACACAATGACAACTGCATCCTTTTTCTGCTGTCTTGGTGTAGTCAGAATAGTAACCGTCCAGCGTGAACAATAGGACTACTCATTTCTGAGGGACTGGCTGTTGCTGAACAGCAGTGCATAGAAATAATCCTTGGAAATCCCATGGGTGACATTTCTCATTCCTTATCATTCCTGCTGCACACCACCGGAACTTGATAAGACACCCAGAAAGAAGATAATGGCTGCTATCAAGCTGTCTAGGTAGAAATAATAATCATCTGTTTATGGAAAAGCAGCTGTCCTATTGTTTCGGATGTCATGAAATCCCAGAATCAGATCCTCTTTCCCATGCCAGCCCCATCCCCTTCCCCCATGCCAATCCAATCACTTTGGGGCTTTAATGAGGGGCATTTTCTTTCATGTTCTTTTGATACAATAGACAAGGATTCGTGTAAATATCCCATAATCGTATTCAGCCCCATGATGAACTTTTAAGACTAGAGACCAGACATCTTTTCTGAAATCTGTAAGAAGTTATATGTCAGAGGCACTTTACAGGAAAATTTGAAGCCTGGTAAGGCTTTGTAATGAATAGAGGAAATCCCAGTACCCCTTTTAAAGATATACACAAAAGTGAGAATTATTGCAAATTAACATCCTAGTGATCATTCTAGCCTAGAATCTTAACACCAAGAGTTTCAAAGGTAGATCACAATTTCTCAAAGTGAAACCTCAAAGAATTGTGATACTCCGGGTGGCAACAAGGCAGGCCACATTTAGTTCATACCTTGTCATTTGCTAACAGAGCAGCCAAAGGCTCAGAACAATCTGGCTGTGATGTCATTATTCTACCTCCCCTTTGGAACCAGACTGCTCCCCTGGAAAGGGAAAGGCCTCCCTTGACTGAATACATAGTCACTTTATTTAACAGTGTTCTGAGAGAGCATTGCCTTTGTTGCTGTCATCCTCACTAGGGTTGTCTATGAAAGCTACACTCCTCTATCTTCAATGAAAGAACCAGGCAGCCATGCTCTTCAGGGCAAAACAATACAGCTGAAGAGGATCAAATGTATCAGTTGCTTATTCTCTCCACACAGTATTGGGATACAGTCAAAGCTGGGATTTTCACTTCTGGGCTGATACTGTCACCCCTGCAATAAGGTGATGCTATAAGGGTGCCCCATGATAGTAAGCAGAGGGAGAGGGTTGCCTTTGTCTATTTTTCCTGTGGTTTCCAGAGCAGTTGTTATCACCTCCAATTTACCCAAGCTGAGCTCATTGTCTCCCTGTGTCCTCTTTTGGTAAAGCATGGCAATGGTCAAAGAAGAACAAACAGAAGAAAGAGATGGACATGATGACCGAGGAAACAATATTCAAAAATGTTTCCACTGACTGGTTTCTTGGATTCGTGTGACTGAATCATTCTGTAATGATATCAGATATCTCCTTTACCTTACCTTACCAGTTGCTATCTAATCGATTCCAACTCATGGCTACCCCACATGTGTCAGAGTAGGACTGTGCTCTACAGGGTTTTCTTTTGTTTTTGTTTTTTAATTGTGGTGAAAGTATACACCAAAACATTCACCAATACAACAACTTAGAAGGGTTTGCAATGGCTGATTTTTTTTTGAAAGGTGATCACCAAGCCTTTCTTCTGAAATACCTCTTGGTAGATTTGAATCTCTAGCTTTTCGGTTAGCAGACATGTTCATCAACCATTTGTACCACCCAGGAACTCTGATGTCTCCTTACCCCTGAATCAGTCCAGGTCTCTTCTACACAACAAAGGGATGCCCAGCTGATCCCTTTCTTCTCCTCTTCTCTCCTCCTCTCTCCTCTCCCCTCTCCTCCCTCTTTCCTTTCCTTTCTCCCCTTTTCTTCTTTGTGTCAAGTGACTATCCCTCTCCACAGAGGCATAGCTCAAGTACTGCTTTCTCTGTGAGGCCTTGTTCTATTGTATCCCACCTTCTCTCACCCGCCACCAGAATTAGTTAATCAAGGCATTTTATATATGTTATAGCTTTTTTCATTCTGCATCACATCTTTTTAACCAACCAGAATATGAACCCCAAGAGGGCAGGTATAGTGCCTTCTTCATTTATTTATTTATTTTATTCATCTTTGGGAAGGTAGTTTAACACAGTGAATAAGGGAATTGATTTTGTATCAGACAGACCTGGATTTGAACCCTAGCTCTGAGATTAACTAGCTGTGTGTCCTTGAGCTTTCCATGACTCAATTTACTAGTAGGTAAACTGGGGCTACTTCATAAGGTTTTTGAAAGGATTGAGTGAATTAAAGTATGTATGTGTAAAATGTTTAGCATAATGCTGGCATACAGTATGCTGTCTATAAATGGTAGCTACAATTACCTATATAATTAAGGAAACCTGGTGGCCCAAAGATTGTTTGGCTGCTACCAGAAAGGTTGACAATTCAAACACACCTAGCAGTTCTGCGGGAGAAAGACCTGACAAACTGCTTTGGTAAAGATTGTTGTGTGTGGCTGAGTTGATTCTGACCCATAGCGACCTTACAGCAACCCTTTAGGACAGAGTAGAACTGCCCCATAGCGTTTCCTAGGCCATAATCTTTACAGGAGCAGATCACTAGATCTTTTCTCTCGTGGAGAGGCTGGTGGGTTTGAACCACCGACCTTACGGTTAGCAGTCGACCGTTTAATTATTGCACCACCAGGGCTTTTTCTGTAAGGGTTACAGCCTAGGAAGCCCTATGGAGCAGTTCTTCTTGGCACATGGGGTGACTATGAGTTGAAAATTGACTCAACAGCACCCAACAACAACATACTTATAATCGTAATTAACTTGGGGTCCCTGTCTACCCCACAGTAGACTATCAATAAATATGTATTGAATAGTGAAGTTAAAGAACAAATGAAATACACATATATACACACACATAATGTCATCCTCCCACTATAAACTGCATTGGTCTCTGCTTATCTGAGCTCTTAAAATGGGGTATAAACTGTCTGCCTACAGGAGGTATATCAAAGAAAAAGAAGGTGATCACAAGAGAGTTTGCAACGATTTTACTTTCTGGAAGCTTTGCTATAGGTAGTGGGCTCTAGAAACCCATAGATTTTTCTCTTTGAGGACCTCTTCCATACAAGTACCAAATTTACCACTCTCCTTCTGATACTGAGGTGAAAGCTCAGCTGGGGCAGGTGCCTCTCACCCATGACCAGGGAGACCCACAAAGGGGAAAGCAAAGGTGATCATGTTGATGTCCACTTGCCAGAATGAGTCATGGCAGAATTCAGGAAACATGGAGATGTGGTCTTTGACTCATGCTTCCTTCTTACTATAGTCCTTTTTTGCAAAAATCATTACAAATTGCCTGGTCTCACACCATGAGTGACTGTAAAATCCTGGGAGTATCTGGACTCAAACCCCTCCATAAGACACCAAAGGGGTTAATGTCTGGCCAGTAATCACAGTCTGGAAGCAACTATCCCACACATAATGGGCATTGTTGTCTCTGAGATTTTGTCTGTTTTTTCTGGCAGGCTTTACTATTTGGATCTGATTCCAAAACAGAAGAGGAAAAAAATCAGTCTGCAGTTTTTTGTTTTTTGTTTTTCTGGTTTTTATGCATACATACAACAAAATATAAGGCTGATCATACAACTGTTGTTTTGCTACATTTCCAGGAAAGTTGTTGGCTCACTATTCAGAGAAGATGACTTATTGACTTAAAATACATTTATTTCAAAAGGGAATTCACTCATATATGTATGTAAGACACATACAATATCCTAATGTGGCCACCTTCTCTCAGATATGAAACATCACATTACAACTCTATTAGCTGAGAAGTGAACTGTGGCTGGCCCATCCATCTGCATATAAAATCCATTTGCATGACATTATTAATGTGCTCACTCATCAACCTTCCCAGGTCACTTGCAGTCTCAGGATTTGCTCTCCAGTCCCACCTGATGGGACCCCAGATGTTCCCATCTGAAGCCTCACAAACATATCTTACTAAGTTACCAATACAACACAAAATCCCATGACAAAACACCACATTCTATTTGAGTAGGAAGGACTGGGTTATTTTATTTCCAATCTATTGTTAATCAACATGTTTGTAAAACCCAAAATCATGCACTTGGATGTCACAGCACATCAAAGTGTTATAAAAGTGTCTAAACACTTACTCTGAGTTTCTGTGCTTATACTTATCCTGAGCCAGTAATAAATGGTTTGTGGACCAAACTGGTCCATGAACCACACCTTGGGTATAGCTGGTTGACCATATTCTAGATCAGGGTTCACAAACTTTTTCTGCAGAGGGCCAGATGCACAGGGTATAGGAACATAGCATTTATAGAATGTTTTTGTACCATCTTTTTATTAGTTATTTCTCCCCTTCCTTCTTGTGTAGGAAAGGGCAGTAAGGAAACTGGTTCATTCATTTAAGCTGCACATATTTATTGAGTGCCTACTTTACCTACTTTGCTACTTTGATGTCTAAGGTGTACCTGACCCAAGCCATGGTCTTTTCAATATGCATACAAAAGCTGGACAATGAAAAAGGAAGACAGAAGAAGAATTGATGCATTTGAACTGTGTTATTGACAATGAATAGTGACTATTCCGTGGACTGTCAGAAGAATGAACAAATCAGTCTTGGAAGAAATACAACCAGAATGCTCCTTAGAAGCCATGATGGCAAGACTCTTCCACTTACTTTGGACACTTCATCAGGAAAGACCAATGACTAGAAAAGGACATCATGAATGGTAAAGGAGAGAATCAGTGAAAATGAGGGAAACTCTCAGTGAGATGACTGACACAATAGCCACAACAATGGGCTCAAACATACAATGATCATAAAGATGGCACAGGACTGAGCAATGTTTCCTTCTGTTACTTATAAGGTCATCATGAGTTGGAGCTGCCTCAAAGGCACCTGAAAACAACAATACTTTGTGCCAGGCTCTGTTCTTAGAACAGTAGAATTCAACAGTAAGCGAAATAGACAAAGATCCTTCCTCTCAGTGGCTTCCATTATGACCAGGGGAGTCAGACAGTAAACAATAAACATATAACACGTTAGAAAGTAATAAGTACAATGGGGAAAAATAAAGGCACAGCAGAATTAGAGAGGTGTGTGTGTAGGGGATGGGGGGTCAGGTTATAATTTTAAATACTCCAAAATCTTTCCTTCTTTCAGGTAATACCTATTTGAGCATCAAGCCCTGGTTTTTAGTTCACTCATAACTACAGTCAGTGTGTCATCAATTAAAAGAAAACACAGGATGTTTTGTGTTGAGTGTTCTATTTAAGTCCATAGAAAGAAATGTTATTCTTTCAAAGTCATTTTTGCCCTTCCCTTTCCCTTGCTTCAGAGAAAATTCTAAGGGGCTGGCAGCTGAAACAATGTAGGGATGGGAGAGGGGAAAGGAAGGAAAAACTGAGGGCCAGCATTCATACCGGATGATTGTTTTAACAAGGATGTAGCTGTGGCCCAGCCCTCTTGGGTCCCAGGACAGCCTTGCTAGGGAGCCCACAGGAGCAGAGCTGGCAGACACTGAGTATTTTCCATTAAACGTGGCATTTGCTTTTTTAAAAAAGTAATGAGATGTTAAGATAGAGTTGAATTTTAATCAGATCCAACTTGGGAACAAGGTGTTTTTCTGCAAATGTGAAATATTTCTAAGCTTTTAGGAAACTGTCACCCATATAAAGGCTAACTACTGTTTTAGGTATAAAACTGTCATTCTTCATTGTTTTTTCAGGAAAGGGAAAAATATGAGAATAAAATGAAACTTTGCTGCAGAGATTTCTTACTTTCTTGTGAACATTGTTTCTGAGGGTTTTTTTGTTTGTAATAATTCTTACAAACTAAAAAGCTTGTAGGCTTAAGGCAAGAATCAGGGGATTTCAGCTAACATATCATTAAAACAGACATAATTGAAATATATTTCTTGATAATAGTAGTATTAATTTAAGGGATCCCAACAAATACTTAGCCTTAGTGCTAGGAATGCCAATAGCAGTAACTCTGCTAAAATCCAAGGGGATTCAAACTCAAGTGTGTTTTCCTGGAAAGCACGTGTGCTTGTAACTACTCCACCAGCAATAATACTGTTAGCTTAGATGTATTGATAGCTAGTCAATACTCTACGCCAAGCATTTTGCTAAGTGCTTTTACAGAATGTACTTTAATAAATTCTTACCAAAACCATGTCAGAAAGATTGTATTCCCATTGTATATGAGAAGAATGCCTCAGAGATATTAAGTAACTTGCCCAAGGGCACACAGCTAGCACACAGCTAGCAAGGCCGTTATCCAATCCACCTTTCCTGATTCCAGAATCAACGCTTTAGCCTATACTTTCTCTCTTCTTATTTTTCCTACATTCCTTTTCCCCATATCCTCTTCCATATGTACTTCTTTTACAATAAAACAAAATTATTTTTTGGAAAATCATGCAATATATTAACTGTTATTATAGTTATTAGTTGCCTTCAAGTTAATTCTAAGTCATGGTGACCCCATGTGTGCAGAGTAGACCTGTTCAATAAGGTTTTCAAGGCTGCAACTTTCAGAAATAGATCATCAGGCCTGTCTTCCAAGGTACCTGTGGATAGGTTTGAACTGCCAACCTTTCAACTAGTAAGTAGTAGAAAGCTTAACCATTTGTGCCATGAACATTTAACTAATTCTCCAACCAGCAGAGCAAGCTCTTCTGAAAGTCCTCTGGGGTGTCAACGGAGCAGGCTGGGTGCTGGGAGTCACTTGGATAAGCCAAGCTGTATTGCACGTGACAATTCTATTCCACAATTTATTGTCCATATAGGAGATAGGACCCCACCACACACACACACACACACACACACACACACACACTCCATCCACTTTCTACCTACAACCCTCCCCCTGAGGATTCTATTGAGGTCACTAAAAATAAGAAATACGGTGTCAGAACCAGCAGCTGATGAAAGCAGAAAACTAGGGGCAAGAATTCCCTAGACCTCCCCCATTCTAGACTGACTTTTTTATTCCTTAGAGAAAACAGAGGTGAAGTCCCACAAGTGTCCATGTCTGGGGGATGGGCCTTGCCTGCAAGTATGATATTTTCTGTACGTGGATATATTTGCTTGTCTAAACATATTTAAAATACACAATCCTACTGTTAAACATCCAGAGTAATAACACAAATATATCAGAGAGAAGAGGCAATCATTTATTCTATTAAGGAATTTTTTACATTAAAATATAAATCACTACTGTATTTGTTTGCAGAGTAAACGGCCTGAAACTGCGAGATGCACACGTTTTTTCTAACCCACACAGGACAGATTGGGCCACAAAGCACAGGTAATAGGGCAAAGGTGAAGGGGATTATGTACACTTGGGGGAAGCGTGATAGGTGTTCTGAAAGGGCCCTGTAAAAATCACTGGCTCAGAACATCTTAAATGGATTTTAATTTATATAAATTAAATGTCTTCATTTTGAAAATCACACATATCATCTATAGAAAGATTTATCTAAGTCATAAACTGCAATATTTCTGTCAGTGAAAGGGAACATTGATCTACAGATGTCAGATTTGGTGTGCCTCAGATGCAGTTGGGGTGGTTTTCAACTTATATAATTTGGACACTACAGCTAAAAATTCTCATTCGGTGGGTTGGGGGTAGGACCAAGACATGCATTTTAGCAAGTCCCGCCTACCGTCACCGGTGCACACATGATTCTGAAGCACATCTAATTCTGAGAACCACTGGACTAGTTAAAGGAAAATGATACTCAATCTCTCCAGGCTGGGGGAAGAGAGGAGGATAGTCTGCAGGTCAACATGGAAATGAGGAACCATTCCAGACTCCTCCAGGATGCTGACTGAAAGTGTATATCCAACCTTTGTACAGAGAAACCAAAGGCTACAGCTCATTAACATGATGTATTTAGTCTATAAAATGTATTTGATTTAAAATTAAAAGAGGAACTAATATTCATCTCTTGAAATGCTCTCTCATTCACAAAACCATACCCCTATTCTTGCACTACCTTATTCATTCTCCATATTTCTATCATTGCAGATCCTAACACAGAATTTCGGATGAGGATCAATAGGTGCTTCTATGAAAAACAAGAAAATGGAAATCATTATCCCTTCTCAACGCTTGTTAGCCCGAAGTGCTCATGAGCACAATGATAAACTTGATGTTCTTCAGAGCAGAGGCCATAATCATCAGCCTACACATTGATATACCGAATCATTGTCCCTCTCAAATGAGTCATTCAAGATGAGAATGTCAACTTATTTGAGAGCATGTGAATCAATCTTATTTAAAAAAAAAAAAGATATTGAAGTCAGTTTCTACTGTATCAATAACCAAATACTTATAAGAACATAATGAAAAATGGAATTGAAGAATCCAGCACATAATTATTGCTTACTTGATGACAATTGCTTGGTTAGTGATATCAACTGTTCAAAGGGGTGATAGTAAAGAATGAATAGTTATCCAACCACCCCTTAATTCTGTAATTTTGTCTATGGATTATCCATTCTACTTCATGTAACTGAATTTTGGAAGACATGTGATCGTTCTAATTTCATTTCTTTTCCTCACTTAAAACATCATATAGTAAATATTTTACAAAAGGCTGGTAAACTTGAATGATATTTTCATTTAGATATGCCAGGGAAAGGGCAGTTTTCTTCTCCTCCTATATTTCTATTACTTAATATTTAAAAAGACTGGTGAAATAGTGTATGAGCCACCGTTTCATTGTCTGCTCACTCCCCTACAGCCATCACAGGGAAGATTTTTGAGCACAGACAAGCCATCAGATCTGTACTCCTGAAAATGAGGAGTTTGTGCAGTGAATAGCAGTTACGTTCTAATTATATTAATTCAGACTGCAATTTCTTTGAAATATAAAGGACCTGCTGTCGGGGTGGTGTGGACAATGGAAGCTGAACATGACAGTGACGTGACAAATTCCTCGAGCAGAGTGCCAGATATATTGTTGCCCAGGATTGTTTTCTGAGAGCAAATTCAGGAAGCACTATCAGTGTCAACTCTGGAGTAAGGGATTGGTTCATTTGCTCTTTCCAAGTTGCAGGTACATCTGCCAGAAGAGTCTGCCAACAAATGAATTGGTAATTAAAATCATTTCTGTGGTTAGAGGGAGTGATTCAGCAGTCATGCCTCTTTTATTTCTTTCTGTGCCTGTGTATGGGGAAAAAAAGCTGGTGAATATTGACATGAATTTGCCATGAGCAGGACTAGAATTGTGTGATTCATCTGTGCCTCTTTGGCCATTTTAGAAATTGAACAAATTTACTGGGCTTTATTTATTAAGCTTTTTCATAGATTTCTAAAGTTCTGTTCTTTGCTAGCACTGCATCTTCCTCTGGATTATAAGATATCTTTGTTGATGTAGCAAAACTGAATATGAATCAAACATAACTAATAATATTACTCAGTTCACAAAAAAGTATATTGTGTCCCTTCCCTTCTATTGTGCTAGATAAATAGTAAATGATGATGATACAGAAGCCCTGGTGGCACAGTGGTTAAGAGCTCAGGCTGCTAACCAAAAGGTTGGCAGTTTGAATCCACCGGCTGCTCCTTGGAAACCCTAGGGGGCAGTTCTACTCTGTCCTATAGGGTCACTATGAGTCGGAATCAACTTGATGGCAACAGGCTTGATTTGGTTTTTTTTTTTTTTTTTTTTGCTAATGATGATACATAATAAAATCAATAATTCTAAAATTGATAATAAATTATATAATATAATTGCTAGTTTAGTACCTTCCACCTAGTAATTACACACCAAATATCCATTTTGGTGCTCCTCTTCTGTGTCCAAAAGAGACAATACTTTGTTATCTGCACATGGCACACACATCATCATTATAACAATAGTGATGGCAAAAACAGCTAACATTCATTGAGCATTTCCTGTGAGCAATCTAAGCACTTTATATGTATTCATTTACTTTATCCTCACAAGTTTATGCTGTTTTATCTCTAGTGTACAGATGAGGAAGCTGAGGCACAGAGAAGTAACTTGGGCAAGCTGACACAGCTAGGGAGTACCAGCACTAGAGTTCTGACCCAAGCAATCTGAGCCTCAAGCCCTCAATCTTAACCACTTCACAATAATGACGTGAGATCATATAAATAAATAAACTGAAATAACTTTCCAAGACTATCCAATAGCCCATTAATTAATTGGCTTACCTTTCAATACTTATTTACTTATTTTTTTTCTTCGTCCTTCCCTTCTGCTTCCTCATGTCCTTCATTTCTTCCCTTGGTCTATATAAATAACTGCCTCTTTCTCTAGAAATAAAGCAAGGTTTTCTACCTCCTCAGAGACTCAGGAGAATCTTCATAAGAGTTAGTAGATGGAAAAGAGTGTATTTCAAGATAAAACCTTAAACCACTGTAAGAATTACTTTCTTAAAATCAAGACAGCAAAATAATTTGGATTGGGGACTTCCAGGCAACATGGCGCTATAGTCAGAAACACCACACCATCCCTCCACAGCAAAGATCAGAAAAACTAAGTCAAACAGAGTCGTACATCAATCCTGAAACCCTAAGCATCAAATGAAGAGATAAAGAACTCAGCCAAGCACCAGATGGAATAAGAAACTGACCAAGAATAGACAGTGAGGAGAGATACATCCAGAGGTCCCCATCAGCTAACCCAGCACAGATTCACCATCTTGGACTCCTATCAGAGATAAGCAAACCGGGGTATGAGAAAGCAGCTTCACGGAGCCTCCAGCAGGAGACAGAACAACCAGTAACCAGCAATATATGCTTTACCACCCCACACCCTTCTTTACCCCCACTCGACCTCCTCTGCTTCCTGCGGCCACAGTCTCTTGGCCAGGAAGCACCAGCTTCACCCCGGTGTCACTTGGATTCCACCTGCCCAAACTGGCCGGCTCCCTGAGGGCCTTTTGTTGGCTGCTGGTGTTGCTCTTTTCCATTTCTTTAGATTTCTTCTTTACCTCTCACTACCTCCCCCTCCTTTCTCTCAAATACCTGGCTCCGTGTGCAATCTTTGCTTCTTCATGAAAAGTTGCGAAACACCGCTCGACTGTGAAACTGCTTCCCAGCCCGTGCTGCCATGATGGTGGGACACCTGGGGCTTTTTTGTTTGTTTATTTGCTCTGATTTGTTCTGTTTTGATTTGTTTGTTTTATTTTTCTTTTCTTGGCTTGGGAGCCCCTTCTAGCCAGGCAGTACTGTGTGCCTTGGAAGCTACGCCCTTACTCTGTGCAGACGCACAGGGACATCCCTGGGGGCATTTCTTTTTTCTTGGTTGTTTTTTTTTTGTTTTCTATTGTTTCTTTGTCTTCTTCTCTCTCTTATTCCCTTTTTATCTTTCTTCACTTCCAGTTTCTTGATTTATTCACTTTTTTTTAACCTTTATTCTTTTTTCCAAATTTCTCAATCTCTCATCTCTCCACTCTAATAGAAAGCTCCCTTAGCACTCTTTCTTGTTCATGTGTATGTTTTTGGCTCCTGCTCCTCTCTCCTCTCTCTCATTTTCCCCATACCCATCTTAGCTCCACACATCACATTCTACTCCTTCCTTCCTGCTTACCTGCACCATGCACTGAACATCACACTCCCAAGCAGCACAGGCATGGCCTACTGGAACCTGCTCTGCACTGATTCTCAGTCCGCACTGTCAGCCCTGGTACATGCCACAAACAACCCATCTCAACAACTCCCCTTTAGCTGGACCTACCCTGCTGTACCATACCTGAGTGACTGACCCTGCCAATTGGAGAAGAAGCCGAAAAGTATCATGCCCACAGATGAGCAAACAAAGAAAAATGCACAGCCTGCCTGCTCAGACATGACCAAATGAAACAAACAAACAGGGCAAACCGAACAAATCCACAATCAATAAATGAGAAAAATAACCACTGAAGGCCCTGAAGACAGCAGACAACATCAAAGCATTTACAAAAACAGGACACGATGGTTCCAGTAGGCATCCAAAATAAAACACCAGATGACTTTCCAGTAGAAGAAAAGGCACTAGACCCAACTGATAGGGAATTCAAATCTCTAATATTCAGAATTATCCACGAGTTGAAGCAAAAAGCAGACAAAAATGAGGAAAAAATAGACAAATTCATGGAAAATACAGACAAAAAATGGAAGAATTCAAGAAAATAATACAAGAACAAAATGCTAAAATAAATTCACAACTAGAAGTCATACAAAAACAACAATTAGAAATCCAAAAGATAAACAACAAGATTTCAGAAATTGACAGTGTCACAGAAGAGCTGAGGAGCAGGTTTGAAACGATGGAAGATAGGATCAGTGGAATTGAAGACAAACACTTGGCTACAACTCTGAGGAAAAATCAGAAAAAAGAATGAAGAAACCCTAAGAATTATGTGGGATACAATCAAAAGCAAAAATCTGAGAGTGATCAGAGTTCCGGAACAGGGGGAGAAAACAGAAAACACAGAGAGGATCATTGAAGAATTGCTGACATAAAACTTCCCAATATCATGAAAGATGAAAAGCCGACCATCCAAGAAGCTCAACGAACCCCATATACGATAGACTCCAAAAGAAAAACACCAAGGCATATCATAATCACACTCGCTAAAACCAAAGACAAACAAAGAATCCCGAGAGCAGCTCGAGAAAAACAAAAAGTCACATACAGAGGAGAAACTATAAGACTAAGCTCGGATTATGCGGCAGAAACCATGCAGGGCAAGAAGGCAATGGGATGACATATATAAAACCTTGAAAGAAAAAAAATGCCAGCCAAGAATAATATATCCTGTAAAACTCTCATTCAAATACGATGGTGAAATTAGGACATTTCCAGATAAACAGAAATTAAGGGATTATGTAAAAACCAAACCAAACTTACAAGATTTATTAAAGGGTGCCCTTCAATCTGAGAAAAAAGAACATCAGACCACAGTCTGAATATAGGACCCAGGATTGTACTAGCCAGATACCAACCTAAGAAATGAAAACTTAAGGACTACCCAAAACCAAAAGAATTACAACAGGGAACCAGAGAGGTTAATCAGTAAATGACAACAGCACCAGAACAATAAAAGAGGGACTAAACGGTGTAGGTAGAGAACCTTCTAATGGAGAGGAAGACAAGGTAATACCAAGTAATAGTAGACTGGTTCAAATCTAAGAAGATAAGGGTAAATTTCAAGGTAACCACAAAGAAAGTTAACAAACCTACTCATCAAAATAAAGAAAAACGTAAAGTCTCAGTAAAAACAAAACCTACAAAAACAAAAGATATGAAACAAAAATCAACAAACAAAAGGAACTCAGCACAGGAGAGTCACAGGAACAAAGAAAACGTCAGCACCACAAAAAAAATCACCACAAACTGCAATCCCACTCCTAGGAATATATCCTAGAGAAATAAGAGCTGCCACATGAATAGACATATGCACACCCATATTCATTGCAGCACTGTTCACAATAGCAAAAAGATGGAAACAACCTAGATGCCCATCAACAGAAGAATGGATAAACAAAACTATGCTACATACACACAATGTAGTATTATGCAATGATAAAGAAAAATGATGCATTTATGAAGCATCTCATAACATGGATGAAACTGGAGGACATTATGCTGAGCGAAATAAGTCAATCACAAAAGGACAAATATTGTATGAGACCTCTACTGTAAAAACTCATGTAAAAGTTCACACACAAAAAGAAAAAATCTTTGTTGGTTATGAGGGATGGGAGGGGTGCGGGGGAACTAAATAGACGATAGATAAGTGTTAACTTTGGTGAAGGGTAAGACAGTACACAATACTGGGGAAGCCAGCACAAGTTGTACAAAGAAAGGTCATGGAAGCTCCATAGACACTTCCAAACTCCCTGAGGGACTGAATTGCTGAGCAGAGGGCTGTGGGGACCATGGTCTTGAGGAACATCTATCTCAGTTGGCATAACACAGTTTATAAAGACAATGTTCTACATTCTACCTTGGTGAGTAGCGTCTGGGGTCTTAAAAGCCTGTGAGCAGCCATCTAAGATACTCCACTGGTCTTACCCCTTCGAGAGCAAGGGAGAAAGAAGAGAACATGTACAAGGAAAAGATTAGTCCAAAGGACTAATGGACCACAGCTACCACGGCCTCCACCAGACTGAGTCCAGTACAGCTACATGGTGCCCAGCTACCACTACTGACTGCTCTGACAGGGATCACAATAGAGGGTCCTGGACATAGCTGGAAAAGGATGTAGAACAAAATTCTAACTCACAAAAAAAGACCAGATTTACTGGCCTGACAGACTGGAGAAACCCTGAGAGTATGGCCCCCAGACACCCTTTTAGCTCAGTGGTGAAGTTACTCCCGAAGTTCACCATTCAGTCGGGGACTGGTCAGCCTCATAAAACAAAATGGTACTAATAAGGTGCAGCAGTCCAGGGATAAGGACTAGAAGACAAGAGGGGACAGGAAAGCTGGTGACAGGGAACCCAAGGTTGAGAAGGGACAGTGTTGACATGTTGTAGGGCTGTTAACCATTCTCACAGGGCAATATGTGTACTAACTGTTTAATGAGAAACTATTTGTTCTGCAAACCTTCATCTAAGGTACAAAAAGAATTACCTATGTGAGATCAAATTGACCAGAACAACTCAAAAGGTTTGATGGGAAGCCTAGGGGACAGTGACTTGAAGATAATGGTAATGGAATAATTTGTAAAAGGATGGTAAGAATAGCAGCACAACTGGAAGAGTGTAATCAATGTCACTGAATTGTACATGTAGAAATTTTTGAAATGGTGTAACTTTGGCTATGTATTTTTTCACCAAAAAAAAGGTCCTCCAAGGTTGAGAAGGGAGAGTGTTGACATGTTGTGGGGTTGTTAACCAATGTCATAAACAATATGTGTACTGACTGTTTAATGAGAAACTATTTGTTCAGTAAACCTTCATCTAAAGTACAATTAAAAAAAATTTTTTTAAATAATAATAATTTGGATTTATAGACATTAGTGATGTAGAAGTTCATCATCAAGCATCAAGTTATTAGCTTGACATTGGTTGATAGGTAGGTAGGAAGGTAAGTAGAGAAATGAAGCACATCAGATATACTTAAATATATGGCTTCTTAATGATATTAACAAAAAACAACAACTTATTTTTCACTTTAGAGAATACCAGAAAACCAGCTCATTATTCTACAAACTCATTATTCTACAAACTGGTAGATAAAGGAAAAGAACAAAGCATTTACCCTGGATTTCTTACATGAACTTTATTTCAGGTAACTAAATAGATGAGGAGAACTTTCTCTTTATAGAAATATCCCAGTTAATAAATGGAAAATCAAAGAATTAGTATATCACTGCTTTGCAATAACTAATTAATTAATGGACCATGCAAAAATCCTCAGTAGTTGATATCACACACACACACACACACACACACACACACATACACACACACACATTTCTCCCGATGGAAATACATACCACTACTTATAATTCGTCTTGCCAAAAAAATGGAACTAGAATCTGATAAAACTTCTATACCTAACTATGAATTTACAGAAAGTGCAAAGTGTAAGTTGATGAACATATTTGACAACATCTCAGGGAATAGAATTAGGAAAATTCAGACTATGAGAAAATCTTCAGGGAAAATCAATCCCTTTTTTATTTTTTTCAACCAAAATCTCCAAGAAGAAAAAAGACACATCACAATGTATTGGCCTTATTTGGTTTCTGAATTCAAACAAAACATTGAAAAGTAGATTGTGAGACAATCAAGGCTGTGGTGAACACTGCATATCTGTTGCTATTACGAATTATTGTTAATGTTTTTAGATGTTATTTTAAGTACTGTAGTTACTTTATTATAAAGACTTCCTATCTCTTAGAGATACATACTGAAAGATACACAGATGAGATGAGATGATGCCTGAGATTTGCTTCAAATTAATGGAGAGGTGTAAGTGTACAATAGTCCTTGGGTGGTGCAAATGGCTAACTCACTCTGCTGCTAACCAGAAAGTTGGAGGTTCAAGTCTACCTAAAGGAGCCTCAGAAGAAAGTTCTGGTGATGTGCTTCTGAAAAATCAGCCACTGAAAACCCTGTGGAGCACAGTTCTATTCTGACATACATGGGATCACCGTAAGTTGGAATCAACTCCTTGGCACCTGGGTTTTTTGTTAAGTGTAGATGAACAATATTGGCACTGAGTGGATAATTGCTGAAGGTGTGTAAAGCAAAATAAGCATTTTAGCTCGTTATACAATTTTATTGTCTTTTGCATATGTGCAGGATATTTTATAATAAAAGTTTAAATAACCTGGAAATTTACTTAAGCTACTAGAGCCTCAGTTTTCTCATTTGTAAAACACAAAATAACAATATCTAGAGTAGGAATAATAATATCTCTTCACAGATTTTTCTAAAAATTTAAATAGTAATAGTATATTTAAAGCACCTGGCACATATTAGGTGTTAGATAATATTTAGGGACACAGTTTGAACCTTTTATGACTGAATTCACTGGTTTGAGCTTAGTGGAGTTTCCACACAGTCCCTGGAGCATAGCAAAGCTGAGGATGGAGAGGCAGGGACAAGGAGAGCTTATGCTATCACACACCACTTTTGGGGCACCACAATAATGATGTTTTTGTTGTTGTTAGTTTCTGTCAAGTCAATTCCAACTCATGGTGACCCCACATGTTCACAGTAGAACTCCATAGGATTTTCGAGGCTGTGACCTTTCAGAAGCAGATCACCAGGCTTGTCTTCTAAGGTGCCTCTGGGAGGGTTTGAACCACCTACCTTTAAGTTTACAGTCTAACGTTTAATGATTTGTGTCACCCAGCCACCACAAAGATGCTAGATGAAGTTTGTTTGGTTTTTTTTTTTTTTCCTTAATCTTGTATGAAGTTACTATTTTTAGATTTGGTGACCCTGGAACACATGAAGGCACCCTAGTTTTGCTCAATATTTATTCAATTCCAGGTGCAGGGAGAGAGGGTTGCAAGTATATCACATCTCCCAAAGCTCCCCACTCACTCCTGCAGGTATTTTTCTTTTATGAAATACCAAAAATATCAGATTATCTTCAAAACCAATTAATTCCAAATCCACCAATTTCCCCAACCCGTTCCAATTATCCGTAATCATTTTCTTTTAGTTTTGACATTCCTGTCCCACTACTACTTACTCTGACAAACCCCTGTTTACAAAAGACCCAAGCTAAAAGAAAAAAAATATGAAGTGAAGCCCAGGGGACCCAAGGCAGGAAAAGATTAGATTGCAAAGAGGCAAAGTCTGTTCTCAGAGACGATAAACCCTGGGTAGGAATTCTTCTGGTTAGTTTTCCAGTGGCTGATTTGTTTGGTTTGTTTTTTGGCTCTCTGGGTCCTGTTGGAGACTTTCGTGTGTAAAGAGCTGAGTCTGGACTTTCTCCAGCTCATGCTTGCATGTCAATTAATCTTATTTCTAATGAAGCCAAATCTTATTTTTCTAACTTGCTGCCAATCCTCAAATGTAGCACCAAAGAAAACAGAAAGTAATTAAAATGTCAACACTTCCCTGAAAAGGAACATAAACTCTCTTTAGATTTTCTTCCCACTGGAAACGTTACTTTTCTCCAAGGCACTGGGCCCCATGCATGTCCACCAGCGTCACCCACAGAGAGCTGGTCAATAAGGCAATGCACATAAATCCCCCTCTACCCATTACCTTGTTTGAATTTCTTCTTCTCCCTTGCCATTTTCCAAATGGAAAGATCCTATAAATGGAAAGATCCTATAAATGAAGTGCTTAAGCCTGTCTCTCATAATGGACTGATATCTACTCCATTGTAATATATCCAAATTTTATGAGATATGAAATAAGCTCCAATAGCAATAAGCTGTTTGATCTAACATGAACAAAGTAATGTGGAGCCTAACAGCTTATTATGCAGTGCAGTCCAATAAATTAGCTGAGTACCATTTTGCATAACGAGAGTCTGATTATGCCTTTTACCTTCATTTAGATTGCTTTGGATGGATTGTGACTCTCTCCAGAGTAAATCAGGTTTACTTGGGACAACTTCTTTTTTAAATGTATTACATGAAGAAATGAAAATAAGGGAAAGGAAAACACATGGCATCATTTTGTGGTTTTGTGTTGGCCAGACTAGTCCTTCAGAAGAGATTTTCCCATTAAGAGGAAAATTTTTGTGACCATTGAATCAGGAACTCTTTTATTAAACCAGTTACTGTCAAGTTGATTCCAACTCATGGCAACCCCATATGTGACAGAGTAGAACTGTGCTCCATATGTTTTCAATGACTGAATTTTCAGAAGTAGATTGCCAGGCCTTTCTTTCAAGGTACATCTGAATGGACTCAAACCTCCAGCCTTTTCGGTTAGCAGCCAAACACTTCAACCGTTTACACCACCCAAGGACTCCACTGTCTTATTGGTGATGGTTAATTTGTCAAAAACAAATATTTATCACCCACTTTAGCCCCTTTCCTATTTCCTTCACATAAATTCCTTCCATTTCCGTGACTCAATTTTGCAAAGCACCTTAAATGCCATTCTTGATTGTATTACTTTCCTCTTGTTGGTAACTTTTAAGTACATTCCACTTAGCTTCTGATTTTTGTCTCTGCTTTTCTGATTTTTCTCCCTTGGTTTATTTGGATTCAATACTCCTCTGGGAATATGAGAAATGTTACTGACAGCACTAGGTTGTGCAGGAGAAATGTTAAAAAACACTGCAATGTGTTGGTACTAGAGCTTGAGAAGTGCTGTAGTAGTAAACTCTGCCTTTTTTTTCTGGAATTTGTTATTTCATTAAAAGTAGGGGAAGAAGTATCCAGTTCATTCTCTGTAGTATCCCCCCAACACTTGGCCTCTTACCTCCCCTCACCCAGTTACTTAGCACTTTGGTGCACATATCAGGCTGACCAGCACCATTGATCAGTGTGTGCAGGGCTCATGAGGTCCCATTCTAGGACCACAACCACATCTCCCCCAAAGGTCTTCAAAATACACTTCAACGAAAATGGCAGCTGCAAATCACACATCCATTGTTTTTGAGAACAGACCATGAATCAAGTACCTCTTTAATCCCCATAGCAACCTTATAAAGTTGTTGTTAGGTGCCGTAGAGTTGGTTCCAAGTCATACAGACCCTATGTACAATAGAAAAAGAACTGTCCAATCATGCACCATCCTCACAATCATTGCTAGGTTTGAGCCCATCGTTGCAGTCACTA
The DNA here is from genome assembly GCA_030035585.1 of Dugong dugon. NCBI lineage: Eukaryota > Metazoa > Chordata > Mammalia > Sirenia > Dugongidae > Dugong > Dugong dugon. The sequence goes on from CM057465.1 coordinate 53,528,528, forward strand.
TGTCAATCCATCTTCTTACGGGTCTTCCTCCTTTTTGCTGACCCTCTACTTTACCAAGCATGATGTTCTTCTCCAGGGACTGGTCCCCCTGATAACATGCCTGAAGTACCTGAGACAAAGTCTTGCCATCCTCGCTTCTAAGGAGCATTCTGGCTGTATTTCTTCCAAGATAGATTTATTCATTCTTCTGGAAGTCCATGGAATATTCAATATTCTTCGCCAATGCCCTAATTCAAAGGCATCAGTGCTTTTTGGTCTTCCTTATTCATTGTCCAGCTTTCACATGCACATGATGCAATTGAAAATACCATGGCTTGAGTCAGGTTCACCTTAATCCTTAGATTGATGTCTTTGCTTTTTAACACTTTAAAGAGGTCTTTTGTAGAAGATTTTCCCAATGCAATTCATCATTTGATTTCTTGAGTACTGCTTCCATGGAAGCAAGGATGGCAAGACTACATCTCACATACTTTGGACATGTTATCAGGAGGGACCAGTCCCTGGAGAAGGACATCATGCTTGGTAAAGTAGAGGGCCAGCCGAAAAGAGGAGGACCCTCAACAAGATGGATTGACACAGTGGCTGCAACAATTGGCTCAAGTATAACAATTGTGAGGATGGTGCAGGACTGGGCAGTGTTGGCCCTGTAGCTGTCTTCCAAATTTCTTGGCACAGGGTCGCTATGAGTTGGAAGCAATTCAGCAGCACCTAACAGCAACTAACAGCTTCCATGGGTGTTGATTGTGGATCCAAGTAAAATGAAATCCTTGACAACTGCAATCTTTTATTCGTTTATCATAATGTTGCTTATTGGTCCAGTTGTGAGGATGTTTGTTTTCTTTACATCGAGGTGTACTCCATACTGAAGGCTATAGTCTTTTATCTTCATCAGTAAATGCTTCAAGTCCTCTTCACTTTCAGCAAGGAAGGTTATGTCATATGCATATTGCAGGTTGTTAATGAGTCCTCCTTCAATCCTGATGCCACATTTTTCTTCATATAGTCCAGCTTCTCGGATTATTTGCTCAGCATACAGATTAAATAAGTATGGTAAAAGGATACAACCCTGACTCACATCTTTCCTAACTTTAAACCACACAGTATCCCCTTGTTCTGTTCAAATGACTGCCTCTTCCCATTCTCCCCAATGTTTTCCATAATTTGTTATGTTCCTCACAGTGGAATGCCTTTGCATAGTTGATAAAACACAGGTAAACGTTTTTCTGGTATCCTCAGCTTTTCGCCAAGATCCATCTGGCAGCACCAGTGATATCCCTCATTCCGCATCATCTTCTGAATCTGGCTTGAATTTCTAGCAGTTCCCTGTTGATGTACTGCTGCAATTGTGTTTGAATTATCTTCAGCAAAATTTTACTTGTGTGTGATATTACTGATATTGTTTGATAATTTCTGCATTCTGTTGGATCATCTTTCTTTGGAATGGACACAAATATGGATCTGTTCCACTCAGTTGGCCGGTAACTATCTTCCAAATTTCTTGGCATAGACAAGTGAGCACTTCCAGCAGTGCCTCCATTTGTTGAAACATCTCAATTCGTATTCTGTCAATTCCTGAAGCCTTGTTTTTCACCAAAGCCTTCAATTCAGCTTGGACTTCTTCTTTCAGTACCTTCAGTTCTTGATCATATGCTACCTCCTGAAGTGGTTGAACATCAACAAATTCTTTTTTGTACAGTGACCCTGTGTATTCCTTCCATCTTTTTTTGATGTTTCCTGCCTTTTTCAATATTTTGCCTATAGAATCCTTCAATACTGCATCTTGAGGCTTGAATTGTTTCTTCAGTTCTCTCAGCTTGAGAAATGCCAAGTGTATCCTTCCCTTTTGGTTTCCTAACTCCAGTTCTTTGCACATTTCATTGTAATACTTTACTTTGTCTTCTTGAGCCACCCTTTGAAATACTCTGTTCAGCTCTTTTACTTCATCATTTCTTCCTTTTACTTTAACCACTCTACATTCAAGAGCAAGTTTCAGAGTCTCTTCTAATATCCATTTTGGTCTTTTCTTTCTTTCCTGTCTTTTTAATGGGCTTTTGCTTTCTTCATGTATGATGCTCTTGATATCATCCCAGAGCTCGTCTGGTCTTTGGTCATTAATGATTAAAGTGTCAGATCTATTCTTGAGATGGTCTTTAAATTCAGGTGGAATATACTCAAGGTCATACTTTGGCTCATGTGGACTTAGTTTTCTTCAGCTTCAACTTGAACTTGCATATGAGCAATTGATGGTCTCTTCTTCAGTTGGCCCTGGGCCTTGTTCTGACTGATGATATTGAGCTTCTCCATCATCTCTTTCCAAAGATGTAATCAATTAGATTCCTGTGTATTCCATCCAGCAAGGTCCACGTGTATAGTCACAATTTACGTTGTTGATAAAAGGTATTTGCAATGAATAAGTCGTTGACTCTTGCAAAATTCTATCATTTGATCTCCTGCGTCATTTCTATCACTAAGGCCGTATTTTCCAACTCCAGATACTTCTTTGTTTCCACCTTTCACATCCCAATCACCACTAATTATTGATGCATCTTGATTGCATGTTTGATCATTTCAGACTGCAGAAGCTGGTAAAAATCTTCAGTTTCTTCATCTTTGGCATTAGTGGTCGGTGGATAAATTTCAACTAACTGGTCTTCCTTGTAGGCATATGGATATAATCCTATCGGTGACAGTGTTGTATTTCAGGATAGACCTTGAAATGTTCCTTATAATGTTATAAATGAAAACTGTGGCTTAGGGAGATTAAATATATTTCCAAAGTTACATAGCAAGGGAAGTGGTTGAATCAGAATTCAAACCCAGATCTTCTTAACCTCAAATTCTATGTACCACATTACATTATCTGCTGAAAACATTGTCAGCATTATTGCTGAGCAAAAAACTCAAAATGGGTGCTATACTAGCAATGAGGAAGAACCTTCATAATCACATAGATAGAGGTTGTTTTTACTGTGCTTAAAATAGGATAAATAGATGGTCTACCAAGTCTTCTTTTTACAAACACATTCACATTTCTTTTCAAGGATTTAAAGATTATAAACTCCTTGAGACCAAGACATTTGTTTTGTACATAACAGAACATCGGTGTGCTATGGCCTTTCATTCAGAAAATCTTACGTTCCAGTTTTGGCTCTATTTATCACAAACTGTATATCCTCAAGGTGTCTGGATGGTGCAAAATGTTTGTGCTCACTACTAATGGAAAGGTCACCGCTTCAAATCCACCCAGTGGTGCCACAAAGAAAGGCCTGGTGATCTACTTCCATAACGATTACAGCTAAGAAAATCCTATGGGGTGCAGTTTTACTCCGTAACACATGGGGTTGCCATGAGTCAGAATCAAATCAACCGTAACAGGTTTTCTTTTTTTGGGCTGGGGGCTGGGTAATAACCTCAGGTAAGTGAGTAAACCTCTTGAGCTCCAGTTTGCGTAACTGAAAATCTAGGTGAATATACCTCATAGAATTGTTGGAATGGTTAAGTGAAATAAATTATATGAACATTTAACAGGGAAAGTAACCAATAAATTCTAGTAGTCTCTCTCCATATCCACCCCACTCATTTCATGCATGGGAATACTCCTTGGAAGGGTCAATAAGACACAAAATGCTGTGACTGAAGGATTTCCTGATTGAAATCCTTCCTCTTGCATTATTTTGCTTTACAATTATCTGTTACTACATATTTACTCATTTTATGAAAAGGAGGTTTTTAAAACATGACTTGAATTCTAAAACTTGGAGTCATGAAGTGAATAAAGGTGCCTGGAATCCATTTCTTTTCTCCTAATTCCTCCTTCTTTATTGATTTACTTCTCTCCAGGTTGTGACAGTGAGTGCTGCTGATAATATAAGAAAATCAAGGCTATATAATTTTAAATGTTTATCTCCTCACACCTCTGACAAGAACATTTTCCTTTGTTTGAGGGGAAGAAAAGCTAAGAAAAACAGCAAAAGACAAATCCTACCTTTTAGAAAATCTAAGGAGAAATTGGAGAAAAAGACAAATAGTGGTCTTTTGCATGAGGGAAAAAAATTACATTGTAAAGCTTTGTTATCTTATAAATCACTTCAAATTTTAAAGATATATAAGGTGAACGTGTTTCTTTAGAAATAGTTTCACTTTGTTGGGGTCTGAAAGAAATGTTGATAACAAGAAATATTATATACAGTCTATTTTAACGAATGACTATTTCATCTTTAGTTTATGACAAATTTCCCCTGGAGAAGTCAAATAATTTTATCCTTACTATGTCTTTGAAACAAAGGCAGAGTATTATTGAACTGAATTTTAGTTGAGAAAGTGGCAGCTGAGAGAGATTAAGTAAAATATACAAATCACACAGCAATTTTGTGACAGAAATTATTTGAAATTGAGAATGAGGAAGCTTTAAAATGAGATAACAGTAGACAATACCCTGGGTAGAGCAGCTTGCTTGGTGAAAGCCTTAAAATGGGGCAACAACCAGCTCCCATCAAGCTGATTCTAACTCATGGCAATACCATGACAGAGGTGGATGCAAACCTCCAACATTCTGGTTAGCAAACGTGCTCATTAAATGTTTGTGCTACTGTAAAGGGTGACATTTTTCTGACCTGGAAAATAAAATTTATGAAATTCATCTTACAGGTGTGAAATTCAGCTTCAAAAGGGAAGTTTACATTTGTCACCATGATGATGGGATCAGGCCAATGTCTATATATATATATATTTTGGCAAGTCTGTTCCTCCTTTGGTTAGGCCTTGTCATGGGTGTGCTTTTTTCTTTTTCTCTTAATGGACACTTGTCTTTATATTTCACACAGGCTGGCCATCATCTGTAAGCACTTTGTTGACATCCTGCTCTCACTCTAGAATGGCCAATTTAGGGTGACATGAACAAAACAGGGGACTCAGAGCTGACACAGGCAGGAGTTTAGATCTAATGAAGACTCCTTCAGGCCTGACTTGGATCTAGTTAATGAGGATCTGATTGAATTTGCCATCTTCAAAACATTGTCAGGCTTTTTGGACCAGTAAACACTTTCCCTTAGTGTTCTGCACAGGAATGAAGACGAAGTCTAGTTGTCAGTGCAAATATTTGTGTGTCATATATTGTCAGAAGTCATGTATTGTGTGGGTGGTTTGCTGGGTCATCTTAGATAAGTTGTTTAACCTTTTTCTGTATTAGTTTCTCCATCTGCAAAAGCATGATAGCACACATCAGGCTTCTAAGGAAGGTGCTATTAGGATGAATGTGTAAGATGTGTTACTTGAGGGACTCAGGATTTTGCAGAAGAAGTTTGCATCACTTTTTGCTAAAGAGAGTGTAATCTATAGCAACTTTAAGGCAAGCCAGTCTGAGAAAAATTTCTTGCCAAGAAAACATCAGATCTGAGGGAAGCCAGGGTCGTTTTTTGTATTTTGTGCATTTGGAGATGACTTCTGATAAGGGCTTGCTGTACAGGTAGTACCCAACTTACAACAGGGTTCCATTCCAACGACTCTGTCTTAAGTCAGTTCTGAAGTAAGTCAAATACCTCATTTTTTTTTTTTTTTTTTTTTTTAGTTTTCATTATTATTACCTTTTATTATCAGTATCCTTATAAATCCAGTATTTATTTGTCTTTGGGAGTTGGAAACATTACAAATAAATGTACATATATATTTCAATACACACATAAATACATAAAAAATGCACAAATCATAAATATTTACTCTGACAATGAAGAAGAGTTGGATGATGTTGGCATTTTATCAGTTTCGGTAATAACTCCACTTGTGGAAGGTTCTGAATCATCTGGATTATCCCTGGGAATGGGGATTGTGTTTCTAGTCAGAAAAGTAGTGAGAGTTGTCTATGGTCCTTTTCTTTTTTTCTTCATATATTTCACTATGCCATCTCACTGCTTCCCAAATCTGCCTATCAACTTTAACAAAGTGATCAGTGCTTAGGTCCAGGTTTTCAAGCAACTGAAGCCTCTGATGTAGTCTAGAAAATTAAATCTAAACAATAGTTTTGAACATTAAATCATAAAATTGAACACCTATGGTTGAAAATCTGAGAATTATAACATCAGCAAATTACACACTGCAACATTGTATGTAGTACGAATTACTAACGATTGGATGCAAAAAAAAAACTAAAATGGATAATCATAAGTGCAGTTTGTTGTAACTCAAATACCTCATAAGTTGGGGACTAAACACACACACATACACACAAAAAAAGGAAACCATTGGCATCGAGTTGATTTCTAACTCATGGTGACCCTCTAGAACAGAGTAGAACTGTCCCGTAGGGTTTCCAAGGCTGTAGATCTTTAAGGAAGCAAACTGTCACATCTTTCTTCCACAGAGTGGCTAGTGGGTACAGACCTCTGACCTACAGGTTAGCAGCCGAGCACTTAATCATTGTGCCACCAGGGCTCCTAAGTGGACTGACTACCTGTAGTTGATCCACGGGAAAAACTGAAATCATGAGAACACCATTTGAGAGTCCAAATTAAACTTAGACATAATTAAACAAAGGAAAATACTCATGTGTCTGGCTTCAGATTATAAATTACCAATAACATCTTGGTAGTTTTGTTCTTTTGCTTGGGAAGAACTTTGGTGATGAAGACAACATGTAGCTGCATGTTAACTGTGGTGAACCTGTTGTTAGTCCATAAAAACGTGGAGGGTAGCACCCCCTCATTTTGTTGTCCTCTGTTATGATCTAGATTGCACTCGATCTCTCAACCCAGATATACTTTTATATAAACACAGACCAATCAGCATTTATTTTGGGGAATGACTAAAACAGTACTTGAGTCCCTGGGTGATGCCAATGGTTAACCCATTTGGCTGCTCACTGAAAGCATGGAGGTTCAAGTCCACTTACAGGTGCCTCAAAAGAAAGGCCTGTTGATCTACTTCCAAAAAATCGTACACTGAAAACCCTATGGATCACAGTTCTACTCTGATACAAACAGGGCAGCCATGACTCAGCATTGACTCCACAACAACTGGTTACTGGTTAAAACTGTTCCAATAAACTCCTTAAAAAGACTCGTGGATGAAAATACATCTGAAATCAGAAAACTTTTCATTCCTGTATTTTAAAATCCTAGTTAAATCTTTTCATGCACATGAGTCAAACTCAATGGAATCTCTTACTTCCTGTCACATCCTTGCTTGCTTACTCTCCTTCTCGTTCCTCCACTCCCTTGAAGCTACCAAGATGGAATCTGTTGCTCTGTGTGAATTTCCCACTGGCAGAGCCTCAACTCTTCAAATCATTCTGTTTCCCCAAACAGAATCACCAGACGCTCCGTCTGTGATCAATGTGCAGTGGGCTGTTTGCTTTTGCCTGGGCTTGCCCACATGTCCTCGCAAAAATGTACATAGAGGCGTTGCAACCCTGCCCCAGGGTGGAGGACAGAATTCAAATCAGCAACAAACCCAAAGGCAGGAAATGCTGCTCCTTCCCCTGCAAGTCTCTGCTGTATATGCAGGAGGATGGGCTCCTTCCTTGTAGAGTTCTAAAGCATGGATCGAAGTTGTGGTGCCTAAACAGTGAGGATTCTTTGGAATAAAAAGCCACGTTTTAAGAGCTGTGACAAATTTGTCAATCTGTGTTATTCAACATTTAAAAAATGTATACTCCCTTTGTCCCAGCAATTTCATTTCTGCCAGTATCATGGGGAAACAGTTGTGTGGCTAAAGCTTTAAAGATACAGTTCTGTTCACGACATACTGCTCATAATAGCAAAAAAACTGGAATGGACCTAAATGTCCAATAAGAAGTATTTGGTTAAAGAAATCATGATGTCTATCTGTATTTCTCTCTCTTACTCTACACCAACAAAAAAACCCGTTGCTGTCGAGTCGATACTGATTCATAGTGAACCTCTAGGACAGAGTAGAACTGCCCCATAGGGTGTCCAAGGACTGGCTGGTGGATTTGAACTGCAGACTTTTTGGTTAGCATCCTGAGCTCTTAACCACTCTACACAGGATATACCATTTAAAGTGAGGTGTAAAACAAGTTTTTTAAAAAATTTAGGTTGTAGACAGCCTTGGAGAGCTTGATGAAAGCTGTCCATCATCTCCCCAGAAAAAAAATGCCTATATGCACCACATTTTCCATATAATATCAGGAGATTTCAATATAAACTTGCTATCACACAAAAGTTAAGAACACTTACTATAATGAACCTAACAGAATAGAATTTAATAATTCTGATACATTGAGAAGTGGAAAAAGCAGGTTAAACTCCCATTTTTACTTAAAAAAATTACATAAATATATTTGTTTTTTAAAACAAAAAGGCTTTGAAAGGCTCAACATAAAGGTGCTAACAATGGCTATTTCAGGGGGGTAATAATGGTATGTGTGTTTTCCTTTTTTTTTCTCCCTCTCGTTTTTTCCTCCCTCTTTCCTTCACTCCATCCTTCCTTATTTTATCCCTCTCTTCCTTAGTTTTGTTTTGTTTTGTTTTTTTGCTAGTTTGTATCTTCTAACATTTCTTCAACTAAATATAAGTAACTTTTATAGGAAGAAATATGCTGTACCAGTTAGTATTGATTTTAAAAAATTATTGGTTTTGGCAAGTATGTTACAAAACTTGGTGACAATTTTAGCACTTCTCTTTATTCATCAAATGATGAAATACTAGGATGAAGGGACATTAGGATCAGGTGACACTATTTCTGTGTGAGATATTACTGTTGTTGTTGTAGTGCGCTATTTAATTAATTAGGGTCATATAAAAAAGAATAAATTGATGAACTTCTTTCCAACATAAAATAGAAATAAAACAAAAAAAGATTAAAAATGAACAGGAGCCAATTCGTAAATGTCGGGATCATACATAGCAATCAAGAAAAGCCAGTCTAAAGCTAACCTCAAGCACAACAGCATTTCCACTTACCGAAAGTCCTCTGGGGTACCTGTGGTGACTCAATGTCTTGAGAGATTATGGGTCTGACCCAGTGTGGCTTCTTATTTCCTTTACCTTATGAGAAGCCTGAAGGGGCAGTAATGTTCACTGGTAGAATTCCCACTTTCCACGAAGGAGACCTGGTTAGATTCCTCATGCCCAGCTACGAGGTTTCAGTAGAACTTCCAGATTGAAATAGACTAGAAAGACCTGGCGTTCTACTTTCGAAAATCAACCAATGAAATCCCCATACTCACAATGGTTCGATCTTCATCTAATCATGGGACAGGTGCAGGCCTGGGCAGCATTTTGCCTCATTGTGCATGAGCTGGGGGCAGACTTGATGGCAGCTAACAACAACAATGAGGAGCTGGGAGAAGTTGTGTCACCTTTGCAAACCTTGTTGTCTCAATTTGAAGATGAAGTTTACATATTTGTAAAGGAGCTCTGGTGGCACAATCATTAAACAATCAGTTTCTAACCCAAGGGTCAGCTGTTCGAACCCACCAGCAGCTCTGTGGGAGAAAGGCTTGGCAATCTGTTCCCTTAAAGATTACAGCCTAGAAAACCCTATGGGGCAGTTCTACTCTGTCCTATAAAGTTGCTATGAGTTGGAATCGACTTGACGGCACACTACACCACCACCACCACCTATCTTTTATTTACCAGCAAGTGTCTTTAAGAAAAGAATTGTCGGACTGCAAGAATATCTGCTCAACATCTATGCACCCTTTCTTGAGTAAGAGGGTGCCTTCATATTCTTTAGGGAATCACCTTCTTATGCTCTCAGTTGTAGCTTTGGGGGGCTGGCATCATCTTCCAGCTCCAGGATGAGTACATGCCTCAGGCTTGGTCAGGTCAACTAGAACATTTTCTCTCTCTCTTTCTTACAATACACTGATTGTTTCAGGGATGATATATGTTCTAAGCAATGAGATACAAACAGAGTACTTTTGATGGAGTTGTTCTAGAGACAAGGCTTCTCAGTTGGCAGAATCTAAGCCTAGGATTGCTGACAGCCATGCTGTGGGAAGAACCTACAGAAGAATGAAGGCAAAGTAGCAAAGCAGAGACACAAATGGAAAAGGTGAGGAACTGGGAAGGGCATCAAGTCCTGGGGCTGCATTTGAGCTCCCAAATCCACATCTGCCTGAACCAAACTTGCCATTGGGATTTTCAATTATGTGTGACGATAAATTTCTTTTTTAGTTTGAGACACTTTGAATTAGGTCTGTTTCACTTGCAACGAATTAGGTCCTGATTAATATACTGGTCTAATAGTAACAACTATAATACTTACTGAATATTTCTCAAGCGACATACTGAAAGATCGGTGGTTCAAGCCTACCAGCCTCTCTGTGGCAGAAAGACGTGATATTCTGCTTCGGTAAAGATTACAACCTTGCAAACCCTATGGGGCAGTTCTTCTCTGTCCTGCAGTGTTGCGATGAGGTGGAATCGACCCGAAGGCAATGGGTTTGGTTTTGGGTATCTCCCAAGTGGTGATACTTGATGAAAGTTTGTCCTGACAGATGGTGGGTCATTCATCCCAGGTTAATTGTTTCTTTCTTTTATTTCCTTTATTTTCAAGGTCTATATGATTTTGTTTCTAATTTTTGTATTCTACTAAAATATTCACAGATGCGTTCATCAATAAAGTGTGCTATTTCTTTTTCTTTTTTCTAATATAGGCCAAAATCTCCACTGTGTTCTTTTTAGAAAATATATTTTATTTTCATTGTTATTGAGAATATACACAGCAGAACATACACCAATTCAACAATTTCTGCATGTACAATTGAATGACATTGATTACCCAGGTATTCATTTCTAATTGCAATTTAGAAAAGGATGTACTGTAAATGAATATTTACTAAGCATGGCCAGTTTTAGGGGTTAAAGTCTCTTAACCATTAGCTTCCTTGTCACTACTCCTGTCACTGTTTTGCTTTCTGAGTACTAGACAATATTTGACAGAAAAATCCCAACCAACTTCTTTGTCTTCATTTTACCCGTCAAACCCTTGAGGGGTCTAGGGGAAAAGCTAATTTACCTGATGCATATTGTACAACTTCTCGGAGGCTTGCTTCAGCTACAAATGGTGCAGACTTGGAGACAAAGCACGGGTCTTTTAAGAATCAAGAATCAAGCAGATGATACACGGCCATTTTGGTGATATGTTGTTATAAGCCCAGAGTGAGCTTTCTTTTCATCCATGAAACGAAAATGAAGAGGGTTATAATGTCTACACTGTCTTCTCTCCACTCCGGTAGGGATGGCTTATACTTTATGTAACAGAAGAGTTCTCTCTTGAGAACAGAGAAAACAAGGTTAACACATGTCTGGGAAGTATGGTTTTGACTCTAGCGTTGTTCATGCTGTACTCATAACATCCTGTCCTTCTCTGCTAGCTGTGAAGTTGTAGATAGCTGTCCCTCCTCAGCTGTTTTAGGGAGCTCTTTCTTCATAAAGACGCTGCTCTTTGATACCTAGTAAATGGGCCACTGCCCCTCCTCCTTTGTCACTCTTATGGTTAAGGATGGTTACTCTCAGTTGCTTTGAGAATACCCTTTCTACCGTCTCTAAAATTAGGTCTTTAATTCCTTTAGGATATTTGACAAACTTAAAATTTTACTGGAAGCTCAGAGAGTATTGGTGAGTAGGAAAGAAGTCTCAAAAAAACAAAATTGTTAAACATGAGAGAAAGCTGCTCTGTTAATCCCTGCAACTACAGAGTCAGGAAAGGAAGAGTGGGTTCTAGAGAAAGGTGCAATGAAACCTAAAATTAAAAACCAAGCCCACTGTTGTTGAGTCTATTTTGACTCATAGTGACCCTATATGATGGAGTAGAACTGCCCCATAGGGTTTCAAAGGCTGAAAATCTCTAGGCAGCAGACAGCCACATCTTTCTCCCTCTCCACTGCTGAACTTTTGGTTAGCAGCCAGGCTTTTCATGACTGTCCCACCAGAACTTTTTCAGTAAAACGTGATACCGAGAAAGAAAAAAAAAAAAAAAACAGCGTAAGTGAAATTATCTTCTTCCTAACCTACTGCCGTCGAATCGATTCCAAATCATAGCAACCCTATAGGACAGAGTAGAACTGCCCCATAGGGTTTCCAAGGATGTAAATCTTTACAGAAGCAGATTGTCACATCTTTGTCCTGTATCCTCTTCCTAGGGACTGGGATTTCTGACTTATGATTGACCAGATCCACCTGATTCTGACTCAGTAATAGATTGGAAGAGCAGGAGATGACTTTTCGTCCAGTGTTTAACAAACCAACCAGTTGCCATCAAGTCATTTCTGACTCATGGTGACCCAATGTGTGTCAGAATAGAACTGTGCTTCATGGTGTTTTCAATGGCTGATTTTTGCCAAACCTTTCTTCTGAGGTGCCTCTGGGTGGACTCGAACCTCCAAACTTTCAGTTAGCAGATAAGTGCACCACCCAGGGAATCCTTAAAATAGGATAACAATAGCTAATTTGCTGGATAGAGCAGTTTGCTTGAGGACAGAGATCTTGCTCTAGAATCTTCCTCTCCATACTCCAGGACCTAATTGGGGTGGGGTGGGGTGCAGCATGTATGGGGTAGACGTTTACTGGGTCTTTGTTTAGAAATCTGGGAAGGGGCATAAAAGTGATGTTTAAGATGAGCTGTGCAAAACGAATAGGATTTCCAAAGGCAAACACTCTGTGGGCTGGGAGTGGAGAGGGACGGTACTCCAGATGAGGGAAGAACTGTGTAGCAGCACAGAACCATAAGTGTAGATGGGTTGTACTGTAAGAGATGTAAACAGCAGACTCTAGAGCATAATCAAATTTGCCTTTTGGAAAGATGAATATGACAAGAGTAAAGGATGGAACTGAAGTTGGACGTAGAGAGACTAGTTAAGGAACACTTATAATCATTAAGGTGGGTGAGAGTTCATGGTGTAATACTCAGACATTAAATTGAGTTGAGCAGCCTGGATGTTGGGTGTCTGGCCACGGTCACTCATCAAACGTGGCCCTCACTTCTGCCCATGACGTTAACCACATTTAAATCACAGTCACGTCTTAGCAAAATTACAAACTATACTATATATCTTTGGGATTACTCTAAATGACACATCTGCAAAAGCCATGGTTGAAAAGAAAAGAAAGTTGAGAGCAGGAACCTGGAGAACACCAATTTATAAAGGGCTGAAGAAGAAGAGGAGCCCATGAAGGATACCTAGAAGGAAGTTAAAGAGGAAGAAGGCAATCTTATAGAGTCGAAAGTCGGAGTTAAGAGAGAAATATGTCAGACTCGGGGGGAAGAAAGGTCATTGGCAATAAATGCTGCAAGGAAGCCAAGTGAGAAAAGAGCAAACAGAAAACGTTTATCAAAGATGGAAATCATGGGGTAATTGTTGGACCTTGGCGGAACAGTTTATACAGAGTAAGAGTCCAGAGGTCCTATTACAATTAAATTGGGGGGTGTAAAGCATCAAGGAGTCCCTGGGTGGTGCAAAGGATTAACACACCTGACTGCTAACCAAAAGGTTGGAAGTTCCAGTCCACCCAGAGGTGCCTTGGAAAAAAAAACAGCCATTGAGAATCCTAGGGAGCACAGTTCTACTTTACACACATTGGGCCACCATGGGTCAGAATCAACTGGGCAGTAACTGGCTTTAAAGCAGCAGAAACAGCTTATACGGGATATCTTTTAAGAAGCTTATCTATGCAATGAAGGAGAGAGAGGGGTACAGCATGAGGGGAGTGTAAAATTAAGGTAGGAATATTTTTACCTTCTTTTTTCAACAGGGGACAGATTTAAATACAGTGAAATAATGAGGGTAATGAGCCCGGGAAAGGGAAGTAGTCTGGGGATGCTCTGATAGACAGGACTATAGATGGCGGAAATCAGTGATTTGGGTGAAGCTGTGGGGGTTATAAATGTGTTAAGAAAGGGGAGCTTCATCATAAGGAAGCAAGGATAACCCAGGCTTCTTCTAATACTATGTACCACAAGTGGAGCTGGCATTTTAGACTCTAAGAAGTCAGATACATCCAGTGTCAACTCCCAGTCTTATCTCTTAGTAGCAGTGTCCTCTTGAACAAGTATTTCACCTTGCTAAGACTCAGTTTCCCCATCCATAAATGGTGATAATTGCACCTACCTTAACGAGCGATGTGAGGATTCCAATCTCCCTGCTCCCCACTGACAGTTCTTCCCCTTCCCTACCTTATTTTTCCTCCCTAGCACTTATAACTTTAACTTATTTTACTGATTTATCTTATTTATCTGTCTTTCTTTATAGGATGCAAACCGAAAGAAGGATTTTTTCCCCCTATTTTCACTGCTATATCCTCAGAAGTACAGCTCCTGGCGCGTAGTAGGTGCTCAGTAAGAAATAAATTAATGAATGATTAGGAATGTGCAGAGAGAGCTCCTCACCTTTGGCACTACTGTCATTTGGAGCCATATAATTCATTTGTTTTGATGGCTGTCCTGTACACTGTAGGATGTTTAGCAGTGCCCCTGGCCTCTAACCACTAGATGCCAATAGCACTTCACCCTAACTTGTGACAATCAAAAATATGTCTAAATATTGCTAAATGTCCCCTGAGGAGCAAAATCACCCTGGTTTGAAAACCACTGCTACAGAGTAAGTGCTAAAAACGGTAGTTTTTTGTTTTGTTTTGTTTTCAATATTATTACAATGGAGGAAGGAATGAAAAGTGAAAGTAACACTTAGCCACCAACTTCTTCCACAAGCTGTTTAATTTGAGGTGGAAAAAAATTTCCATGGTTCAGATAGGGTTGGCTTCACAGCAAACTGACATTTTACTTATTGTTTTACTGAGAAACATGTTTAGAAGAAAACAGCTCATAGATCAAGGAAGTGCCTCCTTAGCATCTCGGCTGCTGATTGTATTTAAGATATTTTCTTCTTTGTCACCTCTTTGGGCAAGTAATAATAACAAAAATAATTATACCTATCCATATATATTTGTATCATCAAAGCTAATATTGTATACAGACAATGTATGGGTTGATGCTTTAAAGAAAATGATGACTGAGTCTCCACACTCTAATTCACGAAGGGTTATAAAGAGCCAGAAAATACAACTGAAGTTTTGCTCTTCAGGGTCATCTTCCCTTTCAGATTTTCCATTTTTACCACTCCATTCCTTTGCTTTGAATAGAAATCAATTGTCTTTTATTAAAATTGGCAATAATGACCTCTCAGAGTTAGAAAATTTCATAAAATGGAGACTTTTCTAAAAATTGCTTTTGAGAGCATTAAAAAAAAAAAAAAGTGTCCAGAAAAAGAGCTCAAAATAACTTGGCCCCTGGTTCTACCCCTAAACATTTTTTTTTTTCCCCCAGTTGTCTTCAAGTTGATTCTAACTCATGATGGTCCTGGCTAGGCTCCAAAGGGTTTTCAATGACTGCAGTAGATTGCCAGGCCTTTCTTCTAAGGTACCTCTGAGTGGACTGGAACCTCCAGTCTTTTGGTTAGCAGCTGAGTCTTTTCACTACCTAGGGACTCATCCCCTAAACATAGATACTGCTAACTATGGAGGAGCCATCAGACCAACAGAAAGCTATGGTTCAGGCAACTATATGTCTGGGTTTGCCTAAAACAATCCCAGTTTATGTCTGCTGTACCAGTAAAATAATTGGTAGCAGACCCTTTCACTCTCAGAATGTCCAGGTTTGAACAATGAAGTATATGTTCTCCTTAAAAAAAAAAAAAAAAAAAAAAACAGTTGCCCTTGAGTCAGTTCCAACCCATGGTGACTCCGTGAGTGGTCAGACTAGAATGTGCTCCATAGGGTTATCAATGGCTGATTTTTTCAGAAGTATATTGCCAGGCCTTTCTTCCCAGACAGTTCTGGGTGGACTCGAACCTCCTACCTTTTGGTTAGCAGCTGAATGTGTTAACCATTTGTACCATGAAGGGACTGGGGACTCTTACGCAGAGTTAATCAGCAGTTGGCTGCCTGCGACAGGGTTTCAAAGCAGTTCATTCTGCTGAGAATTTGCATTTCCACCTCAGATATATTGAATCAGAATTTACATTTTAAGATCCCCAGGTGATTCTTATGTATAATAAATTTTGAGAACTACTGCTCTGCTAGTGGTTCTCAGAATTGGTCCCTAACCAGCATCATTAGCATACCCTGGGAACTTGTTAGAAATGCAAACTCTCAGCAGGGGTATGAATCAGTTGGAAGCCCTGGCCTGCATAAAAGAACAGCCCATGTAAGAGGACGCTGTTTGCTTTCCTATCTCTGCATGTAGTGCATATCCCAGACTTTTCTCAGCACTCTGTGGGGATTGTACTTTCTGTAGCACAAGCTCAAAGATAAACTGTGAGTCAATAAATGAATCAGTCCTCTGCCTAGCTTATTGATCTGTCATTGTCATGGATTGAATTGGGTCCTCCAAAAATATCTGTCAACTTGGCTAGTTTGTGATTCCGAGTATTGTATGATTGTCTATCATTCTGTCAACTGATGTGATTTCCTTATGTGTAGTAAATACTACCACTATAATGTAATGAGATGGATTAGTGGCAAGTTGTATTGATGAGATCTATAAGATTAGATAGTGTCTTGAGCCAATCTCTTTTTAGATATAAAAGAGAGAAGTGAGCAGAGACACATGGGGACTTCATACCAAAAAGAAAGCAGTGTTGGGAGCAGAGCGCGTCCTTTGGACCTGAGGTTCCTGTGCTGAGATGCTCCCAGACCAAGGGAAGACTGATGCATCACATGGACCTTCCTCCAGAGCCGACAGAGAGAGATAGCCTTCCCCTGGAGCTGGCACTCTGAATTCCGACTCTAGCCTACTGGACTGTGAGAGAAAAAACTTCTCTTTGTTAAAGTCATCCACTTGTGGTATTTCTGTTATAGCAGTATTAGATGACCAAGGCAGTCATTTATCTCCCCACTCCCACAAAAGTGAAATAGTAATTAGGTTATTACGTCAGAGTCTGCCTTGCTAAATTTCCTCAGAAGGCATTTAGATCCAGAGAGGCCAAGTGGTATGAGAGTTGACTCCTGGTCAGCCTATGAGAAGAAACTGGCTGCCAAAAGGCCCCCCAGACTGCAAAGAGCTGGTCAGAATACACCCTTGATAAAAGCTTTCTTGCACCATAGGCCAATACCCTCAGATTAGAATGGGGTGATATTTAAAGGTAGCCAACTGACCAGGAATGTCTCATCTCATTACAAATAAGATAAACCATTCTTTTACAGGACCAAGAACACAGCTTAAAAGACTACAGAAGGACCAGGAGTTAGCAAGGTAATCATATGCCCACATAGATCAGAAATCTAATGGGTCAACATTATAGAGGGTCCCTTTTTTCCAAAGCCAGGCTGAGAAGTAGAGACCAAGAACTCAGGAATAGTTAATAGTGAACCTGAGATTAGATGGCCTCTACTAGATAGATGGGTGCCAAAACTTTTTGTGACCCAACAGCCTCTCTTACCTGGGCTCAGTTCTCACCCTTAAGCTCTTAAAAGTCCAGAATCTACTACTTTCAGTTTCTCAAACATATCATAGTCCCTCTCATCCTAGGATTTTGCATATATTGTTCCTTAGAACATACTTACCCCCTCCCCTATCATTAATTCCCATGTATTTATTCCTCAGGTCTCAGACAAAATGTGACTTCCTCCGGGAAACCCTTCCTGAACACCCAAATTGGCATTAGTGGCCCCTCTTAAAGCATCCACTTCATACTTCCCATTGTCAAAAGGCTCTTCACACTCAGTTATAAGTATCTGTTTATTTATCTATCATCCCACATACATTATAATCTGTGAAGTTAGGAGCTGTGTCTTGTTTTTTGCTCCTCTCCCCAGCTCCCAGGTACCACACATAATATACCTGGTACTTTACAGGTGCTGAAAGAACATATGTTGAATGATTAATTGAATGAATGACTAGTTTCACTTTGGTAGCTGGAATTGTGGGGGCTAGTGGCATTAAGAATGAGGGCTGACAATTAAATACGTAGACACTTACTCTAAAGACATTTTATAGGGAACATGCAATATTTCCATCACCTTGTTATTTATGTCACCTACCATGTATCAAACACTTTACTTGCAAAGTCATTGTGAAGACTAAATTAGATAATGCACATATTTGCTATTTAATAAATAGTAGCTAATATTATTAAGGAACCCTGGTGATGCAATGGTTAAATGCACAGCTGCTAACCAAAGGATGACATTTCAAACCCACCTGGTGACTCCACAGGACAAAAGACCTAGCGATCTGCTCCCATAAAGATTTCAGCCTAAGAAGCTCTATGGGGCAGTTCTACTCTGTCATTTAGGGTTGCTATGAATTAGAACATCAACAAATTTTTTTTGGTACAGTGACTCTGTGTATTCCTTCCATCTCCTTTTAATGCTTCCTGCATCATTCAATATTTTACCCATAGAATACTTCAAAATTACAACTCGAGGCTTGAATTTTTTCTTCAGTTCTTTCAGCTTGAGAAATGTCAAGCACATTCTTCCCTTTTGGTTTTCAAACTCCAGGTCTTTGCACATTTCATTATAGTATCATATCTTCCCAAGCCACTCTTTGAAATCTTCTGTTTAGCTCTTTTACTTCACCATTTCTTCTATTCTTCCATTCTCGAGGGTGGTGGGACTTCATCTCACATAGTCTGGACATGTTATCAGGAGGGACCAGTCTCTGGAGACAGACATCATGCTTGGTAAGGTAGAGTGTCAGCAAAAAACAGGAAGATGGGCTTCTGGAAAATGGCACTCTGGGCAGAAGCACCATGCTGTCCCTACACAGCAAAGAACCAAAAAACTAAGCCAAACAGAGAAAACAGCAATCCTGAAACCCTAAAACATCAAATGAAGAGATAAAAAACTCAGCCAAGCACCAAATGGAGTGAGAAAACTGACAGAGAACGGAGAACGAGGACAGATTCATGCAGAGGTCCCCTATCAGCTAATGCAGCGTGGATCCGCCATCGTGGACTCCTACTGGAGACCAGCAAACAGGGGGTATGAGAAAGCAGCTTCACGGAGCTTCCAGTGGGAGACAAAACAACTGGTAATTTGCAAAATATGCTTTCCCACCCCCCACAGTTCTTCACGCCCACTCGGACTCCTCTGCTTCCCACAGCCACGGTCTCTTGTCCGGGAAGCACCGGCTGCTTGGATTCCACCCACCCGAACTGTCCAGCTCTCTGAGTGCCATTTGTTGGCTACTGGTGTTGCTTTTTTTTCTGCTTCTTTTGATTTCTTCCTTATCTTTCACCACCTCCCCCTCCTTTCGCTCAAATACCTGTCTCCGTGCGCCATCTTTGCTTCTTCCTGAGGGGCTGCGGAGCTCCGTTCAAGTGTGGAACTACTTCCTGGTCTGGGTTGCCATGGTGGTGGGATCCTGGGGCTTTTGTCTGTTTGTTTGTTTTGAATTGTTTCTTTGTTTTCTTGAGTTGGGAGCCCGTTCTGGCCAGGCGGTGCTGCATGGCTTGGAACCTACCTCCTCGGCTTGTGCAGATACACACAGTGATCCCTGAGGGCATTTCCTTTTTTGTAGGTTTTTTTTTTTTCAGGTTTCTTTTGTTTATTTTTTTGCTTTTCTTGTTCATTTTTTTTTTAATTTGTTTTGTTTTCTTTTCCCTCTTATTCGCTTTTTGTCTTTTTTCATTACTCAGTTTCTCATATCTCTATACCTTCCTTCTCTTTCTGTTCTTTGAATACCTGGCACTGGATACCTCTACACCTTCTAGCCAGGCTGTACTGCAATACCTGAGAACAACTTTCCCAGACCTCATAGCTGCACCGGTGGGATCCCTGGGAACTTTGCTGTTCTATACCCTTTCTGATTTTTATTTATTCATTCTATTCTTTCTTTTTTTTATTCTTCTTCCACTTATTGTTTTTCTCCATTTCATTGTCTCTGATATCTCCACTCCAATGGCAAGCTCCCATAGCATTCTTTTTTGTTTCTTTGTACGTTTTTGGCTCCTGTTCCTATCTCCTCTCTCCCATACCCATCTTAGCTCCACGTATAACAATCTCCCCCCTACATCCTGCCTAAATGCACCATGTGCTTAACGTCACACCACCAAGCAGCACAGGCAGGGCCTACTGGAACCTGCCCTGCACTGATTACCGACCCGCCCTGGTTGCTGTAGTAAGTGCCACAAAAAAACCCATCCCAGTAACTCCTCTTCAGCTAGACCTGCCCTGCTGTACCATATCTGAGCGACTGACACTGTCAATTGGACAAGGAGGTGAAAAGTATCGTGCACACAAATGAGCAAACAACAAAGAACACACAGCCACCTGCTCAGACAGACAAATTTAAACAAAAAGGATGAAACAAACAAATCTGCAATCAATAAATGAGAAAAATAACTACCGAATGCCCCAAAGACAGCAGACAATATCAAAACATTTACAAAAACAGGACAGGATGTAGGCATCCAAAATAAAACACCAGCTGACTCTCCTCTGGAAGAAAAGGCACTAGAACTACCTGATAGGGAAGTCAAATCTCTAATACTCAGAATTATCCAAGAGTTGAAGCAAAAAGCAGACAAAAATGAGGAAAAAATAGACAAATACATGGAAAATGCAGACAAATTCATGGAAGGCTTTAGGAAAATAATGCAGGAACAAAATGTTAAAATAAATTCACAACTAGAAATTATACAAAAACAACAATTAGAAATCCAAAAGATAAACAACAAGATTTCAGAAATGGATGGTGTCATAGAAGGGCTGAGGAGAAGATTTGAAATGGTGGAAGACAGGATCAGTGGAATTGAAGACAAACACTTGAATACAGTGCTGTTTGAGGAAAAATCAGAAAAAAGAACAAAGAAAAATGAAGAGACCCTGATAGTTATGTGGAATACAATCAAAAGCAAAAATCTGCAAGTGATTGTAATTCCAGAACAGGGGGAGAAAACAGAAAACACAGAGAGGATCATGGAAGAACTGCTGACAGAAATCTTCCCCAATATCATGAAAGATGAAAAGCAGGCCATCCAAGAAGCCCCATGAAACCCATATAGAAGAGACCCCAAAAGAAAATGACCAAGGCATATCATAATCACACTCACCAAATCCAAAGACAAAGAATCCTGAGAGCAGCTCGTGAAAAACAAGAAGTCACATACAGAGGAGAAACAATAAGACTAAGCTCAGATTATTCGGCACAAACCAGGCAGGCAAGAAGCCAATGGGATGACATATATAAAACCTTGAAAGAAAAAAAATGCCAGCCAAGAATAATATATCCTGCAAAACTCTCATTAAAATATGATGGTGAAATTAGGTCATTTCCAGATAAACAGAAATTAAGGGAATATGTAAAAACCAAACCAAACTTACAAGAATTATTAGGGAGCTCTTTGATCTGAGAACAAACAACTTCAGCTCACAGGCAGAATCTAGGACTCAGGACTGTACCAGCCAGATACCAGTCTAGGAAATGAACTCTGCAGGACCATCTAAAACCAAAAGAAATACAACAGGGAATCAGAGCAGTTAATCAGTAAATGACAACAACATCAGAACAAGAAAAGATGGAATAAATGGCAAGGTATACAACCTTCTAATGGAGAGGAAGGCAAGGCGATACCGAGTAATAATAGACTGCTTCAAACTTAGAAACATAAGGGTAAAATTCATGGTAACCACAAAGAAAGTTAACAAACATACTCATAAAAATAAAGAGGAAAAACATAAAGTCTCAGCAAAAACAAAACCTACAAAAACAAAAGAAATTGAAAAAAAAAAAACCACAAAAAAAATTAACTCAGCACATGAGAGTCAGAAGAACAAAGAAAATTTCAGCACCACAAAAAAAAGCACTATAAAATGACAGCAACAAACTCACATCTATCAATAATTACACTGAATATAAATGGACTCAATGCACCCATAAAGAGACGGAGAGTGACAAAATGGATAAGAAAACAGGATCCATCAATATGCTGTCTACAAGAGACACACCTTAGAAACAAAGATGTGAATTTCTTAAAAGTCAAAGGTTGGAAAAAAATATACCAAGCTAACAGCTACCAAAAAAGAGCAGTAGTGGCAATACTAATCACAGATAAAATAGACTTTAAAACGAAATACACCATAAAAGACAAAGAAGGACACTATATAATGATTAAGGGGATGATCCATCACGAACACATAACCGTAATAAACATCTACGCACCCAGTGAAAGGGCTCAAAAATACATAAAGCAAACTCTAACAACACTGAAAAAGAGAAATTGACAGTTCCACAATAACAGTAGGAGACTTCAATACACCACTCTGAACAAAGGACAGAACAACTAAGAAGAAACTCCGCAAAGATACAGACACCTAAAGGGCATAATCAGCCAATTTGACCTCATAGACATATATAGAATATTCCATTCAACAGCTGCAAAGTACACATTCTTTTCCAATGCACATGGAACGTTCTCCAGAACAGACCACATCTTGGGCCAAAGAGCAATACTCAACAAGATCCAAAACGTTTAGATAATTCAAAGTATCTTCTCTGACCACAATGCTATCCAGGTAGAAATTAATAACAGAAAGAGCAAGGGAAAAAAATCAATTACATGGAAACTGAATAATACCCTGCTTACATATCACTGGGTAATAGAAGAAATCAGAGATGGAATCAAAAAATTCCTAGAATCAAATAAGAATGAAAACACATCATACCAAAACCTTTGGGACACAGCAAAGGCAGTCCTCAGAGGACAATTTATAGCAATAGATGCACACATCAAAAAAGGAGAGACAAAATCAAAACATTAACTACAGAACTCAAAAAACAAAGAAAGAAAACAGCAAAAAAAAAAAAAAAGCCACCAGAAGAACAGAAATAATAAAGATCAGAGCAGAAATAAATGAAATAGAGAACACAAAAACAATAGAAAGAATCAACAAAACCCAAAGTTGGTTCTTTGAAAGAATCAACAAAATTGACAAACCACTGGCCAGACTGACAAAAGAAAAACAGGAGAGGACACGAATAACCCAAATAAGAAATGAAATTGGGGACATTATAACAGACCCAACTGAAATAAAAAGGATCATAACAGAATATTATGAAAAACTATACTCCAACAAATTTGAAAACCTAGAGAACATGGATAAATTTCTAGAAACACACTACCTACCCAAATTACAACAACGTGATGCTGAAAATCTGAAGAGTCGCATAACAAGAGAAGAGATTGAAAAGGCAGTAAAAAAAACTCCCAACATAAAAAAGCCCTGGCCAAGATGGCTTCACTGGAGATATCTACAAAACATTTACAGAAGACCGTGTACCAGTACTACTCAAGCTATTTCAGAGCATGGAAAAGAAAGCAACACTTCCAAACTCATTCTATGAAGCCAGCGTAATGCTGATACCAAAACCAGCAAAGACGCAACAAAAAAAGAAAATTCAGACCAATATCTCTCAGGAATATACATGCAAAAATTCTCAACAAAATTCTAACCAATAGATTGCAGCATCATATCAAAAAAATAATACACCACAACCAAGCAGGAATCATACCAGGTATGCAAGGATGGTTCAACATTAGAAAATCAATCAACATAATCCACCACATAAATAAAAGGAAAGAAAACAATCACATGAGCATCTCAATTGACACAGAAAAGGCATTTGACAAAGTCCAACACCCATTTCTGATAAAAACTCTTAATAAAATACATATAGAAGGGAAATTTCTCAACATAATAAAGGTCATCTATTCAAAACCAATGGCCAACATCATTCTTAATGGAGAGAGGCTGAAAACATTCCCCTTGAGAACAGGAACAAGACAAGGATGTCCTTTATCACCATTCCTATTTAACATTGTGCTAGAAGTTCTAGCTAGAGCAATAAGGCAGGAAAAACAAATAAAGGGCATCCAAATTGGTAATGAAGACGTTAAACTGTCCCTTTTTGCAGATGATATGATACTACACATAGAAAATCCTAAAGACGCCACAAGAAATTTACTGGAACTAATAGAAAGGTTCAGCAGATAGCAGGATACAAGATAAACATTCAAAAATCAGTTGGATTCCTATACACCAGTAAGGAGAACAATGAAAAGGAAATCAGGAAAATAATACCATTTATAATAGCCGCTAAAAAATAAAATACTTAGGAATAAATCTAACCAGGGATGTAAAAGACCTATACAAAGAAAACTACAAAACACTACTGCATGAACTCCAAATGGAAAAACATACCATGCTCATGAATAGGCAGACTCAACATTGTGAAAACGACAATTTTACCCAAAGCAATTTACAAATACAATGCAATCCCGATCCAAATACCAACAACATTCTTCAAAGAGATGGAAAAACTAATCATTAACTTTCTATGGAAAGGGAAGAAGCCCCGAATAAGTAAAGCACTACTGAAGAAGAAGAATAAAGTTGGAGGACTCACACTCCCTGACTTCAGAACCTACTATACAGCTACAGTAGTCAAAACAGCCTGGTACTGGTACAATGACAGATACATTGACCAATGGAACAGAATTGAGAACCCAGATGTAAATTCATCCACCTACGGTCACCTGATCTTCGACAAGGGCCCAAAGTCCATCAAATGGGGAGAAGACAGCCTTTTTAACAAATGGTGCTGGCAAAACTGGACATCCATCTGAAAAAAAATGAAACAGGACCCATACCTCATGCCATATACAAAAACTACTTCAGAATGGATCAAAGACCTGAATATAAAGCCTAAAACTATAAAGTTCATAGAAGAAAAAATAGGACCAACACTACATGCCTTAATACACGGCGTTAACAGGATACAAATTGTAACCATCAACACACAAACCCCAAAAGATAAGCTAGATAACTGGGATCTTCCAAAAATCAAACACCTATGCTCTTCAAAAGACTTCACCAAAAGAGTCAAAAGAGAACCTACAGACTGGAAAAAATTTTTGGACAGAACATGTCAGACAAAGTCTAATCTCCATAATCTATAAGAAAATCCAACACCTCTATGACAAAAAGACAAATAATCCTATTAAAAAATGGGCAAAGGAAATGAACAGACACTTCACAAAGAAGACATTCAAATGGCCAACAGACACATGAGGAAATGCTCGCGATCACTAGCCATTAGAGAAATGCAAATTAAAACCACAAGGAGATACCATCTCACCCCGGCATTACTGGCACGACATCAAAAACACTGGAAATAAGAAATGTTGGAGGGGCTGCAGGGAGATTGGAACTCTTATGCACTGCTGATGGGAATGCAAAATGATACAACCATTTTGGAAAATGATATGGCACTTCCTCAGAAAGCTAGAAATAGAGATACCATACTATCCAGCAATCCCACTCTTAGGAATATATCCCAGAGAAATAAGAGTCGTCACTCGAATAGACATGTGCACACCGATATTCGTGGCAGCATTGTTCACAATAGCAAAATGATGGAAACAACCTAGATGCCCATCAACAGATTAATGGATAAACAAACTATGGTACATACACACAATGGAGTACTATGCAAGGAGAAATAACAATGATGAATCTGTGAAGCATCTGGATGAAACTGGTGGACATTATTCTCAGTGAAATAAGTCAGTCACAAAAAGACAAATATTATATAAGACCCTATTGTAAAAACTCATGAAAAAGTTCACACACAAAATGTAACAATCTTTGTTGGTTACAAGGGATGGGAGGGGTTGGGGGGAAATAGTAAACAGGCAATAGATAAGTGGTATCTTGGGTGAAGGGTGAGACAGTACACAATACAGGGGAAACTAGCACTACTTGTACAAGGAAAGGTCATGGAAATTCCATAGACACATCCAAAATCCCTGAGGGACTGAATTGCTGGGTGGAGGGCTGTGGGGACCATGGTCTCGGGGAACTTCTAGCTTAATTGGCATAATACAGTTTATAAAGACAATGTTCTACATTCTACCTTGGTGAGTAGCATCTGGGGCCTTAAAAGCCTATGAGCAGCTATCTAAGATACTCAACTGGTATCATCCCTTCGGGAGCAAGGGAGAATGAAGAGAACAGGATACAAGGAAAAGATTAGTCCGAATGACTAATGGACCACAGCTACCAAGGCCTCCACTAGACTGAGTCCAGTACGGCTAGATGGTGCCTGGCTGCCACCACTGACTGCCCTGACCAGGATCACAACAGAGGGTTCTGCACAGAGCTGGAGAAGGATGTAGAACAAAATTCTAACTCACAAAAAAAAGACCAGATTTACTGGCCTAAAGGAGGCTGGAGAAACCCCGAGAGTATGGCCCCCAGACACCCTTTATCTCAGTGGTGAAGTCATTTCCGAGGTTCACCGTTCAGCCGGCGAGTGGACAGCCCCATAAAACCAAATGGCACTAATGAGGCACAGCAGTCCAGGGACAATGGCCAAAAGGCAGAATCGGACAGGAAAGCTGGTGATAGGGAACCCAAGTTTGAGTAAGGATAGTGTTGATGTGTTGTGAGGTTGTTAACCATTGTCATTGGACAAAATGTGTACTAACTGTTAAGTGAGAAACCATTTTGTTCTGTAAGCCTTCATCTAAAGTGAGAATAGCAGCACAATTGGAAAAGCATGGTGGATGTCACTGAACTGTGCATGTAGAAATTTTTGAAATGGTGTATCTTTGGCTATGTATATTTTCACCCAAAAAAAAAATGTTGAGAAGGGAGAGGATTGACATGTTGTGGGGTTGTTAACCAATGTCATGAAACAATATGTGTACTACTGTTTCATGAGAAACTATTTGTTCTGTAAACCTTCACCTGAAGTACAATAAAAATAAATAAATACATAAATAAACAGGAAGACACTTGATGAGCTGGATTGACACAGTGCCTGCAACAATGGGCTCAAATATAGCAACGGTTGTGCAGATGATGCAGGACCAAGCAGTGTTCCATTCTGTTGTACATAGGGTTGCTATAGTTGGAACTGACTCGGTGACACCTAACAACAACAACAACATGAGTCAGAATGGACTCGATGGCACACAAAAACAACAACAACGTTGTTATTTTACTTAGGACTCCCTACAAATCCTGTGATGTTGGTATTAGAATCTCCCTTTTAACAAATGAGTAAATAGAGTCTCAGAAAGGCTAAAGTGGCTTGGAAGAAAATAGCAAAATCAATATTCTAAATAATATCTTCCTGACTCTCAAGCTCAAGCTCTTTCACAGTCAACACTCTGTAAAATGCAAGAAACAGAGAAGAAATAAAATATATATATATATATATATGGGAGGAAGGAAAGAAAGAAGGAAAAAAAGGAGAGTGGATTGAACTTTCGTCTCTTTCAACCTTGTAGTTTTAGTTGCTGCCAAGTCTGCATCTGATTCATGGCAACCTTATGTATAATAGAAAAAAAAATTGCCTGGTCCTGCACCATCTTCATGATCATTATTACCTTTGAGTCCATTGTTGCGACTATTATGTCTATCCATCTCATGGAGGGTTTCCCTTGTTATCATTGGCCCTCTACTTTACCAAACATGATGTCCCTGTCTAGCAATTGATCTTTCCTGATGACATGTCCAAAGTAAGTGAGCCAAAGTCTCACCATTGTCACTTCTAAGGAACATCAATCCTTGCAAAATTCTTCCAACAAGTATCATTGCATTTCTTTTCATATAGCATCCAAGTTTCAATGGTTAAAAGTAAGAATTTTGAAGGAAAATTATAAAAACAAGTCAAAAACTCTGCATGAATTGGGCTTTCACATTGCTTGAACATGATAGCACAGCAAGTAGAGAATGATGCTCTTGCTACAGTGGGCTCAACTGGCACATCTACCACTGTTAGTTATATCCCCCTTCTGACCTCCCTTCAGCTTGTTGGTGTGAGTCACATCAGCCTTGTGGAAGGGGATGAGTCAGAACGTTTAGCCAAGTTGCTTAGCAAATTTAGGTCAAAGATCTACATGGAGAGTCATAAATGTCACAGGGGGCAGCATTTCTACTTCTCTGCTTACATCTGGCTTATAAACAGCCTTTCTCTACAGATAACAAACAGTCAAAACAGACAATATCTAAACATTGTCACACCCAGTAGGTGTGAAAGATTTACCATGACAGATTAACACTGTCATCTCCAAAAAGAGAAAACCAATAGTTAAGACTTCCTTATCAATAATATAATCCAGAGAACTCAGAACAACTATACGTGTACGTGAGTCATGCATTTTCTTCATGCACATTTTCTTGGTTTATTCTTACGTGACAACTGATGGAAAACCATCCTGGTCAGCCTATTCAATCAAATTCCATCCTTCATTGAACATGCATTAGATGTGAGGCACTATGCTATGCTCTAGGGTTAAATTGTGAACTAAATAGAAATTATCTCTGTCCTCATGAAGCTTATAGTCTAGTATGAAAGATGGTCAAATAATCACAGAAATATGTATGTAAGTATGGGACAAAGATTTGGTTTGGCCTTTGACTCTGTTTTCTGAAAATAACCCTAGCAATCAAAATGTGTTTGTGTTCCAAAATGGCCAGGCAAATAGGGACTACACGGGCCCCACACCTGGCAACTATCTTCAGGGAGGGAAGATCTAATGCAGTCATGCATATTCATTGGTTGATTCCATCATAACTATCTATTAAGGCCCCAGTCATGCATATTCATTGAGCTTCAGGATCTTGGAACACTCTCTTTGGGGGCCTCCCGGATTAGTGAGAGTATCCATATACAGGAGAGGGAGATGGAGTGGCATGTCCCTGAGGACAATGGAAGCCCCTTGCTGAGAACACTCCCAGACCTTGCCTGATGGGTTTCAATGCTTGTATCTTTTTTGATTTATAATAAATTGGTAACTGTAAGTATAGACAATAGTGTCCCTTAGTTCTGTGAGTCATTCTAGCGTATTACAGAACCCACCAGAGGCAGTCAGAACCAGCGGAGAGGCTGGCATTTGCTTATTTGGTAGGGGTTGGATTGACAGGGTCCTAACTTGTGGAGACCCACCTCTGTGTGGTTGGGGTCAGAGAGAGAAAGTGTCATGTAGGAGACAGGTGTCAAAAACATAATGTGGGAAAGTGGGGATGGAGTTATCTTCGTATTTTGGAAATTACCTTTATGTTGCCTATTATTCATATAAAAAATATAAACTGTAGGTTCCAGCAAAATGGCGCTCTAGGCAGAAGCACCATGCCGTCCCTCCACAGCAAAGACCCAAAAAACTAAGCCGAACAGAGAATACAAGAATCCTGAAACCCTAAAACATCAAATGAAGAGATAAAGAACTCAGCCAAGCACGAAATGGAGTGAGAAAACTGACAGAGAGTGGAGAACGAGGACAGATTCATGCAGAGGTCCCCTACCAGCTAACACAGCGTGGATCCACCATCTTGGACTCCTATCAGAGACAAGCAAACAGGGGGTACAAGAAAGCAGCCTCACGGACCTTCCAGTGGGAGACAAAACAACGATATACACTTTCCCACCCCCCACACTTCTTCACCCCTGCTCGGCCTCCTCTGCTTCCCGTGGCCACAGTCTCTTCACCGGGAAACAGTGGATGCTTGGATTCCACATACCTGAATGGGTGGCTCTCTGAGTGCCATTTGATGGCTGCCGGTGTTGCTTTTTTTCTGCTTCTTTTTATTTCTTCCTTGTCTCTCCCCACCTCCCCCTCCTTTCGCTCAATTACCTCGCTCCATGCTCCATCTTTGCTTCCTCCTGAGGGGCTGCAGAGCTCCAGTAATTTGTGATATACGTTTTCCCACTCCCTACCCTTCTTAACCCACACTCAGCCCCCTCCGCTTCCCATGGACACAAGTCTTCTGTCCAGAAATACCACACTGCACTAGCTGGCTCTCTAAGCGCCATTTGTTGGCTGCTAGTGTTGCTTTTTTTTTTTTTTTTTTTGCTTCTTTTGATTTCTTACTTGCCTCTCACCACCTCCCCCTCCCTTCGCTCAAGTACCTGGCTCCGTGCACCATCTTTGCTTCTTCCTGAGGGGCTGCGGAGCTCTGTTCGAGTGTGGAGCTGCTTCCCAATTTCGGCTGCTGTGCTGGTGGGATCCCAGGACTTTTGTTCATTTGTTTGTTTTGAATTGTTTGTTTTCTTTTCCTTTTCTTGAGTTG
The DNA here is from genome assembly GCA_030035585.1 of Dugong dugon. NCBI lineage: Eukaryota > Metazoa > Chordata > Mammalia > Sirenia > Dugongidae > Dugong > Dugong dugon. Next base: position 53,558,566 of record CM057465.1, read on the forward strand.
GGAGCCCTTTCTGGCCAGGCTGCGCTGCGTGGTAGGGAGATTTCCCTTTGGCTTCCACAGAAGTGCAGAGGGATCCCTGAGGGCATTTCTGTTTACATTGTTGTTGTTGTTGTTGTTGTTTTCTTTTTCTATTTCTTTGGGGGCCTTTCTTTTTTTTTTTTTTAAATTTGTTTTGTTTTCTTTTTCCCCTTTTTCCTTTTCTGTCTTTCTTCATTGTTCTCTGTATCTTCCTTCTCTTGCTGTTCCCTGAATACCTGGCATTGTATACCTCTATGCCTTCTAGCCAGGCTGTACTGCAACAGCTGAGAGCTACTTCCCCAGACCTCATAGCTATACCAGTAGGATCCCTGGGAACTTTGAGGTTCTGCAACCTTTCTGACTCTTATTTCTTCATTCTTTTCTTTTCTTCCTCTTCCACTTACTGTTTTTCTCCATTTCATAGTCTCCCATCTCTCCACACCAACGGCAAGCTCTCCTAGCATTCTTTATTGTTTGTATGTTTTTGGCTCCTGTTCCTCTCTCGTCTCTCCCATATCCATCTTAGCTCCACGCATAACAATCTCCCCTCTGCATCCTGCCTACTTGCACCATGAGCTTGACATCACACCACCAAGCAGCACAGGCACGGCCTACCAAAACTTGCCCTGCACTGATTACCGACCCGCTCTGGTGGCTATAGTAAGTTCCACAAACAACCCATCTGAGGAACTCCTCTTCATCTAGACCTGCCCTGCTATACCATATCTGAGTGACTGCCCCTGCCAGTTAAGAAGGAGGGGGAAAGTATTGTGCCCACAGACGAGCAAACAACAAAGAACGCACAGTCTGCCTGCTCATAGTCAAAATTTTGTTTTTTAAAAAAGGGATGAAACAAACAAATCTATAATCAATAAACAAGAAAAATAACTACTGAATGCCCCGAAGACAGCAGACAATATCAAACATTTACAAAAACAGGACAGGATGGTTCCAGTAGGCATACAAAATAAAACACCAGATGATTCTCCTCTGGAAGAAAATGCACTAGAACTACCTGATAGGGAATTCAAATCTCTAATACTCGGAATTCTCCAAGAGCTGAGGCAAAAATCTGACAAAAATGAGGAAAAAATAGACAAATTCATGGAAAATACAGACAAAATTTGGAATTATTCAGGAAAATAATGCAGGAACAAAATGCCAAAATAAATTCAAAACTAGAAATTATACAAAGACAACAATTAGAAATCCAAAAGATAAACAACAAGATTTCAGAAATGGACGATGTCATAGAAGGGCTGAGAAGCAGATTTGAAATGGTGGAAGACTTGATCAGTGGAATTGAAGAGAAACACTTGGATACAACTCTGTTTGAGGAAAACTCAAGACAAAAAAACAAAGAAAAATGAAGAGACCTTGAGAGTTATGTGGGACACAATCAAAAGCAAAAATCTGTGAGTGATTGGAATTCCAGAACAAGGGGAGAAAACAGAAAACACAGAAAGGATCATGGAAGAACCGCTGACAGAAATCTTCACCAATATCATGAAAGATGAAAAGATGGCCATCCAACAAGCTCAATGAACCCCATATGGAAGAGACCCCAAAAGAAAATCACCAAGGCATACCATATTCAGACTTGCCAAAACCAAAGACAAACAAAGAATCCTGAGAGCAGCTCATGAAAAACAAAAAGTTACATACAGAGGAGAAACAATAAGACTAAGCTCAGATTATTTGGCAGAAACCATGCAGGCAAGAAGCCAATGGGATGACATATATAAAACCTTGAAAGAAAAAAATTACCAGCCAAGAATAATATATCCTGCAAAACTCTAGTTCAAGTATGATGGTGAAATTAGGTCATTTCCAGATAAACAGAAATTAAGGGAATATGTAAAAGTCAAACCAAACTTACGAGAATTATTAAAGCTAGTTCTTCGATCTGAGGACAAACACCTTCAACTCACAGGCAGAACCAAGGACGCAGGATCGTACCAGCCAGATACCAATCTAGGAAATGAACTCTCGAGGACTATCCAAAACCAAAAGGTATATAACAGGGAATCAGAGCACTTAATTAGTAAATGACAGCAACATCAAAACAATAAAAGAGGGAATAAATGGCATAGGTATAGAACCTTCTAATGAGGAGAAAGGCAAGGTGATACCAAGTAATGGTAGACTGCTTTAAACTTAGAAAGATAAGGGTAAAATTTATGGTAACCACAAAGAATGTTAACAAACGTACTCATAAAAAAAAGAGGAAAAACATAAAGTCTCAGCAAAAACAAAACCTACAAAAACAAAAGAAATGAAAAAAAAGCCACAAACAAAACTAACTCAGCACAAGAGAGTAAGAAGAACAAAGAAAACTTCAGCACCACAAAAAAAAAGCACTACAAAATGACAGCCACAAACCCACATCTATCAATAATTACACTGAATGTAAATGGACTCAATGCACCTATAAAGAGATGGACAGTGACAGCCTGGATAAGAAAACAGAATCCACCTTAGAAAAAAAGATGTGAATTTATTAAAAGTCAAAGGTTGGAGAAAAATAAATCAAGCTAACAACTACCAAAAAAGAGCAGGAGTGGCAATTCTAATCTCAGATAAAATAGAATTTAAAACAAAATCTACCATAAAAGACAAAGAAGGACACTATATAATGATTAAGGGGATGATCCATCATGAAGACATGACCATAATAAACATCTATGCACCCAATGACAGGGCTCCAAAATACATAAAACAAACTCTAACAACACTGAAAAGAGAAGTTGACAGTTCGACAATAATAGTAGGAGACTTCAACACACCACACTCAGTAAAGGATAGAACAACTAAGAAGAAACTCAGCAAAGATACAGAAGACCTAAAGGACACAATCAGCCAATTTGACCTCAAAGACATATATAGAACAATCCATCCAACCACTACAAAGTTACACATTCTTTTCCAATGCACATGAACGTTCTCCAGAAAGACCACATCTTAGGCCACAGAGCAATCCTCAGCAAGATCCAAAATGCTGAGATAATTCACAGTATCTTCTCTGACCACAATGCCATCAAGGTAGAAATTAACAATAGAAAGAGCAAGGGAAAAAAATCAATTACATGGAAACTGAATAAAACCCTGCTTACACAAAACTCGGTAATAGAAGAAATCAGAGATGGAATCCAAAAATTCCTAGAATCAAATGAGAATGCAAACACATCATACCAAAATCTTTGGGACACAGCAAAGGCAGACCTCAGAGGACAATTTATAGAAATAGATGCACACATCAAAAAAGAGGAAAGGGACAAAATCAAAACATTAACCACACAACTCAAACAAACAGAAAGAGAACAGCAAAAAAAGCCCACAACCACTGGAAGAAAGGAAATAGTAAAGATCAGAGCAGAAATAAATGAAATAGAGAACAGAAAAACAATAAAAAGAATCAACAAAACCCAAAGTTGGTTCTTTGAAAGAATCAACAAAATCGACAAACCACTAGCCAGACTGACAAAAGAAAAACAGGAGAGGACACGAATAACCGAAATAAGAAATGAAATGGGGGACATTACAACAGACCCAACTGAAATAAAAAGGATTATAACAGAACATTATGAAAAACTATACTCCAACAAATTTGAAAACCTAGAGGAAATGGATAAATTTCAAGAAACACACGGCCTACCCAAACTACAACAAAGTGATGTTGAAAATCTGAACAGACCCATAACAAGAGAAGAGATTGAAAAGGGAATAAAAAAACTCCCAACAAAAAAAAGCCCGGGCCCAGATGGCTTCACTGGAGAATTCTACAAAACATTTACAGAAGAGCTTGTACTAGTACTACTCAAGCTATTTCAGAGAATAGAAGAGGAAGCAGCACTTCCTAATTCATTGTATGAAGCCAGCATAATGCTGATACCCAAAACAGGAAAAGATGTTCCAAAAAAAGAAATGATAGACCAATATCTCTCATGAATATAGATGCAAAAATTCTCAACAAAATTCTAGCCAATAGAATTCAGCAGCATATCAAAAAAATAATACACCACGACCCAGTAGGATTCATACCAGCTATGCAAGGATGGTTCATCATTAGAAAATCAATCAACATAATCCACCACATAAATAAAAGGAAAGAAAAGAATCACATGATCATCTCAATTGACACAGAAAAGGCATTTGATAAAGTCCAACACCCATTCCTGATAAAAACTCTCACTAAAATAGGTATAGAAGGGAAATGTCTCAACATAATAAAGGGCATCTATGCAAAACCAACTGCCAACATCATTCCTAATGGAGAGAGGCTGAAAACATTCCCCTTGAAAACAGGAACAAGACAAGGATGCCTTTTATCACCACTCCTATTTAACATTGTGCTGGAAGCTCTATCTAGAGCAACAAGGCAATAAAAAGAAATAAAGGGCAACCAAATTGGTAATGAAGAAGTTAAACTGTCCGTTTGCAGATGATATGATACTATACACAGAAAACCCTAAAGACTCCACGAGAAATCTACTGGAACTAATAGAAAGATTCAGTAGTGTAGCAGGATACAAGATAAACATTCAAAAATCAGTTGGACTGATATACGCCAATAAGCAGAACAATGAAAAGGAAATCAGGAGAACAATACCATTTTCAATAGCCCCTAAAAAGATAAAATACTTAGGAATAAATCTGACAAGGGATGTAAAAGACCTATACAACAAAAACTACAAAACACTACTGCAAGAAAGCCAAAGGGATCTACATAAATGGAAAAACATACCATGCTCATGGATAGGCAGACTCAACATTGTGAAAACGACAATTTTACCCAAAGCAATTTACAAATACAACGCAATCCCGATCCAAATACCAACAACATTCTTCAAAGAGATGGAAAAACTAATCATTAACTTTCTATGGAAAGGGAAGAAGCCCCGAATAAGTAAAGCACTACTGAAGAAGAAGAATAAAGTTGGAGGACTCACACTCCCTGACTTCAGAACCTGCTATACAGCTACAGTAGTCAAAACAGCCTGGTACTGGTACAATGACAGATACATTGACCAATGGAACAGAATTGAGAACCCAGATGTAAATTCATCCACCTACGGTCACCTGATCTTCCACAAGGGCCCAAAGTCCATCAAATGGGGAGAAGACAGTCCTTTTAACAAATGGTGCTGGCAAAACTGGACATCCATCTGAAAAAAAATGAAACAGGACCCATACCTCATGCCATATACAAAAACTACTTCAGAATGGATCAAAGACCTGAATATAAAGCCTAAAACTATAAAGTTCATAGAAGAAAATATAGGACCAACACTACATGCCTTAATACACGGCGTTAACAGGATACAAACCGTAACCATCAACACACAAACCCCAAAAGATAAGCTAGATAACTGGGATCTTCCAAAAATCAAACACCTATGCTCTTCAAAAGACTTCACCAAAAGAGTCAAAAGAGAACCTACAGACTGGAAAAAATTTTTGGACAGAACAAGTCAGACAAAGTCTAATCTCCATAATCTATAAGAAAATCCAACACCTCTATGACAAAAAGACAAATAATCCTATTAAAAAATGGGCAAAGGAAATGAACAGACACTTCACAAAGAAGACATTCAAATGGCCAACAGACACATGAGGAAATGCTCGCGATCACTAGCCATTAGAGAAATGCAAATTAAAACCACAAGGAGATACCATCTCACCCCGGCATTACTGGCACGAATCAAAAACACTGGAAATAAAAATGTTAGAGGGGCTGTGGGGAGATCGGAACACCTATACACTGCTGGTGGGAATGCAAAATGATACAACCATTTTGGAAAATCATATGGCACTTCCTCAGAAAGCTGGAAATAGACATACCATTCGATCCAGCAATCCCACTTCTAGGAATAGATCCTAGAGAAATAAGAGTCGTCACTCGAATAGAGATATGCATACCTATGTTCATGGCAGCATTGGTCACGATAGCAAAACAATGGAAACAACCTCGATGCCCATCAACAGATGAATAGATAAACAAACTATGGTACATACACACAATGGAGTACTATGCAACGAGAAAGAACAACAATGAATCTGTGAAGCATCTCATAACATGGATGAAACTGGAGGACATTATGCTGAGTGAAATAAGTCAATCGCAAAAGGACAAATATTGTATGAGACCTCTACTGTAAAAACCCATGAAAAAGTTCACACAAAAAATGTAACAATCTTTGTTGGTTACAAGGGATGGGAGGGGTGAGGTGGAAATACTAAATAGACAATAGATAAGTGGTATCTTGGGTGAAGGGTGAGACAGTACACAGTACAGGGGAAACTAGCACAACCTGTGCAAGGAAAGGTCATGGAAGCTCCATAGACACATCCAAACTCCCTGAGGGAATGAATTGCTGGGTGGAGGGCTGTGGGGACCATGGTCTTGGGGAACATCTAGCTCAATTGGCATGACACAGCTTATAAAGACAATGTTCTACATCCTACCTTGTTGAGTAGTGTCTGGGGAGCCTGTGAGTGACCATCTAAGATACTCCACTGGTCTCATCCCTTTGGAAGCAATGGAGAATGAAGAGAACAGGATACAAGGAAAAGATTATTCTGAAGGACTAATTGTCCATAGCTACCAAGGCCTCTACCAGACTGAGTCCAATACAGCTAGATAGTGCCCAGCTACCACCACTGACTACTCTGACCAAGATCACAACAGAGGGTTCTGGACAGAGCTGGAGAAGGATGCAGAGCATAATTCTAACTCACAAAAATAAAGACCAGATTTACTGGCCTAAAGGAGACTGGAGAAACCTCGAGAGTATGGCCCCTAGACACCCTTTTATCCCAGTGGTGAAGTTACCTCTGAGGTTCACTGTTCAGCCTTGGAGTAGACAGCCCCGTAAAACCAAATGAGACTAACGAGGTACAGGAGTCCAGTGACAAGGGCCAGAAAGCAGAAGGGGACAAAGAAGCTGGTGATAGGGAATCCAAGGTTGAGTAAGGACAGTGTTGACATGTAGTGGGGTTGTTAACCATTGTCATAGGGAAACGTGTACTAACTGTTTAATGAGAAACTATTTTGTTCTGTAAGCCTTCATCTTAAGTGAGAATAACAGCACAATTTGAAGAGCATAGGCAATGTCACTGAACTGTGCATGTAGAAATTTTTGAAATGGTGTATCTTTGGCTATGTGTATTTTCACCAAAAAAAAAAGGTTGAAAAGTTAGAGGGTTGACATGTTGTGGGGTTGTTAACCAATGTCATAAAACAACATGTGTACTTCTGTTTCATGAGAAACTATTTGTCTGTAAGCCTTCACCTGAAGTACAATTAAAAAAATAAATAAATAAACTTTAATGGGTGACATGAAGGAAACAGACCGAAGCTTTGACTGCATCCATAATAGGAAATGTATCCTGCCTTGGAAGAGTCATGGGAGGCTTCCCACAGGAAGTGATCTCTGGGTTGAGAAATGAAATTTGAGAAAGAATTTACTAGATGTAGACACTCCATGTGTCTGTCAGTTTGTCATACTGTGGTGGCTTGCCTGTTGCTGTGATGCTGGAAGATATGCCACTAGAATTTCAAATACCAGCAGGGTCACCCATGGTGGCCAGGACTCAGCTGAGCTTCCAGATTAAGACTAAGAAGAAGGACTTGGCAGTCTATTTCTGAAAAAATCAGCCAGTGAAACCTTATGAAGAGCAGTGGAACATTGTCTGATATAGTGCCAGAAAATGAGCCCCTCAGGCTGGAAGGCCCTCAAAAGACAACTGAGGAAAAGCTGCCTCCTCAGAATACAGTCAACCTTAATGGATGGAGTCCAGCTTTTGGGACCTTCATTTGCTGATGTGGCACAACTCAAAATGAAAAGAAATAGCTGCAAACATCCATTAATAATAGGAACTTGGAAGTTACAAAGTATGCATCTAGAAAAATTGGAAGTCATCAAAAATGAAATGGAACACATAAACATCAATATCCTAGGCATTAGTGAGCTGAAATGGACTGGTCTTGGTCATTTTGAATCGGACAATCATATTGTCTATTATGCCGGGAATGACAAATTGAAGAGGAATGTCGTCACATTCATCGTTAAAAAGAACATTTCAAGATCTATCCTGAAGTACAATGCTGTTAGTGACAGGATAATATCCATATGCCTACAAGGAAGACCAGTTAATACGACTGTTTCTCAAATTTATGCACCAACCACTAAGGCCAAGACAAAGAAATTGAAGATTTTTATTAATTTCTGCAGTCTGAAATTGATCACGCAGTCAAGATGCATTGATAACTATTGGTGATTAAATGCAAAAGTTGGAAACAAAGAAGGATTGATAGTTTAAAAATATGACCTTGGTGACAGAAATGATGACAGAGATCACATGACAGAATTTTGCAAGACAAACAACTTCTTCATTGCACATACTTTTTTTCAACAACATAAAAGATGACTATACACATGGACCTTGCCAGATGGGATACACAGGAATCAAACTACGTCTGTGGAAAGAGACTATGTAGAAGCTCAATATCATCAGTCAAAACAAGGGAAGGAGCCTACTGTGGAACTGACCTTCCACTGTTCCTATGAAACTTCAAGTTGAAGCTGAAGAAAATAAAAACAAGTCTATGAGAGCCAAAATACGACCTTGAGTACATTCCACTAAATTTGGAGACCATCACAAGAACAGATTTGATTCATTGAACACTAATGACAGAAGACCAGACAAGTCGTGGAATGACATCAAGGACATCATACATGAAGAAACAAAAAGTCATTAAAAAGACAGAAAAGAAAGAAAAGATCAAAATGGATGTCAAAAGAGACTCTGAAACTTGCTCTTAAACATAGAGTAGCTAAAGTGAATGGAAGAAATGATGAAGTAAAAAAAAAAAAAGCTGAATACAAGATTTCAAAGGGCAGCTTGAGAAGACAAAGTAAAGTATTATAATGAAATGCTCAGAGAACTGGAGTTAGAAAACCAAAAGGGAAGAACACACTCAGTATTTCTCAAGCTGAAAGAATTAAAGAAAAAATTCAAGCTTTGAGTTGCAACAGTGAAGGAGTCTATGGGGAAAATATTAAACAATGCAGGAAGCATCAAAAGAAGATGGAAGGAATACACAGAGTCACTGTACCAAAAAGAATTGGTCATCATTCAACAATTTCAGGAGGTAGCATATGATCAAGAACTGATGGTACTGAAGGAAGAAGTACAAGCTGCACTGAATGCTTAGGCCAAAAAAAAAAGGCTCCAGGAGTTGAGGGAATACCAATTGAGATGTGTCAACAAATGGATACAGCACTGGATGTGCTCACTCATCTCTGCCAAGAAATTTGGAAGACAGCTACCTGGCCAACTGACTGGAAGAGATTCCTATTTGTACCCATTCCAGAGAAAGGTGATCCAACAGAATGCAGAAATTATAGAATAATATCACTCACAAGTATAATTTTGCTAAAGATCATTCAAAAGTGGTTGCAGCTGTACATCAGCTGAAAACTGCTAGAAATTCAAGTCAGATTCAGAAGAGGACACGGAACAAGGGGTATCAATGATGTCAGATGAATCTTGGCTGAAAGCAGAGAATACCTGAAAGATGTTTACTGACTATGCAAAGGCATCCTACTGTGTGGATCATAACAGACTATGGATAACACTGCAAAGAATGGGAATTCCAGAACACTTAATTGTGCTCATGAGAAACCTGTACATAGACCAAGAGGTAGTCGTTCAAACAGAACAAGGGGCTACCGCGTGGTTTAAGGTCAAGAAAGGTGTGTGTCAGAGTTCTATACTTTCCCCATACTTATTCAATCTTTATGCTGGGCAAGTAATCTGGACTGTATAAAGAAGAATGGGGCATCAGGATTGGAGGAAGATTCATAAAATCCTGCGATATGCATATGACACTACCTTGCTTGCTAGAAGTGAAAAGGACTTGAAACACTTGCTAATGAAGATCACAGACTACAGCCTTTAGTATGGATTACACTTCAACATAAAGAAAACTAAAATCCTCACAACTGGACCAATAAGCAACATCATGATAAATGGAGAAAAGATTGACATTGTCAAGGATTTCATTTTATTCAATTTTCCACAATCAACACTCACGGAAGCAGCAGTCAAGAAATCAAATGACGCATTGCATTGGGCAAATCTGCTGTAAAAGCCCTCATAAATTTTAAAAAGCAAAGATGTCCCTTTAAGGGCTATGGTGCACCTGACCCAAACCATGGTGTTTTCAATCACCTCATATGCACATGAAAGCTGGACAATGAAGAAGGAAGACTGAAGAAGAACTGATGCCTTTGAATCATGGTGTTGGTGAAGAATATTGAATATATCCTGAACTGCCAGAACAACGAACACATCTATCTTGGAAGAAGTACAGCCACAGTGCTGCTTAGAAGCAAGGATGGGAAGACTTCATCTCACATGTTTTGGATATGTTATCAGGAGGGTCCAGTCACTGGAGAAGGACATTATGCTTGGTAAATTAAATGGTCAGCGTAAAAGAGGAAGACTTCCAATGAGATGGATTGACACAGTGGCTGCAACAATGGGCTTAAGCATAACAATGATTGTGAGGATGATGCGGTGCTGGGCAGTGTTTTGTTCTTTTTTACATAGGGCTGGCATGAGTCAGGACTGACTCCTCAGCATCTGACAAAAACAACAACAAGATGAAGACAAGGGGAAGAGTGTTCCACACAGGGAAAATCATCTACAAAGGCTGTTGGCTGGGAAGGAGTTCGGCAAGCATAAAGAACTAAAAAGGGCCATTGTGGTTGGAACATAGAGATCAAAGGGTAAAATAATGAATTAAATTTAGTTGGAGAAGTTGACAGAGGCCAGATCAGCATTATCTTTTAGGTCTTAATTTTATTCTTTATGATAAACAAAGGCATACTAATAAAAGGTTGTTTTAAAAAGTGAGCAAAGAAAAAAAACCAAACCCATTGCAATGAGTCGATTCTAACTCATAGCAACCTTATAGGACAGAGTAGAACTGCCCCATAGGGCTTCCAAGGAGCCCCCGGTGGATTCAAACTGCCTACCTTTTGGTTAGCAGCCATAGCTCTTAACCACTATGCAACCAGGGTTTCCAAAAAAAATGAGTAAAGGAGAATAAAAAGCAAAGCATTTAGCACAATGCCTAACACATAATAAGCATTCAGTAACTAAAAAGCATATGGTGAATAAAATACAAATTTCAGGTATGTAAAAGAGGAAGTAGAAGAGAGCTTCTTGGAGGCTTATGAATAAATCATCAAAATTGGCAGTCATATTACCTTGCTGTTTTGATGCTCACAGGAACCAAAGTCAGGTGATATAAAAGGAGTAAAATGGGGGATAAGAAAGAAGGTGTGGATAAGGATACCATTACCATGCATACAATATCAGAATGATTTGTAATTGTGCCAAGCAGTAGGAAAGTTGAGGCAAAAAAATTTGGTAAGTTGGTAAGATTTTTCAATTACCTATAGAGATAGTTTAGATGTTAATAAATACATCTTTTTTTTTATTTAAAAAAAAAGATTTATTTTTATTTGCCTCAAACAGAAATTTCCCATTAAAAGTAGACTATCTAAGGCATAGAATACATGCCACACTCAAGATCTACTTATGAGAATCTGAAACTTGCACTTGAATGAAGAGCATCTAAAACAAAAGGAAGAAATGAACACATAAAAAAGCTGAACAGAAAATTTCAAAGAGCAACTTGAAAAAGCAAACTAAAGCATTATAATAAATACTGAAAAGACCTGGAGTTAGAAACTAAAAGGGAAGAACATGCTTGGCAATTTTCAAAATGAAAGAACTGAAGAAATAATTCAAGCTTCAAGCTGCAATATTGAAGGAGTGGCCCAGTGGTTAAGAGCTTGGCCACTAACCAAAAGGTCAGCAGTTTGAATCCACCAGCTGCTCATTGGAAACCCTATGGAGTAATTCTACTCTGTCCTATAGGGTGGCTCTGAGCTGGATTCAACTTGACTGCAACAGGTTTGGTTTTTTTGTTTTTATAGGGAAAACACTGAATGACACAGGAAGCAATCAAAAGAAAATGGAAGGAATACACAGAGTCACTATGCCCAAAAGAACTGGTTGACATTCAGACATTTCAGGAGGTAGCATATGATCAAAAACTGATGGTACTGAAGGAGGAAGTCCAAGCTGCACTGAAGGCATGGGTGAAAAACAAGCCTCCAGGAATTAACAGAATACCAGTTCAGATGTTTCAACAAAAATCTGCAACACTGGAAGACAACTACCAGGCCAACTGACTGAAGAGATCCATATACATGCCTATTCCACAGAAAGTGATCCAAGAGAATGCAGAAATTATCAAACAATATCATTAATATCACAAGTAAGCAAAATTATGCTGAATATAATTCAAAAACAGTTGCAGCAGTACATTGACAGGGAAATTCCAGAAATTCAAGCCAGGTTCAGAAAGGAGGTGGAATGAGAGATATCATTACTGATGTCAAATGGAACTTGGCTGAAAGCAGAGAATTCCAGAAAGATGTTTATCTGTGTTTTATTGACTTTGCAAAGGCATCTGATTGTGTGGATCATAACAAATTATGAATAACATTGTGAAGAACGGGAATTCTAGAACACTTAATTGTGCTCATGCATAGCCTGTACATAGACTCAAAAACAGTCTTTCAAACAGAACAAGTGGATACTGCATTGTTTAAAATCAGGAAAGTTATGCATCAGGGTTGTATCCTTTCACCATACTTACTACATTTTTACACAAATAACATGTGCCTTCTATGTCTTTTTGCCAGCAGCACCCTCCCCTCAGGAGATATTTTCATAAACATCAGTATGCCAGTTTTTTTTTTACATGTTAGTGAAAAAAAATTAGCATAACATGCTTATAAAAATACCTTGTGGGAGGAGTATGCCATAGGCAAATAAACATAGAAGGCATGTGTTATTCGCATAAAAATACAGTATTCAATTTGAATTCTGAGCAAATAAATTGAGAAGCTAGACTATATGTTATGGATAACATTGCAAAGAATGAGAATTCCAGAATACTTAATTGTGCTCTTGAGGAAACTGTACATAGACCAAGAGCGAGTTATTCAAATGGAACAATGAATACTGTGTGGTTTAAAATTAGGAGAGGTGTGTGTTAGGGTTGTATCCTTTCACATACTTATTCAATCCATATGTTGAGCAAATAATCCAAGAAATCAGACTATACAAAGAGGAATGCAGCATCAGGATTGGAGGAAGACTCATTAATAACGTGCAATATGCAGATGACACAACCTTGCTCACTGAAAGTGAAGAGGACTTGAAGCACTTACTGATTTAAATCAAAGACTACGGCCTTCAGTATGGATCACATCACAACATAAAACAAAAATCATCACAACTGGACTAATAAGCAACATAATGATAAATGGAGAAAAGATTGAAGTTGTCAAGGATTTCTTTTTACTTGGATCCACAGTCAACACCCATGGAAGCAGCAATCAAGAAATCAAACCGATGTATTGAATTGGGCAAATATGCTGCTAAAGACCTCTTTAAAGTGTTAAAAAGTAAAGATGTCACCTTGAAGACTAAGGTGCGCCTGACCCAAGCCATGGTATTTTCAATCACCTCATATGCATGTGAAAGTTGGACAATGAATAAGGAAGACTGAAGAAGAATTGATGCCTTTGAATTATGGTGTTGATGAAGAATATTGAATAAATCATGGACTGCCAGAAGAACAAATAAATCTGTCTTGGAAGAAGTACAGCCAGAATGCTCTTTGGAAGCAAGGACAGCGAGACTTTGTCTCCCGTACTTTGGACATGTTATCAGGAAAGATCAGTCCCTGGCGGACATTATGTTTGGTAAAGTAGAGGGTCAGTGAAACTGAGGAAGATCCTCAATGAGACACATTGACACAGTGGCTGCAATAATGGGCTCAAACACAGCAACGATTGTGAGGATGGCGCAGGACTGGGCACTGTTTAGTTCTGTTGTGCATAGGTGTTGCTATGAGTTTGGAACTGACTCGACGGTACCTAACAAGAACATAAACCAAACCTGTTGCCGTTGAGTCTATTCCGACTCATAGCGACCCTACAGGACAGAGTAGAATTGCCACATCGGGTTTCCAAGAAGCAGCTAGTGGATTCAAACTGCCAACCTTTTGGTTAACAGCTGAGCTCTTAACCACTGTGCCACTTGGGCTCTGTAACAACAACATAGAGACGTTAAAATGATCAGTGGTTGCCAGGAGTTCAAGGAAAGGGACGAAGAATGAATAGGTGAAGCACAGGGCATTTTAATGGCAGTGAAACTATACTCTACTGTAATAGTGGATACATGATATTATACATTTGTCAAATCCCAGAGGACTGTACAACACAAAGAGTAACCCTAATGTAAACTATGAACTTTAGTCAACAATAATTTTTCAATGCTTGTTCATCAATTGTAACAAATGTACAGGAATACAAGATGTTAATAATAGGGGAAACTGTGTGCAAGGGTGGGATAGTATATGGGCATCTCTGTACTTCCTGCTCAGTCTTCCTGTGACCAGTGTGGGGTTAAAAGTTAAGTGTTTGGCTACTAACTGAAAGATAGGCATTTTGAATCTACCCAGATGCACCTTGGAAGTTCTACTCTGAAACACATGAGGTTGTCATGATTTAATGGCAACTGCTTTGGCTTATTAAAAAAAAAAAAAAATTTCTAAAAAATAAAGTCTATTAATTTTTAAAACTTAAAAGTAAAAATACAGGAATCAAATAAAATGTCCACACAGTTTTATGCATGTTAAATGGTAAGAAATGAATAAATGCTGCAAAAAATATGAAAATTTATTTAAAAAAAAAAAGCAAAGGTAAAATTATCATTGATTTTCAGTAAATTAGAAATACATGCAGCCTAATATTACATTTCTGGTTAAGTAAGATAATATTTCTATTTCTCTGAGAAAATAATTTATTAAAGGAAAACTTTATTGTGTAATGTGCTAATTTTAATAAAGAGGTCTAATTGAAATTTTGGCTGTAGTACTCAAAAAGTTGTCAAAAAGTCCTCAAAAGATAAATCTCACCAGGTTGATGAAGAAAAAAAGTATTTCTAAATGTAGGTTAACTCCTGTAAAACTACTTTGTCATGCATTTCTTTCCCAGAAGAAAATGATGTAACAAATCATTCTGACACTTATGGCTACTAAACATTATCTATTTATTTTGTGAGGATCAGTGAAGTAAGAATACTCATTTTATTCCAAGAATTCTGAAACTTTAGAGTTGGAAGAGGAAACCGAGACCCAGGGAAGGTGACTTGCCCCACATCACACAAGTAGACATATAAGAGCTGGAGGTGGAACCCAAGTTTCCTGACTCCTGGGCCAGTCTGAGTTACAACAAGCCCTTTACCTTTCTTGTAATTGTGCTTTTATGAATTCTCTCTCTCTCTCTCACACACACACATACACACACAAAGTAAAGAATATGCGAATGGCAGAAGATATCAACTACATTAAAAAAAAGCAGTCGCTACAGAGTCAACTTCAACTCATGGCAACCCTATGTGTGTCAAAGTAGAACTCTGCTCTGCAGGGTTTTCAACAGCTGATTTTTCTGAAGTATATCACCAGGACTTTCTTTCAAGGTGCTCTGTATGAGCTAGGAGCACTGGTGTTGTAGTGGTTAAGCACTCGCTGCTAACGGAAAGGTCGCTGGTTCAAACCTACAAGCCATTCCACAGGAGAAACATGTGGCAGTTGGCTTACATAAAGATTTAAAGTCTTAGAAACCCTACAGGGCAGTTCTACTATGTCCTACAGGGTCGCTGTGAGTTGAATCAAATCAACGGCAGTTGGTTTAGGCTTGAGCTTGCAGTTGGGCTGGATGGGCTCGGACCTCCAACATTTTAGTTAGCAGTGAAGCTTGTTAACTGTTTGTACCACCCAGGCTCCCATAAACTAAGTAGTAAACCAGGTTTCCTCTACTAGTGTTATATGGCAAGCAGAAAAGAAATCTGTTAATTTTTAATACAACCCCTAAAAGAGGTTTTTAGAAAAAGCACAGTCAATTACTCAAGAAACTTTGCTGTCAGAAAAACTAAGCCAAACAGAGAAAACAGCGATTCTGAAATCCAAACATCAAATGAAGAGATAAAGAACTCAGCCAAGCACCAAACGGAATAAGAAACTGACAGAGAACAGAGAGCTAAGAGACATACATGGAGATGTCCCCTATCAGCTAATGCAGCACGGATCTACCATCTTAGACTCCTATCAGAGAACAGCAAATAGGGGGTAGGAGAAAGCAGCTTCAAGGAGCTTCCCACAGAAGACAGAACAACCGGTAAACAGCAACATACCCTTTCCCACCTCCCACCATTCTTCACCCCTACTCAGCCTCCTCTGCTTCCCGCGGCCACAGTCTCTTGGCCTGGAAGCACCGGCTGCTTGGATTCCACCCGCCCCAACTGGCCGACTCCCTGAGTGCCATTTGTTGGCTGCTGATGTTGCTTTCTTCTGCTTCTTTTGATGTCTTCATTACCTCTCACAACCTCCCCCTCCTTTTGCTCAAATACCTGGCTCCATTCACCATCTTTGCTTCTTCCTGAGGGGCTATGGAGCTCCACTTGAGTGTGGGGCTGCTTCCTGGTTGGTGCTGCCATGCTGGTGGGATCCCAGGGCTATTTTTTTCTTTGTTTATTTGGTTTTTTTTTTTTTTCTTTTCACGAGTTGGGAGCCCATCCTGACTGGGCAGTGCTGTGTGGCTTGGGACCTACCCCCTCTGCTTGTGCAGATGTACAGAGGGATCCCTGAGAGCATTTATTTTTTCCTGTTTTTTTTTTTTCTTTTTTTTTGGGGGGGGGTTCTTTTTTTTTTAATTTGTATTGTTTTCTTTTCCCTCTTTTTCCCTTTTTGTCTTTATTCATTACTCAGTTTCTCGTCTCTCTATACCTTCCTTCTCTTCCTGTCCCCTGGATACTTGACACTGAATACCTCGATGCATCCTAGCCAGGCTGTACTTCAACACCTGGGAACAACTTCCCCAGACCTCGTATCCACACCAGTGGGATCCCTGGGAGCTTTGCTGTTCTTTTTTCTTTCTAATTTTTAGTTATTCATTCTTTTCTTTTCTTCTTCTTCCCGTTTTTGTTTATCTCCATTTCATAGTCTCTCATCTCTCCACTCCAAAGGCAAGCTTGCCTAACACTCTTTTTTGTTTGTATGTTTTTGGCTCCTGTTCCTCTCTCCTCTCTCCCATACCCATCTTAGCTCCACACATCACAATCTCCCCCCTCCATCCTGCCTACCTGCACCAAGCACGTAACATTACACCACCAAGCACCACAGGCATGGCCTACCGGAACCTGCCCTGCACTGATTACCGACCCACCATGGTTGCCATAGTAAGTGCCACAAACAACCCATCCCAGCAACTCCTCTTCAGCTAGACTTTCCCTACTGTACCATACTGGAGCAACTGACCTTGCCAATGGGAGAAGGAGGTGAGAAGTATCGTGCCCACAGACAAGCAAACAACAAAGAACACACAGCCTGTCTGCTCAGACATAGCTAAATTTAAAAAAAGGATGAAATAAACAAATCTACCTTCAATAAACAAGAAAAATAACTACTGAATGCTCTGAAGACAGCAGACTATATCAAAACATTTGCAAAAACAGGACAGGATGGTTCCAGTAGACATCAAAAATAAAACACCAGATGACTTTCCAGTAGAAGAAAAGGCACTAGAACTACCTGACACGTAATTCAAATCTCTAATACTCAGAATTCTCCAACAGTTGAAGCAAAAAGCAGACAAAAATGAGGAAAAAATAGACAAATTCATGGAAAAGGCAGAAAAATTCACGGAAAATACAGACAAAAAAATGGAAGAATTCAGGAAAATAATGCAGGAACAAAATGCCAAAATAAATACACAACTAGAAATTGTACAAAACAACAGTTAGAAATCCAAAAGATAAACAACAAGATTTCAGAAGTGGACAGTGTCATATAAGGGCTGAGGAGCAGGTTTGAAACAATGGAAGATAAGATCAGCGAAATTGAAGACAAACACTTGGCTACAACTCTGTGTGAGGAAAAATCAGAAAAAAGAACGAAGAAAAATGAAGAGACCCTGAGAATTATGTGGGATACAATCAAAAGCAAAAGATCAGAGAAGATCATTGAAGAATTGCTGACAGAAAACTTCTCCAATATCATGAAAGATGAAAAGCCGACCATCCAAGAAGCTCAACGAACTCCATATAGGATAGACCCCAAAATAAAATCGCCAAGGCATGTCATAATCACACTCGCTAAAACCAAAGACAAACAAAGAATCCTGAGAGCAGCTAGAGAAAAACAGAAAGTCACATACAGAGGAGAAACAAATAAGACTAAGCTCAGATTATTCAGCAGAAACCCTGCAGGCAAAAAGGCAATGGGATGACATATACAAAACCTTGAAAGAAAAAAATTGCCAGCCAAGAATAATATATCCTGCAAAACTCTCGTTCAGATATGATGGTGAAATTAGGTCATTTCCAGATAAACATAAATTAAGGGACTATGTAAAAAACAAACCAAACTTACGAGACTTATTAAAGGAAGTCATTCAATCTGAGAACAAACAATATCAGACCACAGGCTGAATATAGGATACAGGATTGTACTAGCCAGATACCAACCTAGGAAATGAACTCTTAAGGACTATGCAAAACCAAAAGAATTATAAAAGGGAACCAGAGAAGTTAATCTGTAAATGACAACAGCGTCAGAACAATAAAAGAGGGAATAAATGGTGTAGATATAGAACCTTTTAATGGAGAGGAAGTCAAACGATACCAAGTAATAATAGACTGGTTCAAATCTAGGAAGATAAGGGTAAACGTCAAGGTAACCACAAAGAAAGTTAACCAACCTACTCATCAAAATAAAGAAGAAAAACATAAAGTCTCAGTAAAAACAAAGCCTACAAAACAAAAGCAATGAAAAAATATCCGCAAACAAAAGGAACTCAGCACAGGAGAGTAAGAGGAACAAAACTGGAGGACATTATGCTGAGTGAAATAAGTCAATCACAAAAGGACAAATATTGTATCAGACCTCTACTGTATAACTCATGTAAAAGTTTACACACAAAAAGAAACAATCTTTGTTGGTTATGAGGGATGGGAGGAGTCGAGGGAACTAAACAGATAAGTGGTAACTTTGGTAGAGGGTAAGACAGTACACATTACTGGGGAAGCCAGCACAACTTGTACAAGGACAGGTCATGGAAGCTCCGTAGACACTTCCAAACTCCCTGAGGGACCGAATAGCTGGGTGGAGGACTGTGGGGATCATGGTCTCGGGGAACATCTAGCTCAGCTGGTAGTTCATAAAGACAATGTTCTACATTCCACGTTGGTGAGTAGTGTCTGGGGTCTTAAAAGCCTGAGAGCAAGGGAGAATGAAGAGAACAAGATACAAGGAAAAGATTAGTCCAAGAACTAATGGACCACAGCTACCACGGCCTCCACCAGACTGAGTCCAGTACAACTAGATGGTGCCCGGCTACCACCACTGACTGCTCTGACTAGGATCACGACAGAGGGTCCTGGACAGAGCTGGAAAATGATGTAGAACTGAATTCTAATTCACAAAAACAGACCAGATTTAATAGCCTGACAGACCGGAGAAACCCCGAGAGTATGGCCCCTGGACACCCTTTTAGCTCAGTGGTGAATCCCCTCCCAAAGTTCACAGTTCAGCTGGGTATTGGTTAGCCTCATAAAACAAAACAGGACTAAAGAGGCACAGCAATCCAGGGACAAAGGCTAGAAGGCCGGAGGGGGCAGGAAAGCCGGTGATAGGGAACCAAAGGTTGAGAAGGGATAGTGTTGACATGTCGTGGGGTTGTTAACCAACGTCATGAAACAATATGTGTACTGACTGTTTAATGAGAAACTATTTGTTCTGTAAACTTCATCTAAAGTACAATAAACAAATTAAAAAAAAAAATACTATCAACAAAAAAAAGAAACTTTGCTGTCTGCTTGTAGATTTGACTTTTTTATACAGAAAACAGTTTCATGTTTAAACAGAAAAGCCCAAATTGAACAGATCAGAACTCTTTCAAAGATTCAAAATAAATATTAAATTATTATTATCATTGGCAAGAAACAATTTTTTCTGAAGTGACAATCATGTATATTCCATACTTTGGTTATTTGGGGTTTTCTTTAGCAACTTAATTTATTTTATATACTAAAACTTCATATGCTCAGACAAAGTTATTTTTTAAAAAGACTGTGAAAAATGAACATTAACTGTAAATTTTTTTTTAATAGCGAAGTACAAATTTTATATGTATTATCCAAGTACTAGCACTAGGAACAGTTTTAAATCCCCTGAATTTTGGTATATTCTTAACTTGAATGATCTGTCTCAAATTAGGGAGAGTTGCGGGAAAACCTAACTCTGCCTATCGATGATATATACCCCTTCTATGGCTGTGTGTTAGCGTTAGCTAGTTATAAAAAGTTAACCAGGCAGTTCTTTTTCTAGGCTTAAGTTTTCTAATGTAAAAAAACGAAAAATCTGAAATAAATTACTTTGTAAGTCACTCGCAGCAGAAAAATACCCTGATCAGAATTTGAGGTTATGCCTTTTTAGTTCTCACTTTTATTATTTACCCCCAAATCTAAATAAGACTCACCATATGTCCCAGAAAAAAAGATCTGACATGAGGCTATTACACATAGGAAAGGAGGTTCCAAATAAAATCTAGAAGTCTTCTCAATACCACGATTCACGTGTATTAAAACAAGAAAAAAAAGGTCTAGGTGAGAGCCCAGAAGTCAGATATATTTTGTGAGGCTGGTACAACCATACCCCCAATGAATGCAAACTTCAAGTTGTTAAAGGCATGAATCAAGTAAGTTTTTTTTTAACAGAAAATGTTGTTGTCATTAGGTGCCATTAAATTGGTCCAACTAATAGTGACCGTATGTACTACAGAATGAAACACTGACCAGTCCTGCACCAGCCTCACAATAGTAGGTATGTTTGAGCCCATTGTTGTAGTCACTGTGTCAATTCATCTCAGTAAGGGCCTGTTTTTTTTCACTGACCCTCTACTTTACCAGATATGATGTCCTTCTCCAGGAAATGGTCCCACCTGGTAACATGTCCAAAATACTTGAGATGAAGTCTCACCATCCTTGCTTCTAAGGAGCATTCTGGCTGTACTTCTTCCAAGACACATTAGTTTGTTCTTCTGGTAGTCCAGAGCATATTCAATATTCTTCACCAACACCATAATTCAAAGGCATCAATTCGTCTTTGGTCTTCATTATTCATTGTCCAGCTTTCACATGCATATAAAGTAATTGAAAATACCATGGCTTGGGTCAGGTGCACTTTGGTCCTTAAAGTGAAACTTTGCTTTTTAAAACTTTAAAGAGGTCTTTTTCAGCACATTTACTCAATTTAATGGGCATTGACTGCAGCTTCCATGGGTGTTGATTGTGGATCCAAGTAAAATGAAATCCTTGACAACTTCAATCTTTTCTCTGTTTATCTTGATGTTGCTTATTGGTTCAGTTGTGAGGATTTTTGTTTTCTTTATGTTGAGGTATAATCCATACTGAAGGCTGTAGTCTTTGATTTCATCAATACGTGCTTCCAGTCCTCTTCACTTTCAGCAAGCAAGGTTGTGTCATCTGCATATCGCAGGTTGTTAATGAGTTTTCTTTCAATCCCGATGCCCTGTTCTTCTTCATACAGCGCAGCTTCTCGGATAGTTTGTTCAGCATACAGACTGAATAAGCATGATGAAAGGATACAATCCTGAGGCACACCTTTCCTGACTTTAAACTATGCAGTGTTCCCTTGTTCTGTTCAAACAACTGCCTCTTGGTCCGTGTACAGGTTTTCATGAGCACAGCTAAGTGTTCTGGAATCCCAATTATTCGCAATATTATCTACTGTTTGTTAAGATCCACACAGTTGATAGTCAGATAGTCAATAAAACACAGGTTAACATCTTTCTGGTATTCTCTGCTTTTAGTCAAGATCCATCTAACATTGGCAATGACATCCCTTGTTCCACGTCCTCTTCTGAATATAGCTTGAATTTCTGGCAGTTCCCTGTCTATGTACTGCTGTAACTTCTTTTGAATGATCTTCAGCAAAATTTTACTTGTGTGTGATATTAATGATACTGTTTGATAATTTCTATGTTCTATTGGATCACCTTCTTTTGGAATGGGCACAAATATGAAATTTTTCCAGTCGGTTGGTCAGGTAGTTGTCTTCCAAATTTCTTGGCAGAGACAAGTGAGCACTTCCAGCGCTGTATCTGTTTGTTGAAACATCTCAATTGGTATTCCTTCAATTCCTGGAGACTTGTTTTTCACCAATGCCTTCAGTGCAGCTTGGACCTCTTCCTTCAGTACCATCAGTTCTTGATCAGATGCTACCTCCTGAAATGGTTGAACAATGACCAATTCTATTTGGTACAGTGACTCTGTGTATCCCTTCCATCTTTTTTTGATACTTCCTGCATCATTCAATATTTTCACCATAGAATCCTTCACTATTGCAACTCGAGGACTGAATTTTTTCTTCAGTTCTTTCAGCTTGAGAAATGCTGAGCGTATTCTTCCCTTTTGGTTTTCTAACTCCATGTCTTTGCACATTTCATTATAATACTTTGTCTTCTCGATGCACCTTTGAAATCTTCTGTTCAGGTCTTTTATTTCATAATTTCTTCCTTTTGCTTTAGGTATTCTACGTTTGATAGCAGTTTCCAGAGTCTTTTCTGACATCCATTTTGGTCTTTTCTTTCTTTTCTGTTTTTTTAATGACTTCTTGCTTTCTTCATGTATGATGTCCTTTATGTCATTCCACAATTCATCTGGTCTTTGGACATTAGTGTTCAATGCGTCATATCTATTCTTGAGATGGTCTCTAAATTCTGATGGGATATACTCAAGGTCCTATTTTGGCCTTCATGGACTTGTTCTAATTTTCTTCAGCTTCTACTTGAACTTGCATATAAACAATTGAGGGTCTGTTCCAAAGTCGACCCTTGCCCTCGTTCTGACTGATGATATTGAGCTTTTCCATCATCTCTTTTCAGAGATGCAGTCAGTTTGATTCCTATGTATTCCATCTGGTGAAGTCTACGTGTATGGTCACTGTTTATATCTCTGGTGTCATTTCTATCATGAAGGCCATATTTTCCAAATACTGTTCCATTTTCTTTGTTTCCAGCTTTCGAATTCCAATCACCAGTAATTATCAGTGCATCCTGATTGCATGTTAGCTCAATTTCAGACTGCAGAAATTAGTAAAAATCTTCAGTTTCTTCATCATTGGTCTTAGTGGGTGGTGCATAAATTTGAAAAATAGTCATATTAACTGGTCTTCTTTGTAGGCATATGAATATTACCCTGTCACTAACAGCACTGTACTTCAGGACAGATCTTAAAATGTTCTTTTTGATGATGAATGTGATGACATTCCTCTTCATCATTCCCAACATAGTAGATCATATGATTATGTGATTCAAAACTGCCAATACCAGTCCATTTCAACTCACTAATGCTTAGGATATTGATCTTCATGCATTCCATTTCATTTTTGAGGACTTCCAGTTTTCCTAGATTCATTTTTCGTATATTCTATGTTCCAATTATTAATGGATGTTTGCAGCCGTTTCTTTCATTTTGAGTTGTGTCACATCAGCAAACGAAAGCCTTGAAAGTTTGACTCCATTCACGTCATTATAGTTGACTCTACTTTGAGGAGGCAGTTCTTTCCCAGTCGTATTTTGCATACCTTCCAACCTGAGGGGCTCATCTTCCGGTACTGTATCAGACAATGTTCCGCTGCTATTCATAAGGTTGTCACCACCTAAGTTTTCCAGAAGTAGACCTCCAGGTTCTTCTTCCTAGTCTGTCCTAGTCTGGAAGCTCAGCTGTCCACTATGGGTGATCTTGCTGGTGTTTGAAATACTGGTGGCATAGCTTCCAGTATCACAGCAACATGCAAACCACTACAGTATGACAAACTGACAGATGCTTTGGGTAAAAGAAAATATCATAGTTTATACGTTGATCAATTTACTGGAATTTATATGATTAATGACACTGAGCTGTGACTGTTTCTTAAATAATGACTTTGAAAGAAAATAGAATCATCACATCTTCTATCTAAGAGCATTGCATTAATTAAACTACCCTTTATGACATGCATATATTACATACAATACAATAACACTAACCTTAATCCGACTCCTAATTCTGAAAATACCTAAAATCAAATTTTATAAGTTCTAGTCCAAGCTTTTACATTATAACTTCAGAAATGGATTTCCATGCTGAAAGCAATGATTGACACCAACAAATGAGAAAAATTTACCTGAAAGAGCACAGAAATACTCTTTTAAAAATCATATATTTTACAGAAAACAATAACTTTCTAAAAAAATATTAATCATTCTTTGAACTGATTCAAGCATCAAACAAGAAATTTAGTAATGCAGTTTCTGAAAATGGGGTGATTGCTAATTTAAAATGTGGGAGGAGAAAGTATTCATCTCCCTAAAGAAATATACAGAGTCTTTTTAAGATAAGTACATTTAAAGGATAACGTTTTGAACAACACTGCTTTCATTATAGGTTTTTTTGTTTTGTTTTTTTTGGCTTTCTTTCATATTACTATGTCTTTCTAAATGCCTTTAGTTCCAGTGGGGAATCTATACTGGAAATGCATTTATTACGACTTGGCAAAATACACACAGTAAATGGATATTAGAGTTAAGTTTTTTTTTTTTTTTTTTTTTTAATCTGTGACTAGCTAAAAAGACTGACTTTTATCTTTAGGTTGGATTACACTAAATAAAAAGAAGAATAATCAGATTTAAAAAAAAAAAAAGACCTAAAGAAGACAAAATCAAATTTTATTTTTAAAATAACACAGCAATAGTGGACAAGCTGGTTAAACCACATTTCCATCAAGTGGATTCCGACGTAGGGCGATCCTATTGGACAGAGTAGAACTACCCCATAGGGTTTCCAAGGGTGTAAATCTTTACAGAAGCAGACTGCCACATCTTTTTCCCACAGAGTGGCTGGTGGGTTCAAACTGCCAACCTTTCAGTTAGCAGCCAAGTGCTTAACCACTGTGCCACCAGGGCTCATAGACAAGTTGCTTAGCAAGGACGTTATGTTAAATACATATATATATATGTATATACGTACACAAAAATTGTGCAAAAAGGCAGATTTAACACTCCAATTGCTTTGACATGATCAAATAAATGTATAAATTCATAACAGCATTGAAAAATAAGAAAGACTGATGTCAATAAAAAAGATGTTAAGATAATTATAAAGATATAGAAGAGATAGGATTGAACTGGTGAAAAATGGTCATAGAAAAATATATAGAGAGAAGTGGTGTGGAGATGGGAGTAATTATAGGGTACTTCAGGCAAAAGGAGATCAAGGAACAACCATCACAGTGATTAATTGGGACAATGCATTTCAAGCAACCAGACTTGATAGCCAGTCCCCACCTCCTGACTATACTGAACAAGAGAGAACAGCAATTGCCACAGACTAAATAAAATAGTTGGGTGTGGGTTCTGAGTCCAAAATAATGAGGTAGTTCACTGTCATAGGTAGCTAGTGATACCTTGAGACCAACTAGAAGTCCAAATTTCCTCCTAGCAGGACATTCAGTCCTTCCCCACAATCACTAGAGACAAGGTCCTATAGTCTGAACCAATTTTTACTAAAATGTGAACAAGTTATTCAAATATGTATACAACAAAGCAACAAAGCCAAGATAAAGGATGATATGGAATAAAAGAAATTGAGGTGAGAAAAACAATACAAATATATTTTTTTAAGTTTAAATCATTTTGGATGCATAATATAAAAATATTATTTTTATTATAATTTGGCATTAAAATTTCAGATGTATAATCATGAATGGACAGTATTGAAGGAAGAAGTCAAAGCTGCACTGTAGGCACTGGCAAAAAAACAAGGCTTCAGAAATTTACAGAATATCAACTGAGATGTTTCAACAAATGAATGGAGAGCTAGAGGTGCTCACTAGTCTATGGCAATAAATTTGGAAGAGAGCTCTCTGGCCAACCAACTGGAAGAAATCTATATTTGTACCCATTCCAAAAGAAGGATGATTCAACAGAATGCAGAAATTATCAAACAATACCATTAATATTACACACAAGTAAAATTTTGCTGAATATCATTCAAAAGTAGTGGCAGCAGCACATCAACAGGGTACTGCTAGAAATTCAAGCCGGATTCAGAAGAGGACGTAGAACCAGGGATGCCATTGGCAATGTCAGATGGATCTTGGCTGAAAGCAGAGAATACCAGAAAGATGTTAACCTGTGTTTTATTGACTATGCAAAGACATTCGAATGTGTGGATCATAACAAATTATGGGTAATATTGGAAAGAAGGGGAATTCCAGAATACTTAATTGTGCTCATGAGGAACCTGTACATAGATCAAGAGGCAGTCTTTCGAACAGAACAAGGGCCAACTGCATGGTTTAAAATCAGGAAAGTTATGTGTCAAAGTTGTACCCTTACACCATACTTATTCAATCTGTATGCTGAGCAAATAACCTGAGAAGCTGGACTATATGAAGAAGAATGAGGCATCAAGATTGGTGAAAGACTCATTAACAGTCTGCAATATGCAGATGACACAACCTTGCTTGCTAAGAGGACTTGAAGCATTTACTGATGAAGATCAAGAGCTATAGTCTTCAGTATGGATTACATCTCATCATAAATAAAACAAAAATCTTTACAAGTGGATGAAAAAGCAACATCAAGGTAAATGGAGAAAAGATTGAAGTTGTCAAGGATTTCATTTTACTTGGGTCCACAATCAACACCCATGGAAGCAGCCGTCAGGAAATCAAAGAACACATTGCATTGGGCAAATCTGCTGCAAAAGATCCCTTTGAAGTGTTAAAAAGTAAAGACATCACTTTAAGGACTAAGGTGCGCCTGACCCAAGCCATGATGTTTTCAATCACCTCATATGCATGTGAAAGCTGGACAATGAATAAGGAACACTGAAGAAGAAATGATGCATTTGAATTATGGTGTTGGTGAAGAATATGGAATATATCATGGACTACCAGAAGAAGAAACAAGTCTGTCTTGTAATAATTACAGCTAGATTGCTCCTTCGAAGTGAAGATGGTGAGACTTCCTCTCACGCATTTTAGACGTGTTATCAGGAGGGTCCAGTCCCTGGAAAAGGACATCATGCTTTGTAAGGTAGAGAGTGAGTGAAAAAGAGGAATACCCTTGATGAGATGGATTGACACAGTAGCTGCAACAATGGGCTCAAACATAGCAACAGTTGTGAGGATGGCACAGGTCTGTTGTATATAGGGTTGCTATGGGTCAGAACCGACTCAACGGTACCTAACAACAACAACAAAGCACAAGGAAATTAAAACAAACAAACAAACCAAAAGAAGCACCAAGATTCTCATTTTATGTTCTGGGCCCATATAAATACTGATGAACTCTAGTGGTTGTCAAAAATAATTATGTTTAAAGATATATCTTTAAAATGTAAAGGTAAAACTTCTGGTTAAATATGATAGATTAAATATACATTTGTTTTTATTTTCTTTTGAAATCCTACTAAAAACTTAAAAGGAAATTAAATACAAACATACATACATACATTTTAAAACAATAATAGCAAAGAGAATTGGAAAGGAAATTATAGCAATAAGGTATATTTTAAAAAAATGAGAGAAAAAAGAAAGCAGATGGGCAAGTGGTAACTGATTTAATAGATCACAGAAAACTAATTTTTAGTCCTGAATAAAGAGATGTCAAGGGGAAGCAAGGCAATTTGTGCAGAAGAAATCCAGAATGCCTTAGGATTTGGAGGTTCCAAGTACTTCTGAAAGTGAGAGTGAAGGGTGGGAATGAAAAAAGGAATCACAGAAAAAAGTCTGACCAAGAAGCAATTAAAACCAGTTGCCTTTGAGTTGATTTCAATGTACAGTGACCCCACATGCGTCAGAGTAGAAATGTGCTCCATAGGGTTTTCAATGTCTGATTTTTCAGAAGTAGATAAGCAGGTCTTTCTTTCAAGGCACCTCTGGGGGTACTCCAACCACCAATCCTTTGTTTAGCAGCCAAGCTCATTAACCATTTGCACCACCCTGAGTCAAAACCAAAAACCCATTGCCGCCGAGTCGATTCCAACTCATAGTGACCGTATAGGACAGAGTAGAACTGTCCCATAGGGTTTCCAAGACTATAATCTTTACAAAAGCAGACTGCCACATCTTTCTTCCACAGAGCAGCTGGTGGGTTCCAACTGTCGAACTTTCGGTTAGCAGCCAAGCTCTTAAAACCTGTGGCTGTCAAGTCGAGTCCAAGTTAGATTAGCAGCAGAATGCTTAGATTCCCCAAATAGCCTCTTCCATCTCAACCACTGGGTGACTACCTCTAACCTGCTTGAACAAGACAAGAGAGTAACAATTCTGAAGAAACTGAATCTTAGAGCCTCTGAACTCTAGGCATATGAAGTATAGCTGAAAACAAGAACCCCAAAAAACCCATTGTCGTAGAGTCGATTCCCACTCATAGCAACCCTATAGAACAAAGTAGAACTGCCCCTAGGGTTTCGAAGGACCCACCGGTGGATTAAAACTGCTGACCTTTTGGTTAGCAGCTGAGCTCTTAACCACTGCACTACCAGTGCTCCTTTGAGAACATGAACAAAGCACCATAAATTATAAACTGACAGATTAAATGGAAGTCTATATAATGAACTTCCCCAACTTCCCAACCTCTGCAGTAGGAACATTATCCCCAATCTCTTCCCAAGCCAGGAGATTGGAGAAGTCATCTCTGAGGAAATCATCCCATCCAAGAGGAAGATCTGCTGACAAGGTTGAATTCTGCCCGTACACACAATATTCTTAAATGAGTTGTTTATGACCAGTACATTCTCAGTGTCTTGGCACTTTCTCTGATTGAATCATACCCATTCCATGACAATTGTTAAATATTTTTCATATTACTTTTTGGTCCCTCAATAAATAACAGGTTGTACCCTTAATTGAGGATGGCACAGGATTGGGCAGTATTTCATTCTGTTGTGCATTGGGTCACTATGATTCAGAACCAACTCGACGGCACCTAACAACAACTATTAATTACTAGGAATCCCACCAGTCAGTAAGGCCTAGCCTTCATGCACAGAAAATTAAATTACCTATTTAGAACCTCATTCATTAATGTGAAGAAACCCTGGTGGCGTAGTTGTTAAAAGAGCTACAGCTGCTAACCAGAAAGGTCAGCAGTTCAAATCCACCAGGCACTCCTTGGAAACCCTGTGGGGCAGTTTCTACTCTGTCCTATAAGGTCACTATGAGTCGGAATCAACTCGACGGCCACTGGTTTGGTTTTTGGTTTCTTTAATGTGAATAGTCAGCCAAAGATCATCCGATTATTTGAAGAAAGTCTCCAACACGGAAAGCAAAGACAAATAATAATCAGAAGCAGCAGCATTAAACAAACAGACCTTGTAGGAAACAGAAATAATTCAGGAAACAGAAGAAAATTTCAAAAACTACACTTTCAGAGAAATATAAAAAGATATTATATCCATAAAACAAATGAAATAAGAATAGGATGCTTTAAAAAAGAAGGAAGAAAAAAAAACAATCAGAAAATATTAAAAAAAAACACTTTCTGAATGAGCAGAAATTTTTAAAGTAAGCAGAAAGATCAGGAACATAAAGTTGTAGAAATTGCCCAGAAACTAGATTAAATTAATAAAGATATTGAAAATAGGACAGAAGGGGGAAAATAAGCCAATTACAGGGAAAAAAAAATAAATTGAGGAGGAAAATTATCAATGAATTAGTACAAAAATTTTATTATAATGAAAGATATAAATTCCCAGATTGAAAATCACTGAAGTGCCTACATAATTAATGAGGAAAGACAGAAATCAGTGCAAAATATTGTAATATTTCAAAGAATCAGAGATAAAGAGAAGCCCCTAAAGTCCAGAGACATATGCCAACAAAAGGCAAAGAACTAAAAAGGTCATCAAGTTTTTCAACTTAAACATTAAAAACTAGAAGACAATGGAAATTAACTTGAATGTTCTGAAGAAAAATGGTACCTAGACTCCCTAAACTGCCAAATGATCAATCAAAATGAGTAGAATAAGATACGTTCAGACATTGAAGCTCTCAAATAATTTGTCTTCTGTATACAGTTTCTCAGAAAGGTATTAAAGATATACTCTGCCAAAATAAGGAAAGAAAATAAAAATTTTATTGAAAAAGATAAATATGTGGGACCCAATAAATGGAATCCAACACGAGAGATGCAGAGGTAGGTAATCCCTCTCTCCCCCCAAAAAAATCATGGGGAGATAGCTGCATAGCATGCCTAGGGCACATCAGTGAGATGGCAGGAGTATGCCATCAATGAGATGGCAGTAGGGAATGTTCCTGGGTAAATAAGTGAAATTGTTACATCAGTGATAAATCTGACAATATTAAGAAACATTTTGTAAGCTGTAGCAGAGGTTTTGAGGATAAAATGATGATTGGCACATAGAAAAAAAAAAGTAAAAAGTTAACTATTACTTTAGGAAACAAAAAGTTGAATCAGAAGGAAGTATAAGCAAATATTTATATAGTCATAATGATATCAATAATGAATATTGATATATAACAAAAAATTATGATGAAAATACATTGAAAAGATAAGGGAAAAAGTAAAAGTAATAGTGGTAATAAGAGAGATAAAAGGCATATCTTTATTTCCCATAGTAGATAGACCATGTATAATGCCTAAAATTAACAAGACTGAAAATAGAAGTATAAATATATTTAGAAATACAGAGGTGAGTATCAAGGAGATGGATTGACACAGTGGCTGCAACAATGAGCTCAAGCAAAACAACAATCGCAAGGTTGGTGCAGGACCAGGCAGTGTTTCGTTCTGTTGTACGCAGGGTCGCTAGGAGTCAGAACCAACTCGACGGCACCTAACAACAACATCAACTATAAGGGTTCCCTCTATAAAGTAAGAACAAGGGTGAGGCAGGTTATACATAATTTAGTATTATTTAACTTCTTCAACTATTTACTTGTATTTCAAGGTTAAAGAATAAAAATTAAACTTTTAAAAAACTGAAAAATAAAATACAGGACTTGGACTTAAAGGTTGTCACCAGAGGAACAGAAAGTTGATACGAGGCTTTTCTTATTTCTAGTAAATTCCCCTTTTTGATTCAAGTTGAGTTTCTCTCCTTTGCAATGAAAAATAATCCTGACCAATACAGATTAAAACCTCCAGAGTGACAGTAAATGTTCCAGAGTGACTTAAGACTGTGTGTCAAGACATGGGTTTTGCTAGTAAAGAACCACAGATGCTTACTAAAGATAGTCATGAGCTCAGCTGCTTTATGGCAAAATAATTGGTGATGAGTCTTCCTGCAGTTGAGGATTTAATCAGTCATGAGACCACATTGTGTCAATTTTTCATGAGCAGTTGAGTTGAGAAACATTGTTTTCTTATGGTTCAAAGAAGTATTGCTCTTAAAGAAGAGGGCCAATATCTTTAAGACTGCAGAATCTTTCATTACTCCAAAAATCTGACGTTTAAGTCTGAAAGCTCATGACTGACCATCTGCCCACAAGGAGTTACCCACTAATAGACTTGAATAATGCCTGAAATGCATTTCTCTATCTGTCCAGTTTTTATCCAGAATGAGAATCTTGAACTACACTAGAGACACCTTCAGCAACAGCAGCATGACTGTTATTGAAAACATTTATTGACCACCTGTGTTATGAGCATAAAAATACATTGGGAAGAAGGACCATTAGATTACAGGGAAAGAAAGATGAGCAAAGCAATTGTTTTGTTTTTAACTTTTTTATGGACACTTTGAAATATATACTAAATAAGGAAGAATAATATAACAAACCCCCTTGCACCCATCCTCAACAACGATCAACTCACAGACAATCATGTTTTATTAATATCCCTTCCAGTTTCTGTCTCTTTCACCCGTCCACTGGACTACTTTGAAACAAAACCAACATATTACATCATTTCATCTGTAAATATTTCAATATATACTCATCTTCTCACTTATCAACTATCTCATTATTCAACATTTTGTGTTTACAATAGTAAAAAATCTACCATCTGACTGTTTTGCACATTAACGATGTACATCTGGCAGTAATAAATGCTGTGGTGCAAGGCGAGAGTAATGCTGGCTTTGATGGTTAAGGTTATGTGTCATCTTGGCTGGGCCATGATTTTCAGTGGTTTGACAGTTATGTAATGATGCCATCATCTTTCATATTCATATAATGATGATTTCACATCTGGTCTTTGGAACCTAACCATGTCTATAAGTGAAGAGAGGGTGTCATTCAAAGACAAGAACTCTTTTTAAAAACTTAACCACACTACATTATCATACCTAATGAAAATCAACAATAAGCCCCTAACATTGCTAACTATCCAATCAATGTTCACATTTCCCCATTGTTTTACAATTTTATTTTTATTTTGTTGATTTGAATGAGGCTCTGTTTGCTATTTAGTTACCCAGTGGTATAGTGTGTATAGAAAAAACAGGATAAATGTTGGCTTCTTCCCCTTCATTTATTAGTTTTCAAATTTATCAGTTGGTTACCTAGCATCCTCTAAGGATGACCAATGGTTCTGAGGTTTTTTTTTTGGTTGTGTGTGTGTGTGTGTGTGTGTGTGTGTGTGTGTGTGTGTGTGTGTCTTAGTATTACCCTAAATTTAAACATAATTTATATATTTCAATCCATTACAGTCATTATTTTATTAATGCCCGAGTTGTTCTACCTGGCTTCAGAGTATTTTAGATATAACCTCAAAAGTCATTAATTGCTTCCCTGCTCTTTCATATGATAAATTATTCCAAACTCATGTTATATATTTCCTGTCCAGATCTGAAATCACCTCTCTTCCAAGTAGCCCTGGTTCCTTTTAGTAGGGAATGGTACTGAGAGACCACAATCTGAGAACTACGAGTACCAGTTGCCATCAAGTCAACCCTCAACCCTGACTCATGGTGACCCCATGAGTGTCAGAGTAGAATTGTGCTCCATAGGGTTTTTAATGGCTAATTTTTCAGAAGTAGATTGGCATGCCTTTCTTTCGAGGTACCTCTGGAGTAGCAGCCAAGCATGTTAACCATTTGAACCCAGGGACTCCATCTAAGAACTACAATGTACTTGTTGCCATAGAGTTAATTCCAATTCATGACGACCAATGTGTTTCAGATTAAAACTACTCCAAAGAGTTTTCTTGGCTATAATCTTTATGGAGGCAGATTCCAACTCATAACAACCGTATAGGACAGAGTAGAACTGCCCCATAAGGTTTCCAAGGAGCACCCCCGGTGGATTTGAACTGCCAACCTTTTGGTTAGCAGCCGTAGCGCTTAACCACTACACCATCAGTTTCCACCTGGGAACTAGGGGATGTTTATTCTACCAGGCTGGGCAGTGGTTCTAGGTCTTCTCAGTGAATAGAGCTAGGGAATCTGCATTTTTTTAATATGAAAATACATCACAATTTTAATTGATAATTACAACATAAATACAAGACTACAAGGTTTTAACTTAATCTCCTAGATCTTACATCTGAATTGCCTTTCTTCCATGCCAAAAAGCCTAGTTTCTAACAACACCAATGTAATTTCTCATTTGCTTTCTCCCATAGTACACACAAAAAAGCTCCCCTCCCCCTCAAAAAAAGTACCAATACTATCACCAAAGATTAAGATTAGGAAAAACGGTTTAAGATTTATTTGGCAATTCTTTCTCATAGGGTAGGTCTCACAGACAAATGACCATTTTTTTAAAGTCATTTGAAATCATTCTTCTCTCTCTGTGATTATGCCACTAACTTGAGATGCAGGTTTATTTGAGTCATTTCGTTTTCGATTTTTAAGTATTGCTTTTCTCATGGTTAATTTTGTTTTATAATCATGCTGAATGTTTATGTTTTTTAATTTAAAGCAAAAATTAAATATATGCAGAGACATCTAGCTCCTAATCCTGTCCCGCTCCATCCTGTTTTCTCACTCCTCCATAAATAACCTTTCTTCGGATTTTTTTTTAAATAGGCAAATTCACATTCAGATTATCTTCTTAGAGAAACGGTAGCGTGCTTACACAGCTTTCTCCACTAGGATTTTTTTCTTCTTCACTTAACAATAAATCCTAAGGATCATTCCATGAACTTATTGATTTTTAAAAAGTGTGTTATTTTCCTACTCAGGCAAGAAATTTGGCTATAAAATGGGACCATTAGTAGTCAACTACTGGGAAAAGGAAGATTTAATCTTAATATATTATTTTAAAAAAATACAGATTGGGGCTTTGTAGTAAACCTTCATAAATGACTCACCAAAATCACAGCATCATGCTGGGAAAAATTAGAGTAGGTGGCTTTGCTTCTGAGAGGCATACACAGCGTACAATTTTACCATGCAAAACGCTTTTGCTACTACAATTTTCCTTTGCTTTGCCTTTTTTGAAAAATAATGTTCCTTCCTATTTTAGTAGCACCATTTGCATTCCTATTATTCACACTGAACTGAGATTTCCATTTTTATCTTTCCTTTGTTACTTGTTGTCACCCCAGCACTTCTTCCCTAGCTCTTTGCCTTTCATTTATCTTGCCCTTAAATGGGAGGTCTCATGCTACGGGAACAGTGCCTTGAATTTCCTAACCATCCTGCCAAGACTCGTCCCAATTTTATGATATAAGTTCCCTTGAACCATTGCCAACAAAGTTAGGACATCTCACACATTTGCTATGGAAACACCTTCACAACTAATAGTCTCTCAAATTAAGTCACTTTACAGTTGGAGCTGGAGGTGGTTTTCATTTCTTTAAATGTATTCTGCAGCTAGGGAGGAAAAAACAGCAATTCTTTAAAGGCTATAAGTTGTAATATTATCATACCCAGTTTAGCTGAGAGGTTGTTGTTGTGTGCTGTCCAGTCGATTCTAACTCATAGTTACCCTATAGAACAAAGTAGAACTGCCCTTTTGGGTTTCCTAGGTGGCAGTCTTTACAGGAGCAGAGAGCCAGGTCCTTTCTCCGGAGGAGCCTATAGAGGGTTCCAGCTGCCTTTCGGTTAGCAATCGAGCACGTAACCATTCTGCCAGGGCCCCTTAGCTGAGAGGGAGACTCCTGTAATCCCAGTTCCAAGGTCTGCACGTAGTGAAATCAAGAGTTTGTTCATACTCACCTGTTTCTTTAGATGAGTAGCCTCTGTTCTCTTCTGCTTTGTGTTTAAATGTTCAGGTGTTTTCATTATGTCGAGTTATTTTCCTTAGGACAGAAGCAGGAGTATTCAAGTCCCTGAATGATTTGAATGCTGCCAAATCACCAAATGATGTCCCATCACTTTTTCCTCTCATATTTTAATAGCAAGTTACGTTGACTTCTCCAGACCCACCAGGCCAATCCATGTCTTTATTCAAGTTGTTTGTCTTTACCTGAGAAGATTTTGTCCATTGCCCAGGTGAGTCTCCCTTTCATTCTTGAAAACCTTGTTCAGGTGTCTCTTGCTCTAGGAGGACTTCCCTGCCCCCACTTTTCTCCCCTGCCCTAAGAGAGCTGATCATTCTCTCTCCTGCATGATTTCTCAAGTGCCCACTGAACTGTGACCATCTAGGGTGCAGAAACCATGTCTTATTTGTTTATTCCTCATCACCTGGCACCATGCCTGATGAGTATTTGTTACTTGATAAATGAAGTTAACTAATGATTGAATAGTAAATGGGTAGGTAATGAACTCTCCCAGGTGGGAAAGGTTGACTAAACTGCTACCTACACTGCATGTTAGATAAGTGTCTGCATTCAGACATCCTCCTTTACACCTCTCTGCTGGAAAGGAATGGAGTTGTACCATATATCTCTGGTTTCTAATCATGAAAAATACCGTTAAAGTGGTGGGTACTAGAGTCTGATGGAAATATTTTTTTACTTGAAGGAGGCAAAGTTGTCTTTGTCACTTTGTTCTTTTAGCAAATCAATTGTCAAAATCCATTCAGAAAAACCATTTCAGGAATACTCTTCCCTGCACACTGGGCCTTCCTAAATGGTCCTCCATGATGTCCACATCAGCCTGTCTTGTTTCTGCCAGTCCCTCTAATCCTCACGTTCTATATCCTATACCTCTAATTGACAGCATGAGTGTTTCAGTGGTATAATTCTCACCTTCCATGAGGAAGACTTAGGTTCGATTTCTATCCAATTTACCTTATGTACAGCCACCACCCATCTGTCACTGGAGGCTTACTTGTTGCTGTAATGGTGAGCAGGTTTGAGCGAGCTTCCAGGCTAATACAGACTAGACAGACAGACCTAGCAATCTAATTCTGAAAATCAGCCAATGAAAACTCTATGGATCACAATGGCCTGATACGCAAGCCATCATGCAGATGGTGCAGGACCAGGCAGTGTTTTGTTCTGTTGTGTGTGGGGTCACCATGAATCAGGGTACAGTTTGACAGTAGCTAACAATAAAAACAGCAACATATATCTAGTTAAAGGCTGGCCTGTCCTGTAAGTCATTTCTACAGATCCCAAAATGGCAAGTAGCCAATCTGATGAATTTATCTATCCCATTGAGGAAAACTAGAGTGGTAGTTCCCTTGTTGGATATAAAATCATCTAGATAAAATTATAGATGGCCAGGCCTTGTTCCTATGTTTTCTTATTCAGTAGGTCAAAGCACCTTAGCAATTTCAGTGAGGTGAGTTTTAGAACTACCAGATGAGAAGCACAATCCCAAGGTACACACTAGGGAACACACAGAAGGGAAACACCCTTCGTAGTTGATCAGCAGAAGTAAGTTCGATTCTACTTAAGCCTTAAGAAACTCCAAATGCAATGAACCAATTTTGGGTCAGCCCCCCAATTTGAGAAATGATATTTTAGTCCTTCTTACATTTACCTCCTTATAATAAATAGGATTTTTAAACACAAGTTCATTTGGAAGCAATAATATATTGTGAAGTCCTTGGGTGGTTCTAATAGTAAGGTTGGAGGTTCAAATCCACACAGAGAAACTTCAGAATAAGGCCTGGCAATCTACTTTTGAAAAATCAGTCACTGAAAACCCTGTGGAGCACAGTGCTACCGTGATACATATCAGGTCACCATGAGTCGGAATCAACTAGACGGCAACTGGTTGGTTTTTTGAACACTTTACAAAAAGTCATCTCCCACTCCTCCACTCCATTACAGAGTCAGAATTACATGGATATGGTTGATCTGAAGTCAAAAATCCCAGTCCCTAGGAGGAGGATGACTTCACTTAACACTGTTTTTTTCTCAGTATCAGGTTTCACTGAAGGAGCCCTGGTGATACAGTGGGTAAAATCCCAGCTTCTAACTGAAAGGTCAGCAGAGCATGAGAAAGAAGTGGCAGTCAGCTCCCTGAAGATTACAACGTTGTGACACATGAGGAAGTCCTACTCTGTCCTACAGGGTCACTATGAGTTGGAATCAACTCAACAACATCGGGTTTGGTTTTTGGTTTTAGATTTGATTGCTCCTTTCTCTAAAACTCACTCTTCTTTCCTGCCTCTACAGTTGCAGAGATTAACAGAGCAGCTTCCTCCTATGCTAAACAACTTCTTTTTCTTTTTTTTTTTTGAGACTTCTTTCCCACTCACTAATACTCACTGGGCTTCCGGTAAAATTTTAGTTTGTCAAATATCCCAAAGGAATTAAAGACCTAATTTTAGAGAAGGTAGAAAGGACATTATCAAAGTAACTGAGAGTAACCATACTTAACTGAAAGAGTGACAAAGGAGGAGGGGCAGTGGCCCATCTGCTGGGTATCAAACAGCAGCATCTTTATGAAGAAAGAGCTCCCTATAACAGCTGAGGAGGGACTGCTATCTACCACATCATAGACAGCAGAGAAGAACAGGATGTTATGAATACAGCATGAACATCAGCACTAGAGTTAAAATCGTATTTCCCAGATGTGTGTTTATCTTGTTTTCTCTGTTCTCAAGAGACAACTCTTCTGTTATATAAAATATAAACCACCCCTACCTGGGGGGAGGAGAAAGAGTGTAGACATGGTAACCCTCTTCATTTTCATTTCATGAATGAAAAGAAAGCTCACTCTGGGCTTATAGCAACATATCACCAAAGTGGCCTTGTAATTCCTCCTTGATTCTTGGTTTTTTAAAGATCCATGCTTTGTCTCCAAGTCTGTACCATTTGTAGCTGAAGCAAGCCTCCAGAGAAGTTGTAGAATATGCATCAGGTAAATTAGCCTTTCCCCCATACCTCCAATGGGTTTGACAGGTAAAATGAAGACACAGAAGTCGGTTGGGATTTTTCTGTTAAATATTGTTTTTTACTCAGAAAGCAAAACAGGGACAGGAGTAATGACAAGGAAACTGGTGGTTAAGAGACTTTAACCCCTAAAACTGGCTATGCTTAGTAAATACTCATTTACTGTCTTCAGTGCATACCTTTCTAAATTGCAGTTAGAAATGTCAATCAATTGTACTTGCAGAAATCAATGTCAATCAATTGTACTTGCAGAAACTATCAAATTGGTGTATGTTCTGCTGTGTATATTCTCAAAAACAACAACATAAATAAACAAATAAATAAATAAAAGAACATAGGGGAGATTTTGGCCTATATTAGGAAAAACTAACATGCTTTATTGATGAAAGGTTCTGTGAATTTCTTAATAGAAGATGAAAATTAGAAATAAAATCATTTAGACCTTAAAAAAAAAAGAAAGAAAGACAGCCATTGTAGTACATTGAGCTTCATAGAGACAGCACCGGGCCAGGCAAAGCCAGACAGCACTGGGCGACTCTATGCCTCGCTTATGAAAAATAGCTAAACATGGGCAAAGGACATCCTAAGAAGCAGAGGCAAAAATGTCATCATATGCATTTTTTGTACAAAAGTACTGGGAGGAGCACAAGAAGAGGCGCCCAGAGGCTTCAGTCAACTTCTCAGAATTTTTTAAGAAGTGCTCAGAGAGGTGGAAGACCATGTCTGCTAAAGAGAAAGGAAAATTTGAAGACATGGCAAAGGTGAACAAGGCCTGTTATGAAAGAGAAATGAAAACTTATATCTCTCCTAAAGGGGAAATAAAAAAGAAGTTCAAGGATCCCAACGTACCCAAGAGGCCTCTTTCAGATTTTTCTTGTTTTGTTCTGAGTATCACCCAAAAATCAAAGGTGAGAATCTTGGCCTATCCATTGGTGATATTGCTAAGAAACTCAGAGAGATGTGGAATAATACTGCTGCCTATGACAAGCAGCCTTACAAAAAGAAAGCTGCTAAGCTGAAGGATAAATATAAAAAGGATATTGTTGCATATGGGGCTAAAGGAAAGTCTGATGCAGCCAAAAAAGGAGTTGTCAAGGCTGAGAAAAGCAAGAAAAAGAAGGAAGAGGAGGAAGGTGAAGAAGAGGAGGATGAAGAAGAAGATGAAGAAGATGATGACCATGAATAAATGGGTATAAGCACAGTGTTTTTTTTTTCTTGTGCACAAAGCATTTAATGCCCCTGTACACAATTCATTCCTTTTAAAGAAAAAAAAAATTGAAATGTAAGGCTGTGAAAAATTTGTTTTTCTGAAAAAAAAAAGAAAGAAATGAATGAATGCCTGGGATGAACGGTCCACCAGTCAGTCCTCACTTTCATCAAATATCACCAGTTGGGAGATAATGAAAACCAAACCCATTGTCTTCCAGTCGATTCCAACTCATAGTGACCCTGAGGACACAGCAGAACTGCCCCATAGGTTTTCCAAGTCCATAATCTTTATGGAAACAGACTGCCACGTCTTTCTCCCATGGAGTAGCTGGTGGGTTTGATCCGCCAATGTTTGCAGTTGAGCCCCTAACCACTGCACCACCAGGGCTCCTTCTACTTTGGGGATAGCATGCTTATTAAGACATTGGGGTTTTCTCAGCAGCCATATCTGACTTTGAATCCAAGATCTACTAATACTTGCTAAGGGATCTTAAACAAGTTACTTCACCTCTCTGAGCCTTAGTTTCCATTCTTAAAAATAATGGCTGTGAGAATGAAATCAGAAAGTGTATATTAAGGATTTACACAGGGTGTGTTGCTTGAGAAATATTCGGCAAGTATTATAGTTATTACTATTAGACCAGTATATTAATCAGGACCTAATTGGTTGCAAGTGAAACAGACCTAACTCAAAGTGTCTTAAACAAAAAAAGAAATTTATTGTTACACATAATTAAAAATCCCTGTGGCAAGTTTGGTTCAGGCAGATGTGGATCTGAGAGCGCAAATGAAGCCCCAGGACTTGATGCCCTCTCCAATTCCTCACTTTTTCCATTTGTGTCTGCTTTGCTACTTTGCCTTCATTCTTCTGAAGTTTCTTTATATACCATGGCCATTAGCAATTCTAGGCTTAGACTCTGCCAGCTGAGAAGCCTTGGCTCTAGAACAACTCCATCAAAAGTGTTCTTTTTGTATCTCATTGCTTGGAACATATACCATCCCTGAAGCAATCAGTGTAGTGTGAGAAAGAGAGAGAGACACAGACAGGGAACGTTCTAATTGAACCAGGCCTGAGCCGTGTGTTCATCCTGGAGCTGGAGGATGATACCAGCCCCACAAAGCCACAACTAAGAGCATGAGAAGGTGATTCCATGAAAGAAGATGAAGGCACCCTGTTACTCAAGAAAGGGGGCATAGATGTTGAGCAGATACCCTTGCAGTCCAAAAATTAACTTCTTTTCTAAAAGACTCTTGCTGGTAAATAGAAGATATGTGTTGTTGTTGTTGGGTGCTGCCAAGTTGAATCCAACTCATAGCGACTCTATAGGACAGAGTAGAACCGCCCCACTGGGTTTCCTAGGCTATAATCTTTATGGGAACAAATTGCCAAGTCTTTTTCCCATGGAGCTGCTGATGAGTTTAAACCACTGACCCTTCAGTTAACAGCGAATCGCTTAATCATCGTGCCACCAGAGCTCCTTTAGAGATATGTAAACTTCACCTTCAAATTGAGAGAACTAGATCTGCAAAGGTGATGCAACTTCTCCCAGCCTTCTCATTGTTGCTGTTAGCTGCCATCAAGTCAGCCCCCAACTCATAGTAACACCATGCACAATGGGACAAAATGCTGCCCAGCCCTGCACCAGTCCCATGATCAGATGAGGATTGAACCATTGTGATCATAAGGTTTTCACCTTTCGATTTTTGGAAGTGGAAGCAAGGCCTTTCTTTCTAGTCCATCTTAGGTTGGAAGCTCTACTGAAAACTGTTCAACATCAGAGCAACATGCAAGCCTCCACTGACAGATGGGTGGTAGCTGTGCACGAGGAATCTAATGGGGTCTCCCTCATGGAAGGTGAGAATTCTACCACTGAACCATCACTGCCCCCTCAGGCTTCTCGTAAGATAAAGGAAATAGGAAGCCACACTAGGTCAGACCCATAATACCTCAAGACCTTAAGTCACCATAGATACCCCAAAGGACATTTCACAAGTAGAAATGCGGTTGTGCTTGATGTCAAGCTAAAGGTTAGCTTTAGACTGGCTTTTCTTCTTTTTTTAACAAAGAGAAATTTATTCTCTCACAGTCCAGTGGGCTACAAGTCCAGATTCAGGGCATCAACTCCAAGGGAACGCTTTCTCCATCAGCTCTGGGGGAAAGTCCATGTCATCAGTCTTCCTTTGGTCTGGGAGCTTCTCTGTGCAGGAACCTCAGGTCCAAAGGACGCGCTCTGCTCCCAGCACTACTTTCTTGGTGGTATGAGGTTCCCATGTGTCTCTGCTCGCTTCTCTCTTTTATAACTCAAAAGAGCTTGCATTAAGACACTGATCTTGTCAACCTTATCAGTATAACCTCATCACAGTGATAGAATTTATAACACATGAGGAGATCACATATAATCTCATCATAGTGGTAGAGTTTACAACACATAAGGAAATCACATCAGATAACACAATCATACAATACTGGGAATCATGACCTAGCCAAGTTGCTACGCACATTTTTTAGGGGACACAATTCAATCCCTGACATTCCACGCTTTGGCCCACAAAAAAATCACATCCTTGTAACATGCAAAACATATTCATCTCATCATATCACAGCAAAAGTCTTAACTCCAAGTTCAAAATCCAAAAATTCCTCTTCATCTGTGAAATCTAGAATACAAGTTATCTGCTTCCAAAGATACAATGGCAAAACAGGCACAAGCTAGACATTTCCATTACAAATGGGACAAATTGCAGGGAAAGAAGGAGTAACAGGCACCAAGCAAGTTAGCAGAACACATTACATTAGCCCTCAAGGCTTGAAAATAATCCTCTGTTCTCTGAGACAATTTATACAATAGCCCTGCCCTCCAGACTCCAGGTGTTGGCTACAGTCTCCGGATTCTGAGTGGAGGGCCCTCGGCCCTGGGCTTCAGCTCTGCCTTCCAGGCCCACTGGGATGGCAACTCTGCTCCCTCGGCTTTAGGTGTACCATTCTCCTAGTCCTTCGGAGTTACAACTCTGCCCTTAGAAACACCAGAGGCCATGGCTCCACCCTTTGAAACCCTTGAGGTCATGACTACACCTTTTGAAACTGAGGCAGCTTGGCTTCTTGTGTTCCTTGCCTCTTCAGCTTCTGCTTTCTGTGGCCTCTTGGCCCTCGGGCCTCACACCCGCATCTGCTCTGCTGGGGCAAGTGTTCCAAAGCTCGGTTTCGCCACTGATTAAATGCCTGGAGGCATCCCACTCCACCAGGAAGCCTCCTGTACACAGGCACTCAGCTCCCTCGCTCTGTGGGTCAGCAAGCCTAACTCCACCAATAAGTGCCCGAAGGCACTCCACTCTGCCAGGAAGCCTCCAGTGCACAAGCACTCAGCTCTCTGGCTCCATGGGTCAGCTCCAGCACCATCTCGCACTGGTCTCCTCATTCTCCTGTTGTTGGTTTTCTGCCACTGCCCCTTCTCTGCTACTGCAGGTTCTCTGCTCTTGCCAGTCCTCTGCCACGGCCGCTCCTCTATCCATTCGCAGTTTCAAAACCGTTTCCACATTTTAGGTATCTGTTAGAGCAGCACCCCACTCCCAGTACCAAATTCTGTCTTAGTCATCTAGTGCTGCTCCAACAGAAATACCACAAGTGGATGACTTTACAAAGAGAAATTTATTCTCTCACAGTCCAGTGGGCTACAAGTCCAAATTCAGGGCATCAGCTCCAGGGGAATGCTTTCTCCATCAGCTCTGCAAGAAGGTCCATGTCATCAGTCTTCCTTTGGTCTGGGAGCTTCTCTGTGCAGGAACCTCAGGTCCAAAGGACGCGCTCTACTCCTAGCACTGCTTTCTTGGTGGTATGAAATTCCTATGTGTCTCTGCTCACTTATCTCTTTTATATCTCAAAAGAGATTGCATTAAGACACTGATCTTGTCACCTCATCAGTATAACCTCATCACAGTGATAGAATTTACAACACATGAGGAGATCACATATAATCTCATCATAGTGGTAGAGTTTACAACACATAAGGAAATCACATCAGATAACACAATCATACAATACTCAGAATCATGATCTAACCAA
Organism: Dugong dugon; assembly: GCA_030035585.1. Taxonomy (NCBI): domain Eukaryota; kingdom Metazoa; phylum Chordata; class Mammalia; order Sirenia; family Dugongidae; genus Dugong; species Dugong dugon. Next base: position 53,602,276 of record CM057465.1, read on the forward strand.
GTTGCTACACATATTTTTTAGGTGACACAATTCAATCCATGACACCCTAATTAATCAACTTGACAGCACACAAAAACATTTAAATCTCACACAGCAATAGTGTCCCCTGATCCTAATTTCCCTTCATCCTAATATTTCATCATTTGATGAATAAAGTGAAGTGCTAAAATTATCACCAATTTTTATAACATACTTGCCAAAACTGATATTTTTTTTAAATTAATACTAATTTGTGCAGCGTATTTCTTCTCATAAAAGTAAGTTACTTATATTTAGTTGTAAAAAGTTAGAAGATACATATAAGAAAAAAAATAAGGAAGAGAGGGATAAAATAAGGAAGAAAGAAAAGGAGGGATGGAGTGAATGAAAGAGGGAACAAAAAAGGAAGCAAGAAAGAGGGAAGGAGAAAGGGAGAAAAAAGAAAGGAAAGAAGACATACATACTATGTCACCATCCAGAAATAGCCATTGTTAGCACCTTCATGTTGAGCCTTTCAAAGCCTTTTCTTTACATTTTTTTTTACCAAAAATGAGATTTTAACCTGCTTTCCTGCTTCTCAATTTATACCAGAAATATTAAATACTATTTCTATTAAGTTCATTACATTAAGTGTTCTTAACTTTTGCTTGATAGACAAGCTTATATTGAAATCTCCTGATATTATATAGAAAACGTGGTACATATAGGCCTTTTTCTTGGGAGATAGTGGAGAGCGTTCATCAAGCTCTCCAAGGATGTCTGCAATCTAAAATTTTTTAAAAACCTGTTTTAGAAGTAGAGCCAAGATGGCAGAGTAGTCAGATGCAGTAAGCCGTTCCTCTGGAACAAAGACCCCCAAAAAACAAGTAGAACAGATACTGACATCAATCTGGAACCCTGAACTGTAAATGAAGGCATAAAGTATTAGATTGGAAGCCACTGAGAAGAAAAAACTGATGGGAAACAGAAAATATAAGAGATACAGAGTGGAGGTTCCCTGCCAACCGGCACAGCACAGCCTGGCCATCTTGGTATGAAGCCAACAACTCCACATGAGGAGCGCAGAAAGGTGTCTTCACAGGATTCCAAGTAGGAGATAGAGGAACAGCATGGAACACCCAGAGCAAAGTAAGATCTCATTTGCTGGCTGCAGCAACACTCTCAAATGGTAATGAGAGGAGTACGCTCCTAAAACCCTCACCTTTCTGGTGGTTAGTAGCATGAATCGCCCTATCCCTGTAGCCTTGACTGCCAAGGACCACAGTATGAACCCCCCCCCATTCTTCTGTCCCATCTAGCCCCATGCATCCCTACCTTTGCCCCCTCCCACCTCACTCCTTTATCACGCTCTGCTGTGGTTCCATGCAGAAAAGGCCTTGTGCCACCTCCTTCCTCGCTGATTCTGCCCTGCTGCACCATGACCCTGAGCAGAACCAGACTCATGCTGCCTCTCTCCCCGCTGACTCTGCCCCACTGCACCATTGCCCAGAGCAGAAAAGACCCCGTACCACCTCTCTGCTGACTGGCTCCTCCCTGATGTGCCACTGCCCCAGGTGGAACCAGCACCATGCTACCACTCCCTGCTGGCTCCATCCTGCTGCTCTGCAGGCGAATGACCCACTCCTGCACCCCCAGCACCAGACCTGCCCTGCAACACAATAGCAGAGTGACTAGCTCTGTTCATCCAGACAAGGTGGTGTGAACTATCTTGCCCACAGATGAGCAAGCAACAAAGCAAGCCTGGCCCCGACACACAGACATATCAACACAAAACAAAAAAGCAGGATGAAACAAACAAACTTACAATCAATAAATAAAGAAAATAATACTTCAATGTCTCAGAAATAGCAGAAAATGTCAAAACATGTAAAAAAGCACGACAACATGGCTTGAGCAAGTGACCAAAATAAAGCATCAGATGACCTTTCAGTAGAAGAAAAGGCACTGGAATTACCTGATATGGAAGTCAAAAGTTTAATATTTGGGGCTCTCTAAGAGATTAGGAAAGAGATAAAGGAAAACACACACAAAATGAAGAAAAAAATAGACAAAATTATGGAAAACACAGACAAAACCCACCAAAACAAAGCCAAAATCAAGGAAAACACAGACAAATCAATAGAAGAATTCAGGAAAATAATACAAGAAGAAAACATCAAAGAAAAAATAAAAAATTAGAAATCATACAAAAACAATTAGAAATCCAAAAGATAAACAACAAAATTTCAGAAATGGATAACCCAATAGAAAATTTTAGGAGCAAATTTGAAAGAATGGAAGACAGAATCAATGAAATTGAAGACAAATCCATTGATGCCACTTTGAGGAAAAATCAGAGAAAAGAATGAACAAAAATTAAGAAAACCTAAGATTATGCAGAATACAACCAAGAGCAAAAATTTGTTTGTGATAGGAGCTCCAGGACAGATGGAGAAAATGGAAAACACAGAGAGGATTGTTGAAGATTTTCTGGCAGAAAACTTCCCTAATATCATGAAAGATGAAAAGCCAACAGTCCACGAAGCTCAACAAACCCCATATAGGATAAACCCCAAAAGAAAGTCACAAGACATATCATAATCACATTCACCAAAACCAAAGACAAAGAAAGAATCCTGAGATCAGCTTAAGAAAGATTAAAACTCACTTACAAAGGTGCAACAATAAGACTAAGCTCTGATTACTCGGCAGAAACCATGCAGGCAAGAAGGCAATGGAATGACATATATAAAACCTTGAAAGAAAGAAAAATTGCCAGCCAAGAATAACATATCCTACAAAACTCTCTCTCAAATACTATGGCAGATTTAGGATATTTCCAGATAAACAGAAATTAAGGGAATTTGTAAAAACCAAACCAAGCTTACAAGAAACACTAAAGGGATTTCTTTGTTTAGAGAAACAACAGCATCAGACAGTAACCTGAATCTAGGACACAGGGTAGCATAAGCCAGATACTAACCTAGGTAATGGATTCTCAATGATAAAACAAAACTAAAAGATTTAAAACAGGGAAGGAGAGACCTATAAGTTGCTATGAATCAGAACCGACTTGACGGCACCTAACGACAACAACAGAGAAGTGAATCTGTAAAGGACAACAACATCAAAGAATAAAAGGGGGAGTAAAAGGTGTAGGTATAGAACTTATAAATGGAGACATCAATACAATATCAAGTAATAAAAGACGGGTTCAAACTTAGGCAGATAAGAGTGAATTTCAAGGTAACCACAAAGAAAGTTAACAAACTTGCTCATCAAAATAAAAAAGAAGAAAAACATAAAGATTCAATAAACACAAAATCTATAATAACAAAAGACATTCCACAATCAAAAGGAACTCCGTACAGGAAAGAAACAGGAACAAACAAAATGTAAGCACCACAAAACAAGCACAACAAAATGACAGCAATAAATTAGAAGTTTATTGATTATACTGAATGTAAATGGTTTAAATGCACCTGTAAAGAGACAGAATGTGATAGAATGAATAAAAAAACACTACCCATCAATATGCTGTCTACAAGAGAAACACCTTAGAAACAAAGACATAAATGTATTAAAAATCAAAGGATGGAAAAAAATATATCAAGCAAACAGCAAACCACAAAAGAGGAGGAGTGGCAATATCATCTCCTATAAAACAGACTTTAAGGAAAAAATCACCATAAAAAACAAGGCAGGATATTATATAATGATTAAAGGGACAATCCACCAAGAAGATATAACCTTAATAAATATCTATGAACCCAACAACAGGGCTCAAAATACATAAAATAAAGTCTAATGGCACTGAAAAAATAAATAGTTTCACAATAATAGTAGGGAACTTCAACACTTCACTCTCAGTAAAGGACAGAACATGTAGAAAGAAACTCAACAAAGACACAGAAGATCTAAAGGCCACAATCAACCAACTTGACCTCATGGACATATATAGAACATTCCACCCAACAGCAGGAAAGTATACATTCTTTTCCAATGCACATGGAACATTCACCAGAATAGACCACATCTTAGGCCACAAAGCAAACCTCAACAAAATACAAAATACTGAGATAATATGAGATAATACAAAGCATCTTTCCTAATCATAACACCATAAAAGTAGAAATTAATAACAGGAAGAGCAAGGAAAAAAATATCAAAAACATGGAAACTGAACGACACCTCCCTTAAAATCCACTGGATAATAGAAGAAATCAAAGATGGAATCAAAAAATTCCTAGAATCAGATGAGAATGAAAACACATCATATATAAACCTTTGGGAAACAGCAAAGGCAGTGCTCAGAGGTCAATTTACAGCAATAGACACACACATCAAAAAAGAATAAAAGACCAAAATCAAAACGTTAGCCCTACATCTTGAACAAATAGAAAGAGAACAGCAAAAGAAGTCCACAACCACCAAAAGAAAGGAAATAATAAAGACCACAGCAGAAACAAATGAAATAGAGACTAGAAAAACAATAGAAAGAATCAACAAGACCAAAAGTTGTTTCTATGAAAAGATCAAAAAAAAATCAACAAATCACTGGCCAAACTAAAAAAGAAAAATAGGACAGGAAGCAAATAACCCAAATAAGAAATGAGATGGGGGACGTTACAACAGATCCTACCAATATAAAAAGGATCCTAACAGTACTATGAAAAACTGTACTCCAATAAATTTGAAAACTTATAGGAAATAGACAAATTTCTAGAAACATACTACCTATCTACACTAACATAAACTGAGGTAGAAAATCTCAATAGACCCTTAACAAGGAAAAAGATTGAAAAAGTAATTTAAAAAAACTCCCAACATAAAAAGTCCTGGCCCAGATAACTTCATTGTAGAATTCTACCAAAGATTCAGAGAAGAGCCCACACAAGTACTATTCAAACTATTTCAGAGCATAGAAAAGGAAGAAATATTCATGAATTCATTCTATGAAGCCATCATAACCCTGATACCAAAGCCAGGCAAAGACATCCTCCCCCCAAAAAAAAAAAATTACAGACTGTCATGGATTGAATTGTGTCCCCCCAAAATATCTGTCAACTTGGCTGGGTCATGATTCCCAGTATTGTATGATTGTGTACCATTTTGTAATCTGATGTGATTTTCTTATGTGTTGTAAACTCTATTACTATGATGTAATAAGATGGATTAGCAGCAGTTATACTGATAAGGTCTACAAGATTAGATAGTGTCTTAAGCCAGTCTCTTCAGAGATATAAAAGAGAGAAGCAAGCAGAAACACACAGGGACCTCATACCACCAAGAAAGCAGCACCAGGAGCAGAGCATGTCTGTTGGACCTCAGGTTCCTGCACTGAGATGCTCTCAGACCAATGGAAGACTGTTGACAAGGACGTTCCTCCAGAGCCTACAGAGAGAGAAAGCCTTCCACCAATGCCCTGAATTTGGACTTGTAGCCTACTGGACTGTGAGAGAATAAACTTCCCTTTGTTAAAGCCAACTACTTGTGGTATTTCTGTTATAGCAGCACCAGATGCCTAAGACACAGACCAATATCTCTCCTGAATATAGATGCAAAAATTCTCAACAAAATTCTAGCTAATAGAATTCAGCATCATATCAAAAAAAATAATACACCACGACCAAGTAGGATTCATACCATGTATGCAAGGATGGCTCAACATTAGAAAATCAATCTGCATAATCCACCACATAAATAGAACAAAAGAAAAGAATCACATGGTCATCTCAACTGATGCAGAATAGGCATTTGATAAAGTCCAACACCCATTCCTGATAAAAATTCTCCATAAAATAGAAATAGAAGAGAAATTCTTCAATATAATAAAGAGCAACTATACAAAACCAACACCCAACATCATTCTCAATGGAGACAGACTGAAAGCATTCTTCCTGAGAATGGGAATAAGACAAGGATGCCCTTTATTTATTATTGTGCTGGAAATCCTGCCTAGAGTGATACAGAAAAAAAAAGAAATAAAGGGCATCCAAATGTGTAAGGAAGAGCAAAATTATCCCTATTCACAGATGATATGATACCATATATAGAGAATCCTGAAGATTCCACAAGAATACTACTGGAACTAATAAATTCAGCAGACTTGCAGCATGCAAGATTGACATACAAAAATCAGTTGGATTCCTGTACAACAACAAAGAGAACTACAAAAAGGAAATTGATAAAACAATACTGTTTATAATAGCCCCTAAAAAAATAAAATACTTAGGAATAGATCTAACCAGAAATGTAAAAGATCTATATAAAGAAAACTACAAAACACTACTGCAAAAAACCAAAAGAGATCTACATAAATGGGAAAACGTACCATGCTCATGACAGGAAGACTCAACATTGTGAAAACATCAATTCTACCCAAAGCAATCTACAGATACAATGCAATCCCAGTCCAAATACCAATGGCATTCTCTAATGAGATGGAAAAACTAATCATTAACTTTGGAAACTTAATGGAAAGGGAAGAGGCCCCAGATAAGGAAAGCATTATTGAAGAAGAAGAACCAAGTATGAAGCCTTACACTACCTGATCTCAGAAACCACTATACAGCTATGGTAGTCAGAACAGCCTGGTGTTGGTGTAACAACATACACATTGACCAATGGAACAGCATTGAGAACCCAGATATAAATCCATCCACCTATAGTCAGGTGATCTTTGGCAAAGGCCCAAAGTCGATTAAATGAAGAAAATACAGTCTCTTTAATAAATGGTACTGGCAAAATTGAATGTCCATCTTTAAAAAAAAATGAAACAGGACCATACTTCACATCATACACAAAAACTAATTTAAACGGTATCAAAGGTATCAGTATAAAACCAAAAACTATAAAGATCATGGAAGAAAAAATAGGGTCAATGCTAGGGCCCCTAAATATGGCATAAATAGAATACAAACCGTAACTAACAACACAAATACCAGAAGATAAACTAGATAACTGGGATCTTTTAAAAATTAAACACTTACCCACTCCTAGGAATATATCCTAGAGAAATAAGAGCCATCACACGAATAGACATATGCACACCCATGTTCATGGCAGCATTGTTCACAATAGCAAAACGATGGAAACAACCTAGATGCCCATCAACAGATGAATGGATAAACAAACTATGGTACATACACACAATGGAGTATTATGCAACGACAAAGAACAATGATGAATCTGTGAAGCATCTCATAACATGGATGAAACTGGAGGACGTTATGCTGAGTGAAATAAGTCAATAACAAAAGGACAAATACTGGATGAGACTTCTATTGTAAAAACTCATGAAAAAGTTTACACACAAAAAGTAACAATCTTTGTTGGTTATGAGGGATGGGGGGTGGGGGGAAATACCAAAGAGACAATAGATAATTGGTAACTTTGGTGAACAGTAAGGCAGTACACAATACTGGGGAAGCCAGCACAACTTGTACAAGGACAGGCCATGGAAGCTCCACAGACATATCCAAACTTCCTGAAGGACTGCATTGCTGGGCAGAGGGGTGTGGGGACCATGGTCTTGGGGAACATCTAACTCATTTGGCATGACACAGTTTATAAAGACAATGTTCTACATTCTACCTTGGTGAGTAGTGTCTGGGGTCTTAAAAGCCCGTGAGCAGCCATCTAAGATACTCCACAGGTCTCACTCCCTTGGGAGTAAGGGAGAATGAAGATAACAGGATACAAGGAAAAGATTAGTCCAAAGGACTAATGGGCTACAGTTACCAAGGCCTCCACCAGACTGAGTCCAGTACAGCTAGATGGTGCTCGGGTACCACCACTGACTGTTGTGACTGGGATCACAACAGAGGGCTCTGGACAGAGCTGGAGAAGGATGTAGAACAAAATTCTAACTCACAAAATAAAGACCAGGTTTACTGGCCTAAAGAAGGCTGGAGAAACCCTGATCATATGGCCCCCCAGACACCCATTTAGCTAAGTGGTAAAGTCACTCCTGAGGTTTACCGTTCGGCCACGGATTGGACAGCCCCATAAAACAAAGCAGGACTAATGAGGCACTGCAGTCCAGGGACAAGAACTAGAAGGCAGAAGGGGACAGGAAAGCTGGTGATAGGGAACCCAAGTTTGAGTAAGGACAGTGTCGACATGTAGTGGGGTTGTTAACTATTGTCATAGGGCAATATGTGTACTAACTGTTTAATAAGAAACTATTTTGTTCTGTAAACATTCATCTAAAGTGAGAATAACAGCACAACTGGAAGAAGGTAATTGATGTAACTGAATTGTACATGTTGAAATTTTTGAAATGGTGTATCTTTGGTTATGTATATTTTCACCAAAAAAAAAGTTCCTCTAAGGCCGAGAAGGGAGCATGTTGACATGTCGTGGTGTTATTAACCAATGTCATAAAACAATATGTGTACCGACCGTTTAATGAGAAAATATTTGTTCTGTAAACCTTCACCTAAAGTACAATTAAAAATAAAAACTAAACGCTTGTCATGGATTGAATTGTGTCCCCAAAAAAATGTGTGTAGCAACTTGGCTAGGTCATGATTCCTAGTATCGTACGATGGTGTTATCTGATGTGATTTCCTTATGTGTTGTAAACTCTACTACTATGATGAGATTACATGTGATCTCCTCATGTGTTGTAAATTCTATCACTGTGATGAGGTTATACTGATGAGGTTGACAAGATCAGTGTCTTAATGCAATCTCTTTTGAGATATAAAAGAGAGAAGCGAGCAGAGACACATAGGAACCTCATATCACCAAGAAAGTAGTTCTGGGAGCAGAGTGCGTCCTTTGGACCTGAGGTTCCTGCACAGAGAAGCTCCCAGACCAAAGGAAGACTGATGACATAGACTTTACTCCAGAGCCGATGGAGAAAGCGTTCCCCTGGAGCTGATGCCCTGAATTTGGACTTGTAGCCTACTGGACTGTGAGAGAATAAATTTCTCTTTGTAAAGCCATCCACTGTGGTATTTCTGTTGGAGCAGCACTAGATGACTAAGACAACACTTATGCTCCTGAAGAGACTTCACCAAAAGAGTAAAAAGAAAACCTACAGACTGAAAAAAAATTTGACTACGACGTTTCCAACAAAGGTCTAATCTCTAAATTCTGTAAGATACTCCAACACTTCAACAACAAAAAGACAAATAATCCAATTAAAAATGGGCAAAGAACATGAACAAACACTTCACCAAAGAAGACATTCAGTCAGCTAACAGACAGGTGAGGAAGGGCTTGTGATCATTAGTCATTAGAAAAATGCAAATCAAACCTACAATGATATGCCATCTCACCCAACATTACTGGCATGAATCAAAAAAACAGAAAGTAACAAATGTTGGAGGGGTTACAAGGAGATTAGAACTCTTAGGCACTGCTGGTGGGAATTTGAAAAGGTGAAACCACTTTGGAAAACGATATGGTACTTCCTTAAAAAGCTAGAAATAGAAATACCATACGATCCACCAATCCCATTCCTAGGAATATATCCTAGAGAAATAAGAGCCGTGACACAAATAGATATATGTATGCCTATGTTCACTGCAGCATTATTCACAATAGCAAAAAGATGGAAACAACCTAAGTGCCCATCAACAGACGAATGGATAAACAAATTATGGTACATAGATAAAATGGAATACTTTGCAATGATGAAGAATAATGTTGAATCTGTGAAACATCTCACAACATGGGTGAATCTGCAGGGCAATATGCTGAGTGAAATAAGTCAATCACAAAAGAACAAATGCTGTATGAGACCACTATTATAAAAACTCATGAAAAGGTTTACACGCAGAAAGAAACAATCTTTGATGGTTAGGAGGGATGGGAGGTGTGGGGAGGAAATACTAAACGACCATGGTCTCTGAGAACATCTAGCTCAATTGGCATAACATAGTTTATAAAGACAATGTTCTACTTTCTATCTTGGTGAGTAGCATCTGGGGTCTTAAAAGCCTGTGAGCAGCCATCTAAGATACTCCACTGGTCTCACCTCTTCAGGAGCAAGGGAGAATGAAGAGAACAAGATACAAGGAAAAAATTAGTCCAAAGGACTAATGGACCACAACTACCACGGCCTCCACCAGGCTGAGTTCAGTACAGCTAGATGGTGCCTGGCTACCACCACTGACTGCTCTGACTGGGATCACAATAGAGGGTCCTGGATAGAGCTGGAGAAAAATGTAGAACAAAATTCTAACTCACAAAAAAAGACCAGACTTACTGGCCTGACAGAGACTGGAAAAACCCCGAGAGTATGGCCCCCCCGGACACCCTTTTATCTCAGTAATGAAGTCACTCCTGAGGTTCACTGTTCAGCCTAAGATTAGACAGCCCCATAAAACAAAACGAGACTATTGGGGCACAACAGTCCAGGGACAAGGACTAGCAGGCAGGAGGTAAAAAGTGGTAGAAGGCTGGTAATAGGGTATCCAAGGTTGAGAAGGGACAGTGTTGACATGTCGTGGGGTTGTTAACCATTGTCATAAAACAATATGTGTACTAACTGTTTAGTGAGAAACTACTTGTTCTGCAAACCTTCATCTAAAGTACAATAAAAAATTAAAACAAAAAAAAGAAAGAATCTTTGATGGTTACGAGGGAGGGGAGAGGTATGGAGGGAAAATCGCTAACTAGATGGTATAAAAATGGTCAATTTGGTGAAGGGTAAGACAGCACACAATATAAGGGAAGTCAGCACAACTTGACCAAGGCAAGGTCATAGAAGCTTCATAGACACATCCAAACTCCCTGAGAGATCGATTTACTGGGCTGAGGGCTGGGGACCATGGTTTCAGGGGACATCTAGCTCAATTAGCATAACACAGTTTATGAAGAAAATGTTCTACGTCCAACTTTGGCGAGTAGTGTCTGGGGTCTTAAAAGTCTGCGATCAGCCATCTATGGTACATCTACTGGTCTATCCTGTCCAGAGCAAAGGAGAATGAAAACCAAAGACACAAGGGAAATATTAGTCGAAAGGACAAATGGACTGCAAGTACCACAATCTCCACCAGACTGAGTCCAGAACAACTAGATGGTGCCTGTCTACCACCACTGACCTCTCTGACAGGGATTACAATAGAGGGTCGCACACAGAGCAACTTCACAAAAAAAGACCAGACTTACTGGTCTGACAGACTGGAGGAACCTCGAGAATATGGCCCACAGACAACTTTTTAACTCAGAATTGAAGTCACTTGCAAAGTTCACCCTTCAGCCAAAGATTACACAGGTCTATAAGACAAACAATAACACACGAGGATAGTGCCTTTTAGTTCAATCATGTATACAAGACTAAATGGGCACACCTGCCCAAAAGCAAAGACAAGAAGGCAGGAAGGGATAGGAAAGCTGGACAAATGGAAACGGGGAACCCAGGGTGGAGAAGGAAAGAGTGTTGACACATCGCGGAGCTTGCAAGCAATGTTACAAAATAATTTGTGAATTAATTGTTTAATGAGAAACTAAACTTTCCTAAAGCACAATGAAAAAATAAAATTAAAAAAATCTGTTTTATACCTCATTTTAAATGGTAAATATAGATATGTCTGGGGTAGAGAAAGAAAGAGAGAGAAATACAAACAGACATCATGATGCATTTAGCCAAATATTTCATACTGGACATTTAGGACCATTCCAGTTTTGGGGTATTATAAACTCTGTGCTGTGAAAACAACTGTAGCACTAAAGCTTTAACCACTTAACTATTTCCCCATGACACCAGCAAAAATGAAATTGCTGGGACAAAGGGAATATACATTTTCTAAGTGTTGAGTAACAGACATTGACAAAATTGTCACAGTTCTTAAAAAGTGGCTTTTTATGCCAAAGAATCCTCACTGTTTAGGTGCCACAATTTCACTTCATGCCCTAGAACTCTACAATGAAGGAGCCCATCCTCCTGCAGGTACAGCAGACACATGCAGGGGAAAGAGCAGCATTTCCTGCCTTAGGGTTTGTTGCTGACTTGAATTCTGCCCTCCACCCCGGGGCAGAGCTGCAGCACCTCTGTTTACTAGGTATTTTGCAAGGACACGTGGGCAAGTCCAGGCAAAGGCAAACAGCCCACTGCACATTGATCACAGACAGAGCATCTGGTGATTCCCTTTAGGGAAATAAAAAAATTTGAAGAGTTGGGGCTCTGCCAAAGGGAAATTCACATAATGAAGGCAACAGGTCCCACCCTAGTAGTTTCAAGGGAGTGGAGCAGGTAGAAGGAGAGTAAGCAAGCAAGGTGACAGGAAATAAAATGTTCCACTGAGTTTGACTCATGTGCATGAAAAGATATAACCAGGATTTTAAAATACAGAAATAAGAAGTTTTCTGATTTCAGATGTATTTTCATCCGTAAGTCTTTTTAAGGAGTTGATTGGAACAGTTTTCACCAGTAACCAGTTGTTGTGGAGTTGACGCTGACTCATGGAGAACCCACGTGCATCAGAGTAGAACTGTGATCCTTAGGGTTTTCAATGGATGATTTTTCGGAAATAGATGGACAGGCCTTTCTTTTGAGGCACCTCTGGCTGGACTCAAACTTCCAACCTTTCAGTAGCAGCAAAATGTGTTAATCATGTGCACCACCCAGGGACTCCAGAACCAGTTTAGCCACCCCCCCCCCCCCCCCCAAAATAAACGTTTACTGTTCTGTGTGTATATAAAAGTATATCTGGTCTGGGAGATGGAGTGCAATCTAGATCATAACAGAGGACAACAAAATGAGGGGGTGCTACCCTCCACATTTTTATGGACTAACAACAGGTTCACCACAGTTAACATGCAGCTACATGTTGTCTTCATCACCAAAGTTCTCCCCAAGCAAAAGAACAAAACTACCAAGTTGTTATTGGTAATTTATAATCTGAAACCAAACACATGAGTATTTTCCTCTTCTTAATTATAAGTAAGTTTAATTTGGACTCTCAAAAGGTGTTCTCATGATTTCAGTTTTTCCAGTGGATCAACTATAGGTAGTCCCCAACTGAGGAGCCCTGGTGGAACAATGGTTAAAGGCTTGGCTGCTAAAGGTTGGCTGCTCCAACCCACTAGCCACCCTGCGGGAGAAAGATGTGGCTCTGAGGGAGAAGGATTCAGTTTTATGATTTAATGTTCAGAACACTGCCATATAGATTTAGTTTTCTAAATCTGGGGCTTTAGTTACTTGAAAACATGGACATAAACGCTGATGACTTTGCTAAAGCCCATAGGCAGATTCAGGAAGCAGCGAGATGTTACGGTGAAATACACGAAGAAAAAAAGAAAAGAACATATAGACAACTCTCCCTAATTTTCTGACTAGAACTGCCATCCCCATTCCCAGAGATAACCCAGATGATCCAGAACCTTCCACAAGTGAAGTTATTACCGAAACTGACAAAATGCCAACATCACCAACTCTTCTTCATTGTCAGAGTAAATCTTTATGAATTGTGTATTTTTTAAGTATTTATGTATGTATTAAAATATATATGTACATATGTACGTTCCTATGTAATGTTTCCAACTCCCAAAGACAAATGAAATATCAGATTTATAAAGATACTAATAATAAAATGTAACAATAATGAAAACTAAAAAAAAAAATGAGATATTCGACTTATTTCAGAACTGACTTATGACAGAGTCATCGGAATGGAACCCTGTCATGAATTGAGTACTACCTGTACAGCAAGCCCTTGTCTGAAGTCACCTCCAAATGCACAAAATACCAAAAACGACCCTGGCTTCCCTCAGATCTGATGTTTTCTTGGCAAGAAATTTTTCTCAGACTAGCTTGCCTTAAAGTTGCTATAACACCTCAAGATTACACTTTCTTTAGCAAAAAGTGGTGCAAACTTCTTATGCAAAATCCTAGTCCCTCAAGTAACACATACATTCGTCCTAATAGCACTTTCCTTAGAAGCCCGATGTGTGTTATCATGCTTTTGCAGATGGAGAAACTAAAACAGAAAAAGATTAAATAACTTATCTAAGATGACCCAGCAAACCACCCACACAATGCACGACTTTAGACAATATATGACACACAAATATTTGCACTGACAACTAGACTTTGTCTTTGTTCCTGTGCAGAACACTAAGGGAAAGTGTTTACTGGTCCCAAAGGCCTGACAATGTTTTGAAGATGGCAAATTCAATCAGATCCTCATTAACTAGCTCCAAGTCAGGCCTGAAGGAGTCTTCATTAGATCTAAAGTCCTGCCTGTGTCAGCTCTGAGTCCCCTGTTTTGTTCATGTCACCCTGAATTGGCCATTCTAGAGTGAGAGCAGGATGTCAACAAAGTGCTTACAGATGATGGCCATTCTGTGTGAAATACAAAGACAAGTTTCCATTAAGAGAAAAAGAAAAAAGCATAGCTGTGGTAAGGCCTAACCAAAAGCACAGCCTTTCTAATAAGGTGAAAATGGACAAAAGGAAACTCAGTTCTTTAATCAACCTTGCCAAAAAAAAACCAAATATATATATATATACATATATATATACACAGTATTTATATACAGTCACACACCACAGAAAGTCTGTCCAGACAATGACTGCATATACATCCATGGTCTCATAAGGTTATAATAGAGTTCAGAAATCCCAACTGGAGAACAGGAGGTAGTGGGCATAACTGGATGTAGCGAACGCAATAGTTTTCCACAAGCAAAACTTGTATCTCATGTCTCTTGTATATAAAGTGATTGAGCTGCAGCATACAATGTTACAGTACATATATAACCTATAATACATATGTCTTGATAGTCATAATAAACACCTATGTTACTGGCTTATGTATGTACTGTACTGCACTTTCGATCATTATTTTAATGTGAACTTTCAAAGCATAACAGTGTATGCTTTGACTCATAGGCAGCAGCATCCAATGTTGTGTTTGCACAACATCCAAATCACATAACATCCTATTTAACAGAATGTATTGTGGACATTAAGCAACACATATATATATAGAGAGAGAGAGAAAGACACTGACCTGACCCCATCATCATGGTGATTATATACACTTTCCTTTAGAAGCTGAATTTCACATCAGTAAGTTCCATTTCATAAATTTTACTTTCCAGGTCAGAAAAATGGCACCCTCTACCCCTCTATGGTGGCACAAATATTCAATAAGCGTAGCGGCTAACCAAAAGATTGGCAGTTTAAGTCCACCCAAAGGTGCCTCAGAAAAGGTCTGAAAATCTACTTCCGAAAAATCAGTCATTGTAAACCCTGTGGAACCCAGTTATGCTCTGACACACACAGAGTCGCGATGAGTCAGGATCGATTCAACAGCATCTGGTTAACAACTGATTAAGATCTGAAACAATCCATCCAAGCCCAGAGAAGTCATTTTCTTCTCTTTTTCCACAATGGAATCAAACTTTGTTGTATTTTTGAAAAGTGGTGCCAGGAAGACCAGCTGTTCAGATAAGCAGAGTCAATGGCCATTGAGTTAATGTGACTTGAGAGGTGCCAAAAAAACTGCCTGCCAATGTACATAAGACTTCCACCATTAAAGTCACTCGATGAATGAGGCATTAGATTTCCAAAATGTTCCTGTCACAAATACTAATACAGGCCTAGCATAGTGCCTAGGCCATCATAGTCACTCAATGTTTATTGAGTGAATAAAAGAATGATTTTTGTCTGCAAAGGATAATAAGCTGTGATTATACTAGTGAGATTCTATGCTAAAAATACATAAGTATCTGGAACATATTAACCCATTTGCTCTCATTATCTGTGGTTGTGAAATAGGTTCCCAGACTGACCATCGGCCAACAAGCTCAAGCTAACTCTTAAAGAAATGAAACCCTAAAAAGTAAAGTCTGCGATGGGGGCCATGGGAAATGAGAAGAGGAGACCGGAAATATCCTAAGGTTTGGGGCCTTGCCAGAGAGACTTGAAACCCAACATGTAATGTCAATGCCCTTAGAAGCCAGCATAGTATGGAGAGCTAGGCCATTTGCCCAGGAATCTGGTGGAAGGGTTTTCCCATCTAGAGAAACCACTAACTGGTGGTTAATCACATACATTCAGAATTTTAAAGCCCTGCTCTCCTGCCTCCTAGATGTGTGACTTAAAGCAAAGTATTTAACTACTTTCTGCCTCAGATATTGTTGCTCTGGAATAAGAGTAATAATAGTAAGTATTTCCTGGCTGTTTTGAGGATTCAATAAGATAATAAATTTAAAATTCTTAGAAGAGTGCCTGGCATGGCCTAGGAAGCGCTCATTTAATGTTAGTTATTGTTATTAGCAGAGTCTCTGGATGGCACAAACAGTTAAGCACTCAACTACTCATCGAAAGGCTGGATGATCAAATTGACCCAGAGGCAACTAGGAAAAAAGGTCTCAATTTCTGAATGGTCACAGTCATTTAAAACCATATGAAGCACAGTTCTACTCTGGAACACATGGGGTCACCATGAGACCTAATCGGTTGTATTACTATTATTGTCATTGTTATCGTTAATATTTCCACCACTTGCAATCTATATATCCATGGGCAAATTACTGGACCTCTCTCTGCCTCAGTTGCTCAGCAGCAAAATTGGATAATAATAGTATATGCCTCATTATGCTGTTGAGGAGGGGAGCTAGATGAGTTCATTCACTGTTCTAAATAGGGTCTAGAACAGTCATGCTCCACACATAACTACAAGTATGATTATTGTTATTTCATATTTGTGTGTATGTTCCTCCCAGTTTTTTTTTTTTTTTTAATGGATAAGTACAATGTAGATAACCAGTTTTCAGTTAAAAAAAAATCTGAGAACACATGGGAATTTACCATAATCAATTTTTTCACAGTATGGAGTAAGCTGTAACAAGTATGATAAAGTTACAGAGACTATTTCAGCAGCTTTGGGCTCGCTCCCACTAAACTGGGCTGAGTAATAGATCCATGCCCAAATTGTAACTCTGTGGTGAAACTGCTGTTTGGTGCTGCCATAGTGATTAAGGTCACCCAAAAAGATTATTAAAAGATTATGCTAGGGCTTGTCAAAGAGAGCTAGACAGGATCACTAACTTAGCAATCACTACTCACTGCACTGCCTTGGGCTTCAGTCTAGAATCACAAAACTCTTTAAATCTCAGCTTCCTCAGTGGCCCTTAGGCAAGAGACTAACATGAAGTTTATTTCCAAGGCAGTAAAATGGAAGAGCTATCTCCAACTCCAGAAGCATGTATGTGCAGGAATGGGATGATAAGCAGAAGAAACAGGGTTCCCCCCCTCTGAATTTTCAAGTCAGAGTTTCCTATGTAAATAGTGCTGTTTTATTTTTTTAATTTTTATTTAAGCCTATCTCATCAATGCATCCAACTTTGAAAACTCCACAAGATTGTTCATAGCATGCTTCTGTAGGATAAACATACATACACACATATGTGCAAAGACGTTCCCATTGCCATCTAGTCGACTACGACTCATAGTGACTTTATAGAACAGAGTGGAACTGCCCCGTAGAGTTTCCCAAACTGTAATCTTTAGGGGAGTAGATGCAGGTCTTTCCTCCCGCAGAGCCGCTGGCGCGTTCAAACCACCGACCTTTCAGTTAGCAGCCAAGTGCCTAACCACTGCACCACCAGGGCTCCTTGCCTGGGCATGAGCAATTTATTCTTACCATTACAACCTCCACAAATACACAGTAGATAAGTTCTCTAACTGATTCAGCAGCTGTTGCCGATGCTTAGTACATGTATGTCTGTATGAAAGAGATGTTGTTGTTGTGTGCCGTGGAGTCGATACAGATTCATGTGACCTTAATGTGCTTGTCACATTTCAACGCCTCAGTACAGGCCTCAAGTTAGGGAAATGGCAGTGCTGTGTATAGCAAGGAGCAGAGAGATGTGTGCACATTGATACGCAAATGACAATAGCAGGCATTCTGCTGTGTTTAGGGAATACCATGACTGGTTTGACCACAAGCAGGTTATTAAAGTGAAACAAAGCTATTTTGTCCGTTATGAAAAGCACTGTCCTTTCCCAGTGAGTGGCACATTCAGGGCTATTTACATTTCAACAACCAACCAACAATAAATCAACATAAATACTCCTTCAAATCCATTTTCTTTTTTGAAAAACAATAGCTTTTCAAAATCATCAGGTTACACAGGAATGTGAGTCAAGCAGGAATAATAAAAATTCCAGCATTTGGTAAATTCCGTGTACATTAAATCATACATAAGGAAAGTCCTTCAAAGCCCTGGAGTACAGTGAAGAGGAATCAACCTAGAAATTAAGGTACAACTAAATTAATAACAAGTAACTAAAGGTATTAGGCATGTGCATGTATCGTAATATATTCATTATTTACTATGTGATAGAAAATATTATGTGTGCTTATTTATTGAGATATGTGCATTGCATCCATTATATTATTCAATCCTCATGACAACTCTGTGAGGCAGCTACCATTAAAACTCTCATTTTAAAGATGAGGAAACTGAGGCTTAAAGAAGCTCAACAACTCGCTTAAGACCAGAAATACAGCATGTGAAAGAGCCAAGGTTGTAATCCAGGATTCTGACCTGCATTAGAAATATGGAGCTCTTGACTATCAATCACACATTCTCTCCACAGTGATTCAATGATGGAAATTGAGATTACAGGTAGTAAAAAATCCTGGGGACTCAAGATATTTTGCCCAGGTTTGACCAAAGATAAAAATTGCAGTTCAATCTCTAGGAACACTATAGATTAAATGGTTAACCTATTAAATAAATCATTAAATAAAAACTATTTTCATTTAAAAATCATTGTGAAAGACCAAGATATCTGTTTTAGGCTGGGTTCTCTAGAGAAGCAAAACCAGTAAAGTGTATAAATACAGAGAGAGATTATATCAAGGAAACAGCTCACACAACTGTAGAGGCTAGAACTTCCCAAGTCCGTGGATCAGGGTAGAGGCCTCTCCCAAGTGACACAGCTGCAGAAGCTGGCAAGCCCAAGATCGGAAGGTTGGAGAGCAGGGCTCCCACTCACGGGCTGTGCAGATCGATGAATCCCGGTTCGGCAGATAAGCTGACAGCTCAAGTCCCAAGAACAGGAGATGACATGACAGGAAGCAGCTTCAGGATCAAGAGACAGCAAAAAGCCAGAACATCTGCTTATATACAGATGCGGGCCACACCCTCAAGGAGACTCCCTTTCATCTGATTGTCTACTAATAGTATATTCTATCATGGGAGTGATTACATTAAAACACGGAGAATCATGGCCCAGCCAAACTGACACACAAGCTTAACCATTACAGTCCACCCCTTGTCAGCTTGGCACATGTACACATCCCCTTAAACCATACATAATGTCTGAATAAAGACAATGAGAAAGTCATACTTGCACCTAACATGATACAACTAACACACATACAATCAAAAATACACTAGCCCCATTTACAACTTATATTGTATAAGTGAAAGGAAACAAAAATATTTGATGCACACATACAAAGTACAAATACTCATAACAATTACAGTCCCCGTTTCTGCAACTGGTCACGTGACCATAACTGGTATTTAGAACTACCTTCTTCCACCACCCATTCTGTATTTCCTTTGCCTTCAGCAAGCGCCTCAGTTGGTCATGATTCTTTGTCTGGTGCAGTGACCCAAACCTTCAACCCTGAAGGATCTGTGTCAATAGTAGTCATGTCAGAATTAGGTTGCTGTAGTTTTCCATTGACTTTAATCACAGGGCATGGCAGTACTAAGAGACACCCCAAGGAATCTCCTGCATTCCAGACATACTCTTCTTTACCTCCATTATGTAATATCAATCTGATTTCCTCTTGGTAATCAGGATCAATCACACCAGTCGGTATGGTAACTCCCTTCTTTGCCTGTTAAGCCAGAGGCGTAAGGAGCCCAAAGTGGCCAGGTGGCATTCTTAACTTCCAGTTCAATGGAATCAGTGATATGTCTCCAGGTGGGAGCATTCCTCCCTTTGGAACTAAGACCTCTAGGCCTGCAGAGCATAAGGTCGAGGGGACAGGAAGCAAAAACCTTGCAAGTGGGTCACTAGGGGTAATAGTGAGTGGTGCCTCTCCCTTTTCCACCCCTTGATTCCTGGACCTGTGAATCCTGGCTATGGGAGAAACAGCACCATAGATTGGATGCTGGTTTAAAGCATATACAGCCTCCTGGAAAACATTGCGCCAACCCTTCAAGGTATTGTCACCAACCTGGCGCCATAATTGTGTCTTTAGAAGGCCATTCCATCATTCTATCAAGCCAGCTGCTTCAGGATGATGGGAAACATGGTAATACCAGTGAATTCCATGAGCATGGGCCCACTGCCACACCTCATTTGCTGTGAAGTGAGTCCCTTGATCTGAGGCAATGCTGTGTGGGATACCATGACGGTGGATAAGGCATTCTGTAAGTCCACGGATGGTAGTTTTGGCAGAAGCATTGTGTCCAGGAAAGGCAAATCCATATCCAGAGTGTCTATTCCAATAAGGACAAAACGCTGCCCTTTCCATGATGGAAGTGGTCCAATGTAATCAACTTGCCACCAGGTTGCTGGCTGATCACCTCGAGGGATGGTGCCATATCAGGGTTGGTCTCTGCTGCAGGCGGATTAGGCACTCAGCAGAGGCTGTGGCCGTGTCACCCTTGGTGAGTGGAAGTCCATGCTGCTGGGCCCATGCATAACCTCCATTCCTGCCACCATGGCCACTTTGTTCATGAGCCCATTGAGCAATGGCAGGAGTAGTTGGAGAAAGAGGATGAGTGGTTTCCACAGAACGCGTCATCCTATCCACTTGATTGTTAAAAGCCTCCTGTTCTAAGGTCACTCTTTGGTGAGCATTCACATGAGACACAAATATCTTCACTTCTTTAGTCCATTTGGAGAGGTCTATCCACATACCTCTTCCCCATAAATCCTTGTTTCCAATTTTCCAATCATGTTCCTTCCAAGTCCCTGACCATCCAGCCAAACCATTGGCCACAGCCCATGAATCAGTATATAATCACACATCTGGCCATTTCTCCTTCAAAGCAAAGTTAACAACCAGGTGCACTGCTCGAAGCTCTGCCCATTGAGAGGATTTCCCTTCACCACGGTCCTTCAGGGAGGTCCCAGAAAGGGGCTGTAGTGTTGCTGCAGTCCACTTTTGAGTGGCACCTGCATATTGCGCAGAACCATCTGTAAAACAGACACAAGCTTTCTCTTTCTCAGCCAACTGATCATAAGGAACTTCCCATGAGGCCATAGGTGCAGATCAGGAGATGGAAGGTAATGTGACAGGAGTGGAGATCATGGGCATTTGGGCCACTTCCTCATGCAACTTATTTGTGCATTTGGGTCCTGCTTGGGCCCAATCTCGAATATACCACTTCCGTTTAATGATGGAGTGTTGCTGTGCATGTCCAACTTTACGGTTCTGTGGGTCAGACAACACCCAGTTCATGATGGGCAGCTCAGGCCTCATGGTGACTTGGTGTCCCATGGTTAAGCATTCAGTCTCTACTAAGGCCCATTAACAAGCCAAAAGTTGTTTCTCGAAAGGAGAGCAGTTATCTGCAGAGGATGGCAGAGCTTTGCTCCAAAATCCTAAGGGTCTGTGCTGTGATTCACCAATAGGGGCCTGCCAAAGACTCCAAACAGCAAATCTCTATCTGCCACTGACACTTCAAGCACCACTGGATCAGCTGGATCATATGGTCTAAGTAGCAGAGTGGCTTGCCAAGCAGCCTGAACCTGTTGCAGAACCTTCTCTTGTTCTGGTTCCCACTCAAAACTAGCAGTTTTTCGAGTCACTTGGTAAATAGGCCAGAGTAGCACACCAAAATGAGGAATATGTTGCCTCCAAACTCCAAAGAGGCCCGCTAGGCATTGTACCTCCTTTTTAGTCATGGGAGCTGCAAGATGCAATAACTTATCCTTCGCTTTAGAAGAAATGTCTTGACATGCCCCACACTGCTGGACCCCTAGAAATTTCACTGAAGTGGAAGGTGCCTGAATTTTTGTGAGATTAATCTCCCACCTTCTAGCATGCAAATGTTTTTCCAATAAGTCCAGAGTCATTGACACTTCTTCCTTACTAGGTCCAATCAGCATAAAGTCATCAATGTGATGGACCAGTGTGATGTCTCGTGCAAGGGAAAGGCAATCAAGATCCCTGTGGACTAAATTATGACATAGGGCTGGACAGTTAACATAACCATGAGGTAGGCAAGTGAAGGTGTATTGTTGGCCTTGCCAGCTGAAGGCAAAGTGCTTCTGGTGGTCCTTTGAAACAGGTATGGAGAAAAAGGGATTAGCCAGATCAATAGCTGCATACCAGGTACCAGGAGATGTATTAATTTGCTCAAGCAGTGAAATTACATCTGGAACAGCAGCTGCAATTGGAGTCACCACCTGGTTAAGTTTTTGATAATCTACTGTCATTCTCCAAGATCCATCTGTTTTTTGCACAGGCCAAATAGGCGAGTTGAATGGGGATATGGTCGAATCACCACCTCTGCATCCTTCAAGTCCTTGATGGTGGCAGTAATCTCTGCAATCCTTCCAGGAACGTGGTATTGCTTTTGGTTTACTATTTTCCTAGGTAGGGGCAGTTCTAATGGCTTCCACTTGGCTTTTTCTACCATAATAGCCCTTACTCTATTTTTCAGGGATCCAATGTGGGGGTTCTGCCAGTTGCTGAGTATATCTATTCCAATTATGCATTCTGGAACTGGGAAAATCACTACAGGATGGGTTTGGGGACCCACTGGACCTACTGTGAGACGGATATGAGCCAAGACTCCATTAATAACCTGACCTCCATATGCCCTCACTCTGACTGGTGGGCCACAGTGATGTTTTGGGTCTCCTGGAATTAGTGTCAGCTCAGAGCCAGTATCCAGTAATCCCAGAAATGTCTGATTATTTTCTTTTCCCCAGTGAACGGTCACTCTCATAAAAGGCCGTAGATCCCTTTGGGGAAGGCTGGGAGAAAGAATAACAGTAAAAATTTTTGGCAGTGTATTGGAGTCCTTCCTCAAGGGGATCTGGCCTCCCCTTCATTCAAGGGGTTGTGGGTCTTTAAACTCACTCAAATCTGGGAATTGATTGAGGGACCATGACTCTCTATTCTGGCAATTCGAGTTAGACTGCTGTTCACCTGACCTAGAAGTCATCCGTTTGTATAGATCAAGTAAATATTTAGTATATTTCCTATCTATTTCACTCCTAGGGACACCATGACTAAGTAACCAACACCATAAGTCCATACAAGTCAGACTATTCTGATTACTGCTTTGACTCCTCTGTCCATTACTGTAACCAAGCCCCCCTTGTCTGTCGATTGAGTGCAGCCACTTGGTCCCTACTACCATGGGGTCCAATCAGCCCCATTGTAGTTAGGTGTCTTAATTCAGTTAGGGCAGTTCCCACTGTCAAATCTGGCTTACATAAAATAGCAATCTGGCTTACATAAAATAGCAATCACAGCAGTCTTCAAGGATGCTGGAGCTCCCTTCACAAATTTGTTCCTCAGTTGTGGTAAAAGGTGTGTCCTCCAGACACTCCATGTGTGGGTCTGTGGGTCTAACTTGATAAATCCACTCTAGCATGCCAATTTCCCTAAGCCTTTGGATACCTTCTTCTACACTATACCAAGGCAGGTCTGGTACTTCAACTTGATTTAGTGTCAGCCACCTCATAATCCATGCTTCAGCAACCCAACCAAATAAACTATTAGATCCTTTCCTAACTTCTCTAGCTGAAACATTGAAGGAAAAGTCTGTGCTCAGTGGACCCATATCAATAAACTCAGACTGATCCATCTTTATGTTCTTTGCACCATTATCCCACACCCTTAATTGCCATTCCCACACATATTCCCCAGATTTTTGTTTGTACATATAAGAAAACTCAAGTAGTTCTTTTGGAGTGTAGCGTATCTCCTCCTGGGTCATACTCTGCACTTCACCTTTTGGGGTATCCCTGAGACTTAAGCCTAGTTATAGGTCTAGAAGCCAGAATAGGTAGTGTGGAATTGTTTTGAGAATATTCAGCATTATCCTGTGAAGCATCTGCCTCAGGCGATGTTCCAGGCAATGACTCAGGCAAGTGCTCTTTAGAGGCAGCTGGGCTAGGGCTAATCTCCTCAGATGGCAGTGGAGGGGCTAATGGTTTTTCTGGGCAGGGTGGTTTAGCAGACAAACATGAAGTAATCTCTTCAGATGGGACTGGTTCTTCTGGCAGAAGTGATGCAGCGGAATTTACATGCTTGGTGTCCCCATCCCAAGTCTCAGGATCCCATCTCTTCCCAATCAATGCCCTTACTTTAACTTCAGACACCTCTCGAGGTTTGCAATTGAGCTGGCATTGTAATTCAGTCACTCTTACAATAAGACTCTGGGTTTGGTTTTCTGCAATTTTGGCTCTGTTACTAAAAGAAATAAAGCTTTCTTTCAAAGCGCCAGTGGAAGCCTTGAGGTCATGTATGCGGCACTTGAGCCTTGACTCTGATGCCCTGAGTGCATCTCTTTCCTTCATCAGTTTATCTAGTGAAAGTAGGACAAACCAACCAACTTCCTTATAGTTCTCATTCTGACAAAGCTATAGAAAGATATCACACATGTGTTCACCCTGAGCCTCACCTTTCACCAATACCTGATCTATCAGAGGTGATATTTTGCGTATTTGTCTCGCCACCTCGCTCCATGGACTAGCAGTAACCTCTTTACTGCTGGAAGCAGAGTCATCAACATCTTTATGACAAACCAGACTTGAAAACCAATTTAGAAAACTCATCCTTACAATTTTGTTTCTCTAGAACCACTCCCAGTACCAAATTTCTTAGGCTGGGTTCTCTAGAGAAGCAAAACCAGTAAAGTGTATAAATATATAGAGAGAGATTATATCAAGGAAACAGCTCACACGATTGTAGAGGCTAGAACTTCCCAAGTCCGTGGATCAGGGTAGAGGCCTCTCCCAAGTGACACAGCTGCAGAAGCTGGCAAGCCCAAGATCGGAAGGTTGGAGAGCAGGGCTCCCACTCACGGGCTGTGCAGATCGATGAATCCCGGTTCGGCAGATAAGCTGACAGCTCAAGTCCCAAGAACAGGAGATGACATGACAGGAAGCAGCTTCAGGATCCAGAGAGAGCAAAAAGACAGAACGTCTGCTTATATACAGATGTGGGCCACACCCCCAAGGAAACTCTTTCATCTGATTGGCTACTCACAGTATATTCAGTTATGGGAGTGATTACATTAAAACACGGAGAATCATGTCACAGCCAAGTTGACACACAATCTTAACCATCACAGTATCTGTACTAGATTCTACCATTCATTCATTCTTGCAACCAACAAATACTTACTGAAAAGTTCGTAAGTGTGGGGTGTATGTTAGATCTGGGGCTAGAAGAGCAAACCTGACAGACATAGACCCAACTTTTTAATTTATAGTCTACAGGGTGAGAAGGACTTTAAGAAAATAATCTGTCATTACAATTGTGACAAGTATGCTGGAGGAAAGGCTTGGTTCAAGGAAAACATGAAAGGAAGACTTAGCCTAGCCTGAGAAAGCCAGGAAAAACCTCTCTGAGGCTTAAAGACTTGGTAAGAGTTAGCCAGATATAAGACGACTGGGGAGCCATGGTGGCGTAGTAGTTAAAAGCTTGGCCTTGGAAACCCTATGGGCAGTTCGACCGTGTCCTATAGGGTACCATGAGTCAGAACAGACTCCACGGCACATAACTACAAGATGATTGGGAGGTGGGGTATATCAGGATGCTTTGTATGCAAGTAATAGAAGGCACCATGTAATATACTCAAAACACTCAAAGGGATTTTTTGGTCACTGAGAATAACAGTTTCAGGCAGAGATTAATCAAGGTGCTGACTTTCTTCTCTGAGATTCTAATGGTCCCTCCAAATTTTATATGTTGGTTTTATTCTCTCAGTTTTTGTCATGATAATGTCTAACAACAGCAATAGAGCTTGCTTGTTCATAGTCAGTGAGAGAAAGAGAGTGTTCCCTCTTTATTCTGATTAAAAAAATCAAACCAAACCCACTGCTGTCGAGTCGATTCTGACTCATGCTGACCCTATAGGACAGAGTAGTACTGCTCCGCAGGGTTTCCAAGGAACAGCTGGTGGATTTGAACTGCCAACATTCTGGTTAGCAGCCAAACACTTAACCACTGTACCACCAGGGCCCTGTTATTCTGATTAGGCCACCCTAAACCAATCCTTCTGTGGATAGATGCCTCCTGGTTGACTTAGGTATTGGTCACCTGCATTATTGTACCTTGGGATCCCAAGGTGGTTCCATCCATCCCAAATAATGTGACTGCTAAGCATAGATGGGATATAGGTTGAGGAGGCAATCACAATTTCCATTTCAGGGAGAAAACTAATCTAGTCAAAGATTAAAAAAAAAATGTGCAAAGAACAGTAGATCGTAAATCTAGATGTGTGAGGATCTGAAATAAGTCCAGAATGAAATACAGAAGTAGGAGAGTGGCATGAGACAAGACTACATGGATCACACAGGGGCTTGAAGGTCGTATTAAAAATGTATGAAATTATCCTGAGACCAAGAGCTTCTGCTTCTGTTGCATGTTATGATCAAATTTATATGTTTAAAACCTTTATGTATAAAAGAAAAAATATATGAACTTATATACATAGACTATCTCTTAAAAATATACAACTAACAGGTAAATATAATTGCTTAGAGCAACAGGCCCTTGGGAAACAGAGGCTAGACATAGTAAAGAGATTTACTTTTCACTGCATGCACTTTTGAATTGGTCCTCCAGGAAAAAAAAAAAAAAGTACTATGTTCTTACATTTTTTTTAATTTAAAAAGTAGTAAATTAATTGTTTTAAGTGATTACTCTGTCCACTGCATGGAGAGAAAACCTAGAGAAAGGAAAGAATACTTGGAGACCAGTTAGGAGGCTATTGCAGGTGGCCAGGCAGGAGATGACAGTAGACTGACTTTGGATGGTACAGAATCAGAATTTGACCCAGGTCGTGTAAAGCTGAAGTTCCTGCCCTTCATCACCACCATAGCTAAGCCTTTTGTTCCTATGAAAGGCACAGAGAGGTGGGGCAGAGTAGGAAAAGATTGCAGAGTCAAAGTTATTTCTGAGCATGAGATGCAATAGAGGAGGAGATCTGAGAAAAAGCCAGAACCCAGGGAACTGTTATAGTAGGATTATGGGGGCCTGGGGAAAGCAGCAAGTTTTTATTTGAGCAGAGGTGAAAACATATTGGATTTACCTGAGCTACTGATATCCTCAGCTGTAAAATTATGCAAATGTAACGCCTCTGAAAATGAGATTCTGCATTTGAGTTGAACTCTTGTGATCCAAGATTGTGAAATGAGAGCCTTGAAACCTCTGTAGAAAGCAACCCAGACCCAGCAAGAAAATGGGAAGCTGCAGCCTACTCTTATCCTACAGGCTGACTTACAAGCTTTGCTCAGTCTGTTCCGAGTAAAATTGAACTGAATAAAATGTAGTGTGTCCACATTACAGGCAACAATAATAATAATGATTACCAAAGAAATGAATGAATAAAGTTAATGGCAATTTTAGGTATAACTATATATAATTAGCAAAACAGAAAATTAAACGTTCTGGAAAATTGTAGTAATTACAAGAGTTAGAGAACCCATTACTACAGTTGGTAACTTGCTAGTTCCCTCAAGGTTTTTTAGAATCATTTAGTGACCATTTGGGAAATTCTCAGTTGTTTAAAATATGAAGAATGACTACAGTGATGGAGCACCAAAAATGTATTAATGGAACCAGATATCACACTTTTTATATTGCATTTGAAATTCTGGGTATTATTCTATTTTATTCTGTGCCATTCAAGGGCCATTGAATGGAGACATAGATGCATATGGGGAGGTGGACCTCACCATGAAGAAAGAACTAGAATGAATATAAGATAGAATTAGATAGCAGAGAATAAATCTGTTGCCATTGAGTCTATCCAACTCATAGTGACCCTATAAGACAGAGCAGAACTGCCCTATAGGGTTTCCAAAGCTGTAATCTTTAGAAAAGCAGACTGCCAAATCTTTCTTCCAGGGAGTGGCTGGTGAGTTTGAGCTGCTGACCTTTCTATTAGCAGCCAAGCTCTTAACCATTGCACCACCAGGTTCCTTCAGCACAGAATAGAAGGTATGAAATCAAAACTTCAGAGTAAAAGAGTGAGGGATAGGTAAGGACAAACCAGGTGACACTTCCACCTAAAGAGTCTTCTCCCACTAGTAAGACTTTCCTGACTAATTTTGCCCAATTTAAATAAACTCATTCTGTATCCATTCCTCCTGGGCCTTGCTGCTAACAGCTTTGCAATAGACTAGATTAGGAGCTATTTCAATCATGTGCTTTTCTTACCTTCCTCTGGGCTCTGCTCATGAGGGTCACTCATCAGAGAATTCTGTTTATCATGTCATGCTTCTATCTCACTGTGTTTAATTCTCTCTGTCTCACAAACTGTTGTTGCTGTTGCTGTTAGTTGCTATCAAGTCAGCTCCAACTCATAGTGATCTTATGTATAGCATAATGAAGCGTTGCCCAGTCCTGTGCCATCTTCACAGTCATTGATACACTTAAGCCTATTGTTGCGGCCACTGTGTATTTTGACTGCCTTCCAAGCTAGGGAGCTCATCTTCTAACATCATATCAGACAAAATTCTATTGTGATCCATAGGGTTTTCATTGGCTGATTTTTGGAATTCGATCTCCAGGCCTTTCTTCCTAGTCTGTCTTAGTCTGGAAGCTCCACTAAAGCCTGTCCAATATGTGCAACCCTCCTGGTATTTGAAATACTGCTGGCACAGCTTCCAGCATCACAGTAAAACGCAAGCCACAACAGTGTGACGAACTGACAGGTAGGTGGTGGATCTCACAGTTTCCTCCCCTATAAAATTCTTTCCTGTCTCCTCAGATTGGATATAATCATTCCTTTTATCTTTTCATGGTTCCTCCCTTGTCTCATTTATGGGAGATGGTACAGCTTAGTGGTCATAAGCACAGACATCTGAAAATGGGGTTGAAATTCTGGATCTACCATTTATGACATTTACTAGGTGTGTGACATTGGATTTACTATGAATCCATTTCTCCATCTATAAAATGAGGTAGTCATATCATACACCTCATTGTGTTGTTTTGAGGAATAAATGAGTTAATATATCAGTTTTGGGTGCATTCCAAGCTCTGTGCAAGAATCAGTTATTAGTAGTAGTATAACTGTGTATAATAGTTGTTGGTATATTTGTCTTATTTCTTATTTAGATTATAAGAATTTAAATTATCTTTCTAACTCAGTTTCTTTTTGTACATAGTATATTAGTCATCTGTTGCTGTAGAACAAATTACTCCAAAATTTACCAGCTAATCAAATGTTTGTTGTCTCACAATCTGTCGGTCAGAAGTCTGTGCCTGGCGCAGAGTCTCTCTCAAGGCTGCAGTCAAGGTGTAACTGGGGGAGGATCCAATTCAAGCTCACTCACATGGCTGTTGGCAGGCCTCAGGTCCTCACTTCTTTGGTCTGGTGACATTAGTTCCTTGCTATGTGGGCTACTCACAACATGGTCGCTGGCTTCCCCCAAAGCAAAGGCTTTGAGAGACAGAAAAAGACAGAGGGAAAACAAATCAAAAGTTGCCCTCTTCTTGTGGCCTCATGTCAGAAGTGACAACCCATCACTTCTGTTGTGTTTTATTTGTTACACTTGAGTCAATACATCCAATCTGCACTCAAGAGGAAGGGATTGCACAAAGGTATAAATTCCAGGAGGTGGAGATCACTGGGGCTCATCTTATAGGCTGCCTTCCACACATAGTAGGAAAACAGTAAGCATGCATTTATTACCAGATAACCTTGTAATCCTGAAAGACCTGCCATCTAAAGGACTGAATGTGGGAACAGAACAGGGAACTGATGTCTAAGAGAATCTCAATCATTTGTTTATTCATTTAATAAACACTGGGTTGATCCCCAGTTATATGTCTGAGATTGTGTTAAAGTTAGAGATACTAAGATTTTTTTTTTTTTTTTAATGAAGTTTATAGCTGGATAGGACTTCTTTTAACAAATAAGAACACTGAGGCCCAGAGTGGACAAATGAGTGATCCCGCATCACACAGTGGACAGCTGATGCCAGGACACATGTATTTTGATTCTGCTCTCTCTCCTCTTCTGATGGAAATGTGCGGGTTCGCTGTTACATTGTCCTGTGCAACCAACTCCCCCACATCTACATCTATGAATTAAACTACAGAAGAATTGAACCAAAGGGACATCCATTCTCTTTAGATGCTCATAGTTTCATTAAATTCAGTCATTCAAATGAAGACATTCTTTAAATACAAACACACTGTAATCCTTGAGGTTCCTAGATTCCTAGCATAGATTTCCACTGAGTCCATTTTTCACATCCCCTGTTGTTCCCTATACTGGTATTTTCATTAGGCTTCAACATATCACCTGACAGAGATAAGGAGTTAGACATTACCTGGGTTAGACAACCTCAGAGAGGGGGACCAATGCCACAGTACAACTTGTCTCCAAACCACGCATACTACAGTTCTCTCCTTTTGCTAGCCTATTGATGCTGATATTTATTTATTGTTTTGTTTTGCTTCTCTTCAGCCAAAAAGCAATGCTTACATGTATCAGATTCAACAATGCCACTTCCCCCTCCTGGAAAAATAAAATAATCCCTGCCCTATTCATGCCTAGGGATGGAATGCATTTCAAGAAGCAAATACAAGAATATCCTACAATATAAATAGACTCCATCAATTCAAGAAGCGGGTGTTGAAACTGAAACATTGCAGGTAATTATCAAAATTACCTTAGAAAAGCAAGTTTCTGTGGACAACAGCTGCAATTTATTATTATTATTGTCACTAGCCTCCCTGACATTCTCCATTTATGATTCAAATAATCTTGTCTCTTTTGATGAATCTACCTTTTGTTTTTCATTAAGGTGTCAATGCGTTAGATAAAAGGCCTGCTGAGTATGACAAAACCATGGTCACCTGACAGAGGAAAAACAGAACTTTATACTCATAAGCCAAAAAACAATTTGCCTTGCAGGACAAAAATGTACATGTACAAAAACACATGTATACACCCACACACAATGCTCTTGACAACACTGGAGGTTATGCCAGGAATGTTTCAGCCAGTTTAAAGCGGAATGTGTCAGGGCTGACAGTTCTAGACCGTGCATAACTGAAACCAGCAACCTTCGGCTCCCGCCAACTTCTTTATGTTTATTTTATTTGATCCTGCTGAATCCCTAGGCTTTTCTGCAAGAAGGAGTGAGAATCTCTCTCCTTCAAAAATTCTCAGACCCCTTTCCCCAAATTGCAAATCTTGAACACCATGAGGTGTGTATTAAAGCACTATTTATTCCTTTACTCTGTGCTCATTGAGCCGGTTTTCAAAAGCTTTCAAAACCTTCCTAGCTCTTATTGGGCGGGCAGGGGAGGAGTCAGTAAAGATATGCGATAGATGCATCATACGAGCAAACCAGCCTAGCATTGGGTGGTGGTAGTGGTGGTGTTAGCTGCCGTAGAATTGGTCCCCCACTCATGGCAACCCCATGCACAACAGAACGAAACACTGCCCAGTCATGCACCATCTACACTTCAAGCAGTTCAGGATCTACAGTTTGGGGAAGGGGCCTGAGAATTTTTGAAGGAGAAAGATTCTTACTCCTTCAGATGAGCTTAGGGATTCAGCAGGATCACACCAAAATTAGCATGAAGACCCTTGTTATCAAAAGGGTTTTCATCGGCTGACTTTCAGAAGTAGATCATCAAGCCTTTCTTCCTGGCCTTAGTCTGAAAGCTCCACTGAAACCTATTCAGCATCATAGCAACACACAAGCTTCCACTGACATATGGGTGGGGGCTGCACACGAAGTGTGTTGGCTGGAATTGAACCCAGGTCTCCCACATGAAAGGCTAGAATTCTATCAGTGAACCACCACTGCCCCCACAGCATTAGGTTCTAGGTAAGCATTTCAATGGGTTCTTCTTAAGAAGTCAACCTACTCCTTCTGAGATGTGTGGATTTGTATCAGCCTAGCGTCTCAGGCCAGTGACACATCTTGGAGAATTGTCATAATTCAGCGGGGAAAAGGGAATGGAGTTTTTTTAGAGCTCAAGATAAAGAGTCTGTTAAAAAAAAAAAAAAAAACACAATTTTTAAAACACTTAAAATTAGGAAAAAAAACCTAAATTATACTTCCCTCACCCCCAATATAAGAAAAATTATAAGTCTATGTAAGCCTTAGGAAACTTTTTAGAAGGAAAGCTCAGATTTAAAAATATATTCAGAGTATTAACTTTGTAGTAATTAGAAAAAGGTATTTCTTATCTGTCAGAAATCAAAGATAAGTGCATTCTGGATGAATTTTGCTACCAAACCACAAATAGCCATGTAGTATGAAATTGCTGTTCTTTTTTTGCTGTCCATCTTATGTAGCACTTTGAAATCTAGCAAGTCTCAAGAAAAAAGGTAAAGTGGAAAAAATATTTTAGAAATAAGCCATTTGTTTTCCTTACACATCTGCTGCTTACATCCCTATGTACTCACTCAAGAAAAGAAAATACTTAAAAACAGAGTAACACTGAAGTTGCATCCATTCTGATATCCCAGCTTTGTTTCTGTGAAGGCTGTTGATTCATTCATTCACTCAGTAGGCATTCCCCTTGGCCAGACACTGTAATAAGAAGTAAAAGATGAGTAGTTACGCTGAGCCTCTGCCCAGTGGAGCTTACCTCTTAGTGAGAGTGACAGACATATAAATAAAAAATGATGCTGTAAGCGCTACATAAGCACTACAGATACAGCATTACTAGAGCCCAAAATGCTGAGCAGCTAACACTGGGGAACTTGAAAACATCTTTACAGAGGAGGTGACATTAAGCTGAGACTTAAAAAATGAGGGTTGGCTAAGTGGACAAAGATGAGGCATTTGCTTTGATTGGAGCAGAGTACCCATGGGGACATGCACTTTATATTTATATTTATATATATACACCAAAAAAAAAAAAAAAAACCACAAAACAAACCCACTGCCCTCGAGCTGATTCTAACTCACAACGACGTTACAGGACAGAATAGAACTGCCCCATAGGGCTTCCAAGGAGAAGCTGGTATAGTCAAACTGCTGACCTTTTGGTTATAAGCCAAACACTTAACCACTGCACCACCAGGGCCCTGTATATGTATGTATATACATATACACACACACACATATATGCAGTTCCCGGGTTACAAACATCCAACTTACAGACAACTCGTACTTGCCCTTTAATGTTACGTAAATCTGCCTTCACTTTGAAACTATTGAACCAACCACTGCTTGCTACAAATTCTTCATCACAATCACCTTTACTTGCTGCACATGCAGCTTTTAAATCACTGAAAAGGCTTCCAGCCTTTTCTTACACTAAAAAAAAAAACCAAACTCGTTGCCGTCGAGTTGATTCCAACTCAAGTAAAGCTAAATAAAACCGTATGCACCTGTTCCGACTTATCTACAAATTTTGCAGATTTGACTTAAAGACCTAAAGACTTACTTAGGCACGGATCTTGTTCGTAACCCAGGGACTGCCTTTATATATATATATATATATATATATATATATATATATATATATATATACTTTTATATACTTTTTTATATATATATACTTTTTCCTAAGTGGGACATAAAACTATATAGAGTGAGATCCTAATCTGGTTCTTATAGTTATGATTAGAATAAAGCCTGAAAAGAAAACAAAAAAATACGAACTGTTATTATTATGTGTAAAAAGCAAAGATGTCACTTTGATGACTAAGGTGCACCTGATCCAAGTCATGGTCTTTTCAATCACCTCATATACATACGAAAGCTGGACAATAAAAAAGGAAAACAGAAGAATTGGTGCATTTGAATCGCAGTGTTGGTGAAGAATATTGAATATATTGTGGACTGCCAGAAGAACAAACAAATCAGTCTTAGAAGAAATAACAACCTTAGAAGCAAGGATGGTGAGACTTTGTCTTGCTTACTTTTCACACATCATCAGGAAACACCAATCTCTAGAAAAGGACATTATGTTTGGTAAAGTAGAGGGTGAGCAAAAAATAGGAAACCCCTCAATGAGATGGGTCGACACAGTGGCCTCAACAATGGACTCAAATATATCAAAAATCATGGAGATGATGCAGAACCAGGCAACATTCATTCTGTTATATAGAAGATCGCCATAAGTCGGAGTTGACTCGACCGCAACTAACAACAACAATCATTCCTACCAGCATCCAATTGCCACTCTCCACTAGTACCCCAATTTCCTTTTGCAAAGTCACCTCCTCCTTACATGTGCATTAGGGGAGCCAAAGAGAATCTCTGGTGATTCCTTGGCCAGATCCTCTCTTATGCCAGTCCAAGGAGCTTGCATGCATCCTAAGATGAACTAATAATACCTTCGGCTGAGTTACATAAGGACAGAAAAAATGTCAAATCTCATTCATTCCTATGGTGGTACCTGAACTAGGCAATTAAGTTCTTAACACTTTAATGCCTAGAGCTCCCCTTTTTCTTATTCTATTTCTTAACTGGTTCTTTGGCCTCCTGTCCATTCTGGAAGCTTCCTTATATCCTTTCAATACACTTTCTTTCTCAGCTAAATTCACTATTACTGGTTTCTTTTGCTTATAATCAAAGAATCCTAACAGACACATGACTATGTTTTCTATTTTTCTACAGCCAAAGTGTTTTGCCTTTATATTAAAAAAACTAAATAGATAAATAAAATTAAAGACCTATTCCTAAACAGTAAAAGACATTGGTCTCAAATATGTTTGAATAAAAGAAAACCTCGGTCAATTGTGTGGTTTGACCTCGAAACCATCACTGCTCCTAGTAAATCACCCTACCCCATGGTGTCATTCCACGTGGACAGCAGATCAATAGCATTACCTTCATTTACAAAGAAAATATTTAAGTTTATGTTTCTGATGATTGTGTGGCCAATGAGAGCCTACCAAAGCAATACTTGGCTTTCTATTGGGAGAAAATATATTCTGTTTTTTCTCATTTAACATACTCATTGAATGTTTTCTCCATGCCATTCAGTGGGTTCACAATGATAACAGTGCCCAGATGCAGCTCTTTCGGTGTTTCTCACTGTATAGTGAGATAAATGCATAGCAGATAAATTGTAGTAAAACGTAGTAAGTGTTATTAAAGAGATATGAACAAAGTACCAGAGAGTCGAGAGGAGGAGAAAGATGAACTGTAAGCTAAAAGATTCTAATGCTACAAAGTAAATAACAAAGACTCAGCCCTTACTGTTGTATTTTAGCTAAAAGTATGCCACAGTCCAACTGTGAACACGCTTATTGGCAAAGAGGAAGACCATTCTAATGCAGAAGTATGTAAAACATGCTATTATCCTTTTCGTGGCAAGATCATATTTGTAAAACATATCTAATAAGTTGTAGATATTACAATGCTTAGAGTTAAATCAATTTAAAATGCCTTGTAGTGTCCTTACAATCAATTTATTTCAACATAATAAAAGAAATACATCTTTGGTATCTCCTTCTAATGAACCTTTTTAGAATTTATCTTAGCTTTGCCAAAATCCATTCTCCATTTCCTTAATAAGAAGGGACCTGAAGAATTACCTAGAACTTCCCACTGAAGGGCCTCACTCAGATTTGGTTTCTTTGTCATGCTTTGGGTAAGATGGGTAGAGTTCCTTCAACCTATCCTAGGTTTCTTTCTCTCAAGACATAATCTGATACCTGCCCACGTCAGCATGTTGGCAGAGGTAATGACCTACTGTATCCTGCTTCCAGGTACCATGATTGTACTTGAACTGAAGCCTTTTGAAGAAAATATCCTAATCGAAAGATAGAATTATGATCCTACTGGTGGAGATTTGATACTGATAGACCAAAAAAAGAAAAAATAAATTTCTAGGCCCTAGGCCCTACCCCTAGAAATTCTAATTCAGTAGCTCTGGGGTTGTACCTTAGGAAAACAAATAAATACATCTCTATACTATATATATATATATTTTTAGTCCTCCCATCTTAGAATACATTATCTTGGTGGAGAAATTTGTATACTTAAAAGAAAAACCCTGCTGCCGTCAATTCTGACTCATAGCGACCCTATAGGACAGAGTAGAACTGCCCCATAGGGTTTCCAAGAAGAAACTGGTGGATTTGAACTGCCAACCTTTGGTTAGCTGCTGGGTTCTTAACCACTGCACCACCAGGGCATTGGTTACTTAGGAATGATGAAATAAATAGGCATTGCCTATTATTATCCCAATATACCTATATAATCTCCAAACAAAAAACAAGCCTAGGAACACACAAACGCAGCTGTTTGGGAACAGGCCAGGGGAGAAATTGTTTGTGTCCTGTGCCCTCCTGTTTCCACTGTCTCTGCCTTTCTGGGGTCATCTCTCGTCCTCCACAGAAGGAATTAAGCAGTAGTAATAGAGAATGAGCTTAGGAATCAAACAGTCCTAGGCTGATAAGTAGACTCTGCCACTTAGTAAGGGTGATCTTGGACAAGTTACTAAATGTCTCTGAACCTCAGTCTCGTCATCTGAAAAATGTGAGTAATAATTCCTTCCTTGCAGGGCTCTATGAGAATTAAATGATGTCATATTGTATCTCATATGACACATAGAAGATACTCAATAATCAGAAGTAGTGAGTACACTTGGAGTCAAGCTTTTGTAAATGGTAGCAACACACCCAAACTTGTCCTTCCCCAAAATAACATATGCTCCAAAAGTATTTCTTCTTTACCTTTCCAAACACCACAATAAACGGGGGAAAAAAACTTGCCTACACCCTCTTTGATAGTACAAACCTAAAAATGCCAGATGATGGTCTAGTGTTACAAAGTGTTTCTGCTGAAAAGAACATACCTGGAGAGTCAACATTTGACTTTAAAGGAGTGTCTGTTGTTCTGCCCTGGTGACGCAGTGGTTAAGAGCTCAGCTGCTAACCAAAAGGTCAGCAGCTGCTCCTTGGAAACCCTATAGTACAGTTCTACTCTATTCTATAGGGTTGCTATGAGTCAGAATCAACTCATCAGCAATGGGTTTGATTTGGTTTGGTTGTTCTATCATACTTTGTGTTCTGGAATAACTGGCATTGCCACATGTCTATAGGGTTACCCACACCAGGTATTGGTGGGCTTACAGGCTTCAGAGAAAGGCAAAAGAGCTGGTTTCAAGTCTCATCACAGACACATGCGACCCTTCTGTGGGCTCATGGAGTTGATGTCTGTGTGTGTATGTGTGTGTGTGTAAGCGAGAGAGACAGACAGGAGATCTTGTGGGTTATCACTGCCTGTTTCCATATTCATCCAGTGCTCAGGCTGGAACTCTAAGTATTTTTGTTACTCATCAGCATTTTTAGAATTAAAAAAGGAGAGGGCTGACAAGGATCTCAGAAACCTGTCAGTGTACCATTTTACAAGGTATATTCTGTGGACTAATGATGGAATCCCTAAAAATGGGGCCTGTAAAGATTCTTAAGCACTCTCAAGACTGAGAATCACCGAGTTTTCAAAAATGAGGCTATTAAGACCTGGAGAAATTAAATGATTTGTCTAAAAGAGGATTTCTCAACCTCAGCACTACTGACTTTTTGGACCGAGTAATCTTTTGTTTACTGTGCACTGTAGGATATTTAGCAGCATCCTTGGCCTCTACCAAGTAGATGCCACTAGCAGCCCCCCAGCTGTGACAACTAAAAATGTCACCAGACGTTGCCAAATATCCCATGGGGAACAAAGTCACCCCTAGTTGAGAACCACTGATCTAAGGTCACACCATTAGGCAGAAGCAGAGTCAGGCCAGCACTAAAGATCCTCATTCACAATCCAGCCAGTTTCCTGAATATACTGGCTCCTGGTGTTTCACTGAGGAAAGAAGAAGGAGAGAAAGGGACACCCAGGCCATTAGGGCCTTGGAGGAAGATGTGGAGATGAGTCTAGCACAGGTTAGAGTACTGCTTTTTCCCTGGGACCTGAAACATTACTCCAGGCTTTTTCCGTGACTTACTATGCAGTTAGTCACCCCATCCCTACTTCTATTTCTTCACCTGTTTAAACCTTGATTTTACAGGAGAACTGGCAGGATTCGGGTTGGCAACACCTGGAAACCCACATAGAAAGGTGCCATAGAAAAAGCTTTTTTAAACTAAGATTGACTTAAAGGTGCTCCTGTGTAGAAACCAAGAACCTGTCATATACTAAATTTAGCACCATGCCAGGAAGAGGAATGTGGTGGGGAGCTGGGGACCGAGGCAAAAGCAATCAGGAAGTGTGGGTCCTGGCTCCAGCTCTTTCAGAACTACCTCTATGGCCTTTAGAAAATCACATTGGCTTTCTGGTTTAGCAGTGGTTTCTCTTGAAATGGAGGGATTAAAATAGGTCACTACAAAATAAAGAAAGAAAATAAACTAGGCCACTACATCTGTTCTTGGGCTCATTCTGTGTCCTCTGCCTGAGAGACTCTTTGCCTGGTCATCAAAACTTCAAACCCTACCTTTCCTCCAAAATCTAGCTCCAGTCAGGATTCCTCATTTTCTTTGGTAATAGTGATGTTGTGGCTCTGTAGGAAAAAGTCCTCGAGGGTTCATAAGAGATGCACCCTGAAGTACTTAGGAATGAAGTGCCATGATGTCTGCAACTTACTCTCAAATTATTCAGAAAAAATACATACACGAACATATGAGGAGTCCCTGGTTGGTATAAACAGTTAAGCACTTAACTACTAACCAAAAGGTAAGCGATTGGGGCCCATCCAGAGTTGCCTCAGAAGGAAGTCCTGGAAATCTGCTTCCAAAAGGTCATGGATTGAAAACTCTGTGGAGCACAGTTCTACTCTGTAACACATGAGGTCGCTGTGAGTCGGAATCTACTCATCGGCAACTGTTCTTATTTTTGTATGCCTATAAACTATGTATTACATATACATACATAAAATGTATATGTGTGTGTGTGTGTGTGTGTGTATAAACGGAAAGAAAGTAAATATGATAAAATATTACTAAATATTGGATTTCAGTGACGGGCATATGGGTGTTCAGTGTATTATTCTTTCAATTTTGTTGTATGTTTTAAATATTTCAAAATCAGATGTTAGGAAGAAGAACAGCTCCAGTTCTATGTCCTCCACAAAGCCTTTCCTGAGTTAGCTAAGGCAATTCCTCCAAATTCCCACAGTACTTACGTGCTCTGTGTTTATCACTTTCTACCTTGTATTATAGTTATTTAAGTACCTGCATAGTGGAGTCATAAAATTGCTGCTAACGCAGTACTCAGCTATGAAGAGAACATTTGTTCTAAAACTGCTCTTTATTTAGTCTGCAACCTCTCTGCTCTTCCTCACAAGGTCTCCTGCTACTGGAAGCAGGAAAAAAATACATGTAAATTGAAGGCCAATCTCATAATCTCAGATTGTTGCTTTAGGTAACTCATCTGCATTTGGATAAAGGTCAGACCCTAGAGCTCCCTCTACCCCCTTTTACTTACCCCGGGATAGCATTTGGGACATACTGGCTCCTGTATCCAATGTGGAGCCCTGGTGGTGCAGTGGTTAAGCATATGGCAGTTCAAATTCACCAGTTGTTCCTTGGAAACCCTATGGGACAGTTATGAGCTGGAATCCACTCAATGGCAATGGGTTTCGTTTTTTGGTTTTGGTGTTCAGCACAGCTAACTGAGTAGTGAATCTACTCAGTGTAGTGAAGCTAACTGGGTTCTGGTGAAAGCACAGGAAGGGGTCCCCAAAAAGATCAGCTTTCAAAACCAGCTAGCAATATGCTATCAGTTACGCACACTTCACCTCTGCACCTGGTAATAAGGTCCTTGAGGTACCAGGGACATTTCCAAGTAATAAGAAGCACTAGGAGGAAGTTGAGGAAGTCCCACTTCTATGTCCTCCAGAGGACCTGGACAGTTCTTTTTGCCTTTGGGTTCCTGACAAATATTGATACACATCCACCATCTCTCTGATCTGCAGCTCCTATCTCCACCATACGGCTTCTGCTATCACCACTCACAGAAATGTCACAAAACGATAAATACTAATAACTTGATATTAATAATAACTAATTTACTGAGGGCTTACTATGTGCCAGGCACTCTTTAGATGCAATATTTTTCTTAATCCCCATGACAACTAGATGAGTCAGTACTGTAATTATCTTATAATAAGGGCAATATGTGGCTTCTTGATTGCCTGATTATTGAATTAGGCTTTCTTAAAACTGTCTGCAATATTAGATACTACTGACTGCCAAGTTGTATTTGAGACTCCCATTTTCTTGAATCTCCCAATTTCCCTGTCCAACCATTTCTCTTCTCCAACCACATCATTTTACTTTCTGTCTCCCATAAATACTATAAACTTTCAGACTACCTCACCATTTTTATCATCTTTTCCAGTCCTTCCAGTCTTCTTCATGTCCCTTCAAAATCCATCCTTTAAGGACAAATTTCATTCACGCACTCAGCACACTTTTATCGAGCACCTACTGTGTGTTTCCCATTGTTCTAAATCATAGAAAGAAAATGCCGAGGGGAAAAAAAAGGAGACCCGGTGCCTACCCTCATGGAATTTACAGTCTAGTGACCAGCTAGTCTGAGTCTTGCCCCAGCCCTTCCAACAAGAAGGAATCTCCTTTGTACCGCCTTTCAAATATGCATGATATCCGTATCACCTATTTGGCACTTCGCAAGAACTGCTCTGTAGTGTCAATCATCCTGTTCAAGGTTCATTTATTGAGGATAACCATAATCATAACATCAGTAGCCTCCACAGATTGAACCCTCCTCTATGCCAGTCACTCTACATATATTGTCTCTGGTCCTCACTATGACTTTGCCTGAAAGGGGTGATTTTTCTCTTTTTACTAATGAAGCACTTGAAGCTCAGAGATGATAAGTAGCATGTCCAAGGCCACAGAATTAGTAATTATCGGTGTAAGAATTCAGGCCCCCAGGGCTCCAAAGGCTCTCCTCACACACACAGACTGTCAGCCCTCTTTGTTGTATCACAAACTGAGGTGCTGAAGATGCAGTAAACAGTGAGGCAGGGCGACCATGAGTGAATGAATATGGCTTTGAAATTAAACAGACTTGCCTTCAATTCCCGGCTACACCACTCACCCGTTACACGAGCTTGGGCAAATTCTTGAACCTCTTTGTACCTTAATGTCCTCATTTTAAAACTACCTCTGCATAAATAAATAAATAGAGCCACTTAATTCACAGGATTGCTGTGAGGATTAAATGAAATAATATATATATGGAAAAGCTCAATAATAGACACTCAATGTTTCTTCCTTTCCCCTTCGGTGATGCAAATTATTGAAAAGTTTGTCATCTGCCTGATTGTCACTGTTCTAAATTGCTAAGTTTGATACTAAGAAACACCTGTAGAAGGGTCATTCAGTGATTGGTAAGTATATTAAAGAGGTAGATACACTCACAGGGAGATAAAGGGAATGTAATTGTGAGGAGATGGGAAACAAGGCAATGGAAAGCAGTATGGTTCCTTTTATATGAAAGCTTTTCCAGAGCAGAGCTCTTGAAGCTTGTGTATGTCAAAAGCATTTTAAATGTTTTCCTGAGGTGCACTCATAGGGTCTTTCTTCTGTGGCAAGGAAAGCATGGTCTTATCAAAACGTTGTTGATTTTTTTCAGAAGGAATCTAGAGACCTCACTAATGGAGCCCTGCAAACAAGCCCAAAATCCCACTCTTTTTTCTATGAGCTGGCCACCCACTCCAGGACATACATAGCCATAAACTGAAAGTTAACACTTACTAAATATTTACTAGGCACTTTGCTAGACCGTGTATACCTATCATTTCATTAATCCTTTAAACAACCCTATGAGGTCGAGAGTATTTCTTATGCTACAAGTGAGGACACTGATGCTCAGAGAGGTTAAGTAACTTGTGCAAGTTCACACAGCTAAAAAAAGTGTTACTGGTGAGATTTCTGCTGATTCATTCATTTAGTCCACAGAAATGTATTGAGTGACTACTACATACCGGGTCTGTCTGATTCTAAAGCTAATGCTTTTTTCACTATCTAACTCTGCCTAAGAAAATAAATAATGTAACCACCTGATATCTTCCCTGAGAACATCATAAATCCCCTGACATTTATAATGCTCTCTTAGAAAGTGAAAGCAATTTGGCCAGAACATGAGATGCCAATTGATCAGAAAAGATAACGGAGCAGATTGACGTGGCCAGGGAAGTGTCTCCATGTCTGAGCACTACTCCATATTGTGTCCCTCTATAAGCTGGATGCTTGAAGAGAAGGATCTTCCACAGTCAGAAGTATTATTCTGGGACAAGAAGATATATTTGTGTCTGACAGCTTATAAAATTTTATAAGTATGATGCACTGTTTTTATTTATTAGAAAGCTACAAAGAGGTGAAGATCAATGTATGCAATTCACAAATGAGGAAAATCCAGTTGTAATACTGTCTTAAATTTATATGGCACATGGACCTTATCAGTGTACTATAACATAAGCGATTCCTTTTTAGCCACATACCAATCCTGTGAGATCAGGAAGGTGATTGTTAGTGTACCCATTTCTCACAAGAGGAAACTGAGGTTCAAGGAGTAAAGGTCATCGGTACTATACTCATTAAAACCAGTAAACCAGTTGCCATCAAGTCTATTCCGACTCATGGAGACCCCCTGTATGTCAGAGTAGAACTGTGCTCCACAGGGCTTTCAGTGGCTGATTTTTCTGAAGGAGATTGTCAGACCTTTTTTCTGAGGCATCTTTGGGTACACTCGAACCTCCAATCTTTTGCTTAGCAGCCCAGCATGTTAACCATTTGCATCACTCAGGGACTCATACTTTACTTGTTATCACATTGTTATTTAGTGGCAGAACCACGATTTGTACTTAGTTTTTCTGCTCTTTCCAGTATACAGTCTGTATTGGTCAGGATAAGCTAGGTTATGTTGCAGTAACAAATGGCCTCCATTTCTCAGGAGCTGACAACAATACAGCTTTATTTCTGCTCATTCTCTACATTGGTTGTGCCTTTGGTCTACTGTGTCTTTACTCCCAGACCCAGCTGGCAGAGCAGCTTCTATTTGCAGTGAGGTATAAAGTGGTTGTAAGCCTCACTTCCTAGTTCCATGAAGTAATTCTCTTCTAAATGTGGCAGTAATTAAGAACTATCCCAGATACTATCAGACTTGCAGTCATCGTAAATAATGTCATAATTAAATAAATAATACACTTAATATTAAAAAAGCAACAATCATAAAGTATGCCTCTTGAGTACTAAACATTCTGCTTTTACAAAGAAAGCAACTTTCTGCCTCCTTTTCTGGCAGGAGAAGTGGATAAAACACTGATGTCCTGTGAATGGATGTCAGGGCGTCATATTTGAATGTGCAGTGAGTAAACATTGGCAGAAGCCCTCTTGGCCACATGACTTCAAAACAAATACCAGTCAGTCATACACTCTTATTCTGTGAAGCAAAAAAAAAAAAAAAAAAAAATCCCTGCTGAAAATCACCTCCCCCAA
Organism: Dugong dugon; assembly: GCA_030035585.1. Lineage (NCBI taxonomy): Eukaryota > Metazoa > Chordata > Mammalia > Sirenia > Dugongidae > Dugong > Dugong dugon. Next base: position 53,645,818 of record CM057465.1, read on the forward strand.
GAATGTAGGGCACCAGTGGGTTCTCATACGTGTCCATGCACAAAACCCCACCCCTGGAAAGTCCTCCTGGCAAAGCAATTTAAAAAAAGTCCAGAGGAAGACAGAAGTAGGATATGAAACAGAGCTTAGGCATTCACAGAATCATGCCTTTCCTTAAATCAACTGGCAGCTAAAAAGGAAAAAGGCGGGGGGGGAACACTGGGCAGGAATTTAAAGTAGCTGATTTCTATCTAGCGCCAACTGACTTATAACGTCCCTTACAATTCTAAGACCCTGTGATTCTATAAGTTTATGTGGTGAGAATAAGCAAATCTTCTTTCTTACTTAACTACACAAACCAAAGGAGAAAAGGATATGCTTTCCATAATAAATTGTACAGGGAAGAGCACCAAAAAAAAAAAAAAAGTCCCAAGAACCATAAAGTTGTCTTGGGTTAGGCAATCTGCATATAGAATTCTGTTTCTTAAAAAATTTTGGCACCAAACCAGGACTTGATTTGTAGAAACGGCACTTCCCCAATGCTTACTTTAAAGCTGTAAGGAGGAGGTGGAATGAACTGACTTAGAGCTTTGCCTTCAACTTTTTATAAAGGTCACCAAAGGGAAAACCCATAAAAAAATCATTGTCGTTCAGTACAAATATGGGATGTGCTGTCCTAGGATGAAGAAGAATTATTATTGTGTGTCACATTTTATATTAAATAATTAAATTCTGCCTTAATTATTTTTCCATGACTTTAAATTCAATTCAAGTCGAAATGATTAGTAGGAAATCTTTCTAAATACTTCTAAGAATGCTTTTTTGATATGCTTGAATATAACTTCATAGTTTTGCTGGTATAATGGTTGCTGGAAAATCCCCACAACTGATACTCAAATTTCAGTGTAGATGTAAGTAGAAACGGTTCTCAGTAGCATGTAACAAAACAGGATATTTAAGAGAAAAAATAAGGAAGAGAGAAAAAAAGATGAAGACATTAACTCTTTCTTATCTACAACATCCATCGTGGTTCCCTGCTACCTTCTCTAGCTACGTACTAGAGTCATTGGTCAGGAGATGTGTGGAATCTCTAGGGGTCTAAATGAACGTAAAGATATTTCTGTAATAGCTGATGGTTGTAGGTAGTACAAGAGGCACATCCACTAGAAGAGATTGTGGTTCATTTTAAGAAAAGGGCATGGGGTATGGTGTCTCAGGATCAAAATCTTTGAAAGGGAGGATTCTGGATCTATGGTGACTTGAAATTAGCTTCTCTCCCTTCCACAATTAATCCAAATATCTCTTTGAGTCTTGAATCAAACAGCTGAAGGTACAATCCAGTGAATCTACTTAAATAGAGAATCTTGAGATACATATAAGCTTATATGCACATATGCAGTTCTAGGTCCTGAAGATTCAGTGGTGGCCATGATAGTCTCTGAATATTTGATGTCTTGGGGTAGCTAACAACTCACAATGTTGTTGTCAGCTGCCGTCAAGTCAGCCGCTAACTCAAGGCAACTTCACACCCAATGGAACAAAATGCTGCCCAGTCCTGTACCATCCCCATGATCTGTCATGGATCAGACTATTGTGATCCATAGGGTTTTCATAGGCTGATTTTTGAGAGTAGATTGCCAGGCCTTTCTTCCTAGTCCATCTTAGTTTAGGAGCTCCTCTGAAACCTGTTCAGCATCATAGCAACACGCAAACCTCCAGTGACAGATGGGTGGTGGCTGTACATGAGGTACATTTGCCAGAAATCAAACTCAAGTCTCCAGCATGGGAGGGTGAGAATTCTACCACTGAACCACTAGTATCTTCAAACAACTCAGATTACCCTAGCTCATTTGTTCTTTCATTCTGAAATAGACAAAAGAAATCATCTGACATTACTCTGACAAGATCATGAGGCAGGATTTAGATTCTTCATGAAAAAAAGTCTGCTTCCAGAGACACAGCAAGTCTGTCTGATCAGAACTGAGGTGCCCAGGGTAAGCAAACAGTGAAAGGGCCATGAAAGCAGCCTTCACTTAGCAGCCCACTGCCAGCACTTAACAAATGATTCCTTCCCTAGTGTTTTAGAAGGAAGTTAGTGTTTGCTCATTTTTTCTTCTATTTTTGTGTCGGATTTAAGCATTCTTTGATATCCAACTTTTTTGAAGAGATGCCAAAAACCAGAGTTTCAATAACAGAGTGCTTTCTGCTCAAACTCCACTACTCCCAGATCCGTTTCTCCTCATTCTCTTCCAAAATCCATTCTGTGAGACTCCTGAAAAAGGTCAAGATGTTAAAATAGAGATTGTCATTCAGGAAAGGCTGCAGAAAGTCACTAATTAATTTATTGAGTAAGTGTCCCTGAGAAAACCCAGAACCCGGGCTGCTGCTCTGAATTTGGATCCTAAATGAGATCCTGAATCTGTAAACATACAAATGAAAGAAAGCACTTCGGTGTCTGTCCCAGAGCCAAGCCGTTCAATACTACACATGTGTTTTTGCAAGCCCTGGACTTTTCCTTCTCATCTTTACTCTGGCTGCCTCTCACACTGTTTCTGGCAAGGTACACTCTGGAGTGGCCTGGAAAAGTTCCCATCCAGTCACTCCCTTCGGTTAATTATTAGCAGCTATGGTACAAGTTGTTACTGTGGCTGTTGGAAACAACTAACTCAAAAGAGGCTTTTAGGGTAATCATTGAGTTTATTCATTTGGGGATTTCAGACATCCTGTTCTCCATATGGGAGTCCCTGGGTGGCACAAACAGTTGAGGCTTGACTACTAACTGAAAGGTTGGCAGTGTAAACCCACCCAAAGGCACCTCAGAAGAAAGGCCTGATGATCTGCTTTCAGAAGTTCACAGCCTTGAAAACCCTATGGGTCACCATGAGTCAGAACTGATTTGACAGCAGTTGGTTTGGTTTTGGTTTGGTTCTCCATATGCCTAGTCCCTGGATAGTACAAAAGGTTAAGCTCTCAGCTGCTAACAAAAAGGTTGCAGGTGTGAATCCACCCAGCAGTGCCACAGAAGAAAAACCTGGTAATCTATTTCCAAAAAGTCAGCCATTGACAACCCGATGGAGCACAGCTCTGCGCTGACACACGTGGGGTCACTGTGAGTCATATCAACTTTACGGCAACTGGTTTCTAACTGGTTTTCCACGTACTGAAATAACAGTGTACACAGGTGAAAGCACCAAACTAAGAAATGATGTCTAGTCCCTGCTCTGTGGCTAACTAGCTGAGTGACCCTGGTCAAAGGAAGGGAAGGTAACTCTCCAAGTAGCAAGTTAGGAACTTTAACTGTGCTCTGTCTTTTCATCCCCGTAGCAACCTATCACCTAGATGTTATTATCTCCATTTTACAAAGTTAGACATTTGAACCCAAACCCCCTAAACTTTGAATTAAACCAACAGCCTCATGCCATTCAATTCACCCAGTTTCCTTACTTAAAAAAAAAGGAGGTTGAACTAGTTTCTCTCAAAAAGCTCTATCTATCTTTGTAAGCCTATGAATCAGTTGATCTAGCAGCAAAGAATAAACAACTTCTCTCCCAATTTCCATGTAGCTTTCATCTTCTTGGCCTCTCTCTCGAGGGCAAATAAACACAATTGTATTCTGCACGTAAAGACGCTGAAATAGCAGTTCACTCACTAGTTGTCAGTACAATACGGCTCTTTCTCCAGAGGCTATTGCTTCACCCTTGTATATATCACCCAGTTCCGTCAGTTTAGCAGACATTCAAAAGCAGAACTGGGTTGGCTTTTTTTCGTTGGTGGTGAGCTGTGTGCCTCAACTGTGTTGCAACCTCACAGTTTACTCAACTCCACCTGGCAGTTCAGCTCCTTGAGATAAAGTTGATTTTCTCTGGCGGAACCAGTAGCAGCTTAGCTTTTTGCTCTGCTGCCAACACACAGCTGGTTGGGCATTTAATAGACAGTCATCTGCTAATAGCAGCTAGAACAAACAAGAACACGAAAAGGACGAATTGCCACATAAAAGCAATTAAGTAGCCTTATTTGGTCCAATATAAGGACTTCTTTTGGGAGACTATACTTTCTGTGTATGTGTCTGTGTGTGTCAGAAAGAGAGAGAGAAAGAGAGTTTGGCTGTGCGCATGTGTAGGCATTACAACTGTGTGCCTGTGTGTATGAGAGGGGATGGGGAACTATGAGTGGAAGGATTTCGGAAAAATAGCCTGTGAGGACCCAAAAGCAACTCCTGTTTCATAATTCCTGTATTCATAAATCCTGTAAACTTTGCATGAATTTCTCATGCTTGGAATTGAAAGTTTCACTTTGTTCATCTTTTCTAAGAACGATATGTAGTCGTTCTCTTGGGGGAAAATTACGCTGATAGCAACAAAGCAATAAAAATATTTTATATAAGAAAACAATACAAGGTAAGACATGTGGAAAAGAGCACTCAGTGGTTTCATGGGAATGCTAAGCAACAAAAACATGTATGCTGTAATCTATACAACTCCCCAACCCAAACCTCCCCCATACTCAAGTTTGAATGCAGGAAGAAAATAATGAACTTTTCCAGGGCCATCTAATCCTAAATTTTCTCAAGGCTTCCTCCTACAAGACATCTTTCCTCTCATTCTTTATCTGCACAGCATGTCTAAAGGAGAGAGAAGAAATATTCCAGAAGAGCTAGGCTTTCCCCTTCATTTTCCTCTCCTATTTGAATCCTGTCTTTTCTAATTCCCACAGATAAGTGCATAAGAAGCTTTCAAGATTAGAAAACGTGGCTAATTCTACCCAAGGTTCACATAGAAAGAAAAATTAAAAACAGCTGTTGAATTGATCTGAGAACCTTTCTCCCCAGAAGGTTTGCACTGAGGACTGCCATACCTGCATGGTCAAGCAGTAGTTGAAAAAGAAGAGAACAGAAAAAGGATTAGCTTAAGGGCTCTTCCATTCAAATCTTCATTTATTTATAACAAATAATCTAATAAGACTGCAGCACTGTGTTCAAGAAGCTAATTTGGGCCTTACATTGAAACAGATTTGATTTCCTTGTTTTGTTGTTGTATTTTCTTCCTGGACAGTAGTTGGTGGATACTGTTATATGAAATTAGGTTGGAGTTGGCTGTTGCCTAAAGGAAAAGCCAAAAGGACTGGCATTGGGAAAATGCATTTTAGTACTAATTTAGGAAGCAGGGTGGGTTCAAGCAGCTGAGAGGTAAACAGATGGTAGTGCATGCTGGGAGTTACTGGCAAAAAATCAGCCACTAGAAGGGGTGGTTGAATGGAATGCTTTTGTATCCAGGTTGCAGAAAGAACAGGAAGCTGGGACTGGATTTGGCAGGTGCTAATTTATTAAAGAGGAATGAATTTGATTATAAACAAGGAATAATTTATTTTTTGATGTCTCTGCTCAGTTTCCTCAGAGAATTTTCCAAAAGAGTCGAGCCTCTTAAATCACTATTCTCAGAGTGGGAAGCTCAGATATGATAATGGGACTGCAACTTATCCTTATCAATAAGCTTAGAAAAGATGACAGGAATCTAAGAAAAACATCCAAACGTGGAAATGAATTATTCCTTTCTAAATATGAGAAAATCACAGGAAAAAAAAATTCACATATGCATGGTATTAGTAAAAGGTTAGGATCTTAGACCTCTCAGTAAGAAAACCAGAGCCTCTTAACAGTTCTAGAAAGAGCCAGTAACTTAAGACAGCTAACATCCTTTGTGATGAAGGCTTCTTTTTCCGGGTAACATGTGGTATTGAAAGGCAAGTCTTTGCTGCTTGGCTGGTCACTCTAATACATGTAATACATCTCTAACAGGCAGCCACTGCTTCTGAATCAAGCCAGTTGCGGTTACTCTTCCTTGCCGAGTAATGGGCCACACTTCCTTACTCACTTAGAGATTTGCCCCCAGAAACTGTCTAATAAGACTTCTAGCAAATACCAAAGATAATTTACGTTTAGTTTGAATTATGCTTTTGGAATCAGCTGCAGAGGACAATGATGAAATGACACGTGCACACTTAAAAATAGCCAGGATACTTTAGCGAGGTTTTAAAATATCAGCTCTATTTCCAGTGAAGGACAAATGTGTCTACGACTTTTCTCTGGGGTCATCGTTGCTACACCTAAGGAAAAAATTCCCACTATGTCTGTCCACTCCACGTGTGTCATCCATCTCCATATCCCCAGCATCTGGCAGAATGCCTGGCACATGGCAGCTAACTGATGAAAGGGCCAAACTGAATTTGTGGGAGAGGGCATGCTGATGCAGGTTATCTCTACTTTACCTTTCTGATATTTGCCAATCACACTCTCAGAAAGCAGGCCACTGAAGCAGGACAAAAAAAAAAAGTAGTTAGCGTTTATTGAGCAATTATTGTATGCCAGACCCTGTTTATAATCAAATGTGCTACTTCATTTTTCCTCAAAGCAATTGTATGAGGTAGATAATATTTAAAAAACCAGTTGCCATCAGGTCAACTCTGATTCATGGCGACCTCATGCATGTCAGAGTAGAACTGTGTGCTATAGGATTTTCAGTGGCTGATTTTTCAGAAGTAAACCACCAGGACTTTCTTCCAAGGTGCCTCTGAGTAGACTTGAACCTCTAAACTTTTGTTTAGCAGCTGAGCACGTTAAACATTTGCACCACCGAGGTGCCCCCAAATGCTATTATTATACCCATTTTGTTGTTGTTAGGTGTCATGGAGTCAATTCTGACTCATAGCTACCCCATGTGACAGAGTATAACTGCCTCACAGGCACATAAGGAAATAAAGACACAAAGGTTAAGCAACTTGCCCAAGGTTACGTGTTTAGTCACACATATAGTTAAGATGCTGAGCTGAGATTTGAATTCCAATAATGATCCAGAAGATAAGTAATCTCTAGGGACTCCCAGACTACTCAGTAACCTGATAACATTGGAGACTGGTAGGCAAAATAAAATACGTGCTGGTTAGGAGAACTACAACGGCCTTGATTCGGCCATAAACAGAGGACTGTTAAATCTTTGTGTGGGAGGCTGTCCTGGGCATTCTAGCATGTTTCGCAGCATATTTAGCCTTTCCACATTAGATGCTCACACACACACACACACACACACACACACACACACAGGGTTGTAACAATCAAAATTGTCTCCACACTTTGTATGTGGAATGTCCCCTAGGGGGTTGGAGGGGAGGACCACCCAAGTGAGAACGACTCTCTTAGTGTACTAAATAAAGCTCATCACCTCAGAGTGTAGCATGTTGACCTAAACCCAGTGTGATTATGGTGTCATTTCTCACAGTCCTTCACAGAAGCTTCTCAGACTCTTTTATTCACTATTTCCATGAGGGCTGGTATGTAGCTGCCCCTAAAGATGATATTGTGTTAGAAATAGGTAGAGGCTGAGACTAGTCGCCTTTGAGTCAATTCCAACACATAGTGGGTGACCCCATGTGTGTCAGAATAGAACTGTGCTCCATAGGGTTTTCAGTGGCTGATTTTTCAGAAGCAGCTCATCAAGTCTTTCTTCCAAGGTGTGCCTGGGTAGACTCAAACCTCCAACCTTTTAGTTAGCAGTGTAGCTGGTTAACCGTTTGCACCACCCAGGCACTCTAGAGGGTGAGAGGGGAGATGAAATAGCAAAGATGACAAAAGACAGCATGAAGTGAATCACCATGGTGCACCATGACTCTTCTTTCTTAGATTAGGGCCATGCTGCCTAGGGGACTTCTGTTTCCCAAGATTTGGAACACCAACTGACTGGAGGGCCCTGTCCGCCTGGTGATGTCAAAACTTCCGGCATGATTCCCAGAAGCCCTCTGAGGCTGGTGAATAAAGGATAGAACAAGCCACCCTTGTCTACTACTATGTTTTTGCACATGCTGTTCTCTCTGCCTGGAATGCTCTGCCTTTGCCTCACCCTCATCACTCTCAGTTGTAACCCTCAGGTTTATTTTCTTCATAAGCCATTATCATCAGAAATCAGTGAGTTCATTTATTGGCTTACCTACTAGAATGTCTGTCTTCACCACTCCCACCTGCCATTAGAATGCAAGCTTCATGGAGCAGGGACCCATAACTCTATCCCTAACCCCTAGAAAAATGTGTAACTGATACATAATGGGTATTCAAGAAATGTTTCTTGAATTAATTCACTAATTCTAGACGGTGAGCTGCACTATTTGAACTTTTTACACGTCTATTTCTGAGCCCAAGACAAATAGCTCATGAAAAGATCTTTATGAGGTAATGAGGCACATGAGTCAAAAGGAAGAGTCTTAAGAGCTGAGTTGCTGGAATCATACTACTCTAAGTCTGGAGGGAGTGGTTTAGGCATCCCAGAGACCTCAGACAAAACTCTCAGTCTGCCAAGATCTTCTTTCCCCAATGTGGGAACACTAGTCCCTATGTGACTCAGCAACTTTTTGCTCCTACTGTGTACCCTGCCCTTGTTATTCCTTCTTCTGAGAAGGGTCTTGGGACTTTGCTTAACTCACTCTACACTCAACACTTCATCGCTTTGCCTCTCTTCATTCTCATTCATGAGCTCTCTTGGGGAAGAGAAGATTTCATGTGGGATGAGGAGAAACACAAATGTAACAGAAAAACAAAACTGAGAAAAGAAAAAAAATATTTTTAAAGTAACTGTGAAATGACTATAGGTTGATTCATCCTCAGTGGAAACACATGAAATCAATTATCCCAAAACTCAGCAGTTATGGAATCTGAAACCATCTTCGATATGTTACTCAGAATTATGTATTTGGCCTTCAGAAATTCTATGTTAATAATTTGCTCAAATACCAAGGAAAACACCTAATGGGTTGGTCAAAAATTCATAAATAGCTCTTATGCTTTTTGTTTGTTTCCTGAATTGACATGGGAGGAACAAGAAAGAAAGAACCTAAAAAAAAAAAAAAAAAAAAAAAGAAGGAGCCTTGAGTTAATGTTTCTGCAGCTGGAAAAATTCCAAATAAAGCTTGCTTTGCATCCAAGAACTGGAATAAGCTTAAACCTCTTCAGCTTACTCCAGACACGGTTACCACTTTACTGAAGCACAAGTCGCATCAGGCAGGCAGGAACTGGAGGTGAACTCACAGTTTCTTTCCAGTTTTGATTTCTAGTTTGCTAGTCCTCTCCTGGTATAATGGCCATTGCAATACCACATATAGGGCTTTACCTGGTTAGACAATGATTGTGCAAACCATCTCCAAAGGCTATGCAGTAACTATAACCAAACTTTTTTTAGATTAGTGGTACATCATCAGGGCAACAAAATTTCAAGGCCTTGACACTGCCACAGAGGGAAGGTGAAGGAGTAATCACCTTGTTCTGCAGTTTCCTAGTCAGGCGCCTGAATACTGATTCCACTCAGTATCCTTTCCCTCTCTCTCTCCCTCTCTTGCTCTCTCTCATCAAATGAATTACTCTTGCCTGTTAGATCCCTGGAGTCCTTGAACGGTACAAATGGTTAAAGTGCTCAGCTGCTAACCGAAAGTTTGGAAGTTCGAGTCTGCCCAAAGGTGCCTCAGGAAAAGAAGCCTGGCTATCTATTTCTGAAAAATTGGCAATTGAAAACTCCATGAAGTTCTACACTGACACACATGGGATCACTATGAGTCAGAATTAACTCAAAGGCAACTGGTACTGGTTTACTGGTAAGATCCTTGGATTCCTCTGCAATCATGAGCTCTTTGTACATGAGGCCTTGGGTTCTCTGCTTCAATTCCTCCACCTGGGTGTAAAAGGAGACACAAAGTATCAACTGTCAGCCAATGTTTGTAAAATAAACTGGGACATCTGAGAAAATAATAGAAGCATGTGGACTTAGATAAAACAAGATATATTGGGTAGTTCTGATATTTTAATTGTTTTGATAGTAGACCCTTTTGTTTAAACATATTTTTAGTCAACCTAAAGTCAAAGGTCTTACTAGTTAAATAGAAATAAGTAAATGTATGTCTTATTAAGTAAATAAGTTTTAAAAAAAAGTAAATGTATGTCATAAGTAAATGTATGTCTTCTTACTCATACTTCATAGGAAGTATGAATCTAGGAGAATTGGGAATTGTTAAAAATGAAATGGAATGCATAAACATCAATATCCTAGGCATTAGTGAGCTGAAATGCACTGGTATTGGCCACTTTGAATTGGATAATCATATGGTCTACTACACCGAAAATGACAAATTGAAGGGGAATGGCATTGCATTCATTGTCAAAAAGAACATTTCAAGATCTATCCTGAAGTACAACATTGTCAGTGATAGGATAACATCCATGTGCCTACAAGGAAGACCAGTTAACACAACTATTGTTCAAATTAACCCACCATCACTAAGGTCAAAGATGAAGAAATTGAAGATTTTTACCAACTTCTGCAGTCTGAAATTGATTGAACATGCAATCAGGATGCATTGACAATTACTGGTGACTGGAGTGAGAAAGTTGGAAACAAAAAGAAGGATCGGTAGTTGGAAAATACGGCCTTGGTGACAGAAACGGTGCCAGAGATCACATGATGGAATTTCACAAGACCAATGACTTCTTTCATTGCAAATACTTTTCTTCAACAACATAAACGGTGACTATAATGTGGACCTTGCCAGATGGAATGCACAGGAATCAAATTGACTACATCTGTGGAAAGAAACAATGGAAAAGCTCAATATCATCAGTCAAAACAAGGTCAGGGGCTGACTGAGGAACAGATCATCAACTGTTCATATGCAAGTTCAAATTAAGCTTAAGAAAATTACAACAAGTCCACGGACAGCCAAAGTACAACCTTGAGTATATCCCACCTGAATTTAGAGACCGTCTCAAGAATAGATTTGACATGTTGAGCACTAATGACTGAAGACCAGATGAGTTGTGGAATGACATCAAGGACATCACATATGAAGAAAGTAAGAGGTCATTAAAAAGACAAGAAAGAAAGAAAAGACCAAAATGGATGTCAGAAGAGACTCTGAAACTTAGTCTTGAACATCGCGTAGCTAAAGCAAAAGCAAGAAATGATGAAGTAAAACTGCTGAACAGAAGATTTGAAAAAGCAGCTCGAGAAGACAAAGTAAAGTATTATAATGACATGTGCAAAGAACTGGAGTTAGAAAACCAAAATGAAAGAACACACTCAGCATTTCTCAAGCTGAAAGAACTGAAGAAAAAGCTCAAGCCTTAAGTTGCAGTAGTGAAGGATTCTATGGGCAAAATACTGAATGACGCAGAAGTATCAAAAGAAGATGGAAGGAATACAGAGTCACTGTACCAAAAAGAATTGGTTGACGTACAACCATTTCAGGAGGTAGCATATGATCAAGAGCCAAAGGTACTGAAGGAAGAAGTCCAAGCTGCATTGAAGATATTGGTGAAAAACAAGCCTCCAGAAATTGACGGAACACCAAGTAAGATGTTTCAAAAGTGGATGCAGCACTGGAAGTGCTCACTTGTCTATGCCAAGAAATTTGGAAGACAGCTACCTGGCCAACCAACTGGAAGAGATCTATATTTATGCTTATTCCAAAGAAAGGTGATCCAACCAAATGGGGAAATTATTGAACAATATCATTAATATCACTCATAAGTAAAATTTTGCTGAAGATCATTCAAAAGCAGCTGCAGCAGGGAACTACCAGAAATTAAAGCCAGATTCAGAAAAGGATGTGGAACAAGGGATATCATTGCTGATGTCAGACGGATTCTGGCTGAAAGCAGAAAATACCAGAAAGATGTTTACCTGTGTTTTATTGATTATGCAAAGCATTAGACTTGTGTATCATAACAAATTATGGATAACATTTGGAAGAATGGGAATTCCAGAACACTTAATTGTACTCATGAGGAAGCTGTGCATAGATCAAGAGGCAGTTGTTCCAACAGAACAAGGGGATACTGCATGGTTTAAATCAGGAAGTGTGTGTGTCAGGGTTGTATCCTTTCACCATACATTCATATTCATTGTGTAGTTTGAGCAAATAATCCGGGAAGCTGGACTGTATGAAGAAGAACATGGAATCAGGATTAGAGGAAAGTTCATTAACAACTTGGGTTATGCAGATGACACAAACTTACTTGCTGAAAGTGAAGAGGACTTGAAGCACTTACTGATGAAGATCAAAGACCACAGTCTTCAGTATGGGTTACACCTCAACATAAAGAAAACAAAAATCCTCACAACTAGGCCAATAAGCAACATCCTGATAAATGGAGAAAAGATTGAAGTTGTGAAGGATTTCATTTTACTTGGATCCACAATCAACACCTATGGAAGTAGCAGTCAAGAAATCAAATGGCACATTGCATTGGGCAAATCTGGTGCAAAAGACCACTTTAAAGGGTTAAAAAGCAAAGATGTCACCTTGAAAACTAAGGTGCCCCTGACCCAACCCATGGTGTTTTTAATGGCCTCATATGTATGCCAAAGCTGCACCATGAATAAGGAAGACTGAAGAAAAATTGACACCTTTGAATTATGGTGCTGTCAAAGAATATTGAATATACCATGGACTTCAAAAAGAAGGAAAAAATCTGTCTTGGAAGAAGTACAGCCAAAATGCTTCTTAAAAGCAAGGATGGTGATACTGTGTCTCACATACTTTGGGCATGTTATCAGGAGGCACCAGTCCCTTGAGAAGGACATCATGCTTGGTAAAGCAGAAGGTCAGCGAAAAGGAGGAAGACCCTCAAGGAGACAGATTGACACAGTGGCTGCAACATTGGGCTTAAGGATTGTGAAGATTGCGCAGGACTGTGCAGTGTTTCGTTCTGTTGTACATAGGGTCACTATGAATCCACTCAATGGCACCTAACAACAACAACAACATGTCTTATTTATCGAGTGCTGCTGTAACAGAAATACTCCACGTGGCTGGCTTTAACAAACAGAAATCTGTTTTCTCACAGACTAAGAAGCTAGAAGTCCAAATTCAGGGTGCCGCTCTGAGGGAAGGCTTTCTCTCTCTGCCAGCTCTGGAGGAAGGTCCTTGTCTTTTTGAGCTTCAGCTCCTGGGCAATCGTCATGTGGCTTGGCATCTCTCTTCCCCCAAATTTGTTCCTTTTGCTTGCTCACTTAATCTTTTTTATATCTCAAAAGAGATTGACTCAAAACACACCCTACACTAATCCTATCTTAACATAACAAAGACAACCCATTCCCAAATGGGATTATAACTACAGGCATTGTTGTTGTTGTGTGCTTCTGTTGATCCTGACTCATAGCAAACCTGTAAAACAGAATAGAATTGCCTCATAGTGTTTTCTAGTCTGTAATCTTTACGGGAGCAGACCACAAGGTCTTTTCTCCCATGGAGCCGCTGGTAGATTCAAACCACCCACCTTTACGTTAGCAGCCGGTACTTAACCATTGTGCCCCAGGGCTCCCCAGCCATAGGCATAGAGTTTAGGATTTACAACACATGTTTTTTGGGGGGGACACAATTTAATCCATAAGTGTATTTTTAAATTTTGGTGTGACAAATACCAAATGTAAAACAGGGATGAGCTTCAGAGGACTGACTGGGCAAAAGGATCTAGACACAAGTCTGGGAAGTGAAGAAAGCTACAAAGAATGGGCAGGCGATGAGTGGAAATTAATACTAAGATCCTCTGCCTATTACAAGCTTGAAGAAAATTTTATGTGTGGTTTGTGGAGATTAGGGAGCCAAAGAGCACACTGATGAAAGCAGCCTACCCACCACATGGCCTGGGGGTTCTCAGAGCATACAGAATGGAGTGTAACATATCAAGGAGCATCAGGAAGCTTTCAGAGAGATCACCTAAGTGAAAGTATTTCTGGTTCACATGAGACAGTGGTCATGAAAACAGAAACGTGTGGAAATCTTATTCTACCCAGTCAACATTCATTCAGAAAGTATTTTTTAGTGTCCACTACATCGTAAGTACTCTTCTAAGTGGTTGGGAGTCCCTAGGTGACACAAACAGTTAAAAAGCTTGGCTGCTAAATGAAAGATTGTAGGTTAAAGTCCACCCAGAGGTGCCTTGGAGGAAAGACCTGGAGATCTACTTCTGAAAAATCAGCTGTTGAAAACCCTGTGGAGCACAGTTCTTCTCTGATGCACAGAAGAGTCACCAGCTGCTAACAGAAAGGTTGACAGTTTGTACCCACCCAGTAGCTCCACGGGTGATCTGGTGATCTGCTCCTGTAAAGATTACAGCCTAGAAAACCCCATGAGGCAGTTCCATGTTGTCACATAGGGTCTCAGTGAGTTGAAAATCAACTCAATGGCACCCAACAACAGCAACATCTAGTATTATCGTTCATTTGCACTTCACAGTATGATGTTTTATAAACATCGTTTGTATGGTCATTAAACCTTTCCTTATGCCCACATTTTGACCTCCCCAGTAGACTGTAAATTCTTTGGGGTAGGACTGTGCATTTTATTTCTCAGAGATTCTCATGATGCCATGAGCAGGACCATTCCCAGAGTAGACAGGCAATATGAATTAAATGAATAATGAATAGAGGGAGGAGAGAGAAAGCAAAAGCAAGAGAAAGAGACTTTGTTAAGTCAAGGGTTATTGTGAAGAATAACAACCTAGGAATGGTTCATGGAAATCAATGTAAATGACTCATGCAAATAAGCTGACTGAAATATATTTAGAGCTCCCTTGGGGGAAAAAAATTCCATTTCCATCCCTAGGATAGATATTTATCTGTTCAGAATACCTTAGAGACAGCCCTGCCTGAAGAAGAAGGTGATCTCTCAAGATCCGTTCTAGACCTATAATTTTCTCTCTCTCCTCTGTGTATGCATGTTTGTGTATCTCTTTCTGTATCCTAGTTTATTTATTTCATCAGTTTATCAATTTTATCAATTCAGACAGAGAGAAGATAACATTAAAGCCTGAAAAAGTGTATATTTTCTCATTTGGCACAAATAAAATGTTCCAAGCGATAACATGGTTAAAGACCAAGGTATTACTAATAAAAGCTAGCTAGATTTTTTATTAGGTGAAAGAATAGAACTGCAGATACACCAATCTGGTCTTTTAATCCTAAACAGGAATAGTTTGAATTATGCATGTAAGTAATGCACAGCTCTGGTGATTATATGCATAGAATGCACTGCTAAAAGCCATGATGCATCGTTTATAGGCTCCTGTTGGTAACCTATCTGGAGCCCTGTTGGCACAGTGGTTAAAGCACTTGGCTGCTAACCGAAAGTTCAGTGGTTCAAACCCACCAGCAGCTATGTGAGAGAAAGATGGGGTAGTCTGCTTCCATAAAGAATACAGCCTTGGAAACCCTATGGGGCAGTTCTACTCTAACCTATAGGATCTCTAAGAGTCGGAATTGATTCAGCAGCAGTGGGTTTCGTTTTTTTGGTATTAGTAACCTGAGAGCTGAGAGATGATGAATTTAAATGACTATAAGGGAAAGTGGTTTGGTACAATACGTAAGAAAAAAGATCTTATTCACAAGATGAGCCTACCAAATTTAAAGCAATGAATTAAGGTATTTATAAATCCCCCAAGAAAAGCACACATGAAAAGAAACTATGCATGCATACTCTAGCTACTTCTTCCTAAAGATTTAAATACAGCAATGTTTCTCATTCTGTGACCCAGGGACCTCTTAGACTTTCTACAGACATTGTCTCGGGGGTCCATGAACGATATATACATACATTTTAATTTTTGCATATGAATGTCAATGATACATTTTAAATGATTTTACAGTTTTAACAGCAGAACTATATTAGTTCTATATTGCTGCTATAACAAAGTACAAACTTAGTGGGTTAAAACAGTACAAATTTAATAATTCAAGGTTCTGAAAAACAGAAGTCTGACATTGGTCTCACTAGGCTAAAATCAAGGTATCTGCAAGTGTGGGATCCTTTTTGGAAACTCTAGGGGAGAGTCTGCTTCTCTGTCTTTTCCAGCTTCTAGAGGCTAACTGAATCCCTTGGCTTTCAGCCTCCTTCCTCCATCTTCAAAGCCAACGACACAGCATCTCTCAGACCATGCTTCAATAATCACATCTCTTTCTCTGACCACAGCCTGGAAAAGCTCTCCAAGTTTAAGTTCATATGATTATATTGGGCCCATATCAAGGTCTTTAAACTTAAACATATCTGCAAAGTCCTTTTGCTATTTAAAGTAACATATATACAGGTTCCGGGGTTTAGGATGCGAACATCTTTTGTGTGTGTGTTGAGGAGGGGAGGGGGACATTAATTATTTTTGGCTAACACAGGAACTATTTTGCACTTATAATCAGCAACAGAGGTATCTCAGAAGAAAAGCCTGGTGATTTGCTTTTCAAAAGGTTACACCCTTGAAAACTCTTTGCAGTGCAGTTTTACTCTATACACAGAGTCCCTATGAGTTGGAATTGATGTAGCAACTTTTTTTTTTTTGAGATATACAAGCCTTACTTTTTAAATCATATTTTCAAAGATGTAGTTTTACCAACACCAACCCCCCCCCCAAAAAAAAGGATAAAATGTATTACCTGAAAAATGAGATGCTATGCCATAAATAGAAAGAGTGTGGGACAGTCTTCTGGAAGTATTTACTCATGTTCGTCTGTAATAAATGTGCCAAATGCCTAATTCTACAACTGAGTCAACACACTCTGATCTCTCATTGTGTCTTTTTTTATCACTTTCTCTAGCATAGATAGTTTGGGTTTCAAAATCTCTGCTGCTCCATTATAAATACGGCTCATTCACGTTTTGTTAAAACACTCCACGTGACTTCTTGGCTTCCAATTACCCAACAGAAGGTGCATTGAATTTGCCCGAGAAACAGGAACAATGTATGATTGTAAAAAATTATGGCATGCCCTCCCTCCCCTGAGAGTATTTCAGACATCTAAGAAAGTTAAACCCTCAGAGAAAATATAAACGAGCTGCTTGAAATAGACACACAATTACTTATCCTATTTGTAAAAAATACTGCCACCATCTTGCTAGGTAGTGCAAAAAGCAAACATTTATCCCTACATAACTCACACAGATATTATTTTCTTCATCCCCACCAATGACATTAATACATCATTTAGCTTATGTAGAACATTTAAGATTCCAGGTGTAAAACAGTGACGTTGCATTCTGCTTTTATTAATAAGTGAGGCAGTAAATATTAGATGAATCAATAAGCTTCACAGAAAATGACAACACTAAAATTATAAGAAGAGCAGAGCAGGTAGCTATATCTCAGCAATCATTTCTGGTGGTTGGAAAATGTGTTTAATTCCCTTGAAAGCAAGAACTTTATCTTTTATAGACAGATAGACAGACAGAAGATAGGTAAGTAGGTAGGTAGGTAGATAGAAAGAGATGGCTATCCATGTATCAAAGGACTTTGCACCTATAAGCAACTCATAAGTTAAACAAAATTGATTATATAGTGTGAGTCAGGGGAGAGAATTCAAGATTAAGGATCAAACAGACATGAGTTTGAAGTCTATATTTGCTACTCACCGGTTGTTTGCTTTAGGGCAAAATCTGTTACCTCTGAGCCTGGTTTGCTTTCCTCGTCTATAAATGGGAAAAATATGCCTTCCTTGTAAGACTGTTGAGAAAGCTGGCTTGTACCTGGCTCTTGGTAGCACTGGGTAAATGAAAGCTGTTAGCATTATGCAATTGATTCACTCATTCAACAGATATTAGGTTCCTACTCTCTTCCCCACTCTATGCCATCATGGAACCCTGTCATACCTTGGTTTCAGTGCAATAGGTACACATTTGAGCTTGCATAATTTTTTACCTATTGTTCAATTTAACTTACATTTTGAACCCTCATATCTACCTTCTGATTTCGCACTTCTGGTTAGGTATTGTTAGGGGTTGAATTGTGTCCCCAATAAGATATAGTACCTATATATAGTACCTAGTACCTGTGAATGTGACCTTACTGGAAAATAGCATCTTTGCAGATGTAATTAGTTAATGTGAGGTCGTACTGGAATAGGATGGACCCTAACCCAACATGACTGGTGTCCTTATAAGAAGAGGAGAAAAGTCACAGACACAGACAGACACAGAGGAAAATGGCCAAGGGAAAATGAGGGGCAGAGATTGGAGTTCTGCTACAAGCCAAGGAATACCTGGGACCACCAGAAGCTGGAAGAGACAAGGAAGAATTTTCTCCTAGAACTTGCAGAGAATGCATGGCCTTTGTGTCACCCTGAATTCTGACTTCTCCAGAACTGTGAAATATTAAATTTCTGTTCTTTTAAGACGCTAGTTTGTGGTATTTTGTTACGGGAGCCCTAGGATACTAATACAAGTATCCTCTTTTCTGTACATTTTTAAAGAAGAGAAGTTCTGTGGGAGGAGACATGAATGTGGTTAGCTTTGGAACAGTGTATACTTTTCCCATCAAAGGTAGAATTTCACATGAGATCTAATTCAGAAGACAACATTCTTTTAAACAAGTACACAATTTCTGAGGATTCCCTTTATTATTGCCAGAGATGTTTCTTGTTTGGTTATGATTCTTTTTTCCTCCATTCTTTTTGAAATCACTGTGATTTGCTCTTCTCTTTGTTGCGTTGTAATTGGAGCCCTGGTGGTGTAGTGGTTAAGAACTCGGCTGCTAACCAAAAGGTTGGCAGTTTGACTTCACCAGCCGCTTCTTGGAAACCCTATGGAGCAGTTATTCCTTGTCCTATAGGGTCACTGTGAGTCAGAATCAACTCCACAGCAATGGGTTTAATTTTTTTTTTTTTTAATAGTTGGATAAAATCATCAGTAATAAGAGGAACTCAGTGTTTCCAAATCAGACAGTGAAACATGCAGAAAGATGCGTCAGAGAAAAACACTGTATCTGCTAATTTTAATTATATTTCCCTAGGCCTGGTGATCTGCTTCTGAAAGGTCACAGCCTTGAAAACCCTGTGGAGCAGTATGATGGCAACCAACAACAACAACAAATTATATACTGCAGCTTCTCAGACACCTTTTAGTTTCCTGCTGAAGTACATATAGAAATGGCTGGAATATAAAAAGCTTCCATTTAGACAGAGAAATAAATATTTAAAAAGCAAAGTTTACTTCTTCCATGTCAAAAAACAAAGTCTATTACTTTTGGTTTGTACTGCCATGTCTAAACGAACAATCAGCAGGTAGTTCTTTCTTGCATAAATGCTGGATTTGAACATTATTTATTCCTTGATCACTATGTCAATGCTAAATGAAGGTTGAGAGGAGTGATGAATGGCCAGATCATCTGCTTCTAAGCATAAGAACTTCAAGCTGTATAGTCTCTAATGTTTTTCTTTGTTGTATTGATTTTTTCCTCTTATGAAGGTAGCATAATCACATGACCCAAAATAAACTGGAAAAGAGAAAATATTGTCAGTTAAAGGATTGGAGTGGAAAGAGTCTGGCTAGAGACTAGTGACTGTAGGAGGCAACAGATTGGAAGCAGAAAGAATACGTGGTTCTTAATGAAGATGAAACAGAAGTAGAAGCATAAAAAAAGAAAGCCAGAGGGATCAAAACAATTCTATGCTATGTGTGGCAAGGAGTTCTTGGGTGGTACAAATGGTTAACAAGCTCGGCTGCTAACCAAAAGGTTGAAGGTTCAAATCCACCCAGAGGTGCCTCAGAAGAAAGGCCTGGAGATCTATTTCTGAAAAATCTGCCAGTGAAAACCCTATGAAGTGCGATTCTATTCTGACACTCATGGAGTCACCACGAGTCCGAATCAACTCAAGAGCAACTGGTCCTTATACATGTGGCAAAGATTGCTAGGTGTCCCATGTCCTGAAAACAAGGACAAATGACCAAACTGTGCACATGCTGACATGCTAGATCAATATTATTGGGGGAAGAACTTGCAGGGACAACAGCAGTAGCTGGGGTGCAGAACTCTCTTGCATATCATATTACGGGGCAGCGCATAGCAAATTGGATGGTCCGGACTCAGACTCTAGGAGAGAACCCTTGGGATGCAGGGCTTTTAAATTACATGATTAGAAGTGTTTTGCATAATGAGAAGAAAGGAAAAAATAGTATAATGAGATGGAAGAGCCTGGACCCAGGTCTGTATTACCATTCAGCTTTTATGGCTTGGGACAAGGAAGTCCCTGGCCCTGTCTGTAGAGCTAAGGTCCAAGCCTTGGAATTATAGCTCTATGACATAGCAAGGTAGCAGCAGGATTAGCTACATCTGTGTTCATGGGTGGAGAATATCCTCCCTCTCTGGCATAATGAGAGCTAGAGTGTAAGCCTTGGGGATTAGTCTTAGAGAATGAACCCTGTTTGCCCATCCCCTGCTTTGTTCATGCTGATGATTGTTGTTGTTGTTATGTACCATCCAGTAGGTTCCAACTCATAGCAACCCTAAGTACAACAGAACAAAACACTGCCCAATCCGGCACCATCTTCACAATTGTTGCTATGTTTGAGCTCACTGTTGCAGCCACTGCATCAATCCATCTCATCGAGGGTCTTCCTCTTTTTTGCTGACCCTCCACTTTACCAAGCATGATGTCCTTCTTCAGCGACTAGTGCCTCTGTATAACGTCCAAAGTGTGTGAAACTAAGTCTCATCATTCTTGCTTCAAAGGAGCATTCTGGCTGTACTTCTTCCAAGACAGTTTTGTTTGTTCTTCTCACAGTTCATGATATATTCAGTATTTTTCACCAACACCATAATTCAAAGGCATCAATTCTTCTTCAGTCTTCTTATTCTTTGTCCAGCTTCCTCATGTGTATGAGGCAATTGCAAATATTATGGCTTGAGTCAGGCCCACCTTAGTCCTCAAAGTGATATCTTTGCTTTTTAACACTTTAAAAAGGTCTTCTGCAAAATATTTGCCCACTGCAATACATTGTTTAATTTCTTGTCTGCTGCTTCCATGGGCATTGATTGTAGATCCAAGCAAAATGAAATACTTGACAACTTCAATATTTTTCTGTTTATCATGATGTTCCACCACTCTTCTGTCAGTTTGTCATACTGTGGTGGCTTGCATGTTGCTGTGATGCTGGAAACTATGCAACCAGTATATAAAATACCAGCAGGTCACCCATGGTGGAAAGATTTCAGTGGAGCTTCCAGACTAAGATAGATTAGGAAGAAGGACCTGACAGTCTACTTCTGAAAAAAATAGCCAGTGAAAACCTTATGACTAGCAGGGGAACATTTTCTGATAAAGTGCCAGAAGATGAGCCCCTCAGGTTGGAAGACACTCAGAATATGACTGGAAAAGAGCTGCTTCGTCAAAGTAGAGTTGACCATAATGACGTGGATGGAGTCAAGCTTTTGGGACCTTCATTTGCTGATGTGGTACAACTCAAAATGAAAAAAAATGGCTGCAAACATCCACTAATTATCGAAATGTGGAATGTACAAAGTATGAATCTAGGAAAATTGGAAATCATCAAAAATGAAATGGAACACATAAAAATTGATATCCTAGGAATATTGATATTGGACTGGTATTGGCCATTTTGATTTGGAAAATCATATGGTCTACTATGCTGGAAATGACAAATTGAAGAGGAATGGTATCCCATTCATTGCCACAAAGCCTTTCAAGATCTATCCTGAAGTGTAAGTGGATAACATCCACACACCTACAAGGAAGACAAGTTAACGTGACTATTATTTAAATTTATGCACCAGTCACTAATGCAAAAGATGTAGAAACTGAGGATTATTACCAACTCTGCAGTCAGAAATTGATCAAACAGGCAATTGAGATGCATCGATAATTACTGATGACTGGAATGTTAAAACTGGAAATGAAGAAGGATCAGTAGTTGGAAAATATGGCCGTGGTGATAGAAATGAAGCTGAGATTGCATGACAGAATTTTGCAAGACCATCGACTTATTCACTGCAAATACCTTTTTTCAACAACATAAACGGTGACTATACATGTGGACCTCGCCAGATGGAATACACAGGAATCAAATAGACTACATCTGTGGAAAAAGACAATGGAAAAGCTCAGTATCATCATTCAGAACAAGGCCAGGGGCCGACTGCAGAACAGACCATCAATTGCTCATGAACAAGTTCAAGTTGAAGCTGAGGAAAATTAAAAACAAGTCCATGAGAGCCAAAGTCCAACCTTGAGTATATCCCACCTGAATTTAGAGACCGTCTCAAGAATAGATTTGATGCATTGAACGCTACTGACCGAAGATCAAACGAGCTGTGGGATGACATCAAGAAAAGCAAAAGGTCATTAAAAAGTGTGCATCAGGCCCCATCTGGAGCAAGGGAGAATGAAGAAAACCAAAGACATAAGGGAAAGATTAGTCCAAAGGACCAATGAACCACAACTACCACAGCCTCCATCAGAATGAGTCCAGCATAACTAGATGGTGCCCGGCTACTACCAACAGTTGCTTTGACAGGGATCACAATAGAGAATCCCAGACAGAGCTGGAGAAAAATGTAGAATGAAATTCCAACTCAAAAAAAAAAAAAAAAAAGACCAGGCTCACTGGTCTGACAGAGACTGGAGAAACACTGATAGTATGGCCCCTGGATATCCTTTTAGCTCAGTAATAAAGTCACTCCTGAGGTTCACCCTTCAGCCAAAGATTAGACAGGCCCCTAAAACTAAACGAGACAAAATGGGCACACCAACCCAGGGGCAAGGACGAGAACACAGGAGGGAACAGGAAAGCTGGTAATGGTGAACCTAAGATCAAGAAGGGGAGAGTGTTGACATGTCATGGGGTTGGCAACAAATATCATAAAAAAATGTATATTAATTGTCTAATGAGAAGCTAGTTTGTTCTGTAAACCATCATCTAAAGTACAATAAAAACAAAAGTGTGTGTCAGGGTTGTATCCTTTCACCATACGTATTCAATCTGTATGCTGAGCAAATAATCAGAGAAGCCAGATGATATTGAGAAGAATGCAGCATCAGGATTGAAGGAAGATTTATTAACAACCTGTGATATGCAGATGACACAACCTTGTTTGCTTAAGAGGACCTGAAGCACTTACTGATTTAAATCAAAAACTACAGCCCTCAGCATGGATCACACCACAACACAAAGACAACAAAAATCAACACAACCGGACCAATAAGCAACCTCATGATAAATGGAGAAAGACTGAAACTGTCAAAGGATTTCATTTGACTTGGATCCATAATCAACGCCCATGGAAGCAGCAGTCAAGAGATCAAACAACGAATTACATTGGGCAAATCTGCTGAAAAAGACCTTCAGAAACTGTTAAAAACAAAGATGTCACTTTGAGGACTAAGGTGCACCTGATCCAAGCTATGTATTTTCAATTGCCTCATATGCATGTGAAAGCTGGAAGATGAATAAGGAAGACTGAAGAAGAAGTGATACCTTTGAATTATGGTGTTGGTGAAGAATATTGAATATACCATAGACTGTCAGAAGAACCCACAAATCTGTCTTGGAAGAGGCACTGGCAGAATGCTCCCTCAAAGTGAGGATGGTGTACTCTGTACATGTTATCAGGTGGGATCAGTTCCTGGAGAAGGACATGATGTTTGGTAAAGTAGAGGGTCAGTGAAAAAGAGGAAGACCCTCAACGAAACGGATTGACACAGTGGCTGCAACAATGGGCTCAAACATAGAAACGATTGTGAGGATGGTGCAGGATTGGGCAGTGTTTTGTTCTGTTGTACATAGGGTGGCAATGGGTCAGAACCAACTCTATGGCACCTAACAACAACAACATCACGATGTTGCTTATTGGTCCACTTATGAGGATTTTTGTTTTCTTTATACTGAGGTGTAATCCATACTGAAGGCTGTAGTCTTTGATCTTCATCAGTAAGCACTTCAAGTCCTCTTCACAAAGCATAGCAATGTGATACATTCTGGACTAAGGGATATAAGCAAAAATGTCATATAGTGGTATCCTGCATTCTTCCCTAAAAGATGCATTGCTCTTTCTCTCTTTCCCCAGTCTCCTTTGCTCTTTCTCTCTTTCTCCAGCATCCTTCCTAAACACAACTGCCACTGTATCAGATAAAAAAAGTTAAGGTGACTTCCGGGCAACACAGATCTATAGTCAGAAGCACCAAGCCGTCCCTCTGCAGCAAAGATCCGAAAAACTAAGTCAAACGAGTCACACATCAATCTTGAAACCCTAACCATCAAATGAAGAGATAAAGAACCCAGCTAAGCACCAAATAGAATAACAAACTGACTGAGAACAGAGTGCGAGGAGAGATACACGCAGAGGTCCCCTATCAGCTACTGCAGCACGGATCCGCCATCTTGGACTCCTGTCAGAGATCAGCGAACGGGAGGTACGAGAAAGCAGCTTCATGGAGCTTCCAGCAGGAGACAGAGAAACCGGTAACCCATGATATAGACTTTCCCACCCCACACATTTCTTCACCACCACTTAGCCTCCTCTGCTTCCTGCAGCCACAGTCTATTGGCCAGGAAGCACGAGCTTGGATTCCACCTGCCTGCACTGGCCAGCTCCCTGAGTGCCATTTGTTGGCTGCTGGTGTAGCTTTTTTCCACTTCTTTAGATTTCTTCCTTACCTCTCACCACCTCCCCGTCTTTCCTCTTAAATACCTGGCTCTGAGTGCCATTTTTGCTTCTTCCCAAAAGTCTGCGAAACACCGGTTGACTGTGAAACTGCTTCCTGGCCCGTGCCACCATGCTGGTGGGACCCCCAGTGCGTTTTTGTTTGTTTGTTTGTTTGCTCTGATTTGTTCTGTTTTGATTTGTTTGTTTGTTTTCTTCTTCTTTTCTCAGCTTGGGAGCTCCTACTAGCTGGGCAGTACACGTGGCTTGAAGCTAGTCCCTTACTCTGCACAGATGCACAGGGACATCCCTGGGGGCTTTTCTTTTTTCTTGTCTTTTTTTTTTTTTTTATTTCTTTGTTTAGTTTTCTTCTCTCTCTTATTCCCTTTTTGTCTTTCTTTGTTTCCAGGTTCTCGATTTATTCATTTTTTCTTTTACCCTTTTTCTTTTTTTTTTTCACTTTTGTTTTTCCTTTTTTCTCAGTCTCTCATCTCTCCACTCCAATAGCAAGCTCGCTTAGCACTCTTTTTTGTTTGTTTGTATGTTTTTGGCTCCTGTTCCTCTCTCCTCTCTCTCATCTTTCCCATACCCATCTTACCTCCACACATAAAAATCTACCCCCTCCTTCCTGCCTATCTGCACCGTGTGCTGAACATCACAGTCCCAAACAGCACAGGCGTGGCCTACTGGAACCTGCCCTGCACTGATTCTCAATCCACACTGTCAGCCCTGGTACGTGCCACAAAAAACCTATCCCAGCAACTCCCCTTCAACTGGACCTGCCCTGCTATACCATACCTGAGTGACTGACCCTGCCCATTGGAGAAGGAGGTGAAAAGTATCCTGCCCACAAACAAGCAAACAACAAAGAACGCACAGCCCGCCTGCTCAGACATAACCAAACAAAACAGAAAGCAGGACAAAACAAACAAATCTACAATCAATAAATGAGGAAAATAACCACTGAATGCCCCGAAGACAGCAGACAATATCAAAACGTTTACAAAAACAAGACAGGATGGTTCCAGTAGGCATCCAAAATAAAACACCAGATGACCTTCCAGTAGAAGAAAAGCCACAAGACCTAACTGATAGGGAATTCAAATCTCTAATATTCAGAATTATCCAAGAGTTGAAGCAAAAAGCAGACAAAAATGAGGAAAAAATAGACAAATTCATGGAAAAGGCAGAAAAATTCATGGAAAATACCAACAAAAAAATGGAAGAATTCAAGAAAATACTACAGGAACAAAATGCTAAAATAAATTCACAACTAGAAATCATACAAAAACAACAATTAGAAATCTAAAAGATAAACAAGATTTCAGAATTGGACAGTGTCATAGAAGGGCTGAGGAGCAGAGTTGAAATGGTGGAGGATAAGATCAGCGAAATTGAAGACAAACACTTGGATATAACTCTGTTTGAGGAAAAATCAGAAAAAATGAACAAAGAAAAGTGAAGAAACCCTGAGAATTATGTGGGATATAATCAAAAGCAAAAATCTGCAAGTGATTAGAGTTCCAGAACAGGGGAGAAAACAGAAAACACAGAGAGGATCACTGAAGAATTGCTGACAGAAAACTTCCCCAATATCACGAAAGATGAAAAGCTGACCATCCAAGAAGCTCAATGAACCCCATATAGGATAGTCCCCAAAAGAAAATCACCAACACATATCATAATCACACTAGCAAAAACTAAAGACAAACAAAGAATCCTGAGAGCAGCTCAAGAAAAACAAAAAGTCACATACAGAGGAGAAGCAATAAAACTAAGCTTGGATTATTTGGCAGAAACCCTGCAGGAAAGAAGGCAATGGGATTACATATATAAAACCTTGGAAGAAAAGAATTGGCGGCCAAGAATAATATATCCTGCAAAACTCTTGTTCAGACATGATGGTGAAATTAGGTCATTTCCAAATAAACAGAAATTAAGGGGCTATGTAAAAACCAAACCAAACTTACAAGACTTATTAAAGGAAGTCTTATCTGAGAACAAACAATATCAGACCACAGGCTGAATATATGACACAAGATTGTACTAGCCAGATACCCACCTAGGAAATTAACTCTTAAGGACTATGAAAAACCAAAAATTTATAGAAGGGAACCAAAGAGGTTAATCAGTAAATGACAACATCATCAGAACAATAAAAGAGGGAATAAACAATGTAGGTATAGAACCTTCTAATAGAGAGGAAGTAAATCGATACCAAGTAATAATAGACTGGTTCAAATCTAGGAAGATAAGGGTAAATTTCAAGGTAACCACAAAGAAAGTTAACAAACCTATTCATCAAAATAAAGAAGAAAAACATAAAGTCTCAGTAAAACAAAAACAAAAGAAATGAAAAAAAAAATCCACAAATAAAAGGAACTCAACACACAAGAGTAAGAGGAACAAAGAAAACATCAGCACTAAAAAAAAAAAAAAGAAGCACTGCAAACTGCAATCCCACTGCTAGAAATATATCCTCGAGAAATAAGAGCCATCACACTAATAGACATATGCACACCCATATTCACTGAAGCGACGCTCACAATAGCAAAAAGATGGAAACAACCTAGATGCCCATCAACAGACAAATGGATAAACAAACTATGGTACATACACACAATGGAGTATTATGCAACGATAAAGAACAATGATGAATCTGTGAACCATCTCATAACATGGATGAAACTGGAGGACATTATGCTGAGTGAAATAAGTCAATCACAAAAGGACAAATATTGTATGAGACCTCTACTGTACAACTTTGGTCAAGGGTAAGACAGTACACATTACTGGGGAAGCCAAAACAACTTGTACAAGGAAAGGTCATGGAAGCTCCATAGACACTTCCAAACTCCCTGAGGGACTGAATTGCTGTGCAGAGGGCTGTGGGGACCATGGTCTCAGGGGACATCTAGCTCATTTGGCATAACACAGTTTATAAAGATCATGTTCTACATTCTACCTTGGTGAGTAGAGTCTGGGGTCTTAAAAACCTGTGAGCAGCCATCTAAGATACTCCACTGGTCTCCCCCCTTCAGGAGCAAGGGAGAATGAAGAGAACAAGATACAAGGAAAAGATTAGTCCAAAGAAGTAATGGACCACAGCTACCATGGCCGCCATCAGACTGAGTCCAGTACAGCTAGATGGTGCCTGGCTACCACTACTGACCGCTCTGACTGGGATTACAATACAGGGTCCTGGATAGGGCTGGAAAAGGATGTAGAAAAGAATTCTAACTCACAAAAAAAAGTCCAGATTTACTGGCCTGACAGACTGGAGAAACCCCAAGAGTATGGCCCCCGGACACCCTTTTAGCTCAGTGGTGAAGCCCCTCCCAAAGTTCACCGTTTAGCTGGAGATTGAACAGCTTCATAAAACGAAACAGGACTAATGAGGCACAGCAATCCAGGGACAAGGACTAGAAGGCAGAGGGGACAGGAAAGCTGGTGATAGGGAACCCAAGGTTGAGAAGGGACAGTGTTGACATGTCATGGGGTTGTTAACCATTGTCACAGGGCAATATTTGTGCTGTTTAATGAGAAACTATTTGTCCTGCAAACCTTCATCTAAGGTACAAAAAAAATAATTATCCATGTGAGATCAAATTGATAACAGCAACTCAAAAGGTTTGATGGGAAGCCTAGGGGATAGTGAGTTGAAGATAATGGTAGTGGAATAATTTGGAAAAGGACAGTGAGAATAGCAGCACAACTGGAAGAACATAACTGATGTCACTGAATTGTACATGTAGAAACTTTTGAAATGGTGTAACTTTGGCTCTGTATATTTTCACCAGAAAAATGTCCTCAAGGTTGAGAACGGAGAGAGCTGACATATCATGGGCTTGTTAACCAATGTCATAAAACAATATGCGTACTGACTGTTTAATGAGAAACTATTTGTTCTGTAAACCTTCATCTAAAGTACAATTTAAAAAATTTAAAAAAAAAGTTAAGGCAAAGTACAGAAGGGACATAGGTCTCTAACACAATAGAACGTTTTGCCAGCCTTAGACCATCAGCCCAGTCTTTTACATGAGTTAGAAATAAACTTCTAACCTGTTTTGGATTTCTCTGTCATTCACATCTAAAAATGGTCCCAACTAATTCATAGGGACAAGCCCTATCCAAAGCAGAGACTATCCTGGTGAATTTTTTTTTTACCGAAGCCCAAAAATTCAGGCTATCTGCTCCTGCGTGGGAGATTTCTCCCTGCAGTGAAGTTGAATGCATCCAGATATCACAACCTGTACCTTGAAATCTTTGTATCATAGAGAAAACCCCCTTGGTCTGATCCAATACTCACCAAGCAACTTAATTATAATTTAATTTTCTGTAGAGCATGTCAACAAGGAGAATATGTTATGATCCAAAGATGAGAGTGCTCGACTCCCCTGATAGTTATAATTCTCACTGCATATTGATACATTGGTGTTCTGGTTTTTACTGTAGTTTCCAGGTGCCGATCCCACAAAGGCTAAGCCTCCCTGTGTACTGACCAAATCAGGTTTCTACAGACTATGTTCTTGCACTGGGGCAAATTGGCCCAGATTATAGCAACCTCTAAAGTCTCTTTGTATAGCCACCCATGTTTCCTGACGTCTTCCTAACCTTGCCTCATGCTTTCTTTAGAAATTACAATCAGAGTGAGATGCAATCACCTGCACTGATAAAGAGTATGTGGGTCAGTCTGTTGTGCTAGCTGAGCCCTCACTGGCTGAAAATATATGATATACTCAGAACATGGGGAGGGGGGTGTATTCACAGTGTCCTATAATGGATTTTTATATACATGATATTTTTTAGAAAATATTTTCAAAATAAATAAAATTATAATGAATTGACTCTACATACCCATTGCTGTCTAGTCGATTCTGACTCATAGCTACCCTGTAGGACAGAGAAGAATTGCTCCATAGGGTTTCCAAAGAGCGGATTCAAACTGCCAACCTTTTGGCTAGCAGCCAAACACTTAACCACTGTCCTACCAGGGCCCCATACATAGCTATGCAAGACTCTACATAGCTATGATAAAAAGAATATTCTGGAGTCAGCTACCCTTGAGTTTGATTCCTGGCTACACCACTTACCAGCAGTATGACATTGAACAAATTACTCAATTTCTCCAAGCCTCAGTTTCCTTATCTGTAAGGGAAATGATAATGGTACTATCTCATTAGGTTCTCAACAGGACTAAATTTGTATAACATATCTAAGGCTCTGAGAACAGTGCCTGGCATATACTAAGTGCTACTAGCTATTAACTCTTTTGAGGATTGAGACGATCCATGTAAAACACTTAAGTGTTCTGCCTGGTACAATATATGTGATCATTATATGTTGGCCATTATCATAATTATTAGCCAGAGTCACTGAATACATGAGAAGCCCTTCTCCTTATCCAGCCAGCAAGGGGTAAGGATGGTAGTAGCAGGGTGTTGGACTCCTTGTGTTGCAGTAGTTGTACTGGTAAACACTGCTTCAACTGTTACTGAGCCAGCCTGCTGGATAAGGCTGCCCTTGAAACTGTTAACCTTTGATAAGGGAGGGGCATTATCTCCTAGAAACTCAAAATGGGAAGCATCCCTCTCCACTTCCCTTTTCTATTCTTGTTGGCGAAACAGACACAGGCACAGGCAAGGGCCAGGAAAGCTTGTTGCTAACTGATTGGCTCTAAGCAGGCTGATGCTGCACAGTCCTTATGGAGACACCTTGGCAAGGGCTCCTCATGGCCCCTGGAGTCATGCCTTACCACCATGGTTTCTTTCTTCTCTTTCATGGAGCTGAATGTTAGTCCTCCAAGGCTGCGGCAATGATGACCTATATAATGTCAAAGAACTTCCACATGAAGGCATCTCAAAATTCCACAAAACTTGCATTTTAATATCTGTTGTAAATCTCTTTCTTTGCAGCAAGTCTACTGCCATCACTGTTTTTTTTTTTTTTTTTTTTTTTTTGGCAGCCATAAAAAGAACTAAATGAATGGCAGAAAGAGAGGCCACAGTGAAAAAGACATTGCACATTGCAGACACACTCAACTCAGGAGCATGCAGCATAGTTCTCATTGGCCAGACTTGTATAGTATACTTTGATGGGTGAACTCTTATTGTCTGAGAGTATACGACAACACTCAGAATATGAGGAATGACATGTAATCACAGCGTATTTTAATTGATTATTGTTGTTATTGTTGTTGTTAGGTGCCATCAAGTCAATTTTGATTCATAACACCACCATGTTATTACATATTTTATTTTAGGAAAATATTTCAGAGACAAATATCATGCTGATGAATCAACCCCGCAAAATTCATGAAAAGGAGACTATTTGGGATGGGTAAAGGAGCAAGTTTCAGAGACTTCACCTCCTCCTTAAGGACTGTAGTATTGCCCTTCCAAGTTTAAGCAAATGTTGCTTGAAGAAAAATAAGTGGTCTTCACTGGGGACCTGAAGACCTCTTGCATCTATATAAGGATTAATATTGATTTGATTAAGGAAGCCAGGAATACACAAACCCCTGTATCTGCCAAAGAAAATAAGGATTCTCTGGGTCTGATGTGGTCTTTGTGCAATGGGCGGAAAGAGTAAGAAGTCCAAGAGAATTCTCACAGAGGCAGGTGCTGGGTTACCTAAGTGTGCTGTTCTTGACACGTGGATACTGCACACGGAGGCATTTTGGTGATGCCCAAATCATGCAGGGGCACTTGAAGGAGATACCGGTCTTTCTTATGCAAAGTCCAGTCTCAGACATACACATTTACAAATTTAATATAAATGCTGGGCTCTGTTAGTAACATAGGGAAAATATTTATGGAGGCTGATTTCATTGTTGCAAGTATCAGCTGTTAGGAGAGTCAAAGGCTTAAGACACTGTGGAAGAGGCCATTTCTTTCAACCATTCTCCCTCAGAGCCATCACTAAGGAGGGGTCATGCAATCCTCAAAATTGAAGAAATGAATCCCAAGGTCCTTGTAACTTCATGAAATCCTATGTTATAGTAAATCCTTAATTCAAGACATCCTTAATTATAATGTCACAGAGTCCAATACAAAAGGTCACATACAGTCTAGTCTGTTTCAAATATAGACAGCTGTATTAAATATATTCCTCGAGCTGGACTTTCAAATGGATCTCCCCCTCCAGGGTGGAAATAGACCCAGAAGATCATCTGGATACACACCCATTCTTTGCCCTAGTCTTCCTATAGCTTATCAAGTGGAGGAAATAGTAAATTAAATTATGAAGGCATCGGAATTCTGGGGAGATGACAGCATAAACAAACCATCATTCCAACCCTTCTCCACAAGTACAACAAAGAAATGGTGCTTGGCATTGAGGGACTCTGAATTGGGGAACAGAGGAAAGCAGCAGGGAAATGCAAGACAGGTAAGTATCAACAAATCAATAAGTCACATACAGTAGGAAATTCACTTCTCCCACCGTCCCTGACCCTCCCTAGCCATGTGGGCCACTGGCTACTGTGAACTAGGGTAGTGGCCACAGAAAAAGAGCCCGCTTCCCTAACCACCACAGCCACTGCCTATACAAATAGACAGGATCCCAAGCTTCTGCCCTAAACTCAAGAAGGCAGACCTCTTTGGGGGTTCATTTGGAGTGTGCCAGCACCTCTCACACTCAGACCCTGTCAGCTGAAAGCCTCCTGTGAATTGCTACAGAAGGCTCACTCAGAGGAGTCTGCTCTCAAAGTAAGTGCTTTACCAGCCTCCCTGTGCACTCCATATCTCGGACCTCTGAAACCAACTGGACTGACTCCCCAGGGAGTCAGTTCAAGTCTGTCTGCTCCCTCTTTCACTCAGTGCTGAGGACTGCTGACTGAGGATGCTGTGTGCTAAGAATTAAGCATCTTTAGTGGAGTCTACACCCACAGCAAACATATTATAAGGAGAGCTCTGATAGCAACAAGGCAGACCTCCCTGGAGTTCCATTTGGAGAGTGACAGCCCCTCTCCTACCCACCAGACACTGTCACCTGCAAGCCTGTTGTGAATTGCTACAGAAAGGCCCTGCAGTGAAGTCTGCTCCCATAGTCAGCACTCTACCTGCCTCCCTGCACACTCCATATCTGTGGCCCTGAAACTAACAGGACAAACCTCCCTGGGGGTCAATTAGTGTTAGTCTTCCCCCACTTCCAGTTGGTGCCAAGAACTGATAACTGAAGCCACTGTGTGTTAGAAACCAGGAGTCTTGATTACAAATTGCATTCAGCCAACAATCAGGGGGACTCTGATAGCAACAAGGAAGACCTCCATGGGGATCTGACCAGAACATGACACCCCTTCCCTCATCTGGTAATTGTTGGCTGCCAGGCAGTTGCATACTGCTACAGAAGGCCCCCACAGTGGAATGTGCTCCCATTGTCAGCACTCTACCTGCTTCCCTGTGAAATCCAGAGCTCAGACCTGAAACCAAGAGGATAGACCTCCTTGGGGATCAGTTTAGGTCTGTCTGCTCCCCTTTACAGTCGGCACTGAGGACTGCTGACTGAGGCTGCCATTTGCTAGGAAGCAGACATCTTGAGTGCAGGCTACACCCACAGCCAACATATATGGGGTGGGCTCTGAAAGCAACAAGGTAGACCTCACTGAGGGTCCACTTGGAGTGGTGGCTGCTGGACTGATATGAACTCCTACAGAAGGTTCAATACAGCGGAGACAGGAGGAGGTTCACCTAAGGGGAGACTGCTCCCCTAACCACCACAGGGCCACTGGGACTGTGAAACCAACAAGACAGATCTCTTGGCAGTCCTTCTGGGGAGTGCCTCCTCCTCCTGAAACAGGAAATTCTGGCTGTGCTTCCCCTGAATGCCAGCTCAGATATAAGCAGCCCCCATAGAGCAGGGAAGGAAACCTCAGGCAAAACTGGAGGGCAACACACAGCCCCAAAGGGTACTTCCCAGGTGTGGGTTTTCCTACTAAAAACGTGATTGCAAAAACAGAGAAGGGAAGAGAGTTATAATCAGAGGTGGGGGACTGTGGTCCCTGCTGGACAGATAGATTAGTACACAATATCTCACCTGAGTGGCAGTGCCTGCTGATGGACAGATTGACCACAGGGTGTTCTCTGGTGTGTTTCGGAGAGATTGAAAGCTGCAAAATGAGATCTGGAACTTTTAAATCCCAGTTAAACCAGGGAGAGAAAAGGAGCTATCGCAGAGTGGGAAGGGAAGCGATAAGCAAAGGCCAAAGGCTCTGTCCACCTAAAAGTTTCTTGTAGAAAGTAATACATGCAAAAACACCAAATACTGGGGAAAACTGAGAAAGTTAACACTCTCAAAAATTCCAATGCACCAACAAAAAATCACAAGACACAAAAAGAACAGAAAAACAATGATCCATCCAAATTAACAGGACAAAGGGAGTGAAAGAACATCTAGGGATGACCAAATAATGAAGAAAAAAAGAAAGAAAGAATATAATACAATAAAAATAAACATAATTAAAGAACTAAGGGAAAACATAGACAAAGAGCAAAAAGAAATAAGGAAAATAATGCAAGAACAAAATGATGATCCAAAAAAAGAGATATTGAAACTGAAAGGGACAATAACTGAAATAAGAAACACAATAGAAGTGTCATGGATTGAATTATGTCCCCGAAAAAATGTGTGTATCAATTTGGCTGGGCCATGATCCCCAGTAGTGTGTGATTTTCCCATGTGTGGTAAATCCTGCCTCTATGATGTTAATGAGGGAGGATGGGTGGCAGTTGTGTTAGTGAGACAGGACTCAGTTTACAAGATTGGATTGTGTCCTCAGGCAATCTCTTGAGATATAAAAAACAGAAGCAAGCAGTGAGACAGGGGGACCTCATGCCATCAAGAAAGCAGTAATGGGAGCAGAGCACGTCCTTTGGACCAGGGTCCCTGCACAGAGAAGCTCCTAGTCTGGGGGAACACCAAAGAGAAGAAGGCCAAGAGAGAGAAAAAGCCTTCCCCTGGAGCTGACGCCCTGAATTTGGACTTTTAGCATACTTTGACTGTGAGGAAATAAACTTCTCTTCGTTAAAACCATCCACTTGTGGTATTTCTGTTATAGCAGCACTAGATGCATCATGAGAATTCCAGAAGGAGAGAGAGAAAAGAATAGAAAGAATATTTGAAGAAATAATGACAGAAAATTTCCCCAGTCTAACGAAGAACATGAATCTACAAATCCAAGAAGTGCAAAGAACTTCAAGAAGGATAAACCCAAACAAATCTACACCAAGACACATCATAGTTAGGCTCTAAAAAATTAAAGATAAAGAATCCTGAAATCAGTGAGAGAGAAGCATACAGTCACATACAAAGGATCCCCAATAAGATTAAATGTCAATTTTTCCTCAGAAACATTTGAAACCAGAAGGCAATGGAATGATATATTTAAAATGCTGAAAGGAAAAATACTGTCAATCAAGAGTAGTATACCCAGAGAAACTATCCTTCAAGAATGAGGGTGAAATTAAAACATTTCCAAACAAACTGAAGCTGAGAGAGCTCATATCCACCAGACCAGCCCTACAAAAAAATACTAATGGGAGCTCTGTAGATGGAAGGGAAAAGACACTAGAAAGTAATTCAAAACTATACATAAAAAAGAAAGATCCCTAATAAAAGGAAATGCATGGACAACTATAAGGGCTAGTAATAAGGTATTCATGCTTGATAATTCTAAATGTATTGTCTTTCATGTTTTTTTAATAACAAATATATAAAAGGCAAGAATACAGTTATGTTACAGGGCACAGGAAATACAAAATGTAAATGGTGAAAACAATAAAAGGAGGGGAGAGGAATGGTATAAGTATAGAAATTCTTGTATGTTACTAAAGCAAGTTTTACCTACTTACCCTAGAATGTTATAAATACAAGCTCTTAAATGTAATATTCATGGTAACTACTAAGAAAATATTTATTAAAAAAATACACAAAAGTAAAGGAAATGGGAAGCAAAAAAACTCGCTACAATAAACCACTGAAACACAAAAGTAAGCAGTACTAAAGGACAAAGACAAAGAAGGCTTAAGACACACAAAAAACAAATAACAAAATGGCAGAAGTGAGTCAATCCTTATCAGTAATTGCAGTGAATGTAAATAGACTAAATGTTCCAGTCAAAAGGCAGAAAGTGGCAGACTGGATTAAAACAAAACATGATTCACCTATTTGCTGTTCATAAGAGACACACCTGAAACCCAAGGATACAAAAAGTTTGGAAATGAAAGAATGGAAAAAAATTCCATACAGATAATAACTAAAAGAGAGGTGAAGTGACAATCTTAATATTAGATAAAGTAGACTTTAAGACAAAATCTGTCAGAAGAGATAAAGATGGACATTATATAGTGATAAAAATGTCAATTAATCAAAAAGATTTAACAATCATAAATATATATGCACTCAACATTGGGGCAACGAAATATGTAAAGCAAACACTGATAGAATTGAAGGGAGAAATAGCTAGTACTACAATAATAGTTGGAGACTTCAATACACCACTTTCAATACTGGACAGAATATCTAGAAAGAATGGCAACAAGAAAACAAAGGATCTTAATGACACCATAAGCCAACTAGACTTAACAGACATATATAAAACTCTCTGCCCCCAAACGGCACAATATACATTCTACTCCAGTACACATGGCTCATTCTCCAGGATAGACCACATTTTAGGTCACAAAGCAAGTCCTGATAAATTTAAAAAGATTGAAATCATACAAAGTACTGTCTCTGACTACACGGAGCAAAGCTAGAAATCAATAACAGGAAAAAAAAAAACCCTGGAAAATACACAAACATATGGAAAGTAAACAACACACTATTAAACTACAAATGAGTCAAGGGAGAAATCAAAAGAGAAATCACAAATTTCTTACAGTCAACTGAAAATGAAAGCACAATATACCAAAACTTACGGGATGCAGCCAAGACAGTACTCAGAGGGAAAGTTATAGCAATAAATGTCTACATAAAAAAAAGAAGAAAGATCTCCAATTAACAGACTGTCTTAGTTATCTGTAACAGAAATACCACAAGTGGATGGCTTTAACAAAGAGAAATTTTTTCTCTCACAGTCTAGGAGTCTAGAAGTCCAAATACAGGGCACCATCTCCAGGGGAAGGCTTTGTCTCTGCTGGCTCTAGGGGAAAGTCCTTGTCATCAATCTTTCCCTGGTCTAGGAGTTTCTCAGTGCAGGAACACTGGGTCGGAAGGATGTGCTCTGCTCCTGGTGCTGCTTTCTTGGTGGTATGAAGCCCCCTGTCTCTCTGCTCACTTCTCCCTTTTATATCTCAAAAGAGATTGGCTTAAAACACAATCTAATCTTGTAGATTGAGTTCTGTCTCATTAACATAACTGCTGCTAATCCCACCTCATTAACATCATAGAGGTAGAATTTACAACACACAGGAAAATCACATTAGATGACAAAATGGTGGTTAATCACACAATACTGGGAATCATGGCCCAGCCTAGTTGACACACAATTTTTGGGGGACACAATTCAATCCATAACACAGTCTAATTCGACAACTCCAGAAACTAGAAAGAGAAGAGCAAACTAAGCTTAAACCTACCAGAAGAAAGGAAATAACAAAGATCAGAGCATAATTAAATAAAATTGAAAACAGAAAAACAATAGACAGAATCAATAAAACCAGAAGTTGGTTCTTTGAAAAGATCGATAAAATTGACAAACCTCTAGCTAGAGGGAAAAAGAAGAGAAAAGAAGGAAATAAACAAAATAAAAAATGAAAGAAGGGACATTACAACTGACCCAATAGAAATAAAGAGAATTATGACAGACAATTATGAACAACTGCATGACAAAAAACAGGATAACCTAGATGGAATGGAGAAATTCTTAGAAGCACACAACCTACCTGAACTGACTCAAGAAAAAATAGAAAGTCCCAACAGACCCATAACAAGTGAAGAGATCAAATCGGTGATCAAAAATCTCCCAACAACAAAAAAAAATCTTGGACGAGATAGCTTCACTGAGGAAGTCTACCAAACATTTAGAGAAGAATTGATGCCAACTCTGTTTAAACTCTTCCAAAAGATAGAGAAGGAAGGAATACTCCCTAATTCATCCTATGAAGCAAACATAACCCTGATACCTAAACCAGACAAAGACATCACAAGAAAAGAAAACTACAGGCCAGTATCTTATGATATAGATGCAAAAATCCTCAACAAAATACTAGTGAACAGAATCCAACAGCATATTAAAAAAGTCATACACCATGACCAAGTGGGATTTGTTCCAGGAATGCAAGGCTCATCAAACATTAGAAAATCAAACAACATAATGCACCCACATCAATAGAACAACCGCATGATCATCTCTATGGATGCAGAAAAAGCATTTGATAAAATCCAACACCCTTTCTTGATGAAAACTCCAAACAAGATTGGAATAGAATGAAAATTCCTCACTATGATTCAGGGCATATATGAAAAGTCAACAGCCAATATTATACTTGAAATGGGCACAAATATGGCCAGCTCTCTTCCAGTTAGTTGGTCAGTTATCTGTCTTACAATTTTCTTGGCATAGGCGAGTGAGTGCTTCCAGCATTGCATCAGTTTGTTGAAACATCCCAACTGGTATTAGGTCAATTCCTACAGCCTTGTTTTTCACCAATGCCTTCAGTGTAGCTTGGACTTCTTCCTTCAATACCAACAGTTCTTGCTCATATGCTACTTTCTGAAATGGCTGAACATCAACCAATTCTTTTTGGTACATTAACTCTGTGTATCCCTTCCTTCTTGTTTTGATACTTCCTACGTTGTTCAATATTTTGCCCACAGAATCCTTCCAAATTGAAAATCGAGGCT
This sequence comes from Dugong dugon, assembly GCA_030035585.1. Taxonomy (NCBI): domain Eukaryota; kingdom Metazoa; phylum Chordata; class Mammalia; order Sirenia; family Dugongidae; genus Dugong; species Dugong dugon. The sequence continues at coordinate 53,684,087 of CM057465.1, forward strand.
TAAATTTTTTCTTCAGTTCTTTCACTTTGAAAAATGCTGAGCATGTTCTTCCCTTTTGGTTTTCTAACTCCAGATCTTTGCTCATTTCATTGTAATACTTTACTTTGTCTTCTTGAGCCACCCTTTGAAATCTTCTCTTCAGCTTTTTTACTTCATCATTTCTTCCATTTGCTTTACCTACTCTATACTCAAGAGCAAGTTGCAGAGCCTCTTCTGACATCCATTTTGGTCTTTTCTTTTTTCCCATCTTTTCACGATCTTTTGTTTCTTCATGTATGATGTCCTTGATGTCATCCCACAACTCACCTGCTATTCCGTTATTAGTGTTTAATGTGTCAACTCTGTTCTTGAGATTGTCTCTAAATTCAGGTGGGAGGTACTCAAGGATGTACTTTAGCTCACGTGGACTTGTTTTAATTTTCTTCCGCTTCAACTTGAAATTACATATGAACAATTGATGGTCTGTTCCACAGTTGGCCTTTGGCCTTATTCTGACTGATAATATTGACCTTTTCCATCATCTCTTTCCACAGATGTTGTTGATTTGATTCCTGTGTTTTCCATCTAGTAAGGTCCGTGTGTATAGTTGTATAGTTATTTTAAAAAGGTATTTGCAATGAATAAATCATTAGTCTTGCAAAATTCTATCATACAATCTCTGTTGTAGATTCTATCACCAAATCCATATTTTCCAACTACTGATCATTCTTCTTTGTTTCCAAATTTCACATTCCAATCACTACCACACGAATGTCAGCCACCATGCCTATGACAACTTTTCATACTATGGTGGCTTGTGTGTTGTCGTGATGCTGGAAGCTATGCCACAGTTTTCAAAATACCAGCAGGGTTACCCATGGTGGGTGGATTTCAGTGGAGCTTGAGACTAAGACAGACTAGGAAGAAGGACCTGGCCATCTACTTCTGAAAAAAATTGGCCAGGAACAACTTTATGAATAGCAGCATAACATTGTCTGGTATAGTACAAGAAGATGAGCCCCTCAGGTTGGAAGACACTCGAAAGACAACTGGGGAAGAGCTGCCTCCTCGAAGGAGATTCGATCTTAATGATGTGGATGGAGTCAAGCTTTCAGGGCCTTCATTTGCTGTGGTGACATGACTTAAAATGAGAAGAAACAGCTGCAAACATCCATTAATAATCAGAATGTGGAATGTACCAAGTATGAATCTCAGAAAGCTAGAAGTAATCAGAAATGAAATGGATGACATAAAAATCAATATCCTAGGCATAAGTGAGCTGATATGGATTGGTATTGGCCATTTTGAATCAGACAATCACATGGTAGTATGCCAGGAATGACAAATTGAAGAGGAATGGCATCGCATTTATCATCAAAAAGAACATTTCAAAATGTATCCTGAAGTATAACGTTGTCAGTGATAGCATAATATCCATACCCCTCCAAAGAAGACCAGTTAATACAATTATTCAAATTTATGCACCAACCACTAACGTGAAAGATGAGGAAATTGAAGATTTTTACCAACTCCTGTAGTCAAAAATGGATCAAACATTCTATCAAGATGTATTGATAATTACTGCTGATTGAAATGCGAAAGCTGGAAACAAAGAAGAAGGATCACTAGTTGAAAAAAGACAACTCAAACATAAAATGGACAAAGGATTTGAATAGACATTTCACCAAAGAAGACCTTCAAAAGGTCACCAAACACATGAAAAGATGCTTGCCATCATTGGCCATTAGAGAGGTGTAAATCAAAACCACACTGCAATACCACTTAACTCCCACTAGGATGCTAAGATTAAAAAAAAAAAAAGAAAAAAGAAATTAACAAATTTTGGTAAGGATATAGGGAAACTGAAACTGAAGGATTTATTGATGAGGATCAAAGACTACAGCCTTCAGTATGGATTACACCTCAACATACAAAAAGACAAAGAACTTCATAACTGGATCAATAAGCAACACCAGGATAAATGGAGAAAAAATTGAAGTTGTCAAGGACTTCATTTTACTTGGATCCACAATCAACACCCATGGAAGCAGCAGTCAAGAAATCAAATGGCACATTGCACTGATTCAAAAGACCTCTTTAAAGTGTTAAAAAGCAAAGATGTCACTTTAAGTACTAAGGTGTACCTGACCCAAGCCATGGTGTTTTCAATCACCTCATATGCACGCGAAAGCTGGACGACAAAAAGACCAAAGAAGAACTGATGCCTTTGAATTATGGTGTTGGCAAAGAATGCTGAATATACCATGGACTGCCAGAAGAAGAAACAAGTCTGTCTTGTAAGAATTACAGCCAGATTGCTCCTTGGAAGTGAGGATGGTGAGACTTCATCTCACTCACTTTAGACATATTATCAGGAGTGTCCAGTCCCTGGAGAAGGACATCATGCTTGGTTAAGTAGGTCAGCAAAAAAAAAAAGAGGAAAATCATCAATAAGATGAATTGACACAGTGGCTGCAACAAAAGGCTCAAGCATAACAATGATCATGATGATTGCACAGGACCGAGTAGTGTTATGTTCTGTTGTACATAGGGTTGCTGCAGTCAGAAGTGACTCGACAGCACCTAACAACAACAACAACATCCATTGATAGTGGGACTCAAAATGATACAGCTGTTGTGGAAAACAGTGTGGCGAGCCCTCAAAAAACTACAAATAGAACTACCATTTGATACAGCAATTCCACTCCTAGGTATATACTCAAAAACTTGAAAGCAGAGACTCAGAAAGAGTCTTGTACACCTGTGTTTATTGCAGCTCAATTCACAATAGCCACAAGGTGGAAACAACCTAAATACCCATCAACAGATGAATGGATAAACAAAATTTGGTACGTGCATACAATGGAATACTACTCAGTCAGTAAGAGAAATGAATTCTTCATATATGCCACAGTATGGATGGAGGTTGAAGACATTATGCTGAGCCAAATAGGCCAATCACAAAAAGAAAAATATTATATGACCTCATTTATATAAAAAGATAAGAAAAGGCAAATGTACAGAGACCAAACTTTATTAGTGATTACCAGGGACTGGTACAAGAAAGAATTGGTCAATATTCAACCATTTCAGGAGGTAGCATATAATCAAGAACTGATGGCACTGAAGGAAGAGGTCCAAGCTGCATGGAAGGAACTGACAAAAAACAAGACTCCAGGAATCAAAAAAATACCAATTGAGATGTTTCAAAAAACAGATGCAATGCTAGAAGCACTCACCTCCTTATGCCAAGAAAACTATAAAACAGTTACCTGGCCAACTGACTGGAAGAGAACCATTCTTGTACCCATTCCAAAGAAAGGTGATTCAAGGAATGAGGAAATTATTAAACAATATCATTAATATCACATTCAAGTAAAATTATACTCAATGTATTTAAAATACTGATGTAGCAGTACATTGATAGGGAACTACCAGAAATTCAAGCTGGATTCAGAAGAGGAAGTGGAACAAGGTATATCATTGCTGATGTCAAATGAATCTTGGCTGAAAGAAGAGAATGCCAGAAAGATATTTTGTTGTTAGATGCTGTAAAGTATGCTCAGACTCATAGCAATCCTATGTGTAACAGAACAAAACACTGCCTGATCTCGTGCTATTCTCACAATTGTTGTTATGCTTGAGTCCATTGTTGCAGCCACTGTGTCAATCCATCTAGTTGAGAGGCTTCCTCTTTTTCATTGAGCCTCAACTTTACCAAGCATAATGTACTTCTCCAAGGAGTGGTACCTCCTGATAATATGACAGAGTAAGCAAGACAAGTCTTGCCATCCTTGCTTCTCAGGAGCATTCTGGCTGTACTTCTTCCAAGAGAGATTTATTTGTTCTTCTGGAAGTCCATAGTATATTCAACTCTTTGTCAACACCATAATTCAATGGCATCGATTCTTCTTCAGTCTTCTTTATTCATTGTCTAGCTTTTGCACACATATGAGGACATTGAAAACACCATGGCTTGGGTCAGGCACATCTTAGTCCTTAAAGTGCCATCTTTCCTTTTTAACACTTTAAAGAGGCCTTTTGTAGATGTTTACCTGTGTTTTATTAACTATGCAAAGGCATTCCACTGTGTGGATCACAACAAATTATGGATAACATTGGGAAGAATGGGAATTCCAGAACACTTAATTGTGCTCAACAGGAACCAGTACAAAGACAAAGAGGCAGTCGTTTGAACAGAACAAGGACATACTACTTGATTTAAAGCCAGGAAATGTTTGTGTCAGGGATGTGTCTCTTCACCATACTATTGCAATCTGTATGCTGAGCAAATAATCTGAGAAACTGAACTATATGAAGAAGAATGTAGTATCAGCATTGGAGGAAGACTCATTAACAACCTGTGATATGCAGATGACTCAACTTTGTTTGCAAAAAAGAAAAAGGACTTGAAGCACTTACTGTTGAAAATCAAAGACTACAGCCCTCAGTATGTATTACACCTGAACATAAAGAAAACAAAAATCCTCACAACTGGACCAATAAGCAACATCATGATAAATGGAGAAAAGATTGAAGTTGTCAAGGATTTCATTTTACTTGGATTCACAATCAACACCCATGGAAGTAGCAGTCAAGAAATCAAACAAGGTATTGAATTGGTCAAATCTGCTGTAAAAGACCTCTTAAAAGTGTTGAAAAGCAAAGATGTCACTTTGAGGACTAAGGTGTGCCTAATCCAAAGACATGGTATTTTCAATTACCTCATATGTATGCAGAAGCTGGACAATGAATAAGGAAGATCAAAGAAGAATTGAGGTATTTGAATTAGATGTTGGCAAAGAATATTGAGTATATCACGGACTGCCAAAAGAATGAACAAATCTGTCTTAGAAGTACAGCCAGAATGCTCGTTAGAAGCCAGGATGATGGGACTTTGTCTCATGTTATCAGGACACACCAGTCCCTGGAGAAGGACATCATGCTTGGTAAAGTAGAGGGTCAGTAAAAAAGAGGAAGACCCTCAATGAGATGAATTGACACAGTGGCTGCAACAATGGGCTCAAGAATAACAAAAACTGTGGGGATGGTGCAGGACTAGGCAGTGTCTGGTTTTGTTGTACACAGCGACACTACGATTCAGAACCAACTAGATGGCACCTAACAACAATAAGGGAAGGGAGGAGGAAAAATCACATTGATTAAGGGTAGGGTTGCACAGCCAATTATTGTAATTGTTGTCAATAAGTTGTACACCTGTAGAAAGTTTAATTGGCAAAAGTAGTGGGATATATTTACAACACTGAGAAAAAAAAAAGAGTAGCTGCTAAATCTGCTTATATGCAACCAAACACCTCTTGGGATTTGGTTCCTTGGTTTGGAGGTTTAGGGTCATGGTTTCACGCAACATTCCAGTTGATAGGCCTAATGAAGTGTTTAGTGCTCACGTTCTACCTTCTAGTTTGTTGCGAAGTGCATGGAGTCTTAAAAGCTAGCAAGTGGTCATCCAAGGCACAACAATTGGCCTCTATTCACCTGGAGCAACAGAGGAAGAATGAGAGCCAGGAATAGGATATGGAATGTGTGACTAATTGCCTCCATGAACAACTGCTTCCTTTGCCATTAGACCAGAAGAACTGGATGGTGCTTGGCTACCATTACTGGACATTTTGATCAAAGAGTCCATAGAAGAATCCCGATCTGAAAGAGGAAAATGCAGAAAAGAATTTCAAATTCTCATGGACTCTAGCCTTCATGGAGCCATGGGGGGTTGGATGAACCCCTCCAACTATTGCCCTGAGTTAATCTTTAAAACTTAAACCAACAACATCCCCTGAAGTCATCTTAAAATTGAACAGTAGTTTATTAGCTTAACTAGTAAAAAAGGTCTGCCTTAAGCATTATGCTCTTTTAAGAACGATCTATACGGGATCAAGTGGATCAAACAGCAACTCGAGAGATTATATGAGAAACTTAGGGGGTAGTGAGTTTATGTTAATGAGGAAGGAACAACTCAGAAAAGGAGGGTGAGAATGATTGCACAACTCAAAGAATGTAATCAGTGTCCCTAAATAGTACATGCAGAAATTGTTGAATTGGTGTGTTTTGCTGAGTATATTCTCAACAACTACAAAAAAATAAAATATAACAGGGGGGAAAAAAAAGTAAAGGCCTCTGAGATTAATCACACTAGCTTTTAAGATTCTTGAGTTTCAGGCCTACACTTAAAGGTATGTACTTGTCCTCATACAAAATATCACCAGGCATAATAAAAGCCAAATACTACATTTTTACTTTCCTTCGACAGGTATTTTTTGTAATTCTGAAAAATGTGTGTGTGTGTGTGTGTGTGTGTGTGTGTGTGTGTGTGTTTAAGTCTTTAAAAAATATACTTATTCATAGAGTGTAAATTAGTGTAAATTAAAGGTCATGAGTCTAACTGCCTTATTTTAGAGGAAAAGAAACCACACAGGTTCAATAGAGATGAAGTGATTTTACCCAGCAAACTTGTGATAGATACAGCTCTTGTTGCTGTTAGCTGTGGTCCAGTTAGTTGGCCCCCAACTCATGGCGACCCTGTATAGAATGAGATCTGACCCTTGTGGTCCACTGAGTTTTCACTGACTGATTTTTCAGAAAATTGCCAGGCATTTCTTCCAGATCTGGCTCTATATTTTAAACTAAAAGACCTAGTATAACAGAATTTTATTATTTTTATATCCAAAATTCATTTACCTTTCTGTTGGTGCACCAATTTTTCCCCTTCACCCCTTCCTCCAACAGACACATGCATACTCTCTCACTCTATGCCATTGCCATTCCAGTGGAGCAAGTGATACAAGCATAAACCAATCAGCACACTGCAGTCCTCTGACCACATAATTGGTTCAGAAATGGACACGTGACCCAATCAGAGCAAAGGAGACTGAGATTTTTTCTGCTGGTAATACTGAGACAAAGACTCTTATTCTTCCCACAGAGCTAAAGTACAAGGACTTAAAAACCAGATGTGCTATAGATATCATACAGTCACAAAAGGTCAACCTATGTAAGAATGAAACCAATACAAAGAGGAGAGGAAAAAAGAATATCTTTTCTTAATCCCTTTGTCAGCATATTCCTGAAGCTAGCTTAAGCTCTTGAGTTTTAGAAACATTGGGCCAATAAATTCCCTTTTCTCCTAATCAGTATCATTGGGTTTTTGCCACTATCAAAAGAGTCATATATACAACAGGTATTTCTAGTCTAAGTAATTAAATATGTCAGTTCAGTTAAAGCTGCAATATGTTACTTGTAAAATATTTAGGTGATTCTTTAAGACATACCTTGTGGCATAACTTTCCTTTTGTAAGTTCTTAAAAAAAGTAAGACAGGGGGTGTGGCCAAGATGGCAGAGTAGTTAGATGTTTCCTATATCCCTCTTACAACAAAGACCTGGAAAAAACAAGTGACTTGATTCTATATGAATATCTAGGAGCCCTGAACAAAGCAAAGCTGAGGAATCGGACTGAGTCGCGGGGCAGGGGAGAGGGAGACGGTTTGGAAGAAGTGAAGAGCACCAGAGCTGCGGCAGCAAAACTGCATCTCAGCAGCCATGCCGATCAGCAGAGAAGCAGGCAAACAGCTGTGCTGTGTGCGCGCTAGGGAAGCAGCTTTCACATCGAGAGAGACCCTGCAGCAGAGATTCTGCTTGCACACTCCGAACCAGTGAAAAGCAGCTCCCAAGTGGCTGAGATAAGTACATGCATGTGGCCTTTTGCAGGGATTAAAAAAAAAAAAAGCCCATTTGGGAAAAACCTCTCTCCCTTTTACCTCCTCCCTCTACACTCTGCACAAGGAGTCCACTGGGAGGGAAATAGATCCCAAAAGGCACCCTGACCAATTCTCCTGGCCTTGGAGAGGAAACAAATAAGCTACTGGCTCCCCTAAGCCGGGAACACAAGGGTCAGCACAGCTCCTTTGCTAGGCACAGGTATAAGGGGTCCGCAGACTCTGAGCGCCTTACACCCCTGTATAGACTTGTGCAGACCCATCTCAACAGCGTTATCCCTCACCACAGTACAACAGGGCAAACATTTGAAGTTTAACTTCAGTTGCTTCAGCTGTGAAGTGGCATGTTTGTGACCCTCAAAAAAGCCCTCCCCCTTAAGTAGGCACTTTTATCTATCTGCAACAGGGCCTTGAGGACTGGAGGTATCACCTAAAGCTCCTAGTAACCTGCTACAGGTGTCCAAGAAAAAGTGGTGTTCTCGAGTCTTTACAGCCAACAGGGTGGGGTGCTTATAGTCCGGCTGCAAAACTCACCTACCTACTCACCGTAGAGAATAGGGACACACTTTCCTTTCAGACTCTCAGGGGCAGCCATCAGCCCCCTGCCTGGCTCAGTATGTGATCCCCTACCACAGCCAGAGTCCAGTGCCTGCACCAATCACCCATGCCTCTCTAGGACTGGGGGTGAGAGCCTGCATTACACACTTGGTAACTGACTGCCTGGACATCCAAGCCGAACCCATACAGGAAAATTTAACAGACTCCTGTGTGCACATACTTAGTTACAGAACTAACTACCTGGTGACAGGAAGTTAGAGATTCAAAGTGTCAAAAATCAAACTAGTGCACATAAGCAGCCTGTTTGGGCATATCAAAACAGAACAAAACAAGAAGCTAGGTCTCACTAAACAAATAGAAAATAAACTTATAATAAATTATTGATGGCTCGGACACAACAGTCAATATCAAGTCACATAAAGAGGCAGTCCAATGACGGCCAATAAATTCTCTGGAGGAAGAGAACTTCTTGGAATTACCAGAGGCAGAATACAAAAGATTAATATACAGAACTCTTATAGAAATTGGAAAGGAAATTTGACAGAATGCAGTAACAGTCGGGGAACATACAGACAAAGTAGTAGCGGAACTTAAAAAAGTTATTCAAGAACATAATGCCAAATTTAATAGGCTGCAAGAATCCATAGAGACACAGCAATCAGAAATCCAGAAGATTAACAATAAAATTTCAGAATTAGACAACTCAATAGAAAGTCATAGGAACAGAATTCTGGCAGTAAAAGTTAGAATTAGTGACATTGAAGATAAAGCTCATGACACCAACTTATTTAAGGAAAAATCAGATAAAAGCATTTCAAAGAATGAAGAAACTCTGAGAGTTATGTGGGACTCTATCAAAAGAAATAACCTACAAGTGATTGGAGTACCAGAACAGGGGAGGATAACAGAAAATACAGAGAAAATTGTTGAAAAAGATTTGTTGACAGAAAATTTCCCTGATATCGTGAAAGATGAGAAGATATCTATCCAAGATGCTCATCGAACCCCACATAAGGTAGACCCCAAAAGAAAGTCACCAAGACACTTTATAATCAAACTTACAAAAACCAAAGATAAACAGAGAATTTTAAGAGCAGCTAGGGATAAAAGAAAAGTCATCTACAAAGGAGAGTCAGTTAGAATAAGCTCGGGCTACTCAGCAGAAACCATGCAGGGTAGAAGGCAATGCAATGACTTACATAAAGCCTTGAAGGAAAATAACTGTCAGCCAAGAATTATATATCCAGCAAAACTGTCTCTCAAATATGATGGCGAAATTAGGGCATTTCCAGATAAACAGAAGTTCAGGGAATTTGCAAAAACCAAACCAAAATTACAAGAAATACTAAAGGGAGTCCTACAGTTAGATAATCAATAACACCAGATAACAATGCAAGACTAGAACACAGGAGAGAGCAACCAGATATTGACTCAGACACTGATATTGAAAATACACCAAAGCTAAAGCACTGAAAATAGGGAAACAGATATGAATATGTAAAAAAGGACAACATTAAGAAAAAAAAAGAGGGACTTAAAAAATGGAGACATTGATTTTTCATATGGAGGGGAAGTTAAGGTGATATAAAGTAATAAAAGACTGGTATAAACTTAGAAAAATAGGGGTAAATATAAAGGTAACCACAAAGGAATATAACAATCCTGTATATCAAAATAAAAAAAGTAGAAAAACATAAAGACCCAGCAAACACAAAATCTACAACAAAGACAAAGATGAAAAAAAAAAAACCACATACAAACAACTCAGCACAGAAAATTGAGGACAAAGAAACTGTGAACAACACACAAAAAGAGATATCAGGATGACAGCACTAAACTCATACCTATCAATAATTACACTGAATGTAAACAGACTTAAATGAAGAGATGGAGAGTGGCAGATTGGATAAAAAAGCATGATCCATCTATATGCTGCCTACAAGAGACAAACCTTAGACCTAAAGACACAAATAGGCTAAAACTCAAAGGATGAAAAAAATATATCAAGCAAACAACACTCAAAAAAGAGCAGGAGTGGCAACATTAATCTCTGATAAAATACACTTTAAAGTAAAATCCACCACAAAGAATAAGGAAGGGCACTACATAATGATTAAAGGGTCAATACACCAGGAGGACATAACTATAATAAATATTTACACACTCAACAACAGGGTTCCAAAATACATAAACCAAAGTCTAACAGCTCTGAAGAGAGAGATAGACAGCTCCCCAATAGTAGCAGGAGACTTCAACACGCCACTTTCAGTGAAGGACAGAACATCCAGAAAGAAGCTCAACAAAGACATGGAAGAGCTAAATGCTATGATCAACCAACTTAATCTCAGGTTCGAACACTGCACCCAACAGCAGCCAAGTATACTTTCTTTTCCAACGCACATGCAACGTTCTCAGAAGAGACCACATATTGGGCCATAAAGCAAGCCTTAACAAAATCCAAAATATCAAAATATTACAAAGCATCTTTTCTGACCATGAAGCCATAAAAGTGGAAATCAACAACACAAAAAGCAAGGAAAAAAATTCAAACACATGGAAACTGGACAACACCTTGCTCAAAAACTACTGGGTTATAGAAGAAATTAAGGATGGAATAAAGAAATTTATAGAATCAAATGAGAATGAAAACACATCCTACCAGAATCTTTGGGACACAGCAAAAGCAGTGCTCAGAGGTCAGTTTATAGCAATAAATGCACACATCCAAAAAGAAGAAAGTCTCATAATCAAAGCATTAACTCTGCAACTGGAACAAATAGAAAGAGAGCAGCACAAGAAGCCCACAGGCACCAGAAGAAAGGAAATAATAAGAATTAGAGAAGAATTTAATGAAATAGAGACTATAAAAACAACTGAAAGAGTTAACAAGTCCAAAAGCTGGTTCTTTGAAAAGATCAACAAAATTGATAAACCATTGGCCAAACTGACAAAAGAAAAACTGGAGAGGAAGCAGATAACCTGTATAAGAAATGAGATGGGTGATATCACAACAGACCCAACTGATATTAAAAGAATCATAAGAGATTACTATGAAAAATTGTACTCTGACAAATTTGAAAACCTAGAGGAAATGGACAAATTTCTAGAAACCCACTACCTACCTAAATTAACACAAAGAGAGGTAGGACAACTAAATAAACCCATAACAAAAGAAGAGGTTGAAAAGGTTACTAAAAAACTACCAGCAAAAAAAAAACAGCCTTGGCCTGGATGGCTTCACTGGAGAATCCTACCACACTTTGAGAGAAGAGATAACACCACTTCTACTAAAGGTATTTCAGAGCATAGAAAAGGATGGAATACTCCCAAACTAATTCTATGAAGCCAGCATAACCCTGATACCAAAACCAGGTCAAGACACCACAAAAAAAGAAAATTACAAACCGTTATCTCTGATGAACATTGATGCAAAAATCCTCAACAAAATTTTAGCCAATAGAATTCAGCAACATATCAAAAAAATAATTCACCAGGACCAAGTGGGATTTATACCAGGTATGCAGGGATGGTTCGGCATTAGAAAAACAATCAATGTAATCCATCACATAAATAAAACAAAAGACAAGAACCACATGATCTTATCAATCTATGCAGAAAAGGCATTCGACAAAGTCCAAGATCCATTCATGATAAAAACTCTCAATAAAATAGGAACAGAAGGGAAATTCCTCAATATAATTAAGGGCATTTATATAAAACCAACAGCCAACATCATCCTAAATGGAGAGACTTTGAAAGCATTCCCCTTGAGAACAGGAACCGGACAAGGATGCCCTCTATCACCACTCTGATTCAACATTGTGCTGGAGGTCCTAGCCAGAGCAGTTAGGCTAGAAAAAGAAATAAAGCGCATCCATATAGGTAGGGAAGAAGTCAAAGTATCTCTATTTGCAGATGATATGATCTTACACACAGAAAACCCCAAAGAATCCACACAAAAACTACTGGAACTAATAGAAGATTTCAGCAAAGTTTCAGGATACAAGATAAACATACAAAAATCAATTGGATTCCTTTACACCAACAAAGAGAACCCTGAAGAGGAAATCACCAAATCAATACCATTTACAATAGCCCCCAAGAAGATAAAATACTTAGAAATAAATCTAACCAGAGATGTAAAAGATCTTTACAGAGAAAACTACAAGACACTACTGCAAGAAACTAAGAGAGACCTGCATAAGTGGAAAAACATACCTTGCTCATGGATAGGAAGACTCAACATTATGAAAATATCAATTCTACCCAAAGAAATCTACAGATACAATGCAATCCTGATCCAAATTCCATCAGCATTTTTTAATGAGATGGAGAAACAAATAAGCAACTTCATATGGAAAGGAAAGAGGCCCCAAATAAACAAAGCTTTACTCAAGAAGAAGAACAAAGTGGGAGGCCAAACACTACCTGATTTTAGGACCTATTATACTGCCACGGTAGTCAAGACAGCCTGGTACTGGTACAACAACAGATTCATAGACCAATGGAACAGAGTTGAGAACCCAGATATAATCCCATCTACCTATGAGCAGCTAATATTTGACAAAGGCCCAAAGTCCGTTAACTGGGGAAAAGACAGTCTCTTTAACAAATGGTGCTGGCATAACTGGATATCTATAGGTAAGAAACCAAAACAAGACCCGTATCTCACACCATGTACAAAACCTAACTCGAAATGGATCAAAGACTTAAATATAAAATCAAAAATGATAAAGATCATGGAAGAAAAAATAGGGACAAGAGCCTTAATACATGGCATAAACACAATAATAACCATCAGTAACAATGCACAAGCACCAGAAAAGAGACTAGATAAATGGGAGCTCCTAAAAATCAAACACTTATGCTCATTAAAAGACTTCACCAAAAGAGTAAAAAAGACAGCCTACAGACTGGGAAAAAATTTTTGGCTATGACAAATCCAATCAACATTTAATCTCTAAAATCTACAAGATACTGCAGAACCTCAACAACAAAAGACAAATAACCCAATTAAAAAATGGGCAAAGGATATGAACAGGCACTTCACCAAAGAAGATATTCAGGTGGCTAATAGACACATGAAGAAATGTGCACGATCATCAGCCATTAGAGAAATGCAGATCAAAACTACAGTGAGATATCATCTCACCCCAACAAGGCTAGCGTTAGCCCAAAAAACACAAAATAAATTCTGTAGAGGTTGTGGAGAGACTGGAACGCTTATACACTGTGGGTGGGAATGTAAAATGGTACAACCACTTTGGAAATTGATTTGGTGCTTCCTTAAAAAGCTAGAAGTAGAAGTACCATAGGATCCAGCTATTCTGCTCCTTGGAATATATCCTAGAGAAACATGAGTCATCACATGAATAGTTATATGCACACCCACGTTCATCTCAGCACTGTTCACAATAGCAAAAAGATGGAAGCAACCTAGGTGCCCATCAACAGATGAAAGGGTAAACAAACTATGGTATATCCACACAATGGAATACTACGCAATGATAAAGGACAAGAATGAAGTCGTGAAACATCTTATAACATGGAGGAAGCTGGAACTCATTATGCTGAGTGAATTTGGTCAGTCACAGAAGGACAAATACTGTATAAGACCACTATTATAAGAACTCAAGAAAAGGTTTAAACACAGAAGAAAACACTGTTTGATGGTTACAGGGGTGGAGAGGGAGGTTGAGGGTTATTTACTAACCAGATAGTAGATAAGAATCATCTTAGGTGAAGGGAAGGACAGCACACACTACAGGGGAAGTCAGCACAACTGGGCTAAACCAATGCTAAGAAGTTTCCCCAACACAATCAAATACTTTGAGAGAGAGAGTAGCAGGGATGGGGCATCTGGGGACCATGCTTTCAGGGGACTTCTATGTCAATTGGCATAGCAAAGCTTATTAAGAAAATATTCTGTATCCTACTTTGGTGAGTAGCGTTTGGGGTCTTAAAAGCTTGCAAGCAGCCGTCTAAGATGCATCAATTGGTCCCAACCACTTGGAGTAAAGTAGAACGAAGAACACCAAAGACACAAGGAAAGTATTATCCCAAGAGACAGAATGGGCCACATAAACCAGAGACTTTATCAGCCTGAGACCAGAAGAACTCAATGGTGCCCAGCTACCACCAATGAACGTCTTGACAGGGAACACAACAGAGGGTCCCTGATGGAGCAGTAGAACGATGGGATGCAGAACTCAAATTCTAGTAAGAAGACCAGACTTAATGGTCTGACTGAGACTGGAAGCGCCCCAGAAAGCATGGTCCCTGGACTCTCTATCACCCCAGAACTAAAACAATATCCGAGGCCAGCTCTTCGGACAGGGATTGGACTGGACTGTGGGACATAAAGTGATACTCGTGAAGAATGTGCCTCTTAGTCAAGTAGATACAAGAGTCCAAAGGGGCAGCTTCTGTCCAGAGGTGAGATAGGAAGGCAGAAAGAGTTAGGAGCTGGTTGAATGTTCATGGGGAATCAGAGGCGGAGGGAAGGAGTGTGCTGCCGCAGAATGGGATGAGCGGTTGGGGTCTCATAACAATGTATGTAAAAAAAAAAAAAAAAAAAAAATTTTGTGTGGGAGACTAACTTGAAATGTAAACTTTGTTTAATTACAACAATTAAAAATATATATAAATAAAAAAAAGTAAGACATACTTTTTCATTTTGGGGGCCAGGTCATCACTATTTTATACATATATACATATTTATGCATATATATATAATTAAAGCCATAATGTAATAATTCATTCCTTTGAGTCTTAGAGAACTAATTTACTATATTTAAAGGTAGTATGTTTTACTATTTCAGGATCAGTTTAATATTTGTCATAACTGCTCTTTCAACTAAAGAGAATTATAAATAAAGTGGCATTGTTATTTGTAAATTTTTAGTTCATCCACAAGAAATCATACAGCTAATCTAATTCCTCAAAAATGATCCAGTGCCTAGCACAATGCCCAGCTCATAGAAGATGCTCAATAAATACCTGAAGAACTAAACAATTCATTCCTCAAAGTTTTTTACAATGCTCATGAACTTATCCCAGCAATCATTTTTAAATGGGAGAGAACGCAGGTTCACTTCTCCTTGTTGTTAGATGTCATCGAGTCTTTTTTTGACTCATAGCAACCCAATGTGACAGAGCAGAACTGCCTGATAGGGTTTTCTAAGCTTTAATCTTTACGGAGCATATTGCCAGCTCTTTTTTTCCATGGAGCAGCTGAGTGGGTTCAAACCACCAGCCTTTCAGTTACTCTCTACAGGTCCGTAATTGCTAAACATACAAACGCAGTCAAATACACACACAGACACATGCACCAAGACACGATTGCATTAAACATAAATGTCAAGCAGTGTTAGGAACAATAACACAAATCTCCATGGAATGAAGCACAGCTGTGCATATGATCTATAAACATCTTTCTATTCTACTGGTCACTGGGCAGGAACCTATACCTACCCTTCTCTGAAGATGCCCATAGTCGAAGGCACCAGCTTGCTGCACACTCCACATGGGTCTCCATCACATGGGTCTTACAAGCTCTTGCTGCAGAGTGACTCCATGATTCCCATAGGCAATATCTTTGGGTAAGATATATAAGCTTCTTGGTTTGTTAAGTTTCTTCATCCATAAATTGGAGGGTTATTCTCCCTCTCCTGACCTCAAATCAACCATCAAAACTCCCCAGTTTAGAATATCAGTTTCCATTTTCTCTTCTCTAAATTCTTACCAAACCTGAAAACCCACTGCTGTTGAGTCAATTCCAACTCACAGCATCTCTATATGACAAAGTAGATCCGCCCCATAGGGTTTCCAAGGCTGTAATTTTTACAAAAGCATACTGCCACATCTTTCTCCTACAAAGCACCTGGTGGATTTGAACCACCTACCTTTTGGTTAGTAGCTGAGCACTTTAACCACTGCACCACCAAACTCCTTAAATTCTAACCAGACCTGATTATTCCTCTATCTATTTTTGATAAAATCTTCACTAACAGAATGACACCGCATCTACTCTTTTACTCAAAAATATGTATTGAAGACTTTTCATGGTCTAAGCACTGTAATACGCCAGGAATATGAAATCAAATAAGATAGACAAATCAACCAATGGTTAAAGTTCAGTGTGATAAAAGCTTTGATAAAGACAACAAAGAGTGACACAGGAGCACAGGAGAGACACGCCTAAATTAGACCAGGTAAAGTTTATTTAACAGAGGCAATGGAAAGGGTGGGGGAAGGGCATTCCAGAAAGAAGAAATAACACTAAAAAAAAGGCACAAGGCATCAACCAGTTTGACTGGTTGAGGAAACCATAAATGGTTCTGAATGGCTGATGAGAAGGGTTCATGAGGAAGAACAGTAGGAGATGGAACAACTGAGTGGATAGGAGCCTTGTAAGAGCCGATCTCCATTTCTAAGTTTCCTTTCTTTCCAGCCACAGGCTATCAACTCATTTCACACTTGCATATTTACCTGTCCTTATATGATAAAGATAGTGATGGTAGTGACAATGTTCATGTGCCTACTTTGTACGATCATCTACATTACCTATGTTTTATTTAATTTTCACATCAAGCCTGAAGTAGACTTGTTGAGTGCTCACATTTTGCAAATCTGTGACCACAATTTAATAAACTTATCTTCATTCTTTATCTTAGCTTTGTGAGGGATCCCAACAGCCTTCCCATGGGATCCTAAGTCCTAGGACAACTTCTTAGACTCAGCCTGTCTCTCCTTGAACTCCTGTCCTTCCTTAAGCAGACACTCAGTCTTCTTTCACTGTCTTTTTTAGAGCCAACATTCTTAATTCTCTCCTCGCAGGTTCTTTCTCAAGACAGCTAAGTGGAAGATAAATCACCCAGAGACTCCATCTGCTTTTATATTTGTCATGACTCAGTAATAGAGAATGGAATCCACTCTAGCTGGTTGAAACAAGAGAAAATTTACTATGGCGCATGAAAAAGTTTAAAGAATTGTTAGAAAAGCTAAAGAAACAGACTCTAGGCTGAGCACTTAGAAATGACAATATGAAGAAGAATGTGTCATCAGGATTGGAGGAAGATTCATTAACTACCTGAAATATGCAAATGAAATAATCTTACTTGCTGAAAGTGAAGAGGACTTGAAACTTTTACTGATGAACATCAAAGACTACAGCCTTCAATACTGATCGCCCCTTAACATAAACAAAACAAAAATCCTCACAAGTGTGAACCAATAAACAGCATCATGATAAATGGAGAAAAGATTGACGTTGCCAAGGACTTCATTTTACTTGGATCCACAATCAATGCTCATGGAAGCAGCAGTCAATAAATTAAATGATGTATTGCATTGGGCAAATCTGCTGCAAAAGACCTCTTTAAAGTGTAAAAAGCAAAGACATCACTTTGAGGACTGAGGTGCACCTGATCTAAGCCATGGTATTTTCGATTGCCTCATATGCATGTGAAAGCTGAACACCTAACAACAGTAGCCTTTTTATCCTCCTGCTCTCCTGTATTATAATTCCTTCTCTTCTCTTCTCTCTTCAAACTTTTATACAGTCTTCTCCATCTCATTCACAGTTGAAATCTTGCCCCTTATTTCACTGAAAAATTTAACACAAGCAGTAAAGACTACCACCAACCATCACATCTTTATACCTACCAAAGTTTATGCCCATGCATTATATTTCCTTTTTTCTTGTTATAGGTGAACTCTCCATGCACCTAGCTAAGGTCATCCCCTCCCCTTGTGTACTAGATCCCATCCCCTCTTGCCTACTCCAGGCTATTTCTCCATCAATGGGGTCCTCTCTCTCCACAACCTATTTTCCCTCTCTATGGAATCATTTCTATTAACGTACAAGCATGCTATTATAAATAAAAGTTCTCTTAACTGCACTGCCTCTTCCAGCCTACAGCCCATTATCCCGCTTTTCTTTGAAGCAAAATACTTTGAAAGAGTTATCTATACCTGCTGTCTCTAGCTCCTCTCTTCCATTTCTCTTTAAACCACTGACGGTGCACTTGTCCCCATCATTTTGTTGCTGGGTGGAAACCTCAGCTACTGCTCACTGCAACTCGTCCCAGCCACTAAAAGACTGAGCTGGGAGAGTAGAAAGCCCCCTTTATTTCACTGCTCAAGGAAAGGAACACTTGAGGCTGCTGCTGCCAGAACTGCTCAGCGAGGGCAGGCGGGAAGGTTACTTTTATAGGGTTTACAAGCAGGAAGTTTATACAGGTTACATCAGCAACATTCTTAATCATACTATGCAGGCGCGATGGGGTTTACATACAACTTCACGTATCGCACGATCAGAAAAGGGCAGTTAAACTCCACCCAGAGGCAAGGAAGTTACTGTGTATGAGGTATTTAATGAGCTAAAAGGTTATCCAGAATGTCAACATGGTCCCTAAACCAGTTTCTGTCGATTTCCTCTAGTTTGGGGCAGCAGTTAAGGACAGGGGAACCAAGATTTTCATGTAAAGCTATGGGGCATGCCAAGCAAAGGAACCAGGATTTTAATGTAAAGTTATGGGGCATGCCAAGCAAGCTGCTTGAGGCAGTGAAATTTTCCATAGCCTGGGGACCTCTGTCTTAATTTCACCAAATTTGTTCAAAGTCACTAATGTCCTCCACATCTTTGAATCCAATGGTCAATTATCAGATCTCATCTTATCTGGCCTGTCAGCAGCATTTAATGCCACTTAATATTCCATTCTCCTTGATGCAGTTACTTCACCTGGCTTCTAGCCTACCACAATTTTCTGACAGTATTTTACGTCATTTTGGCTAGTCAGTCCCAGTCTCCTTTGCTTATCCTCGTTATTTCCCTGACCTCTTAACTTTAGAGAACCTCTGTGCTCAGTCATTGGATTCTTTTCTTCATCTTTACATTCACACCTTTAGCAACCTTATATAGACTCATAACTTTCAATTATCACCTGCATGCTTATGACTTCTACCCTAAAATCCAAAATCAAATATCCAACAGCTCCTAAACAACTCCATGTGGTTATCTAATAAATATTTCAAACTTAACATTCGAAAAATCAAACTGTAGTTGTTTTCATTAAAACTTGTCCTACCCCACAGTCTTTCCCATCTCAGTAAATGGCAATTATACCTTTCAGTTATTCAAATAAAAAATCTTGAAGTCATCCTTGACTCCTCTGATCTAGTTATCTAAAGCTGAAAAACAAACCACCCTAAAACTTAATGGTGTAAAGCATTTATTTTGCTCATGAATCTGCATTCTGGGTGGGGCTCAGCAGACACAGCTTGTGTCTGTTCTTCTTAGCATCAGTTAAAGCGATCATCTGCTAACCGAAAAGTCAGCAGTTCAAAACCACCAGTGGCTCCTTGGGAGAAAGATGTGGCCGTCAGCTTCTATAGAGATTTACAGCCTAGAAAACCCTATGGTGTCACTATGAATCGGAATCGACTTGATGGCAGTGGGTGGGTGGGGTAGCTGAGCGCCCACTCGCTTGGTGAACTCCAAAAGCCACATGTTGCAAGAAAGAAAAAGAGAAAGAGTGAAAGGGGAGAGAACAATGTGGAAGTTATATTACCTTTTCTAACCTAATCTTGGAAGTCATGTTTGAACTCTTTATTCTTCTGTCTGGAACATCCTTTCCCCAGATAACCACAGGGTTCACTCTCTCCCTTCCTTCTGATCTTTACTTTAACGTTGTCTTCTTAAGGAAGCCGTTCCTGACCACCGTATTTAAAGTTGTAACCTCCACTTTCAACAC
Organism: Dugong dugon; assembly: GCA_030035585.1. Taxonomy (NCBI): domain Eukaryota; kingdom Metazoa; phylum Chordata; class Mammalia; order Sirenia; family Dugongidae; genus Dugong; species Dugong dugon. The sequence continues at coordinate 53,704,111 of CM057465.1, forward strand.
TTTCTGTTCTTCTTTCCTGTTTGTTTTCCCCATAGCACTTATTGGCATCTAACAGTCTATGTATGTATTTTATTTACTTCCTTCATTGTCTGTCTACCCACTAGAATGTAAGTTCCATGAAGGAGCCAATCATTGCTTTTTTCACTGCTGTATCCTCAGTGTTTAGAATCCCATTGCTGTCAAGAAAATTCCAACTCAGAGCAACCCTATAGGACAGAGCAGAACTTCCCCATAGGGTTTCCAAGGCTGTAACTTTTTGGAATCAGACAGTCACATCTTTCTCCCATGGATCAGCTGGTGAGTTAGAATGCGCCAACCTTTCGGTTAGCAGTGGAGTGTTTAACCACTGCTATACCAGGGCACCTTAGTATCTGGAATAGTCCCTAGCATATAGTAAACACTAAATAAAAATGAATTAAGTAAATGAATAAATTCACCATATCTATCACACAGTAAATAAGTGATTTTTATTTAAAGCATTTTGCTGGTAATCAGTATGAGGACAGGGAATGACCACAATGGAAGAGGCTACACAGGCCTGGTTCACTATTATTTACTCCCCATTGCTAACCGCCACGTTGTCTCATGATCTTCTCTGGTTTCTACAAAAGGTTTAAGAGTAACAGATGTTCCTCCTTGGAGGGTAGAAAACTAGTGATAATGACCTAAGGATGAAAACCAAACAAAGCACCCATCTTGTGACAAGAAAAACCAGGATGTCACCAGATAATCCTCAAGGATGTCACCAGATAACCCCCAAGAATACCGGTAGAAGATGAACTCAAATGAGACCACCTCAAGGGGAAACTAGCACAAATTTCTAACACCCATAATCCTGTCCCTGTAAAAGCCTTCAGCTGATCTCCAGTGGGGGAGATGGGTTTTTTGGAGGAAACTATTCCCCTCTGTCTCCTATGTATCCATATATCATAAACCTCTTGCTGCTCACCTCACCCCGTCTCAGAATTGGCTATTGCGACAGGCAGCTCCAATCTGCGTTGTTGCGGTAACAACAATAGCAAACATGGACAAGTTACAAAAGTCCTAGAACCCGATAATGATCTTATTGTCTTTCTTCCTGATTTATAGATCCTGACTTCCCGCTGAGAGGGTTACCTGGAATCCCAATGCCCGCAGCTTTTTCTTCTCCAGCATTGAAGTTTGACTTCTCCCTCCTTTCGACCTCACCTTTAGGCGGAAGCACACCCCTATCTTCAGGAAGTCCTTTCTTTATCAAAGAAATAATTAAGAAACACAATAGGTGCTTTATTGTCAAATTGAGTTATCTGCATCTCTGGCTACCCACAAAGATTAGGGAAGCACCTTTTCTGCCTCTCATGAGAATAATCTCTCTTCGGAGTTTTCTCACAATTCTTCAAGAGTAAGAAATATAAATGAATGTATTTTCTGTTATTAAGGCCTGCCCCCAGCACCTTTCCAATGGCTAAGACAAGAAAATACCCAGAATGCAGCCCTGCAATATTCCATTTATATCAACCTCCTCCACAGCTCCAGGACGCAATATAACCACAGCTTTTCCTATCCCTTCCCATGTTCCTTCCTGTAACTTCAAATTAATGCATAGGCCCCAGGAAATTTTGCAAAGCCTCTGTGGCAGTACAAATCTAATTGTGCTATATCATTTTTGAACATTGTTTTTGAAATATAGCGTCTATTAGTCCAAATGAAATGTTTGGCAAAACCAGTCTGAAGGACAACTCATTTTGTTGGAAGTAGAATTAAGAGCAATAAACCTGCAGCCCGAGTAAAACTCACACATTGTTTTTCCTTTGTTCAAACAGATTTTAATAGACAAAGGCTAAATTTTTCCATGAAGGTTTATGCTCCCAGCTAGGGTACAGTTGACAAAGATAAACACTGATTAGTTAATCATTATTTCTTGCCATTTCCTGATTATTATGATCTACTAGAATTTATTGGAAACTCTGGTGCCACAGTGGTTAAGAGCTACTGCTGCTACAGCAGTTTGAATCCACCAGGCGCTCCTTGGAAACTCTATGGGGCAGTTCTACTCTGTCCTATAGGGTCGCTATGAGTCGAAATTGACTTGACGGCAACAGGTTTGGTTTTTTTTGTTGTTGTTGTTTTAGAATTTATTAACAAGATTATCAAGTTAGGTGTACAAAAGAAAACCAAATAAGAACGTAAAATGGTGATGTTTTAACCCACCAACACTAGGGCACGGACTTCTAAGAAGTTGCCATTGAGCTGACTCCAACTGATGGCAACACCATGTCTGCTCTATACAGGGTTTCAGTGGCTCATTTTTTGGAAGTAGATCACCAAGCCTTTCTTCCAAGGTGCCTCTGGGTTGACTCAAACATCAGTCTCTTGGTTAGCAGACAAGCGCATTAACTGCACCACCCAAGGACTTCAGCCTTCTACTAGTGGCTGCAGATTCCCACTTAATCTATCACACATGCAGTCCCAGTCTCCCTGATTAACACCCTCAAACATTTGTGAATTGACTGACTAAGATTAAGGTATAATCCAAGAACACTGATTCCGAGGGGCTTCTGACCCAAACACTGATTTTTTTAGAAGCATGATATCACTCTGAATGTTTCAGATTTGACTAACATATCAAATTTAGCAATCTTTGTTAGTCACCCCTATGAACAAAGCTTTGTGTTAGTGCTCACCCTTAAGCACAAACCTGACCATTCTCATGCCTTTCTTGTGTGGGTGGGAGTAGGGAGAGTGACAAGACATGTAACTATTTTCCAGATACCACCACCTATGGAGAAGAGGCAAGTGAGTTAGGGTTGGAGGAAAGAGAGAGATGGATTCAAAATGGGTGGGGGAGGGTCTAAGACAGTTTCTGAGAGAAGCTGGGATAAGGAGGATGGCCAAGCCTTTTATAGACATTGATTGATTCATGCCTTACTTATTTAGTGTGTTCTCCTATGCTAGGTACAGGGGATACAATGGAGAACAAAACAGATCTCTTCACTCCCAGAGCTTAAAATGGGTGTCTTAGTCATCTAGTGCTGTTATAACAGAGATACCACAAGTGGATGGTTTTAACGAAGAGAAGTTTATTTCCCCGCAGTCAAAGTAGGCTGAAAGTCCAAATTCAGGGCGTCAGCTCCAGGGGGAGCATTTTTCTCTCTCTCAGCCTTCTTCTCTTCTGTGTTCCCCTGGACTAGGAGCTTCTCTGCGCAGGGACCCTGGTCCAAAGGACGTGCTCTGCTCCTGGCACTGCTTTCTTGATGGTATAAGGTCCCCCTGTCTCACTGCTCACTTCTGTCTTTTATATCTCAAGACTTTGCCTCAGGATACAATCCAATCCTGTAGACTGAGTCCTGCCTCACTAACACAACTGCCGCCCATCCTCCCTCCTCCCTCATTAACATCATAGAGGCAGGATTTACAACATACAGGAAAACTATGCAATACCAGGAATCATGGCCAGGCCAAATTGATACACACATTTTTTGGGGGACATATTTCAATCTATGACAGTGGGGGAGGCAGTTCTTAAACAATCTCACAAATATGTATGTAATTATGAACTGTGCACCTTTCGGTACCAGGCTATGATGGTGTTTATACTGACCTAGTATAAGGTGGGAAAGGGGAGTGACAGCTCATGGAAGACTTTCTTGAGTAAGTGATTTTGGAGTGAGAGCTGGAGAATGAGTGACAATTACCCCACCAAGAATACCTTGGAAACAAGCTGGGGGGCAGAGGACGGCACTGCTGGCAGTGCCTCTGTGGTGGGAGCCATCACAGAGTTCAAGCAACAGAAAGGAGGCCTGTGTGGCTGGAGCACAGGGAGTCAGAGACTGACGGAGCAAAAATCAGCACCAAGGAGATTGTGGGGTATGTCCAGGAAATGAGAGTACACTACCCTAGCACCATACAGATTGAACTGGAAATAATGGGGGCCCTTCACATTCTGGAAGACTATGCAAAGCAGGCTGGGGAATGTGAACTACATTCTCTAGGCAACAAGAAATTATTATAGGCATATAGTGACAGGGTGAGCTCTTTTTACGAAAGGTTATTCTAGAAGCAATGTGTAAATTGATTTTAGGGGGTGGGACAGTGGGGAGAGCCCTTGAAGAAAGAGATAATAATTAGGAAGAAATTGTAATAGCCAAGTGAGAGAGAGTGAGATCCTGAACTAGGGCTTGTTGTTGTTACCACCCTTGAGTCAATTCCAACTCATAAAGACTTCATGTGTTGTGGAGTAGAACTACTCCATAGGGTTTTCTTGGCTGTAACCTTTATGGAAGGAGGTTGCCAGGGCTTTGTTCTATAGAATTGCTGGGTGGCTTTGAAAAGCCAACAACCAATCATGAACTGCTTGCTGTGGGAACCAAAGAATGGAATTGGTATAGAGACACTCCAGAGTAGAATCAACAAATTTGGTGGCTAATTGGATGTAAATGTGAAGGAGAGAGACAGTAAGAAAGAGAGAAATACCATAGATGACTTAAAAGGTTTGAGTTTGAACCTTACATTAGGATGGGAAAAGGGTGCCAGTATGAGAGTTTGTGAATAAGAAGAGTCAGAGGCTTTGGATATGTCATATCTGTTTCAGATATGCTATAATGGCATCTGAGACAGAAACACAGCTAATCCTGATTAAAGTGACATTCTTCAAAATTTGTTTTTGGAAACAAAGGTACATATGTGCCAGGCACTATTTTATACACTTAAGATAGAATAAAAATTAGACCAAATTTCTGCTTTCGGGGAATATGACTTGCACACAAAAGGTAGCTTGCAAAGAACCATAGGAACCCTAAGGTTACACAGTTAATCCAAAAATAAACCATAAACAAGTGATATATAGGCTAGGCTACAGTTCAAGGAGTTGGCCATTATCTGATATCAAATTCACAAAGTACAGCTTTGTAAAGTTTAAGGCTGTCCTCTTAGGAGACACATTAGAATGCAAATTCACATCACCAACTATAATCATCAAAGGAGGAAGTAGAATTTAAAGGTTTCTTGTGAATTTCATCCTAGAATTTAGAGGACACAGCAAAGGACAGGTTAAATAATAGATTCTTATTCTTTGGTAAAGAGAAAGAAGATATAGGGAAGTCCCACTAGCAAGGATACTTAAACATCTCGGTCCTTCATCAGCACTCAGAAGGCATACTGAATCTCAGGAAAAAGGATAAACCTTCTTGGCCATCTGCACTTCCAAATAAATGCCAAAAATATCTCATACTAGAGCAGCAAGAGTGCCAGGACTCTCAAGCCTAATCATTTTTGAAAATGAACAAATGATAGATAAAATACAATATATCCACTAAAATTATTTTCAAAACAAATGAACAAGAAAATATCATTAAGGGCTAGACATAAGAATGGGATCTGAAACCAAAAATAAAATAAATAAATTTGATTAATTCCAAACCTAAAACCAAACATGGAGATATATATATATTGTTGTTAGTTGCAGTGGAGTCAGTTCTGACTCATGGAGACCCATACGTTGTGGATTACAACTGCTCCACAGGGTTTTCAAGGCTGTGACCTTTCAGAAGATCATCAGGACTGTCTTCCAAGGTGCCTCTAAGTGGATTCGAATCACCAACGTTTCAGCTAGTAGTCAATCACTTTACCTTTTGCGCCTCCCAAGGTGTTTAAAAAAAAAGAAGGTTAAAACCGAAATGTTTGTACCACGCAATTTGTCAAAAAACCTGCTGTATCTAACTACCAAAAAAAAAAAAAAAAACACCAAACCCGTTGCCATCGAGTGGATTCCAACTCAGCAACCCTGTAGGACAGAGTAGAACTGCCCCATAGAGTTTCCAAGGAGTGCCTGGTGGATTCGAACTGCAGACCTTCTGGTTAACAGCCATAGCCTTAACCATTATGCCACCAGGGTTTCCACTCTAGGTGATTCTGAAGTTCCCTTGGAAGAGTAAATGTAAATTTTAATGAAGGGGTCTAGATATGAACACTATTTAAAACCTACAATAATTAAAAAACAGTGCAGGTTAGACAAGCAGAACAATGAAATCAAATGGAATCCAGACATAGACCTAAGTAGGGAAATACACTGAATAAAGTTTCATTTTAAACCAGTTACAAAAGGATTGATTAGTGCTTACATAAATGGTGTCAGAATAATGAGCAACCCACTTAGAAAAACTGAGATGATCTCCTCAGGAAAGGAACATTTTGACTCCATTGATTTGACCCCAAGAGCTTTTTTTGCTCTTTGTTTATCAATACATTTTTTTTTAACCATAATTTTAAAAGCACTGATGACCTTTCCTTGAGAGTGTATTTTCAGAGATTAAACCAATTTAATTTTTCTTTGATCAGTTTCTATATAGTATAATTAAAACATTGTTTCCATTTCCATTTTTAATCTTATCAAAATTATTTTCACTGAGACCAAGATTTTTCATGTAACTCACATCACAGTTGGTAGCAAAGATTTTGTTCTTATCAAATCTTATCAGTTAAAGCTTTTGCCACTTAGTTTTCTTCTATGTCCATTGTTTTTTATCAACCTATATTTTTCCTAAGTCAAATACTGCAGTTATGAATTTGTGGAAATTTTTTTTCTGGTGACAACTAGTTACTAACTAATTTTATTGGGTGTACTTTTAACTGTCACCTTTAATTTTTGTTACCGTCAATGATATCTATTTCAAATGTGAATAAAAGACTTACAGACAAAAGTGAAAGCAATGACTCTCATGAAATTCCAGTACTACCCAATTATCCCACCATGTGTCTGTCAGTTTGTCATACTGTGGTGGCTTGTGTGTTGCTGTGATACTGGAAGGTTTGCCACTGGTATTTCAAATACCAGCAGGGTCACCTTGGTGGACAGGTTTCAGCTGAGCTTCTAGAATATGACAGACTAGGAAGAAGGACCTGGTAGTCTTCGTCTGAAAAAATTGGCTGACAAAAACCTTATGAAAATCAGCAGAACATTGTCTGATATAGTGTCGGAAGATGAGCCCCTCAGGTTGGAAGGCACTAAAAATAAGACTGGAGAAGAGCTACCTCCTCAAAGTACAGTTGACCTTAAAGACATGGATGGGGTCAAGCTTTCGGGACATTCATTTGCTGATGTGGCATGACTCAAAATGAGAAGAAACAGCTGCACACATCCATTAATAATCAGAATGAGGAATGTACAAAGTATGAATCTATGAAGTATGAAGTATGAATTGGAAGTTGTCAAAAATGAAATGGAATGCATAAACTTCCATATCCTAGGCATTAGTGAGCTGAAATGGACTGGTATTGGCCATTTTGAATCAGACTATCATACGGTCTTCTATGCTGGGAATGACAAATTAAAAAGGAATGGCTTCAAATTCATTGTCAAAAAGAACATTTTGAGATCTATCCTGAAATACAATGCTGTCAGTGAAAGGATAATATCCATATGCCTACAAGGAAGACCAGTTAATATGACTGTCTTAGGCTGGGTTCTCTAGAGAAGCAAAACCAGTAAAGTGTATAAATATATATAGAGAGATTTATATCAACAAAACAGCTCATGCGATTGTAGAGGCTGGAATATCCCAAGTCTGTGGATCAGGGTAGAGGCTTCTCCCTAATTCACGCAGCTGCAGAGGCTGGAGAACCCAAGATCAGCAGGTCGGAGAGCAGGGCTCCTACTCAAAGACTGTGAAGGTCAATGAATCCCAAAATTGGCAGGAAGACCGCAAGTTTTCTCCTGATTCACGTAGCTGCAGGGGCTGGCAAACTCAAGATCAGCAGGTCAGGAAGGAAGACTCTTGCTCACAGGCTGTGAAGATCAATGAATCCCAAGATCAGCACATAAATTGCTAGATTAAGTCCTAAGAACCAGAGGTCAGATGACAAGTGGCAGCTGCAGGACGAACAAGCCAAAAGCCTTGGCAAGGCAAGCAGGAAGGAAGTAGGCTGCGGAGGGTGGAGAGATGAAGACTGAGGGGGCGGTGAGCCACCACAGACACTGCCCCCGCCAGTACTACTCAGCAGATTCCATCATGGGGGTGATCACATATCGAATTTCAACAGGGAAGTGATCACAACATTATACAACTGCCAAAACACTGAAATCATGGCCCAGCCAAGTTGACACACAATCTTAACCATCACAGTGACTGTTGTTCAAATTTATGCACCAAACACTAAGGCCAAAGATGAAAAAATTGATGATTTTTACCAACTTCTACAGTCTGAAATTGATCAAACATGCAATCAGGATGTATTGACAATTACTGGCAATTGGAATATGAAAGCTAGAAACAAAGAAGGAGAATTGGTCATTGGAAAATGGCCTTGGTGATAGAAAGTGTGCTGGAAATTGCATGATAGAATTTTACAAGACCGACGACTTCTTCATTGCAAATACCTTTTTTCAACAACGTAAACAGCAACCATACACATGGACATCGCCAGATGGAATACAAAGGAATCAAATCTACTACATCTGTGGAGAGAGACAATGGCAAAGCTCAATATCAACAGTCAGAACAAGGCCAGGGGCCGACTGAGGAACAGATCTTCAATTGCTCATATGCAAGTTCAAGTTGAAGGTGAAGAAAATTACAAGTCCACAGAGAGCCAAAGTACAACCTTGAGTATATCTCACCTGAATTTAGAGACCATCTCAAGAATAGATTTGATGTGTTGAACACTAATGACCAAAGACTAGACGAGTTGTGGAATGACATGAAGGACATTATACTTGACGAAAGCAAGAGGTCATTAAAAAGACAGGAAAGAAAGAAAAGAACAAAACGGATGTCAGAAGAGACTCTGAAACCTGCTCTTGAATGTCAAGTAGCTAAAGCGAACGGAAGAAATGATGAAGTAAAAGAGCTGAACAGAAAATTTCAAACGGTGGCCCGAGAAGACAAAGTAAAGTCTTATAATAACATGCGCAAACACCTGGAGTTAGAAAACAAAAGGGAACAACACACTTGACATTTCTCAAGCTGAAAGTACTGAAGAAAAAATTCAAGCCTCAAGTTGCAAGACTGAAGGATTCTACAGGGAAAATACTAAATAATGCAGGAAGCATCAAAAGAAGATGGAAGGAAAACACAGAGTCACTGTACCAAAATGAATCGGTTGATGTTCCAACATTTCAGGAGGTAGCATATGATAAAGAACTGATGGTACTGAAGAAAGAGATGCAAGCTGCACCGAAGGCATTGCGAAAAAACAAGGCTCCAGGAATAGTCAGAATACCAACTGAGATGTTTCAACAAATGGATGTAGGGCAGGATGTGCTCACTTGTCTATGAAAAGAAAATTGTAAGACAACTACCTGGCCAACCATCAGAAAGAGATTTATATTTGTGCCCATTTCAAAGAAAAGTGATCCAATACAATGTGGAAATTATCAAACAATATCATTAATCTCACACGCAAGTAAAATTTTGGTGAAGATATTTCAAAAGCAGTTGCAGCAGTACATTGAAAGGGAACTACCAGAAATTCAAGCCAGATGTCAGATGGACCCTGGCTGAAAGCAGAGAATACTAGAAAGATGTTTACCTGTGTTTTATTGATTATGTAAAGGCATTCAACTGCGTGGATCATAACAAATTATGTATAACATTGAAAAGTATAGGAATTCCAGAACACTTAATTGTGCTCATGAAGAACCTGTACATAGATCAAGAGGCAGTTGTTCAAATAGAAGAGGGGATACTGCGTAGTTTAAAGTTAGGAAGGCTGGGCATCAAGGTTGTATCTTTCCACCATACTTATTCAATCTGTATGCTGAGCAAATAATCCAAGAAGTTGGACTATATGAAGAAGAATGGGGTGTCAGGATTGGAGGAAGACTCATTAACAGTCTGCAATATGCAGATGACACAACCTTGCTTGCTGAAAGTGAAGAGGAGGACTTGAAGCACTTATTGATGAAGACCAAGGACCATAGCGTTCAGTATGGATTACACATGGAAAACAAAAATCTTTACAACTGGACCGATAAGCAACATAATATAAACAGAGAGGAGATTGAAATTGTCATGGATTTCATTTTGCTTGGATCCACAATCAACACCATGGAAGCAACGGTCAAGAAAACACATGACGCATTGCATTGGGCAATTCTGCTGCAAGAGATCCCTTTAAAGTGTTAAAAGCCAAAGATGTCACTTTAAGGACTAAGGGGCACCTGACCCAAGCCACAGTGTTCTCAATTGCCTTATTTGCATGTGAAAGCTGGACAGTGAATAAGGAAGACCAAAGAATTGATGCCTTTGAATTATGGTGTTGGAGAAGAATATTGAATATACCCTGGACTGCCAAAAGAACAAACAAATCTGTCTTGGAAGAAGTACAGTCAGAATGCTCCTTAGAAGCAAGGATAACGAGACTTCCTCTCACATAATTTAGATATGTTATAGGAGGGACAAGTCCCTGGAGAAGGACATCATGCTTGGTAGAGTAGAGGGTCAGCAAAAAAGAGGAAAACCTTTAACGAGATGGATTGACACAGTGGCTGCAACAACAGTCTCTAACATAACGACTGTGAGGATGGTGCAGGACTGGGCAGTGTTTAGTTCTCTTGTACATGGGGTTGACAATCCTATTGTCCAAGATTTGTATATGGTAATAAGAATTCAGTCGTTCCATACACTTCTCGTTTTTCATAACCGGTACAAAATACCCACACTGTTGGCAGAGAAAAGAAAAAAAAGACCCATTGCTGTCGAGCTGATTCCAACTGATAGCAACCCTATAGGACAGAGTAGAACTGTCCCATAGGGTTTCCAAGGAGTGCCTGGTGGATTCAAACTGCTGACTTTTTGGTTAGCAGCCGCAGCTCTTAACCACTACACCACCATCGTTTCCAAAGAAAAAATAGTGGGGTCAAACATTCTACATCAGATTTCTACCTCACAATTTATACACAAATAATTCCAGGTGGATTTGAAATTGTACAATAAGCACAAATAAAAGAAAACGATTAAAAAAATGTAGCAGAATTTATCTTATAATCTTGGAGTAGAAAAAAATCTTTCTACATGTAACACAAAATCAGAAGCCATAAAGGAAGTTTGACTGCTTTTATCCATCCCAGATGAACCATAACACTAGAATTTTTCAAATATTCCATGGAGGGAGATCTCAGGGCCTACAAGTCAGTGTTCCTTGCTGTAAGAGGGGGTGGAGTTAATAGTTAATTAATAACAGATGTAGATGGGACCAATGGTTATTTCACAGGGCTGTGGAAAATACTTGTGCTATTAGAGTTTTTAAATTATTTTTAAATATATTATCCTCACAAATGGAATGCCTGATTGTAATAAAAATATTTCATCACTATAAATGTTAATATAATACATAATCACAATAAAACATTAAAACAAACCAAAGAGTTTAGTATAAAGTAAAAGTACTCATTAACCCCAAGTGTACTTACAAAGATAACTACTACTGACAGTTTAATAAGCATGATTCTAGGTTTTTTTTATTGCATACCTAACACACTCTGGGATCCTCTTTATTCTCACACACATGATTTTTTTTTTAATGGAGTTATATTAAGCAGAGTTGATCTATCTAGTTTCATGGATTTAAATACTGACTATACATGCCTAGGCACTCTTGAATAAGAGAGAAAAGGAAAGCATTAGCAAGTACAAGATTACTATCATACTGGTGCTTTTAGAACTTTTTAAAAACGTCTTTTCTCTTTGATATAAAAGAAAGACACATTCTCCTAGGAAATAAAGAAAAGCACAAAGAGGGAAATAGTCACCCATACTCCACCACATAGACCCAACCTCTGTTGATTTTTGATGTAATATGTTTAATACACCCAGAACAGCTGTGCCCAATAACCTCGCTAAAGCCAGAGTTCAAAAGTTCCAGCACCATAAGACAAAGTGGAGTGGGTAGGAAGTTGCAGACTCTGCACCCAGTACCCCCTGATAAACAGGATGAGAAAGAAGCAAAAATGTGGTCGGTGGCTTTTTTTCAAAAACACACCATTTGAATTAACAAAGGCAAAGCTCAGGGCAGAAACACAGAGTCCAGTCGTGCAATGGGCAGATTCATTTCTGTTGGCTCAGATAAGCTTGCAATCTTGGGCTGTGAACCCAACACTGAGGATTGGTAGAGGAATCCTGGAAAATGAGAATGTCACAGGGAGAGGCTTTATCATCAGATCCCTCCTCCATCTCTGGTTTGCCTTTATTTGTCTTGTTAGAAGTCCCTGGATGGTGCAAATTGTTAACACACTTAGCTGCTAACCTAAAAGTTGGAGGTTTGAGTCCACGCAAAGGCTCCTCAGAAAAAAGGCCTGCCTATCCACTTCAAGGAAGGATCAGTCCCTGGAGAAGGACATTATGTTTAGTAAAGTAGAGGGTCAGCAAAGAAAAGGAAGACCCTCAATGAGATGGATTGACACAGTGGCTCCAACAATGGGCTCAAGCATAACAACAATTGAGAGGATAGTGCAGGACTGGGCAGTGTTTCGTTTGGTTGTACATAGGATTCCTATGAGTCGGAACCAACTCAACCACACCTAACAAGAACATCCACTTTAAAACCAGTCATTGAAATGACTTTCTTTATGTGACCTTTTGCCTTGGTTCTTTGGAAAAACAGCTTGAGAGACTTTCCCCTCAACCCTGAGGAGTGACCTTTGCCCTAGTTTTCTGCCCCAGAGGGTTTGTTACTTTTGTCTAGGTTGCCATTTCCTGGTTAAACTGTAAACAACTTGGTCTGATACCTTTTGTCTGGTCTTCACCTGTAGCCTGCCCTGTGATTTATACGCTCCTTGCAGGAATTGGTCAAAAGACTATACAAATGAAGTGACTATAGACCATGCAAATGAAGTGTCTATGGCCTACTGAGGGGGAATTTGTCAGTTTGTGGCCCCTGCTGGGAGGGGCCATATCTTGAAATTGACAAAGAGTTGCAGATATATGCTGCCAACCCCACAGAGGTTTTTCAGGTGAGACAGAAAGAAGCAGGAAGAAGCAGAAGGAAGAAAGAAGAGAGAGAAAGAGAGTGGAGGCAGGGAACCTCCTAAAAGAGCTGTAACACTGGTCAAAGGCTGTAACACTGAAGACAGTGAGAGGCCAGAAGGGACCCAGCAGCAGAGTTGGTTGCGACAGACGGCAGGGCCAAAAGGAGCCTGTCCTCAGGGGCTGAGAGGAGGCTACACAGCCTAGAGGAGCTGAAAGTGCTGTCCTGCACTGAAGAAGGGAGACTTTGCCAACATGCTTTTTGATCCTGATCCCAAGTTGTACCCTGTTACTTCCTTAATACACCACTTAACTATAAGTATGATCTGTGAGTTCTGTGTGGCTATTGCAACAGATTATCAAACTCAGAAGAGAAATAGAGAATGCCGTGGGAGGGATGGCTGGTGTCAGAACTGATAAAAAAGTTCAGACAGTGGAGGTATATCTGACCTCCTCCTCACAGGAATCAGCTTTGGCTGAAGTTAGACAGATTCTGAGGCTACCACTACAACTGTTTTACAAAACTCCACAGAGCACGGTTCTACTCTTACACATAAGCAGTCGCCATGCGTCTGAATCGACTCTACGGCAAGGTTAGTTAACCTAGGAGTTGACCGTGGAGAACCTGAGCAGAGAAAGGAAGCTTTATAAAGAACTCCAAAAATTGGTTCCATTTAAAGCTAGAAAGGAAGGAAAATATCTTAAATGGTAGCATTGACAACGTTTTTCAGATGAAGGTGATGGAAATGCTGGGATCATAAAGAACTTCACACCCAGCTAATCTTATCCTCAGACTTTAGAATTGGTCCACCAGATGACACAACCTTGCTTGCTGAAAGTGAAGAGGACTTGAAGCACTTACTGATGAAGATCAATGACCACAGCCTTCAGTATGGATTACACCTCAACATAAAGTAAACAAAAATCCTCACAACGGGACCAATAAGCAACATCATCACAAATGAAGAAAAGATTGAACTTGTCAAGAATTTCATTTTACTTGGATCCATAATCAACATCCATGGAAGCAGCAGTCAAGAAATCAAACAACATATTGCATTGGAGAAATCTACTGCAAAAGGCCTTTTTAAAATGTTAAAAAGTAGATAACACTTTGAAGACTAAGGTGCACCTGACCCAAGACATGGTATTTTCAATCCCCCCATATGCATGTAAAAGCTGGACAGTGAATAAGGAAGACTGAAGAAGAAATGATGCCTTTGAATTATGGTGTTGGCAAAGAATATCGAAAATACCATGGACTGTCAGAAGAACAAACAAATCTGTCTTGGAAGAAGTACAGCCAGAATGCTCCTTAAAAGCCAGGGTGGCGAGACTTCGTCTCATGTACTTTCGCCATGTTATCAGGAAGGACCAGTCCCTGGAGAAGGACATCATGCTTGGTCAAGTAGAGGGTCAGGGAAAAGAAGACCATCAATGAGATGAATTGACACAGTGGCTGTAACAATGGGCTCAGGCATAACAATGATTGTGAGGACGGTGCAGGACAGGGCAGTGTTTCCTGCTGTTGCACCTGGGGTTGCTATGAGTCGGAACCAAATCGATGGCACCAAACAACAACAAGCACACACTCTGTAGCCCCGCAAAGAGTTTAAAGCAAGAACCAAACTATATCTGTAAAGGGCCGGATAGTAAATATTTCAGGCATTGCAAATCACACAGTCTCTGTCGCAAATACTCAGCTCTGCTACGTAGTACAAACCTGTTACCCACTGCTGTTGCAGTAAGTCTATTCCAACTCATAGTGACCCTATAGCACAAAAGCAGCCATAAACAATATATAAATAAACAAGTGTGGCAGTGTTCCAATAAAACTTTACTTATGGACACTGAAATTTGAATTTCATGAAATTTTGATGCATGTCATAAAATATTCTTCTTCTGATTTTTTTCATCACTTAAAAATATAAAAGCCCTTCTTAGCTTACTGGTCTTGGTACAAAAACAAGTGGCAGTTGGATTTGGCCCATGGGCCTGGCATAACTTTCTGACTTCCGGTCTAAAAGCAGAATTCCTGCCCCAAGCTCACATTCTACCAGACCAATTAACCAGCTGCCATCCAGTTGAGTTAATTCTGACTCATGCCAATGCCATCTGTGTCAGCTTGGAACTGTGCTCCATAGGGTTTTCTTTTTATTATTATTATTAATTTTGTTGTTTTTGAGAATGTACACAGCAAAACATACACCAATTCAACCATTTCTGCACATACAATTCAGTGACATTGATTACATTCTTCAAGTTGTGGAACCATTCTCACCCTCTTTTTCTGAGTTGTTCCTCCCCGTTAACATAAACTCACTATGCCCTAAGGTTCCTGGATAATCTTTCGAGTTGCTGTTGTCACTTTGATCCCAAATAGATAGTTCTTAAAAGAGTATAATGCTCAAGGCACACATTTTTCACTAGTTAAGCTAGACTATTGTTTGGTTTTAAAAAGATTTCACGGGATATTTTTGGTTTAGGGTTTAAATATTATCTCAGGACTGTAGTTTCAGGGTCCATAGAGTTTTCAATGGCTAATTTTTCAGAAGTAGATTGCCAGATCGTCTTCTGAAGCACCTCTGGGTGGACACAAACC
Organism: Dugong dugon; assembly: GCA_030035585.1. NCBI lineage: Eukaryota > Metazoa > Chordata > Mammalia > Sirenia > Dugongidae > Dugong > Dugong dugon. The sequence continues at coordinate 53,719,651 of CM057465.1, forward strand.
TCCAACTTTTCACTTAAGCAGCCAACCTCCTTTACCAATTATCATGATCCCAACATTTCCACCACCTTTGTCTGAAAAAAGTTGTCAGTGCTACCACCATTGACACCCAGGGACTCCTAACAAGACAGATGAGGACAACCCGGGGAGTGAGGAGGCATTTTAAATTAAGTGGATTTCTGCTGAGATGGGGGGAGTCTGGGTAGTGGAAGCACATTTGAATGGGGTCTCAATTTAGCTGGGGTTGGGAGGGAGCTAGGGGGTGAAGAGGTGTACAGGAGCTCGGGAAAACTTCCCAGGGGGTGGGAGGGTGATTCCAGAAATGGATCTCCATGGAACCTCCTGCAGCAGCAAAGGAAAGAGGAGTGAGAAAATGCCTCCCTACCCAATTACGTATGCTGTTACTTTGGCAGAGAATCAGGCCACTAAAAAGTCCTGTGGCAGGAAAGTCAAAGTTAATTCAAAAGCTTCCCCCCGACCCCCGCCGCATAAAGAGAACGACTTACTTTGTACACAAACAAAAACAGTTCTCAGACCACCTCCACATCAGTGGATTATGAAGTCTTTGTTTACCTGTATGCACAAGGCCCTTATGCAAATTCGAGCAGCCCGCTCAAAATGAGCCTGAGCTTGGCCTTGATGGATTTATTTCTCCTTTGCTGCAGGCACAGACCACTTCTATTGAAGAGAGGAAGAAACCAGCCTGCCACAGCCGCTTGCCCAGGAGTCCTGGGCCTGCCTGGCAACGATCCTCTTCCCTCCTTCTCCAGCCTGGGCTTGACATTACCTTGCTGTTGAATAGTCTGGTGTGAAGGGTTCAATGCAAGGTTTGCACTTTCCCAGCCATTAGCCAGCTGCCAACGCATTTCATTATCTTAGGAGTGTTTTGTACATCAAAGAGAGCCCCAAACAGTGTGATCAAGTGGAATTAACAGAGCCTGGTCAACATTATAACTTGCAGCATTTTTTTTCATGGTTATAATGCCATCTGGCACACAGCAGCAGCAAAGGCCAGTAATGGAAAAACTCTACCTCCCTGTTTTGTTTATTGGTGTAGCAGTTAATTCTGATAAAGGGCAAGGCTTCAGCAACTGCCCTGTTGTTATCTTGCGTATTTATTGTTTTACCTGGCCAAACTACTCTGAACTGGCAGAAGCAGAGGTTGCACACAGGGTCGCCTGGGGTGGGGGTGGTTGGGTGGGGGATGGGTGGGGGTGGGTATCAAGGAGAGCTGGGAAAGGGGACTTTATTTGGTTTCTTGTTTGCTTAATTTCTTAGCCATTATTCACACACACACATACACACGAGGAGGCAAGGATTTAAAGGATTTTCCTTTCCAAGCTACAAAAGTTTTTAGGAAGATATCAAATGGCTGGTTCTGAAATCCCCTAACTAGACACTCAATAACAGCTTAATATTTTCTTTTACATACACCTTGCTTTCGATATTTTTGAAAAATCCCACTTGGATTGTGGAGCACAGACCACCAACCCTCCCCCAAATCATAGACTTGGAAAATGGCTTCTGGTAACAGATTTCTCACTGAGTCCTTCATTGCTCTCTTATGATAAAAGAGAAAGAGAAGAAAAAAAAAAAAAAAAAACAAAACCTGAAAGCTAAGAGAGATTTTGAACAACCTCTTCTGTAGTACGCTCAGAATACTGGTAGCTTTCTGGGTGGTTGATTTTCAACTGGCAAATCAGTACAGAAAATACCATGAACACCTCATTGTTTTTATTTTGGCATCAATCTTCCAAACACAGAAAGACAAAACCCAAAATGGCCAATCTCCTTCTTCGCTGAAATGAGGACAAATGGTCATGTTTATGGTATTTGTCTTCTACCGTGGTTGCCTCAGTGCTGTGCAACTGTTTATAAACTCTTCAATGATTTTTCTGCTCATTACACAAACTCCTCCCATCCTCCTATTTTCCCAATTAACCCCTGCTTCCATCTGCCTGTGTGTCAGTGGGTGAGGAGGGTCAAAGGGAAGAGCCTGAGATTTTGAGTACTATACTTTCTTCTGTGGTTTCGAGTCATATCAAGGGATGATTTTGCAATTGCCGCATAAGCAATTATGTCAGCTTTTCAAAAAGATGGGAAAATTCTAGGGCAATTTTCACTTATACACAGTTGTAAAAATCTAGATGATTTTTCAAATAGGTAAAATCTTCTCAGAAAACCCAAGTAGGCCCCTATCTTTTCCACACTGTTTTTCTCTTCAGTGTCATAAATTGTAGTAAAATTATAACACATTTAAGAATAGGACCAGGTTGCTATTTTAGGCTTGCATGAAAATGGAGCTCAGAAAAATGAAGCCCCTAGCAGCCAGCATTAAGAACGAAGTTCTCTGACCTTAAATATCCACAATACAATGGCTATTTGTCACTACCTCCCTCCACCCCATCCCCAAGAATCAGTAGGAAAGAGGAAATAAGACAAGATGGAGTGTGGTTGAAATCTTTGGCAAAGTGAGAAGAAGGGTATATGACAGCTAGGTTTCTAACACATGGTAGTCAGACATCAGAACTCCAATCATTGATTCATAATATAAGCTTTACATCTTATAGAATGCCGTGAATTTCTGGCTATAGAAATATTTACTGGGAAAAAACAATCGGAATCATCTTTTCATAGATGAGAGAACATTAAATCAACTGTTCAAACTAACTTAGTTAATGGCAGAGCCCAGACTAGAATCCAGGACTTCTAACTGCTACTGTATTGTTCTGGCAATAACATTCATTCATACATTCAACAAACATTTGTTGACTGCCTACCATGTACTAGACACTGTGGCAGGTATTGAGAGTATCTTTTATAAAGGTAAATAAGAAGAGATTCCTGCTCTTAAGGAACTTATAATAGCCGAGACAGGCATATAAATTAAGAATTACAACAGAAACTGACAAGTAGGAAATTAGAAGGGACAGTCTAATGATGGCAAAAATTTTTTTAAAAAATTGATCAATTATGTTAAAAAAAAAAAAGGTTTTCTTTACTCATGCTTTACATTAATGTTAAAATAGTGACCTGCTATTGTGTTTAAGAAGTCAAATAAGCCTTTGTCCTCAAATTATCCTAGAAAGAGAATCAATTATTTGTGGCATGTCTTAAATTCCACTTTAGGTAAAACTGAATCTGTCTTGTGCTCCCACTGATTTGTTGGTACATCATTTTAATTTTGTAGGGCTCTGTGGTTTTCCAATTCAGATTGTTCAAAAGTGACATTCACTGCAGGATTTAGCCAATATGCCAAGTAGCTGAAATTTGGAAAGGACTGGGCAAAAGGTGACTAGTTCAGATGAGAAAATTGCACATAATTTATTTCTTCTCATTTTGCAAAAGTCTTAGACTCATGGTTGCTAGGGATTAAAAAGAACTATAAGCAAATCCCTGCTTCTGCAAGGTTATTTATTTATTATTATTATTTCTGAATTTAAGTCCAATTCTTTAAATTTCTAAATTGACTATTCTGCTATTGTTTCTCTGTAGAGTTAATTCCAATCTACTGTCTTCCTGACCGTAGCTTGAGAGTCTCAGATGTTTATTCTATTTTGCCCACAACCTGGTAAATATTCCTCATATTTAGTTAGTGAATATCTCGAGTTGGTACCTGATTTTGTGCAAATGTGGTGGGTGGGAGAGGAATGATCCACAAATCCTGTAGTGCTTGCTCTGAGTCTGACTTGATAGGCAGATAGAAAAGGCAAAAAGCCCAGCCTGCTTGACACACAGTGCATCTTCCAGAATTTCTCATTCAGAACCCACCAGCCTCAATCTAGGTAAAGTCAGCAAGATAGAATTGTCTTTATTTTTTTTTTCTCTAAATGAGTTTTACAAGAGAATAAACCGAAAACTTCAATCAGTTAAGAATAATAATTTCCTGAAGATCTTCCCTGTTTCTCTCTCTCTCTCCCTCTCGCCTGTGTGCTCCCTTGTTCCTCTTTGTGTTTCTATTCTTCTTTCTAGTTTATAGTATAGAACTAGAAAAAAGATAGACATGTGTTATTAGTTTAATTGTGCCCCCACCCCCCAAAAAAAGTTGCAGTCCTAACCCCTAGTACCTATGAATGTGACTTTATTTGGAAATAAGATCTTTGCAGATAAATTAGTTATTAACATGAGGTCATACTGTAGTATGGCCTAATCCAATTTAATATGGCCCTAATCCAGTGTAACTGGTGTCTTTATAAAAACAGGACAAGAGACACAGAGGGAAGATGGCAATATGAAGACAGAACTATAGATTGGGGTTATGTAGCCACAAGCAAGGAACATCCGGTTACCAGGGGGAGACAAGAAAGGCTCTCCCCCTAGAGCCTTCAGAGAGAGTGTGGCCCTGCCGACAACCTGAATTCTGATTTCTAACCCCTAGAACTGTGAGACAAGAAATTTCTGCTATTTTCAGCCACCAAGTTTGTGGTAATTTTTTACAGCAGCCTTAGGAAACGAGTACAGTACTTAAGAAAAATAAGAGGCAGATGAGTCCTAGAGTACATATAAAGAAAAATCATAACCTACCATTATGGCATTGGTATACTGTTTTTCTGATATAGCTAATAATAGTATTTGCCTCATAAAGGGCTTGTGAGGATTAAATAAGCTAGTGGAATTAAAAGATTCTGCAATAGTTTCTGGCACATAAAAATTTGTCAATAAACGTTAGATAGTATTATGGGTTTTTTCTCTTTTTTTATTGTACTTTAGATGAAGGTTTACAGAACAAACTACCTTCTCAACAAGCAGTTAGTACACATATTGTTTTATGAAATTGGTTAACAACCCCATGACATGGGAACACTCTCCCTTCTTGACCTTGGGTTCTGTATTACCAGCTTTTCTGTCCCCTCCTGCCTTCTAGTCCTTGCCCCTGGGCTGGTGTGCCACTTTAGTCTCATTTTGTTTTATGGGCCTGTCTAATCTTTGGATGAAGGATGAACCTCAGGAGTGACTTCATTACTGAGCTAAAAGGGTGTCCAGGGGCCATACTCTTGGGGTTTCTCCAGTCTCTATCAGGCCAGTAAGTTTGGTCTTCTTTTGTGAGTTAGAATTTTGTTCTACATTTTTCTCCAGCTCTATCCAGGACCCTCTGTTGTGATCCCTGTCAGAGCAGTCAGTGGTTGTAGCCAGGCACCGTCTAGTTGTAACTGGACACAGTCTGGTGGAGGCCATGGTAGTTGTGGTCCATTAGTCCTAGATAGTGTTATTGTTATTACTTATGCTATTACTTTTATCACTGTTATTATAGTCATAGCTTATATAATCATATACTAAAACAGTTCAGCAAGTATATATATAAACCCCATTGCCGTCAAGTTGATTCTGACTCATAGCAAGCCTGTAGGGATTGCCTCATAGTATTTCTGAGGAGTGGTTGGTGGATTCATATTGCCTACCTTTTGCTTAGCAGCTGAGCTCTTAACCACTATGCCACCAGAGGTCCAAGTATATACATACTTTATATAATTTATTATATAACTTATTACTATAACATGCATAATTTATTGTATAACATATAGAATTCATTATATAACTTATTAATGTAACTTAATTTAAGGAAGAATGATTCTATTTCTAAACCCTAAACCTATCAGTATTTTTTGACTAATCAGTGAATACTCATATTGAAACTTGTTTCCATAAACTAGTGAGCCAACTATACCTGAAGCGTGACTCTATTTGAAGGTTTTCTATAAAAGATTTGCCTTTGCAAAAGTTCTGAACTGTACCTGTGAAGATTGTGGAAATGGAAAATGTTTTGTTACTTATATATCTATCACAATAAAAAAGATAATAATTCTGAATAATTCCATATTTCTTAGAAGAGCAGTCCACTCCAACTCTGGCTGACTTCTCCAGGCTTCGTGACTCCCACTCTGTTCATCCGAGGTACCATTTGCCATTCCCCAAGTATGTCTTGTACATTCCTGCTACTCTGCCACTGCATTCATACTGTTCCTTATGCCTAGAATTTCCTCTCCTTCATCTGCTTCAAAGGTTCAGCTCCTTTCAAATCCACTGTGAAAGCTTCCTCTACTTATCCAGCCATAAAATATACCTTATTTGCTTCCAGAATGCATTTCTTCACGCTACATCTGAGATACACCCTTCCTCCATTCAGCTGTGTTTCACTGCATGGAAATATTTTGTTCACAGATCTGTGAGCTCCTTCAGAGGTACAGCTTGTGTCTTATTGGAGACTAACTCCAGTGCCTTCCATAGTTCCTCCTTCATAGGAAGGACTCCTTTGTTTGCCAGATTTCAGTAAATATATTCCAAGTAGGGCAGACTGGACCAATGACACATTGTTAAGCTCCTGGTTCATAATTCAGAGTTGAGAAGGACAGAGCAAGGCCAGAAAAAAAGGCAATTTTAGAATGTTTATTTAATGCCCTTAGACTTACCGAATCAGCTTTTAATGTAGATATCAAAACAATATCCCATGTAATAGTCATAATTATAATAACAATAGAAAGAATAGCCATTTATCGAGCACTTACACCTTTGAGTTATGGTGTTGGCAAAGAATATAGAATATAGCATGGACTACCAGAAGAACAAACATGTCTGTCTTGGAAGAAGTACAGCCAGAGTGCTCTTTGGAAGCAAGGATGGTGAGACTTTGTCTCACATACTTGAGACTTGTTATCAGGAGGACCAGTCCCTGGAGAAGGACATCATGTTTGGTAAGATAGAGGGTCAGCTAAAAAGAGGAAGACCCTCAAAAAGATGGATTGACACAGTGGCTGCAACAATGGGCTCAAACATAGCAATGATTGTGAGGATGGCGCAGGATCAGGCAGTGTTTCATTCTGTTGTATGTAGGGTCTCTAGGAGCTGGAACCAACTGGATGGCACCTAACAACAACAAACTACAGATATACCAGCTTCTCATTAATTAATGCCATGACCAAATCTATGACATATAGTATAACACCCACTGAAAGTACTTTGCAGACTTTCTCTAATCCAGTCACGTTTCCCATCTAATATTATCTCCCATTAGTTTCTAGCACATGTGCTACACACTCACAGACCCATGCACCCCATTCTGCCCTCAATCCTCAGTAGAGACTCAGATTATCTCAAAAACATTACTTATACTGTTTGTCTGCACTCTCTTTCTCCCTCCTCTCAACAATTTTTACTTCTCCACATTTCATAAGCCTTCTTTTAATAACATTGATATACCAACTTTCTTTTGGTTAGTGTTGCATTATATATTTTTTCCATATTTTTACTTTCAACTTCTTTTGCTCTATTGTATTTTAGATGTATCTCTTAGACACAATGTATAGTTGGTTCTTGCTTTTTTAAAATCTAGCCTGATAATATTGGCCTTTTAATTGCAGTGTTTAGATCATTTACATTTAATGTAATTATTGATGGACCCTTGGTAGCACAGTGGCTAAGAGCTCAGCTGCTAACCAAAAGATAGGCAGTCCAAATTCACCAGCTGCTCCTTGGAAACCCTATGGGGGCAGTTCTACTCTGTCCTATAGGGTCTCTATGAGCTTGAATCGACTCTACAACAATGGGTTTGGTTTTTTCGGTTTGTAATTATTGATATGATTAGGTTTAGATATACCATCTTACCATTTGCTTTTTCTCTGTCCTCCTTGTCTTATGTTCCTTTATATTTCCTTTCTTTTGGTTAACTATTTTTTTTTATGATGCCATTTTCTTCCTCTATTAACTTGGTAATTATACATTATTTTATTATTTGTTACCCTAGATATTACAACACCCATAAATGATTCATTGAAGTTTAATAAAAATGAATACATTTATGTCTCCCCAGACAATGCAAGAATGTTAGAATTCTTATCTGATTTCCATCTCTTAATATATATTATTTGTCATACATTTTGACTTCACAAGATATTATTATACCTTTATATCAACATTTAGATTTCTTATCACCTGAATATTTACCCTTTTCAAGGCTCTTAATCCTGTTTTGTATCTTTGAGTCCCCCATCTGGAATAATTTTCCTCCTGCCTGTAGAGAACTCTTTAGCATTACTTTCGTAGATGCCTGTCAGTGCAAAATTTCTTTTGGTGTTTATCTGAAAGTGCCTTCATTTCATTCTATTTTTAAAAGATTTTTTTCAGCTTATAGAATTGTACTTTTGCAGGAGTTTCATCTCTCTCCTCCCCCTGCCCCACACTTTGAATATATCATTTCATTGTCTTTAAGATTCCTTCCCCCGCCCTCCAACCCCCGAAGTCAATATAAGTGTGATTGCTGCTGCTTTAAGGGTAATATTCCCCCCTCTGGTTGGTTATATGATGCTTTCTTTGTCCTTGTACCTTGGTGTGGTTTTCTTTGTATTTATATAGCTTGTATTCATAGATTATTTTAAAGAAAATTATCATCCATTGTCTCTTCAAATATTGTATCTTATTTATTATCTTTTGCCTCTCCTTTTGAGACTCCCTTTATATATAGGCTAGAATTTTTCACTGTATTCCCTATGTCTCTTGCATTGTTTTCTGGTTTCCTTCTGTTGTTGTTCTTTTTTATCTTTTTTGCTTCATTCTAGACATTTTTTTCATAACTACCTTTTGGATCATTAATTCTCTCTTTCGCATGTCTAACCTCAGGTTAAACCTGTCCGTTAGGCTCCTGATTTCAGTGAAATGTTTGTTTGTTTGTTTGTTTTTGCAGTTCTAGAATTTCTATTTTGTTTCTTTTTATAGTTTTAAAGTTATCTGTTGAAATTCTCGATCTTGTCTTTTATTAGCTTAAATATATTAATCACATTTGCTTTAAAATCCATGTATAATAATTCCATTTTCAAGATCCCTACCATAGGCTCCTTACACTGTCTGTTGTTTCTTTTGATTTTTCACTACACTGTCTTGATTCCTAATATACGTAAATATTTTTGACTGAGTACCAGACATTGCACATATTAAAAAAAAAAAAAAAAAAATTGAAACCTGGGGTGCTACCTTGCTTCAGAGAAAATTTTGTTCGCTTCTGGCAGGTGGATAGGGGCACTAACAATATTGAATTATCTTAATAAAATTATAAAATAACAATTAGAATCTAGGTTTGGTCTCTTTTAGGGAAGGACTATTTCAGAACCACTCTTACTTCTGGAATGTAGCCCTTTAGTGTGCAGTCCCAACCAAAAACCGATGAACTTACCAGGGCCTTCCCTCCTTGGAGGAAACCTTGGTGGAGTAGTAGTTAAGTCCTACGGTTGACAACCAAAAGCTTGGCAGTTAAAGTCCACCAGGTGTTCCTTGGAAACTCCATGGGGCAGTTCTAGTCTGTTCCAAAGGGCCGCTATGAGTTGGAATCGACTCGACAGCAACAGGTTTTTTTTCCCTCCTTGACAGCTTAGAACAACTTTTCCTCCCCAAGCCACATGAGTCTATCAAAAGCTAAACTTATCTTCTCCATCTCCCACCTAACTCTTCCAAAATTGGTGGCTGCTTCTGGGGGAAAAGCAGCCCCAAATGCTGAGCTCACCTTTCTGGGTTTCCTTGGCTTTTTAACTCTGTTGCCTTAGATGGTATTTTGCTTTTAAAATTTTGTCCAGCTTTTGTACTTGTCTTACCAGAATAACCTATTCTACCATTGTCAGTAGCAGAACACCTCCAAATTATTTTTACAAGTGTCTGTTGTTGGTTTCTTTCTTTGCTCGTTAAAAAAACTAACACATATCATTGTAAGTGACTTCAAATACAACAGAACTTTATAAAGTGGGAGTATTCCAAAATCTCTCACCAATCCCTACTCACTGATAATACTGTTAATAATTTCTATAGATTCTTACATATTTTTAACCAAGCATATATTAATAATAATGTGATATATAATCACTATTGTACGCAAATAGCTCTTCATTCTTTTTTAATAATTATTGAGTATACTGTAACTTAATAACCAATTCCCTTATGGGAGACTGTTACGTGTCTTCCAAAATACATTCTTCCTTTTTCCATGGTAATAGCGTTTTAGCTTAGAGAGAGGCTACATTTCTCAGCCTCTCTTACAGTCACCAATACTCATAGAACCATATTGTTATCCAGTAAAGAGAACTGTGCTGATTTTTTAAGAATATTTAGATTACTTACTCTGTTCTGTTAAATAATGGCACATCAGCTTGGGTGGGAATGAATCCCAAACTTCAGTTTTAAGATTGAGCTTTAGTTCACCTAATGTAACCATTTATCATAACACCAATCCCCTCTGCAAAATGATTGGTTCAAGGATGGGTACCACAGGTCCAGACTCAATCAGGGCATGGCATTTCCTTGGTCATAGTAATTTTTAGTTTTTTTAATTTTACTAGATTTGACATGTGATTCAGAGTATCCAAGCTCTTGGGTCCTTGCTTCCAAGGTGACAAAGAAAAGGAGGAACAACAGTTGTGCCAAAAAGATCAGCAGCCACGTGCAGGGGAAACTGTGTCTGTTGTATGCTCAAGGATAAGGCCATTAAGTTCGTCATTGGAAACATAGTAGAGGCCTCAGGCATCAGGGACATTTCTGAAGCAATTGTTTTTGACACATATGTGCTTCCCAAACTGTACATGACACTACATTATTATGTGAGTTGTGCCATTCACAGCAAGGTGGCCAGGAACCATTCTCTTGAAGTCTGAAGGAAAGAACATCCCTACCCGGATGTAGACCTGGAGGTGCTGCCCCATGACCTCTACCAAAGCCCATGTAAGGATTTGAGTCCTTAAAGACTGCAGAAAAACTAGCCTAAAGAAAATAAAATGGAAATTATACTTAAAAAAAGAGCTTTATCCAAGGTTTTTTGAAGAGGAGTGCTCTCTTTTTTTTCTAGATCTGGGATAAACACATAGGAGACCTGAAACTTCTGCAGCCATTTTGGTCACATGAGAGAAACAGCCCAACACACAGAGCTGAAAGAATCGAGAGATAATAAGCAGCAGCACTGCATCAAACCATGCTTGAAACCAGACTCATCTGGGAATTTTTTAATAATATGAGCAAAAATATCCCTCTTCATTTTTTTAAACCAGAGTGCATTATCTGCAACCCAAATTATCCTGATAGACCAGCTCTATACTGTGTTCAAGAAACACACTTAAAACAGAATGGCAAACAAAGTTTGAAAATAAAGGCATGTGGAAAGTTACACCAGGTAAACGTATGCAAACAGAAAGCAGAAATAGCAAAATCAAAATCATACAAGAAGAATCCAAGAGCATAAGCATTAAGCAGGAGAAAGAGGCATATTATGAAATCTATACATTGCAATTAATGAATTCTTATACACCAAAAACTATAGCAGCAAAATAAGTAAAGCAAAACTGGACAAAGACAGGTATAACTTTGACAAAAATCATATTCACAGTGGGGAGTTTTGTGTCAGAATTTGACAGATAAAGTAAACAAAAAATAACCAAAAAAATAGGGAATATATATAATACAAATAAGACACAATGCAAAAAAAAAAGAAAAAATGAGATTCTTCATCTCAAGTGCATTATCGAATTTCCCTGACTACTAGCTCTTTTCCACACAAACATGTCATGATTTTTCTCCTCTTAAAAAAAAAAAAAATCCTCTCCTAACCCCATTTCTCCCTTTAGCTACCACCCTATAGAGCTGAGTTATCCACACTCACTACCCCTCTTTCTTTCCTCCCACTCTTTCAAGAAACCATTACAAGCAGGTTTCTCCAATCTCTAGGGACAGGAACTCCTCGTATCAGTGTCACTAGTGACCAAATGCTGCTACCCTACAACTAAATGGTCACCTCTCTGTCTTCATCTTGGTTGACCTATCAGCATCATCTGACACATTCATTAGTCATCCCTCATTTTAGAAACTCTTTCTTCACTTCCACTGCAGGATGTAACACTTTGTTCAGGAATATACCTAGAGGTGGTGCAACCTACATCTTACAGAGTTTGGGAGCAGGGAGGTACATGTTTAAAAGCATATAAAATTAACCTGTTGCCGTGGAGTCGATTCCAACTCCTAGTGACCCTACAGGAGAGAGTGGAACTGCCCCATAGGGTTTCCAAGGCTTCTACCAGCCGCTCCTTGGAAACCCTTTGGGGCAGTTCTACTCTGTCCTATAGGGTCACTATGAGTTGGAATCCACTCCGAGGCAACATTTTTTTTTTTTTCTTTTCCTTTTTGTGGTCTTTACAGAAGCACGCTGCCTCTTCAGGGGAGCAGGCTGTCGCGTCTTTCTCGGAGCGGCTGGTGTGTTCAAACCACCAACGTTTTGTTTAGCAGCCCAGTGCTTAACCTCTGTGTCACCAGGGCTCCTTATATAAAATTAAGCTTATAAATTAGTTATGAAAGTAAATACTTACTTAGAATGACCAAAAAAGACACAAAAAATATAAATTTTACAAAGCTAATAAAACTACAAACATCACAAAATTCAGAAAAAAATATACATTATTGTTACTGTCTGACACACTTTATTGACTGCAATTTTGGGCTACATACTCTGATTCCTTTTTCATATGACAACCATTTTGATATATAATATTCTGCAGAGACAGTAGGAAGGTAATTCAATCTTTCCTCTAGTATAAAAACCAAAAAAACCAAACCTGTTGCTGTGGAGTCAATTTCTACTTATAGTAACCCTATAGGGCAGAGTAGAACTATCCCACGGGGTTTCCATGGAGCAGCTGGTGGATTTGAACTGCCAACCTTTTGGTTAGCAGCTTGGCTCTTAACCACTGAGCCACCAGGGCTGAGGGAACAGCAAATGCAAATACAGGGAGGTGGGATAAGAAGTGTTGATTGGTGGTTTTACATTTAAATTGGAAAGTCAGGTAAGCCTATCTGAGAAATTGACTTTTCAGTTAAGACTGAGGAGCTGGCATTTCAGACAGTGAGAAAAGCAAAGTCTGATCTACCTTACTAGAGGATGGTAGATCAAAAGCAAAGTTTGATCTACCATACAAGAAGGAGGTAGATCAAAATTCTGCTTTTCTTACTGTCTGAAATGCCAGCTACTCAGTCTTAACTGAAAAGTCAGCTTCTCAGACAGGCCTTCCCTGACCTCCCAGTTTAAATTATAAACCACTCATCAACACTTCTTATCCCACTTCCCTGTATTTGCGTTTGCTGTTCCCTCAGCCTGAAAGTCTCTTTTTCTCCAGACACTCTTATGGCTCACTTCCTTACTTCCTTCAAGCCTTTTCTCAAATATCACTGATCTACCTCTCCCTGACCACCCAAATTAAAACTGCAACGATCTACCCTTTCTAGTCCTGCAACGCTCCCATCCCCCTTCCTATTCGATTTTTCACTGTAGAATTTGTCACCATATAATGGTATAGGGTGGTTATATGTCTCAATGGCAATGGATTTTTTGGATGGAATGGTAAAATGCTCAGCTGCTAACCAAAAGGTTGGAAGTTTGAGTCCATCCAGAGGTGCCTCGGAACAAAGGTCTGATGATCTACTTCCAATAAACCAGAGATTGTAAACCCTGTGGAGCACAGTTCTACTCTGACACACACGGGGTTGCCATGAGTTGGGGCTGACTTGATAGCAGCTAACAAAAACAAGCCTTCTCTAAAATGTATCATTTCTTTATTGTATACTTAAACTAAAAACCCATTGCTGTCGACTCCGACTCATTGTGACCCTATAGGACAGAGTAGAACTGACCCATAGGGTTTTCAAGAAGCAGCTGGTGGATTCAAACTGCCAACCTTTTTGTTGGCAGCAGACCTCTTAACCATTATGCCACTTACCACCATGAAAATGTAAGCTCCATAAAGAGTAAGGCAAATTCAATTGTCTGTTTTGTTTACTGCTATATCTTCTGTACTAGAAAGAGTGCATGGCACTATATAGGCACTCAACTCTTTTCTTATGTCCACCAAATTTACTTTGGAAATAAATTACCAAAAGTAGAGATTTTAATTGACTGTTATTTAATAAAACTACAAATCAAGATAGCTCAAAAAAGTTAAATACTTGGACATTAACAACTAATCTTCTAAAGAACTGTACCAGAGATGAAGTCAAAACAGACATTACAAATTATCTAGAAAAACTTCATATAAAAACTAATGGGATACCCTGAGATAATCTTTAAAACTTAGACCAGAAATATCCCCTGAAGTCTTCTTAAAACCAAACAATAGTTTAGCTTAACTAGTAAGAATGTCTGCCTTAAGCATTGTGCTCTTTTAAGATCTATCTATATGGGATCAAAGTGACAACAGCAACTCTAAAAGATTATCTAGAAAACTTCCAGGGCAGTGAGTTTATGTTAATGAGAGAGGAACAACTCAGAAAAGGAGGATGAGAATGGTTTCACAACTTGAAGAATATAATCAATGTCACTGAATTGTACATACAGAAATTGTTGAATTGGTATAAGTTCTGCTGTGTATATTCTCAACAACAACAAAAATAAATTATTAAAAACAACTAATGGGATAAATTTTTAAAGACAAAAAGAAGAAATAAATAGTCTTAAATGCTTTCAGTATTATTTGTTTAGTTCATGAAGTACGCAATTTAAGATACTTGAAAAAAAATAATGATAACTGACAAAAATTTTTAAAAGTTATAAGGAGGAAGTTTAGAAAGGCTGAAATTAATAAAATAGAAAGCTACCAAATATAGCAGAAAGGATAAATAACTAAAGCTCAGATCTTTGAAAAGAACAATGAGTAAACCCCTAGCCACCCAACATAAAAAAAGAGAGAGAGAAACAAGAATATACAACCTTGGATTTAAGAAAGGAAATATAACCACAGATACAGAAGACATTTACAAAACGTAAAAGAAATACAAAAGACAATTAAGTGCAAATTAATATACTTGTAAGTCTAAAGGAATTGTATTATTTTCTAGCAAATATTAATAACCACAGTGGACCTTAGAACAGGAAAAATATATGAACAGATCAAAGAAGAAATTGAAATATCAAGAAAGACCTACCATTAGAAATGGTCTAGGCCCAAGCGGTTTTACTACAGCTTTCAATTTAACCATCAAAATAACAAATAAAAGATCAGCAGATATTATTTACTACCTTGACTCTTAGTATACAACTCAGGACCCAAATCTATCTGAAAAATTTTAATAGATCCTTTAGTTTCTGAACTCTTGCTACTAACCATCCAAGCCTCAGGAACTAAATATGATCTGTTATTGTGATATCTCTCTCTGAAATTTTGCTTTTAGAATTCAGACACAAATAAATTTGAATGGTGAGGGAATATTTGTCCTATTATAGCTATCTTATTCAAAATATTCTGGACTCCTAAGATGATTGAAAACTACCAAGATGACCTATTAAGCTATCACAGTAATAATACCCAAATTTAATTTTCAAAAGGCACACACACACAAAAAATTTATGAATGTAAATATTATATTAGCATATTGAATATATTTAGCATATTGAATATATTAGCATATTAAATAAAAATATTAGCATATTGAATATATTTATGTACTAAAAGAGTAATAACATGGCCAAATAAGTATATTTCAGAAACTATAATTATTAACATAATAATTCAAAGAAAAAAAATCTATAGATGCCAAAATACATTTTAAAAAAAATCTATCACAAAAACTCTTAATAAAACTCTGATAAGACTATCATATCTTTTTTCTCTAAATATTCCTTTTATTTTTATGTTCTTTATTCTTATATTTCTTTTAAGAAATCTAATTAAATATATTAAATACCTTTTAATGAAAACAGCAGCAAATATTTTATAAATGGTAAAATTTCAAAGCTATTGCCATTAAATTCAGAATCAAGTCAGGAATTCCCTTTAACACTGCTATTTTAAAAAATTATTTCAGAAGATCTAAACAACGCAATTAGACAAGAAAATTAAGTAGTTTATATATGTATATATACACACACACATACATATATAAAATAGAAACACTCCCATCTGTAAGTATGAGGTCTGTTCTCCTGTATCCTCATCAACATAAAACAAAGAACTATAAATAATAGTATAATTAACACTCGTCCTCCCACTAACCTGCCTGAAAAAAAAAAAAAAAGCGTAACCAATACAGTTGAAGTTCCCTGTGTACTCATTTCAGATCCCATCCCCAAATGCCTGAGGTAACTACTCTCCTGAACTTAGAGTTTATCATTCTCATCCATTTTTGTTTTTTATATTCTTACATGTTTTGTATGTTTTTAAGTTTTCCATAAATGGTAACAATCTGCATGCATTCTTCTGCAATGTGTTTCGTCTTGGTTAACATTATGTTTATAAGATGTTGATACATTATTTAGCCCCTAGCTGAATCATCTATATTCCCTGAACAGGTCCTTAACTTTGCATTTTTGACATTGTTTCTTTCTCACTATTGACATTCTTCAACCCATCATTGCTGTTGTAGTTGGCTGCCATCAAACCAACCCCTGACTCATGGAGACCCCATACACAAGACAAAATGCTGCCTGGTCCTGTGTCAACCCCATGATGAGCTGCAGATGGAACTGTTGTGATCCACAGGGTTTTCACTGGCTGATTTTAAGAACCAGATCACCATGCCTTTCTTCCTAGTCAATCATGGATTCTTCTAGATGTCAGTTTCCTTCTGAAGCCTTCCATGTTCGCTTCCCTAAACTCATTTTATTTTGTGTCTTCTTATGTTAGAAAATATTCTATCTTGTCTTTATGTTTTGTAAATCTTTTTTCCTCAGGAGATTATAAATTCCTGGTGGTTATGACAATGTCTCCATCACATTTAAATTCTTTTCAGGGCTTATCCAAGTCCTGCACCTTGGCTGGCATTCATAAAAGCAGATATTGAATGCATATTTAAAAAGAAAGGAAAGGAAAAAAGGTTTAGTGCCAATGAAAGCACCTGGATTGGTGAAAATGAAATTGACAGCAACTTAAAACAAAATTTAAAAATATTCAAAGGCCCCTCTCAAGAGATCTCCCATACAGGATCATTCCAGATCCTAACTTCTTTTTCCTACTGAACAAATCACTTAAGAATGAGCCCACTAATATCTAAAATCTACAAGATACTGCAAAATCTGAACAACAAAAAGACAAATAATCCAATTAAAAAATGGACAAAGGATATGAACAGGTACTTTGTCAAAGAAGACATTCAGGTGGCTAATGGACACATGAGGAAATGTTCATGATCATTAGCCATTAGAGAAATACAAATCAAAACTACAATGAGATACCATCTCACCCCAACAAGGTTAGCATTAATCCAAAAAACACAAAATAATCAATGTTGGAGAGGTTGTGAAGAGACTGGAACACTTCTACACTGCTAGTGGGAATGTAAAATGGTACGACCACTTTGGAAATCAGTTTGGCACGTCCTTAAAAAGCCAGAAATAGAAGTACCATACAATCCAGCAATCCCATTCCTTGGAATATACCCTAGAGAAATAAGAGCCATCACATGAATAGACATATGCACACCCATGTTCATTGCAGCACTGTTCATCATTGTAAAAAGGTTGAAACAACCTAGGTGCCCATCAACAGACAGATAAACAAACTGTGTTATAGTCACATAATGGAATACTATGCAGTGATAAAGAACAATGGTGAATCCATGAAACATAACATGGAGGAATCTGGAGGGCAGTATGCTGAGTGAATTTAGTCAGTCACAAAAGGAAAAATATTGTACAAGACCACTATTACAAGATCCAAAGAAAAGGTTTAAACACAGAAGAAAACATTCTTTGATGGTTACAAGGTGGGGGAGTGGAGGGAGAGGGGTATTCACTAGCTAGATAGTAGACAAGAATTATCTTAGGGGAAGGGAAGGACAGCACCCGCTACAGGGGAAGTCAGCACAACTAGACTAAACCAAAGCTAAGAAGTTTCCTGAATACAACCAAACACATCGAGGGACAGAGTAGCAGGGGCGGGGGTCTGGGGACCATGGTTTCAGGGGACATCTAGGTCAATTGGCATAACAAAGTTTATTAAGAAAATGTTCTGCATCCAACTTCGGTGAGTGGCGTCTGGGGTCTTAAAAGCTAGCAAGCAGCCATCTAAGATGCATCAATTTCTCCCAAACCACCTGGAGTAAAGGAGAGTGAAGAACACCATGGACACAAGGAAAGTATTAGCCGAAGAGACAGAAAGGGCCACATAAACCAGAGACTTCATCAGCCTGAGACCAGAAGAACTAGATGGTGCCCGGCTACCATCAATGACCACTCTAACAGGGAACACAACCGAGAGTCCCTGATGGAGCAGGAGAAAAGTGGGGTGCAGAACTCAAATTCTAGTAAAAAGACCAGACTTAATGGTTTGATTGACATTGGAGGGACCCTGGAAAATTTGGCCCCCAGACTCTCTGTTAGCCCCAAATTAAAACCATTCCTGAGGCCAACTCTTTAGACAAAGATTAGACTGGACTATGGGACAGAAAATGATACTTGTGAAGAGCTCCTTAACTCAAGTAGATACATGAGACTAAATGGGTAGCTCCTGTCCAGAGGCGAAATGAGAAGGTAGAGAGGGTCAGGAGCTGGTTGAATGGACACAGGAAATCCAGGGTGGGAAAAGGGAAGTGCGCTGTCACAGTATAGGGAGAGCAACTAGGGTCACATAACAATGTATGTATAAATTTTTGTATGAGAGACTAACTTGAATTGTAAACTTTCACTTAACACAACAATAAAATTAAAAAAAAAAAAAGAATGGGCCCATTTCTCTTTGTTCTTTGTAAATTTATTATGCAAGTGTTTTTGGTATAGAAGAGGGAAGACATCAGGAGCTACGTTTGCCTTTGACCTAAAATCAAAATGAAAACAATAACCTAAAGAAAAATTTTTTTGAAGAAACAGAAGGATTCTTTGGCTTTGAAATTCTATTTTGTTTGAGGGAAACATCAGATTTTGCCTGTTTCAGTATCGAATCTGGAGACTGAATAAATGCAGCACTGAAGACCAAGGATAACAGAGGAATTCTCAAGTAAATTCCATGGGATGGTGTGCCCTTAGAAAAGGCTAAGAAAAAGGTAGTTACCTTCCGCTACCAGGTAAGGAGAGATCTTTTGTTATTTCCTTCTTTTCTCTTAACACCAATTATTAGTGCTTCAATTTTCTACAAATTCTCTACTTCTATCTTCAGGCACTGTGATTAGGAGGGGAAATGTTTGCTATATAGAACCCCAAATGCCATGACAATTGAAAAGGAAAAATGTGGATTCTATAAAGAATTCATTGCAATTGTGGGCAAGATTAATTTATTTCTTTGGCCTCTAAAATAACCGTCAGCAAGAAATGACGTGTGGGTGAGTTTACAAAGTAAACAGAAAACGTTAAAACCAGGCACTCAGTGTTCTGTTGGCATCTCCTTTTCACTTAGAAGGAATTATTTCACTCATTGTTATTTTTTTTTTTTTTTTTAATGAAGATGACACAAAAATTCTCATCTTAGACTAGGTTCTGAGAATCCAAAACTTTATCAGTAAAACAAAACGAAAGATTCTTTTAGCAACTTAAAATATTTGATGGTGTGTATACTCAGAAAGGAGCCCTGATGGCACAGGGGTTAAGAACTTGGCTGCTAATCAAAAGGTCAGTAGTTCGAAACCCTATTGAGCAGTTCTACTCTGTCCTATAGGGTCGCTTTGAGTCGGACTTGACAGCAACAGGTTTGGTTTTGGTTTGGATACTCAGAAAATAGTCTTCATTCAGCCATAGTTTAGGAAACTGACTGACACAGAGAGGCAAAATGAATCTAAATCTTGCCGTCAGTTTTTTTTTTTTTAATTAAACATCAAAATTTCTTACAATAGAAGAATCTTTTGAACTTATCACCATGGAACAAAAGGATTTTAATTTTTTTTTTTCCAGCCTGTCAAGCTCTTCTAGGCTACCCCCATTTCTTCCTCCTCATACTTAACCTTCTAAGTTTGTGTAGGAAAAAGAACTTTACCTACTTCAGGCAACAAGTCTTACAATGAGAAAACACCAAACAAAACACCACTCTCTCCACAAATACTATATTTATAGCCAAGGTTTTACACCGTGGGTGTTCATTTTCCATTTCCCCCACTAAGTTGTCCCTTTTGAGAAGTTCTTAGCACCTGATACCTGAGAAAATGTCCTGAGAACTCTACGGAATTACTATTTCACATTTAGCATCTTCTGACAATTAATCACCACTTTCTGAGAAAGCCTGATACAAAAGAAAAGCGTGGCGCTGCAGCCTCCAGAGTAATCAGCTCTCTGGTTTCCTGCAATCATGGAGAAAAGGACATGGGGGGACGAGGGTGGAGATAAGAAGAACATTATTTTTCCTCAGATAAAAAACCAGGTGAGAGGGCATCGAGAAGGCCTCTAAAAAGAAAATCAGAAGCAACTTCAACACTCAAGATAGATATAAACACCAGATATAAAACCAGTGAAAGAGGACTTGAAGCACTTATTGGTGGTAAAGATCAAAGACTACAGCCTTCAGTATGGCTTACACCTCAACATAAAGAAAAAAAAAATCCTCACAACTAGAACAATAAGTATCATCATGAAAATGGAGAAAAGATTGAAGCTGTCAAGGATTTCATTTTACTTGGATCCACAATCAACACCCATGGAAGCAGAGTCAAGAAATCAAACATCCCACTCCTAGAAATATATCTTAGAGAAATAAGAGCCATCACACGAATAGACATATGCACACCCATGTTCACTGCAGCATTGTTCACAATAGCAAAACGATGGAAACAACCTCGATGCCCATCAACAGATGAATGGATAAACAAACTATGGTACATACACACAATGGAGTATTAAGCAGCAATGAAGAAGAATGATGAATCTGTGAAGCATCTCATAACACGGATGAAACTGGAGGACACTATGCTGAGTGAAATAAGTCAATCACAAAAGGACAAATATTGTATGAGACCTCGATCATAAAAACTCATGAACAAGTCACACAAAAGAAAACAATTTTTGTTGGTTACAAGGGATGGGAGAGGTAGGGGGAAATACTAAATAGGCAATAGATAAGTGGCAACTTTGGTGAAGGGTGAGACACTACACAATACTGGGAAAGACAGCACAACTTGTACAAGGAAAAGTCATGGAAGCTCCATAGACACATCCAAACTCCCTGAGGGACTAAATAGCTGGGCAGAGGGCTGTGGGGACCATGGTCTCGGGAAACATCTAGCTCAGTTGGCATAACACAGTTTATAAAGAAAATGTTCTACACTCTACATTGGTGAGGGGCGTCTGGGGTCTTTAAAGCCTGTGAGCAGCCATCTAAGATACTCCACTGGTCTCACCCCTTCGGGAACAAGGGAGAATGAAGAGAACAGGATACAAGGAAAAGATTAGTCCAAAGGACTAATGGACCACAGCTATCAAGGCCTCCACCAGACTGAGTTCAGTAGAGCTAGATGGTGCCTGGCTACCACCACTGACTGCTCTGACCAGCATCACGACAGAGGGTTTTGGACAGAGCTGGAGAAGGATGTAGAACAGAATTCTAACACACAAAAGAAGACCAGATTTACTGGCCTGACAAAGACTGGAGAAACTCCGAGAGTATGGCCCCCGGACACCCTTTTAGCTCAGTGGTGAAGTCACTCCCAAGGTTCACATTTCAGCCAGGGATTGGACAGCCTCATAAAACAAAATGGGACTAATAAGGCACAGCAGTCTAGGGACAAGGACTAGAAGGTAGGAGGGGACAGGAAAGCTCATGATAGGGAACCCAAGGTTGAGTAAGGACAGTGTTGACATGTCGTGGGTTTGTTAACCATTGTCATAGGGCAATATGTGTACTAACTGTTTAAAGAGAAACTATTTTGTTCTGTAAACCAAGGTCATAAAATGATATGTGTACTGAGTGTTTAACAAGAAAATATTTGTTCTGCAAACCTTCACCTAAAGTACAATAAAAATAGTTTTTTTTTTTAAATAAAGTACAACAACAACAACAAGAATTATCTATGTGAGATCAGATTGACAACAGCAACTCAAAAGGTTTGATGGGAAGCCTAGGGGATAGTGAGTTGAAGACAATGATGATGGAATAATTTGGAAAAGGATAGTGAGAACAGCAGCACAACTGGAAGAACATAACTGATGTCACCGAATCACACATGTAGAAATTATTGAAATAGCATACCTTTGGCTATGTATATTTTCACCAAAAAAAAAAAAAAAAGTCCTCCAAGGTTAAGAAGGGAGAGTGTTGACATGTCGTGGGGTTGTTAAGCAATGTCATAAAGCAGTATGTGTACTGACTGTTTAATGAGAAACTATTTGTTCTGTAAACCTTCACCTAAAGTACAATAAAAAAAAAAAAAATCAAACAACACATTGCATTGGGCATATCTGCTGCAAAAGACCTCTTTAAAGTGTTCAAAAGTAAAGATGTCACTTTGAGGACTAAGTTGCGCCCGACCCAAGCCATGGTATTTTCAAATCGCCTCATATGCATAGGAAAGCAGGACAGTGAATAAAGAAGACCAAAGAAGAACTGACACCTTTGAATTATGGTGTCGTCAAAGAAGATTGAATATACCACGGACTGCCGGAAGAACAAACAAATCTACCTTGGAAGAAGTACAGCCAGAGTACTCCTTTGAAGGGAGGATAGCCAGACTTGGTCTCATATACTCTGGACATGTTACCAGGAAGGACCAGTCCCTGGAGAAGGATAACACGCTTGGTAAAGCAGAGCATCAGCAAAAAAGAGGAAGACCTCGGTGAGATGGATTGACACAGTGGCTCCAACAATGAGCTCAAACATAGCAAGGATTGTGAGGATGGCAAAGGACTGGGCAGTGTTTTGTTCTGCTGTACATAGGGTTGTTATGAGTTGGAATCGACCTGATGGTGCCTAAGAACAACATCAACATAAAACCGGCCGCATATGTAAACTGTAAGGTCCTATGTACTTCCTACAATTAACACAAATGACTTACATAAACTTTCGTAGCTACTCCTAGAGATAGACATACTCACACACACTCACCCAAGATGGCAATGCAATGATGGTAATGGCAGCCAACACTTACTGAGCGGTTATTCTGTGCTAGATCCTACATTAATCCCCACGTAAGTATTACTTCATTTAAGAATCCAAATACCCTCTAAGGTGGATATCCTTACCCAAAACCTCTGGGGCCGGTTGTGTTTTGGAATTTAGAATTTTTCAGACTTTAGAAAGACAATATGGAGCATATGTCATATTGTATAAACCTCCTCAGGGGAGAGTGCAGGGGCTGGAACTCATATGCATTAGCATTCCTGCAGCAAAATACATACAGAGACACAGTAATAGGATGAATAGTGCACAGTGTGACATTAGGTCAGGTAAGATGTCACTGCCGAAAGTGTTTTTGCCAAATCTAGACAAAAAACAACAAACAAAAACATTTTCAGAAGTTGAATTTCGGAATTGAGGATTGGAGATAGTAAAATGTATTATCAACTCCATTTTAAAGGCAAAGAAACTGGGTCTCCAGAGGGTATGTGCTTTTCCCCTTGGCACCTGCTAGCAGTGTTTGAGCCAGACTTCAACCTAGAAACCTGATTCCGGAGCCTGTACATGAAATGGTACTATCCTGCCCCTCAGGCTTTCTGTGGGCATGGGAGGATGTCTATGAAGTCTTTCTTCCTACCCTGAAGACTCAAGCTGATTTCTCTGTTTCTCATTACTTGTCTTTCTCTGCTCCCTTGCCTGGATGATGATTATGGCAAGAAAATAAAAAGGAAAACATTGCTTTTCCTTTGGTGACAGCAGAGAGAGGCAACATCAGCTGTGGTCTCCTTATTCCTCTTGGGATTTGAGTTTTGCTCCTGAGAGACAAAGATGAGAAGGGAAGGGAAAAGAGAGGAGGGGGAAGAGGAGGACAGGAGAAGGGAGGGGATAGAACAGGGAATATAGGGGGAGGGGAATAAGAGGATGAGGAGAGGGAAGGGAGGGATGGAAGGGGGAGGGGAATAGAAGGGGGAAGGGTAAAGGAGAGAGAAAGGACCTGGAGCCTGGGATGCAAAGATGACCAAAATTTAAAAAATCCTAATCCTTCAAGACATCTACATTGATGCAGTATCTTTTCTCACCTGTGGTAAAGTCAGCTACACAAATAGATGCCTTCCGTGAACGAATGCCCATGAAAATGAAGATGAGGCCAAGCTTCACATCTGGGGAGTATATAATAGAAAGGACAGCCCAGGCAGGTGGGTGAGATGGTCACCAAGCTGAACTAACCCAGCAGAAACAAGCTTTCAAGGCCAGAGTTCAGAGGAGAGGGTGGGCCACTGGGAATGTGTAAAAACCTGAGGATGACATTGGACTTTATCAGGCCAGTAGAATGGAGGCTTATTCAAACTAGATCTCATGGTGACCCTGTTTGAGATCAGGGTTACATTAGGCACCATAATTTGTGAGTGATTAACTTTTTACATGCATGCATGTACATTAGAAAGAGCTTTGTGGGGGTGCAAACGGTTAAGCACTCAGATGCTAAAGAGAGGTTGGACGTTTGAACCCACCCAGTGACTGCAGGAGAAAGACTCAGAGATCTGCTTCCATAAAAATCACAGCCAAAAAAACCCTAAAGGGCAGGTCTACTCTGTCACATGGAGTTGCTACGAGTTTGAATCGACTCTACGGCTCTCTACAACAACAAATACACGTTAGTGTCTTTATCACTGTTGGCTCTTAGCCTCCTACATTCTAATTTGTAATGTCACCGCAAGGAATGTTCCTGGAGTTACAGATAACCCTGAAGTTTCCAGAGGGGCATGTGGTTTGTGAATGTTTTTGTCATGCTTGTCAAAGCAGGAAAGTGCTTAAGACCCATTGTGTTTTTAATTTGAAATCCTAAGGTCCCTATGAGTTGGAATTGATTCGGCAGATATGGGTTATGGGTTAAGGGCTAAACTTGAGCATTGGTTACCAAACTAACACCAGAAAAATCAAGCCCACATGAATCAGAGTCCTGCATGGACACAGCATCTTCAGAATAAATCTTCTGTCCTTGACTACCCAGTGTATGAGGGTAGCCTGGCCCTATGATGAACGTTTTTACATTCCTGTCTCGGGTGCTGAATTTATTTAAAAAAAAAAAAAAATTGCTGTCCCGCTCATGGTGACCCCATGTGTGTCAGAGTAGAACTGTGCTTCATGGGGTTTTCAACGGCTGATTTGAAAGTAGAGCACCAGGCCTTTCTTCCGAGGTACCTCTGGGTGGACTTGAATCTCCAAGCTTTCCATTAGCAGCCAAGTACGTTAACCCTTTGCACCACCCAGGGACTCAGCTAAATTCAGACAGGCATTCAATCTAGGTCTGACTTGAAAGGCAGGATTTTAACATCACCCTTACAGGATCGCTATGAGTCTGAAACGACTTGCTGGCAACAGGTTTGGTTTTTGGTTTTTCTTTCTGTAACGTGAGGTTCAATATGCTATTTTGTCCTTTTTTTAAATGTTGTAGCTTTGAGTACTTCCAGGGGCCCAACCACTTACCTTTGCTTATTACCTTTTTCCAAAATGAAAAGAATTTGTTTCCAATGAAGGAGAGTCTGCACACAGTAGGCACGCTCTAAAAGTTGGTGATTGGAAAATCTTACGAAAAATCTACCCTACAGATTCATAAATTTTCTTCGTTATGTGCTTTAGTCTAAACCAAAAAGGACAAGCCTTTGCATGTTATGTACACAGGGCTTTTTTTTTTCTTCTGGTGTTAGACAGTGGTATGGGAAATATTTTTTCTTTCATTGCAATTTCCTTTCATTAAAATCAGTGACCAGCTATCAGAATAAACTACATATATATACATACATACATACAAACACACACACACACACACAAAACCAAAAAACACATTTCTCTCCCTGCACTAATTTAAGAAGAGCATATGATACACATGTGACTCCCAAATGTATGCAGATCTTTCCTTTTGCACCGTTTCTTGAATTTATTTACTCTCTTTTCAATGCCCTCTACCCACCCAATCTCCCCAGCAAACACATAAGTAACAAATTCACACGAGTCTCTATTTTGTTCTCCTGAAATAAATTTCTAGTGAAAGTTTTCACAGGGAAGGAAAAACAAAAATATATAAATACGTACATATGCTATATACTATATACAGTATATACTTCTTACATACTATATAAGAAGGAGCCCTGGAGGTGCAACAGTTAAGTGCTTGGCTGATAACTGAAAGAAAGGTGGGCGGTTTGAACCCATCAGTGGCTCCGCAGGAGAAAAGACCTGGTCATCTGCTCCCCTAAAGACTACAGCCTAGGAAGCTCCATGGGGCAGTTCTACTCTGTCATATAGGGTCACTATGAACTGGAATTGACTTGACACACAACAACACGCTATGTAAGTCCAGAGAGTTGCAATTTATTAAAGATATTAAAATAGATTTTTCCTCTAATGACACCCTAAAACCTTTTAACTATGAAATTGTCAACTAAATGAACTCCATTTCAGTTAGCTTTATCATAATTATAACTATTGCCTAACACAATGTGCTACAATGACTAAGTTTAAACAGAAATTTGTCCAACCACACATTTAGATGTTTTTATTTTATTCTGCACAGTTGAGTATCCCCCATCTAAACTGACAAGTTCAGTGTGAGTAGGTGGAAGGAAAAAAACAATGGGAAACTCATTAAGAAATGAAAGTAGGACTTTTCTCATGAAAACACACCTTTCATAGTCAGAGAATCATAGCCAGTATTTTGATAAGAGAATGAACTTTGATCTGCACTGATAAAGCTGAGAAATCTTCTGGGAGAGATGCCGTAGATTGTTGCAACAAATATTAGCAGATTCACAAGGCTATAATCACTATCAGTATCCACGGTACTGAGTTTTAAATTAACATCGTTATTTTAGTTGTGTTCCCAAATTTAACATTAGGGAATTTTGGTTGTGGGCCTATTGTCATTAGGCAATATAGATACTGGTACTGAGGATAATTTTGAGATAATTAGACAGTGTAGGATTAGTCAGCAATTATAAGAACAACTTTGGGGGGTTTTAAAAAAGTCTACTTGAATGACTTAAAAAATGGTCTCATGTCATCTTTGGTAAATGTTTCGTTGGACAGAATTTCTAGTTCTGCATGAAATCCTACAAAACATTACTATTGCTTTTCAAAGTGTATTTTCCTTTTTTTTTTCATTAATTCCCTTCCCCTTCCTCCACAATTCCATCCTTCATCCACACCTTTTTTAGCCAAATGACCAGAATTATCTGGTAAACGTTTATTTGGTTGTTGTTAGGTGTCGTCAAGCTGATTTTCTATTCATAACGACCCCATGTGACAGAGTAGAACTGCCTCACAGGGTTTTCTTGGCAGTAATCTTTATGGAAACAGATCGCCATGCCTTTTATCCCATGGAGCCACTGAGTGGATACAAACCTCCAATCTTTCAGTTAGCAGCTGAGTGCTTAACCTTTGTGCCACCAGGGCTCCTTTAATATTTACTCATTTTGGGACTTTGAAAGGGGTCCTTCTATAAACCCAGAGAAGGATTTCTACCTCTTTTGTAGCTTTGCACAGACTATCAGAGTGGGGGAGGATCATATCTGATACTGATCTGGACTCAGCCTTGAAATGTCAAAAGTGCTCATCCAAGTCTTGTACAAAGGAAGACAACCTAGACTTGGACAGATACAGCAAGTTTTCAAACCACTCAAAAGGAGATATTCTTACCTCTTGGGCTGGGGTAGCATTCATGATGAAATATATTTAAGAAAGTAAATTTTTTAACCATCTTTGATAAGAACAGTGTAACCAGAGAAATATGCATGTTTATATCTTAACATCAGGGACTTTCTGTAATTCAAGAATAGGCCAGATACATGCCAGCACCTTGAAAAGAGTAAGAGTTTCACGATTTCTGTGACTGTGTGAGGAAGTTAAAGTACCCTGGCTTTTACCACCGGTCTCATTCACAAAAGGCCAGCTCTAAAAGATAACATGTCTTCGCACCGTAATCACAGAGTTTGTAAGGAGCAGGCGTTTTAGATAACCGAATTTTCCACTTATCTAATGTCAGCAAGAAAAACCTTTTTGTTCTAAATGCCTGTCTGGTAGCTTGCTTAGCTATCCATCCTAATGAAATACTGAGCATCTTGCTGAGCCTGTGTCATATTGAACACCGATTCTCATTTCATATTTATTGTAGATGGAGAGCTAAAAGAAATCAGAATTTTTTTTTTTTTTTTAATTCAGGTCTTCTATCAGCCTATTCATTATGATTTGCCATTCTCTTTAAAATGGAGAGGAAAAAGAAAATCCAGCTAAGTTGTCCAGTAATCAAAGTTGTGCTGATTCCTGGGGCATACAATAACCAGAAAACAAGTTAAAAAATCATCAGGAACACAACTGCCATAAAGCAGTTTAGTTGACATATAATAGAGTGTCAGAGAATGCTAAATTACATTTCTGTGTTTGGGGAGAGATGAGCCTGGAAGGATTTTGAAATTCACTCAGTTATTTGAGTGGAATGTTCTTTCCCCATCTATCTCTTAGGTACATTCTCTCAAGTCTCTACTCAAATACCACCTTATCAGTGAGGCCCTTCTTATTTTACTTAAAATAGCAACCTGTCCAATGCCCTAGCACTCTTTATTTCCCTGTTCTGCAGGGCCACCATGCCATCGTACAACTGGGGATGCAGTATTCACAGCACTAACATGTAGCCCTGCTATTTAGCACCTATCACCGTTTTACATATCGTTTTACTTGCCTCCCTCCCAGAGGGAGAGGATTTTTATATTTGACTCACTGCTGTATCTCCAAGTGCCTAGAACACTGCCGGCACATAGTAGGTGCTCAATAAATATTTATGGACAGATTAACTAATTTAAGCATCTTCTAAAGTTCTGATCTAAGAGCTCCTGACTTTAAGGTATCCCTCTCTAAAGGGAAAATCAGGCATGAATTCAAACAATTGCAATACTGACAGAGCAGAAATCAGTACTAAAGGAGAAAATACTGGTTAAGGGCTGGTGCTGACCTCAGACAAGCATGGGTTCTACTAGCCTCAGATCAGCTCTTGTTAGCTGTATGACCTTCGGCAAGTTATTTAACATCTCTGCCTGCCTCAAGTTTCCTCGAATAAAAGATGACTGCAATAACAAGGTTCTAACAGGGTATGATGAGGAGTCAGTGAGGGGATGGATGCACATGGGTGCTTAGCAAAGTCCTGGTACTCATGACATCTGTACTAAGTGCCCGTAGCATCAGGATAGATTTTATGGAGACAGACTAGGGGATCTAAAGCTGTCTGGCAAAGTCTTCATAATCTGGGAAGACTTGCCAGTAAAATGATTGAACTAGGAATGAAGGAAAAACCGTCAACATGCACATAATGAAGAGCCACATTAAAGTTTCCTGTGCTTTGGCTGGGGAGCCAAAACAGGAGGCTCTCAATCACACCCTTCAACCGTTGGGAGTAGACGTGCTCAGGTATTCTGGAAAGCAACTTATCTGGGGCCATGGTTGCATATTGGGAGGTGGGAGTTTTGGGAATAGTAAAAATAAGAGAACGTATGTGTTCATCATTTAAACACATGATACAGACAGGAGCTGCCATCTCCTTAAAGAATACTGACTTCTTAAGCCAAACCTATTATACTCTCACCAATCCAACACCCACCTAGAAGCCACAGTGATCGATTCAAGGAAAGGCACATGAAAACTGCTGAGTTAATCAGAGATCATTCCTGGGGATTTTTTTTTTTTTTTTTTTTTCCCCTAGAGACAGTAAGAGCATTTTTTAATGGATTCTTAATAAAAGCTGCCATTAGTCACATATAACATTACGGAGACAGTCTATTTGAGAATTGAGAAAATGAAGTACCACACAGAGAGAAAAGAAGAAGGAAGGCATCTCTGCTTCCAGGTCCAGAATTTTCTAGAAATGTTTTTTTCCAAATCTTAGCTATTCAACTGTTCCTTCAAGTTTGTGAGCTGTCCATGAATCATTTCAATAAATTTCTCCCTTTGTTTAAAAAAAAAAAGTTTCCTATGCTTTAAGCATGAAACTTTTTAAGAATGAGGAATAAACCTACTAATAATATGAATACATAATCTGAGTAGGGGCTTCTCCCACTGGAAATAGATTATTGATGAATCTTTCTGCTTAACAAGTCTGGCTTTCACCCTCATTATATCTTCACTGATTTGCCATTCTTCTTAAAATGAAATGTAGAAAAACAGTTCAGCTGGTACTGAAAAATTAGGGACTATTGCCGCAGTGGTTAAGGGCTTGGCTGCTAACCAAAAGGTCGGCGGTTTGAATCCACCAGACACTCCTTGGAAACCCTATGGGACATTTCTACTCTGCCCTATAGGGTTGCTATGAGTCGGAGTCCACTGGACAACAATGGGTTTTTTTATTGCACTGAGGGGGAAAGAAAGTTCCCCTGTAAACCACCCACCCCCACCACCATCATAATCCTCACCTATCACTGCTTTGGCAACAGAGGCTTTGCTAAGCAGAACACATGGTCTTTTCCAGGAGAAATAAAGAGTTAATGATCTAATACCTGGACCAGAGAGATTCAGGGTCCAAATCAGAACTTAACCCTAGGAAAAAAAGAAGTGAAGTCCGTTTTTCAATCACTGGTGAGTTATCTCCTTTCCCTATTTCTCTGTAGGTCTCAAAGTCATTAAGTGCAGTCTCTTTAGGACAAGTCTTTCCTTTCCCTCTCGGCATTAAAGAGTCTTTAAAGAAAGTGACGCACAGCTCTTTAGAGTTCAATCAATTTTGCTGTAACATAGGTCAATATTCTAACTGCTCTTTGGCAACTGGAGTCGAGAATTTTGAGATGAAAGGAGGTTCTCAAGGTTAGGACTCAGCTATATATATAGGCTTGACACTTGTCCCTTTTTATCTGCAAAACCTATTATAGAGTGACATAATCAGGCTAAAAGGTGGGGGCAGTGGTATTATCTAAATTTGACATTATCACGATCTTTATTGATTGATCAAGATTCTAAAGTTTAAGCCTAATAATAAACACCAGGCAATCCCTGTGAGTCAGCGAGGGGGATATGACTCAGACTTTACTACTCACTTAAGAGACTTAAAAGCCATAACAAATTGGACAGGCATGTATTTATATTAGTAACCACTAATTCATAACTAGTTGAAAGGCAACTGTTTCTTCTGGTGACAGTTTGCTTCACGTTAAAGTAACCACTACCACATGTTTAGCAAGCAAAAATAAAGTTATAAAAGAAGAGGGAAAACAACAACTCATTCTAACTAGAGACCTGGCTCTACAACCATCTTTCTTAATCAAATTGTAAGTACCCCAAAAGGGAATTTCCTGGGGTGGCAGAAAAGCCCTGTTTCTTGAATGGGGTATGGATTATATAAGTATGCAAAATCCACTCAACTCTATGCATTTCACTGTAAAAATTTTTACCTCGATTTAAAGAAAAAAAAAATGTGGTCCACACCTTGAAGGTTATGTTTCAGAGGCACACTCAAAATGCAAACCTAGAATGAAACTACTTATTTAAATCTATTTAAATAAAAACTGTTTGCAAACATGACAAGTGCTGTAACAAAAAATGCAGAAAATGTTCAAAACTTGTTTGAATTGTGCTGTTTCATAAAACCCTGAAAGTGACTAATCCAGTAGCTTGCCCTGAAACCCAACTTTCCATGCGGTTTCTTTAAAACATCAAATAGCCATTAATAGCTATAGAACAAATCGTGGAACCGAGCTATTCTAAACAACACACTCTTTGAGTTGTTTGCGTTCCTTTTAGACTGGATAAAAACCAGTGGCCGTTGAGTCAATTTTGACTCATGGAGGCCTCATGTGTGTCAGATTAGAGCCAACACACTTGGGGTCTCCATGAGTCAGAACTGAGTGTTTTCAATGGCTGATTTTTCTAAAATAGATCACTAGGCCTTTCTCCCAAGGCTCCTCTGGGTAGACTCGAACTGCCAATCTTTCAGTTAGCTACAAGGCACTTTAACCACCCAGGGATTCCTTAGACTGGATAAGGCATTCTAACTTTTTAACACGTTCACTAGGAAGTAGACACTGCTAGTTGCCAAGCCCCAATTCACAGAGATAATATTCTTAATGCTGCCTATAAGTGAGGTGACCATATGTCCTGGAGTACGCTTGCAGTCTGGGTTTAATTATTAATAGCATCTCATTTTATTCTCAAGCATCACGACTTCATTGATAAATTTATTTACTGAATTATATGGTCAATTTACCCATAAGAAGGAGCCCTGATGGCACAGTGGTTAAGAGGTTGGCTGCTAACCCAAAGGTTGGCAGTCTGAATCCACCAACTGCTTCCTGGAAACCGTATGGGGCAGTTCTACCCTGCCCTATACGGTTGCTGTAAGTTGGAATTCACCTGACAGCTATGTATTTTTTTTTTGTTTTAGTTTACCCATAAGACGTCCCCATGGTTTGGCCTCATGTAATTTCCCCTCCACCCCAGTCACAATGATCTTCTTTCAATCCCTCCCATTCACCACGTACTCTCTGGCCGGATTTTGGGCATTCTCTTCTGTCTTCCCTCCCTCCTTCACTTAAACCCGTACCATCCTTTAGATCTCAGCTCAAGCGTCCTGTCCTCAGAGACACCTTTCTATGGTAGTCACATCCTCCTATTATAGCTCCCACAGCCTCTTCACCAGTTTCCTTTCCTTCAAGGCAAGGTGCCTCAGGCCCAATTTTTACTTGTTTGGTAATCTTCTCTCTGTATCACCAGGGTAGACCCTTGAGGGCAGAGACAGTGACTATTTTTGCATCCCCAGTGCTTAGCACAGTACTTGGCACTTCAAAAACCAAAAAACCAAACCCATTGCCGCTGAGTCGATTCCGACTCATAGTGACTCTATAGGGCACAGCAGAACTGTCCCATAGGGTTTCCAAAGAGCGGCTGGTAGATTCAAACTGCAGACCTTTTGGTTAGCAGCCAAATGCTTAACCACTGCACCACCAGGGCCCCATATTTGGCACATAGAGGGACACAACACATTATTAATTAAATGGGTGTGACAGATACAGGACATAACACCAACTGTAGTTTAACCATGAGAAAGAATCCCAGGAAATGTAAAGAAAAGGGTAGTGGAAAAAAGGCAAGAATCTCAGAGTTAGCAGAAGAGAGCTTGTATCTAATGGCTCAATATTACATAAGTGCTCTATCTCTGACACTTACAACCATTACTACTGTCTCAAGGGATAACAGTTCTGTCGACACTGGCCACCCCAACCTTATTTTGATTAGTGTCAAACTCGTATTCTTACACACAATCTTAAAACAGACGAATACACTGAGTGATTTATAAGGCTAAACACACTTCCAAGCAGGGCCTGAGCCACACAGGAGCTTTAAGATGCAAGACTTCTGAAAGGGTCAAACGGGATTTTGCCTGTAAGCCTCTTGAGGTTCTTTTAAGAATGGGGCCCTTTGTTTCCTATACTATGGCAAGATAAATTAGCAAGATGCTCTTGGGCTGAGTACCTACTCCATATTAAGATATGTGTAAAGCTATACAACTCGAGAGCAAGCTATTCAATGAAGCTATCTTCACACAGAAACAGGGACTTGAGTTTAAACCAAGAGCCCATGGTCACTGACTCATTTATAACTGACGAGGGGAAATCAATTACATTATTAGTGATTTAAGCAAACGTTGCATCGGGTTACATCACAAGAAGAAACTCAAACCCAGACTGGTAACTTATAAAAGGCTGCTTTTCGTTATAGTAAAGGAAGTATCCACACTACTCTAGATTAAAAAGAGATTGAGAACCACTAAATTCTGTTTGAAAATCAGTTTGAAAGTCTCTTGCAAACCTGTGGCCAAATACAACTACCTTGAAGGACTGCAAATCCTGCAAACAGTCAATTTACTTTAGGTAGCAAGGAGACGTTATGAGAATTGCACAAGACAATGGATGCAAATGTGCCCTGTACAAGGCTACATTATTATACACGTCAGGTGGTATTACTCCATCTCTCAACTTAAGGTGTCTTCAATATAGACAAAGGCTGTGAAGGATTCCTTCTGTTTTGTCTTTTACTGAGGAAAACCACAATCTGTTAAGGACCTACTTCAGGAAAGTTGGTAAAATAAATATGCAAGGCCTGGGTTAGCTTCATTTCCACCCTTAAAAGGGGGGAAGGAAGGTGCAATTCATTTTCCTTCCTATATTATTTCAAAAACATCAATACATTTCTTGTAGCTATAGGTTAAAAGCTGACCTTCAAGAAATTCCAAACACAATCACACTGACATCATCAAATTTTTAAAAAACCAAGAGAACAATTCTGCTATATTTAGTTGGCCTCTGTAATAGAGCATCCAGTTTCCAAGAATTCAACAATTCACTGCTAGATGTTTTCAGGTTTATTTGACCTTGACAACAGATTTATGAGGTAGGCATTGCCATTTTTACATATAGATAGGTTCAGAGAGGCTAAGCAAATTTCCCAAAGTCACAAATGGGTACAGGCCAGGATTACAACTCATTCTTCTGCTTAGTCCAGGCCTAGTATATAGTACAGTCCAAGCCTAGTATAGTTTATAGTATAGTCCAAGCCTAGTATTCTTTACACTAAATCCCAGCTGCATCTCAAAGAAAGAGGCCATGTTTTCAGACAGTACATGCCTCCTGGGCATGGAGAATGAGTTCTAAGGCTGAAAATTATCCAAGATGGCCAACTAGCAATGAGAAGTTAAAACATGCACATTCCAATAATGTGAAACAAGGTAAATAAGTCATACACAATACACCAATAGTTAAGAGCTTGCACACTGGAGTCAGAAAGGCCTGAGTTCAAATTATGAATTAGCTGTTTGACTGTGGGAGAAATTACTTCAGCTCTCTAGGCTTCAGTTTTCTATTCATAAAATGAAGATAAAAAATACTGACTTATCTGTTAAATTCACCCAGTTGTTGGGAGGTCAAGTAAGAATGTATATTGGTAATGTGAAGGCTCACAAGTGCAATTTATAGGAAATACAACTCCATTTAGTCTATTGACTTGACGGGACAAAACTACCATGAATCAACAAGACTAGCAAATGCACGCATTCCTGTTTATAGTGCAATTGTCAAGTCTAATCATTTTAGGCTTATATCCATTTATAGAATCTTCTCAAATGAATTCCAATTTTTTAGTCATCTTCCTCTTCTAAAAAATTTAGGGGTGGCTCAGAACAAGAGAAAAAAGATACTGGAACTTCTGGGTAAACCATAATCGCTAAAATAATTTAAACACTCTTCTACAAATATGGTAACTCAGTTCCCCTACAACCAGCCATAACAATAAACTATTACAAAGACTCAAATGTTTTAAAAGAAAATTCTAAGAAAGATAAAATATGAGTTTTAACACATAGAAATACATAGTTGAATACATAGGAGCACATAGAATTTGAACTGGTGTATCCCTTACTTTTGGGTATCTGCTGGCTGCAAAAGATGATGTCTGAATTTTACAAATAAGGATTTCTACAGATAAACTAAAATTTGACAAAACCACCCTCTTCGGATTGCCACAACAGCTTCTCATCTTTAAGACTTATCACTTAAAAGAAAGAAGGTAGTGATCATCTGTTTTAGTGATAATCTAGAAAGTCTCTTAAACATTTTTAATCATACACCCACCAGTAAAAATTTTAGGGTATTCTCAGTGTGTGTGTATTTGTTTATAAAATGTGCCATGTGCTTTTGCATACAAACACATGCAAATATATTTTAAAAGAATGACAAGATAATTTTGAAGATGACCTATCTAGAGAATTATCAAAACATGTCCATCTATCAACATTATGATTTGAAATTATAACTAGCGTTTGATGTAATATTCTCCAAATACAAGAATCCAGTTAACTTGTTTTTTCCTGCCTTGTAGTTTCTATTGTGATGTTAGGTAGCTGGCCTATACTTCATCATCGTTCTACCACCAGGAACAGGGTCACAAATTGACTTCACAAGTTACTAATACACGGAAAAAAGCACTAAAATCATCAAGTGGTTTATAACAGACTGCTTAAAAAAAAATCTCCCTTGATAAGATACAGAGAGACAAAGGCATAAGCACTATATTTGAATTTCTTCAGAACGCCTTTAGGAATATACTTCATTTATGCTTCCCACCCACTCTTCCCCCCAAGTCTAGTTTCCCCTAGGACCATAAACCTGTACTACCACTTTAACCTGCATATTCACAGAAACAAATTGAGTGTAGACTTTGTCCCCAGATTGATGAAGTACAGAATCTCTATAGCAGTGATTCCCAAACTTTCTGCTAAGATTGTGCTGGAAGAAGCCTCTTTTGGTTAAAACCTATGACCACAGCAAATCAATTTTTCTTATCACCAAACCTTTATGTTCCTTCCATCTCACTTCCCACTTTCCATTTCCCCGGTCTTTTCCCTTCTTATCCACACCTAGACTCTGTTTCATCCTTCACCTTCAGTACTCCCTGCAATTACACAGAATTCCTCAGAACACTGTATCTTAAACACTAAAATGATAAAATAATCATGAAAAGGTTTATATGCAAGCTCATAGTTAACTCCCAAATGTTCCTTGTATGATTATTTAACTATGAGATGACAAGAAGCATTAAAAAAAAAAAAAAATTTAGAATCCTAGGAATGGAAACCTGATCATTTTGCTATTCCTGTGTTTGACACATTGAACAATGCCAAAAGAAATTGGTAAAACAAGTCAAAATTGCAGTAGTATTAAAAAAAAAAAAACAAACCTGGTGTCACTTTTACTCCACAAATTGTTGAGGAAGAGGTGTCAATGCTATTAACACAATCGAAGGCTTACATTTTTAGGAGCATCTCAGAGCTACAGAATTTAACATCCTTCTTAACAATGTTCCTTCACCTTACGCTATTCTTAGAAAATGTAAACATCATTAAAAATTACCAGAAATTATAAAAACAAATTCCTCTGCTCTATTTGTAGTCCCATTTATTAAGGTAAATGATTTAAAGACTCAGTTATGCAGTTCAGTTTGGTTAGTAGTACCATTTTACTATAAAAGCCTTTTCCCCCCCATACTATTAGGCTGTTATACTATGCTCCAAACATGAAAAATAAACTGCTGTTATATTTTGACAGCAGTCATATACTAAAGTTCAACTGCAGAGACCCAGAAATACGATCAAACTATTTGCAGTCTGTATACCTTCAGATAAATAAGAAATCTATTAAGTTTTAGACAATCCAAGATGCACTTTTAAGTCTCCTGTGCATAGATAAAACTATTGATAAAACTATTGACAAATTCTGTCCACAGGGCACATTATCACATCATCTGAAACAGGGGTGAAAAAAGGAAAAATCTTTTAACTTCAATATGCAGAATACTGTTTTGATTATCATGCTTCTCTTCTGTAAAGAGGAGGCAGGATCAGAAATGTTAAAAATGAGATGGAAAAATCTAATAGATTTATTGTTCCTAAGATTAAAAGGTGCCTGAAAAACTCTAGTTGTTAAACACTGGATATCAGAATACTGCTTCCTTCATCTTGAAGGCCAATTCCATGAGCTGTAACACCTACACAAAATAAAATTACTTGCAGTTTATGAGCGTTATAGTGACTTAAAGCAACCATTTGTGCAATTGTACCAGAAAGCAACTTTCTGGTGAACTTCCAGTCTTTCTATTATTATAGAAATACAGCAAATAAAGGTAAGGATGTGTGACTTCCAATTCAGATCAGTACAGAAATGTCACGTAGTCTGCATGAACTAAGATAACTCTTGCTATACAACTTACTTGCTACACAACCCACTAAGCCTTGCTTCAGCTGTACATTTGGAGAAAAGGAAATGATTTTATAACTACCTGCTAAAACTTAGAAAGTAACATTCCTCAGAAACTTATCACCATTAACTATGAATTGCTGGTGCTAAAGGCAATTAGTAATTTTGAAAGCAGTTATCCTTTCTGAAAGTGATTTTAAAGGTTTTTTTTTTTTTTTTTTTTTTTTTTTTTAACTCAGGCAGTATAATAGCTTTTTAAATTATGTCACCTACTAAATTAAAAAAAAAATACAACTGGTATAAATGACAATATGTGCAGATAGGGCACACACCTGCATGTGCGTACAGAAGACACTCAAACGTTTTTTGTAGAAACAGCTAAGCAAAACATTCCCCAGAAGCAATGAACAAGAAATATCAAACAGCTACTCTACTGCAGACATAAGCTAAACTCTATTCTCTAAGGAATGTAAGGTTAAAGTCACAGGAAACATTTGGATGCTAGGTCTCAGAAGGCAGTTCACAAGCCTTTTAAAGAGGAACTTAACAAGCAGTTTCTCCCTCACATGCCAGACATCACCTGAATTCTAAAATAAATGTTAAGAATTTCTGTTCCTACTAAAATGTTAAAAGTAACTAAAAGTTTCATGTCCAGATTTTCAAAATCAAGTCTCCATTTGGGAAAAGGTTTTAGGACAAGAAAAGTTTTAGATACTAAGATACATTCCTAAACTATCCGGAAGTCTTTCTCACTTCGCCTTAGGCACCAATGATTTAGAATGCAAAGCTTTTATCAGTTACAAACTTGCCTTCGAAGGTAACTAGTTGAAATGCAGTTAGTGGTAATACAGTAGTCAGCATGGGTGGTCTGTGTACAAACTAGAATGCCAGTATATTTTTATTTCATATCAGGTTTGAAGGACTGGGGGATTTTCACGGAATGGGTTGAAAATTAAAACCGTATTTAGCAAGTGTAACGTGTTGTCATTACAGGAATTGAAACTACCAGTGTTAGCCTGTATCATTTGTATTCTAATACCTGTATGTATAAAACTGTGTATTCCTGTGTAGCCCACAAAACGGGAATAATTCAATTTTACAGGTAGAAATGAACACCCAAACTGATTTCGAGTAATTTACATTGCACATTATTTTCAGTGTGAACATATTTATGTGTATACAAAAAGAGAAGCCACCATATGGTAAGTTCTTTATATGTGTGTAGAGGGCAAGATTCAAATATTCCACTTTCAATTTCCACTGAACAAATATTTGTTATCCTCTACAAGTGGATTACCCCCAAGCCTTTACCATATAGGTTAGTGGAGCCACCTACATTCCCCACCAGCATTCCCAATGCTCACTTGTTCTTGGAATTTATCTGAAATAGAAATCTGAAAATCAGGAGTCAAAAAGTTAGCATTTCAACTTTTGAGAATAAAAATTCATAAACGTACCTGTTGTTGAATTCCAGCTTAGTGATTTTTTATGTAAAACTTGCAGCAGATGAAAAGCAAAATGCAAACCAATCTCTCTGCAGTGATTAGCCTGTTCTTTTAAGACTATGGGTCATATGCCCCAGGATTTTCTATTTCAACAAGGTATCCATCAGGGCCAAATTATTGCTTTTCAAAGGTGGGCCAGAATGAAATAGACATTTTTATCTTCACTTCAACAGAGAAGCAGTAAAATGTAATCCTCTGAGTATCTTTTTTGGTAGCTGTTACTTTTGTCTCTTTTTCTCCTTTCATGAAATCATTAGCCTGTGAATTTGTGTCCATGTTTTGACTTTATATCTTTTTTTAAAATGTTACCCTTGTGTTTCCTCTAACACCTAAATATGCATACA
The DNA here is from genome assembly GCA_030035585.1 of Dugong dugon. NCBI lineage: Eukaryota > Metazoa > Chordata > Mammalia > Sirenia > Dugongidae > Dugong > Dugong dugon. The sequence continues at coordinate 53,759,238 of CM057465.1, forward strand.
CAAACCATCTTCATTCCTTATCAAATGTTTTTCAGCATGACCAGTGTGCAATTGACATTCACATAACTTATAGAACTTAAGTCTTCTGAGAAAAATATTTGTAGGTGAACCCCTATAATCATGACAAGAGATTGGTTAAAATGCCAAGATAAGAAACAATTTATTATAGAGAGAAGAAAAATTTCTCATCCAAAATATAGAAATCTGTACAACTTTGCCACAATCAATATACATGAACTGTACAAATTTACACCAGTTCATAATTTACCAAATAAAAGATGACTAACAAAGTTCACAAAATAGATGGTGGTTTGTGGAAAAGACTCTTACCCAATTAAAAACAAGGAAAGTTACAAACCAGACCTCCACTTTCTAAAAATAAGAAGTTCACTCAGTCTTAGAAAACTACAAGCTAGCAAATGTACAGAGAGCTGGCTGGTGCTACCACCACAGTTGAGACAGTGTCTTTTTAGGGGTCTTTTTAAAAGCCTGTTGCCATGGCAGATTGTGGTCACTTGCTACTTTCAAGGCCAAAAACACAATACAAGGTCTGACCGTTTCCCCAGGTCATGCTTACTAGTTTGTCTTATGTACATTTATACATATTTAAGTGCTAGGTAAAAGTCTTGTCATAAAATTTCCAGTACTACCATGCTTAAAACACTGAGTTTTCCTACTGAGCTGCCAAAAAGATTAACAACAATTTTCAAGTGTAATAGTGCAAATTTCCTCTGCAAGATCCACTGCAGAGAAAGGTTTTTTGAAATACAGATTTGTGTTAAAGGGACTGATGTAAAAATCTGGTATAAGATCTGGGAGAAACTGAAACCACCCTAGGACTTCACTCCCTAGCAAATAAAGTGATCATTTTCTTGGACTCACAGGCTATTAAATCATTGAAAAGGTACTGTCCAAACTATGGCACTGTCACTTAAAAAGTTTTTTTTACCACTCTATCTTGTGCGAGATCTTCACAGCTGTGACATGGTTTAAATTCCATAATCCATCCCCAAGAGGAGCCCACCCAAAGCAAAAATCAAATTTATCCATCCATTATTAAGATGATCCATCCATAGACTATATCTTAACCTGATACAGTCATCATATTGTAGTTTTTGGAAGGGCTTGTTCTGCCCAAGAGAAGTTCCTCCTTACAACTGATTCTGTCTACCATTTGCACGTTGGTGCTGTTTGGAGTGCTACCTCCTGCTGGTGAGGCTTCGTACAGCACACAGATGGAGCCATCCTCTCCGATTCGGTAGGACACTTCGTAGGGGTCAACCCAGAGTGTGAGTTCGCTCGGGAGAAGCCTGAACAGCTCCTGACTGCTCAGTCCAATCCGCTGCGCTGCCTGTCCAATCAGAGGATCCATTTTATGGTTGATGCGAATACAACGGTAACCTGATCCTCTGCACGGCTTCTCTGGGAACCAGTGATGTTTATAATGTTCTACAGAAAAAAGGAAGAACAGAGAAACAATGCTTAGATCGTTAGTTAGCTCCTGCTGTAGTTTCCTTCTTTTGCTGGTTCGTTTCAGGAGTGAAAACGAAATCTCCCAACTTTTAAAAACGTCCAGAATTGCATTAGCTGCTGTGCGTGTGCTCGGAGATGGAGAAAGAGCAGACAGGGTTTTACAAATAGTACAGTACGGGACAAAACAGTCTTCAGGAACCAACCGGCTGAGCCAATAGAACAGGAATCACACCGGCAACCTCAGCCAGCCCAAAGGCACTGGCGGCCAGGCGGGAACCTGTTTACTTTCTCCACCCCACCCCCGGCGCACACAATGGAGTTTATGGCTTTGGAAAAGAGAAACACCACCCGACTGTTAACCCCGAAAGAAAAAAAAAACCAAGCAATTCTAAACCACACTCTGGGCAGAGTTGTAATTGTACCGATGACAACCCGATGATTAATGAGCAAGGATAGGCGGTGCGGGAAGACGGCACGTCTGTCCCGAGCTGGCTCGGGGAAAGCGGCGTGGCTCCCCACACACCCCGGGACAAGGCCGCGGCCGACCCGCGACGGTTGCAGCGAGTTGGGGGAGGGGGCGTCGAACCAACCCCAGGCCCGCGCGGCTCTTTTGTCCCCAAATCAGCGGACAGTCCTCGGACCACACCGCAGCTTCCGTTTGGGTTGCTTTTAGTTTCTTTGTTGGGCGTGTTTCCTTCTGCCTCCCTTGCCACCCCCCTCCGCGTGCCAGCCAGGGGGAGCGGGCGCCCTCGGCCCAGCCCCCAAACACTCGTCGGGACGCGCCGTTAGCGGCCGGTCTGGCCCCGCGTCCCACTGCGGGGCCCGAGCGCGGTTGACCTGGGGCGCTGCTGAAGCTCCTGCGGCTCCGACACTGGCCTCCCAGCGCCGCAGCTCCCCGCAGTCTGCTCACCTGCCATCAGCTCCTGCAGGCTCTGGCTGAAGGTCTGCAGCTGTCGCTCGCTTGTGAGCCCCTTGGTACGGAGGAACTTGGAGATGAAAGAAACGGCGGCGGCGATCTCGCCTATCATGGTGGCGGCCCGGGTGTAGAAGGGATGCATGGGGACGGCCGTGGAGGAGGGCGGCCCGGGGCGGCCGGGGCTCGGCGGCGCGGCCCCGACGGCGGAGCGGCCACCCCGGGCTCCCTCACAGGGCAGAGGACTGAGCGGAAAAGAGGGTGTGAGGGGCAGACGGCACTTTTCTCCTTTCTTTTTAGTAAAAAAGTTATTGTCAAGACAGGCGACGGCAGGAGAGAGAAAGAGGCGAGCGACGGCGGCCTGGTCACATCGCTAGGACCCCCTCAGCCGCCTCCGTCCCGAACTCCGCGGCCTCCGAAGCCCCAAGCACTAGCATTTCCAGCTCCGAGGGGCGAAGAGACGAACGCTCTGTGCAGCACTTTTTATAGCGTCTCGGAAAGGAAGTGGCGTAGCTGGAGCGTGACGGCAGTCGCCAGCCAATCCGGAGATCGCACCATTGTGACGCTTACGGATTCGGAGCCGGAGGGGGCGGGAAAAGGGGCTAGGGGCGGGTCCAGAGGCCGGGAAGAGAGGGAGGAGCTGATGTAATCCGTTTGTAAACAAATAAACCCCGAGTGTCGGCAGGATACCAAGAGCTGGGGGTCGGGGGCCGGCGGGGGAGGAAACGGAGGGTGCGCGTGTGAAAGCTCCTCCTCCAGCCGTAGCTCCTCCTTTCTGTTTTAGCAAGTCCAGGCACTGCGCCAGGGCACGCTGTTGCAACAGTGCGCTGCTCCGTCCCGCTCCCGTGGGAGGGTTGTTGCTGTGCAGATTAAAGCTCAGGCTGTGTCTACACGCGCTGGCTGCTTGGATCGTGCTGCACGTACGCGGCGCCGGCCACTGCGCGTACTCTGTGTTTACATTCTTGTCCCCGCTCCGGGTCTACTTGGCTGGCTACAAAAGCAGGAGGAGCTTGCAGCGAGGTGTGGGTGCCAGTGCCATAGGTGCCGGCTGGCGCGCAGCGGGGTGGGAAGGAAAGTGGAGGGAACGGGCCCTCGCGGCGCTTTCTGCCCGAGGGACCGGCTGCAGCTTAGGGTTTCCTAGCGGACGTGCTGCCAACGCCACGGAGCGGTTTCTGCTCAGTCCCGGGGTTGGAGTAGAGTGATGTCTTTGTAAAAGTTTTCTTGCGAAGTAAATGAATAAAAGGTTAGTAGGACGGTTTGTGGCTGTTGTTCAAAATAACTTCAAAAGTCAAAAGAGAGAAGAATGGAAACCTTACCTGAATCCAGCTTAATGCTGGTAGGAAAGCCAGTTACTGAAGATAATCACATGGATCCTGTAAGAGCTTATTCAGTGTTGGGGGGAGGGGGGGAAGCAAACTGTGTAATGTATTTTAAAACGTGTAGACAAAAACCAAAGATTTGCCTTTTTTCTAGTACAAATACTATCCTAGCCATAGAGTTTTCTTGCTCCTTGCACTAAAATAAAATTTGAAGCTTGTGGAAGTATTAGGTGTAGACAATAAAATTTTCTTGCAACCCTGCTTGGAGAACTTTAAAAAAAAGAAGACTCTGGAATGAAGGCTTGGGCCTGCTAAAACGATTTGGCCTAATAGAGGGTTAAACAGAACTCCATTAAGGAGGGAAAAAAAAAAAAAAAAAAAAATGGAGAGGCTGGCAGATGGAGAAAGCAAACAAGAGGCAGAACTCCACCAGATGGAAATAAATACCCTGAGCTTAGTTGGTCATCAATATTACAAAACACACCACTTTTCTGAGTTTTGTTTTGTTTTTTTGAAATGCCAAGCTGAAGGGTATAGATATGAAAAAGCTTGACGTTATAAAGCGGAAGAAGAAGAAGTTTTGTTGTTTAAATAAATGGAATGTGTAAAATAAACTGGGTTTGAAAGAATAACCTTCAGGTTATTTTTCATCAATACACTAATTAGGTAGTGATACATGACATAACTTAAATATTTTTAAATAGTATTAATGAAAGCATTTGGCTTTTGTGAAAGTAAAATTTTATGGACAGATGTATCAAAAATAATGGTAAATAACGTACATTTTTTCTTTCTAGGACTTTTCAGAACCTTTCTTAAAATAAAGGTCACGATAAGTTCCTTCACTGGGCGGGAGGGAAGGGATGTGAAGCCTCTTACTACTCTAAAAGGAGATGGGAACAGGAGAAATGATTCCATGAAATCACCTTTGTCCTAAAACAAGTTCTTTTGATATCCCTCCCCCCCCCCCCCCCACCGTTAATCATCTGCTCTGTTCATTTCCCCTAAATTATCCTCCATTTGAGCATTAGATGAGAAGTCAGGTGATTTTCGCTTCTAAACATGGTCACTGACATGGACCCCCCAATAATTCTGAGCTTGAGTTGACTCATCTACAAAACAAAAAATGAAGTTCACAAAATGCATGATTTGAACTCAGGCTTGTGTCCTAAGCCTATGTTCTCCCCACTACCATCTCCTGCCTTCCCAAGCAGCAGCTCCACTCCTTTTGAAAACTTGTATGAAATCAGTTGAATAGGGGTAAGGTAAAGTGTGATGTATCTGTGGAGGGCTTTGCTTTCCCAAAAGGAGCCCTGGTGGCCCAGTGGTTAAAGCACTGGCTGCAAGCTAAAAGGTCAGCAGCTCCAGCCCACCAGTCAGCTCTGCAGGAGAAAGATGTGACAGTCTGCTTCCTTAAAGACTTGGAAACCTTATGGGGCAGTCTACTTTGTCCTGCAGGGTCACTTTGAGTCAGGATTGACTTCATGGCAATTTTTTCCCCCCACTGAGTTTTTTCTTGTGTGTGTGTTCCCCACTTTAAATCATCTCTGTAAGATACAGATGGATTTAAGAAAGTATTCTATAACCTGGAGGGCCTGGATGTGTTGGGGAAGGGAAGCATTCAGGAAGGTATTCATCCTAAATGCAAACTTTGGGTAGTGCACGATGTTAATTGCTAATAGTTTTCAATTCTATATATATATATACACATACACATATATATATACACACACATATATATATATAAAACCAAAAACCCCTTGCTGTTGAGTCGATTCCTACACATAGCACCCTATAAGATTGAGTAGAATAGGTTTCTAAAGAGCATCTGGTGGATTTGAACTGCCAACCTTTTGGTTAGCAGCCAAGTTCTTAATCACTGAGCCACCAGGGTGCTGATATTATATATATAGATATATGCACACACACTATATATATATATACACACACTATATATATACACGTACGTATGTATATATATATATAACCATTTTCCAAAAGTTTAGTCAGGCTATTCCTATCCAGGAAACAAGTCAGTATTTCTAGACAGCTTTTGAGTTATAAAGGAACTTTCTCATGTTGTTATGCTAAACTACGGGGCTCTCCAGGTCATGTGTCCTAGGGCAAGTTACTTAACCTCTCTGCATTAGGTTTCCTCTTCAGTAATATAAGGGTAATTGTTATTAAGTGCCTTCCAGTCAATTCCAACTCATACTAAAAAAAAAAAAAAAAACAAAAAAAAAAAACCTCTAGACCCACTGAGGTCAAGCGGATCCTGACTCGAAGTGACCCTATAGGACAGAGAAGAACTGCCTCATAGGGCTTCCAAAGCTATAAATCTTTATGGAAGCAGAATGGCTGGTAAGTTCCAAGCACCAACCTCTTGGTTAGCAGCCGAGCCCTTTAACCACAGTGCCACCAGGGCTCCTAAGTCTGCTTCATAAAAAGCAAAAACCAAACCTGTTGTCGGGTTGATTCCGACTCATAGTGACCCTATAGGACAGAGTAGAATTGCCCCGTATGGTTTCCAAGGAGCACCTGATGGATTCTACTCCGTTCTGTAGGGTTGCTATGAGTTGGAACAAACTCAACGGCACCTTACAACAGCAACAAATGGGATAATCCACAGGGACTGTTTAGCATTGTGACCAGCACTAAGTAAGCCTTCAAATAAATGTTAGCATATTATCACAGCATTTGATAATATTCTATTTGATGACAATATTATTATCGAATTAATTTCTAAAACCTAGAAAATTTCCTCTCACATTAAAAACTTGAGGAATTCTGACAAAACAAATCCAGAAAACAAAGCTGTATTTCAAAGGAAGTTTGCAAATAAAAGGACAAATGTCAGGTTTCTGGAAACAGTTCAGAATACTTTTTCTATAAAGGTTAACTGTTGGACAGCTAGCTAGAATTTCAAATGGCTGGGATTTATGTTCCTGACCCTCAGCTCAAATGTTGCTAGAACAGTTTATTCTGAACTAAAAAACAAATCAGACCTATAGAATTTTTGAATATTGTGTTTTTTAACCATAGGGGGTGAGGACAAAACACTTTATTTTGTGGACTAGCAAAATTTAAGGATCAATACAGGGCTGAAAAACTTCTATTTCGCAGAAGTTTTTTTTTTTTTTTTTTTTTTTTTTAATCACAATTCCATCTCTTATTACTGTCATTTTGGGGAAAAGATAACATTTTAATACTTCCCAAATAGGAAAGGCATCAGTATCAGAGAAAATCATGGTCTTTTTCGTTGAATACATTTAAAGTCATTAAGTTACTGATGAAGATCAAAGACTATAGCCTTCAGTATGGCTTACACCTCAACATAAAGAAAACAAAATTCCTCACAACTGGACCAATAAGCAACATCATGATCAACAGAGGAAAAAATTGAAGTTGTGAAGGATTTTATTTTACTTGGATTCACAATCAACACCCATGGAAGCAGCAGTCAGGAAATCAAAAGACAGACTGCACTGGGCAAATCTGCTGCAAAAGACCTCTTTAAAGTGTTCAAAAGCAAAGATGTCATTTTGAAGACTAAGGTGCACCTGACCCAAGTCATGGTATTTTCAATCACCTGATATGCATGTGATAGCTGGACAATGAATAAGGAAAATTGATGCATTTGAATTACGGTGTTGGCGAAGATTATTGAATACAACATGGACCAGAAGAACGAACAAAGCTGTCTTGGTAGAAGAACGGTCGGAATGCTTTTTAGAAGTGAGGATGGGGAGACTTTGTTTCACATACTTTGGAGAAGTTATCAGGAGGGACCAGTCCCTGGGGAAAGATATCATGCTTTCTAAAGTAGAGGGTCATCAAAAAAGAAGAAGACCCTCAACGAGACAGAGTGACACAGTGGCTCCAGTGATGGGTTCAAACATAGCAACAATTGTGAGGATGGCACAGGACTGGGCAGTGTTTTGTTCTGTTGTACATAGGGTCGCTATGAGGTGGAACCAACTCGATGGGGTCTAACAACAACAGTCTTAAAGTGGAGTCCGTGGGTGGTGCAACTATTTAATGAGCTTGACTACTAACAAAAAGTTTAGAGATGCCTCAGAAGAAAAGCCTAGTGAGCTACTTCTGAAAGATCACAGCTATTGAAAATCCTGCAATCACAGTTCTACTCTGAAACATATGGGCTTACCATGAGTCAGAGTCAACTTGAAGGCAACTGGTTAATCTCAGAGTACCTTAGAAACGTTAAATCAAAGAAGATAAATTTTGTTGAAAAAACTGGTGGGTCTAGAGGTCACAGGATGCTCTGGGGTATTTTAGGGAGAGAAATTATGTCAAATTTATATTTTGGAAAGATTGTTCTGACTGCCCTGGGGAAGATGGATTGCAGGGGGTAATGTTGAAGTGACTTCTATTTATGTCTCCAACTCTTATTTAAATCTTTAAATACTTTAGATTTTCTTGTGGGCTTATCTCTTCAACTAGAGATCTATGGGTTTAGATCCACTGGGGTTCAGAAAACACAAAAAAATATAAGTCAGAGGGTGACACATACAGATTTGGGGCAAAACTCAGGGCTGTATTGTTCTTGTTAAAACAATTCAGATTGTTTAGAGAGAGTGGGAGGAAAAAAACATTAAAGCAAAAAGTCCTGGCCATCTAATTCCGAAGAATTCAGCCACTGAAAACCCTATGGAGCACAGTTCTACTCTGACATACATGAGTTACCATGAGTCCTAATCAACTTCACGGCAGTCAGTACTGATAACAATAATAATAATACAACTTAACATCATTAATGGAAACCCTGGTGGCATAGTGGTCAAGAGCTACAGCTGCTAACCAAAAAGTCAGCAGTTAGAATCCACCAGGCGCTCCTTGGAAACCCTATGGGGCAGTTCTACTCTGTCCTATAGGGTCACTATCAGTTGGAATCTACTCTGCGGCATTGGGTAACATCATTAACAAGGCATTCAAACCAAACCAAACTCATTGCCATCAAGTGGATTCCGACTCATAGAGATCCTATACAACAGATTAAAACTGCCCCCTAGGGTTTCCAAGTTCTCCTGGTGTATTTGAACTGCCGACCTTTTAGTTAGCAGCCAACCTCTTAACCACTGCACCACCAGAGCTCCAACAATGCATCCAATCAAAAACCCATTGCTGTCGAGTTGATTCTGATGTATAGCGGCCCTATAGGACAGAGCAGAACTGCCCCATAGCGCCTGGTGAATTTGAACTGCTAACCTTTTGCTTAGCAACCATACTCTTAACCACTACATCAAAAGGGTTTCCAGCAATGCATCAGACACTGCTAAACGTTTAGACGCTTTCTCATTTAATTCTCAAAGAAATCCCATCAGTAAGTATAAATGGGCTTAAAGAAGATGAGTAATCTACCCACCATCTTACAACCAGATTTTAACTCTCAAGCCATGGACTCCAGCCTTGGGCTCTGAACATCCAGCAGGGGTTGCAGGCATCCTCCTGATACTGCCTTTCCCAAAAGGGATCGTGAGAAATAAAACCACATGAAGTTAGGAAATGGTTTGATGATGAGTAGATACAGTAGGAGGGGAAAAAACAACAACGAGAAAAGTAAAACAAAACTTGAGGCAACTGAAGAGATATCTCATGGCTGATGTACCCTGGAATATGCACATTATTTATTAAAAGGCTCGCTGAAAATGAATCAAAGGGCATATTGAAATGTTAATCTGCCAAATAAAATAATTTCATTGGAATAAAAATTATCCCTAGTGACAGATAAAAGAAAGCAGCAAAAAAAAAAAAAAAAAAAAAAAAGCCTTCCATTTAAGACTATTTAAGCATCTTGCGTCCCCTTTGGTTTACATTGGCGAGAGGAGCCTTTGAGCTGGTGGTCAACAACATGGTCCCTCTTCCCAAGCACCTGAGAGGAGCCCTGTGACTGCTGAGAGGCCAAGGGCACTGAGAAGACTTGGTTTTGTGTCCTTTTCAGCATGGAGCTGTTGAATCTGAGCTCTTGTCCTCCAGGAATTCTCATTGACCTTTCTGTTGTTAAGCCCCAGGGCCACTTCTTAAAGCCAGATCTCCTCTCAAGACTGTCTATCTGTTTAGCAGAACTCTGTGACTCCGTCTTCTTTGCTCTTTTTCCTACAATGGGAACCTATTCTATAGCAACTTGTTTATTTGTTTCAACACCATCCATTCTGCAGATCCTGGGTGGCGCAAAAGGTTAAAGCACTAGGCTGCTAATGGAAAGGCGGAAGGTTTAAGTCTACCCAGAGATGCCTCAGAAGAAAGGCCTGACAACCTACTTCTGAAAAATCAGCTATCAAAAACCCTATGGAATACAGTTCTGCTCTGACACATATAGAGTTGCCATGAGCTGATACTCCAGGGCAGCTGGTTTACTATCCATTCTGTGTCCTGTCCTCTTCTGCCTCTCACAACTCCAGTGACTTTCTGGACACTATCTCATCTCTCCAGCTGACAAAGACCTATTTCATTTTAAGGTTTTAACAGTGAACTGGAGAATAAGACAGGCAATTAGAATCAACTCTGGGAACTTGCAAGCTTTGAGGAATCAAACAAAATTCTTACAAGTTATGATCCTGGCCTACACTACACACAACTTTCTGAATATGGGCACATGGATCTCCCCTTTTCTTCAAAGGAAGGGCAGGGGACTGAGACTTCTTTGTGGTTCTCAAAGTGTGATCCCAGACCAGCAGCCTCAGCATCATGCTGAAACTTGATAACAATGCAAATTATTTGGCCAACCCCAGATCTACTGAATCAGAAATTTTTGGGGTGGGGCCCAGCTACATATGTGCTCACATTTGAGAACAATTGCTTTGGTAAAGTAATAGCAAAATTACATAACAAAAAAAAAAATTTTTTTTCCAGTTATTCACTAGTCTCAAACAGAAATCTCTTTTCTTAAAAGAAAAAAAAAAAAAGCATATCAATTTAATATGTAAAAGTTGGCTTAAAGAATCAACTAAATTTAAGTGAGTTTTTTGCTTCCTTGAGGTTCTACAGTCTGGGTAAAATGAAACTGTCATGGATTAAATTGTGTCCCCCAAAAAATACGTGTATCAATTCGGCTAGGCCATGATTCCCAGTATTGTGTGACTGTCCACCATTTTGTCATCTGATGTGATTTTCCTAGTGATATAAATCCTATCTCTATGATGTTGATGAGATGGGATTGGGGCAGTTATGTTATGTTAATGAGGCAGGACTCAATCTACAAGATTGTCTTGAGCCAATCTCTTTTGAGATATAGAAGAGAGAAGAGAGCAGGGCGACAAGGGGACCTCATACCACCAAGAAAAAACAGCCAGGAGAATAGTGTGTCCTTTGGACTTGGTAGGGTCCCTGCACTGAGAAGCTCCTAGACCAGGGGAAGACTGATGACAAGGACCTTCCTCCAGAGCCAACACAAAGAAAAAAGTCTTCCCCTGGAGCTAGTGCCCTAACTTCAAACTTCTAGCCTCCTAGACTGTGAGAGAATAAATTTCTCTTTGTTAAAGCCATCCACTTGTGGTATTTCTGTTACAGCAGCACTAGATAATGAAGACACCATCCTTCTCAGCTTCTGAGGCTTTAGGCAAACTGGATGTAATCTTGTCAAGTAATGAACGTCCATATTTTTACTGTCAAGATTCAAAAGACATACTGGTAAAATAAATATCTATCAAATGTTGGCATATTTCATGCTTTTGTTTCAACTTCTAAGAAAAACAGGGACTTGCCCTGTGTCCATAAGAAATCAAGTGATCTTTCTTCCACTTCAGTTTAAAATTTTAAAGTAGATTAGATTCAGAAGCATTAAGATGACTATAAGGAGTCCTGGTGTGCACTGGTTAAGCACTACACTGCTAACCAAAAGGTTGGAGGTTCGATCCCACCCAGCGGCAACGAGGGGCAAAAGACCTGACGATCTGCTCTTAACCACTGTGCCACCAGGGCTCCACTTTGCCACCGGGGTTCCTTATATATAGATACTTAGCATAATAATGGAAAAGATGTGTACTAGCATGTGTTTGGAACCCTGGTGGCACAGTCGTTAAGCATTTGGCTGCTAACCAAAAGGCCAGCAGTTCGAATCCACCAGCTGCTCCTTGAAAACCCTTTGAGGCAGTTCTACCCTGTCCTATAGGGTTGCTATGATTTAGAATCAACTCGACGGCAAGGGTTTTTTTTCTTTTTTTAAATCATGCATTTATATGTACTTCAACAAAATTCAAGCATTGAAATCCCATTGGATAATGCAACTTAGGATGTATTCATTTATGGGGCATGTAAAGTTGGACGGATCTGAATTCCTGAAAAGACTATTCTAGCCATGGAGAAGTTTTCTGAAAAAGAAAATGGTTATGATTGGCACTTCAAACTGTATTCATTTTCTGAAGGAGGTGAAGTGAGAGACATCCCATTATCCTGTGTTTTTACCCTATGGTTAGTAAATACTTGTTTTCCCTAAGTGAAGCAGGCAATTTTCAGTCTAGATAATATTCACAATCTGATTTAGTTTAATGCAAAAGGCCACTCTTACTAGCATTAGTGCGTGTGTTAAAAACATTCCGTGTAATTTTTAGTAGGGGCTTTTTAAAAAATATTTTTCATTAAGCAAAATGTATCCTTATCTTCTGTAAACCACATCAAATTTTGTTTGTGATGTTGACCTTTAAACTCAAGGAATGGCTTCCATTTTGTTTTCAATGTCGGATCCTACTGATTATTTCACAAATAGACTTTGAACAGTGATAAGAGATATACCATTAAAGTACCTAAGGAATGGTTCTTGAAACAGTTTTCATGGTTTTCTCCCTGGTAGAAACAAAGCTGTCTGTATAATATTTAGATAATAGGAAAGTATGATAGTCAAGAGTACTTCTATCTTTATGTTCTAAACGTTCTACACTTAGTACGTTTGAACAGATTATGTTCTCACCTTTTTAAAAACACTTTTAGTAAGATATGTTTTACATATGATAAAATTCATCTATTTTAAGTGTACAATTCAACGGTTGTTAGTAAATTTACCAAGTTGTGCAGCCATCACCATAAATCAGTTTGGGAACATTTTCATCACCCTAATAAAATCCCACATGCCCATTTAGAGTTAATCCCCAATCTCATGCCAGCCCTGGGAAGCCACTGATCTGTTTTCTGCCTCTGAAGATTTACCTCTTCTGGACATTTCATATAAATGAAATCATATAATACATGGTCTCTTATGTCTGACTTCTTTCACTTAGCATAATGTTTTTCAGGTTCATCCATGCTTAGTATGTATCAATAATTCATTTATTATTTATTTATTTATTTTTCTTGCTGTAGCCTCCCAGAGTTTCCTCTTGAGGGAAACTCCCCATTAGGAAAGTTTAATTTTTTAGTTGCATACCAGACTGATGGGGGCCAACTTTTGGGAAGTACTTCTACCTCTCTTTTCCATGTCCCTTTCCCTTCTGAGGCGTCCTGGTGGTGCAGTGGTTAAGCGTTTGGCTGCTAAACAAAAGGCTGGCAGTTCGAATTCACCAGCTGCTCCTTGGAAATGCTATAGGGTAGTTCAACTCTGTTCTATAGGGTTGCTATGAGTCAGAATCGACTTCATGGCAATGGGTTTGATTTTTGGGTTTTTTCCTTCAGACAGTCTTCTACCACCTCTAAAGCCTTCAAGATGTCATTTCACCATAGCTTGACCTAGATGGATAGGGAAAAACTCCTTCCTCAAGACATTCACTTCAGAGTAGCCCTCAAGGGAGGCAAAAATTTCAGGATGAGAAGACGGTAATAAGAACACTGTAGTTATGTAGTCCAACTAAGGATGAAAATCTGCCAGATAATGTAGCCAAGAGGATTTAACTACACAGTTAAATTCTTTTTTTTAAAAATTTATTGTGTTTCTGGTGAAAGTAAATTCAGTTCTCATTTAACAATTTCTGTACATATTGTTCAGTGATACCGGTTACTTTTTTCACAATATATCAGCGTTCTCATTTTTTCCATTCTGGTTGCTCTGTTTCCCTTAATCTAGCTTCCCTGTCCCTCCTTACCTTCTAATGTTTGGTCTAGGGGAAATGTTTAGCATTGATTTCATCCAGATGATTATTTAAAGGAGCATAGTACTCATGGGTGATGTTATTTATTTTATGGGCCTATCTGTCACCAGGCTGAAAGTTGACCTCTGGGAGTAGTAGTTTAAGTTTTAAGTTTAAAGGGTATTCCGGACAATAAGTTTGGAGGTTCATCCAGTCTCTACTGGTCCAGTAAGTCTTTTTTTTTTTTTTTTTTTGGAATTTAAACAGTTAAACCCTTAACAGAAGCTTTATTTAGGTTTATTCTAGCTAACATGATCAGCAGACAAGTTCTTTTTAAAGAAAGTTCTCTTTCATCTGCCTAAAAAGAATGAACACATTTAAACCCAAACAGGAACTACTCTGGCAATATACGTGTATAAAAATAAGCACCCTATGGGTCTCTTTTTAAATTAGCCAGAGTACACAGAGAAGTCTTTGAAAAGAAAACTTTGAGGGAATAAAACATTTTTCTTGATTTCATAAACACTCATTGTTTAATCATCTGAAGAAAGTGCAAACTTATAATTAAGTCCCTCTACCTCCTAAACTGATGAACTTTTTCAAGTCTCCCCCTACCGCCCTGGATATACTTAGGGAGGCAGAAGTAACTTGAAAACCAGCCAACCAGACAAGCAAGACGTGACCTAGGAGGTCCTAGATCTCAAACCGCCCCTGTAGTTCTGGCCCAACCAAAAAAAAAAAAAAAACTCATTGCCATTGAGTCTATCTCTATTCACGGAGACCCCATGTGTTACAGAGTAGAACTGTAGGGTTTTCTTGGGTGGCGCAAATGGTTAAGAACTAGACTATTAGACAAAAGGTTGGTGGTTCCAACCCCTCCAGAGGTCCCTCTGAAGATAGGCCTAGCAATCTGCTTTCAAAAGGTCACAGCCTTTAAAACTCTATGGAGCACAGTTCTCTGTATGGATGGGGTCGCCATAAGTTGGAATCTATTCAACAGCAACTAACAACAATCTTTATGGAAGCAGGTCACCAGGCCTTTCTTTTGTGGCCCCATGGTGTGAGTTCAAACTGACAACCTTTACATTAGTAGCTGAGAGCAAACTATTTGCAATTTATGCAGTTCTGGCCTAGGAAGCAGAATTTTGCCTACCTGCTGCCACAATGTATTAACATACTGCTGGGAATTTTATGAGTAGTGATAACATGATAGTATATTTTGCTGATTTTCTTTTAAAATTGACTTCAAAAACACCATTCCTCCTGCTTCCCCTTCCCCATGCCTGAGGTGGTCATATCATATCAATCAGGACACTTAACCTCCTGAGTGCAAATGCAGCTTCCATCCTTACCAGTTGTTCAGATATGGCTCAAAAGATGCGATTTGTGTACTTCTGGACTTACCAATAAGAAAAGCTATGAATCTTAAAACAGGATCAAGATATAATTATGCAAAAATTGAGGCAACTTGACATAAAGCAACTATTTAACAGATTTTAAATAAATAAACAAATACAAAAGCCTAAGAAGCCATGTAAAGAAATAGGAAGAATTTTTAATAGGAATCTCAGTTTGGATAGCATTGTTGTAAATAAGGAATAAATTTAATTTCAAGCTTTCTGGCAGTACAAGAAAAAAGAGAAACACAATAGAGTATACAGCTGCAGTGCTACGGATCACTTTTTTGTGGTCTTTTTTACCATAGTCTTGTACTCCCACCCAAGTGATTGGGTGGGACTGTGCAAATAAGGTAATTGTGTCCCACCAAGGGGACTGGTCAGTTTTGCCATCCTGCTGGGCTTTAAAGACAGCCAATTTCAGAGCAGAGAGAAGATTCCACTACCACCAAGGAAGAACAGCCAGGAGCAGAGTGCAATCCTTTGGACCTGGGATCCCTGTGCTGAGAAGCTCCTGGAATCAGGAGACAGAGAGAGAGAAAGAGAGAGAGCTAGAGAGAGAGCTGTAACATGGAAGATGATGAGAAGCAGCAGCAGAGAAACGGCGGCAGAAGTGACTGGTAGGAGACGGCACATGGGGAATGAGAAAGCTGAGTGCCTTTGGGGAGGAGGCTTGCTGGTGGAGTAGGGTGCTTGCAGGCACTTGGTGGAGCTAGGTTTGCGGACCCATGAAGCTAAGAGCTGAGCATCTTTGGGCTGAGGTTTACTGGCAGAGTGGGGTGCCTCTGGGCACTTATTGGCACAGCTAAAAGAGCTTTGTTGTAACACTCGCCCAGGCAGGGCAGAGGCTGAGGGCCAGAAAGAGGTGTGCCTGTGACCATGGCTGGGAAGAGGCTGTCCTGATGGAAGAACTGTATCCTGAGCATTCCTGAACCTGAACTGTAACCCATTACTTCCCTAATAAACCCCATAATTTTGAGTATTGTCTGTGAGTTCTGTGTGGCCATTACATGAATTATTGAACCCAGCAGAGAAGTAGAGTGCTGTGGGAGGGACGGTTGGTGTCAGAATTGGTGAAGATGGTGGAGATAGGAGGCGTGTCTGACCTCTGTCTCTATGACTGTTAAGGCTGTGTGTCAGCTTGCCTGGGCCATGATTCTTAGTGGTTTGGCAGTTATGATGTAGTTTTGTAGTTGTATAATGACGTGATCACCTTCATGTTGAGATTTGATTATAATGTGATCCACCTCCATGATGGGATCTGCTGTGAGTAGTCAGTCAGTTGAATGGGAGTTTCTTTGAAGGTGTGGCCTGCTTCCAATATAGGTGGACTTACTGGCAAGACTCATGGGCTTTTGCTTGCTCTGGATCCTGCAGCTGGCTCCTGTTCATCTGACCTCTGGTTCTTGGGACTTGAGCTAGCAGCTTACCTGCTGTCTTGCCTGCCAGTCTTGGGATTTGTCGCTCTTCACAGCCTGTGAGCCAGAGCCCTGCTGTCTGACCTGCAGATCTTGGGTTCACCAGCCTCTGCAGCTACACGAATGAGAAGTCTCCAGCCTAACCCACGGATTCGGGATGTTCTAGCCTCTACAACCACGTGAGCCATTTCCTTTATATAAATCTCTTTCTATATGTATTTATATGCTTTACTGGTTTTGCTTCTCTGGAGAACACAGCCTAAGACAGCCTCATAGGAATCAGCTTTGGGCTGTTGATCTTGATTTTCCTTTCCCCTTGTGAAGTTAGAGGAGGTCAGATGCCACCCCATGCCACGTTTATAGCAGCTCTTGCAAACTTTTTTTTTTTTTTTGAAAGACACTAGTTTATAAGAGGAGACTGGGTGGCGCAACAGTTAAGCACTTGGCTGCTGACTGAAAGGTTGGGGTTCAAACCTACCTGGTGGCTTCACAGGAGAAAGACTTAGTAAGCAATCTGCTTCTGTAAAGATTACAGCCTACAAAACTCTAGGGGACAATTCTACTCTGTCACACAGGGTTGCTATGAGTCGATATTGACTTGACGTCATTTAACAAGTTTATAAGAAAAAAAGCATTTTCCTAGCATTAATCTCAGATCAATTATTGATATAAATCTTTCAACAATCAATAATATCACATAATTTTATAAAACATTCAGGGAAACATACTTCAGGTAGCTGTACTTACAGTGACAACCTAAATGACAGCTAAAAACAAATTCATGGCTAAATGTCTGATGTATGCATATTCTCTTTTGCTCATAAATTCATTCCACAAATTTGATTGCCTACTATGTGTCACTACTACCCGTCTGTGAGTTTGTTGTATTGTGGTGGCTTACATGTTGCTATGATGCTGATATCTATGCTACCAGTATTATAAATACCAGCAGGTTCACCCAATGGTTAACAAGTTTCAACAATACTAAGACAGACTAAGAAGAAAGACCTGAGAATCTACTTCTGAAAATTATCCAGTGAAAAACCTATAAATCACAACATAAGACTGTTCAATATAGTGCTGGAAGATGAGCAACCTAGGTTGTAAGGCACTCAGAATACACAGTGGCTGCAACAAGGGACTCAAGCATACCAACAATTGTGAAAATGGCACATTTGCTCTGTTGTACGTGGAGTCGCCATGAGCTGAAGCCAGCTTGACTGCAACTAACAACAACAACTATGTGCTAGGCACTGATTGAGCCCTGAGGATAACATCCACAAACTGAATAGACCTGTCCCATGCCCTTATAGAGTCTGGAGGAAGATAGAAAATAAGCAAATAATATTTGCCACTTTTAAAACAGGCGCTATGAAAGTCTAACCTAAATGGAGGCAGGGAGAGGAACGATCAGAAAGGTCTTTGCTACAGCAGTGACATTTAGGGAGAGATCTGTAGGATAAGTAGGAATTAACCCAGATGGGTTTAGAAGTGGGAGATTGAGTGAGAGGATTCTCAGGTTGTTGTTGTTAGGTGCAGTCAAGTCGATTTTGACTCATAGTGAGCCCATGTGACAGAGTAGAATTGCCCCATAGGGTTTTCTAGGCTGTAATCTTTATGGGAACAGCTTACCAGGTCTTTTTCCCACCAAGCTGTTGGATGGGTTTGAACCATCAAACTTTTGGCTAGCAACTGAGCATTTAACCAAGCCACCAGGGCTCCTTTGCTTGCAGGTTAAGAAAATGAATTTACAAAGGCTCTAGGGCTAAAGGACATAGGTGTGTCCAAAGCAGAAGTCTTTGGTACTAGCACAGACAATATCAGGAGAGAGGCCAAAGATAAGGCTGGAAAAGTATGCAAGGTCAGAGCCTGATGCAACTTGTGAGTTGCATTTAAGATGTTAACCTTGTCAAAAAAAGAAAAAAGAAAACCAGTTGCCATCAAGCTGTTTCAGTTCATGACAACCTAATGTGTTGCAGAGTAGAACCATAGGATTTTCAAAGCTGTGACCTTTCAGAAGCTGATTGCCAGACCTTTCTTTTGAGGCACCTCTGGGTGGACTCAAACTGCCAACCCTTCACAAGCTCTTAACAGTTTATACTACCCAGGGACTCCTAATGGAGACAAAGCCATCTGGTATCATTATGAAAATTAGAAATTGACCAGATGAAGATCCATCCTTATTTGCTTAGTAGGAGAGGTATGGGAATATCTGTAAGCAAGGCCACATCTCTTAAGAAGTAGCATTAGATCTGCTCAAATGTTCAATAATATACTTAAAGCCCCAGAAAATGAGGTCAGGGATGGGCAATGTTTTCCTGTAATGGGCCAGATAGCACATTATTATTATTATTTTTTTTTACTTTGTGGACTGTACAATCTCTGTCACAACTCCTCAACTCTTCTCATATAGTTCAAAAGCAACCATAGACAATATGAGCATGGCTGTGTTCTAATAAAACTTTATTTAAAAAAACAGGAGGTAGCTGGATTTAGCCCTTCAGCAATACTCTGCTTACCTCTGATCAGATTAAGTAGCTTCAAAGAGATGATCATGATAGAAGATTTCGAAGGCAAGAATCACAATTAAAGCCAACAATCATTTAGTGACATAACTGTACTCCCCACAGGGCCTTTGACTTTGAAGATTGCATTGTGACGGAATTACCAGGATGAATTAGGGACAAAATTATCAACAAATTGACCTTGTGAACAGCATCATCATCCATATAGATTCTGCACTATAAGCTCCTTAGAGACAGGGAGTTTTGTCTCTCTCGTTCAGGGTTTTGTTTTGTTTTGTTTTTTAACCCAGAGCTAGCTCCATGGATCCCCAAATTTGTGGATAGAATAATATATTACTAGCACACTTACCTCATAAAACGAATGTTCAGCAGTACAACTCTTGAAAAGTCTTATCAGAATAAATTTTTTTTTTCACCCAAAACACATTAAATGAATATACTGTAAGAAATTGTCTCAATATTGTGATTTCAGGCAAAGACACAACCACCAATTCATTCAAGAGAGTTTCTAGTCAGCAAGTCACATGGTACAAATTTAAATTGCATGCCATATTTAGATGAACCCAAACTTGCTTGCTTTGCCTGTAGACACCAAGCAAGAGATGAAGACAGCATCTTCATCTCTTAGAACCCTTTGGTCTGTTGTGTACATAAGCCATCTCCATGTGGTTTAAACTACTCCTGCTTTGTTTTTGCCCCAAAGAGAAAATTTTAAGTTTAAACAAAATTTGACTGCAATAATAATGAGCTACCCACAAAAAACTGAAAAACTCATGAAGAAAATGGTACAGAAAGAAGAATGCACTTTGCAAAGCAAGACTCTCACTCTTTCCCTGTACATCTGTCACCCACTATTAAGTCACCTCTTCCTCCTTAGTGAATATGATAAACTTTCATTGGATTACTATGTGTTTTTACTTTCAAATAATTTATTGTTACTTACACAAATATGCTTTTATTATTGATATGAATTGAAGTGTATCCCATTGTCTTAGTCATCTAGTGCTATTCTAATAGAAATATTACAAGCGGATGGCTTTAACAAAGGGAGAATTATTTCCTCACAGTAAAGTAAACTAGAAGTTCAAATTCAGGGTGCCAGCTCCAGGGGAAGTCTTTCTCTTTCTGTCAGCTCTGGAGGAAGGGCCTTGTCATCAGTCTTCCCTTGGTCTAGGAACTTTTCAGCACAGGGACCATAGGTCCAAAGGACACACGTTCTTGCTCTTCTTTGTTGGTGGTATGAGGTCCCCATGTCTCTCTGATTGCTTCTCTCTTTTATATCTCAAAGGAGATTGGTTTAAGACACGATCTCATCTTGTAGATTGAGTCCTGCCTCATTAATATAACTGCGCCTAATCCCATCTCATCAACATCATAGAGACAGGATTTACAACACATAGGGAAATCACATCAGATGACAAAATGGTGGACAATCACAAAATACTGGGAATCATGGCCCAGCCAAGTTGGCATAATTTTAGGGGGCACAATTCAATCCATGACACTCCTTAAAATATGTATGGGAGATGTGGCCCCTGTATTATGCTGGGTTCTCTAGAGGAACAAAATCAGTGGAGTGTATACATACACACATGCATATATATACATATATACATACATATACATATATATATATAGAGAGAGGGAGATATACTTCAAGGAAATGGCTCATGCAGTTATGGAGGCTGGCAAGTCCAAAATCTATGGGTCAGGAGTCAGACTAGAGGCTTTTCCTGACTCACATGGTTGTAAGGGATGATGAACCCAAAATCAGCAGGTCAAATGGTAGGCTACTGGCTCACATCCCAAGAACTGGAGGTCAGAGGATGACGAGTCAGATGCAGGATTGAGAGAGAATGAGCTTTGCCAGAATATCCATATATATTAGATGCAGGCCATACTCCCAAGAAAACTCCCTTTTCTTTGATTGGCTGTTAACAACAGATCGCATCATGAATGAAGATTACATCATATCTTCCAAACCACTGAAATTATGGCCTAGCCAAGTTGACACATAACCTCAATCATCACAGCCCCTACACCTGTGGATGTTAGCCTGTTTGGAAATAGAGCTTTTGTTTTATTACGTTGATGGGGTCATGTCAGAGCAGGGTGGGTTCTAAATCTAATTACCTCTGAGTTATAAAAAGAACAGAATAGACACAGAGACACACACAGGGGAAAGACAGACACCAAAGAACAACAAGGAACTCCTGGGGCTACTGACAAAGAAGGACATCCCACTAGAGGCATGCCCTGAATTCAGACTTCTACTTCCTTGAACTGTGAGAAAATAGATTTCTGTTTTGTAAAGCCACCCACCTGTGGTATTTTTTGTTACAGCAGCACTAGGTAACTAAGACAATTATTATATGTATGTGTGTTTACATACATGTATATTAATCTTTGAAAATTAATTGGGTGTCTTGGGTTAAGATGGAATACATAACACATTTTCTTATTAAAATTAATTGTGAGATTTCTTTTTTTCATGTAAAGACTTCTCACTTAGCAGCAAGGCTTACAGGAGTTAATTAAAGTTACTAAGCAAGGTATAGGTCTATTGGTTTCCTTTGCAATCCAATGTATTTCGATTTATGCATTTATAAAAACATTGTTATGAGAAGGAATTCACAAACTGCAGGCTGCAAAAGGGGTCCATGGCACAAAAAGAGAACCTCTGGGCCAAAATTTTAGAAGAGTGTCTAGCACATCATAGAGGCTTGTTATGTATTTGTTTGAGTACCAAATGATTTTTAACCCATAGGAACAATATTGGTTTTACTAAAAAGATGCTAAGCTATTAAGAAAAAACTTGTTCAAAGGGTATAATGGTGAGGCAGGGCCAAGATGGCAGAGTAGTCAGACACTTCCTGTGTACCCTCTTACAACAAAGACCCCCATAAACAATTATATATAGCAAACTAGGAGACCTGAACATCAAAGGCAGAGTTGAGGAACCGGACGGAGTGGCGGGGGAGAGAGAGGCAGTTCAGAAGCAATAAGGAGTTACCAGACATGACCTGGTGACAGCCTGAGACCTTCAGCCGGGGTGAGAGATGAGGCAGGCAAGAAGCTGTGCTCAGAAGGCATGTTTTCCGCACTGGGAGAGACCCAGCCACTGAGAGTCAACACGGCTACCCGGAGCCAGTGAGAAGCAGCCCTCGATCAGTGATAACTAATTGTGTACGGCCTACCGCATGGATCAAAAACACCCCCCTTAGGGAAAAACCTCTCTCCCATTTACCTCCCCACTCCCTGCTCTGCACTGGGTCCCGGACTGGCATCAGCAATTGTCAAGTCCCCTGGGCCAGAAGTAGCATCCATCACACGCCCGGAGCCATTCTCCCTGCCTTGGAGAGTGAACAAATTAACACGCAAGGGAAACAATAAACTGCCGGCTCCCCTAAGCCAGGAGCCCAGGGTAGGCATAGCTCCTTTGTCTAGGCACAGGTATAAGGGATCCATGGACTTTGAGTGCCCTTCCATCTGCATTGACTTGTGTGGGCCCATCTCAACAGCATAGGCCCTCATTACTACAGTACAACAGGGTATATACCGGAACCCTAACTTCAACAGTTTCAGCTGTGAAGTGGCAGGTTCTTGACATTTGACACTGCTCTTCCCATTAAGCAGGGACTTCACATACCCACATCAGGGGTCTGAGGATTGGTGGCTCCAACCACACCACCTAGCCACCTACAATAGGGGCCCATGAATAAGAGGTGCCCCCTAGTCCTTACAGCCAACAGCATTAGGTGCTTATAGACCTGCTGCAAAACCCACCTACCTACGCACTCTAGGGAACAGGGACATGCCTTCATCCTGGACGCTAGGGGGCGGCCGTCAGCCCCCTGCCTTGCTCAGAGTGTGTTCCCCTGCTGCAGCCAGATGCCTGTGCCTACACCAATCACCCATGCCTGTCTAGGACTGTAAGTGAGAGCCTACACCACACACTTGGTGGCTATCTACCTGGGCACCTGAGCTGAATCCATACAGGAGGAGTGGGCAGACTCCTGACCTCACATACCTAGTAACAGATCTAACCACCTGGTGACAGGACATTGGAGCTTCAAAGGTGCCAGTAATCAAACCAGCTCATAAGAACAGCCTATTTGGGCATATCAAAACAAAACAAGAAGCTAGGTCACAGTAAGCAAATATGAAATAAATAAGTATAATAACTTATTGATGGTCTGGAGACAACAGTCAATATCAAATCACATAACCAGGCAATCCATGATGGCTTCAGTAGGCTCCCAGAATAAAGAATCTATAAATTTTCCAGAGGAGGAAAATTTCTTGGAGTCACCAGAGGCAGAATATAAAAGATTAATATACAGAACTCTTCAAGAAAGTAGGAAGGAGATTAAGCAAAACACAGAACACACAATAGAGGAAATTAAAAAGATTAGAGAACAAATTTAACAGGCTGCAAGAATCCATAGGGAGACAGCAATCAGAAATCCAGAAGATTAACAATAAAATTTCAGAATTAGACAACTCAATAGAGAGTCATAGGAGCAGAATTGAGGCAATGGAAGTCAGAATTAGTGAGACTGAAGACAGAGCCCTTGACACCAACTTATTTGAGGAAAAATTAGATAAAAAGATTTAAAAAAATGAAGAAACCCTAAGAATTATGTGGGACTCTATCAACATGAATAACCTGCGAGTAATTGGAGTACCAGAACAGGAGAGGATAACAGAAAATACAGAGAAAATTGTTGAAGATTTGTTGGCAGAAAAATTCCCTGATATCATGAAAGATGACAAGATATCTATCCAAGACACTCATGGAAACCCACATAAGGTAGATCACAAAAGAAAGTCACCAAGACATATTATAATCAAACCTGCCAAAACCAAAGATGAAGAGAGAATTTTAGGAGTGGCTAGGGATAAACAAAAAGTCATCTAAAAGGAGAGTCAATAAGAATAAGCTCGGACTACTCAGCAGAAACCATGCAGGCAAGAAGGCAATGGGATGACATGTATAAAGCCTTGAAGGAAAAACACTGCCAGCCAAGAATTATATATCCAGCAAAACTGTCTCTCAAATAGAATTGCAAAATTAGGGCATTTCCAGATAAACAGAAGTTCAGGGAATTTGCAAAAACCAAACCAAAATTAGAAGAAATACTAAAGGGGAGTCCTCCATTTAGAAAATCAGTAACATCAGATAACAACCCAAGACTAGAACACAGGACAGAGCAACCAGATATCAACCCAGATAGGGAAGTCACAAAAATAAATCAAAGCTAAAGCATTGAAAATAGGGAAACAGATGTCAACATGTAAAAGATGACAACATTAAAACAAAAAAGAGGGACTTAAAAAATGTAGACATAGATTTTTCATATGGAGAGGATGTCAAGGCAATATAAAGAAATAAAAGACTGGTATAAACTTAGAAAAATAGGGGTAAATATTAAGGTAACCACAAAGGAACCTAACAATCCTGCAGGTAAAAATAAAAAAACTGGAAAAATATAAAGACTCAGCAAATACAAAATCAACAACAATGAAAAAGATGAAAATAAAATACACAAAGAAAAATGACGCAGCACAGAAAATTAAGTGGAACAAAGAAACTGTGAACAACACACAAAAAAGACATCAAAATGACAGCACTAAACTCACACCTATCAATAATTACGGTGAATGTAAATGGACTAAATGCACCAATAAAGAGACAGAGAGTGGCAGATTGGATAAAAAAACATGATCCATCTATATGCTGCCCACAAGAGATGCACCTTAGACTTAAAAACACAAACAAACTAAAACTCAAAGGATGGAAAAAAAATATATCAAGCAAACGACACTCAAAAAAGAGCAGGAGTGGCAATATTAACCTCTGACAAAATCGACTTGAAAGTAACATCCACCACAAAGGATAAGGAAGGACACAATATGATGATTAAAGGGTCAATACACCAGAGGACATAGCTATAAATAAATACTTACACACCCAATGACAGGGCTCCAAATTACATAAAACAAACTCTAATAGCACTGAAAAGAGAGATAGACAGCTCCACAATAGTAGTAAGAGACTTCAACACACCACTTTTGGTGAAGGACAGAACATCCAGAAAGAAGCTCAACAAAGACACGGAAGGGCTAAATACTACAAACAACCAACCTGATCTCATAGACATATACCGAACACTCCACCTAACAGCAACCAAGAATACTTTCTTTTCCAGCGCACATGGAACACTCTCCAGAATAGACTACATATTAGGCCATAAAGCAAGCCTTAACAAAATCCAAAGCATCAAATTATTACAAAGCATCTTTTCTGAACATAAAACCATAAAAGTAGAAATCAACAACAGAAAAAGCAAGGAAAAAAAAATCAAACACACGGAAACTGAACCACACCTTGCTCAAAAATTACTGGGTTATAGAAGAAATTAAGGATGGAATAAAGAAATTCACAGAATCAAATGAGAATGAAAACACATCCTACCAGTACCTTTGGGACACAGCAAAAGCAGTGCTCAGAGGTCAGTTTATAGCAATAAATGCACACATCTAAAAAGAAGAAAGGGCCATAATAAAAACATTAACCTTACAAATGGAACAAGTAGAAAGAGAGCAGCAGAAGAAGCCTTCAGTCACCAGAAGAAAGGAAATAATAAGAATTACAGCAGAATTTAATGAAATAGAGAACAGAAAAACAATTGAAAGAGTTAACAAGACCAAAAGCTGGTTCTTGGAAAAGATCAACAAAATTGATAAATGACTGGCCAAACTGACAAAAGAAAAACAGACGAGGAAGCAGATAACCCATGTAAGAAATGAGATGGGTGATATCACAAGAGACCCAACAGAAATTAAAAGAATCCTAACGGAATACTATGAAAAATTGTACTGTAACGAACTTGAAAAGCTAGAGGAAACGGACAAATTTTTAGAAACTCACTACCTACCTAAACTAACACAAATACAGAGGGAGAACAGCAAAATAAACCCATAACAAAAGAAGACATTTAAAAGGTAATTTAAAAATTCTGAACAAAAAAAGCCCTGGCCCAGATGGCTTCACAGGAAAATTCTACCAAAATTTCAGAGAAGAGTTAACACCACTACTAGTAATGGTATTTCAGAGCATAGAAAAGGTTAGAACACTCCCAAACTTATTCTATGAAGCCAGTATAACCCTGATACCAAAACCCGGTAAAGACACTACAAAAAAGGAAAATTACAGACCAACATCCCTCATAAACATTGACACAATAATCCTCAACAAAATTCTAGCCAATAGAATTCAGCAACATATCAACAAAATAATTCATCATGATCAAGCGGGACTTATACCAGGTATGCAGGGATGGTTCAACATTAGAAAAACAATCAAGGTAATCCATTACATTAATAAAACAAAAGACAAGAACCACATGATCTTATCAATCAATGCAGAAAAGGCATTTGACAAAGTCCAATACCCGTTCATGATAAAAACCCTCAACAAAATAGGAATAGAAGGGAAATTCTTCAATATAATTAAGGGCACTTATACAAAGCCAACAACCAACATCATCCTAAATGGAGAGAGTCTGAAAGCACTCCCCTTGAGAACGAGAACCAGACAAGGATGCCCTCTATCACCACTCTTATTCAACATTGTGCTGGAGGTACTAGTCAGAGCAATTAGGCTAGAAAAAGAAATAAAGTCCATCCAAATTGGTAGGGAAGAAGTCAAAGTACCTCTATTTGCAGATGATATGATCTTATAAACAGAAAACCCCAAAGAATCCACAAGAAAACTACTGGAACTAACAGAAGATTTCAGCAAAGTTTCAGGATACAAGATAAATATACAAAAATCAGTTGGATTCTTTTACACCAAAAAGAGAACCTCGAAGAGGAAATCACCAAATCAATACCATTTACAATAGCCCCCAAGAAGATAAAATACTTAGGAATAAATCTAACCAGAGACATAAAAGATCTGTACAACGAAAACTACAAGACACTACTGCAAGAAACCAGAAGAGACCTGCATAAGTGGAAAAACATACCTTGCTCACGGATAGGTAGACTCAAGGTAGTGAAAATGTCAATTCTAGCCAAAGCAATCTACAGATACAATGCAATCCCGATCCAAATTCCACTGGCATTTTTTAATGAAATGGAGAAACAAATCACCAACTTCATATGGAATGGGAATAGGCCCCAAATAAATAAAGCATTACTCAAGAAGAACAAAGTGGGAAGACTCACACTACCTGACTTTAGAACCTATCATACTGCCAGGGTAGTCAAAACAGCCTGGTATTGGCACAACAACAGATACATAGACCAATGGAACAGAATTGAGAATCCAGATATAAATTCATCCACCTATGTGCAGCTGATATTAGACAAAGGCCCAAAGTCTGCTAATTGGGGAAAAGAGTCTCTTTAACAAATGCTGCTGGCATAACTGGACATCTATCTGCAAAAAACTGAAACGAGACCCATACCTCACACCATGCACAAAAACTAACTCAAAATGGATCAAAGACTTAAATATAAAATCAAAAATGATAAAGATCATGGAAGACAAAATAGGGACAACGCTAAGAGCCTTAATACATGGCATAAACACAATACGAACCATAAGTAACAATGTGCAAGCACCAGAAGAGAGACTAGATAAATGGGAGCTCCTAAAAATCAAACACTTTTGCTCATCAAATGACTTCACCAAAAGAGACAAAGGACAACCTACAGACTGGGAAAAAAATTTTAGCTACAACAAATCTGATCGGCATCTAATCTCTATAATCTACAAGATACTGCAAAACTTCAACAGTAAAAAGACAAATAACCCAATTAAAAAATGGGCAAAGGACATGAACAGGCACTTTGCCAAAGAAGATATTCAGGTGGCTAACAGACACATGAAGAAATGCTCACGATCATTAGCCCTTAGAAAAATGCAGATGAAAACTACATTGAGATATCATCTTACTCCAACAAAGCTAGCATTAATCCAAGAAACACAAAATAACAAATGCTGGGGAGGTTGTGGAGAGACTGGAACACTTGTACACTGTTGGTGGGAACGTAAAATGGTACAACCACTTTGGAAATCGATTTTCCTTCCTTAAAAAGCTAGAAATAGAAGTACCATAAGGTCCAGCTATCCTGCTGTTTGGAATATATCCTAGAGAAATAAGAGCCATCACACGAATAGATATATGCACACCCATGTTCATTGCAGCACTGTTCACAATAGCTAAAAGATGGAAACAACCTAGGTGCCCATCAACGGACGAATTATAGTATATCCACACAGTGGAATACTATGCAACAATAAAGAATAACGATGAGGCCATGAAACATCCTATAACATGGAGGAAGCTGAAGGTCATTATGCTGAGTGAATTTGGTCAGTCACAGAAGGACAAATATTGTACAAGACCACTATTATAAGAACCCAAGAAAAGGTTTAAACACAGAAGAAAACACTGTTTGATGGTTATGGGGGTGGGGAGGGAGGGTGAGGGTTATTTACTAACTAGATAGTAGATAAGAATCATCTTAGGGGAAGGGAAGGACAGCACACACCATAGTGGAAGTCAGCGCAACTGGACTAAACCAAAGCTAAGAAGTTTCCCGCATACAATCGAACACTTTGAGGCACAGAGTAGCAGGGGTAGGGGTAGGGGGACCATGCTTTCTGAGGACATCTAGGTCAATTGTCATAACAAAGCTTATTAAGTAAACATTCTTCATCCTACTTTGGTGAGTGGCATCTGGGGTCTTAAATCTTGCAAGTGGCCATCTAAGCTGCATCAATTGGTCCCAACCACCTGGAGTAAAGGAGAATGAAGAACACCACAGATACGGCAAGAGACAGAAAGCCACATAAACCAGAGACTTCATCAGCCTGAGACCAGAAGAACTATATGGTGGCCAGCTACCACCAATGACCGCCCTGACAGGGAACACAGCAGAGAGTCCCGGCTGGAGCAGGAGAAATGTGTGGTGCAGAACTCAAATTCTAGTAAGAAGACCAGACTTAATGGTCTGACTGAGACTGGAGGAACCCCGGAAATCATGGCCCCTGGATTCTCTATCAGGCCAGAACTAAAACAATTTCCAAGGCCAATTCTTCAGACAGGGATTGGACTGGACTGTGGGACATAAAGTGATACTCGTGAGGAGTGTGCCTCTTAGCTTAAGTAGATACAAGAGACTAAATGGGCAGCTTCTCTCCAGAGGTGAGATGGTAAGGCAGAGAGGGTTAAGATCTGGTTGAATGGACATGGGAAATCAGGGGTGGAAAAGAGGAGTGTGCTGTCACAGTATGGGGAGAGCAACTAGAGTCACATAACAACGTATGTATAAATTTTTGTATGCGAAAAATAATTCTATTAAGTAGCATTTAAAAATTATTCACACAGTCACACCATTTTCTCAACTGGTGACATGACTTATTTAAGTTGTTATAAAATTGTGAGCAATGGAATTTTACCCATAAAATTAATTTTATCTTCTGTTAGGCTCCATGGTGTAATCTATTCACTATTTCTCCAGTGTGAATAGTTGTTGTTCTTCTTCTTCTGTTTTTTTTTTTTCCTTAACATAAAATGATTACAATAACAATGTCCTAAATCAAATTTCATTTTCTAGTTTGGGGTATTTAGAGGCAGGCTACCACCATTTTCTAGCAGTAATATTACCAAATCGCAATGACAATATTACCAAGTAATGTTACCAAGTGCAACAAATTTCTAGATATAAGCAAGAAATAAGAATATGTCAAATTTTTTTCCCATACCCTCTTGTGACTTATTTGATTATAACATGGCACTAGTACAGTGTCAGCCTTATAATATTCTATCCTCCAAGTGCCAGCTCACTAAGACCACTGTACATAAGTGGAGGAAGCCCTTCCTTATGGCAAATAGACAAGGCTAACTTAGCCTGGTGAGGAAGGACTTCCCAAGTCCCCTGACACACTCAACTGGTTGGAGATATGCTTTCTGACTCTGAACTCTCTTCCCACTAAGCCAACTTGTCTAGAACAAAATAAATATGCACAAACTTTTTTTTTTTTTTTTAAAGTTATAATGGTGATGCCTATGGCATAAAATGCCTTGTCTTCTAGATGAGGAATGATGTTGAACTTGTTTCTTACTGCAGGAGGGCATAAGGAAGGCT
Organism: Dugong dugon; assembly: GCA_030035585.1. NCBI lineage: Eukaryota > Metazoa > Chordata > Mammalia > Sirenia > Dugongidae > Dugong > Dugong dugon. Next base: position 53,789,462 of record CM057465.1, read on the forward strand.
AAAAACTATCCAATAGTTGGATAGAGACTTCAAATAAGAATTGAGGAAGAAGAACGTTTTTAAACACATCTAGGACTAGAATAAAGAGCCCCGGTAGTGCAACAATTAAGCACTTGGATGCTAACCAAAAGGCTGGTGGTTCGAACCCATGCAGTCACTCCATGGGAGAAAGACCTGGCAATCTGCTTCTGTAAAGTTTACAGCCAAGAAATGCCTATGGGGCAGTTCTATTCTGTCAAAGGGGGTCGCTGTGAGTTGGAACCACCTCAACGGCACTCAACAACAGGATTAGAATTTACACAAGTAAGTCCATACTCATCCATAATTGTGGCTATGCATTTTGTTTACCAGCATATCCTCAGCACTTAACACCATAAACCAAACCCATTGCCGTCAAGTGGATTCCGACTTATAGTGACCCTATAGGACAGAGTCTATAATGCCTCATAGGGTTTCCAAGGAGCAGCTGGTGGATTTGAACTGCTGATCTTTTGGTTAGCAGCCGTAGCTCTTAACTACTGCACCACAAGGGCTCCAGGACTTTACACAGTGCTTAGTAAATAGTGGGTGTCAATAAATACTTGAGGAATGAATGAATCCTGATTGAGGTATTATAGCAGTAAAAGCTCTGAAGGAAAATTAAAAATCTTAAATCAATATCAAAAGCATATGGCTTGGTTAAGTGATAACTGTCTATGGAATCAAAATTGATGAGAGATCAATAAATATTGCAAAAAGGGTCTTTAGTTATTTTTGACTATACCCCTCACCCCCACCCCAACAGATTAACAAGTACACAAAAAGTCAGTACCAGAATAGTGGTGCTTTAAATGTTCCTTCTTTTTCATGTGTAATATTAAAAGGAGAAGCCATTAAGAAGAAATCTAGTGCAGAATGTTGAGGGACTATAGAACTGACTGATTGAAGGTGGCATTGTAGAAGGTTGTCCTTTTTGAAGATAGATGCAGATACTGTGACTCCGTCACTAGGGAGTTGAGTAAAGAACTTTGCGGAGTTTTGGGATCACTATTTAGAACAGGACTTGGAGAGCTCGAGCAGCAGAGGATTTTACCCTGGGGACTTCTTCAGCTGGGAACAGTTAATGGCCAATACCTTAATGAGTCAGTTTGGTCCGTTCTTAAAATGGAATGCTATAAAGCCTTTTAAAAGAATGAGGCAGAGCTATACCACTGATTTGGAGTTCTTTCCCAGCATTTTAAGCAAAGATAGTAAACTGAAGAAAAAGAAAATGAAAACAGATCACTCCATACATACAGTGTTTACTTATTTGTGTGTGTGTGTGCATAAACACATACACGTAAGTATCAAAGAATGATATATACATAGGAAAGAGTATAACGTTACATATTAGGTTGGTACTCCTCTGAGAGATACGTTTACACAGGTAGGGAGTTATTTATTTTAAACAGTCCAGAGAACTGGTTTTCCAGCTGAAAGTAAGACTGCTACATCACATACAAAATAAATTCCATTTGGATTAAACTGCCAAATCAAAAACCAGTAGAAGGGAAATCACAAAATGCATAGATCCACAAGGATAGACTAGGGTAGAGAAACTTCTGTAATTCAAAAAGACCAGAATCCATGAAGGAAATGATGAACACGTCTGACCAAAACCCTCATGTTTCTGTATGGTAAGAAACATCATAAACAAAGCCAAAACGCAAATGAGAAAAACCACATTTGGAGCACAGGTGACCAAGAACAAATTAATATTAATACTAGATATATATATAAACCCACGGCCATTGAGTCGATTCCAACTCATAGGGATCCCATAGAGTTTCCAAGGCTGTAAATTTCTACAGAAGCAGACTGCCACATCTTTCTCCTGCAGAGCCGCTAGTGGCTTCAAACCACTGACCTTTTGGTTAGCAGTCGAGTGCCTTAACCACTGTGCCACCAGGGCTTGCAGATAATATAGTAAATACAAATAAGAATTTAATAAATCAAATTAATATCTTTACACAAAGAACCCTTACAACATGAAAAAATAAAATAAGAGAAAAATAAGCAAAATACATGAACAGGCAATTTATCAGAGAACAAAAGAAAATGGGCAATAAATGTAGTAAAAGATATAATCTTAGTAGTACTTAGGAAACTGCAATCAAAACAATACACCACTTATAACCTATTAGACTGCTGAATATTAAAAACATCAGTCATGTCCAGTGTTCATTCAGTTTTAGGGAAATCGTTAACTCTCATGGTTTGTTTATGGAAATATGATTCACTACAATCTTTTTGTCAAGTACTGGTAGCATTAATCAATTAAAAATATGTCTCCATCTTGACCCAGCCATCCCACCTTTGACAAACTCTTTTCTAGAAATAAAAATATCAATATGCGAAAATACATATAAATATATATGTTTCCATACATTTGTGTTAGAGATACACGTTTTTTGTAGGTTTTTTTGTTTTTTTTTTTAATAGTGGTCAAAAACTAGAAACAACCTGAATGTCTATCAATAGGGGAAAGTTCATGTAAGTTATGAAACATCCATACTAGGCTAACTCTATATAGGTATCAAAAATTTATTAGCTCTGTGTATATTGACATAGTCTTGGAGGAATAAACATGTTTAAGTTTATAAGGAAAGTTGCAGAGATATGAATGCTATAATCTAATTTTTAAAATAATACGAACAAAAACTTTTATGTGAAAATAGAGAGATATAAAAGGGTACGTATCAAATTCTGAACATAGATATGATGGAAGACTGACAGTGTTGATCAGGGACCCATTAGATGGATCTTGATCAAAAGGAGGAAAATTGTGGAATAGAAGTTTAAAATCTTTTTGGAAACCAGACTTACTTGACACATTGAGATAGGAGGGAGCCCTGAATTTATTGCCTGGAAACAACTTTTGAACCTTGAGCCAAAACTATCTTATGAAGTCAACTTCAAACTAGACAACAACTTAGCTGAATAAAGAATGCCTGCCTTGAGCATTGTGCCCTATTGAAGAATTTCTTGTAAGAGACTGAAATGACAACAGTAACTCTAAAGCACAAATGAGAATTTTAAGGGACAGAGAGTATAAGTTAATGGTGGTGAAACACTATGGGCAGAGACAGCAAGAATGTTGACACAGTGTGACGTATGTAACCATTATTAATGAACTATACGTGTAAAAATTGTCCAATGGATGTATGTTTTATTGTGTCTATTTTCACAAATAAATAAATAAATAAAACACTCTGAGTTCTTTCCAGAAAGAAACCAGTTACCATGGAGTTGATTCTGACTCCTGGAGACCTCATATATATCAGTGGTTTGAAGGAAAATTTTGATAAAGTAATGTGTGTGTGTGTGTGTGTGTGTGTGTGTGTGTGTGTGTGTATAATACATATATATGCACACGTCCCTGCGTGGTATGAATGATTAAAGTGCTTGGTTGCCAACTGAAAGGTTAGAAGTTCAAGTCCACCCAGAGGCACCTAGAAAGAAAAGCCTGGTGATCTACTTCCAAAAACTCAGCCATTGAAAACCCTATAGAGCACAGTTCTACTCTGACATACATGGAATCATCATGAGTTGGAATTGACTCAATGACAATTTTTTTTTTTCTTGATACACACACATATGTACGTGCGAATTAGGTTATTGATTCACTCACTGCAACTAGGAAGCAACTTGGGAGGCTTTACAGAATGGAGAATATATTGAAAGATGTTATATGTTGTCAGGAGCCCTGACTTTCCCAGATGTCAAGAAGAATTTGTGCCTTTACAATTTTCCCATTGAGAAGAGATGCAACTAGTGGTGGGTCTCCAAATAGGAATTATCATCCATAAATGCTATGCTCAGGGCCTTTTATACTCATTTTTAAAACTTTCTTGTAAAAGTACTTAAATTTAGTAAATGTCTGTGTTGCTAGCAAATGGTATTGACAAGTCAAATCTTGAAGGCATTGGTAGTTAGACTTTTCATTGTTTCACAGCACTCTCTAGCAAATTAAAAAGGGTCTTGTTTCCTTCTTACATTGTGGGTGGGTCTTTTCTAGAAGCCTGCTGAAGGAGTAGAAAGTTATAAAACTACATATAACACAAAAGGCAAAATACTAAGCAAGAAAATTTCACTTCTTATCAATGTAGTCCCTCTACTGACCTCACCATCAGAACTGAGTATAGAGTTATTTGCAGAGGACAGTGTTAAGTCAGAGTAAGTTTAAAGCACAAGTGATCAGGTATACCCCCTAGATAGCCATCTCAGAGACGGAGATAAGTAGGAAGATCTATGAAGATACTTATCGGTTGTCTATACAGCATTTCCCATCTGGGAAATCCCTCAAAAACTCCCTCATCTCCTAACCTATCACTCTCATCCACTGCCGCATGGGCAACCATGACTTGGTACCTAACCGAAGCTTGGCCAATAATTCCATTTCATGGGATTTTTGGATGTGGTAAACACTGGGAATCAAGGTGTAGCTGTATGTGTTGCAGGTAAAATCTTGAAGCCTTTGGCAGCCATTTTTTCCCTACCAAGTGAATAATATCATTCTAGAGAGAAAACACAAAGAAAAATAGATGAAAGGCATAGAGAACATCCTGGGGACGTTTGAGTTCCTGGTTTGAGTTGTTTTAGAGGGCTCTGCTGCATCCTGGTTCTTCCTGTGACTTGATTACTCATCTTCACCTTGGATTCTATGTTGTTGTTGTGTACTGTTGAGTCAATTCCAACTTAAAGCGACCCTATAAGACAGACCAGAACAGTCCCATAGTGTTTTCTAGGCTGTAAATCTTTACAGGAGCAGATCGTCAGGCCTTTTCTGCCACTGAGCTGCCTGGGGTTCAAACCGCCAACCTTTTGGTTAGCAACTGAGTGCTTAACCATCCCGCCACCAGGGCTTCTCTGAATTCTTTAAGATACCCCAATATTCTTCCAGTAAGTTCCTATTTTGCTTAAACTGGTTTAAGTTGTTAATGTTCATTGCAACCAATAGAATCCTAAATAATAAAAGCTTCTTATTAAATAACTTCTTGATAAGAATATGAATTGTTTTCCCCCACCTATAGCCCTTGAACTGTGGATATTTGTGATTTGGTGGCAGAATTCTCATCTTCCATAAAGGAGACCTGGGTTTGATTCCTGGCCAATATACCTCATTTGCAGCCACCACTTGTCTGTCAGTGGAGGCTTGTGTGTTTCTATGATGCTGAACAGGTTTTAGTGGAGCTTCTAGACTGAGATGGACTGGGAAGAAAAACCTGGCAATTTATTTCTGAAAATCAGCCAGTGAAAACCTTTGGATCACAACAAATGTTTGGTCTGCAACCGGTCATGGGGATGGTGCAGGACCATGCAGCATTTCGTTCTGTTGTGCATGGGATCACCATGAGCCAGGGGCGGACTCAACAGCAGCTAACAACAACATAGCCCTTGAGCTAACAATTACAAATATTAAGTGACCAAAAAAAAAAAAAAAAAAAAACCCCAAAACTCCAAACCTGTTGCCATTTCAATTCCAATTCATAGTGACCCAATAGGACAGAGAAGAATTGCCCCATAGGGTTTCCAAGGCTGTAATCTTTACGGAAGCGTACTGCCACATCTTTCTCCATCAGGGAGGCTGGTGGGTTCAAACTGCCGACCTTACAGTTAGCAGCTGAGCTCTTAACCACTGCACCACCAGGTCTCCTAGTATTGAGTGAAGGTAAAATTAAGTGGACTCCCCGCTTGGACTCTGAGATGCCCTCTGAAGCACTCAAGTCCCTCCTGGAACTGATGCCTACATTCATCAAGTCTACTTAATTTCTTTGGGACTGAATATTTCAGGAAAGGAAGAATAAGATAAAAAGAGATGTTTTGAGGGTTTTCTATGGAGCATCAGGAGCCCTCGTGGCACAGTGGTTAAGAGCTCAGCTGCTAACCAAAATGTTGGCAGTTCAAATCCACCAACCGCTCCTTGGAAACCCTATGAGGCAGTTCTACTCTGTCCCGTAGGGTTGCTATGAGTCAAAATTGACTCGATGGCAATTGGCTTGGTTTTGTTTTTTCCTAAGGAGCATCAAGTGGATGTGGCTGGCATATGGTAGAGATCAGATAAGCATGCTCTTGACTCTGTTATTCTGTTTATCATACTGTTAAACACCACTAAGCACTGCAGTGGCTTGGGAGATTACAGCTATTTTAAATGGTTTTTATTCTTAGCTGTATATTTTAAAATTTATATTCACAGTAGATCTGTTTTTAAAATAGCAAGCATAAGAAACTCTGACATAGAAACATTAATTAAGAGCATAAATTCAACTGCATGAAAATATAAAACTTCCTATTATCAAAAACTATAATGAACAAAAGGAAAAGGGTAATGAACAACCAGGAAAAAAATACTTGCACACTTTTAACAGAGTTAATATCCTTCATCTGTTGGTCTAGACAGAATGAACACAGAGCTGGCATTTTTGGAGTGTCCCATTCAGCTAAAAAATCAGAGTCCAGGAGAACGCATCTTGCATTAATACTATAGAAGAAAGGAGCAAGAATAGGTGCCTATCAGATGATCATACCAAAAAGACTTCTGCCAGAGTCTGTCCTCTGCCTGAAGGGACCAAATGGAGAGCTAGAGTTATATCTCAGCATCATAAGCAACATGGAAAAACCAGTTAAAAACACACACAATACACACGCACATTCGTGTACATCCAAAAAAAAAAAAAAAAAAAAACCCAAACTTGTTGCCTCTGAGTCGACTCCGATTCACAGTGACCCTATAGGACAGAGTAGAACTGCCCCACAGGGTTTCCAAGGAGCTGCTTGTGGTTTCCAACTGCTGACCTTTTGATTAGCAGCCAAACGCTTAACCACTGTGCCACTAGATATAAAGAGAGAATTCCCAAGTGCAACAAATGACAATGGAGGGAGGAAGAGTAGAAGAGCAGAAAGGGAAGAATAGAGGGGGCAATGGCAATTGCTGGAGACCAGGCCTGTAATCCAGGAGCAGCTTCTGGGACTCTCTGATCTGGCGATTCCCAGAGACTTTAAAGCCATTTGCACCTGGGTGGTGCAAAAGGTTAACATGCTCGGCAGCTAACCCAAAATTTGGAGGTTCAAGTTCACCCAGAGACACCTTGGAAGAATGACCTGGTGATCTATTTCTAAAAAATCAACCATTGACAACTCTATGGAGCACAATTCTACTCAGACACACATGTGGTCACCATGAATCAGAATTGACAGGACTGCAACCGGTTGGTTAGGGCTATTTGCATTTATCTCCTGAGGAGAAGTTTAGCCTATGGTCTTCCTAATTCCTGAATGAATATTCCTAACCTGGGTCTTCAGGACTCTCTTCTAGGCCTGGTAAGAAGGTATCATTTGAAGCAGAAGAAAGAAGGCTGCCGAGCTACCTCTAGGGTAGACACTACCCCTGAGAAGCCACTTTCTCTGCCTATTGTTAAGAGCGAACTATTAAAGGGAGAGTCAAATAAGCTAAAAAGTTAATTAACAAAGTAATGAGATAATCAGAACCAGGAGATATAATGAAAACATAAAACTTTAACAGGACAGAGCCACCACAAAGGTCCACTAAGGCCTAAATCAGAAATTACTAAAGGTAATGTGGTTTGTCCTGAGTGGCAAGTGTGATGTTCAAAGCAAGGATGTTTCTTAACCAGGGGTTATGAGGAAAAGCCCTTGAGGCGTCAAGTCTCTGGGCTGAGAACTTGCCCTTTGACTACCCAAAGGCATATGTACTTTGATTTTAGGCACTTTTGATTTTGAATTTGATCAGCTGCTTGCAAAGAGTTCTCTACACAGTCGCCCGATATCAAAGAAGCCATTGAGCCAGCGAGCCCTTCGGAGATGCCCCAGAAATGAGGTTAAGAAAAAATGGTATCAAGAGCCCTCCTATTTTACATTTTGCTCCTGGAGAATATTCATCTGGTCTACACCCCATTTCTCTGAATCCAAATAGCAGGTCTATAAAGGATTTCTTGATGGACATAGCAGGTAGGTTTCATTGAATTTTCCTCATCTGTTCCCTGTCTCAGAGATAACCACCTTTACTGGAAATATTACCACTTTTACTGTGGCTAACTTCCCTTTAGAATGTTACAGAAAACCTGTTTGTTATAGTTGGAGGTAATCTTATTAAAGTTATGAGAAAGAATAAATGGTGTCCCAGAAGACAGCCTTCTTTGAAAGAAGGCTCTGACATTTTGCTAATCTGCAAGCATATTTTACTGCAGCTGCATATTAAACTACTTTAGAAATTGCTGATTTTGAATATTAGTGATAACACATTTCAATTACACTTGCATTTAGAATAAGAAATTATATCAGTTGGCATGATAGCATACTTATATAAGTGTTGCGTCAAATAAATTACACATTTGGTATTCACCTCTCTGTGTAATAACTATGGTATCTGTTGAACTCAGGATAGCAATCCAGAAGTTTAGAGCAACCAAATCTCAGTTGGGGAAGAGATAATTGGAAATCTGTTTTCCCAGGCTTCACTTGATGCATTCTAAGGTTTACCAGAGTGTAAGCCGGTGAAACAATGGAAATGACATTCAAATCAGCATTCCTCCTTTGGTTTCCCTCTTTGGTTTTTAGAGAACTTGAAATTTTAGTATTTAGATTATCTGTAGAATCGTGTTTCTCATGCATTATTGCCACAGATCCTGGAGATCCTGTGCCTGTTAAAACTACCAACATTATCCTCATTCAGTTTGTTCACAGGAATAAAAGACAAACCTAGATCCAGGACAGGTGATAGGCGACGTCGACCTGTAGGGTTTTGTTTTATTGAAAGAGCAAATAAAAAATTCAAATCAGCAAGAAAGGGGGAGAAAACTGCATTCTCCAGACGTGACAAGTATTATGTGGGTGTAGTAATGGCTGACATATCCCATTCAGCTAACAGGATCAGTGTCAGAGGGAAACAAATAGTGCTACCCAGCAGGGAGTGGTTTCCTACAGAGCCTTTAGCATTCCCCCCGCCCCCCATGACCAGGATTACAGAATAAAAGAAGATGCTCTTCAAATCTGTGGATGTCAGTGAACTTGAGGACTAATGTACGCTAAGGAGATGAGTTGGGGTGGGGGTAGGGCTAACATATAAAATACAAGATGCCCAGTTAAACTCAAATCAGATAAACAACAAAAATATTTTTAGTATGATTAAGTCCCATGCGATATTTGGGACATACTTATACTAAAAAGTCATTGGTTGTTTATCTAAAATCAAATTCAGCTGGGTGCCCTGCGTTTTTACTTGCTTAGTCTGGCAATCCTACCTGGGGGAGCTGTGGGGAAAGGGAGCCTAAACAGTGAGGGGAAAAAAGGGTATGAAATTCAGAGAGATTGAGTGGTGAGCACTTTGTTTTAGAATTCAAAATGATTCCATAAAGCTGAAGGCATAAACTCATACTGCAATATAATGAAGTTGGGTGAAAGAAGAGTGTAAGATAGAAAAGGTGGGAACACAATGAAAAAACTGGTAATGAGCTCCTAAAGAACATTTAAAATAAAATTCATCTTTGTATTTTCAGTCTGCAGTCTTTCACTTTTAGTTGGTTATCAGTAAGTGTTTTTTGAATGAATAAACCTTTTCCTTAAGATATCCCCCCTTTCTAGTTTCTTTCAAATTATTGGCTTTATTTTGCAGGAACTTGATGACGCATATTTATTTCTTAGGGCAAAGATCAGAGTATCTCTGTGTAGCTATCACAGTGTGAAAATGCCTACATTTGGGTGAGACCAGAGTCATCAAAATGGTGGACGACAAGCCTAAATTTGCTCAGGAATGTAGATTTTCTACCCTCAGGGTGCCTTTCAAAACCACTCTGATCCAAGATACAACAATTTGCCTGGAGCAACAGAGGAAAAAGGAATCAGAGAAGGAAATAGTTTGCAACTATAATTGCCTCCATGAACTGCTATACTACCTCCCTTGCCATGAGATCAGAAGAAAGGATGGTGCCCGGCTACCATTACTGAACATATTGATCAGGGACCCATTAGATGGATCTTGATCAAAAGGAGGAAAATTGTGGAATAGAAGTTTAAAATCTTATTGGAAACCAGACTTACTGGACACATTGAGATAGGAGGGGGCCCTGAATTTATTGCCTGGAAACAACTTTTGAACCTTGAGCCAAAACTATCTTATGAAGTCAACTTCAAACTAGACAACAATTTAGCTGAATAAAGAATGCCTGCCTTGAGCATTGAGCCCTATTGAAGAATTTCTTGTAAGAGACTGAAATGACAACAGTAACTCTAAAGCACAGATGAGAACTTTAAGGGACAGAGAGTATAAGTTAATGGTGGTGAAACACTATGGGCAGAGACAGTGAGAATGTTGACACAGTGTGAAGTATATAACCATTATTAATGAACTATGTGTGTAAAAATTGTCCAATGGATGTATGTTTTATTGTGTATATTTTCACAAATAAATAAATAAATAAATAAAACACTCTGAGTTCTTTCCAGAAAGAAACCAGTTACCATGGAGTTCATTCTGACTCCTGGAGACCTCATATATGTCAAAATAGAACTGTGATCTATAGGGTTTTCAAAGGTTGATTTCTTGGAAGTAGATTGCCATGTCTTTCCTCCAAGGTACTTCTGGGTGGACTTGAATCTCCAACCAGCAGCTGAGTGCATTTACCATTTGTACCACCAAGAGGCTCCTTCCTAGAAAGAAGGAGAAAAGGATTCAACCCATAAACTAATCAGAGGAGATCCACTTTGAAACAAAAAACCAATCAGCAGCCGTCCAAGGAGGCTTTCCAATAACCCTCTCAGCAAGGGAATGAGAACTTTAAGCTTTGTAACGGTCCTATTTTTATTTTTGAGATTCCTTTTCCATTCCTCATAGTGATTGACAGACAAACCCCTAAAACAAGAAGGATCAGTGGATCTGTCTGAAGAGAGTGACAGCTTGGAAGGAAGACACTCAGAAGCTAGCCTGGCATGGAAGGGGAGAAGTGTAACTGACATCCAGCCCCTACCCCATTCCAACCCAAGAGAGGCTGATTCTAAAGAGGGTAGGGAGATTGCTTGGTCACTAGGAAAGGGAGATTGGGGAAGAGGGATATGAATCCACTGAAAAAAAACCACTGAAAATATTTGGAAGTTGTATTTGTGCGTTCTCTTGAGGAGAGGGTCCATAACTTTTATCATATTTTAAATAGATCTTAAAGATAGCTTTAGCTAAAAGTTGGATAGGTAAAACTGGGTTTTGAAGGACAGTTAAAAAAAAACACACATTTTGCTTTAGTGAGCAATAAGATGTCATTGTAGTGCATTTTTTTATGTCTTTTGCCATTTTCTAAATATTATTATTATAATAATTTATTTTATTTTTTATTGTTGTCGAGGATATACACAGCAAAAACATACATCTATTCAAGTTTCCACATGTACAATTCAGCGACACTGATTACATTCTTCGGGTTGTGCAACCATTCTCACCCTCCTTTTCTGAGTTATTTCTTCTCCATTAACATAAACTCCCCCCCCCTTAAGTTCCTATCTAATCTTTTGAGTTGCTGTTGTCAATTTGACCCCATATAGACAGATCTTAAAAGACCATAATGCACAAACATTTTCTCATTATTGATAGAATAAAACACTAGCAAGTTTTTATTTATTTATTTGTAATATATTGAGTTTTATTGAACTTCTAAAATCTCTGTGTATTATTTGCCTATGCAGACATGCAGTGTATATGAAAGGGAGGTGAGAGGATAATGAAAATGCTTATCTACTTCATAATTTTACTCCAAGTCAGCCCTGTCAACTTAATAACTATTCTTTAATAGATATCAGAGCCTTCTGAGAGTAAAGGCATCCTCAATGTAACTTCAGAGCCTAATACTAAGATGATGTGTAGCTTAAGCCAATACCTGCCAGTAGAACTTGCTGTAGAAAAATAATAGAATCCTTGTGACACATGTAGTACATATGCTTTTCTGTCTGAGGACAAAACCTCTATCACAGAAAACATAACACTTACACTCACCAAGAATCAAGATGGGATGAGGGAAGGTGGAGGTGAACTTCACAAAGTCTAGAGATAACACATTTGACACGTTCCAAGTGCTGAAAATAAGTGTTCTTGCACCTCCGAATTTATTCTCACAAAACAAGGTGCGATGACAAGTTAACATCTAGGTTTCAGTTACCACTTAGCTGCAGGAAAGTATTTAAAATTATTACATTTATGAAATTAGATTTCTATTTAAAAAAATCTCCTTTCAAGAAATGGAACCTTAAAGAGAACTTAAATGTCTCCATTTATCATGAACAATCTGTAATTAATTAATAATTTAGAAATTGGTGACATTTTGTTCCAGTGATTTGATAATCTGAACTATATGTATTTTGCAACATATTTTCCCTATTTAAAATCAAACGTATATATTTCTCATACATGAATTTTAATGCCTTTGAATTATGGTGTTGGCAAAGAATACTGAATATACCATGGACTGCCAGAAGAACGAACAAATCTATCTTGGAAGAAGTACAGCCAGAATGCTCCTTAGAAGCTAGGATGATGAGACTTTGTCTCATGTACTTTGGACATGTTGTCACGAGGGACCAGTCCCTGGAAAACCACATTATGTTTGGTAAAGTGGAGGGTCATCCAAAAAGAGGAAGTTCCTCAACGAGATGGATTGACACAGTGGCTACAATTATGGGCTCAAATATAGCAAAGATTGTGAGGATGGCGCAGGACTGGGCAGTGTTTTGTTCTGTTGTACATGGGGTCGCTATGAGTCAAAACTGACTCGACGACACTTAAAAACAAGGTATTTCTCATAGATGGAAGACTAGCGGTAAACACTCTAACTGTATGTTGCAATTCCGGGTTCTAATTTGTTATACATTGCTACCCATTTCTCTGGTATGTTGGATGCAATCCAATTTAAGCAAGAGATGATCTAATTCTACTTGCAGTTCGGTGGGCAAGACGGCCTTTCTTTCCAAGTCCATTTCCTTCTTTCATGTTATGTCACTCCAACTCACACATGTACCTTTGAGGAGAAGAGTAAAGAAGTTGTGAGAGTTGCAAGTTTTACCTCTTCAGGAAGCCCTCCCCAACCTGGGGATAATTCATTGTTTCTCACTATCAATCTAATTCCAGACAACCTGTTTAACATGCATCTTTCTCAGAATATCGTGAACTCCTTAAATGAAACATCTTTGTGTCCAGCACACAGTAGGTACTCCCAAAATGTGGGCTAAGTGAGTGGGTTAAAGTAAAAATAAGGTAAATGGCAAGAAAGATTTGGAGGTATTTGGAAACACCAGCACAGTTTGACTGTAGCTTTGATCCTGGATGATTGCAAAAGGACTGCAAACTCATTTTGCCATTTCATCTCTAAGGGATTAAGAAAAAACGTATTAGACTGAGTGAATGTGTAATGTCATATGCAGAGTCATACACATAATTTTATAAACGTCATCGTTAAAATTGTTTCCCCATTTGACAAATGAGAACATAGAGGTAGAGAGAGTTTAAATAACTGGTGTTAAAAAGCACATAAGTGCCCATCAACAGATGAATGATAAGCAAAATGTGGTATATACACACGGATGGAATATTATTTAGCCATAGAAAGAATGAAGTTCTGATACATGCTACAACATGGATGGACCTTTAAAACACTATGCTAAGTGAAATAAGCCAGACACAAAAGGACAAATATTGTGTGAACCCACTGATACGAAATATCTAGAAAAGGTAAATGCTTAGAGACAGAAAGTGGATAGGTGATTATCAGGAGTTGGGTGGAGGGGGAGATGGGGAGTTATTGCTTAAGGGGTACAGAACTTCTGTTTGGGGTAATAAAAAATTTTGGAAATAAATAGTGGTGATGGTTGTACAACATTGTGAATATAATTGATGTCACTGAAGGGCATACTTAAACATTGTTAAAATGGCAAATATATATATATATATATATATATATATATGGAGTGGCCATGAGTTGGAACTAACAATCCCACAGCAACTAACAACAACAACAAAATACATTTGTGTTTGCGTGTGTGTGTATTTTATTGTGGTTAATATATATGTAACAAAACATTTTCCACTTCAACATTCTTCACATGTATAGTTCAATAACATTAACTTATGTTCATCAAATTGTTCACCTGTTACCCTTATCCATTCCCAAAATTTTCCATCATATTTTATATGTTCTACCATAATAAAAAGTATGCGATAATAATTGTTAGCATTTGAGTGCTTACAATGTGTTAGGCGCTGTGACATATTCTTTATATGATTTATCTTATTTCATCTTTACAGCAAGTCTGTAAAGGTAAGCTCTTATATTTTCCCTTATTTTTAAAAAGGAAGAAACTGAGGCACAGAGTATAAATGATGTAGTTTCGCCAAAGGCAGGATTTGAGCCCAAGTGGTATGATTTTAAAGCCCGGTTGCCTAAGAACTTTGTCACATCGGTAGTCCCCGACTTACGATGGGGTTCCGTTCAGTGACTCCATCATAAGTCAGTTCTAATGTAAGTTGAATACCTCTTTTTTTTTTAGTTTTCATTATTATTGCCTTTTATTATCAATATCTTTATAAATCTGTTTTTCATTTGTCTTTGAGAGTTGGAAACATTACGTGTCAACTTACAGCTTCAACGTCAGCGCTTCCTGCTTCTCCAGTTATATGCACATTATGTAAGCCAAAAAAAACAAAAACAAAAACAAAACCCAAAAATAGAGGGTTGTAAGTGTGGTTCATCGTAACTCGAGTATGTTGGGAAGTCGGGGACCACTTGTATTGTATGTATTGTGCGCTCATCACCTCCACCATTCCTGCCTCTATTCCAAAAGCAACCCATGCACCTACCTAACTGTCCATTAGTATCCTCCACATGTAGTTATGCCGACTTTGCCATTTCTAACAGGATGCTTCCTCTAATTTTCTCACCAGTACTCTGAGTACATCGAAATAGTGGTAAGATGTGCTTATTTTCTCTGATTTCAAAGCTAATTTTTACAAAATGCTTTTGACATATGAAGCAAGTCTAATGGTCAAAATACAGCATAATCTTCCACAATTTCTTCTATTTTGGAACCTAGCGAGACAGCAGCAAAGCCACACTGTTTTGTCTACCTGGTTTGGTTAGTCAATGTTCTGCTCCTCTGGACGTAGGCAATTCTGAAAGAACTATTTTATTTGTCACAACTACACAACCTTAGCTTTATGAATGTGCATCATCCTGGAGCAACGACAGATCTTAGTTTCTGTTTTCTTCTGTTTTCCTCTGTTTGGATTGTAGCAGTTTTTCCACACAGGTAGGACAAGAGGTAGAGAGTGGAGGCCCAAAGAAGTGTGTAATATAATGCAAGTGAGAAGCTTCAGTTGGCCTTAAATGTCAAGCCATATCCTTCCTAATTAATCAAGAATGTCAGTATCTATGAACTCTCTACTTCTTGGCAGGTATCTTGTGCAAATTTCAAGTTTCATGTGATGCATTTTCTGGAAATATTTTATGGAGATTTTAAATTTTTCTATATTGACTACTTGGAAAAGTAGTATATATCAGTTTCACTGTATTAGCAAATTAAATCATATGCACAATAGGCCAAAGTGAGCAAAATATTGAAATAAATCACAATTCTAACTACCTTCTCACAGTCTTAACAATGACTACAAAAACTGCTATGCTGTAACACTTGACCCAAGCAGGGTCAATCACAATCTCTTCCTCACATGTGTCTTTCCTAGGCAAAGATGATTGGTCAAAGGTGAGCCAATCAGATTCCTTCCACTGGAGTTTTGGAAATGTGCCTAGAAAGACATTACTATCCCTCTGCCTGATAGAAATTGAGGGCAGGTAAATTTAAGAGCTATTGGTGCACTTGGGCATTGAGGAGCAGGCAAAGAAGCTCGGCAATGAAAAAGATGAATGAGACAGATACTCAGAGAAAAAGAGAATCAAGAAGCAGATAAAACATTTTATAGACTCCCCCCAGTGTTCTTCCAGTCTATTGTATAAAATCTATTGCAGTCTAACAAATCTATTGCCGTGTAACAAAGTACCTTAAAACTAACCCATCGCAGTAGAGTCAATTCCAACTCATAGCGACCCTATAGGACAAAACAGAACTGCCCCATAGGGTTTCCAAGGCTGTAGTCTTTACGGAAGCAGACTGCCACATCTTTCTCCTGAGGAAAGGCTGGTGGGTTCTAACCGCTAACCTTTTGGTTAGCAGCCGAGTGATTAACCACTGCAATACCAGGGCTCCTTACCTCAACACTGCTTCGAACAACATTTATTACCCTACACTTTTTGTGGGTCAGGAATCTAGGAAAGACTTAGCTGAATCCTCTGTCTCAAGGTTTCTCATAAGTCTGCAGTCAAGGTCAAGGTGTTGGCCAAGGCTGTGGTTTCATCTGAAGGCTCACTGACATGTTGCTGGTTTCTCCATAGGGCAGCTTACAGCATGGCATCTGGCTTCATCCAAGTAAGAAGAACCAGAGAGGAGAAAGAACAAACAAGAAGAAAATCCCAATCTTTTATAACCTAATCTTGGAAGAGACATTCCATAATATTAAAGACTCTAATCAATAGAAAAATCAATCCTCTGAAAATAAAAATCTCTGAAAAATTCAGGTTCTCAGTGAATATATGATTATTAGTGGCCTTTCCCATTCTTTTTTTACCCTTAAAAACTACCATGAAAGAAGTTTATTTTTCTATGCTTTTGGTTTTCCAGACATCTGAATTTTATCTTCTCATATTGTAAAGCGGAAAAAATAAGAAAAAAAAAAAAAAAAAGAAAGGACAGAGAATAGTTTAACATTATGGCTAGTATTCAACTTTGAGTATTTCTCTGTTGTCAATTATGAGCTACATGTGTGTGGTCATTATAAAAATGGAAAAAAAAAAACAGTTAGTGAAAACCCCTTCTCTGGGGTTACTATATCAATCTGTAGGAAGTAGAGTAGCTTTTCAAAAAACTTTTAGCAAAAAGTCCCCTCCCTGGTTTTTCCTGCAAACATTAACCTCAAGCATTTACTTCCTTCCATATTATTTATACATTTAACCTCAAACTTTCATCTAAGTCACAAGCAGATATAAGAAAGGGCCCTAAATGTCAGCCATCTGTAGACCAGACCTGACAAGCTTTGTGGGGGAGATGAAAACCTCTCATTTCATAGAACTAAAAAAGGGCTATTGTATACACCAGAAGCCCAGAGCGTTGCTCCTCTGGGTCTCCCACCCAATCAGGAATTCTATAAATATGCCCCTCAAACACATAAACAGTTTCCTTTCAGTTTGTCGATTGGAGTTTATCTTTGCTCTGCAGATTCAATTTAGCTTTGGACAGAAAAAATTTCAAGAAATCAAAAAAGCAGGCTTGAAAACAAACAAAGAGACATAATGGAGACAATTTCCCAGACATGCCAGGACACAGTCATGGGTTGGAATTTAAGAAAGCAAAGAAATCCCTGAAGGATAACCTCGAGTTGGTTTCTCACTTTGTTAAAGATTTCTTGCGTTTACTGGTTTTGCCAATAAAATAGACACTGCAGGATACAATGACATTATAAGCCATGTTCAAAAGACCTCTAGAATTAGAAAAGGAAGTTCAGTGCCTCCCACAATGGCTGGGAGAGGCAGGGGAACATGGTGAGTATAGATCATCTTTCCCTGGTGCCTCCTCTGGATTTTAACCGTTACAGAACAGGAAAATAAAAAAGAAAACTCACACAAAGCTGTTTTTTTTGTCCCCCCCATTAAAAATAACATACATTTTTGTTTCTATTTTTCCTCAGTTGACAAGTCCCTGAAATAACATATAAACGGTACAAATCATTCTTACAACTAACAATTTTCTATACTGCTGGTTTTGTAAGTGTTGGTTGGGACTCAACTGGTCAATCATGCTGTTTTTTTTCCAACAGTGCCACCACCAACTGGTTCCGGTTGGCACTTCTCTTCTTCAAATATGTGATGCCCTGCCTCACTGACAGCACTAGATGGGCCAGTAATTCTCAGTCTTGGCTGCCCAGTAAAATCATCTGGGAAAGCATTTAAAAAAAAAAAAAAAATCCCAATGCCCAGGCTGCTTCCAGGGTTAATTGAATGAGAATCTCTAGGCATGGTAGTCAATGTTATTTTTTTAAAGCTCTCTAGTGGTTACAATGGGCATCCAAGGCTGAAAACCATTGCTAGATGCCATTTTCATGTATTAACCATAATCTTAACTGCTTAAAGTAGCTGAATTGCTGGGAAATTTGATTAAGAAGTGAAGTTTCCCTTAGACACACAGTGACTACCCACTAATTTAAGGCAGTAACACAAACCATTCTCCTTAGGGCAACACATTCCACAGCATTCCACAAATTGTGGAAGACATGTTCTTCTCACCTATGGAAGAATATCCTACCAGGTCTACTGGAGAAAAAAATGGTGCTGCTTTTGATAAGCTGCCAAAGAGAACATTTTACAAAAAATCAATTTAAAACCAGGGTGAAAGTACTTATAACATTTGTTGTTGTTAGCTCCCCTCCTTCCCTGACTCATGGTGACCTCATGCACAAAAGAAAAAAATGCTGCCTGATCTTGAGCCATCCCTATAATCAGTTGCCGATTAGACCATTGTGATCTATACGGTTTTCACTGGATGATTTTTGGAAATAGATTGCCAGGCCTTTCTTCTTAGTCCGTCTTAGTCTGGAAGTTTTGCTGAAGCATAATAGCAACATGCAAGCCTCCACTGACAGATGGGTGGTGGCTGCACTTGAGGTGCATTGGCTGGGAATTGAACCTGGGTCCCCTGCGTGGAAGGGAGGATTCTATCACTGCAATACTACTGCTCTACTTATACCACGTATGTGAGAAGCAGCCTTTCACTGTTAAGTTGATCCTGACAGTATAATAATAGAGTATTGAAGTCTGGAGGGGACCCTTTAAGATATGCAGCCAGGTTGTTCTACACCTGGGAAACTCAGGATCAGAGATGGAGTGACTAGTCTAATGTTTTATTGTTCATAAAGCGTATGGTAAAGAAATATCACCTTTCTTCTCATTCCTAGCCCAGGGATTTTTTTTTTAACACATGCAAAAGCATTTTACTTCATGTTTGGCTAATAGAAAATGCTCCATAAATCTTAGCAATTGGTAGAGGTAATGGTGATACTACTAGTTGTGATCTTATTGGTAATAATAATAATATCCATGTGACTCGCCAGTGTTCTGTAACCGCCTTTAGATACTTCGCAAATGAAAGTAGCTATTTCTTTTGTTGATGACATCTTCCTTCTTTGAAACACAGGAAGTTTAAGAGCAAAATAATAAAAAGGTGAGAGTCAAAAAGGTCTTTATTTAGAACTGCATTGAAAACCCAGAATAGCCTTTTATTATTTAACGTCTCATCATTAAACATTTTATATAATTAATTATAAAAGAAATATAATTTGATCAGATTTTATCTAGAAGATATGAAAACACATATAATTTTTACCAGACAAATGATACTCTGGAATCTTCTAGATAAATTCTCATCAAATTATATGTTAATGTTATATATATATGTGTGTGTGTGTGTGTGTGTGTGTGTATCTATCTATATATTTGTTGTTGTGTGCCATTGATTCTGACTTATAGTGACCCTATAGGACAGAGTAGAACTTCCCCACAGGGTTTCCTAGCTGAAATCTTTATGGGAGCTGATCGTCAGGTCTTTTCTTCCTAAGAGCAGTTGATGGGTTAGCAACCAAGGGCATAATCATTGCGCCACCAGGGCTCCTTTACATATATATATTTCTAAAAAGTAAATGGTACTTTCATGTGTTACTTAATTAAATTCTCACCTCTAGTCATACAGTATAGATATTATCACCCCTTCCTTATAGTTAAAAAACCTAAGGACAGAGAACGAAAGTTACCTAACTAAGATGACACGGCTAGTAAGCGGCAGGGCTATTGTTTCATTGCAGGTTTTCTAACTTCGAGTTCTTCATTAGGCTACATACTTGGACCACGTTGTCACTCTAGCCTGTTGAATAATTGACTTTACAGAGCTAAGGGGTAATGCCATGTCCTTGGCATTTATTAAGCAAAATGTGAAACATCTCTATTTTAGAACTTGCTTTTTAAAATCATAATACCTCATTATGTTGTTCTGTATTTCTTATTTAAAGGCCTTGTAGACAAATTATTCTCAGAGTTCTGAACCAGGAAAATATATACATCATCTGACTAGTTGGTAACTTTCTTTTGTCAGATCAGGAGAGTTATATATCTATTGAGGGTCTCTCCTTGCCTTGGCTTCTATGAAACTCAGAGCAAAGTTTTATACTTAATCATTTTAGATTTTCTCAGCCCAGGTTTCTCTGACATTCTGCTTTCATCATCACCACAACCTTCAATACATGACTTTTGCGTTTTAATTTTTATTAATGATGAATTTTACTGTACTTTGATGTGGTAGATGCTTCACAATGGGTATCCAACTACACAGAAGATATTTTCCTCATTTCTGGTAAAAGCCAATATTTCTTGGGGTGTTTCCTCTTCCCAATTCTCAGTCCATATGGTTTGGGTGGTATTAGTCCCAGTCTTTTAGAGCCAAGAGTGGACACATAACCCAGGCCAAGCCAATTAGTGTGTTCTGATTCAAGAATGAGCCCTTGACATGACATAGTCAGCCATTATCTATCAAGGCAAACTCAAGTGCTTTTGTAAGAGTAACTGTGAAAGGGGTGTTATTTTTCCACTATAATTGCCAGGAAGATGGGATGAAAAATCTGGCTGCCATCTTGCCACCGTAAGGAGAGAGTACCTGAGAATGGAGCCAACCCAAAGGAAAGAAGATCTGAGATAAGAATATAAGGAGATCAAGACCTGTTGACTGCTTTGAACTCCTGGATCTAGTGCTCAGTGTGGGCCCTGCCTCTGGACTTCAACTATGTGGGCCAGTACATTCCCTTAACTTAAGATGTGTTGACTATGTAGTGATTTTATTTCTATCACTGTAAATTCTATTTGAAAGTAGATAGGGCACAAATCAAATAAATGCATTATATGTGTAGGTTACTATCCTTAATATCACAGCTAATCAAGACAAGTTATCTGGTAATTATTTGGTTATCTGGTAGTTATGTTGGTCATCCACCCTTCTTTCACCAGAACTGAAATGTAACTTAGCATTACAATACATACTTTCTTTGTTTTGTTTCTGCTGATTTTGGTAGAATATAGCAGAATTTAAAATGTACTCATTTTCTAACACTTAAGTAATAAATCTGAAGCCATTTTCAATAGAATAGTTTTAAATTCTAAATAAATTAAATCTATAAACATTTTGCCCCTTGAAAACAAAGGTCCCAGTTCTTACATTGTCAACTTGTTCAAGTTAAATTCAGGAAGCTCCTCAGGGCTAGTTAGAGCAGTGTTTGACCTTCCTACTGCCTTATTTGCATGGAGATATCTCTGATTTCTTTACCAATAATTTCAACCGCATGAACCACTCCTGTTAAAATGTATTTGTTCTTCCCCTGTGGACTTTAATCGTTACTCTGGTTTCCTTCATTCAGATTTAGTGCCTAAAGATTGGGAATAACCTCACCCACGGTCCTCTTGCCAAAGACCCAAAGTGTAGCCTCAAGGCAGTTCTTTTTTTTTCCCTTTTGCGTTCATGGAATCAGTTTTATTTCTTTTAGATACACCTCCTGGGGATGTTTCCAGTCTGTCTGTCTTCAAAAAAATTGCAGTCTCTCTCTCTCTCTTTTTTTTTAATATGCCAAATATCATTTAGAATAAGTCTGCTAAAATGCAGAATAAATAACGAAGCTTGTGAAGTTGTATTTTATCTCCACGATGGAATGCATATTTCCCATTAAAAGGCATAGCTTCCCTGTCAAAAGTCTGAATCGAGGAGTTCTTTAAAAATAACTACATCTGGTTAAATATAAGTTACTGGAGATTCAAAAACCTAAGAATGCTTTTTGGCTTTTATCCCATAGCATTTTCATTTGAGGGTAAATTGGATAAATTTTAATTGATGTGCAGCTCTGAAGTCTCCTCCTTCTGTTTTTTTCCCTCGTCATTGGCAGACAAAGGAGTCCCTGGGAGGCACAAACAGTTAAGCCCGGTTTGAACACACCCAGAGGTGCCTTGGAAGAAAGGTCTAGTGATCTGCTTCTGAAAGGTCACGGACATGAACACTCTACGTAACACTTCTACTCTGCAACTCGTGGGGTCACCACAAGTCGGAATTGACTGGACGGCATTTGTGTTTTTATTGACAGGCAAACAAGTACGATCTGTTGGTTTCATAAACATTATTTCCATTCTTTGCATACATAAGCATTAAAGTTATTGTTTAATAACATATTGCTTCCCTCAGGAATCTCATAGTCTGATAAAGGCAGGAGACAAACACCTAAAGGTGAGTCATCGTAATGTGTTCTCTTGGAACTGTTTGTTCTCATAGCTTATCACTGCTTGTAATTCTGATTATCTATGTCTTTCTCTTTTATTTTCTCTTTCCCTTACAAGGAAAAATGGACTCTGTGAGGGCAGCCTCTGTTTTGCTAACTGCTCTATCCACGGTGCCCTCAGTATAATTAATCATCTAGGAACTGGGAGAAAAAAAAAAAAAAAGAAAATCTGGGGAAGCCACTTAAAAAATGACTTGTAAAGCCTTTCAGTGTTAAATGACATTTGCAGTTTAATCCTGAAAGGAAAGGGAAGACCCAACCTTCCATTTTTGCACCACAAGCTGAGAGCTTTTACTTATAATTCTCTTCAAATCAGTTAACTGCATATAATCCCTCAGTTAACTAAATATAATCCCTATCACTGGACCCAATTTGTTCTCTGCCCTAATTTTACATTAGTGAATAAATACAACCAGGTACCAATTTTCATCCTCTTAGACTAAATTACTTTAAATCGATAACAACGATCAATAAGATAAACAGAAAATGGATTGACTTCATTGCCCATGTATGCAAGGGTGTTCAGTTTAAATAATAGCCTTAAGTATTTCATGGTTAGGCTCCTTCCATACATTTCTAGTTTCTCACTGCAACTGTGCCCTGGTTGTCCTTTCCGTAAATAAATCAACAGCGTGTGTAATCTTGTTCTGTAACCTCCCACAAATCCCAGGGAAGTGCAGAATTCATCAGCTCCAAGGTATGCGAAGCTGGAGTTTGAAGAGAAAATCCTCTCACCCTTATGATTCCAAGCATATTAAAGAAATGCCTTTAGCAGGGATTTTTACTGATAGTTCACCTCCAGCTTAGTGATGTGGATGTATGCTTAATTCTTTTACCAATAAGAATTTATGGAAACTGGGAGCTTGAAGGGTTGCTGAATTTTGACTGGTATCTGCCATGAATTTACTGTTTTCTGAAAACCTATCCCTAGAATAGAGATGCATTGAAATCATAATTGCAAATGGTTAATTCAAATTAGGTAGATAATACATTTTTAAAAGATATGTTATTTATAATTTATATTGTGTCCATTGAATCAGAAAAGAATATTAGGAGGATGTTCACAATTTGGAAACATTTTGGAGATTTACAAAGTTTTTTTTTTT
Organism: Dugong dugon; assembly: GCA_030035585.1. Classification (NCBI taxonomy): domain Eukaryota; kingdom Metazoa; phylum Chordata; class Mammalia; order Sirenia; family Dugongidae; genus Dugong; species Dugong dugon. The sequence goes on from CM057465.1 coordinate 53,813,042, forward strand.
TTCTTTTAAGAATGAAGGGAAGGGTGAGAAAGTATGTTGGTGTAAAGTAAACAGGCCCTTTGGCTCTGAAAATGAGCTAAATTGTAAATAGCTGAGATTTTCTAGCCATTCTGATCCTATTTGAGAAGATTATATTGCTTTGTCAGGTCAGAACTTGTGTCAGAGAGCCTGGTGTTAACTTTCCACTTATAGATCAGGTAGGCAGGAGTCAGTATGTCTGGTTTCACAGGACACAATCTGCCCTTGACCTGTCATATTGCGCTTGTTCTTTGCAGCAGGAGCAGTTTTCCAAGAAATCTCAGAATGGTGTTGATGTGTAGGAAAGGAATCTTCATCTCATTGTTTCTCCCCAAGCAACAGATGTCTCAATGATAATAGCAAAATAAGAATATTATTGAATTTTCCTAATGGTGCCAATTTAGTACCCTCAAGTCTGGTATTTTTCAAATCCCATTAAAGACAGGAATGTACAGCTTTTTTTAGAAAACCTTTCCCCCTTCTCCAAAAACACAATGGGACAGATTCCACTACTGTGTACACTAGAATAATGTCTTTAAAAGATTTGAATAATCATTTATTATTGAAGAATTATCTAGTTTCATCACATTATAACTGTCCTTAAGAGCAATTTACATGGTCTACAAAAGAGGTGAAGGAGAGGGTAGGGGAGTGGAGGGAAGAAAAGAAGCAGAAAGGGAAGAGACAGAGAGAGAGAGAGACGACGGGATGGGAAGTTTACTAAAATCTCTCAACTGTCTATGTTTGTTGGAGTGATTTGATTTTTTCCTCTGGGGCACATAGGGAATAGCATGTACTGAGACTAATGTTACCAAGATGGTGAAAATTCACCCTTATATATAGGCTTTTAAATGCTGAAGAAGTAAATAGGTAATGCTAATTGCTAATCTTTGTTACTGTTATTCAGTAAAGACATACTATAACCCCTGCCTCCTTCCCTACTAGCCCCCCTTTCTCAGCACTTCTCTTACACAAAGTATACTCCTAATTTACAATCAAATTGCAGGCAACTGGAGAGCCCTGCCAACTGAAGTGAATTGTTTTCCATAAGTTATGTTTGTGATCTGTAAATACTGGAAAATCAAATGCTAAAACTGTAATTTTTAATAAGTCACCATCAAAAACATTTAATTTAGGAGCAACACCCATAACCCCAAACCCTAAGCCTGGGGGGGCATGTTTGATTTTGCTATCTTTTTTGCAAAGAGTTATTTTCTTTTTTCAGTCAACTCTTAATTCATATGATGAAAATTGAGATAATTAAAACCTAATTTCAATGGAAGCATTCTGAAAATGCTTACAAATTAAATATTACTCTGTAGTTCACTTTTTAAAAAAATTGAATAGGCTCAGACATGCTGGTACGAATTTGATTCACCATATGTCCACTTAATGATTATTTGGAAACAATGAGGAACAGACCTCCCACAGGCAACTCTCTGTATTACTAGATTTCTTCAAAGCATGGGCTCAGAATACAATTTGTTTTGAGCTGAAGAATGAGTAAGAAGCTGGCCCCATGTAGATGAGTAAACGAATTTAATGGTCCCTTGGATAATTACCCAGAAAGACCTTTATTTAAATACATACAATGAACTGTAGCTTTTGAGTCTTTTGTATTCAGTGGCGTTGTTCACTCAATATTAGAAGATTTGGAGGGAAAGGGGTTATAATGGCGGGTAGATGTGAGAGAATCTATCATGTAAAATTGGGGCAATATTGAAGACTCTGGAGAGAAAAGATTTGGGTTTATGTTTGGCAAATTATTCTTTAATCTTCAGCATCTTCCATCTCTAATATAGTAAAGTAATAACTATTTGTCTTGATTCTTGTTAAGAATTAAACAGTATGTGGAAACATTGATCTATAAAGTATTTTAAAAAATTAAAAAAACAAACCTGTTGCCTTTGAGTTGATTCCCACTCATAGCGACCCTATAAGACAGAGTAAAACTACCCACAGGGTTTCAAAGGAGCGACTGGTGGATTCAAACTACCGACCTTTAGGTTAGCAGCCATAGCTCTTAATCACTGCGCCACCAGGGCTCTGTAAAACATAAAGAATTATGTAAATAGAATACACTACTATTATTTGAATTGCATAACACAAAAGTTCTGGGACAACAATATACATGGTGTAATAGGTATTATTTATTTAGAGATAACTTAATGGTGGGCCAGAACTGGCTTGTGCTGGTTTGTACTGGCTCACAAGATATAATTGTTAATTTTTCAGGAATTATGTGAGCCATTGACATCATGTTGGTAGCTTGAAATCAGACATGGTGGGAATATTTACACCATGGAAATGGGTAAGTGTAACAAATCAGGGTTTGTTCCCTCTCCCAGCCCCTGTGAGCTGGTTGACTAACGCCTTGCTGGATAACTTACTCTGTATTCTTGGAGTAATCTATTACTATGTAACAAACCACTCCTAAATTTAGTAACTTAATACAACAACTACCTTTTTTTTTTTAATCTCTCAAGTTTTGTAAATTAACTCTTCTCATCTGGGTAATTCTTAAGTTCCGTGTGTGTCAGCTGAAGCTGCCGTCATCCAGGGACTCAACTGAACTGGAATATCAAGATGGCTCACTCTCAGGGCTAGCAGCTGATGCTGACTGTTGCCTGGAAACTCAGCTGGGACCGTCAATAGGGACATCTAGGATCTCAGATGACGTGGGCTTCTTTCGGTATTAAAACTGGGTTTCCAAGTGGAAGCATTCTAAGTATGAAGATAGAAGCTACTCTTTCAAGGATCTCTTAAGATCTGTTGGAAGTTACACAGTATCACTTCAACTGCATTCTATTGTTCAAAACAAGTCACCAGTAAAAAAATTGTTATGATCTTTAATTCACTGGAGATATAAAGATATTCAAAGCCATATAAACCCAAGAATATTCATTAAGTAAAATGCCAACATTTTAAATACTTCCCTCATCATTTCAACAAGAACTTCTTCCTTTTTGGTGTTGACTGCTGTCAAACTCATGGTGACCCCATGTGTGCAGAGTAGGACTGTTCTATAGGGTTTTCAAGGCTGTGACCTTTTGGAAGCAGATCGCTAGGCCCGTCTTCTGAGGGTAGGTTCAAACCACCAACCTTTTGGCTAGTAGTCGAGTACTTAACTATTTACACCACCCAGGGACGCAACTTCTTCCTTAGTTGGAGATAAATTGTTACTGCTTTATGCTGCACATTTTGCCAAGCTTAAAGTCTCTTTTAGTCTTGGTTCCACCAATGCAACTGGCCAAATATATAAAACTATCGAAAATTTATTGAAAAGGGAATTAAAAAATTTTTCTACATATTCTTAAAACACAATGGATGCTTAAAAGAGGGTGTCAACTGTTTTAAAGAATGAAATAGAGGTAATAATAAACTTAATCAGGAATTTCTTGAGTTGTGTTTGCAAGGCAATCTCAAAAACATCTTGATGAAGAAAAGGAAATATAGCTGGGTTACATATGGACTGGAAACTACAGTACCATCAAGTCTAGGGAAGTCCTGTTGGTCAGTGAACATCACAGGAAGAGCACAGAATATGGAGCCTTGTCAATTTGGATACTCCCAGCTGCAAGAAACATAAGACCAAATTAAAAGAGATTTATTGTCTTACAAAGTAAGTCTTGAGTTTGGTGGTGGTGGTTGTTGTTAGCTGTTGTAGAGTCGGCCACCAACTCATGGCAACCCCATGTACAATGGAACAAAATGCTGCCCAGTCCTATGCCATCACTATAATTGATTGAGGATCAAACCATTGTGATCCACAGAGTTTTCACTGGCTGATTTTTGGAAGTAGATCACCAGACCTTTCTTCCTTGTCTGCTTTAGTCTGGAAATTTCACCGAAACCTATTCAGCATCATAGTAACACCCAAGCCTCCAATGACAGACAGGTGGTGACTATGAATGAGGTGCATTGACTGGGAATCTAACTGGGTCTTCCACCTGGAAGATGAGAATTCTACCACGGAACTACCACTGTCCCCTTGGTGGATGTAGGATTGCTTAATTCAATAGCTCAATTATGCCAGCATCGGGGACCTGCTTCTTTGTTTTTATCTGGGCACTCCCCTTACAGTGGTGGCAGTATATTGTGTTGCCCAGATCCAAATACTAAATCCTCACACAGCAAAGTCTAAAGGCAAAACAGAAGATCAGGTGGGGGAACAAGAGTCATGTTTCCCTCACATCTCTCTCTTTCTTTTTATTCAGGAAGGAAAATATTTCCGAGATATCACTTACCAGATTTCCTCTTACATTTAATTGGTCAAAACTGGGTCCCTTGATCACCTGTCAACCATTCTTTAGCAAAGGTGAATGAATTAACCATGATCCAGCTGAACAAATCCCCCTGGGACTGTGGGGAAAAATCCATCTTTCCCAAACACATCATTATCTGATATCTGAACAAAATCAGAGTTGTATGTCAAGGAAGAAGGTGGATATGGCTAGTGGGATGGGGTGGAGGGGCAACTGATAGTGTCTGCCAAGTTGACTTTTGAAGCATGATTCTGTGTGATTGATCTTTTTAAAGTAGCACATCTTCAGGAACTAGAAGTGCAAGAAAATAGTATAGACCAAGGGCTAGTTATAGGGATCTAGACATCTAGGCTGGGGTTCAGTACAGTCTCAACAGAGAACTGAAAGATAGCAGAGAGTAACTTAGATTTCTACCCTCTGCTTGTCACTTTGTCATACTTTGGTGGCTTTTGTGTTTCTGTGATGCTGGAAGCTATGCCATTGGTATTTCAAATACCAGAAGGGTCACCCATGTTGGACAGGTTTCAACAGAGCTTCCAGACTAAGACATAGAGAGGCCTAACAAGCTGCTTCTAAAAATTAGCCAATGGGAACTCTACGGATTGCAACAGAATGTTATTTGATATAGATTGAAAAGCACTTAAAATACACAGTGGCTGGGAAAATGGATTTGAGCATACCAACCATCTTGAAGATGGTGCAGGACCTGACAACATTTTATTCTGTTATGCATGAGGTCTTCAGGAGTTAGAGCCAACTCCATGGCAACTAATAACAATGTAATTTAGATCTAATAAATACTTACTATGTGACAAGCACCAAGCTTGGCATCCCCCAAAACCCAACATCATATTTAATACTCAAAAAGGAAGATATTATGAGCTGTATTTAAAAAATGAGGCTCAGCATAACTAGATGGTGCCTGGCTACCACCACCTACTGCTCTGACAGGGATCACAATAGGGTCCCAGAGAGAGCTGGAGAAAAATGTAGAACAAAATTCAAACTCACAAAAAAAAAAAAAAAGACCAAACTTACTGGTCTGATGGAAACTTGAGAAACCTCAGAGTATGGGCCCCTAGACACCCTTTTAACTCATTACTGAAGTCACACCTGAAGTTCACCCTTCAGCCAAAGATTAGACAGGCCCATAAAACAAACAGTAATACAAGTAGCTAAACCATGTATATGAGACTAAAGGGGCACACCAGCCCAGGGTCAAGGGCAAGAAGGCAGAAGGGGACAGGAAAGCTGAATGAATGGAAATGGGGAACCCAAGGTCGAGAAAGGCAGAGTGCTGACACTTCATGGGGTTGGCAACCAATGCCACAAAACACTATGTGTATTGTTTAATGAGAAACTAATTTGCTCTGTAAACCTTCATCTGAAGCACAATTAAAAAAATAAAATAAAAAGAGGCTCAGAGAAAACTGTTAAGAGTTAGTGTAGCTAACTCATGTATTTTTAATCATTCTGGCTCCTTTTAGTACGTGATGTTGATATCTTTCAATTGAGAAGATATTGCATTTCTACCTAATGCTATATACCCCTTCCTCCTCATTTATCTCCCCGACATTGTCACCTTCTCAACTACCCCCACTCCACTGTTGAAAGGAAGAAAATCAGTGAACATTAAGACCCAGAAGCATACAAAATTTCTAATACATCCCATCCCAGTCTACCCTCTCGAAGTTCTGCACTGAGAGAATAATGAGAAAAGCAAAAAACAGTCATACAAACAATGGTGACAGTACATTACAGTCTTTTTTTAATGTCACTGACCTCATCAATTTGACCAATTTAAGGTGGACTGATGGTTGGATGCATCAATATCAGGGTTGAATACCCTGAATACTCAGATTAAAACTAAAATTGGTTTTGAGATTAAGAATTATTTTGATATTGGATATTTTCACAGCTAATGGTACTGAAAGACCTCACTGCATACATGCTTTGACCTCAGAAATTTGGTGAGATATAGACAGAGATTACCTGTGTGTCCTTACTCTTTCTAGCTGTCTGATGGAGAAAGCAGATGATGGACCTCTCCTACAGAGGACATTTCAGCAAGAAAACAGTCATTAGAGTCTCCATATAGCTTTCCCAACTAGGTAGCCAAGTTTATCAAAGATTATTATGTTGTTTTTTTTTTCCTGAATTCTCAGGAGGCCACTGAATATAGGCTCCTCTCTTTGGGGAACATTTTCAAGAGAAGCTTATTCTAGGAGGCATTTTTGTGGGGTGAAGGTAGCTAGGGGTTAATTTTGGCAAAATATTTTCAACCTGTTGATTAGGTTGTATATGGGCCCACAAAAACATTTCCCTCTGTTAAACAGAGTGAAACAATCTTACATCACTTCCCATATAATTTCCTGACATATAATGCTTCTTTCTTTTACATACAAGCTATTTTGTTGAGCAGCAAACATCCAGAAGGAATTGCACTGTTTAGGTAATTACTCAGATCTTCTAATTCTGAAGTATTTTAACATTTGTTTTATGAAAATATTTTGCAAATGGTCAGATAATTTAGGTTTTGCAGTGTTCATTCTAAATATGCTGTCATTTAGACTGTGTTTCAACTTTAGGCCTGCATAAGTGGTATCATATTTATAACTCTTTTTCCTTTTGTTTTGTTTTTCCATGCCTTGTTTTTAGTGAGAGAGATCGGGAACGTGGTGATAACAGATTGTGAACCAAAGGAACAGCAACAAGAAAAACTACCCAGTGGTGCCTTTATCCCAGTTTCTCTTGGCTCAATACATCTCTAAAAGTAGCAGGCATTTCCCCAGGGAGATCATCCAACCAATAGCTTTGAAAAAAAAAAAGTGCTTTTGAAAGCTTTGGGTTGTGAGAATGAATACAGGTGATTACTAGGATGTGTATTCGGCCAGAGTCTTTGTTCCATTATGTAAAATGGCAGCAATGCAATATAGAAGGAAAAAAAAAATGTTTTTTAAGAAAAGAAAAGGAACTCAAACAAAAACACATTGCTCTGGCTACAGCGGTCCTCAGGTTCTGGTAAATTAGGACAATTGTTCCCAGTGCCCATGTGGGGAGTGTGTGTATGTGTGGCATAGGCACATGGTGAGGAGGGGGAGGCTCACCCTGCAGCTGGGCTTTTGGAGGAGAAAATCCCTCCAGCTGTTGCTGAACAAGAGTAGGTTCTAATTCATACATAATGCAGGCAGTCATTATGCATACCCATGCATATGATCAGGCATATATATGTCACAGAAAGAACAAATAGCCATTTCAGTCCATCCAGGGATGGTAGAATGAAAGGACCTTTTGTGTACCTTAAAGGTGGGTCTGGAACTAGGTCTGCAAGTAGGGCCTCGAGAAACCCCCTTGCTCCACCTGGGAGCCCTTCTTTGAGCAGTCTAGAGGGGAAACATTCTGAAGCATGTTAATAAAGTCTATATCTGATTATTAACTCACTTCCTCGGGAAGCATGCACCCTCTGCTTAATTTCTCTTAGGATTTCACGAACAATGCAATCAGAAAAATGTATCTCAAGCTTTTTCATCACCTACTCTTTCTATTCAATCTCTTTCAGCCATCATGATCAGGAAGAAATTAATTTCCTGCTTTGGTAAGGAAAGTCTTAGCTTCACAAATGGACCAGACTTTACTACCTGCTCTATCTTTTCAATCCCTTTTCCTTTGGACGGTACAAAGAAGAAATTCTGTTACAATCAAGGTACACCTTTAGAGCTGCTTTCCAAGATAAACTCTGCCTGTCATCTTTTACTAAATTACTGAATTGTATGGTGATATGTTTGAGAACTAGCTAAAGAAAATCTGAAAGCTTCACAGTGTACAAATTTACAGAGCTCATAAGTCGTGTGTAACTTCAGTCTCTCCTTGCCCATTCCTTCCACATATTATAGTAGAAATACACATGGAACATTGTAACTCTGATCTCTGGTCAGGGGTGCTTGATTCAAGACTGGCTAATGAATTCTTGGGATTTTTTTTTTTTTTCCTTGGGACAAAGAAAATAGGCCAATCTTTCTCTTCAGAGCTGTAAAGTTCCAATGATGTTGGCTGTAATGTTTTCCACATGTGGCAAAAGCTGATCTGTACTGGCAGAAAGAGCAAATCCTGGCAGTTTGGGTTTGCAGTTGTTTTTTTTTTTTCCCCCTGAGATTGGATAATATTGTTTTCTTGGGTTCCACAAAACATCTCAGAATCCTCATAACAAATTATCTTCTATGTTTAAGCTAGTTTGAATGGGATTTCTGTCCCTGCTGAGAAAAGAGTCCCAACTAGAACAGCAGCTATATCTCAGAAGCAAGTCAAAATTTACTGCTGGTGTGAGTTTGTGTTCTTCACCAAAAAGAGTGAGTAGCAACTTGGCTTAGTAAAAGGACAACAGAGCCAAAGGTTGCTTTAAATTCCTATTTTGTCATTTACTAGTTCTGTGTCCTTGGGAAAAACAGTTAACTTCTTTGATAGTCTTATCTCCCTTGCAGCACTGCTTTTAAGTTTAGAAATAGCACATGAAAAGTAGCAAGGACGTACAGCTACCCAATGAATGGTAACTATATTCTTACGTAACTATTGCAATTGCTTAAAAAGAACTCTCAAAAATGTAAACTGCAAAACAGAGATGGAGTTTGTTTCATTTCTTTCTTCTTCGATTCCTTATTTTCTCTCTCTTTTCCCTTTGCCCTGTCTTTTCCTCTTCTTTCCTTTCTTTATTTTCAGTTTATTTTCCTTTAAGAGAAATAGAGATTGTGCAAGAGTTCAAGTAATCACTCATCTGCTCACTAGAAAGCCAGCTTCAAGTCTGTTGTAGAACTCCTTTTGACCACAGGTACTTGCCGGACAATTTTCTCCACTGTTTCAGATCCACTGCTTCTGGGTTCTGAATTCTCAATATGACCCTCTGTCTTAGGTGGGGCTCCACAAGGATCCAGGGTCAGAGATGTGTATGCAAGTGGTTTACTGGTGAGTGCTTGTGGGGATAACACCTGTGTGGGCATGCAGAAAGCAGGATGAGGCAGAGGGAGAAGTTGACTTGTGATACCGATGCAACTGGGGAAGTGGGGTACTCAGCCCTTTCTCACTCACAGGGAGCTCTGGAGCTGGGACAGTCCACCAGAGTTATCCTGAATTGAGGCAAGGGGCTAGGCTTTTGTGCCCCTTCTTTCAGGATGAGTCATGAGCTTCAGGTCGCTCACAGGAGAGGGCATAGCCTGAGGCAAGGCAGTTTCCTTCAGCCAAGAGCAGTTTTTGGAGAGGAATTCAACTGTGAGCAGTCGGTAGCTAGCACTCTTGGCAGCTGGAAGAAGGAGTGCCTGGATCCTGAAGGAGGTATCTGGCTGGTGCATCACAGCATCTACTAGCCTCTGATTCAGGAGGCTGTCTTAATCTATCGTTGTAGCAAATGAGTGTTGAGCAAAGGGCCCTTTATAAAATAAAGGACTCAACCGTGTAAAACATCTTAAGAATTTCTTTTTTAAACATCACTCTTTGCTCCCTTAGTCTCAGAATATCTGATGACTTCTGGGATTTCAGAAAAAAATATTTGTTAGTCACAGTCTAGCACTTTTGGGGGCAGAAAGGGATAGTAAAAGAATAGTCTCGTTTTACTGTCCAAATGAGGTGCTAACTTCCATGTGTTGAGGCCATCACTTCATTTTAGGATTGTATTTTAAATCCCTAGACTGACTGATCCTAGGAAATGTATCCACTAATCTCTGTAATCTAATAGGGAGAAGAGGCAAAAGCCCTGCATTGTCAGCACATGCTGGGAAAGGACCAGGTAGACTAAAACTAATGAGGCATGGTATTCCGGGCCTTGAAGGACTGGAGGTAATGGATTAATAAAGAGGAGAGACCGCAATAGAGGAAAATTAAAAATTCAGCTCTACCTTATTTTGTATTTCATTCAAATGAGGATAACAATATAGTTATTTAAAAAAAAATGTGTTTAAAAAATTTTGGTGAAAGTATACACATCCAAAGAGACACCATTTCAACAATGTCTACAAGTACAATTCAGTGACATTGGTTACATTCTTCAAGTTGTGCTACCATTCTCGCTATTTTTTTTTTTTTTTTGGGCCATTGGACAATATATTCATTTTAATCATGTTGGAAATTGTTCTCATTTGAGGATGTCTGAATGGTTCATTAGAGGCTTTATTTGGATCCCAAAGCCAGGGCATTTACCCTTTAAAAATTCTGTCGTAGCATCTCCACACTCAAAATTTTAAAGAAGACCCAATTATTCCTTTATTTTTTGGGCTCCTACAACACTAAAACCAATCCTTAGAAAAAGTCATCATGTTTGGCAAAGTAGAGGGTCAGTTAAAATGAGGGAAAACCACAACATGGATTAGATTGACACAATAACCCCAACAATGGACTCAAACATACCAATGATCATGAAGATGGTACAGGACTGGGCACTGTTTCATTCTGTTATACATAAAGTCACCTTGAATCGAAGCCAACTTGATGGCAGATAACATCAACAACTATGCTAAATGTCATTAAGTGGGCCTATTTATGTTTTTCTACCACTGTGCCTATCTAAACATCTGGTTGTTATTAAGTTCAGAGTGGGAGAAAAAATTATTTGTTTGGCATCATGCTTTCAAAAAAATGTACTGTTAGGAAAATTATATTTTTAAGTAAATTGTGTTGGTTCATGAACTCTAGTAGATATTTGTAGTTTTGGAGGCTGAGAACTCTTTCTTCCTATTGGCCTTCTAATGCTCAGCATCCATACAGTTATATTAAGGAATGCGAAGTTTTATTTCTTTTGTTTTGTTTTTTATTGTTGTTGAAAATATACACGGCAAAACTTACACCAGTTTAACAATTTCCACATGTACGATTCAGTGACATTGATTTCATTCAAGTTGTGCAACAATTCTCACCCTCCTTTTCTGAATTGTTTCTCCTCCATTAACATAAACTCACTGTCTCCCAAGCTTCCCATCTAACATTTCAAATGGCTGTTGTCAGTTTGATCCCATATAGATAGTTCTTTAAAAGAGCACAATGCTTAAGGCAGACAAAGAATGCAAAGTTTTTACACTACTGTGCTCTGCCCCTGCCATAGTTGATTGTCCTAGAGGTGAGCACCTAACCAAGGCTGGTTCAATGTTTTCTGATCCCAAAGTTTTAAAGCTAGATTGAGGGCAGAGAAGCCAGGCTCTCATTGCTAGTGGGACCTTTCAAATGTAAACCATTTGGACCATAGTGGCCTTGATCCCTGCCACATGGAGCATGCCATTACTGGGAAAGAAGCAGAAGAGAGAGAACATACTAGATAGAGGGAGGGAGAGGGAGGAAGAGAGAGTTGGCAATGTATTTCCATTTTTTTCTAAAACTTAAATGACTTCCCAACCTTCCCAAAGTTTGATTGGTCAGGCTATATTTGATTATAGCAAAAAGCTAAATATTCTTCATGGATGCCCTTTTCTACTTGTTGTTGTTGTTAGCTGCCATCAAGTGAGCTTCGATTCATGGGGACTTTATGTATAACAGAAGGAAACGTTGCCTAGTCTTGCATCATCTTCATGATCTTAGTATGTTTGAATTCAACGTTGGGGCTATTGTGTCAGTCCAACTCATTGAAGGTTTCCCTCATTTTTGCTGATCCTCTTCTTTACCAAACATGATGTCCTTTATAGTAATTCTTCTTTCCTAACAAAGTGCCCAAAGTAAGCGAGCCGAAGTCTCATCATCCTCACTTCTAAGGAGCATTCTAGTTGTGTTTCTTCTAAGACTGATTTGTTTGTTCTTCTGCTAGTCCACAGTATGTTCAATATTCTTTGCCAGCACCACAAATTGAATACATCAATTCTTCTTCTGTCTTCCTTTTTCATTGTCCAGCTTTCACCTACATGTGAGGCAATTGAAAAGACTATGGCACACCTTAGTCATCAAAGTGACATCTTTGCTTTCTAAAACTTTACAGAAGTCTTTTGCAACAGATTTGCCCAATGTAATGCATCATTTGATTTCTTGACTGCTGCTTCCATGGATGTTGATTATTGATCCAAGTAGAATGAAATCGTTGACAACTTCACTTTTTCTCCATTTTTCATGGTATTGTTTATCAGTCCATAAGTAGTGTATTAATGTTATATTTCTTCACTTTGATCATGAGTCTGTAGTTATGTTCCTAGTCTTAGGAAATCCACAAAACCAAATAACTAAACCCATAGCTGTCGAGTCAATTCTGGAGATATGGCAATCACTCCACCAACAGGGCTCTTTATTTAGGGGCAAGGGAATTTAATTTCTCCAATCTATTGTACTCTTCCCAAATAGTTTAGAGAAGAAAAAAAAATCATATATATGAGAAAGAAGGCATGCATATTTACATATATATATACACACACACAAATACATATATGAGAGAGAGAGAGAATAATGAAGCAAATGGTATCAAAATGTAAACTTGGTCAATCTGGGTAAAGTATGGGGGAACTGCCTATACTATGACAATTTTTGTCTAAGTTTAAAGTTATACCAAATAAAAAATAGTAATCATACTCCCACTCCTCCCTCTTTTTTGAGATGAATACTGACTATGTGCTCCAAAGAATAAAGATAATAAGAGAAATAATAAGAGTAACTAGTAGAGTTTAGTCAAAATAGAACTCTTTCCTGATTAAAGATTTTTTTAAAACTATTTTTGGAGGCAGTCAGCACATTATCAGGGGCCAAGTTTATGTACCTGAAAGGTGGGAGCAAGGTAAACCATGTGGATAGCAAATACAATAAAGAGAGTTTTGATGGAAGCTGTAGATGCCCTAGAGTAGGGATCTCATACTTTGATGTGCATAGAAATCACCTGAGTACCTTGATAAAAATGAAGACTATGATTTGGTGAGTCTGTAATGGGACCTGAGTTTCTGCATGTGTAACAAACTCCCAGGATGCTACTGGTCTGAACACTACAGTTTGAATAGCAATGGTCAGTCTAGAGGAGGTATCATTGGCCTGTTGCCTGCTTTTGTAAATAAAGTTTCATTGAGACACCCAGCTATGTCCATTTGTTCAAGTATTGTCTATGGCTGCTTTCGTGCTACCATGATGAAGTTGAGTAGTTGTGAGAGAGAACATACAGCCCATCATGCCTAAACTGCTTATTATCTGGTACTTGACAGAAAAAGTCTGAGATCCTCTGGTCTAGAGTGGTTAAAATCACAGACTCTGAAATCAGAATGTCTGAGTTTGCATTCTAGCTTTGCCACTTACAAAGTTTGTGCCTTGTGTCAGTCAGCTTCTTTGCATCACAGTTTCCTGTTTATAGGAAGGGGATAATAATAGTAGATACCTCATAGAGCTGTTTGAGGATTAAGGGAGAGACAATATAGTTATAGAGCTTAGCACACAAAAATAAGTGCGTCTAAGATACCTGAGGAGCATGTTTCCAGTCTAGACTCCCAGGCTCCACTTCTGGAAATTCTGATGCGTAGATATGAAATAGGGCCTGGGTATCTGTGTTTTAAACATGTTTCCTAGGGGATTCTGATACAAGTGATCTATAGGGCCACATTTGAAGCAAACTTGTAGCAAGTTCTCATGTTCCTAAATGTTTGCCTTTCTTTCTTTTTCCTTCTCTCCCTTCTCCTCTCCCTCCTCGTTATCTTTATAATCTCTGGACAAGTGAAGCTCTGCCTTGTTGCTCTGCATCCTCTCTGAATTCAGATGCTTCAAATCAACCATCTCTTATACCCAAGTTTGTTTTCCAACTTGTCCCCAGAACTTCAGCTTTAGACTTTTGTCCCTAACTTAACGATAGTTCTCTGGCAAGGACCTTTTATTCACTTCATGATCGGGATTCCATTTGGGTGATTATGTATCCTCTCCCTTGCAGATCTGTTACTGCCTCCCTTGACTCTATGTTAAAGTGTCTTGTAAGTTCAACCTGGTTGTGATCTATACTCATCCCTTAGGTGGGGTTTGACTATCATTTAGGTAGACAGAACTGAGACCATTGAGTGTGGGCAAGTGGTTCCTTTTGTCATTGCCTGAGAACATGCTGAAGGAGAACTGATTATCTGGTATGCAGGTGTTATAGACTGAAGTGTGTCCCCCTAAAATGTGTGTCAACTGGCTAGGCCATAATGCCCATTATTGTGTGACTGTCCACCATTTTGTCATCTGATGTGATTATCCTATGTGTTGTAGATCCTAACCTCTATGATGTTAATAAGGCAAGATTAGAGGCAGTTACATTGATGAGGCAGGACTTAGTCTATAATTAGGATGTATCTTGAGTCAATCTCTTTTGAGATATAAAAGAGAGAAGCGAGCAGAGAGATTGAGGGACCTCAGGCCACCAAGAATGAAGAACCAGGAGGCGAGCACGTCCTTTGGACTCGAGGTCCCTGTGCAGAGAAGCTCCTAGACCAGGGGAAGATTGATGACCAGGAGCTTCCCCCAGAGCTGACAGAGAGAGAAAGTCTTCCCCTGGAGCTTGCACCCTGAATTCAGACTTCTAGCCTCCTAAACTGGGAGAATAAATTGCTGTTTCTTAAAGCCATCCACTTGTGGCATTTCTGTTACAGTAGCACTAGATAACTAAGACAGCTGGTGACCTAAAAAGGGTTATGCTACTTTCTAAACATATACCACCTTCTCTTTGGAAATACCTTGAATCTCAAAGTAATGGGTTCAAAGTGTTTTGAAAATCAATGTTATCCAGATCCTCACTCACAATATAAATTTACTAATATATCTGTGGACTAGAAAAAATTTTCTCTGCTGCCCTCACTCATATGTGCAAGCACTTGTGTGTATACACACAGACATGCACACATACACACACAAATTATCATAAGTTTGAATGGATTTTGGTATTTATGAAGAAAGGAGACTGTAAAAAGAGTATTAAAAGTTTTAATATTATCAATTTAAACCTCTCTGGATTTCTTTTTTTTTTTTTAATTAAAAAAAATTTTTTTTTATTGTACTTTAGATGAAGGTTTACAGAACAAATAGTTTCTCAAACAGTACATATATTGTTTTATAACATTGGTTAACAACCCCACAACATGTCAGGACTCTCCATTCTTGACCTTGGAGGACCTTTTTTTTTTCGTGAAAATATACACGGCCAAAGATACACCATTTCAAAAATTTCTACATGTACAATTCAGTGACATCAATTACATTCTTCCAGTTGTGCTGCTATTCTCACTATTCTTTTCCAAATTCTTCCACCACCATTATCTTCAACTCACTGTCCCCTAGGCTTCCCAACAAACCTTTTGAGTTGCTGTATCAATTTGATCTCACATAGATAATTCTTTTTTTTTTTTTTTTTGTACTTTAGATGAAGGTTTACGGAACAAATAGTTTCTCATTAAACAGTTAGCACACATATTGCCTTAATGACAATGTTTGGCAACCTCACAACATTTCATCACCGTCCCTTCTCAACCTTGGGTTCCCTATCACCAGCTTTCCTGTCCACTCCTACGTTCTAGTCCTTGTTCCTGGACTGCTGAGCCTCATTAGTCCTTTTATGTTTTATGGGGCTGTACAATCCGGGGCTGAATGGTGAACCTAGGGAGTGACTTTACCACTGAGTTAAAAGAGTGTCCAGGGGCCATACTCTAGGGGTTTCTCCAGTCTCTGTCAGGCCAGTAAATCTGGTCTTTTTTTATGAGTTAGAATTTTGTTTTACATCCTTCTCCAGCTCTGCCAGGAACCTCTGTTATGATTCCACTCAGAGCAGTCAGTGGTGATAGCTGAGCACCATCTAGCTGTACTGGACTCAGTCTGGCAGAGGTCTTGGTAGCTGTGGCCCATTAGTCCTTTGGACTAATCTTTTCCTTGTATCCTGTTCTATTCATTCTCCCTTGTTCCCGAAGGGGTGAGGCCAGTGGAGTATCTTAGATGGCTGCTCACAGGCTTTTAAGACCCCAGACACTACTCACCAAGGTAGAATGTAGAACATTGTATTTATAAACCAAGCAGCACTGGCACAGACTACCGGAACCTGCCCTGCACTGATTAGCAGCCCGCCCTGGTGGCTGTAGTAAGTGCCACAAAAAACCCATCCCAGCAACTCCTCTTCAGCTAGACCTGCCCTGCTGTACCATATCTGAGCAACTGACCCTGCCAGTTGGAGAAGGAGGCAAAAAGTATCATGCCCACAGATGAGCAAACAACAAAGAACACAAAGCCTGTCTGCTCAGACATAGATGAATAAAAACAAACAAACAAAAAGGATGAAACAAACAAATCTACAATCAATAAACGAGAAAAATAACTACTGAATGCCCCGAAGACAGCAGACAACATCAAAACATTTACAAAATCAGGACACGATGGTTCCAGTAGGCATCCAAAATAAAACTCCAGATGACTTTCCAGTAGAAAAAAAGGCACTAGAACTACATGATAGGGAACTCAAATCTCTAATACTCAGAATTATCCAAGAGTTGAAGCAAAAAGCAGACAAAAATGAGGAAAAAATAGACAAATTCATGGAAAAGGCAGACAAATTCATGGAAAATACAGACAAAAAAAAGGAAGAATTCAGGAAAATAATGCAGGAACAAAATGCCAAAATAAATTCACAACTAGAAATCATACAAAAACAACAATTAGAAATCCAAACTATAAATACAAGATTTCAGAAATGGACAGTTCCTAGAAGGACTGAGGAGCATATTTGAAACAGTAGAAGACAGGATCAGTGAAATTGAAGACAAACACTTGGGTACAAGTCTGTTTGGGAAATCTTAGAAAAAAGAATGAAGAAAAATGAAGAGACCCTGAGAATTATGTGGCATACAATCAAGAGCAAAACTTCGTCAGCAATTGGAGTTCCAGAACAGGGAGAGAAAACAGAAAACAAGGAGAAGATCATTGAAGAACTGCTGACAGAAAACTTCCAAAATATCATGAAAGATGAAAAGCTGACCATCCATGAAGTTCAACAAACTCCATATAGGATAGACCCCAAAAGAAAATCACCAAGGCATATCATAATCACACTCACCAAAACCAAAGACAAACAAGGAATCCTGAGAGCAGCTCAAGAAAAACAAAAAGTCACATACAGAGGAGAAACAACGAGACTAAGCTCAGATTATTTGGCAGAAACCATGCAGGCAAGAAGGCAATGGAATGACATATATAAAACCTTGAAAGAAAAAAAAATTGCCAGCCAAGAATAATATATCTGGCAAAACTCTCTTTCAAACTTGAGGGTGAAATTAGGACATTTCTAGATAAATAGAAATTAAGGGAATATGTAAAAACCAAACCAAACTTACAAGAATTATTGAAGGGAGTCCTTCAATCTGAGAACAACTTCAGACCACAGGCTGGATCTAGGATGCAGGATCGTACCAGTCAGATACCAATCTAGGAAATGAACTCTCAAGGACTATCCAAATCCAAAAGAAATACAACAGGAAATCAGAGCAGTTAATCTGTAAATGACAAAAATATCAGAACAATGAAAGAGGGAATAAACTGTGTAGATATAGAACCTTCTAATGGAGAGGAAGGCAAGGCAATACAAAGTAATAAAAGACTGCTTCAAACTTAAAAAGATAAGGGTAAATTTCACGGTAACCACAAAGAAAGTTAACAAACCTACACATAAAGGCGAAAAACATGAAGTCTCAGTGAAAACAAAACTACAAAAACAAAAGAAATGAAAAAAAAAATCCACAAACAAAAGGAATTCAGCACAGGAGAGTAAAAGGAGCAAAGAAAATGTCAGCACCACAAAAAAAAGCACTACAAAATGACAGCAATAAACTCACATCTATCAATAATTACACTGAACGTAAATGGCCTCAATGCACCCATAAAGAGATGGAGAGCGACAGAATGGATTAAAAAAACAGGATCCATCAATATGTTGTCTACAAGAGACAAACCTTAGAAACAAAGACATAAATTTATTAAAATCAAAGGTTGGAAAAAAATATATCAAGCAAACAACTACCAAAAAAGAGCCGGAGTGGCAATACTAATATCAGATAAAATAGACTTTAAAACAAAATCCACCATAAAAGACAAAGAAGGACACTGTATAATGATTAAAGGGACTATCCATCATGAAGACATAACCAGAATAAACAGCTACGCACCCAATGACAGGACTCCAAAATACATAAAACAAACTCTTACAGCACTGAAAAGAGAAACTGACAGATCCACAATAATAATAGGAGACCTCAACACACCACTCCAAGTAAACAACAGAGCAGCTGAAAAGAAAGTCAGCAAAGATACAGAAGACCTAAAGGGCACAAACAGCCAACTTGACCTCATAGACATATACAGAAAAGTCCATCCAATGGCTGCAAAGTACACATTCTTTTCCAATGCACATGGAAAATTCTCCAGAATAGACTACATTTAAGATCACAGAGCAATCCTAAACAAGATCCAAAACGTTGAGATAATATGAAGTATCTTCTCTGAACACAATGCCATGAAGGTAGAAATTAACAACAGAAAGAGTAAGGAAAAAAAAAAATCAGTTACATGGAAACTGAATAACACCCTGCTAACAAACCACTGGGTAATAGAAGAAATCAGAGATGGAATAAAAAAATTCCTAGACTCAAATGAGAATGAAAACACATCATACCAAAACCTGTGGGACACAGCAAAGGCAGTCCTCAGAGGACAATTTATAGCAATAGATGCACACATCAAAAAAGAAGAAAGGCACAAAATCAAAACATTAACTACACAACTCAAACAAATAGAAAGAGAACAGCAAAAAAAGCCTACAGCCACCAGAAGAAAGGAAATAATAATGGTCAGAGCAGAAATAAATGAAATTTCTTTCTATTGTTTTTCTATTCTAGAAAAAAACTACTTACCCAAACAACAACAAAGTGATGTTGAAAATCTGAACAAACTCATAACAAGAGAAGAGACTGAAAGGTAATAAAAATACTCCCAACAAAAAAAAGCCCTGGCCCAGATGGCTTCACTGGAGATTTCTACCACACATCCAGAGAAAAGCTTGTACCAGTACTACTCAAACTGTTTCAGAACATAGAAAAGGAAGCGACACTTCCGAATTCATTCTATGAAGCCAGCATAACCCTTACACCAAAACCCAGCAAAGATGCCACAAAAAAAGAAAATTACAGACTGATATCTCTCATGAATACAGATGCGAAAATTCTCAACAAAATTCTAGCCAATAGAATTCAGCATCATATCAAAAAAAGAATACACCACAACCAAGTAGGATTCATACCAGGTATGCAAGGATGGTTCAACATTAGAAAATCAATCAAAATAATCCACCACATAAATAAAAGGAAAGCAAAGAATCACATGATCATCTCAATTGACACAGAAAAGGCATTCAACAAAGTCCAACACCCATTCCTGATAAAAACTCTCAATAAAATAGGTATAGAAGGGAAATTTCTCAATGCAATAAAGGGCATCTATGCAAAACCAATGGCCAACATCATTTTTAATGGAGAAAGGCTGAAAACATTCCTCTTGAGAACAGGAACAAGACAAGGATGGCTTTTATCAGTAACATTGTGCTAGAAGTGCTAGCTAGAGCAATAAGGCAAGAAGAAGAAATAAAGGGCATCCAAATTGGTAACGAAGAGGTTAAACCGTCCCTGTTTGTGGATGATATGATACTACACATAGAAACACTCCACGAGAAATCTACTGGAACTAATAGGAAGATTCAACAGAGTAGCAAGATACAAGATAAACCTACAAAAATCAGGTGAATTCCTATACACCAATAAAGAGAAGGAGGAAAAGGAAATCAAGAAAACAATACCATTTACAATAACCCCTAAAAAAATACAATACTTAGGAATAAATATAACCAGGGATGTAAAAGCCCTATACAAAGAAAACTACAAAACACTACTGCAAGAAACCCAAAGGAATCTACATAAATGGAAAAATATACCGTGCTCATGGATAGATAGACTCAACATTGTGAAAATGACAATTCTACCCAAAGCAATTTACAAATACAATGCCATCCCGCTCCAAATACCAACAACGTTCTTCAAAGAGTTGGAAAAACTAATCATTAACTTTATATGGAAAAGGAAGAAGCCCCAGGTAAGTAAAGTTCTATTGAAGAAGAAGAAGAAAGCAGGAGGACTCATACTACCTGACCTCTGAACCTACGATACAGCTACAGTAGTCAAAACAGCCTGGTACTGGTACAACGACAGATACATTGACCAATGGAACAGAATTGAGAACCCAGATGTAAATCCATCCACCTATGGTCACCTGATCTTCCACAAGGGCCCAAAGTCCATCAAATGGGGAAAAGACAGTCTTTTTAACAAATGATGCTGGCAAAACTGGACATCCATCTGCAAAAAAATGAAACAGGACCCATACCTCACACCGTATACAAAAACTAATTCAAAATGGATCAAAGACCTAAACATAATGCCAAAAACTATAAAGTTCAGTGAATAAAAAATAGGACCAATGCTACAGGCCATAATACGCAGCATTAACAGGATACAAACCATACCCATAAACATACAAACTCCAGAAGATAAGCTAGATAACTGGGATCTTCTGAAAATCAAACAACTATGCTCTTCGAAAGACTTCACCAAAAGAGTAAAAAGAGAACCTACAGACTCGGAAGAAACTTTTGGACATTGCAAGTCAGACAAAGGTCTAATCTCTATAATCTACAAGAAAATCCAACACCTCTACAACAAAAAGACAAATAATCTTATTAAAGAACGGGCTAAGGAAATGAACAGACACTTCGCCAAAGAAAACATTCAAGCGGCCAACAGACACATGAGGAAATGCTCGTGTTCACTAGCCATTAGAGAAACACAAATTAAAACCACAATGAGATACCATCTTACCCCGGCATCCCTGGCACGAACAAAAAACACTGGAAATAACAAATGTTGGAGAGGCTGCGGGAAGATCAGAAGTCTTATGCACTGCTGGTGGGAATGCAAAATGATACAACCATTTTGGAAAATGATATGGTGCTTCCTTAGAAAGCTAGAAATAGAAATATAATATGATCCAGCAATCCCACTGTTAGGAATATATCCTAGAGAAATAAGAGCCGTCACACGAATAGACATATGCACACCCATGTTCATGGCAGCATTGTTCACAATAGCAAAAAATAGAAACAACCTAGATGCCCAACAACAGAGGAAAGGATAAGCAAACCATGGTACACACACACATTGGAGTATTATGCAACAATAAAGAACAATGATGAATCTGTGAAGCATCTCATAACATGGATGAAACTGGAGGACATTATGCTGAGTGAAATAAGTCAATCACAAAAGGACAAATATTGTATGAGACTTCCTTTGTAAAAACTCATGAAAAAGTTTACACACAAAAAGTTACAATCTTTGTTGGTTATGAGCTATCAGAGGGGTAGGGGGAATACTAAATAGACAATAGATAAGTGGTAACTTTGGTGAAGAGTAAGACAGTACACAATACTGGGGAAGCCAGCAAAATTTGTACAACAAAAGGTCATGGAAGCTCCATAGACACATCCAAACTCCCTGAGGCACTGAACTGCTGGGCAGAGGGCTGTGGGGACCATGGTCTTGGGAAACATCTAGCTCATTTGGCATAACACAGTTTATAAAGACAATGTTCTATATTCTACCTTGGTGAGTAGTGTCTGGGGTCTTAAAATCCTGTGAGCAGTCATCTAAGATGCTACACTGGTCTCATCCCTTTGGGAGCAAGGGTGAAGAGAACAGGATGCAAGGAAAAGATTAGTCCAAAGGACTAATGGTCCACAGCTACCACGGCTGCCACCAGACTGAGTCCAGTACAGCTAGATGTTGCCCAGCTACCACCACTGACTGCTCTGACCGGGATCACAACAGAGGCTTCTGGACAGAGCTGGAGAAGGATGTAGAACAAAATTCTAACACACACAAAAAAAGGCCAGATTTACTGGCCTGAAAAGAGACTGGAGAAACCCCGCGAGTATGGGCCCTGGACACCCTTTTAGCTCAGTGATGAAGTTACTCCCGAGGTTCACCGGGGATTGTACAGCCCCATAAAACAAAATGGGACTAATGAGGCATAGCAGTCCAGGGACAAGGACTAGAAGGCTGAAGGAGACAGGAAAGCTGATGATAGGGAACCCAAGGTTGAATAAGGACAGTGTTGACATATAGTGGGGGTTCTTAACCCTTGTCATAGGGCAATATGTGTACTGTTCAATGAGAAACTATTTTGTTCTATAAACCTTCATCTAAGGTGAGAATAGCAGCACAACTGGAAAAATGTAATCGATATCACTAAATAGTACATTTAGAAATTTTTGAAATGGTGTACCTCTGGCTATGTATATTTTCACCAAAAAAAACGTCCTCCAAGGCCAAGAAGGGAGAGTGTTGACATGTCGTGGGGTTGTTAACCAACGTCATAAAAGAATATGTGTACCGACTGTTTAAGGAGAAAATATTTGTTGTGTAAACCTTCACCTAAAGTACAATTTAAAAAAAAAAAAATTGATGCCTCCCTACCCCCTAAATAAATATACAAATAAATAAATATATGTAGCAAATGAAAGGGATCTCTGGGTGTTTCAAAGGGTTGACATACTTGGCTGCTATTGGAAACGTTGAAAGTTTAAGTCCACCCAGATGTATCTTCGAAGAAAGGCCTGGAGATCTACTTCCAAAAAAATCAGTCATTGAAAAACCTATGCTACACAGATCTACTCTGACACACAGGAGATCGCTATGAGTTGGAATTGACTCAACAACAATTGTAAAAAATAAAAAAAAAAAAGCTAATAAAAAAACTTCTCAGTGACTCAATGAGATGATATTCTCCCATTTAGCCAATTTAAGGAAGTAAAAGGAAGAAGCAGGGAGAGAAGGGAAAGAGGAGAGGGAAGAGAGTAAGATGATATAAATATTTTATTTATTTTAGAATCATTTTCCATTCTTTGGAAAAGCAGAATTGGTGTACATTTTTCTTTTGCATTCTGTGATGTGAAACTTTCCCTCTTACTCTGAAAGGAGCATCCATGGGTCTTGGAGATGACTAGGATTGTTCCAGCAGGAATGCAAAGAGTAAGCTGGAGCAAATGTTCTTTCCTTAACATTCAGAGTAGGATCCTTCTGAGTCCTCAGCAAGACAGAAGTTTTGAAAACAAGGCTCTGCAATGAGTGAAGGATTTATTTCTAAACTCTCTTAGCTACTATTAATATTAAATGGCAGGTCTAGCCTACCAGATCATGGAATTTCTTTTAGAACATAGTGAGGATTGCCTCTTATATGATTTAGACTGAACAGTGAGCCTTAGTGTCCTTAGAAAAAGATTATGACTTAGGGGAAGTACATGTCAGAGACACGAATAACTAGGAATTTAGTCCCTTCTTCTCCAGTGATGTTTGGGAGGAGAGTGAAATTAGAAAGAGAGTAAAGAACCCCAATATCTGTAACTAAGTCTTAGTGTTAACTTCTTTTCTCTTGAGCTAGACTCTTGACAGGGGAGAGCATGGTAAATTCATTTTGGTGTGTAAGGCCTTTCTTAGGCATCTATTTTGGTAGACTACTTTACCTGGATAACCTGAGGGAGGTTGAAGGATTTTAGAGACAGAATAACTTGTGGCATGGTGCTGTGTCCAACATGGATGGCATGAGAACAATAATGCAACATTGATAGAGGGAGGCAACTGGTAGATGAGTCTGAGAAAGTTCCCTTGCTTCCTGCTGGCTTAAGCTGTTGTGCAGGTACTTTAAATGCCCTAAGTGCCCTGGTAAAGTTATGTAGAGATGCTAAGAGGATGGTGGATCAGCTGAATTCTGAAGTTGGAACAACCAGGCTATAAAATACAGGGACTTTGTTTCTGGATGTTTTTGATGTGGCTTCTTATAAGTTATAGGCCAGGAGGAACAGGCACATCTCAGCTAATTTTTGTTCAGAAGCCAGACCAGATAAGCAACTTCATGGCAGAAGCCAGTAAAGACCTGACAGTCTGCAGATCAAAGGTCTCCCACTAAATCGCTATTAAATTTGTGAGCTGTCACTCCCCCAAACACAGATGACATGAGCAGGGAGAAGGGAAGAAAAATCTGAAAGATTGAGCAATTACCCAAAAGACCGAGTCATTCAAAAGGAGGCAACCACAAAATCAAATGACACATTGCACTGGGCAAATCTGATACAAAAGACCTCTTTAAAGTGTTAAAAAGCAAAGATGTCACCTTGAAGACTAAGGTGCACCTGACCCAAGCCATGGTGTTTTCAATTGTGTCATATGCATTCGAAAGCTGGATGATGAATAAAGAAGGCTGAAGAAGAACTGATGCCTTTTAATTGTGGTGTTGGCGAAGAATATTGACTATAACATGAACTGCCAAAAGAACAAACAAATCTGTCTTGGAGGAAGTACAACTGGAATGCTCCTTGGAAGCAAAGATGATGAGACGTCATCTCATATACTTTAGACATGGAGAAGGACATCATGCTTGGTAAAGTAGAGTGTCAGAGAAAAAGAGGAAGCCCCTCAAGGAGATGGATTGACAACAGTGGCTGCAATGATGGGTTCAAACATAACAATGATTGTGAGGATGGTGCAGGACCAGGCTGTATTTCATTCTGTTGTACATAGGGTCAATATGAATCAGAGCTGACTAACAACGACAACAACATCTTCTTTGTTTAAGTGAGCACATCATCTTCCTTCTTTTTAACTAAACTAATTATAAAACAGTTGATATTTATTGAAAATTTACTGTTTGCCAGGAACTGTGCTAAGTTCTTGGGTGGGTTTTTCAATTTAATCCTGAAATCAACCCTATGAATTTGGTGTTACTATTAGCTCCAATTTGCTGATGAAGAAATTGAAACATGAAGTGGTTGATTATCTTAACCAAATTTCAAACCTACAGCAAGTAGAAGAGCTGTAGTTTGAACCTAGGCAGGCTGACTCCAGAACATAGTCTCCTAGGCATCATGCTATAGTGCCTCCTGTACATGAAAGCACTAGGATCCATGCTTAATGGTTGTTGTTGTTAGCTGCCATTAAGTGGGCCTCTGATTCATGGCAACCATATGTACAACGGAATGAAATACTGCCCAGTCATGCTCCATTCCCATGACCGGCTGTGTATTGGACCACTGTGATCCATAGACTTTCCACTGGCTGATTTTCAGAAGTAGTTTACCAGACCTTTCTTCCTAATTTGTCTAAGTCCAGAAGTTCCGCTGAAACCTGTTCAGCATCATAACAACACACAAGCCTCCACTGATAGATGGGTGGTGGCTGTGCATGAGCTGTATTGGTCAGGAATCGAACCTGGGTCTTCCACATGGAAAGTGAACGTCCTACCTCTGAACTGCCCCTCCACACCTCCCATGCTTAATACAAATTCAATAATAACCAGTAAACAACTAGTCTACCTGTGTTTAAATTATTTGTTCTGACTTTTTCTTATTTCCTCTTCCTTAATTCTAGCAACAGCACTGTTGTTGGAGGTCAATTTTAAGCTTTCACAAGTGGGACACTGCCGAGCTCCTTTTGATAAAATTTCTAGTGCAGCCCCACATAATCATAGCACATAGTATACTGATGGGCTCCTAATAGATTATGTTCTTGAGGTCTTATTAAACATTAACATTAAATTGAATCCAGAAAAAAACTAAGATATTATTGTTAAATATTCATACAGATTGAATGTAATTCCTAATGAAAATGAATAATTAACTGATGAGCCTCCTTCAATAGGTGAAGAGGTTAGTTGTCTTTGGAGCATTCATTTTCATCCATATGTTGTTTTACATGTACAGGTTGTTCCAGGTCCAGTTTTTTTTTTTTTTTTAAATATATATTTTATTGTACTTCAGGTGAAAGCTTACAGAGCAAATAGTTTCTCATGAAATAGTAGTACACATGTTGTTTTTTTTTTGACATTGGTTAACAACCCCACAACGTATTAAGCCTCTAAATTCTCAACCTTTTTTTTTGATGAAAATTACAGATGGCCAAAGATACACCGTTTCAAAATTTTCTACATTCACAGTTCAGTGACATTGACTACGCTCTTCCAACTGTGCTGTTATTCTCACTTAAGATGAAGGCTTACAGAACAAAATAGTTTTTCATTTAACAGTTACTACACATGTTGCCCTATGACCATGGTTAACAATCTCACAGCACATCAAGAATATCCTTACTCCACCTTGTGTTCCCTATCACCAGGGGGCTTCCTTGTCCCCTTCTGTCTTCTGGACCTTGTCAGTGGACTATTGTACCTCTTTAGTCTCATTTGTTTATTTATTTATTTATTTATTTTTATTTTATTTAAACACCATTTCAAAACTTTTTACTTACACATTTAAGTGATATTGACTATGCTCTTCCAATTGTGCTGCCATTGTCGCCCAAGATGAAGGCTTACAGGACAAAACAGCCTCCCATTTAATAGTTACTACAAATGTTGCCCTATAGCAGTGGTCAACAATCTCACAATACATCGAAGTGTCCTTATTCAATTTGTGTTCCTTATCATCAGTTTCCTACTCTCCCTCTGCCTTCTGGCCCTTGTCACCGGACTCCTGTACATCGTTAGTCCCATTTAGTTTTACTGGGGTGTCCATTCCCAGGCTTAACATCGAACCTTGAAGTTAACTTCCCCTCTGAGCTGAAAGGGTGTCTGGGGGCCACACTCT
This sequence comes from Dugong dugon, assembly GCA_030035585.1. Lineage (NCBI taxonomy): Eukaryota > Metazoa > Chordata > Mammalia > Sirenia > Dugongidae > Dugong > Dugong dugon. The sequence continues at coordinate 53,839,994 of CM057465.1, forward strand.
CGAGGTTTCTCTAGTATTCTTTAGGCCAGTATATCTGGTCTTCTTTTTTTTTTTTGGGGGGGGGAGTTAAAATTATGCTCTACATCCTACTCCAGCTCTGCCCAGAAACCTCTGTTGTGATCCTGGTCAGAGGAGTCATTGGTGGTAGCCGGGCACCATCCAGCTGTACTGGGCTCAGTCCCGTGGAGGCCTTGGTAGCTGTGGACCATTAGTCCTTCGGACTAATCTTTTCCTTGTATCCTGTTCTCTTCGTTCTCCCTTGTTCCCGAAGGGATGAGATCAGTGGAGTATCTTAGATGGCCGCTCATAGGCTTTTAAGACCCCAGACACTACTCACCAAGGTAGAATGTAGAGCATTATCTTTATAAGTAGTGTCATGCCAATTGAGCTAGATGTTCCCCGAGATCATGGTCCCCAGAGCCCTCCGTCCAACAACTCAGTCCCTCGGGGGGTTTGGATGTGTCTATAGGGTCTCCATGACCTTTCCTTGTGCCGGTTGTGTTAGTTTCCCCTGTACTATGTACTATCTCATCTCTCACCCAAGTTACCACTTACCTATTACCTATTTAGTATCCCCCCCCCCTCCCATCCCTGGTAACCAACAAGGATTGTTACATTTTGCATGTGAATTTTTTCATGGGTTTTTACAATAGAGGTCTCATACAATATTTGTCCTTTTGTGATTGACTTATTTCACTCAGCATGATGTCCTCCAGTTTCATCCATGTTATGAGATGGTTCACCGATTCATTGTTCTTTCTCGTTGCATAGTACTCCATTGTGTGTATGTACCATAGTTTGTGTATCCATTCGTCTGTTGATGGACATCGAGGTTGTTTCCATCGTTTTGCTATTGTGAATAATGCTGCCATGAACATAGGTGTGCATATGTCTATTCGAGTGATGACTCTTATTTCTCTAGGATATATTCCTAGGAGTGGGATTGCTGGATCGAATGGTACGTCTATTTCTAGCTTTCTGAGGAAACGCCATATCATTTTCCAAAATGGCTGTATCATTTTGCATTCCCACCAGCAGTGTATAAGAGTTCCCGTCTCCCCGCAGCCCCTCCAACATTTGTTATTTCCAGTGTTTTTGATTCGTGCCAGTAATGCCGGGGTGAGATGGTATCTCATTGTGGTTTTAATTTGCATTTCTCTAATGGCTAGTGATCGCGAGCATTTCCTCATGTGTCTGTTGGCCATTTGAATGTCTTCCTTGGTGAAGTGTCTGTTCATTTCCTTTGCCCATTTTTTGATAGGATTGGTTGTCTTTTTGTTGTAGAGGTGTTGGATTTTCTTGTAGATTATGGAGATTAGAACTTTGTCTGACTTGTACTGTCCAAAAATTTTTTCCCAGTCTGTAGGTTCTCTTTTAACTCTTTTGGTGAAATCTTTTGAAGAGCATAGATGTTTGATTTTTAGAAGATCCCAATTATCTAGTTTATCTGTTGGGTTTTTTGTGTTGATGTTTATGGTTTGTATCCTGTTAATGCCATGTATTAAGGTCTGAAGTGTTGGTCCTATTTTTTCTTCTATGAATTTTATAGTTTGAGGCTTTATATTCAGGTCTTTGATCCATTTTGAAGTAGTTTTTGTATATGGTGTGAGGTATGGGTCCTGTTTCATTTTTCTACAAATGGATATCCAGTTTTGCCAGCACCATTTGTTAAAAAGAATGTCTTTTCCCCATTTGATGTATTTTGGGCCCTTGTCAAAAATCAGGTGACCGTAGGTGGATGGATTTACATCTGAGTTCTCAATTCTGTTCCATTGGTCAATGTCTCTGTTGTTGTACCAGTACCACGCTGTTTTGAGTACTGTAGCTGTATAGTAGGTTCTCAAGTCAGGTAGTGTGAGTCCTCCAACTTTATTCTTCTTCTTCAGTAGTGCTTTACTTATCCGAGGTTTCTTCCCTTTCCATATAAAGTTAATAATTAGTTTTTCCATCTCTTTGAAGAATGTTGTTGGTATTTGTATCGGAATTGCATTGTATTTGTAGATTGCTTTAGGTAGAATTGCCATTTTCACAATGTTGAGTCTGCCTATCCATGAGCATGGTATGTTTTTCCATTTATGTAGATCCCTTTGGGTTTCATGCAGCAGTGTTTTGTAGTTTTCTTTGTATAGGTCTTTTATATTCCTGGTCAGATTTATTCCTAAGTATTTTATCTTTTTAGGGGCTATTGAAAATGGTATTGATTTCCTGATCTCCTTTTCATCGTTCTCTTTACCGGTGTATAGGAATCCAACTGATTTTTGAATGTTTATCTTGTATCCTGCTACTCTGCTGAATCTTTCTATTACTTCCAGTAAATTTCTCATGGAGTCTTTAGGGTTTTCTATGTATAGTATCATATCATCTGCAAACAGGGAGAGTTTAACTTCTTCATTACCAATTTGGATGCCCTTTATTCCTTTTTCTTGCCTTACTGCTCTAGCTAGAACTTCCAGCACAATGTTAAATAGGAGTGGTGATAAAGGGCATCCTTGTCTTGTTCCTGTTTTCAGGGGGAATGTTTTCAGCCTTTCTCCATTAAGAATGATGTTGGCTGTTGGTTTTGCATAGATGCCCTTTATTATGTTGAGAAATTTCCCTTCTATACCTATTTTATTGAGAGCTTTTATCAGGAATGGGTGTTGGACTTTGTCAAATGCCTTTTCTGCATCAATTGAGATAATCATGTGATTTTTTTCTTTCCTTTTATTTATGTGGTGGATTACGTTGATGGATTTTCTAATGTTAAACCATCCTTGCATACCTGGTATGAATCCTACTTGGTCGTGGTGTATTATTTTTTTGATATGATACTGAATTCTATTGGCTAGAATTTTGTTCAGAATTTTTGCATCTATATTCATGAGAGATATTGGTCTGTAATTTTCTTTTTTTGTGATGTCTTTGCCTGGTTTTGGTATCAGCGTTATGCTGGCTTCATAGAATGAATTTGGAAGTGTTGCTTCCTCTTCTATGCTCTGAAATAACTTGAGTAGAACTGGTACGAGCTCTTCTGTAAATGTTTTGTAGAATTCTCCAGTGAAGCCATCTGGGCCAGGGCTTTTTTTGGTTGGGAGTTTTTTGATTACCTTTTCAATCTCTTCTCTTGTTATGGGTCTGTTCAGATTTTCAATATCACTTTGTTGTAGTTTGGGTAGGCTGTATGTTTCTAGAAATTTATCCATTTCCTCTAGGTTTTCAAATTTGTTGGAATATAGTTTTTCATAATATTCTGTTATAATCCTTTTTATTTCAGTTGGGTCTGTTGTAATGTCCCCCATTTCATTTCTTATTTGGGTTATTTGTGCCCTCTGCTGTTTTTCTTTTGTCAGTCTGGCCAGTGGTTTGTCGATTTTGTTGATTCTTTCAAAGAACCAACTTTTGGTTTTGTTGATTCTTTCTATTGTTTTTCTGTTCTCTATTTCATTGATTTCTGCTCTGATCTTTACTATTTCCTTTCTTCCGGTGGTTGTAGGCTTTTTTTGTTGTTCTCTTTCTATTTGTTTGAGTTCTGTAGTTAATGTTTTGATTTTGTCCCTTTCTTCTTTTTTGATATGTGCCTCTATTGCTATAAATTGTCCTCTGAGGACTGCCTTTGCTGTGTCCCAAAGGTTTTGGTATGATGTGTTTTCATTTTCATTTGATTCTAGGAATTTTTTAATTCCATCTCTGATTTCTTCTATTACCCATTGATGTGTAAGCAGATTATTATTCAGTTTCCATGTGTTTGATTTTTTTTCCTTGCTCTTTCTAGTGTTAATTTCTACCTTGATGGCATTGTGGTCAGAGAAGATACTGTGAATTATCTCAGCATTTTGGATCTTGTTGAGGATTGCTCTGTGGCCTAAGATGTGGTCTATTCTGGAGAACGTTCCATGTGCATTGGAAAAGAATGTGTACTTTGCAGCGGTTGGATGGATTGTTCTATATATGTCTATGAGGTCCAGTTGGCTGATTGTGTCCTTTAGGTCTTCTGTATCTTTGCTGAGTTTCTTTTTAGTTGTTCTGTCCTTTACTGAGAGTGGTGTGTTGAAGTCTCCTACTATTATTGTGGAACTGTCAATTTCTCTTTTCAGTGCTGTTAGAGTTTTTTTTATGTATTTTGGAGCCCTGTCATTGGGTGCATAGATATTTATTATGGTTATGTCTTCATGGTGGATCATCCCCTTAATCATTATATAGTGTCCTTCTTTGTCTTTTATGGTAGATTTTGTTTTAAAGTCTATTTTATCTGAGATTAGAATTGCCACTCCTGCTCTTTTTTGATAGTTGTTAGCTTGATATATTTTTTTCCAACCTTTGATTTTTAATAAATTCACATCTTTGTTTCTAAGATGTGTCTCTTGTAGACAGCAAATAGATGGATCCTGTTTTCTTATCCATTCTGCCACTCTCCGTCGCTTTATGGGTGCATTGAGTCCATTTACGTTCAGTGTAATTATTGATAGATGTGAGTTTGTTGCTGTTATTTTGTAGTGCTTTTTTTTGTGATGCTGAAGTTTTCTTTGTTCTTCTTACTCTCTTGTGCTGAGTTCCTTTTGTTTGTGGATTTTGTGTTCATTTCTTTTGTTTTTGTAGGTTTTGTTTTTGTTGAGACTTTATGTTTTTCGTCTTTATTTTTATGAGTTGGTTTGTTAACTTTTTTTGTGGTTACCATGAATTTTACCCTTATCTTTATAATTTTGAAGCAGTCTACCGTTACTTGGTATCGTCTTGCCTTCTTCTCCTTTAGAAGGTTCTATACCTATGCCGTTTGTTCCCTCTTTCATTGTTTTGATGTTGTTGTCATCCTTTGATTGATTTCTCTGATTCCCTGTTGTATATCTTTTGTTTTTGGAAAGTCGTCTGTATTTCAGTTCCTAGAATGGTATCTGGTTCATGTTAACCTGCGTCCTAGGTCCTAGGTCCTGCCTGAGGGCTTAAGCTGTTTGTCCTCAGATCGAAGAACTCCCTTTAATAATTCTTGTAAGTTTGGTTTGACTTTTGCATATTCCTTTAGTTTCTGTTTATCTGGAAATGACCTAATTTCACCATCAAATCTGAATGAGAGTTTTGCAGGATATATTATTCTTGGCTGACAATTTTTTTCTTTCAAGATTTTATATATGTCATCCCATTGCCTTCTTGCCTGCATGGTTTCTACTGAATAATCTGAGCTTAGTCTTATTGTTTCTCCTCTGTATGTGACTTCTTGTTTTTCACGAGCTGCTCTCAGGATTCTTTGTTTGTCTTTAGTTTTAGCGAGTGTGAATATGATATGTCTTGGTGATTTTCTTTTGGGGTCTCTTCTATATGGGGTTCGTTGAGCTTCTTGGATGACCAGCTTTTCATCTTTCATGATATTGGGAAAGTTTTCTGTCAGCAGTTCCTCAATGATCCTCTCTGTGTTTTCTGTTTTCTCCCCCTGTTCTGGTATGCCAATCACTCGTAAGTTTTTGCTTTTAATTGTGTCCCACATAACTCTCAGGGTCTCTTCATTTTTCTTTGTTCTTTTTTCTGAGTTTTCCTGAAACAGAGTTGTATCCAAGTGTTTGTCTTCAGTTCCACTGATCCTGTCTTCCATGGTTTCAAATCTACTTCTCAGCCCTTCTATGACACCGTCCATTTCTGAAATCTTGTTGTTTATCTTTTGGATTTCTAATTGTTGTTTTTGTATAATTTCGAGTTTTTGTATAATTTCGAGTTGTGAATTTATTTTGGCATTTTGTTCTTGCATCATCTTCCTGAATTCTTCCAATTTTTTGTCTGTATTTTCCATAAATTTGTCTATTTTTTCCTCATGTTTGTCAGCTTTTTGCCTCAGTTCTTGGAAAATTCCGAGTATTAGTGATTTGAGTTCCGTATCAGGTACTTCTAGTGCATTTTCTTCCACAGGAGAGTTATCTGGTGTTTTAATTTGGACGCCTATTGGAGCCATCTTGTCTTGTTTTTGTAAATGTTTTGATATTGTTTGCTGTTTTCGGGGCATTCAGTAGATATTTCTCTCGTTTATTGATTGTAGTTTTTTTTTTTTTTCGTTCTTGTGGTATAGCTGGGCAGATCTAGTTGAGGAGGAGCCACTGGGATGGGTTGCTTGTGGCACTCACCGCAGCCACCAGGACGGTCGGTAGTCAGTGCTGGGCAGGTTCCAATAGGGCGTGCCTGCACCGCTTGGTGATGTGATGTCTAGTGCACGGTGCAGGTAGGTAGGGTGCAGAGGGAAGATGGTTATGTGTGAAGCTAAGCTGGATATGGGAGAGAGGAGAGAGTAGGAGGAGCAAAAAGCGTACAAACATAAAAGAATGCTAGGGGAGCTTGTCGTTGGAATGTACAGATGAGAGACTATGGGATGGAGGAAACCAGAAGGGGGAAGAGAAAGAAAAGGAAAGAATGACCAAATAAAAATCAGAAAAGTTAAAGAACTGCAAAGTTCCCAGGGATCCCACCGATGCAGCTATGAGGTCTGGGGGAGTCGGTCTCAATTTTCACAGCTCAGCCTGGCCAGAAGGTACAGAGGCATACATCGCCTGGAATTCAGGGATCAGAAAGAGAAGGAAGAGATAGAGAGACAAGAAATTAAGCAATGAAGAAAGACAAATGAGAAAAAGAGGTAAAAGTTGACAAAACTAATCAAAAAAGGAAGAAAAATAAAATTGAGAGAAAAAAAAAAAAAGGGCAACACCAGCAGTCAGTGCGTACAAATGGGACCCAGAGAGCCCCCACTCAGGGGCGCGAATTCCAAGAAGCCGGTAGTCTCGGGGTTAAGTGACCGTGGCCACGGGAAGCAGAGGGGCCAACGAACAAAGGCCCCAGGATCCCACCCGCGCGGGAGCCCAGACCTGGAAACAGCCACACGCCCGAACACAGCCCTACAGCCCCGCAGGAGAGAGCAGAGACGGCACTCGGAACCAGGCACCCAGGCAAAAGGAGGGGGAGGCGGCAGAAAAAGGCTCGCTAGCGGCCGGCAAACGGCTCCCAGAAAGCCCCCCGCCCGGGCGCGCGGAATCCAAGCACCGGCGCCCCCCAGCTCAGGGACTCCGGCCACGGAAAGCAGAGTGGCGAACAAACAAAGGCCCCAGGATCCCACCCACGCGGGAGCCCAGACCTAGAAACAGCCACACGCCCGCACGCAGCCCTACAGCCCCACAGGAGAGAGCAGAGATGGCACTCGGAACCAGGCACCCAGGCAAAAGGAGGGGGAGGCGGCAGAGAAAGGTCCGCTAGGTGCCAGCAAACGGCTCCCAGAAAGCCGCCAGCCCGGGCGCGCCGAATCCAAGCACCAGCACCCCCCTGCTCAGGGACCCTGGCCACGGAAAGCAGGGGATCCCCAGCTGAGGCGGAGAGGGGTGGGTGGTGGGAGAGCGTGCACCGCAGTTTACTGGTCGTTCTGTCTCCGACCAGATGCTCTGCAAGGCTGCTCTCCCGTTTGCTGGTCTCCGATAGGAATCCAAGATGGTGGGTCCGCGCTGCGTTAGCTGGTAAGGAATCTCTGCCTGAGTCTCTCCTCGCTCTCCGTTCTCTTTTAGTATTCTCACTCTGTTTGGTGTTTGGCTGAGTTCTTTATCTCTTCATTTGGTGTTCTAGGGTTTCAGGATTGTTGATTCTCTGTTAGGCTTAGTTTTTCGGATCTTTGCTGTGGAGGGACGGCGTGGTGTTTCTGCCTAGAGCGCCATCTTGCCTCTCCGCCCTCCAGGTCCAGTTTTGTAAAAATGCTCCTTATTTCTTAGCCTTGATGTTAGAAATAGTAACCATTAATTCACCAAACAGTTTCTGAGTGACATCTCAGTGCTGAGTAGCTTGTCATTGGGAGATAATGATGAATAAGCACAGCCTTCCACTCAAATTTATTAGAGACAAGTCAGGGAATGGGACAGACTAATAAAATACAATGTGTAAACTTCTATATTTGAGGTACATACAAAGGCCTAAAGCACTAGGCACGAAGAAGAGAGGAAAGGAAACAGCATAATTGGCTCAAGGATTGAAGAACCAGGAAAGGACTCAGAGAAGAGGTGTGTTCTTTTAAAAGGGAGAGGCTATTCTTCAAGGGTAGTAGAGTACTGGTCAAAAGGAGGTGTGTGGTGGTGGGCATACGGTCGAGGGGGGCAAAATTCCAGGACCTTCATGAAGAGCCATGGAAACCTAAGGGTTCTGTGTGTTCAGGGAGACACAAGTAGTTTGGTTTGGCTGGGATATCACATGCAAGGTGGGGAATGGTAGGAGAGGACACCAGAAAGGTAAAGATAGGTCAGCAGGTGCTTAGAAAGGGTTGTGGGTAGCATGTTGATGAATATGTGCTCTACATTGTTGGCAATAAGTACTAATAAAGGATTTCAAGTGCAACAGTGACCTAATCTTTGATAGTAAAAGACAACTCTAGCAGCAGTATCAACAGTGATCCTGGAGGAGAGAGAGACCAGTTATGCCAGATACCAAGTCTAGGCTTGACATCATTTTCAGTGTTTACACTGCTGACAATCACCTTAGCATGCCAGCATTTAAAGTGTAGGGAACATCATGTATCAGACTTGTCTGCTCAAGACCCAAAACAGCACAAACTTTCTGTATGTATTGAAAAAATACAGATATTTCTGCATGTGAGAAAGAAGAATTGGGCAGGCTCATTCATGAAAAAATAGTTGAAGTAAAAGAATAAAACATGCATGAAGAGCTTTATACAAAACTACCTTATCTCTAGTAACTCCATGAAGGTGATAGCTCAGTCTATCAGAGATTATAATTTTAGTTTGTGGCACATCAAAATCATATGTCAGTCTCCAAGAAGTGGATTAATACATTATTGAAGATTAAATTCTGTCATAAACAATGATACTCAATTGCCATCTGATAATATTAAACATAAACTTTGAAGTATCTTTTTCCTTTTTCTCTAAAGTTATTTGCCTAGTTAAAGGAAGCCACTGGTTTCATTGTTAAAGGGAGAAAATAAATGGGCTTTCATCTGAGGAAGAAGTCCATCCTCATTCTAAATCTAAACCAAGGAGCCCCATGAATAAAAAAGGCAGCTTGCCATTCCATCTTTCGCCTGTAAGCTGATTTTTTTATGTACTTAATGCTATAAACCTTCACCTACATTTAACACCAATTATTTAACGGAAAAATTCATAGTTAGAAGCATGTATAATGATTTCAAAATACAGTTCTATGGGCAAGATTTTTTATTATTATTATTTTTTTAATGAACAACTAAAATGTATCTATGGAAAATTCCACAAAAATAGTTACATGTCATACAGCAGACTAAGAGATGTGGTTATGTGCCAAGACTGGAAATTGTAAGTTTAGAACTAGAAAAGAAGAAAATAAACAAATTCTTAGACAGCTGCAGTAGTCAGCAACTGCATTTTACTTGTGCATTTCCTGTGGTGCCTAGACAATGGAGTTGGTTTTCAACAAAACATGGTTATCCTACAGAGCACAAAGCAAGAAAGGAGCAATTAGAGGAAAGGTGGAAAGGATGAGGAAAGGTAGGCTTGTAAAAGGTCTTGACTGGACATACAGATATGCACAGCAGGGCTAGAAGAATCTATAAATTTGGAGGCAAGGTCCCTGGTAGGAAGAAGAGGAGTATGGAGTATGGAGTATGGAGTGGGTAGGTCTCCTTGGAGAAGGGATTAAAGAGAATAGAAATGCAAATTCATACCCTTACGAATCCAGGCAGATGAGGGCATGTTTGTGAGAAAAGCCAACATACACCTCCTTTCCAGAAGTGCTGCCAAAGTTCACACAAAGAGTGTTCTGGAGGCTGGCCATTAAAGGATTTAGATTTAGGTTCAAATTCAGCTACTGTTTATTGAGGGCCAGACATCTTGCAATGAGTTTTAAATCACTCAGTTAAATAATCAAGCCATTGCAACAACCCTGTGAGTTACATGTTAAATCTAGTTTTTTAGATTGGAAACAGGAATCTAGGAGAGGTTAAAGGACTTGCCTAAGATCAAAAAGATAATAATTAGAGGAGTCAGGATTTAAACCCAGGACACTCCTGGTGGAGATAGATGCCTCTCTAAATCCCTCTGAAGATGCTGCCTATCCCTGTTCCATTCTTATACGATGCTTCAGTGAAAACAGAGCAGCAAAATGAACAAGGTTAGAGTGATTAGCAGGGACAACGCTCTGTTTGCCAAGTAAGCGAGTCAAACCCAAAGGTAACTCCCAGCAGGGCCACGTTGGTAGCGCTCAGGTGGATTAATGATGACTCATAACTCAGAGGGTGTTCATTTCTCAGCTTGGTGTGAATGTACATGTTGGTCTGTTCTCCCACTTCTGCTGCTCTTAGAATTTGGAAGCAACACAGATGTAGCTACTAAAGCTCTGCCTGGTAGCCTGGAGTCCAGAATCTAAATACAGTCATGCGCCTCGTAATGTTTGTTTGGGCAACGTCTCACAGCATATACGTATGTGGTCCCATACCAGAGTAAACAGGTAGTCAAACATGTGAAAGCCTAAGAAGTCAGAATGATAGGTAGAGATTCATGATTTTATTTTTTTCACATATGCACTTTCAAATGCTGCTGAAAGGTCAAGCAATAGGAAAAAAATATCTGTTACATTTACTGACATAGTGTTCATGCTTATCTTGGCATCTGCTATTTTCTGGTCTCTTCTTTATAGTGCAAATTACCCCAAGATGACTAGAGGAATTGGGATTTAGAGTATAGGTAAAGAAATTGACCTAAGGCAAGAAGAATTGCATCTCTTTCATTAACTAGAGGAAATCTATGCAATTATTTGTTTCATTACTTCTAATTACTCTGAGAAGTGGAAGAAAGTTGAAAATGGAACATTTGAGGACAGTGGAGGTTTGAAATTTCCACTGAGAAATTTGCAGCAGCAAGAGGCAAAGGAGAAGTATCGATTTGGAAGCGAAACAAAAGGTTATTAAACAACATGAAGGTGGAAAATCAGTGAATGCCATTGCTCACAATTTAGACGTGTTCCCACAATGTCCAAATCACGTAACATCCTATTTCATAGACTGTATTGTGGATGTTAAGTGATGCCTGACTGTATTGAGAAAGATAGTTTGACAAATATTTCTTATTTAAGGATTAGGCATGGATCTTGACCAAACAAAATCAGGTGTGTTTTGAGAGCAGTTTAAAAATCCACTTTAATAATGAAAAAGAAGTAGTAGTGGTAGTAGCAGATTAGTAGTATATATCAAACCAAATCAAACCAGTTGTCATGGAGTCAATTCTAACTTACTGTGACCCCATGTGCGTCAGAGTAGAACTGTGCTCAGTAGGGTTTTCAATGGCTGGTATTTTAGAAGTAGATAGCTAGGCCTTTTTCCAAGGTGCCTGTGGGTGAAATGCAACTTCTCACCTTTAGGTTAGTACCATTTGCACTACCCATTGACTCCCACACATATATTGTACTTACCACATGCAGGCACTAAGTGCAATAAGTAAATTAATGCAATCCTCACAACAAGTCTGTGAGGTAGACATTATTATTCTCCCCATTTTATAGATAAGAGCACCTAGAAGAGTGATGGAGTGGTTGCCCAAGTCACTCGTTCATGGCAGAGTCAGGATTCCCACTCAGTATTCAGGCCGTCTAGATCTAGAGTCTGCATGCTCAACCATTAAGGGTATTATACTGATAACAAGAATAACAGCAATAATTTAAAAAAAATAAACTAACATTGATTAACTCTTACTAAGTCTTAAGTGTTGTGCTTTACGTAGAGTATTTTGCCTAATCCCCAAGAAAACCCTTTGAGGTCGATATTACTATAATCCTCATTTTAACAGATGAGTAAACTCAAGGTTAAATAAGTCAAGTAGCATGGTATAGATGTACAGTGCTCTAAGGGGTGGTATTTGTACCTCAGTAGTTTAAATCTAGAACTCAGTCCCTTAAATAAGCCTCTTTTATCCATTAGCCTTTTAGATACTATGCTATATTACCTGAGTAATAACAAGATGTTGCTGTCTATCTATTTTATGTTTAGCATTATTTCTGTGGAAGACATAGAAGTATAGGAAACAGTATTTTAATCTGGTTGGAAAAAAAACACCTGAAATAACAGCAAACAATGAAAGACAATGGGCAATTAGAAGTGATACTGGGATACTAGTAGTAAATCCTATAGGAATTGAGATAAAGAGGTGATGAACGATGAACGAGGGCTAGTTGGGATCTACAAAGACAAGACTGATGTTATCCTCATTCTCTTTCCATTGGTCCATTCATTTATACAAGATTGACCCCCAAGTTGAGTCAACAGGCCTATTGTTTTTGTAGCCATTGACAAAAAGCCAGGGGGCAGATCCATGTAGTTCAGTTTTCCTCACGATGGGTTCCAATTGCCTTGACAGGATAAATAATGGAATTGGCAGCCATTGTTAAGCCACCTGGAATTGACAGCTAGACCATAGATTCTAGATTGCTTACTCCTGAGACAGAAACACAGCTTCTTTGCCCAGCTAGGTGGGTGAGTCTCAAACTTTAGTGTACAGGAACCACAGGAATCACCTGTGTAACTCATTAAAAATGTAGAGTCCAAGCCTGAGAGAGACTTTCTCAGTAAGTGTGGGATGACTCAAAAAACCTTACACTTCAGCAACGGGACATGTTTCTGAAGCAGAACATCCTCAGAGCACACTCTGAGAAAATTTTAAATATTCAGTTTTACAAACTGACAAAGAAGAGTATATTTTTTGTTATGGCTTTAGATCATCTCTCTCATGCAGAGGAAAGTGGTGAGCTCCAAACCTTCCAGGATGACTTGGGATCTCCCTGTGACTTTATGTAAGAATACTTTCTTTAACTGTATCCTCTCTCATGTTCGTCTTCTATATCACTATCCAGAGGTGCAGCTTCTGAGACTTGAAAGGCTGTATGAAGAGTTACACCACATTTGCCCTTACATTGATAGAGTAGAAGGAACAAAGATTTCCAGTCAGCAACTGAGGTCCAAATCTTGGTTCTCTGTGTTATTCATTTCCTATGGGATCTTGAGAAAATGTTACTTGAGCATTCATCCAATCATCAGATCTTTTTCTGAGCACCTTTTCTGTGCCAGGCATTGTATTAGGTGCTTGAAATTTAGTGATGTACAGGGAGGCATGGTCTCTACACTCAGGAAGTTCACAGTCCAGTCAGGAGACAGACATCATTAATTAATTATGACTGTGGCAAGTGCTGTGATGGAAAATTCACATGCTGTCTTAGTTTCCTAGTGCTACTATAACAGAAATAAACCGAAGTCTGTTTTCTCCTAGTACAGGAGGATAGAAGTCCAAATTCAGGACACAGTTTCTAGGGGAAGGCTTTCTCTCTCCCAGCTCTGGGAGAAGATCCTTGTTTCTTTCAGCTTCTGTAGCTCTGGTGTTCCTTGGTTCCTTGAGGGTCTTCACATGGCATCTATCTACCTCCCATTTGTGCTTCTTGTCTCTGTGTCTATTCTGCTGCTTTTAACTCACTAGTGATTAGATTTAGAACACACCCTACACTAATATGGCATTAACATAGCAAACATTAACATTAAATTAATGTTACTAACATTAACATAACAAAGAAAACCCTGTTTCCAAACAGGATTGGGTTTAAGATTCCAACACATATTTTAGGGGGACACAATTCAATCCATAAAGGTGCTATGAGAATTTATAAAAGGTCACATCACCTAGCTTCTTCTTGTTAGGTATTGTCCAGTTGATTTTCAACTCATAGCGACCCCAAGTGACAGAGTAGAACTGCCCCATAGGGTTTTCTAGGCTGTAATCTTTATGGAAGCGGATCACCAGGTCTTCCTCCTGAGGAGCAGCTGGGTGAGTTCAAAAAGCCAACCTTTCAGTTAGCAGCTGAGTGCTTAACTACTGAGCCACCAAATCTCCTTTTGCCTAGCCAGTGCAAAACCCTTTGCACCTCAAATTGTTCATTTGAAATATGGGAGAATTTCTTGCCTCACATAATTGTCATGGGGATAAAATGAATATATCAGAAAATACTACGTAAAAGTACAAGATACATATATATATATTTTAATTAGCATGGTGATTTCTAGGACATGCTCATGTCCCTGATAATCTGCTTCAAACCAAACTTTACTGCAAACCAGTGATCTGTACAGACTTCAGTTATTTTCTAGATATTAAAAACCTTGGTAGGTAGCTGGTAAAGGCTGTCAGACCTTCTGGCCACAGGGGAGGCCAAGTATAAGAAGTGAGTTGGGATGAAAGGGCAAAATGATAGTCATTTCCTCTCCTTACCTGTAAGCATGTTACCTAAAAAACGAAACCAGTGTTTTATAAGCATCAGTATTTTCATGTCATTTAACTATATTTCATGAGTCACTCAACATTATATTTATGTCATCTATTTTTTTAACCTTTTGAGATACCTGATTTGACTGTATTTACTTTATATATAGTCAAATCATATAGATATACATATTTTTTCAGACAGATGAAACATTTTTGATACTATGTTTTGAATCCAGGATTTAAGCACGCCTGGCAATTAGAAACGTCCCTGAAGGTAATGAGATTCATATCCCTCTATTTTATAACTTCATGCTCCAATTCTTCAGCCAACCTAAGTACATTTTCCTACATGCAATTAAATATTATTATAGTGGCTACTTCTGCCTAAACTAATTTCTTAGTCTTGTAATTCCTTACCATTCAGCTAGACACATACCATGTCCAAGTCCCCAAAGTCCAGGTTTCCACACATGTACTTACTTTAGTCTTTTAATCATGAAAGAAATGAAAAGCTCAGTACTTTTAAACAGGAGAGGCTTGGCTTTTCAAATGGCATTCTGCTGAAACCTACCTTAGTTATAGGGCCTGGTTTATGGTTGGAGACAATAGACGGCAGAGTAGAAGAAAAAGAGAGAGGGAGACCCAAAGTTTGTGCTAACATTTAGATGGTTTATTGCAGTGATCTTCCACTTTACTAAACAAAGCTCTTTGCCTAGGCCCTGTTGCTTATATCTATCTATATCTATGTCTATATTTATCTGTAGCTATAGTTTTATCAAAGAGATCTTTCTTGGATTTCTATTCAGCTTTCTTTTCTTTTTTAACTTATGCATACGTCTAACCCCATATTTCTGTGTGTCATTTCACAATGGAAAAGTTTGAACTTTCAGAGAGTTTCCCTTTGAGAGTACACAGTATCTACATCATCTAATCTCCCATTTGGAACCCAACCCAGACACTAGGATCCTTTGACACCAAGTGTCTTATTTTTCTATGCTGCCATAACATAAATATTACAAGTAGGTGACTTTAAAGAAACAAAATTAATTTTCTTACAGTTTAGGGGGCTGGAAGTCCAAATTCAGGGTCTTCATCATGTAGATTGCTTCCTTGTCAGTTTCCCCAGGCATTCCTTGGTGATCCTCACATGGCATCTGTCTTCTCCTGTTTGTGCTTGGGTCTTTGTCTAATCTGCTCTTTTTATAACTCAGAATTGATTAGGTTTAGGACACACTCTACACTGATATGGCCTTATTAACGTAACAAAGAAAAACTCTACTTACAAATAAGATTATATCCGCAGGTATAGGGGTTAGGATTCCAGCACATATTCTGGGGATATATGATTTAATCTATAACACCAAGTGAGAAAAAGAAGTGCTTAAAATACAAAAGCTTCTCTGCTTGCTTTACTTGCTTCTTTTCTCTGTTCCCTTTGGTCCACTGTGATCTTAGTGATGGCTGATTCAGGGGAAAATGATGTTAAGCCGCTGCCAAGTAAATTGCATGAAAGAAAGAAAAGCGTTAACCCGTTCTCCCTTCAAAATGATTGATTCCATGGCTCCACATTCATCATCTGGCTCATCATTACCAAGTCTTCATAGCCCATTGTAGGCTGACCTTGTTAGCACTGCCTGTGCCCTTCCTTCTAGAGCGGCTGCTTGCAGGCTCCGAGAGGGCAGTGCGGGTTAATAAGGTTGTGAGTCATCTCGAGTTAGGCTCTCACCTTCCCAGCTATCAAGCCTGAGAGTGCCAGAGAAAGGCAAAGGATCCATACGCAGATGTACCACCACTGACTACAGGGCAATGTCCACATCTTCTTGGTTAGGTCACTCGTATGGCTTCTGCTAAATTATTGTCAGTCTAAAGGCCCTGAGCCTGTGGTTAATTCACGGATGATCTAGGAGTACCTTCATCATCTCAGATGGCCTATTTTCAATAGCCTCCTATGCATTCAAAAGCTGGACAATGAGTAATGAAGACTCAAGAAGAATTGATGCCTTTGACTTATGATGTTAGTGAAGAATATTGAATATACCATGGACTGCCAGAAGAATGAACAAATCTGTAAAAAGTACAGCCAGAATGCTCCTTAGAAGAGAGGATGCTGAGACTTCACCTCATGTACTTTGAACATGTTATCAAGACGGACCGGTCCCTGGAGAAGGATCTCATGTTTGGTAGAAGGTCAGTGAAAAAGAGAAAGGCTCTCAACAAGACCCATTGACACAGTGGCTCAAACAATGGACTCAAACACGGCAACGATAGTGAGGCTGGCGCAGGAGTGGGCAGTGTTTTGTTCTGTGGTACATGGGGCACCATGAGTCGGAACCGACTCGCATAACAACAACAAGCAGACTGTAGCGGGTGTCTCCTCAGCCGGGCCAGGTAACAGGCAGCCATCTGCTTTATTTAAATGTGAGATTTAAACCCTTTTTTGTTGTAAAGCTATGTTTATGTTTGGTGTTTAATGCCAAAGTTGGATACATTTTAAAGGTGAAATAAAGAAATTTCAAAGAAATTTTGCATTTGGGACAGGTCCTCATAGTCGTCCTCATAGTCTCTCTCTCAACCTGTCCTCCCTCCCCCATCCCATTTCATTCCTTTTCTCTGCTGCTTGGGGCACTTAGGTGGGGAAATGTGAACACAATACCCTAAGACAGTGTTTTCCAGATGGTGGGTCATGACCCATTGGTAGGTTGTGAAAATAAATTTCATGGGTCCCTGTCAAAATTCTAAAAAATAAAATAAATTGGAACAGAATACCTGGGCTAAAATGAACTGCATTTTTTATTGGAGATCATGGTAAGAAATGTTTCAAAGCCACCTCCCAAACTGATACATTTTGATGGTTTCTTCCTGCATATAAAACAATTTTAAAAAAATCCTGCAGGTGATTAAATCAGATAATTTAAAATGTCTGGCATTGGTCATATCTAGTGATTAATAGGAGCAATAAGAAATAACATATTTTCCCTAGCTTCAACCTTGCTGCCTCATTATTTTTTCTTGAAGCGTTCTCCAAATTCTCCATGATGGGAATGTAACTGATTCTGGGCATGGTGTGTGTGTGTGTGTGTGTGTGTGTGTGTGTGTGTGCACGTGCGCACACAGATGCATGTGAAAGAGAAAGAGTTTTTAATCTGGCTCCTATGAAGAAGAAAACACATTGCTATAAAATCAAATATCTGGAATTAAGCTATTTTTTTTTTCAAGATTTCTCAGTTCCACAGCTTGTAACATGTAAAGATTGTTTGGATATTGTTATTCAAATCACCATGTAATTTCTCCTCCAGATGTGCTGCTTATCTGTTTTTTTTTTTCCCCCAGCCTGTGTAAATAACCCCAATGCTCAGGAGCACCGCTTTATGTTCGAATCATTTATTTCTATGACCTTTGCCTTTATTGATTTGTTTTCTTTTTCTGTATTTTTAATGTTGCCTTTGAGATTAAAGTCATTTTTCTTCTGCAATAGTAGGAGAACAGTGGCTGCTTTTAAGAAATGGAAAATTTGATAAGAAAAACAACTAGTGAGTAGTTCCATAAAGTGTTTTTTTGTTTGTTTGTTTTTTAATAAACCTATTCAGAGAGCAACGAGACATAGGTATTGTCCACCTTTCTCATATAAACAAAGGCTATATAGCTGGAACCAAAAATGATCTAAATGATAGCTCTAATTTATTGAGTACTTTACTATATGCCTGGCACCATTCTAAGTGTTTTAGAGATATTATCTAATTTATTCCTCATGAAAACCTTAAGTGAGAGACATTAATTATCTCAGTTTTACAGGAGCAAAAACTGAGACTCAAGGGGTTAAGTAACTTGCCCAAAGTGGCATAAGTCGTAAATAATGGAGCAAGGCTTCCAAGAGAGGTGGTCTGACTCCGCTGGCCTTGCCCCCAACCACTGACCCCTCTCTAAGGCTCTGAATCACTATACTCTGCTGCCTCCCTTACAAAATAAATAAGTGCAAATAGCAGACAATTTCTTATATACAATTACGCATTCATTCATTCAATTTAGCAAACACTTATTGACAAATAATGTATTTGCCAGGTTTTGTGCAAAATGCTGGAAACCCTGGTGGCATAGTGGTTAAGAGCTATGGCTGCTAACCAAGAGGTCTGTGTTCAAATCCACCAGGAGCTCACTGGAAACCATATGGGGCAGTTCTACTCTGTCGCTATGAGTCAGAATGGACTTGATGGCAATGAGTTTGGGTTTTTATGCAAGGTACTGAGGCTTTGGTGGTTCTGTGGTAGAATTTTCGCCTCCCATGCAGGAGACCCATGTTCTATTCTGCTAATATACCTCATGTGCAGCCAGCACCCATCTGTCAGTGGAGGCTTGCATGTTTCTATGATGCTAAACAGGTTTCAATGAAGCTTTCAGACTGAAATGGATTAGGAAGAAAGACCTGGTGATTTGCTTTAGAAAATCATCTAATAAAAAACTTATGGATCACATGTGAAGAACATGCCTCTTAGTTCAATCAGATATATGAGACCAAATGGGCAACTCCTGTCCAAAAGCAAGAAGAGAAGGCAGGAAGGAACAGGAACAGGATGAATGGACACAGGGAACCCAAGGCAGAAAGGGGGAGCATGCTGTCACATTGTGAGGATTGCAATCAATGTCATAAAACAACATGTGTATAAATTTTTGAATGAGAAATTAACTTGAGCTGTAAACTTTCACCTAAAGCACAATTAAATAAAAAAAAAAAAACACTTATTGGATCACAACAGTGTCATCCATAACCAATCCTAGGGATGGCACAGGGCTAAGCGGCATTTTGTCCCATTGTGTGTGGGGTTGCCATGGGTATAGGTCTACGCAAAGGCAGCCAACAACAACATGTAGGTGCTAGGCGCTAGGAATATGCCGATCAGTTGTGTTGGAGATATTAAATCTATGGTGTAAAGTAAAATATGTAAAGATACATGTTTCCAGGCATAATTCCAATCATAGTCCTATGTGAATGTTGTAACTGATTGGGCCAGGGGGATGGGGAGAAGAGAAAACATTCTGTGAAGTCAATTTTAAGAGCTTTAATAGCAAAACTTTAGAAGTGTATCACAAACTAATTTTGCTGCCAGCATCCAGTTATTCCTAGACATTATCCCTAAAAAGAATTATGATCGTGATGGAATTTTACAGTCTATTTGCTTAGCATCATTACTATTTTGAAGTGATTAATAAACTAGCTAATTTTTTTAATAATGTGCCATTCCGTTGCCTGGAAGAGCTTGGAATGCAGCCGCAAAGACTAAGGAAGAAAAAACCTTTGGGCAAACTCTTTTTATCACTCTTCTAAGCAAGTGGAGTTCTTTAGGTGGCATGACAGTTTGCACTCAAATACTAACCTAAAGGTTGGTGGTTCAAACCCAGCCAGTGGTGCAACAAAAGAAGGCCTGGTGATCTGCTTCCATAAAAATTACAGCCAAAAAAAAAAAAAACCCTATGGAGCACAGTTCTACTCTGATACATATGGGGTTGCCATGAATCAGAATCGGGTCGATGGCAGCAACGGATTTTATGTACTTAAGAGAATGTCATTCCCTTTTCATTCCTAGTTGAACGTGCTCTGCGTCTCGCCCCTGAAAGAAAGTAGCTACTCAGCTTGCTCAAATGTTATGTTCTCCTTACAGTTTGCCACTAAATGTTACCATTGGTATCAAAATGGCCCTACACAGGAGAGGCAGGGAGATTACGCCATTAGCACCTAATGTTCCCTGAGAGGACCCAGCCTCAGTATGCTGCTTTACATGGTTATAGTCTTAATTTCCTCCTGATTCTTCAAAAATAGAGTTGGATTTCTAAATATGGAAAATATAAGAATGCCATAAAGTGCATCTTATACATGAAACACGCTGAAAATTCTGTTAATGGTCTCTGCTTAAGACATTGCATAACCATAAACAGTAGTAATTCAGCACTTAATTTAATATACTCCGTTTGTATTTTTCCTCGATCTGTTCTTCCTACACTCTTGTGTACAATTCCCTATTTTAGTTATTTTGTATTTACTTGCTTCTGCTAAAGCAAACGTATTGTGGAATTGCCAATTAGCTTATAAAAATTCAAATTATACCTTGCTTTCATTGAGAAGGTTTTAGTTTTTCTGAAATCCCAACAAATTTCAATCAATTGTTCATGCTATAAAAATGTGGTAGTTTTGAGATCTCTACATAGTAATTTTGACTGAATTTTAGGTTTCTTGTGACATTTGGCCTAATGCTGGCTGAGGGCATGTCTACACAGTGTCAAAACACGTGGTAATTTGATCATTTTAGTAAAAATGACCATCAATTTGTAAAAGGGAGAAAGGGGGAAAATTCAATCGATTTTTTTTTTTTTTGAGCTTTAGGTAGGTAAAAAAACTGACTTATTAATGACATATTTTGCTTTTCACCAAATTATTTGTTATCTGTTACAAAAGACCTCTTTAAAATGTTAAAAAGCAAAGATGACACTTTGAGGAATGAGGTGTGCCTGACCCAAGCCAGGGTATTTTCAGTCACCTCATGTGCATGTGAAAGCTGGGCAATGAATAAGGAAGATGAAGAAGAATTGATGCCTTTAAATTATGGTGCTGGCAAAGAATATTGAATATACCATAGACTGCCAGAAGAACAAACAAATCTGTCTTGGAAGAAGTAGAGTCAGAAAACTTCTTAGAAGGGAGGATAGCGAGACTTCACCTTATATACTTTGGACATATTATCAGGAGGGACTAGTTCCTGGAGAAGGAAATCATGTTTGGTAGAGAAAGACTCTCAATGACATGGATTGACACAGTGGCTCCAACAATGGCCTCAAACATAGCAATGACTGTGAGGATGGCACAGGACCAGGCAGTGTTTCGTTCCATTGTACATAGGATCGCTATGAGTCAGAACCTTCTTGACGGTACCTAACAATAACAACAACAACAACATTTGTTTGTTGTATAAATATAGGCATAATTATAGAGAACATAAAACTTTAGTTGCAATAAGCAACGTTAAGAAAGGAAAATTCTCACAACCTCAGTGTAATAAAAGATGTTGAATTACGTTGCTGGTGTTGTTGTTAGGTTCTGTTTAGTTGGTGCTGACTCATAATGACCCTATTTGCATGAATATAGTGAAGTGCTCTGGAATTCCCATTCTTCACAATGTTACCCATAATTTGTTATGACCCACACGGTCGAATGCCTTTGCGTAGTCAGTAAAACACAGGTGAAACATCTTTCTGGTATTCTCTGTTTTCAGCCAAGATCTGTCTGACATCAGCATGATATCACTTGTTCTACAACCTCTCTGAATCCAGCTTGAATTTCTGGCAGTTCCCTGTCGATGTACTGCTGCAACTGTTTTTGAATTATCTTCAGCAAAATTTTACTTGAATATGATATTAATGATATTGTTCGATAACTTCCACATTCTGTTGAATCACCTTTCTTTGGAATGGGCATGATGTATGAATGTCTTCCAGTCAGCTGGCCAGGTAGCTGTCTTCCCAATTTCTTGGCATAGACGAGTGAACACCTCCAGCGCTGCATCCATTTGTTGCAATATCTCAACTGGTATTCCATCAATTCCTGAAGCATTGTTTTCCGCCAATGCCTTCAGTGTAGCTTGGACTTCTTCCTTCTGTATCATGGATTCTTGATCATATGCTACCTCCCGAAATGGTTGGACGTCGACCAATTCTTTTTGGCACAGTGATTCTGTGTATTCCTTCCAACTCCGTTTGATGCTTCCTGTGTTGTTTAATATTTTCCCTGTGGAATCATTCAATATTGCAACTTGAGGCTTGAATTTTTGCTTCAGTTCACATACTAACTGAACTAACAGTAAATGTTCAGTGGGAGGAATAAAACTTATTTATATTCTAAAAGGTTTATTATTTTCCAGTCAAACTTGACTTCCCTGTAAAAGCCAGTACCAAGCCTTCAATGTGAAATAGAGAA
Source organism: Dugong dugon (assembly GCA_030035585.1). Classification (NCBI taxonomy): domain Eukaryota; kingdom Metazoa; phylum Chordata; class Mammalia; order Sirenia; family Dugongidae; genus Dugong; species Dugong dugon. The sequence goes on from CM057465.1 coordinate 53,862,167, forward strand.
GGTGGCCCAAAAAAAAAAGAAAAAAAAAAACCAACAACTCAAACCCATTGCCGTCGAGTTGATTCTGACTTGTGGCAGTTGTGTGTGAATCTGATTAATAACCTATCTGAAAATCTTACTTACACCAGCTGATTAAAGAAAATGAGACTGGTCATCTGATCAATGGGAACTACTAGATCTGTAAATAACACATATAGGAAAGGTACTAATGCTTTAAAAGTGTACTTAAAGCACTAATTGCTAGTTCTTTCCTTGAAACAATCTTATCCCAAGGGTTTCATAGTGATTTCCAAAACATCCATAAATAATTATTATCCCAAAGCTGTTAGCTTTGCATAATCATTTGTCTCATTTGGTAATTACAATTTAGTATCCAACCACTAAGGAGCCCTGGTAGCACAGTGGTTAAAGTGCTTGGTTTCAAACCGAAAGGTCTGCAGTTCGAACCTACCAGCTGCTTGAAGGAGAAAGATGTGGCAGTTTGCTTGCATAAAGGTTTATAGCCTTCTAAACCCTATGGGGTAGTTCTAATTTGTCCTATAGGGTTGCTAGGAGTAAGAATTGACTCCACAGCAGTGGATATCCAATGGCTAAGGAGATGTTAAAAATGTCTATCTTATTTTGATCAAGCATTATCTTCAGAACTGGTCAGAACTATCTACAAGTTGTACAATACATCACTAAAATATTTAGTTGAACTAAATAATCTTTTGGTTAGTTGAACTAAATATTTGAGCTGAAAATTTCAGTTAAATTGATTAGCTTAGCCCCAAGACCTCAAACAGCTGATGAGACTGAATTCTTTTCAATGATGAAAGCTTTCTTCATATTCCTGCTCTGCCTTGCTACAATAATTGATTGCTCTGCCAAACCACACCTCTTGCCATTGAGTCAATTTCAACTCATCACAACCCTATTCAAAAACCCAGGTGGTAACCAAAAAGTTGGTGGTTCAAATCCACCAGCTGGTCCTTGGAAACCCTATTGACATCCTACAGGACAGAATAAAACTGCCCCACAAGGTCTCCAAGACTGTTAATCTTTACAGCAGCAGATCGTTACATCTTTCTCTTGTGGAGCAGCAGGTGGGTTTGAGCTTCTGATTTTCAGTCAGTAGCTGACAACTTAACTATTGTACCACCAAGGCTCCTTATTGATTGTCATAGAGGAGTTCAAATAGGATCAGAATCCACACTTAATGGGGTATCTCAGATATTGTTTAAAAAAACAATTAGACTAGAATGAAGTCACTGATTCTTGATAGATTCTTGGCCATTAGGCAGATCCAAATTTCCCCAATTTACTGCAAAATTAAGATCTTCTCTTCATATTTATCATTACCATTGGTAGTCAAAAATAACTATAAACTCACATTTCCCATGGGTTACACAGGTATTCTTTCCTTTGCACAGTAGTGAGGGAGTGTAAAAATGACTATGGAAGTCAAAACTACACAAAGCTATCAATGGAAAACTTAACAATAATTTGTGACCTTTGAAACGTTTTGTCAAAACATTAAAAACTCTCTTACTCTCAGTTAAATGCATTAAAAAAAAAATGAGTCAATTCTGACTCATAGTGACCCTATAGGACAAAGCAGAACTGCCCCATAGGGTTTCCAAGGAGGGCTGGTGGATTCGAACTGTCGACCTTTTGGTTAGCAGCTGTAGCTCTTAACCACTAAGCCACTGGGGATATAAAAAAGTACTAAAGGTAATGTTTATTTAGTACACCAGTTACCATTGAGTTGATTCCAACTCATGGCAACCCCATGTGTTTTAGAGTAAAACACTGCTCCATAGGATTTTCAATGGCAGTGACCATTGAAAGTTGATTGCCAGGCCTTTCTTCTGAGGTGCCTCTAAGTGGATTCAATCCACCAACCTTTCGGTTAGTAGCCAAGTGGTTAACCATTTGCACCACCCAGGGAGTCCAATTTAAAACACTGGACACATTGAAAAACAAATTGTTTTATTTCTTTGTAAAAATCTAATCAAGGGTAGTTTGAATAGTGCCTGCCTTATTCTAGTCATATAACTTATAATACTGAGTGAGCATCATTTCTATGTCTCAGCTAATTGTCACACACCTTTCTAAGTCTGAATTAGCTTCCAACATTTTACCCTTTGCACTTCCAATGTCAGGAAATAGCTCCAAGACTTCCTTTGGTTTGAAGATTTTCGCTGGTGTCATTTTCTTTGAGAGATCTTCGTCTTTTTCGACACAACCACTTTCTTCATTTTTCTGACAGGTACCTTCACTAAGTTTTTCTTGTTGCATATCTAGAGTCCTCAAGAGTCGGCAGTGTCAACCTTCCCATGGCCAGCTATTTGTTCTATGACTCTGTTTATGTTAGATTTGAATTTTACTTTCAGTGTTATGCTGCACTTTCACCTTAACTGGCCAATTTACTCTTTCGATTATCCATTTCTGTAAAATATCACACGGGTTTATCACTATGAGACAAGGAGGTGACACAAATCCATGCTTTGCTGTCTGTGCATGAACTGACTGACAAATACTCAGTGATCAATCACTGACAGACTTTGAAAGAAGTGATCTGACCGGCCACTGATCCTGATGCACACCTGTTATTTAATTAGTGATTTGGGCACTGAGGAGCTAGAAGCAAAGTTTGTATTTTAGGTAATTACTCACAGCTAATGTATGTATTTACTCACAGCTAATATACCATGGTAACTAAAATTTGAACTATGTTATTAGAGGACGAATATTTATTTAACTAAACTGTGGTAACTGAAATTTGTGTATATCATAGCCATGAAAACCAAAAACTGCTTGTATTTGATTCCCCAAAAAGATAGTTTGGGGAAGATTAAAACTGTCATGGTGGGTGTCACAACTTGGAAACAATTATTTTGTGTATCAGCAAGACTTGTGTCTCAATTTTAAATAACAAATAAAAATGTGATTTCACCCCAAATTCATTTCCATGTGGAACATATGAAAAAAAAAAACTAATCTAATTATTGGTCAGTCCTTAGAATTAATAAAGATAGGTATTGATCAACTCATAATTGAAATGTTTCGGATTGGCAGGCACCTTAATTTTCCTAGGATCATATTTGAGTAATGCACCATTACTCCAAATAGGCTTTATCCTACATTAGCATAACTTCACACACACACACACACACACATTTTCTATCATCCATTCATGCTTAATGTTGATAGAAAACAATGACATTGAGTGAGCTCGTATATGTACAGCGATCAGCCTTCAGACAGAGGATAATGCTTATATATGAATTTATATATGAAATTATAACATCACACACATACCCATAGGGTAAGTTCTGCAATAATGCTTGTTTGAGAAAGATGATTTGTTCCATTAGGGAACAATTTGAGCATAATGTAAATTTTGCATTTGCTTATGCACGATTTCATGTGAAATACTAGGCAGACGCAGAAAATTGCACCCAAATGAACCACATTGCACAGGAATACACAAAACACACACATCCTAAACATCTATCAGCTAGGTCAGTTCACTGCATCTATCATAAGCCACACTAATCATACCTAGTATTATAACTTTCTGTAAAATTTTAGATAACCCTCCTGCCACCATTTCACAATAACACATACTACAATTCTTCTGAAGCCCATTTTCACAAATAAACTTCAGGTCCTTTTCAAGGTAAAATGTCATCATTATTGTAGTATTTATGTATTTTTTAGTCATTCAATATGGATAAACTGTGCAATTTTTTTAGGTGCCTATCTCTTGTTATATGTCACTGACAGCGTTTTTGAGTGCTGTGCTGTAATCCCACTTTTCCCATAAGCCCTGTGGTTTTTATTGCAAGACTTTGCATAACATAGTGAATTTTAGAAACACATATATGGCGCTATAGTGTAACTGACTATAACTGAGATGTATATGATTTCTTTCCTCCCAATGTAAAATTCACTAATTTAAAACTCTTTAAATGTCTGAGTAGTTGGGCACATTGCATGATGTAGTTTTCAAGGCTTTAAACATCTACTATGCAATAAAGCTTAGCTCGAAAGTAGTTAGTTGGAAGGTGAGCCAATTGGGTCTCTAAAAACAAACCTGTGACAGTTGAGTTCATTTACCTGTCTGTTTTAATTATCTAGTGCTGCTGTAACAGAAATGCTACAAATGGATGGCTTTAACAAAGAGAAACTTATTCTGTCACAGTCTAAGAGGCCAGAAGTACAAATTCAGGGTACCAGCTCCAGGGGAAGGCTTTCTCTCTCTGTCAGCTCTAGGGGAAGATCCTTGTCATCAATCTTCCCCTGGTCTAGGAGCTCCTCAGCACAGGGACCCCAGGTCCAAAGGATGTGCTGTTCTCCTGGCTTTGGTTTCTTGGTGGCATGAGGTCCCCCTATCTCTCTATTAGCTTTTCTCTTTTATATCTCAAAAGAGATTGACCCAAGATACAACCAAATCTTATAGATGAGTCCTGTCTTATTAACATAACTGCCTCTGATCATGCCTCATTAACAACACAGCAGTGGAATTTACAACCCATGTGAAAATCACATCAGATGACAAAATGGTGGACAGTCACACAATACTAGGAATCATGGCCTACCCAAATTGACACACATTTTTGGGGGATACAATTCAATCCATAACACTGTCCTGTCAGTTAAATCTGGAGTTGATAATGAGAACTTTTAGCTTCTACAAAATAATGTTCTACCTATCTAGCTTTGAATTCTATAAACCAGTGGTTCTCAAACATGTGTATGCTTAGCATCACCTGGAGGGTTTGTCAAAACACATCGCTGGGCTCCACCTCCAGAGCGTCTGATTGATTAAGTCTGGAGTAGAGTCCAAGGGAGTCCCTGGGTGATGCAAACAGTTAATGTAGTCTGCTGCTAACTGAAAGGTTAGAGATTCAAGTGGATCCAGAGGCACTTTGGAAGACAGGCTTGGAGCTCTATTTCTGAAAAATCAGCCACCGAAAATCCTATGGAGCACAGTTCTACTCTGACACGCATGGGGTTGCCATGGGTAGGAATCACTTCAACCAACTGGTTTTAAGATCTAAGAATCTGCATTTCCAACAAGTTTCCAGGTGATGCCAAGGCCACCTTATCCATTAGGCACAGTAGGCATGGTGCCTATGGCCTATTTTTCTTTTAGGGATCTATGAAAATGGTTTGATTTTAATTTCTTTTAAAATTGAAAGATAAAAAATAAATACACTGATAATAAATGCATAATAACGAATCCAAAGATATACTTGTCTTTATATAAATGGAGTAAAAAATATAATTTTTAATATGTATACTTTTTTATAGAGGAAATGGTACATGAAGGCAAAAGTGTCCCTGGCCCATGCAAGTCTGGATGTGGTGCTGGGCGATGCTATTGCAGGAAACACTTGGAGACCCACTGCTCTAAACTTACTGACCTATTGGAATTTGTTAGTGTTCTGCTTTTAATTCTGAACTGTTTTGACTCTGTGCTGCTTTTACTCAGAAAAAATATTTTAGGCCCTCTCTACAACACAAAGGAACTCAGCTGAAAAACATACTAATTTAAGTTTACGGGGTGACTTGCAATTAAGACATGGTCAAAAGTGTATCTGATTTGGACATTCTCTTGCCTACTCAGTTCCTGAGTGCTGCAAATGGTTAATGTGCTCGGTTGGTAACAAAAACTTTGAAGAAGATTTGAGTCCACCCAGAGGTGCCCTGAAAGAAAGGCCTTGAGATCTCCTTCTGACAAATCAACCAGTGAAAACCCTGTGGAGCACAGTTCTACTCTGTTCTGACACACATGGGATTGCCATCAGTTGGATTTGGATTGATGGCGGGGAAAAAAAAAAATTCCTTACTCAGATGTAAGTTGTGCCTTCATGATCACAAAGGGACCCATTCAAAAATTCATCAAGTGAAAAAATTGGGCTATAAGACAATACCTTAATAACACTGTGTTTGCACAGAACCTTACTGTCCAAAAGATACTTTCCCATAACCACCTGCTCAGTAGGTGTTGTATTGTATTCAACAGTAATATTGTTATGTTTGGTAGCAACAGACATTAAGAAAAAAACAACCCTCTCCACAAATCAATCACAGGATAACCAGGGCTGAAACAAAACAGCCCTTTGTTATCATGGGGTAGCCCTCATTCTTGTTAATTCTCCACTCCTCCTCCTCCTCCTTCCACAATAGCTGTGGAAGAACTCAAGCAATCAAATGAATGCATTAACATTACACTATTGTACTTTAGGCTCTCTCAATGCTCATCTTTACTTAACTAATATAATCACTAATGGAAAAGAGGCTCTGAATAAAACAAAACAAAACTTTCATTGTATTTTGATATTTCAAAGTTTTATAAATTATTTTCGGAAAATATAAAACCTACTGACGAGCAGAAAGAAAAAAATAAAAATAAGCCCACTCCTCAGAGATAACTAATGGTAATATTTTGATGTTATTTACAGATTTTTTTCTTTATATATAGTATTTAAAAAAACAAATAATAAATGTTATACTGCATGTGATTTTACTTAAAAGCAGTGTATTACAAACATAATAAATCTTTGGTTAAAGTTTCTGCATGGTACTCCATAATGGAGCTTTTGTTCTTACATAAGTGATTCCCTAATGTTGGAGATTTAGGTTGTTTCTTATTTTCTTTGCTACAAACAACACTGTGATCAGCATTTTTTTTTTTCACATTTAAATATTTGTTTTTTGTAGACGTGGAATCACTAGGTGCGAGAGGTATTTTTAAGGCTTCTGACCCATATTTTCAAAATGTGCCTAAGCTCTTCCAGTACCAGTTGCTGTTGAGTCAGTTCTGACTCATGGTGACCCCATGTGTGTCCGAGTAGACATGTGCTCCATAGGATTTTCAATGGCTGATTTTTCAGAAGGCGATATCCAGGATTTTCTTCGTAGATGCCTCTGGGTGGACTTGAACCTCCAACCTTTCTGTTAGCTGTGAGCGCGTTAGCTGTTTGCATCATCCAGAGACTCTGATTTAGTGCTAAGGCTCCTCCAATTCACATGAGAGAGGAGGTACTATGTATTGAGACTGGTTTCATCAGCCACTATGAAAAGATCAAGGAACTTCAGAGATACATGCAGCTACAAATGCAGTCTGAGACAAAATACACAACATGTAGTCTTGAATTAATAAAAGTGAGCCTGGAAGGCAGGCTGTGGGAAAGGGAACAGAAAAGGGAGTGCAGGAAACTGCCTTTGACCTCTGCTGTCTGCTCTGACTCCATTCCTACTTAACAGCTTCCGAAGAGTTTAATATCTGGCCGTGTGAATCCTTTTCTTATGGCTGGAGAGGCAGTGATGGCGAGGAAAATTACAAAACCTTTAAAATTATTAAAATTCTGCCCTTTATATTTTGGTGCCTTGGGGCAAGGCCCTGACCAGCTCATTCAAATTATAGCTCTGAGAACTTTCCTAAAAGACTAAGGAGATCTATTGTCTTTGTCTTTACTTTGTGGTCCTGGAGAAGTGGTACAGCTCAATCTTAATGTCAGATGACTCGAGAAGAGATGCTTGCAAAGCAAGATGATAAATAAATGTTACCCTAATGCCAATGAGTGGGAGTGACTCCCCGGAATTTTGCATTGAGAAGGATCCTGGAGATGCAACCAGAATATGTAGTGCAGAAGGCTGTGATTGGTTGGCAATGTCTACTATGGACAAAGCTTAGAGAATGGCATCATAAATGCCATCAGACTGGCATCATGTTCTCTTTTAATTAATGCCTCTGTTGGTCACCGGAATAATATCCCACTAACTCATCTGCCATCCAGTCCTGTGTAGTGCACACCTTGACCTCAATCATAGTGATAGGAATCCATGGAGATAAGGCTTCATATATTTTTCCTTTTTTAAAAGAATTAAGTAAAAAGCACTTTTATTTATTTGCGTTTTTTTTCATTTTTCTATTTTTTTCCTGTTTCTTTTCTTCTTAAAGAAAAAATGTGAGAAAGTATAAAGTCTAATAAAATACATTTCAGGTCTGTGTTATGAAGATTTAAGGAAAATTCAAGAAAAGAAATACATAGGGTAGTGGGTTGAATTAAAAAAAAAAACAAAAACAAAAACCCAAACCTGTTGCCATTGCGTCAATTAAGGCTCATAGCGACCCTATAAGACATAGTAGAACCGCCCCATAGGGCTTCCAAGGAGCAGCTGGTGGATTTGATCTGCCGACCTTTTGGTTAGCAGCCAAGCTCTTAACCACTACACCACCAGGGTTTCCAGTGGGCTGAACAGTACTCTCCAAAATATATGTCCAAGTCCTAACTTCCTGGAACCTGTGAATGTGAACTTATTCGGAAAAAGCGTCTTTGCAGCTATAATAAAGTTAAGGATCTTGAGATGAGATTATCCTGGATTTAGAGCAGGCCGTAAATCTAATGACTATGTCCTTACAGGAGAAAAGCAGAGGGAGATTTGGGACACAAAGATATGGGAGAAGGCCATCTGAAGGTGAGACAGAGATTGTAGTTAAGTTGCCACAAGCCAAGGAATGCCTGGAGCCACCAGAAGCTGGAAGAGATAAAGAGAAAGACTCTCACCTGGAGTCTTCAGAGGTAGTGCGGTCCTGCTAACACCTTGAATTTGGTCTCTGGTTTCTAGAACTGTGAGAAAACACATTTTTGCTGTTTTAAGTCACTCAGTTTGTTATGACGACCCTAGGAAACAAATACACATGGGGAAAAACTATAGAGGGAGACAAGAGAGACACCAAAGGTGAGGCGGATGCCAGCTGGAATCTGAAGTGGAGAGAGAAATACGCTACCTATGATGTGGAGGAAACAAATAACAGTAAATATAGATATGAGCTGGGAAGGAAGAGAAAAAAAGGAGGAAGAAGGGGAAAGGAAGGAGAGAAGACCCATAGTTCTTCGAAAAAACAAATTCTTTTAATGAAAATGAGCAGAGTACAGACAGAAAGAAACTTCAACTTCATGTTACTGAAGTCAGATGAGGTAAGTTTTGCAATGTTGTCTCAGTGGCAGCCCAGAAGGACTTCTGTTGAATATGATGAATATGGAATTACATGTTAGACAAAGAATGTAACAAGTTGTATCGACCAATTTCTTCTAACAACTTGCTTCAGGGCATTCTTAGCTCCTATGGAGGCTGATCATTTCCACAAGGACAGTGAGTCACAATGGTGGCATCTCATAAACAAATTCTTTAAACTCAATAGAAAAAAAATGCAAATCCACTGTCAGAGGCAATTGCATCTGGCAAGACATGTGATGTAAATAACTGGTCTGGGGCTGTGATTGTTACAGTAGGCATTTAAAGTGGAACTGACATGACGTTGAGGCCATTTTGATTAGTTTTAACTCTCAGAATAATCTTGGAGTATCAATATGCATTTTTACCCAAAATACCTTGAATCACTTCCTGGAAAATGCAGGTGATTTTGGAGAGTTATGTTTAATTTCTTGGCATATCCTAGACCCTTATGTGATCTTCTGTTTTCTGATTCGTCTTTGAAAAGATAATTGGTTTAAAACTTTAAAAGCTATACACATCTATTTTAACATTCAAACAATACATCAGTATACAAAATAAAAAAGGAATATCCCCTCCAATGAAGAAATAACTCTTGTCTCCCAGGAGTAGCTACTGTTAAGCGTTTTGATGTGTATATTTCTAGACCTTTTAAAATTCAGCTTGATGTATATGTTTCTGTTGTTGTTGTTAGTTGCTGTCAAGTTGATTCTGACTCATAGTGACCCTATAGGACAGAGTACAACTGCACCACAGGTTTTCTAGGCTGCAATCTTTATGGGAGCTGATGGCCAGGTCTCTTTTCCCCCAGAGTCGCTGGGTGGGTTGGAACCACTGATCTTCCAGATAACAGCCGAGCGATTAACCATTGCACTACCCTAGGGCTCCTTATGTATCTTTCTAGACCTTTTTAAAGCCACATAGAAATGTATATAGTTAAATACCTCTCCAAGCTCTTTTTCTCTTCCCCCTGTCTTATTCCACTTCAGCCACATGGCCCCTGTTGCTGCTCCTTCCACATATGAGGCACGCTTCAGGCTCAGGGCCCTGACACTTCCTATTCCCTCTACCTGCAATGTTCTTTTCCCAGATATGCTCATGACTGGCTCTCTACCTCCTCCAGGTCCTCACACAAATGTCTTCTTCTCTGTGAGGCCTTCCCTAAGCATCCCATACAAAATTGTACTCCACTTTCCAACCTTTTTTTGTGTGTGTGTGTGTGTATTTTACCTCTTAACATAATGTATATTTGACTAGCTTTATTTCTTTCTGTCTCCTCCCAATAGAACACAAGCTCCTTAAGGGCAGGTTTTTTTTTTTTTTAATTTTTTTATTGTACTTTAGATGAATGTTTACAGAACAATTAGTTCTCATTAAATAGTACACATATTGTTTTATGACAATGGTTAACAACCCCATGACCTGTCAACATTGTCCCTTCTCAACCTTGGGTTCCCTATTACCAGCTTTCCTGTGTCCCCTCCTGCCTTCTAGTCCTTGTCCCTGGACTTCTGTGCCCCATTAGTCTCGTTTTGTTTTATGGAGCTCTCTAATCTTTGGCAGAAGGGTGAATCTCGGGAGTGACTTCATTACTGAGCTAAAATGTTGTGTCCCGGGGCATACTCTCGGCGTTTCTCCAGTCTCTGCCAGACCAGTAAGTGTGGTCTTTTTTTGTGAGTTAGAATTTTGTTCTACATTTTACTCCAGCTCTGTCCAGGACCCTCTGTTGTGATCTCTGTCAGAGCAGTCAGTGGTGGTAGCCAAGTACCAACTCGCTGTACTGGACTCAGTCTGGTGGAGGCCGTGGTAGTTGTGGTCCTTTGGTCCTTTGGACTAATCTTTCCCTTGTATCTTGTTCTCTTCATTCTCCCTTGCTCCCGAAGAAGTGAGACCAGTGGAGTATCTTAGATGGCTGCTCACAGGCTTTTAAGACCCCAGACACTACTCAACAAGGTAGAATGTAGAACATTTTCTTTATAAACTGTTAGGCCAACTGAGCTAGATGTTCCCCAAGACCATGGTCCCCACAGAAGGACAGGTATTTTTGTCTGTTTTGTTTGCTGCTGAATCCCCATAGCCTAGAACAGTGCCTGACATATAGTAGATAATCTATAAATATTTGTTGAATAAATGAATTCATACTTGTTTTTAGAAACAATTGGAATATATTATATGTGCTCTTTGACAACATCCCACCCCCACCACCACCACCGTTCAAAGGTATGCATAGATAGCTTTCTATTTTGGTACTTAAAGATATTCCTTATTCTTTTTAATGACTATATAACTTTCCTTAGGAAGCATGTATCATAATTTAACCATTCCTCTTTTGGTGTACATATAATTTTTCTCCAAGTTTTTATATAGAATATAATGTTGCAATAAATACCCTTGTTCTTATCTTTTCTTTGTTATTCTTTTAATATCAAAACAAAACCCAGGACACCAGACACAACATCTTTGGCAAAGCTTTCATGCACACAATTGCAACGTGCTGTATTTATTGTGGCTAAGTATATGCGATGATCACATTATGAAATATATCATTTCTTAAGTATATCCTTAAGAGATAAAAATTCTTATTCTTTAAATTTATCAAATAGTGTATCTATCAGTGTCCCCAGCAGGAAACATATGGCACCTTCAAATCATGTGACAGAAGAGAGATTACTAGAAAAATTATTTACAAAAGTGTGGGGAAATTTACAGGAAACCAACAGGAGTCAGTAAAACACGCCAGGGCTGGCAATGATGGGAAGCTGTTACCATTCCTAGCTGAAAGGAAAAGAGAGGAAGCAGTTACTGTAAACTGGTCAGAGCTGCAGCTGGTGAGAGAGCCTCTCACTAGGAGCAGTGTACTTAGAATTACATAACTCCTTGTCATCAAGTTGATTTCGACTCATGGCGACCTTATGGGCTCCAGAGGGTTTTCTTGGCTGTAATCTTAACAAAAGCAGATCACCATGACCTTCTTCTGGGGTGCTGCTGGGTGGGTTAGTAGTGAAGCACAAACCATTTTTGCCATCCACGGACCTTAGAATTACATAGCCACTGCAAAACCATGACCTGACAGGGAGTGAGCTAGGGGAATAAAGACCTTTCTTCTCCTGCCCTTCAAGTTCCAGAGTCTTCCATTGGCTAGACCCACCCAGAAGTCAGGAGACAAGGAAGCCCTAGTAAGCAGTCCATAGAGTGTCAACTTCTTGAGGCCAGAGCAGAGTAAGAGTAAACCTGGATGTAGAACTAACCAAGAGCCTCTAGAGTTGCAAGCACAATAGCATCGTTTAAGGTGGCCCAAGTAGTACTAATTTTTAAAGCATGAGTTTGGAGCTAGGTAAACGCAAGATTGAATTCCTATCTCTGGTATTTGCTAGCCATGTGAACTTGGGCTAGATCTTGTTCTCTAATGCAGTAGCTACTAGCCACATATTGCTGTTACATTTATATTTACATAAATTAAAAGTAAATAAAATTAAAAATTCAGTTATTCATTTGGTCTTGTCACATTGCAAGAGCTCATTGACTAATGGGACTAAACCAAGCCCAAAAAAAGCAAACCCATTGCTGTTGAGTCGATTCCAACTCATAGTGACCCTATAGGACAGAGTAGAACTGCCCAGTAGGGTTTCCGAGGAGTGGCTGGTGGATTTGAACTGCTGACCCTTTGGTTTCCAGCCGAGCTCTTAACCATTGTACCACCAGGGCTCCATACTGGACAGCACAGATATGAAACATTTCTGCTATTGTATAAAGTTCTGTTGGACAGCCCTGGTCTAGACACTTAAACTCTCTGAACTCGTCATATGATTGATAATGCTTAACTCATGAGCTTACTCTGAAGATTAAATAAGATAATACACATAAAGTTTCTAGCAAACTACAAAACACAGAGTAGGTGCTCACTAAATGGTAGATATAATAGTGATATAGAAGCCCTGGTGGGGCAGTGGTTATGCTCTCAGCTGCTAACCAAGAAGTCGGTGGTTTGAACCCACCAGATGCTCCATGGGAGAAAGATGTGGCAGTCTGCTTTTATAAAGATTACGGTCTTGGAAACCCCGTGGGGCAGTTGTACTCTGTCGTATAGAGTTGCTATGAGTCATAATTGACTTGATGGCACACAACAATATAGTAATGGTAACAGCAACAACCGCAGAAGTAGCAACGAAATTGTGGTATAGCACATCCCTGGTAGATACTTCCAGCAATATTTTTGCACAAGGCATTTTGCCAAAGCTGTTGAGGCTGCCAAGCCGCAACATTGATCACACAGCTGTTGCTGATGAAAGCTGTATGTCATTGAGCTGAGTGTCTCCTTGTTATGAAAGATCTTCAGTGTTGCTGGGAACTGGCTAGCAGGCTTCCATCTTGCAAGTGTGATCACGTACGTCTCTTGTTGAAAACACTGCTCTATCCATTTTATCTTGAATTTCTGAATATAATATGATTCCTTTTTTTTTTTTTTTTTTTGATGGTTTGGGATGGCATTCTCTGTGAATATATTCCTTTTTATGGATATGATTTTTTTTTTAAATTTTATTGTGTTTTAGGTGAAAATTTACTGAAGTTAGCTAATACACATATCGTTTTGTCACATTGGTTGAAATACCCACAATGTGACAGCAAGCTCCCCCTTCCAACCTGGGTTCCCTGTGTCCATTCATCCAGTTCCTGTTTCTTCCTGCCTTCACATCTTGCTTTTGGGTAGGAGTTGCCCATTTGATCTCATATATTTGCTTGAACTAAGAAGCACATTCCTCACATGTGTTATTGTTTGTTTTATAGGCCTGTCTAATCTTTGTCTGAAAAGTGGAATCTGATTTTGTTTTCCTTGTCTCTGCAAGCAAGCTGTGGTTCTAATCTTTTGCAGGACTTCAAACTATCAGCCTAAGCTTATATCCTGCCATACTAATAATCTCACTACATTATGCCAAATGACCAGTTTGACTCATGTTTTAATGCTATTGTTTAGATATCATGTAGCCTAGCTATAGACTATACTGGTGATGTTTGGAGATTGTTTTTATAATCTCTAGAATGGATGTTTCTTTCCTTAAATGGAATGAAGAAACTGTGGCTCAGTAACCAAACATAGCTCATTTTTCTCCCCATTCTTCTCCATTTCCATTTCTCCATCTCCATATTCCAAAACATTATTATCTCTTGTCCTTCCCCAATCTATTTTCCACTCTGCTTAAAACATCCAATGTCTTCCAGATGCACTTAGAAAAGAACCCAAGCCTCTGTCCATGTCCTTTTCTTCACCGAAATTACCCCATCCATAATTATTTATTTAATCTCTGGTTCATTTCAATCTCCTTCCATCTCCCACATCCCTCTAGAATGTATGCTCCATGAAAGCAGTGGCCTTGCCTGTTCATTAAACATTATCTTTTCAGCGACTGGGAAGTGCCTGGTGCAGAATAGGAGTTTTCAAAAGGCTTCAAGGACATCTTCAGGCAGGATGGAACTAGCAAACCACAATCTTCTAAGTTACAATCTCATCCCAGGTTTACTATATTCCAATGTCTTTCTCCAAAATACCAACAGACTTGAAGGGGTTTTTTAACATTGTTATCTTTGTGCCACTTTCCCTTTTGGTAGTCTGGTGAGCCCTATGGACTCCTTTTCTGAATAATTTTTACTTTCAATTTTTATTGTGGTGAAATGCATATAAGAAAACATTTGCCATTTCAACTATATTTACATGTACAACTCAGAAACATTAATTGCATTCAGCATGTTATGCAGCTATCACCACTATCTGTTTCCATATTTTTTCATCACCCTTAACAGAAACTCAGTGCCTCTTAAGAAATACCTCCCCATTTCCCACTCTCCCCTGGTAACCACCAATAAACTTTGGTCTTTATGCACTACCCTAGATATTTCCTATACATGAGATCATACAATATTTGTCCTTTTGTGTCTGACTTATTTCACTCAGCATAATGTTTTCAAGGTTTATCCATGTTTTAGCATGTATCGGGACTTTATTTCTTTTTATGGCTGAATGATACTCTATTGTGTGCATGTTGTTCTTAGTTGCCATCAAGTCAATTCCAACTCATGGCAACCCCATGTGTTACACAGTAGAACTGCTCCACAGGACAGTATACTTAACAAAAGCAGATCTCCAGGTGTTTTCTTCTACAGTACTGCTGGGTGGGTTTGAACCACCAAGCTTTAAGCTACCAGTGGCACACAAAGCAGTTGCCGCCCTTTTTCCTAAGGACCTCCATAATAGTTGTTATCGAACCCAGTTAACAACTATTCTGGATTCTTATTTGTTAATGACTTTTCCTATGATTCAAAGGGTTCGCCAACATTACTTTCATCAACTTCCTGAAATCCTGAAACTTTTATATTATTTGTGTAAAAACGGCTTGGAGGGCAGTGTTTGACCTCCTTCAACCCCACAAGGGAGAAGGAGAACCAAGATCAACAGCGCAAGGCTGACTCTCATGAAGTGGAGGCCAGACAAGCCTCCTCTCTCCGCTGTGCTTACTAATTTTTATACCAACAACCTACAACGTACCAGCTGCAAGACTTTGTTTGGGCAAGTGACTTTACCTCTCTGTATCTCAGTTTCCTCATTGGTATCACAGAAATGATAATAATAATACTTACTTAACGAGTTGTTATAAAAATTAAATGAGTTACTTCTTGTCACTTGCACTGCACTCCCTGCTTCTCTGCTGGGTTCGATAATTCTTGCAGTGGCCACACAGAACTCACAAACCATACTCATAATTATGGGGTTTATTATAAGGAAGTAACAGTTACAATTCAGGCTCAGGAACACTCAGGATACAGTTCTTTCATCAGGACAGACTCTTCCCAACAGTGCTCGCAGGCACATCTCTTCCTAGCCCTTGCCTCTCCCCAAAGGCACTCAACTTTCTCTCTCTGCGGGCTAGGAAGCCCACCACACCATCTCCTGATGCTGAGTTTCTGCTAACAGGTCTCTCTTGCCACCACTTCTCACCAGCTTCAGGGTTACAGCTTGCTGTCTCTCTGTCTCTTTTCATCTCCTGCTTCCAGGAGCTTCTCAGCACAGGGATCCCAGGTCCAAAGGATGCACTCTCCGTTCCTGTCTGTTCTTCCTTGGTGATGGCAGGATCCTCCTCTCTGCTCTGGAACTGGCTCTCTTTTAAGGCAAACCTGAAAAATCCCCTAGGTGGGCAACAATTACCCTATCACACAGTCCCACCCAATCACCTGGGTGGGAGTTACAAGACCAGGGCTAGAAAGGCCACACAAATGTAATCAATTGCACTGCAGTTTGCAACTTTATTTAGCAATCAATTCACATTGAATTTTAATTGCATTGCTTGTTCATTGTTTGCCACATTAGACAATCATTAATTCACTGACACAATGGGTAGAAATAGATATTAGTATTAATCACGAAGGAGTGGAAGAGTTAATATTTATTACCGGACATGTTTGTGTTACAACAACTTAGACTTCCGGTGAAACTGAAGGGACTGATCATAAATAATCTAGAAACAGGGACACTTAGGGTCAAATCTGATTTTTATTATTTTTTTCCCATTATTCCTTCTGGATTTCCTGTCTTACTTAGAATTTTCCCCCAGCGTGACAATAATATTTTTCTATATATTTTCCCAGTGATCTTTTGTTCTGCTTTTACAATTAGATATTTATTTAATCTAGGATTTATCTACGAGAGGTACTCATCTAACTTTATTTCTTTCCAAAGAATAATGTTTTCAACACATCCCTTAACAGAATTTTTGATAGTAATCATTCTCAGTCTTCTGGATTTTACACACTGGCAAAATTTAAATAATCGTGGAGCTGATACATAGTTGTCAACCCTTAATGGATCCAAGTAGGGACCTTAAAACCAACAAATTATCATCTACTACCCCCGTCATTTTATACAAATGACATGAAAAAGTAGAATTTTGGAATTAAAACAAAATAAGTTAAATTTATTAAAATATCCCTATGTTAACCTTATTTTTTTCTCATTTCATAGTGGAAAAATGAGAATTGGATCATGAATGGAATCAATTTGGGGACCAGTACTTGGGATCAACTGCTTTAAGCAGTAAACGGACACTTCCATGTGATTTAACCCCTGTATCTCAAGTAGACATATCCCCTCCCAGAGTTAAGAGGTGTTTTTATCAATAGTAATGGAAGCACTCCATCCTTTTTCACATTATAAAGATTCTGAGGCACTAAGCATGACCACATTATTGGAAAAACTGAAAAACTGAAATGAAGGGCTCACAGGGAATCACGTAGGAGACACTTTCAGTAGAAAGCACTTAATACTGAACACAGTTCACAAAACCCAATTATAAAGAATTGGTTGTGCTGAATGAGGTGAGTCTCACCATGGTCTGATGTAATGAGCCGGCCATTATAGTTCTCTAGTTGCTCAAATAAAGGAAATGGGTGAAATGTTGCAGGAGGAATCAGGCATTGTTAACAGTTATTTTCGAGAATAATATTTTTAGATGATAACTTGCTGGAAATTTGTATTCAGTGATTGATTTTTCTATTCCTGTAAACACATTTATGTAAATTATTTTGCCTCATACCCAGGAAGATTACTTTAATGCAGTAACGAGATTTGAGGGTCAGTCGACACATTCTTTTGTTTATCCCTATGTCTGATTGTGTAAGCTATTTTATTTACATGGTGGTTCTTGTGAATAGCACTTGTACAGCTATAATTTTTTTAATCTTGAGTTCTCTATCATCCAAATAAAAATGAATCTCTTCAGGCATCAGTTTGGGATTATTGCCTTTGAAATATAATAATAAACTGGCTGCCTCAGCATTCTTGGAGCTCAGCTCATTCCATCACCTTCCAGAATTACGATTCCCCATTTGGAGTTGTTGATATGTCTTAGGCTGGATTCTCTAGAGAAACAAAATCAGTGAAGCATATATATAGAGAGATTTATCTCAAGGAAATGGCTCACACAATTGTAGAGGCTGGCAAGTCCCAAGACCGTGTATCAGGCATCAGGCTGGAGGCTTCTCCTGACACATGTAGCTGCAGGAGCTGATGAGCCCAAGATTGGCAGCTAAGATGGCAGGCTGCTGGCTCACAGGCTGTGGAAGCCAGCAAATCCCAAAGCTGGCAGATCAGGAGACAGGCTACTGACTCAGGTCCCAAGAATCAAGAGTCAGATGATGATGAGCCAGAAACAGGATCCAGAGCAAGCCTTTCTTTGAAATATAATAGCAAACTGACTGCCTCAGCATCTATGGAGCTCAGTTCCTTCCATCACCTTCCAGAATTATAATTCCCAACCAAAGTCATAGAAATGCAAGCAGGGGAAAAATGGCTGTGAGAAAAGAAATGACTTATCAAAGAATTCATAGTGCCACAAAATGGATTTTTATATCTTTGCTCCTTTTCGTCTTTCAGTCTGAGCAGGTATTTCACTTTGCAGAATAGGTATGTTTTTAAAAATGTTGCCTTTAAAGTGAATCTCTGTATCTCTATGTAGCAAATCATATTTCTATATAACAAATCTATTTCTATATGGAAAATCATATAGAAAAATATACCTTCAAAAAAAGTAAAGATATGTGTTTGCAGAGAAAAACATTGATCCCAACGTATCAACACTTAAGCATACCTCCCTAGTGCATTGAAATATAAAAACTAGAATGAGAAATAAATCCAAGAATAAATTACTAAATGAAAACACAAAGGAACTTGGGTCAATTTTACCTTTGGAACAAGAAGCCTGAAGATTTAAAAGAAAACTAACAACAACAATGTTCTGCCAGGGGCAGAACTGAATGACTGTCTTATGAAAGACATTTTTCATTTTTATCAGACTATGCCTGTGTGTACAAGACGACAAAATAATCAGGTGAAGAGTGAATAATTCAGCTCATCAACAGGTTGTTTCATGTTGAATTGATACAATGCCGAGCGATTAGTTTGAAATTTCTCCCCTTGGGATATTTGTCTAAACACTCTAAAAGGAGGAAAACAGCCAAAATACACAGTAAAACAAGCCCTGAACTTAGAGTCTGCAAACCTAGATTCTGTGCCTGGCTTTGTCATTCTGGGCAAGTTACTTGAGCTTTCTGAACCTCCATTTCCTGATCTGAAAATGGAGGGCATTACTACCTCAAAGGATTGTGAGGATAAAAGGAGATAATGCACTCGTCTTTTATATATGCTGTGTATTTTATAAGATTTTTCATGCTGTTATTTCTATATTGAGCTGGTAGTTTATATATGATATATATGCAGCATGAGCTGTTTAGTGGTAGAATTCTCATCTTCCATGTGGGAGACCCGGGTTTGATTCCTGGCTAATGCACCACGTACGCAGCCACCACCCATCTGTCAGTTATGGCTTGCATGTTGCTATGATGCTAAACAGTTTCAACAGATCTTCCAGACAAAGAAGGACTAGGAAGAAAGGCCTGACTATCTACTTCTGATAATCATTCAGTGAAAACCCTATGTATCACAGTGGTCCAATCCACAACTCATCATGGGGATGGTGTAGGACCAAACAGTGTTTCATTTCATTGTACATGGGGCCACCATAAGTCTAGGGTTGACTCTATGGCAGGTATCAAAAATGATACAAAAGGAGCCTCAGCCTTCCTACTGACGAGCCAGGAGTGTGTCCTCAGATCAAAAAGAAAGACTGAACACCCCTAGTACAGTACACCCCTAGTAAAGTATTCAACCACCACAGACTTTTCAGTCATTTTATCAATGTATTAGATAAAACATGTATTTAGTGACTGTGTGTGCCATGTGCAGGCTAGAACTGACTGGACAGACCTCTGCTCCCAATGCCCTTAAAATCTAGTTGGGAAGATAAATGACATGCAGTGAACGATCATAAAATGTCATAAATGCTATAATGGAGGTTGGAACAAAGTGTAGGAGGAAGAAATTCATATCATTCTTGAAAAATGTCACAAAAAGGCAGATGTTTAATAAGTGCTTTCAGTAAAGATCAAGGAAAAAACATGGATTCAGCTATTATGGGATCATCTCTCTCTCCCTGTATGTATGTATGTGTGCGTGCGTGCGTGCGTGTGTGTGTGTGTGTACATATATATAACATCTGGTCCATTTTTTCTGATTTATTTTTTACATTGAATAATTCAGAAAGTGTTTCTTGAAGCTTGGTGCTCACTGACTTAACTTCTACATGAACACTGATACGAGGTTTTATAACAGACACAAATGACAGCAAAGCAGCTGATGGAATCCTTTTTTTCAAAGACGATTTTGGTGTGACTAACCTTGCTGCTCGATCAAATAATGTAGTTCTGTGCCGACTATGGTATTTAATTTATACAGCTTAAATGACTGCTTTTCACTGAACAGGAAAACTAAAAACAAAAAAAGAAAAAGAAAATTAGCTGTGGTGTATAATCTATGCAGAATCTGTATTCCTATACTTTTATTGCTTGACAATCAGGATAAACCATAACCATCAACCCTCCAGATCCCCAGATTATAATTACCTGGAGTATTTGATTCTCTGAAAGATGGAAGAATTTCTAAGCTTATCTGCTCTTATACAAATTTACTTGTTCAAGAGATTTCATAAAAAGCAATTTAACTCTGGGCCTCTTAAGGATATATAAAATGAAAGAAAAGGCGTTCGATTTTCAGTTTTGTTCCTTCCACTGACTTCATTCTTTTCTGGGTTTACTTTTTATCCATAGAGATTCTAAAGACAGTGTTCTATAGAAATGATTTTATTGAACCATTGTATTCAATAAAATCTGTCCCTGTCCTACATCACATGTATGAGGTCATGTGTGGGGTGAGGAGGCAGAAGGTAAAAGAAAGGAAAGCGGTGATTGGGAACCAGAATCACCTGGAACCTGTCTGTTTACCCTCCTCCCCACGCCATCCAGTTGTAGAATTAGTGGTCAAATGCATTAAAACTCCCAAGGAACATGTTCTAAAGAAAGCAAAGGGCTTAAACCATTCAGGTGTAGCAGTTACATACCTAGTCAAGGATAGTTAGTGATTACTGGGAGCAGAAAGGAAGTTCGGGTACATGGAATATTAACTCTGAATTTGTTAGTATAGTTACTATTTACATACCATCCGCCCCCCCCCCCAAAAAAAAAAAACATCGCCATTGAGTCGATTCCAACCCATAGCCACCCTATAGGACAGAGTAGAACTGCCCCATAGGGTTTCCAAGGATCTGCTGGTGGATTCAAACTGCCAACTTTTTGATTATCAGCTGTAGTGCTTAACCACTGTGCAACCAGGGCTCCTATTATTTATATAAGAACCATTCAAGGCCAGTCAGGAAACTTGTAAACCAACCTGAGTCATCTTAGCGGTTAGTTCCCTTGTGGATGCAAAACAAACAAGCTTCAAACAATATGTTGGTAATACATTTCATACAGGTGCGTGTTCAAATCATTATATTACACTGTTGATGTCGAATAAACTGACTTAATCCTTGTGGATTAATCCTTGTATACAATCATGTAGATATGTAAGATGGAAAACTATGATTACCAGATAAAGAAAAGGACTCATTAATTCAGACTCACTGATAGTAAGATCCCTGGGTGGTGTAGTCGTTTAAGTGCTCAACTACTAACCAAAATGTTGACAGTTCAAACCCACCCAGTGGCTCTGTGAGAGAAAGACTTGGCAATGTGCTCCTGTAAAGATTACAGCTTAGAAAAACCCATGGGGCAGTTCTACTCCGTCACATGGGGTTGTTATGAGTCAGAACAGACTTGATGGCATCCAACAACAACACAACACTTTTGGATTGTGCAAGTGTGAGTGACATGGGTTCCCACTGATGTCCTAACCTGAGTGTCGGAGGGCTGAGGTGATGTGCTGCCAGCTTGTACCTGCTGAAGATAGTCAAACTTACATGGAGCTGGTTGTTGCAGCTGTACTTAATTAGCTAAGAGGTAGGATTGAGAGGATTTAAAATGAGCACAAGAGTTGTTCCACATATTGAAAAATATGACATCTTTTAAAATTAAAACAATCAAAGCTTTTTCATAGTATGCACGTTCAGTACCCAAACCAACAGTAGAATGTCTTAGCAAGAATCTTTAACAAATAGAAAGCATAGGAAATGGATTTGGAGTAAAAATAATAGGTCTTAAATCTGACACTTTCTGGCAGTGTGAACTTAGAAAAGTTACTTCCAATTTTGCTGAGCCTCAGTTTCCTGATTTCAAAATGGGAATAAATAATATCCTTCTCATAGGATTCTTGAATACTAAGTGCAATGATGAATGTAGTAGTATGGTTAGAATTTTTTTAAAAAGGGGTACTCACGATAATAGTTACTAGCAATCCACCAAAGACAGCATACAGGACAATTGGGAGGGACCCTGCTATTGCTAGGAGCCCTGGTGGCACAGTGGTTAAGTGCTCAGATGCTAACTGAAAGATTACCAGTTCGAACCCACCAGCCGCTCCTCAGGAGAATGATGTAGAAGTCTGCTTCCATAAAGATTACAGCCTTGGACACCCTATAGGGCAGTTCTACTCTGTCCTATGAGGTCGCTGTGATTTGGAGTCAGCCAGTCAGCAACGGGATTAATGGGCCATTGCTAGAGGCTGTAGATTTCAGGGGAGCCAGGGCATGGAGAGAGAGAAAACAAAGGTGGCAACAGCTGTAGGAGCTAGTGGAAGAGCTGTTCTGGACCCTGGGGAACTGCAGATTGTGCAGAACAATCAAAGCCAAATTGAGAGTTGGGAGTCAGGGATCACACTGAAGCCAGAGGTCAAGTCTGGTGGCCTCCGAGCAAAAGCCAGGGAAAAGAAAGCCCAGAAGCTAGAGGTCAAGTTCCTGACAAGGGTCAAAGGCAAGCAGATGGTGATAGCAGTAGACATGCTGCACCTTTAAAAGAAGCTTTCCTTGTTAGGAAGCTTATCATGTATTTCCTGCCACCCTAGGAATGAATATCTGATTTCCTATGTGTGGCCTGCCAGAAGTCTGAGAGATCAAAGACACACAGCCCGGCAAACCTTCAGATCGTGCAGCAGGTAACAGAAAAGCTTATAAATGAAACATCTGTGTTGTGTGCTATCCCAAGAAGTTACGTGCTATTCCTAAAGATGTATAATACTTAAGTAGCTCTTGTTTACAATGAACAAGGCGTGATTCATTTTTCTGATTTCCTTTGAACTTCCTGCCATGGCTTGATGTCTTTGAATTGGTATTGTGACCAGAACTCGTTTAAAATAAGCTCCTCCAACCTCATGCTTGTAAATGTCCAATGTCTTAAACTGTTTTACATTGTTTCACACAACTGATTCCAGACAATAATGCATCCATCCACCCATCCATCCATTCATCCACCCAACTATATATTCAATTATTCAGTGATTCAATCATTTATTTTTTGTTGTTAAGTGCTACCGAGTCAGCTCTGACTTGTGGAGACCTCATGTACAACAGAATAAAACATTGCCCTGTCTTACACTATCTTCACAATCAGTATGCTCGCTGTCTTCAGGGTAGTTGCTATGCTCAAATCCACTGTTACACCCACTCTGTATTTTGAGTGCCTTCTAACCTAGGGGGCTCATCTTCCAGCACTACATCAGACAAAATAGGTTTTGTTGGCTAATTTGCTGAAGTAGATCACCAGGCTTTCTTCCTAGTCTGTCTTAGTTTGGAGGTGCCGCTGAAGCCTGTCCACCATGGGTGACCCTTATGGTATTTCACATAGAAGTGGAGCAGCTTCCAGCATCACAGCAACGCAAAAGCCACCACAGTAGGACAAACTGATGAATGGGTGATAGATTTAATCACTAAATATTGATTATGTGCCTTCTATGTTTCTGTCATTATGCTAGGCATTTGGAATGCAATGGTAATCAGACACTGTCCCTATCCTCAAGGAGTTGACAATGTGATGAGAAAGATGGATAATTATGGAAGCAATTACAATAAAGCTTAACTGCTCTGTTAGAGGAGGTATACGGCACCACATTTTTTTTTTTCTCCGTAGTTCTGCTTTTTTTAGGTATGTCTCACTTATGTTCTAATGAATAAACATGTCTTCTGTGCAGTAAAAAGCATCACTGTAAACTGTGCAGACACCCCTAAAGGTCTTTACCAAAGCAACATTAATAGTTTCTATTTAATAAAGCCTCTGAAATTCCTGAAACTTTATAAGAATTATTTTAAATAATTCTCTTACAATATTATTTGTATTACCATGTTTAGAAATTTTAGAAATAATTCTCTTCGAATATTATTGTATTATGTTTTAGAAAACACTTTTGGTTAAATTTTGCAGTTCTAAACTAGTCTAGAACCTACTTAAATATAAAATTAAAAGTAGTGAGTCCTAATAAATTTAAAAAATTTAAACGTAGTTTAAAACTTAGAAAAAATTGGAAAGGTGTTATACAAAACTGTAATTACAAATTTATTTTTCGTGATGGAGAATGGGAGATGCATTGAGAAGTAGCTATGGGTATAAGAAAGTTTCTGTTTGTATATAATACATTTTCAAATTATTTGAAAATTTTAACTATGTTTAATATTTTAGCAATAGAAAAATTAATAAGGATAATCTTAAAGTGTATGAATTACTCATGTTATTTTGAATTATACTGATGGCTTTAAGGTCTTATGATTTTCAGATATACCCCTACTTTCCTTGCTTTTTCCTTCTCTGGTATTATTGTAACAATACCAACTTATCCAGTTATTAAAATTTTGATTTACTCTCATGCAATGAAAACAAGCAAACTAGGTTGGCTAAGAGTATAATATTTTAGGAGTTCTAAGACTCATATTATAGTTGAATGCTAGAAGATTGTCCATAACTTTTTGGAGACTGGGTTGTTTTATAGATGTTCCGACTGTACATTCTCACGTTGTTGTTGTTAGCTGCCATTGAGTTAATTCCAACTCATGGCAACTCCATGTATGTCAGAGTAGAACTGTGCTCCATAGGGTTTTCAAGGCTGCGACCTTTTGGAAACAAATCTCCAGGCCTATCTTCTGAGGCGCCCCCAGGTAGGGTCAAACTGCCAACTTTTCACCTAGTAGTCAAGCATTTAACTGTTTGTGACGCCCAGGGACTCCATAGACTCCCATATTACCATGTATTTATTTCTATGGTGGTCTTTATTGTATTTGTTATTTATCTGGATCACCTACAGTACTCTAAATTCCTTATAGAAATAAACATTTTATAAACGCTTAATTATGATATGTATGGCACTATATCACAGTTAAGTATTGGTTTATATGTCTGCTTCCTTTCTCTGTATTTGTCTTATGGGAGAAAGATTCTTGTTTATAAATATTAGCACCTTGCATGCCCCATGTTGCATAGCAGGTTCACAAATTACATGGGTAGAAACTTCTTTGTGCAAAAATCTGTGCTTCATTTTTTTTGGGGGGGGCAGTTTATGGGGATAACAAGGAGCCCTAGTAGTGCAACGTAATGAGTTAAACGCTTGTCTGTTAACGGAATGATTGGCCGTTTGAATCCATCCATCGGCTCCACAGGAGAAAGACCTGGAGATCTTCTTGGGTAAAGATTATAGCCAAGAAAATCCTATGGGGCAGTTCTACTCTGTCACATGGGGTTGCTATGAGTCTGAACCGACCGGACGGCACCCAACAACAATGTGGGAACATCATATTTTTTAGGTTTGACAAGCATTTTGCTGTTATCCTTATTCTTCTTCTATTTTTCTGTTTTGATTCACAAAGAAGTCCTTTTCCATGTGCTTCATTTTTTATAGGAGAGTAGATTAAATATCATACTCTATATATCAGCCTCCTAGAGATACAAGCCAGAGATTAGTACCTAGCTCCTTACAGAGACTTCAGTAGCCTTTTAACTGTGAGCATTGCCCGATTATACTCTGAGATCTTATTACCTTCATTATTTCAATGATTATCCTTATACACATAACATCCTTCTTCCTTCTGGGACCAATGGGCTAGTCTGGGCGTTATCTTTTCATGGTAATAGCAGAAGCACAAGAACACAAGACCAACATTTCAAACATACTTTGGGCGTTTGCTACATCACATCTGCTAACATTCCACTGGCCAAAGCAAGTTGGATGGCCAAGCCTAACAGCAACTGTAATGAAATATACATTCTTCCATGAAAGTAAGAGAGGAAGAGTAAATATTTCTGAACAAGAATCCAGCCCCTTTTAAGCTGCCAGCAGCTGAAATACAATTTAAAAAGCAAATGGTTGGGACACAGAAAAACACATGGAACATAATAAGAAAGTAGTTTCTCTCTTGCATTAAATATTGGTTAACCTTCACAAAAGCCCAACTCAAACTAGCTAACTGGAAAAACAGAATTTATCAGTTCACATAACTAGGGAATCCAAAGGATATGCTAGTTTCACCCAGAGCTGAATCCAGAAGTTAAAACACGATTATCAGGTCTAAAGTTTTTGGTTTTTTTGTTTCTTTTTAAGTCTCCAACTCTTGTCTCTTTGTTTTTGTTTTCCTTTGTTGGCATAGTCATTTCATCTTATCTCTGATGGAGACAGAATGTCTTTCAGTCCTGTTGATCCCCTAAAGAACTCCAATTGACCTGTTAGGGTCATCGAATTATGCCTGAGACCATCACAGAGTACAGGGGCATGAGGATTCTGATGGACAGTCTGGGTTACCGAACTACTGACTGAGACCAGACCAGACCATGTGATTGGTAATCCTATCTAGTGGGTAATGGGCAGGCAGATATATGTTTGAGATTTCTTGTTGGAACTCTGCTATTTTTTATTCTTTTTACCAGCTGATAAGACAATTTTCTTGCAAGTCAGTACTCATTCATGTTTGACAATTCTTGTAATGTTTATTAAGCTGGTATGTTTTGACAATATTGTAACTGAAAACAAGAGGACCAGATTCTCTGTAAGTCTCTTTGGTTTTAAATATAATTTTTATTTTGAGATAATTGTAGACTCATATGCCCAGAAAATCACATTGCCATCAAGTCGATTCATATGCAGTTGTACGAAATCATACAGAGACCCCCATAGATCCTTTACTCAGTTTCCCCCAATGGGCACATCTTACAAAACTAAAGTACAATATCACAACCAGAATATCGACATTTTTACGTTCAAGATACAGAACATTTCCTTCACCTCATGGATCTCTCTTGTTGTTCTTTTATAGCCGTACCTACTTCACTTTGCTCCCCACCCCCTCCTTAACCCCTGACAACCACTAATAATTTCTCCTTTTCTATAATTTTGTCATTTCAAGAATGCCATATAAATGGAATCATACAGGTTATAACTTTTTGGGATTGTATTTTTTTTTTCAACTCAACATGATTTTCTGAAGATTCATCCAGGTTGTTGTATGTATCAATAGTTCATGCATTTTTCTTGCTGAGTAATATTCCAGGTATGGATATACCGGTTTGTTTAACCATCAACCTATTGAAGGACACCTGAGTTGTTTCCAGTTTGGAGCTATTAAGACTAAAAATAAATTGGCTATAAACATTCATGTGTAGATTTTTGTGTTAACATATATTTTCATTTATCTCAGGTAAATGTCCAGGAGTGAAATTATTAGGTTGTATGGTAGTTGCATTCTTAGTTTTTTAAGAAACTGAAAACTTTTCAAGAGTGGTTGTACCATTATAGACTTTTAACAACAATGTAAAAGTGATCCTTTCTTCACGTCCTTGCCAGCATTTGGAGTTATCACTATTTTTTATTTTAGCCATTCTGATAGGTATGTACTGATATCTCACTGTATTTTAATTTGCAGTTCCCTAAGGGATAATAACACAGTGGCTGCTACAATGGGCTCAAGCATAATAACGATTGTGAGGATGGCACAGGACCATGCAGTGTTTTGTTCTGTTGTAAACAGGGTTGCTATGAGTTGGAAATGACTCAAAGGTACCTAACAAAAACAACAACAACAACAACCAAGAGTAATGACGGTGAGTATCTTTTCATGTGCTTATTGACCATTTGTATATTCTCTCGGTGAAATGTCTCATTGTGTCTTTTGCCCATTTTTTAATTATATTGCTTGTTTTGTTTTTACTGTTGGTTTTCAGAGTGATTTAAATACTCTGGATTCTAGTCCTTTACCATGTGTGTTCTTTATGTGGTTTGAAGACATTTTCTCCCAATCTCAACTTGTCTGTTCATCCTTTTTAGCAGGTCTTTTACAAAACAAAAATTTTAAATTTTGATGAAGTCCAGTTTTACTGATTTCACTCTTACCTTTATTATTTGCTTCTTTCTGCTTGCTTTAGGTTACTTTGCTCTTCTTTTTCTAGATTATTGAAGTGGGACCTTGGATTACTGATTTGAGACTTTTCCTATTTTCTAATGTATGTAATAAAACAACAACAACAACAACAACAACGACGACGACGAAAAACCAAACCTGTTGCTGTCGAGTCAATTTCAACTCTTAACGACCTTAAAGGACAGAGTAGAACGGCCCCATAGGGTTTCCAAGGAGAGGCTAGTGGATTCAAACTGCCAATCTTTTGGTTAGCAGCCAAGCTCTTAACCACTATGCCACCAGGGCTAGGTGTTACAAATTTCCTTCTTAGCTCTGCTTTAGTTATGCCCCCACAGAATGTCAATGTTGTATTTTCATTTTCATTCTTGAATGTTTCTTTTTTTTTTTTTAATTTCTCTTGAGATTTCCTGTTTGATACATGGATTATTTAGAAGTGTGTTGGTTACAATGGAGTACCTTTCCAACAACTGTGTCGTGTAAGTCGGTTCTGACGACTTACCACATTTTTTTCTTTAGTTTTCATTATTATTGCCTTTTATTATCAGAGTTTTTATAAATCATAACATTAAACATCTATGAGTGAACATCTGAGAATGATAACATCAGCATATTATGCACTGCACACTGTATGTAGTATATATTACTAACGAAGATATACAAAAACAAAAACAAAAACAAAAGATGATCCTAAGTGCTTAACTTGAATAGGCCGTAAGGCAGGAACTACTGTAGTTTTAAAGTGTTTATAGATGTTCCATTTTTTCTTTTGTCTATTTATTTCTAGTTTGATTCTATTGCTGGGATACTACCATGGGGCCATTCTTAGATGATATAGGGCTCCTCTGACAGTTGATTTTGGCTTAAGAACTTCCCAAGAGCCTTGACAAACCATTATTAAGACTTCATAGCAGTCTAGGATGCTTCTATCTAACCTTTCCTCTCTCTTCTTCACTTGTAATCAAACATGCCTTGCCATTGGATGGCTCTCCCACCCTTTTCCAGCTTCCTTCCCATTTCCCCATGGGAGAAAGGCTCAAAAAACTGCTTCCCTGAAGATTATAGCAGAAAAAAAAAAAAAAAAAGAACCCTGTGGAGCATGACATGGATTGAATTATGTCCCCCCAAAATATGTGTTGTAGCACAGTGGTTAAGCGCTGGGCTGCCAACTGAAAGGTAGACTATTCAAACCCACCCGCCACTCCACGCCAGAAATACGTGGCAGTTGCTTTGGTAAAGATTATAGCCTTGGAAACCCTAAAGGGCAGTTATACTCTGTCCTATAGGGTTGCTATGAGTAGCTGTAGTAGTAGTAGTAGACGTGTAGTATTGTTCTTGTTGTTAGATGCCATTGAGTTGGTTCCAACTCATAGAGACCCTATGTATAAAAAAATGAATCACTGTCCTGGTCCTGAGCCATCCTCACAATTGTTGATATGTTCCAACCCATTGTTACAGCCACTGTGTGAATCTATCTCATTGAGGGTCATCCTCTTTTTTGCTGACCCTCTCCCTTACCAAGCATGATGTCTTTCTCCAGGGACAGTCCCTCTGATAACATGTCCAAAGTACATGAGACAAAATTTCACCATCCTCACTTCCAAGGAGCACTCTGGCTCTACTTCTTCCAAGACAGACTTGTTTGTTCTTCTGCAGTTTGTTGTATATTCAATATTCTTTGCCAACACTATAATTTAAAAGCATCAATTCTTCTTCGGTCTTCCTTACTCATTGTCCAGCTTTCACATGCATATAAAGTGATTGAAAATACCATGGCTTGGGTCAGGCACACCTTAGTCCTCAAAGTGATGTCTTTGCTTTCTAACACTTTAAAAAGGTCTTTTTGCAG
Organism: Dugong dugon; assembly: GCA_030035585.1. Taxonomy (NCBI): domain Eukaryota; kingdom Metazoa; phylum Chordata; class Mammalia; order Sirenia; family Dugongidae; genus Dugong; species Dugong dugon. The sequence goes on from CM057465.1 coordinate 53,892,287, forward strand.
CAGATTTGCTCAATGCAATAGGTCGTTTGATTTCTTGACTGCTGCTTCTATGGGTGTTAATTGTGGATCCAATAAAATGAAATCCTTGATAACTTCAATATTTTCTCCATTTATCATGATGTTGCCTATTAGTTCAGCTATGAGGATTTTTGTTTTCTTTACGTTGAAGTGTAATCCATACTGAAGGCTGTAATCTTTGATCTTCATCAGTAAGTGCTTCAAGTCTCCTTTGCTTTCATCAAGAAAGGTTGTATCATCTGCATATCACAGGTTGTTAATGAGTCTTTCTCCAATCCTGACGCTGTGTTCTTCTTCATGTAGTCCTGCTTCTTGGGTTATTTGCTCAGCATACAGATTGAATAAGTGTGGTGAAAGGATACAACACTGACGCACGCCTTTCCTGGTTTTAAACCACACAGTATCCCCTTGTTCTGTTTGAACAATTGTCTCTTGGTATATGTACAGGTTCCTCATGAGCACTATTAAGTGTTATGGAATTCCCATTCTTTGCAATGTTATCCATAATTTGTTATGATCCACACAGTCTAATGTCTTTACATAGTCAATAAAACGTAAGTAAGCATCTTTCTGGTATTCTCTGCTTTCAGTCAAGATCCATCTGACATCAGTAATGATATCCATCTGAAAAAAGTGGCTTGGGGGTAGTGTCTGACCTCCTCTAACTTCACAAGGAGGAAGGAGAATCAAGATAACAGCCAAAGGCTGATTTCTATGAGGCAGAGGTCAAACTTGCCCCCCTCTCTACCATCTTTACTAATTCCGATACTAAACGTTCCTCCCACAGCATTCTCTGCTTCTCTGCTGGGTTTGATAATTCATTGCAATGGCCACACAGAACTCACAGACCATACTCACGATTATGGGGTTTATTAGGGAAGTAACAGGTTACAATTCAGGTTCAGAAACACTCAGGATACAGTTCTATCAGGACCGCCTCTTCCCAGCTGTGCTCTGCTCGCAGGCACACATGTCCTTGGCCCTCAGCCTCTGCCCAAAGGCACTCAACTTTCTCTCTCCCGGGTGGGGAAGCCCACAGCACCATCTCCTGCTGCCGGGTCTCTGCCGCTGCTTCTCTCTGCCTTTAGTGTTACAGCTCTCAGTCTCTCTGCCTCTCTCTGTCTGTCTCCTGGTTCCAGAAACTTCTCAGTGCAGGAATCCCGGGTCCAAATAAGCACTGGCTACAGGCTGTTCTTCCTTGGTGTTGGTGGGATTCTCTTTTTCCATCTGGGGTAGCTCATTTCAAGCCCAGCGGGATGGTAAAACTGACTAACCACTTTGGGGGCCAAAATTACCATATATACAGTCACGCCCAATCACATGGGTGGGAGTCACAAGATCATGGCTAGAAAGGCAACATAAAAGTGATCCATCACACCACACCCTCATTTCACGTCCTCTTCTGACTCCAGCTTGACTTTCTGGCTGTTCCCTGTTAACGTACTGCTGCAACCATTTTTGAATTTTCTTATAAAATTTTACTTGTATGTGATATTAATGATATAGTTCGATAATTTCCACATTCAGTTGGATTATCGTTCTTTGGAATGGGCACAAATATGGATCTCTTCCAGTCAGTTGGCCAGGTAGCTGTCTTCCAAATTACTTGGCACATACGAGTAAGTACCTCCAGTGTTGCAGCGTCTCAATTGGTATTTCATCAATTCCTGGAGCTTTGTTTTTCCCCAGTGCCTTCAGTGCAGCTTGGACTTCTTTCTTTAATACCATTGGTTCTGGATCACATGCTACCTCCTGCAATGGTTGAACATCGACCAATTCTTTTTAGTTCAGTGACTCTGTGTATTCTTTCCATCTTCTTTTGATGTTTCTTGGGTCATTGAATATTTTGTCCATACAATCCTTCAATACTGCAACTCAAGGCTTGAATTTTTTCTTCAGTTCTTCAGTTTGAGTGATGCTAAGTGTAGTCTTCCCTTTTGGTTTTCTAACTGTAGGTCTTTGCACATTGCATTATAACACTTTCACGTTTTCTCAAGCAGCCCTTTGAAATTTTCTGTTTAGTTCTTTTACTTCATCATTTCTTCCATTCACTTTAGCTACTGTACATTCAAGAGCAAGTTTCAGTCTCTTATGCCATCTATTTTGGTCTTTTCTTTCTTTCCTGTCTTTTTAATGACCCTTTTCTTTCTTTATATATGACATTCTTGATGTCATCCCACAACTTGTCTGATCTTCGGTCATTAGTGTTCAGTGCATCAAATCTATTCTTGAGATAGTCTCTAAATTCAGGTGGGATATACTCAAGGTCATAATTTGGTTCTTGTGGACTTGTTTTAATTTTCTTCATCTTCAATTTGAACTTTCATATGGGCAATTGATGTTCTATTCTACAGTGGCCCCTGGCCTTGTTCTGAATGATGATATTTTCTATCATTTGTTTCCACAGATGTGGTCAATTTGATTTTTGTTTTCCATCTGGTGAGGTCCATGTGTATAGTTGTAGTTTATGCTGGTGAAAAAGGGTATCTGCAATGAAGAAGTTGTTGGTCTTATAAAATTCTGTAATGAGACCTCTGGCGTCCTTTCCATCACTAAGGCAATATTTTGAGCTATTGATCCTTCCTCCTTGCTTCCAACTTTAGCACTCCAATCACTAGTAGTTATCAGTGCATCTTGATTGCATGTTTGATTAATTTCAGACTGCATAAATTGGTAAAAATCTTCAGTTTCCTCATCTTTGGCATTAGTGGTTGGTGTGTAAATTTAAATAATGGTCATACTGACTGGTATTCCTTGTAGGCATATGGATATTATCCTATCACTGACAGTGCTGTATTTCATGATAGTTCTTTAAATGTTCTTTTGATGATGACTGAGACACGACTCTTCTTCAATTTGTTATTCCCAGCATAGTGGGCCGTATGATTTTCCAATTCAAAATGGCCAGTAATAGTCCATTTCAGCTCACTAATGCCTAGGATATTGACCCACAAGCATTCCATTTCATTTATTACAATTTTCAATTTTCCTAGTGTCTTAGGCTGGGTTTTCTAGAGAAGCAAAACCAGTAAAGCATATAAATATATATACAGAGAGATTTATATCAAGGAAACAGCTCACACGATTGTAGAGGCTAGAACATCCCAAGTCCATGGATCAGGGTAGAAGCCTCTCCCAATTCATGGAGCCACAGAAGCTGGCAAGCCCAAGATCAGTAGGTCAGAGAACAGAGTCCCCACTCACAGGCTGTGAAGGTTGATGAATTCCAAGATCGGTAGGCAAGACTGCAAGGTTTCTCCTGATTCACATAGCTGCAGGGGCTGGTGTACCCAAGATCGGCAGGTCAGAGAGCAGGGCTCCACTCACAGGCTGTGAAGATCGATGAATCCCAAGTTCAGCAGATAAGCTGACAGCTCAAGTCCCAATAACCAGAGGTGAGATGACAGGAGGCAGCCGCAGGATCCAGAGAGAGCAAACAGCCAGAATGTCTGCTTTTATTTGGATGCAGGCCACACCACCAAGGAAACTCCCTTTCATCTGATTGGCTACTCACAGTATATTCAATCATAGGAGTGATCACATATAAACACTGAGAATCATGGCCCAGCCAAGTTGACACACAATCTTAACCATCACTCCTAGATTCATACTTCATATATTCTATACTCCACATTATTAATGGATGTTTGCAGCTGTGATTTTGAGTCATGCCACATCAGCAAATAAAAGTACCAAAAGGTTTACTCCATCCACTTCATTAAGGTCGACTCTACTTTCAGGAGGCAGCTTTTTTACCTAGTAATATTTTGAGTACCTTCCAACCTATGGGGCTCATCCTCCAGCACTATATCAGACAGTGTTCTGCTACTATTCACAAGATTTTCCCTGGCTAGTTTTTTCGGAAGTAGACTGCCAGGTCCTTCTTCCTATTCTGTCTTAGTCTGAAAGCTCAGCTGAAATCTGTCTATCATGGGTGACCCTGCTGATTTTTGAAATACCAGTGGCATAGCTTCCAGCATCACAGCAACAAGCAAGCCACCATAGTAAGACAAACTGACAGACATGCAGTGGAGTAATAGCATACCTATGGATATAATCCCATCTGGGAATAGGGTTTCTTTGTTACGTTAATGAGGCCATACCAGTAGTGTATGATGTATTTTAAGCCAAGTACTTTTGAGGTATCAAAGGAGCAGTTTAGGCAAGCACAAATGGAGGGAAGGATACAGGCCACATGAAGGTCCCGAAGGAAATGAGGGACAGAAGCTGAAAGGAGACAAGAACCTTCACCCAGAGCCATCAGAGAGAAAAAGCCTTCCCCTATATCGAGTGCCCTGAATTCACATATCTAGCCTTCTGCCTGTGAGAAAATAAACATCTGTTTTTTAAAGCCACCTATTTGTTGTATATCTGTTATAGGAGCATTCAGAAATGAAGACAGAGCAGTTCTACTCTGTAATACATGGGGTCACCATGAGTTGGAATCAACTGGATGGCTACAGTTTTTTTGTTTGTTTGTTTGTTTCCCATTTCCCCTAAGAAAATCCTTGAATGTTTAATCCCATTTTGGCATTTGTTTCCTGGAGGACCTGAACTAACACAATCAAGAAACGTGATTTAAGAACTCAAGTGATTGACTGTCATTCTGTAAGTGGTAGAAAGAAAGAAATGTTTCTGTGGGATTACTTGAGATTCTACTGGGAAAATCAAGTAAGATAATGTATGTGAGAAGATTTTGTAATCTCTAAAGTCAAATGCAAATCCAAGTAGTCCTCATTATTTAGGCTTCACATAGTGCAATTTGCCCTGGGCTTTGCCACTGGCCCAGGTGTGGATCCTTCTAATTTATCATTTAATCCAATCATTGCTTCCTTGTGAGAACTGCAGTCTGATCATTTTAATTTTACAATACTTAGCACACAGCACATGATTTATCAGACATGTTAGTGTGGCCTTATAATTCTAAATTGCTTTTTATCCAAATAAGATGGGATTTGGCAACAACTTTGAAAAAATTGACATGATTTGCATCCCTAGCAATTATCCCATTCGTCACCATGCTAATTTTCTAAATCGTCTTTAAATGAGGGTGTGGTGAGTTCTTGGAGATCTGATAATAAACTACACCATTCATCCCATCTGTCCCACATCAGTGGTAAATGAAAGCTCACCTGTTATAATCTCAGCCTCCTCAGCTGGGAAGCAAGGGACTGAGCGTGAGACATGGGAAGCTTTTGTTTGTTTATGCCACACAAACGGATTAGAATGAATTGCTTAGCTATTCACTGTTACTAATGTAAAACGATTTGTTATTGTTAAACAGTCCTGAGATTGGATAGTGTCAGATTGAGGTGAAGTTTGCCCAAATGCCAAGAACATTAAATAGAGTATTTCAAGGTATACTTAGAACAGAAAGACAAACACATGAGGAATGAGCTGACTATACTTGGGGTAGCTGGAATGATGTTAATGTAAGGCAAAACAAAGTGAAAGTTCTCCATTCCTGCATGCTTTCATCTTTACCATCAAAAAGTATTAAACTGGAAAATATGGAAAATAGAAATTCAGTTTAAAAGAGGCAATGGTGAGCAGATGATAAGAAAGCATGTAAGAATTATATGAGTGCAAGTCAGTCTTCAAGTCTCATGAATTACATTCCAAAGGAGTGGTAAATTACGGCAAACACTGAGTGTCAGGTGCAAGTTAGTGCTGTAAGCACTTGATAGGTAGCCTCTACCTTACTACTCACAAAAATTTAGGAGGTAGATGCTGTAATCATCTCCATTCTTCACATAAAAAATCCTAGAGGTTACATAGCTTGCCTAAAGGCATGCAGTAACAGTAAGGCTGGGAGCTCATCAGTCAGACAGTCTGACTCTAGGGTCTGACTAGTTAACCCACGGTCCTCACACCAGCAGCAATGGTATCATCTGGATATGTATTAGAAATCTGAATTGAAGGCCCCACCCTAGACCTACTTAATTAGTACATACTTTTTAATAAAAACTCCGGGTAATTCTTACGCACTTGCATAAGAGGTATAAGGAGCGTGGTGATGGCATCATGATTTTCAAAATGGATGTTTGAGAGAGGAGAAATTAAGAAACAAACAAAGAATGTAACTGATATGAAGCTTTGGCAAATTCTAAGCTGGCAAGCTAAAAGGTGATTATAAGGACTCAGTGTGGGTTCACTAAGAAAAAATTATGTCAGATTAACCTGATTTCCTTTTCCATATGTATCAGAAATATATCATACTTATGCTGTTGCTGTTAGTTGCCATCAAGTTGGCCCCGACTCACGGCACCCTTATATATAACAGAACGAAACATTACACAGTCCAGTGTCATCTTGATAATTGTTGATATGTTTGAGTTAATTGTTGCAACTATTCGGTCAACCCATCTCTTTGAGAATTTCCCTCATTTTGCTGACCCTCTACTTTACCAAACATGATGTCCTTTTCTAAAGATTCGTCTTTCCTGATGACATGTCTAAAGTAAACAAGCCAAAGTCTTGCTATTTTCACTTCTAAGGAGCATTCTGGTTGTATTTCTTCTAAGACTGATTTGTTCAATCTTTTGGCAGTCCATGATACATTCAGTATTCTTTGCCAACACCACAATTTGACTGTATCAATTCTTCTTCTGTCGTCCTTTTTCATTGTCCAGCTTTCACAGGCATATGAAGTGATTGAAAATATCATAGTCAGGTGCACTTTAATCATCAAAGTGACATCTTTGCTTTCAAACACTTTAAAGAGATCTTTTGCCACGGATTTGCCCGATGTAATATGTCTTTTGATTTATTGACTACTACTTCCATGGGCATTGATTGTTGATCCAAGTTGTTAAAATCATTGACAACTTCAATTTTTTCTCCACTTAAATGAATTAACTCTGGAAGTAGTTACCTACTACAGAAAGCGATCAAGCAGAAAATGTTAAGAGGGGACACCTACATTAAATGAACGTTTTGACTAAGTGTTTGCTAGGTTCCTCCCAACTCTAATAGTTTCTGATTCTATTTTACCACTTTTACTGAGTTGACCCAAATGTTCTGCCATCATATACTATTCCCAAAGCAATGCAATTGTGAAGTTAATCTTAGAGCAAGCTATAGCTACAGTGTACCATATTTTTACACAAATAACATGCACCTTCTATGTTTGTTTGTCAACCGCTCCCTTTTGTAAGCGTGCTATGTACTTTTGTAAGCATGCTATGCTAATTTTTTTACAGCAACATATAAAAAACATTGGCATAGTGGTGCTTTTGAAAACATCTCTGGGTTAAGATTTTTCTCTAATTCTTAAAGTCTTTACCTCAGGGATTTGGACAGGCTCCCATGGAATGATTGCCATAGTGAGCCACTGTTATTAATGGAATGCATCATATCCCTTGGCATGCTGGGGTGGTTAAAAAGTAGAGAAATGTTGCATCCCAGGCAACTGTCACTCAAGGTACTAAGATAAAGCAGCACTAATTTTCTTATGCACATGATGGCAAACACTCACTATGCCTATGCAAAAGCTACCCCCACATCATCGCTGTTAACAGAACCCTGGTTATGTTCAAAAGGCAACATAAACAGCTTCAAATGCTGTTCTCCTTTGCCAGCTACTGGCTTTCCTGACCTCTCTTGTAGCTAGGGTTTGCCATGTGACACAGTTTGGCTCCTGGAAAATATTGTCATTATCAAAGGAAGACAGATACTTTTTGCATTCTTATGTGAGGGGTGATGTCTGGGACTGCTCATCCATCCTGTAACCATCAGAGTTAGGCCAAAGAGGCTCAGAGATGCCAACCCAGAGCCACTGAACCAACCTAGGAACTATCTTCCCTGGGCTTCTTTTTTAAGTGGGATAATGAGTGCCTTCATGTTTTGATCCACCATAAATTTGGCATTCTGTAACTTACAGCCAAATGCATCCTAACTTACACATCTAAATTACTATTTGTCTTTTTAGGTACTTGGTGTCCGGGACTATTTGGCTTAAACATGGCTTGGTTGTCCACTTCTGAAAATCAGCCAGTGAAAACCCTATGGATCACAATGATCTGATCCACAACCGATCATGGAGATGGTGCAGGACTGGGCATCTTGTTTTGTTCCGTTGTGCACGAAGCCACCGTGAATCAGGAGTTGACTCGATGACAGCTAACAACAGTATAGCACAATGGTTAAAAGTTTGGAATCTACATTATACTTCAAAGAGTTTGAGGCCTAGGGCTGTCTCTGTGCAATCTTCAGTAATTTGATTAAACTCTCTGTGCCTTTGTCTCCTCACCTGTAAAATGAAGATAACAATAGTCCCTACCTGCAGAGTTGTCACAAGAATTAAATGAGTTAATACATGGGAAGCATTTTGACAAGTGCTTGTTATATAGTAAGTTCTGAATAAATGTTTGCTATTGTTACTGTTCTAATGACACTATCATTGTTGAAAACTCTTGTGGAATTTTCCATCTGAAATTGCTATCAAAGACTGCCTGAGGGTAACGCAAGGAAAGGTGACTCTATTGGTACCTATATCTATATTTGATCTAAAGTGTTTTTAACTAGTTTGTCTACTTTTACCACAAAACTTAACTTTGATTTTCTTTTTGAGTATTGCCAGAAAATTAAATCTATCATCTAAGACGTATTTGTAACAATTATGACTATTCATAATATGAATTATAGACACTGAAGGCAACAATACTTATTTGGATTGGTTTGTTTCCCACTTGGTTATTAAATAGATATTTTTTATTTTCACTGTTAATATGAGTTTGTGGTGTATTCAGTCTCTACCTCATTTCACGGTTGTTTATCGAGCACCTTTTATATAACAGTTATTGTGTATGAATTGGAATATAAAGGGGGAAAAACTCCCTCCTTTGGGGGAGGTGGATATGTAAAGGAGCATCCAGCAGACAGTGGGAGCAGAAAGCACAGGGATTTAGGGCAGTACATGAGAAGGCCCTGAACAGAGACTGGTGGGGAGGGAGCAGGAATTAGCCAGTGAAGAAGAGGGCAAAAATATTTCTTGAAGCATGTACAAATTAATGCAAGAATACAGTAGGGGAACTTCAAATTCAGTATGACTGGAGTACATTGACAAATGCAGGTAGAGGAACAGATCAGTCTTATAGAAAACAGTAATAGTTAAATTTCACTGCATATTTATGTTATGGATTAAATTGTGTTCCTCAAAGAGATGTGTTGAAGTCTTAACTTCCATAATACCTGTGAATGTGACCTTGTTTGGAAATACGATCTTTGCAGATTCAACTGATGGTGAAGAATTTCGGTGGAGCTTCCAGACTAAGACAGAGTAGGAAGAATGGCCTGATAATCTACTTTGGGAAATTAGTCACTGAAAACCTTATGGATCCACAACTGATCATGAGGTTGGTGCAGGGCCTGGTAGTGTTTAGCTCCATTGTTCATGGATTCGCACAATTCGACAGCAGCTAACAACAACAGCTTGCAAATTGCAAAGTTAACATCAGGTCATACTGCAATAGAGTGGGCCCTAATTAAAAATAAGCATGCTCTTATAAAAAGAGAAAAAGAGACACAGACAGAGAGATGGAGAAAAAAATGCTATGTGAAGACAGTAACGTGGAGATGGAGGTAGAGATTGGCATTATGTTGCCACAAACCAAGGAACACCTCAGACTTCCAGAAGCTGGGAGAGATAAGAAATAATCTTTCCCTAGAGCCTTCAGAGAGAGTATTGCCCAGCCGAAACACTGAATTCAGACGTTTATTCTCCAGAACGGTGAGACAATCAATTTTTATTGTTTTATGTATCCACTTTTTGGGACTTTGTTATGGTAGCGCTAGGAAATTGTTATGTAATAATAAACTAAACTTACTATATGCCAGGTACTCTTCTAAGTACTTGTTATGCCTTCAGTTTTATCCTCACATCACTCTGTGAAGTAGGTACTATTACTATTTTATTATTCCCATCTTACATATGAGGAAACTGAAACATGGAGAGTTTATATATTTAGCAAATGTCCCAGCTGGGATCTTAACCGAGTCTGGTTCTGTGACACATACTCTTATCGTCTTTGACTTAATGCCTCTTGGGGATATTGTGTCATAAAGACCTGGATCCTGAATATAATTAGGGGATACAGGAAGAACTTTTAAGCAGAAAGACAACATGGATTTACATCATAAAGCCAAAAAATTTGCATTCTAAAATTTCTTGTCTTGACTTCTATATTCTAAGCCTCATGTAGATAGGGATTGAGATCTTAACCCCAATTATATCTTCTATATATTGTGATTCGACCAGCAGGTAAGCAAAAAGATTTACTAGAGATAATGAAATGCCAGGCACTCATTTCCAACTAGGCAAGCTGGCAGGGAACCCCTCCCTGAACTTTATATATTCTGTAGTGATTTCTTTATGCTCCATCAATGCTTGTGTTGGGTCTCTGAGTAATAAGACTCTATTTTGGTAGCATGCTCTGGCTTGTATAATGTTCTGGTGATTATCTGGGGACCCCCAAAACTTCAGTCAAGAGAGTAAGTTCACAATGTCAGTCATATTGGAAACATACACTGCAGAGACACCTGATCCTTAAGTCACCTTTCTAGTAGATCAGTGGTGTTGTTGGAGAAGTGGTTGTTGTGGGTTATAGAGAAGACATCTGGCTTTCAAGAATGGAAATATTCAAAACCCTTGGAGATTTTTAGGTATGTATGTTCCATGAACAATAAACTCTGACCTTGTAGTGTCTTAATGAATCAAAGAAATTTGGTGGTAGAATTACTATTCCATGGATGGAGGTCTAAAAATATATAAGATTTCAGTGCACAATAAAATTATTGAATACCTACTTTGGTTCTATTCTAGAACTTTGGGGGAAAATATTTTTTTAAAAGTTCTTAAAATTCGGTGGGAAAAATGTACATAGAGGATAATAATAGAGATATGTACAGGATGTTATGGGGGAATAATAGGGAGGAATGGCCCATGTTCCATTCTGAGAGTTCGTAAGAGGTTTCCTGGAAGAGATAATGTTTCAGCTGAATATTAAAAGATGAGTCAGACATAATTAGCCTGGAAGTAGCATGGCACATGGGAATTATAAAGGTATTACAAGAGTATAAAGAGAAACGGGAGAGTATGGAGAGATAAGACTGAAGAGGGAAGTCAAAGGGGGCCTAGATACGTAGTTTACTGTTTAGTTCTGTAAACGATGGGGAGTTTTTAAAGATTTTAAGCATTTTTAGATAGACTATTCAAACTGCCTTGTCATCTTAATGGGTTAAGACAGGAAGCAGAGGATTCAATTACAAGCAAACCAGGATGACTCAAAGTGACTGGATTAAGTTAACGGTAGTAGGAATGGAAGAGGGACATTGGTGGTTCAATTCTCATCTTCCATGTGGGAGACTAGTGTTTGATTTCCAGCTAATGCATCTCATGCACAGCCACCATCCATCTGTTAGTGGAAGCTTGCGTGTTCCTATGATCCTGAACAGGTTCCAATGAAGCTTCCAGACTAAGACTGACTAAGACTGATTAGGCCTGGGGTGATCTACTTTTTGAAAATCATCCAACGAAAACCCTATGGATCACAGTGGTTTTATCCACAATCGATTTTAGGGATGATGTAGGGCCAGGCAGCTTCATTGTGCATGGGGTTGGCATGAGCCAGGGGTAGACTCAGCAACAGCCAACAAGGACAGTAGGAATGGAAGGAAAGAAAAAGCCCAAACTATTTAGAAAGTAAAATCAGCACATCTTGGTGGTGATAGATTGCATGGGCAGGTGGCTGGGAGGGGGTGGCGAGTAGAAATGCAGAAGTAAAGGGTAACTAATCCTTGTGACTGGTGAATTGTGATGCCACCAACAGAGCTAGAAAATAAAAGAGAAAGGCAAGTTTGAGGTATGACACTGACTGTCAGTTTTGGGTAAGTTAGATTTGAGGTTTCCGTTTTCTATTCTATGGAAGAAGCTTTGTCACTGGTATTTCAAATACCAGCAGGGTCACCCATGATGGACAAATTTCAATAGAGCTTCCAGACTAAAACAGACTGGGAAGAAGGACCGAGGGATCTATTTCTGAAAAAAATTGGCCACTGAATAGCAGCAGAATGTTGTCTGATACAGTGCCAGAAGATGAGCCCCTCAGGTTGGAAAGCACTCAAAATACTATGGGGTAAGAGCTGCATCCTCAGAGTATAGTAGACCTTAATAAAGTGGATGGAGTAAAGCTTCTGGGACCTTCATTTGCTGATGTGACACAACTTAAAATGAAGAGAAACAGCTGCAAATATCTATTAATAATCAGAACATGGAGTGTTTGAAGTACAAATCTAGGAAATTTGGAGGTTGTCAAAAATGAAAAGCAATGCTTGCAGATAGATATCCTAGGCTTTAGTGAGCTGAAATGGACTATTATTTGCCATTTTGAATTGAACAATCATATGGTCTACTATGCCGAGAATAACAAATTGAAGAGGAGTGGCATCACATTCATGGTCAAAAAGGACATTTCAAGATCAGTTCTGAAATATCACACCGTCAGTGATAGGTTAATATCCATGGATCTACAAGGAAGACCAGTTAATACAAATATTATTCAAATTTATGCACCAACCATGTCAAAGATGAAAAAATTGAAAATTTTTTACCAACTTCTGCAGTCTGAAATTGATTAAACATGCAAGCAGGTTGCATTGATAATTACTGGTGATTGGAATGCAAAAACTGGAAGCAAAAAAGAAGGATCTGTAGTTGGAAAATATTGCCTTGGTGATAGACATGATGCCAGCGATTGCAAGATAGAATTTTGCAAGACCAACGACTTCTTCACTGCAAATACCTTTTCAACAACATAGTGACCATACATGTGAACCTCACCGGATGGAATACACACGGAATCAAATCGGCTGTATCTGTGGAAAGAGACGCTTAATATCATCAGTCAAATAAGGCCAGGGGCTGACTGCAGAACAGACCATCAATTGCTCATATACAAGTTCAAGTTGAAGCTAAAGAATATTAGAACAAGTCCACAAGAACCAAAGTATGGCCTTAAGTATGTAACAACTAAATTTAAAGACTGAATTTAGAGACCATCTCAAGAATAGATTTGATGCATTACACAAATGACCAAAGACAAGATGAGTGGTGGAATAACATCAAGGACATCAGACGTAAAGAAAGCAAAAGTAATTAATAAGACAGGAAAGAAAGAAAAGACCAAAATGGATGTCAGAAGAGACTCTGAAACTTGCTCTTGAATGTTGACTAGCTAAAGAGAATGGAAGAAATAATGAATTAAAAGCACTGAACAAAAGATTTCAAAGGGCAGCCCGAGAACACAAAGTATTATAACGAAATGTGCAAAGACTTGGAATTTGAAAACCAAAAGGAGAGAACACATTCCGTATTTCTCAAGCGGAAAGAACTGAAATAAAAATTCAAGCTTTGAGTTGCAATATTGAAACACGTGATGGGCAAAAATTTGAACAACATGGGAAGCATCAAAAGAAGATGGAAGGAATTCACAGTCACTGTAATAAAAAGAATTGGTCTGCATTCAACCATTTCAGGAGGCAGCATATGCTCAAGAATGATTGTACTGCAAGAAGAAGTCCAAGCTGCACTGGAGGCATTGGTGAAAAACAAGATTCCAGGAACTGACAGAATACCAGTTGAGATGTTTAACAAACAGATGCAGTGCTGGAAGTGCTCACTTGTCTATGCCAAGAAGTTTGGAAGACAGTTACCTGGCCAACCCACTGGAAGAGATCCATATTCGTGCCCATTCCAAAGAAAGGTATCTTAGTCATCTTGTGCTGCTATAACAGAAATACAACAAGTCGTTGGCTTTAACAAAGAGAAATTTATTTTCTCACAGTCTAGTAAGCTAGAAGTCCAAATTTAGGGCATCAGCTCCAGAAGAAGGCTTTCTCTCTGTCAACAGTCTAGTAAGCTAGAAGTCCAAATTCAGGGCATCAGCTCCAGAAGAAGGCTTTCTCTCTGTCAGCTCTGGAGGAAGATCCTTGTCAGCAATCTTCCTCTGGTCTAGGAGCTTCTCAGGCGCAGGGACCCTGGATGCAAAGGATGCGCTCTGCTCCTGGCACTGTTTTCTTGGTGGTATGAAGTCCCCCTTCTCTGCCTGATTCCCTTTCCTTTCATCTCATGTAAGATAAAAGGTGGTACAGGCCACACTCCAGGGAAACTCGCTTTACATTGGATCAGGAATGTGACCTGAACAAGGGTGTTATCTGCCACCCTAATCTTCTGTAACATAATCTGATTTTGCCTCATTAACCACAGGCAGAGATTAGGATTCACAACACATAAGAAAATTATATCAATCACGAAACGGAGGACAATCACACCATACTGGGAATCATGGCCTAGCCAAATTGATACACATATTTTTGGGGAACACAATTCAATCCATAACCAAAGGTGATCCAACAGAATGTGGAAATTATCAAACAATATCATTAATATCACATGCAAATAAAATTGTGCTCAAGATAATTCAAAAATGGTTGCAGCAGTACATCAACAAGAGCTGCCAGAAACTCGAGCCAGATTCAGAAGAGGACATGGAATGAGGGGTATTATTGCTGATGTCAGATGGATCTTGGCTGAAAGCAGAGAATACCAGAAAGATGTTTACCTGTGTTTTATTGACTATGCAATGGCATTCAACTGTGTGGATCTTAACAAATTACGGGTAACATTGTGAAGAATGGGAATTCCAGAATGCTTATTTGTGCTCATGCGGAACCTGTACATAGACCAAGAGGCAGTTAATTGAACAGAACAAAATGATATTGCATGGTTTAAAATCAGGAAAGGTATACATCAGGGTTGTATCCTTTCACCATACTTATCCACTCCGTATGCTGAGCAAATAATCTGAGAATCTGGACTATATGAAGAAGAATGCAGCAGCAGGATTGGAGGAAGACTCATTAACAACCTGAAATATGCAGATGACACAACTTTGCTTGCTGAAAGTGAAGAGCACTTGAAGTACTTATTGATGAAGATGAAAGACCACGGCCTTCAGTGTGGATTACACCTTAACATAAAGTAAATAAAAATTCTCATAACTGGACCAATAAGCAACTTCATGATAAACAGAGAAAAGATTGAAGTTGTCAAGGATTTCGTTTTACTTGGATCCACCCACGGAAACAGCGGTCAAGAAATAAAATGATGTATTGCATTAGGCAAATATGCTGCCAAAGACCCTTTTAAAGTGTTAAAAAGCAAACATGTTACCTTGAGGACTAAGTTGTGCCTGACCCAAGTCATGCTATTTTCTATCATCTCATATGCATGCCAAAGCTGGACAATGAATAAGGAAGACTGAAGAAGAATTGATGCATTTGAATTATGGTGTTGGTGAAGAATATTGAATAGACCATGGACTGCCAGAAGAAGGAACAAATCTGATACGGAAGACGTACAGCCAGAATGCTCTTTAGAAGTGAAGATGACAAGACTCTATCTCACGTACTTTGGACACATGTAATCAGGAGAGACAAGTCCTTGGAGAAGGACACCGAGCTTGGTAAAGTAGAGTGTCAGCTAAAAAGAGAAAGATCCTCAGGGAGATAGATTGACACGGTGACTGCAACAATGGGCTCCAACATAGCAAAGATTGTGAGGATGGCGCAGGACCAGGCAGTTTTTTGTTCTGTTGTACATAGTGTCACTTTAAATCAGAACCAACTCCATGACACCTAACAACAGCAACATTTTACATTCAGGTTGAGAATACCAGATTAAAGCTCAGAAGAGAATTTTGTTCTAGAGATGTATATTTTGGAAGTTATCAGACAATAGGCAGTAGTTGAATCCATAAGACTGGAAAAGGTTACCCAGGGATAGTGGGATGAGGCATGGTGAAATTAGCTCCCCCAGATTTTCCAAATAGATGTCTGGAGTTAAGTTAGGGCAAAGTCACTATAGAACTGAAACTTGTTAGTTACAGATAGGGGATAGGGAGATTGTCATAACATGATCCCTTCTGAGGAGTTTGGGAAAGTGGTCTAGGGAAATGGCAAGTTGCTAAAGCAGTAAGGAAAACGAATCAAAGGTCATAAGCGTAAAGGCTAAAGCTTAGTTATTTAAGGAAATCCCTGAGCTCTATCTCTTGGGCATATAGGCAATTCACACCCCTACAGGGTATTTACATTTCATTTGTTCTTGTTTTATTGAAGTTATAATGAGATAGGTATGAATGTACAAGACTGTGCCCTTTCTTACTGGTGAATGATTTGCCAAGGGCAGGGCCAGATAACTTGCCCACAGTAAGTTGAGAAGACTCGCCAGACTCAGATCTCTAGGAAGAATTTTTCGGGTGGCAAATAGTTGCTGCTTCTGTTGCTTGTTTCCAGACTTCAGAAAAGTGCAAATTATCCCAAGGCCACTGGACAAGTGTAATGTCGCCCTCAGGAGTAGCCTAGCCCCGAAGAAGTCAAATTCCCTGAGCTTGTCCACACAAGACAGCTTGTGTGTGCCCCTAAGGAAGTAGGGATTATTGAGGACAATAAGATCAGATGGCATGCAGGTCTGTCTTTCCCACCTCCTATGCCTTTTGCTACTAAGCAGATGGTGCTATGGTACTTGTTAGGAGCTTGGGCCTAATTCAAGACCATATCTTTGCTTTCACTGCAGCTACTGAATTTGAGGAGACCTGGGGAGAATTAATATACCTCAATATTCTTCTAACATCTTTTCCCTGTGTGATACATCCATTCTCACCTGCTGTTTTCATATTGTACTCCTTTCATCCCTCTGTCTCACACTGAAAGCCTGCTGTGCTGGGACACTGCCTCTATCATTCTTAACAGGCTGCACACACCATCAGAGCTTGGCAAATGACAATGTCATGCTTGTGGAAATCTTTTCCCAGGGCTTCCTTCCCACGTGCTCCAGGCCAACAGGGGTTCACTAGGGTCCTGCCCAGGAGCCCCTCTCTGGGAAGCTGACTTGCTCCTACTTGCCTGGTTTGGGACTTCTGCAGCCTGTTTCAACACCTTCTAGAATTGCATGAGGGAGCCATGGGAAGACTGTGAGGGACTTTACTAGTGAGAAAGTCAAAGCAAGAGTAGCAATTAGGTAATTAAATTGAAAGGCACTCTTTAATAAACAATTCTCCACACTTCACAATCATATCTGTACTCTGTCCCTCCTCCAAATCCACTTACAGTTCCCCTCCTGCCCTTGGCATGATTTTCCCCCTCGATTCAAGAGCCTAGAAGGATGCTGAATGGAAGGATGGACTCCACTCCCAGATAGAGCTGCTGGATTCTCCACTGCTGGCCATGCCTCTAAAAGAATCCTTTAATAGCCAATTCAAAGACTTGTTCATCAGGATTAAGTAAAAACCCAATTTAGCATTTTTATTTGTGGCTCACAAGTTATATAAGTTTCTTCGTACTGTCTCTGTCTAGAGTTAAAGACAGAGAGACAGACAGATAAACGATCATTAATATGCCTTGTCTACTACCTGTTGTCAATTTGTCATAGTGTGGTGGCTTGGGTGTTGCTATGATGCTAGAAGCTATGCCACCAGTATTTCAAATACCAGCAGGTTCACCCAGGGTGTATAGGTTTTAGCAGAGCTTCCAACTGAGGCAGACTAGGAAGAAAGACCTGGCAATCTACTTCTGAAAATTAGCCAATGAAAACCTTATGGATCATAATAGAATATTGTCCAATATAGTGCTGGAAGATGAGAAGATGGTGCAGGACTGAACAGCATTTGATTCTGTGGCGCATGGGGTCACCATGAGTAGGCACCAACTCTACAACAATTAATAACAACAAATATACCTTATAAATACTACCCTAACAATATTTCCCCAGATAGGTAGGTAGATAGAAAGATGGATACAGGATGGAGTGGTTCGTTTTTCTTGAGTGAATTCTCAAGGAAATCCCTGCTTACTGCTGGGCACATAAAGTTAGGGACACAGTGGCTCAGCATTTATCTGATGGTTCAAGGAATAATGCCCCACTCACAATGCACTTGAGTATGTTGAATACATAGCTCCCACCCAACACTGGAGATCAGTTCCCTATTGAGGAACATGAGCCCTCAGCCCCAACCCACTAACTTCAAAGGAAATTACCTCCTTGCCTTTCTAGGACACAATAGTCTCACTTGCCTTTTTTGGCCTCCACATATCTGTGGGAATAATTATTATTCATCTTCTGGGCCTTTCACAGAATTCAGGTTGTAAATAGCACTCATAATTACCCCCATAACGACAGCTGGTAATGAAGAGAAATGTGTCAAGTAATGAAGAGAGGGGCCACCATTATAGTAAAGAAGATAAATGGACAGAAATGCCGTGGCACCTCCACTATTTTCCGATGTAAATGGCACGAGGTAATTGCTTTTTCATCCTCCTTGCCTTCATCTTCACAAACTAGTTCCAAATTCCTTACATTCATCACAAAATAGAAAATTGAACTAGGGTAATAAAATGCACCTGACCCAAGCCATGGTATCTTCAATCACCTCATACGCATGTGAAAGCGGGACAATGAATAAGGAAGACTGAAGAACTGATGCCTTTGAATTGTGGCATTGGTGAAGAATATTGAATAGACCATGGACTACCAGAAGAATAAACAAATCTGTCATGGAAGAAGTACAGCCACAATGCTCCTTAGAAGCCAGGGTGGCAAGACTTTGTCTCACATACTTTGGACATGTTATCAGGAGGGACCAGTCCCTGGAGAAGGACATTGTGCTTGGTAAACTGGTGGGTCAGCAAAAAAGAGGAAGACCCTCAACAAAATGGATTGACGCAGTAGCTGCAACAATGAGCTCAAACATAGGAAGGGTTATGAGGATGGTGCAGGACCAGGCAGTGTTTTGTTCTGTTGTACATAGGGTCACTGTGAGTTGGAACCAACTCAACTGCAGCCAACAACAACAACAATAAAAAGGCAAGGAACTCATCTTTGTGGTGCTAGCCTTAAAAGAAGAAATAAGAACATTTACAGGTTTAATAAAAAGGATAATAGTTTGGGGGATCATTCTGTTTTTGGTTATGTTTGTCATTGCTGACTAAGCCTTCTGTTAACTGTTTATAAAGGGAAACCCAAGCAGGAATAAATCTGAATATGCTCTAACATATATGCATAGCCATTGCTGTCACTGAAATGACACCCACCCACATGCAGTAGAGTAAAACAGTCAGGCCTCCTCACTCTACTTCTGCTGGTAAACCCAGGCCTGAGAGCAGCATAGAAATCAGCCTCATATCTATAATGCTTGGTGTACCAAAATAAGCCCTGTTAGGACAATATTTATAAGGTATGTAGTTTTTCAGGTTCACCCATTTTAACAGCATACTCTGGTTGGGGATACTCTAGATTCAATCTCTAGAAAGGTTCTTAAACTCAGGATTTTACAAAAACATTGGGAGGATTAAGGACCAACCTCACTCTAGGAAAGAACTGTGTGTAATTATTAAAATTCACTTAAGTATCTGTGACTGTTTGAAAGGTATGTCCACAAATTCTGGATTATTCTTTCCTTCCTCTTCCTTCAAGGTAGGCTGGACTTAGTGACTAGCTTCCAGTAAATAGATTAAAGAGAAAGTGATAAGATATCACTTCCAAGATTAAGTTATAAAAAGGCTGAGGCTCCCATCCTTTTTTTTCTTTAGTTCATTTTGTTTTCTAAATCTGATTTATTTTGTTGTTGTTGTTGAGAATATACACAGCAAAACATACACCAATTCAACAGTTTCTACATGTACAATTTAGTGGCATAGATTACATTCTTCAAGTTGTGCAACCATTCTCACCCTCCTTTGTGGGACTGTTCCTCCCTCATTAACATAAACTCACTGTCCCCTGAAGTTCCTATCTAATCTTTCAAGTTGCTATTGTCAGTTTGATTTCATTTGGATAGATCTTCAAAGAGCATAATGTTCAAGGCAGACCTTTTTTACTAACTAAGCTAAACTATTGTTTGGTTTTAAGATGACTTCTGTGGATATTCTTGTTTAAGCTTTAAAGGGCAATAGTTTCAGGGGTTCATCCACCTTCTAGGGCTCCAGAAAGTCTTCAGTCCATTAGTATTTGAAATTATGTTCAGCATTTTTTTCCTTTTGATCAGGATTCTTCTATAGACTCTTTGATCAAAATGTTCAATAATGGTAGTTGGGCACCATCCTGTTCTTCTGGTCTCATGGCAAAGGAGACAGTTGTTCATGGAGGCCATTAGCCATATGTCTTAGGCTAGGTTCTCTAGAGAAGCAAAACCAGTAAAGTGTATAAATATATATATATAGAGAGAGATTATATCAAGGAAACAGCTCATGTGATTGTAGAGGCTAGAATGTCCCAAGTCGGTGGATCAGGGTGGAGGCCTCTCCCAAGTCACACAGTTGCAGAAGCTGGCAAGCCCAAGATTTGCAGGTCAGAGAGCAGGGCTACCGCTCACAGGCTGTGCAGATCAATGAATCCCAGGTTTGGCAGATAAGCTGACAGCTCAAGTCTCAAGAACGGGCGATGAGATGACAGGAAGCAGCCACAAGATCCAGAGAGAGCAAAAAGACAGAACGTCTGCTTATATACAGATATGGGCCACACCCCCAAGGAGACTCCCTTTCATCTGACTGGCTACTCACAGTATATTCAATCATGGGAGTTATTACATTAAAACACGGAGAATCATGGCCCAGCCAAGTTGACACACAATCATAACCATCACAGTCCACCCCTTGTCAACTTGGCACATATACACATCTCCTTAAACCATACATAATCTCTGAATAAAGACAATGAGAAAGTAATACTTGAGTAACATGATACAACTAACACGTGTACAATCGAAAACGCACTAGCCCCATTTACAGCTTATATTTTATAAGTGAAGGAAACAAAAATATTTGATGCACACATACAAAGTAAAAACACTCATAACAATTACAGTCCCTGTTTCTGCAATTGGTCATGTGGCCGTAACTGGTATTTAGAACTACCTTCTTCCACCACCCATTCTGTATTTCCTTTGCACTCAGCAAGCACCTCAGCTGGTCATGGTTCTTTGCCTGGTGGGGTGACCCATACCTTAGTTCCTGAAGGGTCTGTGTCATTAGTAGTCATGTCAGAATTAGGTTGCTGTAGTTTTCCATTGACTTTAATCACAGGGCATGGTAGTACTAAGAAACACCCCAAGGAATCTCCTGCATTCCAGACATACTCTTCTTTACCTCCATTATGTAATATCAATCTGATTTCGTCTTGGTAATCGGGATCAATCACACCACTCAGTATGGTAACTCCTTTCTTTGCCTGTTGAGCCAGAGGCATAAGGAGCCCAAAGTGGCCAGGTGGCATTCTTAACTTCCAGTTCAATGGAATCAGTGATGTGTCTCCAGGTGGGAGCATTCCTCCCTTTGGAACTAAGACCTCTAGGCCTGCAGAGCATAAGGTCAAGAGGACAGGAAGCAAAAATCTTGCAAGTGGGTTACTAAGGGTAATAGTGAGTGGTGCCACTCCCGTTTCCACCCCTTGATTCCTGGACCCATGAATCCTGGCTATGGGAGAAGCAGCACCATATATTGGACACTGGTTTAAAGCATATACAGCCTCCTGGAGAACATTGCCCCAACCCTGCAAGGTATTGCCACCTAGCTGGTGCTGTAATTGTGTCTTTAGAAAGCCATTCCATTGTTATATCAATACAGCTGCTTCGGGATGATGGGGAACATGGTAAGACCAGTGAATTCCATGAACATGGGCCCACTGCCACACTTCATTTGCTGTGAAGTGAGTCCCTTGATCTGAGGCAATGCTGTGTGGAATACCATGACGGTGGATAAGGCATTCTGTAAGTCCACGGATGGTAGTTTTGGCAGAAGCATGGCATGCAGGGAAGGCAAATCCATATCCAGAGTAAGTGTCTATTCCAGTAAGGACAAAATGCTGCCCTTTCCATGATGGAAGTGGTCCAATGTAATCAACTTGCCACCAGGTTGCTGGCTGATCACCTAGAGGGATGATGCCATAACGGGGACTCAGTGTTGGTCTCTGCTGCCAGCAGATTAGGCACTCAGCAGAGGCTGTGGCCATGTCAGCCTTGGTTAGTAGAAGTCCATGCTGCTGGGCCCATGCATAACCTCCAACCCTGCCACCATGGCCACTTTGTTCATGAGCCCATTGAGCAATGGTGGAAATAGTTGGGGAAAGAGGATGACTGGTTTCCACAGAACATGTCATCCTATCCACTTGATTGTTAAAATCATCCTCTGCTGAGGTCACCCTTTGGTGAGCATTCACATGAGACACAAATATCTTCACTTCTTTAGCCCATTCAGAGAGGTCTATCCACACACCTCATCCCCATAAATCCTTTTCTCCAATTTTCCAATCATGTTCCTTCCAAGTCCCTGACCATCCAGCCAAACCATTGGCCACAGCCTATGAATCAGTATATAATCACACATCTGGCCATTTCACCTTTCAAGCAAAGTGAACAACCAGGTGCACTGCTTGAAGTTCTGCCTATTGAGAGGATTTCCCTTCACCACTGTCCTTCAGGGAGGTCCCAGGAAGGGGCTGTAGTGCTGCTGCAGTCCACTTTTGAGTGGCGCCTGCACATCGCTCAGAAACATCTGTAAACCAGGCACGAGTTTTCTCTTCCTCAGCCAACTGATCATAAGGAACTCCCCATGAGGCCATAGGTGCAGACTGGGAGATGGAAGGTAATATGACAGGAGTGGAGACCATGGGCATTTGGGCCACTTCCTCATGCAACTTACTTGTGCCTTCAGGTCCTGCTCAGGCCCGATCTTGAATATACCACTTCCATTTAATGATGGAGTGCTGCTGTGCACATCCAACTTTATGGTTCTGTGGGTCAGACAACACCCAGTTCATGATGGGCAGCTCAGGCCTCATGGTGACTTGGTGTCCTATGGTTAAGCATTCAGTCTCTACTAAGGCCCAGTAACAAGACAAAAGTTGTTTCTCAAAAGGAGAGCAGTTATCTGCAGAGAATGGCAGGGCTTTGCTTCAAAATCCTAAGGGTCTGCACTGTGATTCACCAATAGGGGCCTGCCAAAGACTCCAAACAGCATCTCTGTCTGCCACTGACACTTCAAGCACCACTGGATTAGCTGGATCATATGGTCCAGGTGGCAGAGTGGCTTGCCAAGCATCCTGAACCTGTTGCAGAGCCTTCTCTTGTTCTGGTCCCCACTCAAAACTAGCAGCTTTTCAAGTCACTTGATAAATAGGCCGGAGTAGCACACCCAAATGAGGAATATTTTGCCTCCAAACTCCAAAGAGGCCCACTAGGCATTGTGCCTCCTTTTTAGTCGTGGGAGCAGCAAGATGCAATAACTTATCTTTCACTTTAGAAGGAATGTCTTGACATGCCCCACACCACTGGACCCCTAGAAATTTCACTGAAGTGGAAGGTGCCTGTTTTTTTGTGAGATTACTCTCCCACCCTCTAGCACGCAAATGTTTTACTAATAAGTCCAGAGTCATTGACACTTCTTCCTGATTAGGTCCAATCAGCATAATGTCATCGATGTAATGGACCAGTGTGATGTCCTGTGGAAGGGAAAGACAATCAAGTTCCCTGCGGACTAAATTGTGACATAGGGCTGGAGAGTTAATGTAGCTCTGAGGTAGGCAAGTGAACGTGTATTGTTGGCCTTGCCAGCTGAAGGCAAACTGCTTCTGGTGGTCCTTTGAAACAGGTATGGAGAAAAAGGCATTAGCCAGATCAATAGCTGCATACCAGGTACCAGGAGATTTATTAATTTGCTCAAGCAGTGAAATTACATCTGGAAACAGCAGCTGCAATTGGAGTCACCACCTGGTTAAGTTTCTGATAATCTACTGTCATTCTCCAAGATCCATCTGTTTTTTGCACAGGCCAAATAGGTGAGCTGAATGGGGTTGTGGTGGGAATCACCACCCCTGCATCCTTCAAATCCTTGATGGTGGCAGTAATCTTTGCAATCCCTCCAGGAATGCGGTATTGCTTTTGGTTTACTATTTTCCTAGGTAGGGGAAGTTCTAATGGCTTCCACTTGGCTTTTCCTACCATAATAACCCTAACTGTATTTGTCAGGGATCCAATGTGGAGGTTCTGCCAGTTGCTGAATATATCTGTTCCAATTATGAATTCTGGAACTGGGGAAATCACTACAGGATGGCTTCAGAGACCCACTGGACCTACTGTGAGATGGGCATGAGCAAAGACTCCATTAATAACCTCACCTCTATAGGCCCCCACTCTGACTGGTGGGCCACAGTGACGTTTTGGGTCCCCTGGAGTTAGTGTCAGCTGAGAGCCAGTATCCAGTAATCCCTGAAATGTCTGATTATTTCCTTTTCCCCAATGAACAGTCACTCTCGTAAAAGGCTGTAGGTCCCTTTGGGGAAGGCTGGGAGAAAGATTAACAGTAAAAATTTTTGGCAGTATATCGGAGTCCTTCTTCAAGGGGACCCAGCCTCCCCTTCTTTCAAGGCGTTGTGGGTCTTTAAACTCACTTAGATCTGAGAATTGATTGAAGGGACCGTGACTCTATTCTGGCAATTTGAGTTAGACTGCTGTTCACCTGACCTAGAATTCATCCGTTTGTATAAATCAAGTAAATATTTAGTAGATTTTTCTATCTATTTCACTCCTAGGGACACCATGACTAAGTAGCCAACGCTATATGTCCATACAAGTCAGACTATCCTGATTGCTGCTTTGACTTGTCTGTCCATAACTGTAAACACACCCACCTTGTTTTTGTTGATTGAGTGCAGCCACTTGGCCCCTACTACCACGGGGTCCAATCAGCCCCATTGTAGTTAGATATCTTAATTCAGTTAGGGCAGTTCCCACTGTCAAATCTGACTTACATAAAATAGCGATCACAGCAGTCTTCAAGGATGCTGGAGCTTCGTTCACAAATTTATTCCTCATAGTTGTGGTAAAAGCTGTGCCCTCTGGACACTCCATGCGTGGGTCTGTGGGTCTAACTTGATAAATCCACTCTAGCATGCCAATTTCCCTAAGCCTTTGGATACCTTCTTCTACACTATACCAAGGCAGGTCTGGTACTTCAACTTGATTTAGTGTAGGCCACCTTGTAATCCATGCTTCAGCAACCCAACCAAATAAATTATTAGATCCTTTCCTAACTTTTCCAGATGAAACATTGAAGGAACAGTCTGTGCTCAGTGGACCCATATCAATAAACTCAGACTGATCCATTTTTATGTTCCTTGCACCATTATCCCACACCCTTAATAGCCATTCCCATACATATTCCCCGGGTTTGTGTTTGTAGATATTAGAAAACTCAAGTAGTTCTTTTGGAGTGTAGTGTACCTCCTTCTGGGTCACACTTTCTACTTCATCTTTTGGGGCTCGCTGGGACATAAGCCTAGTTATAGGTCTAGAAGCCAGAATCGGTAGTGTGGAATTGTTTTGAGAACATTCATCATTATCTCGTAAAGCGTCTGCCTCAGGCGATGCTCCAGGCAATGACTCGGGCAAATGCTCTTTAGAGGCAGCTGGGCTAGGGCTAATCTCCTCAGATGGGAGTAGAGGGGCTAATGGTTTTCTGGGAAGGGTGGTTTAGCAGACAAACATGAAGTAATCTCTTCAGATGGGACTGGTTCTGCTGGCAGGAGTGATTCAACGGAATTTACACGCTCAGTGTCCCCAGCTCCCTGATTTTCTGCCCATATATCCCCACCCCAAGACTCAGAATCCCATCTTTCCCCAGTCCCTTTTCCCAGTGCCCTTACTTTTACTTCAAACACCTATCAAGGTTTGCAGTTGAGCTGGCATTGTAATTCACCCACTCTTACAATAAGACTCTGGGTTTGGTTTTCAGCAATTTCGGCTCTGTTACTACAAGAAGTAAGGCTTTCTTTCAAAGCACAAATGGAAGCCTTGGGTCATGTATGCGGCACTTGAGCCTTGACTCTGAAGCCCTGAGCACATCTGTTTCCTTCGTCAGTTTGTCTAGCCAAAGTAGGACAAACCAACCAGTTTCCTTATACTTCTCATTCTGACAAAGCTGTAGAAAGATATCACACATGTGTTCACCCTGAGCCTCACCTTTCACCAGTACCTGATCTACCGGTGGTGATATTTTGCGTATTTGTATTACCACCTCGCTCCATGGACTAGCAGTTATCCCTTTACTGCTGGAAGCAGAGTCATCAACGTCTTTATGACCAACCAGATTTGAGAACCAATTTAGAAAACTCATCCTTACAATTTTGTTTCTCTAGAATCACTCCCGGTACCAAATGTCTTAGACTGGGTTCTGTAGAGAAGCAAAACCAGTAAAGTGTATAAATATATATAGAGAGGGAGAGATTATATCAAGGAAACAGCTCACGTGATTGTAGAGGCTAGAACATCCCAAGTCCTTGGATCAGGGTGGAGGCCTCTCCCAAGTCACACAGGTGCAGAAGCTGGCAAGCCCAAGATCGGCAGGTCGGAGAGCAGGGCTCCTGCTCACAGGCTGTGCAGTTTGATGAATCCCAGGTTTAGCAGATAAGCTGATAGCTCAAGTCCCAAGAACGGGCGATGAGATGACAGGGAGCAGCCACAAGATACAGAGAGAGCAAAAAGACAGAACGTCTGCTTATATACAGATACGGGCCACACCCCCAAGAAGACTCCCTTTCATCTGATTGGCTACTCACAGTATATTCAGTCAAGGGAGTGATTACATTAAAACACGGAGAATCATGGCCCAGCCAAGTTGACACAGTCTTAACCATCACACCATACATTCCATATCCTCCTCCTATTCCTGACTCTCCTTCTTCCTCTGTTATTCCAGTTGAATAAAGACCAATTGTTATGCTTTGGATACCTCCTTACAAGCTTTTAAGACTCCAGGCGCTACACAACAACCTGGGAAGTAGAACAGAAGCCAATTAACTGGGATGTCCCATGAAAACATGACCCTGAAACTCCAAATCAAGGAACGAAATCCCATAAAGTGTTTGGTGTACATAAGTAGCTTTAGCAGCTATTCTTTTTTTGTTTTTTTTTGTCATTGTTGTAAATATTATCTATCACACAACTTCTACCAATACAACTTTTTACAGGTGTACAAATTATTGACAGCAATTACAACAAGTGGCTGTGCAACCCTATTCTTAATCAATACGATTTTTCTATCACTGTTAAGCCCCCTTTTCCCCCTCCCTCCCACCCTTGGTAACTACTAATAAACTTTGTTCTCTGTACGTTTGCCTTTTCTTGTCTTTTTATGTAAGTGAGGTCATACAGTATTTGCCCTTTTGTGATTGGCTTATTTCGCTCAACATAATGTCTTCAAACTCCATCCATACTGTAGCATGTACCACGATTTCATCTCTCCTACTGGCTGAGTAGTATTCCATTGTATGTATGTATCACATTTTGTTTATCCATTTATCTGTTGATGGGCATTTAGGCTGTTTCCACCTTTTGGCTATTGTGAATAGTGCTGTAATGAACATTGGTGTCCACGTCTATTTTTGAATCTCTGATTTCAAGTCTTTTGGGTATATACCATATTTTTATGTAAATAACACATGTCTTCTACGTTTGTTTGTCAACCACACCCTCCCTTTGCAAGGTATTTTCATAAGTGCCACTATGCCAATTTTTTTTTACACATTGCTTTAAAAAAAAATAGCATAACATGCTTAAGAAAATATCTCTTGTGGGGAAGGTGCAGTTGACAAACAAACATAGGTATACATTATTTTGTAAAAATCCAGTACCTAGGAGTGGAATTGCTGGATCATACGGTAGTTCCATTTTGAGTTTTTTTAGGAGCCGCCATACTGTTTTTCACAACAGCTGTACCGGCAATGAGTAAGGGTTCCAATTTCTCCACATTTTAGTCAACATTTGTTATTTTCTGGTTTTTTTTTTTCCTTATCTTAGCCATCCCAGTGGGACTTAAATGGTATCTTATTGTTGTTTTGATCTGCATCTCCTTGATGGCTAATGATGCTGAATATCTTTTCATGTGTTTGGTGACCATTTGAATGTCGTCTTTGTTGAAATATTTATGCAAGTCATTTGTCCATTTTATAATTGGGTTATTTGTCTTTTTGTTGTTCTGAGGTTTCTTTCTTGAAATTGCTGTCTCTCTTTTCTGTCTGTTGGACCATTTACTCTGGGAAAAGACACTAAGGCCGCTCTGTGAAGAGGCCTATGTGGCAAGAACTAAGACTTCCAGAAAACCCCAGTGAGGAACTAAGGATTCCATTTAACAGCCATGTGAGTGAGCCTTCCTGGAAGTAGATCTTCCAGGCCTAGTGAAGTCTTCAGATGATGTAGCTCCAGCTGACATCTTGACTGCAACCTCATGAGAGACCCTGAGCTAGAACCACACAGTGGGATTCCTGACCCTAAGAAAATGTGAGATAATAAGTGTTGTTTTAAATCACTAATTTTGGGATAATTTGATCCACAGCAATAGATACGGACATACAGTATGACTATATATACATGAATTCACAATGATATTGACTATGCATCTACAAAGAACTTCTATTACTTTTTCCAAGGTACTTGATTAAAACCTTAACTACTGAGGTTAAGAAAATGTCTATGTCTTAATTCTATTTGTACCCTTTTAAGAACTAATGCATTCATTTGGTTCTCTAAAATATGGTCATCCACTCTCAGATCTCTTATGGATCCCTTTCCCACATTGGCCTATGTGGAGTGAATACTCGTATACTAACTTCAGAACACTCTCAGTTCCTCTGTCTGCAGTAACTCTAAACTTACATTTCAGGTGCAGAATCTGTATTTCAATTGCATGTGTAGGGCTCCAGATACTACTTGGTTATTGCAAAGACATACATACACTAAACGGGAGCTTTGCAAACTAACTCCCCTGCCTGTATTATTTTTTCTCACTCTTCCTGAACTCTATCATTTTTACGGCGTTGGTGAAAGCAGTTTGTTTATAGCTTTAGAGCTTGTAATTACTCCAAAAAAATACTTCAGTAACTATGTCTGGAAAAAGTCTTCACCACCATTCATGTCTGATATAGACTGGGTGGGGGCCTGTCTATCAGCACCATGTAGGAGGTGAGGCCTGAAGACATGGCTGACCCAGGAAGAGTGTTACCTTTCTGACCTTTTGAGAAATCATTCAGGTCTGGAGAACAGATCCAAGCAATAGCAAAACAAATGAGTTGAGGCAACAAGTCATGAGGCTGATGGGAGGAGGTTAACGAAAATGGAGTAAGAAACAACATGCTAAACTCTGTAGTCAGGCATCTAAATCCACTAATATATTCAGACAGAATATACTGCAGGGGAATACTTCGACTGAATTTGGGTCAGATTCTTAAAGGTGTCAAATTAGGCTAGACATCAGAAGGGTCTGATATCACAAGACCTCCCGTGTTGCATTATTAAATATTCCATTCTTTCTCTCTCCCTCAAAAACATACATGGACTTCAGGCATTATGTGTTGGCATCATACATTCCTTTATGTATATGCAAACTATCATGAGGTAGGAAGCAGAAGATAAGGGCATTAATCCCTCCTATCTTCTAATTTCACAAGTTGACTTGATAACCTTCATTATGGAGTTAGCTTCTCTGGGCCTTCATTGTGTCATTTGTAAAATGGAGTCATTCCATCAAAATATATGGATCAGATCTAATGGTCCAATGAAATTCCATCCAACCCTAAAGTCTGTAATTCTATGAATTGAGTTATAATATCCGTAGGCTTGTCCTAGGGCATTCCTGAGCCCCAGAATGGCTACCTCTCTGGGCATATCAGACAGTTTTTCCATCTTTAAACTATATGTTCTCCAACCGAGAGCAGAGGCAGAGTTTGTGTCTTGAAAACTCAAGAAATACAAATGGATTTAAGAGTAAGCAGCTAGTAGGATTGTGTCTATAGTGTCACCTATAGTCAGTGCTTTATTTCTAGGGAAGCTCTTATGTTAGCAGGGAGGTGACACTCCAAGCGATGAAAACCTAGCTGAATGTCCTTTCAGTCAGGAGAGCAAACCTGAAAACTCTACCAGGGCATTCACATGAAGCTTGGCAGAGTGTGACTTAGGACTTAACTACATTCACGCTGACGTAACAAAGAGGCAGAAATGAGAAAGCAGTCTTGGGGAAGGGAAAGAAAGTAAGGGGGGTTCCGTCAACCAAAATGACTGCCCATCCCATTACTATTACTATAGCCAGAGTCAAAATGTTAGCGTACTGAATTGGCCTGGTATGAACCCAAAGCTGTTTGGAGTAGACAGGTCAAAAAATAATAGAAGATTTTGGAGTTAAACTGCTTGGGATCAAATGGCTACAAATATAGACTCTTACTAGCTGTGTATCCTTAGGCAAGTTATTTAAATATTCTAAGCTTTAGTTTCATATTCATATGAATTAAATTATTTTCCTCCCAAAAGTTATATTGAAGCAGTAACCCTTGTACCTGTCAATATGACCTTGTTTGGAAATAAGGGTTTTCTTTTGTTACGTTAATAAGGTCATACCAGATTAGCATGGTTTCTAACCTAATCCCTTCTGAGTGGTGTCCTATAAAAAGGGGAAACAGACAAGGAGAGATTACACACACAGGGAGAAGAAATGTCAAGGATTGCTGTCAGCTACCATAAACTGGAAGAGACAAAGGACTTCCCCCTAGAGCTGACAACCTGAATTCAGACTCTAGCCCCCAGCATTGTGAGAAAATAAATTTCTGTTCTTTAAAGCCACACATTTGTGGTATTTTTGCTACAGCAGTACTAGGTAACTAAGATACACATCTACAACAAAATAATGGTACTCATCTTAAAAGGTTGTTGTGAAAATTAAATGGAATTATATATGAAAGACTACTACATAGCCTCAATAAACATTCGCTATTATTGCTGTTATTATTTCCCGTTACAAGAAGTTGGGTTGTGGGGGGTGTTCCACAGCAGGCAGGTCTGGAATATATATCTGGACAATGGAATAAGAAGAAAGGATTTCCGGTAGTTAACAATTTCAGCTTCACTCTTTTGGTTCTGGTCACAAACAAGGTTAGCTGGGGCCCAGAACATGTTCTGGGGAAGTGAAACAGCAAGTAAATTTTTTTTGTTTTTTTGGAGTTTTTCCATTTCTCATGGAGTGGAAGAATCGCTGTATGTGAGTTCTCAACCAGTCCATGAGACTCTGCTGGTGGATCTTGAAGCCTGACCTGATAGTTTTCACGTCAGTGGTCTGGTGGTTGACAGCTTCCCCAGGGAGAAATGAAACATCTGCTGGAAATTCCCCACCCCCATCTCTTGACCTTAAAGCTTTAGAGGAAATGAAAAGCAACGTCTCTTGATAAAAATATTGGGAATCCCTGCTGCAACGTACTGCTGTTTATTTAAGGCTTCCATGGAAATGAAAGATGTTCTCAAGCAAAGATAGGTCAAATCTATGAAGTGAGCCTATTTCTTTAGGCATTTCCCTCAAGAAAATTGGAGAATAGCAGAAAAGAACTTCTCTGACAAAATAAGAGTTTCTTTTGGTATGCTTGATTTTGTTTGTTTCATATTTATTTACTGAACTTTGGAGTTGGGAAGGAAAATAATTTAATTAGCATATGAAAATAGCTCATTATTAGAAGAAAAGAGGCTGGATTGCAAAGATGAAGCACACTGTAATCTATATATAATGTAAACTTGTGATCCTTTCCTCAGCCTTTCTCGTACTCCCTTCCCTCAGGAATTCTGTTTCTATGCTCTCAGCTTCCAGAGAATCATCAGGAAGCTGAGTTCCAGTAGCACTAGCCTAAAAGACATTTCATTCTTCTCTTCATTCCATCCACCCCAAAATGGAATCTCTTATCAGAATTAGTTTCATCGTTGGGGTTGCGGGGAGGGAGTTGAGCAAACCTTTCTCCAAACGATAATCACATTTTTATATTAATATGACACCTGCCATCTGCTCTTGTCCTGGAAGCTTGAGAATTCATTAGATAATATCCGAAAAGTCCTTAGGAGCACCTCACAAAATACAACAAAAGACAGTGCAGTGACTTCCTAAATTCAGGATTTCTGGCTTATCTTTGGTGTTCCCTGGAGACTGGAAATGATTGGTCATATATAGAGAGAGAAATATTCAACCATTTTTATCTCAACTGACCTTTTATAGAGACAAGAAGTGATTTTATTTGGGTTCTCCATTTTGGTATGAGATAATAACAGCTGTGCAGGGATTTTGCCCAATACTTTGTACGGTTTACATTCAACTGCTTTTGTCAGATTGGCACTATATATTAAATCAATAGGGCACTCTTACAGAGAAACTAGACTTCTACAACCTCAGGAAGATCTTGAAACAAGGAACCTTTCCTGAACCACTCAAGTCCCCATGACTGTAAAAGTCTGATATGTTTGAAAGATTCATTCCAGCCCAGGGGACATCATCATGGAATGATCTGGAATCAGAACATCTGGATTTGAAGCTTTTCCCTACCACATACTTACAAATTATGTGATTCTTAGAGATGGTAGAGCAAAGGGGTTAAGAGTATAGGCTTTGGAAACACCATTTTCTTACTGGATGATCCTTCAAACCTCCAGGCCTCAGTTTTATCATCTGTGAAATGGTGATAATAATGGAGTCCAATCTCCACAAGGTTGCAGTGAGGTTAAAATAAATTAATGCATGTAACATGCTTCAAACAATGCCTGGCACATAATCACTCTTTAATAAATGGTAGCTATAGTGATTGCTATTACTCTTTCCAAATTTTCTATATTTCAGCAAAGCCAGGCAAAATCAAAACAGAAAAGGGAGCCAGCCAAGGAGAACTCTGGGCAATATGCTGAATTTGGCAAAACTGGGAATCAGGCCAAACTTACCCTTTGGCACCCTCTCTCCATTTGCTCTCTCCACTTAGTACCTAGGTTCCTCCTGTAACCCTACACCCAAGCTCAATGTTTTTCCCCTGCTCCCCTCCATACCCACTCTTCATCAATCAACCTTTGCCCACACTAGCTCCTTTCTATCAAGGCTTTGCTCAAAACCAGGTGACACAAAAAAAATTACATCTGTCTTAAGGTGTTAATGAATACCGGCAGATTAATGTTATGCTTTTAAGATATCGCATTTTCATTTTACAAAATGAAGATTGCCCTATTACCTGGAGGAATGGCCCAAACTGAGAACTTCAGGCAACGTGGGGGTGGGTAGGGACAATATTTGGGGGCAGGTAGAGTATTTGGTTTCCCTTGAATCACGGATAAGCTGCTATTTGGACAACTTGTAGAGCTCATCCTCAAGTTAACTGTTTAATATAAAGGATCCTAGGTAGACCTTGGGGCTAAAGCGGAACACACAGTGCTTAAACACACATTATTAGGTTGACATGTGTGGCATCAAGGCCCCAGCATTACTCTTTCCACAGCTCCCAGGGCCGCTGTCAACAAGTCATGATACACTGAAAATCTTTCAGTCACATCTGATTCGCCTGAAGGTGTAGATACACTTGCTGAAGATGTTCCAAACAGAGAAAAGCCAGGACTGAGAGCTAGCAAATGGAAAAAAAAAAAAAAAAAGTCTAAAGGCCCAGCAGTGACCTTCATCACTAATCAGTATAACTGTAGGATAGGCAGCATTCTGAATTAGAAAAAGGGGCCAAGAGAAGGGAGATTTGAACTCTAAACACATCTCTGCCACTTACTGGCTCTGTGCCTTTAAGCAAGCCCTATTTGTAAATCTAGAGGATAGATGCCGGGGAGCGCTATCCCTTCATCCTCCTCTCTCCCAGTCAGAGGTCCACTTGGGTCCTGGGGAACCCCTGAAGCTCCACAGGGCAATTTAAATAGCACTCCAGGTAATGGAAAGTAACAGAATTTCCCGATCAGAGGAAACCATGAGGAAATTAAATTGCTGAACAGGTTAATCCGGGGTAGGGGAAAGTTACATGGAATTAGGTAGAGAGTAGAGAGAGCAGCAGCTTTTATAGCATAAATTTAGTCAATTAAGGTAGGGTAGACAAAAGACTCTCAGCACTGGCTGCACCCTTAAAAAATACAGATACCCAGGCTCTATTCCAGAGCATTACATGGAACTTTCTGGGTCTGGGCCCTAAGCTTCAGTACATTTTTAAAGCTCCCCAGGTGATTCTAATGTTCAGCCAGTGGTGAAAACCATTGGTGGTAGATTATGTTGGTTTTATTGAAAACTAAAAGGAAGAGATCTATGTAAGGGGTTCTGAAGATGACCTAAGAGAATTGTCAACTGATTAGATAGGAAAGATAAAGGTCAGGAAAACTCCAAGATGACTTAGATCTCAAGAGAGGGTGTCTAAGAGAATGAAAAAGTCATAACAGACTCTTGGAAATGGCAGACGTGGTGTTGGTTTTGGAGGAAAGATGATGAGTTTGAATTGCAGTGGGTAGCAGGGTATCTGAGTGGTTTCACCTGTTCCAGTATGTAAAGCAATGAACAGCGCTGTAGCTACTCTGATCAGAAAATTTAACCTTGAATTAACTACTTATTAGCTTTTATAAAAAGACCAGCTGAAACAAAATGGTAGTATAAGAAAGATGGACAAAGAAGGTGTCATATATTTCTTTAATGTATTTTGTTTGTTTAACTTCTTTTCAAGGTTATAAATTCTTTGTATGTTTATGAAAGCTATGAACCTAATTCCTAGAAAAATGCCATTAGCACCATACACATAAAGTATTGTATGGAGCCCAGGTTAACAATTCCTTCTCTAGATAATTTCTAGTCTTCTCTCGTTTTAAGAACTCTGTATATCTGGGCTTCATCAACTTAGCCACCCAGGGAAACACCTTCAACAAGTTGTTTTAACAATATATTATATTCTTGAGTTTTATCGAAAGATCAAATTGTTAAAGCCATATAAACCATATTGTTTTATTCAGTATCTCTTATAAGGGATATAATCCACATAGGACTTAATACTAGGAAAATGTTTGCCTCTCTTGAAAAACTGATATATTTCCTTTTATCAGATTTATTGATTTGGTCATGCATCTATTTAATAAATATTTACTTAGAACCTACTCTATTTCAGGCATTTATCTAGGAACTGGGGTTACATCAGTGAACAAAACCCCTACATTTATGGTTCTTCAGTCAGACCAGTAAGAATAATAGATCTTATTTTGTTTTCATTTTTACTTTGGCTTCCAGAAAACTCAATAGTAAATTTTACGTTAAATTAAAATAAATGGGTGCTTTTTATGCCAACACCGCAGCTACTCTTTCAAAGTAGTTAAGTTATATATTCTAACTAAATAAATGGGTATGTGTTGACATATGGATCTGGATAAGACAGCCATAGATAATAATAATACTACCTGCTGTTTGTAAAACGTTGCAATGTATGATATGTCTTCACATATGTTATTTCATCTGATTCTCGCAACCAGCAAGGTATGTATTAGCTGGTCTTCTTGTCCTCATTTTGTAGATTAACTATTGAGACTCCTCCCAAGTTAAGAGACTTACTTTGGATGACCAACCCCAAACTGAAGACTAGAACTGAGATTTTCTGCCTCCAAAATCCAAAAACTCTTCTTACTTTACTATGGATGACAAAGTGTTTTACTTTGTATACCAACCATGGTAGAGTGATGGTGGGCACACAGAGTCCCGTGTTATGCAATATGGTGGGGTATGTGGGATGGAGTGCTAGGATTGATTAGTGATATCTGCCACAGGCATGAGGGGCAGTTTACAGGGCTTATATTTGCTGCCCTAGGACCCAAACCGTGTGATTCATCAGAGATTAGAAATCATCAGAAATGTGCATATGCTGTCATGGAAAGTAAGGGGGAAGCCACATGAGAGAAAGAAGACGTGTTCAGCAGAATGAAACGCTAAAGAGAGGGCAGCAATGATGAAGAACAAGAGAAGGACTTATCCTTTCAAGGGTACAGTGTCAGTAGACTGGAATGCCTCCAAGATTATTTGGGATTAAGATGGGGATGGAAAATGAAGAAATTAGACCAGCTAGAAGTGAAAGGAGCCCTGGTAGCACAGTGGTTAAGAGCCATGACTGTTAACCAAAAGGTCAGCAGTTTGAATCCACTAGCCACTTCTTGGAAACCTGATGGGGCAGTTCTACTTTGTCCTATACGGTCGCTATGAGTCAGAATTGAGTCAATGGCAATAGGTTTAGAAGTGAAAATAAGAGGAGACACAAGAAGGGTACTAACCAGTTGCTGCTGAGTCGAGTCTGACTTATGGTGATGTCATGTGTCTCAATGTAGAACTCTGCTCCATAGGGTTTTCAATCCCTGAGTTTTTGGAAGTAGATCACCAGGCCTTTCTTTAGAGGTGCCTCTGGGTGAACTTGAACCTCCAACCTTAGCAGCCGAGTGTGTTAACCATTTGTACCACCCACAAACTCCCAAAGGGATTAAAGGGAGTATCAAGCCAAGCAAAGTTGTTATGTTGGTGTTATTATTACTATTATTATTGTTGTGATTATTTTACAACAGAAAACTACAGACAGAAAAGAAATAAGTAGGGAAGGAAAGATAGTTAGGAAAGAGAAATGTTATACAGATCGTCTCTCTCCAGCAGTGAGGTCACTGCCAAGTCCCGGGTGGAAGTGTATCCTTCCTAAATGCTTTGGAACATTTCATGTCTTCTGCCTGTTCTTTATTCTTCAGTTAAAATGTTGATATAATATGCACACCTGTCCTTAGCTTTGCAGTTAAAACACCCTGGCAACCACAGGAAAACATGCCTGCTCATGATAACTATTTGAATTTTTAATAATGCCTGGCATTTTCTACCAATAGGATTTCAGTGTCTGGAACTCTTGATTTGGAAAATGAAACAGCTCTTCTTGTTAGTTCTAATGGAAAAAGGCAGCTTGATTTCCAATGCTCTGTTTTAATTTGGGTTTTACTAGCCAGTGATTTTATTGAAAATGAAATCCATATTCCTGTTCAGCTTTAGCATCTAAACTCTGAAATGGGAAAATCACAGTTTCAGTAACAGAATTGAGAATGAGGTCCTGGCATCTTTCTTAAAAGTAATTTGGATAAGACTTCTCAGTA
This sequence comes from Dugong dugon, assembly GCA_030035585.1. Classification (NCBI taxonomy): domain Eukaryota; kingdom Metazoa; phylum Chordata; class Mammalia; order Sirenia; family Dugongidae; genus Dugong; species Dugong dugon. The sequence goes on from CM057465.1 coordinate 53,929,324, forward strand.
AATGCTTACAAATTACTCATACTATATGTCTAAATACACACAAACAGGTTTAGAAAACCTGGCTGAATTCAATGAAATAATTAGTTATGCATAAAATAACTGGGCTTCTTTACCAGATTCTTATCAACATGTTTGCTCCAAGGCAGTGAAGAAAGAGGTTGGTTAATGTCTTGACCAAAAAGGAATTCAGAACCTGACTACATGTACCTGAGCTCTCTCTTTTTATTTATTTATTTTTGATATAGTTGTTGAAAACATACACAGTAAAACATACACCAATTCAACCATTTCTACAAGTACAATTCAGTGAAATTGGTTACATTCTTCAAGTTGTGCCACCATTCTCACGCTCCTTTTCTGAGTTGTTCCTCTCCCATTAACATAAACTCACTGCCCCCTAAACTTCCTATCTAAGCATTTGAGTTATTGTTGTCATTTTGATCCCATATAGATAGTTATTTAAAAGAACACATGCTCAAGGTAGGCATTCTGTTTTAAATAAGGTCCACTATTATTTGGTTTAAAGAAGACCTCAGGGGATATTTTTGGTTTAAGGTTTCAAGATTATCTCAGGGCAATAGTTTTGGAAGTTCACCCCGTCTCAGTGGCTCCAGATAGTTTGGATTCCATAAAAATTTGAAATTCTGTTCCACATTTTTTCCCCTTTTGACCAAGATTCTTCTATAGAAGTGTCTGAGCTCTCTTTATCTTCACAAAGAAGTTTTGCAACTAGAGATCAGGAAAATGATTTCAGAATACTTCTAGGAGAAGCATCTCCATTGGACCATGGGAGAAGGAGGAAGAGAAAGAACAGTTGTGTTCTGGAATCCCAGTCAGATTTGACAACTTTTGGCAGTCAGTCAATCCTTCAGGTCACCCAGGTCAGAGTTGAGATAAATATCGAAACACCACGAAGGATATTTTGAATCTATCTACTTTATTCAAAAACCCTGAGAAGTAGTCCCCTTTGGGCTTGTCGCAAAGAAAATGATGGTTGCAAGATGGGAGGTGGCATTGACTCATAATTCACCTAAGACAACTATTGTCATGTTGACAGAATAGAACTTTGTAAAAATATTCCATAGGGGAATTTCATGTTCTCTTATTCTTCAAGGCCTGCCCCAAATATAACCCACACCAGGGCACAAATCTATGAATAGCTAGTGTCTGTATTTGAACCCTGATTTGTCTGGCAACAATCCAATGCTCACCCTGTCAGAAGGAGTAATGTTAGTTCCTGAGACAAAACTTGAACCAGAGGATTGAGGTTGATTAAGTCAGTCTGATCCTGACCTCAAAAGTTGTTTAGCCTCTAACAGGAAGTTAGTCAACAGATGATCCTACATCATTCCTTATGGTACAGATTTCAGTGGAGCTTCTAGACTAACATGGACTATGAAGAAAGGCAGGGCAATCTACTGATAAAAATCATTCAATGAAAACCCTATGATCCCAAAGGTCTGATACACAACCAATCACGGGGATGGTGCAGGACCAGTCCACATTTCATTTGGTTGTGTACGGTGTTGTCATGAGTTGGGGGCCCACTGGATGACAACTAGTAACAACAACAAAAACAGTAATTGATCATCTGGAGTCTAGATTTGGCCTCTATCCCTGGGAGCCTCTGGGAAACCCATACTAGCTGGGTTCTTCCTAAGCAGGCAATGTAGAAATGAAGTAAAAGTAGAGGCCTCAGAATACAACAGAAGTGAGTTTAAGTCCCAGCCACACCACGGACTGGTTAAGCTGACTTGGAAAACCCATTTAACATTTCTGAACCTGGTTTTCTTTGCTTGTAAAATGGAGGTAATAATATTTAATTCATTGAACACAATGAAAATGCAAGGCTTGGACAAGGTATTCAATACACTTTAGTTCCCCTTTCCCTGTGCTCCACTCCCTCTCCCTGCCATTCCTTGTAGAGTCACACCCAAAATCTGTCATGCCTTTTTCCTTTTCAAACAATGAGAATTATGTTTGTCTTGTACAAATTCAGGGCAGAAACTACCCTTACTCCATAGGAGGCTCAAAAATCACAGTAACTGGAAGATGAATAGTTTTAGATATTTCATTTGTTCTCATTCTATTTTACTTTCTTCCTCCTTTTACAACCGAGGCACTGTGTGCCTTTGGCATTTGCAATATTACTTTGTACATGTGCAGGTGTAGGTGGATTGATTCAGGAGGAGAAATGATAGCACAAAAGATAAGATTTTTCCAAATGCAGAATTCATTTCAGAAAAGGGGAGTAATTTTCACGATTAGCAAACATTTGAATGCTTACTAATTGCTAGGCACTGTTCTACATATTGAAGCCCTGGTGGTGCAGCAGTTTGAATCCATTGGCCGCTCCTTGGAAACCCTCTGGAGCAGTTCTACTCTTTCCTATAGGGTCTCTATGAGTCGGAATTGACTTGACGGCAATGGGTTTTGGTTTGGTTCTATGTATCACGCATTCCATCCTTACAACAATACTATGAAGTAAGTACTTGTATTAGTAGATAAACTCAGGTACAGAGAGGTTAAGTAATTCTTCCAAAGTCAAACAGGTAATAAGTGGCAATACTAAGATCTGAACAAAAGCAAATATAGTTTCATAATACATGCTATCTCACATTTCTTCATCAACTTATTTATCCTCTTTTTCCAGGAACTCACTCTAGAAAGGGGACAGTGGTGGTTTACTAGTAGAATTTTCACTTTCCATGCAGGAGGCTGGGTTTGATTTCTAGCCAATGTACCTCATGTGCAGCTACCACCCATATGTCAGTGGAGGCCTGCGTGTTGTTATGATGCTGAATAGATTTTAGTGAAGCTTCCAGACTAAGACAGATTGTGAAGAAAGGCCTGGCAATCTACTTCTGAAAATCAGTCAGTGAAAACCTTATAGATCACAACAGCCTGATCGACAACTGATCATAGGGTTGGTGCAGGACCAGGTAGTGTTTTGTTCCATTGTGCATAAGGTCGCCATGAGTCAGGGATAAATTGATGGCAGCTAACAACAACATTCTAGAAAACGGGGGGAAGCTAGATGGGGGGAAAGCACAGATTAGAAGAAAAGCAATACGAAGGACATTAGAAAGAGATGTTGAGCTTATGTAATTGAAATCTGACACCATTTTTAAGTATTCATAATAGAAGCACTAATGTCTTATATATGGGCAGGTAACTCAGACTGATCAGCCTTGTTTTTTTAAGTAATGGTGTCAGAAAGCCAACAGAGGCTCCCAAGAAAGTGTTTGGGGTTTGCTTGTATTTCCCAGTGCTAATATTCCTTGACCAAGAACAATCTCAAGGTTTCCAAGGGGGCCAGAATATCAAGCCCACTTTCTTTGAAGAAGAAAATATCTCCATTTCAAGGACAGGAAGTGGACTTTTTTTTTTGGCCTAGTATATGATAATAGTGGAAATACCTACATTTCTTCTTTCTGAGCCAGATTTCTAATTTTCTTTTTTTTTTTTTTTTGCCTCAAAGAGACCATCGATACTATTTATTTCCTCTCCCTTCTATGATAATAAGGAACGAGAAGTCAAATCTTTCCCTAAGATCTCCCACCTACGTAGAAGCTGACCTAGGGTTGAAATCCAGTTCTCCTGACTCCTAATCCAGTTCTCCTGCCTCTCAACCACATGTGTTTCTTTCTCTTACACACAGGCTCTTTTTGGCCACCAGCAAACACACTGACCTTTTGAAATATGGAAAGAAAAGCTCTTTGAAATAAAACTGGCACAAGCAGCAGTCAGACAGCCGTCATCTGAAGGCTGAAACAAAGAAGGGCATAGTTTTCAAGCTGTCTTCGTAATTACACAAAGCAGTTATCATTCAGGCCCCAGTCTGAGCATTACCCCCCAAACAAACAGCCTAGGTTTGAGAAAGTACATAGGCCACTTTGTTGCTCTAGTACACTCAGTGGTGGGAAGTCCCCAGCTATAAATCACATGTGGCAGGGGTGTTCTCCAGAGCTGCCAGCTCTTTCCTTTCTTCCTTCCCCATTAAACCCCTCTGCTCTTCTTGGCAAAGGCCTCCAGGTGAGGTAAGTGCCAATTAACAACAAAGACCTTGATGTATTTCAAGTTTACGGCTTAGAGCTGGATTCTCATGAAATATAGTCTTCTTCCCTGGTTCAGAAGGCTCAATGTACAGATAGCCAGGACTCTAAGAGTGGTTGAAATTCGGTTCATTTTTGCTACTGCTATAAAAGGTGATTTCCCTTTTTGGACTTTGCACAGCTAGGAAGTCAGGCCAACAAACCCACCAAAGGGAAAAATCAGTTCTGAAGACTAAAGCTGCAAGGACAACTGGGGCGGAAGGCTCAGCAAACTGGGCTTTTGGCAAATGGTCTTAAATTCCTCGTGGATTCTTTGGAAATAAATATAGCCAGACCTCAGAATAAATAGGAGAGTTGAGAATAGATAATCGGAAGAATCTCTAACGCCTTTTTAGATTTAAGTTATTTTTTTTTTTCTGTCTTAGGAAGGGTTTTCTGTCATTTTACAATCATTTGAATGTTGTCACATTAGTCTATGAAAAACATTTTTATGATTTGGTTTTACGACACAAAGATCTGAGATTTGGCCAAAAAATGATCTGATTTGAGATCTCAGAGTCTTTAAATACCAGGAGGTTTGGTAATAAGAACATAAATAGGTTAAAACATATTTTCAAAATAATTGCTCTAACCATTGATTGTATTCAGTTGTTTAATATTTTCAGTTGTTGTTAGGTGCTGTCACATCGGTTCTAACTCATAGTGACCACTTGTAGAACAGAACAAAATATTGCCCTGTCCTGCATCATCCTCACAATCCTTGCTGTGTTTGAACCCATTGTTGCAGCCTCTGTATCAATCCATCTCGTTGAGGGTCTTCCTCTTTTTCACTGACCCTCTACTTTACCAAGCATGATGTCCTTCTCCAGGGACTGGTCCCTCCTGATAACATGTTCAAAGTACATGAGACAAAATCTCACCGTCCTTGCTTCTAAGGCGCGTTCTGCCTGTACTTCTTCCAATACAGATTTGTTTGTTCTTCTGGCAGTCCATGGTATATTTAATATTCTTTGCCAACACCATAACTCAAAGGTATCAATTCTTCTTTGGTCTTCCTTATTTATTGTCCAGCTTTCACATGCATATAAAGCAATTGAAAATACCATGGCTTGGGTCAGGCACACCTTAGTCCTCAAAGTGACATCTTTGCTTTTTAACAATTCAAAGAGGTCCTTAGCAGCAGATTTGCCCAGTGCAGTACTTTGTTTGATTTCTAATATTTTCAGAGGCTACTGAAAATAGCCTGAATTTAGCAGAGGGAATGACAGATGCATATTAAAATACATGCAAATAAATACAAGCCACATTTTAATATATTGTTTTGCATTCATAATTTCAGTCTTGTGATTTGCATTTTCATTTGCTTGGGGAAAAAGACTTTCTTCTTTTCGTACTTGGGAAACAAGGCAAGACTTGTTTTGCAGCATCCTAACTGTATTTCTGAAAAAGCAGCAAACTTTATGGTTCAGGAACTGCTCTCCACACCTGCCTAAGGACTCCTAATAGGGACTGCATTAACAATGCTTTGAAAAGGCGAAAATAAACCATCAGCCAGTTGCTTTGTCGCATAATGACAAGAAATCACGTATTTTGCTGTTGTTGTTATTTTAAAACTGAACTGACTGCTTTTTTAAAAAAATTCAACTGTTTAATAGAGGGCGTGGCAAGCCACTGCTATATGTTGACCAAATCCTGTTTCTTTTTTAATCCTGGGCCACAGATAGATCACATTTCCCAGCCCTGCAATTAAGTGATTCCTGGTCAGTGGAACATGAGGCACAAGTCAGGGGTGGATTATCCAATAGGCAAGATAAGCACAGTGCTTATCTTGCTTACCAGATCATCTGTAGTGAACAATTTCACGTTTTTTTATCCCATCACAGATTTTACTTCTAGGTATGGCTGGCATCTGTCTCTCTCCCAACCCCACAGCATCTTCCTACAGAATCAAAGCCTCTTTTCAAATTTACGATCCCTGACAAGGACAGATGACCCAATAAGCAAGGTAAGCACAGGCTTACTTGTGTCAATGTGGTGAAAAACGTGTGAAATTGTTCACTACAGATTAGTAAGTAAGCACAAGTAAGCCCGTTCTTATCTTGCATATTGGATAATCCGCCCCTGGCCAAAGTCATGTATAAAACCAGTTGCCATCGAGTCGACTTTGACTCATGGCAACCTCATCTGTGTCAGAGCAGCACTGTGCAAGATAGGTTTTTCAATGCCTGATTTTTCCGAAGTAGACTTGCCAAGGTCTTTCTTTCACAGCACCTCTGGGTGGACTCAAACCTCCAACCTTTTGGTTAGCAGTCAAGTAAGTTAACCGGTTGCACCATCCACGAACTCCTTCTAGCCAGCAAGGAATTCAGGCCTGCCAACAATCAGGTGAGTGAGTTTGGAAGAGAATTCTCCAGTCCCAGTTGCTCACTGAGATGATTACAGCTGCCCCAGATAGCTTGATAACTTCATGAGAGACCCTGAGCTAGAATCATCCAGCTAACCTGCTTCTGGATTCTTGGCTCCCAGAAAATATATGAGATATTAAATGCTTATTGTTTTAAGCTGCTAAATTTTGGGGTAATTTGTTTCACAGCCATAGATAACTAACACAATGTGAGCAAGAAATAAACCCTTAACGTGTTAAACCACTGAGATGTTGAAATTGTTACAGCACTTAACAAAAAATACAGAGAGACCATGCTTCTGGTAACTATGCACATAACTATGAGCAGGATTACAAGGTTCCTGAGGGTAAAGACTTCAGTTTGTTCATTTTTGAGATCTCACTGCCTAACAACAGTTGGCATTGATTAATGAATGTGGCTTTCAACAAGACCCACAGCTTTGTTCTGTATATGGTATGTGCCGTCAACACTACGAGAATAGCTACCACTTTTAAGACTGGACTGCCAGGCTACTGTGTATCTAACCCTGGCAGATAGGATCAGCTGGACTGTAGAGTTAGAAAAATTTTGGAATTATATTTCTATCAAATGCGTAGATTATAGTTTACCAAATGCTCACATAGAAGGAGAAAAACTCAGTCATGTAGTTAGGTTTTTGTTTCTAAATTAGGATGCTTATAGGAGTCCCTGGGTGGCACAAATGGTTAAGCTCTGGGCTACCAACCAAGAGGCTGGCGGTTCAAACCCACACAAATACGCCTCAGAAGACAGGCCTGGTGATCTGTTTCTGAAAGGTCACATCCTGGAAAACCCTATGGAGCAGTTCTACTCTGTACACATGTGGTCGCTGTGAGTAGGAACAGACTCAGCGGCAGCTAACAATAATAACATGTTTAATATGGACCAGGTATTGTTCTAATGACTTTATCCATGTTAATCTAACTAGTTAATCCTTCTTACAAACCATGATGAGTATACTATTATTCTTCTGATTTTACTGATGAGGAAATAATCTCAGAGAAGTTAAGTATTTTGTCCAAGGGCATAGAGCAATTCTGTGGCAGAGCCTGTACTTGATCTTTAGACTTTCCAACTCCATGGATTGTGTGGTCACCAGTGATATTGTATTGTTTCCTCAGCTTAACTCTCAAAAAGGGACAGAGCTGGCAAAGTCCAGGAAAATGCCACTAAATTGATGGAGTGGACTAAGAGATATTCCCGAGGTATAGAAAAGAATAACCAAGGCTTTTAAGCCTTGAGAGATTCAAGTTAAGAGGAGCTGTGATCAATGCTCATAAAATCTTGAGGGACATGAATTTATTCACCCAAACTAATACACATTACAGGGATGGGGATCTCCCTTGAAGCTTTTTGGAGATAGTTTAGGAGAACTTGAATGAAGGCTGCTTTCAGAGGATTGGACGCAGCCTCTTCTGCCTCCTCGCCAGCTGCACAGAGACAAGACCTACAACTCCAGAAGCTGCAATGGTGAGGAAAAGAACATCTCAACCACAGGGCAATCAGCTCGGCAGGGAGCAGCCAAGAAGGGGAGGCTTGGCCTCTCTGCTGTTTGGCAAATACCTTCATAGCTAATTCCTTCCAGTGCTTACAAAACAGCATTAGCCTCAAAGAAATGGGCCAAAGAAGCAGTAGGCATGGATAGACATCTCTGTTTCTGCCTCTGTTGTTGTCCCCCCTTTTGCTTGTTTTTCATGGGAACATGTGTGGAGTGAGAATTCTGGGTATGATTTGTTGCAGGCAGCTGCCTAAATTCTCTTAGCCCTGCACTGTGGGCAGGAGTAGAAGTTGCTGTTTACAAGGAACACTGCCAATGAGGCTAATGGGAATTTTTCATGACTTTTGGATGTTTACAGACCTGAAGGCTTTTGAAATATAATTTCAAGGCTGACCTGGAGTCTTGGAAACAAGGATAGTAACCTGTGGAAAGAAGTCATGGCTAACATAGACAAACCTCACATTTTGTGAATTTTTGTTGTCAAAATATGTTCCTCTCAACTTTAGGTAGTAAGACATATTTTTAATTCGTAACAGTGGGAGCTAGGTCAGAGTGTTTTAAATTGATCTTTTACTTCATGGAGCACTGAATTTGTTAAAGAAATGAATGATGAATTAAACATTTGCAAAAAGAATGCTAAATTTGTGTAGAACACAAAAAAAAAAAAAAAAAAAAAATCAAACCCAAGCCAGTTGTCCATGGAGTCAATTCTGACTCATGGCAACCCCATCTGTTTGAGAGTAGAACTGCACCTAGGGTTTTCAGTAAATCACTAGGCCTTTCTTCCGAGGTGCCCCTGGGTACACATGAACTGCTAAACTTTTTGCTTAACCATTGTACCACTTGGGTACTCCAAGTTGTGTAGAATAACATACTATTTAAAAAAATATGGAAGGACTGTTTACATTAAAAAAAAATAAAGATATGTCAATTACCACACGAAACAAAAAAACAAACCAAACCCATTGCTGCCAATTCGTCACTCTAAATAATGTATTTAAGCATGTCCTCAAAGATCTAATTCTAACAGGGACCATGTTTGAATTCTTACACTTGAAAATAAAACTAAATGCTTTATAATGTTCCACAATTCAGAATGCTCACATATTTTTGGATAGCAATCTTCTTCTCCCAATTATTCGGAATTGGTAAAGTCTTTTTTATTTTATTTTCTTATTGTACTTTAGATGAAGGTTTACGGAACAAATAGTTTCTCGTTAAACAGATAGTAGACATATTGTTTCATGCCAATGGTTAACAACCCCATGACATGTCAACACTGTCCCTTTTCAACCTTGGGTTCCGTATTACCAGCTTTCCTGTCCCCTCCTGCCTTCTAGTCCTTGTCCCTAAACTGTTGTGCCCCATTAGTCTCATTTTGTTTTATGGGGCTGTCTAATCTTTGGCTGAATGGTGAACCTCAGGGCTGACTTCATTACTGAGCTAAAAGGGTGTCCAGGAACCATACTCTCGGGGTTTCTCTAGTCTCTGTTGCACCAGTAAATCCAGTCTTTACTTGTGCGTTAGAATTTTGTTCTACATTTTTATCCTTCTCTGTCCGGGACCCTCTGTTGTGATCCCTGTCAGAGCAATCAGTGGTGGTAGTTGGGTACCATCTAGCTGTACTGGGCTCATTCTAGAGAAGGCAGTGGTAGTTCTGGTCTGTTAGTCCTTTGGACTAATCTTTTCCTCATACCCTGTTCTGTTCATTCTCCCTTGCTCCTGAAGCGGTGAGACCAGTGGAGTATCTCAGATGGCTGCTCACAGGCTTTTAAACCCCAGATGCTACTCACCAAGGTAGAATGTAGAACATTTTCTTTATAAACTGTGTTATGCCAATTGAGCTAGTTGTTCTCCGAGACTGTGGTTCCCACAGCCCTCCGCCCAGCAATTCAGTCCCTCAGGGAGTTTGTATGTGTCTATGGAGCTTCCATGACCTTTCCTTGTACAAGCTGTGCTGGCTTCCCCAGAATTGTGCACTGTCTTACCCTTCACCAAAGTTACCACTTACCTATTGTCTATTTAGTATTCCCCCCCACTCCTCCTCTCCCTCATAACCAGAAAAGATTGTTTCTTTTTGTGTGTAAACTTTTTCATGAGTTTTTATAGTAGAGGTTTCATGCAATATTTGTCCTTTTGTGATTGACTTATTTTACTCAGCATACTGTCCTCCGGTTTGATCCATGTTATGAGATGCTTCACAGATTCATCATTGTTCTTTATTGTTGCATAATAAATACTCCGTTGTGTGTCTGTACCATAGTTTGTTTATCCATTCATCTGTTGATGGGCATCTAGGTTGTCTCCATCTTTTTGCTATTGTGAACAATGCTGCCATGAACATGGGTGTGCATATGTCTGTTCGTGTGACAGCTCTTATTTCTCTAGGATATATTCGTAGGAGTGGGATTGCTGGATTGTATGGTATTTCTATTTCTAGCTTCCTAAGGAAGCACCATATCATTTTCCAAAATGGTTGTATCATTTTGCATTCCCACCAGCAGTGCATAAGAGTTTCGATCTCCCTGCAGCCCCTCCAACATTTGTTATTTCCAGTTTTTTTGAGTTGTGCCAGTAATGCCAGGGTGAGATGGTATCTCATTATGGTTTATGTTTGCATTTCTCTAATGGCTAGTGATCATGAGCATTTCCTCATGTGTCTGTTGGTGAGTTGAATGTCTTCTTTGGTGAAGTGACCGTTCATTTCCTTTGCCCATTTTTTAATTGTATTATTTGTCTTTTTGTTGTAGCGGTGTTGGATTTTCCTGTAAATTTTAGAGATTAGACCTTTGTCTGACTTGTAATGTCCAAAAATTTTTTCCCAGTCTGTAGGTTCTCTGGTTCTCTTTGTACTCTTTTGGTAAAGTCTTTTGAAGAGCATAAGTGTTTGATTTTTAGAAGATCCCAGTCATCAACCTTATCTTCTGGAGTTTGTATGTTGTTAGTTATGGTTTGTATCCTGTCAATGCCATGTATTAGGGCTTCTAGCATTGATCCTATGTTTTCTTCTATGAACTTTATAGTTTTGGGCTTTATATTTAGGTCTTTGACCATTTTGAATTAGTTTTTGTATATGACGTGAGGTATGGGTCCTGTTTTATTTTTTTGCCGATGGACATCCAGTTTTGCCAGCACCATTTGTTAAAAAGGCTGTCTTTTCCCCATTTGATGGACTTTGGGCCCTTGTCGAAGATCAAGTGACTGTAGGTGGATGGATTTACATCTGGGTTCTCAATTCTGTTCCCTTGGTCAATGTATCTGTCATTGTACCAGTACCAGGCTGTTTTGACTACCATAGCTGGAGAGTAGATTCTGAGGTCAGATACAGCGAGTCCTCCTACTTTATTCTTCTTCAATAGTATTTTACTTCTCTGAGGCTTCTTCCCTTTCCACATAAAGTTAATGATTAGTTTTTCCATCTCTTTAAAGAATGTTGTTGGTATTTGGATTGCGATTGCATTGTATCTGTAAATTGCTTTGGGTAGAATTGTCATTTTCACAATGTTGTGTCTACCTATTTATGAGAGTGGTATGTTTTCCACTTATGTAGATCCCTTTGGGTTTCTTGCAGTAGTGTTTTGTAGTTTTCTTTGTATAGGTCTTTTACATCCCTGGTTAGATTTATTCCTAAGTATTTTACTTTTTTAGGGGCTATTATAAATGGTATTGTCTTCCTGATTTCCTTTTCATCATTTTCTTCATTGGTGTAGAGGAATTCAACTGATTTTTGTATGTTTATCTTCTATCCTGCTACTCTACTGAATCTTTCTATTAGTTCCAGTAGTTTTCTCATGGCATGTTTAGGGTTTTCAATGTATAGCGTCATATTATTCGCAAACAGGGACAGTTTAACTTCTTCATTAACAACTGGGATGCCCTTTGTTTCTTTTTCTTGAATTACTGTTCTAGCTAGAACTTCCAGCACAATGTTAAATAGGAGTGGTGATAAAGGGCATCCTTGTCTTGTTCCTGTCTCAAGGGAAATGTTTTTAGCTTCTCTCCATTAAGAATGATGTTGGCTGTTGGTTTTGCATAGATGCCCTTTATTATGTTGAGAAATTTCCTTTCTATACCTATTTTATTGAGAGTTTTTATCAGGAATGGGTATTGGACTTTGTTGAATGCCTTTTCTGTGTCAATTGAGAGGATCATGTGAGTCTTTTCTTTCTTTTTATTTATGTGGTGGATTATGTTGGTTGATTTTCTAATGTTGAACCATCCATGCATACCAGGTACAAATCATACTTGGTTGTGGTGTATTATTTTTTTGATATGATGCTTAATTCTATTGGCTAGAATTTTGTTCAGAATTTTTGCATCTATATTCATGAGAGATATTGGTCTGTAATTTCTTTTTTTGGGGCATCTTTGCCTGGTTTTGGGATCAGGGTTATGCTGGCTTCATAGAATGAATTTGGACGCGTCGCTTCCTTTCCTATGTTCTGAAATAGTTTGAGTAGTACTGATATAAGCTCTTTGAATGTTTGGTAGAATTCTCCAGTGAAGCCATCTGGGCCAGGGGTTTATTTTGTTGGGAGTTTTTTTTTTTTATTACATTTCCAATCTCTTCTCTTGTATAGGTCTGTTCAGATTTTCAACATCACTTTGTGTTATTTTGGTTAGGTACTGTGTTTCTAGAAATTTATCCATTTCCTCTAGGTTTTCAAATTTGTTGGAGTATAGTTTTTCAAAATTGTCTGTTATGATCCTTTTTATTTCAGTTGAGTCTGTTGTAATGTCCCCCATTTCATTTCTTATTTGGGTTATTTGCATCCTCTCCTGCTTTTCTTTTGTCAGTCTGGCCAGTGGTTTGTCAATTCTGTTGATCCTTTCAAAGAGCTAACTTTTGGTTTTGTTGATTCTTTACATTGTTTTCTATTCTCTATTTCATTTATTTTTACTCTGATCTTTATTATTTCCTTTCTTCTAGTGGCTGTGGGCTTTTTTTTTTTTTTTTTTTTTTTTTTGCTATTCTCTTTCTATTTGTTTGAGTTGTGTAGTTAATGCTTTGATTTCGTGCCTTTCTTCTTTTTTGATGCGTGCATCTATTGCTATAAATTGTCCTCTGACGACTGCCTTTGCTGTGTCCCAAAGGTTTTGGTTTGATGTGTTTTCATTCTCATTTGATTCTAGGAATTTTTTTATTCCATCTCTGATTTCTTCTATTACACAGTGATGTATAAGCAGGGTGGTATTCAGTTTCCATGTAATAGATTTTTTTTCCTTGGTCTTCCTTTTGTTAATTTCTACCCTGATGTCATTGTGTTCAGAGAAGATACTTTGTACTATCTCAGAGTTTTGGATCTTGTTGAGGACTGCTGTGGCCTAAGCTGTGGTCTATTCTGGACAACATCCCATGTGCATTGGAAAAGAATGTGTACTTTGCAGTTGTTGGGTGGAGTGTGTTCTATGTATGTCTACGAGGTCAAGTTGGCTGATTGTGTTCTTTAGATCTCCTGTATCTTTGTTGAGTTTCTTTCTAGATGTTCTATCCTTTACCGAGAGTGATGTGTTGAAGTCTCCTAATATTATTGTGGAACTGCAGTTTCTCTTTTCAGTGCTGTTAGAGTTTGTTTTCTGTATTTTGGAGCTCTGTGATTGGGTGCGTAGATGTTTATTATGGTTATGTCTTCATGATGGATCGTCCTTTTTATCATTATATAGTGTCTTTCTTTGTCTTTTAGGTGGATTTTGTTTTCAAGTCTATTTTATCTGAGATTGGTATTGCCTCTCCTGCTCTTTTTTGGTAGCTGTTTGTTTGGTATTTTTTTTCTATCATTTGATTTTTAATAAATTTACATCTTTGTTTCTAAGGCGTGTCTCTTGTAGACAGCATACTGCTGGATCCTGGTCTTTTATCCATTCTGTCACTCTCCATCTCTTTATGGATGCATTTAGGCCATTTACATTCGGTGTAATTATTGGTAGGTGTGAGTTTACTGCTGTCATTTTGTAGTGCTTTTTTCTGTGGTGCTGACGTTTTCTTTGTTGATCTTACTCTCCTGTGCTGAATTCCTTTTGTTTTTTGATTTTTTTTCCCTTTCTTTTGTTTTTGTAGGTTTTGTTTTTACTGAGACTTTATGTTTTTCTTCTTTATTTTAATGAGTAATTTTGTTAACTTTCTTTGTGGTTAACTTATCTTCCTAGGTTTAAACCCGTCTATTATTACTTGGTATCACCTTGTCTTCCTCTCCATTAGAAGGTACTATACCTACACCATTTATTCCCTCTTTTATTGTTCTGATGTTGTTGTCATTTACAGATTAACCTCTCTGGTTCCCTGTTGTAATTCTTTTTGGTTTTGGATAGTCCTTGAGAGTTCATTTCCTAGGTTAGTATCTGCCTGGTACTATCCTGTGTCCTAGATTCAGGCTGTGGTCTGGTGTTGTTTGTTCTCATACCAAAGGAATCCCTTTAATAATTCTCGTAAGTTTGGTTAGGTTTTTACAGAGTCCCTTAATTTCTGTTTATCTGGAAATGTCCTAATTTCACCATCATATTTGAATGAGAGTTTTGCAGGACAGATTATTCTTGGCTGACCATTTTTTTCTTTCAAGGTTTTAAAAGTCATCCTATTGCCTTCTTGCCTGCATGGTTTCTGCCAAATAATCCGAGCTTAGTCTTATTGTTTCTTGTCTGTATGTGACTTTTTGTTTTTCTTGAGCTGCTCTCAGGATTCTTTGCTTGTCTTTGGTTTTAGCAAGTGTGATTATGATATGCCTTGGTGATTTTCTTTTGGGGTCTATCCTATATGACGTTCAATGAACTTCTTGGATGGCCAGCTTTTCATCTTCCGTAATATAGGGGAAGTTTTCTGTCAGCAGTTCTTCAATTATGCTCTCTGTGTTTTCTGTTTTCTCTCCCTGTTCTGGAACCCTGATCACTCACAAATTTTTGCTTTTGATTGTATCCCACATAATTCTCAGGGTTTCTTCATTTTTCTTCATCCTTTTTTTCTGATTTTTCCTCAAACAGAGTTGTAGCAAAGTGTCTTCAATTTCGCTGATTCTGTCTTCCATCATTTCAAACCTGCTCCTCAGCCCTTCTATGACACTGTACGTTTCTGAAATCTTGTTGTTTATCTTTTGGATTACTAATTGTTGTCTTTGTGTGATTTCTATTTGTGAATTTATTTTGGCATTTTCTTGTATTATTTGCCTGAATTCTTCCTTTTTTTTTTTTGTCTGCCTTTTCAATGAATTTGTCTATTTTTTCCTCATTTTTGTCTGCTTTTTGTTTCAACTCTTGGATAACTCTTAATATTAGAGATTTGAATTCCCTATCAGGTAGTTCTAGTGCCTTTTCTTCTACTGGAAAGTCATCCGGTGTTTTATTTTGGACGCCTACTGGAACCATCCTGTCCTGTGTTTGTGTATGTTTTGATATTGTCTGCTGTCTTTAAGGCATTTAGTAGTTATTTTCCTCCTTTATTGATGATAGATTTGTTCCTTTCATCTTTCTTTTTAGTTTTATTTGGTTATGTCTGAGCAGGAAGGCTGTGCGTTCTTTGTTGTTTGCTCCTCTGTAAGCACGATGATTTTGTCTCCTTCTCCTATGTGCGGGGTCATTCGCTCAGGTATGGTACAGCAGGGCAGGTCCAGCTTCAGGGGAGTTGCTTGGATGGGTTGTTTGTGGCACATACTATGGCTGACAGGGTGGGCCGGAAATCAGTGCAGGGCAGGTTCCAGTGGGCTGTGCCTGTGCTGCTTGGGGGTGTGATGTTCAGTGTATGGTGCAGGTAGGCAGGAAGGAGAGGGGAGATTGTGATATGTGGAGCTAAGGCAGGTATGGGAGAGAGGAGAGAGGAACAGGAACCAAAAATATACAAACAAACAAAAAATAGTCCTAAGGGAGGTTGCCGTTGGAGAGATGAGAGACTGAGAAATGGAGAAAAACAAAAAGGTAAAAAGGTAAAAGAAAAAAAAATGAATAAATAAAAATTAGGGGAAAAAAAAAAACAAAGGAAAGCCCCAAGGGGTCCCACTGGTGCAGGTGCGAGGACTGGGGAAATTGCTTCCAGGTCATGAAGTATAGCCTGGCTAGAAGGGGTAGATATGTCACACAGCGCCAGGTATCCAGGAGACAGGAAGAGAAGGTAAGTATAGAGAGATGAGAAACTGAGAAATGAAGAAAGACAAAAAAGAAAAAAGAGGGAGAAGAAAACAAAACAAAGAAATAAACAAAAAAAAAAAAAAAAAGAAACAAGAAAAAAAAATGCTCTTAGGGATCTCACTGTGTGTCTGCGCAGAGTAAGGGAGAAGCTCCCAAGCTGCACAGTACTGCCCAGCTAGATGGGGCTCTCAAAAGAAATAGAAAACAAACAAAGCAATCAAAACAGAATAAATAAAGAAAAAAAGCCCCAGGGATCCCACCAGCATGGCTGCACAGGACAGGAAGTAGTTTCACAGTTGAGTGTTGTTTTGCAGCCTTTCAGAAAGAAGCAAATATGGCACATGAGCTGGGTATTTGAGAGAAAGGAAGGGGAGGTGGTGAGAGGTAAGGAATAATTCAAAAGAAGTGGAAAAAAACAACACCAGAAGCCAACATATGGCCCTCAGGGAGCCGGCCAGTATGGGTGGGTGGAATCCAAGCAGCACATGGGTGACACCAGTTCTTCTCAGCCAAGAGACTGTGGCCACAGGAAGCAGAGGAGGCTGAGTAGGGGTAAAGAAGGGTGGGGGGTGAGACAATGTATATCGCTGGTTACTGGTTGTTCTGTATCCTGCTGGAATCTCCGTGAAGCTGCTTTCTCATACCCCCTGTTCACCAATCTCTGATAGGAGTCCAAGATGGCAGATTTGTGCTTTGTTAGCTGATAGGGGGCCTCTGCATGTATCTCTCCTTGCTCTCTGTTCTCTGTCAGTTTCTTATTTGACTCGGTGCTTGGCTGAGTTCTCTATTTCTTCATTTGATACTTAGGATTTCAGGATTGACATTTGTCTCTGTTTGACTTAGTTTTTCGGATGTTCACTGTGGAGGGATGGCATGATGCTTCTGTCTATAACACCTTGTTGCCCGTGAATTGGTGAAGTCTTGCTAGAGAAATAAAGAACTTGCATTTGTGTAACTTCATACTCATTTTCAGCTGTGGATCACAAAATCAATTACTTGGCATTAATTCATCACTTTTTGGTTTTTTCATTAGAAAAGGACAATTTTTTTAATTGTACTTTAGGTGAAGGTTTACAGAACAAATATTCTCTCATTTAACAGTCAGTACACATATTGTTTTATTACTTTGGTTAACAACTCCATGACATGTCAACATACTCCCTTGTCGGCTTGGAGGACTTTTTTTTTTTTTTTTTCTTGGTGAAAATATGCATAACCAAAGATACACCATTTCAAAAAGTTCTAAGTGTACAATTCAGTGATGCCGATTATGTCCTTCTAGTTGTGCTGCTATTCTCACTTTAGATGAAGGTTTACAGAACAAAATCGTTTCTCATTAAACAGTTAGTACACATATTGCCCTATGACCATGGTTAAGAAACCCACTACATGTCAACACTGTCCTTACTCAACCTTGGGTTCCCTATCACCAGCTTTCCTGTCCCCTCATGCCTTCTAGTCCTTGTCCCCAGACTGCTGTGCCTTATTAGTCCCATTTTGTTTTATGGGGCTGTCCAATCCCCAGCTGAACGGTGAACCTTGGGAGTGACTTCACCGCTGAGCTAAAATGGTGTCTGAGGTCCATACTCTCAGGGTTTCTCCAGTCTCTGTCAGGCCAGAAAATCTGGTCTTTTTTGTGTGTTTGTTTTGTTTTAGAATTTTGTTCTACATCCTTCTCCAGCTCTGTCCAGAACCCTCTGTTGTGATCCAGTCAGAGCAGTCAGTGGTGGTAGCTGGGCACCATCTAGCTGTACTGGACCCAGTCTGGTGGAGGCCTTGGTAGCTGTGGTCCATTAGTCCTTTGGACTAATCTTTTCTTTGTATCCTGTTCTCTTCATTCTCCTTTGCTCCTGAAGTGGTGAGACCAATGGAGTATCTTAAATGGCTGCTCACAGGCTTTTAAGACCCCAGACATACTCACCAAGGTAGAATGTAGAACATTGTCTTTATAAACAGTGTTATGCCAATTGAGCTAGATGTTCCCCAAGACCATGGTCCCCACAGCCCTCAGCCCAGCAATTCAGTCCCTTAGGGAGTTTGGATGTGTCTATGGAGCTTCCACGACCTTTCCTTGTACAAGTTGTGCTGATTTCCCCAGTATTGTGTACTGTCTCACCCTTCACCAGAGTTACCACTTATCTATTGTCTATTTGGTATTCCCCTGACCCCTCCCATACCTCATAACCAGTAAAAACTGTTACTTTTGTGTGTAAACTTTTTCATGAGTTTTTACAATAGTGGTCTCATACAATATTTGTCTGAAAAGGACAATTTTTAAAAAAGCCAAATGGCTATCACTGTGTAAATAATTTCAGGACCCACTGACAAATGGGGTTGCTAATACACAAGGCCTTGTTCAGGGCCACCCCCTAAATAAAAAAGCAGGCTTGATGAGATTCCATGCATCCTCCTATATTTACCCCATTATATCATTTGTGCCTTGTCTGCATCTTTTCTTTTACTTATTTCTCACATGCCCACACTAGGACTATAGAAGCTGAAGAAAACATTTCATAGACTTTGTTTTGATTCAAAAACAACTCCAGACTTTTTCCTTCTTTATTCTCTTCAAACTACCTCACTTTTCAGCAAGCCTGAGTTAGTTCTTGTTTTCTGTGGCTTTCACTTTTCTTGCTTCTTTTTGCTTAGCCACAATTGGCTTAGCAAAGTTCTGATCCAGCATCCCACTTCACGTTCATTCCAGCAGACTTTCCATTCAGGCCCACGGCACCCTTGGATCCAACTTGTCAGTATAGGGATATTATCACCAATTATTGGAGGACTATGTCCACCAGGGACCTGTAGAAATTTCCATGTTCCCAAAGAGCTGAGACTGCATTTCCAGGGTGGCCACCCATTCTTTCCCACAAAGAACACTGGTTTTTCTAAAGATCAATTTGCCCACTGATAATAATTTGATCTTTAGTATAGTGCCTCTCAGTCTCTATAATTCTTAAAGAAGGGAAAGGTCTCCAAGAATAAATACTTTCTGGATCCATTTGTGTGTTTAAAAAAAAAAAAAAAAAAAAAAAGCGTGGTTCCAACAGGAAGGGGAAAATGATTGCAAAATAAAGAGATACCAAATGAATAATCATATATTTAAAAAATGGCGTCAGGGTCTCAATGTTAAGCTTTGTTCATATATATATGTTCTTGTTGTTAGGTGCCATTGAGTCAGTTGCAACTTTTTGAGACCCTATGTACAACAGAACAAAACACTGCCTGGTCCTGCACCATTTTCAAAATTGTTGCTGTGTTTGACCCAATTTTTCCAGCCTTTGTGTCAACCCATCCAGTGGAGAGTCTTCCTCTTTTTCACTGACCCTCTACTTTACCAAGGATGATATCCTTCTCGAGGGACTGGTCACTCCTGATAACATGTCTAAGGTACGTGAGATGAAGTCTCGTCAACCTAGCTTCTAAGGAGCATTCTGGTTGTACTTCTTCTAAGATAGATTTGTTCATTCTTCTGTCAGTCAATATTTAATATTCTTTGCCAACACCGTAACTCAAAGATGTCATTTCTTCAGTCTTCCTTATTCATTGTCCAGCTTCCACACGCATATAAGGTGATTGAAAATACCATGGCTTGGGTAAGGTGTACTTTAGTGCTCAAAGTAACATCTTTGCTTTTTAACACTTTAAAGAGATCTTTTGCAGCAGATTTGCCCAGTGCAGTGAGTCGTTTGATTTCTTGACTGCTGCTTCCATGGTCAAAGACTATGGATCCAACTAAAATGAAATCTTTGACAACTTCAATTTTTTTTCCATTTATCATGATGTTGCTTATTGGTCCAGTTGTGAGAATTTTTGTTTTCTTTATGCAGAGGTCCAATCCATACTGAAGGCTGTAGCCCTTGATCTTCATAAATAAGTGCTTCAAGTCCTTTTCACTTTCTACAAGGAAGGTTATGTCATCTGCATAGCGCAGATTGTTAATGAGTTTTCCTCCAATCCTGATGCCATGTTCTTCTTCATATAGTCCAGTGTCTTGGATTATTTCCTCAGTGTACAGAGTGAATAAGTATGGTGAAAGCATGCAATCCTGATTTTAAACTATGCACTATCCCCTTGTTCTGTTCAAACTACTGCCTCTTGGTTTATGTACAGGTTCCGCATGGGCACAATTAAGTGTTCTGAAATTCTCATTCTTTGCAATGTTATCCATAATTTGTTACGATCTACACAGTCGAATGCATTTGCATAGTCAATAAAACACAAGTAAACATCTTTCTGGTATTCCCTGCTTCAGCCAAGATCCATCTGACTTCAGCAATGATATCTCTTGTTCCATGTCCTCTTCTGAATCTGGCTTGACCTTCTGGAAGTTGCCTGTTGATGTACTGATACAACCATTTTTCAATGATCTTAAGCAAAATTTTACTTACTTGTGATATTGCTGATATTTTTCGATAATTTCCATGTTCTGTTGGATTACCTTGCTTTGAAAGGGGCACAAATATGGATCTCTTCCAGCCAGTTGACCAAATAACTGTCTTTCAAATTTCTTGCCTAGACAAGTGGGTGTTTCCAGCTTTGCATACATTTGTTGAAACATCTCAATTGGTATTCAGTCAGTTCCTAGAGGCTTTTTTTTTCTGTAATGCCTTCAGTGCAGCTTGGACTTCTTCCTTCAATACCCTCAGCTCTTGATCACATGTTACCTCCTGAAATATTTGAACATTGACCAATTCTTTTTTGGTACAGTGACTCTGTGTATTCCTTCTATCCTCTTTTGTTGCTTCCTGGGTTGTTCAATATTTTGCCCATGTTGTTGTTGTTGTTATTGTTAGGTGCTGTCAAGTCAGTTCTGACTCATAGCTACCCTGTGTACAATAGAACAAAACACTGCCCAGTCCTGCACCATCTTCACAATCATTGTTATGCTTGAGCCCATTATTGCACCACTTTGTCAATCTATCTCGTTGAAGGTCTTTCTCTTTTTCACTGACCTTCTACTTTACTAAGCATGATATCCTTTTCCAGGGACTGATCCCTCCTGATAACATGTCCACTGTACATGAGACATAGTTCTCACCTTCCTTGCTTCTAAGGAGCATTCTGGTTATACTTCTTTCAAGACAGATTTTGCCCATAGAATTCTTCAATATTGCAACTCGAGGCTTGAAATTTTTGTTCGATTTTTTCTGCTTGAGAAATGCTGAGTGTGTTCTTCCCTGTTGGTTTTCTAACTCCAGGTCTTTATACATTGCATTATATACTTTATCTTCTGGAGCCACCCTTTGAAATCTTCTGTCCAGCACTTGTGCTTCATTTCTTCCATTTGCTTTAGCTTCTTTACATTCATGAGCAAGTTTCAGAGTCTCTTCTGACATCCATTTTGGTCTTTTCTTTCTTTCCTGTCTTTTTAATGACCTTTCGCTTTCTTCTTGTATGGTGTCCTTGATGGAATTACACAACTCCTCGTCTGGTCTTCGGTCGTTAGTGTTCAATGCATCAAATCTATTCTTGCGATGGTCTCTAAATTCAGGTGGGATATACTCAAGTTTGAATTTTGGCTCTTGTGGACTTGCTCTAATTTTCTTCAGCTTCAGTTTGAACTTGCATATGAGCAATTCGTGATCTGTTCCAAAGCTGGCCCCTGGCATTGTTCTGACTGATGATATTGAGCTTCTGTATTGTCTTTTTCCACAGATGTAGCTGATTTGATTCCTGTGTATTCGTCTGGTGAGGTCCACATGTATAATCGCTGTTTATATATATGTATTTCCAGACTTTTATATTCCTTTAGTTTTAGGCACTTGTTTCAGACACCTGTCTGGTGGAATTCAACATCCTACTTTGGGCTCTCCTGCCCATGTAACTTTACTGGATAACTTGTAGGGTCTCTTATCTTCATCCATGATGAAGCAGAGGCATTCAGAAATAGCATTATGATTATGTTAATTCAAATTGGAACAAGGTATATTGTCTTCTCGTATAGTTGGTTCTGATCCATCCATCCATCCATCTCATTTAGATGAGATCGTGTTGCTGTCTGGCTATATCCCCTTGCTATTTAGTGTATGCCTATAGAACTTCCAACTGTTAGAACCTGCATTTCTTTGTCTGAGTGCTTTCTCTGATCCCAAAGCTGCTTGACTACGCTATGGGGCAGGCTGAAAGTGCTGAGAATTCCCATCCCCCCATACTACTCCAGAAGTCTCCCTCAATAGCTAATGGAGTTGGTATGTAAATGTCCACTGGGTGGGATAACTCTGGGGTGTGTGATCTATGTTGTTTCCCCAGTGGAATTCAGCTTTAGCTGCCCACCTTTTCTTGACTTCATTCTCTTCTCTGCTCACTTCCTCATCTTCCTACAGTAGTGCCCCAAATAAACTATCTACACTTGAACCATTTTCTTGGGTCTGCTTCTTGAGGAACTAAAACTATAATACCACTAACCAACATTTATTATGAGTTTCTATCATGAGTTCATTATTTAGCTGGTGAGAGCAACACCTAAATGGATAATTACTTTACTCTGTGATAAGTACATTGATAAATCTCTACATAGAGTTTATTGTAGCATGCTGAAGAACATACCATGTTTAATAGAGATTACAGGGAGAGGGAATCTAGGCAGGGAAGTGAGGTAAGACTAGTGTACAAAACCACCGTTGTCTTACCTGGCTGCAGCATAAATAGATACTTCAAAGTCAACATGCTTTTATTAAAGTCACTATAAAACAACTTTTCTTCTTGTGTATTATTTCCTAGTTAACTGATTCTCCATTCACTTAGTTACTCAAGTTGGAAATATTTTTACCATCTTCTTTCTTACCTACTACATCGTAATCCTTAAATATCTCTTACAGAAATTAATTTCCATGGCTCTTGCCTTAGGTCAGACTCACCTGGGTTATCACACTGGCCTTCTTTTCTAGGTATGCCAAGTACATTTCCTTCCAAGGGAATCTACCCTCCCCATAACCCTTTGTACATGAACAGCCCTTGGCAGCCGTGTTTTGTACATCGTAACCCTCTCCCATTGAGCCATAGATAATTGTAGCAAGAATAGTCATCTTCCCCTTGGAGACTCAACCCATAGACTGGCCAGTCACCTATGATGAAGTATGGCATAAATAGATGGGATGAGCCAATAGGATTCCTTCTTCTGGGAATTTCAAACAGAAAGTACTTAGAGAATGAGGCAATAGTCTGGAAACTAAAAGTGAAAAGATGTCATTAGACAGAATGGTGGCCCTGAGGAATCGTGGGAAAATGAAGTTCTAAGGGGATAGAAATTATGAGTTGGAAGATTGTGTGAAGGAGATACAAGAGACAGAGAAAGCTAGTTGGTGGAGAGAAAGGTGAGAAGCAGGTGCAAGAAGAATGGCTGCTTAGTGCTAATGGCCAAGCTCATAGGTGAAGGTAGCTAGGTTCCTATGTGATTCCTGCTCTTTCTATGGCTGGTGGTTCAGCTTTTTTACACACGCATATTTACCATCCTGGAATACTTTGCATATATATCCTGACAACAAACTCATTCATTTCATGCCTAAAGATATTAATGGAGAACCTCCAGCTGCTCCTTTCCTCTTATTGCCTCCTGTCTAGCCCCAACCACTGCCACCTGAGTAATCTATCTAAAATGGAAATTATAATCACATTACTTCCCCTGCTACAAAATGGTTTATCACCAACTAATACAATCATACTTTGGCTTTCAAGGCCTCTAGTCTAGCTTTCTAATGCTTTATTCTGCTACCCTCCCACTCATGCTGTATACACACAGGACCTCTGAATAGGCTTTTCTGTTTCTGCCTTCGTGTTCTTTGTCAGCTCATCCCTCTGCCTGGAATTCTCTCTCCCTCTCAACTGCTTCACCTGTGGTATTGTTGGCCCGAATAAACTCTGTATCATTCTACCAGACCTGGATCTTCATCTTAGAAACCTTCTATG
This sequence comes from Dugong dugon, assembly GCA_030035585.1. Taxonomy (NCBI): domain Eukaryota; kingdom Metazoa; phylum Chordata; class Mammalia; order Sirenia; family Dugongidae; genus Dugong; species Dugong dugon. The sequence goes on from CM057465.1 coordinate 53,953,317, forward strand.
GCCTGCAGAGATGAACTCTTCTACCTTTGAGTGTCCACTGTGATAAGTACAATATACATTATGCTGCTTAGCAACTGTTTGTTTGCATCATTTTTACTTTTATTGCTATTTCTCAAAGTACGGTGCAAACAACAATCACTTCAGAAATACCTGATCATGGAAAATGCAGGTGCCTTGTTCTCATTTTAAGTAGGCATCCATCCTAGGGACCTTCTTCAGTGGCTTAAGTTTGAGAACCACTGGACTGGACTTTAAACTCAAGGACAAAAAGAAAACATTGCTGTCAAGTTGACTCCAACTCATAGCGACCCTATAGGACAGAGCAGAACTGCCCCATAGGGTTTCCAAGGAGCAGCTGGTGGGTTTGAACTGCCAACATTTTGGTTAACAGCTGAGCTCTGTAACCACTGTGCCACGGGGCTTCCCTCAAGGACAATCACTGTCTATTAGTCTTCTTTGTGTTACCACTATCTGGCACAAGATAGGTAGTAAATGAATAAAAAAAGTTAACTGCTTTTGAGCCACAGTTCAGGTTTCTCTATCTCAGGGGGATAGTAGTGGTTCAGTGGTAGAATTCTCATCTTCCACGTTGGAGACCACGCTTTATTTCTGGTCAACACACCTCAGGCATAGCCACAACTTGCATGTCAGTGGAAGTTTGCATGTTGCTATGATGCTGAACAGTTTTAGTGGAGCTTCCAGACTAAGACAAACTAGGAAGAAAAGTCTGGCAATCTACTTCCAAAAAAATCAGCCATTGAAAACCCTATGGATCACAATGGTACAATACCATTGATCACGGGGCCCTTATGAGTTAGGGACCAACCCGATGGCAGCTAACAAAGAACACAAGATCCTGCTACCTGAAACCTTTCTGAACACAGCGATTCAGGATCAAGTCAGTCTTCTTCAACATCACACCTGTCTCATGTCCTAACCAGGACACTGAGGCATGGCAGGCACTAAATACGTATTTTTCACCGACTGAGAGAAATGATCTACAGGAGTTATGAGTGCTGCGCAGCAGGGCAGAAATACATCCAAAGCATCAACAAGATTAGCACAAGGCCTGTTCAGTTACTCAGGAGGACGCAGTAAGTAAGAGCCATGCTCTTCTGTTCCTTTGCAGAAATCCTTGATGTGGGATGTGAAATGTCAAATCCAGATTTGATTAAGCCTAACGCCAAGTCCCCAAGGCAAATGTGTATCCACGGTCATAATGTAATTATTGGAGCCACCTCTGTTATTTTCAAAAGGGCTGAGCTAGCACCCTATCCATTGATACTGACTCCTATAAAATGAAGCCTGCAATTAATTCAGCATGTCCCAGGCAGATGATGCCTGAAAGGCTTGATCTGGCTCCTTTCTGAAAATTGAAGTATTAAATTAACCCCCCCCCCAAAAAAAAATGTCCCTCTGATATGCTAAAAAACTCAGGAGAAAGGGTGGATCCCAAAATTTTGCTTCTTTTGCCTAGTGCTAAACGGTTGTCTGTTTAGAATTTCCCATTTCCTCCTTCAAATGATAAGCTATCAGTTTTCAGTTAAGCCATACTTTGAATTTTTAAAGGCAGAAGCTCAATAAACAATACCAGCTGTTGCAATCGCAAAGGCCTTCTAGTTGAATGATTCAGTGTATACAAGTGGAAACTTGGCTTCATCTGCTTATACACACTTGATGGAGGGGGGAAACGTTTCAGGCCAAAACCTAGCCCCAAACCAAAGTAGGCACATGAGGATCTCTCAAATGAAACCCAAATGCCAAATGCCACGGCTTCACTAGAACAGACCAGATTTCACCACTGCATTCTCAGAGGGAAGCGGGATGGGGCAGCTACTCACAAGGTTAACCACAAGCCAGAGCTCCACTTTGTTTTGTGAAATTCAGAAAACATTTGCTCCCCATCCCCTTTTTTTTGTCCCCCAAATTTACTCTTGTCCTTACTTAGGACCTGGCTGGAACCAAAATCATAAGAGCCAAAGGCACCAAGAGAAAGACTGCATTATTGTGAAATCCAATCTGAGTAAAAGCAAAATGAATCAACAATCTTTTAACCTAGTCAATGACCGATCACGTCTAACTGATGCAAATGGTTTGAGCACTTGGAAAAGTTCTGATGAGCTGTCAAACTACTGAAAATTTAAAGTTGTACTGGACATCCTGCATAGAAATGATTCAGAAGTTTCTCAAATTCTAGAAGCTTCCTCAAGCAGGATCAACAATTCAGAGAAGACACAAATCTCTGAGTGATGCTAACACCAAACTCATTTCTGGAACTCTTGGGATCAGCTCAGGGCAAATTTCTTGAGACTAAATGGACTCTGTTGGACCAGTCTGCACCGTACTGACCACAGGAGATAGGTCATTTCCAAACCAACATCTAGTATAGGAAGACAGAGAAAGCAAATGATTTCTCACTATTTTTTGGTTCTTACTTCAAGAGCCAATCCCAGACATGGCAGTGACATTAAGGCTGGAATCTTGGCATCAGCTGCCTTTGGGATGACTGGTTTGAATATCACAGTACTTGGTTATGCACACATTATATTAGACATGTTTCTAGTTGTCATCAAGTCAGTTCCAACTCATGGCAACCCCATGGGTACAGAGAAGAACTGCTCCATACAGTTTTCAAGGCTGTGAACTTACAGAAACAGATCACCAGGCCTGTCTTCCAAAATGCTTCTGGGTGGGTCTGAACCACCAACTTTTCAGCCAGTAGTCAAGTGTTCAACAGTGTGCGCCACCAAGAGATTCATATAATAGACAAGGTTCCTACCTTTCAGGAACTCTCTTGCCTAAAAGCATCCATTGGTTTACTCTCTCAGTCTACATATGATGTCCAAAGTCATATAAATTTCTTTCGGCTTGCCTTCCACCTGTTCTTCCATTGTCCCACCATCCCTGACATGCATTATACCCTCTAGACCAAAGGTTGGCAAATTTCTTCTATAAACAGACAGTAAATATGTTCAGCTTGCAGGCCCATATATGGTCTCTGTCACAACTACTCAACCCTGCTGTTGTAGAGCAAAAGCAATCATAGACAATATATAAATAAATGAGCATGGCTAAGTTCCAATAAAACTTTATTTACAAATGCAGGTGGCGGGCTGGATTTGGTCCCCAGACTGTAGTCGGCCAGCCTCTGCTTTAGATAGACCAAATTTGTTCCTTTGTAGATGATGGTTTCCTCTGCCTGAGAGACTTTATCCTTTTTTCCCAGATCAAATAGATAAATTAATTAAATGTATTTGCTGAAACATTATTATATATCAGACACTGTCCTAGGAACTGAAAATTCAACAGTGAAAAAGCAGACAACATTTTCTACTATCATAGAATTTAGATTCTCACAGAGGTAAATAGATAAGTACCAAACAAAAACATACACGGCAAGTGGAAATAGGGTGAAGAAAAGTAAGGCAAGGTAGGGAGATGGCAGTGTTATTTTAAACAGGGCTGTCAAGAAAGGCCATTCTGATGAGGTGGTAAAGGAGTAGAGATTAAAGTAAAGAATGAGTTCAAGCTATGTGGATAAGGGACTAGGGAGAGCATTCTAGGCAGAGAGAACAGTAAGTGCAAAGTGCCTGGGGCAGGGCATTCTTGGTAAGTGGAAGAAGTGAAAGGAGGCCAGTGTGACTGGAATTCAGTGAATGAGTTGGGGATAAAATTAGAGAGGTGGCTGTGGGCAAGATATTCTAGGTCATGGAAAGGACTTTGATTTTTATTCTGAATGAGGTTAGAAGACATTGAAGTAAAAGTGTGACATAATCTGCTTTACTTTTCAATGGAATGGGGGGCAAGAATAAAAACATTGAGACCTGATAAGAAGCTACTGCAATAAGCATCTAGGTGACAAATGTTGTTCAACATGAAAATAGTGGAGATATTAAGAGCTGTCAGATTTTGAATATATTTTGAAGGCAGAGCTGAAAGGTAGGGTATGCAGGAAAGAGAGAGTCAAGGATAGCTTCAAGGATTTTGACCTGAAAAATTGGTAAGACAGAGTTACCATTTATCTAGATGGCAAAAACTACAAGAGCAACAGATTTGTGGGAATAATTAGGAATTTCTTTTTGATCACGTTATGTTTGAGATGACTGTTGGACCTCTAAGTGGAGACATTAAGTGTAGACAGTTGGATAAATGCTTTGGAGTTTAGTGGAAATGTCATGAATAGAAATGGACATTTGCGAGTTATCAGCAATAGATGATACTTAAATCCATGAAATGAGATAGGATCACTTAGGGAGAAGTGAGAAAAGAAGAAGAGAGGTCAGGGACTGAATCCAGAGACACTCCAACGTTTAGAGGTTGAGAAGATGGAAAAGAACCAATAAAAATGGCCAGTGAGACAGGATATGAAGTAAGAAAGAGTGACCTCCTAGCAGTTAGGTGAAGAAGGGTCTTTCAAGAAGAAGGAAATTAACAACTATATGAAATACTGTTAACATATTAAGATGAGGACTGAGACATGACCCTTGGACTTGACAACATGGGTATCATTGTTGATTTTTTCAAGAACAGTTTGAGATAATATAACTAAAACGCTGAACACAGTACCACAGGAGTCATTTTTGGTGAAGATGAAAGCCTATACAGAGTATATAATAGCAGGGACTCAAATGGTACTTTCTTTCCTTTAGGATCCAATTGTACCACATACTCTAATGCTTAATACAACTATAATTATTGGCTGATATTTCTATCTCTTCAACTAATTTGTGAGTGATTTGAATGCTAAACATTCTATTTATTATCTCCTGCACAATGCAGAACACTTAGGTACGTAGTAGGTACTCATTAAATGCTTGTTAGGTGAATATGAAATCATAATTCAAGAAAGACAGTTTTGATACAAATGAATATTAGTGCCGTTTAGACTAGAAAAAGTAACACTAATAAACAGGATTAAAAAGGGAGAGAGGATAATAAGCACTGTGTGTTATTATACAGTGTTGTGACATTACAGATTCAGTTTACGCTCTGAACATTTTCTTCTTTTTGTTGTTAAATTATACATAAATTATTCTCCAAGTGTATGGTTAGATCACTCATTAGAACCAGTCCAATTTTGCTAAAAAGTATAGCAAGGCTCTGGGGGTGGTAGGAAATTTGTCCTCATCTTGTAGACTAAGCAGACTTTATATAAAATTCCATAAAATTTGTACCTCTGTTTCCTTTTGAGTTTCCAAGACTACCATCTCACCATCTCTGCAAGAAACCTCCAAATATTCTAGTTTTCCTATTGTATTTTTTTAAAGATTATATTTTTTAAAATGAGAATCACCACAGTAAGTTACTTGGGGGTCTGAATAACATAGGATTAATTTCCTCTTTGTTGAAATGATTGTTTGAGTATTCAGTCCTTAGAGCCATGACTATTGAGACACAGAGGCACAAATTATTACGTGATGATTCAAGCACCCTTCTGATTAAACTGCTAAATAAAATCAACACCAAGGCCTGAAACTCTGTGTCCAGAAGGCAAATGGTGGTTTTCCAAGGATTTATTAATAAAACAAAAAGTAGCTTCATTTCTGAATATAAAACATTGCAAGTCTTCTAGCGCAGAGTGAATAAGGGTTAGTTAGTGCAGTTAGTTACTGCATATTAGTGATCTGGTTATATTTTATTTATTCAGTATGGGGAGAAGTATTTTATAAGTGTTGGTGAGTCACTTCATAAGACCAACGCCAAGCAAAATTAGAGAAATCCCTGGTTGAAGATATTTTTATTGCAATGAGAATGTCTCTTTCTGGGTATTGGATACACAGGTGTGGTCAAACTTTGGCATGGAAAGTAAGGAGTCATGAATTCTAAGTCAGTGACTCCTAATGTCTTGAATATGTAATGCTACAGATACATGTAGATGCATTTGCTGTAAGAAGCCAAAATGCTTATAGAACAGAGGAAATCAAGTATAAGCAGATGAATATATTTCCACTTTATATTCCATTTGTCCATGATCCCAAAGACCCACAGATCTGCTCTTTTACATAAGGGGCACATTCCACCCCCCGCCCCGCCTACCACCACCAATTTTGGAGAGAAATAACCTTAGAGACACTGTTCCTGTGAATTAGTCTTTTGTGCCTACCAAGCTTCCTATTTTGTGGGTCATAGATTTAATAGCTGTAATGCTATTTAAACACCAGAGATACTTAATGCACCATGAAAAGCCCGTAGGCAATGGGAAATTACAAAAATGTCTCAATGCCATGCTCACAAAAGTGAATGATCTTCTCAACATGAACTTCAAAGGTAAAATGAGATTACATTTCCTATAGATTCCTAAATGTCCATTGACCAGTGACTTGGGCTCCTATGATTTCACCCAGGCCTGTCTTAGGGATTCTGTTCCATCTAGCCAGGCAACTCTCAGATCTGGAAACTCAGCTCTTGGAAATACCAGGAGCCTCATCAATGATACAGACAGAACACTGGAACCACAGTTGAATTTTGGACACAGAAAATAATCACCTGGTGTAGATCAAAGAACAGTTTCCCAGTGCCCTTGATGTCAGTATAACAGTCTGTTTAATTAGGATTGGTTGCTGTAAACATACTATCAACAAATCAATCAAATGGCAAGTGCACATTATCATTATCAATTATTATAAATGAATACAAATCAACAGAGATTTTTTAATTGGTATTTAATGATTATAATTGTATAAATATTCATTTTAGAATTTGAAAACTACACGAAAATGTATGGAAGGGAGTAAAATATTATGGTCATAGTACCCAGTGGGGGGTGTGGGAACATGAATGAATTAGGCTTCTGTCTTCAACTTTCTTACTTCTCATTTCTAGAGTTATTAAAAGGTCCAGGGAAATTTTATGAAATTTTGTTTGTTAGGAGACTAGAATTTTATGCATTTTCTACTAAAAGGGAGAAAACGTCTCCAAACAATGATAAGTACTATTTGATATAAGAGATTGGATGTCCACTCAGAGACTTCTTGGAGAACCCACCAGCTGCTCCAAAGGAGAAAGATGTGGCAGTCTGCTTTTGTAAAGATTTACAACCTTGGAAACCCTATGGGGAAGTTCTACTCCATCCTATAGTGTCACTATGAGTTAGAATTTGACTCAACGGCAATGGATTCGGTTTGGTTTTTGGACAGTTTGCATCAAAATCAACTGGTTTTCAAACATGGCATTGCCTGCACCACTCTGAGAAATAGGGCAAGCAGATACAATCCTCTCTGTATTAAATTGTTGTGTGCGGTTGAGCTGATTCTGACTCATAGCAACCCTAGATTACAGAGTAGAACTGCTCCCCCAGGGTTCCCTAGGCTGTAATCTTTGCAAGAGCAGATGGTCAAGTCTTTTCTCCCACAGAGCTGCTGGTAGGTTTGAACTGCTGACTTTTCGATTAGCAGCCGAGTGCTACTAGGGCTCGTTGTATTAAATTAAACCAAAACCAAAACCAAACCCAAACCCGTTGCCATAGAGTCAATTCCGATTCATAGCGACCTTACAGGACAGAGTAGAACTGCCCCACTGGGTTTTCAAGGAGTGCCTGGCAGATTCCAATGGCCAACCTTTTTTGGTTAGCAGCCGAGTTCTTAACCATGAGGTCACCAGGGCTCCTGTATTAAATTAGTTCTCTGTAAATCATGGTATTCTCTGCCCTCTCCTAGACTTAGACAGTTCTGAATGATCATCCTTTCTCCCCCATGGCCTGCATGTTATGCATGAATAGGAAACTCTCCCATTTCTTTTTCTCTCTTTCCTGTTCTTTTGTTTCATTTCCCCCCTCTTTCTCTCTTTATTCAACAGTTTTCAAACTGGCAGTGCATGCTTTTTGAAAGGCACTTTGGCACAGTGGTTAATCTAACAGTCTGGAGCTAAACAGTTCTGGGTTTGAATCTCAGGCCTGACATTTAACTAATGGTGCCCCCCTGGGCAAGTTATTATACTTAACTCCAAGCTTCAGATTTTTTCTCTCTAAAACGGGGATATCAGTATCTACTTTCACAGTTATTGTGGTAATTAATTGAGATACTATGACCAAAACTCTGAACAGAGTACAACGTGAATCATTCATTACTATTATTGGAGGTAAGTTGACACATTGACTCATAAAAAACCCAGAAAACATAATTGCTTTTTTAAAAATAATATTAGTAAGGACTTAATGGACACTTTAACACATCTCAAAATTAGCTCAAGTCAACATTAATAGGAATGAAATACAGACCTGCCTCACACAATTCTATGCAAGCTTCATTTAGTACAGACACACAGAAAAAAAGTGAAACAGGAAAAAAAAAAATAGAAAGCTGCTGAACTGACACTTAAAAATTATATATTTCTGTTCTTCACATGGTCGTAGAAAGTATATCTGGCCTAACCAACCGAGAATGTGTGGTTTGGGTCAATTAAGGTTATAAAATAATACAAAGAATAGGCCCTCATCAGAGTTTGTTCCTTTACAATTGATGAAAAAGCAGAGAGAGATTTAAACAGCTTACATGGGCCTGGGAGTTTCTCCCTTACTCTTAGAGGAAGGAATCTTTCTTTATCCAGGCTATTTCCTGAGGAGAGCCCTTCTCCCTCCCTCAAGCATTCAGGCTAATTACAACTGGTGAGGTAGTTTCCAGGCAGAATGAAAAATCAAAAGGGAAGGGGATGGGTGGTGTGGATTTCAGAGAAAAAGTAACTTTAGAAAAAAGTATGTTCTCAGAGGGGAGAAAATTGGAGAATCAGGTCACTGAGTTAGAGGCAGGAAAAATCCACATGAGTGGAAACTGGAGCAATGAAAAGTATTTCATATTACCACAAACAAAGGCTTAATGTGCCTGGCTCAGAGGATGTGCTCCCCCCTCCTGGAAAGTGCCAGGGGGCTGAAAGTCCTCTCGGATTTTCTGTGTCATATTCATTCACTAATCAACACTATTCAGCAATCACACATGTGGTCATATAGGAGATGCCCTGGAAAACTCAAGGGCCACATAGAAATGATTATAATCAAAATCACTGGAGACTCTCATTGCAGCTTCTGAAATGCAAAGCTTCAAAGGCAGACCTGCCTCCAACAAAAACCAGCGCTTTGTTTTTCTTTTTTGGTTCTGCTGAAGTCCAGAGTTTTAGATGCAAGTACTTGACAATTATATGTCAATAGGGGCGGAATGTGTTTTGCCTAAAGCAAAGATATAAATGATATCAAGGGCTGGCACGGCGTCAGGTGGCACTAGACATTAGTTGAGGTCAATCTCTGCTGATGTGACTAGAATATTGACATCTAGGTTAGAGTCAATATCTCGAAATTGGTGGTGTGGCCTGGCATACATATTTCCTTAATGACTCTGTAGTGTGTTACAAAAATACCAAATAGCACTCCACGCATCTGAAGGTCTTAATGCTCCTTTCTCTGATGCTTTATCGAAAAACTGTCAAAACCATTTTGCTATCCAAATTTCAGTTGAAAATGTGACAAGATGCACAAAATACAATCCTGAAAACCTTAGCAAAAAAAAAAAATTAAGATCTTCTTTTGATTGTAAGACTAATTTTTTTGCAACTGAGGAAATATTGGACCTGAATTTGGAGGTTAAGCTTTATTATATTGCTCTGGAAAAACAATTACAGAGGAAAACTTTATATATTTTTGCCATACCAGAAAAAAAAAGAAACTGTTTCTACATGTTTACTCTCCATTTACTGCAAAACAAACTAGGTAATGGGTTTGAAGCTTCCAAAATAAGCCAAAACCAGTTGCTGTCGAGTCAGTTCTGACTCATGGTGACCCTCATGTGTGTCAGAGTAGAACTGAGCTCCACAGGGTTTTCAATGGTTGTGATTTTTTGGAAGTAGAAAGTCAGGCCTTTCTTCTGATGTATTTCTCGGTGATTTCGAACGACCAACTTTTTGGTTAGTGGCTAAGCACTCAGCCATTGCCACTACTTATTACAAAACAAACAAAGTAGTGGGCTTTGGAGCTTCAGTTATTCCAAAGTGTAGCAACCGGAAGCAAGGGTAGCCTCTAAAAAAGCATTGCCCTCATTCACTAAACAGCATCCAATGGCCTGTATGTGGGTACAGGGGAGAGGCTTTCTTTTATTTGCCTATTTATTCATAAAGCTCTGATTGCCGTGTTCTTTTTTATTTACCCTTCTGCAGCTTGCCTGACTTCATGTGGCATGTTACAGATGACTGTTAAGAGGAAGTTGTTGTTTTGTTTTATTTTGTTTTTCTTCTAAGGCTAATCCCAGATATTAATGACTTGCTAAAGTCTTATAGCTTTCTTTGACTTTCTGACCCAGCGTGTAGAACTTGTGATTCTAGCTGGACCAGCGATTCTAAATCATAGTTTTACATGAGAATCTAATGGAGAGCTTTAAAATATACCAATTCTAGTGCCCAATTTCTGACCAGTTGAATCAAAGTCTCTGTAACTGGTGCCTGAGAACTAACCAAACTAAAACCCATAGCCATTGAGTTGATTCCAACTCATAGTGACCCTATAGAACAGAGTAGAACTTCCCCATAGGGTTTCTAAGGAGTGGCTGGTGAATTCAAACTGCTGACCTTTTGGTTAGCAGTCAAACACTTAACCACTGTGTCACTAGGGCCCCGAGAACTAACCAGTAACCTTTAATTTAGAAATGTCAAAACCCTTGCCCATCTACCATGTATCATTTATGTCATTCAGTTATCTCAGTTGTCCAGTTACTATGCAACAAACCATCTCAGTACCTAATGGCTTAAAACAGCAATGATTTTCCATGATTCTGTGGATCAGGAATTTGGGCAGGGCTCAGCTGGATGGTTTCACATGATGACACTTAGGGTCACTCACTCAGGTACATTTAACTGAAGACTGGGCTGGGCCCAAAGGTCCAATAAGGCTTTAGTCACATGACTGACACTGCAGTACGCGTCCACATGGCTAGCCTGGGCTTACTTACAGTGTGGTGGTCTCAGGTTGTCAGACTTCTTATGTGGCAGCTGGTTTCTAAGTGGGAAGAAGAAAAATGTGACTGCTAGTCTTTTTTAAGGCTTAGCTTCAGAAGTTCTAAATTGCTTCTGCCAAATTCTAGTTGTCGAAGCAAGTCACAGGTGCAGCCCAGATTCAAGGGGAGGGGAAACCAACTCTACCTTTTAATGTGAGGAAAAGCATGCAACTACAAGGGTCAAGAAATTGTAGGTGGCCATATTTAAGACTATAGATCACATACCACTAGTCCTGACCCAATAGTCATGCCAGCCATTTCTAACCCATCATGGCAGTCTTTCCTACTGATCCTGGACATAGTCAAAGAATTCTTCTCAACCCTGTACCTCAGCGGTCACTGCCAATATATTTGAGTTGCCATTCAGGTTGAAACTTACTGACAAACTTGCTGCAATGGAAAGATATGAAGTTCTAATCTCTCCCTGCTATGATTTAGGAAGCAGAGATATTGGCATTCTCCTAAAAGACTAGGGAAGTGCCAGTATACCTCATAGCCCTGCCTGGGGGAAGTCAGTCAAGTTCTCACAATAATCCTGTGACATAGGAATGGCAGGCTTTGTTATTCTTCCCTAATTTATAAATGGAGGAAACCAAGGCACTCATACTTAACTCTACCAACTGAACTACAGTGCTGATGTACAGTTTCTTTTGCCTTTGTCTTATAGACTCCACTGATTTCCAAAGTTACTTAGGTCAGCACCTTTTCCCTCCTTAGATTGTTTTGTCACATTCAACATTCCATCTAGGATTCCTTAACCTTCTGAATGAGCTTTAAAAAATTTGTGTACATTAAGGTTCACTCTTTGTGCTGTACATTTTCATAGGTTTTGACAGATGGGTTGTGGTGTGCATCAACCATACAATTATTACTTATATTTGTTCAACAAAAATTTATATGGTACTTTGTGATGGACACTGTACTAAATGTTTTATAACTAGTAACTCATTTAATACTTTAAACAATCTTATCAGACAGATACCATTATCACATCCTCTGTTTTACAGGTAAGAAAATTAAGGCATAGAGAGGTTAAGTAACTTCCTTGAAATCACATAGCTAGCATGGGTAGACCTAGGCTGAGAATCCACATCATTTGTGCTCCTAAATAATACTAGAGTTGTACTCCTAAGTAAATGCTACTCTGTTTGCTACTCTGCTGTCCCTGGAGTTATTATTTATTCTCCATTTTTGCTTTTATGACTTTCTTTTATTCTTCCTCTTTATTCTGAAATAGTTCCTCTTTTACCACACACTGAATTTAACTCTTATCTGCCACACCTCTTATACCAGCCCTCTCAAGTGTTCTTAATTTTAGAAACTTGAGGCTTGCAGACAGATCGGAGTACTGCACAAGCATCCCACACAAGCAGTTAGTCCAACACCACTAACGTACCATCCGTCAGAGCCTCAGTAGCTTGCTGCACCTTCCTGCTTTGGAATCAAAGGTGCTTAAGTCTCAAACTTGAAATTTTAAAGGAAAGTAATCTTAAAAGTTAATATAACCTTTTAATTGCTTACAAATAATGTCTCTTTCCAGGTCATTCTCCAAAACATATAAGCAGCCTCCATCACATTAGAAATTCTACGAGCTATTGAAGAAATGGATAATAATTTGGACAGGTGGATTCCAATGATCTCTGTATCTCTTCTTCAGGAAACAAGGGCGCATATCTTGGAGATATTCATAAAAGCTATCAAGGAGGCACAAGATTAGGACCAAGATTCTTTCACTATTCCCTTTTCACTGGATTTAGAGTAAAAATAGAAGTAGAAAGAGTGGGCAAATTTATTCAAGCAAATATCACATGGGTATTAAGAAAGCATAATCTAATTACTTCCTACATAATCTTTTTATAATAGACAAAATCAGTTGCTGTCAAAGAAATCTGGGCTCAGAGACAGCAGACAACCCAAGTTTGAAATTCATTTGGCTTTTAAAATCTCAAAGGACATCACTCAGTTGTGACAGCTGTGGGATAATTAAATATTGACATGAATGTTTCTTGGAATTCCAAGACATTTTGCTTTTCAATATGCTCTCTATCAGGATGGCCAAAGTTTAGGCCAACAGCAGGGGAAGTTATGTTGCCACTTCCTGGATGTTGTTGTTGTTAGGTGCCATCGAGTTGATTCTGGCTCATAGTGACCCTATGTAAGACAGCCCATTGTTGCAGTCACTGTGTCAATCCATCTTGCTGAGGGTCTTCCTCTTTTTTGCTGACCCTCTACTTTATCAACCATGATATACTTCTCCAGGGACTGGATATTTCCCAAAATTGTCCAATGGACAACAAGGGGAAGGAAATTAATGTCTGGGTGCCTACTAGGTGCTAGACACTTATTACATATGTGTTTTCATTTAAGATAGATAGATAGCTGCTGTTGAATTGACTCCAACTCATGGAAAATCTATGTATAATAGAATAAAATGTTGCCTGGTCTGCATCATCCTCACAACTGCCAGCGCGTTTGAGTCCATTGTTATGTCTACCATGCCAACCCATCTCACTGAGGTTCTCCCTTGGCCTTGTACTTCACCAAATATGGTGTCCTCCTCTAGCATTTGGTCCCTCCTGATGATATGTCCAAAGCCAGTGAGTCAGACAATGTTCTGTTGTGATCCATAAGGTTTTCACTGTAGATTGCCAGGCCTTTCTTTCTAGTCTGTCTTAGTCTGGAAGCTCTACTGAAACTTGTCCACCATGAGTGATGCTGCTGATATTGTAAATACTGGTGGCATAGCTTCCAGTATCACAGCAACATGCAAGCCACCACAGCATCACAAACTGACAGACGGGTGATGAGTTTTCATTTAGGCTTCATAATAATCCCTCGTGAATCATGTAGACCAAGAAAGGAACTGGCTTCTTGCTCTCTCTCTCTTTCTCTTTTAATGCAAAAGGAGGCTATTGAAAATACTGAGACTTTGGGTGATGTTCAGTCTCTTTCTCATGCCAGCAAGTGATGGAGTTAGGACCAGAGTTCATGTGTTGGGTCTTTCAGTTCCATAGTCCCGTATGCATTTGTTCCACAACATCTTTTCTTAGCTTCTGAGATGACCTCTGGAATCCTGAGCTAGGAGGTAGGCAGGTGGGAGGTGGGTATAAGTAGTGAGAAGGCAGCTATATAGAGGGATGGTGGGACAAAGGGGAGGGAGAATACAAGGTAATAAAGCCTAAGCAGGTGACTGGGAAAAAGAGCCCTTGCCTGGATGGGTTGACTCAGATCCCAGTTTCTCTCCCACTGTTAGATCAAGTTCATGTTTCCAACAGACCATTTGGAGGCACCTCTGTTCCATTGGTGACATAATTTTAACCAGACAGCCGAGGTGTTCCAGGCCTTCTTTGGTACGGCAGCATTTCCTGTCTTTAGTCTATTTTCCTCAGGTCCCGGCTTCTGAGAGGTCTTAGCTTCTCAGACAAAGAGACCTGGAATCCTCAGGCAGTAATTCTCAGATTCATTGCTCCTGTTCCACATTCCTGACCTATGAGCTTTTGGAGACATCGGGACTTGTTTTCCAAAACCCAGCATAAGCTGCTTTAATTTTGTTGTTCTCCTATAATTTCTTGGAAATGGCTGCTGTGAAGTCAATAAATGACAAATAAAATCCCTCTGCCCACTTGTTTTTAATGTCATTTCTCGAACTCCAGAACAGGGACCATCTGGTCATGGTGCTTATTTTAATATGAAAGAGTGGCTGAGTTAAAAATCACATTTCTGAGAGAATACTGGAATGAGTCTTCTGTCTGTGAACAGAAGCACAGCAAAACAAGTCAGATGTTTCATCTGGGCAGAGATGAGATACACTGGGTGCCACATACTCAACTTTGCTTATGAAGAAGTTAAACTTTTGCACACACACACATTAGATAGACATCAATCAATACTGTACTACTAGTAACTCTCATGTTTATTGAGCCCTGCCTCTATGCCAGGCAATGTGCAAAGCTCTCCAAAATATGTTGTAAGAGGTATTATTAGTGTACTAGTTTTACAGGTGAAATAAATAGAAACTTTAAAAAGTTAAATAAACTTGCTCCACATCACACAGCTAGTAAATAATAGAGCCAGGCTTTGAACCAAGGTCAGTTGGTTTCTACATAGATGCCCTGAACAACTGCATTATTTGGCTTATTATTGCAGTAAGGACTTCTTGAGGAAAAGGCATCCTAAGCAGTGGCTAATCTTTCACATAGGTAAATTGTAGGGCAAGGAAATTTTGTGGAGAAACCTTTTTGTTTTTATTTTACACTTTTTATTTTGGAATAATTTTAGATTTTACATAAAAGTGGCAAAGATAGTACAGAGAGTTCCCATATACCCTTTAGACAGCTTCTTCTAATGTTAACATCTCACATAATCATGCTTCATTTGTCCAAACTAAGAAATTAACATGGGTGAAATACTATTTACTGAACTACAGACTTTATTCAGATTGTGGTACAATTTTTATTTGCAAGATTTTGTTGAAACTTTTAGTTTGATCAGCCTGTGTAGGGTCTATGTTTTTGTTATGTTATAGGGAGTCTGAGTATAGTTTTCAACTGCGTTAAGTTGTGGCCTTGTGTGCCAATGGGGGCTCCAAATTGCTGGGTTTGGGGTGACGATACACCTCTTAGATGATCATAAGCAATTAAGACATAGACATTCTCCCTTCTGCTGATGTTCTGCATCTTCAACTCCACCTGGTTTCTGTATATGAACCTGAATAGTGAGACTTGAATTAGTCATTCTGACTCTGCTGTTAGGTGTTCGTTACTAAGGGTTGGCAACCTAACTCAGAACTTGTTAGTTCCTGACTTCAATTTCTATATGCCACTTCAATTTTCCTTCAGGACAAATCTTATAATCAGAATTCAATTTAAACTGTCCTTCTAGCTTGACATTTTAGTTTTTGTGTTCTTATATTTGGACTGTACCCAAACTCTGCTTATCTCAGGTAATCACAGTTCATAAAGACTGACCCAAATCCTCTGATCTGACAATCAGTTAGTCCCATTTTATACAGGAAATGCGAACCTAAAATTATTGGTCCAGAATTACATAGCAAGTGACTGGAAAGCCAAAAGACATAAGGGAGGAGATGGAATCTCCCAAGCATTCTTTCATTGTTAGAACAAGTGCAGCTTAAAATAAAAATTAAACAGAGATCAAACATCATGGAAAGGCATATTTTGGGGAAGAACTTAAAAGGCTCCCCCCCGCCCCACCCGCCACCAAATGGCTGAAACTTTTTAATCCAGTTTTGGAAAGGATAGCTGTTACAAGTGACAGTATTTAAACCTGGGCTTTGACCAGGCAAAAAAACCAAACCAAACCCATCGCCACTGAGTCTATTTCAACTCTTAATGACTCTATACTGACCCTGTAAAGATAGAGTGGAACTGCCCCATAGGCTTTCCAAGGCTGTAATCTTTACAGAAGCAGACTGCCACATCTCTCTCCTGCAGAGCGGCTGGTTCAAACTGCCAACCTTTTGGTTAACATTCGCGCTCTTTAACCACTACACCACCAGGGCTCCTTGACCAGGCAAACAAGTATTAAATCAGAAGTAACATGTCTGAAACAAATTTATTATCTTTGTTCTGTAACCAGTCTCTCCTCTTGCCTTTCCTGATTCTATTATTAGGTCCTCCATTCTCCCAGTCACCAAGCTAGGAAATTCTTTTATCCTTGCCACACTGAAATGCAACCAACAGATAAGTCTCACCAATTGTGCCTCTGCCATTCTCATGTTTGCCCTTATCTTTCCATTTTTACTGCCCAAAGTTTTTTTTTTTTTTTTTTTTTTTTTTTTTTGAGTTCTCAAATATAATTTGGTCGATGAATAAATATATTTTTTTAAGTAATTTTTTAATTGAAATTCAGGTGAAGGTTTATAGAAAAAATAGTTTCTCATGAAACAGTAGTACACATATTGTTCTATGACATTGGTTAACAACCCCACAACATGTCCACCCTCTCCCTTCTCGACCTTTTTTTTTTTTTGGTGAAAATATACATAGCCAAAGATGCACCATTTCAAAAGTTTCTACATGCACAGTTCAGTGACATCAACTACACTCTTCCAGTTGTGCTGTTATTCTCAGTTTAGATGAAGGTTTACAGAACAAAATAGTTTCTCATTAAACAGTTAGTACACATATTGCCCTATGACAATGGTTAACAACCTCACAAGGCATCAACACTATCCTTACTCAACCTTGGGTTCCCTATCACCAGCTTTCCTATCCCCTTCTGCCTTCTAGTCCTAGTCCTTGGACTGCTGTGTCTCATTAGTCCCATTTTGTTTCATGGGGCTGTCCAATCCCCGGCTGAACGGTAAACCTTGGAAGTGACTTCACCACTGAGCTAAAAGGGTGTCTGGAGGCCATACGCTAGGCGTTTCTCCAGTCTCCTTTAGGCCAGTAAATCTGGTCTTTTTTTTGTGAGTTAGAATTTTGTTCTACATCCTTCTCCAGCTCTGTCCAGAACCCTCTGCTTTGATGCCGGTCAGAGCAGTCAGTGGTGGTAGCCAGGCACCACCTAGCTGTGCTGGACTCAGTCTGGTGGAGGCCTTGGTAGCTGTGGTCCATTAGTCCTTTGGACTAATCTTTTCCTTGCATCCTGTTCTCTTCACCCTTGCTCCCAAAGGGGTGAGACCAATGGAGTATCTTATGGCTGCTCACAGGCTTTTAAGACCCCAGACGCTACTCACCAAGGTAGAATGTAGAATATTGGCTTTATAAACTGTGTTATGCCAATTGAGCTAGATGTTCCCTGAGACCATGGTCCCCACAGCCCTCCGCCCAGCACATCAGTCCCTCAGAGAGTCTGGATGTGTCTATGGAGCTTCCATGACCTTTCCCTGTACAAGTTATGCTGGCTTCCCCAGCATTGTGTACTGTCTTACTCTTCACCAAAGTTACCATTTATCTATTGTGTATTTAGTATTCCCCCCCCCACCCCTCCCATCCCTGGTAACCAACAAAGATTGTTACTTTTTGTGTGTAAACTTTTACATGAGTTTTTACAGTGGAGGTCTCATACAATATATGTCTTTTTGTGATTGACTTATTTCACTCAGCCTAGTGTTCTCCAGTTTCATCCATGCTATGAGATGCTATGCAGATTCATCATTGTTCTTTATCGTTTTCTAATACTCCATTGTGTGTTTGTACCATAGTTTATCCATTCATCTGTTGATGGGCATCTAGGTTGTTTCCATCTTTTTGCTATTGTGCACAATACTGCAGTGAACATCAGTGTGAATATGTCTATTTGTGTGACAGCTCATTTCTCTAGGATATATTCCTAGGAGTGGGATTGCTAGATTGTATGGTATTTCTATTTCTAGCTTTCTAAGGAAGCACCATATCATTTTCCAAAATGGTTGTATCATTATGTATTCCCACCAGCAGTGCATAAGAGTTCCAATCTCCCCACAGCCTCTCCAACACTTGTTATTTCCAGTTTTTTTGAGTCGTGCCAGTAATGTTGGGGTGAGATGGTGTCTCATTGTGGTTTTAATTTGCATTTCTCTAATGGCTAGTGATTGCAAGCATTTCCTCATGTGTCTATTGGCTGCCTGAATTCTTCTTTGGTGAAGTTTCTGTCATTTCCTTTGTGCAGTTTTTAATTGGATTATTTGTCTTTTTTTGAAGAGGCGTTGGACTTTTTTGTAGATTTTAGAGATTAGACCTTTGACTTGTAATGTCCAAAAATTTTTTCCCAGTCTGTAGGTTCTATTTGTACTCTTTTGGTAAAGTCTTTTGAGGAGAATAAGTGTTTAAATTTTAGAAGATCCCAGTTATCTAGCTTATCTTCTGAAGTTTGTGTGTTGTCATTTGTGGCTTGTATCCTGTTAATGCCGTGCATTAGGGCCTCTAGTGTTGATCCTATGTTTTCTTCTATGAACTTTTATAGTTTTGGACTTTATATTTAGGTCTTTGATCTGTTTTGAATTACTTTTTGTGTATGGTGTAAGGTATTGGTCCTGTTTCATTTTTTTTGCAGATGGGCATCCAGTTTTGCCAGCACCACTTGTTAAAATGACTGTCTTTTCCCCATTGGATGGACTTTGAGGACTTGTCAAAGATCAGGTGACCATAGGTGGATAGATTTACATCTGCGTTCTCAATTCTGTTCCTTTGGTCAATGTATGTGTCATTGTACCAGTACCAGGCTGCTTTGACTACTGTAGCTGTATAGTAATTTCTGAAGTCAGGTAGTGTGAGTCCTCCCTCTTTATTCTTCTTCTTCAATAGTGCTTTACTTATACGGGGCTTCTTCCCTTTCCATATAAAGTTAATGATTAGTTTTTCCATCTCTTTAAAGAATGTTGTTGATATTTGGATCAGGAGTGTATTGTATTTGTAAATTGCTTTGGGTAGAATTGTCATTTTCACAATGTTGAGTCTACCTATCGATGAGCATGGTATGGTTTTCCATTTATGTGGATCCTTTTGGGTTTCTTGCGGTAGTGTTTTGTAGTTTTCTTCATATAGGTCTTTTATGTCCCCGGTTAGATTTATTCCTAAGTATTTTATTTTTTTAAGGGCTATTATAAATGGCATTGTTTTCCTGGTTTCCTTTTCATTGTTCTCTTTACTGGTGTACAGGAATCCAACTGATTTTTGAATGTTTATCTTGTATCCTGCTACTCTGCTGAATCTTTCTATTAATTCCAGTAGTTTTCCCGTGGAGTCATTAAGGTTTTCTATGAATAGCATCTTATCATCCACAAAAAGGGACAGTTTAACTTCTTCATTACCAGTATGGATGCCCTTTATTTCTTTTTCTTACCTTACTGCTCTAGCTAGGACTTTCAGCACAATGTTAAATAGGAATGGTAATAAAGGGCATCCTTATCTTGTTCCTGTTCTCAAGGGGAATGTTTTCAGCCTCTCTCCATTAAGAATGATATTGGCCATTTGTTTTGCATAGATGTCCTTTATTATGTTGAGAAATTTCCCTTCAATACCTATTTTATTGAGTATCTTTATCAGGAATGGATGTTGAACTTTGTCAAATGCCTTTTCTGCGTCAATTGAGATGATCATGTGATTCTTTTCTTTCCTTTTATTCATGTGGTGGATTATGTTCATTGATTTTCTAATGTTGAACCATCCTTGCGTAGATGGTATGAATCCTACTTGGCCGTGGTGTATTATTTTTTGATATGATGCTGAATTCTATTTTTCTATTCTAATTCTATTGTTGAGAATTTTTGCATCTATATGCATGAGAGATACTGGTCTGTAATTTTCCGTTTTTGTGGTATCTTTTCCTGGTTTTGGTATCAGGGTTATGCTGATATATTTTTTCCATCCTTTGACTTTTAATAAATTTACATCTTTGTTTCTAAAGTGTGTCTCTTGTAGACAGCATATTGATGGATCCTGTTTTTTTATCCATTCTGTCACTCTGTGTCTCTTTATGGGTGCATTTAGGCCGTTTTCATTCAGTGTAATTATAGATAGGTGTGAGTTTATTGCTGTCATTTTGTAGTGCTTTCTTTTGTGGTGCTGACATTTTTGTTCCTCTTATTCTCCTGTGCTGAATTCCTTTTGTTTGTGGAGTTTTTTTCATTTCTTTTGTTTTCATAGGTTTTGTTTTTACTGAGACTTTATGTTTTTTCTTCTTTATTTTGATGAGTAGGTTTGTTAACTTTCTTTGTGGTTACCTTGAAATTTACCCCTGTCTTCCTAGGTTTGAACCAGTCTATTATTACTTAGTATTGCCATGCCTTACTCTATAGCAGAACCTCCACTAGAAGGTTCTATACCTACACCATTTATTTCCTCTCTTATTGTTCTGATGTTGTTGTCATTACAGATTAACCTCCCTGGTTCCCTGTTGTAATTCTTTTGGTTTTTGATAGTCCTTGAGCATTTGTATCTTTGGTTGGTAACTGGCTGGTACAATCCTGTGGTCTGACATTGTTTGTTCTCAGTTTGAAGGACTCCCTTTAATAATTCTTATAAGTTTGGTTTGGTCTTTACATAGTCCCTTAATTTCTGTTTATCTGGAAATGTCTTAACTTCACCATCATATTTGAAAGAGAGTTTCACAGGATATATTATTCTTGGTTGGCAATTTTTTTTCTTTCAAGGTTTTATATATGTCATCCCATTGCCTTCTTGCCTTCATGGTTTCTGCTGAATAATCCAAACCTAGTCTTATTGTTTATCCTCTGTATGTGACTTCTTGTTTTTCTGGAGATGCTCTCAGGCTTCTTTGTTTTGGTCTTTAACGAGTGTGATTATGGTATGCCTTGGTGTTTTTCTTTTGGGGTATATCCTATATGCGGTTCATTGAGCTTCTTGGATGGTCAGCTTTTCATCTTTCATGATATTGGGGAAGTTTTCTGTCAGCAATTCTTCAATGATCCTGTCTGTGTTTTCTGTTTTCTCTCCATGTTCTGGAAGTCCAATCACTGGCCAATTTTGCTTTTGATTGTATCCCACATAATTCTCAGGGTTTCTTCATTTTTCTTTTTTTTTTTTTTTTCCTGATTTTTCCTCAAACAGAATTATATCCAGGTGTTTGTCTTCAGTATCACTGATATTGTCTTCCATTGTTTCAAGCCTGCTCCTCAGCCCTTCTATGACACTGTCCATTTCTGAAATCTTATTGTTTATCTTTTGGATTTCTAATTGTTGTTTTTGTATGATTTCTAGTTGTGAATTTATTTTAGCATTTTGTTCCTGTACTATTTTCCTGAATTCTTCCATTTTTTTGTCTGTATTTTCCATGAATTTGTCTATTTTTTCCTCGTTTTTGTCTGCATTTTGCTTCAACTCTTGGGTAGCTCTGAATATTAGAGATTTGATATTCAGGTAGTTCTAGTGCCTTTTCTTCTTCTTGAAAGTCCTCTGGTATTTTATTCTGGATGCCTACTGGAACCATCCTGTCCTGTTTTTGTATATGTTTTGATATTGTCTGCTGTCTTTAAGGCATTTATTAGTTATTTTCCTCCTTTATTGATGATAGATTTGTTCCTTTCATCTTTCTTTTTAGTTTTATTTTGTTATGTCTGAGCAGGTAGGCTGTACCTTCTTTGTTGTTTGATCTCTGTGGGCACGATACTTTTCGCCTCCTCCTCCAGTGGGCAGGGTCAGTCGCTCAGGTATGGTACAGCTGAAGGGGAGTTGCTAGGATGGGTTGTTTGTGGCACATACTATGGCTGACAGGGTTGGCCAGGAATCAGTGCAGGAGAGGTTCTGGTAGGCTGTGACTCTGCTGCTTGGGCGTGTGATGTTCAGCGCACCATGCAGGTAGACAGGAAGTAGGGGGGAGCTTGTGATGTGTGGAGCTAAGAAGAGTATGGGAAAGAAGAGAGAGAGGAGAAAGGAATAGGAGCAAAAAACATACAAACAAAAAAGAGTGCTAAGGGAGTTTGTTGTTGGAGTGGAGAGATGAGAGACTGAGAAATGGAGAAAAGCAAAAAGGAAAAAAAAGAGAAAAAGGTAAAAGAAAAAAATGAATAAATAAAAATTAGAAAAAAAACAAAGGAAAAGCAAAGCCTCCAGTGATCCCATTGATGCAGCTGCTAGCTCCCAAGCCATAAAGTACAGCCTGGCAAGAAGGGTATTGGTGTTACACTGTACCACGTATTCAAGAGAGAGGAAGAGAAGGTCAGTATAGAGAGACAAGAAACTGAGAAATGAAGAAAGACAAAAGGGAAAAAGAGAGAGAAGAAAACAAAACAAAGAAACAAAAAAACTAAAAAAAAAAAAAAAAAAAGAAAAAGAAATGCCCCAGGGATGCCACTGCCCATGTGCACGGTGTAAGGGAGTAGCTCCCATGCCATGCAGTACTGCCCAGCTAGAAGGGGCTCCCAAGCCAAGAAAAGAAAAAGAAAACCAACAAACAAACCAATCAAAACAGAACAAATCAGAACAAACAAAAAACAAGAAAAAGCCCCAGGGGTCCAACCTCTGTGGCAGCACAGGCCAGGAAGCAGTTTCACAGTTAAGCGGTGTTTCACAACCTTTCAGTAAGAAGCAAAGATGGCACATGGAGCCAGGTATTTGAGAGAAAGGAGTGGGAGGTGGTGAGAAGGAAGAAATCAAAAGAAGCTGAGAAAAGCAATACCAGCAGCCAACAAATGGCACTCAGGGAGCCAGCCAGTGCAGGCAGGTGGAATCCAAGCAACTCTGCGGTGAAGCCAGTGTTTCCTGGCCAAGAGACTGTGGCTGCAGGAAGCACAGGAGACTGAGTGGGGATGAAGAAGGGTGGGGGGTAGGAAAGCGTATATTGCTGGTTACCAGTTGTTCTGTCTCCTGCTGGAAGCTCTGTGAAGCTGCTTTCTTGTACCCCTGTTCACTGATCTCTGATAGGAGTCCAAGATGGTGGATCCATGCTGCGTTAGCTAATAGGGAACCTCTGCATGTATCTCTCCTTGCTCTGTTCTTGGTCAGTTTCTTATTCCATTCAGTGCTTGGCTGAGTTCTTTATCTCTTCATTTGATGCTTAAGGTTTCAGGATTGACGTGTGTCTCTGTTTGACTTAGTTTTTTGGATCTTTGCTTTGGAGGGATGGCGTGGTGCTTCTGTCTATAGTGCCGTGTTGCCTGGAAGTCCCTAGCAACACTTCATTTTATTATATATCAGGTTTATGTGAGTTAAAGCCAATTCGAGGACAACTATCAACCACATTCCCTTGCTTAGGCTCTTTTGCAAACCTCGATCTACCTGCCTTAGTGTATGTGTGGGCAGATCAGTTTCTCCTGCACAGTCCCTACCAGGACCCCAATTTGCTCAAAAACTTCAGTGACATTCCCATACTTACTAGAATGAGTATAGACTCTTTACTCTGGCATTTGAGGGCCTCCATACTATTGCCTCATTTATCCAGTAGTATCTATTATTACTCCCTTGCCATGTTCATGATAAACCAGCCCTACTGATTTGTGTTTTTCCCTGATCATATCCTACCACCAGCACATGATGTTTCTTTTGCTTGGAAGGCCTTCTCTAGTCTCCTAATCTCAGTTTGTTGACATACAATAAATCAGGATTTGGCAAACTAAGGCCAGAGGGCCAAATCCAGCCTACTGCCTATTTTTGTAAATAAAGTTTTATTGAAACACAGGCACACTCATTTGTTTACATGTATTTTTCATGGCTGCTTTCATGCTACTGGTAAAGGTAAGTAATTGCAACAGAGATGGTACAGACTACAAAGCCTAAAATATTTACTTTCTGGACCTTTATGGAAATGTTTGCCAACTCCTGCATTACATCTTAGCCAATACTGATTCCTCTAACTTATTATCCAATTCAATGTGCTGAAATAAAACTTTGCTGAGCCTTTGCCATATGCTAAGTATTCAAAGACATTTCCTATTCTGCAAGGACTTCAATGTCTGGAAGTGGTGACAAAACTATAAATGATTTATCCCTCTACAACATGATAAGTAAAATCATAGCAGCACCTATAGGAGATACCTGGTAGCATAGAATAGGGAGCAATGAATCTTTTGGAGAGGGTTAACGTGTTAGGAAAAAGGAGGTAGAAGCTGAGGTGGGTTTGAAATTATGTAAAGGAACTTTTCAGGAAGATAAGAGGTTAAAGTCATTTGAGATAGAGGAACAACATGGAGAAACATAACTGCATGGTGTCTCTTTGGGAAACCTCAAGCAGGCCCTTATGGAAGCAAAATGGAACGGTAATGGGATTTAGAGTCAGATTAAACTTTCAGATCCTGACTCTGATACCTATTAGTTGTGCGACCTACAGCAAGTGTTAGTGGAGCTCTATTAGCCTGCTTTCTCATCCTAGCACTGTTTACAGGAATTACATGACATTACAAGAAATACGACATAGGTAAAATTTTATGTAACAACGTATGACACAGAGTTTATGTGCTAAAACAAATGTTGTTTTTATTATTTGTATGTGGCAGAACAAAAAGTTCATATAGGTCAGCATGGACTATGAAGGGTTAAGAGACAGACACATGTTAACTCAAAATACAAAGATGGTTCCTCTCTCCTCTGTATACCAGGGTTCTTTATTTATTCTTCCCCTAGAACTTATTTGTTCCTGTGTTATACATGACAGGTGTGTAGATATGATCCTTCTTCCAAATTGTAAAATCTTTGAGGGCATCTTTCCTTATTGCTTTTTGGATTTGCCAAAGTTCCTAGTACTGCATCATATAGAGAAGGTCTCTAATGAATGTTTGTTGAATTTTTAAGTAGTAGATTGTGAAGGTATTTTCACAGTAATCAACCCATTATTTTTATAAGAAATTGAGACTAAAGGGTTTTAATTGGTTTGGTTTGTTCAGACTCGCCTAGGTTGTTGATCACAAGTCTAACTTCCAGCTTCCAAGAAGGTGAAATTTGTTTTTGTTGCTCCCTCTGCCCCTACCTCATACTCTTATTGTGGTGTACTTTTCTCTTACCTATTCATCCCCCTTCTCTTGCAACCCTGGCCTGAATTTGTTACATTCACATTGAAGTGTTCAGGAATTGTATCATACCTTTTTCTGCAGAAAGGAAAATAATCAGAAGTGGATTGCGAGTGAAATTTTAAACATCAGGAGGAAGCCAGTACTTCTTCAGATCCTTCCACAGAGGCAAACCCTAGTCTGCCATATATAAGGACAGTCCTATGAGTCTTATAAAATACGATCTTCAATAATAGCAGTAATAATAGCTGTCATATATTGAAAGTGTCCTACGTGGTAGACACTTCAGATAAATTATGTGTCTCCCTCACAACACCCATGCAAGTTACTATCTACACTTTCACAGATGGAGAAACTGAGGCTCAGAAAGGTTAGGTAACTTTTAAAAGGCCATACAATTAAAGAACAGAGCTTAGATATGCCTAATTCACCAGAGTTCCTGGCATTGACCTTTGATTGCTCTAGGACTAGGAACTAGGTTAGGTAACTTTTTAGGCTTCAGCTCCCTTCTTCCCAGCATTTCCCAAGGTGGCATTCCTTGGAATACTTGCCTAGGAGCAGAACTGGCAACATAATTTGTGGGGTCCAACGCAGAATAAAAATGCACAGCTCCTTGTTGAAAGAGTAAGGAAAAAAAATCATTAAAAACAGATAGATAAACAGGTAGATAACTGCTGTTGAGTTGACTCCAACTCATGGCAACCTTATGTATAACAGAACCAAATGCTGGTCATTCCCACATTAGCCTCATGATCACCAGCATGTTTGAGTCAATTGTTGCAGTAATTATGCCAATCCTTCTCACCAAGGGTCTCCCTCACCCCTGGTGGCCTTCTACATCACCAAACATGTTGTCCTCCTCCAGCAATTGATCCCTCCTGATGATGTGTTCAAAGCAAGTGATTTGACAATTTTCTGTTGTGATCCATAAGGTTTTCACTGCCTAATTTTCAGTAGATCACCAGGCCTTTTGTTCCCAATGTGTCTTAGTTTGGAAGTTTTGCTGAGACCTGCCCACCCTGGGTGACCCTACTGGTATTTGAAATACCAGTGACATAGCCTCCAGCATCATAGCCACACACACGCCACCACAGTACAACAAACTGGCAGACGGGTAATGGATTATTAAAGGTACTAAAACATAAAACTTTTTCCTTTCCTCTGTGCCCTCTCTTGATTTGTTACGACGTTTTTTGTTTACTCTTAGTTGCCATTCTAAGACAAATGAAAACTTTAAATTATTAGCATGAATTTTCCTGTTCATCTTTATACTGTACAATATCAGATTTAAAGGCAAATGTAAGAGCATTTAGCTCATGCAGAATCAACAAAATGACACAGTTCATATTTCATAGCTTGTGCATACATACGCATTTTGTTCTTACCAGAATAGTGGAAACGTTGCACAAAACTACCTCAGCTGTTTTTATTTCACTTCTTGATGTGTGCACATCCTACAAACACTTTCTGCCTTCAGCTTACTAATGAGTAAGGATTGAAAGGAAGAGGAACTATGGGTATTGCTGTCTCTGTCCCTCCATGACATTAACTTTTAGTTTATGTGTTTAGCTAATACAGACAACTAACATGAGTTAGAAACAATATGATATTCTTTGATTGCTCACCATTTCTGGTAAATGGCAAATGAGCCATTGCCTTCTTCTTATGTTCAAAGTACATTCTGGTTCAAACGGAAAGCAAGGCCTCTTGGGGTTGTTATTACTCTGGCTTATTCGGTCATAGATGTTACCTCGTACCAGGGGTGGATTAACCAGTAAGCAAGGTATGCATGGGCTTACATTAAGCAAGGTATGCACAGGCTTACTTGTGTTTACTTACTAATCTGCAGTGTATAATTTCACATGGGTTTCACCACATTAAAGATGTGATGAAAAACAGGTAAAATTGTGCACTACAGATTAGTAAGCAAGCACAAATAAGCCTGTGCATACCTTATTTGCTGGGTAACCTGTCCCTGCCTTGTACTCAGTTTTAGTCTTGCAGAGCTTCTATACATCATGGGTCCACCAGAACTCTGTGCTCACGGGGCATCACAAACCCTATATGTGATGAAGTGGCAATGAATGGCAAGTACATGCACATAGCGCATGTCTTTTCTGCTCATGTGCACGCTCCATTGTTCCGTGGAACTTCACTTGCAAAAGAAAACAAAAAACCCAATTCCAACTCATAGCGACCCTGTAGGACAGAGCAGAACTGCCCCATAGAGTTTCCAAGGAGCACCTGGTGGATTTCAAATGCCAACCTTTTGGTTAGCAGCTGTAGCTCTTAACCACTACGCCACCAGGGTTTCACTTGCAAAATACAAGTTCAAGAATAAAGTTAAGAATTTCAAGATGACAGCAACAGAGCATTAAACCAAATATGAGGCCCCCGTGTGACCAAACAGATCACACACTCATGAAGCTGGCCCTGCCTGAGAAATGTTAATAGATGAACCAAGGAGGAGGGTTCTATAAGCCAAAATGTTAAATCTTCCCCAACCTCTCAGTGCACTTGTTGTTGTTAGTTGCCATTGAGTCAGCTTCAACTTATGGTGACCCCGTGCACAACAGCACAAAATGTTGCCAAGTTGTGCACCATCTTTGCAAAGATTGGTACGTTCAAGTCCATTGTTACTTTTTTTTAAATCATCTCAACTATTTGTTTAATAACAAAAAACACCACCCCATAAAACTATTGTAAAACAATATTTTAAGTCGGTGATCATTGTAATATGCAATACAAGCAATAAATTTCCTCAGAAAGCTGAGAAGCACCAAAAGTGACCATGTTTTAAAATGTCTGCTTTTCAAAACACAAACACACGGGGCAGAAAATTCCATCTCCCTAACAAGTTCCGAGTCTCTGGTGGCTGATATGCGTGGAGGGAGAGTTGGCCTTCCCTCTCTGGTCCCCCAGCCCTGGGATCCACCCAGCAAGGCACAACCTTTTCCTCTCCAGCTCTGCGAGGGGACCAGAGAGCACATTCCTTCTTACCCTTTTGAGGGCTGGGGTCCGCTGCTCGGAGGCGGCGCTTTAGCGATACAAGATGTGATCCTCCCCTGGGACACAGGCAGCCTCGGCTGCCAGGGCACTGATCTCGCTGTTGAGAGTGCTGAGCAGAGGAGCCCAGGTGGGCAGACCCCGGCTTCAGAGAGGCCCCATCCGCAGAGTGCGAGTCCAGCTCCAACTGCAGGTCCTAGATGTAGTTGATTATGTGCTGGAGGATCTCCACCTTGCTCACCCTGCAGTTCTTGGGCAGGGTGAGCACCAGCTCCTTGAGACACGAGCCACTATGTATTTTGAGTGCCTTCCAATTTAGGGGCTTGTCTTCCAGTGCTTTATTGGATAGTTTCTGTTGTGACACATAGGGTTTTCAATAATATTTCATGTTTGCTTACTGTGTCCTAGCTTCTTGTTTTGTTTTGATACACCCAAATAAGCTGCTCGTATGAGATAATTTGATTATTGGTACTTTGAAGCTCTAATGTCCTGTCACCAGGTGGTTCTGTTACTATGTATCTGAGCTCAGGAGTCCGCCCACTCCTCCTGTATGGATTCAGCTCAGGTGCCCAGGTAGATAGCCACCAAGTGTGTGGTGCAGGCTCTCACTTATGGTCCTAGACAGGCATGGGTGATTGGTGTAGGCATAGGCATCTGGCTGCAGCAGGGGGACACACTCTAAGCAAGGTAGGGGGCTGATGGCTGCCCCCGAGTGTCCAGAAGGAAGGTGTGTCTCTGTTCCCTGAGTGAGTAGGCGGGTGGGTTTTGCAGCTGGACTATGAGCACCTAATACTGTTGGCTCTAAGGACTGGGGGGCATCTCTTATTCATGGGCCCCTATCGCAGGTGGCTAGGTGGTGTCGGTGGAGCCACCAGTCCTCAGGCCCCTGATGTGGGTAGGTGAAGACCCTACTTAATAGGCAGAGCAATGTCAAATGTCAAGACCCTGCCACTTCACAGCTGAGACAGTTGAGGTTGGAGATCTGTACATACCCTGTTGTACTGCAGTAACGAGGGCCTACGCTGTTGAAATGGGCCCACGCAAGTCTATACAGAGTGAAAGGCACTCAAAGTCCATGGATCCCTTATGCCTGTTCCTAGACAAAGGAGCTGTGCTTACCCTAGGTTCCTGGCTTAGGGGACGCGGAAGTTTATTTTTTCCTCTGTTTGTTAATTTGTTCACTCTCCAAGGCAGGGAGAATGGCTCCAGGCATGGAACAGATCCTACTTCCAGCCCAGAGGACTCAGCAATTTCTGAAGCCAGTCCGTTACCCAGTGCAGAGCAGGGAGTGGGGAGGTAAATGGGAGAGAGGTTTTTCCCTAAGGGGGGTGTTTTGATCCACGTGGTAGGCCCTATGCAATTACTTATCTTTTTCCCCGATCCAGGGCTGTTTCTCACTGGTTCTGCACAGCCGTGTAGACTCTAAGGGGCTGGATCTCTCCAGGTGCAGAAAACATGCCTCCCAAGCACTGCTGCTTGCCTGCCTTGCTGCTCACCCTCAAGCTGATCAGGACTGAAGGGTTCAGGTTCTCGCGGGGTCAGGTCTGGCAACTCCTCGCTGCTTCCAAACGGTCTCTCCCTCCCCCTGCCACTCAGTCCGGTTCCTCAACTCTGCCTTTGATGTTCA
This sequence comes from Dugong dugon, assembly GCA_030035585.1. NCBI lineage: Eukaryota > Metazoa > Chordata > Mammalia > Sirenia > Dugongidae > Dugong > Dugong dugon. The sequence continues at coordinate 53,983,324 of CM057465.1, forward strand.
GGGCCCCCGGATTGTCCTATGTAATCGAATCACTTGTTTTTTCAGGTCTTTGTTGTAAGAGGGTCAACCGGAAGCGTCTGACTACTCCGCCATCTTGGCCCCGCCTCCTCAATAGCTAATTTTTCAAAGGAGCTGGCAAGGCCTTTCTTCCTAGTCTATCTTAGTCTGGAAGCTCCTCTGAAACCTGTCCATCATGTAGGTGTTTAGTAATATTTTGAAGAAATACTTTTAAAAACACTGAAGTTGACATTTTTGAATTAGCATTTTATTAGAACACAATCTAATTTATATATCCAAACCATGAAGTGCTCAGCAGGTAATTACAGTCTTGAAGGGGCTTCAAATCCACCTTAATGGCACTGTATCAACCAACCAACCAGAGACCACACTTAAATTTTTAAACAGTGTGTTAAATTATTAAACAGTGTATCAAATTATGTTTTGGATAACTGTCACAGCCTAATTTTTTAAGTACTCTTAAAAAAAAAAAACTATAAATGGTTCATTAGAGGTGATTTTGAAGCCAAAAATGCTAATGCAAGTCAAATGGAAATCCTAAAGGAACTTGGCATGAAACAGGGAATGAATTTGCTGCTGGAAATAGCAGATTAAACAAAAAAATCAATCAATGTGTCTATAAGTATATATACACAGATGTGACTGACTTTTATGGTAAATACACTGATGTTCTAACTTTCTCTCTTTTCACCAATTTTTGCATGTTTTTTAATATACCTTTGTTTAACCAATTTCTGATGGATTCCCTTATACCTTGCTTTGGCCAGGTACATGAAAAGACTATTCCATGACTTGTAAAATATCAGGCAAGGAGCTACAGGAAAATATATACGTATATAAATCTTTATATTCCACTTCCCATCTTTGTTGACACAAATTCCTTTGTCCTACAACTGCTAGGTATTTTACAATGACTGCCAATATGCCTTTTTAGTGGTGCATTTTTCCCTGAGTTGTGCTTGAGAAACTTTAAGATGGTGCTTGTTACTTCCGTCTTGGATTCCATTATTCTCTGTTTTAAACAACATTAAGTATTAGTCAAAACCTAACATTTATGTGATGTCGATGTCCTTTGCAGTGGTTGTTCTTTCTTGGTGTTTTTAAAGAATACTATTTTTCCCATTTACATGACTTCGATTCAATCCTACATAATAAAATCATCTTTGGCTGAAAGGAACTAATGGCAACATTCCTATAATCACACAAGAGTATACATTTAACATGGCATGCCTAATTGTATTTTTCAAGGAATAAAGAGTTCTGGGGTTCTTTATTTTGAAATTGAGACAGATGGGAATGTGGTCCAAGGAATCTAGAAAGAATTGAATCTAAAAAGCTCAATTGGCTTCAAGTCTGTACCTTAGCTTTGGAGCTCAATTAAAAAATAAACCCTAGTTGTAGAACCTTGAATTTATTGCCCTGGTTAAAGTAAAACAACTGCCTATTTCAATGAACATCTCAGCTAACTCATTTATTTGGGCAAAAAAGGAGGAATTTGAAGCAAAATGTATTAACAAAATTGGTCTCTAGTCTCAGTTGTTACTACCAGTTGTGTGACCTTGGGAAAATCATGTCACTTCTCTGTGCCTCTGTTTCCATAAAATGATAGGAATAACATTCAATAATCCCTAACATCTGTCCCTGGTTGGAAAACTCAATAAATCTTGTAAAAAAGTTGTTCTACCAGCTCAATTAAAAGACAACTTATAAAAGAGGGTATTGATGAAGGACTTCAAAGACCTTTGCCTGTTGGTGTGCTCTGGCTGCTCCTTTTCTTCCCTGGGAGTCCTGCTGGGAGCAGAAGATTAACAGAGGATAGCAGGGGGTGAGAAATGATGGAAGAGTAAGGCTTTAATTACTATCGTAAATGTGCATATATTGGCAGGTGCCAGGGTCTGTGAATTCAAAATCTCCATATCCAATCATCCAAAAGGAGAAAGTTTTCACACATAACATGCAAAAACTGTATTACACTTACATTTCTTAGCCTGTCTGGAGACTTCACATATATATATATATATATATATATATACTGTAAGTATATGTGAATTTAATGAAATGAGTTGCAAACTTTAGAATGTGACTGAGTATGGCTGCTTCAATAAATGTTAAACAAAAGAATTTTAGGAGTTAGACTGTATTTAAATTCCCACCCTGGTTCCATCCTGAAGAGCTATTGATATTAGTATTTTCTGTAATGTATTAGCATCGAGTCTACTTCTAAAACATTTCCTGGTATGAAATGAATATTTTAAAGATCCAACCCTTCCAATGCAGCCATCATGTCCATTATAACTGATTTGCCTCTTAGATGGCATCTAGCTCTTGGATCCCTAGAAACATCACAAGCTTTTTCAAAGCTCAGAGATTCCAAATCTGACATATAATAGATTTAAATCCAAATTGACTTTTTCAATGTAACATTTTGAAACAGAAGCAAATGAAAACACCATATTATTAGCATTTTTTTTTTTCCTCAGAAGACAATATGGTAAACAGGAGAGGTCCTGGGACTTGGAACTCAGAGGGAAGGATTTTACTCCTAGTTCTACTAGAAACTGTTTAAACTTGGGAAATTAATTAAATTTTCCAGGAGCTCAATTGAGATCAAAGAGTTGAGATCAAAGAGAAAATTGATGTGAACTATAATTCACAGCACACTCAGAAAGGATGAAACATCCTGAAGACAGTGCTCTGCTAAAATGTGGTGTTTACCTAGTCTGGCCTACCCACACCAGAACTGTTATTAAAATTACCAGTTAGGGATTCAGTTGTTCCAGGTGTCATTAATAATAACTGAAAAATCACTTGGTTTTCAGTTAATTCTGACTCATTGCAACCCCATGTGTATTGGAGTAGAACAGTGCTCCACAGGGTTTTCAATGGCTGATTTTTCAGAAGTAGATCACTAGGCCTTTCTTTCAAGGTGCCTCTGGGCGGACTTGAACCTCCATCCTTTTGGTTAGCAGCTGAGTTTGTTAAGTACTTACACCAGTCAGGGACTCTTAAACAATAACTCACGGGTGGTGGTGGTGGGGTGGTTAATGAAGGGAATAATTGGGAATGACTGAATATGCTCTGGAATAAGAACAAGAAACAATTCAGGATGAATTAATTATGTAACAAATAATAAAAGTGTTGCTGGGGTGTTCACATCTAACGCCTTCTCACTGGGGAGTTAGTCATTTCTCTTATGTGATTTGGATCCTCTTATCTTCCCATCTCTTGATTTTGCATTTCCCAATGGTTGTGGTTCCTGTAATTATCCAGACTGGAATTGTTGGTTCCTTGTTTCTGGCAATTTGCATTGTAGCTGCAGATAATTTCTGAAGTCCGTGGCTGCGATTCCTTAAAGTTCAAACTTTAAGTGGAAAATTTGCCTTGGTGAGTTCCATATTACTGCTTCCTTCAGCAAGCTCTGAAATTCTGGCTACTTTCTACTGAGAATGTCTTATCAACTGAATGTGTTCCCTGTTCTATTTGGTTCCATTTATTGAATGTCTACAGTGTGTAAAGGGTTGCGCATCAGACAAGGCATTACCTGTGAGGGACAGTTGACGTACCTCTCTATCCTTCCCTGTCCCTGGTCCAGGATTGCATTTTTCTGAGCTCTTTTGCGGGGACAAGAGGGATTGGTTATGCCCAGCTTTGGGACAGGATGAGAAGATCTTTTAGGCTGAGTGACTTGAAGATGAATCCTGTGCTTGTATAGAATTTATAGAATTCAAGATACTTCTTGGGTTCCTCCTATTTATCATAATTATCATTGTAACTGTCATTTATAGAGTACTTACTATGTGTTAAGTCCTTTAAATACATAATCTCATATAATGTTTATTAACCCGTTGCCATCTAGTCAATTCTGACTCAAAGCTGTAATCTTTATGGAAGCAGATTGCCACATCTTTCTCCCGCTGGTGGGTTTGAACCACAAATGTTTTGGTTAGCAGCTGAGTGCTTAACCACTGCACCACCAAAACTCCTTAACGTTCATTAAGACCCTATAAAATATTTTATTTTACAGATGCAAAAATGCACATGAAAGAGCTAAATTTCCAAAGATCACAGAGCTAGTTGTGGGCAGAGCCATGTTTAAAATCATTCCTGTCTAATGCCAAAGTCCTTGACTTAATCATGCTCCTCTGTCATGCTCCACCCCCACCCCAACTGTAGCTACCCAGAACTCTGATGTTTAACTTTTTAATGCCTGCTTTGTTTAAGACAATAATTTTTTTTAAGTTAAATGTTTTAATTAAATACAAGATTTAATCAAATTTTATTTCTAAAAATGTACACTTGCTTTTAGTAACATCTTCTAACAATACAGTGAGGGAGTCTTCCTTTGTTCCCTTAAAACATGTTTTCAATATGTGTTCTTAACATTGTGCATTCTCGGAGTGAGAAGTGGCATTAAAGGGCATTTAGTTGATGCCGGAATTTTCTCTACAACATCTTGGCCTCTACTTGAGCAAAGCATTCCCACTGCCTGCCCAAGCATCGTATCCCATCCTTGGAGAGCTGAGGCTCTGAGACTGAGTTTCTGGTTACTGAGCAAAAAATGTCTGTGTTAGAATGGGGAGGAGTTGGTCCGGTAAAGTCGTATGTGATCAGTATCTGGATACAGGGCATACTTTAGTCACTAGGATTGATGCTGAGAAATTTCTTTTGTCTTGCCTTCACCTGTTGAGATTGGTAGCCACTAGAACATATAAATATAAACTTGCACAAGAGCTTATTCTTCCACCCTTCACATTCTTCCCCTGGAGGGAAGAGGTCCACTTGGACTGGCAGGATCCTGAAAGACTCACCTTTATAACCACAATACATCGAAGAGTTTTTATTGATGATTAGTAGTGATAGTGAGCTGACATTTCTTTATGCATTGTCGGGCAGTGTTAAGTACTTTTAAGACAGACTTTTATTTAATCCCTTGAGGGGGATATACCACCTACGGATGTGACGAGGACTAAATGAGATAAGACAGGAAAGCACTTAAAACCACTTCTGGCCTAGCACAGGGTAAACTCTGGTAAATGTAGCTGTGATTATGATCAGTTACTTCCCTCTTGTTAAAGGGGATGAGGGAGTAGATAGGTAATGGATAATGGCCTTTGATATTAACACATTTTTTACCTGATACCATTTCAACTTGCCATGAAACTCTATCTAGACCCTAAGTCGGCTCTGTACTGACTCTTGGTAATTTCATCATGAAGTATCCTACCTTTTACTGCTGATCAAGCCTCAGGCACTTTTTTTTTTTTTTTTTTTGATGAAAGTATACACAGAAAAAGATATACCGTTTCAACAATTTCTATGTTTACAGTTCAGTGACATTGATTACATTCTTCAGATTGTGCTACTAGTCTCACTATCCTTTTCCAGGTTATTCTACCACCATTACCTTCAACTCACTGCCCCTAGGCTCCCCATTCAACTTGAGCCTCAGTTTTTGGCAGAGCCTAGTCTAAGGCGTTTGAGCACAAATGAAAGAGAATCCACTGCCAACAATAAGGAGCAAGCATGACCCATCATGATCAGAGAGTTGCCCCTAGAATGTTGACATAACATCTGGACTATTTGAACACTGGGAATGAACAAGTCACAACAGCTCCTGCAGGCCTGAGGACTACCTACAGACAATGACATGCATTTCAGTAATAAGAATCCAGACAATGTACTGCAAGGGAAACTTGTGGACCAGCCCACAACACCAACCATTCTTAATTTGTTTACGTAGAAACTGAAAGAAGGAGAAGCCAGTGATTAGTAAAAGTTGTTTTGGTAACAAGCTTAACCTTAAGTGCAACTTCCTTTTCTGAATCCCAGAATTTGCACCCACCGTTGATCTTGATTTATAATGATGTTTTATCCCTCTCATCTTCAGCATCAGAAATCAGAATAGGGTGGTCTCTGTTTTCCTTTAACATGGTGAAAACAATATCTAGGGGTACTAGGTGATCTTTTAAATCTAGTACAATTAACTATTGTGTGTAGTATTAGGAATGCTGTATAAGAATATAAAGACATTTACTATATTTCCAGGTTCCATTCAACTGTATATTCTCTTTGACTGAATATGTAATAATGCTTTGAGTTAGAAAATTCTGAATAGTAAAGGGATTAAAACTTATCTAACAGAAAACATTTCATAATGTTTTAGCAGTTCCAAAATTATCCTGGTTAGTCTGCATGGCCGCAGATTATAGTGAGTTAGTTATTTTTTTATGCAGAAATTGTCAGAAAACAAGAGGAATTCAGATGCCTGACTAGAGACTTGTGAAAATCAGGAATGGCAGAAAAAGGACAACTTGAATTCCTACTATAGATAGTAGGCTTTTTTTTTTTTAATTAATCTTACTTTTTTTTTTAATCAAAGCAATACAAGTTTTCAATTTATAAAACTCAAATACTACAACAAAACTTCTCTCCTCCTCATTCCCAACTGCATTCCCCACTTGCAACATTTTTTTGCAGTTTCTTCTGTTATTTGCTTCTATATTTATACTCAATATATTTATAATGCTGTATCTTGATTATTATTTTTTTTTAATTTAAAATAATGAGTTCTTCTAGGCAAAATCCACCACCCATCTATAAGTTAGTCATATTGTGATGGCTTGTTTGTTGCTATGATGCTGGAAGCTATGCCACCAGTATTACAAATACCAGCAGGGTCATCCATCGTGAACAGGTTTCTGCAAAGCTTCCAGACTAAGACAGACTAGGAAGAAAGGCCTAAGTGATCTACTTCCAAAAAAATTAGTCAATGAAAACCTTATGGGTCACAGAAAAATATTGTCCAATATAGTGCTGGAAAATGACCCCCCTAGGTTAAAAGGCACTTAAAATACACAGTAGCCAAAGCAATGGACTCAGGAACATCAACAATCCTGAAGGTGGCATAGAATGGGGCAATGTTTTGTTCTGTTGAACATGGAGTCACCATGAGTTGGAGCCAACCTGACAACAGCTAACAACAACGAGAGAAAATGAGGATTTATCTCTCACTTCAACCCCTTTCCCCATAGCCTAATGGGAGTATATCAACACCTCTGGTTAAATCAATGGGCCTAGGCCAAACCACAAAGTTGATCTAGGCTGAAAAATGAAGAGAATGATGATTTTGATTTGGCTAAAGTTGTTTTTATTTGAATTTACTATCAAAGCAGCAAATGAGTAATGCCAAAGATACACCTAAGCATCAAGCTACAAGAGAGTGGACTCTACCCCTTAGTGCCTGTCTTAGTTATTTGGTGCTGCTATAACAGAAATACTACAGGCGGATGGCTTCAACAAAGAGAGACTTATTCTCTCAGTCTGGGAGGTTAGAAGTTTGAATTCAGGCCACCAGCTCCAGGGAAAGGCTTACTCTCTCTCTGTCAGCCCTGGGGGAACGTCCTTGTCATCAATCTTCCCTGGTCAAGGAGATTCTCAGCACAGGGACCCTGGGTTCTCCTGGCTCTTGTTTCTTGGTGGTATGAGGTCTCCCTGTCTCTCTGCTTGCTTCTCTCTCTTATATCTCAAAAGAGAATGATTTAAGACAACCAAATCTTGTAGATTGAGTCCTGCCTTATTAACATAACTGTCTCTAATCCTGACTCATTAACATCATAGAGGTAGGATTTACAACACATAGGAAAATCACATCAGATGACAAAATTGTGGACAATCACACAATATATGGCCTAGCCAAGTTGACACATATTTTTTGGGGACAAAAGTCAATCCATGATTGTGCCTTTCATGTTCCTCTCTGAGGTACAGCCCCAGTTCAGAGGTTTCAGTGGTCCAAACAGAGTAAGGACTTCTCCAGTTCAGACAAAGCAGGACTGAGGTGGTTGCCAGCTGAGCTTGCTGTTAGCAGTGGTAGTGGGGGTTGGGCTATGCCATCACTCCAGGGCCTACCCTATTATTATATATTGGTTGTCCTATAAAATAATTCTATTCCATAAATATTTTTAAAACCTTATCTAAAAATTTGAAGTAACATATGTATGTATAATAAGATAAAAAGTATCTGTCTTTATATGGAATATCTGAATATCAAAAATAGTATAAGGAGAATAATTATTCTTGGTCATTATTTATATAATTTAATCATTTTAATCTGTCTTTAGATTGAATATCATGTCATTGGAAATTTTCTGAAGAATATTTTTTTAGCGGTCTCATTATTTTTATTTCTTCCACAAAATTGCCTACTATTTTCTTTAAAGTTGAATTTTTATGATTAATAAACTTGACATTTTTGACAACCTTAAATGACTTTTCTCTGTTGACCCAAATATTTTTACTGAGAAAATACTATCTTTATAGGTGCTAAGGTATTTTATAAGTGCAGAGTGAATTCCACTCAGTGAAGGATATTCTCAAGGGAGTTTACTGAACTGCATAAATTTTTTAGTCAACTATTTTTAAAGGTAGTGTCTTATTTTCTTCATTCAGAGTACTTTCTTCTTAGGAGAGAAAACCCATCAGGTATGTCTTCTCTATTTGTGATTATTTGAATGTTTTACCAAATTTAGATGCTGCAAAATAAATTAGCCAGTTTAAAGTGGGAGTCTGTCATAAGATTCTTCTCACCAGCTGAGATATTTCTTTTTTTTAATGGATGTTGGATTCTTGTGTGTGTGTGTGTGTGTGCTTTAGGTGAAAGTTTACAGAGCAAATTACATTTCTCATTAAACAGTTAAAGCGTATATTGTTTTGTGACATTGGTTGCTAACCCCGCAACTTGCGAACACTCTCCCCTTCTCAATCCTTAGGTTCCCCATTTCCATTCGTCCAGTTTTCCTGTCCCCTCCTGCCTGCTTGTCCTTTCCCCTGGGCTGGTGTGCCCATTTAGTTTTGGATACATGGTTATTGCTTACTGTGTAGGGCTGTCTAATCTTTGGCTGAACAGTGAACTTCAGGAGTGACTTCAGTATTCAGTTAAAAGGATGTCCGGGGGCCACCCTCTGGGGTTTCTCTAGTCTCTGTCAGACCAGTAAATCTGATCTTTATTTTTTTCTGCATTTTTCTCCCACTCAGTCTGGGATCTTGTACTGAGATCCCTGTCAGAGCAGTTGGTGGTGGTAGCCGGGCACCATCTAGTTGTGCTGGACTCAGTCTGGTTGAGGCTGTGGTAGTTGTGGTCCATTAGTCCTTTGGACTTATTTTTCTCCTGTGTCTTTGGTTTTCTTCATTCTCCCTTGCTCCAGAGGGGGTGGGATCAGCAGACGTACTTTAGATGGTCACTCACAAGCTTTAAAGACCTCAGACTCTACTCACCAAAGTAGGATGTGGAACATTTTCTTTATAAACTGTTATGTCAATTGAGTTAGATGTTCCCCAAGACCATGGTCCCTAGCCCTCAGCCCAGCAACTCCGTCCCTCAGGGAGTTTGGATGTGTGTATGAAGCTTCTATGACTTTGCGTTGGTCAAGTTGTGCTGACTTCCTCCATATTATGTACTATCTTGCCTTCTACCAAAGTTAGCACTCATCTACTATCTAGTTAATTTTTTTTCCCTCTTCACCCCTCCCCTCCCTCACAACCATCAAAGATTGTTTCTTTCTGTGTGTAAACCTTTTCATGAGTTTTTATAACAGTGGTCTCATACAGTACTTGTCCTTTTGTGATTGACTTATTTCACTCAGCATAATGCCCTCCAGATTCATTCATGTTGTGAGATGTTTCTCAGATTCATCATTGTTCTTTATCATTTCACAGTATTCTATTGTGCGTATGTACATAGCTTGTTTATCCATTCATCTGTTGATGGGCATTTAGGTTGCTTCCATCTTTTGCAATTGTGAATAATTCTGCAGTGAACATGGGTGTGTATATGTCTAGTTATGTGAAGGCTCTTATTTCTCTAGGATATATTCCTAGGAATGGGATTGCTAAATTGTATGATATTTCTATTTCTAACTTTTTAAGGCAGTGCCATATCGTTTTCCAAAATGTTTGTGCCATTTTGCATTCCTACCAGCAGTGCATAAGAGTTCCAGCTTCCCTGCAGCCTCTCCAACATTTGTTATTTTCTGATTTTTTGATTTGTGCCAGCAATGTCAGGGTGAAACGGTATCTCATTGTAATTTTGGTTTGCAGTTCTCTAACCCTGGTGGTGTAATGCTTAAGAGCTGTGGCTGCTAACCACAAGGTTGGCAGTTCAAATCCACCAGATGCTCCTTGGAAACTCTATGGGGCAGTTCCACTCTGTCCTATAGTGTTGCTATGAGTTGGAATCAACTTAATGGCAAAGGGGATTTTTTTTTTTAATGGCTAATGATCATGAGCATTTCCTCATGTGTTTTTTAGGTGTCTTTTAGCTGCCTGAATGTCTTCTTTGGTGAAGTGTCTGTTTATATCCTTTGCCCATTTTTTGACTGGATTATTCTTCATTTTGTTGTAGAGGTGTGGGATTTTCCTATAGATTTTACAGATTAGATTTTTTTTGGATACGTCATAGCCAAAAAATTTTTCCCAGTCTGTAGGTTCTCTTTTTACTCTTTTGATGAAGTCTTTTGATGAACCTAAGTGTTAAATTTTTAGAAGATCAAAGTTATCTAGCTTGTCTTATGGTGTTTGTGTATTGTTAGTTATGGTTGGTATCCTATTTACGCTGTATATTAGGGCCCCTAGCACCAACGCTATTTTTTTTATGATCTTTATAGCTTTTGGTTTTATATTTAGGTCTTTGATTCATTTTGAATTAGTTTTTATGTATGGTGTAAGGTGTGGGTTCTGTTTCATATTTTTTTACAGATATACATCCAGTTTTGCTAGCACCATTTCTTAAAAAGACTGTCTTATCCCCATTTTATGGACTTTAGTGCTTTGTCAAAGATCAGGTGACTGTAGGTGGATGGATTTACATCTGGTTTCTCGATTCTGTTCCATTGGTCGAAGTGTCTGTCATTGTACCAGTACTATGCTGTTTTGACTACCATAGCTGAATCATAGCTACTTTGCTCTTTTTCTTCAATAATGCTTTACTTATCTGGGGTCTCTTTCCTTTCCATATGAAGTTAATGATTAGTTTCTCCATCTCACTAAAGACTGCCGTTAGTATTTGGATTGGGATTGTATTTTACTTGTAGATTGCTTTGGGTAGAATTGACATGTTCACAATGTTGAGTCTATTTGTCCATGAGCATGGTATGCAAGTAGAGATATTTCAAAGCACAATTATAGAATTTCAGCATTAAACTTTGCTCACAATTGGAGCTACCATCATTTAAATTATTCAGTACCTTCCGTGATTTGTAGGAATAAACTATAATGCTTTTCCATCTGCAAACTTTCTTTTTAAGAAGTACAATCACTAAAAGCTTCAAAAGATAAACTTTGGCGATTCATTTCTTTTGGATATTTTGATTAAAGATTTTTAACTAAGTTTAAGCAAATTTAGAGTTTTCATTTACAAAAAACCATGGTAGAACATTTATGATGGTATAGAGAGAGTAGCTCTTCAAAATGTTAAAAATTTTCAAAATCTAATTGAAGATGGATAGCAAAGAGAGAAAATGCATACTTCCAAGATGTAGTTTTCTTCATTTTTAGCGTTTTTGTTTTGTTTAATTAAATATCAGCTTCATTAAAAAAACGTGTTATGGTTAACTTTGTGTATGTACTAAACTGCTTGTAAGTTTTGGCAACTACAACTTTAGTTTCAATTGGTAGTTTTGACAACTACAATTTTCATTTCACTGCAGCTTATTTCAAAGCAATTATAAGTTTCATATGTACCATAACTAATTCCAAGTACATTTTTACTCCATAGGTTTCAAAATTTACTTCATAAAATTTTGCGTCATTTTATTACTGCAAAGGTATTTTATCTTCAGTGTAGACTCTTTTAACTATTTACATCTATATTTTGCTATTGTCTTTTGTTATTATTCTCAATAATAACTGATGTTTCACCTTAAATAAAATGAAATTCCAAACGTTTTATTTTGACTACATGGACTGGATGGAAAGAAACAAAAAACAAAAAAAAAACGGAGCCATTATTTCAATTAATCGATATTTTTTTTGAAACGTCTAAGGACAATGACATAAAATTGGCATTATTTAACCTGTTAGGAAGTTCATTTTCTGCCAGTGGGGTCAGCACATGAAAAGTCATTACTACATATTTTTTACATGCACGAAAATATTTGGAATAAAAAAATGAGCAAAACTTAGTAGACTAGTCATTTGATCTAAATGAAAAGTTATACTTCATGGGGTGGTATGTAAATGCACTTTCTTTAGTTGTGCATATTAAATTGCATCTCCAGCACAGTTTTGTTTAACTTTTTTTTTTTTTTTTTATTGTACTTCAGGTGAAGGCTTACAGAACAAACAGTTTCTCATGAAACAGTAGTACACATGTTGTTTTATGATATTGGTTAACAACCCCACAACATATCAACATTCTAACTTCTCAAGTTCTTTTTTTGGTGAAAATACACATAGCCAAAGATACAGCATTTCAAAAATTTCTACAGGCACAGTTCAGTGACATTGACTACTTCCAATTGTGCTGTTATTCTCACTTAAGATGAAGGATTACAAAACAAAACAGTTTCTCATTTAACAGTTACTACAAATGTTGCCCTAAGACAATGGTTAACAATCTCACAACACATCAACAGTATCCTTACCCAACCTTGGGTTCCCTATCACCAGCTTCCTAGTCCCCTTCTGCCTTCTGGCCCTTGTCACTGAACTATTGTACCTCGTTAGCCTCATTTGGTTATACGGGGCTGTCCAGTCCCAGGCTGAACAGTCAACCTCGGAGGTAACTTCACCACTGAGCTAAAATGGTGTCTGGGGGCCATACTCTTGGGGTTTCTCCAGTCTTCTTTAGGCCAGTAAGTCTGGTCTTTTTTTGTGTGTGTGTGAGTTAAAGTTATGCTCTACATCCTTCTCCAGCTCTGTCCAGAACCCTCTGTTGTGATCCTGGTCAGAGCAGTCAGTGGTGGTAGCCGGGCACCATCTAGCTGTGCTGGACTCAGTCCGGTGGAGGCCTTGGTAGCTGTGGTCCATTAGTCCTTCGGACTAATCTTTTCCTTGTATCCTGTTCTCTTCATTCTCCCTTGCTCCCAAAGGGATGAGACCAGCGGAGTATCTCAGGTGGCCGCTCGCAGGCTTTTAAGACCCCAGACACTACTCACAAAGGTAGAATGTAGAGCATTGTCTTTATAAGCTGTGTCATGCCAATTGAGCTAGATGTTCCCTGAGACCATGGTCCCCACAGCCCTCCGCCCAGCAATTCAGTCCCTCAGGGAGTTTGGATGTGTCAACGGGGCTTCCATGAACTTTCCTTGTCCACGTCGTGCTAGTTTCCCCTGTATTGTGTACTGTCTCACCCTTCACCCAAGATACCACTTCTCTACTGCTTATTTAGTATTTCCCCCCACCTCTCCCATCCCTGGTAACCAACAAAGATGGTTACATTTTGTGTGTGAACTTTTTCATGGGTTTTTACAATAGAGGTCTCATACAATATTTGTCCTTTTGGGATTGACTTATTTCACTCAGCATAATGTCCTCCAGTTTCATCCACGTTATGAGATGCTTCACAGATTCATTGTTGTTCTTTCTCATTGCATAGTACTCCATTGTGTGTATGTACCATAGTTGGTTTATCCATTCATCTGTTGATGGGCATCTAGATTGTTTCCATCGTTTTGCTATTATGAACAATGCTGCCATGAACATAGGTGTGCATATGTCTATTCAAGTGACGACTCTTATTTCTCTAGGATATATTCCTAGGAGTGGGATTGCTGGATTGAATGGTATGTCTATTTCTAGCTTTCTGAGGAAGCACCACATCATTTTCCAAAATGGTTGTATCATTTTGCATTCCCACCAGCAATGCATAAGGGTTCCGAACTCTCTGCAGCCCCTCCAACATTTGTTATTTCCAGTGTTTTTGATTCGTGCCAGTAATGTCGGGGTGAGATGGTATCTCATTGTGGTTTTAATTTGCATTTCTCTAATGGCTAGTGATTGAGAACATTTCCTTATGTGTCTGTTGGCCATTTGAATGTCTTCTTTGGTGAAGTGTCTGTTCATTTCCTTTGCCCATTTTTTAATAGGATTATTTGTCTTTTTGTTGTAGAGGTGTTGGATTTTCTTGTAGATTATGCAGATTAGACCTTTGTCTGACTTGTACTGTCCAAAAATTTTTTCCCAGTCTGTAGGTTCTCTTTTTCCTCCTTTGGTGAAGTCTTTTGAAGAGCATAGGTGTTTGATTTTTAGAAGATCCCAGTTATCTAGCTTATCTATTGGGGCTTGTGTGTTGATGGTTATGGTTTGTATCTTGTTAATGCCGTGTATTAAGGCCTGAAGTGTTGGTCCTATTTTTTCTTCTATGAACTTTATAGTTTTAGGCTTTATATTCAGGTCTTTGATCCATTTTGAAGTAGTTTTTGTATACAGTGTGAGGTATGGGTCCTGTATCATTTTTTTGCAGATGGATATCCAGTTTTGCCAGCACCATTTGTTAAAAAGACTGTCTTTTCCCCATTTGATGGACTTTGGGCCCTTGTCGAAGATCAGGTGACCATAAGTGGATGGATTTACATCTGGGTTCTCAATTCTGTTCCATTGGTCAATGTCTCTGTCGTTGTACCAGTACCAGGCTGTTTTGACTACTGTAGCTGTGTAGTAGGTTCTGAAGTCTGATAGTGTGAGTCTTCCAACTTTATTCTTCTTCTTCAGTAGTGTTTTACTTATTCGGGGATTCTTCCCTTTCCATAGAAAGTTAATGATTAGTTTTTCCATCTCTTTGAAGAATGTTGTTGGTATTTGATCAGCATTGCATAGTATTTGTAAATTGCTTTGGGTAGAATTGTCATTTTCACAATGTTGCGTCTGCCTATCCATGAGCATGGTATGTTTTTCCATTTATGTAGATCCCTTTGGGTTTCATGCAGAAGTGTTTTGTAGTTTTCTTTGTATAGGACTTTTACATCCCTGGTCAGATTAATCCCTAAGTATTTTATCTTTTTAGGGGCTATTGAAAATGGTATTGCTTTTCTGATTTCTTTTTCATCGTTGTCCTTATTGGTGTATAGGAATCCAATGGATTTTTGAATGTTTATCTTGTATCCTGCTACTCTGCTGAATCTTTCTATTAGTTTCAGTAGATTTCTCGTGGAGTCTTTAGGGTTTTCTATGTATATTATCTTATCATCTGCAAACAGGGACAGTTTAACTTCTTCATTACCAGTTTGGATGCCCTTTATTTCTTTTTCTTGCCTTATTGTTCTAGATAGAACTTCCAGCACAATGTTAAATAGGAGTGGTGATAAAGGGCATCCTTGTCTTGTTCCTGTTTTCAAGGGGAATGTTTTCAGCCTCTCTCCATTAAGAAAGATGTTGGCCGTTGGTTTTTGCATAGATGTCCTTTATTATGTTGAGAAATTTCCCTTCTATACCTATTTGATTGAGAGTTTTTATCAGGAATGGGTGTTGGACTTTGTCAAATGCCTTTTCTGCATCAACTGAGATGATCATGTGATTCTATTCTTTCCTTTTATTTATGTGGTAGATTACATTGATTGATTTTCTAATGTTGAACCATCCTTGCATACCTGGTTGGAATCCTACTTGTTCGTGGTGTACTATTTTTTTGATATGATGCTGAATTCTATTGGCTAGAATTTTGTTGAGAATTTTTGCATCTATATTCATGAGAGATTTTGGTCTGTAATTTTCTTTTTTTGTGACGTCTTTGCCTGGTTTTGGTATCAGCGTTATGCTGGCTTCATAGAACGAATTTGGAAGTGTTGCTTCCTCTTCTATGCTCTGAAGTAGCTTGAGTAGCACCGGTACAAGCTGTTCTGTAAATGTTTTGTAGAATTCTCCAGTGAAGCCATCTGGGCCAGGGCTTTTTTTGGTTGGGAGTTTTTTTTATTACCTTTTCAATCTCTTCTCTTGTTATGGGTCTGTTCAGATTTTCAACATCACTTTATTGTAGTTTGGGTAGGCCATATGTTTCTAGAAATTTATACATTTCCTCTAGATTTTCAAATTTGTTAGAGTATAGTTTTTCATAATATTCTGTTATAATCTTTTTTATTTCAGTTGGTTCTGTTGTAATGTCCCCCATTTCATTTCTTATTTGGGTTATTTGTGTCCTCTCCTGTTTTTCTTTTGTCAGTCTGGCCAGTGGTTTGTCGATTTTGTTGCTTCTTTCAAAGAACCAACTTTTGGTTTTGTTGATTCTTTCTATTGTTTTTCTGTTCTCTATTTCATTTATTTCGGATCTGATCTTTACTATTTCCTTTCTTCCGGTGGTTGTGGGTTTTTTTTTTTTTTTTTTTGTGCTATTCTCTTTCTATTTGTTTGAGCTCTGTAGTTAATGTTTTCATTTTGTCCCTTTCTTCTTTTTCGGTATGTGCATCTATTGCTATAAATTGTCCTCTGAGGACTGCCTTTGCTGTGTCCCAAAGGTTTTGGTATGATGTGTTTTCATTGTCATTTGATTCTAGGAATTTTTTGATTCCATCACTGGTTTCTTCTATTACCCAGTGATGTGTAAGCAGGTTATTATTCAGTTTCCATGTAGTTGATTTTTTTTCCCTTATCTTTCCATTATTAATTTCTACTTTGTTGGCATTGTGGTCAGAGAAAGTACTTTGAATTATCTCAACGTTTTCGATCTTGTTGAGGATTGCTCTGTGGCCTAAGATGTGGTCTATTCTGGAGAACGTTCCATGTGCATTGGAGAAGAAAGTGTAATTTGCAGCGGTTGGATGGAGTGTTCTATATATGTCTATGAGGTCAAGTTGGCTGATTGTGCCCTTTAGGTCTTCTATATCTTTGCTGAGTTTCTTCTTAGTTGTTCTGTCCTTTACTGAGAGTGGTGTGTTGAAGTGTCCTACTATTATTGTGGAACTGTCAATTTCTCTTTTCAGTGTTGTTAGAGTTTGTTTTATGTATTTTGGATCCCTGTCATTGGGTGCTTAGATGTTTATTATGGTTATGTCTTCATGATGGATCGTCCCCTTAATCGTTATATAGTGTCCTTCTTTGTCTTTTATGGTAGATTTTGTTTTAAAGTCTATTTTATCTGAGATTAGAATTGCCACTCCTGCTCTGTTTTGGTAGTTGTTAGCTTGATATATTTTTTTCCAACCTTTGACTTTTAATAAATTCACATCTTTGTTTCTAAGGTGAATCTCTCGTAGACAGCATATTGATGGATCTTGTTTTCTTATCCATTCTGTCACTCTCTGCCTCTTTATGGGTGCATTAAGTCCATTTACATTCAGCGTAATTATTGATAAATGTGAGTTTGTTGCTGTCATTTTGTAGTGCTTTTCTTTGTGGTGCTGACATTTTCTTTGTTCTTACTCTCTTGTGCTCAGTTACTTTTGTTTGTGGATTTTTTTTTTCATTTATTTCTTTTTTGCTGAGACTTTGTTTTTCCTCTTTTTTTATGAGTATGTCTGTTAACTTTCTTTGTGGTTACCATGAATTTTACGCTTATCTTGCTAAGTTTGAAGCCGTCTACCATTACTTGGTATTACTTTTCCTTCCTTTCCATTAGAAGGTTCTATACCCATGCCATTTATTCCCTCTTTTATTGTTTTGATGTTGTTGTCATTTACTGATTAACTGCTCTGATTCCCTGTTGTATTTCTTTTGGTTTTGGATAGTCCTCGAGAGGTCATTTCCTAGATTTGTATCTGGCTGGTACGATCCTGCATCCTAGCTTCTGCCTGTGAGCTGAAGCTGTTTGTCCTCAGATTGAAGAACTCCCTTTAATAATTCTTGAAAGTTTAGTTTGACCTTTACATATTCCCTTAATTTCTGTTTATCTGGAAATGATCTAATTTCACCATCATATTATAACAAGAGTTTTGCAGGATATATTATTCTTGGCTGGCAATTTTTTTCTTTCAAGATTTTATATATGTCATCCCATTGCCTTCTTGCCTGCACGGTTTCTGCCGAATAATCTGAGCTTAGTCTTATTGTTTCTCCTCTGTATGTGACTTCTTGTTTTTCATGAGCTGCTCTCAGGATTCTTTGTTTATCTTTGGTTTTGGTGAGTGTGATTATGATATGCCTTGGTGATTTTCTTTTGGGATCTCTTCTATATGGAGTTTGTTGAGCTTCTTGGATGGCAAGCTTTTCATCTTTCATGACAATGGGGAAGTTTTCTGTCAGCAGTTCTTCAATGAGCCTCTCTGTGTTTTCTGTTTTCTCCCCATTCTGGAATTCCCATCCCTCGAAAATTTTGCTTTTGATTGTGTCCCACATAACTCTCAGGGTCTCTTCATTTTTTTTTTTTGTTCTTTTTTCTGAGTTTTCCTGAAACAGAGTTGTATCCAAGTGTTTGTCTTCAATTCCACTGATCCTGTCTTCCACCATTTCAATTCTGCTTCTCAGCCCCTCTATGACACCGTCCATTTCTGAAATCTTGTTGTTTATCTTTTGGATTTCTAATTGTTGTCTTTGTGTAATTTGTAGTTGTGAATTTATTTGGGCATTTTGTTCCTGCATTATTTTCCTGAATTCTTCTATTTTTTTGTCTGTATTTTCCATGAATTTGTCTATTTTTCTTCATTTTTGCCTCAGTTCTTGGAGAATTCTGAGTATTAGAGATTTGAATTCCCTATCAGGTCATTCTAGTGCCTTTTCTTCCACAGGAGAGTCATCTGGTATTTTATTTTGGATGTCTACTGGAACCATCCTGTCCTGTTTTTGTAAATGTTTCAATATTTTCTGCTGTCTTCGGATCATTCAGTAGTTATTTTTCTCATTTATTGACTGTAGATTTGGTTGTTTCATCCTTTTTTTTTTTTTTAAATTTGACTATGTCTGAGGAGGCGGACTGTGTGTTCTTTGTTATTTGCTCATCTGTGGGTACAATACTTTTCATGTCATTCTCCAATTGGCAGGGTCAGTCACTCAGATATGGTACGGCAGGGCAGGTCTAGCTGAAGAGGAATTACTGGGATGGGTTTTTTATGGCACTTACTACAGCCACCATAGCGGGTTGGTAATCAGTGCAGGGCAGGTTCCAGTAGGCCGTGCCTGTGCTGCTTGGTGGTGTGATGTCACACGCACAGTGCAGGTAGGCAGTATACAGCAGGGAGATTGTTATGTGTGGAGCTAAGATGGATATGGGAGAGAGGAGAGAGGAACAGGAGCCAAAAACATACAAACAAACATAAAAGAATGCTAGGGGAGCTTGCCATTGGAGTGGAGAGATGAGAGACTATGAAATGGTGAAAAACAGAAAGGGGAAGAGGAAGAAAAGAAAAGAATGAATAAATAAAAATTGGAAAGGTTGAAGAACCGCAGAGTTCCCAGGGACCCCACCAGTGCAGCTATGAGGTCTGGGGAAGTCGCTCTCAGGTGTTGCAGTACAGCCTGGCTAGAAGGCATAGAGGTATACGACACCATGTATTCAGGGAACAGAAAGAGAAGGAAGATATAGAGAGATGAGAAACTGAGCAATGAAGAAAGACAAAAAGGGAAAAAGAGGAAAAAGAAAACAAATCAAATTTAAAAAAAAAAAAGAAAGAACAAGAAAGGCCCCCCCAAAAAAAAATAAAAAGAAATGCCCTCAGGGATCCCTCTGCACGTCTGTGTAAGCCGACGGGGGTCTCCTTGCCTCCCATCTCTGCCTGGCCAGAAAGGGCTCCCAACTCAAGAAAAGGAAAAGAAAACAAAAAAACAATTCAAAACAAACAAACGAACAAATGCCCCGGGATCCCACCAGAGCGGCAGCCCAGACCGAGAAGCAACTCCACACTCTAACAGAGCTCTGCAGCCCCTCAGGAAGAAGCAAAGATGGCGCACAGAGCCAGGCACTCGAGCGAAAGGAGGGGGAGGTGGCAAGAGGCAAGGAAGAAATCAAAAGAAGTGGAAAAAAGCAACACCAGCAGCCAACAAATGGCACTCAGAGAGCTGCCTGTTTGGGTGTGTGGAATCCAAGCAGCCAGTGTTTCCCAGTCAAGAGATTGTGGCCGCGGGAAGCAGAGGAGGCCGAGTCAGGATGAAGAAGGATGGGCAGTGGGAAAGCGTATATCACAAATTACCAGTTGTTTTGTCTCCCACTGGATGCTCCGTGAGGCTGCTTTCTCATACCCCCTGTTTGCTGGTCTCTGATAGGAGTCTAAGATGGAGGATCCACACTGCGTTAGCTGCTAGGGGACCTCTGCATGAATCTCTCCTCACTCTCTGTTCTCTGTCAGTTTTCTCACTCCATTTGGTGCTTGGCTGAGTTCTTTACCTCTTCACTTGATGTTTTAGGGTTTCAGGATTTTTGTATTCTCTGTTTGGCTTAGTTTCTCGGATCTTTGCTGTGGAGGGACGGCATGGTGCTTCTGCCTAGAGATCCATTTTGGCGGATATCCCTGTTTAACTTTTGAAATAGATGTTGATGCTTCTTCAGCAGAATTGTGCTTCTGTCTGATATATGATTAATCATATTACTACAGCCCCATGGTAGAAAAGGTGATAGTTTGAATCAGTGTTGATTGGCCATTTTAAAGTGGGAGTCCACGGTAAGATTATTCTCACAAGTTGAGATATTTCAAACCACAATTATAGAATTTCAAAAGTATATCTTGTTCACCGTTGGAGCTATCGTCATTTAAGTTATTCAGGTCCTTCCTTGCTTGTAGGAATAAATTATGTTTTTCCATCACAGAATTTGTTTTTAACAACTATAATCACTAAAAGCTTCAAAAGCTTTGATGTTAGATTGATCCATATGAAATGATTTAGCCAATGTAATTTTGGTGAACCTGACATGAAGCAAAGCCTTAAATGTTATTATGTGGTTTTGTACGATTTTATGCTCTGGTAATCTGCTATGAGAAGTGCATAACCTTAGTACCTGACGTCCCTTCAGACTTGACCGCGGAACAAACACGCTTGGAGCACGCCTGAACCAAACCCACAGACTAGAATCAAACTCAGCTAACCTCCAATCTAAAGCCGAATCACCCAGCTGAGTCTCATCTTGATCATCCAAATCCCAATCAACCTGCAAATCCCTGAATGTGAATATAAATGATTGTTGTTCAAACCACTGAGTTTTGGAATGGTCTGTGCACAACTTTATGTTGGCAATTGCTAGTAGAGGTGGGAAATGTTCAGGGGCAGATTATCCAATAGGCAAGGTAAGCGTGGTGCTTACCTTGCTTACCAGATTATCTGTAGTGAACAATTTCACATTTTTCACCATATCAAAGATTCTGCTTCTATGTATGGCTGGCAGAGCTAGTATGGTTCTAGTGAAAGAAGTGTTGAAACCTATGTGAAATTGGTCGCTACAGATCGGTAGGTAAACACGAATAATCCTGTGCTTATCTTGCTTACTAGGTAATCTGCCCCTGGAAATGCTGACAAACATTTTATGCAAGTTACACATTCATCCCCTCAACTTTCTTTGAAAAATGGAAATTAAGTGCATGATATTAATTAATATATAATTTTACTTTTTTTTACTTCATTAGGGCTAAAAGAGTTTATTGCAAAATAAAAAAGCGTTATCAAGCAAAAATAAATAATTTTAGATTTGCGCCATAAACCAAATGACAAAGCCATTGTAGGAAAAGCATTAGACCGCTCTACATGTTCTTTATATAAGCTCGGCCTCTATTTCCCACACATATTTTAGATATACCTAACCTATATTTCCCATATTCCTACTGACCCTACTGACTGGGAGCCTGGTGGCTTCATGCATCTTGTATATACCTAGCATAACGAGGTGGTATACCAAGGGGCTGGCAGGGCAATAGCATGGAATCATTCTCCCACCACAACTTCTGGCAACAAGAAGTTAGCTGTCTCCAGCTGCCTGTATCAGAGTGCATTTCGTTTGTATTATCAACAAGAAATGCTGTCCTTTAAAGGGAGGCATTATTTGCGTTGCATCTAGTAAGGGTGGGGAAAAGAAAGATAGGTGATTTTTGGCTGTCTTTCAGATTTAAGCACGTTAAAGTGACAATCCTGTCACTGCACATGAACCTTTACACTCTAGATGAGACTTTAGCAGAAGTTGGAAATGCAAAGTGGAGGCCAATCAAACCATCACAGATTATTTTGATGCATCAATTAATAATAATAATTTGTTTTAAAAAGTCACAAATAATAGACAATGATGTAGCAAATGGGATGCCAGGAAAACAACATCCTGTATTTTATCTGGCAACCCTACACTCAGAAATAACTGATGAAGTAGCTGTTATTTACAGTTCAGAGGTGAAAAAACTGATGTTAAGAGAGGTTAAATAACTTTCCCAAGGTCACATACATTTTAGTGATAGAAACAATCTTCAAACCTAAATCTGTTTTGCCTCAAAGTCCTGCTCATGTCTTTATCTTTTTGTTTCTTCCAATATTTTCCTTTCTTCCCTTCCTCCTCCTTTCTTTCATTCTTTCCTTCCTTCCTTTTTTAATTATATTAATATTTAAATATATTTTCACTTTAAGAAATAACCACCCATACTCCTTTGTCCATACCAGTCTGAACTAATTTATACTTCTGCTCCTATTTAGTTTCCATGAACTGATGAAACACCAACGAGGTAAGAATTTCATATTGCTTAAAATATATGTCATTTGGCATAGACAGAGAATGAAGTGTTCTGCATAATAAAATACTGTAGTTAATAGAGAAATATAAATTATAAAAGGAGTACCAATTTCCAACCAGCTAGACAAAAATACAATACATTTAACACTATTTTTATACAGAGAATAATTAAATCTTTCTTGGGGGGGTGATTCAAGAGCTATTTTCATTCTAAATATAATTATTATAGTTGTGTCAATATAATAGTATTAGTAAGTAGAATGTTCTATTGAATTGTGATGAATAATAGAATTTCCTATACTGAAACTATTAGGATCTCGTGAATTCTGGTGATTTCTATCATCTGTATCAGGGACCAGCAAAATTTCTTCTGTAAAGGGCTAGATAATAAACATTCTTGGCTGCAGGCCATAACAGTCTGTTGCCATTACATAACTCTGCTTTTATGATGCAAAAGCAGCCATAGTTAATACATAAAAAGATGAGCATAGCTATGTTTCAATAAAACTTTATTTATAAAAATAGGTGGCAGGCTGGATTTGGCCTGAGGGCCATAGTTTACTGATTCTGATCTAAATGTAGATAATTCCCTAATTTCTGCGTATTTTCTAACATTTCTCTTTGATCCTATAATTATATTTCTTACACTGACACCTTAAAGCCAAAAGATCTAAAACCAAATACAGAATCACTTTAAATTAGATGACTGTACTACCAAATATATTTCTCTTAATGGCTTTTTCAACTTTTGTTTTCCAAAATGAATTCCTCTTCCTCACTCTCCAGCTCTTCCAATCAGTCCTTAGCTTTCTCATTTCTGTTTTCATGATATACTTCACATCTGTCCTTTTAACTACATTTCCTTCATCATATTCTTAGTTCAAACTCACTGACTTGTCTGGATGAACTCTCACCATGTCTCTTATGTGGAATCTACAGGCTCTTTTCTTTCTATTTCTATATACCTACAGCCTCCAGTTTGACCTTCCCATAGGATAGGACTGATCTTATCACTTCTTAGCTCAGGAGCCATTGTCAGCTTCCTATTGACCAAGAACAAAGCCCAAAAGTCAAAGTCTTTCATAGTCTGGACTCAGTCAACGTTTCCAAATATCATTTCTCACTTCACTCCCTTATGAGCTTGATTCCAGATGTAGTAGTTGTTAGTCACTGTGGAGTCGATTCCAACTCATGGCGACTGTACATACACGTCTGTCTGCATTGCACATGCATATAGGCTGTGCCTCAAACTTCCAGGCAGCCATTAGACTGCTAAGAATGAGACACATACACCCACTGGCATCAACTATTCCATGGGTGCTACATTCATCTGTGATTGAGCCAGACAACGAAATACTTACACAGTGCTGGCAAAGTGAAAGCCATTATTATTATTTATAGAAAGCAAACATTAAAAAAATAACAACAGATTCCCAGAAGTAAAACACTTCCCCTTCCCCAGATTACCCATATCCATTTCTTATGTTGCTGGGCAGGCATGCTGTGGTTCAGGTCAGATGCTGTGTTCATGTCACCACTGCCTCTGGCCACCGCCACACTGCTCAAGGGGCCTGCACGGCTCCCAAGGCTTCTGCTCTGCTTCTGGGCCTAGCTGGGCCTCACTGGGCCTCGATGCTGCCTAGAAGACCCCTGCACAGGATCTCCCAAGCCTCTGCCGCTGGATTCTTCTAAGCCTCTGCTGCTGGCTTCCGTCATACTACCCGGGCCTGCGGAGCTCTCTTGCCAACATGTTATCTGGGCCCCTGCTGCCCAGGAGGGGAGCCATGCAACGCCTGCAACGGGCACAGTCAAGCCTCTCTTGCCCTACACAAGCAAGTGTTACAGCTCTTTTACCTATGCTGGGAAGCCTCCTGCCCAGAGGCTTCCAGCTCCAATCTGCTGTAGGGAGACCTCTGCACAGGATCCTTGATGCACCCCCTGCACATTGCACACTCAGGCCTCTGCTGCATGGGCAAGTATTACAACTCTTTTAGCTTTGCCAGCAAGCGTCCTGCCTGAAGGCACTCAGCTCTCACTCGTTGGGCCTGGCGAGCTCACCACTGCTGTTTGTTGCCATCTTCAGCGTTCGCTCTTCCTTCTGGGTCTAGGTGGCTCTGAGTGCAAGGGCCCTGGGTCCTTGATCCAAAAAGACACATTTTGCTCCAGATTCTTCTTCTTCATGGTAGTGAAGGACCCCTGAACCTTTGTGGGATTAGCTCTTTTAAGCCTAGCAGGGTGGCAAAACTGATCAATCCCCTTGGTAAACCACAGTCACATTGTTTGCCTAGTCATAGTGAACTGTCCAATCTCTGCAAGGGTTTTACCCATGTTATTTGCATAGTCCCACCCAATCATCTGTGGGAGTTACAAGACCATGGCTAGAAGAGCCATATAAAAGTAATTCACTGCACTGCAGTGACCCCACATGTTCAGAGTAGAACTGCTACATAAGGTTTTCAAAGCTATGACCTTCTGGAAGTAGATTGCCAGGTCTGTCTTCTCAGGCACCTCTGGGTGGGTTTGCCCCATCAATCTTTTGGTTAGTAGTCAGGCACTTAACCATTTGTGCTGCTCAGGACTCCAACTGCAGTAAACAACCTGCCTTTTCTTTCATACGAGTGCTGTACTTTCCATTCCTCCCATTCCACACATTTTCTTATGCTATTTCTTTGTCTAAAACTGTACTCTCCAATATGGTAGACACTAGCCATAGTCTCTGTCACATTAGCCACATTTCAAATGCTTATATAGCCAGTAGCTACCATACTGGACAGGGTAGATATAGAATATATTCATCATTGCAAAAAGTTCTATTCTTCAGCACTGGCCTAGAATGTTCTCCTTATATTGATTCACATATGGTCTTCCTATATGATCTTTACTGCCTGGCTCAAATAGCACCTCTCTTATTGACCCACCCTTTTTGTAATAACATTTTATCTGGATTGGTATTATGGCATTTACCACCTTCTATCTTGGAATATGAAAAAAGGAAAAAAACTGTTGCCCTCGAGTCAGTTCCAACTCACAGCAACCCTATAGGACAGAGTAGAACTGTCCCATAGAGTTTCCAATGAGCAGCTGGTGGATTTGAACTGCAGACCTTTTGGTTAGCAGCCATAGCTCTTAACCACTATGCCACCAGAGCTCCTCTTGGAATATAATGGCTTAAAAATACATTATGCTCTGTGTAGAGTTATTCCCAATTGTTTCATTTTTTTTTGGACTTGTTAATAACTAATCCAATGCCATGTATGTAGTAAGTATTAAAAAAGCATTTGTTGACAAGCCCATTGAAACCTTTTCTAAAGCTTTGTAAGTATGGAAATATTTTTACAACAAAGAGTAATAACTCTGCTTCATAAATTTACCAGTTAGAATTAGCATTAACTTTGGGACATAGGAACTGTGTTTGTAGAAATGATATATTTTAGAAAGCTTAATAATATAGCAACATGATTTCCATAAATTATGATTGATTTTCATTAGTTTGGGTGGGCACCATAATTAATGAAAAGAAGATGGATGTGAGAACCAGATTACCCTATATTACAATCTTGTTTCCATCAATTACTGACTCAGCTTAGCCAAGTTACTTAATTTCCCAGAACATCATGGAGATAGTAATAGCTGTCTACATTAGTTGAAACTCTTTGATACCGAATGACAAAAATAGAAATCAAGCTAGCTTTTCAAATGGAGATATTAATGGACTCAGGTAACTGAAAATGTCCATTGCCTTCAGTGTGACTAGTTCCAGGTGCTCAAATAATGATATAGCTTCATTCTTGTACAAAGTAGTGAAATAGTTGCTAGCAGTACAGGCTCTTACAATCTTGACAACCCAAGACCTAAGAGGAAGAAATGATCTTTCCCTTCAGCTCCAGCAAACATCCCAGGAGGCACTGTCATTAATCTGTCTTTGGTCAGAACATCCCTGGACCACTGAAGCTAGGGGACAGAGTAGTCAGATAGGCCAGGTCTGGGTCAAATGACTAACTTGAGATCTGAGACAGGGGGAACAGTCAGCCTCCTGAAGCCATATGGATGGTGTAGGACTGCTACAGAATGGAGGCTATGTTCTTCTCTAAAGAAAGGAACATTAGATGAACTAAAATGGTATGTTCTCTAATTTAGGACTGTTACATTGCACAACTCTAGGAGGCACTCTTCTCATTGTATTCTGTGTGACTGGTGCACTCTGGAGCTAGGCATCATATGGAAACTGTCTTTTGTATAGGTTTGCAGTGATTATTCAATGTTATAATAGAGGTAAAATGTCCAGCAATTAGTAGATACTCAAAAATATCTTCTTATTCTCTCTTTATTCTTTTGTACCTTTCTTTCCTCATTTAAACTGAGAAGAGGCAAATTATTCAATAGTGAATAAGGTAGTGGATTAGATCACTCTAGATTTAATAGCACTTACTCTGAAGAAACAGAAAATTAATATGGTTTCCTCTAACATTTCTACCCCAAACAAACATTCTACAGTCAGTGAAGAGGGTCAACCCTCTAACAAGATTGAATAATTTACAGATTATCCTCTATTTTATTATTGATGCCTCCAGAAATGCCATATTATCCCAAAGTTGCTTAGTAAATATCTTATAATTCAAATATTATTGTGGGTAGAATGCTGGCCTCTACTATCTTTCTTCAATCAGAGTAGTTTCCTATTTGTCTTAACATTCAGCAGATGAACATTTATCAATTTAACATTAAGAATAGCAACATTAAAAAAAAAATCTTGACTTCTGGGCAACATGTTACTATAGACAGAAGCACCACGCCATCCCTCCACAGCGAAGATCTGAAAAACTAAGTTAAACAGAGTAACATGTCAATCCTGAAACCCTGAGCATCAAATGAAGAGATAAAGAATTCATCCAAGCACTGAATGGAATAAGAAACTGACAGAGAACAGAGAGCGAGGAGAGATACATGCAGAGGTCCCCTATCAGCTAACGCAGCATGGATCTGCCATCTTGGACTCCTATCAGAGATCTGCAAACAGGGGGTACAAGAAAGCAGCTTCACAGAGCTTCCAGCAGGAGACAGAACAACTGGTAACCAGAAATATATACTTTCCCACCCCCCCCCCCTTCATCCCCACTCGGCCTCCTCTGCTTCCTGTGGCCACAGTCTCTTGGCCAGGAAGCACTGGCTTCACCCCGGTGTTGCTTGGATTACACCCGCCCACAGTGGCCGGCTCCCTGAGTGCCATATGTTGGATGCTGGTGTTGCTTTTTTCCATTTCATTAGATTTCTTCCTCTTACCACTTCCCACTCCTTTCTCTCAAAGCCTCCATGCTGGTGGGACCCCCGGGGCTTTTTTGTTTGTTTGTTTGTTCTGATTTGTTCTGTTTTGATTTGTTTGTTTGTTTTCTTTTTCTTCTCTCAGCTTGGGAGCCCTTTCTAGTCATGTAGTACTGTGCGGCTTCGGAGCTACTCCTTTACTCTGCGTGAACGCACAGTGACATCCTTGAGGGTGTTTCTTTTGTCTTGTTTTTGTTTGTTTGTTTTGTTTTCTTCTCTCTCTGTTTTGCTTTTTGTCTTTCTTCATTTCTAGTTTCTCATCTTTCTATACTTACCTTCTCTTCCACTCTCCTGAATACCTGGCGCTGTGTGACAACTCTACCCCTTCTAGCCAGGCGGTATTTCTCAGCCTGGGAGCAACTTTGCCACTCCTAGCAGCTGCACTGGTGGGATGCTGGGGGGCTTTTCTTTCTTTTTTTATTCTTTTCTCTTATTTTTATTTATTCATTTTGTCTTTTACCTTTTTTTTTTTCATTTTACTTTTTCTCCATTTCTCAGTCTCTTATCCCTCCGCTCCAGTAGCAAGCTCCCTTAGCACTCTTTTTTGTTTGGGTGTATGTTTTTGGGTCCTATTCCTCTCTCCTCTCTCTCCTCTTTCCCATACCCATCTTAGCTCCGCACATCACAGTCTCCCCCATCCTTCCTGCCTACCTGCACCATTCGCTAAACATCACACTCCCAAGCAGCATAGGCACAGCCTACTGGAACTTGCCCTACACTGATTTCTCGTCCACCCTGTCAACCCTAGTATGTACCACAAACAACCCATCCAAGCAACTCCCCTTCAACTGGACCTGCCCTGCTATACCATACCTGAGTGACTGACCCTGCCCATTGGATGAGGGGGTGAAAAGTTTCATGCCCACAGATGAACAAACAACAAAGAGCGCACAGCCCGCATACTCAAACATAACCAAGAAGGCAATGGGAAAATAAAAAAGCAGGACGAAAAAAACAAGTCTACAACCAGTAAATGAGGAAAATAACTACTGAATTTCCTGAAGACAGCAGACAATATCAAAACATATACAAAAACAGGACAAGATGTTTCCAGTAGGTGTACCAAATACAACAACAGATCACTTTCCAGTAGAAGAAAAAGCACTAGAACTACCTGAAGGGAATTCAAATCTCTAATATTCAGAATTACCCAAGAGTTGAAGCAACAAGCAGACAAAAAATGAGGAAAAAATAGACATATTCATAAAAAAGGCAGACAATATCATGGAAAATACAGACAAAAAAATGGAAGAATTCAAGAAAATAATACAGGAACGAAATGCTAAAATAACTTCACAACTAGAAATCATACAGAAACAACAGTTAGAAACACGAAAGATAAACAAGATTTCAGAAATGTACAGTGTCATAGAAGGGCTGAGGAGCAGGTTTGAAACAATGGAAGACAGGATCAGTGGAATTGAAGATAAATACTTGGATACAAATCTGTTTGGGGAAAAATCAGAAAAAAGAACAAAGTAAAATGAAGAAACCCTAAGAATTATGTGGGATACAAACAAAATCAAAAATCTATGATTGATCGGAGTTCCAGAACAGAGGGAGAAAACAGAAAACACAGAGAGGCTCATTGAAGAATTACTGTCAGAAAACTTCCACAATATCATGAAAGATGAAAAGCTGACCATCCAAGAAGCTCAACGAATGCCATATAGGAAAGACCCCAAAAGAAAATCACCAAGGCATATCATAATCACACTCGCTAAAACCAAAGACAAACAAAGAATCCTGAGAGCAGCTCAAAAAAAACAAAAGTCATATACAGAGGAGAAACAATAAGACTAAGCTCGGATTATTCAGCAGAAACCTCGCAGGCAAGAAGGCAATGGGATGACCCGTATAAAACCTTGAAAACAAAAAACTTCCAGGCAAGAATAATATATCCTGCAAAACTCATTCAAATATGATGGCGAAATTAGGTAATTTCCAGATAAACAGAAATTAAAGCACTATGTAAAAACCAAACCAAACTTACAAGACTTATTAAAGGGAGTCCTTCGATCTGAGAACAAACATCAGACCACAGGCTGAATCTAGGATACGGGATTCTACTAGCCAGATACCAACCTAGGAAATGAACACTTAAGGACTATGCAAAACAAAAACATTACAACAGGGAACCAGAGAGGTTGATCTGCAAATGACAGCAGCATCAGAACAATAAAAGAGGGAATAAATGGTGTAGGCAAAGAATGTTCTAATGGAGAGAAAGGCAAGGTGATACCAAGTAATAATAAACTGGTTCAAACCTAGGAAGATAAGGGTCAATTTCAAGCTAACCACAAAGAAAGTTAACAAACCTACTCATCAAGATAAAGAAGAAAAACATAAAGTCTCAGTAAAAACAAAGCCTATAAAAATAAAAGAAATGAAAAAAAAAATCCACAAACAAAAGGAATTCAACATAGGAGAGTAAGAGGAAAAAAGAAAACGTCAGCACCACAGAAACAAGCACTACAAAATGACAGCAGTAAACACACATCTATCAATAATTATACTGAATGTAAATGGTCTAAATGCACTCATAAAGAGATGGAGAGTGACAGAATGGATAAAACAATAGGATCCATCAAGAGACACTTGATGGCTGTCCATAAGAGACACAGCTTAGAAACAAAGATGTAAATTTATTAAAAATCAAAGGATGGAAAAAAATATATCAAGCAAACAGCTACCAAAAAAGAGCAGGAGTGACAATATTAATCTCAGACAAAATAGACTTTCAAAATCCACCATAAAAGACAAAGAAGGACACTATATAGTGGTTAAGGGGATGATCTATCATGAGACATAACCATTATAAACATCTACGTACCCAATGACAGGGCTCCAAAATACATAAAACAAACTCTAACAACACTGAAAAGAGAACTTGCCAGTTCCACAATATTAGTAGGAGACTTCAACACACCACTCTCAGTAAAGGACAGAACATCTAGAAAGAAACTCAACAAAGATACAGAAGACCTAAAGGGCACAATGAGCCAACTTGACCTCATAGACGTATATAGAACACTCCACCCAACAGCTGCAAAGTACACATTCTTTTCCAAAGCACATGGAACATTTTCTAGAATAGACCACATCTTAGGTGACAGAGCAATCCTCAGCAAGAGCCAAAATGCTGAGATAATACAAAGTATCTTCTCTGACCACAATGCCATCAAGGTGAAAATTAACAACAGGAAGACCAAGGGAAAAAAATCAATTACATGGAAACTGAATAACACCCTGCTTACAAACCACTGGGTAAGAGAAGAAATCAGAGATGGAATCAAAAAATTCCTAGAATCAAACGAGAATGAAAACACATCATACCAAAACCTTTGGGACAGAGCAAAGGCAGACCTCAGAGGACAATTTATAGCAATAGATGCAAACATCAAAAAAGAAGAAAGAGACAAAACCAAAACGTTAACTACACAACTCAAACAAATAGAAAGAGAACAGCAAAAAAAGCCAAAAGCCACCAGAAGAACAGAAATAATAAAGATCAGAGCAGAAATAAATGAAATAGAGAATACAAAAACAATAGGAAGAATCATCAAAACAAAAAGTTGATTCTTTGAAAGGATCAACAAAATTGACAAACCACTGGCCAGACTGACAAAAGAAAAACAGGAGAGGATGCGAATAATCCAAATAAGAAATGAAATGGGTGACATTACAACAGATCCAACTGAAATAAAAAAGATCATAACAGAGTATTATGAAAAACGATACTCCAACAAATTTGAAAAGCTATAGGAAATGGATAAATTTCTAGATACACACTGCCCACCCACATTACCACAAAGTGATGTTGAAAATCTGAACAGACCCATAACTAGATAAGAGACTGAAAACGTAATAAAAAAAACTCCTGACCAAAACAAAAAAGCCCTGGCCCAGATGGCTTCACTGGAGAATTCTACCAAACATTCAGAGAAAAGCTTACATCAGTACTCCTCAAACTATTTCAGAACATAGAAAAGGAAGGGCTACTTCCAAATTGATTTTATGAAGCCAGCATAACCCAGAAACCAAAACCAGGCAAAGATGACACAAAAAAAGAAAATTACAGACCAATATCTCTCATGAATATAGATGTAAAAATTCTCAACAAAATTCCAGCCAATAGAATTCAGCATCATATTAAAAAAAAAAAAACAAAAAACAAAAAACACACACCATGACCAAGTAGGATTCATACCAGGTATGCAAGGATGGTTCAACGTTAGAAAATTAATCAGCGTAATCCACCACATAAATAAAAGAAAGAAAAGAATCACATGATCATCTCAATTGATGCAGAAAAGGCATTCAACAAAGTCCAACACCCACTCCTAATAAAAACTCTCAATAAAATAGGTGTAGAAGGGAAATTTCTCAACATAGTAAAGGGCATCTATGCAAAACCAATGGCCGACATCATGTTTTAATGGAGAGAGGCTGAATACATTCCCCTTGAGAACAGGAACAAGACATGGATGCCCTTTATTTCCACTCCTATTTAACATTGTACTGGAAGTCGTAGCTAGAGCAATAAGGCAAGAAAAAGGAATAAAGGGCATCCAAATTGGTAGTGAAGAAGTTAAATCGTCCCTGTTTGCAGATGATATGATACCATACATAGAAAACCCTAAAGACTCCACGAGAAAACTACTGGAACTAATAGAAAGATTTAGCAGAGTAGCAGGATACAAGATAAACATACAAAAATCAGTTGGATTCCTATACACCAATAAAGAGAACGATAAAAAGGAAATCAGGAAAACAATACAATTTATAATTTATAATAGCCCCTAAAAAAGTAAAATACTTAGGAATAAATCTAACGAGGGATGTAAAAGACCTATACAAACAAACTACAAAAGACTGCTGCAAGAAACCCAAAGGGATCTACATAAACAGAAAAACCATACCATGCTTATGGATAAGTAGACTCAACATT
Source organism: Dugong dugon (assembly GCA_030035585.1). Classification (NCBI taxonomy): domain Eukaryota; kingdom Metazoa; phylum Chordata; class Mammalia; order Sirenia; family Dugongidae; genus Dugong; species Dugong dugon. The sequence continues at coordinate 54,016,167 of CM057465.1, forward strand.
GTGAAAATGACAATTCTACCCAAAGCAATTTACAAATATAATCACCCCCAATCCAAATACCAACAACATTCTTTAAAGAGATGGAAAAACTAATCGTTAACTTTATATGGAAAAGGAAGAAACCCCGGGTCAGTAAAGCTCTACTGAAGAAGAAGAATAAAGTAGGAGGACTCGCACTACCTGACCTCAGAACCTACTACACAGCTACAGCAGTGAAAACAGCCTGGTACTGGTACAACGGCAGATACACTGACCAATGGAACAGAATTGAGAACCCAGATGTAAATCCATCCACCTACAGTCACCTGATCTTCAACAATGGCCCAAAGTCCAATAGATGGGGAAAAGACTGTCATTTTAACAAATGGTGCTGGCAAAACTGGATGTCTGCCTGTAAAAAAATGAAACAGGTTCATACCTCACACCATACACAAAAACTAATTCAAAACGGATCAAAGACCTAAATAGAAAGCCCAAAACTATAAAGTTCATAGAAGAAAACCTAAGATCAATGCTAGAGGCCCTAATGCACAGCTTTAACAGGATACAAACCATAACCAATGACACACAAACCCCAGAAGATAAGCTAGTTTACTGGGATCTTCTAAAAATTAAACACTTATGCTCATCAAAAGACTTCACCAAAAGAGTAAAAAGAGAACCTACAGACTTGGAAAAAATTTTTGGACATTACAAGTCAGACAAAGGTATAATCTCTAAACTCTACAAGAAGCCCCATAGACACATCCAAATTCCCTGAGGGACTGAATTGCTGGGCGGAGGGCTGTGGGGACCATGGTCTCGGGGAACATCTAGCTCAATTGGCATGACACAGCATATAAAGACAATGCTCTACATTCTACCTTGGTGAGTAGTGTCTGGGGTCTTAAAAGCCTGTGAGCAGCCATCTAAGATACTCCACTTGTCTCATCCCTTCAGGAGCAAGGGAGAATGAAGAGAACAGGATACAAGGAAAAGATTAGTCCAAAGGACTAATTGTCCACAGCTAAAGGCCTCCACCGGACCGAGTCCAGCACAGATAGATGGTGCCCGGCTACCACCACTGACTGCTCTGAATGGGATCACAACAGAGGGTTCTGGACAGAGCTGGAGAAGGATGTAGAACAAAATTCTAACTCACAAAAAAAAGACCAGATTTATTGGCCTAAAGGAGACTGGAGAAACCCCAAGAGTATGGCCCCCAGGCACCCTTTTATCTCAGTGGTGAATTTACCTCTGAGATTCACTGTTCAGCCTGGGAGTGGACAGCCCCGTAAAACCAAATGAGGGTAACGAGGTACAGGAGTCCAGTGACAAGGGCCAGAAGGCAGAAGGGGACAAGGAAGCTGGTGATAGGGAACCCAAGGTTGAGTAAGGATATTGTTGATGTATTGTGAGATTGTTAACCATTGTCATAGGGCAACATGTGTAGTGACTGTTAAATGAGAAACTATTCTGTTCTGTAAACCTTCATCTTAAGTGAGAATAACAGCACAATTGGAAGATCACAGTCAGTGTCACTGAACTGTGCCTGTAGAAATTTTGTAAATGGTGTATCTTTGGCTATGTGTATTTTCACCAAAAAAAAAGGTTGAGAAGTTAGAGGGTTGATATGTTGTGGGGTTGTTAACCAATGTCATAAAACAACATGTGTACTACTGTTTCATGAGAAACTATTTGTTCTGTAAGCCTTCACCTGAAGTACAATAAAAAAAAAAAAAGAAAAAGAAAATCCAACACCTCTACAACAAAAGACAAATAATCCAATTAAAACTGGGTAAAGCATATGAACAGACACTTCACCAAAGAAGACATTCAAATGGCCAACAGACACATGAGGAAATGCTCGTGTTCACTAGCCATTAGAGAAAATCAAATTAAAACCACAGTGAGATACCATCTCACCCCAGCATTACTGGCATGAATCAAAAACACTGGAAATAACAAATGTTGGAGAGGCTGCAGGGAGATTGGAACTCTTATGCACTGCTGGTGGGAATGCAAAATGATATAACCATTTTGGAAAATGATATGGCACTTCTTTAGAAAGCTAGAAATAGAAATACCATATGATCCAGCAATCCCACTCCTAGGAATATTCATTGCTGCACTGTTCACAATAGCAAAAAATGGAAACAACCTAGATGCCTATCAACACATGAATGGATAAACAAACTATGGTATATACACGCAATGGAGTATTATGCAATGATAAAGAACAATGATGAATCTGTGAAGCATCTCATAACATGGATCAAACTGGAGAATATTATGCTGAGTGAAATAAGTCAATCATAGAAGGACAAATGTTATATGAGACCTCTACTGTAAAAACTCATGTAAAAGTTTCACAAAAAACCAACACTCTTTGTTGGCTACCAGGGATGGGAGGGGTGGGGGTAGGGGAAAAACTAAATAGACAACAGGTAAGTGGTAACTTTGGTGAAGGGTAAGACAGTACACAATACTTGGGAAGCCAGCACAACTTGTACAAGGAAAGGTCATGGAAGCTCCATAGACACATCCAAACTCTCTGAGGGACTGAACTGCTGGGCAGAGGGCTGTGGGGACCATGGTCTCCTATAACATCTAGCTCAATCGGAATAACACAGTTTATAAAGACAGTGTTCTACATTCTACCTTGGTAAGTAGTGTCTAGGGCCTTAAAAGCCTGTGATCAGCCATCTAAGATACTCACTGTTCTCACCCCTTCAGGAGCAAGAGAGAATGAAGAGAACAGGGTACAAGGAAAAGATTAGTCCAAAGGACTAATGGACCACAGCTACCATGGCCTACACCAGACTGAGTCCAATATAGCTAGATGGTGCCCAGCTACCACCACTGACTGCTCTGACTGGGATCACAACGGAGGGCCTTGGACAGAGCTGGAGAAGGATGTGGAACAAACTTCTTACTCACAAAAAAGGACCAGATTTGCTGGCCTGACAGACGGGAGAAACCCCGAGAGTATGGCCCCTGGACACTCTTTTAGCTCGGTGGTGAATTCACTCCTGAGGTTCACTGTTCAGCTGGGGATTGGACAGCCCCATAAAACAATAAGGGACTAATGAGACACAGGAACAAGGACTAGAAGGCAGGAGGGGACAGGAAAGCTGGTGATAGGGAACCCAAGTTTGAGAAGGGACAGTGTTGACTTTTTGTGGGGTTGTTAGCCATTTTCATAGGGCAATATGTGTACTAACTGTTTAATGAGAAATGGTTCTGGAAACCTTCATCTAAGGTACAAAAAAAAAAAAAAAAAGAATTATCTATGTGAGATCAAATTGACAACAACAACTCAAAAGCTTTGATGGGAAGCCTGGGGGCAGTGAGTTGAAGATAATGGTGATAGAATAATTTGGAAAAGATAGTGAGAATAGCACACAACTGGAAGAATGCAATCAATGTCACTGAATTGTACATGTAAAAACTTTTGAAATGGGGTAATTTTGGCTATGTATATTTTCACCAAAACAAAACAAAAAAGTCCTCCAAGGTCGAGAAGGGAGAGTGTTGACATGTCATGGAGTTATTAACCAATGTCATAAAAGAATATGTGTATTGACTATTTAATGAGAAAGTATTGTTCTGTAAACATTCATCTAAAGTACAGTAATAAAAAAAAAAAAGAATTGCATCATTCTGCTAATCAAGAAACCTTCAAAAAATAACTTAAAGAAAGTGGAGTATTTTTTTCCTCACATAAGCAAGTCCAGAAATAGTCAGTTCAGGAGCTAGTATGGTAGCTCCATGAAATCATTAGATGTCCAAGTTACTTCTGGCTTTCTCTTCCTACATCTTTAGAGTATGATCCTAGTCTTCACATTCTCAACAAGGCTGCTAGAGCTCTGGAGAGGAAAGGAAAGGACAAAAAGGCACATGCCAGACAATTTGGTCCTCTTTGAAGAGCTTTCTTGGACCCTCACTACTGTGACTACTTTTGACTAGATATGTATCACATAACTACCATAAGTTAAAAGGAAAGCTGAGAAATTTAGTTTTTATTTTTTTTTGAGCTGGGCATATTGCTCCCCTAAATAAAAATTCCATCATTACCACTGGCTTCCATTGAGTTGATGGGAGCTAGAATTGAGCTCCAACTCATGGCCATCTCATGTGTGTCAGAGTAGAACTGTGCTTCACAGGGTTTTTGGTGACTGATTTTTCAGAAGTAGATCACCATGCCTTTCTTCTGAGACATCTCTGGGTGGATTCGAACTTCCAACCTTTTGGTTAGAGGCAAAGTGCATTAACCATTTGCACCATCCAGGAACTCCAAATATAAATTGTTACTGTGTGCTGTCAAGTTGATTCCAACTCATAGCAACCCCATGTGACAGAGTAGAACTGCCCTATAGGGTTTCCTAGGCTGTAAGTCTTTATGGGAGCGGATCACCATGTCTTTCCTCCTGCAGAGCAGCTAATGGGTTGGAATCCCTGACCTTTTGGTTAGCAGCTGAGCCCTTATCCATTGCACCAACAGGGCTCCTTCAGATAAAAATTAGGGATCCATTAATAAGAAAAAAGGAGAGAATGGATATTGGGTTGACAATTAGCAGTTTATGTCACATACCAATTAACATTATTCTTAAGATTTTGTTTGAATGAAAAATTCTAATTTTTAAAGACAAAAAAAAAAAAAAAGAATCTGAAAACTACTGATAATAAAGAACCTTGGGAAGAGGAGAGCCATCTGTGTTTAATTTAATGGTTACTATGTTCAAAGAAGACAATCTGGTTGTAATATTCACAGCTTAAATTCAAAAGCACTAAATCTAACTTTTTTCATTATGGACATTTTGGATAATAAATAATAATGATGAAAATGTTTTACCCTGTCACAATTCCCTAAAATATCTATGAAAACTGAGTTGGTAGACTTATGCCTGTGATCCCATTCATCATTTCCTTCTCATGGCATCCTGGTACACATTTGGATGGAGAGGAAATGGCTGAGGTGTGCACGTCCACATCTTGGAATTACCATTGAATCCCAGGCTACCCTCTAGGGACTCTTCAACTGGATGCATGCTCTAGCCTGTCCAGCTTTTGTTTCCCATCCCCTTCCGTAATCAGTAGTGATTATGTTACCAAGGCAAATGGCTCATTAATGTGGTAGGGAACCCAAGAGAATGTTTGCAAAACTCTCATGCATTTAAATAGAGCTAACTGGGTTTTCTGTTCAAGCTGCCAGCCAGTTTGCCTCTAACATCAGCTTGCTTAGCAGAGAGGAGGAATCATTTTTATAAGAACTAACAGAGGTTGAAAAATTATGGTTTGCTTTGATTTTAACAGTCTCAAATGCAGGGTTTGTTGTGTGACCTTTCTTTTATGCCAGTCTGAATTCTCCATGTTCTTCAAGAGCTCATTTATGTCTCATCTTTTCCAAACAGTTTAGCAAATTGCTGAAGGCCACAGCAGTCTCTCCTTCTTCTAAAATGTGGTTGTATTCATTGATGCCACAGATCACGTATTTGGCATCCATGATACATGACTTTGTTGGGTTACTTGTCTTTTTCTCTTTGTGTCTCCTGTCTCCCTAATGGAATTTAAGGGCTCTAAGGTCTAGGGTGATCATATAATTTATCTAAATTGGGACACTTTTGAGAGTGAAAGGGGATGTCATTAATACTTACGTCAGGACACTGGCATCAACCTGAACTTTCTAAAGAAAATTATGATGTATAATCAATCTATTGGGGGCAGTGGTAGTTTAATGGTAGAATTCTCACCTTCCGTGAGGGGGATCCAGGTTCAATTTCCAGCCAATGCACCTCAAGTACATCCACCACCCATCTGTCAGTGGAGGCTTGTGTGTTGTTATGATGCTGAACAGGTTTCAGTGGAGCTTCCAGAGTAATATCGGCTAGGAAGAAAGGCCGGTGAAAACTCTGTGGATCACAATGGTCTGATCTGTAACCTATCATGGAAATAGCACAGGATCAAGCAGTGTTTTGTTCCATTGTGCATGGGGTCACCAAGAGTCAGCGCAAACTCAAGGGTAGCTAACAACAACAAATTACTCCGTTAAGGTCAAAGGCTATTAATTACTACTTCTTTTTCTTATTACCCACAGGCCCTAGTGTAATTAAATTCTAAAACACCTTAGCAAGGCAGCAAACAGTTTCACCCACAACAGCTATGAAATAGGTGGAAGATGGGGATAGGTCCATACTGGCAGGAAATTTAATAGTTCGATATAGGAAGTAGCCATAAGGTAGAAGGCTTTGTGTAACCGGATAAAGCCTGTTCACAGTAGACACCAGCCTAGAACTGGTATTTTTACCACCAAAACCCATGAAGTTCAGATAGCTACTCTTACTACAAAAACAGTTTCTTAACGGGCATTTTATAGACTGTGTTCTTGTTTCAGAACATCACACTTCCTAATCATCACATCAACATCTGCATCCATCTGTGCAGAAAATAGGAACAGAATTGGATAGAAATATAGAATCCCAGCCAAGACACTGTGGATTCTCTGCAGTTAGTGCCTGTGATGGTTCATTTACGTGTCAACTATAGTTACTAGTTGTTTGGTCAAATATTAGTTTAGATGTTGCTATGAAGATATTTTGTAGATGTAATTAACATTTACAGTCAGTTGACTTGAAATAAAGATTAACCACAGTAATGTGGGTGGGCCCCATTCAATCAGTTGAAGGCCTTAGGAGCAAAAATCCCAAGATTTCCCAGAGAAGTAGAAATTCTGTTTTAAAATTGTAACACAGAAATCCTGCCTGAATTTCCAGCCTGACTACTTCGTAGATTTTGGACTCAAGACTGCAACACCAACTCTTGCCTGAGTTTTTAGCCTATTGGACTTCGTTACAAATTTTGGGACAATTTCTTAAAATCTCTCTCTCTCCATCTTTCTCTCTCTCTCTATATATATATATATGTATATGTGTGTGTATGTGCTATTGATTCTGTTTCCCTGAACAACCCTGACTGATGCAGTGCCCCTTCCTGATATAAAGTTTCATATTATCTGGTGAGGCTCTGCAGAGGACTGGAATAAAAATGGGATCCAGATGATGAAGAGCAGGAAGAAAAGAATTCCATGTAGGATGCACTGGGGATGCAGTGTACTCTGAAGATTAAGTGTGGGCTCTGGAGCCAGACTGCCTAAGTTTACCTCCACATTCTGCCACTTATTAGCCAAGTCACTTAACCACAGATTTTTCATCTATGAAATGGGGATAATAATCCTATCACATAGGATTACCAGGAGGAGCAAATGAGTTAATTCATGTAACATGCTTAGAATAGTTCCAGGCATACAGCAAGCACTCAGAAAGCATTAGCCATTGCAATTAATTATTGTTGTCACCATCATCACCGTCATCACCTCCATCACCATCATCATTATATGGAAACTGGAGAGAAATATTCTTTAATAAAAATTCTGTTGGTAAAGTGACAGATGGTAGAAGGAAAATAGATGGGCAGATCAACTGATCTATTGATAGATGAATAATGGTTGGATAAATAATTAGAAATAGAACTATTAGGTTGTCTTTGGCTGCTGGCTAAAGAAACTCTCACTCAAGCTGATTTAAACAAAGTACCTCTACGATCTCATCGCGTAAATGTGCCAAGGCAGTGTGGGTCCAGACTCTGCATTGTGACAGGGTCCCAGTCCACTTCTCTGAGATTCTGTTCCTCAACATATGTTAGCCTCCTTCCAGGGGCAGATTAACCAGAAAGCAAGGTATTCATGGGCTTACAGTAAGCAAGGTACACATAGGGTTACTTGCATTTAATTTACTAATCTGTAGGGCACAAATTCAGATGAAATTGTGTACTGCAGATTAGTAAGTAAACACAAGTAAGCCCATGTGTATCTTGCTTACTGGGTAATCTGTCCCTGCCTCCTCCTCAGACTAGTATGTGTCACCATTCCAGGTATGATATAAAGATATATGCCATCCAGAGGAAATCCTGTGACCTTCTCTTCCTGTTTCTCCTTCTTAGAATGAGGGAGAAAACTTTTGCAGAAGTCCCCTAGCTGACTTCCTCTCACATTTCATTGATCAGAATTGGTCTTATGACTATTTTTAGCCAGACACTAACAAGGGGAAGGAGACTAGGTAATTGGCTCAGCCACAGCACTTTCTGGAGCTGGTATGGGGGTAACTTTCCCAGAGTTCTGAATTCAAAGAATCTCTTCAAATATTGTTATATAGATAAGCTTCATTTTTAATCAAGATACTCTGTCTAGAGCAGCAGATCAAGTTACAGTCGTCAATGGAGCATGACATCTGAACTATGGGTTCTGTATACTAGTATATATTTTGCATATGTCTCCATATTTTTATCACTTACATCAATTCTGTTGAAAATGACATAGAGTGATATTTTCCTCCTTCATTAACTCCAACTAATTATATCTTTCTATCTAAACTCACAAAGCATTTGCTTTATGTCATTTAAAAATTACACATGGCAAGTTCTGCTTTATTGTATACATATATGCATACTTATATCCCTCTTCCTGGCCCCCATCAGATTGTAATCTCCTTGAGGACAGAGTCTGAGGTTTTCTTGAACTTTTAGCTACTCTATCTAGGTTGTCCATGTAATTTTTGACAAGAAGGGTTGTGGGGGCTCTAAGTAGATGTGACAGTTGGGCAACTGGCATAAATTGGGACTGTTCTGGGCAAAACAGGATGTATCTTACTTTGCCCTTTAACATCTACACAGTGCCCTTCACAGTTTAGGCACTATGTGAATATTGGTTTATGTCAACTTAAATCACTTCCTACTGAAAGCATTTTGAGCTTAACTTGAAGTGTCAATTCCATTGCTTTGTCCACAACAACTGGTTGCCCTTAGAGATCCATTGTAAGATAAATTGCAGGTCAAGTCCAAAACTAAAGGCATTCCTTATTTCTAGGCTTAGCAGAAAGAATCCAAGGCTATCGATAAATGGAATATTGTTCCCCTGATTCCAAAGAACCAAATAGTCCCCTGTTGACATCTGAAACACACGAGCTTCCCTTTAGAGAGCCCCAGACTGAGAATTGTGACTTATGAACATGATACCTTAAAAGAAAATTGACCAATGTTGGCATAATAATATCAACAACTGGATTGAAAAAATGTTTCCTGCAATTGGCTGCAAAGATGAGTGCCAGTACATGCTGGATTTTAGGCATAGGATGTAGGAAAAGCTCTGGATTTGGCTTCAATCCCACCTCTACCATTTCTTCTCCTCAAAGAATATCTCAACTGAAAATCAGAGACAATAATAGTGCCTCTCTTTGCAGAGCCTTTGGGAGATTTAAATGAGATAATGCATATGGAAGTGTTATAAACTCCAAAGTCCTGTGTGTTGGCACATTCTCCTATTCATTCTCCACTTGAATCAGCTCTCTTCTTTCTGTCTCTTCCAAGTAGCCCAAAGCTGGGTCACCAGAACAGAAAATGCACAGTTACAAGGTTAAAAAAAAAAAAAAAATCAGCAGAACAACTGGTTGTTACATGATCCCTGCCAACAGTTGGATGGATTTTTTTCCCTAAATTAAATGAAGTACTTTGGCAGCATGTAAGTGTAGCCTACAGTAGAACAAGAGAAGAGAATAATTTTCCTTAGGGAGAGTGTAATTTTAACAGAAGTTCAACTTACACATTTTGAGGTTTGTACTTTGGATGTCCCTGTTAAGTGCAAAATGAATATAATTAGTTACGAGATAGCTTGCCCTTGGCTACAGCATGCATTAAGCTGTAGCATAATATCATTCACAACCTATTCATACTCTGTGGTATATTTCAGGACTTCCTGTGCTATGGTCTCTTAAAGCAAATACTGTATATATTTCAGAGCCTAACAGTTGTTCCTTCAGAAGAGTTAGGAGTTGGTGCAATACATTTGTGGCCTTCAGTCTAGCCAGACATATAAATTTCTTATGGGCAACCACTATAGCTTTCCACGTATAGCTTCCTAACATGTAAATGAAGCCTGACACAATGAAGTGAATGTGTGTAGAATAAATAACAGAAGAGATAGATATCTGATGAAATATTCAGTGATGTAGTAGACAGAAATTGACTGTTCGAAGTATTTTAGAGCCTTGATCTTGAACCTCCATTTTCCCCCATTTGTCCTCCAGAAAGTTTCACCGTGGTGTAGCTGTGATCCTTGAATTGCTGTGGTGCAACTGTAAATGGGTATCCCATTCCTGGTCCCCCTCTCCCTGCTGCAACTTGGTGATCATTGCTCTAGTGTATAAAAAATGAGGTCTTAAAGAACCACTAGAGGAAGTCTGGGCATGTGGCCAGAGTCTGCATCAATGAGGAACTGTTTCTTAATAACTGATATTATCAAGTATTTTCATACATTGGAAACCAGAAAAAGTAGGGCTTCCTCCTACATGGTTTTACTGAGTTCTCTGCAACCTAGAAGAGCCAGTTTAAAGAGAAGTGCAGAGCACAGTATATGCAATAATAGTTCTTCTGCCTGTGAAGCCTAACACAGGAAGTGAGGAGATGTCTGTTTCTAGAATGTAGTTAGACTTTCACAGTCAAGAGACAAGATATGTAGCTTAATAGTTATTTAGATACTGGCAGGTTGCTGTGTGCTGTTAAGTAGATATCAACTCATAGTGACCCTATAGGACATCGTAGAACCACCCCCATAGGGTTTCCTAGGCTGTAAATCTTTATGGGAGAAGATCACCAGGTGTTTTCTCCAGCAGAGTGGCTGGTGGATTTGAACCCCTGACCTTTCGGTTAACAGCCAAGTGCTTAACCATTGTGCCACCAGGGCTCCCTGTTATGGGCCTATAATGCAATTAATTTAGGTGCCCCCTGAAGACAGGGATGGGTTTACCCGTTTTTTGTCTAATGCTTCTTAACATTCTTTCAAAGTGCATCTTGCACACAATGAATGTTCAATAAATGTTGGAATAGTTAACCAGTTAAAAAGATTTTAAAAAGAAGACATTTATTTAACTTGTAACTCTTAACCAGTTGAATAATACACTAAAGAAAAAGAGAAAGAATTTCTGTTAATTATTATTGTTCATTTACTGAGTAAAAACCATATGCCAAGTAGCACCTCAGATCCCGGAGGGGGTGTAAAAAGTATGAACAAGATATAACCCCTGCCCCCAAGAAACTCACGGCTATGTAGCTAATTGGAAACTTAAAAGAATACATCAACTGACAAAACATATACAAATATACTGTACTCATTATTGCTGGACCTTATACCACCATGTTTTGCCACTATTGTAAGAACGTATTTGATATTATAGGTGTAAAAAAGAACCTGTTTGCCATCATGTAGACGTGACAATCATGGACTTTTTAAATTAACTACACTTAAATTGTTCCCCCCAAACTATCCAATTTCAGTATTTTAATCCAGCAGGTAGTTAGATGGCCACATAATTTGTTTTTCAACTTCTAGTGGTAGATTGTAGATAAAGCCTATGAAAGTGAAACGATACTTTTTTCAATTCAGTTCTAAATGTGTATGTAAGTGTGTATGCATCTACATATACATATGGCACCTGCGCACAAACACACACACACACACACACACACACACACACACACACACACATCTAAAACTTGAAAGTATCATCTTTGTTCTCTCGCTGTTAAACTGAGCATAGATATACTGGTGATGCTTTTCACCCAGACTACAATAGCCAGCTGTCTTTAGCAGAGTGTTACTGAATCTTTGCCACATAGACTAGAAAAGGAATATTTGAAAGTGTAATGGCCCTGCAAGCACTCAGATATCATTGCACACCACGATGATTACATCTGAGTATCTGTTCCTGCTTTAGTCTATTTTTTTTCCAAAGAAGTAGTCTTATCCTTAGGAATGTGTGGAAGCAAAATGCCTAGTTTATAACAGACAGTATTAAAAACTGTTGTGAGAACAATGCAGAAACGTAACAGTGAAATTGCAAACCGAAAGGAGTAATCAAACAAGGGCAGAAAAGTGGAATTTGAGAATAAATTATGCCTGGGACAAACTGGTAATCATTTCGGGATGGAGGGGAGAGGTGAATTTAAACCGTCAAATAATAAAAAGTTGCTGTTCAGTGGAAACTGCCTAGTTCAGTGTTTAACAACATTCCCTCAAACTTAGTGTGAATCCTGAATCTCCCACATGCAAGGTGTGTGACTTTGAAGTCGAACTTAAACTCTCCAAGTCTCATTTTTTTCCCCTTTGCTAACAGAGAGAAATACATACTTCCTAGGATTGTGAAAAGGGTCGTTCTTAATAGTAATGTGCAAGACTTTGACTAACTCACTTTAGACACATCACGGAAAGACCAGTTGCTAGAAAAAGACACCGTGTTTGGTAGAGAACCAACAAAAATGAAGGCAGCTCAGTGAGGTGGATTGACACAATAGCTGCAACAATGGACTCAAGCATACCAATAATCATGAAGATGATGCAGAACCAGGCAACATTTTGTTCTGTTATACATAAGGTCACCATGAGACACAGTCAACCTAAAGGCAACTAACAACGATATTTATTGAGTACTTACTATGTGTCAACCATTATAGTAAGCATATTACATGAAAAAATTTGTTAGCCTTTATATTAATCTAATGGGGTAAGTACTGTTATTATTATTATTCCTTTTTAACACATGAAAAAACTAAAGCTAGACTAAATTAGATGCTTTTCCTAAAGACATAAAGCTGAGATTGAACCTGGTGGAATGACTCTAGGACCTATGATTAAAGGACTGTTCTCTAGTATTGCTTTATAAAGTGTTTATTATAGCTTGGCATTAGGTATGGCTTAAATATATAATAAAGAGTCAACCAAAAGAAAACCATTAAAAATTAACTGAAGAGGAAAACCAAATTGCCTGCCACGAGGAAACAAACCTGGTCCTTTCTCCCAAGTATACTCTGTGCTAATGATACATGAAGATGTGAGATGATGCTGAGAAGATCGTGTACCCCAAAAATATGTGTTGTAAATCCTAACCTCTATACCTGTGGTTATAATCCCATTTGGGTTGTCTTTGTTACGTTAATGAGACAGGATTAGTGTAGGTTGTGTTTTGAGTCAATCTCTTTTGAGATATAAAAGAGATTAAACATGGCAAGCAAAGATGGGGGAAGAGAAAGATACCAAGTCACATGAAGCTCACCCAGGAGCAGAAGGTCAAAGAGACAAGGACCTTCCTCCAGAGTCAACAGAGAGAAAAAGCCTTTCCCTGAACTCGGACTTCTAGCCTCCTAAACTGTGAGAAAATAAATTTCTGTTTGTTAAAGCCACCCGTTGATGGTATTTCTATTATAGCAGCACTAGATAACTAAGACGTAAGACTAACAGAGCTCAGCTGAGAAATCAATGATGAGTTCATTAACAAATTTGCTCAGGAGAGGACTTTCTTACCTCCATTCCAAATGAAGCTGACCTTGGGATCATGTGCAAATTATGCACCACAATCTCAAGCTATGTTTGCTGACAGATCCTGCCAAAACATATGCATCCCCAACTTCCTTCCATTTCATATGGTATTAAAAGTAGAGATTTTGGCTTAATAAAGTTATCACAGTCTTGAACGTTAATCTTTATCTTCATAGCTGATTCATAGAGGCTTTGCTTAGCAAACTGACTTTGATCTGGTCATCAGGCTGTGAATGTGACTGCCTAGTTAGAGCAGATCTTGAATCCAATTTAAAGAGTAGACTGCATTAGAGTACCTTATAACCTGAACATGTTCAAGGAGTGGTGTGGAAGTAGGAGGGATGAGGGTGGGCAACCACCTCAACCACCACGGTGGCCTCTGTCAAGATGGAAAGTGGCTATGGCTTAAGGTTTCTGCCAAACTCTGTCCCTCATAAATATTCATATTATATGACTCAAAGAAAGGATACTCCTGCCTCACTGTCCTCCAAGCATAGTGTGCATATGTCACACAATAGCTTTGTTGGCTGCAGGGTCCACAGGAAACCTGTTACCCCGAATAACTCGCATTCTCATGGGCTCAGTCACAGGGAGGAATTTTAGTTTTTCTCTTCCCCACCATTGATGGGGGATGAGGTTGAGGTCATGGAGCTGAAAGAGTCCTGTCTTGTCTCCCAACAAGAGGGGTCTGTGCAGCTGCTATAGCCCACAGCAGACAGAAGGCATGTGGCAGCTGAAGCCCTTCGGAAGGCTCTTCCCACCCACTTCCTGTGTCTGGCTTTGATTTCTTAGAGGGCAGATGAACTAATTCCAGAGTCCTTGCCTGCTTCAGCTGGGAAAAACCCCCAAAAGTCTAACGAAACCATTTCCTTTCCTGTAGCTCCTTTGGTTTGTCTCAGATCCTCTTTTCTGAATTATCTGCTACCAATTCTGTCTCTCGTTCTGTTCAGGGCAGCATGTGGCTGAGTTTTGTTGAGTGCTAAATAATTACTGATCTTAATTATAAATAGTCTCAACTAAGAGGAAGGACTTTGTTAGAAAAGCCAGGGCCAGGAAGTAGTGTGCATAGGCAGTAAAATGGAACCCCAATCAATTTTCTAGTATAGAACAGAAAAAATATCACCAAAATTCAATTCATCCTCCAAGTAGTGGCTGCTACAAGGCTCTTCATGACCTGACTCCTGGGCTTTGAACTGGTTCTTCCCAGTTCAGTCATGGCTGAGGAAGAAAACCAGAGCAGACCCAAATTTTCAAAATTTGGGTGAACTGGAACGATAACTGGAATGGGAAAAATTATAGGTTAAAGCCCTGCGGGAAACTTAATCTCCCTCTTAGAAAACAAGGGCAGTGTAGCAACCAAAACGCATAGTAACCAAATCTTTTACCCATGGGATTTTGAGCAGAGTTGGAAACAGAGGTGCCCCACTCAAAGAAGGTGGCCGATTGCACCACTTTGAGTGTGTGTCACTCTCCACAGTCCTGCCAATAATCCAGTCTCACACATCAGGCTCCTGAAAGGGCTCACTACATGGCTTCTGAGTCTCCCATTCCAGGGCTTTGACCATAATTTTTCCTATTCCAGTTATCACTCCAGATCATCCAAATTTTAAATATTAGGGTCTATTCTGGTTTTGCTTCGTCTGCTAAGACTGAACCAGTTTGAACCAGCTCAAAGCCTTGCTTGACCCCTGCCTTATGTTCCTATTCATTCTTCCTTTATTTTTTCCTTCAAATTTTATGCTTTAGCAGCAGTGTGGATTTTACCTCCAATATACTGAGATGTTTCATGATTCCATGCCTTTGTGGATTCTACTCTCTGCCTAAAATGCCTTCTTGCTATGTCTTCTTGGAAATATCTTATTTGACTTTTAAACCTGGCTCAGACATCCCCTCATCTATCCAAGATATTCTGATTTAATTGGTCTGGGGTTTGGCCTGAGTATTGGGAATTTTAAACAGTCCCTAGGTGATTTTAATATGTACCAGAGTTTGAGAATCACAGCTCCACAGCAGTGGTTTTCATACTTGAGCGAGCATCAGAATCATTTGGAGGGCTGGTTGAAGCACAAATTGCGCAGTCCACTCCCTGAGTTTAGAATTCAGTAGTTCTAGGTGGGGCCTGGGAGTTAGCATTTCTAATAAATTCCCAGATGATGCTGATCCTGAGGGTCCTGGGGCCACATTTTGAGAATTAATGCTCTATTTGAACTGTTTAACTTGCACAGGTTCTTAACATTGCCCTTATCACACAGCATAGTTACTTATTCTCATGTCTATTTCCATCATTAGAAGGCAAGGACATGAGCTTTTTTATCTCACTACTTAGCACTGCACCTGGTACATAGTAGATGCTCAGTAAATGGTTGTTGAATGACTAAATAGTCAATGTCTAGTTATTACAGAGAAAGAAATCCAGGAGCCAAATTTATTACAATGTTTTTGTGGTATTTGATCTCATAAATATCCTATGCTTCTGAATTTAAATCTAGAGGAGAATTTTCTTAGTCTCTATGAATTACGTCTTAGATTTTTGTGATAGGATTGGGTTGGCAAAGTACTCGTCAACACACTGGGATAAAAAAGCCTTGTGCAAAAGCAGATTACATTACATTACATCAACAACAATTCTTTTAAAACTGACATTTAATGAGTATCTCTATCAATAAAGGCCTTTTAAAAGCTCTCCATAGAATGTCATAAAAAATGAGAACATTTAAAATAAAGGCAGACAATGAAACCCATTCATACAGTTTCTTCACATTACTTCTCCAGTATCATGGATCTCAAATAGACTCACCCACCCTTCTCTAGTCAAATTGGCATGTGTTAACCATATTGATCGTCTGATTACAAATATAGACTGTGGCAGTGAGGACTTAGAGAGGAACTAATTTGTCCCTCTCGCTTATACATAGATTTCAGACTTAATACTCGCTCACCTACAAAGCAATGGAACCAGGTAGTAACATGCTATTCCAAAGGAGATTAAACTACTTTACAGAACAATGATTTCATTACTAAACATAATGATGCAATTTGTAACATCTACAAAGTAAATTCAAAGAGATATTTTACAAAAAATGTTTCCTGATGTTTACTAATTTCTAAAGTAGTTATTCTCCAAGAATAATAAATTTGCTCTCTATTCGTTGATCTGTAGACATAGGAAAACACAGAGCATGTCAGCGTAACTCTGAATGTGAAACCCAGAGCCAGCGATGTATTTTTGGTTTGCATTTGTGTATGTGTGTGTGTCTGTCTGTGTTGCTTGTTGCACACTTCAGCAGTCTTCTATTTTGACAACCACCTGATTGTGCAGAATAGGTAGTGCTGTCCTTAGTGTACTGAATGTAATACCATTTATCTTTTGAAAAGCATCCAGGTAACCTTTTGCAATTAGTCAGGGATCCAAGATGAGAAACTTGTCTTTCTGAGTTACTCTTAATCGGAGCTCCGTGTCCCCGATCATCCTGGTGCTGCAGTGGTTAATTGCTCGGCTGCTAACTGAAAGGTCGGCAGTTAGAACCCACCAGCTGCTCTGAAGGAGAAAGATGTGGAAGTCCGCTTCTGTAAAGATTTAGAGCCTTGGAAACCCTATGGGGCAGTTCTACTCTGTCCTACAGAGTCGCCATGAGTCAGAATCGATTTGATGGCAGTGCGTTTGGGTTTTTTTTTTGGTCCCTGATAGCCTCTAATACTTACCTGTGGACTGGGTCCTTCGAGTCTAAAAATGTCAAAATACTTGGATATTGACTTTGCAAATTAATTAATTAATATTATGGTTGGATTCAACTTCAACTTTAGCAGGTGACCAATGGCTTGAACATGATCAAATCAGGAATGAATGAGTCTGTAGGTTGTGACTGCATTTCTTCTCAAAAAATAAAAATAAAAAATAAAATTGGAAAAAACTAGTGAAACCCATGTGAAATCACTCACTACAGATTAGTAAGTAAGCACAAGTCAACCGGTGCTTACCTTGCTCATTGGGTAATCTGCCCCTGAGCATGTGGATGCAGTTGTCTTTTATTTTGAGGACACAGGTCAGTTGATTTGGAGAAGTATTTCCCTGGGGCCTGAATGGAATTAGCCACAGGAGTGAATGCTTTAAGGTTTCAGGCTTGCTGTGCTGGCCCTGAACACAGGATTTCAACTTACAGAGATTCCCGTGTGCTCTCTAATAAACACATGAAATGTTTCTGTGTTTGTGACATGCAGGACACTCTAAAGGCCTGAGTCCATAAGACTTTCATTCTCACATGCCTCTGTTTGACTTAGGTCTTTGGAGATTCTCCATAGAGAATCACCTTTCTTCTAGACCCAATTTTTTCTTGAAGCTCATGCACATACCTCACAGGCATAGATAGGCTAAGAATCCTGACTGATCACTTTTTCCAGACACTGAGGTCACTTGTGAACATATGAGATAAAGCAGAGAAATTAAAACATAATCAAATGTAACTCTGGTCAATGAACCACTCAGTCTCTTTCACCCAAAGTTCGTCGTACAAAAACTGAAACTGCATAATTTGGCACAAACAGTAGTAGCCGGATTCTAACTATTGACAGGTGAATAGTATTCAAGATAGAACTAATGCTTCATGATTAGTGCTTATCACCAACACATGGCTGGCCTCAGCCACAAAGCATAAATAAGAGCCAAGATTAAATGAGCATTCATTACATACCAGAGACTTTCTAAGAACTTCATATATATTATTTCATATGATCCTCATCACCCAGCTTTAAACTAGGTAATACCATTAAGCCTCCTTTAAAGATGGAGGGAGTGAGGTTTTGGAGGAGTTAAGTAACTTACCTAATGTCTTGCAGTGGGGAGGTAATGGCAATGGGATTTAAGCTCAGAATGTCTGACTCCAGAGTCTGCACATGTAAACAATATTCCATTCTATGTGTCTCTGTCTTTATGGCATTGGAGACAGGGGTGGGAGTGACCGAGACCAGGTAAGGCCAAGACACAGGAAACTGAATCAGTTGGCAAGTTGTACCCCAAGAGAAGCAGCCACCAATTCAGTATAACAAGTCCAAAGGAACACAATGACCACATGTTTGATTTGGGCTTGTGTCACTTACAAATCTCCAGGAATTGGTGGAATACTAATTGAAATACCTCAACAAACTGATACAACACTGAAAATTCTTACTCATCTATGTCAAGAAATTTGGCAGACAGCTCTGGTCAAATGAATAGGTGAGATTCATATTCGTGTTCATTCCAAAGAAAGATGGTCAAACAGAATGTGGAAATTATCAAACAATATCATTAATATAACATGTTAGCAGAATTTTACTGATGATAATTAAAAAACTACTGCAGCCACATATCAGCAGGAAGTTCCCAGAAGTTCAAGTTGGATTCAGAAAAGGACATGGAATGAGGGATATCATTGCTGATGTCAGGTTTATCTTGGCTGAAAGTAGAGAATACCAGAAAGAAGTTTACCTGTGTTTTATTGACTATGCAAAGGCATTCAGCTGTGTGGATCATAACGAATTATGGATAACATTGCAAAGAATGGGAATTCTAGAACACTTAATTGTGCTAATGTGGAACCCGTACATAGATCAAGAAGCAGTCATTCAAACAAAACAAGCGGATACTGCATGGTTTAAAATTAGGAAAGGTGTGCATCAGGGGTGTATCCTTTCATCATGCTTATTCACTTTGTATGCAGAGCAAATAATCAGAGAAGCTGGACTATGTAAGGAAGAAGGCGGCATCAGATTAGAGGAAGACTTGTTAAGAACCTGTCATATGCGGATGACACAACTTTGCTTGCTAAATGCGAAGAGGACTGGAAGCATTTACTGATGAAGATCAAAGACTACAGCCTTCAGTATAGATTATACCTCAACATAAAGAAAGCAAAAATCCTCACAACTGGACCCGTAAGGAACATCATGGTAAAAAGAGATAAGATTGAAGTTGTCGATGATTTCATTTTACTTGGATCCACAATCGATGCCCATGGAAGCAGCAGTCAAGAAATCAAATGACATATCGCATGGGGCAAATCTGCTGCAAAAGACCTCCTTAAAGTGTTGAAAAGCAAGGATGTCAGTTTGAGGACTAAGGTGCACTTGACCCAACCTATTTCCATCAAGTTGATTCCAACTCATAGAGACTCTATAGCCATGGTATTTTCAGTCACATTATATGCATATGAAAGCTGGACACTGAATAAGGAAGATTGAAGAAGAATTGATGCCTTTGAATTATGGTGTTGGCGAAGAGTATTGAATATACCATGGGCTGCCAGAAGAATGAACAATTCTGTCTTGGAAGAAGTATAGTCAGAATGTTCCTTAGAAACAAGGATGACAAGACTTCATCTCATGTAGTTTGGACATGTTGTCAGCAGGGACCAGTCCCTGGAAAAGAACCTTATACTTGTTAAAGTAGAGGGTCAGCAAAAGAGAAGAAGACCCTCAACAAGACAGATTGACATAACGGCTGCAATGATGGACTCAGGCACAGCAACAATTGTCAGGATGGCGCAGGACCAGGCAGTGTTTTGTTCTGCTGTACAAAGGGTCACTATGAGTCAGGACTGACTGCATGGCATCTAACAACAACAACAACCTTAGTTGAGCTGCTACTCCTTGCCAGACACTGCTTAAGTGCTTCAGAATAACCCCACAAGATATGTGTGTATGAGACCCAGCCTAGAAGATGGCTTCATTTATTCCCACCTTCTGACATTCACACCCTACATTGTACTGAGGTTGGTCTTTGTGATCAATGAAATATCACAGAAGTGATGGTATGTCACTTCCACAATTAGTTATAAAACACTGTGGCTTCTGTCTTGAGATCATTCACTCTGGTGGAAGCCATGTTGTGAATAGCCCTTTGGAGGGAACCAGGTGGTGAGAAACTGAGCCCTCCTGCAAACAGCCATGTGAATGAGCTTGGAACCAAATCCTTCAGTCCCTACCCAGTCTTCGGAGATTTCAGTCCTGTCTGATAGCTTGACTGTATCCTCAGGAGCCAGAACCACTGAGCTAAGCTATTTCCAGATTCCTAACCCTGAGAAACTGTGTGAGACAATAAATGTTTGTTAGTTTTAAGTTGCTAAATTTGGGGATAATTTGCTATGCAGGAATAGATAACTGATACAGTATGTATGTATTATTATTTTATGACTTTGTTATTGAGATTAATTCACATAAGATAAAATGCACAGGTCTGAAAGTGTTCAGTTCAAAGAATTTTGACCATTGCATACAATTGTGTAACCACCACCCAAACAATAGAGAACATTTCTATCACCCCACAAACTTCCCTTGTGCCTCTTTCCAATTCATTCTTATTCTCATCCCCCACCAGAAACAACCATCATTTTGGTTTCTATCGTCATAGGATATTTTAGTGGATTTTTGAATGCATAAGTGGAATCATACACTATGTACTCTTTTGTGTCTGGTTTGTCTGGCTCACCATAATATTTTTGAGATTCACTCATACTGTTACTGTGTCAGTAGTCTGTTCCCATTTTATGAATATACCACAATTTGCTAATCCATACTCCTGTTGATGGGACATTTGGGTTTTTTCTAGTTTTTAGCTATTATAAATAAAGCTGTGTGAATATCCTTGTACAAGCCTTTTTATGGACATAAGTTTTCATTTTATTTGGGTAAATATCTAGGAATGGAAATTCTCATTAATAATATCAATATACATTTAACTGTATAAGAAATTAACAAAGTGTTTCATTTTACATTCCTACCAGCAATACTGGGTTCTAAATGTTGGGAATAATAAAGACAAGAGTAGTGGTATGCTGGCCAGTGTTTAATGACTGACACGGGGTGGGGGAGAAAAGCCCTCACTTGTAGCATAATACTTCCATCACTGCTGAATGTAAGATACCAACGTGACCTCACTAAAGGTAGAGTTGGGAACAGCTGCACAGTAGCTCACTATTATACACTATTTCCTCCTTGACAATCAGCTTTCATAAACCCATACAAGTCTGCTCCAGCACCATCGGGTAAGAGCATATGATTAATTTGGAAAGATGATTGACAAATTAGAGAATAACACAAGATTACATACAGTTAAGTCCTCTTGTGTACTGCAAAAATCTTAGTTTAGAAGAGAAGAAATACTAAAAGCTAACATTAGAGGTTCTCATCCTTGGCTACAATTTGGAATAACCTGAGGAGTTTTGAAAAATGCTAATGCCTGGGTCTTATCCTCTAAAAATTCTGATTTACTTGGTCTAATGTGAGGTCTGAGCCTCACCCCCAAAACTCTTGTTTTTGTTTGTTTGTTTTATTTACCTCATCAGAAAATTAGAACTAGATGATTCTAAAATGTAGCCACGGTTAAGAACCATTGGCTTAATGGAAGAGAAACGTTTTTTGTTTTTTTTTTAATTTTGTTTGTTTTTAATTGTACTTCATGTGAAGGCTTACAGAACAAATAGTTTCTCGTGAAACAGTAGTACACATGTTGTTTTACGACATTGGTTAACAACCCCACAACATATCAACCCTCTAACTTCTCAACCTTATTTTTTGGTGAAAATACACATAGCCAAAGATACACCATTTCAAAAATTTCTACAGGCACAGTTCAGTGACATTGACTACACTCTTCCACTGTTATTCTCACATAAGATGAAGGCTTACAGAACAAAATAGTTTCTCATTTAACAGTTACTGCAAATGTTGCCCTATGACAATGGTTAACAATCTCACAACACATCAACAATATCCTTACTCACCCTTGGGTTCCCTATCACCAGCTTCCTTTTCCCCTTCTGCTTGTGGCCCTTGTCACTGGACTCCTGTACCTCGTTAGCCTCATTTGGTTTTATGGGGCTGTCCACTCCCAGGCTGAACAGTCAACCTCGGAGGTAACTTCACCACTGAGATAAAAGGGTGTCTGGCGGCCATACTCTTGAGGTTTCTCAAGTCTCCTTTAGGCAGGTAAATCTGGTCTTTTTTGTGTGTGTGAGTTAGAATTATGCTCTACATCCTTCTCCAGCTCTGTCCAGAACCCTCTGTTGTGATCCTGGTCAGAGCAGTCAGTGGTGGTAGCCGGGCACCATCTAGCTGTGCTGGACTCAGTCCGGTGGAGGCCTTGGTAGCTGTGGTCCATTAGTCCTTTGGACTAATCTTTTCCTTGTATCCTGTTCTCTTCATTCTCCCTTGCTCCTGAACGGATGAGACCAGTGGAGTATCTTAGATGGGCACTCACAGGCTTTTAAGACCCCAGACACTACTCACCAAGGTAGAATGTAGAGCATTGTCTTTATATGCTGTGTCATGCCAATTGAGCTAGATGTTCCCCAAGACCATGGTCCCCACAGCCCTCCGCCCAGCAATTCAGTCCCTCAGGGAGTTTAGATGGGTCTATTGGGCTTCCATGACTTTTCCTTGTACAAGTTGTGCTGGTTTCCCCTGTATTGTGTACTGTCTCACCCTTTACCCAAGACGCCACTTATCTATTGCCTATTTAGTATTTCCCTCCCACCCCTCCCATCCCTGGTAACCTACAAAGATTGTTACATTTTGTGTGTGAACTTTTTCATGGGTTTTTACAATAGAGGTCTCATACAATATTTGTCCTTTTGGGATTGACTTATTTCACTCAGCATAACATCCTCCAGTTTCATCCATGCTGTGAGATGCTTCACAGATTCATTGTTGTTCTTTCTCATTGCATAGTACTCCATTGTGTGTATGTACCATAGTTGGTTTATCCATTCATCTGTTGATGGGCATCTAGGTTGTTTCCATCGTTTTGTTATTATGAACAATGCTGCCATGAACATAGGTGTGCATATGTCTATTCGAGTGACGACTCTTATTTCTCTAGGATATATTCCTAGGAGTGGGATTGCTGGATTGAAAGGTATGTCTATTTCTAGCTTTCTGAGGAAGCACCATATCATTTTCCAAAATGGTTGTATCAGTTTGCATTCCCAACAGCAGTGCATAAGAGTTCCGAACTCTCTGCAGCCCCTCCAACATTTGTTATTTCCAGTGTTTTTGATTTGTGCCAGTAATGTCGGGGTGAGATGGTATCTCATTGTGGTTTTAATTTGCATTTCTCTAATGGCTAGTGATTGCGAGCATTTCCTCATGTGTCTGTTGGCCATTTGAATGTCTTCTTTGGTGAAGTGTCTGTTCATTTCCTTTGCCCATTTTTTAATAGGATTATTTGTCTTTTTGTTGTAGAGGTGTTGGATTTTCTTGTAGATTATGCAGATTAGACCTTTGTCTGACTTGTACTGTCCAAAAATTTTTTCCCAGTCTGTAGGTTCTCTTTTGACTCTTTTGGTGAAGTCTTTTAAGAGCATAGGTGTTTGATTTTTAGAAGATCCCAGTTATCTAGCTTATCTATTGGAGTTTGTGCATTGATGGTTATGGTTTGTATCCTGTTAATGCCGTGTATTAAGACCTGAAGTGTTGGTCCTATTTTTTCTTCTATGAACTTTATAGTTTTAGGCTTTATATTCAGGTCTTTGATCCATTTTGAAGTAGTTTTTGTATATGGTGTGAGGTATGGGTCCTGTTTCATTTTTTTGCAGATGGATATCCAGTTTTGCCAGCACCGTTTGTTAAAAAGACTGTCGTTTCCCCCATTTGATGGACTTTGGGCCCTTGTGGAAGATCAGGTGACCGTAGGTGGATGGATTTACATCTGGGTTCTCAATTCTGTGCCTTTGGTCAATGTATCTGTCATTGTACCGGTACCAGGCTGTTTTGACTACTGTAGCTGTATAGTAGGTTCTGAAGTCAAGTCGTGTGAGTCCTCCAACTTTATTCTTCTTCTTCAGTAGTGCTTTACTTATTCGGGGCTTCTTCCATTTCCATAGAAAGTTAATGATTAGTTTTTCCATCTCTTTGAAGAATGTTGTTGGTATTTGGATCAGGATTGCGTTGTATTTGTAAATTGCTTTGGGTAGAATTTTCATTTTCACAATGTTGAGTCTACCTATCCATGAGCATGGTATGTTTTTCCATTTATGTAGATCCCTTTGGGTTTCATGCAGTAGTGTTTTGTAGTTTTCTTTGTTTAAGTCTTTTACATCCCTGGTCAGATTTATTCCTAAGTATTTTATCTTTTTAGGGGCTATTGAAAATGGTGTTGTTTTCCTGATTTCCTTTTCATTATTCTACTTACTGGTGTATAGGAATCCAACTGATTTTTGAATGTTTATCTTGTATCCTGCTACTCTGCTGAATCTTTCTACTAGTTCCAGTAGTTTTCCTGTGGAGTCATTAGGGTTTTCTATGAATAGTATCTTATAATCCACAAAAAGGGACAGTTTAACTTCTTCATTACCAATTTGGATGCCCTTTATTGCTTTTTCTTGCCTTATTGCTCTAGCTAGAACTTCCAGCACAACGTTAAATAGGAGTGGTGATAAAGGGCATCATTGTCTTGTTCCTGTTTTCAAGGAGAATGTTTTCAGCCTCTCTCCATTAAGAATGATGTTGGCTGTTGGTTTTGCATAGATGCCCTTTATTGTGTTGAGAAATTTCCCTTCTATACCTATTTGATTGAGAGTTTTTATCAGGAATGGGTGTAGGACTTTGTCAAATGCCTTTTCTGTGTCAACTGCGATGATCACGTGATTCTTTTCTTTCCTTTTATTTATGTGGTGGATTACGTTGATTGATTTTCTAATGTTGAACCATCCTTGTATACCTGGTATGAATCCTACTTGTTCGTGGTGTATTACTTTTTTGATATGATGCTGAATTCTATTGGCTAGAATTTTGTTGAGAATTTTTGCATCTATATTCATGAGAGATATTGGTCTGTAATTTTCTTTTTTTGTGGCGTCTTTGCCTGGTTTTTGTATCAGCGTTATGCTGGTTTCATAGAATGAATTTGGAAGTGTTGCTTCCTCTTCTATGCTCTGAAATAGCTTGAGTAGTACTGGTACAAGCTCTTCTGTAAATGTTTTGTAGAATTCTCTCATGAAGCCATCTGGGCCAGGGCTTTTTTTGGTTTGGAGTTTTTTTATTACATTTTCAATCTGGAAGAGAAAGGTTTTGACCAACTTGGATAACTGGGTCAGTGTGGGAAGATATCCAAGCAAAAGGAATTGCATAAACAAATGAGGGATGGACTCTTCAAGGACATGAGGGGACTGATCAGTCTGGGGCTGGGCAAATCCTACAGGGATGTAGCAGGGTAGATTGCCGTCAAGCTGCAGAGAAGATGTTCTTCCATGAGAATGTGTCCCAGCTCCAAGGAACTACAGGTTTCCAAAAAAGGAGGGTCTCAGGGGCCAGTTGAGGGCCCTTATTCCCCGTGAGGGCTAACGTAGCACTACTTTGTCAGTTTTGAGACTAATTTAAGGTTTTGGGACCTGGAGGGGAAGACCACCCTGCCTCAGATCCTGTCAAGCCAGAGTCTTGGCCTGTTAAGATCCAGCACATTTTATTTTGGAGAAAAGTAAGTCAAGTGTGTTCTGACTTCAGATAGTTCTGTGTTCCTCAAGCTTTAATATCTATGTGAATTATCTGAGAATCCTTTAAAATTCAGATTTTAATTAAGAGGGTGTGGGGTGGGGCTGAGGATCTCTATTGCTAATTTGCTCACAGATGATTTTGGACCACACTTTGAGTAGCAAGGATGGATTTAACAAGGTATCATTTACCCTATGGTTGATGTACAAGCAAGCACCTTACCATCTTCTGACCTTGAATTGGGATCTATTTGACCAGCAGAAGTCTTCCTCTTGCCTGGAGCCCAGCTACCCCTCAGTACAAGCTTCTCTTTCCTGTTTTCTGACTCCAGCCTCTTGGTGATTCCTTCTAAGTTGTCTATTTTTTTTTTAAATCTTTACAATTTATTTTATTTTGTTATTGAGAATATATGCAGCAGAACGTACACCAATTCAACAATTTCTACATGTACAATTCAGTGACATTGATTACATTCTTCGAGTTGTGAAACCATTCTCACCCTCCTTTTCTGAGTCATTCCTCCCCCATTAACATAGTCACTACCCCTTAAGTTTTCTATCTAATCTGTTGAGCTACTGTTGCCAACTTGATCTCATATAGATAGATCTTAAAAGTGTATGATGCCTATGGAGAAAGATATGGCATTTCCTCAAAAAGCTAGAAATAGAAATACCATATGATTCAGCAATCCCACTCCTAGGTATATACCCTAGAGAAATAAGAGCCATGACATGAATAGACATATGCACACTATTGTTCATTGCAGTATTATTTATAATAGCAAAAAGATGGAAACAGCCTAAGTGCCCATCAAGGGACAAAAGGATAAACAAACTGTAGTGTATATACACAATGAAATACTACTCAACGTTAAAGAATAATGGGGAATACGTGAAACATCTCACAACATGGATGATCCTGAAGGACATTTTACTGAATGAAATAAGTCAATTACAAAAGGACAAGTAATGTATGAGATCATTATTATAAAAAGTCAAGAAAAGTTTTCCACAAAGACAGAAACATTCTTTGATGGTTACCAGGGATGGGAGATGGGGCAGGAAAACCACTAACTAGATAGTTGACATGTACTAACTTTAGTGAAGGGAGAGATAATTCACAGTATGGGAGAAGTCAGCACAACATAAAGGTACAAAAGAGTAAAAGGCAACAACAGTAAATACTAATACACAATCCTGCAACAACAGTAATAACAAACAATAATGTACAAGTGGATACATAGGTAGATACGTATGCTGAACAAGGATGGGAGGGCATATGGAAATACATCTACGTACATATATATGTATACATGCTGCAAATATGCCCATGTATGCAATAGCGTACACAGGGGACACAGTCATGAAAACTTCTTAGCCATAACCATATACCTCCTGGGACTGAGACACTGGGCTTGGGGGATAGGGATCATAGTCTTGGGGGAAATCTAGGTCAATCAGCCTATCATAATCCATATAGAAAATGTTTTACATCCAACCTTGGTGAGTAGCGATCAGGGTTTAAAAGCTTGCGAGTGGCCATCTAAGATACAACAATTGATCTCTTCCCATTTGGAGCAAAGAAGAGTGAAGAAAACCAAAGACTCAAGGAAAGAATTAGTCTAAAGAACTAATGGACCACATGAACCATGGCCTCCACTAGCCTGAGACCCGAAGAACCAGACAATGCCTGGCTACTACTGACAGCTCTGAATGGGACACAATAGTAGGTCATGGACAGAGTGGGAGAGAAATGTAGAACAAAATTCAAACTCACAAATAAGACCAGACTTACTGGTCTGATAGAGACTGGTGGAATTCCCGAGACTATGGTCCTTAGATACTCTTCAAATATGGAACTCAAATCATTCCCAGGGTTCACATTATAGCCATACTATATACAGGCCTATAAAGTGAACAGGAACATCAGTGAGGAATGTAAACCTCAGAACAATCAACTATACGAGTCCTAAAGGGCAGCATTTGACCAAAAGCAAAGTTCAGAGGGAAAATAAGGGCAGAAAAGCTGGGAGAATGAATACAGGGTACCCAGGGAGGAAGGGGGGACAGTGCTGACACATTCAGGAGTTTACAACCAATGTCACAAAGCTAGCTGTGTATAATTTGTTGATTGGGAAACTATTTTGCTCTGTAAACTTTCACCTAAACCACAATAAAATGTTAAAAAAAAAAAAAAAAGAAAGTCAAACTCTTCCCTGTCAAACAAAACAAAACAAAACAAAAGAGTACAATGCTCAAGGCAGACATCCTTTACTAGCAGCAGTACATCGACAGGGAACTGCCAGAAATTCAAGCCGGATTCAGAAGAGGACGTGGAACAAGGGATATCATTGCTGATGTCAGATAGACCCCAGCTGAAAGCAGACAATATCTGAAAGATGTTTACCTGTATTTTATTGACTATGCAAAGGGATTCGACTGTGTGGATCATAACAAATTACGGATAACATTGCTAAGATGTGTCACTCTGCTTCCATAAAGATCACAGGCCTGGAAACCCTATGGGACAGTTCTACTCTGTCTTATGAGCTGGAATAAACTGATGGCAGAGGGTTTGGTTTGGTTTGGGTTACTCTCAAAAGTATCCTGGCTTGGTCAATGAATTATATGGCTACCCCCAGGCAATATTATCATGTGGCAAGCTGTGTCCAACTAGTAAAGAAAAATCATCCTGGAAGTAAAAACAAAGATAAGTTATTCAGTCTTTTTCTTTATCTGTTTCCATCTCTCCAGTCAATTTCCATTCACTAAATAATCCATTCTCTCATGTTTTTGTATAACTGTATTGTGTCTCAATGATTCTGAACCTTGACTATTCCAAGCCTTGGTGTCAGTACCTTTGAGACTCAAACGTCATGGAATATAGATACAACACTGGCTGTTGAGGTTGGAGTGCTCCCCCTCCCTTTAAACCACCCAGTAGCCACAGGGCTCAGAAAGGAAATGAGAGACAGAAGAGGCCTGTTTATTATTTACTTATTAATTATCATTTATTATCAATGCTTCAAACATTCGAGTTCTTTAAATGAAGATTCTCTTTAAGAGAATAAAAACTAGTTGCTGTCTAGTTGATTCTGACTCATGATGACCCCATGTATGTCAGAGTAGAACTGTGCTCCATAGGGTTTTTAATGGCTGATTTTTTGGAAGTAGTTTGCCAGATCTTTCTGCCAAGGTGCCTCTGGATGGACTTGAACCGCCAACCTTTTTTGGTCAGCAGCCTAACACGTTAACTGTTTGCAGCACCCAGGGACTTCTTTAAGAGAGTAAATGCTCCCAAAAGTGTATGCTTGTACTGGAAGACAAGCAGATCTTGCCTAAAGACACTTTGATGCTTGGAAAGAGAGAGACAGAGAAGGAGGGTGTCTCAGTCATCTGGTGCTGCTCTAAAAGGAATACCACAAGTGGATGGATTTAGCAAAGAGAAGTTTATTCTCTCACAGTCCAGTAGGCTACAAGTCCAAATTCAGGGCATCAGCTCCAGGGGAATGCTTTCTCCATCAGCTCTGGAGGAAAGTCCATGTCATCAGTCTTCCTTTGGTCTGGGAGCTTCTCTGTGCAGGAACCTTAGGTCCAAAGGACGTGCTCTGCTCCCAGCACTGCTTTCTTGGTGGTATGAGGTTCCCATGTGTCTCTGCTCGCTTCTCTCTTTTATGTCTCAAAAGAGATTGCATTAAGACACTAATCTTGTCAGCCTCATCAGTATAACCTCATCACAGTGATAGAATTTATAACACATGAGGAGATCACATATAATCTCATCATAGTAGTAGAGTTTACAACACATAAGGAAATCACATCAGATAACACAATCATACAATACTGGGAATCATGACCTAGCCAAGTTGCTACCCACATTTTTTGGGGGACATGATTCAATCCATGACATTCCACCCTTTGGCCCCCCAAAACTCACATCCTTGCAACATGCAAAACATATTCATCTCGTCATATCACAGCAAAAGTCTTAACTCCAAGTCCAAAATCCAAAACTTCCTCTTCATCTGTGAAATCTAGAATACAAGTTATCTGCTTCCAAAGGTACAATGGCAGAGCAGCCCAAGCTAGACATTTCCATTACAAATGGGAGAGACTGGAGGATAAGAAGGGATAACAGGCACCAAGCAAGTCAGCAGAACACATTACATTAGCCCTCAAGGCATTGAAAATAATCTTCTGTTCTCTGAGACAACTTACATAATAGCCCTGCCCTCCAGACTCTAGGTATTGGCCACAGTCTCCAGATTCTGAGTGGAGCCCCTCAGCCCTGGGCTTCAGCTCCGCCTTCTAGGCCCATTGAGACAGCAACTCCACTCCCTCGGCTTCAGGCGCACCATTCTCCTAGTCCATTGGAGTGACAACTCTACCCTTAGAAACACCAGGGGCCATGGCTCCACCCTTTGAAACCCCAGAGGTCTCGGCCCATACCTTTTGAGACTGAGGCAGCTTGGCTTCTTGTGTTCCTTGTGTCTTCAGCTTCTGCTTCCTGTGGCCTCTTGGCCCTCCAGCCTCATGCCCGCATCTGCCCTACTGGGGCAAGCGTTCCAAAGCTCGGTAGCTCCATTGATTAAATGTCTGGAGGCACCCCACTCTGCCAGGAAGCCTCCTGCACACAGGCACTCAGCTCCCTCGCTCTGTGGGTCAGCAAGCCTAATTCCACCAATAAGTGCCCAAAGGCACCCCATTCAGCCAGAAAGCCTCCGCAGCACAGGCACTCAGCTCTCTTGCTCCATGGGTCGGCTCCAGCGCCGTCTCGCACTGGTCTCCTGGTTCTGCTGCTGCTGGTTCTCTGTCGTTGCCCCTTCTGTGCTGCTGCAGGTTCTCTCCCACTGCTAGTCCTCTGCCACTGCCGCACCTCTATCCACTCACAGTTTCAAAACCACTTCCACATTTTAGGTATCTGTCAGAGCAGCACCCCACTCCCGGTACCAAATTCGCACATTTTTGGGGGGACACAATTCAATCCATGACAGAGGGCTTGTCTACTAATTCCATCCAGCCTGTGGCTTCTCTGCAGAACCTCTTGCAACTTCTCTTCTGCCTCTGAAATGTGGAGGTCAGGCATTGCAACAGGGCAGACAAAGCTACTGCAAGCATCATTATTTCCTTACCAGAGAGTTCCAGAAGGTAAAGAAAACTTCCCTAAAGATTTTACTTCAAGCTAAAAAGGGGCAAAAATGGAATTGAAGAGAAGAGCATAAATCCAGTTCAGACCACATAAAAAAGTAATAGTAATCCCTAATCTAGCCCTTCACAGTTCCCAAAGTTCTTTCATTCATGAGCCCATGTGAAACTAGTAGCAGGAGGAAAGATTTTGAAGTCAGTGAACTTGAGTTGCCTTTGAATCCTGGCTTTCCCACTCACTGTGTCATTGAACTTTCTACACCTTTGTTTCCAATGTCGCTCTTGTAGGGTTTTGGTGTGTATTGGGTAAAGTAGCCAAAATATGGTGTGCATTCGATAAATAGTAGCTGTCATCATCATTCATAATGCCTGGCACATAGAAGGTACTAAACGGGTGTTTGTTGAAGGACTAGACCCATTTTGCCTCTGAGAACACGGAGACTCAGCCAAAGTGGCTAGCTAGAAAAATGCGCCAGTTTCTGTTTCCAAATCCTGTATTCTGTTCAGTATTTTTTATATAACCTTTGGGTTTGGAGTTGTATTTCTATGCATATCAAATACCAGAATGAGGAAAAATATTCAGCTGAGTTCTTTTCTTTGAAATCAGCCCTTGATCTTAACAAAAATTACCTTGCTAGTCTCAAATAGAGTACATTTGCAAAAGCCTTTTCCCCAGTAGCCTGTGCTCACTTCAGTGAAATAATTGCTTTATGCCTTAAGACCACTGATATGTGTTTCAGCTCAGACATTTGATAAGGAGGTGATATTTCTGAATTGTCAGTCACTGTGTCTCCCACAGACTGGTTGAAAGTGTCCGTGTCACAGTCATGTGGTGTTTCTAAAATGTCCCATGTGTTATCTTTGTCTGACAGCAGCAGAGCATGGCAGACAGGAGGGCACTGGCAGAACAGTTTCAAGTTCCTTCACCTATGTGGAAAATGGATGAAGATACGGTTGAAGAAATCGGGCCAAAGTACCTACAAATGGTTGCTACAGCAACTACTGTAGTGTGAAGAGGTTGAATTTGGTGATCTCTATGGTCTCTTTTAGCTCAAAAATACTATAGCATTTTCGTCTACTTCTCCTCTGCCCCACATCAATTTTATCACTAACTTCTTAAAAGTTTGATCTTGTGTTAAGGATGATGGAAAAATTTGGAAGAGGATAGTGGTGTTGGCTGCACAACATGATGTATGTAATTAATGTCACTGAATTATTCGTGTAAAAAACGTTGAAATGGCAAATCTTTTGTTATATATAATTTTTCCATCGAGTCAGTTCTGACTCATAGCAACCCTATGTACAACAGAACGAAACACTACTTGGTCCTCTGCCAGTCCCATAATCATTGTTATGCTTGAATCCATTGTTGCAGCCACTGTGTCAATCCATCTCATTGAGGGTCTTCCTCTTTTTCACTGACCGTCTACTTTACCAACCTTCTCCAGGGACTCATCCCTCTTGACAACATGTCCAAAGTATGTGAGACAAAGTTTTACCATCCTTGCTTCTAAGGAGCATTCTGGCTGTACTTCTTCCAAGACAGATTTATTTGTTCTTCTGGCATTCCATGGTGTATTCATTATTCTTCCCCAACACATAATTCAAAGGCATCAATTCTTCTTCAGTCTTCCTTATTCATTGTCCAGCTTTCAAATGCATATGAGGTGATTGAAAACACCAAGGCTTGGGTCAGATGCACCTTAGTCCTTAACGTGACAAGTTGGAATCAACTGGGCAGCAATGGGAATGAGTAAGAGGTCTTTTGCAGCAGATTTGTCCAATGCAATGTGTTGTTTTATTTCTTGACTGCTACTGTCTTGGGTGTTGATTATGGATCCAAGTAAAATAAAATCCTTGACAACTTCAATCTATTCTTCGTTTATGATGATGTTGCTTATTGGTCCAGTCTTGAGGATTTTGGTTTTCTTTATGTTGAGGTGTAATTCATACTGAAGGCTGTAGTCTTTGATCTTCATCAGTAAGTGCTTCAAGTCCTCTTCAGTTTCAGCAAGCAAGGTTATGTCATCTGCGTAACGCAGGTTGTTAATGAACCTGAGTTACTACAATTCTATCATTCTTTGTGACTTAGAGACTTTATTTTCTTTTTTTTAATTTTATCGTGTTTTGGTGAAAGTTTACAGTAGAAATTAGTTTTTCATTCAAGAATTTTATACACAAATTGTTTTGTGACATTGGTTACAATCCCCATAATGTGTCAGCACTCTCCCCCTTTCCCTTTCCACCCTGAGTTCTCCATGTCCATTCATCCAGTTTTCCTGTCCCTTCCTGCCTTTTCATCTTTGCTTTTGGGCAGGTGTTGCCAATTTGGTCTTGTATACTTGCTTTAACTAAGAAGCATGTTCCTCATGTGTGTTATTGTTTGTTTTATAGGTCTGTTTAATCTTTGGCTGAAAGGTGAACTTTGGGAGTGGCTTCATCAGTAAGTACATCAAGTCCTCTTCACTTTCAGTAAGCAAGGTTTTGTCACCTGCATAAGGCAGGTTGTTAATGAGTCTTCCTCCAGTCCTGCTGCCCTGTTCTTCTCCATATAGTCCAGCTTCTCAGATTGTTTGCTCAGCAGACAGATTGAATAAGTACGGTGAAAGGATACAACCCTGAGGCACACCTTTCCTGACTTTAAACCATGCAGTATCCCCTTATTCTGTTCAAACAACTGCCTTTTGATCTATGTACAGGCTCCTTATGAGCACATTTAAGTATTTTGGTATTCCCATTTTTTGCAATGGTATCCATAATTTGTTATGATCCACACAGTCAAATGCCTTTGCATAGTCAATAAAACACAGGTAAACATCTTTCTGGTATTCTCTGCTTTCACCCAGGACCCATCTGACATCAGCAATGATATTCCTCGTTTGCCATCCTCTTCTGAACCTGGCTTGAATTTCTGACAGTTCCCTGTTGATATGTAGTGCTACAACCGCTTTTGAATGGTGTTCAGCAAAATTTTACTTGTGTGTGATATTAATGACATTGTTTGATAATTTCCACATTCTGTTGGATCGCCCTTCATTGGAATAGGCATAAGTATAGATCTCCTCCAGTCGGCTGGCCAAGTAGCAGTTCTCCGGATTTCTTGGCATAGACAAGTGAGCACTTTCAGCGCTTCATCCATTTGTTGAAAGATCTCAATTGGTATTTGGTCAATTCCTGGAGCCTTGCTTTTCACCACGGTCTTCAGTGCAGCTTGGACTTCTTCCTTCAGTACTATCAGTTCTTGTTCATATGCTACTCCCTGAAATGATTGAATGCCAACCAGTTCTTTTGGTGCAGTGACTCTTTGTATTCCTTCCATCTTCTTTTGATGCTTCCTGCATCACTCAGTATTTTGTCCATAGAATCCTTCAATACTGCAACTCGAGACCTGAATTTTTTTCTTCAGTTCTTTCAGTTTGAGAAATGTCAAATGTGTTCTTCCCTTTTGGTCTTCTATTTCCAGGTCTTTGCACATGTCATTATAATACTTTGTCTTCTCAAGATGCTTTTTGAAATCTTTTGTTCAACTCTTTTACATCATTTCTTCCATTCGCTTTAGCTACTCTATGTTTGAGAGCAATTTTCATAGTCTCTTCTGACATCCATTTTGGTCTTTTCTTTCTTTCCTGTCTTTTTTAGTGACCTCTTGCTTTCTTCATGCATGATGTCATTGATGTCATTCCACAACTCATATGGTCTTCAGTCATTAGTGTTCAATGTGTCAAATCTATTCTTGAGATGGTCTCTAAATTCAGGTGGGATATACTCAAGATCATACGTTGGCTCTTGTGGACTTATTTTAATTTTCCTAAGCTTCCACTTGAACTTGCATATGAGCAATTGATGGTCTGTTCGAAATCACCCCCTGGCCTCGTTCTGACTGATGATGTTGATCTTTTCCATTGTCTCTTTCTACAGATGTAGTTGATTTGATTCCTGTGTATTCCATCTGGCGAGGTCCACGTGTATAGTCACCGTTTATGTTGTTGAAAAAGGGACTTTGCAATGAAGAAGTCGTTGGTCTTGCAAAATTCTGTCATGTGATCTCCAGCATTGTTTTTATTGCCAAGGCCTATTCTCTAATTATGGATCCTTCTTCTTTGTTTCCAACTTTTGCATTCCAGTGGCCAGTAATTATCAGTGCATCCTGATTGTGTGATTGATCAATTTCAGACTGCAGAAGTTGGAGGAAACTTCAATTTCTTCATTTTTGACCTTAGTGGTTAGTGCGTAATTAGTGGTTAGTGCGTAAATTTGAATAATAGTCATACAAACTGGTCTTCCTCGTAGGCGTATGGATATTATCCTATCACTGATGACGTTATACTTCAGGATAGATCTTGAAATGTTCTTTTTATGATGAATGCAATGCCGTTCTTCTTCATTCCTCTTCCTGTGTCTTTTAATATTTTCCTCATAGAACCCTTCAGTATTGTAACTTGAGGCTTGATTTTTTCTACAGTTCTTTCGACTTGAGAAATTACTGATTATATACGTACTTGCCACAATTTAAAAAAAAAAAAAAGTTTTCCTAATTAAAAAAAAAAAAAAATTGCTGAGATGTAGTCGTCCCGCAACATCAGTGCTTCCCATAGAGAAAATGAAATTGAGGTGAACGAAGAGCAAGTCTGTCCAAAATATGTAGCCCAAAGTGTCTATCTTTTTGAACAAGGTAATAATGACCCAGGGACAGAGTTTTTCTTTGTGTGAAGATAAAGCTTAAAATCCAAGATTCATTGGCACCATTTTTTAATGACTTAAGCTAACTAAGCCATTCATTTGTCCATCCACCTGTCCCTCTACAACCATCACTTTATTTATTTACTCTTCAAATACTTATTGGGCTCCTCTCTTCCAGTCACTGTGCTAGGTACAGAGGCAGTGGTTGAGATTTAGACTCGGCTTTCATGGATGTTATCATGGAAAAGATGAACATAAAACAAATAATTTCACAAATAATTTTGATAAATGCTTCAAGGAGAAGTGCAGGATTCTAGGAGAGGGCATATAGAATTTCCTAAGAGAGATAGTTTGCCTACCGGTTGAGAGAATGAGGGGCTCTGAAATCCACTACCAAGACTCAGATCTTCTTCCACTCACCAGCCCTGTGACTGTGGGCCAGTTGCTTAATTGGTCTCTGCCTCACTTTCCTCAGCTATAAAACAGGGCTATAGCAGTACCTCCCTCCAAAGGTTGTTGTAGGGGATAAAATGAGATGGCATATGGGAAGCATTTAGAACAGTGCCTGATACTAGCAAGCGCTCAGCCCAGGAGGTGGGGGGTTGGGGGGGGGAGGCACACGCCTGGCCTGTGCTGTGTGGAGGTCTCTCTAAGAAAATGACCTATAATCTGAGACATGAAGGATAAATAAGAAAGGGCCAAAGACTGATTAGAAGACATGGGAGAAAGGGAATGGGTTCAGTAGAGGGGATGGGCAATGAAATGAGGTCTGTAAATGTGAAGATCCTGAATTAGAAGGGGTGTGGTACTCTGAAAAAAATAGAGGAGTCCATTGGTGGAGGAGCATTGAAAGCCAGGACAGGAGTGGTTGAGATAAGCCTAAAGGTATCAGGGAACCTGGTCCTGTTGGGCTTTGTAGGCCAGTTAGGTAACAGTTTTGGAATCCATCCTAAGAGTATACAGTCATATAGTCAATCATCCAGTCAACTTGAAATCCCTAAGCAGAAACCCAAACATTCCATTTTTTATCTTTAGATGAACCTGAGCTAATTGATAAGGAGTCAAACAGGGAAGCCAACAGAAAAATATCTTGAGTTTCTCTGCAAGTGATGTCTTTAAACTTGTGTGTCTCTATTTGTATTTTGATTCTCTGTCCCCAGAGGCCATAGTTTCTGTCCTTGAATATCAAAGTACACTCATAGATTTGCATTTCATTGTAAAATGATGGCATCCAGATAATTATATTATGGCTTTTAGGAATACACGAT
This sequence comes from Dugong dugon, assembly GCA_030035585.1. Taxonomy (NCBI): domain Eukaryota; kingdom Metazoa; phylum Chordata; class Mammalia; order Sirenia; family Dugongidae; genus Dugong; species Dugong dugon. Next base: position 54,053,120 of record CM057465.1, read on the forward strand.
CAAGTTTTATAATATGTCAAGAAGAGTCTTAAAGAAATTAACATTTAATTTTTATTCAGTTCTATTTTCCTCCACTTTATATTTTGCTTAGGCTATGAAAATATGTTGTCTTACTGGTCCTTCTTACATTTCTCAAGTTTTTCTTCCTTTACATTAGCTTTAAAAGAAATTCTTAATAACCCCAATAAGACATTGCTATTTTATCAGTATCAAAAGCAAACTGAAAAAATGGGCTGATTATGGATTTTGGAGTTTTTCAGTCCTCAGCTTGAATTCTGGCTGTGCTTTGCAACCCCGAGCAAGTTATTTAATGTCTCTGAGCCTCAGTTGCCAAAATTGTACAAATAATTACAATAATACTTATATTTCACTATTGTGAGAATTATATATGATGATGCTTGTGAATACATCTAAGTCTAGTGATTAGTAATAATGATAATTAACACTTACTGAAATTATTGAATACTTACTTTTTGCCAGGTATTATTCTAAGAAATTTGCATGTACTATTTCATTTAATCTTCCTAATAACTCTGTGAAGTAAACACTATATTATGTCTGGTTTACAGATGTGAAAACTCAGGCACAGAGAGGTCGAGTAAGCTTGTTTAAAATCACAAAGCTTGTCAGTGGAAAAGTTGAGGTTTGAACCTGACCCACCTGAAAGAAAGAAAAGGAAGGAAGGAAGGAAGGGAGGGAGGGAGAGAAGAAGGGTGAGTCAGTCTTTGGAGAGGAATTACACAGGTAACAAAATATACAGATGGTGCCATGACTGAAATGACCTGTCAGGAATCCTTCAGAGGTTTCTCCTACTGAAATCTTCTGAAGTTATGGAGAAAGGTAATTCAAATAATTACTTGGAATGAGTTTAAGATAATGGTGGTGGAATAATGTGGAAAAGGATAGCGAGAGTGGTAGCACAGCTTTAAGAATATAACAAATGTCACTGAATTCTACACTCCGAAATTGTCGAAATGGTGTATTTTTGGCTATGTATGCTCTCGCAAAATAAAAAAAAAGAAAATTATTTGGTGTTACAACTTTCTTCAAATCTACTTTGATAGTCTTGTGGGACAGGCACTTTATAATTCTTATCGACCCTTACTCTTCTGAATTGGTTGTACTGTTCATTAAAAATACGGTAAATTTGAAAAGTCGCCTTTGGGGAGTTGTCTAAAACTTTTCTTATGCATTTTTTTATGACACCAGAAGCCAGGTTCCTTTTTTACATTTATATCTTCTAGAACTAAAATCAGATTGTCATGCTAGGTATATAGCACATGGTGTTAAGGGAAGAGATCATGAAGAGTACTAGGTCAAAGGTGAGAAATGGAACCAGTTTAGATGTCATTCATTTGTCCATTCATTCATTCGTTCTCTAAATATTTATTGGTGATATCAGAAAATCAATTTTAAAAGGGCTGCTTTCTCCTGGTCAGAGACTTTGTAACGCTGGTCAGTTTAAATTAGAAGGTAACATTAGTAGCCTTGATAATCAAACAGGTTAGCGTTAAATGACGGTCTAAATGATATCTTGCCAGGGACTGGACATTCAAAGGTAATGAGTTAAGTTGACTAAGAAATTGTTTTTCTGAATTAATGCATTGACTTTCAGGTTTCCAAGTTTGCTGCATAAAATTCATGAACAGTATTGTTAAACTCAAGAAAGTTCATTTAAGATAAATGAAATCCACTGTCTCCTTGGTAGCTGCAGGTGTAGGAATGCTAACAGATAAGGTATTATCTGTCTTAAGCCCCATAGCAATAGAAAAGCAGTCACTTTCACAGTGCCTTGGTTTGTGATCATGGTGTCTGATTTTCCAGAATTTCAGCAGTGGTTCTCTACCAAGCCAGAAGCAGATGTCCCCAAAGCCAGTGTTTAAGGGCCTTAGGAGCCACATTTCCACTTTCTATTTCATCTACTGGAACAACCTGAGGTGGAAAAGATGGTGTACATTGTATATGATTCCATAACGCCCTCCACACTCCATTTGATCTGAACAGTGAAGAATGGATGTGTTTAAATGTCTGCTTTCTCTCTGTGAATCAGTACTGTATAGTGCCCTGAGGGAGCTGACCTTACAAGGTTTAATACAGAAGAGAACCCTGCCCAGTCCTTCCTTTTGGATGCAACACTGAAATAACACCTACAATATGCATTTGGGGATAAAAATACAAATAAAGCACAGTCCCTTCTCTTAATGAGACTAGGATGGGAAACAGACAACATAAGTAAGTATACAATTAAGTGCAATAAAATATTGACACTAGAAGGGAATGTTGAGTACATGGTATACAATGCCAAGGAAAATGATTATGAAGAGTGACCCAAAGAAAGGAGTCAATGGAGTCATTGAATCCAACTGAAGAACGGGGTGGAGCACGAGAAAAGTCTTTAAAAAGAGGAGAAATATCTACTCTGGACTGCGCAGCAAATAAATGAACTATATAAGATCTTTAGAACTCACATTCTAAGTTTCGGAAGAGAGGACAGTTCCCAAGTGAAATAAGAAAGCCTAACACATCTTTAGAAATCTTGCCACATGGAAAGGTTGGTTGCCCTTTACATACCCCACAACAAAGTAAATTGTTCCTACATTGTTCTTATCTAGGCTGCACATCTGGGGAAAAATTATAGGTTCAGAGATGACTATAGTATAAAGAGTAAAGGAAGTAAGATGCTTCATTAAGGGACCTTCCAAAAGACCTTTTAACCTGTAAGACAATGTTTACTGATGTCACTCTCTAACTCTTTAGAAATATTCTCTTATCTTTTAAAGTCATTTCTGTTCCCTTCAGCTTCACAATAGCTGGATCACCATTTAATAAACATGGTGATCAATCATTGTGGTTTAAATTTGCATTTCTCTAACTGCTAGTGATCATGAGCATTTCCTCATGTGTTTGTTGACCACTTGAATGTCTTCTTTGATGAAGTGTCTGTTCATATCCTTTGCCCAGTTTTTAATTGGATTATTTGTCTTTTTGTTGTAGAGGTATTGGATTCTCTTGTAGATTTTAGAGATTAGACCTTTGCCTGACTTGTGATGTCCAAAAATTTTTTCCCAGTCTGTAGGTTCTCTTTTTACTCTTTTGGTGAAATCTTTTGATGAGCAAAAGTATTTAATTTTTAGAAGATCCCAGTTATCTAGCTTATCTTCTGGAGTTTGTGTATTGTTGGTTATGGTTTGTATCCTGTTAATGCCATGTATTAGGGCCTCTAGCATTGATCCTATTTTTTCTTCTATGAACTTTATAGTTTTTGGCTTAACATTTAGGTCTTTGATCCATTTTGAATTAGGTTTTGCATATGGTGTGAGGTATGGGTTCTGTTTCATTTTTTTGCCGATGGATATCCAGTTTTGCCAGCACCATTTGTTAAAAAGGCTGTCTTTTCACTATTTGATGGACTTTGGGCCCTTGCAGAAGATCAGGTGACTGTAGGTGGATGGATTTACATCTGGGTTCTCAATTATGTTCCATTGGTCAAAGTATCTGTCATTGTACCGGTACCAGGCTGCTCTACCGTAGCTGTACAGTACGTTCTGAGGTCAGGTAGTGAAAGTCCTCCTACTTTATTCTTCTTCTTCAGTAGTGCTTTACTTATCCGAGGCTTCTTCCTTTTCCATATGAAGTTAATGATTAGTTTTTCCATCTCTTTAAAGAATGTCATTGGTATTTGGATGGGAATAGTATTGCTTTGGGTAGAATTGTCATTTTGACAATGTTGAGTCTACCTATCCATGAGCATGGTATGGTTTTCCATTTACGTAGATCCCTTTGGGTTTCTTGCAGTAGTGTTTTGTAGTTTTCTTTGTATAGGTCTTTTACATCCCTGGTTAGATTTATTTCTAAGTATTTTATTTTTTTAGAGGCTATTATAAATGGTATTGTTTTCCTGATTTCCTCTTCATCATTCTCTTTATTGGTGTATAGGAATCCAACTGATTTTTTTATATTTATCTTGTATCCTGCTACTCTGCTGAATCTTTCTACTAGTTCCAGTAGTTCTCTCATGGAGTCTTTAGGGTTTTCTATGTATGTATCATATCATCCACAAACAGGGACAATTTAACTTCTTCATTACCAATTTGGATGCCCTTTATTTCTTTTTCTTGCCTTACTGCACTAGCTAGGACTTCCAGCACAATGTTAAATAGGAGTGGACATAAAGGGCATCCTTGCCTTGTTACTGTTCTCAAGAGGAATGTTTTCAGCCTCTCTCCATTACAAATTATGTTGGCCATTGGTTTTGCATAGAAGCTCTTTATTATATTGAGAAATTTCCCTTCTACACCTATTTTATTGAGTTTTTATCAGGAATTTCTGTTGGATTTTGTCAAATGTCTTTTCTGCGTCAATTGAGATGATCATGTGATTTTTTTCTTTTATTTATGTGGTGGATTAAATCGATTGATTTTCTAATGTTGAACCATCTTTCCATACCTGGTGTAAATCCTACTTGGTCATACTGTATTATTTTTTTGATATGATGCTGAATTCTATTGACTAGAATTTTGTTGAGAATTTTTGCATCTATATTCATGAGAGATATTGGTCTGTAATTTTCTTTTTTTGTGGCGTCTTTGCCTGGTTTTGATATCAGGATAATCCTGGTTTCATAGAATGAATTTGGGAGTGTGGCTTCCTTTTCTATGTTTTGAAATAGTTTGAGTAGTACTAGTATTAACTCTTCTCTGAATGTTTGGTAGAATTCTCCAGTGAAGCCATCCGGGCCAGGGCTTTTTTTGTTGTTGTTGGGAGTTTTTTATTACCTTTTCAATCTTTTCTTTTGTTATAGGTTTGTTCAGCTTTTCAACATCACTTCGTGGTAGTGTGGGTAGGTAGTGTGTTTCTAGAAATTTATCCGTTTCCTCTAGGTCTTCAAATTTGTTGGAGTAGAGTTTTTCATAATCATCTGTTATGATCCTTTTTATTTCAGTTGGGTCTATTGTAATGTCCCCCATTTCATTTCCTATGTGGGTTATTTGCATCCTTTCCTGTTTTACTTTTGTTAGTCTGGCCAGTGGTTTGTCAATTTTGTTGACCCTTTCAAAGAACCAACTTTTAGTTTTGTTGATTCTTTATCTTTTTTTTTTCTGTTCTCTATTTCATTTATTTCTGCTCTGATCTTTATTATTTCCTTTCTTATAGTGGCTGTGGGCTTTTTTTCTTTTTTCTTTTTTCTTTTTGCTGTTCTCTTTCTATTTGTTTGAGTCGTGTAGTTAATGTTTTGATTTTGTCCCTTTCTTCTTTTTTGAGGTGTGCATCTATTGCTATAAACTGTCCTCTGAGGATTGCCTTTGCTGTGTCCCAAAGGTTTTGGTATGATGTGTTTTCATTCTCATTTGATTCTAGGAAGTTTTGGATTCTATCACTGATTTCTTCTATTGTCCAGTGGTTTGTAATCAGGATGTTATTCAATTTCCATGTAATTGATTTTTTTTCCTTGCTCTTTCTGTTGTTAATTTCTACCTTGATGGCATTGTGGTCAGAGAGGATACTTTGTATTATCTCAAAGTTTTGGATCTTGTTGAGGATTGCTCTGTGGCCTAAGATGTGGTCTAGTCTGGAGAATGTTCCATGTGCATTGGAAAAGAATGTGTACCTTGCAGCTGTTGGGTGGAGTGTTCTATATATGTCTATGAGGTCAAGGTGGCTGATTGTGCCCTTTAGGTCTTCTGTAACTTTGTTGAGTTTCTTTCTAGATGTTCTGTCCTTTATCGAGAGTGATGTGTTGAAGTCTCCTACTGTTATGGTGGAACTGTCTATTTCTCTTTTCAGTGCTGTTAGAGTTTGTTTTATGTATTTTGGATCTGTGTTATTGGGTGCATAGATGTTTATTATGGTTATTTCTTCTTGATAGATCATCCCCTTAATCATTATATAGTGTCCTACATTGGTTTTTATGGTGGATTTTGTTTTAAAGTCTATTTTATCTGACACTAATATTGCCACTCCTGCTCTTTTTTGGTAGCTGTTTGCTTGATACATTTTTTCCATCCTTTAATTTTTAATAAATTTACATCATTGTTTCTAAGGTGTGTCTCTTGTAGACAGCATATTTATGGATTCTTTTTTTTTTTTTTTTTTTTTTTATCCATTCTGTCACTCTCCATCTCTTTATGGGTGAATTTAGGCCATTTACATTCAGTGTAATTATTGATAGGTGTGAGTTTATTGCTGTCATTTTGTAGTGCTGACGTTTTCTTTGTTCCTCTTACTCTCCTGTGCTGAATTCCTTTTCTTTGTGGATTTTTTTTCATTTCTTTTGTTTTTGTAGATTTTGTTTTTACTGAGATTTTATGTTTTTCTTCTTTATTTTGATAAGTAGGTTTGTTAACTTTCTTTGTGGTTACCTTGAAATTTACCCTTATCTTCCTAGGTTTGAACCAGTGTATTATTGCTTGGTATCACCTTGCCTTCCTCTCCATTAGAAGGTTCTATACCTACACCATTTATTCCCTCTTTTATTGTTCTGATGTTTTTGTCATTGACAGATTAACCTCTCTGGATCCCAGTTGTAATTCTTTTGGTTTTAGACAGTCCTTGGGAGTTCATTTCCTAGGTTGGTATCTGGCTGGTATAATCCTGCATCCTAGATTCAGCCTGTGGTCTGATATTGTTTGTTCTCAGAACAAAGGACTCCTTTTAATAATTCTTGTAAGTTTGGTTTGGTTTTTACATAGTCCTTTAATTTCTGTTTATCTGGAAATGTCTTAACTTCACCATCATATCTGAACAAGAGTTTTGCACAGTGTATTATTCTTGGCTGGCAATTTTTTTCTTTCAAGGTTTTATATATGTCATCCCATTGCCTTTGCCTGCATGGTTTCTGCCAAATAATCAGAGCTTAGTCTTATTGTTTCTCCTCTGTATGTTACTTCTCATTTTTCATTAGCTGCTGTCAGGATTCTTTGTCTTTCATTTTGGTGAGTGTGATTATGATATGCCTTGTGATTTTCTTTTGGGGTCTAACCTTTATGGGGTTCATTGAGCTTCTTGGATGGTGAGCTTTTCATCTTTCATGATATTGGGGAAGATTTCTGTCAGTTATTCTCCAATGATCCTCTCTGTCTTTTCTATTTTCTCCCCTTGCTCTGGAACTCTGATTACTCACAAATTTTTGCTTTCAATTGTATCCACATAATTCTCAGAGTTTCTTCATTTTTATTCATTCTTTTTTCTGATTTTTTCCTCAAACAGAGTTGTAGCCAAGTGTTTGGTGTTTGTCTTCAGTTTCACTGATCCTGTCTTCCCTCATTTCAAACCTACTCCTCAGCCATTCTATGACACTGTCCATTTCTGAAATCTTGTTGTTTATCTTTTGGATTTCTAATTGTTGTTTTGTATGATTTCTAGTTGTGAAATTATTTTAGCATTTTGTTCCTGTATTATTTTCCTGAATTCTTCCATTTTTTTGTCTGTATTTTCTATGAATTTGTTTATTTTTTTCCTCATTTTTGTCTGCTTTTTGCTTCAACTCTTGGATAGCTCTGAATATTAGAGATTTGAATTCCCTATCAGATAGTTCTAGTGCCTTTTCTCCGACTGGAAAGTGATCTGGTGTTTTATTTTGGATGCCTACTGGAACCATCCTGTCCTGTTTTTGTATATGTTTTGATATTGTCTGCTGTCTTCAGGACATTCAGTAGTTATTTTCCTTATTTATTGATTGCAGATTTGTTTGTTTCACCCTGCTTTTTTATTTTATTTGGTTGTCTGAGTATGCGGGCTGTGAGATCTCTGTTGTTTGCTCATCTGTGGGCATGATACTTTTCACCTCCTTCTCCAATAAGCAGGGTCAGTTGCTCAGGTATGGTGCAGCAGGGCAGATCCAGCTGAAAGGGAGTTGCTGGGATGGGTTGTTTGTGGCAGGTACTAGGGCCAACAATACAGGCCAGGAATCAGTGCAGGGAAGATTCCAGTAGGCCATGCCTGTGCTGCTTGGGAGTGTGATGTTCAGTGCACAGTGCAGGTAGGCAGGAAGGAGGGGCGATATTGTGACATGTGGATCTAAGATGGGTATGGGAAAGAGGATTGAGAGGAGAGAGGAACAGGAGCCAAAAGCATACAAACAAACAAAAAAGAGTGCTGAAGGAGCTTGTCATTGGAGTGGAGAGATGAGAGACTGAGAAATGGAGAAAAAGAGAAAAAAGGAAAAGGGTAAAAGAAAAAAATGAATAAATAAAATTAGGGGAAAAAAAAAACCCAGGGATCCCACTGTGAAGACTGGATAAGTTGCTCCCAGGTCATGAATTACAGCCTGGGTAGAAGGGGTAGAGGTTTCATACAGTGCCAGGTATTCAGAAGACAGGAAGAGAAAGTAAGTATAGAGAAATGAGAAACTGAGAAGTGAAGAAAGACGAAAAGGGAAAAAGAGAGAGAAGAAAACAAAACAAAACAAAACAAAAAAAACAAACAAACAAAAATTAAAAAGCAAGAAAAAAGAAATGCCCCCAGTGATCCCACTGCATGTCTACGCAGAGTGAGTACGTCCCAAGCCACGCAGTACTGCCCAGTTAGAAGGGGGTCTCAAGCTAAGAAAAGAAAAAGAAAACAAACAAACAAATCAAATCAAATAAGAACAAACAAACAAAAAGCCCCGGGGATCCCACCAGCTTGGTGGCACAGGCTGGGAAGCTGTTTCACAGTCGAGTGGTGTTTTGCAGCCTTTCAGGAAGAAGCAAGGATGGCACACAGAGCCAGTAATTTGAGAAAAAGGAGGGGGAGGTGGTGAGAGGTAAGGAAGAAATCAAAAGAAGCAGAAAAAAGCAACACTAGCAGCCAAAAAATGGCACTCAGGGAGTTGGCCAGTGCGGGCAGGTGGAATCCAAGCAACACCGGTGTGAAGTCAGTGCTTCCTGGCCAAGTGATTGTGGCTGCAGGACGAAGAGGAGGCCGAGTAGGGGTGAAGAATGGTTGGGGGTGGGAAAGCTTATAGCACTTGTTACCAGTTGTTCTGTCTTTTTCTGGAAGCTCCGTGAAGGTGCTTTCTCATACCCCTGTTCGCCCAGCTCTGATAAGAGTCCAAGATGGCAGATCCATGCTGCATTAGCTGATAGGGGACCTCTGCGTGTATCTCTCCTTGCTGTCTGTTCTCTGTCAGTTTCTTATTCCATTCGGTGCTTGGCTGTGTTATCTCTTCATTTGATGCTTAGGGTTTCAGGACTGACGTTTGTCTCTGTTTGACTTAGTTTTTCAGATCTTTGCTGTGAAGGGACAGCCTGGTGCTTCTGTCTATAACGCCTTGTTGTCTGAAAGCCCACCAGTGTTTTTATTGTCTAAATGATTAAAGGCAAAGGTAGACATAGAACTCTAAACAATGAGGCCAAATCCAGATTTCAGGTATGGGGCATTTCATAAGTCAGCCCATGCTTGGTAAAGCATGAGATGGGCTGGTGCCATTAAAAGTACAGTTCAAGTAACATAACAAATCAGAGAAAGAGAAACTTCCTACAAAAAGAAAGATGGTTTCACACTATGATGAAGATGATGAAGCTGCTCAACCTGAAATTCTCCCTTCATCATCATTGCATTCTGACAATGAATCTGAATGATCCAGTGATTAACTGAAATTTGTTAAATCTATTATAACTAATCTGTTATAGGATAGAATCCTTGGGTTGTGCAGATGATTAACACACTCAGCTACTAACCCAGAGGTGCCTAGGAAGAGAGGCCTGGTGATCCTCTTCTGAAAACTCAGTCATTGGAAAAATCCTATGGAAGACAGTTCTACTTTGACACACATGGTGTCACCATGAGTCAGACTCAACTCCACAGCAACTGGTTTATTATATGACATATAAATCTGCTATTAAATCTTCTCTGAAAACTTAGGAGTAATCTATTTATATATAATAAACTGAGTTCCAGAGACTTTAAGCAATTTTGTTAAGGTCGCTAGTAACTTTCAGAGGCGAGCTCAAATATTTTTCCAACTCCATCCAAGTCTGGTGCTGTCGTCAACACTGGATAGAGGATGGGACTTGAAGTTCCTCAGATGAACATATTCATCTTGGACAATTCCCTTGGGCATTTACTGATGTAATTTCCATCAAAATTTAATATATTAGAAGTGTGTTTAGAGCACCTCAATAAGATATTATAATTTCTGTAAATAGAAGGTACTTTCTGAATGCATTGTACCAGCATTAAACTGTGTAGCAGAAAAGAGAAGACACGAATGCACTGGGCTGGAAAAGAATAATTTTAGTCATTTCCCTTATTCTGTTTAAACAGACTGAAGATTCTTTTTGGCATGAGGCCTGTGTTTAACCAATGTTACTGAATATAGAACAATCATGGGTGGGGAGTATGTTTTCCTTAATTGAGAATGTTTTCTTGAGATAAATGTGGAACTCAGGCTCCTAACTAGTCAAAGCAAAAGTTTCCAAATTGTTTGAGGTTGTGAAAGCTTAGGAAGCAAGACTTGACTTGGTGCCCCTGCAGAGAAAAACACACAAAGCAATTGTGTCTGCAAGGAGGTTAAAATAGCACTGGCAGATTGGACCACACTTCCATTCCTTCCACTAACTGCATCCTCCCTGGCTTCCCTCTGTTAGATTATGTCCAAGGGCATAATCCCAAGGAGGCAATCTATTCAGTGCTTTCTCCATGGCTGGATCTCCCTTTACTACATGCCTCACCCTAGATCTCGCCACACGCAAGGGTTTGAGTTTGGGCAATTTGGCCAGATGTGAGAGCTGAGCGCCTGGGTGAATTCTCTTCTAGGAGCATTCAATTGTCTTTACTTTGAAAGGATTCATCCTTGAACCTCACCACCTGTTGTTCAGTTTGTCATATTGTGGTGGCTTTCATGTTGCTATGATGCTGGAAGCTACGCCACCAGTATTTCAATTACTATCAGAGTCACCCATGGCAGACAGGCTTCAGTGGAGCCTCCAAACTAAGACAGACTAGGAAGAAAAGTCTGGTGATCTACTTCTGAAAATTAGCTAATGAAAATGCTATGGATGACAACAGAATATTGTCCTATATAGTGCTGGAAGACGAGTGCCCAAGTTGGAAGGTACTACACAATAGCCACAACAATGGTCTTGAGCACACCTATGATCATGAAGGTGACACAGGACAGAGCAACATTTCATTCTGTTACATATAAGGTTGCCATGAGTCAGAGCCTACTCGACAGCAACTAACAACAACAATAATCCTTGAACCAAAGAGGAACGTGTTGTCCTTCCTCTGACTTCCCTACATGGATCCAAGAGAACAAAGGACAAGCACCCTAGTGGAGCTCCCATATAAGCGCCTAACTTCTCCATCACCAATTTAGAGATGAAAAAGCCAGAGAACCTTTAAACATTTGGAACCAGAGACTCAGTTGGCAAATGGGCTGATTGTGAACCCTCACAGATGAAAAGAAGATTTTTCCTGTAGTCCCCGTTCACTTTGTCCACTGGGTGGCTTGACATTGTAAACTGCTATCTAGTACTTTCAGGGCTGCTAACAAAATATCTTATCCCTCTACTTATATCAATGCCTAAAATTTCCACCACCACCCATCTGTCAGTTTGTCATCGTATGGTGGCTGGAGTGTTGTTAGGGTGCTGGAAGCTATGCCACTGGTATTTCAAATACCATAAGCATCACCCATGGTGGACAGGGTTCAGTGGAGCTTCTAGTCTAAGACAGACTAAGAAGGAAGGCCAGACGATTTACTTCTACAAATTAGCCAGTGAAAGCTCTATGGATGACAACAGACTATTGTTCAATATAATGCTGGAAAATGAGCTCCCTTTGTTGGAAGGCACTCAACAATGGACTCAGACATACTTGTGAGCATGAAGATAGCACAGGACCAGACAATGTTTCCTTCTGCTGTACACGGGGTCACCATGAGTCAGAGCTGACTCAACAACTACTAAAAACAACAAAAAATTTCAATATCACATTTTATCCTTTGGGGGAGCCTTCTTTAGATGCAAAATTGACATTAAGGTGCCATTCCTCACAAACACTTTAGTTTGAGTTAATGTAACTAAATTAAAATTTTATGTACAAAGACAGTAGCCGTGTGAGGAATCTATCAAGCAACTTGTTTCCACAACTAAATGAGAATCCAATCCCTGTATGTAACAGACATTTAGTGTCCTACTGAAGAACTTAATCATTCAAGGGGCCCAGGAAAAGAAAACGTGGGTCAATTTGGAAAACCAGCTACCTACTCTCTTGCTACTCAAAAAATGTGGCCCATGGACAAGCAGGATTGGAGTCTGTTAGAAATGCAGAATCTCAGGGAACTATACTCAAACTTATTGAATCAGGATCTGCATTTTATTCTGATCCTCAGGTGATTCATATGCACATTGTTGTTGTTACCTGCCTTCCACTTGGCCTCAAGCACAATGGAATGAAATGTTGCCCCATCCTGCACCATTCCCATGATTATTTGTGGATCAAAGAGTTGTGATCGGTAGGGTTTTTACTGGCTGAGTTTTGGAAATAGATCACCTAAGCCTTTCTCCCTAGTCTGTCTTAGTCTGGAAGCTCTGCTAAAACCAGTTCAGCATCATAGCAACATGCAAGCCTCCACTGACAAACTAGTGGTAGCTGTGCATGAGATGCATTGGCTGGGAATTGAACCTAGGTCTCCCACATGAAGATGAGAATTCTACCACTGAACCACCATTGCCCCCCATATGCACGTTATAGTTTGAGAAGCACTGCTCTAGGTAAGCCTTTAAAGGAGCCCTGGTGCACAACAGTTAAGTGCTTGTCTACTAACTAAAAGATTGGCAGTTCAAACTCATCCAGCACCTCCTCAGGAGAAGGAACCTGGTGATTTCCTTCCATAAAGATTACCACCAAGAAAACCTATAGTGCGGTTCTACCCGGTCCAATGGAGTCACTCACTATGAGTCGAAATTGACTGGACAGCACCTGACAACCACAACAGCTAAGCCCTTACAAAGTTGGACTGGTGAAAGATGTGATGTGCACAGAACATACGCTGTTGGGTACGATACTAAGGCCAGGTGAGGTTCCAGAGTGGGGAGAAGGGCACCTGGGAAGCTTGGAATAAAACAGAGAAAAGAGGGGGCAATGTACAGCAAAAACTACCATGGACAGGTAACAGCCTAGGTGCTTTGTTTCATATAGGTCAGCGCTTTTAATGTTTACACCACCCCTATGGGTTGGATACTATCATTATCACTATCACTATTCTACAGATGAGGACACTGAGGCAGAGAGGCTTAGGAATTTGCTCAAGGTAAGATTCAATAAGCAACATCATGATAAATGGAGAAAATATTGAAGTTGTCAAGGATTTCATTTTGCTTGGATCCACGATCAACACCCATGACAACAGCAGTCAAGAAATCAAATGGCTTTTTGCATTGGTAAATTACTGCAAAAGACCTCTTGAGAGTGTTAAAAATGTCACTTTATGGACTAAGGAGCGCCTGACCCAAGCCACGGTGTTTTCAATCGCCTCATATGCATGTGAAAGCTAGACAATGAATAAGGAAGACTGAAGAAGAATTGATGTCTTTGAATTACGGTTTTGGCAAAGAATATTGAATATACCATGGACTGACCAAACAACAAACAAATGTCTTGGAAGAAGTACAGCCAGAATGCTCCTTAGAAGCGAAGATGGCGAGATTTCATCTCAAGTACTTTGAACATGTTATCAGGAGGGAAGAGTCCCTAGAGAAGGACATCATGCTTGGTAAAGTAGAGGGCCAGCAAAAAAGAGGAAGATCTTCAACAAGATGGATTGACACAGTGGCTGCAAAAATGGGGTCAGCATAGCAATGATTATGAGGATGGTACAGGACCCAGCAGTGTTTTGTTGTGTAGTACATAGGGTCGCTATGAGTTGGAAATGACTTGGTGGCACCTAACAACAACAACAACAGGGGTAGGCATTTGAACCTAGAAAGTCTGACTGCAGAGCCTAGTTACTTAACCACTATGTTCTCCTGTCTCCCAAAGAGTGGGTATAGAGACCCAAAGCCATTGCAAATGATTACTTTAACACTTGATTCATATTTCAGCACTGTTTGAACTTGTATTTCAGCCCACATTATTTTGAAGGAATGAATAGACCTCAGATTAATCCATTTCCTTCATTTAATCAAGTCAATAGCTGTTCACAGAACTCAGCCTCAAGTCTCCAAGATCCCCAGTCCATACACAGGACTCCCAGACCTAGATATATCTCCCACCTCCCACTAATACATGAATAACAGTAACTAGTACTAAGCCTCATGTTTTCCCTCTTGCAGGCCTGCCTTCAGGAGCATGCCTGGGGAGAGGTGACTAATGCTTGTGTTTCTCCAATTTTCTCCTCCCCAGGGTGACTGGAATAATTTATTCTTGCTCAATGAAACAGTAATTGTGTATTACATATAAATGATAAGATTATTTTAGGCAGATGTGAGATCCAACTGCCTGATGTGATCCTCAAATGGATCCAGCATTTTGCACAATTGTTTTCAATTCAATAAAATCCAAGTTGTATTTGGGATGAGAACTTTATTTTTTAGCTTCTTTTGTGTTTTAGAAGGAAAAAAAAATCCCATGGAAGTTTCTGATTCATTTACACTTTAACTCCTAAAAATATTGCCCTCTGGATGGCTATTTGCTTGCAATGTCAAGAACACTTTATATGGTTTCCTTTTAGAGAAAAAACACTGCCAGCCAACTTTAAGCTGACTAGAGTACCCCAAAGAATGTTTGCCATATTTCATAACTCTGTTTCTCTCCAAACACCTTCAAAACACAGGTGATAAGGTGTTTAAGAGTTAACTGTATTGAAGCTCTATGTTGTTAGCTACCATTGAGTCAACCTCCAACTCATGGCAACCCTATACACAATGGGATTGGATTGTTGTGATCCATAGGGTTTTCACTGGTTGATTTTTCAGAAGTAGATTACCGGGTCTTACTTCCTAATCTGTCTTAGTTTGGAAACTCTGGAGAAATCTGTTTAGCACCATAGCAACATGCAAGCCTGCACTGACAGATGGGTGGTGGCTGCAAATGAGGTGCATTGGCTGGGCATCAAACCTCTGTCTCCCACATGGAAGGTGAGAATTATATCACTGAACCACCAATGCCCCTGGAACTCTGTAGAAGGAAGTGAAAAGAAGATGGAAGGTGAGGGGGGAGTCTCACAAAGAGAAGCCACAGAAATCAGAAAAGTAAAGTGAAACTTAGAGAAACTCATGATTTTTACTAAAATATTTATGCTTTCTGAGAACTGGCTTTTAAGTAGTATCTGAATAATTTTAATTGCAGTGATTTTTTTTTCTTACCCCCACCATGTCATGCACATATACACACAGGTTTATAGATCTTAATAATTGTGCGCTGATATGACATCCTACTACTTTATGTAATCCTGACTTTGGGGCTGAAATAGACCATTTTAGTATCCTCTATTACAGATGAGAAAACTGAGCCCCAGAAAGGATAAGTGATTCCCTGAAATGTGTGGCAAAATCAGAACTAGAAGCTAGATGGCCTTAGTTCTCATAAGACATTTTTTGTTTTTGTTTTCATGACAACCACACATTGGCAGGCAAGCTGGGCAAAGAGGCTGGAGAAACACCTGAACATGGAAGACTTGTCAAGGTAAAGATAACTACAGATATTCAGCATCATTTGACTGAACTCATTACCGCAGGAAACTATAAAACTTTCATACAAATCTTGATGACTTGCAACAAATAAACCCACAGGTTTCTGTAATCTCTGAAGTATTTGCTGCAGTGTATTTCACAGGATGGCGAGAACTGTAGATAAATAATTGCGTGTGGATAGATGACAGCCGTCACATTCAAAGGACAGTAGTGCTTGCACATAGGTGGTTTTCCCTCCCCCATAATTCCCAGTCTTCTGTGGCTGTTTCTCTCCTTCCACTGTTTCCTAAAACTTCCTGCTATGTGAGCAGAGATTACCTCAGATTAAATGAATACCTTCCTTAAAGATTCTGCCCAGTTTGTGCACACAATGTTCCTTTTTCCCTTGGCTTCCCCTAAACCAGGAATCTTCCACATGGTACATAAAGTCCAAGTCCAAGGACGAATAAAATCAAAGGAAATGTAGAAGCTGGATCAAATGGAAGTGAGTGAACCACAAAGCAGGGCTCTAACTTGAGGTGTGTTTACAAACAGTCCCACTGAGGATAAATCTGCCCTTTCAAAGCCCACTACTTGAAACGACTGACGCTGACACAGAACATTCTATTATGTGCAGGTCAACTGCTTTTACAACAGGCCAGTTGTTGAGGGCTGCCTCCTGGGAAGGCGATTAAGGTTGCTCTGTTTTGTAGATATTTGTGTACAAAATGCATTCACTCCACATTCTCGGGTATAACATTCACAGATCAGCGATGCCATTGAAAAGGAAGAGAGTGATGCACAGAAGTTACAGAAAGAGGATGTTGGGTTTAGGCAAAGCATAGAAAGGAAGCATCACTCAAGCCCTTGAGTTTGCCAACAGCCACCTCAGCCTCTACACAAAGGGTGAGGAAAGACGGGAAAGGACATATGGGCAGGAGGAAGAGTTTTTAGTCCTTTCAGGTCTTATTCATAGGATTTAAAAGAAGGAAAATAAAGAAGTCAACCTACTTTAAGGAAGTTCTTCTCAGTCTTTCATCTGCATCTGAATCACCTGGAAAATCTTGTTAAGATGCAGATTCTGAGTCAGTGGATCTGGGACAAGGGCCTTGATTCTGCCTTTCTAATAAGTGCCTGGGGTCCCTGGGTGGTGCACATGGTTACCACACTCAGCTGCTAACCAAAAGGTTGGATTTTTGAGTCTACCCATAGGCACCTTGGAAGAAAGGCCTGGAGATTTCCTTCTGAAAGACAAATGTCTGCCTTGAGGATTATGCTCTTTTAAGAACTATCTATATAGTATCAAACTGATGACAAAAACTCAAAAGATTAGATAGGAATCTTAGGGGGCAGTGAGTTTATGTTAATTGAGGAGAAACAACTCAGCAAAGGAGGGTGAGAATGATTGTATAACTCAAAGAATATAATCAACGTCACTGAATTATACATGTAGAAGCTGTTGAACTGGTGCATGTTTTGCTGCGTTTATTCTCAGTAACAATAACAAAGTAAATCAAATTAAAAAAATAAGAAAGAAAAGAAGCCCTATGGAGCACAGTTCTACTCTGATACACATGGGGCTGCCATGAGTCAGGGTCACCATGAATCAGGGTCAACTCAACAGCCACTGGGCTGGTTTTCTTAATAAGCTCCCAGGTGGTGGTGAAGGCACTGGTGTTTAGGCCACACTTTGAGATCTAAAGTGCCTTTCAAAGGAACATTTTCAGCTGGAAACAACAAAACAAAAACAACCCCACTTTGTTCCCTAAAGCTAGCATGTATATTCTTAGTTTGGAATGATCCCCTTTCTTGGACAGCTGCTGGCTTCTCACACTTCTAATTCCTGCAGTTTTCTTCTAAGCCTAGGCTAAGTCTCTATCCTTCATGAGGTCTCTGCCATCATTCAAGGTCTCTGTAATCACTGCCTCCTTTGGGCTCCTATACCTGTGTTGGTTCTTGGCTCTCTTGCAAGCATATGTTGCTATTTACATTAAATTTATTTTAACTCCTAACTAGATTGTAAGTTTTTGAGTAAAGTGCTTATGTCCTGTCACTCTTTAATTCCTGAGGTCAAAAACAAAACTCTGCTCATAAGGAGACAGTTTAAGGTAGTGAAAACAACCCAGGGAGACATGCGTTCAAATCCTAGATCCTCCACTCAACAGCTGATGGAGCCTAGACATAGTGTCTGCTCCCTGAGCAGTGATGGTGTGTGGAGACTGTTTATTCCTCACAGAGTTGTGAGGAATGAAGAAAGTAAAGTTAGCCAAGTGTCAAGCCCTTTTTCCTCTCTCCTTAATATTGATTGTGATGAACAGAGATAAAACAACAAAATAAACCCATAACAAAAGAAGACATTGAGAAGTTAATTAAAAACTCCCAACAAAAAAAAAGCCCTGGCCCAGACGGCTTCATTGGAGAATTCTACCAAACTTTTAGAGAACAGTTAACACCACTACTACTAAAGGTATTTCAGAGCATAGAAAAGGATGGAATACTCCCAAACTCATTCTATGAAGCCAGCATAACCCTGATACCAAAACCAGGTAAAGACACCACAAAAAAAGAAAATTACACACCAATATCCCTCATGAACATTGATGCAAAAATCCTCAACAAAATTCTAGCCAATAGAATTCAGCAACATACCAAAAAAATAATTCACCATGACCAAGTGGGATTTATACCAGGTATGCAGGGATGGTTCAGCATTAGAAAAACAATCAATGTACCCCATCACATAAATAAAACAAAAGACAAGAACCACATGATCTTATCAATCGATGCAGAAAAGGCATTTGACAAAATCCAACACACATTCATGACAAAAACTCTTAACAAAATAGGAATAGAAGGGACATTATCAATATAATTAAAGGCATTTGTATAAAGCCAACAGCCAACATCATACTAAATGGAGAGACTTTGAAAGCACTCCCTTTGAGAACAGGAACAAGACAAGGATGCCCTTTATCACCACTCTTATTCAACATTGTGCTGGAGGTACTAGCCAGACCAATTAGGCTACAAAAAGAAATAAAGGGCATCCAAATTGGTAGTGAAGAAGTCAAAGTATCTTATGATCTTATACACAGAAAACCCGAAAGAATTCACACAAAAACTACTGAAACTAATAGAAGATTTCAGCAAAGTTTCAGGATACAAGATAAACATACAAAAATCAGTTGGATTATTTTACACCAACAAACAGAACCTGGAAGAGGAAATTACCAAATCAATACCATTTACAATAGCCCCCAGGAAGGTAAAATACTTAGGAATAAATCTAACCAGAGACATAAAATATCTATACAATGAAAACTACAAGACACTACTGCAAGAAACCAAAAGAGACCTGCATAAGTGGAAAAACATACCTTGCTCATGGATAGGTAGACTTAACATTGTGAAAATGTCAGTTCTACCCAAAGCGATCTACAGATACAATGCAATCCCAATCCAAATTCCACCGGCATTTTTTAAGGAGATAGAAAAACAAATCACCAACTTCATACGGAAAAGGAAGAGGCCCCAATTAAGTAAAGCATTACTCAAGAAGAAGAACAAAGTGGTAGGCCTCACACTACCTAATTTTAGAAGCTATTACACCACCATGGTAGTCAAAACAGCCTGGTACTGGTACAACAACAGATACATAGACCAATGGAAAATAATTGAGAATCCAGACATAAATTCATCCACCTATGAGCAGCTGGTATTTGACAAAGGCCCAAAGTCCATTAATTGGGGAAAAGACATTCTAACAAATGGTGCTGGCATAACTGGATATCCATCTGCAAAAAACTGATACAAGACCCATACCTCACACTATGCACAAAAATTAACTCAAAATGGATCTAAAGACTTAAATATAAAATTGAAAACGATAAAGATCATGGAAGAAAAAACAGGGACAATGCTAGGAGCCCTAATATATGGCATAAACACAATGCGAACCATAAGTAACAATGCACAAGCACCAGAAGAGAGACCAGATAACCAGGAGCTCCTAAAAAAATCCAACACTTATGTTCAGCAAAAGACTTCACCAAAAGAGTCAAAAGACAACCTACAGACTGGGAAAAAAATTTTGGCTACCACAAATCCGATCTGCATCTAATCTCTAAAATCTACAAGATACTGCAAAACCTCAACAACAAAAAGACAAATAACCCAATTAAAAAATGGGCAAAGGATATGAACAGGCAGTTTTCCAAAGAAGATATTTAGGTGGCTAACAGACATATGAAGAAATGCTCACGAGCGTCAGCCATTAGAGAAATGCAGATCAAAACTACAATGAGATATCATCTCACCCCAGCAAGGCTAGCATGAATCCAAAAAACACAAAATAATAAATGCTGGAGAGGTTGTGGAGAGACTAGAACACTTATACACTCTTGGTGGGAATGTAAAATGGTACAACCACTTTGGAAATCAATTTGGCATGTCCTTAAAAAACTAGAAATAGAAGTACCATACGCTCCAGCAATCCCGCTCCTTGGAACATATCCTAGAGAAATAAGAGCTGTCACATGAATAGATATGTTCATTGCAGCACTGTTCACGATAGCAAAAAGATGGAAACAACCTAGGTGCCCCTCAATGGGCAAATGGATAAACAAACTATGGTATATGGAATATTATGCAACGATAAAGAACAACGATGAAACCATGAAACATAACATGGAGGAATCTGGAGGTCATTATGCTGAGTGAATTTAGTCAGTCACAGAAGGACATATATTGTATAGGACCACTATCATAAGATCTCAAGAAAAGGTTTAAACACAGAAGAAAACATTCTTTGATGGTTACAAGGGTGGGGAGGGAGAGAGAGGGTTATTTACTAACTAGATAGTAGATAAGAATTATCTTAGGTGAAGGGAAGGACAGCACTCACTACAGCGGAAGTCAGCACAACTGGACTAAACCAAAGCTAAGAAGTTTCCTGAATACAATCAAACACTTTGAGTGACAAGAGTACTGGGAGTAGGGGTCTGGGGACCATGCTTTCAGGGGACTTCTAGGTCAATTGGCATAACAAAGCTTATTAAGAAAATGTTCTGCATCCTACTTTAGTAAGTGGCGTTTGGGGTCTTAAAAGCTTGCAAGTGGCCATCTAAGATGCATCAATTTGTCCCAACCACCTGGAGTAAAGGAGAATGAAGAACACCAAAGACACAAGGAAAGCAGTAGCCAAAGAGACAGAAAGAGCCACATAAACCAGACTTCAACAGCCTGAGACCAGAAGAACTAGATGGTGCCCAGCTACCATCAATGACCACCCTGACAGGGAACACAACAGAGAGTCCGAGCTGGAGCAGGAGAAATGTGGGGTGCAGAACTCAAATTCTAGTAAGAAGACCAGACTTCATGGTCTGACTGAGACTGGAGGAAGCCCAGAAAGCAAGGCCCCTGGATTCTCTATCAGCCCAGAACTAAAATCATTTTCGAGGCCTACTCTTTAGACAGGGATTGGACTGGACTGTGGGACATAAAATGATACCCTTGAGGAGTGTGCCTCTTAGCTCAAGTAGGTACAAGAGACTAAATGGACAGCTTCTGTCCAGAGGTGAGATGGGAAGGCAGAGAGGGTTAGGAGCTGGTTGAATGGACATGGGGAATCAGGGGTGGAAAGGAGGAGTGTAGTGTCACTGTATGGGGAGAGCAATTAGAGTCACATAACAATGTATGTATAAATTTTTGTATGAGAAAAAATAAAAAAGTAAAAATATTGATTGTGATGCTATGTCATCTCTCGGACACTTTCTCCTTGAAATATAACATTTCACACTCAAAAATCTTGGGAGATTTTCTCCCATCTCAGTAAAACAGCCCATGGTAGCCAGGAAGAGTCCCCAGTTCATAAAAGTTCTTCAAATTCACAACTCAAAATAGCAACATGCATGATATTTTCTAATCATATCGGAAATGCAAAACAGAAATATTATAAGCCAAGGTTATCAAATCACATGGAACCTATCTTTATGGATTTTTCGAATTTTTACTGGTATTTACCTTCTAATGAGAGTTCTTTGATTTGTGTAGTGAGTGTCAGTGTATCCAGTGGGCTATGAGGGTGATGTTAAAGTCTAAGGGATGGTCCATCTTAGGCGGTAAGAAACATAAATGTTTGGCCACATTTGAAAAAGTGGCCTGCAAAAAACAAAATGCATATGGGCTAACCATGGTGGTATAAGGACGTGGATTGGTACAGAAGCCTCTTTTGGGGCAAGCTGTGCCAGATAATCAGGCCCACCAGATTGTAGAAGGGAATACCATGTCAATCTCTTGGCAGAGTGGAGAAGGAAGACTATTGCACATATGAGATAATGGGACAAGCCTGGCTTGGCAATTACCGATATGCAGATTTGAATGCCAGCTCCTACTTGTTAATTGCATGACCTTGGGCAAATTCTCAATCTCTTGAGCCTAATTTATAAAAAAAAGAATAACCTTCCTTACCTCAAAAGTTTGTTTGAGAATTAGGTGAATTCATGTATGAAAAGTGCCAAACAGAATAAGTGATACACTGTAAAAACCAAACCAAACCCACTGCAGTAGTCGATTTTGACTCACAGCAACCCTATAACCAAAAGAAGCCCAGTAAATGTTAGTTCTCTTTTAATGATGCAGGGATAGATGATACTTGGGGGTGTTGCTGGAGCAAGCAGTAAGCAGTGTTTTGCTGTCCTATGTACCTTGAGCTTGGTGAGTATCAAAATGAGACAACACCTGAAACTGGGGTTTTCAGCAGGGATGAGGGGACTAACAGTCTAAAATCTGTATGTCAAGTGACAGGCTGGAGATTGCTGCAGTCTTGTGTTCCAAAATTCATAGGTCAAGTGAAGGGAAGTGTGGAGGAGTTCTGACAAGACGTCTGTTTATAGTCTGGAGACAGAATACACCCTAGAGACAGCTAGCTTTTTTTTGCTCTGAAGGCCTTCAACTGATTAGATGAGGACCATCCACATTATGGAAGGTAATCTGTTTTTTCTTACTGACCATGCAAAGGCATTCACTGTTGGATCATAATAAATGATGGATAACATTGCAAAGAATGGGAATTCCAGAACACTTAATTGTGCTCATGTGGAACCTGTACATATACAAAGAGGCAATCATTCAAACAGAACAAAGGGATACTGAGTGGTTTAAAATCAGAAAAGGTGTGCGTCAGGGTTGTATCTTTTCACCATACTTACTCAGTCTGTATGCTGTGGGAATAATCCGAGAAGCTGAAACTATATGAAGAACGGGGCATCAGGATTTGAGGAAAACTCATTAACAACCTGCAATATGCAGATAACACAAGCTTGCTTGCTGAAAGTGAAGAGGACTTGAAGCACTTAATGATGAAGATCAAAGACTACAGCCTTCAGTAGGGATTACACCTCAACATAAAGAAAACAAAAATCCTTTGACATGTCATGGGGTTGTTAACAATCGTCATAGGGCAATATGTGTACTAACTGTTTAATGAGAAACTATTTGTTCTGCAAACCTTCATCTAAGGTCCAAAAAAAAAAAAGAGAGAATTATCTATGTGATATCAAATTGACAACAGCAACTCAAAAGGTTTGATTGGAAGCCTAGGGGACAGTGAGTGAAGATAATGGTGATGGGATAATTTGGAAAAAGATAGTGAGAATAGCAGCACAACTGGAAGAATGTAATTGAGGTCACTGGATTGTACGTGTAGAAACTTTCAAAACGGTGTAACTTTGGCCATGTATATTTTCACCAAAAAAAAATTTCCTCAAGGTTGAGAAGGGAGAGTGTTGACATGTTGTGGGGTTGTTAACCAATGTCATAAAACAATATGTGTACTGACTGTTTATGAGAAACTATTTGTTCTGTAAACCTTCGTCTAAAGTACAATTAAAAACATTAGAAAAAGAAAACAAAAATCCTCACAACTGGACCAATAAGTAACATCATAATAAACAAAAAAAATACAGAAGTTGTCAGGGATTTAATTTTGCTAGGATCCACAATTGATGCCCATGGAAGCAGCAGTCAAGAAATCAAACAACGTATTGCATTGGGCCAATCTGCTGCAAAAGACCTCTTTAAAGTGTTGAAAAGCAAAGCTGTCACTTTGAAGACTAAGAGTGCCCCTGACCCAAGCCATGATATTTTCAATCACCTCATATGCATTGGAAATCTGGACAGTGAATTGGGAAGACTGAAGAAGAGTTGATACATTTGAATTATGGTGTTGGCGAAGAATTTTGAGTGTACCATGGACTTCCCTGGTGGCACGGTTGTTAAGAGCTCAGCTGCTAACCAGAAGGTTGGCAGTTCAAATCCACCAGTAGCTCCTTGGAAACCCTATGGGGAAGTTCTACTCTGTCCTATAGTAGGGTCACTATGAGTCAGAATCGACTCAATGGCAAGGAATGTGGACTGCCAGAAGAACAAACAAATCTGTCTTGGAAGAAAGTGCAGCCAAGGTGTTCATTGATGGTGAGGATGGTGAGACTTTGTCTTACATACTTTGGACATGTTGTTGAGAGAGGGACCAGTTCCTGGAAAGGGACATCATGCTTGATGAGGTGGAGGGTCAGTAAAGAGGAGGAGGGCCCTGAATGAGATGAACTGACACAGTAGCTGCAGAGATGGGTTCAGGCATGGCAAAGATTGTGGGGATGGTGCAGGAACTGGCAGTGCTTCGTTCTGCTGTACATGGTGGTCACGGTGAGTCAGAGCCAACTCGACTGCATCTAGCAAGAACAACAACAACAACAACAACCTGCTTTACTTAAGGCCAACTGATTTAATCACACATAACTGTTTCATAACAGCATCTGTACTAGCATTTGACCAAACAACTGGGCATTGTAGTCTAGTCAATTTGACACATAAAATTAGCTATCACAGGGGCTTGGCAGAAGGAGAGGGAAGAATAATGATGTCTTCATGTTTCTTTATATTAGACTTAGTGAAAAATCAATCATTTAGGTGATCTAGAAATATGCAATTAAAAAATCTTTATTGGTTTTTCATTACAAAACAATATATTTTTTGTTGTAACAAATTCAAACAATATACTCCATTAGTATTTCTTTATTGATCTCTTCTGCTGATATACATTGTTTTGGGGCAAAGCTCAGTGAGTTTTCTTTAGACAAGAATTCTAATGAAAACTATGTTGTACCTACTATCTAGCAAAGCATTCTCAGGCCACAGGTCTCATAGCTGTCACGGATGGAAGTAATGTTATCACAGGCAACACTTTGCCTTTGTTCAGGAGTAATCCACTTTACAGTAGTAGAGTCTTTAACTGAGGCCAAGGGCAGAAAGCATGAGGAGCTGTGATCAGATAATATCTAAAATTTGAAGCAGGTTAAAGACCCTCCAGCAAAGCCAAAAAGCCATCCAAGTACATATCTCTCTCATGGTCTTGGGGATTAGCCTCCAATATGTTTCTATAAAAGGAAAATGTTAAAAAATAGATTAAGTGGACAAAGGCTGGAAGAGGGTTGAGATTAAAGAGGATTTAATTCAAAGTTAAGCTGTATGAAAACATCACATGTGCAAATATATTTGAAGGGTCCAGTAGACTCTCAGATAAAAGGAGATCTGCGTAGACAGAGGTGGCTGGTCAAATGAAAGCACTGATACTGCTGAGGGAGAGGGTGACTGATGAAATGGAACTAGCCACACACGCTCTCGTTTCTCTGAGAATTAGCAGCTGTTGGCTGACAGACGCCTTTCCTGCACATGCTCTTGCTCAACTGATAAGAAGTGAAAAGAGCTCTAGGCAGGACTATTTTGGGTTCTAGCCAATCTGTGTTGCTCTGAGATCTGAGATTGGTGGTTAGGTTGGTGCCAGATGTCACCCAACAGCTGATCATCAAACCTCAAAAAGTTAAGTCTGTTTCTCAGAAATCATCAGTGCATGTGCTCTGTGTGAGAAGGTGATTGGGTTGTTCTGTTTCTTGGGGTTTTCCCACCCTCACCCTAGGTGATCTAAAGGGATTAGTGATTTTGGTCCTGTAAGCATTTAAAAACAAAGTCACCATGTTAAAATGCTATGTGATGTCTCCCTGTGTTCTTTGAAGTGCTAGTCATTCAAGAGTTGCCCAGTACTTTGTGGTAATCATTTTGTAATTACAACAAAACATCATTTTTAGTTTCTTACCAACCATAGGCATAAGTATGTTAGGTCAAAGTCAGGTAAATTAATGAAAAGTGTTCACAAAAGGATATGGAATATGTGTGGCTTGAGACTTTACTACAGTAATTTGGCAGCTAAGCCTGCAGCCTCTCGGGGCTGGTGAATGGCAGGGTAGTTTGCATTCTATAGTTAGGAATGACTATTTAACTGGATCTGCCACTATATAACTCTGGGCCGTCGTGTTGTTGTTAGTTGCCCTCAAGTCAGTTCCCCACTCGTGGTTTCCCCATGCACAACAGAACTAAATGCTGTCCAGTCTTGCACCCTCTCCATGATCAGTTGGGAATCAGACACTTGTGATCCATAGGGTTTTCATTAGCTAATTTTTGAAAGTAGATCATCAAGTCTTCTTTCCTAGTTTGTGTTAGTTTGAAAGAGATCATCAGGTCTTCCTAGTCTGTGTTAGTTTGAAAGCTCCACTGAAACCCGTTCAGCATAACAGCAACATGCAAGCCTCCACTGACAGACGGGTGGTGACTGCACATAAGGTGCATTGGCTAGGAATTGAACCTGGATCTCCCATACAGACGGCAAACATTCTACCATTGAACCAACACTCCCACTAACCCTGACAAAGTTATTTACATTATTTTATACCTAAGTTTCCTCTTCTGTAACGTGAGGTCAATAATATAGTACATACCTCATAGTATATGACTGGTGCATCACATTATGTGCTCAGTCCATATTGCTGTTGTTAGGTGCTGTTGAGTCAGTTCTGACTCATAGGTGAAAGTTTACAGAGCAAATTAGTTTCTCATTAAACAGTTAATACACAAATTGTTTTGTGACATTGGTTGCCAGTAATAGAATTTTGTAAGACCAACGACTTATTCATTGCAAATGCCTTTTTTTTTTCAACAATGCAAATGGCGACTATACATGTGGACCTCACTGAATGGAATACACTGGAATTAAATCTACTAAATCTGTGGAAAGAGACAATACAGAAGCTCAGTATCATCAGACGGAACAAGGCCGGGGCCAACTGTGGAACAAACCATCAATTGCTCATATGAAAGTTTAACTTGAAACTGAAGACAATTTAAACAAGTACACAAGAACCAAAATACGACCTTGAGTATACCCGACCTGAATTTGGAGACCATCTCAAGAATAGATTTGACGCATTGAACACTAATGGCTGAAGACCAGACGAGTTATGGGATGACATCAAGAACATCATACATGAAGAAAGAGAAAGGTCATTAAAAAGACAGGAAAGAAAGAAAAGACAAAAATGGATGTCAGAAGAGACTCTGAAACTTACTCTTGAACAATCAGTATTAGCTATTGTTGTTGTTAGGTGCTGTCAAGTCAGTTCCGACTCATAGCGACCGTATGTACAACAGAAAGAAACTCTGCCCAGTTCTGCACCATTCTCACAATCATTGTTATGCTTAAGTCCATTGTGTAGCCACTGTGTCAATCCATCTCGTTGAGGGTCTTCTTCTTTTTCACTGACCCTCTACTTTACCAAGCATGATGTCCTTCTCCAGGGACGGATCCCTCCTGATAACACGTCCATAGTATGTGAGATGTAGTCTCGCCATCCTTGCTTCTAGGGATCATTCTGGTTGTACTTCTCACAAGACAGATTTGTTCATTCTTTTGGCAGTCTATGGTATATTCAATATTCTTCACCAATACCACAGTTCAAAGGCATCAATACTTCTTTGGGCTTCCTTATTCATTGTCTAGCTTTCACATGCATATGAGGCAATTGAAAACACCATGGCTTTGTTTAGCTATTAGTATTGCTATTTTTGTTGCTAGTATTATTGCAGAAAAGGTCAATGCGAGTCTCAGCCAAATCATTACCAAAAACTGACATTTAGTAAAGAAGTCCAGGGAGCTTGGTGACTAAGTCTTCAAAGTCAGGCTTTCATAGTCATGTTAAAGGTTCCTGGAAGAACAGTGATCCCAGGGAAGCTATTAAGAAGAAAGCACGACTTGAAGAGAGAGTACTTAGAATAAGCATTTCAAAAATCAGAATATTTCCACTTCCTAGGATGGTATTCTGAGGCCTCTGGAACTAGAGTCCACTTATTTATGATACAGATTCTGAGAATCTGCTTTGGAAGGAAGTTTCCAGGTTATCTAGTTCAACCACCACTAGCTCTAACTCCTGCCTGAAATGATATCCACAGTATCCACTTGCTTATTCTGCCACATCTTTCATCTTCCTCTCTTGTCTTTCCCAACCCGCATGATGTGGCAGCACATACATAGCTGTTCTCTGCCCAAAAAGAAGAAAAAGCAGAACCAATTCGGAAACCAAGACAATGGTGTGAGTCTTTGTGTCAAGAAAGAGTGTGCTGGGTTTTTGTCTTGTTTTCTTCCTCCAAGTTTTCAAAAATAGGAATTAAAACAAACAAACAAACATAAACACTGTTGTTAGGTGACATCAAGTCGATTCCAACTCATAGTGACCTTACATACAACAGAACAAAACACTGCCCAGTCCTGCACCATCCCCACAGTTGTTATGCTTTGAGCCCATTGTTGCAGCCACTGTGTCAATCCATCACGTTGAGAGTCTTCCTCTTTTTCACTGACCCTCTACTTTACCAAGCATGATGTCCTTCTCTAGGGACTGATCCCTCCTGATAACATGCCCAAAGTCTCACTATCTTCACTTCTAAAGAGCATTCTGGCTGTACTTCTTCCAAGACAGACTTGTTTGTTCTTCTGGCAGTCCATGGTATATCACAATTCAAAAGTATCAATTCTTCTTCAGTCTTCCTTACTCGTAGTCCAACTTTGGCATCCATATGAGGTGACTGAAAATATCATGGCTTGGGTCAGGTGCACCTTAGTCCTTAAAGTGACATTTTTGCTTTTCAACACTTTTAAGAGGTGTTTTGTAGCAGATTTTCCCAATGCAATGCATTGTTTGATTTCTTGACTGCTGCTTCCCTGGGTGTTGACTGTAGATCCAAGTTAATATCCCTGGCATTAGTAAATATCCTTGAGGTGACCATAAGTTGGAATCAACTTGAAAGCAACTAGTTTGGTTTGGCTTTTGTGGAAAGAGAGCTTAAGAATAGACAGGATGGAGAAATCTAGACAATGGCCATGTCAGAGAGTTCCTTCCTGTGGCTTGGAGAAGTAGAGTAGATATTTTGAAACCAAGGTTTTGACAAATATTTCATAGTGTGGAATACAATTCTCTTTAAAAAACAAATCTGTTTAAAGATCTACTGGCTTTTTTTTTTTAAGCACATATTTACTTTCATGTAAATACAAGCTTCCAAACTGAATTTCTGGACATACCAGTGAGGGCAAAAGTGCATCTTCTTCATCGCGAACTGCTATTAGGGATTGCCTTCTCTAGTTATGTCGCCTTTCCTTGAGCAAAAAAAGAAGAAAAAAAAACTGCTTATATGCCCCCCTCCTTCCTTGTCTCTTCTGGTAACCTATTTTTTCCTCATTTCTTTTCTTTAGTTTTTGTTCATCTCTCTGAATCCCAACCTCTCTTAAGTCACATCTCAATTCCTCCATCTAATATTCTCTACCCGCTCCAGCTCAGCCCACAATAGTTGTTCTTTTTCCTGACTTCTCATATTACTGAATATCTAAGCCAAACATTTTGGCTCATGAATAAGCAAGCTCACAGTGTTGTCTAATAGTATTTTATGTATAGGTCCAATTCCCTCTACTAGAGCTTAAATGTTTGAGATCCAGAAAGACAGCATATATGTCTTCTGTATTTTATAAATATATGTTATTTTGAATTATGTTGAATTTTTTTCTGCTCGCTCATCAGATGTAATGTATTCATTGTTCTTACCCATCCGTGCTACTTTTTATTTGTGACTCCTTGGATAAGCTATGGTTGAAATCGATTTATCAGTCATAGTCAAGTTGTTCATTTGTGGCAGATAAAGTGTTAAGGAATATTATTAACTCCACTGAAGAGAAAAAATAACTAATAAACTGAATTTAACTTGAAAGCTTATTCTCAGTTCATACAGGAAAAGTGAAGACAGTTATATTATAAATAATATTGACAAGTTGGATGGTCTAAGATAAGATATCCGTCAGCAAGTTCCAAACAGTGACTAGAAAAGCTTGTTGATAGTTAATATAAATTTCAACACAGAAGTATCCACTTGAAATGTGGCTATGCAGAAATAAATTCAATGTATAAAAATGCTTTTCCTAATTAATTAGATCATTGCTTATGTTTGAAATAGAGACTTTTTTATAATCGTTAGACACTGCATGCTGACATTAGCCCTGTTTTTGAACATGATCTATAGAATTTTTCCATTATAATCAAATAACTCTCTATACAAACAATAACTACTATCCATCTGTCAGTTTGTCGTACTGTGGTGGGCTGTGTATTGCTATTGTGCTGGAAGCTAGGCCACCAATATTTCAAATACCAGCAGGGTCACCCATGGTAGACAGGTTTCAGCTTCCAGACTAACAAACTAGGAAAAAAGGCCTGGTGAGCTACTCCTGAAAAATAGCCAATGAAAATCTTATGAATCACAACAGAACATTGTCTGAATCACTTGTTTTGGATGCACCACCAGATGTATCAATCTGTAGAGGAGGGCATCGTGTTTGGTGAAATACAGGGCCAATGAGGGTGTGGGAGACCCTTGGTGATACAGATTGGCACAGTAGCCACAATGATGGATTCAAACATGCTGGCAGTTGTGAGGGTGATGCAGAACCAGGCAATGTTTCATTCAGTTGTACACATGAAACATTGTTATGTACAAGGTTGCCTTATATACAAGGTCGCCATGAGTCTGAGTCAACTCCATGGCAATTAACAACAGTAACAATAAATCTTTACCAAAGAAGAGTATACACCCACAGAGAGTAATAAAGGCCAAAAAACAAGGAGTCCATAGGCTTCAGGAGAACTTACTAAGCACAAGGTCTTTGTAGAAAAAAATATTCAATAAACATTTGAAACCTGAAAGCGTCCTTGCTCATGCAGTCATTCTCCAATGTAATAAAAAAGAGCACGGGTTTTGGAGTCAATGGTCTCTAGTTTGAATCCCATTTCACAACTTTCTGGCTGTGGCAAGATACCCAATGCATTTGAATATTAATTTCCTCATCTGCAAATTATATATAACAATATCGTACTGGATTTTTGAAAGTAACTTGAAAAAAAACCTGTAAGTGCTTAGCAAAAAAAAAAAAATTGCAGGTGATTTTCCAATGAAAACTGAGTTCATACCTCAATTTCCCCATGTCACACAGGATAAGACTGACATGGACATTATGGAACAATGATTATGAAAATTTATAATGTGAGACTCAGGGATCCTTGTGATTTAAGGGTTAAGAATTAATCTATGAATCAATCTGGAAAACAGTGCGCTGCTTCTCTGCATGTGTCTATCATCAAGGCAACTAGCATTAGTGCTTTCCTCCATGTAAAAGACCACAATTAACATACCTGTGATATCACGGGTCCATGATATAGCAGGCTGAGGACCACTCAAAGCTCAGTTGGTGGAAAACATGGTACCCACCTCTGGCAGCAGTTGTACAGAATCGTTCCAATCCAGGACTTCTCAGTTACAGTGCAGCACATGCAACTCTAAAGTCAGGACTTGGCCTAGAGTGGTGTATGGACCAGAGAAGAGGCTGAAATTCCTACTAGATGACATCTAACCACAGCTTATAAGGCATTTGTGATTCAGTGGTAGAGTCGTCACCTTCCACGTGGAAGACCTAGGTTCAACTCCCAGTCAATGCACCTTATGTGCAACCACCGCCCATCTGTCAGTGGAAGCTTCTGTGTTGCTATGATGATGAATAGGATTCAGTGGCGCTTCCAGACTAAGATGAACTAGGGAGAAAGGCCTAGGAATCTACCTCTGAAAATCAGCCAATAAAAACCCTATGGCTCATGATGGTTGGATCTACAATCGATCATGGGGATGGCACAGCACCAGGCAGCCAGAGTTTTGTTCCCATTGTATATGGGATCACCATGAGTTGCTGGCCAATTCAATGGCAGCTAAAAACAACCACAGTTCACTTTTTCTGTAGCACTTACTGTGGGCCAGAAACTGTGCTTTACATGCATTATTTCATTTAATCCTTCCAAGTACCGTATGAGATAGGTATTGCCAGTATCCTCAATTTACAAATGAATAAACTGAGGCACAGAGAGGTTATGTAATTGGTCCTAAAGCACATGCTCAGGAAACAGCCCAGAAAGAGTCAAGCCCAAGTCATCTGTGTCCAAAGCCTTCTGTCTTAATCCTTCTGAAAGCAAAACACATTAGATACATTTACACACCATCAAGGGAGGCACCTTTTAAATCTGAGATGGGGAGATCTATGTGAGAAGGGAAGGTCAGTTTGGTCAGATGGCCTTGGGTGATTTTGTCAGTCTGGTATGCTGCCTTAATGGCGTGGAATCTGCTCCCAGACAGATGCTGAATGAGAACGTCTGGCGATGACAGTGGCTGTAAGTGCTATGTGCCCCAGCAACAGGATGGGTTGTTGTCTATTTCCAGGGCCTGGGGGCTGCCCTCTCCAACTTGACTCAGATAAGTGCCAGACACAGGAGCACAGGTGCAAGATCAACCCGTCTGCTTCTTGGTGGAATTTTCCTGCTTAAAAAAAAATGCAGGAAAACAACAGCTTCCTATGACCTCATTCTGCTTAAAATTCCTGGATATGTCTCTTATTTCCCTTCTGGTTCCAGACTTTTTGTTACTTGATTTTAGACTAAATTCAGCTTCTTTAAAAGGAATCAGGGATCAACTTTGTAAAAGTGGTGTTGACTGTTTTTCTTTCAGAACATTTTGAACTATGGAACCCAAGCATCTTATGTAGTTGAGTTCCATGATAACTAATTCAAGGAGCCCTGATGGCACAATGGTTAAACGGTCAGCTACTAACCACAAGGTTCGTGGTTTAACCCACCAGTGGCTCCACCAGAGAAAAAGACCTATCTATCTGATTCCATCAAGATTACAGCTTAGAAAACCCTATGGGATAGTTCTACTCTATCTTATAGGGTCGCTATGAATCAGAATCGACTTGATGGCACACAACAACAATGCCTAAGTTGATTTTTTCCCAGATGATCAACTTTTCCTGAGAGGGTGGTTCATGGATTTTCTGCATTAGAATCACCGCGTATGCTCATTAAATTCAGTCATCAAAACTATTTACTGAGTACCTCCTATGTGGCCAGCCAGGCATTATATCAGATACTGATTTGTGGGTCTCACCCCAGACCTACTGTATTAAAGTCTTTTGAGGTGGGCCCAGGAATCCCCATTTTTATTAAGCCTCCCAGATAATTTTTATGCCCTCAAAAGGTCAAGAACCACTGGCCTTCATTATGAACTCTTCAAATACAGATTGTGGGATCTTATGTTTATTTCTTGCACTTAACATAGTTCCTGGCATTATGGTGTTGATGTGTGGTTGGTTAATGATTCAATTAAAAAATGGAATTTCCATACTCAATGCTTTTAGTGACTTAGAATGCTCAAATAGATCATTTATTCTGTTTCATTTTTTCATACTTTTGAATTTTCTTGTCTTGAGCCTGCCTGCTCAGACACCTGTAAATCAGGAATCTATTTATTTCAGAGATTGTTGGTTTCATCTTTCCAGCACCCCACTCACTCTTTTAGTAAAGGCACCTAAATTTCCCTTAGGGGAAAAATGGGACCGTCAATCAAAGGATGAATATAGTAGGCAGCATGTACTGTCAAAGATATTCATGCCCTAATCCCTAGAATTTGTGAATATGTTATATTACATGGAAAAAAGGGACTAAGCAGATGTAATTAAGATTGTTGTTTAGAGTATTATTTGATCTTGTATATTCAACGTAAAAGAAAGCCTTACTGCACCCTTGGATTCTCTTGCTATCTAACACTGATTAATGCAATTTACTCAGCACACAAGGAGAGTCACTAAGATTCGTTTGTTAGTTTCTTTTGCCCCAGAGTTCACAAAAGGACTACAGCCTTCAGTGTGGATTAAACCACAACATAAAGAAAACAAAAATCCTCACAACTAGACCAATAAGCTACATCATGATAAACGGAGAAAAGATTGAAGTTGTCAAGGATTTCATTTTACTAGGATCCACAATCAATGCCCATGGAAGCAGTAGTCAATAAATCAAAAGACACATTGCATTGGGCGAATATGCTGCAAAAGACCTCTTTAAAGTGTTAAAAAGCAAAGATTTCACTTTGAGGACTAAGGTGCACCTGACCCAAGCCATGGTGTTTTTAATTGCCTCATACGCATATGAAAGCTGGACAATGACTAAGAAAGACCTTAGAAGAACTGATGCCTTTGAATTATGGTGTTGGTGAAGAATATTGAACATACCATGGACTGCCAAAAGAATGAACATACCTGTCTTGGAAGAAGTACAGCCAAAATGCTCCTTAGAAGCAAGGATGACGACAGTACATCTCACATACTTTGGACATGCTAACAGGAGGGACTAGTCCCTGGAGAAGGACATCATGCTCAGTAAAGTAGAGTGTCAGTGAAAGAGAGGATGACCCTCAATAAGAGGGATTGACACAGTGGCTGCAACAATGGACTGAAGCATAACAACCATTGTGAGGATGGTGTAGGACCGGGCATGTTGCTTCATTCTGTCATACACAGGGTTGCTATAAGTTGTAACCACTTTAATGGTACCTAACAACAACAACAACACAGAGTGAGACAGACAGAGAGAGGGAGAGAGAGAGACAGAGGTTTATATCAAGGTAATGGCACACATGATTGTAGAAGCTGGAAAGTCCTAAGTCCAAGGGTCAGGCTGGAGGCTTCTCCTGACTCACATAGCTGTAGGGGCTGGCAAACCCAGGATCAGCAAGTAAGGTGGCAGGCCACTGGCTCACAGGCTGTGAAGGCTGATGAATCCCAAGACTGGCAGGTAAGACAGCAGGTAAACTGCTAGCTCAAGTTCCAAGAATTGGAGGTCAGATGCAGGATCTAGAGCAAGCAAAGCCAGTGAGCTTTGCCAGAAAGTCCACATATATTGGATGAAGGCCACAATCCCTAGGAAACTCTTTCAACTGATTTGCTGCTCATAGCAGATCTCATCAAGGAGGTGATTACATTGTATTAGATCTCATTATGGAGGTGATTACATCATTACATAGCTGTCAAACTACATCATAACTGCCACACCACTGAGAATCATGGCCCAGCCAAGTTGACACACAATCTTAACCATCACAGAGACTCTGAATCTAAATGTACTCTCTTTTTCAGCAGCGCCTGCTGGGACCTAACTGTGACCCTTTCAACTGCAGAAAGTGTGTAAAGACCACGAACAAAATACTTTGTTTCCTTAGTAATCACTAAAAACTTCAAGGTACTTGTGTAGTTACTAGGGGAAGCTTTAATCTGCTTCTTAGACACATTCAAATTTTTTATGAGTTCTATTAGGTAAATTTCCTCTAGTGTTCATAAACTCTTCTGTATAACAGATTAACTCAGAAAATTAGCATATCTTCTCTGGCTAAAAATAAGAGCAGGATACTATCTAATTCTGAAAAGACAACAAGAGAGTAATAACAGTATTAATGTGATGGTTAATATTATATGTCAGTTTGGTTATGCTATAATGCCCAGTTGTTTGGTCAAACACTAACTAGTCTAGGTATTACTATGAAGGTATTCTTTAGATGTAATCAATATTTACAGTCAGTATACTTTACGTAAAGGAGATTGCCCTTAATAACGTGGCTGGGATTCCTCCAATTAGTTGAGAACATTGAGAGCAAAAACTGAGGTTTCCAGGAAGAAGGAATTCTGCCTCAAGACTGCAACATCATTCTCTAAGTTTCCAGCCTACAGATTTCAGACTTGGCAAGCCCGACAAATTGCATGAGCCAATTCCTTAATTGGTTCTGTTTCTTTGGAGAACCCTGAGTGATACAATGATAATAAATAAGAGTTAATTACTAGATGTCTAGTTCATGCCAGCCACACAATATTTACCTTTATATGTACCACCTAGACTTCAAGATGTAAATGTGAGGGGGAATAATAGGAAAATAGTAGTACCTATCTCATATGATTACACCTTCTCTTATGGACTATCTAGTTAATCTGACATTTCTCATTTACGACAATAGTAAAAACCTATCATCCTACTCTTTTGCACATAGCAAACGTCTGACAGTAACAAATGACGGGGTACAAGGCAAGAGTGACACTGGCTTTGATGGTTTAAGGGTATGTGTCAACTTGATGGACGTGATTCTCAGTAGCTGGCAACTTTGTAATGATGTAATTTGTCAGTTATGTAATGATGTAGTTATCTTCCATTTTGTGATCTGATGTGGTCATCCTCCATTTTTGCATAAGGTTGATTTGGTATAACAACCTGGTCTTTGGAACCTGTTGTTGTTCGATGTCATTGAGTCAGTTCCAACTCATAGCGACCTTATGTACAAGAGAACAAAACACTGCCCAGTCCTGTGCCATCCTCACAATTGTTGCTATGTCTGAGCCTGTTGTTGCAGCCACTGTGTCAATGCACCTCACTGAGGGACTTCTTCTCTTGCTGACCCTCTACCTTATCAAAAATGATGTCCTTCTTCAGGGACTGGTCCCTCCTAATGACAAGTCCAAAGTACATAAGACGAAGTCTCATCATCCTTGCTTCTAAGGAGTATTCTGGTTGTACTTCTACCGAGATAGATTTGTTCGTTCTTACGGCAGTGCGTGGTATATTCAATATTCTTTGCCAACACCATAATTCACAGGCAACAATTCTTCTTCGGTTTTCCTTATTCATTACCCAGCCTTCTCATGCATATGAGGTGATAGAAAACATCATGGCTTGGTTCAGGTACTCTTTAGCCTTAAAGGTGACATCTTTGCTTTTTAACACTTTAAAGAGGTCTTTTGCAGCAGATTTGCCTAATGCAAAACGTCGTTTGATTTTTTTTTATTTTTCCCATACAAAAATTTATACATACATTGTTATGTGACTGTAATTGCTCTCCCCATACTGTGAAACCACACTCCTCCTTTCCACCTCTACTTCCTCATGTCCATTCAACCAGCTCTGAACCCTTTCTGCCTTCACATCTCACCTCCGGACAGAAGCAGCCCATTTAGTCTCTTATATCTACTTGAGCTAAGAGGCACACTCCTCACGAGTATCATTTTATGTCCCACAGTCCAGTCCAATCCCTGTCTGAAGAGTTGGTCTTGGAAATTATTTTAGTTCTGGGCTGATATCCAGGGGCCATGCTTTCCAGGGTTCCTACAGTCTCAGTCGGACCATTAAGTCTGGTCTTCTTACCAGAATTTGAGTTCTGCACCCCACATTTCTCCTACTCCAGCCGGGACTCTCTGTTGTGTTCCCTGTCAGGGCGGTCATTGATGGTAGCAGGCACCATCTAGTTCTTCCGGTCTCAGGCTGATGAAGTCTGGTTTATGAAGCCTTTTCTGTCTCTTTGGCTACTACTTTCCTTATGTCTTTGGTGTTCTTCATTCTCTTTTACTCCAGGTGGTTGGGATGAATTGATGCATCTTAGATGGCTGCTTGCAAGCTTTTAAGACCCCAGACGCCACTCGCCAAAGTAAGATGCAGAACATTTTCTTAATAAGCTTTGGTATACCAGTTGACCTAGATGTCCCCTGAAAGCACGGTCCCTAGACCTCTACTCCTGCTACTTGTCCTACTCCTCCTCTTGTCACTCAAAGTGTTTGATTGTATTCAGGAAATTTCTTAACTTTGGTTTAGTCCAGTTGTGCTGACTTCCCCTGTAGTGTGTGCTTCCCTTCACCTAAGATAATTCTTATCTACTATCTAGTTAGTAAAACACCATCACCCTCCCTCCCCACCCTCGTAATATCAAAGAATGTTTTCTTCTGTGTTTAAACCTTTTCTTGGGTTCTTATAATAGTGGTCTTATACAATATTTGTCCTTCTGTGACTGAGCAAATTCACTCAGCATAATGACCTCCAGCTTCCTCCATGTTATAGGATGTTTCATGGCCTCATCGTTGTTCTTTATTGTTGCATAGTATTCCACTGTGTGGATATACTATAATTCGTCCGTTGATGGGCACCTAGGTTGTTTCCATCTTTTAGCTATTGTGAACAGTGCTGCAATGAACATGGGTGTGCATATATCTGTTCGTGTGATCGCTCTTATTTCTCTAGGATATATTCCAAGGAGTGGGATAGCTGGATCGTATGGTATTTCTATTTCTAGCTTTTTAAGGATGCGCTAAATCAATTTCCAAAGTGCTTGTACAATTTTACATTCCCACCAACAGAGTATAAGTGTTCCAGTATCTCCACCACCTCCCCCAGCATTTATTATTCTGTGTTTTTTGGATTAATGCTAGCCTTGCTGGGGTGAGAAGATATCTCATCGTAGTTTTGATCTGCATTTCTCTAACTGTAATGATCATGAGCATTTCTTCATGTGTCTGATAGCCACCTGAATATCTTCTTTGGCGAAGTGCCTGTTCATACACTTTGCCCATTTTTTAATTGGGTTATTTGTCTTTTTGTTGTTGAGGTTTTGCGATATCTTGTATATTTTAGAGATTAGCTGCTGATTGGATTTGTAGTAGCCAAAATTTTTTTCCCAGTCTGTAGGTTGTCTTTTGACTCTTTTGGTGAAGTCTTTTGATGAGCATAAGTGTTTGATTTTTAGGAGTTCCCAGTTATCTAATCTCTCTTCTAGTGCTTGTTCGTTGTTACTTACGGTTCATATTGTGTTTATGCCTTGTATTAGGGCTTCTAGCATTGTCCCTATATTTTCTTCCATGATCTTTATTGTTTTTGATTTTATATTTAGGTCTTTGATCCATTTTGAGTTAGTTTTTGTTCATGGTGTGAGGTATGGGTCTTGTTTCAGTTTTTTGCGGATGGATATCCAGTTATGACAACACCATTTGTTAAAGAGACTGTCTTTTCCCCAGTTAACAGACATTGGGCCTTTGTCTAATATCAACTGCTCAAAGGTTGATGAATTTATGTCTGGATTCTCAATTCTGCTCCATTTGTCTATGTATCTGTTGTTTTACCAGGACCAGGTGGTTTTGAATACCATGGCCGTATAATAGCTTCTAAAATTAGGTAGTGTGAGGCCTCCCACTTTGTTCTTCTTCTTGAGTAATGCTTTACTTATTCAGGGCCTTTTCCCTTTCCATACGAAGTAGGTGATTTGTTTCTCCATCTCATTAAAAACTGCCAGTAGCATCTGGATCGGGATTGCATTGTATTTATAGATGGCTTTGGGTAGAATTGACATTTTCACAATGTTGAGTCTACCTATCCACGAGCAAGGTATGTTTTTCCACTTAGGCAGGTCTCTTTTGGTTTCTTCAGTAGTGTCTTGTAGTTTTCATTGTATAGATCTTTTACGTCTCTGGTTAGATTTATTCCTAAGTATTTTATCTTCTTGGGGGCTATTGTAAACGGTATTGATTTGGTGATTTCCTCTTCGAGGTTCTCTTTGTTGGTGTAAAGGAATCCAACTGATTTTTATATGTTTATTTTGTATCATGATACTTTGCTGAAATCTTCTATTAGTTCCAGTAGTTTTCTTGTGGATTCTTTGGGGTTTTCTGTTTATAAGATCATATCATCTGCAAATAGAGGTACTTTGACTTCTTCCCTACCAATCTGGATGCACTTTATTTCTTTTTCTAGTCTAATTGTTCTGGCTAGGACATCCAGCACAATGCTGAATGAGAGTGGTGATAAAGGGCATCCTTGTCTGGTTCCTGTTCTCAAAGGGAATGCTTTCAAAGTCTCTCTATTTAGGATGGTGTTGTCTGTTGGCTTTGTATAAATGTCCTTAATTATATTGAGGAATTTCCCTTCTATTCCTATTTTGTTGAGAGTTTTTATCATGAATGAGTGTTGGATTTTGTCAAATTCCTTTTTTGCATTGATTGATAAGATCATGTGGTTCTTGTCTTTTGTTTTATTAATGTGATGGATTACATTGATTGTTTTTCTAATGTTGAACCATCCATGCATACCTCGTATACATCCCACTTGATCATGTTGAATCATTTTTTTGATATGTTGCTGAATTCTATTGGCTAGAATTTTGCTGAGGATTTTTGCTTCAAAGTTCATGAGGGATGTTGATCTATAATTTTCTTTTTTTGTGGTCTCTTTACCTAGTTTTGGTATCAGGGTTATGCTGGCTTCATAGAATGAGTGCAGGAGTATTCCATCCTTTTCTATGCTCTGAAATACCTTTAGTCGTAGTAGTGTTAACTCTTATCTGAAAGTTTGGTAGAATTCTTTTCCAGTGAAGCCATCTGGACCAGGGGTTTTTTTTTGTTGTTGTTGTTGGGAGTTTTTTAATTACCTTTTCAATCTCTTCTTTTGTTGTGGGTTTGTTTAGTTGTTCTACCTCTGTTTGTCTTAGTTTATTTAGGTAGTGGGTTTCTAGAAATTTGTCTATTTTCTCTAGGTTTTCAAATTTGTTAGTGTACAATTTTTCATAGTATTCTGTTAGGATTCTTTTAATTTCAGTTGGGTCTGTTGTGATATCACCCATCTCATTTCTTATATGGGTTATATGCTTCCTCTCCAGTTTTTCTTTTGTCAGTTTGGCCAGTGGTTTATCAGTTTTGTTGATCTTTTCAAAGAACCAGCTTTTGGACTTGTTAACTCTTTCAATGGTTTTTCTATTCTCTATTTCATTTAATTCTGCTCTAATTCGTATTATTATTTCCTTCCTTCTGGTGCCTGAGGGCTTCTTTTGCTGCTCTCTTTCTACTTGTTCCAGTTGTAGGGTTAATGCTTTGATTATGACCCTTTCTTCTTTTTGGATGTGTGCATTTATTGCTATAAACTGACCTCTGAGCACTGCTTTTGCTGTGTCCCAAAGGTTCTGGTAGGATGTGTTTTCATTCTCTTTTGATTCCATGAATTTCTTTATTCCATCCTTAATTTCTTCTATAACCCAGTAGTTTTTGAGAAAGGTGTTGTTTAGTTTCCATGTGCTTGATTTTTTTTCCTTGCTTTTTCTGTTGTTGATTTCTACTTTTAAGGCTTTATGGTCAGAAAAGTTGCTTTGTAATATTTCGATGCTCTGGATTTTGTTAAGGCTTGCTTTATGGCCTAATATGTGGTCTATTCCAGAGAATGTTCCATGTGCATTGGAAAAGAAAGTATACTTGGCTGCTCTTGGGTAGGGTGTTCAGTATATGTCCATGAGATCAAGTTGATTGATTGTAGCATTTAGCTCTTCTGTGTCTTTGTTGAGCTTCTTTCTGGATGGTCTGTCTTTCGCCAAAAGTAGTGTGTTGAAGTCTCCTGCTACTACTGTGGAGCAGTCTATCTCTCTTTTCAGTGCTGTTAGAGTTTGTTTTATGTGTCTTGGAGCCCTGTCATTGGGTGCATAAATATTTATTATAGTTATGTCCTCCTGGTGTATTGACCCTTTAATCATTATATAGTGTCCTTCCTTATCCTTTGCGGTGGATTTTATTTTAAAGTCTGTTTTGTCAGAGATTAATATTGCCACTCGTACTCTTTTTTGAGTGTTGTTTGCTTGATATATTTTTTTCCCATCCTTTGAGTTTTAGTTTGTTTGTGTCTTTCAGTCCAAGGTGTGTCTCTTGTAAGCAGCATATAGACGGATCGTGTTTTTTTTATCCAATCTGCCACTGTCTGTTTATTGGTGCATTTAGTCCATTTACATTCAGTGTAATTATTGATAGATATGAGTTTAGTACTGTCATTTTGATGTCTTTTTTTGTGTGTTGTTCACAGTTTCTTTGTTCCACTTAATTTTCTGGGCTGAGTCATTTTTCTCTATTTTTTTTTTTTCTTTTCATCTTTTTCATTGTTGTTGATTTTGTGTTTGCTGAGTCTTTATATTTTTCTAGTTTTTTGTTTTGACTTGTAGGATCGTTAGTTTCCTTTGTGGTTACCTTAATATTTACCCCTATTTTTCTAAGTTTATACCGGTCTTTTATTTCTTTATATTTCCTTGACTTCCTTTCCATAAGAAAAATTTATGACTACATTTTTTAGTCCCTCTATTTTGTTTTAATGTTATCATCTTTTACATACTGACATTTGTTTCCCTATTTTCAGTGTTTTAGCTTTGATTTATTTTTGTGACTTCCCTATCTGAGTTGATATCTGGTTGCTCTGTCCTGTGTTCTAGTCTTGGGTTGTTATCTGATGTTACTGGTTTTCTAACCAAAGGACTCCCTTTAGTATTTCTTGTAATTTTGGTTTACTTTTTGCAAATTCTCTAAACTTTTGTTTATCTGGAAATGCCCTAATTTCACCATCATATTTGAAAGACAGTTTTGCTGGATATTTTATTCTTGGCTGGCAGTTGTTTTTCCTTCAAGCCTTTATATATGTCATCTCATTGCCGTCTTGCCTGCATGGTTTCTGCTGAGTAATCTGAGCTTATTCTTATTGATTCTCCTTTGTAAATGACTTTTTGTTTATCCCTGGCCACTCTTAAAATTCTCTCTTTATCTGGTTTTGGCAAGTTTGATGATAATATGTCTTGGTGATTTTATTTTGGGATCTACCTTATGTGGGGTTCCATGAGCATCTTGGATAGATATCTTACCATCTTTCACGATGTCAGGAAAGTTTTCTGCCAACAAATCTTCAACAATTCTCTCTGTATTTTCTGTTATCACCCCCTGTTCTAGTACTCCAATCATTTGTAGGTTATTCCTCTTGATAGAGTCCACATATTTCTTAGGGTTTCTTCATTTTTTAAAAACCTTTTATCTGATTTTTCCTCATATAGGTTGGTGTCCAGTGATTTATCTTCAATGTCACTAATTCTGACTTCCATTGCCTCAATTCTGCTCCTATGATAGTCTATTGAGTTGTCTAATTCTGACATTTTATTGTTAATCTTCTGGATTTATGATTGGTGCCTCTATGGATTCTTGCAGCCTGTTAAATTTGTCATTATGCTCTTCTCTAATCTTTTTAATTTCCTCTATTGTGTGTTCTGCGTTTTGCTTAATTTCCTTCCGAATTTTTTGAAGAGTTCTGTATATTAATCTTTTGTAGTCTGCCTCTGGTAATTCCAAGAAATTTTCCTCCTCTAGAAAATTTCTAGATTCTTTATTTTGGAAGCTTGCTGAAGCCATCATGGATTGCCTCTTTATGTGATTTGATATTGATTGCTGTCTTTGAGCCATCAGTAAGTTATTATATGTATTTATTTTATGTTTGCTTTCTGTATCCTAGCTTCTTGTTTTGTTTTGATATGCCCAAATAGGCTGCTCGTATGAGCTAGTTTGATTACTGGCATCTTTGAAGCTCTAATGTCCTGTCACCAGGTGGTTAGATGTGTTACCAGGTATCTGACCTCAGGATTCCTCCCACTCTTCCTGTATGGATTTAGCTCAGGTGCCCATGTGCCCATGTAGATAGCCTCCAAGTGTGTGGTGTAGGCTCTCACAGTCCTAGACAGACATGGGTGATTTGTGTAGGCACATCCATCTGGCTGCAGCAGGGGGACACACTCTAAGCAAGGCAGGGGGCTGATAGCCACCCCCGAGTGTCCAGGAGGAAGGCATGTCCCTGTTCCCTAAAGCGCATAGGTGGGTGGGTGTTGCAGCCAGACTATGAGCACCCAATGCTGTTGGCTGTAAGGACTGGGGGGTATCTCTTATTCATGGGCCCCTATCGCATGTGGCTAGTTGGCGTGGGTGGAGCCACCAGTCCTCACTCCCCAGATGTAGGTAGGTGAAGACTCTGCTTAATGGGCAGAGCAGCATCAAATGCCAAGTACCTGCCTCTTCACAGCTGAAACAGTTGAAGTTAGAGTTCTGGTATACACCCTGTTGTACTGCAGTAATGAGGGCTTATGCTGTTGACATGGCCCTACCCAAGTCTATGCAGGGGGAAAGGCACCCAAAGTCCATCGATCCCTTATGCCTGTGCCTAGCCAAAGGAGCTCTGCCTACCCTGGGTTCCAGGCTTAGGGGAGCCGGTAGTTTATTTTTTCTCCTGTTTGTTAATTTGTTCACTCTCCAAGGCAGGGAGAATGGCTCTGGACATGTGATGTATCCTACTTTCAGCTCAGGGGACTTGGCAATTGCTGAGGCCGGTCTGGGACCCAGTGCAAAGCAGACAGCAGGAACGTAAATAGGAGAGAGGTTTTTCCCTAAGGGGGGTGTTTTTGATACGCACAGTATGCCGTACGCAGTTACTTATCTTTTGCTGATGAAAGCTGCTTCTCACTGGTTCTGGTTGACTGTGTAGACTCTCTGGCACTGGATCTCTCCCAGTGCAGAAAACGCACCTCCCGCTGACCGCTGCTTGCCTGGCTCACCACTCACCCTGGAACTGCTTAGGCCTGAAGGGATCAGGCTCTCGCCAGGTCAGGTCTGGCAATTCCTGGCTGCTTCCAAACCGTCTCTCCCTCCCCCTGCCACTCAGTCCGGTTCCTCAACTCTAACTTTGATGTTCAGGGCTCCAAGACTGCCATATATAATCAAATCAATTGTTTTTTCAGGTCTTTGTTGTAAGAGTGTCCACCGGCAGCATCTGACTACTCTGCCATCTTGGCCCTGCCCCCCCCATCATTTGATTTTTTGACTGCTACTATTAGAACCTAACCATGTCAATAAGTGAGAAGGTGTACTGAGAGATTTAAATAAGATAATGCATACAAAGAACTTGGCACAGATAGGACTAAGCTGTAGTTATTAAAATTCTTACTATTAACATATTTGATTCAAATGGTGCTCAGCTAAGAAACATCAACAATAATAGACTATTC
Source organism: Dugong dugon (assembly GCA_030035585.1). Classification (NCBI taxonomy): domain Eukaryota; kingdom Metazoa; phylum Chordata; class Mammalia; order Sirenia; family Dugongidae; genus Dugong; species Dugong dugon. The sequence continues at coordinate 54,097,660 of CM057465.1, forward strand.
TGACAGCTCCGAACCTTATGGCTTTTGTTTTTTGTTTTTTCAAAAAAACACTTTCTGTGATATAATGTTCCTAAACTAATATCTTCATATTTTCCACTTTTGGATGACCTCCATTCAACGGTAAACGTCTTCCTAAACATTGGATATATTTTTAACAAAATGAGTTTTACACTACATTTTGACAACGTTTGTTCTAACTGTGATTTCGCTTAAAACAAAAGAAAACAATACATTTTCTCTCCACTGTTAATCAAGTTAAAGGAAAAGTCTATGAACAAAATCCTAGTTTATGAATGTTCTCATTGTTTTTCTTGCTAAAGACATTAGGTGTTGACTATCTTGTAGCAAAGAATCAGCATAGGATGAATATTTATTACAGAGATCTTCATGCAATAGAATTTATTAGATTTCACTTAGGTTTTTTTTTTTCCCTATTGTTATTGAATTATTTATTCTGGTTTTAAAACTTTTTGAAAACGTTCTTTAGTTACCAGTGTATTCCATAAGTGGTTTAATGATATTGCCATAGATTTTCACAAATACAGAGGATATATAACCATGGTTTAACATCTATCTGTCAATTATAGTCCAAACAAAGGCCAGCTAGGTTAAAGGAAAGTTCATGCTTGTAAGTGCTGTGGATATTGGAATACACCAGTCCACCCATTAAAAAGCCAGTAATTGCTTATTCTTAGGATTAGCAACCCGAATGTTCCTGAAGTCATCACCGTACATCACACTTATCCTCATGTGGAAATAGGTGGCCACTGTTGAATTGTGAGAATATCACCTCTGAAATCTCTCAGCTTCACAACTCCTATTAGAGCCCTTGAGAATCTTCTCACATAGGCCCAAACGATAACTTTAGAAGGTGATATTCCTAGAATGAACCAGCTTCTAAAATTAAAAGTGACAACTATTATGGGGAGTGGGGAAGAGTGGTAAGGTAATATTCTGCAGGAAGGAGATACTAATGTTACCAAAACCCCAAAAGCAGTATAACTGCTACGAGAATGGCCAGTATTAGGGAAATGCAATAAGACATAAAAGATTTGAGTTGGAATCGCACTAGCCAAAATAAGGATGATTTTAATGCAGTTTTCTTAGGAAAATTATTTGTAAATAAGGTGGTGGTACTTTCAATATTTGGGGTGTGAGCTAGGGTGACCAACCATCCTGGTTTGCCTGGGATGGAGGCGTTTCCCTGGATGCAGGACTTTTGGTACTAAAACCAGGAAAGTCCCAGGCAAACCAGGATGGATTGGTCATCTTCTCCTCATCTAAAAACTCAAAACCTCTTTGCTGTAGAGTCGATTCCAACTCATAGCGAACTTATAGGACAGAGTAGAACTTCCCTATAGGGTTTCTGAGGAGTGGTTGGTGGATTCGAACTGCCAGCCTTTTTGGTTAGCAGCGGAACTCTTAATCATGGTGCTTTATCTAGATGGATGAAAACAAGTATTTCCTGGACTCTCCAACAAGTTGTTCTTCTGCTTAACAGAACTTCCCTAGTCAGGTTGGGCAAAGGTTATATTACAACAAAGGTGAATTCATTGCTGATGTTTCTTCAGTTCCCCTCTTTGGCATCTGCTCCTACTTTTCAGTACCTCTTTCAGTGAGAGATCCAACATGCTTTTCCTTCCCTAGAGCTGTTTAAGTTGACCTTTCTTTTAGGTTTCCCCAAGACAATTTCATCATGTCAAGGTAATACAGTCCTCTGTTGCCATCCCTCATAACTGTTTCCTGCCATGTGAAGATAGGATCTAATGTGTGACCAGATAAGAAGCACCCCCTCTTAGGCCATAAAATACTACCTGGGATAAAATTTTCTTAAATATTTTATCGTATGACAGAGGTGGGGGTGGGGGGTGTGGGGAGAAGAGAATATCTGCTAAAGCAAAAAACTTTCACGGAACCCAGAACCATCATCTACCTATTATTTGGTCCTGCCAGTAGTACAAAATGAACGGATATCCAGATAAATGCCAAGCTTTGCAGTAGTTAGATTCATAAAACTGGAATAGGATCAAACCTTGGTAAGAGTTGCCAGCTTTCTTTCACTCCAAATAAGTGTCCATTAAAAGTAGATCTTGAGAGCATAATTGCCAAGAAAGTCTATGTCCATGAATATTTCAATGTTTCTCATGAACTGTATTTCCATTATTACCCACGGTATTGTATGTACAGTATTCTGCATAAACTAGGCACTCAATAATTGTTGATTGGCTGATGAAGGGTCATTATCTAATGTAAAATGATTGTCTATGCAAAATACCCATAGGATTCAGCATGATCCCATAGGCATCTTTCTTCTTTGAGAAGGGAACACAGTGTCTTGTCTTGAATTCCTTGTACAAGGAGAATATGAAAGGAGTAAAACAGGAGCATGATCTGTAGCCACAAGACAGGAATAAATGAGGGAAAAATGGGAGAAAACATCAGTTGATCATAACATCACAGGCAGACAAATCCAACTTATTAAAAACCGAGGACATTTTTAATACTAAAATGCACATTCACATAAAAAAAAAAAAAGAAAAGGGTTCTAAGCAGCCAGGTTTCTCTGTTCTTGGCATCAGAATATTCACTTCCATGGCCAAGCTGCCTTAGGAAATAAGTAGTAAAGTCAAAACTAAAAGCACCTGAAATCTAAAGCAAAAACCAATTTACATTTCATTTAAGAAAAGCAAACAGATGGGCTTGATAATACTTTCAAAATCTAATTTACATGGAGGAAAACAAATCTGGAACACAAAATTCAACTGAGTTTGAAATAAAAAGCAAATCAATTAAAAGAAATAAACATGTTCAGAAGCCACTACCACCTCCCTCACTCTATGTAGTTCTGGAACTTCTCCTTTCTTCCCTCTTTCTCACATCTGGGGCAGGGGCAGAGTGAACAAATAAGGACTGTCAGTTCCTTGTTGTTTTTAGGTGCTGTGGAGATGATTTTCGATGCATAGTCATCCTATGTGACAGAGTAGAACTGTCCCATGGGGTTTTCTTCCTTGATGGCACCAAATTCACTAGCTACAAACTGCAGTACAATGTAGGAATCTCAGTAAAGGCCAAAGCTCTCCTTGGGTCTTCAACATCAACTTTAAAACAAAACAAAAAAAGATTTCCTTCAAAATATCTTCAAAGACCTAAATATGAAATCTAAAATGATAAAGATCATGGAAAAAAAAATAGGGACAATGCTAGAGGCTCTAATACATGGCATAAATAGTATACAAGCCATAACTAACAATGCACATACACCAGAAGAGAAACTAGGTAACTGGGAGCTCCTAAAAATCAAACACTTATGCTCATCAAAAGATTTCACCAAAAGAGCAAAAAGAGCATCTACAAACTGGGAAAAAAAATTTTGGCTATGACATATCTGATAAGGGTTTAATCTCTAAAATCTACAAGATACTGTAACACCTCAACAACAAAAAAAACAAATAATCCAATTAAAAAATGGGCAAAGGATACGAACAGTCACTTCACCAAAGATGACGTTCAGGTGACTGACAGACACATAAGGAAATGCTCTCAATCATTAGCCATTAGAGAAATGCAAATCAAAACTACAATGAGATACCATCTCATCCCAACAAGGCTGATACTAACCAAAAAAACAGAAAATAACAAATGTTGGAGAGGTTGTGGAGATATTGGAACACTTACGCACTGCTAATGGGAATGTAAAATGGTACAACTACTTTGGAAAAATGATATGGTGCTTCCTTAAAAACCTAGAAATAGAAATATCATGTGATCCAGCAATCCCACTCCTAGGAATATATGAGAGAGAAATAAGAGCCGTCACACGAATACACACATGTACACCCATGTTCATTGCAGCACTATTCACAATAGCAAAAAGATGGAAACAACCTAAATGCCCATCAATAGACAAATGGACAAACAAATTATGGCACATACACACAATGGAATGCTATGCAATGATAAAGAACAACGATGAATCCATGAAACATCTTATAACACGGATGAATCTGGAGGGTATTATGTTGTGTGAAATAAGCCAGTCACAGAAGGAAAAATATTGTATGAGACCACTATTATAAGAACTCAAGGAAAGGTTTAAACACAGAAAAAAGTAAACTTTGATGGTTACAAGGGTGGGGAGGAGGGGGAGGGGAAATCACTAGCTAGACAGTAGATGTCTTAGTTGTCTAGTGCTGCCATAACAGAAATTCCACAAGTGGATGGCTTCAACAAACAGAAGTTTATTCTCTCACAGTCTAGTAGCCTGGAAGTCCAAATTCAGGGCATTAGCTCCAGAGGAAGGCTTTCTCTCTCTGTCGGCTCCAGAGGAAGGTCCTTGTCATTCATCTTCCCCTGGATGAGGAGTCTCTCAACACAGGGACCCCAGGTCCAAAGGACATGCTATTCTCTTGGCTCTTGTTTCTTGGTGGTATGAGGTCCGCCTGTCTTTCTGCTCACTTCTCTCTTTTGTACCTCAAAAGAGATTGACTTAAAATCCAATCTAATCTTGTAGATTGAGTCCTGACTCATTAACATAACTGCCTCTAATCCTGTTTTATTAACATCATAGAGGTAGGATTTACAACACGTAGGAAAATCACATCAGATGATAAAATGGTGGATAATCACACAGTACTGGGAATCACGGCCTAGCCAAGTTGACAGATATTTTGGGGGGACACAATTCAATCCATCACATAGACAAGGGTCAACTCAGTGAAGGGAAGGACAACACACAATACAGGAGAAGTCAGCACAACTGGACCAAAGCAAAAGTAAAGAAGTTTCCTGGACACAACCAAACACTTTCAGAGAAAGAGTAGCTGGGGCAAAGGCTGGGGCCTGGGGACCATAGTTTTGGGAGACATCTAGGTCAATTGGCATAACATAGTTTATTAAGAAAACGTTCTACATTCCACTTTAGTGAGTGGCGTCTATGGTCTTAAAAACTTGCAAGCGGCCATATAAAATACATCAATTGGTCCCACTCCACTCGAAGAAAAGGAGAATGAAGAAAACCAAAGACACAAGGAAAATACTAGCCCAAAGGGCTAAAGGACAAAATTAACCAGAGACTCCACCAACCTGAGACCAAAAGAACTAGATGGTGCATGGCTACCACCAGTGACCACCCTGACAGGAAATACAACAGAGAGTCCCAGACAGAGTAGGAGAAAAATGTAGAACAGAATTCAGATTCACATAAAAAGACCAGACATAGTGGTCTGACAGAGACTGGAGGAACTATGAGATGCACTGTTAACCCAGAACTAAAACCATTCCCAAAGCCCACTTTTCAGACAAAGATGAGACAGGAGTATAAAACAAAAAATAATACACATGAGGAATGTGCTTCTTAGTTCAATCAGGTATATGAGATCAAACGGGCAGCTCCTGTCCGAAAGCAGGATGAGAAAGGCAGGAAGGGACAGGAACTGGTCGAATGGACACAGGGAACCCGAGATGGAAAGGGGGAGTGTGCTGTCACGTTGTGGGAATTGTAAGTAATGTCACAAAACAATATGTGTATAAATTTTTGAATGAGATTAACTTGAGCTGTAAACTTTCACCTAAAGCACAGTAAGAAAGTAATAAACAATGAAAAAAATGCAAAAAAATTTTTATACACAAATTGTTTTGTGACATTAGCTGCAATCTCCACAATGTGTCAGAACTCTCCCCCTTTCCCCTTCCAACCTGGGTTCTCCAAGTCTATTCATCCAGTTTTCCTGTCCCTTCTGCCTGCTTGACTTTGCTTTTGGGCAGGTGTTGCCAATTTTGTCTCCTGTACTTGATTGAACTAAGAAGCACGTTTCTCACCTGTGTTGTTGTTTGTTTCATAGTCCTGTCTAATCTTCAGCTGAAAGGTGCACTTCGGGAGCCGCTTCAGTTCTGAGCAAGTAGAGCGTCTGGGGGCCATAGTCTGCGGGGTTACTCCAGTCACCGTCAGACCAGTAAATCTGGTCTTTTTTTTTTTTTCTTTTTTGTGAATTGGGACTTTGTTCTCCATTTTTCTACCACTTCTGTCTGGGACACTTTATTGTGATCCCTGTCAGAGCAGTTGGTGGTGGTAGCCAGGTACCATCTAGTTCTTATGGCTCAGGCTGGTGGAGGCTGCGGTTTACGAGGTCCATTAGTCCTTTGGACTAGTATATTTTCCTTGTGTCTTTGGTTTTCTTCATTCTCCTTTGCTCCGAAAGTGATGGGGCCAATAGATGTATCTTACATGGCTGTTCACAAGCTTTTAAGACCCCAGACGCTATTCACCAAAGTAGGATGTGGGAAATTTTCTTTAAGTACTATGTTATGCCAATTGACCTAGATGTTCCTCCAAGACCATGGTCCCCAGCCCTCAGCCCCAGTAACTCAGTCCCTCAAGGTGTTTGGATATGTCTAGGAAGCTTCTATAACTTTGTCTTGGTCAAGTTGTGCTAACTTTCCCTATATTATGTGTTATCTTTCCCTTCACCAACATTAACACTTGTGTAGTATCTAGTTAGTGATTTCCCCTCCCACCTCTCCCCTCCCTCATAACCATCAAAGATTGTTTTTGTGTGTGTGTGTAAACCTTTTCTTAGGTTTTTATAAATGTGTTCTCATAGAATATTTGTCCTTTTGTGATTGACTTATTTCACTCAGCTTGATGTCCTCCAAATTCATGCATGTTGTGAGATGTTTCATGGATTCATTATTGTTCTTTACCATTGCGTAGTATTCCATTGTGTATGTACTGTAATTTGTTTATCCATTCACCTGTTGATGGGCACTTAGGTTGTTTCCATCTTTATGCTACTGTGAATAATGCTGCAATGAACATGGGTATGCATATGTCTATTCATGTGATGGCTCTTATTTCTTTAGGATGTATTCCTAGGGGTGGGATAGCTGGATCTTATGGTATTTCTATTCTGGCTTTTTAAGGAGGTGCCATATCGTTTCCCATAGCAGTTGGACAATTTTCCATTCCTACCAGCAGTGCATAAGAGTTTCAGTCTCCCTGAAACCTCTCCAACATTTGTTATTTTCTGTATTTTTGATTAGTGCCAGTAATGTCGAGGTGAGACGGTATCTCATGGTAGTGATGTCTAATGGCTAACGATCACGAGCATGTCCTCATATGCCTGTTAGCTGGCTAAATTTCTTTGGTGAAGTATCTGTTCATATTCTTTGCCTATTTTTTGTTTGGATCATTTGTCTTGTTGTTCAGGTATTGATGTATTCTATGGATATTAGAAATTAGACCCTTGTCGAATATGTCATAGCCAAAAATTTTTTCCCAGTCTGTAGATGCACTTTTTACTGTTTTGGTGAAGTCTTTTGATGAGCATAAGTGTTTAGTTTTAATTTTTAGGAACTTCCAGTTATCTAGTTTATCTTCTGGTGTTTGTGCATTGTTAGTTATGGTTTGTATTCTCTTTATGTCATGTATTAGTGCCCCTAGTATTGACCCTGTTTTTCCTTCCATGATATTTTCATTTTAGGTTTTGTCTTTAGGTCTTTGATCCATTTTGGGTTAGTTTTTGTGTATGGCGTGAGGTACGGGTCCTGTTTCATTTTTTTTTTACAGATGGACATCCAGTTTTGCCAGCACCATTTGTTAAAAAGACTGTCTTTTCCCCCATTTAATGGACTTTGGTCCTTTGTCAAAGATCAGCTGACCATAGGTGGATGGATTTACATCTGGGTTCTCGATTCTGTTCCATTGGTCTCTGTGTCTATCATTGTACCAGTCTGTTATGACTACTGTGGCTATATAGTAGGTTCTGATATCAGGTAATGTGAGGCCTCCTACTTTGTTCTTTTTCTTCAATAATGCTTTGCTTATCTGAGGCCTCTTCCCTTTCCATATTAAGTCAGTGGTTACTTTTTCCATCTCATTGAAGAATGCTGTTTAGTATTTGGATCAGGACCCCATTATGTCTATAGATCCCTTTGGGTAGAACTGACATTTTCACAATGTTGAGTCTTCCTATCCAAGAGAATGGTATGTTTTCACATTTATGTAGCTCCCTTTTGTTTTCTTGCAATAGTGTTTTTTAATTTTCTTTGTATAGGTCTTTTACCTCTATGGTTAGATAGGAGTCTTTATTTGCTGTTTAAAATTTCACACAGTGAAATGAGTGCAAACAGCAAAGTGTAGTATTTTTGTTCTTTAAGGACAATTTTTTCAAATGTAAAATACCTTTCCAAGCTTAAATAATACCACTAAAAATACAATTTGTCCTTCAAAAAAAAAATGGTATTTGTTTAAAAAAAAAGAACAGATCAAGGAAAGAATAATTATTACTGTTTATCACCAAATCATAATAGGTCATTAAGAAGACAGGAAAGAAAGGAAAGACCAAAATGGATGTCAGAAGAGACTCTGAAACTGGCTTTTGAATGTCGAGTAGCTAAAGCCAAAGGAAGAAACGATGACATAAAAAGGCTGAACAGAAGATTTCAAAGGGCAGATTTAGAAGACAAAGTAAAGTATATAATGACATGTGCAAAGACCTGGAGTTAGAAAACCAAAAGGGAAGAACACGCTTAAGATTTCTCAAGCTGAAAGAGCTGCTGAAAAAATGCAAGCCTCAAGTTGCAATAGTGAAGGATTCTACCAGAAAAATATTAAGCAATGCAGGAAGCATCAAAAGAAGTTGCAAAGAATACAAAGAGTGACTGTACCAAAAAGAATTGGTTGACTTTCAACCATTTCAGGAGGTAGCATAGGACCAGGAACCAATGGTACTTAAGGAAGAAGTTGAAGCTTCACTGAAGGCATTGGCGAAAAACAAGGCTCCAGGAACTGATGGAATACCAGTTGAGATGTTTCAACAAATGGCTGCAGCACTGGAAGTGCTCACTTGTCTACTCCAAGAAATTTGGAAGACAGCTACCTGGCCAACTGACTGGAAGAGATTCATGTTTATGCCTATTCCAAAGAAAGGCGATCCAACAGAATGTGAAAATTATAGAGCAATATCATTAATATTAAACACAAGTAAAATTTTGCTGCAGCAGTATACTGACAGGGAACTGCCCGAAATTCAAGCAAGATTCAGAAGAGGATGTGGAACCAGGGATATCATTGCTGATGTCAGATGGATCCTGGCTGAAAGCAGAGAATACCAGAAAGATGTTTACCTGTGTTTTATTGACTATGCAAAGGCATTTGACTGTGTGAATCATAACAAATTATGGATAACATTGGGAAGAATGGGAATTCCAGAACACGTAACTGTGCTCATGAGGAACCTGTACACAGATCAAGAGGCAGTCATTTGAATAGAACAGGGGACTGCTGTGTGGTTTAAAGTCAGGAAAGGTGCATGTAAAGGTTGTATCCTTTCACCATACTTATTTAGTCTGTATCTGAACAAATAATCCAAGAAGCTGGACTATATGAAGAAGAATGTGCATCAGGATTGGAGAAAGACTCATTAACAACTTGCATTATGCAGATGACAGAACCTTGCTTGCTGAAAGTGAAAAGGATTTGAAGCATTTACTGATGGAGATCAAAGACCACAGCCTTCAGTATGGATCACACCTTAACATAAAGAAAACAAAAATCTTCACAACTGGACCAATAAACAACATCACGATAAATGGAGAAACGATTGAAGTTGTCAAGGATTTCATTTTACTTGGATTCACAATCAACACCCATGGAAGCAGCAGTCAAGAAATCAAATGGCATGTTGCATTGGGCAAATCTGCTGCAAAAGACCTTTTTAAAATGTTAAAAAGCAAAGATGTCACCTTGAAGACCACGGTGCACCTGACCTAAGCCTTGGTGTTTTCCATCACCTTATATGCTTGTGAAAGCTGGACAATGAATAAGGAAGACCAAAGAAGAATTGACACCTTTGAATTACAATGTTGATGAAGAGTATTAAATATACCGTGGTTTGCCAAAAGAACGAAAAAATCTGTCTTGGAAGAAGTACAGCAGAACGCTCCTTGGGAGCAAGGATTACAAGATTTCATCTCACATACTTTGGACATGTTATCTGGAGGTTCAGTCCCTGGAGAAGGACATCATGCTTGGTAAAGTACATGGTAAGCAAAAGAGGAAGACCCTCGATGAGATGGATTGACACAGTGGCTGCAAGAGCGGGCTCAAGCATAAAAACGATTGTGAGGATGACACAGGACTGGCTGGGCAATGTTTTGTTATGTTGTACGTAGGGTCACTATGAGTCGGAACCAACTCAACAGCACCTTGCAACAACAACAACATTACAGAATCACTGCTGAAAATTAATTTGTGAAATAGAGAAGGAGAGTGTGAATAAAGGATCAGCACCAGTATGCTGCTGCTTCCAAGGAATGTTTGAGATAGAGCTAGCTTAGTGTGCTGGGAGCTGACTTTCATTTTTACTCTTTTAGAAAGTTCTGTGACAGGTGGCAGAGCTGGGGCTACAGGTGGCCTAGGAGAGGGTCTGTATTTTGAGCACAGAGACCTAGGTTCTGTTGACACTTCACAGGGAATTCCTTCGGTTTTTATCAGCACAGACTTTAGAAGCCTCAGTGGAAAGACTCTGAGGTAAATCTCTGACTTTAAAAATGTTATCTATATCTTTTGAAATTATAAGCCCCTACATTTTAAATGATGCAGAGGAAAATGAGGGTGGCTATTCTCACTTAGACATGTGAAAGATAAAGAGGCAGCTGAACATTATGAAAGAACAAAGGCTCTGACTTCTGATTGTGGCTCCTAAGGATAATTCACTGCTGTCTGACTGTGTGAATGGGCCAGTATTCAACCCTCTAAGTCTGCTTCTCATTGGTAAATCATTTCTACCTCACAGGGCTGTTGTGAGGATGAAATGAGAGAAGTGAATAAAAAGCAGAGCCTGACTTCTAGTAACACCTGAGGTACCCAGCTATCTACACAGGAGAAAAGGAAAAAAGCCATCTAGAATGCCCTCTTTTTCTAAAGATGATTAAAGACAGAAAATATATGTGAAGAAAAATCTGGAAAGAACCAGGAGGACTGACTCAGGAAGGGAGGGAACCATATGTCTTGATTTGCCTAGAACAGGCTTAAATGACACTCGTTATGACAGTGTTATTATGAATACTTTCCCTTTTATGTTCAGAAGTTTGGATAATAAGTTACATAGCCACCTTGTCTGGAGAGGTAGGAGTCAAATGAGCAAATGCAATCAAAGGAAGTCATTGTGGACCTGTAAACTATTAGAACTGGTCAAACCACTAGGTTGACTTGGGCACGTAGTGTTGCAGTGTATGAGTAGTACAAAGAGATTGCCAAGCTAGACCAAGCAGGAGAGGGTTGGGAAACAGGTCACAGTGCATAAGGAAACTTCTGGGCTACAACCACTCTGAATTACCAGTTAGCCCCTTAGGTCCCTGGGGGAAATTATAATCTTTAATTATAATACAGTGGACACCCTGTTCAAGCACTACCCTAAATCCTTTGCATGGATTATCTCTCTTTTTAATTTGCATAAAGAAGTTGTTAGTTGCCATCGAATCAACTCTGACTCAGGGCAGCCTTATGTATAACAGAATGAAATGTTGCACAGTACTATTATTATACCATTTTACAGAAGGGGAAACTAATGCTGACAGAGGTTAAGTATCTAACTCAAGTTAAAATCAACCCAGGTTTTTAATTTGGGCAGTCTAACTTAGGTATAATAACATTATACTGCTTCTTCCATCTTTGACATTGCCTGAATTATAGAGGCATGATATCTAGCTAAAAAGACATGGGAATTAAAATGAACTGTAGGATTCAATTTTGTAAAAGAGAAAGGGTAATGGGGGAAGGAGATAATGCACAGCCTAAAATACCTGTTGAAAAGAAGTTAGAGTTTAGGCATTACCTATGTGGCAAAAAAAAAAGGGGGGGGAGGCAAAAAAGAAAAATAGTAGAAGGAAGTAAAGGAAGGAGGATGTTACATTTTCTTTCAGTTTTTAGACTCCCCGTATTTTAAAAAATCACATTTCTTTTTTTATCAACAAATGAAAACTAACACTTGATCTAAGATTTCACTAAGACTAGCTAGAAGATGCCAGGGAGATAATACATCATTTGGCCTGATATAATTTCTCCTGGAAGAGAGAAGAGGATAGGAGAGGAGAAGAGGGAAGGGAGAGAACAAAATTATCAGAAAACATAGAATTGGGGTGGGACGTTAAGCTCTTCTGCTTTAAGTATTACTACTATATTGCAATCTGAACACCTTGCTACTCAAAATATGATCCTGGAACAAGTAGGATCTGCATCACATCACCTGGGAGCTTGTTAGAAATGCAGAATTCTGGGCCCACCCAGACCTACTGAATCAGAATCTGCATTTTAACAAGGTCACCATTTGTACATACATTAGCATTGATTATGAACTGCTGAGCCCTGACTGTTTTCCTATAACTTACCACGCCCAAGTTTCCCTCAGGAGGAAACCTAGGCCTTGACTTTAGGTCAGCTATATTTCCTCCTTGCTGAGGTACAGGCAGTCCTTGGGTTACCAATGTCCGACATACGGACAATTTGTACTTAAGAACGGACTGCCATATGCCTATTACATTAAAAATTTGAGTTAAATACAATTGTTAGTAATAAAGAACACACACACTACTTTGGAATAGACCATCAATTGCTCATGAGCAAGTTCAACTTGAAACTGAAGAAAATTAGCCAAGTCCATGACAGCCAAGGCACAAACTTGAATATAGCCCACCTGAATTTAGAGACCATCTCAAGAATAGATTTGACTCGTTGAATGCTAATGATGGAAGACCAGATGAGTTGTGGAATAACGTCAAGAACGTCATGCATGAAGAAAGCAAGAGGTCATTAAAAAGACAGGAAAGAAAGAAAAGACCAAAATGAACAGCAGAAGAAACTAAGAAACTTGCTCTTGAATGTCAAGTAGCTAAAGCGAAAGGAAGAACTGATGAAGTAAAAAGGGCTGAATGGAAGATTTCAAAGGGCGGCTCGAGGAGACAAAGTAAAGTATTATAATGACATGTGCAAAGACCTGGAGATAGAAAACCAAAGGGGAAGAACATGCTCGGCATTTCTCAAGCTGAAAGAACTGAAGAAAAAATTCAAGCCTCGAGTTGTAATATTGAAGGATTCTATGGGGAAAGTATTAAACGACACAGGAAGCATCAAAAGAACATGGAAGAAATACACAGAGTCACTATACCAAAAAGAATTGGTTAGGGTTTAACCATTTCAGGAGGTAGCATATGATGAGGAACAGATGTTACTGAAAGAAGAGGTTGAAGTTGCACTGAAGACATTGGCAAAAAATAAGCTCCAGGAATTGACGGAATATTAACTGAGATGTTTCAAAAAACAGATGCAACACTGGAAGTGCTCACTCATCTATGCCAAGAAATTTGGAAGACAGCTACCTGGCCAACCAACTAGAAAAGATCCATATTTATGCCTATTCCCAAGAAAGGTGATCCAACTGAATGTGGAAATTATTGAACCATATCATTAATATCATACGCAAGTAGAATTTTGCTGAAGATCATTTAAAGAGAGCTGCAGCAGTGTGTCGACAGGAAACTGCTAGAAATTCAATCTGGATTCAGAAGAGGATGTGGCACCAGGGATATAATTGCTGATGTCAGATGAATCATGGCTGAAAGCAGAGAATACCAGAAAAAGGTTTACCTGTGTTTTATTGACTATGCAAAGGCATTCAACTGTGTGGATCATAACAAATAATGAATAACATTGTGAAGAATGGGAATTCCAGAACACTTAAGTGTGCTTATGAGGACCCTGTACATAGACCAAGAGGCAGTCATTTGAACAGAACAAGAGAATACTGCATGGTTTAAAGTCAGGAAAGGTGTTCGTCAGGGTTATATGCTTTCACTATACCTATTCAATCTGTATGCTGAGAAAGAAACGGGGCATCAGGGTTGGAGGAAGACTCATTAACAACCTGCGTTACGCAGATGACACAACCTTGCTTGCTGAAAGCGAAGAGGACTTGAAGCACTTACTGATGAAGATCAAAGACCACAGCCTTCAGTATGCATTACAGCTCAACATTAAAAAAAAAAAAAAAATCCGCACAACTGGGCTAATAAACAACATCATGATAAATGGAGAAAAGATTGAAGTTGTCAAGGATTTCATTTTATTTTTATCTACAATCAACACTCATGGAAGCAGCAGTCAAGAAATCAAAAGATGTATCACATTGGGCAAATCTGCTGCAAAAGATCTCTTTAAAGTATTGAAAAGCAAAGATGTCACCTTGAAGACTAAGATGTGCCAGCCCAAGCCATAGTATTTTCAATTGCCTCATATGCATGCAAAAACTGGACAATGAATAAGTAAAACTGAAGAAAAATTGATGCCTTTGAATTGTGGTATTGATGAAGAATATTGAACATACCATGGACTGCCAAAAGAATGAACAAATCTGTCTTGGAAGAAGTACAACCAGAATGCTCCTTAGAAGCAAGGATGGCAAGACTATGTGTCACATACTTTGGACATGTTATCAGGAGGGATCAGTCCTTGGAGAAGGACATCATGTTTGGTAAAGTAGAGGATCAGTGAAAAAGAGGAAGACCCTCAACGAGATGGATTGACATAGTGGCTGCAACAATAGGCTCAAGCATAACAAGGATTATGACGATGGCACAGGATTTGGCAGTGTTTCATTCTGTTGTACATAGGGTCACTGTGAGTGAGAACTGATTTGATGGCACCTAACAACAACATTCTCCTACCCCGAGTTGATAGGTGAGTGATGTGTCACCTCCATAAAGCCAGTATACGTGGTGGACAGTTAAGTCCATATATACTAACATATATTGAACAACTACTTCATGACCTATGCTAGGGTATTATGGAAATATATTAATGTAACTATTAATGACTATCTCACAAAACTTCTGTGAGGATTAAGTAGTAAAATTTTCCTCCATTCACCAAGGTTTTGTTCCCTGGTGCTATTGTCTCAAAGTATGCAGCTTTGTGTGTAGAATCCAAGTCTTCAGTTACCTAGATCCTAAGATCTTTTTGTTCCATTCTGCCTTGACTGATTTCCTGCCTACCAGTCCCTTTGTCTTTCCTCAGAATTTAATCAGGACTCTTTCAGCTGTAAGTGACATAAATCCAGTTCAGATTGCAAGAAATTATAAGTTTAAGGAAATGAGATGTCCACAAGTCAAACTGGCTTCAGATTTAGCTGGATCCAAGCACGAGGCAACATAGGTTTTCCAATCTATTGGATTCCTTTTCAGACAGATTGTCCCCACGAGGTGGCAAAACAGCTGCTGGCAACCCTAAACCCCTAAACTTATATATTACCTTCTTAGTATTCCCATTAAGGAGAACTTCTTTTTCTCATTGGTTCAGCCAAAGGCCTGGGCTTATGTTTCACTGGTCTGACCTGGGTCAGGCACTCACCATGAGGCCAGGAAAATAAAATGTTCCAAACGGACCAGCTCTGGGTTATTTGATCATTGCTGGGGTGGGGGTGGGGGGGCAAGAAAAGATGTCAGTCCCAGTCAATCTTGGGGCATATAGAGAGGAGGAAGGATGGTTCCCAAAAAAAATTCAAGGTGTCATAACAGAAAGGAAACGTATGCTAGACAGCCAAAGTAACTGATTTCTTTACACAGACCTACTCAAATATGCAGCGTCCTGATTTCTGTCTTGACTACAGACTTCTGGAATATTAGGGTCAAAATTTCTTAACCCTCAAGCTTAACCTTAAACCTCTGGATTTCTGGTCCCAGCTCTGCACGTACACATCATGACCAGCTACCACTGTGTGACTCGCAGTGAATACTTGAACAACAGAATAAGAAAGAACTGCAAAGCTCTGTGGAACCTATGAAACAATGCACTGCTGCTTTTTAAATTCTCCAAACATGGCTAGTAGAAAGAGTATTGAATTTAGAGTTAAGAATCCTAAGGAAAGAACAGTGGCTGATTCAGTGAGGGCTAAAGAAAGGAAGCCTGGATGGAGGATAAAGTTGGGGACTCTGACCAATTTTATAAATAATTAGTTTATAAATTGGGTGATGTGATGGTTAATTTTACATGTCAATTTGACTAGGCTGTGGTGTTCAGTTTTTGCTAAAACCCTAGTCTTTGTTGTTGTTAGCTGCTGTCAAGTCAACCCCCGACTCATGGCAGCCTCATGCACAGTGGAAGGAAAGGCTGCCTTTCTTCTGAGTCCGTCTTAGTCTGGAAGCTCTGCTGCAACCTTTTAGCATCACAGCAACAAGCAAGCCTCCAGTGACAGGGTTTCCACATGGAAACTGAGCCATCACTGCCCCGCAAAACACTAGTCTTCTTGCTCTTACAAAGTAGTTGTGTGCGATTAAATCAGTTAGCCTCAAATAAAGATTAGTCTTTATAATGTGAGTGGGCCTGAGTCAATCATTTGAAGGTCTTAAGAATGAAAAAGGAGTTTCCAAGGGTATTTTCTGCGTCTAGACTATCCTATTGTCATCGAGTCAATTCCAACTCATAGTGACCTATACGACAGAGTAACACTGCTCCATAGGGTTTCCAAGACTATAAATCTTTATGGAAGCAGACTGCCATATCTTTCTCCCATGGAGTGACTGCTGGGTTCAAACCCCCAACCTTTTGGTTAGCAGCCAAGTACTTAACCACTGTGCCACCAAGGCTCCTCTCCAAACTATAAATAGACATTTTTCCAGAATACCCACTCTTCATTCTTCTCATCACCTGACCTACAGATTTTGGGATGCAAGCCTACAGGAGCCTCCAGACTGGCTTATAAATTTTGGACTTACCAGTCCTCCATAATTGTATGAGCCAATTCCTTAAAATAAATCTCTCTTTCTCTCTATGTATATTTAAAAACCAAAAAAACCCTTTACTGTCGAGTCTATTCCGACTCATAGCAACCCTATAGGGTAGAGTAGAACTGCCCTATAGGGTTTCCAAGGAGCAGCTGGTGAATTCGAACTGCTGACCTTTTGGTTAACAGCTGAGTTCTTAACCACTATACCAGCAGGGCTCCTGTGTATATATATACATATATATACACATATATATACATATATACATATATACACATATATACATATACATACATATATACATATACATATATATGTACATACATACATATATATATATATATATATATATATAGCAGTGAAACCTGTGAGAGCCGGAACTTGACAGCACTATCTTCTTTTGTTTTTCCGGGTCTCACAAGTTTTCTGCCTTTGACAGGGTGCAGTCTTACCACTTTCCTTTTGCTATTAGTGGAAAATATTTGAATTTTTCTTCCCTGACAGAATTATGCCTTACACAGGTTCTGGCTTTCACAGGTTTTACTGTATGTATCTCACAGAACCATATATATATCTCACTGTTTCTGTTTCTCTGGAAAACTCTAAGACAGGTGTTTGTAAAACAGAAAGAGGTTTGCCTAAGCATCCTATTCCTAAAAACTATGAAAGAAAAAAACCACATCTCGTCAGAGAATGTATTATCAGAAATTCCTTGGAAAAGAAGAAATATCAAATGCTGTATCAAAGAACATTGGAATTTAACAATATGTGTAAAAATGTGAAAGAATTCATAAACATTTGGTTAAACTGTGTGTCCTTTTTCAGATGTTAAAAAAAAAGTGCCAATCCTTTGCTAAGCCACAATTAACTTACACTCTGAATGGATTTTAAAAAGAACAATATTTGGAGGAAATAGTGGTAAAGATGGGGAGATTAAAAATGAGATGCCCACATTCAAACATTTTAAAAATGTGCATAAAATCTTCTCCTACACCTCATATTTTTGAGTGCCCCATCACTCCTTTTGTATTAACTCTGTGACTTCCTCAGAGAAGTCCTTCAAATGTCACCATTACTGAGAGATCTTCACTGACTACCTGGTCTGTATCCTTTTTGTTGTTGTTAGGTGCCAGCAAGTCAGTTACAACTCACGGTGACCCTGTATAAAAACAGAACAAAACAGTGCCCAGTTTTGTACCATCTCACAATCGTTGCGATGTTTGAGCCCATTGTTGCAGCCACTGTGTCAATCCATCTTGTTGAGGGTCTTCCTCTTTTTTGCCATCTATTCTTTTACCTGACATTATTTTCTTCGTCATTGAAATTACCACTTTCTGATATTATATATATATATATATATATATATATACATATATACATATATATACACATATATATGTCCAAAAAAAAAAAAAAACTCATTGCCTTCGAATCGATTCTGACTCACAGTGACCCTATGGGACACAGTAGAACTGCCCCAAAGGGTTTCCAAGGAGTGACTGGTGGATTCAAACCGTTGACCTTTGGAAAGTAGCCAAGCTCTTAACCACTGCCCCACTAGGGCGCAATAAAGATATATATTTTTTAGTATGTTTAATTGTCTGTTTCCACCAGTGGAATATGAGATCCAAGAGGTAGTTGTCTATTCTGTTTACCACTATGTTCTTGGGGCCCAGAACAGTCCTTGGTATGAAGCAGGTGTCAACAGCCATTTGTTAAAAGGATTAATTGTAGAATGGACATCTGGAAACAGTCTTGATAACCAAATTTAATGATTAGGAAAGATAACTTTTGTAATCACTTCTTACTACTTTAAGATAAAATTTAATGCACAGATCCTGGTGGAAGTTTTTATCAGTTTCTCAGCCTCAAAGCTCTGACTTCATGCTGCTGAATGTGACCTTTAACACAAGTGTTTTTTGGTGAAGGAACAGCTGTTGTTATCTA
The DNA here is from genome assembly GCA_030035585.1 of Dugong dugon. NCBI lineage: Eukaryota > Metazoa > Chordata > Mammalia > Sirenia > Dugongidae > Dugong > Dugong dugon. The sequence continues at coordinate 54,116,380 of CM057465.1, forward strand.
TTTTCCCCAATGGTTATCTCATTGTTGGCCCATTCTTTAGATACTTTAAAAGAAAATCAAAGCAATCCAAATCCTCCAACATTCAAGCATGAAACCCATCTTCATATTTTGAATAGATGGCAAGTTATATTTTTGGAGAAACTTTTCATCAGTTCAACAGCCAAGTCAGTCATTATCTGTTGCTTTATAATCCCATATAAAATAGTACTTAAATAGATATTTTAGTTTCTTTTTTCCCATTCACTTCAGTATCCCTTAGCAGATACCATACAATATAATGCGATATAGTGGAGAGTTTAAGAAATCATATTTTTACATTAAAATTCTGGATCCACCACTTGCTAGCTGTGTGAGCTTGGGCAAGTTACTTATGCTCTGAAATCCTGGTTTCTCATTCGAAAAATTAAGAAAATGACAAAAATCATAGCACCAAACTCATTTGAATCAAATAAAACAATGTAACACTAGCAAGCAAAGAACAACAGAAAACTTCAAGAACCTTTTAACATAAGGCCTGGCATAGAGTAAGTGCTTACTAAATGTTTGTTATTAATATTACGTCTTCATTTATTCTAAGTTGTTGTTGTAGTTTTGCCCAAGAGTTTAAAATTTCAAGTATTTTTTTTTTTGCTCTTACTGTAACTTAAATGGAACATAACATAGTTCTCCTGTTTAAAAATTCCAAACTTCTGTACTTAAACATATATCTTGCATCTATTAAGTTACATGAAAACCAAATTATGTAAGAAGTTGTAGATTAAAGTAAAATAAAGCAATGTGCACCACAAGAGAATGAAATGCATTTCAGAAACTGTGTGTGTGTGTGAGTCCCATTGATCTGCCTTTATAAACCGGCTGCTGTGATTAATAAGACTAAGTTTTTGAACGAAAATGAGATAATAACAAAAGGCCTCTTTATGCTTTAACTTTTATCAGAGCAAAGAAGGAAGAGACAAAACAACATGAAATGATGAGACCGAGTAATGAAAATTCATTCACAATGATTACTTTCAAGAGTAATTTCTCTTGAGTAATTCACCAGCCTGGCATTATGGCTCTCAGGGTGATAGCTAATGTAAATGAAGCAACTAAAAGCGGATTATCATGGTAAGAAAATACTCAACCAATAACGCAATAGAAATCTACCCAAGGCATGCGGGTAAAATTCAAGAGAAGAAATGTCCTTTTTTTTTTTAACTTAATGGCCTGAATACATTTCTTCCCTGACTAACGACCAGCAAGCACTTGAAAATATCCAGCTGGGGGAAAAAGAAATGAACAAACTCGTTTGGATGAAATAGGAACCAACCTGAGTTGTTGGAATTTGTGTTTGGACCCAGGGACTCAGAGTCTCAGCCTGACTCTTTGCAAGATCATGGCAAATGTCTCACATTATTTTTGCCAACTTTTATCTATCTTGAAAAAAAATAATGCTTCACAGAGGGGTGTCAAGGAATCCAAAATTAATTTGAAAAGCCTTTCTTGCAGATGTGTACGGCACTCCAAAGGTTTTTTCGAAGAAAAATACCATGCAGTGTGAAAAGTTTTAAAAGGACACCTTCTTTTACAAGCGCAAACATGTAGCCTTTGGAATGCCCCAAGTTCAGTAGCTGTTTTTGTTATTTATTATTTATTCAGCCTCCTATATACCTATATCTTGGCTATTATAATAACACTCGTTTTGAAACAGCTATTACCACCACTCTGCATGGAACCGCCATTACCACAACTTTGCACCAAGTCAAGCGGTCTACTAGTTTAGGTAATGGCTTACAGGCAGAGCTGAAGTAGGGAGTAGTGGGCAGAGGAGCAGCTCTAGGTTGTGTGTAGAACACCCAGGAATGTCATGCAAGAGAAGACAAACTTTAAAGTAGGCTTTGCATGAACAGAAGAAGTGGATAATTCTACCTCAGGCAGATTCTCTTGTTTAGAACGAGAGGATCAGAGGAGGGGATACAAGAGGAATTATACCTTTCCTGGGCCAAATTTGCAGGTAGGAGGGCAGGCTAAGAAAGAGAAAGGAAGTAATCTTGGCTGAGACTCATTGGCAGGAAACTCTGAAACTAGGTTTAAAGAAAGTTGACTGTAAAGTAATTTCATTAATGATAGGAAGAGGAGACATGAGTGATAATCCAAAAATCATTAGGGTTTGATGTTAGAAGGTATTTTGGGACTATGCTATTTGAAGCAAGAAAGCATCTGATGTTCTTTAACTTCCCTTCAAACAAAAGATTAAACCAAGATCTGCATTGTCCCAAAACAACTTGAAGAGTCCTATTGCCCTATTTAAACTTTTATCTAACTCCTCACTTGTTATTCCATGATGGAGTAAGATGGAATGGCATAGATGATGTTTTTTTCCAGACCCAGAGCAAGAAACCTGCCTAGGCAGAGCTTATTTATTTCTACATGTCATGACAAGGGATTGGTTAATTGCTTAGACTCCTATGGAAAGCAGTCTTTAAGATGGTGCCAATAATCTCCACCTCCTGATACTCATGCCTTTGTATAATCCCTGCCCTTCCGCGCAGACTGAACCTAGTAGCTCACTTCTAACAAATACAATACAGCAAAAGTGATGGGATGTCTCTTCTGAGATTAGTTTACAAAAAAACTGGATCTCCTGTCTTGCTCACCTTCTCTCAATCTCTATGGGAACCCTCACTCTGCAGGAAGCCAGCTGCTGTACTATGAGCTGCCTTGTGGAAAGGTCCATGTGGTAAGAAATTGATGTCTTCAGCCAACAACAGGTGAGGACCTGAGACCTTCTAAAGCCACTTAAGTGAGCTTGGAAGTGGATCTTCCTCCAGTTGAACCTTGAGACCACTGCAGCCCTGGCTGACAACTTGATTGCAGCCTTGGGAGAGATCCTGATCCAGAGGCACTTAGCTAAGCCACACATGGATTGCTAAAACACAGAAACTGTGAGATAATAAATATTTATTGTTTTTAGCCACTAAGTTTTGGGATAATTTGTATGCAGCAATAGTTAACTAATACACTTTCATAAATACTTGCAACCACATGTAAAGGCAAGCAAATAACTAAGCAGATTTCATTCCATGAATATTCTAGCGCCAGCCCTGTTTGAGACACTTTGCTAGGTATTACAGAGATTATAGATATGAACTTAACACCTTCCTTGCCCTCAAGAAGCTCACAGTTTAGTTGAAGATGTTAGACATGAATCTGAGCAGTCATGCATCGCTTAATGCCTATGATACATTCTGTGAAATAGTATGTTATGTGATTTGGACTTTGTGCGACACCATATTATACACTTAGCAAAGTTAAGTGAAAACTTTTGTTTCACTTCCAAATCGATACATCTCCTTTGCCTCTTGCTGCTGCTATCACTAGCACTAATTTTGCTGCCTTTGGGATCCATGATGCATTTCACAGTAATATTTTCAAAAGAAAATTAAACAGAGATAACACTACAACACTCAAGAGACTCCTGATACATAAAATTGGATGCTGCTGCCTACAAGTCAAAGCATACGTTGTTATCCAGTGTCTTAGTCATCTAGTGCTGCTATAACAGAAATACCACAAGTGGATGGCTTTAACAAAGGGAAGTTTATTCTCTCACGGTCTAGTAGGCTACAAGTCCAAATTCAGGACTTCGGCTCCAGGGGAACGCTTTCTCTGTTGGCTCTGGAGGAAGGTCCATGTCATCAGTCTTCCTTTGGTCTGGGAGCTACTCTGTGCAGGAACCTCAGTTTCAAAGGACGTGCTCTGCTCCCAGCACTACTTCCTTAGTGGTATGAGTCCCATGTGTCTGCTCACTTCTCTTTTATATCTCAAAAGAGATTGGATTAAGACACTATCCAATCTTGTATACCTCATCAGTATAACTGCAGCTAATCCATATTATTAGATCATAGTGATTGAATTTACAACACATAAGGAAATCACATTAGATTACAAAATGGTACACAATCATACAATACTGAGAATCATGACCCAGCCAAGTTGACAGATATTCTGGGGGGACACAATTCAATTCACAACATCCAGTAAGCTTTTTATTTGTAAGTATGGAAAGTTCACATTGAAATAAAGATAGAAAGTACAATACAGTACATACATAAGTCAGCTGTTGTTGTTAGGTGTTGTCGAATCAGTTGCAACTCACAGGGACTGTATGTACAACAGAACGAAACAATGCCCAGTCCTGCACCATCTTCACAATTGTTGCTATGTTTGAGCCCATTGTTGCAGCCACTGTGTCAATCCATCCCCTTGAGAGTCTTTCCCTTTTTAGCTGACCCTCTACTTTACCAAGCATGACGTCCTTCTCTAGGGACTGGTCTTTCTTGATAACGTGTCCAAAGTACATGAGACAGAGTCTCCCATCCTCACTTTTAAGGAACATTCTGGCTGTACTTCTTTCAAGAGTGATTTGTTCTTCTTCTAGAAGTCCACAGTATATTCAATATTCTTCACAAAACCATAATTCAAAGGTATCGATTCTTCCTTGGTCTTCCTTATTCATTGTCCAGCTTTTGCACGCATATGAGATGACTGAAAATACCATGGCTTGAGTCAGGCACACCTTAGTCCTCAAAGTGGCATCTTCACTTTTTAACACTTTAAAGAGGTCTTTTCCAGCAGATTTGCCCAATGTAATATGTCGTTTGATTTCTTGACTGCTGTTTCCATGGGTGTTGATTGTGGATCCAAGTAAAATGAAATCTTTGACAACTTCAATATTTTCTCCATTTATCATCATGTTGATTACTGGTCCAGTTGTGAGGATTTTTGTTTTCTTTATGTTGAGGTGTAGTCCATACTGAAGGTGGTAGTCTTTGATCTTCATCAGTAAGTGTTTCAAGTCCTCTTCACTTTCAGCAAGCAAGGTTGTGCCATCTGCATATCGCAGGTTGTTAACGAGTCTTCCACCAATGCTGATGCTTTGTTCTTCTTCATATAGTCCAGCTTCTCAGATTATTTGCTCAGCATACAGATTGAAAAAATATGGTGAAAGGATACAACCATGACACACACCTTTCCTGGTGTTAAACCACACAGTAGCCCCTTGTTCTGTTCGAATGACTGCCTCTTGGTCTATGTACAGGTTCCACATGAATACAATTAAGTATTCTGGAATGCCCATTCTTCACAATGTTATCCATAATTTTTCAAGATCCACACAGTCAAAACCCTTTGCATAGTCAATAAAACACAGGTAAACATCTTTCTAGTAGTCTCTACTTTCAGCCAAGATCCATCTGACATCAGCAATGATATCCATCATTCCACCTCCTAATATGAATTAGGCTCATATTTCTGGCAGTTTCTGTCCATGAACTGTTGCAACCATTTTTGAATGATCTTCAGCAACACTTTACTTGTGTGTGATATTAATGATATTGTTAAATAATTTCCATATTCTATTGGATTGCCTTTCTTTGGAATAGGCAAAAAATACAGATCTTTTCAGTTGGTTGGCCAGGTAGCTGTCTTCTGAATTTTCTGGCACAGATAAGTGAGCACTTCCAGTGTTGCATCTGTTTGTTGAAACATCTCAATTGGTATTCCGTCAATTCCTGGAAACTCTTTTTTCTCCAATGCCTTCAGTGCAGCTTGGACTTCTTTCATTACCATAGGTTCTTGATCATATGCTACCTCCTTAAATGGTTGACATCTTTTTGGTGCAGTAACTGTGTATTCCTTCCATCTTCTTTTAATGTGTCTTTCAATATTTTGCCCATAGAATCCTTCAATTTTGCAACTCAAGGCTTGAATTTTTTCTTTAGATCTTTCAGTATGAGAAATGTCAAGCGTGTTCTTCCCTTTTGGTTTTCTACTTCCAGGTCTTTGCACATTTCATTATAATACTTCACTTTGTCTTCCCGAGCTGCCCTTTGAAATCTTCTGGTAGCTCCTTTATTTCATCATTTCTTCCATTCACTTTAGTTACTCTACATTTAAAAGCAAGTTTCAGAGTCTCTTTAGACATCCATTTTTGTCTTTTCTTTCTTTCCTATATTTTTAATGACCTTTTACTTTTTTCATGTATGATGTCCTTGATGTCATCCCATAACTTTTCTGATCTTCGGTCATTAGTGTTCAATGCATCAAATCTATTTTTGAGATGGTCTCTAAATTCAGGTGGGATATACTCTAGGTTGTACTTTGGCTCTCGTGGACTTGTCCTAATTTTCTTCAGCTTTAGCTTGAACTTACATAGGAACAATTAATGGTCTGTTTCACAGTTGGCCTCTGGCCTTGTTCTGAGTGATGACATTGAGTTTCTCCATGTTCTCTGTCCACAGATGTAGTTGATTTCATTCCTGTGTATTCCATCTAGTGAGGTCCATGTGTATAGTCACCTATTATGTTGAAAAAATGTATTTCCAATGAATAGGTCATTGGTCTTGCAAAATTCTGTCATGTGATCTCTGGTGTCCCATTTCTATCACCAAAGCCATATTTTCCAACTACTGATCTTTCTTCTTTGTTTCAAACTTTTCCATTCCAGTCACCAGTAATTATCAATGCATTATGATTGCATGTTTGATCAGTCTCAGACAGAAGTTGGTAAAAAGTTTCAATTTTCTCATCTTTGGCATTAGTGTTTGGTGCATACATTTGAATAATAGTTGTATTCACTGGTCTTCCTTGTAGGTGTATCAATATTGTCCTATCACTGACAGTGTTGTAGTTCAGAACAGATCTTGAAATGTTCTTTTTGGCAATGAATGTAATGCCGTTCTTCTTCAATTTGTCCTTCCCGGCATAGTAGACCATATGATTGTCTGATTCAAAATGGCCAATACCAGTCCATTTTAGCTCACTAATGCCTAGGATATAGACCTTAATGTGTTCCATTTCATTTTTGACAACTTCCAATTTTTCTAGATTCATACTTCACATATTTCATGTTTCAATTATTAATGGATGTTTGTACCTATTTTTTCTCATTTTGAGTCGTGTCACATCAGCAAATGAAAGCTTTACTCCATCCACATCATTTATATTGACTCTACTTTGAGGAGGCAGCTCTTCCCCAGTCCTATTTTGAGTGACTTCCAACCTGAGCGGCTCATCTTTCAGCGTTATTTCAGAGAATGTTCTGCTGCTATTCATAAGGTTTTCACTGGCTAATTTTTTTTTTTTTTAGAAGTAGTTTTCCAGGTCCTTCTTCTATCTTAGTTTGGAAGCTCCGTGTTATGGATTGAATTGTGTTCCCCAAAAATATGTGTAAAGTTGGCTAGGCCAGGATTCCTAGTATTGTGTGACTGCCCACCATTTTGTCACTTGATTTGATTTTCCTATGTGTTGTAAATCCTGCCTCTATGAAGTTACTGAGACAGGATTAGAAGCAGTTATGTTAATGAGGTAGGATTCAATCTACAGGGTTAGATTCTATCTTGAGTCAATCTCTTTTGAGATATAAAAAAGAGAAGGGAGCAGAGAGACAGGGCACCTCATATCACCTAGAAACTAGAACTAAGAGAACAGCAAGTCCTTTAGACCTGAGGTCCCTGCCCTGAGACGCTCGTATGCAAGGGAAAGGTTGATGACAAGGACCTTCCTCCAGAGCTGACAGAGAGAGGGAAAAAGACTTCCCCTGGAGCTGGTTCCCTGAATTTGGACTTCTAGCCTCCTAGACTGTGAGAGAATAAATTTCTGTTTGTTAAAGCCATCCACTTGTGGTATTTCTGTTATAGCAGCACTAGATAACTAGGACACTCTGCTTAAACCTGCCCACCATGGGTGACTCTCCTGGTATTTGAAATACCAGTGGCATCGCTTCCAGCATCACAGCAATAAGCAAGCCACCAAAGTACCACAAACTTACAGACAAGTGGTGGCATACGTCAGTAACATAGGCATTTTACTATGACTATCAAGACATATGTGTTACCATTTATACATTTACTGTACCATTACATGCCTGGCAGCACAATCACTTTGTATACAAGAAACATGACATACATGAATTGCATGCAGGAAGCTGTTGAGTTTGCTATGTCTAGTTACGTCCTCTATGTCCCATTCTCTAATGAGGATTTCTGAACTCTATTATAACCTTATGGGATCACGGACATATACATGGTCAGATGTTGTCCAAACGGACGTCGTGTAGCACATGACTGTAATTATAAGATTGTTGTTGTTAGTTGCCGTCACGTTGGCCCCCAACTCATGGCGACCCCATGCACAACGGGATTGGACCATTGTGATCCACAGGGTTTTCATTGGCTAGTTTTGGGAGGTAGATTGCTAGGGCCTTCCTTCTTAGTCTGTCTTAATGTGGAAACTCCACTGAGACCTGTTCAGCAGTACAGTAACATGCAAGCCTCCCCTGATAGAGAAAAGGCAGCTATACTTGAGGTGCATTGACCGGGATTGAACCCAGGTCTCTCACATGAAAGGTGAGAATTCTGCTACTGAACCACCACTGCCCTCATAATATAAGATAGTTGGTATTAAGCGGAGTAAGAGGAAAGATAAAATGCCAAGGGACTTCCAGGGAAAAAATGGATTGCTTCCAAATGAGGGATTCAGAGTCTTAAGGGGACCTTGAAGAGTAGACATTTGGAAAAGTAAGAAAGGTACTTTTTCTAGGGGGAACAATGGCAATGTAACTGGAAAGTTTGGGATGCATATGTAGGCATATTGAGGAAGCAGGGTGATTTTTCAATAAATAGCCTGTATTATAAATAATCCTCACAGGCAGGGTCAACTCACGCAAACTGTGAAGGAGGAAATATATTTGCTTTTCTGTGTCCTCAACTTATTGATCCTCACTCCTCCTCCTTTCCCCTTTTCATTCTCAGTGATGTCAATAGCTCTCCTCTCAGCCTTATGAGGTCCTCTTTCACCTATTAAAACATTTCATGGAAAATTTTGAAAAATCATCCACATTGAAGTCTACATGTCTAGTAAAGCCTGATTTGATTTCTTCCCTAGAGAATAGGCTCATACTGGAAGAAAGGAGCCACACTGTAGAATTTCAGCCATCAGTGAGCCATAGACTTATGAATCAATAACAATAGCTATCACTTACACCATCTAGTATGTGGCAGGCAAAAACAAACCAAACTAGCTGCCATCGAGTCTATTTCAACTTACAGTGACCCCATGTGTGCAGAGTAGAACTGTACTCCACAGGGTTTTAGGCTGTGACCTTTTGGAAGCAGGTCACCAGGCATTTCTTCCAAGGTGCCTCTGAGTGGGTTCTTAACCATCTGAGCCACCCAGGGACTCATGGGCAAGCAGTGCCCCTTTATTTGAGCAGAGAGAGTGGTGGGGCCAGTGGGGTCCATACTTCTTAAACAGGTGCTGTCTCCACCTGTATAATCACATAACTCAGCAGAGTCCAGAGTTGTCTTCATTTTGTTTTATTCAGTGGATTAGCATAGTGGAAGATTTCAAGGACTAGACATAAGTTGCTGAACATTTTATGGTAAAACCAAAAAAAAAAAAAACTAAACCCATTGCTTCGAGTTGATTCCAACTCATAGTGACTGTCTTAGGCTGGGTTCTCAAGAGAAGCAAAACCAGTAAAGCGTATAAATATATATAGAGAGATTTATATCAAGGAAATAGCTCACACGATTGTAGAGGCTAGAACGTCCCAAGTCCGTGGATCAGGTGTAGGTAGAAATCAAAATTCAGGGTGTCAACTCCAGGGGAAGGCTTTCTCTGTCAGCTCTGAAGGAAGGTCCTTGTCATCAATCTTCCCCTGGACTAGGAGCTTCTCCTTGAAGGAACCCCAGGTCCAAAGCTCTACTCCTGCTGCTGCTTTCTTGGTGGTATGAGGTCCCCCACTCTCTGCTCACTTCCCTTTCCTTTTATGTCTTGTAAGAGAAAAGGTGGTGCAGGCCACATCCTGGGGAAATTCCCTTTACATTGGATCAGGTATGTAACTTTAGTAAGGTGTTACAGTCTCACCCTAATCCTCTTTAACATAATCTAATCTTGCCTCATTAACCATAGGTAGAGGTTAGGATTTACAACACATAAGAAAATTATAATCACAAAATGCAGGACAACCACACAATACTGGTAATTATGGCCTAACCAAGTTGACACATATTTTGGGGGGACACAATTCAATCAATATTGTATATCTGTAACATGCTTAAAATGGTGCTCCATAAGACTTTATTGATAAATAAAATCTTAAGATATGATCTACCCCCATCTAAACTAGGGTAAATTGGCCTTGGAATGTAAGTAAGTTGCCATGAAGCCAAGGATGTTTGTCTCTTTTATTCAGTCCTGTGCCTGGATGAATACCTGGTATAGAACATGGTCAGTAAATACACTTGAATGAATAAACGAACCTACCTCAGTAGTTAAAAGATGAGTTCTGAATGAGGGCAAAGTTGGACAAAGTGACCTCTCAGGAACTTTCCACTGTTAAGTTCCATGATTTCTTGAATAAATTAATGGATTGGAATGGTATAAATTGAAAAATGTTCTTAAATGATTTGGGACAAAATCATTTCCATCTTTCTTTTTTTACTTTTGTAAAGCACAAAATGTCTATTAAATGAGTGCCTTTTTCTAGTTAAAAGGTTAAACGGGAACATGAGGCATCTTATCAAGGGTTTCCAGTCATCTCCACTTGTGTCTAATCATTATCTTCTTTTACAGTTTCGCATCTCCAGCCCTCTCAGTCAAGTCAGTTTGACATTTCATTGCCCTTTATGTGTGTGACAAGTGAAAACAGGAAAAGAGAAGAAACTCAAGAAAACCAGAATCTGCACAGCAGTTTGCAGGTAGGTTCAGTGAGTCTCACTCAGTCTGCCTCATCCAGCCCCCAGCATTCACATCATCTCTCATCTTACACCCCTATGTGTAACAAGCCTACAATTCTTTTCTCAGAACAGGGCCTCCCCAACACTTTCAGTGTCACCCCTGTTATAGATTGAATTGTGTTCCCCAAAAATATTTATTAAAGGCCTAATCCCTGACCCCATTTGGAAATAGGAGTTTCCTTTTGTTATGTTAATGAGGCCACACTGGAGTAGGGTGGGTCCGAAACCTAATCCCTTTTGAGTGGTGTCTTATATAAAAGGAAAAGAAACAGGGAGAGACAGACACACAACACAGGGGAAGAAATGCTAAGGATTGCTGGCAGCTTCTAAAAGCTGAAAGGGACGGAAAAGAATCTTTCTCTGGAGTCAGTATTCTGAATTCAGACTTCTAGGCCCCAGAACAATGAGAAAATAAATTTCTGTACTTTAAAGCCACCATTTTGTGGTATTATTATTATGGCATCACTAGGTAACTAAGACACCCTCCCTCCAACACTCAGCCTAGTAAATCAGACAGGCAATCAATACAGCAAAGCTGACCTGTTTCTCCTGGGCATTGAGTTGGGCTCTGTTTCTCTCTAACTCTGAGGACAGAGGTAACCCAGCAACAGTTCCAAAAGAGAATAGATATGATCTACCCCCATCTAAACTAGGGTAAATTGGCCTTGGAATGTAAGTAAGTTTCCATGAAGCCAAGGATGTTTGTCTCTTTTATTCAGTCCTGTGCCTAGATCAATACCCCCCCGAAATCACCTTCCTAGAACTAGCCTCTCCTAATTCCCTTTAGAAACCAGAATGTGTGACTGTTTACCTCTTCAAGGAAATGAAAGCCATCAGTCCATTCAGCTACTTAGATAAATGTAAAACTCCCAGCCCCCAAAATATTAAATCATTTTGTTTGGAACAATGAAATAACTAGCTTGCAGGCAGATGCTTAGCATATCTGCAGACATGAAAAAAATTACTTTTAATCAGGCCAACCAAGGCACTCCACCTTTGGAATTCAAAAGTTAATAATACTGTCAAAGATAAATATTTAGGTATAGTGAGGAAAATACAATTATTCTTTCAGATCAATAAGCAACCAGGAGTTCTTTCTTCAAATCTTGACATTTAATCGATTAGAAATTGGCTTTGGAAAGCTGTTTCCTGTGAAGCCACCTCTGCCTGTAGGGTTTCTCTTAAAAAACCTGGAATATAGAAGAAAATTCACAACCTCGACTCTTACTATCAATTCACACCTGTGTCTTATACCTAACAGAAGTTGTTGCCACTGCTTTTCTTCGTGTGCCCTAATAGTCATGAATGTTTGTTAAAATAAAATATTAAGCATCTTTTATTTTCTTTGCTTCTAGTTATGCAATTTCCTACATTTCAACCTAACCACAGAACAATGACAAAACCCTTAACTTATTAGTAGTTTATATGTTAGTTATCTCAGTTTATCACTATTTTCACAGAGGTCTTACTATTCTCTCCAAGTAATCTTACAGAAAACTAAGATTCAGAGAGGTTAAGAGATTCTTCCAAGATCACAGATGGTAACAGAGCTGGGTTTTAGTCTAAGTCTGTCTGTCTACAATTCTCATGTACTCTGCTTAAGACAGATCATGAACTTGGCGGTAAGGGAATCTTTAGAGATCTCAGTCAAAGGTAGCAAACTTTCTCTGGCAAATAGTAAATATTTTAGGCTTTGTGGGCCAAATGCTCTCTGTCATGACTACTCTGGCATGTGGTGCAAAAGCAGTCATAGATAATACAAAAACTACTGAGCATGGCTATGTTCCAGTAAAACTTTATTTACAAGAGGTGGCATGTCAGCTTTGGCCCACAAGCTATAATGTGCCATCATTGATCTAAGTAGATCTGGCATTCTAGGGTCAAAATCTAGACTGAGGCCCGTCTAATGGGAGCAAGAAGTTCCTGCAACTAAATAAAGGTAGAGGCGAGCGTTATGGAGATGAAGAAGCTGTCTGATACTGATGGTAAGTGGAAAAGTTAAAGGAGATGATGCCAGTTATAAGAAGCAGAGAAGCACAGAGGTTATGACCACGGACTCCAGAGCCAGACTATCTGGATTTATGGTTTGGGCCCTCTGGCTGTGTGGCCTTGGTCAAGTTACTTTACTTTTCCATGCCTTCATTTCTCCATCTATTAAATAGGGATAGTAATACTAGTTTCCTCGTAGAGTTGTAGCGAGAGTGAAATGAGTTAATATATGTAAAGCATATAGAATAGGACCTAGCCTATGTTGTGGTTGTTGTTAGTTGCTGTTGAGACAACTCTGACTCATGGCAACCTTATGTATAACAGAATGAAATGTTCCCCAGTCCTGTACCATCTCCAGGATCTTTGATATGTTTGAGCCCGTTGTTAAGACTATCGTACCAATCCATCTCATTGAAGGTTACCCTCGTTTTTGCAGACCCTCTACTTTACCAAGTTTGATGTCCTTTTTTAGCTATTGGTCTTTCCTGATAGCATGTCCCAAGTAAGCAAGATGAAGTCTCACCATCCTGGCAAGACTATATTGATCCCTTAATAAATGCCAACTATACATATGTTAGCTATATATTTTCATCATTGTCATCAAATGTTTGTCTAAGGATGGGCTTCATAAGGATGGAGCATAAACTGGCACTGATAAACTTAAAGGAAAGATTGAGCAGAAATTTTTATTTACATATGTATCTGAAAAGGAAAATTGTTCCCGCAACTATTAGTATGTATCAAACCACCCCAAATTTAATGGCTTAAAACATCAACAATTATTTACTCTGCAAGCAAATCTTCAATTTGGGCAGGACTTGTCTGGAAAGACTTGTCTATGTTCCATATGATATCAGCTGGAGAGACTTGACAGAGGGCTGAAGGATTCACTCCCAACTTGATTCACTTACATGGCTGGCAAGTTTGTGCAGGCTGTTGAGTGTGAGGTCAGCTGGGACTGAGAGCTTGGGGCCTTGGTTCATTTCCATTTAGGATTCTTCATGTGGCCTGACTTTCTCAGAGCAAAGTAACTAGATTACAAGGATGAGTGTGTCTTAGTTTTCTAGAACTGCCATAACAAAATTCCACAAAGTAGACGGCTTTAAAGAACAGAAATTTATTTTCTCATAGTTCTGGAGGCTAGAAATCTGAATCAAGGCATTGACTGTGTCAATTCCCTTTGAGGGTTTTGAGAGAGAAACTGCTTCATGCCTTGCCTAGTTTCTAGTGACTGCTGGCAATCTTTGGTGTTCTTTTGCTCCTCATAGATGTATCTTTACATGATAGCTTCCTTCCATGTGTGACCCTGTATTCATGTCTGTTCTCCCCTTTATAAGACACCACTCAGAAGGGATAAGGATTAGGACTCACCCTACTCCAGTATGCCCTCATTTAATTTAACTGATAATGAAAAATCTTATTTCCATACAAGATCATATTTACTGGTACAGGGGTTAGGACTTCAGCATATCTTTTTCTGGGGCACAGTTCAATCCGTAATGGAGCATTTGAAGAGAGAGCTAGGATTAAGCTGTATTACCTTTTAAAACCTAGCCTCACAATGTAGTATCACTTCTACCCCATTCCATTTTTTAGAAGTTAGTTACTAAGGCTAGCCCATATTCAAGGGGATGGGAATTAGATTCCATCTCTTGATGACAGGAGTGTCAAAAATAATAATAATGAACGTGCTTTAAAATTCTACAGTCCGCTTACTGACCACAAACTATTTACATGCAAAATACACGCATATATTCAGCCTTCCCAAGACTCCTCAACATGTTTCATCAGGCTCAAGGTCCAGAATCTTATCATCTAAATCAGATCCAAGTATAGGTGAAGCCCCTCAGGTGAGGCTTCTTGGGTACCATTCCTTAAATGCTTTCCTCTCTATCTGAAGACCTGTAAACTAAGAGATGAGTTATTTGCCACTTACCTGCCCAACATACAGTGATGGGATATGCATATGATAACACCATAGACATTCTTGTTCAAAAGAGAGGAAAGTGTAAGCACATAACAGTCACTGATTCATAGCAATTTTGAAATTTAGCCATGCACATGTTGCTAGTTCCTTTTTTAGCGCTCAGTCCTAGTGTCTAGGAAGGATTCCCCATGTCTCTTGGCTCTCCCCTCTAGGTTCTCATTTCCTCCCATTAAATAACCTATCCTTTTACATAAAATGTACCTTGTATTTGAAGCAGAGTAGTTTTATCAGTTTGCTTCCTGCCATAGAAATTCAGGGGTCCAAAGACTTCATTTATGCTGTCTCTATTCCTTTTAGTCCTAACTGGCAGTATTTCCATCAATACTATTCTTTTAAAAATTCTGTGAACTTACTATGATTCTTATTGTAGCATATAGTGGTTAAGAGTTTGGCTGCTAACCAAAAGGTCAGTGGTTCCAATCCACCAGCTACTCCCTGGAAACCCTATGGGGCAATTCTACTCTGTCCTATAGGGTCACTATGAGTCAGAATTGACTCGACAGTAACGGGGTTTTTTTTTTTTTTTTTTAATACACCATTCAAGAAAAACTCCCTCCACAAATAAGTCTTTCTCTACCCTGAGATCCCTGAAAGGCTGTATGAAACGTCAACCTTATGATTACTATAAGATCTATTGTTTTAGTAACAGAATCAATCTCGTTTTTAATCTTTTTTTTAAAGTTTTCAATCCATTTTTACTCTTGCTTGTCTATAAGTATTACCAATAGTCTTCTCAAATGCCACGAGCTTCTACTAACAGTCACTTCAAGGCCCTTCCAACTTCTGTTAACCATTTTTTTTTTTTTTTGCCTGCCTCCAGTGGTGCACATTCCACAGGCCTGATACTCTTGGAACATAGGGTTTTACCTGGGAGTTTCCCTAAAGCTGATAATTTTCTACCTTGCCTATTTTAAATAACATATTCTAACTTCCCTAAGAAGATGAGTATGTATGTGTTCAGAAGTTGATATCTTCAGTTCTTCCAGATCCCCTCCAGTTTTCTCTTCCAATCTATATCTTCAAGTTGTCCTAGAGTGATTGACACAGGTTTTAGGTTTTGTTACAGCAGCACCTAAGGTCCAGTTATCAGAATCTGTTTTGATTATTTATTGCTGTGTACAAAATATCCCAAAACTATGGCTTCAAACAATAACATTTATTTTGTTCACAAATCTGGGAGTTGTCTGGATAAGGTTAGGCCATTTCTCACCCAGGATCTTTCATGATGTTGCAGTCAGGCCATGGATGGGACTGGGGGATTATTTTAAAAGCTTCCTCACTCACAGTTCCTGGCCTGGTGATGCACATCTTTCTGACTTTAAACCACGCAGTATTCCCTTGTTCTGTTTGAATGACTGCCTCTTGATCTATGTAGTTTCCTCATAAGCACAATTAAGTGTTCTGAAATTCCCATTCTTCTCCATGTTATCCATAATTTGTAGATGGATTTATTACATGGAGGTGAAGGCTCTCAGAGTTAATGTCCCAAGAGAGACTAGCAGAAATGACATGAAATTTTCTAACTTAGCCTTATAAGTCTCAAAGATCAGTTCCATTGCATTCTATTTGTTAAGGCAGTCCTAAAGACCTGCCAAGTTAAGGGCATGGGACATAGACACCACCTACTGATGGAAGGACTGTCAAAAAAAAATTGCAGACCAGGAAAAAAAATCAAACACATGGAAACTGAACAACACCTTGCTCAAAAACTACTGGGTTATAGAAGAAATTAAGGATGGAATAAAGAAATTCATAATAAAATGAGAATGAAAACACATCCTACCAGAACCTTTGGGACACAGCAAAAGCAGTGCTCAGAGGTCAGTTTATAGCAATAAATGCACACATCCAAAAAGAAGAAAGCGTCATAATCACAGCGTTAACCCTACAACTGGAACAAGTAGAAAGAGAGCAGCAAAAGAAGCCCTCAGGCACCAGAAGGAAGGAAATAATAATACGAATTAGAGCAGAATTAAATGAAATAGAGAATAGAAAAACCATTGAAAGAGTTAACAAGTCCAAAAGCTGGTTCTTTGAAAAGATCAACAAAACTGATAAACCACTGGCCAAACTGACAAAAGAAAAACTGGAGAGGAAGCATATAACCCATATAAGAAATGAGATGGGTGATATCACAACAGACCCAACTGAAATTAAAAGAATCATAACAGATTACCATGAAAAATTGTACTCTGACAAATTTGAAAACCTAGAGGAAATGGACAAATTTCTAGAAACTCGATACCTATATAAACTAACACAAACAGAGGTAGAACAACTAAATAAACCCATAACAAAAGAAGAGATTGAAAAGGTTATTAAAAAACTTCCAACAAAAAAAAAACCCTGGCCCGGGTGACTTCACTGGAGAATTCTACCAAACTTTCAAAGACGAGATAACACCACTTCTACTAAAGGTATTTCAGAGCATAGAAATGGATGGAATACTCCCAAACTCATTCTATGAAGCCAGCATAACCCTGATACCAAAACCAGGTAAAAACACCACAAAAAAAGAAAATTACACACCAATATCCCTCATGAACATTAAAGCAAAAATCCTCAACAAAATTCTAGCCAATAGAATTCAGCAACATATCAAAAAAATAATTCAGGGATGGTATGCAGGGATGGTTCAACATTAGAAAAACAATCAATGTAATCCATCACATAAATAAAACAAAAGACAAGAACCACGTGATCTTATCAATCAATGCAGAAAAGGCATTCGACAAAGTCCAACACCCATTCATGATAAAAACTCTCCATAAAATAGGAATAGAAGAGAAAATCCTCAATATAATTAAGGACATTTATACAAAACCAACAGCCAACATCATCCTAAATGGAGAGAGATTGAAAGCATTCCCCTTGAGAACAGGAACCAGACAAGGATGCCCTCTATCACCACTCTTATTCAACATTGTGCTGGAGATCCTAGCCAGAGCAGTTAAGCTAGAAAAAGAAATAAAGGACATCCAAATTGGTAGGGAAGAAGTAGAAGTATCTCTATTTGCAGATGATATGATCTTACACACAGAAAACCCCAAAGAATCCACACAAAAACTACTGGAACTAATAGAAGATTTCAGCAAAGTTTCAGGATATAAGATAAACATACAAAAATCAATTGGATTCCTTTACACCAACAAAGAGAACCCTGAAGAGGAAATCACCAAATCAATACCATTTACAATAGCCCCCAAGAAGATAAAATACATAGAAATAAATCTAACCAGAGATTTAAAAGATCTTTACAGAGAAAACTACAAGACACTACTGCAAGAAACTAAAAGAGACCTGCATAAGTGGAAAAACATACCTTGCTCATGGATACGTAGATTCAACATAGTGAAAATGTCAATTCTACCCAAAGCAATCTACAGATACATGGCAATCCTGATCCAAATTCCACCAGCACTTTTTAATGAGATGGAGAAACAAATTACCAACTTCGTACGGAAAGGGAAGAGGCCCCTAATAAATAAAGCATTACTCAAGAAGAACAAAGTGAGAGACCTTACACTAACTGATTTAGGCACTTATTAGACTGCCACGATAGTCAAGACAGCCTGGTACTGGTACAACAACAGGTACATAGACCAATGGAACAGAGTTGAGAATCCAGATTTAAGCTCATCCACCTATGAGCAGCTAATATTTGACAAAGGCGCAAAGTCCATTAATTGGGGAAAAGACAGTCTTTTTAACAAATGGTGCCGGCATAACTGGATATCTACATGCAAAAAACTGAAATAAGACCCATACCTCACACCATGTACAAAAACTAACTCAAAATGGATCAAAGACTTAAATATAAAATTGAAAACTATAAAATCATGGAAGAAAAAATATGGACAACACTAGGAGCCCTAATACATGGCATAAACACGATACGAACCATAAGTAACAATGCACAAGCACCAGAAGAGAGACTAGATAAATGGGAGCTCCTAAAAATCAAACACTTAAGCTCATCAAAAGGCTTCATCAAAAGAGTCAAAAAACAACCTACAGACTGGGAAAAAAATTTTGGTTACCACAAATCCAATCAGCGTTTAATCTCTAAAATCTACAAGATACTGCGAAACCTCGACAACAAAAAGACATATAACCCAATTAAAAAATAGGCAAAGGACATGAACAGGCACTTCACCAAAGAAGATATTCAGGCAGCTAACAGACACATGAAGAAATGCTCACGGTCGTTAGCCGTTAGAGAAATGCAGATCAAAACTATAATGAGATATCATCTCACCCCAACAAGGCTAGCATTAATCCAAAAAACACAAAATAACAAATGCTGAAGAGGTTGTGGAGAGACTGGAACACTTATACACCGTTGGTGAGAATGTAAAATGGTATAACCACTTTGGAAATCAATTTGGTGCTTCCTTAAAAAGCCAGAAATAGGAGTACTATTGGATCCAGCTATCCCGCTCCTTGGAATATATCCTAGAGAAAAAAGAGCCATCACACGAATAGATATATGCACACCCATGTTCATCGCAGCACTGTTCACAATAGCAAAAAGATGGAAGCAACCTAGGTGCCCCTCAACAGATGAATGAATAAACAAACTATGGTATATCCACACAATGGAATATTATGCAATGATAAAAAACAATGATGAAGCTGTAAAACATCATATAACATGGTGGAAGCTGGAACTTATTATGCTGAGTGAATTTAGTCAGTCACAGAAGGACAAATACTGTATAAGACCACTATTATAAGATCTCAAGGAAAGGTTTAAACATAGAAGAAAACATTCTTTGATGCTTATGGGGGTGGGGATGGAGGGTGAGGGTTATTCACTAACTAGATAGTAGATAAGACTCATCCTAGGTGAAGGGAAGGACAGCACACACTACAGGGGAAGCCAGAACAACTGGACTAAACCAAAGCTAAGAAGTTTCCTCAATACAATCAAATACTTTGAAGGACAGAGTAGCAGGGATGGGGGGTCTGGGTACCATGCTTTCAGGGGACATCTAGGTCAATTGGCATAACAAAGCTTATTAAGAAAATGTTCTGAATCCTACTTTGGTAGGTGGCGCCTGGGGTCTTAAAAGCTTGCAAGTGGCCATCTAAGATGCATCAGTTGGTCCCAACCACTTGGAGTAAAGGATAATGAAGAACACCAAAGACACAAGGAAAGTATTAGCCTGAGAGACAGAATGGGCCACATAAACAAGAGACTTCATCAGCCTGAGACCAGAAGAACTAGATGATGCCCGGCTATGAACAATGATGGCCCTGACGGAATACACCAGAGGGTCCCTGATGGAGCAGTAGAATGATGGGATGCAGAACTCAAATTCTAGTAAGAAGACCAGACCTAATGGTCTGACTGAGACTGAAGGTGCCCCAGAAGGCATGACCTCTGGACTCTCTATCACCCCAGAACTAAAACAATTTCCGAGGCCAACTCTTCAGACAGGGATTGGAGTGGACTGTGGGACATAAAGTGATACTCATGAAGAATGTGCCTCTTAGTCAAGTAGATACAAGAGACCAAAGGGGCAGCTTCTGTAGAGGTGATATGGGAAGGCAGAGAGAGTTAGGAGCTGGTTGAATGTTCATGGGGAATCAGGGGTGGAGGGGAGGAGTGTGCTGTCACAGAATGGGGTGAGCGGTTGGGGTCTCCTAAAAATGTATGTAAAAAAAAAATTTGTATGGGAGACTAACTTGAAATGTAAACTTCATTTAATTACAACAATTAAAAAAGAAAAGAAAGACAATTGCAGACCTATTTTAAAACCACTTCAGAAATTCTTTGGGGGCTTTAATATGAAAGGAAATGGAATCCAAACTTCCGGTGGTAGAACAGGTTTCTGCCAATGATGTTTAGAAATATTCTATGTGTGAGGCAGTTGATCTGTGTGGATCATCAGGAGAAACAGATGGCAACATTTTTTCTTCAAAAGGTGATCATATCAACAACTTGAGGACATAGATTGGAAGAGAAAACTGGAGGGGATCTGGAGGAACTGAAGATACCAACTTCTGAACACGTACATACTCATCTTCCTAGGGAAGTTAGAGTATGTTATTTAGAAGAGGCAAGGTAGAAAATTATCTTCTAAGCTTTAGGGAAACTTCCAGTAAAACCCTATGTTCCAAGAATATCAGGCCTGTGGAATATACACTATTGGAGGCAGGCAAAAAAATCACCACTGTATAGCAATCTTCACATTCTGTCCTGCAAATGCAAACAAGGTGCTTGCTCTAAATTCTTGTTGACTTACAGAGAGTTACAGAGCATCTATCTTCATGTTCTCTTTATTTCTGCCATAGACAGAAGCCCGCAGGGATTCAGTTATTATTATAATTTAGCATTTGTTCATCTTTTCCCTGCGAATTCCATGTCTTTTATAAACAGAGGCCAAGTTCAAAGTCACAGTAAAGATTAGGGAGGTGATGTAGAGTGAAGGCACTTACATTCTGCTACTCCACTTCGTGGCTACTTTAACTGGTGTCTATGAGCCTGGTTTTCTTCTTGTGTGTAGGGCTGTTAGATGTCAACTTCTATTAGAATTTACTCCCATAAACAATGTTGTGTGGTTTTTAGATTAAAAAGGGTATACAAAGTAGGAAATGTCTTTAAACTCTTGTATCTTTCTTCCAGGTCCTCTCACAATATTACCATTGAGGGATTAGGTGGGTGAATTTCTCTCTCTGTTTTTTAGAGTTCTAAATTTTATAAATGTCCAAATCGTCATTAAAATCAAAAAAACCAAACCCATTGTTGTCAAGTCAATTCTGACTCATAGCGACCCTATAAGACAGAGTAGAACTGCTCCATAGGGTTTCCAAGGAGCAGCTGGTGGATTTGAACTGCTGAACTTCTGGCTAGCAGTTGAACGCTTAACCACTGTGCCCCCAGAGCTCCATCATTAGATCTATATTAATCTCAGAAAAACATGGCTTCCTGGAATGACCCACTTTTACGGAAGTTTTCATTTTTCTGAGTTGAGTATCTGGTCTATTACATCTTGAGAGTAGGAATGTGTCTTCGTATCCCTATAGCCCAGTGCCTACCTCAGTGCTTGGCAACTACTACCTGCTCAGCAAGTGCACGTTGAATGAAGAAATGAATTAATTCACCCTTAACTTGCATTTGTCAGAGGTCTCTGACCTTCTTGAGTTCCTCCTTTCCTATTGATACTCCTCTGCATCTCCAGACACACAAGCAGCCTCCTGTTATTGTTAGGTTCCATCGAGTTGGTTCTGACTTATCACAACCCTGTGTACAATGGAACAAAACACTGCCCAGTCCTGTGCAATCCTCACAATTGTTGCTATGCTTGAGCCCATTGTTGCAGCCACTGTGTCAGTCCATCTTGTTGAAGGTCTTCCTCTTTTGCACTGACCCTCTACCTTACCAAGCATGATGTCCTTCTCCAGGGACTGGTCCCTCCTGATGACATGTCCCAAGTATATTAGAAGAAGTCTTGCCATCTTGCTTCTAATGAGCATTTTGGCTGTACTTCTTCCAAGACAGACTTGTTCATTCTCTGGCAGTTTATGGTATATTCAGTATTCTTCACCAACACCATAATTCAAAGGCATCAATTCTTCTTTGGTCCTCCTTTCATTGTCCAGCTTTAGCATGCATATGCGACAATTGAGAACACCATGGCTTGGGTCAGGCAAACCTTTGTCCTTAAAGTGCAGTTGTTTCTTCTCATTTTGAGTCATTCCATGTCAGCAAATGAAGATCCTGAAAGCTTGACTCCATCCACGTCATTAAGAGTGACTCTACTTTGAGGAGGCAGCTCTTTCTCAGTCACATTTTGAGTGCCTTCCAACCTGAGGGGCTCATCTTCTGGCACTGTATCAGACAATGTTCTGATGCTATTCATAAGGTTTTCACTGGCCAATTTTTTTCAGAAGTAGAATGCCAAGTCCTTCTTCCTAGTTTGTTTTATTCTGGAAGCTCCACTGAAACTTGTCCACCAAAGGTGACTTTGCTAGTATTTGAAATACCAGTAGCAAAGCTGCCAGTATCACAGCAACAACACTCAAGCCATGACAGTACAACAAGCTGACAAGAGACAATGTTTGAGGCACAAGATGTTTATTAGGGATAGACCCTTGTGGAAAGGGGGAGGGAGGAAGCCGATGGGGTGGAGGGAGAAGTTGAACTGTAACACAAGGCCCTTAAAATCTCAACCAACCTGGCAGGAAGCTCAGGAGTAAGTGAACCCAGTTAGAGTTGTCCTGGGTCAGGTCAAAATTGCTGGGTCTTTCTACCTCTGCCTAGTGCAATCATCGGAAGTGAGCTTCCCTGAGAAGTGCGTGACTACATAAGGTGGTTCTCTGCAACTGAGGAAGACCCCAAGAAGCTGATGGCTAGAGGTGGTCTACTGTCCATTTCTACCTGCAGCTGGGAGTCGGGTCCCTAAGAGAGCTCTAGATGATGCTTCTCCACATCTACCACACCAACCAAAACATTTCTATTCCTGTGTTTCGTTCCTCTAGAGCTCTTCACTTCTTTCTGATAACATGATAATAGATTTGTATTTACCCACACGTGGTCCTAACTCACAGCCCTAAGGAAGGCCAGTGGGGAAGATGTTTTTCTACAGGGAAGTTTCTACATGCTTCTAAGTCAAACTAAACACTCATAAACCAAATATGCACCGACATGTGTGAGTGTATTTGTGGGGTAACAGGTATAATGGGATAGATTGTCTGAAATCTGGATTGGCCTGAAGCCTCTGGCTCAAAGTTCACCCTGGCAGCCTGGTAATATCCTCAGTAATGGTCTGCCTTGAGGTTACAGAATTATCTACAGAAAAGAGTTGTAGGGTAGATATCAGAGAATTTGATTCTCTTTTTGTCTTATTAGTACTCTTTTTTTTTTTTTTTTTACTCAGCCCAGCTCCCACTGTGTAGGCCAACTTATATGGGAAAGGTTCAGTTGTGCTAGTGTGCTAGTATGCTGCCATCAGTCCACGTACAAAACCAGACTATTCATTGTTGCCCAAACGCACACATTTACAGCTGTCTGCTCTTGCCCATACCATTCCCTCTGCATCCAAGACCTTCCTTCTCTTTGCTTCTCTTCATTTGAGTCCAAATTTATGTGTTACTCTCACTAAGAAGGCTTCCCTCTCTGTCCACATGTATCTTATAGCCCTTACTAGAGTGTAGTATCATCTATGCCTTCCCCATTAGACTGTGAAACCAGTAATTACTATAGTTCATGGCACATACTCTGTGGAAAAAATGATGGTTTTTTTTCAATATTTTTATTTTTTCCCATACAAAAATTTATACATACATTGTTATGTGATCCAATTTCTCTCCCCACACTGTGACAGCACAATCCTCCCTTCTACCCCTGATTCCCCATCTCCACTCAACCAGTACCTAACCCTCTCCACCTTCCCATCTCACCTCTGGACAGAAGCCACCCGTTTACTGTCCTGTATCTACTTGAGCTAAGAGGCATACTCCTCATGAGCATCACCCTATGCCCCGCAGTCCAGTCCAATCCCTGTCTGAAGAGTTGGCGTCGGAAATTGTTCTAGCTCTGGGCTGATAGAGAATTCAGGGGCCATGCTCTCCGGGGTACCTCCAGTCTCAGTCAGACCATTGAGTCTGGTCTTCTTACTAGAATTTGAGTTCTGAGCCCCACCTTTCTCCTGCTTCATCCAGGATTCTCTGTTGTGTTCCCTGTCAGGGCGGTCATTGGTGGTAGCAGGGTACCATCTAGTTCTTCTGGTCTCAGGCTGATGAAGTCTCTGGTTTATGTGGCCCATTCTCTCTTTTGGGCTAATACTTTCCTTGTGTCTGGTGTTCTTCATTCTACTCTGCTCCAGGTGGGTTGGGACCAACCAAATGACGCATCTTAGATGGCTGCTTGCTAGCTTTTAAGACCCAAGACTTCACTCACCAAAGTAGGATTCAGAACATTTTCTTAATAAGCTTTGTTATGCCAATTGACCTAGATGTCACATGAAAGCATGGTCCCCAGAACGCCCCCACCCCCACCCCCACCGCTACCCTGTCCCTCAAAGTGTTTGACTGTATTCAGGAAACTTCTTAGCTTTGGTTTAGTCCAGTTGTGCTGACTTTCCCTGTAGTGTGTGCTGTGCTTCCCTTCACCTAAGATAATTCTTGTCTACTATCTAGTTAGTAAATAACCCTCAGCCTCTCCACAATCTCTCCAGAATTTATTGTTTTGTGTTTTTTGGATTAATGCTAGCCTTGTTAGGGTGAGATGATATCTCATTGTAGTTTTGATCTGCATTTCTCTAATGCGTAATGATCGTGAGCATTTCTTCATGTGTCTGTTAGCCGCCCGAATATCTTCTTTGGCAAAATGCCTGTTCATATCCTTTGCCCGTTTTTTAATTGGGTTATTTGTCTTTTTGTTGTTGAGGTTTTGCAGTATCTTGTAGATTTTAGAGATTAGATGCCAATTGGATTTGTCATAGCCAAACTTTTTTTCCCAATCTGTAGGTTGCCTTTTTACTCTTTTGATGAAGTCTTTTGATGAGCATAAGTGTTTGATTTTAGGGGCTCCCATTTATCTGACCTCTCTTCTGGTGCTTGTGCATTGTTACTTATGATTTGTATTGTGTTTATGCCATGTATTAGGCTTCTAGCGTTGTCCCTATTTTTTCTTCCATGATCTTCGTTTTTGATTTTATATTTAATTCTCTGATCCAATTTGAGTTAGTTTCTGTGCATGATGTGAGGTATGAGTCTCATTTCAGTTTTTTGCAGATGGATATCCAGTTATGCCAGCACCATTTGTTAAAGAGAGTGTCTTTTCCCCACTTAACGGACTTTGGGCCTTTGTCAAATATCAGCTGCTCATAGGTGTGTGAATTTTTGTCTGGATTCTCAATTCTGTTCCATTGGTCTATGTATCTGTTGTTGTACCAGGACCAGGCTGTTTTGACTACTGTTGTACTATAATAGTTTCTAAAATCAGGTAGTGTGAGGCATCCCACTTTGTTCTTCTTCTTGAGTAATGCTTTACTTATTCGGGGCCTCTTTGCTTTCCATACGAAGTAGGTGATTCATTTCTCCATCTCATAAAAAACTGCCAGTAGAATTTGGATCGGGATTGCATTGTATCTGCAGATTGCTTTGGGTAGAATTGACATTTTCACAATGTTGAGTCTACCTATCCACGAGCAAGGTATGTTTTTCCACTTATGCAGGTTTCTTTTGGTTTCTTGCAGTAGTGTCTTATAGTGTTCATTGTATAGATCGTTTACGTATCTGGTTAGATTTATTCCTAAGTATTTTAACTTCTTGGGGGCTACTGTAAATGGTATTGATTCGGTGATTTCCTCTTTGAGGTTGTCTTTGTTGGTGTAAAGGAATCCAACTGATTTTCATATGTTTATCTTGTATCCTGAAACTTTGCTGAAATCTTCTATTAGTTCCAGCAGTTTTTGTGTGGATTCTTTGGGGATTTCTGTGTATAAGATGATACCACTGCAAATACAGATACTTCTACTTCTTCCCTACCAATTTGGATGCCCTTTATTTCTTTTTCTAGTCTAACTGCTCTAGCTGGAATGGCCAGCACAATGTTGAATAAGAGTGGTGATAAAAGGCATCCTTGTCTTGTACCTGTTCTCATGGGGAATGCTTTCAAAGTCTCTCCAATTAGGATGATGTGGCTGTTGGCTTTGTACAAATGCCCTTAATTATGTTGAGGAACTTCCCTTCTATTCCTATTTTGTTGAGAGTTTTTATCATGAATGGGTATTCGGCTTTGTCAAATACCTTTTCTGCATCAATTGATAAGATCATGTGGCTCTTGTCTTTTGTTTTATTTATGTGATGGATTGCATTGATTGTTTTTCTAATGATGAACCATCCCCGCATACCTGGTATAAATCCCACTTGATCATGGTGAATTATTTTTTTGATATGTTGCTGAATTCTATTGGCTAGAATTTTGTTGAGGATTTTTGTGTCAGTGTTCATGAGGGAATTTGGTCTGTCATTTTCTTTTTTTGTGGTGTCTTTACCTGGTTTTGGTATCAGGGTTATGCTGGTTTCATACAATGAGTTTGGGAGTACTCCATCATTTTCTGTGCTCTGAAATACCTTTAGTAGTAGTAGTGTTAACTCTTCTCTGAAAGTTTGGTAGAATTCTCCAGTGAAGCCATCCGGGCCAGGCTTTTTTTTGTTGGCAGTTTTTTTTATTACCTTTTCAATCTCTTCTTTTGTTATGGGTTTATTTAGTTGTTCTACCTCTGTTTGTGTTAGTTTACATAGGCATTGAGTTTCCAGAAATTTGTCTATTTCCTCTAGGCTTTCAAATGTGTTAGAGTACAATTTTTCATAGTATTCTGTTAGGGTTTGTTTAATTTCAGTTGGGTCTGTTGTGATATCACCCATCTCATTTCTTATAAGTGTTATTTGCTTCCTCTCTTGATTTTCTTTTGTCAGTTTGGCCAGTGGTTTATCAATTTTGTTGATCTTTCCAAATAACAAGTTTTGGTCTTGTGAACTCTTTCAATTATTTTTCTATTCTCTTTCATTTAGTTCTGCTCTAATTCTTATTTCCTTCCTTCTGGCGCCTGAGGGCTTCTTTTGCTGCTCTCTTTCTACTTGTTCCTGTTGTAGGGTTAATGTTTTGATTATGACCCTTTCTTCTTTTTGGATGTGTGCATTTATTGCTATAAACTGACCTCTGAGCACTGCTTTTGCTGTGTCCCAAAGGTTCTGGTAGGATGTGTTTTCATTCTCTTTTGATTCCATGAATTTCTTTATTCCATCCTTAATTTCTTCTATAACCCAGTAGTTTTTGAGCAAGGTGTTGTTTAGTTTCCATGTGTTTGATTTTTTTTTCCTTGCTTTTTCTGTTGTTGATTTCTACTTTTAAGGCTTTATGGTCAGAAAAGTTGCTTTGTAATATTTCGATGCTCTGGATTTTGTTAAGGCTTGCTTTATGGCCTAATATGTGGTCTATTCCAGAGAATGTTCCATGTGCATTAGAAAAGAAAGTATACTTGGCTGCTCTTGGGTAGAGTGTTCAGTATATGTCCATGAGATCAAGCTGATTGATTGTAGCATTTAGCTCTTCTGTGTCTTTGTTGAGCTTCTTTCTGGATGGTCTGTCTTTCACCAAGAGTGGTGTGTTGAGTTCTCCTGCTACTACTGTGGAGCAGTCTATCTCTCTTTTCAGTGCTGTTAGAGTTTGTTTTATGTGTTTTGGAGCCCTGTGATTGGGTGCATAAATATTTATTATAGTTATGTCCTCCTGGTGTATTGACCCTTTAATCATTATATAGTGCCCTTCCTTATTCTTTGTGGTGGATTTTACTTTAAAGTCTGTTATGTCAGAGATTAATACTGCCACTCCTGCTCTTTTTTGAGTGTTGCTTGCTTGATATATTTTTTCCCATCCTTTGAGTTTTAGTTTGTTTGTGTCTTTCAGTCCAATGTGTGTCTCTTATAAGCAGCATATAGACGGATCGTGTTTTTTTTTTTTTATCCACTCTGCCACTCTCTGTTTATTGGTGTATTTAGTCCATTTACATTCAGTATAATTATTGATAGATATGAGTTTAGGACTGTCATTTTGATGTCTTTTTTTGTGTGTTGTTCACAGTTTCTTTGTTCCACTTAATTTTCTGGGCTGAGTCATTTTTCTCTATATTTTTTTTTCTTTTCATCTTTTTCTTTGTTGTTGATTTTGTGTTTGCTGAGTCTTTATATTTTTCTAGTTTTTTGTTTTGACTTGTAGGATTGTTAGTTTCCTTTGTGGTTACCTTAATATTTACCCCTATTTTTCTAAGTTTATACCAGTCTTTTATTTCTTTATATTGCCTTGATTTCCTTTCCATATGAAAAATCTATGTCTAGCTTTTTTAGTCCCTCTATTTTGTTTTAATGTTATCATCTTTTACATATTGATATCTGTTTCCCTATTTCAGTGTTTTAGTTTGGTTTATTTTTGTGACTTCCCTGTCTGGGTTGATATGTGGTTGCTCTGTCCTGCATTCTAGTCTTGGGTTGTTATGTGATGTTACTGATTTTCTAACTGGAGGACTCCCTTTACTATCTCTTGTAATTTTGGTTTGCTTTTTGAAAATTCCCTAAGCTTCTGTTTATCTGGAAATGCCCCAATTTTGCCATCATATTTGAGAGACTCTTTTGCTGGTTATATAATTCTTAGCTGGTAGGTTTTCTTCCTTCAAGGCTTTATATATGTCATCCCATTGCCTTCTTGCTTGCATGGTTTCTGCTGAGTAGTCCAAACTTATACATATTGACTCTCCTTTGTAGATGACTTTTCCTTTATCCCTAGCTTCTCTTAAAATTCTCTCTTTATCTTTGGTTTTGGCAAGTTTGATTATAATATTTCTTGGTGACTTTCTTTTGGGATCTACCTTATGTGGGGTTCGACGAGCATCTTGGATAGATATCTTGTGATTTTTCATGATACCAGGAAAGTTTTCTGCCAACAAATCTTCAACAATTCTCTCTGTATTTTCTGTTATCCCCCCTGCCCCAAAACCCGTTCTGGTACTCCAGTAACTCATAGGTTATACCTCTTCATAGAGTCCCACATAATTCTTAGGATTTCTTCTTTTTTTTTTTAATCCTTTTCTCTGATTTTTCCTCAAATAATTTGGTGTCAAGTGCTTTATCTTCACCCTCACTAATTCTGACTTCCATTGCCTCAATTCTGCTCCTATGACTTTCTGTTGAGTTGTCTAATTCTGACATTTTATTGTTAATCTTATGGATTTCTGATGCTGTCTCTCTATGTATTCTCACAGCCTGTTAAATTTGTCATTATGCTCGTCTCTAATCTTTTTAATTTTCTCTATTGAATGTTCTGCATTTTGCTTAATTTCCTTCCTAATTTCTTGAAGAGTTCTGTATATTAATCTTTTGTAGTCTGCCACTGGTAATTCCAAGAAATTTTCCTCCGCTGGAAAACTTCTAGATTATTTTAGGAGCTTGCTGAAGCCATCATGGATTGCCTGTTTATGTGACTTGATATTGATTGTTGTCTCCAAGCCACCAATAAGTTATTGTATATGTTTATTTAATGTTTGCCTACTGTGTCCTAGCTTCTTGTTTTGTTTTGATATACCCAAATAGGCTGCTTGCATGAGCTAGTTTGATTAATGGCACCTTTGAAGCTCTAATGTCCTGTCACCAGGTGGTTAGATCTGGTACTAGATATGTGAGCTCAGGAGTCCACCCACTCCTCCTGTGTGGATTCAGCTCAGGTGCCCTGGTAGATAGCCACCAAATGTGTGGTGTAGGCTTTCACTTATAGTCCTGGACAGGCATGGGTGATTGGTGTAGGCACAGGTATGTGGCTGCAGCAGGGGGACACACTCTAAGCAAGGCAAGGGGCTGACAGCTGCCCCCAAATGTCCAGGAGAAAGGCATTTACCTGTTCCCTAGACCACGTAGGTAGGTGGGTTTTTTAGCCAGACTATGAGCATCTAATGCTGTTGGCTCTAATGACTGGGGGGCACCTCTTATTCATGGGCCCCTATCACAGGTGGCTAGTTGGCATGGGTGAAGCCACCAGTCCCCTGGCCCCTGATGTTGGTAGGTGAAGACCCTGCTTAATGGGCAGAGCAGTGTCAAATGCCAAGAACCTGCCATTTCATAGCTGAAACAGTTGATGTTAGAGTTCTGGTATATACCCTGTTGTGCTGGGATAATGAGGGCTTATGCTGTTGACATGGCCCTACACAAGTCTATGCAGGGGAAAGGCACTCAAAGTCCATCAATCTCTTATGCCTGTGCCTAGACAAAGGAGCTGTGCCTACCCTGGGTTCCTGGCTTAGGGGAACCAGCCGTTTATTTTTCCCCCATTGGTTAATTTGTTCACTCTCTAATGCAGGGAGAATGAATCTGGGCTTGTGATGGATCCTACTTCCAGCCCAGGGGACTTGGTAATTGCTGAAGCCATTCTGGGTCCCAGTGCAGAGCAGGGAGCAGGGGGGTCAATGGGAGAGAGGTTTTTTTCCCTAAGGGGGGTGTTTTTGATCCACATGGTAAGCCATACGCAATTACTTATCTTTTACTGCTGAAGGCTGCTTCTCACTGGTTCTGGGTGGCCATGTAGACTCTCAGCAGCTGGGTTTCTCCTAGTGTGGAAAACGCACCTCCTGAGGACCACCGCTTGCCTGGCTCACCACTCACCCCGGAGTTGCTCAGGCCTGAAGTGCCCAGGCTGTCCCAGGGGCAGGTCTGGCAACTTCTCGTTGCTTCTGAACTGTTTCTCATCTCTCCTTCCCCCTGACACTCAATCCGGTTCCTCAACTCTGCCTTTGATGTTCAGGGGTCCAAGATTGCCATATGTTATCAGATCACTTTTTTTTTTCAGGTCTTTGTTGTAGAAGGGTCCACTGGAAGCGTCTGAGTACTCTGCCATCTTGGCCCTGCCTCCCAAAATGATCCGTTTTTTATGTCCTCTATCCTCAGTGATTGTTTCATATGTTTACACTTTTGGTCCCTGCCTCTTTTTGCACTTACTGTGGAGTGTTTTGCAATGTTATTTACTTTTCAGTAGCTTTGTCCTCTTCCTCCATCTATACCATATGTCCCACATTACCTGTCACATTTGTAGGTGCTCAATAAATGCTTGGAAAATGAATGAGTTTATTTTCCATCACCTTCCAAAATGCCCATCTACTGTAGGTCTGAGTTAAAGGTTGGAGATGATCATGTTTCTGAACTAAGTACAAACACATCACAGAAGCTCTTGTTTCTGCCATTTTGAGGCAGTCACATGAGTGCTGGTGATCAGACGGGAATGGGCTGGCAGACACTTCCAGGCCAGTCCTTTCTACAGGACTCCAGGGATCATATTGGCTGCTTTTCAGCATAAACAGCTGCAGCATGAATGACCAGGTAGTTTGCCAAGCCTGATTCATTTCCTGTCTCTGGTCCTGTTTTTCTAACTCACTAATATCAGGACACTATACATTTTAAGAAGAATTGATGCCTTTGAATTATGGTGTTGGTGAAGAATATTGAATATACCATGGACTGCCAGAAGAATGAACAAATCTGTCTTGGAAGAAGTATAGCCAGAATGCTCTGTTGAAGAGAGGATTGCGAGACTTCATCTCACGTATTTGGACATGTTATCAGGAGTGATCAGTCCCTGGAGAAGGACAACATGTTTGGCAAAGTAGAGGGTCAGTAAAAATGAGAAAGACCCTCAACAAGATGGATTGACACAGTGGCTGCAACAATGGGCTCAAACATAACAATGATGGTGAGGATGATGCAGGACCGGGAAGTGTTTCGTTCTGTTGTACCTTGGGTTGCTATGAGTCAGAACTGACTCGACGGCACCTAACAACAACAATATTTTTTAAAAGTATCCCTGGTGGCGCAATGATTAAGCACCCGCTGCTAAACAAAAGGTTGACAGTTTGAGCCTAACAGCTCTTCCATGGGAGAATGATATGGCAGTCTGCTCTCTTAAAGATTACAGCCTAGGAAACCCTAAAGGGCAGTTCTACTCTGTCCCATAGGGTCACTATGAGTTGGAATCGACTCGATAGCACACAACATCAACATATATTTTAAAACCACTCATTTTCCAGGAAAAGATCTGCTGTCACAATCAGCTCTCAGCTAAGGAGCGAATGCCATGATATGAAAGTCTAGTGACTCTCGGCAAACAAACTTGGATTAAGCCATGATTGCTTAAATATTGTCACTGTGAAATCCAAGGGCAGTATTTATATATTTTTCCTTAATGATGACCTGATAGATTTGGATTCCTTATGCTGCAATTGACTGAAACCATTCTTTGTTGATAATCTCTTATCTTCTAATCAGTCTAGTTTGTTGGAGCTTGTTATTCCTTATTACTCTGGAAATTATCATACTAAACAATAAACTATCTTTCAGGGAAATGCTGTAAAGGAGGCAGCTTCAGGAGAGGGCCTCTTAGTTGTTCTAATTCTGATATCTAATCAGTTCTGTTCTAAGTAGTTACTGAGGGTGTTCTATCCTTCAAATGACCTCGTTTGGGACAGGGACTTTCCCCTTTGCCTTCTTCCCTTATGATTTTTTTAAGTGAATGTAAATATATTAAGAATTTAGAGTGCTGACCTTCCCTTAAACTGTTATTGCCAGTTGTGGACATTCCGTATTCACCACAATAGTTTCTAAATATCTCCAAGTACCATATGGAAGAGCAGACACAATTGAGAGAGATATCAGGAGTCACTGAGTACTATTCTGCATTACAGCAGAGAGGCATTTTTGAGTAGCTAATAGGAGGAACTTGCTTTAGATTCAGCTATTCCTGAGTTTTTATCCTCCCAAGCCATGTGACTTGGGTAAATTACACAATTTTGTTGTTGTGGTTAGGGGCCATCAAGTTGGCTCCAACTCATAGCAACCCTACACACAACAGAAAGAAGCACTGCCCAGTCCTGCACCATCTTCACAATAGTGTTATATTTGAGCCCATTGTTTTAGTTACTGTGTCAATCCACCTTGTTGAGGGTCTTCCTCTTTTTCACTGACCCTAAAACTTAGTCAGCATGATGTCCTTCTCCATGGACTGGTCCTTCCTGATAACATGTCCGAAGTACATGAGACAAAGTCTTGACATCACTTCCAAGGAGCACTCTGGCTTGTTCATTCTTCCGGCAGTCCATGGTATATTCAATATTCTTCACCAACACCATAATTCAAAGACATCAGCTCTCTTCTTCAATCTTCCTTATTCATTGTCCAGCTTTCACATGCACATATGGAGATTGAAAATACCATGGGTTGAATCAGACATACCTTATTCCTCAAAGTGACACCTTGGCTTTTTGACACTTTAAAGAGGTCTTTTGCAGCAGATTTGCTCAATGCAATGCCTCGTTTGATTTCTCAACTACTGTTTCCATGGGTGTTGATTGTGGATCCAAGTAAAATGAAATCCTTGACAACTTCAATATTTTCTCCATTTATCATGATGTTGCTTGTTGGTCCAGTTGTGAGGATTTTTGTTTTCTTTATATTGAGATGTAATCCATAACTGAAGGCTGTAGTCTTTGATCTTCATCAGTAAGTGCTTCAAGTCCTCTTCACTTTCAGCAAGCAAGGTTGTGTCATCTGCATATCGCAGGTTGTTAATGAGTCTTCCTGCAATCCTGATGCCCTATTCTTCTCCATACAGTCCAGCTTCTTAGATTATTTGCTCAGCACACAGATTGAATTAGTATGGCGAGAGGATACAATCCTTATGCACAACTTTCCTGATTTTAAATCACGCAGTATCCCCTTGTTCTGTACGAAAGACTGCCTCTTGGTCTATGTACAAGTTCCAGATGAGCACTATTAAGTGTTCTGGAATTTCTGTTCTTTGCAATGTTATCCATAATTTGTTATGATCCACACAGTTGAACTCCTTTGCATAGTCAATAAAACACAGGTAGACATTTTTCTGGTATTCTCTGCTTTCAACCAAGATCCATCTGACATCAGCAATGATATGCCAGATTCCACATCTTCTTCTGAATCCAGCTTCAATTTCTAGCAGTTCCTGTCGATTTACTGCTGCCACCGTTTTTGAATGATCTTCAGCAAAATTTTACTTGCATGTGATATTAATGATATTGTTTGATAATTTCCACATTCTGTTGAATTATCTTTCTTTGGAATGGGCACAAATATGGATCTCTTCCAGTCTTTTGCCCTGGTAGCTGTCTTTCAAATTTCTTGGAATAGGCGAGTAAGCACCTCAAGTCCTGCATCCGTTTGTTGAAACATCTCAATTGGTATTCTGTCAATTCCTGGAGCCTTGTTTTTCACCATTGCCTTCAGTTCAGCTTAGATGTCTTCCTTCAATGTCGTTAGTTCTTGATAATATGCTACCTCCTGAAATGGTTGAATGTCGACCAATTCTTTTTGGTACAGTGATTCTGTGTATTCATTCCATCTTCTCTTTATGCTTCCTACATCTTTCAATATTTTGCGCATAGACTCCTTCAATATCGCAAGTCTAGGTTTGAAATTTTTCTTCAGTTCTTTCAGCTTGAGAAATGCCGAGCCATGTTCTTCCCTTTTGGTTTTCTAACTCCAAGTTTTCGCCTATTTCATTATAATACTTTACTGTGTCTTCTCACACTGCCATTTGAAATCTTCTGTTCAACTCTTTTACTTCATCATTTCTTCTATCCTCCTTAGCTACTCTATGTTCAAGAGCAAGTTTCAGAGTCTCTTCCAACATCCATTTTGTTCTTTTCTTTCTTTCCAGTCTTTTTAATGAACTTTTGCTTTCTTCATATATGATGTCCTTGATGTCATTCCACAACTCATCTGGTCTTCTACCACTTGTCTGTCCCACCACTTGTCTGTCAGTTTGTCGTACTGTGGTGGCTTGTGTGTTGCTGTGATGCTGAAAGCTATGCCACCGGTATTTCAAATACCAGCAGGGTCACCCAGGGTGGATGTTTCAGCAGAGCTTCCAGACTAAGATAGATTAGGAAGAAGGACCCAGCAGTCTACTTCTGAAGAAATTGGCCAGTGAAAGTCTTACGAATAGTGGAACATTGAAAACCTTATGAATAACAGCGGACCGTTGTCTGATATGGTGCCAGAAAATGAACCCCTCAGGTTGGAAGGCATTCAGAATACAACTGGGGAAAAGGTGCCTCCTCAAAGTAGAGTCAACCTTAATGGTGTGGTGGAGTAAAGCTTTCAGGACCTTAATTTGCTTATGTGTCAGGATTCAAAATGAGAAGAAATAGCTACAAGCATCCATTAATAATAGGAACGTGGAATGTATGAAGTATGAATCTAGGAAAATTGAAAGTTGTCAGAAATGAAATAGCACACATAAAAATCAGTATCCTAGGCATTAGTGAGCTGAAATGGACTGGTACTGGCCATTTTGAATCAGACAATCATATGGCCTACTATGCTGGGAATGACAAATTGAAGAGGAATGTCATTGCATTCATTGTCAAAAAGAACATTTCAAGATCTATCTTGAAGTACAATGCCATCAGTGATAGGATAATATCCATACACATACAATGAAGACCATTTAATATGACTATTATTCAAATTTATGCACCAACCACTAATGCCAAAGATGAGGAAATTAAAGATTTTTGCCAACTTCTGCAGCCTAAAATTGACCAAACATGCAATCAAGATGCATTGATAATTACTGGTGATTGGAATGTGAAAGTTGGAAGCAAAAAAGAAGGACCAGTAGTTGGAAAATACCACCTTGGTGATAGAAACAATGCTGGAGATTGCATGATAGATTTTGCAAGACCAACAACATCTTCATTGCAGTACCTTTTTTCAACAACATAAATGGCGACTATACATGTACATAGACCTCACCAGATGGCACACAGAGGAATCAAATTGACTACATCTGTGGAAACAGACTATGGAAAAGCTCAGTATCACCAGTCAGAACAAGGCCGGGGCCAAGAGCAAAACAATCAATTGCTCATATGCAAGTTCAAGTTGAAACTGAAGAAAATTAAAACAAGACCAGGAGAGCCAAAGTACGACCTTGAGTATATCCCACCTGAACTTGGAGTAGTTCTCAAGAATAGGTTTGATGTACTGAGCACTAATTGCTGAAGACCAGACTAGTTGTGGGATGATAAACCTCAATGCCCAAGTCTATATCAGAGAGTGCTTACCATCTCTCAGGTCTTTGTTAGACTAAATGAGATAATGTTTGTGAGTTATGTAACACAGAGCCAGGAGCATAATGAGTTCAATCAGTGGCACCCATTATTTCCTCTTAAATCGTGTCTGACTTCTTTGATTCTACTGTGGAAAAGGATTCAGGATCCTCTTGGCACAGGGATGTCAAATATTTCAGCATTTATTTCCGAGTTCACAGGGATCTCTCCTAGAAGTGTACAAATATGGAGTAAGCACATCATTTAGGCAGGCTTGCCTCAGTGGTGCAAATCATTTCAGGGTTTCTCCACATTCCAGAACATTCCCCCTCCCCACTAGGATACATTTGAGTTCCTAGCCATGCTAATTAAATGAAGTGAGCATAGGCTTTGCAGTCAGAGATCTGCATGACCTTGGGTAATTCATTAACATCTCTGAACCTCCAAGTTCTTGGTGTAAAAGAGGCATAAGACTTGCTATGAAGGGTGGTCATGAATGCAAAAGAGAAGACATGAGATAACTATGTGAAGTGTTTCAGTTTAACACCAAACAATATAAAAAGCCAGTTGCTATCACGTCAACTCAGACTCATGATGACCCCATCTGTAGAACTGTGCTCCAGAAGGGTTCATTGACTGATTTTTCAGAAGTATATTGCCAGGCCTTACTTCCAAATTGCCTCTGAGTGAACACAAACTTCCAACCTTTTCTTTAGCAGCTGAGTGCATACATCATTTGCACTACCCAGGGAATCCACCAAACAATCTAGAGAAGTTCGTCAAGGAGACTCTCTTATGTATCATTTATTCCTACTAATAAATGTTCCTTCTTTTCTTCTCCTCCATGTTCATGGTACATGTCACCAGTGAGTGGGACACCTCAAGCAGCAGTTCGTAATTCTCACTTTGGAGAAGACAAGAGAGTGATGCTGATTTGGTTTCAGTCACTGGAAGCCTTTTACCCAGTGAGAAAAATAAAGTCTGCTTTCAGAAAACTGGCACCCTCCCTTACTGAGCTTTAGCAAAAACCTGATTCCCATGGATAGAATGAGTAATTGTTACAGGAAACCAGACAATATGCATTTATATAGTGAGTTGTGTTTCACAGGATTAGGGGGTTGATGAAAAAGTAATCATTATAATAATTTTACAACCTAGACATAAAAGAGAAAGAAAGGAGAAAGGCCAGTTCTCATACTAAATATTTGCCATTTAAGATCTTTTCATATCCGGGCAAGATTTCTTATAAATTTCTTATAAATATTTTCTTATAAATTGCCAGGAGTTAGACTCAGAAATTTGAGAAGTGGAATGGTCCTTAGATGTCATGTGATACAATGTCCCTTTCACAGAGAGGGGGCTAACCCAGGACCAGAGGGGCAAATGAACTTGCCCAAGGTCAAGCCCTGCCAATTGTTTTGAGTACTGCCAGGAAGATCTTCTGACATTCCCTGCCTCTCTCTTGCAAGTGAAGTAAGAGTTGCCAAACCAAATTTTGAAATAAGCTAATTTATAAAAGTGTGTGGTAAGCATCTTCTCTTTTATTATTTAGAAAATGCTAGTCTGAACTTGTTATCAGTAGACACAGACTTAGAGAGAAAGAATATATTTTTTTCACTGTCAGGCATCCAGGAGTAACATAACATCCACATTCTAGAGGAAGGTCAGATAATAAATTGCCTTGAAAAACAGACTGCTCATGAGCTGTTTTCGAAATTCTACCTTCTTGTCAAAGAACCGAAGGCAGGGGAGAGTACAATCCATAACCATGTGCTGTTTGTATAGATGTGTTGGGGTAAATGTACACATGATTGGATTACAGAAATCATCCACTAGAAAGAAGGGTGCACTCTTTCTCAACAAAAGTAGGCAAGCAAGGAGACTAATATTATTGAGTGTCTGCCTTGGCCTTGGCACTCTTTGCAAATGGCACAGCCAGAATTTGAACCCAGATCCAACTGTGTTCAAAGTCCAGGTTATTTCCCAATAAGCCAAATAAGTTTCCCAATTCCAACCTACTTCTGACATTTTGGCAAGCAAGCATCTCTTACAACAAGTGTGATTACAGTCTCTGCAGACAGGAATTGTGTACAGGGTTGGGGGAAAGCAGCTCTCACGTGCTTGACACCACGACTGTGTCTGCCTGAGCTATTCCAGGCATAATTTTTGCTCAAACTAGTCATCATAGTTGATTGGTAAGGACAGATATATTTTGAAAGATCTATTTTAGAGGCATCTTCATCACATCATAATGTAGACAGACTAAACTGGTTGGTTCAACTAACAGTTAAGCTCAGACCTTGTTTTGGAAACTAACTGATTATTAAAGATAAGTGAGAGAAGATGCTTGCTGAACACAGACTATGAACTGTCAAGTGGGAGGTTTAGGGAGAGAGAACACCCTTAACATGACAAACCAAACATCTCAAGACTAAAATTTTGATGACACATTTATAGAGTATAATCAAACCCCATGTTATGAAAGTAATAGTTCTTTTTTTATTAATGTAACAATCTAAGCTTTATACCCAACCATTCTTTAATCTTATAGAATCATTGATTTCTAAGTGTGCTCGTCCATCTTCTCTCTTCTAAGTAAGGGCATGTACCTCCACAAAACAGTCATTAGGCATCCAGAAGTGGAGAGGATTGTATTCTCACTGTTTGAGACCGCTTACTAGTGCTGGTTCCAGACAAGTAGGAGGTTTTTTTGTTTAATTAAAACACTTGAGGCAACCAATGACAAAAGTTTCCTTCACCTGCAGTTTCTTACTCCACTGGCTGAATAAAGTCCTCGTCTTGCATAGAGACCCTGGAACTCCAGCCCATTCCTTTGTCTTCTTCAATATTTGTCCTTCATATAAGGTCATCAGATCACCAATGCTCACTGGCCATTTAGATGGTGACATTGACCATCTTGAGTGTAGGTGACTTATGTCCCTTGAGCCTCAATGTTCTCATCCATAAAATTGGGTGTAATAAAGCTCATTGCATAAATCAAATCCTGCAAATTAAATAGCACCTATATGATGTCCTTCTCTAGGGATTGGTCCCTTCTGATAACATGTCCAAAGTATGTGAGATGAAGTCTTGCTAACCTCACTTCTAAGTAGCACTCTGTCTGTACTTCTTCCAAGACTGATTTGTTCATTCTTCTGGCAGTCCATGGTATATTCAACACTCTTCGACAACACCTGTGAACAGTTTTCTTCAGAAACCCTGGTGGTGTAGTGATTAAGAACTACAACTGTAAACCAAAAGGTCAGCTGTTTGAATCCACCAGGTGCTCCCTGGAAACCCTATAGGGCAGTTCTACTCTGTCCTATAGGATCGCTATGAGTCAGAATCATCTAGACGGCAACAGATTTGGTTTTGAGATTTTTTTTGCCAACACAATAATTCAAATTCAATTTTTCTTTAGTCTTCCTTATTCATTGTCCAGCTTTCCCATGCATATAT
Organism: Dugong dugon; assembly: GCA_030035585.1. Lineage (NCBI taxonomy): Eukaryota > Metazoa > Chordata > Mammalia > Sirenia > Dugongidae > Dugong > Dugong dugon. The sequence continues at coordinate 54,156,228 of CM057465.1, forward strand.
GGAGATTGGAAATACCGTGGCATGGGTCAGGTATCCTTACTTATCCTCAAAGTGACATCTTTGCTTTTCAACAGATTTGTCCAATGCAATATGTCATTTGATTTCCTGACTGCTGCTTCCATGGCAGCTAACCACAGTAAGGAATTTAACAGTCAAGGGCATCCAAGCTATACATTTTGACAGAGAAATCTAAGCCCAGGTAAGCTGGAAGACTTGCTTTGGGTCTTAAAGAGAATTACTTTGTAGTGGAGCCAGAACCAGAAACCTCTTTGTTCAGCCTCAAGTTTAGTTGCTTTCTACAACACCATAATACTCCAGATAATGTCTATGAAGAAAAAATCACATCAATACTTCTCATATTTTTGGCTGGGGAAACCATCCAGAAGGTAAAGCATATGAATAAATGAAATATATCACAGCTAAATATTTTTTTTAGAAAAGAAATAAGCAAAATATCCTGGCATCCTACTTCTTAATCTATTCTTTTGCTAATTTACTCAATGGCTGGTATCTTGAGTAGGGGACACTCATATCAAATTACATTTTTGTGTGTCAAAACAACTGGTTTTATTTGTTATTTGGTTCCTAAAGCCAACCATTACTTTTAACACCTTTTGGTATGCTAAATGAGGCTAATGAGGGTAGGATTTTTCATGCGTTTATTAGTCATCACCATCATTTCACACATGTATATTTTGGTGCTGTTTTCAAAGTGTCTATAAATAATTATATGTAAGCTTCATAAAGTATATTTTGCCTTAGTTGTCCTTTTAGGAAATGTATATTTAATGGCTAAAGACATGGTGTCAGACCATATAGTTTGAAATCTTTTCTGTTATTTGCCAGCTGGGTGACTTTGAGTAAGTTACTTAAGCCTTCTGTGTGTCAGTTTCCTCATCTGCAATATGGGCAATAGGATTAACTAACTCATGAGCCTATTTTCAGAATTAATTGAGTAATCTATGGAAAGCACTTGGAAAGTAGCCTGGCATAGCCTAGCACTCCTCTATATTGTTAGCTAGAATACTTATCCATTCATAAAATATATATTGATTTCCTGTAATAACTAACACTTAATGAATGCTAATTATGTACTTAGAATCCCTGGGTGGTGCAAACAGTTAATGTGCTCAGCTGCTAACCAAAATGTTAGAGGTTTGAGTCCACCCAGAGGCTCCTTGGAAGAAAGGTCTGGCAATCTACTTCTGAAAAATCCACCACTGAAAACCCTACGGAGCACAATTCTACTCTGACACACATGGGCTCACCGTGAATTGGAATGGCCCGACAGCAACTGGTTTCCATTCTAAGCACTTTACAAGTAGTAATTCATTTAATTTTTATAACAACTTATTAAGTAAGTATTATTATTATCATTTCTTTGATACACATGAGGAAATTGGGATACAGACAGGTAAAGTCATTTGTCCAAAGTCTTGCAGCTGGTAGGTTGTAGGGTCAGACCTAATCTCAGAAAGTCTGGTTATAGGCTCTGCTCTGCTGTCTACTGGGACAGCCATGTCCTAGGTACCAGGAATGGAGCAATGAGAACCACACTGCTCCTGTCCTCAGGGAGCTCACTGAAAACCCGTGCAGTGTGATGAGCCCTAAAAGAGAGGTAAGCCTCTGCAAAATGATGGCCTAGAAGACAGAGTTCTGAACTTTCCCGGGGCTTGGGAAAGTGTTGGTTATTCCCAACCTCCTATTGTTCAGATCTACTTCTTGCCCTCTCTGTGGACCACACATATACCCTGAGCCAAAAACAACAGTGTGACCAAATCTCTGGCTCCTTTCTGAGACTCTTACTACCCTACGCTGAAATACCAGCACCCCGATTCCAGGTCCCTGAGCACAATTATATACAACCAACAACCAACCAACCCATTGTCATCAAGTTGATTCAGACTCATAGCAACCCTATAGGACACAGTAGAACTGCACCATAGGGTTTCCAAGGAGCAGCCCGTGGATTTGAACTGCTGACCTTTTGGTTGGCAGCCATAGCTCTGAACCACTGCACCACTAGGGCTGTAGGTCCTGTTATTTTCATGATAACCTTTTGAATGTTCTAAATTTCCTTTCCTTGGGTTGTCGGGTAAATACATTCCTGGCACTCAGCAAGAACTCCTTGTTCAAAATGCCACACAATCACAAAGCTGATGATTCAACACATATTTTTGTGTGCATCCAACCTGTAAGCTGCAGAGCTGGAAACAAATTCAAACTCCTTTTAGGCCATCTTTCCTGAGGGTAGGGGCCTGTGTTTCTTCCACATACAATTTCTCATATGTATATTGTGAGTTCGCTTTTGCAAAACAGGACATTGTTTAACCGAGTCCTTCTGGGAGGAAGCACGACTCAGCAAGCAGAACAATGATTTGAAAGTCCTGGGTTCTATTTTCAGTTGCACTGTTGACTGCCTGTGCATTCAGACCTAGGAAGTTCAGAAGCAGAATAGCCTTGCATTGATGACTGCCTCTGAATGTATAGCTCTGGATGGAAAACAAATCAGGCATCTAGCTCCCAGCCTTGAGGAGCTACGGCCTTTGGAGAATAGATGTGTAATCACACTTTGTTTTCCTTTTTAAAGCAAAAGAACAGAACAAACTCTCTGGGGGGAGAATGGGATGACAATCCAGTGGTTAAAGGATGGTTTGAGCCATTCAGATCAAAGAAGACTCCATGGCACAAGTTGGAGTCTCCTGAGTTGGAAAATGGAAATGGGAAAGGGGCACAGGATTGAGAGATTTCTCCAAAGTTGGACAATAACAAGTGTCCAGAATTCTGACTATAAGGACCAGGCAGGTAACTCAGTTGGGGGAGGTCTATGGGCAAACCAGAAGGCATATGCCCCTCTAAAGTGGTCTGCTGCTACCCAGAACCAGCTGCTTGTCATGGGGAGAAGAAGGCCACTGTTGCCACCATAGCTGAGTTTTCAAGAGAAACTGAAATTTTAAGATGTCATTATTGTAGTTAGCTGCCGTCAAGTCAGCTCTCTGACTCATGGGTACCCTATGCACAACGGAACAAAATGCTGCCCAGTTCTGTGTCGTCCCCATGATAGGTTGGGGATCAAATCGCTATGACCCATAAGGTTTTCACTGTATGATTCTTGGAAGTAGATTACCAGACCTTTCTTCCTAATCCATCTTAGTCCAGAGCTCTGCTGAAACCTGTTCAGCATCATAGCATCATGCAAGCCTCCGCTGACGGATGAGTGTTGGCTGTGCAGCAGTTACATTAGCTGGAAATTGAACCTATGTCTCCCCCATGGAAGGTGAAAATTCTGCCACTGAACCACCACTACCCCCTAAGCTGTCACAGAACTCCTGAGTTTTAAATGATGAAACCTAATATAGCTTTTAAAGAGGTGCTGGACAGACAAAAGCGAACACATCACAGCCTAGACAACGCGCTTTCCATGTCTCGTTCTTGTAGATAGAATGGAGTTTTATGAGGATTTTAGCTATGTGTTCCACTATGAGCGGAGAGAAGCTACATTCCAAGCAAAACGTGTTAGCAGTGACACTCAACCTTGGCTGCATATTGGAACACCTGGGAGTTTTAAAAACGTAGACACCTGGGTCCAAACGTAAAGATTCTGATTTAATTACAATGGGCTTCAGCCTGAGCACTGGGATTTGTAAATGTTCCCCGGGTGATTTTTAAATGAGCCTTGACTGGGGTATTGTAAAAGAGTTTAAGAATTTAAGAAATTTCTGAGTTTTCATTTGATAAAACACGCAGCTAATCCCTGAAGATGGATCAGAGAACTGGCATTTAATACGAACTCCTTTTTCTTCTTTTTTTAAACTAGGACTCTTAAATCTCTAGCACCATTTCCGGTGGCCGTAATGTCTTAGGCTCGTTAGGAACCAGTGCTAAGAGTGGGAGATGGCTGGGCAAACAAGGGTATTGTAAAGGTCAAACACAACAAAAGCCAAAGGATAAGTGCAAGCTTAAGCACAGACAAGTATTTATGGGGGAAATTAAACTGTTGTCTGATAGCTGTGAACTGGGCAGGAGAGAAAAGTGAGCATTTTACAAGTGAAATTCAACCTCTACTTACATTCTAATGGCTGTGAAACTTGCCCTCCAAAGCTAATAAGTGATGCATAAAGCTAATACTTTTCAAAATCTTTTCTTCCTTATTTTCTAGGTCTTGTGCATTATAAATAACATGATTAAGTCTGGGTGGTTACACCCATGACTAGTTCTTTTAATTTCAGCTTTGGGTCCTCTTACTACTTGCTATATTCCTTATAAAAATTGTTAGTGTGGATTTAGTATACTAAATCACACGCAATGGGATGTGAAAGGGGCATTTCTTTTTATCTAGGTGTTCCAGAAGCAGCCCAGTACAGTAGGCGTCAAGTAGCCTCCCATTCCAAAAGCAAAGCAATAGCCCACCAATATAGGACCGTCTAAGAGATTAGGGGCTCTGTGCATGTTAGCATATGGGCAACCTCCAACCTATCAAGAGTGATTTTAAAGAATCTGGTAGTGAGGGTTTCTCTGGAGGGTGTTATCTGTTTACTAAGTGTCCTCATCCTGACCTCCCTTGCCATCTCCCTTAACACAAATCAAATGCGAAGCACTTCAGTGGAACCACTTGGAGAGCTTGATATGTATCTTAGGACCTTAAAAGACATAGGGACTGATGTCTGACTCATACCTGAGAGCATAGGGGACTGTTGCTGAAGCTGCCCTTTTCTGATGTCTAGGACAGAGTTATTGGGAATAAGCAGCACTTGCAGAGTTTGGTAGGGACAATAAGAGCCCTGCTCAAGAAAGCCAGATTGGATCATCTTGGGAGAGATTGCCTAGAAAAGTGAGATGACCCCATTAGGGGAATGTAACACTAGAAGCCAAGAAAATGAAGACGTTGTAAGTAGCTGGCCTGAGAAGGCATAACTGGTGTAAGGGGAACAGTTAGTAAGAAATGCCCTGTAACCTAGGGAAGGGGGGAAATATCTTCAAAAAATTCACCAGTATACCCCATGAAAGAAAGGCCAGTGGGATGTTCACTAAACTCAGAGGATCTCAAAGCCAGATTATAATAGTTTCAGACAAGTAAGAAATTTTTATTCCATCTCTCCTCCTTCCCCTTGCTCTACCTCTAGAGAGGTCAGGAATCACAGCTAGGAAATAGAGAAGAGATAGAAAGAAGAGCAACTGAGGAGAACATCTTGGCTCCGTCTCCTAACCCTAGATATCCAATCTAGTTACACCAGAACTGTAAGAGAAAACAGATTCAGATTTTATATGAATTATACTTTATTTTGGCCTAGACATTTTAGTATCTCGAATTTTTTTATTATTACCTCTTGTGATCAGAAAAGCTAACCAAAAACTGCACAGATTTTCATTGGTTACTGGAGCCTGCGGGGTGGGAATGAGTAGTCAAATATGAGATTTAGAGGGGAAGAGGCAAAATAAAAATTGTTTTCCACTTGCAACCTACCGAGCTCAGCTTATACAATAAACCAGTTTAACTTGAATAAATAAAACGTTTTTGTGCCGTGGATTCAACACAAGAGTGCAATGTGACGTCACAGTTGTCTTTCCAAATTCTCATCTTTAGGAACAACTTTCCTACTTCAAGACATATGACTTTACAGCAGCATTTCTATAGGATGTTAATAAGTATTCCCTGGGCTGGAGGAAGAGTTCTATGGTCAAAGATATTGAAGAAAAGCTTATTTACTCAAAAATCAAATAGGTTTCATTACTGTAGGTCTTCTCAGAGCCTTTAGTATGTTAATGTATGTTGTTAATCCATAACAGGGGGAGGTCCAAGGTGACATTTTCTAAACTCAATTTGTCCACAGAATGTTTTTTTATTCCCAAACCTTCAGGCTTTCATTCAATATTAGCTGAACATCTACATGTGCAGGCATGGGACTGAGTGTTGGGGACTAATTAGCCTTACAGTCTAGTGGGGAGCTTATCTTAATCCTTTGTTCTCTGCAATTCTCTTTGGTGAGCTATACTCTATGCTGTTTTCCAGATTTCTGCTACCACAAAGATATTCGTTAACACAAATATACAAATCATCTGAGAAAGAAGTTGTTTTATGAGACAATGTCATTTTTTTTTTTTTTTTTTTTAATGTAGTGAAAACATGCATTCGCAACCAAGCATGACAAAAATGATTTGGTCACATTTTCTCTTTTAGCTGAGTATGGAAAACTCGATGAGGTTACAAAGTCATCCACCTCTTTTCTCTTTTCTCCCTATGATCTGACTGCTTACCCTGTGTCAAGGTTTAAATTATGTCCCTCAAAAAATGTGTGTATCAGTTTGGCCAGGCCGTGATTCCTGGTACTGCGCGACTTTCCTGTACGTTGTAAACCTGCCTTTATGATATTAATGAGGGAGGATGGGTGGCAGTTGTGTTAGTAAGGCAGGACCTGATCTACAAGACTGGATTGTGTCCTGAGGCAATCTCTTGAGATATAAAAGACAGAGGTGAGCAGAGAGACAGGGGGACCTTATACCATCAAGAAAGCAGTGCCGGGAGCAGAGAGCATCCTTTGGACCAGGGTCCCTGTGCAGAGAAGCTCCTAGTCTGGGGGAACACTGAAGAGAAGAAGGCCGACAGAGAGGAAAAAGCCTTCCCCTGGAGCTGATGCCCTGAATTTGGACTTCTAGCCTACTTTAACTGTGAGGAAATAAATTTCTCTTCATTAAAACCATCCACTTGTGATATTTCTGTTATAGCAGCAGTAGATGACTAAGATACCCTGTTTCAGTCATCAAATACCGACTTTTTTTTTCCCTCTGTTCAATCAGAAAAAGATCTGACATCAGCTGTTTGAATTTGTTTGGACTTCCTGTGAAGTATTTTGACAAAGGTTTTCATTCTATGGTGTTGATTATTGCTGCACAATTTTTGTCACTTTTCTTTCTCACCAGTCCAACACACCCAGACACACATACACACTTCAAATTAGGCCAAATCCGGAGAGGCAGGGCCAAGATGGCGGAGTAGTCAGACACTTCCAGTGGTCTCTCTTACAACAAAGACCCAAAAAAAAAAAGTGAATTGATTACATATGACAATCTAGGATCCCTGAACATCAAAGGCAAAGTTGAGGAATAGGACTGAGAGGCAGGGGGAGAGAGAGATGGTTCAGAAGAAGCGAGGAGTTGCCAGACCTTAGCTGGTGGGAGCCGGAGCCCCAGCCTGGATCCGCTCTTGGGTGAGTGGTGAGATAAGCAGCGGTGTTTGGGAGGCATTTTCCACCGTGAGAGACCCAGTGACACAGAGTCTTCTCGGCCATCCAGAACCAGTGAGAAGCACCCCTCGATAGATGAAAGATAAGTACTTGCTTCTGGTCTACTGCACGGATCAAACACACCTCCCTTAGGAAAAAACCTCTCTCCTATTGACCTCCCCGCTCCCTTCTCTGCACTGGGTTTAGGACGCCTTCAGAGATTGCTGAGTCCCCTGGGCCAGAAGTAGGACCTATCATGTACCCTGAGCCATTCTCCTGGCCTTGGAGAGGGAAGAAATGAACAAAAGGGGGAAAAATGATCTGCTGGCTCCTCTAACCCAGGAACTCAGGGTAAGCACAGCTCCTTTGCCTAGGCACAGGCATAAGGGATCCACAGACTTTGAGTGACTTTCCCCCTGCAGAGACTTGTGTGGGCCCATTTCAACAGGGTATGCCACATTCCCACAGTACAACAGGCTATATACCTGAAGTCTAAGTTCAGCTGTTTCAGCTGCGAAGTGGCAGGTTCATGACATTTGACACTGCTCTGCCCATTAAGTAGGGTCTTCACCTACCAACATCAGGGACCTGAGCGCTGGTGGCTCCACCCACACCACCTAGCCACCTGCAATAGGGGACCAAGAATAAGAGGTGCCCCCCAGTTCTTATAGCCAAGAGCATTAGGTGCTCATAGTCTGGCTGCAAAACCCACCCACCCACATGCTCTAGGGAACAGGGACATGCCTCCATCCTGGACATTTGGTGGCGGCCGTCAGCCCCCTGCCTTGCTCAGCATGTGTCGCCATGCTGCAGCCAGATGCCTGTGCCTACACCAATTACCCATGCCTGTCTAGGACTGTAGGTGAGAGCCTGCACCACACACGTGGTGGCTGACTAACTGGACACCTGAGCTGAAGCCATACAGGAGGAGTGGGCAGGCTCCTGGGCTCACATACTTGTGGCAGGTCTATCCACCTGGTGGAAGGAAGTTGGAGCTTCAGGGGCACTTGTGATTGAGGTAGCTTACACGAGCAGCCTATTTGGGCATATCAAAACAAAATAAAACAGAACACTAGGACACAGTAAGCAAACATAAAAATAAATAAACATAATAACTTATTGATGGCTCAGAAAAAACAGTCAATATCAAACTGCAAAAAGAGGCAGACCATGATGGCTTCAGCAAGCTCCCAAAATAAAGAATCTAGACATTTTCTGCAGGAAGAAAATTCTTGGAATTACTGGAGGCAGAATACAAAAGATTAATATACAGAATTCTTCAAGATATCCGGAAGGAAATTAGGCAAAACAGACCAAGCAATACAGGAAATTAAGAAGATTAGAGGAGACTATAAAGACAAATTTAACAGGCTGCAAGAATCCATAGAGAGACAGCAACCAGAAATCCAGAAGATTAACAATAAAATGTCAGAATTATACAACTTAATAGAAAGTCATAGGAGCAGAATTGAGGCAATGGAAGTCAGAATTAGTCAGACTGAAGATAAAGCTCTTGACCTCAACTTATTTGAGGAAAAATCAGATAAAAGGATTAAAAAAAAATAGAGAAAACCTAATAATTATGGGGGACTCTATCAAGAGGAATAACCTATGAGTGATTGGATTACCAGAACAGGGGGGAGGATAGTAGAAAATACAGAGAGAATTGGTGAAGATTTGTTGGCAGAAAACTTCACTGATATCGTGAAAGATGAAAAGATATCTATCCAAGATTCTCATCCAACCCCACATAAGGTAGATCCCCAAAGAAAGTCACCAAGAAATATTATAATCAAGCTTGCCAAAACCAAAGATAAAGAGAGAATTTTAAGAGTGGCCAGGGATAAACAAAATGTCACCTACAAAGGAGAGTTAATAAGAATGAGCTCGGACTACTCAGCAGAAACCATGCAGGCAAGAAGGCAATGGGATGACGTATATAAAGCCTTGAAGGAAAACAACTGCCAGCCAAGAATTATATATCCAGCAAAACTGTCTCTCAAATATGATGGCAAAATTAAGGCATTTCCAGAAAAACAGAAGGTTAGGATATATGCAAAAGGCAAACCAAAATTACAAGAAATACTACAGGTAGTCCTCTGGTTAGAAAATCAGTAACGTCAGATAACAACCCAAGACTAGAACACAGGACAGAGCAACCAGATATCAACCCAGATAGGGAAGTCACAAAAATAAATCAAAGCTAAAACACGAAATAGGGAAACAGATGTCAATATGTAAAAGATGATAACATTAAAACAAAATAGAAGGACTAAAAAAGGTAGACACAGATTTTTCATAAGGAGGGGAAGTCATGGCAATATAAAGAAATAAAAGACTGGTATAAACTTAGAAAAATAGGGGTAAATATTAAGGTAACCACAAAGGAAACTAACAATCCTACAAGTCAAAATAAAAAAACTAGAAAAATATGAACATGCAACAAACACAAAATCAGCAACAATGAAAAAGTTGAAAAGAAAATACATAAAGAAAAATGACTCAGCACAGAAAATTAAGTGGAACAAAGAAACTGTGAACAACACACAAAAAAGACATCAAAATAACAGCACTAAACTCATACCTGTCAATAATTACACTGAATGTAAATGGACTAAGTACACCAGTAAAGAGACGGAGAGTGGCAGATTGGATAAAAAAACACAATCCGTCTATATGCTGCCTACAAGAGACACACCTTAGGCTTAAAGACACAAACAAACTAAAACTCAGAAGATGGAAACAAATATATCAAACAAACAACAACCAAAAAGGAGCAGGAGTGGCAATATTAATCTCTGACCAAATAGACTTTAAAGTAAAATCCACCACAAAGAATAAGGAAGGACTCTATATAATGATTAAAGGGTCAATATACCAGGAGGACATAACTATAATAAATATTTACGCACCCAATGTCAGGGGTCCAAAACACATAAAACAAACTCTAACAGCACTGAAAAGAGAGCTAGACAGCTCCACAATAGTAGTAGGAGACTTCAACACACCACTTTTGGTGAAGGACATAACATCTAGAAAGAAGCTCAATAAAGACATGGAAGATCTAAATGCTACAATCAACCAACTTGATCTCATAGACCTATACCAAACACTCCACCCAACATCAACGAAGTATATTTTCTTTTCCAACGCACATGGAACATTATCCAGAATAGACCACATATTAGGCCATAAAGCAAGCCTTAACAAAATCCAAAGCATTGAAATATTACAAAGCATCTCTTCTGACCATAAAGCCATTAAAGTAGAAATCAACAATAGAAAAAGCAAGGGGAAAAAAATCAAACACATGGAAACTAAACAACACCTTGCTCAAAAACTACTGGGTTATAGAAGAATTAAGGACGGAATAAAGAAATTCATAGAATCAAACAAGAATGAAAGTACTTTCTACCAGAACCTTTGGCATGCAGAAAAAGAAGTACTCAGAGGTCAGTTTATAGCAATAAATGCACACATCCAAAAAGAGGAAAGGGCCATAATCAAAACATTAACCCTACAACTGGAACACGTTGAAAGACAGCAGCAAAAGAAGCCCTCAAGCACCAGAAGAAAGGAAATAATACGAATTAGAGCACAGTTAAATGAAATAGAGAATACAAAAGCAATTGAAAGAGTTAACAAGACCAAAAGCTGGTTCTTTGAAAAGATCAACAAAATTGGTAAACCATTGGCCAAACTGACAAAAGAAAACTAGGAGAGGAAGCATATAACCCATATAAGGAATGAGATGGGTGGTATCACAACAGACCTAGCTGAAATTAAAAGAATCATAAAAGAATACTGTGAAAAATTGTACTCTAACGAATTTGGAAACCTAGAGAAAATGGACAAATTTCTAGAAACTCATTTCCTACCTAAACTAACACAAACAAAGGTAGAACAACTAAATAAACCTATAACAAAAGAAGAGATTGAAAAGGTAATTAAAAAACTCCCAAGAGAAAAAAGGCCTGGACCAGACGGCTTCACTGGAGAATTCTACCAAATTTTCAGAGAAGAGTTAACACCATTACTACTAAAGGTATTTCAGAGCACAGAAATGATGGAATACTCCCAAACTCATTCTATGAAGCCAGCATAATCCTGATACCAAAATCAGGTAGACACCACAAAAAAGAAAATTACAGACCAGTATCCCTCATGAACATTGACACAAAAATTCTCAACAAAATTCTAGCCAATAGAATTCAGCAATATATCAAAAAAAAAAAAAAAAAATTCACCACGATCACGTGGGATTAATACCAGGTACTCAGGGATGGTTCGGCATTAGAAAAACAATCAATGTAATCCATAACATTAATAAAAGAAAAGACAAGAACCACATGATCTTATCAATCGATGCAGAAAAGATATTTGACAAAGTTCAACACACATTCATGAGAAAAACTCTCAACAAAATAGGAGTAGAAGAGAAATTCCTCAACATAATCAAAGGCATTTATACAAAGCCAACAGCCAACATCATCCTAAATGGAGAGACTTTGAAAGTATTCACCTTGAGAATAGGAACCAGAAGATGATGCCATTTATCACCACTCTTATTCAACATTGTGCTGGAGGTCCTAGCCAGAGCAATTAGGCTACAAAAAGAAATAAAGGACATCCAAATTGGTAGGGAAGAAGTAGAAGTATCTCTGTTTGCAGATGATATGATCTTATACACAGAAAAGCCCAAAGAATCCATAAGAAAACTACTGGAACTAATAGAAGATTTCAGCAAAGTTTCAAGATACAAGATAAACATACAAATATCAGTTGGATTCCTTTACACCAACAAAGAGAACTTTGAAGAGGAAATCACCAAATCAATACCATCTACAATAGCCCCCAAGAAGATAAAATACTTAGGAATAAATCTAATCAGAGACGTAAAAGACTTATACAATGAAAACTACAAGACACTACTGCAAGAAACCAGAAGAGACCTGCATAAGTGGAAAAACATACCTTGCTCATGGATAGGAAGACGCAACATTATGAAAATGTCAATTCTACCCAAAGCAATCTACAGATACAATGCAATCCCAATCCAAATTCCACCGGCATTTTTTAATCAGATGGAGAAAAAAATCACCAACTTCATATGGAAAGGGGAGAGGCCCCGAATAAGTAAAGCATTAGTGAAGAAGAAGAACAAGGTGGGAGGCCTCACACTACCTGATTTTAGAACCTATTATACTGCCACTTTAGTCAAGACAGCCTGGTACTAGTACAACAACAGATACATAGACCAATGGAACAGAATTGAGAATCCAGACAAAAATTCACACACCTATGAGCAGCTGATATTTGAGAAAGGCCCAAAGTCTGTTAACTGAGGAAAAGACAGTTTCTTTAACAAATGGGTGTTGGCATAACTGGATATCCATCTGCAAAAAACTGAAACAAGACCCATACCTCACACCATTCACAGAAACTAACTTAAATTGGATCAAAGACTTAAATATAAAATCGAATATGATGAAGATCCTGGAAGAAAAAATAGGGACAATGCTAGGAGCCCTAATACATGGCATAAACACAATATGAACCATAAGTAACAATGCACAAGCACCAGAAGAGAGGCTAGATAACTGGGGGATCCTAAAAATCAAACACTTATGCTCATCAAAAGACTTCACCGAAAGAGTCAAAAGGCAACCTACAGACTTGTAAAAATTTTTTAGCTACAACAAATTGATCAGCGTCTAATCTCTAAAATCTACAAGATACTGGAAAACCTCAACAACAAAAAGACAAATAACCCAATTAAAAAGTGGGCAAAGGATATGAACAGGCACTTTGCCAAAGAAGACATTCAGGTGGCTAACAGACACATGAAGAAATGCTCACAATCATCAGCCATTAGAGAAATGCAAATCAAAACTACAGTGAGATATCATCTCACCCCAACAAGGCTGGCACTAATCCAAAAAACACAAAGTAATAAATACTGGAGAGGTTGTGGAGAGACTGGAACACTTCTACACTGTTGGAGGGAATGTAAAATGGTACAACCACTTTGGAAATCGATTTGGCACTTCCTTAAAAAGCTAGAAATAGAAGTACCATACAAACCAGCAATCCCACTCTTTGGAATATTTCCTAGAGAAATAAGAGCCATCACATGAATAGATATATGCACACCCATGTTCATTGCAGCACTGTTCACAACAGCAAAAAGATGGAAACAACCTAGGTGCCCGTCAACGTGCAAATGGATAAACTAATTATGGTATATTCACACAATGGAATACTACACAACGATAAACAACAATGATGAAGCCGTGAAACATCTTATAACATGGAGGAATCTGGAGGGCATTATGCTGAGTGAATTTAGTCAGTCACAGAAGGACAAATATTGTATAAGACCACTATTATAAGAACTCAAGAAAAGGTTTAAACACAGAAGAAAATATTCTTTGATGGTTATGAGGGTGGGGAGGGAGGGTGAGGGTTATTCACTAACTAGGTAGTAGACAAGAATTATCTTAGATGAAGGGAAGGACAGCACACACTACAGGAGAAGTCAGCACAGTGGGACTAAACCAAAGCTGAGAAGTTTCCTGAATACAACCAGATTCTTTGAAGGACAAAGTAGCAGGGGAGGGGGTCTGGGGACCATGCTTTCAGGGGACATCTAGGTCAATTGGCATAACAAAGTTTATTAAGAAAATGTTCTGCATCCTACTTTGGTGAGTGGCGCCTGGGGTCTTAAAAGCTAGCAAGCAGCCATCTAAGATACATCAATTGGTCCCAACCACGTCAAGTAAAGGAGAATGAAGAACACCAAAGGCACAAGGAAAGTATTAGCCCAAGAGACGGAAAAGTCCACATAGACCAGAGAGTTCATCAGCCTGAGACCAGAAGAACTGGATGATGCCCAGCTACCACCAATGACCACCATGACAAGGAACACAACAGAGAGTCCCTGATGGAGCGGGGGAAGGGTGGGATGCAGAACTCAAATTCTAGTAAAAAGACCAGACTTAATGGTCTGACTGAGACTGGAGGTATCCCAGAAAGCACAGCCCCCGGACTCTCTGTCAACCTAGAACTAAAACAATTCCCGAGGCCAACTCTTCAGAAAAAGATTGGACTGGACTGTGGGACATAAAATGATACTCGTGAAGAGTATGCTTCTTAGCTCAAGTAAATACATAAGACTAAATGGGCAGCTTCTGTCCGGAGGTGAGATGAGAAGGCAGAGAGGGTTAGGAGCTGGTTGAATGGACACGGAAAATCAGGGGTAGAAAGCAGGAGTGTGCTGTCACAGTACAGGGAGAGCAATTAGGATCACGTAACAATGTATGTATAAATTTTTGTATGAGAGACTAACTTGAATTGTAAGCTTTCACTTAAACTAGAACAATAAAAAAATTTAAAAAAAAAAACAAAAATCAAAATAGGCCAAATCCAAGACCCTCTCTCTTCTTGTAGGTGAAATAAGAGGGCTATGTTAAGCAAGAGGGAATACAGCATCCCAAAGGATATTCTCACCTTGGGGCTTCAAATGCCACAGCTCTCCTCTGTTCCCAGTAATAGATCTGCATACAGTTAGCTTAACCATGTGACACAGGGTGATCAACTATCCTGGTTAACCTGGGACTGAGGGGCTTTCCAGGACACGGGACTTATAGTGCTGAAAGTGGGAAAATGCCAGGCAAACCAGGACAAAGTTATTCTCACTATAAGCCCTGTAATTTCACCAGCTGACTGCTTGTGGGACATTTCCAGACTGTAGCATACAAAAGGGTCCCAAATATAGGGTCCCACCAGTCTTGATGAGTTGAGGAAATAGAGACAGAAGGTTGGGGAGGCTAGGATGGTAGAATTTGAGGTATGAGTAGCAGAAAGAAAAAACTTGTACAGAAATATGCAGAAAGGCCCCATCCAGTCACTGGCTGGGTTCTAATCTGTACATTCATTAGAGACAACTACCGAAAAGTGAGAAAGAAACACCAGAAAGGAGTAAGTAAAACAAGCTTTATAGTTTGCACAGGACTGGACTTAGTTTGGGATCACAGAAGCAGGAATGGAAATATCTCATAACACAAAGGACATCGGGTAGAATCCTCAGAGGGATACAGTTATGAATTAAATTGCATCCCCCAAAATATGTATTGTAAATTCCTAACCTCTATGCCTGTGGTTATAATCCCATTTAGGAATAGGTTCTCTTTGTTATGTTAATGAGGCAGGATTAATATAAAGCGTATCCTGAGTCAATCTCCTTTGAGATATTTTAAAAAATAGATTAAACAAGCTAGCAGAAGAAAGATGCCAAACCTCAAGAAGACTGCCCAGGAACGGAAGCTCAAAACCTTCCTCCAGAGCTGATAAAGAAAGCCTTCCCCTACAGCCAACACCCTCAATTCAGACTTCTAGCCTCCTAAACTGTGAGAAAATAAGTCTGTTTGTTAAAGCCACCCACTTGTGTATTTCTGTTAGAGCAGCAGTAGATAACTAAGGCAATATTATCACAGTAGTGGGGTAAACTAGTGGGGGTAAATTAGACTACTTTGGGCCTATCCTATCAAAGTTAGGATTCAATTCATTACATGTAATGTAACAGTGTGCTGGGGGTGGGGGTGAAAAACCTTATTTAAGGAATTATAACAAAATTTATAAATCCAGGAACAAGTCAATTCATAGAAAAAGACTCAGAAAAGATGGAGGCAATTAAACCAGCAGCCAAGTATGTTAAAATAGCAATTAGAGCCCATGAAGCACTCACTAAGAGTGATGATATCCTGGGCCATACGACCAGTCTCAATAAATCAAAATAGATGAATATCATACAAAATATGTTCTCTGGCCACAGGAGAATTAAACTAGAACTCAATAAGAGAAAGATACTTAACTAGAACTCAGTAAGAGAAAGATATTTGCAAAAACTTCCAAATATCTGGAAATTAAGTAACACTCTTCAACATAACCTATAGGTCAAAGAGGAGATCACAAATGATAACAGATAATGTTTTGACCTAAATGAAAACATAATACATCAAAATGTGTGAGATGAAACTAAAACAGTGCCTAGAAAGAAATTTATAGTATTGAATGTTTATATTAGAAAAGAAAAAGAGATCTCAAACCAATGATCTCAGCTTCCACCTCCGGAAACTAGAAAAAAAATAGAAAATTAAACCCAAAGTAAACAGAAGGAAATAAATAAATATATAAAAGCTACCTTTATTGAATATTTACTATGACCCAGGCATTATCCTAAAAGTTTTACCGACTAGCATCTTAGGCCACAACCTTATGAGTTAGTCATGTTTATTATTGCATTTCTCGGATGAGGAAACAGAATCTTGCTGAGATTCAGTAACTTCTCTAACTTCAAGTAATAACGGTCAGAGTTGTGATTTGAACTCAGATCTCTATGCTATAGTATAATTCCAACATCCTACAGATTTTGTTAATCATATTTATACTGCTAAGCATATGTTGACTTTTTCAAGTTTGATATTTCATTATTACGTATGCGTGTGTGCATATAAGCACACATATGAAATAATTCCTTATTAGCCCAGAACCATAAGGTCCTATTGCCAAGCATGTTGGTGATAGTTTAGAGAATGGTCATTGCTATCATCATCTCTGAAAATTGTTCTATCAATAAAATGATCTGCCATGAAGGAAATCTGTGGGAACACAGTGTGTGACTAGAGCCCACGAATAATTTCCACTTGCTCCTGCTAGCCTTTCAAGCTGCATGGCCTTGGGTCACAGAGACATGGAGGAGCAGCTGAGAATGTCATAGTGTATACCTTGGCTACCGCAACTCACTCAAGTATTGATATCTGCTCACAGGGCTAAATCCTGCCTCCCCAAAACATTAGGCAATCATATTTGTTTTCTTTTCATGAGAAGCCAAATGTATCTCTCTCCAAGCACAAAATAGTAAAGAGTACTACTGGATGCCCGATTTTTAGTCTTAATACTGCTATAAAACTACTGTGTCATATTGGGCAAGTTGCTTAATTTTCTGAAGCTTCAGTTTTCTCAGATGTAAAATGGAAGGGAGAAAACATCTCTAACATTAATCATCTCCCTGTTTACTGTTTTCTACACCTTCTCTACCATGCAGTTGACAATTTTGATTGCTTTAGCTTTCTGTTGAGCTTTCAGACTAAGACAGACTAGGAAGAAAGGTATAGCTATCTACTTCCAAACATTGGGCAATAAAAGTTCTCTGGATCATAATAGAAAAGAGGGTCAGCGAAAAAGAGGAAGACCTTCAACGAGATGGATTGACACAGTGGATGCAACAATGGGTTCCAGCATAATAATGATTGTGAGGATGGCACAGGACTGGGCAGTGTTTCATTAATGAACATAGTACTTAGGGTTGCTGAGTTGAAACTGATTCAACAGCACCTAACAACAACAACAACAACAGAATATTGTTCAATATAGTGCTGGAAGATGAGTCCCTAGGTTGCAAAGCACTCAAAATACACAGTGGCTATTAACAATGGATTCGCATATACCAATGATCATAAGGATGACACAGGAACAGGTAATTTTTTTTTCTGTTGTACATAGGGTCACCATGAGTCAGAGTCCACTCAACGAAAACTAACAAAAACAATTAGTACGATGCCTGCATAATCAGTTCCAAAACTCCATAAAGGTAAGAATCAGGTCATATTATTCACCTGCTCCAAAACCTTCAATGGCTTCCCATTTCACCAGAAGAAAAGCCAAAGTCCTTATATTGATCGGTATAACCCTACAGCTTAATTCTACCACATCCCACTGACCCAAGTTCCTGTTATTTGTCTGACTTTATCTAATACTTTTCCCCTCACTCTGCTCCAGCCACACTGGCTTTCGTGTTCTTCAAGCACACAATTGTCTCAAGACCTTTTCACTGGAACAATGTGAAGTACTACAGTGTCTGCTGCGGTTAAGAATGCTCCACAACCTAATGGATATATCAACCCTCAGCCAGAACTCTATGTTTGTAAGATTTGTCCCAAACTTCCTTTGGCTTCCTTGCTTTTCACTCTTTTTCAATTTGGTCTTCTTTTGCTTCCTTAAGTATGTCCTCTATATGAAGAAGAAATTGGCATCAGGATTGGTAGAAGACTCGTTAACAACCTGCGATATGCAGATGATACAACCTGGCTTGCTGAAAGTGAACAGGACTTGAAGCACTTACTGACTGAAGATCAAAGACTACCACCTTCAGTATGGATTACAGCTCAACATAAAGAAAACAAACATCTTCACAACTGAACCAATAAGCTACATCATGATAAATGGAGAAAATTTGGAAGTTGTCAAGGATTTCATTTTACTTGGATCCACAATTAATGCCCATGGAAGCAGCAGTCAAGAAATCAAACAACATATTGTTTTGGGCAAATCTACTGCAAAAGATCTCTTAAAAGTGTTAAAAAGCAAAGACGTCACTTCGAGGACAAAGGTGTCTGACTCAAGCCACGATATTTTCAATCGCCTCATATGCATCCAAAAGCTAGACAATGAATAAGGAAGATCAAAAAAACAACAAAAAAAAAAAAACTGATGCTTTTGAATTATGTTGTTGGCAAAGAATATTTACTATACCACGGACTGCCAGAAGAAAGAACAAGTCTGTCTTGGAAGCAAGGATGATGAGACTTAATCTTACATACGCTGGATATGTTGTCAGGAGGGACCAGTCCCTGGAGAAGCACATCATGCTTGGTAAGATAGAGGGTCAGTGAAAAAGAGGAAGACCCTTGAAGAAATGGATTGACACAGTGGCTGCAACAATGGGCTCAAACATGGCAATGATTGTGAGGATGGTGCCAGACTGGGCGGTGTTTCATTCTGTTGTACCTAGGGTCTCTGTGAGTCGGAACTGATTCAATGGCACTAACAATAACTAAGTATGACCTCTACCAGATAACCCCTTTATAGTTTGGCTTCTCTTATTTCTTTCAACCCAGTCTCTGACTTTTATCTTCACTTCTGGCATGGCCGCCATATTGGATTGTGCTGATTCAGAAGAAGAAGTGTATTGAACACCAGCTTATGTGCCAGTCATTGTTAGAATCTAAATGTACGCAGGAGAATAGAAGTTAATGAGTAGAGTAACAGTATGCACATGGAACAGTGAGAGTCCAGATCAGCAATATGCATATAAGCATCAGGAAGGCTTCTGGAAATAGGTGACAATAGAGTTGAGGTTTTAGGAATGAACAGGAGTTGCCAGGCATATAATGGGGAATTATTTTTTTCTAAGTTGAATGAGTATCATGTGTAAAAGTGTGGAAACACCAAACAATATGATATGGACAGAGTAAAAGATGTGCTGGGACAGTAAGGCTTGGTTGCATACACATACGCATACACATACACAAGGCTTGGTTGCTACTGGGAGAGAGAATAAAAATCAGTTGTGCTAACAAGATATTTTACACTGAAATCAACAGAGAGTTAAAATATTCTTTAAAAGGGAAGAATTAGGTCAGATCTTTAATTTAGGATAATTAGATTTAGTCTACCGTCACTGAGGAGGATGATACACAAAAGCCAATCCTGGACAAAGAAGATAAGTTGAGAAGTTATTATAGTAAGTCTTCTGTGAAGAGATAAGGAACAGAATCAAGGCAAAGGCAACACAAATGGAATGAAATGTATGGCTATATGATAAATTAAGGAAATCAAATCTGCAGGATTTGTGTTTAGTTTAGATGTGGGAGTTGACTAGGAAGGAAACTCTCAAATAACTCCTAGGTTTGGAAATGAAAGAGATGATGATGCTATTCATTATGAAAAGGAAGAGGAACAATTTCAACTGCAGATGCGTTGAGTGGCTGTGAGACAGCCAAAAGAAATATCCAGCATACAGTAGTATTTATAATTTATATAACCACCAAGTGAGAGTGTATGGTTGGGGACAAGAAAAGGTTCAATTCATCTGCCCTGTTCTCCTTACACGAGTTCAATTTTTGTGATCATCTAATCATCCTTAGAATCTTAAGCAAAGTGAAGAATGCTACAGTCATCTTTTATATGAGACTATGTGTAACTAAAAAGATATCGTACTTTCACAAATAACCAAGTGTTTTCTTTTGGCTTCAAAAATCTAATGAAATTGGCAAAAGAGACAATTATTTTGGTTTTCATTTTACTGATGAGGAAACTGACATTTAAAGAGGTTAAATGATTTGCCCAAGGTCATACTTAGTCTGTGAGAAATATGACTAAGTCATTTGAATTTTTTTTTCCCCTAACATGCTCTGAGACCACTTATTTAGTGATGGGCAAGTGCTGCTATTTACTGTGTGTTCATTCCACACATTCATTTATTTATTCATTCACTTGTTAACGCACTGATTATCAAATACATTTATTCTGCTACTAATGACCTATATGCATTGTACAAGTCATTTATCTCTCTGGGCTTATTTCTTCATTTGTTGATAAGGGGGTTAGGCTAGGCCAAAATTTATTTTGTTGTTGTTGTTCCAACACCAGAGCTGACTTACGAGTTAGACACAGTAGTCACAGTGCCTAGGGCCCCCAGTACTTTAGAGACCCATGAAAATACTTAATTTATTTTAAGATAGATGGAAAAAATGACTTTTAGAGTCAAATAATGTACTCATCTTTTTTACCAACACGGTTGTAAAATAGAATTTTATACATATATATATATTTTAACAGAGGAAGGGGCCCATAAAGGCACAGTGGAATGGAATGGATGGCTATATGATATACTAAGGAAATCAAATCTACGGGCCCTACAGTACCAAGGGCCCACAAAAGTCATCATATGGCCCTGCCCAACACACCAAGGGATAAGACACACTGGTAGTACATTGCAGCTCTGATCCTTAGTGGAGGAGCCCTGGTCATGGATTAAGTGCTTGGCTGCTAATCAAAATGTTGGTGGTTCAAACCCACCCAGCAGCAAATTGGGAGAAACACCTACTGATCTGCTTCTGTAAAGACTACAGCCTAGAAAACAATATGAGGTAGTTCACTCTGTCACATGGAGTTGCTGTGAGTTCAAAATTGACTTGTAACACCTAACAACACCAACTCCATTAATGGGCTGTGTTCCCATCCCTTCATCACTGAGAAATCATAATATAAGATTCCAAACCCTTGTGTTCCCAGAACTTTTTGTTTCTTATCTATTGTAGCAACACATTTCTTGTCACTTGTCTGGGTATATATCTGACTCCCTTAACTGGATCTCAAGCTTCTTCAAATAGTGACACTGCTTTATAATCTCTATATTCTAATGCCTGGTGCTTAGCATACTCTGGCTCAATAAACGTGATGAACAAGTGATATCCTTTAAAGGCTACTCTAACTGTTTATAGTTAGAAATATCTCTGCCACCTTGGGTAGAAGGAGGAGGTATGACCATCAAGAATAGGACATTGGCACATATAGTACTTTCTTAACTATAAAAAGAAGCCTGAAGCAGAAACTAAGGCCAGGTAGGAGGAACAACTGTTAACTCTCAGCTTGGGCCAACATCTGTATTCTAGACCTCAGTCCCAGAGTCTCAGTCTGACTTCTTTATGGCTACTGAGTGACTCTTTTCCCAGTCACAGGAGTTGGTTACCCAGTGGGTGAGATTCAAGGTGGGAAGGCCTTTTCAAACCAAGCCTGTTATAAGGCCTAAAATGTAAACTATTAGGTTTTTTTGCTTGTTTTGTTTTTTTAATTTTATTTATTTTGTTGTTGCTGAGAATATACACAGCAAAACATACACTAATTCAATATTTTCTACATGTACGATTCAGGGACATTGATTACATTCTTCGAGTTGTGCAAACTTTATCACCCTCCTTTTCTGAGTTGTTCCTCACTCATTAACATCAACTCACTGTCCTCTAAGGTTCCTATCTAATCTTTCAATTTGCTATTGTCAATTTGATCCCATACAGATAGTTGTTAAAAGAGCATAATGCTTAAGGCAAACTGTTTTTTTTCTAGTTAAGCTAAACTATTGTTTGGTTTCAAGAAGACTTCAGGGGATATTTTTGGCTTAAGGTTTAAAGATTATCTCAGGGAAATATTTCAGGTGTTCATCCACCCTCCATGGCTCCAGAAAGTCTAGAGTCTATGAGAATTTGAATTCTGTTCTGCAGTTTCCCCCTTTTGATCAGTATTCTTCTATGGAATCTTTGATCAAAATGTTCGGTATTTGCAGCCTGGCACTATCCACTTCTGGTCTCATGGCAAAGGAGGCAGTTGTTCATGGAGGCAATTAGCCACACATTCAATTTCCACCTCCTATTCCTGGCTCTCCTTCTTCCTCTGTTGCTCAAGATGAATAGAGATCAATTGTGCCTTGAATGGCCACTTGCAAACTTTTAAGACCCCAGGTACTACGCAATGAACTAGTAGATAGAATAGAGCACTAAACACGTTATTAGGCCAGATAACTGGGATGTCCCATGAAACTATGACCCTAAACCTCCAAACCAAGAAACCAATCCCATGAGGTATTTGGTTGTATATAAGCAGCCTCAGCAGCTACTCTTTTATTTTATTTTATTTTTTTGTCATTGTTGTAAATATATCTATGACGTAACTTTTGCCAATTCAGCTTTTTACAGGTGTACAACTTATTGACAGCAATTACAACAACAAGCTGTGCAACCCTACTCTTAATCAATGCAATTTTCCACCACCGTTAATCTCCCTTTTCCCCTTCCCTTCCACCACTGGTAACCACTAATAAACTTGGGTCTCCGTACATTTGCCTTTTCTTGTTTTTTTATATAAGTGAGGTCATACAATATTTGTCCCTTTGTGATTGGCTCACTTTTAATCCTGCTCTTTTGAAGACATCACATAGGTTCCCTAGAAGAGGACACTTTAAAAGGATGTATAATCTGTTCCCCATAACAGCTTTACAGTAATAGCAATTTAAGCTGAGTAATCAACCCAGGCTTTTCCACTTACCAGTGAAATTGCACATTGAAACTATAGAACTTGAAACTCTACCTTTCACATTTCTGTATTGATCCTGTTTGATGGTTAGCGATGTTAAGAGGCTACGTATCAATCATCTAGTGTTTCAAAAGCAAGCCCTTCAAAGTGGAGTAATCCACAACATAAAAGGTGCTCAGTTACCTTCTGGGCTCTAAAGGGTCATTAAATGCTGACCTCTCTCTACACCCAGCTGCTTAGGACTAACTGACTTTCATTCTAACAATTATCATTATTATTTTATCAGTTGTATTAAGAATTCCTAAATTTCATTCTGGTCTGGAATACCTGCTGAGAACATATTCTTAAACATACTAAGTGGTAGAGTCATAAACTGCCATCTGAAAAACACTAATATTTTAGAAGCTGCAATTTTCTGTCAAGTTAACTATCGTGGTATCATAAATTGCCACATTACGTGGCACTTTAGAAAGTTAAATACATAACAATTACTTTCTTTTTATTCTTATGGTTACTCAGGAATGCAACACACAAGGTTTATGTAAATGTTTTTCTTTAGTGTGTGATGAAGTAAGACATGAATCTTTTGTAAAAGAGAGAAAGGAGAGTAATTTGAATTTCTGCAGGGATGGCAATGTATTTGGAGTCAGCTTGAAATGTTTCATCTACTAAAAATTCCAGGTTGAAAAGAGTAGAATTACCTCCTCTCTCTAAATGCTTTTACCCTGGTAACATTGTTACATAATTATCCATAAAAGGGTATGTCATGTTACACAATCACTACCTTTTCCTTAACTGGAGATTTCAAAAGATAACTAGATGAGAAATGTTGTCCCTCAAAAGAGACATCAAAAGTTCATCCAGACAAGCTTCCTTGCATTCGTCACCCTTTCAGTAAATGAAGCTACGTGTTTTCATTTAAAAATACATAAAACCTTAGCTTGTTCCTTTCTCTTGCCACAGCCTAGAGGGCCCTATATGAGTTCTCTAATCTCGTCTCCTTCCCCTTTCTCCGAGGACACTGCCTTCTTTTCAGTTCATTGAATGCCCTAAATTCATTCTTGCCTCAGGGCCTTTGCACATGCAGATGCCTCTTCCTGCTCACCCCCTACTACCACCATGGTTCATTTGGGTTAATCCCTCCCGTTCTTTCTCTTATCACTTCACCTTGTTCATTTCTTTTACACTGTTTATCACAACTTGAAAAAAAAGAGTATTACTTCTTATCTGTCTTCCCCTGCTCCATCAGTGCTGCTACCATGCTTGTATGTCATGTATTACCGGTGGCTAGTACCATACCTGGTACATCACTGATGTTCAGTATGTATGTGTTGACTGATTGAATGGCAGAAATTTCTACTCAAATTTTCAGTTGATGCCTTACACACATACAATTTATTCTTATACACTCATATTCCAAGCTCAAATATCTCTCTTAAGTAGGGGTAAACTTCACCCACAGAAATGACTCTCTAAGGTTGTAAGCAGGAGAAAGACAACTGAGCTTTTTTGAAATTTAGAATCCTTTCTGCTAATGTTTACTTTCTAATGTTCTCATATCTTTGGAAAGCAAATAAATGGCTATCAATAAGTTTGAAATACGTCATCAAAATGGAGGATGAGGCCTGAAGCAGTCAATTTGATATGAATTAATGAATATAATTGTGGAATTTGTGTGCTATAAGGGCCCTGTCTTCTCGGTGGAACAAAATGTAGTGTTTGCAATACTTCCCTACCTTTTAGCTAGAAAAAAGAAAATTCCACAAACTACAATTTAAACTCAAAGAAAATAATTATTTTACTAATTAAGTAGCATCCAATATATTTGTTTTTGTTTTGTTTCATGGATGATGGAATTTAATCCAAGCTTTTTCTTAAAAAAAAAACAAACCTATTCTAGAATTTTGGAAACCATTGTTAAATTATTAAATCATTTATGAGCCATTGGTATCTTGAGTATCTTAATTCCAACTTGTTCTTTTGTATCCTTCCTAGTAAACATGGCCACATTTTATGATAGTATAAGACATGCTAAGAAAATTTTAATGCAAACTTTAGCAGGGTCAGAGAAACAGCTTGGAAATCACTTACTTGTATTCAAAATACCCCTACCAATTCTAGTTTAATTCAAGCTCATTAGTAGGGGCTTATCTTTGCCTGTCTTTCTGCTGCACAACACATGGATTGCCATTTTAGATGTTCCATGTTAAGGGAAATTGGCAGACTGAAAGTACGGTCCTTATATTACATCAAGTATTGGCAAACTTTTTGTGTAAAGGGCCAGATAGTGTATACTTTGAGCTTTACAGGTCATACAGTGTCTGTCACAACTCACAACTAAACAACTCTGCCATTTTAGTGGGAGAACAGTTATACACAACATATAAACGAATGGGTGTAGGTGTGTTCCTATAAAACTTTATTTACAAAAACAGTCTGTGGCCAGATTTGGTCCACAGGCTATCATTTGCCAACCCCTGCATTAGATGATCCCTACACAGATGGTTTTGTGAGAGTGTGTTGGCCATAGGATAGATTGAAAATCAGCAAACAATTATTAAACACCCACTAAATGCTAAGGTTTTCAGATGTAGTGTCATAGATAAGCTTCACAACTGACCCTCATTTTGTAGGTATACAAACTGAAACTGCCTAACTTCTAAGTTTTGCAGCCAGATTGCGAACCCATTCTCCTCCTCAAGGTTCAAACACATGCCATGGAGTCAAACAACCTGGGTTTGTATCTTGCCTTGGTTGTTTACTAACTTTGTGCTATATGGCAAATTACTTGACCTCTGTGTGCCTCACAGTCTTCTTCTGTAAAATGAGGATGAGAAAAGTACCTACCTCACTGAGGGGTTATGAGTAGTAAGAGAAGAACCACATACAATGGTCAGAACAGTACCTGGTACACAGTACATGTGTCTAACTTCGAGCACAATTCTGCAGAAACTTAAGGTTCCAGAAAACTATTTCAGAGGTTCCACAGATGTTTGATTCAAACAATGCTGTTAGAGTAGTTTTCACTATTTAAACCACTTTAATAAAAAGAAACATATACTCACATGCACTGTTTATCAAATTTAACACATTTTCTTCCAGTATATGTTAACTCGTGCCTTCAGTTAATTCCCCTCACCCCACACACACCCCATGGACAGATACTGCAGCCGAGTTTTTCCTGGTCTTTCTGCTTACTTCAAGATTGTGCAGAGAATTCAAGGTAAGCTGATAAAATTGACTACTACCACTTGAAACCACTTATCTGTGTGAATCAGGACTGTCTTGACACTGTATGAGCAAAATAAAAGAAAATCTAAAAGTGGAGGCCGAAGCAGGTTTCAGAATCTTATTTCTAATTTTTTTGATGCTCAGAAAAAAAGAGTCATTCTTTTTCCTTGATCAGCTTTATAATAAGTAAATACTATAAATTATAAAATACCTTTGTACTAAAAATGACCCACCTTTTTTTCTGTTTTATATGTTGAGGGTTCATGTATGTTATCATTTGGCATTGAAAAAGACATTCCCCAATAAAAAACATTTAATATTTACTATACCAGAGCCTCTGTTTTAGATCAAGGCTTTTTTAGATCAAGATTTTAAATCCCTAGCATGAGAATCATTCTTGTATGTCTTTTAAAGAATCATACCCTGATAACTAGGACAAGGCAAACAGCTACCAGGTCTAGTCCCTCACTCTCTTCTACTCCTCTACCATCATCATTATATTCTAGTGGCTTTAATGTATATTTTCTCATCTGATCCTCATGATAATTCTCTGACTTTGTCAGGCAAGTAGTGTTCATCTCATTTCATAATGAAGAAACAGAATGAGACTCAGAGACTTTAAATGACTTCCCAAGATCACACTAAGTAAGTGAGAAGGTTAAGTCTCAAATCAGGACAATTACAACTTCTGGTCCAGAGCTTTTCCCCTCATTTTGATGTTAACAAGATCACTGGGACCTTGGGATGGGGCTTTGAGAGTTCAGAGGTCAACCTTCAGCCATCACATCTACTGCTGTCATGGAAAGCTAATGGAGATACCACATATAAT
The DNA here is from genome assembly GCA_030035585.1 of Dugong dugon. Taxonomy (NCBI): domain Eukaryota; kingdom Metazoa; phylum Chordata; class Mammalia; order Sirenia; family Dugongidae; genus Dugong; species Dugong dugon. Next base: position 54,183,438 of record CM057465.1, read on the forward strand.
CTTTACTTGTTGGCTGTTTTCCTATGTGCTGACCAGGCTCACTGAGAATATAAGGGCAGCCTAGAAGTTTGTGAGGTATTTTAATTTATTGTTCTAGACTCTGTTCCACTTCCTGCAAGAGCCATTCTTCATAATGCTTTATTAAGAATCTACACAGAGGTCTCAAACTCAGTCCTGTTGATGGTCTCCCAGAGTCTACGCCATAAGGACAGGGCTACACTGGGTATTTGTATCCATAGCACATGGAGGCATCTGATTCCTATCTGTGAACAAAGTATGATTTAGTCAAGAATCACTCTTCATTCTTTTTTTCCTTAGACCCCACTTGATTTAACAACGTTTTCTTTTTCTTAGTCTATCACTATTTGGGGGACAGTTACAATAGAAACATTGTGGTAAGTTCCTAAGTAATTTTAGAAATTTTGATTCGGCTTCCCTCAAATTTATTCTGCATATCACCATCAGCATAATTTTCTCAAAGCACCCAGCAAATTTACAGTGCCTCCCAGAACAAGGCCAAATGTCTCATCCTATGCTTCAAGTGTCTCCATAACATGGCATGTCTATTAATACCTATTTGCATCCCCTCTGCTGGGGTCCTGTTCCCCTCCCCACAGTCTCCTCTCCTAGGACATGCTCATTACTGCTTTGTGTCTCTGTCATTGATCATCCATCTGCCAAATTTCATTTCTTTCCACAGATCCAAATCCTACGCCTGATTTTAGACCCAACCCTAGCTCCACTTTACATGATTTCTTCTCCAATAATTTTTAGCCATTTAGAGTTTCCATAACAAAAATTTTATACTTGATGGCACTTGTATTATTTTATGTGTTCATCCCCAATCTCTAAGCACACTATAGGCAATGAAATAATATACTTAGATTGTACCCACGCTTCCCTGTGTATCCATAGTAGACACCTACTAAATTAGAGTAAGTACTTAATAAAATAATAGATAGACTTAAAGAAACTGAAATCATCCCAAAGCATAGATATAAAAACAAACATATTTCTGAGACATGTCTAACCACATGGTACATGCTTATCTCCAGGTAATTTTCCACTATGCTTTTAAACAGAAGAGACACTGAAATTATACTTTTATAGGTTGTTTTTGTTTTTCCTCCTTGGGCATTGTCATTGTTATTCATATTTATTAAATAAAATCTACCAATGAATTACATATAAATACTGGAGAATGAATTATAGCAAATATTTAACAACTGCATCTCTTCTAATTGGTTAAACAAAATGAGTAGTGCATTAGTTGGTTAAACTCCTTCCGACTGGAAAGATCTCTATTGATTTCCTTCATCTAGAAGATTTGGGGAAGGTTAAAAGAGCCCTGGTGGCACAGTGGTTAAAAGCTTGGCTGTTAGCCAAATGTCAGCAGTTCAAATCCACCTAGCCGTTCCTTGGAAACCCCATGGGGTAGTTCTACTCTGTCCTATACGGTCTCTAGGAGTCAGACTCCACAACTGCAAAAGAGCTCTTTGAAGTGTTAAAAAGCAAAGATGTCACTTTGAGGACTAAGGTGCACCTGACCCAACCCAACCCATGGTATTTTCAGTTGCCTCATATGCATGTGAAAGTTGGATAATGAATAAGGAAGAGGGAAGAAGAATTGATGTATTTGAATTATGGTTTTGGTGAAGAATATTGACTATACCATGGACTGCCAAAACAACGAACAAATCTGTCTTGGAAGAAGTACTACTGCCAGAATGCTCCTTGGAAGTGAGGGTGGTGAGACTTCGTCTCACATACTTTGGACATGTTATCAGGAGGGACCAGTCCCTGGAGAAGGACATCATACTTGGTAAAGTAGAGAGTCAGCAAAAGAGAGGAAGACCCTCAATGAGCTGGACTGACACAGTGGCTGCAATAATGGGCTCAAACATAGCAATAATTTTGAGGATGGCACAGGACTGGGCAGTGTTTCCTTCTGTTGTACATAGGGTCGTTTTGAGTGAGAACCTACTTGAGGGCACCTAACAACAACAGCAATAGTGGCGTTTCAAAAGACGTCAATGAATGGGACCTAATTCTGCCTTTCACAATCCACTGAATAGAAAGAGGAACTAAATACAAAAAGATTATTTTGAGTAAAATTTTCTCTGTCATTCTTCAGACCTTATGTGTTTAATTAAAAAAAAAAAAAAAAAAACCCTACAGTGTGAGAGAAATGTATATTCTGTTTGTATGTAAGAAATGAGAAGAAGAGAGCAGTTGGCGGTGGTAATATCAGGGGGCATTTTGCACCTGTTCCAGAGGATGAACGTGCATTTTGCCTTGGAGCCAGTCCGTAAGTCAGGTTTCTTCAAAACTGGCTGAGGCCAGTCTGGTTCTGGTCACAGCCTGTGGTAGGAGGAGAGGATGAGGAAGAAGGGCCTACCACCGGCATCAAATTTTAATCTACTCTGATATGTAAACATACTTTCTCCACCTTAAGTGGATGTCATGGTGCTTGGAAAACAAGAGCTTGGGTCACTGAGCAAAAGCTATCTATTCTGTTCTTAGAATCCAGAGGTGATCAAGGACTGTTTTTCAGATCCTGGCTGACCTAACTTTGAGTAGAGTATGAACTGGGAATGTGAGATAACTGGATAAGCTGTGCATACTTAAAAGACAAAACAAAACAAAACTTGCATGCCTTTTGACATTTTTTCAGGCTTTATGGTATTTTTTTCTCTTTAACTTAGATTTTTTTTCCCCCTGAGTTCCAGACTCCTCTGCTGTGGTAGGATTTAATCTACTAGATAGGAGAAAATGACTAAAACTGTAATCATATTTGCAAAAAGCACAGGAAAGATGTTAAGGCTATAAATGACAGAATTCTACCCTAGGGTAGGAATTGGCTAGGCAAATTGGGACAGAACTGTATGAATATTTAAAGAAGTTTTCCTTGAATTCCTAATTGGAAACTGCTACTCTTTGTATTGCTGTTCATTTGTCATTCAAGCCTTTGTCTTGTAGATTATAATAAGACTACCCCACTCTTGGAGCCCTGGTGGCATAGTGGTTAAGAGCTATAGCTGCTAACTGAAAGGTTGGCAGTTCGAATTCACTATGCACTCCTTGGAAACTCTGTGGGTCAGTTCTACTCTGTCCTATAGGGTTGCTATGAGTTAGAATTAACTAGATGGCAACAGGTTTTTTTTGTTGTTGTTTTTACCCCACTCTTGTGGGGTGGAGGGAAATGTTGAATGCATACGTTTTTTAGGAAAAATGGCACTAGGCTGGGTGGCAGTCAGAAGAGCTGGGTTTCAGTCCCAGCCCAACCCTGTTTGACCTTGGATAAGAGTCTTCACCTCTCTGGGCTCTCATTCCTTAGTAAACATAAGAGATTGAACTAGAATAGAATTTCAAACCGCACTTAGTTAGTGGGGAGGTGGGTAACCGAAATTAAGTCAAGCAGGATTCCTATCCGCCACTCCCTGCCTCAGTTAAAGAAGCTCTATTATGTTTCCTGAGAGCTTTATCTGGTGGTGCAGTGGTTAACCACTTGGCTGCTAGAGATTGGCAGTTTGAACCCACCAGCTTCTCCAGGGGAGAAAGATGTGACAGTCTGCTTCTGTAAAAACTAACCCAGAAAAAAAACAAATCTTGCCGTTGAGTCTGAGTCCTAGCAACCCTATAGGACAGAGTAAAACTGCCCTGGCCTATAGCATTTCCAAGGAGCAGCTGGTGGATTCAAACTGCCAACCTTTTGCAGCTGAGCTCTTAACTGCTGCGCCACCAGGGCTCCTCTGTAAAGATTACAGCCTAGGAAACCGTATGAGGCAGTTCTACTTTGCCCTATAGGGTCATTATGAGTCAGAATCGACTCCACACCAGTAAGTTTTTTCGATTTTGGGACTCTGTGAAAGAAAATTCATAAACCAGGGGCCTGTGAGCCAGGTGATTTGGGGGACCTGCATCTTTAAATTTGAAGTAATGGCTAATAATTGAAAATAAGATTTCACGTTAGAAAATAAAGACTGCCAGCTTCTCTTGAAAATTTTGGATAATCTAACAGCTCCTGTCCCTTGGACATACCAAGTGTTCAAAGATGCTCACACTCGCTTTTCTACTCCCTGAATTGCTCACCCCTCTCCCTCCCACCCCCAGGTCTGCACATGACTTAATCCCATCATTTAATTCTCCACTACAATGTAACGCCTTGCACAGCTCATTCCAGACATCTCTCCACTACCTCCTTTCCCAGTTAAGCCTTACACCCTTACCCTGCCTGGCTTTTCTTCTTGGCACTTATCACTACTTGCACATGTATACATTTTTTAAATTGTCGCCCTTTTTATTAGTTGTGTCCTTCCCTAGAATATATGCTATGAGAATAGGGATTTCATCCGTTTTGTATACACTTATAACAGTACCTGCCATCTACGAAGTGCTTAATACATATTTATTAAATGAATAAATGAATGGATGAACACGTCCTCATCTGGCAAAGGCAGCAATATTCCAGAAAGGGGTAGTAGATAAACCCTCTAAACACAGTTCAGGTTACCACAGTCCCCGCCACACCAATTGTGTTCTGAACACTGAGCTGATTTGTTATTGAAGTAGGTTTTCTTACACCCAGTCCACTTTTCCCATTTATAATCCTGCTTGTTCTCTGTATTTTAATTTATGACATGCCACACCTTGTATAAGATGTTGTTTGGAGCAAAAAGTTCTGCTGCTAAAAATACTGTGGAAACGCTTGGAAAAGAGGGCCTTTCAAATCCTTTCCAGCTCTAACAGTTAGTCAATTCATGCTTCACAGTCATTCATATCCATAAGTCTGAAACGCAAGACATGAGCGTTCAACCTTCCTACATAGGCTCTTTTAAACGTTTTTTTTTTTTTTTGGCGTCAATCCCAGCATGAGCAGACCACGTGAGCCCATTAAGACAACAGTTCATTCCCACCTGCCACCTCTAAGCAGCCAACAATCTAAACTTCCCCCCTCCATTCTCGATTATGTAAAACCATTCCAATCCTGAGTGACAGGATTTGCAAAGACAGCTGTTGGGCGCCACAAACCCTTGGAGGAAGGGAAAATGTGAGGTAGGTTGCTACATTCTCCTGCTTCTTTTTACTGAAAGAAACAGCTGCGATGTTCGCATGTAAGACCAAGTAAACAAAAGCTGACAAATGCCCAGCACCATTTAGCGGCAGCAAGTGTTCAAATGGCTTTTTCCCCAGCGAGGTCGCCAACCCAGCACCCCAGGCTCGCACGGAGGGAAAGGGAGCTCTTTGCACACCCTGTTCACTTGGCCAAGCACTGCCCTCAATATGCAATTCAACCCGAATGAAACGTCCTGATTCAAGTTCCCTGCCTCTTTCAGCATTCCATTGCTGGTTTATCACACAGGGCATTCTCAGTTTTCGGCAATCTCTGTGTGCACTAGGCACAAATACTGTGTTCATCTCGGAGAGGCAAGCATTCCTCGGTTCAGCAGCAGGAAGTGTCTTGCTAAACAGACTAATGGGGAAGTAGATCCCTGCATGGGAAAATGCAAGTATGTTTCGGTGGCTGGCTTGCTCCTTTTGTTTGCCCTCCGCTTTTATTTGCTTATACGGAAAACAGAGTATTCATTTATTCCTATTCCCACTCCCCTTCCTCTGAATCGCCAGGGCCATCTGTCCGTCTGAAAACGTCTTTGGTTGCACAGTTGTGAATCCAGGTGACAATCAAAATGAAGAAGTGAGTGATTTCCCCTCACTATTTTCTCTGAGCGAGTTAAAGTAAAATAAAATAAAATAAAAATTAAAAAAAAAAAAGCTTTTGTTTGGGTTTGTTTGAAGTCCTTAGGCTGAAATACTGTACTCTTTGACAAGCAGGGAATAAAGCCTACTGATCAGGCACTGCCCTGATGTAATGTAAGTGCATTGGGTGGGACGCTATTTCCTAAGTATGACTGAATTGAGCAAGCTCTTGAAAAAAATGCATAGGACTTTGGACGTTTTATTGTTGTTGTTATTAGGTACCATCGAGTCAGTTCCGACTCCTAGCCACCATATGTACAATAGAACAAAACACTGCCCGGTCCTGGGCCATCCTCACAATCATTGCTATGCTTGACCCCATTGTTGCGGCCACTGTGGACGCTTTTCATAGGTATATGTTTTATCTCTTCTGCTTGGTTTTAAGATTCTTTGTTTTCATGTGTGTCATTCAGAGCAGCTGCGTTGACAAGTGAATGTGCCCAAAAGTGGGGAAAAAATTATTTTGTGCCCTGACTTCCAAGTATTCAGCAATTGAATATATCCATCACATCTGATTTCTGATCAGAGATCTCACAGTTGGGGTAAGGAATGAAGAAGGAATTTGTCGAGGGGATTCTTTTATCCTATGATGTGTCCTGACACTCAGTTGTGTTACTGATTTTTACAAATCCATTGCTCTTCGCAGAAGTGTTGATTTAGTTAAACATGTCAAATGAGAGGAAGAGATCAATGGATTACTTCTTCAAAACATTTATCCCCCTAATGGAATCTGCTGATTTTTAAAATCTTAAAGAGATAGGTACAGGAGTTGGGGGAGGAAGCTGAAATGGAAATGTTTTCTTCATCGTTGTCATCTTTTCTTCCTTCATTTCTATAAATGAAAATATGAGTTAAGGAATATTATTTTCTGAGTCTTCTTCTCCATCTTCCTCCATTATCATCACCTTTTGTTGCTGCTGCTGCTCTACGTACCCTGAAGGAACATGAGATGGCCTTCCTCAAATATCTGGGTTTTAAATTCAGTTCATATCTCTTAGGTGAAGTGGGTTTGGCCAACAGTGACTCACTGTCATGTGGTCTAGAAGCGTTATCAGCAGAGACATTCACCTGAGCAGGAGGCAAACACAGAAGTCTCCTATAGGCTCATCTTTCCAACCATCTCCTGAACCCTGGTAGCCATTCCTGAGCCAAACGTTTCTCTAAAGTCACTCACTGTCAGCACATTTTGTGACAGACAGGAATAGCTTAAATCCTTATAAATCTCACATGTAACAGGAGGAAAACTACATTTAATTGATGATTTCCTTGATCTCTAAAATTCAATAAAGAGTATTTCTTAACATTACAGAAGTTAGTATATGGCAGGTTCAGCATGGGATCAACTCAAGGAGAATTTATAACTAAAGTACCAAAAGGTGCTCATTACAAGACAGATTCACCTGACGGAGGAGCCTCCAGTAGGGTTTCTGCAGCAGACTTGCACTGAGGCCACCGGGCATCTACAAAGCCAGTGTCCAAGGCCATTCTTCTAACTGCCTTTGAGTAAGACTGGTTAGCTGCCATTTTGTTGTTGTTGTGTGCCGTCGAGTCAATTGTGACTCATAGCGACCCTATAGGACACAGTAGAACTGCCTCATAGGGTTTTCTAGGCTGTAATCTTTATGGGAGTAAGTCACCAGGTCTTTTCTACTGCAGAGCTGCTAGTGGGCTCAAACCACCAACCTTTTGGTTAACAGTCGGGTGCTTAACCACAGCACCTCGAGGCTGCCATTTGCTAAGGGCATATTCTATACCAAGAACTGTGCTTTTATAAGGTATCTTTAATCTGCACAATTATGCCAGGGAGGAATTAGGTGCATTTTTCAGATTAGGAACTTAATGCATAGGAATGGAAGGTGAGTTGCCCTAGGCCTCATAACTGATAGGTATCATTTTCTAAAATGTAGCATAGATAATGGATAAGGGCTACCTTTTCAAAGGAGTCTTACAGACTCAGAGAGCCAAATTCTTCTGTAGTTTAATGTGTTCCTAGGTAGTGAGGGGCTTTCAGGCAGCTGATTTAACTCCTTTTTATTTCCTAGGATACTGTTTATAGAAGTTCTTATATGGGTCAGCTTCATTTTATGTACTAAATACCCATCTGTCTGAAAGAATCCTTGCCTTATTTCATCTGCTTATTTGTATGGAGAAGTTTATGTACTGGGGGAATTTAACTTATTTCTGAATTTTATCCAGGAAACAAGATCCAGATGTTTGTAGACATTTGTTATTTGTTTTAAGTAAAATCTTAGGTTAAAATGAAGGAAATATATTGATTATATATTGCATCTTCCTCTGGAGAAAGTGAAATCACTTATATCCTACATCCTGTCACACCTTAAAATCTTAGGACGGACTCTAATAAAAAGGAAAAACTTTTTATTGCCTTTTTATTCGTAGATGGCAAGGGTAAAGATGTGTACTAAATTATACTAACAGAGCTCTATTAATCTAAATTCAAGGCTAAGACCACTGGGAGAGGCAGAGCTGGTGAGCAAGAGCACTTTCTAGAAGAGTTCACTGTCAGGTTCAGAGCAAGTTCAGGGTCCTCTTCCCACCACCACTCCCACTCCCGAGGCTTGATCCTTGGATTCCATTTCAGGCAGGGACACTCCATGAGTAAGAGTTGCTGGCTGCACCCTATCCACATGTGTCTGTCTGCTGGCTCTCCGGCCTATCTGGTATCTCCGTGCCCTTCCTCTTCTGCAGTCCCTTATACAACCTTCCAAGGGGAATGTGTTGTCCTTCCAAATATGACCCTAACTGATTTAACAGCTGGAGGCAACACAGGCTGAGCTCATTCTAAGGGTATTACATGGAGTTCTTTTTTTCTCCTTGCTAAAAGATGTTTGGAAAATTCATCTAAAAAACTTTTTTTAAGTTTCATTCATAAAGATTGTTGAAAGCTTTCTTAGTGTCTCAGCTTAGCAGGTCTTTTGGAGGGAATGGATTATTTTTTCTTCTCTCTATCCACAGATTTGGAAAGGACTAAAAAGTCTAGGAAAGGAGTAGCCATCCACACTTTTCCCGAGAGATTCTCCACTGCCATGCTCTGAGGGAGTTCCCTGGAAGAATGTAGAGCCACCATATTTGTAAGAGAACTGGATCACACCTTGGAGACCCAGGTTTTCTCCCTTTACTTGCCCTGGAAACAGTACGCGCCTTCTTGCTTGGACTGTGTCAGAGAAGTGATCTGTTACGCATTTAGGGAAGCACCTCAATCTCTGTTTGATTCTATACAGATAAGGTATAGTCCTTGTCTTCTTTACATAGTTTTGTTATGATTTAGGGGGCTTGGAAAAGATCCAGTTAAACAACTGAGTCAGCATTAGTTTACATGGAACAACTCATTTCACACGTCATTTTCTTTCTTTTCCTCTTTCTTTCCTTCTTTCCTTTTTCCTTGCTTCCTTCCTTTCTTCTTTCCCTTTCTCTCTTTCTTTCTAGTTGGAGCAAGGATATCCCAATACATAGCAGGTTATGTCTTAGTTATCTAGTGCTGCTATAACAGAAATACCACAAATGGATGGCTTTAACAAAGAGAAGTTTATTCTTACAGTTTAGGATGCTGAAAGTCCAAATTCAGGGTGCCAGCTCTAGGGGAAGGCTTTCTCTCTCTGTCAGCTCTGGAGGAAGGTCCTTATCATCAATCTTCCCCTGGACTAGAAGCTTCTCTGTGCAGGAATCTCAGATCCAAAGGATGTGCTCTGTGCCCGATGCTGCTTTCTTGGTGGTATAAGGTCCCCTGTCTCTCTGCTCACTTCTCTCTTTTATATCTCAAAGAAAATTGGCTTCAGGCACAACGTAATTTTGCAGACTGAGTCTCATCAACATAACCGCTGATAATCCCATCTCATCAACATCATAGTGGTAGGATTTACAACACACAGGAGAATCACATCAGGTGACAAAATAGTGGAAAATCACAATACTGGGGATCATGTCCTAGCCAAGCTGACATATTTTGGGGGGCACAATTCAATCCATGACAGGATACCTATCCAACTCTTGTCAAAATAGTTGTTTAATGAACTGAAGTCAACTTTGGAAGTTGTGGCTAATGTGTACTTTGGAGCTTAGTCCTTGACCTAGTACCTAACTGGAGATCACAAAACTGGGAAGGACAAGTAACACATTAAATGACAGGATCAGGATTCAGTAATATCTCAATGTGGGCCAAACCCAGTAAGATAGAATTAAGCAGTAATAAGTAATTATGAAATTTGCATTTAAGCAAAAGATATTTAATATTATAGCTTTGGGGTAGGACAGGCCAAATTTAATATCAGTTAAAAATAATTTGGATATTTTACTTATCTACCTTCAATGTGATGTAACTTCTAAAATATCCCAAGTTATTTTAATCTGAATTAGTAATAAAAAATAACACCTACCATTTATTAAGTACGTAGTATGTGTTAAGATAAACTTACAATGAAGGTATAACTATTCTCATTTAACAGATGAGAAAACTGAGATTCAGAGAGGTTTAGCAACCAGCATGTGGTTAAAATAGCTAGCAAATAGCAGAGCTAGGACTTTAACCAAGGTTGAGTGGCTCCAAAGTCCTTTCCTCTGTGCCGTTAATGAGGAAATTTTCCACAGAACTTTGCATTGGTTATTCATATCACATACAAAGAATGTTATTCATCTCAAGGAACCAAAATTAAGTCAAGACACTAAGGAGTATCTAGAGAAAGGCTCTAAAGAAAGATGACCAGGATAATAAACAGTCTAGAAGCAATATACTAAAAAACACAGCTGAGGGGATGGTAAATATTTAACGTGAAAAGTAAAAGATTATGGGGATATGGGTGGTGGTGGTTGTTGTTGTTAATTGCCATGGTGTTGGTTCTGACTCATAGCAACCTCATGTATGCAAAGTAGAACCGCTCCATAAGCTTTTGAAAACTGTGACCTTTAGGAAGCAGATCATCATGTCTATCTTCCAAGGCACATCTGGGTGAGTTTGAGCTCCCACCTTTCTGCCAATAGTTGAGCACTTAACCATTTGTGCCACCAGAGGTACCTTCAAATACTGTGTCCTAGGAACAACTGGAAGTTATAGGCAAACAGATTTTAACCTCAAACAAACTTTCCAACGAAAAAAGCCTTCTTACAAACAAGGAAAGTAAAAGTTCCGAAAAGGACTGAGCACTTTCAGTGACTACAAGTATTCAAGCAGAGGCTGAGAGCCATTACTGAATGAAATTCTGCCTTTGTAGACACTTTGCTTACTTGTTGTTGTTATTGTTAGCTGCCTTTTAGTCAGCCCCATGGCTCACGGTGACCCCATGCACAATGGGATCAAACTGTTGTGATCCATAGGGTTTTCGCTGGCTAATTTTCTGAAGTAGATCACCAGGCCTTTCTTCTTATTGCCTACTTGAGAGCTTCTTAATCTGAGATCCATGAATGAACTTGATGAAGTCTTTGAATTCCCTAAAATTATATACAAAAATATGTATCCCCCCCAACCCCGCCGGGAAGATGGTATATATATTTCAGCAGATCCCCAGAGAAATCTATAGTTCATGAACCAGTAAAAAAAGTCCCTTCCAGTTCTGCAAGTCTGTTCTGTAAAGGTAGTCTTACCCATCACAGAGGTGCACCCAACAGAATTGTGTGACTGATTTAGGGACACGGAGAATGAACAAATGAAAACTTTAGATTTTAATAACTGAAAAGTTAGTGATACCATTGAGAGATAAAGATAATGAGGGAGGAGCAACTTTGAAGAAAGATAAGTAAGTAGACATACATGGACAAGCTGAAGTCTGTCTAAGTAAGCACTGGGTATATAATATAAATATTCTTTTACATCATATGGCAAAAAATATTGAAATCTAGGGATCGTACTGTGGTGGCTTGCATGTTTCTAAGATGCCAGAATCTATGCCGACAGTATTTCAAATACCAGCAGGGTGACCAATGGTGGACAGGTTTCAGCAGAGCTTCCAGACTAAGACAGACTACAAAGAAAGGCCTGAGGATCTACTTCCAAAATAAGTCAATGAAAGCCTTATGGATCACCACAGAATATTGTCGAATATATTCCTGGAAGATGAGCTCCCTAGGTTGGAAGTCACTCAAAATACACAGTGACCATGACAATGGACTTGAGCATTCCAAGAATCATAAAGATGGTGCAGGACTGGGCAACATTTTGTTCTGTTGTACCTGGGTTGCCATGCATCAGAGCCAACCTGATATCAACTAACAACAACAAATTAATGGAGAAAAAGCCATTTGAAATGTAGCAACTTAAAATATTATAACTGTAACTGGTCTAGAGATGACTTAGTCTAATTTTTCAGTTGAAGAAACCATATCTCAGGCAAACTAAGGTGCATATTCTCTAGTGAGCAGCAGAATAAGGTACCCTGGCAGCCAATCCAGGACTCCGTCTATAAGTTTAAGAAAGAAAGAAAAATAATCTAGATTTCTAAAATATTGAAATCCAGAATAAAGATATGACCTAAATTTTCCAGCCAAAAAAGAAAAAAAAAAAAAACTAGTCTTAACTACATATAATACACAAAGGCTTACTTTGTTAGGGTGTAAGATAAGAGCGTAATACAGTCCCTTAGGAGTTTTTAACGTATGAATTCCATTCTTCAACTTGTTGTGGGATGTTTTCACAGTATGTTTCAACCTTGGGCCTCATAGTCTGATTTACCTTGGGAAATTTGCACAGATTCTTAAACTGTAAAGAACAAAGAAGCACATGGACATGTTAGCATTGGTGAATTAGGTCCCACAGGTCTTTTGGTTTCCTTTCAGATGTTGTCTTGCGAGTTTCTAAGATCAGAGGCAGACTAGCTCCAGGAGCACTCAGGCATAAGTCAGTGGTCTTCCCTTCCATCCCTACTATTCGATAAGGAGATTCAGTCTGCACCAGAGCACTGCCCAGGCCTATTTCTGAGTCAGCAGCTCTTCAGTATATATATAAACTTTTCCATTGCCTCATTTTTTTAATCCATCTGACAAGGTCAAGGTAGGGTTGAGACAAGAAAAATTTGAAACTATTTCCATTCGAGACTTATTTCCTGAGAAAACAAACTACTTTTTATAATTTGAAAGTTTATGAATTTCAACATGCAAGTTTTATATGCGTGTGCGTGCATGTGTGTATGTATGTGTGTGTGTTCATTTTTTGAGGTACTCATATTAAATAAAATTTTGATTGGGGAGTTGCTAAAATGACTTGGGTGTCAGCTGCTATAATTTCAACTTTCAATATTAAACCCAAACACAGGCTCCATGTTCCAATTCATACTAAAGCTTTATAATATATGGCCTTGAAGTAGAGGTAGAATGATCTCTTGGGAGAGGCACAATTCAATTAAAATTCAGTTGGCTATCTTTAGGAAAGACATAAACAGTTATATATCCTTTGAGAGGGTCTTAAGAAATACACACCTGAGCTTTAAATGGCTACTCATTTGACTGTGAAGTTGAATTTCAATTCACTGGGGAGTCAGAGCATAAGAAAGATTCAAATAACAACACTCTGATATTTCCTGTTGTGTTAGTGGGGAGAAAAGAGCTCCTAGAAAATGAATGCCTTACATGTTTGCAGATATTACCAACCACTTATAAAAACAAGACTACTGTGTTATGCATAAAAGTCATTCCTTTCAGGGGAAACCTAAGAGCAAATTGAAATGTGGCTGACATTTCTATCTCAAGATAAAATGTTTTTTATATTATGTTTAAGTTCCCTTAGTTAAACAATGAAAAGAAAAGAAAGAAAAAGATAAAGGAAAAAAAAAAATCTATAACCTAGTATTCATAAGCAATTCCAGACACTTCACCCATAAAATAACTCACTGGAAGACATTCCACTTCTAAGCACAAAAGCTATTAGCAGGCTTTTTCTAATTGTCTTTTAGTTCAGTAAGGGAATTATTGGCTATATTTTGCATTCCTATACATTACTTTAAAAATACACAAAATTCTGCTTAGAATGAACAGAAAACATAGAGATAAATGCTTTCTATTTCATTCATTAGCCAGCTACCAAGATGAAACACTCTAACAATTTAGAAGAAACTCCCCACTTCCACTTTAGTCTGTGGTTCTTTTGTTCACTTCTTCTTTACAAGGGTCTGATGTATTAAAACAAATTTAAAAAGGAAGTGTCACTACATTGCTTCAGAGTATTCCATCTCACCACGCTGCCCCACTTTAGATTCTGAATGACTATAAATGTTTTGACGTGAGAGCACAGACAAATTGATGAAATAAGATAAATGGGTTTATTATAGTCATATGTATGTACCAGATGACATCGTATTAGGTGCCATTTAGTTATACGGTCCATTTATTCCTTCAACAAATTTCCTGAATAGCATGCTATGGATTGAATTGTGTCCCTCAAAAAGATTTGCTGACATCCTAACCCCTGTTGTAAATGTAATCTTATTTGGGAATAGGATTTTTCTTTGAAGATGTTATCAGTTATACTGCATCAAAAAAGAAAAAGAAAAAAACCCATTGCCATCAAGTCAATTCCAACTCATAGCAACCCTATAGGGCAGAGAGAATTGCCCCATAGGGTCTCCAAGGAGTGGCTGGTGGATTCAGTTAGCTGTCAAACGCTTTAACCACTGCTCCATACTGGAGTAGGTTGGGTCCTAATCTCTTCTGAGTAGTGTCTTATAAAAGGGGAAAACAGGAGTCAGAATCACACTGGAGGAAGACAGATGCCATGTGAAGATGCATCTAAAAGCCAAAAACAACAACAACAACAAAAAAAAAAAAAAAAAGCCAAGAAACATCCAGAGCTATCAGAAGCTGGAAAAGACAAGGAAGAACTTCCCCCTAGCGTTGACAGAGAGAGCATTGCTCTGCTAATGCCCTGAATTTAGACTCCTAGAATCCAGGGCTGTGAGACAATAAATTTCTGTTCTTTAAAGCCATCCACTTTGTGGTATTTTGTTATGGCAGCCCTAGGGAACGAAGGTGGCAATATTAGTCAAGGCAATGCTAGTTGCAGTAATAAATAGAGCCCCACATTTCAGTGGCCTAATACCATAAGGTTTCATTTTCATTCATGAAAACAGTATAATGCAAGTGACTGGCAGAATTTTGAGAGCTAGAATCTTTCCACTCCATGCCTTCACCATCTTCTAGAGTCTTGAGTACTCTGCATTTACCCAAGCCAAAGGAAAAGAAGTTTGAAAAGATTCAACTGTTTTTAGCCACCTGCTGCTCTCATGCTATCAGAATGAACAAATCACATAACCATTCCTAAATGCAAGGTGGTTGAGAAATATATTTCCCAATGGGGCAACCACTTTCTAGTGACAACTTCACATTTGGAAGGGGACAGCCAGCACTTGTAATAAGGTCCTGTGCTGGGTACTGTGAAGTTTTCAAAGATGATTCAAAATGGGAGTCTGTCTTACAAGAGTATTCATTTTACCAAATGTTTGAAATTATCTTATTTCCTTAGCAATAATGATAGTTAATATATTAAAAGCTTGTATGTCAGGCTCCTTATGGGTTCAGAGGGTGTGTAGGTGGTATTTCCAGGACTCAATCCCTAGTGTGTGGGATATCCAGATCCATGCTCTTACCTTCTGACCTCTTCTGTCTTCTGTACTCTAACCGCTGATTCAGGAACTCAAATCTGATTCTCCTAGAAGTTCCTACCACAAGACAAAGAACACACCAGACAATTAATGAGTGTGTATGAAATTAAACAGAACCCGACACCTTTTACCTGTGTAGCTAAAAAAAAAATTGTTAAGTCAATTAAAGCCCAATTCCAAGTCATAAAAGCTGTACTCCAAAACACAATGACCTATAAAAGAGAGTTTTTATAAAATACGAGATGGCTATCTTAAAATATTAATTATTTAAAAAGAAAAGCTGAGTCAGTTGAGATAAAAATGCTAATTTATTTGAATAGATGAGCATATGAGCATTAGTAGAAAAAAACAAAACAAAACAAAAGCTCACTTAATCTTTTAAGATCTATCTATATGGGGCCAAACTGACAACAGCAACTCAAAAGATTAGATAGGAAACTTAGGCATCAGTGAGTTTGTGTTAACAGAGGAGGAACAACTCAGAAAAGGAGGGTGAGAATGGTTGCACAACTCAAGGAATGTAATCAATGTCATTGAACTGTACATGTAGAAATTGTTGGATTGGTGTCTGTTCTGTGTATATTCTCAACAACAAAAACAAAATAAATTATAAACAAAGCTAAAAAAGAAAAAGGGGGAGCAAGATGTCCAGGTTAGCTCCACACAACACTTAACCAGGATGTTCTATCATAGTCTCCCTGCGTGCCCACCCTCGACTTTGCAAAGCTGCCTTTCTTCACACGATCCATTCTCAGTTTGGCCTCCTTTGTTCTCGAAGAAGAGTTGTTCTAATTCTCATTCCCTGGACAAACTCTCCTAAGCTTTAGGGGTAGGGTTTCCAAAGAGGGGATTCTGAATATAGAACAGCCCCTGACTAGGAGCAGAGGAGTGGATTCTAGCAAGGAATATAATTCATATGCATAAATATGAACGTGAGGTTGAATTGGGGATAAATAGCCTATAAGATGTGTATGTGAAATTCTAACAAAGGAGAGCGATTATATGCAGTTTTGCAAAAGAGATGAACTTTTAGCTAAGCTTTTAGAAACATGTAAAATTACTTGAGTTTACCAAGTGTAGAGAAAATAGGAGATTACCATTAGGACACACATGATCTATTCAGCTAGTCAACCAACAGATCTGTTGAGTGCCTCCTCTGTACAAGGTACAGTATAAAGTGAAGAGGGAGAGAGGGACTGTAGAAACATACAAGACATACATCTACACTCACGAAGGTCAGCATCTGAAAGCAACAATAAAGAGAACAATTGGCATGTATGGAGCACTCACCTGTGCCTGGCCATGTGCTAAGTGCATTATTTTCATTATCTCATTTGGCATCAACACATGTAAAGCACTTAGCCAGGTGCCTGGCACAGAAAGAGTGTGCAGTAAGTGGTAGCTGTGATTTCATTACCAATTCTATGCAGGGGTTATTATCTATGCTTTCAAAATAAGGAAAGTGAGCTATGGTGAGGTTAGGAGATGTATCCAAAGTTCCTTAGCTGGAGAAATTCAACATACACATATGGAAAGTTTAATAACAATGAGAATATTCTGGGGAAAACAGTAGACTGAATAACCACCCTGCTGCCCTAACCCCCAATTCTAATTCTAATCAGCTTCTAGCTACCTAGCTTAAGTAGAGCATCTTCTGGGGCAGGGTGGCAGGTAGTACCTAGAGGGTTGATTCAAGACCTCCCATCTGTGGGGATCCAGATGGAGACAGCCAATGGAGACATGATTCCCATGTACCAGTAGTGATAAACCTGGGGGCAAGAATCAGAGTGCCATGCTTCCTAAAGACAGCTTGGCCCTAGGAGATCTGTAGACCCCTAAAGGACAGTGTGCCAGCTTGAGGGTGATGACGTTGGGGGTACCTGAGAGTCTCTTTGGCTTGGAAGGAATTTGGAGGGAGCTGAACAGATGGGCTCAGGTCCTCTTTGTGCTGGAAGCTGGTCAAGCACCTTGCAGCTGTTTAGGGAAGTGACTTCCTCTTAATACCTTCGCTGGAAACTCACAATATGCCAAGAACTGAGACCTCGGTATCTCCCTCTGCTGCAGCATCAGTTCCCCATCATCTAGCCCAGACAACTAGAACCATGAGGAACCAGTTGCCCTTGAGTCAATTCCAACTCATAGAAACCCCATGTGTGTCAGAGTAGAACTGTGCTTCATAGGATTTTTAATGGTTGATTTTTTTTGGAAGTAGATCACCAGGACTTTCTGTTGAGGCACTTTTGATTGAGCCACAGGGAGCTCAAACTGCCAACCTTTCAGTTAGCAGCCAAGTTCATTAATTGTTTGCACCACCCAGGGACTCCAGAACCATGAATAGGCCGTGAAAATAACAAACACCTCAAGGTGACCAGCTGCAGAATGAAAAATACCAATTTGCACACCAAGAAGTATATTCTTCTAGTAAAATAGAACTGTCAGAGGAGACAACAATCTGAGAAGCTGAACTCTGTGAAGAAGAATGTGGCATCAAGATTGGAGGAAGATGCATTAACAACCTGTGTTATGCAGATGACACAACTTGCTTGCTGAAAGTGAAGAGGACTTGAAGCACTTACTGATGAAGATCAAAGACCACAGCCTTCAGTACGGATTACACCTCAATGTAAAGAGAACAAAAATCCTCACAACTGGACCAATAAGCAACATCATGATGAATGGAGAAAAGACTGAAGCTGTCAAGGATTTCATTTTATGGGGATTCACAATCAACACTCATGGAAGCAGCAGTCAAGAAATCAAAAGACACATTGCATTGGGCAAATCTGCTGCAAAAGACCTCTGTAAAGTGTTGAAAAGCAAGGATGTCACCTTGAAGACTAAAGTGAGCCTGACCCCAGCCATGGTGTTTTCAATCGCCTCATATGCATGTGAAAGCTGGACAATGAATAAGGAAGACCAAAGAAGATGCCTTTGAATTATGGTGTTGGTGAAGAATATTGAATATACCACGGACTGCCAAAAGAATGAACAAATCTGTCTTGGAAGAAGTACAACCCGAATCCTCCTTAGAAGCAAGTATGATAAGACTACATTTCACATACTTTGGAGATGTTACCAGGAGGGATCAGTCCCCGGAGAAGGACATCATGCTTGGTAAAGTAAAGGGTCAGTAAAAAAGAGGAAGACCCTCAACAAGATGGATTGATACAGTGGCTGCAACAATGGGCTCAAGGATAACAATGATTGTGAGGATGGCACAGGCAGCGTTTCGTTCTGTTCTACGCAGGGTCGCTATGAGTCAGAACTGACTCGATGGCACCTAACAACAACAACAACAGAGGACAGAGATAACAACTTTACCAAAAAATAAAAAGAAACCTCACAGAGATTCAAGAGTAGCACTAAAATAATTTCCCAGAGTTCAAAAATATTGCTTATAAATTAAAAAAAAAAATGATTACATTAAGATAAGGGTGGTCTCTGATGGGAAAGGCTCACCAACAATATAAGGCAGTATATGGTAAATGCCAAATGAGTAGGTTGGATTCTCAAACTGAGTTGATCAATAGACTCACCTGGTATGCTTGTTTAAAAATACAGATTTCTCAACCTACTCTACCCAAATGAATCAGAAACTCTGGAAGTAAAGCCAAAGAAACTGCATTTTATTTTAAAGTGGTCCATGTGATGGGCACTGGTTATGGGGAACCATTGAGGCTGAAAGCAAATGTTGAATGAGTTCAGGGTGAATGATCACTGGCATCGATGTGGGGTTGTAGAAGGGCCCCATGAAAGTGATGGAACTGAAAAGAGCTGTGAAGGGTGCATAGAGTTTATAGAAAATGGCTTAAAAATATGAAACAAAGATTAATGAATGTTTTCTATGCATGACCCCAAATTTCCACTAGGTACACTTGTAGTCTCAAATATTTGTCACAATTATAGATCACATATCAAGACTAAAACTTTTGTACATATAAAACCAAACACACAACCAAACCCATTGCCATCGAGTCAATTCTGATTATTAATGACCCTGTAGGACAGAGTAGAACTGCCCCATAGGGTTTCCTAGGCTGAAATCTTTATGGAAGCAGATTGCCACATTTTTCCCCCACAGAGCCGCTGGTGTGTTTGAACTGCTGACCTTTCTGTTAGCAGCCGAGCACTTTAAACCACTGTGCCACCAGAGCTCCTCTTTATATATATAAGTCTAGGTTTAAATAATAAGAAACACATCAGATAAATAAGAAGTTGGAGCATTGCAATTTTGCAAAAGTTTTAAAATCCTGGATTTATCTAGTTCACATTTTTATCATTCTGTGTGTGTGCACGTGTGTGTGTGTGTGTGTGTGTGTGTGTTTAATAACTAGGAAACACAAGTCAAGTTTTTTTCAGTCCTTGTTTTTTACCACTGACAATAACTTTGGTCCATTTCTTTCCCAATGTTCCATTTCAAGAAAAATGTATCACTGTTTTGGCAAGGCATGAATGAACAACAATGGGAATGAATAGAGTGTTTAGAAGACAAATGAGTAGTGTTATGCTCAATTTGATAGAATCACCCTTGCATATTTTTCTCCCACATTTTATGAAGTTCCACTAAAGGAAAGGACATAATACTTCGTGGCTTTTTTCCCTTCAAATGGCTACTTCAGATTCACTGATGTAAAATAACAGGGAGCACGGGAATTACAGACCAATAAAGATGGCTC
Source organism: Dugong dugon (assembly GCA_030035585.1). Lineage (NCBI taxonomy): Eukaryota > Metazoa > Chordata > Mammalia > Sirenia > Dugongidae > Dugong > Dugong dugon. Next base: position 54,203,470 of record CM057465.1, read on the forward strand.
CTGTCTTAGTTTCCTAGTGCTGCTGTAACACAATACCAAAAGTGAGTGGCTTTAAAGAACAGATATTTATTTTCTCACAGTTCTGTGGGATAAAAGTCCAAATCAAGGTGTCATCCATGTCAATTCCTTCCTTGCAGGTAGTACCAGACGTTCCTTGGCTTGTAGAAATGGTGTCTGTCTTCCCTTGTGTATGTGTGTGTTTCTGTGTCTAATCTGTTCTTTTTATAACTCAGAAGTGATTAGGTTTAGAACCCACCCTACTCCAGTATGATATGATTTACATAAAAAAGAAAATTCTATTTCCAAACAGGATCACATCCACAGGTGTATGAATTAAGATTCCAACTCATATTTTAGGGGGACACAATTCAATCCATTAATAGTTCCTCATAACTTGCAGTAGGCTATTCCTTTGGCGCTGCCCACCCCTCAGGAAGTGTGATGGATTTGAATTAATCCAACACAAATTTTTCACCCACGCCCTTATTTACTGAAAGCCACCAGGAAGCTCTATGAGGCTGACATTCTTGCAGTTGTGAAAACCACAGTCTGACAACTTCCTCCAGATAAATGAGCCTAACGCTTCCACAAAATCACAGAACCCCAGTCACATGAAATATGCTGCAAAAATTGAAGAGCATTCTGCCATCAGATTTGGGACTTGATGCACACACTACCCCTCGCAGAGGGCCATGAGGTACATTAGCATACCCCAGCTTCTGAGGGCTCCACAGGAAAAAAACCACTTTAACTCTCTTTAACTCGGAATTGCCCAAATTTATTTTTAATTCAGGTGAAGGTCTACAGAACAAATAGTTTCTCATTAAACAGTCAGTACACATATTGTTTTATGACCGTGGTTAACAACCCCATGCCATGACATGTCCACCCTCTCCCTTCTCAACCTTTTTTTTTTTTTTTTTTTTTGTGAAAATATACATAGCCAAAGATACACCATTTCAAAAATTTCTACATGCACAGTTCAGTGACATTGATTTCATTCTTCCGGTTATGCTGCTATTCTCACTTTAGATGAAGGTGTGCAGAACAAAATAGTTTCTCATTAAACAGTTAGTACACATGTTGCCCTATGATAATGGTTAACAACCCCACTACATGTCAACACTGTCCTTACTCAACCTTGGGTTCCCTATCACCAGCTTTCCTGTCCCCTTCTGCCCTCTAGTCCTTGTCCCTGGGCTGCTGTGCCTCATTAGTCCCATTTTGTTTCATGGGGGTGTCCAATCCCCTGCTGAACGGTGAACTTCGGAAGTGACTTCACCACTGAGCTAAAAGGGTGTCTGGGGGCCATACTCTCGGGGTTTCTCCAGTCTCTTTCAGGCCAGAAAATTTGATCTTTTTTCTGTGTGTTAGAATTTTGTTCTACATCCTTCTCCAGCTCTGTCCAGAACCCTCTGTTGTGATCCCGGTCAGAGCAGTCAGTGGTGGTAGCCAGGCACCATCTAGCTGTACTGGACTCAGCCTGGTGGAGGCCTTGGTAGCTGTGGTGCATTAGTCCTTTGGACTAATCTTTTCTTAGTATCCTGCTCGCTTCATTCTCCCTTGCTCCCGAAGGGGTGAGACCAGTGGAGTATCTTAGATGGCCTCTCACAGGCTTTTAAGACCCCAGACACTACTCACCAAGGTAGGATGTAGAACATTGTCTTTATAAACTGTGTTATGCCAATAGAGCTAGATGTTCCCCAAGACCATGGTCCCCACAGCCCTCCGCCCAGCAATTCATTCCCTCAGGGAGTTTGGATGTGTTTAGGGAGTTTCCACGACCTTTCCGTGTAAAAGTTGTGCTGGTTTCCCCAGAATTGCGTACTGTCTCACCCTTCACCAAACATACGACTTATCTATTGCCTGTTTAGTATTTCCCCCACCCCTCCCATCCCTCATAACCAACAAAGATTGTTACTTTTTGTGTGTAAACTTTTTCATGGGATTTTATAATAGAGTTCTCATACAATATTTGTCCTTTTGTGATTGATTTATTTCACTCAGCATAATGTCCTCCAGTTTCATCCATTTTATGAGATGCTTCACAGATTCATCATTGTTCCTTATCATTGCATAGTATTCCATTGTGTATCTGTACCATAGTTTGTTTATCCATTCATCTGTTGATGGGCATCTAGGTTGTTTCCATCTTTTTGCTACTGTGAACAATGCTGCCATGAACATGGGTGTGCATATGTCTATTAGAGTGATGAGTCTTATTTCTCTAGGATATATTCCTAGGAGTGGGATTGCTGGATCGAATGGTATGTCTATTTCTAGGTTTCTAAGGAATTGGCATATCATTTTCCAAAATGGTTGTGTCATTTTGCATTCCCACCAGCAGTGCATAAGAGTTCCGATCTCCCCGCAACCCCCCCAACATTTGTTATTTCCACTGTTTTTGATTTGTGCCAGTAATGCCAGGGTGAAATGGTATATCGTTGTGGTTTTAATTTGCATTTCTCTAATGGCTAGTGATCGTGAGCATTTCCTCATGTGTCTGTTGGCCACTTGAATGTCTTCTTTGGTGAAGGGTCTGTGCATTTCCTTTGCCCATTTATTAATAGGATTATTTGTCTTTTTGGTGTAGAGGTGTTGGATTTTCTTGTCGACTATGGAGATTAGACCTTTGACTTGTACTGTCGAAAAATCTTTTCCCAGTCTGTAGGTTCTCTTTTTACACTTTTGGTGAAGTCTTTTGAAGAGCATAGGTGTTTGATTTTTAGAAGATCCCAGTTATCTAGCTTATCTTCTGCGGTTTGTGTGTTGATGGTTATGGTTTGTATCCTGTTAATGCCATGTGTTAGGGCCTGTAGCATTGGTCCTATTTTTTATTCTATGAGCTTTATAGTTTTTGGCTTTATATATAGGTCTTTGATCAATTTTGAATTGGTTTTGTTTACAGTGTGAGGTATAGGTCCTGTTTCATTTTTTTGCAGATGGATATCCAGTTTTGCCTGCACCATTGGTTAAAAAGACTGTCTTTTCCCCATTTGATGGACTTTGGGCCCTTGTCGAAGATCAGGTGACCATAGGTAGATGGATTTATATTTTGTTCTCAACTCTGTTCCATTGGTCAATGTATCTGTTGTTGTACCAGTACCAGGCTGTCTCAACTACCGTAGATGTATAGTAGGTTCTGAGGTCAGGTGGTATGAGTCCTCCAATTTTATTCTTCTTCTTCAACAGTGCTTTACTTATTCGGGGCTTCTTCCCTTTCCTTATAAAATTAATGATTAGTTTCTCCCTCTCTTTGAAGAATGTTGTTGGTATTTGGATCAGAAGTGCATTATATTTGTAAATTGATTTGAGTAGAATTGTCATTTTCACTATGTTGCGTCTACCTATCCATGAGCATGGTATGTTTTTCCATTTATGTAGATCCCTTTAGGTTTCTTGCAGTAGTGTTTTGTAGTTTTCTTTGTATAGGTCTTTTACATCCCTGGTTAGATTTATTCCGAAGTATTTTATTTTTTTTATGGGCTATTATAAATGGTATTGTTTTCCTGATTTCCTTTTCATCGTTCTCTTTATTGGTGTACGGGAATCCAACTGATTTTTGTATGTTTACAAAACATTATCTTGCTACTCTGCTGAATCTTTCTATTCGTTCCAATAGATTTCTTGTGGAGTCTTTAGGGTTTTCTAGGTGTAGTATCATAGCATCCGAAAACAGGGACAGTTTTACTTCTTCATTACCAATTTGGATGCCCTTTATTTATTTTTCTTGCCTTATTGCTCTAGCTAGAACTTCCAGCACAATGTTAAATAGGAGTGGTGATAAAGGGTTCCTTGTCTTGTTCCTGTTCTCAAGGGGAATGTTTTTAGCCTCTCTCCATTAAGAATGATGTTGGCCGTTGGTTTTGTATAGATGCCCTTTATTATGTTGAGAAATTTCCCTTCTATACCTACTTTAATGAGAGTTTTTATCAGGAATGGGTGTTGGACTTTGTTGAATGACTTTTCTGCGTCAATTGAGATGATCATGTGATTCTTTTCTTTCCTTTTATCTATGTTGTGGGTTACATTGATTTTCTAATGTTGAACCATCCTTGTATACCTGATATGAATCCTACTTGGTCATGGTGTATTGTTTTTTTGATATGATGCTGAATTCTATTGGCTAGAATTTTGTTGAGAATATTTCCATCTATATTCATGAGATATTGGTCTGTAATTTTCTTTTTCTGTGGTGTCTTTGCCTGGTTTTGGTATCAGGGTTATTCTGGCTTTGTAGAATGAATTCGAAAGTGTTACTTCCTTTTCTATGCTCTGAAATAGCTTGAGTAGTACTGGTACAAGCTCTTTTGTGAATGTTTTGTAGAATTCTCCAGTGAAGCCATCTGGGCCAGGGCTTTTTTTGGTTGGGAGTTTTTTTATTACCTTTTCAATCTCTTCTCTTGTTATGGTCTGTTCAGATTTTCAACATCACTTTGTTGTAGTTTGGGTAGGTAGTGTGTTTCTAGAAATTTATCTCATTTCCTCTAGGTTTTCAAATTTGTCGGAGTATAGTTTTTCAAAATATTCTGTTATAATCCTTTTGTTTCAGTTGGGTCTGTTGTAATGTCCCCCATTTCATTTCTTATTTGGGTTATTTGTGTCCTCTCCTGTTTTTCTTCTGTCAGTCTGGCCAGTGGTTTGTTGATTTTGTTGATTCTTTCAAAGAACCAACTTTTGGTTTTGTTGATTCTTTCTACTGTTTTGCTATTCTCTATTTCATTTATTTCTGCTCTGAACTTTACTATTTCCTTTCTTCTGGTGGCTGTGGATTTTTTTGCTGTTCTCTTTCTGTTTGTTTGAGTTCTGTAGTTAATGTTTTGATTTTGTCCCTTTCTTCTTTTTTGATGTGTGCATCTATTGCTATAAATTGTCCTCTGAGGACTGCCTTTGCTGTGTTCCAGAGGTTTTGGTAAGATGTGTTTTCATTCTCACTTGATTCTAGGAATTTTTTAATTCCATCTCTGCTTTCTTCTATTACCCAGTGGTTTGTAAGCAATGTGTTATTCAGGTTCCATGTAATTGATTTTTTTTTTCCTTGCTCTTCTGTTGTTAATTTCTACCTTGATGGCATTGTGGTCAGAGAAGATACTTTGTATTATCTCAGCATTTTGGAGCTTGTTGAGGATAGCTCTGTGGCCTAAGATGTGGTCTATTCTGGAGAAAGTTCCATGTGCATTGGAAAAGAATGTGTACTTTGCAGCTGTTGGATGGAGTATTCTATATATGTCTATGAGGTCAAGTTGGCTGATTGTGCCCTTTAGGTCTTCTGTATCTTTGCTGAGTTTCTTTTTGGTTGTACTTTCCTTTACTGAGAGTGGTGTGTTGAAGTCTCCTACTAGTATTGTGGCACTGTCAGTTTCTCTTTTCAGTGCTGTTAGAGTTTGTTTTATGTATTTTGGAGCCCTGTCTTTGGGTGCGTAGATGTTTATTATGAGATTACTATTGCCACTCCTGCTCTTTTTTGGTCGTTGTTAGCTTGATATATTTTTCCAACCTTTGATTTTTAATAAATTCACGTCTTTATTTCTAAGGTGTGTCTCTTTTAGATAGCATATTGATGGATCCTGTTTTTTTTATCCATTCTGTCACTCTCTGTCTCTTTATGGGTGCAATGAGTCCATTTACATTCAGTGTAATTAGTGATAGATGTGAGTTTATTGCTGTCATTTTGTAGTGCTTTTTTTGTGGTGCTGACGTTTTCTTTGTTCTTCTTACTCTCCTGTGCTTAATTCCTTTTGTTTGTGGATTTTTTTTTTCATTTCTTTTGTTTTTGTAGGTTTTGTTTTTAATGTTTTTATGTTTTTCCTCTTTATTTTTATGAGTATGTTTGTTAACTTTCTTTGTGGTTACCATGAAATTTACCCTTACTTTTCTAAGTTCGAAGCAGTCTATTATTACTTGGTATCGCCTTGCCTTCTTGTCCATTAGAAGGTTCTATACCTACACCGTTTATTCCCTCTTTTATTGTTTGGATGTTGTCATTTACAGATTAACTGCTCTGATTTCCTGTTGTATTTCTTTTTGTTTTGGATAGTCCTTGAGAGTTCATTTCCTAGACTGGTATCTGGCTGGTACGATCCTTCGTCCTAGATTCAGCCTGTAAGCTGAAGTTGTTTGTTCTCAGATTGAAGGAGTTCCTTTAATAATTCTTGTAAGTTTGGTTTGGTTTTTACATATTCCCTTAATTTCTGTATATCTGGAAAGGACCTAATTTCACCATCATATTTGAATGAGAGTTTTGCAGGATATATTATTCTTGGCTGGCAATTTTTTTTCTTTCAAGGTTTTATATATGTCGTCCCATTGCCTTCTTACCTGTATGGTTTCTGCTGAATAATCTGATCTTAGTCTTATTGTTTCTCCTCTGTATGTGACTTCTTGTTTTTAATGAGCTGCTCTCAGGATTCTTTGTTTGTCTTTGGTTTTGGCGAGAGTGATTATGATATACCTTGGTGATTTTCTTTTGGGGTCTATCCTATATGGGTTTCATTGAGGTTCTTGGATGGTCAGCTTTTCATCTTTCATGATATTGGGGAAGTTTTCTGTCAGCATTTCTTCAGTGATCCTCTCTATGTTTTCTGTTTTCTACCCTGTTCTGTAACTCCGATCCCTCGAAAATTTTTGCTTTTGATTGTATCCCACATAATTCTCAGGGTCTCTTCATATTTTTTTTGTTCTTTTTTCTGAGTTTTCCTCAAACAGAGTTGTATCCACGTGTTTGTCTTCAATTCCGCTGATCCTGTCTTCCACTGTCTCAAATCTGCTCCTCAGTCCTTCCATGACACTGTGCATTTCTGAAGTCTTGTTGTTTATCTTTTGGATTTCTAATTGTTGTTTTTATATAATTTCTAGTTGTGAATTTATTTTGGCATTTTGTTCCTGCATTACTTTCCTGAATTCTTTCTTTTTTTTTTTTTTGTCTGTATTTTCCATGAATTTGTCTGCCTTTTCCATGAATTTGTCTATTTTTTTCCTCATTTTTGTCTGCTTTTTGCTTCAACTCTTAGATAATTCTGAGTATTAGAGATCTGAATTCCCTATCAGGCAGTTCTAGTGCCTTTTCTTCTACTGGAATGTCATCTGGTGTTTTATTTTGGACACCTAGTGGAACTATCCTGTTCTGTTTTTGTAAATGTTTTGTTATTGTCTGCTGTGTTCAGGACATTTAGTAGTTATTTTTCACGTTTATTGATTGTGCATTTGGTTGTTTCATCCTTTTTTCTTTTATTTGGCTATGTCTGAGCAGGTGGGCTCTGTGTTCTTTGTTGTTTGCTCGTCTGTGGGCATGATACTTTTCTCCTCCTTCTCCAATTGGCAGGGTCAATCACTCAGATATGGTACAGCAGGGCAGATCTAGCTGAAGAGGAGTTGCTGGGGTGGGTTGTTTGTGGCACTTACTACTGCCACAGGGTAGGTCGGTAATCAGTGCAGGGCAGGTTCCGGTAGGCAGTGCCTGTGCTGATTGGTGGTGTGATGTTAAGGGCATGACGCAGGTAGGCAGGATGGAGTGGGGAGGTTGTGATGTGTGGAGCTAAGATGGCTTTGGGAGAGAGGAGAGAGGAACAGGGGCCTAAAACATACATACAAACAAAAAATAGTTCTAGGGGAGCTTGCTGTTGGAGTGGAGAGATGAGAGACTATGAAATGGAGAAAAACAAAATGGGGAAGAAGAAGGAAAAAAAGAAAAGAATGAATAAACAAAAACTAGAAATAATAAAGAGCAACAGAGCTCCCAGGGATCCCACCCGTGTGGCTACAAGGTCTGGGAAATTGTTCCCAGGTGTTGAAGTACAGCCTGGCTAGAAGGCATAGAAGTATTCAGCACCAGGTATTCAGGGGACAGGAAGAGAAGGAAGGTACAGAGAGATGAGAAACTGAACAATGAAGAAAAACAAAAAGGGAAAAAGAGGGAAAAGAAAATAAAACAAATTAAAAAAAAAAAAAGAACAAGTAACCCCCCCCCCACCCAAAACAGAAAAAAAAAAATAAACAAACCAGGAAAAAAGAAATGCCCTTAGAGATCCCTCTAGGTGCCTTTGCAAGCTGAGGTGGTAGGTCCCAAGCCACGTAGCACTGCCCAGCAAGAATGGGCTCCCAACTCGAGAAAAGAAAAAGAAAACAAACAAACAAACAAACAAAAGCTCCGGGATCCCACCAGCATGGCAGCACAGACTGGGAAGCAGTTCCTCACTAGAACAAAGCTCTGCAGTCCCTTAGAAAAAAGCAAAGATGGCACACAGAGCCAGGTATTTGAGTTAAAGGAGGGGGAGTGGTGAGAGGTAATTAAGAAATTAAAAGAAGCAGAATAAAGCAACACCAGGCAGCCAACAAATGGCACTCAGGGAGCCTGCCAGAGCAGGTGGGTGGAATCCAAGCAGCCGGTGCATCCCGGCCAAGAGACTGTGGCTGCAGGAAGCAGAGGAGGCCGAGTGGGGGTGAAGAAGGGTGGGGGGTGGGAAAGCATATATCACCAGTTACCGGTTGTTCTGTCTCCTGCTGGAAGCTCCGTGAAGCTGCTTTCTCATATTCCCTATTTGCTGGTCTCTGATAGGAGTCCAAGATGGCAGAGCCATGCTGCGTTAGCTGATAGGGGACCTCTGCATGAACCTCTCCTCACTCTCCATTCTCTGTCAGTTTCTCACTCCATTTGGTGGTTGGCTGAGTTCTTTTTCTCTTCATTTGATGTTTTAGGGTTTTAGGATTGCTGTTTTCTCTGTTTGGCTTAGTTTCTCAGATCTTTACTGTGGAGGGACGGCATGGTGCTTCTGCCTAGAGCGCCATGTTGCCAGAAGTCTCTCTCCCCAAACTTTTTAAAACGCTGAACCCTTTTGTCAAATGCTGTCTTCTATTAAGAGCCTGCAGTGCACATTTTGTGAAACGCTACCATGGCTTCACAGATATCATGCTCTTACCTATGTGGCTCCCTAATGCTATTTGCAGAATATACACAGAAAAACTGAGGGTGGGTTATAAAATTCTAGATTCTTGACTCTCACTCCCAGAGGTTCAAATCCACTAAGTCTGAGGAGGAACTCAGGTACTTATACTGTTAAAAACCTTCTCAAAAAAATCTGATATATAACCGTATTGGAGTTCCACAGTAAGTTAGTGCTCCCTCATTTATTTTAGACTTCGTTTAGGCCAGAAATCTCAGAATAGCAGTATAAGAATTATACCTCTTCTTTAAATAGTATTATCCCAGGATTATTCCCTCATTCTGTTTTCATCACAACTTGTTTCTACCTCCAGAGTCCTACAAAGCTCTTGATGTACAGAGACCCTGCCTTATTCATCTTTTTATTCTCAGTGCCCACCTAAGAGCCAGCATGTAAGTATTCAATAAACATTTATTGAATGAATAAGCACCTGAAACAATGCATACCAACATGCACAATAATTTTATTGTCAAAATAAAAAATTCTTGTTGTTGACATCTTTATCCCTGAGAGATTTTATCTATTCTTAAGATTTTAAAACATAACTCCCATACTTCCCATTTTTTGCCCAGCTTAATGGCCTGCCTTTGTCATTGTTAGGTGCTGGTGAGTTGCTTTTGACTCTTGGAAAATTTAAGTATAGCAAAATGAAATATTGCCCAGTGCTGTGCAATCCTCATGATCATTGCTATTGCTATGTTTGATGCCATTATTTTGGCTATTGTGTCAATCTATCTCATTGAGGATTTCTCTTGTTTTTGCTAATCCTCTACTTTACCAACTATGATATCCTTTTCTAGTGATTGGTCTTTCCTAAGGACGTGTTGAAAGTTAAGTGAGCCAAAGTCCTATCCTCTAAGGAGTATACTGGCTATATTTCTTCTAAAACTGATTTGTTTGTTCCTCTGGCAGCCCATGGTATATTAAATATTCTTCACAAACACAATTCAAATGCATCAATTCTTCTCTCTTTCTTTTTCATTGTCCAGCATTCACATACATATGAGGCGATTGAAAGGCTTGCCTCTAGTTCTCAGGAAATACCACATTCTTTCCAGCGTCAAGGCTTCCCCCCTCCCCACCTTACCAACGAAGTAAATCTGATTTTTTTTTCAATTGTGGTAAATATATATGTAACAAAACTTTTGACATTTCAACAATCCTCACATGTACAGTTTAGTAACGTTAATTACATTCATCATGTTGTTCAACCATCACCCTTACCTGTTCCTAATCTAAACCATCACCCTTAACAAGGCTTTTTATACATGCTATTTTGGTACTCTCCTCTCTTCCACCACCCCATCACTGATCACTACCACTGTTTCCAAACTAAATTTGTCCTGACCTTCAGATTTGAAGTGGTGTCCTGGTAATCAGTTCTATAAAATGATTCCTTTTTCCATTGTGTCACTGATCATAATCAGATCAGTGGCTGCTCTCCCTGCCAGTCTCTAAGATACAGGTGGGCAGACTCCAGGTCTATCAAGTTCATTTTTGAAACTACAGAAACTTACACAAAATACAAACTCAAATATGGATTAAATGGCTCCATGCTTCACAGGTCTGTCCCCACCATTAAACCAGGAGCTTCTCTGGAGCAGGGACTAGGTTTAGTTCATTTTTCTATTTTTGGAACTGGTACAGTACTTGAAAGAGGGGTGTTCAGTAAATGTCCTTAAAATTTTTCAGGCTTTTGTTTATTTGCAGAGTCCCTGGGTGGTGCAAATGGTTAATGCACTTGGCTGCTAACTGGAAGGTTGGTGGTTGGAGTCGACCCAGAGGTACCTCAGAAGGCCTAGTGATCTACTTCCAAAAAATTAGCCACTGAAAACCCTGTGGAACATAGTTCTACTCTGACACAAATGAGGTTGCCATAAGTCAGAATCAACTCCACAGCAATTGGTTGTTTTTTTTTTTTTGTTTTTGTTTTGTTTTTTTTTTTGTTTATTTAGCTTTGCCTAGATAAAAGCCTGGGTTAGAAATTGAGGAAAAGGGTGGATATTAACGATGATATAAAAATATATTTGCTCTTTCTTGTCATTATAGTCCAAATGTAAAATATCCGTAGAATAAAAATAAGCCAGAATAACTGTGAAAGTTTAATGGAGTCAAGGTACCCCAGACAGCTGATACACTTCTAAAAAGCAGAAGTAACAGTAAATGAAATAATAATTTAAAAGTATGTTTTCAGGTTGCCAAAAGATTACCTTAAATACAGCTCTTGGCAGTCATCTTCTCATCACCAAATTAGAGCACTTATTGGATGTCAATTCCACCAATTTACTCCTTCTAACAGCAGAGAAATCATTGAGGAGACAAGCACAGCTGCAGCACAGCTGGGATCTGTGGCTATGGCGTGGCTTCAAATTACATAAGTGATAGGGAACTTGCATGGTCTGTACCTCTCCTCCTGAGAACACCTCTTAGCTCTTCAACTTTCTCGTAACATTTCGTTCTTTCAGTGACAACCAGCAGCAGTCAAATTGCTTCTTCCCATAATATTGAAAATTGGTTCCACAGTAACTTACTGTCCCTACTTACTATGTAAGACAAGGAGAATGGCACATTCCTTTGAGAAAGGGTGGGACTATAACTTTGTCTCTCTCCAATAATCCAGTGTGCAGAGCTGGTCACAGTGAATGGATAAGAAAATTTGCACTGGGGCCAAATCACCTCCTTAGAAGGAAAGAGATTACGATCCCATCCACTTTCCTTCAAGGTTAATGGATTTTAACTTCCTTAATGGATACAGATAATCCCAACTGAGGTCCTTTGGCAAAAAGGGACTCCCTTTTAGGGAAGAAATATGTGGACTGGTGACGAAGCCTCAATATCAGGGCTTGGGTGTTCTGGAACAGAGTGGCTAAGACTGGAAGTATCTCCTGATATAAATATGGCAGAATTAGGAAAGTGGCTGGGCTTGTGAAGGACTGCAATCACTGTTATGTGAACAATCACCAAGGCCCTAGTCCAGCAAGGCCACCATCACAACAGTAGATACACGTGTACCAACTTCAGAGAAGGTTTTCCACTGAGACGTTGTGAAAACCAGAGTCCATCAAGGGTCCCAACTGTCTTGTCGCCTGTGGTTTCTAAGCAGGACTAGTTTCTTAGTTACCTAGTGCTGCTGTAATAGAAATACCACAGTGGGAGGCTTTAAAGAAGAGGAATTTAGCTTCTCACTCTTTAGATTAGAAATCTGAATTCAGGGTGTGGCTTAAGGGAGAGGTCCTTCTTTGTCTATTTCAGCTTCTTGTAGTTGCTGGCAGTCCTTGGGGTTCTTGGACTTGTAGATGTATCTGCCTTGTGGGTTTGTCTTCATAGGCATCTTCCCCGAGTGTGTCTCTGTGTCTATTCTCCTCTTTCTAGAACTGCGAAGTAATTAGGTTTAGGACCCACTTTACTCTGGTATGGCCTCATTAACATAGCAAAAGAAAACTTATATTTCCAAATAGAATCACATCCACAGGTACAGGGGCCAGGACTTCAATACATATTTTGGGCCGACACAATTCAATTCATAACAACTGGTATGCCCTTATGATCTAGATTGGCTCCTGAGATTTTGAGCCAAAACACAGAGAAGCCTCAATGGAAAGAAAATTTAGGTTTTAGTGATCGATTTAAATACTTTAAAAAAGCAATGCTGGCTTTTTCTCTTTATACTCCATGCTGATGAATGAGAAATATTGACCACAATATCAATTGTGTTATCACTGCCATAACAAATTATCAAACTTAGTGGCTTAAAGCAATACAGATTTATTATCTTACAGTGTGGAGGTCAAAAGTCAAAAATAGGTCTGATTGTTGTTGTGTGCCATTGAGTCAATTCCGACTCATAGTGACCCTATAGGACAGAGTAGAACTGCCTCATAGGGTTTCTTAGGCTGAAAGCTCAACAGATTCTTTTCTCTGGTGGTGGGTTCAAACTGCCAACCTTTTGGCTAGCAGCTGCGTGCTTAACTATTGCACCACTAGGGCTCTTACTAGGCTAAAATCAAAGTGTCAGTGCAGCTGTGTTCCTTTTGGAGGCTTTATGGGAAAATTTGTTTCCTTCTTATAGCTTCTGAAAGAAGTCACTTGCATTCTTTGGCTCATGGTCCCTTCCTCTATCTTCAAAGTCAGCAGTGTAGCATCTTTAAATCTCTCTCTCTCTTTCTAACTTTTGCATCTAATGTCACATTTTCTTCTTATACAAACCCTTCTGATTACCTTGGGACCATCCTGAAAATCTAGGATAATCTCCCCATCTTAAGATCAGCAGCTTTAATCACATCACGAAGTTCCTTTTACCATGTAGCATATTCCAGGGATTAGGACATAGACATCTTTGGGGGGCCACAGCCACCCATCATCACCTTAGCAGGCAATAGGACTTTTAAAAGGACACTGGTCAAGGTAGGGCAAAGAAGAACAATGACTTAAACACAAAGTATTATTAGTGTAATGCTTAAGACTCAGTGAATTTAGATTCTAGTTTGGATAGATAGCATAGATATAAGTGCCATTAACTTGATCAACGATATACTAGGAGGCTTCAGGAAAAAATATGCATATAACTTTAGACATCCCAAGTGATGTAAATTAAAATAGTACCAGATAGAAATACAACTGTCCTTACAATATACAATCATGTGTTATAAAATATGTTGTAAGAGTTTGGTGTACGTATATACTGTTATATATTTTAACCTAATATACTTCAGATAAATATCTTCAAACTTGGAAAAAGCTAACTGTTTATGACACCTACTTTCTTATATTACTTAATAGTATTAGTATAGATTATCACAAATAATGAAAAAGCAATATATATATATATATATATATATATATATATATATATATATATAAGTGATATTTAGCCTGCAGTAGGATTTCCAATTTTAATGTAAATGAGAAAGCTGCATGTTATACTTTGTTTTATTATTCAGAATGTGCCCTATTTTATGCCTTTCCAATATAAGTGGGCATAAATATTTTAAAATGCTTAGTAATGTTAGGTATGAAAAGTTATCTTGATGTAAAGTTATTTAATACTATATAGTATCTCCTATAGATATGATTATATGAAGAAAAACATAAGCAAGAACTATGTTTCTGGCCAAACAAAAAAATAGAGCACTGTGGATCTCTACCCTTGACCTTCCTTTTTCCCTAAAATCTGTGTTCTTAGGGACCCTTCCTCTGTGGTAGGTAGCCTCTACAGTGGCCTCTAATAAACTTCATATTCATATCATTTGTAATCCCTTCCCCTTGAGTTTGGGCTGAACCTAGTGACTCATTTCTAATGAATAAAATCTGGAAAATGTGATGAGAGGTCACTTCAACATTAGGTTACAAAAAGACTGTGACTTTCATCCTGCCCCTCCTCCTCTTGATCTCTCACTTGCTTGTTCCGAGAGAAGCCAGTTACCATCTTGTGAGCTGCCCTATGGAAAGACCCATGTGGCAAAGACTGAGAGTGGCCTCTGGCCAACAACCAGTGAGGAACTGAGGCTCTTAGTCCAAAGGCTCATCAGGAACTGACTCCTGCCTACAACTACATGAGGGTGTTGGAAGCAGATCCTCCCGCAACTGGGATTTAAGATGACTGCAACCTCAGCCAACACCTTGATTGCAGCCTTGTGAGAGTTCCTAAACCAGAGGACTCAGATAAACCATGACCAGATTCCTGACTCACAGAAACTGTGAGGAAAAAAAAGTGTGTTGTTTTAAGCTGCTTGGCTTTGGGATAATGCATTACACAGCAATAGAAAACCCTAGGTAGAGCAAATGGTTTGCTCTCTGTTCGAGCCCACCCAGTGGCACCATGGAAGAAAAGCCTGGTGATTTGCTTCCTTAATGATTACAGCCAAGAAAACCCTATGAACCAATTCTACTCTGTAACACATGGGTCTCCATGAATCGGAATTGATTTGATGGCAAGAGGTTTTTTGGTTTGGTGTATTGTTTTGTACATACTTTTAATCACAGCATTTAAGATGCTGCTATGATCTAACAGAAGGCAGAAATTATCAAACAATATCATTAATATCACATGCAAGTAAAATTTTGCTGAAGATCATTCAAAAGTGACTACAGCAGTACATCAACAGGAAACTGCTAGAAAGTTAAGCTGGATTCAGAACAGGATGTGGAACTAAGGTTATCAATGCTGATGTCGGATAGATCACAGCTGAAAGCAGAGAATACCGGAAAGATGTTTACCTGTGTTTTATTGACTGTGTGGATCATAATAAATTATGGATAACATTGTGAAGAATGGGAATTCCAGAACACTTAATTGTGCTCAAGAGGAACCTGTACATAGATCAAGACATAGTCATTCTAACAGAACAAGAGGCTACTGCATGGTTTAAAGTCAGGAAAAGTATGCGTCAGGGTAGCAACCTTTCATCATACTTGTTCAATCTGTATGCTGAGAAAATAATCTGAGAAGCTGGACTATATGAAGAAAAATGGGGCATCAAGACTGGAGGAAGACTCATTAACAACCTGCATTATGCAGATGACACAACCTTGCTTGCTGAAAGTGAAGAGGACTTGAAGTACTTACTGATAAAGATCAAAGACTACAGCCTTCAGTATGGATTACACCTTGTTTTAGTCATCTAGTGCTGCTATAACAGGAATACCACAGGTGGATGGCTTTAACAAAGAGAAATTTATTCTCTCATAGTCTAGTAGGCTACAAGTCCAAATTCAGGGCATCAGCTACAGGGGAACACTTTCTGTCGGCTCTGGTGCAAGGTCCATGTCTTCAAATCTTCCCTTCGTCTGCGAGCATCTCAGTGCAGGAACCTCAGGTCCAAAGGATGTGCTCTGCTCCTGGCACTGCTTTCTTGGTGGTATGAGGTTCCCATGTGTCTCTGCTTGCGTCTCTTTTATATCTCAAAAGAGATTGGCTTAAGACACTACCTAATCTTGTAGACTTCATCAATATAACTGCTGCTAATCCATTTTATTACATCATAATGATTGAATTTACAACACACAGGGAAATCACTTCAGATGATAAAATGGTAGACAATCATGCAGTACTGGGAATCAGGACCCAGCCAAATTGATACACACATTTTTGGGGGGACATAATTCAATCCATGACACACCTCAACAAAAGAAAACAAAAATCCTCACAACTGGACCAATAAACAATATTATGATAAATAGAGAAAAGACTGAAGCTGTCAAGGATTTCATTTTATGGGGATTCACAATCAACACCGATGGAAGCAGCAGTCAAGAGATCAAAAGACACATTGCATTGGGCAAATCTGCTGCAAAAGACCTCTGTAAAGCATTGAAAAGCAAAGATGTCACCAGAAGACTAAGGTGCGCCTGACCCAAGCCATGGTGTTTTCAATCACCTCATATGCATGTGAAAACTAGACGACGAATAAGGAAGATGGAAGAATTGACACCTTTGAATTGTAGTATTGGTAAAGAATATTGGATATACCACGGACTGCCAAAAGAATGAACAAATCTGTCTTGGAAGAAGTACAACCAGAATGCTCCTTAGAAGGTAGGATGGCGAGGCTAAGTCTCACATATTTTGGACATGTTATGAGGAGGGATCGGTTCCTGGAGAAGGACATCATGCTTGGTAAAATAGAGGGTCAGCAAAGAAGAGGAAGACCCTCAATGAGATGGATTGACACAGTGGCTGCAACAATGGTCTCAAACATAACAACGATTGTGAGGATGGCGCAGGACTGGGCAGTGTTTCATTCTGTTGTACATAGGGTTGCTATGAGTAAGAACTGACTTGATGGCACCTAACAACAGCAACAACACATAGGTAACTTAAACTTATGTGTCAGTTCACTTCTCATCTCTGTTGATCATACATCAAACAAGATGCAGAACTAATTCTTTCACCCATTTTCATAAGAAACATAATCTCAGAGGGCCTAACGTGATTTGTGAAGTTCTCCTGATGATTTGTGGTGGTATGGGAAGTGATCACAGTACAGTCTGCACAGCTCTTTTACCCTAATCTCCTTTTCGCAAAGTTGCTTCTCTAGTCTTTGAAGCTAGGGGCCACCCAATGTCTGAACTCCGGAAGTTTGCCTTCTACCCAAAGTACACAGGCAGATTTACCTTAAAGCCATTGAAGCTTAAGCTTCAGGCCCCATTTGCATGTCCCTGTGAGTTCTAACAGTTTTTGGGAGCTGTAGAATGTTCTAGGTGGGGCCAGGAGCCAGGCAGCAAATACAAAACATTTCTGAGAAAAAGCCTCAAGAGATTTCAGAAGTGAGGAGACTGCATCTTTTAGGCTGTAGTCATTTTTTATGGCTTCCTTTCTTATTCTAGATATTCACTTTTGAACCTGATTTTGAATTCATAATTTTGTATTCTTTTTAGAAAAACCTTAAACCTATATAAGCTTCAGACACTGCAAACCCCACATATTCTGCCTAACTGGTTCATAAAGGCACTTTTCAAACGAGGATAACTCTCCCCCACAAGGATTTTTCATATTAGACTTGTAGACAATAATATTTTTGCATATAATTATGCACAATTAATTTTCATGCACCTGTCCCATGTAGATCAAAGCCTTGCCCATGTTCAATTCATTTTTGGGACCCTGGTACTTAGGAAGTTACCAGGCGTTCAGTCAGAATTTTTAAAAATGTATTGATTCATTAGATAAAGGAATAGATTAATTTAAATTAATTCATACATGTGATTTGATCTAATGGATGAAATAAGAGATTGTGTATCAGCATTAACTGTGTACTTGAATTAGCCATAATGTTTCCAGGAGGGAATAGTATTAGAGTAGCACTTCCGGTCCCCGAGGCTGAAAAACAAGTGTTCTCAGTACAGGTACAGTCTTTCCTCTTCCAAGCTGTGAGAAATCTGGGGGAGGTTCACATTTGGTTCACCAGCTGTTGCCCATGAGTAGAGGGAACAGTTTAAGGTGGAAGCTTGGCTCTGATCACAGGTCGAGTCAGGGTCTCTTAATCAAGGTTGTTGTTGTTGGTGTTTGCCCTCAAGTCAATTCTGACTCATAGCGACCCTACAGGACTGAGTAGAACTGCCCCATATGGTTTCCTAGGCTGTAAATCTTTCCAGGAGCAGATCGTCAGTCAGGTCTTTCCTCCCACAGAGTGGCTGGTGGGTTCCAACTGCCGACCTTTCAATTAACAGTCGAGTGCTTAACCATTTCACCACCTGGGATCCTTCTTTGTCAGTAGTGAAGCTAATATTTTGATCTCCCATCTGCCTCCGGTATCTATTTTTCACAACTTAGAGTGGGGATGGGGCATGTTTAGTCATCCTTAAACCAAAACAGCTGCTTTCAAAAAATAGGATGCTAGGCTTTGATGCTTGCTTCGTTAGGTCAGGAAATTGCTGCTCTGAGAGTTCCAGAGAAAAAATGGCCCAGCTTTGAGCTGATTTCAGGGGGAGAAATAAGACCTACAAGGTTTAAAGATGGCTTCTGACTTGCAGCAGAATGAACAGGAAGGCAGCCGAAAGGCCCCTCAGAGTGTTGCCAGTGGAGGAGAAGGATGGCAGAGAAGCCCAGAGGAGGATCAGACAGCTAAAAACTCAGAGGAATTGGAGGGTGCAGCGGGGACAGGGGGACAGAACTCAGAGCCTGAAGGATCATGTAAGGAAGCCAATGCACGATTCTAGAGCCCAGCCAAATGCCCAGGCCCACTGAGGGTAAGAATTCCCTGGGTGGCACAAAGAGTTAACGCAGTCAGCTGCTAACCGAAAGGTTGGAAGTTCAAGCCCACCTAGAGGTGCCTTGGAAGAAAGACCTGGTGATCTACTTCCAAAAAATTAGCCATTAAAAATCGTATGGAGCACAGTTCTAATCTGACACACATGGGGTCACCGTGAGTTGGAATCAACTCAACAGCAACTGGTTAATTGAGGGTAAGGAGGAAGGAAAAAGGGAGGCAGCCAGTCAAAGAAAAGGGACGAAAAATAAGAAAAAAAGGTTTGAGGAATTATGTACTGGCTAGGGGTGGGGACATAAATCTGTTTATTTGTGTTAGTGTTTTTTGAGGTTTGTGTGGTTCCTTTACAATCTTACTTTAGACTTTCTTTAAATAGCTCTAAAATGGGATCATTAGCTGGGAGTCATTGCAAATCAAAAACAAAACAAAACCATTGCGAATGAGTGGGAGTTCTCATACTCCTAATCAGAAAGGCCTGTCATGTTTCCAAATCCTGTCCCTAGAGACAATGAGATGTTTTTAATGATAGTGTTTCCATAAAAGCCTGACCTACTACTATCACCACCCAGGCCAAGATGTGCGGAAATCACAAAACCACTTTCAAATCCAAGTCCTTCTTGAAATTTAAAATTATATTCTAAGACAAGGGCCGTATGAATCTTAAAGCAAAAGAAAAGCAGCAGCATAAGGAAGGTTAAAAAGAAAAGTGAGAGAGGGAAAAAAGATGAGCAAGAGTTTGGTTACATCTTCTCATAAAACACATCCTGTCTCATAAGTATGGGCTTATGAGATCTTGGCCCAGTGGTTTCGAGCCTCAGAGACTCATTTCAAACAAACTACCAAGGAACAGTGTGATGCATAATTAAGTGCTCAGGAGAATTTTATATCCCTAGTTCCCCAGCATACTAGAGGTGACCAAACCCTATCCTCAATGGTCGCTAAAATGTTGTAAGTCATAGAGAACACATTGCCATTGACAGTGGCCAGTAGTTCTGGGAATTCATGTGATGACAAACATTTTCTTTAACAGCAGAGCCTTCCTTTGTTTGATAGCTGTGTGAAATTCTGTGGTTGAAGATGTTTCTGTTCACATGAAAATAACCATAAGCAAACCTTCTTATGGTAAACATCTGTCCAGAAAAAGTAAATTCCATCTTTTTAAATAGAAAAAGGCAGCAGCAACACGAAGCTAATGCCTTTGACTCATTTTGTTGTACAAGTAGTTGGAAGTTTCTTAACACTGTCCTAAGAAACGATCTCATTTGAATTATTTTAGGGTATATAGTTCTGATAAAGCTCTTTGGGGGAAGTCGCAAATTTAATGAGGCTGGTTAAGTAAGAACAGCTACTCTTTGGATTGAGAGCTGTCTTAACAAATGTAGAACTGTATTAATTTTTTTTTTTTTTTAACCTATGGGTTTATTTATACTCTGCCTTCTTCCAGAAAGGATTTATGGCAGGTTAGCTAGTATAAAGATCTCAAGGCATAGGGACTCATAAAAGCCTCAGATTAAAATCTAGAACGTATAACGTATCCAGATAGTTTTCAATTATCAATGAGTTAATCTAAGCTTGGAAAGGGCTTTTAAACTTCAGTGAAACATCAGCTAGCTTCGAACCTGCATTTATAGTAAGCTACTTTGTCATTTGGAGGTCTGCACAATAAACCTATTGTTCCTTAAAAAAAAAAAAAAAAAGCAGCCTGTTGATGTTGCTTTTGTTCATCTTATCATTCAGCAGCCTATTCAGGATCATATGTGAGAAAGCATGTGTAGGAAATTAAACCCTATATTCTGCGTGGCAATTTCTTGGAAAAACATCCTTCTTAAATTGGTAGCTATGTAAAAATCAAAAGAGAAATTTTACTATTATGACGAAGTTGGTTTTTTATTCTGTATGCTTCAAAGCTAAAGTTTAAAATTAGGTAAAATTCAAAGCAGACCATCTGTGTGATGTTTTAATTTAATTTTTATGAAAACAGACTACTTAACTGAGGTTATTAGTGGATTCTTGCAATAAGAGGGAGAGAGTACCATCTTTAAGATGATCTACTGTGCCTCAAAGATCCCTTTGTTATTGAGATTAACTTAAATCGTGACAAAGAAGATGTATTTTTTACTGGATTACTTCAGTATTCCATGAATGTTATGCCAGTAAGAATCCTCACAAAGTTCCAACTATATAACATGATATGAGGGCCCAATTCCAGAAATGAAAACTAACCTCTATTGAGTTCTAATCTCAATACCAAAATGGACTTATTCTAAAATACTGGCCAACTGGAGTAACCCCAATCTACACCCAGATTCCATCTGTGGAGGTAGTGGGGCCAAACATTTCATATTTGAAGAAACGTTCATTATATATCTGTTAACATAAATGCGAATCAGGGGATTTACAGATTTGACAATTGGTAAGATTTTACTGAACATTTAGAAGACTCCCTGAGTTTTCCAGTAAATTTGGTGGCACCTGCTTAATTAAAAAGTCCATTCTTCTACTATCATCCATTTTCCATTGGGCAATTTCATAGCCATCACTTGACTGAAGAGAAAAATGAACTCACGTAATGCTGAGCATGATCTCAATAGTATGTGAATAATTATTACCAACAATAATTTGTACAGGGTTTATTCCTGTCCTGTACAATTTAAGTTCTAGATTTTACAGTGTTTTAGAGTGATGATGCAAATAGCATGATATTTTTATTTTCCTAGAAATCCAGACACAGCTCTGGAGAAAAGAAGAGGAAATATAGGGCAAGTTTCCTTGACAAAGATGAATTTTCTTCCTTAACTCTTTGCTAGAAGGATCATCTAAGAAGGTGAAAGGTTACGTCAATCTCCAAGTGATCAAATTATTTGAATGTTACATCTTTCTGTTAGGGCTTGTAGGAAGGTATTTCATTTTATAATGTGTTGTTTTTTGTGGTTTTTTTTTTTTTTTTTTGCACCTACTAAAAGGATAAGACAAGCTATTCGTGTTGCCTTTAAGGGCATTTGAAACACTTCAGATCTATTCACAATAACTTATATGATCATCATATGGAATAAAACTAGACAGTTGAGGATAAGGAGATGCATGTAAAACTGACAACAATTTAATCTTCCAATTCCCAGGGACCGTAGAAGATGCTTCCCTATTTGCCATTTCAAAATAGCTAATGTGAGAGTATAATGAGACACAGTAACATTGAATTTACATTTGTCTTAGTTATCTAGTGCTGCTATAACAGAAATACCACAAGTGGATGGCTTTAACAAACAGAAATTTATTCTCTCACAGTTTAGGAAGCTATAAATTTGAATTCAGGGTACCAGCTTTAGGAAAAGGCTTTCTCTCTCTGTCAGGTCTAGGGAAAGGTCTTTGTCTCCTTTCAATATCTGTGGGCCCAGTGATTCTTGGAGATCTCCATGTGTCTTGGCATCAATTTTCCCCTGGATCTAGGAGGTTATTGGAGCAGGGACACCCAGTCCAAAGGATGAGCTCCACTCCCAGAACTTCTTTCTTGGTGGTAATGAGGTCCCTTTCTCTCTGCTCACTTCTCTCTCCTTTTATCTTTTGTAAGATAAAAGATGATGCAGGCCACAACCCAGGGAAACTCCCCTTACATCAGATCAGGACTGTGACCTGAGTAAGGTGTTGTATCCCATCTAATCATATTTAACATAACCTAATCTTGCCTCATTAACCACAGATGGAGGTTTAGGATTTACATAGGACAATTACATTAGATCACAAAATGGAGGATAACAACCACACAAGACTGGGAAACACGCCCTAGTCAAGTTGACACATAATTTTGGAGGACACAGTTCAATCCATGACAAGACTGCTTAGTTGCCTTTCCCTCACCCCCACCCACATAACCTGGAAGACCTTTGTTGTTGTTGTTGTTAGGTACTGTCAGGTTGGTTCTGACTCATAGTGACCCCATGTACAACTGAACGAAACACTGCTCAGTCCTGTGCCATCCTCACAATCGTTGTTATGCTTGAGCCCACTGTTGCAGCCTTGGGATACCTCAAATGTCATATTGAGCTTGTCCCATTATATGTTTTGTGGTACTATGTTTTAATATTCATCCCATTACATTTTTGTAGCACCATATTCTTGCCTGCCTCTGACACTAGACTGCAATCACTTTGTCTTAGTCAGCGTTCTCTAGAGAAACAGAACCAGTAAGATGGATGGATGGATGCATGGATGGATGCATGGATGGATGGATAGATGATAGATAGATAGGTACGTAGGTAGGTAGATAGGCAGATAGATATTTTAACAAATAAAACCAAAAAACCAAACCTGTTGCCAATGAGTCGATTCTGACTCATAGTGACCCTATAGGACAGAGTAGAACTGCCTCATATGGTTCCAAGGAGTGGCTGGTGAATTTGAACTGCTGACCTTTTGGTTAGCAGCTGAGCTCTTAACTACTATACCACCAGGGCTCCATTTTAAGGAATTGGCCCATATAATCATGGGGGCTGGCAAGTCCAAAATCTGTAGATTGCTTAATTGTCATTTGACAAGTAAGACAAAATATAAAACAAAACAACATATTGTCAAACAACCATTAGCTGTTATCATTATTGCCAGATGTCAGTGAAGACTGCTTTGGGCTAATTCTGCTCCCTAGACCAATATTTGAGAACTATGGATAGAGTTTTTATGTAGGTGATGAAGTGTTATGGGACAAACGTAGGATCTGGAACTTGAAGTTCAACCTGAAGTAAAGTCCTGGATCTAACACTTCACTAGTTGTGGCTTCTTTATAATTGCTTAGCTTTCTGGAGCCTCAGTTTACTCTTGTGTAAAATGGAAATAATGATTACTACCTCTTATGGTGTTGTTGTGAAGATCAAATGAGATAAATATGTGAAGGTGCTTTAACAATGCCCAAACATATACATTTTGCACCATAAATATTATAAATGCATGGTGCAAATGGTTTGCACTCAACTGCTAGTCTAAAGGTTGACAGTTTTAACCCACTCAGCAGTACTGCAGAGGAAAAGGCCTGGCGATCTCCTTCTGTTAAGATTACAGCCAAGAAAACCCTATGGAGCAGTTCACTCTGTAACACACGGAGTCGCCATGAGTCAGAATCAAGGGGATGGCAACTAAGAGCATGGGCAGATTGTAAGTATAGCAGTGAAGAATTTACACCGATACACTCACACTCTAATTCTTCTGACAATACATGATAAACACATAAAAGAGTATTTTCCCTATGTACAGTGCCCCTCTTCTCTGAGATTTTACTTCTCTTTATCCCCACATAGCAATCAACCAACCAATAGGAATGGACCAGAGAATCTGTTTTACTGCTTGGTCCACAACCTTTCACCTTAGCTGATTGAATCAAGGGTAGATAATTGACTCAAGCTAGGCCGATTAGTTAGCTTCTTGGGAAACTGAAATTGAGACACCAGGACTCTAGTAAACTGTTTGTGGTATTGAAGTGATGATGATGCTCCAGGCCTCAAATGGCCATATTCCAAATGGTGAGCAGAAAATGAGAAAGGTGATCCACAGAGAGAGAGTAGAACAGATGAACAAAGAGGTTAAGATAAAGAGAAAATGGAATCAGAGAGAGACAAGAGAACACACACAGAGAAGCATAAACAGAGACACACAGAGATGAGAACAGTGATAATTTGATAAAGCCTTAGTTCCTGATGGATTTCAAGTTCCTGATTCCACTCTCTTCTGAGGGTGATAGTTGCACTTCCTCACACTGTACCTCACCAGATATCCTATATCTGTCAAATAAAGTCTCTTAAGGATGGAAACTACCACTAGACTGTCAGTTTGTCATACTGCGGTGGCTTGCGTGTTGCTGTGATGCTGGAATCTATGTCACTAGTATTACAAATACCAGCAGGGTCACCCATGATGTTTTCTCTGAAAGCAGAAGATACCAGAAATATGTTTACTTGTGTTTTATTGACTATGAAAAGGCATTCAGCTGTGTGGATCATAACAAATTATGGATAACATTGCGAAGAATGGGAATTCCAGAACACTTAGTTGTGCTCATGACAAACTTGTACATAGATCAAGAGGCAGTCGTTCTAACAGAACAAGGGGATACTACATGGTTTAAAGTCAGGAAAGGTGTGTGTCAGCGTTAGATCCTCTCACCATACTTATTCAATCTGTATGTTGAGCAAATAATCCGAGAAGCTGGACTATATGAAGAAGAATGTGGCATCAGGATTGGAGGAAGGCTCATTAACAACCTGTGTTACGCAGATGACACAACCTTGCTTACTGAAAGTGAAGAGGACTTGAAGCACTTACCGATGAAGATCAAAGACCACAGCCTTCAGTATGGATTACACCTCAACATAAAGAAACCAAAATCCTCACAACTGGACAAATAAGCTACATCATCATAAACGGAGAAAAGACTAAAGTTGTCAAGGATTTCATTTTACTTGGATCCACAATCAACGCATATGAAAGCAGCAGGTCAAGAAATCAAACAACGTATTTCATTGGACAAATCTGCTGCAAAAGACCTTTATATAGTGTTAAAAAGCAAAGATGTCACTTTGAGGACTAAGGTGCACCTGACCCAAGCTATGATATTTTCAATCACCTCATATGCATGTGAAAGCTGGACAATGAATAAGGAAGATCGAAGAAAAATTGACACCTTTGAATTATGGTGTTGGAGAAGAATATTGAGTAATGCCATGGACTGCCAGAAGAACGAACAAATCTGTCTTGGAAGAAATATAGCCAGAATGCTCCTTAGAAGTGAAGATGGCGAGACTTTGTCTCATATACTTTAGACATGTTATCAGGAAGGACTAGTTCCTGGAGAAGAACATTATGCTCGGTAAAGCAGAGGGTCAGCAAAAAAGAGGCTGCAACAATGAGGTCAAACACAGCAACGATTGTGAGGATGATACAGGACTGGGCAGGGTTTCATCCTGTTGTACATAAGGTGGCTGTGAGTTGGAACTGACTCGACAGTACCTAACAACAACAAGAATGCTAATTTGGATTTCTGTTACTTGCAACCAGTAGAATTAAGAAAAACACTCCATGTGTGCCTACATATATAAGGAACTATATTAGTTAGGAGGCACCCTTTTGGTGCAGTGGTTAAGTGTTTGGCTGCTCGAAAGGTCAGCAGTTTGAACCCACCAGCTGCTTGCTCCACAGAAGAAAAATATGGCAGTCTGCTTCCATAAAGATTACAGCCCTGGAAACCCTATGAGGAAGTTCTACTCTGTCCTGTCGGGTCGCTATCAGTCAGAATCAACTTGATGGCACATAATAACAACAACATATCAGTTAGGATGATTTTCAGCTGCTAGTAACAAGAGAGCCACCACAAGAGTACCACTACCACCACAGTTATTATTGTGTTGACCTGGACACATGATAACTCCATGTGTGTCGGAGTAAAACTATGCTCCATAGAGTTTTCAGTGGTTGATTTTTCAGAAGTAGATTGCCAGGCCTTTCGTCAGAGGGGCCTCTGGGTGGACATGAACCACCAACCTCTCGGTTAGCAGCATTTTTGGTTTTTGCTGCTTCGTGTTCATCAGGTTCTATTGGTGCAATATGGTCAATAGAGTAAACAAGTGTGATACCCTGGGGGATAATGAGAAGATATAGCCCTTGTGGATTACATTATGGTAGAGAGCCATAGAACTGAGGTAGCGTCAGGGCAGCACTATAAATGTGTCCTATCCCTGCCAAGTAAAGCAAATGCTTTTCTTAACTACCTAGAAAGAAATTGCCAGCTCAGTAGCTACCCACCAGATTCCAGGCTCTGTACTGATTTACTCTGGAAGGCAGCTGAAACTGAACTGAAAGTGCCATCTGATTAAATATATGACAATCCACTATCATTCTCTGTTCTGAACTGGCCAAACAGGCAAGTTCATTCATTGAGTAATAGAGGTTATTGCCCCTACATTTTTCAAATCTTTGTTGGTGGCCATAATCTCTGAGACACTCCCAAAAAATGCCACATTGCTTTTGGTTTACTGTTTTGTTGGACAGGGGAAGATACAGGACTTCCTGCCTTGATAGGCTTCATTCCACAGTCAAAAAGGCAGTATGTGAATTCCATCCTTTGCTGAGTATATATATTCCAACTCAGGAACTGAAGAAATAACTAAAGAATGGAAAAACTGATATATTAGGTCATAAATGAAATGAATAGGGCCAAAATTTCTTTTATCACCTGAATTCCACAAGCCCCACTCTAACCAGTGGAATACTATAAAGGACAGGGTTCCCAGAAATAAGAATTAGCTCAGTGGCTAGTCAATCCTGAAGAGTCTGACCCTTCATCTCAGGTACGGTTAACATGGTCAATGACTAGATATCCCTTTGGACAAGGCTAGGAAGAAAAGCTGTAGTAGGTGCTTATGATGTTATCTTAGAGTAATTCTTCAAGTGTACCTGTCCGCTTCATTCAAGGGTATCTGGTCTGTGAACTCTCTCACACACAGGGATTAAGTAACCACTGAGGCTTTTCTAGCAACCCAAGCCAGGCTGCTGGGAAGCCAATCTAGAGGTTGAATTTTTTGTTTTTTTGTTTACACTTGTATAGATCATATATTGTTGTTGTTGTTAGGTTCCATCAAGTCAGTTCCAACTCATAGCCACCTCATGTACAACAGAAAAACACTGTCCAGTGCTGCACCATCCTCACAATCGTTGTCATGCTTAAGCTCATTGTTGCAGCCATTGTGTCAATCCATCTCACTAATGTTCTTCCTCTTTTTTGTTGCCCCTCTATTCCACCAAGTATGATGTTCTTCTCCAGGGACATATGTACACATGCAAAAAACAAAACAAAACAAACAAACAAACAAAAGTGTATAGATCAATAAAGGATCCATGATGGCACAATGATTAAGCACTCAGCTACTAATTAAAAGGTTGGCAATTCAAGCCCCTCTGCAGGAGAAAGATCTCATCTGGCAATCTGCTTCCATAAAGATTACAGCCAAGAAAACCCTGAGTAGCTGGTCTACTCTGTCACATGGGGTCACTATGGGTCAGAATCAACTCAATGGCACCCAACAACGACAACAACAATAGATCAATAGGCCCCTAATGGGCTGCCCATTTATTTTGGTTCTAGGTACCCCACAATCAATTAGCCATCTCCAAAAATCCCTGCATGTAAAACCATTCTGTTACCACTTTGGCGATTAAGGTAGCTATGACCACCTTGCTCCTGGAAAGTAAGAGCAGCTACTGGCCTCTGTCATATGAGGATTCCATCATCCCCTTAGAAATCATAGAGCCTAATTCAACAGCAGCTTCTCCCACTTTCACTGAGAGTGATCATTGAAACTCCATGGTTTACTAACCATGACTTGCATAGGGAATTTAAAGCTTTGCACATACCATTTTCTTCTTTAAGCTCTCTATGCACCTCCAAGAGGCCAACCTTACCCCATCCTCTGCAGAGCTTTTTGCAGTGCTTGGTTCTCCACGGGGCTTTGAACTAACAAGTTCCCAGGCAAGGCTAATGCTGCTGGTTAGGGACCAATTCTGAGAACAACTAGTAGAGCAGTCCTTCTCAAAATTTATTATACGTAAGAATCGCTTGTGGATCTTGTTAAAATGAAGATTTTGATTCAGTGTACCTGGGGCAGAAATGCAAATTCTCAGCAGGGGTTGGAACCAGAATGAACAAGTTCAAAGCCCTGGTCCTCTAAAGCTTGCCTCTAGCTCTTGGCTAGTGTGTCCAGGTAGATAATAAATATTTGGGTAATTGATATAAATGACATGTAAAAATGAGCTGAGGTTTAAAAAGAGGTCATTTGGGGAAATATCTTTTCTTAGACAAAAATTTTGAGATACTGACTTTCAAATTAAAAAGTATAACGAGTGTGAAAATTAGGGAACCATCTGAATGGCCTGTGCAAGCTATGCTACCTCTCAGCTCAGTTTATTCGTCTGTAAAATTAGGAGGTTGGACTAGATGATCATAAGCATTCCCTTCAGCTCTTTGAACTGTGATGTTGTAGTTAGCTGCCGTTGAATGGAATCCAACTCATGGCAACCCGATGAGTGCAGAGTAGAACTGCTCCATAGAGTTATCAAGGCTGTGATGTTTCAGAAGCAGATCACTAGGCCTGTCTTCCAAGGAGCCTCTGGGTATGTTCAAACTGCTAACCTTTCAGCTAATAGTAGAGCACTTAACGATTTGCATGATCCAGGGATTCCTTGAGCTGTGATATTTAAGTTAAATGCTTCAAGTATATGCGCAATATTCTCTTCTACAAGTTTCCTAAAACAGCCTGAAATCATGAGAAATTGCCTATACTTGGTTCCTATACTTGAAGTCATCCTGCCCACCAGAATACACCAACTTTCTGTTCTTGGCCAGAAAATAGTGGTAAATGTAACAAGTGCTAGAGTATTATCAATTAGGAGCTCTGCTGGCAATGTCATTAGCTTTGTGGAAATGGAAAGGCATTGAAATGATAGTGCAAGACCAGTCCTTCATCCAGATTTTTGATCAGTTCTAGACAAGCACTCCTGGGAGTAACGCCATTCCCATCATCCTCCATGCTTTTAGCAGCTTCCATTATCTGAGATGATATCCTTTTCTTCATTAATTTCTTTTCCTCTCCCTACATGAACATCTATGCATGTTGTTGTTGTTAGGTGCCATCTAGTGAGTTCTGACTCATAGTGACCCTATATACAACAGAACAAAACACTGCCCAGTCCTGTGCCATCCTCACAATTGTTACTATATTTGAGCCCATTGTTGCTACCACTGTGTCAGTCCATCTCATTGAGGATCTTCCCCTGTTTCACTGACCCTCTGCTATACATAGTCAAATATAATTTTGAAAGTTTAAGTCATCACCTGAGGACCTGAGATTAGAAAGTTCTCATTCTCCTTTATTTAGAAGAAGTGGAGTTTTTTTTTTTTTCCAATTAATATGCAGAAATAGCAACTGTAACATGAGCTATAGTCAAATTCCACATCTCAGTCTGGTTGTATCTTCTACCTTGCAAAGTCTAATAAGTTCCTTTGGGTATCAATTTCCTGGAGTCAGATGTATGTGTTTTGGGGAGTGAATAGGGGGAATGCTGAGAGGGGGAATCTATTCCTCCCTATTTATCTCCCACTCAATACAACTGGGACTGGCATAGGTTTATTTGAAGAGCACACCTAGATTCTTATCAGAGTGAATAAGTCAGGCAAAAATGTAAACCAAACCCCATGTTCAGATTGTTTATTTATTCCTCAGGTAGGAAGAGAGTTGTTAACAAAACTAAGACAATGACTGAGCTGGCACCACTCTAATCCTTGGAAAAAATACAATCAGAAATATAGAGTCAAGAAAAGGGCAAGTTTCAATTTTATTCAGCATCATAAAAATTACATCTGTGAAGCAGAACACCTAAAATCAGTAGTTCTCAAACTTTAACTGGCTTCACAGTGACCTAGACAGCTTATCAGAACAGTTGGCTGGCCTCAACCTGAGTTTCTGATTCAGCAAATCTGGGCTTGTGCCCAAGAACTTGCATTTCTAACAAGTTTACAGGTGATGCTGATGCTATTGGTCTGGGGGAACTTCACTTTAAGAACCACTTCCTTAAGGCATCATTGGAGAGGAGAATGTGAGCTCTTAACTTCATTAGTTCAATGCCTGCCACTGGAATTCTCTGGGGGAGAGGAGAGCTTGCAGTCAACTCTAGAGCCAGACCTCCAACCTACCCACCTCCCAACACACCTGCCTTGTGGAGCTGATGAGGTTAAAATACAGGAGGTACTGTTTCAAACAATTACAAAAAAAAAAAAAAAAAAAAAAGTACAGCTTTTTCATCACCCTTTTGGGGGAAATTGGCTTGAAATCAGACTCTCCTCAGCGCTCTTTATTGAAAAGGAGCCAGGAAACCTTACATGATTTTATTTTCACTCCCACACTGATGGAAATCTAAGAATCACCAGAAAAAGCCCTTCAAGGATTCACTAATTAAACTAAATTATAGTGCTAAGGTAAAGCCAAGTAGGATAGTTTCCTGCCCAGGAGAAAAGCATCTCTGAGTCAAAAGAATATGACAGTGATTCAGTTGTAGCTCCTAGTGCCCACCATGTTCTTAGAATAAAATAATATTCTAATGCATCCTTACACAGAGTTTTGTGTGTATCAGGTCCTTAATAAGAACTAAATGAATAAATGAATCAAATAATGAAAGTAAAATATTAGTTCTACAATGTCTGTTGTATGGTGTCATACAAGCCCAATGAATATTTTGAGTTGAAGTTAAAACCTTAGAAACCTCAAATTATGTGCTTTACATCAGCATTTTGTGAAAAAGGCACAAATAGTGGCATCTACTTAGCTCACAGTCAGAAATTCTTCCAACGACTGCCTCCAATTCATTTGGTAAATTTCAGTCTTCTTGGCCATGGAATGAGCATAAAACCAATCAAAATATCCCATTCTCCTGGCCACAATGATAGGTCCAGGAGGTCATCAGGTGACTGCGCTGCACTAAATCACTTAATGTGGCGTTTTAATAATAGCCTTTGTAACTTCCACCAAATGACTAGATGGGACTATGCAAATGAGGCATTTGTGGCCCACCAAAAGGATTAGATCGCTTGCTAATAATGTAAATACAGTGCATGGCACCCTTGTGGGGATGGGACCATGCAAATAAGGTATATAGAACCCTACTGACCTGCATTATGCAGATGACACAACCTTGCTTGCTGAAAGTGAAGAGGACTTGAAGCACTACCAATGAAGATCAAAGACCATAGCCTTCAGTATGGATTACACCTCAACATAAAACAAAAATCATGACTGGACAAATAAGCAACATCATGATAAATGGAGAAAAGATTGAAGTTGTCAAGGATTTCATTTTACTTGGATCCACAATCAACACCCATGGAAGCAGCAGTCAAGAAATCAAAAGATGAATTGCATTGAGCAAATCTTCTGCAAAAGACCTCTTTAAAGTGTTGAAAAGCAAAGATGTCCCCTTGAAGACTAAAGTGCACCTGACCCAAGCTGTGGTATTTCCAATCTCCTCATATGCATGTGAAAGCTGGATGATGAATAAGGAAGACTGAAGAATTGATACCTTTGAACTGTGGTGTTGGCAAAGAATATCGAATATACCATGGACTTCCAAAAGAGTGAACAAATCTGTCTTGGAAGAAGTACGATCAGGATGCTCCTTAGAAGCAAGGATGGCGAAACTATGTCTCACATACTTTGGACGTGTTATCAGGAGGGATCAGTCCCTGGGGAAGGACGTCATGTTTGGTAAAGTAGAGGGTCAGCAAAAAAGAGGAAGACCCTCAATGTGATGGATTGACACAGTGGCTGCAACAATGGGCCCAAGCATAAGGACGACTGTGAGGATGGCGCAGGACTGGACAGCATTTCGTTCTGTTGTACGTAGGGTCGCTATGAGTTAGAACTAACTCAACAGCAGCTAACAACAACAACAAAGGGATTGGTCAATTTTGCTATCCTGCTAGGCTTAAAGGGAGACACAGATTGAGAGTGAGTAGCTGTAACATGGAAGACAGCAAGAGACGGCAGTGCAGCAGTAGCAAGAGCAATAGCGGTGCGAGACAGCAGGAACCCGGCGACTGATGGCAGTAAGGCCCCAGCAGGGCCTGGCAGCAGAGGGAAAGAAGAAGCTATCCTGATTGAAGAACTGCATCCTGAGTTGTCCCTGTTACTTCCAAGTTGATCCTGATCCCAAGTTGTACCCTGTTACTTCCCTAATAAACCCCGTAACTGTGAGTATAGTGTGTGAGTTCTGAGTGGCCATTGCAATGAATTATCAAACCCAGGAGAGAAGTAGAGAGTGTCACAGGAGGGATGACCAGCATCAGAACTGGTAAAAAGGTTGTAGAGAGGAGGTATGCCTGACATCTGCTTCATAAGAATCAGCCTTGGGCTGTTGATCTTGATTCTCCTTCTTCCTCGTGAAGTTGGAGGAAGTCAGACGCCCCAGCCATGCCATTTTTATAGTGACCCAAGCAGAGCCAGTAAGGCTGTCTCCTAGGATATTTTTAAATTGAAACTCCAAAGGAGAACTTTCTTTTTCCTCTCTGGTAACACAGCTTTTTGGATATTACTTGGGAAGACAATAACTAGGTAAATAGATCTGTGAGACTGGAGTTTGAAGAAAGGAAACTTGGTGCAAGAAGTAAAGAGGTAAAAATTTATGAGTTTCATTACATACTAGCTATCTGGTCCCCAAGGAACCCTGGTGGCAAAGTGGTTAAAGCGCTTGGCTGCTAACAGAAAGGTCAGTGGTTCAAAACCACCAGCCACTCCGTGGGAGAAAGATGTGACAGTCTGCTTCCGTAAAAATTTACAGCCTTGGAAACCCTATGGGGCAGTTCTACTCTGTCCTACAGGATCACTATGAGTCAGAATCAACTTGACAGTAACGGGGTTTTTTTGGTATCTGGTCCTCAAACTTCTGTTTCTCTTCCTGACCAAAATTTTCAGCCACCCCTGCAAGTTAATTTAACTTCTGGCTGATAGAACATGAACAAAAGTGATAGGTGCTGTGCCAGGCCTGGCCCATAAAAGTCACTTTTATCTGATCCTCCATGCTCTTTTACCTTTTCTGGCTCATTAAAAACATAGATGACAACCTTGAAGGCTATGAATTGAAGATAGCAGAGCCATGAAGATAGCTAGATTCGTAAATCATTACTTGGAGGAAAGCTATTAAGTGATCAAGAACACTCATTTGAACTTTATGTCAGCTAGAAATAAGCATCTATCATGTTTAATCAGTATACATTTTTGGATATGTTTGTTATAGCAGCCAGCATTTTCTTAACTAATAGAGAAAGTATTTAATGTATAAACACCATTTAAAATATGGAGTTATATGACATATCCAAGGGAGTAAGTATAGAAAGACAATAGAAATGGTTTGGAAATTGAGTACTGTGGCACTTCCACATTTAAAGATTAGAAAAAAAGGGAAAAAATTAGCAAAAGAGTCTGAGAAGAAGCATCCAGGAAGGTGGGAGGAGAATCAAGAGGCTGTACTATTCTAAAAGTAGTGTAAAGAAAAGTATTAGAGAAGAAAGGACTGATCCACTATATCAAATGCAGTCCCTGAGGCCCTTTGTTTCTTCACCTCCTTTTTCAGTTGTATAAGCTACCCTACATTCTTCCAATAATTTTTCTATTTTCTTAAAATAATCTGTGTTATCGTTCTGTCAACCAAGAGTCCTTGACTGTGGAAAACAGACTCTAAGATGGACTCCAGTGATTCATACCTCCTGATATACACGTCCTTGTGTAATTTCTGACCCTTGAGTATGGGCTGAACTTATTGGTCCACTTCTAATGACTAGAATGCAGCAGAAATGATGAGATATCACTTCTAAAATTAGGTTATAATAAGATTGTGGCTTCCATCTTGGGTGTACTCTCTCTTGCTCTCTTTTGGATCATTCATCCTGGGAAAGGCCAGCAGCCACATTGTGAGGCAGCCCTGTGGAGAGGCTCATATGATGAGGGAACTAGACCTGCTAATACCATATGATGAGCTTGGAAGTGGATCTTCTACCCCCAGTGAAGCCTTTGGATGAGACCTCAACCACAGCCAACAACTTGACTTAAACCTCCCTTATGTGGGAGTCCAAGGGTGGTATAGATTCATTTATCTCCTGGGAGTAATGGAAGTCCTCACAGATACGAAGATGTTTAAGTTAGGTCTCAAAGTATACAAGTAGGAGCTCTGTTGGTAGGCAAAGGAAGAAGAACCTTATAGAGAGTAGGAATATATGTGAGAGCAAGAAGTTGGGCTGAATTTGCACTATCCAGGGAACAGGGAGCAAGTCTATATTATAGGAGCACTGAGTGCATGGAGGAGAAGGTGAGAGGCAGGAGTTAAAACTTCAGAGGTGGGTCAAGATTTGCAAATGTCTAGCTTTGAAAGGATTCTTCAAGACTCAATGTCAAAAACTGCCTTTCGTTGTTCAACAATAAATTTTTATTGAGCACCTACTATGCTCGAAACACTGTTTATTGGCATGATCTTAAAACCATTTTATAGACAAAGAATCTGGGGCTCCAAAAAGCAAGACAATGTGCCCAAAGACTCACAGCTAGTCCATGTCAAGGTATGGAATCAAGCCTATATCATCTCTCTCTAAGTGCATGGTGTGTTTGGAAAGATGGTGAGTTAAACTTTATGATTGGTATATTAGTTTCCTAGGGCTTCCATAACAAAATATAAAGTGAGTGACTTTAAAGAACAAAAGTTTGTTGTCTCACAGTTCTGGGGGCCAGAAGTCCAAATTAGAATATCAGCCGTGTTGATTTCTGCTGAAGTCTTTGAGAGTTCCATGCCTCTCTCCTAGCTTCTGGTGGCTCTCAGCAATCCTTGGCTTCTTTGACTTGCAACTGCATCTGCTTCTGTCATCACATGGCTGTCCTTCCTCTATCTGTATATGTATCTTCTCCTCTTTTATCAGGACACCAGTCAGATAAAATTAGGATCCACCTTACTTTAGTATGACCTCATGTTAACCTATAACATCTTCAAAGACCCTTTTCTCAAACAAGGTTAGGTTCACAGGTACTAGGTATTAGGACTTTAACAAATCTTTTGGGGGGACACAATTCTATCCATTGCAGTTGGTGAAGGGTTGATATATAGAAGTAGTGGGATAAATAGCTGAAAAGGTATGTTGCAGTTGGATTGTGGAAGACCTCTTTGAATATGAGGCTAAGGAATTTGTACTAAATCTTGAGATAATGGGGAACAAAGACTTTTGAGTAATGAGGTGACAAAATTGAAGTGTTTTCCGAAGATTTATTTGGTGTCTGATTACAGTATGGATTAGAGGGGAAGAGACTGAAGGAAAGAGGCCTGTCAGGCAGCTAGTTTAAGCATATGGTGATAGGGGTCTAAGCTGAATGATGGCAGAAAAAAAAAAAAAAATCCTGAAAGATGGAAATGAAACAAATCCCTTAAAGGAAGAATCAACAGGACTTGGTGACTAATTTAACATAGAGTTAGGGACTGGAGGTTATGAAGAGGAAGCCTAAATGATGAGAAAGATGGTACCATAAACATAAATAGGGAGGTGAAGAGAAGGATTGAGTTTGAGGGAAGTGTGTGAGAGGAAAGGGAAGATGAATTTCAACTATATAAAGTGAATTATAGTAAACAATATTGAATATGAATGTGCAGCTTGAGATCAGGAGAGGTCTTGGCCAATGGTAAGGATTTGGGATTCATCTGCATAGAAGAAATTAAATCGAGTCAGTTGAGTCAATGACTGTTTGTGGACTGAAGAAGAAGTGCAGTGTAGCAGACACTATTGGTTTCCAGTAGCCATTCCCCACCTTGACCTTCCAAACCAAATTTTCATTTGGTTCAGTTATCACCCCACCTCCCTTTACTCAAAGTTGTTTCCAGATATAGTGGGTGGATCCTGATTAGTCTAAGCCAATAATAGTCATTTCAGTCTCTCCGTTGGGAATTTACAGGGGGCACAAATCTAAGTAATGATAGTTGAGAAGTCTGCTAGGAAACTCCTAAGGAGGCATGAGAGGAGACGGCCCCCTCTTTTCCTCTGGAAGTTGCCACGTCTTGACATGAAACCTGGAACTGTACCACCATCTTGAAGCCTTGGGGGAGCCAGAGTTCATTACGCAAAAGCTTCCTAACTGTGCTACAACCAGGAACCAAACCTTGGAAAATTATTCAGATTCAGAGGTCTAGAAGAGGAAACAAGACCTATGAAACACAGAAAAGTGTTGGTCAGAAGTCAGGGAGACAAAGAAAATAAAATTAGGATTGGAAGCCAAGGTATTAGGGGATTGAAAAGAAGCAGGGAATTTTGACAGAATGAGCTAGACTAAGGAGGAAACATTTGGAGACAATAATCCTTTCTGACCAGCCTATTCCAAGATGTGCTCTTGACAGGATTCCTGAGGTGAGTCTAGGGTCAGCAAAAGGTTGTTTCTGACCTACTAAACACATTTTCTTTTTTTTTAAAAGTGACATTCATATTGGCTGGGCAAGTCATTCAAAAACCAGCCTCAATACAGCTATTATTTAGATTCACCTGATTAGTGTGAAAATATGGGTTGAAATGGACTTTGCTACTTGAAATTAAGTGTGATCACACTCAGCAGCCTAGGGAAGCTCTTCAATTCAAACTTCAATTACGACAGGGCTTCAGCCATGGGGAGTTGGGAGTAGCATTCAGAAAAAGAGATTTCTTTCTCTGGGATTTTCCAATTCGCAGACCAGGTCCCACATGAATATTCTTTCACTTCTGTGGTTCTTTTTCCTGC
This sequence comes from Dugong dugon, assembly GCA_030035585.1. Lineage (NCBI taxonomy): Eukaryota > Metazoa > Chordata > Mammalia > Sirenia > Dugongidae > Dugong > Dugong dugon. The sequence goes on from CM057465.1 coordinate 54,240,436, forward strand.
TTTCAGCACCATCTTCTCACTTCTGCTTTACAGTTGTCTCTCCCTAGAACTCATACTGAACTCTTGGGTGAATGCCACATATGTCTTCGTGAGCTTTGGAATTAACTAAAATTACTCTTTCTCAATAAATCTCCCCCAAGCCACTACACAGCAACAGTGAATTCCCACCGTGGGACTGGCCAAGGTACTAAGAAAAGCTGGCTGTGTTCTGTACTTTGTTTGTCTTCAGCCCTAGAGAATCACGGGACATTGACACCAAGATATTCGGAGAAAACTTCAGTATACAGCTCTTCTAAGTACAATTCTTTACTTAACCTGCCTTGAAGATTTGCCACTTAGACTTCCCAGAGTTCCCACTGGGTTTACTTTGCAAAAAGATAAAAGCCAACAAGAGACAGGGTTCAGAAAATGGTGACTAAATACAAACATTGCTAGCTATTAGGCAAGATTCAAGACTTGGAAAAAAACACAACTGAAATTACCCAGGGTTGTTTAGGCAGTGGCGAATCAGAGGTAATATTTGGTTGTAAAGTGGGGGCTCAGTCATTCTCTTTTGATTTAATGCGTTTGTGGGAGTTCATGTTTTTTTCCTCAGCTTTTATTCATTGCGGGGTAGTTGGAGGGGTGGAGAGAGGTAGGGGAGAGCTGGCAGTGAGTACATAAAGCATTTACTGGCTAAAAATACCTACACTTCTGCCAAAATTGTGTTTATTTGTTAAAATACATTTCATCATGTTTTTGTAAAACTAAGTGCTGCTTCCCCCTCCCCCGCTCCATGGATACATGGGGATTGGGTTTCAGGGTGAGGTACCAGCTAACGCTTTCAGGACATTAATGTACCAGCTGCTCCTCTAGCATTCATTTTATTTCCAGTCCCTTGGCTGGTGTTACACTTTGTTTTTGTGTAAAGGAATCAGGATTAGAGGGCCTTTGTTAGTGAGGGAGAGAGAGGGAAAGAGAAGCATCCCCTTTGAGCTCCATGCACACAGGCAGCATAGCAAGCAAGGTTCCAAGCTTTGATTTACTTCTTACTAGCTGACTTTTTCAAGAAGAAATGATCCACCGCATCAGGCCGCTGTGTTGGAAGCTGGTATGACAATGGATTTGGGTGACTGGGGTTTCCAGGATGCAATTTACAGCCACCAAGCCAGGGTTACTCTTGAGCTCCATGCAGAAAAAAATACTTCCAGCCTCGCAAGAGGAGTTTGTAAAAAGGAAAGGTGGTCCCTGTCTGAGGACTGAACAGAAGGTCTGGGTTGCTACTTGATTCTTTGACAGGGTTAGCATTATTTTCACCCACTTGGAAATGCTGAAAAGTCACCCTCACTAGCCGGCTTGTCTCAGCATAGCGACCTGCTGGAACTACACCAGTGAGATTCTCCTCTGATGAGCAAATCGTCCGGCCCCCGGGAGAAAGAGTGGTCTCTTTTATTGAGCAACAACGACTAAAATGGAATTGCTGAACACACACATGCACACACACACCCACACGCTTGCACACATGTGCACGATGTGCATACACATGCACACGCATAACTGCATGTGTGTACTTGCACACATATGCACACATACATTCACACACATGGGCAGACACACAAACACACTCAACATATTCTTTAGTTGTTGTTTAAGACTGGAACAAAATTACTAAACAAAGTTCCCCCAATGAACACTTCCCTCTTTTATTTTTAAGAACGGAGAAAGACAAAGTGAAAAAAGGAGGCTTCCATATCCTCCCTCCCTTCCCCCTCACCAAAACACTCATTCTGAGGATGGAGCAGGGGTGGAAAAGTTCAAGAAAATTAGGCCTTGCCTATTTACTGACTCCTTAAGGCACTATTGTTGCTCAGCAGCTGTTCCTTTCGCTTCTTAGGCTGAGAATGGAGAATGACACTGGCAGACGGCGGGGGGGGGGCCGGGGGGGGGCGGGGGGAGCAGCCACATGTAATGGTTTTGGCACCTCAAGAAAGAAAGTAAGATGAGCTTTGTTTCTCAAAAAAGAGCAGAGATCTTCTTTCTGGTTGCTGTTATCAGAACCTGCTTTTAACCAAACGCAGTTGGATGGTAATGGTAATGTGAGGCCCTGTGTGTGTGTGTGTGTGTGTGTGTGTGTGTGTGTGTCAGTGAAAAGGGGGAGGGGAATAGAAGAGAGAGAGGATCAAATCACGCTCCATTCAACCTTTAATTCTGTATTTCTTAAAAAAAAAATATATAGAAAGGGCTGAAATTTTTCAGCCGAATGAAAAGCAGTAAAGTGGTTGAGAAAGACTATGACTAAGAGAGCATTGCAATGGAAAATATGTAAAAAGAGAAGTTAAACCAGCTGGCTTATTTAATTTTGGCTTTTTCCCCTCTTTTCACATTTTTTTTTTCCTTCAGCTTAAACTAGGGAAAAATGTACTGTGTAAATATCAAGGGTTTTTCCTAGTATTTAGCCCTCACAAAATTCTTCACAGGATTTAGCTGCACACTGGAGCTGGGCGTGAACAAGACATTTCACTCAGGTCACAGGCTGATTCTTGCTCGATGTTTTAACTAAAAGCTCTTATTATTTATTCCAGGAGCCTCCTGTGCCTGGGGCTGGGGATGAGAGGGTGAGTTGGTGGGAAGGGGAGGGAGAGCTCAAGTAACTATTCATCTCCCCACATTATTTTATTGCAGGAATGGTTCTTCTCCTGTTCTTCTATTATATCCAAGAACTAAATATCAAAGCTCTATTACAAAGTATGAGGAGCCCTGGTGGTGCAATGGTTAAGCACCTGGCTGCTAATCAGAAGGTTAGCAGTTCAAACCCACCAGCAGCTCTGCTGGAGAAAAGACCTGGCGATCTGCTTCTTTAAAGTTTTCAGCCTAGGAAACTCTATGGGTACTGTTCTGCTAGGTCCTACAGGGTCGCTCTGAGTCAGAACGGACTTGATGGCACACAACATTCCAAAGTACATTCATACATTTCCAGTTTATATTAATTTATTCATGTATTAGACAAACATCACTTAAGCACTATCTATATACTAGGCATTGTTTTTAAATGCAAGGGAAACAAAGATAACAAAAACGTATTCCCTGCCTTATACTTCAAACAAAAGGAGAGACAGATATCTAGACCAGTAATTATAATAGTGTACTACATACTAGCAGTCCCTGGGTGGTGCAAATTGTTAATTGCTTGGCTACTAACCTAAAGGCTGACAGTTTGAATCCACTAGTGGCACCTTGGAAGAAAGACCTGGCAATCTACTTCCAAAAAATCATCCATTGAAAACCCTATGGATCACAGTTCTACTCTGACACACATGGAGTCACCATGAGTCAAAATTAAGTTGATAGCAACTGATTTATTTTTGTTAGTTTGTTTTAGTAAGTACTAGTACACAACAGAAAGGAAGAATGTAACTCTGCCTAAGAGAGCAGGGAAGGTTTCCAGGAGGTGGTAATATTGGAATTGAGTTTTGAGGGGTAAGCAGAAGCTTACCAGGCCAGGGCAAGGAAGGGCATTCTAGGCAAAAGGAACAACAGTGAAAAGGCCTTGTTTTCACCGTGGGTAAGTGGGGGAGTCTGCAGTGGTATTCCCAAACTGGGGTTCTAGAAACCCCAAAAGACAGCATTTAGAGGTGAAGGTAGAATTAAGCCTAGTGGAAAATAACACCCATACATCATACTAAAGGGACCAAGTGCAAAGATGAAACCCAGTAGCAAGGCAGAAGCTGGAGGCAGCATAGATTTGGGATTGTGGGTAGGGGGAGAATCTGGAGAGAAAGTCTTGAGCAGAGTGATAGGGGCTTTTTAGAGGACTCCATGGGGTTTGTCTAGGGGTGAGGAAGGGCAGTGTTAAAGGCACGGAGCCTGTTGGGGCAGGCATGGAAGCAAGACAAAGCATACCAAAGTCAGGGGGTTAAGGTCAGTCTTCATGAATGATGCCCAGGCAATTAAAGAGGATGGTAGAGGAGAGGGACTCAGGGGCTAGATCATGAGGAGCCTTGTAAAATGTGCTCAGTGGTTTGAGTACCTTCCTTCCAACTGGAATTTCCCAAAGGATGGCATGGGTGCCACTGGTAATAATCAAGATGTTGTTTCATGGTACATGAATGATGTTTTTAAAATTTTAATAGTTATGTATATGTTTCTATACAAATTAGAAAAATATGTAACTGGTACATTAAATCTAAATTTTCACAGGTAAGAAAATTGCTTAAAATGAAGCAAAAGTAGATAGCACCATGGTGAGTTGACATATAGACAAAATTAGGAAACTTTTAAAAAGAGATTGTGCATATACACCGCAAAAATTGATGAGGTGTTCTATAAATGACTGAAGTTTGAAAACTTTGGCAGTAGGCAATGGGGAACTCCTGAAAATTTTTAAGCATTGCACTTTATTTTAGAATGTTGATTTTTTGGGGAGGGGGGTGAATGGGTACTTGAGGTACCTGTTATGGGAGATTGTGTTTATCTTACAGAATCACAATAGACTGCATAATATTCAGGTTCGTGTTTCAATACAAGTTCAATATAAACTCTAATTTGAGCCCTGAAGCACTTAGACAATACTTCTAGCAACTTCTTGTAATAATTTGAAATACCCATGATTTTCTTTTAATCTTGAACAACTTGATGTATATATTCAGGTGAATAATTTTAGTAGAAATGTACAGTGGTCAAAAAGACTTCCATGGTATGGGGTAATGGGATACTAAACTGTGTGTATTGAATGTTAGGTAAATCTATGTCTTTGCAATTATCTTGTTAATTTGGTTTACATAGACTTCATTTGTTTTATTAGCTCCTGTTAATTCCAACTCATGGCCTGAGTGGAGCAAACAGTTAAGCACTTGATTATTAACCAAAAGGTGGGCAGTTCGAACCTACCAGAGGCACCTCAGAAGACAGGCCTGGTGATCTGCTTCTGAAAACTCACAACGTTGGAAACCCTATGGAGCAGTTCTAATCTGTACAGACAGGGTTGCCACGACATAGACCTAAGTGTCTTATTTTTTGGGTACACTTGGTTACATTAAAAAATGTAACAAACACAAATATTTGTTGACTGAATGAATATCTCCACCCTCTTAAAATGTCTCTCTTTTACCTTATTAAAAGTATTCTCATATGGTTAAAGATCATTATGTATCCATGATAATCACAATCTCATGCAACCAAGGATTTAATTTCTGACAGATCTGGATTCAGAGTAATTTACAAATTGAAAAATGACACCAAGAAACTACGGCCTGCCAGGCAGTGTTGTTTCTTGGTTCCAGGAAGAATTCCAAAGAGGGCTTTTCTGCAGCCAACACACCTATTTTGCTATAACGTCCTGTATAAGATGTTATTTTTGTATGTCAGGGTAGATTAATGGCTTTAACAAATAACCCCTAAATCTCAGTTGTGTAAAATAACAAAAATGTATTTCTTACTTATCAAAATTCAGTGCAGTTGTTCATAGTTGGACAGCTCTCCTGGCTGCCTCTGTGACTAGGGAATCAAGGGTTTTTCCATCTTGAGATATGGCCATTTTCAAAACATGGCATCCAAGATCACCTGAGAAGGTGGGAAAAATATGGAAACAATATGTCAGATAGTTACTTAACTTTATATAGGTGTCAAACAAACTGTCTGCTCACATTCTATTGGTCGGAAGCAGTCATATGGCCCCCAGTAGATACAAGGGGGCTAGGAAATATGCTCTCTGACTAGGTAGCTGCTTCCCAGTAACCACTCTGCACTAATAAAAAGGAGCACAAACCTTTGGTGGTTAGCTAACCTATTCTACCATTTCAAGATATATTACCCAGGACTGTATTCTGATGATGGAGTAACTATGAGTTGATCAAGTGATAATGTAAATGAGTGGTTCTTTACATTTTGCGGGTCATGAATCTGATAAAATTCATGAACCTTCTCCCTAGAAAAACACATAAGCCTAAACACAAACAATTTGCATAGAATTTCAGGGGCTTCATGGATTCTTTGAAGCCCATCCACTGAAATCATTAGAGGGTCATAGACCTATACTCTTGATAGAGTTGAGATCATTTTGTTCAGAGGTATATTTTGCAATATATTGTAAATCATGAACCATGGGATAACTAAATCAGACTTTTTTTAATCTGCCAGATTGGAGTCTACATTTTTAAAAAACTAATTGCTAGAATTAAGAGATCCAGAATAAAACTAGTATGCCATTTAACTTTCAGATGCCACTTTCAAACTAAGCAGAAATTCTTGTCTCTACCACTGCAAAAGACTTTATGTTGGAATCCCGCCATCCATTTTGCCACTTACCAATCCACTTCACAAGTCAACCAGGGTGACATCTAAAAATTAAAACTTAGTCATGCCTCCAACCTAAAGACCTTTCAAATAGATACAGACCCAAATCTTTAACCCAAATGATATATAATACCCTGAGTAAACAGACACTACCTGCTTCTCACATTGTGTGCCCCTTTGCTCCCTGTGTTCCCTCCCAAGTAGGCTTTCTTTCACTTTCTCCCACCTCAGGAGCTTTGCACATGCCTTTGTGCAATTCTTAGAATTGTTTTCATTCTTTATGTAGTTAACTGCCACTCACCTTTCAGATCTCAGCTCAACTGTCATTTTGTCAGGGAAGACTTTGCAGTGGAACAAAGTAAACCAGGTATCCTATATGTTCTCAGAGCACCCATTACGTGCCTTTCATAGTGTTTAGTACAGTTTGTAACAATATGTTTGGTCATCCCCACTAAAAGGTAAGGTTCATGGGGGCAGAAACTGTGAATACCTGGTGCTACAACTCAGTCCCTGACTTAGTGTGTGGAATATAGTGGGCACTTAATATTTGTTGAATAGATCAATGAATAAATGAATGTTGCGAATCCTGTACTCTATATCTTGAAAAAAAAGCTAAGTGTTAAAGGTTCTTGAAACCAAATTGCTCTCTCATTGTGAGCAGTGAATAGTATAACCAAGTCAGTGTTCGATCTGATCTAAAGGAACTTATCAGTTAGGCAATAACTTTTATTGTGCCACGTAACAACCTCTGCTTTTAGATAATTTACAGTCCAATAGGAGAAACAAGCAGTTAAACATGTGTTCATCATTATTTTAAATTACAACAAGGAGAGGGCCTCGTGGAGGGAGTAAGGACAGTAAAAGGGGACTACCATGAAAACAAATGTAAAGTAGGAGACTATTGGGTTAATCCAGGCAAGCTTCCTGGGAAAGATGGTCATTGAATTAAAGTTTGAAAGTCTCTTTATAACATTTGGAGGAGGAATGTATTTGGCACCCTGAGGGCCAGCGAAAGATTATGTCCACAAATCTTGTTCATCCCCAGCCTCCTGTTTTGTCATTCATAAGGATAAATCTATAAGTTATGAGACTGGATGAATCAGGCTGCCATTTTAGTCCTCCAGCAGAGTTCAAGACATTAAACATGTGTGTCTTATATTCTCTCCAATAGATTGTATTATTGTTCAAAATACTCACTGTCTCTTCCTGTGGGGGGATTTTACATCCCTATCAGACATGGCCATGTGATCTGCTTTGGTAAATGAAATGTGAGTGAAAGTGACATGTCAAATTTGACTAAAAACTTTGAGAGCCATTGTGAGGTTCCATCATCTCTCCCTTTTCCCTCTGACATAGCTCATTCGTGTCCCCAGACAGGGTTCCTCTACCAACCTGGATCCCAAAGAGGAGAGGATGAGGAACAGAGCCACAAACTGACAGGCAGCCAACATGTAACATGAGTAAAATATTAACTTTCATTTTTGTACGGCACTGAGAGGATCATTTGTTTTATAGTATAACTCAGCAAAAGTTGACTGATACACATTCTTTCCTGAAAATTGTATACAATTCAGCCCAAGCTTTGAGCTATACACCTAATAGAAGAATTGCCATTCCCTACTGGATGGGCCATCATTTTTATCCAAATACACAGCTTCAGCAAGACAAAAGTGCAGTCATGAAAGAGAAAGTGGAATTCTCAACCACTGAAGCCAGGGACTATTCTTCATCTATTGACTTTGAAGATGCTGAAGCTAGCTTGCCCTGTAGCTCTCTGTTAGATGTGCCAAGGGGATTCCATTTTAGAGACAGAGGAAAACTAACAATAGATTGCTGTCAACTAAAAGGGACTTTCCTTTTCTGGGAAGGAAAATCAATATAAAAATTTAAAAAGCTTTATCTGCTAACTTATACTGAAACAAAAATAGAGCTCTCCATAATATAATTAATAGTAATATCTCATAGAGAAATATAAAAGAAATGTACTCAAGACGAAAATAGTTTATAGAAGTTAGCTAAGTTTTTATTTGACATTCCTTCCTCCTCTCTTCCTCTTCCTTTCAAAGTTTCTGCTCCATTTTCCTTCTTTGTCCTTTTTCCTTGCCTTTACCCAAAATCTACTCATGGAAGTCTTTGGATAATGCAGAGATGAGATACAGATAGGTAGATAGACAGACAGACAGACAGATAGATAGATAGATCTCCCTATTGAAAGCAAAATATAAATATGCACTTATTTCTAGGAGTTCAGTCCATAACTCAGATATGAAAAAACCTTGCTTAACCCTCCGCTTCTAAAGCTTGAAAGTCTTCTAAAAGCCACTTGAAATTTGAGGATTTTTTGAAACTTTATTTTAAGTATAGTATATTCCCATTTCCCTCAAGTTGCATGGCCATGAAAACTTCAATTCAGCTCCATACGCTTTCATTGAGTACCTGCTGGGACCATAAAGTCAGGTAGAACTTGCAGTTTAAAAGTATGGATTATCTCACTGAAGAACCGTTTTGTCATGAGCTTTTCATTCCAAGGGCAATTCCAGTTAACCTTACAAATATTCCTCAATTTGAAGTATGGTGGACATTATTATTTATTACATCCCATGCTTGGTAAAGTAGACAGCAAAAAGAGGAAGACCCTGAACAAGACGGACTGACACAGTGGCTGCAACAATGGATTCAAGCATAGCCGCAATTGTGAGAATGGCGCAGGACCAGGCAATTTCGTTTTGTTGTACATAGGGTCGTTATGAGTCAAAACCAACTCAACAGCACCTAACAACAGCAGCATTGCTAGTAAATGCTGTTCTGTCCCTAGCTGTGCTGAGTTTTTTAAATGTTCACTATAAGGTGTATCTGCAAAGGTAGGCTTACAATTTGATTACCCAAGTCACTTTTTGGAAACTGAGCATTAAAAGGCAAAGCAGAAACTTCCAGTGTTCAGACACTGAAACATATTAAAAGCAAGAGTAGGAGCAGTGAGATTTCTGTGCTACGGTGTCTGAATTTGCAAAGGTTTTCTGATAATCAGAGGAGGTATATTGAGTTACTCGTGGAAAATGTTTTGCGTTACTTTTGTAGCTTTGTGATAAAGTGAAAAGAGCCCTGGGTGAGGAATTAGGAATTTCAGAATTTCTAAAAGGGTTTCATATGCAATGTTTTTGTAACCTAACAAAAAATTTAAATGTATTACAATTTCATGACCATGAAAATGATAAACTACTCTTTGTTCTGTATCGCTTTAGTCCAATATAGAATGATTATAATCAGATTGATATTTATAAGAATTCAAAGTCAATTATGAATACATGTGGAAGAGAATTAATGCAATTTTTCATAATTGCTCCTTGCTTAAAACCATCAAAAGAAAGGGGAGTATTGCAAAACACTGCAGTCCAAAAGTACAGTAGTCCTTCAGTTACCCAATACACAAAGCATATAATGATGATAATTCCTGGGTATATCAACCAAGGAATAGGCCAGCTGATCGTTAAGTTCCCTCACTATAAGAATAATAATTATGTGAGTGCTAGGGTAGGTCATTCCCTCCCCAAGTTCAAACTTTCAGGGAAGACAGAATGTGACTGCCTAACTGGCTCTTTTTTGAAAGCCAAATGCCAAGTAAGTCAGTATCTTAGGATGTCAGTGCTATAAAACTCACAAAACACCCAGCATGTGACTTTGAGAACATTAATGACTGGAGGTTAGAACTAAGTGAAACTTTTAGAAATTTTGTAGTCAATTTCTCTCGTTTTAAAGAAGTGAATACTGAAGCCCAGAGAAATAGAGTAACTTCGTCAAGGTCACAGATCTAGCAGTAACAGACTTTGCCCTGATCTGCTACCTCCTAGTCTGGGGCTTTCCTCTCTGCTATGTCTTTTGGAAACCAACCACCGTCTTCTAAAATCGAACTCAGGAGTAACAGTCATGAAACGTGAATCTGTTAGGATAGGATTCCAAAGTATGGCATATCCCCTTGATAATTTAAATATAGTAGCAATAATAAAAATGAGATCCTACTATAGAGGCTTCAAATGTGTGCGTGTGTTTTTTGTTTTTTCACACCCAGTGTTATGGAGGAAAAAAGGAGCCCTGATGGAGCAGTGGTTAAGAGCTTGGCTGCTAGCCAAAAGGTCAGCAGTTTGAATCCATCAACTGCTCCTTGGAAACCCTACGGTGCAGTTCTGCTCTGTCCTACGTGGTCTCTACGGGCTGGAATCAACTCAACAGCAATGAGTTTGTTTTTTTGGGAGGGGGAGGGGGGTTGGGGAGATATAGGAAAAAAGAAAGACTCTTCACTCATATATCAAGCTACCAAGAGAACGCCATAAATTATTTTCTCCTCAGAGTCACCTTGCATTACTCTCACCCATTTTGGGTACTCCTTAAAGGTGAGGATTATTCCTGAGGTAGAGATGGGAAAGAGATACATTTTTAGTAAAATTGTCTCTAAACCAGGGACAAATGCTGGCCTAATTTGATTTTCCTTTTTTCTTATCCAACAGTGTTAGGACATTAATGTTCCATTTATTATGTTTGTATTATACCAGAACTACTGCTTAAATAGATATATCATGTGCATATTAAATATGAAATTGAGTCATAGAAACACCCTTAAGACAATTCATGTACACAAAAATAAATGCTATTAGGTCAAGTTTCCACATCCATCAGGAAATTACAAATGCAATACTGCCATACTTTCCTGTAGTTTTTGTCGTTGTTTAGTATTTGCTTTTTGCAAATTGCCTTCAGAGTAATGAGTGAATTTAATCTTCCTATTATTGCCATACCCTGTGTCTCACCAGAGGCCTTATCATTTTTTTTAAATCGCCTACATTTTCTTCTGACTCAGCTCCTGATTACTTCTTCTTAACTAAAAAAAAAAGAAAAGAAAATTTATCCTCAAAGGGCAAATATCTGTTACCACTAAAGATCAGTTGGAAAGAATGTTAATAAGGCTCTTTAAAACATTTCAAAGATTTGATTAGCCATGGGAAGAGCACTGGAATAAGTACATGGCTTTCCAATCTTTACTACAAGAGGAGAACCCTTTCATCAGTAGAAACACTTTCTGACATACTTGTTAAAAATCTATCTTTTTTACTTGAATAACCATCATTATATAACTTATGCTTCCACAGATTTATCTCTAAAAATTTCCAATAAGATAGTTTGAAGCCAAAGTTGAAAGAAATCCTGCTACATGTCCTAGACTATTACTTCTCTTATAACTTGTGCAACAAAGGTTACTATAAAAAGGGCAGAAACATTTAAGCCCTAATAATTTTCACCTGGTCAATACAACTACAATGTCAGTAAATGTCAATTTACTAATGCCTAAACTATAAAAATTCAAATGTGTACTCTGTGTGTGTGTGTGTATCTGTGGTTGAGCAGTTTAAAGATTCTTGGTTAAAAACGTTTCTTCAGTCCGTTCCAAGACAATCATCCCAGCTAACCTGTGCTGTAACCTTTTGGGGAATTTGGAAAGAAGAGAAGACCTTCGCTTCCCCTTTTGCTATTGGGCTAGAGCTGCCTTACCTCTTCCAAATACCCTGACTCAGCATGGACTGCAAATATCAGAACCTGCTCAGTGAGTGGGAAGGTTCCTAGTCATTGCCCTTTCCACCTGGAGTAAGGGCCGCTGTCTGAAAAGGAGAGGAAAAGCTGTAGGCATCATATAAGAAAGGATGGCCCCACTTTTTTTTAGAATTACACCCAGAAAAACCAGGCAGAAATAAAAGGGGCACAGAAAAGTGGACCCATATACTGAGCTGGTGGGCAATAGAGTATAGGAGAGATTATAAGATGGGGTCCTGGAGCCAAGATGGCTGGATTTCAGTTCTGCTTCTGAGCTTACTTTACGAACCTAGGCACATTTCGTAAATTCTCTGTGCCTCAGTTAACTTGTCTATAAAATGAGGAACGTGGTGCCTACATTGTGGAGCTTGTTATGTCATAGAGTTGTTAGAACAGTACCTGGCACATAGTGAGCATTCAATCAATAGAAAGTAATATTATTACTTTTGTTGTTAGTTGCTGCTGAATCTATTCCAACTCATGGTGACCCCATGTGTGCAGAGTAGAACGGCTCCATAGGGTTTTCAAGGCAGTGACTTTGTGGAAGCAGATCCCCAGGCCTGTCTCCCAAGGCACATCCTGAGGCACTAAGCTTTCAACTAGTAGTTGAGCACCTAACTGTTTGCACCACCAAGGGATTCCTATATTATTACTAGAGACTGTCATTTATTGAGAGCTTACTGAGTTCCTGAGTGCCCAATTAATGTAGCATGTACTTTCCTTAGAATTCTTCCCATGAATTTCTACTCTCTGAAGTGAAACCCAGTCTCGATTAGCTATTTAATGATGGTGTTTTCTTTCTTGATGTGGCTGTCGACAGAATAAGAAGAAGAAGAAGAAGAAGAATTCTAATTTTTTGTAATGGTTCACTTTTTTTTTTTTTTTTTAACACTGAGCTGGTGGGCAATAGAGTATAGGAGAGATTCATAAGATGGGGTCCTGGAGCCAAGCTGGCTGGATTTCAATTCTACTTTTGAGCTTACATTGTGAACCTAGGCACGTTTCATAGATTTTTCTAGATACATATTCAAATTCCTTGAATATATAAAATGAGAAGATAACAGTCATGAAAACAAATTTATAGCCTTCCCCCACCACCACGACACCTACGTTCTATTCATTATTCAGTGTTGCCCAAGATAACTCACATCGTATGAGAAAAGACAGGACAGAAGCCAGAAGAGGTAATGACAGCCCATTCTACCCAATTTCCAAGCACAGTTACTGAGCTAAATATATCCATGCTCTATGGCAGTGCGAGTGACCGTACACCCTGCCAAGGAGTCATTGTCATGACAATAGTTGTAAAATGCTGGCAACCTTGCTGGAGAGCTTGCAAGCAAGGCCAGTGCTGGGGACTTCTGGAGCTGCTGTGGATGAAATGGAAGACCTATTTAAGGAACTGGAGCTTGGGCTGAGATGCTTCATCCTTGCGTAAATGAAAGGGCAGTGGTTTCCTTCCAGCCCCTTTGGTGGCTTTCTTTAAGCTGTCCCAGCTCAAGAGCCTGGATCTAATTTGAGATATTTCCCATTTGTGCCACAAAACACTGCAGGGACAACTGGTATTCAGGCACAGGGACCAACTGCAGCATCTCCAAATTATCTGTTGTTATTACGGTTGTTGTTGTGTGCCATCGAGTCAATTCTGACTTATAGTGACCCTATAGAACAAAGTAGAATTGTCCCATAGGGTTTCCTAGGCTGTAATCTTTACAGTAATAGATCTCCTGCAGAGCCACTAGTGGGTTCCAACTGCCAACTTTTTGGTTAGCAGACAAGTACTTAACCATTGTGCCACTAGGGATCCAAATTATCTACTCTACTAAAAAGTCCACTTTGAAACCAGATTTTTAAAGAAAGTAGAATTTTGGAAGGGAGCCACAGTCCTGTTTTGCATCACCAGGAAAACAGCTTTCCTGCTATCTCTTAATAAAGAAAGTTCTCATAGGTGAATTTCCCTTAGGCAGGTACTATTTCTGGTATTTCAACTCCATAAGCAATTCAACTACAACAAATAAACTAAAATAATGATAATAATAATATAATAACCATGTACTATTGTGTTATCAATGTCTTTCTTTCATTCAGCGCTGTATTAAGGGCTTTCTTATAAACAAGATCTCTACTTTCCCATCCCTAGCCCTGCTTCCCACCAACTCTGATAAGAAGCCACTCTCAATAAGTCTGAGTAATGTCCAGTGGGATTATTTTGAATAACATAATTGCAGCTATTGAGAAAGAGACTCAATGTAATTAAGATTAAATTAGGATAAAATTGTTTTCAGGAGATTGATAATTACACTCTGGACTTTAAAATAACCAAATGTATGCCTGTAACCTCACCCAAACTGAGGGCGGATGCCTACCCAAACATCTACCACAGTGTTTTAGTGGATCTTGGAGGGTGACCAACCAGAGTTTTTTTGTTTGTTTTTGTTTTGTTTTGTTTTATTTTGTTTTTCCCACATTGGCACACAGTTGTATTTATCTTAGGCAATTTGTATATTTGCAAATGACAGCATTAACCAGTTTTGCAAGCTTCTATTGGGAAGATTAACCTGTATGTCATCACTGAAAATGCTGCTTCCTCCTTTGGGAAGTAGCATATTGACTGCTTTCTCATCTAAACTGCTTTTCCTTCTGTTGCCTTCTTTTAATGCAACCCAAACTAGACTTCTAGTGTTCACCAGTAGCCTTGTTCTCCTCTTTTTCCCAGGCACAGAGCTAGAATATCTTTTTCAGCTTCCTTTGAGGTTGAGTAGTACCTATTACTGGTATCTTGCCAACAAAATGGGGGCAAAAGTGATGCGTGCTATTTGTTGGCCTGGGCCATAAGAACCTTCCACACGTGATCCTTGCTCTCTTTCCCTAGCTGAATGGAGAGGACTCTAAGAACTTAGAGTAGGTGGGTCTCCTGGGTTCCTGAATGACTGTGCAGAACAGAGTTTACTCCACTCCATCCCTACCATTCCACACTGAACTATGTTGTGAATAAGAAATCTTTGCTGTAAAAAACAAATAACCCAATTAAAAAATGGGCAAAGGATATGAACAGGCACTTCACCAAAGAAGATAATCAGGCGGCTAACAGACACATGAAGAAATGCTCACGATCATTAGCCATTAGAGAGATGCAGATCAAAACTACAATAAGATATCATCTCACCCCAAAAAGGCTAGCACTAATCCAAAAAACACAAAATAATAAATGCTGGCAAGGTTGTAGAGAGACTGGAACACTTATACACTGTTGGAGGGAATGTAAAATGGTACAACCACTTTGGAAATTGATCTGGCACGTCCTTAAAAAGCTAGAAATAGAAGTACCACACGATCCAGCAATCCCACTCCTTGGAACATATCCTAGAGAAATAAGAGCCATCACACGAATAGATACATGCACACCCATGTTCATTGTAGCACTGTTCACAACAGCAAAAAGATGGAAACAACCCAGGTGCCCATCAACAGACGAATGGATACAAAAACTATGGTATATCCACACAATGGAATACTATACAACAATAAAGAACAATAATGAAGCTGTGAAACATCTTATAACATGGAGGAATCTGGAGGGCATTATGCTGAGTGAATTTAGTCAGTTACAGAAGGACAAATATTGTATAAGACCACTATTATAAGAACTCAAAATTTTAAACACAGAAGAAAACATTCTTTGATGGTTACAAGGGTGGGGAGGGAGGGTGAGGGTTATTCACTAACTAGATAGTAGACAAGGATTATCTTAGGTGAAGGATTAATGGTCTGACTGAGACTGGAGATGCCCCGGAAAGCATGGCCCCTGGACTCTCTATCAGCGCAGAACTAAAACAATTTACGAGGACAACCCTCCAGACAGGGATTGGACTGGATGGTGGGACATAAAGTGATAGTTGTGAAGAATGTGCCACTTAGTCAAGTAGATACAAGAGACAAAAGGGGCAGCTTCTGTCCAGAGGTGAGATGGGAAGGCAGAGAGAGTTAGGAGCTGGTTGAATGGTGTCACGGATTGAATTATGTCCCCCAAAAAATGTGTGTATCAATTTGGCTGGGCCATGATTCCCAGAATTGTGTGGTTGGCCTCCATTTTGTGATTGTAATTTTATGTTAAAGAGGATTAGGGTGGGATTGTCACACCACCCTTACCCGGGTCACATCCTTGATCTAAAGTAAAGTGAGTTTCCCTGGGGTGTGGCCTGCACCACCTTTTATCTCTCAAAAGATAGAAGGAAAGGGAAGCAAGCAGAGAGTTGGGGACCTCGTACCATCAAGAAAGCAGTGCTGGGAGCAGAGAGTGTCCTTTGGACCCACGTCCCTGAGCCAAGAAGCTCCTAGTCTGGGGGAACACTGATGAGAAGGCTGAGAGAAAGCCTTCCCCTGGAGCTGACACCCTGAATTTGGACTTTTAGCCTGCTTTACTGTAAGGAAATAAACTTCTCTTTGTTAAAACCATCCACTTGTGGTATTTCTGTTATAGCAGCACTAGATAACTAAGACAGAATTTAGTACCAAGAGTGGGGTTTAGGTCTAGCCAAGTTGACATACAGTCTTAACCATCACAAATGGTCATGGGGAATCAGGGGCGGAAAGGAGGAGTATGCTGTTGCAGAATGGGGTGAGCAATTAGTGTCTCATAACAATGTATGTAAGAAAAAAAAAAGAACTTTGTGATATTTCACTCTGAACAATGAAACCACTCAAGCCAAAAAAAAAAAAAAAAAAAAGAATTATCTTAGGTGAAGGGAAAGACAGCACACACTACAGGAGAAGTCAGCACAACTGGACTAAACCAAAGCTAAGAAGTTTCCTGAATACAATCAGACACTTTGAGGGACAGAGCAGCACAGGTAGGGGTCTGGGGACCACAGTTTCAGGAGACATCTAGGTCAATTGGCATAACAAAGGTTATTAAGAAAATGTCCTGCATCCTACTTTGGTGAGTGGTATCTGGGGTCTTAAAAGCTTGCAAGCGGCCATCTAAGATGCATCAGTTGGTCCCAACAACCTGGAGTAAAGGAGAACGAAGAACACCAAAGACACAAGGAAAGTATTAGCCCAAGAGACAGAAAGGGCCACATAAACCAGAGACTTCATCAGCCTGAGATCAGAAGAACTAGATGGTGCCTGGCTACCACCAATGACTGCCCTGAGAGGGAACACAACAGAGAGTCCCTGATGGAGGAGGAGAAAGCTGGGGTGCAGAACTCAAATTCTAGTGAAAAGACCAGACTTAATGGTCTGACCAAGACTGGAGGAATCCTGGAAGGCATGGCCCCCAGATTCTCTATCAGTCCAGAACTAAAATAATTTCCGAGGCCAACTCTTCAGACAAAGATTGGACTGGACTATGGGACATAAAATGATACTTGTAAAGAGTGTGCTTCTTAGCTCAAGTAGATACATGGGACTAAATGGGCAGCTTCTGTCTGGAGGTGAGATGGGAAGGCAGAGAGGGTTAGGAGCTGGTTGAATGGACAGGGAAATCAGAGGTGGAAAGGAGGAACGTGCTGTCACAGTATAGGGGGAGCAATTAGGGTCACATAACAATGTATGTATAAATTTTTGTGTAAGAGACTAACTTGAAATGTAAACTTTCACTTAAACTACAACAATGAACAAACAGAAATCTTTGTTGTGATAAGAAATTTAGATTATTTATTACATTACTTATTATATTACATTACTTATCAAATACAATTATTTTCTCACTTCCTCCACTTTCTCCATTTCTACAGTCATATTGCATTTTCTTCGCTTCCTTCCTTTCATGTCTCCTGAAAGAATTACTGTGTGCCCAATGTACATGTTAGGAAAAGAACAGAGTGCATAGTAACTATGTTCCAAGCAGACCAAATGAAAAACCAACCATCTTACAATATGATAGTCACAATAATCTAGGTTGACTAACTTTCTAGGAGAAAGGCTGGCTAACTACAATCTGGCCTGTTATTGTATATTAAGTTTTATTGGAATACTGTCACACTCATTCATTTTTATCTTGCTCAAAGCAGCTTTCACACTACCCTATCAGAGTTGAGTAGTAATGACAGAGACTGGCTGGCTTACAAAGCCTAAAATATTTACTATCTGGCCCTTTACAGAAAATATTTCCTGATCCCTGCTCTACAAGGTTTTGGACAGTATTCTCAATGGAGATGACACATAAGGTGGGTTTTGGTGGAGTTTACAGCTGGAGAAAAGGAGGGAGAAGGCATTCCAGGCAAAGGAAATAGTAGCCAGGTGAAAAGTATGTAAGTGTAAAGGCTACTCAAACAGATCTGAGAAAACTCTGACAGGGAGATGTTTCTATTCCTCAGAATACCGAGCACTAGTAGGAATGAGAGACATTTGTAGTTCCGTAGTAGATCCTTGCCTTCCATGAGGAAGACCCAAGTTCTATTCCTGGCCAATGCAACTCATGCACAGCCACAATCAGTCTGACAGTAGAGGCTTCTGTGTTGCTATGATGCTGAACAGCCTTCAGAGTAGCTTCAAGACTAAGACAGACTAGAAAGAAAACTTGGTGATCTACTTCTGAAAATCAGCCAATACAAATCCAATGGATCAGCTATCCAGTCCCAAACCAATCATGGGAATGGTGCAGGATCAGGCAGGATTTTATTCTTTTGTGCATGGTGTCATCATGAATCAGGGGCCAACTCAAAGGCAGCTAATAACAAGAGTGGTAACGAACAACTGGAAGAACCACACAGATGAGGTGCTTTGAAACAGGCAAACCTGTTGACCTCAGACCCACAATTCTTGATGCCAAATTTTAATGAGTAGTATTATATCATCACTGAATAGCCTGAAGTTCAGATAAATGAGCTGTAAGTCTTCATCATTTCATAGCATAGACCAATAATATTTCCTGGAGAATTAGGCAGAGGGAAGTGTGGCGCTGGGACTGACCTCACTCATCAATTCTGTAAAAATCCCACTGATAAAAGAGTAAACTGTACCTTACAAAAAAGAAAAAGATGAAGATCTCAGTAGGAAACAAAGAGCAAAGAATGTGCTTACATACTTCTTAAAAAATAAATAAAATGGTCAATAAACATAAAACATTCATTTACTTATGAACATATTTTTGAGCACCTGTTAGGAGTCGGAATCAACTTGAGGCAACGGGTTTGGTTTGGTTTTTGGTATTATGTGCCCTAGCAGCCCAGTGGTTAAGAGATAAGCTGCTAACCAAAATTTTGACAGTTTGAATCCACCAGCCACTCCTTGGAAACACTATGGGGTAGTTCTGCTCTGTCCTATAGGGTAGCTATGAGTCGGAATTGATCAATGGCAATGGGTATTATGTGCCAGCCACTCTTCTAAGTTTGGGGATTCAACAGTGGACAAAAAAGGCAAGGATTTTTCTCCCATAGGGATTTTTAGCCACAAGAGAGAAAATAAGTAGCACAATATTTGTGCAGGTAAGTTCAAATTTTTGTAAGTGCTATAAAGATACTGGAGCTTCTTTAGAACAGAAAATCAGGGAAGACCACATGAGGAGGTGGCATATGAACTGACAATAGAATCATAATGTTAGGTTTAATTTTATGTGTCAATTTGGTGAGGTTATGGTGACCAGAAGTTCAGTCAAACATACTCTAGATGTTTCTATGCATGTATTTAGATATCATTAGCATTTAAAATCAGTTGATTTTAAGTAAAGCGGATTATCTTCCATAATATGGGTGGGCTAATCTAATCAGTTGAAGGCTTTAAGAGCAAAATCTGAGTCTTCCTGAAGGAAAGAATTCTGGCTAAAGACTGCACTTAGATATCTGCTGGAGTTTCTAGCCTACCACCTGTCCTACAGATTTCACTATCAAGACTGCCAGAGTGTACAGACTGTCACCTGACTCCCAAAATTGCAAGGACCAATTCCATTAAATCTCTCTCTATATATATATGTATGTAAATATATATATTACATAGGTATATATACATATATTTTACCAGTTGCCTTCAAGTCGATGCTGACTCATAACGACTCTATAGGAGAGAGTAGAACTGCCCCAGAGGGTATCCACGGCTGAAATCTTTACGAAAGCAGACTGCCACATCATCTTTCTCCCATGGAGAAGCTGGTGGATTTGAAACATCGACCTTTCAGTTACAAGCCGAGTGCTTAACCACTGCACCACCAAGGTTCCTTATATGCATATATACACATATACATATACACATACACATATGTTGTTGTTTGGTGCCGTCAAGTCGTTTCCGACTCATAGTGACCCTATGTACAACAGAACGAGACACTGACTGGTCCTGCACCATCCTTGAAATCATTGTTATGCTTGAGTCCATTATTGCAGCCACTGTATCAATTCATCTTGTTTAGGGTCTTCCTCTTTTTTTGTTGATCATCTACTTTACCAAGCATGATGTCCTTCTCCAGGGACTGATCCCTCTTGATAACATGTCCAAAGTATGTGAGACATGATCTTGTCATCCTTGCTCCTAAGGAGCATTCTGTTTGTACTTCTTCCAAGACAGACCTGTTCATTCTTTTGGCAGTCCATGATATATTCAATATTCTTCACCAACACCACAGTTCAAAGGCATCAGTTCTTCTTCAGTCTTCCTTATTCATCAGCCAGCTTTCACATGCATATAGGTAATGGAAAACACCATGGCTTGGGTCAGGCATACTTTAGTCTTCAAGTCTTTGCTTTTTAACACTTTAAAGAGTTCTTTTGCAACAGATTTGCCCAATGCAATGTGTCTTTTGATTTCTTGAATGCTACTTCCATGGCTGTTGATTGTAAAATGAAATCCTTGACAACTTCAGTCTTTTTTCTGTTTATCATGATGTTGTTTATTGGTCCAGTTGTGAGGATTTTTGTTTTCTTTATGTTGAGGTGTAATCCATACTGAAGGCTGCGGTCTTTGATCTTTATCAGTAGATGCTTCAATTCCTCTTCACTGTTAGCAAGCAAAGTTGTGTCATCTGCATAATGCAGGTTGTTAATGAATCTTCCTCCAATCCTGATGCCCCGTTCTTCTTCATAGAGTCCAACTTCTCAGATTATTTGCTCAGCGTACAGATTGAATAAGTATGGTGAAAGGATACAACCCTGACACACACCTTTCCTAAATTTAAGCCACAAAGTATCCCCTTGTTCTGTTCAAATAACTGCATCTTGATCCATATTCAGGTTCCTAATGAGCACAATTAAGTGTTCTGGAATTCCTATTCTTCACAATGTTATCCATAATTTGTTATGATCCACACAGTCCAATGCCTTTGCATAGTCAATAAAACACAGGTTAACATCTTTCTGGTATTCTCTGCTTTCAGCTAGGATCCATCTGATGTCAGCAATGATATCACTCATTCCATGTTCTCTTCTGAATCCAGCTTAAATTTCTGGCAGTTCCCTGTTGATACACTGCTGCAGCTGCTTTTGAATGATCTTCAGCAAATTTTACTTGTGTGTGATATTAATGATATTGTTTGATAATTTCCACATTCAGTTGGATCACCTTTCTTGGAAATAGACATAAATATGTATCTCTTCCAGTCAGTTGGCCAGATAGCTGTCTTCCAAATTTCTTGGCATAATCCAGTGAGCACTTCCAGTGCGGCATCCATTTGCTGAAACATCTCAATTGGTATTCCAACAATTCCTAGAGACTTGTTTTTTGCCAATGCCTTCAGTGCAGCATGGACCCCTTCCTTCAGTACCGTCAGTTCTTGATAATATACTACCTCTGAAATCGTTGAACGTTCACCAATTCTTCTTGGTACGGTGGCTCTGTGTATTCCTTCCATCTGCTTTTGATGCTTCCTGCGTTGGTTAATATTCTCCCTATAGAATCCTTCAATATTGCAACTTGAGGCTTGAATTTTTATCTCAATTCTTTCAGTTTGAGAAATGCTGAGCGTCTTTTTCCCTTTTGGTTTTCTATCTCCAGGTCTTTGCACATCTCATTATAATATTTTACTTTGTCTTCTTGAGCCGCCCTTTGAAATCTTCTGGCAACACTTTTATTTCATCATTTCTTGCTTTCTCAATTTAATTATCTGATATGAGCAGCCAATCATTTAAAAAGAGAGTTGCCTTAGGTGTGAAGCTTGTATCCAATAAAAACGGATGTTCTAGCAAGGCTCACTCTCACTCTGGCTCCTACTTCTGACTCATCAACATCTGACCTTTGGTTCTTGAGACATGAGCCAGCAAACTGCCATCTGACCTGCAGATTTTTGGATTCACCAGTTTTCCCATAACAGCCTGGTCTTTGGAACATAACCATGTCGATCTAAAACAGTAGTTCTGGAGAACTTTGGCTAATACACATAACAAGAAACTGGCTATGCAAACATTTTGGAATAGAGTGTTCGAGACAGGGTACACAGCAAGGATAAAAGTCTGAAAGCAGGAAAGAGGTTGGCCCATTTGAGAAACTGAAATAAGGTCCATGTGGCTGCAGGGAAAGAGTGGAAGATGAGAAGGTTAGAGATGTTGGGGGGAAGCAATCTGCTCACATAGGAACTTGTGGGTCTAAATATGATGCTTAGCCTCTCTAGTCATAGAAAGAAAATTATAAAAGGAGTAATCCCTTTCTACTATCAAAAAAGAATAGATTTGATGCATTGAACATTAATGACTGAAGATCCGACGATTTGTGAAATGACATCAAGGACATCATACATGAAGAAAGAAGAAGGTCATTAGAAAGAAAAGACCAAAATGGATGTCAGAAGAGACTCTGAAACCTGCTTTTGAATCTAGAGTAGTTAAAGCAAAAGGAAGAAATGATGAAGTAAAAGAGCTGAACGGAAGATTTCAAAGGGTGGCTCAAGAAGATGAAATAAAATATCATAATGAAATGTGCAAAGACCTGGAGTTTGAAAACCATTAGGGAGGAAAAGGCTCTGCATTTCTCAAGCTAAAGAACTGAAGAAAAATTTCAAGCCTCGAGTTGTGATATTGAAGGATTCTACAGGGAAAATATTGAATGACGCAAAAAGCATCAAAAAAGGATGGAAGGAATACACACAGTCACAGTACCAAAAAGAATTGCTCAACATTCAACCACTTCAGGAGGTAGAATATGATCAAGAACTGATGGTATTGAAGGAAAATGTCTAGGTTGCACTGAAGGCATTGGCGAAGAACAAGGCTTCAGGAATTGACGGAATACCAACTAAGAGGTTTTGACAAACTGATGCAGCGCTGCGGGTGCTCACTTATCTATGACAAGAAATTTGCAAGACAGCTACCTGGCCAACCAACTAGAAGAGATCCATATTTGTGCCCATTCCAAAGAAAGGTGATCCAAAAGAATGTGGAAATTATCAAACAATATCATTAATATCACAAGCAAATAAAATGTTCTGCAGATCATTCAAAAATGATTGCAGCAGTACGGGGACAGGGAACTGACAGAAATTCAAGACAAATTCAGAAGAGGATGTGGAATGAGGGATATCATTGCTGATGTCAGATGGATTTTGGCTGAAAGCATAGACTATCAGAAAGATGTTTACCTGTGTTTTATTGACTATGCAAAGTCATTCAACTCTGGATCATAACAAATTATGGATAACATTGTGAAGAATGGAAATTCAAGAACACTTAATTGTGCTCATGTGGAACCTGTACATACATCAAGAGGCAGTCTTTCAAACAGAACAAGGAGATACTGTGTGGTTTAAAGTCAGGAAAGGTGTGTGTCCAAGTTTTATCCTCTCACCACACTTATTCAGTCTGTATGCTAAGCAAATAATCTGAGAAGCTGGACTATATGGAGAAGAACAGGGCATCAGGATTGGAGGAAGACTCATTAACAACCTGCGTTATGCAGATGACACAACCCTGCTTGCTGAAAGTGAAGAGGACTTGAAGCACTTACTGATGAAGATCAAAGACCACAGCCTTCAGTTATGGATTGTACCTCAACATAAAGAAAACAAAAATCTCACAACTGGACCAATAAGCAACATCATGATAAATGGAGAAAAGATTGAAGTTGTCAAGGATTTCTTTTTACTTGGATCCACAATCAACACCCATGGAAGCAGCAGTCAAGAAATCAAATGACACATTGCATTTGGCAAATCTGCTACTAAAGACCTCTTTAAAGTGTTAAGAAGCAAAGATGCCATCTTGAATGCTAAGGCTCACCTGACCTAAGCCATGGTATTTTCAATCATCTCATATGTATGTGAAAGGTGGACAATGCATAAAGAAGATCAAAGAAGAAGAATTGATGCCTTTGAATTATGGCGTTGGTGAAGAATATAGAATATACTATGGACTGCCAGAAGAATAAACAGGTCTGTCTTGGAAGAATTACAGCCAGAGTGCTCCCTGAAAGCAAGGATGGCAACACGTCCTCTCACATGATTTGAATGTGTTATCAGGAGGGACCAGACTCTGGAGAAGGACATCATTTCTGACTAAGTTAAAGAGTCAGTAAAAAAGAGAAAGAAGCTCAATGAGATGGATTAACACAGTGGCTCCAACAATGGGCTCAGGTATAGCAACAAATGTGAGGATGGCCAAGGACTGAGGAAGTGTTTCATTCTGCGGTGCATAGGGTCGCTATGAGTCAGAACCAACTCGACAGCACCTAGCAACAACAACATCAAGGTTTATAAAAATGTGTAATTTACCCAAGTCACATGACTTGGGAGGATGGAAACCCAGGAATATCTGAATCTAAAGCAAATTGCTCCTATTAGCTATTCAATAATGAATATTATAAAGAATACTGAATATGCCATGGACTGCCAGAAGAATGAATAAATCCGTCTTAGAAGAAGTACAGCCAGAATGCTCCTTAGAAGCAAGGATGGCAAGACTTGTCTCACACACTTTGGACATCATATCAGGAGGGGCTAGTCCCTGGACATCGTTATGGATTGAATTGTGTCCCCCTGAAGTGTGTATCAACTTGGCTAGGCCATGATCCCCAGTATTTTGTGGTTGTGCACCATTTTGTGATCTGCTGTGATTATCCTATGTGTTATAAATCCTAACTTTTATGATGTTAATGAGGCAGGATTAGTTGTAGTTATGCTAATGAGGCAAGACTCAATCTATAAGATTAGGTTGTATCTTGAGCCAATCTCTTTTGAGATATAAAAGAGAGAATCGAGCAGAGAGGAGAGGGACATCATGCCACCAAGAAAGAAGTGCCAGGAGCAGAGGGCATCCTGTGGACCTGGGGTCCCTGCACTGAGAAGCTCCTAGACTGGGGGAAGACTGATGACAAAGACCTTCCCCCAGAATCGACAGAGAAAGAAAACCTTCCCCTAGAACTGGCACCCCTAAATTAGGACCTCTAGCCTTCTAGACTGTGAGAGAATAAATTTCTCTTTGTTAAAGGCATCCACTTGTGGTATTTCTGTGATAGAAGCACTAGATAACTAAGACAGAATTCATGCCTGGTAAAGTAGAGGGTCAATGAAATAAGAAGACCCTCAATGAGATGGATTGACACAGTGGCTGAAATGATGGGCTCAAGCACAGCAATAATTGTGAGGATGGCACAGGATGGGGTGGAGTTTTGTTCTGTTGTATATAGGGTTTCTATGAGTCAGAGCCAACAGAGCCAACTTGATGGCACCTAACAACAACAAACTATTGCACTCACTTTCAAAAATATATATTTTAAATGTGGTATAGTTAGAAGAAATGGTATCTTTTACAGTGTTGGTCAAGTGGTTCATTGGTGCAAATTTTCCTGAGGGTACTTTGGTCAGATATTTATCATGACTTTAGAATATACATGACCTAGCAATTCTTGCTCTGGAAAATTATTCTGAGGAAACCATAAATGATTCTTTGGGTTTAACGATATTCTTTGTAGTGTTGTCTATTTTGTGTTTTGTAGTATTAATATTTAAAAATAATAATAAATTCCCAAAAGAGCAGACTCTTGTAATCTCTTTGAGGCCCTGGAACCTCCTGAAAATAGTTCCATATGGGCTAGGGAAATATAATATTTTAAGCATAAGTTGAAGATTTAACACTATAACACAGTGTTGTAAATTGAGATTTGATAATAATAGAGTTTTGCTTCCAGGTAAGACATTTACCCCTATTATAACCATAAGAAAAACTTGGGCAAAATAAAAATTATTCTTGTAAACCTGGTAGAGTGGTGGATGCAAGGAAGCCTTGATGAATTGAATTTCAGAGAGAAGCAATCAATCCCTTCTTAGGTAGGCAGAGAACATGGAAGCACCCATACATGGGGGCAAACTCCTGGTTTAGGTCTGGGTGGATGGAAGAGCCAGCATGTTGTAGCTTGGGAGGCTTTGACAGAAAGAGGATAAATCAATCAAGATCAACCACAAAGGCTAACAGGGAAGACAGGAGTATGAAAAAGCCCCAAATAAAAAACTAATTGCTGAGTCTGACAAAGTTCTCCTCTACTTCAACTCCCAAATTACAGTGAATAGGAATCAGCAGAGGAGAGGCTGAAAAAAGCAAGTAATCACATAGTTACTCACATTCTCATGATGCTTGAATCCCAGGGCTCTGCTGGATTTCAGTTCACAGGAGAAACTATAGCTTAATGCTCCCTCCCTCTCCAAGTTTAAATACTGGCAAGGTCCAAAAGGCTTTGAAGTAGATTAAGAGTGTGGTTAATCACAGATGAATTCAATCTAATAAAGCTGTGGTCCAGCACCAGCTCAATGCTTCTCTAGGAAATAGTGAATGATCAGTCTCTCACCCTAACCAAAAGACAGAAGAAAGAACTTACACTGTCTGGATAATAAACAAAAAATAAAACGGTGTGCTTCAGTCTCCACTTTTCTTTTATACGCAATATCCAAGATATAATAAAAAATTATGAAATGTGCCAAAAACAGGAAAATGTGACCCCTTTTTAAGAGAAAGCAATCTATAGAATATGACCAACAGATAATACAGCTGTTGGAATTAGTAGACAAGGATTTTAAAATAACTATTACAAATATGTTTAAGAACTTACAGGAAAAGAGTAATATAATAGGTGAAGAGAGAGAGTTTTTCAGGAACAAAACAAAAACACTAAAAAACAACCAAATGGGAAACTATAAGACTTAAAATACAATATCTAAAATAAAAAATGTATTAAATAGACTTAACAGCAGTTAAGTTTGTCATGAATATTCACTGCTCAGGTCTCCAGCTATGAGAAGCAAAACTGACTGATAGCCCGGTTTCTATTTTTCTGGGTCTGCAATGGCATTCTCATCAAGGCCAAGCTTCCTATGGTTTCTCCCAGTCAGTAGCTGAGCACGTCAAGGGTACCGAGGGTACTCACAGGCCCATTCCTATAGGCTGCTGGATTCTTCTAATGGGTGACTTTGGCTTGAGAATTTTCCATCAGCCTGGCATTTTTTTAGACCTGTATTAGAGTCCTAGACATTTCCTACAAATCTTTGTCACTTTTCCCTCTCTTCACAGCTATCAGACTTTTATTGTGCCCTGAAGATTTC
The DNA here is from genome assembly GCA_030035585.1 of Dugong dugon. Lineage (NCBI taxonomy): Eukaryota > Metazoa > Chordata > Mammalia > Sirenia > Dugongidae > Dugong > Dugong dugon. The sequence continues at coordinate 54,267,734 of CM057465.1, forward strand.
TCTCTACCTTCTTCTGATCCCTTTTCCTTTATCCTTCTCAGACATTTTCCCCAATGAATCTTTTAAAAGTCTAGTCCTATATTTATACCTGCTTTTTGGTGGACTCAACCTAATGCAAGAAAATCATACACTTCAGGAGAAAGGATCAATGTACTTGAAGACATTTCAATAAAGATTTTTCAGTCTGAATCTCAGAAAGGTAAAAGATTAAAAAGAAAAAAGAACAGAGAATGCATCACTGATTTAAGGAATCAGATCAAATGGTCTGACAGACATGTAATCAGAGTCTCAGATGGCAAGTAAAGAGAAAATGTTTGAAGAACTAATGACTGAACAACTTTCCAGTTTGATTAGAAATGTCCACCCCTAGATAAAAGAATCCCAATGACTATCAAGCAGAATGAATACAAGCAAAACAATATCATGGCACATTATGCCCAAATTGATGAAAACCAAGGATGAAGAGAAAATCTTATATGTAATGTGTGAATGGCAGAGATTACATACAGGGAAACAATGAGGAGGATGTTGGCTGGCTTCATCAGAAACAAAGTAGGCAAGGGGGCAATGGAGGTGTTGAGGAAGGGAAGTTGTCAGCCTGTAGTTCTATAAACAGCAAAAATGTCCTTTATTTGTGGGTATCAGATTGCCAAGGCTGAGAGACTTTATTGCCAGCAGATCCACACTACAGGTGATACTAAAGGGGGTTTAGGTTGAGGGAGGATTATAGAGGAGAAAAGCTCAGATCTATAAGAAGAGCACTGGAGATGGTAAATATAGATGTTTTCTTTTTGCTTTTGCTCAATTTATTTGGTAGAAAGTTGACGGTTGAAAGCAAAAATGATAGCGATGTATTGTGCAAGTTGTAGCACGTATAGAAGTGAAATGTTCAAGATCATGGCACCTAAGGCTGGAGGGGGTGGATGGTGGTATATTGCTGTGGAGTTGTTTTGCCTTATATGAGAAGCTGTGTTATGTCAACTCCAAGTAGACTGTGGTGGGGTAGGGATTTGTATTGTGGTCCTACAACAACCACTAGAAAAATAAAATGGGGTGAAACTAAATACCAAAAAATAAACAATAATAACCACAAGTTTTTAATGTGATCCACAAAGAAATATTTTATATCACTACCCAGTACATGAGTGCCTCCCCACACTCTCAGCCCACAAATGTAAATATAACAGAAACAAAAATTATGCAAAACAGTACTTACTAAGTACAAGGAACATTTTCTATTTCATTTTTTAACATTAATTGTGACCCATTGAACCAATTTTACTACCAAATTCTTCTAGTGGATCATAACATGCAATTGGAAAAACACTTTTCTATAGCATCTGCTACATGCCAGGAGGTTTACTATTTATTTATTTACTTCTTTTGCTACTTACTTGATTTTCATTAAAAAGTTTCATGCTAAAGATCTTTTAGAAATGAGGAAACTGAGACTTGGAGAAATTAACATTCTCAAGGTTGTAAGGCTAGTAGGTGGGAGAGGGAGATATAAATCCAATTACTGTGCTCTTAATCACTATACCACATGACCTCCACCTTAGCCACTATATTTGGAGACCTGGGGACCATGTATGGGTAAATGTACCTGTATGCATTTTCTTAGGATAAAAGATTAGTTTTCATCTGTAACCTGAAAAAGCTTAAAAATCTCAGTACAACACTGTAACTGTACTGATCTAATTTAGTTTGTGTTTTCATACCAGATCACTAACATCTGTCCTCATTTTCTGAGCAGAAACTTTAAAAAAGCTCCACTCCCTTGACCACGATGGAACTCTAACTTTCAAGGCTTCATAGTCTCTATTTTCCTTTGTACATGCTGTTGGTAGGTGGGGAACAATAAAAATCTACAAAACATGTAAATGAGAAACTTTACTGAGGCTATCTTTCAGTTCTAAGATTCTATAAACCTATCATTCTAATCAAGGACCCAGTCACCTGCTATTCTATAACTAAGCCACAAGATAGGCAGTTGTCTAAATTGTTCAAAAATACGAACAAACACAGGGGTTCCTTTGTTTGTTTGTTACTCTGTGCTGAAGTTTTTCAAGGCTTTATATTAATTAGAGTTTCTTAAAACGATTTAATCATATTCCTCTTAGTTTATCATCTATCATAGAGACAGAATAATCTAGCTTTCCTCGGGATAATAATTTTTTTCATATACTTGTATAATTAAAGATAACGATTCACCCTTTAGCTTTTTCCTCTCTAGACTAAATAAACACATTCCCCCTAATCTTCTGCCATCGGTTTTACCCTCTGTGTATTCATTTTAAGGAGCCCTGGTGGCCCAGTGATTAAGAGCTCAGTTGGTAACTGAAAGGTCGGTGGTTCAAACCCACCAGGGGCTCCTCAGGAGAAAGATGTGGCAGTCTGCTTCCGTAAACATGCCAACCTTAGAAACCCTGTGGAACAGTTCTACCCTGTCCCATAGGGTTGCTCTGCAATCACTACGTATTGTGTGAACTTGAACAAGCTACTTAACTCCCTTTGGCCTCGGTTTTCTTACATGTTAAATGAGAGTCATAGAGAAACCTACATATTTTGGGTGAAGATTGTGATATGTATTATATGTATTATGTGTAAAGCATTCAGAGTAGTATCTGGCGTATCATCAGTGCTCATTAAAAGATAGTTATTTTTTGCAGATGAACATTATGATCATTGTTAAGTTAAAAAATCCTACTAAAATTGTTTAGTTGGATTATGTCAAATCTAAAAATTTTGCCAAAATAGAAGTCTTTCTGATTTATCTTTACTTTTAAGGATGTAGTAAGCTTCTCCATTTGTCTTCTCTGATATTACTCAGTCAAGTTCTATAGTTTTGTTTATATTAAATAGGACATGCGCCTCTCTTATAAGAATACTTATCTTTAAATAATTTGATATTATTTGATTACTCTGACATGGAAAAAAGGGCTTCTAGTTATTTGTATATATTTATTTTGATTCACCTTCTTTATTGATGCCTATAGTTCTTTTATTATACCTTTTAGTTTTGTTTTTTAATTTGCAATCCTAATACCTTAATATAACATTTTAATTTTGTTTTCAAATATGAACTCTTTTGATTTCTTTTTCTACCTTTTTGCATCGACTAGAACTTCATAAACAATACTGAGCACATATGAGAATGGCCGTCTTTGTTTTCTTACTGATTTGAAAGAGAAAGTTTCAAATAGAAGGAAAGAGAAGAAGCTTTGGGATAAGACTTGACTGTTGCTTCATGTTCATTGTGTCTCTTACTAGCCTGAAACACTGAACAAATTCCATAACCTCTGTGAGCCCCATTTTCTTCATCAGTAAGATGAGGCTATGAACACTTATCTCTCAGAGTCACAGGAATAAATGAGGTATCACGTGTAAAGGACTTGGCAGTCATGGCAGACACTCAATACATTTTAGTTCCATCTGGTATATTCTTTATCTATTAAGGAAATACATCATTCTATTCCTAAATCTTTAACATTTCTATTATAAATGGATATAAACAGAATAGTTCTTAAATTTACTGACTTCGTGATGCAAACATAACTTGAAAACTATCTCACACACAAAAAAGACATCTTTACTTGTATATCTCCTGGCATTTATGGTTTCTCATGAGCCCCTAAAAATGTACTTGTTTCATAGTACCATACTGCCAATGGTGGTGAGATTTAAAGCAAATAAATATTTGCTGAATATTTTATTGAATGGGTGAGCTCAGTTAGTTCAGTTAGCTGCATGTCCTCAGTTCAGAAAAAAAATCCCTATGATTTGTTTTCTAGGTAATTCAAAAAGCAGCAGTTCACAGGTGAATGTCTTTTCCTTTGTCAAACTCAGCAAAAGGTACACACACACAGTCAGATACCACCAAGACAGAAAAATGAGGACATCAGTTCTTACGATTACATTTGATTTGCATTTGTTTTGGTCGTTATGGGCACTTACGCTTTTAACCTAGAATTGTTTTATACCCCATCTTGTCTAAAATCTTTACTGTTTGAGTTGCCTTTCTCCTGATGAGCCTACATATAAGATTGGTGAACATATAGAAACCAATGGTGAAGAGTAAGGAAATACCATAGAAGGGAAAGTAAAGAGCAAAAAGAGAAATAATATTGATTACCAAATTTAGAGAGAATCTGTGTATTTCCTTAGTGACAGCTAGGCCACTGAACACTATTCTTTTAACGCCACTATGGGATGTAGGCACTTTTGGCTTTATCCCCATTTTAAAGATGAGGAAACTGAGGTCAAAGAGGTTCAGTTACTTGCCTGAAAGTCATAAAGCTGGTTCATGCCAATGGAGGTAAAGACAGATCTACCTGACTTCAGGTTCGTACCCATAACCCTCTGATCTGCAGTCTCTTCAGGAGCAATTGCATTTGTGTATAGGCTGTGCTCGCATATGGAAACAAGCATAGTTACAGAAAACCGAGTCTATTAGCAGTGGCAAAATGAGCCCTGGACACAACATAAGCCCTGCCTGTCTGAGAATACACTAGCTTTCCCTCAAGTACAGTGTCGCAGATTGATGGAATTGAAATATCCTCTATCTAGTAAATGGAAATTTCAAGACAATGACTACAGCCGGCAGGTAGTAGAAGAAAGCAGGTGTTGGGATAGAAGAGGAACAAGCAGGGAAATGTAAGTTATTAATACTATTCTGGTACTTAGGTTGGATAGTGGTTTCAGGATGTTCATTATGTCATTATACATCATAATTTTCATGAAAGAAGCCCTGGTTGCACAATGGTTAAGTACTTGGCTGCTACCCAAAGGTTGGCGGTTCAAACCTACCCAGTAGCTCCAAGAAGAAAGAGCTGGCAATCTCCTTCCATAAAGATTACAGCCTAGAAAACCCTATGGGGTAGTTTTACTCTGTCACACGGTGTGGCTATGAGTAGAAAATCCACTTGACAGCACCTAACAACAACAATTTTCATGTATGTTTTGTTTGTTGCATATATGTTTCATGTCTTCTTTAGGAGATATCAAATTTTATATAAAATATAATTTAAATGTTAAAAACAAAGAAAAAGACTCTCTGAGCTTATTTGAAAGTTATAGAACATGAGCAGCCAACTAACAATTCCTAGTGCCTCTACCTGGAGTCCTTAGGAGGTGCAAATGGTTAATGCACTCAGCTGCTAATGGAAAGGTTGGAGGTTTGAGTCTACCCAGAGGCACCTTGGAAGAAAGTCCTGGTGATCTACTTCCAAAATATCATAGCCATTGAAAATCCTATGGAGCACAGCTCTACTCTGACACACATGGGGTCACCATGAGTCAGAATCAACTCAATAGGAACTACTTTGGTCCTTCTAATCTCACTCTACGAAAAGGATACATATATAAGCCAGGTCGAGCCCCTGGTTCTTTCCTCCTGATAATCTCATCCTCCCAGTCAGAGGCCTGGGAGTTACCAGACCAGGTTTTTGGAAATTATTTGTACTAAAACATAAGACAAACTCTCTTTTTTTAACAGCTAGTCTCAACTTTTCTCAAAGCTTTGAGAGGCAAAGAAGAGGGAAATAAAGAAAGCGGCCTGTTTCATTGCTACCAACTCACAAACACTGCTCTAAAGGGCAAGGACCACACTTTTTCTACTTGCATTACCCCTTGCACTTAGTAGGTGGGCAACTGATGTTTGTTAATGAATGGGTGAGTCAAGCCTCATAATTTCCATGGAGAATCTTAAATGTCACTCCCTTAGCAATTTGACCATGCTGCTCAACCTACGAAAAAGTTCATAATGATCTGCCCACAAACACAATCTTGTATGAATGTCCCCTATGTTCCCCAAATCCTTTGTGACCCGTGGACACAATTGCTGAACATGAGTCATGCTTCTACCACTTCTCCCACACAACTGGTATTTTTAATGCTGCAGCATTTTCTGAAGTAGAGCTTTCAGGAAATGGTTTTTGCAGTAATGACCCCACTCTCCCCATGTTTTTCCCTCACCCCTACCACAGAATCCCAGAATAGCTGAGCAGGTGTCCAAATACCAAGAATTAATAAGAAACGTCACAACCTGTCCTCTGTTTCCTACTAAAATCACAAGGATAACCTCTTATCCTTTGAATTCAAAAGGAATGTGTATATGAACCAGCACACCCATATTTCTGCTTTGTTTATATCTAGACACAATTTATTCTCAAAACTGGCAAGAGTCACTACACACCAGAACTAAACCAGTAGAACATAGTGGTTAAGAGCATGGGCTCCAGGGTCTGACAACCCTGGATACTGAATCATGAGTCTGTCACTACTGTGTGGCTTCAGACCAGTCATTGAGCCTTTCAGAGACTCAATATTTTCATCTGTAAAATGAGAATAACAGAAGAACCTATTTCTTGGGTTGTGTGAAAATCAAATAATCCATCTAAGTATTGACCACAGGGCCTGGCACACAGCAAGTGCTCATTGCAGGCTAGTGGTTATTAGTTATGTCATTCCCAAACCTCAGGCCTGGTCATAATTTCTCAGCGTTTACCACACAACAGTTATTGTGGCTGCTCAGGGTCTTTAGGTGCCCAGATACTTTCAGAAGCTCACCAGGCCCAACCCATCCTGGGGAGCCCTATCTGTTCATCAAGGAGGACCAGAAGGAGAGAAGGTAGGGATAAATAAGGCATGTTTGTTATTGTTGTTGTTGATGTTAGCTGCTTCAAGTTAACCCCCAACTCAAGGCAACCCCATGCACAACGGAACAAAATGCTGCCTGGTCCTGTGCCATCCCCCTGATAAACTGGGGATCGGACCATGGTGATTCAGAGCATTTTCTTCAGTTGATTTTCAGAAATAGATTGTCAATCCTTCCTTCCTAGTCTGTCTTAGTCTGGAAGATTCCACTAAAATCTGTTCAGCATCATAACAACAAGCAAACTTCCACGGACAGACAGGTGGTAGCTGTGCCTAAGGTGCATTGGCTGGGAATGGAGTCCCTGGGTAATGCAAATGGTTAACACACTCAGCTGTTAACCAAAAGGTTGGAGGTTCAATTCCACCCAGAGGCATCTTGGAAGGAAGGCCTGGCGATATACTTCCAAAAAACCAGCCTTGGAAACCCTATGGAGCACAGCTACTCCGACACACATCGGGTCACCATGAGTCAGAATCGACTTGATGGCAACAGGTGGGATAAGACCTGAGGGCTGTAAAACTAACTGGACACACCCAGGTTCAAAGCAAACAAAGGCGCTGCTGTATGGTGGGGGAGAGGGGGGTTGTGAGGAAAGGGTGTTTGTTACACAGTGAGGCTCCTTCAAACCATCATGGCAAAAGTCCAGTCTTCTTTTGTAAAGGAGAATGTTTGTCTATGGCTTTTCTGAAAAGAAAAACCAGACGGCAAAGATGATGATGAATATGACAGTTCGACTAAGTGAAACGGGTTCCTGCTATTCTCATCAAGATCTGGCCATCTGACAAGCTTCCCAAGGGACCTGCCTAGGCCTCCCAAATGGCAAAGGATAGAGTGGCCACTCTCAGGAGGATGCCCTGGGGTACAGCCAAACTACAATTACTCTAGAAATCAGATTGCAGTGGCTCAGACACAGTGGGGAGGTGGGATGCATGCCTTTCTGATCCACACCATTCAGCCCAGCAGAGGAGTTCAAACAAAGCTGCCTCGGAAGAAGTGCTTCGAAGCGCATATATGAAGAAAGAAATCCTGCTGGCAATGCTGGGAAACACAGCAGCAGTCAGCACACGCTGGCCCTGGCCGTCAGCAATGGGTTGGTTCAGGCTGAGCAAAACCTTTCTGTGAATGTGGCATGAAAGCAGACTCCTCCGAGGCTTCAGGCTCCATGAAGGTTAAGGATCAATAACAAAAAGACATTAGCCCCACTCCTAAGTGATATTTCATGGCCATCAAATGGCCATGACAGTCCCATCAAAGCATAGCCCATATCTGTAGACTGGTGGGAGAGGCTCCCAGCAATTTAGACACACTGGCAGTCCTGGGGGGTGGAGGGTGTAATGACTGTGGGGCCTCTCTCTTTATGAAGGGTAGAACTTTACATAACAAATGTTTCATGCATTATCTTACTTGGCATAATTCTTTCTGGATCCAATAATGAGACTCACTTTCTGCCTTGGCCAAAAGTCCTAATTGTTGGGAAAATAAAGCCCCTATTATTTCTATAAATCATCAAGTAGGGCTGGTATGACGTAAAAGGAGCCCTCAAATTTATATAGGAGACCTCCTGCTTTGTGTGACCATGAGCATGTGACTTAACCCTTCTGGGCCTCAGTTTCGTCATCTAGAAACCCTTTTTAAAGGGGGCATCTTGTGAGTGCCTTTGAATGTTCCCACCCTATGCTAATTTATTATTTTTTTCTTTTAAAATTTTTTAGTTGAGGCATGACATGCATTCAGTAAAGTGTACAAAGCAATGTCTTATTCTGACTTAGAACTTTATACCTTTCAGTGGTGGAAGTTGATGGTGGGGTGATATTGATTCTCTCCTTGTACTAACATCAGAGGTCATTTTATAGATGGAAAAACAAGATAATCAAAGGCACAAAGGATGTGTCAGTCATATCATTCAGCTTAGAATGCCAAAGTCCTGACTCATGATGTTTAGTCTGGTGGACTAGGCCTCAGAACAGCCTACCATGAGCTCAGGAAGTGGCTCGCCATTAGAGTCTTACTTGGACTAGGGACAGGACTGCAAAGAAGTGGTCATCTGAGAGGAGAGTTTTAGGTCACAGAGAAGTGCCTAAAAAAGTTGAGCACTAACATGGCTGGAAAGTTATAATTCCCTCTGACATTCATGGTCTGTCACAATTTAATGGCCATTAATGATTGGGTGCTTATGGTGTGCCATGCATTATACAGAGAGCCTAATATGGATTATCTCATTTCATTTACAGTAACCCTAAGAGATCAGCCTTTTTATTACCCCATTTTATAGATGAGAAAACCAAAGTTCAAGGAGAGTAAGCTGCTTTTTCCCAAGTTACATTGATATAAAGTGGTAGAGCTGGGATTTAAACCCAAGCATTCTGGGTTGGCACAAATGGTTTGTGCTGGACTACTAACCTAAGGGTTGGCAGTTGAAACCCCCCAGCAATACCACAGAAGAAAGGTCTGGAAATCTGTTTCCATAAAGATTATAGCCAAGAAAGCCCTACTGAATAGTTCTGCTCTGTAACAGATGGGGCCGCCATGCATTGGAATCGACTCACTGGCAATGGGTTTTTTAATTATTATTATTATTCTGATATCACAGCCTACAAACTTCACCACAAAATTACTCAATTTCCCACAAGCCACTCCCATCTACTCTGCAACCAAGACACCACCATGCCCCAGGAGAACACACTGAGTCAGCCCCATAGCACACTTCATGCCTTCAGAGATTCCACTTTCATTCTTGCCTCTGTTGGCTCAGCCTTTCTTTGGCATGGTCTTCACCCTCCACTCTGCCATCCAAACCTACCCTTCAAAGCTTAATTCAAATGCCAGCTTCTCCCAGCCATTCCATCCCATATAGATAATCCTGTTCCCTGAATTCATTTTAAAAATGCCATCTGTTCCATTCATCTGTGATCATCATTTTTTAAATGCTTACATCATTCATTCATTCAATGATATCCACAAAGATTGTCCTGAATTTTCAGCTACCAGAGAACAGGAACCATGTCTTCTATTTCTTTTATATCTCCCATTATTTATCATGATACAAAATTTATAAATGAAATGAAATAGATCTGTACTGTGGGTATGAGAACTGTATCACATGACATTATAGCCACATCTTGTATTTCTTAACTAAAATGTTATCCTCATTTATTTCCCAAGCATTTGACCCACTCTTCCCTAGAATGAATTGCCCTTTAAAAGTCTTCCTCTTAAGATCATAACATTTCATCTTGCACTTTTGCCATACTAAGACATTAACAACTGTGTATGTAGGCGTGTGCAGGTGGGTGCATGAATGAGTGTACTGACAAAGCAAGGTACATGGAATAATAACAGCCCATTGCACCTTGCATTAAGCAATCACCCAGCATGGTGTTACTTGCACGCTAATCAGCAAACATCTGAGAAGTGAGCAACTTTCTCAGGCCAATGCTCAACTTCATGTGTTGACAACCTGGAACAGAGGACTTTAATTACAGTCACAAGGTAATATCTACCCCCAATTCCCTTTGGACTGCTTGTTTGTAGTCTGGAATTGCTGAACAGGTTCTGCAAGTTTTTCTCGTCCATTTGCTCTGCTTGAAGCAAGAAGGGAGAATCCCAGCTTCACTCAGCTGTAAATAGTCAACTCCTAAGGTCAAGCTAGAGAGACGGCACAGTGGTGAGGGTGAGGGTGAGGCAGACAGCTCTCTGGATGTAACAAATGAGAGAAATGTATCGCATGTATACTGTTCTGCAAGCCTGGGCAGAGGAAAAAGAACAGAAAACATTATTGGGGAGAATTGTGCTCAAACTTGATCGCTTACAAATATGAAGGTTGGGTGTTTTTTCTTTTTGGTTTTTTTTTTTCTATTGTGGTACGTATGTGTATAACAAAACGTACCATTTCAACATTTTTTATGTGTACAATTCAGTGACATTAATTACGTTCATCGTGTTGCACGATTTTTTAAAAATAAACTTCTGGCGTTTGCTTTACCCCACTGCCAATATCCCAAAAGTTTTTCTATGGTAACGTAAACATTATTTGAGGTTTCAAAGAGCATAAGAACAGCCTAGATACCAGGATATTAAAAAAAGATGGTTAAGTTACTCAATGAGCTAGCCAGCCCCAACTTGTCTTGAAATTAACACATGAAACTAAGCTTCAAATGCACAGGTTCAAAAGCACTCAATTCACATACATATGCTGGGCACTAGCTTTGCACCGGGCCTGAGGGGACATAGCACTGAAGCAATCCCAGACTGTATTCTCTAGGAGCTTACAGTCTGCGGAGAATGATACATAGGTACAGAGCACATCATAACACAATGTTGTTGCTGTGTACCATCAAATCAATTCCGACTCACAGTGACCATATAGGACAGGGTAGAACTGCCCCATAGGGTTTCCAAGGTTATAATCTTAATGGAAGCAGACTGCCACACCTTTCTCCCGAGGATCAGCTGTTTGGTTCAAACCACCGACCTTTCTGTTAGCAGCTGAGTGCTTAACCACTGCACCACCAGGGCTTCTTATAACCCAATAAAACAAAAACAAAAACGAAACCCATTGCCATCAAGTCAATTCCAACTCACAGCGACCCTATAGAACTGAGTAGAACTGCCCCATAGGGTTTCCAAGGAGCAGCTGGTGGATTCAAACTGCCAACCTTTTGGTTAGCTCTTAACCACTGTGCCACCAGGGCCCCTATAACGCAATAAACCAAAACCAACCAAACTCTTTGCCTTTGAGTCAATTCCAACTCATAGTGACCCTAAAGGACAGAGTAGAACTGCCCCATAGGGTTTCCAAGGAACACCTGGTGGATTTGAACTGCTGACCTTTTGGTTAGCAGCCATAGCTCTTAACCACTATACCACCAGGGTTTCCTATAACAATAAAAACCAAAAACCAAACCCAAACCTGTTAGAACTGGGCAAAACACAGAAGGCAAAGATGAGAAAACACTCTTTTCAACTCTTTGATTTTATGAAAGCTGCTCATCGATTGTGGGTTTTGGGTTTGTTTGTTTTGTTTTGTAAGTAATGATACCTGAACTAAAGGCCCATTTTTCCCTTTTCCCAGCCATGAGATCTAGGTGATGAGTACATCACCACTTGGGCCTTGGTTTTCAACTCTGTGAAATTAAAATGTTGGTGTAGATCAGGGGTTGGCAAATTACAACCCGAGGGCCAAATGGAGCTTGATGCCTGTTTTGTAAACAAAGTTTTATTGGAACTCATCTACACCCATTCATTTCCATATTGTCTATGGCTGATTTCGTGCTACAGTGGTAGAGTAGTTGTGACATACAGCCCACAAAGCCAAAAACATGTACTATCTGACCCTTTACAGGAAATGTTTGCTGATCCCTCATGTAGACAATATCTAAGGTCTCTTCTAGAGGCTTGCAAGATTGTTTTTAGACATATGAAAGCACTTTGAAAGCTGCAAATAACCCTCCAAATGGAAGAAATGATCAAAAGGTGAATGTTGGTTCCAGGAAGTTAGCAGTTCTGCATGTTCATCAGCTGCAAACATTTATTCCAATGGGTCTCAACTCTGCATTCATGTTAGACTCACCTAAGGGTTTGCTGGCACAGTGGTTAAGAGTTCGGCTGCTAACCTAAAGGTTGGCAGTTCAAATCCACCAGCCGCTCCTTGGAAACCCTATCTAGAAGTTCTACTCTGTTTTATAGGGTCACTATGAGTCAGAATCTACATGGCAGAAGGGATTTGGTTTGGTTTTATTAAGGATTTTTTAAAATATCAGTGCCCAGGTCCACATGTCTAGAGTTTCTGATTTTATTGGTACGGGGTGGGGACTTGGTATCAGTATTTTTCAAAAGCTCTCCAAAGAATTCTAACGCACACTCAGGGTTAAGAATTCTATTTATTGAAGGCCTATGATTGACTTTGAAATTATAATAAGGCATAAGTCATAGCTCTTCAAGTAGTTTTAGATCAGATTTGATAAGCTGTACACATAAAACTATTAAAAATATATACATGTATCCGTGGAGCTCTGGTGGCACAGTGGTTAAGTGTTTGGCTGCTAACTAAAAGGTCGGCAGTTAAAACCCACCAGCCACTCCTTGGAAACCCTATAGGGTAGTTCTACTCTGCCTTATAGGGTCACTATGAGTCAGAATTGACTCGACAGCAATGAGTTTGTTTGTTTTTTTTTCTGTTGTTGTTTTTTATATATATCCATATTGCTATGTATCAAATAAGGAGCCCTAGTGGTGCAATTGTTAAGTGCTAAGCTGCTAACCAAAAGGTTGGTGGTTTGAACCCACACAGAGACTCTGCAGGAGAAAGGCCTGGTGACCTACTCTCATAAAGATTACAGCCTAGAAAACCCTATAGGGCAGTTCTACTCTGTCACATGGGGTCACTATGAGTCAGAATCAACTCGACGGCACATAACAACAACAACATGTATCAAATAAGCAGTATAAATGAGTAGTCCCCAAACTCGGATCTGCAGATGGTAGCAGAGCTGGCTATAAGAATCATCTGGAGAAATTATTAAATATACAGGTTTGGGAACCCCCTCCCCAGAGATTCTGATTTGATATATCTGGGGAGAGGTCTGGGCATTTTTTTTTTTTTCTGTTTTTTTTTTTTTTTAATGTTACAATGGTGATTCCATTGAGTAGCCAGGTTTGGGAAAGACGCTCTGGACAAACTGCTGTAGAGATTCAGCATTAGACAGAAAACTCCTAAAGTCAGGGCATCCATTTATCTTTGAATCCCCATGGTCTGGCCCAGCACCTGGAACTTAGTGAGTATTTGGTAAATGTTTAATAAATAGAGCGAATTTAGCGACTGACTGGTGACTGGTTTGGTGTACAGAGACACATACAGGAGAACATAGGGATTTAAGCTTGATCTTGAAAGAGATAAGACTAAGACTCAGGTTCTACGTATTAAACATCCCTCAGCTGCAAACTTCCCCCACCTACCCCACACTCATAACTTAACTACCAGCCTGACCAAAAAAATCATTTTGGAGTTACCCAGGTACTAATCCTCCCTTAGTTAGACTGAAGTCCACATGATTGCTTAAAGCTTTTTTCTGGGCATAGATCATTTATGCCTACTGGGCAGGCTTATTGCCCCATGAACTTACCTTCTTTCATTGGCTTTGGCTGTTGACATTTGCGATGATTAGATAAGGTTGAGCTGAGGGTGCTTTGACAGTCTATGAGGAAGAGTACTGAACGTAAATAAACACTGCATCTCATTACAAAGTCCTGAATATGCAAAATATACTCGTCCAAATGCCATGATTAGATAAGCACCTGAAATGCCCATTCTCTTCAAAGGGAAATTTCAGCCAAAATTAGGCCCATTCGATAACTGTCCTTACACTTAAGCAAGTCATATGACCTCTATTTTCATATTAAGTTATTTTCTGAAGCAAACTACCTGATAGCTATTGTTTCAGATGCTTAATAATTACCTCAGGGTGGCCTGCCACATGCTGTGAAATACTCCTCACCCAAAATTTCTAGAGTTTCCGATGAGCCTTCAGCCATACCCTGAACAGGTCCTTTATAAAGACAGGTCATTTTAAACAGCTCTCAATGACAGCTTCACCCTCCCCCACAAAAGAGAACAAGGTGTGATGTTGACCCGCCCACACACACACATAAAAATGCACACATTTTGTGTGAGGGCAGATAGAGATGCTTACTCAGGTGACCAGAATATAAACCAAGGTTGACATTGGAGGATGAAGCTGATAGAAAAGGAATCTCTAAAGTAGAAATGACCGAAGGCCTCTATGCCTAAATCTTCTGAAAAATCACCATTGAAAACTCTATGGAACACAGTTCTACTCTGACGCACATGGCGTAGCCATGAGTCAGAATCAACCCAAGACAACTAGTTACATTGATCTACTATGCCAAAGTAGATCCTAAAGATATGAGTCATTCAATCAGATGGCCTCATCTGGTCAGAGTGCTACTTAGACATACATGTAGAAAATTATTGGCTACATGGAATGGGTTCGAGGCCTGGAAAGACCGCTCTGTTCAAACGTCTTTAACACTCAAGTGTTAAAGAGTATAGAATCCCATCATGAGAGTCCAATTCCTTTGTATGCCTGTACTGGAAAAGAGGACTATACCACAGAAAGGAGCATGGGCTGGAAGACTGAGTGAGCAGAGAGACTGTTGAATGAAAGGGGCCCCACTGGCGACCAAAAGCCTCTCCAGCAAGCCATGTTTCAGATGATAGAGAAAATTAAAATAAATGACCTCCTGGGTAAAATGAACGGAGCACTCCTTCTCTTCCCAACAATATCAGAATTTGTCCACATAGTTTGAGAGCTGAGTACCAATGACTACAGGGCCCATCATTTATCAAAAGCAGCAACTGCAGCGGAATGTAGCACAAGCCCCTAGGAGTCATTGTTGTTGTTAGTTGCTCTTAGTTGCTCATAGTGATGCCATGTGCACAAAGTAGAACTGCTCCATAGGGTTTGGGTTTTCAAGGCTGTGAACTTTCAGAGGCAGAT
Source organism: Dugong dugon (assembly GCA_030035585.1). Taxonomy (NCBI): domain Eukaryota; kingdom Metazoa; phylum Chordata; class Mammalia; order Sirenia; family Dugongidae; genus Dugong; species Dugong dugon. The sequence goes on from CM057465.1 coordinate 54,282,905, forward strand.
CACTAGGAATGTCTTCCGAGGTGCCTCTGGGTGGGTTTGAGCCATCAACCTTTTGGCTAGTAGTCTAGTGCTTAACTGTTTATGCCACCCAAGCCACTAGGAGAAGGTCAAGTAAAACAGATATGGCAATTCCACTGGGAAGGATTAGAAAGGATTTTTTTTTTCCTCACTTTTCCGAGACTAAGAATATTACGTGTATGAAAGGAAGGACTGAGAATCCTTGCTGAGGATTCATTCTACGCAGAACATGAAGACGACTTAAATCAGCATGTTCACTGTCAGACCCTTCCTCCTAGTCTCTCCTAGTCTGGAAGCTCTGCTGAAACCTGCCCACCATGGGTGACCCTGCTGGTATTTGAAATACTGGTGGTATAGCTTCCAGCATCCTAGCAACACGCAAGCCACCACAGTACAACCAACAAATGTGGCATATTTGTAAAGGAGCTTACAGATTAGACGGGGGCTCAGAAAAAGAACAAAACAGACCTGTTTCTTTCTTTTTATAAGTTATAGGGGTGGAGTGGGGGGCGTGGAGAATGCTATAAGACATAGGACAGAAATTAACCTACTGCTAGGGTTTCAAGAACCCTGGTGGTGCAGTTGTTAGCACACAGCTGTTAACCAAAAGGTTGGCAGTTTGAACCCACCCCGCAGCTTCATGGGAGGACCTGGTGATCTGCTTCCCTAAAGATTACAGCCAAGAAAACCCTATGGGGAAGTTATGCTCTGTCACACGGGTTTGCTATGAGTTGAAGTCAACTCAAGGACACTTAACAACAACATGGTTTCAGGAAATCTTGTTCTGAGTTGGTGACTTTTGAAATGAGACATGAAGACTGAGAAGAAATTTGTCATGAAAAACGTAGGAAGAGAGGGTAAGGGAGAAGAACGTTTCAAGAAGAAAGAGGGTATTTGTTCTCCAGACACTTTGGTAAGGATGAGAACTGAGAAAACTTAACAGGCCTTTAGGGTGCTTCCAGTGACCTCTGAGGAAGTAGAGTCTATTGAGGGGAGTAGGTATGAAGCTGACTGGAGGATATTAAGCGGAGAGTTTGTGGTAGGAAGTGGGCACAGTAGCTGCAGACGATTTGTTTTTAGCTGGAGTGGAGGATGAGCTTGGTTTTGCTGTTTCAGGCCATTGCTATATGCAACTTTCAGTTTCCATTTGAGCCCCAAGCCTGGGGTAGGTACATTCCAGATACGTAGAAATCACTACCATAGAGTGATTCATCTCCAATTGGCTCACTACTAAATTCCCTACAGTCCCTATTTGACACATTTTCCTCAGGCCTCCACCTCCCACCCACTCCTGTTTCTCCAAGATGATGTTGTTTCTTTCTTCACTGAGATTGAGGCTGTCGCATAAAGGCTTCTTCACCTCTCTGATCCACCTCACTGTTTCTCTATATCTTCACCCTCATTTTTTTGCTTTTATATTAGGAAAGAACTATAATTCCTTCATTCCAAAAGTAACTCTGCCCAAGTGTAGATCCCTCTCCTCATCTCTCCTCCATAAGCTTACACCAAAAATTATGCTTTCTCTATTTAATTTCTCCCTCACTGTTGTTGTTTGGTGCCATTGAGTTAATATAGACTCATAGAGACCCCATGTGACAGAGTAGAACTGCCCCAGAAGGTTTATTTGGTTATAATTTTTACAGAAGCAGATCACCAGGTCTTTCTTCCATGGAGCCACTGGATGGGTTTGAACTGCCATCCTTTCAGTTAGCAGCAGAGCACGTAACCATTGCACCACCAGGGCTCATTTCTCCTTCACTACTGCCATCTATTCCTAAATTGACAATTTACTCAAATCTCCCCTTTTCTGAAGAGTTCTCATACAATCTTGCTTATCGTTAGAGCCAATCTCCAACTCTCTGGAATTTTACCTCAGAACTTCTTGGATAAAAGGTGGTCAGATTACCGACTTCACTTCCTAGAGACCCTTTCACCCCTCAACCCTTGTATCTGGCTCCCCAATCTGCCTATGTGCTTTTGCCTCTCCTGAATCTCTCCTCCCTTCCAGAATGCTGTTCTCTCACACCACTGCCTGGCAGCCTACTATGCAGTTGCCAGGTTCCAGATACTTGACCCTCAAGTAAAGCCTAACCCTGCACCAATCCATGGAACCAACCGTCATCCAAGCAGAAGAGATTTAAGAGTAACTTACTCCAATCTCTGAGTTGCAGCATTAGCTAAGAAATGCTGCTGGCTGCTCGGGGTATAAGTAAGTGTCTGTGGTAAGAGCCATCTTGATTCTCCTGTGTGAGTCCCCTTTACTCAGCACTTACTATGTACCAGGCTCTTTACCAGGCACCTCATACACATGATTTCATTTAATCCTCACAGTGCCCCTATGCTGGTAAACATTGCACTATGTATCTGTAGACCCACATTGCAGAGGGTTTAAGAGACTTGTACAAGGTCACAGGATCAATAGGTAGTAGAACAGATTCAAAGCAGACATTCTGACTCCAGAGCCTGTGCTCAGTAAATAGAACTTTTAATAGAAGGGGGAATGGGGGATGCGTGAGTGTGTGAATGTGTGCTTACATGCATGTGCAAGTGTGATAGGAGTGGGGGACCCTTCAACCTGATGCTAAAATTTCTGGGCCTGATTAGCTGCTGCCTGACAGCAGGAGCTATTATTATCACTTGCTCCTGTGCCCCTGTCACTGGGCCTGTGGGGACTTGCGCTTCCTTCCTGCTCTCGGGCCCTCTAATGTTGACAGCTGTGCTGGAAAATCACATGCTGACTGCTGCCACGCTCACCAAGACACATGTTGTACGTGCTGGTCTGGACTTCCTGCCTGACCCTTGTTCTGCCTTTTACCTGCCCCTACACAGAGGGTTGGTCTACTTCCCGGTCAGGCCGTCTCTCAGTCTGTCTCACTCTCACTCGGCAGCTGTCTGAGCCCTTCTCTTTGCCACATTGCTCCATAGAGTCCCTTCCTCATTCTCCCTGACAGAATTTATCTTTTGCATTTCTCACTACATTCCTTTAACTCTTCTTCACTTATGCTCTCTTTCTGGCTTTTTCCTTAACCAATGTTGGATTAAGTTAATGCCACACCTGTCTTCTTAACCTCTTATTTATTTGTGTTAAATATTTGTTGTTTTGAACTGAATAATTACAACACACTCTTTCAGAATAAGGATGATATGAAAAGACTCAAATTAGTAAGTTTGTTGGGGACAGCGAGTCCCTGGAAGAGTCCCTATCAAGAGAATAAAAACAATGGTAATCAGAACAACAATGTGGCCAATGACCAACATTTTTAAAGTGCTTTGCAATTAGCAAATACCAGATTCATCAGATCCTCACAGTCCTGTAAGATGAGTTCTGTGACTTGCCAAAAGCCACACTGCGAGTGTAATGGGGAGCCAGGACCCAACCCCTTGGCTTCTCACTCCAAAGCCATCTTCTTTCAAAACTGTTCTTTAAAGAAAAAACATTCAGTCTCATTAGTCAGTTCACCATGGTCTTCTGGGTCATTTGAAAACCTCCAGCAAAAATTCCCTACATCAACATTGTGCATTCTCCAAGAGAAAGCATCTTCAGCAGAAACCAAAAACAGTAAAAGGCAAGGACCAATGACTTCTGGCTTCTCGTTAGTGGTAATGAATCTTAGTTCTTTTTCCCTTACTCCATGTGAAATGTTATAGTACCCTAGGGGAATTGTGGGCTTTCCAATGGAGAAGCAAAGAGATATCTGTTTAGGAAATGAAACTTTACTGGAGTGAAGTTCTCCTTCCTCCCCTATAGCAATGTTAAATATGCATTCATCTTCTTGCACTTTATTTCACTGAGACCAAAAAGACCTCTAGTTTAGTTCTTTTTATCCTGCTTTGCTGCTGCCGCTATAACAAAACTTAAAATGTGGAGCGTAAACTGTACAAATCTTGTCTCTGATAAGAAAATCGAGTACACATTTTTTGAGGACATCAGTTCATTCAGGATGCGGAGGCAACTTGGGAAAACATTTTCCCTTGATATACGAGGTATATCGGTGCCCTGGTGGCACATCACTTAAAAGTTTGGCTATTAACCCAAAGGTCAACAGTTTGAATCTGCCAGCCACTCATTGGAAACATTATGGGGCAGCTTTACTCTGCCCTATAGGGTTGCTATGAGTCGGAATCACTCAACAGCAATAGTTTTGGTTTGTTATATGAGGAATATAGGCCAAATGGTCTTTCCTTTCCGGCCTAATACTATGTTTGAGAAAGTAGTGTGTAGTAAATAGCGAAGTATGGAAGTTAGGAATTAGAACAAACCACACTCCTAGACAACGGACTTCCTGCCCCTTCAAAGTGAAGAAGTGTTTTGTTCCCAACAAACAAGCTGCCTCCATTGCAAGTTCTGGATAACATTGGTCTTAGGTAAGAAGAAAACATCTTTAAAGGCCATAACTGTCACAGTTTTTTTTTGTTTTTGTTTTTGTTTTTAATTTTATTGTACTTCAGGTGAAAGCTTACAGAGCAAATAGTTTCTCATGAAATAGTAGTACACATGTTGTTCTATGACATTGGTTAACAACCCCACAACGTATTAAGCCTCTAAATTCTCAACCTTTTTTTTTGATGAAAATTACAGATGGCCAAAGATACACCGTTTCAAAAATTTCTACATTCACAGTTCAGTGACACTGACTACGCTCTTCCAACTGTGCTGTTATTCTCACTTAAGATGAAGGCTTACAGAACAAAATAGTTTTTCATTTAACAGTTACTACACATGTTGCCCTATGACAATGGTTAACAATCTCACAGCACATCAAGAATATCCTTACTCCACCTTGTGTTCCCTATCACCAGGGGGCTTCCTTGTCCCCTTCTGTCTTCTGGACCTTGTCAGTGGACTATTGTACCTCTTTAGTCTCATTTGTTTATTTATTTATTTATTTATTTATTTATTTTTATTTTATTTAAACACCATTTCAAAACTTTTTACTTACACATTTAAGTGATATTGACTATGCTCTTCCAATTGTGCTGCCATTCTCGCCCAAGATGAAGGCTTACAGGACAAAACAGCCTCCCATTTAATAGTTACTACAAATGTTGCCCTATAGCAGTGGTCAACAATCTCACAATACATCGACAGTGTCCTTATTCAATTTGTGTTCCTTATCATCAGTTTCCTACTCTCCCTCTTCCTTCTGGCCCTTGTCACCGGACTCCTGTACCTCGTTAGTCCCATTTAGTTTTACTGGGCTGTCCATTCCCAGGCTTAACATCGAACCTCGAAGGTAACTTCACCTCTGAGCTGAAAGGGTGTCTGGGGGCCACACTCTTGAGGTTTCTCTAGTATTCTTTAGGCCAGTAAATCTGGTCTTCTTTTTTTTGGGGGGGAGTTAAAATTATGCTCTACATCCTTCTCCAGCTCTGCCCAGAACCCTCTGTTGTGATCCTGGTCAGAGGAGTCATTGGTGGTAGCCGGGCACCATCCAGCTGTACTGGACTCAGTCCCCTGGAGGCCTTGGTAGCTGTGGACCATTAGTCCTTCGGGCTAATCTTTTCCTTGTATCCTGTTCTCTTCGTTCTCCCTTGTTCCCGAAGGGATGAGACCAGTGGAGTATCTTAGATGGCCGCTCATAGGCTTTTAAGACCCCAGACACTACTCACCAAGGTAGAATGTAGAGCATTATCTTTATAAGTAGTGTCATGCCAATAGAGCTAGATGTTCCCCGAGATCATGGTCCCCAGAGCCCTCCATCCAACAACTCAGTCCCTCGGGGGGTTTGCATGTGTCTATAGGGCCTCCATGATCTTTCCTTGTGCAGGTTGTGTTAGTTTCCCCTGTACTATGTACTATCTCACCTCTCACCCAAGTTACCACTTACCTATTACCTATTTAGTATTCCCCCCCCCCCCCATCCCTGGTAACCAACAAGGATTGTTACATTTTGCATGTGAATTTTTTCATGGGTTTTTACAATAGAGGTCTCATACAATATTTGTCCTTTTGTGATTGTCTTATTTCACTCAGCATGATGTCCTCCAGTTTCATCCATGTTATGAGATGGTTCACAGATTCATTGTTGTTCTTTCTCGTTGCATAGTACTCCATTGTGTGTATGTACCATAGTTTGTGTGTCCATTCATCTGTTGATGGACATCGAGGTTGTTTCCATCGTTTTGCTATTGTGAATAATGCTGCCATGAACATAGGTGTGCATATGTCTATTCGAGTGATGACTCTTATTTCTCTAGGATATATTCCTAGGAGTGGGATTGCTGGATCGAATGGTATGTCTATTTCTAGCTTTCTGAGGAAACGCCATATCATTTTCCAAAATGGTTGTATCATTTTGCATTCCCACCAGCAGTGTATAAGAGTTCCCGTCTCCCCGCAGCCCCTCCAACATTTGTTATTTCCAGTGTTTTTGATTCGTGCCAGTAATGCCGGGGTGAGATGGTATCTCATTGTGGTTTTAATTTGCATTTCTCTAATGGCTAGTGATCGTGAGCATTTCCTCATGTGTCTGTTGGCCATTTGAATGTCTTCCTTGGTGAAGTGTCTGTTCATTTCCTTTGCCCATTTTTTGATAGGATTGTTTGTATTTTGTTGTAGAGGTGTTGGATTTTCTTGTAGATTATGGAGATTAGACCTTTGTCTGACTTGTACTGTCCAAAAATTTTTTCCCAGTCTGTAGGTTCTCCTTTAACTCTTTTGGTGAAATCTTTTGAAGAGCATAGATGTTTGATTTTTAGAAGATCCCAATTATCTAGTTTATCTGTTGGGTTTTTTGTGTTGATGTTTATGGTTTGTATCCTGTTAATGCCATGTATTAAGGCCTGAAGTGTTGGTCCTATTTTTTCTTCTATGAATTTTATAGTTTGAGGCTTTATATTCAGGTCTTTGATCCATTTTGAAGTAGTTTTTGTATATGGTGTGAGGTATGGGTCCTGTTTCATTTTTCTACAAATGGATATCCAGTTTCGCCAGCACCATTTGTTAAAAAGACTGTCTTTTCCCCATTTGATGTATTTTGGGCCGTTGTCAAAAATCAGGTGACCATAGGTGGATGGATTTACATCTGAGTTCTCAATTCTGTTCCATTGGTCAATGTCTCTGTTGTTGTACCAGTACCAGGCTGTTTTGACTACTGTAGCTGTATAGTAGGTTCTCAAGTCAGGTCGTGTGAGTCCTCCAACTTTATTCTTCTTCTTCAGTAGTGCTTTACTTATTCGGGGCTTCTTCCCTTTCCATATAAAGTTAATAATTAGTTTTTCCATCTCTTTGAAGAATGTTGTTGGTATTTGTATCGGGATTGCATTGTATTTGTAAATTGCTTTAGGTAGAATTGCCATTTTCACAATGTTGAGTCTGCCTATCCATGAGCATGGTATGTTTTTCCATTTATGTAGATCCCTTTGGATTTCATGCAGCAGTGTTTTGTAGTTTTCTTTGTATAGGTCTTTTATATTCCTGGTCAGATTTATTCCTAAGTATTTTATCTTTTTAAGGGCTATTGAAAATGGTATTGATTTCCTGATCTCCTTTTCATCGTTCTCTTTACTGGTGTATAGGAATCCAACTGATTTTTGAATGTTTATCTTGTATCCTGCTACTCTGCTGAATCTTTCTATTAGTTCCAGTAAATTTCTCGTGGAGTCTTTAGGGTTTTCTGTGTATAGTATCATATCATCTGCAAACAGGGAGAGTTTAACTTCTTCATTACCAATTTGGATGCCCTTTATTTCTTTCTCTTGCCTTACTGCTCTAGCTAGAACTTCCAGCACAATGTTAAATAGGAGTGGTGATAAAGGGCATCCTTGTCTTGTTCCTGTTTTCAAGGAGAATGTTTTCAGCCTCTCTCCATTAAGAATGATGTTGGCTGTTGGTTTTGCATAAATGCCCTTTATTATGTTGAGAAATTTCCCTTCTATACCTATTTGATTGAGAGCTTTTATCAGGAATGGGTGTTGGACTTTGTCAAATGCCTTTTCTGCATCAATTGAGATGATCATGTGATTTTTTTTCTTTCCTTTTATTTATGTGGTGGATTACGTTGATGGATTTTCTAATGTTAAACCATTCTTGCATACCTGGTATGAATCCTACTTGGTCATGGTGTATTTTTTTTGATATGATACTGAATTCTATTGGCTAGAATTTTGTTCAGAATTTTTGCATCTATATTCATGAGAGATATTGGTCTGTAATTTTCTTTTTTTGTGACGTCTTTGCCTGGTTTTGGTATCAGCGTTATGCTGGCTTCATAGAATGAATTTGGAAGTGTTGCTTCCTCTTCTATGCTCTGAAATACCTTGAGTAGAACTGGTACGAGCTCTTCTGTAAATGTTTTGTAGAATTCTCCAGTGAAGCCATCTGGGCCAGGGCTTTTTTTGGTTGGGAGTTTTTTTATTACCTTTTCAATCTCTTCTCTTATTATGGGTCTGTTCAGATTTTCAATATCACTTTGTTGTAGTTTGGGTAGGCCGTATGTTTCTAGAAATTTATCCATTTCCTCTAGGTTTTCAAATTTGTTGGAATATAGTTTTTCATAATATTGTTATAATCCTTTTTATTTCAGTTGGGTCTGTTGTAATGTCCCCCATTTCATTTCTTATTTGGGTTATTTGTGCCCTCTGCTGTTTTTCTTTTGTCAGTCTGGCCAGTGGTTTGTCGATTTTGTTGATTCTTTCAAAGAACCAACTTTTGGTTTTGTTGATTCTTTCTATTGTTTTTCTGTTCTCTATTTCATTGATTTCTGCTCTGATCTTTACTATTTCCTTTCTTCCGGTGGTTGTAGGCTTTTTTTGTTGTTCTCTATTTGTTTGAGTTCTGTAGTTAATGTTTTGATGTTGTCCCTTTCTTCTTTTTTGATATGTGCATCTATTGCTATAAATTGTCCTCTGAGGACTGCCTTTGCTGTGTCCCAAAGGTTTTGGTATTATGTGTTTTCATTTTCATTTGATTCTAGGAATTTTTTAATTCCATCTCTGATTTCTTCTATTACCCATTGATGTGTAAGCAGATTATTATTCAGTTTCCATGTGTTTGATTTTTTTTCCTTGCTCTTTCTAGTGTTAATTTCTACCTTGATGGCACTGTGGTCAGAGAAGATACTGTGAATTATCTCAGCATTTTGGATCTTGTTGAGGATTGCTCTGTGGCCTAAGATGTGGTCTATTCTGGAGAACGTTCCATGTGCATTGGAAAAGAATGTGTACTTTGCAGCGGTTGGATGGATTATTCTATATATGTCTATGAGGTCCAGTTGGCTGATTGTGTCCTTTAGGTCTTCTGTATCTTTGCTGAGCTTCTTTTTAGTTGTTCTGTCCTTTACTGAGAGTGGTTTGTTGAAGTCTCCTACTATTATTGTGGAACTGTCAATTTCTCTTTTCAGTGCTGTTAGAGTTTTTTTTATGTATTTTGGAGCCCTGTCATTGGGTGCATAGATATTTATTATGGTTATGTCTTCATGATGGATCATCCCCTTAATCATTATATAGTGTCCTTTTTTGTCTTTTATGGTAGATTTTGTTTTAAAGTCTATTTTATCTGAGATTAGAATTGCCACTCCTGCTCTTTTTTGATAGTTGTTAGCTTGATATATTTTTTTCCAACCTTTGATTTTTAATAAATTCACATCTTTGTTTCTAAGGTGTGTCTCTTGTAGACAGCAAATTGACGGATCCTGTTTTCTTATCCATTCTGCCACTCTCCGTCTCTTTATGGGTGCATTGAGTCCATTTACGTTCAGTGTAATTATTGATAGATGTGAGTTTGTTGCTGTCATTTTGTAGTGCTTTTTTTTGTGATGCTGAAGTTTTCTTTGTTCTTACTCTCGTGTGCTGAGTTACTTTTGTTTGTGGATTTTGTGTTCATTTCTTTTGTTTTTGTAGGTTTTGTTTTTGTTGAGACTTTATGTTTTTCGTCTTTATTTTTATGAGTTGGTTTGTTAACTTTTTTTGTGGTTACCATGAATTTTACCCTTATCTTTATAATTTTGAAGCAGTCTACCGTTACTTGGTATCGCCTTGCCTTCATCTCCTTTAGAAGGTTCTATACCTATGCCGTTTGTTCCCTCTTTCATTGTTTTGATGTTGTTGTCATCCTTTGATTGATTTCTCTGATTCCCTGTTGTATATCTTTGTTTTTGGAAAGTCGTCTGTAGTTTAGTTCCTAGAATGGTATCTGGTTCATGTGAACCTGCGTCCTAGGTCCTAGGTCCTGCCTGAGGGCTGAAGCTGTTTGTCCTCAGATCGAAGAACTCCCTTTAATAATTCTTGTAAGTTTGGTTTGACTTTTGCATATTCCTTTAGCTTCTGTTTATCTGGAAATGACCTAATTTCACCATCAAATCTGAATGAGAGTTTTGCAGGATATATTATTCTTGGCTGACAATTTTTTTCTTTCAAGATTTTATATATGTCATCCCATTGCCTTCTTGCCTGCATGGTTTCTGCTGAATAATCTGAGCTTAGTCTTATTGTTTCTTCTCTGTATGTGACTTCTTGTTTTTCACGAGCTGCTCTCAGGATTCTTTGTTTGTCTTTAGTTTTAGCGAGTGTGAATATGATATGTCTTGGTGATTTTCTTTTGGCGTCTCTTCTATATGGGGTTCGTTGAGCTTCTTGGATGGCCAGCTTTTCATCTTTCATGATATTGGGAAAGTTTTCTGTCAGCAGTTCCTCAATGATCCTCTCTGTGTTTTCTGTTTTCTCCCCCTGTTCTGTTATGCCAATCACTCGTAAGTTTTTGCTTTTAATTGTGTCCCACATAACTCTCAGGGTATCTTCATTTTTCTTTGTTCTTTTTTCTGAGTTTTCCTGAAACAGAGTTGTATCCAAGTGTTTGTCTTCAGTTCCACTGATCCTGTCTTCCATGGTTTCAAATCTACTTCTCAGCCCTTCTATGACAGCGTCCATTTCTGAAACCTTGTTGTTTATCTTTTGGATTTCTAATTGTTGTTTCTGTATAATTTCGAGTTGTGAATTTATTTTGGCATTTTGTTCCTGCATCATCTTCCTGAATTCTTCCAATTTTTTGTCTGTATTTTCCATAAATTTGTCTACTTTTTCCTCATGTTTGTCAGCTTTTTGCCTCAGTTCTTGGAAAATTCCAAGTATTACTGGTTTGAGTTCCGTATCAGGTACTTCTAGTGCATTTTCTTCCACAGGAGAGTTATCTGGTGTTTTAATTTGGACGCCTATTGGAGCCATCTTGTCTTGTTTTTGTAAATGTTTTGATATTGTTTGCTGTTTTCGGGACATTCAGTATATATTTCTCTCGTTTATTGATTGTAGTTTTTTTTTGTTTGTTTGTTTTTTTGTTTCGTCCTTGTGGTACAGCTGGGCAGATCTAGCTGAGGAGGAGCCACTGGGACGGGTTGCTTGTGGCACTCACCGCAGCCACCAGGACGGTCGGTAGTCAGTGCTGGGCAGGTTCCAATAGGGCGTCCCTGCACCGCTTGGTGGTGTGATGCCTAGTGCACGGTGCAGGTAGGTAGGGTGCAGCGGGAAGATGGTTATGTGTGAAGCTAAGCTGGATATGGGAGAGAGGAGAGAGGAGGAGGAGCAAAAAGCGTACAAACATAAAAGAATGCTAGGGGAGCTTGTCGTTGGAATGTACAGATGAGAGACTATGGGATGGAGGAAACCAGAAGGGGGAAGAGAAAGAAAAGGAAAGAATGACCAAATAAAAATCAGAAAAGTTAAAGAACTGCAAAGTTCCCAGGGATCCCACCAATGCAGCTATGAGGTCTGGGGGATTCGGTCTCAATTTTCACAGCTCAGCCTGGCCAGAAGGTACAGAGGCATACATCGCCTGGTATTCAGGGATCAGAAAGAGAAGGAAGAGATAGAGAGACGAGAAATTAAGCAATGAAGAAAGACAAAAGGGAAAAAGAGGTAAAAGATGACAAAACTAATCAAAAAAGGAAGAAAAATAAAATTGGAAAAAAAAAAAAAAAAGGGCAACACCAGCAGTCAGTGCCTACAAATGGGACCCAGAGAGCCCCCACTCAGGGGCGCGAATTCCAAGAAGCCGGTAGTCTCGGGGTTAAGAGACCGTGGCCACGGGAAGCAGAGGGGCCAACGAACAAAGGCCCCGGGATCCCACCCACGCGGGAGCCCAGACCTGGAAACAGCCACATGCCCGAACGCAGCCCTACAGCCCCGCAGGAGAGAGCAGAGACAGCACTCGGAACCAGGCACCCAGGCAAAAGGAGGGGGAGGTGGCAGAAAAAGGTTTGCTAGCTGCCAGCAAACGGCTCCCAGAAAGCCGCCAGCCCAGGCGCGCGGAATCCAAGCACCAGCACCCCCCAGCCCAGGGACCCTGGCCACGGAAAGAAGGGGATCCCCAGCTGAGGCGGAGAGGGGTGGGTGGTGGGAGAGCACACACCGCAGTTTACCGGTCGTTCTGTCTCCGACCAGATGCTCTGCAAGGCTGCTCTCCCGTTCGCTGGTCTCCGATAGGAATCCAAGATGGTGGATCCGCGCTGCGTTAGCTGGTAACGAATCTCTGCCTGAGTCTCTCCTTGCTCTCCGTTCTCTTTTAGTATTCTCACTCCGTTTGGTGTTTGGCTGAGTTCTTTATCTCTTCATTTGGTGTTCTAGGGTTTCAGGATTGTTGATTCTCTGTTAGGGTTAGTTTTTCGGATCTTTGCTATGGAGGGATGGCGTGGTGTTTCTGCCTAGAGCGCCATCTTGCCACATCTTCCATAACTGTCACAGTTTTTAATGTATTATAGTTTGAGGACTCCTTTCAAGAAATATTTGTCTAATGTCTTCTATGTGTCAGGAACCATCCCAGGTTCAATGTATACCTCCGCTTCCATTCTCCACACAATAGTTAATAATCAGAACACGTCATTCATTCCCCTGCTTTAAATCCTTCTTTGGCTTCTCTTGCACTTAGAACAAATGCCAACTCCTTTATTTTATTAATAGCGTTTATCACCGTCTGTCATTATATTTTAATTTGTCTGCTTACTTATTTAGTATATGTCTCGTCCTAGCAAGCAGTAACATCTTTATGTTGAATTCGTCTTAATTATTGCTGTATTCCCAGCAGCCAGCATCCTGGATTCAGTTCCATGAGTAAGCATTTAGGATATCACCTATAAGACAGTTCTGTTATATTTTTCTTCATATATTGGAGAAACTGTAGGATTTGTTGTTGTTGTTAAGTGCCGTCAAGTCCATTCCAACTCTTAGCGACCCTATGTACAACAGAACAAAACACTGCCCGGTCCTGTGCCATCCTCATGATTGTTGTCATGCTTGAGCCCATTGTTGCCACCACTGTGCCAATCCACCTCGTTGAGGGTCTTCCTCTTTTTCACTGACCCTCTACTCTACAAAGCATGATGCCCTTCTCCAGGGACTGGTCCCTCCTGATGATATGTCCAAAGTATGTGAGATGAAATCTCATCATCCTCGCTAATGAGCATTCTGGCAGTACTTCTTCCAAGACAGATTTGTTCATTCTTTTGGCAGTCCAAATAGGATTTGAGGATATCATTAATGGTAAGTAGGACAACAAAGTTTGCTGGTTGCTAACAATTTTTCATTTCAGACATTACAGAGAAAATCTTTGCTCAGAGTGTTTCTGTTCTCTCAGGCACAAACACAATATTTGAGTCAAAACAAAAAGTCTAGTAAGTCTGCGTTTTATAGCAAATGTCAAAGAAAGAAAGTGAAACAGATATCTATTTGTTCCGGATTTGTTGGAGAGATTCTAATAAACTCAGGGCCTCACACCCAGTCTGTGGATTCCTTTTAATGGTTTGATTTGGTTTTAAAACCTTTTACTCTCCAGAGATGAGAAAGAGAGGAAGACTAATTTAGACATTAAAGAAACATTTTTCCAACATCTGCTAAGTCCAGGCATTTAGCTAGAAGAGAGTGTGAAGGATAAGAAGACGAGTGATGAAGGGCAGAATCACGATAACGCTGCCATGTAAGACAAGTAGAGAAAGGAGACTGAGAAGGAAAAGGGAGGGGAACCAGAAGTGTGTGTTGCCATGGATGTCAAGGAAGTTGAAAGTGTCAAGATGAATTTGAGAGAGTGGCCAATGGTGGCAAATGGCACAAAAATCCAAGCAAGAAAAGAATGGGAAGTGTCCATTGGATCTGGCAGTTGAGCTTTGCCACAGCGATTCCAATTGAGTAATGAGGGTAGAAGCCTGATTGAGAGGAAGTGAGAATGGACTTTATTGGAAGGCGAGTAATGAAGACAATGAGTTAGGACTGTGGCCTTGGGAAGCTTAGTTTTGAAGACAGGAGAAAGATAAAATGGTACCTAAACAGGAGTTTCTGTGGAGAATAAAGTAGGTTTATTACTCAAAAGTAGGTTTTAAATTGTACGTTTGAAGGAATATGTGCATTTTATTGTATCCTATTTATACCTTAATAAAGTGTTGTGTTTTGTTTTGCTTTTTAAAAAGTAGGTTTTAGAATTTCACAAAATATTAGTATTTATCTCATTTGGTAATTAAACTTCAAATTAATTGTAACATATTTAGGTATTTCCTGGTATGTGAATGAGAAAAAGTCAAAATAATGAATAAACCAGAAATACGTAAACTCAGATCTCCCGGTTTACAAATAATAATTAGAAGATCAATAGTAATAAAAGTGTTTTTATTCCTATGGTAGGAAGCAAGAAGGCATGATGACCTGAGATATGGGCCAACATAGATTAAGGACTGGAATTATAGGTATAGTTTATAGATTACTGCAGATTTATGTAAGAGACTAGACATCAAGCTAGATTATGACCCAAATTAAGGCCAATAAAAGCCACATTAAGGCTTAGTTTGTTTGCTGAGCATAGATAAACAGACATTAATGTCATCAAAACTTCATATGGGGTCATAATGGAAATAAATGTAGAGGAAGACATTGAGTAGAGAAGGGAGAATATCATCCAGATTAAACACATGTCTCATTTGCAGACGTTCAGCAATTGCCCTGCCAGCGTCCTAAAAATTGAAGAGAATAAAATGCCAAAGTTTTAAACGATTACTCAGTAGTCAGTAAACTAAAAGATGGGACAGTTAGACAAAACTGAAGTGAAGTATTAACTCAGTGAATGCTGTTTATTCAGAATGTAACCATCTAGAATTTTCTCTACCAGTTTTTCACATGAAATAGAAAAAAAAATGTGTACAGTGCTTTAAATTTTTTCAAAGCATACTTTTCCTCACTGAATCCTTAAAATGATTCAAAGAGATAGGCAGTGGGCCAGGGCCTTTTTATTCCCCTCAAGGTGACATTTATCTGTGTGTTTTCACATAAATGAACCCTGAGAGGTAATAAGATTTCCTCTGACTTGTCTTGTTTTCCACAACACTATCCAGCGAAGCCGATTTTTCCAGCAACTGAAAACGCAATAGAGTAAGCCAGGGGAGATAACAAGACGCATTTTATATCTGTTGAAATATGTGTAGGCACCTTATTAATTACAAAAGAAAATCTAAGCACTAAAGGTAAGTGGCATGGTCCCCAGCTTACTAATTAGAGAAGTAGTCAGTGCGGCAAAGTGATGTGACCATTTCATTCCAGATCTCAATTCAAGATTAAAAAAGCAGCTTTCCATACCTGTCATAAAATTAATAAAGATTCATTATGATGTTGTATACCCCTATGACCTCAGAGCATACAGTGGGAAGTTATGGTTATAAAAGTATGATGAGTTATAAGGCCCCACAATACATTCAGCATTAATTTGGTGTCTGATGTACTAAAATCTGCCTTCATCACTTTTCCTATTTCCTCTAACTTAATCCTGTTTATTCCCTCCCCCTCCCCATAATCATAAATAACATTTATAGAGTTAGGATCGATTCAATGGCAAGCTGGTTTGGTTTTTACAGAGGTCTTACTATATACCAGGCATTGTTCTCAGAACTTCACATGTGCTACATCATTTAATTACCACAACAACCACATTAGGTGCTGTTCTCTTCATATCCATTTACAGGTGAAATGGCCATGATGCAAACAGGTTAGGTAACATACCCCACTGGCACACAGCTGTTGAGTATCAGAGCAGAAATTCAAATCCAAGCAGTGTAGAATTAGGGCCCTTGTTCTCAAATACTGAGTTATCTTCCTCCCATATCTCTGCCTACATTTTTATCTCAAGTCAGAATCATCTCTCTCCTGAAATAGTACAACAGCCTTAGAGCTGATCTCCATTAAACTTCTCTCTTAATTCATTATTATTATTTATTATAAAAATAATATATGAATACATTCCCCAGGTAAAATATTCTAATAGCATAGATTAGACAAAGTCCCATTTGGCCCCCAACTACAATCCCAGGTTTCTCCCCGGGATCTGGTATGTCCCCTCCTACATCATTTACTGCATATGTATATACCTTTAAAAACACAGTATTGTTTGAAGGATTTTTAAAAGATAAATGTTATTTTACTAATCATTTGAAAATTTCGTTTAAAATTCATATGTCTTTGAGAATATTCCGAATCACAATACCGTGATTTTGAGAGAAGAAATACCTGGTTATGACAGTCCCTTTTGTACAATACCTATTGAAGTGTTTTACTCTTCTTTTTAATACCAGTGACACTGAGCAAAGTTCTCCAAAAGAAAAGATAAGGAAAAAAAAAAAACCACTCTGGGTATTGCCCAGAGTTGCCATGCCCTGAGGCCAGATCTACTTCTGGACAAGCAGAATATGCAACTTACCTGAACAGTTCATTCCTGCAGCACCCTGGAGTATTGGAATTACATTATGGTTCTACTCACTACTGAACCAATTTCTTCACAGAATTGAATGTGTTTACCTCTCTACTTGTTTACTATCTCCAGAGTGAAAGCTCTTGAGGACAAGAATTGCATCTATCTTGTTTCCTCCTCAGCCTTATTTTTTAGCTCAGTACCCAGCCTGTAGTTAAAGCTCGACAAATATTTGTTCAATGAGTGAATGAACCCAATAATATGTGACTACCCTTGATTCAAACTCAGGGTTCCATGAATTCTGTGCTTTGGCTTTTTGAAATCTTGAAACACAGGAGGATTTGATCGTCCCTGGACATTGTACAGTTGGGATGACCTACACCGTTATAGAGCTACAGTCATCATAAATAACCACGCAGCTAAGCAATACCTACCTGTGGTGCAGAGCATGGAAAGAGCAGACCTTCAGAGTCAGCCGCCTGAGTTAATAAAACATCACCACACGCTTGCTGTGTGACTTTGGACAGTTTTCTTAACCTCTCTTTTCAGTTTCTGTGTCTGTAATAATGAAGATAATAAACCTTTGTGATTTAGTGAGAATTAGGTGAAATAATGTATTAATGCATGTAATAACGTGTAAGATATTGAGTAGGTGCTCATTAAATGGCAGTCTGTTTCTCCCTTCATCCACTCCTGACCTGTTACTACTAATAAGACTTTGATTTTACTTACCCTGATAAGCATTTCTCTTCTTTTGTTTCCATTTGTGGCATTCTGGACAGCAGCTTCTTTCTCTTCCAGTGCTGACCTACTGATGGGTTGGAATCATTCCCAGAGCTCTGGGCTCTAGAGATTGCCGGTAGACTGTGAAGCATTATGGATCAAATCCAAGTTCTATAGCACATAATGGTTCTGGCCATTAAAAGAAAAAATACAAACTGTTGTAGCTACTTTACAGAGTATAATATATACCCAAGAGTTTATAATAGGGTTCCCAAATGTGGTGTTCTAAAAATCAAAAATTAGCCAAAAATTACTCATCCCTTCAGAGAAATAAATTGCTATGCTTAAGTATTAAAACAGGCACTTTGTTGTTTAGTCTAAAATTTTCCCTAAAAGGTATCACAATTATAATTTCAAAACCAGTGAATGTTATTCAAACAGAACAAGGTAGAATCCTTAACTTAAAATCACTAGATTTAGACTTTCATCCTGTAATACTCTTTACCCAACCTCCACCATTTCTGCTACCTCAAATTCGTTTGGATCTACCCCAAAACCCTTTATTTACGAAGTCTTAAATACTCAGAAACACTTGTATTTATTCTATCATGTACACACCCGAACAAGGCATCCCAGGACTTTAAAAAAACTTAAGGAGGCTCAGCTGAACAAAATCTTGCCTCTATTATAATTATTCTCATTCTTCTCCAACAACATTTAATAATGTCTTCCCACAAAGCATTTGGGCAAGCCTACTGGGCTGCTACATTAATGATCCTCTAGGAATTTTCAGAGTCCCTGGGTGGTGTAAATGGTTAGTGTCGTCAACTGCTAACCAAAAGGTTGGAGGTTCAAGTCTACCCAGAGGCACCTTGGAAGAAAGGCCTGGTGATCTGCTTCCAAAAAATCAGCCTGAAAATCCTATGGAGCACAGTTCTACTCTAACACACATGGAGTCACCATGAGTCATAAATGACTGCACAGCAACTGGTTTTTGGTTTTTTAAAAAGTGACAATCCCTTGCTTCTTCATATTGCACTGCATATTTGAGTAAAAAAAAAAAAAAATTCCCAGCTTGACAAAGATAGTGTTTCTACTATCCATTTTGGCTCTAACCACAATCCTTTAGTGGAAATCAATCTGGGCATCTTCTAAATCATGTTTAAAAAATAAATCAAGTTCTTGTTTTGAGATCTGGGTGACGTCAAGAATATTTAGAGTATTTTCTTCATGTGTGCTTGGCTTGAAGAGTATATCTTTTCCTCAAAGATTAAGCGAGAGTTTAATCTAATTAAAAGCATAGTCAGTAGGATTAGCTAAACATACTAAAGAAGAGTGGTGGCTGAATTACTGTATCCTAGTTCACCTTTGGTAAGAGCTGATCTCAGAGTTCCTTATTCATATAAAGCTCCAAACCAGGAGGAATTCAAACATCACTCACGTGCTTTTACCAAGGAACACCAAAGTGGAAATTAATAGCTAAATGGGCCTGAAAGGGTCCAGGAAGAACTATATTTTCTCAATCCTGGGTTCCAGGATTCTTATTTTTTTGTCTAAATATATAAGGTGCAGGGAAGAGATGCATTCAGGTCATCTAAAGCTTGCTGTGAACTTTTACTATGTTCAGGAAAGGGCATAGGGACTTTATGGAGATGCAGTTAAGAAAAAGATATGAGCTCCCTTTAAGAGACTTATAATAAAACAAGTCTGAGGAAGCTAGCTGAATGCAAACATCCGTGGGGACAGGGAGTGGGGGGAATCAGGGAATTTACAAACTGTTTGGCTACCTAGGCATTCAGTCTTGCAGGCCAGGTATTTGCTGGATTTGGGGCAAAAGGGGGCCACCCAACCAGGACGGTTATTTAAGCACCTAAATCTTACCATTATCCCAATCATCTGAGTGCATCATATATCATATGTCCGTCCAAGGTTTGGTGTCTGCACAGCAAAATACCAGAGAATCTTAAAGTACAGTATGATTTCATAGTCTTGCTAGTTCCTTAAAGCATCTTGTTATTGTGTGCCATCAAGTCGATTGTGACTCATAGCGTCCCTATAGAACAGAGTAGAACTGTGCCATGGGGGTTTCCTAGGCTGTAATCTTTACTGGAGCAGATTGCCAAGTCCTTTCTCCATGCAGCCAATGACGGGTTTGAACTGCCAACCTTTTGGTTAGCAACAGAGTGCTTAACCATTACGCCAACAGGGCTCCTTAAAGCATCTTGTTAAAGCACCTTGATTCTTCAAAGATGAAGGGAGACAAAGAAAACCACAGCCTATAAAATTCATGCTCAGAATATTTCATCGATTGACAAGGTAACTATAATTAGTAACAAGAAAAGGCAAAGAAGAAAGCAATAATTGAAAATAGACACATCTTAAACAGACAACAGTCCCAGCCCAGTTAATTGTAAATTAAAATTTATGTCTCCTGTGTCTCCCTGTCCTCCTCCGCCTCTCCCTCCCTCATCCCTCACCTCCCTTTTTGCCTTTTAAGAAGCAATTTTGCCCAAACTCGGCTCAAGTTAAGCCACTTGAATTACAGTGGTGTGAAATCAAAGCTTTGCTCTGGAGATTGGGAGCTGAGATGTAGTTTGCTACAGACCTTGTAAAATCATCCACCATTCCAGGAAATCCAACTACACCACTAGAAAACCTTATGTTTCTTCCCGGACCACACAAAGAATTTTAAATAATGTGTTAATCGGTTGTAGTCTTTCTTCAGGTAGAGAGGAGTGGGATTGGGAGGGGTAGGACAGAGGTTGGGATATCTGTGAGTAGGGCATTTTTTAATGTCTCAATTAAAATGGTTAATTAGATACTGTAGAGATTTCTTGGATGCTTACAAAATTGTATAAAATGCTTATATCAAACTCCTTACTTCTGAGGGGGGGTTTCTCTTTCATTTTAAATGGTGTTCTTTATATTTGCCATCTGGTAATACTGAAAACAAAATCTCAGGGGGAAAAAAACCACTAAGAGTTTAAACATACCAACAACTTTTCAAGGACAAAGAATAAAACAACTACGTGGTAGACAAAAATCTTCTTCCTGGATAAAAATCAGCATGAAACAACTTTGGGAGGAGTTAAAAGAATTATCTGCTTACAATATCAAGCCCAGAATATGGCTGTGAAGGCCCCCATAAGTAATGCTTCACCTACCAGTTTCTTATAACCAAAAATAAAATAAAATCCAGCAGTTTCCGCAACTGACCCAACTATCCTACAGGAAATTATACAAATTCCTCTTAAGCACCTCCACCAAAAAAAACGTAAAGAAGGAAAAAAAAAAAAAAAAAAAGTCTCTGACCAGAAGAACTGGGTCACAGAATAAGAGAGGAGCCATTCTCTTGAATATCATTAACTCTTGATTTTTGAGGAAGTGTGGTTCCCATTTGGCCTAAGAAAGTTTCTTAAATGTGACCTACATTCAAGCATAATTGTCTTTCTTTCCCAATTGGCAAACATATACTGCATAACCTTGTTATAAAATCGCATAATTAATACAGTTTTGAATGTTACAAGAAAAATTATCTGACCTAAAATGCAGTAAGATATATAATAGTCAAATTAGAATAGTCCGACTATACATTAGCCCTGCCTTGATTTTGGAACAACAGCTTTTTCCCTTATATAACATGACTCATTTTACTGGTGGAAGTTATCCATAGAGCTCACTGGGAGAAAAAGTTAGGAATGCTACACCCTTATTGAATGTTCAGAAATACTTTTAAATATTTTTAAAAAGTACTACCAAAGACTAAAACTAAAGCATTACTCATGAAGCCCTATGGAAGGAGGAATGTAATTTGTAGACAGTTGTCTTTACGCTGTTACATTTACTTGGTTTTATCAAGTGATATCTGAGAGGCATGGTGTGGCTTAGGAGAAAAAGTGTTAAAACGTTTGGATCTGAGTACCATGCCAGCATTCAACAACTCCATGATCATGTGATTCTCTTGGAATCCCCATTTCTCATCTGCAATGTGGGATAGTTGCAATATCTATCTCATATAGTTGTTGTAAAGAACAAATATAGTAAGTTGAAGTAACTTATAAACTGAAAAGGATTGAACAAATGCTTAAGTCATTACATGCCTTCAAATACCAAGAAAATTGTCATACAATATGCTAAAAGAAATACTAAATATGTCCACAGAAACCTTTTTACAAATGTAGGTTATAAATAAATACTGAATATGCATCTAGAGATTTCAGGTCATACAAATATGCATTTAAATATTAACATGGATTCCCAGAAAAAGATAGCAGATTGTCCGCATGTATTTATATTCTCTTCCACAAAAGTCCATTAAAAGTCAGTAAAGGAATACAAATGGGTAAAATAACAATGAGAAATGCCCATTAGCTGATAAAAAAAAAATTAACAATTTTTTAAAAGATAAAAAGTGGATGGAGTCATGCTAAGATACAAAAGGTGGCCAAAGAAGTTAGTTTAGAGTAAAATAAAGAGGGGTACTGACATGGATGGAGATAAGGCTAGAAGAACCAATGAGATGCTCAGAATTCTCAAAATATAGATACCCTAGGAGTGGGGGTGAAATATAAGGCTAAAAAAATAGATAAAATCAATCAGAAGTCTGTTTATGGAGCAGATGATTTTTCCCCTATGTAAATCACAGCCCCATCGTGTTTTTATCGCCTCGGTCTAAAAATATGAATTTCCTTATTTTTAGAAATGTCCTTACTATGAGAAACTCACACCAGGATAAACAAATGGGAGAAACTTGTTCCAAATTAAAAAGAGATAATATGGAGAACAGAAGTTTTTCAAGAAATTCTAACATCCTCAGAGAGATTTGAGACCACATTCCATCCGTTTGACACAAACAGGATGCTATGAAAAAAGAACGAGCTGAGATTAAAAAGAAGCCCTTGGATTAAAAAAAAAATTATGATTACCAAAATAAAAAAAGCAATTAGAATTTTAAGACTATAAAATTGAGAGGACAGAATGAAAATATAAATAAAAGATAACAGACAATGGGATCATTCAGGAAGACTAACAGATGATTAATAAGAATTATGAATAGGAAAAATGAAGGGGAGAAAATTATTTAAATGATACAAAAGAATTTTGTATAGCTGAAAGACTTCTTAATTCTTCAGACTGAAAGAACCCACCAGTGGCTGAGAAAACACCTCCGTCTAGGATCGTTGAAAAATTTCAAAACACAAGAAGAAAGAAAATATTCTAAAAGCCTCCGGAAAGAAAAAAAGCAGAGCATCTACAAAGAATGAGAACCAGACTGGTGTTAAATTTCATATCACAACACAGGATACTCAAGAAAAAGGAGCAACACCTTTAAGATTCTGATGAAAAATTATTTTTACACTATATTTTCTGTACCTAATCAAGTTATTATTCAAGTGTGAACATAAATCACACTTGCATTTGTGGATTTTCACACATTCAAAGAATCAGAAAAGTTGCATCCCACCTACAATTTAGTTGAGTATGTTGAGTATGTACCGCAGCAAGAGAAGTAAAGAAAACACTTGAGTTCCAGAAATGGGGAAACCAACTCAATAAAGCAGAGAAAGATAATACCAGGATGATCACTGTGTAGTAGACCTAAAGAAGAAGTACAGATAGGAGTAGGAGGATGAAGGGTTTCAGGAGAAAGAAGTTTCTGGTAAATTTTTAACAAAATCTCTAGATGAACAAGCAGGGGGGAAAAAAAGGATCTAATACAGACAATTAATATAAAAGGCAATTAGAAACTCCCGGAAAATTAAAAAGCTGTACAAAAAAGAAGGTATAATAATAATACACTACTTGACCCTGCAATAAACAATACTGAGCCTCAATGTAAACACTACTTGCTGATTTACAATTTTAGAATAAGCCTATAGACAAAGATTGGTAGAATTAATTATGATTAAAGAGCAGAAGGTAAATGTTAATAATCTTGACACTGGAGGTATAAGTGGGAGAGAAAAACTGAAGAGATGGGGACTATTATGAAAGGAATAGTATTTTACCTAAACTTGCAGAGGTAACCAATAAAGGATCTAAAGTATTGAGTTGACTAAAAGGGAATATTAAGTGGCTTAATCAAGTTACATTCTCACCTAGCAGCATAGGAAGACAATATGTAATAGCTGAAACCAATAACTCGAAAATCAGCAGTATATTATTTAGCGATAAAGAAGTAACTACCCAAACAAAAAAAACCCAAACCCGTTCCTGTCGAGTCAATTCCAACTCATAGAGACCCCATAGAACAGAGTAAGAACTGCCCCTAGGGTTTCCAAGGAGCAGCTGGTGGGTTAGAACTGCCAACCTTTTTGTTAGCAGCCCAACGCTTAACCACCACACCACCTAGGGCTCCGGGGAAATAACTAGTGAAAGAAATAGCTATAAAAGTTAAAGTTACATCTGCAGACACTGGGAATAAGGAGTAGGACAAGGCAACTGTTGCTTTTCAACATAATACTTGTCTTCTTTTTTTTTGTTGCTGTTATGAACATTTTTACTTTGATAAAAATTTTTACATAATTATTATAAAAATCAAAGTACATAAATAATACTAAAAAATTATAATCTACTTTCACACATAAATTGATTAAATTCATGTAGAGATTAAGTGACAAAGTATTCTTCCACAATATATTTAATGCTGAAGTGATCTCAGAATGGGGCAATGCTCACTTTATTTTGATAAACAGCTGCTAACTATATTTCTAAGTCTTCCAAACCCAAGGAGATAGAAACTGTCTTCAAGCATCCCCTCCGTTTGGGACCATCTGTGCTCACTGATCTGCAATGTGCAGGGAATGCCTGATTATTTTATTACATCATTTGCTACTGCAGGAATTACTTATGATCTTTCACCAACAAACTGAGAACTCACAGGGCTGATACATTGATTCAGAATTCTAAACTTAAAATTAGTAAATTTAGGAGAGTCCCCTCCACCACCAACACTCCCTTTATCTACCCTCCAAACATCTACTTTTGTCACCAGGAGCTATTCATGCATTTTGCAAGTAATGTCCTTTGTAAGCAGCAGAGAACAAAGAGAATTTCCTGTGATATGATGCTGAAACATGATCATGAATGTATACTGTCTTGCTTATTGAATATCATCCCTGGCCATTATTCAAATATTGTTCTCTTTGGATAGAAGAGACAAAGATGAGAAGTCCACTTAAGTGCACAAACAGTACCCTCTGCTGGTAGAGTCTGAGCTGAAGATATGATTTGTAGTAGGATTTAGTCATATTCACAACACACAGAAAGAAGAGAAGAAAAGAAAGCAAGGTGAAAACCATAGGCCAGAATGTAAAAGACAAGCACAAACAAAAAAATCAATGAATTCTAGTTAGACTTAAGGAAACTGACTTATTTTAGGTGTCGTATCGTATCAATGATGCACATGTACTTTATTAAAACCTGATACAGTACTCTCTTCTTACAAAAAGGATGCATTAATGAGAGGTTTTGCATATTACATTCATTCTTTGCTTTACAAAATGATTCACCATTGGTTCCCCAGCGTGTTCCTCTAGTGCTCTGAACATGTGATGTGATTTACACACTACCTTTCAGGAATGTATTAACTGTCAAAAATAGTGGTTTCTTGAGTCACTATCCAGGGCTCTTCTATGACACGAAAGATGTCTGTGCTACTTGACATGTTTATAAATGTTTAGGAAAAGTTCAAAATTCATTTTTGCTGTTCTTGCTAATATGCAAGGAGCAGTGGTTTGGAGATGGCAGGATTAATTTATCCGATGAAGGAAGGAATGAGTAACATATGTTCTCCAGGGCAGGGGCTATCTTACGATCTATTTTGCTTAATATGGTATAAATGCTTAATAAATTGAGTAGCAATTAAAAACAGGTGCAGTTCTACATTTAGAAGAGTAGAACTAGCATTTTATATCTTGGACTAAAAACCAATTGAGTATTCAGCTCTCTGTGCCTATCATCCTGGTGGGATTCACAATAGATAAAACACATCCCGTTCTCATGAAGCATTTGCAGTAGAGAAAAAAGTCAATATTATTTTGAGGCATTAAATAGTGGGGCACCCTACTGGCCTTTATTCTTTTCCTCCAAAGGAACAATGGGGAGAATTTAAATGCCCATGGGGCCAAGCGATAAGGTACATGAGTGGCACATGCTAAGTGTCATAAAAAGCATGTGGTCTTCTTGGTCTATCTTTTGTTTTTGACTGAAAGATATGAATAAACCAAAAGTACATGGATAAATAAAAAACAAACAAACAAACAAAAAAAAAACCAGTTGCCTTATCTAAGTCAATTCCAACTCATGGGGACCCCGTGTATATCAGAGTAGAACTGTACTCCATAGGGTTTTCAATGGCTGATTTTTGGAAGTTGATCCCTAGGCCTCTTTCTGAGGTTCCTCTGGATGGACTTGAACCTCCAACCTTTTGGTTAGCAGCTGAGTACATTAACTGTTTGACTACCCAGAGACTCCAAGAGATAGATACAAAGAAATAATTCCCTACTGTAAAAAAAAAAAAAAAACAGTGCAAATGCGGTAATGATGGTAACTGCAGCCTCCCGTCAGTGTTAGGAAGGCAATAAGGAGTGGGAAGGCTGATGAAATGGAAAGTATATGCCCTACCTTAAACTGGTCAAATCGTTAGCACTTGTTATTACCACGAAGCTCTGAGGGCCAAGGGCTGCAGATCGTATGTATTTTTTTCAAGAAGAGTTCAAGGTGAAAGTATTTACATAACATTTCCTCTTTGGGGCTCAAATTTTTACAGAAGAGTCTGTGAACCAAAACAAACATCTGCAAACTAGATTTATCCCACACAGGCCAGCAGTGTGTAACTACTACAGACTAAATGTTCTTTCCTTTTGCCTCCAGGTCTTTCCACATGCCCTTCCTTTTGCCGTTACCCCCTTCCTTTCTCCTGTTTAACTTTACTCATCTCTCTCTTGCATTTAGTCAAATGTTACTGCCTCCAGGAAGTCTTTGTTGATTTTCTAGACTAGGTTGTGTGTCCTTGTGATAGGCTCAACCAGCTTTCTGTACTTTTCCGTCATAGAACATTTGTTTTTATTTGTAATTATATATTTATTTATTTGATTTTTTTTTTTTTTTTCCTCCTCCACCATGAGGGCGGAGGCCACATCTCTTTTGTTTGGAAGTTCATTGTCTATCATAAAGTAGGCATCAGCAAATAATTATCGAATGAATGAGTAATAACTTTAAAGTGGCTCTTCCTAGGTGTAGCTGGAATTGCTTACCTATGGTAAACATATGAATCCTTCAATTTGTAATTTCTAATCAGGAAGGTTTGAGTTTCAATCCCAGATAGCCCACCTGCTGGCTGTGTGATGTTGAGTAAGTTGCTTAACTTCCCAGAGTTTGTTTCCTCATTTAAAAAAAAAAAAAAAAAAAGAAAATATTAATACTTACTTCATAGGTTTGTGCAGAGGCCTAAAGATGATACATCTAAATACTTATATGGTACTAGCACATAGTAGGTGATCAATAAATGTTAAATTATCATTACCATGAATACTAATAATTAGTCTACTCACACTAGCTTGCCCAGACCCCCTCTGGGACCAGAGGTGAGGGACTGGCAGATCTAAGCTAACAGACCCACTTCTGAGCCTTTGTCTTCAGAACAGCATTTTCCTACCTATCAAGCTAACTAGACATGTACGCCTGCTCTATAATCAGCATTCAGAAAAATCGGATCTTAAAGAGATCTTAACAATCCAGTGTTTTAAATCATGGAATTTAAAAAAAAAATGTTGGAAAGATTTATCCACTTCTAATATCTTTCCTGATTCTTTAACTGATCTTAACTCCGAGAATTCTCAACACGTATAGCTCAGGCCCCACCACGTGCCAGGAATGAGTTAAGAACTTAAAGTGGATCAATGGACATGATACCTTGACTTAGGACATCTGGAAAGAAGGCAGAGTGATGTGTGTCCTGGGAAATATGCATTTGGGCCAGACTGACCTGGTTTTAAATTATTTGTCACCAACCAGCTCCGTGATCTTAGTCAAGTCATTAGGCCTCACCTGTAAAATGAA
The DNA here is from genome assembly GCA_030035585.1 of Dugong dugon. NCBI lineage: Eukaryota > Metazoa > Chordata > Mammalia > Sirenia > Dugongidae > Dugong > Dugong dugon. The sequence continues at coordinate 54,310,356 of CM057465.1, forward strand.
GCTCATAACACTTGTTTGGAGGGTTGATTTGAAGATTAAAGACAACATGTGGGAAGGAACCTGACATAGAAGAGATGCTCAATAAATGATAGTTATGAAACAAAAGGAGTCCCTGGGTGTCACAAACAGCTTGCTCTCAACTGCTAGCCAAAAGGTTGGCAGTTCGAACCCACTCAGCGGCACCTCAGGAGACAGGCCTGGAGATCTGCTTCCAAAAGGTTACAGTCTTGAAAACCCTATGGAGCAGTTATATTCTGCACACATGGGGTCAACATGAGTCAGAATTGACCTGACAGCAACCAACAACAACAATAAAAATGTAACAAAAGGGAGTAAGAATAAGGTACTCACTTCCCACTGCCACCTCCCCAAAATTAAACCTCTTTCATTTATTCAAAATGGCACAAACCACGACAGACTGGATTATACACTGTAACTCATAGGCTTTTAAACTTATAGTAGAAGAAATAAGACAATCTTTGGGAGCTTTAGGGCCATGGACAAACTGGGTCAGAAATTCAGCTGCTCTGTACAACTCTTTGTTCTCGATTTATTTTGATGGAAAGGCAGGGAGAAATCTGACCCCACTGGTAGTGCTTCCCTGGAAGGCTGGAGCAAAGCCAGCACCTTATAGTCACTTTCCCATCGTAATCCCTATTCTAGCATTTTCCTTCGGTGAGCAAGCTGGTTCCGGGCACGTCTGATGATTTATTTCTGCCTGACTTTGTATCAAAACATCCATTAGTCCCTTTATCTTCTTTTTTGTTTTTGGTTTTCTTTTTTTTTTTTTCTTTTTCTATTTTAACGTCTACAGAATCACAGTGTAGGTGACACTAGCCTCTCTGACCCTTAACCTTCACCGCAAATGGAGCACAGTCCAGGTTAGCATTTACTGTTCCATTTGGAGCTTCCATGGCCCTTCGTGGTACCTATATTGCAAGCAGAAAGTGTTGAGCAATATCATTAATATCACACAAAGTAAAATTTGCTGAAGCTCATTCAGAAGCAGAAACTGCCAGAAATTCAAGAAATTCAAGAATTCAGAAGAGTATGTGGGACCAGGGATATCATTGCTGATGTCAGATGGATCCTGGCTGAAAGCATTCACTATGCAAAGGCATTCGACTGTGTGGATCATAACAAATTATGAATAACGTTGCGAAGAATGGGAATCAAGAACACTGAATTATGTTCGTGAGGAACGTGTACTTAGACCAAGAGGCAGTTGTTCAAACAGAACAAGGCGATACTGCGTAGTTTAAAGTCAGGAAAGGTGTGGGTCACGGTTGTATCCTTTCACCATACTTATACAATCTGTGTGCTGAGCAAATAATCCAAGAAGCTGGACTATATGAAGAAGAACGAGGCATCATCAGGATTGGGGGAAAATTCATTAACAACCTGCGATACATAGATGACACAACCTTGCTTGCTGAAAATGAAAAGGACTTGAAGCACCTACTGATGAATATCAAAGACTATAGCCTTCAGTATGGATTGCACCTCAACATAAAGAAAACAAAAATCCTCACAAATGCACCAATAAGCAGCATCATGATAAATGGAGAAAAGATTGAAGTTGTCAGTGATTTCCTTTTACTTGTATCCACAATCAAGGCCATGGAAGCAGCAGTCAAGAAATCAAATGACTCATTGCATTGGGCAAATCTGCTGCAAAAGACCTTTTTAAAGTGTTAAAAAGCAAAGATGTCATCTTAAGGACTAAGGTGCACCTTCCAATTAAAAGTCCAGGGCAGGTATCCACGCCTACCTGCAAGGGAGGCTGGGACAGTGAATATCTAGCATTTTTGCTTCTAAAAAGGGAGATCACTTACTGCCAAGCAAGACTCATGAGGTGGAGAACTCCCTCAAATGCTGGACAGTCTGAATCATTACTGTACCTACTTCTTGGCATTGACTGGAGTCCAGATTGTCTGATGTGTTTTTTGTTTTCCTAGTGTTCATTGTTGTTGTTGTTAGGTGCCATCCAGTCACTTCCGACTCAGAGCAACCCTGTACAGCACCCAAAAAAATATGCTTGTCGGAATAAATAAATGAAGAATGGATTCTAATGTCTTTCTTCCTGGGTTGCCATGACATGCACATTGATTCTTCCTTTTGTCCTGAGTCTTTGAAGTGCCAGACTCCCTATGCTGCACAAAGTAGATGCTAAAAGCAGTAAGCTGTGGGCCCACCAGCCATGTTCACGCCTGTTGCTCCAGCCTGGCTGGCACCATCCCAGAGCTGCCTAGCTCTCTCCCTCTCTTTGGCTTTGTCTTCTATTTTTTGGTCTTTCCCTTGCCCTTTGGACTTGATAACTGCATTTGGCTCACTTACTTTTTGACCCTGGACACTCTGCTGTGTTTCTCAACAAGAGCATGATTAATATTTGATTCATAGCACGTCTTTATTGAGTACAACTGTTTTAAGTTGCAGAACTTTTTAGTGGCCATGCTCATTAAATGTGAAGACTGTTCTACAGTCACTGTAACAACCAAAAAATGAACACCCATTTGTAAATTGTCCCTAGTCTGGGGAGGAGACGGCACCTTCTTAGGTTGGCAACTGCTACTCTACAAGGTCTCTGCTCACAGTCACCATCTGATTCCTCCCTGGTTAGATTACCCCTCCCAGCTCTGCACTCTGGGATTTGGAGCCAGCAGCCTGCCCACCTGGACAACTAGAATTTCATACCTGCTTGGAGGAGGGGAACTATGTTGATCTAAATCAGCATTAGGAGGATTTCTCATCTATAACTGAACATAGAGTTGAATAGAACTGAACTTGTATTCCTACTCTGCTGTGTGATTTGGGCAAACAACCTGATCATTCTGAGCTCAAATTTCTTCATTTGTCAAATGGGAGGTGTCCTAGGTCAGCTCCCTAGAAGCAGAGCCTGAGACAGGGATTTTAGGCCCAGCCATTTATTGGGAGAGTGTTCTCAGGAAAAAGGGAGTAGAGGAAGTAAGCTGGGGCAGGGAAAAATACCCAAGCAAATAAACTTTGAAGCATAAATTACATCAGAATGAGTCCCACCTTAAAATAAAGGAACCAACCTTTTCTATTCCCACATCAGTCAGCCATTGACTGAGGTCTATGGTGGGAGGTGGCTCCCATTGGCCAAAGGAAGCCACCCTCCCCCACCAAGGATTCAGCTGTAGGTTGTTATCAGCCATCTTTCAGAGTAGCTGGGGGATGGGTGTGTAGTGGTGAGGGGCTCTGGGTAGGGCACCAACAGCATCCGCCACAGGAAGTGATAATAAGAAATATCACTGGCACGGTGTTTGGGGCAAAATAAGTGTTCAGTAAATAGTTTTATTGTGTGGCATGAATTAACAGCATGTTGGGACATTTTGAAGGAGCTCTGGTGGTACAATGGTTCAGCACTTAGCTGCTAACTGAAAGGTTGGCAGTTTGAACTCACCAGCTGCCCTGGAGGAGAAACATGAGGCAGTTTGCTTCCATAAGGATTGCAGCCTTGGAAACCCTATGAGGCAGTCCTGCTCTGTCCTATGTCATTAGGTGCCAAGGAGTTGATTCTGACTCATAGCGATAGGGTCGCTATGAGTCGGAATCTACTCCACAGCAACAGGTTTTATGAGTAAGGGGACATTTTGACAGGTGAGGTAGGAGGTAGGGGGAGTCACTGCAGGAAAGGTAACCAGTCAGAAGAAACCTCTTCAGCCTCTCATTCCCTCTCAGGAGCCTGCAGCTTTCCTGGACTAATCTCAGACTCTGAAGGGTCACCCTAGCCACTGTATCCAGGGGAATGTCAATTATCTACTTTTTCTCCAAATCTTAGAATACCACAAAATTTAAATGATAAAACACAAAAGGAAGATGGTTGCCCAAATCTAGTGAGAGCTTTCCTGAAATACACGGTTGTTAGTTTTGTAAAAAAGATCCCTGGCAGTGAAAAGGTTAAGCACTTAGCTCCTAACCAAAAGGTTGACAGTTCAGACCCACCCAGTGGCTCCAAGGGAAAGACCTGGTGATCTGCTTCCATAAAGATTACAGCCTAGAAAACCCTATGAGGCAGTTCTACTCCCCAAACGTGGGGTTGCTGTGAGTCAAAATTGACTCACGGCACCTAACAAAGAAACAAGTTTTGTAAAAACTAGGGATGTTTTTTCTTCTGTTGGGAGTGAAGAAGAGAGGCAGTGAAGAAAGGAGGAGGGATGGAGGGGACATTACTGGGATACTGAAAAAAATATTATGAATTTGAAGACACTGTGACAAAAAAGAGAAGAAACTAGAACTAATTGGCAGGGAACAGAAAACTCATTGTCGTCGAGTCAATTCCAACTCATAGTGACCCTATAGGACAGAGTAGAACTGCCTGGTAGAATTTCCAAGGAGCACCTGGTAGATTTGAACTGCCAACCTTTTGGTTAGCAGCTGTAGCTCTTAACCGCTATGCCACCAGAGTTTCTGGCAGGGAATAAGGACTGACTAAATCCTGCTGATTGATGGCCCCATCTTCTTCCTCCAAAGGAGCAAAACAAATCATTCAGTAAAGTCACACACTTTGGCTCATGGGAAGAGAGAAGGACAAGCAGAAATAACAGAAGGTGATTGGTGAGGCTGAACTTTTAAAGGTTTGAAGAACTTTCTTGGAAATAAAGCCTTTTATTTTTTGGATATAGATACAAAGAAAAATACAGAGGGAAGACACCATTTATCTCCCTGCTGTCATATACTGGTGCATGCTACTTTGCCTTTCGTTTATGAAAATCTGTGAGGGCTTCTCAAGTGATGCTATAAAATTCTTCTCCAACTCTGGCTTTATGCACTGATTCTCACTGGTGGATGCCTTTCTTACTAGGGGAAAGGAATTCTGAATACTGGTCCAGTACTGGTGTGCAAGAACCTATCTGCCCTCACCAATCAGTTACTGTCCACGATGTCATAAATTTTACAAATATTTTTTAAAAAATTAAAATAGTTATGTATATTATATATTTTAATTATGCCAATAATATGTATTCATTGCAGAAAAATTAGAAACCCTAGATAAAGAAAAAGAAGAAATTTAAATGACCCACTATATAGAAATAAGAACTGTTAGCATTTTGCTATTTATCTTTGCAGACATTTTCTTATGTGAATACGTGTGTATAACTTGACATCTTTTATATCAATATAGTATAGTTTAGTATAAAAAATCCATTCCTGTGGAGTCGATTCCAACTCATAGTGACCCTATAGTGTGACATCATCATTTTTAATAGTAACATAGAACTCCATTACATGATTATACCATAACTTTCTTAATACATTATAATTGGACACACAGCTATTTCTAATTATTTTGCTATTATAAACAATACTGTGATGAATGTCCTTAGCTAAAACTTGGAACACATTCATGATTATTTACTTAGGTAGATTCCTAGAAATGGTATTAGTGGGTCAAAGACTTTTCACATTTGCAATTTTATGCATAGTGCCAAACTACGTTCTAGAAAGGCTGTAATCATTTCTATGTCTACAGCTTCTACTGAGAATAAGACTGACTCTTCTTTCGACCAACACTGTAAAACTGTTGAACCCAAAGCCGGTTGTCATCAAGTTGATTCCAACTCATAGCGACCCCATGTGTGTCAGAGTAGAACTGTGCTCCATAGATTTTTCAATGGCTGACTTTTTAGGAGTAGATTACCGGGGCTTTCTTCCAAGTCACCTCTGGGTGGACTTGAACCTCCAAACTTTTAGTTAGTAGCAAGCATGTTGGCTGTTTGCACTACGCAGGGACTCTGTGTAACTGTAATCATTGCCAAATTGATGGTACAAAATGATATATGACATTATTTAAAATATTTTAGAGGAAATGCTCACTGTTTAAATAGAACAACACACACCTAATCTCTCCTAATTGTTGTCTAATTTTATTTTTCCCATATTTATAACATTGGTTAACAGAGACCCTGGAAAATACTGACCTGGAAAATTATATCTAAGAATACGCACATTCAGTGTCTGATTTTTAAGTTTATGAAATGGGCCTTTATAGTAAGAGCTGACCTTTATTTTACTTCCTGATGTTTTGGTTTTTAACTTAACTTATTGGATAAACAGATTTCCAATCATATTTGCAGTTCACCTAGCTAGTCAAAAAAATAAGTAATTTTTCATTAAAAATTAAAATTTTGTCCAAGCAAGTAGAAGGTACTGGAGAGGAAATCCAAACATATTTGATGAAGTGGTAATTATATCCAGCAAGCTTACAAATAACTTTGGCATTAGGAAACTTAAATTTTGTCCCCAGATTTGTCCCGGACTTGCTGGCCTTTGAGAAGTTACTTAAGTGTGCTTTAAAACAGAGAAATAGAAATGACTCCTGCATTCTGCTCTCCTGCACCCTCGGGCCCATTGCACACACATTTTGTAACAGTTTACTAGCAACTGTCTGCCAAGCACTTTGAACTCCTTGAACAGAAGTGCTTTATAAATAGAATTACAGCTTATGGGGTCCTATACTGGTTAAGTACATTTCTCGTGTTTCTTTTAAAAGTATTGCACAAGTAACTTAATAGGAGAAAAAAACAAAGATTTTCAGTCTTACAATCTACTAGTTTCTGGGAAAGCTTCCCCAAGATAATCTCCTTTTATATATTTCTTAAAACATTTGTAATACTTCTTGGTGGAAACTTTAAACAGTTTTCGTTTTTCCCCCCAAATTAAGACTCAGCCCTAGATGAAACACTTCTCTGAGAAGAAATTAAACAATAATGATATTATAGTTCCTCAATTCTAAAACACCATTGACTCTTCAAGTCACCTTCAATTTAATGATAGCATTACTAAATAAAAAAGAAACACTACAATAAAAGTACACATAGATTGTAAGGCACATTCTAATTTTAGGAACACTAAAATGGGGTGTAGGATACACATTGTAGAACAGAGGAAACTTGGCCACAGTAAGAGTGACTACCACCACCTGTGTGTCAGCTTGTTGCCCTGTGGTGGCTTGTGTCTTGCTATGATTCTAGAAACTATGCCACTGGTATTTCAAATACCAATAAGGTCACCCATAGTAGACAGGTTTCAGTGGAACTTCCAGACTAAGACAGACTAGAAGGAAAGGCGTGGCAATCTACTTGTGAAAATTAGCCGTTATGGATCACAGCAGAATATTGTCTGGTATAGTGCTGGAAGATGAGCCATTGAGGTTGGAAGGCATCCAAAATACACAGTTGTTGCAACAATGGACTCTGGCATACTGATGATCATAAAGATGGTGCAGGGCTAGGTGAGGTTTTGTTCTGTTGTACATGGTGTCACCCTGAGCTGGAGTTGACTGTCCACAACTAACAACTGTTATGGCTAGTTATCTAAAAGGGAGATTTTTCTTAGTACGTTACTCAGATGAATTTCAGGTTAAATAAACTCCATCTGTGATTCTGTTCATATTTGTCCCTCTTACTAATATTACCTCACACACACACACACACACACACACACACACACACACACACACACAAATTGAATCATTCAACAAATACTTATAGGATCTATGACGTGTTTCAACCCTGGTGGCTCAATGGTTAAGTGCTCGGTTGCTAACCAAAAAGTCGGCGGTTGAAACCCACCAGCAGCTCTGTGGGAGAAAAGACCTGACGATCTGTTCCCATAAACATTACAGCCTAGGAACCCCTATGGGGCAGTTTTACTCATATAGGGTCCCTATGAGTCAAAATCTACTTGACGGCACACAACAGCAACACTATGTGCTCAGCACTGTGTTTATAGGTACTGGAAATAAAGTAATGAAAAAAAGTCACAAATACTTTCTTCAAGAAGCTTACAATTAAACAAATAATTATGTAAATCAATTTTTAATTACAAGTTACCATTCAGCTCCAAACACCAAGTATGCGGCGCTTTGAATGAATGACCAAGGCCTTAACTTTGTCAGGCAGATCAGGGGATGTCTTCTTGGAGAAAACGACGTTCAAGATGAGACCCGAGTGGTGAGCAGGGGTTGGCGAAGTGAGGAAGGTGGAAAAAGAGTTAACCTGATGAGGGAGTGGCACTTATGAATCCCTAAGGTGAGAAAGAAGTTGAATCTAAATCTTAAATAGCCTCAAGACTGAGCTCAAATAAGAGCTTCTCCAAAAAACTTCCTAAAAACTAGCCCCTAGAGAATTTCATCTCCCCCACCTCATGCTTCCTCCAAAGTCTCCTAGCATTTTATTGATAATTCTTTCATAACCACATTTAACGAAGGCTTACAATGTGCCAGGCCCTGCTCTAAGCAGATTATCTATTTTTTCTCATTCATTACAGCAAATCTATGAGATAGGTACTGATATTAGGCCCATTTTACAGATAGATAAACTAAACCAGGGACGGTTAGATAAATAGTTGCCAGTTAATAAGTGGAGGAGTTGGGGTTGACACTCTTAACCCAGGCTCCATAATGTCTCCTTGTGATGCTTCCTTCATAATTGTTGTTCTTGTCTTACTTGTTCTACCAGATGATGAACTCTGAGAGAAGGGGCCAGGATAAATGACTTATTCATTTATTCATTCATTCAACCAACTTTTATTCCGTGACCCAGGAACTGTAGACCTCCACATGCTCATCCCAGTGCATTGAATGAGTGAATGAGTTCCTGATCACATGGTACAACTCAGAGAGCTTTCGCTGAGCAGGGAGATGCAAGGCAGGGAGGCTTTAATAGGGCAGGAGCAGCAAAAGCAGTCTTCATATATGTCACCAGAGACAGCAGCTCATAGTTCTCCTCGAGTAAGAAGGGTTCTTGAGCACAGCCAAGCATTGGACAATACTTGAGGGGCTTTCATATGCTGCCTCATTTCTAGCACAATTAACTTGTAGAGCCAAGTTTCTTATCCTCACTTCATAAATAAGGGAGCTAGCTAAACTTTTTAATGATAAATGGAGAAAATATTGAAGTTGTCAAGGATTTCGTTTTACTTGGATCCACAATCAATGCGATGGAAGCAGCAGTCAAGAAATCAAATGACATATTGCATTGGGCAAATCTGCTGCAAAAGACCTCTTTAAAGTGTTAAAAAGCAAAGACGTCACCTTGAGGACTAAGGTACACTTGGCCCAAGCCATGGTATTTTTAATTGCCTTATATGCATGCAAAAGCTGGACAATGAATAAAGAAGACTGGCCATGTCCTATTCCTTGACCTGAGTGGTGACTACATGAGCATTCACTGTATAATCAACTATGCTATGAATTTGTTTGATGTACTTTTCTGTGTATGTGTTATATGTCACCATGAGAAAGTTTAAAAGAAAAGTCTCTCCATCCCTTCCAGCCAAATACAGCCTATCATAGATTATGGAGGTAGATGGTCCTGGTGAGAGGCATTTATGTATTGAGTTACTTTCAGCAAACCCACAAGGACAAATTCTTGAAAAAGTGGCATAGATGAGGTGAAGTCATGTTCTTCTTGGCCCTGGCTGCAGACTCCAGGGATGCTCACTCTTACTGGTCTGTGTACAGACCCGTAATACAAGAACAGGACATAGGGACCAGACGATGTTCCCAGCCAGAGGTTATGGAATAAATGGGGCTTTACTCTAAGGGACTATCCCTCTGAACATTTACCAAGAATAACTAAAGGACACTGGGGAAAGTCACAGTCTGCAAGCAACTGCTTGTGAAAGTAACATCATTGCATTCCTTGCTCCCCACAGAGCCACTGCCCTGGGGGGTGGAGTATAGGAATCTCCATTACTCCAATCATGCAAAGCAGCAGAGGTTGGTGGCCAAGAATGTGAAAGGACCATAACTCTAAAAGAGGAGGCCACGGGAGGATAAGACAATCCAGGGCAGAGTGTGACTCACAGAGGAAAATATTTTAGGATCATTATTTTAGGTGCAGTGGGTCTATTTTGGTTTTCTCAAAGCAATATTTTAGCCATGGAACATCCATCACATTCAGAATCCAAGTGGAACTGTTCTTCATCATTTTGTAATAGAATTTTAATGTGTCATACGTTGACCTATTAGTAAGTACCTAAAATGCACAGAGTGCAACCAATCCAAAAGAATCTATCCCCAACATCACACACACACACACACACACACATACATCTCATTCTACTTATGGTATATGACATACCTCATGACATATGTGTCTTAAGGGATAAACATCAGGTCTTTTATTTCCTTTTTAGTGCCTCTTAATTTTTTTTTTTTTATTTTATTCCTCTTGTAATTTCTGACAACATACCATTAGTCTAAGAAACAGCATTTCAAACATTTGTTTTAATAGCATCATTGATACCGAACTTTTCTACTCTCTTGGCCACCTTAAAATCAGCTGTGTATAAGTTAATGCAAAGGGCTGAGCCACTTAATAACTGTGAGACATGGGCAAGTGATTTAACCTCTCTGAGCCTTAGTTTCGTCGTTTATAAATGGGAGCATAATGCCTGGCTCACAAGACTGCTGGAAAATTAAATGTGATTATGTATGTTGGTGATTTGAATCTACCCGGCCGGTAGCTAAAACAAAAGGAAGAAATGATGAAGTAAAAGAACTGAATAAAAGATTTCAAAGGGCAGCTTGAGAAGACAAAGTAAAGTATTACAATGACATGTGCAAAAACCTAGACATAGAAAAACCAAAATGGAATAATATGCTCAGCATTTCTCAAGATGAAGGAACTGAATAAAAAATTCAAGCCTCGAGTTGCAATAGTGAAGGATTCTATGGAGAAAATATTAAACAATGCAGGAAGTATCAAAAGAAGATGGAAGGAATACACAGAGTCATTATACCAAACAGAATTGCTTGACATTCAACCTTTTCAAGAGGTAGCATATGATCAGGAACCAGTGATACTGAAGGAAGAAGTCCAAGCTGCACTGAAGGCATTGGTGAAAAATAAGACTTCAGGAATTGACAGAATATCAATTGAGATGTTTCAACAAACGAATGCAGTGCTGGATGTGCTTACTTATCTATGCCAAGAAATTTGGAAGACAGCTACCTGGCCGACTGACTGGAAGAGATCCATACTTATGCCTATTCCCTAATATGCCTATTCCCAAGAAAGGTGCTCCAACCGAATGTGGAAATTATTGAACAATATCATTAATATCACACGCAAGTAAAACTTTGCTGAAGAATATTTAAAAGCAGCTGCAGCAGTATATTGACAAGGAGCTGACAGAAATTCAGGCTGGATTCAGAAGAGGACGTGGAACCAAGGATATCATTGCTGATGTCAGATGGATCCTAGCTGAAAGCAGAGAATACCAGAAAGATGTTTACCTGTGTTTTATCAACTATGCAAAGGCATTTGACTGTGTGGATCATAACAAATTATGGATAACATTGCGAAGAATGGGAATTCCAGAACACTTAATTGCGCTCATGAGGAACCTATACATAGACCAAGAGGCGGTTGTTCAAACAGAACAAAGAGATACTGCGTGGTTTAAAGTCAGGAAAGGTGTGTGTCAGGGTTGTATCCTTTTACCATACCTATTCAATCTGTATGCTGAGCAAATAATACAAGAACCTGGACCATATAAAGAAAAACAGGGAATTGGGATTGGAGGAAGACTCATTAATAACCTGTATTATGCAGATGACACAACCTTGCTTGCTGAAAGTGAAGAGGACTTGAAGGACTTACTAATGAAGATCAAAGACCACAGCCTTCAGTACGGATTACACCTCAACATAAAGAAAACAAAAATCCTCACAACTGGACCAATAAGCAATATCGTGATAAATGGAGAAAAGACTGAAGTTGTCAAGGATTTCATTTTACTTGGATCCAAATCAACACCCATGGAAGCAGCCGTCAAGAAATCAAAAGACACATTGCATTGGGCAAATCTGCAGCAAAAGACCTCTTTAAAGTGTTGAAAAACGAAGATGTCACCTTGAAGACTAAGGTGCGCCTGACCCAAGCTGTGGTATTTTCAGTCACATCATATGCATGCAAAAGCAGGAAGACCAAAGAAGAACTGATGCCTTTGAATTTTGGTGTTGGTGAAGAATATTGAATATACCATGGCCTGCCAAAAGAACAAACAAACGTGTCTTGGAAGAAGTACAACCAGAATGCTCCTTAGAAGCAAGGATGATGAGACTACGTCTTACATACTTTGGACATGTTATCAGGAGAGATCAGTCCCTTGAGAAAGACATCATGCTTGGTAAACTAGATGGTCAGCAAAAAAGAGGAAAACCCTCAATGAGACGGATTGACACAGTGGCTGCAACAATGGGCTCAAGCATAACAAGGATTGTGATGATTGCACAGGACTGGGCAGTATTTCGCTCTGTAGTATATAGGATCTTTATGAGTCTGAACTGGCTCAGTGGCACCTAACAACAACAACAAAGTGGCACCATGGGAGAGAAACCTGGCAAATTGTTCCCATAAAGAATACATCCTGGAAAACCCTATGGGAAAGCTCTACTCAGTCACATAGTGTTGCTATAAGTCGGAATCAATTTGATGGCAGCCAACAACTACAACTATTCATATTATCATATACATATGGATCATAACAAATTATGGATAACATTTCAAAGAATGGGAATTCCAGAACACCTAATTATGTTCATAAAGAAACTGTATTTAGACCAAGAGGTAGTCGTTCGAACAGAACAAGGGGATACTGCATGGTTTAAAGTCAAGAAAGGTGTGTGTCGGGGTTGTATCCTTTCATCATATTTATTCAATCTATATGCTGAGCAAATAATCCAAGAAGTCAAATTATATGCAGAAGAACACGGAGTCAGATTGGAGGAAGACTCATTAACAACCTGTGTTATGCGGATGACAGAACCTTGCTTGCTGAAAGTGAAGAAGACTTGAAGCACTTACTGATGAAGATCAAAGACCACAGCCTTCAGTATGGATTACACCTCAACATAAAGAAAACAAAAATCCTTACAACTGGACCAATAAGCAACATCATGATAAATGGAGAAAAGATTAAAGTCATCAAGAATTTCATTTTACTTGGATCCACAATCAACACCCTTGGAAGCAGCAGTCAAGAAATCAAATGACACATTGCATTGGGCAAATCTGCTGCAAAAGACCTCTTTAAAGTGTTAAAAAGCAAAGATGTCACTTTGAGGACTAAGGTGCACCCGATCCAAGTGATGGTGTTTTCAATCCCCTCCTATGCATACAAAAGCTGGACAATGAATGAGGAAGACCGAAGAAGAATTTATGCCTTTGAGTTGTGGTACTGGCAAAGAATATTGAATATACCACAGACTGCCAAAAGAAGGAACAAATCTGCCTTGGAAGAAGCATAGCCAGAATACTCCTTAAGAGCGAGAATGACAGGACTTCGTCTCACATACTTTGGACATGTTATCAATCAGGAGAGACCAGTCCCTGAGAAGGACATCATGCTTGGTAAAGTGAAGGGTCAGTGGAAAATAGGAGGACCCTCAACAAGATGGACTGACACAGTGGCTGCAACAATGGGCTCAAACAGCAGCGATCATGAGGATCACACCTAACAACAACAACATATAAAGCAGCCACCACAGTGCATGACAAACAAAAGATGGTCAAAAAATGTCAATCTCTTCCCCTTTACAGCAAACAAACATAAAATGGTATGATGCGTCTTGTGTATAAAAAATGTGATTGTCAAAGGCGTAGAGTGTTTCAGTTTCTAGAACAACCATTGTACCTCCAAAAATAGCTCTGTTTATATCTGTTTCTATCTGTTTTTATCCATCTGGGTTCACTCAACTCTCAAAGTATCAGTTAGTCTTTCCCGTTAGGTTTACATTTCACTTCCCCTAAGGAAGTCTTCCCTAGACACTTTAGCTCACAATGATCTCCTCTCTAAAGTCCCCCACTTTCTGAATGCATTAGATAATACCTACGTGTGTGTATGTGTGTGTGTGTATAGTTTTCTTAATCAAACCACAGACCTCTAAAGCAGGGATTTTGTAACTGTTGTGGGTTGAATTATGTTTCCCAAGAAGATATGTTGAAGTCCTAACCCTGGGTACCCATGATTGTGACATTATTTGGAAATAGGGTCTTCACAGATGTAATCAAGTTAAGATGGCTGGTGTACTTATAAAAAGAGGGAAACGTGGGCCCAGACACAGACACACAGGGGAAAAGGGCATGTGCTGTTGGAGCAGAGCTTGGAAGAATGCATTTATAAGCCAAGGAACACCAAGGACTGCTAGAAACTACCAGAAGCTAAAACGAGCCAGGAAGGATTCTCTCCTACTATTCAGAGGGAGCATGACCTTACTGACATCTTGATTTCAGACTTCTAGCCTCCATGACTATGAGAGAATAAATTTCTGTTGTTTTAAGCCACTCCCCACCAAAAAAAGCAAACCCACTGCTGTCGAGTTGATTCTGACTCATAGCAACCCCATAGGGTTTCCAAGGCTGTAAATCTCTACGGAAGCAGACTGCCACATCTTTCTCTGGTGGTTTGGAACCACTGACCTTTCAGTTAGCAGTCGATCACTTTAACCACTGCACCACCAGGGCTCCTTTAAGCTACCCAGTTGTGGTAATTTTTTGCAGCAGCCCTAGGAAACTAACACAGTAACCAAAGCCTCTTTGTGACCTGAATTCCATCAGTTCTCAATATATGCATGTTGACTGATTGATGGTAAGCAGTAACTTAATTCCTTTGTTATAACTGTGCAACAGGACCTTATGTTCTAGAGTTCACATGGGGGAGTAGCACATTTCCAAGGAATCCAACCACCAATCCCCCAGCCGTCCCCCAAATGGCACCATTTAGAGGAGGAATCACCCAAGATCTGTGATTTGAGCCAGTCTAAGATCTACTACAAATCTAATGACTTAATCCACTGCTCCCCTAGCTGAGCAATAAGCACTGTTTCTTCTCTACCGAAAACAAAACAATTTGTCCAACCTAGCAAAAGGCAGGCCAGCAACACGAAGAACAAAAAATCAAGTGCCATTTCCATGAAGTAAAGTTGCTGGGCCAACAGCAGATGCATCCGTTGGCATCAGGCACAGCCCGTTATGTAAGCAGTAGCACCAGAGATCAGGCACACACAAAGCTCAAGCTTTCAGGTCTGGTAAAAAGGCCCATCTATTGTCTGTGGCAGACAGTGCCAGAGATAATGTATCCTGGAGATAGAATGTGAGGCCGGCTGAAAATGCATGTGCCAAGCCAAAATGAAAGCGAGGCTGCACAATGGTAACTACTGAAGGAGCAGCTGGTCCTGTGGCACCAGACTGTGTCTTTCAACTCAAGTCGTCAACACTTGTCCATATAGTAAACATTTTCTGAAGAGGTACCTGTCAGTGTCCATTTATTTACAGATAAGTGAATGAATAGCATCTAACTTCCACATTTTTCATGGCCTTTTTTTTTTTCCTTCTTTAAATTCCAGAACCAGATTAGAAAGGACACCAAATAGCAAAGTGATACCACAAGGAGAATGCAGCTCTGTCCTCGAAGGAGAGTTAAGGACTGACAGATGATATACGTTGAGACAATGGAATGAGGCAGTAGCAGGTTATTGTTAGAACAAAAGGAGGTCAGGTTTTATTCTTTTCTCCTGCCAGGACACAAAGAGTTGGTCACAACTTTTCTCTAAAAAGAAGAAGAATGCATTCCTAAGTCAAGGCTTCCCAGTGCAGGGTGAACAATCCCAGCACCCTTTAGCTACAAAATCTCAGTTGGTGGACAAATATTTCTGACCCTTTATAATGAACTTGCAATCTCCTTGGGCCGAGCTGCCACTCAAACAAAGCCCTTTTAAATGCAGATTATTCATAGTCATCTTATTTTATCCACCTCCTCTTGGAAATATCAAAATGACGGAAATACCAACGTGATGATAACACTGCACATATTCAGTATCATCCTTAATGGAGGTTTTTGGAGTCCAGTGGTCATTTAGTAAGTTTACTTTCAGTAATAATGGTCTTGAAGTTCTGTCTGTACCGGCTCCATCTTAAAAAAATAAATAATAAGTAAATCGAATTGAATCCATCTTTGGCCAGAGGGCAGATTTGTAACAAGACAAGGATGCAGAGGGTTAAATACACCTTCTGCGAAACCGGTGATAATATTTTCTAGGCCCCATTCAGACGCCACGAAGACTCCTTTTTCAAAGCAGCATGGTGCATCACAAATGGTCTGCCGGGGCTTTGGGTTTAAACCTCAGCTGGCATCCACTTAACCGGGTGTGGTAGATTGATTATATTAATGCTCCAGTTCTTCACTGTTTCCTATGTCCAGGTTCTGATTCTGGTCCCGACCATGTAACTTTCTCTGGCCAAAGGAATGTTGCCGGATATGTCTCAAATAGAGGGTTAAAAAAGTGCCTGTTTCTGCTGTGCTCTTGCACTAAGCCATTGCCAGGAGGACATGGCAGGGCTAGCCTACTGAATGGTGAAAGCCAAAGGGAACATCGCTGAGGCTCCCTGGTCATCCTGTACAGCTGACAGTCAGCTGACTCCCAGGCATGTAAGTGAGCCCAGCTCAGGCCGGGAGAACTGCCCCCCTGAGCCCAGCCTACATCGCCAATCTGAAGACTTGTGAGCTAAATAACACTTATTATTTTAAGGCATTAGGCTTTGTGGTGGTGTGTTATATAGCATTTTTGTGGCAAAAGATAATGGATGCACTGTCTGATACTGGGAAAATCACTTTACCCCATAAGCTTTACTTTTCTTTCATTTTCTCATCTTCCCAAGGTAGCTGTCATGATTAAACTCATCAGATTAGACAAGGTAGGTGAAATCTGTTTAGCACTGTCCTTGGCATATAATTGGCATGTAATCAATGACAGTTCCACCTGTGCCTCACTTTTGGCTTTTAGATTTATCCCATTAGAATAAATCCTGCCTTAATGTTCTCACTATTGATCTCTATACACCATAGACACTACAGGAGACATAGTTTATGTCCTTACTGGATGACTGTGGTGGACTCCACAAGGCAGACTGACAGATATTTAAACAGAAGGTTTCCTGTGACACCCAGATGAATCTTACAATGTGCCTAGAATTTCTCAGGTCACCTCAAAGAATTCATGCACTCTAGACTACACTCCAGGTGGAAGCTCAGAAAAGTATCACTGACTTCCCATTGCCTGAAGGCTGTCTCTGAAGGTAGAGCCCACTCTTCCTGTAACACAGCAGCCCAGAAGAGCTAGTTCTCAAGTAATAATAAAATTTTGAACAAATGCTCTAGCTCCCTCACCATAAGATGGGCTAATTCTGGGACGTGTAGTCTATACTGTCTTCCAGAGATCACCAATAGGAGTGAGTTTCAGTTGCCCAGAGCAGTAACCACGTCAATAACATATACTTTATTGGTTGCACTCATTTAACTGTTTCACTTCCCTGCTTCCTAACCGATATTTTCTGGGATCACCTACCAAATAAACTGCTTACGTTCAAATTCTTTCTAAAGTCTGCTTCTGGAGAATCCAAACTAAAATAATTCTGGAAACCCATCAGATTCCAAGGTCCAGACCTAGCAAGAGTATAAAACCAAGTCATTCCCTCATTTTAACAATATTTAATGAGGGTAAAACATTGAAATCTCTATCCCCAAGGCTATGGTCAGGTCTTTGGCATCTTCCTTCTGGGATTTTTGTGATAATCATCTAAGTGGTCTCCCTTCTTCCAGGGTTGTCCCACTTCTCCTCACAGTTCTTCCTATATCCATTTTCCACATACCTGTCAGATGACTCTCCTTAATATTCTTCAGTGGTCCCCACTATCTGCAGAAAGAGTTAAATCTCCCTAGAGAACATGTAAGACCCTTTATGATCTGGTCATCCCTACCTACCTCTCCTGCCTCATTCCTTACACTTCCCTGTACCTTCCATCTTGGCTGCACCAAATAACTTGCAGTTCCTGACTCAGTCTGCTATATTATATTCCTGTGTTCTTGCATAAACTATATTCTCAATCTGAAATACATTCCTCCTACATACCTATGTGGTAAACCCCAATTCTTTCTTCAATCCTTGATTAGGAGATGGAATGGATTGAGCAGTCACGTCTATCTCCTGCGGACTATCCCTCCAAAGCATATTTCGAATCTATCATTTCCCTCCAACTCCACCCCACCTCTTTGTTAGATCCCCCTAGTATACCCTCATAGCACCATGTACCTGCCCTCATTGCATTTCTCAGAGTTTTAATTTTATATTATCTGTGATGTTAGTTGATTAATGTTTGTCTCCTTCAGTAAATGGCAAATTCCTATGACAGCAGGGCCAAGTCTACTTTTGCTCACTGTGGAAATTCCTGGTAGAGTGCCTGGCATATAGTAAGCATTCAATAAATATTCATAAGAGTAATTAGAGAATTGCTCCCTTCTGTTTACGAAGTTTTACTTTGAAATAACTTCTACCGTTTCACACATAATATTCAATAGCAACTTTCTGCTCATATGTTCATCCTCCCGCCACCCCCAATGATTGTGAGCCTGACTTCCTCAGACCTTCGTATACTGCTCAGACATGGTAAGAACTCACTGTTTGTTGATCTCATCTGTTGAATTAAAAATTTCTGAAAGTGTAAGATTATCATGCATTGAGAAGAAGGCCCTTCAGGCAGGCTTTTGAGGTCAGATAAGATTTCAATCAGCAGAGATGATGACTCAAAAATGGTTCAAATCAAGTTCCCCTTGTGCAAATAAAAGCAAGTTCTATAGGAAAGAATAATTTGTCACTTTGATTGGAAGGTGGGGTCTGTGTGATGGAATAACAATTTAGCTGACATGTGTTGAGTGTTCATTGTGTGCTAGACACATATAAACACTTTACACATATTAACATATTTTAAAAAATAAGGAAAGTTAAAGTTAGAATAATAAGTAAGATTCAAAATATAGAAGACAGTCACCTAAGAATTATTCTTTATCTGATGGGTGATGGGATTCATTAATGGTTTCTGAGCAAAGTTATGACATATCTAGCGTATCAAAGCCATGCCGCAGAAATATTAATCTTGTGGTGGCAGGCAGGAAATCCAGAAAAGGACAGAGATGAGTATATAGAGAATGCACTGGTCATCTCTAGAGTTATTATGAGAGTTTTCAAAGAGTTTACAAAGACGATCCATACAACATGCCCCCTTACTATTCATGAGTAATAAGAAGAAGTAAAGTATTAGTCCACTGACTTGATCATGGGTGGTTAACTAAAGAACTCGAAAGTATTAAGAATGAAAAGTTGAGGGATGGCTAAATAAATTATGATAAGTCCAAGTTGCACTTTTTAGATGGTTCAGTAAGTAGCATGTCTATTCCAGGCCTAAACCTATTGAGAAATAAGGCAAACCAGTTAAGGCAGATTAGAGCCCAAAATATTGTCTTTATTATTGATAAGGCTGATATTGGAGAAAGTGGCTTATACTTAAAGGCAAGTGGACTTTCCCCAGACCTGCGATGTTGGTTTGGGGAAGCCTCCTCATGGAGCAGATGAAAATATACGCTTCATGCAGGCAGCTGGTTCCCAAAGAGGAAGAGAACAAAAAGGGACATGCCCACTCTCTCCTCTAAACTCGCCAATCATATTAAGTCACTCCACTTGTCTTGGGTCAGAGTTAGTTGAGGATCAGAGGGGATGGAGAAGGAGGGTGTTAGGCTAATGAGCTCACTCTACATGGAAGGGAACACTAGCAGTAGGGAATAAATATTCCTCCCTAACAATCTATACCAGGAATCAGCCAACTACAACCCAAGAGCCAAATCCTGCCTGCTGCCTGTTTTTGTATAGCCCCAAACTAAGAATAGTTTTTTTTTTTTATATTTTTAACCAGTTAAAAGAAACAGAAGAATATTTCCTGACACATGAAAATTATATGAAGCACATTCAAATTTTTGTGTCCATAAATAAATTTATGTTGGAACACAGCCACACCCATTCATTTACATATTGTCTCTGGCTGCTTTCACACTACACAGCAAAACTGAGGAGTCACAACAGAGACTGTCTGGCCTGCAAAGTTGGAAATATTTATTATCTGAACATTTATAGAAAAAGTTTGCTGACTTCTAATTTGTACTATTGAATTCTATGCAACCAATCATAGTAGACCGGTGTACTGACCTGGAAGGCTCCCACCATATGCCTTGGTGGACAAAAAGTAAGTTGTAGATCATCAAATATAGGGTAACCCCATTTTATTAAAAATACATATAGTTAGAAAGATATTTATATACCCACCTAAAAATCCTCACTGTTGGAAGTGATGACTTGGTGAGTGGAAAGGAATGGGAAAGAGAGACGAGAGCTTTGACGTTTATACTCTCCATATTGCTTGAAGTTTTTCAAATAACATTTTTTTTTTTTTTTGTATATGCACAAAACAAAAAACTAAGCAGAAATGGACATGATTATGGCTTATAGTGCAAACAGGTCAAATGTAAGTGACTCTGTTTTTGATGATAATCACAAAATCTCAGGATTCAGAAGCACTCACCTGATCCAAGAGCTCATTTGATGTTTGAATTTATTCTACAACAACCTAACCTAAGTTTCAATACCTAGGAACAGGAAGCTTGCTGCTATCCAAAGCAGCCCAATTCATCTCTGGATAATTCTAGTGGTAATAAAATTCGTCCTTATAGTGTATTGAAATTTGTCGCACTGTAGCTTTTACTTGTTGATTCTAATTGTCTATTTTAGGGTTATAAGAAAAGTAATCCCTCCCTAGCCTATCAGCCCTTCGTATGCTTGAACACAAATTGCACAGCAAACCTGTCTTCTCTTCTCCAAACTAAACACCTGTCTGTCCTTCAACCATCCAAAATGTGGTGTGTTTTTGCAATTAAAGAACGGAAGAAGCTAAAAAGAGTCAATTAGTGACTGAGTTCATAAGTATGAAATATATATATATTTTTTAAATTAGTATTAAAGGTTAGTGATGAGATAAGATCCCTAGATTGAGAAATAGACATTTTCAAAAGAACTCCAACATTTTAAGAGAAAAGAGATATTTGGGGAAGAAGGGGAGAGCTGAGCATAGGTCTACATAGGAAACAACATCCACGGGTGTGGAGATGGGATAAGTGATACAACAAGTCAGGGAGAGGTATGACTGTGTACCCAGGCAGAGAAGAAAACCCAAATAGAAAGAGTAAGAAAACAAAGGAGACACATAAGGGAAATGGAAACAAATCTTGCCAGAAAAACAGGTGATGAGGTCATCTGCTGAGAGAGAGGGAGGACAGGAACATGTAGCGAACAGGGTGGAAGAAGGGATGGGGAAAATAGTAGGATGGACAGCATCATTGATTTGAAAACTCGTGAAAAAGTATCACGGTGGCTGCCGGCTGCTAAGAAAAAGAAGAGAGAGTCAACAGGAGTTAAATAGCAGAAACACTGAGATTTGGTGAAAGCTGAGGTAGGAGAGAGAAAGTAGACAGGCCTCAATGTTTAATGCATTTCTCCAGCAGTGATGACCAACTCAGGGCAAGGGTTTTCCTACCTCTGGCCCCCTGCCTTCCCCCTGACCACCTCCAAACGCAAGGCCCTGCATGATTGTACTACTCATTGCCAGTGAGAGATCCGAGGGGCCTGTTGCAGGAAGACAGCAGTGGCTCTTTGTCCCCAGTCACCAGCCTGTGCACCTTCCTGCATGCAGGCCCACAAATGTATGTCATTAGACTCTATGGGCTTATTTAAGGGTCTTAACCCCTTCCAAAATTGTCCGAGTCATTATAAAAGCCTAGAATTCAACAATACCAAAGGCTTGACCTATTCTGTCAAAAATAAAAAGAAATATATTAAAAGGGCTACCTTTTCATGCTCTTAACATAATGCTTTGTATTTCCCCTGGCATCCCAGTGGATTACTATGAATTGCTTTGTAAGTGCAAAATTCCCTGTTTGTTTTCTCTCCCATCCTAGACTATATTCCTTGAATATGCATTTATCAAGAGCTGAATTAACTTGCCTCTCCACCAGCCTTCTCTGGAGGTGTGCTTAACAACATATAGGAAGGCTCAGTGTTTAAAGAGGTAGGACATAGAGGGCTCTCTTTCTATGTATAACACAGCTGATCATTCGGTTTCTCTCTGGCTGACTCCCTGGTCTATTCCTCACCCCCACGATTGCTCTTTAAAATTTCATCCAAGTTCCCATCTCACTCTCCACCCCACCTACTCTCTAGGCTGTTATCTTCCTGTTACTTATGCCAGGATTCCCCAATACTGCCCTTTTCAGTAATCACGACCCTTTGAAGTTCTGGGGTTCTATAAAGGACTGGTCAGACTCAAGATTCTCTGGAGATTTCATGGATATGATAGTGCCCATCATGCCACAGGAACTAAAGTTTAAACATCATCTGCCCAGCTAGTAGGTCCCAGGGTGGTACAAACAGTTCACACTTGACTACTAACCTACAAAAGAGCCCTGGTGGTGCAATGGTTAAGCACTTGGCTATCAACCAAAAGGTTGGTGGTTCTAACCCACCCAGTGGCTACATGAGAGAAAGACCTGGTGAATTCCTTCTGTAAATATTATAGCCAAGGAAAACCTATAGGACAGTTCTACTCTGTCACATGGGTTCGCTATCAGTCAAAAATTGACTTGACGGCATACAACAACAACAACTAACCTAAGGTTTGGTGGTTCAGACCCACCCAGTAGTGCCACAGCAGAAAGTCCTGGTTATCTGTTTCTGTAAAGATTATAGCCAAGAAAACACTATGGAGCAGTTCTACTCTGTCACACACGGGGTCACCATGAGTAGGAATCATTTGGATAGCAATAGGTTTTTTTGCTGTCGTTGTGTTTTTTGTTGTTGTTGGTTTTTGTTTTTTGGCCCAGCTAGCAAAATTGATATTCTCAGGCTGATGTATGAAAGGGAAAAACACATTTTCCATCTTGTAGTTTTGACCTCCTCCTTTAAGTGTTTCCTGAGTGGCCTCCTGTCACTTTCTCCCTAAGAACTCTCAACATGACTTAACATTCATTTCAACATCTTGGAACTCAGGCTCAGGAATAGTAAACCAAAAATAGCATGCATTCTTTTTTTTCCCCTCCATCCAAATCCTTGTTTACTTAGAGCGTTAACTGGTACCAAGCAAATGTACCTCCAGCTGGGACAGAAGGAACCACAGGGAAACCATGGTACAGCCAGAGTGAATTACAGAGAGAAGGGCATGTTCTTGATTTGAATGTGGAGAAAAAGCAGAGGAAATTGCCTCAAAGATTCTCTGCCTTCAAATTTGGTAATCAGCACAGTTCACCCCAGTTTTAGCTGAACACAGCCTTTTAAGTCCACTAACCCCCTCCTCCTATTTTACTGAGAAAAGCAAGGCCATCTGACAAGAGCATCCCAAATTTTCCTTTTATTAATCAGCATTATATGGTAGGTTAGGGTCAAGTTCTTTGGGCACAGGCAGACTTTGAGTTTAAATCGAACCTCTCTCTGCCACTTAATAGCTGCTAGGCAAGTTCCTTGATCTTTCCAAGTAAGTTTAGTCATTGTAAAAAGTTGAAATAATAATAATCTTGCAGGATTGCTCTGGTTTTCTTTGCTAGTTGTTGTTGTTAGGTACCGTCAAGTCGGCTCTGACTCACAGCAACCCCACATACAACAGAACAAAACACTGCCTGGTCCTACACCATCCTCACAATCGTTATGCTTGAACCCATTGCTGTAGCCACTGTGTCAATCCATCTCATTGAGGGTCTTTCTCTCTTTCACTGACCATCTACTTTAGCAAGCATGATGTCCATCTCCAGGACTGGTCCCTCCTGATGATATGTCCAAAGTACGTGAAACAAAGTCTCGCCATCCTCGTTTCTAAGGAGCATTCTGGCTGTACTTCTTCCAAGACAGATTTGTTCATTCTTTTGGCAGTCTGTGAAGATTATAGTCAACCAAATCCTATGGGGTAGTTCTACTCTGTCACATGGGATCCCTCCCTATGAGCCCGAATCAATTCAACGGCACCTAACAACAACACAGTTTAATATGACATGGCTTTCTCAGTCTGTATGTTAGTGGTCACCTGTCATATAGGTTATGTGAGGAGTCCTGACTGACAGTGAAGGTCCCAGTCATCAGAGGAGTTGACAGTGGTCCCCTCACAATTTCATTGGTTTAATTTCATTTATTATGATGTGCAACTGGTTAAGTGAATCTGTGGAATTATTGTCCTATTTTAATTTATTATGGAATCACAAAGTGAGTGAAAGACCTAAAAAGGCTCCGGAAAAAAAAAAAAAAAAAAACCCATAGATTCCCGTTAATACAACAAAGTAAGTAAGTAAGCATATGTGGAAAGGAAGACGGCAGAGCTGCCCCTTCCAGACTTGGTAGAAGTACTTGGTCACCATATTACATGCCCAAAACAATTATTATATAATCAGGTATGACAAGAAGTTAGCCCACCATCCAAATGAAGTTGTTGAAAGACTATTGGGAATGTGGATTTATAGGAACCTTCCTTCACAATGAACACCACTCTAAACGTATGTTGAAATATTAGCCAAAATATATATTTATATGGTCAATAAATACTGAAATACTTAGCAAGACATCTGAAATTTATACTGTACAAAAGTTGTTATTACAAGCATCCAAATAAAAAACAAAACCCATTGCCATGGAGTCGATTCCAACTCATGGTGACCCCATATGTTACAGAGCACAACTGCTCCGTAGGGTTTTCTTTACAGAAGTAGATTGCCAGGCCTTTCTTCTACAGCATATGTGGGTGGGTTCAAACCACCAACCTTTAGGTTGTTAGTCAAGTGCAAACTGCTAGCGCCACCCAGGGACCTAGTATAAGTATACATGCATATAAGTTATAAATTAACAGATGTGCATATATTAGGAGGAATATATGCATAGGAGTATGTTCATATATTTCTATCTCAAGACAGTGAGCTCAAACAGTTTTCACTGATGGGGTGCTTGGTCAAAAAAGTTGGAAGAACATGCTCTATACTGACACCAGGCACTTACCTTACTCTTTGGTTTGTCATACCCTGCATAAAGATCTAGCTTTAATAGCTTTCCATGCTGAGTGAATATGGTCTGAGCTCTTTACATGGCATGTAAGGCTCTCCCTAACCTGGTCCCAGTCTTCTTGTATCTCTTTGGGTCCCGACAGGAAACAGATTGGCATAGGTAAGTTGAAGAAATTACAGGATATGATGCATTCCATGCAATATGTGCTGTGATAGGGAATACCAGGGGACCTGGTTCAGGGACGTGGCCAGGGATGGCCCCACTGAAAAGGTGAGACCTGAAAAGTGAGAAGGGACCAGCCAGGGAAACAAGCCGGAGAAAGATTGTTCCACCAAAAAAAAAAAAATAGTAAGTACAGTGGCTCGGAGCACAAACATGCTGTGAAGCAAGGGATGGGTTTGGGAAGGTGGGCAAAGGCTGCCTAACACAAGGATCTGCCAGGCTGGGTAAGGAGCTCGGGCAGTGACGTGTTGTTGAGACACAGCAGTGCCACACACCTTCTGAAATTCTCATGCTGCCCAAATAATGCCTGCTTTTATGGTCATGCCTCCATGCCTTTGCACATGTGGTTTCCCCTACCTAGAAACTTGCCTCCTCTCTTCTCTCCAACACTTACTCATCCCTCATGACCCAGTTTATATGTCATTTCCTGTGTGAAGCCTTCCTGTGCCCTCAGGCTGTCTTAATCACTTCCTTTTCTATGCTCCCTCAGCACTTTGCACATCTCTCTCTGCTTTGTCACTATTTGTTTACTGCTGTCTAGTTCTCTCCCAAGACAGTGAGCTCTTTGAAGATGAGAACCACTTTGTTTCTTTGCATCCCCAGCCTACCCCACCTCTAACCTCCAAGCCCTTTGTGGGCTGAGACCTGGTCTTATTCATCTTTGTGTCCTTTCCCTACTCCTCCCTCACCCCTGTTCACCTGGCACAGGGCATGACCCATAAGTAACAGTCAAGAACGCACACCAAATAAATAAAGTCATAGAAAATAGACTTTACACTAACTCTGGCCTTCAGTAATCAAGAAAAGCCTGCTCAGAAGAAGTTATCAGTGATCGAGTGATGCCTTAGAACTTCCTGAACACGGACAATAAGGTGGTCACTGGAATTCCCTACAACGATTAGAAGTTTGATGTCTCACTGGAGTTTAGAGGGTGCCTTTAACCCATTGGATCATAACTAGATAATATGTGGGTAATAATAGGTAACCTTTATTAAGTTCTTACTGAATACCAGACTATTGTAGCAGCTGTGCATGTATTCGCTCCTTTAATCTTCAAAACAACTCTAAGTGCTTACTCTTATTAACCTACTTTACAGATTAGGAAATTGGGGCATACTGAGGTTAACTAACTTACTGAAGGCCACACAGTCATTAACAGGCAGGACTAGATTCAAATCCAGGTAGTCCAGCTCCAGAGCTCAAACTCTTAATCACTAAAAGCCTGCCTCCAAAAATAGAAAAAATAACAATAATTTACTCTTTACAGATGTAATTAACACAATGAAGGCTTCTGTCTCCCATCATTGTCATATATAGGTCACATCATCTAAGAGAGAAGATGCACTTGTGTAGATTCGTTGTCACTCTCATGTCCTATATGTGCCTGATGGCAGCCTATACTTGCTGGTGAAATCAGTTGCCATGGGTCCAAAGTGAGCAAATTAGCTCGAAGGAGATCAAACCCATAGTCTTGGCAAGATTTCAGCTATTGAATCAAACTGTATATCATTCTATGTCAAAGGCAAAGAATGCAGCCATTATTAAAAATTCCAGCCAGTGCCATTGAGTATGCTGAAGCTCTTACCATAAAACCTTTACTGCTCTCTCAGACCCCCCAAAAAAACAATTAAAAGGACTGGTGAATAAAACTTTTAAGGGTGCAAATCTCCTATAAATTAGATAAAGACTTCAGGTCTTAGAGGGTCTTTATTATCTGCCTTTCCCCATCAAGGAAATGGGAAAATCTCCCTCTCTCATGGATATTCTGCACTAGAGGACACTCAATGCATGTTCCTTCAAACAAATCAAACCAACACAATGCATCTGAAGAGTGGGAAGAGCAATGGACCTTGAGGGAGGAGGGAGTTCACGCTTAGATTAGCTGATTAATCATAGACACATCTCTTTTCCTCTCGGGGCATCAGCTTCCTCATCCCTAAGAGAAAAGATTAGATAAGAAGTTCTCTACAATCATATCTAGCTCTGAAAAATGGAGATCCTTAGAAATACAAGTCAATGTAAAACTAACTCTTCTTTTATTCAAGGGGTGGATGCCATCATGCTTTGTAACAGTCTGTCTATGAACTTCACAGAATTAAAAATCTGACAAAACAGGATATGAGAGTTTATCATTTATCAAAGATCAGATACAATATCAGTTCTGAGAAAAAAACAGGATTCAAAACAAACCGAGGCCTGTAGAGAATTTCTTATTACTCTCTCCTGTCATGTGGCCAGAGAATACAATCAAAGATGACAAGATCGACTTTGCCATGCATTGGTCATGGACTCAAACCCTCACTCAAAAGCTACATTTAGGAGCAGCAGCCACCGTGGGTCATGGGATATGCAGAAGAAGGCATACAGATGTTCCCTTCTCCACTTTCACAGGCATGTACAATCAGATACATTTTTCTTTAAACTGTCATGAGACCGAACTGCAGCAATAAGGATGCAGTCTATTGAGTAATATTGAAGGAGGTAATGAATGAGCCCTTGTTGACATGAAAATAGGCGAGACTAGAGGGGGGTGAAGGAAGTGGGAGGCTCACCATTCACAGCCAAGTGTGGCTTAATGGAAAGATCATTGTACAGGGAGCCGATCCAGCCAGGTAACTAATGATGTGATTCTTGGAAAGTCACCTTACCCCCTGTCTATAAAATGAGAAGGCTGGATGACATTAGTAGTTTTTCAACTGAGTCTTTAGAACAGAAGTTTCTCATGCAACAGCCAGGGTGGTGGAAAGGAGACACGAGCCCAGGTGGGCCACTCTCTCAACTCCCTACTCCATCCTACTCAGTTATCTCTGCCATTACCTGTTTTATATTGGAGTTCAACAAAAGAGTTTATTGCAAAAAAAATCATGCTATTATAAAGAATAAACGGTTTGAAATCAACTCGACTGGGTGGTACCTCGCCTCCTCCCAACTCTTTCTATAAGCCATACAAACATTAGCAAATAAACAGTTGCTTTCTCAATTCCTTTTCACACCCACATCAAACATCTCAGAGTATATTAAAAGTAATTCTTTTGAAATTGACTCCTTTTCTCTTTTGTCCAGCAATGGATTCTATAGCTCCTTGACAAAATGGTCTAAATTATAGAAATCAGCAATGGTCTATTCTTCACTTAAAAATGAGGTTGTTCATAAAGTATGGCCAGAAAACTGAGGGACTTGTTCTACAACTTTTCCAAATCATCTTCTGTTTCATCATAATATAAACTATTATCATTATTATTCACAGAGTTCTTGGATAATCATCTCTAATATTACACATCAGCCTTCTTGCCTCCACCATCTGAGCAGAGTTTGGCAGCACCCTTCTTAATGTCCAGTCAAAATGCTGCCACTCTCTGATGAATCCAAACCAATCTTCAATCTCCTTGGGAACTCATGATGCTTCACATTGTCACCTGAATCTTCTTTAGTATTGGAAAGCAGAAGGCCTCCATTTTCTGGGAAAGCCTCAGAGGTAGTGAGAGGGAGGACAGAGCTAATTCAAGGTGAAATGAGTAAACAGAAACCAAGCAGTCTTTGTGCATAGAGTAAGATAGGGGAAATTGACAACGGTTTACCATATCACCAAGCGCAGCCAGATGATCTGACTCCATGGTAATTGGCCTAGCCAGACCTGCAGAGTTTGCCCAATCTTAATTGAGCTGTTTTTCTGTACCTAATGGATCCCAGAACAAAATTACACTGACGTCACAGAAGGCTTTTCAGTGGTTATCAGCCAGTTTAGGTTCAAACATCGTGATCCAGGGAAAGAATAGTGATGACATTATATTCCAGCTCCTGGAATCTGTTCCAAGTTTTAATCATACAGACAGTTCCCTTCGAAGTTAATGTTTGTTCCATTTTTCAGGGTTTGAGATGACATATCTAGTGCCACACATGTTGAGGCATTTATCCCATTCATTTTCTACACCTGAAGGACACAGCAGGGTCAGCAAATACTTGGCATGCCTACTGCTGCAATTCCCTCTTGCCCCACGGTAGACACTGGGAATCAATGACAGCCCCAAACAATTTCCTAAACTTCCACTAAAAATTAATCAGAGTTGACAGTTAAGGTGAAACTTATTCCCCACCCTTGATGTATCCTTGGTAGTCATGGATTTAACAGGTATAGGTTTTTTGTTTTTTGGGTTTTTTTTTCTGCTTTAAAGAAGAGAAATTTATTGTCTCACAGTTGGGGAGGCTACAAGTTCAAATCAGGACATTGGCTCCAGGGGAGGATCCCTTCCTCTAAGTGGCCCCAGGGTTTTGTTTTTGTTTTTTTCACTTTACAATTCTTTTATTTTTAATTTTTTTTGTTGTACTTTAGATGGTTTACAGAGCAAATAGTTTCTCATTAAACAGACAGTACACATATTGTTTTATGGCATTGGTTAACAACCCCACGACATGTCAACACTCTCCCTTCTCAACCTTGAGGAGCTTTTTTTTTGGTGAGAATACACATAGCCAAAGTTACACCATTTTGAAAGTTTCTACATGTACAATTCAGTGACATCGATTACATTCTTCCAGTTGTGCTGTTATTCTCACTATCCTTTTCCAAATTATTCCATCACCATTATCTTCAACTCACTGTACCTTAGGCTTCCCATCAAACCTTTTGAGTTGCTATTGTCAATTTGATCTCACATAGATAATTCTTTTTTGTTTTTTTTGTACCTTAGATGAAGGTTGGCAGAACAAACAGTTTCTCATTAAACAGCACACATATTGCCCTATGGCAATGGTTAACAACCTCATGACATGCCAACACTGTCCCTTTTCAACCTTGGGTTCCCTATCACCAGCCTTCCTGTCCCCTCCTGCCTTCTAGTCCTTGTCCCTGGACTGCTGTGCCTCTTCAGTCCTGTTTTGTTTTATGAGGCTGTCCAATCCCCGGCTGAACAGTGAACTTCGGGAGGGGCTTCACCACTGAGCTAAAAGGGTATCTGGGGCCCATACTCGCGGGGTTTCTCCAGTCTGTCAGGCCAGTAAACCTGGTCTTTTTTTGTGAGTTAGAATTCCATTCTACATCCTTTTCCAGCTCTGTCCAGGACCCTCTGTTGTGATCCTGGTCAGAGCAGTCAGTGGTGGTAGCCAGGCACCATCAAGCTGTACTGGACTCAGTCTGGTGGAGGCCATAGTAGCTGTGGTCCATTAGTCCTTTGGACTAATCTTTTCCTTGTAACTTGTTCTCTTCATTCTCCCTAGCTCCCGAAGGGGTGAGACCAGTGGACTATCTTAGATGGCTGCTCACAGGCTTTTAAGACCCCAGACGCTACTCACCAAGGTAGAATGTAAAACATTGTCTTTATAAACTGTGTTATGCCAATTGAGCTAGATGTTCCCCGAGACCATGGTCCCCACAGCCCTCTGCCCAGCAATTCAGTCCCTCAGGGAGTTTAGATGTGTCTATCAAGCTTCCATGACCTTTCCTTGTACAAGTTGTGCTGGCTTCCCCACTAACGTGTACTGTCTTACCCTTCACCAAAGTTACCACTTACCTATTTAGTTCCCCCCCGCCCCACCACTCCTCCCATCCCTCATAACCAACAAGGATTGTTTCTTTTTGTGTGTAAACTTTTACATGAGTTATACACTAGAGCTCTCATACAATATTTTTCCTTTTGTGATTGACTTATTTCACTCAGCATAATATCCTCCAGTTTTGCTCCTCTTACTCTCCTGTGCTGAGTTCCTTTTGTTTATGGAATTTTTTTCATTTCTTTTGTTTTTGTAGGTTTTGTTTTTAATGAGACTTTATGTTTTTCTTCTTTATTTTGATGTGTAGGTTTGTTAACTTTCTTTGTGTTTACCTTGAAATTTACCCTTATCTTCCTAGATTTGAACCAGTCTGTTATTACTTTGTACAGCTTGACTTCCTCTCCATTAGAAGGTTCTATATCTACACCATTTATTCCCTTTTTTATTGTTCTGATGCTGTTGTCATTTACAGATTAACCTCTCTTGTTCCCTTTTGCAATTCTTTCGGTTTTTCATAGTCCTTAAGAGTTCATTTCCTAGGTTGGTATCTGGCTAGTACAGTCCTGTGTCTTATATTCAGCCTGTGGTCTGATATTGTTTGTTCAGATTGAAGGACTTCCTTTAATAAGTCTCGTATGTTTATCTGGAAATAACCTAATTTCACCATCATATTTGAATGAAAGTTTTGCAGGATATATTACTCTTGGCTGGCAATTTTTCTCTTTCAAGGTTTTATATATGTCATTCCATTACCTTCTTGCCTGCATGGTTTCTGCTGAATAATCTGAGCTTAATCTTATTGTTTCTCCTCTGTATGTGACTTTCTGTTTTTCTTGAGCTGCTCTCAGGATTCTTTGTTTGTCTTTGGTTTTGGCAAGTGTGATTATGACATGCCTTGGTGATTTTCTTTTGGGATCTATCCTATATGGGTTTCATTGAGCTTCTTGGGTGGTCAGCTTTTCATCTTTCATGATATTGAGGAAGTTTTCTTTCAGCAATTCTTCAGTGATTCTCTCTGTGTCTTCTGCTTTCTCCCCCTGTTCTGGAACTCTGATCACTCGCAAATGTTTGCTTTTGATTGTATTCCACATAATTCTCAGGGTGTCTTCATTTTTATTCATTCTTTTTTCTGATTTTTCCCCAAACAGAGTTGTATCCAAGTGTTTGTCTTCAATTCCACTGATCCTGTCTTCCACCATTTCAAATCTGCTCCTCAGCCCTTCCATGACCCTGTCCATTTCTAAAATCTTGTTGTTTATCTTTTGGATTTCTAATTGTTGTTTTTATATAATTTCTAATTGTGAATTTATTTTTGGCATTTTGTTCCTGCATTATTTTCCTGAATTCTTCTGTTTTTTCCTCTGTGTTTTCCATGAATTTGTCTCCCTTTTCCATGAATTTTTCTATTTTCTCCTCATTTTTGTCTGCTTTTTGCTTCAACTCTTGGATAATTATGAATATTAGAGATTTGAATTCCCTATCAGGTAGTTCTAGTGCCTCTTCTTCTAGTGGAAAGTCATCTGGTGTTTTATTTTGGATACCTACTGGAACCATCCTGTCCTGTTTTTGTAAATGTTTTGATATTGTCTGCTGTCTTTGGGGCATTCAGTAGTTATTTTTCTCAGTTATTGATTGTAGATTTGTTTGTTTCATCCTTTTTTTTTTTTTTTTTTTTGGCTCGTCTGAGCATGCGGGCTGTGTGTTCTTTGTTGTTTGCTCGTCTGAGGGCACGATACTTTTCACCTCCTTCTCCAACTGGCAGTCAGTTGCTCAGATATGGTATAGCAGGGCAGGTCTAGCTGAAGAAGAGTTGCTGGGATGGGTTGTTTGTGGCACTTACTACAGCCACCAGGGCAGGTCGGTAATCAGTACAGGGCAGTTTCCATTAGGCCGTGCCTATGCTGCTTGGTGGTGTGATGTTAAGTGCAAAGTGCAGATAGGCAGGATGGAGGGGGGAGATTGTGATGTGTGGAGCTAAGATGCGATGGGAGAGAGGAGAGAGGAACAGGAGCCAAAAACATACAAACAAAAAAGAGTGCTAGGGGAGCTTGTTGTTGGAGTGGAGAGATGAAAGACTATGAAATGAAGAAAAACAAAAAGGGGAAGAAGAAAAGAAAAGAATGAATAAATAAAAATTAGAAAGAAAAAAGAACAGTAAAGTTCCCAGGGATCCCACCAGTGTGGCTACAAGGTCTGGGGAAGTTGTTCCCAGATGTTGAAGTATAGCCTGGCTAGAGATATTTAGTGCCAGGTATCCAGGGGACAGGAAGAGAAGGAAGGTGTAGAGAGACAAGAAACTGAGTAATGAAGAAAGACAAAAAGGGAAAAGAAAACAAAACAAATTCAAAAAAAAAAAAAAAAAGAACAAGAAAGCCCCCCAAAAAACAGAAAAAAATATCCCACGAAAAAAGGAATGCTCTCAGGGATCCCTGTGCGTGTCTGTGGAAGCTGAGGGGGTAGATCCCAAGCCGTGCAGCTCCACCGGGCCAGAACGGGCTGCCAACTTGAGAAAAGAAAAAGAAAACAGTTGAAAACAAACAAACAAACAAAAAAGCCCCAGGATCCCACCAGCGTGGCAGCACAGACCGGGAAGCAGTTCCACACTCTAACTGAGCTCCACAGCCCCTCAGGAAGAAGCAAAGATGGCACACAGAGCTAGGTATTTGAGCAAAAGGAGGGGGAGGTGGTGAGAGGTACGGAAGAAATCAAAAGAAGCAGAAAAAAAGCAACACCAGCAGCCAACAAATGGCATCAGGGAGTTGGTCAGTGCGGGCGCATGGAATCCCAGCAGCCAGTGCTTCCCGGCCAAGAGACTGTGGCTACGGGAAGCAGAGGAGGCTGAGTGAGGGTGAAGAAGGGTGGGGGTGGGAAAGCATATATCACTGTTTACCAGTTGTTCTGTCTCCTGCTGGAAGCTCCGGGAAGCTGCTTTCTCGTACCCCCTATTTACTGGTCTCTGATCGGAGTCCAAGATGGCAGATCCGTGCTGCATTAACTGATAGGGGAACTCTGCAAGTATGTCTCCTCACTCTCTGTTCTCTGTGATTTCTTATTCCATTTGGTGCTTGGCTGAGTTCTTTATCTCTTCATTTGATGTTTGGGATTTCAGGATTGCTGTTTTCTCTGTTTGGCTTAGTTTTTTAGATCTTTGCTGTGGAGGGATGGCGTGGTGCTTCTGCCTAGAGCGCCATGCTGCCAGAAGTCCTAACATGTATAGTTTTAACCAGCCAGGAGGACTCCCTCAAATCCATGATAGCTGTATTAACGTGGCCAAGGCACACACCTGAATCACTCATGATGAAAAGATCCTCAGCTAATGACGGAGCTTAACCCCACCTCCCAACACCCACATCTTAACACAACTTTTTGATTTTTGTTATGTCTTCAAAAAATTATTTTATGATAGTACAGTAGAACCAGAGAAAGCCAGAACCTGTGTAAGGTAGAAAACTGTCAGAGAAGGATAACTCAAATATTTTCCACTAAAAGGAGTGATAGGAAAGTGGAAAGACTCACTCTGTCAAAGAGAAAATTTGCTAGACTCAGAAAACTAAAGCAGTCCCATCGAGTTCTGTCTCTCACAGTTTTCACTGTATTTATAAAGGGGACGGTGGTGGTTCAATGGTAAAATTCTCACCTTCCATGTGGGAGATGCAGGTTTGATTCCTGGCCAATGCACCTCATGCGCAACCACTACCCTTCTGTTAATAGTGGAGGTTTGCATGCTGCTATGATGCTGAACAGTGGAGCTTGCACATTAAGATGGACTATGAAGAAAGGCCTGGTGATCTACTTCTGAAAATTAGCCAAAGAAAACCTAATAGATCACAAAAGAATATTGTCTGATCTAGAGCTAGAAGATGAACCCCTGAAGTTAGAAGGCACTCAACATACACAGTGGCTGCAACAATGGACTCCAGCATACAAACAATTGT
Source organism: Dugong dugon (assembly GCA_030035585.1). Taxonomy (NCBI): domain Eukaryota; kingdom Metazoa; phylum Chordata; class Mammalia; order Sirenia; family Dugongidae; genus Dugong; species Dugong dugon. Next base: position 54,344,943 of record CM057465.1, read on the forward strand.
GAAGATGGCACAGGACTGGGCAACATTTTGTTCTGTTGTACATGAAGTTACCATGAGTTGGAGCTGACTCAAAGGCAGCTAACAACAACAATATATATATACGCAGATACGTGTGTGTGTATATACACATATGTACACATGTATACACATAAGTATGGGTGACATAGTTGATTTACATCCACACAGGTGTCTTTTCTGGTTGCAGACAGGTAGTCAACAGTTTGCAGACCAGCAGGCGTGTGCAGACCACTTGTTGAGCAGCACCAGTTTCATAATCTCAAATCTTCAGGCCCCTGTCTACCTCTTAAACTTCATTTTGAGCTCTCCCCCATTTGTTTGCTCTGCTTTGCTTCCACAATGAACTCCTTTGGGATTCTAGACACACCATACTGTCTTAGAGACATCACCACTATAGCCACTACCTGTCTTAGAAACTTCACTCATGTTCTTCTCTCAGTTCTGTCCCTAACTTTTTGCTTAATGATACTTCCTCAGATGCTCCTTTCCCGACCACTTACATTGAGCTCCCTCTTTGTTCTCCATCACATATCCCAATAGGACACCATTTTTTTCAATCTTCAAGTATATATTTATGTATATGTTTACCTGCTTATTGACTGTCTTCCTTCTTAGACTGGGGGCTCCATGAAAGCAGACCTCACACTGGTTTCACTGGTCGTACTGGTCAGAGCATCACTGCTTTTGGCACAGTCTACCCTGCAGTATGTTAACATGGATGGAAGACTGGAGAAACCATGGCCTATCATGCTGACACTCCAAGATATTAATCAACTTCCTCAAGGATTCCCAAGATTGCTTGCAAATTCTGACTGGCAACTGGATTCTTAGACCTGGTTGCCGAATTTACAAAACCACATTGCCTTTAATTTAATAGTTGTGACACGTTTCAGCCAGTCAAAATTTAGGCAACTTATAAAGGAAAAACAGAATTACTGCGTGAGTAAACAATTGATTACTCTTACATAGAATTTTCTCACTCTGAATCATCGCAACGTTTTCATGTACTTTTGCATCATTTTCATTCTCTTTGGACGCCACCATTTAATAGGTAAAATTTATAAACAGCTTATTATGTGCTGAACACTGGGGCTCCAGCAGAGAACAAGACCACCAAATCCCACCTTCGCAGACCTTATGGTTCAGGGAGAAAGGCATGCATTAACCACATAATAAACAGAAAGAGAGGTGAGTGAGGAGATAACAGGAATGCAGGAGCACATGGCAGGGCCATCTAGCTTTTTAAGGGTGAAGAAGATTGGTCCCTGAGGATGAAAAAGAGTTAAGCAAATAAAGGGGCAGAAGAGTGATTCAGGATGTTTGTGAAAAGGCCAAAGAATAAGAGTGGGCTTGGTAAATTCGAGGATCTAAAACAAGCCAGTAGGGCAAAAATGCAATGTAAAGGAAAGAAAAAGACAAGGAGTGAGGCTAAGGAGATAACCAAGGGCCAGATCTTATGTGCCATAACAATAAATTTGGACTTTATCCTTTTAAACAGAGACATAATATGCCCCACCTCCTATCTCCTTATCCTTCCCTATAAATTATTTACAACACTATTTGGCATGTTCTTGTTGTTAGTTGCCTTTGAGTTGACTCTGACTCATGGTGACCTTAAGTACAACAGAACTAAATGTTGACTGGTCCTGCATCATCCTCACAATCACCAGCATATTTGAGTCCATCATTGCAGCTATTGTGCCAATCCATCTCACCAAGGTTCTCCCACACCCTCCTTGGCCCTCTGCTTCACCAAACATGAAGTCCTCCTCTAGCAATTGATGCCTTCTAATGACGTGTCCAAAACAAGTGAATTGGACAATGCTCTGTTGCAATCCATAATGTTTTTGTTGGCTAATTTTTGAAAGTAGATAACCAGGCCCTTCTTCCTAGTCTATCTTAGTTTGGAAGTGCCACTGAAACCTGTCCCTCATGAGTGACCCTGCTGGTATTTGAAATACCAGTGGCATAACTTCCAGCAGCATAGCAACACTCAAGTCACCACAGTTGACAAACTGACAGACAGGTGGTAGGCTTAGAATTTAAAAAAAAAAACCCTTGCTGTCAAGTCGATTCCAACCCATAGCGACCCTAAAGGACAGAGTAGAACTACCCCAGAGGGTTTCCAAGGAGCGCCTGGTGGGTACTAACTGCCAACCTTTTGGTTGCTAAATATATGTTAGGTATTATTAGATGTCCATTAAAAAAATACTAAGCAATGAAAAACAAAACTGAGACAATATTAACTTCAGGGGTAGAAGAATTATAGAGGAAAGAAAATTTCATCAGTATATGCATTAGTCATCTAGCGCTGCTCTAACAGAAATACCACAGGTGGATGGCTTTAACGAAGAGAAGTTTATTCTCTCACAGTCCAGTAGGCTACAAGTCCAAATTCAGGGTGTCAGCTCCAGGGGAACATTTTCTCTGTTGGCTCTGGAGGAAGGTCCGTGTCAACAATCTTCTCTTGGTCTGGGAGCATTCTCTGCACAGGAACCTCAGGTCCAAAGGATGCACTCTGCTCCTGGCACTGCTTTCTTGGTGGTATGAGGTTCCCATGTGTCTCCGGTCACTTCTCTCTTCTATATCTCAAAAGAGATTGGCTTAAGACACTATCCAATCTTGTGGATGTCATCAGTATAACCTCATCACAGTGATAGAGTTTACAACACATAAGGAAATCACATCAGATTACACAGTCATACAATACTGGGAGTCATGCCCTAGCCAAGCTGACAGATATTTTTGGGGGACACAATTCAATCCATGACAGAATACTCTGTGACTAAGCTATGAAGATTATTTACATGTGTGTGTATAATGTAAATAATAAAAATGATCTAACTAAACATGGAATATAACTATATTTGAAAGATCTGTAGGCAGATAATAGATAACATCTAAACTTGAAAAATTAAGAAAAGTCTATAGAAACATATTACTTAGAAATAAGAACTAATTTCCAGAATAAAGAGTTTGAAAGAGTTTAGTTACATCCAAGGCAAGGGACTAGAAAAGGGAGAGAGGATGGGGTGCAGTGGGGCTGAGAACTGTTTTTATTTTATTAAAATCCTTATATATGTGTTATCTTGTTCTTATTATTAAATGTCATGTGGATGTGTTTTTGACAGAAATATAAATTAAATACCCACCCACATACACTTTTTTTTTAATGCCATAAAGTCAATTCCAACTTATGGCAACCCCATATGTGTCAGAGTAGAACTGTGCTCCATAGGATTTTTAATGACTAATTTTTTTGGAAGCAGATCACCAGGCCTTTCTTCCAAGACTCCTCTGGATGGACTTGAACCTCCAATCTTTGGATTAGCAGTCGAATATATTAACCTCTTACACTACCCAGGGATTCCTACACAAACGCCTAGCAAATACTAATCTAAACAGAAAGGATTGGAGGCAGGCATTCATAACTCCTCTACTGGCCTTCTTGCAGATGGTTCTATCGATAAGTCTCAATCCCCTATCCAGACCTGCCTCAGTTTCTAAACCAATCACGTCATTCACGGGAAAACAGCAGCCTCTGCCCTTCTGTTTGTTGGATAAGTCATGAATCCAGCTGCCAAGCAACATTTAGATTTGCAGCACTGTGAACAGCCTGTCGTTATCAGCTTAGATCCCAAGTTGTCTCCATCTAATGAGATCTTTAGCAAGTGCCAGAGCCCCAGTGAATCAGATCCACTGGGAGTTCCAGAACTTTCAAGTTCTTCCAAGAAAGCCAGGGCAAGGAGGGAAATGTGAACTCCAAGTACAGTGAAGCAAGATCCAGCAATGGGGCACATACTATCTTTGATTTGGCTGAAACATTTAATTATGGGACACTGAAGTGTTAGAACAAGGTCTCTAGGTATTTAACAGCACATTAGTTCACACTCCACTCATTGGACATGAATGACACTTGACAGGGAGAGAAGTCAAAATTTACCTTTGGTTACTGATGAAGGAGAAAATGATGAGAGAGAGACCATAATTGAAACAATCTGCTAAAGAGAAGCTGTTTTCAAGTATTTTCAAGTACATTAGAAGGACCCCTTTTACTGACAATGTTAATTAAAAATCGTTCTTTATTAAAGCAATCTCCCCAGTTTTCTCTACCCAGACAAAATTTTCTTAGGCTACTTTCAGTGACTGGATATAGTTGAAAGCAATAAAATGGTATTAAAATGTTTCTGAATAGAATTTTTTTCTTCTTCAGAATAGTTTTATATGTAATGAATTTCTTAAATCAAGTATTATATATATCCTAACACAATTTTCTTCCACTTAAAGCCAATGAGGATATTTATCTCTTCTGAATCTAGTTTGTGGTTTTGTTTTGATTTGGTTTGGTTTGGTTTTTTTGTTTGTTTTGTTGGTTTTTTTTTAACTGAACACTGGATATTTTCCCAAAACAAATGCCAACTATTTTTATTGTATCTTAAAATAATAACTCCCATCGTAAATACACAAATGTTCATCTTAAATGTTATTGAGTGCAAACATATTGAGCATAATATCTAAAAATAGCTCAAAACTTCTAGTTACATTTTGTCAACAATCTTGCTCTAGCCAAGTTCCCCATTAATTGCACAATCTATATTTTGGGAAAGACAGAACTTAATTATTTCCAAACAAGATTTCAAGCCTGCATAAATTTCCTTCCTCTGGTATGTTTCAGTTAAATGAATTAATCTTTTTAAAGGGAGAATGTAGGAAGGAGGACTTCTCCAAAAATCTCACTTGGTATATGTATTTCATCAAGGATTTTCACAATAAGTTATAATGGATAATTTTTGTTACAGTCTTCACTGGAGAGATTTCAGCTTCTTTAGAGTATTACTTTCATCTTTTGCCTTAACGCACTTAATACAGACAACTAGCAAACAGCAAATGCCAACTCGAAGAAAAGATACTTAATCCTATAAGGGCATGAAAGCAAAGGCCAAAAAAATTCTGACACCCTTCAAGCCATACTATATAAACATTTTTATCAGCTCATTCATTTGCCTCTTGTAAAATAGAAACCACAGGCAACTCATTTAGGACTCCAAGTAAATTTTTTCTAAGTTGGTGAATGTTATTTTATGGACTATTCTGGTATTCTTTCCAAATTCATCAAATTTTATTATTCAGGCATAGTATGTGAATACACAGGGAACGTGAATAAGTATGAGATACAGGTCTTACCTAATTAAATCCTATTGGGGAAAATAATCTTCCTGTGAGTACATTTTGTCTCAACTGGGCTAGACTTCGCCATCAATAAATCATCTACAATCCAAAGGAATTTCAACATCAGTCATGTGAAGAATTAAAGGCATGGCAAAACGAGATGGTGGACAGAGAAGACTAGCAATGTCAGTAGATCCTAGCATTTTACCAATGAAAAGGTCCTTACAATAGAATTATTAAAAGGTATATCCTTCACAGTGATTCCTATAATAAAGTGTGCTACACTTTATATAAATTCTTATTTAATCCTCATAAACTTCAGGGTAGATTCTCTAGTTATTCCCCTTTTACAGTAAAGGGACTTGATATATGAAAGAGTTAATTAATTTGCCGAGGATCATGTAGCTCATTGGTAGTAAAACCAGGAGTTAAATTGAGGCACCCTGACTCCGGTATGCGTGCTTTTAACAATGTGTATAGAGTTTTTATTCCACTTTGGCTTAACTATGATTAGTTATGTATCATAGAAACATATTTACATGGAAAAAAAGCTTCATATATACATATGTATGTACCAATGTCACCTTAAACCCCCCCCAAAAAAACATTGCCATCAAGTCGATTCTGACTCACAGCAACCCTACAGGACAGAGTAGAACCGCCCTAGAGGGTTTGCAAGGAGCGGCTGGTAGATTTCAAATGCCGACCTTTTGGTTAGCAACCTGAGCTCTTAACCACTGCGCCACCAGGGCTCCAATGTCACCTTAGATATAGATATATAGATACAGATATAGATAAGGTAGATACTTTCTCTGGATGGTAAGATTTTGCATGTTTTATTTCTTTTTGCTTATATGTGTTTACAATTTATAGTTATAATTACTGTATTATTCATGTAATAAAATAAATAAATGTTATTTTACAAATAAAATTAAATAATAAAGATTAATGCTGGTTGATTTATTTAATGGATAAATGAAGGCAAGGGGTTCTATTCTGCTATTGATAAAAATAGATAACTTTTGGCATTTATTTGAGAAAGAATATTGAGGTAAGTCCTCTACTTGCACTATCTCATTTAATCCGCACAAATTTTTTTTAATAATGTAGACGCTATTATTTATTACCCTCCCTTTACAAGTGATGAAAATAAGGTGTAGAGAGAATGCATAGTTTTCCCAAAGACACATAACTACAGGTCAAAAAACTATATTCTGAAGCCTATCTTCGGAGTTTCAACTCCTGACCACCATAATGGCAGTCTCTTCTGAGACATGGGAGTTTTGGCTGGGAATGACTGGCACTTCTAAGCCTGGGAGTTCTCCAGATTTGGAGACTGAGAGACCTTTCCTCCATAATTGTCATCAGTCTCAATTCAAGACTAGACAGCTAGAGTTCTTCTCCCAACTCATGTCCCACGTGAAAAAAAAAAAAAAAGCCATTTTAGAGGTCTATATATGTAGAAAGTGTTCTTAGTAACCTTTTTTTTTTTTTTTTTAATTTCATACCCATAAAAGACTTTGGTAGTCAAAGTACTTGTCAGTATGCTGTGATAAGTGTTGTTTAACTTTGGAGCCCAAAACTTATACATATATTTCCGATTTAGTCTGTTCCAAGTCTCAAATTACTAATTTTTATATTTCATGCTGAAACATAATTTAATGCATGTTTAGGCTAAGTTTTATATTTGAGGCAGCCATGTTAATTACCTAAGCATCCGATAAGAGGATGTAAGATTCTAATCAAACAAAAGGAAGGCTGTAAGTTGAGCAAATATTTTATTATTATCCCCGAAGAAATGGTTATGGTAGTTTGGATGTGTGATTCCATGTGGATTTTTAAATAAATTATTATAAGACATTAATTAAGCTTGATATCTAAAAAATTACTCATGAGTCTTGTTCATCCACTTTTGACAATATATGTATAAATGTTTTGACATTTTTTGATCAGCATGATGCTAACAGATTCTTCCAGGATGTTATTGGAAGTTACACAATAAATTGGAGGAGCAATGGTACATGTGGTTATGAAATGAGAATCAGTATGTTTTGTTTGCTTGTTTTACTTACAGTGATGTTTATATACACAGCTCCTGAAGCTAATTGTTATGGAAGATGGCAAAAATCTCTGCAGCGTTCACCATCTAGTTCTTAAAACAGGATGGATGTAGCTTGAGACAATTCTTTCCAAACGAGTGTTTTGTGACTAATCAAATACGTCTCCTCCTAAGCGCAACTGAAATATTTCAAAGCTTGCTCATTAAAGAGAGAATCCCACTTTATCTTTCACAGCCTTAATTTTATTAAGCTCTTCGTTTGATGTTTTTATCCCTCTGTGGGTTACTTAGTCTGGTTTCTTTCCAAGTACACAGGGAGAATTGTTAGTTTCATCCATGTTTCCTTTACATTGGACAGAACTATGATACATTTTAAGCTCCAACCATACGTGCACATTAAAAATAATTATATACTGCCTATCACCCTGCATAATAGTATTGACTGGTGGCCCCATTAAATTGTTACCAGGTCTTCCTATGCCACAGCATCTATCGAGCTCCTTGCTTCCTGCTGGAAAGGTCTGAAAAGCCAAGTGACATTTTCCTCTTCCCACCCTCCGTCATCTTCCCTCCATTTAGCTGAGCCCTTAATTCCTTTCGTTTCTTTGGGAAAAAAAAGCAAAAAGACTGTCACAGGCAAAAAAAAATTTTCTTTGTTGCCTTTTAATCTTCAGTCAGATAAATCAATAAAATACGAAGATAAAAGTGCTCCATCTTCTGGCCAAATAGGAACATTAAGCAGCAGACAGTTCTATTGTAAAAGGAAGTGTTTCATCTCAGGGACAGCAACCTGAAGATAACTATTGATGAGCCCTCCAATACCATGAAGAGTAAAGAGTTCTTTCCCTAGTCTCCTAGGCTTACAAGCTTGAAATGATTTTATTCCCATCCACCTTTCTTGTGTCTTTCATTCACAACCTCCGATTTCATGTTTGGTAAGCATGCGGGCTTTGGCACGGCATCAGACAAAGATGAGTCCCCTCTCTGCCCCTTTATGTCCCAGCACAAGTTCCTGAACATTCCAACTCCTCAGCCCCTTCTCCTGTAAAACAAATATACTAATGATGGTCTCCATCTTCTATGTTATTGTGTGGACTAAATAAAACAAAATTTGTAAAATACTTAACCCTGTATCAGACACGTTGAAAGCACCCAGTGAATGTTAGTTGCTTTGATTATAATTATTGCTTGACTTTTTTTTTAACCATTTTCAATTGAATACAACACAAATCTTTAATCCTTAGTATGGACAAGATGCTAAGTGCTGTTGTAAGATTAAAATATATAAATAGTTGCTGCTCTCAACACATTTATAGTCTGCTAGAGGTGACAAAGAGGTACTTAAATAATTTGAATACAAGGCAAGATGTGGGAGATAACAAAGACTGCCATAAAGTGTTCCAAGATAGTGCTTCTCAAACTGTAATGTGCATATGAATCACTGGGGATCCTGTTAAAATGCAGATGGAGGCAGTAGGTCTGGGGTGGGACCTGCAATCTGCATTTCTAATAAGTGACCAGGTGATGCTAATGCTGCTGGTCTGAGGGCTACCCGTTGTGTAACAAAGTTCTAGAATATTAACTGTATGATATAAATAGAGCTGGTGTATATCAGCATGTCTGTACTGTGTTTTTAAGGCTTGTATCCATTCTTATTGGCTATTATTCATGACAAATCTATTGTCAAACCTGTTGTTGAGTATCACTCTGGATATAAATATTTGTTAAAGTAGTCTATGAACCTGGGAGAGTAGCATAGATGTTACATTTGGCCTTAAATAAGTGTGTCATAGAGTGAGTGAAATTTAAGCACAGCCTTGAAAGATTAAACGCGTTGCTGTCCAGTCGACTCCAACTCATAACAACCCTATAGGACAGAGTAGAACTGCCCCATAGGGTTTCCAAGGGGCCACTGCTGGATTCAAACTGTCGACCTTTTGGTTAGCAGCCTGGGCTCTTAAACACTGCGCCACCAGGGCTCCCTTGAAAGATTAGTAGAATTTTATTTATTTCTACTTTCTTGTCTAATATACCCCTTTCACCATTCACAAACACCACTGTTACTATGTATTTGGAATATAAGGTGCCTTCCTATAACTCCATTAAACAGCATTCCTTTAACCTTTGAGAACAGACAACTTCAGAAGAATTATGTCTCAGGGCTTCATCATTTTTCTTCTGTTTTTGAGATGAAATTAAACAATAAAAAGGTAGTGTGGCTGCTTCTATAGGTCCTGAGTACGCTCATCTACTAACTTAAAGGTTGGTGGTTCAAATGCACACAGAAGCACTGAAGAAGAAAGGCCTGTTGATCTGCTTGTGTAAGGATTAAAATCAAGAAAATCTTATGGAGCAGTTCGACTCTGTAACATATGGGGTTGCCATGAGTTAGAATCGAATTGATGGCCACGGGTTTATTTTTTATACTTTTTGGTGGTCCAATACCAACTGTTAAACTGGGTATCAACTTTTAATCAAGGGCTTTCACAATTTCACACAAGAATCTAGACACCCAGCTTGAAAATTCACACGATCCAGCTGCCCTTGGCCCACGTTCCCACATGGAAGCAATCAGCTGGAGCCAATAGCAAGACTGCCATAGGGTGGGGCTTGTGCCCTCAAAGTCACCACACTCCAGGTAAATCCCCATTATCTCCTACACTTGACCCACTTCACTCCCTTCTATAACTCGGCCCATGTAGGCATTTAAGTTTGAGATACCATATACCTAATTTTGATTTGGAAAAAAAATATTGTTTATCACTAATGTTATGTAACTATAAACATTATGCTTTTCAGAATACAAGGAAGCTAATTTTTTTCTACAAAAATCAATGTTTCTATAAACTCAGACCAAATTTAAAGTTAGTGTACTTCAGCATAAAGAAACTGTACACATAGACCTCACCAGATGGAATACACAAGAATCAAATCAACTACATCTATGGAAAGAGATGATGGAAAAGCTCAATATCATCAGTCGGAACAAGGCCAGGGACCAACTGCAGAGCAGACCATCAATTACTCATACGCAAGTTCAAGCTGAAACTGAAGAAAATCAGAGCAAGTCCACAAGAACCAAAGTATGAGCTTGAGTATATCCCACCTGAATTTAGAAACCATCTCAAGAATAGACTTGACACATTGAACACTAATGCCAAAGACCAGACAAGTTGTGGGATGACATCAAGAACATCATACATGAAAAAAGCAAGAGGTCATTAAAAAGACAGGAAAGAAAGAAAAGACCAAAATGGATGCCAGAAGACACTCTGAAGCTTGCTCTCGAATGTCAAGTAGCTAAATCAAAACGAAGAAATGATGAAGTTAAAGAACTGAACAGAAAATTTCAAAGGGTAGCTCGAACGACAAAGTATTACAATGACATGTGCAAAGACCTGGAAATAGAAAACCAAAAGGGAAGAACACATTCGGCATTTCTCAAGCTGAAAGAACTGAAGAAAAAATTCAAGCCTTGAGTTGCAATAGTGAAGGATTCTACAGGGAAAATATTGAACAACACAGGAAGCAACAAAAGAAGAAGGAAGGAATACACAGAGTCACCATACAAAAAAGAATTGGTTGACGTTCAGTCATTTCAGGAGGTAGCATATGATCAGGAACCGATGGTACTGAAGGAAAAGATCCAAGCTGCACCAAAGGCATTGGCGAAAAACAAGACTATGGGAATTGACGGAATAAAAATTGAGATGTTTCAACAAACGCTTGCAGTGCTAGAAGCGCTCACTTGTCTATGCCAACGAATTTGGAAGGCAGCTACCTGGCCAACTGACTGGAAGAGATCCATATCTATGCCTATTCCCAAGAAAAGTGATCCAACCAAATGTGGAAATTTTTGAACAATATCATGAATATCACATGCAAGTAAAATTTTGCTGTAGATCGTTCAAAAGCAGCTGCAGTAGTGTATCAACAGGGAACTGCCAGAAATTCAAGCTGGATTCAGAAGAGGACGTGGAACCAGGGATATCACAGCTGATGTCAAATGGATCCTGGCTGAAAGCAGAGAATACCAGAAAGATGTTTACTTGTGTTGTATTGACTGTGTGGATCATAACAAACTGTGGATAACATTGTGAAGAATGGGAATTCCAGAACACTTAATTGTGCTCATGAGGAACCTGTACGTACATCAAGAGGTAGTTGTTCAAACAGAACAAGGGGATACTGAGTGATTTAAATTCAGGAAAGATGTGTGTCAGGGTTTTACCCTTTTACCATACCTGTTCAATCTGTATGCTGAGCAAATAATACAAGAAGCTGGACTATATGGAGAAGAATGGGGCATAAGGACTGAAGGAAGACTCATTAACAGCCTGCAATGTACAGATGACACAACCTTCCTTGCTGAAAGTGAAGAGGGCGCTTACTGATGAAGATGAAAGACTACAGCCTTCAGTATGGATTACCCCTCAACATTAAGAAAACAAAAAGCTTCACAACTGGACCAATAAGCAATATCATGATAAACAGAGAAAAGATTGAAGTTGTCAAGGATTTTATTTTACTTGGATCCACAATAAATGCCTATGGAAGCAGCAGTCAAGAAATCAAACGACGTATTGTATTGGGCAAATCTGCTGCAAACGACCTCTGTAAAGTGTTGAAAAGCAAAGATGTCACCTTGAAGACTAAGGTGCACCTGCCTCAAGCCACGGTTTTTTCATCACCTCATATGCATGGGAAAGCTGGACGATGAATAAGGAAGACCAAAAAAGAATTGATGTCTTTGAATTTTGGTGTTGACGAAGAATATTGAATATACCATGGACTGCCAAAAGAACGAACAAATCTGCTTGGAAGAAGTACAACCAGAATGCTCCTTAGAGGCACGGATGGCAAGACTACATCTCACGTACTTTGGACATGCTATCAGGAGTGATCAATCCCTGGAGAAGGACATCAGGCTTGGCAAAGTAGAGGGGCAGCAAAAAAGAGGAAGACCCTCAACAAGATGGATTGACACAGTGGCTGCAGCAATGGGCTCAAGCAAGGCAACGATTGCGGGGATGGCGCAGGACCGGGCAGTTTTGTTCAGTCATACATAGGATCACTGTGAGTCAGAACCAACTTGACGGCACCTAATAATGACATATTTCAGCTTTCTTTATGTGCAGTCTTTGTTTTTATTCATCCTATCAGTATTCATTTCTGATAGTTGATCTCTTCTTTTCACTCCTGTGGAAGTGAAAGGAAATCTAACTAAGGAGGAGAAAAATGGTAAAGCAAGGAATCAATTATTCCATTTCATGAGTAAGATATTTCTAAAATCTGCTAAAAACTGTATGAATCAGTAGCGACTTTACATAAAGTAAAGGAACTAGGGAAAAGATTATGTGACTTTTCCCTGACTAGGTTCTCTGTACCTGGTATTTTATTAGCAACTCAGTAAAACCTAGATAGATCACGTAGGTTTCCAGTGCCTCATTTACTCCTCATGAGATTTCACACAGACCTACACACAAACGCACACAAATAGTAGACATATATTTCAAAATTATTTATTCATTTTACATATTCATTTTAGTTGATTCTCTGTCCGTTCATATTTAAGAGTAGAGTTAAAACTACAAAACTGGATTAATACCAGGGTGAAAAAGAGGCATTCATTTCCTTCTATTAGAAACAAATAATTATCTACTTTTTTTAGAAGTTTCATAAATAGACAGCCATTCTCCACCACAACTATTTGACAACTTGAAAAACTGAATATACCCTCCGAAAATTCAACTAAATAAATAGCTAGTATTCTGGAAGAATCTGTCTTCATTTGAAGTTAGTCTTGGGTTCCTAATGTGGCTACAACAGAAATACCACAAATGAGGAGTTTAAAGAACATAAATTTATTTTTCTTACAGTTCTGAAGGCTAAACGTCCAAACCAAGGTCTCAGCTGTGTTGATTCTTTCCTTGTCAGTAGCCCCAGGTGTCCCTTGGTTCCTTGAAGATCTTCACATGGTATCTCTCTCCCTTCCCTCACCACCACTCCCTCACCCTGTGTGTAACCTGTTCTTTTTATAGCTTAGAATCAATTAGATTTAGAACTTGGCTGCTAACCAAAAGGTCAGCCGTTCGAATCCACCAGCTGCTCCTTGGAAACCCTGTGGGGCAGTTCTACTCTGTCCTATACACTCACTATGAGTCAGAATCGACTCGAAGGCAACCGTCTCTAGTTGGGTATGATCTAATTAACATAACAAAGAAAACCCTATTACCAAACAGGACTACATCCACAGATACAGGGGGTAGGATTCCAACATCTATTTTAGGGGGATACAATTCAATCCATAACAGGAAATAACGTAATACCTGGGCCAATATCCCACCCGCATTTCAAATCTATAGATTCATAAAGCTGCTCCACGCATGGTGACAGCACAGATTGGAGTCCATAGTCCCTTGAATGTGTCTAACTCTGCCCCCACTTGCTGGGAATAACTACACCGGGCCTCCCTTGCCTTATCTGAAGGACAGGGGTAATGAAAACTACCTTTATTATAAGGTTGTTATAAAGATCAAAGCTAGGTATTATTGATAAAAGCACCTGTACACTGAAAAAGTGAAATACAAGGGCAAGAAGGTCATTTGATTGTTTTTCGATAGTCTAGATGTATTTCTGAAAGGATGAGCACAAGAAGGAAATCGATGTTGCTGTCCTCTAAGCCAGAGAGTACGAGATAATTGCTTCAACTATCTTCTCATCGTCACTATAATTCTGTGCCTGCATTGTTGCGTAGTTAAGAGCGTGGACTCTGAAACCAGAACGTTTAGATTTGAATCCTGGCAACGCCACTTACTAGCCGAGGTTGGCTTAGTTACTCATCTCTTCGTTTCTTTGCTGCCTCACTTGTAAAATGGGCACAATAAAAACCCTAGCTTATAGGGTTGGGTTAATTTAGGTAAACCACTTAGAATAATACCTAGAACATCGTAAGTTCTACATATATACTGCTAGTTTAAAAAAAATAATTTGTGGTATTGCACTCAACTATAAATTTCTCAGTAATTAGTTACACAGAATATTTTCGTTGTTGGCCTGTTGCCCACTCCCCTTCGATTCACCCCAACACTTCTGGAAATAACTGAAGTACAGAACAGATTTGGTCTTGCTTGTACTCTTACCAAAATGTTATCCAAAAGATGCTTAATTAATAGGAAAGAGCATTTAACATTAAATGGGGTCCCATATAGAAGCTGAAATTCTGTATGCTTTTCAAATTCCCAGTCTTTAAGACTCCTTAGACTCATTCACTGAACTGAGAAGCGGAGACTTTTACTGGTTTAGCATCACTGATGACTCCCGTTGTGATCCCTCTGATGGGGCTCCTTGGCTGTCCTCTTCCTCCATCTGTATCCTTCCCAGCACACTCTCAGCTGTGTGCCTGCTCCTTGGATTCCTCTGGCCTCTGTCACTGACACACTTCAAGCCTTAGAAGACTAATTTCCTGCCTCCATGTTATTTTTTGCTCTCCAGTCAATTGACACGGCACCCTTTCTCCACTTTTTGGCGTGACCTGGATCATACGACATCAAAATGCATTAATGGTGTTATGAATCAACTGTCAGTTTCCTGTGTACTATTGGTATAATGTGCACATTGATTAGATGCCTGTTGTGTACAAGGCATGGGTGAATGCAAAGCTAAATCACTTTGTTTACAAGAAGCTTAAAATATGTAAGGCATGTATGTCATTCTCTAGTCTATGAAGTGGTATGTAAATTTTTTAAGTACGGTTACATTCTATAGGAGAACAAAAGGAAGAGTAATTGTAGCTTCCTCTCTGCTTTCCCCTCACCTCATCATTTTCTAGTCTCTGGTCCTTTATTTTGCCTCATACATACATAACTTGTATTCTGCATGCTGTATACCTCCTTTTCTGGTTATTTGTCAGTGGCTATCTCCCCCATTGTTGTCAGGTGCTGTTGAGTCGTTTTCAATTTCTAGTAACTCCATGTGACAAACTAGAAATGCCCCATAGGGTTTTCTAGGCTTTTTACCAGAGCAGATCACCAGGTCTTTCTCCCACACAGCCTCTGGGTGGGTTTGAACTGCCAACCTTTTTATTAGCAGCCAAGCATATAACCATTGTGCCAGTCGGGTTCCTATCTTCAGCTACCAGAATGTAAATTCCATGTGAGCAGGAATTTTGTCTATCTTGTTCACTGCCCCTAGAATTGTTGTGTTCCCTGCCCCTAGAATACTACCTGGCATTGAGAAGTTCCTCAATAAGTATTTGTTGAAAGAAGGTCTTCCAGAAGAAGTGGCATTTGAGTTGAACTTTAACCAAATTTTAAACAAGGGTTTCAGTAAGTGGAAAATGGGGAAAAACATTCTAGGAGAAGGAATTGGGTCTAGCAAAGACATGAAGGTTTCTAAGTATGATACAACCGAGGGAACTGAGTGGCTCTAAGATGAGGATATGGTGGAATTTAACTACCACTAAATTAATATTAGGAGCCCTGGTGGCACTGTGGTTAAAGCACCCTACTGCTAACCAAAAGGCTGGTGGTTCAAAACCACCAGCGGCTCCTCAGGAGAAAGATGTGGCAATCTGCTTTCATAAAGATTTACAGCCTTGGAAACCTTATGAGGTCACTGTGAGTCGGAATAGAGTTGACAGCAGTGGGGTTTTTTTTTTTGGAGGGTGGTGGAGTATAAATTAATATTAAGAAAGAAAATAAATTGTGCATCAACACTACTAAAAAAAACAAACCCATTGCCGTCGAGTTGATTCTGACTCACAGCGACTCTATAGGACAAAGCAGAACTACCCCATAGGGTTTCCAAGGAGCGGCTGGTGAATTCAAACTGCTGCACTTTTGGCTAGCAGCCATAGCTCTTAACCACTATGCCACCAGGGCTTCAATACTATTATACTTTAAATATTTCATGACATTTATGGGTGTATCTAAGTACTTTTAAAGTGATCCAAGTCCCAAATGGATAAACTGCAAAGTAGGAGATATATTGATTAATATCACAGAGAACAGATTGAATCAAGAAAGTAGGAAAGCCAGGGAAGAAAGAAAAAAAGAGAAAAAATGAAAAAAGCAAGCAGAAAGAGGAAAGCCAGTCATAATAGGTAGAAAGAGAAAAGCCAGTCATAGTTTTGCTAAGTACCCATTATTTTTATTTTATATATTTATTTTTAAGAAACTGATGTTTTCTACTCTTGCCCATCCTACTTTAATGGCCCTACCTGTGATTGGCTCTCATCCTGGATTTCGATACTTGGAGATGGTACTGCATTAGAGGAAGCAGATGGAAGGCTTGGGGGAGGTGTTTTAGTTTCTGTTAAACTATCTTACAAAGAGAAGGGGATTGGACAATATAGCAGGTTTTAATCATCTATAAAGATCTCTTTAAAATCATGAAAAATCCAGTATCATCTCCAACGTGAGTCATTAATAAGTTTGAATGAAGACTAAACATTTCATTTTGTCTGTTTCTGGATGTCTTCTCCAAATGTGGCAACTTAATGGTGATTTTTTAAAAAATCATGTTTATAGCTTTTTAAAATAGAGTTTTTGAAATGTACTGGCTTAGGGGGAATGTTTGACACACTGCTCTTAACTGCCTGGAATAGGCTGCAACTTTATGCCTCTATTCAGCTTCAAGTCAAGACGGTTTCTTCCTAGCACTATAGCCAGGAGCCCTGGTGGCTCAATGGTTAAGCTCTCAGCTGCTAACTGAAAGGTCAGTGGTTTGAACCCACCAGTGGCTCTGTGGGAGAAAAGGCCTGGTGACCTGCTCCCGTAAAGACTACAGTCTAGAAAATCCAATGGGGCAGTTGTCTTTTGTCCTTTAGGGTCGGGATTCACTTGAGATTCACTCAATGGCACACAACAGCAAACAATAGTATTACAGCTGATAGAATCAGCTACAGGATGAGTTTCAAATGGCATCAAAGCAATCCAGCCAAGTGTTGGACACTCTAAAACCTTGGTTTTATTTGTTTGTTTTTTCTATACTCCTCATCTAGGTGAAGTAGGCTACCGATAAAAAACTACCTAAATTTTACATTGAGCCATCTTTCAGCCATATCCCCCCAGCCCTTCTTCCAGTATGAAATTTGAAAACTTGCTGTGTCCTAAATACTTTTCAGAGCAGGTTTCCATTTTCCACACTTAGGGAGAGGGAAAGGTTTCAAGCTACATCAGAGTTGGCTCAGGTAGGGAACTGTCACTGAGGAACTTTATCCAAGCTTGCCAGGTCTTAATCATCGAATTGTAAAACAGAGTTCAAAATCCATAGCCAACTACAAAGATCCAATTTGCCTCTAAAATTCTAAGACAATAAAAGGTCTTAGGAAAGGATACATGACTCCTTAGTTGCCTTAGAAAACAGATTAATGTTACAATCCAAGGATTTTGGAAACTGAGCTTAACAACCAGCCACCATTATTGTTGTTAGGTGTCATTGAGTCCGTTCTGACTCATATCAACCTTATGTACAACAGAACAAAACACTGCCTAGTCCTGCACCATCCTAACAATCATTATTATGTATGAGCCCATTGTTGCAGCCACTTTGTCAATCCATCTCTTTGAGGGTCTTCCTTTTTTTCGCTGACCCTCTACCTTACCAGACATAATATCCTTTTCAAGGGACTGGCCCTCCTAATAATATGTCCTAAGTACATGAGACAAAGTCTCATTATCTTCACTTCCAAGGAGCACTGTGGCTGTTCTTACAAGACAGATTTGTTTGTTCTTCTGGCAGTTCATGGTATATTCAGTAGTCTTTGCCAACACAATAATTCAAAGGCATCAATTCTTCCTCGGTCTTCCTTATTCATTGTACAGCTTTCACACGCATATGAGGCGATTGAAAACACCATGGCTTGAGTCAGGCATCTTTGCTTTTCAACATTTTAAAGAGGTCTTTTACAGGATATTTGCCCAATGCAATACAAAGTTTGATTTCTTGACTGCTGTTTCCATGGGCATTGATTGTGGATCCAAGTAAAATGAAATCCTTGACAACGTCAGTCTTTTCTCTGTTTATCATGATGCTGCTTATTGGTCCAGCTGTGAGGAGTTTTATCTTGAGGTGTAATCAGTACTGAAGGCTGTAGTCTTTGATCTTCATCAATAAGTGCTTCAAGTCCTCTTCTCTTTCAGCAAGCAAGGTTGTGTCATCCGTGTATCTCAGGTTGTTAATGAGTCTTCCTTCAATCCTGATGCCGTGTTCTTCTTCATATAGTCCAGCTTCTCAAGTTATTTTCTCAGCATACAGACTGAATAAGTATGGTGGAAGGATACAATCCTTATGCACATGTTTCCTGACTTTAAACCACACAGTATCCCCTTGTTCTGTTCGAATGACTGCCTCTTGGTCTACGTACAGGTTCCTATGAGCACAATTAAGCATTCTGGAATTCCCATTCTCCACAATGTGATCCATAATTTTTTAGGATCCACACAGTCAAATGCCTTTGCATAGTCAATAAAACACAGGTAAACATCTTTCTGGTATTCTTTGGTTACAGCCAAGATCCAACTGACATCAGCAATGATGTCCTTTGTTCCACGTCTTCTTCTGAATCTGGCTTGAACTTCTGGAAATTCCCTGTTGATGTACTGCCGCAAGTACTCTTGAATTATCTTCAGCAAAATTGTACTTGCATGTGATACTAATGATATTGTTTGGTAATTTCTGCATTCTTTTGAATCACCTTTCTTAGGAATGGGCACAAATATGAATCTGTTCTAGTCAGTTGACCAGGTAGCTGTCCTCCAAGTTTCTTGACATAGACGAGTGAGTGCTTCCAGCATTGCATCCATTTATTGAAACATCTCTATTGGTATTCCGTCAATTCCTGCAGCCTTCTTTTTCACCAATGCCTTCGGTTCACCTTGGACTTCTTCCTTCAGTACCATTGTTTCTTGACCATATGCTACCTCCTGAAATGGTTGAACATCAAGCAACTCTTTTTGGTACAGTGACTTTATGTATTCCTTCCATCTTCTTTTGATGCTTCCTGCATTGTTCAATATTTTGCCCATAGAGTCCTTTACTATTGCAACTTGAGGCTTGAATGTTTTTCTTCAGTTCTTCAAGCTCGAGAAATGCTGAGCATGTTCCTCCCTTTTGGTTTTCTAACTTCAGGTCTTTTCACATTTCACTATACTTTATCTTCTTGAGCTGCTCTTTGAAAAATGTTCAGCTCTTTTACTTCATCATTTTTTCCATTCACTTCAGCTACTCTATGTTCAAGAGCAAGTTTCAGAGTGTCTTCTGACATCCATTTTGGTCTTTTCTTTCTTTGTCTTTTTAATGACCTTTTGCTTTCTTCATGTATGATGACCCTGATGTCATCCCACAACTTGTCTGGTCTTTGGTCATTAGCGTTGAATGCATCAAATCTATTCTTGAGATGGTCTCCAAATTCAGGTGGGATACACTCAAGTTCGTATTTTTGCTCTCATAGACTTGTTTTAATTTTCTTCAGCTTCAACCTGAACTTGCATATAAGCAATTGATGGTCTGTTCCACAGTAAGCCCCTGGCCTTGTTCTGACTGATGATATTGAGCTTTTCCATTATCTTTTTCCACAGATGTAGTCAATTTGACTCCTGTGTTTTCCATCTGGTGAGGTACACGTGTATAGTCACCGCTTACGTTGTTGAAAAAAGGTATTTGCAATGAATAAGTTGTTGGTCTTGCAAAATTCTATCACGTGATCTCCAGCATCATTTCTATCACCAAGACCATATTTTCCAACTACAGATCCTTCTTCTTTGTTTCCAACTTCCGCATTCCAATCACCAGTAATTATCCATGCATCTTGACTGCATGTTTGATCAATTTCAGACTGCAGAAGTTGGTAAAAATCTTCAATTTCCTCCTCTTTCACCTTAGTGGTTGGTGTGTAAATTTGAATAATAGTCATATTAACTAGTCTTCCTTGTAGGTATATGGATATTATCCTACCACTTGAAATGTTCCTTTTGATGACGAATGTGATGCCATTCCTCTTCAATTTGTTGTTTCTGGCATAGTAGGCCATATGATCGTTTGACTCAAAATGGCCAATACTAGTTCATTTCAGCTCATTAATGACTAGGATATTGATTTTTATGTGTTCCATTTCATTCTTGATGACTTCCAATTTTCCTAGATTCATACTTTGTACATTCCATGTGCCTATTATTAATGGATGTTTGCAACTGTTTCTTCTCATTTTGAGTCATTCCACATCAGCAAATGAAAGCTTTACTCCATTCACTTCATTAAGATTGACTCTTCTTTGAGGAGACAGCTCTTCCTCAGTCATATTTTGAGTGGCTTCCAATCTGAAGGGCTCATCTTCCGGCACTACATCAAACACTTTTCCTCTGATGTTCATAAGGTTTTCTCTGGCCAGTTTTTTTCAGAAGTTAGACCACCAGTTTCTTCTTCCTAGTCTGTCTTAGTCTGGAAGCTCCACTGAAACCTGCCCACCACTGGTGACCCTGCAGGTATTTGAAATACTGATGGCATAGCTTCCAGCATCAGGGGTACATGCAAGCCACCACAGTACGACAAACTGACAAATGGCACCTTTAGAGGATGCCAACCCACAACACACCTAAAACTGGATGATATGGGTTAGACCATCTCTGGGAACATTTTTAATGCTTGAATGCTTAAAAAGCACCCAAGGGGACCAAAAGCAGAGAAGGTGGTAAAAGGGTCCAGTGGAATAGTTTTTGTTTTGTTCTGTTTTGCCCATCATCCTCTTGAAATAAAAATGGATTTTTTTCTTTTTTTTTTTTTTAATGCAAGGTAGTGACTATAATCACTTCCACTCTTGCAACCCAGCCAGGTCTGTGATGAAAGCAACTATTCCAGAAAGAGGATTAAACAGCAGTACACAACCATAAACGGGAGAAAGGGCTGGAGATAAAAACTCTCTTAGTGTAGGCAAAACAAAAAGCTGATCAAAGCCTACACCTCCCACTCTTGAAACATAATATAAAGACTTTATTTTGGAGAACAAAAGACTCTGGAAGGAAGAATAAAAACAAAGAAACGACTAAAAGAAAGAGGGAGAGGGTGAAACAATGATATTCCCCCAAGACCGAGAAGGAAATGCATTCTAGAATAAAGGGCACAAAAGAAAGACAACTACAGAGAAACCTGTGAGAGCTGGAAATCAACGGGGCTGCCTTGTTTTTCTGGGTCTTGCAAGTTTTCTGTTTATGACAGGGTGTAGACTTACCCTTTTCTATCACTCGTTTTAGTGGAAAATATTTTAGTTTTCCTTCTCTGACACGTTTCTGTCTTATATGGGTTCCTGCTTTTGCAGGTTTTATTATACAAACTAGAAATCTAAAAAGACTATGACATGTTGAGCCAGGAAGCCAGTATGACAATATTTTCTCATAAAATGATATTCTATTTCATCACCATATGCTTTAGGAAAATCCAATATGTTCCTGACAGACTTCTAGCTTTTTTCCCAAGACAGTTAAAGCTTTAGGGAATGTGTCAGAAATACTTAGCACCCACCACTTTTATGAATATTACACATTGGTAATTCTCCGGTTTGTGAATTTTAATAATACCACTACAATTCAGTTTGCCAATTGCTCTCCCAGCACTAGCTGACAAAAACATGCAACAGCAGAGCCTGTTTGGTTTTGTTCCAGCATACTGCTGATCTGCAAATGGAAACACACACACACACACACACACACACAAATTATTTAAGAAAAGTTATGTTGAAACTTGGGATAAAAACATTGTTTGAAGTATTATTTCATGACGTTGATGACGTTTTGAAAACAGCTCACAGCTATTGAGAAAAGAGTGAACATTAAAGATTTAATGTAAAAAATGGATTCAGTCATAGATTATACTGTTTCAAATTAAGTACTACAAGTGAGAATTAAACAGAACTCTCCCATTTGCTCTATACCTACGCTTGGAGGACATTCTAAGCTATTTCTACAGCCTTACCCTCTCACTGAAGTCCCTGGGTTGTGCAAATGGTTAACATGCTTGGCTGCTAACAGAAAGGTTGGTAGTTCAAATCCACCCAGAGGCACCTTGGAAGAAAGTCCTGGTTATCTACTTCCAAAAAATCAGCCACTGAAAATCTTATACAGCACAGTCTACTCTGACACACATGAGGTTTCCATGAGTCATAATCAACTCAACAACTGTTGGTACCTTCTCAAACTGTATTTGCATATCTCTAACCACCTGTGATGGCACAGTAATTAAGAGATATGGCTGCTAACCAAAAGGTAAGAGTTCGAATCCACCAGATGCTCTTTGGAAACACTATGGGGCAGTTCTACTTCACCCTACAGGGTCTCTATGAGTTGGAATCAACTCAACCACAATGGGCTTGGGTTTTTTTGTTTTTTTGTTTTTTTTAGTTTTTTAACCACCTAGAAGGAGCCCTGGTGGTGCAGTGGTTAAGAGTTAGACTGTTAACCAAAAAGTTCAGCAGTTCGAATCTACCAGTCACTCCTTGGAAACCTTATAGGGCAGCTCTACTCTGTCCTATAGGGTCACTATGAGTAAGAATCAACTCGACGGCAACGGCCTTGGTTTTTTTGGTTTTTAAGCACCTGTGAAGGAACACTGGTGGCATAGTGGTTAAATACTCTGCTGCTAACTGGAAGATTGGTGATTCAAACTCACCAGCTTCTCTGCAGGGGAAGATGTGGCAGTCTGCTTCTGAAAAGATTACAGCCTTGTAAACCCCATAGGACAGGTTGACTCTGTTGTATAAGGTCTCTATGAGTCAGAATTGACTCAACGGCAATGGGTTTGGTTTTGGTTTTAACCACCTTTGAATTTCTAGTGGGCTATCCTAGCTTTGGTTCCCTGGGTGGTACAAACAGTTAAGTGCTCAACTACTAGCCAAAAGTTTGGCAAGTCAAACCCACCCAGAGGTACCTCAAAAGATAGGCCTGACGATCTGGTTCCAAAAGGTCACAGCTTTGAAAACCCTATGGAGCAGTTCTGCTCTGCATACATGGGGTCACCATGAGTCGGAATTAACCTGATAACAGCTAACAACAACATCATAGCGTCATCACCAATAACATACCATACCTGGAAAAGTGTCCTGTAAACTAAAAAGTATTATATAAATACTAAATTAGGTGCTGTACTATCTAATAGTAACATCTTATACTAGTGTAATATTGAAATAATCAATCTTTCCTTCTAATCTGGCTTCTCTTTCTTTAGTCTTTTACTTTCCTTCTGTCAAAAATAGCTTTATTCAGGACTTCCGAGCAACATGGTGCTATAGTCAGAAGCACCACGCTGTCCCTCTGCAGCAAAGATCAGAAAAACTAAGTCAAACAGAGTCACATGTCAATCCTGAAACCCTAACCATCAAATGAAGAGATAAAGAACTCAGCCAAGCACCGAATGGAATAAGAAACTGACCAAGAAGAGAGAGCAAGGAGAGATACATGCAGAGGTCCCCTATCAGCTACCACAGCACAGATCCACTATCTCGGACTCCTATTGGAGATCAGCGAACAGGAGGTACAAGAAAGCATCTTCACGGAGCTTCCAGCAGGAGACAGAAGAACCGGTAACCCAAGATATAGGCTTTCCCACTCCCCACCCTCTTCACCCCCACTTAGCCGCCTCTGCTTCCTGCAGCCACAAACCTCCCCCCAGTGCCCCTTGGATTCCACCTGCCTGCACTGGCCACCTCCCTGACTGCCTTTTGTTGACTGCTGGTATTGCTTTTTTCCGCATCTTTAGATTCCTTCCTTAACTCTCAACACCTCCCCCTCCTCTCTTTCAAATACCTGGCTCCATGCACCATCTTTGCTTCTTCCTGAAAGGCTGTGAAACACTGCTCGACTGTGAAACTGCTTCCTGGCCCGTGCCACCATGCTGGTGGGACCACCAGGGACTTTTTTGTTTGCTTGTTTGCTCTGAATTGTTGTTTTGATTTGTTTGTTTGTTTTCTTTTTCTTTTCTTGGCTTGGGAGCCCTTCTAGCTGGGCAGTACCACGTGGCTTGGAAGCTAGTCCCTTACTCTGCCCAGACGCACAGGGACATTCCTGGAGGGATTTCTTTTTTCTTGTTTGTTTTGTTTGTTTCTGTTTGTTTTTTTGTTTTTTTTTTTATTTCTTTGTTAAGTTTACTTCTCTCTCTTATTCCCTTTCTGTCCTTCTTCATTTCCAGTTTCTCAATTTATTCATTTTTTTCTTTTGCCATTTTTCTCTTTTTTTTTTCCCATTTCTCAGTCTCTCATCTCTCCACTCCAATAGCAAGCTCGCTTAGCACTCTTTGTTGTTGGTGTGTATGTTTTTGGCTCCTGTTTCTCTCTCTTCTCTCTCATCTTTCCCATACTTATCTTAGCTCCACACATCACAATCTACCCCCTCCTTCCTGCCTACCTGCACTATGTGCTGAACATCACACTCCCAAACAACACAGGCACAGCCTACTGGAAACTGCCCTGCACTGATTCTTGGTCTGTGCTGTCAGCCCTGGTATGTGCCACAAAAAACCTATCCCAGAAACTCCCCTTCAGCTGGACCTGCCCTGCTGTACCATACCTGAGTGACTGACCTTCCCCATTGGAGAAGGAGGTGAAAAGTAACATGCCCACAGATGAGCAAACAACAACACACAGCCCACCTGCTCAGATGTAGCCAAATAAAACAAAAAATCAGGAAGAAACAAACAAATCTACAATCAGTAAAAGAGAAAAATAACCACCAAATGCCCCAAAGACAGCAGACAATATCAAAACATTTACAAAAACAGGACAGGATGGTTCCAGTACGTGTCCAAAATAAAACACCAGATGACCTTCCAGTAGAAGAAAAGGCACTAGACCTAACTGATAGAGAATTCAAATCTCTGATATTCAGAATTATCCAAGAGTTGAAGCAAAAAACAGAAAAAAATGAGAAAAAAAAAAGACAAATTCACAGAAAAGGCAGAGAAATTCATGGAGAATACAGACAAAAAATGGAAGAATTAAAGAAAATGATACAGGAACAAAATGCTAAAATAAATTTACAACCAGAAATCATACAAAAACAACAATTAGAAATTCAAAAGATAAATAACAAGATTTCAGAAATAGTGTCATAGAAGGGCTGAGGAGCAGGTTTGAAACAATGGAAGATAGGATCAGCGAAATTGAAGACAAACACTTGGCTACAACTCTGTTTGAGGAAAAATAAGAAAAAAGAATGAAGAAAAATGAAGAAACCCTGAGAATTATGTGGGATATAATCAAAAGCAAAAATTTTTGAGTGATCAGAGTTCCAGAACAGGGGGAAAACAGAAAACACAGAGAGGATCATTGAAGAATTGCTGACAGAAAACTTCTCCAATACCATGAAAGATGAAAACCTGACCATCCAAGAAGCTCAACGAACCCCATATAGGATAGACCCCAAAAGAAAATCACCAAGACATATCATAATCACACTCTCTACAAACAAAGATAAACAAAGAATCCTGACAGCAGCTCGAGAAAAACAAAAAGTCACATACAGAGGAGAAACAATAAGACTAATCTTGGATTATTCGGCAGAAACCATACAGGCAAGAAGGCAATGGGATGGCATATGTCAAACCTTGAAAGAAAAAAGATTGCCAGCCAAGAATAAAATATCCTGCAAAACTCTCATTCAAATATGATGGTGAAATTAGGTCATTTCCAGATAAACAGAAATTAAGGGACTATGTAAAAACCAAACCAAACTTACAAGAATTATTAAAGGGAGTCCTTCCATATGAGAACAAACAACATTAGACCACAGGCTGAATATAGGACACAGGATTGTACTAGCCAGCTACCAACTTAGGAAGTGAAGTCTTAAGGACTACGCAAAACCGAAAGAATTACAAAAGGGAACCAGAGAGGTTAATCTGTAAATGACAACAGCATCAGAACAATAAAAGAGGGAGTAAATGGTGTAGGTATAGAATCTGCTAAGGGAGAGGAAGTCAAGTGATACCAAGAAATAATAGACTGGTACAAATCTAGGAAGATAAGGGTAAATTTCAAGGTAACCACAAAGAAAGTTAATAAACCTTCTCATCAAAATAAAGAAGAAAAACATAAAGTCTCAGTAAAAACAAAACCTACAAAAACAAAAGAATGAAAAGAATCCAGAAACAAAAGGAACTCAGCACAGGAGAGTAAGAGGAACAAAGAAAATGTCAGCACAACAAAAAAAAGCACTACAAAATGCAATCCCACTCCTAGGAATATATCCTAGAGAAATAAGAGCCATCACACTAATAGACATATACACACCCGTATTCATTGAAGCACTGTTCACAATAGCAAAAAGATGGAAACAACATAGATGCCCATCAAAAGATGAATGGATAAAAAAACTATGGTACATACACACAATGGAGTACTATGCAACGAGAAAGAACAACAATGAATCTGTGAAGCATCTCATAACATGGATGAAACTGGAGGACATTATGCTGAGTGAAATAAGTCAATCACAAAAGGACAAATATTGTATGAGAGCTCTAGTGTATAACTCATGTAAAAGTTTACACACAAAAAGAAACAATCTTTGTTGGTTACAAGGGATGGGAGGAGGTGGGGGGGATCTAAATAGATAAGTGGTAACTTTGGTGAAGGGTAAGACAGTACACATTAGTGGGGAAGCCAGCACAACTTGTACAAAGAAAGGTCATGGAAGCTCGATAGACACTTGTAAACTCCCTGAGGGACTGAATTGCTGGGCGGAGGGCTGTGGGGACCATGGTCTCGGGGAACATCTAGCTCAATTGGCATAACACAGTTTATAAAGACAATGTTCTACATTCTACCTTGGTGAGTAGCGTCTGGGGTCTTAAAAGCCTGTGAGCAGCCATTTAAGATACTCCACTGGTCTCACCCCTTCAGGAGCAAGGGAGAACAAAGAGAATAAGTTACAAGGAAAAGATTAGTCCGAAGGACTAATGGACAACAGCTACCATGGCCTCCACCAGACTGAGTCCAGTACAGCTAGATGGTGCCCGGCTACCACCACTGACTGCTCTGACCAGGATCACAATAGAGGGTCCTGGACAGAGCTGGAAAAGTATGTAGAACAGAATTCTAACTCACAAAAAAAAAGACCAGATTTACTGGCCTGACAGACTGGAGAAACCCCGTGAGTATGGCCCCAGGACACCCTTTTAGCTCAGTGATGAATCCCCTCCCGAAGTTCACCATTCAGCAGTGGATTAGACAGCCTCATAAAATAAAACAGGACTAATGAGGCACAGCAGTCCAGGGACAAGGACTAGAAGGCAGGAGAGGACAGGAAAGCTGGTGATAGGGAACCCAAGCTTCAGAAAGGACAGTGTTGACATGTCATGGGGTTGTTAACCATTGTCATAGGGCTATATGTGTACTGTTTAATGAGAAACTATTTGATCTACAAACCTTCATCTAAGATACCAAAAAAAAAAAAAAGAATTATCTATGTGAGATCAAATTGACAACAGCAACTCAAAAGGTTTGATGGGAAGCCTAGGGGACAGTGAGTTGAAGATAATGGTGATGGAATAATTTGGAAAAGGATAGTGAGAATAGCAGCACAGCTGGAAGAATGTAATCGGTGTCACTGAATTGTACATGTAGAAACTTTCAAAATGGTGTAACTTTGGCAAAAAAAAGGTCCTCAAGGTTGAGAAGGGAGAGTGTTGACATGTTGTGGGGTTCTTAACCAATGTCATAAAACAATATGTGTACTGATTGTTTAATGAGAAACTATTTGTTCTGTAAACCTTCATCTAAAGTGCAATAAAAAAAATTTTTTTTAAAGTAGCTTTATTCTTCCAGTTATCCATGCTTCAAATATAATCATCTTCATTTTTCTTGTTCCCTACCTTACCCTCTCCAGTTACCAGACTCTATTAGCTCTCCGTTAGTTCTTCCATGGACCACTAATGTACTATTAAAACTATCTTTACTCTTTCCATCCCCATTTCCCAAAGCCAGACTGTTATGAATTGAATTGTGTTCCCCCAAAAGATATGCTGAAGTCTTAACCTCAGTACTTGTGAATGTGACTTTGTTTGGATATAGGGTTTTTCTTTTATTAACAGTTAAATTAATGATGTCATATTGGAGTAGGGTGGGTTCTAATACCTACTGAGTGGTATCATATAAAAAGGGAGAACAGGCATGAAGAGAGACACACACAGGGGGAAAGCACCATGTAAGGATCCATCTACAAACTAAGGAATGCCAAGAAATGCCCAGGGTTCCCAGAAGCTGAAAGACACAAGAAGGATCATCCCCTACAGCCAACAGAGAGAAACATAGCCCTGCCAGTGCCCTCAATTTGGAATCCTGGCTTCCAGAACTATGAGACAATAAAGTCCTGCTCTTTAAAACCACCCATTTTGTGGTATTTTGTTATGGCAGCCCTAGGTAACTAAGACATTGACCCTCATTTTCATACACTTAAACTATGCTAAAAATCTCTTCCTGCTTCAAGTTTGGGTCCTCACCAATTTATTTCTTTTGTTGACGCCAGGTAGGTCTTTCAAAAATTCTGCTTCAATCTTGTCATTCTTCTGGTCAATAAACCACAAAGGCAGCTATTATTCACCGGATAAAGTTCCCGCTTTACTGCATGGTGACTAGATAGGTCCTCCAGGCTTCTTTGCAATGGCACCTTCCACTACTTGTCAACATGAACACTTGTTGTAGGCAGATATTTCCACTCCTACAAACTGCCAGTGACTATTTTCCCTGCCTGCGGAACCTTTCTCCCCTTTTCATCTATTAGAATCATAGTTCTTTAAGGTCCGTGAAGCTCCCTGAGACCACCTTTGCCCATAGGATTCTCTCACTTGATGCTAGTTCAAGATCTAGTGTTCATCAAATGGCTGCAGGACTACCATGCTGCCACTGAATTTATAGATGCAACTTTTATTTTCCCCAAGTAGATGTAAGCTTTGTGAAGGTAGGGACCGTCAAGGTATGTTTATTAAGCATCTGCTGTGTGCAGGGCCTTCCTGGTTTTAGGTACCACAAAGATAAAGAGGATTATACTTTACACATTTTTGACATTCTATTACAGCAAACATGGTACTGTGCGTATCATGGACTGCCAGAAGAATGAACAACTCTGTTTTGTAGGAAGTATAGCCAGAATGCTCCTTAGAAGCAAGGATGGCAAGATACTGTCTTGTGTACTTTGGACATGACATCAGGAGGAAGCAACTGCTGGAGAAAGACTTTGTCCTTGGTAAAGTAGAAGGTCAGCAAAAAAAAGGGAGCCCCTCAATGAAATGGACTGACACAGTGGTTGTAACAATGGCTTCAAACATAGCAGCAATTGTGAGGATGGCGCAGGACTGGACAGTGTTTCGTACTCTTATATGTAAGGTTGCTATGAGCTGGAGCTGACTCAACAGCACCTGACAACAACATCGTAGCTGTTGTTGAATGCATATTTTGAACGCATTGGTTTTCATGATTTTTAATATTGTAAAATTATGATTTTACACGTTAACTTTAAAAATTAAACCCCACAAATGCCTTCTTCATTTCATAAGGAATCTATGGTAAAGAGAGTTAAAATACCTTATAAATCCATTGAGTTCATAGCAAAATTAATATCATAATGCCTATTTTTGTTTTTTATTCTTTTGATCCAACTATCAAGCTCTTCTACATCTCTTTAGTGTCCTAGATTCAACTCTTCTTTCCACTGGTAATTAATGAATTTCTCTTCTGCCTGAGGCAATTTTGGGCTTCAGTCCCCTATTCAGCGAGGCATTGAGTTCTGCACTCTGACTACTCATCTTTTTCATATGATTCTTATTTAGATCCAATTATATGAAACCCAAATCCTATGGAACTGGAGTCAAAGTCAAATAAATGAAAGCAGTTTTTTTTTTTTTTAATACCCACATTCACATTGTCCTAATTTATAACTACACAGATAATTCTGAGTTTTCCTGATAAGTACGGAAATTTTTTTTAAAATGTGTTTGATCAGTGCCTCAGCTGGTTTCCATTACCCATTAAACCCATTGCTGTCGAGCTGATTCCAACTCATTGCAACCCTA
This sequence comes from Dugong dugon, assembly GCA_030035585.1. Taxonomy (NCBI): domain Eukaryota; kingdom Metazoa; phylum Chordata; class Mammalia; order Sirenia; family Dugongidae; genus Dugong; species Dugong dugon. Next base: position 54,375,241 of record CM057465.1, read on the forward strand.
CAGGACAGAGTAGAACTGCCCCATAGGGTTTCCAAGGAGTGGGTGGTAGATTCAAACTGCTGACCTTTTTGTTAACAACCATAGCACTTAACCACTGTGCTAACAGTTTCCATTAAGCAGAAATAAATGTGCATGCAGGAATGTTTTAGGTTTATCAGATAAAGAGACTTTGGTGCAAGAGGGATGAATAAAGCACATGCTTTGTCTTCACACTATGTTTTTGAAGGACGAGACTGTCATATGATGTCTTCACATTTGTTTTAGTAGAAAGAAGTGACTCAACATTTTGAAAGCAAAACAGCACAAATGAAACATGACTAAAAAATACGGTAGTATTATCAAAACTGTGCAAAACAAAATGAAGAAAGTACAGAAAAAAAAAGAAGTCCAGAAAGAACACACTAAGATACTGTATTCATTTTGCAAGCCTTCCTTAAAAAAGCACCAAAAGTGAGTGGCTTTAAATCACAGAAATATGTTGTCTCCCACTTCTGGAGGCTAGACTTTCAAATCAATGTATTGGCAAGGCCATGTTCCCTCCAAAAGCTCTAGAGGAAGATCACTTCTTGTCTCTCTCAGCTTCTAATAGCCCCAGGTGTTCCTTGGCTTGCATCTGCAAAAAAAACTCTGTCCTCACATGGCCATCTTCCCTCTGTGTCTCTTCTCCTCTTTTATAAAGACATCACTTATATTGGATTAGGGCTTATCCTACTCTGGTATGATCTCAGGTTACGTTAACTGATAACACCTTCCAAGACAGGCCCCATTTCCAAATAAGGTCACATTCACAGATATCAGGGATTAGGATTTCAACATAACTCTTTGAGGGACACAATTCAATCCATAGAAGACATTAACAAAGTTTTGATTTTTTCTAATTCTTTCATTCATTCATTCTTTGAGCATATCCTTTTGGAGCACTCCTAAGTTCCAGGTACTGTGCTAGGCATGAAGTTTTGGAACACTTTCTTTCCAGTTCCCCAAAATTCCATGACAACATAGATATTAGTTTTGTGAAGAAAAACAAGCTCTTATTGTAATATAGTAACACACCTCTCTATGGTATTTGCATAGGACATTTAAGTTACTAATGGTGAAGGGATGTAACTTCCACTTACAGGAAAAGTCAAGCAAACAAGAGGACCTGAAAGAGCAAGCCTCTGACACATAGCAAGATGAGATGACATTTCCCAAAAAGTCAAAGAACATTGAGAAGCAAAATTACCGGTAGGCTATGTGCTTGTCATGCAAGACCTGGGAAATGCTAGCCAAACAAACATGCTGCTTAGTAGGAGGCACCACAGCAAGCAGGAACACCGTGTTCATTTTCTTTCTTGTGAATTCCAGAACAAGAGCTCCTATCCAGTTGGAAGGCCTTACCAAAGAGAAATCTATTCCGAAAATAAGTTTAAAACAAAATATTATAATCATTAACTCATGATGTTTCCTAAAAGCAGGACAGTCTTTCTCACATTTCTGTGGCCTGGGGCAGTTCTAGGTCCTTGGGCTTAAAGACAATTAGCTGGACCATGGAAATGAATCAAAAAATACTTGTGGAAATAGTTATAGAATAATAAGTATCCTGAGGGAAAAGAAAGGAGGTTTAAGAGACTTAATCCAGTCCAGAGCCACAAAAGATGGTTTAAACTCATAACAGGAAAATAGTGTCAGACTATTTGATACTCTGAGAAGCTCTATCCAATACCCTTGGGCTTACTAAGGTCAACTAAATCTTTCTAGATTTCCTTCAGGACCCATAGGGCAACCCTAATAGCAGATCTTAGAAAAACTGTTGAATGGTCCAGTTGGTACCAAAACTCTTCTAAGGAGATGGGGGAGGTGGGTCATGTTCTCCCTTGGTAAGCTTCCATACATATAACAATGCAACTACTACTACCATCACAACCATGATTAGTTTGGATAATTAAATAATAAAAGAGTTAACAGTTATTTAATACTCCCCATACAACAAACACTTTTGGACACTTGATATATCCACATCTCATTTAATTCTTGCTTCAGCCGTGTGAGATAGGTATTATTATCCTGACTTTCTAGAAAAAGAAACTGGAGTTCAGAGAAGTGAAGTCATTTGCCCAAGTTCACACAATTAGTAAGTGGCAAAGCCAAGGTTCCAATATGAGTCATTCTAACCCCCAAATTTTTTCTTTCCTCCAAGTTCATGTTCTTCCCACCACTGCTGGCCACATGTGGTTCAATGGCATATGCATAAGAGAAGGGAGAAGATGAGGGTATTTTAAAAAGATTTTAAGGCTTATCCTCAACCTCAATCAGTCTAGAATGGTAAAAAAATATCCCTTTTCATCCTTCCTTACTTTCTCCTTCCTTTCTTTTCTTTGTTTTTTCCTTCCTTTGTCCCGACACTGAGCAAATATTTATTGAGTGCCTGCTTTCTTCCAAGCACTGAGCTTAAAACAGGTTTAATTCTGGTTGGCTAGATAGGTCAATGAGGAAAGATAGAAACGTAAACAGAGGAAATAATCATAGAGAAAGAAGTTCATAATTTCCAGTGATACAGTCTTCCAAATGGTACTCAGTTCAAAAATTAGACCTTGTGAGCTGCCAACTATGTGAGCATGATAAACAGTCCCTCACAGAATGCCAAGGGAGCAAACCCAGACTCCAAAGGGATTACTGGAAATTAGGTCACTTTCAGGAGTGGCTGAGGTTTGAAAAAGCCACAGTGGAGATGTGGAATGCCTGCCCAGTCCAGTTCTGCATTTTAAATTTCAATCAGCCACCTCACTCAGTGGCCACACCCAGCATGCACCACCTCTTCCAGCCTTGTTCTCAGCCTTTCACTTCATTCTTCCTTTCACCTTTTCTTGACTTGTTTCAATCACCCCAGCTCATGCCTCAGCTTTTGTCTTTAGCCTTTAATCTCTACTTCATTCTTTCAGTTCCAAACCCTCCAATTACACAGTGTGGCCTCAGAAAGGAACCCACCTCCAGTGATGGCCTACACAGCTGTCCTTCCCCTGAAGAGAATCACACCAGAAAAGTAAAAGGACATTGTGTGGCCATTACAACTAAGGGGCTACAATGAGGAGTGGGGCACAGAAAATGCAAAATAGATGTGACCATTGGGATTGTTAATTCTACAGCCACAGTCTCTTTTAGGACCAGGAGGTCTGTAGCCTGTCTTGGAGATGAAGTAGTCAAAGGAAAAGAGTAACTCAAGTAAGATATAAAACACAGCATGAAGAGGGGCCTCTGAGATAGATGTAGTTATCTTTTTAGAATACCTATATGTGAAGGGACCAAGGGAATATGCCACAACCACAGCACTGTTGTGACAGCAAAAATATACCAACACCACCTCCAACAAGTAATTGTTTTCAATTAAGAATTTAAGTCCTTGACCCATAATACTTCATACTCATGTTACTCAGAAAGTTCAAACTAAAAAAAAATCAAAAGAAGATTGGAACCAGTACTTCAGTTAGTCCTCTTCATCACAGGGGGAAAAAGTTCAAAATGTACCTGGTTTAAGCTAAAGGGAATTTGTTGGTTCAGTACTGGAAAATTCTATGCATGTGCTAGGTTCAAGAACACTTGGATTCAGAGGTTCAAATATCATCAGCAGGACCTTGTTGCTTTTCATTAGTTAGGTTTACATTTCTCAGAGTTAGCGTCATTCTTAAGATCCACATGGTAGAAAATGGCTTCAAAGAATTATAGAACTGGGAGGCAGGGCCAAGATGGCGGAGTAGTCATACGCTTCTGGTGGACCCTCTTACAACAAAGACCCAAAAAACAAGCAAATTGATTATATATGACAATCTAGGAGCCTTGAACACCAAAGGTAAAGGTGAGGAAGCAGGCTGAGTGGCAGGGGGAGAGAGAGATGGTTCAGAAGCAGTGAGGAGTTGCTAGACCCAACCTGGTGAGAGCCTGAGCCCTTCAGGCCTGAGCAGCTCACAGGTGAGCGGTGAGGGAGGCAAGCAGCAGTGCTCAGGAGGTACGTTTTCTGCACCAGGAGACACCCAGCAGCAGAGAATCTACTCGGCCACCCAGAACCAGTGAGAAGCAGCCCTCAATCTGCGAAAGATAAGTACTTGCATACAGCCTACCACGCAGATCAAAAACACCTCCCTTAGGGAAAAACCTCTCTCCCATTTACCTCCCCGCTCCCTGCTCTGAACTGGGTCCCGGACCAGCTTCAGCAATTTCCTAGTTCCCTGGGCTGAAAGTAGGAACCATCACATGCCCTGAGCCATCCTCCCTGCCCTGGAGAGTGAACAAATTAGCAAACAGGAAAAAATAAACTGCCAGCTCCCCTAAGCCAGGAACCCAGTGTAGGCACAGCTCCTTTGCCTAGGCACAGGCATAAGGGATCCACAGACTTTGAGTGCCTTTCACCCTGCATAGACTTGTGTGGGCCCATTTCAATGGCGTAGGCCTTCATTACCACAGTACAACAGGGTATATACCTGAAGTCTAACTTCAACTGTTTCAGCTGTGAAGTGGTGGGTTTGTGACATTTGACATTGCTCTACCCATTAAGCAGGGTCCTCACCTACCTACATCAGGGGTCTGAGAACTGGTGGCTCCACCCACGCCACCTAGCCGCCTATGATAGGGGCCCAAGAATAAGAGATGCCCCCCAGTCCTTACAGCCAACAGCTTTAGGTGCACAGAGTCCAGCTGGAAAACACACCCACCTACTGCTCTAGGGAACAGGGACTCACCTTCCTCCTACACACTAGGGGGCAGCTGTCAGCCCCTTGCCTTGCTCAGAGTGTGTCCCCCTGCTGCAGCCAGATGCCTGTGCCTACACCAATCACCCATGCCTATGTAGGACTGTAGGTGAGAGCCTACACCACACACTTGGTGGCTTTCTACCTGGGCACCTGAGCTGAATCCATACAGGACGAGTGGGCAGACTTCTGAGCTCACATACCTAGTAACAGATTGAACCACCTGGTGACAGGACATTAGAGCTTCAAAGGTACCAATAATCAAACTAGCTTGTATGAGCAGCCTATTTGGGCATATCAAAACAAAACAAGAAGCTAGGACACAGTAAGCAAATATAAAATAAATAAATATAATAACTTATTGATGGCTCAGAGATAACAGTCAATATCAAATCAAATAAAGAGGCAAACTTTGATGGCTTCAGGAAGCGCCCAAAATAAAGAATCTAGAAATTTTCTAGAGGAGGAAAATTTCTTGGAAGTACTGGAGGCAGAATATAGAAGATTAACATACAGAACTCTTCAAGAAATTAGGAAGGAAATTAAGTAAAACCCAGAACACACAATAGAGGAAATTAAAAAGATTAGAGAACAAATTTAACAGGCTGCAAGAATCCATAGAGAGACAGCAATCAGAAATCCAGAAGATTAACAATAAAATTTCAGAATTAGACAACTCAATAGAGAGTCATAGGAGCAGAATTGAGGCAATGGAAGTCAGAATTAGTGAGACTGAAGACAGAGCCCTTGACACCAACTTATTTGAGGAAAAATTAGATAAAAAGATTTAAAAAAATGAAGAAACCCTAAGAATTATGTGGGACTCTATCAACATGAATAACCTGCGAGTAATTGGAGTACCAGAACAGGAGAGGATAACAGAAAATACAGAGAAAATTGTTGAAGATTTGTTGGCAGAAAAATTCCCTGATATCATGAAAGATGACAAGATATCTATCCAAGACACTCATGGAAACCCACATAAGGTAGATCACAAAAGAAAGTCACCAAGACATATTATAATCAAACCTGCCAAAACCAAAGATGAAGAGAGAATTTTAGGAGTGGCTAGGGATAAACAAAAAGTCATCTAAAAGGAGAGTCAATAAGAATAAGCTCAGACTACTCTGCAGAAACCATGCAGGCAAGAAGGCAATGGGATGACATGTATAAAGCCTTGAAGGAAAAAAACTGCCAGCCAAGAATTATATATCCAGCAAAACTGTCTCTCAAATACAATTGCAAAATTAGGGCATTTCCAGATAAACAGAAGTTCAGGGAATTTGCAAAAACCAAACCAAAATTAGAAGAAATACTAAAGGGGAGTCCTCCATTTAGAAAATCAGTAACATCAGATAACAACCCAAGACTAGAACACAGGACAGAGCAACCAGATATCAACCCAGATAGGGAAGTCACAAAAATAAATCAAAGCTAAAGCATTGAAAATAGGGAAACAGATGTCAACATGTAAAAGATGACAACATTAAAACAAAAAAGAGGGACTTAAAAAATGTAGACATAGATTTTTCATATGGAGAGGATGTCAAGGCAATATAAAGAAATAAAAGACTGGTATAAACTTAGAAAAATAGGGGTAAATATTAAGGTAACCACAAAGGAACCTAACAATCCTGCAGGTAAAAATAACAAACTAGAAAAATATAAAGACTCAGCAAACACAAAATCAACAACAATGAAAAAGATGAAAATCAAATACACAAAGAAAAATGACGCAGCACAGAAAATTAAGTGGAACAAAGAAACTGTGAACAACACACAAAAAAGACATCAAAATGACAGCACTAAACTCATACCTATCAATAATTACGGTGAATGTAAATGGACTAAATGCACCAATAAAGAGACAGAGAGTGGCAGATTGGATAAAAAACATGATCCATCTATATGCTGCCCACAAGAGATGCACCTTAGACTTAAAGACACAAACAAACTAAAACTCAAAGGATGGAAAAAAAATATATCAAGCAAACGACACTCAAAAAAGAGCAGGAGTGGCAATATTAACCTCTGACAAAATCGACTTGAAAGTAACATCCACCACAAAGGATAAGGAAGGACACAATATGATGATTAAAGGGTCAATACACCAGAGGACATAACTATAAATAAATACTTACACACCCAATGACAGGGCTCCAAATTAGATAAAACAAACTCTTACGGCACTGAAAACAGAGATGGACAGTTCCACAAAAGTAGTAGGAGACTTCAACACACCACTTTCGCTGAAAGACAGAGCATCCAGAAAGAAGCTCAATAAAGACATGGAAGAGCTAAATGCTACAATCAACCAACTTGATCCCATAGACATACACCAAACACTCCACCCAACAGCAGCCAAGTATACTTTCTTTACCAACGTACATGGAACATTCTCCAGAATAGACCACATATTAGACCATAAGGCAAGCCTTAACAAAATCCAAAGGATCAAAGTATTACAAAGCATCTTCTCTGACCATAAAGCCATAAAAGTAGAAATCAACTACAGAAAAAGCAAGGAAAAAAATCAAACACATGGAAACTGAACAACATCTTGCTCAAAATCTACTGGGTTATAGAAGAAATTAAGGATGGAATAAAGAAATTTATAATAAAATGAGAATGAAAACACATCCTACCAGAACCTTTGGGACACAGCAAAAGCAGTGCTCAGAGGTCAGTTTATAACGATAAATGCACACATCCAAAACGAAGAAAGGGCCAAAATCAAAACATTAACCTTAAAACTGGAACAAGTAGAAAGACAGCAGCAAAAGAAGCCCTCAGGCACCAGAAGAAAGAAAATAATAAGAATTAGAGCAGAATTAAATGAAATAGAGAATAGAAAAACAATTGAAAGAGTTAACAAGACCAAAAGCTGGTTCTTTGAAAAGATCAACAAAATTGATAAACCATCGGCCAAACTGACAAAAGAAAAACAGGAGAGGAAGCAAAAAACCCATATAAGAAATGAGATGGGTGATATCACAAGAGACCCAAACGAAATTAAAAGAATCACAACGGGATACTACGAAAAATTGTCTCTAACGAACTTGAAAACCTAGAGGAAATGGACAAATTTCTAGAAACTCACTACCTACCTAAACTGACACAAACAGAGGTAGAACAGCTAAATAAACCTATAACAAAAGAAGAGATTAAAAAGGTAATTTAAAAACTCCCAACAAAAAAAAGCCCTGGCCCAGACAGTTTCACTGGAGAATTCTACCACACTTTCAGAGAAGAGTTAACACCACTACTTCTAAAGGTATTTCAGAGCATAGAAAAGGATGGAATACTCTCAAACTCATTCTGCGAAGCCAGCATAACCCTGATACCACAACCAGATAAAAACACCACACACACACAAAAAAAAAATTACAGACCTATATCCCTCAGGAACATTGACAGAAAAATCCTCAACAAAATTTTAGCAATAGAATTCAGCAACATACCAAAAAAATAATTCACCATGATCAAGTGGGATTAATACCAGGTATGCAGGGATGGTTCAACATTAGAAAAACAATCTATGTAATCCATCACATAAATAAAACAAAAGACAAGAACCACATGATCTTATCAATCTATGCAGAAAAGGCATTTGACAAAGTCCAACACCCATTCATGATAAAAACTCTCAACAAAATAGGAACAGAAGGGAGATTCCTCAATATAATTAAGGGCATTTATACAAAGCGAACACCAACATCTTCCTAAATGGAAAGACTTTGAAAGCATTTCCCTTGAGAACAGGAACCATACAAGGATGTCCTTTAGCACCACTCTTATTCAACATTGTGCGGGAGGTTCTAGCTAGAGCACTTAGGCTAGAAAAACAAAAAAAAAGTGCATCCAGATTGGTAGGGAAGAAGTCAAAGTATCTCTATTTGCAGATGATATGATCTTATACACAGAAAACCCCAAAGAATCCACACAAAAACCACTGGAACTAATAGAAGAGTTCAGCAGTTTTAGGATACAATATAAACATGTAAAAATCAGTTGGATTCCTTTACACTAAAAAAGAGAACCTCAAAGAGGAAATCACCAAATCAATACCATTTACAATAGCCCCCAAGAAGATAAAATACTTAGGAATAATTCTAACCAGAGATGTAAAAGACCTATACAATGAAAACTACAAGACACTGCTGCAAGAAACCAAAAGAGACCTGCATAAGTGGAAAAACATACCTTACTCATGGATAGGATGACTCAACATTGTGAAAATGTCAATTATACCCAAAGTGATCTACACATACAATGCAATCCTGATCCAAATTCCAATGGCATTTTTTAATGAGATCAAGAAACAAATCACCAACTTCATATGGAAAGGGAAGAGGCCCCAGATAAGTAAAGCATTACTCAGGAAGAAGAACAAAGTGGGAGACCTCACACTACCTGATTTTAGAACCTATTATCCTGCCATGGTAGTCAAAATAGCCTGATACTGGTACAACAACAGATACATAGATCAGTGGAACAGAATCTAGAATCCAGACATAAATTCGTCCACCTATGAGCAGCTGATACTTGACAAAGGCCCAAAATCCCTTAATTGGGGGAAAGACAGTCTCTTTAACAAATGGTGCTGGCATAACTGGATATCCATCTGCAAAAAAACTGAAACAAGACCCATACCTCACACTATGCCAAAGATTAACTCAAAATGGATCAAAGACTTAAATATAAAATTGAAAACAATAAAGATCATGGAATAAAAAATAGGGACAACACTAGGAGCCCTAATACATGGCATAAACACAATATGAACAGTAAGCAACAATGCACAAGCACCGGAAGAGAGACTAGATAACTGGGAGCTCCTAAAAATCAAACACTTACACTCATCAAAAGACTTCACCAAAAGAGTCAAAAGACAACCTACAGACTGGGAAAAAAATTTTGGCTACAACAAATCCGATCAGTGTCTAATCTCTAAAATCTACAAGATACTGCAAAACCTCAACAACAAAAAGACAAATAAACCAATTAAGAAATGGGCAAAGGAAATGAACAGGCACTTCACCAGAGAAGATATTCGGGTAGCTAACAGGCTCATGAAGAAATGCTCAGGATCACTAGTCATTAGAGAAATGCAGATCAAAACTACAATGAGATACTATCTCACCCCAACAAGGCTAGCATTAATCCAAAAACCACAAAAGAATAAGTGGTGGAGAGTTTGTGCAGAGACTGGAACACTTATACACTGCTGGTGGGAATGTAAAATGGTACAACCACCTTGGAAATCGATTTGGTGCTTCCTTAAAAACCTAGAAGTACCATACGATCCAGCTATCCTGCTACTTGGAATATATCCTAGAGCAATATGAGCCATCACATGAATAGATATATGCACACCCATGTTCATTGCAGCACTGTTCACAATAGCAAAAAGATGGAAACAATCTAGGTTCCCATCACGAATGGATAAACAAATTGTGGTATATCCACACAATGGGATATTATGCAATGATAAAAAAAGAAAAAACGAGGCTGTGAAACATAACATGGAGGAAGCTGGAACTTATTATGCTGAGTGAATTTAGTCAGTCACAGACCATAAAAATTGTATAAGACCACTATTATAAGAACTCCAGAAAAGGTTTAAACACAGAAGAAAACATTCTTCGATGGTTACGAGGGTGGGGAGGGAAGGGGAGTGTTATTTACTAACTAGATAGTAGTTAAAAATTATCTTAGGTGAAGGGAAGGACAGCACACACTCCAGGGGAAGTCAGCACAACTTGACTAAACTAAAGCTAAGAAGTTTCCTGAATACAATCAAGCATTTTGAGGGACAGAGCAGCAGGGGTAGGGGTCTGGGGACCATGCTTTCAGGGGACATCTAGGTTAATTGGCATAACAAAGCTTATTAAGGAAATGTTCTGCAGCTTACTTTGGTGAGTGCCGTCTGGGGTCTTAAAAGCTTGCAAGAGACCATCTAAAATGCATCAGTTGGTCCCAACCACCTGGAGTAAAGGAGAATGAAGAACACCAAAGACACTAGGAAAGTATTAATTAGCCCAAGAGACAGAAAGGCACATAAACCAGAGATTTCATCAGCCTGAGACCAGAAGAACTAGATAGATGGTGCCCGGCTACCACCAATGACTGCCCTGACAGGGAACACAACAGAGAGTCCTGATGGAGCAGGAGAAAGGTAGGGTGCAGAACTCAAATTCTAGTAAGAAGACCAGACTTAATGGTCTGACTGAGACTGGAGGAACCCCAGAAAGCATGGCCACTGGATTCTCTATCAGCCCGGAACTAAAACAATTTCCGAGGCCAAGTCTTCAGACAAAGATTGGACTGGACTGTGGGACATAAAGTGTTACTTGTGAGGAGTGTGCCTCTTAGCTCAAGTGGATACAAGAGACTAAATGGGCAGTTTCTGTCTGGAGGTGAGATGAGAAGGCAGAGAGGGTTAGGAGCTGGTTGAATGGACGTGGGGAGTCAGGGGTGGAAGGGAGGAGTGTGCTGTCACAGTATGCGGAGAGCAATTATGGTCACATAACAATGTATGTATAAATTTTTGTATGGGAGACTAGAAATGTAAACTTCATTTAAACTACAACAATAAAAAAATGAATTACAGAACTATGTCTTTACAGTTAGTAATGAGCAGAAATAAGCTTTTGACTCTCTTCCAATGATGTTAGAAAAATTATGTCTCATTAGTTCTGATTTTATTATGAGTCCACTCCTGAATTAATTATTGCTACCAGAGGTATACAGTTTTCCAACTGGACGGTCTTGAGTCACATACTCTACCTCTAAAACTGGTTATGTAGACCTTCCTGAAGGATATAGATTGAGTGAAAGGGAGGAAAATATTCCCCAGAATATTTCTAGGCACAGTTATGAGAGGTAAAGAGAAGGAATATTAGGCAACAGAGCAAACAGATGTCCACCTAGGCAGTATTTAGGCTTTATCTCAGAGGAATTTACCATTCCCTTGGTGAGGCAGGAAAATAAAATGATGAAAAATAATATAACATTTGTGATAGTTTGAATTATTTTTCAGCAGATATCAATTCCCCTCTTCCTTCCACTGTGAACAGTTATACTTCCTCACCCCACTGGTGTTGGGTTTGGCCATGTGACATAACTTGGTCATTAGAATATAAGCAGATGTAATACAAGCAGAGGCTTTGAATCTGTTTTTGAGATTTGGGCCGCATTCTCACTCTAGTGATCTAGGTCAAGGAAAGAACCTGTCAAGTAGCTGCTATTTCTTAGCTTGGGGCGCAGAACAAACCCACTGGCAGCTTGGAGACGAACTCATCAACCTACAGCCTAAAGAACAGTCTCCCATCCGAGTGCTGTCTAGATCAGCCAAACAACACAAAAATAAATAGTTATTGACCTAAGCGTGTCTTAGATATCTAGTGCTGCTGTAACAGAAATACCACAAGTGAACGGCTTTAACAAAAAGAAGTTCATTTTTTCACAGTCCAGTAGGCTAGAAGTCCAAATTCGGGGCGTCAGCTCCAGGGGAAGACCTTCTCTTTCTGTCGGCTCTGGAGGAAGATCTTTGTCATCAATCTTCCTCTGGACTAGGAGCTTTTCTGTGCAGGAACCCCAGGTCAAAGGACATGCTCTGCTCCTGGCACTGCTTTCTTGGTGGTATGAGTTCCCCTTTTCTCTGCTTGCTTTTCGCTTTTATATCTCAAAAATGATTGGCTCAAGACACAATCCAATCTTGTAGATTGCCTCATTAACATAACTGCCACCTATCCCATCCTCATTAACATCATAGAGGTAGGATTTACAACACATAGGAAAATCTTATCAGATGACAAAATCGTGGACAATCACACAATACTAGGAATCATGGCCTAGCCAAATTGATACACATATTTTTGGAGGACACAATTCAATCCATGACAAAACCCCTGAGTTTTGAGGTGGTTTGTTACCCTGCATTATTGCTGCAATAGTTGACTAATACACCATGACAATACCAAGTAAAGGAAAGTTGATGTAGTTATACTAATATGAGGCACAGAAGACACTAAGACAAGAAAATTACTAGAAACAAATATGAATATTTCGTAGTAATAGAGGATCAATATACTCCAAACCCATTGCCATCAAGTCAATTCTTACTCATAGCAAACCTATAGGACGGGGTAGAACTGCCCCATAGGGTTTCCAAGGAGTGGCTGGTGGATTTGGACTGCCTATATTTTGGTTAGCAGCCATAGCTCTTAACCACTACACAACCAGGGTTTCCATCAATATACTAGGAGGTAATATTTCTAAAAGTTTTTATACCTAATAATATAACCTCAAAACATATAAGCAAAAAAGAGAGAAACAAAAGGAGAAATAGAAAAATGCACAACTACACTATAAAATTTCAACAGACCTCTTTCACTAACATATAACAAGCTGACAAAATAATGAATAGAGATATAGAAGATTTGAGTAGGCTAATGAATAAACTTGAGCTTAAGGCATATACAGATGACGACAACCAACAGTTGTAGAAAAGATATTCTTTTGAAGGTGACACAGAGAACATTTACTAAAGTTGACCACATTCTGGGCCATAAGACAAATTTCACCACACTTCAAAGTACTAAGAACAGGCTATTTAGCCACAGTATAATTAAGCTAGAAATCTGTAACAAAAGCTAACTAGAAAAAAACCCAAATATTTGGAAATTAAGAAATGCGCTTTTAAATAACCTGTGGATTAAAGAAGAAATTACAATGAAAATTTTAAAAATATTTTTAACTAAAGTAAATAAAAAGCTGTCATATAAAAACTAGTGGGATGCAGTCAAAGTCTGCTTAAACGGAATGTTATAGCTTAAAACCTAAAATTAAAGTGCTGTTCTTTTTTTAACTTCTTGAGATAGCAATTTGGTTGATTGTGGATCCAAGTAAAATGAAATCTACCACTAGTACCCTGGTTCAAGTTGCTGTCACCCCTTGCCTGTAGTATTGCAATAGCCTTCTGCCTTTACCCTTGCTCTGCAGTTGGTTCACGCACCAGCCAGCACAATCCTTTTAAAAATGTAAGTCAGATGACATTCCTCCTTTGGTCACAATCCTGAAATGGCTTCCCATTTCTCACAGAGCAAAAGCCCAATACTACCAGAGGCTTCTATGCCTAGCTCATCTCCTACTACTCTCGTTCCTGCTCACTGATGCAACCCAGCCCCAACCTCCTGGCAATTGCTCCACTGCCCCAGGCATACTCCCAGAGGGCTCTGGGACTTAGCACATCTTCTGTGTCTGGAACAGTCTTTCTCCTAAGAGCCACAGGCTCCTCCCCTCATATACTTCAACTCATTGTTCAAATATCATCTTCAGTTAGGACTTCCCTGATCAGCCTATCTTAAACTGCATTCCGGCTCTCTCCACACATTCCTTTTCCCCCTTCCCTGTCTTATTTTTTCTCCACAGCACTTACCACTGCATACATTACACATAGATGTTCCATATGTTACTTATTTATTTTTTAATTGTCTCTCTCACAATTAAAATGTAAGTGGCACAAGGACAAATATTTATGTCTATTGTGTTCATCAGTGTACCCACAGAGTCTAGAACAGTGTCTGACACAGAGTCTAAAACCAAAAAAATCAAACTTGTTGCCATTGAGTCGATTCCGACTCATAGCGACCCTATAGGATAGAGTAGAACTGCTGCATATGGTTTCCAAGGAGCACCTGGTGGATTCGAATTGCCGACTTCTTGGTTAGCAGCCATAGCTCTTAACCACTATGCCGCCAGGGTTTCCTGACGCAGAGTAGGCACTCAGTAAATACTTGTTGGATTAATGAATAAACAGTTGGTGTTGATATATCATCTATGAATTAATAAATAAATTAATGAATATTTTATAGAATTTAGTTTTTCACAGACATGTGTACCAATACTCCCCCAACTTTATTTGACCATACTGGACAAGAACTTTTCTACAATGCATTTCAGCTTCATCTGCCTTCTTAAATAGAAGTTACTATTGTGTGCTATTGAGCCAATTCAATTTAAACCCTACATGACGGAGTAGAACTGCCCCATAGGATTTCCTAGGTTGTAATTCCTATGGAAACAGATTGCCAGATCTTTTCTCCCGAGGAGCCACTAGGTAGGTTCAAACTGCCGAACTTTCAGTCTGTTAGGAGTTGAGCACTTAAACACTGGGCCACTAGGGTTTCTTAAACAGAAGCTACTAGATGCTATTTAACTCTCTCTTTATGACTCTGGATCGTTAATATAAACCCAAGCAACCGTGAGTATATGCCTTCAGGGCCTATCAAACCTTTGGAAGCTGGTTGTTCATCCAGGAAGCTTTATGTCTGCTGTTATCATTATTCCCTACCCTCTCTCACTATGTTCTTTGTACTTGTTTTGTTCAAGCCTTTTTCTAATTTGTTCAAAGTCAGGCTTATTAAGCTTGTTAGAAATGAGTCTGACGGCTGTGACAACTAAGGGGTAGTCCTATGAGTTAAATTCTAACACTTCAGTACTCAAGCATTATAACATCTATTTTTGCTTCTCAGAAATTGCTCTGCTTACTTCTTAATTTTACTGACCAGGTATTTGAAGTGATAAGATAAATGACTTCTGACTTTTTAGAAAAATGGGCTATTAATGACTTCTGATCATTTGGAAAAATGGGCTATTACTGAATTATTTGGATATATATTTCTTTGTATGAATATGTACAAAAATACGTGTTATAATATATTTCACACATATGGAGCACTAGTCTTCTTTAATATAAAAGGATATGTAAATATATGGATTTTATTATTACTAATTTTAAAGAAAATTATGTGCTAAAATCCTATATTGTCAAGCGTTCCATTTCATTCTTGACAACTTCCAAATTTCCTTAATTCATACTTCATACATTCTACTTTCCAATTATTAATGGATGTTTACAGCTGTTTCTTCTCATTTTGAGTAATGCATATCAGCATATGAAGGTCCAGAAAGCTTTACTACATTCACATCATTGAGGTCAACTTTACTTTGAGGAGGCAGCTCTTCCCCAGCCATATTTTGAGTGCCTTCCAACATGAGGGGCTCATCTTCTGGCACTAGATCAGAAAATATTTCACTAATATCAAAAAGGTTTTCACTAGCCAATTTTTTCAGAAGTAGATCACCGGCATTGGCCATTTTGAATCAGACGATCATATGGTCTACTAAGCTGGGAATAACAAATTGAAGAGGAATGGTGTCACATTCATTATCAAAAAGAACATTTCAGGATGTATCCTGAAATACAACACTGTCAGAGATAGGATAATATCCTTATGCCTATAAGGGAAACCAGTTAATATGACTACTGTTCAAATTTACACACCAACCACTAAGGCCAAAAGATGAATAAATTGAATATTTTTACAAACTTCTGCAGTCTGAAGTTGATCAAACATGCAATCAAAATGCATTAATAATTACTGGTGATAAGAATGGGAAAGTTGGAAATGAAGAAGGATATGTAGTTGAAAAATACAGCCTTGGTGATAGAAAAGACGCAGGAGATCGAGTGACAGAATTTTGCAAGACTAATGACTCATTCATTGCAAATACCTGTTCTCCACTACATAAATGGAGACTATATACATGGACCTCTCCAGACGGAGTATACAGGAATCAAATCAACTACATCTGTGGAAAGAGACAATGGAGAAACTCAATATCATCAGTAAGAACAAGGCCAGGGGCCGACTTTGAAACAGATCATCAATTGCTCATATGCAAGTTCGAGTTGAAGCTGAAGAAAATAAAAACAAGTCCACAAGCGCCAACATACAACCTTGAGTATATTGCACCTGAATTTAGAGACCATCTCAAGAATAGATTTGACGCATTTGAACACTAATGACCGAAGACCAAATGAGTTGTGGGATGACATCAAGGACATCATGCTTGAAGAAAGGAAAAGGTCATTAAAAAGACAGAAAAGAAAAGAAAGACCAAAATGGATGTCAGAAGAGACTCTGAAATTTGCCCTTGAACATAGAGTAGCTAAAACAAAACGAAGAAATGATAAAGTAAAAGAGCTGAACAGAAGATTTCAAAGGGCAGCTCGAGAAGACAAAGTATTATAATGAAATGTGCAAATGCCTGGAGTTAGAAAACCAAAAGGGAAGACCATGCTCAGCATTTCTCAAGCTGAAAGAACTGAAGAAAAAAATTAAGCCTCAAGTTGCAATATCGAATAATTTTATGGACAAAAAAACTGAACAACACAGAAAGCATCAAAAGAAGATGGAAGGAATACACAGAGTCACTGTATCAAAAAGAATTGGTCAACATTCAACCATTTCAGAAGGCAGCACATGATCAAGAACCAATGGTATGGAAGGAAGAAGCTCAAGCTGCTCTGAAGGCATTGGCCAAAAATAAGGCTCCAGGAATCAACAGAATACCAACAGAGGTGTTTCAACAAATAGACGGAGCACTGGAAGTGCTGACTTGTCTATGCCAAGAAATTTGGAACACAGCTACCTGGCCAACTGACTGGAAGAGATCCATATTTATACCTATTCCAAAGAAAGGTGGTCCAGCCACATGCAGAAATTATCAAACAATATCATTAATACCACATGCAAGTAAAGTTATGCTGCAGATCACTCAAAAACAGCTGCAAGCAGCAGTACATCAGCAGGCAACTGCCGGAAATTCAAGCTGGATTCAGAAGTGGATGTGGAACGAGGGATATCATTGCTGATGTCAGATGGATCTTGGCTGAAAGCAGAAAATACCAGAAAGATGTTTACCTGTGTTTTATTGACTATGCAAAGCCATTTGACTGTGTGGATCATAACAAATCATGGATTACATTGCAAAGAATGGGAATTCCAGAACACTGAATTGTGCTCATGCGGAACCTGTACATAGACCAAGAGGCAGTTTTCCAACACAACAAGTGGATACCGCATGATTTCAAATCAGGAAAGGTGTGTGTCAGGGTTATCTCCTTTCACCATACTTATTCAGTCTGTATGCTGAGCAAATAATCCAAGAAGTCAGACTATGTGAAGAAGAATGTGTCATCAGGATTGGAGGAAGACTCATTAACACCTGCAATATGCAAATAACATAATGTTGCTGGCTGAAAGTGAAGAGGCTTGAAACACTTACTTATGAAGATCAAAGACTACAGCCTTCAGTATGGATTACATCTTAGCATAAAGAAAACAAAAATCCTCACAACTGGCCCAAAAAGCAACATCATGATAAAAGGAGAAAATATTGAAGTTGTCAAGGATTTCATTTTACTTCGATCCACAATTAATGTCCATGGAAGCAGCAGTCAAGAAATCAAACAATGCATTGCATTGAGCAAATGTGCTGCAAAAGACCTCTTTAAAGTGTTAAAAAGCAAAGATACCGCTTTGAGGACTAAGGTGCACCTGACCCAAGCCGTTGTATTTTTATCACCTCATATGCATAGGAAAGCTGGACAATGAACAAGGAAGACCAAAGAAGAATTGATGCCTTTGAGTTATGGTGTTGGTGAAGAATATTGAATACACCATGGACTGACAGAAGAACAAACAAATCTGTCTTGGAAGAAGTAGAGCCAGAATGCGCCTTAGAAGTGAGGATGGAGAAACTTCGTCTCACATACTTTGGACATGTTATCAGGAGGGACCAGTCCCTAGAGAAGGACCCTGTGCTTAGTAAAGCAGAGGTTCAGCAAAAAAGAGGAAAGTCCTCTACAAGATGGATTGACACAGTGACTGCAACAATGGGCTCAAACACAGCAATGATTGTGAGATGGGGCAGGACCAGGAAGAGTTTCATTCTGTTGTACACAGGGTCACTGTGAGTGGGATCTCTCTCAATGGCACCTAACAATGACAACAAAATCTTATAAAAATTCTCCAGTTACATGTCTCATTCATGCTTACTGAATTCAAAATTTGCCTTTTCCTAGATTTATATGTAACTAAATTTAAAATTTTCATTTCTTTTTCAAAGGTCAGAACAATTTTAATTGCTTTTTAGAATATGACGATCTTAGCTCAGTCAAGTAGTATTAATTCCGTCTGTCTGTGCAACTGATTTCATAATGCTTTTAGCCTGTAGTTGCAAAAAGTAGTTCAGAGCTTTTGAAAGTTTGTAACCAGAACCTCTATAAATCCCAGGTCTCACCTGATAAGGTTGATTAAAGTCTCCAAACGCCTTAGCCATTTTGCAGTGAAACAGCAGTTGCATGATTACCCAGAGTGACTGGCCTAGTGCTACAAACTTTATACTTGAGTCGAATTGCTTAAAGCTACATGTCATAGTTATCTAATGTAGCTATAACAGAAATACCACAAGTGGATGGCTTTAACAGAGAGAAATGTATTCTCTTACAGTCTAGGAGGCTAGAAGTCCGAATTCAGGGCGTCAGCTCTAGGGGAAGGCTTTCTCTCTGTTAGCTTTGGGGAAAGGTCCTTGTCATCAATCTTCCCTGGTCAAGGAGCTTCTCAGCGCAGGGAACCCAGGTCCAAAGGACACACTGTTCTCCTGGCTCTACATTCTTGGTGGTTGGAGGTCCCCATGTCTCTCTGCTTCCTTCTCTCTTTTATATCTCAATAGTGATCGACTTAAGACACAACCTAATCTTGTAGATTGAATCCTGCCTCATTAACATCAGAGAAGCAGGATTACAACACACAGGAAGATCATATCAGATGACAAAACAGTGGACAATCACCCAATACTGGGAATCATGGCCTAGCCAAGTTGATCCGTATTTTGGGGGACACAATTCAATCCATAATGCCACAGGATTTTTTTTTTTTTTAACTCTATCAACAATGGAAAAGCAAAACATTATTGCAGAGAAAGAAAATTATCACTTCCCAGGGCTTATTTCTGCTTCTGAATCTCTGAGCCACCCTTTCCACAATGATCCCACAATTATGAATTTCTTCTCTGTCATCTTCGCTCTCTCCTTTTCCTCAAGATAGTAGATATTTCCTTCTTTAAAAAAAAAATTAGCTTTAGAGTCACTGACTTCAGATTATATTGTAGCTTTGCCACTTGCTAAACATGTGATTTTGGAAATGTTAATTTACCCGGAAAAGTCTTGATTTGTCTATAAAGGTGAGGATTATACCTACTTTGAAGAGTTGTTTGGAGAATTAAACAAGACATATTAAGTTCTCAATTTTCTGACATAATACATTGCTAAATAATTTCAAATGTGTGAAAATTGAACAGCATTATTATATATTAAGTAAGTGGGATTCTACGTTCAGTGTGCTTTAACAAACATAAAATTCTTAATTACATCTAATTTTAGACATAATCTCTGACCATGGGTTTCTATAATTTTGCACATGTTCAATATTTTTGTTCTTTACTTTGATGATTGAAGCACAGTGGATTGGCTTAAGAGCAATAAATGTCTGATTAAGGAGAAGTTGTCCTAGTTTGGGGCATCCTGATAATTTCCATCCTTTTCTAAAATTAATTAAGTTTATGAGGGCAAATTACTTATCGTCAAAATCAGTATTCTTATATTTTAATTTTTCCATTGCACGGATTTTTACAGAATAAGTAGAAAAATTACAATAAAATTTACAAATTATTGCATAAACTACTGCTATAAAGATTAAACAGAGGATGCTGCTAGAACTGAACCATTAACTGAGAAGCAGCTCTACCAGGCTAAGAACATCAATTTGTTATTCCAGGTACACAGGTCCAAATTCAGCCTGCAAATGACAGTTACTGGGGCCAAATGTATAATGGGCCAAGTGTGGTTTGCATGCAAGTAGTGATTCTTCGTAACTCAGTGCTTTGTTCTAAATCAGCAGTAGTTGTTAAAATAATAGCTATTATTATGGTTGCTCTTGTCAGCTTTACTATAATGATGGCGTTGTTACCTAAATGTAATCCATTTGTGTCATATGCCTAAATCAATCACAAGGGCATGCAGTTCTCCAACAAACATTCGTCAAGCACAGACATTGAACTAGGTGGTGGTGATGTGAAGATAAGCAAGATCAAGTCCCTTGATGAGCCCATAGTCAAATGGACAAGACAAACAAATGAGCAGATCCACTCCAGTGCAGTGCAGCAAATAAGACAACTAAGTTGTATCTAGAACACTTAGCAATCACTCACTTAGCTACCTTTTATGGGGAAGGATCATAAGAGTAGAATCAGTTGAGGCATTAGGAAGGATCCTAAAATCTAAACAAGAAAGCAGAAACTATATAATGCTTCTCTTCTCTCAATGTACTAGGTCAGTAGTACATACTTCAATGATTACTTGTTTTGTAACCAATATGTTGCCCATTTTTTACTCTTTTGTGATCATTGCTTATCAATATTCTTTCAATATTTCCACCAATAATCGTGCTCTTGCATGTACAAAGTTATTTATTCATAAGAAGGTGTGTATGAGATTGACGCCATTATATTTTAGGTGAGAAAACTTAAACTCGGAAATATCTTGGGGACTGCTGAAGCTTAAATAGCTAATAAGTGGTAAAACAGTGCTCTTCTGACTTCTTTCCAAAAGTACCCCAGGTTCTAGTCCAGAATACTTTATACTATGCCACCACACCCTGCATTGTTGTGAGGCAACTTTCCTCTGTAGAATATAATTCTGTGATGTGGATCACAATAGTCACCGCTATTCTCAAACTGTCAAGACTACCCATAAAATTCAGGACAGCAATGGAATCATAAAATACGATTATATTATAAGAAATTTTAAAAATAATCTAGTTCAACTTTTCACATTCGATTGTTAAGAAAATCAGGGCCAAAGAAAAAATAAGTAACATGCCCAAAGTCATAGGAAATTAGTTGGAGAGCTAGGACTGAAAAAGTCTTCATCCTTCCATACTGCTGATAAGTAGGTAACTATCAACTATATCCACCACCCGTCTGCCAGTTTGTCATGCTGTGGTAGCTTCTATATTGCTATGATGCTGGAAGCTATGTCATTGGTATTTCAAATCCCAGGAAGGTCACCCATGGACAGGTTTCAGTGGAGCTCTCAGACTAAGACAGACTAGGAAAAAAGACCTAGCAATCTATATCTGAAAATTAGCCAATGAGAAGCCTATGGAACACAACAAAATATTGTCCAATACAGGGCTGGAAGATGAGCCCCTAGGTTGGAAGGCACTCAATAACACAGTAACCACAACAACTGACTTGAGCATAACAACATTCATGAAGAAGACACAGGTCTGGGTAACATTTCATTCTGCCATACATGGGATCACCGTGAACTGGAGCCAACTCAACAGCAACTAACAACAATGATATATTTGAAAAGTAGTATGTATGGCAATTTAGAGGAAAAATCCATAGTGAGACACTTCTGGATTGGAATTTATTCTCTTTGATACACACTAGCTGTCACTTAAACTTTCTGAATCTCAGTTTCTTTTCTTTAAAATGGGAATAATAATAATAATACCAACTCAGTGAATCATCGTGAGTTAAATGAGATAATACAGGTGAAACTTTAGTAGCATCTAACATACTATATGGAGTCCCTGGGTGCTGCAAACAGTTAACATGCTTGCTACTAACCAAAAGGTTGGCAGTTCAAGTCCACCCAGAGGTGCCTGGAAAGAAAGGCCTGGCAATCTGTTTCTAAAACATCAGCCATTAAAAACCCTGAAGGGCACAGTTCTACTTTGACACACATGGGATCACCATGAGTCAGAATCAACTTGAAAGTGACTGGTTTTATTTTTGTTTTAATATACTTAGTATTCTATGAGGGACAGATGAGATGTCCATCTTCACTTTATGTGCTATATGCACAACCTTAGTATCACAGTGTTGGAAATGTCTGTTTGCCAGTCCCATGCAGGATTGTGCAATACAGTTTCACAGGCTACAGAGAAATGCCTTCCATGGCTGCCTTGAGGTTACCATTCCAAGTTTAGAAAATTTAAAGGAAGAAAGTTGCTGAACCCTGTGAAATGCCAGATGTTCAAAACACAGTGACCTAACATCCAAGTAAATATCACCCCTGGATGGCTACTGATCACTAAAATCTTTCCAATTTTATATCCATAGACTACCAAATTTAAATACTCTTAACAGAAATGAGTACTCTGGATTTTTTTGTGTAATTCCATTCAGCCTTTATCAATTAAAATGCTCATTGATAGATGCATTTTTGCTAGTATGTTACAACCACACAATTACTAACCTTTTTTTCTGGTGAAAGAGTCTACATTTCTGACACTGCCAGAGGAAACAAAGCAATTTTATTTTTAAACTACCATTGTTTTTAGTTCCTTTGTCCACAAAACCGTAAGACACATACAGAGAATCCAATTTTAGATATGGTGTGTTACCAGGATATTTTCTTCCAGGAGAGAAAAAAAAAAAAAACAGAGGAAATCACTGTACAAATAATCATGTCCCTTTCTTGACTGTGCTGGTAACCACTGGGAAATATACATGGTCACTCCTGAGACTTAGTCACAGAAACCAGCATTTTGAGGTGGCTCTTAAAGAAGCCACACACCCCTTATAACCTTCCCAAATGGAAAAATCTGGTTTGAAGGAGTTAGAAAGGCAAGAAGAATTTGGTTAGGGGTTATAGACTTTATGATCTAGGTGGGGTTTTGACATATTTTAATGCAAAAATTTGGCACAGGAGATCAAATAAACATTCTGAGACAATTTTATAGAAGAAAAACCTCTGACAGTGATTAAGTTCAGCTAAAGAGGAGTCCCGGTTTCTCAGTATAATGTAGGTGAAGCTGGGGAGCCCCAACATAAGTTCAATTGTTAATCATTCTTGACTCTTGAGGTAGGACAACTGGTTCTACAACTTCCTGTATTGTTTTGATGAACCATTAATTTGCTGAAAGAGGGATCTGTTTTTAAATTACACACACACATATTTAAATTATATACACCTAATAGGTGTAAATAGTCAAGCACTCAGCCACTAATTGAAAGGTTGATAGTGGGAGTCCACCCAGAGGTGCCTTGGACTAAAGTCCTGGTGATCTTCTTCCAAAACATCAGCCATTGAAAACCCTATGGAGCATAGAGGAGTCCATATTGACTTGATGGCAACTAGTTTGGTTTTTAAGTAGATGAAAGATTAGAGGGCATGAATCCATTTGTTATTTTCTTGCTTTGGGTAAAAATTAAATAAAGACATATAAAAACTGAAATTCAGGAAAAAAAATTACAGTAAAGAGAAATATAGCCCATTCTCTCTTTCCCTTTTGTTTGTTAAGCAAGTGGAGTGGGCTTCTCCTCCTCCTGAGTTTCTAGAATACACATACGCTCACATACGCACAAGAGTTTTTCAAGTACACACAATATTGTAGTTGATCCTTTTACCAGATTCTGAGAGGGAGGAGAAATGTATAAGAGAGAAACATTTATGGAGCACGGGCTCTGCCAGCCTCGGTTCTAGGTGTTATCTCATTCACCTTCTCAGCTCCCCTTTGAAGGAAGTATCGGCAGTCCCCTGTAGACAAGAAAGCTGAGCATCAAAGCATGGCCCCTCAAAGCGCGGATTTTCTATCAGCCCAGAAATAAAACAATTTCCAAGGCCAACTCTTCAGACAGGGATTGGACTGGACTGTGGGACATAAAGTGATACTCGTGAGGAGTGTGCCTCTTAGCTCAAGTAGATACAAGAGACTAAATGGCAGCTCTGTCCGGAGGTGAGATGGGAAGGCAGAGGGGGTTAGGAGCTGGTTGAATGGACATGGGGAATCAGGGATGGAAAGGAGGAGTGTGCTGTCACAGTATGGGAGAGCAATTAGGGTCACATAACAATGTATGTATAAATTTTTGTATGAGAAACTAACTTGAAATGTAAACTTCATTTAAACTACAACGATAAAAAAAGTTTAAAAAAAGAAAGCAAGCAAGCTGAGCCTCAGGGAGATTAAATGGCTCACTCCAGGTGGCATAGCTGGTAAGTACAGTCAGTGCTGAAGCAAGGTCTGTCTGGCCATTTTCATGACACCATTGGATTAGGGCCTGCCACATTTAGACATTCCCCCACCACCGCTGCCCCAGCTCTGGGAAAGACCACACTCCAAGCTGATTTTTTAATTGCAATGAGACAAATTTCAGAAGAAGAGGAAGAATCTAGAAGCAGAAATTCTGAACTTCTAATGTTACAGGTTTGGGAAGGCTGCCAAACTGCTCAAGGAGCCATGAAGAATACAAGTGCCTGCCTTCCAAAGAACTTTATTTCAGGGGAAAAAAAAAAAAAAAACATGCCCTGAAGAGCTTTCTTTTCTCCAAGGACTGGAGTCATTTTTCCCCTCAGTCCAATGACCATTATATAACTGATCATATTTTCAGTTATGTTTTGGCCCCCAGCAAGCTTAAAATCACATTTATAGCTCAATTTTATTAAGCCTGTAGGGCTCTATTGTCTAAATATTTATTCTAGCTTTTTATTTGGCCATGCCCCATTTTATGTTAATAGTCTTTTAATAATGTGAATGATCAAATCTAAATTATCTTTTTCTTTGGTTTGGTTTTTCTCTGGTCTTGCCTTTTTATATTCATGCATTCTCAGGTACCAGTTTTTAAGTATTTTATTTTATCTTTTAAATTATGTACGCGTGTAGACAAACCCAATTCCTACGTAACCAACGTTGTTTTTGCTAGGTGCTGTAGATTCGATTTCAACTCATACTGACCCCATGTGTCAGAGTTTAGAACTGTACCACATGGTTTTCTATGCTGAAAGCCGTGGTGGCACAGTGGTTAAGACCTCAGGCTGCTAACCAAATGTTGGCGTTTGAATCCACCAGCCGCTCCGTGGAAACCCTATAGGGCAGTTCTACTCTGTCCTATAGGGTCGCTATGACTCGGAATCAACTGAACAGCAACGGGTTTGATTTTTGGTTAATCCTTATGGGAGCAGATTGCCAGAACTTTCTCCCATGGAGCTGCTGGGTGAGTTCAAATTGCCAACCTTTCAGTTAACAGTAAAGCAAATAATTATTTCATACATTTAATCACTCCCTTTAGTACCTGATATACTTGTTAGTGTGTATTGATTTTTGTTGACTATTCAATATGCTTACATTGCATTATGAATTTTATCAATTGTATTCAAGTTATTTTTCCCTTCATTGAGTCGACAAATATCTGTCAAGTGTCTGCTATCTTTCAGGCACAGAGCTATGTGTTGATTTCCTGATGGAAGCAACATGTACATGGTCTTTCCTTTCAGGAAGGCAATTGTATTGTCATACACCCAAAAGTATGCAGTTGCTATCTGTTGAAAGTACCAGGAAGCAGAAGTATGGGATGGTAGAGGGCACATAACAGGTGAACCTGAGCTAACCCTGAGAGTGGGCAAGATTTCCCAGGACCTGTGACATTTGCCCTGAGATCTACAGGTGCTAAGGGAGAAAAAGGGAGTGGAGCAGGATTAGAGTGGATGAGCATTTCAACCAGTGAAAACAATATGTGCAAGGCCCTGGGGTAGAAAGAAATCTGGCTTCCTTAAAACTTGAAAGAAAGCTAGTGTGTCTGGAGTTTAAGAGCAAGGACTTGGTCTTGAGGTAGAGAAATGAGCCATATTAAAGATTTTGATCTATGTCTTAGGAACAGTGATAAGGATATTTCTCAGAGTCATCCAGCCATTAAATAAAGATACGTATGACAAGTATTAATAAAGCAAAATTGAAACAGTTTGTAGCCAATAATCAATGCTAAGGAAAAATCTATCCTTATATCAGTACTTTCACTCAATAGAGGCTCATTAACATCTCACAAAAGTATTGTGTACTGGGTTGAATAGTGTCCCCTCAAAATTTATGCCCACTAGAACCTCAGAACATGACTTTATTTGGAAATGGGGTCTTTATAGATGTAATTAGTTAAGATGAGGTCATACTAGATGAAGGTGGGCCTTACATTCAATGATTGGTGTCCTTCTAAGAGGAGAAGACACAAGGAGACGCAGACACAGAGACAGAGGCAGAGATTGGAGTCATGTGCAGCTACAAGTCAAAGAATGCCAAGGATTGCCACCAGGGCTAAGAAGGGACAATGAAGGATTCTTAGAGCCTTTTGAGGAAGCATGGCCCTGACAATACCTTGATTTTGGACTTCCGGCCTCTGAAACTGTGATAGAATAAATTTTTGTTGTTTTAAGCCACCAAGTTCATGGTAATTTGTTACAGCAGCCACAGGAAACTAATACATCCTGTTAAATAGTTATTACTCAATTTTAGATTCCCCAGTTTAGAGATGAGAAGACTGACACTCAGAGTTCAGTAATTTGCTTGAGATGACAGTCCAAAAAGTGGCAAAACTGGGACTAGAATTCAGGACTATTGAATCAAAATCTTTTGTTCTCTCCATGAAACATCCACATGGGCTGCTTATCAAATGCTTTGAATTCCCTTTCAAGGCTGTGTACCAACAAACAAATCGGCAGATGTAAACACTTCTTGTAAAACTGGCCCTGAGCTCCATTCTTGAGGCCTGTAACTGACAGTATATGAAAATATGTGAGACAGACTTTGTAAATTATTCTAATGAATGAAAAGCCTTTATCTAGATTATTCATGAAAGTTCATGGTCAATCTTGAATTTTTAAAGGAGAAAAGAAAGAAAACATTTTTCACCATTGGAAGATAGTTCGAAATTTGCGACACTTGAGATTTTTAAAAATCTATGCGAACCTTAGCATTACATGCTCTGATTTGCAAAAAGCTATCACTCTCAGGTTGAACTGAATGTTTTTATTCCTCTCCCTAATGAGGAGAATAGGAAAACTTAAAAGGGATATAGAGAAATTGTTTTCTCTTTTCACATAAATAAACATTGTTCTTTGTTGTTGACTTGTTCTTGCCCAAAAAGAGTAGCTTTAAGCAACCTTAAGAAATGAGAATGAGGTTTTATCAAAATGGTACTCTCAGTAATAAAGGAGAAAGAAATCTCATAAGAAAAAAAAAGGAGTTATAGAAGAAAGGAAAAGTCCCTTGAAAGTCATTCAGCTCCAAGGGCTAAGGAACCTTCTTAGCTTCTCAGCAGCAAGAGTTTTTGAATTGCTCTCTAGCGGGCTGCATCTAGCAGGACCCAGCTACCCCCAAATGAGTTGTCTTCTTGCTATACACAACCACTCAGCATCTGTTGAGCACCTCCTGGGTGTTAGGGAATATGGGTATGAATATGAGCGTGGATTTCTCTTCTTGGCCATTACAGTCCATTTAAATTCTCTGTCACATCGTCATCTCTCTCCTCACATGACTCCCTACTCTATCCTCTGCTCTCTGTCTTTTCCCTTCCTTATACCTCTGCTTGAAGGCCCTGGGTGATGCAAATGGTTAACACATTTGGCTGCTAACTGAAAGGTCGACAGTTTGAGTCTACTCAGAGGCATCTTGGAAGAAAGACCTGGTGATCAACTTCTGAAAAACTAGCCATTGAAAAGCTGATGGAGCACACGGTTCTACTCTAACACAGATGGGATGGGGTCACCATAAGTCAGAGTTGACTCAACGGCAACTGTTATATATATATAAACTACAGTAAAACCTGAAAAAGCTGGAACCTGTGTAAAGTGGAAACCTATCAGAGAAGGAAAACTCCAGTGAAAACAAGCAATAGAAAAGTGGTAAAACTGCACCCTGTCAAAGGGAGAAAACTTGCAAGACCTTGAAAAACAAGGCAGTCCTATCGCGTTCTGGCTCTCACAGGTTTCATTGTATTACTTACGGTTGATTACTGCTTTGGTCCATTAACAACCCCTCTAGACCTCTATAGCCTTATGGCCTCCATTTACCTCAGTTCTCTCCATGTGAGCTTTTGGTTTCTTCTCCCCACTTCTGTATTCTCTGTATATTTATCAGTTCAAATTCATGAGAGGAAACCTGAGCAGCCCAGTTAATAACCACTGTTCCAATTTTGGCAGCTGTTCTTACCAAGCCACCTTATTGGCTGCTGACCAGCCTATGCATTAGCTGCCTTGGCTCAGGCACCCACAACTCACCCAGTAAGCTGTAGCTGAAGGAAGTGGTATGGAGAGACATGTGGCATAGAATTTAAGAGCGAACTCTGTGACCCATTGCCGTCGGGTCAAATCCAACTCATAGCTACCCTAGAGGACAGAGTAGAACTGCCCCATAGGGTTTCCAAACAGCAGCTGGTGGATTCAAACTGCTGGCCTTTTGGTTAGCAGCTGAGCTCTTAATTGCTGCAGCCACCAGGGCTTCGTGACCTGACTACCTGGGTTTAAATCTCAGCTCTGTCATTTACCAGGTGTGGGCCTTCAGGCAGATTACTTAACTTCTCTAGAAAATGAGGGCAATTATAATATCTATCTCAAAGGTTTTTTGTGAGCATTAAATGAAATAATACATGAAAAGAATTTAGAATTGTATTTAGTACATAGTAAGGACTCCAGGAGAGCAAAGATGCCAGTTTGATGACTAAGGTCTTTTAATCACCTTATATGCATGAGAAAGCTGGACAATGAAAAATGAAGACAAAAGAAGAACTGATGCATTTGAATTGTGGTTTTGGTGGAGAATATTGACTGCCAAAAGAACAAACAAATCAGTTTTAGAAGAAATAGAACCAGACTACCCCTCAGAAGCAAGGATGGTGAGACTTTGTCTTGTTTATTTTGGACACGTCTTCAGTAAAGACCAGTCGTTAGAAAAGGAAATTATTATTGGTAAAGTAGGGGGTCAACAAAAATGAGGGAAACTCTCAGTGAGATGGATTGACACAATAAACATACCAATGATCATGAAGATGGCGTAGGACCAGGCAACATTTCGCTCTGTTATACATAAGGTCGCCATGAGTCAGAGCCAACTCTACAGCAACTAACAACAACAACAAGAGCTCAATAAGTGTTAGTTATTATTATTATGTGTAACTATGTCTGGTCATCACCAGGTGGCCATGAGCAGGGCAAGTGCCCTTGAATGGGAACACTGAACTGTTCAGTAACACGTATGCAACCTCGGCTATGTCTGTCAAAGCTCCTAATGAGGTCTTTCTTAACGGAAAAGATGCTGGCAGCTTTTTGGATTTTTTTCTCCTAAAATTATTTTCACACGTCCAATTTAAATCTGGAAAATTAAAATGCAAGTGTGAGTAAGTTCTGAAGTAGATTTTCAAAAGTGTGCTTCCTCATATGAATATTCTATGAAATGTGCATGGCAGAGTTTGAGACAGGTTTTTATATCCATTTAGATTTATTTATTTATGTATTTATTTTAATAAGAACTGCCTCATCATTACGTGACCTGGTAAGATATAGAGAAATTACCTGGTAGCCTAGAAAATTAACTTATTAAAATCTGGTTTAATCAGGCTAAGTGAGTCATGTAAGAAGACTTAACTAAATATTTTTATTTGAATCAATAGTTTAACTGTTACATAGCATTGCAGAAATGAATTTAGTCCAAAGCTGCATAATCTTAGACCCCATTTGAACTGTTTTCTATATGAAATGGCCTCTTTTTAGGATAGCCTAATCTTGAGATGACCTAAAGTCACTGCATCCCCATTAGCCAACTCCAGGAAGGACCATTCATATTATGTTCTACAATACCATGCCAAAACCTTGTCTGAAGTCTCCAGAAAATCTCACCAGGGAAGGGAGAGGGAGAGGCATATAGATGTTGGGGGTTTTTCAACTCACAGACTGACATTTGTATAGAGTTTGAAGCACAGCTATCTGATATTAACATAAAACTCGGAAGACTATAAATTGGATCATGATTCTTCCCTTTTCAATCCTTCCAACTGCACAGAATATGAGCTCTTTCCCCTGCATGATTGCTCCTGCTTCCCCCGCCCCCCGCAGCCTCATCTCAGCCCAGCAGCCTCAGCCCTACCTGTGTTCAATATACTCCAGCACCTCTGCTTCCTTTCTATGTCCAGCACATGCCAAGGTCTTTCCCAGCTAGGTGCTCAGTTGTAGAAGAGCCCCCTGACCAGTGTACTCTCCTTTCTGTCCTTGCATTGCTGGCTCCTTCTCAGACTTTATATTGCAACTTAAATTCACCTCCTCAGTGAGGCTTTCCCTCATCATCTAGCTAAGATAGCTCCTGTAGCCCTAGCCCATTATTTTCAATCTTAGCACCCTATTTGTTCCCCACATAACGCTTGTCATGATTTGGAATTATTTCATGCATAAGATCAGTTGATTTCTGAGATCTCTGCTCCTAGGTTAAAATCTTCATGACAACAGAAACCATCTCAATTATATTTGCTGTTGTGGCTCCAACATTTAGCACAATGCATGACACACAGGAGGTACTCAACAAATATTTGTTGAATAAATTAATGACAGAAGGGAAATCTAAGGGCAATTCATATGCTTAAAGGGGAATAAACAGATGTCTTGTTCCTTGAGCGTAGGTGGATGGATGAAAGCTAAGAGAAAACACAACAGGCTAAAACTTATGTCCACACAAAAACCTGCACACGAACGTTTATAGCAGCTTTATTCATAATTTTCAAAAATTGGAAGCAGACAAGATGTTCTTCAATAGATGGATGGATAAGCAAACTGTGGTCCCTCCATATAATGGGAATTTTTTTCAGTGAAAAAAAGAAATGAGCTACCGAACCACAAAAAGGCATGGAGGATCCTTAAATACATATCACTAAGTGAAAGAAGCCAGTCTGAAAAGGTTACACACTGTATAATTCCACCTAAATGACATTCTGGAAAAGGTAAAACTATACCTGTTGCTGTTGAATTGATTTCGACTCATGGCGGACCTGTAGGACGGAGTAGAGCTGCCCCATAGGCTTTCCAAGGCTGTAATCTTTACAGAAGCAGACTGCCACATCTTTCTCCCATGGAGCAGCTAGTGGGTTCAAACTACCAACCTTTTGGTTAGCAGCCAAGTGCTTAATCACTGAGCCACCAGGGATTCTTTGTAAAACTTTAGAGACAGTAAAAAGATCAGCAGTTGCCGGAAGGGAGGAGGGAGGGGAGAGGGACAAATAGAGCCCAGGGGCAGTTTAGGGCAGTGAAACTATTCTGTGTGAGACTGTAATAGTGGACGCGTGACATTATGCATTTGTAAAAACCCATAGGCCTGTGCAACCCAAACAGTGAAGTCCTAAACTATGGTCTTTAGTTAATAATAATGTATCAGTTTTGAGTAATCAATTGTAACAAATGTATTACACTAGATACAATATGTTAGTAATAAGGGAAACTGTGTGTGAGAGGTTGGTAAATATGAGAACTCTGTATTTTCTGTTCAATTTTTCTGTAATTCTAAACCTGCTGTAAAAAATAACGTCTATTAATAAAAAAACACCATACTAATTTGGTTTCTTCAGAGGGTGGATGGTGTATTCTTCTTGTCTTTCTGCATTTAGTGGAAGTTTCTAGAAGTGATCATCCAAAACAAACTGACTGCAGACCTCTGAAGTTTTAAGAAAGTTATTTATCCATAAAGTGTTCTTTGCTCCTTTGATGCAGTTTTCTTCTTTTCAGTTGCCAATTATCATGACTACAAACCTCAGTGTTCCAGTTACTCTGTGGAAAATGGTAGAGATCAGGCAAAGTCTATCCCAGAAACCAATCTTTTATTTTCATACTTTTCAACCAACCATTCAAAGATGCCGATCTTCTATGGTCCTGGCAATTTGTATGACATGGTAAAAGGAATTCAAGACCAAGAGATGGAGGTAGCATGAATATAAAATCTGCTATGGAGATGAGAACATTTCTGAAAGTTAAAGCAGGAGCGATCAGTAATGATGCCAGGACAACTGGTGCAAACTGGGACCATCCAAGAAGAATGGCACATGCAATCATCCTAGTCAAAGGGGCTGTATTTGAGACCTGGTCCTGCTACTTATTTGCCTTGGGCAAGTCATTTATCCAAGTAGGAACTGAAGATAGAAATACTGCTCAGGAATACCAGGCACTGATATGCTTCCTCCTTCCTCTTTTTTACAGATAAAGCAGTGGGCTTGTTAAGTTCAAGCACAAGAAGAGTTAGATGTTTGAGAGAACATAAAGAATTAGTCAAAGCTCTTGCAGAGAGGTGATACTAAAAAAAACAAACGTGTTGACATCAAGTCGATTCTGACTCATAGCGACCCTGAAGGTGACACAAGCCCTACATTTCAAAGAGCAACACTACTGCAAAAATTGAGTTTTCTAGTCCAGATGTGACCATACCTGGCATTTTCAGATCCCTGGTGACAGGATGTCCCTGTTAGGGACAGGGGTAAAAGGAACAATAGATCCTGTACATGTGCTGTATCTGCTGTTGTCCCCATTTCCCATTCCACTTCATTTTCTTGGTGTCTTAGGCTGGGTTCTCTAGAGAAGCAAAACCAGTGAATTGTAGAGAGAGCGATTTATCTCAAGGAAATGGCTCATGCATTTGGACAGGCTGTTAAGTCCCAAGTTCAGGTTCAGGCATCAGGCTGGAGGCTTCTCCTGACTTATGTAGCTACAGGAGCTAATGAACTCAAGATCAGCAGGTCAGATGGCAGGCTTCTAGCTCACAGGCTGTGGAGGCTGATGAATCCCAAGATTACCAGGCAACACGGCAGGCTGCTGGCTCAAGTCCCAAGAACCAGAGGTCAGATGATGAGGAGACAAATGCAGGATCCAGAGTCAGCAAGCGAGCTTTGCCAGAATGTCCATATATATATTGGTGCAGGCCACACACCTCAAGGAAACTAGTCTTACAACTGATTGGCGGATCACATCAGATCACATCATGGAGGATGACTACATGATTATGTAATCGCCAAATTACATCATTACATAACTTCCAAACTACGTCATTATATAACTACCAAACTACATCATTACATAACTGTCAAACCACTGAGAATCATGGCCCAGCTAAGTTGACACACAACCTTAATCATCACAGCTGGCATCTGAGAATTTGGATTTCTGGGAGGTTCCCACCACCCTAACTGAAAATATTCCAGCTCCTGGTGCGTGCAGAATGGAACTGTTCTTCGCAGGGTTCTCAAAGGCTGTGACCTTTTGGAAGCAGATTGTCAGGCCTGTCTTCAGAGACACCTCTAGGTGGGTTCGCACCACCAACTTTTCAGCTAGTAATCTAGTGCTTAACAGTTTGTGCCACCCAAGGACTCCTCTCAACAGATTAAAGGGGAAAATACCAAATATAAACCAAATCACAAAACCTCAAAATACAACTACTAACTAATGATTAAATCTGAATGCTTTTATTCTTCTATAAAAGCAAATTCACAAACAGAAAATGTATTGATTTCTACCTGGCTGTGTTATCCCCTTCCTTTCCTTGATAAAAATCTTGGTCTTTCTCTTGGTTGCCATACCTCTCTATGCTAAGGAGATAAACACCTGAAGAAAACACACAATTCCCATGATTAAGCATCTAAAAATACTTCATGATGTTGTTGCCTTATTTAATAGTCTCAACAATTTGCAAAGCAGACACTGTCCTCCTCAATTCACGCGTGAAGAAATGAATCTGGTGATACTGGGGATTGTAGCTGGTGTTGTTGTTAGCTGTCATCCAGTCGGCCCAGACTCATGCCAAGTCCATGCATGACAGAAGCTAACGTTGCCTGGTTCTGCATCATGCCCATGATCGGTTGGGGATTAGATCATTGTGATTCATAGAGTTTTCACTGGCTGATTTTCAGAATTAGGTCACCAGGCCTTTCTACCTAGTCTGTCTTAGTCTGGAAAACCGAAAAAACCAAACTTCTTGCTGTCAAGTCAATTTCGACTCATAGGGACCCTATAGGACAGAGGAGAACTGCCGCATAGGGTTTCCAAGGAGCAGCTGGTGGATTTGAACTTCCAACTCTTTGGTTAGCAGCTGAGCTCTTAACCACTGCACCACCAGGCTTAGTCTGGAAGCTTCCTTGAAATCTATTTAGCATCATATTAACATGCAAACCTCCACTGACAGATAGGTGGAGGCTGTGCATGAGGTGCATTGGCCGAGAATCAAACATGAGTCTCCCTCATGGAAGGCAAGAATTCTACCACTGAACCACCACTACCCCTGTGTCATGGTTAATATCACACAAATAGAAAGGAGCCAAGAAGCTCTCTGAACCCATGTGCAACGACTCCAAAGCCTTGCTCTATTTTTCTCCTTATTCTCTTTGCTCTTTCCACCACTTCTGTACTTTTCAAACATAAATTCCATAAAATCTAAAGCTAATTAGGGAGTGGGGAGTAGAGGGTCAGGATGCAAAATATTTTAAAATGTATGATATCTCCTGGTTTCTTTGAGGTCTTGGCAGAGCACATACCCTCTGCCTCCCTGTGGCATTGGGACCATCATTGTTAATTCAGCTGAGGTCTCCTTTCTCCTTGAATTTACTGATGAGGATTACATTGCGTGTGTCTGTACATATGACAAAATGAACATGTAATGCCAGTCTTACTGTCAGTGGTTTGTCTGAGATTTGAGCCTGACTTGTTTAGTGCTGTTTGGAGGATGTGAGTCTTCTCCCCTCCCTCTCCAAGCCCCAATGTTTGAACTATGTAATGTTATACTGCCACCCTGTGGCTCCTTCATTGTGCGCTCAGAAACAAAGCCGCTTGACAAAGCCAGTCATATAAACCACAAGAGGTTTGGAGCAGGGACTGATGATGGAGAAATGGAGGCTGGGAAAAGAATATGGAAGAGACGTACAACTTGTCAGGGAAAACATAGGTTACATTTGTCACAACATAATTTACTGGTTATGAGCATAGAACTTGGAGTCAAGTTAAACTTACTCTGGGCCTCATTTCCCTACCTGTATAATAGGAATAGTAATAATTTCTGAAGGTTATTGTAAGAGTTAAACAAGACAATGCATAAAAAGTGCTTAGCCTGGAGCCTACCACGTAAGAAGCTTTTCCCATTGTTATGGATCTGAGACAAGCACCTTGTTCCCCTTTGCAAAGCTACAGTGAGGCCCTCCTTCCCTTGTTACTTCCTAGGATTCTCACTTTCCACTCTGTTCCTCTTTGGTTCAGGCTTAATCATTTCATCTTTCCCTACCCTTGAAGCATGGGTATTGGTAGAGTCAAACATATTTCACATATTTCAAATCTCATCTTCATCATCTAGTAATTTGGGAACTTTCACCAAGTCATTTAAGCTTCCTGAGCCTTAGTTTCTTCATCTGTACAATAGGGTTAATAATACTCATGCCTCCAGATTATAGGAAGAATTGGAAACAATATAGACAAAGCACCTGGCACAGTGTCTTATATATAGCCATTATTCTGTATGGTGGTTGTTGTTGTGTGCTGTCAAGTCAATTCCAACTCATAGTGACCCTATAGCACAGAGTAGAACTGCCCCATAGGGTTTCCTAGGCTGTAATCTTGACAGGAGCAGATGGCCAGGTTTTTACTTCCACAGAGTGGCTAGTGGGCTCAAACTGTTGACCTTTCAGTTAGCAGCCGAGCACTTCACCATTAGGCCACCAGGGTTGCTTATCCTATGTGGTAACCATCATTATTGTCATCATCATACTTATTCATTCCAATTCTCCAATCCTTCCCTTGTCCTTCAAGAAGCAATGAAACCCTTTAGGCTCACCTTAGCCATCAAAGATCCATTGAGTATTTGCAAGAGAAGGAATTGGCCTTCTGGTATCTAATTTTGCAATTCAGTAAAACATTGTTTTCCCATGATTTCATAATATATTTAGTTTCTCAAGGCTAAAATGCAACTTTTTCATATTTTAATGCTTTTGATATTTAAGGATATTTTATAATCAATGTGTACTTGTAAGTTTTTGTTTCTCCCTTTCAATACCCAACTCTTTCCAAAAAAAATATTAAATCAATGTATATCTTATAACTGATGACAACTTAAGACTAAGTAATATAAGTAGATTCTGCTTTCATCAACCCCAGTATCCAAAAATTTACCATATTTTTACGCAAATAATGCATGCCTTCTGCATTTGTTTGCCGACTGCACCCTCCCCCTGTGATGCACCTTCACAAGCACCGCCATGACAATCCTCTTCACATGTTGCTTTAAAAAAAAAGAAATAGCATAGAGAGTTTATTAAAAAAAAACTTGCAGGGGGAGGGCACAGCCAGCAAACAAACGCAGAAGGCACACATTATTTGCATAAAAATGCAGCAGATTTATGGTGACATCCTAAATGTACCTAGTCATATTGTGTTGTTGTTAGGTGCCGTTGAGTCGATTTTCTGCTCATAGCAACCCTGTGAGACAGAGTAGAATTGCCCCATAGGGTTTTCTGGACTGTAATCCTTATGGAAACAGATCACCAGGTCTTTCTCCTGAGAAGCCACTGGGTGGATTCAAACTGCCAACCTTTTGGTTGGCTTCTGAGTGCTTAACCATACCTAGTCACAGTAGCATGAATTCCCAAAACCATAATGTTCTTACCCTCCAGCCTGATTGTTAAAAGTCTCCCTCAATTATTTTGCAGGTCCAGGAGTGTCTCACACATGCCTATGTTCTTCAGCTGTGACCTCCTGCCCTCTCGTTCCTCACTCTGTGGGTGGCTGCTGTTCCTCCAGTGTCCTGACCCCTCCAGGACCAGGGTGTCCAGGTGCACTGTAGTTGAGACATAGAAGTAGAAATCTTAAACCACACTGTGGCTTTAGCCCTGAGGCAGTGCAGCTGTGGCCGCAGTCTCTCATGGAAACCCGTCTGAATTCTGGGCCTAACCCTACATGTTCTCTCCATTAGGCCTCAGGCCAGACCTTCAGGCCAGCAAAGGGATAGCCTCCCTCTCCTCCCTGTCTTTCTCTCTTCAGGCCTCTTCCCACACATCAACATTATTCCCCACTCCTTCTACTAAAAAATTAAAAATAAGCAGTCTACACATGCATATAGTGCCTAGAGAGTTCGTCAGCTTCCAGTTCCTCAAAGAACGAGATTCTGCTAGTTTTGAGTGGGACCCAGAAAAACAGAAGGCTCTGCAACAGGTTCAGGCTGCTGTGCAAGCCACTCTGCCACTTGGGCCATATGATCCAGCTGATCCAATTATGCTTGAAGTGTCTGTGGCAGATAGAGAAGATGTTTGGAGTCTTTGGCAGGCCCCTATTGGTGAATCACAGTGCAGACCCTTCGGATTTTGGAGCAAAGCCTGCCATCCTCTGCAGATAACTACTCTCCTTTTGAGAAACAGCTTTTGGCTTGTTACTGGGCCTTAGTAGAGACTGAATGCTTAACCATGGGACACCGAGTCACCATGCGACCTGAGCTGCCCATCAAGAACTGGGTGTTGTCTGACCCACAGAGTCATAAAGTTGGACGTGAACAGCAGCACTCCATCATTTAATGGAAGTGGTATATATGAGATTGGGCCCGAGCAGGACCTGAAGGCACAAGTAAGTTGCATGACGAAGTGGCCAGAATGCCCAAGGTCTCCACTCCTGTCACATTACCTTCCATCTCCCAGTCTACACCTATGGCCTCATGGGAGTTCCTTATGATCATCTGACTGAAGAAGAGACAACTTGTGCCTGGTTTACATGTGGTTCTGTGTGATATGCAGGCACCACTTGAAAGCGGACAGCAGCAGAACTATAATCCATTTCAGGGACCTCCCTGAAGGACAGTTATGAAGGGAAATCTTCTCAGTGGGCAGAACTTCAAGAAGTGCACCTGGTTGTTCACTTTGCTTGGAAGAAGAAATGGCCAGATGTGCAATTGTATACTGATTCATGGGCTGTGGCCAATGGTTTGGCTGGACGGTCAGGGACTTGGAAGGAACATGACTGGAAAATTGGAGACTAGGATTTATGGGGAAGAGTTATGTGGATAGACCTCTCAGAGTGAGCCAAAGAAGTGAAGATATTTGTGTCTCATGTGAACGCTCACCAAACGGTGACCTCAGCAGAGGATGATTTTAATAATCAAGTGGATAGGATGATGTGCTCTGTGGAAACCAGTCATCCTCTTTCCCCAGCTACTCCCATCATTGCTCAATGGGCTCATGAACAAAATGGCCATGGTAGCAGGGATGGAGGTTATGCACTGGCACAGCAACATGGATTTCCACTCACCAAGGCTGATTGGCTATAGCCACTGCTGAGTGCCCAATCTGCCAGCAGCAGAGACCAACACTGAGTCCCCGATATGGCACCATCCCTCAAGGTGATCGGCCAGCAACCAGGAGGCAAGTTGATTACATTGGACCACTTCCATCATGGAAAGGGCAGCATTTTACCCTTATTGGAATAGACACTTACTCTGGATATGGATTTGTCTTCACTGCACTCAATGCTTCTGCCAAAACTACCACCCATGGACTTACAGAATGCCTTATCCACCGTCATGGTATCACATACAGCATTGCTTCAGATCAAGGGACTCACTTCACAGCAAATGAAGTGTGGCAGTGGGCCCGTGCTCATGGAATTCACTGGTCTTACCATGTTCCGCATCATCCTGAAGCAGCTGGTTTGATAGAATGATGGAATGGCTTTTTAAAGACACAATTACAGTGCCAGCTAGGTAGCAATACCTTGCAGGGTTGGGGCAATGTTCTCCATAAGGCTGTATATGCTCTAAACCAGCATCCAATATATGGCACTGTTTCTCCATAGGCAAGATTCATGGGTCCAGGAATCAAGGGGTGGAAATGGGAGTGGCACCACTCACTATTTCCCCTAGTGACCCACTCACAAGATTTTTGCTTCCTGTCCCTGCGACCTCATACTCTGCAGGTCTAGAGGTCTTGTTCTAAAGGGAGGAATGCTCCTTCCTGGAGACACATCACTGATTCCATTGAATTGGAAGCTAAGAATGTCACCTGGCCACTTTGGACTCTTTATGCCTCTGTGTCAACAGGCAAAGAAGGGAGTTACCATACTAGCTGGTGTGATTGATCCTGATTACCAAGTGGAAATTGGATTGATATTACATAATGGAGGTAAAGAAGAGTATGTCTGGAATGCAGGAGAACCCTTAGGGTGTCTCTTAGTACTACCATGCCCTGTGATTAAAATCAATGGAAAACTACAGCAACCAATTCCAACATGACTACTAATGACCCAGACCCTTCAGGAATGAAGGTTTGGGTCACCCCACCAGGCAAAGAACCATGACCAGCTGAGGTGCCTGCTGAGAGCAAAGGGAATACAGAATGGGTGGTGGAAGAAGGTAGTTCTAAATACAAGTTAAATCTGCATGACCACTTGCAGAGACAGGGACTGTAATTGTTATGAGTATTTCTGCTTTGTATGTGTGCCTCAAATATTTTTGTTTTCTTCACTTATAAAATATAAAATGTAAATGGGGCTAATGTGTTTTCAATTGTACACATGTTAGTTGTATCATGTTAGGTGCAAGTATGACTTTATAATTATCTTTATTCAGAGATTATGTATGGTTTAAGGAGATGTGTACATGTGCCAAGTTGACAAGGGGTGGACTGTGATGGTTAAGATTGTGTGTCAACTTGGCTGAGCCATGATTCTCAGTATTTATATGTGATCACCCTCATGGTTGAATCTGCTATGAGTAGCCAATCAGTTGAAAGAGAGCTTCCTTGGGGGTATGGCCTGCATCGGAATATAAGCAGACATTCTGACTTTTTGCTCACTCTGGATCCTGTGGCTGCCTCCTGTTCATCTGATCTCCAGTTCTTGGGACTTGAGCTATCAGCTTATCTGCCAATCTTGGGATTCATTGATCTTCACAGCCTGTGAGCAGGAGCCCTGCTCTCCAACCTGCTGATCTTGGGTTCGCCAGCCCCTGCAGCTACGTAAATCCAGAGAAGCCTCTATCCTGATCCACGGACTTGGAAATTTACAGCCTCTACAATCATTTGAGCCATTTCCTTGATATAAATCACTATATATTTATAACCTTTGTTGGTTTTGCTTCTCTAGAGAACCCAGCCTAAGACACCATTCTTCTCAATGTTATACATAATTTGTTGTGATCCACATAGTTAAATGCCTTTGCATAGTCAATAAAACACAGGAAAACTTTTTTCGGGTATTCTCTGCTTTCAGCCAAGATCCATCTAACATCAGCAATAATATCTCTCGTTCCACGTCCTCTTCTGAATCCAGCTTGAAATTCTGGCAGTTCCCTGTCAATGTATGGCTGTAATCACTTTTGAATGATCTTCAGCAAAATTTTACTTGTGTGTGATATTAATGATACAGTTTTTATAATTTCTGCATTCTGTTGGATTGCCTTTCTTTGGAATGGGTGCAAATATGGATCTCTTCCAGTTGGTTGACCAGGTAGCTGTCTTCAAAATTTCTTGGCATAGAGGAGTGAGCACCTCCAGTGCTGCATCCATTTGTTGAAACATCTCAGTTGGTATTCCATTAATTCCTGGAGCCCTGTTTTTTGCCAATGCCTTCAGTGCAGCTTGGACCTCTTCCTTCAGCACCATCAGTTCTTCATCATATCTGCCTCCTGAAATGGCTGCCCATCAACCAGTTATTTTTGGTACAGTGACTCTGTGTATTCCTTCCATCATCTTTTGGTGCTCCCTGCATCTTTCAATATTTTGCCCATAGAATCCTTCAATATTGCAACTCAAGGCTTGAATTTTTTCTTCAGTTCTTTCAGCTTGAGAAATGCTGAGAGCGTTCTTCCCTTTTGGTTTTATGTCTCCAGGTCTTTGTACATTTCAATACTTTTCTTTTTCTTCTCGAGCCACCCTTTGAAATCTTCTGTTCAGCTCTTTTGCTTCATCATTTCTTCCTTTCCAATTAGCTATTCTACTTTCAAGAGAAACTTTCAAAGTCTCTTCTGGCATCCATTTTGGACTTTTCTTTCTTTCCTGTCTTTTTAATGACCTCTTGCTTTCTTCACATATGATGTTCTTGATGTCATTTCACAACTCTTCTAGTCTTTGATCATTAGTGTTCAAAGCATCAAATCTATTCTTGAGATGATCTCTAAATTCAGGTGAGATATACCCAAGGTAGTACTTTGGCTCTTTTGGATTTATTCTAATTTTCTTCAGCTTCAACTTGAACTTGCATATGAGCAATTGATGGTCTGTTTCGCAGTCAGCCCTTGGCCTTGTTCTAACTGATGATATTGAACTTTTCCATTGTCTCTTTCCACAGATGTAGTCAATTTGATTCCTGTGTATTCCATCTGGCAAGGTCCGCGTGTATAGTTGCCATTTATGTTGTTGAGAAAAGATATCTACAATGAAGAATCGTTGGTCTTGCAAAATTCTATCATGTTTTCCGGCATCATTTCTATCACCAAGGCCATATTTTCCAACTACTGTTCCCTCTTCTTTGTTTCCAACTTTCACATTCAAATCACCAGTTATTATCAATGCATCTTGATTGCATGTTTGATCAATTTCAGACTTCAGAAGTTGGTAAAAATCTTCAATTTCTTCATCTTTGGCCTTAATGGTTGGTTCATAAATTTGAATAATAGCCGTATTAACTGGTCTTCCTTGTAGGTATATGGATATTATCCTATCACTGACAGTGTTGTACTTCGGGATAGAACTTGAAATGTTCTTTTTGATGATGAATGCAATGCCATTCTTCTTCAATTTGTCGTTGCCTGCATAGTAGACCATATGATTGTCTGATTCAAAATGGCTAATACCAGTCCATTTCAGCTCACTAATGCCTAGGATTTTGATCTTTATGCATTCCATTTCATTTTTGACAATTTCCAATTTTCTTAGATTCATACTCATACATTCCACGTTCCTATTATTAATGGATATTTGCAGCTGTCTCTTCCCATTTTGAGTCATCCCACATCAGCAAAAGAATGTCCCAAAAGTTTGACTCCAACCACGTCATTAAGGTCAATTTTACTTTGAGGAGGCAGCTCTTCCCCAGTCATATTTTGAGTTACTTCTAACCTGAGGGGATCATCTTCTGGCAATTTTGTGCTGCTATTCATAAGGCTTTCCCTAGCTAATTTTTTCAAAAGTAGATTTCCAGGATCCTTCTTCCTAGTCTGTCTTAGTCTGGAAGCTCAGTTGAAACCTGTCCACCATGAGTCACCCTGCTGGTAATTGAAATACCAGTGGCATAGCTTCCACCATCAGAGCAACACACAAGCCACCACAGTACGACAAACATCTATTCATCTTGAAATTAGGGGTGGGCACAACTTAAAGATTGCCCCTGGGCACTTGTTACCCTTGCTACAGTGCTGCAGGGGTAGAATTTTAGTCCTTGCCATAGGTGCTAGTTTCCGTAGACATGCCTCTGTGTAGGTATGCATGTATATGTTTGTCTTACACAGAGGCATATCTACGGAAAATAGCACCTATAGCAAGCACTGAAATTGCACCACTGCAACACCATAGCAAGGGTAACATGCACCCAGGGCAATCTCTAAGTTGCATCCCCCTCTCCAATTTCAAGATGAATAGACATAGATAGTGGCAATGTGTAAGGAGAAACAACTTCCCCTCTCTTGTCCGGCTGCCTCAGTCAGGCACCTTTCTTATTTGTGGTGCCTCAGAATGTCATTTCAGACCTCGTCTGGTGGCCCCTTGGACTTGCATCCTGGGGCAAGTGCTGCCCTCTCACCCTACCTTGTTATGCCTCTGCACCCCTGTCCAAACATCTGGCACTCATTTTTTAGTTAACTTTACAATAATATCAACTCAAAAGTGCAAGTCAAGCTCATTAATCTTTTACTTAACACATTATGGCACTACCTGAAAATTATAACTGCACCTTCCTTGCTTTCACTGATGAACACTGGTCTATGATGTGTTCAAAGTTATTTTTTTTTTTTTTTCGGTTTCTTCTCTTTCTACACTCAGAGAGCAAGATCACACAGTCTGCCTTGGCCTATAAAACCAAACAAAACCTGTTGCCATCGAGTTGATTCAGACTCTTAGCAACCCTATAGGACAGAGTAGAACTGCCCCATAGAATTTCCAAGGAGTGGCTGGTGGATTCAATCTGCTGACCTCTTGGTTAACAGCCAAATGCTTAACCACTGCACTACCCATGGAGGCTCTCAAATATGAAAGTATTAGTTTTAACTTGCTGAATGATCTCTCACAGCTGGCAATGGAAACTGTGGTGGTTAATAGAAATTACACAGTGGTGCCCTCCCTTCAAGTAGTACCTGGGGCACTTGCCGTACCTGCCATACCCTTCTTCTACCAAATGCCAGTCAGTCTTCACCTAATTCAGTAAGTGGTCACAATTGAACCCA
This sequence comes from Dugong dugon, assembly GCA_030035585.1. Classification (NCBI taxonomy): domain Eukaryota; kingdom Metazoa; phylum Chordata; class Mammalia; order Sirenia; family Dugongidae; genus Dugong; species Dugong dugon. The sequence continues at coordinate 54,419,069 of CM057465.1, forward strand.
GCTCAAATTGCCAAATCGCAGAGTCTTGCTCTATAAAGCGTTGTTGATTTAAGCCACCAAATTTTTTAACAGCAAAAGCTAACTGATATAGGGATCTATAGATTAGAGGAACTCAACAGACATACCACCCAAATACAATATGTGGATCTTTTCTGGATATTGATCCAAACCAAATAGGCTGCAAAATACATATTTCTAAGACAATTGGGAAGATTCAAAACGGATTGAGTATTAGATGTTGAAAAATTATTACTAAAGTTGTGAAATGTGATAATGACATCAAAACACCTTGCCATTGAGTTGATTCCAACTCATAGTGACTTTATAAGACAGAGTAGAAGTGCCCCATAGGGTTTCCAAGGAGTAGCTGGTAGATTCGAACTGCTGACCTTTTGGTTAGCGGCCAAACTCTTAAACACTGGGCCACCAGGATTCCTATGGTAATGACATATTCTTATGCTAAAAAAAATTAGTCCTTATCTATAAGGAATATATATACTAATACATTTAGAAATGAAATAATGTGATTACCTTAGGCTGGGTTCTCTAGAGAAGCAAAACTAGTGACATATATATATATATAGAGAGAGAGAGAGAGATTTATATCAAGGAAATGGCCCACTTGGTTGTCTAGGCTGGCAAGACCTAAGTCTGTGGGTAAGGTGTCAGGCTGCAGGCTTCTCCTGACTCACATAGCTGCAGGGGCTGATGAACCCAAGATCCGTGGTCAGACAATAGAATGCTGGCTCAAGTCCCAAGAACCAGAGGTCAGATGATGATGAGCCAGATGCAGGATCCAGACCAAGCAGAAGCCAGCAAGCTTTGCCAGAAAATCCATATATATTGGATACAGGCCATATCCCCAAGGAAACTCCCTTTCAACTGATTGGCTGTTCATTGCAGATCTCATCACAGAGTGATTATATTATATCAGATCTCAACATGGAGGTGATTATATCATTACATAAACGCTAAACTACATCATAACTGCCAAAACACTGACAATCGTGGCCTAGCAAAGTTGGCACACAACTTTAACCATCACAGTGATGTTTGGAATTTACTTTAAAATATTCCAGCAATGGAGAACAAACAACATCGACCACAGGTTGAATCTAGGACACAGGATCATACAAGCCAGAAACCAACCTAGGAAATGAACTCTCAAAGACTATCCAAAACCAAAAGATTTACAACAGGGACCCAGAGAGGTTAACCTGTAAATGACAACAACGTCAGAATAATAAAAGAGGGAATAAATGGTATAGAACCTTCTAATGGAGAGGAAGGCAAAGTGATACCAAGTAATAATAGACTGGTTCACAACTAGGAAGATAGGTAACCACAAAGAAAGTCAACAAACATACTCATCAAAATAAAGAAGAAAAACATAAAGCCTCAGTAAAAACAAAACCTACAAAAACAAAAGATATTTAAAAAATCCATAAACAAAAGGAATTCAACACAGGGGAGTAAGACGAACAAAGAAAACATCAGCACCAAAAAAAAAAAAAAAAGCGCTACAAAATAACAGCGATGAACTCACACCTATCAATAATTACACTGAATGTAAATGGCTTAAATGCACCCATAAAGAGATGGACAGTGACAGAATGGATAAAAAAACAGGATCCATCAATATGTTGTCTACAAGAGACACACATTAGAAACAAAGATGTGTAAATTTATTAAAAATCAGAGGATGAAAAAAATGTATCAAGCAAACAGCTATCAAAAAAAAGCAGGAGTGGCAATATTAATCTCAGATAAAATAGATTTTAAAACAAAATCCACCATAAAAGACAAACAAGGACACTATACAATGATTAAGGGGATGATCCATTATGAAGACATAACCATAATAAACATCTATGCACCCAATGACAGGGCTCCAAAATACATAAAACAAACTCTAACAGCACTGAAAACAGAAATTGACAATTCCACAATAGTAATAGGAGACTTCAACACAGACTCTCAGTAAAGGACAGAACATCTAGAAAGAAACTCAGCAAAGATACAGAAGACCTAAAGGGCACAATCAGCCAACTTGACCTCATAGACATATAACGCTCCACTGAACAGCTGCAAAGTACACATTCTTTTCCAATGCACATGGGATGTTCTCCAGAATAGACCACATCTTAGGCCACAGAGCAATCCTCAACAAGACCCAAAACGTTGAGATAATACAAAGTATCTTCTCTGACCACAATGCCATCGAGGTAGAAATTAACAACAGGAAGAGCATGGGAAAAAAAAAAATCAATTACATGGAAACTGAAAAACACCCTGCTTACAAACCACTGGGTAATAAAATAAATCAGAGATGGGATCAAAAAATTCCTTAGCATCAAATGAGAATGAAAACACATCATACCAAAAACTTTGGGACACAGCAAAGGCAGTCCTCAGAGGACAATTTATAGCAATAGATGCACACATCAAAAAGAAGAAAGGGACAAAATCAAAACATTAACTACACAACATGAAGAAATAGAAATAGACCAGCAAAAAAAGCCCACAGCCACCAGAAGAAAAGAAATAATAAAGATCAGAGCAGAAATAAATGAAATAGAGAATAGAAAAACAATAGAAAGAATCAACAAAGCCAAAAGTTGGTTCTCTGAAAGGATCAACAACCTCAACAAACCACTGGCCGACTGACAAGAGAAAAACAGGAGAGGATGCAAATAACCCATATAAGAAATAAAATGGGGAACATTACAACAGACCCAACGGAAACAAAAAGAATCATAACAGAGTATTATGAAAAATCATACTCCAACAAATTTGAAAACCTAGAGGAAATGAATAGATTTCTAGAAACACACTACCTACCCAAACTACAACAAAGTGATGTTGAAAATCTGAAAAGACCCATAGCAAGAGAAGAGATTGAAAAGATAATTTAAAAAAAACAAAAAACAAAAAACTCCCAACCAAAAAAGCCCTGGCCCAGATGGCTTCACTGAAGAATTCTACCAAACATTCAGAGAAAAGCTTATACCAGTACTACTGAAACTATTTCAGAACATAGAAAAGAAAGTGACACTTTCAAATTCATTCTATGAAGCCACCATAACCCTGATACCAAAACCAGGCAAAGATGCCACAAAAAAAGAAAATACAGACCAAAATCTCTAATGAATATAGATGCATCATATCAAAAAAATAATACCCCACAACCAAGTAGGATTCATACCAGTTATGCAAGGATGGTTCAACATTAGAAAATCAATCAACATAATCTACGACATAAATAGAAGGAAAGAAAAGAATCATATGATCAACTCAATTGATGCAGAAAAGGCATTTGACAAAGTCCAACACCCATTCCTGATAAAGACTCTCAATAAAATAGGTATAGAGGGCAATTTCTCAACATAATAAAGGGCATCTATGCAAAACCAATGGCCAACAGTATTCGTAGTGGACAAAGGCTGAAAACATTCTCCTTGAGAACAGGAAGAAGACAAGGATTCCTTTTATCATCACTCCTATTTAGCATTGTGCTGGAAGTTCTAGCTAGAGCAATAAGGCAAAAAAAAGAAATACAGGGTATCTAAATTGATAATGAAGAAGTTAAACTATTCCTGTTTGTGGATGATATGATACTATACATAGAAAACCCTAATGACTCCATGAGAAAACTACTGGAACTAACAGAAAGATTCAGCAGAGTAGCAGGATACAAGATAAACATACAAAAATCAGTTGGATTCCTATACACCAATAAAGAGAACAATAAAAAGGAAATCAAGAAAACAATAACGTTTTATCATAGCCCCTAAAAAAATAAAATACTTAGGAATAAATTTAACCAAGGGTATATAAGATCTATACAAAGAAAACCACAAAACACTACTGCAAGAAACCAAAAGAGATCTACATAAATGGAAAAACATACCATGCTCATGGATGGTATAGACTCAACATTGTGAAAATGACAGTTCTATCCAAAGCAATTTACAAATACAATGCAATCCCTATCCAAATACCAACAACATTCTTTAAAGAGATGGAAAAACTAATCATTAATTTTATATGGAAAGGGAAGAAGCCCTGGATAAGTAAAGCACTATTGAAGACAAAGAATAAAGTAGGAGGACTCACACTAACTGACCTCAGAACCTACTGTCCAGCTACGGTAGTCAAAACAGCCTGGTACTGGTACAACAACAGATACATTGGCCAATGGAAAAGAATTGAGAACCCAGAGGTAAAGCCATCCACCTAAAGTCATATGATCTTTGACAAGGGCCCAAAGTCCATCAAATGGTGTCATGGATTGAATTGTGTCCCCAAAAAATATCTGTCAACTTGGCTGGGTCATGATTGCCAATATTGTATAATTGTGTACCATTTTGTAATCTGATGTGATTTCCTTATGTGTTGTAAATGCAATCACTATGATCTAAAAAGATGAATCAGCGGCAGTTATACTGATGAGGTATACAAGATTGAATAGTGTCTTAATCCAATCTCTTCTGAGATATAAAAGAGAGAAGTGAACAGAGACACATGGGAACTTCATACCACCAAGAAAGCAGTGCTGGGAGCAGAGCACGTCCTTTGGACCTGAGGTTCCTGCGCAGAGATGCTCCCAGACGAAGAGAAGACTGATGACATGGACGTTTCTCCAGAGCCAATGGAGAAAGCATTCCCCTGGAGCTGACGCCCTGACTTTGGACTTGTAGCCTACTGGACTGTGAAAGAATAAACTTCTCTTTGTTACAGCCATCCACTTTTGGTATTTCTGTTATAGCAGCACTAGATGACTAGGACAAATGGGGAACAGAAAGTCTTTTTAACAAATGGTGCTGGCAAAACTGGATGTCCATCTGCAAAAAAATGAAACAGGACCCATACCTCACACCATATACGAAAACTAATTCAAAATGGATCAAAGATTTAAATATAAAGCCAAAAACTATAAAGTTCATAGAAGAAAAAATAGGATCAACGCTAGAAGCCCTAATACACAGCTTTAACAGGATAGAAACCATAACCAACAACACACAAACTGCAGAAGATAAGCTAGATAACTGGGATCTTCTAAAAATTAAACACTTATGCTCATCAAAAGACTTCACCAAATGCGTAAAAAGGGAACCTACAGACTGGGCAAACTTTTTTGGACATTACAAGTCAGACAAAGGTCTAATCTCTAAAATCTACAAGAAAATCCAACACTCTACAACAAAAAGAAAAATAATCCAGTTAAAAAATGGATAAAGGAAATGAACAGACACTTCACCAAGACATTCGAGCAGCCAACAGACACATGAGGGGACACTTGCAATCACTAGCCATTAGAGAAACGCAAATTAAAACCACAATGAGATACCATCTCATCCCTGCATTACTGGCATGAATCAAAAAAACGGGAAATAACAAATGTTGGAGAGGCTGCGGGGAGATCCGAAACTCTTATGTACTGCTAGTGGGCATGCAAAATGATGCAAGCATTTTGGAAAACGATATGGTGCTTCCTTAGAAAGCTACAAATAGAAATACCATACGATCCAGCAATCCCACTCCTAGGATATATCCTAGAGAAATAATAGCCATCACGTGAATAGACATATGCACACCCATGCTCATTGCAGCATTGTTCACAATAGCAAAAAGATAGAAACAACCTAGATGTCCGTCAACAGATGAGTGGATAAACAAACTATGGTACATACATACAATGGAGTATTATGCAACGATAAAGAACAATGATGAATCTGTGAAGCATCTCATAACATGGATGAAACTGGAGGACTTTATGCTGAGTGAAATAAGTCAATCACAAAAGGACAAGTATTGTATGAGACCACTATTGTAAAAACTCATGAAAAAGTTTACATACAAAAAGAAACAATCTTTGCTGGTTGCTAGGGATGGGAGGGATCAGGGGGAACACTAAATAAACAATAAATAAGTGGTAACTTTGGTGAAGTTTAAGACAGTACACAATACTGGGCAAGCCAGCACAACTTGTACAAGGAAAGATCATAGAAGCTCCACAGACACATCCAAACTTCCTGAGGGACCAAATTGCTGGGCAGAGGGCTGTGGGGACCATGGTCTCAGAGAACATCTAGGTCAATTGGCGTAACACAGTTTATAAAGAAAATGTTCTACATTCTACCTTGGTGAGTAGCGTATGGGGTCTTAAAAGCCTGTGAGCAGCCATCTAAGATACTCCACTGATCTCACCCCTTTGGAAGCAAGGGAGAATGAAGAAAACAAGACATAAAGGAAAGATTAGTCCAAAGGACTAATGGACCACAACTACCACGGCCTCCACCAGACTGAGTCCAGTACAACTATATGGTGCCTGGCTACCACGACTGACTGCTCTGACAGGGATCACAACAGAGCTGGAGAAAAATGTAGAACAAAATTCTAACTCACAAAAGACCAGACTTACTGGCCTGACAGAGACTGGAGAAACCCTAAGAGTATGGCCCCTGGATACCCTTTTAGCTCAGTAATGAAGTCACTCCCGAGGTTCACCCTTCAGCCAAAGATTAGACATCCCCATAAAACAAAACAAGACTAAGGGGGCACGACAGTCCAGGAATAAGGACTAGAAGGCAGGAGGGGATGGGAAAGCTGGTAATAGGGAACCCGAGGTTGAGAAGGGACAGTGTTGACATGTCATGGGGTTGTTAACCATTGACATAAAACAATATGTGTACTAACCATTTAATGAGAAACTATTTGTTACGTAAACCATCATCTAAAGTACAATTTAAAAAAAAAAAAAAACCTCCAGCAATGAAAAAAGAGGAGGGGGAGAGTGAAGAAATAAAAGAGGCAAAATGTTATGGTGGCAATTTTTGAAGTTTGATGATGGCTACATGTTAGTTTGTTTCACTACTGTCTCTACTTTTGTGTATGTGTGAGAATTTCCATAATAATTTTGTGAACATTTTTGTTTGAGAAGTGTTTCTCAAGATTATTTCTGGAACTTTTCCAAGTACCTGGAAGGAAAGAAACACTAAATGGAATGATTACATAATATGATTACTGACCTGACTGTTTGCTCAAATAATCATTAACTTTCACTATGCCCACTGTGAATGCAGGAGGAATCAGGTAATGGAAGTGGAGATTAGATTAGTTAAAAAGTAATGGTAGAAGTCAAACCCAAGAAATAAAATCAGTCTGCAAATCAAAACTCAAAATACACTTAATGAAAATTACAAGTTAGGACAAAACAGGGAACTTAGATATTCTGTGTTCATGTCCAGTATTTTCCCACTGTAACACTGTCACTACTTAATATTTACTAATCAAGTGACCAAATGTTGTAGAAGGATGCTGGTGGTTGTAAGTGACAGAAAATGCAACTTAAATTAGCTTAAGCAATAAAAGGGTAATTTATACATGTATTAGTTAAGGAATTAATCACTAGTTGCTGAAACAGTAGTTGATGAAACAGATAAGCCCCCATATTTCAGTGTCTTAATACAACAGATAATTATTTTTTGCTCAGGCCACTATTCAGTGGTGGTATTCCTGGTCAGATGGCTGCAGAATCTGCCCTTCTCTGTCTTCAGCCTCTTAGCCAATGAATAGGGAAAGGAAATGAAAGATCCCCCATGAGATGTGTTTACGGAATAAGTCTGGAAATAGGTTACATATATGTGTTCAAGCCACATTTTGGTACAAACTCACAGGCCACACCCAACTGCAAAGGAGGCTGGGAAATGTAATCTAGTTCATGTTCACCAGAAGAAGAAGAATGCATTTTGGTGAACACACATAAATTCTGCCATAACTAGACTTTATGCCTGGGAAGGCAGCAGTAGTACGTCAGACACAAATCGATCCAGGGTTACCTCGTGATGTGAGCTCTCTCTCACACTCTCTCTTGTTCTCTATCATGTTCCATCTCAGCTCTTCTTGATCCTACTGGTTGACTTCTTTTTTCTCCAGTGCAGGATGCTCAGGCACCCATACTGTTTGGAAACGTGGCTAATGTGCATGATGTGGGTATGACTTTTTCTGCACAACACTCAGTTCACAGCATTCAGTTCAGGCATTCATTGAAACATCATGGTTTCCAGGGGAATCAGATATGGCAGAAATTGCAAAGGTGGTATGCTAAGTACTGACATTTAGGAAAACCTAGAATGGCGTGGTCTCTCCCTCTTAATGCTCAGTTTTGTGGGAAGGAAGAATATAGAAGTAAAGATGGAAAAAATAGCACAAGATAGAATGTGCTATGCTAGAAGTATGAGCAAAGCACTCCAAGAATCTAGAGGAGAGTGGAGGACTGGCACCAGAGTTGGAAGAGCTTCATAGAGGGGGTGATTTTACTTCTCTCTACAGTAGGAGAAGCATTTAATAAGAAGAATTGGTACGTGAAAAGGTGCAGATCTGAGAAAGTACATGCATTTTGGCGAGAATTTCAATGTGATTGGAGCCTAAAGGCCATGGGGCAAGTGGGCAACAAGAAGATATAAGGAAGGAAGAAACAATTCAAGTCTAAATACAGAAGGTCTGTGTTCCAAGCTCAAGATTTTGAATTTGTTTCCATATAGATAATGGAGGCTTTGAATCAGAAAGTAATAAAATGTGGAGATTCTGTTTGTTTGTTGTTGTTATTATTTTATGTCTAAGGATAAGAAAGAAATCTGACAAGGGATAGTGAATGAATTGCAGCAAGATGGCACCATAGGCATGAAGTCCAGTGAGGAAGCTGATAGAAATTTGACAGGTAAGAGAAGGTAAGGTCTGGACTAAAACTGTAGCAATAAGGAAGTAAAGGAGAGAAATTTATGAGTTAGAATTTACAAGATGTGGTTACTGGTTGGATGAGGGTAGTGAGAAACGCAGGAACAAAAAAACCATCTGAAGGTTCTAGATAGCACTGTGAGTGGATGACCCAACTGAATTGTTGCTTCAAAAAGAAATATAATTGGTTTGTACCTTATTTCTATATGTTTAAACAATAGGAAGAAAATTACCAGAGCAAAGTTCTTTGGGGAAGAAATTTTTATATCAAAGATTTTCAAAGCCATTATAATACATAAGACTTGAATTAAAATAGCAGAAATTATACCGTAAAAAATTTGGTTTCTGAATAGGATCGATGGTATTTCCAAATGAAAACCAAAGTCAACAACTTTGGAGAACTGAATGCCTCTATCTCTTTCTTTCTCTCACACACAAAGTGTTATACTGTTTTGAAAATGTTCATTTCCTTTTTGCATTTAAAATCTGGATAGAAATTAGGAGAATCCAGGGAATTTTGCTGTCTACTCCCTACAGTAATGTTAGTTTGTAAATGTTTAGCAGGAAACAAATCACAAGGCTAAATATTTCAGCAGAGAATTTCAAAGTGGCATTACCTGGAATAATACACAAGAACTGGCTAGTGGTGTTTTAAGAAACCCATAGCAAAGTTTTCAGGAAAATAAGGGCCAAAGCTGAATATCTATCACAAATATTGGACCTAGAATTAAGAAAAGTCTCATGTTATGGATTGAATTGTGCCCGCCACCCCCGCCCCCCAAAACGTGTTGAAATCCTAACCTCTGTACCTGTAAATGATACCATTTAGAAATAGGGGTTTTCTTTTGCTATTTTAGTGAAGTTATACCAGAGTAGGGTGAATCACAAACCTAATCACTTGTGAGTTATGAAAAGAGTAGAATAGACACAGAGATACACATATGGGGGAGACAGACATCATGTGAGGACCCGTCTACAAGCAAAGGAACGCCAGGGGTTGCTGGCAGCTGCTAGAAGCTGAAATACACAAGGAAGGACCTCCTCCTATAGCCACACCCTGAATTTTGGCTTCTAACCTCCTGAACTACAGGAAAAAAAAAAAGTGTATTCTTTAAAGCCACCCACTTGCAATATTTCTGTTACAGCCACGCTAGGTAACTAAGACATCTCCAAAAACACATTTGTCCTTAAAAGTCCTTTTGAAAAAGGATGCAAAATGCCTGATATTTCCCCAGAGCCAACTTAATGTGGCAGGGTTGAGCCAAGAGGATAGAGTTGGCAAGGAACTAGGAAATTTCCTTAAGATTATTCTGAGAAAGCAATTATACTCTCATTTGTTCTGAATAAATAACATTTTATACTCTTTTTAAAAGGACAGCCTATTTATACCTTTAATTGTTTTCACTTAGTTACCAACTCCAAATGTTAAACAAAAAAATGTAGCAAAATCCCATTAGTGCAGTGACCTTCATTCTCTTGTTGTTGCCAGCACTATGCATCCTTCTCAGAAGATGATGTGGCACGGTTGGGGGAGAAGCAGTTTTTCCCGGCAGTTTAGAAAAAACATCTTATACCATAGGCAAAGCCCAAGGACATAGGCAACGTGGTCTGCAAAAAAGCACAAGATTTGCCATCCCAGGCATGGATAGATGATCCTGCCTCTTACAAAGGGCCTCAAACTGGTTCAAACCAGTTTAATCATGGCCAATGGAGCAAAACCAGAACAGACCCAAATTTTGAAAATTTGAAAATTTTGAAAATTTGGGTGATCCGGAACCATAACCGGAACAGGAAAAATTATAGGTGGAAGCCCTGGAATGGGAGACTCAGAAGAGACATAGCAAGCGCTATCAGGAGTTAGATACAGGAAATTGGATTATTGCCAGGACTGAGGAGCGCGACACACATTCAGAGCAGCACGGTTGGCTGCCATCTTTGAGCAGGTCACCACTGTTTCCGACTCTGCACAAAATCCAACACCAAGAGATTTGGTTGCTATGCAATGCATATGCTGCCCTTGTTTTCTAAGGAGATTAACTTTCTAGCAGCCTTCAACGTCTAATTTTTCCCATTCTGGCTATGGTTCTGGTTCACTCAAATTTTAAAAATTTGAGTCTGTTCTTCCTCAGCCATGATTGAACCAGGAAGAAATGGTTTGAAGGCCTGTTCCTACAGGACTCGAGCAAGTCACTGAAACTGTCTGCATCTCTAAAATGGAGAATTGTTTAAGTTTGTCTTTACTAGTTATTTGGAATTGTTAAGTTTGTCTTTACTAGTTATTTGGTTTTATGTGCATGTGTGATGTTTAAATGAGATAATGGGTAGAAAACTGTTTTGTAAAATATGAAGTACAATATAAAAGCACAATGGGTCCTTCTGCTGATGATACTACAAAACTTGGACAGAAGTTGAGAGTATGGATGTCTACAACCTGAATCTTCTGTAAAACTCCAGAAGTACACAAATTACACCTCTCAACATGGGATGGTTATTCAATTTACAAGATAACCATTCATTTCTTTCTTCCAAAAATGGATTTCTTTTCTTTTAAGCAATATTGGCTCAAGATCTCTATTACACAAAACATACAGGCCTGCAACTACAACCTACTGAATTAAGGGAATAGTCAAGGGAGTCAGTATTCTCAGCTGTGGTGAAAGGAGCAAGGCATTTGGATTCAGACCTGGTGTAAATTCTGAATGGCCACTTGCTAACTGTGTGCCCTTAAGATATTGACTTTAGATTCTGGGACTCAATTTTCCCATCTGTAAAATGGAGGCTGGGTAATAATACTTACCTTGCAGAGCCATTGTGAGTACTCAAGACAGTGTGAATGTGCCTAGCAGAGGGCTTGGCCAACAGACAAGTGCTCCTTACACAATAACAATTATTCCTGGTATCACCTAATAGCAGTGAGGGCAGTGGTGGTTCACTGGTAGAATTCTCACCTTCAAAATGGGAGACCTAGGTTTGGTTCCAGCCAATACTAACAAAAACAATAGCAATTACCTAATAGCAGGCATCTAGTTCCTTCTACCCGAGTCTGTAGAGATTTCTTGTTTGGGCCATAGCATCAGCTTTCTCTTCAAATATAGGAAATACATAGTGATTTTCTTATTCCGTTGACCAATTTTTATACTTTGTATACATTTTATTTATATTACATGTGAGAATGGAGTAAGAATCAACTTAAAATATGTCTTATGAAGCCCAAGAAATTAGCCCATTATGTAGTTTTGGTAATCTAGCTCAGTTAGATGTAAAAATCAAGAAAAGAACTCATGAAACTTCCTTGAGAGTGATCTTGGAGATAAATATGCTTAACAACTCACAGAACGCCAGTAATTAGTATATTTTTATTAATATAAGCATAATATCTATATAATAGAACTTTCAACTTCCTTCCTTCCATATAAATTTGCATTCCTTATATCCGTTAATTAAGGAGCCCTGGTGTCGCAGTGGTTAAGCGCTCTGCTGCTAACCAAAAGGTCAGCAGTTTGAACCCACCAGCTGCTCCACAGGAGAAAGATGTAGCAATCTGCTCCCATAAAGATTACAGCCTTAGGGACCCCGTGGGGCAGTTCTATTCTGTCCTATATGGTTGCTATGAGTCGGAATTCACTCAAAGGCACTGGGTTTTTTATATCCACTAATTGCATAAATCAATGGATTTAAAATGTTTTAAAGTTGTCACCTTTACATTTGCAAAACCACAACCAAAACAAAAACAAATTCCTGTCATTTGCTTTTCATTAAAGAACATGAAAAGTGCATATGGAAAATGGATTTAACACAAGACTTGCTATAACAAACAATAAGCTTTGTCTCAATTCTAGCTGGGAGGCAAATGAAATTATTGGGACAATATAAGCACTTGTAAAAACTCTTTAACTTCTCTTGAATTGGATGGACACTTACAAAGGTGCTAACATACAGCAGTGGGTCCCAGCATAGGACCATGCAGTTGTGAGCCTTCAATAATGCTGTTTGCTTGTGATTTCAATGATAAAATGGATAAAATGTGCAACTCTGAAGACTTTCGTTGCTCTATAATCTCTCATAGAACCTGAACAAAATAACAGCAATAATGATAATAATAAAGATGTAATTTTCCATCCTACCTGGCCTGTGAGGCTCTCAGATTACTACCTCTTTCTCCTCTCCTCCCTATCACATTGGGTGATTCCACATGTAAGTTTAAGCCTCGGGTTTATTTCTCTCCACCTCTTTTTTCCAGTTAAAGTTAGGTGGCCATATCTACAATCCTATTCTCTACCATTCACCTTCCACCCCTAGTTCTCTATTTTCTAACTTTCTCCTCTCAAAACAGATTTGAACTGTGTAACCATCCTGTTGCCAGAAACTCTGGGACTGGCAAATTCAGCTATACTTGCTTTCATGTGGTTTTGTGTCATGGAACCTTCTGGTTGGGTGAGGGTCACTGTCTCTACAAAGTCATCCATTCCTAGGCTGACCCTCAGTTTACAAATGATTCAGAAGCAAGAATGTAACAGTAGTGAGGTAGTAGGGGAGAGCTGGTTTGGGCAAAAAGAGAGGTTGCTTCCCTTGAGCATATTCTCCAAACTGATGGCTTTTCAAAAAATTTTAACCAAATATGTTGACATAATGATTGTTAAGATGGATTAAATATCATCACAGAAAGGAGTGTAAAGGAAGAACCTGCAGATGGTTAGGTGATCGTTAAAGGAGCCTCTTTTTGTGCTTGTTTCCCCGTCCGTCATCAACCGTCCGACCACAAGACCATTGTCTCCCTTCCCAGGACCCATTCTCAAAGCTGAGAGATGAGCATTTTCTGTGTGCTTCCTCCCCTACTATAAAAACCTGATTCTATTTGTGTTTGATACTGGAGCAAATTTTTAAGATAAAAAAGAAATTTCTCAAGATAAGGCAAGAAAGAACAATAATAATCCAATGCACTCGTACCTGGTTTTTATACTTGCCAAAGTACTTTAATCTTCAATTCCTTGTGCAGTATGTATGGAAGTTAAGATGTCTCCTCATATTGGTGAGGAAACTGAGGACTTGGCAGAGAATGAATTTATCTAAGGTCATATCATCATGAGAATTCAGCCCCTGAACTTCAATTCCAAGTCTCTTGCAAATACAAGAAGCTGGCTCCCAAAAGGATCAAGTTGGATTAACATAACCTAATGGGTCTTAAATTATGAAAGATACTAAAAAAAGATCTAAAAAAAAAAAAAAACAGGCTAAAGTCAAGTGAATATTTTAGTACTTCTACTATTATTATTTTCATTATTATTAATGACCTCCCGGTGGTATATTTTAGGATATTGATGAGACTTGACCTTGGATGTCATACCACCATGACATTAATAAGTGTCAGAAGAATTGATAGCTTTTAGAAAGTAGCGGCAAGGCTGAAATTAACTCCCAACCAGTTTGCCATCAACAAAAGCAGAAGGATGAGACTGAGTTCAGGGAAGACATGGTTGCAAAGAAAAATCACAAGTTTCTGTCCACTGAATCTCCTAGATCAACTTAACTTACCTTGGATTGTTGTTATTGTTGTTAGCTGCTGTTGAATTGACTCCAACTCATGGCGACCTTGTATACAACAGAACTAAACGTTCCTGGTCCTGTGTCATTCTCACTCTCCTCAGCATGTCTGAGTCCATCATTACAGCTACTGTACCAAACTATCTCATCAATGGTCTTCCTCACCCTCTCTGGCCCTCTACTTCACCGAACATGATGTCCTCCTTTAGTGATTGATTCCTCCTAATGTATGTCCATAGCAAGTCAAACAAAGTTCTGTTTTAATTGGCTAATTTTCAGAAGTAGATCTTCAGACCTTTCTTCCTAGTCTGTCTTAGTCTGGAAGCTCCACTGAAACCTGTCCGTTATGGGTAGTCCTGCTGGTATTTGAAATATCAGTGGTATACCTTCCAGCATCATAGAAACACGCAAGCCACCACAGTATGACAAACTGACAGACAGATGGTAGGACCTCAGACTGACATCTGTCTTATCCACTATAACTTTACTCTCAGATGCTAGCAGGAAGTGAAGGCCTTCCCTTTTTCTTCCATTGACCACTGAGTTGAAAGATACTGATCTGTGGATTCACTTGTTACATGAAAACCAGACCTTTGACCTTGGAAGATGTTTGACAGTCAGTTGGAGCTTCAGAAGTCTCTACTGTCTTCTGGTTTTGTCAGCATCATCTGAATGTAGGTTAGAAACACAGTAATACAGATAAAAAAATTAAAAGTTGGAAAGGCAAAAAATCATCAGGAAAAAGATGTCCTTTAACACATAGGAATTCTTTTTTTTTTTAAATCAAGAATACAAACAAATCCTGAAAAAGTGTTGTTTAATATCAAAATTAGCTTTGGCCTTTGGCTTTAATGCCATCTTCCTTCTAAGGACTCTGTTATGGATTGAATTGTGTCCCCTAAAAATATGTGCTGTAAATCTTAATCTTGTAGCCTGATAGCATAGTGGTTAAGAGCTACAGCTGCTAACCAAATGGTCAACAGTTCAAATCCATCAGCCCCTCCTTGGAAACCCTATGGGGCAATTCTACTCTGTCCTATAGGGTCGCTATGAGTCAGAATCGACTCCACAGAAACAGGTTTGATGCCTGTGGCTATAATCCCATTTGGGAATGTGTTGTCTTTTTTATATTAATGAGGCAGGATTAGTGTAGAGTATATCTTGAGTCCATTTCTTTTGAGATATAAAAGAGATTAAACAAACAATCTAGGAAGCAGAGACAAGGGGAAGAGAGATGCCAAGCCACGTGAAGATTGCCCAGAAGCAGAAGCTCAAAGAGACAAGGACTTTCTCCAGAGCCTACAAAGACAGAAATTCTTCCCCTAGAGCCAGAACCCTGAATTCGGACTGCTAGCTTCCTAATCTGTGAGAAAATAAATTTCTGCTTGTTAAAGCCATCCACTTGTGGTGTTTCTGTGATAGAAGCACTAGGTGGCTAAGATAGACTTTTTTAATGGAACCACTACTTACTCTTAGGTAATTCTGTGACCCAGAGTCCTTGGATAGAAGTCAGGAACTCTAGTGTCAGGCTCTTGGTACTTGGATTGGTACCTCATTTCCCCCTGTGTTGGCAGTCTTGGGCTGGATCTATCTTCTTTCTAAAACCACAAACCCCAGGGAGGCTTCAGGAGAACTTGCGACATCAATCTTAGAAAGGGCATTGTGAAGCTACAGGCACTGGCCAGGATCCCAGCAGAGCCTGCGACACTTAGCCAGAAAACCTCAACCACGTAATCATGGAGATGAATATGAACTTTTCTGCAAACCACAAATTTCTTCTGAGGGGAAACATCTGAATACCAGAGGAAGTGAAGCTGTGCATAATATGCAAGGTCTAACCCATCAAAGCATGTTTCCTCCACAGGATTGGGAATGGAGGGAAAGGGAGAAGTAGGAGAATGGAGAGGGAGGAGTTGGGAGAAGAGAAGCAAGAAAAGTTTCCAATTAGCAGAGTCACCCATTTGGCAACTCTGTAATAAAAGCATTCTGCAGAGCAGTGACGCGGCTTCTTGATGGAATATTAGCTGCGACTTTCTGGCACTAAAGGAGAAACCAGTGTTGCAAGACAGGTGTAAAATAAGAATTAAAGGAAAGAAAGCAATATCCTTCAAGAGCTGCTGTTCCCCAAAGGGCCTGCATCCTATTCTCCAACTGGGAGCCATCATCCTCATTCTCTCAATAGCTCCTCCTTGTGCACTGCGGTCAGACTCACACAACACAGTGGAATGTCCACATCCTAATGAGGGAATTAGGCCTTCGGCAAGCTTATCTGGGAGCCTAGGTTCGAGAGGGAGTTTGGGAACTGTAAGGGGGAATCTTGGGCGCAGCTCCAGAGTAAAGGAGAAAGATAGGCAATGAAAGAGATGGTAAACAGGAGTTTTCAACAAGTTCAGCTGGGGTTGTGACTGAGCTTCCAGGATTGTGGAGAGAAATTGCATTGCAAGAGTTAAATTGTTTCTCTTTACTTTTGAATGGTTCCCCTAAGTAAACTTTTGAACCTGGACTTGGAACCAGTTTGTTCCGGTTCGAACCCCTGCTGAGAATTTGCATTGCCACCTTAAATATACTGAATCAGAATCTACAGTTTAACAAGGTCTCCAGGTGATTCTCGTATATAATGAATTTTGAGAATTGTTCTCAGAATTGGTCCCTAACCAGCATTAGCATCGCCTGGGAACTTGTTAGAAACGCAAATTCTCACCAGGGGTTAGAGCTGGAAGGAACCCATTGGAAGCCCTGTTCTGGACTTGAGTAGCGGAGATATCCAAAGAGAATGTCAAAAGCCTCTGAGAGTGGTAGAACTGCCCCATTCAGCTCTAAGGAGCACCTGGTGGATTGGAGCTGCCGACCTTTTGGTTAGCAGCCGTAGCTCTTAACCAGTATGCCACCAGGGTTTCCTACTATGCTACTACAAGAAAGAAACGAGTCAAAGAAATAACTGGCCAGTTTACAAGCAGAATCTACAGGGTATATAAAGATACTAAAGCTTGCTAGATTGGAAAATGAAACTACTTCTCATCTCTGTTCTCCCTAGCCTGTGAATGATTCTCAAAATAAAATAAAACCCGAAGATAGCGATCACATCAATCATGTGGCTATAAGATTCTTAGTTAAGACCTTTGAAAGAATTAAGGCCATACCTATTAGCCTCCCCCAGTCAAATAAAAAGGAGTGCTGGTTGCACAATGGTTAAGTACTCAGCTGCTAACTTAAAGGTCAGTGGTTTGAGTCCACCAGTGGCTCCTTGGGAGAAAAGACTTGGCAATCTACTCCCATAAAAGATTACAGCCTAGGAAACCCTATGGGGAAGTTCTACTCTGTCCTATATGGTTGCTGTAGCCAGAATCGACTCCAAGGCACACAACAACAGTCAAACAAAATCTCTTCTATAAATCTTACAGGTATTTCTCTGACATGCCCAAAGTATCTGTGCTTATATCTAGAGAGAGAGAGGCTGGTCTCAAAAAAGAATTGTGGGTATGACTTGTGTCAAATTGAATGGACTCTAATTAGATTCATAGAAAGCTACAACACTTTTTAAGGGAGTCACGCAGGCAAAAGTGCCGCTAGCCTAAACTAAAAGGGACAGAGATTATTCAAAATGCAAAAAGGCTTCTAGCCTAGCTTTCTACATATAGAAGCAGGCCTAGAAAACTGCTCAAAATGATTTTCTTCCAATACCCACTTCAGAATTGGCCAAACCAAAACCAAAACCAAACCCACTACCATCAAGTCAATTCCCACTCACAGTGACCCTATAGGACAGAACAGAACTGCCCCTAGGGTTTCCAAGGCTGTAAATCTTTATGGAAGCAGGCTGCCACATCTTTCTCCTGCGGAGTGTCTGGTGGTTCAAACCAGCGACCTTTCAGTTAGCAGCCAAACACTTTAATAACAGCACCACCAGGGCTCCTAAGAATTGGCCAAGGAGAGTGGAAATAAAAGAACATCTCAGAGGGTTCAGTGGTTCTCATGGAGAACAATGAACTGAAGAGCCACTTACAGGGAGCAGAACTGGGCCCTAATCAAGGCACTTTCCTCAGCTCCTGGAAAGAGGCCCTGGAAACGTTTCCTTGGTTGAATCTCAGAATTGCTAAGAACTAGATGAACTAGTACCTATATGGAGTCCCTGGGTGGTGCAAACAGTTAAGTGTACCACCAGAGTGTTGGTGATTCAAATACACCCAGAGGCACCTCAGAAGAAAGGCCTGGCAATCTACTTCTGAAAAATCAGCGATTGCAAACCCTATGGAGCACAGTTCTACTCTGACACACATGGTGTTGCCATGAGTCAGAGTCAACTCCACGGCAACTTTTTTTTTTTTGGTTTCTTGAGAATTGCTATGAGTGCCTGATACCATGCCAATCGCTTCACATAGTCCATCTCATTTTATCCTTACAAAGCCCCTCTTAAGTTCATCACTCTTTGGGAGGTGAAAATGAATTTTCAGGTAGATTTAGCAAAGGAATGGTGAAGTTATCCAGTGTTACTCTCGAATTCTTTGTGATTCGTATCACCAATTTTTGTTATTTTTTTTTCTTTCCTGTTTTGCCATTTTAGAAAAATAATAAAAGGGGGTTACTTTAAAACCATCCACAAAAGCTCTGTGTAGCATCCTCTGCCCATGTCAGGCTTGGCTGTTTGGTAATGGTATCATTATCATTCTGACACACTTGGAAGGCTAATTTTAGAAAGCAAAAATAAATTTTTCCCCCATGGAGCAAGTGTGAAATGACAGCCTTCCCACAGATGATGAGATGATTCAATAAGCAAAGGATTCTTACTTGAGAAGCTAGGCACTAGGAGATTTAAAGATCAAGTATTAAAACTACTTTGGGCCACCTGCGCGCCACAGCCTCCTAACGAAGCCCCTGTGAGCAGAGGAGTCAGGCCATCCACACCTCTGTGCATCCACGTGCTTTCCCACAACCCTGGGAGGAGGACACTCTGTGTGGGACGTCCCTTGGGCTTGCAGCAGTGCCATCTGCCTTCGGGACTCAGACACACTCTAACACTCTGAATTCATTTCCTGTGGCTGCCATAACAAATTACCACAAACTGGGTGGCCTAAAACAACAGAAATTTATTCTCTCACACTTCTGGAAGACAGACGTCTAAAATCAAGGTGCCAGCAGGTCCATGCTCCCTCTGAAGGCTCTAGAAGAGAACCCCTTCCTTGTCTCTTCCTAGCTTCTGGTGTCTGTCCTCACTCCTTAGCATTCCCTGGCTTGTAACTGCATCACTCCAATCTTTGACTCTGTCATCACATGACCTTCTTCTCTGTGTCTCTTGGTGTCCTTTTGTCTTCTGACAAGGACAACAGTCGTTGTATTTAGAGCACCCCCCCCCCATCTAGTATAAGGTGTATAATATAGTATAATCTATATAAAGAGTCCTGGTAGCATTATGGTTAAGTGTTTGGCTGCTAACCTAAAGGTTGGCGGTTTGAACCCACCCAGCCACTTTCAGGAAGGAAGACCAGGAGATCTGCTCCAGTAGCTATTACAGCCTAGAAAACCCCATGGGGCAGTTCTACTCTGTTTCATGGAGTCACTGTGAGTTGAAAATTGACTCAATGGCACCTACCAACAACAACTAATCTAGTATAATCTCATTTCCATACTTTACTAATTACATCTGCAAAGATCCTATTTCCAAATAAGGTCACATTCTGAGGTCCAGGTGGGACACTATTCAACCCACTAACTCATTGCTGTCAAGTCAATTCTGACTTATAGCAACCCTATAGGACAGAGTAGAACTGCCCCATAGGGTTGCCAAGGAGCGGCTGGTGGATTCAAACTGCTGACCTTTTGGTTAGCAGCCGAGCTTTTAACCACTACGCCACCAGGGTTCCGTTCAATCCACTACACACTCCAAGTGGAAATTGGAGAAAAGTGCCTCATGGATAATTCAATCCCAAAATTTTGTCTGAATTGCCCCAGAAAGGGGCAAGAGGTCTCCAGAGAGGCAGAGAAAAATTGTTTGTTCCAAATAAATGGATGTTTTCACCTTCATCTTTATCTTTGCAATATCTGGGCCAGTTTGCACAACTGACTAAACAATAACAGTAATAATTGTTGGAATTTTAGGGATCTGAGAAATGACACCCCTTCTATCTATGGGAAATAAATTGAAAAATACAGATAGATGAAGATCAAACTAGCAGTTTTATTACTGATAAAGGCTGTATTGGAGCATGTGACCACAATAGGGTTCCTAACTATCCTTTCCATAAAAAAGAACTTAAAAAAAAAAATTGCCATCTAGTTAATTCCAACTCATAGTGACCCTATAGGACAGGGTAGAACTGCCTCATAACGGTTTCCAAGGATTCACCCCCTAAAACTGTAGTGTTTCCCTATAATGGAGAAGAATCTTCCTAAATATGATTTCAACATGTTCTTGGGTACCACTGAACTGATTCCAATTTATAGTGACCCCATGTGATAGAGTAGAACCGCCCCATAGAATTTGCTTGGCTGTAATCTATGGGAGCTGACTGCCAGGTCTTTCTCCCACAGAGCTGCTGGGTGGGTTGGAACCACTGACCTTTCAGTTAGCAGCCGAGTACTTAATAGATGAGCTACCAGGGCTTTCCGTATGCTTTCAACATAGTGGAGAGCAATGAAAATATGCTTCTTCTACAGAGGGACAGGTCCAAAAGGGAGATGAGCAATAGGTCAGTCTTCTCCCACATCATAAGTCAGAAAAGCCGTTCTTTCTTTCCTAGAAAGAAGTAAATGGAGGGACAGTGGAAATATTCCTCTCAGTCTTTTCACTCCCATCCCATTCCGTCTGCAGAAACACGAGAAGTGGGTAATGCATTTCCTCCAGCCATAATCATCATCACGGTAACCACAGCAACAAAGGCTAGCCCTTTACACAGTTCATCACAGATGACACTAAATCTCACATCAACCCTGGGAGAGCAGTCCCTTCTGTTATTCTATTTTACAGGTGAGAAAAGAGACTTTGTGAACTTAACTGACTCCTCTACACTTACCCAGTTCATAAGCCAGCTCTCAAATTCAATCTAACCCTGAAAGTCATTTTCAACCACTATGCTACACTGCCCTAAAATGGTGCCAGTAAGTAAATCCAAGAGTCTGGTCTCCATAAGAGGTGGTCTGTTTTGGAAAGTAAAATTGTTTTTTTGCCTGCAATTATAGATTATCTTGCAAGTCAGTGCTTCTGATTCCCAGGAACCAGGAAGGCCTTTCAGTGGCTTGACCCTATGTTAGGAGACTCTTCAAAGCTACGTGGCCTGTTTCCCAGCCACTACCACTGACATGAGAGTTCAATACCCCATTGTCTCACTCCCGGCTGCCAGCTGCCCCGCACCACACTGATGTAACCTTCAGAGTTGGAACAAGAGAAAAGGGCCGTAGTTTGGGTTGAATCCCATGTTTGCTTTGTTTGGAATGTTTCAGAAGTCCATGTGATAGTGAGCCTACAAAGCAGGATCCAACTGTGTTTCTGGGCCCCAATTCCCTTCTCAAGCTAACCTGCTATCGTATTTGTGGGGACTAATACCCTACTTCACCACACTAAGCAAGAGGTGAGTTGATAGGTGTGGTAGGTAGACTCCAAGAGGCCCCCAGTGATTCCCCACCTCCTGGTATTCATGCCCTGTACAATCCCCATCTCTTGAGTGTAGGCTGGACCTAGTAACTTACTTCTAAGAATAGAATACAGCACAAGTGATGGGATGTCATGCCCAAGAAGACATTACAAAAAGATGGTGACTTTTGCCTTGGATTCTCACCCTCTCCTGTTCTCTCACTCACTCTAAGTGAAGCCAGCTGCCATGTCGTGAGCTGTCCTACAGAAAGGCCCACTTAACAAGAAATGGATGTCTCTGGCTAACAACTGGCAAAGACTTGAGGCCTGCCCGGGATGGATCACCCAATAAGCAAGGTACACACGGGCTTGCTTGTGCTTACTTACTAATATGTAGTGCACAATTTCACCTGTTTTTCACCACATCAAAGATATGGTGAAACCCATATTCTCTCCCAATCCATCCTTGAGATGACTACAACATCAGTCCATATCTCAGTGAAAACCCAGGAATGCTGCTGACTCAAAGACACCCAGCTAAGCTGCACCTGAATGTTTTACCCAAAGAAACTACAATAACAAACATTTGTTGTTTTCAGTCATTAAGCCTCAGGGTAATCTGTTACACCTAGTAGGTAACTACTTTGGACATGTTATCAAGAGGAACCAGTCCCTGGAGAAAGACATTATGTCTGGTAAAGTAGAGGGGCCACGAAAAAAAGGAAGACCCTCGACAAGATGGATTGACACAGTGGCTGCAACAATGGGCTCAAACATTGCAACAATTGTGAGGATGGCACAGGATCGGGCAATGTTTTGTTCTGTTGTACATAAGGTCACTATGAGTCAGAACTGACTCAATGGCACCTAACAACAACACAACAGTAGGTAACTAATACAAGAGGAGACAATTCCATCATTGGGCATGAAATGGTGATCTCAAATTCTTATCAGCAGATTTACGTTTTAATGCTCTTTTCCGAGTAGCTTACCTGTGGAGGAAGAGTGGAAATTTTGCGGGCCTTCAACATAATGGTGGATGGGGCTTTGCAAACTGAGCACTTGAGGTTTTAAGTTTATAGAACTTTGCATTCACTACCCTTATATGCTCTGTCCAGTCCAGTACCTGCCTTTCCTAGAAGAGCAAGTAATCAGTGTCTTATATTGTCGTCCTATGTCTGAGGACCTCTACTTAATTATTAAGTAAATTTTATGTGTGTGTTTGCATTCTTTGTTAAACCTGTGTATCTATACATACACATATAACCAAACCAGTTGCCGTTGAGTCAATTCCAGCTCACGGCAACCCCATCTGTGTCAGAGTAGAACTGTGCTTTATAGGGTTTTCAATGCCTGTGATCTTTTGGATGTAGATCACCAGGCCTTTCTTCTGAGGCATCTCTGAGTGAATTTGAGCCACCAACCTTTTGGTTAGTAGCCAAGCATTTAACCATTTTAACTACCCAGAGACTACATAAACATGTATATGATATATTATTTATATCTATTAACACAAACTGACAGCTCAATGAAATGAACAAATGAACAGTATTACATTAAAATGCACTGTATACTTAATAAAGATCTGTCTTTATTCACAAGGAGACTTCAAATAGAGTTACTGTGTTAAATGATAAGTGCTATAGCAGTAAAGAAATGAAAACTGCCTTTCCTTTACTAAATAGCAATAGAGCAAATTTGCAGCATATATAACAATCTATCTTCTAACAGAATATGAAAACAAGAGTCATTAAGAGTTATTTAATCATTAGTTAGTTAACAATTAAGAGTTACTTTCAGTGTCTGTCACTTCCCCGTTATAATTCCCTCTCCATGAGTTTTATTTTCTTCATACAGAGAAACAGTCTTTGCGGGAGAGTATTTCTTCTTTCCCATTTGTTCAAACCCTACTCCCAGGCTCTGGAAAACCCATGATCATGTTTGGCACTGGAAAAGAGAATGCATATCTTGTGTAAATTAACCCTATTATCAAAATCAGCTCACTAGTCCTCCACGGTGGGTCAAAAGAATGATTATCATGAATAAAGAATAGCATATTCCTGTTCTCATACACACACACTGACTCAACCCCCTCGGCCAAAGTAGCAATACTTTTCCCAATTAATATTTGCATAGAGATAAGGATTTGGATCTCAGGGCTTTGTTGACCATTATGGTGATGCTTAAGACATTCTGAAATAAAAATGATTTTCAAATCTGGACAGACTGTGTAATGCTAAGGGCGGCACAACCAACATTAACTTCACCAGAGGAGAAAGCAGGTACAATACCCGGCTTCATAAGGCAAACATGGCACTGACTTTCACGCTTTAGGGATCACATCTGCACATCCCAGAAACAAGAGTTACGTATGAAGCTGTCACCAGACTGACCCTTTCCTTGCAATGCTTCCTTTCACTTTGTGCAATCGCAGTCTCATTAGCGCCATGTGTGCAAATGATATGGAAAAACAGACAGCCAGGGTACCATTAACATCAAGGGGATGCAGGGCAGATGGGCTTCATGCTTGCTTATGCACAGCTGCTAAACAAGGGGTTGGGACCAGGTGATCTACAAGGTTTTTCCAGCGCTGCAATTTCTCTGCCAAGGATGACAAAGTAGCGAAATCTAGCCATCTCAAGGACGGCCTTGTAAACTTGCCGCAGAACTGTAGCCTAGCACCATCAGCCTGGCCTCATCCACTTTGCTGCAGGCTCAAAGAAAGGACTCAACAAAACCCTGGATCCAACCCTGACATTCAAGGTACAGGAACTGGGGGATCAACAAGCCTAAAAGTCAATGGCTCTCGTAAATGGACCATGCCAGATAACCCCCCACCCCCTCCCAAAAAAACCCCACTGCTGTCGAGTCAATTCCAACTCATGGCAACCCCATGCATTACAGGGTAGAACCTGTAATGCATTACAGGGTAGAGCTTCATCGGGTTTTCTTGGCTGTAATCTTATAGAAGCAGATCCTCACGTCTTTCTTTCATGGTGCCGCTGGGTGTGTTTGAACCTCCAACCTTTCAGTTAGCAGTCTAGCCCAAACCATTTACACCACCTAGGGACAGCACTGGGTATAAAAAGGGCCATAAAAAGAAGAAATCAAACCAACCACTATTGAGTCAATTTCGACTCATAGCGACCTTATAGAGAGAGTAGAACTTCCCCATAGAATTTCCAAGGCCGTAAATTTTTACAAAAGCTGATTGCCACGTCTTCCTTCTGAGGAGCATCTGGTGGGTTCAAACCACCAACCTTTTGGTAAGCAGCCAAGTGCTTTAACCACTGTGCCACCAGGGCTCACTGAAAAGGGCTGTAGAAAGTCCCAAAGAACCTGTAGAAGTTCCTGATTTCATCCTGCTCTTTGGCAATACTCCTTGAAACAGAATGGCATTCCTGGACAAATCTAGGGTAAGACAAGTATCACAGAGCTGCTCTAGAATCCTATCACCCTATGCCCAGCCCTGATCGGAAAGCTAAGGCAGAGAGCTCAGGACCACAGGCTAATATAATGGTTGAGGGAAAAATAAATATTCAAGTATTAAAAAAAAAAAAACTGCCATCAAGTCAATGGTGGATTCAAACTGCTGACTTTTTGGTTAATAGCCATAACTCTTCACCACTGTGCCACCAGGGCTCCCAGGTATGCAAAGGATCCTAAACTGAAGCCTAGCCTATTCTCGGTGTCTACTTCTAGAATCAGCAAGTCAAGGACTGTCGTTGGTACAGGAACAATGAGAAGTTGTAGTTAATGGTTGGTCCCCCATACTGACTCCCAAAGAAGGGAGCTGACCAATACCCCAGTCTCTAAATTCTGAAGCATTGTTGCAGCTAAGTAAGAGACTCATCCCTATTAGAAAGGAGCACCAGAGCAGTTCCAAGGACATGGGGTAGTTGTTGGTGCTGACAGAACTTTGAGTGTGACTCCAAAGTGTCACTGAACTTATCACAACCCAGCTCAGTCAGGCCTTGTGTCAAGTAGTAATATCTGATAAAATACAAGAATCATAACTTTAAGAGCAGAGAAAGAAAATGAGAGTGTGCTGCCACTACACTTGGGGTCTTAAGAGAAAACATTTTAAAATTGTTTAAATCAAAGAATTTACTCCCAGCATAGTGGCACAGCCATTGGACTACAGAGCAGTCAGGACCAAGCTAAGGCAACCAAGTCATCCAGAGAGATGTCAAGTGGGAGGACAGAAGGACTCCGAGGTCAGGAAAAAACAGCAGAGTGGCCACAGTGGAGGAGACCTGGAAAGACTGAAAAGGAAGACCAAAGCTTTCCTCTGGTTACAGAGGAAAACTTTCAATGGACACAAAAAGAGTATGTGAGCTATCCTAGTACATGGCCTTGTCCAGGAGGAACATGTGAGAGAAGGAATTGAGATTTGGGTGAATACAAGCGGTAGGGCTCTAAGCCCAAAGCACCACCCTGAATATACTCCCCAAGCATCCAACGGGCAGAAACAGGGAGTCTAGTATTACCCAAGGAGTCCCTGGGTGGTGCAAATGTTTGAAGTGCTCAGCTGCTAACCAACATGTTGGAGCCCACCCAGAGACACCTCAGAAGAAAGGCCTAGCAACCTTCTTCTGGGGAATCAGCCATGGAAAACCCTATGGAGCACAGTTCTACTCTGACACACATGAAGTCTTCATGAGTCGGAGTCGACTTGACAGCAACAGGTTGGTTAGTGTTCCCCAAAGAATTCAACACTTTAAGAAGTGAGCCCATCTACAAGTGGCTGGGGAACACAGATACTTGGAAGAAAGGAAACAAAGGACCAATGTCAGGACCAAAAAATCACATCATCCCTAGAAATTCCTTTTCTATGTTGTAGTGGAGCCTCCTAAACTGAACTTAGTCATCACAGAGCCTCTACCAACCATGAGTGCCCAGTGCTTATGCCCTGGAGATCACAGGGAAAGAACAAGCAAACTGACGTCTGGGCTTCTATGAAAAGGCTGCTCTTCCCATATGCTCTGCATTCCTAGTCAGATCACTGTATCAGAAGTCATTTCCTGGCTTTCCTTGGAGATTAAGTGAGATTCTGTCCTTGAAACCACATGCATAGAAAACAAGACAGTCTTCTTTCTTTCATTTATTTTTTTAAATAGTCTTCCTTTAGTGAACCCTGCCAGATGGTAAAGAAAATTTTAGGCAGCTGAATGATTTCTGAGGTATGGAATTGTTCTAAACTGACAACTATGCATTTTTGTTGTTGTTGTTATTTGTCTTTCTGTGTGTTTGCTTGTTTGTTTCTATACTGCATTAAAACAGGAAAAAATAGCAAAGTCTAGTCATTGAGAGTGCAAAGAACCAGAAGGAATCAGCCAGGGGTGTTTATCTGGGTATATATTTGCCTGCAGGCTTGGATCCAGTTATAAAGAAACAGTAACAAATAAGAAAACAGTTGCTCAGTTTAAACCAACCACATTACTTTTGCCTCAAGGAACGTATGAACATTATCTGTAAAGACATAATATGTCACAGAGAATGTATGAGTGGTAAGATTAGATGGGAGTCTGCATGGTACAAATGATTAACGTACTCAGCTGCTAACCAAAAGTTTGGAAATTTGAGTACACCCAGAGATGCCTCAGAAGAAAGGCTTACAATCTACTTCCTTAAAATCAGCCATTGAAAACTCAATGGAGGACAGTTCTACTCCGACACACACGGGGTCGCCATGAGTTGGAATCGACCCCATGGCAACTTGTTAAGATTAGAAGAAAGGAATAGAGCTCAAGCCTAGCATTTGTCTTCTGATCCTCTGTCCCTCAGAAAGTCTTATAAGGATGTAGCAGTTGACATTTTTTGGCCAATTCTTTTATTTTCTCAGGTGAGATCTCTCCTGGGAAAAAGTTCTTCTGAATCTACAGACATAAGCAGATGGCAGGATGTGCAGGCCTCGGGCTATGACTGAAACCGATGAAACTGCTTCCAAGATAAATATTTGTAAAATATTATTGTAGAGATAATGTGGCTCCCAAAAACCAAAAATAAGCCCATTGCTGTTGAGTCAATTCTGACCCTTAGGGACACTGTAGGACACAGTAGAACTACCCCATAGGATTTCCAAGGCAGTAATCTATGGAAGCAGAATGCCACATCTTTCTCCCATGGAGCAGCTGGTGAGTTCAAACCACTGACCTTTTGGTTAGCAGTTGAGCGCCTAACCACTTCGCCACCAGGGCTCCTTAATGTGGCTTCAGGGCTGCCCTAATACGCAGCCCTTTGTGTCCGTTATAACATTCCAGGGTTCCAGAGGGAAAAAATCGCAACTGTTTAAAACATCATAGAACAATACAAGCACATAGAATCAGCTATGTGAACTTGAATCATCTGTGTATTCACCGTTGTTGTTGCTAGCTGCCGTCTAGCTGTTTCCGACTCATAGCGACCCTATATACAACAGAACAAAAGATTACCCAGTCCTGCACCATCCTCACAGTCCTTGCTATGTTTGAGTCCATTGTTGCAGCCACCATGTCAATCCCTCTCGTTTGAGGGTCTTCCTCTTTTTCGCTGATCCTCTACTTTACCAAACATGATGTCCTTCTCCAGGGATTGGTCCCTGCTGATAACATGTCCAAAGTACATGAGATGAAGTCTCGACATCTTCCCTTAGCACTCTGGCTGTACTTCTTTCAAGACAGACTTGTTCATTCTTCTGGAAGTCCATGATAGGCTCAATATTCTTCATCAACACCATAATTCAAAGGCATCAATTCTTCTTCAGTCTTCCTTATTCATTCTCTAGCTTTTGCATGCATATGAGGTGACTGAAAATATCATGGCTTGGGTCAGGCACACCTTAATCCTCAAAGTGACATCTTTGCCTTTTAACACTTTAAAAACATCTTTTGCAGCAGATTTGCCCCAATGCAATACATCGTTTGATTTCTCGACTGCTGCTTCCATGGGCGTTGATTGTGGATCCAAGTAAAATGAAATCCTAGACAACTTCAATAGTTTCTGCATTCATCATGATGTTGTTTATTGGTCCAGTTGTGAGGATTTTTGTTTACTTTATGTTAAGGTGTAATCCATACTGAAGGCTATAGTCTTAGTAAGTGCTTTAAGTCCTCTTCACCTTCAGCAAGCAAGGTTGTGTCATCTACATATCACAGGGTGTTAATGAGTCTTCCTCCAACCCTGATGCCGTGTTCTTCTTCATATAGTCCAGCTTCTCAGATTATTTGCCCAGCATACAGATTGAATTCATCAGAACTCTTGATTTCAAATAATAGAACCCCACTCAAGTTAGCTTAGGCAGAAAAGAGGATTTGCTTTAAGACCATCGTGGTTCTCATAAAACCAATGGTTTACATCAGAAATACTTTGCAGATCTGACCTACTGGCCTGAAAGAGAATGGAGAAACCCTGAGAGTATGGCCCCCAGACACCCTTTTAGCTCAGTAATGGAGTCACTCCCGAGGTTCACACGTCAGCCAAAGATTAGACAGGCCCATAAAACAAAACCAGACTAATGGGGCACACCAGCCCAGCGACAAGGACTAGAAGGCAGGAGGGGACAGGAAATCTGGTAATAGGGAACCCAAGGTCGAGAAGGGAGAGTGTTGACATGTCATGGGGTTGTTAACCAATATCATAAAACGGTAGGTATACTAACTGCTTAATGAGAAACTATTTGTTCTGTAAACCTTCCCCTAAAGTACAATAAAAAAAAAAAAAGAAATGCTTTGCAGACCTTGTCTCCCACTCTCATCTTTGTTCTACTCTGCGTAATTGTTCCCTCTCTCTCTCTCCTCCCTCCCCCTCCCCTAGCCTTCATTCCTCTCCCATCCCCTCCCTTCTCTCTCTCCAGACTTTGATATCCTCTATATTTTTCTCCACTTTCCAATCTGTCAGTTTGTCATAATGTGGTGGCTTGCATGTTGTTATGATGCTGGAAGATGTGCCACTGGTATTTCAAATACCAGCAGGGTCACACATGGTGGAGAAGTTTCAGCAGAGCCTCCAGACTAAGAAAGACTAGAAAGAAAGATCTGGCCATCCAAAAACTAGCCTAGGAAAACCTACGGATCACAACAGAACGCTGTCTGATTTGCTTGCTTTGGACACATCATCAGGAAGAGAAGGACATCATGTTTGGTGCCTGATTTTCTCTTATTCTATTCAATAAATTGTTGTTGTGTGCCATCGAGTTGATTCTGACTCATTGTGACCATATGTGACAGAGTAGAACTGCCCCGCAGAGTTTCTTGGGCTAAAATCTTCATGGGAGCAGATCGCCAGGTCTTCCTCCCACAGAGTGGCTGGTGGGTTCAAACTGCCAAAATTAGCAGCCGAACACTTAATCATAGTGTCACCAGGCCTCCTTATTCAACAAGTAGTTATCTGTTTCTAGAACAAGGGCCTTTTTGAATAGGCTTGGGGGAAAAAGGAACTTAGGAAAGAAAATAAATCTTCATGTTGTGTCAGGAGTCTAAGGTCATGCTACCCATGAAATCAGGAAGGAGTGACTGATTGGTCCCATGATGGTCTCATTTTCTCTGTTCTTTACTTTGCTTCTTCTGTGGACAAAGACCAAACCACAGAATTACAGAATATCGACAACCAGCAGACCACATAAATTAAACAATTGAAGCTCCTCATTTGATGGATGGGAAAACTGAGGCACCAAGAGATGAAGTGACTTCCCTCTAGTCATGCACTAATTAGGAGTGGAGCCCAGAGAGGACCACAGCTCCCCGTCTCTTGGGAGAAGGATTTTTCCACCATACAGATAGCTTTTGTCCATGGAAGAGAAAAATAGATTTGGCTCTTTACATCTCTCTGTGGCTTTATTTCTATTCCAAGGAAAATATTCCCTAAAACTCATCGGCTTTAGCTAGTCCTTTTTCCATATGTGGTGGGTATGGAAGAGTGAAAGGAGCCCTGGTGGCACAGTGGTTAAGCACTCAGCTACTAATCGACAGGTCAGCAGTTTGAAACCACCAGCAACTCTACAGGAGAAAGATGTGGCAGCCTGCTTCTGTAAAGGTTACAGCCTCGGAAACCCTATTGGGCAGTTCTACTCCATCCTATAGGGTGGCCATGAGTCAGAATAGACTCGATGGCAATGGAGTTATAGAAGCGTGAAAAAGGTGGATTTCCTTCATGCCATTTCTGAATGGATAAAAACTGAATGTCTTTCTCTGCTTCTTTCTCCCCATCTAGTTTCTCCTCCCTTTCACTATATAGAGTTCAGTATTTATTCATTCATTTATTCAAGGTATGTTTGAGTGCTTTTTATAACCTAGACATTACTCTATGTACTGGTGTTGTTGTTATTGTTAGTTGCCACAGAGTCGGCTCTGATTCATGGCGATTCCATGTAGAATAGAATGAAACGTTGCTTGATGGTGCACCATCTTCACTATCATTTCTATTCTCCAGTCCATTGCTGCAGCTACATGCATCTTGAGTGTATTCCAACTAGAGGGGCTCATCTTCCAGAATTATATTGGACGATATTCCATTGTGATTTGTTTTCCTTGTCTAATTTTTGGAATCAGATCGCCAGGTGTTTCTTCCTAGTCTATCTTAATCTGGAAGCTCTGCTGAAACCTGTCTACAATGGGTGACTCTGCTGGTGTTTGAGATACAAATGTCATAGCTTCCAGCGTCATAGCAACATGCAAGTCACCACAGTACAATAAACTGACAGGCAGGTGGTGGCTCTACATACTAGAAATACAGAAAGAGACAGGCAGATAACCTTACTACCTTTATGGAGCTTACATTTTGGGAAAGGAAGGAGGTGAAAAATGAACAAATGAACAAAGTAATAAATAATATAATTTTGGAGAGTGATTTAAATACAATGAAGAAAATAATAGAAGAGTTTATATATGAGGTTATTCCTAAAATAAAGAGCATGAAGCTGGTAATAACCAAGAACAGAAAGACAGGACTGGAGGATATTTGTGTGACCTAAAATCAAGCATGCGTATACAAAGCTTTAATTTCACTGGCAGGATTCATGAGTAGAAGAGTGAGTCACCGTCTGAGGGCGGATGACACAGAGCTATATTGCCGTGCCATTACCCATTTCTGATGCACAATTAATTTGTGATTCTGATTCACTTGCCACCTGTTGGAAAAAACAGCGTATGCCCTGGCTAAGATATTCTTGAGATCAAAAGGTTCCTTATTCATTCATCAGAAATTGCATGTATTTGATTCACTGAGCGTGCCAACTGCAAGCCTGACAAATCTGGGAGGAGTTGCTAATAATGCTGGTCAATAGAATTAGAAATAGAAGTGGGAGACAGTACAGCAGTGTAATTGATAAAAGTCTCTAGAATCAGACTAATCTTAGCTCCGCTTCACAAAATATATGGAACTTTGATCAACTATACAAGACCTAAATGGCAGCATTTGCCCAAAAGCAAAGTTCAGGACAGTAGGGGCAGGAAAGCTAGGGATGGATATGGGGAAGCCAGGGAGGAAGGGTGGAAGAGTACTGACACATTCAGGGGTTTGCAACCAATGTCTTGAAACAAGCTGTGTATAAATTGTTGAATGGGAAACTAATTTGCTCTGTAAACTTGCACCTAAACAACAATAAAATGTTCTATATATACACACACACATACATATATATGTAAGATGTATATATATGTATGTATGTATATGGAGTCCTGGCGGCACAGTGGTTAAGAGCTCGGTTGCTAACCAAAAGGTTGCCAGTTCGAATCCACCAGCTGTTCCTTGGAAGCTCTGTGGGGCAGTTCTACTCCGTCCTGTAGGGTCACTGTGAGTTGGAATCGAACTCAACGGCAACTGGTTTGGTTTTGATTTCTATATGTATAGATATATGTAACTTTGAGCAAATTACTTAACATCTCCAAGTCACAGTTTCCGTACTAGTGTTGTTGCTGTTGTTAAGTACCATCGAGTCTGTTCCAACTTACAGCAGCCCTGTCTACAGCAGAAGGAAACACTGCCTGGTCCTGCACCATCCTCACAATTGTTGCTGTGTTTGAGGCCATTGTTGCAGCCACCGTGTCAATTCATCTCATTGAGGGTCTTCCTCTTTTTCTCTGACCCTCTATTTTACCAAGCATGATGTCTTTCTCCAGGGACTGGTCCCTCCTGATAACATGTCCGAAGTACATGAGACAAAGTCTCAACATCTTCGCTTCTAAGAAGTTGTCTGGCTGTACTTCTTCCAAGACAGATTTGTTCGTTCTTCTGGGAGTCCATGATACATTCAATATTCTTCACCAACATCATAATTCAAAGGCATCAATTCTTCTTCTGTTTTCTTTATTCATTTTCCAGCTTTCACAGGCATATGCATCCTTCCAATGCAGCTCAGGAAATTAGGGTACTTACTGATGATTTCCAAAGTACTATTTTCACCAATCTGAACAGCCACCATAATGTGATGAGGTTGAACCTACAGTTGACCATGGGAACCTTCTCTCTTTCACTTTTTGGACTAATGGAAGTTGCTTTTGGTTTAATCTGGAGGCTTTTGCTTTCATTCCTTGGATGACAACTAGCAGCTCTTTTGCCTCCTATGATGGCCTCTTTACCTAAAAAGACCTTTCAGGCAGATAGAAGGATAGTAGTCAAAACCAGTCTCAGGCCATATGGACTTGGATCATGTGGGAACATGCTAACAAAACAGTAGTAACACCCGGGCAAGAATGAATATTTTTTTATGGGAGTCACAAGAAACTTCTGATACTCTTTTTAAAAAAAAGTAAAATAGGAAAAATAAAAATAGGTTTGACATATGATAATATAAAATGAAATACATAAAATATATATCCATGAACTGTCTGTCAGTATATTCTACTGTGGTGGCTTGTGTGTTGCTGTGATGCTGGAAGCTATGCCACTGGTATTTCAAATACCAGCAGGGTCACCCATGGTGGACGGGTTTCAGTGCAGCTTCCATATTAAGACAGACTAGGAAGAATGGTCTGGCAATCTATTTCCAAAAATTAACCAATGAAAACCCTATGGATCACAGCAGACTACTGTCTGATATAGTGCTGGAATTTGAGCCCCCTATGTTGGAGGGCACTTCGTAACGGAGGCATCAATGGACTCAAACATGAAAAAATCATGAAGATTCCACAGGACTGAGCAACATTTCATTATGTTGTACATAGATCACCATGAGTTGGAGCTGACTCAATGGCTACTAACCATAACAAAAGTACATAGCATGGTGCCTGAAATATGCTAAGTCCTCCATATACAGTAACCATTGTTCATTATCTCAACAAATTGAAGGATACAAAGGGAATGAGTAAAGGAGTTGCAGTACAATCACACTATAGAAGATTCTGTTGTTGTTGTTAGGTGCCATCGAGTCAGTTCCAATTGTCCACCATGTGTGACCCTTCTGGTATATGAAATATCGGTGTCATAGCTTCCAGCATCACAGGCACACGCAAGCCACCACAGTATGACAAACAACAGACGCAGGGAGTGGAAGATTATACTACCATTAAAAAAATCACATTTCCAAAATAATTAACAGCATAGAAAATTGCTTACAATATAATGTTAAATAAGTAGAGTAGAATGCAAAACTGTGATCCCAGCATTGTAAAAACGTATTTAAATGAATAAAAAGAAGAGAAGGAAACAGGTGAATTATCATTTTTAATAGCACTGTACAGTGGTTAAGAGCTCGGCTGCTAACCAAAAGGTTGGCAGTTTGAATCCACCAGCTGCTCTCTGGAAACCCTGTGGGGCAGTTCTACTCTGTCCTATAGGGTCCCTATGATTCAGAATCTACTCGACTGCAACGGGTTGGCAGAGAACGGAAAATATGAATTCTCAGAATGCTTGTCAGTCACACAGTGCTTGGACATTCGTTCTCACAATTGTGATTCTAATACACTGCTGTACCTCAGTTCTAGACCAGTGTCTTGCACATAAAAGGCACTCAATAAATACTTGCTGAGTGAACAACTAAATTTGATTTTTCCAGCAAGCCTATGAGTTAGAGCTGGTATTTTTCCATTTTGCAGATATGATATCAGAGATTCATCGAGAAATGCCTGAAGTTACATAACCAGAAAATAGAAAATCTGGAAATTAAATCCAGATCTTATGACCTCAGGGTTCATGTCTCTTTCTACCATTTGTAAGTGCTCAGTGGATGGTAGCTAACACTGTTTTCATTATTTTTGTTATTATCTTCACTACTGCTTCATAAGGTCTTTCAGGTGAATGAAACGTGTAGATACTCTGCCTTCTAGGGGCATGACATTTAGTAGATAATGTAAGACAACTGCACAAATAACTGTCTCCTGAAACCTAAATAAGGTTGGCTTTGGCCACCTTCCAAGCCCTGTGGAAGGCCAAAGCCTGTCTGAAGATTTCTGCCAATTCCAATGGGTTATTTGTGTGGTCATATCTGGCTCCAGGTTCTTCCTTTGCTGCGTATCCTGACTGCATTTGGTACAATTGCAACACGGACGTGAAACTCAGCCTGTTCTTAGATTTTACACAACATACTTACTCACCAAAACATCCACACAACCACGCACAGAAAAGATTTCTGACTATGGTAGAATTTACTAAACATCTATAAAGGAGAGGTTTATACTTACTAGTTCATTCTGCTTCAACTTGAACTTAAGATTCAGCTAGACATTAGAGTTCTCTGTTCTTAAAATCCCATTTAGCCAATGTAGCATCAAGGAACTTTTATTGGCCACTTCACCTCCAAGTAAACCTGCCATCTCATTCATCTGGCTGACTTCTTTCTACCTGTGCACACACCAACTGCACCCCCAACCCCACACCCTTCTCTACCCTCTCTCTCTCCTATTTTTCTTCTCAGAAGCACAAAGACAACTGGTATAGTTTGACTGTTTGTACATAGACTTTGGAGTTGAACAAACTTAGAATTAAATCTAGTTCTGTTATTTACAAGCTGAGTGACATTGGACAAATTAATTAACCTCCTGTAAGG
Organism: Dugong dugon; assembly: GCA_030035585.1. Lineage (NCBI taxonomy): Eukaryota > Metazoa > Chordata > Mammalia > Sirenia > Dugongidae > Dugong > Dugong dugon. Next base: position 54,454,873 of record CM057465.1, read on the forward strand.
ATCAAAAAAATACCATTGCAGCCCAGATTAAGTGGGTGAGCCTCTGCCAAACAAGTTCAAAGAGATAATACATGCAAAGTGTCTGGCACTGCTCATTAAGTAAACACTGTTATTATTACTATTATTGTTTCAAGATTCTGGGGAGTAGCCCTGAGATGCCGTGTCTTGGTCTTTCCTATCCTGGACATCCAAGTTCAGAGAAGGAAGGCAGCCTTTCTGAGTTGCAGTGCATCATTATTCCTACACAATCAGTTTGGGGTGACTGCCTCATCCTGGCCTTGTCAGTGAAGACAGATGACTGAACCCCACCTCTGTAAACTTTCCCCTGTAGCATAACCCTTCTGTCCGGTCGCCACCCCATGTCCACTCCCCTCCCCAACACAGTGTTCATATGCAATTCCAAGTTTTACTGGACAGGCTTTGTACCTCCTCTCTGCTTAGCCAAATCCTTATTCTGCTGCAGACAAGAACTGGGCCAGATACTGGGAAGAACCGTAAGGTAAATGGGTCTCAGGCATGCCCTCAAGGGACTTGCAAATTAGCAATGCTTTTGTCCAGTCAGACTCCTTTCCTTCCTTGTTTAAAGTGGCCCATATCTGATGTGTGGCCAATTATCTCATCTTTTATCCTTTCACACTCAGTCACCATGTGCAGTGAAAGATTTCCATCCCCAAACGCTCCTATTCAGCATTCAAAGAACCATTGTATGTCCCCTACCTTTTATTCCAATGGTTTCCATTTAAGTTTTGGGTCCTTAAGCAAAGCTTCTCAAAGACTCTGTCCTTCTTCTCCCATCAACTCATTCCTGGTCATCTTGAGAATTCCCCTTTGCTTGGGATGCAGCTGTACCTACATTCTATGGTTAGAGAAAATCAGTATATAACATGCTTGTTCTTCACTTGAGTTCAGAACCAACTGATAGACACCTGAGTTTGGAAGATAGAGATAAAAATACCATCTTTATTGATGTACTGGTATAATCTATTGGGAGAACATACATGTGAAAGCCAATGGGACTTGCAATAGGTTCCTTATAACCCTACTACATCTAAAATTTAGAAAAACCCACCCAAAGGAACTGATGTAACTACTCAGGATCGCAGTCTCACACAGCCTCAAGGTAGAGAGGGAAGAGACGCAAGCAAATCTTGTGGTCTTTTAATAGATCATCTTCACCCAGCTGAGAAACGCAGATCAATGGATGACACCTACCAACCAGTTGTTCCACCAGCCCTGCCCACAGAGAAGGAGTGAGTAAAGGAGCAAGAGGCCAAGAATGCCACTCTTGGAAAGTCTCTCCACATGGAAATAGGAGGAGTGGATAATAGATCGTCCTGATAATACATTACTTCACAATTATACTTTTTCACAAGGAATGAAGATAGTAATTTCTGTTCTGAGGTACACACGCAGTTCAGGCAGGCAAGCTGAGATTTCCAAAGTGGAAAATTAGCATGGTTTCTACAAGTTCTCGGTGACTATGAGTTTCCTGAATACCTAATGACCATGTGGGACCATACCCTGTACTGATGTAGATTATATACATCTCTCCCAAATCTGCATTCAGTGGTTTCAGGTTAATAGCTTGAAGTCAACCATGGAGGGTACATTTACACAATAGAAACTGGCAAACCTCACAAATCAGGGCTATTTCCCCCACAGAGCCAGTTATTACATATTTACCAGCACACCACTGAACCACCACAGACAGAGGTAATCACGCCTTTCTCTGAACTACTTGTATTTATTACTACCTTTAAGTTTACGTCCCAAATTTTGTACTCTGTTTGGTTATTGAAGTTGGCGCATCTTTCACTCCCCCTTTGTCTGGAATTTCTTAAGAAAAGGTACTGTGTCTTGTTCATCTTTTTGCGTCTAAATCCAGGCACGAAGTATGAACTCTACGAATTATAGTTCTCACTGTTGTTGTTATCATTATCATTATTGTTATTATTATTTATATGTTTGTTAAACTGGACTGGTAAATTAGTATATCAAGTTCAGGACAACTTTACCTCCAATTTGTATGCAGGAGAACTCTTTTATAACACTGGGACATGAGCAAAGGGGTAAGGCAGATAAGCAGAGGATAAACAACAGATGTTTTCAAATAGCTTTGACTAGTATATTCTAGGGGTCATGATTTGATTAGGAAGTACTGTGGCTAATAAGCCAAATATTAGAATCAAAACAAGCTGTAGTAAGATGTCACTGTTGTTGTTGATAGCTGCCTCCAAGTGGGCCCCTGACTCATGAAGACCCCATGCACAACAGAATAAAACCCTACCTAGTCCTGCACCACCCTCATGATGGGTTGTGTATCAGACTGCTGTGATCAAGGGTTTATTGGCTGGTTTTTCAGAATTAAATCACCAGGCTTTTCTTCCTAGTTTGTCTTAGTCTGGAAACTCTGCTGAAACCTGTTCAGCATCATAGCAATACACAAGTCTCCAGCGACAGACAGGTCATGGCTGAACATGAGGTGCATAGGCAAGGAATCTAACCCAGCTCTTTGTATGGAAGGCAAGAATTCTATCACTATACCACCAATGCCTTATTGTAGTAATCTAATTAGAACCAAATCTCAAAGATAATGAAAGAAGTGGGGGAGCAATATCAAATTAAAACTGGTTTCATGAAATAAACGTATTTTATGACTCCACATTCATTTTGCTCGTCACAAACCAAAAGCCACCGTTTTCCTTTTTTTTTTTTTTTTTTTAATATATCTCAGTAGGTACTGTTGACTTGTGCAAGACTGGAGACTTGGACAAGTGCCTAGGTCTGATTAGACCAATCTCTTTTTTCGTAGTCTGTTGACTTTGTCACTCAGAACTTCATGTGCTACAAACTTCTTAAAAAATAGTCAAAGTTCTTACTACATATTTTGCCATTATGGCTTTTTGGTATCACAGATGATCAACACATTACTTTGGCCTTAAAAAGAAAAAAATTAGGATTACTGAAATGTTAATCTCCGAAGGAACAAACTAAATACGTAAAATGTGACATGATCCTCCTCAGCATTACTTTGAGTGGCTTTATAACAAGGACTTGCCCAGTGATGGATTTTGGAAAGAGCCTGAAAACCCAGGAGCTCTGATTTCTGGTTCATGTTCTTTCCAAAGAGATTTTTTGCCATTTATGTATTTTCACTTGTTCCTTCAGAGATTAACATTTCAGCAATCCTCATTTTATCTTTTTCTGGCCAAGGCAAGATGCTCATCATCTGTGATACCAAAGGCCTTGATGGCAAAATTTCTTCTAAGAACTTTGTCTTTGAAGCTAACTGAATTTGGCAAGTGGTATGGATTGAACTGTGCTCCCAAAAAATGTGTGTTGACTTGGCTAGGCCATGATTACTGGTATTGTGTGTGTCTTAGTTATCTAGTTGCTATAAAAGAAATACCACAAGTGAATAGCTTTAACAAGCAGAAGTTTATTCTCTCACAGTTTAGGAGGATAGAAGTCTGAATTCAGCACTCCAGGGAAAGACTTTCTTTCTCTGTTGGTTCTGGGGGAATTTCCTTGTCATCAATCTTCCCCTGGTCTAGGAGCTTTTCAGCACAGGGACCCCGGGTCCAAAGGAAGTGCTCCACTCCTGGTGCTTCTTTCTTGGTGGTATGAGGACCCTCTCCTCTGTGCTTGATTTTCTCTCCTTTCATCTCTTGTAAGATAAAAGGTGATGCAGGCTACACCCCAGGGAAACTCCCCTTACGTTGGACCAGTGCTGTGACCTGAGTAAGGGTGTTACATCCCACCCTAATCCTCTTTAACATAACCTAATCTTGCTTCATTAACCACAGGCAGAGATTAAGATTTACAACACATAGGAAAATTACGTCAGATCACAAAATGGAGGACAATCACACAATGCTGGGAATCATGGCCTAGCGAAGTTGACACATATTTCTGGGGGACACAATTCAATCCATGACACTGTGATTGTCCACCATTTTGTGATATGATTATTCCATAGGTTGTAAATCCTAACTTCTATGATGTTAATGAGACAGGATTAGAGGCAGTTATGTTAATGAGGTACCACTAAATCTACAGGAATAGGTTGTATCTTAACTCAATCTGTTTTGAGATATAAAAGAGAGAACTGAGCAGAGAAGAGGGGGACCTCATTATCACCAAGCAAGAATAGCCAGGAGCAGAACACTTCCTTTGAGCTCAGGGTCCCTGTGCTAAGAAGCTCCTAGATCCAGGGGAAGATTAATGATAAGGACCTTCCCCAGAGCCTTCCTCTGGAGCTGGCACCCTGAATTCAGACTTCTAACATCCTAAACTATGAGGGAATAAACCTCTGTTTGTTAAAGCCATCCACTTGTAGTATTTCTATTGTAGCAGAACTAGATCACTAAGACAGCGAGTCATTTAATCCTCTGAGCTTTGTTTCCATAACTGAAAAATAAAAAGATTTGGACTGTTGATTCCTTACCTTCCTCCCAGTTGTTGATTCTTTGATATCTGTGGATCCTAAGAGATTAGTTCCCTAGAGGCGCTTGTGCCAGGAGGAGCAAATTTCACCACCCATATTATTTATGACTTTCTCTTTATTCTCCACTAGCTGGAAATTTCTGAGATTGATTTTGCTGCAGGCAGAGATCATGGACAAGGAAGGAAGCACTCATGGGAGTTTTGGCTAAGGGCATGTAGAAGATAAAGAAATCAATATATGAGAACAAATACATATAATGAGCCTGGGATAACATGGCCATGGACCTGATGAGGCAATTATGTCTTCTAATGAGACAATGACATAAAACTATGCTTCAGAACCAAGAAAAACATGTGGGAAGGGTGAATGGAGGAAGCTTCCATTATTCTAATTTCTGTACAATACTGATCAGGAAAGAATAATTAAAAACAATAGTAAAACTTAGCAAAGCTAGTGTTATTCCATGTATACCCTGAATTAAAGTGCTTTAAATCCTTCCTACAAACTCAAGAGATGGTTCTGCTGATGAGAAACTGTGATAAAAATCAAATCGGTGCTGGAATATTGGGTTTTAAACATTTTGAAATCTAATCACTTGGGAATGGCAGGAGTTCATTTGAAATAATACCGGAAATGAGTAGTATGAAGAATCTCTCCTGGTAAATGTCAAGACGTTATTCATATGTTCTTCACAGTATGACTTTAAATGAGGGCTACATATGGTAGTGAATGCACATTGTAGTATATCTGCTTTCCAGCGTGGACAGGTTTGTTATGTATGCCAGAGGCACTATAATTATGCCTTCTGCCTTATGACTTCTAGTGTCCGTCTTTCTACAAATGTTTATAACGATTATTAAGAGTAACAGAAGTCAAATAGACTTGGTTTCAGTTATAGCTCTAGCCTTTATTGACTGACTTTGAGCAACGTACTTTATCTCTTGAAGCTTCAATTTCTACATCTGTAAGGTAAGGATTAAGCCCTAGTGGCTCAGTGGTTAAGAGCTACAGTGAGCTACGGCTGCTAACCAAAAAGTCGGAAGTTCAAATCCACCAGCCACTCCTTGGAAACCCTGTGGGGCAGCTCTACTCTGTGCCATAGGATTGCTATGAGTCAGAATCGACTCAACGGCAATGGGTTTGGTTTTGGTTTTGGTTTAAGGTAAGGATGGAGTCCCTGGGTGGCACAGATGGTTAAGCTCTTGGCTGCTGTCTTAGTTATCTAGTGCTTCTATAACAGAAATACCATAAGCAGATGGCTTTAACAAACAGGAATTTATTTTATCACAGTTTAAGAGGCTAGACGTCCAAATTCAGGGTGCTAGCGCTAGGGGAAGGCTTTCTCGGTCTGCTACCTCTGTAGGAAGGTCCTTGCCTCTTTGAGCTTCTGCTCCTGGGCAAACTTTACATGGCTTGATGTCCCTCTTTCCCCATCTCTGCTTCTAGTTTGCATTTAATCTCTTTTATATCTCAAGAGATTGACTGAAGGCACAGCTTACTCTAATCCTACCACATTAACGTAACAAAAACAACCCATTCCAAAATGGGATTGTAACCACAGGCATAGAGGTAAGGAATTGAATTGTGTCCCCAAAAAATCCATATTTTGGGGGACACAATTCAATCCATAACATTCCACCCTTTGGCTTCCAAAACTTCATGTCCTTCTCACAGGCAAAACACATTTATTTCATCACATCATCCCAAAAGTCTTAAATCCATTCCAAATCCAAAATCTCATTTCTGAATCATCTAAATCAAATATGGGTGAGATTTAGGCATATTTCATCCTGAGGCAAAATTCCTCTTCATCTGTGAACCTGTGAAATCTATATTACAAGTTATCTGTTTCCAAAGTACAATGGTGGAGCAGCCACGAGGTAGACATTTCCATTACAAATGGGAGAAATTGGAGGGAAAGAAGGGATAATGGGCACAAAGCAAGTCCAAAGCCCAGCAGAACAATTTACATTAGCTTGAAAATAATCTCTTCTTTGAGACCATTTAGGCAAAGCCCCGCCGTACAGACTCTGGGTATTGGCCACGCGCTCTGGATTCTGGGTAAAGGCACCTCAGCCCTGAGCTTCAGCTCTGCCTTTCAGGCCCACTGGGATGGCAACTGTGCTCCTTGGACTTTGGGTGGCCTCATTCTCCTAGTCCATCTGAGTGGTGACCCCATCCCCTTGGCCCCAGCAGGCCCCATTCTTCTGCCCCTTGAGCATGCAGCCGCATTCCCTCAGCTTTGGGCATTCACAGGGGCCTAACTTCAGAAAATAGTGCCTAGGGCAATTAGTGTTAAATTGCTGAACGATTTCTCACAGCTGGTGATAAAAATGGTGATGGCCAATAGAAAATGTTAATTGGTGTCCCACCTCAAGCAATGCCCAGGGCATGCACTGATGCCCAGTTCTTGGCACTGGTTCCTACCTCCCCTCCCCCCTAGTTAGGCATTTGGGTGGCAGCCCCATCCCCCTGGCTCACCTTAACAGCAGCGCCCCCACACTCCAGAACAAAGTTAGCAGAAGATCTGAATCTTTGAAACCTAGGAAGATGTGGCCTCTTTGAAATCCAGGAGAGCGTGGCCTCACCCTTTGAAACTGAGAAGGCCCTGCTTCTAGTGCTCCTTCCGACAGTTCTGCTGATTTCTGAGCTGTTCCAGGTATGGTCCTTTTCTGTTCTTGGAAGACAACAGGTGTAGCTCCTTTGCCCTGTTTCCTGCCTATAGGATTTCAAGAGGCAAACAGAGTTCTTTCCTCTTGTTCTTTCTCTGTCCCTTTCATCTAAGCTGATGGGTTTTCTGCTGTGGTAGTTGGTTAGATCTGTCATTCACAGGCTTAATCTCTTTAACAAAAGATTGTGTAGCCACATCCTTCATGAAAATTCTAGGACATGTGTCTTTATTTTGTACAACAGAATTTTCCAAATCTTGAACTTCTGTTTTCATTTTGCACAGTTCATTTTTAAGTCCATCTCTTTCCCCTCCCATTTTACTATAAGTGGCAAGGAGAAGCCACATGGCCTCTTTAAGATCTTGCTTATAAATCTCCTCAGCTAAATATCCAAGCTCATCACTTACAAGTTCTACTTTCCACCAAACAATTGAACATAATTCAGACAAGTTCTTTGCCACTGCATAGAAAGCATCACCCTTCTTTTATTGTCCAATCACATGTTCATCATTTTCTTTTAAAGCCTCACCAGAAGCATACTTAATGTCCACATTTCTAGCAACATTCTGTTGCTGGCACCATATGTATTCTCTAAGACAATAGAGACTTTCTCTATAGCTCTCCTCACTTCCTTCTGAGCCCTCACCAGAATTGCCTTTGATGTCCAAAATTCTACCAACAATCTCTCTGTGGCAATCTAGGCTTTTACTATTAGGTACTTTAAAACTCTTTCAGCCTCTACCTGTTACTCAGTTCCAAAACCATCTCCACATTGTAGGTATTTGTTAGAGCAGCACCCCCCACTTCTCGGTACCAGATTCTGTCTTAGTTATCTAGTGTTGCTGTAACAGAAATACCACAAGTGGATGGCTTTAACAAATGGAAATTTATTTTCTCACAGTTTAGGAAGCTAGAAGTCCAAATTCAGGGTGCCAGCTCTAGGGGAAGACTTTCCCTCTGTTTGCTCTGGAGCAAGGTTCTTGTCTTTTTGAGCTTCTACTCCTGGATGATCTTCATGTGGTTTGGCATCTCTCTTATATCTCAAAAAAGATTAATTCAGGATGTACCCTACATTAATCCTGCATCATTAACATAACAAAGACAACCCATTCCCAAATAGGATTATAGCCACAGGCATAGCGGTTAGGAATTACAACACATATCTTTGGGGGATACAACTCAATCCATAACAGCTGCTAACTGAAAGGTTGGAGGTTTGAGTCCACCCAGAGACACTTCAGAAGAAAGGCATAGCAATCTACTCCAAAAATTCAGTTATTGAAATTCTTATATAGCACAATTCTACTCTGACACACATAGGGACTCCATGAGTCAGAACTGACTTGACAGCAACTGATTTATTGGTTAGGTAAGAATATAATATTACCTTCTTAATGGGGTGATGGAGAAAGAACTTAGGAAATTGTCCAAAAGATAGTAATACTCAATAAATTGTTTTTATCTTGTTGTTGTTGTTGTTATAACCTGTGTGCACGGTCCTGAGGAGATTAAAAATTTAAAAAATTGCTGAAAAGTTGTTTGTATATCCATTTGCTTGTAAGTTCCAAATTACTTAGAGAAGTTTAAGCATATGGATTCTGGATGCATTCAGACTGAGGGGCCTGAGAAAAGCTGCTACAAATTACTGGGGCTAGGACTTCTTCGTAATCCAGGTTGGAGACAATAGGCTGCAACACTAGAAAAAAAAAAGAAAAGTCCTTCCTATGTGATCTGAAATTGTAAACCATATTTTTACCTGGGGATATGCTAAATCTAGACATGAGCTGAGGACTGGCTTGACATAGGCAGAGGTACACTGTTAGGGGCAAGAGAAACCCACACAGATTTTCAGAGCCATATGGGCTGGCATGACAGATAAAATCTGGAGGCACCACAAACGCATGGACATTTTCCCCATAGGACATTTACCGAATGCTAAGGCATTAGAGTCTCTTCTGACATCCATTTTGATATTTTCTTTCTTTTTAATGACCTCTTGCTTTCTTCATCTATGATATCCTTAACGTCATTCCACAATTCTCTGGTCTTTGGTCATTAGTTCAATGCATCAAATCTATTCTTGAGATGGTCTCTAAACTCAGGTGGGATATAGCCAAGGTTATACCTTGGCTCTCGCGGACTTGCTTTTAATTTTCTTCAGCTTCAACTTGAACTTGCATAGGAGCAATTGATGGTCTGTTTCACAGTCAGCCCCTGGCCTTGTTCTGACTGATGATATTGAGCTTTTCCATTGTCTCTTTCCACAGATGTAGTGGATTTGATTCCTGTGTATTCCATCTGGCGAGGTCCACGTGTATAGTCGCTACTTATGGTATTGAAAAAAAAGATATTTGTAACAAAGAAGTCATTTCTTCATTGAAAAAGAATTTTACGAAAGCGGCAACATAGCCCTAACACATAAATTCTGATTAGATTGAGGTGATTAACTCTTTAATCTAGCTGTCAAAGAAAGGAAAAAGCAAAACCTCCCTGGCAAATATATTCTCGCTTCTTTTCTATACAATGTATGACAGCCAGTCAAAAATTACAAGGCAGGCATATGAAAAAAGTGGCTATAATACAGGTTTGAAAGAAAAACTGTGTGTGTGTGTACATACTCATGTAAATATTTGTGTATTTTGAATACATTTAATATAGGAATACGTTGTCCTTTAAAAATAAATAAAATGAAAATAAAAAATATTACAGAGAAGGGCATAACTTTAGTAAGGGTGGGACTTGAGTCACGCCCTCCTACAAGGCTGAGACTCAAGATACACCTCACACTAATCCTGCCTCATTAACATATAGAGGTTAGGATTTACAACACGTAAAATGGAGGATAACTAGCATTATTACATCAGATCACAAAATGGAAGACAATCATACAATACTGGGAATCATGGCCTCGCTAAGCTGACACATAACCCCAAACATCACAGGTTCCATATACTTTATTTGCATAGTCTCACTCAATCATTGTGTGTAAGTCAAAAAGACCATGGCTAGAAGGACCATATCAAGTAATTCATTGCACTGCAGCTCCCTCCACTCTTATCATCATTATGCCCTTTCAGGATATAGTCAATCAACCTACCTAAGCTCCCCCATCTTGCTCAGAAAGAGTTGGTTGGTCAGATACCATATTAAAGTGTACAGTATCCAAAAAATTCCCCTTATCTATGAGAAGAAGAAAATAAAAATGTACATCACCAGTTTTTTCAAACACTGCAAAGTGGACCCATGAAAACTTTGCTGAGTTCATGTGATTGACCCTGTGAAATATATGGCCTTTAGCCATGCATGAAGGGCCCCCAAGTTTAAACAAATTTTACAGCAGCCAAATACACAGAAATATCTGCCAAAAGAAATCAAAGCAATTAATGGCAAGTAATTGTTTAATTTTCTAACGTGATATTATCCTCCTTAATCATGAGCATTCTTATACAATGATAATTCCACAATGCTCACCATTCCTGTCTTAGTTATCTACTGCTGCTGTAACAGAAATACCACAAGTGGATGGCTTTAGCAAACAGACATTTATTCTCTCACAGTTTAGTAGGCTAGAAGTAGAAATTCAGGGTTCCAGCTCCAGAGGAAAGCTTTCTATCTCTATCAGCTCTGGGGATAGGTCCTTGTCATCAATCTTCCCCTGGTCTAGGAGCTTTTCAACCCAGGGATCCCAGGTCCAAAGGACGCACGCTCCTGGCTCTTCTTGTTTGGTGATGATGAGGTCCCCCCGTCTCTTTGTTTGCTTCTGTCTTTTATATCTCAACAGAGATTGACTCAAGATACAATCTAATCTTGTAGATTGAGTCCTGCTTCATTAACATAACTGCCACTAATCTTACCTCATTAACATCATAGAGGTAGGATTTACAGCACATAGGGAAATCACATCAGATGACAAAATAATCAACAATCACACAATACTGGCAATCATGGCCTAGCCAAGTTGACAGATAATTTTGGGGGACACAGTTTAATCCACGACCATGCCCTACCAGGCACAAATCAATTTCTGATTTTTATAATCCGTTAAGCAACAGTCTGAGAATATTTCTACAGGCAAAAAAATAAATTGTTGTTGTTGTTAGGTGCTATCAAGTCAGTTCTGATTCATAACAACCTCACATGCAACAGAACGATACACTGCCTGGTCATGCACCATCCTCACAATTGTTATGCTTGAGCCCATTGTTGCAGCCACTGTGTTAATCCATCTTGTTGAGGGTCTTCCTCTTTTTCGCTGACCCTCTTCTTTACCAAGCAGGACGTCCTTCTCCAGAGACTGGTCCCTCCTGATAACATGTCCAAAGTACCTGAGATGAAGTCTCACCATCCTTGGTTCTAAGGAGCATTCTGGCTGTACTTCTTCCAAAACACATTTGGTCACTCTTCTGGCAGTCCATAGTATATTCAATATTCTTCACCAACACCATAATGCAAAGGCATCAGTTCTTCTTTGGTCTTCCTTATTAACTGTCCAGTTTTCACGTGCATATGAGGCCATTGTACCTTAGTCCTCAAAGTGATGTCTTTGCTTTTTAACATTTGTCTTTTGCAGCAGATTTGCCTAATGCAATATATCATTTGATTTCTTGACTGTGCTTCCCTGGGCATTGATTGTGGATCTAAGTAAAATGAAACCCTTGACAACTTTAATCCTTGCTCCTTTTATTATGATGTTGCTTATTGGTCCAGTTATAAAGATTTTTGTTTTCTTTATGCTAAGGTGTAATCCATACTGAAAGCTATAGTCTTGGACCTTCATCAGTAAGTGCTTCAAGTCCTCTTCACTTTCAGCAAGCAAGGCTGTGTCATCTGCATGCCTCAGGTTATTAATGAGTCTTCTTCCAATCCTGATGCTGTGTTCTTCTTCATATAATTCAACTTCTTGGATTATTTTGTTCAGCAAATAGATTGAGTAAGTATGGGGAAAGGATACAACCTTGACACACACCTTTCTGATTTTAAACCACGCAGTATCCCCTTGTTCTGTTTGAACGACTGCCTCGGTCTATGTACAGGTTCTGCATGAGCACAATTAAGTGTTCTGCAATTCCCATTCTTCAAAACATTATCCATAATTTGTTATGATCCACATAGTCAAATGCCTTTGCATAGTCAATAAAACACAGGTAAACATCTTTCTGGTATTCTCTGCTGTTAGCGAAGATCCATCTGACATCAGCAATATCCCTGGTTCCATGTCCTCTTCTGAATCTAAATAAATAAAATAAAATCAGGTAAAGTGCTTTGCAGGAGTCCTGGTGGTGCCACAGTTAATCCACTCAGTGGCTCCGAGAAAGACCTAGCGATATTCTTTCATAAAGATGACAGCCTTGAAAACCCTGTGGGGCAGTTCTATACTACGTCACATGTGGTCACTATGAGTCAAAATCAACTAGATGGCACCTAACAACAGAGCACTTTTGGGTCATTAAAGTTTAAAGATGACTCTGTCTGTATACAATGACTATAGGTTGTATAGGAAACTGTGTGTATTGCATTTTTGAAATATCTTTGTGTCCATATATATTGTAATAGTAAAAATCCTTTGCTTGAAAAAGCTACATGAATGTCATTTGAGAAAACTGGATCCATCTTCATTCCATTTAGAAATAATTCTTGCTTATGTAACAAACCATATTTTCTTTCTTCCCTCCCCACTTTCTTCGCTGCTCTGAGGAACATTTTCAGAAGAGCAGAGAGTCTATGCTTCTCAGTTTCTAGGGCTCCCGCTGCTTCTGATTATTCACCACCACCTGAAGTCTTAATCCTCTGTTTGTAACACCACAGTTGGCTACTGTGGAGATAATTTTGACATAATCAAACTAGAATTATGACTTGGGTGGAGGGATCATAGGAGAAATGGATGAAGTCTTACAATGGGCCCTAAATCTCAAAGAAGAACCAGAAACAGGATAATTTTCAACGTAATTATCTGGCCTAGCTTTACTAAATTTAAAAAACAAAAGCCACAGGCTTATTCACACACAGACACACACACACACACACACACACAGACACACACAGTGCTTTTAAAATTCAATTTCAAGGCTGTTATTGCAGTCATTAACTTCTTCACAGCTAGAATTCTGACAAGGGAGGCAATGTCGGTTACTTTAAAAATGACAAAACCAGAAGTTGGTTGAATTGAGCTGGATGAAATGTGCTGGGTAAATCAGCAGCAGCTTAGGACTTCTGTATGATTCAGAAAGAATTTCATACCTAAATCTTATCTCCACACTTTCCATTGACTTACTCCTAGTTCAGTCAACATAAGAAACAAATTCATCCACTTAAGTCAAAGCGTTACTCTGAGCCCTGTTGAAAGTCAAACTAAAATTCAAAGCAGCCCAAGCTAAAATAGAAGAAATAAACCCCACTATGTATCTGCTGGGTGTTGGCGACACAGATAGACTGGTACAGAGCCAGGCCAGCCTCAGGAGTTGTGATACGTTCGCTGAGCCTGCTTTGCGGGTTTCTATGATGTGCAGTTTCTTGGTTTATTCCACTTTTCCACACTGGCTTCTACCCCTTAGAAACATTTAAAACTGTTCTTCAGGCCAACTTGATGTCAAAGACAATAACAGAAAGTTATGGTGATAGAGGCAGAGGCTATATCTTAGCCCAGCTGCATACTAATACTAAAAAAATAAATTATCATTGAAGTGACTGTGATGTACACACCGCAGTATGACTCCCAACTAGTTGTGCTCTTGCATAGCCTCTTCCCCTTGAGTGTAGGTGGGATCTTGACTTACTTCTAAACAACAAAATATGGCAAACGAGATGGGTTGTCACTCCCCTGATAAGATGTGTGTATGTATAAAATTTTATATGTAAAATATAAATATAATTTTATAGTTAGTATATCTGTATAAATATAATTTTATATACATCTGTATAAATATAATTTAGTATATATAAACAAGATACACATACAATTTTATATATATACTCTGTCTTAATTTTGCTCATGAAGAACCTGTACATAGATCGAGAGGCAGTCATTTGAACAGAACAAGGGGATACTGCATGACTTAAAGTTAGGAAAGGTGTGCATCAGGGTTGTATCCTTTCACCATACTTATTCAATCTGTATGCTGAGCAAATAATCCAAGAAGCTGGACTATATGAAGAAGAACGCAGCATCAGAATTGGTGGAAGACTCTTCAAAATCTGCAATACGCAGATGACACAACCTTACTTACTGAAAACAAAGAGGGCTTGAAGCACTTACTGATAAAGATCGAAGATCACAGCCTTCAGTATGGATTACACCTCAACACAAAGAAAACAAAAATCCTCACAACTGGACCTTTATGGAGCATCATGATAAAAGGAGAAAAGATTGAAGTTGTCAAGGATTTCATTTTACTTGGATCATGATAGAACTGAAGAAAAATTCAAGCCTCAAGTTTCAATATTGAAGGATTCTATGGGAAAAGTATTGAACATGCAGAGAAGCATCAAAAGAAGATGGAAGGAATACACAGAGTCACTGTATCGAAAAAGATTGTTGACATTCAACCATTTCAGAAGGTACTATATGATCAAGAACCAATGGTATTGAAGGAAGAAGTCCAAGCTGCACTGAGTACCAATTGGGATGTTTCAAACAGATGCAACACTGGAAGCATTCACTTGTCTATGCCAGGAAATTTGGAAGACAGCTACCTGGCCAACTGAGTGGAGGGGGATCTGTATCTGTGCCCATTCCAAAGAAAGGTGATCCAACAGAATGTGGAAATTATCGAACAATATCACTAATATTAATCCGAGAAGCTAGACTATATGAAAAATAAAGGGAGATCAGGATTGGAGGAAGACTCATTAACAACTTGTGATACGCAGATGACACAACCTTGCTTGCTGAAAGTGAAGAGAACTTGAAGCACTTACTGCTAAAGATCAAAGACCACAGCCTTCAGTATGCATTATACCTCAACATAAAGAAAACGAAAATCCTCACAACTGGACCAATAAGCAACATCATGATAAATGGAGAAAAGATTGAAGTTGTCAAGGATTTCATTTTACTTAGATCCACAATCAACGCCCATGGAAGCAGCAGTCAAGAAATTAAATGACGTATTGCACTGGGTAAATCTACTGCAAAAGACCTGTTACAAGTGCTAAAAAGCAAAGATGTCACTTTGAGGACTAAGGTGCATCTGACCCAAGCCATGGTATTTTCAGTTGCCTTATATGCATGTGAAAGCTGGACAATGAATAAGGAAGACCAAAGAAGAATTGATGCCTTTCAAATATGGTGTTGGTGAAGAATATCTAATATACCATGGCCTTCCAGAAGAACGAATAAATCTTTCTTAGAAGAAGTACAGCCAGAATGCTCCCTAGAAGCAAAAACGGCGAGACTTCGTCTCACATACTTTGGGCATGTTATAAGGAAGGACCAGTCCCTGCAGAAGGACATCATGCTTGGTAAGGTAAGAGGGTCAAAGAAAAAGAGGAAGATCCTCAACGAGATGGATTGACACAGTGGCTGCAACAATGGGCTCAAACATAGCAACAATTGTGAGGACGTGGCATGACCAGCCAGTGTTTTGTTCCATTGTACATAGGGTCGCTATGATTAATTGGGGGAAAAAGAAAAGTGGGAGGCCAATCACAACTCCACATCTTGCAACCTTGGATCTGGTTAATCCCGATGTAAAAACAGCTCATCAGCCTTTATAATTTACACTAGGTAAATGCTAGGTTGCTTTCTCCCCGATCAAAATGTATCCCAATCGAGCAACTCAGGTAGTAGGCAAAAATGATAAGCAAAGCTGCCCCTACTGAAGAACTAGAGAGAAACTCCATCCATCACAATGAGAGATAGCAGGACCATCTTTGCTCTCAATGTGATTGTCTCCTGGTCTGGAGGAGAAGCTGACCCTGGAGATTCCCTTTCCTCCAAGAAGTCCTCCATACCCAAATGCCCACCCCCCTTCCCTGTTCTCCTTGACAAAGCACATGGTGGTCACACTTTTTTTTTTCCTGATAATCCTTTCTGTAGACTCTTAATTTTCTTATTTAAGTTACAACCAGAAGCTGGAAATTTTTGCATTGGGATCATATATTCCACTTTCACTATCCCCTAGGAGAGACAGTTTTACAATCATGTGGGCATGAGGGGACTAGGACATAAAGTATGACCTTCCTTGCACAGACCAAAAGCTAAAATACTTTATACATTTTTTTCCCCCTAAAGTTAAACAATTCCTATTCAGACAGCCTTGGCAAGAGCTCAGAGTGTTTTATCCCAGGATCCATCCAGACAGAATGGAGAAGAGCCCTTGACATTCATTTTTGGCTGTTGGTAGTGAGGTAGTAAGGGGAGTAGGTCATGTCATTTTTCAAAGTCCTAAGTAAATGATGTTCTAAAAAGACCAATATGACTGCCATGGATTGAATTATGTCCCCCAAAAAATGTATGTATTAATTTGGCTAGGCCGTGATTTCCAGTGTTGTGCAGTTGTCCTCCATTTTGTGATTGTAATTTTATGTTAAAGAGGATTAGGGTGGGATTGTAACACCACCCTTACCCAGGTTACATCCCTGATCCAATGTAAAGGGAGTTTCCCTAGGGTGTGGCCTGAACCCCCTTTTATCTCTCAGGAGATAAAAGAAAAGGGAAGCAAGCAGAGAGAGGGGACTTCATGCTACCAAGAATGCAGCATTGGGGAGCAGAGCATGTCCTTTAGACTGGGGTCCCTGTGCCTGAGAAACTCCTCAACCAGTGGAAGATTGAGGATAAGGACGTTCCTCCAGAGCCGACAGAGAGAGAAAGCCTTCCCCTTGAGCTGACGCCCTGAATTTGGACTTCTAGCCTACTAGACTCTGAGAAAATAAATTTCTCTTTGTTAAAGCCATCCATTTGTGGTATTTCTGTTATAGCAGCACTAGATGACTAAGACAATGACTAATACAAAAGTTATCACAAAACATACAAACAAACCCACTGCCTTTGAGTCAGTTCCGACTCATAGCAACCCTATAGGACAGAGTAGAATTGCTCCATAGGGTTTCCAAGGAGCTGCTGGAAGATTCAAACTGCCAACATTTGCCTAGCAGCTATAGCTCTTAACCGTTGTGCCACCAAGGCTCCAAGCTGTCACAAAGATGCACTACCTCCCAAAAACAAAAAATCAAACCCACTGCCATCAAGTCAAGTTTGAACTCATAGAGACCCTACAGAACACAGCAGAACTGCCTCATAGGGTTCCCAAGGCTGTAATCTTTTACCAAAAGAAGACTGCCACATCTTTCTCTGTGGAGCGGCTGGTGGGTTTTAAGTGCCAACCTTTTTGTTAGCAGCCAAGTGCTTTAACCACTGTACCACCAGGGCTCCTTATCACAACAGCAAGATCTATAATTTCCAAACCAAAACCCACTGCTGTGGAGTCGACTCCAACTCATAGCAACCCCATAGGATTTCCAAGGCTATAATCTTTGTGGGAGCAGACTGCCACATCTTCTCCCCTGGAGCAGCTGGTGAGTTCAAATGCCTGCTAACATTTTGGGTTAGCAGCCTAGCACTTTTAACCATAGATTTAGAACTTCTCTCTCTCTCTCTCTCTCTCTCTCTCTCTGTCAGTGTTTCTCCAATTTTAGAATGTATAAGAATCACTTGGGAGGAGCCCTGATGGTGCAATGGTTAAGTGTTCCACTATTAACCCAAGGGTTGGAGGTTCAAACCCACCAGCTGCTCCATAGGAGAAAGATGTGGCAGTCCGCTTCCGTAAAGATTACAGCCTTGGAAACCCTGTGGGGCAGTTCTACTCTGTGCTATAGGGTTGCTATGAGTCAGAATCGACTCCTTGGCAATGGGTTTGGGTTTTTTTTTTTTTTTGGTTTAAGAATCACCTGGAGGGCTTGTTAAAACACAGACTGCACGCCCCATTCCCAGAGTTTCTGAGGAGGGCTTCAACCAGTTCATTCCAGTTCAAACCCCTGCTGAAAATTTGCAATTCTAACAAGTTCCCAGAAGGTGCCAATGCTGCTGGTTAGGGATCAGTTCTGAGAACCACTAGCAGAGCAGTGGTTCTCAAAATTTATTATATATAAGAATCACCTGGGGATATTGTTAAACTGTAGATTCTGATTTGATATATCTGGGGTGGAAATGCAAATTATCAGCAGGGATTTGAACCAAAATGAACCAGTTTGAAGCCGTTTCTGAGTCAGGAGGGCTGGGATGAGGTCTGAAAAATTGTATTTCTGACAGGTTCCTAAGGGATAATGATATTGTTGGTCCAGGAACTTCACTTTGAGAACCATTGATCTAAGGAAAACTCAAAAACCAGTTGCAATCGAATCAGCTCCGACTCACAGAGACCCCATGTGTATCAGAGTAGAACTGTGCTCCGCAGCGTTTTCAATGGCTAATTTTTCAGAAGTCGACAACAGGCCTTTCTTCCAAGGGGTCTAAGGAAACTCTCACAAAATAAGAGCTGATAATGATCCTACACAATGAAAACTTCAGTAAATCGGACTAATTGGAAGTTGTTGATATAAATAAAAATATTTTTTAAACTACTGCATACATTCTTGGGAATATCTACAATATCTCCAAAATGATCTAATGAGAATGCTGGTATATACAAATGATTTTCCATATGCATTTTAATTAACTGAAAATTAATGCTCAAAAATTTGTTCCCAAGTAAAGTGATTATTTCCTCTATTATCTGAAATTTATCTAAGCATTCCATTCATAAAATAGATCAACATATTTTTTTAAAAGATGTTAAGAAAGTAAGGTCCAAAGAAAGGATTTTCACAACTTTAGAGAAAATAAACAGAATAGAAACCTCAGCCTGCCTCACCGAATGATCAATGGTGATTACTGACCTCCTTAAGGGGAAGTAAGGAGTCCCTGGGTGGTGCATACTACACTCTTGGCTGCTAACCATAAGTTTGGAGGGTCGAGTCACCCAGACGTACCTTGGAAGAAAGTCCTGGCAATCTACTGAAAAATCAGCCACTGAGAACCCTATGGAGTGCAGTTTTACCCTGACACACATAGGGTTAGGATGAGTTGGAATTGACTCAACGGCAACTGATTTTATTTAAGGGGAAGTAAAAAGTCACATTTGCATTATTTACATATTGGATCAGCCATTGTTGTTCAGTGAAAACAAATCCTCTGGCTTTTTTTCAAGCTCTCTTAAATTCTGAACTTGCTTCCCTTTGGGCTTTCTCATAAACAAATAACTAGCAAGGTCTCTAAGGAGGGGAGAGGCCACTTCCTCATTTCACCTCTAATCAAGGTTGCGTGCACTCAGCAAGGGAGGATCTTTTGTTACAGGTGTGGAACCTGTTGTTCCAAGCCCTCACCTGGCAGCCCGCTCTGTGGTCAGGCAGTCTCTGTGGCTTGTCACGACCCACCTGGACAATGTCACGCTCAGAAGCAGACCATCCCACAGGTACTAAAGGGAACGTTCAGCTGCTGTCTGGCTTTCCATCTTGCAGTTTCCATTTGTCCAGATCCTGTTGCTACCAGCTTTGCTTGGTCCTGTCTTGCCTGTCTTTCCAGGTCTCATCAGAATTAGTGAATCATTAATCTGTGTGGTTTAATTCCGAGTACAGTGCAATTACTCCCCCAACTGTACGAGTGAGTGTTTGCTGGGTTCTTTCAGCTTGGGAGGCCGAAGGCTGGTGAATTTTCCTTATGATGATCGTATTTTAATTTAGACTTTCAGAGAACATAAGAAGAAGAGTTAGCATGAACAAATTTACTAGTAACTTTTGACTCCTTACCAGATCCACCACGGGCGGTCATTTAGGAAAGGCCTAGGAGCCCCAGCTCTTGTCTCATGCAACCCCTGCAATAAGCCTCAGAGGGAGGTACTTGGATGCCCTTTCATAAATATGGACACAGAGGTTGACAGAGGTCAAGTGGTTTGCCATAGGTTGCACGGCTAGTTGGCCAGGAGGCTGAGAGGAACCCTATCCGTCTTTCTCCAGACTCTGGGCTCTTCTTAACTCTCTGCAAACTGCCTCCCAAGGCCCTGATGTATTTAAAGTCTCTCCAGTTCTGCAGTGAGTCATATCAGCTGTTACTACCACCTTGACCTACTCAGTTCCCATATATCTAAGACGTTGTTGTTGTTGTTAGGTGCCACGGAGGTGGTTCCAACTCAGAGCGACCCTACAGGACAGAGTAGAACTGGCCCGTAGGGTTTCCAAGAAGCGACTGGTGGATTCGAACTGCCAACCTTTTGATTAGCAGCTGTAGCTCTTAACCACTGTGCATCAGGGCTCCTATATTTAAGATACTGGTCAGTATATGTCCATCAGACCTAAATAACCTCCTATCCATGGCCACACCCCTGTGTCTGGATGTTTAGTAAGAAAATCCAAAGTTGTGTCCTAACCTCTCAAAGGAGGGAAAAGAAGGCTGAAAGGACAGAAGGGAAAACCCAAAGGCTAAGAATTCTGATACATCTATTAAGGGAGTGCCTATGTAACCAGACTGAATTTCTCTGACCTTGTTGCTGCCTAGAACTTAGATTATCATATAAAAGAGAAAAACAGAATTCCCTGGATGTGGGTGCATGTGAAGGTACCTGGGTAACTGCAGCCCTCACCTCAGCCTTTTGTTTGTTGGGAGAATGAGGAACTGGCCCGTTCATGAAGCAGCAGGTGTTCAAGACCTGAAGCCACCTAATGTACCTATGTTTACTAGTGGTCAGAACAGGCCTTTTCATTCTTTTCCAGCCAATATCAACCTTCAGGGCAACAGCCAAGAATAAGCGGTTGAAAAACAAAACGGGTCCAACCCCATCTAAGTTTCCCATTGATGGACCCCCCTCAAAACTGTACCTAATGCCTTTTAGTTCTGCACGTGAAATTCTATAACATTGAGTCCTCAACTCAAAATATTAAAGCAAATATAACGTTAAGAACTTCAGATTTCTTTTATAATGAACTACATTGACTTTAGTTGGTGTTCAAGTAACCCTCCAGTCTAAAATCCAGCACAGGTAGTTTCATTTATCCTTAAACCAGATGAAAGCCAGGGAGTAAACAGAAGAGACCTTCACCCGTTACTTTTTGCTGTCGAGTCGATTCTGACTCACAGCGACCCTATAGGACAGAGTAGAACTGTCCCACAGGGTTTACAAGGAGCAGCTGGTGGATTACGAACTGCCAGCCTTTTGGTTAGCAGCCATAGCTCTTAACCACTGCACCGCCAGGGTTCCTAAGAGATCTTGGAGTCCCCAAAATCAATCTCATCACATTGTCATGACAAAGTCATAACATCGGGCTCCTCCTCTTCACTTATAAGAGCTATTCATTCTCTCAAAACTAGGTTGTTGGACTTTTATGCCTGAAACAGATTAGAAGAAACCAATTAAAAGGGGAGTGACTGCTATAGGCAAGTACACAAACTATAATGAGTAGCGATGAATGAAAATTAGAGAGTGCATCAGTGTGGGGCCATTTAGTGTGGGAGTAAACAATTACATGCTATAAAAACCTGTATTCTCCGTAGAGCTATAACAAGCGTAGCAATAATCATTGCATTTCAGCACAATACTACAGTAATAAGGAGCCCTGGTGAAGCAACTGTTAAGCACTCGCCTGTTAACCAAAAGGTTAGTGGTTCGAACCCAGCCAGCAGCTCCATGGGAGAAAGACCTGCCAATCTGCTTCCGTAAAGATAACAGCCAAGAACCTGTGGGGCAGTTCTACTTTTCCATATGGGATCACTATGAGCCAGAATTGACTCGATGGCAACCAAAACAACAACAACTATAGTGATCGTGCACATAATGAGGCCAGGTCATCAGGAAAACATTTATTGATATTCATTGTTCTCTTTTATAAGTAGGAGTAGATTAACCAGTAAGCAAGATACACATGGGTTGGTAGTAAAAAAAAAGGTGAAATTGTGCACTATAGATTAGTAAGTAAACACAAGTAAGCCCGTGTGTACCATGCTTATTGGGTAATCCATCCCTAATTATAAAGTTTAGGAAGTAGGACTGTAGAAAAAGTCCTACTAGAAATATTGTGAATGCAATTAAAATTATATAGTGTTATAAACATTTTTAGTAAGTTATCAGTCATTCTTAAAATTTGACCATCCAAATGTGTTCATTCCTCAAGGATTCCAGATTGCTGATTTTGCTTTAGAATTATAGACTTGCTAAAATCACTCTTGGAGAGTTCAGACTATGTGATCAACTACTGTTGTTCGATCCACAAACAATCCACACACAGCCTGAAACAAACTTCCACATTGCCCATGCAAAGGAAAATGGTTTATATTATCTGTTCCACACCAGATCTTTAAATAAACACAAGTTGACTCTTAGGCAATAATTGATCGATGCGTAAGGATTGAAGTTTTCCCACACATCACTACTTTCTTCATATGCCAATCAAGTTGTCAAATGGTAGAATTAGCTTTGCTTGAGAGTAGAAAGAGTTTAACTGGGAGGTAATCCTGTGTGGTACAGTGGTTAAGCACTTGGCTGCTGACTGAAAGGTCAGCTGTTTGACCCCACCAGCTGCTCCGAGGGAAAAAGATATGGCAGTCTGCTTCCATAAGGATTTACAGCCTTGGAAACCCTATGAGGCAGTTGGAGTTAATCCTGCATCAGTGAATCCTAGAAAACATCTCTACTCATGAGAAACAGGACATCTGGGTTTTTTCTTTTTAAACCCTCCAGTTATTTTTCCAAAACATAGGGATTGATAAAAGCTAAAATGTTTTTTGTCAAATATTTCACATCAATATCTTTAAAGCTATGACTCCTTTGGTAACTTAAAGTACCTTGAAGGAAGGGACCTTGTTTTCCTTGTTTATACATTCCTAAAATGCACTGAAATACTAAAACAAATGACTGAATGAATGCAGAACATAAGGAAAATTGAATGTGTATTTGATTCTTTTAAAATGGACTAATCAAAAGATGACAAGCTATGTGGCTTCCAAGAAGTCTCTTAGATCATTAATGTTTTTAAAGGCTTTTTTGCTGAAATCTGGAAGAGATAATAAGTAGACAGTAAACAAACGTCAACACACAAGCTATCTAGATGGGAAGGCTGGAATCATCTGTGTTAATTATCTTCAGGATAACATAAAGGATGCTAATGCTAACTAGCCTCTCCCTAGCTCCTAGAAGTTATCATTTGACATTTTACACACCTTTTTTACTTATGTCCATCTCCCTCGTTTGTTATAGATTCCTCACTCTGCTGTTCTTCGTTAAAAATGCAACAATCTGCTGGTAATTATTCTCTTGAAGAGGACAAAGAAATACTCTGGGAAGAGTGGCACGTGAATGTGGAAACTGAGCAACCCCAGAGTGGACCAGAGGACAGCAACTTGGACAATGTCCCCCAGAAGCTTCCAGCAAAGGACCCCCTTGGCTCCATAGGGAACACAGAGTCTCCCCACCCAGAGGTGCAGCCCAGAGGCACTGAGGCCTCTCCTCAGCCCCCACTGAGGAGCCTGCAGAGGAAGCACTGTGAGAACCAGGGCAATCTTCTCCAGTTTGACCGGCAAGCCCCAGGCCGCATTTCCACCTCTCCTACTTTGAGGAGATTAAGAGGCAGTAGGTGTGGGACCTGGAACTCTATGCCTCAGCAGGACACCTTGGAAGTGCGCACCTGGAAGGAACCTGCAAGCTCCATGTGTTATCTTCCCAAAAGTCTACCTGGAAGCCCAAAGGACTATTCCTCCTCCATATCATCTTTGAGACTCAGCGATCTAAGATTGCCTTCTGATTCTCAAAGGGCCCTCAACACAGCTGGCTCAGTAGAGCCCCAAATTGGGCCTTCTGATAAGCAGGCCCCTCCCAGGCTTCAGCCCGTCAACAAGGGGACACTTCACCAGGCTTCTCCTCCACCCAGCCCCACCTCACCATGCCCAACTCCTCAGGTAACACAGCTCTAAGCAAAGCAAAATAGGTCTGGGGGTGGCCACATTCCCCCAAAGGCCAGGGGCTCTTATGATGGAAGACAAGCACAGAGAGTCACAGCTAAGAGGACACACACTGTTTGGAACACATTGGTTATTACGTAAAGTGGGGTGCAGCATCTTGGGGAAGAAGTGGAATGAAGGTCTAGCTCACTTTCTTCTCCTAAATTCTTGAAGGCACTTTAAGAAAGGGCCCACTAAGGTCAGCCTATAGATGGTGCCTCAGACATTGGAAAGTAATGGTGGCCTTGTTGCAAATACACACCATAGAAGACAACCAGGTATAGCTGGTTTAAAAGAAAAGAAAGAAAATTATTCAAATTTCTAACCTCATCTTCCCCCGCTAAAAAATTCAAAAAAAACATTTTGCCTAGGAGAGTAAATTGCCTCTCCTTTCAAGATTTCTGCTTTGGTATTTTGGGTGGATTTGAGAAAGACTACAATATGAGTGTGTGTGTGTGTGTGTGTGTGTCTGTGTGTGTGTGTGTGTGTGTTTGTATATATACACATGTATATATTGTATATATACACACAAGATGCCCTGGTGGTGCAGTGGTTAAAGCGATCAACTGCTAACCAAAAAGTTGATGGTCCAAAACCACCATCATCTCCGAGGGAGAAAGATGTGGCAGTCTGCTTCCATAGAGATTTACAGCCTTGGAAACCCTATGGGGTCACTATGAGTCAGAATCAATTTGAAGGCATTGGAGTATATATACATACACATACATACATATATATGTATGTATGTGTATACATAACTATATATATATATTTTTAATTTCAGGGAGAAGTATTACAGCAATCCAGGTATGTACTTATTTATTTCCTCCAGTGCTATGAAATCTGTCAACTGTTTATTTAAAACCTATTTCTGTTCTGTCATAACAAATCTGATGGTGTATTAATCAGTGGACTTGGTTTTACAACACCCAAGTCACTCTTTAAGTTTATGAGTTAAAGAGTCTTAATTTCAAGAGTCTCCTTTAATATAGCCAGCTGCATTTTGCTGTGGCTTTTAGGGGAAGGATATGACAGCCACACTCAGTAATTGTTTTCATTTTGAATTAGCAATGCCTTGGCCCTGTGGTTTAATTAACATCCACTTAGTAACAGGATTTTGTCAAGTGTAGACAAGGGAAAGGCCAGATATATTCAACAGCTTTTTAAACAGAAATTCAGGGGACTAGGATAAAAGGAGCAAGATGTGCCATTTAGATATAGGATGACCTTTAAATGCCTGATATGACAGACTCTGCCCTTGTTGAGAATGCAGGAGAATTATCTCAGTTCAGAAACCAGCTCTGAACTTCCAGTGTGGCCACAGGTTGTGGCAGTGGATTTGCCATCCCTCCAGGGATGCTTAAAAGCTTCTGCGACAGCAAGGGAAATATCCGTGCCCGATTTCATCCATCTAATCTTCGGGACTGGCAGAAAAGTCCTCATTTTATTTAGAGAGGCACACTGTAGTCCTTGGGGAATTAGCCATTGTTTTATTATTGTTGTTGTTATTTGCTGTCAAGTTATCTCTAACTCATGGTGAACTTACATATAACAGAACAAAATGTTGCCTGGTCCTATGCTATCTTCATGATTGTTGGTGTGTTTGAGTCCAGTATTTCGCTGTTGTATACTTCTTCCAACACAGAGGACTCATCTTTCAGCACTATATTGGACAATATTCTCTTGTGATCCATAAGGTTTTCGTTGACGAATTTTTGGAAGTGAGTTGTCAGATCTTTCTTCCTAGTCTGTCAGTTTGGAAGCTCCCCTGAAACCTGGTCACCATGAGTGACTCTAGTGATACTTGAAATACCAGTAACATAGTCTTCACCAACACCATAATTCAAAGGCCTCAATTCTTCTTTGGTCTTCCTTATTTATGGTCTGGTGCCTCGCATGCATGTGAGGCTATTAAAAACACCATGGCTTGGGTCAGGTACACCTTAGTCCTCAAAGTGACGTCTTTGTTTTTTAACCTTTTTTAACAGAGGTCTTTTGCAGCAGATATGCCCAATGCAATACGTCATTTGATTTCTTGACTGCGGCTTCCATGGGTGTTAACTGTGGATACAAGTAAAATGAAATCCTTCACAATTTCAATCTTCTCTCCATTTATCATGATTTTGCTTATTGGTCCAGTTGTGAAGATTTTGATTTTCTTTATGTTGAGATGTAATCCATACTGAAGGCTGTAGTCTTTGATCTTCATCAGTAAGTATTTCAAGTCCTCTTCAATTTCAGCAAGCAAGGTTGTGTCATCTGCATATCACAGGTTGTTAATGAGTCTTCTACCAATCCTGATGCTGTGTTCTTCTTCATATAGTACAGCTTCTTGGATTATTTGCAAAATGTGTAGATAGAATAAGCATGGTGAAAGGATACAACCCTGATGCACACCTTTCCTTATTTTGAAACACAATATCCCCTTGTTCTGTTCGAACAACTGCCTCTTGGTCTATGTATAGGTTCCTCATGAGCATAATAAAATGTTCTGGAGTTTTCATTCTTCACATGCCTTTGCATAGTCAATAAAACACAGGTAAATATCTTCTAGTACCTAGCACAATACTTGGCACATAATAAAACCAAAGCCATTGCTGTCAAGTGGATTCTGACTTATAGCCACCCTCTAGGACAGAGTAAAACTGCCCCATAGGGTTTCCAAGGAACAGCTGGTGAATTTGTACAGCCAACCATTTCGTTAGCAGCCAAGTTCTTAACCACTATGCAACCAGGGCTCCTGGCACATAATAGGCAATGTTTATTGAATGAATAAGTGAAAGACAACGTAAGTATAATCTATTAATTAATATTTTAAATAAACATTCATATATTACTACTAATAAATAATAAGTCATTTATCATCAACATCAGAATACTCAATTAGTACTTCATCTTAGGCATGAATTTATAGTAAACAGCTAAACATCTATGCCACAATGATTCCCTGTCTGCCTGTCTTTTATTTTCTCTCTGTTCTTCCTCGTATCTCTGCAGGCTCTTCCACAGCAGTCATTTGCTCAAAGGGCCTACTTCCTTTGGATGCCTGTTTAACCAGGCTTTATGGTCACAATAATGCCAGGAAAAGAGCTCCATGTGAGGGCTTGCTGTCTATCCAGAGGACCACAGACCAAGTGGGGCTTCTGCCTTTTGCAGGGCCTGGTTACTTTGGTTTTCAGTTTTTAGTTTTGTTTTTCTTTTGCCATTCAGGTGCTAGAGGCCTTAACTTATAACGCATATGCCCATTAAATGATATAAAACAGGGGTCGGCAAACTATAGTTCATTACCCAAATTTGGCCCACCATCTGTTTTTGTAAATAAAGTTTTATTGGAACACAGTCACACACATTTGTTAATGTATTGTCCAGGGCTGCTTTCCTGCTGCAATGGCAGCATTGAGTAGCGATGATAAATTAGGATCACGAAGCCTAAAATATTTACTATTGTTAAAAATAATCAAAACTCAATGAAATTGGAACATAAGGTTTATTCTAAGCAGTTATTCTACATGCATATAAACCCAAACTCATTGCCCTTGAGTCAATTTCAACTTATAGCAACTCTATAGGACAGAGTAGAACTGCCCCATAAAGTTTTCAAGGCTGTAATCTTTATGGAAGCAGACTGCCACTTCTTTCTTCTGAGGAGTGGCTGGTGGGTCCAAACCGCCCACCCTTGGGTTAGCAGTCAAGCACTTAACCACTGGGCCACCAGGGCTCCTCTATATGCGTATAAAGAGAACATTCTGATTCCAGAAAAAGCAATTGGCTCAAAGTAAACTAGGTACAATGAGGCTTATAAGGAGAAGAGGAGGGAGAAATACAGAAGATCAACCATTATCTAATCTTAATATGATTGATTAAACCCCACCCTTCCCCTTTTCTGAGATCAGCTGATATCAGGTCACAAGATGGTCTCTGGCCCTCAACCCAGTCATATCTTTTGAAATTTCAAATTTGTTGAGCCTGGCTTCAAACAGGAAAGAAAAAATTAGCAAATTTGGGGTGAAAGAAAAGCCACTGGCAGTATGAATTTTTGTCAGGAATTTCTTCACAGTGACTATTTGGTTTCGTGGATAAAAAAACCTTACAATTAAATTAAGATGTCTGCTATTAATTTTCTCTCTGACACTATCTGGCCCTTTACAGGGAAAGTTAGCTGACCCCTGGTATATACAATGAAGAAACGCTTGCCTCTGCAGCTGTCAGTCAATCACAACAACATTTCTTTGCTTGCAGAATAGATATAAACCCTTTTTCCAGAAACACTGATTTTTCTTTTTGTTAGAGAGTTTTAATACATGGCCTGACAATCGAGCATGTTCAGGTAAGTGAGAAGGGGCGAGGCTACTCTCAGTTCTGATACCAGCTAAGCATATGTCTTCAATTCCAGGTTTCTGTTTGTGGGCTCTTTTTCTCACTTTCATCCTTCTCTCTGTCAATAATATTCCAGTGAACTCATACTCTGTCTTAGTTATCTAGTGCTGCTTTAACAGAAATACCACAAGTGGATGGCTTTTAACAAAGAGAAATTTATTCTCTCACAGTCCAGTAGGCTACAAGTCCAAATTCAAGGCATCAGCTCCAGGGGAAGGCTTTCTCTCTCTGTCGGCTCTGGAGAAAGTTCCTTGTGCTGCATCAGTCTTCCTTGGTCTAGAAGCTTCTCCACGCAGGAACCTCAGGTCTAAAGGACAGACTCTGCTCCTGGTGTTGCCTTCTTGGTGGTACAAGGTTCCCATGTGTCTCTGCTTGCTTCTCTCTTTTATATCTCAGAAGAGTTTGGCTTAAGACACTATCCAATCTTGTATACCTCATCAGTATAATTGCCACTAATTCATCTTATTAGGTCATAGTGACTGAATTTACAAACATAAGGAAATCACATCAGATTACAAAATGGTACATAATTATACAATACTGGGAATCATGACCCAGCCAAGTTGACAGATATTTTTGCAGGACACAGTTCAATCCATGACATACTCACAGCAAACCTTCTTCCCCTAGCACCAAAATATACCTCCTGGAAAGAAACTTTACAATTCATTCTTGCTAAGATGTGATGGACTTTAGGCTTAAGGAATATCTGCTACTCTTTATCTTTCCAAGTAGAGCAGAATATTCCTCCCTTTTGGGTTTCCCTGAACCTATAAACACACAAGTAAAATTATGCTGAAAATCATTCAGAAGTGGTTACAGCAGTACATTGACAAGGAACTGCCAGAAATTCAAGCCGGATTCAGAAGAGGATATGGAAGGAGGGATATCACAGTGTCACTATGAGTCAGAATTGACTCGACGGCATCGGGTAACAGTCAGACGGATCATGGCTGAAAGCACAGAATACCAGAAAGATATTTACCTGTGTGTGTTGACTATGCAAAGGCATTCGACTGTGTGGATCATAATGAATGATGGATAACATTGCAAAGAATGGGAATTCCAGAACACTTATTTGTGTGCATAAGGAACCTGTACTCAGACCAAGAAGCAGTCATTCGAACAGAACAAGGGGATACTGCGTGGTTTAAAGTCAGGAAAGGTGTGTGTCAGGGTTGTATCCTTTCACCATATTTATTCAGTCTTTATGGTGAGCAAGTAATCTGAGAAGTCAAATTATACAAAGGAGAACATGGCATTAGGATTGAAGGAAAACACTTAACCTGCCATATGGAGATGATACAACCTTGCTTGCTGAAAGCGAGGAGGACTCGAAGCACTTACTGATGAAGATCAAAGACTATAGCCTTCAGTTATGCACTACACCTCAACATAAAGCAAACCATAATCTTCACAACTGGACCAATAAGCAACATCATGATAAATGGAGACAAGATTGAAATTGTCAAGGATTTCATTTTACTTGGATCCACAGTTAACACCCGTGGAAGCAGCAGTCAAGGAATCAAATGATGTATTGCATTCAGCAAAGCTGCTGCAAAAGAGCTCTTTAAAGTGTTAAAAAGCAAAGATGGTACTTTGAAGACTGAAGTGCACCTGATCCAAGCCATGGTGTTGCCAAATGCCTCATGTGCATGGGAAAGCTGTACAATGAATAAAGATGACTGAAGAAGAATTGACGCCTTTGAATTATTGTGTTGGCGAGGAATATTGAATAGACCATAGACTTCCAGAAGAATGAAGAAATCTGTCTTGGAAGAAGTACAGCTGGAATGCTCCTTGCAAGTGATGATGGTGAGACTTAGTCTCACTTACTTTGGACATATTATCAGGAGGGATCAGTCCCTGGAGAAGGACATCATGCTTGGTAAAGTAGGGGTCAGCAAAAAAGAGGAAGACCTTCAATGAGATGGATTGACACAGTGGCTGCAGCAATGCGCTCAAGCATAACAGCGACTGTGAGGATGGCACAGGACCGAGCAGAGTTTTGTTCTGTTGTACTTAGGGTCCCTATGAGTCAGAACTGATTTGACGGCACCTAACAATAACAACGACATAAACACCTCCGTCACAGTACATGTCACTGTACTGCAGTTCCTTTTATATTCATCTGTTTCTAGAATTGAGACCTTCCTAAGGGCAGAGACCACTTCTTATTCAGCTTTGAACCTCCATCACTCAGTACCCTGCTAGAGTCTACCTCCTTGAATGAAAAGAAAGAAAGATGGAAGAAGGAAGACAGGTATACTGACAGGCTTGCTGATTTACAATGCTGTTTATCTATCCCCAACATATTTGCATTTTGGCAAAGGGTATGATTTGAAGCCAAACAAGGGATTTTAAACATAGGAAGCAAATGGTAAAGTTTTTTTGAGGAAGGCAATCTTCCTGGCACCTCTTAAGTTCTATATCATAGAAAGCTGTCTGTCCCACTTAATTTTCAGGTCAGTCCTGACACTGAGAAGGGAAACACACACACTACATTTCCATGAAAATCATGACTAGCTTTCTAGCACTCAAAAGGAAATAGGAAAAATGCTAAATGTATCCAAATGAGCAGGTGGGGCAACATTAGCATGAAAATCAAATGATGAAGTATTTGAGGGTTTGGAAATAAGGTCTTTGAAGATGTTATCAGTAACATGAGGTCATACTGGAGTAGGGTGTGTCTTAATCCAATATAAATGGTGTCCTTATAAAAGAGAAGAGACCCAAAAAACAGTGAGACACAGAGGGAAGAATTCCATATGCCACTGCAGTTGTAATCCAAAGAGCGCCTGGGGCTATCAGAAGCTGAGAGAGACAAGGAAAAATCTTCCCCTAGAGCCTTCAGAGAGCATAGCCCTGCTGACATCCTGAATTCGGACCTGTAGCCTCTAGAATTGTAAGAAAATAAATTTCTGTTGTTTTAAGCCACCCAGCCTTGGGTACTTTATTATGGCAGCTCTAGGAAACTAATGGAGCCCTGGTGGCAAAGAGGTTAAGAGCTCAACTACTAACCAAATCTCAGCAGTCTGAATCCGCCAGCCACTCCTTGGAAACCTTACGGGGCAGTTCTACTCTGTCCTATAGGGTTGCTAGGAGTCAGAATCGACTCGACAGCAATGGGCTTAGGAAACTAATACGTGTACCTATGGCTGTCTGTAAACTCTGGGAACTACTAGAGAGGGAGAACACTCTGACTCAGGCTTTGTAGAGGCCTTGAAAGCTTGTTGGAAAGGTAATAACTAGAGACTAACACATGGTAAGGAGTCCCTGAGTGGTGAAAACAGTTAACATGCTCAGCTGCTCACTGAAAGGTTGAAAATTCAAGTCCATTCAGAGGTGCCTTGGAAGAAAGGCCTGACAATCTACTTCCAAAAACCAGCCATAGAAAATCCTACGGAGCACAGTTCTACTCTGACACACATAGGGTTGCCATGAGTCAGAGCCCACTCAACAGCAACTGGTTTAATAGATGGTATATAATTAATGACTGGGAAGTATAGACTGCAGCTTCAGGAAGTCAGGGAAGACTTCCTGATCTGGGCATGGCTGAAGGGAGAGAGTGGCCTGGCAGGTTTCTTTCCTTCAGCTTTATTCTTCTACTGAAATCAACTCCACAAAAGGAGGAGTTTTGTTTACTGTTGTATGTCAAATGCCAAGAACAATGCCTGGCACAGAGTAGGTGCTCAGTAACTGTTATGGAAAGAAGGAAGGAAGGAAACAAAAAGGGAATTGACTGGTTGGTTGGTTTGTTAGTTAGATTTAGACATACCAGACGCCAGGTAGGGGAAATGGCACTATCTTGTTTTGTTTTTTATATTTCCTCTGCAGCTATTTATTTGTCTCCCTTTAGCTTCTTCTCACCTCCACCATCTTCTTTATTGTTTAGTACTTATCTCTTGAATGTCCCTTTGGTTTGTGGGGAATTCTACAAGTATTGTAGAAATATTTTGACTCCTGTCCAAAAAAAAAAAAAAATTACCCAGAAGGACAGTAGGAGTGCTTCTACACAGTCACCAGCAGTTACTCTGGTGCTCTAAACATATGCGTATGCAATAAAGATTATGCATTTAGCCCAAAATGTCACAACACGAATGGATATTATTTTGCACATACTGATGAGGTTCCAAAGAGCTGCCTGCATTTTGTGGTCAAACTGGTGTGTGACGGCGACGAGCTTTCTACTTGTTCACTCGACAGTTATGAAGTAGCCCCCACATGCCAGGCTGTACGCTGAGCTCTGGGCAGTGAGCTTGAGACTGCAAACTTTCCGCCCTCTCAATTGGATTTCCAGCAAATGGAACATTTTGCTAGAAAGTTACATTTGAAAATGTAGTAAAGACATGCAAAGGAAAGCTCTCCTGAGATTCATGCTGGGGAAATATATCCCAAACTTGAGCAGTAGAGCTGTAGTTCATTAATTGGAAGTTCAGTTGTCATTTTCCTATTGATTACTTAAAAAAAAAAAAAAGTATTTTTTTAAAGAATACTACTGATTCTTAATTTGCTTTTCCTGTGAATCAACCCATAGTTATAAGCAAGCATTCCAAATTGCACGATAACATTCCTTGCATAGAGTAAAACAGTATGATTCCCAACATAGAAGACCTACGTTTTCTAGTCACATAACTGCTGGAAAGCTGCTTGCTGGAAGAAGCATAAACTTCTACCATCAGACAAGAACTATATAGCTTCTGAGGAAGAGTGCTTGATAAACTTACCTGACAAGCAACCACTGAGTGACATTCAAAGCAGAAGAAGGGATAAGATCATGCCTTATACAAATTGTAATACCTTTGATGAGATTTTTATCTATCAAAACACATACATCACTATGTATCTGTATTGCACATATATCCATAGTGCACATGGGTTTCATCACATGTGGTGAGAAACAGGTAAAACTGTGCACTAAAGATTAGTAAGTAAACACAAGTAAGCCCATGTGTACCTTGCTTATTGGGTAAACCGTCCCTCAGCAGGACTGTGGACAGCAGCACACATTCTTTAAGTGGGGTACCACTGTTTCCGACTCTGCTCAAAATCCCCTGGGCAAGAGATTTGAATGTTATGCAATGCATACACTGCCCTTATTTTCTTAAAGGAAGATTAAGTTTCCAGCAGGGCTTTGATCTGTAATTTTTCCCATTCCAGTTATCATTCTGGTTGACCCAAATTTTGAAAATTCCTATCTGTTCTGTTTGCACTTCGTCCGGCATGACTGAACAGGGAAGAACTGGTTTGCAGCCCTGGATGTAATGAAGGCCATTGCTGGGAATCAGATCCACAAGTACAGTGCCCTGCCCCTAAATTGTATTGCTTCAAGTATTAGTTTCCCATGGCTGCTATAACAAAATACCACTAACTTGAGAGAAATTTATTGTCTCACAGTTCTAGAGGCCAGAACTCCAAAATCAAGGTATCAGGAGGACCACGTTTCCTCTGACAGCTCTAGGAGAGAATCCTTCCTTGCCTTTTATAGCATCTGATAGCTCCAGAAGATCCTTGGCTTGTGGCTGCATCACTCTAATCTCTGTCTCCATCTTCACATGGCCTTTTTCTCCTCTCTCTGTGTCTCTCCTCCAGGTGTCTCTTAGAAAGACACTTGTGATTGGATTTTGGGCCCAACTGTATAATTCAGGATGATCTCATCTTGAGATCCTTAACTTAATTACATTTGCAAAGACTCTTGATACAAACAAATCACATTCACAGGTTTTGGAGGTTAGGACATGGACACACCCTTTGGGGGAACACCGTTCAACCTACTATACCCCTCTTTTACCTGAAGTAGTAACCCTCATTATATCATTTTAAAAATCACTTTGGAGGAGGCAGAGCCAACGTGGTGCTCTAGACAGAAGCACTATTCCGTCCCTCTGCAGCAAAGACCTGAAAAACTGAGTAAAACAGATATAAACATCAATCCTGGAACCCTAAGCATCAAAAAAAGGGATAAAGAACAAGACAAAACACCAAATGGAGGAAGAAACTGACAGAGAACAGAGAACAAGGAGAGCTACAGAGTAGAGGTTCCCCTGCCAGCTAACATAGCATGGATTCACCATCTTGGAGCACAGCCACCAACAACTCCAGACAAGAAATACAGGAAGGCAACTTCATGGAGGTCCCAACAGGAGACAGAGTACCCAGTAACAAGAGATACATGCTTTCCCACCCCCACCCCCCACCCTTCTGCCCTATACACTGCCGCCACCACTTTCCAATGGGCCACAGTCGCTCAGCTGGAGAGACACTGGCTCGCTACTGTGCCAGGGCCACCCTGTCCCCAATGGCAGGTTCCCTCAGTGCCTTCTTTTTTTGTTTGTTTGTTTTTGTCTCTTCTCTCTCTTTCCCTTCCTTCCTTTCCCCTCTCCTGCCCTCCTATCCCTGTGTCCCACCTTCGCCCCTTCTCTGCAGCTGTGCCACACTTCTTGGCTAGACAGCCACCAGCACATGGCCTTCCCGGATCTGTCATGCCCCCAATGGCTGGTTCCCTCAACAATGTATTTTTTATTTTTCTTTATATTTTCCTTTTCCCTCCCACCAAGGCCCTGTGCTGCCTCCACCCCTTCCTGATGGGCCATGCTGTGCTGCCTGGTGAGAGAGACACCAGCTCACTGCCACCAAGTTCCCGCCCAGCCCAATGGCTGTTTCCCTCAGTGCCATAGTTTTTTTGTTGTTTGTTTTTCTTTTTTTTGTTTCTTCTCTCTTTTTCCCTTCCTTTCCTTTCTTCTGTCCACCTAGCCCCATGTGTCACACCCCACCCCTTCTTGACAGGCCATGCAGCACCACTTGGCTAGAGAGCCACCGGCACATGGCCTCTCCAGGTCTGCCCCACCCCCACCCACTGGCTCCCTCAGCACCGTATTTTTTATTTTTCTTTATCTTTCCCTTCTCCCTTTTACTTCTCCATCCACCTAGGTTCTGCGCTGCCTCTGCCCCTTCCTGATGGGCCATGCTATGCCACCCAGTGAGAGAGACACCAGCTCACCTCCACCCTGGTTCTGCCCTGCCTTCAACAGCCAGTTCCCTCAGCACCATACTTCTGTTTGTTTATTTGTTTCTTCTCTCATTTTCCCTTCCTTCCTTTCATTTCTTCCACCCACCTACCCCGTATGCTTCCCTCACCTCTTCTCAACAGTCCATGCTGCACCGCTTGGCTAGAGAGCCACTGGCACATGGCCTCCATGGGTATGCCCTGCCCCCACATGCTGACTCCCACTGTGCCACCATTTTATTTATGTATTTTTATGTTCTTCTTTTCATTTTTTTTAACTTCTCTTTCTTGCTCTTGCTTCTCTTCTTTCTCACTCCCACTTAGCTCCATAATCACATCCTCTCCCATCCCTCCTGCCTCCCTCTCTGCACCATGCACCAAGTGCTGTGCCCCTGAGTAGCACTTGTGCAGACCTCCAGACCCCCAGGTCGAGGCCGATGCTACCCCCAACCCCACCCTGCCAAGCACCATACACCTGAGTGGCAAGAACACAGAACCCAGGACCCCACCCTGTGCAACCCCCCAGCCCCACCAAGCCAACTCCATGTGCCCAAGCAGCACCAACATGGACCCCTCGACCCTACCCAGCACTGCCCCTGGCCCCACACCACTGAGTGCCACGTTCCTGTCCATGACTGGCATGGACCCCCAGACCTCACCCACACTGCCCTTGGCTCCACCCTGACAAGCACCACACCCCCAAGTGGGACCAACACAGACCTCTGGAACCCCAGACCTCACAATGACACAATGCCCCCAGACCTGTTCCACCAGCCCCAGTTCATGCTACAAATGACTCATCCCTGCCCCTTCCCCACCCAACTGGCTTAGCGACTGGCCCTGCCCATCTGGATAAGGTGGCGAGAACTGTCGTGCCTACAGACGAGGAAGGAACAAAACATGCCCAGCATACCCTCCCAGACAAAACCAAATAAAACAAAAAAATCAGGATGGAACAAACAAATCTGTAATCAATAAATGAAGAAAATAATTCCTGAATGTTTCAGAGACAGCAGACAATATCAAAACATATTAAAAAAAAAAAAAAAAAAAGCAGGACAGGATGGCTCCAGTAAGCTACCAAAATAAAACACCAGATGACCTTCCAGTAGAAGAAAAGGCACTGGAACTACCTGATAGAAAATTCAAAAGTTTACTATTCAGGGGTCTCCAAGAGATTATGAAAGAGATGAAGGAAAACATAGAGAAAACTAAGGAAAAAATAGACAAAATCATGGAAAATACAGATAAAATCAGGGAAAACACAGACAAAGCAATGGAAGAATTCAGGAAAATAATACAATAACAAAACATCAAAATAAATAAACAATTGAAAATCATACAAAAACAGCAATTAGAAATTCAAAATATAAAGAAGATTTCAGAAAAGGACAAAACAATAGAAGGTTTTAGAGCATATTTGAAACAATGGAAGACAGGATCAGTGAAACTGAAGGCAAGCCTTTCGATACCGCATTGTTGGAGGAATAATAAGAGAAAAGAATTAAGAAAAATGAAGAAAACCTAAGAATTAAGTGGGATACAATCAAGAGCAAAAATTTGCGCAGGATCGGAGATCCATAACGGGGAGAAAATGGAAAACGCAGAGGGGATCATCTAAGATTTGCTGACAGAAAACTTCCCAAATATCATGAAAGATGAAAAGCTGGACATCCAAGAAGCTCAACAAACCCCGTATAGGATAGACATAAAAGAAAGTCACCAGGTCATATCATAATCACACTCCCCAAAACCAAGGACAAAGAAAGAATCCAGAGAGCAGCTCAAGAAAAATGAAAAGTTACATACACAGGGGAAACAATAAGACTAAGCTCTGATTACTTGGTAGAAACCATGCAGGCAAGAAGGCAATGGGATGACATATATAAAACCTTGAAAGAAAAAAATTACCAACCAAGAATAATATATCCTGCAAAATTCTCACTCAAATATGATGGCAAATTTGGGACATTTTCAGATAAACAGAAGTGAAGGGACTATGTACAAACCAAACTTACAAGAATTACTAAAGGGAGTCTTTTAATTGAGAACCAACAACCTGGATCTAGGACACAGGACAGCGTCAGCCAGATACCAATCTAGGTAATGAACTCTAGAAGATAAAACAAAACTAAAAGACTTACAACAGAGAACCAAAAAGTCAGTCTGTAAATGATAAAAACATCAGAACAATTAAAGGAGGAATAAATGGTGTAGGTATAGAACTTTCAAATGGAGAGGAAGTCAAAGCAATAGCAAGTAATAAAAGGCTGGTTTAAACTTAGGAAGATGAGGTAAATTTCAAGGTAACCACAAAGAAAGTTAATAAACCTACTCAACAAAATAAAGAAGAAAAACATAAAGTCTTACTGAATACAAAATCTACAAAAATGAAAGAGACAAAAGGAAAATCCACAAACAAAAGGAAGTCAGCACAGGAGAGTAAGAGTAGCAAAGAAAACGTCAGCACCAAAAACAAAAGCACTACACAATGACAGCAATAACCTCCACCTATCAATCATCACACTGAATGTAAGTGGCTTAAATACACCTAGAAAGAGACAGAGAGTGACAGAATGGATTTTTAAAAAATCACCTATAAATATGCTGTCTACAAGAGGCACACCTTAGAAACAAAGACATAAATATACTAAAAATCAAAGGATGGAAAAAATATGTATCAAGCAAACAGCAATGAAAAAAGCAGAAGTGGCAATACTAGTCTCAGAGAAAATAGACTTTAAAACAAAATCCACCATAAAAGTCAAGGAAGGACATTATATAATGATTAAAGGGACAATTCACCATGATGACATAACCATATTAATATCTACACACACAATAGCAAGGCTCAAAAATACATAAAACAAACTATAACAGCACTGAAAGGAGAAATTGACAGTTGTGCAATAATAGTAGGAGACTTCAACATACCACTCTTGGTAAAGCACAGAACATCTAGAAAGAAACCCAACAAAAATACAGAAGATCTGAAGGCCACTATCAACTAACTCGACCTCATAGATATATATAGACCACGCCACCCAACAGCAGCAAATTATACTTTCTCTTCCAACACATATGGAACATTCTACAGAAGAGACCACATCCTATACCACAAAGCAACCCTCAACAAAATCCAAAACACTGAGATAATACAAAGCATCTTCTCTAATCACAATGCCATAAAAGAAAAAATTAGTAACAGGAAGAGCAAGGAGAAAAAATCAAATACATGGAAACTGAACAACACCTTGCTTAAAAACCACTGAGTAATAAATCAAAGATGGAATAAAAAAATTCATAGAATCAAATGAGAATGAAAATACATCATACCAAAACCTCTGAGACACAACAAAGGCAGTGCTCAAAGGTCAATTGATACCAATAGATGCACACAACAGAAAAGAAGAAAGGGATAAAATAAAAATGTTAGTTTTACAACTCAAAAAAATAGAAAGAAAACAGGAAAAGAAACTCACAGCCACCAGAAGAAAGGAAATAATAAAGATCAGAGCAAAAACAAATGAAATAAAGAGTAAAAAACAGTAGAAAGAATCAACAAAAACAAACGTTGGTTCTTTGAAAGGATCAACAAAATCGACGAACCACTGGCCAAACTGACAAAGAGACAACACAAGAGGAAGCAAATAACCCAAAGAAGAAATGAAATGGGGAACATTATGAAAGAATTAACCGAAATAAAAGGATCGTATCAGAGTACTATGAAAAACTGTACTCCAACAAATTTGAAAAACTAGAGGAAACAGAAAAATTTCAAGAAATACACTACTTACCTAAACTAACACAAACTGAGGTAGAAAATCTAAACAGACCCATAACAAGAAAAGAGATTGCAAAGGTAATTTAAAAAAAAAGCTCCCAACAAAAAAAAGCCTGGCCCAGATGGCTTTACTAGAGAATTCTACCAAACGTTCAGAGAAGAGCTTACACCAGTACTACTCAAACTATTTAAGAACACAGAAAATGAAAGGATACTTCTGAATTCTTCCTATGAAGCCAGCATAACCACTGATACCAAAACCAAAGACACCACAAGAAAAGATAATTGCAAATCAATATCTCTCATGAATATAGATGCAAAAATTCTCAACAAAATTCTAGCCAATGGAATTCAGCATCATATCAAAAAAA
Organism: Dugong dugon; assembly: GCA_030035585.1. Lineage (NCBI taxonomy): Eukaryota > Metazoa > Chordata > Mammalia > Sirenia > Dugongidae > Dugong > Dugong dugon. The sequence goes on from CM057465.1 coordinate 54,494,487, forward strand.
ATAATACACCACAACCAAGTGGGATTCATACCAGTTATGCAAGGATGGTTCGACATTAGAAAATCAATCAGCGTAATCCAACATATAAATAAAACAAAAGAAAAGAATCAAATCATCACCTCAATTGATGCAGAAAAGGCACTCAATAGAGTCCAATACCCATTCCTGATAAAAAAAACTCTCAGTAAAATAGGAATACAAGAGAAATTCCTCAACATAATAAAGGGCATCTCTACAAAACCAATAGCCAACATTATTCTCAATGGAGAGAGGTGGAAACATTCCCCATGAGAACAGGAATAAGACAAGGATGACCTTTATCACCACTCCTATTTAACTGTGCTGAAAGTCTTAGCTAGAGCAATAAGGCAAGAAAAAGAAATAAAGGGCATCCAAATTGGTAAGGAAGTAGTAGAGCTATCCGTATTCACAGATGATATGATACTATTCATAGACAACCCAAAAGACTCCACAAGAAAACTACTGGAACTAATAGAAAGATTCAGCTGAGTAGCAGGATACAAGAAAAACACGCAAAAATCAGTTGGATTCCTGTAAACCAATAAAGAGAACTGTGAAAAGGAAATCAGGAAAACAATATTATTAATAATAGCCCCTAAAAAAATAAAATACTTAGGAATAAATCTAACCAGGAACATAAAAGACCTACACAAAGAAAACTACAAAACACCACTGCAAGAAACCAAAAGAGACTAACATAAATGGAAAAACATACCATGCTCATGGATAGGTAGATGCAACATTGTGAAAATGTCAATTCTACCCAAAGCAATCTACAAATACAATGCAATCCCAACACAAATACCAACAGCATTCTTTAACGAGATGGCGAAACTGATCCTTAAATTTATATGGAAAGGGAAAGGGCCCCGGATAATTAAAGCATTATTGAAGAAAAACAAAGTAGGAGGCTTTGTGCTACCTGACCTCAGAAACTACTATACAGCCACGGTAGTCAAAACAGCCTGGTACTGGCACAACGACAGACACTCTGACCAATGGAACAGAATCAAAAACCTAGATATGGATTTATCCACCTACGGCCACCTGATCTTTCACAAAGGCCCAAAGTCCATTAAATGCGGAAAATACACTCTTTTTAACAAATGGTGCTGGCAAAACTGGATGAACATTTGTAAAAAAACGAAACAGCATTCATACCTTACACCATATACAAAAACTAATTCAAAATGATTCAAGACCTAAATATGAAACCAAACACTAAAAAGATTATGGAGGAAAAAATAAGGTCAATACTAGGAGCCCTAATATACAGCATAAACAGGATACAAACCATAGCTAACAATATACAGACACCAGAAGATAATTTAGATAGCTGAGTTCTTCTAAAAACTGAACACTTATGCTCATTAAAGACTTCACCAAAAGAATGAAAAGAGAACCTACACACTGGGAAAAAAGTTTTGGCTATGACATATCGGATAAAGGTCTAATCTCTAAAATCTATAGGAAAACCCAATACCTCTACAACAAAAAGAGAAATAATCCAATTTAAAAATGGGCTAAGGATATGAACAGGTACTTCACCAAAGAAGATATTCAGGAGGCTAACAGACAATGAGGAAATGCTTGAAATCACTAGCCATTAGAGAAATGCAAATCAAAACTGCAATGAGATACCATCTGTCTTAGTTATCTAGTGCTGCTATATCAGAAATACCACAAGTGGATGACTTTAACAAACAGAAATGTATTCTTTCACAGTCTAGGTGGCTAGAAGTCCGAATTCAGTGTGACATCTCCAGGGGAAGGTTTTCTCTGTCTGTGGGCTCTGGGGGAAGGTCCTTGTCATCAATCTCCCCTGCTCTAGGAGATTCTCAGTGCAAGGAGCTTGAGTCCATAGGATGCATACTCCTGGCTCTATTTTCTTGGTCATATGAAGTCCTCATCGCTCTCTCCTCACTTCTCTTTTATATCTCAAAAGTGATTGACTTAAGACAGAACTAATCTTGTAGGTTGAGTCCTGCGTCATTAACGTAACTGCCTCTAATCCTGCCTCATTAACATCATAGAGGCAGGATTTACAACATATAGGAAAATCACAGCAGATGACGAAATGGTGGACAATCACACAATACTGGGAATCATAGCCTAGCCAAGCTGACACATATTTTGGAGGGACACAAATCAATCCATAACACCATCTCACCCTGACCTTACTAGCAAGAATCAAAAACACAGAAAATAACAAATGTTGGAGAGGCTGTGAGGAGAATGGAACACTTACGTACTGCTGGTGGGAAAGCAAAATGACACAAACCTTTTGGAAGAAAGATATGGCACTTCCTTAGAAAGCTAGAAATAGAAATACCGTATGATCCAGCAATCCCACTCCTAGGTACATATCCTAGAGAAATAAGAGCCATCACACAAATAGATATATGCACACCCATGTTCACTGCAGCATTACTCACAATACCAAAAAGATAGAAACAACCTAAGTGCCCATCAGCAGATGAATAGATAAACAAACCATGATACATGCACACAGTGGAATAAAATGCAATGGTGAAAAAACAGTGATGAATCTGCAAAACATCTCAAAACATGGATGAATCTGGAGGGCAGTATGCTGATGGCATAACACAGTTTATAATGAAAGTGTTCTACGTTCTACTTTGGTGAGTAGCGTCTGGGGTCTTAAAAGCTTGTAAGCCGCCATCTAAGATACTCCACTGGTCTCACTCTGTCTGGAGCAAGGGAGAATGAAGGAAACCAAAGACAAGGGAAGATTAGTCCAAAAGAATAATGGACCACAACTACCATAGCCTCTACCAGACGGATACCACCACTGACTGCTCTGACAGGGATCACGATAGAGGGTCCAGGACAGAGCTGGAAAAAAATGTAGAACAAAATTCTAACTCACAAAAAAAAAAGACCAGAGTTACCGGTCTGACAGAGACTGGAGAAACCCTGAGAGCATGGCTTCTGGATACTCTTTTAATTCAGTACCAAAGTAACTCCTGAGGTTCACCCTTCAGCCAAAGATTAGACAGGCCTATAAAACAAACAATAACACGTAGTTCAACCATGTAGATGAGACTAAATGGGCACACCAACCCAGCGCAAGGACGAGAAGGTAGGAGGGGACAGGGAAACTGGACAAATGGAAATGGGGAACCCAAGGCTGAGAAGGGGAGAGTATTGACATGTTGCAAGGTTGGCAACCAATGTCACAAAACAATATGTGTATTAATTGTTTAATGGGAAACTAATTCGCTCCGTAAACTTTCACCTAAAGCACAATTAAACCAAAAAAAAAAAAGTGGGCCACAGCAGAGGCAGTGTATGATTTGGTGTCTGTCAGAAAGGCAATTTATATCTCCAAAGAATAAAAGGATTAAGCTAAAAAATTAATTTTAAAAAATCACTTTGTGCTTTAAAATATTTTAGAGTACCCTTTTCTCTTTTCCTAGTTACATGTCTTTTCAGGATCAGACCTGCATTGAATTGTATCGTCATTCACTAACAGTGTGAACTCAGGAGACTTCCTTATCTATCCCTCTAAGCCTTAGAGTAATTTCTACTTCATAGGGCGCTTGTGGAAATCAATATGATAATATATGTAAAGCACTTCACAGAGGGTAGGTACTCAGTAAATGCCAGCTGGTTTTAAATTAGAATAATATTCACCAAGATCAGCCTACTCCTTACAGAGTGTGTGCATTAGAGGTCCACTGGGAGACATTTCTGCCAGAAACTTTGCTGGCACCAATGTGCAGGAGCAGCCTCATTGCTAAGCGCTGACTCATGGGTGAAGGGGCCTGGCCAGTCATGGAAAAAAATTCCCTGGATTCTCTGAATTGTTTCCATCATCAGCCCACACTATGGACCTTCAGATCTTCAGGAGAGGACAGAAAAAAGAGACATTCTGGTACCCGAAGGGAGACAAGGAGATTATTCCAGCTACCATGGGACTAGTCCCTTCGGATCTGACCGGCCTGGGGCAACGAAACTCAGGGTTAGTGCAAGTGTGGCTGTGTCTGAGAATGTGAGTTGAGCGGGGGGGGGGGGGGGGGGGGGGGGGAGGCGGGGACAAGATCAGAGAGGGCTGCCACATCTGAGTCAGGCACCCACTTACACAACCTCCTGTGTCCTGCGATTCTGTCCTGAAGCAAAGACCGGGAGAGCCAAGCATCAAACCAAAAAAATGCATTTCTCAAGAATGATTGTTTGGCTGTGTTTTTCCAAATAAACAAGGGGCAACGTGAAGTTGTATTAAACTTACAGAGTGAGAATGGTTTGCCAGCCACACCCCAAGCATTTTGCATTTATTATTAGTTCATTTCCTAGCTTAATCTCCCTGTGAGGAAATCAGGTATCACAAAATCCTCTTCTTTCCCCACTGTATACAGGACACCATCACTCCACAGACACCATTTTGTTAGCGGGGCAGAGAGAGTATAGAATCCTGAACTCATTATAAAATTGCCTCCTAGTAGATACTCAGTCCAGAAAGGGACACAATGAATCTGCATGCATGTCACTTTTTATAAGAAACAATCCTAATACTTGGAACAGCAAAAATAAGATACCAGTTTGGAACCACCAACACTCTTCCCCCACTCTGTGCCCTGCCAAACCAGCTGCCATCGAGTCAATTTCAACTCATAGCGACCCTGTAGGGCAGAGTAGAAATGCCCCCACAGGGTTTCCAAGGCTGTAAATCTCTACAGAAGCTGACTGCCACATCTTTCTCCCACAGAGCAGCTGGTGGGTTCGAACTGCCGACCTTCCGGTTAGCAAATGAGCGCTCAGCCACTGTGCCACCAGAGCTGTGCCCTGCCAGGAGACCTAAATTCAGAGTCATTCTGAACTCATTTTAACTGCTTGCATTAATATCATTAACCAAAGGACCTGAGCAACGCCAGTTGACACAGACAAGCGGTCCTTATTGGAGTACTTAGAAATCCAGCTCACTGCCAGGCATGGGTGAGGCAGGGGTGCCTTTTCTGCACCAAAAAAAAAAAAAAAAAAAAAAACCAAACCCGTTGCCATCGAGTCAATTTCAATTCATAGTTTATGTTTTTTCATATTACTGGGTACAGATATTCTTTTGTATTGTTTTCCTAGGTCTCTAAATAGTCACAACCGTAGTTCTTGATATTTTATTAACCCATGCCTTCTTCTGATGAACACAAACATTTCACATCTGTTATGCACTTCCAGGGGTATGCCCTCCTTTAGTGAATACCACTGGCCTTTCAGTGCCAAAGCAATAAAGTCGAAGTCATGGCTCAAGCCCTGTGTGAGCCAGTTGTCTTCCCTCTGCTCCGTATGTGTGAATTAACCTCAAACCTGGCCTATACCCTCCCAAATAGATGTCTTCTTCCAGAAGATATGCAGGACAGGGGAGAAGTGCATAAGGATGATTTACCCCTTTAATGGGGGATGGGTGATTCAAATTGCATTTTGCTTTTGTGGATGTATACAATTATTCATTTATGATCCAGAATGGAAAAACAAATCCATTTGAGGCCTGTCAGTATATTATTCTGTAGGTCTACATGCCTATTTATTCAACAAGCTAATTTGATTACCTGCTCTATATTATGTTCTTTGCTAGGTGCTTAGATGCTATGATGTATTAAGACACAGTACAAGCCTTCAATGAAATCATTATAAAGAAGCAAATTGGGCTGAGGGAGGGAAAGCATGTTGGCTCTACCTATGTGGATTAGAAAGGATTTCTGGAAGAAGAATGTCTAAGCTGGAATTGAGAGATGAATATGAGTTTGCCTGGTAGGAAAAAGCAGAGATAGGCAAACAGGTAGAACCCACCAGTGCCAAGGCACTGAGGTGTGATGTGCAGAGGATGTTTAAAGAACAGTAAGCACCTAGATATCCCTGGAGCACACATTTTGCAGGATTTTGTGTCGGAGGATGACAGTGATGATGCTGGGTGTGTGCAGACTTGGTTATTATTCCATTTACTCAACAAATGTTTATTGAGCCCCACTAACCACTGGGATTTAGAACAGGAGCTAGGAGCTTAGGGTTACAGAGGAAATAAAAAGACATAAACTTACAAAATATCTTATAAAGTAAGATGCTTAACATGAGATAGGATTATATCAGTTATACGTGTTAATCAGTAACAAAGGATTGACTAGTAAATTAGCTCCTACCAACATAAATGATTATAAGACACGTGTCACACTGCTCTAAGTATGTTAAGTGTTAAGTGTGCTATATTGATTGATGTAGTTAATCCTCACACAATTAACCATTATAATATGTAAGTATTATTATTGTATACATTTCACAAATAGCTAAATAAGGGTCAGAGAGATTACTTAACTTGTCCAAGGTCACACAGCTTGGGTTAAAATCCAGGCAATCTGACTGCACATTGTTAACCACCACTTCAGAGTACTATAGAAACACAGAAGAGAAACAAACCCATAAGTGAGTGTAGCGGTGGACGGGGAGGATTATTCCTTCTGCCCCACCAGTAGTTATGCCTTTCCTTGAGGTCTCCAGAGAATATGAAAACAATTTATGGAATCTAAAAAACTGCCAAACTCGTAGTACTTATCAGATAGTTTAACATCTAGATCTCAAGCTCAAAACAGTAAAATTTTCTGCTAAAACTCACTTAGGTTACATTTCTCATTCAAATCATTGTAATTTTTCCAGTCTTCACCCAATTCCATCCCCATGACCACCAAATTTCATTACATTCTTCTAGAATCTTTATAAGACAAGTATAAACATAATGGTGAAGCTTTTAATATTTCACTTTAGGGGTCTTCTTCTGGTGGACTCTATCATCTTGTGTTATACAACACCTTCCAAACAGCACTGTGAAAACTCCTGGTGGTAGCTGTGATGGACATTGTGTGTCCATCCAATGTCGTGTATCCAATATGATGACATGTGAGTTGAATTTCTCATTCATACCTTGTTAACTTTTCCAACCCACCTAATTCAGCCCCCTCCATTCCTATGGACATTGGGTTGGCAAATAACAAATAGGGGAGAGATGTAAAAAGTTGCAACTCTAATGGTCTTATTTAGAAACCTAATCATAAAAGTAGGTGGTGAAAAAGCCAAGTAGAAGTGGAAAAGGCAGAAAATGGCCTTATTCTTAGAGATGGAGATAGAAGATGGGGAGATCCATATCAGTTAGGATCTGTATCAGTTAGAACAGTATTTGCCTGCACGTAACAGAACCCAACTAGAATGACTTAAGCAAATAAAGGCTGTTTCTCTTGTAACATAACCAGAGCTCAGGCCAGGGCGATGTCAGCCACCTGCCAGGCTCCTTCTGTTTTCCTCTTCTGCTGTCATCTTTGCAACATGGCCATTGCACTTTCAGGTATCAAACCATATTCCACACAGCAAGAAAGGCAAGCAGCAAAAGCTAAAAGGAAGAAATTAGCCAAGCTGTTTCCCTTAGAAAAACTTTTCCCAGAATCTTCCCCCTGCATCTCCCACTTAAACCTCATTAGCCAGATTTGCGGTTACGTGGCCTCCACTAACAGCGAAGGAATTATAGCAGGTCAGTGCATTATTGGCTGGGCACATGCAGGGCTTTTTTAGCAAGGAAACCGAGAGCATGCACATTGGATTGGCAATGAACAGTGTCTACCACATTATCATGAAGTTTTATCATGAAAAATAGAGAGAGGAGAAGAGAAATGGCAAGCCAAAACAGATTTTAAAATCCCAGGGGAATATAGCCAATTGATTAAAGCTGAGCCCAATTTTGTTCAAGCAATTCCTTTTTAGGCTACTTAGCATAGATAAATCCATGGCCCTGAGTCTCATGGGATAAGTAGGAGGTAGATAAGTTTAGGGAGGGGATGGAGGAGTAGAGCATTTTCAGAGAAGGCACTGAGGTTTGAGAATGGTAAACACCATTTTGCATGAGGAATTACGGTCCTTTTTCTGTTTCCAGAGAATAAATTGAAAAATAAGGAATATCAGACAGATAAACGGGCCAGCTCAAGGAAGGTTTATGTATATGCTTTAAAAACTTGGTATTTATCTGGTACATGATGAAGAACCGCTGAAGTGTCTTAAGCCAGAGAAGGAAAGAGTCAGAGTTGACTTTTGGATCACTCACGGGAACCTAAGACAACATCCCTCAGAACAAAGAAATATCTGAACAGTTTTGATGGGGAAGCTAGGAAAATTCCCATGATTCAACAATATCAGGGAGGTTCCAGGGGTGGAGACCCCTTACCATTTTTGCTCCTTAACTGGAAAAGTACAAAAGATGATCCTTAGAAATCATGAAGCAAATGCCACGTGTATTTTGGAGCTGCTCCCCGCTATGTCTGACATGTCAACCACTTATTTTGTGAATATTCAACAACAGAAAGTTTCATGAAATGGGGTAGAGGAAAGGAGCAGGTGGATAGATCTTGGATTAGCTTCCTAGGACAGCTGTAACAAAGTACCACAAACAAGGTAACTTGAAAGAACAGAAATTTAACAATCTCCAAGTTCTGAAGGCTGTTGTGGTTGTTAGGTGTCATGGAGTTGGCTCTCACAATGACCCTATATACAACAGACAAAAACACTGCCCAGTCCTGCACCATCTTCACAATCCTTGCTATGTTTGAGTCCATTGTTACAGTCACTGTGCCAATCCATCTCCCTGAGGGTCTACCTCATTCTCACTGACCTACTTTACCAAGCATGCTGTCTTTTTCTAGGGACTGGTTCCTCCTGAAAACATGTCCAAAGTAAGTGAGACGAAGTCTCAGCATCCAAACTTCTAAGGAGAACTCTGGTTGTACTTTTTCCAAGACATATTTGTTCATTCTTATGGCAGCCCATGTTATAGTCAATATTCTTCACCAACACCACAATTAAAAGGCATCATTTCTTCTTGGATCTTCCTTATTCATGGTCCAGCTTTTGCACACATACGAGGGGATTGAAAATACCAAGGCTTGGGTCAGGCGCACCTTAGTCCTCAAAGTGACATCTTTGCTTTTTACTACTTGGAAGAGGTCTATTGCAGCAGATTTGCCCAATGCAATACATTGTTTGATTTCTTGACTGCTGTTTCCATGGACATTGATTGTGGATCCAAGGAAAATGAAATCCTTGACAATTTATCATGATGCTGCTTACTGGTTCAGTTGTGAGGATTTTTGTTTTCTTTATGTTGAGGTGCAATTCATACTGAAGGCTGTAGTCTTTGATCTTCATCAGTAGGTGCTTTAAGTACTCTTCATTTTCAGCAAGCAAGGTTGTGTCATCTGCATATCACAGGTTGTTAATGAGTCTTCCTCCTATCCTGATGCCACATTCTTCTTCATATAACTGAGCTTCTTGGATTATTTGCTCAGCATACAGACTGAATAAGTATGGTGAAAAAATACAAGCCTTGTACACACCTTTCCAGATTTTAAAGCATGCGGTATTTCATTACTCTGTTCGAACAACTGCCTCTTGGTCTATGTACAGGTTCTTCATAAGCACAACTGAGTGTTCTGGAATTCCCATTCTTCGCAATGTTATCCATAATTTGTCACAATCCACACGGTCAAATGCCTTTTCATAGTCAATAAAAAACAGGTAAATATCTTTCTGGTATTCTCTGCTTTTAGCCAAGATCCATCTAACATCAGCAATGACATCCTTGTTCTACGACCTCTTCTGAATCCAGTTCGAATTTCTCACAGTCCCTTGTCAATGTACTGCTGCAACCACTTTTGAATGATCTTCAGCAAAATTTGACTTGCATGTGATATTAATGATATTGTTTGATAATTTCTGCATTCTGTTGGATCACCTTTCTTTGGAACGAGCATAAATATGGATCTCTTCCAGTCAGTTGTCCAGGTAGCTGTCCTCCAAGTTTCTTGGTATAGATGAGTGAGCACTTCCAGTGCTGCATCCATTTGTTGACACATCTCAGTTGGTATTCCATCAATTCCTGGAGCCTTGCTTTTTGCCAGTGTCTTTGGTGCATCTTGGGCTTCTTTCTTCAGTACCATTGGTTCTTGATCATATGCTAACTCCTGAAATGGTTGAATGTCAACCAATAGTTTTTGATACAGAGAATCTGTGTTTTCCTTCCATCTTCTTTTGATGCTTTCTGCATCATTCAATATTTTGCCCATAGAATCCTTCAATATTGCAACTCGAGGCTTGAATCTTTTTATTCAGTTCTTTCAGCTTGAGAAATGTCAAACGTGTTCTCTTCCCTTTTGTTGGTCTAACTCCAGGTTTTTGCACATTTCATTAAAATATTTCACTTTGTCTTCTCAAACTGCCCTTTGAAATCTCCTATTCGGCTCTTTTACTTCTTCATATCTTCCATTTGCTTTAGCTACTCTACATTGAAGAGCAAGTTTCAGAGTATCTTCTGACATTCATTTTGGTCTTTTTTTTTTTTTTCCCCTTTCCTGTCTTTTTAATGACCTTTTTCTTTCTTCATGTATGATGTCCCTAATGTCATCTCACAACTTGTCTGGTCTTTGGTCATTAGTGTTCAGTGCACCAAATCTGTTCTTGAGATGGTCTCTAAATTCAGGTGGGATATAATCAAGGTCATATTTTGGCTCTTTGGACTTGTATTAATTTTCTTCAGCTTCATCTTGAACTTGCATATGCGCAAGTTCCACAGGCAGCCCCTGGCCTTGTTCTGAGTGATGATACTGAGCTTCTCCATGGTCTCTTTCCACAAATGTAGTCAATTTGATTCCTGTGTATTTCATCCAACGAGGTCCACATGTATAGTCACCGTTTACGTTGTTGAAAAAGATATTTGCAATGAATTAGTCATTGGTCTTACAGAATTCTACCATGCAATCTCCAGCATTGTTTCTATCACCAACGCCATATTCCCCAACTACGGATCCTTATTCTTTGTTTCTAACTTTGCATTCCAATCACCAGTAATTATCAGTGCATCTTGATTGCATGTTTGATGAATTTCAGACTGCAGAAGTTGGTAAAAATCTTCAATTCCTTCATCTTTGGCATTAGTGGTCGGTGCATAAATTTGAATAATAGACGCATTAACTGGTCTTTCTTGTAGGCATTTGGATGGTATCCTACCACTGACAGCGTCGTACTTCAGGATAGATCTTGAAATGTTCTTTTTGACAATGAATGCCATGCCATTCCTCTTCAATTTGTCATTCCCAGCCTAGTAGACCATATAATTATCTGACTCAGAATGGCCTATACCAGTCCATTTCAGCTCATTAATGCCGAGGATATTGATCTTTAAGTGTTCCATCTCATTTTGATGACTTCCAATTTTCCTAGATTCATACTTGGTGTATTCCACATTCCAGTTGTTAATGGATGTTTGCAGCTGTTTCTTCTCATTTTGAGTCAAGCCACATCAGCAAATGAAGGTCCTGAAAGCTTTATTCCATCTGCATCATTAAAGTGAACTCTACTTTAAGGAGGCAGCTCCTCCCAGTTGTATTTTGAGAACCTTCCAACCTGATGGGCTCATCTTCCAGCACTATAACAGATAATGTTCTGCTGTTATTCATAAGGTTTTAACTGGCCATTTTTTTTTTAGAAGTAGATCACCAGGTCCTTCTTCCTGGTCTGTCTTGGTCTGGAAGCTCCACCAAAACCTGTCTACCATTGGTGACACTGCTGATATTTGAAATACTGGAGGCCTAGCTTCCAACATCACAGCAACATGCAAGCCACGACAGTATGACAAACAGACGAGTGTGGCTAGAAGTCCAAATTCAAGGTGTCAGAAAGGCTGTGCTCTCTCTGAAGACTCTAGGGGAGGACCCTCCCTTGCTTCTTCCTAGCTGCTGGTGGTTCCTGGAAATTCTTGGCATTCCTTGGCTTGTGGATGCATCACTCCAATCTCTGCCTCTGTCCTCACATGACCATCTTCCCTGTGAGTTCCTGTGCCTGTGTCTCTTCTCTCCTCTTTTATGATGACACCACTCAGATTGTATTAGGACCCACCCTTCTCCTATATAACCTCATGTTAACTTACTGACAACATCTTCAAAGACCCTATTTCTAAACAAGGTCATGTTCATAGGTACCAGAGATTAAGACTTAAACATATCTTTTTGGTGAACACAATTCCATTTGTAACAATTTAAGCTTTTCTAATTATATTTCTCACCTTTTTCTGGGAAAAAGTAAAGGGCTGACTTCAAGCAAACAGCTTTGGAACTCTAGGGTTGTTGGTGGCCACACTCATGCATCTTGCTCACCTCTTACAAATTGCAGTGTGCATGATTTGCAAAGACTTTTGTGTCTGAGGTCTTCTAGTATCCTTCTGAATCAGAACAAGGAAGGTGTGGTTTGCATTGATGTTTTTGGGTGAGCTCTTCCTCTTTCAATTAGCCAGAAGCATAAATGGTCAGTAAGTCAAAGAGGGGGGTTATATGTGTCACACCTGGAGCCTGCAGTGGCCTCAGAGTCCTTGCTAAGCAAGCAGACATCAGGTGGCTAGCAGCCACTTCGGAATGACCAGAGGTGGCGTGAGCAATGAACTTACCTGCCACCCAGCTCTACGCTCTCTCCTTTTGTCTCCTGAGCACAGGTCTCCTTTTGTCTCCTGAACACAGGTTCTACGAGCACAGGCGGAGTTCTGTGGTGCTGAACCTACCCGGACTTGAGGTGTTCCCTGGAGACCTTCTGGTGTCAGATGGGGCTGCTGATTACCTGTACCACCCACTGCTGCTGCTGAATTCAGGTTCTGTTCATTGAGCAAACATTTATTGCAGGCCTCCTGTATGATAGATACTGTAATAAGTGGAGGAGATTTCAAAAATACTTAATAACTAGTAGAAGATGTGCAGAACAGACACCAGTCATCAGTTATCGGAACCAGCTGTATTAGTCAGTGTTCTCCAGAGAAACAGAAACAATAGAATACATAGATAGATAAACAGAGATTAATTTGAAGGAATTGGCTCATGCATTTGTGGGGACTGGCAAGTTCAAAATCTGTAGAGCAGGCTGGAAACTCCTGCAGGATTTCTGTCTTACAGTCTGGAGTAACATTCCTTCTTCTCTGGGAAGCCTCAGTTTTTGCTCTTAAGGTCTTTAACTGATTGGATGAGGCCCACCCACATTATTAAGGGTAATCTCCTGTACTTGAAGTCAAGTGTTAACTGACTGTAAATGTCACTCACATCAACAAAATACCTTCACAGCAACATCTAGAGCAGTGTTTGACCAAACTGGACACCATAACCTAGCCAAGTTGACACATAAAATTAACCATCCCACCAGCTGAATACCAGTCCTGGTATTGGGTGCTCAGTTTATAAAGATGGATTTTTATATTTTTCAGGTCCCATCCCATTGCTGTACAGTCAATTCTGACTCATAGAGACCCTATAGGACAGAGTAGAACTGCCCCATAGGGTTTCCAAGGAACAGCTGGTGGATTCAAACTGACAACTTTTGGCTAGCAACCAAGTTCTTAACAAAATGTCTTCTTTTCATATAATTTACCTGCAGCTCTAGGCTTAGTGTGGGTGTACCAGTGACGGTGACCATCTCAGAGCAGAATGCCCTTTCAGGCTGGTGGACAGCTTCTCTTTCGTCGCTGTAATGCCTACTCCCCACCATCCCTGCTCCTGGTCTTCAGCCTCACACTGACTTGTGCTTTCCACCAGGGTTGTACCAGGTGCAGGCAGAGCTGTCAGCAGCAGATTAGTGTCTGACAGAGTGGGGCAGCATTAGGGTGAATCTTCTGCATCTTTACCTGGGTTTCAACAAAAAGAAAAATTGTGGTGTTCAAGGTACATTCCCCATGTTTCTGAGCGTAGGCAAATCAAAGCCTTTGAGAGATGAAAGGACAATTAAAGATTATCCACCACAATGGTTTTTAAATTAGTTTTGTTCTCAGTTCAGGGGAAAGATGTGGTAGTCTGCTTCCATAAAGATTACAGCCTTGGAAACCCTATGGGGTAATTCTACTCTGTCCTATAGTTTTGCTATGAGTTGGAATAGACTTTATGGCAATGGGTTTGGTTTTTTTTGTTGTTGTTCTTAGCAGAGCCCTTTTTACAAAAGAACTCTTACTTCAAAAACCAATCTGTAAAACAGATACAGGTGGAGTTGCAGTGTTTGAAGACGAGGTGGGTCTTAAAGACTCACCTCCGAGGCATCTCCAGAAGTCTAGGACACTTGGTAGCACAGCTTGGGATACACCAAACTAGGCTCCTTCCTCATTCACACATGTGCAATATGAAACCCAGAAAGGAGAAGAGACCCATCCACAGTGTCAGCTAGTTTGTGTCAGAGGGATGGGATCTGGGCTCCGGAATGCTAGTCCACTGCCCCTTTCTCCAGGCTGCTTCAACCACTCATTGTAGGTGCAGCTGTAGTTTTCTGTATGTGGAACCCAGGAGCCACCAGTGAAGACAGCGTAACTACCATTTGTATAGCTTTTCACTGTTTGTAGATCCCTTTCACATCTACTGACTCGTATGTTACTCACAACAATCCAAATGAACAAACCAAGAGAGGTTCAGTAATCTGCTCAAGGCCTCCAAATTATCTCCAAAATTATAAAAGCAAAGGAGAGAGATTTGCTAAGGACCGGAGACCCTCAATTACTCCAATTCAAATTGGGCATAATAATTTACCACTGCGCATTTGAGGGCTAAGAGCTCTCAAATGCCAGGCTGTAAATCGTGAAGCCGATTTGTCACTGAGGGATATTCCACCTAGTCTCCTCTTTATAAAGATAATAAGGTGGTCTGAATGAGGGAAAGAATAATCAGTTGAACAGGTGACTTCCAATGTTATGGGGGAAATATCCCACAAACACATCCTTTGTAGTAAATGCTCTCCAGCTAATAGCTTCCATCTGATTAAAGCATTACGCAGAGTCTCTTGGTGAATTTGATTGAGAAGAGACACCTACAAGGCATCCATTTTTGTGCATTGGGTGGTCAGAACACCCCACCTAAACCCAAGAGACTATTTCCAGCTTTTTCTGGGTCACATTACAATTTGATACAATCAACATAAAAGTTTAGATGCTAGAATCTAATCTCTTCCTGGTCATCAAAAAAAAAAATGTGTGATGGAATAATGACTTCTTCTCATACCTAAGGACTACTGGGACGATAGCTAATAGCTACAGTAAGCCCCAACTTATTCGTGACATGTGTTGATGCTTCCCTCTTTCAGGAATCTTCATTTGACCACATCTTATTGGGCTAAAGCACTGTCCAAGTTTCAAGTTTGGTCAGGCTTTTAACCTTGCGTATGATGGGATATTTTATGGTAGGCTGGGGTAAAAATGAACCAGTTCTTTCAGCCTCACAGTCCTATGATTTACTGTCTGAAATACATTATTTAATATCTTTACACCATTTATTGATTTTTCTGCAAGTGATGGAGGAAAGGAGGCTAAACAATAGTGAAGAGACAGGCAATATTACCTTTGATCGGCAACAGAACACCAAACTTTAGCTTGCAGCATCGCTTCGTTCATTCATTAGCATAAGTATAAACATTCATTTTGTGCATTCTCAAGAGAAGGAGAATTAAAGCAGAATAAATTCTGTTTCTCTCATGAGAAAAGCAGGGTTTGTAAAGCATTGCCACAATCTGTCACTAGTTACTCAAAGTAATAATATATTTTCTTTAATTTCACTCACCAGAATCCAAGAAGCCAAGATGGCCTTTCTCCAAGAGGGGAGTGGTGAGTGTTGTACAATGTCATTTTTGTTTTAATTAAGTCTCCTGTGGCTAAGAAGAGGAGCCCTGGTGGCACAGTGGTTAAGCACTCTGCTGCTAACCAAACAGTTGGCAGTTTGAACCCACCTGCCCCTCTGTGGGAAACAGATGTGGCAGTCTGCTTCTGTAAAGATTTACAGCCTTGGATACCCTGTGGGGCAGTTCTACTTTGTCCTGTAGGGTCATTAGGAGTCAGAATTGATTCCATAGCAGTGGGTGGATAAGAAAGTAAGAAATGGCTGAAGAGCCTCTTCATTCTGCTTTATCTTTGCCTAAAGGAAGGTGGCAAGTGAAATTTAAATGGTAACATCACATCCGTAGTATTGGCTACAGAACATGCCAAATGGTGCCATTTTGTGCAGCTAAACAGTGCTAATTGCCAGTGGTTAATGAGCTCTGCAAAAAACAAAGCATATGCCCCAGTTTGTAGGTTGTGTTGTGCATATTGGCAACATTAAAAAATTAATGAGAAATTACAGTCAAGATTCCACAAATACATTTCTATTTCTGGGAAAGCTGGTTGGATTAGTCCTAGTGGGTCTTTTAATTCATTCTTGGTTCTGCTGATGATTGAAGAGTTATAAATCTAAACTAATGGTCGCTGCTTCTTTACTGCCTAGGAAAAGGGCTGGCCACAGTCAAGCCTGTGTGTGTGAAGGGAGGCAGTGCCAGTGACCACAACCCAACTCTTCACTTCTGTTTTCTGGAGGAAGGGAAGGGACTGGCTGTGCATTCTCCTAACAGTTGTTGTTAGCTGCCGTGGAGACAGCTAGGCATGGTGATCATTCATGGTGATCCCACGCACAACGAAATGGAATGCTGTCGGGTCCTGCATCATCCCCATGGTCAGATGGGTATTGAACTATTGTAATCTATAGGATTTTCATTGGCTGATTTTTTTGGAAGTAGATTACCAGTCTTTCCTCCTAGCCCATCTTAGTCTAGAAGCTTTGCTGAAACCTGTTCAGCATCATAGCAACACACAAGCCTCTACTGACAGATGGGTGGTGGCTGCACGTGAGGTTCATTGGCCAGGGATTGAACCCAGATCTCCTGTATGGAAGGTAAGAATTCTACCACTGAGCTACCAATGCCCCCAATCCTGACACCAGAGGCAATACCTGTACATTGCACCCAACAGCAACAATGGGTGTCCCACGGGTAGTTATTGTCACTCCTTCTGTTGGAAGTCTGCCTACATGGCTTCCACAATCAGTTTAGGATCAGTTATTGGGGGTTCTGTGGACACAAACACACTGAATTTTTTAAGTCCAGTCATTGTTGTTGTTAGGTTCTGTCGAGTCAGTTCCAACTCATAGCAACCCTCTGTACAACAGAATGAAACACTGCCTGGTCCTGCTCCATCCTCATGATCATTGTTATGCTTGAATCCACTGTTGCAGCCGCTGTGTCAGTCCATCTCGTTGAGGGTCTTCCTCTTTTTCGCTGACCCTTCTATAGCTAAATTAAAGGTCCCCTGAGGCTCCAATTCTAATTGCTCCACTTACTGCTGTGCAACCTTGGCCAAAAGAGTTCACGCCCCTCACCTTAGAGTTCCTTCTCTATCAAAAGCAGATGAAAATAGAGCTACCCTCATAGACTGGTTGTGAGGAGTAAATAAGGTAATACATGTGGAACTTACTCCAGATATTGACACATCAAAAACACTCAATCCATACCAACCACAATTATTTTTAGGATTTTTCTTAATTAGGATTTGAAAAACAATTTGTTCTCATAACCATGTATTTGAGTGACTTTCACATTATTTTTGCAAGAACAAAATGTTTATATGGGACACGCTCTAAACATTACAAGCTGCAAACCATAAACTGTTCGTAAAATTATGACCCAGTGCTGGTGATCTTCAGTCATTCTCACTTCGCTGCTCTTTCGGGAAATACTTTGGCCATTTTCCAGACAGGTCTGAAATGGGGTCTATCATGTAGCCTTTCCTGTGTTCTTCCTCGTATAAATGATGTAGTGCCAGTTACTCATCTGGTCTGAAGACCCTGGAGAAGAGGGCCCTCCACAAGCTTCTCCAGAGCAGGGAAGCTCTAAGGGCTACTGGGGAGACAGGATGTGCTTTCAGAAGGGACGGGCTTAACTAGAAAGGGATACTCCTACAAGTTGTAACAATCCATCCATTTTTTCCCTGTAAAGAAGTAACTTGTTCCCCACACAAGTGTGGATTGTCTGTATGTGTCACGCACTGGACTAGATACCTAGGATACCAAGATGTCCATTACCAGCTCACAGCTGAGAAGGTGGGACCAACCTATAAATTGGGGGCAAAAATGTGCTAAATGGCATGCACAGTGTTGGAAGGGCAGTCGTGGAGATGCACAAAGACACAATAATTAGTGGAATGACAAGATGTTTTCAGCAGCCTTAAGAAGATAAATCTACTTCTTTTAAGACTCATTTTCACAAGGATGTGACATCTGTTCCCCTTAAAATAAATGCCTCTACTTCTTTCCTTCATCCTCTTGGCCTGAATTACCAGTAATTCCTATCTATATAAGTGACAATTCCAAACCAATATAATAAACACATTACCAAGTTGTAATGTATTTTCCCAACCTATTACAGATTTTTCTTCTGCTTCCTTCCTTGCTCTCTCCCTCGCTAGCTCACTCAGTCCCTCCATCCCTTCCTTCCTTACTCCCCAAGCACCAATAACAATATTAGTAATAAAAGCAAACGTGTGTCATGTTTATCACGTTGCCAGGCACCTTTTGTATTTATATGTGCTCCTGTTTATGTGTGTCATAATTTATGTATATTAACTCATTTATTATCACAGCTCAATGAGGTAGGTAACATTATTATCCACATTTTATAGCTGGGGAAACTGGAGTTCAGAGAGGTTGAGTAGCTTGCCCGAGATCACACAGCTCATAAGCAACGATTTGCCCCTACAGACCCAAGCAGTCTGGCTCTGAGTCTGTTTTAGTCATGACACAGCACTGCTCCTCCAACTCTGATGCTCCCCATAACCAGACCTGGACACTCTTCACTCTTTATCATCAGAGCTCACAAGGATCTGGTCTGTCCTCATATAGGCAATGTCATCTCTCTGTCAATCACTCCAAAATGTGTATATTCAGCCTTAACCTTCAATTACACTCCAGTTCCATGTCACCATTGCCTACCACAAATTTCCATTCTACCCACCCCTTAGTTAATTTGAGACCCTGGAATAAATCTTAGTTTATCACTTTTCTTTGCCCCAATATCCTCTCAAATACCCTTTAAATGTTTCCCTTCTCTTCTCCTAACCTATGCAACCCTAGTGAAGGAACGAGGCGCTAAATGCACCTGTGACTTAAAGAGTTAATGTGGCCTTCTAGAGGAATGTCTCCTCCCTTCTTACTGGGAGCTCCACAAAGGCTTTGGCCAGGAGGCTGGTCAAACACACAGAAAGCCACAGTGTCTGCCCTTCAAGATACGAGGCTGGTGCCCACTTTCCCCAACTCCAACGCTGCTTCCATTGTCTCCTCCTGTTTCTTTTCCAAATTGCAGTTGATTTTTTTATTTCCACAACATGCAGTCACTATGGTTTCAGACATCAACAAGAGGCATGTGTCCCAACTGCTGTAGGAGGTCCCCAACTGGCTCCAAGATTCCTTTGCTACTGTGGAAACTAGTGAGTTTACAATAGGTTTCCTCTTCCATGGCCATAACCCTACCAGAGAAAGCAGCCACAGCCCTGTTGCTCCCTCTAGCACATTCTGAAACTGTCATGGGGTCTCCTTTCAGACACACAGGCAGACCCCTACTCACAACGGTAGATAACCTGTGCCTTCTCTTTTCCATTAACATAAAAGTTGATTAACTTCTACCAAACAGCTTAGATCTATGCCAGCATCATTAACCGTGAAGCACTAGAATGAATAAAAAATTATTTCTGATAAACATGCACTTGAAATACGGCCGAGTTGACTTTATAAAGCCTCATACATTGTTATTTGACAGCTTCTTCCTGGTTCAGTAGATAAAATAAACTCTTTACATGGGTAATTCTTGATATTGTGACAGAATATTGAATGAGGAAAAAAAATGTTCACAATATAGTAAATGAAAAAAGCAGATTACGAAAAGATGTGTATATATGACACATTTAAAAATTAATTATGCACATGTTCAGAAAAGAATGTTTTCAGCGGTAATCTAGGGGTGAGGATTGTGGGTAGTTTTTTGTTTCCTTTGGATTTTTCTTTGTTTCCCAACTTTTCTGCAATAATCATGTATTACCTCTGTAATCTGATTATTAAACATTGTGATGGTAATAAGTGAGTGGTTCCAGTCTAAGAAAACTAGAGTTTCTAGCATATTCTGGTATTCTTTAGCACAGAATTATTGTATTGGGCAAGTTCCGTTAATACTCTGGACTTTAGTCACCTGCTGAATGAAGGCTTGAACTGAGGCATCTGCTGATGCTAAAGTCCCATGATCCAGAATTCAGAAAATTAAAAACATGAAGGAGTTTGTGTCATTGTATTGAGTAAGACTTGACTTAGAGTCCGTCTATTTGCTTCAGAACCATTCCATGCCTTGCTCTTTTTTATTTTTTTATTTTTTTTTCATTAGTAAAATGAGAAGTTTAGACAGGCACTGGGCTCTCTCTTCCAGGCCTGACATTTCTATGGTTCTGTGGGTCCCTTGGTGGTAAAAATGGTTAATGTGCTTGGCTGCTAACCAAAAGGTTAGAGATTCGAGTCCACCCAGAGGCATCTCAAAAGAAAGGTCTGGCTATCTGCTTCCAAAAAATCAGCCATTGAAAACTTTATGGAGCACAGTTCTACTCTGACACACATGGGGGCACCATGAGTCAGAGTTAACGCAACAGCAACTGATTAACCGCTGGCTCAGACTACTGCTCGGAAATGGTTTTGAAACTGTGAATGGTTTAAAGACAAAATATGTAGTGTGTCCTCATGAATGTTTGAGAATGAACCAAAGATGCTGAGGCTACCAAAGTTGTGTCCTTAAAGAATTCATGCTTGTAAATCCTATTTCTAATAATCTCTGAGCAGGGCAAGGACAAACTCAAGCACATATCTGACCTGGAAAACTGCCTTTCTTCTGTGAAGATCACAGACTTCAGGGGCTATGAGTTTCACGACATTAAGGTATCTCATACATTGTTTACAGTGCATCATGGCTTTTTATTTTTTAGCCGTTGTTTTAAAATTGTCAAATTATTACCTTGTTCAAAGGACAGCAAAGTGCGGGAGGAAGAACCAGGGCTGGGAGGGACAGGATCTGCCCTGCTCCGATGCACTTTGTAATCTCTGGAAAGCCGTTTTACCTGAAACAAGATGATGGAGATGGGAGTGCTTTGTATACCGTAAAGCCCTATGCAAACGTTAATAGTCATTGTTCCCATTCACTCTCTGGCCCTCAGCTATCCTTATCTGAAAATTAAGTTGCTTTTGCTAGCACAATTTCTAAGGCTCTCTTTAAGCTCTAAAATTCTTATTTCATAATTCTTCAGTAGTTGATTTCAACAAGCTTTGCCAGTGAAACCTGAAATCAGAACTCCCAGTTTGGGGTTTAGGGTTCTTTTTTTAATGGTTCTGTTTGGCTTTTTCTTTTTTTTTTTTAATACATGTTATTTTTTAGAGCAGTTTTAGGTTTACAGAAAAATTGCACAGAAAGTAGACAGAGTTCCCAAGTACACCCTCTCCCCCTGCACACCGTTTCTCCTATTATTAACATCTTGCATTAGTGTGGTACAGTTGTGACAATTGATGAGCCAATATTGATGCATTATTATTAGCTAAAGTCCATAATTTGTATTATGGTCCACTCTTTGTATTGTACAGTTCTGTAAGTTTTGACAAATGCATAATGTTATATACCTGTTGCTGTAGAGTTGATTCCAGCTCATAGGGACCCTCGAGGACAGAGTAGAACTGCCCCATAGGCTTTCTAAGGAGTGACTGGTGGATTCGAACTGCTGACCTTTTGGTTAGCAGCCATAGCTCTTAACCACTGCTTTACCAGGGCCCCATAATATCATATAACCACTATCATAGTATCATGCAGAAAAGTTCCACTGCCCTTCAAATGCCCTGTGTTTCATCTATGCATTCTTCCCCACCTCCTCTTGAACAACTACTGATCTTTTCCCTGTCTCTATAGTTTTGCCTTTTCCATATGGTTATACACTTGGAATCATGCAGTATGTAGCATTTTCAGACTGGCTTCTTTCAGGGTTTGTGGTTTTTTGAGAATTTTTTGTAATAAACTGAAAAGGACTCAAATTCTCAATCATAACTTAAAAGAACATCAATTTTGTTGAGGTATTCTATAGATTTTAGAGATTAGACCCTTGTCAGATATGTCATAGCCAAAAATTTTTTCCCAGTCTGTAGGTTCTCTTTTTACGCTTTTGGTAAAGTCTTTTGATGAGCATAAGTGTAATTTTTAAGAGCTCCCACTTACCTAGTTTACCTTCTAGTGTTTGTAAATTATTAGTTATGGTTTGTATTGAATTTATGCCATGTATTAGGGCCCCTAGCGTTGTCTCTATTTTTTTAAAACAACATCAGTTTTAATTCCTTTTCATTTTAAACCAAAATTAGCATGTATCACACATTGCCATGCTTTGCATTGGGGAGGGTATTGGCTTCCCAAAGTCACACACAGAGAAGCTGTGTTTGGGTCATTTGAGAAGCAAAGAGGGGTACCCTGGACCTGCAGAAGGAAATGATGAGTTCGGGGATTGCTTGATCCTGCTGTTCACAAGCCAGAGTAAATAGTGAACAGGTCAGGCCATTGAGGTGGAAATGTTCTGCTCACCATTTTTCTCCCCATATGCAGGATAAGACCTGGCCTGAAGTCATGGAAACGCATCAAAAACTTCCTACCGATCAATTAGACTTGAGAAGGCAGCAAGAGGCCGTGTGGGAACTTTTCACCAGTGAATGCACTTATTTTTTGGACCATTTATTGGTTCTTAAGATGGTAATATCTGGTTTAATTTTTGTAGTAAACGAAAAATATTCATTTGATCCCTTGGGGATTTGTTTTCCTCTTCCATGCTTTAAAAAAAAGCCCCTCCCCCTTTCTTTTAGGGAATCTTTAAGAAAATTTTATTTATTGTTTTTCTTTACTTACCACTTTATTGTCTCTACATTACTTTCTTGAGTAAACCTCTCCTAATTGGATGTAATCTTCTAAGTGAACTAATCCAATTCCCCAGCTGATGTCTTCATCATTTTTGCCTTATTCTCACCCTCTGTTTACACACTCCTCGTGTCAAGATGCTCACAACTGCCCTAAAGGCAGCCCATTTCACCTTTGAACAACTTCCTCTTTTGGAGCTCTTGCTAATGCTTTTATCAGCTGGAGGGCACAGGGGCAGATTTGCAGGTCTACCTTCACATGTAATAAAGAGTGGATTCGCAGTAAGTAGTATATTCACAGTGTTTTCATGTTGTGTTCTAAGAAAATGGTGCCCTGGGTTTGCCCCTACCCATAAGCACTTTTGAATCCTGGTTACTGTCTTACTCAGGGAAAAAGCATTATGCTTGTGAGGCCTGAGTTCAAGTGCTGGATGTATCTCTGATTTGCTGTGTGACCTTAGGAAAGTCTAGGCCTTCATATCCTGAAACAGAGGCAGCATAGTTTTTCTGTAAAGGGCCAAAAAGTAGATGTTTTAAGCTTTGTGGGCCATACAATCTTTGTTGCAACTACTCAGCTTTGACATTGCAGTGCAAAAGCAGCCAGAGACAATATGTAAACAAATGTGTGTGGCTGTGTTCCCATAAAACTTTATTTACAAAAACAGCTGACCAGATTTTGCCCACAGGCTGTAATTTGACAATCCCTGTCCAAAGCTATAAAACAGGGGTGACAGTGCCATCTCAGCTACCTTGTGAGGTTATTGTGAAAATCAAATTAGTTACCTTTGAAATCTATCAAGTGCTTTACAAATGTCAGTCATTATTTTCTTTAAGTAATATTTATTGTCAATCACACCGCTTAGTACTTTATCAGCAAAATTTAAACTTCAAACATATTCTATGAGAAAGTTAAAACTTAGAGACTATAGCAGTTAGGATGCTTCCAGGAGCAAGTAACAGAAAACTAACTTAAATAATAAAACATGTTGTTGGCCCAGGTACAGAAGTACAGAAGTAGGAGAATATTCAGTGTTGGTTTGATGAAGGAGTTCAAAATGAAGGCAAAGTTTCTTTCTGTCTCGCATCTCTGCCTTCCATGGCATCACCCTCATGCTATGACTGACTTCCCTTGTAGTCCCACGCACTGAGAGAGAGAGAGGATCTCTTCTCAGCATTCAGAGCAAAAGTTTTGAGATTCATTTTGATGGGACTGGCTTAGGTCACATGCCCACCCTTGAACCAGCTACTCTGGCTGAAGAAGGAATGTACTGAATGGCTTAAGGCAATCAGGGCCCATCCCTGGGAGTGAGGTTTGCTTCCCATGCAGTCTGTGGGGAAGAGTAGATACCGAGATGAAAACCAGGATGCTGGAAGGGGAAAGGAAGCATTGAAGCCGGGAAGTGGCCAATAAATGTTCACTACAGAGCACTAGCTCCTTGAGCTATAATGCCTCCTTTGCTCTAATAAACAGCGCAGAACATTCTATCCCACTATAACCTGCACAGGCTTTTCAAACTAGCATTCTCTGTTTAATCTGCATTTACTTATTCTGAAATGTCCCAGTGTATTTGAAGTATATATGTACCTCCCTTTACACGATCAATATGATTGTCTCAAAGTTGCTTGTAAATTGAATTTATGTGACTTGAACAGTAAAAAACAAAATAAAATAAAATACTGGAGGACTTTATTTAAAAGAAGGCAAACCTTTCTGTAAAGCAAAGAATCTTATGCAAAAGAAATATTTACTTCTAAATTTTACCAGTTTATCTATAGTGATGAGTTCTTATAACTATATGTTTTAAATGCTTGAATACTGACAAATTCCTAGACAGTCTATAATATATGGGTTTGGGAAGCTCCAAGTCGTTCTCAAAGTGTGATCCCTAGATCAGTGACATCAGGATCACTGGGGAACTTGTTAGAAACGCAGATTCTCAGACCCCATCGTAGATATACTAAATCAGAAACCAAAACCCAAACCCGTTGCCGTCAAGTCAATTCTGGCTCATAGTGACCTTATAGGACAGGCTGGAACTGCCCTATGGAGTTTCCAAGGTAGATTCAAACTACTGACCTTTCGGTTAGCAGCTGAGCTCTCAACCACTATGGTACCAGGGCTCCACTAAACCTGAAACTCTAGCAATATAGAACTACTACATGAGGGACCCAGCAACCCTGGCTTAACAAGGCCTCCAGGTGATTCTGATGCAAGTTCAAGAAGCACTACACTAAGTAAATCATGTGGAAATAAAAATTAGAGGTTAGTGATCTAAAGACCAGTCTTTTCGCACCTAAAATTCTTAAAATAATTGGTCCCTTTAAATGCTTCCTGTCATAAATATGCAAAGCCTTCCTATTTCAATAAATTGATCTGCTCTACTTTCTAGAAAGAGGGGAAGGTTATTTGTGAGGATTGTAGTTCTTCCTTCTTGACTTGCTGTAAAGTAGTTCTTCCATAGTGAAAGCCCCAAATCAAATTTAAATAATAACATAAATATTCTCTTGTTTTCATTAATATTTAATGTCTTTGTCCAAATCTAAACATTTTACTAATAATCATATATTAATTCATTAATTCTCTATTTTTAATTCCCTGAAGGTAGAGAACATTTGGTTCTTTTGAAGAGGAAGAAATAAATGAGAACACAGAGTGAATGTTGATTTGCTATCAAGTTAGTGTTGTCAGCCAGAAGAGAAACTTTGAGATTTCTTTGGTGCTGTGTACAGAAAGAGCCCATTTGGGCAGATTATTTTTCAACAAGAATGTTGTTAAGTTTCACATAAGCAACAATAACTTCCCACTGCAGAGCATACTTCCAATATGTTCTGTGAAGTTTAAATGTCAATGTTTGTTTTAGCAAAACTCTTACAACCATGAGAATACTGATTTCTAGATTGTTTTGTAAAGTTATACACAGGAGATTTGTGTTTAACATTCCTTCAAAGGGCAAGTTTCAAAATTAAAAAGCAGAAAGTAACATGCATTTTTTTTT
The DNA here is from genome assembly GCA_030035585.1 of Dugong dugon. Classification (NCBI taxonomy): domain Eukaryota; kingdom Metazoa; phylum Chordata; class Mammalia; order Sirenia; family Dugongidae; genus Dugong; species Dugong dugon. The sequence goes on from CM057465.1 coordinate 54,520,327, forward strand.
AAAGATCTTTATGAATACACTAAAATATCTACAAACTCAAGAGTACCTCCTGGATGTGGATTTATGGAGACTTTTTGCAAACCTGGAGGAGTTAAGTCAGGTAAGCCAAAGAAGGCAGATGCCTGTAGCCATGTTTTAAAATTCACCAGAGGATCATGAAAGCTCATGCTTGTTCTACTCCTGTGACTTGTATTCCATCCATACTGGCATGTTGAATATGGTTTATTCCATATTCCATCCCATATAATGTTTTGGTCAGAAATTCACTGAGTTAATAAAAAAGAAGTCAAAATCCATTGTCATCTTTCCGATAGATGCCAAATATTAGTTACCCTTTGGTAATACTTTCCATTTTCCCATTACTATTTAAGAAAGTAGACATATTCCTAAAATCTCCATCACCATCATAAATGTTTATTCTCCAGTGAATGTCCTTTTCTCACATACATTAGAAATAAATAAGATCATCCCTCCAAAAATAAAAGGAAGAGAGATAACAAGAATATATAAATACATTGGAGAGTGGAGAAAAATAAATATTAAATTTTGCTAGGAGGTAAATCTAAAATGGAAAACACCTGTAAGGATGATAGTTCGAGTCCATCAAATGTTTATTCTTCAGCCCTGGGTGTGTGCTGTACTCTTGGTTTCTTTTTCTCTGGCCCTAGACAAGCTTTGGTTTTGTGAACAGTCTTTTCGACATCATCAAGGACTATGTAGACACTTCTGAGAATGCACCATCAATGGATTTCATTTCTGTGCTCATGAAGGTAAAATCCTTCCAGGAGATCTCAATTTCATCAAGTAAATTCACCCACCTCCTGGAAAATTGTTTATATCTACTTGAGTTTTTGTTCCAGGAAAAGTCTCATTGCTACCCTCCCATAAAGGAACTATTCCTTTCTTTGCTAATCAACATTTTCCAAAATAACTTTCAGATTCTGTTTTTCCCATTGTCACATTGCCTGTGTAGGTTTTATTAACACAAAAAAATCTGCATGCATGGGAAATACATTTCCAAGTCTGTTTTTTAAATGACTTCAATTTAAAGCAATATTCATGGCAATAGTTTAGCGTATGCTAATTACATGGTTCAGTTGTTCTTCTAACAAAAGTGCCAGTCTCTCAGAAAGGAACAAAATAAACCTTCAAATTCATCAACACCCTTAATAATACTCTGTGTGTGGAACACCAAGAAAAAAGGAAAACTTGTATTCCTGGTTTGGTAAATGTTATCCATTTCTTGAGTAGGTATTTGAACACCTACCTCAACTTTTTTTTTTTTTTTTTTACTTTGAGCTTTTCAATCCAATCTTCGTCTTTTCACATTCAGCAAGACTTGAATTCTTACAATCCATAATGGGAAAAAAAATTGAAATTTATTGAGTACTTACTAAGTACTTTATATAGGGCTACACGATACACCCTGTACGCCATAATGTGCATCCCCTGCTCTTAGAGAATTTTCAGTCTGGTGGGGAAGAAATTAATCTGATAATGGCACTAATGATTACATAATTAAACTGAGACAAATACTGGAGCCGGGGGGAGGAACATGGGTATTACGAGTGTTCAGCATAGGAAACCTTCTAGGTTGGGACATGGGAGGAATTATGAGTAGAAAATGTTTCCTGGGGAAGTAAGGCATTATAGTAGGTTTAAGGTATTAAATAAGAATAATGAAGAAAAGGGAAAATTGGGTAAGACTACTATGCAAAAATGCATGCTATTAAATACAGTATAGACCAAAAAAAAAAAAACCAAACCCATTGCCATTGAGTCATTTCCAACTCACAGTGACTCTATAGGACAGAGTAGGAAACTCCATCAGGTTTCCAAGGAGCTGCTGGCAAATTCAAACTGCCAACCTTTTGGTTTGCAGCTGTAGATCTTAACCACTGTGCCACCAGGGCTCCACACTTAGTAGAGATGTCCCAAATTTGACTCCACATTTTTAGAAGCCAGTAAGAGAATTAAATTTATGGATATGTTTGAGGAATATTTGTTGAAAAGTTGAATGTTGTTATTTTAATCATTTACTGCCAACACAAGTTTAACACCAACCAACACGGACACCAGAATTGAAGGTAGTATGTGTTATTAGGTGCCATCCAGGGTATGTAGCCCTCACCAAAGCATAAACAGAAGTAAAGGGTGAATTAAATCAAGATGTCCCAAATAAAATTTTCTTAAAAAAAAACAAAAACCAAACCCATGGCAGTTGAGTCGATTCCAACTCATAGCAACCCTATAGGACAAAGTAGATCTACCTCCATAGGGTTTCCAAGGCTGTAACCTTTACTGAAGCAGACTGTATGTCTTTCTCCCTCAGGGCAGCTGGTGGGTTCGAATCACTGACATTTTGGTTAGCAACCAGGTGCTTAACAATTGTACCACCAGGGCTCCTTTAGAATTTTCTTTACGTAAGGAAAAAAAAAAAAGAAGCAGCAGCAGCCCTGGTGATGCAGTGATTAAGCACTTGGCTGCTAATCGATAGGTGAGCAGTTTGAACCCACCTGAAGCTCCACAGGAGAAAGATGTGGCCATTCTACTATATAGGGCCATTCTACTATAGGGCCATTCTACTCTGTCCTAGAGGGTCTCTATGAGTCAGAATTGACTTGATAGCACACAACACCATAGAAAAAAGATTATTTACTGATGAGTCAGCTGTTTGAGAATATCGTGGTTTTTTTTTTAATGAATGTTTATGGTAGAGATTACATGTTCTTTATGAGAACACTGTTTGTATCCACACAGCCACATCTCCTGCTTGACAATGCTCTCTACTTTTCCCTGTTCTGGTTAATGATAGAAGTGACAAGAAAGAGAAAGTCTGTTAGAGGTTAGTGCTTTCCTGCTTCTGTTGATTCCCTTTCTGCTCTTCTCCCACAGCATTTCCGAGGAAGCCTCTGTCAGAGCCACCAGACCTACTGCCTGAATTACACAGCTGCTGTCTTTTATCTTGAGAGCCTGAGGCAGAGAGATGACTTTGGAATCTATTTAAAAGTAAAGTACCATTTTCTATTCTCCTATATTTTTACTGAGACTCTTTTGGATTAACAAATTCTGGGAATTATTATACCCAAATTAAGTGGGGAAAAAAGTTATCAACAATGAATTTTAAGCTTTTCTCATAAATACATTATCCACTGCACACTTAGGAATTATAAATGGTGCACATCTGGAAACATTATATTACCCACTGTTGTAGTTGGGTACCACTGAGTCGATTCCAACTCACAGTGACCCCATGTGACAAAGTAGAGCTGCCCCATAGGGTTTTCTTGGCTGTTATCTTTACAGAAGCAGATAGACAAGTCTTTCTCCTGCAGAGCTGCTGGGTGGATTTGAACCACCAACCTTCTGGTTAGCAGCTGAATGCTTAACCATTGTGCCACGAGGGCTCCTCATATTACCCAGTATCCCTCCTGAAATTTTGGCCGAGGCTTAAAAATGTTTTACTCGTTCGTCTGGTTTGTTTGTGATTGAAATTAGTACATTGTAAGGAGAAAAGTACAGTAAGAACCAAGACTTTGTGACTAGAAGTGTGGCCCTTGAAGGATTCGGTCCCAGCAAAGCCCTGTTGCACAACTTACATTGTATTCTAGATGAATGGTGCCCCCTATAGTACATCATAAAGCACACTGTAAATAGTGCCCCTGGAGTTGTGTAATATGGTGGCTCTGGGTCCCAAAGCATTAGAACAAGGAGTTTCCTCCAAGGGCTTTTAGCACTTGTTAACAGTCAGGTCTGGAACTAATTTCCTTGATGTCCCCAGCTCCTTTGACACCTACATTTCTTTAGCCCAAATTGTAACTCTTCAGTACTATGCTAGAGCCCTTTCGTATGGTCCAGAGAAAATGCTCCCAGTCTTTCCAGAGAGCCAGCCTTTCCTTGCATCTACAAGAACTCCCTGCCAGAGCATCACCTCAGAAGGATGGGAGGAAAGGCTTCCACAGCTCCCAATGGCCATGAACCTATGGGCCTTTGCCATGACCTGGATGGGCCAGGAAGCCTGGGTGTGGTGTGGATAAGAAGAGAGGGACCGTCTTGGGGAAAAGTCTTGGCCCTATTTTTGTAGCTTCAGCATTTTTTATTTCTTTGCTACTTAAACTGAAAACTCATTAGATTTCCTAATGTACGATTAATCATCTTGCAGAAGCTTTCCCTGGAAAGCTGATAGATTAGGCCCTCAAACTGGGTAGAATCCATGCCCATTTTTCTCCTTTTCAAGCTAGTTGTTGTTAGGTGCCACCAAGTCGATTCTGACTCAGTGGCCCGATGTGACAGAGTGGAACTGCCCCATAGAGTTTTGTAGGCTGTAATTTTCACAGAAGCAGATCGACAGGTCTTTCTCTCACACAGAGAAAGTTCAAACTGCCAACCTTTCTGTTAGCTGCCTAGTGCTTAACCGTTATGCAATCAGAGCTCCGTCCAAGCTAGGGTAGAGATTAATTTTATAAGGCTCAACCACAGTTTTCAAATAACTGTGGAAAATCACACACCAACTGTGAGATAGAAGGGTGGTTTACATTTGTAGATGAAATATATATAGCATACAAAGATAATTAGGGAGAGGGGATAGAGGATGCAATGCTGTAATGAACACATGATACCTTTATAATGCATAATGCTTTATGAGGCACTCTATCAAACATCTCATTTAATCCTTAGCACAACCCTATGAAGTTGATTACATTGCCCCCATGTGTCCCAAGGCTCAAAGAAGTTGTGACTTTTGGAAGGTCACATAGCCAATAATTGACAAAGAAAGAATTTGGATAATGGTCTTTAAGCAAAAACTCCAATTCTCTTTACCACAAAACTTTTTCCATCTCAGAGCTATTTTACCATTTTCAGGGAGTTGTTAACATCACAAAACAAAGGTGAGGGGTCTGAGAGAGACTTTGGAGGAGGTGACAATTGAAAGGGAATCTGTCTTCCATGTTCCCATTGTATAGAGCAAAAGCATTACCACAGATAATAAAGCTGACTGGCTCTCTAGCCTCTTCTACAGGCCAGGAACTGTGCAACCTGCCAGGCTTCCATAATCTCTTCGTCTACACTGTGGGGGAAATGGTATTATCCTCATTCTTCAGAGGTTAGACAAAACTAGGCAACTTGCTAAAAGATACGTTATTAAGGGGCAGAAACAAGATTCAAAAGCCAACATTCATTCTCCTACTAAACTCTACTATAAGCAACGTTACTGGAGAACTTAAGTGTGTGTCCTAAAGCTGGTTATGAAAGCACCGAAATGAACTTACCCTACATGCCAGGTGGTGCTGGGCTCTATGAATGTATGTACATTACCCTGTACACAAACATGGGGGTAGAACTCTTCCCGCTATTTCAGAGACACATTAAAATAATGGGGGGGGGGGCAGGGCCAAGATGGCAGAGTAGTCAGACACTTCCGGTGAACCCTCTTACAACAAAGACCTGAAAAAACAAGTGAATCGATTTTATATGGCAATCTGGGAGCCCTGAACATCAAAGGCAGAGTTGAGGAACTGGACTGAGTGGCAGCGGGAGGGAGAGATGGTTCGGAAGCAGCAAGGAGTTTTCAGACCTGAACCGGTGAGAGCCTGAGCAGCTTGTGGGTGAGTGGTGAGGCAGACAAGCGGCAGTGCTTGGGAGGTGCGTTTTCCACACCAGGAGAGACTCAGCACCAGAGAGTCTACTCGACCACCCAACACCAGTAAGAAGCAGCCCTCAATCCAGGGAAAGATAAGTAATTGCATATGGCCCACCGCGCTGATCAAGAATAACCCCCTTGGGGAAAAGCCTCTCTTACATTTACCTCCCTGCTCCCTGCTCTGCACTGGGTCCCAGACCGGCTATAGCAATTGCTGAGCCCCTGGGCCAGAAGTAGGATCCATCATGCACCAGGAGCCATTCTCCCTGCCTTGGAGAGTGAACAAATTAACAAACAGGGGGGAAAATAAACTGCTGTCTCCCCTAAGCCAGGAACCCAGGGTAGGCACAGCTCCTTTGCCTAGGCACAGGCATAAGGGATCGACGGAATTTGAGTGCCTTTCCCCCTGCATAGACTTGTGTGGGCCCATCTCAACAGTGTAGGCCCTCATTACCACAGTACAACAGGGTATACACCAGAATTCTAACTTCAACTCTTTCAGCTGTGAAATGGTGGGTTTGTGACATTTGACACTGCTCTGCTCAATATGCAGGGTCTTCACTTACCCACATCAGGGCCTGAGGACTGGTGGCTCCACTCATGCTACCTAGCCACCAGCGATAGGGGCCCATGAATAAGTGGTGCCCCCCTAGTCCTTACAGCCAACAGCATTGGGTTCTCATAGTCCAGCTGCAAAACCCACAAACCTACATGCTCTAGGGAACAGGGACATGCCTTCTTCCTGGTCACTTGGGGGTGGCCGTCAGCCCCATGACTTGCTCAGAGTGTGTCTCCCTGCTGCATCCAGATGCCTGTGCATACATCAATCACCCATGCCTGTCTAGGACTGTAGGTGAGACGCTACACCACACTCTTGGTGGCTGTCTACCTGGGCACTTGAGGTGAATCCATACAGGGGGAGTGGGTGGACTCCTGGGCTCACATACCTAGTAACAGATCTAACTACCTGGTGACAGGACATTAGATCTTCAAACGTTCCGGTAATCAAAATAGCTCATACAAGCAGCCTATTTGGGCATATCAAAACACAAAACAAGAAGCTAGGACACAGTAAGCAAACATAAAATAAATAAATAGAATAACTTATTGATGGCTTGGAGACAACAGTCAATATCGAATCAAATAAAGAGGCAATCCAACATGGCTTCAGCAAGCTCCCAAAATAAAGAATCTAGAAATTTTCCAGAGGAGGAAAATTTCTTGGAATTACTGGAGGCAGAATACAAAAGATTAATACACAGAACTCTTCGAGAAATTAGGAAGGAAATTAAGCAAAACTCAGAACACGCAATAGAGGAAATTGAAAGATCAGACAATAGCATGACAAATTTAATGTGCTGCAGTAATCAGAAATTCAGAAGATTAATGAACAAAATTTCAGAATTAGACAACTCAATAAAAAGTCATAGGAGCAGAATTGAGGTAATGGAAGTCAGAATTAGTGAGATTGAAGATAAAGCACTTGACACCAACTTATATGAGGAAAAATCAGATAAAAGGATTAAAAAACAATGAAGAAACCCTAAGAATTATGTGGGACTCTATCAAGAGGAATAACCTATGAGTGATTGGAGTACCAGAACGGGGGGTTGGGGATAACAGAAAATACAGAGAGAATTCTTGAAGATTTGTTGGCAGAAAACTTCCCTGATATCGAGAAAGATGACAAGATATCTATCCAAGATGCTCATCAAACCCCACATAAGGTAGATCCCAAAAGAAAGTCACCAAGACATATTATAATCAAACTTGCCAAAACCAAAGATAGACAATTTTAAGAGCAGCTAGGGATAAACAAAAAGTAATCTACAAAGGAGAGTCAATAAGAATAAGCTCAGCAGAAACCATGCAGGCAAGAAGGCAATGGGATGACATATATAAAGCCTTGAAGGAAAAAAACTGCCAGCCAAGAATTATATATGAAGCAACACTGTCTCTCAAATATGATCACAAAATTAGGGCATTTCCTGATAAACAGAAGTTTAGGGAATTGGCAAAAACCAAGTCAAAATTACGAGAAATACTAAAGGGAGTCCTCCAGGTAGAAAATCAGTAACATCAGATAACAACCCAAGACTAGAACATAGGACAGAACAACCAGATATCAACTCAGATAGGGAAGTCACAAAAGTAAATCAAAGCAAAAGCACTGAAAATAGGGAAACAGATGTCAAGATGTAAAAGATGACAACATTAAAACAAAAAAGAAGGACTAAAAAATGTAGACATAGATTTTTATATGGAGAGGAAGTCAAGGCAATATAAAGAAATAAAAGACTGGTACAAACTTAGAAAAATAGGGGTAAATATTAAGGTCATCACAAAGTAAACTAATAATCCTACAAGTCAAAATAAAAAACTATAAAAATGTAAAGACTCAGCAAACACAAAATCAACAACAATGAAAAAGATGAAACGAAAATACATAAAGAAAAACGACTCAGCACAGACAATTAAGTGGAACAAAGAAACTGTGAACAACACACAAAAAAAGACATCAAAATGACAGCAGTAAACGCATACCTGTCAATAATTACGCTGAATGTAAATGGACTAAATGCACCAATAAAGAGACAGAGAGTGGCAGATTGGATTAAAAAAAGATCCATCTATATGCTGCCTACAAGAGACACTCCTTAGACTTAAAGACAGAAACAAACTAAAACTCAAAGGATGGAAAAAAATATATCAAGCAAACAACACTCAAGAAAAACCAGGAGTGGCAATATTAATCTCTGACAAAATAGGCTTTAAAATAAAATCCACCATGAAGGATAAGGAAGGACACTATATAATGATTAAACGGTCAATACACCAGGAGGACATAACTATAATAAATATTTACGCACCCAATGACAGGGCTCCAAATTACATAAAATAAACTCTAACAGCACTGAAAAGAGAGATAGACAGCTGCACAATAGTAGTAGGAGACTTCAACACACCACTTTCGGTGAAGGACAGACCATCCAGAAAGAAGCTCAACAAAGACACGGACGATCTAAATGCTACAATCAACCAACTTGATCTCATAGACATATACCAAACAGTCCACCCAACAGCAGCCATGTATAATTTCTTTTCCAGCCCATATGGAATATTCTCCAGAATAGACCACATATTAGGCCATAAAGCAAACCTTAAAAAAATCCAAAGCATTGAAATATTACAAAGCATCTTCTCTAACCATAAAGCCATAAAAGTAGAAATCAACAAAAGAAAAAGCAAGGGAAAAAAATTAAACACATGGAAACTGAACAACATGTTGCTCAAAAACTACCAGGTTATAGAAGAAATTAACGATATAATGAAAAATTCATAGAATCAAACAAGAATGAAAAAACAACCTACTAGAACCTTTGCGACACAGCAAAAGCAGTGCTCAGAGGTCAGTTTATACAAATAAATGCACACATCCAAAATGAAGAAAGGGCTATGATCAAAACATTAACCTTACAACTGGAACAAGTAAAAAGAGAGCAGCAAAAGAAGCCCTCAGGTGCCAGAAGAAAGGAAATCATAAGAATTAGAGCAGAATTAAATGAAATAGAGAATAGAAGAACAATTGAAGGACTTAATAAGACCAAAAACTTGTTCTTTGAAAAGATCTACAAAATTGATAAACCATTGGCCAAACTGACAAAAGAAAAACATGGGAGGAAGCAGATAACCCATATAAGAAAAGAGTTGGGTGATATCACAACAGACCCAACTGAAATTAAAAGAGTCATAACAGAATACTATGAAAAATTGTACTCTAACAAATCTGAAAACCTAGAGGAAATGGACAAATTTCTAGAAACTCACTACCTACCTAAACTAATACAAACAGAGGTGAAACAACTAAATAAACCCATAACAAAAGAAGAGATTGAAAAGGTAATTAAAAAACTCCCAACAAAAAAAAAAAGCCCTGGCCCGGATGGCTTCACTGGAGAATTCTACCAAACTTTCAGAGAAGAGTTAACACCACTACTACTAAAGGTATTTCAGAGCATAGAAAAGGATGGAATACTCCCAAACTCATTCTATGAAGCCACCATAACCCTGATACCAAAACCAGGTAAAGACACCACAAAAAAAAGAAAATTACAGACCAATATCCCTCACAAACACTGACGCAAAAATCCTCAGCAAAATTCTAGCCAATAGAATTCAGCAACATATGAAAAAAATAATTCACCATGATCAAGTGGGATTAATACCAGGTATGCAGGGATGGTTCAACATTAGAAAAGCAATCAATGTAATCCATCACATAAATAAAACAAAAGACAAGAACCACATGATCTTATCAATCAATGCAGAAAAGGCATTTGACAAAGTCCAACACACTTTCATGATAAAAACCCTCAACAAAATAGGAATAGAAGGGAAATTCCTCAATATAATTAAGGGCATTTATACAAAAACAACAGCCAACATCATCCAAAATGGAGAGACTTTGGAAGCATTCCCCTTGAGAACGGGAACCAGACAAGGATGCCCTTTATTACCATTCTTATTCAACATTGTGCTGGAGGTCCTAGCCAGAGTAATTAGGCTAGAAAAAGAAACAAAGTGCATCCAAATTGGTTGGGAAGAAGTCAAAGTATCTCTATTTGCAGATGATATGATCTTATACACAGAAAACCTCAAAAAATCCACACAAAAACTACTGGAACTAATAGAAGATTTCAGCAAAGTTTCAGGATACGAGATAAACATACAAAAATAAGTCGAATTCCTTTACAGCAACCAAAAGAACCTCGAAGAGGAAATCACCAAATCAATACCATTTACAATAACCCCCACGAAGATCAAATACTTAGGAATAAATCTAACCAGAGACGTAAACGATCTATACAATGAAAACTACAAGACACTACTGCAAGAAACCAAAAGAGACCTACTTAAGTGGAAAAACATATCTTGCTCATGGATAGGTAGACTCAACTTTGTGAAAATGTCAATTCTACCCAAAGCAATCTACAGATACAATGGAATCCCAATCCAAATTCCACTGGCATTTTTTAATGAGATGGAGAAACAAATCACCAACTTCATATGGAAAGGGAAGAGGCCCTGAATAAGTAAAGTATTACTCAAGAAGAAGAAAAAAGTGGGAGGATTCACACTACCTGATTTTAGAACCTATTAGACTGCCACAGTAGTCAAAACAGACTGGTACTGGTACAACAACAGATACATAGATCAATGGAACAGAATTGAGAATCCAGACATAAATTCATCCACCTATGAGCAGCTGATAATTTGACAAAGTCCCAAAGTCCGTTAATCGGGGAAAACACAGTCTCTTTAACAAATGGTGCTGCCATAACTGGATATCCATCTGCAAAAAAACTGAAACAAGACCTATAGCTCACACCATGCACAAAACTAACTCATAATGGATCAAAGACTTAAATATAAAATCGAAAACAATAAAGATTATGGAAGAAAAAATAGGGACAATGCTAGGAGCCCTAATACATGGCATAAACACAACATGAACTGTAAATAACAATGCACAAGCACCAGAAGAGAGACTAGATAACTGGGAGCTCCTAAAAAACAAACACTTTTGCTCATCAAACGACTTCACCAAAAGAGTCAAAAGACAACCTACAGACTGGGAAAAAAATTTTGGCTACAACAAATCTGATCAATGTCTAATCTCTAACATCTACAAGATATTGCAAAACCTCAACAACAAAAAGACAAATAACCCAATTAAAAAATGGGCAAAGGAAATGAACAGGCACTTTGCCAAAGAAGATATTCAGGTGGCTAACAGACAAATGAAGAAATGCTCACGATTATTAGCCATTAGAGAAATACAAATCAAAACTACAATGAGATATCATCTCACCCCAACAAGGCTGGCATTAATCCAAAAACACAAAATAATAAATGCTGGAGAGGTTGTGGAGAGACTGGAACACTTATACACTGTTGGTGGGAATGTAAAATGGTACAATCACTTTGGAAATCGATTTGACGCTTCCTTAAAAAGCTAGAAATAGAAGTACTATACAATCCAGCTATCCTCCTTAAAATATATCATAGAGAAATAAGTGCCATTACACGAATAGATATATGCACACCTATGTTCATTGCAGCTCTGTTCACAATAGGAAAAAGATGGAGACAACCTAGGTGCCCATCAACAGAAGAATGGATAAGCAAATTATGGTATATCACACAATGGAATACTACACAAGGGTAAAGAACAATGATGAAGCCGTGAAATATCTTATAACATGAAGGAAGCTGGAAGTCATTATGCTGAGTGAATTTAATCAGTCACAGAGGGACAAATATCGTATAAGACCACTATTATAAGAACTCAAGAAAAGGTTTAAACACAGAAGAAAACATTCTTTGATGCTTACGAGGGTGTGGAGGGAGGGTGAGGGTTATTTGCTAACTAGATAGTAGATAAGAATTATCTTAGGTGAAGGGAAGGACAGTACACACTACAGGGCAAGTCAGCACAACTTGACTAAATGAAAGCTAAGATGTTTTTTGAATGCAATGAAACACTTTGAGGGACAGAGTAGCAGAAGTAGGGGTCTGGGGACCATAGTTTCAGGGGAAATTTAGATCAATTGGCATAACAAAGCTTATTAAGAAGATGTTCTGCATCCTACTTTGGTGAGTGGCGTCTGGGGTCTTAAAAGCTTGCAAGCAGCCATCTAAGATGCATCAATTGTTCCCAACCACCTGGAGTAAAGGAGAATGAAGAACACCAAAGACACAAGGAAAGTAGTAGCCCAAGAGACAGAAAGGGCCACATAAACCAGAGACTTCATCAGCCTGAGACCAGAAGAACTAGATGGTACCTTGCTACCTCCAAAGACTGCCCTGACAGGGAATACAACAGAGAGTCCCAGATGGGGCAGGAGAAAGGTGGAGTGCGGAACTCAAATTCTAGTAAGACCAGACTGAATGGTCTGACTGAGGCTGGAGGAACCCCAGAAAGCATGACCCCTGGATTCTCTATCAGCCCAGAACTAAAACAGAACTAAGACAGGGACTGTACAGTACTGTGAGACATAAACTGATATTCGTGAGGAGTGTGCCTCTTAGCTCAAGTAGATACAAGAGACTAAATGGGCAGCTTCTGTCTGGAGGTGAGATGGGAAGGCAGAGAGGGTTAGGAGCTAGTTGAATGGACATGCAGAATCAGGGGTGGAAGGGAGGAGTGTGCTGTCACAGTATGAGGAGAGCAATTAGAGTCACAAAACAATGTATGTATAAATATTTGTATGGGAAAAAATTATGTAAAAAAAATGATGCAGAGAAAAAGACTGAGAAGTTTGCACCAGGTCTTTTAGTGTGGCTCGACTAACAATTGCCAAGAATAGTAGTCGTTACCATGGACTGAGTATTTGATATGTGCAGGCACTGTTACAAGCACTTTGTATGGCTTATCTCTTCTAAACCACTCACCATCCTTGATGAGGCAGGTACTTCTATTGTCTACATTTCACAGATGAGAGTTAGAGAGGTTGAGTAAATTTCCTAAAACACTCTCTGTCCCAGCCCAATGCCACATTCCTGCCAAGACAGACTCATTAGGGTAACATTTTTATCCGGACCCCTTCACTCCTTTCATCGTTCCCCGAAACACATTGGATATTTATTATAAAGCAAAATCCGCCTCCATTGATATAGACCCATCAATGAAAGGGTCTTTTATGTCCAGTCCCTCTTGTCAGAGATGTTCTTTTCTTTCCTTTATGGATCTGAAAAAGAAAGTCAATAGAAACATAAAAGAAAAAATCATAGCTTTACTTACACTATTGTCAGATACCTTTTTTTCCTTTCTTCTGAGGCCTTCCCACAATATCCCACTATTCCTACCTGGATCTTCATCTAAATTATTAATCATTGGTGCTGCTCATTTTATTTATACCTGGGAGAGAAAGGATGTTTCCACACTTACCCTAATACCAGTGGGTGCTTGCAGCCAGAGATGCTTCCTAAATCATGGCAGTTTTGGTCATTTGCCTGGGTATTATAGGTTGAAGTTTGTTCCCTCAATGAGCTATGTTGAAATCCTGTGAACGTGACCTATTTGGAAATACATAGAGTCTTTGCAGATGTAATTAGTTAAGGTGAGGTAATTAGGATGGACCCTAACCCATATGATTGTGTCCTTATTAAAAGAGGAGAAGAGACAGTGAGAATGCCATGTGATGACAGAGGCAGTGATCGCAGTGATGTGTCTACAAGCTAAGGAACAGCAAATGTTGCTGGCAGCCAATCAGAAGCAGGGAAGAGGCATGGAACTGATTATCCCTGCAGAGCCTCCAGTATGAACCAACACTGCCAACACCTTAATTTCAGACTTATATCCTCCAGAACTGTGAAAGAATAAATTTCTGTTGTTTTAAGCCACCCAGTTCGTGGTAATTTGTTACCACAGCCACAGGAAACTAATACACCTGAGTTTATGTGTTTTGAGAGAGCCCCTAACTGCTGCCAAGGAATCAGTGACTGGAACTCCCTAGCCACCCAAGAGGACCAACTAACAGGCAGCACTGGAATACTGCTGCCAATACATGAGTCAGCATGGAAGTCAGTCCTATTGCCTCAGGCCCGCTCTCTGCACATCTTCCTTCCACTTGTTACCACTGCTAGCCTTCCCACACCGGCAGTCCCAATAGTCTGCTTTCTTCTCCACCCTTCCAACCCTGATGAGAGTAGCTGTCATTTCCTGCTGGATGAGAAACTGGAGATCATCGAGTACCTTCCTACCATTTTATAGAAGAGGAATCTGAGGTACGGAGAAGGGAAGGTGATCCCTCAGCCCCCGATCCTTGAGGCCTGGCTCCTAGAGTTCCATCTGTTATGCAACACTGTGCTCAGTTTCATGGCTTATCATATAGAAAGCAGCATAGAATATTCTGTTCAGCAGAATGCCTGTGAGGAAGAGCTCTGGATATTTCCAAAAGAAATACTTTGATAAATCTGCTTGTGTGGGACAGTGAGAGTCCCAAGGACATAGTCAAGCTATCAGAGACAAGTGAAAATTGCTAAGCATGAGGTAGGAGAGGGCTGGGAGGGTTTGGAGGGGAGCAGAGAGAGAAAGAACTCTCTCTTTCCAAAGAAGAGAATGGAGTCATCAAAATGGTGGGGGATTGGAGGCTATGTATTTGACCCCTCCCTAAAACCCCAGACTCTTCAGTAAAATAAATACATATACTCTGTCTTAGTTTCCTAGTGCTGCTGTAACACAAATACCACAAATGGGTGGCTTTAAAGGACAGAAATTTGTTTTATCAAAGTTCTGGAGGCTATAAGTCCAAATCACGGTCTCAGGCATGTAGATTTCTTCCTTGTTGGTAGCCCTAGCTGTTCCTTGTTTCCTTGGTGATCCTCACATGGCATCTGTCTTCCCCTGTGTGCACATACCTCTGTCTAATTTGCTTTTTTTAGAACTTAGAAGTGATTAGATTTAGAATCCACCCTACTTGAGTATAGTCTAATCAACATGAAAAGAAAACTGTTTTCAAACAGGATTATATCCACAGGTATTGAGGTTAGAATTCCAACTCGTATTTTGAGGCGACACAATTCAATCCCTAACATGCTTGCAAATGTTTGCAATCAGTGGATTTCCAGTGGAAGCTAACAAGAGGCTAAGTTTGGCATTTGGTCCATGCTATTCAGGGAAGAGTGTCATTTTGAAACAGGAGTCCAGGGGCCAGAAGAAGTCATTAGAATCTCAGTCTCTGTGAATTTGTAAATTTCTAGGTGGAGGGCTTTGGACTTCCACACCCCATGAGATTGGTGGGTGTTTTAGTCAATTGTACCTAGATCTCTAAGTTGCAAGGGTAAAATCTGGGCATAAATGTTTTCAGAGGAGCAGAAGGAGCCTCCCACAGTGTGCCTGGCCCTGAAGCCCTGGGTCACAAGGCAAAGGAGCTAACCTTGGCCTGGACAAAGAATGAAAAGTGGGGAAAGAGGTGCTAGCTTGTAGCAAGAAAAATATTTAGTTTGAGGGCAGGATCCCTTTAGAGCTGAACTTAGGATCAATTTGGTATGAGTAGATGGGATAAGAGAAGGGGAAGAGAACACATCTACTAATAATATTCTTGAGGTACTTATATGCATAGTAGCCAGAGAGCTCACCTTCATGTATCATGTGTCACTTGCATAAAAGCTGGGGCCTCTCAGGTTCAAGACAATGTCACATTCAAGGAAACAGCTCAGCAGACAAAACAAACACAAAAGATATTCTCATGTTTACTTGTGTTTCTCAAATCTCATGTATGAAAATTGAATTTATAGCCCACATCCATACTTACTAAAAGTCCCTTTCCTGTCTTACCCAGTGCCTCACACACCTACAACTGCCTCCTTCTCCAAATCCCAATTCCAAATTCTCCCTATTGAATATTGTGTCTTTCTCTCTATCCCGTCTCCTCTCTGTTCTATCATATAGATCAGTCTAGGCTCTTTGATTTCTACTTTCATTTTTCTGTTCATTTTTAACCATTACCTGATTCTCCCCAACAAAGGTGAGTCAAGGAACTAACCCAACAAGCAAGAATCCTTCCCCTTCCCTTCTGCCTCTCCAGTCTTGATTCTCAATTCTCCTAATTGTGTATCACAACAGGGATAGGAACAGAGCTGGTGAAACCAGAAATCTTCTCAAGGGCCAGGGAAAAGAAGTCAATGGAAAAAACTAAACTCTTAAGTGAGAAGGGTAAATAAGGATGGAACACATACATCAACAGATCTCATCACCACCACTGATGGAAAGTGCACCCTCTGAGGGATTTAATGAGTTTTAAACTTTTCCTCTGCATCTGAATCTTGATCAGTTTCCCTATTTAGGAGGATTAAAGGTGGTTTTATACGTGATTCTGGTGGCTGCTTCCTTCATCGTTGATGCTGAGGAGATGCGAGAGCTGGATTCTTTCATCTTTAATTGAAAAGTAACAATGTACTATTCAATATACCTATCAATACTATTCAATAATACCTATTAACTACATCTAAGAACCCCCAGGAGCCCTGATGGCACTGTGGTTAAGAGCTATCTATGGCTGCTAACCAAAACGTTGGCAGTTTGAATCCACCAGGTGCTCCTTGGAAACCCTATGGGGCAGTTCTACTCTGTCCTCTAGGGTTGCTATGAGTTGGAATCAACTTGACAGCAACGGGCTTTGTTTTTTTTTTTTTTAAGAACCCCATTTTGGACCCTGAATTTGGCAATGATGGGTAGATGTTTGTTAAATAAAATTTAAAATGTATTTAAAGTCAAAATCAAAGTCTAACCCACAGTTCATAAATTCTCCCAGCAAGTTCACAGGTGCATCATGTCGTTACTGGATAGAGCCTCTAAGAAGTTCCCCTGTCCAGGCTTCTGAGCACCTTGATAGGGGAGACAATGTTCTGATGTATCTGCTTTTGCCTTTCCCAGTGGTGTGAGCAGAACGAACAGTGCAGAAGGCTTCATCTGCCTGAGCTACTAGTGGCCCCACTACACAGGCTGACTCGATACCCCTTGTTGCTGAAGAATAT
The DNA here is from genome assembly GCA_030035585.1 of Dugong dugon. NCBI lineage: Eukaryota > Metazoa > Chordata > Mammalia > Sirenia > Dugongidae > Dugong > Dugong dugon. Next base: position 54,537,509 of record CM057465.1, read on the forward strand.
CTGGAAAAGAAGTACAGACTCGACTGAGAAAGTCATGATCTACTCCATCAAGGAAAAGGTGGAAAAGTCAATCCGTAAGTCCCTGAGCTCAGTGATCCAGAGCTCCAATGGCAGCTTAATCAAAGTTGGGTGGGTGGGCAATGTGGCTCCTGGGAACCATCTGTCTTCCATCCTAGAAGGTAATTCCATTGACCTGAGGTCACAGTTCTTAGAAATGTGCATTTGAGTGTGAGTTCATTATAGATCAAACACCTACAAAACAATGGGTTCCAGTCACATCTTGGCTAACCCTATGAGAACTCTCACACCAAGTTTACAACAGGATGTGGCTCTGTCTCCAAGGGTTTTCAGAAGTGAGTTCAGGCAGGAAAAGTTCTACTTCCCAAATGATTGAAGGCACTTTGTTTTCAACATCCATAATGAACCCACACACAAAGCAAGTGGGAATAAACACCACAGGAAGCCCTTCGGGAGGATAAATTGCTATTCATCATTTTGTTTAGGTCTCTAAAATCCAGGGCCAATATAAAAAATAATTCCAATTTCCAGAACTGAAGTTTGGGAATAGGAATTGAGCAAACCCTATGATAAGTTTATTGGTGTAGCTCTGTATAATTGAAATTCAAGCAAAGAAGTCCATTATTTATGCCCATTAACCAAGATTTCCTTGAAGGCGTCAAAAGAGAACAACTCAAACTGATGATTACAGCTGTACGGACTTTTTTCCCCCCTCTGGCAAGTTCAAAAGTAAAATGACCATTCAATTGGGAGTTTATTTCCTTATTTTCTATTTTTTACTCAAATGTTAAAATAACCCAAAGAATTAAAATTAATATCATCAAGTGAAGAAGATAAAAATTCAATTAAAGACAGACTTTTTTGGATGTTTAAACTAATTTTGAGGATTTTTACCATTTGGATAGGTTTGTGAAGAAGATAACAGTATCTCCCCTGGAGATTTCTTAATAAAAGATTCTCATTGTGGAGGGAAGAGATGAATTTGGCCTTCCTTTTAGTCTGTTGCCTCAAAGGTGATGAATTCTCAAGAGTTCCACTAACCATGTGATTCTGTGGGTCTGTGAACCGTCCCTGTTTCAAAAATCTCATTTCAAAACCTTAATAGCAACAGGCTGTTCAAAAATGTTGGAAAATGAACACAAATCTACAAAAGAGAAAAATGAGTTATTACCAAAAAGAAATGATCATCCTTAGAAAGAAACAAACGTATGTTTTATAATTAAGACAAAAAGATACATTTGTCCTTTTTGGTCCAATATTTTTTCTCCCTCTAATCTAATATTTTTTCCTTTCTTCCACACAGGCTGTGAGGTATAGGAAATAAGAGAAAACTACAAAGGGCTTTGTTGGTACTATTGAATTGAAAATGCACAATGCATTTCCAACTTACTGAATTAAATTAGCTAAGCTTCATTTTTCTCTGCCAAAGGCTGATTTCAAATTAGTGAGTTGTCTTAGATGTTTAAACAGCAAGTAATATGTTAAATGAACCTAAGATACAGTTGGCTCCAGTGGCAGCCAGTGTCTCTGAATGATTACTATGGATCTTGGTTAAAAATTTATGATGCAATGTCACATGAATTTAAAAATATCCTGGCTATTTCTTGTCTTTCAGGAGATCTTGAAGGAAAAGTGAAGTGGCTTGACAATTTCCAAAAACTTAGACATCTACAGGAGATTATAGTGTGGCCGCCGCTTTGGGATAGAGATAAAAGGTTTTTCATCCCAGAGGTACAGAAGGCTCAATCAGGACTTATGTCCCTTTCCAGAAGTTTGGCTTTCAGGTGAAAATACAATAGTCCTAGAAAGTCCCCAGCTGTCCATTTGAAAAATAAGTCTAGCTTTCTGAGCAAGAAGTAAAGCCTTTATCCACACAGTGTTGTATGTGGGAGGTTGACATCATCATGCCATTCTTGGGGTGTCCTTCTGAGAGCTATTTCCATTATTTCAAGGCTGAGCATCTACTGGCATTTCCAAATATTTGAACTTTCTATACAGAGTCCATTGCCCCAACTCCTTGATCATGTTCTCTTGCAATCACTAATAATATCTCTATTTGATTTTCTCCCTTGTTTTGCAAGTGCTTGAAACACATTTTTAAAGAACACATGGAAGAAAACATCTTGTCACCAACCAACAGACACCTTCTCTATGAGGGAAAATTAACTCTTACAGGTAAATAACTGCTTCCTTTAGAAACCTAACATCTTCCCTACCTTGCAACTGTAATGACAGCTGGTTCAGTTGTTCCTAACTGAAGGGTAAGAGGAACTGTGTTTGCCTATGTCCAAGGTGATGGAAGATGTGATTCAGAGAGCATCCTCTGAAGTCATTTCAACTCAGACTTCACAACATAACTAGCTAAGTGCCTTCTATTTTCTCTCTATAAAGTGGGGATGACAATATCTATCTCACAGGATTATTGTTAAATGAAATAACATACATAAAGAGCTTAGTCCAAAGTCTGTAATACAGTAAGCACTAAATCAATGTCTGTTGCTATCATCATCACCATCATCATTTAACTTTTTCCAGTGAGCTGGGCAATCAGAGAATCTAGTATATGCCACACCATGTTGTGCTAGGTAGACACCATTGGAAGATATAAAAATAATTGCAGAAACGAAATAGTTGGGGGAGAAAAGCAAAACAAATATTAAGCACTGCTATGATGACAAGACCTGCAAACTGTTATGTTGTTGTTAACTGCCATCGAGTTGGCCCCTGACTCATGGCAACCCCATGCACATTGGAACAAAACACTGCCCAGTCCTGCACCGTCTCCTATGATCAGTTGGAGATCAGACTGTTGTCATCCATAGGGTTTCCACTGGCTGATTTTCAGAAGTAGACTTTCTCCAGGACTTTCTTCCTAGTCTGTCTTAGTCTAGAAGATCCACTGAAACCTATTCAGCATCACAGCAACACACAAGCCTCCACTGACAGATGGGTGGTAGCTGTGCATGGAGTGCATTAGCTGAGAATCAAACCTGGGTCTCCTGTATGGAATGAAAGAATTCTACCACTGAACCAACATTGCCACCCAGGACCTGCAGTGTAAGTTCATACAAGGACATCTGTGAGGCTGGAGTACCCAGAAAACTCTTCATGGGGTACATGGGACTGGAGATGGGCTTTAAGGGATAGAAAGGATGGGGGTCAGTGGAAGGACAGGAGGGAGGATATCCCAGATGAAGAGGAGAGCAGGGAGAAAGGCTTGGAGGCAGAAGCCACCTAAGAGAATGGGCTTACAGCTGAGTCATTAGGAGAATGAGCCCTGGAGGTCAACTGCCAGTGCATTCCCGGTGCAAACTTTTCTGCCTACGAAACCCTGGGCTAGTTACAGCCACCTCCCCATGCTTCTCTTTCACTCTCTTTGTTGTGAGGACTAAATGAGCTAATAGATGTGCAAGCACATGGAAGAGTATCTGGAACAATAAAGGACTCAATAAGTACGATTATCAGAGAGGCTTGCATTCATTCACTCATTCATTCATTTATGTACAAAATCTTGATTGGGCACATACTGTGTGTGAAGCCCTGTTGGATGTGAGGTTAACTATTTTTGATAGGGTGAGATCTGGTAGGGAGCTGTTGGGGAGTAATTCCTTACTCAATATGTATTTACTAAGAATCCACTATACGGTAGGTAAAGCAAGTCGCCATTGGGTAGATTCCGACTCATGGCAATCCCATGTGTGTCAGAGTAGAACTGTGCTCCATAAGGTTTTCAGTGGCTGATTTTTCGGAAGTAGTTCATCAGGCCTTTGTTGTAACATGCCTCAGGCTGGACTCAAACCTTCAATCTTTCAGTTAGCAGCCAAACACGTTAACCATTCACACCACCCAAGGATGCCTGTATTTTAGATGTAAAGGCTGGGACATAATCCTCACCTGTAACAGAGAATAGACATGCCCAGCGTTTTATATCAAAGTGCTTATTCACATATTGTCTCCTTGCAGTGAGTTATGCAGTGAAGGTACATGTAATCCCATGTTACAGGTGAGGAATCAAGGCTTGGGCAGGATCCGTACCTTGCTCAAGGTTACCTGGCTGGTAAGTGGCAGAGGTCATTTCCTGTAAACTTAAAGAAGTGGAGGAGGCAGAAATGAGTCTTAAATATTTCATCTATTCATTTAGCCTTAGCCACCTAGCTTTCAGGAGTAAAAGTATATGGTAAAGAATTTCTAGAATAATATAAATGAATGGATGGATGGATAATAAATAATTTACTGGGTTTTCCTGTATTTACTTGAACTGCCTTTTCCTCTGAAATCCATTAAATTTGTCCATTTCTTTTTCAAATTTCTAAGGGATAGAGTAAAACAGGAAGGGGAATAGCTTATTCTAATATTTGATTTGGTATAAATTCTAAAAATATCTTCTCAGAAAAAAGTAGAAAAGCCTCTGTTCCTTAAGTAACTATCAAAAGCAATATCAGAAAGGTTTGTCAATAAAAAACTACATGGAGAATATTTCCACACATATACACGCATTGTAAAACTTGAGAAGTAAGTAGTTTGGATGACAAAATACCTTTTGTCTTGTAATGTGTACTTTTGCCATGACCATCCAGATGCATCCAGAGGCAAAAATGCTGCAAGTTCAGTTAGTTAATGGATTTCTCCTAGGTTTAGTCAAAACCATTACCAATGCCACCCAAGTTACCTTAGATCCACACGAAATGCATCACAAATACAGTGTCTTTAAAGTTGGAAGCTTGTGTTCAAATCAAGTCTCTGTTTTATAAAGAAATCAATTTAACATTAACCCAGTTGTCTGACCCGGAGACTGGAAAGCCTTGAGCTGCAAGCCTGGACCATAATCCACACCCTGCTTTTTTCTAAGAGATTCTTTGACTAAAAACAAAAGCTTCTGCTTACTATTTTAGCACCCATTTCACCTTTTCTTTCTTTCCTCAGAAAGCACAAGATTCCTAGATGTCTATCTGTTTCTATTTGATGATTTCCTCTTAGTTACAAAAACTAAGCGCAACAAAAAGGTAAAATGCTATTTCTAAATACTTCAATAAGTTGTATTTAAAATATATGATTCTTATACATCAAACGTGCAAATTCTTATACATCTTATACATTATAAAATATTGACTTTTTAAATTATATAGCTATGAACAACAACAAAAATTTAAAGAGCAAATTACATTTCTCAAGGAAGTCTAAGAAAGTATGCATTTTAGAAAGATAGTCTGTAATACTGTCAAGGTAAATCCCAGAAGCCACAGGACTTTATGGCTGACTGGCCTAAGCAAAAGAAGCCAAAATACATTTGTCCATATTGGCTTTTTCCTCTTCCAGACTGGCCACCACGACCAAAGCTATCAGACTGAGAGACACCTCTACACCATCTACTGCCATGTGCCAAGAGGTGGTATCCACCACTCATTTCTATTTGAAAGCTCACATCATTCCTGAGAAATGATGATATGGGGGCTAGGGATGGGGTGGAGGCCTGATTTTTCAGTGTTCAGCTATATAAGAACTGCAGAAACCAAATGCAGTCAATAGTTGGCATCACAAAATGAGTCAGCTGAGGACATAGGTGCTGTCAAGTTGGCCTCCAACTCATTGCAATTCCATGCACAACAGAACAAAATGAGGCCCAGGCCTGTACCATCTCCATCATTGGTTGCACATCAGACTGTTGTGATCCATAAAGTTTTCATTGGCTGATTTTTGGAACTACCTTGCCAGGCCTTTCTTCCTAGTCTTAGTCTGAAAGCTCTGCTGAAACCTGTTCAGCACCATAGCAACACACAAGCCTCTGCTGACGGATGGACAGGTAGTGACTGCACATGAGGTGCATTGGTCAGGAATCAGACCAGAGTCCTCTGCATGGAAGGCAAGAAGCTACCACTGAACCACTACCACCCCCCTAACTTGGAACTACAGCCACGAAATCTCTTCAGAGAACAGGAGTTTTTTACATTATTTAATTATTATTGGTTATCATTATTATTTTTGTTGTTGTTATTTTTACTACCCATTAAGTCACTGTGGTCAGGGTCCACCCAAGACTTTCAGTCTAATCTGCCATTTGACAATCTGTTCCCTGAATGGTGTGAGCGAGTAGTGTCAGGAAGGAAGGCCCCTTTAGGTGCTCAGAACATGCCCTGTGAGGTAGGAGAAGGAGCAGCAATATGTCTCAGACCATCAGAGACATCTAATGTTATTTTATTCCACTCTCCTCTGTACCAAATGACTAACCATATGCAGAAGATGTTAAGATCAGGAGACTAGATATCTCATATCGTTTAATAAGCTAAGCTTCTAAATGGCATGTTGGTTAGATGAACTAAATAATCCAAGGATCTTTAAGCAATAAAACAGACATCCATTAATCAATCTATGAATAGCTGATCTGTGTTTGGGGAGGAAGTGGGAGAAAATTAAGAGTCATTGTTTCAAAATTTGTATGACCTTCTATTTTAAGCTACCCAGACCAGCATGTCTGAATAAGCCAAGCTCTGAAAAATCTCTCCTCCCTTCAGAAATCTTGACACTAGCACAGCCTACCTTCACTTCAAATACTTCACTTCAAATCAGAGAACAAGAGTTAATGGTAGTCCGTTTATACCATATCAGAATATTTTGGTTTCAGGCTTCACAACTTGACTTCAAAATAAGGAATGTTATCAGTTTTACATTCCTCTTTACTATTTGGTGTTCACTATACATGAAGCAAATCACAATCTTTTACACCCTTTTCAAAAACTTCAGCATCTTATATATTCAAAACAATTCCAGCGATTTACACATTCCAGAGCATGGAATCTATTTAGAGTGCAGGATTATATTCCATACACAGAGTTGGCCAAAATAAGGTTTCCTTTCTCATTCATGCAACTCAATACTGTCGAGTGATTAAGATACTGTAAATGAAGATCTTTCCAAGGATGTGATAGTGAATTAAATGTTTCTCAATTATGGATGTCAACAATTCCTTATTAAGGTAATTAAACTTGGAGATCAGAAACACTTTGCTTTAAATCACTATGTTTAGGGAAAATGTTTTTCAAGATCCAGAAAGAATAGTAAGCTGGATTTCATGATTGTCTCTATAATGTGTTTGCTTAATATGCACTTTAGATTTGTGCACCAATATTTATTGCTTATTTACTACATTATTTTCCTATTTAATTTCAGAAACTTGGAAGCTCTGACACTGGTTTAATGTGTCCTTCACTTACTCCTGAGCTGCAAACAGTAATAAAAGAGGGTGGTTCATGTACAGTACTCGATCAACCCATCCCACTAGATAGACTGGTAGTCAAAAATATAGATCCCCTCCACGTGTCAGGTATGTGTCTACTTTCATCATTCGGTTTATCTGTTTGCATCAAAGGGTTTTATATTGGCCTTTTGGGTAGCAGCACATGAGTCCAATTTAAGTCTTCATAAAACACAATACAGTGTGCCTATGTGGCACTATTTCATTCACTCCGTGAATTAGTTATGGAGAGAGCATTGCACTTGGTGTTCATTTCTGGGATGATCCAGCTCTGTGACCTGCTAACTGTGTAAACTTAGGCAAGATACTTAAATGTTGTAATGCATACAGTCCTCTTAATAAACTAGGGATAATAATATCTGCTTCAGTGGGTTGTTGTGAGAATTAAATGAAATAATACATATATATTAAAAAACAACAACAACAACAAACCCATTGCTGTCGAGTCAATTCTGACTCATAGCAACCTATCGGATGGAGTAGAACTGCCCATTGGGTTTCTAAGGAGGAGCTGGTGGATTGGAACTGCCAACCTTTTTCGGTTAGCAGCCAGGCTCTAAACCACTACGCTACCAGGGCTCCAATGCGTGTAAAGCACTTAATAAATGATAGCTATTATTATGGCTATCATATTACCATTATTAGCATTGTTGTTAAAGTACTGGTAAACCATGGCATGCTATGCAAACATAAGATATTTTATTACACTTGCTCTATAGAAATATGCAAGAAGTAAATCTATAAATAAATACATATATGCATGTGTATGTGTGTGTATACACAGTAGGCCAACATTAAAGAGTGAATGACTAAATGAATACACAAATGAATAATAATAGCAAACACTTATATAGTTATGGAATAAAACTAAAGTTATATATTTAAATGCTTTACATGTATTAACTCATGAACTGACACAGGTTCTCCTCAAGAGCAGAAGGGCTCCACTGAGGGGAAGCCTGCATCCAGAAATATAGCTTTCTGCCCCTTACAGCTATTCTTTCTACTTCCAGTAAGAATTGCCAAAATGTGTGACACTAGCAGGCCTTAAGACCTCGCATGTTTCATTTGGCTTAGGACTATCACAGTCCCAGAGCCCTGGTGGCCCAGTGGTTAAGAGCTCAGGCTGCTAACCAAAAGGTCAGCAGTTCAAATCCACCAGCTGCTTGTTGGAAACCCTAGGGGGCAGTTCTGCTCTGTTCTATAGGGTCACTATGAGTTGGAATCGATTCGACAGAAATGGGCTTTTTTTTTTGGTAATCACGTCTGCATAAGCGAAAAGTTGTATAAATAAGCCAGAGTGTCAGGAGCAAACCTGAAAAGGGTAACTTCAGGGGAGCAAAACATTTGCCTGATGAGTGCACTGACCTCCCATGTGATCTCCTCCTTGTTCAATGCATCACAAAGCTGCGTAGACAGGCAGAGATTCAGTATGGGGTCCAGAAACTAGTAGGTAGGTTCCAGAAGTCAGTATGTGGTACCAGGAAGTCAGTAGGCGGGGGTCCAGAAATCCACTGCTATATTGTTTTCTTAAGTTTTTCTTGGAAAAAAATATTATAGTGGAAGGACTCTTATGATAGGCATTTGTTCCTTCAGTACAGTGGGTGTAAAGATTCTGGCATGCTAAATAAACTTGAGGGGAGGGAGATGTCATAACTCCCATGGGAAAGAGCTGAAGAGTCTTGGGCTGAGGGCCGCAGCCCTGCCAGCTTTAAAAGCTGGACGTTATGGGAAATCTGATATCACTGGATTATGCGGGGAGGTGCATATTCCACCCCCCTATTCCTTTTTTTAGTGAAAACAATATTTTTTAAAATTATAGTTCCACTCTTTTTTTTTTTTATTATTTGCTGATTTGTAACTCCCCCTCTTGGTTTTTTTGTTTTTGTTTTGTTTTGTTTGTTTGTTTTATGATTACTCTGGTCTATTATTTTGACTGTTCAGATACAATGTATGAGGCAGAGATTGAGCTTTGGAGTGATAAAGACCTAGTTTCAGATCCTGGCCATGCCATTTATAAGCCTCTGTAACCTTGGGCAAATTAATCTGTTTTTCCTCATTTGTGAAGTGGGAATTAGCTGACTTATAGAGCTGCTGTGTGATTTAAATCACACAAAATGGGGCAAAAACATTGCATAGTGCCCAGTACATACTAAGTGCTCAATAAATAGTGTCAATTATTGTATTAGAATGTCAGAGAAAAAAGAGCTATTCATGCCTTACTGTATTTTACAGGCAAAGCCATAGCAAGTCCTTTTGCTAATAGACATCCCATGCACCCTTATCACAAACAAAACACATGAGGTGTGCTTCGAATACCACAACTACAGTTTTTGAGGAAATGGATTTTAAAAACCAGCCAAGAACAACCACCTGAGCTTTAAAGCCTCACTTGCTACAGGGAATTTATAAAGAGAAAAAGCAGGGCGTAAAACAAATGTAGCCAGATCTTTTTTCCAGAAAGCCTTTTTTTTTTTTACCGAACAAATAGTTTCTCATTAAACAGTACACATACTGTTTTATGACATTGGTTAACAACCCAAAGACATGTCAACACTCTCCCTTCTCAACCTTGGAGGACCTTTTTTATTTTTCCTTTGGTGAAAATATACATAGCCATAGATACACCATTCCAAAAATTTCTACATGTACAATTCAGTGACATTGATTACGTTCTTACAGTTGTGCTGCTATTCTCACTATCCTTTTCCGAATTATTCCATCACCATTGTCTTCAACTCACTGTCCCCTAGGCTTCCCATCAAAACTTTGAGTTGTTGTTGTCAATTTGATCTCACATAATTTTTTTTGTACTTTAGATGAAGGTTTACAGAACAAAATAGTTTCTCATTAAACAGTTAGTACACATATTTGCCCTATGACAATGTTTAACAACTCCACGACCTGTCAACACTGTCCTTTCTCAACCTTGGGTTCCCTGTCACCAGCTTTCCTGTCCCCTCCTGCCTTCTAGTCCTTGTCCCTGGACTGCTGTGCCTCATTTGGATTTATGCGGCTGTCCAATCCCCAGCTGAACGGTGAACCTCAGGAGTGACTTCACCACCTAGCTAAAAGGGTGTCCGGGGGCCATACTCTTGGGGTTTCTCCAGTCTGTCAGGCCAGTAAATCTGGTCTTTTTTTGTATGTTAGAATTTTGTTCTACATCCTTCTCCAGCTCTGTGCAGAACCCTCTGTTGTGATCCCAGTCAGTGCACTCAGTGGTGGTAGCCAGGCACCATCTAGCTGTACTGGACTCAGTCTGGTGGAGGCCTTGGTAGCTGTGGTCCATTAGTCCTTTGGACTAATCTTTTCCTTGTATCCTGTTCTCTTCATTCTCCCTTGCTCCTGAAGGGGTGAGACCAGTGGAGTACCTTAGATGGCTGCTCACAGGCTTTTAAGACCCCAGACGCTACTCACCAAGGTAGAATGTAGAACATTGTCTTTGTAAACTGTGTTATGCCAGTTGAGCTAGATGTTCCCCAAGACCATAGTCCTCACAGCCCTCTGCCCAGCAATTTAGTCCCTCAGGGAGTTTGGATGTGTCTATGGAGCTTCCATGACCTTTCCTTGTACAAGTTGTGCTGGCTTCCCCAGTATTGTGTACTGTCTTACCCTTCACCAAAGTTACCATTTATCTGTTGTCTATTTAGTATTACCACCCCCCCACCCCTCCCCTCCCTTATAACCAACATAGATTGTTACTTTTTATGTGTAAACTTTTTCATGAGTTTTTACAGTAGAGGTCTCATACCGTATTTGTCCTTGTGTTTGACTTATTTCACTCAGCATAATGTCCTCCAGTTTTATCCATGTTATGAGATGCTTCACAAATTCATTATTGTTCTTTATCATTGTGTACTACCCCATTGTATGTATGTACCATAGTTTATCCGTTCATCTGTTGATGGGCATCTAGGTTGATTCCATCTTTTTGCTGTTGTGAACAATGCTGCAATGAACATGGGTGTACATATGTCTATTCGTGTGACGGCTCTTATTTCTCTAGGATATATTCCTAGGAGTGGGATTGCTGGATCGTATGGTATTTCTATTTCTAGCTTTCTAAGGAAGCACCATAACATTTTACAAAATGATTGTATCCTTATGCATTCCCACCAGCAGTGCATAAGAGTTCCGATCTCCCCACAGCCTCTTCAACATTTGTTATTTCCAGTGTTTTTGATTCATGTCAGTAATGCCGGGGTGAGTTGGTATTTCATTGTGGTTTTAATTTGCATTTCTCTAACGGCTAGTGATCGTGAGCATTTCCTCATGTGTCTGTTGGCCGCTTGAATATCTTCTCTGGTGAAGTGTCTGTTCATTTTCTTTGCCCATTTTTTAATTGGGTTATTTGTCTTTTTGTTATAGAGGTGTTGGATTTTCTTGTAGATTATAGAGATTAGACCTTTGTCTGATGTGTGATGTCCAAACATTTTTTCCCAGTCTGTAGGTTCTCTTTTTACTCTTTTGGTGAAGTCTTTAGAAGAGCATAGGTGTTTGCTTTTTAGAAGATTCCATTTATCTATCTTATCTTCTGGAGTTTGTGTGTTGTTGGTTATGGTTTGTATCCTGTTGATGCTGTGTATTAGGGCCTCGAGCGTTAATCCTATTTTTTCTTCTATGAACTTTATAGTTTTTGGCTTTATATTTAGGTCTTTGATACATTTTGAATTAGTTTTCATATAAGGTGTGAGGTATGAGTCCTGTTTCATTTTTTTGCAGATGGACATCCAGTTTTGCCAGCGCCATTTGTTAAAAAGACTGTCTGTTCCCCATTTGATGGACTTTGGGCCCTTGTCAAAGATCAGGTGACCATAGGTGGATGGATTTACATCTGGGCTCTCAATTCTGTTCCATGGGTCAATGTATCTGTCATACCAGTACCAGGCTGTTTTGACTACTGTAGCCATATAGTAGGTTCTGAGGTCAGGTAGTGCAAAGCCTCCTGCTTTGTTCTTCTTCTTCAATAATGCTTTAATTATCTGGGGCAGAAAGCCATTTTAGTAAGCTCAAGTCCCCTAACCCCAGAGAAGCTGGACAGAATTTCATGACCTTAACAGACTTTATTTGTTGTAGTAGAATTTAGGAATTATGTGGTTTAGAATGCTAAGAGTATAATTTATGACAGTGGAAATTTTGCAGTTAAGAAGATAAAAGTCTTGTATTCACAATTCTGAAACGAGTCCTAACCTGCCTTGGGAAGTCTGGTTAAATTCACAGACTTCGACAAATAAAAATAATGACAATGGACAAGCATCAGTTTAATGACCAGCCAAGGATTAAAAACCAGCTGCTCTCCTCATCCTCTCTGCAGTACTTGGTGTGACCAGGAAACAATCCTGTTTTGTTTCTAAACATAAATCAACTGCAGAAAGAACACAGAGGTTGCAGAAGTGTATTCCTGTGTTGTATTAATAATTCAAGAAGTTTTCATTTTACGAGCTTCTGCTGTATTAAAAATAAAAAAAAAAAAAAAGAAAGAAAGAAATCTGCTCTCCCAGTATCTCTGGTCATTTTTTTAAGAGACCAGCTAGCGAATGACAGAAGTGACACAGACAGACAGTCTGTTTCTTTTGCAAACACAGAAACCATACCAACACGGTTTTTTGTTTTGTTTCATATTTCAATTTTGTGGATGCTGAATTTGAGTCCATTTTTTAGTTTTTCTTAGCCTGCTATGAAGCATTCAGGTGCATTTGAATTTTTGCTACATCTTACTTTGTGGATCATTTTGATGTGATTTCCCTTTACATACAAGAATAAATCATTTTAAAAGGAGTGGTGAGTGACAAGAAACATTTACCTTGTTTTACGTATTTTATAATTTTTTTTACAAAAATTTCCACTTAATATGCTTAGCTTGTTCTACGAGGAGCCCATTTTCCATCACTTAAGCTATAATTGCATTTCATCAAGCCCAGAAATTTCTCGCTAAGCAAGAGAGGGTTTTCATTTTTAAGTGGCTCTATTTGGACGCAGTGGAGTCTTGGCCTAGGAATCAAAAGTTTTTTTTTGTTTTTGTTTTTGTTTTTTTTTGGTATCTATGTAAACCTGCTGCCTCATTAAAAATAAACCAGGTTCTGTACTGAGAAGAAACTGTGGATTTCATATTAAATGACTTGGCTTTTTCTCTTTGTAATATCTTCTTCTAGTCTTTGGGCTGAGAAATGCTTTTCTTATACAACACGAAAACGGATATCGACAATGTATAGCAGCATTCTTATTACAAGCCCAAACGGAAAACATCAAGGTATGTATTTTAACTTTGGAGGTCTTTGATTCTTCAGAGTGTATGCAAGAAAAAATCTTACCTGAAACCTCTTAAGGAACAGTGAATGGAAAGTTTTGTGTATTCTCCTACCCCCTTTGCAAAGGGCAGATGTTGGGAGGAGGGGAGGGGGACATCCAGTCCACTTTGTGCTCAGAAACCTCAGAGCTGACAATTTCCTCACTTGCAGCCGCCTCATTTTCTCCTGCTTCAGAAGCCCAAGCTGCCTCTGAGCTAAGCAGTTTCTATTGGGGGGGGGGGGGGAGATGCTTTGGATTGCATGATTAACTTTTAAGATGCTCCAATCAAATTCCCAAGTCCCAGTATGCAAATAATCTAATATAAAATGAGGGGTGGGCTGTAATAATGATCATGTCTTTTGCCTTTGAAAATATACCACTGCTTTTATAGCTATAGAGTTGAAAGAGCAGATGCCCTTCTGACTCTGGTTTCTCTATCTTAGAAGTTTCCATTTTTGTCTTTCCCTTGTTTGGCTTTCATCAAAGCAACAATGTGGTCACACCACAGACACACTCTTATTCTTAAGGACTCAGTTCCCTGGGTCACCTTCATCAAAGTCTGCTTTTCAAATTATGCCACTGATTAAGAACTATTTCCACATGAAATGGAAATTCAAGGAATTCTATTTTATATTCTCAGTACTTATTTTTCTAATTAGTCATCATTGACTATTATGGTTCCTTGATTACTCATGACTGTTTATCCAACTCACATACCATAATCATTTAATCCATTGCGTTTTCATGTGATAAATTTATGCTGTGTTTGATGGAAGAAAGGAAATGGGAAATGTGTGCAAATATTTCATTAGCCTTCAGTTTTAAAGAACAAACCAGTAAATGGAAAATGTTAATCCAAATATGTGAGAAATTGTCAGCTTACTCTAATCAGTCTCTCTCTCTCTCTCTCTCTCTCTATATATATATATATATTCTTTTTTTCCAGAAAACATGGATGGCACAAATAACTGCAGCAATCTCTTGCTTTATGAAGAGTCAGGAAACCAAGAAAATCTCTCTTTTCACACTGCCTGCAGAATCCTCTGAAATTTAAGGATCTAAAACACATTTGAGGACTTAAAATAAGCTATCACATACCTTTTTAGATATTAGAGCTTTAAGTATTCTCTCATCCAAGCTTTTGCAACACTTACCTAGTGATGATCTAGAAGGAAATGGGCATCAGAAAGGAGTTCCAGAATTTGAGAATTTGAGTTAAGAAAATCCTCAGTATAGAGGATTAATGACCACAACAGATTTGAGCTCTGGGGAATTTCTTGGCAAGTATATACTGATATCCAGACTAGCTTATAATGTGTTAGTCAGGCTTGTAAGAGGTGCAAGTGAAGTATGGTGATACCGTAATTTGTAAAAGGGTGAATAATCAGATAAATGGGGTGTCAGGAGGAAGACAATGTTCACTGCTTGCCTCCAATATGAATTCTAGCATTTTTCCTTGTGTGTATCTGTAAAATAATGAAATCAATTTTCCTATATGGTTTGTAAGTCAGTCTTACTGCTTTACAGTCCTACCTCAAACACAATAACTCCTTCGATACAAAGTCTGATCGCTCTTTTAATATTATTATTGTTGTTAGCTGTCAGAGATTGGACTGCTGTGATCCATGGAGTTTAACTGACTGATTTTTCAGAAGTAGATCAACAGGCCTTTCTTCCTAGTCCATCTTAGTCTGGAAGCTCTGCTGAAACCTGTTCAGAAACATAGCTACACCTAAACTTCCAGTGACAGATGGTGGCTGCCCATAAGGTGCGTTGGCCAGGAATCAAACCCGAGTCTCTCGCGTGTAAGGCGAGAATTCTACCACTGAACCACCAATGCCCTCCCCTCCCCTTTAATATAGTAAGCAATAAGTAAGGCCTAGACTTTAAAAGCAGCTTTTTTTTTTTTTAATTCCCGTTATCCAAGAGTTTATTTATCTCAGGTATACTTTATAGTACTCTAACTTGGAAGTAGAAAAGCCCAAAAACGAAATTCCACTATTTTATTTAAGGAAAAAAACAATAAATATCTGTTCCAGTTTCACCAGCTAGCACTTTTTATATAGGAGATTTTCAAATAAGGTATCTTCCTCTTAACCTCATTTTTAGATGAATGATGGTGTTTGCTATAAAAATACTTCCTGATTTTAACTGTGTTTTTGTGCATGTGTCTGTGTATTTTAGCACAGTGTAGTTGCTTTTAGTTTTACCTGGAAGGATTTGAAAAGTCATTAACATTTTTACGAAGGCAGCTTGAATAATAATATTATCAGGGAGTGACATATACTATTAACTGCATTTAAGCAAACAGCTATTAGGGTCAGATCATATAAAATGGAAGTTCACAACCTTCAATTCCAGGCAGGATAGGTACCTTTTGCAAGTTCCAAAATGGAAGTAGCACATTTATCAGATTTGGCTGCAAGACAAAAGACACCTTAACCGATCTCTTTAAGTTGGAGAATGGGATAGAGAGGATGAAGTTTGGGGGAGTCATATGCACAGTAATTACTTGAGGAAAATGCAAATTTCACCAAGCAAACAAGGCTGTACTGACAAGTGCAACAGAAAGGCTCTTGTACAAGGGGCAACAAGCACTATTAGAATGGAGGGTCACAGCCATAGTCTCTTTGTAACAATGGCAGACACTTATTAGGAGTAAGTAAAATTGAAAGGAAAATTTGGAAAGCATGAGGGGAAAAAAAGGTAAAGAAGTAGAACAGATTTCAAGTGTGAACCTAGAGATAGGATCTGAATGAGACTGAATTGAAAGCAATTATATCCAGGGCCAGACAATACAGATTTATGCAAGAGAGAATTTAAGAAAAAAATGTCTGGCTACAAAGAATGGACATTTTTAGAAAGATATTAACAATCATCTGTCAGAGATTTTTAGGTATACTGACCTCAAAGGAGGAGAATGGACTAGGCTTAGGTGATTGTTCAAGATACCTTTAGTCCCCTGAGTCCAAAAACCATATATTTATCTGTATAAAAGACTAGTTTCCCCCTTAAGCCCCCTAAAAAGGAAAGACTAACTAAACCAAGTATGTAAAACAGCTTATGAGTATTATATAAACTGAAATTATATAAAGCTCACAGAATAGCATATCTAATAAATTATATATTACGTGTTTGAGGATCTACACATTATACTCTTCGGAGGGAAGCACGTGAAAGTGAAATGGAAAAAAAAACCCCTATAACCTAGTTCCCAGTTTGAAAACAAAGAAAGCAGAAAACAATGGTACACTGAGCCCTTAGAAACTTATCTTTAAATGGGCATCTGAGTATTAAACTTAGATACACAATGAAAAAAGGGATTAATTTAATATTTTTAAAATACTTCAGTTTTGTTACACAATAATGAATGAAAAGAGAATGTCTTAAGCAAAATGGCATTCATAATTTCCTTTGAAATCATGAACTTAAAATGATTACTATTCTAAGCTGCACAGCATGATGAACTTCGCCACTGCCTATATCCAAGTGCAAAGTTCTAATATTTTGTAAATAAATTAATGCAAAACGGCTAATATCTTGTTCTCTCTTTTTTTAAATAGACAAAGTAATTTATAATCACAGAATACATCTACTAGAAAGAAATGCTTTTTAATATCATCTTTAACATATTTTAAAAAAAGCAACAATTCAATAAGGATCCCTCCATTGTTCTTTGTACAGATTTAAATGCTGAGCCATGTAATTTATCAGTATATTTACAATCAATAACCTTTCCAATCACTGAGTTTAGAAATTACAATATTGACTGAGCTAAACTCTCTCACAAAATAAGGCACAACTACATGATCACAACTAATAAACACAAAACAAATAATGAAACCAAAAACTAAATGAGAAAATATTCATGCAAAAGTATCTACAGAAATTATGAATATATGATCCAGTTCAAGTACAGTATTTCATATACATAACTGCATCATGTTACAATAAATTCATTACTTCTACAGAGAAAGAACTTAGCTATTTCCAATTCTATTTTATACAATTATACACAAATTTAGCAAGTTTATGCACAATATTCACATCTGCAACAATAACAAATTGATCATTAAAATTCAGGCAAAGGGCAATTAAGACATAATAATGTGTTGCACATTATAATTACAGAATACCATTCATCAAGCTCATGTCTTGGAATACTAAATTGATGGCACATTTAAATCTTATGGATCAAATCATCCACGGTTTTACAGCCAAAGTGCATTTAAAAAAAACTGCTGCAGTCAAATAGGTCATGAATACCAAAATACATGATCATAATTTGCTTTCCACTTAAAAGCTAACCGTTTTTATGCAAATGCAAGATTAAAAAAAAAGTAACTTTAAAATTCTAGAAATTATATAAAATAATCATAAAGACTTTTTAAGAGAGATGGGAAACTAACAAATTTGGCAGTTACTATTTAACATTACTGTGAGGAAAATATTAAACTAGCTAATTCCACATTAAGAGGTAGTTGAACAAAATTTTATTTGTATACAACATTGAGGTTTTGTGTTTCTTTCCCTTTTTTCTTACAAAATGAACAAACTCTATACCAGCGTCTTTGCCATCTTTCTATTTAAAAAATTCTGTAGGTATAGTTTATTGTACACTAACCCAGCAAGACTCGATTTTAACTTACTTTTCGATGCTGGGGTTTGGAATTTACTAACACATAATGCCAATAAGCTTTGCATTAGAGCCAAGAGCTGGGGCTCTGTGTGTGCCAGCTCTATCTCACTGACAAAATTGTACCAACACACACCTAAAGGGTACAGCCAATAAAGACTCAGAGAAGATGACTTTTTAATTTAAAAGAACTAAAAACAAAACCCTTTAATTTTTGTTTCCAGAACATCTTAAGTGTATGAGAGTTAATCACAAAAATGTTAGATTCCACTTACAAAAGTATCAATATAGCAGCCCATGGTAAATTATTCAGGATCTATGAAAAGAGATTAGTTAGATGAAAACTAGTAAATCACTCAAATGCATATAGCTTCCTTTGTTGTCCTCCATAATTTTTTTTCTGAATATGTGGATGGGGAAAGGAGGTGGTGGTAGGCAGGGAGAAGGCCATCAGTGCATTTAATTACAGGAGATGAAGCTAACAAATGTTCTGAAGAATTCTTAAGAATTTTACTAATTTTAAAAAAAGCAAAACTAACAGTGGAACTGTGAATGTCTGTGTTTATTAAGTTACTTCTATGTTAAAGTGGAGAATTAAGACTATTTGACAGGGTTTGGAAGTATATGAAAATTCATAAATAATTTTAGCTCAGTTTATATTATCCAACTATTATTTTAATAAAGAATCACTGGGGATGGGAGCAGTGGGGGGAAATACTAAATAGGCAATAGATAAGTGGTATCTTGGGTGAAGGGTGAGACAGTACACAATACAGGGTAAACCAGCACAACTTATACAAGGAAAGGTCATGGAAGCTCCACAGACACATCCAAACTCCCTGAGGGGACTGAATTGCTGGGTGGAGGGCTGTGGGGACCATGGTCTCAGGGAACATCTAGCTCAATTGGTGTAACACAGTTTATAAAGACAATGTTCTACATTCTACCTTGGTGAGTAGCATCTGGGGTCTTAAAAGCCTGTGAGCAGCCATCTAAGGTACTCCACTGGTCTCACCCCTTCAGGAGCAAGGGAGAATGAAGAGAACAGGATACAAGGAAAAGATTAGTCCGAAGGACTAATGGACCACAGCTACCAAGGCCTCCACCAGACTGAGTCCAGTACAGCTAGATGGTGCCTGGCTACCACCACTGACTGCTCTGACTGGGATCACAACAGAGGGTTCTGGACAGAGCTGGAGAAGGATGTAGAACAAAATTCTAACTTACAAAAAAAGACCAGATATACTGGCCTAAAGGAGACTGGAGAAACCCCGAGAGTATGGCCTCCAGACACCCTTATACCTCAGTGGTGAAGTCATTTACGAGGTTCACTGTTCAGCCAGGGAGTGGACAGCCCCATAAAACCAAATAGGACTAATGAGGCACAGCAGTCCAGGCACAAGGGCCAGAAGGCAGAAGGGGGCAGGAAAGCTGGTGATAGAGAACCCAAGGTTGAGTAAGGATAGTGTTGATATGTTGTGAAGTTAACCATTGTCACAGGGCAGCATGTACCAACTGTTAAATGAGAAACTATTTTTGTTCTGTAAGCCTTAATCTAAAGTGAGAATAGCAGCACAACTGGGAGAGCGTAGTCGATGTCACTGAACTGTGCATGTAGAAATTTTTGAAATGGTGTATCTTTGGATATGTACATTTTCATGAAAAAACAAAAGGTCAAGAAGAGAGAGGGTTGACATGTTGTGGGGTTGTTAACCAATGTCATAAAACAATATGTGTACTACTGTTTCATGAGAAACTATTTGTTCTGTAAGCCTTCACCTGAAGTACAATTAAAAAAAATTGAAAAATAAAGAATCATTGTATTTCTTCATTATTTATGCTTAAGGATATACATTTTTCTAAGCCCAGGGACTCAATCAGTGTCTTTAATGACAACAAGGTTTATTTAAGTGTTTTTGTTTTTTTTATAATTAAATGAATACATGGCAATCTCTTTTAGTTTATGTATGTCACAGGCATAGTATAAACATGATCATTTTAATTCAGCATGGCATTTGAAAGCAAGTGCATATTACAAACTATTTATTGTAAATGAAATACTAACTTCAGTCCTTCCGTTATTGTTAGCAAATGACTGCACTGAACAAATGTGTGACATTGTATTTCTTCTCTAAAGAAAGTAATAAACCAGTATTAATGCTGACTCTGTCCCATTTTCCAAATTACTGAGACTGTAATAAATTAAAGTTCAATGCCATTATTCCACATACAAATAGGCTAATCGTTCATTATCCTAATGGTGTTTAGGCTGTTTCAGTTTTCATAATTAACTTTGGGATTCCTGAATACATTTATTTTTGGTGATACTTTCTTGTCCAGCTGTTACTTCAAGGTAATTGCTCAGCATTATTTTTGCAAAGTAAAAAGATTCCCAGTTGATATGAAGCCCCAAATTCTGAATCAATTTAAGTCAGTTTTACAACTTTGAAAAATTCTTCCCTAACAGATAAGAAATATAAAGTAGAATATTTAATGTCTCATTATTTTTTTAAATTTTGTTTTTACAGATAAGGCTGTAGCAATATCAATTACTAGAAGATGCAGATTTATAAAACAATTACAGTGAAGCTGAGCTATGCTTGGGAAGGTTAAACCAAATTAAGAAAAAAATAGATCCCTTAAGAAAAAAAGCAAACCCAGATTTCTGAAGATGCTGGAGAGACCAAATGAAGTTACAATATGAAGGCTAATCTCAGAAGACTTCCCACTTACAAGAAACAAAGAAGGGACCATTATACAGTGTCTATTATTCATCCTCCAATTGGGGATGAAGGTGGGAAGCTTTTTAGGGTTCGTAATAGAGTATGAAGGGGTTTAAAAGTGAGATAGAAAAAGACAAAAAGAAAAATTAACTCTAATCTTTAAAATACAACCCCAGGATAACCAAAAAGTAAGTAAATTGATTTTATAGAGGTTTTCATAAAATTCCTCCAAGAGAATTTTATCTGTACTGTTAAAACAAAGGCCATGTTTGAATTCATGGTTAATACATATTTTAAAATAAACTGTATTTAGAATACTCAAGTAGTAAACTTATAACATAACAGTGCAATTGATCTATGGGCCTATACATAAGAAAAAAAAGTTTGTTAGAAAGTTTTACAGTTATGTGTATGACTTCACAAAGAATATTTTATATAATAATGCATTATTGTGCAACAAAAAGACAAGTGACAACATCCTTTAAGTACATTTTTGTACCTTAAATTTGGGAGAAAGAAGTAAGCTATGGAATCATAGTCATGTTATTTGTGAACAATTAAATTATATTTAAAAAAATACATTGCTATTTTCTGTCCAAAGTTTATTTACATTTCATTGGCTAATTCTAAACTTGGCATAAAACCCCGGGGGTTAAATGGAAAAAAATAATGAAAGATGAACCCAAGTTTCACAAAAATAGAAGAGTTTTACTTGATATTGATAACCTTTCAAAATATACGAATTCTAATTTGGTCTAGCATTGCAACCACTGTCCAAATCAAATAGTAGTCCAAGTACTCTATTAAGTGCATTTATTAAAAATCTAATGTTAGTGTAATATTACTCTGATGTTGTAATAATCCATTATCCTTGCAAGTCATTGAAACATGCATCACAGACACGGACAGGCTTCTTGGAAGAAGGAGTTAAGGCATTTTTGGCTGAACACTCAGCACAGAAGATATTTCCACACTGTCTGCAGTGATGCTGTAAATGACAACAATTAAAGAATTTCAAGCATAAAAACTACAGAGAAAACATTATGAGACTACATGAATCTTCCAAACTACACTGTAAAGATATATTAACTTTCAAGTAATTGGTGTATTATTTAATAATATACTATTTCAATATGTTAATTTAATCCCTGAGTGATATTAAAATAAAAATAGCTAAAATTTATTGAATGCTTTCTGTTTATCAGACACTATGCTAAATACTTTATACGGATTATATCACGGAATTCTCAAAAGAACCCTAGGAGGCAATTCTTAAAGTGTTGTTAATAAAGCACCCCCAGCAGATAAAAAATGCTATTCCTATCCACCAAATGTTCTAGCCAAAATGGCTTCAGTAGGATGTAAACTTGACTCATCACAAGATGGTATTATTTAGAATACATTTTCTTTTTCTTTTTTTAAATCTCTGCTTTTTCTCCCTTTCAAAGAACCCAATTATTGCTGAAACATGGTAAGTTTCATACTGGAGAACTGGTTCAGAAAATGATTGCTCCATAGGGTGATTCAGTAGTTAGGCAATGCTTGAATTTAAGACTATAAAATTCAAACACAGAAACTAGACTGCATTAAGTTTAATTAATAAATATAGTTGTAAATTAAAGTCTACTAATAAATGGAAAGTTTTTAAAATCTGTGATATGCAGGACTATTTTGATGGTTAAAACATTAATTGTCACTGAGGAATAAAATGCATAAACATAGCTAGAGGAACAAAATCATTTACCCGTCTCACAGTTACTGAAAAGCCTTTTCCGCAAGCCATACAGTTTTGTACTTCATTGTCTTCAGCCCACTTTCTATTCAATGCTTGTGTATGTTTGATCTATTTAAAAAACAAAACAAAAAGATGTTTCAATACATCATAATATTCAATGTTTTAAAGAATGACAGCACATTTCTAATTTGATTCCAGAGTTTTATAAAAAAATTTTTATTATATGCAACATGGGATAAAATTTTAAAAATCAGAAATTCCGCTACCAAAAGTAGCTACATTCCTAAGTCCAAATGACAAGATAAAAGTAAAAATAAGCCAAATTTTATTCCTCAAAGGCACTGGTGACGTCTAACCATCGGTGATTTTCCACCCACCCTCAGGACACTGAGCAAATATTCTGACCATTTCTTTAACACAAACTGACTCATCTATTCTTTAGTAGTCTGAAATTTTGTAAATTTTGTCTAGTACTGATAATTCATGAATGACATGCTCTCTAAATAATGCCTGGGGTCTCTCAGACAAGTCCTTTTTCTTTTATATTTAATTACTCATAACATCTACAATACTGACAGTAGCTATTCAAAAGGATTTATTAATTATATGAGATTAAAAAAAAAAAAAAAAAGACTGAAAATACGCTTTCTACTAAGAGGTAAATTTAAACTAAGAAACTGTCTCACATCACCCAGTGACTTACCTGAAGGGATTGATTTTCTCTGCCCAGCTCCTGCACTGCTGCAGTTGTATTATCCAGCTTTCTTTGCAATTCTACTACTTTGGTTTGAAGCTTTTCTATTTCACCTTCGCCTTTAAGACATCTGGAATAGATTGGAAAGAGATAATTAATTTTTTTTAAATCATCAAAAACTCATTTAGACTATAAATGATGGACTACTTTAGTAACTTTAAATACAATACAGTAATTTAAAACTACCTGATTGTCTTAAGGACTAGATTTTAAATGGCAACTTAAATACACTGCAGGAGCTATGTACTTTTCTCAAGATTCTTCTATTTTAAAACTTTGAAGAAAAAAGTGGACTAGGACAATCTTTTTTGTCACTTACAATGGAAATAAATTAATTTTACTAGACATCAATCACCTTTCTAGCAGTGCTCTCCTTTCATCTTGATTATTCTGCACCGTTGCTTCTAATACTGCAATTTCACCCCGTAGGTCATCTGTTTGCTTCTCAAGTTCACTAACTCTCCATTGACTAGACTGCCACTCCTTCTTTACAGTGCCTAAATTTTCATTTAATGCAGTAATCTGCATGGTAAGTTTCGCTTCATTTTCTTCATGCTTCTTGATTCCTACTTCTTTTTCTTTTATTTCAGAATGCTGAGAAAAGAAAAAATGGGCAAAAAACTTACAAAAGTAGTGTAAAATACATTTAAGTTATTTATTGAATTTAAAATATTGGCAACATAAATAACATTACTTCAGGAAAAGAGGCACAAAAACATATTTCATTATACACTAATAAAACCGATTCCGCATCTGTGTAATCTGAGCTGGCTCAGAGACCATAATGCTGAAATGATGGTTAGCAAGCCTCTTAAAATGTCAAGCTAAAGTGAAGCAATTTGAGATTTCTTTTTCCACCCGAGCAGGGGAAGACACACATGGTTAGGAATAGCAAGGTGCCCTGGAGACAAAGCTGGCATTTCCTTGTATCTCCCAACTCCACATGCACACTTTTCTCTCTATCAATCTGCCAAAAAATTATATAAACCCTTCAAATCACGGTTTGACTTGAAACTAACTCTTCACCTAAACCATTCAGAGGTCAAGTTATCTGAGGATATTTGGATGTAATTCAACAGAGGAAAGCCAGATGCTTCCCATTTGGCATGCACAACTTAAGGAAGGAAAGGCAGACTTTGGTCATCATAATTCCAAACTGATGTTTCCGTTCCCCTTTTTTCAATGCACACTTTGACCAAACAAATGAGTTTCACATGATTAGCATTCATGTCATTTACTTCAATCAATATAGTTGTGGGTTTTTTGTTTTTTGTTTTTTGTTTTTTTTTTTTTGGTTTTTTTGTTTGTTTTGGGTTTTGACACTAAAAAAAAAATTTTTTTTTTGAGTTATGTTTTACTCTGATTTTCACTCACATAAACTAAAATCTGATTAGAGTAAAATATTTCCAATCACATGTCAGCTATTTAAACAAATTAGATCTGCTTTCTTAATCAAAATCTAAAATGCTAGGTGAGCATTTCAATCATAACTTTTAAGTGGAAAAATCCCCTTTCGCTGGATTGACTCAGAGGTCTATCATAAGGTGAATATGCCATCATTACCCACTAACCAATTTAGCTTCCTTCTCAGTGAATTCTTTTTTCAGCTCATCTTCTTCCTTTTTCGCCTGCTCTTTCAGGACTCGCTGGTTTTTCTTCTCCTGTTCAAGAGTAGTCTTCAGGGAGTCTACTTTTCCCTGAAGCTCTAATTTCTGCTGAATCAAAAGTTGTTTGGCATCCTTGAGACTTGTTACCTCCTGTTAAAAAAGGCCAAAAATAAATTATCCTTAATATTAAATAATTCAAAATGTAGCTGAAATTTATGTGATTTATCACAACAGTAGATATAATATGAATTTCAGTCACTTCTCTTGTAAGATTCTTAACGTTTGGTATTTCAAACAGTTGGTTAAAAAGATGTAAGATTATTCCCTTCCTGCTCAACAATCATTTAAATTCAGGTGATAGCTGGCATGCTTAAGCTTTAATTAAATTATGTGAACAAACTCTATCCCCTATTTTCCCTTCCTTCACTTAGCATGCAATTATTGGTCACCATTCAGGCATTACACACTGTGCTTGGGTCTGGGGATATAACAAAGATGAATTATATACATTCCCTGCTTCAAGGAAGTCACATTATGGAGGAACAGAATGACAAAGAGATAACTATAAAGCAAAATGGTAAGTCTACTGATACATACACAGGATATTATTATGAGAGTTCTCAGGAGAGAATTTAACCTTTCACTAAGAAAATGAGTAATATTTTGCAAAGCAAATGGTAAACAATTAGTTTTCAACTGGCACCTTACCTATGCTTATGACAGGTAAAATGTTCAAAGCAAGAGATTGTTAAAGGATTTTAAGAAGAAAAATAATTGAAAAAACAGAATCCTTTACAATCTTATTTCTAAACTCTTACATATTTTGACGTTTGCTATCTACAAGCAAAATTTTCTAAATCAATATTTCTCTTGATTATCATCTCAACAAAATCTAAATTCTTAGGGTTACTTTGATTTATTCAGTAATCTGAAAACAAAAGTGATATAGTTTCAATATGTATAGATACAACACAAGAGCACTCTGGTAAGAATATCTGTCAAAAAACAGTAAAACAATTGTGCCTGGTATATAGTATATTCTCTCTCTCTCTCTCTCTCTATATATATATATATATATATTTTTTTTTTTTTTTTACTTAATACAATAAGAGGAAGAACAAATATCTTAACATACCTTTATGCTTTCTTGCTTGTGAGACTTAAGTTCTTCGCTCAGCTTAGCAATGTCTTTTTCTTGTCTACACTTAATTTCCTCTATCTCT
This sequence comes from Dugong dugon, assembly GCA_030035585.1. Taxonomy (NCBI): domain Eukaryota; kingdom Metazoa; phylum Chordata; class Mammalia; order Sirenia; family Dugongidae; genus Dugong; species Dugong dugon. The sequence continues at coordinate 54,563,742 of CM057465.1, forward strand.
ACCAATTTAGATTTTTCATTTACCAGTTCTTTTTCTATCAGTGACTGTAGAAAAATGATTAAAAGTAATTTAAAAGCAAATACTTAACTAAAAATTAATGCAATAAAAACATTTATGACCCTGACTCTGCCCCTTTTCACCTAAGTTAACTTGGGCAAATTACCCTCTCTTGCCCCTGTTTCATTATTTGTACAATGTCAACAATAATAAGTTTATTATGCAGATTAAACAGTTACAGTTAATACTGTAAAACTGAATACTGCCCATCCAGAGTAAGTATGCTATAAAAGTTAGCCATAACCACCACTGTTATTCCTATTAGTATTATTATCAACATTATCCTTACATCAGACACCTAGTTAGAGTATTATGTATTATCTCATTTCTTATCAACTTTTATTCCCATTTTATAGGCAAAGGAACAAAGGTTTAGAGAATCGAAATAATCTAAGTAGAGGTTGAGCCAAAACTAAAACAAGGTCTGTCTGATCTAAAGTCCTTTCAATTAAACTCCTGTAAATTATGTTGTTGTCGTTAGGTGCCGTTCAGTAGTTGGTTGACTCACAGCGACCCCGTGTACAACAAAACGAAACACTGCCCAGTCCTGCGCCACCCTCACAATCATTGTTATGCTTGAGCCCACTGTTGTAGCCACTGTGTAAATCCATTTAATTGAGGGTCTTCCTCTTTTCCACTGACCCTCTACTTTACCAAACATGATGTCATTCTCCAGGGATTGGTCCCTCCTGATAACATGACAGACGTCTATGTGAGACATAGTCTCACCATCCTTGCTTCTAAGGCGCATTCTGGCTGTACCTCTTCCAAGACAGGTTTGTTCATTCCTTTGGCAGTCCGTGGTATATTCAATATTCTCCGCCAACACCATATTTCAAAGGCATGAGATCTTCTTCGGTCTTCCTTATTCATTGTCCAGCTTTTGCAAGCATATGAGGCAAATGAAAACATAATGGCTTGGGTCAGGCAAACCTTAGTCTTCAAGGTGACATTTTTGCTTTTTAACACTTTCATGAGGTCTTTTGCAGCAGATTTGCCCAGTGTGATGCACCTTTTGATTTCCTGACTGCTGCTTTCATGGGTGTTGAGTGTAGATCCAAGTAAAATGAAATCCTTGACAACTTCAGTCTTTTCTCCATTTACCATGATGTTGCTTATTGCTCCAGTTGTGAGGATTTTTGTTTTCTTTATGTTGAGGTGTAATCCATACTGAAGGCTATGGTCTCCCATCTTCATCCCTAAGTGCTTCAAGTCCTCTTCACTTTCAGCAAGCAAAGTTGTGTCATCTGCATAACGCAGGTTGTTAATGAGTCTTCCTTCAATCCTTATGCCCTGTTCTTCTTCATACAGTCCAGCTTCTTGTATTATTCGCTCAGCACATAGACTGAATAGGTATGGTGAAAGGATACAACCCTGACGCACACCATTCCTGACTTTAAACCACAAAGTATCCCCTTGTTCTGTTCAAACCACTGCTTGTTGATCTTTGTACAGGTTCCTCATGAGCACAATGAAGTGTTCTGGAATTCCTATTCTTCGCAATGTTATCCATGATTTGTTAAACATCCTTCTAGTATTCTCTGCTTTTGGCCAGGATCCATCTGACATCAGCAATGGCATCCCTCATTCCACGTCCTCTTCTGAATCTGGCTTGAATTTCTGGCAGTTCCCTGTCAAGGTACTGCTGCAGCTGCTTTTGAATGATCTTCAGCAAAATTTTACTTGCATGTGATACTAATGATGTCATTCGATAATCTCCACATTTGGTTGGATCACCTTTCTTTGGAATAGCCATAAATATGGATCTCCTCCAGTCAGTTGGCCAGGTAGCTAGTTGTCTTTCAAATTTCTTGGCATAGACGAGTAAGCACTTCCATCCAGCGCCGCATCTGTTTGCTGAAACATCTCAATTGGTATTCCACCAATGCCTTTAGTACAGCTTGGATCTCTTCCTTCAGTATCATTGGTTCTTGATCATATGCTATCCTCTTGAAATGGCTGAATGTTGACGAATTCTTTTTGGTATAGTGACTCCGGGTATTCCTTCCACCTGTTTTTAATGCTTCCTGTGTGTTTCATATTTTCTCCATAGAATCCTTCAATACTGCAACTCAAGGCTTGAATTTTTTTCTTCAGTTTTCAGTTTGAGAAATGAGAAATGTCGAATGTGTTTTTTCCTTTTGGTTTTCTAACTCCAGGTCTTTGCATATGTCATTATAATACTTAACTTTGTCTTCTTGAGCCCACCTTTGAAATCTTGTTCAGCCTTTTTACTTCATCACTTCTTTCATTTGCTTTAGCTAGTCGACATTCAACAGCAAGTTTCAGAGTCTCTTCTGACATCCATTTTGGTCTTTTCTTTCTTTCTCGACTTTTTAATGAACTCTTCGTTTTCTTCAAGTATGACGTCCTTGATATCATTCCACAACTCGTCTGGTCTTCGGTCATTAGTGTTCAATGCATCAAATCTATTCTTTAGAAGGTCTCTAAATTCAGGTGGGATATGCGCAAGGTCATACTTTGGCTCTTGTGGACTTGTTCTAATTTTCTTCAGCTTCATCTTGAACTTGCATATGAGCAACTGACGTTCTGTTCTACAGTCAGCCCCTGGCCTTGTTCTGACCTATGGTATGGAGCTTTTCCATCATCTCTTTCCACAGATGCAGTTGATTTGATTCCTGTGTATTCCATCTAGCAAGGTCCATGTGTATAGTGACCATTTATGTAGTTGAAAAAAGGTATTTGCAATGAAGAAGTCATTGGTCTTGCAAAATTCTAACGTGATCTCTGGCATCATTTCTATCACCAAGGCCATTATTTCCAACTACCGATACTTCTTTGTTTCCAACTTTCACATTCCAATCACCAGCAATTATCAGTACATACTGACTGCATGCTCAATCAATTTCAGACTGCAGAAGTTAGTAAAAATCTTCAATGTTTTCATCTTTGGCCTTAGTAGTTGGTGCATAAATTTGAATAAGAGTCATATTAACTGGCATTCCTTGTAGGTGTATGGATATTATCCTATCACTGACAGAGCTGTACTTCAGGACAGATCTTGGAATGTTCTTTTTGACGATGAATGCAACACCATTCCTCTTCAAGTTGTCATTCCCAGCACAGATGACTATATGATTGTCTAATTCAAAATGGCCAGTACTAGTCCATTTCAGCCCACTAATGCCTAGGATATTGATGTCTATGCATTCCATTTCATTTTTGACAAATTCCAATTTTCCCAGATTCATACTTCATACATTCCACGTTCTGATAATTAATGAATGTTTGCAGTTGTTTCTTCTCATCTTGAATCATGCTCCATCAGCAAATTAAAGTCCCGAAAGCTTGACTCCATCCATGTCATTAAGGTCGACTCTACTTTGAAGATAGCCCTGGTGGTGTAGTGGTTAAGAGCTTGGCTGCTAACCAAAAGGTTGGCAGTTCAAATCCACCAGCCACTCCTTGGAAACCCTATGCGGCAGTTCTACTCTATCCTACAGGGTCGCTATGAGTGGGAACTGACTCGATGGCACCTAATAACAACTACTTTGAGGAGGCAGCTCTTCCCCAGTCTTTTGAGTGCCTTCCAACCTGAGAGGCGCATCTTCCAGCACTGTATCAGACAATGTTCCACTGCTATTCATAAGGTTTTCACTGGATAATTCTTTTCAAAAGTAGACCGCCAGGCCCTTCTTCCTAGTCTGTCTTAGTCTGGAAGCTCAGCCAAAACCTGTCCGCCATGGGTGACCCTGCTGGTATTTGAATACCAGTGGCATAGCTGCCAGCATCACCGTAACACACAAGTTCCCACAGTACGACAAACTGACAGATGAGTACAGGCTATAAATTATAGCTCTGTCAACATTTTCTAAACTTCAGGCATGAATCTTGAATTTCACTCCAGTTTCACCATCTCTACCTCCACAAAAACATCCCAAATGTTTTCTTAATAAAAGAATTTCAGGAACTGCATAATTCAGAATTCACCAAGAACTACAGGAATTGTACACTTGAGAATAATAGGCCTGGTGGCACAGTGGTTAAGAGTATGGCTGCTAACCAAAAGGTCAGCGGTTCAAAGCCACTAGCTGCTCCAAAGGAGAAAGATGTGGCAGTCTGCTTCCATAAAGATTACAGCCTTGGAAACCATATAGGGCAGTTCTACTCTGTCCTACAGGGTTGCTATGAGTCAGAATTGACTCAATGGCACACAACAGAAATATATGATTTCAATGATAAAACCAAAGATAAATTGCTTCCTAAAATCTGAATTTCTCTTTCATATAGAATTTAAGTTTTCTTTTTTAATGTACTGGTCATATAAACCAGTGCTTTCAACTTCATAACTCAGCATCTTTTATATAAGCGTGTATTTTTAAACACATCCCTACTCCCCTAAAGAAAAAGCTGGTACCTAATTTTAAGAATTCTTAACAAGTTTAGCAATTATTTCTAGACCTTGTATTATTTTATTCACACATCTAGAGGATGGCATGTTAATTGAGAAATAGCTGAGGGGCTATAATGTCTGTTTCCAAATAACCAAAGGTCTCTGATGGGAAAATACATTTGCTTGTAAAATGAAAAAGGGCAGTAAGGAAAATGGGTTGAAATGACAAAGTGGCTATTAACAAGTACTTCTTAGCATTAAAATTCCAGTTATCAAAAGCATTTTGTCAGAAACTAGAGGCCATTTGAAACAGCTGTTGAAAATAAAGGTGATATCTGTACTGAGAAAGGGTATGCTGTCTACAACCACTGTACTCTTTAAGATTCTAGACTTAAGTCAGAAAAATAAAATACCTTTTCTTTTTGAATATCTTGTAGTGCTTTACACTGCTCCTTCAATTGTTGTTCCTTCTTAGCTGAATCCTGCTCCAAAGTAGCCTTGGCAGTCTTCAGTTCTTGAATCAATTTTTTTTGGTTTTCAATTTGACTTCTGTTTGAAATCAACTCTTCCTGTGCTAGAGAAAGCTTCTCTTCTACAAACTTATAAAAACAAGTTCCCCAAATTATAATATGCTATTTTTCAACAAATTTCAACAGAAACATAATAGTTAATATAAGCACTATGGGAAGCACTATACTATAAAAAGATAGCCCTTCAGAAAGATCAAGTAAAAGAGAAAAAAATTCTAGATTATTAATTCTCTTGCATATGGAAAACATTTATAGTATGAAATTCAAATCTCTCAGACTGAAGCAATTGCAAAACCTTGAGAAATCAATCTAAGTATTTACTGAATGTTTATTATTTAATCTTCAGTAATGACTAGGTGATATGAAGGAATATCAAATAAGTTGGGACCATATCAAATACACTTAGAGAACATTAATGATTAGAGAGAAGACAGGGGGAGCCATTAAAGAGAGTCATTTTTTAAAAGTTACATTATGTATACATACATGTCTTACAGGATCTATGATATCCCTTGGCATGCTAAGAGTCTTTAATAAGTAAGATGGGTTTTTTGTCTTGGAAAAAAAATTGTATTTCCTATCTACCAACTTGGGATCACGTAAACTAAAAGAGAAAAGCCAGCTAGACAACTGAGACTCTAATCCTGAGAAGGGCATCTAATCTTTCCATCTATATGGTTGTCAGAAATGACTGACCGTCAGAGTCCATACTTACTGACTGTTCTGAAGCCCAAGTATATTGAGAAGCTGAAGTTGGGTAAACAACAAGCTTTCTGACTATCAGGTTTCATTTTTAGGTAGATATGTAACAAGTGGGTACTGGGAATGGCAGGAACCTTGCCACTCTCAGCTGCTACTGCTACGAATCAGTAGTGAAGGGGAATCAACTCCAAGATGCTCTTCCACCATCTAGAATAAGCTGGTCTTCCTTATTGGAAATACAGATCTTTTGAAGAAGAGACAGAAGATATAATTCAGGAAGGGAGCCCTGCCAGTTAGGTTTGTACATAGTAAGGTAAGTATTCAATTAAAAAGAATGAAAAAAAAAAAAAAACTGAATTAAGACATCATTTAAGGGGCTTCTTAAGATTCCTGAAAGAGAAAGTTTATTCCTTCAAATAACCTAATTAAGAAGTCTTTCTGACATAAATTATATATCAATTCTTATGGCTGCCAGTAGAACACTAAGATACTAAGACTCCCTCCCCCCACGCCCCCAGGAATCACCTAAAGACATCTACTCCTTTATTAATCAGGGAGCTAACCATTAATTGAGTATATTATGGTAGAGCAGGAAGATATAAGACAGTCTTTGACTTAAAGGAGCTTACCAGATAGCTTGATAAACAGAACAAGCGTGTCAAATGGAAGGTTAACAAGGCAGTAGTGTATATGCTATGTGCCAAATACACAGATAAACAGTGAGTCTGAGAGCTCTCTGTGGAATGTGCCTCACAGAAGACTCTATGGTACACATGGGAATTGACTAGGCTTCACCAAGAGTGAGAGTAATTTCACATGAAAAGAATAAAATTTGACAAAGCCTAGTACATACAATCTATAGCAACTGTAATTAGATAACAGAGGTCTTGATAAGATGCTAAAGAAAATACCAAGGTCTGCTAGAGCCTGGAAAGCAACCGTCACCCCTGACCATAAGAATTCAAAATATCCTTGGTTTAAATAACAGCCTATAAAATTTTAAACTCACAAAACCCAGTGGCTAATTCTTTAAAGTCAAACTCAAAATCCTGACTGCTCCATGAAATCTTTTCGGAAGATGCTAAGACATATATATTGCTCTACCTATCTCTGAATATTTATGTGTCACTCAATGGTATACTAACCATGCATTTTAAATGTTCCTTTTATCTTTCTTGTAGCAGACCATGTTATTTTCATCTGCTCAGCATCTCTTCCCTTGGGGAACCCCTCTCCTGTTCTGTGTTTTTTTCTTGGGGGGAGGGGGGAGGTTATCTTTAACCCATCTACTTCAATTGGAATAGATAAGTCCTTGAGAGTGGTTCAGCTACCAACCGTGACTCTGATTATGCCAATCACATTATAGTTCCCCAGCTTAAAAGCATCTCTGCAGAGAGGTGGGGCAAGATGGCACTCTAGGCAGAAGCACCACGCCGTCCCTCCACAGCAAAGATCCGAAAAACTAAGCCTAACAGAGAATCAACAATCCTGAAACTCTAGAACATCAAATGAAGAGATAAAGAACTCAGCCAAACACCAAACGGAGTGAGAATACTGAAAGAGAACCGAGGGCGAGGAGAGACTCATGCAGAGATTCCCTACCAGCTAACGCAGCGCGGATCCACCATCTTGGACTCCTATCAGAGACCAGCAAACGGGAGAACGGGAGAGCAGCCTCATGGAGCGTCCAGTTGGAGACGGGACGACCAGTAAATTGCGGTGTGCGCTTTCCCACCTCCCACCCCTCTCCGCCTCGGCTGGGGATCCCCTGCTTCCCGTGGCCAGGGTCCCTGGGCCGGGGGGCGCCGGTGCTTGGGTTCCGCGCACCCAGGCCGGCGGATCTCTGAGAGCCATTTGTTGGCTGCTGGCATAGCTTTTTCTGCCGCCTCCCCCTCCTTTTGCTCGGGTGCCTGGTTCCGAGCGCCATCTTTGCTCTCTCCTGCAGGGCTGTGGGGCTGCGTTCGGGCGTGTGGCTGCTTCCAGGTCTGGGCTGCCGCGCTGGTGAGATCCCGGGGCCTTTGTTCGTTCGCCCCGCTCCTTCCCGTGGTCACGGTCTCTTGACCCGAGACTGCCGGCTGCTTGGAATCTGTGTGCCTGAGCGGGGGCTCTCTGAGTGCCGTTTGTTGGCTGCTGGTGTGGCTTTTTCTGCTTCTTCTGGTTTCTCGCTTGTCTCTTGCTGCCTCCCCCTCCTTTTGCTCGGGTGCCTGGCTCCGAGCACCATCTTTGCTCTTTCCTGCAGGGCTGTGGGGCTGCGTTCGGGCGTGTGGCTGCTTCCAGGTCTGGGCTGCCGTGCTGGTGAGATCCCGGGGCCTTTGTTCGTTCACCCCACTGCTTCCCGTGGCCACGGTCTCTTAACCTGAGACTGCCGGCTGCTTGGAATCTGCGTGCCTGAGCGGGGGCTCTCTGGATGCCGTTTGTTGGCTGCTGGTGTGGCTTTTACTGCTTCTTCTGGTTTCTCGCTTGCCTCTCGCTGCCTCCCCCTCCTTTTGCTCGGGTGCCTGGCTCCGAGTGCCATCTTTGCTCTTTCCTGCGGGGCTGTGGGGCTGCGTTCGGGTATGTGGCTGCTTCCAGGTCTGGGCTGCCGTGCTGGTGAGATCCCGGGGCCTTTGTTCGTTCGCCCCTCTCCTTCCCGTGGCTGCAGTCTCTTCATCGGGGTCTGCCGGCTGCTTGGATTCTCCGTGCCTGGGCGGGCGGCTCTCTATGTGCCGTTTGTTGGCTGCTGGTGCTGCCTTTTTTTTTTTCTTCTTCTTTTTTTTCCTCCTGCTTCTTTTGGTTTCTCGCTTGCCTCTCGCCGCCTCCCGCTCCTTTCACTCGGGTGCCTGGCTCCTTGCACCCTCTTAGCTCCTTTCTGAGGGTCCCCAGAGTGCAGGCAATTTGTGATATACACTTTCCACTCTCCACCCTTCTTCACTCACACTCAGCCTCCTCTGTTTCCCACGGACACAGTGTCTTGTCCAGAAACACCAGCCCGCACTGGCTGGCTCTCTGAGTGCCATTCATTGACTGCTGGTGTTGCTTTTTTTTTTTTTAATTTTATTTTTTTTCTTTTTTGATTAGTTTTGTTTTGTTTTCCCTCTTGTTTTTCTTCATTGCTTAATTTCTCGTCTCTCTATCTCTTCCTTCTCTTTCTGATCCCTGAATACCAGGCGATGTATGCCTCTGCACCTTCTGGCCAGGCTGTGCTGTGAAACCTGAGAGCGACTCCACCAGACCTCATAGCTGCATCGGTGGGATCCCTGGGAACTTTGCAGTTCTTTAACTTTTCTGATTTTTATTTGTTCATTCTTTCCTTTTCTTTCTCTTCCCCCTTCTGGTTTTCTCCATCCCATAGTCTCTCATCTGTCCATTCCAACGACAAGCTCCCCTAGCATTCTTTTATGTTTGTATGCTTTTCGCTCCTGCTCCTCTCTCCTCTCTCCCATATCCAGCTTAGCTTCACACATAACCATCTCCCCGCTGCATCCTGCCTACCTGCACCGTGCACTTGACATCACACCATCAAGCTCTGCAGGCACGCCCTATTGGAACCTGCCCAGCACTGACTACCGACCGTCCTGGTGGCTGCGGTGAGTGCCACAAACAACCCGTCCCAGTGGGTCCTCTTCAGCTAGATCTGCCCAGCTGTACCACAAGGATGAAACAAAAAAAAAAAACATCTACAGTCAATAAACGAGAGAAATATCTACTGAATGCCCCGAAAACAGCAATATCAAAACATATACAAAAACAAGACAAGATGGCTCCAATAGGCGTCCAAATTAAAACACCAGATAACTCTCCTCTGGAAGAAAATGCACTAGAACTACATGATAGGGAACTCAAATCAGTAATACTCAGAATTTTCCAAGAACTGAGGCAAAAAGCTGACAAACATGAGGAAAAAATAGACAAATTTATGGAAAATACAGACAAAAAATTGGAAGAATTCAGGAAGATGATGCAGGAACAAAATGCCAAAATAAATTCACAACTCAAAATTATACAAAAACAACAATTAGAAATCCAAAAGATAAACAACAAGATTTCAGAAATGGACGGTGTCATAGAAGGGCTGAGAAGTAGATTTGAAACCGTGGAAGACAGGATCAGTGGAACTGAAGACAAACACTTGGATACAACTCTGTTTCAGGAAAACTCAGAAAAAAGAACAAAGAAAAATGAAGAGACCCTGAGAGTTATGTGGGACACAATTAAAAGCAAAAACTTACGAGTGATTGGCATACCAGAACAGGGGGAGAAAACAGAAAACACAGAGAGGATCATTGAGGAACTGCTGACAGAAAACTTTCCCAATATCATGAAAGATGAAAAGATGGCCATCCAAGAAGCTCAACGAACCCCATATAGAAGAGACCCCAAAAGAAAATCACCAAGACATATCATATTCACACTCGCCAAAACTAAAGACAAACAAAGAATCCTGAGAGCAGCTCGTGAAAAACAAGAAGTCACATACAGAGGAGAAACAATAAGACTAAGCTCAGATTATTCGGCAGAAACCATGCAGGCAAGAAGGCAGTGGGATGACATATATAAAATCTTCAAAGAAAAAAATTGTCAGCCAAGAATAATATATCCTGCAAAACTCTCGTTCAAATTGGATGGTGAAATTAGGTCATTTCCAGAGAAACAGAAACTAAGGGAATATGCAAAAGTCAAACCAAACTTACAAGAATTATTAAAGGAATTTCTTCAATCTGAGGACAAACAGCTTCAGCCCTCAGGCAGGACCTAGGACCTAGGATGCAGGTTCATACGAACCAGATACCATTCTAGGAAATGAACTATCGAGGACTATCCAAAAACAAAAGAAATACAACAGGGAATCAGAGCAATCAATCAAAGGCTGACAAGAACATCAAAACAATGAAAAAGGGAACAAACGGCATAGGTATACAACCTTCTAATCGAGAGGAAGGCAAGGCAATACCAAGTAAGGGTAGACGGCTTCAAACTTAGAAAGATAAGGGTAAAATTTATGATAACCACAAAGAAAGTTAACAAACATACTCATAAAAAGAAGAGGAAAAACATAAAGTCTCAGCAAAAACAAAACCTACAAAAACAAAAGAAATGAACACAAAATCCACAAACAAAAGTAACTCAGTACAAGAGAGTAAGAAGAACAAAGAAAACATCAGAACCACAAAAAAAAGCACTACAAAATGACAGCAACAAACCCACATCTATCAATAATTACACTGAATGTAAATGGACTCAATGCACCCATAAAGAGACGGAGAGTGGCAGAATGGATAAGAAAACAGGATCCATCAATATGCTGTCTACAGGAGACACACCTTAGAAACAAAGATGTGAATTTATTAAAAGTCAAAGGTTGGAAAAAAATATATCAAGCTAACAACTACCAAAAAAGGGCAGGAGTGGCAATTCTAATCTCAGTTAAAATAGACTTTAAAACGAAATCTACCATAAAAGACAAAGAAGGACACTGTATAATGATTAATGGGACGATCCATCATGAAGACATAACCATAATAAATATCTATGCACCCAATGACAGGGCTCCAAAATACATTAAAAAAACTCTAACAGCACGGAAAAGAGAAATTGACAGTTCCACAATAATAGTAGGAGACTTCAACACACCACTCTCAGTAAAGGACAGAACAACTAAAAAGAAGCTCAGCAAAGATACAGAAGACCTAAAGGACACAAACAGCCAACTGGACCTCATAGACATATATAGAACAATCCATCCAACCGCTGCAAAGTACACATTCTTTTCCAATGCACATGCAACGTTCTGCAGAATAGACCACATCTTAGGCCACAGAGCAATCCTCAACAAGATCCAAAATGCTGAGATAATTCACATTATCTTCTCTGACCACAATGCCATCAAGGTAGAAATTAACACTAGAAAGAGCAAGGAAAAAAAATCAAACACATGGAAACTGAATAATACTCTGCTTACACATCAATGGGTAATAGAAGAAATCATAGATGGAATTAAAAAATTCCTAGAATCAAATGAAAATGAAAACACATCATACCAAAACCTTTGGGACACAGCAAAGGCAGTCCTCAGAGGACAATTTATACCAACAGATGCACATATCAAAAAAGAAGAAAGGGACAAAATCAAAACATTAACTACAGAACTCAAACAAATAGAAAGAGAACAGCAAAAAAAAGCCTACAACCACCAGAAGAAAGGAAATAGTAAAGATCAGAGCAGAAATAAATGAAATAGAGAACAGAAAAACAATAGAAAGAATCAACAAAACCAAAAGTTGGTTCTTTGAAAGAATCAACAAAATCGACAAACCACTGGCCAGACTGACAAAAGAAAAACAGCAGAGGGCACAAATAACCCAAATAAGAAATGAAATGGGGGACATTACAACAGACCCAACCGAAATAAAAAGGATTATAACAGAATATTATGAAAAACTATATTCCAACAAATTTGAAAACCTAGAGGAAATGGATAAATTTCTAGAAACACACGGCCTACCCAAACTACAACAAAGTGATGCTGAAAATCTGAACAGACCCATAACAGGAGAAGAGATTGAAAAGGTAATAAAAAAACTCCCAACCAAAAAAAGCCCTGGCCCAGATGGCCTCACTGGAGAATTCTACACAACATTTACAGAAGAGCTTGTACCAGTTCTACTCAAGCTATTTCAGAGCATAGAAGAGGAAGCAACACTTCCAAATTCATTCTATGAAGCCAGCATAACGCTGATACCAAAACCAGGAAAAGACATCACAAAAAAAGAAAATTACAGACCAATATCTCTCATGAATATAGATCCAAAAATTCTGAACAAAATTCTAGCCAATAGAATTCAGTATCATATCAAAAAAATAATACACCACGACCAAGTAGGATTCATACCAGGTATGCAAGGATGGTTTAACATTAGAAAATCCATCAACGTAATTCACCACATAAATAAAAGGAAAGAAAAAAATCACATGATCATCTCAATTGACGCAGAAAAGGCATTTGACAAAGTCCAACACCCATTCCTGATAAAAGCTCTCAATCAAATAGGTATAGAAGGGAAATTTCTCAACATAATAAAGGGCATCTATGCAAAACCAACAGCCAACATCATTCTTAATGGAGAGAGGCTGAAAACATTCCCCTTGAAAACAGGAACAAGACAAGGATGCCCTTTATCACCACTCCTATTTAACATTGTGCTGGAAGTTCTAGCTAGAGCAATAAGGCAAGAGAAAGATATAAAAGGCGTCCAAATTGGTAATGAAGAAGTTAAACTCTCCCTGTTTGCAGATGATATGATACTATACATAGAAAACCCTAAAGACTCCACGAGAAATCTACTGGAACTAATAGAAAGATTCAGCAGAGTAGCAGGATACAAGATAAACATTCAAAAATCAGTTGGATTCCTATACACCAATAAGGAGAACAATGAAAAGGAGATCAGGAAATCAATACCATTTTCAATAGCCCCTAAAAAGATAAAATACTTAGGAATAAATCTGACCAGGGATGTAAAAGACACATACAAAGAAAACTACAAAACACTGCTGCATGAAACCCAAAGGGATCTACATAAATGGAAAAACATACCATGCTCATGGATAGGCAGACTCAACATTGTGAAAATGGCAATTCTACCTAAAGCAATTTACAAATACAATGCAATCCCGATCCAAATACCAACAACATTCTTCAAAGAGATGGAAAAACTAATTATTAACTTTATATGGAAAGGGAAGAAGCCCCGAATAAGTAAAGCACTACTGAAGAAGAAGAATAAAGTTGGAGGACTCACACGACCTGACTTGAGAACCTACTATACAGCTACAGTAGTCAAAACAGCCTGGTACTGGTACAACAACAGAGACATTGACCAATGGAACAGAATTGAGAACCCAGATGTAAATCCATCCACCTACAGTCACCTGATTTTCGACAAGGGCCCAAAGTCCATCAAACGGGGAAAAGACAGTCTTTTTAACAAATGGTGCTGGCAAAACTGGCTATCCATTTGCAGGAAAATGAAACAGGACCCATACCTCACACCATATACAAAAACTACTTCAAAATGGATCAAAGACCTGAATATAAAGCCTAAAACTATAAAGTTCATAGAAGAAAAAACAGGACCAACACTTCAGGCCTTAATACATGGCATTAACAGTATACAAACCATAAACATCAACACACAAAACCCAACAGATAAACTAGATAACTGGGATCTTCTAAAAATCAAACACCTATGCTCTTCAAAAGACTTCACCAAAAGAGTCAAAAGAGAACCTACAGACTGGGAAAAAAGTTTTGGACAGTACAAGTCAGACAAAGGTCTAATCTCCATAATCTACAAGAAAATCCAACACCTCTACAACAAAAAGACAAACAATCCTATCAAAAAATGCGCAAAGGAAATGAACAGACACTTCACCAAAGAAGACATTCAAATGGCCAACAGACACATGAGGAAATGCTCGCGTTCACTAGCCATTAGAGAGATGCAAATTAAAACCACAATGAGATACCATCTCACCCCGGCATTACTGGCACGAATCAAAAATACTGGAAATAACAAATGTTGGAGGGGCTGCGGGGAGATGGGAACTCTTATACACTGCTGGTGGGAATGCAAAACGATACAACCATTTTGGAAAATGATATGGCGTTTCCTCAGAAATCCCACTCCTAGGAATATATCCTAGAGAAGTAAGAGTCGTCACTCGAATAGACATATGCACACCTATGTTCATGGCAGCATTGTTCACAATAGCAAAACGATGGAAACAACGTAGGTGCCCATCAACAGATGAATGGATAAACAAACTATGGTACATACACACAATGGAGTACTACGCAATGAGAAAGAACAACAATGAATCTGTGAACCATCTCATAACATGGATGAAACTGGAGGACATTATGCTGAGTGAAATAAGTCAATCACAAAAGGACAAATATTGTATGAGACCTCTATTGTAAAAACCCATGAAAAAATTCACATGCAAAATGTAACAATCCTTGTTGGTTACCAGGGATGGGGGGGGGGGGGAATACTAACTAGGCAATAGATAAGTGGTATCTTGGGTGAGAGGTGAGACAGTACACAGTACAAGAGAAACTAACACAACCTGCAAAAGGAAAGGTCGTGGAGGCCCCATGGACACATCCAAACTCCCCAAGGGACTGAGTTGTTGGACGGAGGGCTCTGAGGACCATGGTCTCAGGGAACATCTAGCTCAATTGGCATGACACTACTGATAAAGATAATGCTCTACATTCTACCTCGGTGAGTAGTGTCTGGGGTCTTAAAAGCCTGTGAGCGGCCATCTAAGATACTCCACTGGTCTCATCCCTTCGGGAGCAAGGGAGAATGAAGAGAACAGGATACAACGAAAAGATTAGTCCAAAGGACTAACTGACCACAGCTACCAAGACCTCCACCGGACTGAGTCCAGTACAGCTAGATGGTGCCCGGCTACCACCGCTGACTGCTCTGACCAGGATCACAACAGAGGGTTCTGGACAGAGCTGGAGAAGGATGTAGAGCATAATTCTAACTCACAAAAAAACCACCAGATTTACTGGCCTAAAGGAGACTGGAGAAACCTCGAGAGTATGGCCCCCAGACACCCTTTCAGCTCAGAGGTGAAGTTACCTTCGAGGTTCACTGTTCGGCCTGGGAGTGGACAGCCCAGTAAAACCAAATGAGACTGACGAGGTACAGGAGTCCAGTGACAAGGGCCAGAAGGCAGAGGGGAAGTAGGAAGCTGATGATAAGGAACACAAGTTGAGTAAGGATACTGTCGATGTATTGTGAGATTGTTAACCACTGTTATAGGGCAACATTTGTAGTAACTGTTAAATGGGAGGCTATTTTGTCCTGTAAGCCTTCATCTTGGGCGAGAATGGCAGCACAATTGGAAGAGCATAGTCAATGTCACTTAAACGTGTACGTAAAAAGTTTTGAAATGATGTATCTTTGGCTACGTGTATTTTCACAAAAAAAAAAAAAAAAAAAAAAAAAAAAAGCTGAGAATTAAGAGGGTTAAAATGTTGTGGGGTTGTTAACCAAAGTCATAAAACAGCATGTGTACTACTGTTACATGAGAAACTGTTTGTTCTGTAAGCCTTCACCTGAAGTACAATAAAATATTTAAAAAAAAAAAAAAAATCTCTGCAGTGTTCTGTAGTAGCTATCGATTTTTGTCTGACCAGCAAATTTTCCCATTTACTTCCTTCAAAATAAAACCGTGAAATTCTTAGTTACTAATTTTTCTTAATGTCTGATGAAATGACAGAAGGGACAGTTGAAATGGGCAGATGAAATGACAGTACTAGGTTAAGAAGATTCATATTTAATTCCAAACTTATTATCCCAGAATTTTCACTTAACTCAAGGTACAAAAGTTATAGTTAAATTGCACTTCTACCTTTTCTTAATAAGTAAGCATAAAAAAAACAAACCAAACCCGTTGCCATAGAGTCAACTCTGACTCAAAGCCAATTTGAAATATCCAGTCAACAAACTTAAGTATTTCACAAATACTCCAGCAGATGGTGCTAAAGCCAAAGATCAGGCCAGACCGTCTTCCATTCTACTGGTGTCCTGGAGTGTATCTACAACCCACAGCCTTGATTTAGGTAGGTAGGTGTCATGTTGTTAGGTTCTGAATCTCTCTCCTCCTTTCTTATAAACAACGAGATCATAAAACGTCACTGAAGCAAAAGAAAAATAATGGTTGATAACCATCTCTTATTCTGGTCAATAAATATCATTTGAACTTCCCTAGGAATTTACTTTTTTAAAATTTTAATTAACTTCCTAAGTAGTTCAGGTACTTCTCACTTTGGAACCATTAGTTTAGAATTTATCAATCTTCTATTTTGTTAAAAAAAAAAAAAAAATTCTGGTGAACTGGTAGCAAAAAGAATAAAGAATAAAGGCCTATGAGTGAGAACAACTGAGATGTAATCACTGTTCTATTACTGTGAAGCACGGGGCCTGTCACAATCAAGCTGAGCCTTGGTCCCCGCATCTATAACAGAAGAGTTTTGGAACAGAGGCTCTATTCAAGGTCTCTTAACAGTTCTAAAACTTTATAGCAGCCTTGTCCTCCCTTTTTCTTTTTGCTCATATTTATATTTAAATTATTCATTCATGAATAAAATTATTATTATATGAAGTAACTTTCAGACATAATAAAATTTGTTGCTTAATAAAAGAATATTGGTTTAAGAGACATAAATCCTATTATTATGTCATGTTCTTAGGTAAATAATACACCCATATGAAAAAAGAGTGTGTGGCTACGGGACTTTTACAATCAATCATTAAGTTTCATCTCTTCTATCGCCTAAATGTCTTTTAAATTCATCCACTTTTCTCCATCCTTACTGCTGTTATCAGTGCAAATCTCATTCTGTCTCACTACATTCAGCCGTTCCTCCACAATCCACTCCTCATCCTGTGGCCAGTCATTTGCCTAAAATACAAATCTGAAAACATTCCCTTCAGGGGTTCACCACAGCCTTTAGGATAGAATCCAAACTACTCCCACAACTCTTCCCCCTTTTCAATAGTGTTATAAAATAATAATAATATAATAAAGCTACTTACAGAGAAGAGAAAATAAGACATCACCTAAATGTCAGGTGATATTTTTTTGTTATAACAGCTCTTGCTAATTCTGAATTTACTGTCTCCTGGCTTTGCTCATTGCCATCACAGCATCTTTTCTTAAATGTGCCCTGATCTGAAGAGATCTTTCTCAGAACTCTCTGCATATTCAGATTCTACACATCCTGCAGGACCTAGTTAAGTCCTACCTCCTTCATAAAACCTTATCGATAACAGCTTATAAACAACATACACATATTTTTTTAATATTATGTATAATATATATTTTTAAATATTCTGTGGTTTTCAACAGTCTTTTGCAATAATACACTTTAAAGAAAACAACAAACATAAGAAAGAAACAGGAAACATACTTCACCTTGACACACCAAAAAAAAAAAAAAAGAACTGGCTAAATCTTCTGTAAGAGAATACAAATATTCCACTTCCCTTCGAGAACTGATATCTCATGCTATATAAAAAATGCTTACCATTTTTTATGTCCTTTACTTTAATAAATGTGATACCTTATCTAATCAAATAGTATTGTCAAGGACAAAGTTTCCATACATGGTTGGATGTTTAAGGTGAAGTTTATTTTGAACTATAATCTCCTAATTTTAATCATTAGGCATTTTGGTAATCTTGGAAAGGACAGAAGTATATAAAACTAAAGTCAGTACTGCCTGACAAGCAATAGTAAAATCACTTGCATTTTCACAAGTAGTTTACATTTAAAAATCCTTAGATATTCTAACAGCAGCCCATTTTTTTGTTATTTTCACATAAAGACAGTAAAGTCCTTAGATAAACTAATATATACCAACCCTTTACAATATAATTAGTAATTAATGTATTTCCAAATTATTTTTCTATTACAGATTCGTTATTTTAAATATCGACATTTACATATATATTTTTTTACAAGATAAAACAATTTAATAAAGAAAGCCTCATACCCCAAAATGCTAATATAATAGAAAACAACCATAGTATTTCACAAATACTAACGTTCTCTTGCTCCTTTGGGTTCAAATCAATCATTTAATGAATGTTAAAAACAACTTACTCAGTTTTTTATGATATAATATGGTTTGCTATACCTTAAGATCTTGCCTTGTGGCTAGAAGCTCAGATTCCTTCCCATAGAAATCAGACTGAAGCTGTTTCAGAGTTTCCTGACTTTTTCCATAGGTGTTTTGTAATACTGACATTTTTTCTTTCTCTGTTATGAGCTCCTGTACTGCCTGTGTTAACTGTTGTTGAAGTTTATTCTCAAGCTCTGTCTGAAACATACAACAGTTATTTAAAACATTACACACATCGAAAACCAATTATAAATATAAAAAGAAATCCACACAACTAAGATTGCTGTGAACAAAATGAACTGCATTTATACCCTAAAATTATTTTACTTCAGTAAAGAGTAACTTACTTACCATATAGTTATAAAATCAAAGTTACAAAGTCAAATAAACCCCAATTTAAAAAACCAAGAATGCCAAAGCAATTAAAGAAAGAAACATTTTCCTGGGGAAATCCTAAGTACCAAGGTCTCAGGAGACTGAGACTAACAATTATGTTCTAATGGAGTACGCAGTGCCAGATGGCTCAGAAGATATAATTTAAGGTTGAACTAAGGGAAACTTCTACATAAAGATATTTTAAAAAGCCACTACCGTGTTGAAGCATATAATCTCTACTCTTTGAAATTTAAGAACAAGTTAGGAAATCTACAAATCACCTTTATTAATATCAAAACAGAAAAAAATAGGTCCAATTATTCTAAACTCTAGATTTGCCTTAAGTCTTTAAGAAGAATCAGGAGATATGTAAAAATTATGACATAACTAAAATATGGGTACACATACTGTAGAAATAAGCAGCTGGCTTTTAAAATAAATACACTATTTCAATGACACTGCTGTTGAGGCCACCAGTGACCACCAAGTTCCAAAATCCAACGTTCTTGTCCACGGTCACATCTTACTTGACCTCTTAGCAGTACTTGACACAGTTGATTATGTCCCCTCAAAACATTTTCTCCAACCTGGTTTTGGGGTACTTTGTGTTTTAGGTTCTTCTCCTACCTTACTGGCCATTCCTTCTCAAAATCTTTTACTGGCTCATTTTCTTCTGCTTGATCTCTATATATCACAGGACCCTAAGGTTCCAATCCAGGCCCTCTTTTACTCTATATATACTCTCTCCCTGTAAGATCTCATCTAGACCCATGGCTTTATATATCTTCTATTTACAACTGACTCCTGAACTTATGTCTCTAGCTCCCACCTCTCTGCCTGAATTCTGGGCTCATTATATCCTAGTACTTTCCTGATAGCTCCACTTGGATGATGGACAGACTGCTACCTCAAGCAGAATGCTTGATTCGTGACAATACCCTTTCACATACAAAACAAACAAAAAACTGTTCCTTCCCCAACATGTGGCATTACCATCCCACTTACAAAAGCTGCAAACTTAGAGTTATTCTTGATTCCTCTTTCCATTATCTCTCACCATCTAATCTACCAAATCCTGATGACTAACTCCTAAAATTTATCACTAAATCATTCGCTACTAACACTTTAAATCATGCCATCATCATGTGCTGTCTGGATTATTGCAACAGTTTTTCAATGCCTTCCCTGCTTCCCCCTTTATCTCCTTTTAGATTTCATCATTTTCAGCTCAAAATTCTCTACTGATTTGAATTGACTGTAGAACAAAATATATCATTTTGTGTTATAATCTACAAGGTTTAACGTGTATAATCTGGCTCTTGTCTAGTTCTGAGTTAATCTCATATTACTTTTCCCCTCTCCCCCTACACTCAACCCATACTAGTCTCTTTTTAGAAAATACCAAGCTTGTTCTATCCTCAAGGCCTCTGGACTAATTGTTCCCCCGATCTTTTTATGGCTAACCCTTGTAATTTATGTCTCAGCTCAAATCTCTTCAGACAGGCTTCTTTGGTAGCACAACTTTTAGTAGGACTCTCTCTGATAACTACCTTTCATATCATCCTGTTTAGTTTCTTTCCCCAGTGAAGTGTAAGCTCCATTAGAAGAAGTCCTTTTCTGTTTTGTTCATTGCTATATCACCAGCATCAAGAATCATGCCACAGCACAAAATAGGTGGCTGGTAATGTTTCTTGAATGAATGGGTGAATGGCAAACAGACTGGAAGTGGAAAAGGCAAGGGTCTGGGACACCTATTAAGAGGCTATTACAATGACCCAGAAAAAAAAAAAAAAAGAAAATAATATCCTGAACTAAGGCTGTGGCGGAGCCATGGTGGTCCAGTGGTTAAGAGCTCGGCTGCTAACCAAAACGTTGGCAGTTCGAATCCACCAGTGGCTCCTTGGAAACCCTTTGGGGCAGTTCTACTCTGTCCTATAGGGTTGACATGAGTCAGAATTGACTCAATGGCAATGGGAACAGGTAAGGCTGTGGCATGGGTAAATGAGAAGACAAGATGGATTCAAGAGAGCTAGGAGGAGGACTGACAGAAATTGATGCTCACTGCCTGTCACCATACTTAATTCAATCTGTATGCTGAGCAAATAATCTGAGAAGCTGGACTTTGTGAAGAAGAACGTGGCAGCAGGATTGGAGGAAGACTCACTAATAACCTGCAATATGCAGATGACACAACCTTGCTTGCTGAAAGTGAAGAGGACTTATGACATTTACTGATGAAGATCAAAGACTACAGCCTTCAATATGGATTACACCTCAACATAAAGAAAACAAATCCTCACAACTAGACCAGTAAGAAATGTCATGATAAACGGAGAAGATATTGAGATTGTAAGGATTTCTTTTTACTTGGATACACCATCAATGTCCATGGACTATTGCACTCCAATAGATAATAGTCTATAATGATGTTTTTTAAGTCTTGCAAACTTTGCTAACATTGTTTCCTTCCCTTGAAATGTCTAATTTTCCCCTTTCATTAACTTTTAAAAATTATAATCATTTTCAAAGGACCAATTAACACGCTACCTCCTCCAGAAAGTCACTTCTGATCACTCCAGTCAAAATTTCCACCAAGTTTCCATTTTTCTTATATTTCTATTTAAGTTCTTGTTTCATTTCCCCTTCTATTACAGTTTCCTTTTTCTTTACATACCTGCTTCCTTATTAAATTATAAGCAACTTGAGAGTAGAAGGTCATATCTTATTCGTTCTGTATTCCCACATAATGTTTTGAGTAAAGTTGGTGCAGGGACTGTTGGCTTATAGCCTGCTTGCTAGATCTTTGATCAGTGGTTCCCAAACAATCTTATGCGAGCATCTCTTTTTAGATAAGCGTATGTACATATACATGTACACCTGTGTGCTTTACATGTGAGTGTGAAGATACACATCTATACCCATTTAAACATTATCCTTATTTTTCCTATTTCACTTTGTCATGGACCACCATTGCATGATCCACTACACTGACACTTCCTAACTAAATCATTCTTTCCAATTATACTTCCATATAATATCCAACAACTTGTTTTATTTCCACATTGCAGTGGGCACAGTACTACGTACCTTAAATACATTATCTCAATCCTCACAACAACTCTATGACTGCATTTTATTAAATTCGAAAAAAATGAATTACTTCTCTATGGCCAGAAAGCTAATGTGTGTCACAAATTAATTAATATGCACATAGCAACAGCAGGGAAAAATTCAGTTTGTTCAAATATTTTATACTAAGTACAATGTATTTTTATCAACTCCTGGTCTGGACAAGTATTAAAATCTTTTTAGGAATGAAAAATGGATCCTTAATAATAAATTAGAATAGGTTTGGAAATGGAAACCATTATGATGTAACTTAAAATATCAAACAATTTTAACCATATGACTCTAGTAGTACTGATTTTTTTTTAATATTTACCACTTTCTGGTTTTTGTTCTTAATCGATCATCTTCCCTTAACAAAGATGATCTATAGGCAAAATATCTTCAAAATTTCCTAATACACTAGAAATGTTACATATATTATTCTCTAACTTTTATGTGTTAGTTATACATTATTTTACAAAAAGGCAGTTTCACGTCAATCTAAAAAGACAAATGATTAGTGCTAGAAGTTTAAATAAGAATAATCTGACAATATGATTATACTGAATGGAAATCCAGACTTAGCTATGTAATTATATAATCAAGTGCTTTTATACATTTTAACTTAGAAATATTTTGAACATATCTTAACCTTTGTATGTTGCAACTCATCTGTGTTAATCATCCTATTATCTTAATTGCAAAGTTTTTCTTCTCATAAAAAGTAAATAAATATCACTACCTTCTGTGAAACAGCAATTGTAATCTCTCCTTGGAGTGCTTCAATTTGCTGCTTCTTCTGTTCAGTCAATTGCTTTAGCTCATTTATGTTTCCCTGAAGTTGTTGCTCTTCTTTTTCCTTTTGTTTTAAAGTATTCTGGGCCTGTGCAACTTGTCCTTGCATTGAATTAATCTCCAACTTCAACTGATGACATGTCTAAAAGAAAATAAAAGCTGTTTGGAATTCATTTATTCATTCAACAAATATTTATTGACAACCTGCTATGTGCCAGGCATGTTGAAACTACTGAGCCTGTTGGCCACAGGTAATCAGTAGAAAACAGAAGAAAAAGCTCCCTCACAGAGCTTTCATAACTGACATTATTTGCTATTAGAAAACATGATGAATTCATCTTCAATATTTGCTTAATCCTACCTTTTTTTTTTTTGAACTTATAAATGTATATTTGAATACAGGTTGTAAATGTACTAGACTAGTATACCTTTGTATCACAGGAAATAGAAATGTAAGCATCAATTTCTAAAGTGCTGGATAATGTCTATTGCTTTACAAGGATATTCTCAAGAAGCTACTGAGCCTATGGGCCACAGGTAATCAGAAAGAATAGCTCCATATTAACTATGATAAAACAAAAATCATTTTGGCAAACATATTTAGCATCTGTCAACACTAAACTATATTGCACAATAGTTAAGTCATTTGGAAGTCTGGGGCATATTTTGCTATGACTTTGTTTATGCAATCCACTAGAATATATTTCTGTTCAAAATTAGACATCATAAAGAAGTCACACTGAGGCTCCTCAGTGGCCAAGATGGTCTACTACTCTCTCCTGCCCTTCCAGCCAAAGTCATGTTTTCATGGTTTATGCATATTTCATTAAAAATCTAGTTTGAGCATTTGATCATATTCAGTTACTTTCAAAAAAGTTTTGGACAATATACAGATGCCTCAGCTTATTCCCAACACCAGGGAGATATTTTTGTGAAATGCAGGAGTAAGGTAATATAACAAGAATGATGATGATTTTAAAAAAAAAAAATAGCATTTAACATTTGAGCATTTACTTTGTTACAGTTAGTGTTCTAAATCATTTAAACATATTAACCCATTTATTTCTCAAAATAACTCTACAAGCAGATTCTATTATTAGCCCCATTTTACTGCTGAAGAAACTGAAGCACAGAGAGATTAAGTAATCTGCCCAAGGCAAGGCAAAACAGACTAGGTAATAAATGGCATAGCCAGGATGTAAACTGACTGGTGCCTGGGCACTGAATAATTTCTCCACTTATATGGGTGGCATCTACAGCACAGGTGACTTTCAGTCAACAACCAAAATACAATACTATCAAACACTTGCCAGGACTAGGTTTTGCTGGTTTATCAAATCAGATTTCTAGAAAGCTACATACCTAGACTTAGCTTCCAAACAATATAACACACAGAGAATAACAACCATATATTACATCCATTTATTTACTTGTTTCCTTGTTTGTTTTTGCTGGAGATAAATAAAAGCATTAACCATAGAAATGTCTGTTGGCTGTTATACAACCATTATTAAATATATTATTAATATAACTGTCCATGAGATAAAGAGTCCTGGAAAGGTAATTTCAATGGAAAGTCTATAAAGATATTTTTTTCAACCACATAATGTTGTGAGATAGATTACTAATTATAACTCTATAGTTAGTTGACTCAATTTTCTACCCTTATGAATTGTATTCCATTATTTGAGTCTTTTATTATAAACTAGCTCAAATCTTTTTAATAGTAGGTAGAACACAAAAAATAATTTTAAACTATGTATATGTGATCTACTACATTTCAGAGAAATAAACTTTTCTTTCATCTAAGTACAATATGAAAATAACGGAAAAAAAAAACCCCACTAAACCCATTGCCGTGGAGTTGATTCTGACTCACAGCGACACTATGGGACAGAACAGAACTGCCCCATAGAGTTTCCAAGGAGCGGCTGGTGGATTCAAACTGCCAACCTTTTGGTTAGCAGCCTGAGCTCTTAACCACAGCGTTAACAGGGCTCCAATTTGAAAACATAAAAATCTTATTATGCTTTACATATTTTATGCTACAGAAAAAAGAAAATCACACCTCCTTCTCTTGTTCCAGTGACTTTTTCAGTTCATTCTGTTCTTGAAGTGTGCTTTCCGTCTGTACTTGAAGTTGATGCTTCAATTCTTTGCAAGTTTTTTCCTTAAAAAAAATAGAAACTATATTACACACAAAATATTTATGGTAAGTTTAAGAAGTTTATTATTTATGTTTAGTAGTATCCATGCAAGGAAATAAAACTAAAATCATTTATGGGCTAAGATAGGATAGGATCATCCATTTCAATAATAGAAAAAATTATAAAATATATTATTATAGCAAAAGGCTAAGGGTTTCCATCATCAACCAAGTTCTCGACATATAAAGAAAAGAGCAATGACTCCATTCTATTCTCTCAGGTGTTTATACTCACTCTCAGAGACTAGAACATAAAGTTAATGGTTGTAGAGTATACATAAGCAATGCATACTCATAGACAAATCACCATAAAATATTTTAGGCATCTAAAAATGTGGTTTTCAAAGTGTTCTAATTGAACTATTTTAGAATACTTTGGAAACCACTTTTTTATGTTACAGAATTGATTATAATTAATTAAATTGTCATAGTATTTTAAAAGCAGAACAATGGGCTTCAAGAAAATGGAAGCAAAATTATAGAAAGAAGAAAGCAGTAAAACAATGAATTTTTTAAAATCACATATAACTAAAGAGGGAAGATGTACAGACAGAAGATGCTTTCTCCAAACAGAAAGGTGCACAAAGGCAACATGCTATACGATGTATTTATTTTAAACTACTGAACAGTATACTCTCACTGACCTTTATACTGAGAGCAGAAGAGCTTAACTTTTGTTGTCACTCTATGCTATTCCAGGTTAAAATACTTCTGAGAATACATTCCCATTTAATTTCCTGAGACTGCAATTTTTCTTTAGAGTTTAAATATGTTTTATGGTATCTCTAACAAATATAGAAGGCATGCATTATTTGCGTAAAAACATGGTATGTGGAATTTTAGAATATTCAAAAGAATTAGAAAGTTTTTAATAACAGAGTTAAAAGAGTTATCCAGACCTTTCTGGTCTTTCTGCCCATCCCCCGAGACAAGTGAATCTTTCAACTAGTAGTTGTATTCTCTGAGGACAAACATATTGAAGTCTCTCCCAAATCTAACATCATACCAGCAATAGAGGAAGACTATTATATTCAAGTGAAAATGTCCTTGGCCTTTAATAAGTTATATATACGTGTGTGTGTGTTTGCGTATGTGTGTATGTCATTATCTTGGGCTGTCTTTCTCAAGTTAAGCAATTCTAATTATTTAAAAAAATTATTTTACATCATCTAAATGCTGGATTAAAAGTCAGCAGTAAATCAGGCAGAAAAACCAGTGAATTTTAAATAATCACTTCTTCCTGAGAATAAAATGTAAACAACTAACCAATTCTAACATAGCAGCTTTTCCTTTCTGATTTTCCTTTTCAAGTTCACTTTTGGAGTTTTTCAAAGAATCAGAAACTTCTGATAATTTCTCTTTTGTTGCAGAAAGGTCTGTTATTAGAGTTTCTTTCTCCATCTTTACTTTTTGTAGTTCTGTTGCTGCTGCTTGAATTCTGTTATTCAATTCCTGGTGCTGCATCTTTGATTCTTGATTTAAATTTTCAATTTTTTGTTTAAGAATTACTTTTTCTTCCTCTTGCTTTGTAAGCATTTGCTTAATATTTTCAAGGGCTTCAGATTTTTTCTGTAGATCCAATGTTGTACTGGATACTCTAAATATGAAAGAAATAATTTTATAAAAAACTGCATAATTTATCATCTCTAATTTTCCATTAAAATTAATAATAAATCATTGATTTTTTAAACATCCTTACATAATTTAGATGTAAAAATAACAATGCAATTTCATAAAACTGAAAAATGCCTCAGATCATCTGACTTAACAATTTAACAGATGAAGATGATTTTCCTCAAATCATACAAGTTAGTGGCAAAGCCAAGACCACCTAAGCCTTCTGACTCAATCTGTTCTAATCCACTACAACAGATTCCCAAAGGAAACTATGTATATAGCAGACCCTCTTTTCTACAATAGCCAGAAAATATCTTTCCACGTACCCTAAAGAACCTCTTCTTTGTGCTAGTCCTGAGTACATAAAGGACTTTGCCTCTTTCCTTGCAAAGATAAAATCTGTTTGACAAGTCTTAAACTTCAAAGCACTTAAAGAAAAAACAAAGTAAAAAAATGACATTTTATTTCTAAAATAGAGGAAAGAAAAAAGATTTACTTTAATCACAGAAACTACAAGGGATTCGCTATCATTTGTCCTTTAACATACATTTATTATACCTGAATAAATAAGTGATAAGAACTAGGAAATGAAGACTAAGCTTCAGGAATGTTGACCTACAAACTTTTATTTTTATAAAAGGAATTAAATTATGCATATTATGCAGGCAAAAAAAAAACATTAAAGATCAACCATTCTCTAAAGTCAAAATAAAACCATATGCAAAGTAACAATATTTATAGAATGCATGCTATTTCCAATATACTTTATAATCATTATAAAGGGAGGTTATTAAAAGATGTATTAGCCACATATTTGAAATTGGATATTAATGTAATACTAGAACTGTATTTATACCTGAAATTTTCTAACTTTTAGTCCCAGAAACTTGCTTTCACCTTCTAAAACATAGTTAGAAAAGATGCTAAAGTACATTCATAAGGATATTTTGTACTTCACTGATTTTTAAAGGTCTAAATAGAAAAGTCATCTCACCAATATTATTTTACCATTTTAATATAATTAAAATCCCTGTCAAGTAACCCTAAAATTAGACTTCATACATTTACTATTCTAACTTTTCTATAAGTTATTGTTATAAAATCATGAGATTATGTGAATCATAGAAGGCAATATAGAAATAAAGGCATAAACAGTTGCTGTAAAACTTTTAGTTTTTTTTTAAAAAAGAACTAAAGGGAGAAATGAACAAATTCACAATCATAGTTGAAAGTGTTAACACTTCTTTCTCAGAAATTGACAGAACCACCAGAGAAAAAATTAGTAAGGCTATAGAAGATTAGGACAATATCAATCACCATGATCTAACTGGTATTTATACAACACTCTACCAACAACACAGAATACATCTGGAAAGTAAATAACACACTTCCAAATAATCTATGCATCAAAGGATAAATGTTTGCATGAAGTATACAGGCAGAAAAGATCTTAGTCTTGAAAGTTTTTCTATCCCAATACGAAGTGGGAGTGATTTCTGAACCAGTAAGTGGAAAGAACCATTAAGCCTACCGGGACCTTGGAGAAGAGAACAAGAACTAACTCAGACGGGATCTGTATGGACTGATTACTGGGATCCAGAGATAACAACAGACCATAAGTAGATGACATTAAGGATCAGATGTGCTCCCTCAATACCAAGGCACTAGAAACGATGATGTTAACAGTGAGAAGGAATGCCACTTTAGGCAAAGAATGCACCTCTATATCCTCCAATTCAAAGTGCCAGAACCCAATTTACTATATTTAAGAACAAGAAAATTTACGTCATCACATCCCAAAACAGGGATGAAACCAAGAAAGTATAAAACAACTCAATTATCACCAACTATGATGAGTTTTAGTTCATCTCCCTGAAGAGTTACTTTTCCCAGGCTTTCAGCCTCTGCCTTTACTACTGGGGCAAGGGCCCTCATCTCCCTGACCCAGGCCAAGTCTTTCGACTCACTCAGAGTGACCTACTTGGCATTTAAAGACAATGAATAAAGAAGACCGAAGAAGAACTGATGCCTTTGAATTATAGTGTTGGAGAAGAATACTGACTATACCATGGACTGCCAGAAGAATGAACATGTCTGTCTTTGAAGAAGTTAACAGCCAGAGTGCTCCTTAGAAGCGAGGATAGCAAGACTTGTGTCTCATGTACTTTGGACATGTTATCAGCAGGCGCCAGTCCCTGGAGAAGGACATCATGCTTGGTAAAGTAGAAGGTCAGTGAAAAAGCTGAAGACCTTCAACGAGAGGGACTGACTGCAACTATGGACTCAAACATAACAACAACTGTGAGGATGGCACAGGACCGAGTAGTGTTTCGTTCTGTTGTACACAGGGTTGCTGTGAGTCGGAACTGACTCGATGGCACCTAACAACAACAACCTCATACTTAATGGTAAAATGTTTAATGTTCCCCCTAGTAAGATCAGAAACAATGCAGGATGTCTGCTATCACTATTTGCGTTCAAAATTTTACCGGCGGTTCCACCCAGCAATAGGTCAAGAAAAACACATAAAAAGTTTACATACTGTAAACGAAGAAGTAAAAGCCAACCAAAAAAAAACAGAAAACCAAAACCCACTATTGTCGAGTCGATTCCGACTCATAGCGACCCTACAGGACAGAGCAGAACTGCACCCATAGCGTTTCCAAGGCTATAAATGTTTACGGAAACGGACTGCCACATCTTTCTCCTGTGGAGCAGCTGGTGGGTTCGAACCACTGACCTTTCAGTTAGCAGCCGAGCGCTTTAACCACCAGGGCTCCTCCAGGAAGAAGTAAAACTGTCTCTACTTCAGAGACAACATGATATGGGTACCATATGATTGTTGAAAAGAGACTAGATGACCCAAATCTCATAAAACCAAGTTTTTTAAATTTTTTGTAGTGAAGTTTAACCATATTATGATAGCTTTATTTTTCATTCAAATTAACATTAGCAGTTTATAAAATCAACACAATACAAATATTTAAAAAATCTTTAAGCATCATGATACCAGAATTAAAATCTTAAGGAAATTTTAATACTTAGTTTATAATCCTCCCCCTTAATGTATAAGCAAAGTAGGTTAGCTTACATTTCTTTCTCCATTTCAAGTTGTTTCTTCAGTTCTGTGGCTCTGAGCTCTAAATCTCTGCTCAGCTGTCTTTGCTGCTGTAGATCCTGCAAAGCTTGCTCCTTGCTTGCTTTAACTTCAACAGTATCAGCTTCTAGTTTCTATGGAAGAAATATAGTACATATAGCCATTTTAATGTTAGTAATATCTATCTGTTTCATTCTGTTGTACATAGGGTCTCTATAAGTCAGAACTGACTCAACGGTACCTAACAGCAACAACAATATCTATTATTAAATACTATAGCATTTTATTTATACATAAATTGGTGTTGACAATACAAAAATAGCTATAAAATAACTTATGTTACAATAAAAAACATTCTGAAACCATTATTGAGTAATGGGGCTATTTATCTTGGAATATTTCAGAGGACTTAAAAAGAGTTTATACATGATAGGCAGTCACTACGTATTTACTTTATAAAAACTAACTCTGAATAAGAGAATAAATTTTAAATAAATATAAAGCATAAAACAAGCAGAAATAAGAGTAAAAGTCATTAACTCAAGTACAAAAATAACAGGTTCACACATGTGCTCACTCAAAATATATTATCCCTTATAGTTAAAAACATTGAAGTAATTATACATATCCAAAACTAGAAAGCAATTGTCATGTAGTCCTTCTCATTAATACACATACACACATGCATGCACACGCTTTTTTTAATAGTAACTTGAGAAATTTTTAACTGAAGCAGATAATTAAACTTTATTACTTTTATTCTCTCTACTACCAAACAATAAATTATTTTTAATAAACTTTCAAATGATAGGGGAGTTCCAATTTAAAGGACTCAGGGTTATGTAAATCCTTCTCTGTTATGTCTAATCATAGGTAACCTCTTAATAAATCAACCCATTTACTTAGAGTTGTATAAAAATAAGACATAGTTATGATGGCCTAAATTATTATTTAATTAGAAGCAAAATCCAAAGGTTATAGATGTAAAGTTTAGAAAGGAAAAGGCATACCATATCTGAAATATTATGCTGGAATAAGGAGATAAGGAGATGGAAGAAGGAAGAAACAGAAGACACTTCACAACAACAATAACACGGTAAGTTTCCTGAAATTACAGAGTAGTTCCCTGGATGGTTGTCTCTTTGAAATAGTTATACAATACAAGGAAGCATATGCTGTCATTTGTAAAAGCCACCCAATAATGAAGAAATAAAAAGTAAAGATGGAATTCAAAAATAAGACATTAAAAAATTACAACTAATTAAATTTTATACCACAACTGCAACCTTTCTTTGTTAATTAAAAATCTTTGATTCTATCTACGTCATCAGTTTTCATTACTATAGCAGTAGACAATTTGGCTAAATTCAATTTCTTTTATACAAACCTTAATTTGACCTTCTAGCTCTTCAGTTTTCTGTTCTAAAGAGAGATGTTTCTCTTTATATTCTTTAAGATGACTTTCCAGCTGACTGCAATGCTCTTGCCTGTCCTGCAACTTTGTAGTTACCTGATCCAATTGAGCAGTGATCTTATTTAACTCCTATAGGAAAAGTACAATTGAAGAAAACTTTGATAAGGTTTACTTTATTGTAGTACTCAAATGTTCAAAGTAAAATTGAAAACTCTAATTTTACTTAAGAACTATTGAGGGTAAGACCTCAAACAAGTCACATGATGTCTCAGAGGCTGTATTTATCCACGCATATAAAACAAAGGTGAGCCTTCGTGGTGCAATGGTTACGTGCTCGGCTGCTAACCAAAAAGTCAGCAATTCAAACACACCAGCCATTCCGAGGGAGAAAAGAACTTGCCATCTGCTCCTGTAAAGATTACAGCCTAGGAAATGCTATGGGACAGTTCTACTCTGTCCTATAAAGGTCACTATGAGTCAGAATCTATTAGACATACACAACATAAAATAAAGGACCTGAACTGAAGCCTTGCATAGTTTATATGCGTAACAATTTAATCACTTTTCAATGTTTTTCTAAGAAAAATTATTTTAGAAGCCAAAATATACAATAGAATTTTAAACATGCCAATAGTAAAATGATACTTTTATACTATAATTAAACATTTTCAATGTTCAGGATACCATTTTAAAAGTAACATTTAAAAACAATATTCCAGTG
Organism: Dugong dugon; assembly: GCA_030035585.1. Lineage (NCBI taxonomy): Eukaryota > Metazoa > Chordata > Mammalia > Sirenia > Dugongidae > Dugong > Dugong dugon. Next base: position 54,595,403 of record CM057465.1, read on the forward strand.
ATCTATAACACTTGTTCAATTCATCTGGAATATCCAACAGCACAGAAAGAACAAAATAAAAATTACTAGTGTATCTACAACCCAGATAATCACTGTTAATGTTTTGATAACTCTGCTTCCAGTCTTTTCTGTATGTTAGTTTACGTATTTTTTTTCTTTGATCTTTTACAATAAAAACAGGAACTCACTTTACATAGTTTTATTGTAACATCCTTTGATTTTATATAACAAAGCATCATAAAATTTTGATTTTTTTTATAATGCCATTATACTTGATTGCATAAACTTCCATTTCATGGATATAGTTCATTTTTTAGCCAAATATCCCATTTTAGAGACAAAGACTGCTACTAAATTTTATGCATTTATTAGCAGAGATGTAAATAGCATCCTTAAAGCTATGAATAGTCCCTTAGGACAAAAACACACAGAGTGAACTAAAGAATACAAAAAATTCTAGGCTTTTTAAAATATATTGCCAAATAATTCCCCCACCAAAAGGCTGAACTAATTTATACTACCGTTAGCAATGTATGGAAGTGATTTATTCTTCCACAACCTCTCCAACCATCTCCACCTCTCCAGGGAAAACGTATCCCATTATTGTTTTAATTTGCAACTGATTCTTAATGAACTTGAACGTTTCCTAATGTAGTTTTGATCATTTATATTTCTTGTAGGGCTACTTTTCTCTATGTTAAAATGTTCTAAATATCAAGGATATTAAGCCTTAATCAGATATACTTCAGAAAATGTTTTATCCTTTTGCTATTTGCCTTAGAATTTTGTTAATAATGTTTTAACAGATAAATTTTAAATTTTTGTGTGGTTATTTTTATAATTTTTTGTGGTTTCTTACTCTGATCTTGTGCTTAGAAAATACTCTCCAGATGTGTTTAACAACATATATAGTGTGATTCCACATGTACTCAAGGAAAACAGGATTGGGGCTAAGGGTAAGCATAGGAAAATTTTTTTTTTTAACTTGATATACTTCTATATTGTTAAAAAATTAAAGCAATAACTACTATTACTTCTTGCATAATAAATAAATTTTAAACATTTCTACCTGGTAAAAGGTAAGAAAAATCTATGAACATTTTGACCTTGACCATAAAATAAACCATAAATAAATAAATAGATAAATAAACCAAACTCATTGCCATCAAGTCGATTCCAACTCACAGTGATCCCTACAGGAAAGAGTAGAACTGCCCCACAGGGTTTCCAAGGAGCAGCTGGTGGATTCGAACTGCCAGCCTTTTGGTTAATAGCCATAGCTCTTAACCACTGCACCACCAGGGCTCCATAAAATAGGAAGCTTCTATTCTATCAGAAGTGTTGAGGAAACATCTGTAGTCCTCCTAGCCCCCACAGACTCCTACCCCTCAAGAAAGGAGAGTAAGTCTCACATTTGAGATGGAATACACAGTGCTCTTTTCCTCCTTCCAAGCAGTAAGTATATCTGGGTCACAGTACTAAAAACAGCTGTGGAGGTCTCGCTCTCTTTCCAAATCATTGGCACTTGATAGGATGAGGCAACAATTAGGAGTAAATGTATCAGTTCCACATCATGGTCTAAGCTACTGAAGAAATACAGTATTAGGAAGCCCAACCACAATTGCTTCTTTAAGTCAAGCACACCAGTTGAGCTTTATCAAAATGAAAACTGATATTGTTAATCTGTGTCTGCCTGACTCCTGCATCTGTTACTCAATTAGTTCTCAACTAAAGGAGGAATTAAGGGGCATAAGCAAGGCTATCACAAGATTCTGTAAAACTGGGTGTCATTTTAACACGTTTGCAATTAATTTATCTACTAAAGCACTAGGTTATGGTATGAAATTGCATCAGGTTCCCCTACCTGCTGTTTATCTTGTAATGCATTTTGTGCTGTATCCAAATGATTCTGAAGGTCTGCTCTTTGAGCAGTTTTCGCTGCTTCTGCTGATAGTAATAATTCAGTTTTGGCTTTAATCTGTAACAAAATATACAAGTTATTTAATTTGTATTTAGTTCTTAATTTCCCCTCGCTTGAATACGTACTGCTTTTATTATTAAATTATTTAAAAAATTAGGTCCTTTGGTGAAATTCATAAAGATTTAGACAATGAAAAAATATGTATGTGAAAATCCCCAAAACAGGAATGAGTAGGGGAGAAAACTCTTAATGTTTGGATAAATGATGAAAACATGTTCCTACATGGCACCAAAACAGTACCATTTTGCTAAGAAAAAGAAGGTATACTTCTTTATTGAAAAGGGCCACTGTATTTTTCAGAAGTGGACATCTGAAGTTAGCCTACTATTATAATAAATTAAATAGCTATGCCAAAGGAAATGATGGCTCCAAAGATAATCAAGACTTCCAGAAATCCAAAATTCAAAATAACCAGACTATGGCAAATTGAAACTGGAAACACTGCGTGAAATTCAGTATCCCCTGATAAATTTTCACTTAAAAAGTTTTTACTTTTGATGTGCATAAAAAGTCAAGAAATGATACATAAAAAATTCGAGGCTTTCAACAATAAGCTTCAAATAAAATCAAACAAGCAAAAACATCTGTCTTGCTGTCAAAAGTAACACTTGTAAAAACTTTGAATAACTTTAGTACAACTCACTTCAAAAAAGCAAAAAGGTAGAAAAATGTTAAACACTACTTGCAATTAAAGTATTGAGAAAACGGGAAAAGGAGGACACTCCTCCAGCTGGCTGAAGGGAGGATTGATGAAGGTAAGAAATTTAAGATTTATACTGCATGGGTAATTTTAAGCAGAAATGAAAAAAATTCAAAGAACCCTTTCTCAAGAACTATTTACATTTTCACAGAAACAATGGTCATATCAAGGTATATGCATCTACACTGAATTAAAACTAAAAACTAAAGATATCTATACTTTAAATGATATGTAGTACATCTATACTAAATGATAAATGTATAGCATAGACTATGAAGAATATATAGTCTTCATTTACATATGACATTTTACCTACTGGAGGAATAAAAAATTAAGGAAATATTTAAGAGTATGATAACTGCTCATGATCTTTTAATACAGGTATGCTTCAATTAATGGGATACATCTTCCAAAATCATGTTACGCATAAAGAAAATTTGAGGGGAATTAAGTAATAGTTCCACTGGTTTATCTTATCTTGGAAATGCTTCTCATGGAGGATTAAAAAATGTAGCTGTCCATGAAACGAGCCCCTTTGTTGATCCTTTCTGTGCAATAAATTCAGACTTGACTAAAAAGTACCAATTGCCAAAATGGCATTGTTACAACTTCTACATTAAATCCCTTAAAATAGTAAGAGCCTGAAGAGCCCTCTCATGATGTAGTGACATATATGTATGTAATTTACCTTGATGCTGTCATGATCATGCATATTAGGAAATAACTTGGAAGTATGGATTAAAAGGTACGTTACAGGACTGAAAACTAGAAAACAGTTTAAAATCACATCTGTGTACTTAAAGGCACACTCCATCAAAAATGTTACTTTATCTGCCTTTCTTTAGCACATTTAAAGGAAAGTCACAGCCAATACCCTTTGGCCAAATATTTCTGGTTGACATTCTCTTATTAATACTATCACTAAAAGCACTAGAAGTTATCAGATTCCCAATCCTTGGAAGAAAAGTAATGCCATACATCCTACTTTATGAACTAACACTAGGTCATAAAGAAGTTAAAGCACTTTAGAGAAAAGTCTCAAAAACTGAGAAATACCTATAGGTACCATTTTTCAAGAACTAAAAGCAAAGAGGAGTTTATTGCTAAGGTGGTAAAGAGAGCAATGATAGTAAGAAAAACTGGCTGATATGATAACTAGTTCTCAGATAAACAGCAGTGGCATTATTTTGTAAAGGGAAGGATCTTGCAATGCAGAAAAGAATCAAAGACTATCTTAATCTACTCATTCATACATTTTCCCTCCCCCTTCTCCTTCTCTCCAGTCCTCCCTCCCTCCTTCACTTTTCTCTCTCTGTCTTAATTTTGGCATCCACATATTGGACCATCATATAACTCATCAAATAAATTATTATACTGGAAAAAAAAGTGGACTCTTTATCCAAGTTCTAATAAATACATGTTATAATATTTTATTATTATATTTCTTACTTCTAATGGAATAATTCTCCTGAAATAAAGAAAATTAAGGCTTAGAAATATTATATACCCCAACACTACTGGCACAAATCAAAACAACAGAAGATACCAAATGTTAGAGAGGCTGCGGGGAGCTTGGAAATCTTATGCACTTCTGGTGGGAATGTGAAATGGTACAACCATTTTGGAAATCGATACGGCGCTTCCTTAAAAAGCTAGAAATAGAAAGACCACACGATCCAGCAATCCCACTCCTAGGAATATATCCTGGAGAAATAAGAGCTGTCACATGAATGGACATATGCATACCCATGTTCACTGCAGCATCATTCACAATAGCAAAAAGACAGAAACAACCTAAGAGTCCATCAACAGATGAATGGGTAAACAAACTATGGTACATATACACAATGGAATACTATGAAATAATAAAGAATAATGATGAAACAGCAAAACATCTCACAATATGGATGAATCTGGAGGGCATTATGCTGACTGAAATAAGTCAATCACAAAAGGACAAATACTGTATGAGATCACTACTATAAAAACTCACGAAAAGGTTTACAAACAGAAAGAAACAATCTTTGATGGTTACTAGGAGGGTAGGGGTTGGAACAGAAAAATACTAAAAAAAAACCAAAGAAATATTACATAACTTTTTCTCTGCTATAGTACAGAATAAGAAACCAATGATGAGAATAGAAAAAGAAGTATGTCTTAATTCCCACTCCCTGATTAGCTCATTGAGCAAGACTGCTACACTGGCCTCTGAAAGAATATACATATATAACGGTACTATATAAAGATTTCTTTTAAATCAAATCTTTAAAGTAAGATTAAAAAGTAAAAGTTAAAAAATATTTAACGTGGAAATCTAATGGTATAACAGTAAACTAATTTAAGCTTCAATAACAGTAACAAGGACTTGATCAAAACAAAGAAAAGCAAAGATCCAACAGGTTCAGGAGGCATAATTTGCCTGAAGAGAAAAAAAAGAGGCAAACAGGAAAGCTCAATAAACTGTCTAGATATCATCTTCATCTAATTCCCACACTCAATTTGTTAATATTAACTGGTAAGGCAAAAGAAAAAACAGTATCATAATTTAAAACACTTCATGATCTAAAAATGATGCGTTATTCATACAAACTCATTTGAAATAACATAATTTCAACATTACCTGTATGTCAAGCTGGGAGACCTTCTCCTTACTTTCATTTAATTGACTATTCAACTCACTGACACTGGCTTCTAAGGAAAGGACACGGTCTTGTGCAGCTCTAAGATGGGCCTTCTGCTCCTGCACCTGATCATGCAAATTTTCCTGGGCTTGTTTATGGCTTTCTGACTGATTCTTCAGCTTCTCTGTTAGTTGAGTTACCTATCATACAAGCAAGACACCAATTAGGAAGTTTACAAATGATACAACAAGAACTAAAAAGCCCAAATTTAAGCACCATGAGTATATTAAACTGCTCTAAGATAGCACAGATCAATTTTTTTTTCAAATAAAATTGTTCACATCTTTCCAAAAATAAGTACATTATCTCAAAATCATAAGAAATAACATGAAACACAAAGATTTTTGTATTTGCTAAAATCAACCTTATTGAGCTATATTTCTATGAAATAAAATGCATCCAATTTAACTGCACACCTTGAAGAGATCTGATGAATGTATATACTCATTTAACCACCAAAACCAAACCAAACCCATTGCTGCTGAGTTGATTTTGACTCATAGTGACCCTAGGGGACAGAGGAGAACTGCCCCATAGGGTTTCCAAGGAGGAGCTGGTAGATTCAAATTGCTGACCTTTTGGTTAGCAGCCAAGATCTTAACCACTGCAGCACCAAGGCTCCCATTTAACTACCACCAGAATAAAAATACAGAGTATTTCCATTATCCCAAAAAGTTTCCTCAGACCCCTTTGCAGTCAGTACCTCCCACCCATCTCCAGCCGAAGGCAACCACGATCTGACTGAACAATAAGAGTTCCTTATATATTCTGGATATTTCTGAATTATCAAATATACGTGTTACAAATATTTTCTCCCAGTCTGTGTCTTGTCTTTTATTTTTTTATAATAGTATCTTTTGAGGAACATATATTTTTAATTTAGACAAAATCCAATTCATCATTTCTGTTTCCCTTTATAATTAGGGCTTTCTCTTTTGAAGAGCATATATTTTTAAATTAGATGAAATCCAATTCATCATTTCTGTTCTCCTTTATGATTAGAGCTTTTTGTGTACCACCTAAGAAATCAGTCTACCCCAAGGCCACAAAGATTTTCTCCCCCCCCCCCCACCCCGAGAACTTTATAGTTTTAACTTCTTTGTTTAGGTTTATTATCCATTTTGAGTTAATTTTTTTTGTGTATTGTGTGAGGGGGGTCAAAGTTCATTTTTTCCATATCTTTCAGTTGTTCTAGCACCATTTGTTAAAAAGACTATCCTTTACAATTAAATTACCTTGGCATCTTTTCAAAAGTATTGACTATATGTGTGTGTGTCTACTCTGTTTCAGGGATCTAACATCCATCCATATACAACTACTACTAGGTCTTGATTACTGTAGCTTTACAAAAAGTCCAAAAATAGGTAACAGAAATACTCCAATCTCATTATTTTTCAAAACTCATCTGGCTATTCCAAATCCTTTGTTACCATATAATTTTTAAAACTAGCTTGTCAATCTCTACACAAAAACCTGCTATATTTTGATTCATATGGCTATGAATTTCTAGAGTATTCTGGGGAAAAATACCACTTTAACAATACTGAGTCTTCTAAGCCATGGACACGATATGTTTCCTTAGAACTTCTCTAATTTTTCTCAGCACTGTTTTGGTATAAAGTTCTTCTACATCTTGGATCAAATTGATTCCTAAGTGTATTATGTTTTCTGATGGTATTGTAAATGGTATTTTTATCTCATTTTCCAATTATTTCCTAATAAATACACTTATTTTTTGTATATTTTTATACTACAATCTTGCTAAATTCAAATTAATTCTAAAGGATTTTTCTGTAGATTCCTTAGGAGTTTGTATGTAAACAATCTTGTCATCTGGTGATGCAAAGGTCATTTTACTTCTTGTTTTTTTATACGTGTTACGTCTTTTTCTTGGCTTGCTTTTAAGAGTTTTCTCTTTATCACTGATGTTTTGCAATTTTACAATGATGTGCTTTTATGGGGTTTTCTTTGATGTATCTTGCTTGGAGTTCATTCAGCTTCTTGGATCTGTGGATTTTTTTTTGTTGCTGTTGTTGAGAATATACCCAGGAAACATACACTAACTCAACCATTTATACATGTACAATTCAGTGACACTGATTACATTCTTCAGTTTGTGCAGCCATTCTCATCCTCCTTTTCTGAGTTGTTCCTCCCCCTTTAAGATAAACTCACTGCCCCCTAAGGTTTCTATCTAATCTTTAGAGGTGCTGTTATCAATTTGATCCCATATAGATAATTCTTAAAAGAACATAAAGCTCAAGGCAGACATTTTTTACTAGTTGAGCTAAACTATTATTTGGTTTTAAAAAGACTTCAGGGGATAGTTTTGGTTTAACTTTTAAAGATTATCTCAGGGCAACAGTTTCAGGGTTTCATCCAGCTCCATGGCTTCAGAAAGCCTGGTGTCCATGAGAATTTGAAATTCTGTTCTACATTTTCCCCATTTTGATCAAAGATTCTTCTATAGAATCTTTGATCAAAATGTTCAGTAATGGTAGCTGATCACCATCCAGTCCTTCTGGTCTCCAGGCAAAGCTGGCAGTTGTTCATGGAGGCAATTAGCCACACATTCCATACATTCCTCCTATTTCTGATGCTCCTTCTTACTCTGTTGCTCCAGGCAAATAGAAACCAACTGTCATGCCTGGGATGGCCACTTGCAAGCTTTAAGACCCCAGGCACTGTGCAAGAAGCTAGGACAGGATAGAACTAGTAGAACAGAAGCACTGAACACATTATCAGGCCAATTAACTGGCATGTCCCATTAAACCATGGCCCTAAACCTCCAAACCAAGGAATCAAATCCCATGAGGAGTTTGGTTGTACATAAGCAGTCTTAGCAGTGTACTCTTTGTTGTTGTTGTAAATATATCTACCACATAACTTTTGCCAGTTCAACTTTTTACAGGTATAGAACAGGTGTATTGTAATTGACAGTAATTACAATAACTGGCTGTGCAACCCTACCTTTATCAATGCAATTTTTCCGTCACCTTTAACCTGACCTTCCACACCGGGTAATCACTAATTAACTTTGTTGTCTATACATCTGTCTTTTTATATAAGTGAGGTCATACAATATTTGTCCTTTTGTGACTGACTTATTTCACTCAGTATAATGTCTTCCAGCTCCATACATATTGTAGCATGTATCTCCTGCTGGCTGAGTAATATTCCACTGTAGGTATGTACCACATTTTGTTTATCCATTCATCTGTTGCTGGGCATTTACATTGTTTCCACCTTTTGGCTATTGTGAACAGTGCTGCGGTGAACACTGATGTACACGTATCCGTTTGAGTCTCACTTTCAATTGTTTTGAGTATATACCTAGGAGTAGAATTGCTGGGTCATATGGCAGTTCTATTTTTAGTTTTTTGAGGAACTGCTACAATGTTTTCCACCATTTTGTATTCCCAGCAGCAATGGGTAAGGGTTACAATTTCCCCACATCCTTGCCAACATTTGTTATTTATTTATTTATTTTCTCTTAGCCATCCTAGTGGGAATGAAACGGTATCTCATTGTGATTTTGATTTTCATCTCTGATGGCTAATGATGTTAAGCACCTTTTCATGTTATTTGGTGGCCATTTGAATGTCCTCTTCGGCGAAAAGTCCATTCAAGTCCTTTGTCCATTTTGTGATGGAGTTATTTATCTTTTTGTTAAGTTGTCAAACTTTTATATGTATTTTGGGTATTAGATTTTTATTGGATATATGATTTCCAAAGATATTCTCCAAATCGGTAGCTTGTCTTTTCACTTTTTTGGCAAAGTCTTTCGATGAATAAAATTTTTTAATTTTTATAAGGTCCCATTTATTTATTTTGTCCTTTGCTGTTGGGCTTTTGTTACTATATTAAATAATCCATTGTTAAAAGCTAGGCCTGACAGTGTTGCCCCCCCTACATTTTCTTCTAAGAATTTTAGGGTTTTAGTTTGCACGTTTAGGTCCTTAATCCACTTTCACTTTGTTTTTGTGTATGGTGTGAGGCATGGATCCTATTTCATTTTTCTGCATGTGGTGGATTTATATTTTTAATCAAATTTTACAGTTTTTCAGGTATTAGTCCTACAAACATTTTCTTATTTCCCTCTTTTGTGACTCTACTTATATAGCCACTAGACTACATGATATTGTCCCATGGTCACTGAAGCACTGTTCATTTTCTTTTTCCAGCTTTCTTCTCCCTGTGCTTCATTTTAGACAGTTTCAATTGCCTTGCATCATGTTTTTTTTTCCCCCCATTACCTAATCTGCTGTTGGTGACCTGGAGGCACACTGGTTAAGTGCTCAGCTGCTAATCAAAAGATCGGCAGTTTAAATTCACCAGCCACGGCATGGAAACCCTATGGGGCATATCTTAGTCATCTAGTGCTGCTATAACAGAAATACCACAAATGGATGGCTTAACAAAGAGAAATTTATTTCTTCACAGTAAAGTAGGCTAAAAGTCCAAATTCGGGGCATCAGCTCCAGGGGAAGGCTTTCTTTCTCTGCTGGCCTTCTTATCAATGTTCCCTCGGACTAGGAACTTTTCTGTGCAGGAACTCTGGGTCCAAAGGATGTGCTCGCTCTTCTCCTGGCACTGCTTTCTTGGTGGTATGAGATCCCCATTTCTCTGTTCAGTTCTCTCTTTTACATCTCAAAAGACTGCCTCAGGACACAATCCAATCTTGTAGACTGAGTCCTGCCTTACTAACACAACTGCTGCCCGTCCTCCCTCATTAACATCATAGAGGCAGAATTTACAACATATAGGAAAATCACACAAAACAGGGAATCACAGCCCAGCCAAACTAATACACACATTTTTGGGAGGACATAATTCAATCCATGACAAAGTAGTTCTACCCTGTCCTTCAGGGTTGTTATGAGTCAGAATCAACTGGATAGCAATGGGTAACAGTTAATCTGTTAAGCCTATCCAGTGAAATTTTCATCTCAGGTACTTTTACTTTTTATCTCTAGAAGTTCCATTGATTCCTTTTTATGGTTTCCATTTCTATCTTCCATTATGCATATATTTTCCTTTATATCTAGAAACATATTAATAAAAGATGTTTTAAAGTAGTTGTCTGATGATTCCATCAACTCTCATTTCACGATCTGTTTCTACCGAATTATTTTTCTCCTTGTTTTGGCTCACATTTTTTCTGCTTTGTCACGTCTAGTAAATTTTGCTGTTTATCGTAGTGAGTTTGGATTTTGTAGTCCTCTTTTAAACAATGTTGAGTTTTGTTCCAGCAGGTAGTTAATATACCTTCTTAAGCTTATTTTTAAGCTTTGTTACATCAGGTGTATATTACCTTTTACTTTAGGGCCAGTTTAGTTTTACTCTGAGAAAGTTACATTAATGGAGTCTCCACTTAATGCCCCAACTGATCAACCAAGTTTTTCCACTCTGAATGACTGGAACTTGATTCTGAGGTATGTCTATTGTAGACAGCATATTGATGGATCTTGTTTTTTTTATTCATTCTGCCACTCTCCGTCTCTTTATGGGTGCATTTACGCCATTTACGTTCAGTGTAAATATTGATAGGTGTGAATTTATTGCTGTCATTTTGTAGTGCTTTTTTTTTTTGTGATGCTGACATTTTCTTCATTCCTCTTACTCTCCTGTGCTGAATTCGTTTTGTTTGCAGATTTTTTTTCTTTTCTTTTGTTTTTGCAGATTTTGTTTTTACTGAGACTCTGTGTTTTTCTTCTTTATTGTAATGAATAGGTTTGTTAACTTTCTTTGTGGTTACCTTGAAATTTACCTGTATATCCTCCTAGGTTTGAACTCTTATTAAGTGGTATCCCACTGCCTTCCTCTCTATTAGAAAATTTTATACCTATACCATTTATTCCCTCTTTTATTGTTCTGACATTATTGTCATTTACAGATTAACCTCTCTGGTTCCCTATTGTAAATATTTTGTTTTTGAATAGTCCTTGAGAGTTCATTTCCTAGGTTGGTATCTGGCATCCTAAATTCAGGCTGTAGTTTGATCTTGTTTGTTCTCAAGCCAAAGAACTCTCTTTAATGATTCTTGTAAGTTTGGCTTGGTTTTTACATATTCCCTTAATTTCTGTTTATCCAGAAATGTCCGAATTTCACCATCATATCTGAATGTGCATTTTTCAGGATATATTATTCTTGGTTGTCAATTTTTTATTTCAAGGTTTTATATATGTCATCCCACTGCCTTCCTGCCTGCATGATTTCTGCCGAATAATCCGAGCTTAGTCTTATTGTTTCTCCTTTGTATGTGACTTTTTGTTTTTCTCAAGTTGCTCTCAGGATTCTTTCTTTGTCTTTGGTTTTAGCGAGTGTGATTATGATATGCCTTGGTGATTTTCTTTTGGGGTCTATCTTATACGCGGTTTGTTGAGCCTATCGGATGGTCAGCTTTTCCTCTTTCATGATATTAGGGAAGTTTTCTGTCAGCAATTCTTCAATGATCCTCTCTGTGTTTTCCATTTTCTTCTCCTGTTTTGTAACTTCAATCAATCAAAAGTTTTTGCTTTTGATTGTATCTCACATAATTCTCATGGTTTCTTCATTTTTCTTGTTTTTTTTTTTCCTGATTTTTCCTCAAAATGGTATCCAAGTATTTGTCTTCAATTTCGTTGATTGTATCTTCCATTGTTTCAAAACTGCTCCTCAGACCTTCTATGACACTGCCCATTTCTGAAATTTTGTTATTTATCTTTCAGATTTCTAATTGTTGTTTTTTTATAATTTCTAGTTGTGAATTTATTCTTACATTTTGTTCCTGTATTACTTTCCTGAATTCTTCCATTGATTTGTCTGTATTTTCCATGAATTTGTCTGCCTTTCCCATGAACATCTATTTTCTCCTCATGTTTGTCTGCTTTTCACTTGAACTCTTGGATAGCGCTGAGTTTTACAGATTTGAATTCCCTATCAGGTAGTTGCAGTGTCTTTTCTTCTACTGGAAAGTCATCTGCTGTTTTATTTTGGATGCCTACTGGAACCATCATGTCCTGTTTTTTATATGTTCTGATACTGTCTGCTGTCTTTGGGACATTCAGTAGTTATTTTCTTCGTTTACTGACTGTAGATTTGTTTGTTTCATCCTGCTTTTTTGTTTTATTTTATATGGTTATCTCTGAGCAGGCGAGCTCTGCGTTCTTTGTTGTTTGCTCGCCTGTGGGCACAATACTTTTCACCTGCTTGTCTAATGGGTAGGGCTAGTCGCTCAGCTACAGTGCAGCAGAACAGGTCCAGCTAAAGGGGAGGGGCTGGGGTGGGTTGTTTGTAGCACATACTGGAGCCGACAGGGCGTGCCAGGGGTCAGTGCAGGGCAGGTTCCAGTATGCTGTGCATACAGTATGTTCAGCACACGGTGGAGGTACGAAGGAGGGAAGGGGAGATTGTGATGTAGGCAGAGAAGAGGGGTATGAGAAAGAGGAGAGAGAGGAGAGAGAAACAGGAGCCAAAAAAAAAAAAAAAAGTGCTGAGTGAGACTGCCATTGGAGTTGAGAAAAAAACCAAGAAATGAAGAAAAACAAAAAGGAAGAAAGAAAAGGAAAATAAATAAATAAATAAATAATTTTAAAAGAAATGTCGCCAGGGATCCCACCAGTGACCAGGGAAGAGACTCCCAGGCCTCGAGGCACAGCCTGTCTAGGAGGGGCGGAGATGGCACACAGCACTAGGTAGTCAGGAGACAGGAAAAGAAGTAAAGTAGAGAGAGATGAGACACTGAGCAATGAAGAAAAACAAAAGGGAAAAAAGAAAAAGAACAAAGAAAAACTAAAAGGCCCCCAGAGATCCCACCAGCGCAGCTGCGCACACCAGGGAAGTGACTTCCAAGCAGCACAATACAGCCTGGCTAGAAGAGGCAGAGACGACACACAGTGCCAGGTATTCAGGAGACAGGAAAAGAATGTAAGTAGCGACAAGAAACTGATAAATGGAATAAAAACAAAAAGGAAAAAAAGAAAGAAAGAAATGTCCCCAGGAACCCCACTGGCATGGCTGCACCAACCGAGGAAGTGGCTGCCAAGCTGAGCAGTACAGCCTGGCTAGAAGGGGTGGAGACGGCATACAGCACCAGGTATTCAGGAGACATGAAAAGAAGATAAGTAGAGAGAAACTGAGAAATGAAGAAATGCAAAAAGGAAAAACGCCTCCAGGGATCCCACTGACATGGCTGTGCAGACCAGGAAATGGCTCTGAAGCCACACAGTACAGCCGGGCTAGAAGGGGTGGAGATGGCACACAGCACCAGCTATTCAGGAGACAGGAGAGGGAGGAGGTGAGAGGCAGGGAAGAAACCAAAAGAAGCCGAAAAAAGGCAACATCAGCAACAAAGAAATGGCACTGAAGGAGCAGGCCGGTGTGGACGGGGCAAACCCACGCAGCATGGAGCCAGCGCCTCCTGGCCGTGGTTGCTCGGCCCCGTAGGAAGCGGCAGAAGCCTAGCAGGGGAAGAAGGGTGGGGGATGGGAAAGCATGTATCACTGGTTACCGGGTGCTCTGTCTCCTGCTGGGAGCTCCATGAAGCTGCTTTCCCTTACTCCCTGTCCACCGATCTCTGACAGGAGTCCAAGATGGCGAATCTGTGCTGCGTTAGCTGACAGGAGACCTCTGCTCATATCTCTCCTCACTCTCTGTTCTCTTTCAGTTTCTTACTCCATTCAGTGCTTCACTGAGTTCTTTATCTCTTCATATGACGCTTAGGGTTCCAAGACTGATGTTTGTCTCTGTTTTACTTAGTTTTTTGGGTCTTTGCTGTGGAGGGACGGTGTGGTGCTTCTGTCTATAGTGCCATGTTGGCTCCTCCCCACTGAATGACTGGAACTTGAATATCTCCCAGCCCAGTGTGAGCTCTAAAAATCTTTCAGCCTATAGCTCCTCGATAATAGTTCACTGCCTGGCCTCGTGGGATCCTACCTTATGAGCACAAAGCTTAGCATCCAGCCAATGGCTCCCATGGATCCCGACTCAGATTTCTGGAGCTTAATCTCTACACTGCTCCTTCCTCTCTGGTATTCTGCCCTGCAAATTCAAGTTGCATCAACCTCCCTGGTTTTCCACCTCTCACTCCTCAGTTCAGTGAGACCACTGTGTTTTGCTTAGATTCCTTCTACCTATATCATCAATGTACACCACCTACCTACATCAGTCTGAAAAACGTCTCCAGGTGAAATGCCAGCATGGTCAAAAGGTTCACTTTACATCTCTCTTTTTTCCTGCACTACCTCTTGCCCAGTATCTGAAAACAGTGGTTTTGTGAATTTTTTTCCCCACTTTTCTAGTTGCTTTTGGTGAGAAGGATAAATAGGTACCCATTACTCCTAACATAGTCAGACGCAGAAATACATAGATTTATTTGAATTTATTCTTTTTTAAAAAATAAGACATGTATAGGCTTTCCTGATCATATTATATGATTAGCAATGTCAAGTCGTATGAAACTTATAACTAAAAACCATCCTAAAGAATTCTTCATAAAAACTGGTCATCAAGGTTAACTTTGGAATTTGGGGAAATGTTTGTGGTACATTCTAATCCCAAATGTATCCAAAATTAACAGTATTTTAATACCTTCTCATTTAGGTAATTGTAATTCTCTAATTGGGCAGTTCTCCAAAAAAAGCAACTGTTAATTCTTTTCAGTTTGACAACGTATTCATCTAAATTTTATAAGTTTCTCTTAAACTACATATGAATGTTGAAACAACAGGCAACTTATTAAACTTATTAATAGCTGTATATTGTCCATAGCCATACACATTTTCAAAACATAAGTAACCATTAAGTCTATATACTAATCAATACACGGTATCAACTAACACTTGACTAGTACCTTTAATTTATAAATATCTTCTTTTATTCATTCATTCATTGTATTAACTATAGATAGGCAAACCCACTGTCGTCGAGTTGATTCCGACTCATAGTGACCCTATAGGACAGAGTAGAACTGCTCCATAGAGCTTCCAAGGAGCACCTGGTGGACCTGAACTGCTGACCTTTTGGTTAGCAGCCATAGCACTTAACCACTATCCCACCAGGGTTTCATAAATAGGCAAGTACCATATTAATCATATCTCTATTTTTCAAATGCACTAATAAGGTGAAATAATTTACCCATGGTCACACAGGTTAATAAGTTACATCCTGAGATATGAACTGTAGATTCCCTTGTCAAATCATGTTAATTTACTTTTACTACAATAGGAACTAATTTCTAAGATAAACGAGATGTTATTCATTAAAACCATAAACAGAGTTTTTGTTTGGGATGATGAAAATTTTGGGAAATGAAGAGTGGTGATGATTGCACAACACTGTGAATATGATTAATGCCACTAAGTATACTTGAAAATGGTTAAAAAGGCAAATTTTATGGGTTTTTTTTAATATGTTTAAAAAAAAACCTTCCTTTAATATACTCTGACATCTATTTTAATTTTTAAAAAGTACTAAAAAGAGCCAGAATAAAGCATCATTTTAATAAAATATTTAGTAAGATTTAGATAAAAGTAAATTTTAGAAATTTAATACATTTACAAACTTACTTGTTCTTGTAATGTATGGTTTTTTTCTTGTAACTGGTTAAGAACAGCTGTCTCTCCTTCACCAGCCTGAATTTTTGCATAAAGATCTTCTCTTTCTTTTTCTAGTAAGGAAATATTCTCTTTACTCTTCTGTAGTAAGGCTTCAAGGTTCTGGATCTTTTGGTCCTTATCGCCAATTTGACGCAGCACTTGTTCCAAATCATTCTGTAAAGAATGAAAACTGGAACCTTAAAGATTGTGACTTCCTCAAACTTACAGTGACTGCTAATAAACTGAGTCAAACTCTTACATTTTTTTAAACTAATTATTACATTTTAACATAGTAAATTCAATTAAATAATTAGAACTATATATTAAATAATACAAATCTACATTTTCTATAATAAACTAGAATTTAACAACAACAAACAAAAAAACCTTCAATTGACCACATTTTTTTCCCTAACACTCTGACCTCACTTTCTACTGCTTTCCTTCTTATTCAACTCATGTTCAATTATTTGTATACAGGGGACTCTTCATTATTCCTTAATCAGGCCAGGCACACTCCCACCTTGCAGCCTTTGCACTAATTGTTCCTTGTTCCTTATGCCTGGGACTTCCTCCTCCAATTGGTTACATGGTTTACTCCCTCTCCTTCAAATATATGTTCAAATGTCACCTTCTCAATCAGGCCTACTGTGATCATGTAATCATTTAAAATTGCAACCTTTCCAAATACCTCCATCTTGATTATTTTTTCTTTCCACATCACTTATAGTCTAGCACACTAAATGATTTATTTACTTATTTTTCATGTTTATCTGCCTCCCTCCACCTCTCAACTTCACTAGAAAATATGTTCCATGAAATGGGGATTTTTGTCTGTCTTATTCACTGATGTATTCCAGATGCCTGACACATACCCTCTCAAGTATTTATTAAACAGAAAAATGAATGATTGCACTCGAACGCACATACACTTACACAGACTCACTTCAATACCCCAATAGGACCCTTCTACCAATCCATAATCATAAAGGGATTCTTCTTCTTTTACTTTATCAAGGGCCTTAACGTTACATGGAGCCCTGGTGGCGCAGTGGTTAAGAGCTCGGCTGCTAACCAAAAGGTCAGCAGTTTGAATCCACCAGCCACTCTTTGGAAACCCTATGGGGCAGTCCTATTCTGTCCTATACTGTTGCTATGAGTCGGAACCGACTTAACGGCAATGGGCTGTTTTGGTTTAATGTTACACAGAGTATGATGCAACAGCCTACATTTAGAAAAATACCCATAAACTTTTTGGAGCTATCCGACCACCCCACAGCCTTTGCCTCTACCTTAGACATTTTTAAAAGGGCCTCTACCCAGAACAAGGCATTAGTCAGCCCCTCTGTGTCAACCTTATACATTAGTCAGCCCCTCTGTGTCAACCTTATAGCAGCCCTCATAACTGTGCTGAGAAAAAGTTAGAAAAACCTGGAATCCTCAATGACTTGTGTCAATATTAAAATATTTGAGATCGGTCACTTTCAAATGTGCTTCTCATCCCTCTAAGTTTCAATCACAAAATGATGAAAGCAACCTAACCTCTCTGGTCTCACCCTCTGTTCTTGCTACTGATAACCCCTCTCTCCACATTCCACTAATCTTCTGGAACCACAGTTCCAGGCCTGAAGTTTTTCCCAGAACAGTCACTCTATTTCCAAGTCTTAATTGAAATCTGGTTCTCCCTTTACAGATGCTGACTCCCCTCCAACCCTCTCTAGTCAGTAAGTCCTACTGCACTAAGCAAGCAGGAAAGATTGGTCTTTTCCTGGTTGTTCACTGCCATTACTCTCTCCCTCATGTAAAAGCTTCATGCTGCTTTGGAAGTAAGACATTCACTTATTCTACCCTCTACTCTTTGTTGCTATCATGTCTTAGTCCCTACCACATTCACTGAAGACCTGAGACTTGATTTAGTCTTTCTCTCAATCCCAATTTCTGCCAATTTCCTGGAAGATTGAAAATACATAGAGAATTAAGAGTATAGCCTCTCATTCATATTATCTTAGTTACTGGACTTCCACTCATTCTACATTTTAATCACTCACTCATAGGATCTTGTAATCATATGAAATTATTTCAAATGAAAATTTTCAACTATCCTGTTCTGGGACCACAATTTCTTGACCATCTCCCAACTCTTTCATGACCTCATTTCTGCTCTTCAATGTCAAAATGACCTCAGTGTTCTTCTAGCCCTAACTTACACTTTAAGTCCCAGTAAAACCTAAGTTTAGTTTGTACTAACTTCAGTGTCTTTGTCCTTATAACTTCTACATGGAGTACACTCCTCACTATCACCAAGAACACCCACTCATCTTCTGTGACTCAGATTGTCACTACTAAGTAGTTTTCTATAACTGCTCTTTTCCACAAGCTGTCTGGACTAGGTTATTGTCCTCTATGCTACCATAATAATTTTATACACACACACACACCCAGACCTATACTCATTACATCTCTTTAGTGTTTTTAGGACCTCTCATTTTTCTACAATGAGAGACTTTCCCTAGCCTTTTTCCCATCTTTATCTTACTCCTCCCTAGGGAATGAAAAGTTAACTGATTGAAAGTTTGCAATAAGGAACTAGGTGTGTTCCACTTAGTCCCTTGTTCTCCCCTCAGTGTGAGAGACAACCTGCCTATAGGAAGTGAAACGGCTGTCATTTTTCAGCTTTGCCTGTGGCTGGACGGGTAAATACAATTCTGCGATACAGTATAAGAAAGTGCACTTGGCTGAATGCCTATGCCAAACTCCCAACCCTAGCTTTAATACTCATTTCTTTACTACCCTTTATATTAAAACTCCTAGAAAAAGTTATCTATATTCGCTCTATCAGACTTCTGTCTTCTCATTCTCTCTTGAACTCTCTCCAATCAGACTTGCCTATCACCTTCTCTACACAGATTATTCTTATCAAAGACATCAACAAAAGAATAATGGTTTAGTTTAATTTTTGTTTGAAATGCTAACAATTCAAATAATGTCTACCTGGGCTTCTCGAAGTTTTGCTGTAGTGCTTTGTTGAAGAGCTTGTTGTTCTTGATGCTGCTGCTTTGTTTTATCTAATTGATGCTGCAGTTCTGTGGAATTTGTTACTTTTTCCTTCAACTTAAAAAAATGAACAACTTAAAGGCATAATACTATCACACATAATATCTAGCATTACTCCAAATCTCACAATTCTCAACTATGAACAAAAAACTAAATTTAGACAATAGATAAGATCAACTTTTAGTACTTCATTACTAATAGAATATTAATCCTGTGATGAAGAAACTATTCTCTAAAAATAGACTCTCATTCTGAAAATTCTTCCTACGGGTTGGCATTTAGTTTATTATTATTTTTTGTATACTAATATGCTCAAGGAATTACATAAAAATTATTTGTACCAATAAGCTAAATCACAGTATTAGTATTTGTTTTATTTTTTTACAAAACAATCTTGGTTATCACTTGTTGGAAAAGAATAGGAATCTCTACCATATCTAAGATTTTGAGTCTAAAAGAAAATCTATTGCTGAAGTCACAGATTTTAGCCCTGAATATTTGCTGAATTCTAATAAAAGATATAATGAATTAACTTTGACTTTAATCATATTATGGGTACCATTTTTAGCAATCCCAATTTTAATGATAGCATTTAATCTTATGTTCAATTTTTAAAAGTGAAAACCATTAAATGTAAACTCAAAGTTTATATGTACCAACTGCATGTCATTAGTGATCTTCACCAATTGTTCATGCTTACTCTTTCATTACTAAGTGATCTTTCCTGAGTAGGAAGACTCCTTCAGCAGCCTGACAGTGATTTACTCTCAGAATCTTTCCTACCTGCACGTGAAAGGGTAATAACCTTCTTTGTACATTTGTATTGAGAACTTTAGAGAATACAATCATAACAAAATGACTTAATGTCATTAATAAGTAGACTGTTTTTATTGGGGAGAAATAAATGTTATAATTTAGAGATTTAAAAAAAAAAATGTCCAATTAAGCTCTTGTCAGTGAAAAGACTGATGAAGCCTAACAATATTTAAAACGCCTCAAGTCTATCAACAAATTTGCTAATATAAACTCATTTAAAATACTAGTTTACCTGTTCTTCTAAACGAGAAAGTTTGA
Source organism: Dugong dugon (assembly GCA_030035585.1). Lineage (NCBI taxonomy): Eukaryota > Metazoa > Chordata > Mammalia > Sirenia > Dugongidae > Dugong > Dugong dugon. The sequence continues at coordinate 54,615,470 of CM057465.1, forward strand.
GTTGTAGATCAGCCACTTGTTGTTCTTTATCCATCAGTTTTTCACTTGAAAGCTGTCTCTGTTCCTTCAGCCTACCATGAGCTTCCCCTAGTTGGCGTTCTGTCTCCAAAAGTTTGCTATGTAACTTTAAAAAAGAAAAAAATGTATATACATATATTTAAACACACCACCATCACTGCCACCACCTACTTTCCAAACAATATTTTTTTTACCAATGTAAGTGTAACATCTTAATTTTCACCATTCTTTGAAGAACCTAAGACCTTATATAGTAATTTTAACTAGCTCCAAATGACTTTTCATCACATTAAGGTAGTGTTTCTTTTTGTTTTTGCTCTCTTAAAAATATATACTGGAGCAGAGGCTATCATTTGTATATAAGTGTCAGAATCACTTGAGGAACTTAAAAGAATAAAATCAAACTTAAAAATTAAGATACTCAGGGTACACTCAGACCTACTCCACAGTATTTTTAAGAGTTCCACAGTGATTCTTGTCAGTTTTTCATAGTGGAGAACCACAAACGACTTCTTACATTGAATATATCCATTAGATAGAGCCCAAAGCATTTCCAAGTGCTCCAATTGGCACACAATTGCTGAATAAACATATAGGAAACTATTGTTGTTGTTTTTTTATTTATGTGACCCTCATTCATTAACTTAAAAGTGCCATCTAGTTAAGACTAAAGGAGAACTTTGCCTTAGGGCTAAGAACCATCACTTTCTCAAGTTCTTTACCTTCTCCAATACCACCAGGAATAACAGTTGGTTTTGCTTAGGGGGAGGAAGGTGGAGAAGCTTTCTGTTTCTCCATTAAAAAAAGAAAAAGTCTGTGTTGATTTGAGAAGAACTGTTGCACAAGTGCTGGGAGTATAGAACAGAAGACCTGCACAGAGATGAGGATGTGAGACATTTGGCAAAGCTCGGACACTAAAAGTAAGCCTGTGCACCACCTCATAACACATAAAGTTGAATACATTGTGCCCAGGCAAAATTAAAAATTACTAACAAGCATTCTGTAAGATTGCTTTCCATCAAAACTGTTCATGGTAAATCTGAAAATATTAAGAATCTTCAGGTGTTCTGTCAAATTTATACTTATATTGTCTATACTCACATATTGCTCCATAAAAACTCATAGTTGGCTAGGAAAAAGGAAAGTTCTATCAAAAAAGCAAACACCAACTATCTTCCCATGCTATGATAAAACCTGTGACTATCAGAATATACCCTATCCTTAATAAAGAAAACCAAAGTTAATTTCTAAAGCCAAACACTGCTTCCATCTAAAACAGGAATCAGAAACAGAGAGCACACATTTGTTTTATTCTTGTCCTCATCCAGCCTCCTGACATCTCTCTCCTTTTTATGATTTTCCTCCTTCTTCTGGATTAGGGGCACAAACTAAGGTTCCACAATATAGTTCTAAACCAGCAAAAAGAAATTAGCTCTATAGCAACTATGCAAACCTTCTCCTAGACTCACAAAATAATTAGGTCCAGTCCTCATATAAGAAAACATAGGAGGCCTTAATCTTTCAAGCGTCTAAGTGTCTGACCTCTTACAAATAGGCATCACACTTCTCTATTTCCTAAAATTTGCTGGCTAAGAATCTCTTGACCCTGTTTTACATGGATGATCAGACTTTTCCCCCAGAAAGTTTAGATTTAGTATGTTTGAGCTAGAGCCCAGGAATACATGCTTTTGTAATAAACACCAGATGATACTTAGTTTCAGGGAAGTTTTGAAATCACATTTGGGAAAGCAACAATTTAAAAAGCAACAGTTCTCAACCTCAGGTGCACAGCACAATCACTGGGAAACTTCTAGACAAATCAATGCCCAGGCCTACACCAGATTCTGATCTAATCAAATCAAAAGGGTGAGGCCTTGACATTGGCAATTTTAAAAATCTTCCTAGGTACTCTGACATGCAGTCAGAGTTAAGAACCACTGACTTAAAGATAATGACTCTCTGAAGTGAAGACTTACTAAGCGGGGGAACTGGGAGGTATTCATTATAAATAACTGTCATTTATTACTGTTATAATTCTTGGCAAATCCCTGACCTTTAAGAAAGAAATGACTCTCAAATTAAAGCTATCCAAGAGTGGCCAAAGTCACTTAAACAATTATGCTTATATCGTTTTCAGATAAATATATCAGAGAAGGGTTAAATTAAGAATAAAAATAACACATGTTGGAATTATTAATAGAATGTTGTTGTTGTGAGCCATCGAGCTGGTTTTGACTCATAGTGACCCTATGTGACAGAGTAGAACTGCCCTAGAGGGTTTTCTTGCTGTGATCTTTATGGAAGCAGTTCACCAGGTCTTTCTTCTGCAATTTCTGGGAAGGTCCAAACCGCTAACCTTTAGGTTAACGGTGGATCACAAACCACTTGCATCACCCAAATTCCTGACATTATGGAGCTCACAGTTCAATGTGGATAGTAGACAATATGCAAGTGAACAAAGAGTAAATACACAATATAAAGTGCTATAAGGAAGAAAGCAGGGAAAAAAAAAAAAAAAACCAGCTAGCTGAGATAAAGAAGGAACCAAAAGGATATGGGAAACCACTATTTAAACAGAGTGGCCCTCAAAGGCCATACTGAGGAAATGTGTTCTGAGCTGGCCTTATGGAAAACTGCAGTTAAGAAAACTCTAGAAAGAAAAAAAAAAAAACACAGGAAAGGATCTAAAGCAGTGAAGAGTTTGAAGCATTGGTGCATCTAAAAAAACATCAACATGGCTTCACAGTTTTATGGGAGGAGTTTCAAGACATAGTGACAGTGTGGGCTATTTTTTATATATATGTGTGTGTGTATGTGTGCGTGTATATATACATATATATATGTGTATATATATATATACACACACACACATACACACACAACCAGACCAATAAGCAACATCATGATAAACAGAGAAAAGACTGAAGTTGTAAAGGATTTCATTTTATTTGGATCCACAATCAACGCCCATGGGAGTAGTGGTCAAGAAATCAAACGACATGTTGCACAGGTGACAAATATGCTGGAAAAGACCTCTTTAAAGTGTTGCAAAGCAAAGATGTGACCATGAGGACTAAGGCGCACCTGACCCCAGACATGGTGTTTTCAATCAACTCATATATATGTGAAAGCTGGACAATGAACAAGGAAGACCAAAGAATTGATGCATTTGATTTATGGTGCTGGCGAAGAATACTGAACACATAATGAACTGCCAGAAGAACAAACAAATCTGTCTTGGAAGAAGGACAACTAGAATGCTCCTTAGAAACAAGAATGGCAAAACTCCATCTCACGTACTTTGGATATGTTATCAGGAGGGACCAGTCCATGGAGGTGGACATTATGGCTGGTAAACTGTAGGGTCAGTGAAAAAGAGGAAGACACTCAACAAGATGGATGGACACAATGGCTACAACAATGGGCGCAAGAATAACAATGACTGTGAGGATGGCAAAGGACCAAGCAGCATTTCATCCTGTTCTACACACAATTGCTATGACTTGGAACCAACTCGATGGCATCTAACAACAACATATGTGTGAGTATATATATATATATATATATATACCCACATAAATATGTATATACATATATATGCATACTCATTGCCGTCAAGTCGATTCCAACTCATAGCTACCCTACAGGACACAGTAGAACTGCCCCATAGGGTTTCCAAAGAGCAGGTGGTGGATTCGAACTACTAATGCTTTTGGTTGGCAGGCAAGCTCTTAACCACTGTTCCATGGTATGAATATTATATATGGTGTTGTCAGTTACCATTGAATCAATTCTGATTTAGATACATACATATGTATGTATGCATGACCGTATATATATATAGATAGATATGTATGTACATAAATAAGTAAATAAAATGCAGGCTTCCTGGGTGGCACAAACAGTTAAGCACTCAACTACTAGCCGAAAGATTGGCAGTCCAAGCCCACCCATTGGTGGTAACACTTCAAGGTCTTCAGCATGACTGTCTTAGTTATCTAGTACTACTATAACAGAAATACCACAAGAGGATGTCTTTAACAAAGAGAAATGTATTTTCTCATAGTCTAGGAGACTGGAAGTCTGAATTCAGGGTGCCAGCTTTAGGGGAAGGCTTTCTCTCTCTCTCGGCTCTGTGGAACGGTCCTAGTCATCAATCTTCCCCAGTCAAGGAGCTTCTCAGCACAGGGACCCAAGGTCCAAAGGATGCATTAATCTCCTGGCTCTTCTTTGTTGGTGGTATGACGTCCCCCGTCTCTCTGCTCGCTTCCTTTATGTCTCAAAAGAGACTGATTCAAGACACAAGCTACTCTTGAAGATTGAGTCCTGCCTCATTAACAGCCTCTAATCATGCCTCATTAACATCACAAATGTAGGATTTACAACACATAGGAAGATAACATCAGATGACAAAATGGTGGACAATCGGGCAAAATGGCGCTCTAGGCAGAAGCACCACACCTTCCCTCTGCACCAAAGATCTGAAAAACTAAGCTGAACAGAGAAAACAACAATCCTGAAACTCTAAAACATCAAATGAAGAGATAAAGAACTCAGCCAAGCACCAAATGGAGTGAGAAAACTGACAGAGAATGGACAGCGAGGAGAGATTCATGCAGAGGTCCCCTGTCAGCTAACGCAGCGCGGCTCCACCATCTTGGACTCCTATCGGAGACCAGCAAACAAGGGGTATGAGAAAGCAGCTTCAAGGAGCTTCCACCGGAAGACAAAACAACTGGTAATTTGTGATATACACTTTCCCACCCCCCACCCTTCTTCACCCCCACTCGGCCTCCTCTACTTCCCACAGCCACAATCTCTTGTCCAGGAAGCACCAGCTACTTGGATTCCACCCACGCAAACGGGCTGCTCCTCTGAGTGCCAGTTGTTGACTGCTGGTGTTGCTTTTTTCCGATTCTTTTGATTTCTTACTTACCTCTCACCACCTGCCACTCCTTTCACTCAAATACCTGCCTCCGTACGCCATCTTTGCTTCCTCCTGAGGGGCGGCGGAGCTCCGTTCAAGTGTGGAACTGCTTCCAGGTCTGGGCTGCCACACTGGTGGGATCCCGGGGCTTTTGTTTGTTTGTTTGTTTCGGGTTGTTTGTTACTTTTCTTTTCCTTTTCATGAGTTGGGAGCCCGTTCTGGCCGGGCAGTGCTGTGTGGCTTGCAGCCTACACCCTTGGCTTGCGCAAACGTGTAGAGGGATCCCTGAGGGCATTTCTTTTTTCTTTTCTTTTTCTGTTTTTTCGGGGGCTTTTCTTCTTCTTCTTTTTTTTTTTTTTTTTAATTTGTTTTGTTTTCTTTTCCCTCTTTTTCCTTGTTTTTCTTTCTTCATTGCCTGGTTTCTCATCTCTCCATATTTTCTTTCTCTTTCTGTTCTCTGAACACCCGGTATTGTATACCTCTATGCCTACTAGCCAGGCTGTATTGAAACACCTGAGAACAACTTCCCCACACTTCATAGCCGCACCGGTGGGACCCCTGGGAACTTTGCTGTTCTTTTCCCTTTCCGATTTTTATTTATTCATTCTCTTCTTTTGTTTTGTTTTTTTTTCTTCCTCTTCCCGTTTTGTTTTTCTCCATTTCATGCTCCCTCATCTCTCCACTCCAAAGGCAAGCTCCCTAGCATTCTTTTTTATTTGTTTGTATGTTTTTGGCTCCTGTTCCCCTTTCTTCTCTCCCATATCCATCTTAGCTCCACACATAACAATCTCCCCACTACATCCTGCCTACCTGCACTGTGTGCTTGGCATTGCACCACCAAGCAGTGCAGGCATGGCCTGCTGGAACCTGCCCTACACTGATTGCTGGTCCGGCCTGGTGGCTATAGTAAATGCCACAAACAACCCTTCCTAGTGGCTCCTCTTCAGCTCGACCTGCCCTGCTGTACCATATCAGAGTGACTGACCCTGCCAATTGGAGAAAGAGGCAAAAAGTATTGTGCCCACAGATAAGCAAACAAGAAAGAACACATAACCCACCTGCTCAGACATAGAAAAATTAGAAAGAAAAAAAAAGGGGGATGAAACAAACAAATCTACAATCAATAAACGAGAAAAATAAATACTGAATGCCCCAAACACAGCAGACAATATCAAAACTTTTACAAAAACAGGACAGGATGGTTCCAGTAGGCGTCCAAAATAAAACACCAGATGACTCTCCAGTGGAAGAAAAGGTACTAGAACTACCTGATAGGGAATTCAAATCTCTAATACTCAGAATTCTCCAAGAGCTGAAGCAAAAACCAGACAAAAATGAGGAAAAAATAGACAAATTCATGGAAAATGCAGACAAAAAAATGGAAGAATTCAGGAATATAATAAAGGAACAACGTGCCAAAATAAATTCACAAATAGAAATTATACAAAGACAACAATTAGAAATCCAAAAGATAAACAACAAGATTTCAGAAATGGATAGTATCACAGAACGGCTGAGAAGCAGATGTGAAATAGTGGAAGACAGGATCAGTGGAATTGAAGACAAACACTTGCATACAACTCTGTTTGAGGAAAACTCAGAAAAAAGAACAAAGAAGAACAAAAACAGCCTGAGAATTATGTGGGATAAAATCAAAAGCAAAAATTTTCGAGTGATTGGTTTTCCAGAACGGGGGAGAAAACAGAAAACACAGAGAGGATCATTGAAGAAATGCTGACAGAAAACTTCCCTAATATCATGAAAGATGAAAAGCTGGCAATCCAAGAAGCTAAAAAAAACCCACATAGGAGAAACCCCAAAAGAAAATCACCAAGGCATATCATAATCACACTCACCAAAACCAAAGACAAACAAAGAATCCTGACAGCAGCTCATGAAAAACAAGAAGTCACATACAGAGGAGAAACAATAAGACAAAGCTCAGACTACTTGGCAGAAACCATGCATGCAAGAAGGCAATGGGATGACATATATAAAATATTGAAAGAAAAACACTGCCAGCCAAGAATAATATATCCTGCAAAACTCTCGTTCAAATATGATGGTGAAATTAGGTCCTTTCCAGATAAACAAAAATTAAGGGAACATGTAAAAGTCAAACCAAACTTACAAGAATTATTAAAGGGAGTTCTTCGATCTGAGAACAAACAACTTTAGCTCACAGGCAGTATCTAGGACGCAGGATTGTACCAGCCAGATAGCAATCTAGGAAATAAACTCTCGAGGACTATCCAAAACCAAAAGAAATACAACAGGGAATCAGAGCAGTTAATCAGTAAATGACAACAACATCAAAACAATAAAAGAGGGAATAAACAGCATAGGTATAGAACCTTCTAATGGAGCGGAAGGCAAGGTGATATGAAGTAATGGTAGACTGCTTCAAACTTAGAAAGATAAGGGTAAAATTCATGGTAACCACAAAGAAAGATAACAAACATACTCATAAAAATAAAGAGGAAAAACATAAAGTCACAGCAAAAACAAAAGAAATGGAAAAAAAAAATCCACAGACAAAAGTAACTCACCACAGGAGAATAAGAACAAAGAAAACATCAGCACCACAAAAAAAAAAGCACTACAACAATCCACAGACAAAAGTAACTCACCACAGGAGAATAAGAAGAACAAAGAAAACGTCAGCACCACAAAAAAGAGCACTACAAAATGACAGCAACAAACTCCCGTCTATCAATAATTACACTGAATATAAGTGGAATCAATGTACCGATAAAGAGAAGGAGAGTGTCAGAATGGATAAGAAAACAGGAGCCATCAATATGCTGTCTACAAGAGACACAACTTAGAAACAAAGATGTGAATTTATTAAAAGTCAAAGGTTGGAAAAAAATATATCAAGTGAACAACTACCAAAAAAGAGCAGGAGTGGCAATACTAATCTCAGACAAAATAGACTTTAAAACGAAATCCACCATAAAAGACAAAGAAGGACATTATGTAATGATCAAGGGGACAATCCATCATGAACCATAATAAACACCTATGCACCCAATGACAGGGCTCCAAAATACATAAAACAAACTCTAACAACACTAAAAAGAGAAATTGACAGTTCCACAATAATAGTAGGAGACATCAACACATCACCCTCAGTAAAGGACAGAACAACTAAGAAGAAACTCAGCAAAGATAAAAAAGACCTAAAGGGCAAAATCAGCCAACTTGACCTCATAGACATATACAGAACACTCCATCCAACTGCTGCAAAGTACACATTCTTTTCCAATGCACATGGAATGTTCTCTAGAACATACCAAATCTTAGGCCACAGAGCAATCATGAACAAGATCCAAAATGCTGAGAAAATTCAAAGTATCTTCTCTGACCACAATGCCATCGAGGTAGAAATTAACAACAGAAAGAGCAAAGAAAAAAAATCAATTACATGGAAACTGAATAACATCCCGCTTACACATCACTGGGTAATACAAGAAATCAGAGATGGAATCAAAACATTCTTAGAATCAAATTAGAATGAAAACACATCATACCAAAACTTTCGGGACACGGCAAAGGCAGTCCTCAGAGGACAATTTATACCAATAGATGCACACATCAAAAAAGAAGAAAGGGACAAAATCAAAACATTAATTACAGAACTCAAACAAATAGAAAGAAAACAGCAAAAAAAGCCCACAACCACGGGAAGAAAGGAAATAGTAAAGATCAGAGCAGACATAAATGAAATAGAGTACAGAAAAACAATAGAAAGAATCAACAAAACCAAAAGATGTTTCTTTGAAAGAATCAACAAAATCGACAAACCACTGGCCAGACTGACAAAAGAAAAACAGGAGAGGACACAAATAACCTAAATAAGAAATGAAATGCGGGACATTACAACAGACCCAACTGAAATAAAAAGGATTATAACAGAATATTATGAAAAACTATACTTCAACAAATTTGAAAACCTAGAGGAAATGGATAAATTTCTAGAAACACAGTACCAACCCAAACTACAACAAAGTGATGTTGAAAATCTGAACAAACCCATAACAAGAGAAGAGATTGAAAAGGCAATAAAACTCTCAACCAAAAAAAGCCCTGGCCCAGATGGCTTCACTGGAGAATTCTACAAAACATTTAAAGAAGAGCTTGTACCAGTACTACTCAAGCTATTTCAGAGCATAGAAAACGAAACAACACTTCCAAATTCATTCTATGAAGCCAGCATAACGCTGATACCAAAACCAGGCAAAGACGCCACAAAAGACAAGAAAATTACAGACCAATATCTCTCATGAATATAGTTGCAAAAATTTTGAACAAAATTCTAGCCAATAGAACTCAGCATCATATCAAAAAACTAATACACCATGACCAAGTAGGACTCATACCAGGTATGCAAGGATGGTTCAACATTAGAAAATCTATCAAAGTAATCCACCACATAAAAGGAAAGAAAAGAATCACATGATCATCTCAACTGACACAGAAAAAGCATTTTACAAAGTCCAACACCCATTCCTGACAAAAACTCTCAATCAAATAGGTATAGAAGGGAAATTTCTAAACATAATAACGGGCATCTATGCAAAACCAACGGTCAACATCATTCTTAATGGAGAGAGGCTGAAAACATTCCCCTTGAAAACAGGAACAAGACAAGGATGCCCTTTATCACCACTCCTATTTAACATTGTGCTGGAAGTTCTAGCTAGAGCAATAAGGCAAGAAAAAGAAATAAAGGGCATCCAAATTGATAATGAAGAAGTTAAACTGTCCCTGTTAGCAGATGATATGATACTATACATAGAAAACCCTAAAGACTCCACAAGAAATCTACTGGAACTAATAGAAAGATTCAGCAGAGTACAAAGATACAAGATAAAAATACAAAAATCAGTTGGATTTCTATACACCAATAAAGAGAACAATAAAAAGGAACTCAAGAAAACAGTATCGTTTATAATAGCCCCTAAAAACATAAAATACTTAGGAATAAATTTAACCAAGGGTATATAAGACCTATACAAAGAAAACCACAAAACACTACTGCAAGAAACCAAAAGGGATCTACATAAACGGAAAAACTTACCATGCTCATGGAAAGGTAGACTCAACATTGTGAAAATGACAATTCTACCCAAAGCTATTTACAAATACAATGCAATCCCGATCCAAATACCAACAACATTCTTCAAAGAGATGGAAAAACTAATCATTAACTTTACATCGAAAGGAAAGAAGCCCCGAATAAGTAAGGCACTACTGAAGAAGAACGAAGTTGGAGCACTCACACTACCTGACTTCGGAACCTACTATACAGCTACGGTAGTCAAAACAGCCTGGTACTGGTACAACGACAGATACATTGACCAGTGGAACAGAATTGAGAATCCAGATGTAAATCCATCCACCTATGGTCACCTGATCTTTAACAAGGGCCCAAAGTCCATCAAATGGGGAAAAGACAGTCTTTTTAACAAATGGTGCTGGCAAAACTGGATATCCACCTGCAAAAAAAATGAAACAGGACCCATACCTCACACCATATACAAAAACTACTTTCAAATGGATTAAAGACCTGAATATAAAGCCTAAAACTATAAAGTTCATAGAAGAAAATATAGGACCAACACTACAGGCCTTAATACACGGCATTAACAGGTTAGAAACCATAACCATCAATGCACAAACCCCAAAAGATAAGCTAGATAACTGGGATTTTCTAAAAATCAAACACCTATGCTCTTCAAAAGACTTCACCAAAAGAGTAAAAAGAGAACCTACAGACTGGGAAAAAATTTTTGGACAGTACAAGTCACACAAATGTCTAATCTCCATAATCTACAAGAAAATCCAACATCTCTACAACAAAAAGACAAATAATCCTATTAAAAAATGGGCAAAGGAAATGAACAGACACTTCACCAAAGAAGACATTCAAATGGCCAACAGACACATGAGGAAATGCTTGAGATCACTAGCCAGTAGAGAAATGCAAATTAAAACCACAATGAGATACCATCTCACCCCGGCATTACTGGCACAAATCAAAAACACTGGAAATAACAAATGCTGGAGGGGCTGAGGGGAGATTGGAACTCTTATGCACTGCGGTGGGAATGCAAAATGATACAATCATTTTGGAAGATGATATGGTGCTTCCTCAGAAAGCTAGAAATAGACATACCATTCGATCTAGCAATCCCACTCCTAGGAATATATCCTAGAGAAATAAGAGTCATCACGCGAATAGACACATGCACACCTATGTTCATGGCAGCATTGTTCACAATAGCAAAACACTGGAAACAACCTAGATGCCCATCAACAGATGAATGGATAAACAAACCATGGAATATACACACAGTGGAGGTACTATGCAATGATAAAGAACAATGATGAATCTGTGAACCATCTCATAACATGGATGAAACTGGAGGACATTATGCTGAGTGAAATAAGTCAATCACAAAAGGACAAATATTGTATGAGACCTCTATTGTAAAAACCCATGAAAAAGTTCACACACAAAATGTAACAATCTTTGTTGGTTACCAGGGATGGAAGGGGTGGGGGAAAATACTAAATAGGCAATAGATAAGTGGTATCTTGGGTGAAGGGTGAGACAGTACACAATACAGGAGAAACCTGCACAACTTGTACAAGGAAAGGTCATGGAAGCCCCACAGACACATCCAAACTCCCTGAGGGACTGAATTACTGGATGGAGAGCTGTGGGGAACATGGTCTCGGGGAACATCTAGCTCAATTGGCATAACACAGTTTATAAAGACAATGTTCTACATTCTACCTTGGTGAGTAGCGTCTGGGGTCTTAGGAGCCTGTGAGCAGCCATCTAAGATACTCCATGGGTCTCATCCCTTCGGGAGCAAGGGATAATGAAGAGAACAGGATATAAGGAAAAGATTAGTCCGAAGGACTAATGGACCACAGCTACCAAGGCCTCCACCAGACTGAGTCTAGTACAGCTAGACGGTGCCCGGCTACCACCACTGACTGCTCTGACCAGCATCATAACAGAGGGTTCTGGACAGAGCTGGACAAGGATGTAGAACAAAATTCTAACGCACAAAAAAAACGACCTGATTTACTGGCCTAAAGGAGACTGGAGAAACCCTGAGAGTATTGCCCCCAGATACCCTTTTAACTCACTGGTGAAGTCATTTCCGAGGTTCACCATTCAGTTGGGGAGTGGACAGCCCCATAAAACCAAATGGAACTAATGAGGCACAGCAGTCCAGGGACAAGGGCCAGAAGGCAGAAGGAACAGGAAAGCTGGTGATAGGGAACCCAAGGTTGAGTAAGGATAGTGGTGATGTGTTGTAAGGTTGTTAACCACTGTCACAGGGCAACATGTGTACTGTTAAATGAGAAACTATTTTTTTCTGCAGGCCTTCATCTAAAGTGAGAATAGCAGCACAACTGGAAGAGCACAGTCGATGTCACTGAACTGTGCATGTAGAAATTTTTGAAATGGTGTATCTTTGGATATGTATATTTTCACCGAAAAAAAAAAAAAGGTCGAGAAGGCAGAGGGTTGACATGTTGTGGGGTTGTTAACCAATGTCATAAAACAATATGTGTACTACTGTTTCATGACAAACTATTTCTTCTGTAAGCCTTCACCTGAAGTACAATTAAAAAAGAGAAAAAAGAAAATGGTGGACAATCACACAATAATTGGAATCATGGTCTAGCCAAGCTGATACACATTTTTGGGGGACACAATTCAATTCATAACAATGACCTCTCCATTGTGCACAGAAATGTGACTAAATCAAATAATCACATATTTAATTCTTAGCATAAAAATACGTTTGAATAGGCTCAAAAATTTCAAATGTCCTCACCATACTGACAACCAAATGAAGTTCAAATTCCTCAGCCTACTATTCAAGACTCTATATAAGAGAGTCTCATAATGGTCTTTCCAGTCACGACAATCCACTACTGTTATAAATACCCTATCCCAAGAGCCAACCCCTTCCAATTTCTTAAAACACTTTTCCACCATTAGTTTGTTCTTACTAGTCCCTCTACCTGGAATACCTTCCTGTCTTCAAAATACCACTTGTCAAAATCCTATCCAATATTCACAATTTCAAGCACCACCTCTCTCTCACAAACTCTTCCTAACCACAAAACTGAATAAATTAACTGCATAAAATGGAGTACTATGAAGAAAAAAAAAAGAATATAAAAGACGGGAATTCTTCCAAATTTCCATAGTATATGGATTATTATAATTCCCATGTTCTTTGAGCTTCACATAATCATTAAAGGCACATACTACTTCCTATTCATTGCTGTTTCTCCTAGTACATGAACTATGGTGTCTTTGAGAAAACACAAATGCACAATTTGTCTGGACTGAACATCATATGTAAGTTATTCATTGATATCTCCAACACTCTGTCTCCCTCCACTATGAATGCATGTATTTATTTACTCACTTACTGAAATATATGCTGATTAACACACACGCACCAGGTAGTGAGGATAAAAAATGAATCAGAAGACATGGTCTTTGCCTTTAAAGAATTCATTCTGGTGAAGAAAGACACATGAACAAATTATGATGATATACTATACTATGTTAAATAAAATGATCAAGATATGGTGCATGTGCTTAAGTCATCTTTTTTGGAGGGAGAGGGGCAGTGGCAATGTTCACAAAAGGGGCAACTGAAGTAAGTAATATTTATCAAGGTGAAGACAAATATGAAGAATATCTCAGGCCAAGGCAACAGGATGACTGAAGCCACAAAAGCAAGATACAGCATAACATGTAGGAAAAACCTAAAAACACTTCTGTATTTTTAAGTAGTAAAGAGATAAAGTTGAAGTAGGCAGACAAGGTCACTGGAGACACTACATGCCATAATGAGGCACTTGGACTTAACCCTTTGGGTCATGTGGAGCTATTAAAGGGTTTAAAGCAGGGTTGGAACATGCTAAGATTTGCTTTTAAAATAGATTATTCAAATAGCTATATGGAAGACCAATTTGACAGAGATAAGATTGAGGGCAGAAAGATCAGATAGAGTTTGTTGGAGTGATTTACAAAACAGGTGAGGAGGAAGGAGGCAGTGGAAATAGGGATAGAGAGGAGAAGACAAATAGAAAAGAAATATCCCTAACTCTGCTGATCTATAGTATCATGCAACTCAGAGTTTAATCTCTAAAATTAGCGATAACATATGTGACATGCTTACTCCAGTTCCTGGAACATAGCTGAGGTGTAGTAAATTACTATCTTAATTATTATTATTAACATAGTTATTATTAGTAATGAAGTAGAAAGCCATAAAAAGAATTACAGTTAAATGAAGTAGTACTGTCATTTAAGTAACACTATTTGAACATTATCAAAATGTGGCTAAACAGCATTTAAGAAAATAAAATACCTAGGAATAAATCTAACCAGGGATGTGAAGGACTTACACAATGAAAACTATAAAACACTGCTGAAAGAGATTAAAGAATTAAATAAATAGAAAGATGTTTCATGTTCATGGACTGGAAGACTTAATATTGTTAAAATGTCAATACTACCCAAAGCAGTCTATAGATTCAGTGCAATCCTGATCAAAATTCCAACATCCTTCTTTACAGAAATAGGAAAACCAATCCTAAACTTTATATGGAATGGCAAGAGGCCCCGAATAGCTAAAGCAATGTTGAAAGATAAGAACAAAGTAGGAGGACTTACATTTACTGATTTTAAAACATACTGTACAGCTACAGTAATCAAAACAGCCTGGTACTGGTATAACAACAGACACACAGAACAATGGAAAAGAACTGAAGAGTCCAGAAATAAACCTACACATCTACAGTCAAATGATTTTTGGCAAGGGTGCTAAGTCTATTCAATGTGGAAAGAAGAGTCTCTTCAATAAATGGTGATGGGAAAATTGGATTTCCACAAGCAGAAAAATGAAACAGGACCCATGCCTCACACCCTACAAAAAAACAAATTCAAAATGGATTAAGGACCTAAATGTGCAAACTAAAACCATAAAATTCTTAGAAGAAAATGCAGGTGTAATCCTGTTAGGCCTAGCTTTTAACAATGGATTATCAAATATAATAACAAAAACACAAACAGCAAAAGATAAATAAATGGGACTTCACAAAAATTAAAAACATTTGTTCATCAAAAGACTTTACCAAAAAAGTGAAAAGACAAGCTACCTACTGGGAGAATATCTTTGGAAACCATATACCTGACAAGACTCTAATAACCAAAATATATATAAAACTTTGACAACTTAACAACAAAAAGATAAATAACCAAATCATAAAATGGACAAAGGACTTGAATTGACATTTTACCAAAGAGGACATTCAAATGGCTACCAAACACATGAAAAGATGCACATCATCATTAGCCATCAGAGAGATGCAAATCAAAACCACAATGAGATAACATTTCACTCCCACAACTACAGGGTTACTATGAGTCTGAACTGAATCAACAACAGTGTGTTTTGGATTTAGGACCGCTAAGATTAAAAAAAAAGAAAGAAACTAGCAATGTTGGCAAGGATGTAGAGAAACTGGAAACTCTGTAACATTGCTGGTGGAATACAAAATGGTGTTAACTGTTGTGGAAAACAGTGTGGTCTTCCTCATAAAACTAAAAATAGAACTATCATATGACCCAGCAATTCCACTCCTAAGTATATACCCAAAAGACTTGAAAGCAGAGACTCACAGGCTTGCACACCAACGTTCACTGCAGCACTATTCCCAATAGCCAGAAGGTGAAAACAATCTAAATGCCCATCAACGGATGGATAAACAAAATGTGGTGCATACATACAATGGAATACTACTCAGCCCATAGGTAAAATGAAGTCCTGATACATGCGACAACATGGGTGGAGCTTGAAAACCATACTGAGTGAAATAACTCAATCACAAAAGGATAAATATTACATGACCTCACTTACATAAATAGGCAAAAAAAGGCAAATGTATAGACAGTAAAGTTTATTAGTGGGTACTGGGGTGGGAGGGAGAAGGAAAGGGGGGCTAACAGTGATGCAAATATCATATTGATTAAAAGTATGGTTGCACAGTTGATTATTATAATTGCTGTCAACAAGCTGTATGCCTATAAAAGTTGAAGTGCCAAAACTTGCGTGACAGACATACTTACAACAATGACAGGAAAAAAAAAAAAAAAACAGTAGGTGTTGAGGCTGCTTATGTACAACCAAAAATAAAATGGGATTTGGTTTCTAGGTTTGTAGGTTTAGGGTCATGATTTCATGGGACTTCTCAGTTAACTGGCCTAATGACGTGTTTAGTGCTTCTGTTCTACCTCCTAGTTCGATAGACAGTCCCTGGGTTCTTAAAAGCCTGGAAGCAGCCATTCAAGGCACAATAATTGGTCTCTATTCACCTGGAACAGCAGAGGAACAGGAGTTAGGAATAGGAGGATGATGTGGAATGTGTGGCTAATTGCCTCCATGAACAACTGGCTCCTTTGCCTTGAGACCAGAAGAACAGGATGGTGTCCAGCTACCATTACTGAACATTTTGATCAAAGATTCCAAAGAAGAATCCTGATCAAAAGAGTGAAAATACAGAACAGAATTTCAAATTCATATGAACCCCAAACTTCCTGGAGCCATGAAAATTGGATGAACCCCTGAAACCACTGCCCCAGATAATCTTTAAACCTTAAACTAAAAATCTTTTTAAAACTGAATAACAATTTAGCTTAACTAGTAAAAAATGTCTACCTTTAGCATTATGCTCTTTTAAGAACTATCCATAGGGGATCAAATTGATAACAGCAACTTGAAACATGAGACAGGAACCTTAGGGGAAGTAAATTTATGTTAATGGGGGGGGAAATAACTCAGAAAAGGACAGTGAAAATGGTTACACAACTTGAAGAAGGTAATCAATGTCACTAAATGGTACATGTAGAAACATGTTGAATTGCTGTATGTTTGCTATGTATATTCTCAACAAAAACAAAATTATGTTTTAAAAAGGTGACTAAGGATTTTTATCTCCTCCCAATTTCCATGTTTCAACCAATTTTTAATGTTATCTATAAGTAATAAATAGAACACAGACATGAAAAAATTAAGTTAATGACAAAGTCAAAACCTCATTTGATAGTCATTAAACCAAACTCTTTGCTGTCAAGTCGATTATGACTCATAATGACTCTACAGGACAAAGTAGAACTGCCCCATTGGGTTTCCAAGGCTGTAATCTTTACGGGAGCAAACTGCCACATCTTTCTCCTGCAAACCAGCTTGTGGGGGTTCAAACCACTGACCTTTCAGTTAGCAGATGAGCGCTTAACCACTGCATCACCAGGGCTCCTTTGATAGACACTACAGGTAACTATAAAGGGCAGGAGAAAGATGTGGTAGTCTGCTTCTGTAAAGATTTCAGCCTTGGAAATCCTCTAGGACAGTTCTACTCTGTCCTATAGGGTCGCTATGAGTCAGAATCAACTCGACAGCAATAGGTTTAGTTTAGTATTTACTTATAAAAAATAGCTGTGTCGGAGCTTATAAAGACAATGCTCTACATTCTACCTTGGTGAGTACTGTCTGGGGTCTTAAAAGCCTGTGAGCGGCCATCTAAGATACTCCACTGGTCTCATCACTTCGGGAGCAAGGGAGAATGAAGACAACAGGATACAAGGAAAAGATTAATCCGAAGGACTAATTGTCCACAGCTACCAAGGCCTCCACCGGACTGAGTCCAGTACAGCTAGATGGTGCCCGGCTACCACCACTGACTGCTCTGACCAGGATCACAACAGAGGGTTCTGGACAGAGCTGGAGAGGATGTAGAACATAATTCTAACTCACAATAAAAAGACCAGATTTACTGGCCTAAAGGAGACTGGAGAAACCCCAAGTGTATGGCCCCCAGATACCCTTTTAGCTCAGTGATGAAGTTATCTCCAAGCTTCACCATTCAGGGACCAATGAGACCAATGGGACCAATGAGGTACAGTAGTCCAGTGACAAGGGCCAGAAGGCAGAAGGGGACAAGGAAGCTGGTGATAGGGAACCCAAGGTTGACTAAGGATACTGTTGATGTGTTGTGAGATTGTTAACCATTGTCATAACTATTGTCATAGGGCAACATTTGTAGTAATTGTTAAATGAGAAACTATTTTGTTCTGTAAGCCTTCATTTTAAGTGAGAATAACAGCACAATTGGAAGAGCGTAGTCAATGTCACTGAGCTGTACATGTAGAAATTTTTGAAATGGTGTATCTTTGGCTATGTGTATTTTCACCAAAAAAAAAAGGCTGAGAAGTTAGAGGGTTGACATGTTGTGGGGTTGTTAACCAATGTCATAAAACAATATGTGAACTACTGTTTCACGAGAAACTATTTCTCCTGTAAGCCTTCACCTGAAGTACGATTAAAATAATTAATTAAACTTTAAAAAAAATAGCTGTGTCATGACTAATTTGTTTTCTTCTTATAAAATATCTAATTTTCATAGCATTGGTTTTACAAAAATTTCATTTTATAAAATATAATAATGAAAAAAGATAATAATTTTAAAATTAAAAGATGGTCAGGGCGTGGTCAACATGGCGAAGTAGTTAGACGCTTCCTATATCCCTCTTATAACAAAGACCTGGAAAAACAAGTGATTTGATTGTATATCTGCGAGCCCTGAACAAGGCAAGGTTAAGAAATCCATCTGAGTGATACGGGAGAGGGAGACTGTTTGGAAGAGGTGAGGAGGACCAGAGCCCCAGCGGCAAAACTGCAGCTCCGCAGCAACGCCGTCTGTGGTGAAGCAAGCAAACAGCTATGCGATGTGCACGCTCGGGAAGCAGTTTCTACATCGAGAGAGACCCGGCAGCAGAGATTCTGCTTGGACACTCCAAACCAGGGAAAAGCAGCTCCAAGAAGCTAAGATAAGTACATGCGTGCACCCTTTTGTGGGGATTAAAAAAAAAAAAAAGCCCATTTGAGAAAAACCTCTCTCCCTTTTACCTCTTCCCTCTGTGCTCTGCACCAGGAGTCCACTGGGCTGCAAGTAGATCCCAAAAGGCACCCTGACCCATTCTCCTGGCCTTGGAAAGGGACCAACTAAGCTGCTGGCTCCCCTAGGCCAGGAACACAGGGACGGCAGAGCTCCTTTGCTGGGGTCTGGAGACTCTGAGTGCGTTACAACCCGGTATAGACTTGTGGGGACCTATCTCAACAGCGTTAGTCCTCACCGCCACAGTACAACAGGACAAACATCTGAAGTTTAACTTCAACTGCTTCAGCTGTGAACTGGCAGATTTGTGACCCTAGAAACAGCCCTGCCCCTTAAGTAGGCACTTTTATCGACCTGCAGCAGGGGTTTAAGGACTGGTGGTAGCACCTAAAGCGCCTAGTCACCTGCTACAGGAGTACCAGAAAAAGTGGTGCCCGCAAGTCTTTACAACCAACAGAGTGGGGTGCTCATATTCCGGCTGCAAAATTCACCTACCTACTCGCCATAGAGAATAGGGACACACTTTCCTTTCAGACTCTCAAGGGCAGCCATCAGCCACCTGCCTGGCTCAGCGTGTGACCCCCTACTACAACCAGAGTCTAGTGCCTACACCAATCACCCATGCCTCTCTAGGACTGGGGGTGAGAGCATGCATCACACACTTGGTGACCAACTGCCTAAACACCCGAGTTGAACCCATATAGGAAAATTTAACAGACTCCTGTGTACGCATACTTAGTTACAGAACTAACTACCTGGTGACAGGACGATGGAGATCCAAAGGTGTCAAATATCAAACTAGTGCACACGAGCAGCCTATTTGGTCATATCAAAACAAAACAAAATAAGAAGCTAGGTCTCACTAAGCAAATACAAAATAAAATTATAATGAATTATTGATGGCTCGGAGACAACAGCGAATATCAACTCACGTAAAGAGGCAGTCCACGATGGCTTTAGCGAGCTCCCAAAATAATCAATAAATTCTCTGGAGGAAGAGAACTTCATGGAATTACCAGAGGCAAAATACAAAAGATTAATATACAGAACTCTTCGTGAAATAAGAAAGGACATTTGACGTAATGAAGAAACAGCCAGGGAACATACAGACACAGTAGTAGCGGAACTTAAAAAAGTTGTTCAAGAACATAATGCCAAATTTAATAGGCTGCAAAAATCCATAGAGACAGCAATCAGAAATCCAGATGATTAACAATAAAATTTAAGAATTAGACAACTCAATAGAAAGTCACAGGAGCAGAATTGAGGCAGAAGAAGTTAGAATTAGTGACACTGAAGATAAAGCTCTTGATGCCAACTTACTGGAGGGAAAAACAGATAAAAGAATTAAAAAGAACAAAGAAACTCTAAGAGTCATGTGGAACTCTATCAAGAGAAATAACCTACGAGTGATTGGAGTACCAGAACTGTGGTGGATAACAGAAAATACAGAGAAAATTGTTGAAGATTTGTTGACAGAAAACTTCCCTGATATCATGAAAGATGAGAAGATATCTATCCAAGATGCTCATCGAACCCCACGTAAGGCAGATCCGAAAAGAAAGTTACCAAGACATATTATAATCAAATTTGCCAAAACCAAAGATAGAGAATTTTAAGAGCAGCTAGGGATAAAAGAAAAGTCATCTACAAAGGAGACTCAATTAGAACAAGCTCAGGCTACTCAGCAGAAACCATGCACACTAGAAGGCAATGGGATGACATATATACAGCCTTGAAGGAAAATAACTGCCAGCCAAGAATTATATATCCAGCAAAACTGTTTCTCAAATACGATGGTGAAATTAGGGCATTTCCAGATAAACAGAAGTTCAGGGAATTTGCAAAAACCAAACCAAAATTACAAGCAATACTAAAGGGAGTCCTACAGTTAGATAATCAATAACACCAGATAACAACACAAGACTAGAACACAGGACAGAGCAACCAGATATTGACTCAGATACGGAAATCGAAAATATATAAAAGCTAAAAAAACATTGAAAATAGGGAAACATATACCAATAGATAAAAAAAGGATAATATTAAAACAAAAAAAGAGGGACTTAAAAAATGGAGACATTGATTTTCTATATGGAGGGGAAGTTAAGGCAATATAAAGTAATAAAAGACTGGCATAAACTTAGAAAAATAGGAGTAAATATTAAGGTAACCACAAAGGAATCTAACAATCCTACAAATCAAAATAAAAAAGTAGAAAAACATAAAGAACCAGAAAACACAAAATCTACAACAAAGAAGAAGATGAAAAAAAATACATAAAGAAAAACGACTCATCACAGACAATTGAGGAGAACAAAGAAACTGTGAACAACACACAAAAAGAAATACCAGGATGACAGCACTAAACTCATACCTATCAATAATTACACTGAATGTAAATGGACTTAATGCACTGGTAAAGACACGGAGAGTGGCAGATTGGATAAAAAGGTATGATCCATCTATATGCTGCCTACAAGAGACGCACCTTAGACTTAAAGACACAAATAGGCGAAAACTAAAAAGATGGAAAAAAATATATCAAGCAAACAACACTCAAAAAAGAGCAGGAGTGGCAATGCTAATCTCTGACAAAATAGACTTTAAAGTAAAATCCACCACAAAGGATAAGGAAGGGCACTATATAAAGATTAAAGGGTCAATACACCAGGAGACATAACTATAATAAATATTTATGCACTCAACAACAGGGCTCCAAAACACATAAAACAAACTCTAACAGCTCTGAAGACAGAGATAGACAGCTCCACAAAAGTAGTAAGAGACTACAACACGCCACTTTCAGTGAAGGGCAGAACATCCAGAAAGAAGCTCAACAAAGACGCAGAAGAGCTAAATGCTACAATCAATCAGCTTGATCTCATAGACATATAATGAACACCGCACCCAAAAGCAGCCAAAGATACCTTCTTTTCCAACGCACATGGAACATTCTCCAGAACAGATCACATACTAGGCCATAAAGCAAGCCTTAACAAAATCTAACACGTCAAAATATTACAAAGCATCTTTTCTGACTATAAAGCCATAAAAGTGGAAATCAACAACACAAAAAGCAAGGAAAAAAAATGAAACCCATCGGAAGTGAACAACACCTTGCTCAAAAACTACTGGGTTACAGAAGAAATTAAGGATGGAATAAAGAAATTCATAGAATCAAATGAGAATGAAAACACATCCTACCAGAACCTTTTGGACACAGCAAAAGCAGTGCTCACAGGTCAGTTTACAGCAATAAATGCACACATCCAAAAAGAAGAAAGGCTTATAATCAAAGCATTAACCCTACAACTGGAACAAGTAGAAAGAGAGCAGGAAAAGAAACCCACAGGTGCCAGAAGGAAGGAAATAGTAAGAATTAGAGCAGAATTAAATGAAAGAGAACAGAAAAACAATTCAAAGAGTTAACAAGTCCAAAAGCTGGTTCCTTGAAAACATCAACAAAATTGATAAACCACTGGCCAAACTGACAAAAGAAAACTGGAGAGGAAGCAGATAACCCGTATAAGAAATGAGATGGGTGATATCACAACAGACCCAACTGAAATTAAAAGAATCATAACAGAATACTATGAAAAATCATACTCTGACAAATTTGAAAACCTAGAGGAAATGGACAAATTTCTAGAAACTCACTACCTACTTAAATTAACACAAACAGAGGTAGAACAACTAAATAAACCCATAACAAAAGAAGAGATTGAAAAGGTTATTAAAAAACCACCAACAAAAAAAAGCCCTGGCCCGGATGGCTTCACTGGAGAATTCTACCAAACTTTCAGAGAAGAGATAACACCACTTCTACTGAAGGTATTTCAGAGCATAGAAAAGGATGGAATACTCTCAAACTCGTTCTATGAAGCCAGCATAACCCTGATACCAAAACCAGGTAAAGACACCACAAAAAAAGAAAATTACAGACCAATACCCTCATAAATATTGACACAAAAGTCCTCAACAAAATTTCAGCCAATAGAATTCAGCAACATATCAAAAAAATAATTCACCATGACCAAGTGGCATTTATACCAGGTATGCAGGGATGGTTCAACATTAGAAAAACAATCAACGTAATCCATTACATAAATAAAACAAAAGACAAGAACCACATGATCTTATCAATCGATGCAGAAAAGGCATTCGACAAAGTCCTACACCCATTCATGACAATAACTCTCAACAAAATAGGAATAGAAGGGAAATTCCTCAATATAATTAAAGGCATTTATACAAAACCAACAGCCAACATCATCCTGAATGGAGAGACTTTGAAAGCATTCTCTTGAGAACAGGAACCAGACAAGGATGCCCTTTACCACCACTATTATTCAACATTGTGCTGGAGGTCCTAGCCAGAGCAGTTAGGCTAGAAAAAAAAATAAAGAGCATCCAAATAGGTAGGGAAGAAGTCAAAGTATCTCTATTTGTAGATAATATGATCTTATACACAGAAAACCCCAAGGAATCCACAAGAAAACTACTGGAACTAATAGAAGATTTCAGCAAAGTTTCAGGATACAAGATAAACATACAAAAATCAATTGGATTCCTTTACACCAACAAAGAGAACCCTGAAGAGGAAATCACCAAATCAATACCATTTACAATAGCCACCAAGAAGAGCGAATACTTAGGTATAAATCTAACCAGAGATGTAAAAGATCTTCACAGAGAAAACTACAAGACACTACTGCAAGAAACTAAAAGAGACCTGCATAAGTGGAAAAATATACCTTGCTCATGGATAGGTAGACTCAACATAGTGAAAATGTCAATTCTACCCAAAGCAATCTACACACACAATGCAATCCCGATCCAAATTCCAGCAGCTTTTTTAATGAGATGGAGAAACAAATCACCAACTTCATATGGAAAGGGAAGAGGCCCTGAATAAATAAAGCATTACAAGAAGAAGAACAAAGTGGGAGGTCTTACACTACCTGATTTTAGGACCTATTATACTGCCATGGTAGTCAAGACAGCCTGGTACTGGTACAACAACAGATACTTAGACCAATGGAACAGAGTTGAGAATCCAGATATAAGCTCATCTACCTATGAGCACCTAATATTTGACAAAGGCCCAAAGTCCATTAATTGGAGAAAAGACAGTCTCTTTAACAAATGGTGCTGGCATAATCGGATATCTATATGCAAAAAACTGAAACGAGACCCATATCTCACACCATGTACAAAAACTAACTCAAAATGGATCAAAGACTTAAATATAAAATCGAAAACAATAAAGATCTTGGAAGAAAAAATAAGTACATGGCATAAACACAATATGAACCATAAGTAACAATGCACAAGCACCAGAAGAGAAACTAGATAACTGGGAGCTCCTAAAAAACAAACACTTACGCTCATCAAAAGACTTCACCAAAAGAGTCAAAAGACAACCTACAGACCGGGGAAACAAATTTGGCTACGACAAATCCGATCAGCGTTTAATCTCTAAAATCTACAAGATACTGCAAAACCTCAACAGCAAGAAGACAAATAACTCAATTAAAAAATGGGCATAGGATATGAACAGGCACTTCACCAAAGAAGATATTCAGGCAGCTAACAGACACATGTAGAAATGCTCACAATCATTAGCCATTAGAGAAATGCAGATCAAAACTACAATGAGATCTCATCTCACCCCAACAAGGCTAGCATTAATCCAAAAAACACAAAATAACAAATGCCGTAGAGGTTGTGGAGAGAATGGAACACTTATACACTGTTGGTGGGAATGTAAAATGGTACAACCACTTCGGAAACCGATTTGGCGCTTCCTTAAAAAGCTGGAAATAGAAGTACCATACAATCCAGCTATCCCGCTCCTTGGAATACATCCTAGAGAAACGAGACATCACACGAATAGATACATGCACACCCATGTTCATCACAGGACTGTTCACAATAGCAAAAAGATGGAAGCAACCTAAGTGCCCATCGATGGACGAATGGATAAACAAACTATGGTATAGCCACACAATGGAATATTACACGATGACAAAGAACAATGACAAAGCTGTGAAATATCGTATAATTTGATGGAAGCTGGAACTTATTATGCTGAGTGAATTTAGTCAGTCACAGAAGGACAAGTACTGTATAAGACCACTATTATAAGAACTCAAGAAAGGGTTTAAACACAAAAGAAAACATTCTTTGATGGTTACGGGGGTGGGGAGGGAGGGTGAGGGTTATTCACTAAGTAGATAGTAGCTAAGAATCATCTTAGGTGAAGGGAAGGACAGCACACACTACAGGGGAAGCCAGCACAACTGGACTAAACCAAAGCTAAGAAGTTTCCTCAGTACAATCAAATACTTTGAGAGACAGAGTAGCAAGGATGCAGGGTCTGGGGACCATGCTTTCAGGGGACATCTAGGTCAATTGGCATAACAAAGCTTATAAAGAAAATTTTCTGCATCCTACTTTGGTGAGTGGCGTCTGGGGTCTTAGAAGCTTGCAAGTGGCCACCTAAGATGCATCAATTGGTCCCAACCACTTGGAGTAAAGGAGAATAAAGAACACCGAAGACACAAGGAAAGTAATAGCCCAAGAGACAGAAAAGGCCACATAAACCAGAGACTTCACCAGCCTGAGACCAGAAGAACTAGATGGTGCCCGGCTACCAATGAACATCCTGACAGGGAACACAACAGAGGGTCCCTGATGGAGCAGTAGAACGATGGGATGCAGAACTCAAATTCTAGTAAGACCAGACTTAATGGTCTGACTGAGACTGGAGGTGCCCCAGAAAGCATGGCCCCTGGTCTATCACCCCAGAACTAAAACAATTTCTGAGGCCAACTCTTCAGACAGGGATTGGACTGGACTATGGGACATAAACTGATACTTGTGAAGAATGTGCCTCTTAGTCAAGTACATACAAGAGACCAAAGGGGCGGCTTCTGTCCAGAGGTGAGATGGGAAGGCAGAGAGAGTCAGGAGCTGGTTGAATCTTCATGGGGAGTTAGGGGCAGAGGGGAGGAGTGTGCTGTCGCAGAATGGGGTGAGCGGTTGGGGTCTCATAACAATGTATGTAAAACAAACAAACAAAAATTCTGTATGGGAGACTAACTTGAGATTACAACAAAAAAGTAAAAAAATTTTAAAAAAAGATGGTCAAAAATTTGAATTAATTATAAAAGCTAATACCTACTGAGTACCTGCCATGTGCCAGGTCCATCATACGCAATTCATGAACACTTCACAACAAAGTTGTAAGGTCGAAACTACTATTTTTTTTCGTCTTACAGATAAGGGAAATAGAAATTAAAGGAAATGAGATTGACTGAACTCTATAGTATGTAGCAATTAATAGTCCAAAAGAATGGCAATATTTTTTAAAAATCAACTATATTATGATCAAATAACCACCAAGCACAGGAAAGAGAAACCACAGGGGAGATTACAATAAATAAAAGTATCATCTCTTACTTGATTAATTTCACTTTGGAGTTGTAACCCATGCTGCTCCTTTTCTTCTCTCTGTTGTTGTAGCTGTTTAAACTCTGCCTTAAGATGCTGGTACTTGGTCTCTACTTCTGATAATTCTTCTTTGAGTTTTTGAGTAGCTTCTCCTTTTTCACCTAGTTCTGCTTGCATTCTCTGTAGCGAAGTTTCAGAGGCAGATAATCTTGATTGAAGCTGTTGACAATCTAGGTCTTTTTGATGAAGGCTTGCCTGTATATTCTTTTTACTCACAGATTCTTCATTATGTTTCTCCTCTAACTGTGTATAGTCCAGTTCTAGCTTCAGTAATTTCTCAGTCAAAATCTGAAATGTCAATTTAATAATTTATTTCCTTTTTGAATATTTTTAATTAATTATTCAAACAATCTTTACAGCAATATTAGCTTCAATAAATGTTTTAGTCAATATTAAAATAGTGCAAATATTCTAGTCAAGAAGTACATTGTTACATAATGATATAATCGTTCATTAATTTATAATTTTATTATTGGTCCACTTGACTAAACTCTACTAACATAACTTAAGAACTGCCAACAAACTTTTTTTTTTCAATTTTTTTTTTTTTTAATTGTACTTCAGGTGAAGGCTTACAGAACAAATAGTTTCTCATGAAACAGTAGTGCACATATTGTTTTATGACATTGGTTAACAACCCCACAACATATTAACCCTTTAATTTCTCAACCTTTTTTTTTTTTTTGGTGAAAATGCACAAAGCCAAAGATACACTATCTCAAAAACGTCTATATGCACAGTTCAGTGACACTGACTACACTCTTCCAATTGTGCTGCTATTCTCAGTTAAGATGAAGGCTTACAGAACAAAATAGTTTCTCATTTAACAGTTACTACACATGTTGCCCAATGACAATGGTTAACAATCTCACAACACATCAACAATATCCTTAGTCAACCTTGGGTTCCCTATCACCAGCTTCCTTGTCCCCTTCTGCCTTCTGGCCCTTGTCACTGGACTACTGTATCGCATTAGTCCCATTTGGTTTTACGGGGCTGTCCACTCCAAGGCTGAACGATGAACCTCGGAGATAACTTCACCACTGAGCTAAAAGGGTCTGGGGGCCATACTCTCGGGGTTTCTCCAGTCTCCTTTAGGCCAGTAAATCTGGTCTTTTTTTGTGTGTGAGTTAGAATTATGTTCTACATCCTTCTCCAGCTCTGTCCAGAACCCTCTGCTGTGATCCTGGTCAGAGCAGTCAGTGGTGGTAGCCGGGCACCATCTAGCTGTACTGGACTCAGTCCAGTGGAGGCTGCCAACAAACCTTTGATATGAAATGAAAGCATTAAAATCTACTGGATTCTTTAGGGTATGCAACATGTTTATATTCTTCCATTTGGATTAAAAATTAAAATTACCCTTTTACCAACAGAAATTGTTTTGAATAATGATACACTATGGAAATTCTGATTTTTAGCTTGCAATTTCATAATTGGTAAGGGCTTTAGCATAACAATATCATTCACTACTTTAGTATCCTAATGCTGCTGATTCCTTATTTTTGCTCTTCTTGATAAAGATCATTATTTAGTGTCACAATGTCAGATTAATTCAAATTTCTAAGTATGTAAAAATAATGATCTAAAGAGAATCACTTACCAGGCTCTTATTTTGTATTTTACTCAATACTATCAAGTTCAAAATATAAAAAACACCTCCAATCAAAGATCTGGATTAACCAGTCTAGTCAAATGTCAAAGTTTGGTCTTAGACTTGTTAACATTGCACATTTTGAGACAACATATATAAACATAAGATACTGATCAAAATTCTGACACAGTTTTCTAAGGAAATAGCCAGGATAAGAAGCCAATATATATATACCTGTTGAGTCAATTAGTTGACATTTATTATACTCACTTATTATATGCATAGGATAGAACAGAACTGTCCCATAGGGTTTCCGAGGCTATAATCTTCACGGAAGCAGACTGCCACATCTTTCTTCTTTGCAGCAGCTGGTACATTCATACCACTGACCTTTGGTTTGGCAGTCAAACCCTTAACCACTGTGCCACCAAAAACACCCAAACCAAACCTGCTGCCATCGAGTCAATTCGAACTCATACTGAACCTACAGGACAGAGTAAAACTGCCCCATAGGGCTTCCAAGGAGCAGCTGGTAGACTCGAACTGCCAACCTTTTGGTTAGCAGCCCAGCTCTTAACCACTATGCCACCAGGGCTCCTTAAAGGCTTATAAGGCCCTCCAAAACATGGTCACGTATTATCTCTCTGACCTCATCCTTGCTACTTGCCCTAAACTCATTTCTGCTCCAGGCTGAGTAACCTCCTTGCTGTCCTTATAACACATCAAGCATTCTCCCATCTTAGTACCTTCGGATTGGCTGTTTCACCTGCTTCAAATGCAAGGCTAAGCAAGGAATGCAAGGTGAGGACCTCTTTCAAGTCTTTGCTCAAATGTCACCTTTCCAATGAGGCCGACCCTAATCAAACTACTTAAAATTAAAAACTGCCCTTAAGCAGGACCTTTATCTTGCTTTGTGTATTTTTTCCAAAGCACTTGTTTTCTAATTTTCTTATTTATTGCATATATTATTTGCCTGGCTGACCTCACTAGAATGTACAATTCATGACAGTATAGATATTTGTTTTTGTTTTTTTCATTAAAAAAGTATGTGTCAGGGGAGTGGACAGCCCCGTAAAACCAAATGAGACTAAAGAGGTACAGGAGTCCAGTGACAAGGGCCAGAAAGCAGAAGGGGACAAGGAAGCTGGTGATAGGGAACCCAAGGTTGACTAAGGATATTGCTGATGTGTTGTGAGATTGTTAACCATTGTCATAGGGCAACATGTGTATTAACTGTTAAATGAGAAACTATTTTGTTCTGTAAGCCTTCATCTTAAGTGAGAATAACAGCACAATTCGAAGAGCGTAGTCAACATCACTGAACTGTGCATGTAGACATTTTTGAAATGGTGTATCTTTGGCTATGTGTATTTTCACCAAAAAAAAAAAAAGAAGTTGAGAAGTTAGAGGGTTGATATGTTGTGGGGTTGTCAACCAATGTTATAAAACAACATGTGTACTTCTGTTTCATGAGAAATTATTTGTTCTGTAAGCCTTCACCTGAAATACAATAAAAAAATTTAAAAATAAATAAATAAATAAATAAGTATGTGTCAGATAGTATCTGGCACATACGAAGAGTTCAGTAAATACTTACTGAATAAAATGAACAAATGGAAATTGTCAATAAGGCTATAAAGTCATTCTGAGAAACATTTGAGAAATGGAGTTTTAATTCTTATGAAATCCAAATTTCTGGGTTCCATGGAAGTTGGGGTGACCTACACAAGCTTTGCCCTGACACAATCTTTAGAACTCGAGCCAGGAGAGAACTGGTTTCCTAAAATCACGTTTGAGTCAAACAATGATTTAGATAAATTAGTAAATACCTTTTGTTTTGCCTTAGGTATTGTGCTGTTTTGAAGAATTACCTATGTGCAGTCAGTTTCAAGAAACAGAAACTCCAAGGTCAGACTAGGGTAAATTGTTATTATATAAACATTGTTCTGGCCCTGTTTCCATTGCAATGTCCATAAGAAATGTGTAAGAATCTTTGGAATTTCTTTCCTTTTTGGAACATTTTTGACTCTCTAAATTGAAATGTTACCCTGATTTACAAATTGTATATTAAATAAACTTCAAGCAATTTCTATTATTGGCTCACTATGATTTTTGTTTTAACACATTATAATACCATAACATATAGATCTAAATTCTAAGAAATAATTATTAACAAAATACTGTGAACTTGTTCCTTATGCTCTCAAAATGCCCATTTAAGAGAAAAATACAGAAAACTATCTAATTTTTTGAGGCAGGTATAATTTTTACTTCATTTTCAATTTACCTCCAACATATTAGGAAAAAAACTACATTTTGAGTCTCATTTGGGGGATCAGCAAACTTTTTCTTAAAGAGACAGACAGTAAATTTTTTAGGTTTGCAGGCCATATGGCCTCTGTTGCAACTACTCAACTGTGTCATGATAGCACAAAACAGTCACAGATAATACAAATGGGAGTGGCTATGTTCCCAAAGAACTTTATTTACAGAAACAGGTGAAAAAAATAATTTGGCCTGCAGGCTTTCATACGAGCTTCCTAATTTAACAAACACACAAAAACCATGATTATAAGTTCACTAACTTCTTATGAATCACATGACAATATATCAGTCTGCGTTCCAATATATTATATACAACGTTTTACCAGTTCATTGAATGGCAAGAGTTTATTTTAGTTCATTATATACTATAATTTATTAATGTACCTAAATTCAAAAGACACTTTTACATAGTTTTTTTTTTTTTTTTAATCACCTATTGTGAAACAAAAAACTTGATTTGGTCTTTGTCTTTGGTTCCTGAAGGATAGCCCTTGGCTTTTCCTAAGTTATCAAGGTGTTCTGTCATCTAAAACCCCCAGGCAACACTTAAAATTTTGTGCAAATGAGTAGGGCTACACAGACCGCACCCCTCCCGCCCCGCATCAACTAACCTCCAGAAGAGAGGGGGCCATGATTCAATCAATCATGCATACTCAATGATTCAATCAATCATGCATATTCAATGATTCAATCAATCATGGCTATGCAGTGAGGCTCCAATGGCTATGCAATGAAGTCAATAAAACGGTTTGAACAGGGAAGAGTTCCTTGGGCTTCCTGGATTGGTGAGAACATCCGCTACCAGGAGGGCTGTTGAGAACATCCGCTATCAGGAGGGCTGTGTGTCCCTGAGTACAAAGGTAGCCTCATGCTGGGACTCCTCCTATACCTCACCCTATGTGTCTTCATTTGTATCCTTTCTGGCTCTAATAAATAGGTAACTGTAAGTATAGATACTCTACATATATCCTGTGAGTTGTTGCAAGAAATTATCAAACCTACAGGGGAGTGAGAGCCAGCAGGGGCTGGTGTCTGGTTATCTGGCAGTCTGAAGGACTGTGTCCTTTTAACTTTAGTGTGCCCTGATCTATGTCAGAGTGGCTAGGATTAGAGAAGTGGTCACCTAGTCTGAATTGGTGAAATCATGCAGATTTCCCAGGTCGTGGCCAATGCCCACTGACCTGCCCCAGTTGGCTGGGGATGAGACAGAGAAGGCAGCAGCTGGCCTGAAGTGCAAGGAGTCATGAGGACTCCTGTGCTTGAGGCTGGTACCCCTTGATCTGGCCCTGGGTGGCTGGGGATGAGGGAGTACTGCTTGGACTGGCTGGCGATGAGGATGAACAAATGGGAAGGTGAGGATTGGATCCTTTTCTAGGTAGGAGTAGATTCATACTGATCCTTACCACACAGTTAACAATAAAGTAGGATTTGCCCGCTGTGCCTCTTGCTTAGCGTACCTATGCACAGTATAATAGTTATACAAATATTACCTTCAAAAAACTGAACAGACTTATAGTTAGAATATTCATACGAACACTTCCAAGGTCAAACACATTTTGCATGGCCAAATTAGAAGATGCATCTGGCTATTAGAAGATCAGACAGGAACATACTAAAGATTATAAGGCACTCAGGCAAGATTCTTATTCTTTGGCTCCTTGCTATGTCAGCAAATAGAAATTAAAACAAGAGTTATCAGCAATAGCACAATCAACTACTAAGCTAAAAGTTTACAGCCAATTATATGTATCTCTTTTTTCTATCTTTTCTTTCTTGACTTTTTCCTTGTTATGTTTTACCAAAACATTAGGTTCAAATTATTAAAGCAAGCCAACATATTCACAATCAAATAAAAGGGTTTAATAACTCACTGCTCCCTAACCACCAAAAAAGTAAAGACACAGAGAAAAAGTACTAATACCATTACTCCCCCAAAAAAATGAAATATTATCTCTTATTTATAAAGAAAAGGGAAAAATATTAACATTAAAAATACAGAATAAGTCATATTGCTACTGTACCAATATAAAATCACAAGATTAAAATTTAAGATACATAAAATCAATTCACACTACATGTAGATTTAAAATTCTCACCTGATTTTTTTGTGTTAATTCATTAACTGAACTTTTAAGTTTTTGTAGTTCCTGCACATACACAGCAACTTCCTGGGGACCTTTGGCAAGTTCACTCCTTAGCTGGCTTATTGTAGCCTAAATAATAATAATAATAATAATTAGAGCAAACTGAAATAAAAACAGAAATAGTATACAAAAGTTTTAAGATTACATAGATTTTTATTATTGTTGTTGTTCTTAAACTGAAATAATCCTTAGAAGTTTTAACTTGGTTCTTCATCCTAACACCTCCACTGCCACCCTACACCTTTTTTGGCTACAAACTGATTTTTTAAACTTGTCCAAGATGCACCACCCTCACTTAATACATGAAATGAAAAAGTGGCATCCTACTTTATGTGTCTGAAATAAGCACCAAACTGTAAATCTGAATTTACTGACTTTGAAATTCTGTTCTTTAACCCTCTGAGTTTAAAGAGGATATACAAGTTATGTCTACATATACCTTCTCTCAGTTTTATAGCATAGCCTTTTCCTTTTCCTTTAAAAACGTATACATGCAAACATCTAACACAGTTTGATCTTGGTGAATCACTTTTCTAATTGTAATGAAAACATTTTTTGTCCAAAGAAGTAACCAAATTGATGCTCCATATAGTTTTGTCAAACTGGATCACTCTATCATCAGGTATAACAGCTGGACATGAATTTGCTTGAATGCATTTGAATACTTTTTAAAACATGAAATTAACATCTATTATCAAAACCATCTTTATCAGTTAAAAATAATATAAGATAAAGACAGGTAGCACATATCTTAGAAATACAAAAGTCCTATACATGAAAGCCTCAGCTATTAGAAAGATTAAGTACTACTTTTTGGGTATGGTTTCCTGCAAGTGGCATTAATAATTATTTCTAATATTGCTTACTGGTTTTACTTTTTACATTCTTAAAGTTACAATTTTCACTGCCTATACTCTTTGTTACTAAATCAAACCCATTGCCATTGAGTCAATTCCGACTCAGAGCAACCCTACAGGGCAGAGAACTGTCCTATAGGTTTATCCGAGTAGTGGCTGGTGGATTCCAACTGCCAATGTTTTGGTTAGCAGCTACAGCTCTTAACCTCTGTGCCACCAGAGCTCCATAATATGGAAGAGATATAAATAAATAAATTTCTTTCTTAATAAACACACCAGCATTCACATATATCATACATTATTACAAATACTACCTCTGTGTTCAAGTGGGAAAGCTGAGAAGGCAACTAACTTATTGTGACAGTGACACTACTGCTCAAGAGATCTTTTGCTACTCTTCTGGACACCCAGAGTACAGCCACACTTTTTTCTTTTCTTTTCTTTTTTTTTTTTTTAAGGATCCTCAGTGGTGGTATATCTTCATCCATTTATAGTGGTTTTGGTTTTCAGTTTCGGAAACAGCCTAATAAACAAGGCGGGCAACTGAACTGATGATCAAACACTTGGGCTTATTTTAATAACCAGAAATTATTGAAATTAATCTTTTTATCCGTTTCCCAAGCTGGTTTTGAAGTTTCAAAAATGTTGTCAGGGATGGCAGCATGTCTGAGGTATGTGCCCAGCCCGACCTTTGATGGAGAACGTTCATTTAAATGTACTAATTCTGATACACTGAAAAGACAATCTGTCACATTATTTCTTAGTTACACCTTATACAAAGTGTTTCAATATAATATACAGCACAACTATTTACATGTTTTTTTCACATACTTCAAAGAAGAAAATGTTTAAATATTCATGTATTTTTAACTGTGTTCAAGTTAAAGGTGTACCCTAAAATCTTCTGTTTTAAACTGATCATGTAACTGACATGGATATGGGTGTTGTAATTTCAAATTACTACTTCTAAGAACTTTGACTCTCAGAATCATTTTCTGTTAGTAACATTATGGATGTTGACAGATACATTAGGAACAATTCAGCTATTTTAAATTATGTTTTAATCATGTAGCATAAATGCCAATTTATCACAAAATAATGTAAATTACCACACTTAAATCCCTACTTGTAAATATCTTACCAAAGGATTTTGCAGTGTCTGACACACAATATACAGAAATAATGGTTTATATTAAAATGAAAATTATGTGTATATTTCATTGAAACACCATGATTCCACTTCAAAGTTTATAAAATACAGTAAGCCAAATGTAACATCTATCTAACGCCTATCTTGCCAATAAACTTCAACATGCAAAAGAAACTAAATAAGGAAAATATAAAGTAAATATATTCAAAAATATCTTGTTATATTTCATAGCTGTATGTTTTTATATGCTTCTTTAGGTGTTAGCATTATGAAAGCATTTATAAGAATATATTAAAAGCATTTAGTATATGTACTGTTTGATCTCCTCAAAGGGATTCAAGCTTTATGTGAGCAGGCACCCGGTCTAATTCACTTTCATATTCCTGACACTTAAAATAGTTCCCTGGTCCTTAGCAGGTGCTCAATAAATACTCCCTAATGGAATAAAAGATTTTACTTCCAAGGAGTTAAGAGATATTTGCTCTTGTGGAAATAGTATATTAGAACCTATAAAACCGTTTGCACTTCCTTGAAGCCACATTATTGAATTCAATAATGAATTTTTACTAAAAGACTTTAAATTACAAAATAATTAAATAAAAGTATTTCAAGCAACCATCCGGCTAGTGCATTAGAATTAAAATTATTGTTTTAATAGTCTATTACTATTAGTAAATAATCATCTACAGATGGTTCAAACTTACTTCATTAATAAAACAAAAATGAGAATGTTATTGAAGTTCCAAAACTTCCTTAAAACGGAAAATGCCATATGATGATAAAGGTACTGCATTAAGGGTATACTAATATTGAAAAGCCTTCCAAAAACACATTACCTCAAATTTAAGCATCTCCATTAGAAAGCAGAAAAAAAAATAACAATAAAATGATGGATGAAAGGCGGAAGTCAGGACTGACAGACACATTAAACACACAATAAAAATGTTCACACATACTGCCAAATCTGGTCTCTTATATTAGCATACTTTTAAAAGATAAATTCTCTTTTTAATAGTTATATATGCATATAATTGTGCTTACTCTGTATAGCCATTTCAGCTTTAAACACTGATTTAAATTAATTTATTGAAATATAAACGTTTTAAAAATCATTTCCATTAAAGACCACATCAAATATAAGTTGATTACAGCTTGGATAGCTTTAACACTGTAGATTTCTAAACATACTACTTTTTAACTTTTAAATCCTCAATCTTCAATCTATACAACAGCTAATTATTTATATTTATAAAATATTTTTGTAGGCTTTAGAGTGAGTTATTTTTCTAAATGCTTTCTAAAATATCTAGACAAAAAAATGGTCAATGAATTCATATTCAATGAAAGTAATGAACACAAGAACAAATTTTAACAGCGCACACCAGATTATGTATCTTCAGCTCTAAGGAAAAATAAGTCATTGCATTTTTAGCGTATTTAATTCCTTCTAATATGTTTTGTTTCTCATGCCTACATTTAGGTTCAAAAAAAGCAGTGACATATGTAATAATTTTTTTCTAGTAAGTTCTAGAAAAGTGCTACAATTTAACAATACACTCAACTGAGAACAGAAATGAATTTTAATAAATTAATAAAATACATACCATATATTAAAGAGTAAGCAGAAGCTAAAAACAAATAATTATAAACAAATAATAAAGATGGAAAAATTGTTTTTCATATGGAAATGGCATGAGACATAACTCAAAAAAGCTATTACTCAATACAAATATGACTATAAAATATGGCAAAGTAAAAGAAGGAGTAGCAAGTATTCGGTCAAGATTAATAACACAGATTTACTTATAAGGCAATCATGAGACCACCTAAAGTGGCGGACAACGTGACATAGAGAAAAGAACACAGGATTTGGGTAAGACCTGGGTTCAATCCTAGCTCCTTTATGTTAGATACTTAACCTTGAAAAGGTTATTTAACCTCACTGAGCCACAAACTTCTCATAGGTAAAACAGACTTAATACTTAACTTACAAGGTTTTAAGAAATAAATGAGACCTGGTATTTAAAGTTTCTAGTACAGTATCCAAAACCTAGTGGTGCTCAAAAAGAGTTTGTTTTCAATGACAACATTACTTCTCTAAAATTTTTCAAAATAACATAACCAGGGTTTCATTCATCATCACTACAAATAGGTAGGGAGTATTATCCAATGAAATATTAAATTATCTAATCAATTATTCAGCAAGAATAAAATCATTTACTTCTAACTTTATTTCAAATACTTAAAACTGTAAGTATTATAAAAACCTGAACGAAGTTAAGACATAAAAAACAAAATTCTAAGCCATTTTTCTTTTTTTTTCAGAAATATCTTTTCTAAAGTAAAAAACAAAAATCACTGTTTTCTACAATTAGCCATGTTGACAAAAGAACAATGGTAGAAACAAAAACAACTTTTACCCCGAGTCTTCTATAAACTCTAGTCGTAACTTCTTCATTTTTATTGACTGCTTCTCATTACATATAAAGACATTAAAATCTACATGAAAATACTAATTTTTTTAAAACTCCCCAAATTAAGCTTTGGTAGACAGTTGTCAGTGGACATTCCAGACTAAGACAGACTAGGAAGAGGGACCTAGTGGTCTCCTTCTGGAAAACTTGGCCAGTAAAAACCTTATGAGTAAAAACGGAACCTTGTCTGATATAGTGCTGGAAGATGAGTCCCTCAGGTTGGAAAGCACTCAAAATACGATTGGTGAAGAGTTGCCTCCTCAAAGTAGCATCGACCTTAATGACACAGATGGAGTAAAACTTACAGTACATTCATTTGCTGATATGACACAACTCAAAATGAGAAGAAACAGCTGCAAACATCCATTAATAACCTAGACAAGAAATGTACAAAATATAAATCTAGGAATACTGGAGGTCACAAAAAATGAAATGGATGGAAAGCATAAACATGGGCATCAGTGAGCTGAAGTGGACTGGTATTTGCCATTTTTAATCAGATAATCATATGCTCTACTATGCCAGGAATGACAAATTGTAGACAAATGGCATTGTATTCATCGTCCAAAATAATACTTCAAGATCTATCCTGAAGTATAACTGTCAGTGATGGGATAATATCCATATGCCTACCAGGAAAACCAGTTAGTATAACTATAATTCAAATTTACACACCAATCACTAATGACAAAGATGAAGAAATTAAAGATTTTTACCAACTTCTTTGGTCTGAAATTATTCAAGCATACAATCAAAATGCATTGATAATTACTGGTGATTAGAATGTGAAAGTTGGAAACAGAGGGATTGGTAGTTGGAAAATATGGTCTTGGTGACAGAAACAACGTCAGCGGTCACGTAATAGAATTTTGTAAGACCAACGACTTCTTTATTGCAAATACCTTTTTTCAACAACATAAACGGCAACTATCCACGTGGACCTCACCAGATGCAATACACAGGAACCAAATCAACTACATTTGTGGAAAGAGACTATGGAAAAGCTCAGTATTACCAGTAAGAAAAAGGCCAGGTGCTGATTGTGGAACAGACCATCAATTGCTAATATGCAAGTCCAAACTGAAGCTGAAGAAAATTAGAACAAGCCCACAAGAGCTGAAGTATCACCTTGAGTATATCCCACCTGAATCAGAGACCATATCTAGAATAGATTTGACACATTGAACACTAACGACTGAAGATCAAACGAGTTGGTTGTGAAATGACATCAAGGAAATCATAAACGAAGAAAGAAAAAGGTCATTAAAAAGACAGAAAAGACCAAAATGGATGTCAGAAGAGACTCTGAAACTTCCTCTTGAGTAGCTAAAGTGAATGGAAGTAATGAGGAAGAAAAAGAGGTGAATAGAAAATTTCAAAAGGCAGCTCAGGAAGACAAAGTAAAGTATTATAATGGAATGGGCAAAGACACGGACTTAGAAAAAACCAAAAGGGAAGAGCAGGCTCAGTATTTTTCAAGCTGAAAGAACTGAAGAAAAAATTCAAGCCCTGAATTGCAATACTGAAGGATTCTATGGCTAAAATACTGAATGATGCAGGAAGTATCAAAAGAAGATGAAAGGATGGCATAAACAGAATACGAACCATAACAATGCACAAACACCAGAAGAGAAACTAGATAACTGGGAGCTCCTAAAAATCAAACACTTATGCTCATCAAAAGACTTCACCAAAGGAGTCAAAAGACAACCTACAGACTGGGAAAAAATTTTTGGTTACAACAATCCGATCAGCATCTAATCTCTAAAATCTACAAGATACTGCAAAACCTCAACAGCAAGAAGAAAAAATAACCCAATTAAAAAATGGGCATAGGATACAAACAGGCACTTCGCCAAAGAAGACATTCAGGCAGCTAACAGACATGTGAAGAAATACTCACAATCATTAGTCATTAGAGAAATGCAAATCAAAACTATAATGAGATACCATCTCACCCAACAAGCCTTGCATTAATCCAAAATCACAAAACAGTAAATGTTAGAGAGGCTGTGGAGAGACTGGAACACTTACACACTGTTGGTGGGAATGTAAAATGGTACAACCACTTTGGAAAACAATTTGGCGCTTCCTTAAAAAGCTAGAAATAGAAGTACTATACGATCCAGCAATCCCGCTCCTTGGAATATATCCTAGAGAAATAAGAGCCATCACACGATACAGGCACACCCATTTTCAATGCAGCACTGTTCACGATAGCAAAAAATGGAAAACAAACTAGGTATCCATCAATGGATGAATGGATAAACAAATTATGGTATAGTCACACAATGGAATACTACGCAACGATAAAAAACAATGATGAATCCGTGAAACTCCTGATAACATGGAGGAATCTAGAAGGCATTATGCTCAGTGAATTCAATCAGTCACAGAGGGACAAATATTGTATAAGACCACTATTATAAGAACTCCAGAAAAGGTTTAAACACAAAAGAAAACATTCTTTGATGGTTACTAGGGTGGGGAGGGAGGGAAAGTGTTATTCACTAACTAGATAATAGACAAGAATTATCTTAGGTAAAGGGAAGGACAGCACATACTACAGGGGAAGTCAGCACAACTGGACTAAACCAAAGCTAAGAAGTATCCTGAATACAACCAAACACCTTGACAGAGAAGCAGGGGCAGGGGTCTGGGGACCATGCTATCAGGGTTCATCTAGGTCAACTGGCATAATAAAGTTTATTAAGAAAATGTTCTGCATCCTACTTTGGTGAGTGGCATCTGGGGTCTTAAAAGTTAGCAAGCGGCCACCTAAGATGCATCAATTGGTCCCAACCCACCTGGAGTAAAGAAGAATAAAGAACATCAAAGTCACAAGGAAAGTATTAGCCCAAGAGACAGAAAGGGCCACATAAACCAGAGACTGCATCAATCTGAGACCAGAAGAACTAGATTGTGCCCGGCTACCACCAATGACCACCCTGACAGGCAACACAACACAGAGTCCCTGATGGAGCAGGAGAAAAGTGGGGTGAAGAACTCAAATTCTAGTAAAAAGACTAGACTTAATGGTCTAAGACTGGAGGAACCCCAGAAAGCATGGCCCCCGGACTCTCTGTCAACCCAGCACTAAAGCCACTCCTGAGGCCAACTCTTCAGGCAAAGATTAGACTGGACTATGGGACACAAAATGATACCTGGAAGAGCGTGCTTCTTAGCTCAAGTAGATACATGAGACTAAACGGGCAGCTCCTGTCCGAAGGTGAGATGAGAAGGCAGAAAGTGTCAGGAGCTTGTTGAATGGACATGGGAAATCAGGGGTGGAAAGGAGGAGTGTGCTGTCACAGTATAGGGAGAGCAATTAGGGTCACATAACACTGTATGTATAAATTTTTCTATGAGAGGCTAACTTGAATTGTAAACTTTCACTTAAACTACAACAGTAAGATAAAATAAATAAATAAAAATAAAAAAAAGAAGATGAACGAATACACAGTCACTATACCAAAACAACTGGTTGATGTTCAACCATTTTAGCAGGTAGCATATGATGAAGAACAGATGGTGAAGGAAGAAGTCCAAACTGCACTGAAGGCAATGGAGAAAAACAAGGCTCCCAGAATTGATGGACTATCAATTGAGATGTTTCAACAAACGGATGCAGCCCTGAAGGCCCTCACTCTTCTATGCCAAGAAATTTGGAAGAGAGCTACCTGACCAACCGACTAGAATAGATCCTTATTTGTGCCCATTCCAAAGAAAGGTGATCCAACAGAATGCGGAAATTATCAAATATCACTGATACCACACACAAGTAAAATTTTGCTGAAGATAATGCAAAAGCGGTTGCAGCAGTACATCGACTGGGAACTGCCAGAAATTCAAGCCAGACTCAGAAGAGGACATGAAGTGAGAGATATCATGCCGATGTCAGATGGATCATGGCTGAAAGCAGAGAATATCAGAAAGATGTCTACCTGTTTTTTATTGACTATGCAAAGGTATTCGACTGTGTGGATCATAACAAATTATGGGTAACATTGTGAAAAACAGGAATCCCAGAACACTTAATTGTACTCATGAGGAACCTGGATACAGACCAACAGGCAGTCGTTTGAAGAAACGAGGGGATGCTGTGTGGTTTAAAATCAGGAAAGGTGTGTGTCAGGGTTGTATCCTTTCACCATACTTATTCAATCTGTATGCTGAGCAAATAATCCGAGAAGCTGAACTATATGAAGAACACGGCATCAGGACTGGAGAAAGACTCATTAACAACTTGCGATATGCAGATGACACAGCCTTGCCTGCTGAAAGCAAAGATGACTTGAAGTGCTAACTGATGAAGATCAAAGACTACAGCCTTCAGTATGGATTACACCACAATATAAAGCAAACAACATCATGATAAATGAAGATCGACATTTTCAAGGATTTCGTTTTACTTGGATCCACAATCAATACCCGTGGAAGCAGCAGTCAAGAAATCAAACGATGCATTCCACTAAACAAATCTGCTGCAACAGACCTCGTAAAGTACTAAAAAGCAAAGATGTCAGTTTGATACTGAGGTGTGTCTGACTCAAGCCATTTTACTTACAAATTCCACATATGTATGCAAAAGCTGGACAATGAATAAGGAAGACCAAAGAAGAACTGATGCCTTTTAATTATGGTGTTGGTGAAGGATACTGAATATACCATGGACTGCCAGAAGAACGGACAAATCTGTCTTGGCAGAAGTATAGCCAGAATGCTTCTTAGAAGCAAGGATGGTGAGACTTCATCTCAAGTACTTTGGACATGTTATCAGGAGGGATGAGTCCCTGGAGAAAAACATGCTTGGTAAAGTGGAGGTTCAGAGAAAGAGAGGAAGATCCTCAATGAGATGAAATGACACAGTGGCTGCAAAAATGGGCTCAAACAGCAATGACCATGAGGATGGTGCAGGACGGGGCAGTGTTTCATTTAGTTGTACACAGGGTTACTA
This sequence comes from Dugong dugon, assembly GCA_030035585.1. Classification (NCBI taxonomy): domain Eukaryota; kingdom Metazoa; phylum Chordata; class Mammalia; order Sirenia; family Dugongidae; genus Dugong; species Dugong dugon. Next base: position 54,657,438 of record CM057465.1, read on the forward strand.
TGAGTCGGAACCGACTCCATGGTACCTAACACCACCAACAACAAAATAAACTTGGGATAATTCTTAAATAAAATACTACTCAGAAGCATTTTCACACTACCATGTTGAATTATGTTCCCATATATATTTTCTCCAAAATGCAAATAAATATATAAATTTATTTTTTCCTTGCTCAAATTTCCCTTCTGGCCATTCTTAGCTGGAAAATTCAGAGAGGATTATACTTTAAAAAGTATATATTCAAAAACTGCCATTACTCAGGTTCAAATTTAGTCACCATATTTTTTTTTATTTCAAATAATATTAAAGGAATTTTTTATATCAAAATGGAATGCAATTTTTCAAATATTTTAGAAATACTGGGTAGGCAGGATAACTTCATCAAAAGTAATTCTTACTGAAGAGCAGACACCATTACTGTATCACTAATGAACATGTTCACCCAAGTTCAGGTATTTCTACTTCAACATGATCTTAATGGGTTTTTTCCTCATGATACTTCTTTGATTTATCCTCTTCTTGATTCCACATTTGTACTTATAAGTTTATCATTGCCTATGCTGACTAGTAATACTACCATAATAATACTGGCTTCATTAAGTTCATGAACTTCTGAAATTGTTTGAAAAAAATTGGGGATTATGCACTACTGGGAATCCCTAGGTGGTACACCTCGAAACAAAGGTCTGGCAATCTACTCCCGAAAAGTCAGCCACTGAAAACTCTATGCAGCCCAGTTCTACTTGGAACAAATGGAGTCACTATGAGTCATCAACTGGTTATTTTACGCACTATTTCGCTATGGAGCTTACTTTTGGGAAATCTGCATTTGAAGTCTGAAGTTTTAAGCGTGATGAAGCCTCACACACCTATACATGTTATTTCCATAAACTCTCACCATTCGCCCATTGATAAGATATTTAAGAAAAAAAAACCATAAATGTCAAGTTAATTCCGACTCATAGAGACCCTACAGGACAGGGTAGATCTGACCCATAGGTTTTCCACGGCTGTAATCCTTACAGAAGCAGACTGCCATATCTTTCTCCTGAAAAGCAGCTGGTGGGTTTGAACCACTGACCTTTTCAGTTAGCAGCCACGTGCTTAACCACTGAGCCACTAGGGTTCCTATGATAAGACAGAGCAGAAAGTAAAATAAAAAATGAATAGCTGTGCGTTTTCTCTAATATTTATACCCCATAGCTTATTAACATATTACTATTTATGAATAGAATGGTGTTTAGATCACCAGCTAAAAAACTTTAAGGAATGTAAATTGAAATGTCACTAAAACCACTTTTCAAACAGAAAACATGAAAAACAGAGGTCCACATCACATAAGGGAGCTTAAGAATTAAAAGTGATAGTAGTCATAACAAAATATCTTTCATAATAAAGTAAAAAGTACAAAGGCAAGTATTTTTAGGCAAATATCTTTATTATATATCATAGTGTAATGAATTAGTGTAGAGTGTATCTTGAGTCAATCTCTTTTGACATATAAAAAGAGATTAAACAAGCAAGCCAAGTAGCAGAGGTGAGAAAATGGATTGAACTGTATCAAAAAAAAAAAAAAAAAAAAAGTGTTGTAAATCCTAACCTCTATGCCTGTGGATATAATTCCATTTGGGAATGGGTTGTCTTTGTTACTTTAGTGAGGCAGGATTAGTGTAGGGTGTGTCTTCCCTCAATCTCTTTTGAGATATAAAAGAGATAAAACAAGCAAGCAAGGGAGCAGAGATGAGAGAAGATAGACGCCATACCACATGATCACCAAAGAGTCAAGGAAAAAGGACCTTCCCCCAGAGCCAACAAAGAGAAAGTCTTCCCCTAGAGCCGGTGCCCTGAATTCGGACTTCTAGCCTCCTAAACTGTGAGAGAATAAATTTTAGTTTGTTAAAGCCAATCACCTGTACTATTTCTGTTATAGCAATACTGGATAACTAAGACACCAGCTAAAACAATTTAAGAAAGAAATGCAAATTGAAACGTCACTATTAACAACTTTTTAAACAGAAACTATGAAAAACAGAGGTCAGCATCACAGAAGGGAGCTAAAGAACTAAAGGTGGTATCAGTCATAACAAAGTATCTCTAATAATACAGTAAAAAGGACAAAGACTAGTATTTTTAAGCAAATATCTTTATTACATATCTTAGAGCTCATCATCTGCTGACATAACTATATAAAGGATTTATGAACCTGTCATGTCACGTGAGAAATGATAAAAGGAACTGAGAATGTTTATCCTGGAAGAGAAAAGACTCAAGGTAAATATGAAGGGTCTTCAAATTCCTCATGTGGGAAAGAGCAACAATTTATTCTGTGCATCTATTCTACTCAGTGCATCTAAACCACAGGGAAACAAACGTCAACTCAATAGCATGGCTGACTTTGGAAGAAATAAGCACACCACCTAGCAAGGGCTGTGGATACCTACCAGAGATACTAAAGAGAGGACTCCTAGATGGAGTGTTAGATGAGATGATTTTTAAGACCTCTTTCAACTCTCTCATTTAATAAATCTACCAATCAGAAATAAGCCTATTAGAAAATAAGTCTTCTCTAAATACATTTTCTAAGCAGCGTTGGTAAAACAGTTGTAGAAAATGAAATCATTCTTTCTTTACCTCTACCCAAATTGAGATAAACCCAATTAACACTTACGGACTAGCCTTAAGTAAATTTAAGTTTAAATACCATCTCTCCACAATATATATAATTTATTAGAGTAATATTATTTTATGCAAATATTTCTCTCCAGGTGTCTACTTTTACAAGTCCACGATAAAACATGTTGATGATCAGACCACACGGACTGTATACAAATATTACTCAGATCCAATGAAAGAAAGGCAAATTACTGTTTTGGTAGGCCAATCAGAAAAATCTTGAATCTCAATTTCACTCAACAGTATATGCTAAACAAGTTAATATAAATCACATTTAAGTACACTGAACTTCATTACCTCTGAGTTAGCATATTCTGCTTGTAACTGTTTGCATTCATCTTTCAGTTTTTCAGATTCTCTCTCACGTTCCAAGGTCATGTTGTCCATTAGTGTTTGAACTTGGACAAGTTCTCTCTTCAGCACAGCAACATCTTCTATACCAGGTCTCTGAAGCTGCGAAGCAACACATTTTAATTAAAAGTGAAAAGCTAATTAACACAAGCTTTTAAAATGGTTTCACTCAAAGAAATCAAAATGAAAACAATATCTAAAATCAATTGCTAGATTCAAAACATTAATCACAGATATCCTCCCCCCAACAAGCCACCTCCTCTTTCTGCTCTCTCTATCTCAAATTTAATGTTACCCCTCAAGGTGCAAAACTAGCACATTCATAAATATCTTTAGTGCTTTACTTTTTTTTCTCTCCTTCACAAACTAAGCCTATTGGTCATTACAGTCACACAATAGATGCTACATTCCTTCATGTCCCATCCTAGGAAATGAGGAATAAAAATGAAGAAGCAGCATATGTAAACATAATCACAGTTTGCTGCCGGTTGATGTAGTGGATCCATTTATTTATGTATTTATTAAGTGCTAAATAAAGGACAGAAAGGAGTAAAGGATAGATTCAAGGTTAAGACTGAGGAGAGTGTTGATGATGCATGATGCCCATGACAGAAATACAGCTATAACAATCCCACTCCTAGAAACATATCCTAGAGAAGTAACAGCCATCACACGAACAGACATATGCACACCCATGTTCACTGCAGCATTGTTCACAACAGCAAGAAGATGGAAACAACCTAGATGCCCATCAACAGATGAATGGATAAACAAACTGTGGTACATACACACAATGGAATACTATACAACTAAAAGAACAACGATGAATCTGTGAAGCATCTCGTAAGACAGATTAATCTGGAGGGTGTTATGCTGAGTGAAATAAGTCAATTACAAAAGGACAAATATTGTATGAGACCACTACTGTAAAAACTCATGAAAAGGTATGCACACAGAAAGAAACAATCTTTGATGGTTACAAGGGAGAGGAGGGGTGGGAGGGGGGACACTAGATAGACAATAGGTAAGTGGTAACTTCGGTGAAGGGTAAGACAGTACACAATACTGGGGAAGCCAGCACAACTTGTACAAGGAAAGGTCATGGAAGCTCCACAGACACATCCAAACTCCCTGAGGGACCGAACTGCTGGGCAGAGGGCTGTGGGGACCATGGTCTCGGGGAACATCTAGCTCAAAAGGCATAACACAGTTTATAAAGAAAATGTTCTACATTCTACCTTGATGAATAGCGTCTGGGGTCTTAAAAGCCAGTGAGCGGCCATCTAAGATACTCCACTGGTCTCACCCCTTTGGGGCAAGGGAGAATGAAGAAAACTAAATATACAAGGGAAACGACTAATGGACCACATCTACAATGGCTTCCACCAGACTGAGTCCAGTACAACTAGATGATGCCCAGCTAATACACCACTGACTGCTCTGACAGGGATCACAAGAGAGGGTCCCAGACAGAGCTGGAGAAAAATGTAGAACAAAATTTTAACTCAAAAAAAAGACCAGAGACTGGAGAAACCTTGCGAGTATGGCCCCTGTACACCCTTTTAGATCAGTAATGAAGTCACTCCCGAGGTTCACCCTTTAGCCAAAGATTAGACAGGTCCATAAAACAAAATGAGACTAAAGGGGCACAACAGCCCAGGGACAAGGACTAGAAGGCAGGAGGGGACAGGAAAGCTGGTAATAGGGAACCCAAGGTCAAGAAGGGAGAGTACTGACATGTCATGGGGTTGTTAACCAATGTCATAAAACAATATGTGTACTAAATGTTTAATGAGAAACTAGTTTGTTCTGTAAAGCTTCATCTAAAGTACAATTAAAGAAATACAGCTATGAAGGAAATACAATTAATTTTATACTTATTGAATTTGAAGTGAAAGCTAGAAATGCAGGATATATAAAAACTAAAGCTCAAGGGAAAATCAGGATCAGAGATACAGGCATGGAAACCATTAAAAAGACAGATGGTTATTTAGACAGAAACAATAAAAATGCTAAGGTCATAAATTATGCATTAAAAAATTCCATTTTTATTTTTAAAAAACACATGTAGTACATATACGTAGGTAGAACTCCACAGGATTTCTTATTTCCTCCATTTTACTCTAATTATATTTTTAAACAAATCCCTGGGTGGTGCAAACAGTTAGCAAATTCAGCTGCTAACCAAAAGGTTGCTACCCCAGAGAAACCTCAGAAAAAAGGCCTGGTAATCTACTTCCAAAAACTGAGTCACTGAAAACTCTATGGAGCAAAGTTCCACTCTGACACACACGGCGGGGGGGTCGCCATGAGTTGGAGTCGATTTAATGGCAACTGGTTTATATTTTTAAAAATTTCCCTTCAGAACATGTATTTGTTTTTTAACTTAGAAAATTACAAAGGTACATCTCAATAAATGGTTTCTAAATTACCAGTTCAGTCTTCAGGTCTTGAATTACAGTAGCCTCTCTGTTCAATTCTTCTGTCAGATGTGTCACTCTTTGTTCAGCAGCTTCTCGAAGACTCCTTTCTTCATCATACTTTGACTTTATATCTAAAGATAGTTATATAAATACTAGTTTCATTATATTAACTTTAAGGAAGGACAGTTCTATAAATTCTTGACTATTACTCTATACAAATATATATTACTCTAATTCAAATGTACATTCTTATATAACCATACATACATAATACCATGAAACTGTACTTTTGATTATATTAAAAGATAAACTTAAAAATGATCAAATCTGGTTTTGTCCACATAATACGAACTATTTAGCATTGATTTTTAATGTATATTTAATCAAATACAATATTTTACTTAAAAGAATATATATAATTGATACCATAATCAAATGTTAAATCTGTATTATATTATTTAATTAATTTCTTCAAAATTTTACTTATACTTGTAAGCTAAACTTTAAGCATACAACAAAAGAAAATTCACCTTTTCTAAAATTCAAAAAGAATTCTACAGAGAAAAACAAGTCCTTTGAAGGGATGAGGTGAGGGGAAAGAGAACACACTGAAATTAATTTAGGTAACAACCCCGTTATCATTAAATTCCATTAACCATTACCACAGTCTATAAACAACTGTCTTATCATATTAATATACTATGTTTACTTCTAGGATATATAATGGTCAAAAGACAATGAGACTGATTTATTTACTAGGAAATTCTGGTCCCATTTACCTGCAATTTCAGTAGCAAGTTGGGCTGCTTTCTGCTCAAATAAGTCTTTCATTTGCTTAATATTAAAATTTTCTGTTTGGGCTTCTTCTAATTGTTGTTCCAAAGACTGTAGCTCTACAAAAAGTGAAGCAGTTATTTAAATACAATGTTAATTACATTTATTAAATTGTAATTGCTTATAATCATTGCAGTAGTTAACAATAAACATGAGTCTTACCCAGTTACAAAAAAAGCAGAGCATTTTTTCACATCTCAAAAATTAAGCATCTTTGACTCATCTGAGGCACAAGTCATAGTTTAAAAACATTTTAAACAAAAGAAAGAAATATTTAGAATTTTCCCCAATAATCTGTGAATATTTGTTTATTAGTTGTTTTGCTTTCACATTTGAGTTATTTTTCCGTATCTGTCAACTGAACAAAAAGGAATATATTCTGCTTCTCTAATAAAACTAGTTATAAAGTGTGTTAAAATTAGAAATGGCTTAAGAATGATTGATGCCTTGAATAAAACAATCAATTACAGTAGTCAATTCCTAATAATTCATTCTCATAAAGGAAAGAGATTTCAGAGAGAAATTAAATACAGTAAGTAACCTCAAAACATATTTACAATATTCACTGAGCATTCCTCCAATAAAAGACAGCTGCACAGAGGCTAGCTCCATCATTGTATTTCTAGGCAAGAAGAGTATATAACTCCTTACAACAGATTTAACCTTGTATTAAACAACCATATCACTGTACTATTCCAAAAGTTTATTTCTAACTTTAGAAAATAATAAACTAAAAAATACTAAAATTTGAGCTGACTGATTAAATTATAAAGTCCACCAGTATCTTTCTAAACCTAGAATATCAGCATTATTTTCACTCTTTTAGAGCCATAAAATATAACCACAAAAAAAAAAAAATTCAGCAGGCGTCAAAGAAAAAAAAGGAAGGAAAAGGAAATATATCTATGCTTTAAATAAATTTACCTGCTGATGAATCAACCACCAATCCATCAGGTTTAGACTCCTCAATGGAAACAAAAGACAAACAAATAGATTAAAAGAAAAAGATAACACTGTTACAATTGTCAATGTTAAAAATCTCTGAAAGTCATATTCTGTCAGGTAAGTAATAAGATTTTGGTGCAAATTAAAGTTTGATCAGCTCACATTCTTCCAGATCTCTAAGGTACCACTACGCAGACTGGTATAATAATTTAACTGCAGTTCACTGGTTCTAAGATAGAATTAAGATGTGTGAAAATTATTATGGGTCTTGGAATAGATGGCACCTTAAATTCCATGAAACCAGTAATAAATAAATAATACAGATTATTATAATATAAATATAGACTCTAAAGAAAATACTGAAGTCAGCAGACAAGAATTAGTCTTATAATATTTGAAAATTTGCATACAGACTAAAATATGCCATTAAACTAACACTACTAAAAAATTTGGCTTTAAAAGTAAATGTTTTTAATTCAGGATTATAACCATCTTTAAAAGAAGTAAAAATAAAAAGCACACTTCATCAGGTTTAATTCATCATGTGCATTAGAAACAAAATAATATACCGCCTTGGCATTATTCTCGTTTATAAGAATTATACACATCTGAAATACTTTAAAAAGGCATCTCATAGTACACCTGATTTTTTCTTTTCTTGTACATTGAGAAATGAGACATATTAATTGCTAAGAATCATCAATATTTAAAATACATTCTCCCCCAAAGGTAAATCTCCTACCAAAAAAATTTACACATTGCATTGTGGAGAATTTATTTAATTAATTAAATGGGAAATAGTCACCTCAAATGTAGTAAACAATATCCTCTCTGTTTTCAGGTAGAGAAAATAATACAGCCCATGTATGATTAATTGTTAATGGCATCTAGGTAAAACATGAATAAATGAACTATCAGTATTTTAGATAACTAAAAGGCTCTTTAACGTTAACAGCATCCACAATTAGAGAAGCTGAGTAGTAGTAAAACTGGTATCTTATTATTCATTTATTGGTTTTTGTCTTTTCCAATCAATGACAATTCTTGGTACAAAGAAAAAAGAAGGCTGAGTGGGAGCCACAATGTACTAAGATAATGCACAAAGGGATCACTAATTACGTTATCAAAATACAGGAACTATTTTTAAAGTGTACCCACTTTATTCCTAAAAATAAAAACTATACAATGGATTCGGCAAAATTCATTATTCTTTATGTACTTTCACTATAAAACTCAGTATCGTTTTAGAATAAAAATCACAATTGGTTAAGGCGTTTATTTACAAAATACATTAAAATATAAACAATCTATGATGTCAAAAATAATCCCACCAGTCACAGATAACCACTTTTGATAAAAGTGATTTTGTTTTTTGCTGTTATTTTTATGTAAAGTATCACAGTGTGTGTGTGTGTGTGTGTGTGTGTGTACATATATATACGTATCTTTTATTGTTTTATAAAACCTATCATTAATATGAGTTTTCTCATGTTTTTAAACTATCTTCACTAATATAAATTGTAAACAGATAAACAATAGTCCTTCCCCTACCAACAGACATTCTAGTTATTTCCAATTTGTTACAAACACACATCCACTGAAGAGGTTCATTACTGTTTGAATCTATGAGTTATAACTATTCAGGTATGCTGCCACACAATTAAATAAAGCAGCCTGATATAAAAAACAATCTTTAAGATAACTGATTCTTAACAAAAGCACCTTTAAAAAGTTATATCTTCACTTCCCATGTATTTCTGTACATTTATTAAAATTGCAAAGGACATATGCTGTAGGCTATTAAAAACTGGGAAACAAATTACGAGGTTATTTGTATCAGGCCACCTGCTTACAAAGAGGCATTATGCTTAATTTTCAACAATGAAAATAAACAACTAATAAACATGCTTCAAGTATTTGAAAGCAATTACTTGCTGCTGCAACCCTTGAAATTTTTCTAATTCTTTCTTTAATTCTTCCGAGTACCATTTTTCTTCCTAGTGAAAAATAAAAAAGATTTTTTAATTAGTTTTTTTCTTTTATTACCTGAAACACTGAAAATAAACAATTATAATTATTTTTATTCCAACCTTAAGTGAAGCCTGTAGGTCCTGGACCTCTTGTCTCAGTAGTGTTATGTCATCTCTAAACACATATGGAGGGAAAAGGAATTAATAGTTAATGTCCTTTAATTAACAAGCTGGTCTATTAACAAATCATAGCGAGTGATTACATATTAATATTCTAGTCTTCCCAAATCTTAAAAAAAAACTACTGTAGATTTATACATAATGGCATATATATATATGAAACTCTTGGAAACCTCATTGAATTGTTCACAAACGGAAAAACTTTTCTCATGTAAATAATGATATAATTGACTGTCACGTGCCTTAGCCAGAAACAAAATGTCTCTCCATTACCTTACCAACATAAGCACCAATGGCTTCCTATTCCAGTTAGCATAAAATCTAAACTCATTAAACAAAGCCTATAAAGTCTGCACAATCTAGTCCTTGCCTATTTCTTCCTTATCGCTATCCCCATCATTCACTTAGCTATAGCAACACTGGCTTCTTTTGGTCCTTCTTACATTCTGTTCCTCTCACCTAGAACCGAAATGACAGTATAACAAAGAAAGGCAAGCAGAAGACCACTCTAGACCCTGATGCAGGAGAGAGATCCTGTGACACAGCACATTTCCGATCACTATTCTGGATGTCAGGGACACATCTTCCCCTGTTGGGCTGTAAACAGCAGAAAAAGGAACTCTCCTTGTTCCGTGCCACTATCAGTGACTGTCATGATAGATGACAGAACTGGAATGGGAACAGGAGTTGATTAAGAATCCTCAAATGAATTGACTCTAATCTAAAGGGAACAGGAAACCAGGCTCAGTTCTAACGATAGGGAAGGCCAAGTCCACTATGGAACAAGTATATCCACATACTAAATAGGACAGACTGGTGGAAGAGTTATACTGTAGGATGGGGCAGGGATGGTGGATAAAGGCACTGAGTCAGCTTCATCTGTGAAATACAGTTAACTGCAGAAAAGGAGTGAAACTGCCAACAATGAAAAATGTACACGATGGAGGAATGAATCCTCTACTTTTGAAGTCATTCATAAGTAAAGAACTCACTCATTATTCAACATCATCGCCTGCGCAAGACTCTCAAGGCTAATGTGGGAAGTACACATGTAAACGATAAACTGTAATAAACCATTATTAGTTCTATGATAGAAACAGAGGCATAAAGATAGTAGTTGATTCTACCTAGAGGACCCAAGAAGGGCTTCATGATGGAGGTAAACTTTCAGGTAAAGTCTTTAATCTTCTGAATGCTAAGATAAAATTAGATAATAGAACCTTGTTACTTTTGTTGACTCTTAAAATTTATCTTTTGTGAAATTTTCACTAGTTTTCATTTCTGTTTTGTGCACATGTGTGTCCCCCATCCCCGCCTCTTTCCCACGTGCTTCTATAAAATAATGTGATTTGCAAAAACTATGTATCAACTACAGGACACTTAGTCTTTATGTGTATATGGAAATGTGTGTGTACCTTAAATTTTTCCCTAATGTTTTTATTATATATGTAAGTTTATGTTTATAGATGTGTAGAATATCTCTAGAAGACTACATAAGAAACTGATGAAAAGAAGTGAATGGCTAGGGAAAAGGACAGGCAAGGAGTCAATTTTTACCATGTAACTTTCAAACCATACGAATTTTGTATGACATACATGATACCTATACATACCATTGTGGGTTGAATTCTGTCACCCAAAAAGATATGTTGAAGTCCTAACTTCCAGTACCTGTGAATGTGACCTTATTTGGAACCAGGGTCTTTTGCAGATGTAATTGGTTAAATTAACATGAGGTCATACTGGAGAGTAAGGTGAGCCCTAATCCAATATGACTAGTATCCTTTTAAAAAAAGGAAAAGAGACACATACAAAGAGACACAAAGAGAAGATGGTCACATGAAGATGAAGGAAGAGATTGGACTTACGTTGCTATAAGTAAGAAACGCCTGGGACCACCAGAAGCTATTGTCTTAGTTACCTAGGGTTGCTATAACAAACATACCACAAGCAGATGGCTTTAACAAAGCGAAGTTTATTCTCTCACAGTCTAGTAGGCTACAAGTACCAACTCAGGATGTCAGCTCCAGGGGGAGGCTTTCGCTCTGTCTGCTCTGGAGAACGTCCTTATCATCCATCTTCTCCTGGTCTAGGGGCTTCTCAGGCGCAGGGACCCCAGGGCCAAAGGACGTGCACTGCTCCAGCTGCTGCTTTCTTGGTGGTATGTCTCTCTGCTGCTTCTCTCTTTTATAGCTCAAAAGAGATTGGCTTAAGACACAATCTAATCTTGTAGATCTCTTCAACAGTTAAGTGCTGTTAATCCATTTCATTAACATCTTAGTGATAGGATTTACAACACATGGGAAAATCACATCAGATGACAAAATGGTAGGAATCATGGCCTAGCCAAATTGATAAACACATATTTTTGGGGGACACAATTGAATCTATGACAGCTATGCAAAGAAGAATCCCTCCCCTAGAGCCTTCAGAGAGATCATGGCACTGCAGACATCTTGATTTTGGACTTCTAGCCTCCAGAACTGTGAGAGAATAAAATTGTTTTAAGTCACTCAGTTTGTGGTACCTTGTTATGGCAGTTCCAGGAAACTGATACACATACATTTTGAAAACATGGTCAAAAAAAAAACTACTAATGCATCAGGTTCCAGATATTTTATTGGTATGATGGAAAGGTCTCATGGCCCACCAAAGTCATATGGGCTTTTGATCTTAAAGAAATACCCTGCCCATAGTCACATGTTATGCAATGTTTTTGCTGTGCGCCATCAAGTTGATTCCGCCTCATAGCGGCCCTATGAGACAGAGTAGAACTGCCCCACAGAGTTTCCTAGGCTATAATCTTTACAGGAGAAGATCTCCAGGTCTTCTCTCCCATTGAGCCACTGGGGGATTCAAATCCCTGGCCTTTCAGCTGGAAGCCAAGCACTTAACCATTGCATCAACAGGGTGCCCAATGTGATTGTAAGAGCTTAGAGAGGAACAGGAGGATAAGAAGAAGAGGTACAATAAAAGATTAAGTCTAAAAAAGTAGCCATAGTAACTATTCCATAGGCAAAGAGAAACCACTGAAAGTTACTATTTAGGGCAATAGCAATCAAATTTGCATTTAAGAATATGACTCTGGCAGCAGTGTGGAGAATTAACCCGAGAGGTTTAAGACTGATGGCAGAGAGCCAGCTATAAATAATGAAAAACATTTTTGAGTGAGTGATGATGAGGTCTAAAACTGTAGCAGTGAGAATGAAAAAGAACGGTGAAGATGTTAAGGAAACAGAATTAACTAAACTTTAGGATAGATTAGATGGGAGGTAAAGAGATAGGTATGTAAAAATGGGCACGCCCAAGTTTCTGGCTTTAGTAACTCTTTAGATAATGTTGCCACTCACCAAAAGGAGTAACATAAAGAGCAGGTTTAGAAGAAGAAATAATGAACATCAACTCCAGCCTGAGTTGCCAGCCAGCCTGCCTGCTTTAAAGATTTCAGACTCAAGGCTGCAACACCAACTCCTGCCTGAGTTTCTAGCCTGTCAGCCTGCCCGGAAATGCCTGCCAGATTTCAGATTTGCCAGCCGCCACAATCACATGAGCCAATTCTGTTTTTCTGGAGAACCTTGACTGATACAGATTTTAGTACTGAGACTGGGTCTGGGGGGGAGAATCTTAAGAATGATTTTTATGAATTGATTCTGGGGTTTCTGGAAGCGGTTCTCTAATCTAATCAGACTGAAAGTCTCTAATGACTCTATTTCAAGTGGTAAAGAGGGCATTGATAATTCATGGCATGATGTGGCAATAGAGATACACAAAATCACCACTTGATGATCCTAATAAATTACTTATAAAAGGCAAGGTTCTGGGTGGGCATGTATTTGATACCTTACAACATTTCTGTAAAAATAGTGAGTATAATAAGACTGGATGACTGCTCCGAACTGTGCAAGAGACAGTGGGGAAAGAAAAGGGTGAGATTAGGGCTTCAAATTCCCAGCTCAAGCTCTACATAAATGATCTGAAAGCTTCTTTGTCTGTCCTGAAAAGAACTCTTATCTCCTGTAGCCAAGGAAATGAGATTTTTGAAAATCAAACCCAGGGTCTCAACCTGTGAGTGGCTTAATTATAACACAAATTGAATTCCCAACTTTGCAGAGTGTTTGTTATTCATTTGCTGACTGATGATTGGGAAGGAATGGGATCCTGAAAATTGGAATGGGGACATATGGGCAGATACCAATGAAGCTGAGGACACTGAATTAAATTCTGCTGGTCTTCCTTGTCAATATAATCAACCCTTCCACCCCTGTCTGAGGAGATCAGCCCTGTTTTGCCTGAGGAAACTATAGTGACCTCTCCTGAGTAGTTGCCTTGCAAGACACTGCTGATTCTTCTCAGGACCTACCTCCACCAAACTCCTTTGCTTCCAGACATATAACTACACTCAAGTACCAGCAAGCCCCAAAAGGTGTGGAGGTACAAGGTCTGATCCATGAAGAGGTGCACGATACACCAAACTAAATGCATGATATCTCCAATTTTTAGAGACACAAATCTAGGTAATACATATTAGAATGGATATTAAGGGTACTGGATAATGGTGGAAGGAACATAAAGTTGGATCAGCCAAATTTATTGGTATGGGCCCACTAAGTAGAGATTGTGCATTCAATGTTGTACCTCAAGAGGTCAGAAAGGGCCCTAACAATTCGGTTGGTTGACTAAAACATGAACCAAAAGTTGCCCTATACTAAATAAAGTTGAAATGCCAGAATTGCCTTGATATACTGTAGAAGAAGATATCCAAAGGTTTATTAAGTGGATTTATCACGTAAGACCTACAAACCTACCCCAGAAGCGTCTTTTTACCACAACTGTTAGAAATAAATTTGTGAGAGGAGCACCAGCCTTAAAGAGCTCTATGGCCACTCTTCTGTGTAGGTCAGACATTACAGTGGCAACTACTGCCACTGAACTGGGATCCTTAAATACAATGAGGAAAATTAAATCCTGGGATGGCAGGAGCCAAGTGGTGGCACATAACTGCCAAAGACAAGGTGAGCATAATTACTACACCGTGGAGCCAGAACAGTAATCAGTATAGTCTGACTGACAGAGATCCATGTTGTTGGCTAATGGATCATAGTGCTCCTAGAGGAGAAATAGATGAAGGGCCTACTAAATTCTTACTTGATCTATATAAGCTAACGAGTTCTAGGTTAAGTTAACAGAAATACAACAAACTGTCAAAACAGAGAGTTTTGGCCACTCAGTCAATTCCCAGCCATCACCTATGGCCTCATGGGCAGTTCCTTCAATCATCTGACTAAGGAAGAGAAAACTCAGGTTTACAGATGCTTCTGCGAGATATGCAGGCACCACTGGAAAGTAGATAGCTGCATCATTACAGCCCCTTTTTGGGAACCCTTGAAGGACAGTGATGAATGGAAATCCTCCCGGGGCAGACCTTTAAGCATCATACCTGGTAGTTCATTTTGCTTAGAAGGAGAAATAGCCAGAGGTATGAGTGTACACCATTTCTTGGGCTGTGGCCAATGTTTTAGCTGGATGGTGAGGGACTTGGAAGGAACATGATTAGAAAATTGGTAGGGGAAAGAGATATGTGGATATACTTCTCTTAACTGGCAAAAAGTGTGAAGATATTTATGTCCCACATGACTACTCACTAAAAGGTGACCACAGCAATCAGGTGGATGACCCATTCTGTGAATACCAGCCAGACTCTTTCCCTCCCCATTCCTGTCATTGCCCAATGGGTTCATGAACAAAGTGCCCACGGAGGAAGGGATGGAGGTTACGCATGGGTTCAGCAACAAAGACTTCCACCACTCACAAAGGCTGGCCTGGCTACAATCAAAGCTAAGCGTCTAACTGGCCAGCAGCAGAGACCAATACTGAGTCCCCAGTATGGCACCACTTCCTGGGGTAATCAGTCAATAACCTGATGGCAGGTTGATTACATTGGACTGCTTCCATCATAGAAGGGGCAGCATTTTATTCTTACTGGAATAGACACTTACTCTGGATACAAATCTGCCTTCCCTACAGGCAATGTTTCTACCAAAACTAACATCTGTGGACTTACAAAATCCCTTATCCACTGTCACAGTATTCCACACAGCATTGTCTCTGATCATCACCCACTTAACAGCAAATAAAATACAGCAATGGGCCCAAGCTCATGGAATTCACTGGTCTTAACAGGTTGCTTATCAACCTGAAGCAGCTGGCTTAATAGAATATCAGAATACCATTTTGAAGACTCAGTTACTACGCCAGCTTGGTGGCAATATCTTGCGGGCTAGGGCAATGTTCTCTAGCAGGCTGTATATGGTCTAAATCATCATCCGATATATGGTGCTGTTTGTCCTATAGCCAGGATTTATGGGTCCAGAAATCAAAAAGTAGAAATGAGAGTAGCACCATTCACTATTACCTTTAGTGACCCAACTAGGAAAACTCTTGCTTCATGTCACCAGAACCTTATGCTCTGCTGGTCTAGAAGTCTTAGTTCCAAAGGAAGGTTTCCATCAAACTGGAAGTTAAGACCACCACCTGGCCTCTTTGAGCTCCTTATGCCTCTGAATCAATACAAAAAGAAGGGAGTTACTCTACTCCCTATTAAGTGGGGTGACTGATCCTGATTAACAAGGGAAAACTGGACTGCTACTATGCAACTGAGGTATAAAAGAGTATGTCTGGGATACAGGAGATCCCTTAGGGCATCTCTTTGTAGTACCATGCCCTGTAATTAAAGTTAATGGAAAGATAAACAAAAACCCAATTCAGGCAGGAGTACTAATGACCTATACCCTCCAGGAATAAAGGTTTAGGTCACTCCAAGTAAAGAATGATGATCAGCTAAGATGCTTCCTGAAGGCAAGAGAACTATGGAATGGGTAGTAGAAGAAGGCAGTTATAACTACTAGGTATGACCACGTGACCAGTTGCAGAAATGAGGACTATAATTGTTATGAGTATTTCTTACTTTTTTTATATGTTTGTGTGAATGTTTGTATCTTTGTTTTCTTACTTTCCTTATACCCTTATCATATAACTTAAGATGTAGTAATAAGAGTTTACTTCATGTTATGATATTTAAGTTACAGGATATGATGGAGAAGAATGAATGTACTGGAGGACTTCGGATGCTCCTCTGGGGACACAGTTAGTGTGTTTTTGGTAACATGCAGGATAACTGCATCATGTTAAATAGAAGTATTACTTTGTTATTGTTTTTATTTGGAGATTATATGGTTTAAGGAGATCT
This sequence comes from Dugong dugon, assembly GCA_030035585.1. NCBI lineage: Eukaryota > Metazoa > Chordata > Mammalia > Sirenia > Dugongidae > Dugong > Dugong dugon. The sequence goes on from CM057465.1 coordinate 54,674,060, forward strand.
GTACAGATGCTAAGTTGACAAGGGGTGGACTATGATGATTCGTCTTATGTGTCATCTTGGCTAGGATACAGTAACCAGTTATTTAGTCAAACACTACACTAGGTGTTGTAATGAAGCTATTTTGTAGATGTTAATATCTATAACCAGGTGAGTTTAAATAAAGGAGATTACCCTCGAAAATATGAGTGGGTCTGATTCAGTCACTTAAAGGCCTTAAGATCAAAAACTGGCTTCCTAGGGAAGAAATTTTGCCTCAAGACAGAAGCATAAAATGCCTGAATTTCAAGCCTGCTGGCCTGATCTACAAATTTCAGACTTGCCAGATCCCAGTTCCTTAAAATAAATTAAATATATATATATATATACGTATATACATGTATATATGTGTATACACACACTCATATATAATATATATGGAGCCCTGGTGGCACAGTGGTTAACTGATACAGCTGCTCATCAAAAGACTGGAAGTTCAAATCTACCAGCTGTTCCTTGGAAACCCTATGGGGCAGTTCTACTCAGTCCTCAAGGATCGCTATGGGTCAGAATCGACTCAACAGCAACGGGTTTTATTTATATATATATTTATATATTATATATATTTATAAATACACAGGTTCTGTTTCTCTGATGAAGCCTAATATATCTATCAACCACAAAGTTATATGGTCATAATAGTTTTCTTTTATGTGCTGTTCTTTTTTTACAGCAGTGTTTACAGTAGATTAAAGAACCAAGAAATATTTTTTTAAGAAAAGTATAAAAAAGTATATTTTTATAAGCAGTATGAAACTAAACTTTATTCCTTAGTGAGGAATAAAAGAAGAGTTCCCACAAATAGAAGAAAAGCAGAGTTATTGAATGCTATTGTAGGTAATTTTATTTTAGTTTAAATTTTCAAAATAGGCAAAATCAGCAAGAAGCACAAATGTGTATGCACTTATCTTACTGGTGTTTATAAATGAAAGATTTTAAATTAACTATTAAATTTTAATTACTAGCTAAAATGCATTATTATAGCAATTTATTATAAAATCTTCTAAACAAAGCTTATCATTGTCTATGAGTTGGAATTATAATACAGAATAAGCTAAATATAACTTAACCTTCCTTTGATTGATAACTCACAATCTTCATCACAAGCATATCTTCTGTACCATGTCATAGACACTAACACACATAATTATTGATCAAGGACTAAATAGGTTTTAATAACAGAGAAAGGTCATGCCAAATGAGGACAATTTTAAATTAAATAATACAAAAATACTGCTATTTTTACAAAGGAATCATTCATGATTAAATAATATCACACACACAATTCCATAACATTATACGAAAAACCATTATTCTGTACCGCTTCAGAGCAAGATGAGCCTCTCCTCCATGACTTGAATCACTAACAGCATTATGAACTGCTTCATAGTGTTTGAAAAGTTCATCAGCAGATCCAAGAGATTTCATACACTGGGGACATATGAAACCCTACAGAAAGAAGTGGAGAAGGATTTCATAATGGTATTTAATATTGTAAAATAACAGTTTGCATATTATGAAATAAAGTCAAACGTGTAGTCACACCAATGGTGTCATTAAGTAAGTTATAATTATGGTGTTAATTCCAAATTCTGATATTGTGCAAAGGTATTTCACTATCTACTCAGGTTGAAGTTTACAAAACATCAAGAAAATCCTAACAACTATTTTTTTGATAGAATAAATTAATGGCTAGAGTACAGAATTTTAATCTGAGAATTCAGACAAGTTTAAGTTTTGCATCATGTACTCCCTCTCTCCAGATACTCCCACTAGTAAAGTAGTATCTTGTCCAATCTGCTATCAAGAAAAAATAAGAAGATTAAGCATTCTGATTAAAGAGGGGAAATGTAACATAGTAAGTAATAACTACCAAAAGATATCAGGTATCTACAATGATTTAGAAGTATTCCAGTCAATAAACATCTTTGCTAACATAAGATTAACACTGTAAAAACCTAAAATTAATGTACAGTCCCATAAAATACAGCAAACATAATTATTCCCAGAATTCTCATTTTGTTAAAAAATACCAACTAGAATACTATTTTAAAGATACTGGTATAGATTTATGTTTTACAAATTTTAGATTGTAACTCATCTATAAAATTAACTTCTTAGGTTGCAACCCTTCTTTTTTTTTAAAGAAATGTCCTACAGCTAATACATTAAACCAGAAACCAAACCCGTTGTTGTCGCGTCAATTATGACTCACAGCAACCCTACAGAACAGAGAAGAACTACCCCATAGGGTTTCCAAGAAGCGGCTGGTGGATTTGAACTGCCAACCTTTTAGTTAGCAGCCAAGCTCTTAACCACTGTGCCACCAGGGTACCATAACTGATATATTAGAGCTCATCATATATAATAAGAATAAATAATGTTTCATAAATTTTTGTTTTGGGTCATGACAACAAATGTATCTCTTACTGTGACTGCCATCAAAAATATCTTAGTAACACTAGTATAAATAAAACCAAAAACCAAACTCATTGCCATCAAGTCAGTTATGACTTATGAGACCTCATGTGTTGTTAGATAAAGAACGGAATAATGGAATGAACAATAATAATAGCTACTATTATTATTATACTATGTGTCAGATATTTTCTCTACATAATCTCAGTTAAATCTCACAACAAACCCAAAAGTGAACTTATTCCCCAAACCTCCTTTTCTCACCACCATCGATCTTTCACACACACTAGTCACCTAAGAGTTATGCTAAACTACTCCTCCATCTGTCTCATTTCTAATAAAACACTAAGCCTACACATTTTGCCTTCCCACCATCCTCACTGCAAATGCTCTGAATGAGTGCCTAAAGGATGTTCCATCTTTAGTTCTAGATACAAAATCTAGATATTAAGAAACCCCTTTCCTATTTTTTCCAAATTATCTTCCAGGGGACTGAAGTTGCTAGATATTAATTTCCAGAGAAGTACTGTTAGCAAACACTAAAAATAGTCAGCTGCATTTACTTCTCTTAATCATTCTAATTTTCTCACCAACTTTCAAAAAAAAAAAAAAAGATTACTTTAGAAGCAATAAATTCCTTATTCTTAGAGTTCAATTATCTGTAATCCTTTCTCAAAGCCATTGCAGCTATAAATTTACCTTGACTTGACACTTCTGGTAATCCTGTTGCAGGTAATCCTTTTAGTTAAAAGAAAAACTCTTAGGTAAATAAAATTTTTCCTGAGTTCCCCTCATGTTGAATTAACCATTGCACTTTGTGCTTCTACCTTATCAGGCAAATAACATCTATCTTAGAAACTTCCTAGGACAGAGATAAGATCTTATTCATCTTTTTATCTCCTTCACTTACGAAAATGCCTGACACATAAGACGTATTCTATAAATAATTTAAATGTGTGTTTGTAGGATAGTTATATACAAAATTGACTCACAGAAAAAAGTGAAAGCCTTATTTTTGGTCTTTCATGGTAAGAAAAGTTTCATTCTTTTATAAGACTTCTAATAGATTTACAAGGAGTTCTGTTTCTCTTTATTTTTAGTATATCGTAGTGATTCTCGAAGGAAAAAGACTATCAGAATCATCTGAGAGACTTTTTCCAGCCTAAAAATGGGCAACATTCCCTGCCATTAACTCTTACCCCAGCCTTAGATATTCACCAGCCCCACAATACTGTTAAAGTACTGATAATCATTACTTGGGTGATCCAATGATACTGAAGAGAGTATCATTCTGTCACCTCCCTCAGGTCTGGGGAAGTCAAAACAAAGATTGAGACACTAGAAAATTCAGGTTCTGATGCCGTGTTTTTTCAAGTGAAGACAATAATGGCTTACACACAAGAAGTATTTTAACCTAAATTCATGAATAAAACATTAACTAATAAAGGTTTAACTAAAAAATAAAGATATAACTTATAAATGTTCAAATAAAATACTACCATTTAGTTCGTATTTCAAATTTCATGACAAAATTTCTGCAAAAATATTAACGTAAACTTCTATACATATTTACAAATTCACAAAAAGACAGCCACAAACAGTAAGAGAAACCAAGCAGACTTCCCAGAAGCCTTTTTTCCTTATTGAACCCTGTTTACAACATTCATAATTAAAGCAATCCATATTCCCTTATAGCATAAAAAAGTTAAGCTTCTGTGAAGATTTACAGCCTTGAAAACCCTATGTGACAGTTCTGCTCTGTCTTATAGGGTCACTATGAGTCACAATTAACTCAACAAGAATGTTGTTTTTTTTTTTCGGGGGGGGGGTGGGAATCAGAAAATACTATTAGTCTACCTTCAAAATGTATCTAGAATCCAACTATTTCTTAGCCCCTCCACTGTTACTAGGAGTGCCTGGGTGATGCAAACGGTTAACACGCTTAGCTGCTAACTGATAGGCTGGACATTCAAGTCCACCCAAAGGCAGCTGGGAAGAAAGGCCTACTAATCTACTTCTGGAAAATCAGACATTAAAAACCCTATGACACACATGGTCACCATCAGTCAGAAATGATTCTACGGCAACTGGCTGGTCCACCAATACCACGCTACACAAGTCACCATCACCTCATATATAAACCAAAACCAAACCCATTGTCATCCAGTCGATTCTGACTCATAGCAACCCTCTCAGACAGGGTAAAACTGCCTGATAGAGTTTCCATGGCTATAAACTTTACAGAAGCAGACTGCGACATCTTTCTCCCGTGGAGCAATTGGTGAGTTCGAACCACTGATCTTTTGATTGCAGACGGGCATCTCACCACTTCACCACCACATTCCTTATCTCATACATGGAGCACTGCAATACCCTCCTAACCATCTCCCTGTTCTGTCCTTACCCTACTAACAGTCTATTTTCAACAAAGCAGCATAAGTGGATCCTGTAAAAATGTAAATCAACCTTTGTCACTTCCCTGTTCAGAACTACCTGATGGTTTCCCATCTCATCAAGAGTAAAAACTTAAGTCTGTACAAAACGCTGGGCTCAATCTCCCCTCACTCACTGTGGTGGAGCCACACTGGCTTCCTGGCTGTTCTGTCAACATGGCAGGCGTGCTCCTGCCACAGAGACCTTGTACTTGTTGTTCCATATGCCTGAACACACTTGCCCTAGAAATCTACATGACTCATTCCCTCACTTCCTTCGGATTTTTCTGAGCTGTCGCCTTCTCAAAGAAGTCTTTCCTGACAACTGTACTTAAAATCACAACCACCCAAAACACCTTCTATCTCCCTTTCTTTGCTTTATTTTTCTCAATAACATCAACTGTCAGCCACTGCACATTTTCATTGTTTTGTGTGTGTCTCTCTGTGTGTGTGTGTGTGTGTGTGTGTGTGTGTGTGTGTGTGTGTGTGTGTGTGTGTGTTTGCCTGTTTCTATCCACTAGAATGTAACCTCCACCAGGCTAAAGATTTTTGACTATTTTATTGACTGTTGTATCTATGGCATCCAAAACAATGTCTGGCACACAATAAATATTTGACGAATGAATTTCAGGATAATAATCATTACCAACAGAATATGAAATATGGTTCCAAGAAGCACATGGGCAAAGCATCTATCCCAGATATGAGTCAGAAAAGTTTACTGGAAAAAGGAGTATATGCAATAAGACTTAAATAATATTCAGATGCTACTTAAGCATAAAAGGAAAAGCAAGAACAGGTAAGACATAGGGATCAGCATATGCAAAAGCCCAGAAATAAGAAAAAAACTAGACAAACTATAAAAGCAGGAGTTCAATATGCCTGGATCAAAGAGAATAAAGAGGACTATGAGGATAAATTAAGCTAGAGGTAACATACACACACACGTATAACCTTCTAGAACATGCTAAAGAGTTTGGATCTTATTCTAAGGACAACTGGAAGCCTTTAAGTAATGTAGGTTTTGACTAGGAAGGTGTCATTATCAAGTCCTGATTAAAAAAAAAAAAATTTTTAAATAGATTCAAATGGAGGAGGAGAAAGACAAGGACTGGTTTACACTGGCAAAAAGGAGGGAAGTTACAATAATCTATGTGAGGGTTAATGGTTGATGGCAGTCTGACCTAAGGCATTACCAATAGGCATGGATGGAGATTATTTCTGAAGTACTTTAGATAGAAAAACTTCTCTGAAGAGGTGATAACTGACCTGAAATTTGAAGGATTTTTAAAGAAAGGAGCCAGCCATTCAAAGAACCCGAGAAGACTATTCTAGGCAGAGAGAACAAGTAAAGCAAGTAAAAAGACTCTGAACTAGAGTCTTCTTGTTTAATGAAGAAAAAGAAGGCCAGAGTGGCCAAAGTTCAGTGAGCAAGGGGAAAGTAAAATGAAATGCCATCTGACAGGTAGGCAGAGTAATCCCAGAGCATAAGAGAAAGAACTGATCTTTGACTGGAAAAGGGACCTGTCTTCCATGTAATAAAGTAAGAAAGAGAAAAAAGGTGCAAGTACAGCTTTCAGGTAAACATTCACCTGATGGTTCCTACTTTCTCAATGATATAAAACATGACTGAGGGAAGGTGAAAAGGGAACAGGAGATATGGAATATTTGATGATAGAGAAAAGGGTACAAAATAACTATCGCAGAGAGTAGAAAAATGATCCTACTAATAAAAATACCTCATAAATACTTTAGCATTTATAAAATATTTTATAAATAATATTAAAGATAAAAGTTCTTACAAATTTGTAAAAAAAAGATAAGAAATAATATATACATTTTGTAGATAATCTAATTTTTCATTCACTCAATAGTTCATCACAGTACACACACATAACTAGATACTAATGAACCAGTAATTCTTTATGAACAGACTAAAAAAGTCTTCATTAAGTGAGATATGAGCACTAAAGACAAAACTGACAATATTATTTTTCGGCCTTAATATAAACTTTCTCATAATTAAGCAACTATGATTCAAAAGTCACATTCCAATTTGCAAGTCTTATGAAAACTTTTTCTACAAAAGACAAGTTTAAGTTGCCAATTGTTACTCCAAATATTTGCTATTTTCCTTCAAACTGAATTTAATTTCCAAATTTTTGTTTTCATACCTCTGAAGAGCTTTCATTATTGACATCTACTGTGTTTGCAGGAGTTCCTGATGAATCTAAATCAGAACCTTGAGAGCCAACTCTCCCAGGAGTCTGAAACACAAACAGAAGAGGGAAAATAATAATTAAAGCAGATATTTACAATATATTCATAAACCATTTAATAATCTAAACAGTTATAAGAGTTAACCTGACACATAAGTAGATGTCTTCATGATAATAACGAAGAGTACTAGCAGTTACTCTTTACTGAAGACTGACTGTACCTAACACTGTACCAAGATCCCTATACGCATTCTCTTGCTGTTAATCTTTTTAAATCAAAGTTTACATTTGTATATAATGTGTTACAGTCTTCAATCTACTTTCACAAAACACTTCATTTAATCATCATGACATCTCTAAGAGAGGGAGGGCAAATGTTATTTATATTTATAGATGAGGAAACAGATTCAAAAGGGTTAAGTGATTTGCTCAAGTTAAATGTCAGAAAGAAGCAGAATTAAAATGCTTATCTTCCGATTTCTCTTGCATTGCTATCTCTATTACTCAAGCTAATCTGCAATGATAGGAGGGGTGCTAAAAAGACAAACACAGCCCAAACTATAAACATAATGACACTATGAGTGTCATTCAGTCATCTGTCACCTACACCAACCATTACTAGTTTGTCTCCAATACTTGATATTCCACCACCAAAAATACATTTTTTGGAAGTTGTTGTTAGTTGCCATCGAGTAGATTCTAACTCATGGCGACCTCATGTGTGCAGAGTAGAACTGTGCTCAGTAGGGTCTGCAAGGCTGTGACCTTTCAGAAACAGTAAAAGGTCTTTTTTTATCTGCAACATTTTCCATCACAGTGTCATTCATTAACACCCAGGGAGGAACTTAACTGAACTGGAAATCTGGTAAAACTCTGGGTAAAAAGACAGATTCAGAGCACAATGACTGACTCAATAGTCTTCATCAATAATGTATACGGTAGATACTATCGTTATCCCCATTTACACAAGAGAGAACTAAGGCATAGACTAAGTAACTTGCCCAAAGTCACATAGTTAATAAATGGAAGGAAGGATGAAATTAGCTAGAACAGTCTGGCTCTTAATTACTAACTCATACTGCTTGTCTGCTAGGCGTCTCCACTGAGATATACCTCAAGTATCCAAGATCAGAACAACTCACTACACATTTGCCTCAACACAGGAACATCCTGAACACTACTATTAAATATTAAATACAAATGGCAAATGAGGATGAATTGATACTACTCCGAAATTCCTAACAATGGTTATAAAAACTGAATAGCAAAATGGAAAAACATATACATATGATTGCAATTATACATTTATACAAGAAAAAATATTGAAAGGAAATAATCCAAAATGCAAATAATCATTTCTGTAGCAAGACAGAATCATGGGTGTTTTGGTTTTAGTTTTTCAGTTTTTGTTTGTGCTACGTTTTTTTCCAGAATTTTAAAACTATCATTGAATTACTTTCATATTAAAAAGTTTTTTGTATAAATATTAAAGATAAGCATTCTTCTCCAAACTGGATAATCCAAATTCCTTTTACATTTCCCCCAAATCTAACTTTTGAACTTATCCAGAGCACATCTTTACTGTGTTCAGTTAATGTCCACAAAATCTCCATGTTTTAAGTCAGCTATCCTCCTTAAATTTTTTTTAAAAAGAGCCATACTCTTTCCCAGAATGGTATAGCAGAGACATAAATTTATCCATTAATAAAGATAAGCCAGCTATCTGGATTTAACAATTCATTTATGCATGTAGCAAAAAGTGAATGGTGAAAAAGTTCAAGAAGAGTTTTGACATTATAAAACGGGTTATAAAGAATCACTATGCACAATTAAAAATTTGTTTTAATTCATTAACATTTCAATAGTTTTATACCACAATGATTTTAAAAACTAGTGACCACATCTCCAAAGGCAATGGAAACAAAAACTATACTCCAAAGAACTACATTTTCCCCATTTCTATATTCTTTATTTTTCCAGAGTCCAGGTAACTTTTTACCTGAGACTCATCCTGCCTGGCAAGAAACAGTCAATTCAAAATATTGGCTTCTACATAATTGTATTACCACCACCAAAAGCACCCTTCTTCAAATTTGCTTCTAATAATCCTAGTAAAGAGAAGTAAGTAAGCTCAGGAGGCATGGGGTTAGTAAAAGGAAAAACAAAGAAACCATCATAAAATATGCACTTTTGATGTCCCCAATTATTGCTAAACTAAGAACTTTTTTTTCTATTCTTAAGCCACAAAAACTCTATGACTTCCACGAGAAGACCAATTATAGTAACATTAACCCTGATGAAACAATAAAAAGAATTACTTTTTACTTAGAAAAGTTTTATTTTGCATAAACAATGGTAGAAGAATAATTTCTGCTAAAATTTTAAAATAGGAAGATATATATCTATAAAGTTATGCTTTTATAGAGAAATTATCACATACATTTAGAAATCTTTTACAGTAACCAAAAAAGTACAGAATACATTCATTTTGTTTAATAAGTTTTTCAATATTTATTCATCTTCCATGGAGTACCTAGCACTCTGCAAGGTCCTGGATGCCAAATGGATCATATCTAGTATGAAGATATCGTGAGAGAAACATGGGCCATAACTTCAAGCAGAATACAGTCGGACTGAGGAAACTAATGTATATAAAAACAGGTAAGAAACAACTTGAAAAACATTAAATGCTGAACTGAGCATGTGCAGTAAAGGATTAACCTTGCTCTTTGCCCTAGCTCCTGGGAGGTAATCTCTAAACTCTTTGAATGTCCTGCCTGTCAAAAGGGTCTTTGGTTACCTAGGGACCTTGGGCCACACCAGACAGTCCATGCTAGACTATATTATTTATGGTGGGTGGTCTTGGGTCATGCAGTACCAGCTCACCAACTGGAGGGGCTAGAGACTAAGATCAGTCACATGGTGGTCAATCATGTCTATGTGACCCAGCCACAACGAAAACTCTGGACACTAAGGCTCTGATGAGGCTGGCAATACTTCATGTGTACTGTCTCACATTGTCACTGGGAGAAGTAAGCACTATCTGCACAACTCTACTGGAAGAGGACAAATGGAAGCTCCATGCTTGGAACTCTCATGCACTGTGCCCTATGCACCTCTTCCCTTGGCTGATTTCAATCTGTGGCCTTTCACTGCAATAAACTGTGACCACAAGTATAAAAGCTTTCAGTGAGTTCTACGGCTCTTAGCAAATTACTGAACCTGAGGGCAGTCATAGGGACCTCTGAATGTGTAACTGTGGTCTTAGGGATCCCCAAACTTTGCAGAGGGATTCTGAATGCAATTAAAATTCTGAGAAAGAAGACAGCAATGCTAGTTTGGGGTAATTGAAAAAATATATATATTCGTTAAAGGAAAAGTTAAATTTAAGAGAACGGCAGTCATTCCAACTACATGAAAAAAACAAAAAATGTATAAAAGGAGATAGCACAGAAATAAGAATACTGTATTTAAAGAAAAATAAATAAGTCTGAGAAAATATCACCTACCTCTGCTCCAATCATAAATTAATGACAGATAAAAAAAATTAAATATTAAAAAAGCAGAAAAAGATAAGTTAATTCAGTGGACAAAAGAATAAAACACACAGAGTATACAGGGCTCTAGTACCTAAAACAGGAAGGGGCAACTACATTCTTACAGAGTTGTTGTTGCTGTTATGTGCCATCAAGTCGATCTTCAACACAGAGCGACCTCTTGTGACAGAGCAGAACTGCCCCTCAAGGTTTTCTAGGCTGTAATCTTTACAGGAGTAGATCACTAGGTCTTTTTTCCCACAGAACTGCTAGGTAGGTTCAAACCACCAACTTTTCAGTTAACAGCTGAGCACTTAACAGTCGTGCCACCAGGGTTGCTTCTTACAGAGTAAGAGGGACTAAAAATACCCTACATGAGGGAGGTAACAAGAAGCCAAGTGCATTGTGGGAACTCAGAAAGCAAGGCAGAACTACCGTCCCTTGCTATGAACAAAATATTTTAAAATAGCTTTAAACCTCTCCAAGCACTATGTCTTGGCTATGAAGTTTGTTTAAAAATTTTCCAGGCAGTGATAAAAGGGCATTCCAAGCAAAGCATTATTTACAATATAAAAAATAAACAATCTAAATGTTTAAAACAAAGAAACGATTAACTAAATCAAGGCACATCTATTCAACAGATTCAACAAAATCCAGATTACTATAGTTATTAGTTATCAAATACCTATCATTAACACCTAGTGGCTATAGTCAGACCAATTTTGGAATCATGGGGGGACAAAAAAAAAGCTTATGTGGTATTCAAAAGATTTACTTTAACCAAATAAGTATAGATACATGCAATATACAGGCTATTCTAGATTATTAGTAAGATCAAAACAGATTCACACTACCAACAACTACAAAACAATATAAAGCAGCATTAATCTCTGCAAAAACAGCTACCAAAAAATCAAATACAAGTTTCAGAAAGAACGGCACTATACAGAGGGAAAAAGAAGTTATCATTGCTTACTGTACAAAATACCTTGAAAGGAAATATCATTATTAATTTACGTCAAATAATTTGACATGGGAATTTTGACATTCAAATTTTTTGAAATACATGATTCTCTACTTCAGACTAGTTGTTTATTAAGTATAACTTAAATAATCTACCTATCAGAATCATAATTATACTGCTATAATCCAAAGCAATTTATAACTATGTCTTCCAATTATGAATAAAAATCTTAATCTAATACTAGCAAAGAAAAAAAGAAACAAAAGAAACATCTAATAGCATAAAAGAAACAAAAAATCTATACATGATTAATAAAGTTTGTCTAATATATGGCGATACAGTCAGATCTCAGTCAAGACTTCCAAAGGTTCAACATATCTGCCCCTCAACTCTATTTATGACTCCACTCTGGAGAAGATCAAACAATAACAGAGCAAAATTTTCATTTGGAAAATTACTCTTAAAACAGTTTCACAATCTAATCGCTACTAAAGATAAAGAATTTCTCTAAGTCTTGGCCACTTTCAAAGCAGTAAAATGAATTAAAATACCTCAAACAGTGCTTTGTACATTTACAAAGATGTAATAAATGCTGAATAAATAAACGCACAACCCCATACCAGCTCTAGAGGAAACTAGACGGGAAACAAGGCAAATTAGCAAATGCTGAGTTAATAATAGATGTAGCCTCCCAGAAAAAATGTGAATTGACTAAAGATGAATTTTCACTGTAACAAAAATCTTTGAAAAAAAAAAAACTCTGTTGTAGGACACTACACACACATTGTATACTTAGCAAAATTATTTCCAAAACTGGAAAAGATAACAAGTGTTAGAAATTAAATGATACCAACTACAGATAAATAAGAAGGTATATTAGTAAATGACAAATACTACTTCATGGAAGAAAAAAAAACTACCAATTTCATGAAAAGCATTCTGGGGGTTCTCTGGAAGTTTTCATGTTTGACCTCTTCTCATTATATGTTCCCTAAGTAATTTCATTTACTCCCTTAATTTTAATTACCATTAATGTTGACAAACTCTAAATCTAGTCCAGACTTTTGTTAAACTCCAACTGCACATCTCCCTGTCCTGCTAAATATCTCTACCTGAATGCCTTAAAATCACCACAAAGTCAGCTTATTCAAAACGAAATTCATTATTTTTTCTCACAGACTTGTCACCCATCTGCATTCCCTGTCTCAGTTTACAGAACCATCACACACCACCTTGCCTAGATCCAAGATATCACCCTTAACACTTCTCTTCCTTAACCTTCACATCCAATCATCAAGTTAATTCAATTGTCTATATAAATTTTCAATCTGTTGTCCTTCCTCCATTTCCTTTGCATGACTACAGTTCAAACTAGCATGATCTCTCACCCGGACTATAAAATAGAGACTTAGCAATCTATACTTTACACCCACATTTCCAGTTGCTTTCTTAGACAGTACCTAATGGATTTCCCAGAGCAGCTAAAATTCATTATACCCAAAACCAAACCCTTCATTCATCTCAACCCTTTAACCATCTCAGGAAAAACTTCTGCTAATTATTTCAAGTGATTTAAGCGCACAGTGTTTTGACTATACATCCTTAGTGTCATAGAGCCTAAGGACAAAAAGGTCTATTAAAAAGACAATAAAGTACATTTAGTAATTACTGTTAATAGTAATATTGGTTATTTTTATTTTAAAGCTATTTTATATATATTTTATAAAAAACTAATTACATTAATTTTAAGAACCAAGTATTCAGTACAAAACTAAAAAAGACATAAAATCAAAGCAAAACCACTTTATAATCTTAACTTTGAACTTTCATTTCGTTTTGTTACTTTCTAAAAATACATATATCCTAGTTCTAATCACTTAGAAAGGAGCTCTGGTGGCACAACAGTTAAGGGCTTGACTACTAACCAAAAGGTTAGCGGTTCAAACCCATCCAGCAGTTCTACGGGAGAAAAGACCTGGCAATCTGCTCCTGTAAAGATTACAGCCTAGAAAATCCTATGAGGCAGTTCTTCTCTGTCACATGGAGTCTCTATGAGCCAGAATCAGCACTTAACAAAAATAATCACTTAAAAAGCTTAAATGCATGACAATTCAGAAGCAATAAGCATCCTAACTGCCAAGACAGTAGACTCCAAATACTATTCCCCACCAAAAGGAACGGGGGCTTTTTGGAGAAATGGCTGATTTCAGGTCTAGAGGAAGAAATTTTCAAGATGAATCTTGGACATCTTGTTTTGCCAAAAAGCAATGAGACTATCAAACACTAATAGGGTCCTGTCAAAATTACAAGCATCACCCTGAAGGCAGTCCACTGGCGAAAGCTGGAGTAATTTGCACATAACACTTATTGCAATTGATTGAAACACACTAAACACATATAAACCCATAAGTTCATCAAATGTACAAAAAAACATGAGTTCTCTTTTCTTAAGAAAATAGAAAAGCCGAAAGACAAATAGCAAACTTCATGATCACCATGGGAGTAGCTGGCCTATCAGTAATTAAAGGAAAATAATGAAGCATTTATCTCGCTTTGCCAGTATGGACTATAATGAAATAGCCCTGACTGATGTTGAAAAGTTCTCCTTTACAAAAGAATTCTAGTTAATATGTACAAAAGGATTAAAAGATTAGGGAAATCATCATTTTGCCACCACTGATAAATAAATTTTTCCAACTCAAATCACATCACAGAACATTCCCTGAATCTTTGCCTTCAGCTGTAAGAAATGTCTCTATTATACCCCTTGCTATTACACCCCTTATTTACACTTCTCTTGTAGCACTTAACCGTAAAACAAGAAAGAAGACAGTGGTGTCTGTAGTAGATCCTTGCAGTAATGACTCTCAATGAATCGAGCCTTTGTTTTAATGCCCTTGTAATCTCTTTTGTAATCCTCTCCTGCATTGACTCTGGGATTGGCCATGAGACTTGCCTGAGTTGATGGGAGAGTGGGGCAAGTGAGATACAAGTAGAGACATGAAAAGTGTTTGTACAATGGGATTTGTTCTCTCATTGCTGGAAACTCTTCTGCCACTATATAAATGCAGGCTAGCTTTGGAGACATGTGGTCCAATGGATATAATCTGCACCAGCTGTCACACATACGAAGGAATTACCTTAGGCATCCACACCAGGCAAGCTGTCAAATCACTGCAGCTTCAGTAACCCCAAAGAAACCAAGAGAACAACTCAGTTAAATCCAACACAAATTGTTGCCCCATATAATTAAGAGAAAATAAACGTTAAGTCAAAATTTAGGGGTGGTTTATTATGCAGCAATAGATACAATGTCATAATTTTTCAACAGAAGAAAAGGAGAGGGTTCCAGCAAAATGGCGCTCTAGGCAGAAGCACCACGCCATCCCTCCACACCAAAGATCCGAAAAACTAAGCCGAGCAGAGAATACAACAATCCTGAAACCCTAAAACATCAAATGAAAAGATAAAGAACTCAGCCAAGCACCAAATGGAGTGAGAAAACTGACAGAGAATGGAGAGTGAGGAGAAATTCATGCAGAGGTACCCTACCAGCTAACGCAGCGCGGATCTGCCATCTTGGACTCCGATCTATCAGAGACCAGCAAACACGGGGTACGAGAAAGCAGCCTCACGGAGCGTCCAGCAGGAGACAAAACAACTGGTAATCTGCAGTGTGCGCTTTCCCACCCCCCACCCTTCTTCACCCCGACTCGGCCTCCTCTGCTTCCCGCAGCCACAATCTCTTGACTGGGAAACACCAGCTGCTTGGATTCCACACACCCAGACAGGCCGGCTCTCTGAGTGCCATTTGTTGGCTGCTGGTGTTGCTTTTTTCCGATTCTTTTGATTTTTTCCTTACCTCTCACCACCTCCGCCTCCTTTCGCTCAAACGCCTGGCTCCATTTGCCATCTTTGCTTCTTCCTAAGGGGCTGCAGAGCTCTGGTAATTTGTGATATATGCTTTCCCACTCCCTACCCTTCTTCACCCACACTCACCCCCTCTGCTTCCTGTGGCCACAATCTCTTGTCCGAGAAATACAGCCTGCACTAGCTGGCTCTCTGAATGCCATTTGTTGACTGCTACTGTTGCTTTTTTTCCTGCTTCTTTTGATTTCTTCCTTACCTCTCCTCACCTCCCCGTCCTTTCGCTCAAATACATGGCTCCATACACCATCTTTGCTTCTTCCTGAGGGGCTGTAGAGCTCTGTTCAAGTGTGGAGCTGCTGCCCAGACTGGGCTGCTGTGCAGGTCGAATCCTGGGGCTTTTGCTCTTTTGTTTGTTCTGAATTGTTTGTTTGTTTTCTTTTCCTTTTCTTGAGTTAGGAGCCTTTTCTAGCCAGGCGGTGCTGCATGTCAAGGAAACTTACCACTTGGCTTGCACAGACGTGCAGAGGGATCCCTGGGGCATTTCTTTTTCTGTTGGTTTTCTTTTTCTGTTTTTTTGGGGGCCTTTCTTGCTTTTTGTCTTTTCTTTTTCTTTTTTTAATTTATTTTGTTTTCTTTTCTCTCTTTTTCCCTTTTTGTCTTTCTTCATTGCTCAGTTTCTCATCTCTCTATATCTTCCTTCTCTGTCTGTTCCCTGAATACCTGGCGTTGTATACCTCTACACCTTCTAGCCAGGCTGTACTGCAACACCTAAAAGCGATTTCCCCAGAACTCACAGCTGCACCAGTGGGATCAATGGAAACTTTGCAGTTCTTTAACCTTTCTGATTTTTATGTATTCATTCTTTTGTATTCTTTTCTTCCTCCTCCCCTTTCTGTTTTTCTCCATTTCGTAGTCTCTCATCTCTCCACTTCAAAGACAAGCTCCCCTAGCATTCCTTTTTGTTTGTTTGTATGTTTTTTGCACCTGTTCCTCTCAACTCTCTCCCATATCCATCTTAGCTCCACACATAACAATCTCCACGCTGCATCCTGCATACCTGCACCGTGCACTTGACATCACACCACCAAGCAGCACAGGCACGACCTACTGGAACCTGCCCTGCACTGATTACCGACCCGCTCTGCTGGCTGTACTAAGTGCCACAAGCAACCCATACCAGTAACTACTCTTCAGCTAGACCTGCCCTCCCATACCATATCTGAGTGACTGACCCCGCCAAATGGAGAAGGAGGCAAAAAGTAATGTGCCCACAGACAAACAAACAACAAAGAACACACAGTCTGCCTGCTCCGACATAGTCAAATTAAAAAAAATAAAAGGGACGAAACAAACAAATCTACAATCAATAAATACTGAATGCCCCAAAGACAGCAGACGATATCAAAACATTTACAAAAACAGGACAGGATGGTTCCAGTAGGTGTCCAAAATAAAACAACAGATGACTCTCCAATGGAAGAAAATGCACTAGAAAAACCTGATAGAGAATTCAAATTTCTAATACCTAGAATTCTCCAAGAGCTGAGGAAAAAGGCTGACAAACATGAGAAAAAATTGACAAATTCATGGAAAATATTGATAAAAAATTGGAAGAATTCAAGAAAATAATGCAGCAACAAAATGCCAAAATAAATTTCACAACAAGAAATTATACAAACATAACAATTAGAAATCCAAAAGATAAAAAACAAGATTTCAGAAATGGATGGTGTCACAGAAGGGCTGAGAAGCAGATTTGAAATGGTGGAAGACAGGATCAGTGGAATTGAAGACAAACACTTGGATACAACTCTGTTTCAGGAAAACTCAGAAAAAAGAACAAAGAAAAATGAAGAGACCCTGAGAGTTATGTGGGATACAATCAACAGCAAAAATTTTCAAGTGATTGGAATTCCAGAATGGGGAGAAAACAGAAAACACAGAGAGGATCATTGAAAAACTGCTAACAAAAAACTTCCCAATATCCTGAAAAATGTAAAGGTGGCCATCCAAAAAGCTCAACGAACCCCATTAAGGAGAGACCCCAAAAGAAAATCAAGGCATATCATAATCACACTCGCCAAAACCAAAGACAAAAAAGAATCCTGAGAGCAGCTCGTGAAAAACAAGAAGTCACATATAGAGGAGAAACAATAAGACTAAGCTCAGATTATTCGGCAAAAACATTGCAGGCAAGAAGGCAATGGAATGACATATATAAAATCTTGAAAGAAAACACTGCCAGCCAAGAATAATATATCCTCCAAAACTCTCGTTCAAATTTCATGGTGAAATTAGGTCACTTCCAGATAAACAAGAATTAAGGGAATATGTAAAAGTCAAAACAAACTTACAAGAATTACTAAAGGGAGTTGTTCGATCTGAGGACAAACAACTTCAGCTCACAGGCAGAAGCTAGGACACAGGATCGTACCAGCCAGATACCAATCTAGGAAATGAACTCTCGAGGACTATCCAAAAGAAAAGAAGTACAACAGGGAATCAGAACAATTAATCAGTAAATGACAACAACATCAAAATAATAAAAGAGGAAATAAACGGCATAGGAATAGAACTTTCTAATGCAGAGGAAGGCAAGGCGATACCAAGTAATGGTAGACTGCTTCAAACTTAGAAACATAAGGGTAAAATTCATGGTAAACATAAACAAAGTTAACAAACATATAAAAAAAAGAGGAAAACCATAAACTCTCAACAAAAAAACAACTTACAAAAACAACAGAAATGAAAAAGAAGATTCACAAACAAAAGTAATGCAGCACAAGAGAGTAAGAAGAACAAAGAAAACTTCAGCACCACAAAAAAAAGCACTACAAAATAACAGCAACAAACTCACATCTATCAATAATTACACTGAATGTAAATGGACTCAACGCACCCATAAAGAGACGGACTGTGACAGACTGGATAAGAAAACAGGAGCCGTCAATATGCTGTCCACAAGAGACACACCTTAGAAACAGAGATGTGTATTTATTAAAAATCAAAGGTTGGAAAAAAATATATCAAGCTAAGAACCACTAAAAAAGAGCAGGAGTGGCAATTCTAATCTCAGATAAAATAAACTTTAAAACTAAATCCACCATAAAAGACAAAGAAAGACATTATATAATGATTAAGGGGACGATCCATCATGAAGACATAACCATAATAAACATCTACGGACCCAATAACAGGGCTCCAAAATACATAAAACAAACTGTAACAACAGTGAAAAGAGAAATTGACAGTTCCATAATAATAGTAGGAGACTCAACACATCACTCTCAGTAAAGGACAGAACAACTAAGAAGAAACTCAGCAAAGATACAGAAGACCTAAATGGCACAATCAGCCAACTTGACCTCATAGACATACATAGAACACTCCATCCAACTGCTGCAAAGTACACAATCTTTTCCAATGCACATGGAACGTTATCCAGAATAGACCATATCTTAGGCCAGACAGCAATACTCAACAAGATCCAAAACGTTGAGATAATTCAAAGTATCTTCTCTGACCACAATGCCATCAAGGTAGAAATTAACAATAGAAAGAGCAAGGAAAAAAAAGATCAATTCCACGGAAACTGAATAATACCCTGCTTACACATCACTGGGTAACAGAAGAAATCAGAGATGGAATCAAAAAATTCCGAGAATCAAATGAGAATGAAAACACATCATACCAAAACCTTTGGACACAGCAAAGGCAGTCCTCAGAGAACAATCTATACCAATAGATGCACATATCAAAAAAGAAGAAAAGGACAAAATCAAAACATTAACTACAGAACTCAAACAAATAGTAAGAGAACAACAAAAGAAAGCCCACAACCACCGGAAGAAAGGAAATAGTAAAGATCAGAGCAGAAGTAAATGAAATAGAGAACAGAAAAACAACAGAAAGAATCAACAAAACCAAAAGTTGGTTCTTTGAAAGAATCAACAAAATTGACAAACCACTGGCCAGACTGACAGAAGAAAAACAGGAGAGGACACAAATAACCCAAATAAGAAATGAAATGGGGGACATTACAACAGACCCAACTGAAATAAAAAGGATTATAACAGAATATTATGGAAAACTATACTCCAACAAATTGGAAACCCTAGAGGAAATGGATAAATTTCTAGAAACACAGTACCAACCCAAACTACAACGAAGTGATGTTGAAAATCTGAACAGACCCATAACAAGAGAAGAGATTGAAAAGGTAATTAAAAAAACTCCCAACCAAAATAAGCCCTGGCCCAGATTGCTTCACTGGAGAATTCTACAAAACATTTACAGAAGAGCTTGTACCAGTACTACTCAAGCTATTTCAGAGCATAGAAGAGGAAGCAACACTTCCAAATTCATTCCATGAAGCCAGTATAACACTGATACCAAAACCAGGCAAAGACGTCACAAAAAAAGAAAATTACAGACCAATATCTCTCATGAATATAGATCCAAAAATTCTCAACAAAATTCTAGCCAATAGAATTCAGCATCATATCAAAAAAAATAATACACCACCACCAACTAAGATTCATACCAGGTATGCAAGGATGCTTCAACATTAGAAAATCTATCAAAGTAATCCACCACATAAATAAAAGGAAAGAAAAGAATCACATGATCATCTCAATTGATGCAGAAAAAGCATTTGACAAAGTCTAACACCCGTTCCTGATGAAAACTCTCAATCAAATAGGTATAGAAGTGAAATTTCTCAACATAATAAAGGGCATCTATGCAAAACCAATGGAACAACATTCTTAATGAAGAGAGGGTGAAAACATTCCCCTTGAAAACAGGAACTAGACAAGGATGCCCTTTATCACCACTCCTATTTAACATTGTACTGGAAGTTCTAGCTAGAGCAATAAGGCAAGAAAAAGAAATAAAGGGCATCCAAATTGGTAATGAAGAAGTTAAACTGTCCCTGTTTGCAGATGATATGATACTATACATAGAAAACCCTAAAGACTCTATGAGAAATCTACTGGAACTAATAGAAAGATTCAGCAGAGTAGGAGGATACAGGATAAACATTCAAAAATCAGTTGGATTCCTATACACCAATAAGGAGAACAATGAAAAGGAAATCAAGAAAGCAGTACCATTTTCAATAGCCCCTAAAAAGATAAAATACTTAGGAATAAACCTGACCAGGGATGTAAAAGACCTATACAAAGAAAACTACAAAACACTACTACATGAAACCCAAAAGGATCTACATAAATGGAAAAACATACCATGCTCATGGATAGGCAGACTCAACATTGTGAAAATGTCAATTCTACCCAAAGCTATTTACAAATACAACTCAATCCCGATCCAAATACCAACAACATTCTTCAAAGAGATGGAGAAACTAATCATTGACTTTATACGGAAAGGGAAGAAGCCCCGAATAAGTAAAGCACTCCTGAAGAAGAAGAATAAAGTTGGAGGACTCACACTCCCTGACTTCAGAACCTACTATACAGCTATAGTAGTCAAAACAGCCTGGTACTGGTACAACAACAGATACATTGACCCATGGAACACAATTGAGAACCCAGATGTAAATCCATCCACCTACAGTCACCTGATCTTCAACAAGGGCCCAAAGTCCATCAAATGGGGAAAACACGGTCTTTTCAACAAATGGTGCTGGCAAAACTAGATATCCATCTGCAAAAAAATGAAACAGGACCCATACCTCACGCCATATACAAGAACTACTTCCAAATGGATCAAAGACCTGAATATAAAGCCTAAAACTATAAAGTTCATAGAAGAAAAAATAGGACCAACACTTTAGGCGTTAATACACGGCATTAACAGGATACAAACCATAACCATCAACGTACAAACCCCAATAGATAAGCTAGATAACTGGGATCTTCTAAAAATCAAACACCTATGCTCTTCAAAAGACTTCACCAAAAGAGTAAAAAGAGAACCTACCGATTGGGAAAAAATTTTTGGACAGTACAAGTCAGACAGAAGTCAAATCTCCATAATCTACAAGAAAATCCAACACCTCTACAACAAAAAGACAAATAATGCTATTAAAAAATGGGCAAAGGAAATAAACAGACATTTCACCGAAGAAGACATTCAAACGGCCAACAGACACATGAGGAAATGCTCACGATCACTAGCCATTAGAGAAATGCAAATTAAAACCACAATGAGATACCATCTCACCCCGGCATTACTGGCACAAATCAAAAACACTGGAAATAACAAATGTCGGAGGAGCTGAGGGGAGATCGGAACTCTTATGCACTGCTGGTGGGAATGCAAAATGATACAACAATTTTGGAAAATGATATGGCGCTTCCTCAGAAAGTTAGAAATAGACATACCATTTGATCCAGCAATCCCACTCCTAGGAATATATCCTAGAGAAATAAGAGTCATCACTCGAATAGACATATGCACACCTATGTTCATGGCAGCATTATTCACAATAGCAAAACGATGGAAACAACCTCGATGTCCATCAACAGACGAATGGATACACAAACTATGGTACATACACACAATGGAGTACTATGCAATGAGAAAGAACAATGAATCGGTGAACCATCTCATAACATGGATGAAACTGGAGGACATCATGCTGAGTGAAATAAGTCAATCACAAAAGGACAAATATTGTATGAGACCTCTATTGTAAAAACCCATGAAAAAATTCACATGCAAAATGTAACAATCCTTGTTGGTTACCAGGGATGGGGGGGGGGGGGAATACTAAATAGGTAATAGGTAAGTGGTAACTTGGGTGAGAGATGAGATAGTACATAGTACAGGGGAAACTAACACAACCTGCACAAGGAAAGGTCATGGAGGCCCTATAGACACATCCAAACCCCCCGAGGGACTGAGTTGTTGGACGGAGGGCTCTGGGGACCATGATCTTGGGGAACATCTAGCTCAATTGGCATGACACAGCTTATAAAGACAATGTCCTACATTCTACCTTGGTGAGTAGTGTCTGGGGTCTTAAAAGCCTTTGAGCAGCCATCTAAGATACTCCACTGGTCTCATCCCTTCGGGAGCAAGGGAGAATGAAGAAAACAGGATACAAGGAAAAGATCAGTCCGAAGGACTAATTGTCCACAGCTACCAAGGCCCCCACCGGACTGAGTCCAGTACAGCTAGATGGTGCCCAGCTACTACCACTGACTGCTCTGACCAGGATCACAACAGAGGGTTCTGGACAGAGGTGAAGAGGGATGTAGAGCATAATTCTAACTCCAAAAAAAAGACCAGATTTACTGGCCTAAAGGGGACTGGAGAAACCTCAAGAGTATGGCCCCCAGACACCCTTTTAGCTCAGTGGTGAAGTTACCTCCAAGCTTCACTGTTCAGCCTGGGAGTGCACAGCCCCGTAAAACCAAATGGGACTAACGAGGTACAGGAGTCCAGTGACAAGAACCAGATGGCAGAAGGGGACAAGGAAGCTGGTATAAGGGAACCCAAGGTTGAGTAAGGATATTGTTGATGTGTTGTGAGATTGTTAACCATTGTCATAGGGCAACATTTGTAGTAACTGTTAAATAAGAAAGTATTTTGTTCTGTAAGCCTTCATCTTAAGTGAGAATAACAGCACAACTGGAAGAGCGTAGTCAATGTCACTGAACTGTACATGTAGAAATTTTTGAAATGGTGTATCTTTGGCTATGTGTATTTTCGCCAAAAAAAAAAAAAGGCTGAGAAGTTAGATGGTTCACATGTTGTGGGGTTGTTAACCAATGTCATAAAACAATACGTGTACTACTGTTTCATGAGAAACTATTTGTTCTGTAAGCCTTCACCTGAAGTACAATAAAAAAGAAAAGGAGAGTTTTTTGAGAATGGGAACACACAGAGATGTATTCACCACAATACACAGTAAGGAACATAATAACTGTATCCACCTGAATTTAAATGGCACACAATAATTTCCACACATTACAAAAGGATTAATGTAGCTACTCCATGATTTACATCATTCCTTTTGCTACGTATTTTAACTTTTTTAAGTTAAACAAGAAACACTGGAAGGTTAAATGACAACAATCTGGGCCTGAGGGTATTAGAGTTAAATTAAAGATGTTTTTATTCTTTGACGATACTCATTGGTAGGAAGGATGTTGGAAAACCAGCATTCTCAAAAACTGTTAGTAACAGTGTAACTAAGTACAAAAACTCACATTCTCTCTGATCCACTGCTAGGAAATTATCCAATGGATCTAGTCACAAAAGTACCACCTAAATATATGTATAAGCATGTTCACTGCAGCATTGTTCATAACAGCAATATTGAAACTAAACGTCCTTCAATAGGGGAAAAGTAAAATAAATTTTGATAATCCATACAACAGAATATAACTATTAAAAATAAACTAAAACAGGCAGTTCTGAAAGTGCTGATACTGAAAGATCTCCAAGCTATATTAAGGGGAAAAAAACTGCAAAATCATATGAAGAGTATGATCATGTTTGTAGAGTGTTAATGGTTTACACATCAAGAATTTGTGAAAGAATATGCAAGAAACTATTAGGAATGGCTGTTGCAGAGGAGTCTTCTACTTTTCATTTTATACCCTCTGTACTCCTAATCCCATCTCCTAGCTCGCAGCCCTGAACTTCATATAAAACTTTTCTCCTGTGCTCTTTTTTTCTTGTTTTGAATCTTCAACCTTGAAAACAGCACTAAAACTCTTTATTCTAATCTCTTATAACCCTAACACCTTTAAACTCATCTCATAGTTCATTTTTGCTATTGTTTTTTATCTCAGAGCTCCTTCTCATCTTCTTCTTAAAACTGAATATATTCTCATTAATACCAAATTCTGAAGTACAAGGCTTACTCATGTTTTTACAATAACATGGCCTTGACCCAGAAAACTTATAGTACTACAGAACTCTCCACATAACTCCACAGATGCTTTTCTATCCATAATAAAACCGTATACAATTGTAAACTTCTTTACAAACATAACACATTTAATCCTAACCCAGTTTTATCAGCTTTCAGCTGAGTATAATTTCTTTTTTCTGAAGCAAGAGCAATTTCACCTAACCTACAACCATCTACAACTTTAATGAGCAAGCGAATACAATCACACCTACACTGTTAAATTATTAAAGCTGAATTAAGTACAATCCCTATTCAATTTGTCTCTCAAAGTGGCCCCTAAAAGCCTACCATCCCTTCTGCTGCATCTGACTCCAGCCCTCTCTAAAATTTCTCTAGTGCCAACACACAATATACTTCTGAATCCTAAGTCTTCCCAGTCTGACCTACTGATACACAATACTACGCTGCGCTAGAGGTGGTTAGAAGGATACGTCTCCCTAAATGCAACTGGCTCTTGTTTTCAGCGGATCTGTCAAGCGTTCCAAGAAAAAAAGGTCCACCTGAATCTAGGTAGAGTGGTTCAGAATAGGAACTAGAGTCACACAGTCCTGTATTCAACTTCCAGTTTAACCACTTAGAAGCTTTGAGGCTCTCTAAGCCTCAAATTCTCATTTGTAGAGAGAAACTAATAATGTCAGCCTCACAGAATTATAGGGAGGATTAAATGAAATAATAAACATAAATGTTTAAATCAGTGCTGGGTATTTGTTGGATACACTTATAAATAGTAGGCACTTATATCATTATTAAGTATACCTCCCCCAAATTTAAAAGCTGGCCACCTTATCCACTGCTGGTGGGAATGCAAAATGGTACAGCCGTTGCGATAAACAAGTGTGGTGGTTCCACAAAAAACTAAAAATAGAACTACCATCCAAACCCGTTGCCATTGAGTCAATTCCGACTCATAGTGACCCGACAGGACAGAGTAGAACTGGCCCACAAGGTTTCCAAGGCTGCAAATCTTGACTGAAGCAGACTCCACATTTGTCTCCCACAGAGCTGCTGGTGGGCTCAAACCACCAAACTTTCAGTTAGCAGCCGAGAACTTAACCACTGCACCACCAGGGCTCCTTAGAACTACCATATGACCTAGCTCTTCCACTCCTAGGCATATACCCAAAACACTTGAAAGCAGAGACTCAAACAGAGACTTGTACAACAATGTTCACTGCAGCACTATTCACAATAGCCAAAAGGTGGAAACAATCTAAATGCCCATCAACAAATGAATGGATACACAAAAGTGTGGTACATACATACGACAGAATACTACTCAGCCAGCAAGAGAAATGAAGTCTGGATACATGCTACAATAGGGATGGAGCCTTTCTAAACGGAGTGAAATAAGTCAATCACAAAAGGACAAATATTGTATGACTTTGCTTATTTAAAAAGACAAGAAAAGGCAAATGTATACAAACCAAAGGTTATAAGTGATTACCAGGGGCAAGAGGGAGGGAGATGGGGGGGTGAGATTACTGCTTACAAAGTACTGAGTTTCAGTTTACAGTGATGGAAAAATTACATAGATTAAGGGTAGGATTGAACAGTCAACTATTTTAAGTGCTGTCAATAAATTGTACACCTGTAAAAAGTTGAATTGGCAAAAGTTGTGTGGTAGATATATTTACAACAACAACAACAAAAAAAAGAGTAGCTGCTGAGGCTGCTTATGTACAACCAAGCACTTCATAGGATTTGGTTCCTTGGTTTGGAAGTTTACCGTCATGGTTTCATGGAACATCCCAGGTAAACTGGCCTAATACCAAGTCTAATATTTCTGTTCTACAACCTAGGTTCACTGCACAGTGCCTGGGGTCTTAAAACCCTGCAAGTGGCCATCCAAGGTACAGCAATTGGTCTTATTTGCCTAGAGCAACAGAGGTAGGAGAAGAATCAGGGATTGGAGGAGGAAATGCAATGGTGCAGCTAAGTGCCTCCATGAACAACTGCCTCCTTTGCCATGAGACCAAAAGAACTGGATGGTGTCCGGCTACCATTACTAAACACTTTGATCAAAGATTCAATAGATGACTCCTCATCAAAAGATGGGAATGCAGAACAGATTTTCAGATTCTCCTGGAATTCAGATTTTCTGGAGCCACGGAGGCTTAATGAATCCCTGAAACTACTGCCTTGAGAAAATCTTTAAAACTTAAACCAAAAATAACCCTGAAGTCTTCTTAAAACCAAAAAATAGTTTAGCTTAATTACTAAAAAATGTCTTCATTAACCATTGTGCTCTTTTAAGAACTATCTCTATGGGATCAAATTGACAACAGTAACTAGAAAGGTTAGATAGGAAGTTTAGGGGTGAGTTTATGTTAATAGATGAGGACAAACTCAGAAAAGGAAGGTGAGAATGGTTGAACAACTCAAAGACTGTAATCAATGTCACTGAATTTTACATACAGAAACTGTTTAATTGGTGTATATTTTTCTGTGTATATTCTCAATTACAACAACAAAAATAATTTTTTTAAAAACTTAAAAGCTGGAAGGTATCTCAGAAATCATCTATTCCAGTCCCAGCGCTTCAGAGATGAAAAAACTAAGCCCTAGAAAGTATAGCTGGCTTGCCTGACATCATTCTGTGATCTAAATGTAGTGCTGAGATTAAAATCCAGGTTTCCCAGGTCCCAGTTCAATATTCTCTCTACTATCTCAAACTGTTTCTCATTCAACTCTCTGGCACTAATCAAAAATCAGCCAAGTTTATAAGAGACTGAGACTATTAAAACTAATTCTAGATAAGTTACTAGTAACTTGTTGATGTTGTTATGTGGCCTTGAGTCGGAACCAACTCATAGCGACCCTACTGGACAGAGAAGAACTGCCCCATAGGGTTTCCAAGGAGCGGCTTACCTTTTGGTTAGCAGCCAACCTCTTAACCACAGCGCAACCATGGTTGGATTTATAGATACAATTAACTCAATATTAAGTAAAAGAACAAATGTTTTTAAACACCTAACATACAATTAAAACTGATCTACATATTTTAGACAAGTTTAGAATTGTAATTAATCAAATACAGATATACCACCAATTAATCAAGTATAGATAAACCAAACCCATTGCCATCTAGTGACTCTGACTCATAGTCACCCTATAGGACATGATAGAACTGCCTGGTTTCCAAGGCTGAAAATCTTTACAGAAGCAGACTGCCACATCTTTCTCCGGCAGAGCAGCTGGTGGGTTCAATCCGCCAACCTTTCACTTAGCAGCTGAGCACTTAACCACTGTGCCACCAGTGCCCAAATATGGATGGATATTGTTGTTGTTAGGTGCCATCAAGTCAATTACAACTCACAGCAACTCTACGTATAACCGAACAAAACACTGCCTGGTCCTGCACCATCCTCATGATCATTGTTATGCTGGAGCTCACTGTTGCAGCCACAGAGTTAATCCAGCTCATTGAGGGTCTTCCTCTTTTTTGGTGACCCTCTACCAAACACGATATCCTTCTCCAGGCATTGATCCCTCCTGATAACATGTCCAAAGCATGTGAGACAGTCTCACCATCCTTACTTCTAAGGAGCATTCTGACTGTACTTCTTCCAAGACAGATTTGTTCGTTCTTTTGGCAGTCCATGCTATACTCAATATTCTTCATCAACACCATAATTCAAAGGCATCAGTTCTTCTGTTTTCCTTATTCACTGCCCAGCTTTCGCAGGCATATGAGGGGATTGAAAACACCAAAGCTTGGGTCAGGCACACCTCAGTCGTTGAAGTGACATGTTTGCTTTTTAACACTTTAAAGAGGTCTTTTGCAACATATTTGCTCAATGCAATGCGTCTTTTGATTTCTTGACTGCTTCCATGGGTGTTGATTGTGGATCCAAGTAAAATGAAATCCTTGATAACTTCAGTATTTTCTCTGTTTATCATGTTGCTCACCGGTCCAGCTGTGAGGATTTCTGTTTTCTTTATGTTGAGGTGTAACCCATACTGAAGGCTGTAGTCTTTGATCTTCATCAGTAAGTGCTTCAAGTCCTCTTCACTCTCAGCAAGCAAAGCTGTATCTTCTGCATATCGTAGATTGTTAATGGGTCTTCCTCTAATCCTGATGCAACGTTCTTCTACATATGGTCCAGCTTCTCAGATTATTTGCTCAGCATACAGACTGAATAAGTATGGTGAAAGGATACAACCTGACGTACATCTTTTCTAACTTTAAACCATGCAGTATCCCCTTGTTCTGTTTGAATGACTACCTCTTAGTCTATGTATAGGTTCCACATGAGCACAATTAAGTGTTCTGGAATTTCCATTCTTCACGATGTTATCCATAATGTGTTACGATCCACACAGTCAAATATCTTTGCATACTCTATAACACAGGTAAACATTTGTCTTAGGCTGGGTTCTCTAGAGAAGCAAAACCAGTAAAGCATATAAATATATACAGAGAGATTTATATCAAGGAAACAGCTCACACAATTGTAGACAATAGAACGTCCCAAGTCCGTGGATCAGGGTAGAGTCCTCTCCTAACTCATGCAGGCGCAGAAGCAGGCAAACCCAAGATCGGCAGGTTGGAGAACAGGGCTCCTGTTCACAGGCTGTGAAGGTCAACGAATTCCAAGATCGGCAGGCAAGACCACAAGGTTTCTCCTGATTCATGCAGCTGCAGGGGCTGGAGAACCCAAAATCAGCAGGTCAGGGAGCAGGACTCTTGCTAGCAGGCTGTGAAGATTGATGAATCCCAAGATCAACAAGTAAGCTGCTAGCTCAAGTCCCAAGAACCAGAGATGAGATGACAAAAGGCAGCTGCTGGATTCAGAACAAGCCAAAAACCTTGGCAAGGCGAGCAGGAAGGAAGTAGTCAGTGGAGAGCAGAGAGATGAAGGCTGAGGGGGCTGTGAGCCACCACAGGACCCATCCCTGCTGGTACCACTCAGCAGATTCCATCATGGGGGGTGATCACATATCAAATTTCAACAGGGAAGTGATCACAACATTATACAACTGCCAAAACAATGAGAATCATGGCCCAGCCAAGTTGACATACAATCTTAACCATCACAACACCTTTCTGGTATTCTCTGCTTTCAGCCATGATCCATCTGACATTAAGCAATGTCCACATCCTCTTCTGAATCCAGCTTATGGATACATATGAAAACATACTAAAATAAGGGTTCACAGTTTTGAGAAGCAGTCACTTTTTCTCTTTATTTTTATTTAAGTCTTAAAATCACTTGAGGGAACTGGGAAAGGTGCTGACAATAAAATTTCCTGAACAGAGCAGCTATGGGTCATGCTCAAAATCCCAGTCAATCCACCTGAAGACCTATTAGATAGCACTTTGTAATTTTTACAAAATTCTAATCTAATGGCTAAGGATTCCTGTTATAAAAAGTATGTGCCATATTAATCTCAAAGAACTAGAACACAAAAGTCATAAAATTAAAATCCATCCTGAATACAATCATCTTTTATGATGCAAAAATCCCTGAGAAAGATTATCCAAATAGCAGATGTCTTAATTCAGGTTCCCAAGGAAACAGACTCTGAGATTCTGGTATCTGCATGCAGGTTTATTGGGAAGTACTCTAAAGAACACCACCTATGTGGGCACAGGAACAAGGTGATTAGGCAGAGAGAGAAGGTCAACAGTACTGAACAGTAACACAGTTGCAAAAGCAGCCCTAGCTGATCCTACTGAGAGCCAAGAAGCTGGGATGGCCCTTCACATACATCTCTAAAGCAAGGTAGGGGAGATGATTCTTTGTATCCCCTACATCAATGGGTAACTAAATGCAGGCTGCTACCACACAGGGGACATAATCTTGGGTAAGGCAGCTTCCTTCTGCAAGTGCAATCCCCAGAGAATCACGCAGCTATACACCAACAGCAGGTAGCTTGGGGAAAAAGTCTCCATCTTAAGGGGGGATCTGGGTAATGCACCAAAGTATATACTACAATGATGTACCTTTATTTGCATTTGAGATACCCATGAAGGGCTATATACTGGGGTGGGGGGGTAGGATCTCAGTAGAGAAGACCTAATACCTTCTGAGAGCCTACTGTGTGGCAGCTGCTGTTAGTCACCTTACATGAGTTATCAAATTTTATCACTGAATCTTGCCTCCGACACTTTCTTTTTTCTCTCAGCATAGATGCCTGAAAAAACGGCAAAAGATATCAGGACTTGTTATATAACACACCTAAAATGATACTTTGAGGTTGCAAATGACCTGCAGACTCAAAGCTCTGGTTTTTGCTTGCTTTTCAATGGAAACTTTGAATTGCACTTTAGAGATCACCTTGCTGGTGCCCTCACTGGACAGATAAGGAAAGTAAAGCCCAGAAAGGCTCAATGATTTACCTAAAATCATACTGGTAGCAGAGGTACAACCTGATTGGGTCTTTTGATTCCAAATTCAGTGATTTCTCTACTTGTTCTAGTGCCTTTATACTCAAAAACTTAACAAAATCGAAATAACTCTGAGGCATGAAGCTTATTGTAAAATTCAGAATTTCCACTTCCTCTAGGTCATTTGCATTTTTAAAACCATGCATGTTAAGAAACTTAAACTTTATACCAGTTAAAGAAATGGCAATTGCTGGTGTGCCTGATGAAAGACTTTTTATTTCTATTAAAAATAATAATAGCTAACAAATAAACTGTGTGACAGGCACCATGCTAAATGTATCATTTAATCTTCACAACAATCTTCTGAGTAAAGTCAAAGGGATTGTTCCCATTTTACCAAGTGGAAAAAATTAAGTTAAAGAAGATAAGTAACTTCTTAGCAAAAATCACAAAGCCTATGGTAATGGACAGAGCTCCGAATCCATCTGACTTCAAAGCTTAAGTGCTCTTAACATTAAACCATCCACTATGCTATACCCCTATGTTACTTCTCAATTTTACTTTTCAGAATTTTTCAAATTTCCATGATATACATGATTTATTTTCATATTCAAAAACATATCCTATTGTATTTTTAAAACTAAATCACTGCTTAAAATAAGCAGTTGCAAGCAAGACCTAACAAGCTTATGTCAAAGAAAAATAAATGTTTTACAAAAAAATAAATCCATACTTCCTTATCAGAGATCTGACTAAATATAATCTACCACTTAATCCATCCTAGATGGCAATGCATTTTTACACAGCATCGTCTAAAGGCAGGGATTCTTAAAACATTTTCCAAATATTACTTGGTTAATAAAGTCCAAATAAAGTATTACTGAGACTCTGAAAAAAACTCTTTTATACTAACACACTATGTAAAATTTAATCATAGTCTGATATTACAAAACTGAGACAAGGTAAAGAATGTGATGTTTATTCAATTTACTACTATGATTCATTCAACACTTAAACAGATGCCTATCTAACTTATTTATTCATATGTTATTATACTAAATATGCCAATCAGAGTATGTGCAAGGCCCACAAATACTAAAGTAAACTGTCCTATCCACAGCCCATGTTGAGAACATAGCCCAAAACAGCAGCTAGGTTATATGAACCCATGCCTACAGCCAACTGACCAAGTGGGATAACCTGGATGCAACAGCAGCCATTCACAGGCTAGCCAGCAGCCAGTAAAATGGCCCAAAACCAAAAAACCATTGCCGTCAAGTCGGTTCTGACTCATAGCTACCCTATAGGACAAAGGAGAACTGCCCAGTAGAGTTTCCAAGGAATGCCTGGTGCATTGGAACTGCTGACCTTTTGGTTAGCAGCCACAGCATTTAACCATTATGCCACCAGGGTTTCCATAAAATGGCCCAGGGGCAAAAAAAAAAAAAAAAAACAAAAAACACTGCCCCAATGCAGGAATGAACTAAGTCTCATGTTTAGGTATTTGAATTGCAAACTACAAAGAGAAATCAGTAATCAGCTGCACAAACTAACAAACGGATATACAATATACTTATAAGATAAAGAATGCATGAAAGACTTGAGCAAATCAAAGTTATAACCCAGTATGCAACAAAGAACTCAATCTGGCCTTTTGTCTCTGGTTTCTAAAAAC
This sequence comes from Dugong dugon, assembly GCA_030035585.1. NCBI lineage: Eukaryota > Metazoa > Chordata > Mammalia > Sirenia > Dugongidae > Dugong > Dugong dugon. Next base: position 54,706,431 of record CM057465.1, read on the forward strand.
AGCCCTGGGCATTCTCCAATCAAGATGCCTTTTGTTTTCTAAAACAGCATGATGGAGACAGTCATACATATTCATTGATCCACACATATGTATTTGAGGTTCCAGTCATGCATATACACTGAGGTCCTAATGACTTAAAAGGGACTCTAGACCTTGGAACACTCTCTTTTGGGGCTTCCGGGAATGGTGAAAACACCCATGCATGGGACCAGGTTTCAAGTCCCTGGGTAAAATGGAGGCCCCATGCCATTAACTCTCCCAGACTTTGCCTGATGTATCTCTTCACTTGTATCCTTTCTGGTTATAATATATAGGTAAGCTTAAGTATAGGTAATAGTCTCCATGAATTCTGTGAGTCATTTTAGAGAATTAATGAATCCACAAAGGAGCAATGAGACTCTGACTTAGCTTAGGGTGGCTAATTCAGAGAAGTCTGCTCAGGCAATCATAAAGGAAGAATCCTAACTCATGAGTGGCTAGTAATCAAGAAAAGGCTACACAGGCAGTCAAACAAGAAGGACAGAGTCCTTCTAGTTTATGACCTAGCCCCAGGGACTACAGGGAGAGAGAGGGGCCAGCTGGTCCAAAATGCAGGGAGTTGTAGACTCCTGAGCCTATGGCTGATAACTGATGGTCTGCCCCAGGTGGCCAGGGATGTTTTGACCGGGCTCAGTGTGCCCGGGGATGAAGTCTGACCTAACTTTGGGTGATTAAGGTCAGAAAGAAATGGAGATGTGGGAAGGTAAAGCCGGAGTCCACTTCCAGATGGCAATTGGATTCATGCTGATTCTTACCTCGCAGTCAACTTTGCTCCTTTAATACTGCAGTTGGCGACAGTATAACCAAGCAAAATTTCAATAGAGCATAAACTTTGAGTGTGCAAAACATGAGGTCAAGAGAAAAAAAAAAAAAAACTAGAGTAAAAGAAAATCAGCTGATAACAGAAAATATACATACAAATAAAAGGGAAGCAAGCAGGTAAAGAGTCACTACGGTCTTTGATGGCTAAACCCCAGAGTGAAAAGCCACAAAGGCCCACGGAGGTCCTGACTAGCACTGCCCTGGAGCCTGTATAGCCTTCCAGTTAATTGTCTCAGAGGCCCAGCCATATTAAAGTTTTGGCTTTAAATTTCTATGAAATTCAATCTCTCTTATTGCCAGTACATCCTAATAACCACTACTGCCCTATTCCACCACTTATCTATTAGTGTGTCAAACTATGGGGGCCTGCGTGTTACTGTGATGCTGGAAGCTATGCAACCAGTATTTCAAATGCCAGCAGGGTCACCAATGGGGGACAGATTTCACTGGAGCTTCCAGACTAAAACAGACTAGGAAGAAGGACCTGGTGATCTACTTCTGAAAAAGAAGCCAGTGAAAACCTCATGAATAGCAGCGGAACACTGTGTGATATAATGCCGCAAGATAAGCCCCTCAGATTGGACTGGAAGGCGCCGAAAATACGACTAGGGAAGAGCTGCCTCCTCAAAGCAGAGTCAACTTTAATGACAAGGATGGAGTAAAGCTTTCAGGACCTTCATATGCTGATGTGGCAGGACTCAAAATGAGAAGAAACAGCTGGAAACATCCATTAATAACTAGAACATGGAACATATGAAGTATGAATCTAGGAAAATTGGAAATCGTCAAAACTGAAATGAAACACAGAAAGATCAATATCCTAGGCATTAGTGAGCTGAAATGGACCGGTATTGGCCATTTTGAACTGGACAATTCTATGGTCTACTATGCCGGGAATGACAAACTGAAGAGGAATGGTGTCATGGATTGACTTATGTCCCCCCAAAAATGTATGTATCCATTTGGCTGGGCCATGATTCCTGGTAGTGTGTGATTTTCCCATGTGTGGTAAATCCTGACTCTATGATGTTAATGAGGGAGGATAGGCTGCACTTGTGTTAATGAGGCAGGACTCAGTTTACAAGACTCGATTGTGTCCTAAGGCAATCTCTTGAGATGTAAAAGACAGAAGTGAGCAGTGAGTCAGGGGGACCTCATACCATCAATAAAGCAGTGCTGGGAGCAGAGTGCATCCTTTGGACCAGGGTCCCTGCGCAGAGAAGCTTCTAGTCTGGGGGAACACCGAAGAGAAGAAGGCTGACAGAAACCCCTGGAGCTGACACCCTGAATTTGGACTTTTAGCCTGCTTTAACTGTGAGGAAATAAACTTCTCTTTGTTAAAGCCATCCACTTGTGGTATTTCTGTTATAGCAGCACTACATGACTAAGACAAATGGTGTCTCATTTACAGTCAAAAGGAATACTTCAAGATTTATCATGAAGTTCAACACTGTCAGTGATAGGATAATATCCATAGGCCTACAAGGAAGACCAGTTAGTATAATTATTATTCAAAAATAATAAAAAAAATTTATACACCAACCACTAATCCAAAGATGTAGAAATTGAAGATTTTTTACCAACTTCTGCAGTCTAAAATTAATCAAACATGCAATCAAGATACATTGATAATTACTGGTGATTAGAATGTGAAAGTTGGAAACAAAAACAAGGATCAGAAGTTAGAAAATATGGCCTTAGTAACAGAAACAACTCCAGAGATGCATGACAGAATTTTGCAAGACCAACAATCTATTAATTGGAAACACCTTTTGTCAACAACATAAATGGCAACTATACACGTGGACTTCGTTGGATGGAAGACACAAGAGTCAAATCGACTACATCTGTGGAAAGAGACGATGAAGAAGCTCAATATCATCAGTCAAAACAAGGCCAGGGGCCAACCTGGAAAGGTGTGCATCAGGGTTGTATCCTTTCACCATATCAAATCTGTATGCTGAGCAAATAATCCCAGAAGTTGGAATATATGAAGATGAACACAGCATTAAGGTTGGAGGAAGACTCATTAACAACCGGCAATATGCAGATAACACAACCATGCTTGCTGAAAGTGAAGAGGACTTGAAGCACTTACTGATAAAGACCAAAGATTACAACCTTCAGTATAGACTACACCTCAGCAAAAACAAAGAAAACAAAAATCCTCACAACTGGACCAGTAAGTAACATCATGATAAATGGAGAAAATATTGAAGTTGTCAAGAAATTTCATCTTATTTAGATCCACAATCAACGCCCACAGAAGCAGCAGTCAAGAAATCAAACGATGTACTACGTTGGGCAAATCTGCCACAAAAGATCTTTTTAAAGTGTTAAAAAGCAAAGATGTCACTTTAAAGACTAAGGTGCACCTGACCCAAGCCACGTGTTTTCAATCACCTCATATGCATGTGAAAGCTGGACAATGAATACGGAAGACCAAAGCAGAAATGATGCCTTTGAATTACGGTGTTGGCAAAGAATACTGAATATACCATGGACTGCCAGAAGAACAAACAAATCTGTCTTGGAAGAAGTACAGCCAGAATGCTCCTTTGAAGGGAGGATGGTGAGATTTAGTCTTAGGTACTTTGACATGTTATCCGGACGGGCCAGTTCCTGGAGAAGGACATCATGCTTGGTAAAGTAAAGGGTCAGCAAAAAAGAACATCCTCAACAAGATGAACTGACACAGTGACTGTAAACTGGACAGTGTTTTGTTCTGTTGTACATAAGGTCGCTATGAGTCAGAACCGATTCTATAGCACCTAACAACAATAACAATCATCCTATTTTTGAGCTAGCCTGAGTGGCATGGGGGCAGTGTCTGACCTCCTCCAACCCCACAAGGTGAAATAAGAACCAAGATGAATAGCACTAGGCTGACTCCTATGAGGCTGGGGTCAGACATGCCTCCTCTCTCCACTATCTTTACCAATTCTAACACCAACTGTCCCTCCCACAGCACTCTCCACTTCTCTGCTGAGTTCAACAATTCTTTCTCTGTCTTAGTCATCTAGTGCTGCTATAACAGAAATACAAGTGGATGACTTTAACAAAGAGAAGTTTATTCTCTCACAGTCCAGTAGGCTACAAGTCCAAATTCAGGGCGTCAGCTCCAGAGGAACACTTTCCCTCTCTGTAGGCTCTGGAGGAAGGTCCGTGTCATCGATCTTCCCTTGGTCTGGGAGCTTCTCTGCACAGGAACCTCAGGTCCAAAGGATGCGCTCTGCTCCCGGCACTGCTTTCTTGGTGGTATGAGGTTCCCATGTGTCTCTACTCGCTTCTGTCTTTTACATCTCAAAAGAGACTGGCTTAAGACACTACCTAATCTTATAGACCTCATCAGTATAACTGCTGCTGATTCATTTTATTACATCATAGTGATAGAATTTACAACACACATGGAAATCACATCAGATGATAAAATGTTAGACAATCATACAATACGGGAAATCATGACCTAGACAAGTTGACAGACATTTTTGGGGGACACAATTCAATCCATGACACTCTCTCTGTCTGTCTCTCTCTCTTTTGGTCTCCTGCTTCCAGGAGCTTCTCAACAGAAGGATTCTAGATCCAAAGGACATCCTGGCTCCTGGCTGTCTTTGGTGGTGGTGGGGTCTTCTCCTTCCTGCCTCTGGGATGGCTCACTTCAAGCCCAGCGGGGTGGCAGAACTGACCAATCCCTTTGGTGGGCCACAATTATGTATCTGCACAGTCCCACCCAATTACTTAGGTGGGAGTTACAAGACCATGGCTAGAGGCCACACACAAAAGTGATCTATCACACCACAGAACTTTGATTCCTTGAACTAGCTGAACCTAATTAGAACCATTATTACTGTTTCAGAGCCATAGCAAAGCTTGTTTCTAAAAGCATAATCTGTAAAAGATGTGTTTCATGGTGCCAAAACTTCTAGAAGTGGGAATCCTAAATATCGTATGACCCCATCAAACCCCCATCCTCAGCTGACTAGACCAGCAATGGACACCTGATCCATAGGAAGCAACTTTATTGGTCAGGACCTATGCACACCCTGAGTAGAAAAGATAAGTAAGACATTTTAGATTCTTCTCTTAGGATTTGGGAATTAAGACATTGGGCCAGTTGGCTACGCAAAGCCACATTGAAAGGCATGTAGAATCATTTGGTCAGATGGCCATCTGGGGTCTTGAGCATACTAAGTAAGCCAAGGGATTTGACCTGTGACAAAAAGGATGAACACAAAGACAGTAAGCTACTGGTCCACCAGAAAGTGTGAGACAGAGATGAGAGCTGCCACTGTTGTTGACACCATTCCAGGTCCTACTCCCTGAAGACCCACTATACAGCAATTCCTATTCTTGGATCACTTTGGAAGGTTTCAATATATCCCCCTTTCAACTTAAATTGATTTGAAGAAGTTTCTAATCCTTGAAACTAAAGGGCTTTTAACAGAATGTGGTCTAAGGATGACATATTACATTCATTCAATTAATAACGTATTCAATTACTTTCCGTTTCTTCTCTTCCACATATTTTGGAAGGGCAGTCTATGCTTTGTTTCTATTTCTTTCCTTCCCAGTCATCCATTTCTCTATGACTCTCCTGAAACTGAACTAGGTATGACCAAATTGTCACATTCTGCGGGTACTTCTCAGTCCTTATTTGACTTGACTTCAACATTCACACATATCTAACTTGTCTCCACTTGTCTTCTAAGTACTGGGCCTGTATTTTCCCCTGCCTAATGAACATCTCCACTGGGATGTCCAGAATCTCAGGTTCACACTCATATTCCACCCCAAACCTATACTGCCTCCTCTTCTATTCTTTACATCAGTCCATTCCTCCATCCTCTCAGCTACCCAAAAGACTGTTTTTTTTCTCACAACTCAACAAGTCTTGTCAATTCTCTAACTTTCTTGAAAATTCAAACTATTCCCTATCTATGACCAAAGCCATTACCTTAATTCAAGTCTTCATCATCACCTGGGCCCAGAGGTCCAGAAATTCTGATTCAGTAAACATTTTTTCAGGTTTCCAAACGATAACAATGTGCAACAATAATAGGAGCCACTGACTTAATACCATGGGAGAAAGATGTGGCAGTCTGCTTCCGTAAAGATTTACAGCCTTGGAAACCCTATGGGGCAGTTCTACTTTGTCCTACAGGGTCGCTTTGAGTCAGAATCAACTCGATGGCAGTGGGTCTGATTTGGTTTCATTTGACTTAATATCACTGCAATAACTTCCTAGCTAGTCTCTCCCTTCATGACTTCATGAATCCATTCTCTCTACAAAGCCACCAAGTAGACAACAAATATTACTGAAAAGCCACCAAGCATCAAGAACTACGATAGGCCCTATATATCCTAAGGGAGAAAACAAAGTCCTTACCTTAAAGGAGCTCACAGTCTAGTGGAAGACAAGATGAGTAAACAGATCACAAAAATAATATAATAATTTTTCTAGAGATATATAACACAACAGCTACCATATACTAAATGCTTACTGAATGTCACCTACTGTGGTAAGTGCTTCATGAACATTACTTCATTTAAGGCTTCAAGAACACTGTGAGGTAGCTATTACCCTCAATTTACTGATAAAGCAACTAAACCTCACAGAGTTTAAAGTTTTGCATAAGATCTCAACCTCACTCTTAACTAGCATGGGGTGCTTTGGGATTAAAAAAAAAAAAAAAAAAAGGCAACTAAATAGCTCCTAGTGGCAAATGAACTAAGCAATGAGGACAATTGAGGGTAGGACATTTCAAGCAGAATAAAGAGCTTCTATGAAGTTATGAGGAACCACTGGGTGATGTAAATGGTTACTGCATTCAGCCGCTAATCGAAAAACAGGAGGTTAGAGTCCACAAAGAGTCACCTAAGAAGAAAGGCCTGGCAATCTACTTCCAAAAAAGTAGCCACTGAAAACCTTATGGAGCACAGTTCTACTCTTACACACATAGGATCACTAGGAGTTGGAGTCAACTCAATGGCAACCAGTGGGTTGGTTGGTTGGTTATAGAGGTATGAAGGTATGAGAGAACTGGGCAAATGTGGAAAACAGAATCAATGAAGGATGGCAAGATCAGTGTATGTATGGAGATAAGTGGAAATAAGCCTGAAATGATATAATGGCACCAGAGGCTTAAGGGCCTGTGTGCCAAAGTGAAGAGTCGGAACATCTCCTATGGACAGCAACAGAATTTATGCAAGAGAACTACATTACTCAATTTGCTTTTTATAAAGATGACCCTGAAAAAGTATGTTTGGAGGGTTTCCTTTATTACAAATCTGATCATTTACAAAAAAACTTTCCATGGCTCCTTACTGTCTATGGTATAAAGTCCAAAATCCTTAGCATGGTCTTTCAGCTACCTTTCCAATCTCATCTCTTACAACTATTCTATCTACATGCAGAAATACTCACAAATCCCCTATGGAGTGCTAGGCTGTTTCATGCCCCTGCATTAGCTTGGTCCCATTAATAGCTCTCTGAGACCCAGTTGCTTTATCTGTAAAATGAGGATCAGGCAAGAATCTACAAAACGGCCTTCTACAATCTCTAAAATGGCCTTCTCTCCCTTGCCCCTCCTTGTCTGATTAGTTTAAGCCTCTACAAGCACCAGGCTCTGCAAGACCTTCAACAGTCTCCATTCCATGGGCAGAATTAGTTACTCTTTCTTTTGTGCTCACAAACTCTTCTTCTTTATATCCATTACAACACTTCACCACATTGCTTTGTAATCATTTAAGTATCTGTTGCCCCCATTAGATTCCTCAAAAACAATGAATTTGTCTCATTCGTTTTTTATCATTACCAAGCCCAGTACAGTAGTTAACAGAATAAATGTTCAACAGTATATTGAATGCCTACATGTATGCTCTGAGTCTTAATCTACAAAGAAAAAAAAAATGGAGATTAAACAAAATGATAATACAAGAGAGTGATAAGAAAAGTGTTCCCTGAAATATGGAGTATATAATAATTATCACCACAACAATAGCAGCAACAACACACCAACGTTAGCAGTCACTAGCATTTATGGCATCAGAGTTTACTGTTCGCCAGATACTTGTGTAAAAGCTGTACATGTATTAATTTAGTTCTCACATCAACCCTATGAGGAGGGTACTATCATCATGACCATTTTATTGAGACACAGAGAAATCAAGTAAACTGCCCAAAGCCACTCAGCTAGTAAATGAAGAAGTAAGGATACAGATGCAGACAGTCTGGCTCCAGAGTTAAGTTCTTAAAGACTAAATTATATTACCTCTTTAGCTCAAGCAAAAGACCACTGAGATTAGAGGAGAAACTTGGTTCTAGCCCTAATATTTTTCACTTCTTAATCCCTTCTTCTTAACACGCTTAAAAAAACCTACACAGGGAGAAAAGAATTCCATTAGCTGTCACCTTTTAAAATTCACTTCAATAAATTATTAATAATTTCATCAAACTTAAATGTGCAGCTAATCTAGGAAGTCTTCTCTGACACCCTACGTGAGATCAGGGTCCTCTGCTGTGTGCTCTCAGGGCTCCCTCTGCTTTTCCTTTCTAGCACTCATCAAAGTATGTGATCATAGTGTTATGTGGTTATTTGAACAATTCCTAACTCCTCCACTGGACACTAATCTCCATGAGGGTTCAAGTCTGTTTTACTCACCATTGTATCCATAGCACATGGTAGGCCCACAACACATGTGTGGGGAACACCATGTTCAAAAGTTTGGCCAAATTCATCACCTTCTTTTCTGCTCACACTATCAACATCCTAATGCAAATCATAATTACTATAAATTCCTATATGACTCATACTATATTTCCAACAGACAGCACTGAGCTAGACAATTAAGTATCTCCATAATTTCTCAATTTCTCTGTGCTCTAAATAGACATCTATCTCTAAAAATCTATCTATAAAAGTTACCCTTAAGTAAACTACTTAAGGATAGGGATTGTGTCTTACTCACCACTGTATTCCCAGCATCTAGCACATTAGGAGTATTGTTAAATGTTTGTTAAATGGTAATATGCAAAGGAAGGAGGAATGAAATCATTCCCATCTCTGAGTCTTTGTTTATGCTGTAGCTCTTTCCTGGAACAAAACTTAACTTTTCTCTTCTTCTCTCAAACCCATTCTTCAAAGCCCCACCTCAAGCCCATTTTCTCCAAGAAGGCTCCCTACTCACACAGGATCATGCTGATCTTTCCTCCTCTATAATACTCTGGTTGTCACTGTCCACAGCATTTATTTTGGCACTTAGTCATATAAGCTCCTTGAGACAGAAGTTAGATCTTACATTTTTCCTATATCTTCCACAATGACTAGCATGGTGCTGACGATTATCAGTTGAGGAAGGGCAGCATGGTGCCAAAAAATGGAAATGGTTTGGGAATTGAGGAAATTTAGCTCTAGTCTCAATTTTGACACCTACTATGTTACCTTAGAGAAATCACTTAACTCTCTCAGTTTCTATCTATTGCATTTTAAAAATCATAGCAAAACACCTAAGACCATAAAAAATGCCCTTTTATTTCCACAATTCTGAAATAATTTAATCTGTTTTATTTTCTTTAGCAATACTATTCATATATACCAGTAACAAGAAATCTAATAAACCACTGTTAAATCACAATAAGTTCTTTAAGAAATAAATGATAATAAAGTTTACAAACTGTCTAAGGTACTAAACGCTAATCATCTTTTTCACCACCAAGCACTTTAAATTCATGTTTCTTTCTGAAGAACTATTAAACAAAACATTCAATATTACAGTGTGATGGACACTTTTATACATCCTTTCTCACCATGGTCTTGTAAGCCCCACCAAATGAGTGAGTGAGACTATGCAAATAAGGTGCTTCTGGCCCACCAAGGGGATTGGACAGCTTGCTAATAATGCAAATAAGGTGCATGGCACCCTTGTGGGGGTGGGACCATGCAAAATAAGGTGTATGGAACCCTAACAAGAGGATTAGTCAGTTTTCCCATCCCACAAGGTTTAAAATGAGCCATCCTAGAGGCAGAAAAGGGGGACCTCACTACCACCAAAAAGAAGAGACAGGAGCAGAGCGCATCCTTTGGACCCAGGGTCCCTGTGTTGAGAACCTCCTAAACCCAGGAGACAGAAACAGAAAAAACTGTACCAGAGACAGCACAAGACAGCAGAAGCAGCGGGGCACAAGATGGCGCAGTGAGCTTCCCAGCCCACAGAGTAAGGTGGTTACAGAGGGTGTGCCAACCCATGGAGCAAGAGAGCCAAGCACCTTCAGGCAGGGTGCTTCCTGGAGTGGGGTGCCTCTGGGCACTTGTTGGGGAAGCTAGGCTTACTGATTCACAGAGCAAGGGAGTCGAGTATCCTCAGGCCGAGGCTTCCTGGCACTGTGGTTTGCCCCTGGGCACTCGCTGGCTGAGCTAAAGAGCTTTTTAACACTTGCTGGAGCAGGGCAGCGGCCAGGCCATGGGGCCGAGCAGCCAAGGGCCTGACAGAAGCCTGCCTATGGCCATGGCTGAGAAGAGCCTGTCCTGATCGAGGAACTGTACCCTGAGTCGTCCCTGATCCTGAATTGTAACCTTTTACTTAATAAACACTACAACTGTGAGTATGGTCTGTGAGTTCTGTGTGGCCACTGCAATGAATTATCAAACCAAGCAAAGAAGTAGAGTGCTGCGGGGGGGATGGCTGGTGTCAAAACTGGTAAAAAGGTTGGAGGCTAGAGGTACTTCTGACCTCCATCTCATAGGAATCAGCTTTGAGCTGCTGATGCTTCTAATGATTCTATCTCTTTCCCCTTGTGAAGTCAGATGAAGAGGTCAGACACTTCCACCACACCACCATTGTTACAAATACATGCATATTGAAGTTACCTTGATCTTTTTCAAGTCCTTTCAAGCCTCAGAGAGACATCTTTTATAAGCTAATGGGAAAAAAAAAAAAGCCCAAATTTTCTGTAAAGTACTCTGGGACCTTATTGGTGATGCTCAAAGACTCTGAGTTATAAATGATTATAAGCACACTGTTTCTCCTTTCAAAACTGCTATTTATAGGATAGTATTCAGAAGAAAATACAATAGTTAAAAATGTCATCTAAAAACAGAATGTCAAAGGAATCCAAAATAATTTCAAAGCATGTAGACCATGTTAAACATATCTCTAAATCAGTAACTATAGTTTTAATCTTATATGTTAATACCTCTGTTAAGAAATAAGACTATCAGGATGAGGTAAAATTAAATGGTTATAATGTTACATAATTTAAAGATTCAAGTTATACTTGTTGGTAAACACCACCTGTAGAGTTAATAAAATATATATTCTAGTTCTAAACTAGTAATACTAATCACTAGATTTCTTTAAGGCTGTTATCAAATGCTCCTATTGAATGTTGAGCATTAACAGTGACCCATCTACAAGGTAAAAGCTGAACTCCCCAGTAAGGACTCTACGGTCTATCATCTTGTGCCTTGCTATCTCTGCAGTTTCATTTCTCACCAATTCCTCCACATTATCCCACTTCCTGCAGGACCCTGGATGATGCAAAAGGCTTGCGCTCGGCTACTATCCTAAAACCCACCCAGCAGAGCCATGGAAAGACAAAAAAACCTTATAAAGCAGTTATACTCTGTAACAAATGGATGTCACCATGAGTCAGAATTGACTCAATGGCAAAAGGGTTGGTTTTCAGTCTTTATCTCGCTTCCTAAACCAAAATCATACTTCATTTTTCATTTCCCCTCAATATGACCTGCCCCTGTTACGACTCTATGCCTTTCTTTGCATTCGTCCTTCCCTTTTCAGAGCTGGAAGTATGCCCTCCTCTCTGAAGTTTTTCTTGCTTGCCCCAACACCACCCCACCAAAGTGGCTCCCTTCATTCTTCTATCACATAGCACTGTAATTACTTTTGATTGTCTGCCTCTCCCACAAGGCTATGAGTACTAGAGGGAGGACCCATATCTTACCTTTGTTTCCCAGCCTCTAAGCACAATGCCCGGCATATATAAGATACTCAATATAAGTACACCGAATAAAAGAAGATTAAGTAGTTATCTGTGAGAAACATTTCAAGCTTCCTACAAGAGTACATACGTTTAACACAGTGGTTCTCAACCAAGGGTATATTTGGCAAAGTTTGGTTGTCACAACATGGGAAGGGGGGTGCTACTGGCATCTCTGTATAGTGGCCAGGGATGCCTCTAAATATCCTACCATGCATTGGACAGCCCCCACAACAAAGAATTATCTGGTCCCAAATGTCAATAGTGCTAAGGTTGAGAAACTCAGTCGTCAACTGGCTTATTCAGATATGATGATTCCATATCACATCTCAGCAATAACAATAAATTCCAATTTTGCAGTTTCAACTGAACTTCCGTAATAGTTTATGTGTGTACACCAACACTGAAAATGATCTGTATATAATCTTAATGCTTAACAACATTAAACCAAGTATTCTGGAAAGCATCCCATATATCTGAAAAGTAATCTATAACTACCAGAAGCTAATCTTAAGTAAGTCAACACTTTGTTTTATTTATAAACTTTAAAGCAAACCACAAATAAATTAATTTTCATTTGTGGAACTATGACAGAAACACAATCTGAGGAATGACGTAATCAGTTCCTCCACACCCGATAAAAGAAAAATCTCTACATTCTACAAGTAAATCATGCACAGATGTTTTTACTGTTTAACACAGGAACTGATGGCGAGAGTAAAGGGCATGTCCTAGCTACTGCCAAAATCACTGTTTATCAAGATTTCAAAAACTCTGACAAAACCACTGCAAAAAGTAATCCAATGTCAATACTGGGTGTCAGATACAGAAGTTAACCATTTCTCCCCCCGATATATGACCAAGTTTCACATGACTCCAATACTGCAGGAAATATATGCAGAAGCAAGAACACTCCCATTTTATATATTGGATGTCTCAACTCTCTTTGATATATTCCTTGGCTGAATACTAATTCACTAATTTCTTTTGTCCTTTGAACTAGTTATCCTATTGCCTCAGTACCCAAATAGGTTACTGAGGTTTGGTACCTAAAGTAGGTTTGGGTAGGTACTTTTCAATCATTTACATGTTTTTACAACCTTCCACCATATCAAAAAACAAAAGCTATCCAAAACAAAAACTTGAGTACAGAGGAACAGAGATTTTGTCATTCTAAGAAATCATTACCAAACAATACACCTACAGCTTTCTAATGCTCTAATCTTTACATCATAAGCTTTTCCAGATTTCAAATGGAGAGAGCACTGGCAGAAACTGAAGGAGTAAGTGTACAGCTGAAACTGAAGGACTAAGTGTACAGCAGCTGACGAAATTTACAATGGATTTATTCTAGGATCGCTAAAATTAGGTACTGGGCTTGGAGGGGGAAAGACATTTTTAATTGGGAAAAAAAAAAGTTTCTAACAGTGAGTAGTATCTTCCTTCTCAGCTGAATTTGCCAGGGTCAGTAACACTATCGGGCCCACGCTAGGGCAGGCTTCACCACATTACTCTCATACTTTTTCCAGATAAGAAACCTAAGCCGTGTATCGCAGGCGTGTGTATCGTAAAGTTGCGGACCACAGCTAAGCTTCCCACAATCTCCCACTGGCGTTCTCCTGCCCCGCAGGCGGCTGGCCAGCCAGTCCCACAATCACTAACTGCATTTTTATTCCCATTCTAGTATCAGGGGAGGAACGCGCTTGCACCACACCCTCCAGCTTGCCAGCTGGAGGTGACAGCCCCGCGCAGGAGCCTGGCGCCGGGCCTGGACGCGCGGGGTGCGGCGGCTCGGTGCCTGGCCCGGGGCTCCGGCCTGCCGCCCCGCCGCCACCGCCCCACCCGCCCTCCCCGCTCCCACTGCCCGCCCCGAGGCGGACGACCGAGGCCTAATCGCCTCCAGGGCTGCGGGGCCTAGAGAAGGAAAGAGCCCAAGCCGAGGAGGGTGCCCCCAGTGCCGACTATGCTCCTCCGCACGGCGGCGGCGCCCTCAGGCCAACACACTGACGGCCCGCGACCACGGGCTCAGGCTCTCCAGGTTCACGTGCTGCCTGCCGGAAAGACAGTTTCACTCTTACCCTCTGCAAAATCCTCCTTAACATGGTTTAAACACCACCCGGCACCGCCGCGGTGACTCTCCGGACCCAGCGGCCCCCACGCGGGGTCACTCACTACTCGGGGGTGTGCGGGCGAGAAGGACTGTGCCGATAGGGGACTGGGGAAAGAGGTCGGGGCGAGAAGGTGGCGACTGCCTCGGTGGCGGTCCCGACTTCCCCACAGGCTGCGAGAGGGAGAGCGCGCAAGTGAGCGAGCAAGAAGGAAGGGAGGCAGCGAACGCCCGCCCGCCGGGCCGCTCCTGTAACTGACAGCTGGGCGAGCCGCCCGCGGCCGCTGGGGGGCGGGGCCGACGCCAACCCGCCCTCAAGGCCTGGCAATCCTCGGGGGGCGGTGCTGGAAGAGGGCTGGCCTAGGCCTCCGACCAATTGGAAGCGGCGGCAGCTTGGGCGGTAGCGTGACGGACAGGTGGCAGGACGTTAACGCCGCCGCTCTTTCCGGCGGGCCGAGCGGACGACGGGGCCGCCAAGCGCACGCCCGCGTTCCGTCGGAGGCCGCGCCCCCGCGCCGGCCGCGTGACCGCTGAGAAGTGGGTGGGGGCCCGTAGGCCTGGCCTGGGGGTGTCAATGACCAGAACGGGAGGAGGGGGCTCCTGGGCTGATACATGTCACTGCGTCTCGAGTTACTATATAAAATTTGTCAGCGTGACTCTTTTCTTGACCGCCTTGGCTCTGGACACGGCCTCCGAGCCTCAGCTGGAGCGTCATTTTTGCTGGAAATGCTGACTCGACGTCTGAGCCTTCGCGTGGAAGCAGAAGGGTCGCAGACCTCCTTAACCGGTCTGTTGGACTTCCCTGGCCTTTTCTAATCCCTAGCTTCCCTTCACTACTCTCTTCCTGCTTCTGATTTCAGCCAGTAAGAAAGTAAAGAAAATCAGAAAAAAACAAAAGAGGATGTGGTAGGAAGAAGCTGGAAAGCAGGCAAGAGAAGTTTGGAGTTCTTACTGGATCATTGTTAGGTACTGTCAAGTCGGCTCCGACTCACAGGTACAACAGAACGCAACACTGCCAGGTCCTGTGCCATCCTCACAATATTGCTATGTTTGAGCCCTTTGGATCACAGCAACAATATTTAATGAGCTGATATTAATGCGCTTTCTCTTAATAAAGCCCATGCTCGGCCTATTCGCATAAGGAGTTTAAAAACCTATTCTGATAATAGACATATTGAAGAAAATCATTTTTAATCCCTTCTGTTTTACAGATTAGGAAAAACAATGAGGTCAGACATAAATAGCGTGCCAAAATAAGGATGTGGACTTGGAACTGACTTCCAGGCAAGATGTCATTATTTAAACTCGAAAATCACAGCTCGTGAGCCTTACTATTCTGCTAATGTTCACAAGGCAAGAGGTTGGACTTTAGTCTGGAAGGAAGAGAGTAGTCTTTAATATTGCTTAAAAAGGAGAGGAGAGGAAAGACTGCAACTACTTACTAGCCTTGTTAGAAAAAAACAAAACACCCATGAATTCAATTTAGCAATGAATGGAGTGCTCATTGGAAAGTACTTTCAGATTTTTTGAGAAGATGGAACAAATTATTACTTTCAAATGTGTTAATGAATGTGAAAATGTAAAGTGTAAAGCACTATATAATATAATATGTCTACCCCAAATACATTCTGCTTTTGACTCTCTGTGTGTGTGTGTGTGTGTGTGTGTCTGGTCATCAGAACAGCCGTCCCTACAACTAATTATTAATCACTATTGATAATAATTTAATTAAATATATCCAGGCAACCAAAGTAAAGCATACACTTTCCCATCTTTCCAGACAAAGATGCTTTATTTTCAGACAATACGGGAAACATTCTACTATGTGACAGCAACATAGGTGAAAAATGGACATTTGTTTCACTTTTATTATTTTTTAAAAATTAGTTTAAAATTGCTGATTAGCATTGTATGCCAAGGCTTTTTCTTTACTGGAATTCTCCGGTGGAATCTTTTAACTAATATAGTAGGCTCGCATCTACTGTTTAGCTAGATGAATTATTTAAAAAACTGTGTACTCACCTGCATTTTATGGTAACACTATCACTGGAATAATACACTAGAGAACTTAATTACTCTGAAAGAAAATAAACACTGGGTGAAACATAATCATGTAAGAATACCCTTCACTAATCATGCAGTTCCCGCACGTAGCAGTTCCACTTACCCTATCTGACCACTAATTCTTATCCACTCAGCTCACTTACCTTAATATTCCCACACCAGCAATCCTTTGACCCCATCAAGACTTCCAATCCATTAACACCTCTCATTTTCTTACTACCAGTGATTTTCCTAGTGTCCTAATTTCCATCAAAACCCAGCTCAATGTCTATGTTCAAACATTACAGCCCCCACCGCATACTCTTGCAAATAACTTCTTCACCTCTCCATGGTATTTATCTAGCAGAGCCTGAATCCTGCTTAAACCCAACTATCCACCTACTCTATACTACACAGGAGCATACAGATACGTGTATATACCTGGGATTCTGGGGTTCATTTTACATTAATAGCCAGAGATCTCAGGCAGTCAACACTGTCCAGAAGTCCTCTTACACGTTCCTCCTTTTCTCACTCTTTAAAAAAAAAAAAAAAAAAAAAGTGCATGCCTCTAGTTGTTTCATTTTCTTACCTCAAATTTTCTCCTCAACCCACTCCAATGAAGCCTTGTTCGCAACCATTCCAGTGAAGCTGCTCTTATTAAGATCACCAATGGCTGCATGATGCTAAATTCAGTGATGACATTGTTTGATTTTGACTCTCAACTACATTCAAAATAGTTGATCACTCTCTCCTTGGGTTATTTTCTTCTCTTGACACTGCATTTTCTGGTTTTTATTTTCAATGATTACTCCTCAGAATCTGATGGCTTTCCTCTGCTGTATATCTCATGTTAGAGTATACCCGCATTCTATCCCAAGGTCCCTTTTATGTATCACACGCAGCCTGCAAGACATGTCTTTGCCCAAGACTCCCAAATCTTTATCTTCAGCCCTAACCTTTCCTTAGATTTCTAGACTTGTATAGCAAATCATCTACTTCACATTTCCTCTTGGATGTTTAATGAACATCTCAAACTTAACCAAAAAAAAAAAAAAAAAATTTACTTACTGTCTTCAAAACTGCTTCTTCACCAGTTTTCTTGTCTCAGTATGTATAACTACCAGATGCTTAGTTGGCTCAAATCAAAAATCTTGGCATTATCTTTGATTTCTCTCTTTACCGCACCACTTCCCCTCCATCTAGCCAAGCCATCAGGAAGCCTTGACAGGTCTGACTCAAAAACATATCCCAGATCTTCCACTTCTCTCCATTATCGCTCTAGTCCAAGGCACCTTCACCTCCTTTAACTCCTGTGTAGACTACTATAATAGTCTCCTAACTGGTTTCTATTTTACTTTGACTGCCCTACGATCCATTCATTATACAGCAGCTAGGAATACATTTTTAAAATGCAAATCAGATAATGTCACTGTTCTCCTTGATCATAGCTTCCTATTTTAGGGTTCTCTAGAGAAACAGAATCAGTGAGATATATATACATAGAGAGAGAGAGCGAGAGATTGATATATATTAATTAGTATATCTATATATATATATATATATATATATAACTATATATAGAAAGAGAGAGACTGGCAAATCCAAAATCTGTAAGTCAGGCAACAGGATGGAGACTCCCTCAGGCCTGTGTCCCAAAATCCACAGGTCAGGCAATGGGAGGGGTAAAGAGAGAGATCTAGCAAGATTGTTTATATACAGTCTGGAGGCAGAACACACACTAAGGAAACTCCCTTTTTGCTTCTAAGGTCTTCAACTAATTGGTTGAAACCCGCTCACATTATGAAAAGTAATCTGCTTTATTTAAGGCCAATTGATTTAATAACATGTAACTACTTCATGACAGCAACTCGACCAAACAACTGGGTACCATGGCCTACCCAGCTTGGTGTACAAAATTAAGCATCACACTTTCCATCACAGTTACAATAAAATCCAAATATCTTAACCTAAATTATATATACTTCGTCCAATCTGGTCCTGCCTGCTTCCGGGCCTTCCTCTTATAATACTCTCCCTTTGGCTTACTGTACCCTAGTCACCCTGGACTTTAATTCTTCAGCTGCACAATACTTATCCCTGTCTTTGTACTAACCAGTTCCCGGTTAGGAAGTGCTTTTCCCTGAGATCATGTGGCTCACTTCCTGACAGTCAGATTGTACCTTAAAGACCTCCTCCTCAGAGAGATTTTTCCAGGACCACATCATCTAAAAAAATCTCCAGCCTCTATCACATCACTTATTTTAAATCTCTGCATAGCAGAAAAAAGCTACCTTTTTAGATTTTTCTTGTTTGTTTATTTATGTCTCTCCAACAACAATGTAAGCTCCCTAAGAACAAGGATTGTATCTCTTATTCATTGCTGTATTCCCAACAATTAAAACTGCTCTGTCCATCATAAGCACTAACTAAGTATTTGTTAAATGAATGAATGAAAAAAGGTATATAATTATTCCTATAACAATTGCCTATCAGGGTTCCTCAGTTTAATATCTTCCTTTTGAGAAAATATGGTCCAAATCGAACAATCATGAAAGCAATCCAACAATCTTTTGATCCTATCTGGTAATCATCTTTTTTCTTTTGATGTAAAACGTATGTACATTTCTTGACTCTACAAAATTTCCCAATATTATGGAAAACAACTTCCTTCCCTACTTTCTGTAGTTAGAACAATGTTAAGGCATTTTCTTCCTTATTAATTTCATGTTTAACAACCAATAATTCATTTGTAATTAGATGCAAGAACATAACAAGCCAAATGCCAGATGATGTCTCAGTATAAATAAGACCAAAACACAGGACCACTAACCAGCTATTTGGCATCAAGCAGCTTTTTTTGGTTTTTGACTTAACTGAATTGTTCACTTTTATGAGTAGCATCATTAAACCAACTAATTGAAGCCTAGTATCAATCTGTGCTTCTGTCAGGCTTTAAGGACAGAGTAGGAAGGGAGGCAAAGAGGAGGCCTTTAAGGGAGTGGGGACATACATGAATTCTCCAGTAGCCCCACTGATTTCCTCCAGACTCTGTACACATGCGGTGGCCATGAGTCAGGATCACTGCAATGGCAACTAACAACAACTAGTTGACTTGAGCAACCTCAAGAAAAGCATCAGGTCTCACTGAATTTCTTTGGAGTCGTGGGTTAGGAAAGATCCAAAATAATAGTTACATTTTAAGAGATACTAAAAAACAATGCCCTTAATATAAAAGGGATAAGCCATGGCCAAGCCAATTGCATTTAAACCTCAAGTCAATGCACTACAAAATACACCATTGAATAAAGTAGAGTTGGGACAACAAAAATTCTCATCTCTGATAACAGGGTGAACTTTAAGTACTGATAAGATTCCTCCAATAATAGGCAGGAAGTTCATGGTTTGATACTACCTGACCTAGCAGATTTCTCATTTTGCATGGACTTTGTAAGACCACAAATTTCAGGAAAAGAAATGGAAGCTAGGGAAACTAACTCACCTGTGTCTTTGATTTTGTAACTATCCTTTACCTGGCCTGTTTGCTGGTTCAGTAGTAAACCAAAGTGAAATCGATCTTAAACCAAATCCAAGACATCATTCTTGTCATACCTCTAACCCAGACCAGCCAGTGGACTCCCTAGCTGAACAGTCACCAAATATAATACAGCACATGGAGTACTACCAAAGATAGTGTGGGTGAGTTCTAGAAAAGGGGCTAATATCTGAATCTATGTTCTCACAGGCTTCTGAAATACTTTTATGTGAGCAGGTGTTGTTATTTAAAAAGTTTCATGTAGAGATATCATCCCAGCATTGGGTAGGGACTGTATTTCCTTGGATTTGCTTGTCCAGTGATTGACAAAGTGTATCAACTAAGCCACCTCAGTGAAGGGGGAAAACCAAGCACTTGAGACCTTACATTATTCCCCCTCACATCAGCTAAAGTAGCTTAACTTTTATCTGTTTAACATAAGGGTTTTCTGAGCAAGGTTTTTTCTAAAAAAGGGGGGGTGTGGCTAGTCAGGGATCTATCAGGGTAAAGACAATGTAATTAAAGAGCTTTTTAAAGGAGAGGGCTATTTAAATAGATGTAATCAGGGTTTAGGGAAGTTAAAAAGAAATGGTAAAGCACCCTAGTTAGTAACAGCAGGAGTTGCCATATATCTAGTTGGGCTAGTACCTGAAGGGTCAAGAAGAGAGAGCAGTTACCAGAATCCAAACACAGTTGTAGGTGAGGGCTGCAGGACAGGAGTGTGACCTACAGTAGAAAATCATTTAGAAATCACTTAGAAATGGAAGGGTACCAAGGGAATATATGCCCTGGCCTTACTCCCTTCCAACTTTCTGGATTTCCTGCTGGTATTTCCTATTGGCCAAACCCAATGAGAAACCAAAGGGCAAGGGACCCTGTGGATACAGTGAGTGGATCAAGTACAGCTTCCAGAAGTACAGAGCAGGGTGAAACTGGGTGAATAGTCGATCTATTAATATTTTCACTAGTAGATGACCAGTTACTATAAAAGGAATCATAATTTGTAAGGTAAGTCATACACAAATCTATAGTAATTTCTACTGTTTTCTTATTTATTTAAATCAACTAGTAACAAATGTAGACTCTTTAGCATCCAACTCATTTAAATAAAATTGTTCTGTAAAGAGTTATTTGATGTTCTGAAATAAAATACTCAGCAGGGTTTGGTCCTGACACTTCTTTTTTTTTTTTTTTTTTAATATTTTATTGTACTTCAGGTGAAGGCTTACAAAACAAATAGTTTCTCATGAAACAGTAGTACACATGTTGTTTTATGACATTGGTTAACAACCCCACAACATATTAACCCTCTAACTTCTCAACTTTTTTTTTTTTTTTTTTTTGGTGAAAATACACATAGCCAAAGAGACACCGTTTCAAAAATTTCTACATACACAGTTCACTGACATTGACTACGCTCTTCCAATTGTGCTGTTATTCTCACTTAAGATGAAGGCTTACAGAACAAAATAGTTTCTCATTTAACAGTTACTACAAATGTTGCCCTATGACAATGGTTAACAATCTCATGATCACATCAACAATATCCTTACTCAATCTTGGGTTCCCTGTCACCAGCTTCCTTGACCTCTTCTGCCTTCTGGCCCTTGTCACTGGACTCCTTTAACTCGTTAGTCTCATTTGGTTTTACGGGGCTGTCCACTCCCAGGCTGAACAGTGAAGCTCAGAGGTAACTTCACCACTGAGCTAAAAGGGTGTCTGGGAGCCATACTCTCGAGGTTTCTCCAGTCTCCTTTACACCAGTAAATCTGGTCTTTTTTTTTGTGAGTTACAATTATGCCGTACATCCTTCTCCAACTCTGTCCAGAACCCTCTGTTGTGATCCTGGTCAGAGCGGTCAGTGGTGGTAGCCGGGCACCATCTAGCTGTACTGGACTCAGTCTGGTGGAGGCCTTGGTAGCTGTGGACAATTAGTCCTTTGGACTAATCTTTTCCTTGTATCCTGTTTTCTTCATTCTCCCTTGCTCCCGAAGGGATGAGACCAGTGGAGTATCTTAGATGGCCGCTCACAGGCTTTTAAGACCCCAGACACTACTCACCAAGATAGAATGTACAGCATTGTCTTTATAAGCTATGTAATGCCAATTGAGCTACATGTTCCCGGAGACCATGGTACCCACAGCCCTCTGCCCAGCAATTCAGCCCCTCAGGGAGTTTGGATGTGTCTATGGGGCTTCCATGACCTTTCCTTGTACAGGTTGTGCTAGTTTCCCCTGTATTGTGTACTGTCTCACCCTTCACCCAAGATACCACTTATCTATTGCCTATTTAGTATTTTCCCCCCACCCCTCCCATTCCTGGTAACCAACAAAGATTGTTACATTTTGCGTGTGAACTTTTTCATAGGTTTTTACAATAGAGGTCTCATACAATATTTGTCATTTTGTGATTGACTTATTTCACTCAGCATAATGTCCTCCAGTTTCATCCATGTTATGAGATGCTTCACAGATTCATTGTTGTTCTTTCTCGTTGCATAGTACTCCATTGTGTGTATGTACCATAGTTTTTTTATCCATTCATCTGTTGATGGGCATCTAGGTTGTTTCCATCGTTTTGCTATTGTGAACAACGCTGCCGTGAACATAGGTGTGCATATGTCTATTCGAGAGACGACTCTTGTTTCTCTAGGATATATTCCTAGGAGCAGGATTGCTGGATCAAATGGTATGTCTATTTCTAGCTTTCTGAGGAAGGGCCATATCATTTTCCAAAGTGGTCGTATCATTTTGCATTCCCACCAGCAGTGCATAAGAGTTCCCATCTCCCCGCAGCCCCTCCAACATTTGTTGCTTCCAGTGTTTTTCATTCATGCCAGTAATGCCGGGGTGAGATGGCATCTCTTTGTGGTTTTTATTTGCATTTCTCTAATGGCTACTGATCATGAGCATTTCCTCATGTGTCTGTTGGCCATTTGAATGTCTTCTTTGATGAAGTGTCTGTTCCTTTCCTTTGCCCATTTTTTAATAGGATTATTTGTCTTTTTGTAGAGGTGTTAGATTTTCTTGTAGATTATGGAGATTAGACCTTTGTCTGACTTATACTATCCAAAAATTTTTTTCCAATCGGTAGGTTCTCTTTTTACACTTTTGGTGAAGTCTTTTGAAGAGCATAGGTGTTTGATTTTTAGAAGATCCCAGTTATCTAGTTTATCTGTTGGGTTTTGTGCGTTGATGGTTATGGTTTGTATCCTGTTAATGCCATGTATTAAGGCCTGTAGTGTTGGTCCTGTTTTTTTTTTCTATAAACTTCATAGTTTTAGGCTTTATATTCAGGTCTTTGATCCATTTGGAAGTAGTTTTTGTATACAGTGTGAAGTATGGGTCCTGTTTCATTTTTCTGAAAATGGATATCCAGTTTTGCCAGCACCATTTGTTCAAAAGAATGTCTTTTCCCCATTTGATGGACTTTGGGCCCTTGTCGAAGATCAGGTGACCGTAGGTGGATGGATTTACATCTGGGTTCTCAATTCTGTTCCATGGGTCAATATGTCTGTCGTTGTACCAGTACCAGGCTGTTTTGACTACTGTAGCTGTATAGTAGGTTCTGAAGTCAGATCGTGTGAGTCCTCCAACTTTATTCTTCTTCTTCAGTAGTGCTTTACTTCTACGGGGCTTCTTCCCTTTCCATATAAAGTTAATGATTAGTTTTTCCATCTCTTTGAAGAATGTTGTTGGTATTTGGATTGGCATTGCATTTTGTTTGTAAATTGCTTTGGGTAGAATTGTCATTTTCACAATGTTGAGTCTGCCTATCCATGAGCATGGTAGGTTTTTCCATTTATGTAGATCCCTTTGGGTATCGTGCAGTAGTGTTTTGTAGTTTTCTTTGTATAAATCTTTTACATCCCTGGTCAGGTTTATTCCTAAGTATTTTATCTTTTTAGGGGCTATTGAAAATGGTGTTGTTTTCCTGATTTCCTTTTCATCGTTCTCCTTATTGGTGTATAGGAATCCAACTGATTTTTGAAAGTTTATCTTGTATCCTCCTACTCTGCTAAATCTTTCTATTAGTTCCAATAGATTTCTCGTGGAGTCGTTAGGATTTTCAGTGTATAGTATCATATCATCCACACACAGCAACAGTTTAACTTCTTCATTACCAATTTCGATGCCCTTCATTTCTTTTTCTTGCCTTATTGCTCTAGCTAGAACTTCCAGCACAATGTTAAATAGGAGTGGTGATAAAGGGCATCCTTGTCTTGTTCCTGTTTTCAAGGGGAATGTTTTCAGCCTCTCTCCATTAAGAATGATGTTGGCCGTTGGCTTTGCATAGATGCCCTTTATTATGTTGAGAAATTTCCCTTCTATACCTATTTTATTGAGAGCTTTTATCAGGAATGGGTGTTGGACTTCGTAAAATGCCTTTTCTGTGTCAATTGAGATGATCATGTGATTCTTTTCTTTCCTTTTATGTGGTGGTTTACGTTGATAGATTTTCTAATGTTGAACGATACTTGCATAACTGGTATGAATCCTACTTGGTTGTGGTGTATTATTTTTTTGATATGATACTGAATTCTATTGGCTAGAATTTTGTTCAGAATTTTTGGATCTATATTCATGAGAGATATTGGTCTGTAATTTTCTTTTTTTGTGACGTCTTTGCCTGGTTGTGGTATCAGCATTATGCTGGCTTCATGGAATGAATTTGGAAGTGTTCCTTCCTCTTCTATGCTCTGAAATAGCTTGAGTAGTACTGGTACAAGCTCTTCTGTAAATGTTGTGTAGAATTCTCCAGTGAGGCCATCTGGGCCAGGGCTTTTTTTGGTTGGGAGTTTTTTTATTACCTTTTCTATCTCTTCTCCTGTTATGGGTCTGTTCATATTTTTAACATCACTTTGTTGCAGTTTGCGTAGACCGTGTGTTTCTAGAAATTTATCCATTTCCTCCAGGTTTTCCAATTTGTTGGAGTATAGTTTTCCACAATATTCTGTTATAATCCTTTTTATTTCAGTTGGGTCTGTTGTAATGTCCCCCATTTCATTTCTTATTTGGGTTATTTGTGTCCTCTCCTGTTTTTCTTTTATCAGTCTGACCAGTGGTTTGTCGATTTTGTTGATTCTTTCAAAGAACCCACTTTTGGTTTTGTTGATTCTTTCTATTGTTTTTCTGTTCTCTGTTTCATTTATTTCTGCTCTGATCTTTACTATTTCCTTTATTCCAGTGGTTGTGAGCTTTCTTTTGTTGTTCTCTATTTGTTTGAGTTCTGTAGTTAATGTTTTGATTTTGTCCCTTTCTTCTTTTTTTGATATGTGCATCTATTGCTCTAAATTGCCCTCTGAGGACTGCCTTTGCTGTGCCCCAAAGGTTTTGGTATGATGGGTTTTCATTTTCATGTGATTCTAGGAATTTTTTGATTCCATCTCTGATTTCTTCTATTACCCAGTGATGTGTAAGCAGGGTATTATTCAGTTTCCATGGAATTGATTTTTTTTTTTTCCTTGCTCTTTCTAGTGTTAATTTCTACCTTGATGCATTGTGGTCAGAGAAGATACTTTGAATTATCTCAACGTTTTGGATCTTGTTGAGGATTTCTCTGTGTCCTAAGATGTGGTCTATTCTGGAGAACGTTCCATGTGCATTGGAAAAGAATGTGTACTTTGCAGTGGTTGGATGCAGTGTTCTGTATATGTCTATGAGGTCCAATTGGCTGATTGTGCCCTTTAGGTCTTCTGTATCTTTGCTGAGTTTCTTCTTAGTTGTTCTGTCCTTTACTGAGAGTGGTGTGTTGAAGACTCCTACTATTATTGTGGAACTGTCAATTTCTCTTTTCAGTGTTGTTACAGTTTGTTTTATGTATTTTGGAGCCCTGTCATTGGGTGCGTAGATATTTATTATGGTTATGTCTTCATGATGGATCATCTCCTTAATCATTATATAGTGTCCTTCTTTGTCTTTTATGGTATATTTTGTTTTAAAGTCTGTTTTATCTGAGATTAGAATTGCCACTCCTGCTCTTTTTTGGTAGTTGTTAGCTTGCTATATTTTTTCCAACCTTTGACCTTTAATAAATTCACATCTTTGTTTCTAAGGTGTGTCTCTTGTAGACAGCATATTGATGGATCCTGTTTTCTTATCCTTTCTGTCACTCTCTGTCTGTTCATGGGTGCATTTAGTCCATTTACATTCAGTGTAATGATTCATAGATGTGAGTTTGTTGCTGTCATTTTGTAGTGCTTTTTTTTTGTGGTGCTGAAGTCTTCTTTGTTCTTCTTACTCTCTTGTGCTGACTTACTTTTGTTTGTGGATTTTTTTTCATTTCTTCTGTTTTTGTAGGTTTTGTTTTTGCTGAGACTTTATCTTTTTCCTCTTTATTTTTATCAGTTGGTTTGTTAACTTTCTTTGTGGTTACCATGAATTTTACCCTTATGTTTCTAACTTTGAAGCAGTCTACCATTAGTTGGTATCGTCTTGCCTTCTTCTCTGTTAGAAGGTTCTGTACCTATGCCTTTTATTCCCTCTTTTATTGTTTTGGTGCTATTGTCTTTTACTGATTAATTGCTCTGATTCCCTGTTGTATTTCTTTTGGTTTTGGATAGTCCTCAAGAGTTCATTTCCTAGATTGGTGTCTGGCTGCTACGATCCTGCATCCTAGGTTCTGCCTGTGAGCTGAAGCTGTTTGTCCTCAGATTGAAGACCTCACTTTAATAATTCTTGAAAGTTAGGTTTGACTTTTACATATTCCCTTAATTTCTGTTTATCTGGAAATGACCTAAATTCACCATCAAATCTGAACGAGAGTTTTGCAATATATATTATTCTTGGCTGACAATTTTTTTCTTTCAAGATTTTATATATGTCATCCCATTGCCTTCTTGCCTGCATGGTTACTGCCGAATAATCAGAGCTTAATCTTTTTGTTTCTCCTCTGTATGTGACTTCTTGTTTTTCATGAGCTGCTCTCAGGATTCTTTGTTTGTCTTTGGTTTTGGCGAGTGTGAATATGATATGCCTTGGTGATTTTCTTTTGGGGTCTACCCTATATGGGGTTTGTTGAGCTGCTTGGATGGCCAGCTTTTCATCTTTCATGATACTGGGGAAGTTTTCTGTCAGCAGTTCCTCAATGATCCTCTCTGTTTTTTCTGTTTTCTGCTCCTGTTCTGGAATGCCAATCACTTGTAAATTTTTGCTTTTTATTGTGTCCCACACAACTCTCAGTGTCTCTTCTTTTTTCTTTGTTCTTTTTCCTGATTTTTCCTGAAA
This sequence comes from Dugong dugon, assembly GCA_030035585.1. NCBI lineage: Eukaryota > Metazoa > Chordata > Mammalia > Sirenia > Dugongidae > Dugong > Dugong dugon. The sequence continues at coordinate 54,733,202 of CM057465.1, forward strand.
CAGTGTTGTATCCAAGTGTTTGTCTTCAATTCCACTGATCCTGTCTTCCACCGTTTCAGATCTGCTTCTCAGCCCTTCTATGACATCATCCATTTCTTAAATCTTGTTGTTTAACCTTTGGATTGCTAATTGTTGTTTTTGTATAATTTCTAGTTGTGAATTTATTTTGGCATTTTGTTCCTGTATCATCTTCCTGAATTCTTCCAATTTTTTGTCTGTATTTTCCATGAATTTGTCTATTTTTTCCTCATGTTTGTCAGCTTTTTGCTTCAGTTCTTGGAGAATTCCAAGTATTAGAGATTTGAATTCCCTATCAGGTGGTTCTAGTGCATTTTCTTCCACAGGAGAGTCGTCTGGTGTTTTTATTTGGATGCCTACTGGAACCATCCTGTCCTGTTTTTGTAAATGTTTTGATAATGTCTGCTGTTTTCGGGGGATTCAGTAGTTATTTTTCTCGGTTATTGATTGTAGATTTGTTTGTTTCGTCCCTTTTTTAAAAAAAATATTTGACTATGTCTGAGCAGGCAGACTGTGTGTTCTTTGTTGTTTGCTCATCTGTGTGCTCAATACTTTTCGCCTCCTTCTCCAACTGGCAGGGTCAGTCAGTCAGATATGGTACAGCAGAGCAGGTCTAGCTGGAGAGGAGTTGCTGGGATGGGTTGTTTGTGGCACTTACTACAGCCACCAGGGCAGGTCGTTAATCAGTGCAAGGCAGGTTCCAGTAGGCCATGCCTGTACTGCTTGGTGGTATGATGTCAAGCGCACGGTGCAGGTAGGCAGGATGCAGCGGGGAGATTGTTAGGTGTGGAGCTAAGACGGATATGGGAGAGAGGAGAGAGGAACAGGAGCCAAAAACATACAAACAAACAAAAAAGAATGCTAGAGGAGCTTGCCGTTGGAATGGAGAGATGAGAGACTATGAAATGGAGAAAAACAGAAAGGGGAAGAGGAAGAAAAGAAAAGAATGAATAAGTAAAAATCAGAAAGGTTAAAGAACCGCAAAGTTCCCAGGGGTCCCACCGATGCAGTTATGAGGTCTGGGGAAGTTGCTCTCAGGTTTTGCAGTACAGCCTGGCTAGAAGGCATAGAGGTATACAATGCCTAGTATTCAGGGATCAGAAAGAGAAGGAAGATATAGAGAGACGAGAAACTGAGCAATGAAGAAAGACAAAAAGGAAAAAGAAAACAAAACAAATTTAAAAAAAAAGAACAAGAAAGCCCCCCCAAAAAAACAGAAAAAAAAAATCAATGAAAAAAGAAATGCTCTCAGGGATCCCTATGCACGTCTGTGGAAGCTGAAGGGGAGTTCCTTGCCATGCAGCTCCGCCTGGCCAGAAAGGGCTCCCAACTCAAGAAAAGGAAAAGAAAACAAACAAACAATTCAAAACAAACAAACAAACAAAAGCCCCGGGTTCCCACCAGCGCGGTAGCCCAGACCGGGAAGCAGCTCCACACTTGAATGGAGCTCCGCAGCCCCTCAGGAATAAGCAAAGATGGCGCACGGAGCCAGGCACTTGAGGGAAAGGAGGGGGAGGCGTTGAGAGGCAAGCAAGAAATCTAAAGAAGAAAAAAAAAAAAAAGCAACACCAGCAGCCAACAAATGGCACCCAGAGAGCTGCCCGCTTGGGTGTGTGGAATCCAAGCAGCCGGCGCTTCCCGGTCAAGAGACCGTGGCCACTGGAAGCAGAGGAGGCTGAGCCAGGGCAAAGAGGGGTGGGGGGTGGGAAAGCGCACACCGCAGATTACGGGTTGTTTTGTCTCCAGCTGGATGCTCCGTGAGGCTGTTTTCTCGTACCCCCATTTGCTGGTCTCCGATAGGAGTCCAAGATGGTGGATCCGCGCTGCGTTAGCTGGTAGGGGACCTCTGCATGAATCTCTCCTCGCTCTCTGTTCCCTGTCAGTTTTGTCACTCCATTTGGTGCTTGGCTGAGTTCTTTATCTCTTCATTTGATGTTTTAGGGTTTCAGGATTGTTGTATTCTCTGTTTGGCTTAGTTTTTCGGATCTTTGCTGTGGAGGGACGGCGTGGTGCTTCTGCCTAGAGCACCATTTTGCCGGAACTCCCTGACACTTCTTAAAGTGAATACAATAAAATATGGCTTAGGACAAATACTGAATTTAGGAATATGGACAATTGGATTCTAGACCTGATACCACTGCAACCCTAAGCAAGTCCTCTGAATCACTCAGGACTTTAAGATCTCCTATTAAATAGAAGTTATCTTTCCTCCTGAGAAACACTGTAAAGTAGACAAGATTCTACATGTTAATTAATACTGAAAAAACAAAAAAAAATTGCCATTGAGTTGATTCCAACTCAATGGCAACCTTATAGGTCCTGAGTAGAACTGCGCTCCACAGAGTTATCAATATCTGTGATCTTTTGGAAGATTGCCAGGCCTTTCTACTGAGATGTCTCTAGATGGATTTCAACAAAGAACCTGACCCATTGCCAAACAATTTACTTAATGCCTATACAACTCAATGGTCAATATCATAGATGAGTTAGGTAAAGAGACCAGAGAAATTTGAAACTTACCCATGGCTACAAAGCTGTGATTCTCTTCATATACTACATTGAAGGGAAGTAGAAGACAAATGGTCAATATTTCAAAACTATTTTCAATTAGCAATATATGCATTGTATTTGGAGCATAACTATCAGTTGTGACAGACTGTATATCTATAAATGAGTTTTGTAAGAAAGAAAGAAAAAAGAGAAGGAAGGAAGAGGTAGGGAGAAAAGGAAGGAGGAAGAAATTTCAGGCCAGTTGTTAGTAGTAAGTGCATTGGAGTGTCATTGTTGTTAGGTGGCGTCCAGTTAGTTCCAACTCACAGTGACCCTATGTACAGCAGAACAAAACACCGCCTGGTCCTGTGCCATCCTCATAATCATTGCTATGCTTGAGCCCATTGTTCCAGCCACTGTGTCAATCGATCTCACTGAGAGTCTTCCTCTTTTTTGTTCACCCTCTGCTTTACCAAGCATGATGTACTTCTCCAGGGGCTGGTCCCTCCTCATAATATGTCCAAAGTACATGAGACAAAGTCTCTCAGTCCTCGCTTCTAAGGAGCATTCTGGCTGTACTTCTACCAAGACAGATTTGTTCATTTTTCTGGCAGTCTATGGTATATTCAATATTCTTCGCCAACACAATAATTCAAAGCCATCAACTCTTCTTCAGTCCTCCTTATCTGTTGTTCAGTTTTCACATGCATATGAGGCAATGAAAATACCATGGCTTGGGTCAGGTGCACATTAGTCCTCAAAGTGACATCTTTACTTTACAATACTTTAAAAAGGTCTTCTGCAGCAGATTTGCCCAATGCATTACATCATTTGATTTCTTGACTACTGCTTCCACGGGCATTGATTGTGGATCTAAGTGAAATGTAATCCTTGATACCATCAATATTTTCTCTATTTATCATGATGTTGCCTCTGGGTCCAGTTGTGAGGATTTTTGTTTTCTTTATGTTGAGGTGTAATCCATACTGAAGGCTGTGGTCTTTGATCTTCATCAGTAAGTGCTTCAAGTCCTCTTCACTTTCAGCAGGCAAGGTTGTATCATCTGCATATCTCAGGTTGTTAATGAGTCTTCCTCCAATCCCGATGCCCTGTTCTTTTTCATATAGTCCAGTTTCTCAGATTATTTGCTCAGCATACAGATTGAATAAGTATGGGAAAAGGATACAATCCTGACACACATCTTTCCTGATTTTAAACTACTCAGTATCCTCTTGTTCTGTTTGAATGACTGCCTCTTAGTCTATGTACAACTTCCTCATGAGTACAGTGAAATGTTCAAGAATTCCCATTCTTCACAATGTTATCCATAATTTGTTATGATCTGCACAGGTGAATGCCTCTGCAGAGTCAATAAAACACAGGTAAACATCTTATGGTATTCTCTGCCTTCAGCCAAGATCCGTTTGACATCAGCAATGATATCCCTCCACTCCAACACATGCAGCCTTCTTTTTCTCTAACTACAGTGGTTTTAAGCTATATTTTCAGATTCTTTTTTGCTCCCATTAAAAGGTAGAATCGAATTCTCCTAGCATAGAATGTGCGCTGGGCTTAATGACTCATGTCTAATTAGTAGAATGTGGTAGAAGTGATGCTGTGTGACTTCTGAAGCTAGCATACAGCTGTTTAACAAAAACAAGTAAAATATTTTATTATGTGAATTTTAGTGTTAATATGCCTTCCAAAAATTTGTCTTGTTAGAAAAATCACACACAATGAAAAATTTAATCGGTTCCTCATTGTGAACATAAAGAGATACAGAATTTTTAAGAATATAAAATCTATTTCTCCCTTCCCTTCCTAAATAATTTTTTAAAAATATAAATACTGTTACTCTGTCCTAACACCCACATATTTTAGTCCATCTTGCTCTTAGCATATAAAATATCCGTAGATGTCCAACGTTGTGGTGGCTAGTTGAATAAAGAGTTCCGGATCTCTTTCTTCCACTTCTTCACCCCACATTATATGATATGTTGTGTGGGCAAAGTTTCCAATGTCAAATTCAAGGCAGCAGTTTCTATCCATGACAAGACCCTATAAGTCCCATTTAGGGGTAGCAGCAAGAGTGCTGGCTGGCATAAGGCAGGCAACAACATTTACAATGTTATAATAACCAACTCGAGGACGCCTAACAACAACAATAATAAAATAGAGGAGTCCCTGGGTGGTGCAAATGGTTAAGTGCTTGACTACTAATCAAGAGCTTGGCAGTTTGAATCCACCCAGAGGCACCTTGGAAGAAGAGCCTGGGAATCTGCTTCAGAAAGATCACTGCTCCTATAGAGGAGCACAGTTTTGTTCTGAAACACCTGAGGTTGCCATGAGTTTGAATCAACTCAATGGCAACTGTTTTGTTTGTTTGTTTTAAATAATTAAGTAAGGTATACAACACATACTGCCATCTTCATGGAGATTCCAATTATGTACTAGAACTACTCAGCTTTGGGAGAACTTTGCCAGAATGCACACAGAAGAGTGAGTGGAATTACTGTTTCTTGATTTTAATAATTTTGGCTAAGCAAGGTGGACTGTATCCAGGTTATGACTACAGGACTATTATTATCTGACTCTATACATTCTTAATGGGTTACCAGTCACTTCTGTAGTTTCCATTCCACATAATATACTTGCTGGTGATTCCCAAATCTCTAGCCCAGATCTCTCTTTTGAATATGAAACTCATATCCAACTGCCTATTGAACAACTCCAGTTGGATATCCTACAGAATCCTCAAGCTCAATTTGAAATGCCCATACTCTAAATTGAACTCACCATTTCCCTCTCCTGCCCACCCTCCACTCCTTCTCCATGAGCTCCTGGATTCCTGTATCAGTGATTGGCACTACCATGCCCAAGTTGGAAATCTGAATGTCATCCTTGACCACTTCCTTTTTATTACTTCCCACATCCAATTAATCACTCAGTCCTGTAAATTCTACCTCACTTTGCCCCATTTTTTGAGCCACTCCACTCTAACCTGGGTTGCCAACTATCTATTTATGGTTTTGCATCCCTCCAATTCATTCTCCACACTGTAGCCATAGTGATTCTTTTTTAAAGCACAATCTGATCATTACTCCCCTGCTTAAAATTCCTCACCAGCTCCCCATGGTTTTGAGGAAAAAAACCCAAACTCCTTACTGTGGTTTGTGAGCCCTTCATGTTATCTTGCCCCAGCTATCCCTCTATCCTCATTGTTGGCATTATTTTCTTTGCACTGGATACTTGAGGCATACTGAACTATTGCAGTTTTCTGGCCTTATCACAGTCTCTCCCATTACATACGCTATTCTGTATACCTAGAATGTTCCTCACGCTCAACCTCCCATTGCCTGTCTGATTCCTACTCATCCCCAAGTCTCACTATCCCATAAAACTAAGTTACACAGCCTGTGTGTACCTACATTTTGTATTCAACCCTATGATGGACTGTTGACTTGACTGCCTCCTCTATTAGACTGCCATACCTCTGACAGGGTCCTACTCACCATTGTGTTATCAGAAGAGGAGTGGTTATCCCAAAGAATAGGAAATGAAGCCCCCAAAGCCAGAAGTCGACAGTTTTCATCAAGAAGATATCTTGACTCACAGACTCAAAACACTCCAGGCCACATGACAAGCTTGTCCCTAATACACGTTATTCAACTACCTGCTCTTTTTCTGAATAATACCCCCAAAAGTTTTCAATTATAACTGGCTTCCCATATAGTTTTGCCTTTCAAGAGGCCATGCATTAGTCCTGTTGATGCAAACATAACAATCCACATGAAGTTTTATTGCCCATTGCGATTAATAAAATGGTATTTCAGTCTCTGTAAGCTTGGATGATGTAAGTCTGCCAAGAGAAGAATTTACTTTCAATGTGCTGATAAAAAATTTAAGTTTTTGAGCCTGCAAAGTGAAGATTCAGAGCCTGTACTAGAGTGAATTTACCAAAGTAAATGTTTCTGAAGTCTCTTGACAATTAGCCAGCTGTCCTCCCTAGATGGCATAATTAACATGATGAGTTGTATAGAATTTAGACCTATGCCACTTCTGTCTCCTCTTGTGATTTGATAGAAACTCAGAGTGGAAGAGATTCCAGAGACCATCTCATTCAAACAGTATATTGCTTAAACCAATGAGTTGTTTAGAATAATCTGAAATTTTAAAGTACTGAATTGCAGCCAGGGCTCAAATAAATGGTCCTTTGTGGAAATTTTAAATCTGAAAATGTCTTGTCAGCATGGAGAAGGTAGCATGAGGGAAGAATAATAGACACTAAAGTACTTCAGTTAATGTAAGTGGTATTAATAGTGTTGAAGAGGATAATTAATAACAGACGTCTTACTTTGATTTTAAGGTTTTTCTTAGCCATGAAACCAAATACTGACAATAAAAATCCTGACCCAAACTATAAAAGCCTGCCAGAAACTGCTCTACAGCAGTATAAATTTGTCTTATCCTGTTAGAAAAGGATAGTCAACAAACCATTACCTCCTGGTTTAATGAAAAAGACTAACCTGTTGCTGTCCAGTCAGTTCTGGCCCATAGTGATGCTATAAGACAGAGTAGAACTGCCGCATAGGTCATGGGTTTCCAAGGCTGTGATGTTTACGGAAGCTGATTGCCACATCTTTCTCCCATGGAGCGGTTGCTGGTGGGTTTGAACTGCAGATCTTTTGGTTGGCAGCCGAGCGCTTGAACCATTGTGCCCTTGTGAAAAAGACTCTAGGGTCTCCTAATTTAAATCTCAAGAAGTCTCATGGCTGCAGGTCAGTGGAGGGCCAAATTATTAGCAGCCAGGCCAGAAGTAACCTGATATCAGCTGATCTCAGTAAAGGGGGAAGGCAGGGAATCCATCACATTAAGATTAGTCAATGGTTGATCTTCTATTCTTGTCTCTCCTCGTTGAAACCTCATTGTAACCAGCCTACTTAAAGCCATTTGCTTTTTTCTTTTTTTTTTTTTGGAATCAGAATGGTCTCCCTATATGCATATAGAATAACTGCTCAGAATACATCTTACGCTTCAATTTCTTTGAGTTTTGATTATTTTTAACAATAGTTAAATTATAATTTTATAAAAATATATTCTGGGGTGGTCTCTATCTCTCTCTTTGTATCTCTGTCTCTAGCTTTAGTTCTAGCTTTATCTGTACTAAGAAAAGTGTTTTCTTTGTTAAGGAGAAAAAAACCTACACGATAAAGCACAGCAATCATCCCTTATTTATGTCGTAACTTTTAGGGATATTGAAAAAAATCTAACTCCTTTAAAAAAATGAATATTTTGAGGATTACATAAAAAAATAACCCTTGGTACACTTTTAAGAAACATGATGCTTATTTTATTAGGTGAATACTTGTTATAGGTTATTTGGCTAAAAATGGAATCCAGAAATATATTTTATTTGATTTTGGCTAATATATAAAATGGACCTTTAGACGGCTTAAAAATAAACAAACAAGTTAATCTGGGATAAAAATTAAAGAGCTACTTTTGGAATATGCAATTCCCCTCTTCATCCTTTTCCCCAGTCCCACCTCCCCAGGTTGTGGGCCATGGTGTGGTCTTCAAGCTTACTCAATTCATTTGAAATCCAGATTGGCAATTTAGATTATTCAATAGATTACAGTAGATATTGTTGTTATTTAATTATAAAATGGCATATGAGATATAAACCTATAGTTAAATTATAATAATATATTTCCAATAATAATAACATAATTTGTTATAAATTAAATTATAATAAATAATTTAGTTTTATGAGAAGAAATAAGTGACAAAAATCATCTTTTAATCTTTTTTACATACTACAGAAAAATTCCAAAATTGCACAAACCAAATTAGTAGAAAATCAGGAGTAATTTTAAGTTGAAAAGTTAGAGGTATTGTTAAGTAAATAAACATTTTTGTCCCTCACTTTTTACAATCTTGCTGAATTTCAAATACTGTGAGGCAGAGTAGAATAAAGGAATCCACTGTACCTTTTGCTTTTGCTTGGAAAGTCGAAGACACTTGGAAAGACAGTCGTTTTTCAAGCCTGCAGAGTAATTCCTGACCCTGATTGGAAAGTTGACTTGAGTAACTGTGCCAATAACTGTGTTATTTTTTGTTTCATTTTGTTTTACTATGTTGTATTTTTTTGTCTACTTGTTTCTACCGTTGGAAATTTTTTCAACCACTAAAGTTTGGGAGAAACAGATTTACTTGTAAATTCTGTAAAGAAATGAGATCTTTGCCAGATCTTTCCTTTGTGTAGTAAATTGCTTACTCAAGCAACAGTTAATTTAGAAAGCTTCTTTTTTCATGGAAAAGAAGTCCTATTTGTTGAGAGATTTGACAGGAAAACAAAATTTACCTGTAGTTGTAAAATGTTCTAAAGGTAAAATACTGATGGATAAGAATTAATTCATTTCGATTTGATTAAAACTTTGTACCTAGAAATTTTCAATACTGAGAAACGTTACTGTATTATATTTGGCAAAGTGTTAGTAATATTCTGTGTGTAATTTTGAAAGTAATTTACACAATGACATAAAGTTGCAATGGTTACTTTCTTGCTGTACATTAATTTGTATATTGTAACTTTCTATTGAAACACAAAAAAAAACTAAACAGAAAGTTTGTAGCTAATGTCAATCAAGTACATACAAGCATTATTCTGAGCGTCTTTGTTATATTGTTTTACTTATTCCTCCCCACAATGCTATGAGATAGGAGGTACTGAGCCTTTAAAAAACATAAAAACAAAACATTGCCATCGGATAGATTCCAACTCATGGTGACCCCACGTGATACAGAGTAGAATTGCTCCATAGGACTTCTTGCCTGTAATCTTTATGGAAGCAGATCACCAGATTTTTCTTCCACTAATCCTTAGATTAACTAACTTGCCCAAACCAAGAAGTGATTGAGCCAAGTTTTGAAGCCAGACAGTCTGACTCCAGAGCCCACACCTTTAATAATTTCACACTTGTATACTTAGTGTACTAGTGTAAAGCAACAGTAAAGAAGGCAATGTTATTCTAGGAGTTTAAGTGCTTTATTTATCTGTCTGTTTGGAATTTTTGTTAATACACTGTCATATTCTTTTACCCCATATGATTATATAGCCTTTATAATTTCCATTTCTAATGCCTCATAATATTCCATCAGTGTTAGAATGTTCAAAATCAACCCACAAAGGTTTTTTTCTCTTTTTTAATGATCTATCTATCTGTATATATATGTATGTATCTATTTTTTTCATTTTAGTTTTTCGACTTGGAAGAAGTACAGCCAAAATGCTTCTTAGAAGGGAGGATGGTGAGACTTTGTCTTACTTCGGACGTTTTATCAGGAGGGACCAGTTCCTGGAGAAGGATATCATGCTTGGTAAAATAGAGGGTCAGCAAAAAAGAGGAAGACCCTCAACAAGATAGATTGACACAGTGGCTGCAACGATGATTTAAAACATATCAGCCATTGTGAGGATGGCACAGGACTGGACAGTGTTTCGTTCTGTTGTACGTAGGATCGCTATGAGTCAGAACTGACTCAAGGGTGCCTGACAATAGCAACAGTTTTTTGTTTAGGTTTTTTTTTATTCATTAAAGATGTATAACAAATCAGAAATATATAAACTACATTCTATATGTCAATGCATAATTTTCAAAAAGTTTAAAACATGACTCTCATAGTACAATACAGTAAACACATGTCAAAGATTTGTTTAAACTCAGTAATGAGAACCAGCAAGATGATAAAACAAGTTCAAAAAGGCACAGGAGAGACAGATTTGGTGGCACGGTAGTTAAGCACTCAGCTGCTAACCAAAAGTTCAGCAATTTAAACCTACCAGCTGCACTGCAGCAGAAAGATGTGCTGGTCTGCTTCCATAAAGATTAAAGCCTTGGAAACCCTATGGGGCAGTTCTACTGTGTCCTATAGGGTCACTGTGAATCAGAATTGACTCAACAGGTAGGAGTAAAGAAAGAAAACTGTAATAAGAATACTAAATTACATTAAAAATTGGTTAATACCCTGCAGGGCAATAAAACTAACCTTTGTGTTGTAATCTCTTCTACCAGACACAACTCATTTTATCTCTATAGCACAAAAATTATTTACATTGCTATCAGACAAAGATCATTTGTACCACTATCAGTTTTCTACAATTTACCAGCTTCCCTACAGAGTTGCTTTTATCATTTAACATTATCTAGAATCCACTGGATGGTAACGAGTCTTTTTTTTTTTTTTTTTTGGTTTAGCCCAGGATGCTGCAGGCAGTCAAAGAAGTCAGCTGCTAACTAAAAGACTGGCGATTGAGTACACTCAGAGGCATTGGAAGAAAGGTCTGGTGATTTACTTATGAAAAATCAGCCATGGAAAACCCTGTGGAGCACAATTCTACTCTGACATGCACGGGGTCTCCAAGAGTCAGAATCAACTCAGTGGCAACTGGATTTTATCATATTACACTTTTTAAAGTTATACAGCCAAAACTTTCTTCCGAGGTGCCACTGGGTGGATTTGACCACCAACCTTTAGACTAACAGTAAAGTTCAAACTTTTTTCTCTATCCAGGGATCTTAATGCTGCTATACCATGACCATATTGAGACAGAACCCCACAGTGTTGTGTTCTTTACCTAGCTTCCTCACCTACAGTGTTGTAGTGCAAAGTCATTTTCTTTCCTGACCTAAGCACCCTCAGCTTTCCGTTTTTTTTTTTTTAAATTGTTGTGCTTTAAGGGAAAGTTTACAATTCAAGTTAGTCCCTCAGAAAAATTTATATAAACATTGTTTTGTGACCCTAGTTGCTCTCCCTATACTGTGACAGCACACTCCTCTTTTCCACCCCAGATTTCCTGTGTCTGTTCAACCAGCTCCTGACTCTCTGTGCCTTCTCATCTTGCCTCTGGACAGGAGCTTCCCATTTACTCTCATGTATCTACTTGAGATAAGAAGTACACTGTTCACAAGTATCATTTTATGTCCCATAGTCCAGTCTAATCTTTGTCTGAAGAGTTGGCCTCAGGAACAATTTTAGCTTTGGGCTAACAGAGAGTCTGGGAGCCATGGGTTCCAGGGCCCCTCCAGTCTCAATCAAGCCGTTAAGTCTGGTCTTTTTACTAGAATTTGAGTTCTGCACCCAACTTTTCTCCTGCTTCATCAGGGACTCTTTGTTGTGTTCCCTGTCAGGGCAGTCATTGTGGTAGCTGGGCACCATCTAGTTCTTCTGGTCTCAGGCTAATGAAGTCTCTGGTTTTTGTGGCCCTTTCTCTTGGGCTAATACTTTCCTCGTGTCTTTGGTGTTCTTCGTTCTCTTTTACTCCAGGTGGGATGGGACCAATGATGCATCTTAGACGGCCACTTGCTAGCTTTTAAGACCCCAGATGCCACTCACCAAAGTGGGATGTAGAACATTTTCTTAATAAACTTTGTTATGCCATTTGACCTAGTTGTCCCCTGAAACTGCGGTCCACAGACCCCTATCCCTGCTACTCTGTCCCTCGGAGTGTTTGGTTGTATTCAGGATACTTCTTAGCTTTGGTTTTGTCCAGTTGTGCTGAATTTCCCTGTAGTGTATGCTGTTCTTCCCTTCACCTAAGATAATTCTTGTCTATTATCTAGTTAGTGAATACCCCTCTCCCTCCCTCCCCACCCTGTAACCATCAAAAATGTTTTCTTCTGTGTTTAAACCTTTTCTTGAGTTCTTATAACAGTGGTCTTATACAATATTTATCCTTTTAGGACTGACTAAATTCACTCAGCATAATGCCTTCCAGATTCCTCCATGTTATGTTCCATGGTTTCATTGTTGTTCTTTATCCTTGAGTAGTATTCCACTGTGTGACTATACCATAATTGGTTTATCCATTCTTCCATTGATGGGCACCAAGATTGTTTCCATCTTTTTGCTATCATGAACAGTACTCCAATGAACATGGGTGTGCATATATCTATTCGTGTGATGGCTCTTATTTCTCTAGGATATTATTCCAAGGAGCAGGATTGCTTGATCATATGGTACTTCTATTTCTGGCTTTTCAGGAAACGTCAAATCCATTTCCAAAGTGGTTGTACCATTTTACATTCCCACCAACAGTGTATAAGTGTTCCAGTCTCTACACAACCTCTCCGACAATTATCATTTTGTGTTTTTTGGATGAATGCCAGCCTTGTTGAAGTGAAATGGTGTCTCATTTTAGTTTTGATTTGCATTTCTCTAATGACTAATGATCATGAGCATTTCCTCATGTGTCTGTTAGCTGCCTGATCATGTTCTTTGGCGAAGTGCCTGTTCATGTCCTTTTCCCATCTTTTAATTGGTTTTTTTTGTCTTTTTGTTGTAGAGGTTTTGCAGTATCTTATAGATTTTAGAGATTAAAAACTGATCAGATTTGTTGTAACCGAACATTTTTTCCCAGTCTATAGGTTGTCTTTTTACTCTTTTGGTGAAGTCTTCTTGATGATCATAAGTGTTTGATTTTTAGGAGCTCCCAGTTATCTAGTTTCTCTTCTGGTGTTTGTGCATTGTTACTTATGGTTTGTATTCTGTTTATGCCATGTATTAGGGCTCCTAGCATTGTTCTTTTTTTTTCCTCCATGATCTTTATCATTTTAGATTTTATATTTAGGTCTTTGATCCATTTCGAGTTAGTTTTTGGGCATGCTGTGAGGTATGGGTGTTATTTCAGTTTTTTGCAGATGGATATCCAGTTATGCCAACACCATTTGTTAAAGAGACTGTCTTTTCCCCAATTAACAGACTTTGGGGCCTTTGTCAAGTATCAGCTGCTCATAGGTGGATGAACTTACAACTGAATTCTCAAATCTGTTCCATTGGTCTATGTATCTGTTGTTGTAACAGTACCAGGCTTTTTTGACTACAATGGCAGTATAATAGGTTCTAAAATCAGGTAGTGTGAGGCCTCCCACTTAGTTCTTCTTCTTCAGCAATGGTTTACTTATCTGGGGCCTCTTCCCTTTCCGTATGAAGTTGGTGATTTGTTTCTCCATCTCATTAAAAGTGCTATTGGAATTTGGATTGGGATTACATTGTATCTGTAGATCGCTTTGGGTAGAATTGACATTTTCACAATGTTGAGTCTTCCTATCCATGAGCAAGGTATGTTTTTCCACTTATGCAGGTCTCTTTTGGTTTCTTGCAGTAGCGTCTTGTAGTTTTCATTGTATAGGTCTTTTACATCTCTGGTTAGATTTATTCCTAAGTATTTTATCTTCTTGGGGGCTATTGTAAATGGTATTGATTTGGTAATTTCCTCTTTGAAGTTCTCTTTGTTGGTGTAGAGGAATCCAACTGATTTTTGTATGTTTATCTTGTATCCTGAAACTTTGCTGAAATCTTCTATTAGTTCCAGTAGTTTTCTTGTGGATTCCTTGGGGTTTTCTGTGTATAAGATCATATTATCTACAAATAGAGATACTTTGACTTCTTCCCTACCTATTTGGATGCTCTTTATTTCTTTTTCTAGTCTAACTGCTCTGGCTAGGACCTCCAGCACAATGTTGAATAATAGTGGTGATAAAAGGCATCCTTGTCTGGTTCCTGTTCTCAAGGGGAATGCTTTCAATCTCTCTCCATTTAGGATGATGTTGGCTATTGGCTTTGTATAAATGCCCTTAATTATGTTGAGGAATTTGCCTTCTCTTCCTATTTTGCTGAGAGTTTTTATCGTGAATGGGTGTGGGACTTTGTCAAATGCCTTTTCTGCATCAATTGATAAGATTATGTGGTTCTTGTCTTTTATTAATGTGATGGATTACATCGATTGTTTTTCTAATGTTGAACCATCCCTGCATACCTGGTATAAATCCCACTTGATCATGGTGAATTATTTTTTTGATATGTTAGTGAATTCTGTTGGATAGAATTTTGTTGAGGATTTTTGCATCTATGTTCATGAGGGATATTGGTCTGTAATTTTCTTTTTTTGTGGTGTATTTACCTGGTTTTGGTATCAGGGTTATGCTGGCTTCATAGAATGAGTTTGGGAGTATTCCATCCTTTTCTATTCAGCTTTGCATTAGAATCGTGCTTTTGTTTGGAGGTTATATGTAAACCCCATTGCCCCTGTGTAGTATGATTAAGAATGTTGCTGACGTAACTTGTATGAACTCCCTACCTGTAAATCCCTTTAAAAGTAACCTGCCTGCCTGCCCTTGGTGAGCAGTCTAGGCAGCAGTAAGCACGGACTGACTCCATATCCTTGTACAATGAAATAAAGGTGTCTTTTTGTTCTCCCACCTTGGTTTCTCGTTTATTGGCCAATCAAGTCATGCCGAGTAAAAACCTGGGGTTTCCACTGGGTAACATTTCTGGCTAGCCAGCCAGGAGCCATCTGCTTGGTTCCTGGTGTGGCTTGGAAAACAGAACAGCCCAGATGTCTGGCGCCACCAGTAGATTTTCTCCTAGAGACCTTGGAGCAGCTCTGAAAGCTGATCCCCTACTCCCTCCTCACCCCCATGCCCCCCGCCCAAGACCCAAATGATGACTTTGTGAGAGACATGAAATGCACCCGGGTTGTTTGATAAGTGCATAGGTAAGACCTTAGAGGAGTCCCAAGAAGCAAGAGAAATTGACTATTGAGGGTATTAGGAATCTGAGGTTATGTGGTAAGTGATAGGGTAATTCCTAGGTACCGCATTAGAAGTGTCCCAAGAACCATGAGCAATTGACTGCTGAGGGCATAACAGGCTCAGATACCTGTTAAACTGGGGCACTGGGTTAGGTTGTGTGAGTGTTTAAGTGTGTGTATCTACAGAATGGAGAAAGTTCAAGGGATCCCAAAATGTAGCCCACTAAGATGCATCCTTAAGAACTGGTAACAGAGACTCAGAAAGACATGACTCTGGCAGCATGCTTGTCTGATTCATTTTTGCTTTTTTGAATATATGCCAAATAAAACCGTTCTTTTTTGCTTTACTAAACTTTATGGTGTTTTTACCCTACAAGAGTTAGTTGTTGCAAGGATTCTAAAACTATGAATCCAGTCGACGTCAAGGAGACCTGGACTGCAGAGCAGAAGCCCGCATAAAGAGAGGTCCTATCTTTTGGACTCAAGCATTTGCCCTCCACCTCCCTTTGACACCCACAGGGTGAGTGCTCTCAGAAAAAGAGCCTTTGCTTATTCTTTTTCTTATGTTTTGTTCAGCATATTTGTTTGAAAAACTGATTGTTTGATTAAGGAGAATCTTTCTTAGATTTTTGCTTGATTGTTTGTTTTGAGAGTGATATCTAGTAACCCTTGGGGAACCACATTTTAGGTCCAGATTTGGGAGTTTGAAACATTAATAAAGTAATTCTATTTTCAAAGAGTACTGAGCCACTATAAGCCGCAAAAATCTGGGCACAGGTTAACCAGTAAAAGCCATTAGGGTGGTCGCTGGTGCTCATCATGAGCATTAAAGACTCCCATAACAAGAAAGGTGGTCGTGAGACAGGCTAGGCTACTAGGCTGCCTGCCACCCATAAGATAACACTTGCACAACAAAGGTACACATTGGTCTAAGTGAAACACTGTCCAAACGCTGTGGCGTTCCTCGTTAGGCTTCTTTTTGTGGCTCAGAGAAAACTTGGAAAATAGTGCTGTGTTTTGCCAAGTTCTTAGCGAGAAATGGTCATACCTGTTTTATGATATAGATTCTCAATAAAGAATTACAATGTTAAAATTAAAATCATTGGTAGATACTTTACTTTCCAATTGGAGGAACTGGTATATTTAAGGTCTGAAATAAGAGACTAGGTCTCTAGCCATGAGAAAGACTTAAGTTCAAAAAGAAGGAAACCAAAAGCTTAAATCTTCAAGCTTAGTATCTTTGATAACTGACACTGGATTCTCTCCCCTGCTACCAGGACACTGGTTTGACTACTTGGGAAAATGACTACTTTGGGAGAATGAGCTTCCATTTGTGTTGGCTCTTCCTCTTTGGGGAACTTTGCTTGATGCTCAGGTTTTGTCAAGAGGTCTAATATTCCTCTATCTGAGGCTCTGGTAAGTTAGTAAGTTTTATCTAGAACCTGTTTTTTCTGTTGCATTGAGTCAGTCTTACCAAAAATTGCAATATACATATCCTTGTTTTGGGTGGTATTGTTTGGTGAGTTTATGTGGTCTTTCTGTCTCCTTTTGTTCTGAGAGCTTGCTTTTGGTCTACAGCGTTGTGTCTAAGTTTCTGTCTTGTATCAGGTTAGAGGCTATGGCTGAGAATTGCTGTTTTTTCTGTAAGGCTGTCTTAGAACAGTTCTTTCCTCATCCAAGAAAAACTGTGTCTTGTGTCTGTCTTATGATTTAGATTCTATATTGAAAAACTTTATGTTTAAGTCAATCATAAAAACTGATTTAGGAAATAATATTAGAATCATTTATACCCTCTCCTTGAGCATAGAGAATGTGAACCAGCTGGAGCTGGGCTCACAAGGACTCATAAGGATACATCACCTGGGCCCTGAGGTATAAAGACAATAGCTAAGATAATCTTGGAAAATATCTTTTAGGGTAACTTTCACATAAAGCCAATCAAACAGAACACAAAAAGACTTTCTACTATTATCTTTTTCTATTAGCATTTAGCGAATAGAAATTTGTTGGACAAATGGAGACCCTCCTGATAGTCATTACTAAAGCCTGTACCAATGATTGTTAAGAAAAATGATTCAAAATGTAGGATCACAGTTTCTAGCCAATCTGTAAAGGCTAAGTTTTCAATGGTTTTGCCCATTTGTAATGTTAACATGTACTGATGATTCTGAAATGTTCTTTGGACTCGGGCAGACATGGGTGCGGCAGCAAGCTTGTCCGTTTTCCCACTTTTATCTGTTCTGTGATATTTCCTTGGACTTGGAGAGACATGGCTCTGGCAGCATGGTTGTCCGTTTCCCACTTTTGCCTTTTTGAATATACGCCGAATAAAACTTTCTTTTCGCTTTCTAAACTTTGTGATGTTTTTCCCTGCAACCAAGCAAAACCTTCTAAGTAACTTAAGAGAGACATTATATGAAATGTGTTTTATTTAAAGAACAAGGATCATTTTGCCTTAAAGTAAAACTAACAGTGCCAGAGTATGGAAAAAAAAAATGCTAAAGTTCTTTGGTATTTACTAGGTAGATAAGAGGTTATAATAAAGAGAGAGCAAAACTGTCTTCCAAGAGAATAATAAAAGGAAAAGAAATTAGTTATCTTTTGCCTTTCAAAATGCCTAAATCAATCTAAACATATGTAAATGAATTGGAATGACCCTGCACCCAGCCCCAGTCTCACTAGCCAAGAAATAATGGATTTATTTACAAAATTGCTGAAGAGCTTTGGTATTTACTGGGTAGATAGCCTTTCAAAATGCCTGGATCAATTTAAACATATGTAAATGAATCAGGATGGCCTAATCTTGTCTTCTACCAAGAGTCAAAAAAATAGAGAGGGTGGGACAACATCAGGGTTCCCCAGCCACCAGTCTCCAAGGACGTGCAGAAATCCCAATGAGACAGACCTGAAATGTCCTGGAAAACTGTTTCCAACCCTAGCCAGACACTTAAGGTTATAATCATATCAATGAATTGGTCAGCTGAGCAGAGACTTTGTGATTTCTAAAGTCAGTTGATAAAATGATAAAATCTTTAAGGGCTAAAATTAAATTGGGAAAATATGAGGAACAGTAAAAGGTGAATGAAAACTTAGAAATGTTTAAACAGACTTTCTTTCAACAACAGTTTTATGTTTTATGGTATACAGGCTTATAATAATTCCTTTAATTTTATTTTATTGTACTTTAAGTGAAAGTTTACAACTCAAGTTAGTCTCTCATACAAAGATTTATACATACACTGTTATGTGACCCTGATTGTTCTCCCTATACTGTGACACCACATCCTTTCCACCCCTGATACCCCATGTCCATTCAAACGGCTCCTGGCCTTCTCTGCCTTCTCATCTCGCCTCTGGACAGGAGCTGCCCATTTACTCTGATGTAGCTACTTGAGATAAGAAGCACACTCTTCACAACTAATCTTTGACTGAAGTCCAGTCTAATCTTTGACTGAAGAGTTGGCCTCCGGAATGGTTTTAGTGCTGGGCTGACAGACAGTCTGGGGGCCATGCATTCAGGGGTCCCTCCAGTCTCAGTCAGACCATTAAGTCTAGTGTTTTCACTAGAATTTGAGTTCTGCACCCCACTTTTCTCCTGCTCCAATAGGGACCCTCTGTTGTGTTCCCCGTCAGGGTGGTCATTGGTGGTAGCCGGGCACCACCTAGTTCTTCTGGTCTCAGGCTTTTGCAGTCTCCAGTTTATGTGGTCCTTTCTGTCTCTTGGACTAAAGCTTTCCTAGTGACTTCGTTTTTCTCAATTCTCCTTTACTACAGGTGGGTTGGGACCAATTGATGCATCTTAGATGGCCACTCGCTAGCTTTTAAGACCCCAGACACCACTCACCAAAGTAGGATACAGAACGTTTTTCTTAACAAACTTTCTTATGTCAATTGACCTAGATGTCCCCTGAAAGCATGGTCTCCAGACCTCTGCCCCTGCTACTCTGTCACTCGAAGTGTTTGGTTGTATTCAGGATACTTCTTAGCTTTGGTTTAGTCCAATTGTGCTGACTTCCCCTGTAGTGTGTGCTGTCCTTCCCTTCACCTAAGATAATTCCCATTACCCTTAAGAGAAACTCAGTGTTCTCTAAGCAATTAGTCCCCCTTTTGCCCTCCCTTCTGCCAGCCCCTAGTAGCCACTAATAAAGTTTGGGCAGTAAACTTCTTTTAATGTAGCCTAAGTTTAAATTGAAGGAGCTGTGTTAGCAATGGTTAAGTGCTTGGCTGCTAACCAAAAGGTTGGTGGTTCAAGCCCAACCAACAACTTCTTGAGAGAAAGACCTGGTTATTTGCTATCATAAAGATTATAGCCTAGGAAGTCCATTGCGCTTTCTCTATTACACTGGGTCACTATGAGTCGAAAATTGATTCCACAACAGCAACAAACTTAAATTATTATTGTTGTTGTTATTGTTATTATTTTGGCAGCTGGGCTACTTAAGTTTGTAGTCAACTAAAACCTACAAGTCTTTTTACACTTAAAATACTATTAAGCCAGGTCTTTCTTTCTTTCTTTTTTGATCATTTTGTTACGGTTTAGGTGAAAGTTTACAGAGCAAATTAGTTTTCCAATCAACAATTTATACACAGCTTGTTTTGTGACATTGGTTGCAAACCCCTGAATGTGTCAACACTCTCTCTCCTCCCTCCCTGGGTTGCCCATGTCCATTCACCTGGCTTTCTTGGCCCTATGTTCCTTCTGAACTTTGTTTTTGGGCAAATGCTGCCCTTTGGGTCTGGTATAGTTGATTGTTCTGAGGTGTATGTTCCTCAGTGGTGTTACTGTTCATTTTATAGGCTTGTATACTGTATGGCTATAATGTGATCTCAAAGTTTGAAGAGTATCTAAGAGCCATAGTCTCGGGGGTGCCAGTAGTCTCTATCAGACCAGTAAGTCTGGTCTTACTTATGAGTTTGAATTTTGTTCTACATTTCTCTCCCACTCTGTCCATGACCTACTATTGTAGTCCGGGTCAGAGAGATCAGTAGTGCCAGCTGGGAACCATCTAGTTCTTCTGGTCTCAGGCTAGTGGAGGCCGTAGTTCATGTGGTCCATTAGTCCTTTGGACTAATTGTTTCCTTAAGTCTTTGGTTTTCTTCACTCATCTTTGCTCCGGACAGGAAGAAACCAACTGCTGTATCTTAGATGGCCCCTCATTAGCTTTTAAGACCCCAGTCACTACTCACCAGGGTAGGATGTAGAATATTGTCTGTATAAATTATGATATGCCAATTGACCTAGATATCCCCTGAGACTATGGTCCCTAGCCCTCAAGCCCAGTATCTCAGCCCTAGGAGGTATATGGTTATGGCTAAGAAGTTTTCATAACTGTGTCCACCGTGTGTATTGTTGTGTACATGGGTATATTTGCAGCATGTACATATATGTGTGTACATGAGTGTACTTCCATACACCCTTCCACCCCTGTTCAGCTTACATATTTACCTATGAATCCACTCGTACATTATTGTTTGTTATTACTGTTGTTGTATGTGTATTAGTATTTACCATTGTTGCCTTTTACTCTTGCATACCTTTCATTGTCTTCCTTTACCTTGATTATGTTGTGCTGACTTCTCCCATATTGTGTATTGCCTTTCCCTTCACCAGAATTAACACATGTCTTCTAACTAGCAATTTTCCTTCCCTCCCACTCCCATCCTGGTAACCATCAAATTTTTTTTTTTCTGTGTGTAAACCTTTTCTTGTTTTTTAAAATAATATTGCTATCATCTAATATTTGTCCTTTTGTGATTGACTTATTTCACTTGCATGTTTTCCCCCAAATTCATCCATGTTGTGAGATGTTTCACAGATTCATCATTATTCTTTATCATTGTGTGGTGTACCACAGTCATTTATCCATTCATCCATTGATGGACACTTAAGTTGTTTCCATCTTTTTGCTATTGAATAACACTGCAGTGAACATGGGTGTGCATATGTCTATTTGTGTCACGGCCCTTATTTCTCTAGGATACATACTTAGGAGTGGAATTGATGGATCACATGGTATTTTATTTCTAGGTCTTTGAGGAAGTGGCATATCGTTTTCCACAGTGGTTGTACCATTTTGCATTCCCACCAACAGTGTATGAGAGTTCCAATCTCCTTACAGCTTCTTCAGTATTTATTATTTTCTGTCTTTTTGATCAGTGCCATTATTACCAGTGTGAGATGGTATCTCATTGCAGTTTTGATTTGCATCTTTCTAATGGCTATTGGGTTGCTATGAGTCAGAATCAACTGTTCAGCAATGGGTTTTTTTGTTGTTTTAATGGATAATGATTGCGACCATCTCTTCATGTACTTGTTGGCTGCCTGGATGTCTTCTTTGGTGAAGTGTCTGTTCATGTCCTTTGCCGATTTTTCAATTGGGCAGTTTGTCTTTTTGTTGTTGAGAGTTTTCTATAAATTTTAGAGATTAGACCCTTGTCAGATATGTCATAGCCAAAAAATTTTTCCCAGTCTGTAGGTTCTCTTTTGGAAAAGTCTTTTTTTTTTTTTAATTTTTTTTATTGTGGTTTGAGTGAAAGTTAACAGAACAAATTAGTTTTCCATTCAACAATTTATGCATGTTTTATTTTATGACATTAGCTGCAATCACCTCAATGTGACTGCTCTCTACCCTTGGAAAAGTCTTTTGATGAGCATAAGTATTTTATTTTCAGGAGGTCCCAATCATCTACTTTATCTTCTGCTATTTGTGCTTTTGCAGTGGTGTTTGATAGTCTGTTTATGCCATAAATTATGGCCTCTAGGTTTGCCCTTATTTTTTCTTCTATGATCCTCCATTTTCTTAATCATCTCAACTCTCTTGCTAAAAGAGCTGCTCATTCCCATGACTGGCTGTTTTAGGAGCTTTTCCTTCCCCAGAACTTGGTAATAGCCCAATTGCACCAAATCAGTTATAGAGACAATTCTTATCTTGTTTTTGGCAGCATTTTACCTTTGTCTGCTCAGTGATAAAGTTTCACAGCTTATTGAGGTTGACAGTTGGGCACAAGGTTGATGATGCTTCATACCAGTCTTCCCAAAGTAACCCGGTGATGTTTGTCACAGTTGACTGTGGAAGAACAAAATTCTTACTTAGTTAGGAGTAGAAAAGAAATGAGTTTCATTGAGGAATAGAGCAACTGCAGTTGGGGAGCATGAAGCAAAAATGCTAAATGCTTCGAAGTACAGGAGCTGAGGAAAACTATTTATACATGAAAATTTAAGGAAACAGTCAACACAAGTCACATAATAATTAATCTACAGACACTCTGGAGTCATTCTGCAGAAGTATTTTGTAAAAATGGTCCTGCCTGTCTTTCACGGAAAAGGGGTAGTCTGCACGAAAGCATTCTCTCTGAAAATAGCCACAGTTTTGCCCCCTTTTCCCACACTCCCTCAGAGACAAAGCAGATTAACCCATTACAGCAAGCTCAGCCTGAATGCCTCTCATTTTAGGGGTCTGCTAACATGATTCTGTGGTGAGGCATGACACCAGCATTACCATTACCTGGTGCGTCCAGTTGTCTAATGCTTACCAGTATGGCTCAAGCTGTGACTTAGGTTGCCCCAAAGTGTCCAGTTCTTCCTCAGTGTAGATGACATATCTTGAGTTAGGTCAAAGGTGGATCAGTGTGGTTTCAACTTGCATTTCCTAGGGAGATTGAGCATTTTTTTTCATATTTTATTTGACATTTGAGTTTCCTCTGTGAAATTGCTATTTATGTCCTTTTCCCATTTATATAATCTGGATATTAGCATTTTGTCTGTCATAGGTGTTGTAAATATCTTCTCCCAGATTGTGGCTTATCTTTTCACTCTATTGTTAAATTAAATGAACTTCTTAATTTTAATGAATTCACATTTATTAATATTTTCCTTCATGTGCTATTTGAGAAATCCTTTTCTAGTCTGATGTGATGAAGATATTATACTGTCTTCTGAAGGTTGCAAAACTTTGTCTTTTACGTTTAATTCCTTAATCCATCTGAACTTGATTTTATACATGGTATAAGATAGAAATCCATTTTTTTCTATATAAATAACTAATTGTAACAGTGCTATTTATTGAGGAGTCCATACTTTTCCCACTGATGTGTATTTCCAACTCTTTCATATATCAAGTTTTTATATAAACGTGTAATTTGGGCAGGTGGGTTGCTATTCTGTTATACTGATCTTTGTTTATATCTTCTCAGTTTCGCTCTATCTTAATTAACCAGTAACCAGTTGTCTTCTAGTCAGTTTCAACTCATGGTGAACCCATGTGTGTCAGGGTAGAACTGAATTTTTCAGAAGTAAATCTCCAGGACTTTCTTCCAAGTCATCTCTGGGTGCTCTCGAATTGCCAGCCTTTTGGTTAGCAGCCAAGCACATTAACAATTTCCACCACACAGGGACTCCATCTTAATTACTATAGCCTAATAATAACTTTTGATATCTGGTAGGACAGGTGTTACCAGTTTGTTCTTTGTGGGGTACAAATTTGCTTTTCATACTTTAGAAAAATTTTGACAAAATTGCGCCAAAAAAAAGTCCTGTTGGAATTTTAATTGAAATTGATTTGAATCAATTTGATCAATTTAGGGAGAACTAAATCTTTAAAATATTGAATTCCTCTCCATTTATTTAGATCTTCTTTAATATCTTCTAATAAAGTCTTACATTTTACTATAAAAGAGTCTTGCACATCTATGGATAAAATCATTCCTAGATGTGTTGTATTTTTTGTTGCAGTTTCCAAGTGTTGCTGCTATATCAAAATGTAAGAAAGGTTTATACTTTGAACTGAAATCTAGAGACTCTGTTAAATTTTATTTTTATTCCAAATAATAAATCAATATATACATTTGTGTATTTTTTGTAGGCTGTAATTTCCTTTGTAAATGCTTACAGTTTATTTCCCGTTCTTATTTACTTATTTTTCCTTTTGGATGGCTTTGGATAAGACCTCCATTACAATGTTATGTAGAATCAGTGATAACAAGCATTCTGATTTTGTTCCTGGTTTTCAAAGTAGACCTTTAACATTTCATCATTAAAATATACTGTTTGCTCTAGGCTTTTTAAAGGTAATTTTTGTTAGGTCAAAGATGTTTTTTAAACCCTAAATTGCTGCTGAACTTTATTGAATGTTTTTTCTGTGTCCAATGAAACAATCACATTGCCTTTAATCTGTTAATGCAGTGAATCACAGGAATTGATTTTCTAATGTCGAATCAATCCTGCAACCCCACAATAAACGAAAGTTGGCAGTGTGGTATGGTCTTTCTATGTTGTTATATTCAATCTGCCAATGTTTTGTTTTGGATTTTGGTGTCTATATTCATGAGAGGGTATATAAATTTCATTTCTGACATTACCCTTGTCTGGTTTTGGTATCAAGGAATACCAACTTCAAAAAATGAGTTGGGAAGTGTTTCTCTTCCTCTATCCCCATTTTCTGTTCATTGAAAGTGTGGTAAAACTCACCTATAAAGTTGTTTAGGCCTGGTGGGTTTTTGTGTATGTGGAAAGACTTTGAAACACCAACTGAATTTTTTGATTTTTCCTAAATTCGTTGCTATGTACTTTCTCTCCTTTGATTTTATGTTTATAATTATTATTTCCTTTTTTCCACTATCTTTGGTCTTATTGTTTTGTTCCTTTTTCTAATCTCTTAGATTTAAAGCTTAGCTTATTAACATTTAGTTACCTTTTTCTTTCTAATATAAACATTGAAAACTACACAATTCCCTCTAAGAATCCGTTTTCAGAATTTTTGGTATATGTTTTCATCACCATCTTAGTTTCAATATTTCCTAGTTTTACCTATAATTTTTTCTTTGAGATATTAGGTTTTTTTTTTTTAAATAATTTATGTTTTAACATTTCCAAACATATACCATTTAAAAAAAAAAAAAACCCTTTAAAGCACATTTCTAATTCAATTGCATTGTGTTTAGAGACTATGGCCTGTATATACTAGTTCTTTAAAAGTTAAAAGTTGGCCATATACCTGGACAACTTTCACATAAATGTTTGATGGGTACCTGACAGGAATGTGAGTAAATCCATTTGTCAGAAGCAGGGGTCAGTATGTGTCCCTTAGATCAGGCTTGTTAACTGTATTACTCAAATCTTCTATATCTTTACTGATAACTTTTAGGATTGATCTATTAATTATTGATATGGAGATAGTAAAATCTTATCTTCCACGATGGTGATGGATTTCTTGATTCTTTTTAAAGTTCTGGTAATTTTTGCTTTATATATTTAAAGCTGTGTTATGAGGCCTATACACATTTAGAATTATTAAAACTTGAAAAATTGTATCTTCTATCATGTTTACCCTTATCACAGTAATGTTTTCTCATTTTGTTGTGTTTTAAAGTCTGTCTTGTCCCTGATGTCATTATAGTCATACGGCTTTCTTTTTGTTATTACTTGCTGAGTATATCTTTTCATATTCTTTGACTTTTAGTCTTTCTCTTTTTTATGGTTTAGGCAGGGGTGTGCTGGTGAATGCTTAAAAACCAGTTTTCTGGGAATGGGTAGGGGAGGGGGGTTGATTTGTAATATTTACTGATTTCTGTGGTGTCTCTACTCCCATCTAGGATTGTTAGATAAAATAGAGGAGGCCCAGTAAATTTGAGTTACAGATAAGCAATGAATAATTTTTGGTATAAATACATCCTAAATATTATATGGAACATTCTTAAACCAAGAAAGTATTCATTGTTTATCTGAAATTCAAATCAAACCGAGTGTCTTGTATTTTTATTTGCTAAACCCTACTCCCACCAATGTGGCCTCACTGAATTCAAAGCTGGGAAGAGATACTCAAAATCAACTCTTTTTTTTTTTTTTTTTTTTTTTTATATATATATTTTATTGTACTTCAGGTGAAAGCTTACAGAGCAAATAGTTTCTCATGAAATAGTAGTACACATGTTGTTTTTTTTGACATTGGTTAACAACCCCACAACGTATTAAGCCTCTAAATTCTCAACCTTTTTTTTTGATGAAAATTACAGATGGCCAAAGATACACCGTTTCAAAATTTTCTACTTTCACAGTTCAGTGACATTGACTACGCTCTTCCAACTGTGCTGTTATTCTCACTTAAGATGAAGGCTTACAGAACAAAATAGTTTTTCATTTAACAGTTACTACACATGTTGCCCTATGACAATGGTTAACAATCTCACAGCACATCAAGAATATCCTTACTCCACCTTGTGTTCCCTATCACCAGGGGGCTTCCTTGTCCCCTTCTGTCTTCTGGACCTTGTCAGTGGACTATTGTACCTCTTTAGTCTCCTTTGTTTGTTTATTTATTTATTTATTTTTATTTTATTTAAACACCATTTCAAAACTTTTTACTTACACATTTAAGTGATATTGACTATGCTCTTCCAATTGTGCTGCCATTCTCGCCCAAGATGAAGGCTTACAGGACAAAACAGCCTCCCATTTAATAGTTACTACAAATGTTGCCCTATAGCAGTGGTCAACAATCTCACAATACATCGACCGTGTCCTTATTCAATTTGTGTTCCTTATCATCAGTTTCCTACTCTCCCTCTGCCTTCTGGCCCTTGTCACCGGACTCCTGTACATCGTTAGTCCCATTTAGTTTTACTGGGGTGTCCATTCCCAGGCTTAACATCGAACCTTGAAGGTAACTTCCCCTCTGAGCTGAAAGGGTGTCTGGGGGCCACACTCTCGAGGTTTCTCTAGTATTCTTTAGGCCAGTATATCTGGTCTTCTTTTTTTTTTTTTTTTTTTTGGGAGTTAAAATTATGCTCTACATCCTACTCCAGCTCTGCCCAGAACCCTCTGTTGTGATCCTGGTCAAAGGAGTCATTGGTGGTAGCCGGGCACCATCCAGCTGTACTGGGCTCAGTCCCGTGGAGGCCTTGGTAGCTGTGGACCATTAGTCTTTCGGACTAATCTTTTCCTTGTATCCTGTTCTCTTCATTCTCCCTTGTTCCCGAAGGGATGAGATCAGTGGAGTATCTTAGATGGCCGCTCATAGGCTTTTAAGACCCCAGACACTACTCACCAAGGTAGAATGTAGAGCATTATCTTTATAAGTAGTGTCATGCCAATTGAGCTAGATGTTCCCCGAGATCATGGTCCCCAGAGCCCTCCGTCCAACAACTCAGTCCCTCGGGGGGTTTGGATGTGTCTATAGGGCCTTCATGACCTTTCCTTGTGCAGGTTGTGTTAGTTTCCGCTGTACTATGTACTATCTCATCTCTCACCCAAGTTACCACTTACCTATTACCTATTGAGTATCCCCCCCCCCCCATCCCTGGTAACCAACAAGGATTGTTACATTTTGCATGTGAATTTTTTCATGGGTTTTTACAACAGAGGTCTCATACAATATTTGTCCTTTTGTGATTGACTTATTTCACTCAGCATGATGTCCTCCAGTTTCATCCATGTTATGAGATGGTTCACCGATTCATTGTTCTTTCTCATTGCATAGTACTCCATTGTGTGTATGTACCATAGTTTGTGTATCCATTCGTCTGTTGATGGGCATCGAGGTTGTTTCCATCGTTTTGCTATTGTGAATAATGCTGCCATGAACATAGGTGTGCATATGTCTATTCGAGTGATGACTCTTATTTCTCTAGGATATATTCCTAGGAGTGGGATTGCTGGATCGAATGGTACGTCTATTTCTAGCTTTCTGAGGAAACGCCATATCATTTTCCAAAATGGCTGTATCATTTTGCATTCCCACCAGCAGTGTATAAGAGTTCCCGTCTCCCCGCAGCCCCTCCAACATTTGTTATTTCCAGTGTTTTTGATTCGTGCCAGTAATGCCGGGGTGAGATGGTATCTCATTGTGGTTTTAATTTGCATTTCTCTAATGGCTAGTGATCGCGAGCATTTCCTCATGTGTCTGTTGGCCATTTGAATGTCTTCTTCGGTGAAGTGTCTGTTCATTTCCTTTGCCCATTTTTTGATAGGATTGGTTGTCTTTTTGTTGTAGAGGTGTTGGATTTTCTTGTAGATTATGGAGATTAGACCTTTGTCTGACTTGTACTGTCCAAAAATTTTTTCCCAGTCTGTAGGTTCTCTTTTAACTCTTTTGGTGAAATCTTTTGAAGAGCATAGATGTTTGATTTTTAGAAGATCCCAATTATCTAGTTTATCTGTTGGGTTTTTTGTGTTGATGTTTATGGTTTGTATCCTGTTAATGCCATGTATTAAGGCCTGAAGTGTTGGTCCTATTTTTTCTTCTATGAATTTTATAGTTTGAGGCTTTATATTCAGGTCTTTGATCCATTTTGAAGTAGTTTTTGTATATGGTGTGAGGTATGGGTCCTGTTTCATTTTTCTACAAATGGATATCCAGTTTTGCCAGCACCATTTGTTAAAAAGACTGTCTTTTCCCCATTTGATGTATTTTGGGCCCTTGTCAAAAATCAGGTGACCGTAGGTGGATGGATTTACATCTGAGTTCTCAATTCTGTTCCATTGGTCAATGTCTCTGTTGTTGTACCAGTACCAGGCTGTTTTGAGTACTGTAGCTGTATAGTAGGTTCTCAAGTCAGGTAGTGTGAGTCCTCCAACTTTATTCTTCTTCTTCAGTAGTGCTTTACTTATTCGAGGTTTCTTCCCTTTCCATATAAAGTTAATAATTAGTTTTTCCATCTCTTTGAAGAATGTTGTTGGTATTTGTATCGGAATTGCATTGTATTTGTAGATTGCTTTAGGTAGAATTGCCATTTTCACAATGTTGAGTCTGCCTATCCATGAGCATGGTATGTTTTTCCATTTATGTAGATCCCTTTGGGTTTCATGCAGCAGTGTTTTGTAGTTTTCTTTGTATAGGTCTTTTATATTCCTGGTCAGATTTATTCCTAAGTATTTTATCGTTTTAGGGGCTATTGAAAATGGTATTGATTTCCTGATCTCCTTTTCATCGTTCTCTTTACCGGTGTATAGGAATCCAACTGATTTTTGAATGTTTATCTTGTATCCTGCTACTCTGCTGAATCTTTCTATTACTTCCAGTAAATTTCTCGTGGAGTCTTTAGGGTTTTCTATGTATAGTATCATATCATCTGCAAACAGGGAGAGTTTAACTTCTTCATTACCAATTTGGATGCCCTTTATTTCTTTCTCTTGCCTTACTGCTCTAGCTAGAACTTCCAGCACAATGTTAAATAGGAGTGGTGATAAAGGGCATCCTTGTCTTGTTCCTGTTTTCAGGGGGAATGTTTTCAGCCTTTCTCCATTAAGAATGATGTTGGCTGTTGGTTTTGCATAGATGCCCTTTATTATGTTGAGAAATTTCCCTTCTATACCTATTTTATTGAGAGCTTTTATCAGGAATGGGTGTTGGACTTTGTCAAATGCCTTTTCTGCATCAATTGAGATAATCATGTGATTTTTTTCTTTCCTTTTATTTATGTGGTGGATTACGTTGATGGATTTTCTAATGTTAAACCATCCTTGCATACCTGGTATGAATCCTACTTGGTCGTGGTGTATTATTTTTTTGATATGATACTGAATTCTATTGGCTAGAATTTTGTTCAGAATTTTTGCATCTATATTCATGAGAGATATTGGTCTGTAATTTTCTTTTTTTGTGATGTCTTTGCCTGGTTTTGGTATCAGCGTTATGCTGGCTTCATAGAATGAATTTGGAAGTGTTGCTTCCTCTTCTATGCTCTGAAATAACTTGAGTAGAACTGGTACGAGCTCTTCTGTAAATGTTTTGTAGAATTCTCCAGTGAAGCCATCTGGGCCAGGGCTTTTTTTGGTTGGGAGTTTTTTGATTACCTTTTCAATCTCTTCTCTTGTTATGGGTCTGTTCAGATTTTCAATATCACTTTGTTGTAGTTTGGGTAGGCCGTATGTTTCTAGAAATTTATCCATTTCCTCTAGGTTTTCAAATTTGTTGGAATATAGTTTTTCATAATATTCTGTTATAATCCTTTTTATTTCAGTTGGGTCTGTTGTAATGTCCCCCATTTCATTTCTTATTTGGGTTATTTGTGCCCTCTGCTGTTTTTCTTTTGTCAGTCTGGCCAGTGGTTTGTCGATTTTGTTGATTCTTTCAAAGAACCAACTTTTGGTTTTGTTGATTCTTTCTATTGTTTTTCTGTTCTCTATTTCATTGATTTCTGCTCTGATCTTTACTATTTCCTTTCTTCCGGTGGTTGTAGGCTTTTTTTGTTGTTCTCTTTCTATTTGTTTGAGTTCTGTAGTTAATGTTTTGATTTTGTCCCTTTCTTCTTTTTTGATATGTGCATCTATTGCTATAAATTGTCCTCTGAGGACTGCCTTTGCTGTGTCCCAAAGGTTTTGGTATGATGTGTTTTCATTTTCATTTGATTCTAGGAATTTTTTAATTCCATCTCTGATTTCTTCTATTACCCATTGATGTGTAAGCAGATTATTATTCAGTTTCCATGTGTTTGATTTTTTTTCCTTGCTCTTTCTAGTGTTAATTTCTACCTTGATGGCATTGTGGTCAGAGAAGATACTGTGAATTATCTCAGCATTTTGGATCTTGTTGAGGATTGCTCTGTGGCCTAAGATGTGGTCTATTCTGGAGAACGTTCCATGTGCATTGGAAAAGAATGTGTACTTTGCAGCGGTTGGATGGATTTTTCTATATATGTCTATAAGGTCCAGTTGGCTGATTGTGTCCTTTAGGTCTTCTGTATCTTTGCTGAGTTTCTTTTTAGTTGTTCTGTCCTTTACTGAGAGTGGTGTGTTGAAGTCTCCTACTATTATTGTGGAACTGTCAATTTCTCTTTTCAGTGCTGTTAGAGTTTTTTTTATGTATTTTGGAGCCCTGTCATTGGGTGCATAGATATTTATTATGGTTATGTCTTCATGATGGATCATCCCCTTAATCATTATATAGTGTCCTTCTTTGTCTTTTATGGTAGATTTTGTTTTAAAGTCTATTTTATCTGAGATTAGAATTGCCACTCCTGCTCTTTTTTGGTAGTTGTTAGCTTGATATATTTTTTTCCAACCTTTGATTTTTAATAAATTCACATCTTTGTTTCTAAGATGTGTCTCTTGTAGACAGCAAATAGATGGATCCTGTTTTCTTATCCATTCTGCCACTCTCCGTCGCTTTATGGGTGCATTGAGTCCATTTACGTTCAGTGTAATTATTGATAGATGTGAGTTTGTTGCTGTCATTTTGTAGTGCTTTTTTTTGTGATGCTGAAGTTTTCTTTGTTCTTCTTACTCTCTTGTGTTGAGTTCCTTTTGTTTGTGGATTTTGTGTTCATTTCTTTTGTTTTTGTAGGTTTTGTTTTTGTTGAGACTTTATGTTTTTCGTCTTTATTTTTATGAGTTGGTTTGTTAACTTTTTTTGTGGTTACCATGAATTTTACCCTTAGCTTTATAATTTTGAAGCAGTCTACCGTTACTTGGTATCGCCTTGCCTTCTTCTCCTTTAGAAGGTTCTATACCTATGCCGTTTGTTCCCTCTTTCATTGTTTTGATGTTGTTGTCATCCTTTGATTGATTTCTCTGATTCCCTGTTGTATATCTTTTGTTTTTGGAAAGTCGTCTGTAGTTCAGTTCCTAGAATGGTATCTGGTTCATGTTAACCTGCGTCCTAGGTCCTAGGTCCTGCCTGAGGGCTTAAGCTGTTTGTCCTCAGATCGAAGAACTCCCTTTAATAATTCTTGTAAGTTTGGTTTGACTTTTGCATATTCCTTTAGTTTCTGTTTATCTGGAAATGACCTAATTTCACCATCAAATCTGAATGAGAGTTTTGCAGGATATATTATTCTTGGCTGACAATTTTTTTCTTTCAAGATTTTATATATGTCATCCCATTGCCTTCTTGCCTGCATGGTTTCTGCTGAATAATCTGAGCTTAGTCTTATTGTTTCTCCTCTGTATGTGACTTCTTGTTTTTCACGAGCTGCTCTCAGGATTCTTTGTTTGTCTTTAGTTTTAGCGAGTGTGAATATGATATGTCTTGGTGATTTTCTTTTGGGGTCTCTTCTATATGGGGTTCGTTGAGCTTCTTGGATGACCAGCTTTTCATCTTTCATGATATTGGGAAAGTTTTCTGTCAGCAGTTCCTCAATGATCCTCTCTGTGTTTTCTGTTTTCTCCCCCTGTTCTGGTATGCCAATCACTCGTAAGTTTTTGCTTTTAATTGTGTCCCACATAACTCTCAGGGTCTCTTCATTTTTCTTTGTTCTTTTTTCTGAGTTTTCCTGAAACAGAGTTGTATCCAAGTGTTTGTCTTCAGTTCCACTGATCCTGTCTTCCATGGTTTCAAATCTACTTCTCAGCCCTTCTATGACACCGTCCATTTCTGAAATCTTGTTGTTTATCTTTTGGATTTCTAATTGTTGTTTTTGTATAATTTCGAGTTGTGAATTTATTTTGGCATTTTGTTCTTGCATCATCTTCGTGAATTCTTCCAATTTTTTGTCTGTATTTTCCATAAATTTGTCTATTTTTTCCTCATGTTTGTCAGCTTTTTGCCTCAGTTCTTGGAAAATTCCGAGTATTAGTGATTTGAGTTCCGTATCAGGTACTTCTAGTGCATTTTCTTCCACATGAGAGTTATCTGGTGTTTTAATTTGGACGCCTATTGGAGCCATCTTGTCTTGTTTTTGTAAATGTTTTGATATTGTTTGCTGTTTTCGGGGCATTCAGTAGATATTTCTCTCGTTTATTGATTGTAGATTTTTTTTTTTTTCGTTCTTGTGGTACAGCTGGGCAGATCTAGTTGAGGAGGAGCCACTGGGATGGGTTGCTTGTGGCACTCACCGCAGCCACCAGGACGGTCGGTAGTCAGTGCTGGGCAGGTTCCAATAGGGCGTGCCTGCACCGCTTGGTGATGTGATGTCTAGTGCACGGTGCAGGTAGGTAGGGTGCAGCGGGAAGATGGTTATGTGTGAAGCTAAGCTGGATATGGGAGAGAGGAGAGAGGAGGAGGAGCAAAAAGTGTACAAACATAAAAGAATGCTAGGGGAGCTTGTCGTTGGAATGTACAGAAGAGAGACTATGGGATGGAGGAAACCAGAAGGGGGAAGAGAAAGAAAAGGAAAGAATGACCAAATAAAAATCAGAAAAGTTAAAGAACTGCAAAGTTCCCAGGGATCCCACCGATGCAGCTATGAGGTCTGGGGGAGTCGGTCTCAATTTTCACAGCTCAGCCTGGCCAGAAGGTACAGAGGCATACATCGCCTGGAATTCAGGGATCAGAAAGAGAAGGAAGAGATAGAGAGACAAGAAATTAAGCAATGAAGAAAGACAAAAGAGAAAAAGAGGTAAAAGATGACAAAACTAATCAAAAAAGGAAGAAAAATAAAATTGAGAGAAAAAAAAAAAAGGGCAACACCAGCAGTCAGTGCCTACAAATGGGACCCAGAGAGCCCCCACTCAGGGGCGCGAATTCCAAGAAGCTGGTAGTCTCGGGGTTAAGTGACCGTGGCCACGGGAAGCAGAGGGGCCAACGAACAAAGGCCCCAGGATCCCACCCGCGCGGGAGCCCAGACCTGGAAACAGCCACACGCCCGAACGCAGCCCTACAGCCCCGCAGGAGAGAGCAGAGACGGCACTCGGAACCAGGCACCCAGGCAAAAGGAGGGGGAGGCGGCAGAAAAAGGCTCGCTAGCGGCCGGCAAACGGCTCCCAGAAAGCCCCCCGCCCGGGCGCGCGTAATCCAAGCACCGGCGCCCCCCAGCTCAGGGACTCCGGCCACGGAAAGCAGAGGGGCGAACAAACAAAGGCCCCGGGATCCCACCCGCGTGGGAGCCCAGACCTAGAAACAGCCACACGCCCGCACGCAGCCCTACAGCCCCGCAGGAGAGAGCAGAGACGGCACTCGGAACCAGGCACCCAGGCAAAAGGAGGGGGAGGCGGCAGAAAAAGATTCGCTAGCTGCCAGCAAACGGCTCCCAGAAAGCCGCCAGCCCAGGCGCGCGGAATCCAAGCACCAGCACCCCCCAGCCCAGAGACCCTGGCCACGGAAAGCAGGGGATCCCCAGCTGAGGCGGAGAGGTTGTGGGTGGTGGGAGAGCGCGCACCGCAGTTTACCGGTCGTTCTGTCTCCGACCAGATGCTCTGCAAGGCTGCTCTCCCGTTTGCTGGTCTCCGATAGGAATCCAAGATGTTGGATCCGCGCTGCGTTAGCTGGTAAGGAATCTCTGCCTGAGTCTCTCCTCGCTCTCCGTTCTCTTTTAGTATTCTCACTCCGTTTGGTGTTTGGCTGAGTTCTTTATCTCTTCATTTGGTGTTCTAGGGTTTCAGGATTGTTGATTCTCTGTTAGGCTTAGTTTTTCGGATCTTTGCTGTGGAGGGACGGCGTGGTGTTTCTGCCTAGAGCGCCATCTTGCCCCTGACCTCCTCTTAAATCTCAACTCTTTTTTTAAAGTAACGGTTTTATTGAGATATAGTTCACATGCCATACAATTCATCCACTTGAAGTGTACAATTCAGTGGTTTTTAAAATAGTTACACAGCTCCACAAGCACCACAACAATTAATTTTAGAGCATTTTCCTCACTCCAAAGAAGAAACCCTATACCCATTAACAGTCATTCTCCATTTCCCTTCAAGCTTCCCTCCAGCCCTAGGCAATCACTAACTTACTTTCTATCTCTATGGATTTGCCCTTCTGGATATTTCATATAAATGGAATCATGTAATATGTGGTCTTTTGTGACTATCTTTTTCCACTTAGCACAATGTTTTCAAGGTTCATCCACATTGTGACATGTATCAGTACTTTGTTTTTATTGCTGATAATATTCCATTCTGTGATGTATGGATAAGCAAATCAAATCTCACTTTTTTGATACCAGACTGTAACACTCAATTCAACTCAATTCAATCTGTTATCACTTCTGTTCCCCTCGGTTCCACTTCTGTTCTGACACCCGCTGCACATGCAGTACTTCTTCCTCTGACCCTAAGCACCTGGAGCCAGGTCAAATCTCACATGTTAAAAGGCACAGCCCTCCAGACTGCCAAGTCTATCCAAGACCACAGATGCCAACTGCATGCTTAAGAGTGCCCACAACACCCTCATTTCTGACCTTCTGGTTACAAATTTGGGGATTCCGCCTCAGGATACCAGCTGTAAGCTTGGGTGTCCCCAGGGTTCCTTCACTTTTGACCTGCTGATTCCACTAGTCCTTTGGGTTTGATAATTTGCTAGAACAACTCACAGAACTCAGGAAAATGCTATACTTATGATTAGAATTTTATTATAGCAAAAAGGATACAAATGAGGAGACACTTAGGGCATGAACTGGGAGGATTCCCAACACTAAGCTTCAAAGTCTCAAAAAGAGACTTGCTACCCTCCCACGTACATTGATGTCCTTCACCAACTAAGAAGCCCGTGGAGCTTTAGTGTCCAGAGCCTTTACTGGGGACTCATTATGTAGGCATGTTTGATTGACTCATATCCCCCCTCCTCCCTGAGGTCAGTTGATATCACCAGGTTGTCTTTTGGGCCTGACCTGACCTCACCTGATATAACTTATTAGTATAAATCGTCATGTGTGGTCTAGAGGCCTCATCAAAGACATTTTATCTGCTGGGGAGAGGTTATCTCTAAGGAATCAAGGACAAAAACCAAATTCTTTGAGTGAAGTTAAATTCTTTACCACACATTTGGATGTAAGATTTCAATTTATTCATTCATCAGTTGATGGGCATTGAGTTCTTTCTATTTTTTGTTATTAGGTATAATCCTGCCATAATTATCAGCTCTTGAAAGCCAGTTTGGACTGGTATGAGCCCACTCTAGTGTACCACTGGCTTTAGGTGTGTCTCTTGTAAACAGTATATGACCCTACATTATAATTGCCTGCTTACCTGTTTCTGTCTCTCGCTGGTCTATAACAAGAACATGACTTTGCTCACCATTGTACTTGTAGTTCCTAACACAGTGCCTAGTACCTGTTGATGTTTAATCAATATTGTGTGAATAAATGAAGTATAGAACATTAGTCAAAAATGAGAGTTTTCTGAGTCATTTAAATTCCAGATATGCCAACCATGTAATGGCAGACAAGCTAATAAGTTGCTTAACCTTTCTAAGACTTCATTTCTTTCTCTGTAAAATATGGAGAATCGTAGCACCTCCTTCAATAGAATTGTGTGAAGATGGAATGTATGTAAAGCATTTAGCATTTGCCTAGCACATAATAAATGTTCAATAATAGTTTTTGTTGTTATTTGTATCAGTGCACTTTTTATACATTAATTATGATTTATTATAAACTCATTTCCTTCAGGTGAAATGTATAAAAGAGGAAAATAAAGGCTTTGAACATTTTAAAATCTCTTGATACCCTTGTAAATTGCTTTCCAGGAAGATTGGAACAATTTATATTGCCATGGGAAAAATAAGAAAGGGTTCAACTCACAATACCCTTGTCAGTATTGATTAAAACTGTCTATTCATATCTGCTATTTTGATTTTAAAAAAATCAGCGAAAATACCACTTAAAATTACCTTTAATTTATTATCAGTGTGGTTAAGGATATTTTCATATATGTCTTTACATTTGTATTTACTCTTTTATAGATTTCTTTTCCTAAACTCTGTATATTGTCTATTAAAGTTTTATTAATACATTTTGAAAACCCACCCAAAATCCTGATGTCTCAATTCCTTGGCCACCATCACCCCACTCCATGTGTGTGAACTATTCCTAGGATCAACCTTTGGATTTGTCATAAGCTAAAGCTGCTTCATTGTAAACATCTTAAACTCCAAAATCCTGCATGCTGATAACAAACTTCTAGTCTTCCTCTTTCATGGTCTCACTTAAACCTGCTCTTCAACCTCAGAAAGACCTCTTCCTTTAACCCTTTATTTTCTCTATGTCTATCTCCTCTTCCAGAATCCCTGGGTGGTGCAAATGTTTAATGTGCTCAGATATTAATCAAAAGGTTGGAGGTTCGAATCCACCCAGAGGCACCTCTGAAGCAAGTCCTGGGAATCTACTTCCGAAAAAATCAGTCATTGGAAACCCTATGGAGCTCAGTTCTACTCTGACACACATGGGGTTGCCATGAGTTGGAATCATCTCCATAGCAACTGATTTGTCTCCGCTCCCCTGGCTTTTCTTTCTTACATGCCCAGTATGGACTCCTGTGACAGGAAGGGAAAGGAAGCAGGACTGAGAAGAAGCAGACATTGAGCTGCGAAACAGCCCTGATGACAACTTCAGTTGATGCCACAGGGAACTGTGGACATAAAATGGCACATAAGAGTTGTCCCACTTTGGGTCAAAACAGCGTTTATACCTCAATCTTGATTAATCAGTGAATATGGGCTGCCCTGGGAAGGGTATGACTTTTGGGGAGGCAGCTCTCTGTAGCTGAGGTAATTTTTGAGGAGGCTAAGGCTGTCTGTTGACTCTACTCCCAACATCTGGACGCAACTCCTTCCTTGAAGGGGCATCTGAGCAGTGCATCTCTGTAAACTGGAGAGCATGTATCTCTTTTAAAGGAAACAGCTACTTCTCAGATTCGGACAGATATTGCCATGCTGAAATATGGGCAACAATGGTCAGTTTTCTTGTTTTTCAAGTGAAGGCACGTTCTAGATTTTCATGTGTAATTTCCCAAATTTTGCATTTTTGGAAGCTAATTACACAATAAACAGGCCAAGTAAAACATCCTTGAGCTAAATATGGCCCATAGATTGCCAGCATGTAACCTTGTAATAGTGTGGCAGGAGCCTGTAAAATCCAGGCTCAGGGCTGTCATATTCTTTGTCTGGAGAAACAAGGGAAAAATGTTGTAGAAGTGACATTTGAGCTCAGTCCTGAGAGAGAAGCAGAAGCCTGCAAGGCAAAGAAGGGGAGAAGGGCACTCCTGATAGAAAACAGAACCACAGTCATGCGAAACCCAGCATCATTCATTTT
Source organism: Dugong dugon (assembly GCA_030035585.1). Taxonomy (NCBI): domain Eukaryota; kingdom Metazoa; phylum Chordata; class Mammalia; order Sirenia; family Dugongidae; genus Dugong; species Dugong dugon. The sequence goes on from CM057465.1 coordinate 54,771,192, forward strand.
AGTCATTCAACAAATATTTATTGAGTGATATTTAGTGCCAGGGACTGTTTCGGAAGCTGGAGAGAAGGGAAAAAAAAGTTGTGGGTAAACCTGACAACATCTTTATCCTTAAGGAGCTTGCATAACCAACACTGGGAGTTTCTTTTTAAAAAACTTTTCCAATTTATAAGGAAATGCCATCCAGTAGTCATATGCATTTCTCTTTTTACTAATGAGGTAGAATATTTTCAGTTTTCTGGAAATATGTATTCCTTTTGTGACTTTGCACATCTTCTATTCATGTTAATCTCTGTCTTTTGGATTTGTAAGAGCACTTTACATATTAAGGATATTGATCTTTTGTCCAGCATATATTTTGCACATAAATTTTCCAAGTTTCCATTTATCTTTTAGCTCTCCACGGTGTTTTTAAACATACAGAATTTTTCTTCTTATTTCTGTTGTTTTGGTGTGCCATCGAGTTGCTTCCAACTCACAGTGACCCTATAGGACACAGTAGAACTGCTCCATAGGGTTTTCTAGGCTGTGATCTTTATGGAAGCAGATCTTCAGGTCTTTTCTCCTATGGAGGTGCTGGTGGGTTTGAACCTCCGACCTTTTGGTTAGCAGCCAATCTCTTAATCGTTGTGCCACTGGGGCTCTTTCTTTTCCCTTCTAGAAAGTCATACATATAAATTTTTCCTATTTAAACATTGTAGAAATATATGATTTTAACAGTGAAAGTCCCACATATTTTACACTCTGCCCACCCTGTTAAAACCATCTGTAACTATTCAGCATGTGCTTAGAGCACATGTATTGATGTTCAATATGTATCTTCAATTGTCTAGCCTTTTCAATTCTTAATGCCACCGGTCTAGGCTACCATTATCTCTTATCCAGACTACTATAGCAGGTTCCTCTCCTTTCTCTCTAAATCACTGTTCATATCACAGCTAGAGTGGTCATATTTAAATGTAAACTAGATTTTTGTCTAAATATGCACTGGCAAACAGATCGGTAACCAATGTATACATACTATTCTGCCCCTTGCTGTTTTTTCACTTAAGGTTATATGTTGGACATTTTTCTGTGTTCAAATATTGCATGGGAAATACTTACACTAAAAAAAAAAAAAAAAAAAAAGAAGGAAATAAAGAAAAGTTGTTTAGCTGAAATTTGAATTTAGCTGGGTGCCCTGTATTTTTATTTGTTAAATCAGGCAACCTTACATCTGTCACTGGTTGAAGGTTGCTGCTCCAGTTCTAACCTTTTCTCAGCTAGAGATTAAGGGGGCTTGAGAAACATATGTCCAGTTCTTTTAGGGACAAAACCTGAACATGTCAAATATTGCTTCTGCTCATATCCCTGGACTACAACTTATTCACACGGCCACGTGTACCTTTTAGGAAGGCTGGGAAATGTAGTCTTTAGTAGGGCAGGCATGCAGCCAGCTAAAACCCTATGAGCATGGAAGAAGGGAAGAATGGGTATTGAGGGACAACTAAGAATCTGGAATAGACCACTAACCCTCCCTCATTGGATACAGTCTTGGTGGGACTGTCACTAAAGGTATTCAACTCTCCTCCCCAAAGGATGAACATGTGTGGTGAAATGAATTCCTTTATGTGGCATTTTGCCTTGGTTTTTTTGAAAAACAGCTTGAGAGATTTTTCCCCTAAGCCCTAAGGAGTTACCTTTGCCCTAATTTTCTACCCCAGAGTGTTTGTTACTTTTGTCTAGGTTGATTGACATTTCCTGGGTAAGCTGTAAACCACTTGGTTTGATACTTTTTGTCTGGTCCTAGGCGGCAGCCTGCCCTGTGATTGGTATGCATCTTACAGGGATTGGTCAATAGACTATGCAAATAAAGTGTTTGTAGTCTGCTATGCAAATTAAGTGTCTGTGGCTTACTGAGAGGGGATTGACTGGTCAGTTCTCAGTCTGCTGGGAGGGACCATGTCTTGAAATTTACAAGGAGTTGTGTATATAAGCAGGCAACACTACAGGGGCTTTTCAGACAAAAAGAAGCAGAAGGAAGAAAGAAGAGAGAAGAAGCAGAGAAAGAGAGGAGGCAAGGCACCTCCTAAAAGAGCTGAAACAAGGGTAAAGGACTGTAATGCTGAAGACAATGACAGGCCTGGAAGGGGCCCGATGGCAGAGCCAGTGGTGACAGGCCCAAAAGGGGCCTTGTGGCAGAGTCAGTGGCAAAGACAGAAGGGCCAAGAGGAGCCTGTCCACAGGGGTCCAAGAGGAGACTTGTATGGTTGAGAGGATCTGAGAGAGCTGTCCTGCACTGAAGAAGGGAGACTTTGCTGCATACTTCTTGATTCTGATCCTGAGTCGTAGTCTGTTCATTAATGAAGTATTTAACTGTAAGTATGGTCTGTGAGTTCGTGTGGCCATTGCAATGGATTATCGAACCCAGAAGAGAAGTAGAAAATACCATGAGAGGGACGGATAGTGTCAGAATTGGTAAAAAGTTTGGGGAGTGGAGGTATATATCTGACCTCCGTTTCCTAGGGATCAGCCTTGCGCTGATCTTGATTCTCGTTGTTGTTGTTAGGTGCCATCCAGTTACTTCTGACTCATAGCGACCCTATGTACAACAGAATGAAACACTGCCCGGTCCTACGCCATCCTCACAATCATTGCTATATGTGAGCTCATTGTTGCAGTCCCTGTATCAATCCATCTCCTTGAGGGTCTTCCTCTTTTTCACTGACCCTCTACTTTACCAAGCATAATGTCCTTCTCCAGTGACTGACCCTTCCTGATAACATGTCCAAAGTACGTGAGATGTAGTCTCACCATCATTGCTTCTAAGGAGCATTCTGGCTGTACTTCTTCCAAGACAGATTTGTTTGTATTATCCCCCATGAAGTTAGACAGGTTTAGACACTACTACTATTACTCCCACTGTTTTACAACATGTGACCCAAACTAGGCCAGTCAGGCACTCTCTGAAATGGGGATCTTCGCAGAGTGATACAGAGTTAAAATGGTTGAAGCCTATTCATCTTGACTGCAGTGACTGGAACATTATGAGTTTATGCTACCCGCGTCTCTGGAATTTTTCTGGTTCCTGAGTTGGCCTTTAGTCTGCTTTTCCAGATCCAGATTTTCTTCATTTGATTTCTTAAGTTGGTCAGAAATGGTATATGTTACTTGCAATCATAGAAATCTCACTAATAAAGAGGCCAAGTCTGGATGTATTATAAGACAAGGAGATATAAAACAGGTTCCCCATCGCTGAGGATTTCTGCCTAAGCAAATTTTCACCACTGCCTGACATTTTTCAGGTTTAAGATAACAAGATGTTATGGATTGAATTGTGTCCTCCAAAAATATGTGTTAAAGTCCTAACCCCTGTACCTATAAATCTGATCCTGTTTGCAAATATGGGGTTGCTTTTGTTATATTAATGAGGTCATACTAGAGTAGGGTGGGTCCTAAACATAATCACTTATGAGTGGTGTCTTATAAAAAGAGCAGAATAGACACAGAAATAAACACACAGAGGGAAGACAGATACCTTGTGAGAAACATTTACAAGCACAGAAATGTCAAGGATTGCCTGTAGTCACCAGAAACTATGAGAGGACCATAGAAAGAATTGACATGGCTGAGACTGTGATTTGAACATTTAGCCTCTAGAACTGTAAGAAAATAAATTTCTGTTCTTTAAAGCCACTCACTAGTATTTCTGTTAGGGCAGCACTAGTAAACTAAGACACAAGCCAAACTACAACATCAAAGATAGTAGCTGTGATGGTTAAGGTTGTGTGTCAAGTTGGCTGGCCTATGATTCTCAGTGGGTTGGCAATTATGATGTAGTTTGGCAGTCGTATAATGATGTGATTGCTTCCATGAGCAGATTTGATATAATGTGATCACCTCCCTCTATGATGAGATCTGCTGTGAGTAGCTGATCAGTTGAAAGGGAGTTTCCTTGGGGGTGTGGCTTGCATTGAATACAAGTAAACTTTCTGGCAAGGCTTGTGGGCTTTTGCTTGCTCTGGATCCTGCAACTGGCTCTTGTTCTCTAACTCCATTTCTCAGGACTTGAGCTAGCAACTTACCTGCGGTCTTGCCTGCTATCTTGGGGTTCAATGGTCTTTGCAGTCTGTGAGCCAGAGCCCTGCTGTCTGACTTGCTGACATTGGGTTCACCAGCCCCTGCTGCTCTATGAATCAGGAGAATCCTCCAGCCTGATCCATGGACTTCAGATGTCCCAGCCTCTATAACTGTATAAGCCGTTACCTTAATATAAATCTCTCTACATATACATTTACATGTTTTACTGATTTTGCTTCTCTAGAGAACCCAACCGAAGATAGTAGCTTAAAATGAAAACACAGGAGAAATGGATATTGATACTTGCACTTACTCTGTGCAAGGTGTTTTCCTAAACATTTTACACATATTATCTCATTAAATCCTTATAGTGACAATAATAGGCTTTATTATCATGCACTTTATACAGATGGGGAAAATGAGGTTATAAAGTTAAGTGACTTGCCTAAGGTCACATAGCTGATAACAGCTGTAGCCAGCATTCCAATTAAGTTTAACTTAAAAAAAAAAATTAAGTTTAACTTCAGTGCTTGAACTCTTAACCATTATGCTACACTACAGTCACAACTTAAAATATTTAAAAACAAAGACATTTGGTATCTAAAAATGTTTTCAATTTTAACTTTTTATTATGGAAAATTTCACATATTCAAAAATAGAACAGTATAATGAAGCTTCAAGTACCCATAACCTAACTTCAACATTTATTTATATTCCACCTTAATTTAATCATCATTCTTACCCCTAAATTTTTTTTTTTTTTTACTTTTATACTAGAGTATTTTGAAACAAAAGCCTTGGTGGCTCAGTAGTTAAGAGCTCAGCTGCTAACCGAAAAAAGAACAATGCTGGCAATTTGAATCCAGCAGTCGCTTCTTGGAAACCCTACGGGGCAGTTCTACTCTGTCCCATAAAGTCGCTATGAGTCGAAATCGACTCGGCGGCAACGAGTTCAATGGGTTATTTTGAAACAAATCCCAAACATCTCATCTCTTCACCTATAAATACCTCAATGCATTTCTCTAACCACCACATGTCTGTCTATTCATCCTACAATGGTGGCTTGCATGTTGCTGTGATGGTGGAAGTTATGCTACAGGTATTTACAATACCAGCAGGGTCACCCATTTTGGACAGGTTTCAGCTGAGCTTTGAGACTAAGACTGACTAGGAAGAAGGACCTGGTGGTCTATTTCTGAAAAAATTAGCCAGTGAAAACATGAATAGCAGCAGAACACTGTCTAACATAGTGCCGGAAGATGAGCCCCTCAGGTTGGAACGCACTCAAAATACGACTGGGAAAGAGCTGCCTCCTCAAAGTAGAGTTGACCTGAAAGATACGTACGAAGTTAAGCTTTTAGGTCCTTCATTTGCTGATGTAGCATGACTCAAAATGAGAAGAAACAGTTGCAAACATCCGTTAATAATTGGAACATGGAATGCATGAAGTATGAATCTAGGAAAATTGGAAATCATCAAAAATGAAATGGACCACATAAAGATCGATATCCTAGGCATTAGTGAGCTGAAATGGACTGGTATTGGCCATTGTGAATCAGACAATCATATAATCTATAATGCCAGGAATGACAACTTGAAGAGAAATGGCATTGAATTCATTGTTAAAAAGAACATTTCAAGATCTATCCTGAAGTACAGCACTGTCAATGATAGAATAATATCCATACGCCTACAAAGAAGACCAGTTAATATGACTATTAGTCAAATTTATGCACCAACTAATGCCAAAAATGAGGAAATTGAAGATTTTTACCAACTTCTGCAACATGAAATTGATCAAACATGCAATCAAGATGCATTGATAATTACTAGTGATTAGAGTGCAAAAGTTGGAAACAAAGAAGAAAGATCAGTAGTTGGAAAATTTGGCCTTGGTGATAGAAACGACATCGGAGATGGCATGATAAATTCTGCAAGACCAACGATTTATTCATTGCAAATACCTTTTTCAACAACATGAATGGAGACTGTACACATGGATCTCACCAGATGGCAAACACAGTAATTAAACTGACTACGTCTATGGAAGGAGATGATGGAAAAGCTCACTATCATCAATCAGAACAAGGCCAGGGCCCAACTTCAGAAGAGACCATAAATTGCTCATATGTAAATTCAAGTTTAAGCTAAAGAAAATTAAAATAAGTACGCAACAGCCTAGGTATGACCTTGAGTTTATCCCACCTGAATTTAGAGACCATCTCAAGAATGGATTTGATGCAATGAACACTGATGACCGAAGACCAGACAAATTGTGGGATGACATCAAGGATGTCATACATGATGAAAGCAAAAGGTCATTAAAAAGTCAAGAAAGAAAGAAAAGACCAAAATGGATGTCAGAAGAGACTCTGAAACTTGCTCTTGAATGTAGATAGCTAAAGTGAATGGAAGAAATGATGAAGTAAAAGAGCTGAACAGAATATTTCAAACGGTGACTTGAGAACACAAAGTAAAGTATTATAATAAGATATGCAAAGACCTGGAGGTAGAAAATCAAATGGAAAGAACACACTAGGCATTTCTCAAGGCGAAAGAACTGAAGAAAAAATTCAAGCCTCAAGTTGCAATTTTGAAGGAATCTATGGGCAAAATATTGAATGATGCAGGAAGAATCAAAAGAAGATGGAAGCAACATACAGAGTCACTGTTTCAAAAAGAATTTACCGACATACAACCATCTCAGGAGGTAGCATATGATCAAGAACTGATGGTACTGAAGGAAGAAGTCCAAGCTGTACTGAAGGCATTGGTGAAAAACAAGACTTCAGGAATTGACAGAATACTAATTGAGATGTTTCAACAAATGGATGCAATGCTGGAAGTGCTCACTTGTTTATGCCAAGAAATTCAGAAGAGAGCTACCTGGCCCACTGACTGGAAGAGATCAATATTTGTGCCCATTCCTAAGAAAGGTGATCCTATAGAATGTGGAAATTATTGAATAATATGATTAATATCATACACAAGTAAAATTTCACTAAGGTCACTCAAAAGTGGTTGCAGCAGCACATTGACAGGTGACTTCCAGAAATTCAAACCAGATTCAGAAGAGGACCTGGAAAGAGGAATATCACTGCTGATGTCAGATGGATCGTGGCTTACAGCAGAGAATACCAGAAAGATGTTTACCTGTGTTTTAGAGACTATGCAAAGGCATTCAACTGTGTGGATCATAACAGATTATGGATAACATTTTGAAGAATGGGAATCCCAGAACACTTAATTGTGCTCATGAGGAACCTGTACACAGACCATGTGGCAGTTGTTCAAACAGAGCAAGGGGATAATGCGTGGTTTCAAATCAGAAAAGGTGTGCATCAGGGTTATATCTTTTCCCCATACTTATGTAATCTGTAAACTGAGCAAATAATCCAAGAAGCTGGACTATATGAAGAAGAACACCACATCAGGACTGGAGGAAGACTCATTAACAACCTGTGGTATGCAGATGACACTACCTTGCTCACAGAAAATGAAGACAACTTGAAGCACTTACTGATGACGATTGAAGACTATAGCCTTCAGTATGGATTACATACACTTCAACATAAAGAAAACAAAAATCCTCACAACTGGACCAATAAGCAACATGATAAATGGAGAAAACACGGAAGTTGTGAAAGATTTCATTTTACTTGGATCCACAATCAACACCCGTGGAAGCAGCAGTCAAGACATCCAACTACATATTGTATTGGGCAAATCTGCTACAAAAGACCTCTTTAAAGCGTTAAAAAGCAAAGATGCCACTTTGAGGTCTAAGGTGGGCCTGACCTAAGCCATGATATTTTCAATCATCTTATATGCATATGAAAGCTGAACAATGAATAAAGAAGACCGAAGAAGAATTCATGCCTTTGAATTATGGTGTTCGCGAGTAATATTCAGTATACCATGGACTGCCAGAAGAACAAATTAAGTCTGTCTTGGAAGAAGTACAGCCAGAGTGCACGTTAGAAATGATAATGGTGAGACTTCATCTTGCATACTTTGGACATGTTATCAGGAGGGTCCAGTCCCTGGAGAATGTCATCATGCATGGTAAGGCAGAGGGTCAATGAAAAAGAGGAAGACCCTCAACGAAATGGATTGACATAGTGGCTTCAACTTTGGACTCAAACATAGAAACCATTGTAAGGATGGCACAGTGTTTTGAGTTAGAACTGATTTGATGGCACCTAAGAACAGCAACATGTTTCTCTAATATATAAGAAGTTACACACACACACACACAACAGCCCTAACATTACCATGCCCCTCAAAATTAATAATAATTCTTTAATATATTTAATACCCAATCCAAGTTCAACTTTTCCTGATTGTCTCAAAAGTATCTTTTTATATTAGCTCAAATAAAAATTCAAACAAGGGACACACATGACATGTGTTACATATTCTCCTAAGGGTCTTTTAATTTATAACTATTCCCTTTCCTTTTTTTTCCTTCCTATCATGTGTTTATTGAAGAAATAGAACAATTTGTCCCATGAAGTTTTGCCAGTTCCAGATTTGGCTGATTGTATCCTCCTGGTATTATTAACAGGTTCTTCCATTTCCTGTACTTCCTATAAACTGGTAGTTAGTTCAAGTGACTTGATTAATTCAGGCTCAATTTTCTTTGGCAAAAACACTCCATAATTGGTGTAATAGCTTACTTTGTAAATAAAGTGTGTAACTGGTTTATTAAGTGGATTGAATCAATGGATATAAACCGTAAACTACTTCTCCTACTTCTGCCTTCAAACAAACAGATCTCCCTTCCCTGCCTCTGGATAACATTTTAGCTTTGGGATCACTGTCAGATGTGAGTCTCATTTTCAGCTATTGAAAATGCCAGGACAATCTAAATTAAACTTTAATTTGTTATCCATGTCAAATCGCCTCCCCTGTCCTCCTCCCCTCTCTCCCATTAGGCCTTTCAGGCAGGGACACTGTAATGGATTGAATTGTGTCCCTAAAAGAGATATACTGAAGTCCTAACCCCCTGTACCTGTGGTGACCTTGCTTGGAAATAAGGATTTTGAAGATGTTATCAGTTAACATGAGGTCAGACTGGAGTAGAGTGAGTCCTAATTCAATCTGAGTACTATTCTATAAAAGAGGAGAAAAAACACAGACAGACAGATGAGGAAGGATGGCAATGTCACAATGTACGTATAAGCCAAGGAATTCCCGAGGCGTCCAGAAGGTGAGAGAGACTAGAAAGGATCTTCCCCTAGAGACTTCAGAGGGAACCTGGCTCGATCAACATGTTCATTTGGACTTCTAGCCTCCAGAACCGTGAAACAACAAATTTCTGTTCTTCTAAGTCACCCAGTTTGTAGTGTTTTGTTATAGCAGCCCTAGGAAACTAATACAGACCACTACTGAGGAAAGGGGCAGGCCTGTCCTTTTACTCCATTTGCTGGACTGTACATGGTGCCCCTTTAGTCCATAGAAGACATTGTGTATTCTTGCCTAGCCAAATGGTGAAAGTGTAACTTGCTCTCACGAAAACCCTCTGTCCTCACTAGGGCACCAGAATTTTCCATTGCCAGCCTAGGCGCAGCTCCAGCCAATCTCTTCTTTTTAGATCCCTCTAACCCCCTCAAACTGCAGGAAACCCTTGTCAGTTTCTTCCAAGAACTTGCTTGTATTCTACTCCTGTAGTAGCACAGGGAAGGCCTACATATTTCTGCAGCACAGCAAGCATCTAGCCAGGGAGCAAAATTCCAGCCTCCCCATCTGGCTAGCACCCCCACTTCTCTAAGGGGCTCTCTTACTGCCTCCCTTCACTTCAGTTGGGTTGGTGAAGCAATGCCCATGGAGAAGGAAAGGGAATGCCCTGCTCTCTCCTCTTGTGAAGTCTCACTAAGCATGCACCTGCCCTAATCAATCTCTGCCTGTAGGTTATTGGGACTGATGGCTGCTGGAACAGAATGGCTGTAGTAGAGTAAGGCTTATGGGCATGTGTTGAGGGCCCTTCCTCAAGGGCTATTTCTCACTGTTGTCTGTACCTCTGAGGTTTTGTCCTATACTCTTAGGCAACAGAAAAATCCCAATATACATTTATATGTCTATTAAGACATGCCTTTAACTTCCCTCTATAAAGCAGTTCTGTCATGTACAGGATTCCCTGGTTTATTTCTAAGAATTGATAATTTAGAGAAATTCAAAATTTAAATAATACTCTCCAGGACATCTTTTCATGTGTCAGTGGCAGGTTGGCAATCATTATGCACAGCATGAATAATCTCTTGTCTTCTCTCCTTACTGAAGATAACTTGAATGGCTTGCCAAATACCACCACCAACAGAAGCAAGAGAAGGAAAACATTTTAAAAACACAGAGGACAAGGAAGTAGCTCCACAGTTCAGTCATATTTTACCTAAATTAGTGTACTTCTTTCATTTAATATTTCAGCATTTGTGCATAGAACTATATACTTGCTTTGATTCCTATGTTTTATTAGTGACAACCTCTAACCTCTATTTTAATTGATGTGTTAAGGTTTATGTGTACTTTTTAAATTAATGAGCGTAATTACAATTGCTGGGTGGAAACGGCATATTCTAACCTTAACTAGAACTAGAATTAGAGAAAGAAAAGAAGTCCTATGGATTCACTAAAGAGTTAGCTGATTCAATTTTTATTTTGGTCTCAAAGTAGAAACATAAACTAACCCAGGACTGTGTGGTGGTGAATCAGTATCCATGAATGAACGTTGGGGGAGAAGGTCAACTCTATTACATTAAATGTGGTTGAAATAGAGAGTTTGAAAATGCATGAGATGGTTCTGGATGTGTACTGTAATGGGCCAACTGAGTCATGTTAAACTTGTTCTAGGAGTCCCTGGGTGGCACAAACGGTTAAGCACTTGACTACTAGCCGAAAGGGTTGGTGGTTTGAATCTACCCAGAGTTGCCTCAAAAGACACACCTGTCGATCTGAAGGAAGGAAGATGAAAGGAGGAATGGAAAGAGGGAGGGAAGAAGGGAGGAAAGGAGGAATTGGTTTTTATTACCTCATTGTAACAACTGGATAAGCATAAATTGGCTAACGGTCTTTTAATGGTTTTGTTAAAACACTGAATTTAGGCCTAATTGTGCAAATGATATAAATATAACTGATAAAAATCACGTTATGATAATAATTGAAAAGATGACAACACACCATGACTTTCAAAAAGGAATGTTGAAAGTTTTTGTTTTTTTGTTTTTAACCCTAGTATCATAAATTTACCTTGTAACACATTTAACATTCCAAAATACCAATTCATTGATTTGTTTTCTTAGAAACTCTATTTTCAAAGTCATTTGAATTGAATTACAAATATATTTAAAAACACAGACACTCTGATTAATAGAAAGTTAATGTGCCATTAAAGAAATACAATGTATAATACACAGTTAAAGCAAATCTGATGAAACAGAATTTTAAGACAGCTCATTAGTCATTCTTCCCAATTGCGTGTCATATGCAGATTTTGACATTCTTCTTTCTGTGTCTTCATCCTTGCAGAAAGGGCCACAGCTATGATTTTGTGGTGCTCAGCTAGAGGCTGCACCCCTCAAACTTTCCTCTCGGATCTCCCTCCATTGTGTAGGACCATTGGCCAATCTGCGGGGCATTTGCCACATGCTGTCATCATCTGCCCTTTACTCCATCCACTTGAAGAAATTCACAAGGATGTAACGAGAGAGTTGTGAAATGTTTTGTCTCATGACCAAAGTAACCCTTCCCTTCAGGCTGTTGCTATGGTACTTTATGCAACCCTCTAGTACTGCATTTAGGAGCCCTGGTGGCTCAGTGGTTAAGCACTCAGCTGCTAACCAAGACGTCAGCAGTTCAAACCCACCAGCTGCTCCATGGGAGAAAGATGAAGCAGTCTGCTTTTGTAAGGATTACAGCTTTGGAAACCCTATGGGGCAGTTCTACTCTGTTCAATAAAGTGGCTGTAAGTTGGCATTGACACAACAGGCAATGGGCTTTTTTTTTTTTAGTAGTGCACTTGCCACAATGATGATTATAATTTGTTTCAATAGCTGTCTCTACAACATAGACTCCATATAAATACAGTTCTTATTCATTCCTGAATCTTCATTCAACTATATTTATTGTATGCCAATAATGGTCAAAGTCTGTGTTAGACATTACATTTAGAATTAAACAAAATAGATGTGGTCCTTGAATTTTGGGGGTGTGCTATCTTCTTAGGATAAGAGTCATTACATAAATAACTAAGGAAAATAAGAGGCTGCAAATTGTGTTATGAAGGAGGAAACTAAGGTACCATGCGCCAGAACAACAGGAGAGAATAGAATCTGACTGAGGGTTTAGCACAGCCTCTCTGAGGAACCAACGTCTAACCTGAGTTCTGTCTTAGTTACTGTCTTGGTTATCTAGTGCTGCTATAACAGAAATACCACAAGTGGATGGCTTTAACAAAGAGAAATTTATTCTCTCATAGTTTAGGAGGCTAGAAGTCCAAATTCAGGTTGCCAGCTCTAGGGGAAGTCTTTCTCTCTCTGTCAGTTCTAGAGGAAGGTCCTTCTCATCAATCTTCCCCTGGTCTAGGAGCTTTTTAGTGCAGGAACCCCAGGTCCAAAGGACACACTCTGCTCCTTGCACTGCTTTCTTGGTGGTATGCAGTCCCTGCATGCGGCCCCTCCATCTCAGCCTTCTCATGCTCCAAATCTGCCTGTTTTCAAGGGCTTGTGTGAACAGATTGTCCAGGGTGGTCTCCTATCTCACATCCCTTTGTAGCCTTTATAACATCCACAGAGTCCCTTTTCCCTGCAGGGTAACATGTTCACAAGTCCTGGGCTGGGTGTGGACACTTTGAGGGCCATCACACATCCCACACCTTGCTAAGCTCTCACACCTTCTTCTGTGCAGTCAACAGGGTTATCGCCAGGACGATGCACTGGCCCTTAGTCAGAGGGAGTGTATATGTGTTTGTGTATAAGTCTATATACAAGTGCATGGTTTTATAAACAATAATCCTTGCTGAAAATGAAGAGGACTTAAAGCACTTATTGATGAAGATCAAAAACCACAGCCTTCAAGATGGATTACACATCAACATGAAGAAAACAAAAATCCTCACATGGACCAGTAAGCAACATCATGATAAACAGAGAAAAGATTGAAGTTGTGAAAGATTTGATTTTACTTGGACCCACAATCAACGCCCTTGGAAGCAGCAGTCAAGACATCAAATGACATATTGGGAAAATCTGCTGCAAAAGACTTCTTTAAAGTGTTAAAAAGCAAAGATGTCACTTTAAGGACTAAGGTGTGCCTGACCCAAGCCATGGTATTTTCAATTGCCTCATATGCTTGTGAAAGCTGGACAATGAATAAGGAAGACTGAAGAAGAATCATGACTTTCAATTATGGTGTTGGTGAAGAATATTGAATATGCCATGGACTTCCAGAAAAACAAACAAATCTGTCTTGGAAGAAGTAAAGCCAGAATGCTCCTTAGAAGAAAGGATGGGGAGACTTTGTCTCACATACTTTGGACATGCTATCAGGAGGGACCAGTCCCTGGAGAAGGACGTAATGCTTGGTAGAGTAGAGGGTCAGCAAAAAAGAGGAAGACCCTCAATGTGATGGATTGATACAGTGGCTGCAACAATGCGCTTAAGCATAACAAGGATTGTGAGGATGGCACAGGACCGTGCAGTGTTTTGTTCTGTTGTACACAGGGCTGCTATGAGTCGGAAGCGACTCAACAGCACCTAACAACAAAACAATAAGAATCCTTATTTCACTGTATAATGACGGCATTAGTATAAAGTATGGTAGTGTCACTCTCTACAGAAAGCTGTCTATGGCTCCTAGTTTTAAGTTGTTAATTGTCATCGAGTCTGTTCCAACTCATGGTGACTATCTTAGGCTGGGTTCTCTAGAGAAGCAAAACCAGTAAAGCGTATAAATATATATAGAGAGATTTAAATCAAGGAAATAGCTCACACAGTTATAGAGTCTGGAACGTCCCCAGTCTGTGGGTCAGGCTGGAGGCTTCTCCTGATTCACCTATCCACAGGGCTTGGTGAACCCAAGATTGGCAGGTCAGACAGCAGGGCCCTTGCTCACAGGCTGTGAAGACTGGTGAATCCAAAGATCAGCAGGCAAGACAGCAGGTAAGTTGCTAGCTCAAGTCCCAAGAAATGGAGGTTAGACTAACGGGAGCCAGCTGCAGGATCCAGAGTGAGAAAAAGCCCATGAGCCTTGCCAGAAAGTCCACCTATATTGGATGCAGGCCACACCCCCAGTGAAATTCTCTTCCAAAGTTTGGCTACTCACAGCAGATCTCATTGCAGAGGTCATTACATTATATCAAATCTCATCATGGAAGTGATCACATCATCATACAACTGCCAAACTACATCATAACTACCAAACCACTGAAAATCATAGCCCAGTTAAGGTGACACACAACCTTGATGATCACAGTTACCTAATGCTGCCATAACAAAAAAAAAAAAGTGACTTTAAAAAACGGGAATTTACTGTCTCACAGTTTTGAAGGCTAGTAGTACAAATCAGGGTATTGGCTCTAAGGTAGGGTCCTTCCTTGTTGGTAGCCCTTGGAGTTCCTTGGTGTTGCTTGACATTCCTTGGCATTCTTTGCTGTCTGCCTTGTGCGTGCGTGTGTCTGCATCTATTCTGCTCTTCATATAAAATACAACTCAGAAGTGATTAGGTTTAGGCCCCACCGTACTTTGATATGTCCTTATTAACATAATAAAAGAAAGCCCCTATTTCCAAACAGGGTCATATTTACAAGTACAGGTGTTAGCACTTCAACAATATTTTGGGGAGATACAATTTAACCCATAGAAAGGCCTGGCCCATTTCTTTGAGTGATTCAGGTTAGGTTTGACAGAGAAGATGAGTGTGCCAGCCAGATGGGACAGTGTGTGGGAAGCCTGGGGCCACTGGAACTGGAATGAACTGAGCAAGTGGGAAAAGGTAGGATGAAGTCAAGGGACCAGATCGTGTGGAGCCTTAGAGGCCATGTTATTTCATTCTGAGGGAAAACCATTGAAGAGTTTGAGCAGGAGAGTGGTGTGATTTGTGTGCAGTGCCTTTTGTTTACTGGCCATGTATTGAATATTTACAAATAAATGGATGACTTAATAAACAATGACTCATTGGTACTTTTCATCTAGGCCATTTCTGAGTTCGAGCAACTGCAAGAAATTAGATTAATTTGATATAACTTGTTCTCAGGGAACATGTAGTGGAAAATTGTAGATTTTCAGTCACTTACCATTCATTTTCCCTTTCTACTAACTGTCCATTTTATTTTGGGTAATATTTCTCCCTGTGCATTCTTGGTGCCCAGCTCTCCCTTGGCCAGAAAACGGGCACTAGAACCAAGCTGTTCCAAATGAACTCCTTCTTTGCGGGCTTAGAATATTTAGCAGAGTAACCGATAGACAGACAGATAGATAGATGGATGGACGAACGGACGGATGCTGTCGAGTGGACTCCAACTCATGAAGACGTCATGTACAACAGAACAAGACATCACCTGGACCTGCTTCGTCCTCATGATTGCTGGCATGTTTGAGTCCATTGTTGCGGCTATTGTACTAATTCATCTCTCCTGCCCTTGCTGGACCTTTACTTCACCAAAATCCTTCTCCAGCTATTGATCCTTCCTTATGATGTGTTCAAGCAAGTGAATTGAATAGTTCTGTTTTGATCCATTGGATTTTCATTGGCTGGTATCTCATCGTGGTTTTGATTTGCATTTCCCTAATGACTAATAAGAGGATCCCTGAGTTGCACAGTGGTTAAAGTGCTCTGCTGCTAACTGGAAGGTCGGCAGTTTGGAATCACCAGCCACTTCACGGGAGAAGGAGTGACAGCCTGCTCTCATAAAGATTTACAACCTTAGAAACCTATGGGCAGTTATAGTCTGTCCGAGAGCTTTGGTGGTATAGTGGTTAAGAGCTTGACTGCTAACCAAAAGGCTGGCAGTTTGAATCCACCAGCCACTCCTTGCAAACCACATGGGGCAGTTGTATTCTGTCCTATGGAGTCATTATGAGTCAGAATCAACTTGACAACAGTTTTTTTTGCAAATGGTATTATTTTCTCGATTTCTTTTCAGATTTCTCCTTGTAGATGTAAAGAAACCCTACTGACTTTTGCTTGTTGATCTTGTACCCTGCAACACTGATGAATTCACTCATTAGTCCAGCAGCTTTCTTGTGGAATCATTGAGATTTTCTATGTATAGGATCATATCATCTGTGAATAGGTATAGTTTTACTTCTTCCTTTCTGGTTTGAATATCCTTTATTTCTTTTTATTGTCTTATTGCTCTGTCTAGGACTTCCAGTACAATATTGAATAGAAATGGTGATAGTGATCATCCTTATCCTTGTCTTGTTCCCATTCTCAAGACGAAGATTCTCAGTCTTTCTCCATTGCGTACAATGTAGGCAGTTGGTTTTTCATATACACTCTTAATCTTGTTATAGGATTCCTTTCTGTTCTCATTTTGCTGAGAGTTTTTATCAGGAAAGGATGTTGAATTTTATCAAATGCCTTTTCTGTATCTACTGAGATGGTCATGTGATTACTTTCCTTCGTTTTATTAATGTGGTGTATTACATTGATTTTCTAAAGTAGAACCACCTTTGCATTCCTGGAACAAATCCCACTTGGTCATGATACATAATTTTCATAATATGTTGTTGAATTCTGTTCACTAGAATTTTGTTGAGAATTTTTGCGTCTATATTCATGAGAATTGTATTGGTCTCTAATTTTCTTTTCTTGTGATATCTTTATCTGGCTTTGGTATCAGGGTAATGCTGGCTTCATAGAATGAGTTAGGGAGTATTCCTTCTTCTATGTTTTGGAAGAGTTTGAGTAGGATTGGTGTCAATTCTTTTGTGTATATTTGATAAAATTTCCCAGCTTCAGGGCTTTTTTGGGGGGTGGATGGGAGGTGGGAGGTTTTTTTTTTTTATGACTATTTCAATCTTTTCTCTTGTTATGAGTCTGCTTAGATTTTCTACCTCTGTATTAGTTCAGGTAGGTTATGTTTTTCTAGGAATTTTTCCATTTCATCTAAGTTTTCAAGTTTGTTGGAGTACAATTTTTCATAGTATTTTGTTATTATTCTGTTTATCTCAGTTGGATCTCTTGTAATGTTTCCAATTTTACTTCTTATTTTGGTTATTTCCATATTCTCACTTTTTTCCTTTGTCAGTATAGCCAGTGGTTTGTCTATTTAATTGATCCTTTCAAAGAATCAACTTCTGGTCTTGCTGATTCTTTGTATTGTTTTTCTACTCTCTATTTCATTTATTTCTGCTCTGATCTTTATTATTTCCTTTCTTCTGGTAGCTTTGGGCTTCTTTTGCTCTTTCTTTTCTATTTCTTTAAGTTGTAGAGTTAAGCAATTGGTTCAGGATCTTTCTTCTTTTTTAATGTAGGCATTTATTGCTATGAATTTACCTGAGCACTGGTTTCACTGCATTCCAAAGGTTTTGTTATGCTGTGTTTTCATTTTCATTTGACTCTAAGTACTTTTTAATTTCACTCTTGAAAAAAACCCATTAGTTTTTTAGTAGTATGCTATTTAGTTTCCATGTATTTATTTTTTCCTCCCTTATTCTTCTGGTTACTGATTTCTAGCTTCATTTCATTATGGTCAGAGAAGATGCTTTGTATAATTTCAATCTTTTTAAATTTATTGAGATTTACTTTTATCCTAAAATATGTGTATTCTGGAGAATGATCCATGTGCATTGTAGAAGAATGTATGTTGTTCTACTGTTGGGTGGAGTGTTCTATATATGTTTTGTAGGTTCTATTGGTGAATAGTGTTATTCAAATCTGTTCTTTTATTGATTTTCTTTCTAATTGTTCTATCCATCATCAAAAGTGGTGTATTATAGTCTCCTGCTATTATTGTAGATCTGCCTATTTTCCTCTTTAGTTCTGTTAGAGTTTGCTTTATAAATTTTGGGGCTCATACATTAGGTGTGTGGATACTTAACGATTGTTATATCTTTTTGGTGGATTGTCCTTTTTTCATTCTTTGGTGTCCTTCTTTCACTCTTATAATGGGTTTTGACTTAAAGCCTATTTTATCCTCTTTTGGTTACTGTTTGCTTGGAATGTTTTTTCCATCCTTTAACTTTTAACCTATTTATGCCTTTGTGCCTGTGGTGTGTCTCTTGTAGATAACATATAGATAAGTCATGTTTCCTTATCCATTCTGCCACTCTCTGTTGACTGGAACATAGTGGTGAATGATGTCTTTAACTCTTCATTCACTTACTAATTCATTCAGCTAACATTGTTGATCACCTACTGTGTTAAAGCATTATGCTTGATTCCCGCCTTTAAAGAACTTATTGTCTCTTTGGGCCACTGGGCATGAACATAAGAATGTACAATATAACCTGGCAAATGTTATATTAAATAGGAATGAATTAGCTGAACTCCTAGAAAATACTGATGATCTTTTTACTGTCTCTATAGTTTTGGCTTTTCCAGAATGTCACCTAGTTGAAATCACACAGCATGTAGTCTTCTCAAGCTTATTTTTTTCACTTAGCAATACGTATTTAAGGCTCTTCCATGTCTTTTCATAGCTTGATATCTCATTTCTTTTTATTGGAGAATAAATTTATTTATTTAATTAATAAATGTATTGCTTTAAATTGAGCATTGAGATATACTCTATAACTTAAGCTTATGTTGCTGTTGTGGTTAGTTGTTAGTTGCCATCAAGTCAATTCTGACTCACGATGATTCCATGTCTGCAGAATAGGACTGCTCCATACACTTTTCAAAAGAAGATCACCAGGCCTGTCGTTCAAGGCACTTCTGCATGAGTTCAAACCATCACCCTTTTGGCTAGTATTCAAGCACTTAGCCATTTGTGTCACCCAGGGACACCTCTGTTACTCTAGAAATAAATTATTTGTTTCACGAAAGCACCTTCTGTTTTCCCTGCTAGCTTATGTTCATTCATGTTCACCACTTTCTAGCATTTTATTTACAACATTCCATTGTAAAATATAAAACAAAATTTCAATTACCAGATACTCATATGCCTATTAGAATGGCTAAAATTTAAAATACTGACAACATCAAATGCTGGCTAGGATGTAGAGCAATAGGAACTCTCATTTACTGCTGATGGGAATGGAAAATGGTACAGCCAGTTTGGAAGACAGTCTGAAAGCTTCTTGCAAAGCTAACCATAGGCTTACCATACAATCCAGCAAAAGCACTACTACGTATTTACCCACGAGTTGAAAACTTATGTCCACACAAAAACCTGCATACAAACAGTTATAACAGCTTTATTCATAATTACCAAAAGTTGGAAGCAACCAAGATGTCCTTCAGTAGGGGACTGGATAAACAAACTGGTAGAGTCATACAATGAAATATTATTCAACTATAAAAAGGAATAAGTTATTAAGCTATGAAAAGACATGGAAGAAACTTAAATGGGTATTGCTAAGTGAAAGAAGCCAGTCTTAAAAATCTACATACTGTATGATTCCAACTATATGACGTTCTGGAAAAGGCAAAACTATAGAGACAGTAAAAGATAATCAGTGATTTTTCGGGGCTGGTGAAGGTGTAGGGAGAGGACTGAATAGGTAGAGTACAGGGCATTTTCAAACCAAAAACCAAACCCACTGCCATGGATTCATTGATTCTGACTCATTGTGACCCTATAGAACAGAACAGAACTGCCCCATAGTTCCAGGGCACTTTTATGGAAATAAGACTGTTCGTGTGATATTATAATGATGGACACATTATACTATGTATGTGTCAAAACCCATAGACCTGTACAACAAGAGTGAACCCTAATGTAAACTATGGACTTTTGTTAATAATAATGTATCGATATTCATTTAGCAATTGTAACAGTTGTACCACAAAAATCAACATGTTAGTAATAGTAGAAACTGGGGAGGACAGGGGAGGCATGGAAGGGAGTATATGGTTTCTCTCTGTACTTACTATTTGTACATTCTATGTACTGTGTCTATTTTTAAACATTTTAACTACCATAAATATTTGTTGCTAAATCAAATGTCCATTCTATTAATGAAAGTTCAACTAACTTAAAAATCTTCTCAATGTTGCAGTAAACATGCGCATCTGAAAGGTGTGAAATGATATAGATGGTGGTTTTAACTCGCATTTCACTGATTGTCAGTGAGGGTGAGCATCTTTCATTTGCTTATTGGACAATCAAGATTCTATCAATTCTTTCACCTTTTCTTTCCATAAAATGTAGTACAGGACTGTCACCAGGGCACACACTCAATGAGTATTGCTGATCCTACTTGACTTGGCCATGTTGCTTGGTTTCCTAACACTAATGTCAGTTCCTACCTTCTAAGGTGGTCACAGAGGCCCACCTTTGTGAGTGGATGGGTTCTGGAAATAGTTGCTTTCCTGTAGGTCCATTGTCTGTGTTGCTTGTAACAGAGCCATTGATTTATAACCCTCCTCTAAATCTCACTGTGGGAGGTCTAGTTTGTATCATTGTACTTCTTCCTCAATTTCCTCAAGAACTAGAGCTCAGTTCTTCTTGGCTGGGGCCCTACCAGTCTTGCCATTCCTCTTCCTAGGGGACTGGAGACTCCCCACTGGCCCCGGAATTGCTGGCTGCAGTTCTACTCTAAAGGAAGGAACCACCTAGAAGTATATTTGTCCTTGCTAAATTGAAGCATCACCTCTGCACAGAGACCTTTGCTGTTATGCTCCATCTGTAAACTCAACCCCTTTAGATATCAGCACAAGATACAATTAAATCAAGTTTGCCCGTCCCCTTTAAACACCAGCTTGGACCATCAACCAGGCTCTTTGGGGCCACAGGCACATTCAAATCATGCTCCTGAGCCTGGTTCCAGCCCACACCACTTCCCCACCACCCAGACAATAAGGTCCTGCATGCCCTGAAGCTGACTTCCCAGAGTGTGACATCTGTCTTTTTCCTCATTTATTAATGTCCCA
Organism: Dugong dugon; assembly: GCA_030035585.1. NCBI lineage: Eukaryota > Metazoa > Chordata > Mammalia > Sirenia > Dugongidae > Dugong > Dugong dugon. The sequence goes on from CM057465.1 coordinate 54,792,282, forward strand.
ATTAATTATAATTTTTTAAAATTTGAACCTGTTCCATAAAACTGGGTTTGCTTCTTTGAAAGTGTCTTTTAGAAGCCAGAAAATAGTGACAGGTAATTCACAAATCTTCTTTTTTTTTTTTTTTTAATTGTTCTGCTTTAAGCTAAAGTTTACAAATTAGTCTCTTATACAAAAATTTATACATACATTGTTTTGTGACCATAGTTGCTCTCCATATACTGTGACAGCACACTTTTCCTTTCCACCTCAGATTTCACATGTCCATTCAACCAGCTCCTGACCCTCTCTGCCATCTCATCTCGCCTCTGGACAGGAGCTGCCCATTTAGTCTCATGTACCTACTTGAGCTAAGAAGCACACTCTTCAAGAGTATCATTTTATGTCTCACAGTCCAGTCTCTTTGTCTGAAGAGTTGGCCTCGGGAATGGTTTTAGTTTTGGGCTAACAGAGAGCCCGGCGGCCATGTCTTCCAGGGTTCTTCCAGTCTCAATCACATCATTAAGTCTGGTCTTTTTATTAGAATTTGAGTTCTGCACCCCACTTTTCTCCTGCTCCATCAGGGACTCTGTTCTGTTCCCTTTCAGGGCGGTCATTGTGGTAGCCAGGCACAATCTAGTTCTTCTGGACTCAGGCTGATGAAGTCTCTGGTTTATGTGACCCTTTCTGTCTCTTGGGCTAATACTTTCCTTGTGTCCATGGTGTTCTTCATTCTCCTTTACTCTAGGTGGGTTGGGACAAATTGATGCATCTTAGATGGCCCCTCGCTAGCTTTTAGGACCATAGACGCCACTCACCAAAGTGGGATGCAGAACATTTTCTTAGAAAACTTTGTTATGCCAATTGACCTAGATGTCCTCTGAAAGCATGGTCCCCAGACCCTCGCCCCTGCAACTCTGACCCTCGAAGTGTTTGGTTGTATTCAGGAAACTTCTTATCTTTAGTTTAGGACAGTTGTGCTGACTTCTCCTGTAATGTGTGCTGTCCTTCCCTTCACCTGAGATAACTCTTGTCTACTTTCTAGTTAGTGAATACCACCCTCCTTCCCTCTCCACCCTCATAACCATCAAAGGATGTTGTCTTCTGTGTTTAAACCTTTTCTTGGGTTCTTATAATAGCAGTCTTATACAATATTTCTCCTTTTGTGACTAAGTTCACTTAGCATAATACCTTCCAGTTCCTCCATGTTGTAAGAGGTTTCATGGATTCATCATTGTTCTTTATCATTGCATAGTATTCCATTGTGTGAATATATCATAAAATTTATCCATTTGTCCATTGATGAGCACCTAGGTTGTTTCCATCTTTTTGCTATAGTGAACAATGCTGTAATGAACATGGGTGTGCATATATCTATTCGCGTGCTGGCTCTTAATTCTCTAGGATATATTCCAAGGAGTGGGATTGCTAGATCGTATGGTACTTCTATTTCTAGCTTTTTAAGGAAGTGCCAAATCGATTTCCAAAGTGGTTGTACCATTTTACATTCCCATCAACAGTGTGTAAGTGTTCCAGTCTCTCCACAACCTCTCCAACATTTATTATTTTGTGTTTTTTGGATTAATGCCAGCCTTGTTAGGGTGAGATGGTATCGCACTGTAGTTTTGATTTGCATTTCTCTAATGACTAATGATCGTGAGCATTTCCTCTTGTGTCTGTTAGCTGCCTGAATGTCTTCTTTGGTGAAGTGTCTGTTTATATCCTTTGCCCATGTTTTAATTGGGTTGTTTGTCTTTTTGTTGTTGAGGTTTTGCAGTATCTTGTAGATTTTAGAAATTAGATGCAGATTGGATTTGTTGTAGCCAAATTTTTTTTCCCAGTCTGTAGGTTGTCTTTTGACTCTTCTGGTGAAGTCTTTTGATGAGCATAAGTTTGATTTTTAGGAGCTCCCAGTTACCTAGTTCCTCTTCTGGTGATTGTGCATTGTTACTTATGGTTCATATTCTGTTTATGCCATGTACTGGGGCTCCTAGCATCGTCCGTACTTTTTCCTCCAAGATCTTTATCGTTTTGATATTATATTTAGGTCTTTGATCCATATTGAGTTAGTTTTTGTACATGGTGTGAGATATGGGTCTTGTTTCAGTTTTTTGCAGATGGATATCCAGTTATGCCAGTACCATTTGTTAAAAAGACTGTCTTTTCCCCGATTAATGGATTTTGGGGACTTTGTCAAATATCAGCTGCTCATTGGTGGATGAATTTATGTCTGGATTCTCAATTCTGTTCCATTGGTCTATGTATCTGTTGTTATACCAGTATCAGGCTGTTCTGACTACCGTGGCAGTATATTAGGTTCTAAAATCAGGTAGTGCGAGGCCTCCCACTTTGTTCTTCTTCTTGAGTAAGGCTTTACTTATCCAGGGCCTCTTCCCTTTCCATATGAAGTTGGTGATTTGTTTCTCCATCTCATTAAAAACTGATGGTGGAATTTGGATCAGGATTGCATTGTATCTGTAGATCGCTTTGGATAGAATTGACATTTTCATAATGTTCAGTCTTCCTGTCCATGAGCAAGGTATGTTTTTCCACTTATGTAGGTCTCTTTTGATTTCTTGCAGTAGTGTCTTGTAGTTTTCATTGTATAGTTCTTTTATGTCTCTGGATAGATTTATTCCTAAGTATTTTATCTTCTTGGGGCTATTGTAAAAGGTATTGGTTTGGTAATTTCCTCTTCGAAGTTCTCTTTGTTGGTGCAGAGGAATCCAACTTATTTTTCTGTTTATCTTGTATCCTGATTGTTTGATGAAATCTTCTACTAGTTCCAGTAGTTTTCTCATGGATTCTTTGGGGTTTTCTGTGTATAAGATCATATCATCTGCAAATAGAGATACTTTGACTTCTTTCTTGCCAATTTGGATGCCCTTTATTTCTTTTTCTAGCCTAACTGCTCTCACTAGGACCTCCAGCACAATGTTGAACAACAGTGGTGATAAACGGCATCCTTGTCTGTTCCCGTTCTCAAGGGGAATGCTTTCGAACTCTCTCCATTTAGTATGATGTTGGATGTTGGCTTTGTATAAATGCCCTTAATTATGTTGAGGAATTTTCCTTCTATTCCTAATTTGCTGAGAGTTTTTATTATGAATGGGTGTTAGACTTTGTCAAATGCCTTTTCTCCATCGATTGATAAGATCATGTGGTTCTTGTCTTTGGTTTTATTTATGTGATGGATTACATTGATTGTTTTTCTAATGTTGAACCATCCCTGCATACGTGGTATAAATCCCACTTGATCATGGTGAATTATTTTTTTGATATGTTGTTGAATTCTATTGGCTAGAATTTTGTTGAGGATTTTTGCGTCAATGTTCATGAGGGATATCGGTTTGTAATTTTCTTTTTTTGTGGTGTCTTTACCTGGTTTTGGTATCAGGGTTATGCTGGCTTCATAGAATGAGTTTGGGAGTATTCCATCCTTTTCTGTGCTCTGAAATACCTTTAGTAGTAGTGGTGTTAACTCTTCTCTGAAGGTTTGGTAGAATTCTCCACTGAAACTGTCTGGGCCAGGGCTTTTTTTTTTTTTGTTGGAAGTTTTTTAATTACCTTTTCAGTCTCTTCTTTTGTTATAGGTTTATTTAGTTGTTCTACCTCTGACTGTGTTAGTTTAGGTAGGTAGTGAGTTTCTAGAAATTTGTCCATTTCCTCTAGGTTTTCAAATTTGTTATGATTCTTTCAATTTCAGTTGGGTCTGTTGTGATATCATCCATCTCAATTCTTATATGGGTTATCTGCTTATTCTCCTGTTTTTCTTTTGTCAGGTTGGCCAATAGTTTATTGATTTTGATGATGTTTTCAAAGAACCAGGTTTTGTGCTTGTTAACTCTTTCAATTGTTTTTCTATTCTCTATTTCATTTAATTCTGCTTTAATTCTTATTATTTCCTTTCTTCTGGCGCCCAAGGGCTTCTTTTGCTGCTCTCTGTCTAGTTGTTCCAGTTGTAGGGTTAATGTCTTGATTTTGTCCCTTCTTTTTGGATGTGTGCATTTATTGCTATAAGCTGACCTCTGAGCACTGCTTTTGCTGTGTCACAAAGGTTCTGGTAGGATATGGTTTTATTCTCATTTGATTCTATGAATTTCTTTATTCTAGCCTTAATTTCTCAATAGTTATTGAGCAAGGTGTGGTTCAGTTTCCATGTGTTTGATTTTTTTTCCTTGCCTTTTCTGTTATTGATTTCTAATATGTGGTCTTTTCTGGAGAATGTTCCATGTGCATTGGAAAAGAAAGTATACTTGGCTGCTGTTGGGTGGGGTGTTTGGTATATGTCTATGAGATCAAGTTGGCTGATTGTAACATTTAGATCTTCCTTCTCTTTACTGAGCTTCTTTCTGGATGTTCTGTTCTTTACCAAAAGTGGAGTGTTGAACTCTCCCACTATTGTTGTGGAGTTGTCTATCTCTCTTTTCAGTGCTGTTAGAGTTTGTTTTATGTATTTTGGAGCCCTGTTGTCAGATGTGTAAATATTTATTATAGTTATGTCCTCCTGGTGTACTGATCCTTTAATCATTATATAGTGTCCTTCCTTATACTTTGTGGTAGATTTTACTTTAAAGTCTATTTTGTCAGAGATTAATATTGCCACTCTTGCTCTTTTTTGAATGTTGTTTGCTTGGTATATTTTTTTCCATCCTTTGATTTTTAGTTTGTTTGTGTCTTTAAGTCTAAGGTGTGTCTCTTGTAGGCAGCGTATAGATGGATCATATTTTTTTTTAATCCATTCTGCTACTCTCTGTCTCTTCATTGGTGTATTTAGTCCATTTACCTTCAGCGTAATTGTTGATAGGTGTGAGTTTAGTGCTGATATTTTGATGTCTTTTTTGTGTGTTGCTGTTTCTTTGTTCCATTTAACTTTCTGTGCTAAGTCATTTTTCTTTATGTATTTTCATCTTTTTCGTTGTTGTTGATTTTGTATTTGCTGAGTCTTTATATTTTGTTTTTTATTTTGACATGTAGGATTGTCAGTTTCCTTTGTGGTTACCTTAATATTTACCCCTATTTTTCTAAGTTTAAACCAGTCTTTTATTTCTTTATATTGCTTTGACTTCCTCTCCATATGAAAAATCTATGTCTACATTTTTTAGTTCCTTTTTTTGTTTTAATGTTGTCATCTTTTACATATTGACATCTTTTTCCCTATTTTCAGTGTCTTAGCTTTGATATACTTTCGTGACTTCCCTATCTGGGTTGATATCTGGTTGTTCTGTCCTGTGTTCTACTCTTGCATTGTTATCTGATGTTACTGATTTTCTAACCGGAGGACTCCCTTTAGTATACCATGTAATTTTGGTTTGGGTTTTGCAAATTCCCTAAACTTCTGTTTATCTGGAAATGCCCTAATTTCACCATCATATTTGAGAGAGAGTTTTGCTTGATATGTAATTCTTGGCTGGCAATTTTTTTTCCTTCAAGGCTTTATATATTTCATCCCATTGCCTTCTTGCCTGCATGGTTTCTGCTAAGTAGTCCGAACTTATTCTTATTGACTCTCCTTTGTAGATGAGTTTTCGTTTATCCCCAGCCACTCTTAAAATTCTCTGTCTTTGGTTTATAGATCTTCTTTCTTAAAAGAGAAAGTGGGACTTAATTTTTTCCTATCCAATCTCTCCCTGTGACTTATTTTTAATTTTTTCCCTGTATGAGAGCCAAATATTTCAATCTAAGTTAGATAATTAAAATTATTTTCAGGATGTTAGGCTGAGTGTCTCTTTTCAAATTAGAGAAGGAAAAAAAATCTGACAATTCAATGGATTTTTACATTTTAGGTCAGCATATTTCTTCTAATTTGGATATGTGGAATATTGTGGCACTTAGTTTTCAAAATAGGCCATTCAGTAAGACAGTAATGTGGACAGAAAGTCCTCTGGAATATAACAGCACTGAGAAGCAAGTGATTTTCTGCCAAGCTCATCCCAGGCACGCAAACATGGCACACTTCTGCACTGGAGAAGCAAAGCATTATAACAGGTCTCCGATCTTGTAGCGTCTTCTGATTTTATGCACAAGAATGCATTCCCAAATGCTGCCCACTACTCCTCTCCCCCACCTCTGCACTTACAGGACAATGATACCATTTGATCCCATTTGTCCAGAAATATACTAAACAAATTCCAAAATTCTGAGATGGAAGACACTGTTCCTTTAGGAAATGTTATTCTCTGGTGCCACTTGGGTCAAATCATTTACAAGCTCAGAGTGTTTTTCATAATATATTTTAGAAAGGAAAAAAAAAGATCAAGTTGTATGTTGGGAAGCATTTCAAAGAGAATATTATAACCTCAAGTCAGTAGTCATATCTTATTGCCTGGACATAACAAATGAATAAGAAGTATTTGTTCCTGTAAAAGCACAGCTCTGGTTGCAAACATTCTGAACTTTATCCTGGTTACTAGTGGAAGGATTGTGACCTATGGCCACAACTATGACCTTTTTCATACTTTAGGATTGAGATTCTCCGTTTAGGAGGATTTGTCGCATTTTTTAATTCTAGACGTTTGGACAGTGTGCTCAAGGCATTGAGAGGTGAATGATGCTTTTTTTTTTTTTTATTGTACTTCAGGTGAAGGCTTACAGAACAAATAGTTTCTCATTAAACAGTAGTACACATATTGTTTTATGACATTGGTTAACAACCCCACAACATTTCAACCCTCTAACTTCTCAACCTTTTTTTTTTTTTAATATTTTATTGTACTTCAGGTGAAGGCTTACAGAACAAATAGTTTCTCATGAAGCAGTAGTACACATGTTGTTTTGTGACATCGGTTAACAACCCCACAACATATTAACCCTCTAAATTCTCAATCTTTTTTTTTTTTTGGTGAAAATACACATAGCCAAAGATACAACATTTCAAAAATGTCTACATACACAGTTCAGTGACATTGACTACACTCTTCCAGTTGTGCTGTTATTCTCTCTTAAGATGAAGGCTTACAGAACAAAATACTTTCTCATTTAACAGTTACTACAAATGTTGCCCTATGACAATGGTTAACAATCTCACAACACATCAACAATATCCTTACTCACTCTTGGGTTCCCTATCACCAGCTTCCTTGTCCCCTTCTGCCTTCTGGCCCTTGTCACTTGACTCCTGTACCTCGTTAATCTCATTTGGTTTTACCAGGCTGTCCACTCCCTGGCTGAACAGTGGACCTCGGAGGTAACTTCACCACTGAGTTAAAGGGTGTCTGGGGGCCATACTCTTGAGGTTTCTCCAGTCTCCTTTAGGCCAGTAAATCTGGTCTTATTTTTGTGCATTAGAATTATGCTCTACATCCTTCTCCAGCTCTGTCCAGAACGCTCTGCTGTGATCCTGGTCAGAGCGGTCAGTGGTGGTAGCCGGGCACCATCTAGCTGTACTGGACTCAGTCTGGTGGAGGCCTTGGTAGCTGTGGACAATTAGTCCTTCGGACTAATCTTTTCCTTGTATCCTGTTCTCTTCATTCTCCCTTGCTCCTGAAGGGATGAGACCAGTGGAGTATATTAGATGGCTTCTCACAGGCTTTTAAGACCCAAGACACTACTCACCAAGGTAGAATGTAGAGCATTGTCTTTATAAGTAGTGTCATGCCAATTGAGCTAGATGTTCCCCGAGACCATGGTCCCCAGAGCCCTCCACCCAGCAACTCAGTCCCTCGGGGAGTTTGGATGTGTCTATGGGGCTTCCATGACCTTTCCTTGTACAGGTTGTGCTAGTTTCCCCTGTATTGTGTACTGTCTCACCCTTCACCCAAGATACCACTTATCTATTGCCTATTTAGTATTTCCCCCCCACCCCTCTCATCCCTGGTAACCAACAAAGATTGTTACATTTTGTGTGTGAACTTTTTCATGGGTTTTTACAATAGAGGTCTCATACAATATTTGTCCTTTTGTGATTGACTTATTTCACTCAGCATAATGTCCTCCAGTTTCATCCATGTTATGAGATGCTTCACAGATTCATTGTTGTTTTTTCTCATTGCATAGTACTCCACTGTGTGTATGTACCATAGTTTTTTTATCCATTCATCTGTTGTTGGGCATCTAGGTTGTTTCCATCGTTTTGCTATTGTGAACAACGCTGCCATGAACATAGATGTGCATATGTCTATTCGAGAGACGACTCTTATTTCTCTGGGATATATTCCTAGGAGTGGGATTGCTGGATCGAATGGTATGTCTATTTCTAGCTTTCTGAGGAAGCGCCATATCATTTTCCAAAATGGGTAGCATTTTGCATTCCCACCAGCAGTGCATAAGAGTTCCCATCTCCCCGCAGCTCCTCCAACATTTGTTATTTCCAGTGTTTTTGATACGTGCCAGTAATGCCGGGGTGAGATGGTATCTCATTGTGGTTTTAATTTGCATTTCTCAAATGGCTAGTGATCGCGAGCATTTCCTCATGTGTCTGTTGGCCATTTGAATGTCTTCTTTGGTGAAGCATCTGTTCATTTCCTTTGCCCATTTTTTAATAGGATTATTTGTCTTTTTGTTGTAGAGGTGTTGGATTTTCTTGCAGATTTTGGAGATTAGACCTTTGTCTGACTTGTACTGTCCAAAAATTTTTTCCCAGCCTGTAGGTTCTCTTTCTACTCTTTTGGTGAAGTCTTTTGAAGAGCATAGGTGTTTGATTTTTAGAAGATCCCAGTTATCTAGCTTATCTGTTGGGTTTTGTGCATTGATGGCTATGGTTTGTATACTGTTAATGCCATGTATTAAGGCCTGTAGTGTTGGCCCTGTTTTTTCTTCTATGAACTTCATAGTTTTAGGCTTTATATTCAGGTCTTTGATCCATTTTCAAGTAGTTTTTGTATACAGTGTGAAGTATGGGTCCTGTTTCATTTTTCTGCAAATGGATATCCAGTTTTGCCAGCACCATTTGTTCAAAAGAATGTCTTTTCCCCATTTGATGGACTTTGGGCCCTTGTCGAAGATCAGGTGACCGTAGGTGGATGGATTTACATCTGGGTTCTCAATTCTGTTCCATGGGTCAATGTATCTGTCGTTGTACCAGTACCAGGCTGTTTTGACTACTGTAGCTGTATAGTAGGTTCTGAAGTCAGGTCGTGTGAGTCCTCCAACTTTATTCTTCTTCTTCAGGAGTGCTTTACTTATTCGGGGCTTCTTCCCTTTCCATATAAAGTTAATGATTAGTGTTTCCATCTCTTTTAAGAATGTTGTTGGTATTTGGATCGGGATTGTGTTGTATTTGTATTTGTAAATTGCTTTGGGTAGAATTGTCATTTTCACAATGTTGAGTCTGCCTATCCATGATCATGGTATGTTTTCCCATTTATGTAGATCCCTTTGGGTTTCATGAAGTAGTGTTTTGTAGTTTTCTTTGTATGTGTCTTTTACATCCCTCGTCAGATTTATTCCTAAGTATTTTATCTTTTTAGGGGCTTTGGACATAGTATTGTTTTCCTGATTTCCTTTTCATCGTTCTACTTATTGGTGTATAGGAATCCAACTGATTTTTGAATTTTTATCTTATATCCTGCTACTCTGCTGAATCTTTCTATTAGTTCCAGTAGATTTCTCATGGAGTCTTTAGGGTTTTCTGTGTATAGTATCATATCATCTGCAAACAGGGACAGTTTAACTTCTTCATTACCAATTTGGATGCCCTTTAATTCTTTTTCTTGCCTTATTGCTCTAGCTAGAACTTCCAGCACAATGTTAAATAGGAGTGGTGATAAAGGGCATCCTTGTCTTGTTCCTGTTTTCAAGGGGAATGTTTTCAGCCTCTCTCCATTAAGAATGATGTTGGCCGTTGGTTTTGCATAGAGGCCCTTTATTATGTTGAGAAATTTCCCTTCTATACCTATTTTATTGAGAGCTTTTATCAGGAATGGGTGTTGGACTTTGTCAAATGCCTTTTCTGCGTCAATTGAGATGATCATGTGATTCTTTTCTTTCCTTTTATTTATGTGGTGCATTACGTTGATTGATTTTCTAATGTTGAACCATCCTTGCATACCTGGTATGAATCTTACTTGGTGGTGGTGTATTATTTTTTTGATATGATGCTGAATTCTATTGGCTAGAATTTTGTTCAGAATTTTTGCATCTATATTCATGAGAGATATTGGTGTGTAATTTTCTTTTTTTGTGATGTCTTTTCCTGGTTTTGGTATCAGCATTATGCTGGCTTCATAGAATGAATTTGGAAGTGTTTCTTCCTCTTCTATGCTCTGAAATAGCTTGAGTAGTACTGGTACAAGCTTTTCTGTAAATGTTTTGTAGAATTCTCCAGTGAAGCCATTTGAGCCAGGGCTTTTTTTGGTTGGGAGTTTTTTTTATTACCTTTTCTATCTCTTCTCTTGTTATGGGTCTGTTCAGATTTTCAACATCACTTTGTTGTAGTTTCAGTAGGCCATGTGTTTCTAGAAATTTATCCATTTCCTCTAGGTTTTCAAATTTGTTGTAGTATAGTTTTTCATAATATTCTGTCATAATCCTTTTTATTTCTGTTGGGTCTGTTGTAATGTCCCCCATTTCATTTCTTATTTGGGTTATTTGTGTCCTCTCCTGTTTCTCTTCTGTCAGTCTGGCCAGTAGTTTGTCGATTTGTTTATTCTTTAAAAGAACCATGTTTTGGTTTTGTTGATTCTTTCTATTGTTTTTCTGTTCCCTATTTCATTTATTTCTGCTCTGATCTCTACCATTTCCTTTCTTCCCGTGGTTGTGGGCTTTTTTTGCTGTTCTCTTTCTTTTGTTTGAGTTCTGTAGTTAATATTTTGATTTTGTCCTTTTCTTCTTTTTTGATATGTGCATCTATTGGTATAAATTGTCCTCTGAGGACTGCCTTTGCTGTGTCCCAAAGGTTTTGGTATGATGTGTTTTCATTCTCATTTGATTCTAGGAATCTTTTGATTCCATCTCTGATTTCTTCTATTACCCAGTGATGTGTAAGCATGGTATTATTCAGTTTCCATGGAATTGATTTTTTTTTCCCTTGCTGTTTCTATTGTTAATTTCTACCTTGATGGCATTGTGGTCAGAGAAGATACTTTGAATTATCTCATCATTTTGGCTCTTGTTGATGATTGCTGTGTGGCCTAAGATGTGGTCTATTCTGTAGAATGTTCCATGTGCATTGGAAAATAATGTGTACTGTGCAGCGGTTGGATGGAGTGTTCTGTATATGTCTGTGATGTCAAGTTGGCTGATTATGCCCTTTAGGTCTTCCGTATCTTTGCTGAGTTTCTTCTTAGTTGTTCTGTCCTTTACTGAGAGTGGTGTGTTGAAGTCTCCTACTATTATTGTGGAACTGTCAATTTCTCTTTTCAGTGTTGTTACAGTTTGTTTTATGTATTTTCGAGCCCTGTCATTGGGTGTGTAGATGTTTATTATAGTTATGTCTTCATGATGGAACGCTGCCTTAATCATTATATAGTGTCCTTCTTTGTCTTTTATGGTGGATTTTGTTTTAAAGTCTATTTTATCTGTGATTAGTATTGCCACTCCTGCTCTTTTTTGGTAGTTGTTAGCTTGATATTTTTTTTTTCCAACCTTTGACTTTTAAGAAATTCACATCTTTGTTTCTAAGGTGTGTCTCTTTAGACAGCATATTGATGGATCCTGTTTTCTTATCCATTCTGTCACTTTCTGTCTCTTAATGGGTACATTGAGTCCATTTACAGTGTAATTATTGATAGATGTGAGTTTGTTGCTGTCATTTTGTAGTGCTTTTTTTTTGTGGTGCTGAAGTTTTCTTTGTTCTTCTTACTCTCTTTTGTGGAGTTACTTTCGTTTGTGGATTTTTTTTTCATTCCTTCTGTTTTTGTAGGTTTTGTTTTTGCTGACACTTTAGGTTTTTCCTCTTTTTTTTAATGACTATGTTTGTTAACTTTCTTTGTGGTTACCATGAATTTTACCCTTATCTTTCTAAGTTTGAAGCAGTCTACCATGACTTGGTATCGCCTTGCCTTCTTCTCCATTAGAAAGTTCTATACCTATGCCATTTATTCCCTGTTTTATTGTTTTGATGTTGTTGTCATTTACTGATTAACTGCTCTGATTCCCTGTTGTATTCCTTTTGGTTTTGGATAGTCCTCAAGAGTTCATTTCCTAGATTGGTATCTTGCTGGAATGATCTTGCGTCCTAGATTCTCCTGTGAGCTGAAGCTGTTTGTCCTCAGATCGAAGAACTCCCTTTAATAATTCTTGTAAGTTTGGTTTCACTTTTACATATTCCCTTAATTTCTGTTTATCTGGAAAGGACCAAATTTCACCATCAAATTTGAATGAGAGTTTTGCAGGGTATATTATTCTTGGCTGGCAATTTTGTTCTTTCAAGATTTTATATGTCATCCCATTGCCTTCTTGCCTGCATGGTTTCTGCTGAATAACCTGAGGTTAGTCTTATTGTTTCTCCTCTGTATGTGACTTCTTGTTTTTCATGAGCTGCTGTCAGGATTCTTTGTTTGTCTTTGGTTTTGGTGAGTGTGATTATGATATGCCTTGGTGATTTTCTTTTGGGGTCTATCCTATATGGGGTTCATTGAACTTCTTGGATGGCCAGCTTTTCATCTTTCATGATATTAGGAAGTTTTCTGTGAGCAGTTCTTCAGTGATCCTCTCTGTGTTTTCTGTTTTCTCCCCATTCTGGAAATCCAATCACTCGAAATTTTTTGCTTTTGATTGTATCCCACATAGCTCTCAGGGTCTCTTCATTTTTCTTTGTTCTTTTTTCTGAGTTTTCCTCAAACAGAGTTGTATCCACTCATCCTGTCTTCCACTATTTCAAATCTGCTTCTCAGCCCTTCTATGACACCGTCTATTTCTGAAATCTTGTTGTTTATCTTGGATTTCTAATTGTTGTCTTTGTATAATTTCTCACTGTGAAATTTATTTTGGCATTTTGTTCCTGCATTATTTTCCAGAATTCTTCAAATTTTTTGTATTTTCCATGAATTTGTCAATTTTTTCCTCATGTTTGTCAGCTTTTTGCCTCAGCTGTTGGAGAATTCTGAGTATTAGAGATTTGAATTCCCTATCAGGTCGTTCTAGTGCATTTTCTTCCACTGGAGAGTCATCTGTTTTTTATTTTGGACACCTACTGGAACCATCCTGTCTTGTTTTTGTAAATGTTTTGATATCGTCTGCTGTCTTTGGGGCATTCAGTAGTTATTTTTCTCATTTATTGATTGTAGATTTGTTTGTTTCATCCCTTTTTTTTTTTTTAATTTTACTATGAGCAGGCGGACTGTGTGTTCTTTGTTGTTTGCTCGTCTGTGGGCAGAATGCTTTTTGCCTCCTTCTCCAATTGGCAGGGCCAATCACTCAGTTATGGTATAGCAGGGCAGGTCTAGGTGAAGAGCAGTTACTGGGATCGGTTGTTTGTGGCACATACTACAGCCACCAGAGTGGGTCAGTAATCAGTGCGGGGCAGGTTCTGGTAGGCCGTGCCTGTGCTGCTTGGTAGCGTGATGTCAAGCACACGGTGTAGGTAGGCAGGATGCAGCGGGGAGATTGTTATGTTGGAGCTAAGATGGATATGGGAGAGAGGAGAGAGGAACAGGAACCAAAAGCATACAAACAAAAAAGAATGCTAGGGGAGCTTGCCATTGGAGTGGAGAGGTGAGAGTCTATGAAATGGAGAAAAACAGAAAGGGGAAGAGGAAGAAAAAAAAAAAGAATGAATAAATAAAAATCAGAAAGGTTAAAGAACCACAAAGTTCCCATTGATTCCACCAGTGCAGCTATGAGGTCTGGGGAAGTTGCTCTCGGGTGTTGCGGTACAGCCTGGCTAGAAGGCATAGAGGTATACAACGCAGGTATTCAGGGAACAGAAAGAGAAGGAAGATATAGAGAGACGAGAAACTGAGCAATGAAGAAAGACAAAAAGGGAAAAAGAGGGAAAAGAAAAGAAAACAAACAAACAAAAAAAGAACAAGAAAGGCTCCCAAAAGCACAGAAAAAAAGAAACAACGAAAAAAGAAATGCTCTCAGGGATCCCTCTGCACTTCTGTGCAAGCCTAGAGGGACGTCTCATTGCCACGCAGCACTGCCTGGCCAGAAAGGGCTCCCAACTCAAGAAAAGGAAAAGAAAACAAACAAACAATTCAAAACAAACAAACTCACAAAAGCCCCGAGATCCCACCAGTGCGGCAGCCGAGACTGGGAAGCAGCGCCACACTCTAACGGAGCTCCACAGCCCCTCAGGAAGAAGCAAAGATGGCAAACGGAGCCAGGTATTTGAGAGAAGGGAGGGGGAGGTGGTGAGAGGTAAGGAAGAAATCAAAAGAAGCGGAAAAAAGCAACACCAGCAGCCAACAAATGGCACTCAGAGGGTCGGCCCATTCAGGTGCGTGGAATCCAAGCAGCCGGTGTTTCCCGGACAAGAGATTGTGGCCGTGGGAAGCAGAGGTGGCCGAGTTGGGGTGAAGAAGTGTAGGGGGTGGGAAAGCATATATCGCAAATTACTGGTTGTTTTGTCTCCCACTGGATGCTACGTGAGGCTGCTTTCTCATACCCCCTATCGGAGACCAGCATTGCAGATCCACGCTGCGTTAGCTGATAAGGGACCTCTGCATGAATCTCTGCTCGCTCTCTGTTCTCTTTCAGTTTTCTCACTCCATTTGGTGTTTGGCTGAGTTCTTTATCTCTTCATTTGATGTTTTAGGGTTTCAGGATTGTTGTATTCTCTGTTCGGCTTAGTTTTTCGGATCTTTGCTGCGGAGGGAGAGCGTGACGCTTCTGCCTAGAGCGCCATTTTGCCGGACTGAATGATGGTTTTTTAAAAACAAGTTTTGGAAAACTGAAAAGCCTTTCTGCAGCTATTTTATCATTCTCTTGGTCGCCCTTTATGGCTATGCAGCCTTTGACTATTCATCACCCTGACATGTGTTCCAATTCACTGTTCCAATAGATAGGTGATGATTTTTAAGTATGGATACTGGCCTACAGATTGCTCTGCAGAGCCTTCTGTAACACATACAGAAAGATGTATCTCCTCGGATGGAAGGGTAAAATCTGTTTCAAATATTGATTGAAATCTGGCAACACACCGTGAAATTCATGGAAGACCACTCTGCCATGCACCCAGGCTCAGAACTACTGCATTAGGTCTGGCTCAAAAAACCACATTGGCCTGGATAAGGAGTGCTGACCAGTACTTGTGGCTGGGGGTCTTAGCTGTTTACAAAGTGCCTCATGTAAGAGAGATGAGTTGTTGTAGCACATGGACACAACAGTAACTAACATAGAATCACATGATTCCTTTTTCAACTCTCTTCTGTCCTTCTGATTACATCAAGGAGAAAGCTTCCATTTGGTACTACTAAGTTTCTATCTTCTCTCTTAAGAGTGACAGAGAGAGAAAAAAGAGGTTTTAGGTCCAGAGCCTTCAGTGGGCAAGTCTATCTTGTTAGCATTTGATAGTATTGTTTTGCTTTCCTTGTGATTACTTTTACCATCACCTTATACTTCTGACTAAAAACACTGGCTGGGTAGTGTAGTGGTGAGCCGCATGGGCTGAAAAGCCAGACTGCCTGGGTTCAAATCCCAATTATGTCACTTACTGAGTTACCTCAAGTCACTTTCTTTTCTATGACTCAATATCCTTATTTATCAAATAGGGGTAATAGTAGCTACATTGTTGGATTCTTATGAGGATGCAATGATTTCATATTTGTAAGGCTCTTAAAACAATGCCTGGCATATAGTAAGTGCTATGTAAAAAGCAAGTCAAATTAAATAAAAATACTAACTAAACAAGAGTACAAATAATATGTGAATATGGCAAAAAATTTGCATGGATTACTAACTTTGAGAAACACTTAGGTTTTTAAATGCTATGTCTAGAGGGATTTTTCAAAACTGTAATTGTGATCATGTCGACCCCTCACTGGGGGAGTCTGGTCTGTGTAATTGAATTTGTGGTCTGATTTCCTCCAGAACTAGAGCCCAGCTTGCATGGCTGGGGCCCTGTCAGTCTTGCCATTCTTCCTGGGGAATTGGAGAATCCTCACTGGCCCTTGAGTTGCTGACTGGGGTTCTACTCTACTCTTGTAAGCATATTAATTCCTTTACAGTACTTTAACACTTTAAAGTGTCTTCCTACTGCACTCAAAGTTTCCCAATCCAAATCCAAGGACATTCAAGGTCTGTGCTCAGATTTCCCTACAATGTTATTTTTGAAAGCCCTGATCCGATCCCCAACCCTATATCAGGTTCTGGTCATGCAGAACTTCTTGTAATTGATTTTTTGAATAGGTCTGGTCTGTTGTTGCTTTTGACACAGACCCCTTCATTTGACAAACGTCAACTATTCATTTGAGACTCACATTGCTGTCCTCTTTTGGAGAAGCTTCCTGACTCCCTAATGAGGGTTGGGCATCAGCCCATGAACTACCACAACACTCTTGGTTTGCTCCTGTCAAATTCAAAGCCCTCTGTAGTAGTGAACCCTAAAACACAGTGGCTCTAAACAGCAAACATTTATGACCTCAGTTTCTGAGAGTCAGGAGTCCCCGAGCAGTTTTGTTGGATGGTTCTGACTCAGGGTCTTTCACAAAGCTGCAGTCAAGGTATCTGTGGGTCATCTCAAGACTCGACTGAGGGAGAATCTGCTTTCAAGCTCTCTCATGTGGCTGTTTGCTGGCCTCAGGTCTTCACTGGCTGTTGGCTGGAGGTATCAGATTCTTGACACATAAGTCTCCCCATAGGGCTGCTCACCACATGGTAGCTGGATTCCCCAGAGCAAGGGATATGTGTGTGTGTGTGTGTGTGTGCATGCGTGTGTGTTACAGAGAGAGAGAGAGAAGCAAGCCTATGATGAAAGCTAGAGTTTTTATTATCTAATCTTGGAAGTGACATCTCATCACTTCTGCAGTATTTATTTGTTAGAAGCAAGTCACTAAGTTCTCACACACTCAAGGAGAGGGTATTATACAAGGCGTGAACACTAGGAGGCAGGGATCATTGGGGGCCATGTCAGAACATGCCTACCACAGGGACGTACCACAGTTACCTGTTGTCTTCGTTTTCCCTAGTAGATAGTTAAGTTCCATGCGGCCAGAGACAGTGTCTTGTTTTTGTGGTATTCCTGGCACTAAGCACAGTGCCTGACACATTAAAACTGCTCAATAAATGCTTGTTTTAAGGAAACAAGGAAAGTAAAACAGGAGGGAGAGAGGGAAACACGGAAGGACGGAAGGAGGGAGGGAAGGAGGGATGGAAGGAGGGAGGAAGGAAGGAATGAAGGAATCCCAAGATTGCTTCTGTGGATGCTGCACATTTGAACTTTAAAACAGGATAATGAGCCACCCAGGGAGGGACAGTCCTGATTGGGGTCCTTATGAAACAGAAGAAAAGGAAGGATGAAAATCAAAGAAAAAGATCAGGGTACCCTGCCAATTCCTAGATAAAAAAAAAAAATAGTTGCCATGGATTCAATTCCAACTCATGGTGACCACGTGTGCGAGAGCAGAACTGTGTTCCACAGGGTTTTCAATAGCTGATTTTTCATAAGTAGATCACCAAGCCTTTCTCCTGAGGAGCATCTGGGTGGACTCAAACCTTCAACTTTTTGGTTAATAGCCAAGGGTGTTAATCACTTGCACCACCTAGGAACTCCAAATCCCTAGATAGCAGGGGGTGATTCTTTAGGGAAGTAAAACTCAACCATAAGAAGAATTCTGGGGAATGGAGTCAGCACATCTGTTGCCTAGTCCAGGGCATAAATGAAATTCCAGGGAGATGGACTGAATCACTCTTTGAAGAAACAACACCCACGATCCTGTTCACAGGATTGCTTCTGTGAATCCTGCATATTTGGTCTATAAAACAGGACAATGAGTCACCTAATGAGTGATAGTCCTGATTGGGGTCCTTATTGGTAGATAATATGGGCTCTGCTGAAACATCTGTGATTACAGGATAGATTAGGAAGAACTCTGAGGTGCTTTTTCTCAACTTGCAGAGTGCAGTGAGAATTTATTCTGAATATATACAACCTGCTTGGTCATTTAATATTATAAAATAAAGATATTCATTTAATTACAAATTCTGTGTTAGCATAATTTTAATGGCACTATAATATTTAATCAAACAGATGTACCATGAACTGTTCAACCATTATTCTCTTGTTGCATTTATGACTTGTATCATTTTTCACTGTTATAAACAACACTGTGATGCATGTTTTTGTGCACAATCTTTTCACAATTGTATGACTATCTCTTTAGAAGTGGAATTGTGGGGTAAAGAATATGCACATTATTTGTTGTGTGTGTGTCTACTGTCAAACTGCTCCCAGGAATGATGTACAAATTTTTATTCCTAATGTATAAGAACGCCTGTTTCCACACACTTGCCAAGATGGCATTTTGTCCATCTTTATGAAGTTGCCAATCTGACTGCTGAAAAATAATAGCTTATTACTGTTTTGATTGCATGTTGTAGTCATTTATGCTGCCCACCAAACATCTCTGGCTTTCTGCCTCCTAAGTACATGGGAGTATTGAATTTCCTAGTACTTGAGGTTATGTGGGTCCATGTGGCTAGTTCTGATCACAGAGTTGTGATTGGAAATGATATGGATCACTTCTGGACTGATTTAATTGCCAGTTTAAGACCCTCCAGAGCTCTCTCACCTACTCTATTAGTTTCCAGCAATGTTTCAAAAAGTGGCTTGGGTCCCATACTTGATTAACATGGACAAGGCATCTTAATGAATTCCATAGAACAACATGGAACAAATCCTCCAGCTACATCCTTATGTACATGAGTAAAATATCAACCTTTGTTGCTTTAAGTCACTGAGATTTGGAGCTACAAAACCATCCTGACTGTTAATGATTGAATTGTGTTCCCCAAAACTATATGTTGTAAATCCTAACCTCTATGCCTGTGATTATAATCCCATTTGGGAGTGGGTGGTCTTTGTTATGTTAATGAGACAGGATTAGTGTGGGATGTATCTCAAGTCAATCTCTTTTGAGATATAAAAGAGATTAAACGAGCAAGCCAGAGAAGCAGGGACAGGGGAAGAGAGATGTCAAGCCACAAGAAGATCGACCAAGAGCAGAAGCTCAGAAGAAAAAGAACCTTTCTCCAGAGCCAGCAGAGAAAGCAAGCCTTCCCCTAGAGCTGGCACCCTGAGTTCAGATTTCTAGCCTGAGAAAATAAATTTCTGTTTGTGAAAGCCATCCACTTGTGGTCTTTCTGTTATTGCAGCACTAGATAACTTAAGACACTGACTAATACATTAAACATCTTTTATCACTATTGAGATTGAACATGTTTTCCTGTGCTTATTAGCCACTTGTGATTTTTCTTGTGAATTTTCTGTTCATGTCTGTGATGGTTAATTTTATGCCAACTTGGCTAAGGCGTGGGGTCACGTTGTTTGATCAAACACTATTCTAGACATTGTTATGAAGGTATTTACATGTGATTTTCATTTAATCAGTTGACCTTAAGTAAAGCAGATCACTCTCCATAATGTGGGTAGAACCCATCCAATCAATTGAAGGCCTTAAGAGCAAAAACTGAGGATTCCTGAGGGAGAAGGGTATATATATATATATACAGAGAGAGAGAACCAGCTGCCATGAAGTCGCTTCTGACTCAGGGTGACCCTATGTGTGTGTCAGAGTAGAACTGTGCTCCATAGGGTTTTCAATGTTTAATTTTTCTGAAGTAGATCACCAGGCCCTTCTTTGTAGACACTTCTAGGTGGACTCAAGCTGCCAGTCTTTTGGTTAGCAGCCAAGCACATTAACCATTTGCACTTGCCAGGGACTATATATACATATATATATATATATATATATATATATATAAAGGAACCCTGGTGGGTCACTGGTTAAGTGCTTTGTTGCTAACCGAAAGGTTGGCGTTTCAAACCCACCAGCTGTTCCAAGAGAGAAAAGACCTGGCAATCTGCTCCTGTAAAGATTACAGGCTAAGAAACCCTATGGGGCAGTTACACTATGTCCTACAAGGTTGCTATGAGTAGGAATCGACTCAATGGCACACAATAACAACAACAACAGTAACACATATACACACAAATATAAAACCAATTACCATGGAGTCAATTCTGACTCATAGTAACTCCATGTGTTACAGAGTAGAACTGAGCTCCATAGGGTTGTCTTGGTTCTAATCTTTATGGAAGCAGATTGTCAGGTCTTTTTTCCATGGAGCAGCTGGGTGTATTTGAACCACTCAAAGATACACACACACACACACACACACACACACACACACACACGTCCCCTAGGTGGCAGAAATGGTTAAATGCTTACCTAGTAACCAAAAGTTTGGTGCTTCAAGTTTACCCAGAGGCACCTCAGAAGAAAGATCTGATGAAATACTTCCAAAAGATCATGACCATTGAAAACACTATGGAGTGACCAACAAACACATGAAAAGATGCTCTTTGTCATCAATCATTAGAGATGCAAATCAAAACTACAGTGAGCTACCACCTCACCCTTG
This sequence comes from Dugong dugon, assembly GCA_030035585.1. Classification (NCBI taxonomy): domain Eukaryota; kingdom Metazoa; phylum Chordata; class Mammalia; order Sirenia; family Dugongidae; genus Dugong; species Dugong dugon. The sequence continues at coordinate 54,812,721 of CM057465.1, forward strand.
CTAAAATGGCATTGATCAAAAAAAACAGGAAACAACAAATGTTGGCTAGGATGTGGGTATTGTTGGAGCCCTTATTCACTTCTGGTGGGGGTGCAGAACAGTACAACTGCTATGGAAAACAGTATAGTAATTCTTCAAAAAATTAGAAATAGAACACTCTTACAATCCAGCAACTCCACTCCTAGGTATATACCCTAGAGATCCAATAGAAAAGACATGAACAGATATATGCACACCTATGTTCACTGCAGCACCGCTTACGATAGCAAAAAGATGAAAACAACTTAAGTGCCCATCAACGGATGAGTGGATAACCAAAATGTGGTACATACACAGAATGGAATACTATGCAACCATAAAGAAAAATGAGTTCCTGAAACATCTTTCAACATGGATGAACCTGGAGGATATTATGTTTAGCCAAATAAGTCAATCACAAAAAGACAAATATTGTATGATCTCACTTTTATGAAATGGCAACAAAAGATATATATACAGAGACCACTATTCATTGGTGGCTGGGGGGAGAGTGGTGATGGCTGGTGGGGAAGAAGGAAAATCATTCTCTAGATAATTGTCACTTTTTGTTTACGGTGATAGGAAAAATAGCACCGAAAGTGGGTGAAGTATGCACAGTTTGAGTAATGCAACTTATGCTGCTAAGTTGTACACAAGAAAAAGGATGTACTGGAAAATAGTATGTTATATATGAAGGATCCCTGGTGGCACAGTGGTTAAGCACTCAGCTGCTAACTGAAAGGTCAGTGGTTCAAACCTACCAGACTTCCGTGGGAGAAAAGACATGGTGATCTGCTCCCGTAAACATTTCAGCCTAGGAGACCTGATGGGGCAGTTCTACTCTGACCAATAGTGTTGTCATGAGTTGGAGTGATTCAAAGGCACACAAGAACAACAACGCTATACATAACTTTGCAACAACCAAATATATATATATATATATATATACACACATAATAAAACAAATAGGGGCTAGAGATACTGATACTTCTTAGACATGACCAATCACCTTATGGGCTTAGTTTTCTTGGTTTGAAGACTTAAGGTCTTGGGGGACTACCTGGTCAGTTGGCATAATATAGTTCTAAAGTTTATGTTCTACATCCTAGTTTGGTGAGTAGTGTCTGGGGTGTTAAAAGCTTGCAAGCAGCCTTCTAAGATACAACTATTTATCTCTATTAGTCTGGAACAAAAGAGAAAGAAGGACATCCAAGAATCAGAGGAGGAACGGGTCTACAAGACTAAGTATCTCCATGAACTAAGGCCAAACTACAGCCTTCTCTACCTTGAGACCAAAAGAACTAGATGGTACCTGGCTACAACTACTGAACATTCTGATCAGGGTCACAATAGATAGATCCTGACAGGAAGGGATAGAAATGTGGAACAGAATTTCAAATTCTAAAAAAAATCCAGACTTATCGGATCCATTGAGACTGGATGAATCCCCAAGACTATTGTCCTGAGATGCTCTTTAAACCTGGAACAGAAGCTATCTCCTGAAGTCACCTCTTAACTAAATAGCAGGTTAGCTCAAAAAATCAAGAATGTTACCCTTAAGTACTGCATTTAAAAAAAAAATGTATATGACACCAAATGGTCAACAGTTACTCTAAAGCATGGATGAGAAGGTTGGGGGGCAGTGAGACTAAATTAATGGAATGAAACAACTAGAACAGAAATAATAAGAATGTTTACACAATGTGAAGAATGTAACCATTGTCACTGTAAAATACGTGTAAAAATTGTTGAATGGGAATCTGTTTTGCTATGCATACTTTCATCAGAAATACAAGGGAAAAAAAACTCCTATGGAGCACAGTTCTACTCTGAAACACCATGAGTAGGGTCACCATGAGTCGGAATTGACAAGATAGATACCTGTATCTACATCTGCAGCTATAGTTATGGCTACAGCTACATCTATATCTATATATATTCCTGGTTCTGTTTCTCTAGAAAACCCTACGGCAAAGTCCTTACATGTTAACTTTTTAATATTAAGGCATTCAACTACATATTTGCCGAGGTTGAACCTGACCTCCACTGGGGTGTCAGGAAGAATACCTAAGTCTGTGAAATACAACATAAGTACAGGTCTGCCATAATCCACTTTAATGCCTAGGGCAAGATTTCTTAAGCTGGGATCTATGGAACCTATTTTTGAGGATCTGCAAATTATTTACAATAGAGTTCTTTAAGTGATGTGTTTTAACTTCAAAGATAATGCCAAAAAAATAATGTAAGAATATTCTGGATCATTTTAATAACCACTTTATAACTGAGGGATACTAGTTATTTTATAATCCAGACAGTTTCTTATGGGTGTCAAGTACCACTCCTTTTATTCATGCAAACTAATAAAAAAAGAACAAATGTGGACCTAATAGATAAATAATATTTTTGCACCAAGTGAGGACCAAAGGATGTCTCAGCATACTGTCCTTTGTAAGAACAGAGGTTTCACAGCAGGATAAATTTAAAAAAAAACAAAGAAAGCTTGTGGGAGCAATGAGTCGTCACACAGCCTACATCAGTGCCAACAGGCCTAATTCCAAAGAATCTGGCACAGCACTCAGTACCATTTTTATGTTGTTACTTGTCTCAGTTAATGTTCCTTTGGTTGCAAACAACAGAAACTGATTCTGGCAATCACAAGCAATAAAGGAACGGATTAGAATGATACAAGAAAATGCAGAATTGAAGAAAGAAAAAAAAAGAAGAAACCAGTTTCAGAAATAATCACAGCAGGGCAGCTCCAAGGATCTCAGTACCAGCAATTCCTGGACTAGTACATTTTGGAGGCTGCCAGAATAATGACTCAGCCCTAGCCATCTTCCATCAGTGTCCTTATAGTCTGGATTCAAATTCCTGGCTTAGGTTGGGCCATATGCTCATCGTTTGGCTGGGGTAAAGGAGAAGATACATGAGACTTCAAAATGCTTAAGACATCCAGATGTCTGACTGACAAAACACAAAAAAAGTGCTATATATTCTCAAAGCATGTGTGAGATAACAAGTACTATTTCTAAAAGGTAATATGGGTTTTGAGGCACTGGTGGTTCAGTGGTAGAATTCTCGCCTTCCATGTGGGAGACGCGGGTTCGATTCCCAGCTAATGCACCTCACTGCCAGCTACTACCCCGTCAGTGGAGGCTTGTGTGTTGCTATGACGCCGAACAGGTTTCAGTGGAGCTTCTAGACTAAGATGGGCTAGGAAGAAAGCAATATGTGGGTTTTAATTTTTCCTAGACAGGGAAATGCATGGGGCCTCTTCCTTGTAAAGACCTTTCCTTATGAAAGAATGTAGATTGAAATAAACATCCATGAAACTCAAAGTCGAGAAAGGGAGAGTGTTGACATGTTGTGGGGTTGGCAAACAATGTCACAAAATAATATGTGTATTGATGGTTTAACGAGAAATTAAGTAAACCTTCATCTAAAGCACACTTAAAAGAAAAGAAATAAACATCCAGGGAGGCAGTCAGTAAGAACAGAAATTACAAAGAAACACCTTGCAATTTAAGGAAAACATGAAAGAAGAAGTGCTCCTCTATGAAATGGATGGAGGAAGGAAAGGGGCTGTATAAGGTCTTATTCAAAGAAACACCATCTGGAAACATTCCATTCAAAAGGAATTTAAATCTCAGTCTTGTAATAAAATATTGAGGTTGGAGTATATTTTAATACACATCAAAACTCTTTGAAATGTAGAGTTTGGGACATCTTCTCACTAGCAAGCTCTCTTATGTGCTCTGCAGTGGTTTCTCCCAAAAAAAATTTCTCCACACTTTCCCTTTGTTCCTTTATTTTATAATATTCTACTTGACACTTTCCCTCTTATTTGTGACTCAGCTCATTTTTATGGATATCAACTGAGCCCTTCTAGATTGTTTTTTAAACAATTTATTTTGTTGTTGTTGAAAATATACACAGAACATACCTCAATTTAACAATTTCTACATGTACAATTCAGTGACATTGATTACATCCTTCAAGTTGTACAATCATTCTCACCCTCCTTCTCCAAATTGTTCCTCCCTCATTAACATAAAACCACTGCCCCCTAATTTCCTAATTTTTCAATTTACTGTTGTCAATTTGATCCCATATGCATACTTCTTTAAAAGAGCAAAATGCTCAAGGCAGATATTCTTTACTAATTAAGCTACTGTCTGATTTGAAAAAGACCTTAGGGGATAATTTTAGTTTAAGGTTTAAAAATTATCTCAGGGCAATAGTTTTGGGGTTCAACCAGCTTCAATGGCGCCAGAAGTCTCAATTACATGAGAATTGAAATTCTGCTCTGCATTTTCCCTCTTTTGATCAGGATTCTTTTATAGAGTCTTAGATCCTTTCTGGATTTTTTAGCTTTCTTTTTATTTTGCCTTATTACTCGAAGTCTACACAACAGACGGACCCAGTAAATGACCTATAATACCCCATTCACATGTAGTGTTAGGGAGCCTCAACAGTATACTCACAATTTCTGTCTCCCATCCGTTGTGCTACTGTTGTCATACATTTTACTTTACAGATGCTATTTGTGTCTCTCTCTATATATAATACAGTGATACTATTTTTGCTTTAATAAATCACCTATCTTTTAGAGCAATTGGGGCCCTGGTGCAAAGTGGTTAAGCATTTGGCTGCTAACCAAAAGGTCAGCAGCTTGAATCTACCAACCTCTCCTTGGAAACACTATGGGGCAGTTCTACTGTGTCCTATGGGGTCACTATGAGTCGGAATCAACTCAACAGCAATGGGTTTGATTTTTGGTTTTAGAGCAATTCAAATTTTGATAAAATAATTTCATATTTTCCCTGTGATGGATTGCGTCCTCCCAAAATGTGTATCAATTTGGCTAGGCCATGAGTCTCAGTATTGTGTGATTATCCACCATTTTGTTATCTGATGTGATTTCCCCATGAGTTGTAAATCTTACCTCTATGATGTTAATGAGGCAGGATTAGAGGCAGTTATGTTAATGAGGCAGAACTCAATCTACAAGATTAGCTTGTGTTTTAAGCCAGTCTCTTTTGAGATATAAAAGAGAGAAGCAAGCAGAGAGATAGGGGGACCTCATACCACCAATAAATAAGTGTCAGGAACATAGCGTGTCCTTTGGACCTGGGGTCCCTGACCTGAGAAGCTCCTTGACCAGGGGAAAATTGATGACGAGGACCTTCCTCCAGAGCCCACAGAGACAGAAAGCCTTCGCCTTGAGCTGGCGCCCTGAATTCAGACTTCTAGCCTCCAGGACTGTGAGAGAATAAATTTCTCTTTGTTAAATCCATCCGCTTGTGGTATTTCTATTATAGCAACACTAGGTAACTAAGACCCTTCATCTATGCCATTTCCAGCACTTTTTATTTCTTTGTGTAGATTCAAATGTTCTGTCTTTAGTGTCTTTAGTATCACATTCCTTCTCCTTGAAAAAAAAAAAATCCCTTTTACATTTCTAATATTGCAGGTCTACTAATAATTAACTCTCTTGGTTTTTGTCTGAAAAAGTAATTCTCCTCCATTTTTGAAACATACTTTTGAAAGTTTTTTTCCTTTCAGCACTCTAAAGATGTCACTTCCTTGTCTTCTGACTTAGTTTGTTTCTAACAAAAAGACTGCTGTGATTTTTATCTTTGCTCCTCTGCTTGTTTTCCTCTGTCTGCCTTCAAGATTTCTCTTTGGTTTTCAGTAGTTTGAATATGTTTAGGTGTTGGGTTTGTGTGTGTTATTAATTTTATTTGGTGTTCTCTGCACTGCTTAGACTTCGTTTGGTGTCCTTCATCAATTTTAGAAATTTATCAGCCACTATCTCTTTACGTATTTCTTCTTTCTCATCCTATTTTAGACTGTTTGATATTGTCCCACAAGTGTTGAGTGCTTTGTTCCATTTTTGTTGTCATTCTTTTTTTCTTCTTTGTCTATCAGCTGGTGTAATTTCTACTAACCTGTCTTTAAGTTCACTAATTCTTCCCTTGATTGTTTTGATACTGATAAGCCTGACAAAGGCATTCTTCACCTGTTACCATGTTTGCCTTTCTACCATTTAAATTTGCAGCCTTTCCACCAGCAGTTTAAGGCTTTTATTGTGTAAGGAAGAGAGATATATCTGAATAAGGTTTCATGCCTTCCCACAGTGGCTGTTGATCTCCACCTCTAGACCTCTAACCACGAATGAGGCTTTCTCTGATCTCTCGCCCATCCCTAAGTCTTTCTCATGAGCATCTGGTGAGGTCTGTGATGAAAAACACTGTGTCTGTGGCTCTCAGGTGTTCTATACTCTCATGACAGTCCACGATCGACTGTTAGCTATTTGTTAACAATTGTATCTGAATTCTTCTTAGGGACATGTAGGAGATCTTTCATCTGCCCATTTCTCCTTAAAATGGCTTTCCTTAGATTTTGGGTTAGTTGCCCTGAAACCTCAATTCCTGATGGGTTCAATGAAAGCTGTAATTTCACATACTACCCAGCTTTTTTTTTTTTTTTGGTGAGAATTATAAGGGTGGGGATGATGCTTTCTCTAGCTGTTACATCCTAAGCGGAAGTTTAAAGTCCTAATATTTTTAATATTGATTAAAGGACTTTTCCTTTCTTCTACTGACTTGTAGCATGTAGCTACACAAAACCCAGTGTGTTTACTTAAATTTCAACTTATAATATAGGACTGAAGTTTTTTTAAGATCTCAACAGCTACCCTGGCAGATCTGACTCCAGAAGAATAATTAAACATGCCACATTTCTCTTTCTCTTCTTCACTTCATATTTATAGGTCCCTGTATTCATTTCCTTGTGCTGCTTTAACACAATAACTATAAATTGAGTGGCTTCGAAAAACAAAAATGTATTGTCTCACAGTTCTAGGGGTTAGGAGTCTATAATCAGGGTGTTGACTGTGTTGATTCCTTCTGATGTTTGAGGGAGAATCTGTTCCATGCTTCTCTCCTAGTTTCTGATTAGACCTTCTGTGGTTTGCAGCTGCAGTATCACATGGCATCTTCCTCTTGTCTCTTTCTGTGTATCTTCTGGTGTGTTTATAACACCAGTCACAATGGATTAGCACCCACCGTACTCCAGTATGGCCTTATATTAACCTAACTGATAACATCTTCAAAGACCTTATTTCCAAACAAGGCACATTCACAGGTACCAGGCTTTAGGACTTCAACGTATCTTTTCGGGGTACACAATTCAATCTGTAACAGTGCCTTTACCCTATAGCTGCATCTACCACTCCCAAAGTGCCCAGGGACTTTCTTCTGTATCCTCTAGCTCAGGACCCCCATAAGCTGTTATTTATTCTCTAGTTACTCTATTAAGCAAGACACCATAGAAAAAATATTAATAAACATATTGGCTAGGATACTAGTTCAGTTGCTTTTAAGAAAGGCTAAAATAACAATGACAAACAATATATTAATTTATTCTGTAATTGTGTAAATGTAAGTAGCTCAGAGATGATATGAGACCTTCAATGGGTCAAAGATTCAGCTTTCTATTGTGTTGCTTTGCCACCCTCAATAATGACTACCATCTCATGACCTAAAAAGGCCAGAGTTCCCTAGAAAATATAACCTGAGGCGAAACTCATGTGCTAACAATCACTGATATTGTTTTTTTTTTTTTTTTTTGCTAATATTGAGGGATGAAATCCTAGAGAAGCAAGAGTGAGGGACGAAAGGCAATAAGGCAGGGAAGGAGGAAAAGCAAATACAAGGTGGTATGTTACTGAGTTGGTCACAGCTTACAAGGAAACAATCAGTTGCTCAATAACACAGCATATGTCCAGAGACCATGTGGAGCAACTGTGTCTTAGACCAGTGCTTTCCAAAATTTCATGTACATATGACTCTCCCAGGGATCTTGTTAAAATACAGATTTGATGCAATAGGTCTGTGACCGGACCTAGGTTTCTGCACTTCTAACAATCTGCCAGGTGAAGCCAGTGTAGCAAAGTCTTAGAACACTCTGTCAGAGGTTGGAAAGGTTAGCAATTTACGTGCCAGCAACTTCTCATTTGTTGTCTTTCAGGTTGTTAATTAGTCTTCCTCCAATCCTGATGCCCCATTCTGCTTCATATAGTCCAGCTTCTCAGATTATCTGCTCTTCATACAGATTGATTAAGTATGGTGAAAGGATACAACCCTGACGCACACCTTTCCTGACTTTAAACCATGCAGTATCCCCTTGTTCTGTTCGAATGACTGCCTCTTGATCTATGTGCAGGTTCCTTATGAGCACAATTAAGTGTTATGGAATTCCCATTCTTTGCAATGTTATCCATAATTTGTTATGAGCCACACAGTCAAATGCCTTTGCACAGTCAATAAAACACAGGTAAATATCTTTCTGGTATTCTCTGCTTTCAGCCAGGATTCATCTGACATCAGCAACAATATCCCTGGTTCCGTGTTTTCTTTTGAATCTGGCATGAATTTCTGGCAGTTCTGTATTGATACACTGCTGTAGCCACTTTTAAACGATCTTCAGCAAAGTTTTACTTAAGTGTGATATTAATGATATTGTTCTATAATCTCTACTTTCTGTTTGATTGTCTTTCTTTGGAACGAGCATAAATATAGATCTTTTCCAGTCAGTTGGCCAGGAAGCTCTCTTCCAAATTTCTTAGCATAGACAAGTGAGCACTTCCAGAGCTGCCTCCGTTTGATGAAACATCTCAGTTGGTATTCTTTCAATTCCTGCAGCCTTGTTTTTCACCAATGCCTTCAGTGCAGCTTGGACCTCTTCTTTCAGTACCATTGGTTCCTGATCATATGCTACCTCTTGAAATGGTTAAACATCAATCAATTCTTTTTGGTATAGTGATTCTATGTATTCCTTCCATGTTCTTTTGATGCTTCCTGCTTCGTTTAATATTTTCCCTGTAGAATTCTTCAATATTGTAAATCAAGGCTTGAATTTTTAATTCAGTTCTTTCAGCTTGAGAAATGTCGAGCCTATCTTTCCCTCTTGGTTTTCTATCTCCAGGTCTTTGCACGTGTCATTACAACTTTGTCTTCTCGAGCTGCCCTTAGAAATCTTCTGTTCAGCTCTTTTACTTCATCATTTCTTCCTTTCACTTTAGCTACTCGACTTTCAAAAGCAAGTTTCAGAGTCTCTTCTGACATCCATTTTGATCTTTTGTTTCTTTCCTGTCTTTTTAATGACTTTTTGCTGTCTTCATGTATGATGTCATTCCACAACTCGTCTGGTCTTCAGTCTTTAGTGTTCAATGCATCAAATCTATTCTTGAGATGGTCTCTAAATTCAGGTGGGATATACTCAAAGTCATACTTTGGCTCTCGTGGACTTGTTCTAATTGTTTCAGTTTCAACTCAAACTTGCATATGAGCAGTTGATGATCCATTCCTCAGTTGGCCCATGGCCTTGTTCTCACTGATATTGACCTTTTCCATAATCTCTTTTCACAGATGTAGTCGATTTGATTCCTGTGTATTTCATCTGGCAAAGTCCACTTGTATAGTCACCATTTATATTGTTGAAGAAAGGTATTTGCAGTGAAGAAGTCCTTGGTCCTGCAAAATTCTATCATGGAATGTCCAGCATCATTTCTATAACCAAGGTCATATTTTCCAACTACTGATCCTTCTTATGATTGTCTGATTCAAAATGGCCAATACCAGTCCATTTCAGCTCACTAATGCCTAGGATATCCATGTCTATGCGTTCCATTTCATTTTTGACGACTTCTAATTTTCCTAGATTCATACTTCATACATTCTGTGTTCCCATTATGAATGAATGCTTGCAGTTGTTTTTTCTCATTTTGAGTTATGCCACATCAGCAAATGAGGGTCCTGAAAGCCTGACTCCAACCACGTCATTAAGGTCAACTCTACTTCGAGGAGGCAGGTCTTCCCTAGTCATCTTTTGAGTCCCTTCCAACCTGAAGACTCTTCTTTTGAGGCACTGTATCAGACAATGTTCTGCTGCTATTCATAGGGTTTTCACTGGCTAATTCTTTTCAGAAATAGACTATCAGTCCCTTCTTCCTAGTCTATCTTAGTCTGGAAGCTTAGCTGAAACCTGTCTGCCACGGGTGACCCTGCTCGTATTTGAATACCAGTGGCATAGCTTCCAGCATCACAGCATCACGCAAGCCCCCACAGTATGACAAACTGACAGATGCATGGGATTGTCTCTCATTAGTCAAAGTTTCATCTCATGGGTTGTTGATACTTGCCCATATTTTGGTGTTGTATTACCAGTCCCTCTCAGCAACCACTAAGGAAGACTAGTTTCTCTGGGTACAGTTGAGTTGGGCTTAAGTGCAAAAGATGCTGCAGCTCCCATAACTATGGCGGCAATAAAGTCTGAAAGACTGAAGCAACCATTGGTATATGATAATGAGAGAATGGTGGTGGCTGCCACAGGAATGACACCAGCTCAAAGCACCGTAAACTGCAAGGTCTGGAGGGGGAAGGTAAGTGAACATGTGTAGTTGCAAAAACTTGAGTTCATTAACTGAGAGGAGAAAGGGAAGATAAAGCCATGCTCCTCTCCTTTAAGGGAATGATCTGGAAGTGTCACACATTACATCTGCTCACATTCCATTGGCAAGAAGCTAGTCATATGGCTATATATAGCTGCAAGAGAGTCAGGGACTTCCCAGAGACTATAGCTGGGAAGCCATCTTTTCATCCAATGCTTCTATTAATATAGAATTAGAAGAGAACATATATTGGGGAGTCAATTAGCAGTCTCTGCCATAGTAACATATATAACTATTGTAGTATGGCCCAGATCATTCCTTAGATGCTGAAGAAAATTTATCCCACACAGCATTAACTGAATGCCAGAGATTAACCCATTTAAGGAAAGAAGCTCTGACTGTGACTGGCATTTAGTGCATCATAGATTACTGTATTAACATATGCTAAACTGCCTCCAGAAATACTATACAAATATTGTATCCATAACATCTATATTCTGAGGCATAAGTCCTGTCCATTAAGATACAGTACATTCTCTCTCCACTCTCCATCCCATTTTGGTCCTAACTGTAACAGACTTTTTACAAACAGAGCTTGAAATGTTTGCATGTCCGTCTAATACAGACACAGTATCTGTGATCGAAGTGAACTCCTGGGGCAGATTTTAGACATCTGTCCTGTCACAGAACTTCTATGGTTATTCGTTCAAAGGCGGTATCAAAGACAAATGGCAGGTCTCTGTAGAAGTACTCATACAATAGCAAGTTGTAAAGACCATAGAAATCTGGCTTGACCTGGGACCCATGCTTGCTTTCTCATACAAGAAAGGACAAAAAGTTTTAGAATGGCCAAGTTTTCACCTAGGTTGAAGGTAGAAACAGAGGACAGTCTTTCATTTCATAAATCTACAATTACACATTTTTCGCAGGCTAGGACTCTTAAACTTTTATAATAAGTGTCCAGGAAGCGACCTTTGAACACATTGCCCTAAGACATTCCAGGGCACTAAAAATACGATGATTGGTTAACATTTCACTAGTATTTACCTGCACTGAGGACCTCATAATAGTTCCAATTAACAAAACAGATATCAATACAGGTTACATAAATACGATCTGACAGAGATGTATTTAAAGATCAATTTATCCCATTACAATGTCAAAAGAATAATATCCTTACCTTAAAAACTTTCTTATAAATGAATAAGGAAAAGATAACCACTAGCATTTGTAAAAAGCAGGCAGGAAAAGGACATGAACTAGTAAAATACAAATGGCTAATGTTGTAAAGTTGTTTCTGACTATGGTAACCCTATGTGTTACAAAGTAGAGCTGTTACATATAATTTTCTTCCTGTAATCTTAGTGGAAGCAGACTGCCAGGCCTTATCTTCTGGGTTACTGCTGGGTGGATTCAAACCACCAACCTTTAGGTTAGCAGTCAAGCACAAACCGTTTGAGCCTCCTAGGGACTTTAAGCAGCCAACGTCGTTGTTAGGTGCCATCGACTCATAGTGATCATATAGGACACAGTAAAATTGTCTCATAAGGTTTTCTAGGCTGTAATCTTTAAGGGAGCAGATTGCCAGGTCTTTCCTCTCACGGAGCCTCGGGCAGGTTTGAACCGCTGACTTTTCAGTTAGCAGTTGAGCACTTAACCATTGTGCCACCAGGGCCCCTTAAGTGGCCAATAACCACATGTAAAAAAGTTCAACTTCACTAGTTGGCAAAGAAATGCAAATTTAAATCCCTGTAAGTTGTTATTATTAATCTAACAAGATTGGGGAAAAATTTAAATTATAATATGAATTACTGCCAAGCATTTGGAAAACTAACATATAAATCAGTATTTTCTAGAAGGTAATTTCGTACTATGTCATGAGTCACAGAAGTATCTATGATGCACAGAGGTGTCTGTGATGCGTTGATGTCAGAGGCAGTTCCTTATATCTCAGTCCCCATCTTTTCTACCCTGTGACTATACTTCCCTAGCCACAGCCAAACGACCACAGATGGATCCTTAGCCCAAAGGCAGCCAATAGCCAATGCTTGCATTACAGTAGGGATCAAGTAAATTAATTAGACCATCTCTCTTGGAGAGGATGAATACAAGGCATACAGAAAGAACCCATAATTACTAGCAAAGACAAAAATCACAAAACCACAGAGAGAAAACAATAAGCTAAAGCTATGAGTCAGTACAAGCCAGAAGGAGCAGAAGCCATCAGCAAACAGAAGCCATGAGGTGGAGAGAGGATAGAAGTTAGTCAGTAGAGGCAGAAGTTATAATACATACAGTAATGGAGGCTCACTAAAGTATGGGAGCCAGAATCAGTTAGAGCTGCTTTGTATCTTGAATAACATCTCTGATTCTATTCTATAAGGTTTTCTGTTACTGCAAATCGCGGATCTGAGCCGTGTGCCACAAAAGCCAATACTGAGACGGGTGAGGTGAGCAGCAAGAGGGTTTTATCGTATACAGATATACAGGAGACAGAGGGGAATGAGCTCCTCCAGAAGACCTGTCTCCCCAATCGGAGACTGGCTGAAGGTTTTATATGAACAGAATTCTAGTTTCTCTTTGCGGTAGTCATGATTTTCATGTCTCAGATAAGTTAACCTCTTACTGGCAATCCTTGAAGCTTATCTGGCACCGTTAGTGATGATTTTCACATCACAGATGATTTAATCCTTTTACTGGCAGTCCTTCAGGGTTATCAATTTGTTCTGCTACCCTCCAAGGAGAAATTCTAGTTAATCTTACTGGAATAGGAGGAGGAAGAAAGAAGAATAAAATATATCACGAGGAAAAGTGGGGGCTAGTAATGGTGGGAAGCAACGGTGGTAATTGAGCCCGTGCAGCGTGTTCCAATCCCCTGTTTACTGGAAGTTTTTCAGTCTTGGGAAACTGGGTGTTGCTTCTTTTCTAGCTACTTCCTGCTGCTTAAAGGCACTGCTGGGGTGGGAAACCTCCCGGTATCAGCTAGGGGCTACAGACGGGGTGAGTTAAAGTGGAAGTTGGCTACATCTTGGTGAATTAGATGCCTTGCATCCCCAGAGCCTGAAGGGGGATCCCGACTTACCAGGGTAAAAATTTCTCCAGCCTTAAGGGTGTTTGTAGTTCTTCTTGCCAGTATTTTCATAAAACAGGAAACACAAAAACAAACTAGAACAATCACTATTCTTAAGGTTATTTAAGAGGGTTAGCCAGGATCCCAAGGAAGGAAAAATGCTCGAGAACCAGCTACATGCATCTTCTTGTCTCGATTTGGGGTCTGTCCATTTAGCTACCTTATGAATGGCATCTAACCCTATTTCAACTTCTCCTGTGGCATTTATCCAAGCGCAGCAGGTTTTATTTATTATAGCACATACACCTCCTGATTTCGCCAATAAGAAGTCCAAGGAAATTTTATTGTCAAGGACCACCTCAACCAGGGAGTTCAAAGAGGTTTGTTGGGCTCTGAGTGCTTTCTCAGTCTCAAGAGCAAATAGGTGGAGGGCATCTGATAAATTTCTGATAGCCATTTCCATGTGATATCCTCCTAATTCAGGGATAATTGTTCTTAAGAACCACCACCCGAGTCCAGTCTTTTCCAGAACCAGACCGTCATTTGTTCCCGCCACCTCTAAAGAAACAGGGTCTACAGAGAAATATTTCATTTCTTCCAAAGAACACTTTTTGCTGAATGAGTGGATGGCAGGTGGATCTGGGTGGGAAAGGTTAAAAACTCCAGGGTGCGCTGACCCAGATAATGAATTCCAGTTAAGCACTGGATAGCCCACGTATAGGATGACTTTTTGGGGTGGGATTCTTACTAGTGGAGTATGTTTTTCCTCCACATAAAAACAAACATCCCGATGGGGCACATAAGAACAGATTCTGGTTAGAACTTTCTGGAATACTAGCATTAATATTGGTTAACTGGGGAACAACCAAAGATTGATTATAGGAGGACAGAAGTTGAAAATCTCGGAAAAACTTGCTGGGTCACTTTTGCTCGAGGGTCTTGTGACCTGATCTCTCATTTGTGTTCTGAAGTGCGGTTACACAGTTCAGCAAGGGAGAAACAGGGGATGGAAAAGGGGTATCATATGAGTCTTGCCCATATTGGGGCCTTAAGGGCTCCATGGGATAAAATGCAGTCAGCAGGTATTTCCTTGGTATAATCGAAAGCAGGTGTTGCCAGAAGGCTTAAAGAAGACCCTGACCATGGGAGGTGATGGCATACTCAACAATTGTTGAGGTTACCCACTGTGGCTATGGCTTGAGACACAGTAACCAGACCACTGGAGTACCAATCCCACCCGTTGGAAAGGTGGGCAGGCTCTTGGTGTCCCACCACAGTAACTTGAATCTCCTCTCCCCTGCTTATCTCCACATCTTGGGGTGAGCTTTTTCTGTACTTTACATAATAATATGTCCCAGTGTCAGACAAACTCATATCTGAGACCATGATTGAAAAATCTGGATTTCATGACTGGGTGATGTCAGCCATAGGTGTTACCCAGTTGGAGCCAGTGGTCTTGAAGTCCCAAACAGTTATTTGTCCTTTTTCTGGCTCTTCCATGATTTGATGCAACCTACTGGGTTAAGGATGAGACCACACACAGGAGAGTTAAAGTGTCCCTAGCCTGCAGGGTCAGTGTCCCCTTGGCCTATAGGATTACCAGCACCTCTTCTGTCCATGTCTCCTGGAAAAGTAAAAAGATAAACAAGGTTAAAATCATTGTACTGTAAGTTTCTTCAACTTGTACTTCAGGCCCTGAAGTGGAGTATGAGAGTATGATGACTCTTTGTTTTCTGTTTCTCTCTCTTCCTCTGGTGGGGCTGCTTTTAGTCTTGAATAATGTACCCAGGCGGCCTTCTCCTGCTAATTTTAGAGATGAGTGAGCGGTCAGGAGAACTTTGAAAGGTACTTCCTACCTAGGAGCCAACTGATCCTCTGGGTGTTGATTTCTCCAGGTTTTCAACAGGACCTGATCTCCAGGTCCTATGAAGGGGAGTTTCAGAAGGGAAAGACAAACGAGAAGAAGCATATTGATTATCAGTGTTTATAATGGTTCCCAGGGAACAGACTCAATCTCTTTTCTCCACCTCAGTCTTTACTGAGGTAGGTAAAGTCAACTTTTTCAGGAATGGCCTCCCATATATCAATTCGTAAGGGCTTTATTTAATACCGCTTTGAGGGGCTACCCAGATTCTGAGCAAGGCAATAGGCAAAACTTACATCCAAGTGAAGTTTCTTTCCTGGCAGTTTCGCCAAGGTCTTCTTCAAGGTATGATTCATTTTCTCAGTTTTTCCAGTTCATTGTGGTCTCCAAGCTGAGTGTAACTTCCAATTTATATCCACAGTCTTACTGACTTCTTGTGTAATTGTTGCCACAAAAGCTCCCCCATTATCACTTTGGACTGAGATTGGTAGACCAAAATGAGGTATGATTTCCTTGAGCAATGCCTTGGTTACTTCCTGGACTTGTTCAGTTTGACAAGGGAAAGCCTCTAGCCATCCTGAGTAGGTGTCCATGAAGAGCAACAGGTACCTGAAGTTCCTGGGTGTTTGGGGCATTACTGTGAAATCCACTTGCCAATCTTCTCCCATGTTTGTTTCTCAGTGTTGAACTTCTGGTTCCATTCGGTGGGGTACAGTCTTTGGGTTCTGTCTTGCACAGAGGTGACACCTTGTTGTAACATCCTAGATGGTTTTTAAAAGATTTGGCCTGGTGACCACCTGTTGGATCCACTCAAGACTGGTATCTCTTCCATAGTGAGTCCCTTCAGGTAGAGTTGATACTGTACTGTATACTTGAGTTTCCAGTAACAACACTTTCCCTTCAGAGTTCAACAAACATCTAGAATGAGAAGTGAGGTGACATCCCCTTTCTTTTGCCCTCTTCAGGCCCTCGGAGGTGTAGATGGGGGTGGGAAGGTCGGCAGGGTCTAGATGGGGGATTAAGGCCATCTCTGTTCTTGTCCCATCTCCTTGCACTGCAGCCTTCTTTGCCTCTACATCTGCCTTCTGGTTCCCCACTGCCTTGGGAGACTGTCGCCTTTGGTGTCTGGGACAATATACCACCTACCCGAAGGGGGTCATTAACTGTCGTCAGAAGTTCCAAGATTTCTGGTAATGTTTTATTTCTTTGTTGGCAGATGTCAGAAGTCCTCTCTCTTTCCACTAGGTGCCATATGAGTGAAGGATCAGGCGGGCATATTTACTATCAGTATACACAGTTATGCGTCTCCCTGCCCCTAGTTGCAGGGCCGGTCTGAGGGCAATGAGTTCAGCTTTTTGACCCAAAGTCCCAGCAGGAAGTGGAGCCGCCTCTAAAACTTCAGTTTGTGTTACCACCGCATACCCTGCCTTGTGGCTTCCCTCATGCAAGAAACTACTGTCATCGGTATATATTTCTATCTCTGGGTCATTCAAAGGGACATCTGAAAGATCTAGTCTGCTAGGATAAACTTCTTTATTTCTAAGCAGTCATGTACAGGGGCATCATCTGAAATAGGTAGCAGTGTGGCAGGATTGAGGGAGGAGACAGCCTTTAAGACTATGTTTGGGTTATCTAACAAGATTGTCTGATATTTTCCCATTCGGCCCGCCGTGAACCAAAAACTCCCCTTCTGTTCTAAAAGGGGCAGAACTGTATGTGGGGTGTTCATCGTTACCTTTTGTCCAAGGGTGAATTTCTCAGCTTCTTGTAACAGGTCACATGTTGCAGTCACAGCTCGAAGACGAGGAGGCCATCCCCGGGCCACATTGTCCAGCTGTTTTGAAAAATAGGCTACCGGTTGCCTGGTAGATCCCAGGGTTTGAGTTAGCACTCCCACAGCAATTCCTTGTCTCTCATGAACAAATAGTTCAAAAGGTTTTTGGAGGTCAGGCAACCCTAGGGCTGGGGCAGTCATTAATTTGTACTTAATCTTTTCAAAAGCCTGCTGACACTCTTTTGTCCATAGTAAGGGTTCCTTTTCTTCCCCTTTAAGAGCCTCATATAGGGGTTTCGCCATGAATCCGAACTTGAGTATCCAAATTTGGCAAAACCCAGCCATCCCAAGGAAACCCTGTAGCTATCACTTAGAGGTAGGAGGTGCCACCTGCATAATGGCCTCTCTCCAATCTTGAAGAAAGTTTCGTTGTCCCTGTGATATTTGGAATCCCAGATATTTTACTTATTGGTGGGATATCTGGGCCTTTTTCTTGGAAACTCAGTATCTACACTCATCCAAATGATTCAAGATGAATATGGTGTTTTGGTCTTCTTTAGTCTTACTTGTTATCAGAATATTGTCCACATATTGCAAGACAAGACCTCTTTTTAGCCTCAATGCCCTCAAGTCTTTGGCTAGAATTTCCCCCAAAATGGTGGAGGAGTTCTTAAATCCCTAGACCAGAACCTGCCATATGAGATGTCTATTAATCCCGGTCTTAGTATCAGTCTATTCAAAAGCAAACAGAGGCTGAGACTCACGGTGTAAAGGAATGCAAAAGAAAGCATCTTTTAAATCCAGCACTGAAAACCAAGCACATTGACTGGGTATGGTAACCAAGAGGGTATATGGATTGGGCACCACCGGATGGATATCCTCTACTATTTGGCCGATTTTCCTTAAGTCTTGAACAAGCCAGTACTCTTTTGTTCCTGGTTTTAATACCGGCAGAACAGGGGTGTTGTACGGGGACTGGCAAAATTTTAAAAGTCCAATTTTTATGTATCGATGCACTAGTGGTGCAATCCCTGCCAAAGCCTCTTTGTGGAGGGGATAGTCTCTCTAATTTATAACAGGTGCTGCAGGTTTTAAGTTTAACTGGCGCAGCTGACTTAACTAGCCCAGGCCTTTCTGATGCCCAGACCTCTGGATTTACCTCTTGTTGAATACGGAAAGGAATGCCACTAGGTGTCGCTGTTTTCTCTTGCAACAGTGCCCCCTGCAGAGCGTGCATGCGCTTTCAGGTGGGATTTGTACTAATATTCAGGACGGTTTAAAAGTGATTTGTGCCCCAAGTTTCAATAGGATGTCCCTCCCTAAAAGGAGGGCCCGACATTTGGGCATATAGAGGAACTCATGATATAGCAATTTTTTTTCAACTTCACAATTTAGCGGTTGGAGAAATGGGTGAGTGGACAGCTTCCCTGAGACCCCTATCACCGAAGCAGTGCACAGGCTGAGGAGAGAATCAGCTGTATTTAAAACCGAGAAGGTTGCTCCCGTGTCCAAAATAAAATCAGTAGGATGTCTTCCCACCCTTAGGGTCACCCGAGGCTCACGGTGGGAGACAGCCAGCGAGGGCTCCAGCCCTGGCTCCATCATTCTGAATCGTCTCCATGCGAAGGCCCCTCCTGGTAGGCCTGGAGGGTGGTGGGTGGTGGTCGTTATTCTCTGGCTTCAGGGCATTCCCGTTTCCAGTGTCCATGTTATTCACAATAGGCATACTGGTCTGGACCCAAAGGTGGTCTTGTCCTATGATCTATCCTTTTTAAGGCTCCTGGCCTTCCCCCAACCTGAAGGGGCTATGGCGGCAGCCAGCAAAGCCGCCCTTTGTTTCATTTTCTTTTTTTTTTCTCTGTCACTTGGTCTCTATTATTAAAGACCTTAGAGGTAATTTTGAGCAGCTGTCCTACAGGCCACCTCTAACTTCTGTAAGTTTTTCAGAATATTGGGGGCACTCTGGGAGATGAAGGTCATGTTCAAAAGCTGGGAGTTATTAGGGTCTACAGGATTTATTTCAGTGTATTGACGGAATGTGTCCGTCACTCTTTCTAAGAAGGTGGAGGGGTCATCTGTCTCTCCCCGAATAACTTCTCTAATCTTTTGTAGACTCTTAGGTTTAGGAGCCCCGTTCTGCAAGCTGGCAAGCAAGCAATCCCTATACAACTGGAGTCTATTTTTCCTGTTCTCCTGGTTTAGATCCCACCCTGGGTCTCACACAGGGATGGCCTCTTCCCCTGGGGGCCGGTTTGAGGGATCTTGGTTGTGGAGCTTGTCAGCCTCTTTTTGAGCCTGTTCTAATACAACGTGTCTCTGAAGTTAGCAATGTGGTCAAGACAGCCTGAATGTCTGCTCACATAGGGCAATAGGTGGAGAAAATGGAAAGGAACAATTCTGCCATTCTATTTGGGTCACTCTGATAAGGAGGATTGTGATTCTTCCAGTCATACAAGTCAGAGGTAAAGAAAGGAGTGTGCACTAATATCGTTCCTCCTCTGGCTGGAACTTCTCTTGGAGGAAATTGCCCTGCCCAAGCCCTGGCAGCGCCCTCACCAAAAACAGTACCCTGATGGGTATGAGAAGGAGAGATCATACCTGAAGCAGTCAAACTCTCACTTTCAAGCTCTCTCTCTGCCAGCCTCTTCTACCCCCTCTGTACTAGAATCAGGCTCCATCCCTCTCTGCCCTGACCTGTCAACCTGTCGGCTGCAACCATGCCGTCCCCATATGGGGGAGGGGGAGCCAAAGCAGGTACCAGCACTAATTCTTCCAAGAGGGAGTCCTCTATTGAAGATTCAGGGAGCACCTTTGCCTTTTTTTCCCTGGAAAAGAACTTGGTTAGAAGGTTTATAGTCTGGTAAAGGGACATGAAAGCTTGGACATAGGGGATCTCATCCCATTTCTTTTCTCTCCTACAAATCAAGCTGCAGCTGCAGGATCGTATTGTAAGCCACAGACCCATGTTCTAGCCAAGTTTCCAGGTCTCCTAATTGATATTGGGGACAAACATTACTGCATAAAAATATCAATTTCTTCTTAGTCATAGGTCCTTAACTGTACCTTTTCCAGTCTGCTAGAATACAATCCAAGGGGGATTCAGTGGAGATAGATGAACCTATCCCCGTAGTGGGTGCTTTCTCTGGGGGATATTAATAGGCAAACTCCTTTCTTCTGAACACAATGGTGATTTATTATATGATCCACCTGAAAATCTACCTCTTTTCTGATTTTACCCAATTCAGTCAGAATTCCCCAAATTCCTATTCTGTGTCCCCAACCTCCCTGGAGGAATCCTTTTGGAATGACTTGAGCGTGATAAACTTCTGACCAATGAAACCAGTCGTCCTGCCTAAAAAAACGGGACCAGAATTATTCACGGATCTGATGACAGGTTTTATACAGATAAGGATTGACACATCCATGAAGACAGCATGAGATCTCTAAGGATTCACAAAGACCCACATACATACAAACAGTAAGCAAACACAAACCTTGGTGGATTTTTCAGTCCCACACTCAGCCAGCCCTAAACTCAAAGCAGTTCTGGCTGCTTCAAACTCTCAGCCCTCTCGGGTGACAGACGTGATCTTAGCTGCCTCCCATTCATATACTGTCATGGACTGAATTACGTCCCCCAAAAAATGTGTGTGTCAATTTGGCTGGGCCATGATCCCTGGTATTGTGTGATTTTCTTTTATGTTGTAAATCCTGCCTCTATGATGGTAATGACGGAGGATGGGTGCAATTCTGTTAGTAAGGCAGGACTCAATCTACAAGACTGGATTGTGTCCTGAGACAATCTCTTGAGCTATAAAAGAGAGAAGTGAGCAGAGAGACAGGGGGACCTCATACCACCAAGAAAGCAGTGCCAGGAGCAGAGCGCGTTCTTTGACCTGGGGTCTCTGCACAGAGAAGCTCCTAGTTTGGGGGAACACTGATGAGAAGGCCAACAGAAAGAGAAAGCCTTCCCCTAGAGTTGATGCTCTCAATTTGGACTTTTAGCCTACTTTACTGTGAGGGAATAAACTTCTCTTTGTTAAAGCCATCCACTTGTGGTATTTGTTATAGCAGCACTAGATGACTAAGACATACACCTTACCCTGAAACCTGAAACCAAGACTCCAGAGCCACCACGAGTCCTTTTTCACGATCCTTTTCATGGGCTCAGTCATCTGAGGTGCTGCTTGCCTCAGAAACCAAGGGCTTGGGTCCTGCTCTGGAAACCTTGGGCCTGCCCTATCTGCCCCGGCCCTGAACATAACAGGGAGAGGAGTTGCAGACTCACCTCTTGGGATCCCTCATGTCAGTCTTGCTTCCTTTTCACCGACCTCTTTCTGGCACGGTTGGGGACCAGCAGGGCCACGACAGGCCCCAGTCCCACCAACAGTCTCCCCGGAGGCAAGTGAAACCTCTTGCGGCCGCTTGTTGGGAGAGCTACCAATCAGTCCCGGGGTCCCCCTGGGGCCGCCGCGTCTCAAGTGGCTGGATGTCCCACGTTGGGCGCCAAATTTGTTACCATAAATTGCAGATCTGAGCTGCCTGCTGCAAAAGCCAATACTGACACGGGGGTGAGGTGAGCAGCAAGAGGGTTTTATTGGATATCGATATGCAAGAGACAGAGGGGAATCAGCCCCTCCAAAAGACCTGTCTCCCTGACTGGAGACTGGCTGAAGATTTTATATGGACAGGATTATAGTTTCTCTGTGCAGCAGCCACGATCTTCACATCTCAGACGAGTTAACCTTTTACTGGCAATCCTTGAAGGTTATCTGGCGCCGTTAGTCAACGATTTTCATGTCACAGATGAGATAATCCTTTTACTGGCAGTCCTTGAGGGTTATCAATTTGTTCTGCCATCCTCCAAGGAGAAACTCTAGTTAATCTTACTGGAATAGGAGGAGGGAGAAAGAAGAAGAAAAAAAAAAAGAAAATATCATGAGGAAAAGAAGAGGCTAGTAATGGTGGGAAGCAACAGTGGTAATTGTGCTTATGCAGCCTGTTCCACTTCCTTCACTTTTCCATGTATTTTTACAATAAATCTGTAACATTTGAAGGAATCTGAGTATGGTTCTCTTCCTTACAGAGTAATAATGCCCAAACAACCCAGATATTGTACCTATCAATAAACAATGTGCAACATTTTGATGCACCAATTCCACTTCTATGAAAAATAAATAATCTTGACTCTGTATAATCATTTTATTGATGCTATGAAAGTGAGCTGGAATCAACTCGATGGCAATGAGTATGATAATGATAGAGAACAACTGGAAAGAATTTAATGTTCAAAAATAGGAGACTGCAAAATAATTTTTGCTGCATCCATAGGAGTTTTGCGATTTTAACTTTCACATTTAGTTCTTTGATCCATTTTCAGTTAATTTTTGTACATAGTGTGAGGTAGGTGTCTAGCTTCATTTTTTTTGCATGTGGCTACACCAGTTGTTCCAGCACCAAAAACTATTCTTTCACCATTCAATTATCATGGCACCCTTGTCAAAAATCAATTGATCATAAAGTCATGGATTTATTTATGGACTCCTAATTCTATTCCATTGATATGTATGTCTAAGCTCATGCCACTGCCACACAGTCTTGATTACTGTAACTTTGTATAGTGAAACCTGTGAGAGCTGGAACACAACAGGACTGCCTTGTTTTTCTGGATCTCGTGAGTTTTCCACCTTTGGCAGAGTGCAGCCTTACCACTCTTCTATCAATAATTTTAGTGGAAAATATTTGAGTTTTCCTTCTCTGACAGGTTTCCCGCCTTACATGGGTTCCACTTTTCACAGGTTTTACTGTAGTAAAATTTGAAATTGGGAAATGTGAGTCCTCTTTGTTCTTTTTCAAGATTGTTTTGGCTATCCTGCATCCCTTTCATTTCCACATGAATTTTAGGATAAGCTTTTCAATTTCTGCAACAAAAAACAAAACACCAGCTGGGATTATGACAGGAATTATTTTGAAACTCTAGATAAATTTAAGAAGTATTGCTACCTTAACAGTATTAAGTCTTCCAATCTATGAACACAGATACCTTTCCACTTAGCTCTTTAATTTCTTTCCCTGGGCTCAGGGAAGTAATACCTAAAGTGTGTGACAAAGTTTCAACAACTCCTTTCTCCAAAGTTGGTAATGGTATAAAGTGTTCTCCTCATCAAATCTCTGCTTAAAGTCACTTCCTGCTGGAGGCTAGCCATGACTATTTAAAACAAGTTGCTCCACTGCCCCCATTATTCTTAGGCCATTCCCTTGTTTTATTTTCCTCAGAGTACTTTATCACTCTCTGAAAATGTGTTATCTTTTCAAAATCTAGACGTTTATCTTGTTTATCTCCTCATTAGAATGTAAATTCCGTGAGAGCAGGGATCTATCTCAGAAACTATAATCATGTTTGGCACCTAGTAGACAGTCAATAACTGCTGCTGGAAGGAATGAATATAATCCATGTGAATTAAAGAATACCAATGTCTCAAAATTAGGGGGGAGAAGGGAAAGAAAAGAAGGATAGGAAAAGAGACTACCTCTTTATTTAACCTAATCTTTCTTCTTCTTGAAGTTTCACTGCTCTGGATAAAGGGTGGGAGCAATTGAATTAAAAAAAGAAGCAAAAGAAACTAATTCATGGCTTTTATGCCGATAATTTAAGGGATTTTCATGGATAATTTTGATACTATGTAATTTTTTGCCTCAGGCTCTGGCTTTAGAAACTAATACCCTATCTGAAATGTGGTTTCTCATACTCATAAAAATGTTGGCCTACAGAGGGTGCTAGTTCACTTTAAAAAACTAAAATGAATAAACTTCCAGTAGGTCTTGCTTCTAGTAGGTCCAGTAGGCTCAGAAACAGCTTAGTAACAACAAATGAAATGTTTAAATTGCCATATTTTCATTTCATTATCAATGCTTAATACAAGAAAGCAATCTGTAAAAATGCCAATCTGAAGAAAAGAAGCGGCATCATTTCTCTTTTTTAAACTGGAAAGAAAATTATTTTTAATCTGTGAACGTCTCAGACTTTTAAAAAAAATTTTTTATTGCGCTTTAGGTGAAAGTTTACAGAGCAAACTAGTTTCCCGCTTGATAGCTTGTACATAAAGCATCCATGACGTTGGCTGCATTCCCCTCAATGTGTCAGCACCCTCCCCGTTTCTGCCCTGGGTTCCCAGTTTCCTTTCGTTTGGATTTTCTACTCCTTTCCGACTTCTCAGCTTTGCTTTTGGGCAAATGTTATCCTTTTGATCTCCTATAATTGATTGTTCTAAGAAACACATTCCTCTTGGGTGTTACTGTTTATTTTATGAGTGGCATCATTTTTCAATGTAAAGAAGGGCAGCAAAGCTAAGACAAGCATCCAGAAGTAGAGAAGGCTGTGCATATTGTGAAAGAGATGCCAAGGCAGGGAGACCCTTGAGTACTAGAGAGAGGGGAGGCTGAACGGCTTCTGCCACATTCCATCCTGCATTTCACTTCCGGAAATGAGACTTTAGGGCCAAGTGTGAGACGCCTATACACTCTGTAAATGGAGGAGGGTTCATATGACAGTTGTTTAACTGAGCAGGTAGTTCCCGAAACTGATCCTTGGTTTCATTGTTCAGCAGCCAATATACATTGAGGGAGAAAGAACTGCTTGCGAGTACTGAAATATGCAGCTTGCCAGAGTGGCTTAGCCTGAGCCACGAAGGGAGCCTGGTATGACGGAGAAGTTTTTTCAAGGACTAGATCTGCAAAGAAATCTTCAGGATAGAAAATAGAGCAAGCCAATGAGTTCCAGTGAAAGCTCTGGAGCTCTCTAGAATGAACATCCCAGGGGCAGTGGAGTTCAGTGGTAGAATTCTGGCCTTACATACAGGAGACCTGTGTTCGATTCTCAGCCAGTACACCTCATGCGCAGCCACCACCCATCTATCAGTGGATGTTTGCATATCGCTATGATGCTGAAGGAGCCCTGGTGGCACACTGGTTAAGAGCTCAGGCTGCTAACCAAAAGATTGCCAGTTCGAATCTACCAGCCACTCCGTGGAAACTCTATAGGGTAGCTGTACTCTGTCCTAAAGGGTTGCTATGAGTCAGAATTGACTCGAAGGCAATGGGTTTGGTTTTGGTATGATGCTGAATAGGCTTCAGCAGAGCTTCTAGACTAAGATGGACTAGGAAGAAAGGCCTGGCGATCAAATTTCAAAAATTAGCCAAAGAAAACCCAACAGTCTGATCTGCAACCGATCATGGGGATAGCCCAGGACTGGGCAGCTTTTCGTTCTGTTGTGTATGGGTCTCCCATGAGTCAGAGGCCAACTCTACTGCAGCTAACAACAACAATAGAATGAGCAAGAGTTGAGGCAGCTTTGATAGTCAGAGCTAACCTGAAGGTTGAGGTTTGTAATCCTAGTACTCTAGCTTTCATACTCCAGTGGTCAGATGAACATTTTCAAGGAAAATTTGGACTAAAAAATTCCACGATAGCTAGGACCCTCCTTACCATTATGTATGTAATTTCAATTGGTGACTGTCCTTGTTTTTGTCAGTTCAAGGTGGATTAATAGCTTTATTGTACTGTTCAATGGTTAAACTTTAAACCAAATCAAAGCAATGAGTTTGCAAAATAATCAGTCACCTCCCTTAATTTAATCATAAAATCAATCAAATCAGTTTTTTGGCATAGTATAAGGCATACGCCTATGTTACCAATGAATTGGGTCCTTGTATAAATGGTTCATTTATGAAGATATAACCGCAATCTACGATTTCAACCTCAAAACAAAACAAAAAATCTTATTTTGCAAACACATTTTCGGGATTTAAATGTCAGCTTCTTTTCCCCAAAGGATTTGCTTCATCTCAGATGCACGTCTAATCTTTCTTTTCTTGTTAATTTCACCATTATCTGTGTATTCAAAGCAGAAAATCTATTCAAATGTTTAAAAGTCAATGTAAGCCCACAAACCTAAATACCAGCAAGTAAGGAAGAAGAAAGAATGCCTGGGTGGTGCAAATGGTTAACACACTGAACTGCTAACCGAAAGGTTGGAGGTCTGAGTTCACCAGAGGTGCCTTGGAAGCAAGGCCTGGTGATCTACTTCTGAAAAACTAGCCACTGAAAACCCTATGGAGCACGTGGGGTTGCCATGAGTTAGAATCAATTAGATGGCAATTGGCAAGGAGGAAGAAGTAACAATTACTGAGGTCTTACTGGAAGCCATTTTACACAATATTTTATTTCAGCCTCCTGATACCTATATGGAGGAGCCCTGGTGGCACGGTGGTTAAGAGTTTGGCTGCTAACCAAAAGGTTGGCAGTTCCAATCCACCAGCCACTCCTTGGAAACCCTATGAGGCAGTTCTACTCTGTCCTATAGGGTCACTATGAGTCGGAATCAATTTGACTGCAACGGGTTTTCTTTTTTTTTTTTTTTTAAAAAAAAAAAAAACCTATATGAAGGAAATGCTACTTACTCCATACCAGAGATTAAAGTTAACAAATTTAAGGCTAACAGGCCAGGCAGGCAATGAAAACAAGCGAAGCAAGACAGTTATAAGGACTGTGGAGGGCAGGTCCCATCTCAGAGGCTCCTATTCAGCTCTGGCTGATTGTTGCCATATGGAGAGATGGAAAACATGTTTCCAGGTCCTATTTTTTAAGAACAGACAGAAAACTTAAGTGAAGTTTCCTGATTTTTTAAAAAATGGTGACAACCAATTAAAAGAAATTTTTTTAGTATTTGCGTGGACTAAATAATGGAAATCTGAGGCTGAAACTGGGCCAGGGGCTGCCACCTGGCATCCTCTGGTATACAGGGCAAAACAAGGCTCAGGAAGCTTCTGACACCATGCTGCACAGCTGATGAGCCCGGGATTTCCTGACTAAACCTTCTTAGATACTTACACATGTGGCTGATGGATTATATCCATGAAGTCCAAACATAGCAAAATTGTTTTTTAAAATCACAATACGTTATTCAACTTAGCATCAGGTGGCCAGGCAGAAATAAACATCATTTTCTGAAACAGAGTGAGACTCAGGGCTGGGCCCCTCTGGGAGCACTGGTGGCAAAAATGGTTATGCGCTCAGATACTAACGGAAAGGTTGGAGGTTCAAACTCACCCAGTCACTCTGTGGGAAAAAGACTTGATGATCTGCTTTCATAAATATTACAACCAATATAACCCTGTGGGGCAGCTCTACTCTGCCACGTGGGGTCGCTATGAGTCGGTATCGGCTCAACAGCACCCAACAACAGCTTGTGGAAACATAAACACCAAGATGGACAGAGGCTGAGAGCTGGATCCAGTCTCTTGCCCAGTCCCATGCTATTTAAGTCCAAGGTGGATCTTCCCCACAGAGAGGAAGAAAGGAGCCAGGAAGGCCCTGGTTTCCTGTGGAGGGGAAAGAGCTGTTCTAGAAGTTTAGGACTTCGAAGGACACACAAGAGGTTCAGATGGTTTGCTGAAGGCAGCAACCATAGGGAGCAATAGCAACCCCATAAATATCAGGGGAGAGCAGCCCAGGCACAGAACTGGCACATCATAGGTATGGGGGGTCTTGGTACCCAAAGACCCTGGATATGACTGTATATATTTTCAGGATCTAGGAGCCAAGAGAAAATGTGGGACAGAAAGAGACCAGTCTGGTTTCACTCATGGCCATCCGATGGCCATTTTGAGCCACCAAGAAAAATTCAGAAAAGTTCCAGGAATCAGCTGATGGGGGCACTGGTGTGAAATAATATATTTTCTTTTATTATTATTTTTCACCTTGCTCTATCTCAGGCTGGTGTGACCTGGGAGATAATATTTGCTACACTGCATTTCTATAAATGATGACATTCTTTGTATGGATGCTGGCCACCAAGGAATGCCCTAAATTAAGTTTTCATTTCTTCTACTCTTCCTCCTGTTTAACTTGATCTTACCCCTTTCATTTCAACAGACGATTTGCCGTACTTATCTTTCATTCTGAAGAATTGAGGGTTGTCTTTGAAGTGGACATGAAAAGTGTCACCCCAAACAGCCTAGCAATTTATCATTGAAAGTTTAAAACAAACACAATAACAAAAATGGTCTCCACTGTTCTGAGCACCCCCAGGAAGCCTTCTCTTTGTTTAAATCACTTTGAGTTTAAATTGCTGTCATTCCAGTAAATTAACTAACATCTGCTATCTGCCTGCCATTGAAGGCCACTCTATAAAAAATTGCGTAAGCCCTCAACTTGAGTCATTTATTTAATGCCCAGCACAGCACTGTCCCAAAGAAATGCAACGCGAGCCACATATGTCATTATAAATGTTCTAGTAGCCACATTTTAAAAAGTAGAAACAAATGAAATTAATAATACATTTTATTTAATCCAATACATCAAAAATATTATCATTTCAACATGTAATCTATTTAAAATTTATTAAGGAAATATTTTACCCTCTTTTTTCTTCATAATAAGTCTTCATAATCTGGTGTGTATTTTCCACTTAACAACAACAAAATAAAACAGTTGCTGTTGAGTGGCCTCTAACTCATGGTCACCTCATGTACATCAAAGTAGAATTGTGTTTCATAGGATTTTTCAGAAGTAGATCACTAGGCCTTTCTTCCATGGCACCTCTGGGTGGATCAGAACCACCAATCTTTCAGTTTGCAGTACAGCGTGTTAACCACAGCACATCTCAATTCTTTTTTTCTTTTTTTTTCTTTTTATTTTTTTATTGTACTTTAGATGAAGGTTTACAGAGCAAATTACTTTCTCATTAAACAATTAATACACATATTGATGTGTGACATTTGTTGCCAACCCCATGACACGTCAACACTCTTCCCTTCTTGACCTTCGGTTCTCTGCTACCTGCTTTCCTGTCCCCTCCTGCCTTCTCGTCCTTGTCCCTGAGCTGGTATGCCCATTTAGTTGTGTTTTGTTTTATGGGCCTGTCTAATCTTTGGCTGAAGGGTAAACCTCAGCAGTGACCTTCAGTACTGAGTTAAAAGGGTGTCCGGGGGCTATCCTCCTGGGGTTTCTCCAGTCTCTGTCAGACCAGAGCACATCTCAATTCTGACTCCTCACATTTCAAGGACTCAATAATAACTACATATGATTAGTGACTATAGTACTGGAAAGTGCAGGTCTAGGAGAATACGTAGTATCATTTCTAGTCTACACTTTTATTTTTTTCTTCTAAAAAACATATTTCAGTACTTTCCATGGCTGCAGAAATTCAACATAAATAATGTTACATTTCAGCAACTAATAGTAATTAATAGCGGAATTGAGGCTATCTTAGTTTCAGCTTCTTGAAGGTTCCAGTGCATGAGAAAAAGTCTAATCCTTTCCCAAATTCCTTTGTACCTTGATCCTGAAAAAGCCATTACTAAACAGCCTTCCAAAATGGAGAAAAGTTAATCTCAATTAAAAAACTGTAATTGATTTTAATTTAAAAACAAACAAACAAAAACAAAGTGAGGAGCAGATTTGCAAATTACTGGAATTTTCTATTATGTAACCAGTGGTGGTTTCTAGCAGTCCTTTTACTCTGGATCCAGGGTAGGGCAAGTCTTCAGAGTCTAAATAAAGTAAGCAAATGTTCTGAAGTTAATTAGAAGCATAAATCAATATGTTATGTTATAAATAGTAGGATGTCCTACTTATTGGTTTTAATTATTTCAGATCTTTAAAAGAACAAATGGATTTGATCAAAGTGTAAGTTGATTTATTAAAATCTAGCTGAGGACATGTGTTTCGGCACTTCTATTATTTCTCCCACATAATTTCTCCCTTTATCTATTTTTTTAATTTCATTTAAAATTTATAAATCACTCAATACCTAAAATCTAAGATTAGGATTAGGTATGTAATCACTGCATAACTGTTATTTTATTCCTCCTACCACAATACATGTCAGATGTAAAATACGAACTGCAGAACTTTCTTCCTACTTTTGTTTTGTGCTACTATAGTTCCTGGGTGGTGCAAATGGTTAAGCACTTCACTACTAGCTGAAGGTTGGCAGTTCAAACTTGCCCAGAGGGGCCCTGGAAGACAGACCTGGTGATTGGCTTCTGAAAGTTCAGTCTTGAAAACCCTATGGAGCAGTTCTACCTGCACACATGGGGTTGCCATGAGTTGAAACTGACTTGACAGCAACTAAGAACACTAAACAGCTCTACTACAGTATTTGTAAAGACTCGGGCTGTGGTAACTAAATGAGAATAACGTTATTTCTTTCTCTTTAGCTTATCTTTATCCCAAAGGATTTTCTTTTTCATTGTATACTCCCTGGCAAAGGAGTACATGAAAATTCACCATCACTGGACCCAGTTGAATTCAGTGTGATCTCAATTAAATATTTGCTAAATAAATGATATATATGAGTGAGTGAATATGACAACACTGGATGCACAAAGACCAGGAAGCTGGTATTGGACTCAACACTCAGTCCTGGGAATACTCTGGGTGTCATCCACGGTCTTTACCCAATCTTCCAGGGGTACTCTGTGATGACCACTCTCTAGAAGCTTGTATAAAAACAAATCTGCAGAAGGTTATGGATGTTTTTGGCTATTGACACAATTCCTTAAAGGGACTGAAGTCCTAATGAGATCTTCTGCAACTCTGCACTCATACTCTACCCACAACACAAATACCCTGGCTAGATGCCTTTGATTACTGTTACCTAAAGTATGCTCCTAAAAACTGAAACTCTCAAGAAAACGAGTATATCCCCTGAGTGGCTCTACGTAAAGTGAAAGTCAACCATACTGTGATGCTTCTAACCTTCTTTTCTGACCTTAAGGAGTTTTAACCTACAGCCCACGGACCCTCAGTCAGACTATATGTATTTAAAAAAAAAACTAACTAGGTACCAACCAGTCGATTTTGACTCATGGTGACCCTATGGGTGTCAGAGAGGAATTGCACCCTATAGATTTTTCAATGGCTGTGATCTTTCTAAAGTAGATCCCCAGGGCCTTCCTCTGAGGCACTTCTGGGTGGATTCAAACTGCCAACGTTTCGGTTAGTAGCTGAGCATTTAACCATTTGTGCCACCCTGAGTCTCCCAGACCATGGATGAGCTTCAGGAAATCCTGAACTTCTGGAAATAATGTGCTTTTTTCCTTTTTCTAGAAAGAGGTTTCACTGGATTCTTGCAAGATTAGTAACTGGTGCTCAAGCAAACACCCACAAACAGGGATTAAAGAAGCAGCACTGTCATAATCCGTCAAGAGGAGAAGAGCCCATGAATGCCTGACTTCCAAGGGCCCTGCGCAGCTGCTTTGCGTGGAGAAAGCCAATAAGCCTCACCTGGCAGTCACACATCAGCAATGAGTGGCTTTTGGAGTGGAGTGTTCACAAAGTCCACATGTAACTGTAAACTGCACTAGGCTTTACTAACCACAATTTTTAGCTACAGAGAAAAGATCTTGAAGGACAGTATATCAAACGGCTATGCCTGAGTCTTCTCTACCACATCTATACAGAGATGGTAATTGAAGTTAACAGCATCATTCTTTTTTTATTTTAAATTGTGGTAAAATATATTTAATACAAAATTTGCCATTCTAATGATTTTAATGTGTACAATTTAGTGGCATTAATTATCTTCACAATGTTGTGCAACCATCACCACTACTTAGTTCTCAGATGTTTACATCACCCCAAACAGAAGATCTCTACCCATTAAGCAACAACTCTCCATTACCCAATCCCTACTCCCCGCCCCCCACCACTAATCTACTTTCTGTTTCTATGCATTTGCCTAATCTAGATATTTCATATAAGGGGGATCATACAATATTTGTCCTTTTGTGTCTGGCTTATTTCATTTAGCATAATCTTTTCAAGGTTCATCCATGCTGTAGCATGTGTCTAAACTTCATTTCTCTTTACAATTGAATAATATTCTATTGTATGTATACACCACACTTTGTTTATCCATCTGCTGATGGACACTTGAGTTTTTGTATTTCACACTTCTGACTGTGAAATAAGGGCATCATTTTTTCGTACAAAGAGCAAAGGCATTGCTGAACCAGGAGGTAACTGCCATGTTATACCATGGAAATAGCTGCATGTGAGGGATGGCTGAGGACGTTGATCTCCACCATTTTTAAATTTTATCTAAGTTATTGAATCAGAAACCCATGGGAAAAAGGCAACAATTGTATTCATTCTTTCACTGCAAATATTTATTTAGGTCACAAACAAGAGTAATCTATCTCCGTGACAAGTTTTGTGTTTCTATCTTGGATCATGTTCTTTTGATTAAAGAGGCAAACAATGAGGATAAAGTACTTTTTGGCAAAATTATCTTAAGTTGCACTTTTACGCCCATAATTTAATTAACATAAAAACTACATGCTTTAGTCTATATTACCTAATAAATAGTATTTTTTAAAGTCATGATCAAGTATGATTATATTAATAGAATGTAAGGATAGTTCAAAGTCAAAAATTATAGCAATGTAATTGAACATATTAATGGACTAAAGGATAAAAATTACATTGTTTTCTCTTGCATATGCAGAAAATAATATTTCAGGCCAATTGTGAACTTTTGAAAAACGGTGTTTAGAAAACTAGAGAAAAAGTTCCTTAACCCGATAAGGCCATCTACAAAAACTCAGAAGCAAATTTAATGTTTATTGAAGAAATATTAGAATCATTTCATTTAAGGCTGAGAACTAGACAACAATGTTCTTTCTTACCCTTACTTTCTATATGATATTAGAAGTCTTGGACAATAAAATAAATCAAGAGAAAGAAGTACAGAGACTGGAGGGAAGAGAGTCAAGAGAGTCAGCTGTCATTATTTACAGATGATATAAACATTCACACAGAAACAACAGATTCCACAGAAAAACTATTTAGGATTATTTAATAGAGTTCAGGAGTCGGAATCCACTAGACTGCTTACCTGGTCAATAGAGTTCAACAAAGGGGGTCTGAATACCTTGTTGAACGATGTATTAAACTAGGAATTAGCCTAACAAAGATACATGAAACCTCCTGGAGAAATCTTTTAAAATTCTACTAAAGCAGTGCCTCCAAATCACCTTGGGATCTTGTTCAAAAAGCAGATGCTGATTCAGTAGTTCTGAGGCAAAGCCTGAGTCTGCATTTCAGAAAACTTCCAGGTGATAACCAGGCTGCTGGTACATGGACCACTTTGAGTAGCAATGTACTGAAGCACTTTAAAGAATAAGTGGAGAGGTTAAGTATGCTCATGGTAGAGTGGACACCTTACCATTGTAATGATTCTAATTCCCTCCAAACCAGGACTTCAAACCAGTTCATTCCAGTTCAATCCCTGCTGAGAATTTGCATTTCCACTCCAGATACACTGAATCAGAATCTACATTTTAACAAGATCCCCAGGTGATTCTTATGGATGACTTCCTAGTAACTTATTAGAAATGCAGATTCTCAGCAGGGGTTCAAACCAGAATGAACAGGTTTGAAGCCCTGCTCCAAACTCATCTATGATTTTATACACAATTCCCATCAAAATCCTAATAGGATCTAGGTGAAAGGGAAGATGTGTCAAATTTACATGAAAAATTAAAGGATCATGAAAACTAGGTCAACTTTCCAGAAAAAAAAGAACAAATAGGGTGTGTGAGAGGCTCCCCTACCATATATTAAGACATGTTACAAAACCAAAGTAATAATAAAAAAAAAAAAAGTGGTAAACTTGGTAGTGGCACAGGAACAGACAAATAAAACAACAGAACAGAATAGAGTCCAGAAAGAGATCCCAGGATCTTGATCTATTGTAGGGGTAGCATCAAAACTTAGTGGGGAAAAAATGAATTGTTTGGTAGAAGATGTGGAGAAAACTGGCTCACTATATAGAAAAGATAAAGAGCCTTTGTGATGCAATGGTTAAAGCACTCAGCTGCTAACCGAAAGATTGGCAGTTTGAACCCACCAGCTGCTCCAGGGGAGAAAGATGTGACAGTCTGCTTCTGTAAAGATTTCAACCTAGGAAACCCTATGGGGCAGTTCTACTCTGTCCTATAGGACCACTATGAGTCAGAATCAACTCGATGGTCAACAAGAACAACAGTAAATATAGAAAAGATAAAAAATGACAACTCTATGTCATAAACACACACAGAGCAAAAGACCTGCAAGGGTCTGTTTGTGGTTAGAATTAATCTTGGGCTTCTGATCCAGAGCCAGAAAGCAGAGGAAAGACGAACCCTTTCAAACAGGTCAGCTCATGTGTCTCAGAGCATATAAGGTTTACCAGTTACCTCCTTTAATGACTTTTTCTTAGCCTTGTAATCCACGGAAATTCCTCCAAGGTTCTCACAATGGGCCGGTCCTAGTATATGGTCCAAGTATATGGTATTGTGAGCTTTCAAGATTTTTTGTGCATTCATAGGTATTTTACTGAGAATCTGAAAAAATCACATTAGGAGCTGCTAACCAGATGCAGATTTAATTAAACTACACTCAACTATGGTTACTGAGTCTAACGTATTAGCTGTTTTTCCCAACACTGTGTCTTCCACAAATCTGATTTCTGTATTCTCTTTGTTTTCATTCAAGTTCATAACAAAAATATTTTAATAAATCAGAGTCATGGACAAACCTCTCAGCTGATATGGATTCGCTGATTTAATCAGCAATGTTTGGTAAGGCACTTCCTGGGTCTCTTTGCATTCCTACTCTCTCTACAGCTGAGACCACTTGACTTCCATCTATGGTCTTGGCCTCCCCATATGTTTAGGAACAATCCTAGGAATTTGAAGGTCGTGAGCAACAACTCTACAACTCAGCATCATTTCCTCCTAATACAGAATTGGGCTTGGTCCAGGGTCTAATAATCAGGCTTCTGTCATGTTTCCCATTCTCAAATTACTATCTCAATGAGCTGCTTTTTACCTATACTATCCTGTGACTAGAGCTCTTCATGGTTTTTGTTTTGTTTTGGTTTGTTTGTTTTAAATATTTAAACTTAGGGTCCTTTTATCCATTTCCTCTAAATCTTTCTACAGGAATCTTCCCCCCAAGACCCCTGTGCAACAAACGAATTCATGGTATATACTCAATGAAAGTAATGAACACAAGGACAAATTTTAACAATGCACACCAGATTATACATCTTCAGCTCCAAGGAAAAATAAGTCACTGCATTTTTTAGCTTCTTTAATTCCTTTTAATATATTTTGTTTCTCATGCCTACATTTAGGTTCAAAAAAAGCAGCGACATGCAATAATTTTTTCTAGTAAGTTCTAGAAAAGTGCTACAGTTCTCTAGAAAAGTACTACAATTCACCAATACACTCAACTGAGAACAAAACTGAATTTTAATAAATTAATAATACATATCATACAAAGAGTAAGCAGCAGCTAAAAACAAACGGAATTATAAATAAAAAAGATGGAGTAATTGATTTTCATATGGAAATGGTATGAGACATAACTCAAAAAAGCTATTACTCAATACAAAGATGACCATATACAATATGACAAAATAAAAGAAGGAATAACAAGTATTAGGTCAAGATTAATAACACAAACTTATTTACAAGGCAATCATTAGACCACCTACAGTGGGAGACAACATGACATAGAGAAAAGAATACAGGCTTTGGGTAAGACCTGCGTTCAAATCCTAGCTCTTTTATGTTAGGTTCTTGACATTGAAAAGGTTATTTAACCTCACTGTGCCTCAAACTCCTCGTATGTAAAACAGACTTAATACTTAACTTACAAGGTTTTAAGAAATAAACGAGATCATGTATCTAAAGTTCTAGTACAGTATCTAAAACCTAGTGATGCTCAAAAAGAGTTTGTTTCCAATGATAATATTACTCCTCTAACATTTTTCAAAATATCTTAACATAACCAGGGCTTCATTCATCATCACTACGAATCAATTAAATAGGGAGTATTATTCTAGTTTTACTAAAAATATAATGGACTATTAAATCACCTATTCAATTACTCAGCAAGAATAAATTCCTTTATTTTTAAATTTCAAAATACTTAAAGCTGCATTATAAAAACATGAAAGAAGTTAAAACATAAAAAACAAAATTCTAAACCATTTTTCTTCTTTCTCAGAAACACCTTTTCTAAAGTAAAAAAAAAAATCATTGTTTTCTACAATTAGCCATGTTGACAAAAGAACAATGGGAGAAAAAAAAAAAAAAACAACTTTTACCTTGAGTCTTTTATAAACTCTAGTTGTAACTTCTTCATTTTTATTGACTGCTTCTCATTACATATAAAGACATTAAAATCTACATGAAAATACTAATTTTTTTAAAACTCATCAAATTAAGCTTTGGTGGACAGGTGTCAGTGGACATTCCAGACTAAGACAAACTAGGAAGAGGGACCTGGTGGTCTCCTCTGAAAAACTGGCCAGTAAAAATCCTATGAATAAAAGCAGAACATTGTCTGATTTAGTGCTGGAAGATGAGTCCCTCAGGCTGGAAGGCACTCAAAATACGACTGATGAAGAGTTGCCTCCTCAAAATAGCATCAACCTTAATGACACGGATGGAGCAAAACTTATGGGACATTCAACTGCTGATGTGACACAACTCAAAACGAGAAGAAACAGCTGTAAACATCCATTAATAACCTGAACAAGGAACGTACGCAATACGAATCTACGAACATTGGAGGTCACCAAAAATGAAATGGATGGAACGCATAAACATCAATATCTTAAGCATTAGTGAGCTGAAATGGACTAGTATTTGCCATTTTTAATCAGATAATCATATACTCTACTATGCCAGGAATGATATATTGTAGAGGAATGGTGTTATATTCATCGTCCAAAACAACATTTCAAGATTTATCCTGAAGTGTAACTGCCAGTGATGGGATAATATCCATATGGCTACCAGGAAGACCAGTTAGTATAACTATAATTCAAATTTACGCACCAACCACTAATGCCAAAGGAGAAGAAATTAAAGACTCTTACGAACTCCTTCAGTCTGAAATTGATCAAACATGCAATCAAGATGCACTGATAATTACTGGTGATTAGAATGTGGAAGTTGGAAACAAAGAAGAAGGACTGGTAAAATATGGAAAATACGGTCTTGGTGAGAGAAACGACGCCAGAGGTCACACGACAGAATTTTGCAAGACCAACGACTTCATTGCAAACACCTTTTTTCAACAACATAAACGGCAACTATCCACATGGACCTCGCCAGATGCAATAAACAGAAATCAAATTGACGTTTTCTAAGCAACATAAGTAAAACAGTTGTAGAAAACGAAATCATTCTTTCCTTACTGCTACCAAAACTGAGATAAACTCAATTACCACCTACCCGCTAGCCTTAAGTAAATTTAAGTTTAAATACCATCTCTCTACAATATACATAATTTATTAAATACACTAATACTATTTTATGCAAACATTTCTCTCTAGGCGTCTACTTTTATAAGGCCAAAGTAAAACATGTTGATGATCAGACCACATGGACTGTATACAAATATTACTCAGATCCATGAAGGAAAGGCAAATTACTGTTTTGTTAGGCCAATCAGAAAAAATCTTAAATCTCAACTTCACTTAACAATACATGCTAAACAAGTTAATATAAACCACACTTAAGTACACTGAATTTTATTACCTCCGAGTTAGCATATTCTGCTTGTAACTGTTTGCATTCACCTTTCAGTTTTTCAGATTCTCTCTCACGTTCCAAGGTCATGTTGTCCATTAGTGTTTGAACTTGGACAAGTTCTCTCTTCAGCACAGCAACATCTTCTATACCAGGTCTCTGAAGCTGTGAAGCAACACATTTTAATTAAAAGTGAAAAGCTAATTAACACAAGCTTTTAAAATGGTTTCACTCAAAGAAATCAAAATGAAAACAATATCTAAAATCAATTGCTGGATTCAAAACATTAATCACAGATATCCTCCCCCCAACAAGCCACCTCCTCTTTCTGCTCTCTATCTCAAATTTAATATTACCTCTCAAGGTGCAAACTAGCAAATTCACAATTATCTTTAGTGCTTCACTTATTTTCCTCTTCTTCACAAACTAAGCCTATTGGTCATTACAGTCAAACACAATAGATGCTACATTCTATAACAGAACCTAGGAAACCAGTAATAAAAATGAAGCAGCAGCATATGTAAACATAATTATGGTTTGCTGCTGGTTGATGTAGTGGATCCATTTATTCATGTATTTATTAAGTGCTAAATAAAGAGAGGAGTAACGGATAGAGTCAAGGTTAAGACTGAGGAGAGTGTTGATAATGTGTGATGCCCATGACAGAAATACAGCTATGATAATCCCACTCCTAAGACTATATCCTAGAGAAAGAAGAGCCGTCAGAAGAACAGACATATGCACACCCATGTTCATTGCAGCATTGTTCACAATAGCAAAAAGATGGAAACAACCTAGATGCCTATCAGTAGATGAATGGATAAACAAACTATGGTACATATACACAATGGAGTATTATGCAATGATAAAGAACAATGATGAATCTGAGAAGCATCTCATAACATGGATGAATATAGAGGGCATTATGTTGTGTGAAATAAGTTAATCACAAAAGGACAAATACTGTATGAGACCACTACTGTAAAAACTCATGAAAAGGTTTACACAGGAAAAGAAAGAATCTGATGGTTACGATGGGGCGGGGGGGTGGGATGGAAAAACACTAGATAGACAATAGGTAAGTGGTAATTTTAGTGAAGGGTAAGACAGTACACAATACTGGGGAAACCAACACAACTTGTACAAGAAAAGGTCATGGAAGCTCCACAGACACATCCAAACTCCCTGAGGGACTGAACTGCTGGGCAGAGGGCTGTGGGGACCATGGTCTCAGGGAACATCTAGCTCAACTGGCATAACACAGTTTGTAAAGAAAATGTTCT
Organism: Dugong dugon; assembly: GCA_030035585.1. Taxonomy (NCBI): domain Eukaryota; kingdom Metazoa; phylum Chordata; class Mammalia; order Sirenia; family Dugongidae; genus Dugong; species Dugong dugon. The sequence goes on from CM057465.1 coordinate 54,851,781, forward strand.
ACATTCTACTTTGGTGAGTAGTGTCTGGGGTCTTAAGAGCCTGTGAGCAGCCATCTAAGATACTCCACTGGTCTCACCCCTTCGGGAGGGAGCAAGGGAGAATGAAGAAAACAAGATACCAGGAAAAGGACTAACAGATCACATCTACCATGGCCTCCACCAGACTGAGTCCAATACAATTAGATGGTGCTCAACTTCCACCACTGACTGCTCTGACAGGGATCACAACAGAAGGTCCTGGACAGAGCTGGAGAAAAATGTAGAACAAAATTCTAACTCTCAAAAAAAGACCAGACTTACTGGCCTGATAGCGACTGGAGAAACCCCAAGAGTATGGCTCCCAGACACCCTTTTAGCTCTGTAATAAAGAAACTGTCGAGGTTCACCCTTCAGCCAAAGATCAGACAGGCCCATAAAACAAAACGAGACTAAAGGTGTACAACAGCCCAGGGACAAGGACTAGAAGGCAGGAGGGGACAGGAAAGCTGGTAAGAGGGAACCCAAGGTCGAGAAGGGAGAGTACTGACATGTCGTGGGGTTGTTAACCAACGTCATAAAACAATATGTGTACTAACTGTTTAATGAGAAACTAGTTTGTGTTCTGTAAACCTTCATCTAAAGTACAATCAAAAAAAAAGAAAAAAATAATGCTATGAAGGAAATACAGTAATTTTATACTTGTAGAATTTGAAGTGAAAGCTAGAAATGCAATTGGATATATCCTAAGGGTAGCTGGATACATAAAACTAAAGCTCAAGGGAAAGTCAGGATGAGAGATACAGGCACAGAAACCACTAAAAAGACAGATGGTTATTTAGACAGAAACAACAAAAATGCTAAGGTTGTAAATTATGCATCATAAAATTCATTTTTATTTTTAAAAACACATATAGTATATATATGCAGGTAGAACTCCACAGGATTTCTTATTTCCTCCATTTTACTCAAATTATATTTTTAAAGGAATCCCTGGGTGGTGCAAACAGTTAACAAATTCAGCTGCTAACCAAAATGGAGCTAACCCAGAGGCACCTTAGAAAAAAGGCCTGGTGATCTACTTGCAAAAAATCAGCCATTGAAAACCTTATGGAGTAAAGTTCCACTCTGACACACATGGGGTCACCATGAGTCAATTTGATGGCAACTAGTTTATATTTCTAAAAATTTATCTTCAGAGCATGTATTTGTTTTTTAACTTAAAAAAATTATAAAGGTACATCTCAATAAATGGTTTCTAAATCACCAGTTTGGTCTTCAGGTCTTGGATTATAGTAGCCTCTCTGTTCAATTCTTCTCTCAGAGTTATCACTTTGTTCAGCAGCTTCTCAAAGACTCCTTTCTTCATCATATTTTGACTTTATATCTAATGAAAGATAGTTATATAAATACTAGTTTCATTACATTAAGTTTAGGGAAGGACAGTTTTGTAAATTCCTATTACTCTATACAAATACATATTACTCTAATTCAAATGTACATTCCTCATATAACCATACATACATAATACTGTAAAACTATACTTCTGATTATATTAAAAGATAAACTTAAAAATGATCAAATCTGGTTTTGTCCACATAAATGCCACATAATATTAACTTACTATTTAGCATTGATTTTTAGTGTATATTTAATCAAATACAATATTTTACTTAAAAGCTCGTACATATAATTTTACTTAAGTATAAATAATTGATACCATAATCAAATGTTAAATCTGTACTACACTATTTACTTCTTCAAAATGTTACTTATAGTTGTAAGGTAATCTTTAAGCATACCACAAAAGAAAACTCGTTTTTTGCAAAAAGAATTCTACAGCATAAAACAACTCCTTTGAAGGGATGAAGTGAGAGGGAAGATAACAAACTGAAATTAATTTACGTAACAACCCTGTTATCAATAAATTCCATTAACCATTACCACAGTCTATAAACAACTGTCTTATCACATTAATATACTATGTTTACTTCTAGGATATATAATGGTCAAAAGACAATAAGACTGATTTATTTACTAGGAAATTCTGGTCCGATTTACCTGCAATTTCAGTAGCAAGTTGAGCTGCTTTCTGCTCAAATAAGTCTTTCATTTGCTTAATTTTAAATTTTCTGTTTGGGCTTCTTCTAATTGTTGTTCCAAAGACTGTAGCTCTACAAAAAGTGTAGTAGTTATTTAAATACAATGTTAATTACATTTATTAAATTGTAATTACTTATAATCATTGCAGTAGTTATGACAATCAACATGAGTCTTACCCAGTTACAAAAAAAGCAGAGCATTTTTTCACATCTCAAAAATTAAGCATCTCTGACTCATCTGAAGCACAAGTCATAGTTTACAAACATTTGAAACAAAAGAAAGGCGTATTTAGAATCACCCCAATAATCTACAAATACTTGTCTAAAGTTTTTCGCTTTCACATTTCAGTTATCTTTCTGTATCTGTAAACGGACCAAAAAGGAATATATTCTGCCTCTCTGATAAAATTAGTTATAAAGAGTGATAAAATTAGAAATAGCTTAAGAATGATTGAGGCCTTGAATAAAATAAAGTAAGTGGTCAATTCCTAATACTTCATTCTCATAAAGGAAAGAGATTTCAGAGAGAAATTAAATACAATAAGTAACCTCAAAACACTGAGCATTCCTCCAATAAAACACAGCTGCACAAAGGCTACCTCCATCATTATATTTCTAGGCAAGAAGAATATATAACTACTTACAATAGATTTAACCTTACATTAAACAACCATATCACTGTAATATTCCAGAAGTTTATTTCTAATTTCAGAAAATAATAAACTAGAAACTACTAAAATTTGAGTTGACTGATTATAAAGTCTACAGGTAACTTTCTAAACCTAGAATATGACCATTATTTTCACTCTTTTAGAGCCATAAAATATAATCACAAAAAAGAAAATTTAGCAGGCATTGAAGGAAAAAAAAGGAAAAGGAAATATAGATATATATATGTGCTTTAAATAATTTACCTGCTGATGAATCAGCCACCAATCCATGAGGTTTAGACTCCTCAATGGAAACAAAAGACAAATACATTAAAAGAAAAAGATAACACTGTTACAATTGTCAATGTTAAAAATCTCTGAAAGTCACATTCTGTTAGGTAAGTAATAAGATTTTGGTGCAAATTAAAGTTTGATCAGCTCACATTCTTCCAGATCTCTAAGGTACCACTAGGCAGACTGGTATAACGATCTAACTGCAGTTCACTGGTTTTAAGACAGAACTAAGACGTGTGAAAATTATTACAGGTCTTGGAATAGATGGCATCTTAAATTCCATGAAACCAGTAACAAATAAATAATATAGATTATTATAATATAAATATAGACGCTAAAGCAAATACTGAAGTCAGCAGACAAGAGTTAATCTTATAATATTTGAAAATTTGCATAGAGGCTAAAATATGCCATTGAACTAACACTACTAACAAATTTGGCTTTAAAAGGAGACTTTTTAATTCAGGATTATAAACCATCTTTAAAAAAAGCAAAAATAAAAAGCACACTGCATCAGGTTTAATTCTTCATGTGTGTTAGAAACAAAATATACCACCTTGGCATTATTCTCATGTTTAAAAGAATCATACACATCTGAAATACTTTAAAAAGGCATCTCATAGTACACCTGATTTTTTCTTTTCTTGTACATTGAGAAATGAGACATATTAATTGCTAAGAATCATCAATATTTAAAATACATTTTCCCCCCAAAGGTAAATTTCTTACCAAAAAAATTTACACATTGCACTGTGGACAATTTATTTAATTAATTAAATGGGAACTAGTCACCTCAAATGTAATAAACAATATCCTCTCTGTTTTCAGGTAGAGAAAATAATACAGTCCATGTCTGATTAATTGTTAATGGCATGTAGGTAAAACATGAATAAATGAACTATCAGTATTTTAGATAACCAAAAGGCTCTTTAACGCTAACAGCATCTGCAATTAAAGAAGCTGAGTAGTAATAAAACTGGTGTCTTATTATTCCTTTATTGGTTTTTGTCTTTTCCAATCAATGACAATTCTTGGTACAAAGAAAATAGAAAGCTGAGTGACAGCCACAATGTGCTAAGATAACGCACAAAGGGATCACTAATTACTTTATCAAAATATTTGAACTATTTTTAAAGTGTACCCACTTTATTCCTAAAAATAAAAACTATACAATGGATTCGGTAAAATTCATTATTCTTTATGTACTTTTACTATAAAAGTCAGTACCGTTTTAGAATAAAAATCACAATTGGTTAAGGCGTTTATTTACAAAATACATTAAAATATAAACAATCTATGATGTCAAAAATAATCCCACCAGTCACAGATAACCACTTTTGATAAAAGTGATTTTATGTTTTTTGCCTTTATTTTCATGTAAAGCAACAGAGTGTGTGTGCGTATGTGTACATAGATATATATGTTATCTTTTATTCTGTTTTCTAAAACCTATGATTAATATGAGTGTTCTCAGTTTTTAAACAATCTTCACTAATATAAATTGTAAACAGCTAAACAATAGTCCTTCCCCTACCAACAGACATTCTAGTTATTTCCAATTTGTTACGAACACACATCCACTGAAGAGGTTCATTACTGTTTGAATCTATGAGTTATAACTATTCAGGTATGCTGCCACACAATTAAATAAAGCAGCCTGATATAAAAAACAATCTTTAAGATAACTGATTCTTAACAAAAGCACCTTTAAGAAGTTACATCTTCACTTCCCAAGTATTTCTGTACATTTATTAAAACTGCAAAGGGCATATGCTGTAGGCTATTAAACACACTGGGAAGCAAATTAGGAAGTTATTTGTATCAGGCCACCTGCTTATAGGTGTTATGCTTAATTTTCAACATTGAAAATAAACAATAAACATGCTTCAAGGATTTGAAAGCAATTACTTGCTGCTGCAACCCTTCAAATTTTTCTAATTCTTTAATTCTTTCGAGTACCATTTTTCTTTCTAGTGAAAAATAAAAAAGATTTTTTAACTAGTCTTTTTCTTTTAATTTATTATCTGAAACACTGAAAATAAACAATTATAATTATTTTTATTCCAACCTTAAGTGAAGCCTGTAGGTCTTGGACGTCTTGTCTGAGTAGTGTTATGTCATCTCTAAACACATATGGGGGGAAAAGGAATTAATAGTTAATGTTCTTTAATTAACCAGCTGGTCTATTAATAAATCATAGTGAGTGATTACATATTAATATTCTAGTTTTCTCAAATCTTAAAAAAAAACTCCTGTGGATTTAAACATAAATGAAACTCTTAGAAAACTCAATGAATTGTTTACAAATGGAAAAACTTTTTCTTATGTAAATAATGATATAATTGACTGTCATGTGCCTTAGCCAGAAACAAAATGTCTCTCCATTATCTTACCAACAATAAGCACCAATGGCTTCCTATTCCAGTTAGCATAAAATCTAAACTCATTAAACAAAGCCTATAAAGTCTGCACAATCTAGTCCTTGCCTATTTCTTTCTTATCACTATCCCCATCATTCACTTAGCCATAACAACATTGGCTTCTTTTGGTCCTTTGAATCTGACATGCTCATTCTCTCTGAGAACCTTCTTATACTCTGTTCCTCTCACCTAGAACTGAAGTGTAAGTATAACAAAGAAAGGTGAGCAGAAGACCACTCTAGACCCTGACGCAGGAGAGAGAGATTCCGTGAGACAGCACATTTCAGATCACTATTTTGGATGTCAGGGATACATCTTCCCCTGTTAGGTTGTAAACAGCAGAAAAAGGAACTCTCCTTGTTTTGTGCCACTATCAGTGGCTGTCATGATAGATGACAGAACTGGAATGGGAATAGGAGTTGATTGAGAATCCTCAAATGAATTGACTCTAATCTAAAGGGAACAGGAAACCAGGCTCAGTTCTAACGATGGGGAAGGCCAAGTCCACTATGAAACAAGTATATCCACAAAGTAAAAGAAAATAGGACAGCTTGTTGGAAGAATTATATTATAGGATGGGACAAAAGGCACAGAGTCAGCCTCATCTGTTAAATAGGGTAAACAGCAGAAAAGGAATGGAACTGCCAGCAAAGAAAAATGTAAAGGATGTAGGAATGAATCCTCTGCTTTTGAAGTCATTCATATGTAAAGAACTCACTCATTATTCAACATCATTGCCTGCACAAGACTCTCAAGGCTAATGGGGAAAGTACACATGTAAACAACAAACTGTAATAAACCATTTTAGTTCTATGATAGAAAAAGAGGCATAAAAATAGTGGTTGATTCTACCTAGAGGACCCAAGACGGGTTTCATGATGGAGGTAAACTTTCAGGTAAATTCTTTAGATAATAGAAAACTGCTACTTTTCTTGACTCTTAAAATTTATCTTTTGTGAAATTTTCACTAGTTTTCATTTCTGTTTTGTGTGTCCCCATCCCTGCCTCTCTCCCATGTGGTTCTATGAAATAATGTGATTTGTAAAAACTATGTATCAACTATAAGACACTTAGTCTTTACGTGTATACTGAAATGTGTGTCTTAATTTTTCCCTAATATTTATTATTATATATATAAGTGTATGTTTATAGATGCACGGAATATCTCTGAAAGATTACACAAGAAACTGATGAAAAGAAGTGAATGGCTAGGGAAAAGGGGAGGCAGGGAGTCAATTTTTACCATGTAACCTTCAAACCATATGAATTTTGTATGATGTACACGCTACCTATACATACCATTGTGGGTTGAATTGTGTCTCCCAAAAAGATATGTTGAAGTCCTAATCTCCAGTACCTGTGAATGTGACCTTATTTGGAATCAGCAGGCTACAAGTACAAATTCAGGGTGTCAGCTCCAGAGGGAGGCTTTTGCTCTGTTGGCTCTAGAGGAACATCCTTACTATCAATCTTCCCCTGGTCTAGGGGCTTCTCAGGTGCAGGGACCCCAGGTCCAAAGGACATGCTCTGCTCTGGATGCTGCTTTCTTGATGGTATGAGGTCCCCGTGTCTCTCTGCTGCTTCTCTCTTTTATAGCTCAAAAGAGATTGGCTAGTCTTGTAGATGTCATCAACATAACTACTGCTAATCCATCTCATTAACATCATAATGATAAGATTTACAACGCATGGGAAAATCACATCAGATGACAAAATGGTGGGAATCATGGCCTAGCCAAATTGATACACATATTTTGGGGGGACACAACTGAATCTATGACAGCTATGCAAAGAAGAATCCCTCTCTTAGAGCCTTCAGAGAGATCATGGCACTGCTGACATCTTGATTTTGGACTTCTAGCCTCCAGAACTGTGAGAGTATAAAACTCTGTTGCTTTAAGTCACTCAGTTTGTGGTACTTTGTTATGGCAGCCCCAGGAAACTGATACACACACATTTTAAAAACCTGGTCCAAAAAAAAAAAAACTACTAATGCATCAGGTTCCAGATATTTTATTGGTATGATGGAAGGGTCTCATGGCCCACCAAAGTCATACCGGCTTTTGCTCTGAAAGAAAAACCCTGCCCATAGTCACATGTTATTCAGTGTTGTTGTTGTGTGCCATCGAGTTGATTCTGACTCACATTGACCCTAAGAGACAGAGTAGAACTGCCCCACAGGGTTTCCTAGGCTGTAATCTTTACAGGAGAAGATCACCAGGTGTTTTCTCCCATTGAGCCACTGGTGGGTTCGAATCCAGCTGGCCTTTCAGCTGGAAGCCATGCACTTAACCACTGCATGACCAGGGCACAGAATGGGATTGTAAGAGACTGGAGATGAATAGGAGGATGAGAAGAAGAGGTACAATAAGAGGTAAGTCTGGAAAAGTAGACATCGTAACTATTCCATAAGCAAAGAGAAACTACTGAAAGTTACTATTTAGGGCAATAGCAATCAAATTTGCATTTAAGAATATGACTCTGGCAGCGGTATGGAGAATTAATCGGAGAGGTTTAAGACTGATGGCAGAAAGTCAGCTATAAATAATGAAAAACATTTTTGAGTGAGTGATGATGAGGTCTAAAACTAGCAGTGAGAATGAAAAAGAACGGTGAAGATGTTAAGGAGACAGAATTAACTAAACTTTGGGACAGATTAGATGGGAGGTGCAGAGATAGGTATGTAAAAATGGGCACGCCCAAGTTTCTGGCTTTAGTGACTCTTTAGATAGATAATGCCGCCATTCACCAAAAGGAGTAGCATAGAGAAAGAGCAGGTTTAGAAGAAAATACAATGAACATCAACCCCTGCCTGAGTTGCCAGCCAGCCTGCCTGCCTTCAAGATTTCAGACTCAAGGCTGCAACACCAACTCCTGCCTGAGTTTCTAGCCTGTCAGCCTGCCTGGAAATGCCTGCCAGATTTCAGATTTGCCAGCCCCCCAATCACATGAGCCAATTCTGTTTTTCTGGAGAACCTTGACTGATACAGATTTTGGTACTGAGACTGGTTCTAGGGGGAGAGAATCTTAAGAATGATTTTTATGAATTGATTTTGGGGTTTCTGGAAGCGGTTCTCTAATCTGATTAGACTGAAAGTCACTAATGACTCTAAGTCCAGTGGTAAAGAGGGCACTGATAATTCATGGCATGATGTGGCAATAGACAGACACAAAATATCACCATTGGATAATCCTACTAAAGTACTTATAAAAGGTAATGTTGTGGGTGGGCATGTATTAGAACATTTTTGTCAAACTAATGAGTATAAGATTGGATGGTTGCTCCAAACTATGCAAGAAACAGTGGGGAAAGAAAAGGGTGAGATAAGGGCTTCAAATTGCCAGCTCAAGCTCTACATAAATGATCTAAAAGCTTCTTTGTCTGTCCTGAAATGAACTCTTATCACCTGTAGCAAAGGAAACGAGATTTTTGAAAACCAAACTCAGGGTCTCATCCTGTCAGCAGCTGAATTACAACGCAAATTGAATTCCCAACCTTGCAGGGTGTTTGCTATTAATTTGCCGTACTGATTGGGAAGGAATCGAATCCGGACAATTGAAATGGGGACATATGGGCAAATACCACTGAAGCTAAGGACGCTGAATTAAATTCTGCTGAGTCTTCCTTGTCAATACAATCAACCCTTCCACCCCTGTCTGAGGAGGTCAGCCCCATTTCGCCTGAGGAAACTATAGTGACCTCTCCTGAGTAGCTGCCTTGCAAGACACTGCTGATTCTTCTCAGGACCTACCTCTACCAGACATATATGCTTCCAGACACATAACCAGACTCAAGTCCCGGCAAGACCCAAAAGATTTGGAGGTACAAAATTTGATCGATGAAGAGGTGCACAATACTCCAAACAAAATGCATGATTTCTCCAATTTTTAGAGACAGATATCTAGGTAATACGTATTAGAACGGATATTAAGAGTATTGTATAATGGTGGAAAGAACATAAAGTTGGATCAGCCAAATTTATTGCTGTGGGCCCACTAAGTAGAGATTATGCATTCAGTGCTATATCTCAAGATGTTAGAAACGGCCCTAACAATTTGGTTGGTTGACTAAAACATGAACCAAAAGTTGCCCTACACTAGATAAAGTTGAAATGCCAGAACTGCCTTGATATACTGCAGAAGAAGATAGCCAAAGGTTTATTAAGTGGATTTATCATGTAAGACCTACAAACCTACCCCAGAAGGGTCTTTTTACCACAACTGTTAGAAATAAATTTGTGAGGGGTGCTCCAGCCTTAAAAAGCTCTATAGTCACTCTTCTCTGTAGGTCAGACATTACAGTGGGAACACTGCCACTGAACTAGGATCCTTAAATACAGTGAGGAAAATTAAATCCTGGGGTGGCAGGAGCCAAGTGGTGGCACATAAATGCCAAGGACAAGATGAGCATGATTACCATACAGTGAAGCCAGAACGGTAATCAGTATAGTCTGACTGGCAGAGACCCCTGCTGTTGGCTAGTGGATCATGGTGCTCCTAGAGGAGACAAGAGATGAAGAGCCTATTAAATTCTTACTTGATCCATATAAGGTAAAGAGTTCTAGGTCAAGTGAACAGAAATATAATGAACTGTCAGTGAGTTTTGGCCCCTCACTCAATTCCCAGCCATTACCTATGGCCTCATAGGGCATTACCTCAATCATCTGACTAAGGAAGAGAAAACTCAGGTTTACAGATGGTTCTGCGAGATATGCAGGCACCACTGGAAAGTGGATAGCTGCATCATTACAGCCCCTTTTTGGGCACCCTTGAAGGACAGTGATGAATGGAAATCCTCCCCGTGGGCAGACCTTCAAGCAGCACACCTGGTAGTTCATCTTGCTTAGAAGAAGAAATAGCCAGAGGTATGAGTATAAACCATTTCTTGGGCTGTGGTCAATGTTTTAGCTGGATGGTGAGGGACTTGGAAGGGACATGATCAGAAAATTGGTCACAAGGAGGTAAGGGAAAGAGATACGTGGATAGACTTCTCTTAATTGGCAAAAAGTGTGAAGGTATTTGGGTCCCACATGAGTGCTCACTAAAAGGTGACCATAGCAGAGGATGATTTTAATAATCAAGTGGATGACCCATTCTGTGGATATCAGCCAGACTCTTTCCCTAGCCATTCCTGTCATTGCCCAACAGGCTCATGAACAAAGTGGCCACAGAGGCAGGGACGGAGGTTATGCATCAGCTCAGCAACATGGACTTCCACTCACAAACGCTAACCTGGCTACAATCAAAGCTGAATATCTAATCTACCAGCAGCAGAGACCAATACTGAGTCCCCAATATGGCACCACTTCCTGGGGTAATCAGTCAATAACCTGATGGCAGGTTGATTACACTGGACTGCTTCCATCATAGAAGGGGCAGCGTTTTGTTCTTACTGGAATAGACACTTAACTCTGGATACAAATCTGCCCTCCCTACAGGCAATGTTTCTGCCAAAACTACCATCTGTGGACTTACAAAATGCCTTATCCACTGTCACAGTATTCCACACAGCATTGCCTCTGATAACAACTCACGTAACAGCAAATGAAATACAGCGGTGGGCCCAAGCTCATGGAATTCACTGGTCTTACCAGGCTGCTTATCAACCCGAAGCAGCTGGCTTAATAGAATATTAGAATAGCATTTTGAAGACTCAATTACTGCGCCAGCTGGGTGGCAACACTTTGCAGGCTAGGGCAATGTTCTCTAGAAGGTTGTATATGCTCTAAATCATCATCCAATATATGGTGCTGTTTGTCCTATAGCTAGGATTCATGGGCCCAGAAATCAAGAAGTAGAAACGAGAGCGGCACCTCTCACTATTACCCTTAGGGATCCAACTAGCAAAATTTTTGCTTCGTGTCACCACAACCTTATGCTCTGCTGGTCTAGAAGTCTTAGTTCCAAAGGAAGGATTCCATTGGACTGGAAGTTAAGACCACCACCTGGCCTCTTTGAGCTCTTTATGCCTCTGAATCAATACACAAAGAAGGGAGTTACTCTACTCTCTATTAACTGGGGTGACTGATCCTGATTAACAAGGGAAAACTGGACTGCTACCATGCAATGGAGGTAGAGAAGAGTATGTCTGGGATACAGGCGATCCCTTAGGGCATCTCTTTGTACTACCATGCCTTGTAATTAAACTTAATGGAAAGCTACAAAAACCCAATTCAGGCAGGAGTAATAATGACCCAGACCCTACAGGAATAAAGGTTCAGGTCACTCCAAGTAAAGAACTATGATCAACTGGGATGCTTCCTGAAGGCAAGAGAAATATGGAATGGGTAGTAGAAGGAGGTAGTTACAATGACTAAGTATGAGCACATGACCAGTTGCAGAAATGAGGACTATAATTTTTGAGTATTTATTTTTTTATATGTTTGTGTATTTGTATCTTTGTTTTCTTACTTTCCTTACACTCTTATCATATAATGTAAGATGTAGTAATGATAGTTAACTTCACATTATGATATTTAAGTTACAGGATATCAAGGAGAAGAACGAATGTCACTGGAGGACTTTGGATGCTCTTCTAGGGAAACTGTGTTTTTGGTAACATGCAGGGTAATTGCATCATGTTAAGCAGAAGTATGACTTTGTTATTGTCTTTATTTGGAGATTAAGTATGGTTTAAGGAGATGTGTACAGATGCTAAGTTGACAAGGGGTGGACTATGATGGTTAGTCTTATGTGTCAGCTTGGCTAGGATACAGTACCCAGTTATTTAGTCAAACACTACTACTCTAGGTGTTGTTATGAGAGTATTTTGTAGATGTTAATATCTACAACCAGTTGTATTTAAATAAAGGAGATTATCCTCGAAAATGTGAGTGGATCTGATTCAATCACTTAAAGGCCTTAAGATCAAAAACTGGCTTCCTAGGGAAGAAATTTTGCCTCAAGACAGAGGCATAAAATGCCTGAATTTCCAGCCTGCTGGCTTGATCTACAAATTTCAGACTTGCCAGATCCCAATTCCTTAAATTAAATATATATATATCTATATATATACATGTTATGTATATACATGTATATATGTGTATACACACACTCATATATAATATATATGGAGCCCTGGTGGCACAGTGGTTAAGTGATACAGCTGCTAATCAAAAGGTTGGAAGTTCAAATCCACCAACTGCTCCTTGGAAACCCTACGGGGCAGTTCTACTCAGTCCTCAAGGATCGCTATGGGTCAGAATCAACTCGACAGCAACGGGTTTTATACATATGTATATATATATATAATATTTATATATATATCTAAATATATAGGTTATGTTTGTCTGATGAAGCCTGATACATCTATCAACCACAAAGCTATATGATCATAATACTGTTCCTTTATGCATTGTTCTTTTTTTACAGCAGTGTTTACAGTAGATTAATGAACCAAAAAATATTTTTTTTAGTACAAAAATTACTTTTTACAAGCAGAATTAAACTAAGCTTTATTCCTTAGTGAGGAATAAGAAGAGTTCTCACAAATAGCAGAAGAAAAGCAGTTATTGAATACTGTTGTAGGTAATTATATTTTAGTTTAAATTTTCAAAATGGTCAGGCAGTATCAGCAAGAAGCACAATGTTTATGCGCTTATTTTAACTGGTGTTTATAAATGAAAAATTTTAAATTAACTATTGAATTCTAATTACTGGCTAAAATGCATTATTATAGCAATTTATTGTAAAATCTTCTAAACAAAATGTATCACTGTCTATGAGTCAAAATTATAATACAGAATAAGCTAAATATAACTTAACCTTCCTTTGACTGATAACTCATGATCATCATCAAAAACATATCCAGTGTACCATGTCATAGATACTAGCATAGATAATTACTGATCAAGGATTGAATACGTTATAATAACGAAGAAAGGCCACACCAAATGAGGACAATTTTAAATTAAATAATACAAAAATACTGCTATTTTTAAAAAGGAATCATTCATGATTAAATAATATCACACACATAATTCCATAAAAATATTATACGATAAACCATTATACTATACCGCTTCAGAGCAAGATGAGCCTCTCCTCCATGACTTGAATCATTACCAGCATCATGAACCTCTTCACAGTGTTTGAAAAGTTCATCAGCAGATCCAAGAAATTTCATTCACTGGGGACATATGAAGTCCTACAGAAAGAAGCGGAGAAAGATTTCGCAATGGTATTTAATATTGTAAAATAATAATGTGCATATTATGAAATAAAGTCAAATGTCTAGTCACACCAATGGTGTCATTAAGTAAGTTATAATTATGGTGTTAATTCCAAATTCTGATATTGTGCAAAGGTATTTCACTATCTACTCAGGTTAAAGTTTACAAAACAAAGAAAACCCCATTTTTTTGACAGAATAAATTAATGGCTAGAGTACAGAACTTTAATCTGATAATTCAGACAAGTTGAAAAGTTTTGCATCATATCCTCCCTCTGTTTAGATACTCCCACTAGTAAAGTAATATCTTCTCCAATCTGCTGTCAAGAAAAATTAAGAAGATGAAGCATTCTGATCACAGGGGAAATGTAATATAGTAAGTAATAACTACCAAAAGATATCAGGTATCTACAATGACTGAGAAGTATTCTAGTCAGTAAACATCCTGGCTACATTAACACTATAAAAACCTAAAATTAATGTATAGTCCCATAAAATACAGAAAACATAATTATTCCCAGAATTCTCATTTTGTTAAAAAATACCAACTAGAATACTATTTTAAAGATACTGGTATAGATTTGTGTTTTACAAATTTTAGGTTGTAACTCATCTATAAGATTAACTTCTTAGGTTGTAACCCTTCCTTTTTTTTTTTTTTTTTTTTAAGAAATACCCTACAACCGATACATTAAACCAAAAACCAAACCCCTTATAGTCGAGTCAATTCTGACTCATAGGGAAGAACTATCCCATAGGGTTTCCAAGGAGTGGCTGGCGGATTTGAACTGCCAATCTTTTGGTTAGCAGCCGAGCTCTTAACCACTGTGCAACCAGGGCTCCACAAGTGATACACTAGAGCTCACCATATCTAATAAAGATAAACAATGTTTCATAAGCTTTTGTTTTGGGTCATGACAACAAATGTATCTCTTATTGTGAGTGCCATCAAAAATAACTGCATAGCACTGGTATAGATAAAACCAAAAACCAAACCCACTGCCATCAAGTCAATTATGACTCATGAGACCCCATGTGTTGTTAGATGAAGAATGGAATAATGGAATGAACAATAATAATAGCTACCATTTACTGAGTCCATACTATGTGCCAGGTATTTTCTCTACATAATCTCATTTAAATCTCACAATTTTTTATCAGGTATTATTATCTCCATCTTATAGAAGAAGAAATTGAACCTCAGAACACTTAAGTGACTTTCCCACAGTCACAAAACTACCGGAGCCAAGATATGCACAGGTCTGTTGGACAAATCTCACATTCTTTCCAGTGTGCTACACTATCTCTCAGAATAAATGATATACCCTTGAAAATGACTTCCTTAAGATACAACCTGATATCTGATAAGTTTAGTAACTTTCTTCAATAAATATTTATTGATTATAATTTCAAGCACTTTAGTAGTTCTTTGGCAAATATAAAGTGGTAAAATACAGTCTCAGACTTCAAAAAACCAACAGGCAAAATACATATCAAAAAATACCACTTTCCAAGAAACTATAAATTAAAGATTAACCAGATAACATCAAAGCTTATATTGTGTGGGTATCTGACTGCAAAATTGATTAGCAAATCAAAGGCTAAAACAGCTTTAGCCTCAATTGTCTGTTGGTACAACAGAAAATTCTTTATTCAACTTCTACGTCCTTCAAATTGTCAGTAGTATTTAAAATATTACGTATTATTTCAGCAGCACTAACCTAACATGCCATTAGAAATTTCTTTCAACTTTTAAATTACTCTTTAAACACACACACATCCAGGGGCTCAGAGAAGGCCTTACTCCAAAATCTTACTTTTAAAAAATATATCAGACGTCAATCCTGGAAACAATACCAGTCCTAGTTTTTCTTCCCAATCCACAAGAATATCCTCATGCAGTCTGTTGTGCAGGAGCATTTCACACTCTAAATAGTATTTAGGTTCATTGGTTAAATCAAAGATATAATATTAATTAGCAAGAATGTGGTAAAGATATTACCAGTTACAACGCTGTTAATTCAATGTAACAAGAAATAAAATTGTTTCACTTTCATCAAGTACACTACAATTCTAAAATGCTCCTCTATTACAGACACAAAAATAAAATGAAATGCAGGTGCAGGAGGTGGGGGGACACCCCTACCTATATCCCAAACACAACAAACCCAAAAGTGAACTTATTCTCCAAACCTCCTTTTCTCACCACCATCGATCTTTCACACACACTAGTCACCTAAGAGTTATGCTAAACTACTCCTCCATCTGTCTCATTTCTAATAAAACACTAAGCCTACACATTTTGCCTTCCCACCATCCTCACTGCAAATGCTCTGAATGAGTGCCTAAAGGATGTTCCATCTTTAGTTCTAGATACAAAATCTAGATATTAAGAAACCCCTTTCCTATTTTTTCCAAATTATCTTCCAGGGGACTGAAGTTGCTAGATATTAATTTCCAGAGAAGTACTGTTAGCAAACACTAAAAATAGTCAGCTGCATTTACTTCTCTTAATCATTCTAATTTTCTCACCAACTTTCAAAAAAAAAAAAAAAAGATTACTTTAGAAGCAATAAATTCCTTATTCTTAGAGTTCAATTATCTGTAATCCTTTCTCAAAGCCATTGCAGCTATAAATTTACCTTGACTTGACACTTGTGGTAATCCTGTTGTAGGTAATCCTTTTAGTTAAAAGAAAAACTCTTAGGTAAATAAAATTTTTCCTGAGTTCCCCTCATGTTGAATTAACCATTGCACTCTTTGTGCTTCTACCTTATCAGGCAAATAACATCTATCTTAGAAACTTCCTAGGACAGAGATAAGATCTTATTCATCTTTTTATCTCCTTCACTTACGAAAATGCCTGACACATAAGACGTATTCTATAAATAATTTAAATGTGTGTTTGTAGGATAGTTATATACAAAATTGACTCACAGAAAAAAGTAAAAGCCTTATTTTTGGTCTTTCATGGTACGAAAAGTTTCATTCTTTTATAAGACTTGTAATAGTTTTACAAGGAGTTCTGTTTCTCTTTATTTTTAGTATGTCGTAGTGATTCTCGAAGGAAAAAGACTATCAGAATCATCTGAGAGAATTTTTCCAGCCTAAAAATGGGCAACACTTCCTGCCATTAGCTCTTACCCCAGCCTTAGATATTCACCAGCCCCACAATACTGTTAAAGTACTGATAATCATTACTTGGGTGATCCAATGATACTGAAGAGAGTATCATTCTGTCACCTCCCTCATGTCTGGGGAAGTCAAAACAAAGATTGAGGCACTAGAAAATTCAGGTTCTGATGCCGTGTTTTTTCAAGTGAAGACAGTAATAGTTTACACGCAAGAAGTATTTTAACCTAAAGCACTCATGAATAAAATATCAACTAAATAATAAAGATTTAACTAAAAAATTAAGATATAACATACAAATGTTCAAATAAAACACTACCATTTTACTTCGTAGTTCAAATTGCATGACAAAATTTATGCAAAAATATTAACGTAAACTTCTATATATATTTACAAATTCACAAAAAGACATCCACAAACTGTAAGAGAAACCAAACAGACTTCCCAGGAGCCTTTTTTCCTTACTGAACCTTCTTTACAGCAGGCATAATTAAAGTGATCCATATTCCCTTGTAGCATAAAAGTTAAGCAACACCAAGGCAAGGGAAAACAAAGATATTTTGAGCAATCCATAACCAAGCTACTAAAACAAATTACACAGGACCCACCATAACACTGGAGTCAGTAATGAGTTCCCGTCCTCTTGTTTCATTCTCAGTATGCACTTTCTGGTAATGCTCTGACAAATCAACAGCAGTTATACATCTTTTCACATATAATGGACAGATGAAACCCTGTGAAATGATGACTTTTAGGAGGATATACATAAAAGATTATTTATATAACAAAATATAAAGACAGGCAAGGAAAATAAACACACAACAAAAAAAAATTAGTGTATCTATTTTATTTTTATTATACATAAGGGAAATTTTGAAATAGTATCTACACAATAGGTGAAAGATTTAACTAAAGGGTTGCTGTTGCCATCAAATCGATTCTGACTCATACCTACCCCATGTATGCGGAGTAGAACGGCTGCATGGGGTTTTCAAGTGTGACACTTCAGAAGCAGATCGCCAGGCCTGCCTGCTGAGGAGTCTCTGGGTAGGTTCGAACTGCCAACTTTTTGGCTAGTAGTCAGGCACTTAGCCATTTGTACCACCAAGAGACTCTAAAATTATTACCTATCCTTATACTGTAAATTCCCATTGGTTCAATTTTTTTTAATGGTACCCAGTTGGTTTGGTTGGAATATTACTATTCTTTTTGTTTATGACACTTTGTCCGTCCTTATTTGAGAGCTAATACTGGCAAGTTAGCCTTTATTTTAGATCAAAAAACACTGGAGAATTTAACAAATACCTTTATGTGATATAATATTCAGAAAAAAGAACTTCTCATAATGAAAGCAATGTTTAGTCTTCAGTGCATTCCCACTAGCCTGAGATCCCATTCTTACCTACACACATGACTCTTAGAAGATGACCCTTCTAATTTTATGAATTAAAAAAAAAAAAAGTTTAAAAAAAAATCTCTCAAATTCCCTATACCTAATACTATCTACATTTACATAAATTTGGTTTGTTATACTGATCTTTGACTTTGGGTCTTGCTAGATACGAACAATACAAGGACAGAGAATAAGGAAATTGAGGATGTGGGGAGAAAGTAAATACAATGAAGAGTCACAGTAGTGAAGGAAGTTATAAAGATTATATAACATAGTGAGGTTTTCTGTCAAAAATAGATGTGGATTTGAATCACAAAAAAGTTTATCTATATAAACTTGAGGAAATCACTTTACTTCACTTAGTGTATAATGTTTCATCTACAAAATGGGGCTGATATTAGCACCTATTCTTCTAAAGTTACTCTGTACATAAAATGCTTGATACAGTGCCTAAGACCTAATAAGTGTGCAACAAATATTAACTGTCATTAGATGTATGTTTAGAAAGGAAAGGAAAGAAAGCCATAAAAAGACTGAGAGACTAGAAGAAAATATAGGAATTTTAAAAATAAAATATTCATGGAGGCAAAAAACTTAAAAAGTGAGAATATAAGAAAGAGTTGTTAAGAGGATAGATAGTTAATGGTAAGGAATGTGTTACTGTTGTTGTTAGGTACCCTCAAGTCAGTTCCGACTCGTAAGTAACCCTATGAATAAGAGAACGAAACACTGCCCAGATCTGTGCAGTTCTCACAATCATTATGTTTGAGCCCACTGTTGCAGCCACTGTGTCAATTCTTCTCGTTGAGGGTCTTCTTTTTCCCTGACCCTATACTTTACCAAGCATGATGTCCTTCTCCAGGGACTGGTCCCTGCTGATAACATGTCCAAAGTATGTGAGATGAAGTCTCGCCATCCTTGGTTCCAAGGAGCACACTGGCTATATTTCTTCCGAGACAAGACTTGTTCATTCTACTGGCAGTCCGTGGTATATTCAATATTCTTCGCCAATACTGTAATTCAAAGGCATCAACTCTTCTTCAGTCTACCTTATTCATTGTGCAGCTTTCACATGCATGTGAGGTGACTGAAAATGTCATGGTTTGGGTCAGGCACACCTTAGTCCTCCAAGTGACATCTTTGCTTTTTAATGCTTTAAAAAGGTCTTTTGTAGCAGATTTGCCCAATACAATACAATACATCATTTCATGTCCTGACTGCTGCTTCCATGGGTGTTGACTGTGGATCCAAGTAAAATGAAATCCTTGACAACTTCAATATTGTCTGTTTATCATGATGTTGCTTATTGACCCAGCTGTGAGGATTTTTGTTTGCTTTATGTTGAGGTGGAATCTATACTGAAGGCTGTAGTCTTTGATCTTCATGAGTAAGTACTTCAAGTTCTCTTCACTTTCAGCAAGCAAGGTTGTGTCACCTGTATAATATAGGTTAATAAGTCTTCCACCAATTCTGATGCCACATTCCTCATATAGTCCAGCTTCTAGGATTATTATAGATTGAATAAGAATGGTGAAACAATGCAACCCTGACACACACCTTTCTTGATTTTAAACCGTGCGGTAGCAGTATACCCTTGCTCTATTCAAATGACTGCCTCTTGGTCTACACACAGCTCCTCATGAGCACCATTAAGTGTTCTGGAATTTCCATTCTTCGCAATGTTACCCATAATTTGTTATGCTCCACACAATCTAATGCTTTTGCGTAGTCAATAAAACACCGGTAAACATCCTTCTGGTATTCTCTGCCTTCAGCCAGGATCCATCTGTCATCAGCAATGATAGCCATCCTTCCACATCCTCTTCCGAATCCGGCCTGAATTTCTGGCAGTTCCCTGTTGATGTACTGATGCAACCACTTTTGAATGATCTTCAGCAAAATTTTACTTGCGTGTGATTATTAATGACATTGTTCGATAATTTCTGCATTCTGTTGGACCACCTCTCTTTGGAATGGGCACAAATATCGATCTCTTTCAGTCGGTTGTTGAGGTAGCTGTCCTCCAAATTTCTTGGCATAGACAAGTGAGCACTTCCAGTGCTGCATCCGTTTGTTGAAACAGCTCAACTGGTATTCTGTCAATTCCTGGAGCCTTGCTTTTTGCTAATACCATCAATGCAGCTTGGGTGTCTTCCTTCAATACCACTGGTTCTTCATCATATGATACCTACTGAAATGGTGGAATGTCAACCAGTCTTTCTGATACAGTGACTCTGTGCATTCCATCCCTCTGCTGTTGATGCTTTCTGCATCATTCAATGTTTTGCTCACAGAATCCTTCAAAATTGAAACTCAAGGCTTGAATTTTTTCATTTCTTTCAGCTTGAGAAATGCCAACCGTGTTCTTCCCTTTTGGCTTTCTAACTCCAGGTCTTTGCACAGCTCACTGTAATATTTTACTTTGTCTTCTTGAGCTCCTTTGAAATTTTCTGTTTGGCTCTTTTATTTCATCATTTCTTCCATTTGCTTTAGCTAGTCGACATTTAAGAGCAAGCTTCAGAGTTTCTTCTGAAATCCATTTTAGTTTTTTCTTTCTTTTTATCTTTTTAATGACCTTTCGCTTTCTTCATGTATGATGTCCTGAATGTCATCCCACAACTCCTCTGGTCTCTGGTCATTAGAGTTCAATGAGTCAAATCTATTCTTGAGATGTTCTTCAAATTCAGGTGGCATATACTCAAGGTTTTATTTTGACTCTGGTGGCCTTGTTTTAATTTTCTTCAGCTTCAACTTTAACTTGCACATAAGCAACTGATGGTCTGTTTTGTAGTACATCACGATGAACGTGATGCCATTCCTCTTCAATCTGTCATTCCCAGCACAGTAGATCATATGATCGTCCGATTCAAAACGGCCACTATCAGTCCATTTCAGCTCATTAATGACTAGGATATTGATCTTGATGCCTTCCACTTTATTTTTGACAACTTTCAATTTTCCTAGATCCATACTTAGTATATTCCACATTCCAATTATTAATGGATGTTTCCAGCTGTTTCTTCTCATTTTGAGTCATGCCACATCAGCAAATGAAGGTCCAGAAAGCTTGACTCCATCTATGTTATTGAGGTTGACTCTACTTTGAGGAGGCAGCTCTTCCCCAGTCATATTTTGAGTGCCTTCCAATGTGAGGAGCTCATCCTCCAGCACTATATCAGACAATACTCCACTGTTATTCATAAGGTTTTTACTTGAAATACTGAAATTATATTTATGAGGAATGGAGAGATATAATTCAGTATTTCAAGTAAAACTACTCTGCCTAGTGACAAGGTGAGAGGTACTGCCATGGGCTTGAATAGCTAGAAAAGGGGTAAATAAAAAGACTTAGCATTAACAACATTAAGGAACTGAGGGGCTTGGATGTTCCTTGGGTCACCAAAGTCAGTTAGGATAATAAAGAGGAAGAAGAAGACTGTAAACAAGATTGCAAAATTTAAGAGTCAATACAAGGAAGAGGTTGAGAGCTAGGCTTGGGCTCTGTTATGGACTGAACTGTTTCCCCCAAAAATATGTGTTATAAATCCTAACCCCTATACTGGTACCTGTGATGTAACTGCATTTGGGAATAAGGTTTTCTTTGTTTTGCTACTGAGACCATATCAGTGTCAGATGTATCTTAAATCACTTTTGGGATCTAAAAGAGCAGATTAAGCACAGAAGAAAGCAGACATAGGGGGAAGATCAACACTATCTGAAGAAAATGGAGACTAGCCTACAAGCCCAGGACCTCCAAGGATGTCTGGCTAGAGAGGCTAAGGTAAAGATTTTCCACCAGAGCCAACAGAGAGAGAGCCTTCTCCTAGACACAGTGCCCAGAATTGGAACTTCTAGCCTCCTAAATTGAGAGAAAATAACTTCCTGTTTGTTAAAGCCACTCATTTGTGGTATTTTTGTTACAGTAGCACTAAGACAGGCTTGAATCCTGGATACCCTACCCTTACTGTGTGACCTCTACTTCCTCAGCTGTTAAATGGGGTAACAAGAATACTACTTCATATGGGTGTCATGTGACTTAAATGAATAATACTTGTGTCATGGATTGAACTGTGTCCCCCCAAAAACGTGTGTAACAATTTGGCTAGGCCATGATTCCCAGAATTATGTGGTTGTCCTCCATTTTGTGATTGTAATTTTATGTTAAAGAGGATTAGAGTGGAATTGTAACACCACCCTTACTCAAGTCACATCCCTGATCCAATGTAAAGGGAGTTTCCCTGGGGTGTGGCCTGCACGACCTTTTATCTCTTATAAGAGATAAAAGGAAAGGGAAGCAAGCAGAGAATGGGGGACCTCATGCCATCAAGAAAGCAGTGCAGGGAGCAGAGTGCATCCTTTGGACTGGCGTCCCTGCACCGAGAAGCTCCTAGACCAGGGGAACACCGAAGAGAAGGCCGGGAGAGAGAAAACCTTCCCCTGGAGCTGACACTCTGAATTTGGACTTTTAGCCTACTTTACTGTTTAAGGAAATAAACTTCTTTTTGTTACAACCATCCACTTGTGGTATTTCTGTTATAGCAGCACTAGATAACTAAGACAACATGCTTCTGCCACAAAGTAAGCATTCGAAAATGTTAACTATCATTAGCATCATTATTCCTTTTGTTAATAGCCCTTAAAGGAGATTTCCCAAGGGATGAAGGTGAGGAATGTGGTGGTTTTTTTTTTTTTTTTTTTTGTTTTTAACTGATGAAAAGGGCTGTCTTCCAGGCAGCCACAATCCCATGTGCTAGAAGCATGGAATAATACTTCTTTAAAAGAATGGATCATTGCATTTTTGCCACCACAGCTTTATGCTGCTTTTCACTTTACTCTTGTCTCTTGACTAAGTTTCCATATACAGTCATTCAACTGCTCATTCAAAAAGTATTTACTGACTGTAATTACAATGTTCCAGCCATTATCCTGTGTGCTGAGAACACAATGATAAAGAAGGCAAAATCCCTACCCTCAAGAAGCTTACAGGACAGTGGAAAAATCACAAAATAAATAATTACATTTTGCACCTCATTAATCAGAAAATATGGAGCTCTGGTGGTGCAGCAGTTAGGTGCTCAGCTGCTAACCAAAAGGTCAGCGGTTCAAACCCACCAGCAGCTCTGTGGGAGAAAGATGTGGCAGTCTGCTTCTATAAAGATTAACAGCCTTGAAAACCCTATCTGACAGTTCTACTCTATCCTATAGGGTCACTATGAGTCAGAATCAACTCGACAAGATTTTTTTTTTTCCTCGGGGCGGCAAAT
Organism: Dugong dugon; assembly: GCA_030035585.1. Taxonomy (NCBI): domain Eukaryota; kingdom Metazoa; phylum Chordata; class Mammalia; order Sirenia; family Dugongidae; genus Dugong; species Dugong dugon. The sequence goes on from CM057465.1 coordinate 54,875,181, forward strand.
CAGAAAATACTATTAGTCTACCTTCAAAACGTATCTAGAATCCAACTATTTCTTAGCACCTCCACTGTTACCAGGAGTGCCTGGGTGATGCAAACAGTTAACGCACTTAGCTGTTAACTGATAGGTTGGAGATTCAAGTCCACCTCAAGGTGGTTGGGAAGAAAGGTCTACCAATCCACTTCTGGACAATCAGGCATTAAAAACCCTGTGACACACATAGTCACCAAGAGTCGGAATTGACTCAATGGCAACAGGTTGGTCCACTGATACCACCCTACACAAGTCACCATCACCTCATATATAAACCAAAACCAAACCTACTGTCAGTGAGTTGACTCTGACTCACAACAACCCTCTAGGACAGCGCAGACTGTGCCATAGAGTATCCAAGGCTGTAAACTTTACTGCCACATCTTTCTCCCGTGGAGCAGTTGGTGAGTTCGAACTACCAATCTTTCGATTAGCAGCCACTTCACCATCGCGTTCCTTACCTCATACGTGGAGCACTGTAATACCCTCCTAACAATCTTCCTGTTCTGTCCTTACCCTACTAACAGTCTATTTTCAACACAGCAGCCCAAGTGGATCCTGTAAAAATGTAAATCAACCTTTGTCACTTCCCTGTTCAGAACTATCCAATGGTTTCCCATCTCATTAAGAGTAAGAACTTAAGTCTGTACAAAAGGCCCTATCTGAGCTGGGCTCAATTTCCCCTCACTCACTGCAGTGCAGCCACATTGGCTTCCCGGCTGTTCTGTCAACATGGCAGGCATGCTCCCGCCACAGAGACCTGGCACTTGTTCCATATGCCTGAACACACTTGCCCTAGAAATCCACATGACTCATTCCCTCACTTCCTTTGGATTTTTCTGAGCTGTCGCCTTCTCAAAGAAGTCTTTCCTGACAACCGTACTTAAAATCACAACCACCCAAAACATCTTCTATCTCCCTTTCTTTGCTTTATTTTTCTAAATAACATAAATTGTCTACCACTGCACATTTTTACTGTGTTTTGTCTCTGTGTGTGTGTGTTTCTACCCACTAGAATGTAACCTCCACCAGCCTAAATATTTTTGACTATTTTATTGACTGCTGTGTCTATGGCATCCAAAACAATGTCTGGTACACAATAAATATTTGATAAATGAATGAACTTCAGAATAATAATCATTACCAAAGGAATAGGAAATGTGGTTCCAAGAAACACACGGGCAAAGCATCTATCCCAGATGTGAGTCAGAAAAGTTTACTGCAAAAAGGAGTATCTGCAATAAGACTTAAATGATAACCAGATGCTACTCAAGCAAAAAAGTAAAAGCAAGAACAGGTAAGACACAGGGACCAGCATATGCAAAAGCCCAGAAATAAGAAAAAGACTTGACAAACTATAAAAACAGGAATTCAATATGCCTGGATCAAAGAGAGTAAAGAGGACTATGAGGATAAATTAAGCTAGAGGTAACATACACACACACATACAACCTTCTAGAACATGCTAAAGAGTTTGGATCTTATTCTAAGGAGAACTGTAAGCTTTTAACTATAGGTTTTGACTAGGAAAGTGTCATTATCAAGTCCTGATTAAAAAAAAATTTTTTTTAAATAGATTCAAATGGAGGAGGAGAAAGACAAGGACTGACTTACACTGAAGAAAAGGAGAGCAGTTACAATAATCTATGTGAGGGTTAATAGTTGATGGCAGTCTGACTTAAGGCATTACTAATAGGCGTGGACGGAAATTATTTCTTAAGTTCTTTAGATAGAAAAACTTTTCTGAAGAGGTGATAACTGACCTGAAACTTAAAGGATTTTTCAGAAAAGGAGCCAGCCATTCAAAGAACCTGAGAAGACTATTCCAGGCAGAGAAAACAAGTGAAACAAGTAAAAAGACTGAACTAGAGTCTTTGAAGAAAAAGAAGGCCAGAGTGGCCAAAGTTCAGTGAGCAAGGGGAAAGTAAAATGAAATGCCATCTGACAGGTAGGCAGAGTAATCCAGAGCACAAGAGAAAGAACTGATCTTTGACTGGAAAAGGGACCGGTCTTCCATGTAAAAAAGTAAGAAAGAGAATAAAGGTGCAAGTACAGCTTTCGAGTAAACATTCACCTGATGGTTCCTACTTTCTCAATGATATAAAACATGACTGAGGGAAGGTGAAAAGGGAACAGAAGACATGGAATATTTGAGGATAGAGAAAAGGGTACAAAATAACTATCGCAGAGAGTAGAAAAATGATCCTACTAATAAAAATACTTCATAAATACTTTAGCATTTATAAAATATTTTATAAATAATAATAAAGATAAAAGTTCTTACAAATTTATAAAAAAAGATAAGAAATAATATATACATTTTGTAGATAATCTAATTTTTCATTCACTCAATAGTTCATCACAGTACACACACATAACTAGATACTAATGAACCAGTAATTCTTTATGAACAGACTAAAAAAGTCTTCATTAAGTGAGATATGCGCACTAAAGACAAAACTGACAATATTATTTTTCGGCCTTAATATAAACTTTCTCATAATTAAGCAACTATGATTCAAAAGTCACATTCCAATTTGCAAGTCTTATGAAAACTTTTTCTACAAAAGACAAGTTTAAGTTGCCAATTGTTACTCCAAATATTTGCTATTTTCCTTTAAACTGAATTTCATTTCCGAATTTCTGTTTTCATACCTCTGAAGAGCTTTCATTATTGACATCTACTGTGTTTGCAGGAGTTCCTGATAAATCTAAATCAGAACCTTGAGAGCCAACTCTCCCAGGAGTCTGAAACACAAACAGAAGAGGGAAAATAATAATTAAAGCAGATATTTACAATATATTCATAAACCATTTAATAATCTAAACAGTTGTAAGAGTTAACCTGACACATAGGTAGATGTCGTCACGATAATAACGAAGAGTACTAGCAGTTACTCTTTACTGAAGACTGACTGTACCTAACACTGTATCAAGATCCCTATACGCATTCTCTTGTTGTTAGTCTTTTTAAATTAATTAAAAGTTTACATTTGTATATAATGTGTTATAGTCTTCAACCCACTTTCACAAAACATTTCATTTAATCATCATGACATCTCTAAGAGAGGGAGGGCAAATGTTATTTATAGATGACAAAACAGATTAAAAAGGGTTAAGTGATTTGCTCAAGTTAAATGTCAGAAAGAAGTAGAACTAAAATGCTTATCTTCCGATTTCTCTTGCATTGCTATCTCTATTACTCAAGCTAATCTGCAATGATAGGAGGGGTGCTAAAAAGACAAACACAGCCCAAACTATAAACATAATGACACTATGAGTGTCATTCAGTCATCTGTCACCTACACCAACCATTACTAGTTTGTCTCCAATACTTGATATTCCACCACCAAAAATACATTTTTTGGAAGTTGTTATTGTTATTTGCCATCGAGTAGATTCTAACTCATGGCGACCTCATGTGTGCAGAGTAGAACTGTGCTCAGTAGGGTCTGCAAGGCTGTGACCTTTCAGAAACAGTAAAAGGTCTTTTTTTACCTGCAACATTTTCCATCACAGTATCATTCATTAACACCCAGGGAGGAACTTAACTGAACTGGAAATCTGGTAAAACTCTGGGTAAAAAGACAGATTCAGAGCACAATGACTGACTCAATAATCTTCATCAATAACGTAGATGGTAGATACTATCATTATCCCCATTTACACAAGAAAGAACTAAGGCATAGACTAAGTAACTTGCCCAAAGTCACACAGTTAATAAATGGAAGGAAGGATGAAATTAGCTAGAACAGTCTGGCTCTTAATTACTAACTCATACTGCTTGTCTGCTAGGCGTCTCCACTGAGATATACTTCAAGTACTCAAGATCAGAACAACTCACTACACATTTGCCTCAATACAGGAACATCCTGAACACTACTATTAAATATTAAATACAAATGGCAAATGAGGATGAATTGATACTACTCTGAAATTCCTAACAATGGTTATAAAAACTGAATAGCAAAATGGAAAAACATATACACTATGATTGCAATTATATACATAAACTATTTATACAGGAAAAAATACCGAAAGGAAATATTCCAAAATGCAAATAATCATTTCTTTAGCAAGACAGAATCATGGGTATTTTGGTTTTAGTTTTTCAGTTTTTGTTTATGCTACGTTTTTTTCCAGAATTTTACAACTATCATTGAATTATTTTTATATTAAAAAGTTTTTTGTTTTTCTTTTAAATATTAAAGATAAGCATTCTTCTCCAAACTGGATAATCCAAATTCCTTCTACTTTCCCCCCAAATCTAACTTTTGAACTTATCCAGAGCACGTCTTTACTGTGTTCAGTTAGTGTCCACAAAATCTCCATGTTTTAAGTATTAAGTTAGCTATCCTCCTTAAATTTTTAAAAAAGAGCCATACTCTTTCCCAAAATGGTATAGCAGAGACATAAATTTTTTCATTAATAAAGACAAACCAGCTATCTGGATTTAACAATTCACTTATGGATGTAGCAAAAAGTGAATGGTGAAAAATTTCAAGAAGAGTTTTGAAATTATAAATAGGATATAAAGAATCATCATATACAATTTAACTTTGGTGAAGGGTGAGACAGCATACAATACTGGGGAAACCAACACAACTTGTACAAGGAAAGGTCATGGAAGCTCCATAGACACATCCAAACTCCATGAGGGACTGCACTGCTGGGCGGAGGGTTGTGGGGACCATGGTCTCAGGAACATCTAGCTCAACTGGCATAACACAGTTTATAAAGACAATGTTCTACATTCTACCTTGGTGAGTACCATCTGGGGTCTTAAAAGCCTCTGAGAAGCCATCTAAGATACTCCACTGGTCTCACCCCTTTGGGAGCAAGGGAGAATGAAGAAAACAGGGTATGAGGAAAAGATTAGTCCAAAGAACTAATGAACCACAGCTACCAAGGCCTCCACCAGACTGAGTCCAGTACAGCTAGATGGTGCCTGGCTACCACCACTGATTGCTCTGACCAGGATCACAACAGAGGGTTCTGGACAGAACTGGAGAAGGATATAGAAAAAAATTCTAACACACACACAAAAAGAACAGATTTACTGGCCTGAAAGAGACTGGAGAAACTCCCAGAGTATGGCCCCCTAGACACCCTTTTAGCTCAGAGATGAAGTCACTTCCGAGGTTCACCATTCAGCCGGCGATTGGACAGCCCCATAAGACAAAATGGGACTAATGAGGCACAGCAGTCCAGGGACAAGGACTAGAAGGCAGAAGGGGACAGGAAAGCTGGTGATAGGGAACCCAAGGTTGAGTAAGGACACTGCTGACATGTAGTGGGGTTGTTAATCATTGTCATAGGGCAACATGTGTACTAACTTTTTAATGAGAAACTATTTTGTTCTGTAAACCTTCATCTAAAGTGAGAATAGCAGCACAACTGGGAGAATGTAATCTATGTCACTGGTGCATGTAGAAATTTTTGAAATGATGTATCTTTGGCTATGTATATTTCACCAAAAACAAAGTTCGAGAAGGGAGAGGGTTGACATGTCGTGGGGGTTGTTAACCAATGTCATAAAACAGTATGTGTACTGACTGTTTAATGAGAAACTATTTGTTCTGTAAACCTTCACATGAAGCACAACTAAAAAAAAAAAAAAAAAGAGGATACCTTATGGTTTAAAGTTAAAAAAAAATAAAATAAAATGCTACACAGGCAGTCAATGAAGAAGGACAGAGTCCTTCTAGCTTATGACCTGGTCCTGGGGACTACAGGAACAGAGAGGGGCCAGCTGGTCCGAAATGCAGAGAGTTGTAGAGTCCTGAGCCTATGGCTGATAGCTGATGGTCTGCCCCAGGTGGCCAGGGATGTTTTGACCTGGCTTAGGGTGTCCAGGGATGAAGTCCGACCTAATTTTGGGTGATTAAGGTCAGAAACGAATGGAGATTTGGGAAGGTAAAGCCTGAGTCCACTTCCAGGTGGCTAATAGATTCATGCTGATTCTCACCATGCAGTTAGTGATAAAGTTGGGATTTGCTGACTTTGTTCCTTTAATAGTGCAACTGGTGATAATACAACCAGGCAAAATTTCAATACAGCATAAACTCTGAGCGTGCAAAAGTTGAGGTCAAGGGGAAAAAAAGCTAGCGTAAAAGATAACTAAATTAGCTGATAACAGAAAAAATATATATACAAATACAAGGGAAGCAAACATGTAAAGAGTCACTAAGGTCCTGACTAGCACTGCCCTGAAACCTGTATAGCCTTGCAGTTAATTGTCTCAGACGCCTAGCCATATTGAATTTTTGGCTTTAAATTTCTATGAAATTCAATCTCTCTTATTGCCAGTACATCTTTATAACCACAACTACCACCCTATTCCACCACTGGTCTGTTAGTGTGTCGAACTATGGGGGCCTGCGTGTTGCTGTGATGCTGGAAGCTATGCAACCAGTATTTCAAATGCCAGCGGGGTCACCAATGGGGGACAGATTTCAGCGGAGCTTCCAGACTAAAACGGACAAGGAAGAAGGACCTAGTGATCTACTTCTGAAAAAGAGGGCAGTGAAAACCTTATGAATACCAGCGGAACATTGTGTGATACAATGCCACAAGATGAGCCCCTCAGGTTGGAAGGCACTCAAAATACAACTGCAGAAGAGCTGCCTCCTCAAAGCAGAGTCAACTTTAATGACATGGATGGAGTCAAGCTTTCAGGACCTTCATATGCTGATGTGGCAGGACTCAAAATGAGAAGAAACAGCTGGAAACATCCATTGATAACTGGAACATGGAACATATGACGTATGAATCTAGGAAAATTGGAAATTGTCAAAAATGAAACGGAACACAGAAAGATCAATATCCTAGTAAGCTGAAATGGACTGGTACTGGCCATTCTGAATCAGACAGTCATATGGTCTACTATGTCGGGAATGACCAACTGAAAAGGAACGATGTCTCATTTATAGTCAAAAAGAATACTTCAAGATCTATCATGAAAGTTCAACGCTGTCAGTGATAAGATAATATCCACAGGCCTACAAGGAAGACCAGTTAATATAACTATTATTCAAATTTACACACCAAACACTAATCCAAAGATGAAGAAATTGAAGAATTTTTACCAACTTCTGCAGTCTGAAATTAATCAAACATGCAATCAAGATGCATTGATAATTACCGGTGATTAGAATGTGAAAGTTGGAAACAAAAAGAAGGACCAGAAGTTGTAAAACATGGCCTTGGTAACAGAAACAACTCGAGAGATCACATGACAGAATTTTGCAAGACCAATGATCTATTCATTGGAAATACCTTTTTTCAACAATATAAAGGTGACTATACATGTGGACCTTGCCAGATGGAATACACAGGAATCAAACTGACTACATCTGTGGAAAGAGACGATGAACAAGTTCAACATTATCAGTCAAAACAAGGCCAGGGGCCAACCGCAGAAAAGATCACCAATTGCTCATATGCAAGTTCAAGGTGAAGCTGAAGAAAATTAAAACAAGTACAAGCGAGCTAAAGTAAGGCCCTAAGTACATCCCACCTGAATTAAGAGATCATCTCAAGAATAGATCTGACACATTGAACACTAATGACCAAAGACCAGACAAGTTGTGGAATGACATCAAGGACATCATACATGAAGAAAGCAAAAGGTCATTAAAAAGACAAGAAAGAAAGAAAAGACGAAAATGGATATTAGAAGAGACTCTGAAAACTTGATCTTGAACACACACTAGCTAAAGCGAATGGGAAGAAATGATGAAGTAAAAGAGCTGAACAGAAAATTTCAAAAGGCAGTTCAAGAAGACTACGTATTATAATGCGATGTGCAAAGACCTGGAGTTAGAAAACCAAAAGGGAAGAACATGCTGAGCATTTCTGAAGCTGAAAGAACTGAAGAAAAAATTCAATCCTCAAGTTGCAATACTGAAGGATTCTACAGGCAAAATACTGAACGACACAGGAAGCACCAAAAGTAGATAGAAGAAATAGACAGAGTCACTGTACCAAAAAGAATTGGTCGGTGTTCAACCGTTTCAGGAGGTAGCATGTGACCAAGAACCAAAGCTACTGAAAGAAGAAGTCCAAGCTGCACTGAAGGCATTGGAGAAAAACAAGGCTCCAGGAATTGATGGAATACAAATTGAGATGTTTTAACAAACAGATGCAATCCTGAAGTGTTCACTTGCCCATGCCAGGAAATCTGGAAAATAGCTATCTGGCCAACAGACTGGAAGAGACCCATATTTGTGTCCATTCCAAAGAAAGGTGACCCAAAGGAATGCAGAAATTACCAAAAAAAAATCAGTAATATCACACACACAAGTAAAATTATGTTGAAGATAATTCAAAAGTGGTTACAACAGTAAATTGACGGGGAACTGCCAAAAATTCAAGCCAGATTCAGAAGAGGATGTGGAACAAGGATATCTTTGCTGATGTCAGATGGATCATGGCTGAAAGCAGAGAATTCCAGAAAGATGTTTACATGTGTTTTATTGACTATGCAAAGACATTCGACTGTGTGGATCATAATACATTACAGATAACATTGCGAAGAATGGAAATTCCAGAACACTTAATTGTGCTCATGAGGAACCTGTACATAGAGCACGAGGCAGTCGTTTGAACAGAATAAGGGGATACTGCGTGGTTTAAAATCAGGAAAGGTGCGTGTCAGGGCTGTCTCCCTTCATCATACTTATTCAGTCTGTATGCTAAGCAAATTATCTGAGTGTTGGACTACATGAAAAAGAACATGGCATTAAGACTGGAGAAAGACTCACTAACAATCTGCGATATGCAGATGACACAACCTTGCTTGCTGAAAGTGAAGAGGACTTGAAGCACTTACTGATAAAGACCAAAGATTATAGCCTTCATTACAGATTACACCTTAACAAAAACAAAGAAAACAAAAATCCTCACAACTGGACCAATAAGTAACATCATGATAAATGGAGAAAATACTGAAGTTGTCAAGGATTTCATTTTACTTGGATCTACAATCAATGCCCACGGAAGCAGCAGTCAAGAAATTAAATGACATACTGCATTGGGTAAATTTGCCACAAAAGATGTCTTTAAAGTGTTAAAAAGCAAAGATGTCACTTTAAGGACTAAGGTGCACCTGACTCAAGCCATGGTGTTTTCAGTCACCTTGTATGCATGTGAAAGCTGGACAATGAATACAGAAGACCAAAGCAGAAATGATGCCTTTGAATTATAGTGTTGGCAAAGAATACTGAATATACCATGGACTGCCAGGAGAACAAACAAATCTGTTTTGGAAGAAGTACAGCCAGAATGCTCCTTTGAAGGGAGCCTGGTTAAGATTTAGTCTTAGGTACTTTGACATGTTATCCAGATGGACCAGTTCCTGGAGAAGGACATCATGCTTGGTAAAGTTAAGGGTCAGGGAAAAGAAGACCTTCAAGGAGATGGATGGACACAGTGGCTGCAAAGATGGGCTCAAATATAGCAACCATTGTGAGGATGGGGCAGAAGTGGATAGTGTTTCGTTCTGTTGTACATAGGGTCACTAAGAGTTGGAACCGATTCTATGGCGCCTAATAACAATAAGCACCACCTTATTTTTGAGCTAGCCTGAGTGGCCTGACCTCCTCCATCCTCACAAGGGGGAAGGAGAATCAAGATCAACAGCACAAGGCTAACTCCTATGAGGCTGGGGTCAGACACACCTCCTCTCTCCATCATCTTTACCAATTCTGACACCAACTGTCCCTCACACAACACTCTCTACTTCTCTGCTGGGTTTGACAATTCATTGCAATGGCCACACAGAACTCTCAAACCATACTCACAATTACGGGGTTTATTAGCGAAGTAACAGGTTAAAATTCAGGCCTAGAAACACTCAAGGATATAGTTCCTCTATCAAGACAGCCTCTTCCCAGCTGTGTTCACAGAAACACCTCTCCCTGGCCCCAGTCCTCTGCCCAGATGCACTCAGCTTTCTCCCTCTGTGGGCCAGGAAGCCGACTGTGCCATCTCCTGCTGCCAGATCTCTGGGGCAGGGTCACTCCTGTGACCACTTCTCACCGTCTTCAGGGTTACAGCTCATTCTCTCTCTCTCCCTCGGTCTACTGCTTCCAGGAGTTTCACAGTGCAGGGAATGCGGGTCCAAAGGACATGCTGGCACCTGGCTGTTTCTCTTTGGTGGTGGTGGGGTCTTCTCTTTCTTGCCTTTGGGATGGCTCACTTCAAGCCGAGTGCAATGGCAAAACTGACCAATCCCTTTGGTGGGTCACAATGACCATATCTGCACAGTCCACAGTCCCACCCAATCACCTGGGTGGGAATTACAAACGCACGGCTAGAATCCACACACAAAAGTGATCTATCACGCCACAGACCCTTTATTCCTTGAACTAGCTAAACCTAATCAGAACCATTATCACTGTTTCATAGCCATGGTAAAGCCTGTTTCTAAAAGGATGATCTGTAAAACTTGTGTTGCATAGTGCTAAAACACTTAGAAGGGGGAATCCTAAGTATCATATAACCCCACCAAACCTCTATCGTCAGTTGACTAGACCAGCAATGCACACCTGATCAAGAGGAAGCAACTTTATTGGTCAGGACCTATGCATGACCTGAGTAGAAAAGATGAGCAAGACATTTTAGATTCTTCTCTCTTAGGATTTGGGAATTAAGACATTGGGCCAGTTAGCTACGCGAAGCCACGTTGAAAGGCATGTAGAATCATTTGGTCAGATAACTATTTGAGGTCTTGAGCATACTAAGTAAGCTGTGGTTTTGATCTGTGGTGAAAAGGATGAACACAAAACATAAGTTAGTGGTCCACCAGAAAGTATGAGATGGAGATAAAAGCTACCACTGTTGCTGACACCATTCCAGTCCTACTCCCTGAAGACCCACTATACAGCAATTCCTATTCTTGGATCACTTTGGAACCTTTCAATAAATTCCCTTTTCAACTTAAACTGATTTAAGGAAGTTTCTAATCCTTGAAACTAAACAGCTTTTAATAGAATGCGGTCTAAAGATGACATAGTATATTCATTCACTTAATACAGTATTCAATTACTTTCCATTTCCTCTCTTCCATATTTAGGAAGGGTAGTCTACGCTCTGTTTCTATTTCTTTCCTTCCCAATCATTCATTTTTCTACGACTGTCCTGAAACTGAACTAGATATGACCAAACTGTCACATTCTGCGGGTACTTCTCAGTCCTTATTTGACTTGACTTCAATATTCACACATATCTAACTTATCTCCACTTGTCTCCTAAGTACTGGGCCTGTATTTTTACCTGCCTAATGAACCTCTCCACTAGGATGTCCAGAATCTCATGTTCACACTCCTCTTCCACCCTAAACCTGTACCACCTCCTCCTCTATTCTTTACATCAGTCCATTCCACCATCCTCTCAGCAACCCAAACTATTGTTTTTTTCCTCACAACTCAACAAGTCTTGCCAGTTCTCTTAACTTTCTTGAAAATTCAAATTATTCCCTCTCTATGACCAAAGCCATTACCTTAACTCAAGTCTTCATCATCCCCTGGGCCCAGAGGTCCAGGAATTCTGATTCAGTTATCATTTTTTAAGGTTTCCAAATGATTACAATGTGCAACAATTTTAGGAGCCACTGACTTAATACCATGGGAAAAAGATGTGGCAGTCTGCTTCTGTAAAGATTTACAGCCTTGGAAACCCTATGGGTCAGTCCTACTTTGTTCTATAGGGTCAGAATCGACTTGACAGCAGTGGGTTTGGTTTGGTTTAGTCGGCCTTAATACCACTGCAATAACCTCCTAGCTAGTCTCTCCCTTCATGGCTTCATGAATCCATCCTCTCTATATAGCCACTAAATAGACAACAAATATTACTGAAAAGCTACCAAGCATCAAGAACCATGATAGGCCCTAGATATCCTAAGGGAGAAGACAAAGTCCTTACCTTAAATGAGCTCACAGTCTAGTGGAAGAGAACATGAGTAAACAGATTACAAAAATAATATAATAATTTTTCTAGAAATATGTAATGTAATGTAATAGCTACCATATACTAAATGTTTACTAAATGTCAGCTACTGTGGTAAGTGCTTCATGAACATTATTTCATTTACGCTTTCAATAACACTGAGAGGTAGATATTACCCTCAATTTACAAATAAAGCAACTAAACCTCAGTTTAAAATTTTGCTTAAGATCTCAACTTCACTCTTAACTAGTATGGAGTGCTTTGGGATTAAAAAAAAAAAAAAAAGGCAAGTAAATACCTCTCAGTATAACTAAACTAAGCAGTGAGGACAACAGAAGGCAGGACATTTCAAGTAGAATAAAGAGCTTCTGTGGAGTTAGGAGGAGTCACTGGGTGATGTAAATGGTTAATGCATTCAGCCGCTAATTGAAAAGTAGGAAGTTAGAGTCCACAAAGAGTCACCTAAGAAGAAAGGCCTGGCAATTTACTTCCAAAAAAGTAGCCATCAAAAACCTTATGGAGCACATTTCTACTCTTACACACATGGGGTCACTATGAGTTGGAGTCAACTCAACGGAAATCAGTTGGTTGGTTGGTTGGTTGGTTATAGAGGTATGAAGGTATGTGAGAACTGGGTAAATATAGGAAATACAATCAATGAAGGATGGCAAGATCAGTGTATGTATAGAGATAAATGGAAATAAGCCTGAAATGATACAATGGCACCAGAGCCTTAAGGGCCAGTGTGCCAAAGTGAAGAGTCTGAACATCTTCTATGGACCCCAACAGAATTTATGCAAGAGAATTACATTACACAATTTGCTTTTTATAAAGATGACCCTGGAAAAGTATGTTTGGAGGGTTTCCTTGATTACAAATCTGGTCATTTACAAAAAAACTTTCCATGGCTCCTTATTGTCTATGGTATAAAGTCCAAAATCCTTAGCACGGTTTTTCAGCCTACCTTTCCAATCTCATTTCTTACAACTATCTCTAGCCACATGCAGACATACTCACAAATCCCCTATGCAGTGCTAAGCTGTTTCATGCCCTTGCATTACACTGGTCCCATTAATTAGCTCTCTGAGACCCAGTTGCTTTATCTGTAAAATGAGAATCAGGCAACAATCTGCAAAACAGTCTTCTACAATCTCTAAAATGGCCTTCTCTCCTTTGCCCCTCTTTGTCTGAGTCAGTTCCAACCTCTACAAGCACCAGGTTCTGCAAGACCTTCAACAATCTCCATTCCATGGGCAGAATTAGTTACTCTTTCTTTTGTGCTCACAAACTTTTCTTCTTTATATCCATTACAACGCTTTACCGCATTGCTTTGTAATTACTTGTTTAAGTATCTGTCTCCCGTTAGATTCCTCAAGAACAATGAATTTGTCTGATTCATCTTTTATCATTACCAAACCCAATACAGTAGTTAACAGAATAAATATTCAACAGTTTATTGAATGATGGAAATGGAGATTAAACAAAATCATAATACAAGAGTGTGATAAGAAAAGTGTTCCCTGAAATATGGAGTATATAATAATCATCACCACAACAATAGCAGCAACAACACACCAACGTTAGCAGTCACTAACATTTATGGCATCGGAGTTTACTGTTTGCCAGATACTGTTGTAAAAGCTATACATGTATTAATTTATTTCTCACATCAACCCTACGAGGAGGGTACTATTATCATGACCATTTTATTGAGACAAAGAGAAGTCAAGTAAACTACCCAAAGCCACTCAGCTAGTAAATGGAGAAGTAAGGATACAAATGCAAGCAGGCTGGTTCCAGAGTTAAATTCTTAATCACTAAATTATATCGCCTCTTTAGCTCAAGCAAAAGAACTGGGATTAGAGGAGAAACTTGGTTCTAACCCTAGAATGTCTCACTTCTTAATCCCTTCTTCTTAACACGCTTAAAAAAACCTACACAGGGAGAAAAGAATTCCATTAGCTGTCACTTTTTAAAATTCACTTCAAAAAATTATTAATAATTTCATCAAACTTCAATGTGCAACTAATCTGGGATGTCTTCTCTGACACCCTAGGTTAGATTAGGGCCCTCTGCTGTGTGCTCTCTGGGATCCCTGTGCTTGTCCTTTTAGCAGTCATCAAAGTATGACATCATAGAGTTATGTGGTTATTTGAACAATTCCTATCTCCTCCACTGGACACTAATCTCCACGAGGGTTCAAGTCTCTTTTACTCACCATTGTATACCTACCACATGGTAGGCCCACAAAAGATGTTTGGGGAATACCATGTTCAAAACTTTGCTCAAATTCATTACCTTCTTTTCTGCTAACACTATCAACATCCTAATGCAAATCATAATTACTATATATGACTCATATCATATTTCCAAAGGACAGCACGGAGCTAGACAATCGAGTATCTCCACAATTCCTCTCTGCTCTAAATAGAAATTTATCTCTAAAAGTCACTCTAAAAATCTATCTCTAAAAGTTACCCTTAAGCTGAGAAGCAGATTTGAAATGGTGGAAAACAGGATCAGTGGAATTGAAGACAAACACTTGGATACAACTCTGTTTCAGGAAAACTCAGAAAAAATAACAAAGAAAAATGAAGAGACACTGAGAATTATGTGGGACACAATCAAAAGCAAAAATTTTCGAGTGATTGGAATTCCAGAACAGGGGGAGAAAACAGAAAAAACAGAGAGGATCATTGAGGAACTGCTGACAGAAAACTTCCCCAATATCATGAAAGATGGAAAGCTGGCCATCCAAGAAGCTCAACGAACCCCATACAGAAGAGACGCCAAAAGAAAATCACCAAGGCATATCACATTCTCACTCGCCAAAACCAAAGACAAACAAAGAATCCTGAGAGCAGCTCGTGAAAAACAAGAAGTCACATACAGAGGAGAAACAATAAGACTAAGCTCAGATTATTCGGCAGAAACCATGCAGGCAAGAAGGCAATGGCATGACATATAAAATACTGAAAGAAAAAAATTGCCAGCCAAGAATAATATATCCTGCAAAACTCTCATTCAAATTTGATGGTGAAATTAGGCCCTTTCCAGATAAACAGAAATTAAGGGAATATGTAAAAGTCAAACCAAACTTACAAGAATTATTAAAGGGAGTTCTTCGATCTGAGGACAAACAGCTTCAGCTCACTGGCAGAACCTAGGATGCAGGATCATACCAGCCAGATACCAATCTAGGAAATGAACACTCGAGGACTATCCAAAACCAAAACAAATACAACAGGGAATCAGAGCAGTTAATCAGTAAATGACAACAACATCAAAACAATAAAAGAGGGAATAAACGGCATAGGTATAGAACCTTCTAATGGAGAGTAAGGCAAGGCGATACCAAGTAATGGTAGACTGCTTCAAACTTAGAAAGATAAGGGTAAAATTCAGGGTAACCACAAAGAAAGTTAACAAACATACTCATAAAAAAAAAAAAGAGGAAAAACATAAAATCTCAGCAAAAACAAAACCTACAAAAACAAAAGAAATGAAAAAAAACCACAAACAAATGTAACTCAGCACAAGAGAGTAAGAAGAACAAAGAAAACTTCAGCACCACAAAAAAAAAGCACTACAAAATGACAGCAACAAACTCACATCTATCAATCATAACACTGAATGTAAATGGACTCAACGCACCCATAAAGAGACGGACTGTGACAACTGGATAAGAAAACAGGAGCCGTCAATAAGCTGTCTACAAGAGACACACCTTAGAAACAAAGATGTGTATTTATTAAAAGTCAAAGGTTGGAAAAAAATATATCAAGCTAACAACTACCAAAAAAGAGCAGGAGTGGCAATTCTAATCTCAGATAAAATAGACTTTAAAAAAAAATCTACCATAAAAGACAAAGAAGGACATTATATAATGAATAAGGGGGCGATCCATCTTGAAGACATAAACATAATAAACATCTACGCACCCAATGACAGGGCTCCAAAATACGTGAAACAAACTCCAACAACACTGAAAAGAGAAATTAACAGTTCCACAATAATAGTAGGAGACTTCAACACACCACTCTCAGTAAAGGACAGAACAGCTAAGAAGAAACTCAGCAAAGATAAAGAAGACCTAAAGGGCACAATCAGCCAACTTGACCTTATAGACATATACACAACACTCCATCCAACCACTGCAAAGTACACATTCTTTTCCAATGCACATGGAATGTTCTCCAGAATAGACCACATCTTAGGCCACAGAGCAATCTTCAACAACATCCAAAACGTTGAGATAATTCAAAGTATCTTCTCTGACCACAATGTCATCAAGGTAGAACTTAACAATAGAAAGAGAAAGGAAAAAAAATCAACTACATGGAAACTAAATAATACCCTGCTTACACATCATGGGTAATAGAAGAAACCAGAGATGGAATAAAAAAATTCCTAGAATCAAATGAGAAGGAAAACACATCATACCAAAACCTTTGGGAGACAGCAAAGGCAGTCCTCAGAGGACAATTTATACCAATAGATGAACATATCAAAAAAGAAGAAAGGGACAAAATTAAAACATTAACTACAGAACTCAGACAAATAAAGAAGAGCAAAAAAAGCCCAAAACCACCAGAAGAAAGAAAATAATAAAGATCAGAGCAGAAATAAATGAAGCAGAGAACAGAAAAACAATAGAAAGAATCAACAAAACCAAAAGTTGGTTCTTTGAAAGAATCAACAAAATCGACAAACCACTGGTCAGACTGACAAGAGAAAACCAAGAGAGGATAAAATAACCCAAATAAGAAATGAAATGGGGGACATTACAACAGACCCAACTGAAATAAAAAGGATTATAACAGAATATTATGAAAAACTACACTCCAACAAATTGGAAAACCTAGAGGAAATGGATAAATTTCTAGAAACACATGGCCTACCCAAACTACAAAAAGGTGATGTTGAAAATCTGAACAGATACATAACAAGAGAAGAGATTGAAAAGGTAATAAAAAAAACTCCCTACCAAAAAAAGCCCTGGCCCAGATGGCTTCACTGGAGAATTCTACAAAACATTTAAAGAAGAGCTTGTACCAGTACTACTCAAGCTATTTCAGAGCATAGAAGAGGAAGCAATGCTTCCAAATTCATTCTATGAAGCCAGCATAACGCTGAAACCAAAACGACGCAAAGATGTCACAAAAAAAGAAAATTACAGACCAATATCTCTCATGAATATAGATGCAAAAATTCTGAACAAAATTCTAGCCAATAGAATCCAGCATCATATCAAAAAAATAATACATCACGACCAAGTAGGATTCATACCAGGTATGCAAGGATGGTTCAACATTAGAAAATCAATCAATGTAATCCACCACATAAATAAAAGAAAAGAAAAGAATCACATGATCATCTCAATTGACGCAAAAAAGGCATTTGACAAAGTCCAACACCCATTCCTGATAAAAACTCTCAATCAAATAGGTATAGAAGGGAAATTTCTCAACATAATAAAGGGCATCTATGCAAAACCAACAGCCAACATCATTCTTAATGGAGAGAGGCTGAAAACATTCCCCTTGAAAACAGGAACAAGACAAGGATGCCCTTTATCACCACTCCTATTTAACATTGTGCTGGAAGTTCTAGCTAGAGCAATAAGGCAAGAAAAAGAAATAAAGGGCATCCAAACTGGTAATGAAGAAGTTAAACTGTCCCTGTTTGCAGATGATATGATACTATACATAGAAAATCCTAACGACTCCACAAGAAACCTACTGGAACTAATAGAAAAATTCAGCAGAGTAGCAGGATACAAGATAAACATTCAAAAATCAGTTGGATTCCTATATACCCACAAGAACGATGAAAAGGAAATCTGCAAAACAATACCATTTTCAATAGCCCCTAAAAAGATAAAATACTTAGGAATAAATCTGACCAGGGATGTAAAAGACCTATACAAAGAAAACTACAAAACACTACTGCATGAAACCCAAAGGGATCTACATAAATGGAAAAACATACCATGCTCATGGATAGGAAGACTCAACATTGTGATAATGACAATTCTACCCAAAGCAATTTACAAATACAATGCAATCCTGATCCAATTATCAACAACATTCTTCAAAGAGATGGAAAAACTAATCATTAAGTTTATATGGAAAGGGAAGAAGCCCCGAATAAGTAAAGTACTCCTGAAGAAGAAGAATCAAGTTGGAGGACTCACACTACCTGCCTTCAGAACCTACTATATAGCTATAGTAGTCAAAACAGCCTGGTACTCGTACAACGACAGATACATTGACCAATGGAACAGAATTGAGAACCCAGATGTAAATCCATCCACCTATGGTCACCTGATGTTCAACAAGGGCCCAAAGTCCATCAAATGGGGAAAAGATAGTCTTTTTAAGAAATAGTGCTGGCAAAACTGGATATCCAGCTGCAAAAAAATGAAACAGGACCCATACCTCACACCGTATACAAAAACTACTTCAAAATGGATCAAAGACCTGAATATAAAGCCTAAAACTATAAAGTTCATAGAAGAAAAAATAGGACCAACACTTCAGGCCTTAATACATGGCATTAACAGGATACAGACCATAACCATCAGTGCACAAACCCCAACAGATAAGCTAGATAACTGGGATCTTCTAAAAATCAAACACCTATGCTCTTCAAAAGACTTCACCAAAAAAGGAAAAAGAGAACCTACAGACTGGGAAAAAAATTTTTGGACAGTACAAGTCAGACAAAGGTCTAATTTCTATAATCTACAAGAAAATCCAACACCTCTACACCAAAAAGACAAATAATCCTATTAAAAAATGGGCAAAGGAAATGAACAGACAGTTCACCAAAGAAGACATTCAAATGGCCAACAGACACATGAGGAAATGCTCGGGATCACTAGCCATTCGAGAAATGCAAATAAAAACCACAAAGAGATACCATCTCACCCTGGCATTACTGGCATGAATGAAAAACACTGGAAATAACAAATGTTGGAGGGGCTGCCGGGAGATCGGAACTCTTATGCATTGCTGGTGGCAATGAGAAATGATACAACCATTTTGGAAAATGATATGGCGCTTCCTCAGAAAGCTAGAAATAGACATACCATTCGATCCAGCAATTCCACTCCTAGGAATATATCCTAGAGAAATAAGAGTCATCACTTGAATAGACATATGCACACCTATGTTCATGGCAGCATTGCTCACAATAGCAAAAGGATGGAAACAACCTAGATGCCCATCAACAGATGAATGGATAAACAAACTATGGTACATACACACAATGGAGTCCTATGCAATGAGAAAGAACAACAACGAATCTGTGAAGCATCTCATAACATGGATGAAACTGGAGGACATTATGCTGAGTGAAATAAGTCAATCACAAAAGGACAGATATTGTATGAGACCTCTATTGTAAAAACCCATGAAAAAGTTCACACACAAAATGTAACAACCTTTTTTGGTTACCAGGGACGGGAGGGGTGGGAGGGAACTACTAAACAGGCAACAGAGAAGTGGTATCTTGGGTGAAGGGTGAGACAGTACACAATACTGGGGAAATCAGCACAACTTGTACAAGGAAGGGTCATGGAAGCTCCATAGACACATCCAAACTCCCTGAGGGACCGAATTGCTGGGCGGAGGGCTGTGGGGACCATGGTCTCAGGGAACATCTAGCTCAATTGGCATAACACAGCATATAAAGACAAAACTCTACATTCTACCTTGGTTGGTAGTATCTGGGGTCTTAAAAGCCTGTGAGCGGCCATCTAAGATACTCCACTGGTCTCATCCCTTCGGGAGCAAGGGAGAATGAAGAGAACAGGATACAAGGAAAAGATTAGTCCAAAGGACTAATTGTCCACAGCTACCAAGGCCTCCACCAGACTGAGTCCAGTACTGCTAGATGGTGCCCAGCTACCACCACTGACTGCTCTGACCAGGATCACAACAAAGGGTTCTGGACAGAGCTGGAGAAGGATGTAGAGCATAATTCTAACTCACAAAAAAAAGACCAGATTTACTGGCGTAAAGGAGACTGGAGAAACCCCGAGAGCATGGCCCCCAGACACCCTTTCAGCTCAGTGGTGAAGATACCTCCGAGGTTCACTGTTCAGCCTGGGAGTGGACAGCCCCGTAAAACCAAATGAGACTAACAAGGTACAGGAGTCCAGTGACAAGGGGTAGAAGGCAGAAGGGGACAAGGAAGCTGGTGACAGGGAACCCAAGGTTGACTAAGGATATTGTTGATGTGTTGTGAGATTGTTAACCATTGTCATAGGGCAACATTTGTAGTAACTGTTAAATGAGAAACTATTTTGTTCCGTATGCCTTCATCTTAAGTGAGAATAACAGCACAACTGGAAGGGTGTAGTCAATGTCACTGAACTGTGCATGTAGAAATTTCTGAAATGGTGTATCTTTGGCTATGTGTATTTTCACCAAAAAAAAAAAGGTTGAGAGATTAGAGGGTTGGTATGTTGTGGCGTTGTTAACCAATGTCATAAAACAATATGTGTACTACTGTTTCATGAGAAACTATTTGTTCTGTAAGCCTTCACCTGAAGTACAATAAAAAAAAGAAAATGCTAAAAATAAATAAATAAATAAAAGTTACCCTTAAGTAAACTCCTAAAGATAGGAATTGTGTCTTACTCACCATTGTATTCCCAGCATCTAGCACATAAAGAGCGTTGTTAAATGTTTGTTAAAAGGTAACACGCCAAGGAAGGAGGAATGAAATCATTCCCACCTCTGAGTCTTTGCTTATGTTGTAGCTCTTTCCTGGAACAAAACTTCACTTTTCTATTCTTCTCTCAATCAAACCCATTCTTGGAAGCCCCACCTCGAGCTCATTTTCTCCAAGAGGGCGCCCTACTCATATAGGATCATTCTGATCTTTCCTCCTTTATAATACTCCAGTTGTCATTGTCCACAGCATTTATTTTGGCACTTCGTCATATAAGCTCCTTCAGACAGAAGTTAGGTCTTACATTTTTCCTATACCTTCCACAGTGACTAGCACAGTGTTGATGATTATCAACTGAGGAAAGGCAGCATGGTGCCAAAAAATGGAAATGGTTTGGGAATTGAGGAAATTTAGCTCTAGTCTCAATTTTAACAGCTACTATGATACCTAAGATAAATAACTTAACCCTCTCAGTTTCTATTTCATTTTAAAAATCATAGCAAAAGACCTAAAGACCATAAAAAACGTCCTTCAATTTCCACAATTCTGGAATACTTAAACGTATTTTATTTTCTTTAGCAATACTATTCATACATACCAGTAACAAGAAATCTAATAAACCACTATTAAATTACAGTAACTTCCTTAAGAAAGAAATGACAACAAAGTTTACAAACTGTCTAAGGTACTAAATCTACTTGTCTTTCTTGCCATCAAGCACTTTAAATTCATGTTCCTTTTCAAAGAGCTATTAAGCAAACACTCATTACAGCCCGAAGGATCATTTTTATATGGCCTTTCTCGCCATGATCTTGTAACCCCCACCAAATGAGTGGGTGGAACTAAGCAAATAAGGTGCTTGTGGCCCACCAAGGGGATTGGACAGCTTGGTAATAATTAAATAAGGTGCATGGCACCCTTGTGGGGGTGGGACCATGCAATATGGGGGTTGGTCAGTTTTCCCATCCCACTAGGTTTAAAATGAGCCATCCCAAAAGCAGAAAAGGGGGACCTCACTACTACCAAAAAGAAGAGATGGGAGCAGAGCACATCCTTTGGACCCAGGGTCCCTGCGTTGAGAACCTCCTAGACCAAGGAGACAGAAACAGAGAAAGCTGTAACACCAGAGATAGCACAAGACAGCAAGAAGCAGTGGGGTGCAAGATGGCACAGTGAACTTCCAAGCCCAGACAATAAGGTGGTGATGGAGGGTGTGCCAACTCATGGAGCAAGAGAGCCGAGCATCTTTAAGCAGGGTGCTTCCTGGTGGAGTGGGGTGCCTCTGGGCACTTGTTGGGGAAGCTAGGCTTACTGACCCACAAAGCAAGGGAGCTGAGCATCTTCAGGCAGAGGCTTCCTGGCAGAGTAGGGTGCCCCTGGGCATTTGCTGGTAGAGCTAAAGAGCTTTGTAACACTTGTTGGAGCAGGGCAGAGGCCAGGCCATGGGGCCGAGAGGCCAAGGGCCTGAGAGAAGCCTGCCTACAGGTATGGCTGAGAAGAGCCTGTCCTGATCAAAAAACTGTATCTTTAGTCGTCCTTGATCCTGAATTGTAACCTTTTACTTCCCTAATAAACCCTATAACTGTGAGTATGGTCTGTGAGCTCTGTGTGGCCACTGCAATTAATTATCAAACCCAGCAAAGAAGTAGAGTGCCCTGGGAGGGACGGCTAGTGTCAAAATTGGTAACAAGATTGGCGGGGAGAGGTACGTCTGACCTCTGTCTCATAGGAATCAACTTTGGGCTGTTGATGTTTATAATGATTCTCTCTCCTTCCCCTTGTGAAGTTAGATGAAGAGGTCAGACACTTCCGCCACACTACCATTTTTAAAAATACATACATATTGAAGTTACCTTGATCTTTTTCAGGTCCTTTCGAGCATCAGAGAGACATTTTTTTAAGCTAACGAAGAAAAAAAAGAAAAAAAAAGCCTAAATTTTCTGTAAAGTTCTCTTACTTTACTGGTGATGACCTTACTGGTGATGCTCAAAGACTCTTGAGTTATAATTGATAATAAGCACATTGTCTGTTTCTTCTTTCAAAAATGCTATTTATAGGATACTATTCAGAAGAAAACATAATACTTAAAAAGGTCATCTAAAAACAGAATATCAAAGGAATCCAAAATTTCAAAGTGTGTAGACTATGTCAAACATATCTCTAAGTCAGTAACTATAGTTTTAATCTTACATGTTAATACCTCTGCTAAGAAATAAGATTATCAGGGTAGGGTAAAATTAAATGGTTATAATGTTACATAATTTAAAGATTCAAGTTATACTTGTTGGTAAACACCACCTGTAGAGTTAATAAAATATATATTCTAGTTCTAAGCTAGTAATACTAATCACCAGATTTCTTTAAGGCTGCTATTAAATGCTAAGCACTAACGGTGACCCATCTACAAGATAAAAGCTGAACTCCCCAGTAGGGACTCTATGGTCCTATCATGCGGTGCCTTGCTACCTCTGCAGTCTCATTTCCCACCAATTCCTCCACATTATCCCACTTCCTGCAGGACCCTGGATGATGCAAAAGGTTTGTGCTCAGTTACTAACCTAAAGGTTGGCAGTTCAAACCCACCCAGTGGAGTCATCGAAAGGCAAAAAAAACTTTATGGAGCAGTTCTACTCAGTAACACACGGGGTCACCATGAGTCAGAACTGACTCGATGGCAAAAGGGTTGGTTTTCAGTTTTTATCTCACTTCATAAACCAAAATCATACTTCATTTTTCATTTCCCCCCTAATATGACCTGCCCCTGTTATGACTCCATGCCTTTCTTTGCATTTGCCCTTCTCTGTTCAGAGCTGGAAATATGCCCTCCTCTCTGAAGTTTTTCCTGTTTGCCCCAACACCCCCACCCCCACCACAAAATGGCTCCCTTCATTCTTCTATCACACAGCACTGTAATTACTTTTGATTGTCTGCCTCTCCCACCAGGCTCTGAGTTCTAAATGGAGGATCCATATCTTACTTTTGTTTCCCAGCCTCTAAGCATAATGCCGGGCATATATAAGATACTCAGTATAGGTACACTAAATAAAAGAAAATTAGTTATCTGTGAGAAACATTTGAAGCTTCCTACAAAAGAGTACATACGTTTAACATAGTGGTTCTCAACCAGGGGTATATTTGGCAAAGTCCAGAGACATTTTTGGTTGTCACAACATGGGAAGGGGGGTGCTACTGGCATCTGTGTATAGCGGCCAGGGATGCCGCTAAACATCCTACCATGCATTGGACAGCCCCCACAGCAAAGAATTATCTGGTCCCAAATGTCAATAGTGCTAAGGTTGAGAAACTCAGTCGTCAACGGACTTATTCAGATATGATGATTCCATATCACATCTCAGCAATAACAATAAATTCCAATTTTAAAGTTTCAACTAAAACTTCTGTAACAGTTTGTGTATACACCAACACTAAAAATGATCTTTATATAATCTTAATGCCTAATAACATTAAACCAAGTATTCTGGAAAGCATCCCATATATCTGAAAAGTAATCTGTAACTACCAGAAGTTAATCTTAAGTCAGTAAACACTTTATTTATAAACTTTAAAGCAAACCACAGATAAATTAATTTTCACTTGTGGAACTATGACAGAAACACAATCTGAGGAATGATGTAATCAGTTTCTCCACACCCGATAAAAGAAAAATCTCTACGTTCTGCAAGTAAATCATGCACAGATGTTTTTACTGTTTAACACAGGAACTGATGGCGAGAGTAAAGGGCATGTCCTAGCTACTGCCAAAATCACTGTTTATCAAGATTTCAAAAACTCTGACAAAACCACTGCAAAAAGTAGTATCAATACTGGGTGTCAGATACAGAAATTAACCATTTCTCCCCCTGATATATGACCAAGTTTCACATGACTCCAATACTGCAGGAAAGATACAAAGAAGCAAGAACACTCCCATTTTATATATTGGATGACTCAACTCTCTTTGGTATATTCCTTGGCTGAATAGTAATTCATCAATTTCTTTTGTCCTCTGAACTAGTTATCCTATTGCCTCAGTAACTAAATACGTTACTGGGGCTTGGTACCTAAAGTAGGTTTGGTACCTACTTTTCAATCATTTGTATGTTGTTACAACCTACCATTGTATCAAAAAACAAAAGCTATCCAAAACAAAAACTTGAGTACAGTAGCTCTTATACGAACAGAGATTTTAATTATGTCATTCTACGGAACTGATTACCAAACAATTACACCTACAGCTTTCCACTGCTCTAATCTTTACATCATACGCTTTTCCAGATTTCAAAGGAAGAGAGCACTGGCAGAAACTTATGGAGTATGTGTACGGCATCTGACGAAACTTACTGTGGATTTATTCTAGGATCGCTAAAACAAGGTACTAGCCTTAGAAGAGGAAACATTTTTAACTGAAGGAAAAGAAGTTTCCAACAGTGAGTAATACCTTCCTTCTCACTAGACTTAGCCAGTGTCAGTAACACCATTGGGCCCACGCCAGGCCGGGTTTCACCACGTTACTCTCATACACCGTCCAGATAAGAAACCTAAGCCGTGTTTGCCAGGTGTGTGTCCCGTAGAGTTGCGGGGGGGTGGGGGGCGGGGCACGGTGGGCGGGGAGCCTGGGGGCACAGCTAAACTTCCCGCAATCTCCCACAAGCTTTCTCCCGCCCCGCAGGCGGTTGGCCGGCCAGTCCCACAAGCACTAACTCTCCATTTTCATTCCCATTCGAGAATCAGGTGAGGAACGCGCTTGCACTAGACTCTCCAGCTCGCCAGCCCGCTCACGCTGACTGCCCCGCGCAGGAGCCCGGCGCCGGGCCTGGGCGCGCGGGGTTCCGCGGTACAGTGCCTGGCGCCAGGCTCCGGCCTGCCGCCCCGCCGCCGCCCCACCCGCCCTTCTCGCTCTCACTTTACGCCCCGGGGCGGATGACCGAGGCCTAATCGCCTCCCGGGCTGCGGGGCCTAGAGAAGGAAAGAGCCCGCGCCAAGGAGGGTGCCCGCGCTTCTGTCTCGGCTCCTCGGCGCGGCGGTGGCGCCCTCAGGCAAACACACCGACGGCCCGCGACCACGGGCGAAGCCTCTCCTGGTTCATGTGCTGCCGGAAAGCCGGTTTCACACTTACCCTCTGCAAAATCCTCCTTAACATGGTTTAAATACCACCCAGCGCCGCCGCGGTGAGTCTCCGGACCCACCGGCCACCATCCGGGTTCACTCACTACTAGTGGGTGTGCGGTCAGGAGGGACTGGGCCGACAGGGGACTGGGGAAAGAGGTCAGGGCGAGGAGGTGGCGGCTGCCGCTGTAGCGGCCCGGACTTTCCCACAGGCGTTAAGAGGGAGCGAGCGCGAGGAAGCCAGCAATCCGGGAAAGAAGCACCGAACGCCGGTCGGCCCGCCTACGGGGCCACCCTAGTAACTCACGGCTGGCCCCCGCAGCAGCCAAAGTGCGGAGCCGACGCCAACCCGCCCTCACCGCCTGTCAATCCGCGGCGGGTGGTGTGGAAGGGGGCTGGCCCAGGCCTGCGACCAATCGGAAGCGCCGGCACGGACGCCGAAGCTGCCAAGCGGACGCCCTCTATCGGTCGGAGGCGGCGCCTGAGCGCTGGGGGTTTGACCGGTTAGTGGTGGGTGGGGACCCATAGGGCCTGGCCTAGGGGGGTCACTGACCATAACGGGAGGAGAGGGCTCCTAGGCTGTTACCTGCCACTGCAACTCAAATTGCTGTATAAAATTTGTCTGTGTGACCCTTTCCTTGACTGCTTTGGCTCTGGAAAGGGCATTTGAGCCTCAGCTGGAGCCTCATTTCTGCTGGAAATGCTACTGGACCTCTGAGCCCTTGGGTGGAAGCAGGAGAGTCGGAGACACGCTTAACCGGTCTGTTGGATTTCCTCGCCTTTTCCAATCCTTGGCTTCCCTTCGCTACTGTCTTCCTGCTTCTAATTTCAGCCAGTAAGAAAGTAAAGAAAATCAGAAAAGAAAAAAAAAGGCGGGGGGGGGGGGCGCGGGGAACCGAGGGCCGGGGTGAAAGAAGCAGGAAGCAGGCAAGAGAAGTTTGGAGTTGTTCTTTTTGGATCATTGTTGTTAGGTGCCATCAAATGGGTTCCGACTCATAGGTACAACCGAACGAACACTGCCAGGTCCGGTGCCATCCTCACAATATTGCTGTGTTCGAGCCCTTTTGATCACGGTAACAATATTCAAATGAGCTGATGTCCTTAAGGCGCTTTCTCTTAATAAAGCCCATGCTAGGCCCATTCGCATAAGAATTTTAAAAACCTATTCTGATAATAGGCATATTGAAGTAAATCATTTTTAATCCCTTCTGTTTTACAGATTAAGAAAAATAATGAGGCCACACGTAAATTGCGTGCCAAAACCAAGAATGTGGTCTTGGAACTGACTTCCAGGCACGATGTCATTATTTAAACTTGAAAATCACAGCTCATGAGCCTTACTATTCTGCTAATGTTCACAAGGCAAGAGGTTGGACTTTCAGTCTGGAAGGAAGAGAGAAGCCTTCAATATTGCTTAAATAGGACAGGAGAGGAAATGCTGCAACTGCTGTCTTGGTACAAAAAAAAAAAAAGAAAGAAAGAAAAACTCTCGAATGCAACTTAGCGATGAATGGAGTGCTCATTGGAAAGTACTTTCAGATCTTTTGAGAAGATGCAACAAATTATTACTTTAAAACGAGTTAATGAATGATGTGAAAATGTTTTGTAAAGTGTAAAGCATTATATAATGCAGTATGTTATTTCTACCCCAGATATATTCTGCTTTTGACTGTGTGTGTGTGTCTGGTGCATCGAAACAGCCATCCCTACAACTAATTATTAAACACTATTGATAATAATGCACTTAAATATATCCAGGCAACCAAAGTAAAGCACACACTTTTCCATCTTTCCAGACAAAGATGCTTTATTTTCAGACAATACGGGAAGCATTCCACTATGTGACAGCAACATAGGTGAAAAAATGGATATTTATTTCAGTTTTTTGTTTATTTTTCAAAAATTAATTTTGTTATGAATTGCTTTTTAGCATCGTATGCCAGGGCTTTCTCTTTACTGGAATTCTCCTGTGGAATCTTTTAACTAATGTAATAGGCTCAATCTACTGTTTAGCTAGATGGATTATTCAAAAAACTGTGCACTCCCCTGCATTTTATGGTAATGCCATCATTGGAATAATACACTAGAGAACTTAATTACTCTGAAAGAAAATAAACACTGGGTGAAACATAATCATGTAAGAATACCCTTCACTAATCATGCAGTTCCCGCACGTAGCAGTTCCACTTACCCTATCTGACCACTAATTCTTATCCATTCTGCTCACTTATCTTAATATTCCCACACCAGCAATCCTTTGGCCCTGTCAAGATTTCCAATCCATTAACACCTCTCATTTTCTTAGTGCTAGTGATTTTCCTAGTGTCCTAATTTCCATCAAAACCCAGCTCAGTGTCTGTGTTCAAACATTATAGCCCCCACCGCATACCCTTACAAATAACTTCTTCACCTCTCCATGGTATTTATCTAGCAGAGAGCCTGAACCCTGGTTAAACCCAACTATCCACCTGCTCTATACTACACAGGAGCATAGAGATAACATGTATATACCTGGGGTTACTGGGTTCATTTTACGTTAATAGCCAGAGACCTCAGATAAGCAGTCAGCACTGTTCAGAAGTCCTGTTACACTTTCCACCTTTTTCTCACTCTAAAAAAAAAGGGCGTGCCTCTAGTTGTTTCACTTTCTTACCTTGAATTTTCTCCTCAACCCACTCCAATTAAGCCTTCTTCTCAACAATTCCAATGAGGCTGCTCTTATTAAGATCACCAATGGCTGCATGATGCCAAATTCAGTGATGACTTTACCGTTGATTTTGACTCTCAGCTACATTCAAAACAGTTGATCCCTCTCTTGTTGGGTTGTTTTATTCTCTTGACACTGCATTTTATGGTTTTTATTTTCAATGATTACTCCTTCTCAGATTCTGATGGCTTTTCCCTACTGTGTATCTTCTGTTAGACTATACCCCCACTCTATCCTAAGGTCCCTTCTTTTATGAATCACACGCAACCTACAAGTCATCTCTTTGCCCAAGACTCCCAAATCTTTATCTTCAGCCCTAACCTCTCCTCGGATTTCTAGACTTGTATATCAGATCATCTACTTCATATTTCCTCTTGGATGTCTAATGAACATCTCAAACTTAACATAACCAAAAAAAATATTATCTTCAAAACTGCTTCTTCACCAAATTTCTTGTCTCAATATGTACAATTACCAGATACTTAGTTGGCTCAAACCAAAAGTCTTGGTATTATCTTTGATTTCTCTCTTTACCTCACTAATTTCCTTCCATCTAGCCAATCCATCAGGAAGCCTTGACAGGTCTAACTCAAAAAAGTATCCCAAATCTTCCACTTCTCTCCATTATCACCCTAGTCCAAGGCACCCTCAACTCCTGTGTAGACTACTATAGTAGTCTCCTAACTGGTCTCTATTTTACTTTGGCTGCCTTACAGTCAATTCACTACACAGCAGCTAGGAGCACCTTTTAAAAATGCAAATCAGATAACGTCACTGTTCTCCTTGATCATAGCTTTCTATTTTAGGGTTCTCTAGAGAAACAGAATCAGTGATATACATATATATATACACACACACACACATACACATATACAGAGAGAGAGAGATTGGTATAAATTAGTATATCTATCTGTATTTATCACTATATATAGAAAGAGAGAGACTGGCAAATGAAAATACGTTAAGTCAGGCAACAGAATGGAGACTCCCTCAGGGTTGTGTCCCAAAATCCACAGGTCAGGCAATGGGAGGAGCAAAGAGAGAGAGAGAGAGAGCTAGCAAAAATGTGTATATACAGTCTGGAGGCAGAACACACACTAAGGAAACTCCCTTTTTGCTTTTAAGGTCTTCAACTAATTGGTTGAGACCTACCACATTATAAAAAGTAATCTGCTTTATTTAAGGCCAATTGATTTAATAACATGTAACTACTTTGTGACAGCAACTAGACTAGTGTTGGACCAAATGACTGGGTACCATAGCCTACCCAAGCTGACATAAAATTAAGCATCACACTTTCTTTCACAATTAGAATAAAATCCAAACCTCTTAACCTGATTTATATACTTTGCCCGATCTGGTCCTGCCTGCTTCCCTGCCTTCCTCTTATAATACTCTCCCTTTGACTCACTGTACCCTAGTCACCTTGGACTTTAATTCTTCAACTGCGCAATGCTTATCCCTGTCTTTGTACTAACCAGTTCCGGGTTAGGAAATGCTTTTCCCTGAGATCTTGTGGCTCACTTCCTGACATTCAGAGAGATTTTTCCAGACCACCTCTTCTAAAAATATCTCCAATCTCTAACACATCACTTATTTTAAATCTCGGCGTAGCAGAGAAAACTACCTTTTTAAATTTTTCTTGTTTGTTTATTTGTGTATAACCAACAAGAATGTAAACTTCCTAAGAGCAAGGACTGTATCTCTTATTCATTGCTGTATTCCCAACAATTAAAAAACTGTACTGTATCCATCATAAGCACTAACTAAATATTTGTTAAATGAATGAATGAATTATTCTTATAACAATTGCCTACTAGGGTTCCTCAAACTAATATCTTCCTTTTGAGAAAATATGGTCCAAGTCTAACAATCGTGACAGCAACCCAACAATCTTTTGATCCTATTCAGTAATCATCTTTTGTCTTTTGGTATGAAATGTATGTATATTTCTTGACTCTACAAACTTTCCCAATATTGTGGAAAACAATTTTCTTCCCTAATTCTGTAAATTAGAACAATGGTAGGGCATTTTCTTCCTTATTAATTTCATGTTTGATAGCCAATAATTCATTTGTTATTAGATACAGGAACATAATAAGCCAAGTGCTAGATGATAAATAAGGCCAAAACAATTTATGGATTCTGAGGAATATACATAGGACAATTAACCAGCTATTTGGCATCAAGTTTTTTGTTCTTTAACTTAAACTAACTGTTCACTTTTAATATTAGCATCATTAAGCCAACTAATTGAAGCCTGGTATCAGTCTGTGCTTCTTTCAGCCTTTAGGAAGAGAGTAGGGAGCGAGGCAAAGAGGAGGCCTTTAAGGGAGTGGGGACATACATGAATCCTCCAGTAGCCCCACTGATTTCCTCCAGACTCTGTACACATGCGGTGGCCGTGAGTCAGGATCACTGCAATGGCAACTAACAACAACAATTAGTTGACTTGAGCAACCTCAAGAAAAGCATCTGATCTTATTTAATTTCTTTGGAGTCTTGATTAGGAAAGATCCAAAATAATAGCTACATTTTAAGAGCTACTAAAAAACAATGCCCTTAATATAAAAGTAATAAGCCATGGCCAAGCCAATTGCATTTAAACCTCAAGTCGATGGACTACAAAATACACCACTGAATAAAGTAGAGTTGGCACAACAAAAATTCTCATCTCTGATAACAGGGTGAACTTTAAGTACTGATATGGCTCCTCCAGTAATAGGCAGGAAGTTCATGGTTTGGTACTTCCTGACCTGATAGATTTCTCATTTTGCATGGACTTTCTAAGAAGACAAATTTCAGGAAAAGAAATGGAGGCTAGGGAAACTAACTCACCTGTGTCTTTGATTTTGTAACTATCCTTTACCTGGCCTGTTTGCTGGTTCAGTAGTAAACCAAAGTGAAATCGATCTTAAACCAAATCCAAGACATCATTCTTGTCAGACCTCTAACCCAGACCAGCCAGTGGACTCCCTAGCTGAACAGTCACCAAATATAATACAGCACATGGAGTACTACCAAAGATAGTGTGGGTGAGTTCTAGAAAAGGGGCTAATATCTGAATCTATGTTCTCACAGGCTTCTGAAATGTTTTTGTGTGGCAGGTGACTTTATTTAAAGAGTTTCATGTAGAGATATCATCCCAGCATTGGGTAGGGACAGCGTTTCCTTGGATTTGCTTAGTCCAGTGGTTGACAAAGTTTGTCAACTAAGCCACCTCAGTGAAGGGGGAAAACCAGCACTTGAGATCTTACATTATTCACCCTTGCATCAGCTAAAGTAGCTTAACTTTTATCTGTTTAACATAGCAGTTTTCAGAACAAGGTTTTTTACCAAAAAAAAGGTTGGGGGGGCTAGTCAGGGATCCATCAGGGTAAAGATAGCGCAATTAAAGAGATTTTTTTAAAGGAAGGGGCTATTTAAATAGATGTAATCAGGGTTTAGGGAAGTTAACAAGAAATGGTAAAGGATCCCTAGTTTAGTAACAGCAGAAGTTGCCATATATCTAGTTGGGCTAGTGCCTGAAGGGGCAAGAAGAGAGAGCAATTACCAGAATCCAAAGACAGTTATAGGTGACAGCTGCAGGACAGGAGTGTGACCTTCAGTAGAGGAACATTTAAAAATCACTTAGAAATGGAAGGGTAACAAAGGAATATATGCCCTGGAATTACTTCCTTCCCACTTTCTGGAATTCCTGCTGTTGTTTCCTATTGGGCAAACCCAATGAGAAGCCAAAGGACAAGGGACCCTGTGGATACAGTGAGTGGATGAAGTTCAGCTTCCAGAAATACAGACCAGAGTGGAACAGGTTGAATAGTGGATCTATTAATATTTTCACTAGTAGATGACCAGTTACTATAAAAGGAATCATGATTTGTAAGTTGAGTCAAACTCAAATCTGTAGTAATTTCTACTGTTTTCCTATTTATTTAAATCAACAAGTAACTAATATAGACTCTTTAGTGTCGAACTCATTTAAATAAAATTGTTCTGTAAAGAGTTATTTAATGTCCTGAAATAAAATACTCAACAGGGTTTGGTCCTGACACTTCTTAAAGGGAATACGATAAAATATGGCTTAGGAAGAATACTGAATTTAAGAATATGGAAAATTGGATTCTAGACCTGATACCACTGCAACCTTGAGCAAGTCCTCTGAATCTCTCAGCACTTTAAGATCTCCTATTAAATAGAAGTTAAGCTATCTTTCCTCCTGAGAAACACTGTAAGATAGACAAGATTCTACATGCTAATATATACTAAAAAAAAAAAAAAGTTGCCATTGAGTTGATTCCAATTCATTGGCAACCCCATGGGTCCCAAGTAGAACTGCACTGCACAGAATTATCGATGCTTGTGATCTTTTGGAAGATTGCCAGGGCTTTCTACTGAGATGTCTCTAGGTGGATTTCAACAAAGATCCTGGCCCAGTGTTAGACACTTTACATATGCTTCTACAACTCTATGGTCAATATCATAGATGAGTTAGATAAATAGAGAAATTTGAAACTTACGCATGACTGCAAAGCTGTGATTCTCTTCATATACTACATTAAAGGGAAATATATATATATATATATAAGACTAATGGCATAAGGCAGGCAACAACATTTACAGTGTTATAATAACCAACTCAAGGACACCTAACAACAACAATAATAAAATAGAGGAGTCCCTGGGTGGTGCAAATGGTTAAGTGCTTGACTACTAATCGAGAGCTTGGCAGTTTGAATCCACCCAGAGGCACCTTGGAAGAAGAGCCTGGGAATCTGCTTCAGAAAGATCACTGCTCCTATAGAGGAGCACAGTTCTATTCTGAAACACCTGAGGTTGCCATGAGTTTGAATCAACTCAGTGGCAACTGTTTTGTTTGTTTTTTTAAATAATGAAGTAGGGTATACAACACATACTGCTACCTTCATGGAGCTTCCAATCATGTACTAAAGCTACTCAACTTTGGAAGAACTTTGCCAGAATGCACATGGAAGAGTGAGTGGAATTATTGTTTGTTGATTTAAAAAATTTTGGCTAAGCAAGGTGGACTTAATCCAGGCTTATGGCTACAGGACTATTATTACCTGCCCTATACATTCTTAATGGGTTGCCAGTCATTCCTGTGGTTTCCATTGCACATAATATATTTGCTGATAATTCCCAAATCTCTAGCCCAGATCTCTCTTCTGAATATGAAACCCATATATCCAACTGCCTATTGAACAACTCCAATTGGATATCCTACAGAATCCTCAAGCTCAATTTGAAATGCTTATACTCTCAACTGAACTCACCATTTCCCTCTCCTGCCCACCCTCCACTCCTTCTCCAAGAGCTCTTGTATTCCTGTATCAGTGATTGGCACTACCATGCCCAAGCTGGAAATCAGAATGTCATCCTTGACCACTTCCTTTTTACTACTTCCCACATCCAATTAATCACTTAGTCCTGTAAATACTACCTCACTGTACCCCATTTTTTGAGCCACTGACTCTAACCTGGGTTACCAACTTGTCTCTCTGTTTCTAGTCTTGCATCCCTCCAATTCATTCTCCACACTGTGGCCATAGTGACCCTTTTTTAAAGCACAATCTGATCATTGCTCCCCTGCTTAAAATTCCTCACCAGCTCCCCATTGTTTTGAGGAAAAAAACCCAAACTCCTTATTATGGTTTGTGAGCCCTTCACGTTATCTTGCCCCAGCTACCCCTCTATCTTCATCTGTTGGCATTATTTTCTTTGTACTGTATACTTGAGGCATACTGAACTATTGCAATTTTCTGACCTTATCACAATCTCTCCCATTACATATGCTATTCTGTATACCTAGAATGTTCCTCACACCCAGCCTCACCTTACCTGTCTAATTCCTACTCATCCCCAAGTCTCACTACCCCATAAAACTAAGTTACACAGCCTGTGTGTACCTACATTTTGTATTCAACCCTATGATGAACTGTTGACTTGACTGCCTCCTCTATTAGACTGCCATACCTCTGAAGGGTCCTATTCACCATTGTGTTATCAGAAGAGGAATGGTCATCCCAAAGAATAGGAAATGAAGCCCCCAAAGTTAGAAGTCAACAGTTTTCATCAAGAAGATAAGATATCTTGACTCACAGACTCAAAACACTCCAGGCCACATGACAAGCTTGTCCCCAATATGTGTTATTCAACTATCTCCTCTTGTTCTGAATACATATCCCCAAAAGTTTTCAGTTATAACTGGCTTCCCATATAGTTTTGCCTTTCAAGAGGCCATGCACTAGTCCTGTTGATGCAAACATAACAATCCACATGAAAGTTTTATTGCCCATTGTAATTAATAAAATGGTATTTCAGTCTCTGTAAGCTTGGATGATGTAAGTCTGCCAAGAGAAGAATTTACTTTCAATGTGCTGACAAAAAATTCAAGTTTTTGAGCCTGCAAAGTGAAGATTCAGAGCCTGTACTAGAGTGAATTTACCAAAGTAAATGATGTTTCTGAAGTCTCTTGACAACTAGCCAGCTGTCCTCCCTAGATGGCATAATTAGCATGATAAGTTGTATAGAATTTAGACCTATGCCACTTCTATCTCCTCTTATGATTTGATAGAAAGTCAGTGGTGGAAGAGATTCCAGAGACCATCTCATTCAAACAGTATATTGCTTAAACCAATGAGTTGCTTAGAATAGTCTGAAATTTTAAAGTACTGAATTGCAGCTAGGGCTCAAATAAATGGTCCTTTGTGAAAATTTTAGATCTGAAAATGTCTTGTCAGCATGAAGAAGGTAGCATGAGGGAAGAATCATAGACGCTAAAGTACTTCAGTTAATATAAGTGGTATTAATAGTGTTGACGAGAATAATTAATAACAGACATCTTACTTTAATTTAAAGTTTTTCTTAGCCATGAAACCAAATATTGACCATAAAAATCCTGACCCAAACTCTAAAAACCTGCCAAAAACTGCTCTACAGCAATATAAATTTATCTTATCCTGTTAGAAAAGGATAGTCAACAAACCATTACCTCCTGATTTAATGAAAAAGACTCTAACCTGTTGTTGTCCAGTCAATTCTGACTCATAGTGACCCTATAGGACAGAGTAGTATGGCCAAATGGGGCATGAGTTTCCAGGGCTGTGATGTTTACCGAAGCAGACTGCCACATTTTTCTCTCATGGAGCGGCTGTCGGTGTTTGAACTGCGTATCTTTTGGCTGGCAGCCGAGCACTTTAACTGTTGTGCCACAAGGGCACAATGAAAAAGACTCTAGGGTCTCCTAATTTAAATCTCAAAACGTCTCATGGCTGCAGGTCAGTGAAGGGTCAAATTAGTAGCAGCCAGGCCAGAAGTAACCTGATATCAGCTGATCTCAGTAAAGGGGGAAGGCAGGGAATAAATCACAGTAAGATTAGTCAGTGGTAGCCAGCACAATTGGACAAAACCAGAGCTAAGAAGTTTCCTGAATACAACCAAACACTTTGAGGGATAGAGTAGCAGGGGCGGGGGTCTGGAGACCATGCTTTCAGGGGACATCTAGGTCAACTGGCATAACAAAATTTATTAAGAAAATGTTCTGCATCCTGCTTTGGTGAGTGGCATCTGGGGTCTTAAAAGCTAGGGAGCGGCCAGGCCATCTAAGATGCGTTAATTGGTCCCAGCTCACCTGGGGTAAAGGAGGATGAAGAACACCAAAGTCACAGGGAAAGTATTAGCCCAGAGAGAGAAAGGGCCACATAAACCAGGGACTGCATCAGCCTGAGACCAGAACTAGATGGTGCCTGGCTACCACCAATGACTGCCCTGACAGGGAACACAACAGGGAGTCCCTGATGGAGCAGGAGAAAAGAGAGGTGCAGAATTCAAATTCTAGTAAAAAGATGAGACTTAGTGATCTGACGGAGATTGGAGGATCCCCAGAAGGCATGGCCTCTGGACTGTCTGTCAACCCAGAAGTAAAACCATTCCCAAAGCCAACTCTTCAGACAGAGATTAGACTGGACTATGGGACATAAAATGATACTCGTGAAGAGTGTGCCTCTTAGCTCAAGTAGAAACATGAGAATAAATGGGCAGCTCCTGTCTGGAGGTGAGATGAGAAGGCAGAGAGGGTCAGAAGCTGGTTGAATGGACACGGGAAATCAGGGATGGAAAGGAGGAGTGTGCTGTTACAGTATAGTGAGAGCAATTAAGGTCACATAACAATGCATGTATAAATTTTTGTATGAGAGACTAACTTGAATTGTAAACTTTCACTTAAAGTACAACAATAAAAATAAAATAATAAAATAAAATGACACACACACACTCAAAAAGATTAGTCAATGGTTGATCTTCTATTCTTTTCTCTCTTCTTGTCTTTATAAGCCTCACTGTAACCAGCCTACTTCAAGCCATTTGCTTTTTTATGGAATCACAACAGTCTCCCTTTATGCATATAGAATAACAGCTCAGAGTACTTCTTATGCTTCAATTTCTTTGAGTTTTGATTATTTTTAGCAATAGTTAAATTACAATCTTGTAAAAATATATTCTAGGGGGAAGTCTCTATCTCTAGCTTTAGTTCTAGCTTTATCTGTACTAAGAAAAGTGTTTTCTTTGTTAAGGAGAAAAAACCTACATGATAAAGCAGAGTTATTTATGTCATAACTTTTAGAGATATTGAAAGAAATCTAACTCCTTAAAAAAAAATCAACATTCGGAGGATTACATAAAAAATGACACTTTAAAAAAAGTGATGCTTATTTTATTAGGCCCAATGTTTGTTACAGGTTATTTGGCTAAAAATGGAATCCAGAAATATATTTTATTTGATTTTGGCTGATACATAAAATGGACCTCTAGATGACTTAAAAACAAACAAACAAGTTAATCTGGGATAAAAATTAAAGAGCTACTTTTGGAATATACGATTCCCCTCTTCACTTTGTTCCCCAGTCCCACCTCTTCAGGTTGTTGGCCATGGTGTGGTCTTCAAGCTTGCTCAATTCATTTGAAATCCAGATTGGTAATTTAGTTCATTCAATAAATTATAGGAGGTATGTAGTTACTGAATTATAAAATGGCATATGAGATTTAAACCTATACTTAAATTATGATAATATAATATAATTCAAGTTATAATAATTTATTATAAATTAAATTATAATAAATAGTTTAGTTTTATGAGAAGAAATAAGTGACAAAAATAATCTTTATATCTTTTTATATACTAAAGAAAAATTCCAGAATTGCACATAACCAAATTAGTAGAATATCAGGAGTAATTTTAAGTTGAAAAGTTAGAAGTATTGTTAAATAAATAAACATTCTTGTCCCTGACTTTTTACAAGTCTTGCTGAATTTAAAATACTGTGAGGTAGAATGGAATAAAGGAATCTGCCG
Organism: Dugong dugon; assembly: GCA_030035585.1. Taxonomy (NCBI): domain Eukaryota; kingdom Metazoa; phylum Chordata; class Mammalia; order Sirenia; family Dugongidae; genus Dugong; species Dugong dugon. The sequence continues at coordinate 54,913,021 of CM057465.1, forward strand.
TACCTTTTGCTTTGGCTTGGAAACCTGAAGACACTTGGAAAGACAGTCATTTTTCAAGCCTAAGACATTTGGAAAGACCAAGTCAGGTTTCAAGTCTGCATAGTAATTTCTGACCTTGATTAAGAAGTTGACTTGAGTAACTGTGCCAGCAGTCTACTTTTTGTTTCGTTTTATTGTATTTTTATTTTATTTTATTTTTTGTCTGTTTCTGCTGTTGGAGATTTTTCAACTACTAAAGTTCAGGAGAAATGGATTTACTTATAAATTCTCTATAGAAATGAGACCCTTGCCAGATTTTTCTTTGTGTAGTAAATTACTTACTTAAGCAACAGTTAATATAGGAAGTTTTTTTTCTTCCATGTAAAAATAGCCCTATTTGTTGAGAGGTTTGACTGGAAAGCAAATTTACTTGTTGTAAAATGTTCTAAAGTTAAAATACTGATGGGTAAGAATTAACTCATTTTGATTTGAATAAAACTTTGTGCCTAGAAATTTTCAATATTGAGGAATGTTATTCTATTAAATATTGCAAAGTGTTAGTAATAATCTGTGTATAATTTTGAAAGTAATTTACACAATGACAAAGTTTCAATGGTTACTTTCTTGCTGTGCATTAATTTGTATATTGTAATTTTTTACTGAAAGACCAAAAAAAAAAAAAAAAAAATCCTAAACATTGCCATCTAGTAGATTTCAACTCATGGTGATCCCATGTGATACAGAGTAGAACTGCTCCATAAGATTTCTTGCCTGTAATCTTTATGGAAGCAGATCACCAGGTTTTTCTTCCACTGATCCTTAGATTAAATAACTTGCCAAAACCAAGAAGTGATTGAGCCAAGTTTTGAAGCCAGACAGTCTGACTCCAGAGCCTATATCTTTAATAATTTCAAACATTTGTATACTTAGTGTACTGGTGTAAAGCAACAGTAAAGAAGGCAATGTTATTCTAGGAGTTTAAGTGCTTTATTTATCTGTTTATTTGGACTTTTTGTTAATACATTGTCATATTCTTTCACTCCATGTTACTACCACAATAGCACGGATTGGAGCCACCTGCTGCAATAGCCAATTCTGAGACAGGGGTGAGTTGAGCAGCAGGAGTTTTATTATATATCGATACATAGGAGAATAGTTTCCCCAAAAACCTGTCTCTTCGAACTGGAGACGGGCTGAAGGCTTTACAGGGACAGGATTATGAGTCTTAAAAATTTTGTGGAATGTTAGTGCCTCCTTGAGGTGGTCATGGTGGTCACGTCCCAGACAAGTTAACCTTTTACTGGTATTCTTAACGGTTATCTGGTGCCATCCTAGTTTTCTTGTCACAAGATGGGCACTTTGTTTGGTTTTTCATTCCTAGATCATTATCACTTGTTTTTCCACCCTCCAAGGAGGAACATTGGTTAATCTTAAACTTTTTATAGAGACTGTAACGGGAGGGGAAAAAAACATCATGAGACAATGCAAGGCATCGCAATGGGGTGTAATAATAGTGAGCCAGACCTATGCAGTCTCTTCCAATCTCCCCTTTTATTGGAAGTTTCTCAATCTTGGGAAATGGGGCATTGCTTCTTTTCTGACTACTTCCTGCTGGTTAGGGGCGTAAGCTGGGGTGAGAAACCTCCCGGTATCAACTAGGGGCTGTAGACAGGGGGTGAGTTAGAATGGAAATTGGCTGCATCTGGTGAATTAGATGACATATGTCCCCAGAGCCTGAAAAAGGGGCATCCCGACTTACCAGGGTAAACATTTCTCCAGCCTTAAGGGTATTTGTAGTTCCTCTTGCCAATACTTTCATAAAACAGGGAACAAAAAAACAAACTAGAATAATCACTATTCTTAAGGTTATTAAAGGGGTTAACCAAGATCCCAAATTTCTTATAGCCATTTCCATGTGATACACTCTTAATCCAGGGATAATCGTTCTTTTTTTTTTTAATCGTTGTAGTTTAAATGAAGTTTACATTTCAACTTAGTCTCCCATACAAAATTTTATACATACATTGTTATGTGACCCTAACTGCTCACCCCATTCTGCGAAAGCACACTCCTCCTTTCTGCCCCTGATTCCCCATGCCCATTCAACCAGCTCCTAACACTCTCTGCCTTCCCATCTCACCTCTGGACAGAAGTTGCCCATTTGGTCTCTTGTATCTACTTGACTAAGAGGCACACTCTTCACGAGTATCACATGGGATAATAATTCTTAAGAACCACCACTCAAACTCAGTCTTCTCTAGGACAGGGTTATTATTTGTCCCTGTCACCTCCAGGGAGACAGGATCTATGGAGAAGATACTCTGTCTCTTCCGAGGGACATTTACAATCGCCTGGGTGGGCTATGGATAGATCTGAGTAGGGAATGTTAGAAACCCCAAAGTGCGTTCTTCCACATAGTGAATTCGAGTCAGACATTGGATAGCCCACATATAGAGTGATGCTTTTGGGATGGGGTTCTCACTAGTGGGGTACACGTTTCCTCCACATAGAAAGGTGTACCCTGATGGGGCACACAGGGACAAATTTCCGTTAGAGCTATCTGGGATGCTAGTGTTAATATGGGACAATTGGGGAATGACTAGAGATTGATTACATGATGAAAAGTTGAAAATCTCGGAAAACTTGGGTTAACTTTGTCCGGTGATCTTGAGATTTAGTTTCCCATTTATGCCCTGAAGTATGGTTATAGAGCTCGGTGAGAGAGAAACAGGGTATAGAAAATGGGTATTGAGCAAGTCTTGCCTGTATTGGAACCTTTGGGGCATTGTGGGTTAGGGTGCAATTGGGTATATCTTTCTTATAGTCAAAAACTGGAGCCTCTAAAGGATTTAAGGGAGCTCCTGATTGGGGAAGATGATGGCACACCCAGCAGTTGCTAAGTTTCCCTCCTGTAGCTACTGCTTCAGACATGGTGACTAGGCCATTGGATGACCAGTCCCATCCATCTGGAAGATGGGCAGGTTCTTGATACCCTACAACAACAACTTGGATTCCCTCTCCCCTGCTGATCTCAACATCTTGGGGTGACTCTTTTCTACACTTTACACAATAGTATGTTCCAGTGTAAGATAAAGTTATATCTGAAACCATGATTGAAAAGTCCCTCTTGTGTGACTGAGTGGTATCAGCCATATGTGTTACCTGGTTCAAGCCAGTGGTCTTGAAGTCCCAAACAGTTATTTGTCCTCTTTCAGGCTCTTCCATGATCCACTTAACTGGACCTACTGAAGTTAGGGATACTACAAATGGGAGGGTTAAAGTGTCTCCAATCTGCAGGGTTAGAGCTCCCCTGGCTTATAGAACCACCGAAACTTTTCCCATCCACACTTGCTGGAGAAGTAAAGAAAACAAAAAACACGGTTAGGATCGTTATTCCGTGAGTTTCTTGAACTTGTATTTCAGATCTCGCATTGGAGTGCAGGAATATGGTGGTTCTTTGACTTCTCCTCCTTCGGATAGAGCTGCTTTCACCCTTGAGTGATGCACCCATGCGGCTACTCCTGCTAATTTCGGAGATGAGTGGGTGGTCAGGAGAACTTCAAAAGGTCCTTCCCACTTAGGGGCCAGTTGATCTTCTGGGTTTTGGTTTCTCCAGGTTTTCAATAGGACCTGATCTCCAGGCTGGAACCTATGAAGGGGAATGTCAGAAGGAAAAGACAAATGGGAAGAAGCATATTAAGTAACAGTGTTTATGATGGCTCCCAGAGCGTGGACCCAGTCTCTTTTCTCCACCTTGGTCATTATTGAGGTAGGGAAAGTCGACTTTTTCAGGAATAGTCTCCCATATATTAATTCACAAGGGCTTAATCTGAGCCTGCTTTGAGGGGCTACCTAGATTCTGAGCAGGGCAATGGGCAAAACTTGTATCCAAGTGGAATTTGTCTCCTGACAAACTTTCGCCAAGGTCTTCTTCAAAGTATGATTCATCTTTTCAGTTTTTCCAGTTGATTGTGGTCTTCAAGCTGAGTATAACTTCCAGTTTATATCTAAAGCCTTACTGACTTTTTGTGTAATTGCTGCCATAAAAGTGCCACCATTATCACTTTGGACTGAGATTGGTAGACAGAAATGAGGTATGATTTCTTATTCATTTTGACAAGGGAAAGCCTTTACCCACCCTGGGTAGGTGTCCACTAAAACAAGCAGATACCTAAAATTTCCAGGTGTCTGAGGCATCACTGTGAAATCCACTTGCCAGTCTTCTCCCGTATTTGTTCCCCGGTGTAGGACTCCTGGTTCTGTTGGGTGGGGGCACATTCTTCAGGTTGTTTCTTGCACGTAAGTGACACCTCTTTGTAGCATCCTGGATGGTTTTTAGGAAATTTGGCCCAGTGACCACCTGTTGGATCCACTCGAGACTGGCGTCTCTCCCATACTGAGTCCCTTCGTGTAGAGCTGATACTATGCCATATACCTGGGCCTCTGATAACAGTACTTTCCCTTCAGAGTTCATCAGCCATTTAGAATGAGAGGTGAGATAATAGCTCCATTCTTTAGCCCTCTCCTGTCCTGGGTGGTGTAGATGCGTGTGGAAAGGTTGGCAGGATCCAGATGAGGGATCAAGGCCATCTCTGCTCCCATCCCATCTCCTCGCATTGTAGCCTTCTTTGCTTCTGCATCAGCTTTTCAGTTCCCCATTGCCTTTGGAGATTGTCCCTCTTGGTGTCTGGGACAATATACCACTGCCACCTGAAGGGGATCATTAACTGCCCTCAGGAGTTCCAGGGTTTCTGGTACATATTTTATTTCTTTGTTGGCAGATGTCAGGAGTCTCCTCTCTTTCCACAGGGCACCATGTGAGTGAAGGACCAGATGGGAATATTTACTATCAGTATACACAGTTATGCATCTTCCTGCTCCTAGTCCCAGGGATTGCCCAAAGGCTATGAGTTCCCTGTTTTGAGCTGAAGTGCCGATAGGAAGTGGAGCTGTCTCTAGGACCTCAGTTTGTGTTATCACTGCATATCCTGCCTTGGGACGTCCTTCATATAGAAAACTACTGCCATCTGTATACTTTTCTATTTCTGGGTCAAAGTGACATCCGAGACATCTGCTCTGCTAGAATAAACTTGTTTGATTATCTCCAAGCAATCATATATAGGAGCATCTTTCTAGATGGGCAGCAGGATGGTGGGGTTAAGGGAAGAGATGACCTTTAAGGTTACATTCAGGTTATCTAGCAGGATTGCCTGCTATCTTCCCATTCGTCCTGCCATGAGCCAAACCACCCCCCCACCTTTTGTTCTAAGAGAAGTAGAACAGTGTGTAGTGTATTGATTGTTACCTTTTGTCCAAGGGTGAATTTTTCAGCTTCTTGCAACAGGTCGCAAGTTGTGGCCACAGCTCAAAAACAAGGGGACCATCCCCAGGCCATGCTGTCTGGCTGTTTGGAAAAATCGGCCACCAGCTGCCTGGCTAGTCCCAAGATTTCAGTTACTACCCCCATAGCAATTTCCTGTCTTTCATGCATAAACAATTCAAAAGGTTTTTGGAGGTCAAGCAATCCTAGTGCTGGGATCATCACTAATTTGCACTTAATTTTCTCAAAAGCCTATTGGCATTCTTTGGTCCATAGCAAAGGCTCCTTTTCTTCTCCTTTTAGGGCCTCATATAGGGGTTTTGCCATAAGTCTGAACCCTGGTATCCAGATCCAGCAAAATACGGCCATCCCAAGGAAACCCCTAAACTGCCATCTAGAAGTGGGAGATGCCACCAGCATGATAGCTTCTCGTCGATCCTAGAGGAGACCCTGTTGCCCCCGTGATATTTGAAATCCCAGATATCTTACTTCTTGTTGGGATAGCTGGGCCTTTTTCTTCGAAACTCGATACCCACACCTAGCTAAATGGTTCAAAACAAATATGGTATTTTGGTCAGTCTTCTTCAGTCTCACTCACTACTACGATATCATCCACATATTGTAAAATGAGACCTCTCTCTTGCCTCAACTCCCTCAAGTCTTTGGCTAATATTTCCCCAAAAATGATGGGGGAATTTTTGAATACCTGGACCAGAACCTACCATGTAAGATGTCTTTTAGTCCTTGTCTTAATATCTGTCCATTCAAAGGCAAATAGAGGCTGAGACTCAGGGTGTAGAGGAATGCAAAAGAAGGTGTCTTTCAAATCCAACACTGAAGATCAAGCACATTGACTAGGTATAGTAACCAAGAGGGTATATGAATTTGCCACAACTGGATGAATATCCCCTACTAGTTGGTTGATTTTCCTTAAGTCTTGAACAAACCAATATTCCCTTGTCCCTGGTTTCATCACTGGTAGGATGGTGGTGTTATACGGAGACCAGCAAAATTTTAAAAAGTCCAATTTATATATACCAGTACACCAGTGGTGCAATTCCTTCTAAGGCTTCTTTATGGAGGGGATATTGCCCTCAGTTTATAATAGGCACTCTAGGTTTCAAGGTAATTTTAACTGGTGTGGCTGACTTGGCTTGCCGAGGCCTTTCTGATGCCCAGACCTCTGGATTCACCTTTTGTTGAATATGGAAAGGAATGCCACTAGATGTCACTATTTCTTCTTGCAACAGTGCATACCTGATGAAGTTGGACTCTTCCCGATCTCTTCCTTTGTCAGTTTCTCCCAAGATGGCCAAAGTAGAACCAGGCTCAGCCCTTCTCATGGGGGAGTCTGCTGTCATTCCTCGACCCAACATGTCAGCTTCTACTGCACCTTCCCTACATGGGGGAGGGGGAGCTAAAGCTAGTTCTTCCAAGAGGGGATCCTCCGGTGAGGATTCAGGAAGCACTTTTGCCTTCGGCTTTACCTGGGGGAAAAGAACCTGGTTAGAGGAATTCCAAGTTTGATAGACAGAGATGAAAGCTTGAATATAAGGAACTTTGTCCCATTTTTTTCTCCCTTTTATAAAACAAGTCAAGCTGTAAAATCATCTTGTAAGCCAAGACCCATATTGGGGCCAATGTTCTTGGTCCCCTAGCTGGTATTGGGGCCATACATTGTTACATAAGCATATCATTTTCTTCCTTGTCATAGGCTCATAGCTGTACTTCTTCCAGTTTGCTAGAATGCAGCCTAGAGAAGAAGATTTGGCTGGGATAGATGGGCCTCCTCCCATAATGGGTGTTTTTCTTCAGCACACTTTTTCTACCAACGGGCGGGGCGAGTCCCTCTTTTCTGAGCCCAATGGTGATTTATTGCAGGGTCTACCTGAAAATCCACCTCCTTCTAATTATGCGCAATTCGGTCAGAATTCCCTGAATTCCTATTCTGGGCTCCCAACCTCCTTGTAGATGTTTTTCTCAAAACTAAAAAAAAAAAAAAAAAAACTGGAACCAAAAATATTGGTGAATTTGGTGACAGGTTTTATACAGGTAAGGGTTAACATGACGACAACACAAGAACTCTGGGACTTCACAGGGACAAGTACACATAAATAACAGTAAACAAACACCAAGTGTGATTTCACCTCAACCTCTCAGACACTCTTTGGGGAATCATGCACTACACATTACACACAAACAAACCCTGAAAGAGTGACAGAAGTGATCTTGGCAACCTCAACGTCTTAGATAGCCTGGAGAAGGATATCATGCTTGGTAAAATAGAGGGTCAGAGAAAAAGAGGAAGACCCTCAACAAGATGGATTGAGTTCAAACATAACAACGATTGTGAGGATGGCACAGGACCAGACAGTGTTTCATTCTGTTGTACATAGGGTTGCTATGAGTTTGAACTGACTCACTGGCACCTAACAACAGTAATAGTTTTTTGTTTAGGTTTTTTATTCATTAAAGATGTATAACAAATCAGAAGTGTATAAACTACATTCTATATGTCAATGTACAATTTTCAAAAAGTTAAAAACATGACTCTCATAGTACAAAAAAATGAACACATGCCAAAGAGTTGTTTCAACTCAGTAATGGGAACCAGCAGGATGATAAAGTCAGTTAAAAAAGGCACAGGAGAGACAGAGATTTGGTGGCACAGTGGCTAAGACTAGGCTGCTAACCAAAAGGTCAGCAGTTCAAACCCACCAGCCACTCTGCAGCAGAAGGATGTGGCAGTCTGTTTCCATAAAGATTAAAGCCTTGGAAACTCTATGGGGCAGTTCTACTGTGTCCTATAGGGTCACTGTGAGTCAGAATCAACTCAATAGGTAGGAATAAACAAAGAATACTAGAATAAGATTACTAAATTACATTAAAAATTGGTTAATACCCTACAGGGCAATAAAACTAACCTTTAGATTGTAATCTCTTCTACCAGACACAACTCATTGTGTCTCTATAGCACAAAAGTTATTTACATTGCTATCAGACAAAGATCATTTGTACCACTAACAGTTTCCTACCATTTACCAGCTTCCCTACAGAGTTACTTTTATTATTTAACATTATCTAGAATTGACTGGATGGCAACTAGTTTTTTTTGTTTGTTTGTTTAGCCCAGGATGGTGCAAGTGGTTCAAGAGGTCAGCTGCTAACTAAAAGGTTGGCAGCTGAGTCCACCAGAGGCCTTGGAAGAAAGGCCTGGTGATTTACATCTGAAAAATCAGCCATGGAAAAACCCTGTGGAGCACAATTCTACTCTGACATACACGGGGTCTCCAAGAGTCAGAATCAACTCAATGGCCATTGGTTTTTATCATATTACACATTTTACATATTTACAGCCAAACTTTTCTTTGGAGGTGCCACTGAGTGGATCCGAACCGCCGACCTTTAGGCTAACAGTAAAGTTCAAACTTTTTTCACCATCCAGGGACCTTAATGCTGCTATATTGTGACCAAATTGAGACAAAACCCTCACAGTGCTGTGTTCTTTATCTGGCTTCCTCCCTTACATTGTTGTATCGCAAAATTGTTTCCTTTGCTGGGCTCCCTTCCCCTCAGCTTTGCATTTGAACCTTGCTTTTGCTTGGAGGTTATATGTAAACCCCTTTGCGCCTGCATAGTATGATTAAGAATGTTGCTGACATGACTTGTATGGACTCCCTTCTTGTAAACCCCTTTACAAGTAACCTGCCTGTCTGCCCTTGGTGAGCTGTCTTGGCAGTAGTAAGCACCAAGTGACTCTCTTTCCTTGTACAATGAAATGAAGGTGCCTTTTTGTTCTCTCACCTCAGTCTCTCGTTTATTGGCCGATATGAGTCTTGCCGAGTGAGAACCTGGGATTTCCATGCAGTAACGTTTCTGGCTAGCCAGCCAGGAGCCATCTGCTCAGTTCCTGGGGTGAGTCAGAAAATAGAACAGCCCCAATGTCTGGTACCACTAGGAGATTTTCTCTTAGAGATCTTGGAGTAGCTCTGAAAGCCAATCTCCCTCCCTCCCCTGGGACCCAAACAACGGCTCTTTGAGAGACATGAAATGCACCTGGGTTGTTTGGTAAGTGCCTAGGTAAGGTCTTAGAAAAGTCCCAAGAAGTGGGAGAAATAGATTGTTGAGGTTATTAGGAATCTGAGGTTATTTGAGAAGTAACAGAGTAATTACTGGGTATGGCCTTAGAAGAGTCCCAAGAAGCAGGAGGAATTGACCACTGAGGGCATAAAAGGCTCAGGTACCTGTTAAGTTGGTGCACCAGGTTAGGTTGTGTGAGCGTGTAAGTGTGTGTATCGAGAGAATGGAGAAAGTTCAAGGGATCCCGAAATGCAGCCCGCTAAGATGCATCCTTAAGAACTGGTAACAGAGACTCAGAAAGACATGGCTCTGGCAGCATGCTTGTCTGCTTCCCACTTTTGCCTTTTTGAATATATGCCAAATAAAAACTTTCTTTTTGCTTTACTAAACTTTATGGTGTTTTTACTCTACAAGAGTTGGTTGCTGCAAGGATTCTAAAACCACGAATCCAGTCGACATCAAGGAGACCTGGACTGCAGAGCAGAAGCCCGCATAAAGAGAGGTCCTACTTTCTGGACTCAAGCATTCGCACTCCACGTCCCTTTGACACCCACAGGGTGAGTGCTCTCGGAAAATGAGCCTTTGCTCATTCTTTTTGTTCTTTTTCTCATGTTTTCTTAAGTTTTGTTTGGCATATTTGTTTGAAAAACCGGTTGTTTGACTAAGGAGAATCTTTCTTAGATTTTTGCTTGATCTTTTGTTTTAAGAGCAATATCTAGTAACCCTTGGTAAATCACAGTCTAGGTCTGGATTTGGGCGTTTGAAATATTAAAGAGGTAATTCTGTTTTCAAAGAGCTCTGAGCCACTATAAGCCACAAAAATCTGGACGCAGGTCAACCAGTAAAAGCCATTAGGGTGGCTGCTGGTGCTCACCACAAGTGTTAAAGACTTCCGTGACAGGATAAGGTGGTTTCGAGACAGGTAGGAACACTAGGCTGCCTGCCACCCACAAGATAATGTTCGCGCAACAAAGGTGTACATTGTTTTAAGTGAAACGCTGTCCAAACCCTGCGGCGTTCCTTGTTAGGTTTCCTTTTGTGGCTCAGAGAAAACCCGGAATATAGTGCTCTGTTTTTCCAAATTCACAGAGACAAGTGGTAGTTCCATACCTGTTTTATGATATGGTTTCTCAATAAAGAATCACAGTGTTAAAATTAAAATCATCAGTAGATACTTTACTTTCCAGTTGGAGGAACTAGTATATTTAAGGTCTAAAATAAGAGACTAGATCTCTAACCATCAGAATGAATTAAGTTCAAAAGGAAGGAAACCAAAAGCTTAAACCATAGAGCTTAATGTCTTCTTTTTTGATAAATGGGCCCGGTTGGTGTTCATATTTAAAAACACTATAAACTGAGTATACTAAAAGTAATCTGGAATTTCTGTGACTACTTTGGGAAAATGAGCTTTCATTTGTGTTGTCTCTTCCTCCTTGGGGAACTTTGCTTGATGCTCAGATTTTGTCAATGGAAGAGGCTGCATAGGCCCGGCTCACTATTGTTTACTCCCCCATTGCTAACTGCCACATTGTCTCATGATCTTTTTTTCTCCAGTCTCTACAAAAAGGTTTAAGATTAACCGATGTTCCTCCCTGGAGGATAGAAAACAAGTGATAATGATCTAAGAATGGAAAACCAAACAAAGCATCCATCTTGTGACAAGAGTAAGCAGGATGTCGCCAGATAATTCCCAAAGATGTCACCAGATAATCCCCAAAGATGTCACCAGATAACCTCTAAGAATACCAGTAGAAGGTTAACTCATCTAAGACATCATCACCTCAAGGAGAAACTACCACAAAAGATCCATAATCCTGTCCCTATAAAAGACTTCAGCCAATCTCCAGCGGGGGAGATGGGTTTTTTGGAGGAATCTATTCCCCTCGGTCTCCTATATATCGATATATAATAAACATCTTGCTGCTCACCTCACCCCTGTCTCAGAATTGGCTATTGTGGCAGGGGCTCCAATCCGCATTATTGCGGTAACATCAAGAGGTCTAATACTCCTCCATCTAAGGCTCTGGCAAGTTAATAAGTTTTCTCTGTTGAATTGAGTCAGTCTTACCAAAAATTGCTATATACATATCCCTGTTTTGTGTGGTATTGTTTGGTAAGTTTATGTGGTCTTTCTGTCTCCTTTTGTTCTGAGAGCTTGCTTCTGGTCTAGAGCATTGTGTCTAGGTTTCTGTCTTGTATCAGGTTGGAGGCTATGGCTGAGAATTGCTGTTTTTTCTGTAAGGCTGTCTTAGAACCTCAGTTCTTTCCTCATCCAAGAAAAACTGTGTCTTGTGTCTGTCTTATGATTTAGATTTTTAGTAGCTATATTGAAAAACTTTATGTTTAAGTCAATCATAAAAACAAAGCCTTTCTAAGTAACTTAAGCTAGACGTTATATGAAATGTGTTTTATTTAAAGAAAAAGGATAGTTTTGTCTTAAAGTAAAACTAACAGTTCCTGAGTATGAAAAAAAAATATTGCTAATGGGCTTTGATATTTACTAGGGAGATAAAAGTCTGTAATAAAGAGAAAGCAAAACTGTTTTCCAAGGGAATAATAAAAGGAAAAGATATTAGTTATCTTCTGCCTTTCAAAATCCCTAGATCAATTTGAACATACGTAAATGAATTGGAATGACCCTGCCCCCAGCCCCAGTCTCACTAGCCAATAATTAATGGATTTATTTACAAAATTGCTAAAGAGCTTTGGTATTTACTGGGTAGATAGCCTTTTAAAATGCATCGATCAATTTAAGCATATGTAAATGAATCAGGATGGCCTAATCTTGTCTTCTACCAAGGGTCAAAAAAATAGAGAGGGTGGGACAACATCAGGGTTCCCCAGCTACCAGTCTCCAAGGTCATATAGAAATCACAATGAGACAGACCTGAAAAGGCCTGGAAAACTGTTTCCAACCCTAGTCAGACACTTAAGGTTATAATCTTATCAGTGAATTGGCCAGCTGAGCAAAGACTTTGTGATTTCTAAAGCCAGCTGATAAAATCCTTAAAGGCTAAAATTAAATGGGAAAATATGAGAAATAGTAAAAATTGAATAAAGACAGAATGTTTAAGCAGACTTTCTTTCGACAACAGTTTTATGTTTTATGGTATACAGGCTTAATTTCTAAGACCTTTTAGGTAACTTACTGATGTTAAATTGAGTTAATAGATATTTGTCATAATTTAAGCTTATATATACTTTTGCTTTTTATGCCACAAGAGAAAGAACATATGTGTGTATGTGTGTATTTGGGTCTGCTAATCAGTGTGTTCATTTTTGCCATTTAAAGAGATGCAAAATAAGAGGTATACAACAAAGACAATGTTTAAGAGGTTTATTAAAAATAAATTTATTTGATATGGGCAAAAGTTTTATCTGACTAAAGTTTAATGGTTTAATTTATAAGATTTTTAAGAGCTTTAACATTAAATAAAACATAAAGCAAAGAATTGGGTTTCTTGCTGTTAAAATAACAAAATTTTCTTTAATTTTTGAGTTGAAGGGTTAATTTTATTCTTTGTGTAATCTGCCTGGAAGGCAGAGGTTTGGCCTCTCCTTAGGATAAGATTCCCGAGCCAAAAACCAAGCCTCATGGCTTTTAGAAAAAAAAGCAGAGGTTTTTACTTTAAGATCTTTGGTTAAATAACTCAAGTATTGTTTCACGGTGACCTATAATCAACTCCTGACAACTCTGAAACTTCATGGAAAGACACAAAATTTTTTTTTATAAAGGAAAAGAGCTAAAAAGTTGTATTTAATAAATTACATGGAAAGTGTTGTCAAAATCAAGATAAATACCTGATTCACTTTGGGTTGTGATTTATATGTTAATATTTTCTCTTGTGTTTTTGCCTAATATTAGATAGCAAATGCATAATATTATGTCATAATTTTATTATTATTTCTTAATTGCTAACTTGGTCACAGCTTTATCAAAGCCAATGATTTGATTTAGAATTCACATCACTTACCTGTGAAGTTTTCTTTTATTACTATTCAGGTATTTAAAGATTTAATAATCTTGGTATATTCTTAGTATGTCCTGACTTAGTACATACTGGTATTCTGTCTCAAGATTATTATGTATTGTATCTGAAGCTCTTTAAAAATACAGTTAATGGTTATATTTAGAGATATTTTTATCTAAAGTTTTTTTTTTTTTAACCAATTTTATTTGGCCTTTACTTTATGCTTATAATTAATTTCTATCAGGTCTTTCACTAGTATTATTTTTATAAGTTAATCATAGCCGTATTAAGTTTTGTCATCTGCAGATAAGTTTATAGTTTGCTGATTTGCTGAGAATGTTTGACCAAAATATCTCATTAAAAAATGCATTATATTGGACTTGGGAAAAGGACTATTGTTACCACCGAGGGCACAGAAGCCCTCTGGACTCAATGGGTCCTTGTCCTTCTCTTGAAAGAATACACAGAGGAGACAGTTTTGGGGTTCAGTTCTAACAGGTTTATTTTACTTGTGGCAAGTAATAGAAGTCAGTCAGGGCTCATGCCTCTCCAAAAGACTGGATTGCAAGGAGAAGCAAGGCTAGGGCTTGTATGGGTTTGCTAGGGACAATAGAGCAATGAATATTCAGTGGGTTTCTTTGAAGGGGCGGTTACTCCTTGGAATGGTAGTGCATACTAATTAGGTTGCGTGTGCATCTGGAATCCAAGATGGAACCTGCTGATATTCAAGACGGGAGTCCCCTTGGCAGCTCTTGATATCACTTATTATGAGATATGGGATATGGCGCAGGCGCACTGATCTTCTGTATTTCTTCACCCACTTTAGTGGGCTGAAACACCAGTCACATTTTGTTCTTCTGTGCATGTGGAGCCTGTAAGTAGGGGAAAGGGACTAGAAAAACTCTAAGGAGGAAGTAATAATTCACAGGTTGTCCTAACCTTATTTTATGTTTACCCAACTTCTAGGTGGTAGTCTTTTAACAGCTCTTTTATTCTGCCAGCACAGTTAACCTTATCTGTCTCATTGTGACTAGACTGAATAACATTTCCAGAACTCCTATACAGAAGCTGACTGTGGCTGATCCAGAATCATGTGGAACAGAAATTAACTACATAAGACTGAGTAAATGAGAGGAAACTGTGGGTTTTATGTGGGAATATTGCTGATTTTTTAGAGTCATACTTTCTAGATACAAGAAACCATTTTCCTCTCTCCTAAATTATTTAACTAATGGGTTTAGATATAGTAACTCTTGAATTAGAAGCTCTTCTCTAGTAAAAACAGTTTTGTGACACTGCTGTTTCTGACAAAGTGACCCATGACTGTTAATAGGTAGACTAAGGAGGGACACCTTGCCCTGAAGAAGAACACTTAGTATCTTTTAAATAGATTAACTGTAGACCTCCAACAGGAGAAGTCCATCCTATATCATCTTATTAATCATGTATTCTCTAATGAAAATCTGGCTGTCACATGTGAATTTTTCTATACCTTCTGTTTCTAGACAAGCTTTGTGTGTGGTGGATCCAACTACACTGGTTTTAAGTGATTCCTTCCCAACTGACAGTGAGTTTATGTGGGCAATCTCTTGTTTAGATTCCTGGTGAATGCATGGGCAACACACTTGGAGAATTTTACGATTACCTTTAGATATTCATAGTAATGATACTAGTAAATATTGAAAAGGTAACGTTAAATTGTTACACATTGTAAAATGAGAGTCAAAAGAAACCCATTGGTCCAACACTCAGGGTATGGTTGGTAGCTTTAATTCCTAGTTATGGTATAGTTGAATTGGAAAAATCTTCATGAAATTTATCAATCATTATGGGACAAATAACAGACAAAGTTGCTAATGAGATAAAGATACGATAGTAATCTCTGACCTCATTAGCCAAGGTGACATGAGATAACAAAATAGCCTTAAGATTTTTTATTAGCCCAAGAAAGTGTAGTCTGGCTGTAGCAAATACCTCTTGTTGCATTTGGATAAATAACACACAAGTAGAACAGGATACACGTAGAATTAGTGGCTACACACTGTAACACCCTTACAAACACCAGATTTATTTGGTTGGTTACCATTAGGAATAAGCACATGGGCTAGATCACTACTGCAAGGGACAGTAATATTCTTAGTCTAAATCCTGATAGTATTAGGCATAATAAAATTTATCTTCTATCCTCTAACACACCTAAAAGGGCAAAAGAAGGCCTCAGGCTAAAATGTCGATGTACATTGAGTCTGCTCACTCCGGCAATGCGATTGAAAACATTGCTTTTACTTAATATCCTGGTGAAAAACCTAATGGTATCTGGTGGAAAACCAGCATCGTGAGTTTAAAGAGCCTGCAACGGTCACCATTTAGGAGCGCGACTAAGTCCAGGTATTGATCATTGATGTGTTATCTCCAATCTCCAATCAACAAGAGAAAATTATTTAAAAAAATAATATTGCAATCATTATTCCCTGTCCTTGAGCATAGAGAATGTGACCCAGCTGGAGCTGGACTCACAAAGACTCATAAAAACACATCAGCTGGGCCCTGAAGTATAAAGACAATAACTAAGACAATCTAAAAAAAAAAAGAATCTTTTAGGGAGACACTCACATAAACAGGGCATAAAAGCCACTGTTTTCCTTTTATTATTTAGTAAATAGTTATAAACCAACAAGAGGTCAGTAGCCACAATGAAAGGCCTAGGTTCCAATATTTGCCCCTCCCTGAAAATATGCCAAACAATTTCAAGCCAGGCTGTAGTTCAAAATGGACACTGGTCTTGAATGACCAATGTCCAATAAGAAATGGGAGGAGTGATACAGATCCCTACAGTGCTGTGTTCTTTACCTGGCTTCCTCCCCTATCATGTTGTATTGCAAAATCGTTTCCTTTGCTGGGCTCCCTTCGTACCCCCTCCCCCTCAGCTTTGCATTTGAATCCTACTTTTGCTTGGAGGTTATATGTAAACCCCGTTGCGCCTGCATAGTATGATTAAGAATGTTGCTGACGTAACTCGTAAATCCCTTTAAAAGTAACCTGCCTGCCTGTCCTTGGCAAGCAGTCTTGGCAGTAGTAAGCATGGACTGACTCAATTTCTTTGTACAATGAAACAAAGTTGCCTTTTTGTTCCCCCACCTCTGTCTCTTGTTTATTAGCCAATAGGAGTCATGCCAAGTTAAGAACCTAGGGTTTCCACCTGGCAACAATATCTTTTTCCTTGATCAACCCAGAATTCTTTGAACTCACTGAAACCGTCTGCTGCATGCAACTCTGCTGTTGTAATGCAAAACAGCCACAGACAATATGTAAATAAATGACCATAAGCATGTTCTAATACAACTTTATTATGGACACTGAAATTCGAGTTCATATACTTTTCATGTATCCCAAAATATTCTTCTTTTGCTTTTTTTTCAGACATTTAAAAAACGTGAAAACCGTTCTTAGTGTGTGGGCTATACAGAAAACA
This sequence comes from Dugong dugon, assembly GCA_030035585.1. NCBI lineage: Eukaryota > Metazoa > Chordata > Mammalia > Sirenia > Dugongidae > Dugong > Dugong dugon. The sequence continues at coordinate 54,929,843 of CM057465.1, forward strand.
TTCTTGTACATACCTCTTGGTGCATATGTAAAAGAGTCTTCATAAGATATATCTTGGTGCATATGTAAAAGAGTCTTCATAAGATATATGTCTAGGAGTCGAATTGCTGGGAATTAGGGTATGAATATCTTTAATTTTACTAGATAATGCAAAATTATTTTCCAAAGTGGTAACTTCCATTTATATGTACACTAACAGTGTAAATAAATTATCTTTGCTCCACATATTTGCCAGCATTTGTTATTGTCAGATGGTTTAATTTTTGCCAGTGAGCAGTTTTGAAATGGTTTTTCAATGTCTGTTTGTATATGTGTGTGTGTACGCAACATTTATGATGAACCTTTTGAAGTAACCTGAGACGGCCACCAGGACACATGCTCCTCCATTTTCTTTCTTTCTTTTTTAATCATGAAAGTCATTTTATTGTTTGTTGTTGACAAAAGATATCTAACTTCTCTAAACCTCAATTTTCTAATCTGTAAAATGGACGTAACAAAGCCCTCATAGGGTCTTTGTGAGGAGATAAAATTAGATAATGCATGTAAAGCACTTAACATAGGGCCTAGTATATAGTAAGCACTGAAAAAAACAGCTATTTGTATTTAGTTGTCTCACATGTGATTTACAGATCTTTCACTGAAATCATTTTCCTCTGGATACACTCTAGTTTGTCACTATTCCTCTTAACAGTGGCATCTAGAACTTCACATAGTCCTTCTAATGTAGTCTGAATAATTCATAGAACAAAATAAAAAAACTCTCTTGTTATAGGAAGTAAACTTCTTTTTTTAAATTTTTTTCTTACCCATTTTTCTTTTTTTTAATTGTACTTTAGATGAAGGTTACAGAACAAATAGTTTCTCATTAAACAGTTAGTACACATATTGTTTTATGACATTGGATAACAACCCCACGACATGTCAACAGTCTCTCTTCTCGACCTCGGAGGACCTTTTTTTTTTTTGGTGAAAATATATATAGCCAAAGATACACGGTTTCAAAAATTTCTACCTGTACAATTCAGTGACATCGATTACATTCTTCCAGTTGTGCTGCTATTCTCGCTATACTTTTCCAAAGTATTCCATCACCATTATCTTCAACTCACTGTCCCCTAGGCTTCCCATCAAACCTTTTGAGTTGCTGTTGTCAATTTGATCTCACATAGATAATTCTTTTTTTTAAAATTTTACTTTAGATGAAGGTTTACAGAATAGTTTCTCATTAAACAGTTAGCACACATATTGCCCAATGACAACAGTTAACAACCCCACAACATGTCAGCATTGTCCCTTCTCAACCTTGGGTTCCCTGTCACCAGCTTTCCTGTCCCCTCCTGCCTTCTAGTCCTTGTCCTTGGACTGCTGTGCCTCATTAGTCCCATTTTGTTTTATGGGGTCGTCCAATCCCTGGCTGAACGGTGAACCTTGGGAGTGACTTCACCACAGAGCTAAAAGGGCGTCCGGCGGCCCTAATCTCAGGGTTTCTCCAGTCTCTGTCAGGCCAGTAAATCTGGTCTTTTTTTGTGTGTTAGAATTTTGTTCTACATCCTTCTCCAGCTCTGTCCAGGACCCTCTGTTGTGATCCCAGTTAGAGTAGTCAGTGGTAGTAGCCAGGCACCATCTAGCTGTACTGGACTCAGTCTGGTGGAGGCCTTGGTAGCTGTGGTTCATTAGTCCTTTGGACTAATCTTTCCTTGAATCTTGTTTTCTTCATTCTCCCTTGCTCCCGAAGGGGTGAGACCAGTGGAGTATCTTAGATGGCTGCTCACAGGCTTTTAAGACCCAAGACGCTACTCACCATGGTAGAATGTAGAGCATTTTCTTTATAAACTGTTATGCCAGTTGAGCTAGATGTTCCCCGAGACCATGGTCCCCACAGCCCTCTGCCCAGCAATTCAGTCCCTCAGAGAGTTTGGATGTGTCTATGGAGCTTCCATGACCTTTCCTTGTACAAGTTGTGCTGGCTTCCCCAGTATTGTGTACTGTCTTACTCTTCACCAAAGTTATCACCTATCTATTGTCTATTTAGTGCCCCCCATCCCTCATAACCAGCAAAGATTGTTTCTTTTTGTGTGTAAACTTTTTCATGAGTTTTTATAGTAGAAGTCTTATACAATATTTGTCCTTTTGTGATTGACTTATTTTACTCAGTATAATGTCCTCCAGTTTGATCCATGTTATGAGATATTTCACAGATTCATCATTGTTCTTTATCATTGCATAATACTCCATTGTGTGTATGTACCACAGTTTGTTTATCCATTCATCTGTTGATGGGCATCTAGGTTGTTTCCATCGTTTTGCTATTGTGAGCAATGCTGCCATGAACATAGGTGTGCATATGTCTATTCAAGTGATGACTCTTATTTCTCTAGGATATATTCCTAGGAGTGGGAATGCTGGATCATATGGTATTTCTATTTCTAGCTTTCTAAGGAAGCGCCATATCATTTTCCAAAATGGTTATATCATGCATTCCCATCAGCAGTGCATAAGAGTTCCCATCTCCCCACAGCCTCTCCAATATTTGTTATTTCCAGTGTTTTTGACTTGTGCCAGTAATGCTGGGGTGAGATGGTATCTCACTGTGGTTTTAATTTGCTCTTCTGTTCTTTTATTATGATAAATTTATATGTAACAAATTGTTTGCTATATCAACATTCTTCATGTGTACAATTCAGCAACATAGTTGTGTTTATAAACCATTATCAGTATTTGTTTCCAAATCTTCCCATCACCCTTAATATGTACAATTCAGTGACATTAATTATGTTTATTAACCACCATCACTATCTGTTCCCACATTGTCCCATCACTCTTAACAGAAACTCAGTGTTCCCTAACCAGTGAGTCCTCATTTTGCCTTCCCTTCCACCAGCCCCAAGTAGCCATTAATAAACTTTGGACGGTAAACTTCTTTTAATGTAGCCTAAGTTTAAATTGAAGGAGCCCTGTTTAGCAATGGTTAAGTGCTCAGCTGATAACCAAAAGTTTGGTGGTTCAAGCCTACCCAACAACTTCTTGAGAGAAAGACCTTGTTATTCGCTATCATAAAGATTACAGCCTAGGAAATCCTATGGAGTTTCTCTGTTACATGGGGTCACTATGAGTAGAAAATTGATTCCACAGCACCTGACAACAGCAACGAGCATAAATTATTATTGTTGTTGTTGTTATTGTTATCATTATTATTTTTCAGCTAGCTACTTAAGTTTGTAGTCAACTAAAACCTACAAGTCTTTTTACACTTAAACTACTACTAAGCCAGGTCTTTCTTTCTTTTTTGATCACTTTATTGTGGCTTAGGTGAAAGTTTACAGAGCAAATTAGTTTTCCAATCAACAGTTCATACACAGCATGTTTTGTGACATTGGTTGCAAAGCCCTGAATGTGTGAACACTCTCCCTTCTCCCTCCCTGGGTTGTCCAGGTCCATTCACCCAGGTTTTCTGCCCCTATGTTCCTTCTGAACTTTGCTTTTGGGCAAATGCTACCCTTTAGATTGGGTATAGTTGATTGTTCTGAGGTGTACCTTCCTCACTGGTGTTATTGTTCATTTTATAGGCCTGTATACTGTATGGCTATAATGTGATCTCAGGGAGTGATATCAGTTCCAAGTCTGAGGAGTATCTATGGGCCATAGTCTCGGAGTTTCCACCAGTCTCTATCAGACCAGTAAGTCTGCTCTTATTTATGAGTTTGAATTTCATTCTACATTTCTCTCCCACTCTGTCCATGACCTACTATTGTAGTCTGGGTCAGAGAGATCAGTAGTGGTAGCTGGGAACCATCTAGTTCTTCTGGTCTCAGGCTAGTGGAGGCTGTAGTTCATGTGGTCCATTAGTCCTTTAGACTAATTGTTTCCTTGAGTCTTTGGTTTTCTTCACTCTTCTTTGCTCCAGACAGGAAGAAACCAATTACTGTATCTTAGATGGCCACTCATTAGCTTTTAAGACCCCAGTTGCTACTCACCAAGGTAGGATGTAGAATATTGTCTATATGAATTGTGATATGCCAATTGACCTAGCTATCCCCTAAGACTATGGTCCCTACCCCTTAAGCCCAGTATCTCAGTCCCAGGAGATGTATGGTTATGGCTAAGAAGTTTTCATAACTGTGTCCACTGTGTGTACTATTGCATACATGGGTATATTTGCAGCATGTACACATGTCTATGTACATGAATGTACTTCCATACACCCTCCTACCCCTGTTCAGCTTACATATTTACCTATGTATCCACTTGTACATTATTGTTTGTTATTACTGTTGTTGTATGTATATTAGTATTTACTGTTGTTGCCTTTTACTCTTGCATACCTTTCGTTATCTTCCTTTACCTTGATTTATGTTGTGCTGACTTCTCCCATATTGTGTATTGCCTTTCCCTTCACCAGAATTAACACGTGTCTTCTATCTAACTAGTAATTTTCCTTTCCTCCCACTCCCATGCCTGGAGTCATGGATTGAATTGTATCCCCCCAAAATATCTGTCAACTTGTCTGGGTGATGATTCGCAATACTGTATGATTGTGTAATCTAATGTGATTTCCTTATGTGTTGTAAACTCTATCACTATGATGAGGTTATATGTGATCTCCTTATGTGTTGTAAGTTCTGTCACTGTGATGAGGTTATATTGATGAGGTTTACAAGATTAGATAGTGTCTTAATGCAATCTCTTTTGAGATATAAAAGAGAGAAGCGAGCAGAGACACATGGGAACCTCATATCACCAAGAAAGCAGTGCCGGGAGCAAAGCGCTTCCTTTGGACCTGAGGTTCTTGTGCAGAGAAGCTCCCAGACAACGGGAAGACTGAGGACATGGACCTTCCTCCAGAGCTGACAGAGAAAGCGTTCCCCTGGAGCTGAAGCCCTAAATTTGGACTTGTAGCCTTCTGGACTGTGAGAGAATAAACTTCTCTTTGCTAAAGCCATCCACTTGTGGTAGTTCTGTTAGAGCAGCACTAGATGACTAAGACACCTGGTAACCATCAAATAATTTTTTTTTTTCTGTGTAAACCTTTTCTTGTTTTTAAAAATAATATTGGTCTTATCTAATATTTATCCTTTTGTGATTGACTTATTTCACTCGGCATAATGTCCTCCAAATTCATCATTGTTGTGAAATGTTTCAGGATTCATCATTATTCTTTAACATTGTTTAGTGTTCCATTGCGTGTATGTACCGCAGTCGTTTATCTATTCATCCATTGATGGAAACTTAAGCTGATTGCATCTTTTTGCTATTGTGAATAATGTTGCAATGAACATGGGTGTGCATATGTCTATTTGCATCACAGCTCTTATTTCTCTAGAACACATTCCTAGGAGTGGGATTGATGGATCATATGGTATTTCTATTTCTAGCTTTTTGAGGAAGTGCCATATCATTTTCCATAGTGTTTGTACCATTTTACATTCCCAGCAGTGTATGAGAGTTCCAATCTCCCTATAGCCGCTTCAGTATTTATTGTTTTCTGTTTTTTTGATCAGTGCCATTATTACCAGTGTGAGATAGTATCTCATTGCAGTTTTGATTTGCATCTCTCTAATGGCTATTGAGTTGCAATGAGTCAGAACTGACTCTTCAGCAACAGGTTTTTTTTTATATTTTATTGTACTTCAGGTGAAGGCTTACAGAACAAATAGTTTCTCATGAAACAGTAATACACATGTTGTTTTATGACATTGGTTAACAACCCCACAACATATTAACCCTGTAAATTCTCAACCTTTTTTTTTTCTTTTGGTGAAAATACACATAGCCAAAGATACACCATTTCAAAAATTTCTACATACACAGTTCAGTGGCATTGACTACGGTCTTCCAATTGTGCTGTTATTCTCACTTAAGATGAAGGATTACAGAACAAAATAGTTTCTCATTTAACAGTTACTACAAATGTTGCCCTATGACAATGGTTAACAATCTCACAACACATCAACAATATCCTTACTCAGTCTTGTGTTCCCTATCACCAGCTTCCTTGTCCCCTTCTGCCTTCTGGTCCTTGTCACTGGACTCCTGTACCTTGTTAGTCTCATTTGGTTTTACAGGGCTATCCACTCCCAGGCTGAACAGTGAACCTCGGAGGTAACTTCACCACTGAGCTAAAAGGGTGTCTGGGGTCCATACTCTCGAGGTTTCTCCAGTCTCCTTTAGGCCAGTAAATCTGGTCTTTTTTTTTTTTGTGTGTGTGTGTGTGTGTGTGAGTTAGAATTATGCTCTACATCCTTCTCCAGCTCTGTCCAGAACCCTCTGTTGTGATCCTGGTCAGAGCAGTCAGTGGTGGTAGCCGGGCACCATCTAGCTGTACTGGACTCAGTCCTTTGGACTAATCTTTTCCTTATATCCTGTTCTCTTCATTCTCCCTTGCTCCCGAAGGGATGAGACCAGTGGAGTATCTTAGATGGCCGCTCGCAGGCTTTTAAGACCCCAGACACTACCAACCAAGGTAGAATGTAGAGCATTGTCTTTATAAGCTGTGTTATGCCAATTGAGCTGGATGTTCCCTGAGACCATGGTCCCCAGAGCCCTCTGCCCAACAATTCAGTCCCTCAGGGAGTTTGGATGTGTCTATGGGGCTTCCATGACCTTTCCTTGTACAGGTTGTGCTAGGTTTCCCAGCAACAGGTTTTTTTTTTGTTCGTTTGTTTTAATGGCTAATGGTTGTGGGCATGTCTTCATGTATTAGTTGGCTGCCTGGATGTCTTCTTCAGTGAAGGGTCTGTTCATGTCCTTTGCCCATTTTTTAATTGGGCTGTTTGTCTTTTTGTTGTTGAGTTGTTAGAGTTTTCCATATATTTTGGAGGTTAGACCCTTGGCAGGTATGTCATAGTCAAAAATTTTTTCCCAGTCTGTAGGTTCTCTTTTTACTCTTTTGGAAAAGTGTTTTGATGAGCATAAGTATTTTATTTTCAGGAGGTCCCAATCATCTACTTTATCTTCTGCTATTTGTGCTTTTGCAGTGATGTGTGATAGTGTGTTTATGCCATAAATTAGGGCCAATAGGTTTGCCCCTATTTTTTCTTCTATGATCCTCCATTTTCTTAATCTTCTCAACTCTCTTGCTAAAAGAGCTGCTCATTCCCATGACTGGCTGTTTTAGGCGATTTTCCTTCCCCAGAACTTGGCAATAGCCCAATTGTACCAAATCAGTTATAGAGACAATTCTTATTTTTGGCTACATTTTACCTTTGTCTGCTCACTGACAAAGTTACACAGCTTATTGAGGTTGACAGTTGGGCACAAGGTTGATGACGCTTCATACCAGTCTTCCCAAAGTAACTTGGTGATGTTTGTCACAGTTGATTGTGGAAGAACAAAATTTTTACTTAGTTTAGAAAAGAAGTGAGTTTCACTGAGAAACAGAGCAACTGCAGTTGGAGAGCATGAAGCAAAAATGCTAAATGCTTCAAAGTACAGGAGCTGAGGAAAACTATTTATACATGAAAACTTAAGGAAACAGTAATCACAGGTCACATAATAATTAATCTACAGACACTCTGGAGTCAGTCTGCAGAAGTATTTTGTAAAAATGGTCCTGCCTACCTTTCAAGGAAAACGGGTAGTCTGCATGAAAGCATTCTCTCTGAAAATAGCCACAGTTTTGCCCCCTTCTGCCACACTCCCTCAGAGACAAAGCAGATAAACCCATTACAGCAAGTTCATCCTGAATGCCTCTCATTTTACGGGTCTGCTAACATGATTCTGTGGTGAGGCATGACACCAGCATTACCATTACCTGGTGCGTCCAGTTGTCCAGTGCTTACCAGTATGGCACAAGCTGTGACTCAGGTTGCCCCAAAGTGTCCAGTTCTTCCTCAGTGTAGATGACATATCTTGAGTTAGGTCAAAGGTGGGTCAATATGGTTTCAGTTTGCATTTCCTAGGGAGACTGAGCATTTTTTTCATATTTTATTTGACGTTTGAGTTTCTTCTGTGAAATTGCTATGTATGTCTTTTTTCCATTTATATAATCTAGATATCAATATTTTAACATTTCTAAACATATGCCATTAAAAAAAACAACAACTTTAAAACACATTTCTAATTCAATTGCATTGTGTTTAGAGAATATGGCCTATATATACCAGTTCTTTAAAAATTAAAAGTTGGCCATACACCTGGACAACTTTCACATGAATATTTCATGGGCACCTGATAGGAATGTGAGTAATCCATTTGTCAGAGGCAGGTGTCAGTTTGTGTCCATTAGATCAGGCTTGTTAACTGTATTATTCAAATCTTCTATATCTTTATTGCTAACTTTTAGGATTGATCTATTAATTATTTATATGGAGATATTAAAATCTTCCATTATGGTGATGGATTTGTTGATTCTTCTTACAGTTCTGGCAATTTTTACTTCATATATTTAAAGCTGTATTATGAGGCCTTACACATTTAGAATTATTAAAACTTGAAAAATTGTATCTTCTATTGTAATATGTTTATCTGGAAACCCTGGGGGTGTTGTGATTAAGAGCTACGGCTGCTAACCAAAAGACTGACGATTCAAATCCACCAGGTGCTCCTTGGCAACTCCATGGGGCATTTCTGCTCTGTCCTATAGGGTCGCTATGAGTTGGAATTGACTCGACAGCAATGGATTTGGTTTTTTGGTTTTATAACAACATGTTTACCCTTATCACAGTAATGTTTTTTGGTTTTGTTTTGTTTTAAAGTCTATTTTGTCTGATGTCATTATATCATACTGCTTTCTTTTCATTAATACCTGCTGAGCATATCTTTTAATATTCTTTGACTTTCAGTCTTTCTCTTTTCTTATGGTTTAGGCAGTGGTGAGCTGGTGAATGCTTAACAACCAGATTTCTGGGAATGGGTAGGGAAGGGGGTTGATTTGCAATATTTACTGATTTCTGTGGTGTCCATACTCCCATCTAAGGTTGGCAGATAAAATATAGGAGGCCCAGTAAATTTGAGTTACAGATAAGCAATGAATAATTTTTAGTATAAATGTATCCTAAGTACTGCATGGAACATTCTTATACCAAAAAAGTATTCATTGTTTATCCGAAATTCAAATTAAACCGAGTGTCCTGTATTTTTATTTGCTAAATCTGTCAACCCTACTCCCACCAATGTGGCATCACTGAATTCAAAGTTGGGAAGAGATGCTCACGATCAACTCTTTTTTTTTTTAAGGTAACAGTTTTATTGAGATATAATTCACATGGTATATAATTCATCCACATGAAGTGTACAATTCAATGGTTTTTAGAATACACAGTTGCACAACCACCACCACGATTAATTTTAGAACATTTTCATCACTCCAAAAAAGAAACCCTATACCCATTAACAGTCACTCCCCATTCCCCCCGCAAGCTTCCCTCCAGCCCTAGGCAACCACTAACCTACTTTCTATCTCTATAGATTTACCCCTCCTGGATATATCAAATAAATGGAATCATATAATATGTGGTCTTTCGAGACTTTTTCCACTTAGCACAATGGTTTCAAGGTTCATCCACATTGTAACATGTATGAGTACTTTATTTTTATTGCTGATAATATTCCATTATATGGTGTGTGGATAATCAAATCAAATCCCACTTTTCTGATACCTGGCTGTAACACTCAATTCAATTCAATTCAGTTCAACTCAATTCAATCTGTTATCACTTCTGTTCCCCTCGGTTCCACTTCTGTTCTGACACCAGCTGCACATGCAGTACTTCTTCCTCTGACCCTAAGCACCTGGAGCCAGGTCAAATCTCACATGTTAAAAGGCACAGCCCTCCAGACTGCCAAGTCTATCCAAGACCTCAGATGCCAACTGCATGCATGAGAGTACCCACAACACCCTCATTTCTGACCTTCTGGCTACAAATTTGGGGGTTCCCCCTCAGGATACCAGCTGTAAGCTTGGGGGTCCCCAGGGCTCCTTCACTTTTGACCTGCTGATTCCACTAGTCCTTTGGGTTTGATAATTTGCTAGAACAACTCACAGAACTCAGGAAAATGCTATACTTAATGATTAGAATTTTATTATAGCAAAAAGGATACAAATGAGGAGACACTTAGGGCATGAACTGGGAGGGTTCCCAACACTGAGCTTCCAAGTCCTGCAAAGCGATTTGTTACCCTCCCACATACATCAATGTCTTTCACCAACCAGGAAGCCCATGGAGCTTTAGTGTCCAGAGCCTTTACTGGGGACTCATTATGTAGGCATGTTTGATTGAGTCATGTCCCCCGTACTCCCTGAGGTCATTTGATACCACCAGGTTGTCTTTTGGGCCTGACCTGACCTCACCTGATATAACTTATTAGTATAAATCGTCATGTGTGGTCTAGAGGCCTCATCAAAGACATTTCATCTGCTGGGGAGAGGTTATCTCTAAGGAATCAAGGACAAAGACCAAATTCTTTGAGTGAAGTTAAATTCTTTACCACACATTTGGATGTAAGATTTCAATTTATTCATTCATCAGTTGATGGGCATTGAGTTCTTTCTATTTTTTGTTATTAGGTATAATCCTGCCATAATTATCAGCTCTTGAAAGCCAGTTTGGACTGGTATGAGCCCACTCTAGTGTACCACTGGCTTTAGGTGTGTCTCTTGTAAAGAGTATATGACCCTACATTATAATTGCCTGCTTACCTGTTTCTGTCTCTCGCTGGTCTATAACAAGAACATAACTTTGCTCACCGTTGTACTTGTAGTTCTTAACACAGTGCCTAGTACCTGTTGATGTTTAATCAATATTGTGTGAATAAATGAAGTATAGAACATTAGTCAAAAATGAGAGTTTTCTGAGTCATTTAAATTCCAGATATGCCAACCATGTAATGGCAGACAAGCTAATAAGTTGCTTAACCTTTCTAAGACTTCATTTCTTTCTCTGTAAAATATGGAGAATCGTAGCACCTCCTTCAATAGAATTGTGTGAAGATGGAATGTATGTAAAGCATTTAGCATTTGCCTAGCACATAATAAATGTTCAATAATAGTTTTTGTTGTTATTTGTATCAGTGCACTTTTTATACATTAATTATGATTTATTATAAACTCATTTCCTTCAGGTGAAATGTATAAAAGAGGAAAATAAAGGCCTTGAACATTTTAAAATCTCTTGATACCCTTGTAAATTGCTTTCCAGAAAGACTGGAACAATTTACATTGCCATGGGAAAAATAAGAGAGGGTTCAACTCACAATACCCTTGCCAATATTGATTAAAACTGTCTCATTCATATTTGCTATTTTGATTTTCAAAAAATCAGCAAAAATCCTGTTTAAAATTACCTTTAATTTAGTATTAGTGTGGTTAAGGATATTTTTATCAGTGTCTTTACATTTGTATTTACTCTTTTATAGATTTCTTTTCCTAAACTCTGTATATTGTCTATTAAAGTTCTATTAATACACTTTGAAAACCCACCCAAAACCCTGATCTCTCAATTCATTGGCCACCATCACCCCACTCCATGTGCGTGACCTATTCCTAGGACCACACTTTCCCTTTGGATTTGCCATCACCTGAAGCTGCTTCATTGTAAACATCTTAAACTCCAAAATCCTGCACCCTGATAACAAACTTTTAGTCTTCCTTTTTCATGGTCTCACTTAAACCTGCTCTTCAAACTCAGAAAGAACTTCTCTCCCTTTAACCCTTCATTTTCTCTATCTCCCCTTCCAGAATCCCTGGGTGGTGCAAATGTTTAATGTGCTCAGATATTAATAAAAAAGTTGGAGGTTTGAATCCACCCAGAGGCACCTCTGAAGCAAGTCCTGGGAATCTACTTACAAAAAATCAGTCTTTGGAAACCCTATGGAGTTCAGTTCTACTCTGACCCACATCGGGTTACCATGAGTCGGAATCAATTCCATAGCAAGTGATTTATCTCCGCTCCCTTGGCCTTTCTTTCTTACATGCCCAGCATGGACTCCTGTTTAAGAAAGGGAAAGGACTAGCAGGGCTGAGAAGGGGCAGACATTGAGCTGTGATACAGCCCTGATGACAACTTCAGTTGACTCCACAGGGAACTCTGGACATAAAATGGCACATAATTGTCCCACTTTGGATCAAAATGGCGTTTATACCTCAGTCTTGATTAGTCAGTGAATGTGGGCTGCCCTGGGAAGTGTATGACTTTGGGGGAGGCAGCTTTCTGTAGCTGAGGTAATTTCTGAGGGTGCTGAAGGCTGAAGGCTGTCTGCTGATAGTACTTCCAACATCCTGGGCCACAAGTCCTTACCTGAAGGGGGATCTGAGCAGCATATCTCTGTAAACTGGAGAGCATGTATCTCTTTTAAAGGAGACAGCTACTTCTCAGATTCAGACAGATGTTGCCATGCTGAAATATGGGCTGACAATCTCCAAGTGAAGGCACTTTATGGATTTTTATGTTTAATTTCCCAAATGTTTTATTGTTGGAAGCTAATTACACAATAAACAGGCCAAGTAAAACATCCTTGGGCTAAATATGGCCCATAGATTGCTAGCATGTGACCTTGTAATAGGGTGGCAGAAGCCTGTATAATCCAGGCTCAGGACTGTCATATTCTCTGCCTGGAGAAACAATGGGAAAAACCTCACAGAAGTGACATTTGAGCTCAGTCCTGAGAGAGAAGCAGAAGCCTGCAAGGCAAAGAAGGGGAGAAGGGCACTCCTGATAGAAAACAGAACCGCAGTCATGCAAAATCCTAGCATCATTCATTTCAGTCATTCAACAAATATTTACTGAGTGATATTTAGTGCCAGGGACTGTTTTGGAAGCCGGAGAGAGGGGAAAAAGAAGTTGTGGGTAAACCTGACAACATCTTTATCCTAAGGAGCTTGCATAACCAACATTGAGAATTTCTTTTTAAAAAACGTTTCCAGTTTATGAGGAAAATGCTATCCAGTAGTCATATGCATTTCTCTTCTTACTAATGAGGTAGAATATTTTCAGTTTTCTAGAAATATGTATTTATTTTGTGACTTTTCTCTTTTTGTCTTCTACCCATGTTAATTTCTGTCTTTTAGATTTGTAAGAGCACTTTACATATTAACGATATTGACTCTTGTCCAACATATATTTTGCACATAATTTTTCTAAGTTTCCATTTATCTTTTAGCTGTCCATAGTGTTTTTAAACATACAGAATTTTTCTTCTTATTTCTGTTGTTGTTGTTGTGTGCCGTCTAGTTGCTTTCAACTCACAGTGACCCTATAGGACAGAGTAGAACTACTCCATAGGGTTTTCTAGGCTGTAATCTTTAAGGAAGCAGATCTTCAGGTCTTTTCTCCTGTGGAGGCGCTGGTGAGTTTGAACCTCTCACCTTTCAGTTAGCAGTCAAGCTCTTAATCATTGTGCCACCAGGGCTCCTTCCTTTTACTTCTAGAAAGTCAAACATATCAATTTTTTATATTTAAACATTGCAAAAATATATGATTTTGAAAGTGGAAGTCCAACATATTTTACACTCTGCCCACCCTGTGAAAACCATCTATAACTATTCAGCATATGCTTAGAGCACATGTATTGATGTTCAATATGTATCTTCAATTGTCTACCCTTTTCAATTCTTAATACTACCGATCCAGGCTACCACTATCTCTTGTCTAGACTACTATAACAGGTTCCTCTCCTTTCTCTATAAATCATTGTTCATATCACAGCCAGAGTGGTCATATTTAAATGTAAACTAGATTTTTTTCCAAATATACACTGACAAACAGGTCAGTAACCAGTGTATACATACTATTCTGCCCCTTTGTCTTTTTTCACTTAACGTTATATGTTGGACAGATTTCTATGTTCAAATATTGCATTGTTATTGTTTATCTGAATTTGCATTTAGTTGGATGCCGTGTATTTTTATTTGTTAAATCTGGCAACCTTACATCTACCATGGTTCACGGTTGCTGCTACAGTTCTAACCTTTTGTCAGCTAGAGGTTAAGGGGGCTTGAGGCACATATGTCCAGTTCTTTCAGAGGCAAAACCTGAACATGTCAAATATTACTTCTGCTCATATCCCTGGACTACAACTTATTCACATGGCCACATGTGCCTTCTAGGGAGACTGGAAATGTAGTCTTTAGCGGGGTAGGCATGCAGCCAGCTAAAACTCTATGATCATGGAAGAAAGGAAGAATGGGTATTGAGGGACAATTAGTAATCCAGAATAGACAACTAACCCTCCCTTACTGAATACGCTCTTGGTGGGATACACTCTCATTAAAGGTACGCAACTCACCTCCCCAAGGGATGAACCAATATGTGTGGTGAAATGAGTTCCTTTATGTGGGGTTTTGCCATGGTTTTTTGGAAAACAGGTTGAGAGATTTTTTTTTTTCCCCTAAGCCCTGAGGAGTTAACTTTGCCTTAATTTTCTACCACAGAGGGTTTGTTACTTTTCTCTAGGTTGATTGACATTTGCTGGGTAAGCTGTAAACAACTTGGTTTGATACTTTTTGTCTGGTCCTGGGTTGCAGCCTGCCCTGTGATTGGTATGCACCTTACAGGGGTTGGTCAATAGACTATACAAGTAAAGTGTTCGTAGTCTACTATGCAAATTAAGTGTCTGTGGCTTACCAAGAGGGGATTGATTGGTCAGTTCACAGTCTGCTGGGAGGGACCATGCCTTGAAATTGAGAAGAAGCTGTGTATATAAGCAGGCAACCCTACAGAGGTTTTTCAAACAAAAAGAAGCAAGAAGAGAAGCAGAAGGACGAAAGAAGGGAGAAGAATCAGAGACAGAGAGGCAGCAAATCACCTCCTAGAAGAGCTGAAACAAGGGTGAAAGACTAACGCTGAAGACAATGACAGACCTGGAAGGTGCCCAATGGCAGAGCCAGTGGTGAGAGGCTTGGAAGGTGCCTTGTGACAGAGTCAGTGGTGACAGACAGCAGGGCCAAGAGGAGCCTGTCCACAGGGGTCCAAGAGCAGGCTTGCATGGTTGAGGGGAGCTGAGAGAGCTGTCCTCAACTGAAGAAGGGAGACTTTGCCTACATGCTTCGTAATCCTAATCCTGATTTGTAGCCTATTGATCCTAATCTTGATTTGTACCCTGTTCCTTAATAAACTACTTCACTGTAATGATGGTCTGTGAGTTCTGTGTGACCATTGCAATGGATTATTGAACCCAGAAAAGAATTAGAGAGTGCCATGGAAGGGACGGATAGTGTTCAAACTGGTAAAAAGGTTGGAGAGTGGAGGTATGACTGACCTCCATTTCATAGGGATCAGCCTTGGCCTGATCTTGATTCGCATTGTTGTTGTTGTTGTTGTTGTTAGACGCCATCCAGTTGGTTCCAACTCATAGCCACCATATGTACAACAGAATGAAACACTGCCCTGTTCTATGCCATCCTCAAAATCATCGTTATGCTAGAACTCATTGTTACCAACTGTGTCAATCCATCTTGTTAAGGGTCTTCCTCTTTTTCACTGACCCTCTACTTTACCAAGCATGATGTCCTTCAGGGACTGATCCTTCCCAATAACATGTCCAAAGTATGTGAGACATAGTCTTGCCATCTTTTCTTCTAAGGAGCAATGGCTGTACTTCTTCCAAGACAGATGTGTTCATGTTATCCCCCATGAAATTAGACAGGTTTAGACACTACTACTATTACTCCCAGTATTTTAAAATATGTGGCCCAAAGTAGGCCAATCAGGGACTCTCTGAAATGGGAATCTTCACAGAGTGATACAGAGTTAAAATGGTTGAAGTCCATTCATCCTGACTGCAGTGACTGGAACATTATGAGTTTTTGCTACCTACATCTCTGGAATTTTTCTGGTTCCTGAATTTGTGCTTAGTCTGCTTTTCCAGATCCAAATTTTCTTCATTTCATGAGATATCCTGTATCTTTTTTTTCTTTTTTTCTTAAGTTAGTCAGAAGTGGTTTGTGTTACTTGCAATCATAGAAACCTGGCTAATGCAGAGGTCAAGTCTGGATGTATTTCAAAACACGTTCCCCACCACTGAGGATTTCTGCCTAAGCAAATTTTCACCTCTGCCTGACATTTTTCAGATTTAAGGTAACAAGATGTTATGGATTGAATTGTGTCCTCCAAAAACATGTGTTAAAGTCCTAACCTCTGTACCTATAAATCTGTTCTTGTTTGCAAATATGAGGTTTCTTTTGTTGTATTAATGAGGTAATACCAGAGTAGGGTGGGTCCTAAACCTAATCACTTCTGAGTGGTATCTTATAGAAAGAACAGAATAGGCACAGAAATATACAGACAAGAGGAAGACAGATACCTTGTGAGAATCATCTACAAGCAAAGGAATGCCAAGGATTGCCAGTAGTCACCAGAAACTATGAGAGAGGACCATAGAAAGAATCGACATGGCTGAGACTGTGATTTGAACATTTGGCCTATAGAACTGTAAGAAAATAAATTTCTATTCTTTAAAGCCACCCACTTGTATTTCTGTTATGGCAGCATTAGTAAGCTAAGACACAATCCAAACTACAACATCAAAGATAGTAGCTGTGATGGTTAAGGTTGTGTGCCAACTCGGCTGGGCCAAGATTCTCAGTGGGTTGGCAGTTACAATGTAATGATGTGATCCCTTCAATGATAAGATTTAATATAATATTATCACCTCTGTGATGGGATCTGCTGTGAGTAGCTGATCCGTTGAAAGGGAGTTTCCTTGGGGGTGTGGCTTGCATTGAACATAAGTAAACTTTCTGGCAAGGCTTGTGGGCTTTTGATTGCTCTGTGTTCTGCAGCTGGCTTTTGTTCATCTGACCTCCGATTCTTGGGACTTGAGATAGCAGCTTACCTGTGGTCTTGCCTGCCAATCTTGGGATTCATTGATCTTTGCAGCCTGTGAACCAGAGCCCTGCTGTCTGACTTGCCCATCTTGGGTTCACCAGCCCCTGCTGCTATGTGAATCAGGAAAATCCTCCAGCCTGATCCAAGGACTTCAGATGTCCCAGCCTCTATAACTGCATAAGCCATTTCCTTACTATAAATCTCTCTATATATATATTTACACACTCTACTAGTTTTGTTTCTCTAGAGAACCCAGCCTAAGATAGTAGCTTAAAATGTAAACACAGGAGAAATGGAAATTGATAACTTGCACTTACTCTGTGCAAGGTGTTTTGCTAAACATTTTACACATTATCTCATTAAATCCTTACAGTAACTATAATAGGCATTATTATCATGCACATTATATAGATAGGGAAGATGAGGTTATAAAGTTAAGTGACTTGCCTAAGGTTACATAACTGATAACAGCTGTAGCCAGCATTCAAATTAAGTTTAACAACAACAAAAAGTTTAACTTTAGCACTTGAACTCTTAACCATTATGCTACATTACAGTCACAACTTAAGATATTTAAAAACAAAGACACTTGGTGTCTAAAAATGTTTTTAATTTTAACCTTTTATTATGTAAAATTTCACATATACAAAAATAGAACAGTATAATGAAGCTTCATGCATTCATCACTCAGCTTCAACAATTATTTACATCTACCTTTATTTAATCATCATTCTTAACCCCAAATTCTTTTTTTTTTCTTTTTATTTTTATGCTGAAGTATTTTGAAACAGGAGCTCTGGTGGTGGCTTAGTGGTTAAGAGCTCAGCTGCTAACAAAAAAAGAACATTGTTGGCAATTCGAATCCACCAGTAGCTCCTTGGAAACCCTATGGGGCAGTTTTACTCTGTCCTATAAGGTCTCTATGAGTTGGAATCAACTCTGCAGCAATGAGTTCAACAGGTTATTTTGAAACAAATCCCAAACATCTCATCTCTTCACCTATAAATACCTCAATGCATTTCTATAACCACCACATATCTGTCCATTTGTCCTACAGTGGTGGCTTGCATGTCGCTGTGTTGTTGGAAGCTATTCTACAGGTACTTACAATACCAGCAGGGCCATCAATTTTGGACAAGTTTCAGTAGAGCTTCGAGACTAAGACTGACTAGCAAGAAGGACCTGCAGTTTATTTCTGAAAACATTAGCCAACGAAAACCTTATGAATAGCAGCAGAACATTGTCTGATATGCTGCAGGAAGATGAGCCCCTCACGTTGGAAAGCACGCAAAGTACGATTAGAGAAGAGCTGCCTCCTCAGAGTAGAGTTGACTTTGAAGACATGGATAAAGTCAAGCTTTTGGGACCTTCATTTGCTTATGTAGCATGACTCAAAATTAAAAAAAAAAAAGTTGTAAACATCCATTAATAATTAGAATGTGGAATGTAAGAAGTACTGGAAGTCATCACAAATGAAATGGACCCTGTAAAGATCGATATCCTAAACATTAGTGAGCTGAAATGGACTGGTATTGGCCATCTTCAATCAGATAATCGTAAAGTCTATTATGCTGGGAATGACAGCTTAAAGAGGAATGGCATTGCGTTCATTGTCAAAAAGAATATTTCAAGATCTATCCTGAACTACGGCGCTGTCAAATGATAGAATAATATCCATATGCCTACAAAGAAGACCTCTAATGCCAAAAATGAGGAAACTGAAGATTTTTACCAACTTTTGTAGCCTGAAATTGATCAAATATGCAATCAAGATGCATTGATAATTACTGATGATTAGAGTGCCAAAGCTGGAAACAAAGAAGGATCAGTAGTTGGAAAATATGGCCCTGGTGATAGAAATGACACCAGAAATGGCATAATAGAATTTTGCAAGACCAACGATTTATTCATTGCAAATACGTTTTTTCAACAACATGAATGGCGACTACACACATGGACCTCACAGAATGGAAAACACAGTAATCAAATTGACTACATCTATGGAAAGAGTTGATGGAAAAGCTCAATATCATCAGTTAGAACAAGGCCAGGGCCCTACTTCTGAAGAGACTATGAATTGCTCATATGTAAATTCAAGTTGAAGCTAAAGAAAGTTAAAAGAAGCCCATGAAAGCCTAAGTATGACCTTGAGTTTATCTCACCTGAATTTAGAGATGATCTCAAGAATAGATTTGATGACTGAAGACAAGACGAGTTGTGGGATGACATCAAGGACATCATACATGAAGAAAGCAAAAGGTGATTAAAAAGACAGGAAAGAAAGAAAAGACCAAAATGGATGCCAGAAAAGACTCTGAAACTTGCTCTTGAATGTAGAGTAGCTAAAGTGAATGGAAAAAACAATGAAGTAAAAGAGTTGAACAGAATATTTTAAAGGGTGGCTCAAGAACACAAAGTAAAGTATTATAATGAGATATGCAAAGACCTGGAGTTGGAAAATCAAAAGGAAAGAAAACACTTGGCATTTCTCAAGGTGAAAGGACTGAAGAAAAAATTCAAGGCTCAAGTTGCAGGTTTGAAGGAATCTACAGGCAAAATATTGAACGACTCAGGAAGAACCAAAGAAGATGGAAGGAACATACAGAATCACTGAATCAAAAAGAATTTGTCGACATTCAACCATTTCAAGAGGTAGTATATGATAAAGAACCAATAGTACTGAATGAAGACGTCCAAGTTGTACTGAAGGCATTGGTGAAAAACAGGGAGCTGCCAGAAATTCTAACTGGATTCAAAAGAGGACCTGGAAGGAGAAATATTACTGCTAATGTCAGATGGATCTTGGCTGGAAGCAGAGAGTACTAGAAATATGTTTACCTGTGTTTTAGTGACTATGCAAAGGCATTCGACTATGTGTATCATAACAAATTATGGATAACATTGCAAAGAATGAGAATTCCAGAACACTTAATTGTGCTTATGAGGAAACTGTACATAGACCAAGAGGCAGTTGTTGAACAGAACAAGGGGATACTGTGTGGTTTCAAATCAGAAAAGGTGTACATCAGGGTTATATCCTTTCACCATACTTATTCAATCTGTATGCTGAGCAAATAATCTGACCAGCTGGACTATATGAAGAAGAACACCACATCAGGATTGGAGGAAGACTCATTAACAATCTGTGGTATGCAGATGGCACTACCTTGCCTCCCTGAAAATGAAGAGGACTTGAAGCACTTAGTGATGAAGATCAAAGACTATAGCCTTCAGTATAGATTACATATACCTCAACATAAAGAAAACAAAATCCTCACAACTCAACCAATAAGCAACATCATGATAAATGGAGAAAAGATTGAAGTTGTCAAAGATTTCATTTTACTTGGATCTACAATTAACTTCCATGGAAGTAGCAGTCAAGACATCAAACGACTTATTGTATTGGGCAAATCTGCTGCAAAAGACCTCTTTAAAGTGTTAAAAAGCAAAGATGTTACTTTAAGGACTGAGGTGTGCCTGACCCAAGCCATGGTATTTTCAATCATCGCATATGCATATGAAAGCTGGATAATGAATAAGGAAGACCGAAGAAGAATTCATGCCTTGGAATTATGGTGTTGGTGAAGAATATTGAATATACCATGGACTGCCAGAAGAACGAATTAAGTCTGTCTTTGAAGAAGGATAGCCAGAGTGCACCTCGGAAGTGATAATGGCGAGACTGCATCTAGCATACTTTGGACATGTTATCAGGAGAGTTCAGTCCCTGGAGAAGGTCACCATGCTTAGGTAGAGGGTCAATAAAAAAGAGGAAGGCCCTCAACAAGATGGATTGACACAGTGGCTTCAACTATGGACTCAAACATAGCAACCATTGTGATGATGGCACAGTGTTTTGTTCTGCTGTACATAGGGTTGCTTTGAGTTGGAACTGACTTAACAGCACCTAAGAACAACAGTATGTTTCTCTACTACATAAGAACTTAAAATGCACACACACACACAACTGATAGAACATTATCATGCCCCTCAAAATGTTTAGTAGTTCTTTAATACATTTAATACCCAGCCCAAGCTCAACTTTTCCTGATTGTTTCAAAAGTATCTTTTAATATTACCTCAAATAAAAATTTGAACAAGGACACACATTACATTTGTTCCATATTCTCTTAAGTGTCTTTTAATTTATAACAATTCCCTTCCCTTTTTTCCTTAATATCATGTGTTTGTTGAAAAAATAGAACTGTTTGTTCCATGGAATTTTGCCAATTCCAGATTTGGCTGATAGTATCTTCTTGGTGTTATTAACAGGTTCTCCCATCTCCCGTACTTCCTATAAACTGGTAGTTATTTCAAGTGGCTTGATTAATTCAGGCTCAATTTATTTATTTATTTTTTGGCAAAAATACTCTGTAAGTGGCGAAATAGTTTACTTTGTGAAAATAGAGTGTAACTGGTTTATTAAATGGATTGAATCAATGGATATAATCAGTAAACTACTTCTCCTACTGCTGCCTTCCAACAAACAGATCTCCCTTCCCTGTCCCTAGCTTTGGGATCACTCTCAGTGTGACAGAGTCTCATTTTCAGCAATTGAAAATTCCAAGACAATCTAAATTAAACTTTAATTTCTTATCCATGTCAAATTGCCTTCGCTCTTCTCCTCCCCTCTCTCCCATTAGGCCTTTCAGGCAGGGACATTGTAATGGATTGAATTGTGTCCCCAAAAGAGAAATGTTGAAGTCCTAACACCCAGTACCTGTGGTGACCTTGCTCGCAAATAAAGATTTTGAAGATGTTACCAGCTAACATGAGGTCAGACTGGAGAGTAGAGTGGGTCCTAACTCAGTTTGAGTACTCTCCTATAAAAGAGGAGAAAAGACACAGAGAGACAGACGAGGAAGGATGGCAATGTCACAATGCATCTCTAAGCAAAGGAATTCCCAAGGCTTCCAGAAGATGAGAGAGTCTAGAAAGGATCTTCCCCTAGAGACTTCAGAGGGAACCTGGCTCGGTCAACATGTTCATTTGGACTTCTACCCTCCAGAACCGTGAAACAACAAATTTCTGTTCTTCTAAGCCACCTAGTTTGTAGTGACTGTTACAGCAGCCCTAGGAAACTAATACAGACCACTACTGAGGAAGGGGGCAGGCCTGTCCTTTTACTCCATTTGCTGGACTGTACATGGTGCCCCTTTAGTCCATAGAAGACATTGTGTATTCTTGCCTAGCCAAATGGTGAAAGTGTAACTTGCTCTCACGACAACCCTCTGTCCTCACTAGGGCACCAGAATTTTCCATTGCCAGCCTAGGGGCAGCTCCAGCCAGTCTCTTGTTTTTAGAGTCCTCTATCCCCCTCAAACTACAGGAAACCCTTGTCAGTTTCTTCTAAGAACTTGCTTGTATTCTACTCCTGTAGTAGCACAGGGAAGGCCTACATATTTCTGCAGCACAGCAAGCATCTAGCCAGGGAGCAAAACTCCAGCCTCCCCTTCTGGCTAGCACCCCCACTTCTCTAAGGGGCTCTCTTACTGCCTCCCTTCACTTCACTTGGGTTGGTGAAGCAATGCCCATGGAGAAGGAAAGGGAATGCCCTGCTCTCTCCTCTTGTGAAGTCTCCCTAAGGATGCACCTGCCCTAATCAATTTCTGCCTATAGGTTATTGGGAATGATAGCTGCTGGAACAGAATGGCTGTATTAGAGTAAGGCTTATGGGCATGTGTTGAGGGCCCTTCCTCAAGGGCTACTTCTCACTGTTGTCTGTACCTCTGAGGTTTGATCCTATGTTCTTAGGCAACAGAAAAATCCTAATATATATTTATATCTCTGTTAAGATATACCTTTGACTTCCCTCTATAAAGCAGTTCTGCCACATACAAAATTCCTTGGCTTATTTTTAAAAATTGATAATTTAGAGAAACTCAAAATTTAAATAATACTCTCCAGGACATCTTTTCATGTGTCAGTGTCAGGTTGGCAATCATTACGCACAGCATGAATAATCTCTTGTCTTCTCTCCTTACTGAAGATAACTTGAATGGCTTGCCAAATACCACCACCAACAGAAGCTAAGAGAAGAAAAACATTTTAAAAAACACAGAGGACAAGGAAGTAGCTCCACAGTTCAGTCATATTTCATCTAAATTAAGTGTATGTCTTTTGTTTAATATTTCAGCATTTGTGCACAGAACTATACACTTGCTTTGATTCCTATGTTTTATTAGCAACAACCTCTCACCTCTGTTTTAATTGATGTGTTAAGGTTTATACGTACTTTTTAAATTAATGAGCGTAATTACAATTCCTGGGTGGAAACGGCTTATTCCAGCCTTAACTAGAACTAGAATTAGAAGAAGAAAAGAAGTCTTACTGATTCACTGAAGAGTTAATTGAGCAAATTTTTATTTTATTCCCTGTCAAAGTAGAAACATAAACTAACCCAGGACTGTGTGGTGGTGAATCAGTATCCATGAATGAACGTTGGAGGAGAAGGTCAACTCTATTACATCAAATGTGGTTGAAATAGAGAGTTTGAAAATGCATGAGATGGTTCTGGATGTGTACTGTAATGGGCCAACTGAGTCATGTTAAACTTGTTCTAGGAGTTCCTGGGTGGCACAAACGGTTAAGCACTTGACTACTAGCCGAAAGGGTTGGTGGTTTGAATCCACCCAGAGTTGCCTCAAAAAACACACCTGTCGATCTGAAGGAAGGAAGATGAAAGGAGGAATGGAAAGAGGGAGGGAAGAAGGGAGGAAAGGAGGAATTGGTTTTTATTAGCTCATTGTAACAACTGGGTAAGCATAAATTGGCTAACGGTCTTTTAATGGTTTTGTTAAAACACTGAATTTAGGCCTAATTGTGCAAATGATATAAATATAACTGATAAAAATCACGTTATGATAATAATTGAAAAGATGACAACACACCATGACTTTCAAAAAGGAATGTTGAAAGTTTTTGTTTTTTTGTTTTTAACCCTAGTATCATAAATTTACCTTGTAACACATTTAACATTCCAAAATACCAATTCATTGATTTGTTTTCTTAGAAACTCTATTTTCAAAGTCATTTGAATTGAATTACAAATCTATTTAAAAACACAGACACTCTGATTAATAGAAAGTTAATGTGCCATTAAAGAAATACAATGTATAATACACAGTTAAAGCAAATCTGATGAAACAGAATTTTAAGACAGCTCATTAGTCATTCTTCCCAATTGCGTGTCATATGCAGATTTTGACATTCTTCTTTCTGTGTCTTCATCCTTGCAGAAAGGGCCACAGCTATGATTTTGTGGTGCTCAGCTAGAGGCTGCACCCCTCAAACTTTCCTCTCGGATCTCCCTCCATTGTGTAGGACCATTGGCCAATCTGCGGGGCATTTGCCACATGCTGTCATCATCTGCCCTTTACTCCATCCACTTGAAGAAATTCACAAGGACGTAATGAGAGAGGTTGTGAAATGTTTTGTCTCATGGCCAAAGTAACCCTTCCCTTCAGGCAGTTGCTATGGTACTTTATGCAGCCCTCTAGTACTGCATTTAGGAGCCCTGGTGGCTCAGTGGTTAAGCACTCAGCTGTTAACTGAAAGGTCAGCAGTTCAAACCCACCAGCTTCTCCATGGGAGAAAGATGCAGCAGTCTGCTTCCGTAAAGATTACAGCTTTGGAAACCCTACGGGGCAGTTCTACTCTGTTCAATAGAGTCTCTGTGAGTTGGAATTGACGCAACAGGCGATGGGCTTGTTTTTTTTAGTAGTGCACTTGCCACAGAGATGATTATAATTTGTTTTAATGGCTGTCTCTACAACATAGACTCCGTATAAATACAGTTCTTATTCATCCCTGAATCTTCATTCAACAATATTAATTGTATGCCAATAATGGTCAAAGTCTGTGTTAGACATTACATTTAGAATTAAACAAAATAGATGTGGTCCTTGAATTTTGGGGGTGTGCTATCTTCTTAGGATAAGAGTCATTACATAAATAACTAAGGAAAATAAGAGGCTGCAAATTGTGTTATGAAGGAGGAAACTAAGGTACCATGAGCCAGAACAACAGGAGAGAATAGAATCTGACTGAGGGTTTAGCACAGCCTCTCTGAGGAACCAACGTCTAACCTGAGTTCTGTCTTAGTTACTGTCTTGGTTATCTAGTGCTGCTATAACAGAAATACCACAAGTGGATGGCTTTAACAAAGAGAAATTTATTCTCTCACAATTTAGGAGGCTAGAAGTCCAAATTCAGGTTGCCAGCTCTAGGGGAAGGCTTTCTTTCTCTGACAGTTCTAGGGTAAGGTCCTTGTCATCAATCTTCCCCTGGTCCAGGAGCTTCTTAGTGCAGGAACCCCAGGTCCAAAGGACACACTCTGCTCCTGGCACTGCTTTCTTGGTGGTATGAGGTCCCTGGTGTGGCCCCTCCATCTCAGCCTTCTCATGCTCCCAATTTATCTGTTTTCAAGGGCTTGTTTGAACAGATTGTCCAGGGTGGTGTCCTATCTCATGTCCCATCATAACCTTTATCACATCTGCAGAGTCCTTTGCCTTGCAGGGTGACATGTCCACAAGCCCTGGGCTGGGTGTGGACACTTTGGGGGCCATTGCACCTCCCACACCTTGCTAAGCTCTCATGCCTACTTCTGTGCAGTGGAAAGGGTCACTGCCTGGACCAAGTGCTTGCCCTTAGTCAGAGGGAGTATATATGTGTTTGTGTATAAGTCTATATAGAAGTGCACAGTTTTATACACAATAATCCTTGTGAAAGTGAAGAGTTCTTAAAACACTTACTGAAGATCAAAGACCACAGCCTTCAATATGGATTACACATCAACAGAAAGAAAACAAAAATCCTCACAGCTAGACCAATAAGAAAAATCATGATAAACAGAAAAAAGATTGAAGTTGTCAAGGATTTCATTTTACTTGGATCCACAATCAACACCCATGGAAGCAGCAGTCAAGAAATCAAATGACGTACTGCATTGGGCAAATCTGCTGCAAAAGACCTTCTTTAAAGTGTTAAAAAGCAAAGACGTCACTTTAAGGACTGAGGTGCACCTGACCCAAGCCATGGTATTTCCAATAGCCTCATATGCATGTGAAAGCTGGACAATGAATAAGGAAGATGAAGAAGAATTGATGACTTTGTATTATGGTGTTGGTGAAGAATATTGAGTATACCATGGCCTGCCAGAAGA
This sequence comes from Dugong dugon, assembly GCA_030035585.1. NCBI lineage: Eukaryota > Metazoa > Chordata > Mammalia > Sirenia > Dugongidae > Dugong > Dugong dugon. The sequence goes on from CM057465.1 coordinate 54,955,768, forward strand.
ACAAACAAATCTGTCTTGGAAGAAGTAAAGCCAGAATGCTCCTTAGAAGAAAGGATGGGGAGACTTTCTCTCACATACTTTGGACATGTTATCAGGAGGGACCTGTCCCTGGAGAAGAACATCATGCTTGGTAGAGGGTCAGCGAAAAAGAGGAAGACCCTCAGTGTGATGGACTGATATAGTGGCTGCAACAATGGGCTTAAGTGTAACAAGGATTGTGAGGGTGGCACAGGACCGTGCAGTGTTTTGTTCTGTTGTACATAGGGCTGCTATGAGTCGGAAGTGACTCAACAGCACCTAACAACAAAATAATAGCAATCCTTATTTCACTGTATAATGACGGCATTACTATAAAGCATGGTAGTGTCACTCTCTACAGAAGGCTGTCTATGGCTCCTAATTTTATTAAGTTGTTGGTTGTCATCAAGTCTGTTCCAACTCATGGTGACTGTCTTAGGCTGGGTTCTCTAGAGAAGCAAAACCAGTAAAGCATATAAATATATATAGAGAAATTTATATCAAAGAAATGGCTCACACAGTTGTAGAGGCTGGCACGTCCCCAGTCCATGGGTCAGGATGGAGGCGTCTCCTTATTCACGTAGCCATAGGGCTTGGTGAACCCAAGATAGGCATATCAGACAGTAGGGCCCTTGCTCACAGGCTGTGAAGACTGGTGAATCTGAAGATTTGCAGGCAAGACAGCAGGTAAGTTGCTAGCTTAAGTCCCAAGACCTGGAGGTCAGACTAACAGGAGTTAGCTGCAGGATTCAGAGGGAGCAAAAGCCTATGAGCCTTGATAGAAAGTCTACCTATATTGGATGCAGGCCACACCCCTAAGGAAACTCTCTTTCACTTGATTGACTACTCACAGCAGATCCCATCGCAGAGGTGATCACATTATATCAAATCTCATCATGGAAGTGATCACATCATCATACAACTGCCAGATTACACCATAACTACCAAACCACTGAAAATCATGGCCCAGTTAAGTTGACACACAATCTTAATGATCACAGTTACCTAATGCTGCCATAACAAAAAAAATCACAAATGGGTGACTTTAAAAAATGGGAAGTTACTCCCTCACAGTTTTGAAGGTTAGTAGTACAAATCAGGGCATAGACTCTAGGATAGGGTCCTTCCTTGTTGGTAGCCCTTGGAGTTCCTTGGTGTTGCTTGACATTCCTTGGCATTCTTTGGTGTCTTTCTTGCATGTATGTGTGTGTGTGTGTCTGCGTCTATTCTGCTCTTCATATAAAATACAACTCAAAAGTGATTAGGTTTAGGCCCCACCCTACTTTGATATGTCCTTATTAACATAACAAAAGATAGCTCCTATTTACAAACAGGGTCATATTTACAAGTAAAGGTATTAGGACTTCAACAATATTTTGGGGGAATATAATTTAACCCATAAAAAGGCCTGGCCAATGACTATGAGTGATTCAGGTTAGGTCTGAGTGAGAAGATGAGTGTCCCAGCCAAAGGGGACAGTGTGTGGGAAGCCTGGGCCACTGGGACTGAAACGAACTGAGCAAGTGGGAAAAGGTAAGATGAAGTCAAGGGATCAGATGATGTGGGGCCTTAGAGGCTGTGTTATTTTATTCTGAGTGAAAACCATTGAAGAGTTTGAGCAGAAGAGTGATGTGTTTTGTGTCCAGTGCCTTGTGTTTACTGACCATGTATTGAATATTTATAAATAAATGGATGAATTAATAAACAATGAATCATTGGTACTTTTCATCTCGGCCATTTCTGAGTTCAAGCAACTGCAAGAAATTAGATTAATTTGATATAACTTGTTCTCAGGGAACATGTAGTGGAAAACTGTAGATTTTTAGTCACTTACCATTCATTTTCCCTTTCTACTAACCTTCCATTTTATTTTGGGTAATACGTCTCCCTGTGCATTTGTGGTGCCCAGCTCTCCCTTGGCCAGAAGACAGGCACTAGAATCAAGCTGCTCCAAATGAACTCCTTGTTTGTGGGTTTAGAATCTTTAGTAGAGTAACGGTTGGATGGTTGGATGGATGGATGGATGGATGGATGGATGGATGGATGGATGGATGGATGGATGCCGTGGAGTGGACTCCAACTCATGGAGACCTCATGTTCAACAGAACAAAATGTCACCCGGACCTGCTTCATCCTCATGATTGGCATATTTGAGTCCATCGTTTCGGCTATTATATTAATTCATCTCACTTGCCCTTGCTGGACCTCTGCTTCACCAAACTTGATTTCCTCCTCCAGCAACTGATCCTTTCTTATGATGTGTTCAAGCAAGTGAATTGAACAGTTCTGTTGTGATCCATTGGATTTTCATTGGCTGGTATCTCATTGTGGTTTTTATTTGCATTTCCCTAATGACTAATGAGAGGAGCCCCGGTGGCACAGTGGTTAAAGTGCTCTGCTGCTAACTGGAAGGTTGGCAGTTTGAAGCTACCAGCCACCAGAGGAGAAGGATGTGGCAGCCTGCTTCCATAAAGATTTAAAGCCTTGGAAGCTTATGGGCAGTTATAGTCTCTCTGAGAGCCTTGGTGGCATGGTGGTTAAGAGCTTGGCTACTAACCAAAAGGTTGGCAGTTTGAATCCGCCAGCCACTCCTTGCAAACCATATGGGGCAATTCTATTCTGTCCTATAGAGCTGCTCTGAGTCGGAATCGACTCAACGGCAATGGGTTTGGCTTTTTTTTTTTTTTTTTAATAGGGTCTCTATGAGTGGGAATCAACTTGGCAGCAGTGTTTTTTTTTTTTGTTTGTTTTTTTTTTTTTTGTGTGTGTGTAAATAGTATTATTTTCTTGATTTTCGTTTCAGATTTCTCCTTGTTGAAGTAAAGAAACCCTATTGACTTTTGCGTGTTGATCTCATACACTGCAACATTGCTGAATTCATTGATCAGTCTGGCAACTTTCTTGTAGAATCTTTGGGATGTTCTATGTACAGGATCATATCTGTGAATAGGTATAGTTTTACTTCTTCCTTTCCAATTTGGATACCCTTTATTTCTTTTTCTTATTGCTCTGGCTAGAACTTACAGTACAATATTGAATAGAAATGGTGATAATGATCATCTTTATCCTTGTCTTTTTCCCATTCTCAAGGGGAAGGCTCTCAGTCTTTCTCCACTGAGTATAACGTAGGCAGTTGGTTTTTCATTTACACCCTTAATCATGTTAAAGGATTCTCTTCTGTTCCCATTTTGCTGAGAGTTTTTATCAGGAAAGGATGTTGAATTTTATCAAATACGTTTTCTGTATCTATTGAGATGGTCATGTGGTTATTTTCCTTTGTTTTATTAATGTGGTGTATTACATTGATTTTCTAAAGCTGAACCACCCTTGCATTCCTGGAATAAATCTTACTTGGTCAAGGTACATAATTTTCATAATATGTTGTTGAATTTTGTTCGCTAGAATTTTGTTGAGAATTTTAGCATCTATATTCATGAGAAATACGTTGGTCTGTAATTTTCTTTTCTTGTGATATCTTTACCTGGCTTTGGTTTAGCGTAATGCTGGCTTCATAGAATGAGTTAGGGAGTATTCCTACTTCTGTGTTTTGGAAGAGTTTGAGTAGGATTGGTGTCAATTCTTCCTTGTATATTTGATAATATTTCCCAGTGAAGTCATCTGCTCCAGGGCTTTTTTTTTTTGGGGGGGGGGTAGGTGGGGAGAGGTGGGAGGTTTTTTTATGACTATTTCAATCTTTTCTCATGTTATGAGTCTGTTTAGATTTTATACCTCTGTTTGTATTAGTTCAGGTAGGTTATGTTTTTCTAGGAATGTTTCCATTTCGTCTAAGTTTTCAAGTTTGTTGGAGTACAATTTTTTTATAGTATTTTGTTATTATCCTCTTTATCTCAGTCGGATCTCTTGTAATGTTTCTCATTTCATTTATTATTTTGGTTATTTCCATCTTCTCACTTGTTTCCTTTGTCAGTCTAGCCAGCGGTTTGTCTATTTCATTGATCCTTTCAAGGAGAATCAACTTCTGGTCTTGCTGATTCTTTCTATTGTTTTTCTATTCTCTATTTCATTTATTTCTGCTCTGATCTTTATTATTTCCTTTCTTCTGGTAGCTTTGGGCTTCTTTTGCTCTTTCTTTTCTACTTCTTCAAGTTGTAGAGTTAAGCCATTGGTTCAGAATCTTTCTTCTTTTTTAATGGAGGCATTTATTGCTATGAATTAATTTCCCTCTGAGCAGTGCTTTCAGTGCATTCCAAAGGTTTTTTATGTTGTGTTTTCATTTTCATTTGATTCTAAGTATTTTTTAATTTCACTCTTGGAAAAAAACCCATTGGTTTTTTAGTAGTATGTTATTTAGCTTCCATATATTTATTTTTTCCTCCCTTATTCTTCTGGTTACTGATTTCTAGCTTCATTTCATTATGGTCAGAGAAGATGCTTTGTATAATTTCAATCTTTTTAAGTTTATTGAGATTTGCTTTTATCCTAAAATATGTCTATTCTGGAGAATGATCCATGTGCATTGTAAAAGAATGTAGTTGTTCTGCTGTTAGGTGGAGTGTTCTATATATGTCTGGTAGGTTCAATTAGTTAATAGTGTTATTCAAATCTGTTCCTTTATTGATTTTCTTTCTAGTTGTTTTATCCATCATCAAAAGTGGTGTATTAAAGTCTCCTACTATTATTGTAGATCTGTCTATTTTCCTCTTTAGTTTTGTTAGAGTTTGCTTTATAAATTTGGGGCTCTGACGTTAGATGTGTAGATACTTACGATTGTTATTTTTTTTTGGTAGAATGAAATTTTTTCATTATTTAGTGTCCTTCTTTGACACTTATAATGGATTTTGACTTAAACTCTATTTTATCCTCTTTTGGTTACTGTTTGCTTGGAATGTTCTTTCCATCCTTTGACTTTTAAACTGTTTATGTCTTTGTGCCTGTGGTGTGACTCTTATAGATAACATATGAATAGGTCATGTTTCCTTATCCATTCTGCTACTCTCTGTCTGTTGACTGGAACATAATGGCAAATGTGTCTTTAACTCTTCATTCTCTTCCAAATTCATTCAGCTAGCATTGTTGAACACCTACTGTGTTAAGGCATTATGCTTGATTCCTGCCATTAAAGAACTTATTGTCTCTTTGGGCCACTGGGCATGTAAATAAAAATGTACAGAATAACCTGGCAAGTATTATATTAAGTAGGAACAAATTAATTGAACTCCTAGAAACTATTGATGATCTTTTTACTGTCTCTATAGTTTTGGCTTTTCCAGAATGTTATCTAGTTGAAATCACACAGTATGTAGCCTTCTCAAGCTTATTTTTTTCACTTAACAATATATATTTAAGGCTCCTCCATGTCTTTTCATAGCTTGATAGCTCATTCTTTTTGTTGATGAATAAAAGTATTTATTTAATTAATAAATGTATTGCATTAAATTAAGCATTCAGATATACTCCGTAATTTAAGTTTATGTTGCTCTTGTGGTTAGTTGTTAGCTACCATCAAGTCGGTTCTGACTCACGATGATTCCATGTGTGCAGAATAGAACTGCTCCATAGGGTTTTCAAGGCTGTGAGCTTTCAAAAGAAGATCACCAGGCCTGTCTTCCAAGGCAACTCTTGGTGAATTCAAACTACCACCCTTTTGGCTAGTAGTCAAGCTCTTAGCCATTTGTGCCACCCAAGGGCACCTCTGTTACTCTAGAAATATACTATTTGTTTCATGAAAGCACATTCAGTTTTCCTTACTAGCTTATGTTCATTCATGTTCACTACTTTCTAGCATTTTATTTATTTATAACATTCCATTGTAAAATGTAAAACAAAATTTCAATTACCAGATACTCACATGCCTATTAGAATGACTGAAATTTAAAACACCACAACACCAAATGCTGTCTAAGATGTAGAGCAATAGGAACTCTCATTTACTGCTGAGGGAATGCAAAATGGTATGGCCACTTTGGAAAACAGTCTGGCAGCTTCTTGCAAAGCTAACCATAGGCTTACCGTATGATCCAGCAATAACACTCCTAGGTATTTACTCAAATGAGTTGAAAACTTATGTCCACACAAAAACGTGCACGCAAATATTTATAGCAGCTTTATTAATAATTACCAAAATTTGGAAGCAACCAAGGTGTCCTTCAATAGAAGAATGGATAAACAAACTGTGGTAGAGTCATACAATGAAATATTATTCAACTATAAAAAGAAACAAGTTATTAAGTCATGAAAAGACGTAGAGGAAACTTAAATGGGTATTGCTAAGTGAAAGAAGCCAGTCTTAAAAATCTTCATACTGTATGATTCCAACTGTATGATATTCTGGAAAAGGCAAAACTGTAGAGACAGTAAAAGATCATCAGTGATTTCTTGTGGCTGGTGAGGGTGTAGGGGGAGGACTGAACAGGTACCGCACAGGGCATTTTTAAACTGAAAACCAAATCCATGGCCATGGAATTGATTTTGACTCATAGCGACCCTATAAGACAGAGTAGAACTGCTCCATAGTTTCAGGACATTTTTATGGAAGTAAAACTGTTTGTGTGATATTATAATGGTGAGCGCATTATATTACATATTTGTCAAAACCCGTAGAACTGTACATCATGAAGAGTGAACCCTAATGTAAACTATGGACTTTTGTTAATAACAATGTATCAATATTGGTTCATCAATTGTAACAATTGTACCACAAAAATCAAGATGTTAATCATAGTAGAAACTGGAGTGGGGGGGCATGAAAGGGAGTATATAGTATCTCTCTGTACTTTCTGTTTGTGCATTCCATGTACTGTGTCTATTTTTGAACATTTTAACTACCATAAATATTTGTTGCTAAATCAAATGCCTATTCTATTGATGAGAGTTTAACTAACTTAAAATTTTTCTCAGTGCTGCAGTAAACATTCTTATGCACTTCTGAAGGCTGTGAAATGTTACGGATGGTGGTTTTAACTTGCATTTCACTGATTGTAAGTAAGGGTGACCATCTTTCATTTGTTTATTGGACAATCAAGATTCTATAAATTCTTTCACATTTTCTTTCCATAAAATCTAGTACAGGACTATCACCAGGGCACACACTCAGTGAGTATTACCGATTCTGCTTGACTTGGCCATGTTGCTTGGTTTCCTAACACTAATGTCAGTTCCTACCTTCTAAGGTGGTCATGAAGGCCCACCTTTGTGAGTGGATGGGTTCTGGAAATAGTTGCTTTCCTGTAGCTCCAATGTCCGTGTTGCTTGTAACAGATCTATTGATTTATAACCCTCCTCTAAATCTCACTGTGAGGGGTCTAGTTTGTATGATTATACTTCTTCCTCAATTTCCTCAAGAGCTTAGAGCCCATTTCTTCTTGGCTGGGGCCCTGCCAGTCTTCCTATTCTTTTTCCTAGGGTACCAGAGACTCCCCACTGGCCCCTGAATTGCTGAATCTCCTCTAAAGGGATGAACCACCCATAAGTATATTGGTCCCTGCTAAATTAAAGCATCACCTCTGCACAGAGACCTTTGCTGCTATGTCCCACCTGTAAACTCAACCCCCTTAGATATCAGCACTGGATGCAATTACATCAAGTTTGCCCTTCCCCTTTAAACACCAGTTTGGACCATCAACCAGCTTCCTTGGGGCCACAGCCACAGTCAAATCATGCTCCTGAGCCTGGTTCCAACCCACACCATCTCCCCACCACCCAGACAATAAGGTCCTGCATGCCCTGAAGCTGACCTCCCAGAGTAAGACATCTGTCCTTTTCCTCATTTATTAATGTCCCAGTTAATTATAGTTTTTATTCATTTGAACTTATTTGTCCCATAAAACTGGGTTTGCTCCTTTGAAAGTGCCTTTTAGAAGCCAGAAAACGCTGATGGGTAATTCACAAATCTTCTTTCTTAAAAGAGAGAGGGGGGACTTAATTTTCTCCTATCTAATCTCTCTTTGTAACTAATTTTTAATTTTTGTCCTGTATGAGAGCCAAATATTTCAATCCAAGTTAGATAATTAAAATTATTTTCAAGATGTTAGGCTGTCTCTTTTAAAATTAAAGAAGGGGAAAAAAATCTAAAAACTCAATGGATTTTTACATTTTATGTCAGCATATTTCTTCTAATTTGGATATGTGGAATATTGTGGCACTTTGTTTTCAAAACAGGCCATTCAGTAAGACAGTAATGTGGACAAAAAGTCCTGTGGAACATAACAACACTGAGAAGCAAGTGATTTTCTGCCAAACTCACCCCAGGCACCCAAACATGGCCCGGTTCTGCACTGGAGGAGAAAGCATAACAACACGTCTCCAACCCTGTAGCTTCTGATTTTATGCACAAGAATGCATTCCCAAATGCTGTCCACCACACCTCTTCTCCAACCCCTGCACTTAGGGGATGACAATACTGTTTGAACCCATTCGTCCAGAAATATATCAAGCAAATTCCAAAATTCTGAGAATGGAAGACACTGTTCCTTTAGGAAACGTTATTCTCTAGTGCCATTTGGATCAAATCATTTACAAGCTCAGAGTGTTTTTCATAATATATTTTAGAGAGGAAAAAAAAATCAAGTTGTATGTTGGGAAGCATTTCAGAGAGAATATTATAACTGTAAGTCACCAGTCATATTTTATTGCCTGGACAGAAGAAATGAATAAGAAGTATTCATTCCCGTAAAAACACAGCTCTGGTTGTAAAAATTCTGAACTTTATCCTGGTTACTAGTGGAAGGATTCTGGCCTATGACCTTTTTCATACTTTGGGGTTGAGATTCTCAATTTAGGAGGATTTGTCACATTTTTTAATTCTAGACGTGTGGACAGTGTGCTCAAGGCATTGAGAGGTGAATGATGGTTTTTTAAAAGCAAGTTTTGGAAACTGAAAAGCCTTTCTGCAGCTATTTTATCATTCACTTGGTCACCCTTTATGGCTATGCAGTCTTTGACTATTTAACACCCTGACAAGTTTTCCAATTCGCTGTTCCAATAGACAGGTGGTAATTTTTAAGTATGGAGAGTGGGATACATGTTGCCCAACTTGCTCTGCAGAGCCTTCTGTAACACATACAGAAAGGTGTATCTCCTCGGATGGAAGGGTAAAATCTGTTTCAAATATTGATTGAAATCTGGCAACACACCGTGAAATTCATGGAAGACCACTCTGCCATGCACTCAGGCTCAGAACCACTGCTTTAGGTCTGGCTCAAAAAACTAGATTGGCCTGGATAAGGAGTGCTGACCAGTACTTGTGGCTGGGGGTCTTAGCTGTTTACAAAGTGCCTCATGTAAGAGAGATGAGTTGTTGTAGCACTTGGACACAACAGTAACTAACATAGAATCACATGATTCCTTTTTCAACTCTCTTGAATCCTTCCAATTAGATCAAGGAGAAAGCTTCCATTTCTACCTCCTCTCTTTAAGAGTGACAGAGAGAGAAAAAAGAGGTTTTTCGGTTCAGAGCTTTCAGCGGGCAATTCTATCTTGTTAGCGTTTGATACCATTGTTTTGCTTTCCTTGTGATTACTTTTACCATTACCTTCTATTTCTGACAAACAACACTGGCTGGGTTGTGTAATGGTGAGCTGCATGTGCTGAAAAGCCAGACTGCCTGGGTTCTAATCCCAATTATGTCACATAATGAGTGACCTCAGCCAAGTTAACTTTTCTCTTCTGTGCCTCAATATCCCTATTTATCAAGCAGGGGTGATAGTAGCTACATTGTTGAATTCTTATGAGGATGCAATGAATTCATATTTGTAAGGCTCTTAAAACAATGCCTGGTACATAGTAAGTGCTGTGTAAAAAGCAAGTCAAATTACACAAAAATATTAACTAAACAAGACTACAAGTAGCGTGTGGATATGGCAAAAAAATTGCTTGGATGACTAACTTTGAGAAACACTTAGGTTTTTAAATGCTATGTCTAGAGGGATTTTTCAAAACTGTAATTGTGATCATGTCGACCCTCACTGGGGGAGTCTGGTCTGTGTAATTGAATTTGTGGTCTGATTTCCTCCAGAACTAGAGCCCAGCTTGCATGGCTGGGGCCCTGTCAGTCTTGCCATTCTTCCTGGGGAATTGGAGAATCCTCACTGGCCCTTGAGTTGCTGACTGGGGTTCTACTCTACTCTTGTAAGCATATTAATTCCTTTACAGTAGTTTAACACTTTAAAGTGTCTTCCTACTGCACTCAAAGTTTCCCAATCCAAATCCAAGGACATTCAAGGTCTGTGCTCAGATTTCCCTACAGTGTTATTTTTGAAAGCCCTGATCCCAGCCCCATCACACCCTATATCAGGTTCTGGTCATGCAGAACTTCTTGTAATTGGTTTTCTGAACAGGTCTGATCTGTTGTTTCTTTTGACACAGACTCCTTCATCTGACAAACATCAACTCTTCATTTGAGACTCACATTGCTGTCCTGTTTTAGAGGAGCTTCCGGACTCCCTAATGAGGGTTGGGCATCAGCCCATGAACTGCCATAACGCTCTGGGTTTGCTCCTGTCAATGCAAAGCACTCTGTAATAGTGACCCTAAAACACAGTGGCTGTAAACAACAAACATTTATGATCTCAGTGTTTGAGAGTCAGAAGTCCTCAAGCAGTTTTGTTGGATGGTTCTGACTCAGGGTCTTTCACAAAGCTGCAGTCAAGTTATCTGTGGGTCATCTCGAGACTTGACTGAGGGAGAATCTGTTTCCAAGCTCAGTCACGTGGCTGTTTGCAGGCCTCAAGTCCTCACTGGCTGTTGGCTGGAGGTATCAGATTCTTGACACATGAGTCTCCCTATAGGGCTGCTCACAACATGGTAGCTTGATTCCCCAGAGCAAGGGATGTGTGTGTTTGTGTGTGTGTGTGTGTGTGTGTGTGTGTGTGTGAGAGAGAGAGAGAGAGAGAGAGAGAGAAAGAGAAGCAGTCCATGACGAAAGCCAGAATTTTTATTATCTAACCTTGGAAGTGACATCTCATCACTTCTGCAATATTTGTTTGTTAGAAGCAAGTCACTAAGTTCAACCCACACTCAAGGAGAGTGTGATGGTTAAGACTGTGTGTCAACTTGGCTAGGCCATGATTCTCAGTGTTTATATCTGATCACTCCCATGATTAAATTTGCTATGACTAGCCAATCAGATGAAAGGGAGTTTCCTTGGGATTGTGGCCTGCATGTGAATATAAGCAGACGTTCTGGCTTTTTGCTTTCTCTGGGTCCTGCAGCTGCCTCCTATAGTCTCACCTCCGGTTCTTGGGACTGGAGCTGTCAGCTTATCTGCCAAACTTGGGATTTGTCAATCTCCACAGCCTGTGAGTGGAGCCCTGCTCTCTAACCTGCCGATCTTGGATTCACCAGACCCTACAGCGATGTGGATTAGGAGAAACCTCACAGTGTTGCCTGCCAATTTAGGAATCTGTCAACTTTCACAGCCTGTGAGTGGGAGCCCTGCTCTCCAACCTGCTGATCTTGGGCTTGCCAGCTTCTGCAGCTTCGAGAATTGGGAGAGGCATCTACCTTGATCCACAGACTTGCAACGTTCTAGCCTGTACAATTGCACGAGCTGTTTCCTTGTTATAAATCTCTCTATATATATATTTATAAGTTTTACTTGTTTTGCTACTCTTGAGAACCCAGCCTAAGACATTTGGCACTGAGAGTGGTTCTAGAGAAACAATATTGTAAGGATGAGTTTTCTAAATTTGTTCTCAAGTCTGGTTAGTTTTAAAGATGTTTATGACTCTGCTTCCATCTGTAAAGAGGGCACAGCTAGTCCATGGCGTGAGGTGGCGATACAAATACACAAAATATCACCACCGGTAGATCAGGTATTGGTGAAAGGTGAGGCTCAGGGTGAACACATGTGTGATATCTTTCGACAACTTTGACAGAATGAGAAGTATAAAGAAGCTGGTTGGTTTGTCCTACTTTTGCTAGACAAACTGGTGAAAGAAAGAGATGCACTCACGGCTTCAGAGTCAAAGTTCAAGTGACGCATACATGACCTCAAGGCTTCCATTTGTGCTTTGAAAGAAAGCCTTATTTCTTCTATTATTAGAGTTGAAATTGCTGAAACCCAAACCCAGAGTCTTATTGTAAAAGTAGCTGAATTACAACGCCAGCTCAATTGCTAAACTTGAGAGATGTCTGAAGTTAAAGTAAGGGCATTGATGGGGAAGAAATAGGATCCTAAAACTTGGGATGGGGACATATGGGCAGATAATCAGGAAGCTGGGGACACTGAGCCCATAAATTCCGTTCATTGCCAGCAGAACCAGTCCCATCCGAAGAGATTCTTCAGGTTTGTCTGCTAAACCACTCTGCCCAGAAAAACCATTAGCCCCTCCACTCCCATCTGAGGAGATTAGCCCTAGCCCAGCTGCCTCTAAAGAGCCCTTGCCTGAGTCATTGCCTGGGGCATCGCCTGAAGTAGATGCTTTACAAGACAATGCTGAATGTTCTTAAAACAATTCCACACTACCAATTTTGGCTTCTAGACCTATAACTAGGCTTAAGTCCCAGTGAGCCCCAAAAGGTGAAGTACAAAGTGTGACCCAGGAGGAGGTATGCTACACTCCAAAAGAACTACTTGAGTTTTCTAATATGTACAAACAGAAGACCTGGGGAATATGTGTAGGAGTGGCTATTAAGGGTGTGGGATAATGGTGCAAGGAACATAAAGATGGATGGGTCTGAGTTTATTGATATGGATCCACTAAGCACAGGTTGTTCATTCAATGTTTCAGCTCGAGAAGTTAGGAAAGGATCTAATAATTTATTTGATTGCGTTGCTGAAGCATGGATTATGAGGTGGCCTACACTAAATCAAGTTGAAGTACCAGGCCTGCCTTGGTATACAGTAGAAGAAGGTATCCAAAGGTTTAGGGAAATTGGCTTGCTAGAGTGGATTAATCAGGTTAGACCCACAGACTCATGGATGGAGTGCCCAGAGGACACACCTTTTACCACAACTGTGAGGAACAAATTTGTGAAGAGAGCTCCAGCATCCTTGAAGACTGCTGTGATTACTATTTTATGTAAGTCAGATTTGACAGTGGGAACTGCCCTAACTGAATTAAGACACCTAGCTACAATGGATTGGACCCCATGGTAGTTGGGGCCAAGTGGCTGCACTCAATTGACAAAGACAAGGTGGGCGTGGTTACAGTAATGGACAGAGGAGTCAAAGCAGTAATCAGAATAGTCTGACTCGTATGGACGTATAGCACTGGCTACTTAATCATAGTGTTCCCAGGAGTGAAATAGATAGGAAACCTACTAAATATTTGCTTGATCTGTACAAACAGATGAATTCTAGGTCAGGTGAATAGCAGTCTAACTCTAATTGCCAGAATAGAGAGTCACGCTCCCTCAATAAATTCCCAAATTTGAACAAGTTTGAATACCCACAACCCCTTAAATGAAGGGTAGGCTGTGTCCCCTTGAAGAAGGACTGCAATACACTGCCAAAAATTTTTACTCTTAACCTTTCTCCCAACCTTCCCCAAAGGGATCTATGGCCTTTCACAAGAGTGACTGTTCACTGGGGAAAAGGAAATAATCAGACTTTTCGAGGATTACTGGATACTAGCTCTCTCTCAGGAGACCCAAAACATCACTGTGGCCCACCAGTCAGAGTGGGGGCTTATGGAGGTCAGGTTATTAATGGAGTCTTGGCTCATGTCCATCTCACAGTAGGTCCAGTGGATCCCCGAACCTATCCTGTAGTGATTTCCCCAGTTCCAGAATGCATAATTGGAATAGATATACTCAACAACTGGCAGAACCCCCACACTGGATCCCTGACAAATAGAGTAGGGACTATTATGGTAGGAAAAGCCAAGTGGAAGCCATTAGAACTGCCTCTACCTAGGAAAATAATAAACCAAAAGCAATACCTCATTCCTGGAGGGATTGCAGAGATTACTGCCACCATCAAGGACTTGAAGGATGCAGGGGTGATGATCCTCACCACATCCTTATTCAACTTGCCTATTTGTCCTGTGCAAAAAACAGATGGATCTTGGAAAATGACAGTAGATTATTGAAAATGTAACCAGGTGGTGACTCCAATTGCAACTGCTGTTCCAGATGTAGTTTCACTGCTTGAGAAAATTAATACATATCCTGGTACCTTGTATGCAGCTATTGAACTGGCTAATGCCTTTTTCTCCATACCTGTTTCAAAGGACCACCAGAAGCAGTTTGCCTTCAGCTGGCAAGGCCAGCAATACACCTTCACTTGCCTACCTCACGGCTACATCAACTCTTCAGCCCTATGTCATAATTTAGTCTGCAGGGAACTCAATCACCTTTCCCTTCCACGAGACATCACACTGGTCCATTACATTTATGACATTATGCTGATTGGACCTAGTAAGGAAGAAGTGTCAATGACTCTGGACTTATTGGTAAAACATTTGTGTGCTAGAGGGTGGGAAATTAATCCCACAAACATTCAGGCACCTTTCACTTCAGTGAAATTTCTAGAGGTTCAGTGGTGTGGGGCATGTCAAGACATTTCTTCTAAAGTGAAGGATAAGTTATTGCATCTGGCTGCTCCCCCAACTAAAAAGGAGGCACAATGCCTATTGGGCCTCTTTGGATTTTGGAGACAACATATTCCTCATTTGGGTGTGTTACTCCGGCCTATTTATTAAGTGATTTAAAAAAGCTGCTAGTTTTGAGTGGGGACCAGAACACAAGAGAAGGCTCTGCAACAGGTTCAGGCTGCTGTGCAAGCCACTCTGCCACTTGGACCATATGATCCAGATGATCCGATGGTGACTGAAGTGTCTGTGAAATGCTGTTCAGAGTCTTTGGTAGTCCCCTATTGGTGAATCATAGCTCAGACCCCTAGGATTTTGGAGCAAAGCTCTGCCATCCTCTGCAGATAACTACTCTCCTTTTGAGAAACAACTTTTGGCTTGTTACTGGGTCTTAGTAGAGACTGAATGCTTAACTATGGGACACCGAGTCACCATGCAGCCTGAGCCGCCCATCATGAACTGGGTGTTGTCTGACCCACAGAGTCATAAAGTTAGACATGCACAGCAGCACTCCATCATTAAATGGAAGTGGTATATACGAGACTGGGCTCGAGCAGGACCCGAAGGCACAAGTAAGTTGCATGAGGAAGTGGCCCAAATGCCCATGGTCTCTACTCCTGTCACATTACCTTCCATCTCCTATTCTGCACCTATGGCCTCATGGGGAGTTCCTTATGATGAGTTGACTGAAAAAGAGAAAACTGGTGCCTGGTTTACAGATGATTCTGCATGATATGCAGGCACCACTCGAAAGTGGACAGCAGCAGCACTACAGCCGCTTTCTGGGACCTCCCTGATGGATAGTGGTGAAGGGAATTCCTCTCAATGGGCAGATCTTCGAGCGTACACCTGGTTGTTCACTTTGCTTGGAAGGAGAAATGGCCAGATATGCTATTGTGTACTGATTCATGGGCTGTTGCCAATGGTTTGGCTGGATGGTTAGGGACTTGGAAGGAACATGACTGGAAAATTGGAGACAAGGATTTATGGGGAAGAGGTATGTGGATAGACCTCTCTGAATGGGCCAAAGAAGTAAAGATATTTGTGTCTCATGTGAATGCTCACCAAAGGGTAAACTCAGCAGAGGATGATTTTAATAATCAAGTGCCTTCCCTGTACGCAATGCTTCTGCCAAAACTACCATCTGTGGACTTACAGAATGTCTTATCCACTGTCATGGTATCCCACACAGCATTGCCTCAGATAAAGGGACTCACTTCACAGCAAATGAAGTGCAGCAGTGGGCCCATGCTCATGGATTCACTGGTCTTACCATGATCCCCATCATCCTGAAGGAGCTGGCTTGATAGAATGATGGAATAGCCTTATAAAGATATAATTACTGCACCAGCTAGGTGGCAATATCTTGCAGGGTTGGGGAAGTGTTCTTCAGGAGGCTATATATGCTCTAAACCAGCATCCAGTATATGGTGCTATTTCTCCCATAGTCAGGATTCCTGGGCCCAGGAATGAAGCAGTGGAAATGGGAGTGGCACCACTCACTATTACCCCTAGTGGCCCACTTGCAAGATTTTTGCTTCCTGTCCCTGCGACGTTATGCTCTGCAGGTCTAGAGGTCTTAGTTCCAAAGGGTGGAATGCTCCCACCTGGAGACAAATCACTGATTCCATTGAACTGGAAGCTAAGAATGCCACCTGGCCACTTTGGGCTCCTTATGCCTCTGGATCAACAGGCAGAGAAGGAAGTTACCATACTGGCTCGTGTGATTGATCCTAATTACCAAGAGGCAATTGGATTGATATTACATAATGGAGGTAAATAAGAGTATGTCTGGAATGCAGGAGGTTCCTTAGGGCGTCTCTTATTACTACCATGCCCTGTGATTAAAGTCAATGGAAAACTACAGGAACCTAATTCTGACATGACTACTAATGACCAGACCCTTTCAGGAATGAAGGTTTGGGTCACCCCACCAGGCAAAGAACCATGACCAACTGAGGTGCTTGCTGAGGGCAAAGGGAACATAGAAGGGGTGGTGGAAGAAGGTAGTTCTAAATACTAGTTACAGCCATGTGACTAGTTGCAGAAAAGGGGACTGTAATTGTTATGAATATTTCTGCTTTGTATGTGTGCATCAAATATTTTTATTTCCTTCACTTATAAAATATAAGATGTAAATGGGGCTAGTGCATTTTTTATTGTACGTGTGTTAGTTGTATCATGTTAAGCACAAGTATGACTTTCTAATTGTCTTTATTCAGAGATTATTTATGATTTAAGGAAATGTGTACATGTGCCAAGTTGACAAGGGGTGGACTACGATGGTTAAGATTGTGTGTCAACTTGTCTGGGCCATGATTCTCAGTGTTTATATGTGACCACTCCCATGATTGAATTTGCTGTGAGTAGCCAATCAGATGACAGGGAGTTTCCTTGGGGGTGTGGCCTGCATCTGAATATAAGTAGATGTTCTGGCTTTTTGCTCTTTCTGGGTCCTGTGGCTGCCTCCTGTTGTCTTACCTGCAGTTCTTGGGACTTGAGCTGTCAGCTTAACTGCAGAACTTGGGATTTGTCAGTCTTCACAGCCTGTGAGTGGAGGAGCCCTGTTCCCTGACCTGCCAATCTTGGATTTGCCAGACCCTGCAGCTACGTGAATCAGAAGAAACCTTACAGTCTTGCCTGCTGATCTTGGAATTTGTCATACTTCACAGCCTGTGAGCCGGAGCCTTGCTCTCCGACCTGCCGATCTTGGGCTCACCAACGTCTGCAGCTGTGTGAACTGGGAGAGGCATCTACCGAGATCCACAGACTTGGGACATCCTAACCTCTATAATCACATGAGCTGTTTCCTTGATATAAGTCTCTCTCTCTATATAGTTACACGTTTCACTTCTCTAGAGAACCCAGCCTAAAACAGAGAGGGTATTAGACAAGTTTGTGAATACTAGGAGGCAGGGATCTTTGGGGGCCATATCAGAACATTCCTACCACAGGGACATATCACATTGCCTGTTGTCTTTGTTTTCCCCAGTGGTTCCACGTGGCCAGAGACAGTGTCTTGTTTTTGTGGTATTCCTAGCACTAAGCACAGTGCCTGACACATTAAAACTTCTCAATAAAAGCATGTTTTAAGGAAACAAGGAAGTAGGAAAGGAGGCAAGGAGGGAAAGAGGCAGGGAGGGAGGGAGGGAGGAAGGAATCCCAAGATAGCTTCTGTGGATGCTGTACATTTGAACTTTAAAACAGGACAACGAGTGACTCAGGGAGGGACAGTCCTGATAGAGGTTTTATGGAAGAAAAGAAGAGGAAGGAAGAAAATCAAAGAAAAAGATCAGGGTACTCTGCCAATTCCTAGATGAAAAAAACCAAAAAAACAAAAAACAGTTGCCATGGAGTCAATTTCAACTCATGGTGACCATGTGTGCGAGAGTAGAACTGTGCTCCATAGGGTTTTCAACAGCTGATTTTTTGTAAGTGGATCACCAAACCTTTCTCCTGAGGAGCCTCTAGGTGGACTTGAACCGTCAACTTTTTGGTTAACAGCCAAGGGTGTTAATCATTTGCACCACCTAGGGACTCCAAATCCCTAGACAGCAGGGGGTGATTCTTTAGGGAAGGAAAACTCAACCATAAGAAGAATTCTGGGGAATGGAGTCAGTAGGTCTATCTGTTCCCACTCCAGGGCATAAATGAGCTTCCACGGAGATGGACTGAATCACTCTTTGAAGAGACAACACCCACTATTCTGTTCCCAGGATTGCTTCTGTGGATCCTCATATTTGATCTATAAAACAGGACAATGAGTCACCTAACGAGGGATAGACCTGATCCCAGTCAGGATATACGGGCTCTGCTGAAACAGCTGTGATTACAGGATCAATTAAGAAGAACTCTGAGGTGCTTTTTCCCAACTTGCAGAGTACAGTAAGAATTTATACTGAATGTATACAACCTGCTTGGTCATTTAACCTTATAAAATAAATATGTTACTTAGTTATAAATTCTGTGTTAGCATAATTTTAATGGCTCTATAATATTTAATCAGACATACCATAAACTGTTCAACCATTGTTCTGTTGTTGCATGTATGGCTTGTATCCCTTTTTCACTGTTATAAACAACACTGTGATGCATGTTTTTGCACACAATCTTTTCACAATTGTATGACTATCTCTATAGAAGTGGAATTGTGGGGTAAAGAGTATGCACATTATATCTATGTGTGTGTGTGTCTGCTGTCAAACTGACCCCAGAAATGATGTACAAATTTTTACTCTTAATATATGAGAATGCCTGTTTCCACACACTTGCCAAGATGGCATTTTATCCATCTTTATGAAGTTGCCAATCTGATTGCTGAAAAATAATAGCTTATTATTGCTTTAATTACATGTAGTAGTCATTAATGCTGCCCACCAAACATCTCTGGCTTTCTGCCTGCCAGGCACCTGGGAGTATTGAATTTCCTGGTCCTTGAGGTTAGGTGGGGCCATGTGGCTGTTTCTGATCATTGAGTTGTGATTGGAAATGATATGGATCGCTTCTGGACTGAGGATTTAATTGCCAGCGTAAGATCCTTCAGAGCTCTCTTTTACCTCCTCTGTTAATTTCCAGCAATGTTTCAAAAAGTGGCCTGGGTCCCATACTTGATTAACATGCACAAGGCATCTTAATGAATTCCATGGAACAACGTGGAACAAATCCTCCAGCTATGTCATTATGGACATGAGTGAAATATTAACCTTTGTTGCTTTAAGTCACTGAGATTGGGGCTACTAAACCATCCTGACTGTTATAGATTGAATTGTGTCCCCACAAAATATGTGTTGTAAATCCTAACCTCTATGCCTGTGGTTATAATCTCATTTGGGAATGTGTTGTCTTTGTTATGTTAATGAGACAGGATTAGTGTGGGGTGTATCTTGAGTCAATCTCTTTTGAGATACAAAAGAGATTAAACAAGCAAGCAAGAGAAGCAGAGACAGGGGAACAGAAATACTACACCACATGAAGACCATCCAGGAGCAGAAGCTCAGAAGAAACAAGAACCTTCCTGTAGAGCAGACAGAGAAAGAAAGCCTTCTCCTAGAGCCAGCACCCTGAATTCAGATTTCTACCCTGAGAAAATAACTTTCTGCTTGTTAAAGCCACCCACTTGTGGTATCTCTATTATTGCTGCACTAGATAATTTAAGACACTAATACATTAAACATCTTTTAATACTATTGAGATTGAACATGTTTTCCTGTGCTTATTAGCCACTTGTGCTTTTTCTTGTGAATTTTCTATTCATGTCTGTGATGGTTAATTTTATGCCAACATGGCTAAGGCATGGTATCATGTAGTTTGATCAAACACTATCTAGATGTTGTTATGAAGGTATTTACGTGTGATTTTCATTTAAATTAGTTGACCTTAAGTAAAGCAGATTACCCTCCATTATGTGGGTAGAACTCATCTAATCAGTTGAAGGCCTTAAGAGCAAAAACTGAGGATTCCTGAGGGAGAAGCGTTCTGCTTTAGGGCTGTAGATAGACGTCCTGCTGGATTTTCTAGTCTATCACCTGGTTTACTAATTCGGACACAAGACTACAGGAGTTTCCATCTTATCACCTGATTTCAGACTTGCCGGCTCCCACAATCATGTGAGCCAGTCCCTTAAAATCTCTCTGTGTGTATATATATATATATATATATATATATATATATATATACTGAGAGAGAGAACCAGTTGCCATCGAGTCAATTCTGACTCATGGTGAACCCACGTGTGTCAGAGTAGAACTGTGCTCCACAGAGTTTTCAATGGTCGATCTTTCTGAAGTAGAGTACTAGGCCTTTCTTCCTAGACATCTCTAGGTGGACTCTAGCTGCCAGTCTTTTGGTTTGCAGCTAAGCATATTAACAATTTACACTAGCCAGGGACTGTGTGTGTGTGTATATATATATATATATATATATATAAAGGAGCCCTGGTGCGTCATTGGTTAAATGCTTGGCTGCTAACCAAAAGGTTGGCGTTTTGAACTCACCAGCTGCTCCGTGAGAGAAAAGACCTGGCAATCTACTCCTGTAAAGATTACAGGCTAGGAAACCCTATGCAGCTGTTCTACTATGTTGTACAAAGTTGCTATGAGTAGGAATTGACTTAACGGCATACAACAGCAACAACAGTAATACATACACACTCAAATATAAAACCAATTGCCATGGAGTCAATTCTGACTTATGGTAACTCCATGGGTTACAGAGCAGAACTGAGTTTTGAGTTCTAATCTTTACGGAAGCAGACTTACCAGGCCTTTTCTCCATGGAGCCACTGGGTGTGTTCAAACCACTCAGAGAAAGATACACACACATGCACACACACACACACACACACAAGTCCCATAAGTGGCGGAAGTGATTAAATGCTCAACTAGTAACCAAAAGTTTGGTGCTTCAAGTTTACCCAGAGGCACCTCAGAAGAAAGATCTGATGAAATACTTCCAAAAGATCATGACCATTGAAAACACTATGGAGTGACCAACAAACACATGAAAAGATGCTCTTTGTCACTAATCATTAGAGATGCAAATCAAAACTACAATGAGATACCACCTCACCCTTGCTAAAATGGCACTGATCAAAAAACCAGAAAACAACAAATGTTGATGAGGATGTGGGGAGGTTGGAGCCCTTATTCACTTCTTGTGGGGGTGCAGAATGGTACAACCACTATGGAAAACAGTATGGCAATTCCTCAAAAAATTAGAAATAAAACTACCTTATGATCCACCAACTCCACTCCTAGGTATATACCCTAGGGATCCAATAGAAGAGACACGAACAGACATATGCATACTTACGTTCATTGTAGCACTACTTACAATTTCAAAAAGATGGAAACAACTTAAGTGCCCATCAACGGATGAGTGGATAACCAGACTGTGGTACATACATACTATGGAATACTATGCAACCATAAAGAAAAATGAGTTCCTGAAACATCTTGCAGCATGGATGAACCTGGAGGATATCATGTTTAGCCAAATAAGTCAATCACAAAAACACAAATATTGTATGATCTCACTTTTATGAAATGGCAACAAAAGATATATATACAGAGACCACTATTCATTGGTGGCTGGGGGGAGAGTGGTGATGGTTGGTGGGGGAGAAGGAAAATCATTCTCTAGATAATTGTCACTTTTTGTTTACGGTGATAGGAAAAGTAGCACCGAATGTGGGTGAAGTATGCACAGTTTGAGTAATGCAACTTATGCTGCTAAGTTGTACACAAGAAAAAGGATGTACTGGAAAATAGTATGTTATATATGAAGGATCCCTGGTGGCACAGTGGTTAAGCACTCAGCTGCTAACTGAAATGTCAGTGGTTCAAACCCACCAGACTTCCATGGGAGAAAAGACATGGTGATCTGCTCCCGTCGAGATTTCAGCCTAGGAGACCTGATGGGGCAGTTCTACTCTGACCCATAGTGTTGTCATGAGTTGGAGTGATTCAAAGGCACACAAGAACAACAACGCTATACATAACTTTGCAACTACCAAATATATATATATATATATATATACACATAATAAAACAAATAGGGGCTAGAGATACTGATACTTCTTAGACATGACCAATCACCTTATGGGCTTAGTTTTCTTGGTTTGAAGACTTAAGGTCATAGTCTTGGGGGACTACCTGGTCAGTTGGCATAATATAGTTCTAAAGTTTATGTTCTACATCCTAGTTTGGTGAGTAGTGTCTCTGGGGTGTTAAAAGCTTGCAAGCAGCCTTCTAAGATACAACTACTGATCTCTGCTAGTCTGGAACAAAAGAGAAAGGAGGACACCCAAGAGTCAGAGAAGGAATGGGTCTACAAGACTAATTGTCTCCATGAACCACAGCCTTCTCTACCTTGAGACCAGAAGAACTAGATGGTGCCCAGCTACCACTACCGAACATTCTGATCAGGGTTACAATAGATAGATCCTGATAGAAAGGGAAAGAAATGTGGAACAGAATTTCAAATTCTAAAAAAATTCAGACTTACTGGACCCATTGAGACTGGAAGAATCCCCAAGATTATTGCCCTGAGATGCTTTTTAAACCTTGAACTGAAACTATCTCTTGAAGTCACCTCTTAACGAAATAGCAGGTTAGCCCAAAAAGTAAAGAATGTTACCCTTGAGTACTGCACTTAAAAGAAAAAAATCTATATGGCACCAAATGGTCAACAGTTACCCTAAAGCATGAATAAGAAGGTTGGTGGTGGGAGGGGCGGGGGCAATGAGACTAAATTGATGGAATGAAACAACTAGAACAGAAATAATGAGAATGTTTACACAATGTGAAGAATGTAACCATTGTCATTGTAAAATATGTGTAAAAATTGTTGAATGAAAATCTGTTTTGCTGTGCATGCTTTCAACAGAAATACAAGGAAATAAAACTTCTATGGAACACAGTTCTACTCTGAAATGCCAGGAGTAGGGTCACCATGAGTCAGAACTGACAAGATAGGTATCTACGTCTACATCTGCAGCTATAGTTACAGCTACAGCTACATCTGTATCTATATATATTCCTGGTTCTGTTTCTCTAAAAAACCCTGATTAAGGTAATGTCCTTACATGTTAACTTTTTAAACTTATGACATTCAACTACATATTTGCTGAGGTTGAACCTGACCCCCACTGGGGTGTCAGGGAGAATACCTAAGTCTGTGAAATACAGCGTAAGTACAGGCCTGCCATAACCCACTTTAATGTCCAGGACAAGGTTTCTTTCTTTCTTTTTTTCTTTTTTAAAAAATAATAAACAATATCTTTATTCATTAGAATTGCTCCCTGGGGCGTTCAACTTCAAGCAATTTCCTTCCAGGACAGAGAGCATTTTATTACTTCATGATGTGATTCAGCACTAATCAAGAAGGGTATTTACTGCATTTGAAAACTAATCCATTGACAAGTGAGCTACCAAGGATTGAAAGGTTTTTTTTAATTATACCTTATTTATTTAGTTTTTATTTTTTTTAAATTGTACTTTAGATGAAGGTTTACAGAGCAAATAGTTTCTCATTAAACAGTTGGTACACATTTTTTTTATAACAATGGTTAACAACCCCACAACATGTCAACACTGTCCCTTTTCACCTTGGGTTCCCTATTACCAGCTTTCCTGTCCCCTCCTGCCTTCTAGTCCTTGTCCCTGGACTGGTGTGCCCCATTAGTCTCTTTTTGTTTTATGGAGCTGTCTAATCTTTGGCTGAACAGTGAACCTTGGCAGTGACTGCATTACTTAGATAAAAGGGTGTCCAGGGGCCATAGTCTTGGGGTTTCTTCAGTCTCTGTCAGGCCAGTAATTCTGGTCCTTTTCTGAGAGTTAGAATTTTGTCTTACATCTTTTTCCAGCTCTGTCCAGGACCCTCTGTTGTGATCCCTGTCAGAGCAGTCACTGGTGGTAGCCAGGCACCATCTAGTTGTACTGGACTCAGTCTGGTGAAGGCCGTGGTAGTTGTGTTCCATTAGACCTGGACAAATCTTTTCCTTCTATCTTGTTTTCTTCATTCTCCCTTGCTCCCGAAGGGATGAGACAAGTGGAGTATCTTAGATGGCTGCTCAGAGGCTTTTAGGACCCAAGATGCTACTCACCATGGTAGAATGTAAAACATTTTCCTTATAAACTGCGTTATGCCAATTGAGCTAGATGTTCCCCAAGACCATGATCCCCACAGCTGTCCGCCCAGCAATTTGGCCCCTCAGGGAGTTTGGATGTGTCTATGGAGCTTCCATGACCTTTCCTTGTACAAGTTGTGCTGGCTTCCCCAGTATTGTGTACTGTCTTACTCTTCACCGAAGTTACCATTTATCTATTGTCTATTTAGTATTTCCCTCCACCCCTCCCATCTCTTGTAACCAACAAAGATTTTTTCTTCTTGTGTGTAAACTTTTTCATGAGTTTTTACAGCAGAAGTCTCATACAATATTTGTCCTTTTGTGATCGACTTATTTCACTCAGCATAATGTCCTCCAGTTTCATCCATGTTATGAGATGGTTCACAGATTCATTGTTGTTGCATAGTACTCCATTGTGTGTATATACCATAGTTTGTTTATCCATTCATCTGTTGATGGGCATCTAGGTTGTTTCCATCTTTTTGCTATTGTGAACAGTGCTGCAACGAACATGGGTGGGCATATGTCTATTCATGTGACGGCTCTTATTTCTCTAGGATATATTCCTGGGAGTGGGATTACTGGATCATATGGTATTTCTATTTCTAGCTTTCTAAGGAAGCGCCATATCTTTTTCCAAAATGGTTGTATCATTTTGCATTCCCACCAGCAGTGCATAAATGTTCCAGTCTCCCCGCAGCCTCTCCAACGTTTGTTATTTTCAGTTTTTTTGATTTGTGCCAGTAATGCTTCGGTGAGATGGTATCTCATTGTGGTTTTAATTTGCATTTCTCTAATGTCTAGTGATGGCGAGCATTTCCTCATGCGTCTGTTGGCTGCTTGAATGTCTTCTTTGGTGAAGTGTCTGTTCATTTCCATTGCCCATTTTTTAATTGGATTATTTGTCTCTTTTTGTAGAGGTGTTGAATTTTCTTGTAGATTTTAGAGATTAGACCTTTGTCTGACTTGTAATTGTCCAAAATTTTTTTCCCAGTCTGTAGGTTCTCAGGACAAGATTTCTTAAGCTGGGATCTATGGAACCTATTTTTGAGGATTTGCAAATTCTTTACAACAGAGTTTTTTAAGTGATGTGTTTTCATTTCAAAGATAATGTCAAAAAGTAATGTAAGGATATTCTGGATCATTTGAATAACCAGTTTATAACTGAGGGATACTATTTATTTTGTAGTCCAGATTGTTTCTTATGGGCTTCAAGTATCTCTCTTTTTGTTCATGCAAACTAATAAGAAAAGAACAAATGCGGACTTAATAGATAATGTTTTTGCACCAAGTGAGGGCCAAAGGATGTTTCAGCATACTGTCCTTTGTAAGAACAGAGGCTTCACAGCAGTATAAGTAAAAAAAATACTTGTGGGAGCAATGAGTCATCACAAGACCTACATCAGTACAAGCAGGCCTAACTCAAAAGAATCTGGAACAGCAGTTAGTACCATTTTTATGTTGTCACTTGTCTCAGTTATGTTCCTTTGGTTGCAAACAATAGAAACAGATTCTGACAAACACAAGCAATAAAGGAACTGACTGGAATGATACAAGGAAATGCAGAATTTAAGAAAAAAAATGAACAAACCAGTTTCAGAAAGAACCAGAGTAGGGCAGCTCCAAGGATCTCAGTACCAGCAATTCCTGGACTAGTACATTTTGGAGGCTGCCAGAATAATGACTCAGCCCTAGCCATCTTCCATCAGTGTCCTTATAGTCTGGATTCAAATTCCTGGCTTAGGTTGGGCCATATGCTCATCGTTTGGCTGGGGTAAAGGAGAAGATACATGAGACTTCAAAATGCTTAAGACATCCAGATGTCTGATTGACAAAACACAAAAAAAGTGCTATATATTCTCAAAGCATGTGTGGGATATTAAGTACTATTTCTAAAAGGTAATACGGGTTTTGAAACACTGGTGGTTCAGTGGTAGAATTCTTGCCTTCCATGCGGAAGACACAAGTTTGATTCCCAGCTAATGCACCTCATTGCCAGCTACCACCCCTGTACGTCAGTGGAGGCTTGTGTGTTGCTATGATGCCAAACAAGGTTCAGTGGAGCTTCTAGACTAAGATGGACTAGGAAGAAAGGCCTGGCAGTTTACTTTTCAAAAATCAGCCAATGAAAATGCCATGGATCACAACAGTCCAGTCCCCAAGTGATCATGGAAATGGTGCATGACCAGGCAACATTTGGTTCAGTTGCTCATGGAGTGTCCATGAATCAGGGGCCAATTTGCCAGCATTTAACAGCAACATGTGGGTTTTAATTTTTCCTAGACAGGGGAATGCATGGGACCTCTCCCTTATAAAGACCTTTCCTTATGAAGGAATGTAGATTGAAATAAACATCCATGGAACCCAAGGTCAAGAAGGGGAGAGTGTTAACACATCGTGGGGTTGACAACCAATGTCACAAAACAGTATTGTTTAATGAGAAATTAAGTTGCTCTGTAAACCTTCATCTAAAGCACAATTAAATTAAAAAACAAAAAAAGGAAAGAAAAGAAATAACCATCCAGGGAGGCATTCAGGAAGAACAGAAATTATAAAGAAACACCCTGCAACTTAAGGAAAAAATGAAAGAAGGAAGTGCTCCTCTATGAAATGGATGGAGGAAGGAAAGGGGCTGTATAAGGTCTTATTCAAAGAAACATCATCTGGAAACATTCCATTCAAAAGGAATTTAAATCTTAGCTTGTAATAAAATATTGAGGTTGGAATATATTTTAATACACATCAAAACTCTTTGAAATATGCTTTAGAGTTTGGGACATCTTTCTCACTATCAAGCTCTCTCTTGTGCTCTGCAATGGCTTCCCCCAAAAGAAATTTCTCCACCCTTTCCCTTTATTTTATAATATTCTACTTGACACTTCCCTCTTATTCGTGACTCAGCTCATTTTTATAGATATCAACTGAGCCTTTCCGGATTTGCTTTATTTTTTTGTTGTTGAAAATATACACAGCAGAACATATCTCAGTTTAACAATTTCTACATGTACAATTGAGTGACATTGATTACATTCTTCAGGTTGTACAACCATTCTCACCCTCCTTTTCGAAATTGTTCCTCCCTCATTAACATAAAGTCACTGCCCCCTAAGTTTCCTATTTAATTTTTTGATTTACTGTTGTCAAATTGATCCCATATAGATGTTCTTTAAAAGATCAAAATGCTTGTCTTAGTCATCTACTGCTGCTCCAACAGAAATACCACAAGTGGATGGCTTTCACAAACAGAAATTTATTTTCTCACAGTCTAGTAAGCTAGAAGTCCAAATTCAGGGGGTCAGCTCCAGGGGAAGGCTTTCTCTCTCTTTTGGCTCTGGAGGAAGGTCCTCATCGTCATCAGTCTTCCCCCAGACTAGGAGCTTCTCTGTGCAGGAACCTTGGGTCCAAAGGACACCCTCTGCTCCCGGTGCTTCTTTCTTGGTGATATGAGGTCCCCAACTCTCTGCTTGCTTCTCTTTCCTTTTATCTTTTGAGAGATAAAAGGTGGTGCAGGCCACACCCGAGGGAAACTCTTTTACTTTGGATCAGGGATGTGACCTGGGTAAGGGTGGTGTTACAATCCCACCCTAATCCTCTTTAACATAAAATTACAATCAGAAAACAGAGGACAACCGCACAACACTGAGAATCATGGCCTAGCCAAATTGATACACACATTTTTGGGGGGACATAATTCAAACTATGATAATGCTCAAGACAGACATTCTTTATTAATTAAGCTAAACTACTGTTTGATTCGAAGAAGATTTTAGGGGATAATTTTAGTTTAAGGTTTAAAAATTATCTCAGTTTTGGGGTTCAACCAGCTTTAATGTCTCCAGAAAGTCTGGATTCTTTGAAAATTGAAATTCTGCTCTGCATTTTCCCCCTTTTGATCAGGATTCTTTTATAGAATCTTTGAGCCTTTCTGGATTTTTTAGCCTTCTGTTTACTTTGCCTTGTTACTCAAAGTCTACACAACAAAGAAGGACCCAGTAAATGACCTATAATACCCCTTCACATGTAGTGTTAGGGCGCCACAACAGTATACTCACAATTTCTGTCTTCCATCCATTGTCCTACTGTTGTCATACATTTTACCTTACAGATGCTATGTGTGTGCGTATATATATGCATGTGTGTATAATACACTAACACTATTTTTGCTGTAATAAATCACCTATCTTTTAGAGCAGCTGGGTACCTGGTTCAAAGTGGTTAATCATTTGGTTGCTAAACAAAAGTTCGGTATCTCAAATCCAACAACTGCTCCTTGGAAACACTACGGGGCAGTTCTACTGTGTCCTATGGGGTGACTATGAGTTGGAATCAACTTGACAGCAACAGGTTTGGTTTTTGGTTTTAGAGCAACTCAAATTTTGATAAAATAATTTCATATTTGCCTCCTGTAATGGATTTAATTGTGTCCCCCAAAATGTGTATCAACTTGGCTAGGCCATGCTTCTCAGTATTGTGTGATTGTCCACCATTTCATTATCTGATGTGATTTTCCTATGTGTTGTAAATCCTACCTCTATGATGTTAATGAGGCAGGATTAGAGGCACTTATGTTAATGAGGCAGAACTCAATCTACAAGATTAGATTGTGTTTTAAACCAATCTCTTTTGAGATATAAAAGAGAGAAGAAAGCAGAGAGATAGGGGGACCACATACCACTAAGAAACCAGAGCCAGGAGAATAGTGCATCTGTTGGACCTGGTGTCCGTGCACTGAGAAGCTCCTTGACAAGGGAAGATTGATGTCAAGGACCTTCCTCCAGAGCAAACAGAGAGAGAAAGCCTTCCCCTGGAGCTGGCACCCTGAATTCAGACTTCTAGCCTCCAGGACTGTGAGAAAATAAATTTCTCTTTGTTAAAGCCATCCACTTGTGGTATTTCTGTTATAGCAGCACTAGATAACTAAGACATCTTCATCTATGCCATTTCCAGCACTTTTTATTTCTTTGTGTAGATCCAAATGTTCTGTCTTTAGTACCAGTTCCTTCTCCTTGAAAAAAATCCCTTTTACATTTCTAATAGTGCAGATCTACTAACAGTTAACTCCTTTGGTTTTTGTTTGTCTGAAAATGTATTTCTCTTTTATTTTTGGAATACTTTTTTTTATTGTACTTTAGGTGAAGGTTTACAGAACAAGTAGTTTCTCATTAAACCTTCAGTACACATATTGTTTTATGACATTGGTTAGCAACCCCAAGACATGTCAACACACCCCTTTTCGGCCTTGGAGGACCTTTTTTTTTTTTTTTTGGTGAAAATATACATAGCCAAAGATACACCATTTCAAAAATTTCTACATGTACAATTCAGTTTCCTCGATCACGTTCTTCCAGTTGTGCTGCTATTTTCACTTTAGATGAAGGTTTACAGAACAAAATAGTTTCTCATTAAACAGTTAGTACACATATTGACCTCTGACAATGGTTAAGAACCCCACTACATGTCAACACTGTCCTTACTCAACCTTGGGTTCCCTATCACCGGCTTTCCTGTCCCCTCCTGCCTTGAAATACTTTTGAAAGTGTTTTTTTTTTTTTTCCGAGGTGGGGCCAAGATGGTGGAGTAGTCAGACAATTCCTGTGGTCCCTCTTACAACAAAGACCTGAAAAAACAAGTGAATTGATTGTTTATGACAATCTAGAAGCCTTGAACATAAAAGGCAAAGTTGAGGAATCAGACTGAGTGGTGGGGGGAGGGAGAGATGATTCAGAAGCAGCGAGGAGTTGCCAGACCTCACCTGGCAGGAGCTGGAGCTCTTCCAGCTGGATCAGTTCATGTGTGCGGTGAGCCAAGCAGTGGCTCTCAGGAGGCATTTTCCATATCAGGAGAGGCCCAGCAGCAGAGAGTCTACTCAACCATCCAGAACTAGTGAAAAGCAGCACTCGAGTGGCTAAAGATAAGTACTTGCATCTGGCCTACTGCAGGGATCAAAAAAACACCCCATTTGGGGGAAACCTCTTTCCCATTTACCTCCCCCCTCTCTACTCTGCACTGGGTCCCAGGTTGGCTTGAGCGATTGCCAAGTCCCCTGGGCCGGAAGTAGGACCTGTCAAGCACCCTAAGCCATTCTCTCAGCCTTGGAGAGGGAACAAATTAACAAACAGGGAAAAAATAATCTGCCAGCTCCCCTAAGCCAGGAACTCAGGTTTGGCACAGTTCCTTTGCCTAGGCACAGGCATAAGGGGTCCACAGACTTTGAATGCCTTTCACCCCTGCATAGACCTGTGTGGGCCCATTTCAACAGTGTAGGCCCTCATTACCACAGTACAACCGGGTATGTACCAGAATCCTAACTTCAACTGTTTCAGCTGTGAACAGGCAGGTTTGTAACATTTAACACTGCACTGCCCATTAAGCAGTTTCCTCACCTGCCCACATCAGGGGTTTGGGGACTGGTGGCTCCACCCATACCACCTAGCCACCTGTGACAGGGGTCCAAGAGACAGCAGCATTGGGCACTCATAGTCTGGCTGCAAAACTCGCCCACCTACATGGTCTAGGGAACAGGGATATGCTTTCCTTCCAGGAACTCAGAGGCAGCTGTCAGTCCCCTGCCTTGCTCAGTGCATAACCTCCTACTGCAGCCAGATACCTGTGTGTACACCAATCACCCAAGCCTGTCTAGGACTGTAGGTGAAAGCCTGCACCACACATTTGGTGACCAACTACCTGGACACCAGAGCTGAATCCATACAATAGAAGTTAATGGACTCCTGGGTACACATACTTAGTAACAGAAGTAACCACCTGGTGACAGCACATTAAAGCTTCAGTGGTGTGGGTAATCAAACTAGCTCACACGAGCAGTCTATTTAGGCATATCAAAACAAAACAAAACAAGAGGTTAGGACACAGTAAGCAAACATAAAATAAATAAATTATAATAACTTACTGATGGTTCGGAGACAACAGTCAATATCAAATCACATAAAGAGACAGACCATGATGCTTCAGCAAGCTCCCAAAATAAAGAATCAAGAAATTTTCCAGAGGAACAGAACTTATTGGAATTACTGGAAGTAGAATACAAAAGATTAATATACAGAACTCTTCAAGACATCAAGAAGGAGATCAGTCAAAATGGAGAACAAGCCAAGGAACACACAGACAAAGCAATAGAGGAAATTAAGAAGATTATAGACGGGCACAATGATGAATTTAACAGGCTGCAAGAATCCATAGAGAGACAGCAATCAGAAAGCCAGAAGATTAACAATAAAATTTCAGAATTAGACAATTCAGTAGAAATTCATAGGGGCAGAACTGAGAGTAGAAGTCAGAATTAGTGAGACTGAAGATAAAACACTTGACATCAACTTATTTGAGGAAAAATCAGATAAAAGAATTTTAAAAAATGAAGAAACTCTAAGAATTATGTGGGACTCTATCAAGAGTAATAACTTACGAGTGATTGGAGTACCAGAACAGGGGTAGATAACACAAAATACAGAGAGAATTGTTGAAGATTTGTTGACAGAAAACTTCCCTGATATCATGAAAAATGAGAAGATATCTATCCAAGATGCCCATCAAACCCCATGTAAGGTAGATCCCAAAAGAAAGTCACCAAGACATATTATAATCAAACTTGCAAAAACTGAAGATAAACAGAGAATTTTAAGAGCAGCTAGGGATAAACAAAAAGTCATCTACAAAAGAGAGTCAATAAGACTAAGCTCGGACTACTCAGCTGAAACCAAGAAGGAAAGAAGACAATGGGATGACATATATAAAGCCTCGAAGGAAAAAAGTTGCCAGGCAAAAATCATACATCCAGCAATACTGTCTCTCAAATATGATGGCGAAATTAAGGCATTTCCAGATAAACAGAAGTTTAGGGAATTTGCAAAACCAAACCAAAATTACAAGAAATACTAAAGGGAGTCCTCTGGTTAGAAAATCAATAACATCAGTGTCTTAGGCTGGGTTCTCTAGAGAAGCAAAACCAGTAAGCATATAAATATATATATATAGAGAGATTTATATCAAGGAAACAGCTCATGTGAGTATAGAGGCTAGAATATCCCAAGTCTGTGGATCAGGGTAGAGGCCTCTCACAAGTCACGCAGCTTCAGAAGCTGGTGAGCCCAAGACTGGCAGGTCAGAGAGCAGGGCTCCTGCTCACAGGCTGTGAAGGTTGACAAATTCCAAGTTCGGCAGATAAGCTTGTAACAGCTCAAGTCCCAAAAACTGGAGATGAGACAATGGGAAGCAGCTGCAGGATCCAGAGTGAGTAAAAAACCAGAATGTCTGCTTATATTCAGATTCAGGCCACACTCTCAAGGAGACTCCCTTGAATCTGAATGGCTACTTACAGTATATTCAATCATGGGAATGATCACACTAAAACACTGAGAATCATGGCCTACCAAGTTGACACACAATCTTACTCATCGCAATCAGATAACAATGCAAGACTAGAACACAGGACAGAACAACAAGATATAAATCCAGATAGGGAAGTCAAAAAATAAATCAAAGCTAAAACACTGAAAATAGGCAAACAGAGATGTCAGTATGTAAGAGATGACAACATTAAAACCAAAAAGAGGGACTAAAAAATGTAGACATAGATTTTTCATATGGAGAGGAAGTCAAGGCAATACAAAGAAATAAAAGACTGGTTTAAACTTAGAAACATAAGAGTAAATATTCAAGTAACCACAAAGGAAACTATCAAGTCTACACATCAAAATTAAAAAACAGGAAAAATATAAAGAGTCAGCAAATACAAAATCAACAACAATGAAAAAGATGAAAAGAAAATACATAAAGAAAAATGACTTAGCACAGAAAATTAAGTGGAATAAAGAAACTGTGAACAACACACAAAGAAAGACATCAAAATGACAGCACTGAACTCATACCTATCAATAATTATGCTGAATGTAAATGGACTAAATGCACGAATAAAGAGACACAGAGTGGCAGATTGGATGAAAACACGATCTGTCTATATGCTGCCTACAAGAGACATACCTTAGACTTAAAGAAACAAACTAAAACCTAAAGGATGGAAAAAATATAATAAGGAAATAACACTCAAAAAAGAGCAGGAGTGGCAATATTAATCTCTGACAAAATAGACTTTAAAGTAAAATCCACCACAAAGGACAAGGAAGGACAGTATATAATGATTAAAGGATCAATACACCAGGAGGATGTAAACTTAATAAATATTCACCCACCCAAAGACAGGGCTAGAAAATACATTAAACAAACTCTAACAGCATTGAAAAGAGAGAAGGACAGCGCCACAATAATAGTAGGAGACTTCAGCACACTACTTTCGGTGAAGGACAGAACATCCAGAAAGAAGCTCAATAAAGACATGGAAGAGTTAAATGCTACATCACCAACTTGATCTCTTGGACATATACCGAACACTCCACCCAATAGCAGCCAAGTATACTTTCTTTTCCAACGCACATGGAACATTCTCAAGAATAGACCACATATTAGGCCATAAAGCAAGCCTTAACAGAATCCAAAGCATCAAAATATTACAAAGAATCTTTTCTGACAATAAAGCCATAAAAGTAGAAATCAATAACAGAAAACTCAAGGAAAAAAATCAAACACATGGATACTGAACAACATCTTGCTCAAAAACAACGGGTTATAGCAGAAGTTAAGGATGGAATAAAGAAATTCATAGAATCAAGTGAGAATGAAAACACATCCTACCAGAACCTTTGGGAGACAGCAAAAGCAGTGCTCAGAGGTCAGTTTATAGTAATAAATGCACACATCCAAGAACAAAAAAGGGCCAAAATCAAAACGTTAATCCTACAACTGGAACAAGTAGAAAGAGAGCAGCAAAAGAAGTCCTTGGGTGACAGAAGAAAGGAAATAATAAGAATTAGAGCAGAATTAAATGAAATAGAGAATAGAAAAACAATTGAAACAGTTAACAAGACCAAAAGCTGGTTCTTTGAAAAGATCAACAAAATTGATAAATCGCTGGCCAAACTGACAAAAGAAAAACAAGAGAGGAAGCAAATAACCAGTATAAGAAATGATATGGGTGATATCACAACAGACCCAACTGAAGTTAAAAGAATCATAACAGAATACTATGAAAAATTGTACTCTAACAAACTTGAAAAACTAGAGGAAATGAACAAATTTCTAGAAACTCACTACCTACTTAAACTAACACGATTAGAGGTAGAACAACTAAACCTATAACAAAAGAAGAGATTGAAAAGGTAATTAAAAAACTCCCAACAACAAAAAAAAGCCCTGGCCCGGATGGCTTCACTGGAGAATCCTAAAAAACTTGCACAGAAGAGTTAACACCACTACTACTAAAGGTATTTCAGAGCATAGAAAAGGATGGAATACCCCCAAACTCATTCTATGAGGCCAGCATAACCCTGATACCAAAACCAGGTAAAGACACCACAAAAAAAGAAAATTAGAGACCGATATCCCTCACGAACATTGACACAAAAATCCTCAACAAAATTCTAGCCAATAGAATTCAGCAACATATCAAAAAAATAATTCACCATGATCAAGTGGGATTCATACCTGATATGCAGTAATTGTTCAACACTAGAAAAGCAATCAATGTAATCCATCACATTAATAAAACAAAAGACAAGAACCACATGATCTTATCAATCGATGCAGAAAAGGCATTTGACAAAGTCCAACACTGATTCATGATAAAAACTCTCAGGAAAATAGGAATAGAAGGCAAATTCCTCAACATAATTAAGGGCATTTATACAAAGCCAACATCCAACATCATCTTAAATGGAGAGAGTTTGAAAGCATTCCCCCTGAGAACAGGAACCAGACAAGGATGCCCTTTATCACCACTCTTATTCAACATTGTGCTGGAGGTCCTAGCAAGAGGAGTTAGGCTAGAAAAAGAAATAAAGGGCATCCAAATTGATAAGGAAGAAGTCAAAGTAACTCTGTTTGCAGATGATATGATCTTGTACACAGAAAACTCCAAAGAATCCACAAGAAAACTGCTAGAACTGATAGAAGATTTCAGCAATGTATCAGGATACAAGATAAATATACAAAAATCAGTTGGATTCCTCTACACCAACAAAGAGAATTTCGAAGAGGAAATCACCAAATCAATACCATTTACAAAGCCCTAAAGAAGATAAAATACTTAGAAATAAATCTGACTAGAGACGTGAAAGACCTATACAATGAAAACTACAAGACACTACTACAAAAAACCAAAAGAGATCTGCATAAGTGGAAAAACATACTTTGCTCACAGACAGGAAGACTCAACATTGTGAAAATATCTATTCTACCGAAAGTGATCTACAGATGCAATGCAATCCCAATCCAAACTCCAATGGCATTTTATTGTTTTAATTGTACTTTAGATGAAGGTTTACAGAACAAATAGTTTCTCATTGAACAGTTAGTATATGTATTGTTTTATGACAATGGTTAACAACCCCACGACATGTCAACACCGTCCCTTCTCAACCTTGGGTTCCCTATTACCAGCTTTCCTGTCCCCTCCTGCCTTCTAGTCCTTGTCCATGGACTGTTGTGCCCCATTAGTCTCATTTTGTTTTATGGGGCTATCTAATCTTTGGCTGAACGGTGAACCTTAGGGGTGAGTTCATTACTGAGCTAAAAGGGTGGCCAGGGCCATACTCTCGGGGTTTCTCCAGTCTCTGTCAGGCCAGTAAGTCTGGTCTTTTCTTGTGAGTTAGAATTTTGTTCTACTTTTTTGTCCAGCTCCATCTGGGACCGTCTTCCAAAGGCATTTTTTAATGAGATGGAGAAACAAATCACCCACTTCATAGGGAAATAAGTAAAGTGTTACTCAAGAGAAGAACAAAGTAGAAGGCCTCGCACTACCTGATTTTAGAACGTGTTATTCTGCCACGGTAGTCAAAACAGCCTGGTCCTAGTACAACAACAGATACATAGACCAATGGAACAAAAGTGAGAATCCAGACATAAATTCATCCACTGATGAGTGGCTGATATTTGACAAAGGCCCAAAGTTAACTGCAGAAAAGACAGTCTCTTTAACAAAAGGTGCTAGAATAACTGAATATCCATCTGCAAAAAACTGAAACAAGACCCATACTTCACACCATGAACAAAAACTAACTCAAAATGGATTAAACACCTAAATATAAAATTGAGAACAATGAAGATCATGGAAGAAAAAATAGGGACAATGCTAGGAGTCCTAATACATGGCATAAACAGAATACAAACCATAAGTAATAATGCACAAGCACCAGAAGAGAAACTCGATAACTGGGAGCTCCTAAAAATCAAACACTTATGCTCATCAAAAGTCTTTACCAGAAGAGTAAAAAGACAACCTACAGACTTGGAAAAAATTTTTGGTGACAACAAATTCAATCAGAATATAATCTCTAATATCTCCAAGATACTGCAAAACTTCAATAACAAAAAGATAAGCAACCCAGTTAAAAAATAGGCAAAGGATATGAACAGGCACTTCACCAAAGAAGACATTCAGGTGGCTAACAAACACATTAGGAAATGCTCATGATTATTAGCCATTGGAGAAATGCAAATGAAAACTACAATGAGATACCATCTCACCCCAACAAGGCTAGCATTAATCCAAAAAACACAAAATAATAAATGTTGGAGAGGTTGTGGAGAGACTAGAACACTTATACACTGTTGGTGGGAACGTAAAATGGTACAACCACTTTGGAAACTGATTTGGCATTTCCTTAAAAAGCTAGAAATAAAAGTAGCATACAATCCAGAAATCCCACTCCTTGGATAAATCCTAAAGAATTAAGAACCGTCACACGAATAGATATATGCACACCCATGTTCACTGCAGCACTGTTCATGATAGCAAAAAGATGGAAACAACCTAGATGCCCATCAACAGAAGAATGAATAAGCAAATTATGGTGTATTCACACAATGGAATACTATGCAACAATAAAGAACAACGATGGAGCCGTGAAACATAACATGGAGGAATCTGGGAGGTATTAAGTTGAGTGAATTTAGACTATTGCAAAAGGACAAATATTGTATAAGACTACTATTATAAGAACTCAATAGAAGTTTTAAACCAGAAGACAACATTCTTTGATGGTTATGAGGGTGGGGAAGGAGGGAGAGGGGTATTCACTAGCTAGAAAGTAGACAAGAATTATCTTAGATGACGGGAAGGACAGCACACACTACAGGGTAATTCAGCACAACTGGACTAAACCAAAGCTAAGAAGTTTCCTGAATACAATCAAACACTTTGAGGGACAGAGTAGCAGGGGCAGGGGTCTGGGGACCATGCTTTCAGGGGACATCTAGATCAATTGGCATAACAAAGTTTTTTAAGAAAATGTTCTGCATCCCACTTTGATGAGTTCCGTCTGGGGTTTTAAAAGCTAGTGAGCTGCCATCTAAAATGCATCCATTGGTCCCAACCCACTTGTAGTAAAGGAGAATGAAGAACACCATGGACACAAGGAAAGTATTAGACCAAGAGACAGAAGGGGCCATATACACCAGAGACTTCATCAGCCTGAGACCAGAAGAATTAGATGGTGCCTGGCTACCACAATGACTGCCCTGAAAGGGAACACAGCAGATGGTCCCTGACGGAGCTGGAGAAAAGTGGGGTGCAGAACTCAAATTCTAGTAAAAAGACCAAATTTAATGGTTTGATTGAGACTGGAGGGACCCTGGAAGACATGGCCCCTGGACTCTCCGTTAGCCAAAAACTAAAACCATTCCTGAGGCCAACTCTTCAGACAAAGATTAGACTGGACTAAGGGACATAAAATGATGCTCGTGAAAAGTGTGCTTCTTAGCTCAAGTAGATACATGAGACTAAATGGGCAGCTCCTGTCCAGAGGTGAGATGAGAAGGCAGAGAGCGTCAGGAGCTGGTTGAATGGACATGGGAAACCCAGGGTGGAAAGAAAGAACATGCTGTCACGGTATAAGGAGAGCGAGTAGGGTCACAAAACAATGTATGTATAAATTTTTGTAATGAGAGACTAACTTGAGCTTTAAACTTTCACTTAAAGCACAATTTAAAAAAGTGGTTTTTTTTTTTCTTTTAGCATTTTAAAGATGTCACTCCATTGTCTTCTGACTTATACTTTTGTTTCTGACAAAAATTCTGCTGTTATTTTTATCTTTGCCCCTCTGCTTGTTTTCCTCTCTTTGCCTTCAAGATTTCTCTTTATCTTTGTTTTTCAGTAGTTTGAATATAATATGTCTAGGTGTTGGGTTGTGTGTGTATGTGTTATTAATTTTATTTGGTGTTCTCTGCATTGCTTGAATTTCTTGTTTGGTGTTTTTCATCAATTTTAGAAATTTATCAGGCATTATCTCTTTAAATATTTGTTCTTTCTCATCCTGTCTAACTTCTTCTGAGATTCCAGTTTTATATATTTTAGACTGTTTGATATTGTCCCACAAGTCTTGAATGCTTTATTCTGTTTTTGTTGTCATTCTTTTTTTTTTTTTTCTTTGTGCATCAGCTGGTGTAATTTCCACTCACCTATCTTTAAGTTTACTAACTCTTCCCTTGACTATTCTGATACTACTGATGAGCCTGACAAAGGCGTTCTTCATCTCTGTTACCATATTTGCCTTTCTAACATTTCTATTTGCAGCCCTTTCACCAGCAATTTAAGGCTTTATTGTGTAAGGAAGATAAGAGAGATATATTTGAATAAGGTTTCATGCCTTCCCCACAGTGGCTGTTGATCGCCACCTCTAGACTTTTAACCATGAAGGACACTTTCTCTGATTTCCCACCCATCCCCAAGTCTTTCTCATGAGTATCCGGTGAGGTCTGTGATGAAAAAGATTGTGTCTGTGGCTCTCAGGTGTTCTATACTCTCATGACAGTCCATGATCAACTGTTAGCTATTTGTTAACAATTGTATCTGAATTCTTAGTGACATGTAGGAGATCTTTCCTCTGCCCTTCTCTCCTTAAACGGCTTTCCTTAGGTTTTAGGTTAGTTAGTTAGTTGCCTTGAAGCCTCAATTCCCGATGGGTTCAATGAAAGTTGTAATTTCACATAATATCTGGCTTTTTTTTTTTTTTTTTTGGTGAGAATTTTAAGGGTGGGGATGATGTTTTCTCCAGCTGGTACATCCTAAGTGGAAGTTGAAAGTCCTAATATTTTCAATATTGATTAAAGGACTTTTCCTTTCTTCTGCTGGCTGACTTGTAGCATGTAGCTACATGAAACTCAGTGTGCTTACTTAAATTTCAACTCAGAATATAGGACTGAAGATCTCAACGGCTACCCTGGCAGATCTGATTCCAGAAGAATAATTAAACACGCCACATTTCTCTTTGATTCTCTTCTTTACTTCGTCTTTATAGGTCTCTGTATTTATTTCCTGGTGCTGCTTTAACAAAATACTATAAATTGAGCGTCTTCTAAAAACAAAAATGTATTGCCTCACAGTTCTAGGGGTTAGGAGTGTTGACTGTGTTGCTTCCTTCTGAAGTTTGAGAGAGAATCTGTTCCATGCTTCTCTCCTAGTTTCTGGTCAGGCCTTCTGTGGTTTGCAGTTGCAATGTCACATGTATGACGTCTTCCTTCTGTCTCTGTTTCCTCTGTGTATCTTCTGGTGTGTTTATAACAACACCAGTCACAACGGATTAGCACCCACCGTACTCCAGTATGGCCTTATATTAACCTAACTGATAACATCTTCAAAGACCCTGTTTCCAAACAAGGCACATTCACAGGTACCAGCTTTAGAACTTCAACATATCTTTTTGGGGTACCCAATTCAATCTGTAACAGTCCCTTTACCCTATAGCTGCCTGTACCACTTCTGAAGTGCCCAGGGACTTTCTTCTGCATTCTAGTAGCTTATAGGCTGTTATTTATTCTCTGGTTACTCTATTAAGCAAGACACCATAGAAAAAAATAAACAGATTGGTTGGTATACTAGTTTAGCTGCTTTTGAGAAAGGCAAACATGACAATGACAAACAATATATTAGTTTATTTCTGTATCAGGTAACTGTGTTAAGTGTAAGTAGCTCAGGGATGATATGAGACCTTCAATGGATCAAAAGATTCAGCTCTTTCTCATGCTGCTCTGCCACCCTCAATAATGACTATCATCTCATGACCTAAAATGGCTACTCTAGGAAAAAGTCTTAGTCAGAGTTCCCTAGAACACATAACCTGAGGAAAACTCATGTGCATTGATATTGTTTTTTTGCTAATATTGGGGGATTAAATCCTAGAGAAGCAGGGAAGGAGGAAAAGCAAATAGAAGGTGGTATGTTACTGCGTTGGTCCCAGCTTACAAGGAAACAGCTAGTTGCCAGAGATTAATCAGTTTAAGGAAAGACGCTCTGACTGTGACTGGCATTTAGTGCATCACAGATAACTCTATTAACATCTGCTAAACTGCCTCCAGAAATACTATACCAGTATTGTATCTATAATACCTATATTCTGAGGCATAAGTCCTGTCCATTACCATACAGCACATTCTCTCTCCACTCTCCATCCCATCTTTGGTCCTAAATATAACGGACTTTTTACAAACAGAGCTTGAAATGTTTGTAGGTCCGACTAATACAGATACAGTATCTGTGATGGAACAGAACTCTCTGGGGCAAGTTTTAGATGTCTGGCCTGTCACAGAACTTCTATGGTTATTCGTTCAAAGGCGGTATCAAAGACTAATGGCAGGTCTCTGTAGAAGTACTCATACAATAGCAAGTTGTAAAGACCATAGAAATCTGGCTTGACCTGGGACCCATGCTTGCCTTCTCATACGAGAAAGGACAAAAAGTTTTAGAATGGCCAAGTTCTCACCTAGGTTGAAGGTAGAAACAGAGGACAGTCTTTCATTTCATAAATCTACAATTACACATTTTTCGCAGGCTAGGACTCTTAAACTTTTATAGTAAGTGTCCAGGAAAGGACCTTTGAATACATTGCCCTAAGACATTCCAGGGCACTAAAAATACGATGATTGGTTAACATTTCACTAGTATTTACTTGCACTGAGGACCTCATAATAGTTCCAATTAACAAAACAGATATCAATACAGGTTACATAAATACAATGAGACAGTGATGTATTTAAAGATCAATTTATCCCATTACAATGTCAGAAGAATAATATCCTCACCTTAAAAACATAAATGAATAAGGGAAAGATAACCACTAGAATTTGTGAAAAGCAGGCAGGCAAAGGACATAAACTAGTAAAATACAAATGCCAATGTGTTGGTGTTAGTTGTTGTAAAGTTGTTTCTGACTCATGGCGACCCCGTGTGTTACAGAGTAGAACTCCTCCATATAGTTTTCTTGCTGTAATCTTAATTGAAGCAAATTGCCAAGCCTTATCTTCTGGGTTACTGCTGGGTTGATTCAAACCACCAACCTTTAGGTTAGCAGTCAAGCACAAACAGTTTGCACCACCTAGGGACTTTAAGTGGCCAATGTTGTTGTTGTTAGGTGCCATCGACTCAATTCCAACTCATAGTGACCATATAGGACAGAGTAGATCTGTCTCATAAGGTTTTCTAGGCTGCAATCTTTAAGGGAGCAGATTGCCAGGTCTTTCCTCTCATGGGGCCTCTGGTGGGTTTGAATAGCTGACCTTTCAGTTAGCAGTCGAGCACTTAACCATTGTGCCACCAGGGCTCCCTAAGTGGCCAGTAAGCACACGTAAAAAAGTTCAACGTCAGCAGTTGGCAAAGAAACGCAAATTTAAATCTCTGTAAATTGTTATTATTAATCTAACAAGATTGGGGAAAAATTTAAATTATAATATGAATTATTGCCAAGCACTTGGAAAACTAACACATAAATCAGTAGAAGGCAATTTTGTGCTGTGTCATGAGTCACAGAAGTATTTATGATGCACAGAGGTGTCTGTGATGCCTTGACATCAGAGGCAGTTCCTTATATCTCAGTCCCCATCTTTTCTACCCTGTGACTGCACTTCCCTAGCCACAGCCGAACGACCACAGATGGATCCTTAGCCCAAAGGCAGCCAATAGCCAATGCTTGCATTATGATAGGGATCAAGTCAATTAATTAGACCATCTCTCTTGGAGAGGATGAATACAAGGCATACAGAAAGAATTCATAATTACTACTGAAAGCAAAAATCACAAAACCACAGAGAAAACAATAAGCTAAAGCTATGAGGCAGTAGAAACCATGGAGGAGCAGAAGCTATCAGCAAACAGAAGCCACAAGATGGAGACAGGATAGAAATTAGTCAGTAGAGGCAGACGTTATAATACATACAGTAATGGTGGCTCAGTAAAGTATGGGAGCCAGAATCAAAGTTACAACTGCTTTGTATCTTGAATGACATATCTGATTCTATTCTTTAAGGCCTTCCTTTACTCTTTCATGTATTTTTACAATAAATCTGTAACATTTGAAGGAATCTGAGTATGGTT
Source organism: Dugong dugon (assembly GCA_030035585.1). Classification (NCBI taxonomy): domain Eukaryota; kingdom Metazoa; phylum Chordata; class Mammalia; order Sirenia; family Dugongidae; genus Dugong; species Dugong dugon. The sequence goes on from CM057465.1 coordinate 54,998,336, forward strand.
CTCTTCCTTACAAAGTAATAATGCCCAAACAACCCAGATATTGTACCTATTGATAAAAAATGTACAACATTTTGATATAGCAATTCCACTTCTATGAAAAAGATATCTTGGCTGTGTATAAAGATACTCATTTTATTGATGTTATGACAGAGAGCCGGAATCAACTTGACAGCAATGGATATGATAGAGAACAACTGGAAAGCATTTAATGCTCAAAAATAGGAGATTGCAAAATAATTTTTGCTGCATCCATAAGAGTTTTGCAATTTTAACTTTTACACTTAGTTCTTTGACCCATTTTGAATTAATTTTTGTATATGGTGAGAGGTAGAGGTCCAGCTTCATTTTTTTGCATGTGGATACCCGGTTGTTCCAGCACCATTTGTTAAAAAGAATATTCTTTCACCATTCAATTATCCTGGCACCATTGTCAAAAATCAATTGACCATAAAGGCATGGATTTATTTATGGACTCTTAATTCTAGTCCATTGATATGTATGTCTAAGCTCATGCCAGTACTACACAGTCTTTATTACTGTAACTTTGTACAGTGAAACCTGTGAAAGCTGGAACTCAACAGCACGGCCTTGTTTTTCTGGGTCTCGCAGGTTTTCTGCTGTTGACAGGGTGCAGTCTTACCACTTTTCCACTGATCATTTTAGCGGAAAATATTTGAGTTTTCCTTCTCTGACAGTATTCCCACTTTACACAGGTTCCATCTTTCGCAGGTTTTACTGTAGTAAAATTTTGAAATTGGGAAACATGAGTTCTCTAACTTTGTTCTTTTTCAAGATTGTTTTGGCTATGCTGCATCCCTTTCATTTCCACATGAATTTTAGGATAATCTCATCAATTTATACAGCAAAAAACAAAAACAAAAAACCAGCTGGAATTTTGATAGGAATTGCTTTGAAACAGGAGATAAACTTAAGGAATATTGTCACCTTAATAATATTAAGTCTTCCAATCCATGAACACAGATACTTTTCCACTTAGCTCTTTAATTTCTTTCCCTGGGCTCAGGGGAAAACTACCTAAACTGTTTGAGAAATAGTTTCATCAAATCCTTTCTCCAAAGTTGGTAATAGTTAAAGTGTTCTCCTTATCAAATCTCTGCTTAAAGTCACTTCCTGCTGGAGGCTAGCCATGACTATTTAAAACAGGTTGCTCCACTGCCCCCATTATTCTTAGGCCCTTCCCTTGTTTTATTTTCCTAAGAGTACTTCATTACTCTCTGAAAATATATGCCTTTTAAAAATCTAGGTGTTTATCTTCTTTATCTTCTCATTAGAATATAAACACCGTGAGAGCAGGGATCTATCTCCAAACCTATGCTGATGCTTGGCACCTAGTAGACAGTCAGTAACTGTTGCTGAAGGAATGAATATAATCCATGTGAACCAAACAATATGAACATTCTCAAAATTAGGGCTGAGAAGGGAAAGAAAAAGAAGGATAGGAAAAGAGACTACCTCTTTATTTAACCTAATCTTTCTTCTTCTTGAAGTTTCACTGCTCTGGATAAAGCGTGGCAGCAATCAAATTAAAAAAAGAAGCTAATTCATGGATTTTCTGCTGATAATTTAAGGGATTTTCATGGATAATTTTGATAATATGTGATTTTTGCCTTAGCCTCTGGCTTTAGAAACTAATACCCTGTCTGAAATATGGTTTCTCATGCGCATAAAAACATTGGCCTACAGAGGGTGCTAGTTCACTTTAAAAAAACTAAAACAAATGAATAAACTTCAGTGGATCCTGCTTGGAACCAAGCTTGGAAACAGCTTAGTAACAACAAATGAAATGTTTACATTGCCATATTTTCCCTTCATTAGCAAAGTTTAAGAGTACAAGAAAGCAATCTGTAAAAATGCCAATCTGAAGAAAAGAAGTGGCAACATTTTTCTTTTTTCCCATACAAAAATTTATACGCAGTTATCTGACCCTAATTGCTCTCCCCATACTGTGACAGCACACTCCCCCTTTCCACCCAATTGATTCCCCGTGTCCATTCAACAAGCTGCTAAACCCTTTCTGCCCTCCCATCTCACCTCCAGACAGAAGCTGTCCATTTAGTCTCTTGTATAGACTTGAGCTAAGAGGCACATTCCTCAAGAGTATCACTTTATGTCCCGCTGTCCAGTCCAGTCCCTGTCTGAAGAGTTGGCCTCAGAAATTGTTTTAGTTCTGGGCTGGTAGAGAATCCAGGGGGCATGCTTTCTGGGGTTCCTCCAGTCTCAGACCATTAAATCTGGTCTTCTTACTAGAATTTGAGTTCTGCACCCTACATTTCTCCTGCTCCAACCAGGACTCTCTGTTGTGTTCCCTGTCAGGGCGGTCATTGGTGGTAGCTGGGCACCATCTAGTTCTTCTGGTCTCAGGCTGATGAAGTCTCTGGTTTACATAGCCCTTTCTCTCTCTTGGGCTAATACTTTCACTGGGTCTTTGGTGTTCTTCATTTTCCTTTACTCCAGGTGGTTGGGACAAATTGATGCATCTTAGATGGCCTCTCGCATGTTTTTAAGAAAACAGACACCACTCACCCAAGTAGGATGCAGAACATTTTCTTAATAAGCTTTATTACGCCAATTGACCTAGATTTCCCCAGAAAGCAGGGTCCCCCGTCCCCTACCCATGCTACTCTGTCCTTCCAAGTGTTTGACTGTATTCAGGAAACTTTTTAGCTTTGGTGTAGTCCAGTTGTGCTGACTTCCCCTGTAGTGTGTGCTGTCCTTCCCTTCACCTAAGATAATTCTTATCTACTATCAAGTTAGTAAATAACCTTCATCCTCCCTCCCTTCCACTGTAACCATCAAAGAATGTTTTCTTCCGTGTTTAAACCTTTTCTTGAGTTCTTATAATAGTGGTCTTATACACTATTTGTCCTTCTGTGACTGACTAAATTCACTCAGCATAATGACCTCCAGATTCCTCCACGTTGTAAGATGTTTCACAGCTTCATTGATGTTCTTTATCATTGTGTAGTATTCCATTGTGTGAATATACCATCATTTGTTTATCCATTCGTCCCTTGATGGGCACATAGGTTGTTTTCATCTTTTTGCTGTTGTGAACAGTGCTGCAATGAACATGGGTGTGCATATATCTATTCATGTGATGGCCTTTATTTCTCTAGTTTATATTCCAAGGAGAGGGATAGCTGGATTGTATGGTACTTCTATTTCTAGCTTTTTAAAGAAAAGCCAAATTGATTTCCACAGTGGCTGTACCATTTTACACTCCCACCAAGTGTATAAGTGTTCCAGTCTCTCCACAGCCTCTCCAGCATTTATTATTTTTTGTTTTTTGGATTAATGCTAGCCTTGTTGGGGTGGGATGATCTCTCATTGTAGTTTTGATCTGCATTTCCCTAATGGCTAATGATCGTGAGCATTTTTTCATGTGTCTGTTAGCTGCCTGAATGTCGTCTTTGGTGAAGTGCCTGTCCATATCCTTTGCCCATTTTTTAATTGGGTCATTTGTCTTTTTGTTGTTGAGGTTTTGCAGTATCTTGTAGATTTTAGAGATTAGATGCTGATCGGATTTGTCGTAGCCAAAATTTTTTTCCCATTCTGCAGGTTGTCTTTTCACTCTTTTGGTGAAGTCTTTCGATGAGCTTAAGTGTTTGATTTTTAGGAGCTCCCAGTTACCTAGTCTCTCTTCTGGTGCTTGTGCATTGTTACTTATGGTCTGTATTGTGTTTATACCATGTATTAGGGCTCCTATGTATTAGGGTCCCTATTTTTTCTTCCATGATCTTTATCGTTTTCAAATTTATATTTAAATCTTAGATACATTTTGAGTTAGTTTTTGTGCGTGGTGTGAGGTATGGGTCTTGTTTCAGTTTTTTGCAGATGGATACCAAGTTATGCCAGCACCATTTGTTAAAGAGACCGTCTTTTCTCCAGTTAATGGATTTTAGGCCTTCATCAAATATCAGCTGCTCATAGGTGGATGAATTTATGTCTGGATTCTCAGTTCTGTTCCATTGGTCTATGTATCTGTTGTTGTACCAGTACCAGGCTGTTTTGACTACCGTGGTGGTATAATAGGTTCTAAAATCAGGTAGTGTGAGGCCTCCCACTTTGTCCTTCTTCTTGAGTAATGCTTTACTTATTTGGGGCCTCTTCCCTTTCCATATGAAGTTGATGATTTGTTTTTCCATCTCATTAAAAAATGATGGTGGAATTTGGATCAGGGTGGCATTGTATCTGTAGATTGCTTTGGGTAGAATTGACATTTTCACAGTGTTGAGTCTACCTATCCATGAGCAAGGTATGCTTTTCCACTTATGCAGGTCTCCTTTGGTTTCTTGCAGTAGTGTCTTATAGTTTTCATTGTATAGGTCTTTTACATCTCTGGTTAGATTTATTCCTAAGTATTTACCTTCTTGGGGGCTATTGTAAATGGTATTGATTGCGTGATTTCCTCTTTGAGGTTCTCTTTTTTGGTGTAAAGGAATCCAACAGATTTTTGTATGTTTATCTTGTAACTGGAAACTTTGCTGAAATCTTCTATTAGTTCCAGTAGTTTTCTTGTGGATTCCTCGGGGTTTTCTGTGTATAAGATCATATCATCTGCAAATAGAGATACTTTGACTTCTTCCCTACCAATTTGGATGTCCTTTATTTCTTTTTCCAGCCTAATTGCTCTGGCTAGGACCTCCAGCACAACGCTGAAATAGCGTGGTGATAAAGGGCATCCTTGTTTGCTTCCTGTTCTCAAGGGGAATGCTTTCAAAGTCTCTCCATTTAGGATGATGTTAGCTGTTGGCTTTGTATAAATGTCCTTAATTATATTGTGGAATTTCCCTTCTATTCCTATTTTGTTGAGAGTTTTTATCATAAATGGGTATTGGACTTTGTCAAATGCCTTTTCTCTAACGATTGATAAGATCATGTGGTTCTTATCTTTTGTTTTATTTATGTGCTGGATTACATTGATTGTTTTTCCAATGTTGAACCATCCCTGCATACCTGGTATAAATCCCACTTGATCATGGATATTTTTTTGGATGTATTGCTGAATTCTATTGGCTAGAATTTTGTTGAGGATTTTTGCGTCAATGTTCATGAGCGATATTGGTCTCTAATTTTCTTTTTTTGTGGTGTCTTTACCTGGTTTTGGTATCAGGGTTATGCTGGCTTCATAGAATGTTTTTGGGAATATTCCATCCTTTTCTATGCTCTGAAATACCTTTAGTAGAAGTGGTGTTAACTCTTCTGTGCAAGTTTTTTAGGATTCTCCAGTGAAGCCATCCGGGCCAGGGCTTTTTTTCTTTGTTGGGAGGTTTTAATTTCCTTTTCAATCTCTTCTTTTATTATGGGTTTATTTATTTGTTCTACCTCTGTCTGTGTTAATTTAGGTAGGTAGTGAGTTTCTAGAAATTTGTTCATTTCCTCTAGGTTTTCCAATTTGTTAGAGTACAATTTTTCATAGTATTCTGTTATGATTCTTTTAATTCCAGTTGGGTCTGTTGTGATGTCACCATCTCATTTCTTATATGGGTTATTTGCTTCCTCTCCTGTTTTTCTTTCGTCTGTTTGGCCAGTGGTTTATCAATTTTGTTGATCTTTTCAAAGACCCAGCTTTTGGTCTTGTTAACTATTTCCATTGTTTTTCTATTCTCTCTTTCATTTAATTCTGCTCTATTTCCTTTCTTTTGGCACCTGAGGGCTTCTTTTGCTGCTCTGTTTCTACTTGTTCCAGTTGTACAGTTAATGTTTTGATTTTGACCCTTTCTTCTTTTTTAATGTGTGCATTTATTGCTATAAACTGACCTCTGATCACTGCTTTTGCTGTGTCCCAAAGGTTCTGGTAGGATGTGCTTTCATTCTCGTTTGATTCTATGAATTTCTTTATTGCAGCCTTAATTTCTTCTATAACCCTCTAGTTTTTGAGCAAGGTGTTGTTCAGTTTCCATGTGTTTGATATTTTTCCCTTGCTCTTTTTGCTGTTGATTTCTACTTTTATGGCTTTATGGTCAGAGAAGATGCTTTGTAATGCTTTGATGCTTTGGATTCTGTTAAGGCTTGCTTTATGGCCTAATATGTGGTCTATTCTAGAGAATGTTCCATGTGTGTTGGAAAAGAAAGTATAGTTGGCTGCTGTTGGGTGGAGTGTTCGGTATATGTCTATGAAATCAAGTTGGATGATTGCAGCATTAGCTCTTCCGTGACTTTGTTGAGCTTCTTTCTGGATGTTCTGTCCTTCACTGAAAGTGGTGTGTTGATGTCTCCTACTACTTTTGTGGAGCTGTCCATCTCTCTTTTCAGTGCTGTTACAGTTTGTTTAATGTATTTTGGAGCCCTGTCATTGGGTGTGTAAATATTTATTGTAGTTATGTCCTCCGGGTGTATTGACCCTTTAATCATTTTATAATGTCCTTCCTTATCCTTTGTGGTGGATTTTACTTTAAAGTCTATTTTATCAGAGATTATTATTGCCACTCCTTCTCCTTATGAGTGTTGTTTGCTTGATATATTTTTTTCCACCCTTTGAGTTTTAGTTTGTTTGTGTCTTTAAGTCTAAAGTGTGTCTCTTGTAGGCAGCTTGTAGACCTATTGTGTTTTTTGGTCCAATCTGCCACTCTGTCTCTTTATTGGTGCATTTAGTCCATTTACACTCAGTGTAATTATTGATATAGGTATGAGTTTAGTGCTGTCATTTTGGTGTCTTTTTTTGTGTGATGTTCACCGTTTCTTTGTCCCACTTAATTTTTTGTGCTGATTCGTTTTTCTTTATGTATTTTCATCTTTTTCATTGTTGTTGATTTTGTGTTTGCTGAGTTTTTATGTTTTTTCTAGTTTTTTATTTTGACTGGTAGGATTGTTAGTTTCCTTTGTGATTCCCTTAATATTTACTCCTATTTTTCTAAGTCTATACTGTCTTTTATTTCTTTATATCACCTTGATTGCCTCTCAATATGAAAAATCTGTCTACATTTTTTAAGTCCCTCTTTTTTGTTTTAATGTTGTCATCTTTTACATATTGATATCTGTTTCCCAATTTTCAGTGTTTTAGCTTTGAATTATTTTTGTAACTTCCCTATCTGGTTCGATATCTGGTTGCTCTGTCCTGTGTTCTAGCCTTGAGTTGTTATCTGATGTTACTGATTTTCTAACTGGAGGACTCCCTTTAGTATTTCTTGTAATTTTGGTTTGGTTTTTGCAAATTTCCTAAACTTCTGTTTATCTGGAAATGCCCTAATTTCACCATCCTATTTGAGAGGCAGTTTTGCTGGATATATAATTCTTGGCTGGCAGTTTTTGTCCTTCAAGGCTTTATATATGTCATCCCATTGCCTTCTTGCCTGCATGGTTTCGGCTGAGTAGTCCAAGCTTATTCTTATTGACTCTCTTTTGTAGATGGCTTTTCGTTTATCTCTAGCCACTCTTAAAATTCTCTATCTTTGGTTTTGGCAAGTTTGATTATAATATATCTTGGTGACTTTCTTTTGGGATCTGCCTTATATGGGGTTTGATGAGCATCTTGGATAGATATCTTGTCATCTTTCACGGTATCAGGGAAGTTTTGTGCCAACAAATCTTCAACAATTCTCTCTGTATTTTCTGTTATCCCCCTCCCATTATCACTCGTAGGTTATTTTTCTTGATAGAGTCCCTCATAATTCTTAGGGTTTCTTCATTTTTGAAGATCATTTTATCTGATTTTTCTCAAATAAGTTGGTGTCAAGTGCTTTATCTTCAATCTCACTAATTCTGACTTCCATTGCCTCAGTTCTGCTCCTATGACTTTGTATTGAGTAGTCTTAATCTGAAATTGTATTGTTAATCTTCTGGATTTCTGATTGCTGTCTCTCTGTGGATTCTTGCAGCCTGTTAAATTTGTTGTTATGCTCTTCTCTAATCTTTTTAATTTCTTCTATTGTATGTTCTGCATTTTGCTTAATTTCCTTCCTAATTTATTGAAGAGTTATATATATATTAATGTTTTGTATTCTGTATCCAGTAATTCCCAGAAATTTTCATCCTCTGGAAAATTTCTGGATTCTTTATTCTGGGAGCTTGATGAAGCCATCATGGATTGCCTCTTTATGTGATTTGATATTTACTGTTGTCTCCGAGTCATCAATAAGTTATTCTATTTATTTATTTTGTATTTGCTTACTGTGTCCTACCTTCTTGTTTTGTTTTGATATGCCCAAATAGGCTGCTTGTATGAGCCAGTTTGATTATTGGCACTTTTGAAGCTCTAATGTCCTGTCACCACATGGTTAGATCTGTTACTAGGTATGTGAGCTTCGGAGTCTACCCACTCCTCCTGTATGGATTCTCTCAGGTGCTCAGGTAGATAGTCAGCAACTGTGTGGTGCAGGCCCTCACTTACAGTCCTAGACAGGCATGGGTGATTAGTGTAGGTAGAGGCATCTGGCTGCAGCAGGCGGACACACTCTGAGCAAGGCAGGGGGCTAACCACCGACTCCGAGTGTCTAGGAGGAAGATATGGCCCTGTTCCCTAGAGCACGTAGGTGGGTTAATTTTTAGCCTGACTGTGAGCACCTAATGCTGTTGGCTGTAAGGACTAGGGGGCACCTTATTCATGGGCCCCTATCGTAGGTGGCTAGGTGGCGTGGGTGGAGACACTAGTCCTCAGGCCCCTGACGTGGGTAGGTGAAGACCTTGCTTAATGGGCAGAGCAGTGTCAAATGTCAAGAACCTACCACTTCACAGCTGAAACAGTTCAAGTTAGAGCTCTGGTATATATCCTGTTGTACTGCAGTAACGAAGGCCTACGCTGTTGAGATGGGCCCAAACAAGTCTGTGCAGGGGGAAAGGCACTCAGAGTCCATGGAGCCCTTATGCCTGTGCCTAGGCAAAGGAGCCGTGCCTACCTTGGGTTCCTAGCTTAGGGGTGCCAGCAGTTTATTTTTAACTCTGTTTGTTAATTTGTTCACTCTCCAAGGCAGGGAGAATGGCTCTGGAAGTGTGACGGATCCTATTTCCAGCCCAGAGGACTCAGCAATTGCTGAAGCTGGTCCAGGACCCAGTGCAGAGCAGGGGCGGGGAGGTAAACGGGAGAAAACTTTTTCCCTAAGGGGGGTGTTTTTAAGCCACGCGGTAGGCCACATGCAGTTACTTATCTTTCGCCAATCCAGGGCTGCCTCTCACTATTTCTGGGTGGCCATGTAGACTGTCTGGTATTGTGTCTCTCCCGGTGTGGAAAACAAGCCTCCCGAGCACTGCCGCTTGCCTGCCTCACTGCTCACCCCCAAGCTGATCAGGTCTGAAGGGCTCAGGCTCTCTCCGGGTCAGGTCTGACAATTCCTCACTGCTTCTGAACCGTCTCTCCCTCCCCCTGCCACTCAGTCCAGTTCCTCAACGCTGTCTTTGATGTTCCGGGCTCCCAGATTGTTGCCATATATAATCAATTCACTTGTTTTTTCTGGTATTTCTTGTAAGAGGATCCACCGGAAGTGTCTGACTACTCTGCAATCTTGGCCCTGCGTCCTCTCATTTTTCTTTTCTTTTTAAACTGGAAAGAAAATTATTTTTAATCTGTGAACTTCTCAGACTTTTAAAATTTTTTTTTATTGTGGTTCTGTGAAAGTTTACAGAGCAAATTAGTTTCTCATTTGATAGTTCGTAGATAAAACTTCCATGTCATTGGTTGCATTCCCCTGAATGTGTCAGCACTCTCCCTGTTTCTGCCCTGGGTTCCGTGTTTCCTTTTGTCTAGATTGTCTACCCCTTTCTGTCTTCTCAGCTTTACTTTTGGGCAAATGTTATTCTCTCAATCTCCTATAATTGATTGTTGTAAGAAACAGGTTCCTCTCGGGTGTTACTGTTTATTTTATGGGTGGCATCATTTTTCAATGCAAAGAAGGGAAGCAAATCTAAGAGAAGCATCCAGAAGTAGAGAATGCTTGCATATTGTGAAAGAGATGCCAAGGTAGGGAGAAGCTTGAGTACTAGAGGGAGGGCTTCTGCCACATTCCATCCTGCACTTCACATCAGGAAATGAGACTTTAGGGCCAGGTGTGAGATGCCTATAGACTCTATAAATGGGGGAGTATTCATATGACAGTTGTTTAACTAGGCATATAGTTCCCGAAACTGATCCTTGGTTTCATTGTTCAGCAGCGGATATGCATTGAGAGAGAAAGAAGCACTTGAGAGTTTTGAAATAATGCAGCTAGCTACAGTGGCTTAGCCTGAGCCACTAAGGGAGCTTGGTAGGAGGAAGTTTCTTCAAGGACTGGATCTGTAAAGAAATTTTCAGAATAGAAAATTGAGCAACCTAGTGAATTCTACTGTAAGCTTTGGAGCCCTCTAGAGTGAACATCTTAGTGGCAGTAGAGTTCAGTGATAGAATTCTGGCCTTACCTATGGAAGACCTGGGTTCAAATCCCAGCCAATGTAAGTCGTGTGCAGCCACTACCCATCTATCAGTGGATGTTTGCATATTTCTATGATGCTGAAGGAGCCCTGGTGGCACATTGGTTAAGAGCTCAGGCTGCTAACAAAAAGGTTGGCAGTTTGAATCCACCAGGCACTCCTTGGAAACTCTATGGGGTTAGTTATACTCTGTCTTATGGTGTTGCTATGAGTCAGAATTGACTTGAAGGCAACGGGCTTGGTTTTGGTATGATGCTGAACAGGCTTCAGCAGAGTTTCTAGACTAAGATGGACTAGGAAGAAAGGCCTGGTGATAAAATTTCAAAAATTAGCCAATGAAAACCCAACAGTCTGATCTGCAACCAATCATGGGGATAGCTCAGGATTGGGCAGCATTTCGTTCCATTGTGTATGGGTTTACCATGAGTCAGGGGCCAACTCTACTGAAGCTAACAACAATAGAATCAGCAAGAGTTGAGGCAGCTTTGATAGTCAGGAACTAACCTGAATATTGAGGTTTGTAATCCTAGTACTCTAGCTTTCACATTCCTGTGGTCAGATGAACATTTTCAAGGAAAAGTTAGACTCAAAAATTTTGTGATACCTGGGACACTTCTTACCATTATGCATGGACTTTCAACTGGTGGCTATCCTTGCTTTTGTCAGTTCAGGGTGGATTAATAGCTTTATTATACTGTTCAATGGCTAAACTTTAAACTAAAATCAAAGATAAGAAATGAGTTTGCAAAACAGTCACTTCCCTTAAGTTAATCATAAAATCAATCAAATCAGTTTTTTGGCCCAGTGTAAGCCAAACATCTATCTTACCAATGAATTAGCTCCTTGTTTAAATGTTTCATTTGTGAAGATATAACTTCAATCTATGATTTCAATCTCAAAACAAAACAAAAAAATCTTATTTTTCAGACACATTTTCAGGATTCATATGTCAGCTTCTTTTCCCCAAAGGATTTGCTTCATCTCAGATGTACGTCTAATCTTTCTTTTATTGTTATTTTTAACCATTATATGTGTATTCAAAGTAGAAAATCTATTTAAAATTTTAAAAGTCAATGTAAGCCCACAAACCTAAGTACCAGCAAGTAAGGAAGAAGAAGAAGTCCCTGGGTGGTGCAAATTGTTGACACGCTGAATTGCTAACCGAAAGGTTGGAGGTCCAAGTCCACCAGAGGTGTCTTGGAAGCAAGGCCTGGTGGTCTACTTCTGAAAAACTAGCCATTGAAAACCCTGTGGAGCACGTGGGGTTGCCATGAGTCAGAATTGACTAGACGACAATTGGTCAGGAGGAATAAGTAACAATTACTGAGGTCTTACTGGAAGCCATTTTACAGAATAGTTTATTTCAACCTCCTAGTACCTCTATGGAGGAGCCCTGGTGGCACAGTGGTTAAGAGTTTGGCTGCTAACAAAAAGATTGGCAGTTTGAATCCACCAGCTCCTCCTTGGATACCCTATGAGGCAGTTTTTCTCTGTCCTATATGGTCGCTAAGAGTTGGATTCAACTTGACGGCAATGGGTTTTTTTTTTTTTTTTAAATACCCATATGACTTGCTCCATACCACAGATCAAGGTTAACGATTTAAGACCGACAGGCCAGGCAGGCAATGGAAATGAGCGAAGCAAAACAATTATAAGAACTGTGGAGGGCAGGTCCCATCTCAGAGGCTCCTACTCACCTCTGGCTGATTGTTGCCATATGGGGAGATGGAAAACATGTTTCCAGGTCCTATTTCTTAAGAGCAGGCAGAAGACTTAAGTGAAGTTTCTTGATTTTTTAAAAATGGTGACAACCAATTAAAAGAAATATTTTTAGTATTATGTTGACCAAATAGTGGAAATCTGGGGCTGAAACTAGGCCAGGGCTGCCACTTGGCAACCTCTGGTATAGAGGGCAAAACAAGGCTCAGGAAGTTTCTGACACCATGCTGCACAGCTGATGAGCCCGGGATTTCCTGGCTACACCTTCTTAGATACTGACACATGTGGCTGATGGATTACATCCATGAAGTCCTTTTAATGTAAGCAAACATAGCAAAATCGTTTTTTAAAATCATAATATGTTAATTCAACTTAGCATCAGGTGGCCAGGCAGAAATAAACACCATTTTCTGAAAGGGAGTGAGACTCAGGGCTGGGCCCCTCTGGGAGCGCTGGTGGCAAAAATGGTTAAGGGCTCAGCTGCTAACCAAAAGACTGACGGTTTAAACTTACCCAGTCACTCTGTGGGAAAAAGACTTGACGATCTGCCCTGCGGGGCTCTACTCTGCCACATGGGGTTGCTATGAGTCGGTATCAGCTCGACAGCACCCAATAACAGCTTGTGGAAACATAAGCACCAAGATGGACAGATGCTGAGAGTTGGATCAGGTCTCTTGCCCAGTCCCATGCTGTTTAAGTCCAAGATGGATCATCCCCTCAGAGAGGAGGAAAGAAGCCAGGAAGGCCCTGGTTTCCTGTGGAGGGAAAAGAGCTGTTCTAGAAGTTTAGGACTTCGCAGGACATACAGAGATTCAGATGGTTAGCTGAAGGCAACAACCATAGGGAGCAATAGCAACTCCATAAATATCAGGGGAGAGCAGCCCAGGCACAGAACTTGCAGGTCATAGGTATGGGGGTCTTGGTACCCAAAGACCCTGGATACGACTGGGTATCCTTTCAGGATCTAGTTGCTAAGAGAAAATGTGGGGCACAAAGACACCTCTCTGATTTCACCCACAGCCATCCCCATGGTCATTCTGAGCCACCAAGACAAATTCAGAAAAGTTCCAAGAATCAGCTGATGGGGGGACTGGTGTGAAATAATATATTTTCTTTTAATTATTATTATTTTTCACCCTGCTCTATCTCAGGCTGATGTGACCTAGGAGATAATATTTGCTACATTGCGTTTCTATAAATGATGTCGTTCTTTGTATGGATGCTGGCCGCCAAGGAATGCCCTTAAATTAACTTTTCATTTCTTCCTCTCTTCCTCCTGTTTAACTTGATCTTGCCCCTTCTATTTCAACTCAAGATTTGCCATACTTGTCTTTCATTCTGAAGAATTGAGGGTTGTCTTTGAAGTGGACGTGAAAAATGTCACCCCAAACAGCCTAGCAATTTATCATTGAAAGTCTAAAACAAACACAGTAACAAAAATGGTCTCCACTGTTCTGAGCACCCCCAGGAAGCCTTCTCTTTGTTTAAATCACTTTGAGTTTAAATTGCTGTCCTTCCAGTAGAGTAGCTAACATCTGCTATCTGCCCGGCTTTGAAGGCTACTCTATTAAAAATCAAGTAAGCCCTCAACTTGAGTCATTTATTTAATGCCCAGCACAGCGCTGTCTCATAGAAATGTAATGCGAGCCACCTATGGCATTATAAATGTTCTAGTAGCCACATTTTAAAAGGTAGAAAGAAACAGATGAAATTAATTATACATTTTATTTACTCCAATATATCAAAAATATTATAATTTCAGCATGTAATCTATTTAAAAATTGTTAAGGAAATATTTTACCTTTTTTTTTCCTTCATATTAAGTCTTCAAAATCTAGTGTGTATTTTGCAATTAACAACAAAAAAAAAAAACAGTTGCTGTAGAGCCGATTCTAACTCATGGCAACCTCATGTACATCAAAGTAGAATTGTGTTTCATAGGATTTTTCAGAAGTAGGTCACTAGGCCTTTCTTCCATGGCACCTCTGGGTGGATTAGAACCACCAGTCTTTCAGTTAGCAGTCAAGTGTGTTAATCACAGCACATCTCAATTTTTTTTCTTTTGTTATTTATATTTTTTATTGTACTTTAGATGGTTTACAGAGCAAATTAGTTTCTCATTAAACAATTAATACACATATTGATTTGTGACATTGGTTGCCAACCCCAAGACGTGTCAACATTTTGCCCTTCTCGACCTTGGGTTCCCTGTTACCAGATTTCCTGTTCCCTCCTGCCTTCTTGTCCTTGCCCTTGAGCTGGTGTGCCCATTTAGTCTTGTTTTGTTTTATGGGCGTGTCTAATTCTTTGGCTGAAGGGTAAACCTCAGGAGTGACCTCAGTACTGAGTTAAAAGGGTGTCCAGGGGCCATACTCTCAGGGTTTCTCCAGTTTCTGTCAGAACAGAGCACATCTCAATTCTGACTCCTCACATTTCAAGGGCTCACTAGCTACATATGGTTAGTGACTACTGTACTGGAAAGTTCAAGTCTAGGAGAATATTTAGTATACATCATTTCTAGTCTACACTTTATTTTTTTCTTCTGAAAAACCTATTTCACTACTTTCCATGACTGCAGAAATTCAACATAAATAGTGTTACATTTCAGCAACTAATAGCAATTAATAGCAGAATTGAGGCTATAATATCTCAGTTTCAAATTCTTGAAGGTTCCAGTGCATGAGAAAAAGTCCAATCCTTTCCCAAATTCCTTTGTACTTGGGTCCTGAAAAAGCCATTACTAAATCGCTTTCCAAAATGGAGAAAAAAAAGGTAATCTCAATTCAAAAATTATAATTGATTTTAATTTAAAAACAAACAAAACAAATCAAAAACAAAGTGAGGATCAGATTTGCAACTTTCTGGAATTTTCTGTTATGTAACCAGTGGTGGTTTCTAGCAGTTCTTTTACTCTGGATCCAGGGTGGGGAAAGTCTTCAGAGTCTAAATAAAGTAAACAAATGTTCTGAAGTTAATTAGAAGCATAAATCAATATGTTATATTATAAATAGTAGGATGTCCTACTTATTGGTTTTAATTATTTCAGATCTTTGAAAGAACAAATGGATTTGATTAAAGTGTAAGTTGATTTATTAAAATCTAGCTGAGGGCATGTGTTTTGGTATTATTATTTTTCCAAAAATATGAATTTCTCCCTTTGTCTATTTTTTAAATTTCATTTAAAATTTATAAATTGCTCAGTTCCTAAAATCTAAGATTAGAATTAGGAGTGTAATGACTGCGTAACTTATTTTATTCCTCCTACCACAACACATGTCAGGCATAAAATATGAATTGCAGACCTTTCTTCCTACTTTTGCTTTGTGCTTCTATAGTCCCTGGGTGGTGCAAATGGTTAAGCACTTCACTACTAGCTGAAGGGTTAGCAGTTCGAACCCACTCAGAGGCGCCTTGGAATACAGACCTGGCGATCTACTTCTGCAAGTTCACAGTCTTGAAAACCCTAAGGAGTAGTTCTACCCTGAACACATGGGGCTGCCATGAGTTGAAATTGACTCGACAGCCACTAACAACAACAAACAACTCCACCACAGTACTTGTTTACCCTCTGAATGGTGACTCGGGCTGTGGTAGCTAAATGAGAATAATGTTATTCTTTCTCTTTAGCTTATCTTTATCCCAAAGGATTTTTTTTTCACTGTATACTCCCTGGCAAAGGAGTAGATGAAAATTCACCATCACTGGACCCAGTTGAATTCAATGTGATCTCAATTAAATATTTGCTAAATAAATGATATATATGAGTGAGTGAATATGACCACAACACCAGATGCACAAAAGACCAGGAAGCCAGCCAGTATTGGACTCAACACTCAGTCCTGGGAATACTCTGGGTGTCATCCACGGTCTTTACCCAATCTTCCAGGGGTACTCTGTGATGACCACTCTCTAGAAGCTTGTATAAAAATAAATCTGCGGAAGGTTATGGATGTTTTTGGCTACTGGCACAATTCCTTAAAGGGACTGAAGTCCTAATGAGATCTTGTGCAACTCTGCACTCATACTCTACCCACAACACAAACACTAATACCCTGGCTAGGTGCCTTTGATTACTGTTACCTAAAGTATGGTCCTAAAAACTGAAACTCTCAAGAAAACAAGGATATCCTTTGAGTGGCTCTACTTAAAGTAAAAGCTAACCATAATGTGGTTCTTCCAACCTTCTTTTCTGACTCTATCTAAGGGGTTTTAACCTACAGCCCACGGACTCCCACTCAGATTGTGTATTAAAAAAAAAAAAAAAAAAAAACCAGCCAGGTACAGTCCAGTTGATTTCAACTCATGGTGACCCCATGTGTGTCAGAGCAGAACTGTGCCCTACAGGTTTCTCAATGGCTATGATCTTTGTAAAGTAGACCCCCAGGGCTTTCCTCTGAGGCACTTCTGGGTGGATTCAAACTGCCAACCTTTTTGTTAGTAGCCAAGAACTTAACCATATGTGCCACCCAGGGACTCCCAGAACATGGATGAGCTCCAGAAAATCCTGAACTTCCGGAAATAATGTGCTTCTTTCCTTTTTTTTCCTTCTTCTAGAAAGAGGTTTCACTGGATTCTTACAAAATTAGTAACTGGTGCTCAACAAACACTCACAAACAGGGATTAAAGAAGCAGCACTGTCATAATCCGTCAAGAGGAGAAGAGCCCATGAATGCCTGACTTCCAAGGGCCCTGCGCAGCTGCTTTGTGTGGAGAAAGCCAACAAGCCTGGCCTGGTAGTCACACATCAGCAATGAGTGGCTTTTGGAGTGGAGGGTCCAGAAAATCCATGTGTAACTACAAACTGCACTAGGCTTTACTAACCACAATTTTTAGCTGCAGAGAAAAGATCTTGAATGACAAGCATATCAGATGGTTATGCCTGAGTCTTCTCTACCACATCTATACAGAAATGGTAACTGAAGTTAAGAACATCTTTTTTTTTTAAAAATTTAATTGTGGTAGAATATATATCCCTAACATAAATTTTGCCATTCTAACAATTTTAATGTGTACAATTCAGAAGCAATAATTATCTTCACAATGTTGTGCAACCATCACCACTACTTAGTTCTCATATGTTTACATCACCCCAAACAGAAGATCTGTACCCATTAAGCAACAACTCTCCATTACCCAATCCCTACTCCCCCCACCACCATTAATCTACTTTCTGTTTCTATGCATTTGCCTAATCCAGATATTTCATATAAGGGGTATCATACAATATTTGTCCTTCAGTGTCTGGCTTATTTCAATAATCTTTTCAAGGTTCATCCATGCTGTAGCATGTATCTGAACTTCATTTTTCTTTACAATTGAATAATATTCCATTGTATGTATACACCACACTATATCTATTCATCTGCTGATGGACACTTGGGTTTTTTCCACCTTCTGACTGTGAAATAAGGGCATCATTTTTTGGTACAAACAGCAAAGGCCTTGCTGAACCAGGAGGTAACTGCCATGTCATACCATGGAAACAGCTGCATGTGAGGGATGGCTGAGGACGTTGATCTCCACCAGTTTTAAATTTTATCTAAGTTGTTGAACCAGAAACTCATGGGAAAAAGGCAACAGTTGTACTCATTCTTTTACTGCAAATATTTATTTAGGTTACAAACAAGAGTAATTTATCTCTATGAGAAGTTTTTTTTTTTAAATTTTTTTATTGTATTTCAAGTGAAGGTTTCCAGAACAAATAGTTTCTCATTAAACAATCAGTACACATATTGTTTTGTGACATTGGTTAACAACTCCATGACATGTCAACCCTCTCCCTTCTCAACTTTTTTTTTTTTTG
The DNA here is from genome assembly GCA_030035585.1 of Dugong dugon. NCBI lineage: Eukaryota > Metazoa > Chordata > Mammalia > Sirenia > Dugongidae > Dugong > Dugong dugon. The sequence continues at coordinate 55,016,217 of CM057465.1, forward strand.
GTGAAAATATACATAGCCAGAGATATACCATTTCAAAAATTTCTACATGCACAGTTCAGTGACATCGATTACTTTCTTCCAGTTTTGCTGCTATTCCCACTTTAGATGAAGGTTTACAGAATAAAATCATTTCTCATTAAACAGTTAGTACACATGTTGCCCTATGACAGTAGTTAACAACCCCAGTACATTCAACACCGTCCTTACTCAACCTTGCATAAGAAATTTTGTGTTTCTATCTTGGATCATGTTCTTTTGATTAAAGAGACAAAGAATGAGAATAAAGTACTTTTTCAGCAAAATCAACCTTAGTTTCTCTTTTACACCTATAATTTAATTAACATAAAAACTAATGCTTTATTCTATATTACCTAATAAATAGCATTTTTTAAAGTCATGATCAAGTATGATTATATTAATAGAACGTAAGGATAGTTCAAAGTCAGAAATTATAGAAATGTAATTGAACATATTTAATGGACTAAAGGATAAAAATTATATTATTTTCTCTTACATATGCAAAAAATAATGTTTCAGGCTAATTGTGAACTTTTGAAAAAGGTGTTTAAAAAACTAAAAATAGAGAAAAATTCCCCAACCTGGTAAGGCTATCTACTAAAACTCAGAAGCAAATTTAATGTTTATTGAGGAAATATTAGAAGCATTTTATTTAAGGTTGAGAAGTAGATAAAAATGCCCTTTCTTACCCTTACTTTCTGTATGACATTGGAAGTCTTGGACAAAATAAAATAAATCAAGAGAAAGAAAGAAGTATAGTGATTGGAGAGAAGAGAGTCAAGAACTTCAGTTGTCATTATTTACAGATGATATGAACACTCTCATAGAAACTCACAACAGAGCCCACAGAAAAACTGTTTAGAAATATTTAATAGAGTTCAGGAGTGAAATCGACTAGACTGCTTACCTGGTCAATAGAGTTCAACAAAGGGGGTCTGAATACCTTGTTAAACTATGTATTAAACTAGGAATTAGCCTAACAAAGATACATGAAACCTCTTGGAGAAATCTTTAAAATTCTACTAAAGCAGTGCATCCAAATCACCTTGGGATCTTGTTCAAAAAGCAGATGCTGATTCAGTAGTTCTGAGGCAAAGCCTGAGTCTGCATTTCAGAAAACTTCCAGGTGATAACCAGGCTGCTGGTACATGGACCACTTTGAGTAGCAATGTACTGAAGCACTTAAAGAATAAGTGGAGAGGTTAAGTATGCTCATGGTAGAGTGGACACCTTACTGTTGTAATGATTCTGATTCCCTCCAAACCAGGACTTCAAACCGGTTCATTCCAGTTCAATCCCTGCTGAGAATTTGCATTTCCACTCCAGATACACTGAATCAGAATCTACATTTTCACAAGATCCCCAGGTGATTCTTATGGATGACTTCCTAATAACTTGTTAGAAATGCAGATTCTCAGCGGAGTTTCAAACCAGAATGAACAGGTTTGAAGCCCTGCTCCAAACTAATCTATGATTTTATACAATTCCCATCAAAATCCTAATAGGATCTAGGTGAAAGGGATGATCTGCCAAATTTACATGAAAAATTAAAGGATCATGAAAACTAGGTCAACTTTCCAGAAAAAAAAGAAGAACAAATAGGGTGTGTGAGAGGCTCCCCTACCATATATTAAGACATGTTACAAAACCAAAGTAATAAAAAAAAAAAAAAAAAGTGGTAAACTTGGTAGTGGCACAGGAACAGACAAATAAATAACAGAACAGAATAGAGTCCAGAAAGAGATCCCAGGATCTTGATCTATTGTAGGGGTAGCATCAAAACTTAGTGGGGAAAAAATGAATTGTTTGGTAGAAGATGTGGAGAAAATTGGCTCACTATATAGAAAAGATAAAGAGCCTTTGTGATGCAATGGTTAAAACACTCAGCTGCTAACCGAAAGATTGGCGGTTTGAACCCACCAGCTGCTCCAGGGGAGAAAGATGTGGCAGTCTGCTTCTGTAAAGATTTCAACCTAGGAAACCCTATGGGGCAGTTCTACTCTGTCCTATAGGGCCACTATGAGTCAGAATCAACTCGATGGTCAACAAGAACAACAGTAAATATAGAAAAGATAAAAAATGACAACTCTATGTCATAAACACACACAGAGCAAAAGACCTGCAAGGGTCTGTTTGTGGTTAGAATTAATCTTGGGCTTCTGATCCAGAGCCAGAAAGCAGAGGAAAGACGAACCCTTTCAAACAGGTCAGCTCATGTGTCTCAGAGCATATAAGGTTTACCAGTTACCTCCTTTAATGACTTTTTCTTAGCCTTGTAATCCACGGAAATTCCTCCAAGGTTCTCACAATGGGCCGGTCCTAGTATATGGTCCAAGTATATGGTATTGTGAGCTTTCAAGATTTTTTGTGCATTCATAGGTATTTTACTGAGAATCTGAAAAAATCACATTAGGAGCTGCTAACCAGATGCAGATTTAATTAAACTACACTCAACTATGGTTACTGAGTCTAATGTATTAGCTGTTTTTCCCAACATTGTGTCTTCCACAAATTTGATTTCTGTATTCTCTTTGTTTTCATTCAAGTTCATAACAAAAATATTTTAATAAATCAGAGTCATGGACTAACCTCTCAGCTGATATGGACTCGCTGATTTAATCAGCAATGTTTGGTGAGGCGCTTCCTGAGTCTCTTTGCATCCTTACTCTCCTTATAGCTGAGACCACTTGACTTCCATCCATGGTCTTGGCCTCCCCATATGTCTAGGAACAATCCTAGGAATTTGAAGGTTGTGAGCAACAACTCTACCACTCAGTATCAGGTCATGTTTCCTCCTAATATAGAATTGGCCTTGGTCCAAGGTCTAACAATTGGGCTTCTTGTCATGTTTTCCATTCTCAAATTACTGTCTCAGTGAGCTGCTTTTTACCTCTATTATCCTGTGATTGGAGCTCTTCAGGGTTTTTGTTTTGTTTTTTCTTTGTTTTTAATATTTAAACTCGGGGTCTTTTTATCCATTTCCTCTAAATCCTCATACAGGAATTTTCCCCCTAAAGCTTCTGTGCAACAAATAGGATCAATTTTTCTGTGGTGACAACTCTTGCCTGCTTTGGCTTTCAATTATCATTTGTACCTGAATCCCAGTACACTGTCTATCTTTTAATATGCCCCACTATCTGTATTAGACACTTGCCAACCTCCTCCATGCTGATTGTTTGCCTGTATCATCACCTATTTGTTCTCTGTCACAGAGAACAAAATGCCATCAACTGCCTATGAGTCTTGTCTTCTTCTAATATCTTTTCTTTCTTTAACATCCGCATCTTCTCCCCAATATTTTCCCATCTTGTTGACAAAAATACTATAGGCAGTTTATTAGACGTTTGCTGAAATCAAATATTTGATGTCCCTGGCTTTCCAGGACATATAATCTACTAATCCTATCAAAAAATAATAAGTTTAGCTTGGCACATTCGGTCTTAGAATATCCAAAGTAGCTCCTACTGTTTACCATTCCATTCTATAAATGCTTGCGTATAAACTATTGTTCTATTCTATGAATGGCTTTTAACTGGATATGGAGATTGAGTGTCAGTCTCCAGCAAAATTCTGGGCAACAAAGCCACCAATTTATAGCTACCAGTCTAAAAAATAAGGAAAATTTATTACTTCACATAACAAGAAATCCAGGGGATAGGATGACTGTAGGTTGGTTGATTTAGCAGATCAGTGATATTATCAGACACAGATTTTTTCCAGATCTCTGCACTACCATTATCACTATGATGGCCATGTCTTTGGCTGACTCCTTTCATGGGTGCAAGGAGGCTCCCACAGCTTCAAGTATCATGCCCAGCCAAAAAAATAATGATGGATTTTCTGGTAATTTTCTCTTTGGAGTAAGAAAATCTTTCTCAGAAGCTCCCTCCAGCTGACGTTCCATTATATCCTATTGGATAGAACTGGATCACATGCCCTCTCCAGACCAATCACTGGCAAGCTCAGACTGACCAGAATTTAATCCTGAGACACATAGTGGAGAGATGGACAACACCTCCAAATGGCTCATTACCTGAAAGGAAAAAGTGGAAAAAAGCGCTTTGCTGGGCAACCATATTGTCTGCTATGTTATAGTTGTTAGGTACCATTGAGTCAGTTCTGACTCATAGAGATCCCATGCACAACAGAACAAAACACTGCAAGGTCCTGCACCATCCTCATAATCATTGCTATGTTTGAGCCCATTGTTGCAGCCACTGTGTCAATCCATCTCATTGATGATCTTCTTCTTTTTTGTTGACTCTCTGTTTTAGCAAGCATGATGTTCTTCTCCAGGGACTGGTGTCTCCTGATAACATATCCAGAGTGTGTGAGATGGAGTCTCACCATCCTTGCTTCTAAGGAACATTCTGGCTGTACTTCTTCCAGGACAGATTTGTTTGTTCTTCTGGCAGTTCATGGTATATTGAATATTCTTCACCAAAACCATAATTCAAAGGCATCGGTTCTTTTTCAGTCTTCTTTATTCATTGTCCAGCTTTCACACGCATATGAGGCAATAGAAAATACCATGGCTTGAGCCTTCAGTATGGATTATACCCCAGCATAAAGAAAACAAAAATCCTCATAACTGGGCCGATAAGCAACATCATGATAAACAGAGAAATGTTGAAGTTGTCAATGATTTCATTTTACTTTGATCCACAATCAACACCCATGGAAACAACAGTCAAGAAATTGAATGACGTATTGCCTCAGGCAAATCCGTTGCAGAAGACCTCTTTCAGGAGTTAAAAAGGCAAAGTTGTCACTTTGAAGACTAAGGTGTGCCTGACCCAAGCCACTGTCGGCTGTAGACAGAAGGAATTGCTCCCTGATTTGGAGGGGAGTTATATTTGAAGACAGTTGCCGTTGAAGACCCATTAAAATAGCAAAGATTTTCATCTGTTCAAAATAATTCAAAGCAGGATTATGTCCAAAATAAAGGAGTGGATTAAGTTCTCTACAATTCTCTCCCAACCATTTAATGTTGTGATTCTGTTCTCATTGTTTTCACTGGGGAAACTGCTTACAGTTTGGAATTGTGCACATCAGCAATGTTTGTGCTGCCAGTAAAGTGCACAGTTGCTGATCTATCAGCATTTCCCCCGATAGCCCTTCTGTGGATAACTGAGTCACAGGGATTCTAGGTTCTGTGAATCCATAGTCTGAACAATTTTCTGAATCCCTTACATTTTAGACACCTGCAACTTCCCTGTAAATAAATAAAGTATAATTAAACAATTGACATATGACACGGGATTGGGCAAAGCAAAGCAGGCTTGGCTAACTGGTTTTTCACTGGTGATGTTCCTTTTTATTTACTTTGGACTGAAAGCAGGTGATTCTGTTAAACAAGGCAACACATTAAATGTCGACGATAGTGTTGTAAGGGAAGAAAATTGGCAGGAAATTTGACCTGACTTATTTAATCCTGTGTAGAGCCATTACTGTGTTAAGTGGTGAGCTATTCAAATGAAATGTAATCCACAGGACTTCTGCCTCGGCAACCGAAGTCCTCCCAGAGCCAACTGGAGGAAGGGAAGGTAAAAAACTGGATAGAGAAGAGTTATTTTTGTGGCAGTTGTGATGATTCATGTTATGTGTCAGCTTGGCTAGGCTGTGATTCTCAGTGGATGGATAGATATTGGACTGGTTGCTCTTCCCTAATGTAATATAATGCAATCGCTTTCCATGATGTGATCTGATGTGATCAGCCAATCAGTTGAAAGGGAAGTTTCCTCAGGGCTGTGGCCTGCCTCCAGTATATAAATGGATGTTCTGACAAAGCTCTGTCCCTCTTCCTCTCCCTCTCTCTCTCCTTCTGCCTATCTCCCCCATCTCTCTCTGTCTCTCTCTTGTCCCTGCACACTTCTAGGCACCTGATCTGCATACTTTGGATTCACCAGACCCTGAGGCCCATGAGCCAGCAAAGGTCTCTAGCCTGCCACCTGACCCATAGATTTGGGATTTGCCAGTCCCCACAATCATGTGAGCTATTTCCTTGAAGTAAATGTCTCTGTGTATATTTATGCAGTATATATGTCTCACTGGTTTTGCTCCTCTAGAGAACCCAGACTAAGACGGCAGTCAATATATGATTACATAGATCCATAAATTATCAGCCAATGCTCTCTCCTCTCTGACAGTAAGAATAGAGAAGAGTAGCTGAATGCAAGGATACTGCAAAGGTGGAATCAACAGGACTCAGCACCTAATTGGATTTGGGGACGAAGAAAGAAGAGTTGAGGATAATGTTGAGCTTTCTACTGGGAAATTTCACTAATAGTATTGAGCAGTTACTACACAGGGATAGATACTGTGCTAAGTGATTAATATAAATATTGTATCTCTTACTTCTCCCAATAAACCTGTTAAAAACCAAACCCATTGCTATTGAGTCAAATCCAACTCATAGTGACTGTTCTCCCAATAGTTATATTAAATAAGTATTAATTTTATTTCCACTTTACAACTAAGGAAACTGATACTTCGAAAGCTTAACTTCTTAGTAAATGAAAGAGGCAAGATTAAAATCTTGATTCCCAGTTCTTAATTCATCACTAAACTCTACCTTTCCTGGTGGGGAGGAGAAAAATGAGCAGTTTCCTTTTAGACATATCAAGTTTTAAGTGCTGGCAGAACATCCAATTGACAATGTCCATCAGGTTGTAGGAAATGTGAAGCTAAGTTCAGGAAATGATTTAGGACTGAAGATGGATCTGGTTGTCGTCGGCTGAGAAATACAAGTTGAAGTGAGCCTCCTCATGGAGACTCAGATACAATAGCTCAGTTTTATTGTGTGGATATCTTCATGCACCTCAAGCAACAGGAATTAAAATAAAAATTGATTAATCCATTGGTTGGACTTATTGGTCTGGCTGGCCTGCTGACTGCCTGTGTGACCTTGGGCAAGTCATTTAACCTGTCTGCGCCTCTGTAAAATAAAGTCCTTTCTAGCTCTGAAACTCTAGATAAATGAGAGTCTAGATTAAAGCAGTTGCACTGTGAGAGAAAAAGAAAATGAATACAAGAGTTACTGCAGAGACAACGAATCAGATGACAAAATGTGAGAAAGTAGAGACAGAAAATGGACATAATTTTTCTAGCCCGAGAGTTAAGGAGAATCCTAACATCACTAACCAAAATAGGGAAGGGGGTAGGGCCAAAGAGTTTTGGAGAGACAATAACGAGGTTTATTTTAGATATGAAAAGTCTGAGGTGTTCACAGTGTATTTCTTTGGACGTTGACAACTAAATTACTGAAATACTCTTGTTAGTTGCTGCCAAGTCAATTCCAACTCATGGCAACCCCGTGTGTGCGGAATAGAACTGCTCTATAGAGTTTTCAAGGCTGTGACCTTTCAGAAGCAGATCGACAGGCATGTCTTCCAAGGCACTTCTGAGTGTGTTTGAACCACCAACCTTTTGGCTAGTTGTTGGGCCCTTAACCATTTGCAACACTCAGTGACTCCTAAATTATTGGAATAGAAATTATATACATGTACATATATACCCAAACCCATTGCTGTTGAGTCGATTCCAACTCATAGGGACCCTATAGGACAGAAGAGAACTGCCCCATAAGGTTTCCAAGGCTGTAATATTTATGGAAGCAGTTTACCACGTCTTGCTCCTTTGAAGTTCTTATGGGTTCGAATCCACAACTGAACATGTATTTGAAGGTAAGAGGGTGGAGCCAGGTGACTTACTGAATAACCTTTGAGATCTCATCCGGTTGTTTGCCTCGTGACCACAGTCTGCATAGCAACGTGACTCACTGGCGTCCTTGGATCACCTCACAGTGGACCAGCCAGTTTCATGCTACGTGACAAAGGATAAAATACAACTCAATATTTTCTGAATGAGCGGGAATGTGTTTCAGGGTATTTTAGGTACTTTCCCATACCCTAGTTTATTACTTCTTCTCTTTATACGCCTTTCTAAAAAAACAAAAAAACAAACAAACCTCTGTTGCCGTTGAGTCGATTCCGACTCATAATGACCCTAAATAGTTAGAATTTCATGTCTTGATCTTTCTTCCTTTAATGTTTCTCCCCCCAGGAGCTTGCTCCTTCAGTTGGTGGCTTTTTTTGATTTTATCTTTTCCCCCCTTCACCTCCAGTTTTATTCATACCCTTTCTTATGCCCCATGAAAATCCTCCTGCCTCTTTATCAATCATTGTAATTCTACCCTTCAGTCCCTGCATTTATTTCTCCTCATTACCATCATTAATAGCTAATTTTTATTGGCTGCTTATCATGTCCCAGGCCCTGAATTAAGGGTTCTACATGTATTACAATAATTCTAGAAGGCAAGTACTCTGAGTCCTGTTTTACAAGGGAAGAAACTGAGGTTTGAAATGATTGCTCAAGTCCCACAGTATGAGAAATGTAATTCAAATGGTTTGAGTCCAAAGCCACTACTTGTCACTACCTTCTCTAGACAAACTAGTTTTTTTTTTTAGAATTTCTATTTTTTATTTTTTTAATTATTTTATTTTTGTTGTTGTTGAAAATATACTCTGTATAACATACATACACCAATTCAGTAATTTCAACATGTACAATTCAGTGATGATGACATACTTCAAATTGTGCAACCATTCTCATCCTCCTTTTCCAATTGTTCCTCCCCTATTAACATAAACTCAGTGCCCCCTAAGTTTCCTATCTACCACGTTTTTGTGCAAATAACAAGCACTTCTACATTTGTTTACCAACTTATCCCCCACCCCCCCAGGTATTTTTGTAAGCACGCTATGCTAATTTTTTACAGTAACATGTAAAAAAAAAGTAGAACATATATTTGTATATATATATATAGAGAGAGAGAGAGAGAGAGTCAATTCAGTTCTGTTTGACACTAACTGCAATATTACTTCTTCTGACCCTATCTTTCCAGAGTTAATGCCGAATTTCACACATTAAGGGACAAAGTCCTCCAGACTGCCAAGTCAACCCAAAACTTCAGACACCAGCTGCAAGTTCAGGAGTCTCCAGGACACTCACACTTCTGACTCACTGGCTACAAATTTGGGGGTTCCCACTCTGCTCTCAGGTTCAATAATTCACTAGAAAGACTCACAGAAATCAGGAAAACACTATACTTAATATTACCGTTTTGTTATAAAGGATACAAATAAGAACCAGCATGAAGAAAAAACCCATTGGGTCCCACATTGGCCTGCACTAGGAGAGTATCCAGTATGGAGCTTTCATGCCCCCGGGCCCATGTCTCCTTCCTGTGCATCAATTTCTATCACCAATCAGGAAGTGCATCCAAGCTTCAGTGCCCAGAGTTTTTCTTGGGATTTCATTCATTGCCCACATGTTTGAACACAAGCTCCCCTCCCCTTTGCAGAGGTCAGGCTGATATCACATGGTGGATCTTTCTGACTTGGCCAGTCCCCACCATGAGTCACCTCATTGGCATAAGCTGTCAGGTATGGTCTGGAGTTCACCATGAATAACAAAGACATTCCAATCAGTCTAAGTCCCTGGGTGATTCAAATTATTTGCCCAAGACTATTAACCTTAACATAGGCGGTTCAAACTCACCCAATGGCTTTATGAAAGAAAGACCTGGCAATCTACTTCCACAGAGATTACAGCCAAGAAAACCCTATGGAGCAGTTCTACTCTGTAACACATGTTGTTACTGTTGTTGTTAGATGTTGTCGAGTAGGTTTCAACTCATAGTGATCCTGTGTACAAACGAATGAAACACTTCCCGGTCCTGTGCCATCCTCACAACTGTTGCTATGTTTGAGCCCGTTGTTGCAACCACTGTGTCAGTCCATCTTGTTAAGGGTCTTCTTCTCTTTTGCTAACCCTCTACATATGATGTCTTAGATACCTAGTGCTGCTATAATAGAAATACCGCAAGTAGATGGCTTTAATAAACAAATTTATTCTCTCATAGTCTAGGAAGCTAGAAGTCCAAATTCAGGGTGCTAGCTCCAGGGAAAGGCTTTCTCTTTCTGTCAGCTGTGCGGGAAGGTCCTCATCATCAATATTCCCCTGGTCTAAGAGTATCTCAGCACAGGGACCCCAGGTCCAAAGGACATGCTCTGCTCCCGGCGCTTCTTTCTTAGTGGTATGAGGTCCTTCTCCACTCAGCTTGATTCTGTCTTTTATATCTCAAAAAAGATTGACTCAGATACAACTTAATCTTGTAGACTGAGTCCTACCTTATTAACATAACTACCTCTAATCCTGCCTCATTAACATCATAGAGGTTAGGATTTACAACACATAGGATAGTCACATCAGATCACAAAATGGAGGACAACCACACAACACTGGGAATCATGGCCTAGCCAAGTTGACACACATTTTTGGGGGACACAATTCAATCCATGACACACAATGTCATCACAAATCACTCAGGAACATCCAAAGATTTAGAGGTTATCCTCCAGGAACCAGGGACAAAGACCAAACTGTTTGGGTAAAGTAATTCTTAACCCACAATACACGGCATTCATGTGCTCTTATGTCGTCTCATTTCCAGCTCACCTCAACCTGATATAGTTAACAAGGTAGATAGTATCGTTTACATATTAAGGGAGGGACATGTTATAAAAGTGTATGAGGCACAGACTCGCTTTTATAAAAAAAAACTTGTTTGAGATACAAGATGTGCAAACATATAGCAGTTAAATAAAAGTAAACTAATAAGAATGATTATGTGTCCCAAAAGCAGTAAACACTGCAGGAATCCATAGGAAGGATGATCAGTATGGACTAATGTGGCCAGGGAGTGGCATGGAAGAGATAGACCTTAAGGATGAGTGGGATTGGGGTGGGGGAGGTGGAAAGTAAAGTAAAGACAGAAAACAGTACCTTCATCACTGATGTAATCGTAATACTCCCCGGCGTGTTTTCTCCTTTTCAAAATGGACAACTGAGGGCTTGACATAACCAACGCCATAATGAACCTATAGGTTTTTTTTCTTTGCCTTCTCCCTTTTCACATACCTTTGTTAATGGCTTTGTTTTGCACATACCTTTGTTAATGACTCTGTTTTATGACTTAGGATCCCCCACAGGAAGATTAGAGCCCAGACATCAGAGACATATATCTCTAGCCTGATAAGGAAATGTCCAGTTCCCTATCTCTTTAGAATGATAGAGTCTCCTGTAATTATCTTGGAGTGAGTAATAACGCTTCTAACCTTTGTAAAAATCACGTATAACCTCTGATGTAAAAGTGCCTTTGGGACTCCCTAAGGACAGCCTGTGTTGCTGTAGGATCCCCAGTAGTGTACACTTCCTAAATTAAAACTTTCTCAGTCTTTCTGACTTGGAGTGTGTTTAATTGACTGTACTGTTCCAGGGCATGGACCCTATTTAGTTAACACTGACAGCTATCTATCAAGCACCTCCTTGTGTTGGACATTCAATTAAGTTATTGAGATAAAGAGATGTATAAGTTACTGTCTCTCTCCAAAGACCATATATGTGGAAGGCTTAACCTATAGATAGTGAAATAAACAATACAAAGAGGCACGTAATACACAGAGCTAGAGTTTCAGGAATTCTGAAAATGAAAGGAACTTACCACCAATGAGAAGGATAAACCCTGACACAGAGGGTGACCAGTTTATGTGGAGCAAAGGGCTCCCTGTTTATAATGAGAGCCTTCTATAAGCCAGGCACTGAATTCAATGGCTACAAAGAGCTAGAGCCAATAAAAGGAACTGGGAACTCTAATGTGGCAAGTGTGGAGACGGGATGGGGGGCTGGGAGGGAGGATCTCTCCCAGCCTAAGGCATCAGAGAAAGCTTCCTGGTGGTGGTGAGTAGGAGAACGTGGGTTAGGGTGCGCAGATGACACTTCCGAGCAAAGGCACAGGTCAAAGGATGTACTCAGTGTGTTAGGAAGAGGGGCAGAAGAACCTGCAGGTCATTTAGGTTTGCTGTGAGAGCATGAAGGGCAAGGTCAAGAGGGGTGAGAGATAACATGGAAGAGATAGGTAGAGGCTGGATCAGAAGGGCCTTGATGGCTATATTAGAAAGACTGGGCATGATGCCGAGCCACTGAAGGGTTTTAAACCGCCTTGGTTTGGGAAGAGGTAGGAGATGGAGGTGCTGTAGGAATTAGATTCAGGTTGGGCCCAAGTTTCAGAGAGATTTAAATGCCAAACTGAGAGTCTTTTTCTTACCGTGATTATGCTAAGATCACTGTTCTGGCAGTTTACAGAATCACTGTGCTCTAGATATGCCAAGAAAACAGCTCAATTCAAAGTGCAGCTTCTGAAAATTTATTAAAGGGTACTGTTAATGGATTACTCAGCATTTCAAAGAGATGTAGATAAAAGCTGAAAATTCTCTGAAACTCAATTTCAAAATGTAAAACAAATCTCCCCTGTCAATCTCCTGTTATTGTTGTTGCGTGCTGAGTCAATTCCGACCCTATACGACAGAGTAGAAGTGCTCCATAGGGTTTCCTACGCTGTAATCTTTACAGGAGCAGATCACCAGGTAGCCAGGTCTTTTCTCCAGCAGAGCCGCTTGCTGGTGGGTTCAAACAGCTGATCTTTCAGTTAACAGCCTAGGGCTTAACACTGTGCCACTAGGGCTTCTTTTGTCTATCTCCTGTTGTCGTTGGGTGCTGTCAAGTTGATTCTGACTCACAGTGACCCTACATGACAGAGTATAACTGCCCCATTGGGTTTTCTAGGCTGTAATCATTATGGTAGTAGATTGCCAAATCTTTCTCCTGTGGAGACTCTGGGTGGGTTTGAACCACCAACCTTTTGGTTAGCAGCCAAGCACTTAACCTTTGTGCCACCAGGGCTCCTGTCTATCTCCTAGGTGTCACTAATTCTGTATGGGTCTATAGAACTCTCCTCCTTCCTCACTTTTTTTTCTCTCTATTGCCAACCTCTCTGTTCCCCTTGTGCCTCCCCCCGCCCCAATTATTATGACCACTTGGCCCCAATATGAAGAATGCAGACTTCAATACCATTACCATCCATTGAGTGCCCAGGCATTGTTTTGGGCACTTTGATGTGTTATCTCATTTAATCTCCAAAGCAACAGTAAGAGGTGTCATTCTCTATTTTACAACTCGCAGAATAAATAGCTTGTCCAAATTTACACAGGTAGTAAATAATAGAGATAGGACTCACTTAAGCTTTTCTGTTGCAAATGCTTTGAATGGTTTCCCAATGTTCTTTGGATAAAAACAAAATTTTTTGACATAACCTACAAGGACTTTTTTTTTTTTAATATTTTATTGTACTTCAGGTGAAGGCTTACAGAACAAATAGTTTCTCATGAAACATTAGTACACATGTTGTTTTATGACATTGGTTAACATACCCCACAACATATTAACCCTCTAAATTCTCAACCTTTTTTTTTTTGGTGAAAATACACATAGCCAAAGATACACTGTTTCAAAAATTTCTACATACACAGTTCAGTGACATTGACTACACTCTTCCAATTGTGCTGTTATTCTCACTTAAGATGAAGGCTTACAGAACAAAATAGTTTCTCATTTAACAGTTACTACAAATGTTGCCCTATGACAATGGTTAACAATCTCACAACACATCAACAGTAGCCTTACTCAACCTTGGGTTCCCTATCAGCAGCTTCCTTGTCCCCTTCTGCCTTCTGGCCCTTGTCACTGGACACCTGTACCTCATTAGTCTCATTTGGTTTTACGGGGCTGTCCACTCCCAGGCTGAACAGTGAACCTCAGAGGTAACTTTACCACTGAGCTAAAAGGGTGTCTGGGGGCCATACTCTCGGGGTTTCTCCAGTCTCCTTTAGGCCAGTAAATCTGGTCTTTTTTTTTTTTTTTTTGTGAGTTAGAATTATGCTCTACATCCTTCTCCAGCTCTGTCCCGGACCCCCTGTTGTGATCTCTGTCAGAGCAGTCAGTGGTGGTAGCCAGGCACCATCTAGCTGTACTGGACTCAGTCCGGTGGAGGCCTTGGTAGCTGTGGACAATTAGTCCTTTGGACTAATCTTTTCCTCCTACAAGGATTTTTGTGCTTGATTCCTCTCTCTAAAAACCTACAACCAAACCCAGGCAGCTGCAGTCCAGAGCCCAAAGTTCCAACCACTGTAATACACTATCTCTGAGTTTCAAAACAAACAATTAATTTATGTCCCTTTGTATACTGTGGAGCCCTGGTGGCACAGTGGTTAAGAGCTACGGCAAGCTATAGCTGCTAACCGAAAGGTCAGCAGTTCATATCCACCAGCTACTCCTTGGAAACCCTATGGGGCAGTTCTATCTGTCCTACAGTGTCGCTATGAGTTGGAATCGACTTGGCAGCAATGGGTATTTTATGTACTGTAAATTATAAGTGTTGTTATTGGGGGGACCAGTCCTTGGAGAAGTACATTATGCTTGGTAAAATAGAAGGTCAGTGAAAAGGGGAAGACTGTCAATGAGATGGATTGACACAGTGGCTGCAACAATGGGCTCAAGCATGACAACGATTGTGGGGATGGCACAGGATCGGGCAGTGTTTTATTCTGTTGAACATAGAGTTGCTATGAGTTGGAAGTGACTTGATGGCACCTAACAACAAAAACATAAGTCATAGTTCATGAGCTTCTGTTACAAGTTACCAGTTCTTTTTTACCAAGGAGCTAATCAGCAAACAGACAGACAAAGAGCATTTCAAAGTACGGTTCAGTACTGGTATGGATTCCTCACCTCTCAGGATTATCTGTGTCCTACTGATTCTCTTCACCAGGTCCTGCCCTCCTCGCAGGATACACTGGTCTATGGCAGAAGGTCGCTGCTCTGAATGGGGTCCTGTGAGGATATATAAAATCCCCACCTCTCTTTTCTCTGCCACTTCTGTTCTGACACCAGCTTCCCATGCAGCGCTTCTTCCTTTGACCCTAATCACCCAGAGCTAGGCCAAACCTAGCTAAAGGATACAGTCCTCAAGACACTAGCTGCAAGCTTGGGCATCCCCACAATAGCCTCAAGTCTGGCCTATTGGCTACAAATTTGGGGTTTTCTCACTTACCCCTTCAGGATGCCAGCCGCAAGTTCTGGGGTTCCTAGCCCCCTTACATCTGAGCCACTGGCTCCCGTTACACTCTTGTGTTCCATAATTCATTGGAACAACTCTCAGAACTCACAGAAAGTGCTACTTATGATTACAGTTTTACTACAGTAAGAAGGAAACAAATGAAGAGACACATAGGGAGAGGTCTGTGGGGGTTCCCAACACAAAGCTTCCATGTCCCAAAAAGGGACGTGCTACCTTCCTATGTGCATCAATGTCTTTCACCAACCGGGAAGCTCATAGAGCCTCTGTATCCAGAGCTTTTATTGGAGGTCTCATTATGTAATCCAAACTCCAGCCCCTCTCTCCTGAGGTTGGTTGATATGATCATGAACCTCATATTACACAGTGGGTCTTTCTGGCATAGCCAGCCCCCACCCAAGTGTCACTTCATTAGTACAGGTAGATGTGGTCTGGAGCCCTTATCAAAGACATTTATGATTACTGGGAAATTCCCAAGTTTTAAAGGTTGTCTCTCAGGAACCAAGGACAAATGTCAAATTCTTTGGGTAAAATTAATTTGTGGATAAAAACTCATAAGGTCCTAATTTTTTATTTGCAGATAGTTTATAGTTTTTCCTTATGCTGAGCTTGGCCTTATCACTAAGTGGTTGTGAGATCTTCATGTTGCCAACTATATCTTATCTCAGGCTTGATTTCCTCATCTTTGCAAAATAATGCAGTTCTGTCAATTCCAAAGTCTTGCCCAGTTCAAAAATTTTAGAATTCTACGCTCGTGCTTTACTCCATAGTAGAAAAGAGAATTAACAAATTCATTAACTAGGACCCCATTTGTATTATTATTCAGTATAATCATTTAAACTATTTTTTATTTCATTTATCATGACTTCTTGTAAATGATAACTGATCCAAAAGTCACAAGTTATTTAATGCCCTTAAATCTCACTCAAAGGTACTTTCCAGCTGAAAAATTCCATGATTCTAAGTGTGTATCAATTTCATGTCAGGCAGGATCAGAAGTTTGGTCAATATTATTTTTTCCACAGTGGAACTGTGGAAGGCAGGAGATCTTAATTAACAAATGTGTATCCTTCAATGGAAGAATACATAAAAGTATAATTTGTGAAGTTATTAATGTTCTTTGCCCACTAAAAATATTAACCTCTTCTATTCTTTAGCAAGAATTTAATATATATGCATAGTTTTAATTTAAAATATTTGGGAATTTTAGCTTCTTGGTGTGATTTTCTGCAAATTTATTTCTCATCTTCAAACCCTATCTCCTGTCTCCAAAATTTCTTGAAGCTATGTTTTCATGTATGTATCAACTTGAGATCTTTTACTTCTTTTCTACTGTTCTCTGACATCACTAATATTTCCATATTTCCTATGTCGCTATTATTGACAATGAAATCTCCACCAAACATTTTGATATTTGAAATTATTTGCCACCACTAAAGAATTTGTTCTCTGCTTACTTGGCTATAAGGATCTACCCTAAAATTAAGACCTTATATGTTTTCATCCACTTATTTTTAATAAAAATTAAATTGTAAGTAAGTTATGATAACTGTAACAACAGACTGTATCTAAGTAGCTATTCGCTATGAGTCAGAATCGACTAGGTGGCAACAGGTTTTTATTGTCAAATAGTTTCTAAGCATCAACAGTAAAAACTATCATCTCAAATATCTAGTGCTGCTATCACAGAAATACCATAAATGTGTGGCTTTAACAAACAGAAATTTATTTTCTCACAGTTTAGGAGGCTAGAAGTCTGAATTCAGGGTGCCGGCTCTAGCGGAAGGCCTTCTCTCTTTGTCAGTCCTGGGGAAGGTCCTTGTCTCTTTGAGTTTCTGCCCCTGGGTAGTCTTCACGTGGCTTGGCATCTCTCTTCCATCATCTCTGCTTCTCTTGCTTGTTTGTTTAATCTCTTTTATATCTCAAAAGAGATGACTTAAGACACATCCTACACTAATCCTGTCTCATTAACATAACAAAGACAACTCCATTCCCAAATGGGTTATAACCACAGGCATTAAAAAAAAAAAAAAAAGAAAGAAAGAAAAAAACCAAACCCGTTGCTCTCAAGTCAATTCCAACTCATAGTGTCTCTATAGGACAGAGTAGAACTGCCCCATATGGTTTCCAAGGTTGTAAATCTTTACGGAAGCAGACTGTCTCATTTTTCTCCCAAGGAGTAGCTGGTGGGTTCGAACTGCCAACCTATTGGTTAGCAGCTGAATGCTTTAACCATTGCACCACCGTGACTCCACCACCATGGAGGTTAGGATTTACAACACAAATTTTGGGAGACACAATTTAATCCATAACGACTATACCAAAACCAAACCAAACCCATTGCCATCATGTCAAGTATAGTCAGAGTAAATTTTCGAATGCCCAAGTAATCCGAAGGAGAATGAATTTTCAGAACAATATAGGGCTCAACACTGAACATTTCTGTCTTCAGGCTGAACAAGAATAGGCTAACAAGCTACCTCTTCCCATTTTTTTGCTATTAAGATTGGTGTAAAACTACGTGCTGGGGGTGAAGTACTCAGCTTCTGCAAATGGCCTCATTCTGAAACTATAGGTGTTATGGATATTGTGTTTTCCTTCTGCAGCTCATTGACCTGGAGTTGGGATGGAATGGTATAAAAGGATCTGCTTTCTAATGAGGCAAAATGAGATTCATTTGAATTGGGGCATAGACTGAAATGAAGGGAAAATCCAGCCAGCACCTCATTTTCATATCGTTAGAAAGCCTTTGAATGGCCAGGCAGAGCAAAACTACAAGCATGCTCAAAATTTCTTAAGTAGGAGTCAGACTTCATGAGGAAAGTATCTTCGCACTTTAAGGGAATGGCTTTATTGCTTGTATTATGCAGTGTAGACGGGAAAGACGACTAAACTCAAAAGCACATTTCCATATTTTTCATCAGCTTGTTTCTTTGATACAAGCAAGAAACTACCCCAACCATTATACAGCATAATTTGCAGCCTTCACTAATGCATGAGATTCACTTGATAGGAAAAGTAGAAATATCAAAGCAAACACACACATAGACAACAACTACAACAAAGAATTGTGTTACAGGATGACTGTGGAGCTGTGACGTATTTCAGTTTTTACCATTTCTATTTTTTCAGGTTTGGGCTTTTGGGGACCAACTCAACAGCAACTAACAACAACAGCTTTATAAAGTAACCTTGTAAAGAAGTGATAGAAGAAAGTAAATTTTACACAGTGGATTATGTGAAACCCAAGCTAATGAAACCAGCCAAATTCTCTGATTTCTTAACTTACATAGAATTTTAAAATTTTTGTCTACTTAACCCTCCTGTATTTTAGAATAACATTCTAGGCCAGGAGTTTCCAGATTTAAATCTTTCAGAACAGTAAAACTTCTCAAAGCAGTTGAGAGAGCCAACTCAGAGATGCCACACTGTTAATTTTGCCAACAACAACAATAACAAAAAGTTGCCGTTTTCACCATTTCAAAAAGGAAATGATATTTCAACACGAAAAAGGTAGGAAGTTTATAATTTCAGAACAAAAGATAGTTCTTCCCAAGAAATACTATTTGTCACCATGGATAATTTTTAAAGAATGTATCTGTATTTTTATATAATTACAGAAACATTTACAACATTGAAATTTACTTTATAATACAAATGTATGTTATGTTGCCTTAATACAAATTTTCTTTAATTTGATAGCACTTTATATATTTGATACATATGTATTTGATAACACCCAGGAGGAGGAACTCTAATGTACAACTTGATCTGGTGTTCCATTTCTATCACTCTAAAAAATTCAATTTCACAAAGATATGTGCAAAAATGGAAACACCTATCTTAGTACTGTTTCAATTACTTTGAAATAACCTAGGCAAACCAAGACACAAAGGAACAGCAAGGACAAAAGTGACAATGGGAAAAGGCATAGGGATAATTCTATTTTAAATGGTAGATTCCATTCATAAGGTAAAATATTTGTAGCTACAAAGCAAGTCGGCTGATGACTAGGAAGGAGGTGGTAGTTGGAGATTTCAAAGAAAAGGTAATTTATTGGTGATGTAAATAATGGTCCAAGGGTGGTCAAGAGGGTGGGTGGCTGAGATAGAGTGGAGGAGCGAGAAGAGGTTAAGGAACTGGGAAGTCAGAGTATAGAAAGGATCATCTGTGAAAAGTCAAGGTCACAGAATGAAGGCATGAGAAGGATGGAGAGCAAGAGCACAGGTCATTCAAGTATTCCTTGAATGAGTGGGAGTGAGCAGAAGTCAAGGAGACAAAATGGGAGGAAAGGGACAAAAGGGAGCCGTTTCTGGAGAGAGGGAGAGAAATAGTTTGCAATCAGTAATGGGGAGCCGGGAGATGCTTTTTTCTCATCTCAGTTCTAAAGTACAAGGGACATAAGAGAAAACAAAAAAAATAAAATAAAATAAGACAGGAAACTATCCTCCCCTTGAAGAGGCGAGGGGGGAAAGATGTCTTCAGGAGACCTCGTGCATTACTGTTGAGGCAAACAGTTGAAGGGAATACGCATTTGGAGAAAATGTTGCATTAGCTGATCACAGGATGAGAGGAAGGGGGGCACTTTCAGACACCCAGAAGTGCTGAGTGTGAGAAAAGGCTTTGAGTCAGAAGGCTTGGCAGGCAGAGTCCGAGTGACATAGACGGGTTTAGACATCATAAAATTCTGAGGGAAACAAAGTTGTTGAACTGGCCCTGGAAGTCAAGAATGGACATTCTAGACATCCTCGGAGAAGAGTCTTGGTCTCAGCTGCTGTCAAGTCAACTCTGAATCACGGTGACCCCATGTGTGTCAGAGTAGAACTGTTCTCCGTTGGGTTTTCAATGGCTGATTTTTTCAGAAGTAGACCACCAAGCTTTTCTTCTAAGGAGTCTCTGAGTGGACTTGAACCTTCAACCTTTTGGTTAGCAGCCAAGCACATTAACCATTTGCACCATCCAGGGACTCCTGGAGAAGAGTAGGGTGAGCAAGTGTTCAGGCCACTAAATGATATAATTATATGGAAGTACTTTGTTTATAAAACTGTATTGTAAAAAGCTGGAAATTACTAACTATAGCTATGTGGGAAAAGGCACTGAACAAAGTAAGTTAATATCTTTGGTCCTTCTTGCCTAGAAATTATTTATGGCTGCATCTATAGTATTATTAAAAATACATTAGCCTACACTGTGGAAACAGTTTGGCGGTTCCTCTAAAAGTCTGAACATGGAATTACCCTATGACCTAGAAATTCCTCTTCTAGGTATATATACAAAAGACTTGAAAGCAGGTACTCAAACAGGCACTTGTACACCAATGATTTATTGCAGCATTATTCACAATGGCCCAAAGATGGAAACAACCCAAGTGCCCATCAATAGATGAATGGATAAACAAAATGTTTGAAACATTTGAATACTTTCATTTGAAACAATGGAATATTATTCAGCCATAAAGAGAAATGAAGTCTTGATACATACTATGACATGGATGAACCTTGAAAACATTATGCTGAATGAAATAAGTCAGACACAAAAGAACCAATATTGTATGATCCCATTTATATAAATATCTGGAGTAGGCAAATGCGTAGAGACCAAAGCTTATTAGAGGTTGCCAGGGGCAGACAGGAGGAGGAAATGGGAGTTGTTGCTCAAGGGGCACTGAGTTTCTGTTAAGGGTAATGAGAAAATTTGGAAACAGATGTGATATGTTTGTACATAATGGTGAATGGCAAACATTTTGTTATGTGCAGTGAAGCCTGGGAGAGCCAGAACTTGGCAGGACTGCCTTGTTTTTCCGGGTCTTGCAAGTTTTTAACCTTTGACAGATTTGTCTTAACACTTTTCCATCACTCTCTATTAGTGGAAAATATTTGAATTTTCCTTTTCTGATAGGTTTCTGCTTTACACAGATTCCAGCTCTCGCAGGTTTTACTGTATGTTCTACCAAAAACGAAAAAAAAAACCCTTGGACAGATACAATGCTGGAAACATTTGATTCCATGGTTTGTCATAGAAGATAAATATATACGTACACACAGAAACACACATGCACACATGCAATTTTGTCAAAAACAGTAAGTTCAGAACATAAAATGAAATACAATCAGACATTTTATACATGATGATTTAAGGCCCTGATTCAGTTCAATTAATCTTCTCACTGGTTCCGGCCTCTTTCTCCTTTGTTCCAGTTCCTTTTCTTTAAAAAAAAAATTTTTTTCCTGCTTTCATTTTTCATCATGTTTTGACAGGTAAGATTGTTAATGCAGGGGGATCCAACAACAATATAGAAATGCCACCTTTGCCTCCTCTTCCAGGCCAGAGCTCCCCTCCCTTTCCTCCTTGCAACAAAGCAGGCAGAACACATACTCTCCCCCCAACCTCAACTGAGCCAAATGCTGAATGATGGTGAGGAGGATGTTTTGCCTGCAGGGAAGGAATTTGTATGCAGTCGATAGGTCACCCGCCCTCCTGCCCAGGATCAGCTCTCCACCCAAACCCCTGTGCATTTCAGTCCTGGAATACTTCAGGCTTCAGCCAGCATAAACATGTCACAGCAAGAGGGACAGCGATTGTATTTGCACATGTAATTTCGTTTAAGCACAGGCTTTGTATGATTCCTTAAAAAAAACAAAACAAAACTTTATTGTTATATTACAGTCAAAGGAATTTAGCCTTTAACCTGCAGTTTCCCTACTCTCCGTAATATAAAACCTTATTTTCTGATAACCCCCTCATTCTGGGGTGAGGTAATGAACTAGCAACTCCTTTGTACCCTGTTTTATATCAACTAAAATAATAGGAGGAGGTCTTTGATAACATGAAGGAAAAAAAACAGAAGCTTCTGGCACGATAATACAGAGAAATACATGATTAGAGGTGATCAATACCTGTGGTGCAGTGAATCACTTAATATGGCCCTTCTAGCCATAGGCTTTGTGACTCACACTTGATGATCTGGGTGGAACTGTGTGAATACAGCATATGTGGCCCACCAAGTGGATTGGACAGCCTTCTAAGAATGCAAATAAGGTGTGTGGAACCCTGAGGGGGTGGGACTATGCAGATAAGGTGTATGGAACCCTAATGAGGAGATTGGTCAATTTTGCCATCCCACTAAAAGAGAGCCAATCCCAGAGCAGAGAAGACACTGGAGTGGAGCTCTTCCTTTGGACCTGAGATCCTTGTGTCAACAATCTCCTAGACCCAGGAGACAAAGAGAGAGAGCTGTAACACCAGAGACAGTGAGAGATGGTGTGTTAGGCTGGGTTCTCTAGAGAAGCAAAACCAGTAAAGTGTGTAAATATATATACAGAGAGAGATTTATATCAAGGAAACAGCTCACGCAATTGTAGAAGCTAAAATGTCCCAAGTCTGTGGATCAGGGTGGAGGCTTTTCCCAATTCACAGAGCCACAGAAGCTGGTGAACCCAAGGTCAGCAGGTTGGAGAGGGGCTCTGGCTCACAGGCTGTGAAGGTCAACGAATTCCAAGATCAGAAGACAAAACCGCAAGGTTTCTCCTGATTCACATAGCTGCAGGGGCTGGCGAACCCAAGATCAGCAGGTTGGGGAACTGGACTCTTGCTTGCAGGCTGAGAAGACTGACGAATTCCAAGATCAACAGGTAAGCTGCTAGCTCAAGTCCGAAGAACCAGCGGTGAGACAAAAAGAGGCAGCTGCTGAGTCTGGAACAAGCCAAAAACCTTGGCAAGGTGAGCAGGTGGAAAGTAACTGGCGGAAGGCAGAGAGATGAAACTGAGGGGGTTGTGAGCTGCCACAGGCCCTGCCTCCGCTAGTACCACTCAGCAGATTCCATCATGGGGGTGATCACATACCAAAGTTCAACAGGGAAGTGATCACAACATTATACAGCTGCTAAAACACTGAGAATAATGGCCTTTGCCAAGTTAACATGCAATCTTAACAATCACAGTCCACCCCTTGTCACCTTGGCACCTGTACACATCTCCTGAAACCATACATAATCTCTGAATAAAGATAATTATTATGAAGTCATACTTACACCTAACATGATACAACTAACACGTGTATAATCAAAAGCGCGCTAGCCCCGTTTACATCTTATATTTTATAAGTATCATGGATTGAATTATGTCCCCCAGAAAATGTGTATATCAGTTTGGCTGGGCCATGATTCCTAGTACTGTGTGATTTTCCTATATGTTGTAAATCCTGCCTCTATGATGTTAATGAGGGAGGATGGGTGGCAGTTGTGTTAGTAAGGCAGGACTGGATCTATAAGACTGGATTGTGTCCTGAGGCAATCTCTTGAGATATAAAAGACAGAAGTGAGCAGTGAGACAGGGGGACCTCATACCATCAAGAAAGCAGTTCCAGGAGCAGAGCGCATCCTTTGGACTGGGGTCCCTGCGCCGAGAAGCTCCTAGTCCAGGGGAGCATTGTTGAGAAGGCTGACAGAGAGAAAAAGCCTTCCCCTGGAGCTGACACCCTGAATTTGGATTTTCAGCCTACCTTACTGTGAAGAAATAAATTTCTCTTTGTTAAAGCCATCCACTTGTGGTATTTCTGTTATAGCAGCACTAGATAACTAAGACAATAAGTGAAGGAAACAAAAATATAAGATGTACATATACAAAAGAGAAATACTCATAGCAATTACAGTCTCCATTTCTGCAATTGGTCATGTGGCCGTAACTGGTATTTAGAACTACCTTCTTCTACCACCAATTCCTATTCCCTTTGCCCTCAGCAAGCACCTCAGCTGGTCATGGTTCTTTGAAATAGGTATGGAGAAAAAGGCATTAGGCAGGTCAATAGCTGCATACCAAGTACCAGGAGATGTATTAATTTGCTCAAGCAATGAAACTACATCTGGAACAGCAGCTGCAATTGGAGTCACCACTTGGTTAAGTTTTCGGAAATCTTCTGTCATTCTCCAAGTTCCATCTGTTTTTCGCACAGGCCAAATAGGCGAGTTGGATGGGGATGTGGTGGGAATCACCACCCCTGCATCCTTCAAGTCTTTAATGGTAGCAGTAATCTCTACAGTCCCTCCAGGAATGTGGTATTGCTTTTGGTTTACTGTTTTCCTAGTTAGGGGCAGTTCTAATGACTTCCAATTGGCTTTCCCTATCATAATAGCCCTTACTCCATTTGTCAGGGACCCAGTCTGGGGGTTCTGCCACTTGCTGATTATATCTATTCCAATTATGTATTCTGGAACTGGGGAAATCACTACAGGATGGGTTTGGGGACCCACTGGACCTATAGTGAGACGGACACGAGCCAAGACTCCACTGATAACCTGTCCTGAGACACTCTCTTGAGATATAAAAGAAAGAAGTGAACGGAGAGATGGGGGACCTCATACAACCAAGAAAGCAGCGCCAGGAGCAGAGTGGACCTGGTGTCTCTGCACGGAGAAACTCCTAGTCCAGGGAACATTGATGAGAAGGCTGATGGAGAGAGAAAGCCTTCCCCTGGAGCTGACACCCTGAATTTGGACTTTGAGCTTACTTTACTGTGAAGAAATAAATTTCTCTTTGTTAAAGCCATCCACTTGTGGTATATCTGTTGTAGCAGCACTAGATGACTAAGACAGATGGTGAGAAGTGGTGGCAGAGAAATGGCAGCAGCAGAGGCAGCAGAACCAGGAGACCTGTAGGAGATGGTGTGGTGGGTTCATTGACCCTAGAGTGAGAGAGCTGATCACCTTCGGGCTGAGGCTTACTGGCCGAGTGGGGTGCCCCTGGGCACTTACTGGCAGAGCTAAAGAGCTTTGTAACGCTTGCCCAAGGAGGGCAGTAGCCAGGCCTAGGAGCAGAGGCAGAGAGAGGCCTACCTGCAGGCATGGCTGAAAAGAGGCTGTTCTGACTGAAGAACTCTATCCTGAGTCATTTTTGATCCTGAATTGTAACTTGTTACTTCTCTAATAAACCCCGTAACTGTGAGTATTGTCTGTGAGTTCTGTGTGGCCACTGCAACAAATTATCAAACCCAGCAAAGAAGTAGAGAGTGCCATAGGAGGGATGACTTGGTGTCAGAATTGGTAAAAAGGTTGGAGAGAAGAGGCATGTCTGATCTTTGCCTCAAAGGAATCAGCCTTGGGCTGTTGATCTTGATTCTCCTTCCCACTTGTGAAGTTACAGAAGGTTAGATACCGCCCCGAAGTCATTTTTACAATATCCATAAGAGAAAGATACATTTATGGTGTAGACGCTTCACCCTGAAGCCACACCAGGAAAGCCATTTTATTTATGCTCCCTCCAATGGACAGAATGGAAAGGATTTGAACCCTCCAGCCACTGATCAGCTCCACCAAGGACTTGAGAGCTAGGACTACAGAGGGACACCTCAGAGGGGGAGGGCTGGCTGGAGAACAAATGGAGGTAGAACAGAGAGAAAGACCCCATCATCTTTGCCATATTCTTTTTGTCAGAAGCAAGTCACAGGTTTTGCTCAAATTTAAATGGAAGGAATCATACAAGGGTGTGAACACCAGGAGGCAGAGAAGATGGGGGTGGCCTCCTTAAACCCTGTTTGCCACAGTCTGTGTCTCACTGCTCTTAGAAATTTAAGGGCATGGCTAAGGAGCTATAAAAGCAATATTGGTAGAGGAACTGTAAAGAGGAGAGATATTTTATATTTACATACATACTCACATAGCCTAGCCTAAAAATAAAATAAATATTGGAGTTTTTCTTAGTGGTTGATGGCATGAGATTTACAGTCATAGAGATATGGGCTTGAATCCTTGCTTTAAAATTTTGTTGTCAATAGGTGCCACGGAGTCGGCCCCTGCCTGACTCATGGAGATGAGTCAACGGAACAAAACACTGCCCAATCCTGCATCATCCCCATGATTTGCTGTGGATGAGACCATTGTGATCTATAGGTGTTTCATAGGCTAATTTTTAGAAGTAGATCACCAGACCTTTCTTCCTAGTCCATTGTAGTTTGGAAACTCTGCTGAAACCTGTTCAACATCATAGCAACATGCAAGCCTCCACTGACAGAGAGGTGGTGAATGTGCATGAGGTGCATTGGTCTGAATCAAACCCAGGTCTTCCACATGGAAGGCAAGAATTCTATCACTGAACTACCGATGCCTCCACTTTAAAATTTAGTAGTTGCTTAGGCTTACTAAGTTCCCATCTGTAAAATGGGAATAATGGTACCTACCTTTAGGGTTGTGGAAATGAAGTTGGATAAAGTAGGTAAAACACATAGCAAAATGTCTGGCATAGAAGTGCTCGACATGACCACTATTGCATTCAGGTTAAAGATTTAGGGGCTGTTATCACTGACCTTATAGAGTCTTTACAAAGTGCTATAAACACAGACAACTTAATCCCTATAGCTCGGTGCCCTTCTGATGCCTAAGAAGGTTTGGCAACAGCTTGGCTTCATACTTCCTGCAAAGCCATGGGCGCTATCTAACCTCCTGGTGACTCTGAGGTGAGGTCTGCCAGAGGTCTCCAGACCATCTTCTCCCACATCTTCATCAATGGTACCAGTAGCAGGGATTTTGCAATGCTGGGTTCAAGATCCCTGCAGATCCCTGAACTTCATAACTAGAGGGACTCGGGAGGGCTGGCCTCACCCCAGATGCCTCAACCCACCCTCAGGCAGGAGCTCTGAGATCAAAGCTAATTGTCTTAGCACAAACTTCCAGTTTGCTAGTCTGGGTTAGGGCTTGGAACCTGGCTCCTGAGATAGGTTCACTCAGTTACTCACTGAATAAATACTTTTTCAACACCTACTATGTGCCAAGCACTGGGAGAACTCTAGAGACAGAAAAGTGATTAATTCAGAACCCTCCCCTTAAGCAGCCTATTGGCCAGTGTGGAGGCAGAACGAACCACAAAGTAAAACCAACCCTTGACTTTGGACAGGAATGTATTATGACACCTTTCCAAAATCCCTAAGTGAATATGAAAACTTTTGGACAGGCTATTCGCTTTCTCCCATGTCTCAGGTCCACCAAGATGTGTTCCTTCACAACTTGTACTTCCTGCGGCACAGTCTCACACCACTGTTGTGTTTTTGACTTTCACTACAGTTTTATGCCTCACTTGACAAGCAACTTTCATGCTGGCTGGCACACCTACTAAAACAATTTCCCAAGTCATGTTTTCCTTTTGCTGCAGAACATGTATGTGGATTCATTCATCTCATAAATCTTGAGCACTTCTCAACTTAATTGTCCACTCTTTCGTTTATCCTAAACTTCTGAGGATTTTCTGGCTAAAAACCACTGCTTTCTCAGAGCTCATTACTTTTCCTTTATTTGTATCAATGACACCAGCTGATACCCCTTTTGAAATTTTGTTTTCACAGAAAAATACGATGTTTACTACTTCAGAGGAGTTGTTCTATATATGCCGACTAATAGAGAAAGCAAAGCCATGTTGAGGTGTGTGTTCTCTGCTGTCACAAGGCTTCTCCCTGGACTGACAAGTCCCTAAGCTCTTTACAGCCCAGAAGATGCAGATCCATGCCTTGTCAGTCATTTTACTGTACATAGCCATATCTAGAGCTTTAAAAAACTTGACAATGACTGTTTCTGTTTCATTCACTTATTACTTCATTCAACAAACATTTACTCTGAGGGCCTACTACATACCCAAGGAACCAAGGTGGCACAAACAGCTAAATGCTCAACTGCTAACCTAAAGGTTGGCGGCTCAAACCCATCCAGTGGCTCCATGGGAGAAAGATCTGGCAATCTGCTCCCATAAAGATTATAGCCAAGAAAACTCTGTGGTGCGGTTCTACTCTGTAATTATGAAGTCAGTGTGAGTCAAAATAACCTCAGTGGCACCTAACTACAACAACTACATGCGGTACACTTCCCTAGACATTGGGGTTACAAAGATAAGACATGGTCCTTAATAATCTAATGAGGGAGAAAGAACAGATATCAGAAAATTACAAAATACCGTGAAAGTGCAATTACAGAGATATGCACCAGACGTTGACGGGAGAGCCATTAGCACTGGTATTTATCAGGGCCATCACTTGCCTTGAGAGGGAAAGTGTGCCTCTATGATTCACACACATACAGGGACACAACTTAGAGTTGTGCAAGGTGTGCATGGCTCAACTCCAGGGTGCACCCTTCCCCTGTAGGCTTCTTAGATTTGTATGGATGTCAGTAAAGTGTCCTGAGGTAGAGTTGCCTCTATCTATTTCCACCAAAGTCCACATTTGGACTAGTGACAGAACTCAGTATTATATGCCTACTCATTATATGCATCCTATGCTTACTTTTATTTTTATTAATACTAAAAAACCCATTGCTGTTGAGTCGATTCCGACTCATAGCATCTGTCTTAGTCATCTAGTGTTGCTGCTATAAGGGAAATACCACAAGTAGATGGCTTTAACAAAGAGAAATTTATTTTCTTACAGTCTAGTAGGCTAGAAGTCCAAATTCAGGGTGTCAGCTCCAGGGAAGGCTTTCTCTCTGTGTCGGCTCTGGAGGAAGGTCCTTGTCATCAATCTTCCCCTGGACTAGGAGTTTCTTCCAGCAGAACCCAGGTCCAAAGGACACGCTTTGCTCATGGCACTGCTTTCTTGGTGGTATGAGATCCTCATGTCTCTCTGCTCACTTCTCAGTTTTATGTCCTAAAAGAAATTGGCTCAAGACACAATCCGATCTTATAGATTGAGTCCTGCCTCTTTCACGTAACTGCTGCTAATCTCACCTCATTAACATCATAGAGTTAGGGTTTATAACACATAGAAAAATCACATCAGATGAAAAAATGGTGGACAACCACATAATACTGGGAATCTTGGCCTAGCCAAATTGATACACATATTTTTTGGGGACAAAATTCAATCCATGACAGTATCCTAATCTCTAACTCATTGAACAATTTGTTTCAATAATACAGGTTGTCTGACTCAGACTGTTCTAGCCATTTGGAACTCCTAGATAAATATAAGTCTATCCTTGACCTCAAAAAGATCTTTAACTAGCATGTAAATCAATTAGAGAATAATTAAATATTAACCTGTGTAAGTAACACTGACTCTAAATGCAATCTGAATTGTGAGGCCCAAGAGATCTATCTTAGAAAAGATTTCATCTTGAGCTTGAAGGATGCAGAATATTTGGTTAGACTAAAGGAGAGCAACGGTTGATTAAGTATGACTCAATCAGTCTGTGTCCGTTATTTCCAGAGAAATCACGTCAAAGTTCACACCTTGCTAATGGACATTAGTGGCTGCACTGCATTACAGCAAAGAGGGTGGCACAGCTGAAAGAGGGCAGTGAACTCAGCTCATCAGCTCTTGCTAACTGCTGTCTTTTCAATACATCCAGAGTTACCCTGTTGTTACCCTTTTGTACACAGGGTAGCTATGAGGCAGAACTGACTCAACAGCACCTAACAACAACAGAGTTACCCTATATCACTACATCAGGTTCTTCTTGGACAGAGAAAGTCTTTTAAGAATATAGGCTAGTCCAGTGGTTCTCACCACCTTTTGTATCCAGGAGAATGTTATAGGACTGCCTTGCATTCTTTAAAATCTTGAAACTAACGAGTAAAGAGCCACCCTTCCTCTAGAACATAATTCTCCCTACCCCAGCCTCCACCTCATCATAGTTGTTGTTGTGAGCTGCCGCCAAGTTGGCTCCAAACTCATGGAGACCTCATGGACAACTGAATGAAGTGCTGCCTTGGCCGGTGCTATCCTCATGATTGGTTGAGGATTGGACAGCTGTGATCTATAGGGTTTTCATTGTCTGATTTTCAGAAGTCGATTACCAGGCCTTTCTTCCTAGTCTTTCTTAGTCTGGAAGCTCTTCTGAAACTTGTTCAGCATCATAGCAACATGCAAGCCTCCACTGACAGAGGGGTGGTGAATGCGCATGAGGTGCATTGGTCTGAATCGAACCCAGGTCTTCCACATGGAAGGTGAGAATTCTGCCACTGAACCACCACTTCCCCCACCATCTCATCGTGGTGATGGTTTATTCTGACCTATCTACAAATGCAAAACACTCAAAAAAAAAAAAAACTTTATCTTCTTCCATTCACTGGTGAGAAGGACCAGAGATTAAAGAGGGATTATAAGACGGACCCTCTGCTATGAGAACTCATTTTTCCTCTAGTCGTTTCCAACCAAATACACTGTGTCATTAACTTTGATTGTGGTCATTACTTTGGCTTTGAGCTTAATTTATTTTGACTAGGAATATTGTCCTCAGAAACACTACAATTTCCTGAAGAGACTGCAAATCAGCAGTCTTGCCTGAAATCAAACATGGCCATTATCTTCTCTCTGCTTGAAAGATTCAAAAACACAGTATGTCATTGTGAGCTGGGAGGTTTTCTTTATTTAGTGTCTGCCTTCTGGCTGAGCTGCAAGGTAAGGCAATTAGACAGCTGACATTTATAACAGACATGTTTAACTTCCCTGATATGTACTGTAGAAGTTAAGCAAACACAAAGATAATAGACTTTAACTAGCAGTTAGGAAGTTTGGACTTAAAATCTTTTCGACGGTATAAATATGATGGCGAGACAACAGACAATGTGCTCATTTACTAGTCAAAGCCACTTTGAACCAAAATATTTAATGTAGAATCATTCCTACCTGTGAGGTCCACAAGAAATGGGTACTAAGCAGCTTTTTCTGGAAGGTTTTTTTATTTGGGTCTTTGTCAAGAATAAGCTAAACCAATGTGACCCCTCTAGGAGGCAGCGCTGAGTAGCGGAGATGTGGTCTGGATTCAGGTTTCTTGATTTCTAGTTGTGACCTTAAGCAAATTAGTTAAATTTTTCATACCTCAGTTTCTTCTTCACCTGAAAAGTGGTGATTATAATAGCACTTGCAGGGTATTCTCTGTCACTCAAGGATAATTGTTGTTGTTATTATTGTTAGGTGCCATCAAGTCTGTTCCATCCATAGTGACCATATGTACAATAGAACAAAACACTTCCCAGTTCTGTGCCATCCTCACAATCACTGCTATGTTGGAACCCACTGCTGCAGCCACTGTGTCAGTCCATATCATTGAGGGTTGTTATGGATTGAATTGTGTTCCCCAAAAAACGTGTGTCAACTTGGCTAGTCCATGATTCCCAGTATTGTGTGACTGTCCACTATTTTCTCATCTGATGTGATTTTCCTATGTGTTATAAACCCTACCTCTATGATGTTAATGAGGTGGGATTATCAGCAGTTATGTTAATGAGGCAGAACTCAATCTACAAGATGAGTTAAATCAATCTCTTTTGAGATATAAAAGAAAGAAGTGAGCAGAAGAGACGTGGGGATCTCATACTACCAAGAAAGTAGAGCCAGGAGCACGTGTCCTTTGGACGGGGGGTCCCTGAGCTGAGAAGCTCCTAGAGCAGGGGAAGATTGATGACAAGGACCTTCCCTCAGAGCCAACAGAGAAAGAAAGCCTTCCCCTGGAGCTGGCACTCTGAGAGAATAATCTTCTGTTTGTTAAAGCCATCCACTTGTGGTATTTTTTTACAGCAGTACTACATAACTAAGACAAGGATCTACCTCTTTTTTGCTGATCCTCTACTTTACCAAGAATGATGTCCCTTCTCCAGGGACTAGTCCTTCCTGATAACATGTCCAAAGTCTGTGAGATGAAGTCTCACATCTGTCTTCCAGGACAGATTTGTTTGTTCTTCTGGCAGTCCATGGCCTACTCTACTTTGAGGAGGCAGCTCTTCTCCAGTCTTCTTTTGACTGCCTTCCAACCTGAGGCGCTCATCTTCTATCATTATATCAGACAATGTTATGCTGCTATTCATAAGGTTTTCACTGGCCAATTTTTCAAAAATAGATTCTGGTCGTTCTGCCTGGTCTGTCTTAGTCTGGAAGCTTTGCTGAAACGTATCCACCATGGGTGACTCTTCTGGTATTTGAAATACTAGTGGCTTAGAGTCGCTATGAGTCAGAATGAACTCGACGGCAACGGGTTTTTAGCTTTCAGTATCACAGCAACAGGCAAGCCACCACAGTACGACAAACTGACAGACGAGTGGTGGCGAGGATAATTGGTCCCAGGAAATGGCCACATAAAATGAATGCACCAAATGTCACTGAAAATTGTTGCTGTTGTTAGGTGCTATCGAGTCAGTTCTGACTCATAGTGACAGTATGTACAACAGAATGAAACACCGCCTAGTCCTGTGCCATCCTCATGATTGTTGCTATGCTTCAGCTCATTGTTGCAGCCACTGTGCCAATCCCTCTTGCTACTAAGCATGATATCCTTCTTCAGGGACTGATCTCTCCTAATAACATGTCCAAAGTATGTGAGAAATAGTCTCCCCATTCTGCTTCTAAGGAGCGTTCTGGCTGTGCTTCTTCCAAGACAGATTTGTTCATTCTTTTGGCAGTCCATGGTATATTCAATATTCTTTGCCAACAGCATAATTCAAAGGCATCAATTCTTCTTCAGTCTTTCTTATTCATTGCCCAGCTTTCACACGCACATGAGGTGATTGAAAACACCATGGTTTGGGTCAGGTACACCTTAGTCACTGAAAATTAGATGGGGCATTTTATTGAAAAAATATACTAAAAATGATAAAATTATAAAAATTTGTTTACATTTAACCAAATTTAGTTTAAAGCTTCAGCTATACAGCTATTCTTAGAAATAAAAAATAAATTGCTTTGTAGAGTTTTGTTAAAATTTTCAAGCAATATTGAATAATAGCACCTCCTTCATTTCATGTTTGACCTTTAAAGCAACATTAAGAGGATACACTTTTTTTCGTTTTTTATAATTCAGTTTTTTTTTTTTTATTGTACTTCAGGTGAAGGCTTACAGAACAAATAGTTTCTCATGAAACAGTAGTACACATATTGTTTTATGACACTGTTTAACAACCCCACAACATGTCAATCCTCTAACTTCTCAACCTTTTTTTTTTTTGGTGAAAATACGCATAGCCAAAGATACACCGTTTCAAAAATTTCTACATGCACAGTTCAGTGACATTGACTACGCTCTTCCAATTGTGCTGCTATTCTCGCTTAAGATGGAGGCTTACAGAACAAAATAGTTTCTCATTTAACAGTTACTACAAATGTTGCCCTATGACAATGGTTAACAATCTCACAACACATCAACAATGTCCTTACTCAACCTTGGGTTCCCTATCACCAGCTTCCTTGTCCCCTTCTGCCTTCTGGCCCTTGTCACTGGACTCCTGCACCTCGTTAGTCTCATTTGGTTTTACGGGGCTGTCCACTCCCAGGCTGAATGGTGAACGTCGGAGATAACTTCACCACTGAGCTAAAAGGGTGTCTGGGGTCCATACTTTCGGGGTTTCTCCAGTCTCCCTTTACGCCAGTAAATCTGGTCTTTTTTTTTGTGTGAGTTAGAATTATGTTCTACATCCTTTTCCAGCTCTGTCCAGAACCCTCTGTTGTGATCCTGGTCAGAGCAGTCAGTGGTGGTAGCCAGGCACCATCTAGCTATACTGGACTCAGTCCAGTGGAGGCCTTGGTAGCTGTGGTCCATTAGTCCTTCAGACTAATCTTTTCCTTGTATCCTGTTCTCTTCATTCTCCCTTGCTCCCGAAGGGATGAGACCAGTGAAGTATCTTAGATGGCCACTCACAGGCTTTTAAGACCCCAGACACTACTCACCAAGGTAGAGTGTAGAACATTGTCTTTATAAACTGTGTTATACCAATTGAGCTAGATGTTCCCTGAGACCATGGTCCCCACAGCCCTCCGCCCAGGAATTCAGTCTCTCAGGGAGTTTGGATGTGTCTATGGGGTTTCCATGACCTTTTCTTGTACAAGTTGTGCTAGTTTCCCCTGTATTGAGGATACACATTTTTTGCAAAACCATCCTAGAACTTAATCGATTTTCACATGGACAGCTTCTGTTCCTTTTTTATTGAAATCCTTCCTTTTGGAGCACTCGTCATTGTTCTCATCATTATTTTCTTCAACTGTTAACATGCCAAGTTCTCATTTGTTAATAGCTTTCCAAGAACTCTAGTTGCCCTCCTGTATCGCTTTCATCAACTTCATGAAATCGTAAACGTTTCACAAAACCTGCAGGTTCCCTTTACTATCCATTTGCTTTATCTTTTCATTGTACGATCTTTTGTTGTAAATATCTGATAATCAATGAGGCTTTGGCCAACAAAGATGACTGACCACGGCAGATTTTAGAGTAAAACAGGAAGGATAGTTGAATGGATGCTGATTTTCTAAAAATGCCAGCCCATCTTCACAATTTTTGCTTTCCTGACAACTCTTAACTACAGGGGCTTGGAAACGAACACACCAAGAGCGAAGACCCTCCGTTTCTTATGGAGTTGTCAAAGTCATGTCATGTGCTCAGCGTAGTGCCTGGTAAATAGGATGTACTATACTGTTCTTAATAAATTTTCTCATTTTTCTTTACTTAAGAGGACCCACATGTTCACACAATGTCACAAATTTAAACAGACCTTAATAATATAGATTAAGAAGAATGTTTTCCCTAAATCAATTTTGTCTTTCCACTTGTCTTAGCTTCCTAGTGCTGTTGTAACATAGATACCACAAGTGGGTGGCTTTAAAGAACAGAAATTTATTTTCTCACAGCTCTGGAGGCTAAAAGTCCATATCAGGGAATTGGCTCTGTTAATTACTTCTTTGTCACTAGCCCCAAGTTCCTTGGTTCCTTGGTGTTCCTTGGCTTGTAGATGGCTCTCACACAGCATCCGTGTCCCATGTATGTAGGTATCTTTTTGTTTATTCCGATCTTTTTAGAACTCAGAAGTGATTTGTTTCAGGATCTACCCTACATTGGTATGGCCGCATTAACATAACAAAAGAAAAACTCTATTTCTAAACAGGAACACATCCACATTCAACACATATTTTGGGAGGACACAATTCAATCTACAATACCATCAATAAGTGCAGTGACTAAGAGAGTAAAAGAATACCTTACTTCCCACCCTATCTCCATCCCTTACTCTCCTTTTCCCCTTAGGTTGCTTTATCTTTTCTCAGTAGCACTTATTACCATCTGACAGGCCATGTACTCACAAATTTCTGTTTTGTTTATCTCCTGCCACAGGCTAAGGACTTGGTTTGTTAATGGCTATATATCAGCATCAAGAACAGTGCCTGGCACGTGGAAGAGGTGTTGTAGGTACTGTGGAACAGATGATGAATGGAAGACTCTTCTTGTCTTCCTCATTCCAGTGCTCAGGTGCCATCCACAATGATCCCCTGGCTAGAGACTGTTATAGATTAAATTGTGTCCCCCCAAAACATGTGTTGGAAACACAACCCCTATACCTGTGGATATAATCTGTTTGGGAATAGATTTTTCTATGTTACGTTAATGAAGTAATATCATTGTAGAGTGTGTCCTAAACATAGTCTCTTCTGAGTTGTAAGGGGCAGCATAGACACAGAGAGAGAAGTAGGCACAAACTGGGGAAGATAAATGCTTCATGAGAATCGTCAAGAAACAAAGGAATGCTGGTCTGCAGAAGCTGAGACAAGGATCCTCCCCCAGAATCCACAGACGGAGTTTTCCCTGATAGCTATGGCCCTGAAGTCAGACTTCTAGCCTCCTAAATTGAGAGAAAATAAATTTTTGTTCTTAAAATTCATCCATTTCTGTTACAGCAGCACTAGGAAAATAAGACAGGGAACTAGTACACTAGGGCCTGAGAAAGCCTCTGATGTGAATGGGAAACACAGTCTGTGGATACCATGCAGATTCTAGAAAACACAAGGTAGAATGAAAGGCTTTGGGTGGTCTCTGCAAACTCATCCCTTCTCTGTCCCATTCTAATTCAGTTCAGAAGGAATAGCAAGAGTGTTCTCCTGCAGGCAAAGGAAGGAAGTTGTAATTCTCTCTCCTACAAAGGAAAAAAATAGTCAGATTTGTGTCAGAGTCATGGTGTAGTAAAAACAACTATGCGCACAATGTCAGGAAACCTGTGTGTCGATCTCAGCTCTGACACTAATTGGGTCTGTAACTGAGGAAACTTGCTTTAAATCTTCAGGACTTCCACAACCTCATCTGCGTGTAACTAGATCAGCATTTCCTAAGATATATTCCTTGGCATATTTGACTTTCTAGATCCGCACTAATAGGGTAGCCACTAGCTATGTTTGGCCGTTGAGTACTTGAAATGTGACTAGTGGCACAATTTAAAATGTAAAAACTGAAACAGTATATGGGGAAAAAAATGTAAAGTATCTGTGATGGTTAATGTTATGTGTCAGTGATTCTCAGTGGTTTGGCAGATATTATGTAATCATCCTCCATTTTGTGATCTGATGGAAGGGGGTATGGTCTGCATCCAATATATCTGGGCGTTCTGGCAAAGCTCAAGCTCTCTCTGCATTTGTCTAGTCATCCTCTGACCTCTGGTTCTTGGGATGTAAGAACCCTCCAGCCTGCTGCCTGACCCACTGATGTGGAACTTGCCAGCCTCCACAATTCCATGAGCCATTTCCTAAAAAAAAATAAATCTCTATATATACGTTTATATATACACTTTATTTGTTTTGCTCTTTTAGAGAACCCAGCCTAAGACAGTATCTCATTAGTAATTTTTATATTGATTAATATTTAAATAATATTTTTCATATACTGGTGTAAATAACATAGGTTATTAAAATTAATTTCACCTGTTTCTTTGTACTTTTTAAAATGTGGCTACTAGAAAATTTTAGATTATATATGTAATTACAGATGTGGTTTGCGGGTTATTTCTATCCGACAGTGCTGCTCTACAATCTGAGAGAAGAAAAGGTTTCTCTGATCCAACACTGAATATCATATCCTGACTGTTTTTGGGTACCTAGTGCTGCCCTAACAGAAAAATACCGTAAGTGGGTGGATTTAAAGAACAAGAATTTATTGTCTCGTAGTTTTGGAGGCTGGAAGTTCAAATCAGGGCATTGGCTGTAGGGGAGGTTCCTAGTGTTGGTAGCTCTGGGAGTTCTTTGGCATTCCTTGGTGTTTGCCTTGCCCCTGTATGTGTTTTTCTGTGTCTATTCTGCTTTTTTTATAAGGTGCCTCTCAAAGGTGATTAGGTTTAGGACCCACCCTACTCTGCTATGACCTAATTAACATAACAAAAGAAAACTCATATTCCCAAACAGGGTCACATTCACAGGTATAGGGGTTAAGACTTCAACATAACCTCTTGGGGGACACAATTCAATCCACAACATGAATCAATCTCCTACCTGATGCTCATTAGCAAAGCAAACATATTGAGCCACCTTGTAATATACAGCATGTAGAAACCTGTTTAATCTCGTATTTTTCAAAATTATTTAATCAAAGAATCCATTTCCCAATGAATACCTATTAACACCCTCAGTTAGGAGGAAGACATTTTTAGAAAACAATGGCCTAGCTTTTCTGTACAATCTTCTGAGACTCTAATAACTTGTGATATTATGAATCTAAGTATGTAGAAGGAAGCATGTTCAGACAGGGAGAGTCCTTGTTCTTCACCACACTTCATGGGAGAGGTGGCAGCTAATTGAATGCTGTAAGGGAAGAAGTTGGGAGATGGGAGCTGGAATTGGGCTGAGGGACTGAGGAGGAAGGGGTTAGCTCAGGCTTAAGGGTCTCCTAAGATCAAAAAACAAAACAAACCAGTTGCAACTGAGTCAACTCTGACTCATGGCCACCCATGTGTGCCAGAGTAGAACTATGCTTCATAGGGTTTTCGTTGGCTGATGTCTGAGGCTCCTCTAGGTGGACTCGAACCAACAATCCTTCAGTTAGCAGCTGAGCACATTAACCGTTTGCACTACCCAGGGACTCCCTCCTAAGAGAAGCCTCCTGTTAATTACACTTAGGAAAACCATGGCTCTCTACCTCTTGGAATGCTGACACCCTCAAGAAAAGTACCTCAGGAAACTTCAGCGTCCCAGATAGAACATGCAGTGACAGAGCCCTCAAAGGAAACCAGAAAATGGGAAGTTCCAAGAAGAAACATTATGAGTGGCCAGAGAGCTACAGAAATTCCAAAGTTATGAAGCCATATTACAGGTCAACCTCAAACCATGAAGGCTGAGATACTCCACTCTTCCCACCCTCCACCTCCCAGGTTCCAGGGAGCAGATGAGGAGAAGCTCTTAAAGGTTTATCCAGCCAGATAAAGCAATGAAACTGCAGCCTGTGGCCTCTGAAGAGATTTCTGTGTGAGTGATAAGAAATCTATTTCTGGTGCCTTCAATTTCTGCCAGTGTTTCCAGGCAGGGTGTCCCAAGTTGGGGGCTACATCACCTGGGATTTCTTGAGTTCCGTTATGACTGTAAGTTTCTCCTGGCTGAACCTTGAAAACTCTCCTATTGCTTACTAACTTCTCCTTACCCTCTACAACTGCCAAAATATTGCTTTGGAGAATGTGCTGCTTTTTATGAGCTCTAAGTATTTATTCTGAGTTAACATTTTTTACAGTTTTATTGAGGTATAATTTATACTACACTTAAAATTCACCTGAAGCCCTGGTGGCGCGGTAGTTAAGAACTCAGCTGCTAACCAGAAGGTCAGCTGTTTGAATCCATAAGTCACTCTTTGGAAACCCTATGGAGCAGTTCTACTCTGTTGTATGGGGTCACTATGAGTCAGAATCGACTTGATGGTAACAAGTTTGATTTTGGTTTTTCAAATTCATCGATTTTAAGTGTGAATGAGTTTTAGCTAAGTGTATACAGTCCTGCAGTCACCACAACAGTTGAGTTTTAGAACACTTCTGTGACCTCAAAATTTTTCTTGTGCCCTTTGCAGGCGATCCCTACCTCTACCCTCAGCCCCAGGAAAGCACTTATCTGCTTGTTGCTATAGTTTTGCCTTTTCTAGAAATTCATATAAATGTATGTAGACTTGTTACTGGCTCTTTTTACTTAGTATGACATTTTTGAGATCCTTTCATTTTGTATCAATACCCCATTCTTTTTTATTGCTGACTAGAGTTAAATGGAAACCCTGGTGGCGTAGTGGTTAAATGCTATGGCTGCTAACCAAAGGGTCAGTAGTTTGAGTCCACTAGGCACTCCTTGGAAACTCTATGGGGAAGTTCTACCCTGTCCTATAGGGTTGCTATGAGTCGGAATCAACTCAACGGCAACTGGTTATGGTTATGGTAGAGTTAAATGCTCAGCTGCTAATCAAAAGGGTGGTGGCTCACTTGGGGAACAACTTAGCATAACATAGTTCACAAAGACAATGTTCTACATCTGAGTTTGGTGAGTAGCATTTGGGGTCTTAAAAGCTGGCGAGTGGCCATCTAAGATGCGACTATTGTTCTCTACTCATATGAAGCAAAAGAGAATGAAGGAAATCAAAGGCTCAAAGAAGAAACAAGTCCATGGGACTAATAGTCCATGCAAACCACAGCCTCTTCTAACCTGAGACAGGAAGAACTAGGTGGTACCCGGCTACCACTACCAACTGCTCTGACCAGGGACACAATAGAAAGTCCCAGATAGAATAGGAGAAAATGTAGAACAAAACTCAAATTCCTAAAAAATACCAGACCTCCTGGATCCATAGAGACTAGAGGAACCCCCAAGACTGTCACCATAAGATACCTTTTGCACTTGGAATGAAGCTATTTCTGCAGGTATCTTTCAGCCAAATAATAGACTGGCTTATAAAATAAACAGTACCACCCGTGAGTAATGTTGTAATTAAACAATTAACGATATGAGACCAAACACTCAGTAGTTACCCAAAAGCAAAGATGAAATGGCAAGCAGAGGGAGGGAAGCTAAATCAATGGGAATAGAACAAACAGAATGGAAATAATGAGAATGTTGACACATTGTAAAAATTGTAAACAAAGGCATGGAACAATTCATATAAAAATTGTTAAAGGGGAAACTAATTTGCTGAGTAAACTTTCACATAAAATACAATAAAATATTATTTAAAAAGAAAAGTTGGCAGTTCAAACTCACGCAGCAGCTCTGCTGGAGAAAGACCTGGACATCTGCTCCCATAAAGATTACAGCCTGGAAAACCCTAGGGGCATTTCTACTCTGTCACATGGGGTCACTATGGGTCAAAATTGCCTCGATGACACTTAACAACAAGAATTCCATTGTATATCACCATTTAGATCATCTTTTCATTAGTTGATGGTCATTTAGATTATTTCCAGTTTATAATGATGTTATGAACATTTGTATGTAAGTCTTTGAGTGGACATGTTTTCACTTCTCTCAAGTAAATACCTAAGAGTGGAATTTGGGGGGTTGATATTTTAAGAACCTGCATTTTAAAAAATGGCTATACCTTTTGCATTCCCACCAGCAGTGTATGAGAGTTCCCAGTTGCTCCACATCCTCACCAACATTTGTTATTGTCAGTCTTTTTAATTCTTAGTTATTCTAATGGGAGCAGTTCCTGGATGATACAAACACTTAATACACTCAGCTGCTGACCAAAAGGTTTGAGATTTGTGTCCATGAAAGGGTGCCTCAGAAGAAAGGCCTGGTGA
Source organism: Dugong dugon (assembly GCA_030035585.1). Lineage (NCBI taxonomy): Eukaryota > Metazoa > Chordata > Mammalia > Sirenia > Dugongidae > Dugong > Dugong dugon. The sequence goes on from CM057465.1 coordinate 55,056,745, forward strand.
TCTATTTCCAAAATATCAGCTATTGAAAACCCTAGGGAACACAGTTTTACTTTGACACACATGGGGTTTCCATGAGTTGGTATCAACTTGATGTTGTTGTTGTTGTTAGGTGTCGTCAAGTTGGTTCCGACTCATAGCAACACTACGCACCACAGAACGAAACACTGCCCAGTCCTGTGCCATCCTCACAATCGTTGTTATGCTTAAGTCCATTGTTGCAGCCACTGTGTCAATCCATCTTGTTGAGTGTATTCCTCTTTTTCACTGACCCTGTACTTTACTAAGCATGATGTCCTTCTCCAGGGACTATTCCCTCCTGACAACATGTCTAAAGTATGTAAGATGTAGTCTCGCCATCCTTCCTTCTAAAGCAACTTGATGGCAACTAATTATTCTAGTGGGGGATTGTAGTACCTCACTGTGGTTTTTAAGTTGCATTTCTCTAATTACCAATGACTTTGAGCACATTTCATGTGCTTTTTAACCACCCATATATCTTCGTTTATGCAGTTTCTGGTAATATATATTGCTAATTTTATACTTGAATTGCTTTCTTATTATTGAGTTGTAAGAGAATTTCATGTAGTCTGGATACCAGTCCTTTGTCAGATATATGTTTTACAAATATTTTCTCTTAATCGGTTAATGGCTTACCTTTTTATTTTCTTAATTGTGTCTTTAACAAATTAATACTTCTAATTTTCAGGAAATTCAATTTACCTGTTTTCTCTTTTGTGGTTCACGATTTTTGCCTTCTACAAGAAATTTTGGCTAACCCAAAGTCACAAAGATTTTCTCCTGTATTTTCTTCTAGAAGATTAATGGTATTAGCTCTTAGATTTAGGTCTATGATCCTTTTTGAGGTAAGTTTTGTGTATCCTGTGGGTAAAAGGTCAAGGTACTTTTCTTTCATACAGATATCCAGTTATTCCAGCATGACTAATTGAAAGACTTCCCTTTTTTACCTTGGAAACTTTGTCAAAAATCAATTGATCATATAAATGTGGATCTATCTCTGGACTCTCAACTCCGTTGCATAATCCATATGCTATCACTATGCTATCACACTGTGTTCAGCCAGTATAAGTCCTCCAACTTTGTTCTTCTTTTAAAAAATTATTTTGGCTCTTCTAGGTCCTCTGCTTGTGCTGCAGTTTTATAATGCTTCAATTCTGGGAGATGTCCAAGGTAAGTAATGCTATATCAGTTTGATAGCCAAAGAAGCCAATGGCACATAGACAAATGGGCAATCAGTCTGGCTTTGCATCACAAAGGTGAGGTTCCTGTCCTTTTGTGATCACTTCTCATCTTCCTACTGTGTATCAGCTCCATGAGAGCATGGACTGTGTGGGCTTTCTTCCCTTCTGAATCCCCAGCTAGAACAGTGCTTATGCTTATGTTTGTTGAAAAAAAGAAGGAATCAGATCCAAAAGAACCTTAGTGACTTGTCTTTAGTAACAAGGTTAATAGCAGTACTACATCCAGAACTTCAGTTTCCAAACTTTTCATTTAACATTTCTCCCACAGTACAGCTGAGTGAAGGAGACAGGGAAGAAAGAGTCAATTAGGAAGAAAGAGAGGAAAGCAAATGAAGGTGGAAGTAGATAAGAGCATTATTAGATGTTTTTAAGGCTAATGTTTTGATGAAGCTCAGCCTCTAGCCTGCAGGTTATAGTCACTAAACATTTACAAATTTATTTCTTGTTTGAAATACTTTTTAACATTCAGAGGAATGCCCAGATAATTGACAGATCCAAAATCACACTAAAGCCTAAGAAGAAGACAACAGCATTTCCTTCCTAATCATGGTACTAAGGAAATGGAGAACAGACACATAGGCCAGAATCGATCCTAGGGGTCAGTAGCAGACAGAACCCAGTTGGACCATTCTGTACCAATAATCCTTACCATTTAGAATGATCTTCAGGGAGGGACATTTGATAACTTTTTTCCCCTAAGATTTAATTCAGAGTGACCTTTCGCCTTTTAAAAAATTTTTTAAAACTTTAAGCTGTAGTTGTTTTTTTTTCAGTCTGAAAATCTAGTTGTCAGAAGTAATAATATCATGGTGTTAGTCTGAGAAGAAACGTAACCATAGGGCAAGGTAAGAAATACAGAACTATCAAAATGTGGAGGTGGCTCAGGCTCTACAACCTCTAATTCATGTGGCATGCAATCTTCTTAAACAATGATTATATATACTAAATGTGTACTGGAAGAGACTGGAATACCATTAATTACTATGCAATATCCTGTCAACCAAATTCTTCCTTCAAGTAAACACAGATCACTTCCATCGAAATTAATGGATGTCACATACAGGTAAGTGAAAGGAGTATTTGGTTCTGTGGCCTTACAAGGCACTTTGAAGACTTTATAATTACTGAGGAAGATTTCTACCAGGAGAATCCAGTGATAGGGACAAAATTAAATATCCTTATTCCGATTGGAAGTTTCTGGGTGGTGCAAACAGTTAATGAACTCAGCTGCTAACCAAAAGGTTGATGTCTTTAGTCCATTCAGAGGTGTCTCAGAAGAAAGGCCTAGTAATCTACATCTGAACAATCAGCCATTGGAAACCCTATGGAGCACAGGTCTACTCTGACACACATGGGGCTGCCATGAGTTGGAGTTGACTTGATGGGAACTGGTTAATTTGTTATTTAAACTGAGTCAAGAAACATCTCGTCATTGATTGAATTGTGTCCCCCAAAAATATGTGTCTATTTGGCTAGGCCCTGATTCCCAGTATTTTGTGATTGTCCACTATTTTGTCACCTGATGTGATTTTCCTATATGTTGTTTAAATCCTACCTCTACGATGTTAATGAGGCAGGATTAGAGGCAGTAATGTTAATGAGGTAGGACTCAATCTGCAAGATTAGGTTGTGTCTTAAATCAGTCTCTTTTGAGATATAAAAGAAAGAAGTGAGCAGAGAGACAGGAGGACCTCATACTGCCAAGAAACAAGAGCCAAGAGAATAGTGTGTCCTTTGGACCCGGGGTCCTTGTGCTGAGAAACTCCTCAACCAGGGGAAGATTGATGACAAGGAACTTCCCCTAGAGCCAACAGAGAGAGAAAGCCTTCTCCTGGAGCTAGCACCCTGAATTTGGACTTCTAGCCTCTTAGACTGTGACAGAATAAATTTCTCTTTGTTAAAGCCATCCACCTGTGGCATTTCTGTTATAGCAGCACCAGATAACTAAGACACATCTAGAGTGTATACTTTGTTTGGAGCAAAGTTCTAGATGTCACTGTGGAATCCAAGGTAAGACATGGACAGCCCTGCCTCCCACTTGCTCCCAAATCTGCAGGTGACAGACCTGACCAACATCTCTTGTGCCTGGCTTACTCCTACTCATCCCTCAGTTCTCAAGTTAAATGTCATTTCCTTGGATGAGATTAGGACACATCAGATTTGTAATTATTTGTTTAAGCCTGTTTTACCTTCCAGCTCCAAGAAGAGAGGGACTATGTCAATCTTGGTAGGTGGAGGATGTCTTGATAAGAGAGAACAGGCTCTGGAGCCAGCAGCCTGTGTTCAAATTTCAGTTCTACCACTCATATCCTGTGTGATCTTGGGCAAATCACTTGCCCTCTCTAAGCTTCAGTTTTCTCATCTGTAAGGTAGAGATAATAATCCTGGAGTACTTGCTTCATAGGGCTATTCTGAAGATTAAATGAGGTAAAACCAATAAATTGTCTGTCCATGGATTAAGTCATCAGTATGAATGAAGTACAATGTCAACAGTTAAATAAGGCTAAATTATTTAATGAATAGACATGGCGGTGGCTATTCTCTGGCTATTAATACAACACAACAACAATAATAACTACTTGTGTACTTTTGATAGTTCCATCATCTATCTAGCATTTAAATTTTTTCTACTGGTAATTGAGGGTACAGGTCTTTTCTCACCCTTCACCTCCACTGGATACTATAGTATCTTGCTGGGTGACACCAGCAGAGAGTCAGATGAAAGATGTTCTTTCATTTGCAAGTGACAGCAACCCAACTCTAATTGTCTCAGAAAAGAAAAAAATTTAAAATGCAGGAGCAGAATTCATTTCATATAACTGAAAACACCAGGGAGGGACATCCTGGTTTCAGGCATAGCTGGCTCCAGGTTTTCAAACAATGTTACCACTTTCTCTTCTCTGAGTTGGCTCCATTCTCAGATAGATTTCCAACACTCCTTGGCAGAGATCTGAAAGATGAGAGACTATTCAAGTCTTTCTCTCTCCTTCTAAAAATGCTAAGTTTACGTTACTCCATGGACCATCACATCACATCCAAACTATTCTCTGGGCAGTCAACTTTAAATGTAACATACTCCTGCCTCAGGGTCTTTGCACTAGTGTTCCCACCACATGAAACCGTCTTCTTCCAGAGAGCTGTATGGCCCACTCCTCCACTTTGTTCAGGTCTCTGCTCAATTGTCACCCCATTAGGGGGGTTTGCCTAATCACTCAATCTAAAATAACCTCCCTCTACCCTACCACTCTCTATCCCCTAGTCTGTCTTTTTTCATAACACTCATTTCCACCTGACATTTTATACATTTATTTGTCTTTGTCTCTCCACCTAGGATGTGAGCACTATGAGAACAGAGACTTTGCTTTGTTTACTGCTGTAGCTCCAGCATGTAAAACACTCCCTGGCATAGAGTAGATATTCAATAAATATTTAGTAGTGGTAAACAAATCTCAATTTATTTTTCTATCATGACACACTTGACAGTCTTGTTTCTAGGCAGGGCATATGCCGGTAGGGATATTCATATCTTGGCAAGATGGTAAAAATAATTTTCTAACAAGTAAAACAAATGGTGCCATTTTGCTTTAGTTGGGAATGGGGCCTGGAATTCAGAAGTGTGTTACAAACACGTGGGTGAGGAAATTAGCCATTTGAAGGCCCAAAGCTCTGACAAGAAAAAAATATATCTGTATCTTACAAGGAAATAGCAAATCTAATTTTTGGAAATTTAAGCTGTATTTTGAAAAAAGAAAATTTTTTCTCTAGACTTCTACTCTATAGGTAGGAGTCCTGGTGGTACAACAGTTACACACTGGCTGCTGACTGGAAGGTTGGCAGTTTGAACCTACCCAGCAGTTTAAAGACCTGGCAATCTGCTCCCATACAGATTACAGCCAAGAAAACCCTATGGGGTAGTTATACTCCATGAGTCAAAATCAACTTGACAGCATCTAACAACAAATCTGTAGGTAATATCATAAATCAATTTGCTTTTCATTCTTCCCATGGCAACTCAGATGTAATTTCTCTCTTAAATTCTTTCTCATGACCTCTTAAAATTAGGGTTATATGCCCCTCCCTACATGTCCCTATGACACCCCAAACTTACCCTCTGAGTTCTCTTAACACCCTGTACTGTAATTGCTTGTTTACTTATCTATACGTGCAGCCTCACTCCCCCTTTCCACTCTCCTAGCATAATACAAGCTTTAGGAGAGACAAGATCATGTCTTTACCTTATGGACCATTTTATATCCAGTACCAAGTACAGTGCCTGGAATATAACATGACAATAAATATTTGGTATATCAATTAATGATATAAGTTCTATTTAAGAACAAGCACACATAAATCATTTCAGTTTAAAACTAAATTTTTGCCATGTATAGATTTTTGATAAATAATTTTTGGATCTTTTTTCAGGCACAACCTCATTCAGGGTCCCTGAGTTTGGTAATCATTACTGTTTGGCTCCAGGAAATCATCATAGTATACTGGCCTTCTTCTATATTACGAATTTCTCCATGGATAAAGTTAAAAAGAAAATGGGAGTGCTGTATTAGTGAGCACACAAGCCAAAACTAAATTTACAGTGCAGATAAGGAGATGGGAACATTCTTAAAGCCCTTATTGACTCACATTTCACAGTCAAGGGGAAAGAAATAAAAAGAAACAAGAAGCCGTAAAGTCACAGCTCATAGCACTGCAGTAATTGGTAATTGCCCCTACTAGGAATATTAACAAGTCATTTACTGCAGGATGGGCTTTGACAAGGTAGGTTTCAGGTTAGACACAATTTCTAACTTTAATATTCTGCTTTCTCTCCCATTCAAGAAAGCACATAGAAAGCAAGTGAGTACACTGACATCATTATATGGGTAACCATGAGTCCTCTCTAATTTATATAGAAATATAAATCATTCACTAACTTGGTATTTCAAGTATTGTTGTTAGTTGCCATTGAGTTGGTTCTGACTCGTAGAAACCCCATGTACAACAGAACTAAACACTGCCTGTTCCTGCGCCATCCTTACAATCATTGTTACACTGCCGCCCATTGTTATAGCCACCTTGTCAACTGATCTCGCTGAGGATCTTTCTCTTTTTTGCTGACCCTCTACTTTAGCAAGCATGATGTCCTTCTCCATGGACTGGTCCATCCTGACAACATGTCCAAAGTATGTGAGACGAAGTCTCGCCATCTTGCTTCTAAGGAACATTCTGGCAGTACTTCTACCAAGACAGATTTGTTCCTTCTTTTGGCAGTTCATGGTATATTCGATATTCTGCGCCAACATCACAATTCAAAGGCATCAATTCTTCATCAGTCTTCCTTATTCATTGCTCAACTTTCCCATACACATGAGGCAAATGAAAACACCATGGCTTGGGTCAGGTGCACCTTAGTCTTCAAGGTGACTTCTTTGATTTGTAACACTTTAAAGAGAACTTTTGCAGCAGATTTGCCGAATGCAATACATCATTTGATTTCCTGACTGCTGCTTCTGTGGGTGTTGATTGTGAATTCAAGTAAAATGAAATCCTTGACTACTTCAATCCTCTCTCCATTTATAATGACGTTGTTTATTGGTCCAGTAGTGAGGATTTTTCTTTTCTTTTTCTTTTTTCCCATACAAAAATTTATACATACACTGTTATGTGACTCTAATTGCTCTCCCCATACTGTGACGGTATACTCCTCCTTTCCACCCCTGATTCCCCATGTCCATTCAACCAGCTCCTAACCCTCTCTGCCTTCCCATCTCACCTCTGGACAAAAGCTACCCGTTTAGTCTCTTGTATCTACTTGAGCTAAGAGGCACACTCCTCACGAGTATCACTTTATGTCCCACAGTCCAGTCCAATCAATCCCTGTCTGAAGAGTTGGCCTTGGAAATTGTTTTAGTTCTGGGCTGATAGAAAATCCAGGGGCTATGCTTTCTGGGGTTCCTCCAGTCTCAGCCAGACCATTAAGTCTGGTCTTCTTACTAGAATTTGAGTTCTATACCCCACCTTTCTCCTGCTCCATCCAGGACTCTCTGTTGTGTTCCCTGTCAGGGCAGTCATTGGTGGTAGCTGGGCACCATCTAGTTCTTCTCGTCTCAGGCTGATACAGTCTCTGGTTTATGTAGCCCTTTTTCTCTCTTGGGCTAATACTTTCCTTGTGTCTTTGGTGTTCTTCATTCTCTTTACTGAAGGTGGTTGGGACCAGTTGATGCATCTTAGATGGCTGCTGCAAGCTTTTAAGACCCCAGACTCCACTCACCAAAGTAGGATGCTGAACATTTTCTTAATAAGCTTTATTATGCCAATTGACCTAGAAGTCCCCTGAAAGCATGGTCCCAGACCCCTACCCCTGCTACTCTGTCCCTCAAAGTGTTTGATTATATTCAGGAAACTTCTTAGCTTTCGTTTAGTCCAGTTGTGCTGACTTCCCCTGCAGTGTGCGCTGTCCTTCCCTTCACCTAAGATAATTCTTATCTACTATCTAGTTAGTAAGTAACACTTCCCCTCCCTCCCCAACCTCGTAACTATCAAAGAAATTTTTTTCTATGTTTAAACCTTTTCTTGAGTTCTTCTAATAGTGGTTTTACACAATATTTGTCCTTCTGTGACTGACTAAATTCACTCAGCACAATGACCTCCAGCTTTCTCCACGTTATAAGACGTTTCAGGGCTTCATCATTGTTCTTTGTTGTTGTTTAGTTATCCATATTGTGGATATACCATAATTTGTTTATACATTCATCCGTTAATGGGCACCTAGGTTGTTTCCATCTTTTTGGAATTGTGAACAGTGCTGCAATGAACATAGGTGTGCATATATTTATTCGTATGATGGCTCTTATTTCTCTAGGATATATTCCAAGGAGTGGAATAGCTGGATCCTATGGTACTTCTGTTTCTAGCTTTTTAAGGAAGTGCCAGATTGATTCACAAATTGGTTATACCATTTTACATTCCCACCAAAAATGTATAAGTGTTCCAGTCTCTCCACAACCTCTCCAGCATTTATTATTTTTTGTTTTTTGGATTAATGCTAGCCTTGTTGGGGTAAGATGATCTCTCATTGTAGTTTTGGTCTGTATTTCTCTAAGGGTTAATGATCCTGAGCATTTCTTCAAGTGTCTGTTAGCTGCCTGAATGTCTTCTTTGGTGAAGTGCCTGTTCATATCCTTTGCCCATTTTTTAATTGGGTTATATGCCTTTTTGTTGTTGAGGTTTTGCAGTATCTTGTAGATTTTAGAGATTAGACGCTGATCGGATTTGTCGCAGCCAAAATTTTTTTCCCATTCTGCAGGTTGTCTTTTTACTCTTTTGGTGAAGTCTTTTAATGCACATAAGTGTTTGACTTTTAGGAGCTCCCGTTTATCTGGTCTTTTTTCTGGTGCTTGTGCACTGTTACTTATGGTTCATATTGTGTTTATGCCATGTATTAGGGCTCCTATTGTTGTCCCTATTTTTCTTCCATGATCTTTATTATTTTCGATTTTATATTTAAGTCTTTGATCCATTTTGAGTTAGTTTTTGTGCATGGTGTGACGTATGGGTCTTTTTTCATTTTTTTGCAGATGGATATCCAGTTATGCCAGCGCCATTTGTTAAAGAGACTGTCTTTTTTCCAGTTAACGGATCTTAGGCCTTTATCAAATATCAGCTGCTCATAGGTGGATGAATTTATGTCTGGATTCTCAGTTCTGTTCCACTGGTCTATGTATCTGTTGTTGTACCAGTACCAGGCTGTTTTGACTACCGTGGTGGTATAATAGTTTCTAAAATCAGGTAGTGTGAGGCCTTCCACTTTGTTCTTCTTCTTCAGTAATGCTTTACTTATTTGGGGTCTCTTCCCTTTCCATATGAAGTTAGTGATTTGTTTCTTCATCTTATTAAAAAATGCCAGTGGAATTTGGATCGGGATTGCATTGTTTCTGTAGATTGCTTTGGGTAAAACTGACATTTTCACAGGGTTGAGTCTAGCTATCTATGAGCAAGGTATGTTTTTCCACTTATGCAGGTCCCTTTTGGTTTCTTGCAGTAGTGTCTTGTAGTTTTCATTGTATGGGTCTTTTACATCTCTGGTTAGATTTATTCCTAAGTATTTTATCTTCTTGGGGACTATTGTAAATGGTATCGATTTGGTGATTTCCTCTTCGAGGTTCTCTTTGTTGGTGTAAAGGAATCCAACAGATTTTTGTATGTTTAGCTTGTATCCTGAAACTTTGCTGAAATCTTCTATTAGTTCTAGTAGTTTTCTTGTGGATTCTTTGGGGTTTTCTGTGTATAAACTCATATCATCTGCAAATAGGGATACTTTGACTCCTTCCCTACCAATCTGGATGCCTTTATTTCTTTTTCTAGCTTAATTGCTCTGGCTAGGGCCTATAGCACAATGTTGAATAAGAGTAGTGATAAAGAGCATCCTTGTCTGGTTCCCGTTCTCAAGGGGAATGCTTTCAAAGTCTTACCATTTAGGGTGATGTTGGCTGTTGGCTTTGTACAAATGCCCTTAATTATATTGAGAAATTTCCCTTCTATTCTTATTTTGTTGAGAGTTTTTTTTTTATCATGAATGGGTGTTGGACTTTGTCAGATGCCTTTTCTGCATCATTTCATAAGATCATGTGGTTCTTGTTTTTTGTTTTATTAATGTGATGGATTACATTGATTGCTTTTCTAATGTTGAACCATCCCTGCATAACTGGTATGAATCCCACTTGATCATGGTGAATTATTTTTTTGATATGTTGGTGAATTCTATTGGCTAGAATTTTGTTGAGTATTTTGCGTCAATGTTCATGAGGGATATTGGTCTATAATTTTCTTTTTTTGTGATGTCTTTGTCTGGTCATGGTATCAGGGTTATGCTGGCTTCATAGAATGAGTTTGGGAGTATTCCATCCTTTTCTGTGCTCTGAAATACCTTTAGTAGTAGTGGTGTTAACTCTTCTCTGAAACTTTGGTAGAATTCTCCAGTGAAGCCATTCAGGCCAGGGCTTTTTTTTGTTGGGAGTTTTTGAATTACTTTTTCAATCTCTTCTTTTGTTATGGGTTTATTTAGTTGTTCTACCTCTGTGTTAGTTTAGGTAAGTAGTGAGTTTCTAGAAATTTATCTATTTCCTCTAGTTTTTCAAATTTGTTAGAATACAATTTTTATTCTGTTATTATTCTTTTAATTTCCATCCTTAATTTCTTCTATAACCCAGTAGTTTTTGGCAAGGTGTTGTTCAGTTTCCATGTGTTTGATTTTTTTTTTCCTTGATTTTTCTGTTGTTTATTTCTACTTTCATGGCTTTATGGTCAGAAAAGATGCTTTGTAGTATTTTGATGCTTTGGATTTTGTTAATCTTGCTTTATGGCCCTAATATGTGGTCTATTCTGGAGAATGTTCCATGTGCATTGGAAAAGAAAGTCTACTTGGCTGCTGTTGGGTGGAGTGTTCAGTATATGTCTATGAGATCAGGTTGGTTGATTGCAGCATTTAGATCTTCTGTGTCTTTGTTGAGCTTCTTTCTGGATGTTCTGTCCTTCACCGAAAGTGGTGTGTTGAAGTCTCCTACTACTGTTGTGGAGCTCTCTTTCTCTCTGTTCAGTGCTGTTAGAGTTTGTTTTATGCATTTTGGAGCCCTGTCATTGGGTGCATAAATATTTATTATAGTTATGTCCTCCTGGTATATCGAGCCTTTTGTCATTATATAGTGTCCTTCCGTATCCTTTGTGGTGGATTGTACTTTAAAGTCTATTTTGTCAGAGATTAATATTGCCACTCCCGCTCTTTTTTGAGTGTTGTTTACTTGATACATTTTTTTCCACCCTGTGAGTTTTAGTTTGTTTGTGTCTTTAAGTCTAATGTTTGTCTCTTGTAGGCAACATATAGATGGGTCATTTTTTAAATCCAATCTGCCAATCTCTGTCTCTTTATTGGTACATTTAGTCCATTTACATTCAGCATAATTATTGATAGGTATGAGTTTAGTGGTCATTTTGATGTCTTACTTTGTGTGTTTTTCAGTTTCTTTGTTCCACTTAATTTTCTGTGCTGTGTCATTTTTCTTTATGTATTTTCATCTTTTTCATTGTTATTGATTTTCTGTTTGCTGAGTCTTTATATTGGATTTTTGTTTTCTTTAAGTTGATCTGTAATCTATACTGAAGGCTACAGTCTTTGATCTTCATCAGCAAGTGCTTGAAGTTCTCTTCACTTTCAGCAAGCAAGGTTGTTTCATCTTCATAATGCAGGTTGTTAGTGAGTCTTCCACCAGTCCCAATGCCTCAGTGTTGTTCATATAGTCCACCTTCTGGGATTATTTGCTAAGCATACAGATTGAATAAGTATGGTGAAAGGATACAATCCTGATGCACATCTTTCCTGAGTAAACCAGAAAGTGTCCTCTTGATCTGTTCAAATGACTGCCTCTTGATCCATATACAGCTTTCTCATGAGCACAATTAAGTGTTCTGGAATTCCCATTCTTCGCAATGCTATAATTTATTATGATCCAGACAATTGAATGCCTTTGCATAGTCAATGAAACACAGGTAAACATCTTTCTGGTATTTTCTGCTTTCAGCCAGGACCCATCTGACATCAGCAATGATATCTCTGGTTCCACATTCTTTTCTGAATCCGGCCTGCATTTCTGGCAGTTCCCTGTCAATGTACTGCTACAGCTACTTTTGAATGATTTTCAGCAAAATTTTACTTGTGTGCAATACTAATGACATTGTTCTATAATTTCCACATTTGGATGTATCATTTTTCTTTGGAATAGGCATAAGTATAGATCTCTTCCAGTAGGTTGGCCAAGTAGCTGTCTTCCAAGTTTCTTGGCATAGATGAGTGAGCACTTCCAGAACTGCATCTGTTTGTTGAAACATCTCAGTTGGTATTTTGTCATTTCCTGGAGCCTTGTTTTTTACCAATGCCTTCAGTGCAGCTTGGACCTCTTCCTTCAGTACCATAGGTTCCTGATCATATGCTACCTCCCGAAATGGTTGAACATCATCCAATTTTTTTGGTATAGTGACTTTGTGTACTATTTCCATCTTCTTTTGATGTTTCCTGCATCATTCAATATATCGCCCATATAATCCTTTGATATTGCAACTCGAAGCTTGAATTTTTCCTTCAGTTCTTTCAACTTGAGAAATGCCAAGCGTGTTCTTCCCTTTAGATTTTCTATCTCCAGGTCTTTGCATATTTCATTATAACATTTTACCTTGTTTTCTCAAACTTCCCTTCGAAATCTTCTGTTAGCCCTTTGACTTCATTTGTTCTGTTTGCTTTAGCTACTCTATGTTCAAGAGCAAGTTCAGAGTCTCTTCTAACATCCATTTAGGTCTTCTCTTTCTTTTCTGTCTTTTTAATGACCTCTTGCTTTCTTCATGTATGATGTCATTGATGTCATGCTACAACTTGTCTGGTCTTCAGTCATTAGTATTCAATGCACCAAATCTATTCTTGAGATGGTCTTTAAATTCAGGTGGGATATACTCAAGGTCGTACTTTGGCTCTTGTGGACTTGTTCTAATTTTCTTCAGTTTCAACTTGAACTTGCATATCAGCAATTGATGTCCTGTTTCATAATTAGCCCTTGGCCTTGTTCTGATGATACTGAGCTTTTCCATTGGCTCTTTCTGCAGATGTAGTTGATTTGATTTCTGTGTATTCCATCCAGTGAGGTCCATGTGTATAGTTGCCATTTATGTTGGTGAAAAAAGGTATTTGCAACATAGAAGCCATTGGTCTTGCAAAATTCTTTCATGCAATCTCAGCATCATTTCTATCACTAAGGGTATATCTTCCAACTATTGATCCTTTTTCTTTGTTTCCAAATTTCACATACCAATCACCAGTAATTATCAATGCATCCAGATTGTATGTTTGATCAACTTCAGACTGTAGAAGTTGGTAAAAATCTTTAATTTCTTCATCTTTTGCCTTAGTGGTTGGTGCATAAATTTGAATAATAGTTGTATTAACTGGTCTTCTTTGTAGGTGTATGGATATTACCCTACCACTGACAGCGTTATACTTCAGGATAGATCTTTCAATGTTCTTTTTGATGATGAGTGCAATGTCATTTCTCTTCGATTTGTCTTCCTCAGAATAGTAGACGATATGATCGTCTGATTCAAAATGACCAATACCAGTCCATTTCAGCTCACTAATGCCTAGTATATCAATGGTTATGCATTCTATTTCATTTTTGACAACTTCTAATTTTCCTAGATTCATACTTCATACATTCCAAATTCCAATTATTAATGGATATTTGCAGTTGTGTCTTCTTATTTTGAGTCATGCCACATCAGTAAATGAAGGTCCTGAAAGCTTGACTCCATCTATGTCATTGAGGTTGACTCTACTTTTAAGAGGTAGCTCTTCTCCAGTCATTTTTTGAGTGTCTCCCAACCTGATGGGCTCATCATCTAGCACTATATCAGACAATGTTCTGCTGCTATTCATAAGGTTTTCACTGGCTTATTCTTTTCAGAAGTAGACTGCCATCTCCTTCTTCCTAGTCTGTCTTAGTCTGGAAGCTCAGCTGAAACCTGCCTGCCATGGGTGAACCTGCTGGTATTTGAATACTGGTGGGATAGCTTCCAACATCACAGCATCACACTAGCCCCCACAGTACAACAAACTGACGGACATGTGGGGGTCAAGTATTAGTAGCAACAAATTATTTGCACTGTACCTTGCAGGTGACCACAACATTTATCATGACATGGTATTTGAGAAACTGGTCTAGAGCTGTAGCTCTCTATACTTTTTTATTGGAGACAGCGTAGGCAAAAGGCTCTGTGGCCCACATATTATACCCAATTCCACTAAAGACTATAAAAGGAAGATATTCAAAAATAATAGTCAAATCAAGAATAGTAGCAATTGAAAAGCATGACCAACTCATGGCAATACCTGCAATGCATTGAAAACAAAGGTCTTTCCCAAATCTGGTGGAAAGTTCAACTATCTGTGTGTGTTCACATGCAACGGGAGTTCTATAATGTTGGCAAATATTGCATACACGCAAGCTATCTTAGTGAGATACTCAACAAACTCTAGAATTCTCAAGTGGAATACTCAGTAAACTCAACAACAACAACAAAAGGTTTAGAAACGTTTAGCAACTCACTCATTTACTAGTAAGTAGGCCATGGTATGTGATAGAGAAAATCAAGAAATTATAGAGCAAATGAGCTAAGATGGCAGCTTAGTCAGACAACCTTACCATCCCACTACAGCAAAGACCTGAGAAACCAAGCGAAACACATATAGATAATAATCTTGGAACACTGAACATCAAATGAAAGGATAAAGAATTAGATTGAACATTGATTGGAAGAAGAAACTGATTGAAAACAGCAAACGAGGAGAAATACAGATTGGAGGGGCCCTGCCAGCCATCCCGGCACATAATGGCCATCTTGAGATAAAGTCAACAGTGATCCCGGGTGAGGAGCACAGAAAGGCAACTTCATGGAATTCCAACAGGAGACAGAGAAACTGCATTGACATACTCAGAGTGAAGCAGGGCGAGCAGGACATGAACTGAACCTAGGATGAAGGGGTGAAGCATGAGGGTGAGAGCTCCAGGGATCCTGCCCACCCAGAGCCAGGTGGTGAGTACTCCAGTGCTGCCAGACTAGCAACTAGTGTAGCAGTCCTGCCCCACTCACCCAGATATATAAAACAAAACAAAATCAACAAGCAGCAAACTAACATACAATCAATCAATAAATATAATAACATCTTAATGACTTGGAGACAACAGACAATATCAAATCACATAAAGAAACAGGACAATATGCATCAAGCAAGTCAAAATAAAGGTCCAGAAAACCTTCCTGAGGAAGAAATGGCAATGTAACTACCTGATAAGAAATTCAAAAGACTTATATTGATATATGATCCTTCAAGAGATCAAAAAAAAAAAAAAAAAAAGAGATCAAGGAAGACACAGACAAGATCAAGGAAGACACAGACAAAATCAAGGAAAACACAGACAAAACTCTAGAAGAATTTAGGAAAATAATACAAGAACAAAATGACAAAAATAAATAAACAATTAGAAACCATACAAAAACACAAACTAGAAAGCCAGATGATTAACTATAAATTTTCAGAAATAGGTAACTCAATGGAAGGAGGTTCAAGTAGAATTGAATCAATGGAAGACAGAATCAGCAGAACAGAGGAAAAAACCCTTGACATTAATTTGTTGAGGAACAATAAAAAAATGAATGAAGAAAAATTAAGAAAGTCTAAGAGTTATACGGGACACTATCTAGAGGAATAATTTGTGCGTGATTGGAATTTCAGAACAGGAGAAGACAAGAAAAAGCACCGAGAGAATTTTTGAATATTTGTTGGCAGAAAACTTCACTAATATCATGAAATATGAGAAGATATCCATCCAGGAAAGTCAACAAACCCAATACAAGATAGATCCTCAAAGAAAATCACCAAGACAAATAATAAAACTTTCTAAAACAAAAAACAAAGAAAGAATCCTGAGAGCAGCTCAGGAAAAATAAAATCTCCTACAAAGGTGAATCAATAAGACTAAACTCTGAGACTTCCAGACAACATGGCGCTATAGACAGAAGCACCATACTATCCCTCCACAGCAAAGATCCAAAAAACTAAGACAAACAGAGACAAATGTCAATCCTGAAACCATAAGCATCAAATGAAGAGATAAAGAACTCAGCCAAGCACTGAATGGAATAAGAAACTGATAGAGAACAGAGAGCAGGAGAGATGTATGTAGAGGTCCCCTATTAGCTAACACAGCACAGATCCACCATCTTGGAATCCTGTCAGAGATTGGCTAACAGGGAGTACAGGAAAGCATCTTCAAGGAGATCCCAGTAGGAGACAGAACAACCAGTAACCAGCAATACGCTTCCCCACCCCTCACCTTCTTCACCCCCACTTGGCCTCCTCTGCTTCCTACGGCCACAGTCTCTTGGCTAGGAAGCACCGGGTTCACCCTTGTGCCACTTGGATTACACCCACCTGCACTGGCTGGCCCCCTGAGTGCCATTTGTTGCTTGCTGGTGTTGCTTTTTTCCACTTCTTTTGGTGTCTTCCATACCTCTCACCACCTCCCTCTCCTTTCTCTCAAATATCTGGCTCCATGTGCCATCTTTGCTTCTTCCTCAAAGGCTGTGAAACACCACTCGACTGTGGAACTGCTTCCTGGCCCATGCCATCACGCTGGTGGGATCACCAGCGCTGCTTCTTATTTCTTTATTTTGATTTGTTCTGTTTTGATTTGTTTGTTTTCTCTTTCTTTTCTGGGCTTGAGAGCCTCTTCTAGCCGGGCTGTACTGCAACACCTGGGAGCTACTCGTTCAGTCTGTGCATCCACAAGTGAGATCCCTGGAGCATTTTTTTGTTTTTGTTTTTGTTCTTTTTGTTTCTTTGTTTTGTTTTCTTTTTTCTCTTTTTGTCTTTCTTCATTTCTCAGCTTCTCATCTCTCTATACTTAACCTTCTCTGTCTGTCCCTTGAATACCTGGCACTGTGTAACACTCTACCCCTTATAGCCAGACTGTACTTTGTGGCCTGGGAGCAACATCCCCAGTCCTTGCTGTCGAACCAGTGGGATCCCTGGTGGTTTTTCTTTTATTTTCTTTTTCCTAATTTTTAGTATTCAATTTTTTCTTAAACCCTTTTTCTTTTTTCAATTTTTGTTTTTCTTCATTTCTCAGTCTCTCATCTCTCCACTCCAACAGTAAGCTCCTTTAGCACTATTTTTTGTTTCTTTGTTTGTATGTGTTTGGCTTGTGTTCCCCTCTCCTCTCTCTCCTCTTTCCCATACCCATCTTAGTTCCACATATCACAATCTCCCCCCTCCTTTCTACCTACCTGCACCACTCATTGAACATCACACTGCCAAGCAGCACAGGCATGACTTACTGGAACCTACCCTGCACTGATTCCCAGCCCCGCCCTGTCAGCCCTAGTATGTGCCAAAAACAACCCATCCCAGCAACTCCCCTTCAGCTGGACCTGCCCTGCTGTACCATACCTGAGTGTCTGACCCTGTCCATTGGAGAAGGAGGCAAAAAGTATCATGCCCACAGACAAGCAAACAACAAAAAACTCACAGCCCGCCTGCTAAAACATAACCAAGTAAAATAAAATAAAAAAAAGACAAAACAACAGATCTACAATCAATAAACAAGGAAAATAACTAATGAATGTCCTGAAGACAGCAGACAATATCAAACATACAGAAAAACAGGACAGGATGGTTCCAGTAGGAGTCCAAAATAAAACACTGATGACTTTCCAGTAGAACAAAAGGCAGTAGAACAGTCTGATAGGGAATTCAAATCGCTAATATTCAGAATTATCCAAGAGTTGAAGGAAAAAACCAACAAAAATGAAGAAAAAAGACAAATTGAAAAAGCAGATGAATTCATGGAAAACACAGACAAAAAAAAGGAAGAATCCAGGAAAGTAATACAGGAACAAAATATTAAAATAAATTCACAACTAGAAATCATAAAAAAAAAATTAGAAATCCAAAAGATAAACAACAAGATTTCAGAAATGGACAGTGTCATAGAAGGACTGAAGAGCAGGTGTGAAACGATGGAGACAGGATCCATGAAATTGAAGACAAACACTTGGATACAACTCTGTATGAGGAAAAATCAGAAAAAAAGACAAAGAAAAATGAAGAAATCCTCAGAATTATGGGGGATACAATCAAAAGCAAAAATTTATGAGTGATCGGCGTTCCAGAACGGGGGAGAAAACAGAAAACACAGAGAAGATTACTGAAGAACTGATGCCATAAAACTTCCCCAATATCATGAAAGATGAAAAGCTGACCATCCAAGAAGCTCAATGAAGCCCATATAGGAGAGACTCCAAAAGAAAATCACCAAAGCACATCATAATCACACTAGCTAAAACCAAAGACAAACAAAGAATCCTGGGAGCAGCTTGAGAAAAACAAAAAGTGACAGAGAAGAAACAATAAGACTAAGCTCAGATTATCTGGCAGAAACCATGCAGGAAAGAAGGCAATGGGGTGACATATATAAAACCTTGAAAGAAAAAAATTGCCAGCCAAGAATAATACATCCTGCAAAACTCTCGTTCAAATATGATGGTGAAATTAGGACATTTCCGGATGAACAGAAATTAAGGGACTATGTAAAAACCAAAACAAACTTCCAGGAATTATTAAAGGAAGTCCTTTGGTCTGACAACCAATAACATCAGACCACAGCCTGAATCTGGTACCAACCAGATGCCAACCTAGGAAATAACCTCTGAAGTACTATCCAAAACCAAAAGAATTACAACAGGGAACCGGAGAGGTTAATCTGTAAATGACAACAACATTGGAACAATAAAAGAGGGCATAAATGGTGTAGGTATAGAACCTTCTAATGGAGAGGAAAGCAAGGCAATACGAAGTAATAATAGACTGGTTCAAACCTAGGAAGATAAGGGTTATTTCAAGCTAACCGCAAAGAATGTTAACAAAACTACTCATCAAAATAAAGGAGAAAAACATAAAGTCCCAGTAAAAAGAAAATCTACAAAAACAAAAGGAATGAAAAAAATCCACAAACAAAAGGAATTCAGCACGGGGGAGTAAGAGGAACAAAGAAAACGTCAGCACCACAAAAAAAAAAAAAAAAAAAAAAAAAGCACTACAAAATGACAGCAGTGAATTCACACCTTATCAGTAATTACACTGAATGTAAATGGCCTAAATGCACCCATAAAGAGATGGAGAGTGACAGAATGGATAAAAAATAAGATCCATTATTATGCTGTCTACAAGAGACACACCTTATAAACAAAGATGTAAATTTATTAAAAATCAAAGGATGGAAAAAAATATAGCAAGTAAACAGCTACAAAAACCAAGCAGGAGTGGCCATACTAATCTCAGATAAAACAGACTTTAAAACAAAATCGACCATGAAAGACAAAGAAAGACACTCTATAATGATTAAGGGGACAATCCATCATGAAGACATAACCATAATAAACCATAATAAACAGCTATGCATCCAATGACAGAGCTTCAAAATACATAAAACAAACTCTAACAGCACTGAAAAGAGAAATTGACAGCTCCACAATAATAGTAGGAGACTTCAAGACTCCACTCTTGGTAAAGGACAGAACATCTAGAAAGAAACTCAACAAAAATAGAGAAGACCTAAAGCGCACAATCAGCCAACTTGACCTCATAGACATGTATAGAACACGCCACACAACAACTGCAAAGTAAGCATTCTTTTCCAACACACATGGAACGTTTTCCAGAATAGACCACATCTTAGGCCACAGAGCAACCCTCAACAAGATCCAAAACATTGAGATAATACAAAGTATCTTCTTCTGACCACAAGGCCATCAAGGTAGAAATTAACAGGAAGAGCAAGGAAAAAACATCAATTACATGGAAACTGGATAACACCCTGTT
Organism: Dugong dugon; assembly: GCA_030035585.1. Classification (NCBI taxonomy): domain Eukaryota; kingdom Metazoa; phylum Chordata; class Mammalia; order Sirenia; family Dugongidae; genus Dugong; species Dugong dugon. Next base: position 55,076,473 of record CM057465.1, read on the forward strand.
TACAAACCAGTGGGAAACAGAAGAAATCAGAGATGGAATCAAAAAATTCTTAGAATCAAATGAGAATGAAAACACATCATACCAATACCTTTGGGGCACAGCAAAGGCAGTCCTCAGAGGACAGTTTATAACAATAGATGCACATATCAAAAAAGAAGGGGACGAAATCAAAACATTAACTACACAACTTGACAAATACAAAGAGAATAGCAAAAAAAGCCCACAGCCACCAGAAGAAAGGAAATAACAAAGATTAGAGCAGAAATAAATGAAATAGAGAATAGAAAAACAATAGAAAGAATCCACAAAATGAAAAGTTGATTCTTTGAAAGGATCAACAAAATCGACAAACCACTGGCCAAACTAACAAAAGAAAAACAGGAGAGGACACAAATAAGCCAAATAAGAAATGACATGGAGGACATTACAACAGACCCAACTGAAATAAAAAGGATCATAACAGAGTGTTATGAAAATTACTCCAACAAATTTGAAAACCTAGAGGAAATGGATAAATTTCCACAAACACACTACCTACTCAAACTAACACAAAGTGATGTTGAAAATCTGAACAGACCTGTAACAAAAGAAGAGATTGGAAAGGTAATAAAAAAAACACCCCCCCCAAAAAAAGTCCTGGCCCAGATGGCTTCACTGGAGAAATCTGCCAAACATTCAGAGAAAAGCTTATACCAGTATTACTCAATCTATTTCAGAACATAGAAAAGGAAGTGACACTTCCAAATTCATTCGATGAAGCCAGTATAACCCCAATACCAAAATCAGGCAAAAAAACCACAAAAAAAGAAAATTACAGATCACTGTCTCTCATGAATATAGATGCAAAAATTCTCAACAAAATTCTAGCCAATAGAATTCAGCATCATATCAAAAAAATAGTACACCATATCCAAGTAGGATTCGTACCAGGTATGCAAGGATGGTTCATCATTAGAAAATCAATCAATGTAATCCACCACATAAATAAAAGGAAAGAAAAGAATCACATGATCATCTCAACTGATGCAGAAAAGGCATTCGACAAAGTCCAACCCATTCCTGATAAAATCTCTCAATAAAATAGATAGAGAAGGTGTTGTGAGATTGTTAACCATTGTCATAGGGCAACATTTGTAGTAACTGTTAAATGAGAAACTATTTTGTTCTGTAAGCCTTCATCATAAGTGAGAATAACAGCACAATTGGAAGAGCATAGTCAATGTCACCCCTGTATATGTAGAAATTTTTGAAATGGTTTATCTTTGGCTATGCGTATTTTCACCAAAAAAAAAAAAAAAAAAGGTTGAGAATTCAGAGGGTTGATATGCTGTGGGGTTGTTAACCAATGTCATAAAACAACGTGTGTACTACTGTTTCATGAGAAACTATTTGTTCTATTAGCCTTCACCTGAAGTACAATAAAATATAAAAAAAAAAAAATAGAGAAGGGAAATTTCTTGACATAATAAATGGCATCTATGCAAAACCAATGGCCAGCATTATTCTTAATGGAGAAAGGCTGAAAACATTCCCCTTGAGAACAGGAACAAGACAAGGATGCCCTTTATCACCACTCCTATTTAACATTGTGCTGGAAGTCCTTGCTAAAGCAATAAGGCAAAAAAAAAAAAAAATAATAATAATAAAGAAAAAGGCATCCAAATTATTAACAAAGAAGTTAAACTGTCCCTGTTTGCAGATGAAATAATTCTATACATAGAAAACCCTAAAAACTCCACAAGAAAACTAGTGGAACTAATAGAAAGGTTCAGCAGAATAGCAGGATACAAGATAAACATGCAAAAAATCAGTTGGATTCCTGTACAACAATAAAGAGAATGATGAAAAGGAAATCAGGAAAACAATACCATTTATTATAGCCCCTAAAAAAGTAAAATACTTAGGAATAAATCTAACCAGGGATGTAAAAGAACTATACAAAGAAAACTTCAAAACACTACTGCAAGAAACCCAAAGGGATCTACAGAAATGGAAAAACATACCATCCTCATAGATAGGTAGACTCAACATTGTGAAAATGACCATTCTACCCAAAGCAATTTACAAATACAATGCAATCCTGATCCAAATACCAACAACATTCTTTAAAGAGGTGGAAAAACTAATTGTTAACTTTATACGGAAAGGGAAGAAGCCCTGGATAAGTAAAGCACTACTGAAGAAGAAGAATAAAGTAGGAGGACTCACACTACCTGCCCTCAGAACCTACTGTACAGCTACAGTAGTCAAAATAGCCTGGTACTGGTACAATGACAGATACATTGATGAATGGAACAGAATTGAGAACCCAGATGTAAATCTATCCACCTATTGTCACCTGATCTTCAACAAGGGTCTAAAGTCCATCAAATGGGGAACACTCTTTTTAACAGAACTCTTTTTAACAAACTGGATGTCTATCTGCAAAACAATGAAACAGGACCCATACCTCACACCATATACAAAAACTAGTTCAAAATGGATCAAAGACCTAAATATAAAGCCAAAAAGTATAAAATCATAGAAGAAAAATAGGATCAACGCTAGAGGCTCTCATACACAGCATTAACAGGATACAAACCATAACCAGCAACACACAAACTCCACAAGATAAGTTAGATAACTTGGATCTTCTAAAAATTAAACACTTATGTTCATCAAAAACTTCACCAAAAGAGTAAAAAGACAACCTACAGACTGGGAAAAAAATTTTAGCTATTACAAGTCTGACAAAGGTCTAATCTCTAAAATCAACAAGAAAATCCAACACCTCTACAACAAAAAGACAAATAATCCAATTAAAAAATGGGCAAAGGAAATGAACAGACACTTCACCAAAGAAGACATTCAAGTGGCCAACAGACACATGAGGGAATGCCCACAATCTCTAGCCATTAGAGAAATGTAAACCAAAACCACAATGACATATCACCTCACCCCAGCATTACTGGCACAAATCAAAAAACTGGAAATAACAAATGTTGGAGAGGCTGCAGGGAGACTGGAACTGTTATGCACTGCTGGTGGGAATGCAAAATGATACAATCATTTCAGAAAATGATATGCTGCTTCATTTGAAAGCTAGAAATAGAAATATGATATGATCCAGCAACCCCACTCTTAGGAATATAACCTAGAGAAATAAGAGCCATCACATGAATAGACTTATGCACACCCATATTCATTGCAGCATTGTTCACAATAGCAAAATAATTGGAACAACCTAGACACCCATAAACAGATGAATGGATAAACCACTATGGTACATACACACAATGGGGAGTATTATGAAACGATAAAGAACAATGATGAATCTGTGAAGCATCTCATAACATGGATGAAACTGGAGGACATTATGCTGAGTGAAATAAGTCAATCACAAAAGGACAAATATTGTGTGACATCACTACTGTAAAAACTCATGAAAAACTTTACACACAAAAAGAAACAATCTTTGTTATGAGCGATAGGAGGGGGGAAATACTAGATAGACAATAGATTAGTAGTAACTTTGATGAAGGGTAAGACAGTACACAATACTGGGGAAGCCAGCACAACTTGTGCAAGGAAAGGTCATGGAAGCCCCATAGACACATCCAAACTCCCTGAGGGATTGAATTCCTGGGTGACAGGCTGTGGGGGCCATGGTTTTGGAGAACATCTAGCTCAATTGGCATAACATGGTTTATAAAGAAAATGTTCTACACTCTACCTTGGTGAGTAGCATCAGGGGTCTTAAAAGCCTGTGAGTGGCCATCTAAGAAAGTCTACTGGTCTCACCCCTTTGGGAGCAAGGAAGAATGAAGAAAACAAGATACAAGGGAAAGATTAGTCCAAAGGACTAATGGACCGCAACTACCATTGCCTCCATCAGACTGAGTCTAGTACAACTAGATGGTGCCCAGCTACCACCACTGACTGCTCTGAGAGGGATCACAACAGAGGGTCCCAGATAGAGCTTGAGAAAAGTGTAGAACAAAATTCTAACTCACAAAAAAAGACCAGACTTACTGGCCTGAAAGAGACTGGAGAAACCCCGAGAGTGTGGCCCCCGAACACCCTTTTAACTCAGTAATGAAGTCACTCCCGAGGTTCACCCTTCAGCCAAAGATTAGACAACCCCATAAAACAAAAAAGAGACTAATGGGGCACAACAGTCCAGAGGCAAGGACTAGAAGGCAGGAGGGGACAGGAAAGCTGGTAATTGGGAACCCAAAGTTAAGAAGGGACAGTGTTGACATGTCATGGGGTTGTTAACCCGTGGTATAAAAGAATACATGTACTAATTGTTTAATGAGAAATTATTTGTTCTGTAAAACTTCATCTAAAGTACATTTAAAAAAAAGACTAATCTCTGATTTCCTGGCAGAAACTATGATGGCAAGAAGGCAATGGGATGACATATATAAAGCTCTGAAGGAAAAAAAAATGTTAACCAAGAATTATATATCTAGAAAAATTGTCTCTCAAATATGATGGCAAAATTAGGACATTCCAAGATAAACATAAATTAAGGGAATTTGTAAAACCAGACCAACCTTACAAGAAATATTAAAGGGACTCCTTTGGACAGATAACCAGCATCAGACAACAACCTGAGAGTGAGACACGTGACAGCATCACCCAGATACCTATCCAGATAAAGAATTCTCAGACACAAAACAAAGCTACAAGACTGAAAACAGGGAACCAGAGACATCAATCTGTAAACGATGACAACTTCAAAATAAAAACTGGGAATAAACAGTATAGTTATAGAATTTCCACATGGAGAGGAAGTCAAGGCAATATCAAGATACAATAGACCATTTTAAATTTAGAAAGATAAAGATAAATTTCAGGGTAATCACAAAGAAAACTAATAAACCTACTCATCAAAGGAAAAAAAATCATAAAGACTCCATAAACACAAAATCAACAACAAAAAAAAAAAGAAAAGAAAATCCATAATTGAAGAAAACTCAATACAGAAAAGTAAGCAGAACAAAGACTGTCAACACCACACACACACACAGAGCAACAAAATGACAGCAGTAAATTTATGTTTATCATTAGTCATGCTGAATGCAATGGTTTAAATGCACCAGTCAATAAAAGAGAGTGGCAGAATGGATAAAAATCATGACTCATCAATATACTGCCTAGGAGAGACATACCTTACACACAAAGATAAAAAGAAGCTTAAAATTAAAGACTGGAAAAAAATATATCAAGCAAACAGAAATGATAAATGAGCAGGAGTGGCAATATTAATCTCTGATATAATAGACTTTAAGACAAAATCCAGCATAAGAGACAAGAAAGGGCACTACATAATTATTAAAGGATCAATCTACTGTCTTAGTCATCTAGTGCTGCTCCAACAGAAATACCGTAAGTGGATGGTTTTAACAAAGAGAAATTTATTCTCTTCACAGTCCAGTAGGCTACAAGTCCAAATTCAGGGCTTCAGCTCCAGGAAAAGGCTCTCTCTCTCTGCTGGCTCTGGAGGAAGGTCCTTGTCATCAGTCTTTCCTTAGTCTGGAAGCATCTTAACACAGGAACCTCAGGTCCAAAGGACGCACTTTGCTCCTGGCACTGCTTTCTTGGTGGTATGAAGTCCCCATCTGTCTCTGCTCACTTCTTTCTCTTATATCTCAAAAGAGATTGGATTAAGACACTATCTAATCTTGTAAACTTCATCAGTATCACCTTATCACAGTGATAGAATTTACGACACATAAGGAGATCACATAACCTCATCATAGTGACAGAGTTTACAGTACATAAGGAAATCACATCAGATTATACAATCATACAATACTGGGAATCATGACCCAGCCAAGTAGACAGATACTTCTGGGGGACACAATTCAATCCATGAAATCCACCAAGAGGACATAACTGTAATAAATATTTACGCACCCAATTACAGAGCTCCAAACTACATAAAACAAACCCTAACAATATTGAAAAGAGAAATAGACAATTCCACAATAATATAGGAGACTTTAACACACCACTTTCAATGAAGGACAGAACTACTACAAAGAAACTCATCAGAGATACCGAAGACCTAAACAACACCATGAACCAACTTGACCTCGTTGACATAAACAGAACACTCCACCCAATAGCAGTACAGTACATGTTCTTCTCCAATGCACATAGATCATTCTCCAGAATAGACCATATATAAGGCCACTGAATAAGCCTCAATAAATTAAAAAGTACTGAAATAATACAAAGCATATTCTCTGTATTCTCTGGTAACAATGCAATAAAGGTAGAAATCAACAACAGGAAGAGTAATGGGAAAAATCAAACGCATGGAAACTGAATAACACCTTGCTTAAAAACCTCTGGGTAATAAAATAAATTAAAAAAAGAAATGAAAAAATTCCTAGAATCAAACAAGAATGAAAACATAATGTGACGAAACTTTTGGGACACAACAAAAACAATTCTCAGAGGTTAATTTACAGCAAAAAATGCACACATCAAAAAAGAAGAAACAGCCACAATCAATACCTTAACCCTACAACTTGAATAAATAGAAAACAAGCTGCGTAAGTAGCCCACAGAAGCTAGGAGAAAGGAAATAAAAAAGATTAGAGCAGAAATAAATGAAACAAAAAACAATCAAAAGAATCAACAAGACTAGAAATTGGTTCTTTGAAAGGATCAATAAAATCAACAAACCAGTGGCCAAACTGACAAAAGAAAAGAATAAGATGCAAGCAACCCAAATAAGAAAGAGATGGTGGACACTGCAACAGAACCAACTGAAATAATCATAACAATATTATGAAAAATTAGATTTCAACAAATTTGGAAAACTAGAAGAAATGGACAAATTTCTAGATACACACTACCTACCTAAACTAACACAAACTGAGGTAGAAAATCTGAACAGACTCATAACAAAAGAAGAAATTGAAGAGGTCATAAAAAAACTCCCAACAACAACAAAAAAAGCCCTCGCCCAGATAGCTTCACTGGAGAATTCTACCAAACATTCAAAGAAGAGTTGACACCAGTACTAATCAAACTATTCCACAACATAGAAAAGAAAGGAATACTCCTGAATTCATTCTATGAAGCCAGTCTAACCCTGATACCAAAGCCAGGCAAAGACATAACTAAAAAATAAAATTATAAATCAATATCCCTAATGAATATAGACACAAAGATTCTCAATAAAATTATAGACAATAGAATTCAACATTATATTAAAAAAAAAAATACATCATGACCAAGAGAGATTCATACCAGGTATACAAGGATGGTTCAGCATTAGAAAAATTAACCAATGTAATCCACCACGTAAATAAAACAAAGAAAAAGAATTACACGATCATCTCAATCAATGCAGAAACAGCATTTGATAAACTCCAAAACCTATTCCTAATAAAAACTCTCAGTAAAATAGGAATAGAAGGGATATTTCTCAACATACTTAAGGGCATATATACAAAACTAACAGCCAACATTATTCTCAGTGGAGTGAGACTGAAAGCATTCCCTCTGAGAAAGAAAGCCAGACAAGGATGCCCTTTATCACCAAGAAAATAAATAAATAAGTTGCTGATGAGTGGATTCTAACTCATACCAAACCTACAGGACAAAGTAGAACTACCCTATACGGTTTTCAAGGAGTGGCTGGTGGATTCGAACTGCTGACCTTTTGGTTAACAGCCCAAGCTCTTAACTACTGCTCCACCAGGGCTCCAAATTGGTAAAGAAGAAGTAAAACTATCTCTATTTGCAGATGACATGATCATATACGTAGAAAATTCCAGAGAATCCACAAGAAAACTACTGGAACTAATAGAAGGATTCAGCAAAGTGGCAGGGTACAAGAGAAACATACACAAATCAGTTGGATTCCTCTGCACTAACAAAGAGAACTCTGAGGGGGAAATAAGGGTAAAAAAATACCATTTACAATAGCCTCCCAAAAGATAAAATACTTAAGAATAAACTAGGACACAAAAGACTTATACTAAGGAAACTACAAAACACTACTGCAAGAAACCAAAGACACCTACATAAATGGAAAAATATACCAGGCTCATGGACAGGAAGACTTAATAGTGTGAAAATGTCAATACTACCCAAAGCGATCTACAAATAGGATGTAAGCCCGATAAAAATTCCAATGACATTCTTTAATGAGATGGAAAAACTAATCACCAACTTTATATGGAAAGGAAAGAGATCCCAGACAATTAAAGCATTACTGAAGAACAAAGTAGGAGACCTCACACTCCTTAATCTCAGAACCTACTATACAGCCATGGTAGTCAAAACAGCCTAGTACAATGGTACAATGACAGTCACATAGACCAATGGAACAGAATTGAGAACCCAGAACTAAGTCCATCTACCTGTGGACAGCTGATCTTTGACAAAGGGTCAAAGCCCATTAAATGGGGAAGAGAAAATCTCTTTAACAAATGGATATCCATCTACAGAAAAATAAAACAGGGTCCATATCTCATGCCATAAACAAAAACTAACTCAAAATGGATCAAAGACCTAAATGTAAAACCAAAAACTATAAATATTATGGAAGAAAAATAGGGACAACACTAGGTGCCCTAATACACTGCATAAATAGACTACCGAATATAACTAAAAATGCACAAATAGCAGAAGATAAACTAGATAACTAGAACCTCCTAAAAATTAAATACTTATGCTTATCAAAACAATCTTCAAAAGAGTAAAAAGAGAACCTACAGACTGGGAAAAAAATTTTTGGCTACAACATATTTGACAAGGGTCTAATTTCTAAAATTTATAGAAAACTTCAACACTTCTACAACAAAAAGACACACAATCCAATTAAAAATGGGCAAATGACATCAATAGACAGTTCACCAAAGAAGACATTCAGGCAGCTAACAAACGCCTAAAGAGATGCTCATGATCTTTAGCCATTAGAGAGATGCAAATCAAAACTACAATGAGATGCCATCTCACCCCAGCAAGAATGGCACTGATCCAAAAAGCAGAAAACAACAAATGCTGATAAGGTTTTGGGGAGATTGGTACTCTTATACACTGCTGGTGGGAGTGGAAAATGGTACAACCACTATGGAAAACGATATGGCACTTCCTTAAAAAGCTAGAAATAGAAATACCATGTGATCCAGCAATCCCACCTCTAGAGATATATCCTAGAGAAATAAGAGTCATAACAAGAATAGGCATACACACACCCATGTTCATTGCAGCATTATTCAGAATAGTAAAAATATGGAAACAACCCAAATGCTCATAAATGGATAAATGATTAAAAAACTGTGGTACATATACACAGTGGAATATCATGCAACAATGAAGAATAATGATGAATCCCGGACATCTCACAACATGGATGAATTTTGAGGACATTATATTGAGTGAAATAAGTCAAACACAAAAGGACAAATATTGTATGAGACCACTATTATAAAAACTTTAAAAAAAATTTACACACAGAAAGTAACATTATTTGATGGTTACCAGGGATGGGAGGGGTAGAAAGGGAAAACCACTAAGAAGATAGTAGACACGTGTTAACTTAGGTGAAGGCAAAAACAATACACAAAATGGAGAAAGTCAGCACAACATGACCAAGGCAAAGAAACACACTGAGAGGCAGCATGCAAGAATGAATGTTAAATATTACAATATATAAAACCCTGCAACAACAGTAATAACACTAATTTATGAGTGGATACATCAGCAGATATGTGTGCTGAATAGGTATGGGAGGGCGTATGGGAGTACACCCATGTGCATATACAGACTAGTTGTGGATATTTCTACATACGTATTCATATGTCCTGCATGTATAGTCGTATAAACAGTGGCGCACACAGGGAGCACAGTTAGGGAGACTTCTTAGACATAATGAAACATTTCACAGGACTGAGTTACTGGGCTTGAGAGCTGGGGACCATAGTCTCAGGGGACATCTAGGTCAAGTGGCATAACATAGCTCATAAAGTCAGTGTTCTACATCCTACTTTGGTGAGTATAGCATGTGAGGTCTTAAAAGCTTGCAAGTGGCCATCTAAGATACAACTTTTGGTCTTTTCCCATCTGGAGCAAAGGAGAGTGAGGAAAACCAAAGCAAGCAATCAGTCCAAAGGACTAATGGCCCACAAGAACCACAGACTCCACTAGCCTGAGACTGGAAGAATTAGATGGTGTTAGGCTACCTAGCACTACCAACTGCTCTGACCAGGATCACAGCAGAGGGTCTCAGACAGAGCAAGAGAAAAATGTAGAACAAAATGAAAATTCATAGAAAAGACCAAACTTACTGGTCTGATAGAGACAGGAAGAACATTCAAGACTACGGCCCTTAGTGACCTTTCTAACTTGGATCTGAAGCCACTCCCAGAGATCACCTTTCAGCCAAATAACTGACAGGCCTACAAAATAAACAATGACACCTGTGAGGAAAGTGCTTCTTAGAACAATCAACTATACAGAGACCAAAAGAGCAACATTTGCCCAAAAGCGAAGATGAGAAGGCAAGAAGGGGCAGGAAAACCAGAGGAATGGAAACGGGGAACTCAGAGTGGAAATGGGGAGAGTACTGACACATTGAAGGGATTGCAACCAATGTCCTGGAACACTCTGTGCATAATTTATTAAATAGGAAACCAAGTTCCTCTGTAAACTTTCACCTAACACACAATTTAAAAAAAAAAAAAATTGAAAACAGATGTTCAAACAAACAAAAAAAAATTACAGAGCAGAAGGGCTTGCATTGCTGGATTCATTCAAGGCCATCAGATGGATCTTCACAGGCCTTATGTGGACCCTGGTATATACCTTGAGAAACACTGAAAACAGTTAACTAATCAAGTATTTATTTAGCTCCCAGTATGTACTCAATGGAGACCTGGTGGCACAGTGGTTAAGAACTCAGCTGCTAATCAAAAGGTCAGCAGTTTGAATCTTCCAGCCACTCCTTGGAAACCCTATGGAGCAGTTCTACTTAGTCACATGGGGTCGCTCTGAGTCGAAAATAGACTCAATGGCACCTAACAACAACAACAACATGTACCCAATAGGTCCTTGGATGGCACAGTTTGCTCTCAGCTACTAACTGAAAGGTTGGTGGTTCGAACCCACTCAGCTGTACCACAAAAGAAAGACCTGAGGATCTGCTTCCAGAAAGACTACAGTCAAGAAAACCCTATGGAGCTCAGTTTTACTCTGTAACAGATGGGATCGCCATGAGTCAGAATTGACTCAACGGCAACAGGTTTGGTTTGGTTTTTGGTTATATACCCAATACAGCTAAATGCTTGTGAAAGGGACATAAAAATATGAACAGCTACTTGAGGAGCTTACAGTCTAGTAGAAGAGATCAAAATAACATATATAACTAGAATTGTTCGAAAGCATGAAAACACTGCTGAGCGGTGTTGAGAATAAAGGCAATCCTTCCAGTGCCCTGGCCACAAGATTCATTTTACTTTATCTAAAACCCAATGACCTTGTCATGGATTAAATTGTGTCCCCAAAAAATATGTGTCAACTTGGCTAGGCCATGTTTCCCAGTATTGTATGATTGTCCACCATTTTTTCATCTGACATGATTTTCCTATGTGTTGTAAATCCTACCTCTATGAAGTTAATGAAGTGGGATTAGTGGCAGTTATGTTAATGAGGCAGGACTCAATCTACAAGATCAGGTTTTGTCTAAAGCCTCTCTTTTGAGATACAAAAGAGAGAAGCAAGCAGAGAGACATGGGCACATCATACCACCAAGAAAGCAGTGCCAGGAGCAGAGCACGTCCTTTGGACCTGAGGTTCCTGAGCTGAGTTGCTCCCAGACCGAGGGAAGACTGATGACAAGGACCTTCTTCCAGAGCTGACAGAGAAAGCCTTCCCCTGGAGCTGATTCTCTAAATTTGGACTTACAGCCTACTAGACTCTGACAGAATGTGTTTCTCTTTTTTAAAGCCATCCACATGTGGAGTTTCTGTTATAGCAGCACTAGACAACTAAGGCAGACCTATATCAGCAAGGCACATATAAACACATGCAAGAGTAACTGAAGAGGAAGTAGTGCCATGGAGACCAGACAAGAGTCTGTGGCAATAAAACAGGCCCAAGGTCTGGGTCTCCAGTTTGTTTGACTACAAGAGTGGATGAGCATGAAGCACAATTTTATTGTTATGTTCAAGGCTCAGGAACGCGTGCCTTGGTTAACAAGTTGAAGCACCTGTAGAACTCTGCACTGCTAGAGTTGATTCAGCCTCTGAAATCTTTTACACCTGCTACAAAAATAGCTGCCATAAAATAAAACAAGATACTGTAAATAATTCACAACATGAATGCTCTTGTGTGGGTAGGAGATAGGTGGTGTCTGTCTCTTTTCATTTTATGTAGTGAAATCTGCAGTTACAACAAACATAGACTCCTTTCTAGACTGGTAAACTGAGGATTCTAACCTAGGAGCAGGCATCTACTGGGTAGATGTGACTTTGCTGGTAGCCCGGTTGTACTACTAAGAGACAGAGTGGGCTACAGTAGATTTTCTCTTCTCTTTTCTTTTTCATTGCTTTCCTTTTTGTTTGCTCTTTGCAGGCTGTAAACAGATTGTAAATTGTGTTGCACCACTGAGGGATAACATGAGGCTACTTTTAACATCATTCACCTAGCATACAAATTCTCTTGCTTTTCCACCAAGAAATGTTTGAACTTTGCCCTTGACTTGATGCCTGTGATTGAGTCTATTTTTAGAGAGCATTGAGGGTGAAAGGGACCAGGGAAGGAGAGTCAGGGAGCAGATGAACAGGTGTTTGCAGTTATTTTTAGAAACATGGCAGTTTGGCTTCGCATCTAACTTGGGATCAATCTACTTTCCCCAAAGTATCATCAATGACTGTAACACATAGCCCAGGATAGAAGCCTAGCATTCTCTCTTCATCTCTTCCTATTTCTCATGTGACGCAGTGATACACAAGGAAGCCCATCCTCATGCTGACTTTCTATAGTGACTCTGAAGTTCTGAAAATGTATGTGATCTACTAAAGAAAGTAGGAATACAGATCTGTAGAAGAAGTGAAAAAGTAGAACCCTGCTCTTCTGATTCATCATATGGAGCCACCAGAAGAGCAATACTGAGGATGACAATACCAATCGGTTGCTGTCGAGTCGATGCCAACTCATGGAAACTTCATGTGTGTTAGAGCAAAAGCGTGCTCCATAGGGTTTTCAGTGACTGATTTTTCAGAAGTAGATTGCCAGGCCTTTCTTCTGAGGCACCTCTGGGTGGGCTCAAACCTCCAGTCTTTCAGTTAGCAGCCAGGGTAATAACAATAGCTGTCAACATTTATTTACAGATTACCTAGCTCTACGCTCAGTGCTTTATGTGCTTCAGTTTATTGAACCCTCACAACCACACTATGAGGTCAGTGCTATTGTTATCCCATTCTAGAAATTAGGAGGTTAACAATGAAGGACTTCGGTCCAAGGTTACAAAGCTGGCAACTAGTGACCTGAGACTTTACAGACCCAGTCTAACTCTGTAGTCCTTGCTCTAAACCTCTGCTCTGTACCATCTGTCAAAACTGAATGAGACTACTTCATCCCCACAATGCAGAATTCAAGAGCACAATTCCCTTTGCAAATGAAATGCCAGTCCAAAAACCTCAACCCCTACTTGGCATTTCCAACTGGCTGGTGGGTAGTGTTATGTTGCCTTCCAAGTCAAACATTTTTGGTAGATATTTAGAAGCAGGGCTAGCTCCAGACAACATTGTGAAATAAGCAACTCTCTTATTTCTGGTAATTGCTTTTCCTGGAATTCAGTGCCCTCACTACCCCCGCAGACAACCCAGGTTATTCCACCCCTAATACAGTCATCCACATTATTTCTCTGTATTCTTAAAACCATCAGAATTCCCAGTCTCTATTTTGTTTAAAAAAAACAAAAAAGAGTCCATTGAAGGTGGTGGATTCAAATAGACCTGGCTTCTGATTTCAGCTGCAGAGTTGCTGGCTGTATTACCTGAGTCCCACATTCCTCATCTGTAAAACTGCCATAGTAACACTGACTTCCACAGCTTTTTCATGAGGATAAACTTGACATATCAAGTGTGCTGTGCCAAGACCAATTCTTAACACAAAATAGGTGCTCTATGATGATAGTGTAGTCATGAGGAATAATTCCCCCATTTTCATATATGCTACGTGAATATGAAGTAATAACACCAGCTTCCAGAGCCACAGAGAGTCAGCCTCTTTATAGACATTCTTTACAAATATTGCTTGATAAAGCAGCCATGAAACTAATTACTGGCCTTGCACATCTGCTTTGAATTAAAAAGAAATACAGGGAGTCCTGATAAAACCAGACAGCAGAACAAATGAACATTAAGCAATGGATCTAATGAGAGAGTGTAAGAGAATGCAATCTACTTTATAATTTTGCCAAATGTTTGAAGTGTTCACATCATAAAATTCTAGAAAGAAAAATTTCAAATAACTTCAACAGAAATGATACATGGAAAAAGCACTTAGCCAAACATCATGAGACAGAAGTTCTCATTGCCCCTCCACCATTGCCACTTATTGGTCACGTGACCTTGGCTACATCACTCGACCCCTATCGATGTCAATGTCCTCTTCTGTAAAATGAGAGAGGTGGACCAGATGATCCACAAGATCTCTTCCAGTTGTGCCATTCTATGAGTCAATGAGTGTGACTCCATCATTGTCCCTCTGCTTGTTCCCCCGAGGTACTGTTGCCACAATAATTAATGTTGTCCAATAGTAACATCACGCAGCCGAGTTCAGTCATGCACAGGAATTCCGGCACTGACTGTGAATTCTAATCCCTCTTTGGTCACACCATCTTTGAATGACCTTGGGCAGGGCACCTGACTTCAGGTAACTACCTCAGATGCCTCACCAGGCAAAAACCTCCAGGGATTTACTGGATAAATTCCAAACTCCTTACACTCCACTGTTTGCCCTCCAAATGCCTTTACAATGTTTAACTTGGGACCACCTATGAAAAATCCTCACATGAAAGTAGGCTTGTTCCCTAAATAATTCTCAGTCATGGTGTATTCCTATCTGACAACGCAGAAGCACCTTACCTCTTCTTTCACTATTCAAGTCACACCCATCCTTCAAGGGAGGCCAAAATTAAGTGAAAATTTAAAAGGCTGAAAACTTCTTCAGAAGTCTGGCAAACTCAAGTCTAGTGGAAGAGTTAATACTTTATATCATAGAACCAACATAATTTAAATAGGCGGAAACCAAGAGTGGAAACCAAGGAGAATTAATGCAAACTTTCAGCAAATATTTTTGAGCACATGTGTATTATAATAATAGCCTTGGCACTGGGGATACAAAGATAATCCCTACTCTAAATTTAACAGGAAAAAAAATCAATATTTCTGTTAATAGTAACAATAAAAAAAATCATAACAGCTACCATTTATTGTGCAAATATAGTGTGTTAGGCATTATGCTAATGGATTTACAAGCTCTATCCATTAGAATGCTTTCAGCTTCAAGTAAGAGTACTTAACTAAAAAGGCCTGAAATGATAGGGATTTCCTATCTCACATAACAATCAGTTCAGGAGTGGCCAGTTCCAAGGTTGGTTGTTTGCCAGCAAAACATAACAGAGGACCCAGGTGCTTTCCTTCCTCCAGTTCTGTGGTTCTCACCTGATCGGCAACGTCTCCCCTTGTGATTATACAATGGCTCCAATGATCCCAGGCACCACACAGATATCTCAACATCCAGCAAAGTACATCTCCCACATGTGTTTTTTTATTGGTTAGGAAAACTTTACCCAGAAGATTCCTGAAGCTTTCCCTTCACATCTCATTGACCAGGATTAAATTACATATCCATACCTAAACCAATCAATGGTAAAGGGGAATGAAACTGTGAATATCATCTTAGACCAATTATGATTCAATCCATGGTTTGCCTTCGCTGATCACATGGCGTAGTGACCACCCAAACAAAACTGACCTCCACTGGCAAAGAAGATGAGGATGGGCTGGGAAACGGCACCTGGGTAGGCAACAAACGGTCCCTGCTACACATACTTTAGCTTCTTAACAAATAACCCTCTGAGGAATTATTATCATCATTTTATAGCTGAAGAAGCTCAGATAAGTCAAGTAAATTGCTCACAATCACACAGCTAGAAGTTGGGAACTCCTGTGCTCATCACTACCATATTGTTGTTGTTTTTGTTAGGTGCCAGCGAGTCAGTTCCGACTCATGACAACACTATTAACAATAGGACAAAACACTGCTCAATCCTATGCCATCCTCACGATCATTTCTATGTTTGAGCCCATTGTTTCAGCCACTGTGTCAATCCATTTCATTCAGGGTCTTCTTATTCTTGTACGACTCTCTGCTTTACCAAGCATGATGTCCTTCTGCAGGGACTGGTCCCTCCTGATAACAAGCCCAAAGTACAAAAGACAGAGTCTCACCATCTTCCCTTCTAAGGAGCATTCTGGCTGTACTTCTTCTAAGACAGATTTGTTTGTTCTTCTGGCAGTCCATGATTTATTCAATATTCTTCACCAACACCATAGTTCAAATGCATCAATGCTTCTTCAGTCTTCCTTATTCATTGTCTAGCTATGACATACATATGAGGTGTCTTAGTTATCTAGTGCTGCTGTAACACAAATACAACAGAAATTTATTTTCTCAAAGTTTAGGAGGCTAGAAATCTCAATTCAAGGTGCCGGCTCTAGGGGAACACTCTCTGTTGGTTCTGGAAGAAGGTCCTTGGTCCTTCTCTCTTCTGAACTTCTGCTCACGGACAATCATGTGGCTTGGCGTCTCTCTTCCCCCATCTCTGCTTCTCCCTCTTGTTTGTCTAATCTGTTTTATATCTCAAAGGAGATTGCCTTAAGACACACCCTACACTAATCCTGTCTCATTAACATAACACAGACAACCCATTCCAAAATGGGATTATAACCAAAGGCAAAGAGGTTAGGATTTACAACAAATATTTTGGGAGACACTACTCAATCCATAACATGAAGTAATTGAAAATACCATGGCTTAGGTCAGGCACACCTTAGTCTTCAAAGTGACATCTTTGCTTTTTCACACTTTAGAGGTCTTTTGCAGCAGATTTGCCCAATGCATTACGTCATTTGATTTCTTGACTGCTGCTTCCATGGGTGTTGATCGTGGATCCAAGTAAAATGAAATCCTTAACAACTTCAAATATTTTCCCCATTTATCCTGATGCTGCCTATTGGTCCAGTTGTGAGGATTTTTGTTTTTTTTATGTTGAGGTGTAATCCATACTGAAGGCTGCAGTCTTTGGTCTTCATTAGTAAGTGCTTCAGGTCCTCTTCACTTTCAGCAAGCATGGTTGTGTCATCTGCATATTGTAGGTTGTTAATGAGTCTTCATCCAATCTTGATGCCGCATTTTTCATTTTATAGTCCAGTTTCTCGGATTATTTGCTCAACATATGCATTAAATAAGTATAATAAAAGGATACAACCCTGATGCACACCTTTTTTGATTTTAAATCACACAGTAACTCCTTGTGATGTTCGAACGACTGTCTCTTGTTCTAAGTACAGGTTCCTCATGAGCACAATTAAGTATTCTGGAATTCCCATTCTTAAGAATATGGATCTCGTGCAGTAGGTTAGCCAGGTAGTTGTCTTCCAAATTTCTTTCTTTTTTTCTTTATTGTGCTTTAGATGAAAGTCTAGAGAGCAAATTAGTTTCTCATTAAACAATTAATACACATATTGTTTCGTGATATTGGTTGCCAACCCCGCAACATGTCAACATTCTCCCCTTCTTGACTTTGGGTTCCCCATTTCCATTCTTCCAGCTTTCCTGTCCCCTACTACCTTCTTGCCCTTGCCCCTGGACTGGTGTGCCCATTTAGTCTTGTATACATGGTTGAGCTACTTGTATTATTGTTTGTTTTATGAGCCTGTCTAATCCTTGGCTGAAGGGTGAACCCCAAGAGTGACTTCAGTACTGAGTTAAAAGGGTGTCAGGGCACCATAATCTCAGGGTTTCTCCAGTCTCTGTCAGACCAGTAAGTCTGGTGTTTTTTTTGTGTGTGAGTTATAATTTTGTTCTATATTTTTCTCCAGCTCTGTCTGGTACCCTCTATTGTGATCCCTGTCAGAGCAGACAGTGGTGGTAGCCAGGCACCATACAGTTATGCTGGATTCAGTCTGGTGGAGGTGGTGGTACTTGTGGTCCATTAGTCCTTTGGACTAATCTTTCCCTTGTCTTTGGTTCTCTGCATTCTCTCTTGCTCTAGATGAGGTGGGACCAGTGGAGTATCTTAGATGATCACTCACAAGCTTTTAAGACCCAAGACACTACTCACCAAAGTAGGATGTAGAACATTTTCTTTATAAACCATGTTATGCCAATTGAGCTACATGTCCTCCAAGACCATGATCCCTAGCCCTCAGCCCAGTAACTTGGTCCCTCAGGGAGTTTGGATGTGTCTCTATGAAGCTTCCATGACCTTGTCTTGGCCATGTTGTGCTGACTTCCCCTGTATTGTGTACTGTCTTACCCTTCACCAAAGTTACCACTTATCTATTGTTGCCCACTTATCTCCCACCCCTCCCCTCCCTGGTAACCATCAAAGATGGTTTCTTCTTATGTGTAAACCTTTTCGTCAGTTTTTATACTAGTGGTCTCCTACAGTATTTATGCTTTTGCGATTGACTTATTTCACTCAGCATAATGCCTTCCAGATTCATCCATGTTGTGAGATGTTTTGAAGATTCATCATTTTTTTTTATCATTGCATAGTATTCCACTGTGTCTATGTACCACACTTTGTTTATTCCTTTATCTGTTGATGGGTGCTTAGGTTGTTTCCATCTTTTTGCTATTGTGAATAGTGCTGCAAGGAACATGGGTGTGTATGTGTCTATTTGTGTGATGGCTCTTATTTCTCCAAGATACATTTCTAGGAGTGGGATAACTGGATCAAATAGTATTTCTATTGCTAGCTTTTTAAGGAATCATCATAGCATTTTCCAAAATGGTGGCACTATTTTGCATCCCCACCAGCAGTGTATAAGAGTTCCAATCTCCCGCAATCTCCCCAAAATTTGTCATTTTCTTTTTTTTTTTTTTTTTTGTGCCAGTAATGTGGGGGTGAGATGGCATCTCTTACTTTTGATTTGCATTTCTCTAATGGCTAGTGTTCACGAGCATTGCCTCATGTGTCTATTTGCCACCTGAGTTTCTTCTTTGGTGAAGTGTCTGTGACTTCGAAACTATGTTGCATCCATTTGTTGAAACATCTCAGTTGGTATTCCATCAATTCCTGGAGTCTTGTTTTTCACCAGTGCCTTCAGAACAGCTTGGACTTCTTCCTTCAGTACCATTGGTTCCTTATCATATGCTACCTCCTGAAATGGTTGAGCATCGAACAATTCTTTTTGGTATAGTGACTGTGTATTCCTTCCATCTTCTTTTCATGTTTCCTGAGCTGTTCAACATTTTGTGCATAGAATACTTCAATATTGCAACTTAAGACTTGAATTTTTCCTTGAGTTCTTTCAGCTTGAGAAATGCCAAGTGCATTTTTCCTTTTCAGTTTTCTATTTCCAGGTATTTGTGCATTTCGTTATAATACTTTACTTTGTCTTCTCAAGCTGCTTTTTGAAATCTTCTGTTCAGCTCTTTTACTTCATCATTTCTTCCATTCTCTTGAGCTACTCTACATTCAAGAGCAAGTTTCTGAGTATCTTCTGATGTCCATTTTGTTTTTGTTTTTTTTTTTCCTTCCTGTCTTTTTAATGACTTTTTGCTTTCTTCATGTATGATGTCCTTGATATCATCCCACAACTCATCTGGTCTTCAGTCATTAGTGTTCAATGTGTCAAATCTATTCTTGAGATGGTCTATAAATTTAGGTGGAATATACTCATGGTTGTACTTGGGCTGTTGTGGACTTGTTTTAATTTTCTTCAGCTTCAAATTAAACTTGCATATGAGCAATTGATCTGTTCTGCAGTTGGCCCCTGGCCTTATTCTGACTGGTGATACTGAGCTTTTCCATCATCATTTTCCTTTCCACAGATGTAGTCTATTTGATTCCTGTGTATTCCATCTGGCAAGGTCCACTTGTATAGTCATCGTTTATGTTGTTGAAGAAAGGAATTTGCAGCGCATATGTCATTGGTCTCGAAAAATTCTATCATGCGATCTCTGGTGTCATTTTTATCACCAAGGCCATATTTTCTAACTGCTGATCCCTCTTCTCTGTTTCCAACTTTCACATTCCAATTACCAGTAATTATCAGTGCATCTTGAGAGCATGTTTGATCAATCTCACAATGCAAAAGTTGGTAAAAATCATCAATTTCCTCATTATTGGCATTAATTTTTGGTGCATAAATTCCCCAGTGGAACCACCACTCATCTGTTAGCTTGTTGTACTGTGGTGGCTTGCATGTTGCTGTGATGCTGGAAGCTATGCCACAGGTATTTCAAATACCAGCAGGGTCACCCATTTTGTACAGGTTTCAGTGGAGCTTCCAGACTAAGACAGACTAGGAAAAAGGATTTGGAAATCTATTTCTGAAAAAATTGGCCAGTGAAAACCTTACAAATAGCAGTGGAACATTGCCTGATATAGTGCCGGAAGATCAGCCCCTCAGGTTGGAATGCACTCAAAAGACGACTGGGGAAGAGCTGCCTCCTCAAAGTAGAGTTGACCTTAATGACATGTATGGAGTAAAGCTTTCAAGACCTCCATTTACTGATGTGGTATGACTCTAAGTGGGAGGAAACAGCTGCAAACATCCATTAATAATCAGAAAGTGGAATGTACAAAGTATAAAAACCAAACCCATTGCCGTCGAATTGATTCTGACTCATAGCTACCCTATAAGACAGAGGAGAACTGCCCCATGGGATTTCCAAGGAGCAGATGGGAGATTCAAACTGCAGTCCTTTTGGTTAGCAGCCGAGCTCTTAACCACTGCACCACAGGGTTCCTGTACAAACTGTGAATCCAGGAAAATTGGAGGTTGTCAAAAATGAAACGGAAAGCATAAACATCAATATCCTACGCATTATTAGATCCTGTATCCTTTTGACTTGATCCTGTTGGTCTTTGAGCATTTCCTTATTTCTTGCACAAGAGATTCTAGGCTCACCATGTACTTTTCTTGTCTCAGACCTAGAATCAGCTATATCTCCCAGGAGCCCTGGTTCCTTTCAATGAAGAATGATATTTAGAAACCAAATCAAGGAAGCTAGGTGTGCTTATTGCTACTAGGATGCTGCTGCTTCTAGACCCTTTGGTGCACAGAGCTAAGAAATATATTTTTCAAGAAATCATGAGTTCATATTGATACCTCCAGTTCAAATCCAATATCATAAGGATCTTCCTCTTTTTCTCTCATTTCATATTTTTATCTTTTCCCACACTGTCTTAATTATCTAGTGCTGCTATAACAGAAATACCACAAGTGAATAGCTTTAACAAACAAATTTATTTTCTCACAGTTTAGGAACTAGAAATCTGAATTCAGGATGCCAGCTCTAGGGGAAGACTTTCTCTCTGTGGCTTTAGAGGAAGGTCTTTTTCTCTTTGAACTTCTGCTCCTGAGCAATCTTCATGTGGCTTGGTGTCTCTCTTCCCCCATCTCTGTTCCTGCTTGCTTGTTTAATCTCTTTCATATCGCAGAAGAGATTGACTCAAGATGCACCCTACACTAATCCTGTCTCAGTGATACAACAAAGACAAACCATTCCCAAATGGGATTATAACCACAGGCGTAGGGGTTAGGATTTACAACACATATTTTGGCAAGACACAATTCAATCCATAAAACACAGTAAGAACGATATTTTCCAAACAGTTTAAGACACTTTCTCATTTGCTTTATATTACAATACATGCAAAATAATTTCAAAATTACTTACTAATACCACCAGAAATAAAACCTACTGCAAATATTTCTTTGTGGTTCTTTTTGTTCATAGAATATATCCTATAAAGTTGTGTTCAAAAGTTACTTGAGTTAATTCTATTTCTATGTAGTTATACTTGATCATACAATTTGACATGCAGTTTAGTTCATTTTTTTATATATATTACATTTTAAATTTTGTCCTTTTAATTCTATTTTTTAATATGTATAATTTTACATGATTCCAAAGTCAAAACTATATAAAAAAAGGTAAACTCAGAGAAATCTTATTCCCACTCCTATCTTTCCACCCTCATTGCCCCCAACCCTCTTCAGTGACTATTATTATTAATTTGTAGGTTACCCTTGATGTGTTCATTTTTGCAAATGTAAGTAAATATTTCTTTCTCTTTTTTATTCTTGTTATGTATTTTGGCATTTAAGAAGGTTTATATATTTATTCTAAAGGTCATTGTCTCCTATTTTCTTCTTTAAATGGTATCTTTTGACTCTCAATCCCACATGGCAATCAATGATTTCATTTTACCCTTCCCCTTCTCCTCTATTTTTTTTTAGTTGTGTTATTTCTAATTTTTCAGATTGCATAATATTTACATGTTATTCTTCCACCTTGGTTTCCATCTTTGCTTAAGTCTTAGATCTAAAATTAAATGTGATCCATACTCACCATCAGTGCTTTTGCTGGTATTTCCTTAGTCATTTCCTAGTGGATTACAGTTCATTCTCTAGTAGATTTCTCAGGAAGAGCTCATGAGTATATGTAATCTGACTTCTTGCATGTTTAAAATTTCGCCTATAGCCTTGATATTTAAAGTTCATCTGGGCGAGATAACATCACCTTGTTTTTAAACGTGGAAATGGAAACAATCCAAATACTCAACAAATCAGGGATTGATTGAATAAATAAATTATGGTCATTTAAATAAGAGAACCCTCTAGTCCATATAATCATTATACATTCTACAACCACTGCCTAAAAATATAAAATGATATACAAAACTGAATGATCAAATTTGTGTTTTTAAAATATAAGTATGCTATAAGCGTAAGTGTGTTTAGTAGAAAGCAGGTTGAATATACATCAAAAAGTTAACAGTAATTTTCTTTGGTTGATAGAATTATTCGTGATCGTTAGCTTCTCCTTTGTATTTTTCTGCATTATCCAAATTGTAGCACTTGTGTGATTGGAGAAAACACAATTTAAAAAAAAAGCCAAGATAAAGATCTAAAGTTTTCAAGGTTTATTTTTATTTATTTTTTTGGCCATTCTAAATTTTTCTTTTTTTTATTGTACTTCATGTGAAGGTTTACAGAACCAATAGATTTTCATTAAATAGTCAGTACACATATTGTTTTATGACTTTAGATAATAACCCCATGACATGTCAACCCTCTCCCTTCTCGATTTTTTTTTTTTTTTGGTGAAAATATATATAGCCAAAGATACACCATTTCAAAAATTCCTACATGCATTGTTCAGTGGTATCAGTTATGTTCTTTCAGTTGTGCTGCTATTCTCACTTTAGATGAAGGTTTACAGAACAAAATAGTTTCTCCTTAAACAGTACACATGTTGCCCTATGACATTGGTTAACAACCCCACTACATGTCAACGCTGTCCTAACTTGACCTTGGGTTCCCTATCACCAGCTTTCCTGTCCCCTCCTGCCTTCCAGTCCTTGTCCCTGGACTGCTGTGCCTCATTAGTCCTGTTTTGTTTTATGAGGCTGTCTAATCCCAGGCTGAATGGTGAACTTTGGGAGGGGCTTCACCACTGAGCTAAAAAGGTGTCCGGGGACCATACTTTCGGGCTTTCTTCAGTCTGTCAGGCCAGTAAATCTGGTCTTTTCTTGTGAGTTAGAATTCTGTTCTACATACTTTTCCAGCTCTGTCCAGAACCCTTTGTTGTGGTCCCGGTCAGAGTAGTCAGTGGCGGTAGCCAGGCACCATCTAGCTGTACTGGACTCAGTCTGGTGGAGGCCATTGTAGCTGTGGTCCCTTAGTCTTTTGGACTAATCTTTTCCTTGTATCCTGTTCTCTTCATTCTCCCTTGCTCCCAAAGGGGTGAGACCAGTGGAGTATCTTAAATGGCTGCTCGCAGGCTTTTAAGACCCCAGACACTACTCACCAAGGTAGAATGAAGAACATTGTCTTTATAAACTGTGTTATGCCAGTTGAGCTAGATGTTCCCCAAGACCATGGTCCCCACAGCCCTTCACCCAGCAATTCAGTCCCTCAGGAAGTTTGGATGTGTCTATGGAACTTCCATGACCTTTCCTCTTACAAGTTGTGCTGGTTTCCCCTATATTGTGTACTGTCTCACCCTTCACCAAAGATACCACTTATCTATTGCCTATTTAGTATTCCACCCGCACCCCTCCCATCCCTCATAACCAACAAAGATTGTTACTTTTTGTGTGTAAACTTTTTATTTTTATGAGTATGTTTGTTAACTTTCTTTGTGGTTACTGTGAAATTTACCCTTATCATTCTAAGTTTGAAGCAGTCTATTATTACTTGGTATCACCTTGCCTTCTTCTCCATTAGAAGGTTCTACACCTACACCATTTATTCCCTCTTTTATTGTTCTGATGTTGTTGTCATTTACGGATAACCTCTCTGGTTCCCTGTTGTAATTCTTTTGGTTTTGGATAGTCCTTGAGAGTTCATTTCCTAGATTGGTATCTGGCTGTTACAATCCTGCATCATATGTTGTTTGTCCTCAGATTGAAGGACTCCCTTTAATAATTCTTGTAAGTTTGGTTTGGTTTTTACATAGTCCCTTAACTTCTGTTTATCTGTAAATGTCCTAATTTCACCATCATATTTGAACAAGAGTTTTGCAGGATATATTATTCTTGGCTGGCAATTTCTTTCTTTCAAGGTTTTATATATGTCATCCCATTGCCTTCTTGCCTGCATGGTTTCTGCTGAATAATCTGAGCTTAGTCTTATTGTTTCTCCTCTATATGTGACTTCTTGTTTTTCACGAGCTGCTCTCAGGATTCTTTGTTTGTCTTTGGTTTTGGCAAGTATGATTATGATATACCTTGGTGATCTTCTTTTGTGGTCTATCCTATATGGGGTTCATTGAGCTTCTTTGATGGCCAGCTTTTCATCTTTCACGATATTGGGAAAGTTTTCTGTCAGCAGTTCTTCATGATCCTCTCTGTGTCTTCTGTTTTCTCCCCCTGTTCTGGAACTCTGATCACTCGAAAATTTTTGCTTTTGATTGTATCCCACATAATTTTCAGGGTCTCTTCATTTTTCTTCATTCTTTTTTCTGAGATTTTCTCAAACAGAATTGTATCCAAGTGTTTGTCTTCAATTCTGCTGATCCTGTCTTCCACCATTTCAGATCTGCTTCTCTGCCCTTCTATGACACTGCCCACTTCTGAAATCTTATTTATCTTTTGGATCTCTAATTGTTGTTTTTGTATAATTTCTAGTTGTAAATTTATTTTAGCATTTTCTTCCTGCATTATTTTCCTGAATTCTTCCATTTTTTTGTCTGTATTTTCCATGAATTTGTCTGCCTTTTCCATGAATTTGTCTATTTTTTCCTCATTTTTGTCTGCTTTTTGCTTCAACTCTTGGATAATTCTGAGTATTAGATTTGAATTCCCTGTCAGGTAGTTCTAGTGCCTTTTCTTCCACTGGAAAGTCATCTGGTGTTTTATTTTGAACGCCTACCAGAACCATCCTGTCATGTTTTTGTAAACGTTTTAGTATTGACTGCTGTCTTCAGGGCATTCAGTAGTTATTTTTCTCATTTATTGATTGTAGATTTGTTTTTTTCATCCTTTTTTTTTTTTTTTTTTAATTTGGCTATGTCTGAGGAGGTGGGCTATGTGTTCTTTGTTGTTTGCTTGTCTGTGGGCAAGATAATTTTTGCCTCCTTCTCCAATTGGCAGTTTCAGTCGCTCAGATATGGTACAGCAGAGCAGGTCTAGCTGAAGAGGAGTTTTTGGCATAGGTTGTTTGTGGCACTTACTACAGCCACCAGGCTGGGTCAGTAATCAGTCCAGGGCAGGTTCTGGTAGTCCGTGCCTGTGCTGCTTGGTGGTGTGATGTTAAGTGCATAGTGCAGGTAGGTAGGATGGAGGGGGGAGATTGTGATGTGTGGAGTTAAGATGGGTATGGGAGAGAGAAGAGAGGAACAGGAGCCAAAAACATAGAAACAAACAAAAAAGAGTGCTAGGGGAGCTTGCCATTGGAGTGGACAGATGAGAGACTATGAAATGGAGAAAAACAAAAAGGCAAAGAAGAAGAAAAAAAGACAAGAAAAGAATGAATGAATAAAAATTAGAGAGAAAAAAGAACAGCAAAGCTCCCAGGGATCTGACTGGTGTGGCTACGAGGCCTGCGGAAATTGTTCCCAGGTGTTGATGTTCAGTCTGGCTAGGAGGTGTAGAGGTGTTCAGCGCCAGGGATTCAGGGGACAGGAAGAGGAGGAAGGTATAGAAAGACAAGAAACTGAGTATTGAAGAAAGACGCAAAGGGAAAAAGAGGGAAAACAAAACACAACAAATAAAAAGACAAGAAAAGCCCCCAAAAAACAGGGGAAAAAAAACATGAAAAAATAACTACCCTCAGGGATGTTTCTGCGTGTCTGCTAAGCTGAGGGGGTAGGTCCCAAGCTGTGTAGCACAGCCCAGCCAGAGCAGGCTCCCAACTCCAGAAAAGAAAAAGAAAACAAACAAACAGAAAAAAGCCCGGGGATCCCACCAGCATGGCAACCCAGACCAGAAAGCAGTTCCACACTTGAACGGAACTCTGCAGCCCCTTAGGAAGAAGCAAAGATGGTGCACAGAGCCACGTATTTGAGCCAAAGAAGGGGGAGGTGGTGAGAGGTAAGGAAGAAATCAAAAGAAGCTCAAAAAAGCAACACCAGTGGCCAACAAATGTCACTCAGGGAGTTGGCCAGTGCGGGCAGGTGGAATCCAAGCAGCCAGTGCTTCCCGGCCAAGAGACTGTGGCCACAGGAAGCAGAGGAGGCCGAGTGAAGGTGAAGAAGGTTGGGGGGTGGGAAAGCATACCAATTACCGGTTGTTCTGTCTCCTGTTGGAAACTCCTTGAAGCTGCTTTCTCATACCCCCTGTTTGCTGGTCTCTGATAGGAGTCCAAGATGGCGGATCCGCACTGGGTTAGCTGATAGGAGACCTCTGCATGAATGTCTCCTCGCAATCCGTTCTCTGTCAGTTTTTCACTCCATTTGGTGCTTGGCTGAGTTCTTTTCATTTGATGTTTTAGGGTTTCAGGATTGCTGTTTTCTCTGTTTGGCTTAGTTTTTCAGATCTTTGCTGTGGAGGGAAGGCATGGTGCTTCTGCCTAGAGTGCCATGTTGCTGAATCAAGGTTTATTTTTAATGCTTTGGTTTTAATCAATACCATAAGACAGAGTGTACCACAGAAAGAGCAAGATGATCTAATTAGCAAGCTCAGGGCAGCCTAGACTGGTCTTAGTGACCTGCATGTGCTAGGCACTCAATCAACATTTGCTGGTAACAAAGAAAATTAAAATTAGTCAGTTTTGCTCATTTCCAAGCAGGGTCATTTTGGGCAATACAGGTGACTTTTCTGAGCCAACTTCCTGCCTCTCCATGTGGCACTGAGGATAAAATGAAGTAGTATATATGTAAAATGGAAATTTCTGAGTGGCGCAAATGGTTTTGCCTTACTGCTAACCTAAAGATTAGCAGTTTAAACCCACACAACGCTGCCATGAAAGAAAGCTCTGGCAATCTGTTTCTATAAAGATTATATCCAAGAAAACCCTATTAAGCAGTTCTACTCTGTAACTTATGGTCTTCGTGAGTCAAAATCGATGCAACAGCAATGGATTTGATTTTAGTATATATGTAAAACCACTTGTCTAGTGTCTGGCATGGAACAGATACTCCTGTCACTTGATCCAGCCAGGGAAGATAGATTATTAGCACCCTGTTCACAATAACTAATAGAGAAGTATTCAGTTTTATTTATTCTGAAGAATATAAAAACAGTATGGACAGATGAGTGGTTAAATAGTGTCTAAGGCAGCCTATGAGAATGTTATAGAGAAACACGGAGGGGGAGGTGAAAAAGATCAGAGTGAGAGAAAGAGAGAGAGAACACAAGATAGAAGGATGTGGTGAGATAATTAAAACTTGTAACTGTTAGGACCTTTTATTTATTTGTTTATAAATAAAAGTGGAGGAAATCAGTGCTTCTAAAACTTTTGTGTTGTGGTTGTTGTAATGAAAAGAACTAAATGAGGTATAGTAAGTCTCAAGGTTATGAACGTCCGATTTATGGACAACTCATACTTGCCCTTTAATGTTATGTAAATTTGCCCTCACTTTGAAGTGATTGAACCAACTCCAAAAACCAAATTCATTGCCATGGAGTCGATTCTGACTCCTAGCAACCCTACAAGGCAGGGTAGAACTGCCCCATAGGGTTTCTAAGACTGTAATCTTTAAGAAGCAGACTTCCATATCTTTCTCCAGCAGAGCAGCTAGTGGGTTCAAACTGCCAACCTTTCAGTTAGCAGCCAAGCATTTAACCACTGCACCACCGGGGCTACTTGAACCAACCCCTACTAGCAACACATTCTTCATCACAGTCACCCTAACTTGCGGCATGTGCAGCTTTTAAATCACTGAAAAGGCTTTGAGCATTTTCTTGCACTAAAACCAAAACCGAAAACCAAACCAGTTGCCGTTGAGTCAGTTACAACTCATAACGATCCTATAGGACAGAGCAGAATTGCCCCACAGGTTTCCAAGGAGTGGCTGGTGGATATGAATTTCCAACCTTTCGGTTAGCACCTGAGCTCTTAACCACTGTGAGACCAGGGCTTCTCTTGCACTAAAGTAAAGCTAAGTAAGAACCATACGCACCTGTTCTGACTTACCTACAAATTCGACTTAAAGACACACTTAGGAATGGATTTCGTTCATAACCTGGGGACTGCCTGTATACACTATACATCTGCTTCTTTAAATGACCATTACTGGAAGATAAACTAATTACTGCTTACAATAGTTGTTGCCCAAAAAGGGCTGACCATGAGCAGCACACCACAGCTACTGAGTGAGAATTTCAATGAGAAATGTCAGGCCTAGAATTTTTTTTTGTAATTAACTTCTCCGCAAGTATTTCTGATGATTAGTCAGGTTTAGGAAATACTGGCCCATAGACCAACCCATCTATCCCATCTGCCAGATCAGTCCCAGAGTAATTATCACCAGGACCCCGTCTCATAAAAAATCTCCCAGTAAGGGATGAAAACTATGTGACCTCCTACCTACATTCCACCTTTGCCTGTTGACACTCTCATTGTAGGCAGCATTCACTTAATTTACAGTCGTAGGGATAGCCTTGTACCATCACTTCCATTTCACCACTAAAGAAAGAATCTACTCCTTGAACTTAAATTCATATAAAGTGTCAATGATCTAACAGCCAGAGTCTCCCTGAGAGTGGGATCTGAGGAATGGGGAAGACAAAGGCCTAGCTCTAAGTGAGGGAAGAGAATTAAAGCTTGAGGATCTAAAGACAATTGTTTCTACATCATCATTTGGTCCAAGCCAGTTGAGATAGCCAGAAATAAACAAGGATTTGACTTTATTCTGCTGATTATTTAAGAACTTTTGTGTCTTACTTCTTTACCCTCTTTTGGTCCTCAGTTTCTAGAAAGATTAAAATAGAAACTCATTTGACACTGACATAATATTGCACTTCAACTTCTGCTGAAAAACCAACCAATATACTCTGTTGAGTTAATAAGTCACTCCATTTTGAGTGTTACCTTGTTCTGGCTTAATCTAGATCTGTTACCTGTAAAATAAGAGTATGCAAAGATAAACATAACAATTTGATCACTATCAAACAAGTATTCACACTATCAAAATGTTAAGAGAAAATATTTTAGGTCTCCATCCTCAGTGGACCAAAATGGATGTCAGAAGAGACTCTGAAACTTGCTCTTGAACATTAAGTAGCTAAAGAGAAAGGAAGAAATAATGAAGTAAAAGAGCTGAACAGAAAATTTCAAAGGGTGGCTTGAGAAGACAAAGTTAAGTATTATAATGGCATGTACAAAGACCTGGAGTTAGAAAACCAAAAGGGAAGAATACGTTCGGCATTTCTCAAGCTGAAAGAACTGAAAAAAAATTCAAGCCTTGAGTTGAAATGATGAAGGATTCTACGGGGAAAATATTAAATGACACAGGAAGCATCAAAAGAAGATGGAAGGAATACACAGAGTCACTATACCAAAAAGAATTGGTCAATGTTCAACCATTTCAGGAGGTAGCATATGATCAGTAACCTATGGTACTGAAGGAAGAAGTCCAAGCTGCACTGAAGGCATTGGTGAAAAACAAGGCTCTGGGAATTGACAGAACACCAACTGAGATTTTTCAACAAGCGGATGCAGCACTGAAAGTGCTCACTTATCTATGCCAAGATATTTGGAAGACAGCTACCTGGCCAACCAGCTAGAAGAGATCCATATTTATGCATATTCCCAAGAAAGGTGATCCAACCAAATGTGGAAATTACCGAAAAATATCATTAATATCACACGCAAGTAAAACTTTGATGAAGATCATTCAAAAGTGGCTGCAGCAGTATATCAGCAGGGAACTTGCAGAAATTCAAGCCAGATTCAGAAGAGGACATGGAACGAGGGATATCATTGCTGATGTCAGATGGATCCTGGCTAAAGGCAGAGATACCAGAAAATGTTTACTTGTGTTTTATTGACTAGGCAAAGGCATTCAATTGGGTGGATCATAGCAAATTATGGATAGCATTGCAAAGAATGGGAATTCCAGAACACTTAATTGTCCTCATGAGGAACCTGTACATAGATCGAGGCAGTCATTCTAATAGAACAAGGGGATACTGCATGGTTTAAAGTCAGATAAGGTGTGTGTCAGGGTTATATCCTTTCACCATACCTATTCAATCTGCATGCTCAGCAAATAATCCTAGAAGCTGGACTATATAAAGAAGGACAGGGCATCAGGATTGGAGGAAGACTCATTAACAACCTGCAATATGCAGATGACACAAACTTGCTTGCTGAAAGTGAAGAGGACTCGAAGCACTTACTGATGAAGACCAAAGACCACAGCCTTCAGTATGGATTACACCTTAACATAAAGAAAACAAAAATCTTCACAGTTGGACCAATAAGCAACATCATGATAAATGGAGAAAATATTGAAGTTGTTAAGGATCTCATTTTACTTGCATCCACAATCAACACCCATAGAAGCAGCAGACGAGAAATCAAATGACTCATTGCATTGGGCAAATCTGCTGCAAAAGAACTCCTTAAAGTGTTAAAAAGCAAAGATGTTACCTTGAAGACTAAAGTGTGCCTGACTCAAGCCATGGTGTTTTCAGTTGCCTCATGTGCATGCGAAAGCTGGACAATGAATAAGGAAGACCGAAGAATTGAGGTCTTTGAATTATGGTGTTTGTGAAGAATATTGAATAGACATACCATGGACTACCAAAAGAATGAACAAACTGTCTTGGAGGAAGTACAACCAGAGTGCTCTTTAGACGCAAGGATGGGAAGACTACGTCTCACATATTTTGGACTTGTTATCAGGAGGGATCGGTCTCTGGAGAAGGACATTATGCTCAGTAAAGTAGAGGGTCAGTGAAAAAGAGGAACATCCTCAATGAGATGAATTGACACAGTGGCTGCAACAATGGGTTCAAATACAGCAACAACTGTGAGGATGGTGCAGTACTGGGCAGTGTTTGAGTCTGTCCACACATAGGGTTGCTGTAAGTCGGAACCTGCTTGACAGCACTTGACAACACCTTCCTCTTCTTCGTTGTGAATTGAGTTCTCCTAAATATTCCCATTCTGTTTACAAACTTCATCAATCTCTCTTATAACTTTCAACTTAAAATTCCAAGATTAGAATAAGTCACACATTTTAAACTGACATCACATAGGCAATCTTTCAGGATTAGAACATGCTAGATTCTCTTGAAATCATAAACGCGTAGATTGTCCGGTAGTCACCAAACCAATTCCTATACTTAACCACAAGTTGTTAAGACTGTGGGATTTATTTACTTCCATCAAATGCATATTTAATTCTAAATCTGGGAAACCAGGATTGAGAACACATTTATTTGCCAAACTATGGGATTAGCTATGAGGCAAGCTAAGGGCACAATGTTGAGACGTAAAGGTCACAGGAACTGAGGGCTCCAAGCTTTCAGAGTGATTCTATCTGTGACAAAGATGGGAAAGCTAGGTCCTTTGTTGTTGTTGTTCACTGCCATTGAGTCAGTGCCAACTCATGGCAACCCCATGTACAACAGAACACAATGTTGCCAGGTCCTGAGCCATCTTCATTATCGTCAGTATGTTTGAGTCCATTGTTGCATCTATTGTAGTGCCTTCCAACCTAGGGGCTCATCTTTGAGATTTACATTGGACAATATTCTCTTGTAGTCTATAGGGTTTTCACTGGCTAATTTTTCAAAGTAAATCGCCAGGCCTTTTTTCCTAGTCTATTTTAGTCTGAAAGCTCCACTGAAACCTGTCTACCATGTGTCACCCTGCTGGTATTTGAAATACTGGTAGCATAGCTTCTAGCATGATAGCAACATGCAAGTCACCATAGTACAACAAACTGATAGGCAAGTGGTAGGGGTCCTTTATAAAGCAAACCAAACCCATTGCCGTCGAGTCGATTCTGATTCATAGCAACCCTATAGGGAAGAGTAGAACTGCCTCATAGGGTTTCCAAGGAACACCTGGTGTATTTGAATTGCTGACCTTGTGGTTAGCAGCCGCAGCTCTTAACCACTACACCACCAGGGTTTCCGGGGTCCTTTATAGAACAGTTTAATTTGGGTAGATGTAATCCAGCAAACTCTAGTTTAGCCTGGATTCAAATAATCTCTTTACTGCCTGATTGAATTCTGCATTCTTTTCATATGCTTTTATATGAAAAAAAGCCCTCATCTGTCTAAAAACCATCAGGCTTTCTTAGGTCAAAATCTGACCAAACCATCGTTACGCCTTAGGGTTGATGCGCTAAAGCCTGAAAATTCCTTTGAAACGTACATTTATTAACTTGGATGGAAATCACTTCACAGCTTTAATAATCATAACACCACCATCACAGATCATATGTTGCTTGAGATTACTCAAGAAGAGGCAAAATGAGGTAATAGGCTATTATGAATTGAGTTTCAATGTCTCTCAAAAACATTTTTTGTTAATATTTGTTTTGAACACTCTGTGGAAAGAACACGTCTTTTTGTAAGCAGTTTCTGAAAGGCTTGTCTCTAAGGCAATCACCAACTCCAGACATAGTTAAGGCATTGCTAGGAGCAATGCTGTTGCATGAAGACGGTTAGAACTGGAAGGGATTTGATTATCACTGGGTCCAATGCCATGCCGTACAAAGAAGAAAACTGAACTCCAAAGAGAGGGGCAAAGAAGGAAGAAACTCCTGTACTGTGTATCTTCTATGTCCCAGGCATCGTGCGAGCTAATCTTCAGTTAAGACGCAGAGCCTCCAACCACCGTCAAAGCCTCCAGTGGCACTAGATGATTCTATTCCACTCCCTCTCCTCTCAGACACATTGTAAAACTTAACCATGCTTCCAAGCTCCCTAGAACCCTTTAGTAAACAACTTAGTAAACAACTTGGCATTCTCCTTTGAGCCATTGGAAGCAATCAGGTGCTCGCTACCTCAAATCTCTAACCCAGCCACCTATAATCCCATTGCTGATGAGTCAATTCCAATTCATAGTGACACTATAGGACAGAGTAGATCTGTCCCATAGGGTTTCCAAGGCTGTAATCTTTATGAAAGCAGACTGCCACATCTTTCTGTTGCAGAACAACTGGTGGGTTCGAATCTCCAACCTTTCAGTTAGCAGCTAAGTGTTTTAACCACTGCACCACCAGAGCTCCTTCAACCCAGCCACACATGTACCTTATGGATAGAAGCCAAATTTCAGTGGACTAAGAGATGAATGGGAAACAAGAAAAGTGGAGACTCTATAGAAATTTGGAGAGGGGGAAGGAGCACAATTGGACAGACTCTGGGGTAGGGGTGCAGGGTCAAGAGAAGGGTGGAGAATGGAGAGAGCTGAGCATGTTCATAGAGAAAAAGGAAAAGCATGAAGATATAGGGCAGGGAGGGAATGACTGGCAGAGTAGGACCCCAGAGAAGGAGGGGTGGAGATAAAGGGCACAGATTGAAGCCTTAATTTTGAAGGAAGGAGAGAAGCTTCATTCTCTAAAAATGGGAGGAAAGAAGGTAGGGATGGGCATAAATAATGCTGAGGATGTTAATGAGAAAATAGTTCAGATGATCACCCTAGGGCCTGGGTTAAGTGAGGATGGAGGATTAGCCAAGAGGGGCTACAGAATGGGTGAAAATCGAAGAATTGAGGTTCTGGACACCTCTATGAACTAACTAGTGGGGGTGAGGGAATGAACAAGCTAGAAAGGCTATGGAAGTTTGAGATGTCAGGATGGGGCAGTCCTGGATAACACAGCAGGGTTTTTGTTAGCTGACCCCATATATAACAGCACAAAACATTGCCCAGTCCCATACCATCTTCACAATAATCAGTATGCTCAAGTCCATTGTTGCAACCACTGTGTATTTTGAGTGCCTTCCAACCCGGGGAGCTCATCTTCCAGCATTGTATTAGACAATATTCTGTTGTGATCCGTTGGATTTTCACTGGCTAATTTTCTAAAGTAAATCACGAGGCCTTTCTTCCTACTCTGTCTTAGTCTGGAAACTCCACTGAAACCTGTCCACCATGAATGACCCTGCTGGTATTTGAAATACTGGTGGCATAGCTTCCAGCATCATAGCAACATACAAGTCACCACAGTAGGACAAACTGACAGACAGGTGGTGGACTTGGATGATAACACAGCAGGGTAGGGCTGTTGAAATGCCAACATGGCAAAGTAGAGGCCAGGTGAAAACACTGGGCTTGCAGCTAAAGATCTGAGGAGCTAGCTGGTCAGGAGGGTCATCACCTGGGCATTGGAGTCACCCAGACTGATGGTCGGCAGAACTTGGGAGAGAGAAAGGACGTGAGTATGAGGCCAAAATCTTACATGAATGTCATAAACTGATCAACAGGTTGATGCATGGAAGGGATGAGATATGAATGAGGTATGACTCTCAAAGACAAAGAAAATTTTAAATAATACAGGAGTAGTGGTCTAGCATAAGGTCTCTGGGTGCTGCAAATGATTAAACACTCAACTACTAGCTGAAAGGTTGGCAATTTGAACCCACCCAGAGGTGCCTTGGAAGATAGGCATGGCAGTTTGCTTCTGAAAGGTCACAGCCTTGAAAACCCATGGAGCACAGTTCTGCTCTGCACATATGGGGTTGCCATGAGTCAAAACAAACTCAAAGGCAGCTAACAACAACAGGTAGTCTAGCAGAGTCCCTGTGTGGTGCAAATGGTTAATGCACTCAGCTGCTAACCCAAAGGTTGGAGATTCAAGTCTACCCGGAGGTGCTTTGGTGTCTTTTTTTATTTATTTATTTTTTTGCATTGCTGACAGTTTCTTTGTTCCACTTAGTTTTCTGTGCTGAGTTGTTTTGCTTTATGTATTTTCTTTTCATTTAGTTGATTTTGTGTTTGCTGAGTCTTTATATTTTTCTTGTTTTTTATTTTGATGTATAGGATTGTTAGTTTCCTTTGTGGTTACCTTAATATTTACCCCTATTTTTCTAAGTTTAAACCACTCTTTTATTTCTTTATATCACCTTGACTTCTTCTCCATATGAAAGATCTATGACTACATTTTTTAGTCTCTCTTTTTTGTTTTAATGTTGTCATCTTTTACATATTGACATCTCAGTTTCCCTATTTTCAGCATTTTAGCTTTGATTTATTTTTGAGCCTTCCTTATCTGGGTTTATATCTGGTTGCTCTGTCTTGTGTTCTAGTCTTGGGTTGTTATCTGATGTTATTGCTTTTCTAACTGGAAGACTCCCTTTAGTATATCTTGTAATTTTGGTTTGGTTTTTGCAAATCCCCCGAACTTCTGTTTATCTGGAAATGCCCTAATATCACCATTGTATTTGAGAGACAGTTTTGCTGGATATATAATTCTTGGCTGGCAGTTCTTTTCCTTCAAGGCTTTATATATGTCATCCCATTGCCTTCTTGCCTGCATGGTTTCTGCTGAGTAGTCCAAGCTTATTCTTATTGACTGTATTTTGTAGATGACTTTTTGTTTATCCCTAGCCACTCTTAAAATTCTCTCTTTATGTTTGGTTTTGGCAAGTTTGATTATAATATGTCTTGGTGACTTTCTTTTGGGATCTGCCTTATGTGGGGTTCAATGAGCATCTTGGATAGATATCTTTTCACCTTTCATTATATCAGAGAAGTCTTCTGCCAAAAAATCTTCAACAATTCTCTGTGTTTTCTATTATAGCCCCTCTATTCTGGTACTCCAGTCACTTGTAGATTATGCCTCTTCATAGAGTCCCACATAATTCTTAGAGTTTCTTCATTTTTTAAAATTCTTTTATCGGATTTTTCCTCAAATAAATTGCTGTCAAGTGCTTTAACTTCAATCTCACTAATTCTGACTTCCATTGCCTCAATTCTGCTCCTATGACTTTCTATTGAGTTGTCTAATTCTGAAATTTTATTGTTAATCTTCTGGATTTCTGTGTGCTGTCTATGGATTCTTGCAGCCTGTTAAATTCATCATTGTGTCCGTCTATAATCTTCTTAATTTCCTCTATTGCTTTGTCTGTGTGTTCCTTGGCTTGTTCTCCATTTTGGCTGATCTCCTTCTTGATCTCTTGAAGAGTTCTGTATATTAATCTTTTGTATTCTACTTCCAGTAATTCCAATAAGTTCTCTTCCTCTGGAAAATTTCTTGATTCTTTGTTTTGGGAGCTCACTGAAGCCATCATGGTCTGCCTCTTTATGTGATTTGATATTGACTGTTGTCTCCAAGCCAACAATAAGTTATTACATTTATTTATTTTATGTTTGCTTACTGTGTCCTAGATTCTTGTTTTGTTTTGTTTGATACGTCCAAATAGGCTGCTCATGTGAGCTAGTTTGATCATTGGTGCCTTTGAAGCCCCAACGTCCTGTCACCAGGTGGTTAGATCTGTTACTAGGTATGTGAGCCCAGAAGCCCATTTACTTTTCTTGTATGGATTCAGCTCAGGTGTCCAGATAGTTGGTTGCCAAGTGTGTGGCACAGGCTCTCACCTACAGTCCTAGACAGACAGTTGTGATTGAAGTAGGCACAGGTATCTGGCTGTAGTAAGGGGTCATGCGCTGAGCAAGGCAGGGGGCTGATGGCTGCCCCTGAGTGTCTGGGAGGGAAGTGTGTCCCTGTTCCCTAGAGTGCATAGGTGGGTGGGTTTTGCAGCTGGGCTATGGGCACCCAGTGCTGTTGGCTGTAAGGACTGGGAGGCACCACTTATTCTTGGAACCCTGTCACAGGTGGCTAGGTGGCATGGGTGGAGCCACCAGTGCTCAGGCCTCTGATGTGGATAGGTGAGGACCCTGCTTAATGGGCAGAGCAGTGTCAAATGTCATGAACATGCCACTCCACCATATAGCTGATACACTGAAGTTAGGCTTCAGATATATACCCTGTTGTACTGTGCTAATGAGGGCCTATGCTGTTGAAATAGGTCTACATAGGTCTATGCAGGGGTGAAAGGCGTTCAAAGTCCGTGGACCCCTTATGCCCGTGCCTAGGCAAAGGAACTGTGCCTGCCCTGATTTCCTGGCTTAGGGGAGTTGGAAGATTATTTTTTCCTGTTTGTTAGTTTGTTCCCTCTCCAAGGCTGGGAGGATGGCTCAGGGCACGTGACAGGTCCTACTTCCAGCCCAGGGGACACAGCAATCGTTGAAGCCAGCTCCAGGACCCAGTGCAGAGCAGGGAGGGAGCAGGTAAATGGGTGAGAGGTTCTTCCCAAATGGGGTGGTTTTTGATCCACGTGGTAGGTTAAACGCATGTACTTATCTTTTGCCAATTGAGTGCCGCTTTTCACTGGCTTTGGAGGCCTGAACAAACTCTCCACCACTCGGTCTCTCTTGATGTGGAAAACACTTCCCGAATGCCACTACCCACCTCACCATGCATGCCCATCAATCTGGCCTGCTGGGCGCCGTCTCCCGCGGGGTCACATCTGGCAACTCCTTGCTGCTTCAGAACTGTCTCTCCCTCCCCCTGCCACTCAGTACAATTCCTCAATTTTGCCTTTGATGTTCAGGGCTCCTAGATTGTCATATATAATCAATTCACTGTTTTTTGGGGTCTTTGCTATAAGAGGGACCACCAGAATCATCTGACTACTCTGCCATCTAGGCCCTGCCTTCTACCCAGAGGTTATTTGGAAGAAAATCCTGGTGATCTACTTCCGAACAATCAGACATTGTAAACCCTATGAAGTACAGTTCTTTTCTGTTCTGGCATTCAGCATTTTCTGCCTAGTATTTTTCCTCTACTAGCAAGCTCTTAAAAACAAGTGGTAAAGTGGCCTAGCAGCAGCTTAAAAGAGCGAGAGAAATATCAATTCTCAACTCCCAGCACTGAGACACAGAGGGTATGTGAGAATGAGCTGCCTTCCCTGGAGAAGGATAAAAGGGAAGCAGGGACCTCAGAGGAGACCCAGTCTTCAATGAAGGACAGAAAACACAGGAAACGTTTAGAAGAAATGCTAAAGATATAGGGAGTTTTTTTTTTTTTTTTTTTTTTGCAGGGAGTAGTGGTTTTTGAGGGCAAGTTTGAAAGATGTGGAAGGAAGGAACAGGGGAGAGAGACAAAAAGCATCGTGGAGTGATACTGTGCTGTTTTGTAGGTGCCATCGAGTTGGTTCTGACTCGTAGAGACCCTATAGGATAGAGTAGAATTGCCCCATAGAGTTTCCAAGGAGCCACCGGTGGACTCAAACTGTTTGTTAGCAGCCATAGCTCGCCATAGCTCTTAAACACTGCACCAGCAGGGCTCTTGATGCTATATGATAGGATGATAACTAAAGAGGTCAGTGACCAAGGAAGCAGCTAAGGATAAAAGGGACAGGAAGCATAGAGGCCTCTGGCTTGTAAGAGTGATGAAACAAAGACCCACTGAGATCACCCCAAGGGTGATGGAAATGGCACTTGTCACAGCACCGTGTCCCAGGTTGCCAGAGGCCTAGCGAGTAGGAACTGAGGCTTATGCAAGGACAGACCATCTTTAGACCCTGCACTCCTCAATGGCCGGGCCAGGACCCACTGCATGAAAGGAGCCCTGGTGGCGCAATACAGTGGTGTCATTGGGAGGTGGGGGGCAGACCACACTGGATGACACTGTCAGAGGAGGAGACAACAAAATGACTGTCTATAAAATGTTTGTGCAGTATTTCAGCAGAACTTTATTAGTTTTTATAAAAATATTCCTATAGTTAGTTATAACAACAAAACTATTTTTTGGAAGCCCAGTTTACATGTATCAATACAGCTACAAGGTTAAAACTCTATGCTAATTTACTTTTTGAACCTTCTAATGCCCTCCAGCCAGAGCTGTCATTGCTACCCGATTACAATGATGCTTCAAGTCACGTGGTTTTATCTGCACACGCTACAAGCACGCACTATTGTTTTTGTTGCTGCCAGGGTTCTTTATAGTCACCGACTTTGTCAAATTTTCTGGTGTTTTAGCTACAGTATTGTGACAATTAGTATTTGTGAACCTATATCAATAAATTTTTGAGAATGAAGTAATGATTAAAGAAAAAGGAGAAATATATAAAAAAAGGCTTCCATTCAGTTACTGATAATGTTGTAATTCAATGTAGAAGGATTTTAGAAAACAATTTTGTTGTTAGTATTCATATAATTTAAGAAATATTACATTTAAGCAACCTGCAACTATATCACATATTATTCTATGATTAGAATTGATACTAAACATTACTAAGGATTCTGTATGGTCTGGTGCAGGGGGAGGTTCATGGCAGGGGGTGGCACCATGACTTACCACACTGGGAGACACCAACACTAGTGTCTGATGCAATGGTTAAGCACTCGGCTGCTAACCAAATGGTCAGCAGTTAGAACCCACCCAGTAGCTCCTCAGGAGAAAAGACCTAAAAGGATTACAGTCTAGGAAACCCTATGGAGCAGTTCTACTCTCATATGGGCTTGCTATGAGTTGGAATCAGCACACAACAACAACAAAGCAAAAGGAAAATGCAGAGTCCTTTGTTCAAAATTTATTAAGACAGCAACTAAAACTAGTAAAAACTAGCTGCCATCAAACATATTATCACTCATGGCAACCCCATGTGTATCAAAATAGAACTGCGCTCCGTAGGATTTTCAGTGGCTGATTTTTTGGAAGTAGATGGTCAGACCTTTCCTCTAAAGCACCTCTGGGTGGATTCAAACTGCCAACCTTTTGGTTAGCAGCCCAGCTCATTAACTATTTGCACTACCTATGATGCCCTTATGAGCAACTGCTCAGGTCAAGTGCCCAATAGGCCAGTCCTGGCTGAAGCCATGTATTATGTATCCTTTATTCCCAGCACAATACCTGACAGACAGTAGACAATAGTTATTTGTGAACTGAACAAATAACTACTAAATATGTATTATCATCCCTATTGTACAGATAAGAAAACCAAGGCTCAGAGAGGTTAAGTGGCTTACTCAAAGCCACACAGCCTGGTAATAACTAAAACTAGGTTTTCTGACTTCCAATTCAGAAAATTTTCCATGAAACTACATTCCCTATCTAAACCCCAGGTTATTTAGGCAATGGCAGCACCTGCCAAGAATCATATACCAGGAGACAGAAGAGTGTCTCAAAAGAAGTCCAAGAAAAAAAGTTAAGGTGGATAAAAGATCTGAAAAAGTTCAGGAGAGAGTTAAAGCATGAAGAGTTTTCTTACTTAGCACATAGCTGACAAATGTAAGTCTGTCTCTCTCTTGCTGCCTTTGACAGATGGAAGAGAGGGAAGAAAATCTGAGAGAAGTGGCAGAGACGTATCAAAAGATGACAGGATGAAGTGGGGTGAAGGAAAGATGCTTCAATCCTGAAGCTGAAAATCTACATGTTTCACCAAGTGGCCTGAAGATGGGTAGATGGATAATGCAGCAGCAGAGAGAAAAGAGCCCTGGACAGCACTTCCCAAACAATCTGTGGTGAAGGATCAAAATAAAAAAACAAAACCCACTGTTGCTGAGTTGATTCCGACTCAGCGACCCTATAGGACAGAGTAGAACTGCTCTATAAGGTTTCCAAGACTGTAAATCTTCCCCCCCCCAACCCAAGGTCTCATGTCTTAAGCATTTCTTTTTTTTATTATTGTGCTTTAGATGAAGGATTACAGAAAAACTAGCTTCTCATTACACAGTTAGTACACGTATTGTTTTGTGACATTGGTTACCAACCCCATGACATGTCAACACTCTCCGCTTCTCAACCTTGGGTTCCTTATTACCAGCTTTCCTGTCCCCTCCTGCCTTCTTATCCCTGCCCCTGGACTGGTGTGCCCCTTTAATCTCATTTTGTTCTATATGCCTGTCTAATATTTAGCTGAAGGGTGAACCCCAGGAGTGATTTCATTACTGAGCTAAAAGGGGGTCTGGGGGCCATATTCTCGGAGCTTCTCCAGTCTACAGTTTCTCCAGTCAGGCCAGTGAGTCAGGTTTTTTTGTGAGTTAGAATTTTGTTCTACATTTTTCTACAGCTCTGTCCAGGATCCTCTATTACGACCCTGTCAGAGCAGCAGAAGACTGTAAATCTTTATGGAAGCCGACTGCCGCATCTTTCTCCTGTGGAGAGGCTGGTGGGTTTGAACCACCGACCTTTTGGTTAGCAGCAGAGCACTTTAACAACTGTGCCACCAGGGCTTCTTTGGTGCAGGACAAGTCTTCTTTATTTTCAATCTGTCACTGACCAATATAGTACTTTTATAAAATACAAGAAAAGACAATTACTAGAAAAATAAAATAAAAACAAGACATTAAAAAAAAGAGCCCAAATTTTTATTTATTAGGTTCAAAAGGCATAAAATTGTCTTGTCAAATGGCTGTGAAAGTTTCTTTGCTTTTCTTTTTTTTATTGTTGTAGTTTAAATTAAGTTTACATTTCAAGTTATTCTCCCATACAAAAATTTATACATACATTGTTATGTGACCCTAATTGCTCTCCCCATACTGTGACAGTATAGTCCTCCTTTCCACCCCTGATTCCCTATGTCCATTCAACCAGCTCCTAACCCTCTCTGCCTTCCCATCTCACCTCCTGACAGAAGCTGCTTATTTAGTCTCTTGTATCTACTTGAGCTAAGAGGCACACTCCTCCGGACTATCACTTTATGTCCCACAGTCCAGTCCAATCCTTGTCTGAAGAGTTCGCCTCGGAAATTGTTTTAGTTCTGGGCTGATAGAGAATCCAGGGGCCATGCTTTCCAGGGTTCCTCCAGTCTCAGTCATCTGGTCTTCTTACTAGAATTTGAGTTCTGTACCCCATCCTTCTACTGCTCTATCAGGGACCCTCTGTTGTGTTCCCTGTCAGGGCAGTCATTGGTGGTAGCTGGGCACCATCTAGTTCTTCTGGTCTCAGGCTGATGAAATCTCTGGTTTATGTGGCCCTTTCTGTCTCTTGGGCTATTACTTTCCTTGTGTCTTTGGTGTTCTTCATTCTCCTTTAGTCCAGGTGGTTGGGACCAATCGATCTGTCTTAGATGGCCACTTGCAAGCTTTTAAGACCCCAGATGCC
The DNA here is from genome assembly GCA_030035585.1 of Dugong dugon. Classification (NCBI taxonomy): domain Eukaryota; kingdom Metazoa; phylum Chordata; class Mammalia; order Sirenia; family Dugongidae; genus Dugong; species Dugong dugon. The sequence continues at coordinate 55,119,190 of CM057465.1, forward strand.
ATTCACCAAAGTAGGATGCAGAACATTTTCTTAATAAGATTTGTTATGCCAATTGACCTGGATGTCCCCTGAAAGCATGGTCCCCTACCCCCGCTACTCTGTCCCTCAAAGTGTTTGACTGTATTCAGGAAACTTCTTAGCTTTGGTTTAGTCCACTTGTGCTGACTTCCTCTGTAAGTGTGTGCTGTCCTTCCCTTCACCTAAGATAGTTCTTATCTACTATCTAGTTAGTAAATAATCCTCACCCTCCCTCCCCACCCTTGTAAACATCAAAGAATGTTTTCTTCTGTATTTAAACCTTTTCTTGAGTTCTTATAATAGTGGCCTTATATAATATTTGTCCTTCTGTGACTGACTAAATTCACTCAGCATAATGCCCTCCAGATTCCTCCATGTTATGTTTCACGGCTTCATCGTTGTTCTTAATCGTTGGTGTGGTATTCCATTGTGTGGATATAACATAATTTGCTTATCCATTTGTCCGTTGATGGGCACCTAGGTTATTTCCATCTTTTTGCTATTGTGAACAGTGCTGCAAAGAACGTGGGTGTGCATATATCTATTTGTGTGACAGCTATTATTTCTCTGGGATATATTCCAAGGAGCAGGATAGCTAGATCATATGGTACTTCTATTTCTAACTTTTTAAGGAAGTTCCAAATCGATTTCCAAAGTCGTTGTACCATTTTACATTCCTACCAACAGTGTATAAGTGTTCCAGTCTCTCCACAACCTCTCCAACGTTTATTTATTTTGTGTTTTTTGTATCAATGCTAGCCTTGTTGGGGTGAGATGATATCTCATTGTAGTTTTGATCTGCATTTCTCTAATGGCTAATGATCGCAAGCATTTCTTCACGTGTCTGTTAGCTGCCTGAATATCTTCTTTGGTGACGTGCCTGTCCATATCCTCTGCCCATTTTTTAATTGGGTTACTTGTCTTTTTGTTGTTGAGGTTTTGCAGTACCTTGTAGATTTTAGAGATTAGATGCCAATCTGATCTGTCATAGCCAAAAATTTTTTCCCTGTCTGTAGGTTGTCTTTTTACTCTTTTGGTGAAATCTCTTGAAGAGCGTAAGTGTTTGATTTTTAGGAGCTCCCAGTTATCTAGTCTCTCTTCTGGTGCTTGTACATTGTTACCTATGGTTCGTAATCTGTTTATGCCAGGTATTCAGGCTCCTAGTGTTGTCCATATTTTTTATTCCATGATCTTTTATAGTTTTTGATTTAAGTCTTTGATCCATTTTGAGTTTGTTTTTGTGCATGGTGTGAGGTATGGGTCTTGTTTCAGTTTTTTGCAGGTGGATATCCAGTTATGCCAGCGCCATTTGTTAAAGAGACTGTCTTTTCCCCAATTAAGGGATTTTGGGCCTTTGTCAAGTATCAGCTGCTCATAGGTGGACGAATTTATGTCTGGATTCTCGATTCTGTTCCACTGATCTATGTATCTGTTGTTGTACCAGTATCAGGCTGTTTTGACTACTGTGGCAGGATAATAGGTTCTAAAATCAGGTAGTGTGAGGCCTCCAACTTTGTTCTTCTTCTTGAGTAATGCTTTACTTATTTGAGGCCTCTTCCCTTTCCATATGAAGTTCGTGATTTGTTTCTCCACCTCATTAAAAAATGCCAGCGGAATTTGGATCAGGATGGCATTGTATCTGTAGATCGCTTTGGGTAGAACTGACATTTTCACAATTTTGAGTCTACCTATCCATGAGCAAGGTATGTTTTTCCACTTATGCAGGTCTCTTTTGGTTTCTTGCAGTAGTGTCTTGTAGTTTTCATTGTATAAGTCTTTTACATCTCTGGTTAGATTTATTCCTAAGTATTTTACCTTCTTGGGGGCTATTGTAAATGGTATTGATTGGGTGATTTCCTCTTTGAGGTTTTCTTTGTTGGTGTAAAGGAATCCAACAGATTTTTGTATGTTTATCTTGTATCCTGAAACTTTGCTGAAGTCTTCTATTAGTTCCAGTAGTTTTCGTGTGGATTCTTTGGGGTTTTCTGTGTATAAGATCATATCATCTGCAAGTAGAGATACTTTGACTTCTTCCCTACCAATTTGGATGCCCTTTATTTCTTTTTCTAGCCTAATTGCTCTGGCTAGGACTGCCAGCACAATGTTGAAATAGTGTAGTGATAAAGGGCGTCCTTGTCTGGCTCCTGTTTTCAAGGGGAGTGCTTTCAAAGTCTCTCCAATTAGGATGATGTTGGCTGTTGGCTTTGTATAAATCCTCTTAATTATATTGAGGAATTTCCGTTCTATTCCTGTTTTGTTGACGGTTTTTATCATGAAAGTGTGTTGGACTTTGTCAAATGTCTTTTTTGCATTGATTGATCAGATCACGTGGTTCATGTCTTTGGTTTTATTTATGTGATGGATTACATTGACTGTTTTTCTAATGTTGAACCATCCCTGCATAGCTGGTATAAATCCCACTTGATCATAGTGAATTATTTTTTTGATATGTTGCTGAATTCTATTGGCTAGAATTTTGTTGAGCATTTTGTGTCAATGCTCATGCGGGATATTGGGTCTGTAATTTTCTTTTTTTGTGGTGTCTTTACCTGGTTTTGGTATCAGGGTTATGCTGGCTTCATAGAATGAGTTTGGGAGTATTCCGTCCTTTTCTGTGCTCTGAAATACCTTTAGTAGTGGTGGTGTTAACTCTTCTCTGAAACTTTGGTGGAATTCTCCAGTGAAGTCATCTGGGCAGGGGCTTTTTTTTGTTGGGAGTTTTTTAATTGCATTTTCAAGCTCTTCTTTTGTTATAGGTTTATTCAGTTGTTCTACCTCTGTTTGTGTTAGTTTAGATAAGTAGTGAGTTTCTAGAAATTTGTCCATTTCCTCTAGTTTTTCAAATTTGTTAGAGTACAATTTTTCATAGTATTCTATTATGATTCTTTTAATTTCATTTGGGTCTGCTGTGATATCACCCATCTCATTTCTTATATGGGTTATCTGCTTCCTGCCCTGTTTTTCTTTTGTCACTTTGGCCAATGGTTTCTGAGTTTTGTTGATCTTTTCAAAGAACCCACTTTTGGGCTTGTTAACTCTTTCAATTTTTTTCTATTCTCTATTACATTTAATTCTGCTCTAATTCTTATTATTTTCTTTCTTCTGGCACCCAAAGGCTTCTTTTGCTGCTCTGTTTCTATTGTTCCAGTTGTAGGGTTAATGTTTTGATTATGGCCCTTTCTGTTTTTTGGATGTGTGCATTTACTGCTATAAACTGACCTCTGAGCACTGCTTTTGCTGTGTCCCAAAGGTTCTGTTAGGATGTGTTTTCATTCTCGTTTGATTCTATGAATTTCTTTAGTTCAGCCTTAATTTCTACTATAACCCAGTTGTTTTTGAGCAAGATGTGGTTCAGTTTCCATGTGTTTCATTTTTTTTTTTTTCCTTGCATTTTCTATTGTTGATTTCTACTTTTATGGCTTTATAGTTAGAAAAGATGCTTCGAAATATTTTGATGCTTTGGATTTTGTTAAGGCTTGCTTTATGGCCTAATACGTGGTCTATTCTAGAGAATGTTCCACGTGCATTGGAAAAGAAAATCTCCTTGGCTGCTGTTGGGTGGAGTGTTTGGTATATGTCTATGAGATCAAGTTGGTTGATTGTAGCATTTAGATCTTCCGTGTCTTTGTTGAGCTTCTTTCTGTATGTTCTGTCCTTCACTGAAAGTGGTGTGTTGAAGTCTCGTACTACTATTGTGGAGATGTCTATCTCTCTTTTCAGTGCTGTTAGAGTTTGTTTTATGTATTTTGGAGCCCTGTCGTTGGCTGCATAAGTATTTATTATAGTTATGTCCTCCTGATGTATCGAGCCTTTAGTCATTATATAGTATCCTTCCTTATCCTTTGTGGTGGATTTTACTTTAAAGTCTATTTTGTCAGAGATTAATATTGCCACTCCTGCTCTTTTTTGACTGTTGTTTACTTGCTATATTTTTTTCCACCCTGTGAGTTTTAGTTTGTTTGTGTCTTTAAGTCTAATGTGTGTCTCTTGTAGGCAACATATAGATGGATCATTTTTTTAATCCAATCTGCCAATCTCTGTATCTTTATTGGTGCATTTACTCCATTTACATTCAGTGTAATTGTTGATAGGTATGCGTTTACTGATGTCATATTGATGTTTTTTTTGTGTGTGTTGTTGACAGTTTCTTTGTTCCACTTAATTTTCTGTGTTGAATCGTTTTTCTTTATGTATTTTCTTCTCATCTTTTTCATTGTTATTGATTTTGTATTTGCTGGGTGTTTATATTTTTCTAGTTTTTTATTTTGACGTGTAGGATTGTTAATTTCCTTTGTGGTTATGTTAATATTTACCCCTATTTTTCTAAGTTTATACCAGTCTTCTATTTGTTTATATCGCCTTGATTTCCTCTCCATATGAAAAATCTATGTCTACATTTTTTAAGTCCCTCCTTTTTATTTTAATGTTGTCATCTTTTACATATTGACATCTGTTACCCTATTTTCAGTGTTTTAGCTTTGATGTACTTTTGTGACTTCCCTGTCTGGGTTGATATCAGTTGCTCTGTCCTGTGTTCTAGTCTTGGGTTTTTATCTGATGTTACTGATTTTATAACTGGAGGACTCTCTTTAGTATTTCTTGTAATTTTGGTTTGGTTTTTGCAAATTCCCTAAGCTTCTGTTTATCTAGAAATACCCTAATTTCGCCAACATATTTTAGAGACAGTTTTGCTGGATATATAATTCTTGGCTAGCAGTTTTTTTCCTTCAAGGCTTTATATATGTCATCCCATTGCCTTCTTGCCTGCATGGTTTCGGCTGAGTAGTCCGAGCTTATTCTTATTGACTCTCCTTTGTAGATGACTTTTCTTTCATCCTTAGCTGCTCTTAAAATTCTCTCCTTATCTTTGGTTTTGGCATGTTTGATTATAACATGTTTTAGTGGCTTTCTTTTGGGATCTACCTTGTGTGGGGTTCGATGAGCATCTTGGATAAATATCTTGTCATCTTTCACGATATGAGGGAACGTTTTCTGCCAACAAATCTTCAACAATTCTCTCTGTATTTTCTGTTATCCCCCCTGTTCTGGTACTCCAGTCATTTGTAGGTTATTCCTCTTGATAGAGTCCCACATAATTCTTAGGGTTCCTTCATTTTTTTTTAATCCTTTTATCTGATTTTTCCTCAAATATGTTTGTGTGAAGTGCTTTATCTTCAATCTCACTAATTCTGACTTCCATTGGCTCAATTCTGCTCCTATGACTTCTGTTGAGTGGTCTAATTCTGAAATTTTATTGTTAATCTTCTGGATTTCTGATTTCTGTCTCTCTGTGGATTCTTGCAGCCTGTTAAATACGTCATTATGCTCTTCTCTAATTTTTTTAATTTCTTCTATTGAGTGTTCTGCATTTTGATTAATTTCCTTCCTGATTTCTTGAAGTGTTCTTTATATTACTCTTTTGTATTCTGCCTCTGTTAATTCCAAGAAATTTTCCTCTTCCGGAAAATTTCTAGATTCTTTGTTTTGGGGGATTGCTGAAGCTGTCATTGATTGCCTCTTTATGTGATTTGATACTGACTGTTGTCTCTGAGCCATCAGTAAGTTATTCTATTTATTTATTTTATGTTTGCTTACTGTGTCCTAACTTCTTGTTTTGTTTTGATACGCCCAAATAGGCTGCTCGTATGAGCTCGTTTGATTATTGGCATCTTTGAAGCTCTAATGTCCTGTCACCAGGTGGTTAGATCTGTTACTAGGTATGTGAGCTCAGGAGTCCACCCATTCCTCCTGTATGGATTCAGCTCAGGTGCCCAGGTAGATAGCCACCAAGCGTGTGGTGCAGGCTCTCACTTACACTCCTAGACAGGCCTGGCTGATTGGTGTAGGCACAGGCATCTGGCTGCAGCAGGGAACACCCTCTGAGCAAGGCAGGGGGCTGACGGCCTGCCCAGCTGTCCAGGAAGAAGGCATGTCCCTGTTCCCTATAGCACGTAGGTGGGTGCATTTTGCATCCGGACTATGAGTGCCCATTGCTGTTGGCTGTAAGGACTGGGGGGCATCTCTTATTCTTGGGCCCTTATCGCAGGTGGCTAGGTGGCGTGGGTGGAGCCACCAGTCCTCAGGCCCCTGATGTGGGTAGGTGAAGACCTTGCTTCATGGGCAGAGCAGTATCAAATGTCATGAACCTGCCACTTCACAGCTGAAATAGTTCAAGTTAGACTTCAGGTATATACCCTGTTGTACTGTGGTAATGAGGGCCTATGCTGCTGAAATGGGCCCACACAAGTCTCTGCAAGGAAAAAGGCACTCAAAGTCCATGGATCCCTTATGCCTGTGCCCAGGCAAAGGAGCTGTGCCTACCCTGGGTTCCTGGCTTAGGGGAGCTGACAGTTTATTTTTCCCCTGTTTGTTAATTTGTTCACTGTCCGAGGCAGGGCGAATGGCTCAGGGCATGTGATAGATCCTACTTCTGGCCCAGGGGACTCGACAATTGCTGAAGCTGGTCCAGGACCCAGTGCAGAGCAGGGAGTGGGGAGGTAAATGTGAGAGATGCTTTTCCCCAAGGTGGGTGTCTTGATCTGCGCAGTAGGCTGTACGCACATACTTATCTTTCACCGATCTAGGGCTGCTTCTCACTGTTTCTGGGTGGCCGTGTAGACTCTCTGGTGCTGGCAGTCTCCTGGTGCAAAGAATGTGCCTCTCGAGCACTGTTGCTTGCTTGCCTCACTGCTCACCCTGAGCTGATCAGGCCTGAAGGGCTCAGGCTCGCCGGTCAGGTCTGGCAACTCGTCGCTGTTTCCGAACTGTCTCTCCCTCCCCCTGCCACTCAGTCCGGTACCTCAACTCTGCCTTTGATGTTCAGGGCTCCCAGATTCCCATATATAATCGATTCACTTGTTTTTTTGGGTCTTTGTTGTAAGAGGGTCCACTGCAAGTGTCTGACTACTCTGCCATCTTGGCCCCGCCTCCTCCTGTGAAAGTTTCTTAATGTTCATTATTGATTTCTGTACTTAGCTCATTGTGGACTGATAGCAGCCCATAGACCACAGTTCACTATGGGTGGGATGTCTACCCCATTCTGACGATCACACTCCTTTCGTGGGACGTAGCCAAGTGAGAAGGGTTTACAAAGGTGCTAGAGGGTTCACTCCAACAGACCCAGAGAGAGGGAAGTGGGCACCCCTTGGATGTGGTCAGAGGTGGAAACACTGGGATAAGAGACAGTGAAGTAGTTAAAGGCACCAATGCCTGAGGCAAACAGTCTAGGCTTAGCTCCTAGCTCATTACTTTCTAGCTGTGTGGCCTTAGGCAAGTTACTTGCCCTTTCTGTGCCTTTGTTTCCTCATCTGTAAAATGAGGATAATAATAGTACTTAGCTTACTAGGTTGCCATTGCTATGAGGATGAAATGTGTTACTACAAGTAGCAGGATTAGAAAAATTATCAGCGTATGGTCAGTCTTGAAGAAGCACTATCTTTAGAAGGAAAAAAGATTCCCACTCTAAACTTTCTCTCGAGTGCCGAGAATCCAATTATATCAAACCCATGAAAAATGCACTTTCACTTCCTGCGAAAGACCAGGGAAGAAACAAAATTCATCAGGGTCGTTAATAGATTTAATTTCCTGCAAGCATGTCTTATGGCAAGTAAACATTATCTGTCCCTCAATAGAAAGGAAGGACAGAAGAAGTTGGTTGAAGAGAGTAAGAACTTATAGATGTTAAAGGTGAACAGTCAGCAGCGTCATCTAGTATCAACCCCCTTTATAGATGAATAAAGCGAAGCCCAGAGAAGGTAACCTCCTTACCCAAGGTCACATAGCCCATGGGTGGCAGAATCAGGACCAGAACACAGGATTCTAGTCCTGCTGCAGCATTCCTCCATCATGCTCTCTCTGCTAGGTGCCGAGGTATGTGGAAAAGATGACATAGTTACTTGATTTATCAGTGGTAACAGTGACATTCATATGAACCTGAAGGGATAAAAGATTTTACTAGGTGATTTATAAATTCTCACGTGCCTGGGCCCTCTCTTCAAATCTCATCAGGACTATTCAAACCAGCAGGCCCTGACAGGCCACACTGAGAATCTCCAGATATTTACAGCTTCTCTAGTCTGAGGCAGGCCAGAAAGCAGATGAGAGTAGCCTTTAGGTTCCTGGTCTATCCCCCTGTAATTTAGAAGTCCAGACAGTCACACCAGAAAACAAGAAGAAAAAGTCAGGGGCCCATTTAAAGACAAGCTCAGTGTGGGGCTTTCCAATGTGGTGGAGCAAAGCTGCTAATCAAAACTTGGTCCTTTGAAACCAGTTCACTCACTCCCGAGATGAACTCAGGGAAGAAAATCATTTTCCCGTTTAGGAGTTTTCTGTTAGCTTCCCATTCCAAATTCCATAAAAGAGACAACAGGAAAAGCTGGCCTCAGCCCAAGAAGCAGAAATGAAAAACAGACCTTTATTTTTTTTTTAAAGAGTGATGTCCATAAGCTGCCTTCTATTTTATATCAGAAATTTCTATTGTTTCCATGGAAACAACGAGTGAGGCTGAGGATCCCTGCAGGACCTGGTGATTCCAGAAAGCTCCACAAGTTTAAAAGTGTTCCAGCTGAAGACGAAGGGCCCCTCCCCTCTGCTCCTCCTTTCTCCTTGACACACATACACCTCACCCATACAACACAGCTCTGAGCTTGGAAGGTGTTAAGAAAATTCTCCCTGGATAAATACATCTCGTGATGAAGAACTAAATAAAATATTTTGGCAAAGACATTCCTAAAGATCTTTCCATTCCAGAAATATTTTTGTTTGTTTGTTTTCAGCAACCCAACTGAGGGTGAACCAGGATGCCTATAAAAAGCCTTCTGTGTTCCCCTAAGCACTCTTAATGAATCCTCAGGAAGGATGGAAATAAGATGAGGGTCAGAGACCCGGAGCCCATGCCAGGTGCTGAGAATACCAGCTTGCTTTTGTGGTGGTGGCAGAACTGAGTGCCTCCTGCGTCCTGCTCCTCTGATGGGCATGGTCTCCACCTACACTCCTTAAGGGAACTGGCTTGTTTTCCTGGCTTGTCTCGCCTGCATGTCTGCTAGTTATCGAACAAGAGGGTGGGATCACTTCCATGCCCAGTTTCCCAGATGCTCTCAAGCATGGAGCCAAGGATCAGCTGAAACAGAAACAGTGACTGAGCCGAGAAGCCCTCTTGACAAGACTCAGCCACACTTGAGCAGGTTGTTCCTGCCACGAGACACATCTGTCGTGTAAATGCCAATGAACCATTCAGGAACAATCATGTGCTTTCTGTTTAGAGCTGATTCTAGGAAACAGGACTTTCCTGAGATAGCACCAAGCAGGAAGGTGGGGAGAAAAGCCACTGGGTCCCTGGCCCTCTGTAGCACCTCCTCCTATGTCACAGACAAGAGGAGTCAGAAGATAAGAAGTCTTCCTGCCTTCAGATGTCTCTGTCTCTCACCTCCTCCTCTCCTTCACTAGGTGCACTTTCCCCAAACTTCAAGGACCAGCTTCACAGCCTGAAACTTCAGAGAAGCTGGCCCCCTGATAAAACTTTCCACCCCCTAGTTAAATGCTGGCAAGATGCTTTCTCCAGGCTGAATGATGTCTACCTCTTGGTTCCATGATCAGGTTCTACAAACCAAAAGGACTTGTAGAGTGGTGGCAAATTGACCCTGGGAATGGAAGTGCAAGTATCTCTTACAACCACCCCAGCCAAATGCCTGTCTGAGGTTCCTGTCGTGGGAAGAGCTGTTGGCTTGTCTAAGACTTCTCCAGCAGCTCTGCTTTATTTGTATTCCAAAGCCCTTGCACTCTGTTTGTTACTTATTTTCTTTATCATCCTTCTCTCTTCACTAGAATATATGTGTATGTGTGTATATATATATATTCCTTGCAGGTAGGATTTTTGCTCACTGATGTATCCCCAATGCCTAGAATGGTAATTGGCACACAGTAGATGTGTGTGGAGTGATCTTATGCAAACATCAGAATGATCTTGCCTTTTCTGTTGCCAATTGACCAGAGACACTGAGCAGTCATTTGACCTCTCTAAGTCTCCTTTTTGCCCTCTGTAAAAACCTTTCTGTTCTGTGAGTCAATGGTTCTACCTCAAGTCTATTTCTCATCCAGAACTGTGAGCTGCCTGACCTGTTGGGCCAAATGCTAGCTCGTGCAGCCCAAGGGCAAGTCCTGACTGTGTGGGGGACGCAACAAAGGGACAACGAAACCCATAGGAATCAGTGTCAAGGATTCCACAAGGGATAGTCAATTTCTATTTGTTCCTTGCAGCTTGGATTCCATCCGACAGCCTTGAACTCTTGCCATTAGAAGGACTCTGAGTGTGTGTGTGTGTGTGTGTGTGTGTGTGTGTGTGTGTGTATGCATGTGCACATATGCACACATGCACACACACACAACCTGTCTGGGAGGACAGACATCACCAAATTCCAGCCAAACCAAAACCAATCCTATCCTGTCCAGAAGAGATGTCTTGGGAAAAATGGCATTTAGAATAGGCATGGGGAAAAGAAGTGTAGCTCCTGAGTTTGAATGACAAAAGAATCTAAAATAAATTGCCAAACTCAAAGATGTCTGGTCTGCCATATTTTACATTACAAACAAATACATGTTGGGAAGGTATAGGTGAAGACAGACAGACTGCCTCCTTCTGTTTCTGTTCTTTCTTCCTGAGAACATGTTGTGCTTTCCCATAGGATGGCTCTGTGTCGTACCTGGTATACAAAAAGATTGTTACCAACTTTTAGCAGTAAGACATGGGCTTTTTTCTAAGACCAACTACTCATAATTTTTAGCCTAGTCCTCTTTATAACCAAAGATACATTTTTCTCTGGGAGGTGTGGAAGAGAAAGACAATGCTCATTTACAGAGCTCCTATTATGTGCCAAATACTTTATACCTCACTACAAAAACCTGATGTCAGTATCATTATTCCTGTTTTACAGATGAGGAGACTGAGGCTTAAGCACATTAAGTGATTTGCACAAGGCCACCCAGATATCCAAGACTTGAACTCAGGACTAGTGAACTTCAAAGACTCCACTCCCTCAACTGTGCATTTACCTTTTTCCTAAGATGGGTGGTAGAGGGTTGAGAGCTAAGCATGGACATGAATTGAAAATTGACCTCACTAGTAAATCCTTGACCACAAAGTATATACTACCCAACTTCTAAACCCTAGGACATGCTTCCTTCTTTCAAGGAATTTGTACTTTAAAAAGATTAGAAATGATAATACAAGACAGTTTGATGATGAATCAAAATTATGTGTTCAAGCCAAATAAAATGAGACTTGATACTCAAAGGGTCTTTTTTTCTTCTAACCAAGAGAGCTGACAAAGTCCTCCATCTATAAAGTGGAGACAATGAGTCAATTTTTCACTTATGATTTCTTACAACTTCTAGCAATTAAAAATCATGACATATACAATTCCTGAATGATCAGTTGGGGTGCTTTCAACTGGTAGTAATAAAAGACCCAGACGAAAGTGGCTTAAAAAACTGAGAAAATTTATTATAGCATATAGCAGGAAGTATAAAGTTATGGCAGTTTCAGGGTTAGTGAATTCAGTATCTCTGTGACATTATCAGGACACATATTCCTCCTATGTTGCCTCTCTGCTATTCTCTGTACAATGGCTTGTCTGAAGACTGGCTCTTATAATCATCCCAAGATAGCTGCTCCAGATCAACCAACATGAGAGATACAAAAGAAATATCCTTGCACTGGGTCCCTTTTTCAGAAGTAAGATAAAACTTGCCTCATTCTGGGCCTGGCACGAAGGTCCAGGGGCTACTTAAGGCATGTACTACTTCTACCAATTGCAGAAGCACAAGAAAACTCCATCTGCTTACTCACATTTCAAGCCTCTGCAGTGTCATGTCTGCTAACATTTCATTGTCCAAATCCAATTCCATGGCAAAGCCCAGAGTCAAGGAGAGGGAAATATAACTGCATTATGGGACCATGGCAAGGGTGTGTAATGTATAATATATATAATACTACAGGAAGTGAAGAATTGAGTCCAAGAATTCAATCTACCAACCATGATTATGTTAGATAAAACCTTACAAAATTGCTATCTTTTAGGCACAATATAGTCAAATATTGACCATTTCATATGGTTCAACCAAATACCACCAGTAGAACTAAAGCCTGAGCTAAGTCTTTTGATCATCAGCTAGTAGGACTCCTTGGAAAGCAGCTCAAACAGTTGATAACTGCCTAGAAAGCAGATTCTGCTAAGCAAAGGGGAAATGAAAAGCATACATAACTGTCTGTCATAGAAATGGCAGTTTGGTTCCCTTTAAGTAGAGTCATGCTCCATTTGAATCAAGCACTTATCCGAGTTGAAGGATTGTGTGAAAATAAACCTTCAAACCTGAATCCCATTAATATTTTTCCCTAGATCACAGCAAAGGGTCCCGGACAGAGCTGGAGAAAAATGTAGAACAAAATTGCAAGTCAAAAAAAAGACCAGACTTACTGGCCTGACAGAGACTGGAGAAACCCTGAGAGTATGGCCCCTGGACACCCTTTTAGCTCAGTAATGAAGTCACTCCTGAGGTTCACCCTTTAGCTAAAGATTAGACAGCCTCATAAAACAAAACGAGATTAATGGGGGCACAACAGCCCAGGGAAAAGGACTAGAAGGCAGGAGGGAACAGGAAAACTGGTAATAGGGAACCCAAGGTCAAGAAGGGAGAGTGTTGATATGTAGTGGGGTTGTTAACCAACACCATAAAACAGTATGTGTACTAACTGTTTAATGAGAAACTAGTTGTTTTGTAAACCTTCATCTAAAGTACAAAAAAAAAAAAAAAGAAAGAATATCACACATGAGTACTGTGCTCCTTTAAAAAAATCGTCTATATGAGACCAAATGGTCAGCAATTACTCTAAAGCAAAAATGAGAAGGTAATGGGACAGAGAAACTAAAGTACTGGAAACAGAACAACTAGAATGGAAATAATGAGAATGTTGACACATTGTGAAAAATATAACCAATGTCACTGAATGATTCGTGTAGAAATTGTTAAATGGGAACCAATTTGTGGTATAAACTTCCACCAAAAACATAATAAAATATTATTAAAAAAATTTTTTTTCCCTAGAGACTCATAGGTATTGTGGTCCCACAAGATGCCTCTCTCTTTTAAATGGAGCTTTAATTACATTTTAGACTGTGCTGTAACCCAGTTTGGAAACCCTGCTGGTATAGTGGTTAAGTGCTATGGCTGCTAACCAAAAGGCAGCAGTCTGAATCCACCAGGCGCTCCTTGGAAACTCTATGGGGCAGTTCTACTCTGTCCTATAGTCGCTATGAGTCAGAATCGTCTTGACGGCAATGGGTTTGGTTTTTGGTTTTGGTATAATCCATTTCAGGCCTTGCCTCTTCCAGAAGTTTTCTCTGATGACTCCCACTCCTATTCCCGTGCAGGCTGGCTTAGATGCCCTACCCTGCTTTCCCATAATACTCTGTATGTACCCACAAAGTAGGACGTAACATGTTGTAACATAAATATCTAAGTATATATATTTCTGTCTTTAGATTGTGAGCTCCTTGAGTACAAGGGCTATGTCTTATTTATCTTTGTGTCCTTAGTACCTTGTATGTTGCTGTGTGCCATCTAGTTGATTCTGACTCACAGCGACTCTATATGACAGAGTAGAACTGCCTCATATGGTTTCTTAGGCTGTAGTATTTATGGGGGGCAAATCTGCTGCAAAAGAGCTCTTCAAAGTGTTGAAAAGCAAAGATGTCACCTTGAAGACTAAGGTGCACCTGACTCAAGCCATGGTGTTGTCAATCACATCATATGCATGCAAAAGGTGGACAATGAATAAGGAAGACTGAAGAAGAATTGATGCCTTTGAATAGTGATGTTGGCAAAGAATATTGAATATACCTTAGACTGCCAAAAGAACGAACAAATCTCTCTTGGAAGAGGTACAACCAGAATGCTTCTTGGAAGCAAGGATGGAGAGGCTACGTCTCACTTACAGTGGACAGGTTATCAGGAGGGATCAGTCCCTGGAGAAGAACATCATGCTTGGTAAGGTATGGTCAGTTAAAAAGATGAAGACCCTCAACGAGATGGATTAACATAGTGTCTGCAACAATGGGCTCAAACATAACAATGATTGTGGGGATGGCACAGGACTGGGCAGTGTTTCGTTCTGTTGTACATAGGGCCGCTATGAGTTGGAACTGACTCAACGGCACCTAACAACAACAACAATCTTTATGGGAGCAGATTGCCAGGTCTTTTCTCCCTTGGAGTGGCTGGTGGGTTTCAACCCCTAACATTTCAGTTAGCAGCTGAGCGCTTAACCGTTGTGCCACCACAGCTCCTTAGTACCTAGCATAGTGTTTGGAAATTCGTAGGGATTAAGAAATATTTGAGTCTCTGGTTGGTGCAAACATTAACGCCCTCTGTTGATAACTGGAAGGTTGGAGATTCAAGTCCACACAGAGATGCCTTAGAAGAAAAGCCTGGCAATCTACTTCCAAAAAATGAGCCATTGAAAACCCTGTGGAGCAGAGTTCTACTCTGACACACATGGTGTCACCATGAGTTGGAGTTGACTCAATGGCAACTGGCTGGTAATTGTCTGGAAACAGTTTATACCCCGAGATTACACACTGGAGTAAAGAACTGATGCTTATACTTCAAGGGCTAGATAAACGTGTTTCCTTACCAAGAAAAGAAATGAAGAAGCGTATGGGCCAGGGCTGCATTCCCAGAGAATTCTAGAAAAGCCCACTCTCAACCATGCACCCACTACCACTCATACAAAACAATGGTAAAGGCCTCTGCAGTTGAGATGGAACTAAAACTGTGTATGAACTAAGCACCTGGTGGCCTTTACCAATATCCATTCCACCTTAGCCTGGCCTGGGGTGAGCCTAGCATTTTCTCACCACCCTCAAGTTGAGTTTCTTCCCAGGCCTATTGGCCTGTATTATGGATTGAATGGTGTCACACCAAAACATGTGTTTTAAATCCTAACTTCTATGCCTGTGGTTATAATCCCATTTGGGAATAGGTTGTCTTTGTTATGTTAATGAGGCAAGATTAGTATAGCGTGTATCTTGAGTCAATCTCTTCTGAGATATAAGAGATTAAACAAGCAAGAGAGAGAAGCATAGATGGGGGAAGACAGATTCCAAGGCACTTGAAGATCGCCCAGGAGCAGAAGCTCAAAGAGACAAGAACCTTCCTGCAGAACTGACAGAGAGAAAGCCTTCCGCTAGAGCCAGCCCCCTTAAACTTCTAGCCTCCTAAACTGTGAGAAAATAAATTTCTGTTTGTTAAAGCCATCCAGTTGTGGTATTTCTGGTATAGCAGCAGTAGATAACCAAGACAGCCTACTTCAGAGTAAACCAGTGAGAATGATTCAGGGTACCCTTAGGAGAAAGATTTTCCCTCACTTACCCTAGACCAGGCTAAGGTGGAATGGTTATTGGTAAAGGCCGCCAGGTGCACAGTTCATAAGTTAATGCTTTTTACTGAGAGACTGTGTCTTCTGTGCATGGAACATCTCTACTGATAAAATTTTGAGGCTAAAAGATTCTCCTTTTTCAATGGCATTCATTAAGTTTTTCCTCATTTCACACCAATTTAATTGAGTATCAACTACGATAAGTGATACCTACACCATTTCATTTAATGCTTGAAACCACCCTGTGAGGAAGATATTCTGTTTATCACCATAATACAGACAAGAAGACTGAGGCTCAGAGAAATGGTGACTTTCTCATAATCACACAGCTACTAAGTAGCAGATCCCACATGGGAAGCCAGGATTCCTGACTCCAAGTCCATCACACTTTCTCTGGCCCCACAGCTACCTCAGTCAAAAAAAAAAAAAAGGCAAAAATAGAAATCTCTTGAAACTTAAAGCAAGCAGAACTATACCTGGGAAAGAATTTGATTCTAGGAATTTCCACCCCCAGTGTTATTGTAATGGTGATAGACAACACTCACTATGTACACCACTGGGAACTCCTGAAGTAAAAATGTGTATGCTTCATTGATAAAACCCAATCCTTACTGACCTAACAAATACTTCATTCCTTTTGTTAGCTGCCATTCATTCATTCATTCAACAAGTATTTTTGTGTGTTTTTTTAAAATAATTTATTTTATTATATTATTTATTGTTAAAAATATACACAGCAGAACATACACCAATTCAACAATTTCCACATGTACGATTCGTTGACATTAACTAATATTTATTAAGTACATATTAGGTGCCAAGCACTTGTTTGAGTGCTGTGAACAGACTGCCAAGTTTCCTACTTTTGCGAAACTCAAATAATAGAGAAGGAGACAGACAACACACAGAAAAACAAATAAATAGGATCATTTCAAAATTTTAAAAGTGCGCTAAAAAACATAAACAAGGTGATAGGATAGACAGTAACAAAGTGGGAAAGTAAAAGCGTTTGGACAATATGAAGTCTCTCTGGACATCTAAGTGAACTTAAATTTGAGAAGACACCAGTCATGTGAAGTCTGGTGGACGTGCTTCTGGGCACGTAGAAGAGAAAATGCAAAGACCTTGAGGTTGAAAGAATTGGTATGTTCTAAGAAAATCAGGATGTTAGACTGGTGGGACCATGGAAACAAGGTACAGAGAGTAGAGAAAGATGTAGTCAGAGAGGCAGGCAGGCACCAGATCATATAACAATAATGTTGTGTTGTTAGTTCCCACTGAGTAGGCTTCAACTCATGGCGACCTTATGTATAACAGAACAAAATGTTGCCTGGTCCTGCATCATCTTCATGATCATTGCTATGTTTGAATCCATCATTGTGGCTATTGTGTCAATCCATCTCACTGAAGGTTTCCTTTGTTTTCACTGGCCCTCTACTTTACCAAACATGATGTCCTTTTCTAGCAATTGGTCTTCCCTGATGACGTGTCCAAAGTAAGCATGCCAAAGTCTCACTATCCTCGCTTCTAAGAAACATTGTGGTTGCATTTCTTCTAAGACTGATTTGTTCATTCTACCAGCAATCGCTGGTATATATTCAATATTCTTTGTCAACACCACAGTTTGAAGGCATCAATTCTTCTTCTGTCCTCCTTTTTCAAAACAGTAATAGTTAATGTTCATTGAGCATTTACTATGTATCAGATACTATTCCAAGTATTTTATTTGTAGTTGGTCATTTTACCCTCACAACAATCCTATCAACTAAATATTATTATTATCTCCAGTTTGCAGATGAGGAAACTGTGGCTCAGGTTATGTAACTTTCTCAAGGTGACCCAACTGCTAAGAAGCAGAGCTTAGATTTGAAACCAGGCAATCTGGCTCCAGGGTCTGAATTCACAACCATTTTGCTAGACAGCCATCCTGTGACCAGCAGTTTGGATTTTATTCTAATAGCTATAAGATGTTATTAATGGTCTTTAAGCAAGGGGCTGGTAGGACTTGTTTAATGTTTTGAGATGAGCACACTGGCTGCAGTGTGGTGAACAGATTGGAGTAGCTCAACAGAGAAGGCAGGGTGATCAGCTGGTGGCCATTTTGGATTTCCAAGGGAGAGATAATAGAGGTGGACGTGAGGAGAGTGAGAAACAGATGTCTTTGGGATACTGTTTCAAAGTAGAACTGTAGACTCTTGTTGACAACTTGCACGTGGGGGTGAAGGCAAGTGAGGAACTAAAGCTCACTTCCAGGCTTTTGGCTTGAGCACCTTGTTGGAGGGGGCAAACTGTTGGAGGGAGAACTACTGAACTGGGGAAGAACAGGGTGTAGAGGGTATATTTGTTGGGTATTTAAATATCTAGCATCCATTTCCCTTATAGCACCCTTGTTTCTTTGAGAGGAATACCTCTTTCTTACGAGTTACAGTCAAGCCAAGAGGCAGCACATGACTAAGATAGGAGTTGGAAGCTTCTCCCTGGAAAGTGAATCTTGAGAAGAGGAACAAATTTAGGGGCAGCCTCCCAACAAGTTTTTTTCTTTAGAAGACAGTTGCTGAGGTGTGGCCAAGATGGCGGAGTAGTCAGATGCTTCCAGTGGACCCTCTTACAATACAGACCCAAAAAAACAAGTGAATCAATTATATATGACAATCTGGGAGCCCTGAACATCTGAGGCGAAGTTGAGGAACTGGACTGAGTGGCAGAGGAATGGAGAGATGGTTTGGAAGCAGGGAGGAGTTGCCAGACCCGACCCAGCCAGAGCCTGAGCCCTTCAGATCTGATCAGCTCATGAGTGAACGGTGAGACAGGTAAGCAGCAGTGTTCAGGAGGCGTATTCTGCACTGGGAGAGACCCACCTGCAGAGAGTCTACGTGGCCACCCAGAACCAGTGAGAAGCAGCCCTAGATCGGTGAAAGATAAGTATGTGCGTACAGCCTACTGCGCAGATCAAGACACCCACCTTGGGGAAAAGCATCTCTCACATTTACCTCCCCACTCCCTGCTCTGCACTGGGTCCTGGACCAGCTTCAGCAATTGTCGAGTCCCCTGGGCCAGAAGTAGGATCTATCACATGCCCTGAGCCATTCGCCCTGCCTCGGACAGTGAACAAATTAACAAACAGGGGAAAAATAAACTGTCAGCTCCCCTAAGCCAGGAACCCAGGGTAGGCACAGCTCCTTTGCCTGGGCACAGGCATAAGGGATCCATGGACTTTGAGTGCCTTTTTCCTTGCAGAGACTTGTGTGGGCCCATTTCAGCAGCATAGGCCCTCATTACCACAGTACAACAGGGTATATACCTGAAGTCTAACTTGAACTATTTCAGCTGTGAAGTGGCAGGTTCATGACATTTGATACTGCTCTGCCCATGAAGCAAGGTCTTCACCTACCCACATCAGGGGCCTGAGGACTGGTGGCTCCACCCACGCCACCTAGCCACCTGCGATAAGGGCCCAAGAATAAGAGATGCCCCCCAGTCCTTACAGCCAACAGCAATGGGCACTCATAGTCCGGATGCAAAATGCACCCACCTACGTGCTATAGGGAACAGGGACATGCCTTCTTCCTGGACAGCTGGGCAGGCCGTCAGCCCCCTGCCTTGCTCAGAGGGTGTTCCCTGCTGCAGCCAGATGCCTGTGCCTACACCAATCAGCCAGGCCTGTCTAGGAGTGTAAGTGAGAGCCTGCACCACACGCTTGGTGGCTATCTACCTGGGCACCTGAGCTGAATCCATACAGGAGGAATGGGTGGACTCCTGAGCTCACATACCTAGTAACAGATCTAACCACCTGGTGACAGGACATTAGAGCTTCAAAGATGCCAATAATCAAACGAGCTCATACGAGCAGCCTATTTGGGCGTATCAAAACAAAACAAGAAGTTAGGACACAGTAAGCAAACATAAAATAAATAAATAGAATAACTTACTGATGGCTCAGAGACAACAGTCAGTATCAAATCACATAAAGAGGCAATCAATGACAGCTTCAGCAATCCCCCAAAACAAAGAATCTAGAAATTTTCCAGAAGAGGAAAATTTCTTGGAATTAACAGAGGCAGAATACAAAAGAATAATATAAAGAACACTTCAAGAAATCAGGAAGGAAATTAATCAAAATGCAGAACACTCAATAGAAGAAATTAAAAAAATTAGAGAAGAGCATAATGACGTATTTAACAGGCTGCAAGAATCCATAGAGAGACAGAAATCAGAAATCCAGAAGATTAACAATAAAATTTCAGAATTAGACAACAGAAAGTCATAGGAGCAGAATTGAAGCAATGAAAGTCAGAATTAGTGACTTTAAAGATAAAGCACATGACACCAACTTATTTGAGGAAATATCAGATAAAAGGATTTAAAAAAATGAAGAAACCCTAAGAATTATGTGGGACTCTATCAAGAGGAATAACCTACGAGTGATTGGAGTACCAGAACAGGGAGGGATAACAGAAAATACAGAGAGAATTGTTGAAGATTTGTTGGCAGAAAACTTCCCTGATATCATGAAAGATGAGATGATATCTATCCAAGATACTCATTGAACCCCACACAAAGTAGATTGAAAAAGAAAGTCACCAAGACATATTATAATCAAATTTGCCAAAACCAAAGATAAAGAGAGAATTTTAAAAGCAGCTATGGATAAACAAAAAGTCTTCTACAAAGGAGAATCAATACAAATAAGCTCAGACTACTCAGCTGAAACCGTGCAGCAAGAAGGCAATGGGATGACATATATAAAGTCTTGAAGGAAAAAAACTGCTAGCCAAGAATTATACATCCAGCAAAACTGTCTCTAAAATATGGTGGTGAAATTAGGGCATTTCTAGATAAACAGAAGTTTAGGGAATTTGCAAAAACCAAACCAAAATTACAAGATATACTAAAGGGAGTCCTCTGGTTAGAAAATCAGTAACATCATATAACAACCCAAGACTAGAACACAGGATAGAGCAACCAAATATCAACCTAGACAGGGAAGTCACAAAAATAAATCAAAGCTAAAACACCGAGAATAGGGAAACAGATGTCAATATGTAAAAGATGACAACATTAAAACAAAAAGAGGGACTTAAAAAATGTAGGCATAGACTTTGCCTATGGAGAGGAAGTCAAGGTGATGTAAACAAATAGAAGACTGGTATAAACTTAGATAAATAGGGCAAATATTAGGCTAACCACAAAGGAAACTAACAATCCTACAAGTCAAAATAAAAAACTAGAAAAATATAAACACCCAGCAAATACAAAATCAATAACAATGAAAAAGATGAGAAGAAAATACATAAAGAAAAATGACTCAGCACAGAAAATTAAGTGGAACAAAGAAACTGTCAACAACACACAAAAAAAGACATCAATATGACAGCACTAAACTCATATGTATCAATAATTACACTGATTGTAAATGGATAAAGAGACCAATAAAGACACTGAGTGTGGCAGACTGGATAAAAAACACCATTCATCTATATGCTGCCTACAGGAAACACACCTTAGACTTAGACATACAAACAAACTAAAACTCAAAGGATGGAAAAAAATATATCAAACAAACAACACTCAAAACAGAGCAGGAGTGGCAGTATTGATCTCTGACAAAGTAGACTTTAAAGTAAAATCCACCACAAAGGATAAGGAAGGACACTATATAATAATAAAAGGGTCGATACACCAGGATGACATAACTATAATAAATATTTACGCACCCAACAACAGGGCACCAAAATACATAAAACAAACTCTAACAGCACTGAAAGGAGAGATAGGCAGCGCCACAATAGTAGTACGAGACTTCAACACACCACTTTCGGTGAAGGACAGAACATACAGGAAGAAGCTCAACAAAGACACAGAAGAGCTAAATGCTACAATCAACCAACTTGATCTCATAGACATATACCAAACACTCCACCCAACAGCAGCCAAGTAGATTTTCTTTTCCAATGCACATGGAACAGTCTCCAGAATAGACCACATATTAGGCCATAAAGCAAGCTTTAACAAAATCCAAAGCATCAAAATATTTCAAAGCATCTTTTCTGACCATAAAGCCATAAAAGTAGAAATCAACAACAGTAAAAGCAAGGAAAAAATATCAAATGTGTGGAAACTGAACCAGACCTTGCTCAAAAACTAGTGGGTTACAGAAGAAATTAAGGCTGGAATAAAGAAATTCATAGAATCAAACGAGAATGAAAACACATCCTAACAGAACCTTTGGGACACAGCAAAAGCAGCACTCAGAGGTCAGTTTACAGCAATAAATGCACACATCCAAAAAGAAGAAAGGGCCATAATCAAAACATTAACCCTACAACTGGAACAAGTAGAAACAGCAGCAAAAGAAGCCCTTGGGTGCCAGAAGAAAGGAAATAATAAGAATTAGGGCAGAATTAAATGAAATAGAGAACAGAAAAACAACTGAAAGAGTTAACAAGACCAAAAGCTGGTTCTTGGAAAAGATCAATAAAATTGATAAACCATTGGCCAAACTGACAAAAGAAAAACGGGACAGGAAGCAAATAACCCATATAAGAAATGAGATGGGTGATATCACAACAGACACAACTGAAATTAAAAGAATCATAATAGAATACTATGAAAAATTGTACTCTAACAAATTTGAAAAGCTAGAGGAAATGGACAAATTTCTAGAAACTCACTACCTACCTAAACTAACACAAACAGAAGTAGAACAACTAAATAAACCCATAGCAAAAGAAAAGATTGAAAAAGTAATTAAAAAACTCCCAACAAAAAAAAAGCCTTGGTCTTGATGGCTTCACTGGAGAATTCTACCAAACTTTCAGAGAAGAGTTAACACCACTACTACTAAAGATATTTCAGAGCATAGAAAAGGATGGAATATTCCCAAACTCATTCTATGAAGTCAAGATAACCCTGATAACAAAACCAGGTAAAGACACCACAAAAAAAGAAAATTACAGACCAATATCCCTCATGAACATTGGCGCAAAAATCCTCAACAAAATTCTAGCCAATAGAATTCAGCAACATATCAAAAAAAAAAAAAAACTTCCCCATGATCAAGTAGGATTTATACCAGCAAGGCAGGGATGGTTCAACATTCGAAAAACAATCAATATAATCCATCACATAAATAAAACCAAAGACAAGAACCACATGATCTTATCAATTGATGCAGAAAAGGCATTTGTCAAAGTCCAACACCCATTCACAATAAAAACCCTCAACAAAACAGGAATAGAAGGGAAATTCCCAATATAATTAAGAACATTTATACAAAGGTAACAGCCAGCATCATCCTAAATGGAGAGACTTTGAAAGCATTCTGCTTGAGAATGGGAACCAGACAAGGATGCCCTTTATCACCACTCTTATTCAGCATTGTGCTGGAGGTCCTAGCTAGAGCAGTTAGGCTAGAAAAAGAAATAAAGGGCACCCAGATTGGTAAGGAAGAAGTCAAAGTATCTCTATTTGCAGATGATATGATCTTATACACAGAAAACCCCAAAGAATCCACATGAAAACTACTGGAACTAATAGAAGACTTCAGCAAAGTTTCAGGATACAAGATAAACATACAAAAATCTGTTGGATTCCTTTACACCAATAAGGAGAACCTCAAAGACGAAATCACCCAATCAATACCATTTACAATAGCTCACAAGAAGATAAAACACTTAGGAATAAATCTAACCAGAGTTGTAAAAGATGTATACAATGAAAACTACAAGACACTACTGCAAGAAACCAAAAGAGACCTGCGTAAGTGGAAAAACATACCTTGCTCATGGATAGGTAGACTCAAAATTGTGAAAATGCCAATTCTACCCAAAGCGATCTACAGGTACAATGCCATCCAGATCCAGATTCCACCAGCATTTTTTAATGAGATGGAGAAACAAATCACCAACTTCATATGGAAAGGAAGACGCCCCAAATAAGTAAAGCATTACTCAAGAAGAACAAAGTTGGAGGCCTGACACTACCTGATTTTAGAATCTATTATCCCGCCACGGTAGTCAAAAAAGGCTGGTATGGTACAACAGAAGATACATAGACCCATCAAACAGAATTGAGAATCCAGACATAAAATCAACCACCTATGAGCAGCTGATACTTGACAAAGGCCCAAATTCCGTTAATTGGGAAAAAGACAGTCCCTTTAACAAATGGTGCTTGTGTAACTGGATATCCATCTGCAAAAAACTGAAACATGACCCATACCTCACATCATGCACAAAAACTAACTCAAAATGGATCAGACTTAAATATAAAATCGAAACGATAAAGATCGTGGAAGAAAAAATAGAGACAACGTTAGGAGCCTGAATACATGGCGTAAACAGATTACGAATCATAAAATGCACAAGCACCAGGAGAGAGACTAGATAACTGGGAGCTCCTAAAAATCAAACACTTACGCTCTTCAAGAGATTTCACCAAAAGAGTAAAAAGACAACCTACAGACAGGGAAAAAATTTTTGGCTACGACAAATCAGATCAGCATCTAATCTCTAAAATCTACAAGGTACTGCAAAACCTCAACAACAAAAAGACAAGTAACCCAATTAAAAAATGGGCAGAGGATATGGACAGGCACGTCACCAAAGAAGATATTCAGGCAGCTAACAGACACATGAAGAAATGCTCGCGATCATTAGCCATTAGAGAAATGCAGATCAAAACTACAATGAGATATCATCTCACCCCAACAAGGCTAGCATTTATCCAAAAAATGCAAAATAATAAATGCTGGAGAGGTTGTGGAGAGACTGGAACACTTACACACTGTTGGTGGGAATGTAAAATGGTACAACAACCACTTTGGAAATCAATTTGGCACTTCCTTAAAAAGCTAGAAGTAGAGGTACCATAGGATCCAGCTATCCCGCTGCTTGGAATATATCCTAGAGAAATAAGAGCCGTCATTGCAGCACTGTTCACAATAGCAAAAAGATGGAAACAGCCTAGGTGCCCATTAACAGATGAATGTATAAACAAATTATGGTATATCCACACAATGGAATACTACACAATGATAAAGAACAACAATGAAGCTGTGAAACGTCCTATATCATGGAGGAATCTGGAGGGCATTATGCTGAGTGAATTTAATCAGTCACAGAAGGACAAATGTATAAGACCAGTATTACAGGAACTCGAGAAAAGGTTTAAACATAGAAGACAACATTCTTTGATATTTACAAGGATGGGGAGGGAAGGTGAGGGTTATTCACTAACTAGATAGCAGACAAGTATTATCTTAGGTGAAGGGAAGGCCAGCACACACTACAGGGGAAGTCAGCACAACTGGACTAAACCAAAGCTAAGAAGTTTCCTGAATATAATCAGACACTTTGAGGGACAGAGTAGCAGGGGTAGGGATCTGGAGGCCATACTTTCAGGGGACATCCAGGTCAATCGGCATAACAAAACTTATTAAGAAAATGTTCTGCATCTTACTTTGGTGAGTGGCATCTAGGGTCTTAAAAGCTTGCAAGTGGCCATCTAAGATGCATCAATTGGTCCCAACCACCTGGACTAAAGGAGAAGGAAGAACACCAAAGACTCAAGGAAAGTACTAGCCCAAGAGACAGAAAGGGGCACATAAACCAGACTTCATCAGCCTGAGACCAGTAGAACTAGATGGGGCCCAGCTACCACCAAAGACTGCCCTTACAGGGAACACAACAGAGGGTCCCTGATGGAGTAAGAGAAAGGTGGGGTGCAGCCCTCAAATTCTAGTAAGAAGACCAGACTTAATGGTGTGAGACTGAAGGAACCCCGCAAATCATGGATCCCAGATTCTCTATCTGCCCAGAACTAAGACAATTTCCAAGGTCAAGTCTTCAGACAGGGATTGGACTGGACAGTGGGACATAAAGTGATACTCGTGAGGAGTATGCCTCTTAGCTCAAGTAGATACAAGAAGCTAAATGGGCAGCTTCTGTCCAGAGGTAAGATGGGAAAGCAGAGAGGGTTAGGAGCTGGCTGAATGGACATGGGGAATCATGGGTGGAAATGAGGAGTGTGCTGTCACAGTAAGGGGAGAGTAATTAGAGTCACATAACAATGTAGTATAAATTTTTTGTGTGGGAGACTAACTTGAAATGTAAACTTTGTTTAAAGTACAATGAAAAAAAAAAAAAAAAAGAAGACAGTTGCTGTGTTCCTTAGTTCACGTGCCCAGGTCTCCAGCCTTCCATCATTTCTGAGTCCCAAAGCCTTCTAGTACATTTCTTTCTGCCTAAATTATCCAGTGCCATAGGGACTCTGTGAAGTTACAGAGCTGGCTCCTGTTGCTTTTAACCAAAGAAAGAACACACTGTGGACAGAGTTAGATATGGGATGGTAAGAACCAAGGGATGCCTGTGAGATATGTCAAAGAGGCTGTTGGAGTTGTATAGATACAGATGAAGATGTAGCTCTAGCTGTAGCTATAGATATACCTGGAGTTCAGGAGTGAGGTATCGATTGGAGAGAAATAAATCTGGGAGTCTTCCACACGTAGATCATATAACCCAGTATCATGTTACATGTCTTTTGCTAAAAAATATCCTGATTTTCTTTTGGTGAAATATTCCTTCTTCATGGCTAGTAATCTTGATGGGGCTATTAATCAGAGTGCCAAACCCTTCCCTAGCCAAGTAGTGAGCAGGGGTCTAATGCCTGAATAGTCAGCATATGCCATCCGCCTGATCACAGTGATTGTCCAGAGATGTGCAAATGACCCAGACCATTTCAGTAAGAATTAGCCAAAAGACTTCTGATGGAACTATTAGGAGGCAGGAGCTCTTGTTCCACCAGTATTGCTAAATTGGTAAAATTCAAGCTTGGAGCTACTGGGGTCTTTTTTCCTTTTTTTTTTTTTACCACTTTGAGGCCATAATCTGATGAGAATGAGGCCAACACAGTGGAAAACAGACTCAAGTGGCACAGAGAGAGAAGCAACATGTTGATGCAGCGTTTGAGGCCCTTTACGCTGTCATTTCTGAAGATAATTTCATGATTACATAAAACAATGAATTCCCACTTTTGCTTCAGATAGTTGAGTTTCTGTTACTTACAACCAAATAGGTCCTGACAAGCTGTGTTGTGGTCATTAGCTACCTTTGAGTTGAACCCTGACTCATGGTGATCCTATGCACAATGGAACTAAATGCTGCCCAGTCCTGCACCATCCCCATCATTGGTTGTGGGTCAGACAGTTGTGATTCATAGGGTTTTATTGGCTGATTTTTGGAACTAGATTGCCAGCCCTTTCTTCCTAGTCCATCTCTGTCTGGAAGTTTGGCTGAATCCTGTTCAGCATCACAGCAACATGCAAGCCTCCACTGACAGATGGGTAGTGGCTGTGCATGAGGGAATCAAACCCAGTTCTCCCACATGGAAAGCAAAAATCCTACCACTGAAACACTAATGCCTCCTTTCCCGACAAGTACAAACAACTTTTAAAGCCCTGTACCTGAATGAGATCACACAGGAGGAGTGTGTAGACAGAGACGAGGACTGAGCCATAAAAGGCTGTAATATTTAAAGATTCGGTAAAGAAGCAGGAGTTAGCATTTTGGTTAAATTGATGACAAACGGAACCAGAAAAATAATGTAAATCAGCTCATTGTATAGCAAAAAGAAGATCTGTTGGCAGAATATTGGTAATTCTTTTTAACTGGCTTAGGTACATAGGGGGCCTTCTGTTTGAAAATTCCCAAATTAAAAAATTTGCTTATGGTTTAGTGTTGCTGAGTCATTCCTTCTTTCAAAGGACAGCACCTCAGGGCTGGAGAGCACTGTGGCTGCTGAGTCATGCAATCCAAGATAGCTACAACTACCTACCTGCCTTTTCTTGGCACCTAGCATCCTGCGGTAGCAGGACTCGGTGGTTTTGGCAGAGACAGGTCAGACATGTGTGAACTGTTTGTAAAAATGCACAAGCCCTCTGACTTGACTGCTCACAAGAGGGGAGAGCTTTGACTCCATCTCTGTTGGTGCCTGAATTCACTTTGGATGAGGCAGACTGAGTCTGCCAACCAGACCTCCCCATTCCTAGTAATAGCCAGACTGACATCCTTGGCTTCAAAAGGGATTGTTCCAGTTCCCGTGTCAACAGCAAGCTCTGCACCAAACTAACAATTTGAGCAAACTGCACAGAATTACGAGTGGTGGAATGATGAATGCTACCCAATAGGGAGCGTTGAGACAACCAAATGGTGGCTCTGGTCCTCTGCCAGGAACCCATTCTCAGGGACTTGAGTGGAGTAATCATAGTAATGAATGAATGGCAGGGACTGCAGAAACAGTTAACTAAGATTTTGCAATTAGAAGGAAAAATTTGCTTTTTTGACCAGACGCAAGGAAGACAAAACGGAACTCTTTTGCAACACAGGAAAGAAAATGTGATTCCAAGTCATCTTACTCTGGGTAGTATATTCTGAAAAGTAGTTGGAGCCATCCAGCTGAACCATGATTTGAATAGCTATCAGTATTGACTTTGTGTAAACAAGACTTGTATTGATAAACAGTGTAATGAAGTGGGTAAGTGGTCAGGCTCTGGAGCCAGGCTACCTGAGTACATACCACTTGCTTCTGTAATATTTCTGTATCTCAGTTTCCTCACTTGTAAGATGAAGATGATAATTATATCCTCCTTAGGGGACAGTTTCACTGTTCAGTAAGTTAAAACAGATAAACCACAGAACAGTGCCTGGCACGTAAGGATTCCATATGCTTTTTTAAAATTTTTGGTGAAAATATACACAACAAAACATAACTTGTTCAGGATTAGAAGGCAGGAGGGGACAGGAAAGCTGGTGATAGGGAACCCAAGGTTGAGAAGGGACAGTGTTGACATGTCGTGGGGTTGTTAACCATTGTCATAGGGCAATATGTGTACTATTTAACGAGAAACTATTTGTTCTGTAAACCTTCATCTAAGGCATATACACACAAAAAGAATTATCTATGTGAGATCAAATTGACAACAGCAACTCAAAAGGTTTGATGGGAAGCCTACGGGGCGGTGAGTTAAAGATAATGGTGACGGAATAATTTGGAAAAGGATAGTGAGAATAGCAGCACAGCTGGAAGAATGTAATCAATGTCACTGAATTGTACATGTAGAAATTTTTGAAGTGGTGTAACTTGGGCTATGTATATTTTCACTCCCCCCGCAAAAAAAAAATGTCCTCCAAGGTCGAGAAGGGAGAGTGTTGACGTGTCGTGGGGTTGTTAACCAATGTCATAAAACAATATGTGTACTGACTGTTTAATGAGAAACTATTTGTTCTGTAAACCTTCATCTGAAGTACAATAAAAAAATTTTTTAAAAAAGCATACACTCATTCAACCATTTTTGCATGTACAGTTCACTGACTACGGTTACTTTCTTCACATTGTGTCACCATTCTCACTAGCTCTGCCCCTATTGTCACATCATTGTTAACTTATACTCTCTGCTCTGTAAAGTTCTCATCTGTGGTTTAGAGTTACTATTGTCATTTCAATCTCATATAGGTAATTCTTCAATAGAGCACAGTGCTCCAGACAGACGTTCTTTATTTATTGAGCTAAATTGTTGTTTAGTTTAAAGATGACTTCAAGGGATAGTTTCCCCTCAAGGTCCAAAAGTTGTTTCTAGGCAATAGATTCAGGGGCTCCTCCAGTCTCAATGTGTCCAGTAAGTTTGGTTTCCAATAAGAATTTGAAGTTCTGTTCCTCAATTTTCCTCCTTTTGATCAAGATCCATCTAATAGGACTCCATAAACCTTTACCAGCAGTATTATAAAACCAAAGATGCTAGTACCTCTAGAAAGCTTCCCTGGTTTACCCCTGCACTTGAGATGCCTGTCATCTCCTCCTTATCTACATCTCCTATGATGCTGGATACTTTCCATTTGCTCCTCTAGATCCACTCTTCTTCTCTGCCCTCTGCTCTAAGCTTGTGGATCCTGACCCACAACAACCTGCTCCCTTGCCCTCTGAGTCCCAGTCATGTTGGGCTAATGGGACACGAGAGCACCACTATGAAATTGGAGGAAGGAAAGAGTGAAGCTGAGATATTTTTTCCCTATGTGCTCTCCCTGTGGGGTCACTGTGGACTGGCTATGTCCCTCCACCAAAGTCACAGGTCCTGTTGAGCAGGTCTCTCCACCCTGCTCTCTATTTCCCCATGTTCTGGTAATGAATGGCTCCTTCCTGCCTCCCTTTGGGTTTGTTATTGTTAGTTGCCTTGAGTTGGCTCGGACTCATGGCAACATTATGTATAATAGAACCAAATGTTGCCAGGTCCTGTGCTGTCTTCACGATCATTACTAGGATGGAGTCCATTGTGTCAATTCATCTCATTGAGGCTTTCCCTTGTTTTTGCTGACCTTTTACCTCCTTTGGGTTTAGAAGTGCTAGTGGTGCCTGTCTTCATTATCTAGTGCCGCCATAACAGAAATACCACAAGTGGGTGACTTTACAGAACAGAAATTTATTTTCTCATAGTTCTGGCTAAAAGTCCAAATCAGAGTTTTGGCCGTGTCAATTCCTTTCTTGTCAGTAGCCCCAGACATTTCTTGGTTCTTTGGCTTGCAGATGATCCTCACATGGCTTCTATCCTCCCCAGCTTGTGCTTGCCTCTGTGCCTAATTTGATCTTTTTATAACTTAGAAGTGGGTACATTTAGGGCACACCCTACACTGATGAGTCCTCATCTGATTGACTGATTTATTGATTGATTACATTATACTAGACTGCATTATGGAGGGTGATTACATTACATTACATTATATCCACAGGTAAAGGGGTTAGAATCACAAACCATATTTTGGGGGAACATAACTTAATCCATAACAGTGCCCCACGATTACTACCCAAGCAACCGCACCACTATGCCTTGTGGTTTCTTGTGATTTTCCCACATTCTGTCTGGATGTTTATAAATAGTCTTTTTATTAAATTATTCTCTAATTTCTCAATTTCAATGCACTTACTTCTGCTTGGACCCTGACCGAAACCTAGAAAGTCAAGTAAGTCCAGGGATAAAATGGAAGAAACTGAACTTTCATTCCAATTGAAAGCAGAGTAGCAAAGTGGTTAGGAACATAGACTAAGCTCAGATAGTCCTGGATGGGAATCCTGGTTCCACCCCTTAACTAAGTGGATGAACTTGGACAAAGTATTTAAACTCTCTGGGCTTCTCTTTCTTCATTTGTTAAAATAAGGCTATTGAACTCCTGCAAATAACACCAGACAATTGAATCAGTCAGGGAAGCACCACCTTGAAATGTCTTAGTAGTATTTCAGAAAAAGGTAAGTCTCAGGACTTGGATTCCGGGTAAGAATCCCTGGTGGCACAACAGTTAAGCACTTGTCTGCTAACCAAAATGTTGGCTGTCCAAACCCACCAGTGGCCCCATGGAAGAAAGACATGGAAATCTGCTTCTGTAAAGATTACAGCCTAGAAAATCTATGGGCAGATCTACTCTGTCCTATAGGGTAGCTATGAGTTGGAATTGACTCGACAGCCAACAGCAACCACGAGGTCTGTGTTGAAGTGACTTCAGGAGTCTTTGAAGGAGGGACCTGACTGGAATTGGATTAAGATCATGACATAATAGTTTAGAACTCGTGGGCACAGCAAGGCAAGGGGCTTAAAGCAAGTCTTGATGGGTATACTGTTGTTTGATGAGCAAGTACTTTGCCCAGGGTGAGAAGAATGTCATCGCAGATAAAATAATCTGCAGGAATTTTCTAAATCAAGCAGAGAAGTTTTTTGCTGGTTTACAGTCTTATCTTTCTCATACACAGTTTCCATGGAACAAATAACTAGGTCGTATTGTCATAGGTGGTTTCAGTTCTAAGTTGAAATAGGTATATCATGTTCATGGAAATTGCCACAGTTCTCAACATAGTAATATCTGCCAGTTGTGCTTGTTGTAAGGCTTAAAAGAGATCTTGGTTCTGGAGTGTCTGCCATGCAGCTAGGACTCAATAAACAGTAACATATTATCATTGTCCGTTTTAATTTATTTTGAGAGACAGGTTAAGTGCAGCTAGAAAATTTTGATACCCCTCAAATTTTTTATTGCTTTTTATTAAGCAATAAGCAAAATAAAGGAACTACTAAACTACTGAGGTTGTGGGTAAAAGGTACACTTACAGAAAGAAGGGGATAAAATTGACGGTTCCTTTCCTTTGCCATGACTCTAGCTCGCTGTTCATTGCTTTTTACACATTCCTCCAAGGACCCTTGAGTACTGAGCTGGCCACAAGATGCACATCACCAGGAAGTAGATAACTCTTTCAAATGCAGAGGGGTCTTGCTGGGTGGTGCATCCTATGGAAATGCAATGCTTTGTGGAGATTCAGGAGTGTCTGTTCATTCACCACACGTGTGTATTCTCAGCTGAATTAGTATAATTTTCCAGTAAGGGAAAGCTACATCTCTTCAGCCTGTGGACATAAAACTCAGAGGAATTCCTTGAGTGTTTGTCTGTACTAATTACAGAATCTAGAGACAGCAGTGAGTCTCGTCCTGAGGAACAGAAGATAACATGGCCACAGATGCCTGTCTGACTCCAAAAGCAGTGTTCAAATATTCAGTGGCCCCACTTGCTCTCTCCACTGAACCCTGGAGTGAGTGACATTCTAAAGACACGAGGGGCTACCCGGTTCTGCCCCTAGCATTTCACTCCAGGGTGTATGAAATTCTCTCGCTCAATTTCTCCATCTCTGAAAGAGAGAGAAAAAAATGCACACATGTTCTTCACTGCTCTGATATGTCATGAAAAGAAATAAAATAATCCAAATTCTTTAGAAGAAAACCCTTCATAATCCCAAGATATTGTTTTTTAAAAAAGAAAAGAAAAACAGTTGCTATGGAGTTGATTCCAATGCATGTCAACAACCCCATGTGTGTCAGAGTAGAACTGTGCTCCATAGGGTTTTCAATGGTTGATTTTTTGAGAGTAGATTGCCAGGCCTTTCTTTTGAGGCACCTCTGGGTGGACTTGAACCTCCAACCTTTCAGTTAGCAGCTATGTGCATTAACCATTTGCACCACCCAGGGACTCCAAGATATCATTATTACGTGATAATGAAGGCAAGTCTATAATGCATAGGAGACTTCACCAGGTCAGACGAATGGAAGAAATGCCGAGCTGGATGAACAAAAATGCAACATATAGATTGTGTGTTTTTGTTGTTTGTTTTATTTTAATGAAATAACATATAATTTCCGAACTTGCTATGGTCTCTGGAACCAAGTAGTAAATGTATTTAGCCGGTAACTGTTGTTGGTTGTCATCAAGTCAATTCCGACTCATGGCAACCCAACGTGTGCAGACCAGAACTGCTCCATAGGGCTTTCAAGGCTGTGACCTTTCAGAAGCAGATCACTAGGCCTGTCTTCCAAAGTGCCTCAGGGTAGATTAACCATTTTTGCCACCCACGGACTCCTGCTAGTGACTAGATAGGATGATACATAATTGACATCAGTTATTTGTATGCTTAATTAATCTGAATATCTGCCCTATACTGCTATTTGCACGATTAATTTGCTCACTTTCTTAAAAGGATTTCCTAAGCAAATGTGACTTCATTCAGCACCTGTTTTTAATGTCAAATATTGGTATATTCTGGCTTAATAACTGAGTGCCAAAGAGCCAGGCTCCAGGGACTTGTTACTTGGGTTTGCATGCCGGCTCTAGCATTTTATGGCTGTGCATCCTTAGCCAGATTATTTAACTCCTGTGTACCTCAGTTTCCCCAGTGAGAAAATAAAAACAATGAATACAGCTACCTCACCAGCTAGTTGGGAGGATTCAATGAGTTAATTCATATAAAGTAATTTAAGAACCTGCTGCAAAGTAAGTGCTTCATACATTTTAGCTCATATTTATTTATTTTCCTTGAAACTACCTGACGGTATTTTACTATATGACATTTACAGTGGCATTATCCTACAGGGGCCAATACTTTGTAGAATAATCCTGCAGTGTTTTCAGTTTGAGTTTGTATCCTTTATGAAAAGAGTATTGGGCAAGAAGTTAGGAAGCCTGGGATAGATGTTCAGCTCAGGCATCAGCTGTGTGATCTTGAGCAAGTCATTCCATGTTTCTGAACCTGTTTCCTCACGAAAAATAAGGGGAGTGGGCTGACTGCATGAGCTCAAAGTAACACAGGGGGCTGGAAAGAACCTTGGAGAAGGTGTCCAAAGTTCAAGTTCTAACTCTAGCCCTTTTTGGAGGTAAAATTCACAGCAAGTTGTATAGCCTCTTGAAACCTCAGTTTCCACATCTGGAAAATGGGCAGAGTAGTATCAGAGATGCTCCTCTTCCATGTTTGTGGTGGACATAAAATGAGATAATGAAGAAAGCACTTTGTAAATAAGAGCTTGGCTGCTAACCAAAAGGTTGGCAGTTCGAATCCACCAGCTGCTCCTTGGAAACCCTGTGGGACAGTTCTACTCTGTCCTATAGGGTTGCTTTGAGTCAGAATTGACTCAATGGCAAAGGGTTTGGTTTTGGGTTGAAGTAAATGTAAGGTAATACTAATAAATTCTATTCTAATTCTTATTATTTTCCTGATTTTTTTTACAACTCTTTGTTAATTCCTGTAGGTATAATTCTATGGATTGGAACCAGCCTTTAAAAAAAGTTTAAAAAAAAAAGTTTCTGGCAATCAGTCTATCTATTACAAACACTGTCTTCCCTTAGTTAAGGTAATAGCTATAAATCTTCAGTTTACTCGAGTTATTTCATGAGCACAGCTCTGGTGAGTCAAGAAATCTAAGAATTAAAAAAGAAATCTAAGAATTAGCTGTTTGTCCATTTCCTCCTCCTTGTGAAAATATCTCTGCAGATATAACCTAAGAAATAATTTGCGTCTCTCTTGGGGTTTCTTAATATTTTAAAGGAGCTGTTGAAGAGAAGAGAGAAGATTATCTTTATTTTTAAAAAGGGCTTATGCGTATAGCCTACACACACACACACACACACAACATCCACACTCATAGACATGAACACCCACACAAACCCTATGCTCCAGCCAGAAAAGCATTTTCCTGTAGAATACTTTCCTGCCACTAAGCTCTTATTCATGCCATCCCCGCCACATGGAATTCCTTCAATTTCTGCCTGTCCAATCATGCCTATAATTCTGGGCTTTGCTAAAATCTCAAATCTTCAATGAGATGCATTGAATGGCATCTTTGCCCTATCGAGAACATTGAAGGCAGATATTATACTCAGATTTTACAGATGAGGAAACTGACAGATGAGAGATTAAATGACTTGGTCAGGGTCACTTTTGAGGAATTTCCAGAAAAGTTAACTCACGTATTCTTTCCTCTGTTGTTAGTTGTCATCAGGTTGGCTCTGATTCATGGCGACCCTTATGTATAAGAGAATGAAATAGTGCCTGTCCTGTGCCATCTTCATGACCATTGGTGTGTATGAGTCTATTGTTGTGGCTATTGTGTCAATCCATCTCACTGAGGCTTTTCTTTGTTTTCACTGACCCCAATATCTTCTCAGATCATCCCCGTCTGAACTAATCTACACCTGCTTCTCCCTTCCAGAGCTAGTTGTCCTATAACATAATGTAATGTCACGTTACCTTGCAAATAAGTATCTCCCTCCCCAGGAAATAGGTCCCATCAAACGGAAACCATCCTATTCTCCAAATCCCTCATAGCTTTTAACACCATGTGTGCACCTAGGTATTGCTAAATGTATATTTTTTTAATTAAAGTGGAGTATCCCAAGGATATTTTCTACTACCTTCTTATGCATGAATTTAGTTTTGTATGAGTCCACCTTGATTTTCACCTAAAGAAGATGTTGTTTTGGACATAGCAAAAGCACCACAGTGAAGATGCCAGAGCTGGCTGAGATCCAAATAAAAATCACAGTAGCACCCAGCTTTTCACAGTAGATAACAGCTTTCGGCAAGTCACAACTTCAACTCAGCATGGGTCTTTCAAAAATGCAGCCCCAATTTTTCCACAACACACTTCATAAAAGGGAAAATGGAACATGTGCTGAATGGGGTTTTCAGAACAATATGAAAACCCTATAATTAGGCAGCAATAGTTAAAATTATATTACCCCTTAAGAGCAAAGCGTAGTAACAAGTTAATGCAATTACTAATTCAGCTTTTCTAGAGATCGAAGTAAACAGTGCAATAAAGTCCTTAGACTTTATTTTTGCAGGGGTTTAATGAAAGAAAAACAAATGAACTGGACCTCCTTCTTCCCTCCCTTGACTCTGCTGTGCCATCAGAGATAGATCTCCCACCTCCTCTCCAATCTCATCCAAAAAATAAAATAGGCTACCAACTGTGAAATGGCTTATGCCCTGCAAATTTGCACCTGGAATAGAAGTTGTCATTTTGACAAAGGTTATCAAGAATTTTGCATTACTGCCCAGCAACCACACATGACTTCCTACTCCCTCATTAATTTGCTTATTCCATTTAACAAAAGATTGGTCATACATTGATTTGTAAATGTCAGTGCAAATAATATGCACTGATTTTGACTTGTCCCTGTAAGAACACGGCACCAGCCTAACTTGCTATATTTACCTGCAGTCCCTCTCCTATGCAAACCCAAACCACTCCAGATAAATGTTCTACTCACGAGCTCCCAAACACAGTTTTTACTTTCTGATCACTACATCTTCATGCATGTCATTCACTTTGCTTACAAAGGTATTTCAGAGTGGATACCAAATGATGATGCTTTCCCCCAACTTCCCACATTGGAAAGCACTGGTTTGATATAGTGACTGGCGATTCCCTATTGCAGAGAGGACATATGAGAGGGTGGCTCAGCTGTTTGATGCTAAGAAAAATCAAACTCATCTATCTGCATGTAATTATAACATTTAGCATCCAGCAGTACTGAGCCAAAATAGTTCCTTATTGGACGTGCATTATTAAAAACGAACAAGTAAATTCAGCCAGTGGTTGACCAGTTCTGAACATAAGATAGTGACCTCTGAGTGATCGTGTTGATCAATCTAAACTCACACACTTCTGGTTCAGCAGAGATAGTAGATGAGAAAAGCTAAAACTGTGTGATTGGGACACAAATTTAGAAACAGTTAATTTAGATACACATATAACACATTAACCTGTATTTTACTGAATCTAAGATGCCATTGATTATAAGACACACCATGTATTTCTTAGAAGAAATACAACACAACCAGAATGTTCCTTGGAAGGCAGGATAGCAAGACTTCAACTCACTTATTTGGACACATCATCAGGAAGGGCCAATTGCTAGAAAAAAACATCATGTTTGATAAAGTAGAGGATTGGCAAAAATAAGAAAAACCCTCAATAGGATGGATTGACACAATAGCCACAACAATGGACTCATACCAACAATTGTTAAGATGGCCTAGGACCAGGAAATGCTTCATTCTGATACACACAAAGTCACTGAAGGCAACTAACAACATTATTTTATGTGCTGTTAAGAAAAAAAAAAAGTATGACTCTGTGCTTTCTTATTAGAAATTTTCATTTTATGTTTGTGATGGTTAATATTATGTGTCAACTTGGCTAGGCCATGATTCCCAGTGATTTAGCAGATATTATGTAATCATCCTCCATTTTGTGATCTCAGGCACGCAACCAATCAGTTGGAAGGGGAGTTTCCTTGGAGGTGTGGCCTACATCCAATATATATGGATGTTCTGGGAAACCTCGCTCTCTCTCTCCATCCTGCATTACTGACCTCCAGTTCTTGGAGAAGCCTTCAGCCAGCCACCTGACTTGCAGGTTTTGGATTCAACAGCTCCCGCAACCCCAAGAGACGGCAGCCTGCCGCCTGACCTGACGTTTTGGGTTCCTCAGCCCCTGCAACCATGTGAGTCAGGAGAAGCCTCCAGCCTGATGCCTGACCCATGGATTTGGGACTTGCCAGCCCCCACAGTTGTGTGAGCCATTTCCTTGAAATAAATCTCTCTATATATATTTATAGCAACACTGGTAGTGCATGATTAAGAGTTATGCCTGCTAACCAAAAGTTAGTCAATCGATCAGTTGCTGCCTGGAAACCCTCTGGGGCAGTTTTATTCTCCTTGTCCTATAAGGTTGCTGTGAGTTGGAATAGACTCAACAGCAATGGGTTTGGTTTTAGTTACATATACTTATATATACATTTCTTTGGTTTTGCTCCTCTAGATAACCCAGCCTAAGACTTTAAATTCATTTGATATAAAATATGTATTTATTTAAACAACATGGTACAACAGTATGAATAGCTATACCCACATTTTCTCATGTGCAAGCAATGACATGGCTGTGGTTGCCACCTGGCTGACAGTGACTTTGACATTATCAATTGTAAAATGGGCACTTTAGAATTGATGAAATATGGTCTCTGTATTTGTCAAATAAGGAGCGCTCATGGCTCAACAGTTAAGCACTTGGCCGCTAACTGAAAGGTAGGCAGTTCAAACCCACCAGTGGCTCTGCAGGAGAAAGACCTGGCCATTTGCTTCTGTAAAGATTATAGCCTAGGAAACCCCATGGGGCCATTCTATTCTGTCATGAGTCAAAATCGATTCGATGGCATCTGATACAGTGGCTGCAACAATGGGCTCGAACATAGCAACGACTGTGAGGATGGCACGGACCTGGTAGTGTTGCATTCTGTTGTACGAAGGGTCAGTATGAGTCGGAACCAACTTGATGGCAACTAACAACAACAACACTAACCAGATGAAAATTGCATGCATTCAATAGCCTCTCTTCTCTGGACACAAACTCCAGCCACAAAGATCCTTGCATCCCTGGAATCCTTGGAATCTTCTTCTCCCCTTGTTTCCCCTTTCCTGTCCTCCATGGTGGTCCTCCCAGGGCTGGTTGCACAGCTGGCAGCCTTGCAATGGGCTCCTGCAAACCAAAGAAACCAAACTCATTGCCATCAAGTGTATTCCGACTCATAGTGACTCTATAGGACAGAGTGGAACTGCCCAACGGGGTTCCAAGGAGTGGCTAATGGATTCGTACTGCTGTCTTGTTGTTTAGCAGCCCATCTCTTTTTTTTTTTTAATTGCAATTTAGATGAAGGTTTACAGAACAAATAGTTTCTCATTAAACAGTTTGTACGTATACTGTTTTCTGACAATGGTTAACAACCCCACGACATGTCAACACTCTCCCTTCTTGACCCTGGGTGCCCTAGTACCAGCTTTCCTGTACCCTCCTGCCTTCTAGTCCTTGTTCATGGACTGTTGTGCCCCATTAGTCTCCTTTTGTTTTATGGGGCAGTCTAATCTTTGGCTGGATGGTGAACCTCGGGAGTGACTTCATTACTGAGCTAAAAGGGTGTCTGGGGGCCATACTCTAGAGGTTTCTCCAGTCTCTGTCAGGCCAGTAAGTCTGGTCATTTTTTGTGAGTTAGAATTTTGTTCTACACTTTTCTCCAGCTCTGTCCGGGACCCCCTGTTGTGATCTCTGTCAGAGCAGTCAGTGGTGGTAGCCGGGCACCATCTAGTTGTACTGGACTCAGTCTGGTGGAGACCATGGTATCTGTGGTCCATTAGTCCTTTGGACTAATCTTTCCCTTGTATCTTCTTTTCTTCATTCTCCCTTGCTCCCAAGGGGTGACACCAGTGGAGTATCTTAGACAGCTGCTCACAGGCTTTTAAGACCCCAAATGCTACTCGTCAAGTAGAATGTAGAACATTTTCTTTATAAATTGCGTTATGCCAGTTGAGCTAGACGTTCCCTGAGATCATGGTCCCCACAGCCCTATGCCCAGCAATTCAGTCCCTCAGGGAGTTTGGATGTGTCTGTGGGGCTTCCGTCACCTTTCCTTGTACAAGTTGTGCTGGCTTCCCCAGTATTGTGTACTGTCTTACCCTTCACCAAAGTTATCACTTATCTACTGTTTATTTAGTATTTCCCCCACACCCACCCATCCCTCATAACTAACTAAGATTGTTTCTCTTTGTGTGTAAACTTTTTCATGAGTTTTTACAGTAGTGGTCTCCTACAGTATTTGTCCTTTTGTGACTGACTTATTTCACTCAGCATAATGTCCTCCAGCTTCATCCATGTTATGAGATGCTTTATAGATTCAGCATTGTTCTTTATCATTGCATAATACTCCCTTGTGCGTATGTACTATAGTTTGTTTATCCATCCATTCATCTGTTGATGGACATCTAGGTCTTTTCCATCTTTTTGCTATTGCAAACAATGCTGCAATGAACATGGGTGTATATGTCTATGGGTGTGACAGCTCTTATTTCTCTAGGATATTTCCTAGGAGTGGGATTGCTGGATCATATGGTATTTCTATTTCTAGCTTTCTAAGGAAGTGCCATATTGTTTTCCAAAATGGTTGTATCATTTTGCATTCCCACCAGTAGTGCATAGAGTTCCAATTTCCCCGCCGCCTCTCCAACATTTGTTATTTCCAGTTTTTTTGATTCATGCCAGTAATGCTGGGGTGAGATGGTATCTCATTGTGGTTTTGATTTGCATTTCTCTAATGGCTAGTGATCACCGAGCATTTCTACATGTGTCTGTTGGCCGCTTGAATGTCTTCTTTGGTGAAGTGTCTGTTCATTTCCTTTGCCCATTTTTTAATTGGATTATTTGTCTTTTTGTTGGAGACGTGTTGGATTTTCTTGTTGATTTTAGAGATTATACCTTTGTCTGAATTGTAATGTCCAAAAATTTTTTCCCAGTCTGTAGGTTCTATTTTTACTCTTTTGGTGAAGTCTTTTGATGAGCGTCAGTGTTTAATTTTTAGAAGATCCCAGTTATCTAGCTTATCTTCTGGAGTTTGTGTGTTGTTGGTTATGGTTTGTATCGTGTTAATGTCGTGTATTAGGGCCTCTAGCATTTATCCTATTTTTTCTTCTACGAACTTTATAGTTTTTGGCTTTATATTTAGGTGTTTAATCCATTTTGGATTAGTTTTTGTATATGGTGTGAAATATGGGTCCTGTTTCATTTTTTTGCAGGTGGACATCCAGTTTGTTAAAAAGAGTTCTGTTAAAAAGAGTGTTCCCCATTTGATGGACTTTGAGCCCTTGTCCAAGATCAGGTGACTGTAGGTGGATGGATTTACATCTGTGTTCTCAATTCTGTTCCGTTGGTCAATGTATCTGTCATTGTACCAGTACTAGGAAGCCCATCTCTTAACCACTGCATCTCCAGGGCTCAATGGGCTCCTCAGTGACCAGTTATTAAGGCTTAAAGCCTTTTTTTTTTTTTTAATTTCCAAAACTCTCTAGCACTTGCTACTGCTTTTGCCACCTTGTTTCTACTATTATTGGCATTTTAAAGTTTTTTTTTTTTAATTTCTTTTTCTCTGCATCAAGAAAAGCTTCCAAAAATAGTTGCTGTTGTTGTTGTTAGCTGCCATTCACTTGGTACCCAATGCATGGTGACCCCATGCACAATGGGATCAGATTGCTGTGATTCATAGGGTTTTCATTGACTGATTTTTTGAAAGTAGATTGCCAGCCCTTTCTTCCTAGTCTGTTTTAGTCTGGAAGTTCTGCTGAAACCTGTTAAGCATCACAACAACATGCAAGCCATCACTGACACTGGCTGTGTTTGAAGTGCCTTGGCCAGATATTGAACCCAGGTCTTTCACATGGAAGGTAGGTACCCCTTTTCTCTCCTAGGAGGCTTTTAGAGGTCTGCAAGTGATTTAGGGTAGAAAAGAATTGATCCAGGGTGCCAGCTGGGAGATCACCCTCCCCTTCTTCCAGGAAGCCCTCTCTATTAGCTTGTCTTTTTTTTTTTTTTTTTTTGGAAATTATTATTATTTTTCCTGTTACAGTTATATAGCAAGATCAAAGGGAACACCTTGTCCCTGGGGCTTCAGTACTGGCTGGGAAGAAAGCACAGAAAGGCCTTTAACTCTTTAATGGCCATCACCAAGATTATCCAATCATCTCATGACTCCTCCATCCCTCACACACACACACACACACACACACACACACACACACACACACATCCCTCAGGCTCATTGTTTTTTGTTATTATTATTATTTACTTTGTTTCACTTCAAAGAAGACTTTTAATATTCATGTTAACCTGATTTCATCTGTATAAAAATGTTCAGGAGCATGTGAACATTCTTTGATTTGTCCTGGTTCTAAACATCCCCAGGGGTTGTCCTGACCCACATAAAAGCAATTTTGCTTCAGAGTCAAGTTCAAAATCTACCTCCATCCCTGACCCCCAACCCTAAAGTGATCTTTATCTTCTCTGACCAGTGACAGTTATGTGTATAGTTAATATAGATAGCTAGTGTCTTTTCTTATTTGATATTATTTACAGTGGTATGCTGGTAAATCTTTAACGGCTGGCTTTAGGGACAAAAAGCCTTGGTTTATACAGTGCCAATTTCCATGGTGTAAATATTCCCACCATAGTCAATTTCCAAGTCACCAACATGATGTCACTGAACAAAGTTAGGAAGCGATACACACCATTATATAATATTTCTACCATACAAATAGAAAGAAATAACCTAAAAATCAGAGATAGTAGTTAAATGTAGTAAAATAATTAGGAAGTGATGAGTTTTGACTACTTATTACCTTGGTTTTTAATACAATTTGTATAATTGTAAGTTTATATAATTGAATTTTTTTAAATTTATTTTGATGTTGAGAGTATACACAACAAAACATATGCTAATTCAATGGTTTCTACATGTACGATTCAGTGACATTGATTACATTCTTCGAGTTGTGCAACCATTCTCACCCTCCTTTTCTGAGTTGTTCCTCCCCCATTAACATAAACTCACAGCCCCATAAGCTTCCTATCTAATCTTTTGAGTTGCTGTTCTTGCTCAAGGCAGACATTTTTTACTAGTCAAGCTAAACTATTGTTTGGTTTTAAGACTTTGGGGGATATTTTTGGTTTGATTATCTCAGGGCAATGGTTTCAGGGATTCATCCAGCCCCCATGGCTCCATAAAGTCTGGAGTCCATGAGAATTTGAAATTCTGTCCTGCATGTCCACCTTTTGTCAGGATTCTTCTATAGAATCTTTGCTCAAAAGGTTCAGTTATGGTGGCTGGGCACTATCCAGTTTTTCTGGTCTCATGGCAAAGGAGGCAGCTGTTCATGGAGGCAATTAGCCATACCTTCCATTTCCTCCTATTCCTGAGCCTCCTTCTACCTCTGTTGCTCCAGGACAAGAGAGACCGATTATCGTGCCTTGGATGGCCACTAACAAGCTTTTAAGACCCTAACCGCTATGTGATGAACTAAGAGATAGAAGCACTACCATATTTTTACTCAAATAATGCACCCCTTCTACGTTTGTTTGCCAGTTGCACCCTCCCCCTGCTAAGTATTTTCATAAGCACCACTATACCAATTTTTTTACACGTTTCTGTAAAAAAATAATAAATTAGCATAGCACGCTTATGAAAATACCTCATGGGGGAGGGCGTGATTGACAAACAAATGTAGAAGGCTCACATTATTTGCCTAAAAACCCGGTAAACATGTTATTAGGCCAATTAACTGGGATGTCCCATGAAACCATGACCCTAAACTTCCAAACGAAGGAACCAAATCCTACGAGGTTTTTGGTTGTACATAAGCAGCCTCAGCAGCTACTCTTTTTTTTTTTTTTTTGTTGTTGTTGTAAATATATCTATCACACAACTTTTACCAATTCAACTTTTTTCATGTGTACA
Source organism: Dugong dugon (assembly GCA_030035585.1). Classification (NCBI taxonomy): domain Eukaryota; kingdom Metazoa; phylum Chordata; class Mammalia; order Sirenia; family Dugongidae; genus Dugong; species Dugong dugon. Next base: position 55,162,327 of record CM057465.1, read on the forward strand.
ACTTATTAACTCATTAAGAGCAATTACAATAATCGGTTGTACAACCCTACCCCTTAATGTGATTTTTCCATCACCGTTAATCCTACTTCCCCCTCCCTCCTGTCCCTAGTAACCACCAATAAACTTTGGGCTCTATACATTTGCCTTATGAAGTCAAACAAGATTTGTCCTTATTTCACTCAGCATAATGTCTTTAAGCTCCATCCACATTGTAGCATGTATCAAGACTTTTCTTCTACTGGCTGAGTAGTATTCTATTGTATATATGTACATTTTGTTTATCCATTCGTCTGTTGATAGGCACTTAGGTTGTTTCCACATTTTGGCTATTGTGGATAGTACTGCAATGAACATTGGTGTACAGGTCTCTGTTTGAGTCTCTGCTTTCAAGTCTTTTGAATATATACCTTGGAGCGGAATTACTGGGTCATGTGGTAGTTCTATTTTTAGTTTTTTGAGGAACCACCATGATGTTTTCCGCAACAGCTATACCATTTTGTATTCCCATTAGCAATGGTTAATGGTTCCAGTTTCCTCACATCCTCGTCAACATTTATTTTCTTTTTTTATCTCAGCCATCGTAGTGGGAATGAAATGGTATCTCATTGTGATTTTGATTTGCATCTCTCTGATGGCTAATGACACTGAGCATCTTTTCATCTATTTAGTGGCTCTTTGAATGTCTTCTTGGTGAAATGTCTACCCAAGTCCTTTGCCCATTTTATGATTGGGTTATTTGTCTTTTTGTTGTTAAATTGTTGAAGTTTTATACATATCTTTGTTATTAGATTCTTAGTGGATATATGGTTTCCGAAAATATTCTCCTAGTCCATAGCTTGTCTTTTCACTTTTTTGGTAAAGTCTTTTGATAAACAAAATTTTTAGTTTTTATAAGGTCCCATTTATTTATTTTGTCTCTGCTTATTTTTGTGCTTTTTTAATTATATTAGATAATTCGATGCTGAAAGCTAATCCGACAGCATTGTCTTCTAAGAATTTTATGGTTTTAATGTACACATTTAGGTCCTTAATCCATTTTGATTTTGTTCTCATGAGTGGTGTGAGGAATGGATTCTGTTTCATTTTTCCGCATGTGGAAATGCAGTTTTCCCAACACCATCTATTGAAGAGACTCTTCTTTCTCCATCAAATGGACTTAACAACCTTGTCAAAAATCAGTTGACCATCATAGATGTGTAGGTTTATTTCTGGACTCTCAATTCTACTCCACTGATTTATGTATCTATAGTTATACCAGTACCAGACTGTTTTGATTACTGTTGTTCTTGTTAGGTGCCATTTGGTTGATTTCAACTTACAGAGCCCTCACGTGACAGAGGAGAACTTCCCCATAGGGTTTTCTAGGCTGTAATCTTTACGGAAGCAGATTGCCACATCTTTCTCCCATAGAGCAGCTGGGTGGGTTTGAACCACCAACTTTTCAGTTAGCAGCCAGGTACTTAACCGTTGTACCACCAGGGCTCCTTTTTGATTACTGTAGCTGTATAATATGTTTTACAATCAGGTAACATGAGTCCTCCTACTTTGTTCTTCTCTTTCAGCATTGGCGTTAGCTATTCAAGGCCTCTTGCCATTCCACATAAAGTTGAGTATTGGTTTTTCCATTTCTATAAAGAAGGCTGTTAGAATTTTGATTGGGATTACATTGACTCTATAGATCACTTTGGGTAGTATTGACATCTCAATGATATTAAGTCTTCCACCCCAAGAACACAGAACATCTTTCAATTTATTTAAATCTTCTTTAGTCTCTTTCAGCAGTGTTTTATAATTTTCATTGTATAAGTCCTTCACATCACTGGTTAAATTTATTCCAAGGTATTTTATTCTCTTAGATGCTATTGTAAATGGAATTGTTTTTCTAATTTTATATAATTGAATTTTTAATAATGGCTGTGTTTAATAACCAGGTCACAAAACTCCAGACTAAGTCAGTGAATTTACATTTTTTTAAGTCATTTATTTAAGCTTTCCTTGGCTCTTTGACACTTCCAGTAGTGGGGGCCACTGAAAGGGAAAGGAGATAAACTCAAAGCTATTTTCCTGTTCAGTGCAGAGCCCTGGTGGCCCAGGGGTTAAGAGCTCAGGCTGCTAACCGAAAGGCTGGCAGATGGAATCCATCAGCTGTTCCTTGGAAGCCCTATGGGGGAGTTCTACTCTGTCCTATGGGGTTGCTATGAGTCAAAATGAACTCCACAGCTTTTTTTTTTTTGGTCCTCATTCTGACTCTGTGCTTAGCCTCACCATCCAGGTTAGGGGGCCCTGACCTAACCTGTCCTCATCTCTATGCATCAAAAAAATAGCCCCTTTCCACACAAACAAAAAATCTCTATTTAGCTCCCTGTACTTGCCTTTCTCCTCAGATCCCAACCCCTTACATTTATCTCCATCACTTTCGTGTTTACTTGTCTTCCATCCATTAGCCTGTGAGCTCCAAGAGGGCAGAGCCAGTGTTTTTGTGTTCCTGCACGATCATGGTGCCTAACACATAGTAGGTCGTCCATAAACCTTTGTGTGTTCAATTACAAATCTAATGTGCTGAAAATCACAGGTCTCATTCAGGGCGGCAGAAATGGAAGCCATACCACCTTATTAAGTTGTGGCAAATTTTCTGCAGGTTCTGAGGCATATGTTGGGCCCTGCTCTCTAATTCTTCATACCATGAAATAATTCCCATGTGGGCAGTAGTCTTCTGTTCTCCACATAGTAGAATTACACTTCTTAAATCTATATCTAAAAGTTTGGTGTAGAAAGAAACTCTGGATGTCATTCAACCTTGTGTTGTAGCAATTTTCATTGACAATCTCACAGGAGAGCTGTGGGAATCACCCTCTAATCAAAATGATTTCTAGCTGCTATCCTTCTCCCACTTTGAAATTCTTATAAAGATTTTTTTTTTCACTGTTGACTTTAATCATATTCTCCAATAAGCTTTTGAAATTGAGTAAGCCCCTGGAAGCATTTTGAAAGGCCCTGGAAGCTCTCTGGTCAGCATTTTCCACCTGTAATTATAACTTTGCATGATGATTTTCACTTGTTATTTCTAGGGTGGAACTAAGAGTAACTAATGGTTTTCAATATAAACCTTTAATAGCAGCTCTCAATGTATTGAGGCTTAATTCCTCTTATGATCCTAGAGAAGTTACTAAAAGTGAAGAGGGAACTTATTTTATCCTCCATCCTAGGAAGACAGTGGGATTTTATTAGAGTGTAGTGAAATATTTATAAGAACATTAGAGCCTGTGGGACTCAAGGGTTGAATTCACCTGCAACTTTCATTTGCATACTTGCTTCCAGGGAGGTCTATTATAGGATGGCCTGGATATGTCACTTTGGAACTCCTGCTTTTAATGAACAAATGAGAAAAGGTAAGTCATTTTCTGCAGAAAGAACATTTTTGTCACCCACTGCCTTCCCAAAAAGAGAAAAATGTGCTCAAAATATAGCATAGAAATAAAGGGACTATTCTGAAACATAGACAAAAAACATTTTCACTCAAGAATGGAGTGTCGGTGATGTGAGAGAACTTCTTTAATACAAAGAACATAAAGGCTTTACTTTTTGTTTAGGAGGAAACTTTGTCTCTCAGGCTTGAGTTGTGACTTTCTGTTATTATTGTTCTCATTGTTACCTTCACTGTCTTGTCCTCACCTTCCCTGAATACTTCCATGTTGCTTTGTTGGTTCTTATTGTCCATCTAGCAGGCCAATTTCATGCTCTTCCATATTACTTCTTCCATCAAATATAAACTGCAGTATCTTCGTTAACCCATTACAAATGTTTCATTCATTCAGTCATTCATCCCACAGACATGTATTGAGGGCCTACCATTGGCTAGATGGGGCAGATGCAAACACAGAAAGCTGTCCCCTCTCTCAACGAGCTTTTGGTTTAGTGAGAACCAGACCAAGCAATGTTTCATTCTATGAGACATAAGGTCGCCATGAATCAGAGACTACTCAATAGCAACAACCACAGACTGTTTGGAAACCATCTGGTACCATTAAAAACCATATTATATTTTCAAACTATATTAAAATTTCTGAGACACTGTCATCATTCCTCCATGCTTGAGGGTTCTGATTAACTGACAAATTTGTAACACCAACCTAGCGGACAAATTTGTAACACTAACCTAGTGGATGTAACTACGAGTCTTTGACTTGAATCTAGAAGTCCTTATTATACCAACAGTACTGGAGGAGAATGTTGAGGGATGACTCTAGAAGTTCAGGACTTCAGAAAAAAGGCATAAATTCGTATAAAGAGAGATCCGCTTTCCTCTAGTTCAACAGTTCTGGAGTAAGATTCCATGTTACTGGGGATTAGCATTTTCCCATCGCAGAGCTCTATGAACCCATTACAGGCTTACCTGGAATGATTCACATTCCCTCTCTTAATATTCTACCTGACCAAACAAACCAGTCCTGGCATAAACCTCAGAGCCCACAGTGAGATTCTGACATACAGCCAGCAGTGGTGACACACTAGCCCAACAAGAAACCAACACTTTCATGAAGTAAGTGATCTTCACTGCCAAAAAGCACGTTCACTTTGGGATAGCTCCAGGAATGTCAATTCAGACAGAATCCTACCTCCATAATAAAGAACATAAAAGAGCATTCCAGATTTCACCTCTCCCTCAAGACCATACTTAAAGCCAGCAACTATGTAAAGCTAATGATTATTAAATCAAAAGGCTTTGGGCATGAAGTGATTAAACTGTAATGTCTGGAGCCTCTGTTGCTGGGCTATTTAATGGTGTTATGCATCATGAGCCGTGAGATGAAGATTTAGATTCCCAGCAGAAAGTTGATTCTTTTTAGTCAAGGGGTCTTATATCCTCCTCCCGTCACTATGGTATGCAGAACCACACTGACCCTGCATATGATCAGTAGATAGAGAAGGGCCCAACCCTAATTCAGGGTAGAGACAGAGACCTTCATTACACAGTCACTGCCAGAGTTTAAAAAACAAAGAAAAAGCTAATCTGTAATGGCTAATAAAGCAAGAAGCAAGAAGGGAAGAACCAGCACAAATCCCTTGAGAGAGGGAAATTTGGGCCTCCTTAAATAGGTTTTAGCCTGGCCCAGCACAAAGACTATTCCCTTGGCTAATAATCATAGCTACCAGTTATTTAAGCACTCTGCTTAGCACTTTAACATACATTACCTCATTTAATCTTCACAACAGCCCCTATCAAAGAAGTACTATTACTATCCCATTTTACTGATGACAAAACAGAGGCTTAGATGAATTAAATAAGTTGACCAAGGTCACACAACTATTTAGTTACGAAGCTGGAATTCAAACTCTGGAGTTTGACTGCAGAGCGTACGCTCTTTAACCACTATGCTGGTTGAACATCAGTGCCAATTTCTTAGTGAAAGGAAATTGGTAATAAATACCACCATGGATTTTTTAGTTCTTTGATTCTGAATATGTTTAGTAAATTATGTGAGATCCTCATTACAATGGGTGAAGTTAGTCATTTCCAACGAATCCTTTTATTTTGGGGGATAGCTGTTGTTGTTAGCTGCTGTCAAGTCAGTCCTCGACTCATGGATACCCCACGCACAATGAATGAAACACTGGCTGGTCCTGTGCCGTCCGCATGATCAGTTGGGGATTGGACCATCGTGACCAGAGGCTTCATAAAATCCAAAGTTAAGGAACTATTTCAGGTGCTGTTATATATAGACATCTGATCTAGCAAACCATACCTTCCTGAATGCCCAGCAAGCCCAGAAAGGAAAAAAGTAGACGAACTACCCCCTGTTCAGTATTCTGCCTCAGTGTGGTTTATGCTATCTCAGTGTGCTATCCATTACTGTACCATAAGTATTATTGGGACTATAACACAGTTCCTGTCCCCAGGGTTCTTAAACTCCCACTGGGGATGAAGGATTCACAGAGCCCAGTAATACTCAAGAAAATAAATAAGCTCTCACATAAATGGTGCAGACAGTACTATAGACATTCAAAGAATCAAGATATCTCAAAAGAAAGTCCTTGCTACTTTGTTATGTGCAAGGCCAACTCATAGACCTCATCCTACGAGACTACAATCAGAGAAGGAACTCTTGTTCATATACTTTATTCAACATGAATAAATTAGAATCATTTAAAATCATTATTGTTTTGAAGTTTTAGGTGTCCATAATTAAAAGGCCCTATATAGTATTTTATAAAACTATAGTCATTGTAAAGGAGCCCTGGTGGCACAGTGGTTAAAGTAATCAACTGCTAACTGAAAGGGCGGCAGTTCTAAACGACCAGCAGCTCCATGGGAGAAATTATGGCAGTCTGCTTCCGTAGAGATTTACAGCCTCAGAAACTCTATGGCGTTGCTATGAGTCAGAATCAACTTGACAGCAATGGGTAGAGTCATTGTACCAATCCATCCCTTTGGAAATTTCTATCATAATCTGAGAGTTAGAAACGTCCTTCTTGCTAAAGATAGGCACTGTCTCACTCTCAGCAAACAGACCCTCTTTCCTAATGGGCCTTGCTTCATTAACTTTTAACTGGTGCTTTTAATATTCAGTTTGTACTTTTAAACTTTCAAAGCCTTTATCAGATGTTCTTTGAGAGCAAATGCACGTCATTTAAAATACACACAGTTTTAATGTGATCAGATCTTTTTTTTAAAAAAAAAAAAGTGTTCACAAAGACCTTGAGAGGACAAAGAATTCATTTAATGAAAGGAACAAGCATGGCGCCGGTAATGAGTGGTTCTGTTCTACCAGTAATACCCAAAACTGAGGCAATAATTTTTAAAGCTTTGTATCACTTCAGAAATTTACAGTAAAGCACTTTCCCATATATTATCTTTAGTCCTTTTGACAACCTAACATAGAGCAAGCAGGGTGGGTTTTATTAATCTCTTTTTAAAATAAGGAAACTATGGGTCAGAGCATTTGAATAACGGAGCCAAGCTTATACAACCTGTAAGTGGTAGGGTTGGCGCCAGATTTCGGACCTCTGGTTCCCAGCTCATTGCCATTTCAATTCAGCTATTTATGTCAAACAATATCACCTCTCTTTTTATGTCATCTCTGCAAGGAACAGCTGCAAGTCTTATTTGTCTTTGGATCCCTGGCACCTGGCTTGGGACAAGTAAGAGATTATGGTGGACCAGAAGTAAAGACACTTTGTGCTGTTGTCTGTTCTTTTCACAGTCACTGTGGAATTAGCTGGATTGAGCTATTACTACATAATAAAGCCAAAATGTTGGGTTTTAAATTCGCTTGGAATAGTTGCTGTTAGGGGCCCTCAAGTGGATTTTTGACTCATAGTGACTCCTTTGACAGAGTAGAACTGACCCATAGGGTTTTCTTGGCTGTAATCTTCATGAGAGCAGATGACCAGGTCTTTCTCCCACAGAACTGCTGGGTAGGTTCGAACTACCAGCGTTCTAGTTAGCAGCCCAGTGCTTAACAGTTGCAACACTAGGGCTCCTTACATGGGACAGTTAGCTTTCTTATATTCTATGGCCACACAATGGGTTCCTAAACAAGACTGACTAATCTATCCCCAACTTATACCTCTCAAATCCATTCTGTATATGAGGGCAGGGACCATCACACCTACAACTCTCTTTTCAGGAAATGTCCTCACCTACAGTCTCTGATAGGAGGATTCCTAAAGGGAGCAGTGATCTATCCCCGTGACCACTCTCCTCCCTCCCCCCACATCCCACACAGATAATTAGAGAGTCATTGGGTGCCTGATCCAAAGGCAATAAATAGGCAGCCAGAAACCTTTGTGGTACCCTGGCAAGAAGGCTCTGCCTGAAGAGAGATGATGATATTTTACTGGGCCAATCAAATGTTCTTCATGAGGAATTCAAAGTGAAGATATAAGGAAAGAGTAACTTAGGAGTGAGAGGAGAGAGAATCAGAGAAGGAGACACACTGATAGTGGAGACCAGTACAGGGAATGCAGAGAAGCTCCTACCTACATTACAGCCGGGGCTACAGGGCAGATGGTTATGCTGGAATGAGGACTGGGTTTTCCTCCCTTCTAAGCCAGCTGTTTTTCATCCTCTTTTGGATCCTGATCCCTTTGATAATCTGATGAAAGATATGGGTCTTTCATCATTGTACTGAAAAATGTATAGACACACATTCAGACCAATTATTGCAATTAATTTCAAGGGGTTTCTAGATACACTGGAGCCCTGGTGGTGCAATGGTTAAGAGCTCGGCTGCTAACCAAAAGGTCAGCAGTTTGAATTCACCAGCCGCTCCTTGGAAACCCTATGGGGCAATTCTACTCTGTCCTATAGGGTCGCTATGAGTTGGAATCGACTCAAAGGCAACAGGTTCTGAATACACTAAAGCCTAATTTTGGAGCCACTGGGAATTCATGGGAGCTCTGGTGGTGCAGTGGTTAAGAGCCCAGGCTGTTAATCAAAAGGTTGGCGGTTCAAATCCACCAGCCACTCCTTGGAGACTGTGTGGGGCAGTTCTACTCTGTCCTATAGGGTCACAATGAGTAGGATCGACTCAACGCCATGGGTTTCTGTGGTTTTTTTGGTTTTGGGGAATTCATGGACCACAGATAAAGGACTCTCATTTAAACTACTAGTTCATCCAAGACAACTATAGTATCACATTTATCTCTGAAACCTAGCACCTGGTATAGTAACACAGTGGGTGTTACATAAATCTTGGTCGAAAGAGTGAATGAATGAATGGGTGAGTAAGTGGATAAATAGAAGAAATACAACTTAAAGTTCCGGTCCTATTGACAGTACATTGGGAATATCCTCTTCATCTCTCCTATGAAATGCTTTATTAATTTAAGTTGGGTAGCATGGCTGAAAGCAACATCTGTTACTTATATATACCCAGATGATTTTAAATAGTCATAAAAATAGTTGATGGGGATGGGATACTTGTTCTTATATTTTGGCAACCTCATCTTCCACATCCAGGACTACAAGAGCGTGGTACCTCCTAGTATACATATGAGAATTCAGAGTGTCATATCTGGGAAGGGCAAGTCTATTTTTCCAATAGATATAAAAATGAAAACCTACTATGTTTTTTCTACCTGAAGTGTGTGTGTAATGATTATTTAAAATTGTAGGCTACTTTTTCTTAATATAACTTTTAAAATAATAATGTGGCTCTTTTATTTTTCTAACTTATGATGGTTAAGATTATGTGTCAACTTGGCTAGGCCATAATTCTCAGTGATTTGGCAACTATTATATTACCCTATATTTTGTGATCTGATGTGAGCAACCAATCAGTTGGAAGGGGAGTTTCCTTGGGGGTATGGCCTGCATCCAATATATATGGATGTTCTGGCAAAGCTGGCTGGCTTTCAATCCTGCATCCAACTCATCATCTTCTGACCTCCAGTTCTTGGGACGTGAGCCAGCAGCCTACCATCTGACCTGCCAATTTTGGGTTCGTCAGCCCCTGCAACAACTTGAGCCAGGAGAAACCTCCATCCTGATGTCTGGCCCATGGATTTGGGACTTGCCAGCCTCCACAACTGCATGAGTCATTTCCTTGAAATAAATCTCTCTGTGTATATATATTTGCTTCACTAGTTTTGCTTCTCTGGAGAACACAGTCTAAGATATGACTTTTGAGTGAAAAGTCTAGTTATTTGTAATAATCTAGGATCTCTTTTAGGGAAGAACATTAGCTGATTTATCAGTCCACTTCATATGTCCTATTTGTGAGAGAGAGGGAAAGAACAATCTACAGTCTTTCAGTTGTTTTTGCCAAGTTTATTTGGGCTATTATTATCTAAAGATTGGCTAGAATGTAAGCTCTTTGAGTGCAAAGTTATCCTATATAGCTTTGTATCTGCTCCCTTTGCCACTGCCAATCTAAGTATGTTGCAGATTTTTTTTTGAAGTTGCCATCAAGTCAATTCTGACTCATGGCAACCCCATGTGTGTCAAAGTAGAACTGTGCTCCGTACTGTTTTCAATGGCTGATTTTTCAGAAGTAAATAACCAGATCTTTCTTCTGAGGCACCTCTGGGTGGACTTCCAACCTTTCAGTGAGCAGTCGAGCTCCCTTAACCTTTTGTACCACCCAGGGACTTCAAACTGAATTAACCAACTGTCAAACTTAAAAGGAAGCCACAACAGGGGTAAATCTGTTCTGGCTTTTTCAGATTCACAGTCTTCCTCTTTTCTTCTTTTCTTGCATAATTTTCCATTATCATGTAAACTCGAGATGGGTTTGAATTCAAAATAGAGCCTTTTAAAATGACAGTAGTATGTTCACATGTCCCGTAGTATACACATTCAACAAATGCCCCATCAAGAAATAAAATAAAAATAAAGTGAGGAAAGAATGGCCCGTTGTCATCGAGGGATTCCAACTCATACTGACCTTATAGGACAGAGTAGAACCATCGCACAAGGTTTCCAAGGCTGTAGCACTGCCACATGCTTCTTCCGCGGAGCAGCTGGTACGTTTGAACCGTTGACCTTTCAGTTAGGAGTTAGTGCCACCAGGACTGCAATATGAAGAGTGCTAGTGAAATGAGCCTTGCTTCAACTGTTCTTCCCTCTGCTGTTCTTCCTTTAGGGGCCAGTTCCTGTGTGACCTTCCCATCCCTACCCAACCTGTTGCTATTAGGTGCTGTCCGGTCTTTTTTCTGACTCATAGTGATCCCATGTGACAGTAGAACTGCCCCATAAGGTTTTCTAAGCTGTAATCTTTATGAAAGCAGATCCCTACGTCTTTCTCCTGTGGAGCCGCTGGGTGGGTTCAAACTACCGACCTTTTGGTTAGCAGCTAAGGGCTTAAACTTTGCGCTACCAGGGCTCCTTCTTATAAGATTAACATTTCACTATTGGGGTGCGCTCTTTAGAATGCTCTTTAGAAGCAAGGATGGCGAGACTAGTCTCACATACTTCGGACATGTTATCGGGAAGGATCATTCCCTGGAGAAAGACATCATGCTTGGTGAAGTAGAGGGTCAGCGAAAAAGAGGAAGACCTTCAATAAGATAGATTGACACAGTGGCTGCAACAACGGGCTCAAGCATAACAATGATTGTGAGGATGGCGCAGGACTGGGCAGTGTTTCGTTCTGTTGTACACAGGGTTGCTACGAGTCAGAAACAACTCCACAGCACCTAACAACAACAACATTGGGGTGTGACTCCAGAGTTCATATAACAAGGCCCTCAAACACAAGCCATTACTTCCTTCCTTTAACACTCAAACAAAGAAACAGCTCTCAGGCTAATTCTAACTATATTTTTAGTTTTTGCCTTAGGCACTCACTTTAGAACCACATTCCATTTAAATCTCAAGTCTGTTGCATAAAAGTACAAAGAAACTGGTTTGTTTATTTTTTTTAAAGTAGGAGTAGTACACAAAGAAAACATAACTAGTAGCAGGCAGATTCAAAGTGAATTTTTTTTACTGATGCTGACTTTGAGAGGATATAGGCTCCCTCCCAACCATTTACTAACATTTAAAAAAAAAATTTTTTTTTGTTGTACTTTAGATGAAGGTTTATAGAATAAATAGTTTCTCATTAAACAGTTACTACACATATTGTATTATGACAATGGTTAACAATCCCACGACATGTCAACACTGTCCCTTCTCAACCTTGGGTTCCCTATTACTGTTACTGCAATAACACAGATTGGAGCCACCTGCCACAATAGCCAATTCTGAGACAGGGGTGAGGTGAGCAGCAAGAGGTTTATTATAGAGCGATATATAGGAGACAGAGGGGAATAGATTCCTCAAAAACCCATCTCCCCCACTGGAGATCAGCTGAAGACTTTTATAGGGACAGGATTATGGGTGTTAGAAGTTTGTGTTAGTTTCTCCTTGAGATGGTCACGTCTCAGATGAGTTAATCTTCTACTGGTATTGTTTGGGGTTATCGGTGACACCCTTGGGGATTATCTGGCAATATCCTGGTTTTTCTTGTCATAAGATGGGTGCTTTGTTTGGTTTTCATCCTTAGATCATTATCGCTTGTTTTCTACCCTCCAAGGAGGAACATCAGTTAATCTTAAACCTTTCGTAGAAGCTGGAGAAACAAGATCATGAGACAATGTAGCGGTTAGCAATGGGGAGTAAATAACAGTGAACTAGGCCTGTGTAGCCTCTTCCATTACCAGCTTTCCTGTCCCTTCCTGCCTTCTAGTCCTTGTCCCTAGACTGTTGTGCCCCATTAGTCTCCTTTTGTTTTATGGGGCTGTCTAATCTTTGGCTGAAGGGCGAGCGAAACAAACCTCAGGAGTGACGTCATTACTGAGCTAAACGGGTGTCTGGGGGCCATAGTCCCGGGGTTTCTCCAGTCTCTGTCAAGCCAGTAAGTCTGGTCTTTTTTGTGAGTTAGAATTTTGTTCTACATTTTTCTCCAGCTCTGTCTGGGACCTTCTGTTGGGATCTCTGTCAGAACAGTTGTTGGTGGTAGCTGGGCACCAACTAGCTGTACTGGACTCAGTCTGGTGGAAGCCATGGTAGTTGTAGTCCATTGGTCCTTTGGACTAATCTTTCCCTTGTATTTTGTTTTCTTCATTTTCCTTTGCTCCCAAAGGAGTGAGACCAGTAGAGTATCTTAGATGGCTGCCCACAGGCTTTTAAGACCCCAGATACTACTCACCAAGGTAGAATTCAGAACATTTTCTTTATAAGCTGTGTTATGCCAATTGAGCCAGATGTTCCCCGAGACCACGGTCCCCACAGCCCTCTGCCCAGCAATCCGGTCCCTCAGGGAGTTTGGATGTGTATATGGAGCTTCCATGACCTTTCCTTGTACAAGTTGTGCTGACTTCCCCAGTATAGTTATTTACTAACTTTAAAAGTTTCAGAGAATTGGAGGATTAGAAAAAAAGTAAATAGAACATACTTGATTTTTGACTGAAGGAGAAAAAAAAAAGAACTATAGCAGAACGTAAAATCCCAAATTTTTCAAAAGAATTCAAGTCATCATTTCAAACCGATTACATTTAGAGATAAGAATATATCCTGTGGGCTACTATTTTTAAATTTTTTAATTCTCAGTCATAAAACTCCTATATGAAAGGCTGTACTTCAGTTTGAGTCATAAGTAATTAGAATTGTAGGATATGGCATATAATTGCATTGTCTTCATACAAAGAGTTTTTCTTCCTTTTGGTTCATGGGCCCTGGTAGTGTAAGAAGAACGAGGGCCCAATTCACTCACCAATGCACATTTCTCTCAGCACTTCCTCATTGGTGCCAATGACGTGAACTATTGTATTGTGCTTCCATACAAACAGCACAAACATTCTCTCATTAATACATGTAAGGTCCATTAACAGGAAATCTATACTTGGCATGTGGCACAACTAACGCCAAAGACCTAATTTTTGCTAGCTCTTGAGTCAGTTAGCTTACCTAAGCATAAACTTTATTTTTTCAACCTGATATTCAAAATATGGCCACTGTATTCAGCATGTGCATGGGGCAAGGAGGGGTAAGGAAACTAACCTTTCCTGAATACCCTTTACGTGGCAGGAACTTTCCAAAGATTATTTCATCCAAAGGAATTTTTCCCCCATTTTGCAGACAAGAAATCAAGCTTCAGAGAGGTAAAGGGACTTGCCTGAGCTCACATAACCAGGAAACGGTAGTCAGGATTTGAATTCAGGACTGTCTGCTCTGTGAATTTGACTGCTAGGCTCTTGCTGCCTCCCCATCAAGGCCCTGTGACATGGAATGAAAATCACAGATTAACCAATTCTGCTTTATAGAGTTAAAAGACAAAGATTCAAACTGCCTACTGTCCAGGTTTGGAGCAATCACTTGAGTTGAGTATGATCCAAGTGGTGCCATTGAGTCCCACCCTCCCCACATTAGAGATCAGGACCAGGAAGTGTGGGAACTCCCTTCAGTCTAAGAAAAACCAAGAAAGGTCAAAACCAGGAACCACTCTGACTCAGCAGTGAAAGAGTCAAGTTAATGAATAGAAAGATGCAACCTGTACTCAGAACCTGGTTCTCAGGTCTAAATACATCGTCATGTAACTTTGGTCTTGGCACGTTGGGATAGGCAATGAGAGTCAGACCAGGAGTCAAGAGACTCAGATTTTATTTCTGCCTCCAAGAAGACCCTGCAAGGTGACCTTGAGCTAGTCCCACATCTTTGGAATGGGGGCAACATTGTCTGCCAAGCATCCACCATTTTAAGTTGGTCTTTACAATATGGCTCACAGAGAGTCCCTTCGAACAGTTTCTAGCATAGAAAGTAGCTCTCCCCATACACACAACAGAAATGGGTAGAGAAGAACTGACCATAAGGCCCTATCCAACCCCAGGACATTTCTCGGACCATGGAAAGGCCATCTGTGCCTCGGAACTTTAAACCCTTATCCATCTCTGCTACACCCAGACATCCAAGGTAAATCCAAGAGGTCATGTCCCCAGCAATCTCACATTCTCCCAGCAGTGTTTGCTGGTAGTTCCAGGGATTGCAGTACTACTGCAGTCCAGGATTAGAACTTAAAAGCTTGAAAGGCACCAGAATGATGTGGGTGTCTTTTCTTCACATCAAGTACAGCCTGTGGTCTTGCCTTCCAACAAGAGACAAAAACACTTACAGGGCAGCAGTTGAGGAGTTGTGTTTACATGACACTTAATATCCTGGAAGGCACTAGATGCACAAGGATGCCCATACCTAGGTAACCCAACCCCATGGACTTGCACCAGAGGTGAACAGGAGCACAGCTCTACCATCTGCTCGGCTGTCACCACCTCCCTAGCCTGCAGTAAAGGCCCAATGGCTCTACAGGATGACTCCAGCCATTTACACAGAAAAGCATGGTGTGTTACAAGTTCTGTGGACATAGAAGAAGAGGGAATTCTTGAAAGACTATGTCTAATGTTGGGGGTGGGGGAAGAGAGAGAAGAGCAGCTCTTGAAGCTATTTCCTTAGTCTTCAAACTTGAGACATAAACTGCCAGAGCTGAGGGCTACAAAGAGTGGGACAGGCAGCCTGCCTACATTCTGTATTTTCTGGATTCTAACATCTGTTGGGGAGCACTGTGGGCCTTACAAATACATTGTCTGAATTAATCTTCATGATCATCTATTCCCTGCTTTGGCACTAGCCAGCTATGTGACCTTGAGCCAATCATTAACATCTCTGGCCCTGGTTCTTTTCTAATGCCAGGGTAGGAATTATCAACACATATGATGAAATCCTCAAGGACTGTGCCAAGGAATGGGATAGAGAGGGAGACAGTGATCAATGTTGGAGAGGGTAAATAGCTTTGATACAGAACACAGGGGCTGAGCTGGGGAAGGAGCAGTGTAAATAGACCGCAGATACCTAAGGAGAAAAGGAAAGGCAAATTCAACATGCAGTTTCAAAGTATGAGCCTCAAAACAAGTGCCTTTCTTCCTTGAAATATTACTGTTTTGTGTCAGCTTAAGAAGCTAGGCTATCTCCTGCCTGTTTCAGAAAATAGACAGGATGACAGGAAACTGTTTCAGATTCCACAGTGATTACAGCTACTTAAGTTTGACTTACCAAATACTGTCTCAAACAGATGGTATGTAACATTTGATTATGGGTTTATCCTGCAAGCCCAACAGGGAGCATTTCTTTCTCTCTTTATATAGAAAAAATGCAGAGAAGAAAGGAAATAAGCTTATATCCTTGCCCATATTCCATGTATATCAGTTTTGCCTACTGTGCATGCTTTTCCTAAAATGAGGCTGTGCTTCTTATCCAACTCAAGACCAAACAACACAATATTGACATCAGTCTGATACCACAGAATTTTGGCTAAGAAGGATATTGAAGGTCGTCTTCTCTAAGCCTCTTTTATAGATAAGGAAATAGAGGCACAGAAGCTGACTGGCCCATGGTCACATTGTGGCAAATCTGGGATCTAGTTTCCTAACTCCAGGGTTAGCATTCTCACTAGCCTTTATATGGACATAAGGTTAACTGTGGAGAACATACAAATCTATTAGCACCATTATTACTAAATTAGCACCAATCTGTGA
Organism: Dugong dugon; assembly: GCA_030035585.1. Lineage (NCBI taxonomy): Eukaryota > Metazoa > Chordata > Mammalia > Sirenia > Dugongidae > Dugong > Dugong dugon. Next base: position 55,178,335 of record CM057465.1, read on the forward strand.
TGAGCAAGTATGAGAACTTGAAGCTGATGAGTAATGCCATTTAAGTTCAGTTAATGAGCCAAAAGCTTGGTTCTTCAAAACACTTAACGTTTATCAGCATTTGGCTTCAGTTTGTGGTAAGTGCTTTCAAAACATCACAGACAATAACAATACTCTCTTAGCTTTGCTGAGTATAAATATGTCATGAAAGAAAATAAGAATTTCATAAATGACAGTCTCCAGAATGGAAAAAATGAGTCCCACGGAGAGGGTACAATGTGTTCATCTTTCTAGCGGCCAAGCGTAATTTGGCAACTAACGAGGTCACTGGGAGTTTACAAAGTGTAAGCCTTCTGTTTGGCGAGGATGAAAAGGACTCTTTTTCCAATAGTAAAGCAGAGCTTGCAAGCAGGGCCAGCCCCAGAATGCAGTTACAGAAGAATTCCCCCAGGTGAGCATGAAATACACCCAGGCCCTCCTCTATGCCTACTCTACATAAGTACATCTACACTCTCCTCCCACCTACACCAGTTGCTGTCCAGTTGACTCCAACGCATGACGAAACCATGTGTCAATGGCAACTGGTTTCCCACCCACCCACATACCCCCTACCCTGTAGTTACCAGCAGTGCCACAAAGGAGGTTTCTCAGCATGAAGTCTTGAGGTACCCATGGGGGGAGGGGGCAAAAACAGCATATTGAAGAGAGTTAGGAAGTCATCACATGGTGACCTGGTGCTGGGCAAGGAGGAGAGGAAAGGAAACCAGAAAAAAATTGGTGATTGATGGGAGGATGATGCTTTCAGCTCTGTGCTCCAGGGGTCTAGGGACGGTTCTTCAGGAACTTTCTTCTTCGGGGTTTCTGGAATAGTTCATCCATGTTTTTATATTTTTTTCAAGTTATAAGCTAAAACCCCAACTGTGGTTAATGTTAGGTTTTCTGAAAGACAGAGGATTGGTTTCTTAACTAGGCTTAGGACAGCATTACCCACTAGCTAGTTTTATATTAGTAAAAAAATATGTTAATCAATTAACAAAATATTGTTGATCAGCCCATTAATAGCTAACATTTATTGAGAGGTCACTGTATGCCAGAAACAATGCTAAATGCTTTCCCAGTATTATCTCATTTACTCATCACCATGACCCTTTGAGATGACGATAATCATAACTGTATTCAGGAATTTGTTCAACACATATATTGAGCACCTACTTATGTGGTGCACTGTTCTAGGCATTGGGGATACAGCAGTGAACAAAACAGGCAAAATCCTTCCTCTGTCTAAGACAGCTTATATTTTGTCAATTAGCTATTATTGTATAACAAGCCTCCCCAAAATTTATTGGCTTAATACAATTAGCATATAGCATTGCTCATAAAAACCCACTGCTATTGAGTCAATTCCAACTCATAGCAGCCCTATAGGACAGAGTAGAACTACCCCATAGGGTTTCCAAAGCTGTAAATCTTTACGGAAGTAGAATGCCACATCTTTCAACGTACTGTCCTTGGTAAGGTAGAAGGTCAGCAAAAAAAGACCCTTGATGAGAAGAATTGACACAGTGGCTGCGACAATGGGCTCAAACATAGCAACAATTGTGAGGATGGCACAGGACCGGGCAGTGTTTTGTTCTGTTGTACATAGGGTCAGCATGAGTTGGAATTCACTCGAAGGCACCTAACAACAACAACATTGCTCATAAGTGTATCAGTTTCTTCAGTGTTTCTTCTGGTCTTGGCTAGACTCATTTACATTTCTGTAGCCAACTGGTAGATTGGCTGGTCTAGAGAGGCCTCCACTGGGACAGATTATCTCCATTCCATGAGGTCTCTCATTCTCCAGCAATTTCTACTGTGCTTGTTCTTATGCAAAGGCAAGGGTCCCAAGATGGAGAATGGAAATGTGCAATGTCTCTTGAGAACTAGACAGAACTACAATATCACTTCTGCCACATTCTACTCGCTAAAGAAAGTCACAAGTCCAGCCCAGATTAAAGGGTGGGGAAATGCAGTCTATCTCATGACAAGAAGAGCTGCAACTTCACATTGGAAAACTCATGGATACAGACAGATCATTATGCAATCCACTTACCACGTATGTAATGACAGCTAAAACAATGCTAAGGAATTGATGAAAATATTTGAGTCTCACAACAACTCTGTAAGGCAAGTTTTGTTATCAATTCCTATTCTGCAGATGAGGAAACTGAGGCCTAGAGAGGTTAAAACAACAACAACAAAAAACTTGCCTAAGGTCTACAAATATTCAGTGATGGAGCCAGTATTCAAACCCAAGACTCCAATGCCTGAGCCCTAAACCACTGTGCAATTCATTCCAGCCTGGGCACTTCAAGAGAGAGAAAATATAAAGCATGGCCACTACCTGCAAGGCCCTTAAAGTCCTATTGTGGACACAGAACCTAAATTCGTGAACAGTTAGTAACAACACATGTCACTAAGCCATATTTGATAGTGGCTCAACAGGAAGTAAAGATAAAGGTGACCAAGACAAGAGCAAGAGACAGAAGCTTCAATAAAGAGAGTGAGACTGAGCTGGACTTTGAAGGGTATGGACAGTGAAGAGTAAAAGAAGAGGTTTTCTGATAATGGCATCCCCCTTGCCCCATGTAAAGGGTTTTCTACTTCTTCCTTGCCTATAAAATAAATTTCAGTTTCTTCAGAATGGCGTATAGTATTTCTAAATATGACTTTATATGTTAGCATATACCAGCTGCAAACAACAGGAAACTTAAACAGTGACTTTAATCAAAATGGGGATTTTTTTTTTTTTTTTTTTTTTTTTTTTTTGGTCACATGCAACAGAAGGGTGGGGCTAAGTGGTCCAGGGCTTCACAACAGCCAGATGATATCATCAAGGAGCCAGATTCTTTCTGTCTTTCTCCTCTGTCATTTTAAGAGCATATCCTCATTCTTGTGGCCTCATAGTGCCAGGATGGTTGTTATAGACACAGGTAATCTTGTACAAAGGAGCCCTGGTGGTGCAATGATTAAAGTGCTCAGCTGCTAACCAAAAGGTCCGTGGTTCAAACCCACCAGCTGTTCCTCAGAAGAAAGATGTGTCAGTCTGTTTCCACAAAGATTACAGCCTTAGAAATCCTATGGGGCAGTTCTACTCTGTCCTATAGGGTCACTATGAGTCAGAATTGACATGACAGCAGTGGGTTTTGGTTTTTGGAATCTTCTACAAGTAAGAAGAACAGGGAGGAGAGGAGGCCCAAAGTGAGCATGCCAGCACACCTGTTCATTTTTAAAATGCTTTCTAGAATTACCACCCAGTTACATTTTTTTAATCTTCTTTGGCCAGAAATATATCACTTGGTCAAGTATAGCTGCAAGGGAAGCTGAGGAGACTAGTATTTCAGCTTACCAAGGCTATAATACAGGAAAACAAGAGAAAAGAGGTTGTGAATGGTTTTTGTGTGGCCAGTCCAGTGTCAACCCCAACTTTTCCAGCATCGTTTTCCAGTGCTCTCTCCCTAGCCAACCCCTTGCACCATCAAACCAAAGTTGTCATTCCAAGAGCACTTCCTCACTTGCTCTCTTGGTTCCTTTTTCTTGTAATGTCCTTCTCCCTTCATGGACTGCTGAAATTCTTCCATGACTCTTTCCTGATCCCTATTAGGGTTTAGTCCTTTCTCTGTAGTCTCTGGGAGTCCCTGAGTGGTACAAACAGTTAATGTGCTCGACTGCTAGCCAAAAAATTGGAGGTTCAAGTCCACCCAGAGGCACCTTAGAAGAAAGGGCAGACAATCTACTTCCGAAAAATTAGCCATTGAAAACCTTATGGAGCAATTTTACTCTGACACACACGGGGTCGCCATGAGTCAAAACTGACTCAAAGGTAACTGGTTTTTCTGCTGTAGTATTCAGTACTTTTTGCCTCTTATTGTTTCTCTACTAGAACACAAGCTCTTGAAGCCAGAGACCATGTCCCGTTCATTTTTGTACCACCTACTGTGTCTCATGCAGCTCCTGGCATAAGTAGACATCATGAAGGACAGAAATTGAGGTCTATGACTCAGTGCACATGGAGGATGAGGAAAATAAATAATTCTGGGATTGTGAGGGCAAGTGACTGACAGAATGGTGGTGTCATCAATAGTACCAGAAGACTGCTGTGTTCTGCTTCAGTCTTGTTGAGTGTGAACTGATCATTGAACCCTCAAGTGGAAATTAAAAACAGGCATCTGGTTTCAGGAGAAAGATCAGAATTTGAATTGTAGATTTGAAACTCATTGGCAAAAAGGAAGATACAAAGGGGTGAGAACTGGGGGGACAGTGTAGAAAGAGGCAGGAGTGAGCGCTAAAGAACAAGTATATGTCTAAAGCAGAGTTGGGCCGTGGCACAGATCTGGTCTCACCCAGGCTACTGCCAGACAGGCAACGTTGGCCCTCTGCTTACCCAAGTAGTCACTGTGTCCTAGTGAAGAGCAATGGAGGTCAGAACTGAGCAAGAATTTTCAGTCCAAACTCTAAAATTCACACTAGCTAAGAATGGAGGCACCAGTTTTCCCCTTTGACATTACAATGTGAAGCAGTAAATAAACAAATGCATTAGTCAGATTTTCTTACATCGCAAGTTATAAAAACCCAAGTGAAACTGGTTTAAGTAAAACAGAATGTATTGGCTCATGAAAAAGCAGGTAGCTTCAGGGCCCAAGCAATGTCCTCAGGACCTTGTCTCTCTGTGTCCATCTCTCATCTGTCTTCATTTCTGATTCTCTCTTAATGTTGGACTGATTCTCTCTTACTGCTGATGACTTACCCACGCATCCAGGAAAGCTGACTGGAAGCAACTCCAATCTGCAACATGTTTACAGCTGTGATCCCAGACTGAGAGAGAGTCCTCTTCCTAAGCACCTAAGTTTCAAATCTCAAGGAAGATTCTGATTGGCCTTGCTAGAGTTTCTTGCCTGTCCTTGAGCCAAGAGAATCAAGCACTCTGATTGACTGGGCTTAGGTCACATGCTCACTTCTCTGGGAAGGTGGGGATCCCCCATAAAAAGGTAGTTGTGTTAGCAGAAGAAGGGGAAAAGGGGTGTTATACAGATAAAAACAACAGACGTCTTCTTTAATAAGGCCTGTTGCAAGTGACCTTTAACAAGGACTTCAAACTGGTTCATTTTAATTTGGCCCCCATGAACCTTGTTTTCAGTAACTAGATTCTGTCTTAGTTGCCCTATAATTATATCCATTTTGGATCCTATTTGGTTCATCCCCATGCCTTTCTGAGCTACATCTTAGATCCTTACCCTGTATGCTTTTTTCTCTGGGCCTGGAATATTACTTTGTCCTCTCCTGCTATAACCTCCCTGCTAACTTCCCTGGCCAACCAATTGGAAGAGATCTGTATTCTTGCCCATTCCAAAGAAATGTTATCAAATGGAATGCAGAAATTATCAAACATATCATTAATATCACATGCTAGCAAAATTCTCCTAAAGATACTTAAAAAATGACTGCAGCTGTCATTGACAGAGAACTGCCAGAAGTTCAAACCAGATTCAGAAGAAGACGTAGAATGAGAGATTTCACTGTTGTTGTCAAATGGATCTGGAGAGAAAGCAGAAAATACAGAAAGATATTTATCTGTGTTTTATTGACTACGTGAAGGCATTCAACTGTATAGGTCATAACAAATTATGTATAGCCTTGCAAAGAATGGAAATTTCCAAACACTTGATTGTGCTCATGCAGAATCTGTACATGGATCAAGAGACATTTGAACAGAACAAGGGGATACTACCTGGTTCAAAATTGGAAAATATGTGAGAGAGTTGTATCCTTTCACCTTACTTATTCAATCTGTATGCTGAACAAATAATTTGAGAACTGGACTATATGAAGAAGAATAAGGCATCAGGATTGGAGGACGAGTCATTAACAATCTGTGATATGCAGATGTCATAACCTTGTTTGCTGAAAGTGAAGAGGACATAAAGCGCTTACTGATGAAGATCAAAGACCATAGCTTTCAGTATAGATTACACCTGAACGTAAAGAAAACAAAATCTTCACAACTGAACCAGTAAGCAACATCATGATAAAAAGAAAAGGAACTGAAATTGTCAATGATATCATTCTACTTGGATCAACAATCAACTTCCATGGAAGCAACCATCAAGAAAGAAAATGATGTATTGCATTAAGCAAATCTGCTGCACAAGTTGTCTTTAACATGTTAAAAAGCAAAGATGTCACTTTGATAGCTAAGTGCCTCTGACGCAAGTCAGATCTTTTTAATCACCTCACATGCATGTGAAAGTTAGATAATGAAAAAGGAAGACAGAAGAAGAATTGATGCATCTAATCTGTGGTGTTGGTAAAGAATATTGAGTATACCGTGGACTGCCAAAAGAATGAACAAATCAGTCTTAGAAAAAATACAACCAGAAGGTTCCTTAGAAGTGAGGATGGAGAGACTTCAATCACTTACTTTGGACACATCATCAGGAAAGACCAAACACTAGAAAAGGACATCATGTTTGGTAAAGAAGTGGGCCAATGAAAACTAGGGAAACCCTCAATAAGAGGGATTGACACAATAGCCACAACAGTGAACTCAAATGTACCAGTGATCATGAAGATGGCACAAGATCAGGCAATGTTTTGTTCTATTATACATAAGGTGCAAAGTCGACTTGATGGCAACTAACAACAAGTTCCCATGGCTGAGTCTCCACCTGATATTGAATGGTTGCCTGAACTAGAACTATCTGCATTAGGTATAAGATACTATAGACCGGACTAGAGATACTGGGCAGAGATACTGGGCTTTCCCATTTGCCAAGACTTCTTCCTATTGCTTACTGGTTGGACTACCCCCTGTGCCATCTCTGGAGGCCAATTCAGTCTCTGAGACCCACTCGCCACTGACCAATCCCCAATTATGACAGCTACTACCATCCTTAAAAAAAATTCCTTAGTTCTTAATTATACAGGTAAACCAGGCCATATGGAACAGCATTCTTGGAAATACCCAATCTGGGTTTATAGCATTACAAACATTTGATCTTCTTTGAGGAATCATGCATAAGTGGGAAGAATGCCTAACTCCCCTACTTCTTTATCACACTCTGTCACCTGAGCCTTTAAAAAGCCTGTGCTGCTAGGTATTAAGGTATTAAATCTCTCATGAAAATAGAATCTTCCCTTTATGCCTACAGCCCATTTTTTCATAGAGCTCAGACTTTGTCATAGGATACTTCCCATATGGTCCCTTCTGTTTCTCCTGTATCTCTTTCTAGGTCCTTGCACACAAAAATCCCTTTCTCTTCAGCCTGGGAGTGGACAGCCCCGTAAAACCAAATGAGACTAATGAGGTACAGGAGTCCAGTGACAAGGGCCAGAAGGCAGAAGGGGACAAGGAAGCTGCTGATAGGGAACCCAAGGTTGAGTAAGGATATTGTTGATGTGTTGTGAGATTGTTAACCATTGTCATAGGGCAACATTTGTAGTAACTGTTAAATGAGAAACTATTTTGTTCTATAAGCCTTCATCTTAAGTGAGAATAACAGCACAATTTGAAGAATGTAGTCAATGTCACTGAACTGTGCATGTAGAAATTTTTGAAATGGTGTATCTTTGGCTATGTGTATTTTCACCAAAAGAAAAGCTTGAGAAGTCAGAGGGTTGATATGTTGTGGGGTTGTTAACCAATGTCATAAAACAACATGTGTACTACTGTTTCATAAGAAACGATTTGTTCTGTAAGCCTTCACCTGAAGTACAATTAAAAAAAAAAAAATTCAATAAAACCAACAAAAGGCAAAAAAAAAAAAAAATCCCTTTCCCCTTCCTCCAGGAAAAAAGCAAAGAATTCATGTATATCAATGCATGCAAATGGATTCTCTCAAGTCTGTCCCATTAGTTTGCCAAGCCTGCACAGACATGACACCAGCAGAAGAATAGGCCTAGGTTCTTTGTATGTGTATTGGATACCTCTCATGCACCACTTCACATCCTCTCAGCCCCAACTCCTACTGCAGCCACTCCTGTGGCAATGACTTCCATGTAGTCTTTGTCCAGCTTCACATAGGTGTAATCTGATAGAGTCTTACCTGGGTCTCACAAAAAAAGATTTGCAAATGAACAGAGCTCAGTATGTCTTGTCTAATCTATAGTATTTATATCTAGACCTGTCCCAGGTATTCTCTTATGCCAAGATGCAGTATACCTAGGGAAAACTGTTTGACACTCACACACATATAACCCAGAAGCAAGAGGGTAGTTAATGCCATGGAACTACTCTTGACCAGTAGAGGACAGAAATAGTGGGTGCATGTTTCCCTCTTTTGTCTTCCAGACAGGCATTTTTGAGACACAATTCATAAGGATCCTCAGATGGTCCAGTGAGATAGAACAGAAGTTGCCTGCAGCAGTGGCCAAACCAATAATTCATCCTTGTGTTGACTTTCCCTCCTTCCCTGTCTCATGCTCCTTGTTCCCCACTTCCTATAATCTCTAGAGGCCAGTTCAGTCTCTGAGACCCACTCCCCACTGGCTAATCCCCAATTATGACAGCTGCTAACATTCCTAAAAAAAATTCCTCAGTTTCTAATTACACACGGAAATGAGGTGACATGGAACAGCATTCTTGGAAATACCCAATCTGGGTTTATAGCATTATAAGCATTTGACCTTCTCTGAGGAATCATACATAAGTGGGAAGAATGTCCAGCTCCTCTACTTCTTTATCACACTCTGTCACCTGAGCCTTTAAAGAGCTTGTGCTACTAGGTATTAAGGTATTGGAATCACTTTCCAAATAAAACATATCAGGCTCAGTTTTCAGGGAAACCCAAATTATGAGACTATATCACCGCTTCTTGGTAATTGAGGAATAGAAAGCATAACACTGTGGTACCAAAGAGACTAAGTTGCAAATTCTGTGTAACTGTATGATCTTAGACAAATTATTTAATCATTCTGAAGCCTGGTTTCTGCACCCATAAATGGGGTTAGCATGACTGGCCCAATCATGTTGGTGTAAGTACTAAGTTGGGTAATCTTTGTGAGGAGCATAGTAGTGTGCCTAGCATAGGCAGCACTCAATCAATATTTGTCTCTTCTTCTCCCTATCCCCAATTACAGAACTGTAGAGTAGAAAAGAAAAATAGACATAATAAAGCTGTGTGTACAAAGAAAACATACTTCAAATGTATACACTTACCAGTACATAGATGGATATACATGTAAAAATTCATCAATCTGAACAACTTAAAATCTGTGCATTTTATGTAAGTTATACTGTAATTTTTTTTAAGTTAAAAAACACCATAAAATTGATGAATGCATTAAATACTTCCTAAAAGGCAGGGATGGAGTCCCTGGGTTGTGTAAACGGTTAACATACTCAGCTCCTAACTGAAAGGTTGATGGTTCAAGTCCACCCAGAAGCACTTCGGAAGAAAGACATGGCGCTCTACTTCTGAAAGGCCATAGCAATTGAAAGCCCTGTAGAGCACAGTTCTACTCTGACACACATGGGGTGGCCATGAGTCGCAATCTACTCTACAGCCACTGGTTGGTTTGGTCAAAAGAATGGGTTACATCATTTTTTTAGAACAAGCATTTGAAATAGAGCCACAATGGTTGAACAAATAGGTTCTTATTTTCTGTCAGAGCAGAAACTCTTTCCTTTAATAGGTTTTAAATGAAAGTATTCTTATACATACAGAGTTGATGCATTGAACATTACTGACAGAAGAACAGACAAGTTGTGGGATTACATCAAGGGCATTATATATGAAGAAAGCAAAAGGTCATTAAAAAAGATAGGAAAGAAAGAAAAGACCAAAATGGATGTCAGAAGAGACTCTGAAAGTTGCTTTTGGATATAGAGTAGCTGAAATGAAAGAAGAAATGAAGAAGTAAAAGAGCTGATCAGAAGATTTCAAAGGGCAGCTTGAGAAGACAAACTAAAGTATTATAATGAAATGTGCAAAGACCTGGAGTTAGAAACTGAAGAGGAAGAACGCACTCAGCATTTCTCAAGCTGAAAGAACTGAAGAAAAAATTCAAGCTTCAAGTTGCAATATTGAAGGATTCTATGGGGAAAACACTGAATAACACAGGAAGAATCAAAAGACTGGAAGAGATCAATATCTGTGCCCATTCCAAAGAAAGGTGACCCAACAGAATGTGGAAATTTCCGAACAATATCATTAATATCACACACAAGTAAAATTTTGCTGAAGATCATTCAAAAGCAGTTGCAGCAGTGTATCAACAGGGAACAACCAGAAGTTCAAGCCGGATTCAGAAGAGGACATGGAACAAGGGATATCATTGCTGATGTCAGATGGATCTTGGCTGAAAGCAGGGAATACCAGAAAGATGTTTACCTGTATTTTACTGACTATGCAAAGACATTTGACGTGTGGATTATGACAAATTACAGATAACATTGCAAAGAATGGGAATTCCAGGGCACTTAATTGTGATCATGTGGAACCTGTACATAGACCAAGAGGCAGTCATTTGAACAGAACAAGGGGGTACTTGCACGGTTTAAAATCAGGAAAGGTGTGTGTCAGGGTTGTACCCTTTCACCGTAGTTATTCAACATGTATGCCGAGCAAATAATGTAAGAAGCTGGACTATATGAAGAAGAACGTGGCATGAGGATTTGAGAAAGATTCATTAACAACCTTCAATATGCAAATGACACAACCTTGCTTGCTGAAAGTGAAGAGGACTTGAAGCACCTACTGATGAAGATCAAAGACTACAGCCTTCGTTATGGATTGCACCTCAACATAAAGAAAACAAAAATCCTCACAACTGGACCAATAAGCAACATCGTGATAAATGGAGAAAAGATGGAAGTTTTCAAGAACTTCATTTTACTTGGATCCACAATCAACCCCTATGGGAGCAGCAGTCAGGAAAGATGTTGCTTTGAAGACCAAGGTGCGCCTGACCCAAGCCATGGTATTTTCAATGGCCTCATATGCATGTGAAAACCTGGATAATGAATAAGGAAGACCAAAGAAGAATTGACATCTTTGAATTATGCTGTTGGCAAAGAATATTGAATATGCCATGGACTTCCAGAAGAACGAACAAATCTGTCTTGGAAGAAGTACAGCCAGAATCTTCCTTAGAAACAAGGACGACAAGACTTTGTCTCATGTACTTTGGACATGTTGCCAGAAGGGACCAGTCCCTGGAGAAGGACATCACGCTTGGGAAAGTAGAGGGTCAGCGAAAAAGAGGAAGACCCTCAATGAGATGGATTGACACAGTGGCTGCGATAATGGGCTCAAGCATAAGGATGGCACAGGACTAACCAACATTTCATTCGTTGTACACAGTGTCACTACGAGTTGGAACCGACTCGAAGGCACCTAACAACAACATTATTCTTTCTGCTGTGAGTACTATAATGCCGGGTGCATCCCCAATGACTGGCACACAGTTGGTGCTCGATAATGTTTGCCAAATGGATATTAAATATAAATCAATGTACTCTGGACAAAAAGAAGTAAGTTCTTCCTCCCCTTAAAATTGTGACGACAACACAAACGAACAGACTTGCTTTGTTTTCTTCCCATCTCACAGCAGCCCAGGTTTGATCTACCTCTGTAATGTGGGTGCATACAAACGGGTTCACTGTCATCCCTTCTGAGCTAACCGTGGTGACCTCATGACCTGCCACCAGACACCAAGGCCAGATCTTCTAGGTTAATCCCTCTCCATTTGTGTATTCTTATTTCTTTGTGTTATTTATTTAGTTATTTATTGGTAATATAACTCATGTTTCAGGAACTGACTCCCAGACTCTCCTTACCCCTAATGATGGATGAGGGGCAGGAGTGGGCTCACCTCTCACCCCCAAATCTTGCTGACAGACTTTGCTGAAAGGCCTGTGCAGAAACTTACACAATGTAATAGTTTTCTTCCCCTTCCCTCTGTTAAATTCTAACTCACCTCCTTCCGCCTCCACCCACATCACCAAGTCTAACTCTTTTCCTGCAGGCGGTCTCTGCCAGCCAGGCCAGGCTAGAGCTTGTTCTCTGAATGTCTGAAGCAGGGAGTCCTACAAGGAAATATTGCTCCCATTCCAAAGTTGCTTCGTCTTCATAGAGGGAAAATTTTTCAGAGAAAGGTAAACTGCAACCAATCTCAGAAATCTTAGTTGATTATTTACTGCTACTTAACCTTCGTAAGATTCCACTGCAAGAAAGGAGGGCAGGTACTTCTACAGTTCACAGCCCAGTTACCTGCCCGCTTCCTTGCATAACCGGCAGCCCTGCGCTAGCAGCTTAGGTTTCTGTGCAAAGAGGCCAATTCTATGACCTGCTTGGTTACCCAGAATGCCTCTCAGTGGACATTCAAAGTAGCAGACTTGCTAACAAGTGTGAAGGGTTAGGTTTTACATTATTCCTGAATTACTGATGGTGCTTTGCAAATTAGCTTTTCCTACACACATGACTATCATTAGCTAATCTTCACAGTATAGGAGGGAAGCTATCAATATAAGGGCTAAAGAGGATTCAAACAGTAAAAAAGAAAACTTTCTCAAAGCTTAACATCAAGCTCAAAAGTGATACTTAACTGTTTTCAGCGATGATTGTGGAGTTACAGAGCATCATTTCATGGGACTTTAGTGTTGGGGCCAAATCTTTGTGCAGAAATGGCTGTTCTGCTTTAGAAATAGTAGAAGTACTAGTAGTAATTATCTTAAGTAATTGATCAAAACCCTGTTTGTAAAATAGGCAATAATACCATGTAGAAACTCATGTTAAGGGCTTTTATGACAAAGGGCATAAGGAACACCATCCATCACCACTCCCCCTCCTCGGGTTCCTAAAAAACATATTAAGTGAAAGTAGAGTGGTTTATCTTGTTTAGGTGGCAAAGGCAAAGATGACACATGGTAATAAACAGATTTAACCAAATACCAAAAATAACGGTGCGCTTGTGATTGTGGCTGTATCAGTTAGGAATAGCAATTGGCTGCAAATAACAGAGGCACAACTAGTGGCTAAAGCAAATCAGGGGTTTATTCTCACACAGAAAGGAAACGTGAGGGTAGGACATCATCGGGGGCCCAAATCCTGTCTTTCTCTTCTGCCACCCTTAACCTCATGATCAAAGACGGGTGCTGAAACTCCAGCCGTCCCATCACGTACGGGCAAGAAGGAAGAGGAAGAGCAAAAAGGGCAAAAGAGGGGTACTACCCTGCTTCCAGGAGCCCTGGTCGGGCAATGGTTAAGTGCCTGGCTGCTAACTGAAAGGTTAGTGGTTGAAACCTACCCAGCGGCTCTGAGAGAAAGACCCGGTGATTTGCTTCTGTAAAGATTACCGCCAAGAAAACTCTGTGAGACAGTTCTACTCTGTTGTATGGGGTTGCTATGAGTTAAGATTGACTCAACGGAACCTAATAATAACCCCGCTTCCCAGAAGCCCCATCCAAAGAGTTGCCAGATTTAGCAAATAAAAATAGAAATACATTACATGGAACATGTCTCAGTTATCTAGTACTGCTGTAACAGAAACACCACAAGTAGGTGGCTTTAATAAACAGAAATTTATCTTCTCACAGTTTGGGAGACTTGGTTGTTGTTGTTGTTGTCGTTGTGAGTTGTAGAGTCAACTCTGACTCATAGAGACCCTGTATGTCTTAGTCATCTAGTGCTGCTGTAACAGAAATACATCATAGAGGTAGGATTTACAACATACAGGAAAATCACACAATACCAGGAATCATGGCCCAGCCAAAACGATACACACATTTTTTGGGGGACATAACTCAATCCATGATATTCCACCCTTTGGCCCCCAAAAAAATCACATCCTTGCAACATGCAAAACATATTCACCCCATCATATCATAGCAAAAGTCTTAACTCCAAGTCTAAGATCCAGAAACTCCTCTTCATCTATAAAATCTAAAATACAAGTTATCTGCTTCCAAAGGTACAACGGCAGAATAGGCACAAGCTAGACATTTCCATTACAGATGGGAGAAACTGGAGGAAAAGAAGGGATAATGGGCACCAAGCAATTCAGCAGAACACATTACATCAGCCCTCAAGTCTTTGAAAATAATCTTCTGTTCTCTGAGACAATTTACATAATGGCCCTGCCCTCCAGACTCTAGGTATTGGCCACACTCTACAGATTCTGTGTGGAAGCCCCTCGGCCCTGGGCTTCAGCTCTGCCTTCCAGGCCCCCTGGGACAGCAACTCTGCTCCCTTGGCTTTAGGCTCACCATTCTCCTAGTCCATCTGAGTGGCGATTCCACCCTTTGAAACCCCTGAGGTCCTGGCCATACCTTTTGAGACTGAGGCAGCTTGGCTTCTTGTGTTCCTTGTCTCTTCAGCTTCTGCTTCCTGCGGCCTCTTGGCCCTCAGGCCTCATGCCCGCATCTGCCCTGCTGGGGCAAGTGTTCTAAAGCTCTGTAGTTCCACTGGTAAGTGCCTGGAGGCACCCTACTCCACCAGGAAGCCTCCTGCACACAGGCACTTAACTCTCCCGCTTCGCGGGTGGGCTCCAGCGCCATCTCATGCTGGTCTCCTGATTCTGCTGCTGCCGATCTCTGCTGCTGCCTCTTCTCTGCTATTGCAAGTTCTCTACTGCTGCCGCTCCTCTATCCATTCACAGTTTCAAAACTGCTTCTACATTTTATGTATCTGTTAGAGCAGCACCTTACTCTCTCAGTACCAAATTCTGTCTTAGTCATCTAATGCTGCTGTAACAGAAATACCACAAGTGGATGGCTTTTAACAAGAGAAATTTATTCTCTCACAGTCTAGTAGGCTATGAGTCCAAATTCAAGGCGTCAGCTCCAGCGGAAAGCTTTCTCTCTTTGTGAGCCTTCTCATCAATCTTCTCCTGGACGAGGAGCTTCTCTGGGCAGGGTCCCAAGGTCCAAAGGACGTGCTCTGCTCTGCTCCCGGCACTGCTTTCTTGGTGGTATGAGGTCCCCTCTGTCTCTCTGCTCTCTTCACTCTTTTATATCTCAAAAGATTGCCTCAAGACACAATCCAGTCTTGTACATTGGGTCCCGCCTCACTAACACAACTGCCGTCCATCCTCCCTCATTAACATCATAGAGGCAGGATTTACAACATACAGGAAAATCACACAATACCAGGAATCATGGCCCAGCCAAACTGATACACACATTTTTAGGGGGACATAATTCAATCCATGACACTATATGACAAAGTAGAACTTCCCCATAGGGTTTCCTAGGCTGTAAGCTTTATGGGAGCAGATTTCCAGGTCTTTTCTCCCTCCAAGAGGATGGTGGGTTCAAATGCCAACCTTTCTGTTAGCAGCCATGCACTTAACAATTGTACCACCAGGGCTCAGGGCAGCAGCTCTAGGTGAGGCCTTCTTTCTAGACTCTGGGAGAAGGTTCTTGTCACTTTTTAGTTTCTGATCCTCGGTTTATTAGCAATCTTCATGTGGTATGTATCTTCCCTTCCACTTGTGCTTCCTTCTCTGTGCCTAATCTGCTCTTTTTATATCTCAGAGGTACTTGGTTCAAGATACACCCTACAGTGATATGACCTCATTAACATAACAAAGAAAACCCTATTTCCAAATTCTATTATATCCACAATATAAGAGCTAGGATTTACAACACATATTCGGGGGGCAGGGGGGAGGGACACAATTCAATCCATAACAGGACATATACTAAATAATTACTCATTTTTTATCTAAAATTCAACCCAAATTTAACTGGGCATCCTGTATCTTGTCTGGTAACCCAGTGTCTTAGTTTCCTAGTGCTGCTGTAACAGAAATACCACAAGTGGGTGGCTTTAAAGAACTGAAACTTCTTTTCTCACTGAAACCAGGTCACCTGCTCTAGGGGAAGGCTCTCTCTCTTGGTTCTTGGGGAAGATTCTTGTCTCTTTTCAGCTTCTGTAGCCCCAGCAGTCCTCAGTTCCTTGGCAATCTTCAAGTGTATCTACAGTCCCTTATTTGTCCTTGCTTCTGTGTATAATCTACTCTTTTTATAACTTAGAAGTGATTAGGTTTAGGACCGACTCTACATTGATAGGCCTCATTAACATAACAACAAACTTTATTCTCAAATGGATTGCAGCCACAGGTTAGGATTCCAACACGTATTTTAGGGGAACACAATTCAATCCATAGCACTTGCCCACCCAACAACACCTCCTTACATCTCATTAGCCACCCCTACTGCAATGGAGACTGGGAAGTGTAGTCTTTTAGCTAGACACTTGCCAAAACGAGTTGTTTGACTAAGGAAGAAATGGAGAGTGAATATTGGGTAAGCAGCCAGCAGTCTTCATAGGAGTAAGCGTGAGCCAGGGGAAAGGAGATAGAGCCTCATGTAAGTCCCACACCCTCTATGAAAACTTTCTTGATGGCATCAGTCCTTCATGGTCACTTCATCTTCCCAACATCTTGATTCTAGATACAAAGTAAAGAGACTGATGTTTAATAGACATAGAAGAACTGACACATTCTGGCGGCTATTATCTTCTTCAAAAGAGGTCAGACATTAACAATACTGCCACCTTTCAAAATATTTTTGGAATTTGGAATATTTTGGAATTTAGATCTTGATAGAGAAGAATTCTTCCCTTACAAGGTAGAAAAGAAGCTCCAGGTTGTCAGCAGGATCAGAGAGGCTTTAGAAATTGTTTATCTCTTAGCGAACATGTTCGACAAATTCCATTCTACATCAAATTTATACCATTCCTTCCCAGAGCCTTCTCTAACATTGTAGGAACACAAGATTGTCTTCTGACATGTCAAAAGCTCTGGCCATTGGGGAACAGAACTAAAGGAGCAGCTAGTTTAGAAAATTGACCTTAGAAAGCTCAATGGTGAAGGGAAGGCCAACACCTAATATAGGGGAAGTCAGCACAACTGGACCAAAGCAAAAGCAAAGAAGTTTCCTAGATACCTCCAAACACTTTGAGGGACAGAGTAGCTGGGAGTGAGGCCTGGGGACCATAGTTTCAGGGGACGTCTAGGTCAATTGGCATAACAAAGTTTATAAAGAAAATGTTCTACGTTCCACTTTGGCGAGTAGCGTCTGGTGTCTTAAAAGCTTTCGAGCAGCATTTATTGGTCCCATTCCACTTGGAGCAAAGAAGAATGAACAAAACCAAAAACACAAGGAAAATAGTAGCCCAAAGGACTAGAGGATCAAATGAGCCAGAGACTCCACCAGCCTGAGACCAGAAGAACTAGATGGTGTCCAGCTACCACCGATGACCACCCTGATAGAGAACACAACAGACAGTCCCAGACAGAGCAGGAGAACAATGTAGAACAGAATTTAAATTCATGTAATAAAACCAGACTTAATGGTTTGACAGAGACTGGAGGAACCCCTTAAACTACAGTCCCCGAATGTTCTGTTAACCCAGAACTAAAACCATTTCCAAAGCCCACTCTTCAGACAAAGATTAGACAGGACTATAAAACAAAAAATAATACACATGAGGAAGATGCGTCTTAGTTCAATCAGATATACAAGACCAAATGGGCCACTGCTATCCAAAAGCAGGATGAGAAGATAGGAAGGGACAGGAACCAATCGAATGGACACAGGGAACCCGCAGTGGTAAGAAGAAGTGTGCTGTCACATTGCTGGGATTGCAACCAATGTCCCCAAAAAAATGGGTATAAATTTTTAAATGAGAAGTTAACTTGAGCTGTATACTTTCACCTAAAGCACAATAAATGGCAAGGCAGCTAACATTCAAAAGGAATGCAGTAAAAAAAAAAAATTAGAAAAAGAAAAAAAAGCTCAACAGCTTGTCAAAATTCAATTATCAGTGCCTGCTCTCTTCAAAGCATGGATTACACTGTGTTGTATCATAAAATAAAGGTAGGACACAATGGGGAGAATGGACCTAAATTAAAATTCTCTCCATCTTTCCCTTGAAAAAGTCCAACTTTGGGTTCCCTTTTGTCTGACAGCAACAGCTTACAGTCCCTGCCCGATATAAGCCGTGCTTCCATGCTTTTATTCCTGGCTCTTTCCTGGATGAATTTAAACCAGAAAAAACAAATCATAGAGTTGATCCCAACACATGGCGACCCCATGTGTGTCAGAGTAGAGCTGTGCTCCATAAGGTCTTCAGTGTGTAATTTTTGGAAAGTCAATCACCAGGCCTTTCTTCTGAGGTGTCTCTGGGTGAACCACCAACCATTCAGTTAACATTTGCACCACCCAGGGACTCCTTTGGATGAATTCAGGGTGTTTCATCAGGGTCAGTCTCTACCTCCAAATGACAGTTAACGTATCCAACATATCCTAAGCTCCCTCCCCAGGTTAGCTTTGTGGTCAGCAAACTTTCAAAGAGGGTATGAAACTATTTTTCTAAGATGAAGCCTTCATCACTCTATGTATATGGTTCAACACCTTCTCTGAATGGTTGCTGGGCAAACATCTCCATGCAGATTCTGAGAACAGTAAACACATTGCAGGTATTCAGCCTGGTGTTGAATCAAGTTTCGTTCTCGGTTTGTCAAATGCTTTCTCTCTATTTATACTGCTTTGGGTCAGCCACTTGATATTTCACAAATTTTGCCTCCAAGCTGGCCTGCAGGGAAAGATGACCTATCCGGGGAGAATGTGTTCCAACTTTATAACCTTCATCGATTGCCCAATAGTCCTCTGAAAATGTTGCAGGACTGGAGGGAGTAAAGGTCTGTGCCACTTCCTGGCATTTAACAGCACCAAGTGCTTTAGAGTAAATATAATTACATCCTTTGCTTTCAGAAGGCCTTTCTAGCCAAACTCTTGTGCATGTGAGCAACGGTAGATGGGATGAGAAATGTGGAAATTTGGCTTCTGCTCAAGGTCAACACATGCAGGGTTTGACAGTGATGAGTACCAATCTTTCGGTTCTTTCAGAAAGCAAGAATAGAACGTAATACAGGCAAAAATGGACCTATGGGAGGGAAATAATGAGCCATTTGTAACCCAAAATGAGATTGCCAGGAAAAACAATTACACGAAAAAGTGCATGTTATCAGAGGCCTGCACTGCCCAAGGCTAGTGGGGTACAAAGTACTGAGTGTTCAGCTTCCCTGGCCAAGAGCTACAGTAAGTTACGTCCCCCTGGGTTGCTTCCCTCCTGTCAGCCCAATCAAGCAGCCTTAACCACCTGGTACAGAGGAGCTTTAGTGTTTTCTGAGTGTGTGCTGGGTGAATGTTTCACATTTTTGATAAAGAGGTGGAGTCATGTCAAAACACTTAGCCAGGGCTTCTGCATTAACAGTTGCGAAAGTCTGAGAGGCCCTGAGTCGGTGCATCAGTGGAGTGCCCACTTGAGTACAGCTTATGGAATGTGTGGACAGGTCTTCCAGCTTCTCTTCACGGCCCTTGAAAGAATTTTCAGACTCTAAATTTGGCCCTGGATTCCAGTAGTTCTTTGCCCCAAAGGTACGTGGAATGGTTCAGCTGTTAGCACCTGCTAGTGAGGTGGAGGAAGCGGCCCTAAGCTGATGCCCCTCTGGCACTGAACATAGAAGCTGGTCTCCGGATAGCCTTGGCCCACCCTGATGGTCCCTGTAGGGAAGACAAGAGGGAGAATTTTTAATCTAAGGACACGTGGGCTAAGAGATCAAACAGGGACTGTTACTACAGAAGACAAAAATGAAACGAATTTCCCCAAAGCAAGGTGTCCTAGTTACATTAGCAGTCCTGTTATATGGTTTGCTCACAGCTCCTTTGTCTGTGGATCAGAAATTTGGGGCTGTGCTCTCCTGCTACGGCCTACCTGGAGCAAAATTACAAAGTAGGTCAAGCGTTTCTTTGACACCCTCTCGCCTCCAATCACTGTACCCATGCCTGCTTCCCTTCCTGGCAGCTGATTCTACCCAGGCTTCCATTTATTCCACAAAGCTCTGGAGCACCTGCTCTATGCCAGGTGCTGTGCCAAGCGCGGGGCACCAGGCAAGATTTTCTCTACACCTGGTGGCTCCCTGCCGCTCACTGGGCGAGTCCCAAGTGAGTATCCTCTCCCAGGTCACAGCCACACCATGTTCTCAAATTATCCCTCCCTCCACGTACCTCCTGTGACTCTCTGCTTCTCCTCCCCTTGGGGATGGGTTTCTTTCTTTATAGTCCTCATCATTGTAATCTGACAGATAACTCTTAAAAAAATGTGGCTTTACCAAAATACCATTATAGCTTTATCATTGTAGTTTCTTCTATATATTAAAAAGAGATGGTTTAAATTTTTATTTGTTTTATTATATTTTTTTACAAGACTCAAAGATAAAAGTATTGGAAAACCTGGGTAAGTAGAACGGGAAGCTAATTATTTTTAATGTAGTTTAAGACACATATCTTAAAATTGAAATCAGGAAATGATAAGTTTTTACTAAATATTCAATAATGCTTGCTCTTCAATTGTGAATAATTATAATTGTATCATGATTTATTCCTGAAAGTGAGATTTAGCAATATAAATTTAGAATACAAATTAGTATTTTCTTCTTTTGTCAGTTATAGCTTTGGCCAATGAAACTATTCAATCATTAAAGCTTCTAAAAATTTAAAAAAAAAAAAAAAAGTGATGGTTTGAAGAAACAATGTCTTCCATGGAATGAACAAGGGACTAATTGTGGAATTCAAAGCAAAAGAGCACCAAACCAAAAACCAGACCTATTGCCATCAAGTCAATCCCAACTCATGACGACCCCATGTGTTACAGGGTAGAACTGCTCCATAGGGTTTCCTTGGCTTGAATCTTTACAGAAACAGATCACCAGGCCTTTCTTCCATGGCATCAATGGATGCGTTTGAACCTCCAACCTTTAGGTTAGTAATCAAGAACAAACTGTTTGTACCACCCAGGGACATGCGGGAGGGCACAGGGAGATAATATGTTATCTGAGCAGAATCTTTCCAGATAGACAGAGTTTCACCAGGTAGAAGTTGCCCCTTTGACCTATTCATTTATTATTGGTGGGGTTGTGTGTGTAGTGGCTTAAGGGTGCAAATTCTGAAGCTGGACTGCCTGGGTTCAAATCCCAGCTCTGCAAGGTATAATCTTGGGAAAGTTATTTGATCCTTGTCCTTAAATTTCCTCATATGAAGAGGATGATAGGATGATAGAAATATCTAAGTATACCTCACAGGGTGGTCTGAGGATTAACATAAATTAACATGTATGACATTTTTATGATACTGGCATGCACAGTAAGCATTCTATAAATATTTACTTTCATTTTCATGAGGCCAACCCTATCCTGTCTACTTTGCTGTCAGATTCTCCCGTAAATTGTTGCACTGGAAAGAGAAGACTTATTATTTGGGGCTTCAGCTTCCTCATCTGCCATATAGGAAGTACTGATTGAAGTAGTGATTGAATGTGGGACAGAGGATAAGTCAGGTGACCAGCTCTCAACTGGCTTTGCGACCTTGGGCAAGTCACTTAATCTTTCTGCCTCCCAGAGATTGGACTCGAGTCACTCATATAACACTTACTCGGTCTTTGCCATATCCCTGTTCCACATCCCTATACTTGCCTATTTTCTTTTAAATAATCTTTAAATCAACTCACTTTCATGTGTAGCTTCACAGTAAGTGGTAATATCCATGTATACAAAGGTTTGATGCACTAGTTACAGATGCTTCTAATGCATGTTAACATAAATATCTAATGAAATGTTAAAATCTTTGTATCACAC
Organism: Dugong dugon; assembly: GCA_030035585.1. NCBI lineage: Eukaryota > Metazoa > Chordata > Mammalia > Sirenia > Dugongidae > Dugong > Dugong dugon. Next base: position 55,199,992 of record CM057465.1, read on the forward strand.
TCAAATCATCTTGCATACCACCAATGATGCACACACACCATTTTAGGGAACTCTGGAGCAGACATCTGCAATGAATCAGGCCTGCTCCAAAATCCTCCAAAATTACCGTTACATAATTCTCATGTGGTTATCTAACTTTGGATGTGTTTCTTTATACCATTTGCCTCCTTGAAGGCAAAGACTGTGATTATATTTCTTTAAGCACCAAACCAAAAACCAAACCCGTTTTCCTTTGAGTCAATTCCGACTCACAGCGACCGTATAGGACAGAGTAGAACTGCCCCATAGGGTTTCCAAGGAGCAGCTAGTGGATTCAAACTGCCGACCTTTTGGTTAGCAGCCTTATCACTTAACCACTGCACCACCAGGGCTTCCTCTTTCAGCACAGGGCTTGGTAAATATTTAATTTTATATTATAAATAAATAAATACATACATACATGTTGTGAGTTGCCGTGGAGTTCACTCTGACTCTTAGCAACTTTATGTATAACAGAAAGAAATGTTGCCAGGTCCCGCACCATCTTCATGATCCTTGGTATGTCTCAGTTCATTGCTTTGACTATTGTGTCAATCCACCTCACTGAGGGTTTCCCTCGTTTTCACTGACACTCTACTTTATCAAACATGAGGTCCTTTTCTAGGATTGGTCTTTTCTAATAACGTGTCCAAAATACGCATACCAAAACCCATTGCCATTGAGTCAATTCTGACTGATAGCTACCCTATAGGACAGAGTAGAACTGCCCCATAGGATTTCCAAGGCTATATTCTTTACAGAAGCAGACTGCCACATCTTTCTCCCACAGAGCAGCTGGTGGGTTCAAACTGCCAACCTCAGTTAGCAGCAGAGTGCTTAACCACTGTGCAACCAGGATTCCCTAAAATAAGCATACATACATATATATATATATACACACACACACATATACATATATATATATATAGATACAAATATATATGTCACCTACTAACCACCAGGTCAGTACCAAAAATACTCATTTCTTTTTTTCTATGTCAACACCACTGTATTCTTCGAGTGGTTTTTCACTAAATAAAATGAAGCTAGTGAGGTTCCAGGTTTTGAGTGGGTGCTCAGCGGCCTCTTTCCCTCTTCCTGTGGCCTCTTTCCCTCTTCCTGCGGCCCTTTGTTAGTGAGTAGCTGTTGGCCTTGTGAAAAATAAGCCCACTTCCTGAGGAGTTTATAGCCAGGCTATTGTTGAGCCAGCCCTCAAAGAGCATCTGTTCCCAGGTCCAGAAATATCTCAACTAAGGGAGAAAGAAATTACCTCTCTAAATGCTATTGTTGAATGGGCCTCAAGAAATTGTCTGGTGATTTACTAGAGGCTCATCAGCAAAAATTTATTTTGTATCCACAGTATCATGGTGCCATTCTGGGTTCATAGGATGAGTAATTCCTCAATCAACCAACATTTATTAAGCATCATTTTGTGCCTCTTCTGTGTCAATAACCCTTGGGAGATACAAACCTGAATAAGACTATCAGACTGTGAAGTACCTGGAAAGTAAGGGATATGTCTTATTCATCTTTGCATCCCTTGGGACTTAGCATGAAGTCCCTGGGTGGTGCAAACAGTTTGTGCTTGACTACTAACCTAAAGTTTGGTGGTTCAAATCCACTCAGCAGCGCCACAAAGGAAAGGCCTGGTGATCTGCTTCCATAAAGATTACAGCCAAGAAAACACTATGGAGCAGTTCTAATCTGTAACACATGGGATCACCATGAGCACGTTAGCACAACATCACACACACGGTAGCTATGCATTAAATGTTCTGTAAATGAACAAGTGAATGAATGAAGACATCATTCTAGCACTTAAGAGTTTATAGACCGTTTGAGAAGAGAGAAGGTGTAGACAAATGAAGGCTTAATTATTAATAACTTAAGATCATAAGAGATAAAGAAGGCCACTAAACCTCCCCCTAAAATAACGAGTGTTAATTCAGTGGCAGGCCTTGCAAAAGAATGAGTGTTGGCCACTCTACTGTACCTATCTTTCTTTCCACCTCCTGAGCCCAACTTCGGAAGGAAGTTGCTAGGTTGGTGTCATGTGACTGTTTTACAAAGGCCACCAAGTTTATCTCTTCCTGGGGATGAGCAGAGTATTATTTAATGTAAATAAATCTGTGGGGGTTTATCTTCCCAAGCATTCTTCGGACATCCACAGGCAAAGAAAGAAATGGCAATGATGACTCCTTAAGAGTTATGGAATTAGAAAATACGAGAGAAGCTGGAAGCCTTTAATTAGTGATTTCGAAGGCTTTAAGTCAGGGCAACCCGTCAACATGAAAGGGCCTTTGCCATGACTTCCTGGGAAGAGGCGCTGGGCTTTCTGTGCAACTCTCTAGGATCCCAAACTGCCAGCATAAAAATAGCAGCTGGCATCAATGTTCTTTATTATTCATTAGTTACCGAAATACTCTTCACAAATATATACTTAACTGAAAGAAGTCTTCTTCTATAAGGTTTTTAAAACATTTTTAGTGCCTGAATCAGCCCACATATTTCAGTCTACTTCATTGGGCGCTGATACCCTCACCAACAAAACCCTAATTAATTGAGAAGAATGAAATTTACATTAAAATTGTTTTTGAAAAATAATTTCTGCACCTGGCCAATAAAAATTTTCAACAGTGCAAACAGTATGGGGTAGAAAGTAAATTGCCTTCCACCCCTGGAACCCAGTCTCCCAGTTTTTTTCTATAGAGGTGATTTAGAAAATAATATTTGGAATCATTATTCCCTGACCTTGAGCATGGAGAAATGTGACCCAGCTGGGGTTGGGCCCTCACAGACTCACAAAGAAACATCAACTAGGCCCTGAGATAGACAGTAGTGGGAAAATCTCAGAAATTATCCTAAGGAAGTTTTCACAAAGGGGAAAAAAAACCGAACACAAAAGACTTCCCACTTTTTGTCTTTTTCTATCAGCATTTAGGGGATAGAAATTTGTTGGACCGATGAAGACCCTCCTGACTTTCGTAGCTGAAACCTGCACCAATGATTGTTAAGAAAGATGATTCAAAGTGTAAGATCACAATTTCTACCCAATCTGTGAAAAGGTGACGCTTTCAATGAGTTTACCCATTTTGTGATGTTGATATATACTGATGATTCTGTAAGCTTCCTTGGATTCCAGCAGACATTCTAGCTCTGGCAGCATGTTTGTCCGCTTCCCACTTTTGTCCTTTTGAATATATGTTGAATAAAACTTTCTTTTTGCTTTACTAAACTTTATGATGTTTTTCCTCTACAACAGAGGTATCCACTGTTATATCTTTCGGGTATCCTTCTAGAAATATACGTATATGCATTTATGTATATGCCAGCATATGTGCATATATGTGCCCCCACCTTTCTTACACATACTCTTCTATTCCTTAGTGAAACTGGACAAGACACTGTGGAGGTTGTTGTAAATTCATATGTTTAGATTTACCTCTTTAATTCTAACTGCTGTACTGCATTCTATTGTAAAACCAGACGCCCTTGGGTTGACCTGACTCATGGCGGCACCCATGTGTGTCAGAGCAGACCTGAGCTTCACAGGGTTTTAAATGGCTGATTTTTCAGAAGTAGATTGCCATATATTTCTTCTGAGGCAGCTCTGGGTGGACTCGAACCACCAACCTTTCAGTTAGCAGCCTCGTCAGTTAATTGCACCACCCAAGGACTCCTTTCTATTGTATGAATGCCCCAAAACATATTAACCAAGCTCCCTACTGATAGGCATATAGGTGGTTTCCTGTCTTTTGTTCCCACAAACAATGCAAATATCTTCACATATGTGTGAATAGAACTATAGAATCAGTTCCTTAAAATGGAATCTCAGGGTCAAAGGATATGTGAATTTTGAATCAGATAGACATTACCAAATGGTGACACTTAGCTTTTGATGAGAATTGGCAAAAGTAATGTTTTGTTCATGCCAGAAACAAGAATAAAGATGGTATTTTATTTTAAACTTTAATATCTCAGGCAAGCAGCACAACTGACTTTCCAATGTCTTGTCCAGCTATATACACAAATATACACACTATCATGAGTCCATTCAAAACATACTGTGACAACAGCTTACTAAATAAGGAATTTCCCAGAAGTTCCTTACCACCAGATTGCGTGAATGTTTGTTTCAATGGGGTTAGCTCACTAAGGCCACAAATTCCCCACTTTGTCCTTGCTATGTTTACTACCCTTTGTGAACCTTGTCAATTAGCAACACTGCCTTATTTTTCTTTTGTAACGAAAGGTCAGTTTATGACCCTGCCCCCTTCCCGTCCTCCTTTGCAACACAGATGCATCATTTCTTTTCACCATGGTTCCCTCACAAAAGTAACTAGTCCTAAAATATCAGGTCACACAGATTATTAACGCATCACCTGTGTGTGTGTGTGTGTGTGTGTGTATATCGGGGGGGGGGGTGGGGGAGAGTTAGTGAACAGACACCTCGGACTCAGTTCAGCTGCCACTTCCTTCACTGGCTTCTTATATTAAAGAAAAAATGAAAAGACCCAGAACATTCTCCAGTGTTTCTAGCATTTATGCTCACACTCTGTGCTACAGTCCCCGGTTGAAGCTTCTTTCTTGTTTGTTCTTATAACATGAGAAACAGTGTGGAGGTTTTGTGTTTATTTTGTAACCAGCTGTAACACATTTTCTTTTCTCTGCCTCAGACCACAAACACCTAACCCTCCTAGCAACCATTTGAAATCTATATCTGCCCAGGTTGGAACGAAATGAAGTCATTTTGGTTTCATTAGTGACAACCAATTAAATAAATGATCTGCCTATATTTAGGATGGATTCTAAATTTAAGGTGGCTTCAGCTCTACTTAAAAGTATTTTTTGGCTACATGAATTCATGAAATAATTTCTGTAACATGGGAAATCAAGACGCTTTGTATTTACATTTACCTCAGAATCACTCTCAAAGAGCCAGAGACTATGAAAGAAAAAAGAAAAAAGATTTAGACTCTGCAAGGAAGCTATTTCAATACCTACCTGTCGTGAGCACTCTTCAGCCCAGAATCATACTGCTCTTTCTAGAAGCAATGAAAAAACAGATCTAATTTAAATTCAGCGGTGGAATTCTCACCTTCCATGCAGGAGATCTGGGTTTAATTCCTGGCAAATATACCTTATGCACAGCCAACACATGTCTATCAGTGGAGGCTTGCATGTTGCTATGATGCTGAACAAGTTTCAGCTGAACTTGCAGGCTAAGACAGACTAGGAAGAAAGGCCTGGCAATCTACTTCTGAAAACCAGCCAATGAAAACCCTATGGATCATAACAGTGTGGGGATGGCACAGGACCAGTGTTTCATTCTGTTATGTATGGAGTCATCATGAGTCGGTAGCCAACCCCACAGCAGCTAACTACAACAACAGCAAATTAAAAAATAGATATGAAACCCACTTCACTATGTTGACACTTGTTGGGAAATCTCAAACTCACACTTAAGGGTCAGTCACCTACCTGCCCAGGGGGAGTTTGGAAATTGGTACTGCTATTCTTGGTCCTGCCAGAAGGGGTCAGCAAAAGGCAGGACCCCAGGGACCTAGGCGAGGGGAAGAGAATGAACAACAGGTTGAAGCCACCAAACTATTGCAGACCAGGCTACAGAAACCTTGAAAGGAAAGTGTCAACCTCAACTAACCAACCAAATTTGTTCATACAATGGAGAGATTTCAAAATCCGTAAAGACAATTCCTTACCCTTGGGCACTTATGCCAAAGATGTGAGTGTGTCTTTGGCAATGGACTTCTTTATACAGAGTTCTGTCTCCTTTTATTCAACAAGCATATATTAGGTGTGTTATATGTGCCAGGCTTTCTCCACAGTGCTATAGGAAGACCAAAAGTCACCAACTCTACTCCATAGTGGGTGCTTATTGAATATTGTTAAATGAATGAATGACTAGATGAAGCTTACAAGCAGGTTATGGTAGAAAACACAAGTAACACAGATTACAGTAGTATTCTTACAGGCTCCGCATGCACAGAACAAAGTAGGACCGCTGTTTTGGCCCACTGAAGGGGGCGAAGTAGTACAGAAGATCAATGTGCCTGCACCATATCCCATAATAAGTACGCCAAGGGCTGCCAGGGAAACTCCATCTTGAATATCATCGGGTTCCATCTTGGATTCCAGATGCGCATGCAACCTAACTGGTATGCACAGCCATTCCGAGAAGTACTTGCCCTTTCAAAGAAACCCACTGAATATTCATTGCTCTATTGTGTCCACTGAACCCATATAAGCCCTAGCCTTGCTTCCCCCCTTCGAGTCAGTCTTTTGGAGAGACATGAGCTGCCACTGACTCCTTTTACTTGTCACAAGTAAAATAAACCTGTTAGAGCTGAACACAGAAATTGTCTCCTCTGTGTATTCTTATAAGAGAAAGACAAGGACTCATCGAGTCTGGAAGGCCTCCGTGCCCTTGGCAGTAACAGTATGAGTAGCTAGTTCTACCCAGGGTAGTAGGGAAAGGCTTCAGACATGAGGCAACATTTGAATGGGTAATGGGAGAGGACCACTACCCACCACCAGTTTCCATTGAATTGACTGGCTAACAGCAACCCCGTATGTGTCTGGGTAGAGCTGTGCTCCATAGGGTTTTCAATGACTAATTTTTTGGAAGTAGATTGTCAGGCCTTTCTTCCAACGTGTCTGTCGGTGGACTTGAACTCCCAACCTTTCAGTTAGCAGTGGAGTGCATTAACCATTTGCACTATGCAGGGACTCCCTTGGGAGAGGAAGAGGTATTTAACGTAAGTAAGTGAAAAAGCATAGCATGAGCAAAGGCCTAAAGCAGAGGTCCACAAACTACCGTCCCTGGGCCAAATCCAGTCTGCCATCTGTTCTGTAAATAAAGTTTTATTGGAACACAGCCGGGCTCATTTATTTATATTTTATCTATGGCTGCTTTCATGCTACAACAGTAGAGTTAAATAGTTGTAACAGAGGCCATATGACCCACAAAACGTAAAATATTTACAACATGGTCCTTTATAGAAAATATTTGCCAACTCCTGGCCTAAAGGTATGAAAGAGTATATTCAGGGGCCTGTCACAAAGTCCAAATAGCTTCAACTTGGAGTCCAAACAGGGGCCCAGTGTGAGAAGAGACAGAAAGTAAGCAGAAACCAAACCTAAAATTTCTCCACCCAATACAATGAATTTGATCTTGATCCTTTAGGAAATGGGTAACAAGAACAGTTTTGCATTTAGAAATGTCTCTCAGGCATCAGGGTGGACAGGAGAGATATAAGACTAGAACAAGAGTCCAGTTCTCCAAATCTTGCATCTCTGACAATTTTCTTAGTTCAACTAATATTGGAGAGCTTAATACTTGTCATTCTACATCATGGAATATGCTTGAGAAACAGGATCTGACACCCAGAGACACTCAATCAATGTTTATTGAATAAAAGAATTAAGGAAGGAATAGAGACAATATTTTAATAGCATCATTGTTCAAAGGTTTCCTGAATATTCAGCCTCTGAGAAAACAAACAGCTGAGATTCCCACTAATCTCCAGTTTCCACATTAGGAGGCATTGAGATCCAGGCGTGAGGAGGTTAATAGTGAAACACAAACCAGAGAGAAATTCCTTCCCTTCATCTCTGGTGCCAGCATCATTAAATACCAGCCACTGGCCAAACCTGTGTTTATTCCATGCCTGGGGGCCTAATGAGAGGGGATAGGACAAGAAGGAGCTCTGGTACTAACTGTAATAAAAATGATAATATCACTTGGCTCCTTGTGGCATCTTGAGTTGGAAGATCTGGAATCATTTTTCTCTCCTGCATAACTATTATTTCCATTTTATTTCCACTAAAAGAAAAGCTAAAACATAGAGAGATGTTGTGACTTGCCCAAGGTCACTGAGTAAACCCAAAGAGTCGTTTTTATAAGCTGAGAAGGATTTCAGGATATGTGGAATCCAGTGTCTGTCCTGCCCTAGAATGGGATGGGTGCATGACTCAATAAGGAATACAGCATTATCCACGCTGGGTTCTCTTAAAAATGAGCCATACTAGAGGAGGCCCAGTGAATGAAAGTATGGGTCAGACACATGTTTTCAGCAGTCATACACTGTCTCTGGCCACCGGATTTCAACCACCTGATTGACAAAGGCTACTCTCTATCACTGATGGGGCCCCTTTGAAGGTCCAGCCTACAGCAGTTGAGGAGTCTGGCTTGGGGATGTCTCTCTTTCCTGACCATTCTCCCAGGTGCCACCACCTGTGAAGTTCAGGCCTCCCTATTCCTTTATTCATCAGAAGCCCATGGCTAGGGTAGTACAGGACCCACTTTGCCTGTGACAATCCTGGTATTCACCTGTGTCCCAGCATAATCATCCATAGATCTGTTTCACTCTCAAAAATGCCCCAGTTTTGACTATAAGTTAATTATGTGGTGTCCCTAGCTCTGACAAATTGGGGGGCCTCTACACTGAATTCAAAAGCCCTCCTTGAATCTTGATTGTTCTATCTCAGACACTTTTGTTGCATAGGCCGAGAATCTTATACTCAGAATAGACCCAAACTCTCAGCCAGTTCAGTGATCCCCTCTAACAGGTAATCTAACCTCTATGTTTGCGACACTGCCCACACAATAGTCAATTACAAATTGTTAGAAATCACGTCCTTACCTTACACCCAAATCTGCCTTTCCCTAGCTTTCATGTGTCAAATTTAGCACTATTCTCAAGAAGTTGAAAAATCAATTTTCCTTCCTGTTCATAACAGAGCCACCTAAAATCCTCTGTTATCCAATCCAAATACCACCAAACATCAGGAGAAATGCTAGCACAGCTTTTAGGAATGTGGTTTCCCAGTCAACATACCTGGATTCAGGTCTAGCTTGTCACTCCCTAGCTGGATGACTGAACAAAACACATAACTTCCCTAATTTTACTTTCCTCATCTAAAAGCGGGGACGAATTACCCAATAAGCAAGGTAACACATCAAAGATGTGGTGAAACCCATGCGAAATTGTTAGCTACAGATTAGTAAGTAAACACAATTAAGCCCATGCATACCTTGCTTACTCTAAGCTGGTGTGTACCTTGCTTACTGGTTATCCACCCGTGTATAAATATAGAATAAATAATAGCCTCCTGAACTAGGCACTGCCATTCCTCCTTTATCCCTTACTAACCAAGGGGCTCACTTAATCATGTTTGAATTACCAGACACCTTTGCAGCTAGATGTGTTCATGCAGCACAGTTCTGAGCAATAAGGTGTAAGTAGAGATATCAGCTGGAATTTCTGAGAAGGTTTGTTAGAGAGGACATACTCAGCTTGCACTTATCTTTTCAGTTTTTGCCTCTTAGCCTTGCCCTTCTCCCTTCTTTCTTCCTAAAAATCAGTTGTGATGCTTGAAGGTAGAACAACCATATTGCAAACATGAGGAAGAAAGCCACCAGTGAAGGATGCAGAATAGTAAGATTAACAGGGGATGGGAAGAACTAGATGGTGCCCGGCTACCACTATCAACCATTCCAACCAGGGGACTCAATAGATGGTCCTGGTTAGAATGGGAGAAAAATGTAGAACAAAACTCTAATCCCTAAAAAAAGGCAGGAACTACTGACGGGCAGACTCAATAAAACTCCGAAGACTACCACAATGAGATACTCTTTAAACTTGGAACACAAACCACTCCCAGATGTAACCTTTCAGCCAAATGACAGATTGGCTCATAAAATAAATCATATCACCAGTACTGTGCTCCTCAAAATAATTGTTTAGATGAAACCAAATGGTTAACAATTACCCTAGACCAAAGATGAGAAGACAAGGGGGACAAGGAAGTTAGATTAATGGAAATGGAACAACCAAAATGGAAAAAAACAAGAATGCTGACATATTGTGAAGAATGTAACCAATGTCACTGAAGACTATGTATAGAAATTGTTAAATGAGAACCTAATTTCTGCGTAAACTGTCAACAAAAACACAATAAAATATTTTTAAAAAGGAGGGTGGGAGCTGGATCCCTGGTGGCATTGTGGGGCCCCCATACTCATCCTGAACTTCTTATTACATTAATAAAATTAATTAATTCATTGTCTGGTTAAGCCACTGGAGTTGGGCTTCTGCTACTTGCAGCCAAACCAATTCTAAATGACAGATACTTCAGAGGGGTTATTATGAACATGAAATGAGCTTACCATAGTATCCAGTACATAGTAAATTCACGGTGAATGGTTTGCTATTATTATTAATTGCCAAGGACCTTAGAAACAGGGGTAAGATCATGTGGCTACTGCAACCCTGCTGACCTTCAATAGCACTCATGCAAAAAAAACTGTGATCTTTCAAGCACAAAAATGTCAGGTAAAGATGTTTGGACAGCAGACATCTCTGCTAGTGGCTAATGAAGCCAGTTCTTCAAAGCACTTCTCAGATCACAGAAGCACAGAGAAATGAAATTCCACCTGGCTGACAGGTCAGGGAGCAAGCTTTTGCCTGCCCTGGAGGCCCTGCCAGGTTTCCTGCCCGGCCAGGGATTCCATCCATGTTGTATAGCGTGTCTCCTGTAAGTGCGATCTTCTCTGAATCACAAGCAAAGCACGACACTTTACCAAAACCAAACCCACTGCCGTTGAGTTGATTCTGACTCCTAGCGACCCTGTAGGACAGAGTAGAGCTACCCCACAGGGTTTCCAGGGCTGTAATCTTTACAGAAGTGAAGCAGACTGCCACATCTTTCCCAGGCGGAGCAGCTGGTGGGTTCAAATTGTCGATCTTTCAATTAGCACCCAAGTGCTTTAACCACTGTGCTACCAGGGCTGTTTACAATACTTTAAGGATGTCATTATTTCACGAGAACACAGTTTCTGCTGAGAAACCAAAGCCACACCTAAAACAAGCTGACCACAGGGGCACATGTTTAAACGCAGTAGTGGAGAATGTAACTAGCTTTCTATAACCTAACTGAAATGGAGTCCCTGGGTGGTGCAAATGGTTAAGTGTTGGACTACAAACCAAAAGGTTGGGGGTTAAAACCCACTCAGAGGTGCCTTGGAAGTATGGCCTGGCGATCTGCTTCTGAAGGGTCATAGCCTTGAAAGCCCTATGGAGAAGTTCTACTCTGCACACCCAAGGTCACAATGACTCAACAGCAACTAACCACAACAACAACAACCTAACTGAACCACCCACCAAGGTCAGAAAAGGATGGCACTAGCCATGCATTCTTCACTGGAGTCCACCAAGCCATAGAGCCAGACTCCCAGGGACCCATATCCCTTCCCCCAAATCCACAGATCTAGAGAGTAGTATAGTGAAAAAGAACACCAATGAAACAAATACCTGTGGACGGTGGAGTCAAAAAGACCTAAGGTTCAAATCCTAGTGGGTCACTTACTAGTTGGGTAGCTTTGGCATACAATTTTCCTTCTCTGAGCTTCAGTTTCCATATCTGTAAAATGGGAATTGTTGCTGTTAGGTGCCATCGAGAAGGTTCCAACTCATAGTGACGCTATGTACAACAGAACAAAACACTGCCTGGTCCTGCGTCATCCTCACAACTGTTGTTATGCTTGAGCCCATCACTGTAGCCACTGTGTCAATCCATCTCATGGAGGGTTTTCCTCCCTTTTATTGACCCTGTACTTTACTAAGCATGATGTCCTTCTCCAGGGTCTGGTCCGTTCTGATAACATGTCCAAAGTATGTGAGATGAAGTCTCTCCAGCCTTGATTCTAAGGCCCATTCTGGCTATACTTCTTCCAAGACAGATTTGTTCATTCTTCTGGTGTATTCAAGATTCTTCACCAACACAGTAATTCAAAGGCATCAATTCTTCTTTGATTTTCCTTGTTCATTTTCACATGCATAAGAGACAATTAAAAATACTATAGCTTGAGTCAGGCACGCCTTAGTTCCAAAAGTGATATCTTCACTTTTTAACACTTTCAGGAAGTCTTTTACAGTAGATTTGCCCAAAGCAATATGTCATTTGATTTCTTGACTGCTACTTCCATGGGTATTGATTGTGGATCCAAGTAAAAGTAACTCCTTGACAACTTCAATATTTTCTCCATTTATCATGATGTTGTTTATCGGTGCAGTTGTGAGAATTTTAATTTTCTTTGTGTTGAGGTATGATCCATACTGAAGGCTTTGATTTTCATCAGTAAGGCTTCAAGTCTTCTTCACTTTCAGCAAACAAGATGGTGTCATCCGTATAACAAAAGTTGTTAATGAATCTTCCTCCAGTCCTGGTGCTGCGTTTTTCATATAGTCCAGCTTGTCAGATTATTTGTTCAGCATACAGATATAATAAGTATGGTGAAAGGATACAACCCTGATGCACACTTTTCCTGATTTTAAACCACGCAGTATCCCTTTGTTCTGTTTGAACAATTGCTTCTTGGTCTACGTACAGGTTCCACATGAGCACAATTAAGTGTTCTGGAATTCCTGTTCTTCACAATGTTATCCATAATTTGTTATGATCCACACAGCCGAATGCCTTTGCATAGTCAATAAAACACAGGCAAACATCTTTCTGGTATTCTCTGCTTTCAGCAGTGATATCCCTCATTCCATGTCCTCTTCTGAATCTGGCTTGAATTTCTGGCACTTCCTTCAATACACTGCTGCAGCTGCTTTTGAATGATCTTCAGCAAAATTTTACTTGCATGTGATATTAATGATAGTGTTATATAATTTCTGCATTCTGTTGGATCACCTTTCTTTGGAATGGGCACAAACATGGATCTCTTCCAGTTGGTTGACCAGGTAGCTGTCTTCCAAATTTCTTGGCATAGACAAGTGAGCACCTCCAGTGCTGCATCTGTTTGTTGAAACATCTTAATTGGTATTCTGTCAGTTCCTGGAGTCTTATTTTTGGCAAATGCCTTCACTTCAGTACCATCAGTTCTTGATCATATGCTACCTCCTGAAATGGCTGAATGTCAACAGATTCTTTTTGGTACAGTGACTCTGCATATTCCTTCCACCTTCCTTTGATGCTTCCTGTGTCATTCAATATTTTGCCCATAGGATCATTTGATATTCCAACTCAAGGCTTGAATTTTTTTCTTCAGTTCTTTCAACTTGAGAAAGAAACGCTGAGCTTCTTCTTCCCTTTTGGTTTTCTAACTCCAGGTCTTTGCACATTTCATTATAATACTTTGTCTTCTCAAGCCACCCTTTGAAATCTTCTGTTCAGCTCTTTTTCTTCATCATTTCTTCCATTTGCTTTAGCTACTCTACATTCAAGAGCAAATTTCAGAGTCTTTTCTGACATACACTTTGGTCTTTTCTTTCTTTCATGTCTTTTTAATGACCTTTTGCTTTCTTCATGTGTGATGCCCTTGATGTCATTTCATAACTCATCTGGTCTTTGGTCATTAGTGTTCAATGTGTCAAACATATTCTTAAGATGGTCTCTAAATTCAAGTGGAATATATTCAAGGTAGTACTTTGGCTTTTGTGGACTTCTTTAAATTCTCTTCAGCTTCAGCTTGAACTTGCATATGAGCAATTGATGGTCTGTTCTGCACTTGTTCCCTGGCCTTATTCTGACTGGATGATATTGACTTTCTACATCGTCTCTTTCCACAGACATAGTTGATTTGATTCCTGTGTATTCCATCTGACAAAGTCCATATGTGTAACTGCTGTTTATGTCATTGAAAAAAGGCATTTGCAGTGAATAAGTTGTTGGTCTTCCAAAATTTTATATTCGATCTCTGGTATCATTTCTATCACCAAGGCCATATTTTCCAACTACCAATCCTTCTGCTTTGTTTACACCTTTCACATTCCAATCACCAGCAATTATCAATGCATCTTGACTGCATGTTTGATCAATTTCAGACTGCAGAAGTTGGTAAAAATCTTCAGTTTCTAGTGGTTGGTGCATAACTTTGAATAATAATCTTGTTAACTGGTCTTGTAGGCTTATGGATATTTTCCTATTACTGACAGTGTTGTACTTCAGGATAGATCTTGAAATGTTCTTTTTGACGATGAATATGACATCATTTCCCTTTATTTCCTGACATAGTAAACCATATGATTGTCCAATTCAAAATGGCCAATACCAGTCCATTTCAGCTTATTAACACTTAGGATAGCGATCTCAAAGCGTTCCATTTCCTTTTTGATGACTTCTAATTTTCCTAGATTCACACTTGATACATTCCATGTTTGATTACTAATGGACTTTTGAGCTGTTTCTTCTCATTTTAAGTCATGCCACATCAGCAAAAGAAGGTCCCGAAAGCTTTACCCCATCTACATCATTTAGATTGGCTCTACTTTGAGGAGGCAGCTCTTCTCTAGTCGTATTTTTAGCGCTCTCCAACCTGAGGGCCTCATCTTCCGACACTGTATCAGACAGTGTTCTGCTGCTATTCATAAGGTTTTCCATTGGCCAATTTTTTCTTCTTTTTTATTGTACTTTAGATGAAGGTTTATAGAACAAACTAGCTTCTCATTAAACAGTTAGTACACATATAGTTTTAAGACATTTGTTAACAACTCCACGCCATATCAACACTCTCCCTTCTCGACCTTGGGTTCCCTATTACCAGCTTTCCTGTCCTCTCCTGAATTCTAGTCCTTGCCCCTGGGCCGGTGTGCCCCTTTAGTCTCATTTTGTTTTATGGTCCTGTCTAATCTTTGGCTAAAGTGTGAACCTCAGGAGTGACTTCATTACTGAGCTAAAAGGGTGTCTGGGGGCCATACTCTTGGGGTTTCTCCAGTCCCTGTCAGGTCAGTAAGTCTGGTCTTTTTTTGTGAGTTAGAATTTTGTTCTACACTTTTCTCCAGCTCTGTCTGGGACCCTCTGTTGTGATCTCTGTCAGAGCAGTCAGTGGTGGTATCAGGGCACCATCTAGTTGTACTGGACTCAGTCTGGTGGAGGCCGTGGTAGTTGTGGTCTTTTAGTCCTTTGGACTAATCTTTCCCTTGTATCTTTAGTTTTCTTCATATTCCCTTGCTCCTGAAGGATGAAACCAGTGGAGTATCTTAGATGGTCCACTGGCCAATTTTTTCAGAAGTAGACAACAAGGTTCTTCTTCCTAGTCTGTCTTAGGCTGGGCGCTCCATTGAAACCTGTCCACTGTAGGTGAACCTGCTGGTATTTGAATACCAGTTGCATAGCTTCCAGAATCACAGCAACACACAAGCCACCCCATACGACAAACTGACAGATGAGTGGTCGGAATAAGAATGCTCATTTCACAGGTTTGCAAGGGATTGGAAAAGATAACGTATGTGGCAGTGCCTGGTGCTGAGCTAGTTTCCCTTCCTTGGCTATCATCATGATAAGCTGGTTGACTTGCTTTACCGAACCCCCAACCCCACAGAGTAGATGTAGCTCAGGCCCCTGTTGTGAGTGCAGCTCGCTGCATTCTGGCCTGTGCATCATTGTCTCAGTCATCTAGTGCTGCTCTAACAGGAATACCACAAGTGCATGGCTTTAACAAAGAGAAGTTGATTTCTTCACAGTCCAATAGGCTGCAAGTCCAAATTCAGGGTGTCAGCTCCAGGGGAAAGCTTTCTCTGTCGGCTCTGCAGGAAGGTCCATGTCATCGGTCTTCCTCTGATCTGGGAGCTTCTCTGTGCAGGAACCTCAGGTCCAAAGAAAGTGCTCTGCTCCCAGCACTGCTTTCTTGGTGGTATGAGGTTCCCATGTATCTCTGCTCGCTTCTCTCTTTTATATCTCAAAAGAGATTGCATTAAGACACTAATCTTGTCAAGCTCATCAGTATGAACTCATCACAGTGATAGAATTTACAACACATGAGGAGATCACATATAATCTCATCACAGTGGTGGAGTTTACAACACATAAGGAAATCACATCAGATAACACAATCATACAATACTGGGAATCATGACCTGGCCAAGGTGCTACACACATTTTTGGGGACACACAATTCGATCCATGACAATCATCATCCAAGTTTTCAGGCTTTACTTGGACAGACAAAGCCTTCCTCAAAGCTGAAGTCATAAAGCAAAAAAAGACAAAGCTCTGCTTTCAATAGAGCATGTTTGTTTGGCAATGAGTAAAGCCATCTCTCCTGTGGCCAACTAGCCCTCAGGTATGTGAGTCCCAAGGAAACCCAGCAGGAAAGGGCTAGCCCACTCAGACCTCCGGTCACAGCCATACAATACATATAGACAAAGAGCCAAGGAGCGTGGGGCTGCTTCATCTGTCTCTCGTTTCTCTGGAAACAGCATCCTTGGGTTGGAGTTCCAGGCAGGATGGAATATGACAGTCACAAGATTCATACCCCAAGCCATGAAACATACTCTTCTTGATACACCACCTGGCAGGTATCCTCAGTAGTTTGTTCCTCAGCTACAGTGGTGAGCATTTTGCTCACCTCCATGTCTTAGGAGCTGCCACTATTATTATTCTCACCTTTCTTTTAGCCATTTGCTTATTCAGGACATTCATCAAACAAGGCTTTTGGATATTAGGGCTGAATATTTGCACATACACTTCCCTGTAGCTCCAAATGCCACAACATACAAACATGAAGAAATTGGGAATTCAGGGTTCATATATCCTGGCTTCTTAGAAGTGAGAATGGTGTGACTTCTGCTTGCTTACTTTGGACATATCATCAGGAAAGACTAATACCTAGAAAAGGACACCATGGTTGGTAAAACAGAGGTAAAAGTAAAAATGAGGGAAACCCTCAATGAGACGGATTGACACAATAGCCACAACAATGGACTCAAACACACTAACGATCATGAAGATGGCACAGGACCAAGCAATGTTTCATGCTGTTATACATAAAGCCATCATGAGTTGGAGCCAACTGGACAGCAACTAACAAAAACAGCATATCATGGATCGATACAACATGTTTTTTCTCACAGAGGGTAAGAACAGATAAACTAGTCATAACGAACACTATTTTAATCTAGAAGGATGAATCCCTTCTCTTGGCTCTTCCTTTTCAAAATTGACTTGGGCATCACGAACCCTTATTAACTGTATACTAGGTTCTGTGCTAAGCACTTCATTTTTTACTACTATTATCCCTGGTTTACAAATGGAGAAACTGAGGCCGTTGGTGTACAGTATTCTAGATATTAATTCCTTGTAGGTTTTAGATGTCATAAATCTTTTCTCATTCTGTCACCTTTTTGTTAGCTTTGCTTACGGTGTCTGCCCTTGTGATGGTTAAGATTGTGTGTCAACTTGGCCGGGCCATGATTCTCAGTGTTTTGGCAGTCACGTGATGTTGTGATCATTCCCTGTTGAGATTTGATACATGATCACCCCCATGATGGGATCTGCTGTGAGTAGCCAATCAGTAGAAGGGGAGTTTTCTTGGGTGTGTGGCCTGCATTGAGTCTGGGCGGACGTTGAGGCAGGGCTTGGGGGATTTTGCTCATTCTGGATCCTGCAGCTGGCTCCTGTTCATCTGACCACTGGTTCTTGGGACTTAGCTAGCAGCTTACCTGTGGTCTTGCTTGCCCATCTTGAGATTTGTTGCTCTTCACAACCTGTGACCAACAGCCCTGCTCTCCAGCCTGCCGATCTTGCGTGTGCCAGCCCCTGCAGCTATGTGAATCAGGCTGTAATGTCCCAAGTTCATGGGACATTACATACTACAATTTCATGAGCCATTTCCTTGATGTAAATCTCTCTTGCTATATATATATTTACACTTTTTACTAGTTTCGCTTCTCTAGAGAACCCAGCCTAAGACAGTCCTTTAACAAAAACTCTTAATTTTTTAAATGTAACCAAATCTGTTAAGTTTTCAACTTACGATTTATGCTTTGAGAATCTTGTTTAATACCTTCCGTATCTTCTACTGGCTTTATAATTTTACTTTTTGCACTAGATTTCTCCTTTCTGTATGCTTGAGATAGTGGGCCAATCTTATTTTTCTTCATATAATGAGCTGTTTTCCTACTACCAATTAGTGGGGATCTGGCAATCCATTCTTTCCTCACTGATTATGGTGTCATATTTATTCCATAGCAGGTTCCCATATAAACTTGGGTCTGTTTCTGACTCTGTCTTCTTTTCCACAGGTCTATTTGACTACAGGGAGACCCTGAGTGGTACAAAGAATTAACAGACTTGGCTGGTAACTGAAAGGGTGGAGGTTCAAGTTCACCCAGAGGCACCTCAGAATAAAGACCTAGTGATTTACTTATGAAAAATCAGCCATTGAAAACCCTATGAAGAACAGTTCTACTCTCACACACATGGGTTCATCATGAGTCAGAATAGGCTCAAAGGCAACTGGTTAACTGGTTAAACCAGTTCCACACTGCTTTAATCTGGAAGAAAGAATCCCTGCTCTTAGCTCTTCCTTTTCAAAACTGACTTGGGCATTATGGACCCTTATTCTTTCACATGTATTTTATTTTTATTTTTTTTAATTTTTTTATTGTACTTTAGATGAAGGTTTACAGAACAAATAGTTTCTCATTAAACAGTCAGTACACATATTGTTTTATGACATTGGTTAACAACCCCATGACATGTCAACACTCTCCCTTCTTGACCTGGAGAACTTTTTTTTTTTTTTGGTGAAAATATACATAGCCAAAGTTACATCATTTTGAAAGTTTCTACATGTACAGTTCAGTGACTTCAATTACATTCTTCCAGTTGTGCTGCTATTTTTACTATCCTTTTCCAAATTATTCCACACCATTATCTTCAACTCACTGTCCCCTAGGCTTCCCATCAAACTTTTTGAGTTGTTGTTGTCAATTTGATCTCACATAGATAATTCTTTTTTTTTTTTTTTGTACCTTAGATGAAGTTTGCAGAACAAATAGTTTCTCATTAAACAGTTAGTACACATATTGCCCTATGACAATGGTTAACAACCCCATGACATGTCAACACTGCCCCTTCTCAAACTTGGGTTCCCTATCACCAGCTTTCCTGTCCCCTCCTGCTTTCTAGTCCTTGTCCCTGGACTGCTGTGCCTCATTAGTCCTGTTTTGTTTTATGAGGCTGTCTAATCCCCGGCTGAATGGTGAACTTCAGGAGCGGCTTCACCACTGAGCTAAAAGGGTATCTGGGGGCCATACTCTCAGGATTTCTCCAGTCTGTCAGGCCAGTAAATCTGGTCTCTTCTTGTGAGTTAGAATTCTGTTCTACATACTTTTCCAGCTCTGTCCAGAACCCTCTACTGTGATCCCAGTCAGAGCAGTCAGTGGTGGTAGCCGGGCCTATCTAGCTGTACTGGACTCAGTCTGGTGGAGGCTGTGGTAGCTGTGGTCCATTAGTCCTTTAGACTAATCTTTTCCTTGTATCTTGTTCTCTTCATTCTCCCTTGCTCCCAAAGGGGTGAGACCAGTGGAGTATCTTAGATGGCTACTCACAGGCTTTTAAGACTCCAGACTCTACTCACCAAGGTAGAATGTAGAACATTGTCTTTATAAACTGTGTTATGCTAATTGAGCTAGATGTTCCCTGAGACCATGGTCCCCACAGCCCTCCGCCCAGCAATTCAGTCCCTCAGGGAGTTTGGATGTGTCTATGGAGCTTCCATGACCTTTCCTTGTACAGGTTGTGCTGGCTTCCCCAGTAATGTGTACTGTCTTACCCTTCACCAAAGTTACCACCTATCTATTTAGTTCCCCTCGCCCCACTCCTCCGATCCCTCGTGACCAACAAAGATTGTTTCCTTTTGTGTGTAAACCTTTACATGAGTTATACAGTAGAGGTCTCGTACAATATTTGTCCTTTTGTGATTGACTTATTTCACTCAGCATAATGTCTTCCAGTTTTGTTCCTCTTACTCTCCTGTGCTGAGTTCCTTTTGTTTGTGGATTTTTTAAAATTTCTTTTGTTTTTGTATGGTTATTTATTTTTATTTTATTTTTTTTTTACTGAGACTTTATGTTTTTCTTCTTTATTTTGATGTGTAGGTTTGTTAACTTTCTTTGTGGTTACTGTGAAATTTACCCTTATCTTCCTATATTTGAACCAGTCTATTATTACTTGGTATCACTTGATTTCCTCTCCATTAGAAGGTTCTATACCTACACCATTTATTCCCTTTTATTGTTCTGATGCTGTTGTCATTTACAGATTAGCCTGTCTGGTTCCCTTTTGTAATTCTTTTGGTTTTGCTTAGTCCTTAAGAGTTCATTTCCTAGGTTGGTATCTGGCTAGTACAATCCTGTGTCCTATATTCCGCATGTAGTCTGATATTGTTTGTTCTCAGATCGAAGGACTTCCTTTAATAAGTCTCGTAAGATTGGTTTGGTTTTTACATAGTCCCTTAATTTCTGTTTATCTGGAAATGACTTAATTTCACCATCATATTTGAATGAGAGTTTTGCAGGATATATTATTCTTGGCTGGCAATTTTTTTCTTTCAAGGTTTTATATATGTCATCCCATTGCCTTCTTGCCTGCATGGTTTCTGCTGAATAATCTGAGCTTAGTCTTACTATTTCTCCTCTGTATGTGACTTTTTGTTTTGCTTGAGCTGCTCTCAGGATTCTTTGTTTGTCTTTGGTTTTAGCGAGTGTGATTATGACATGCCTTGGTGATTTTCTTTTGGTGTCTATCCTATACAGGGCTCGTTTAGCTTCTTGGATGGCCAGCTTTTCATCTTTCATGATATTAGGGAAGTTTTCTGTCAGCAAATCTTCAGTGATCCTCTCTGTGTCTTCTGTTTTCTCCCTCTGTTCTTGAACTCTGATCACTCTCAGATTTTTGCTTTTGATTGTATCCCACATAATTCTCAGGGTCTCTTCATTTTTCTTCATTCTTTTTTCTGAGTTTTCCTCAAACAGAGTTGTATCCAAGTGTCTGTCTTCAATTCCACTGATCCTGTCTTCCACCATTTCAAATCTGCTTCTCAGCCCTTTTATGACACTGTCCACTTCTAAAATCTTGATTATCTTTTGGATTTCTAATTGTTGTTTGTGTATAATTTCAAGTCGTGAATTTATTTTGGCATTTTGTTCCTGCATTATTTTCCTGAATTCTTCCATTTTTTTTCTATATTTTCCATGACTTTGTCTGCCTTTTCCATGAATTTGTCTATTTTTTCTTCATTTTTGTCTGCTTTTTGCTTCAACTCTTGGATAATTCTGAGTATTAGAGATTTGAATTCCCTATCAGGTAGTTCTAGTGCCTTTTCTTCTACTGCAAAGTCATCTGGTGTTTTATTTTGGATGCCTACTGGAACCATCCTGTCCTGTTTTTGTAAATGTTTTGATATTGTCTGCTGTCTTTGGGGCATTCAGTAGTTATTTTTCTCATTTATTGATTGTATATTTATTTGTTTCATCCTTTTTTATTTAATTTGGCTGTGTCTGAGCAGGTGGGCTGTGTATTCTTTGTTGTTTGCTTATCTGTGGGCACGATACTTTTTGCCTCCTTTTCCAACTGGCAAGGTCAGTTGCTCAGATATGGTATAGCAGGGCAGGTCTAGCTGAAGAGGAGTTGCTGGGCTGGGTTGTTTGTGGCACTTACTACAGCCACCAGGGCAGGTTGTGCAGGGCAGGTTCTGGTAGGCTGTGCCTGTGCTGCTTGGTGGTGTGATGGTAAGTGCATGGTGGAGGTAGGCAGGATGGAGGGGGGAGATTGTGATGTGTGGAGCTAAAATGGGTATGGGAGAGAGGAGAGAGGAACAGGAGCCAAAAACATACAAACCAACAAAAAAGAGTGCTAGGGGAGCTTGCCACTGGAGTGGAGAGATGAGAGACTATGAAATGGAGAAATAGGTGAAGAAGAAGAAAAAAAAGAAAAGAATGAATAAATAAAAATTAGAAAGAATAAAGAACAGCAAAGCTCCCAGGGATTCCATCAGTGCGGCTATGAGGTCTGGGGAAGTTGTTCCCAGGTGTTGAAGTACAGCCTAGCTAGGAGGTGTAGAGGTATTCAGTACCAGGTATTCAGGGGACAGGAAGAGAAGGAAGGTATAGAGAGATGAGAAACTGAGTAATGAAGTAAGACAAAAAGGGAAAAAGAGGGAAAAGAAAACAAAACAAATTTTAAAAAAAAGAACAAAAAAAACCCCTAAAAAAACAGAAAAAAATAAAAACACAAAAAAAGAAATGTCCTCAGGGATCCCTCTGAGCATCTGTGCAAGCTGAGGGGGTAGGTCCCAAGCTGCATAGCACCACCCAGCCAGAATGGGCTCCCAACTCAAGAAAAGAAAAAGAAAACAAACAATTCAAAGCAAGCAAACAAACAAAAAAGCCCCACGATCCCAGCAGCATGGCAGCACAGACCGGGAAGAAGTTCCACACTCAAATGGAGCTCCACAGCCTCTCAGGAAGAAGCACAGATGGTGCACAGAGCCAGGTATTTGAGCAAAAGGAGGGGGAGGTGGTGAGAGGTAGGGAAGAAATCAAAAGAAGCAGAAAAAAGCAACACCAGCAGCTAACAAATGGCACTCAGGGAGCTGGCCAGTGCTGGTGGGTAGAATCCAAGCAGCCAGTGCTTCCCGGCCAAGAGACTGTGGCCACAGGAAGCAGAGTAGGCCAAGTGGGGGTGAAGAAAGGTGGGGGGTGGGAAAGTGTATGTCGCTATTTACCGGTTGTTCTGTCTCCTGCTGGAAGCTCCATGAAGCTGCTTTCTTATACCCCCTATTAGCTGGTCTCTGATAGGAGTCCAAGATGGTGGATCCATGCTGCATTAGCTGATGGGGACCTCTCCATGTATGTCTCCTTGCTCTCTGTTCTCTTTCAGTTTCTTATTCCTTTTGATGCTTCGCTGAGTTGTTTATCTCTTCATTTGATGTTTAGGATTTCAGGATTGCTGTTTTCTCTGTTTGGCTTAGTTTTACGGATCTTTGCTGTGGAGGGATGGTGTGTTGCTTCTGCCTAGAGCGCCATGTTGCCGGAAGTCTCATACATATTTTGGAATAAATATGTTGAAGTATTAAAAAAAATCTTGCCATAATTTTGACTGAAATTGCATTAAATGTATAGGTTAATTTTAAGAGAAGTTAACATACTCACATGAAAGACAGGCTATATCTTTTCATTTTTTCAGATCTTCTTTTAAAATGTTGATTGAATTTTAAAATTTTCTGTGAAAAGTCTTTTTTAGGTTATTTCCTGGATACTTTATAGTATGAGAATGGTATCTTATTTTCTATTTATATTTTCTAGATGGTTTTGCTAAAGTTGATAATGACTAATAATTTTTTTTAACTGATTAGGTATTTAGCATCCTTTCTAGAATCTCATTTTAGTTTGTCTGTTGATTCGGTTAGGTGTTCTCTGTAAATGATTATTACATCTGCAAGTAATAGCCCGTCTGCTTCTGCTCTTCCAACATTTATTTCTCCTCTTGTTCTTTTTTTTTTTTTTTTTGTCTTGTGGTATTAGCCAAAACCTCCAATATTACATTAAATAGTAACAGTGAAAGCAAGATGCGTCTAAATTTTCCTTTTAAATTGCACTGTATGGATCTTTACATTTTTCAAACAGCTTCCATAACCATTACACCCCAAGGCAGAGGATAGCTATGGGTCCATTTTACAGATAA
Source organism: Dugong dugon (assembly GCA_030035585.1). Lineage (NCBI taxonomy): Eukaryota > Metazoa > Chordata > Mammalia > Sirenia > Dugongidae > Dugong > Dugong dugon. Next base: position 55,223,503 of record CM057465.1, read on the forward strand.
GACTCAGTGTGGTTAGGTTTTGAGGGGTCACATAACTAGAAAGGAATAAAGTTCATATTTAGGTCTTTTAGCTTCAAATTTTCTCATGACCCCAGGCTAACTTATATCTAACCAAAATATATAAAACTACATGATCTAATCTAGCAATGTGTAGAGTGATTTTTTTTTTATTTAAATCTCACACCATCCCCCAAAAAGATGATCCGATATAACCGTATCATTTTTAAAGAAATCCGTAACAGTTGATATTGTTGTTGTTACTTGCTGTCAAGTCGATTCTAACTCACAGCAATCCCATATGTGCAGAGTAGAACTGCTCCATAGGGTTTTCAAGGCTTTGACCTTTTGGAAGCAGATTGCCAGGCCTGTCTTCCAAGGCATCTCTGGGTATGTTTGAACCACCAATCTTTCAGCTAGTAGTCGAGTGCTTAACCATTTGTACCATCCAGGGACTCCCACTCGATATTAAAAGCCCTAAAATTTCTTATGATTTAAAAGCCAAATGTCTGCATCAGTTGAGGTTGTAATTCTATTGAGAATTTTTGTCTTTACAATGGCAAAAAAGTGATTAATTTGGTCAATTTAGGTAAACAGGTTAGTTTTGTGGGGAGAAGAGGGATATTGGGAGGAAAATATTAATCAAATTGAGTTTATTACTATTGCAGTGCAGCTACAATTTCATTTGGTTGTTCATTTAAACATTTAAAAGCTGCAGTAAAAAACAAAACACAAACCTGCTATTCTATTGTTCAAAAGGAAAAACCAACTAAATCATTTTCTTAGTTGTTAAAATATAGACTGTTGGGAAATGACGCACCTGTGACCAGAACTCATGAATTCAGGCCGAGCATGGTCTGCCAGCTCTCTGTCATCAGGCCCCGTCATTCACCCACGGAAATCCATGCCTCTTGAATGCATGGAATGACAGCACAACCTGCACTAAGCAGACGATTCTCATAGCCCCTGAGAGGCCAGCCATCACAGAGTAATTAGAAGCTGCATTTGTTTCTGACAATCAAGGTATTTTTCTTCCCATTACTTGCATTTCCACTTAGAGAATGTATGAGAAACTGTCATCTGTAAATGCCGCTGTTACCTGAAATGCACACGGTATGCTGACTTTCCAAGGGGTGTCAGGCTAAAAGGACAAGAAAGCACCCATAAGTATGAAAAGGAACTCAAATAAGAGGAATCAAAGTATTCCAGAAAAATGACCAGAAACTATAGTCTTTCTTAAATGCAGCTTTGGGAACTGAGTAATAAGATACAATAATGTAACCAAGCAGAAGGCTTACATAACTGTGAAAAAAAATGGGGAGAACGGAATTGCTCCAAATCCATCATGTTTTTTAGAATCACTGATCTCCCTTGAAATGGCATATGCCTTATAATGAGATTTACTGTAAGCTAGCTAACAAAAACTTTGTTTTTATGGGAAGTAAGTATTGTCAGAAAGACTCACAGATGCCCTATGTTAAACCCTCAAAATAGTAAAATTGAGCTTTTAACCAATGAAGGGAAGAATTTGGGTCAAGAATAGGAGCATCATTGAGGCAATGAATTCTATTTAATTTCTTACCAGTAAAGGGAAAAATGGAGTCTGATTGCGCAGTGGTTAGGCACTTGGCTGCTAACTGAAAGGTCAGGAGTTCGAACCCACCGGCCACTCCTCAGGAGAAATACGTGGCAGTGTGCTTCCATAAAGATTACAGGCTTGGAAACCCTACAGGGCAGTTCTACTCTGTCCTACAGGATCACTATAAGTCTGAATTGACTCAAAGGCAACGGGTTCGTTTTTTAAGAAAAAAAAAATCTCATCTGAAACTAATACAGCTTTCCTGCTGTTTTCTGTGACAGAGTGTACCATGACAGCAAATGATGCAGGGGCTAAATGTGTTGAATGAATTTCCTTTAAAAAAAAAATGCTTGGGCTTGTTAAACCTATGAACTGTACCAGTTTATATTTGGCCAACTCATGTCCCCACACCTGTTCATTCAGGCATTAGACCTAAGCACTCGTAAAACAAATGAATGCATCTGTACAGCAATGGGTAAAAATAAACTGAGCTATTCTTGTAATAGTATCAAAGTGATCTGACCAAACAGAAGATTGTATTTCATGGGATGAAGTAGTCAAATTAGATGTTTCCTCATGTTTTATGACTCGTTTGTCTTATTCACCAGGAGTAAAATAGCTGACCTCCATTCCAGGAGAATGAGTAGTGACCGGATTTAATGCTCTTTGCTCAGGGGCTCAAACACTGGTTTTACTGCCTCTGAGGCAAAGCTTCTGGATGGCTACTGTTACACAGAGACCCAGTACTTGGTACATAACAGAGGAAGAATATTTAATTCAATCTAATTCAATCAATACTACATCAGCTCCGTGGGAGGATATCCATGGTATTTCAATGTTGGTCAGCTCTTTGAAAATAAAGTTCAAGTCAAGGTTGGATAACAGATTATCCTTGGGGTAAGTATAAATAAATATATATGTAAAATCTCTACAATGAGAAGTTCCCAAAGACAAAACAAGAGCCGTTAGTAGTATCACTCCCTGAATCACTCATTATACTTTAGCTACACTGGCAATGGGTGGGGGGGGGGGGTGTCCTTAAAAAATCCAAGTGTGGTTAATTGAATCATTATTTACAATCTTTCACATCCTCCCTATATTAAGTTATTCATCCACATCCTGTGTTTATGTGACTCTGAAGTACCACCCATGGTGGGTAGAATGTTTTCCCTACCCCATTGATTTTGAGCTTGGGCATGTGGCTTACTTTACTTCCCAAACTTGACAAAAGGCCTTAAATACATTTGTCTGATTTCATGTGGGCTCATGTGCTCCTGTCACGTGCTATGAGAAGAACATGTTCTAAAAAGCTTTGGGCAAAAGAGACTGAGCAACATATGAGGGAGCGCTAAACCCGAACTTGGTATCTGGAGCCTAGAGTTTAAAAGCCGGAATCCAGCCAAGTTGCAGCAGACCTACAGACCCACGTGAAAGACAGAAATGCTTATTGTTTTAAGCCAGAGTTGTGAATGGTTGCTTATGTCTCATTATTATAGCAAAGTGTCGTTTCAGAGCATTAAACACATACTGTTCCCTCTACCAGCAATGATACTCTTCCATGCCCACTCATTAAGTTGATTCCAACTCATGGCTACCCCATATGTGTCAGAGTAGAACTGTACTCCATAAAGTTTTCAATGGATAATTTTTCAGAAATAGATCACTAACCCTTTCTTCTGAGGCACCTCTGGGTGGACTTGTACCACCAACGTTTTGGTGAAACCCGTTGCCATCGAGTCAGTTTCAACTCATAGCAACCAACTCATTCAATAATTTCCACCACCCAAGGACTCCATTCTTTATCTAGTTAACTTCTATTCATGCTTCAGATCTCAGTTAAAATGTCTTATAAGCAGGACAGATGTTGCAGACCAGATTAATTCCCCCTTCACATCATGTGTTTCCCTTTTGGTAAGAGTCAGCACATTTGTACTTTTTTATTCCATGTCTTCCTGCTAGAATGTAGGCTCCTCTGAGGGATGGGACGACAATGTCTTGTTCATGGTGTGTCCCCAGCACATAGCACATAATGGTTGGCATGAAATGGATTCAATAAATATTTATTAAGTGATTTTTTTTCTTTTTTAAAGGCAATGTGGTTCTGCTAATTAATGGGTGGGTAAAAAACTTTTCTGGGTTTTCATTTTCAGCAACTATTAAATGAATACAATAATACCTACTTCCTAGAGCTGTGAGGATTAAATAAGCCTAGCATTAAACCTAGCATTCAAAATATCTGGCACATAGGCACATAGAGGGGATGTGGTAAGTTGTAGTTTTTATTAAGATAAGAAAGAGAAATACATCTGTTCTCTATCTTAGAAGGTGATTTGTTTTAAAGTGATATTTCGACAAGTCAAAAAATTAAATTATGTTGCTATTTATGATTGTTCAATTTAGATATCTCAAAGAATCATGCTTGTTTATCATGATGTGAGTCAGACGCAGTTTATGGTAGGATTCAGCTAAGATGAAAAATGCTTGTAGTTGATACTTGGTTTATTTCAAACAGTTATCATTAAGTGACTCAATCCTTTTAAAAAGAATGAAATTCATCTTTCCTATTTTTTAAAAATTGTCCTTCCTTAAATAATTTTTTAGAGTTGACATTTACTTTTTTTCAAAATGTCCTTCATTCTCACAAGTAGCTTTTGCATCAATGTGATTTTATTTCATTTACATCAGTTTTTTCTTTTGCCTAAAGCAACATATACCCATTACAGAGATTAGAAAATGCAGACAAGCATAAAGAAGAAAATATAATTTTCTGTAATACCACCACCCAGAGGAAGCCACTGTATATACTTTCAAATAGTTTTATTGAAATGTATATGCTTTTTATAATGGAACTGTATTGTACATTATCTTTTTTGGCTTGCTTTTTCACTTAATTATCATGAACATTTTTCTATACCAATGAAAATCTTTTATTAATGGCTTTCCATCATACAGAAGTACCATCATTTATTTGTGTGATCTCCAATTGTTATTTTTAGTATATTTAGTATATTAGGATATTTAGTATATTTCCTTTTTTTTTTTTTTTTTTTGCCATTGTCAATAATACTTCTGTGAATGAATGAAGAGCTACAATGAGTCACTCAAAGACTCCAGAAAACAGCAGCCACTTACTGGTGTCTTACAGTTCAGAGCACAATACATCACTATACTGACCATGACCTGTTGTTGTTGAGTTGTTTCTGACTCATAGCAACCCTGTAGAAAAGAGTAGAACTGCCCCGTAGGGTTTCCAAGGAACAGCTGGTGGAATCGAACTGCTGACCTTTTGGTTAGCAGCCCTGCTCTTAACCACTGTGCTGCCAGGCTCCTTATTGACTATAGGCTATCCCTTTCCTTACTTTTCTTACCATGTGTTCTGAGGCCATAGTTGGGAAGATGGTAAAGGAGGTAAAAAGCAAAAAAAGCCAAACCAGTTGCCATCAAGTTGATGGCATGATGACCCCATGTGCCTCAGAGTAGAACTGTGCTCCATAAGGTTTTCATGGCTGTGACCTTTTGAAAGCAGATTGCCAGGCCTTTCTTTCCGAGGCACCTCTGGGTGGGTTCAAACATCCAACCTTTCAGTTAGTAGTCCCGCACTTAACCATTTCCACCACCCAGGGACTCCTAATGGTGGACAGGTGAGTAAAATTGCGATAAGAACCTTGGAGGAAGAACTTTCTCTTCTGGTCTCAATAATGAATGTACAAACCAGAACCTCTCAATTAACACGTGATTAAAAACACCATAACAAAAAGTAGCCCTAATTCTGAAATGAGAATAAGGGAATAGAAAGGAAACACACAGGCCACTATTTCTCTCACTACATGCAGCTACAAAGTCCCTATTTGTTTTGACACTTTTTTTTTTCCTAACTGGTTCACTGACATGACAAGTATTTTGTCATCCCTATTTTGGAGTTGAGGCAAGAAGGGCTGACCAAAGTGTCTACGGTCTCACAAGTTAGTAGCACAGCAGGGCCACAGCCCACGTGTCTTGGCTCATAGACAAGTGCTCTTTTTATGCTCTCGTAGTTCTCAATAATACTGGGAATTATTAAGAAGAGTGAACAGAACACAGTGTGGCAAGGAGATTAGCAGAAACATAATTCTCCTGAGAGACAACACCGAAACATCTGTTAGCTACTCAGCACAAATCCAGCCTCCTCCATGAGAGGATAATAAACGTCTCTATCCACCTCTCTAGGGTGAGATGGGCATTATTGCTTGTTTAGAAAGTTGTCCCTATAAAGAGCTGTGGTATTCTCAAAGGAAAGGTGCCACAAAAAAGTGAAAATATTTTCTTTTCTTCCGTGTAAATATGGTAAAGAAATTATTGGAAGACATGTAAATTCTTTATCTAACAATGTTATGATTACACTCCTGAGCAACTTGAACAGAGGGAATGAGCCTCCATTGCACTTAGCACATAGATACAGTGGAAGTCTTCTTACTCAACAGTTAGAATTGCTAATTAATAGGCTAATCAGAAACATCAGTTAAAGAAAATGAAACATTTATATTTAGCCCTGGTGGCACAGTGGTTAAGAGCTCAGCTGTTAACCAAAAGGTCAGCAGTTCGAATCCACCAGCCGCTCCTTGGAAACCCTATGGGGCAGTTCTATTTTGTCCTACAGTGTCACTATGAGTCTGAATTGGCTCAAAGGCAACAAGATTTTTTTTTGAAAGTTTTGTATTTTAGCTTAAATAAATGTAAATGTATTTGCCAGCCTGGTCTGGGGTCATGGCCCTTTCCTTCACTATTGGTTCACTGGCAGGGGTCCTAAACCACACCCATAACATCTCATTTTTTCATTTCCAATTTTGCTTTCTTTGCAGTGGGTGAGAACTTAAAGACACTCGTGAACAATCTGAGTATGAAATTCTAGAGATTTTATTATTTTTCCAATCTTTTAGTGATTTATTGGCAATTATTGATTCTTTCCAAAGCATTTCATTTCAATTTGATTGTAATAATTATCTCTCTTCATACTCATATTTCATTAGTTCATACAATGTTAAACTACATTGCATAATTTTAATGACAAGTAAAACCAGAATAAATAGGTTAACCAAAACTGAACCTACTGCTATCGAGCCGATTCCAACTCATAGTGACCCCATAGGACAAAGTAGAATTGCCTCATAGGATTTCTAAGGCTATAAATCTTTACTGAAGCAGACTGCCACATCTTTCTCTCATGGAGCAGCTGGAGGGTTTGAACCACCCACCTTTCAGTTAGCAGCCGAGCACTTTAATGACTGCACCACCAGGGATCCTTTGTAAATAGATTAGGGAACAAGCAATTCTGAGTCTCAGAAAGCACTGGTACAGTCAAGATATGAGAGCATGGGCAGAATGGCTGACTTCTGGTCAGTGTGCTCTCAGCAGCAGTTCCTCTGCTCACAGAGTGGGTGGAGAGTGCCATTCTTCCTACAAGTCACTTAAGTGGAAGATGGATAAAACAGCATCCACCATAGATAACTGTTAAGCAATATCTTCTTGGTAAACAATGCCTGATGAAAGTCCCAGGTAGGGGTTTAAATTATACCCATCACATTCATACTCAAAGTTTTAAAATCCAGTCCTCCCTACCCAAATAAATCCGCAGAATCTGTCAATTTGCCTATTCAAATAATAAATCTGAGTTTACATTATTCTGCTCCTAGGTCCCCGAAAGGAATCCCTAGGTGGTGCAAATGGTTAATAACTTGGCTGCTAACCAAAAGGTTGGAAGTTCAAGTCCACTCAGAGGTACCTCAGAAGAAAGCCCTGGGGATCTACTTCCAAAAAACCAGCCATTGAAAACCCTATGAAGCACAGTTCTACTCTGACACACATGGGTCACCATAAGTCAGAATCGACTTCATGGCAACTGGTACTGGTAGGTCCCTAAAAGACTCTGTTCCTCCCAGGGCAGCCTTTTCAAATAGGAGGGAAGGGCTAGACAAGCAAATTGAATCCCAACTTTTATTTTCTTCATAGCACTTACAAACGTCTGGAACATACTTATTAGTTACTTTTTATTTTCTCCCTCCCGTCATTAGGAGGTACACTCCGTGACAGGAGGGATCTCATCAGTCTCATTCACCTCAGTATTCCAGGAACACCTAGGATAGTGCCTGGCACAGAGAAGTTACACAATAAATATTTGTTAAGTGAATTATTAATTCAATCTGGCTGCTTGAGTATATGCAGCTTAAATATCTTCTATACTCGTTTGATCCCACTTAATTGCTACCTTTGTGTTTTTCCTTTTTTGAATGGATTTGTAAACTGTTAAATGTTTTTTCAAATTACTTGGCAAAAATGTAGGCTACAGAAAGCTAGATTCTAATCCTGTGTATATCAGCTCAGAAAATCATTTTTGCTCCAGAAAACACAAAGGGTGTAATGCACTGATCAGAGCTTCATAACAGCTCACTGGGTATACAAAGGGATTTAATGTGGTGGTTCATGTATGACCTAATAAACAATCTTGCTCATCTACATAACTGAGAGCAACAGCCACTCACAGCATAGTATCACCCCCAAGCCCAGCAGACTTCATGTCACCTCTCATTTTACCTGCGGTCCATGACCATTCTAATACAGGTCATGATTGAACTGCCAATAAATGAATAAACTTAAAAAAAATGGATTTTACATCTGTACATTAAAATTTTGTTTTGTTTTGTTTAAGTGTATGTTTTGTTCTGGTACTCTTAGATTTATAACTGAAAAGGGAAAATTTTCTGTTCAAACAGATTGATTTAAAAAAATGATAGATGGAAAGAACAAATTCTAAGGGACTGGAAGAATATATAGAAAGTTTTCTCAGAAGAAAGAAAAGGTCAAGAAAGAAGCAGCCAATTGGAGAATTTTTTTTGTTTTGTTTTGTCAGTTTAAAAGATAATCACATGTCTATGAGCAGCTGATATTTGACAAAGGCCCAAAGTCAGTTAAATGGGGAAAAGATAGTCTCTTTAACAAATGGTGCTGGCATAACTGGATATCCATCTGCAGAAAAATGAAACAGGACCCATACTTCACACCATGCACAAAAACTAACTCAAAATCGATCAAAGACAAATATAAAATCTAAAATGATAAAGATCATGGAAGAAAAAACAGGGACTACGCTAGGAGCCTTAATGCATGGCATAAACATAATATAAAACATTACTAACAATGCACAAGTACCAGAAAAGAGACTAGATAACTGGGAGCTCTGAAAAATCAAACACTTACACTCATCAAAAGACTTCACCAAAAGAGTAAAAAGACAACCTACAGACTGGGAAAAAATTTTTTGTGATGACAAATCCAATCAGCGTCTAATCTCTAAAATCTACAAGATACTGCAAAACCTCAACTACAAAAAGACAAATAACCCAATTAAAAAATGGGCAAAGAATATCAACCAGCATTTCATCAAAGAAGACATTCGGGTGGCTACAGATACATGAGGAAATGCTCACGATCATTAGCTATTAAAGAAATTCAAATCAAAACAGATACCATCTCACCCCAACAAGGTTAGCATTAATCCAAAAAAACACAAAATAATAAATGTTAGAGAGGTTGTGGAGAGACTGGAACACTTATACACTGCTGATGGGAATGTAAAACGGTACAACCACTTTGGAAATCGATTTGGCACTTCCTTAAAAAGCTAAAAATAGAAGTACCATACGATCCAGCAATCCCACTCCTTGGAATATATCCTAGAGAAATAAGGGCTGTCACACAAATAGATATATGCACACCCATATTCATTGCAGCACAGTTCACAATAGCAAAAAAATGGAAACAACCTAGGTGCCCATCAGTGGATGAATGGATAAACAAATTATGGTATATTCACACAATGGAATACTGCTCAACGATAAAGAACAATGATGAACCCTGAAACGTCTCATAACATGGAGGAATCTGGAAGGCATTATGCTGAGTGAAATTAGTCAGCCGCAAAACGACGAATATTGTACGAGGCCACTATTATAAGAACTCAAGAAAAGGTTTAAACACAGAAGAAAACATTCTTTGATGGTTATGAGGGTGGGGAGGGAGGGAGAGGGTTATTCACTAACTAGATAGTAGAAAAGAATTACCTTAGTTGATGGGAAGGACAATACACACTACAGGGGAAGTCAGCACAACTGGACTAAACCAAAAGCTAAGAAGTTTCCCGAATATAACCAAACACTTCAAGGGAGAGAGTAGCAGGGGAGGGGGACTGGGGACCATGGTTTCAGGGGACATCTAGGTTAATTGGCATAACAAAGTTTATTAAAAAAATATTCTGCATCCCACTTTGGTGAGTGGCGTCTGGGGTCTTAAAAACTAGAGAGCAGCCCTCTAAGATGCATCAACTGGTCCCAACCCACCTGGAGCAAAGAAGAATGAAGAACACCAAAGACACAAAGAAAATATTAGCTCAAGAGACAGAAAGGGCCACAAAAACCAGAGACTCCATCAGCCTGAGACCAGAAGAACTAGATGGTGCCTGACTACCAGCAATGACTGCCCTGACAGGGAACACAACAGAGAGTCCTTGACAGAGAAGGACAAAAATGGGGTGCAGAACTCAAATTCTAGTAAAAAGACCAGACTTAATGGTCTGAGACTGGAAGGACGCCGGAAGACATGGCCCCTGGACTCTTCTGTTAGCCCAGAACAGAAACCATTCCCAAAGCCAACTCTTCAGACAAAGATTAGACTGGACTATAAGACATAAAGTGATACTCATGAAAAATGTGCTTATTAGCTCAAGTAGATACATGAGGCTAAATGGGCAATTCCTGTCCAGAGGCAAGATGAGAAGGCAGAGAGGGACAGGAGCTGGTTGAATGGATGCAGAAAATCAGAGTGGAAAGGAGGAGTGTGCTGTCACATTATAGTGAGAGCAACCAGGGTCACATAACAATCTGTGTATGAATTTTTGTATGAGAAACTAACTTGAACTACAAACTTTCACTTAAAGCACAATAAAAAAAATAAAAAGATAATCACAGACTGGGACCTCCTAAAAATTACTTATGCTTATCAAAAGACTTTACCAAGAGAGTAAAAAGAGAACCTACAGACAGAAAAATCTTTGGCAACGACAAATGTGATAAGGGTCTAATCTCTAAAATACAGAAAACTTCAACAACTCAACAACAAAAAGACAAGCAATCCAATTAAAAAATGGGCAAAGGACATGAACAGACACTTTACCAAAGAGGATATTCAGGCTGCCAACAAATACACGAAAAGATGCTTGAGATCATTAGCCATCAGAGAGATGCAAATTAAAACTAAAATGAGATAGCATCTCACCAGGGCAAAAATGACAATGATCAAAGAAATAGAAAACAACAAAGCTGGCAAGGTTGTGGGGGAATTGGAACTCTTATATATTGCTGGTGAGATCATAAAATGGTACCACCGCTATGGAAAACAGTATGGTACTTGCTCAAAAATCTAGAAATAGAAATCCCTTATGATCCAACAATCCCACTCCTAGGTATATATCCTCGAGATATAAGAGTAGTGACACAAATAGACATAGACACATCTGTTCATTGCAGCATTATTCACAATAGCAAAAAATGGAAACAACCTAAGTGCCCAACAACAGATGAATGGATAAAAAATTGTGGTACATACATACAACGGAATACTACACAACTATAAAGAATAATGAGGAGTTGGCAAAACATCTCATAATGTGGATGATTCTGCAGGACATTATGATTAGTGAAATAAGTCAATCACAGACCAACAAATATTGTATTTACTATCATAAAAAGTCAAGAATGGATGTACACATGGAAAGCAAAATTCTTTGATGGTTAACAGGGATGAGAGGAAGAGGGAGGGGGATTCACTTTGTAGATAGTAGGCACTTGTTACTTTTGGTTGTGGGAAAGGCAATCCCAAATATGGGTGAAGTCAGCACAACTTGCCCAAGGTAAATAAAGACAATAAGAAGTGCACAAGAAAAAGGAATAATTTTGGTAAATGATATAACATATACTATTTTGCAACAACAGTGAAAACAACAAAACAAACGTGTGTGTTTGTATAGGAAGGTATATACAAGTAAATTCACATACATGTATAGGTGTATCTGCATACATATGTATACACACATTTGTGTGTACTGCATATATATCCACACACATAACAAATACATATAGGGCACAGTTACAGAGGCTTCCTAGACATATCCAAACAACTCACAGGACTGGTTTATTGGGCCAAGGGGCTTGGGACCATAGTCTCGGAGGACAACTTAGTAAATTAGCATAACATGATTCACAAATATAATGTTCTACACTTGAGTTTGGTAAATAGTGTTTGGGGTCTTAAAAGCTTGTGAGCAGCCGTCTAAGATACAGTTGTTCGTCTCTACTCATATGGAGCAAAAGAGCATGAGGGAAATCAAAGCGCAAAGAAGAAACTAGTCTATGGGACTAGTAGCCCACTCAAACCACAACATCTTCAAACCTGAGACAAGATGAACTAGATGGTGCCCAGCTACTACTACCTAACGTTCGAACCAGGGACACAATAGAAGGTCCCAGATAGAATGAGAGAAAAGTGTAGAACAAAACTCAAATTCCTGAAAAAGGCCAGAAACCTACTAGACTGATAGAGCCTTGAGGAACCTCTTAGACTATTGCCCTAAGATATGCTTTGAACTTAGAATTGAAGCTATTTCTGCAAGTCACCTTTCAGCTAAATAATAGATTGACTTATAAAATAAACAATATCAGCCATGAGTAATGTGCTCCCGTAAACAATTAACTATATGAGACCAAATGGTCAACAGTTACCCAGAAGCAAGGATGAGATGGTAAGGAACAGAAGGAAAGCTAGATCAATGGAAACAGAACAAACAGAATGGGAATAATGAGAATGCTGACACATCATAACAATTGTAACCAATGACATGGAACAATTTGTATAAAAATTGTTAAAGGGAAATCTAATTTGCTGTGTAAACTTTCATCTAAAAAACAATAAAATATTATTTAAAAAAAGATAATTACAGGTTTTATGCTGGGCACCACAAAGTGAACATGATCCAGTTTCTCCTTAAGCATTACCATTCAGTCTCCCAAGCTAGAAATACATAGTTTCGCCTCACCTTCCACATTCAGTCATTAAAACCATTGAATGTTGCTATTGTTGTTGTTGTTAGCTGTGTCCAGTCAGCCCCCAACTCATGGAAACCCCTTATTCACAACAGAACAAAACACTGCCTGGTTCTGTGCCATCCTTAAGGTCAGTTGCAGATCGAACTGTTGTGATCCATAGGGTTTTAATTGGCTAGTTTTCAGAAGTAGATTGCCATGCCTTTCTTACTAGTCAATCTTACTCTAGAAGCTCTGTTCAGCATCATAGCAACACGCCATCCATTACTGACAGATGGTTGTTGGCTGTACATGAGGTGCATCAGCCAGGAATCAAACCCAGGTATTCCACACAGAAGGTGAGAATTCTACCACTGAGCAACAAATGCCTCACAAGACCACTGAGCACTATCTTTAAAATGTCTCATGAGTTGAGTCCTTCTTCATTCCACTGATACTGGTTCAGGCACTGGTCCTCATTGCAATGGGCTTCCAAATAGTATATCTGCCAGCACTCTGTCCCTGGGCTAATCCATCTCTGGGTTGCTGCCAGATTTTGCTCTCACCCAAATCCCTTGGCATAACATTTAAGGCCTTCACATGGGCTCAGCTCACCTCTAAAGTATCATCTCTTGTTAATCCCTTCACAGTACACACTCTTATATTTTAGGCACAATTAGGAGATAGTTGCCTATATGAGTATGAAGCTCAATGGAGCAATATGGAACAACTGAAAATTCGTGAATTTAGTACTTATTTATTCCTAATTGTTTCTGTATTGGATACTGTGGTGTACCATCCAGATCTCCCTCTCCTTTCAAGACCATGATGCTCATTCCTTCAGCCGCAGGAAGTGCTGGTTCACCGCTGAATCTCTCTCCAGAAATTGCCCTTAGCCAAAGGAGCTTATGTCGCTCCCAGTAGGTAGCCTGTGTCCGGTGTCTGGTTGATGCAGAGGCACAAAGGCCTAGTCCCTTTGCCTTGATGGGGTATAACTCGGAAAAGCCATTCCAATTGCAGAGCTTCCCATGGAATGGACTGAGTCCTTTGTTGTGACTCATTGTAGTTCACTGTCTCCCTTTGCCTAATCCCGCTTCTGTTACTTCCAGAAAAAACTCACCTATAAAATTTCTGCACAGAAATCTCAGTCTCAGGGTCTGTTTCCAGGAAACCAAACCTAATACAGTTTTATTCTTTAAATTTTACTTGAAATAGTATAAGAATGTAAATAATGATTTGTAATATTAATTGCAAGTCGGGAATAACAAACTAAAAAGAATGATGTTGCATTCATTGTCAAAGACAACATTTCAAGATCTACCCTGAAATACACTGTCAGTGATAGGATAATATCCATATGCCTACAAGAAAGATCAGTTAATACTACTATTCAAATTTACCCACTAATCACTAATGCCAAAGATGAAGAAATTGAAGATTTTTACCAACTTCTGCAGTCTGAAATTGATCAAACATGCACTCAAGATGCATTGATAATTACTGGTGATTGGAATTTGAAAGTTGGAAACAAAGAAGACTCAGTACTTGGAAAATACAGCCTTGGTGATAGAAAATATGGCCTTGGTGACAGAAACTATGCTGGAGATTGCATGACAGAATTTTGCAAGACCAATGATTTATTCACTGGAAAGACCTTTTTCAACAACATAAATGACAACTATACATGTGGACCTCATTGGATGGAAAACACATGAATCAAATCGACTACCGTATTTTTATGCAACTAACACGCACCTTCTACATTTGTTTGCCAACTGTGCCCTCCCCCACACTATTTTCATAAGCACTGTTATGCCAATATTTTTACAAGTCCATGTAAAAAAAATTAGTATAGAGTCCTTACAAAAATCTCTCTCACAGGGAGGGCTTGGTTGGCAAACAAATGTAGAAGGCCTCTGTTATTTGTATCATCTGTGAAAGAGATCACGGAGAAGCTCAATGTCTTTAGCCAAAACAAGGACAGGTGCTGACTGTGAAATAGATCACCAATTTCTCATATGCAAGTTCAAGTTGAAGCTGAAGAAAATTAAAACAAGTCCACAAGAGCCAAAGTACAACCTTGAGTATATCCCATCTGAATTTAGAGACCATCTCAAGAATAGATTTGATGTACTGAACACTAATGAGTGAAGACCACACAAGTTGTGGAATGACATCAAGGGCATCATTCTTGAAGAAAGAAAAAGGTCATTAAAAAGACAGGAAAGAAAAAAAGAAAAAAAAAGACCAAAATGGATGTCAGAAGAGACTCAGAAATTTGCCCTTGAACATAGAATAGCTAAAACTAAAGGAAGAAATGATAAGTAAAAGAGCTGAACAGAAAATTTCAAAGGGTGACTCAGGAAGACTAAGTAAAGTATTATAACGAAATGTGCAAAGATCTGGAGTTAGAAAACCAAAAGGGAAGAACACGATCAGCATTTCTCAAGCTGAAATAATTGAAGAAAAAATTCAAGCCACGAGTTGCAAAAAATTGAACAACAAAGGAGGCATCAAAAGAATATGGAAGGAACACACAGAGCCACTGTATCAAAAAGAACTGGTCAACGTTCAACCATTTCAGGAAGCAGCATATAATCAAGAACCAATGGTACTGAAGGAAGAAGTCCAAGCTGCACTGAAGGCACTGGTAGAAAACAAGTCTCCAGGAATCGACGGAATACCAACTGAGATGTTTCAACAAACGGATGCAACACTGGAAGCACTCACTTGTCTATGCAAAGAAATTTGGAAGACAGCTCCTAGGCCAAGCAACTGGAAGAAATGCATATGTGTCTCTATTCCAAAAAATGGCAATCCAACAGAATGTGGGAATTATTGAACAATATCATTGCTATCACAGGCAAGTAAAATTTTGCTGATGATAATTTAAAAATAGTTGCAGGGAACTGCCAGATATTCAAGCCAAATGCAGAAGAGGATGTGGAACAAGGGAAATCATTGCTGATGTCAAATGGATCTTGGTTGAAAGCAGAGAATACCAGAAAGATGTTTACCTGTGTTTTATTGACTATGCAAAGGCATTCAACTGTGTGGATTATAACAAATTATGAATAACATTGCGAAGAATGGGAATTCCAGAACACTTAATTGTGCTCATGAGGAAACTTTACAAAGACCAAGAGGCAGTCATTTGAATAGAACAAGGGAACACTGTGTGGTTTAAAATTAGGAAAAGTGTGTGTCACAGTTGTATCCTTTCACCATACTTATTCAATCTGTATGCTCAGCAAATAATCCGAAAAACTGTACTATACGAAGAACATGGCATCAGGACTGGAAGAAAACTCGTTAACAACCTTCGATATGCAGATAACACAACTTTGCTTGCTGAACTGAAGAGGACTTGAAGCACTTGCTGATGAAGATCAAATACTATAGCCTTCAGTACGGATGATATCTCAACATAAAGAAAGCAAAATTCCTCACAACTGGACCGATAAGCAACATCATGATAAACGGAAAAAATATTGAAGTTGTCAAGGAGTTAATTTTACTTGGATCCACAATTAACACCCATGGAAGTAGCAGTCAAGAAATTATACAATGTATTGCATTGGGTAAATCTGCTGCAAAAGACCTCTTTAAAGTGTTTGTTTAAAAAGCAAAGATGTCACTTTGAGGACTAAGGTCAGCCTGACCCAAGCTGTGGTATTTTCAATCACCTCATATGCATGCAAAAGTTGGACAATGAAAAAGGAAGACTGAAGAAGAGTTGGTACCTTTGAATTGTAGTGTTGGTGAAGAATATCAAATATAACACAGATTGTTATAGTGCAGAAATGGGCTCATGAGAGCTCTATGTGAAGCTATCACCTCACTCCTCTGTGGATCTTAGCCAAGTGCCTGGGTAGGCCTTGAGCTGCAGGACCAGTAATTAGAAAGAAGATCTGGCTGCAAACAGAGAAGAATGAGGACAAGTTGGAACCATCATGTACCTCTGTGTCTGTCTGTCACCCCATCTCATGTGAAGACCTTCAGAGTAATGGCCACCACTTCACTTCCACATCCCAAAGTCTCACACAAGTTCCTCTCACAGCCAACAGGGAAGAAGATTCTTAGCTCAACTGGTGGCAATGGAACAATCCAGTATATCAAGATTAATGTTAAAGCTCTAGTAATTAAGACAGTGAATTAAGCCAGTATTTGATGCAAGCAAAACAAAAAAAAAAAATGTGGTCTCATGCAATATTTGTCCTTTTGTGATTGACTTATTTTACTCAGCATAATGCCCTCCAGACTGATCCACATTGTGAGATTCGTCATTGTTCTTTATCATTGTGTATATGTACTACAGTTTTTTTATCCATTCATACATTGATGGGCATTTAGGTTGTTTCCATGTTTTTGCTATTGCGAATAATGCTGCAATAAACATGAGTGTGCATATGCCTAGTCATGTGATAGCTCTTATTTCTCTAGGATATATTCCTAGGAGTGGGATTGCTGGATCGTATGGTATTTCCATTTCTAGCTTTTTAAGAAAGTGCCATATCGTTTTCCATAGTGGTTGTACCATTTTACGTTCCCACCAGCAGTGCATAAAAGTTCCAATCTTCCCCAAACCTCTCCAACATTTGTTATTTTCTGTTGTTTTGATTAGTGCCAGTATTGTTGGGGTAAGATGGTATAGATGGTATCTCATTGTAGTTTTGATTTACATTTCTCTAATGGCTAATGATCATGAGCATTTCTTCATGTGTCTGTTAACCACCTGAATGTCTTCTTTGGTGAGGTGTCTTTTCATACCCTTTGCCCATTTTTGAATTGGATTACAAAACAATATGTGTATACATTTTTAAATGCGAAACTAACTTGAGCTGTAAACTTTCATCTAAAGCACAATAAAGAAAATAAAGTGCATGTGTCTTACCAGGAAAAAAAAAACGATAGTGAACAGAACAGAACACAATCTAAAACTAAACCCACACATATATAGAAATGACATATGACAAAAAACAGCATTACAAATTCAATAAATGATACAACACTTGGTTTTCCATAAGGAAAAGTAGTTTAAAAAATCCTTACCTCATACTGGTTACAAATTTAATTCCAGGTGCATTAAATCTTAAAATCCTAAATATGAAAAGCAACTTTCAGAAAGAAAATATAGGAAAATAGTTTTACGACTCCAGTGAGGAGAAGTATTTATTAAACAAGAGAAAAACAGCAAAGAATGATACATTTGACTATGTTCTAACTAACAACTTTATGACAAAAAGTTTCATACAAAGTGAAAAGACAAACCAGATACAAAAAGAAAAATATTTATAACATATAACTACAAGTGATTATTACTCAGAATATTTAAAGAATAGCTACAAATCAATGTGAACAGGTCTGGGCTAAGGAAAGGAACAGGAAATTCACAGAAGACTTAAATTTCCAAGTCAAAAAACATTTTTTTAAAAAAGGGCTAAAACTTATTGAGTAATACAAACCTTATACAATTCTAAATGCTTTGCATGTATTAACACACTTAATCCTTGTAATAAGTGTGTGAGGTAGGTTCTATTACTTCTTCATTCTTCCAGAAATGAAGGCACAGGGAAGCTATACAGCTTGTCCAAGATCATAATACTAGTAAGTGACAAAGCCAGATTTGACTACTGAGAGTTTGGCTCCAAAGTCTGGGTTCTTAACTACTATGCAATTTTATGCACATCAGCTTGTTAAAATTTAAACATCTTCCAATATTTACTGTTGGCAAGGACATGGCAAAATGAAGTAATTGTACACTGCTTGTGGGAATGTAAACTGGTAGAACCGCTTAGCTGGAGAGCAATATGACTTTACAAATAAAGACGAAGATGCACGTTAGCCCATAGCCCAGCAATTCCATATCTAGGTCCATAGCCTAGAGAAAGTCTCACGCATGTAAACAAGGAAAATATACAAGAATATTCATTTCAGCACTGCTTGTAATAGTGCAAAAATGCAGTGTAGAATATTCACATGATAGAATATTAATATGAAATAATCTAGGTAAGTCTCCATAAAATAGCATTAATGTATAAAAAGCAAGTTGTGGAAGGATGCATACAGAGTATAACACCATTCATAGGAAGTTTAATTGGTGGCCCGTGGGCATATGTTATCCTAACCACTTTTTATGCCTCTGGAGTTCTTTGGGAGTATACTTCCCCCCCTGAAAGTATTTCTTGCCCTTCAGTGGGGACTTGCATAACTGCAAAAAGCAAAAGAAATGTTAGCTGAAGCAAAATATCTGGAGTATGAGGCTTGCAAGTAAAGTAGTGCAACCAGGAAGTGTGATTAGGTAAAAATTTTGTCTTTTGGCTTTTGTACCCTTAGATGAGCCTTGTAAGCATACTTATGGTTTCCTGTGGGATAGTTAGGGGCCCCTGGTGGGCTTGGTTTGTGTGTGTGTGTCCGTGTTGTATTTGAAAAACCAGAGGTTCCCCATGTAACCTAATGGAAGGTGCCCCACTATATTTTCAGCAACCAAGGTTCATTGGGACAGATGGTTGACCATCAATCAGCAGCCTTGAGAAGGCAAAAAGTTCAGTGGTAACCACGTAGTCCTAGGTAATATTTCTCAAAATCCATATTACCAACCAAAAATTTAGACACACCCATGACTCAACATACATTCATTAATGAAAACACATAGTATCCAAAAAAAAATTCAAAGCAGAAAATAATAAGGCCATCGAAGGGTTGAAAGTATGCAAAGCATTACATGGTTTAACATATGTAGTAAAACCATAAAACATGGAAAAATAATCTTGGAAATCAATAATATGCTCGCCTTTGTGAAAGGGAGTGAAGGACTGCAATGGGGGTTATGCAGGGAGAGTCAACTACAGCTGTAACATTGTACTTATTTCTTTAAAAAACAGTGATTATGGCAAAATATTATGATGTGACACAACTGGCTGCTGAATATATTCATCTCTGTACTCTTAGATTTCAATGACATGACCTGCCCCACATTTTGTACTTCAGCTTTCACTTTATCCCTCTTCCGTGCTGCTGCCCCATGGGGTCTCCAACCATTCAGTGAACAAGCCAGGGCCCGTTAAAAGTCCTCTGGGTATACAATTTATCCTTCATTTCTTCTGTAACTGGGTAAGCTATTCACCCCACTGAGTATACTGTAAATAAACCTCTCCTCCACTCCTTATGGAGCCCTGGTGGTGTAGTGGTTAAGAGCTCGGCTGCTAACCAAAAGGTTGGCAGTTCAAATCCACCAGCTGCCCCTTGGGAACCCCACGGGGCAGTTCTCCTCTGTCCTATAGGGTCACTATGAGTTGGAATTGACTCGATAGCACCTAACAACAACAATCACTCCTTAACATTAAGGTAGTGAGAATTGGGACTCTATGTTTGCAACCAGAGACTTCTAGTAAGGCATAATTAACCTGTTTTCTTTGGAAAATATGTTTCCATTTATTAAGGTAAACATTGTGGCAGAATATGCTAGTTGTGCCCCAGTATCCATTTTGCCTTCTTCCTTGGTTAAGTTAAGCAAGGGTAGGCCCCTCTACCTGCTCCCTCTTCTGATTGCAGGAATGGAGGTATAATAGCTGGAGCTCAGGCAACTACTGTGGACAATGGTTTGCAAGCCACATGCTGAGGATAGGACTAACAATGTAGGAGACGCTGGGCCCTGATAATTTTGTGAAGTTATCCTACCAGTCCTGGACTGCCAATTTCTAAAATTCTTTTAGGTTATTTTGGGTTTTCTGTCTCTTGCAGCTTAATCTAAACCTGACTAATCCAAATATACTATTTACACTCTTTTACATCTTCCCTTTCCCACTTGGTTTTATATCCCAACTATTACTACGCAATTAAGTATTTTACAAAATCTTGAGTTTTGATGACTATGCAGTACTCCAACTTTTATTTAACGATTTCCCAACTATTTAACAATTAGATTGTTTCCAATTTTCTCTTACTATTATGAATACGAACCCTGGTACAAACAAATGGTTAAGTGCTCAGCTGCTAACCAAAAGGTTGGCAGTTTGAACCCACCCAGCACCTCCAAGGGAGAAAGACCTGGCGGTCTGCTAAGGTAAAGATTACAGCCAAGAATACCCTACGGGGCAGTTCTACTCTGTCACATGGGGTCACTATGAGTCGGAATTTACTCGATGGCATCTAACAACAACAACAGCAATAATTATGAATACAAAGTGACAATTTTTTTAAAAGAAGGATCCTGAGAGGAAATTCATGGCTTTATTTGGATTTCACATCATGGCATGTGCTCATATTTGACCATTGAAGATCTAACTGAGGTGGGAGCAGCTTACCATGATTAAGAAAAGCTTCATCTACAAGAAAACCTGTAACTTCACATGTGCTGGATTTGAAAACCTAAATCCAGTAAGGTGGTAGGAACATCACACATGTAACATTTTTTAGGTTACCAAGGTGATAATTAATTCAGATAATTTAAAAAAATTAACACTTTTACATATTTGAATAGAACTATTTTATTATTTCTATATTTCTTTTTTTTTTTTTTGCAAAGAAGGCTGTGGGGAAAAATTGAGCCCTTTGTACTCTCACTCCTCTGAAAGGGGCAATAATAAATCATATTATCCTCCCAGCATCCCACACAAACAGCACATGAGGCAATCTTTAGGACCCTATATATTTCCGTGAATAGCAGTCATAAAAGAATTCAAAGGAAGGCAAGTATATGTCAAAGATAAGAACTCTGTTTTGTAATATACAGTAGGTTGAGTGTGTGTAATTATAATGAAGATCAAGTCCACTGTGTATCTGTTCAGTGGGATGGCTATTACTTGCCAGTAAAACTGAAAATGTTATTTATTCATCTATTTGTTTAGCTTACCACCCCTTACCACTTTCAATTTCTTTACCCTTCATTCTTCTTCACTGGACTCCTTACTGTTTAATAAGATGCAGTTACATGTTTACTTGCTTTCTGGCTACCTCACTAAAATGTAAACTCCATAAGAGAAGGGCTCCTCGCTGCTTTATTCACTGAGTATCCAGTGTCCAGCACAGCTGCAGGCACAACTGGTTGCTGTTGAGTCGTGTGTGCCACAGTAAACATGCAGTCCGTAGGGTTTTCAACGGCTGATATTTTGGAAGTAGATCGTCAGGCCTTCCTTCTGAGCTGCCTCTGGGAGAGCTTGATATTTCCAACCTTTTGGTTAGCAGCTGAGCCTGTTAACTGTTTGCACCAGCCAGGGACTTTCTGCAGGCACAAAACAGATGTCCAGTCACAAATGTCAATTTGTATCCAGTCACAAGTGTCAATTGCAAGGCGAGAGTAATCCCGGGTGAGACTTGAAGGGGCGTGTGGGGACTGATCATGGAGGCACTGGCAAGCCAAGCACAGGGGCTTTGACTTGATCCTGAGGCAGTGGGGAGTCACAGAGGGATGTTAAGCTGCCACTTAGGGGATGGTGAGAGACATAATTAGACTTGGGTTTTAGACAAATAACTCTGGGTTTGGTGCAGAGAAATGGTTTGGGTTGGCAGAACAGTCTGGGAACAGGGAGACCAGTGACGAGGCTGTTGCAGCTTTCTAGGTGAGTGGAGACATGAGCCCCAGTTAGAAAGTTGATAATAATCAGAGTGATAATAAAAAGCCAAACCCGTTGCCATCAAGTCGATTCTGACTCATAGTGGCCCTATATGGTTATTAATATAGCAAAGTTTGTGGAGCACATAGCTATTGATTAAAATCCATTTTCTAGACTGCATTTCCTGGTCTCTGTTGCAGTTAGGGTATAGCCATGTGATTAAATTCTAGCCAATGGAATAAGCACAGAGAGAATGAGACCCACTTCCAGGCCTGGCCCATAGAAATCTCCCATATACACTCTTTGTTCTTTGCCTTTTCTGGCTAGTTGGAATGGTGAAGCCTTGTACTGAAGATGACTGGGCTTCCATTAGCCTGGGTCCTTGCAAAGCCATTTAGAGAAAAGTTGCTCCAATTAACCAGGAACATCTTGGAATATTGTATTAGTGAGGAATAATTATCTATTGTGTTTTGAACCTTTGGAGAATTTTAGGTCTATTTGCTACAGCAGCTGATGTTTCCCTAATGAACTGAAGCATTTATTTTCTGCTAGGCACTATTTGCAACATTTTTCATATAATAACTCATGTAACCCTCACAATAATCCTTTGAGGCATATGTTATTATTACCCCCAATTTAAGGATGAGGACACTAAGGCACAGAGAAGTTACATACCCTGCTGAAGTTACAGTGGGAATGGCAAAGCCAGGTTTCAAACAGAGTTCTGGCTCCAGTATTTTAAGCAATATCTTACAGTGGAGGTTGATAGTAATGAATAGATTTAAAAACCAAAGGTATTGATGCCCTTTCCTTTCAACTAAAACTTCTGACTAAAAACAGAATTTTGTGGTTAAATGGCCAAGGATAAACACTAATTACTATTGTTATTGTTATTGTTAGGTGCTATCGAGTCGCTTACGACTAGGACAGATTAACCAGTAAGCAAGGTACTCATGGGTTTAGAGTAAGCAAGGATTACACGAACTTAATTGTGTTAACTTATTAATCTGTAGCAGACAATTTCCAAGGGTTTCACCACATTTCTGATATGGTGAAAAACAGATGAGATTGTACACTACAGATTAGTAAGTAAGCACAAGTAAGCCCATGTATATCTTCCTTTTTGAGTAATCCGTCCTTGGTTCTGACTCATTTCGACCCAATGTACAGCAGAACAAAACATGGCCTGGTCCTATGCCATCCTCACAGTTGTTGCTATGTTTGAGCCCATTGTTGTAGCCACTGTGTCACTATAACTTCAAAATGCAGAGGAGAAGGAAAGCCCATGTTGATGACTGAAGAGGTGAGCAGCCTAGGACAGACATCACTTACTTGTGCAAGAATTTACTGAAAATACCTCAGTGAATGGGAGGCTCTTTTACTGGCAACAACACAGGTGCAATTATTGATTGCTGTGGAGATGAAGACTATAAACCAGAGACCACTGAACCTACTAATCTTCATCTGTGTTCTTCAGCAAAGCCAGAATCTTAAGGCAAAAAAAAAAAAAAAGGTACTCACAAACTAATCAAATGTGTTCCCTTCACAGTCAGTTGAAGATATGTAGACTCAACATCAGTCAAGCATCCAGAGAATATTGACTTTTCCTAGCTATTCAAACTCTACTTAAGTCAAGCACCAGCTTACACAAGAAATACTGGCTTTGCCCATTAATTAACAATTTGACCAAATCCCCCTAGATGGGATATCCTCATTTTTTTCTAGGCAACCAATTCAGGTCCATTGTTCCTTCTAAACCTAACTGAGAAATCTTTTTCCTGAAGCCCCATTAATTGCCCAGTGCCCACGATGAACACTGCTCCAGGAATTCTACATGCCCTTGACATTTACGCCAACATTCTTTACCTGTCAACAGGTGATGGGCATATGTTTTTACATCTGTGCTCATGTAAGTCAGAGTTTCATTTCTTTAACCAAACCAGGCCCAATAGAGTTGATTCTGACTCGCGGTGACTCTATGTGTGTTAGAGTAGAATTGTGCTCCATAAGGTTTTCAATGGCTGACTTTTTGGAAGTAGATCACCATGCCTTTCTTTTGAGGACCTCTGGTTAGGCTCCAATCTCCAACCTTTGGTTAGCAGCTGAGTTCATTAACCATTTGCACATACCAAGGACTCGTTCTTCAACCAAGATTTTAAGAAACCAAGGAACAGGGAAGGATTACCCAATAAGCAAGTTACTCTGGAGTTTACGTGTGCTTACTTATTAATCTGTAGTGCACAATTTCATCTGTTACTCACCACGCCTTTGATGTGTAATTGTGCACTACAAATTGGTAAGTAAATAAAATTAAGCCCACTTGTATATTGCTTACTATAAAGTCTTGCATATGTTGCTTACTGGGTAATCTGCCCCTGCATAGGAGCAGGCTGAGCTTCACCTTCACTGCTTTCTAAGCCTGGATGTGGATCTAATTCACCTAAGGACCTTAAAAGAATAGACCAATGCCTGGACCCCTCCCAGAAAGTATTCTGCTGCAGAGGAACATGTTAAATCACATT
The DNA here is from genome assembly GCA_030035585.1 of Dugong dugon. Classification (NCBI taxonomy): domain Eukaryota; kingdom Metazoa; phylum Chordata; class Mammalia; order Sirenia; family Dugongidae; genus Dugong; species Dugong dugon. The sequence continues at coordinate 55,248,260 of CM057465.1, forward strand.
GTGAGGTTGCTGCTGTTGTCTGGTGCCTTCGAGTCAGTTCTGAATCATAGAGACCCTATGTACAACAGAACAAAACACTGCCCAGTCCTACACCATCCTCACAATCATCACTATGTTTGAGCTCATTGCTGCAGCCACTGTGTCAGTCCATCTCTTTGAGGGTCTTCCTCTTTTTCCTGACCCTCTACTTTACTAAGCATGATGTCCTTCTTCAGGGACTAGTCCCCCCTGATAACATGTCCAAAATCCTCGCTTCTAAGGAGCATTCTGGCTGTACTTCTTCCAAGACAGATTTGTTTGTTCTTCTGGCAGTCCATGATACATTCAATATTCTTCACCAACACCAAAATTCAAATTCATCAATTCTTCTTCGGTCTTCCTTCTTCATTGTCCAGCTTTCGTATGCATGTGAGGTGATTGAAAGTACCATGCCTTGGTCAGGTGCCCCTTAGTCCTCAAGGTGCCATCTTTGCTTTCTGACACTTTAAAAAGGCCTTTTGCAGCAGATTTGCCCAATGCAATACATCATTTGATTTCTTGACTGCTGCTTCCATGGCTGCTGATTACAGATCTGAGTGAATCCTTGACAACTTCAGTCTTTTCTCCATTTATCATGATGTTGCTTATTTGTCCCGTTGTGAGGATTTTTGTTTTCTTGATGTTGAGGTGTAATCCATACTGAAGGCTGTAGTCTTTGATTTTCATCAGTAAGTGCTTCAAGTCCTCTTCGCTTTCGGCAAGCAAGGTTGTGTCATCTGCATTTTGCAGGTTGTTAATGAGTCTTCCTCCGATCCTGATGCCCTGTTCTTCATACAGTCCGAATTCTCGGATTATTTGTTCAGCATACAGGTTGAATAAGTATAGTGAAAGGATACAACCCTGAAGCACACCTTTCCTGATTTTAAACCATGTAGTATCCCCTTGTTCTATTTAAACAACTGCCTCTTGGTCTGCGGACAGGTTCCTCATGAGCACAATTAAGTGTACTGGAATTCCCATTTGTTACAGATTGAATTGTGTATATCTGGCAACTTGGCTAGGTCATGATTCCCAGTATCGTATGATTGTCTACCATTTTGTCATCTGATGTGATTTTCCTATGTGTTGTAAATCCTATCTCTATGATGTTAGTGGGATGGGATTAGTGGCAGTTATGTCGATAAGGCAAGACTCAATCTGCAAGATTAGATTGTGTCTTAAGCCAATCTCTTTTGAGATATAAAAGAGAGACATGAGGAGAGAGACAAGGAGACATCATACCACCAAGAAAGCAGTGCCAGTAGCAGAGCACATCCTTTGGACCTGAGGTTCCGGAGCTGAGATGCTCCCAGACCAAGGGAAGACTGATGACAAGGACTTTCCTCCAGAGCTGGCAGACAGAGAAAGCCTTCCCCTGAAGCCGGCACCCTGAATTCAGACTTCTAGCCTATTGGACTGTGAGAGAAGAAACTTCTCTTTGTTAAAGCCGTCCACTTGTGGTATTTCTGTTACAGCAGCACTGGATGACTAAGACACCATTCTTCGGAATATTATCTATCTATAATTTGTTATGATCCACACAGATGAATGCCTTTGCATAGTTAACAAAATACAGGTAAACATCTTTCTGGTATTCGCTGCTTTCAGAGAAAGCACCATGGGTGACCCTGCTGGTGTTTGAAATAGTGGTGGCATAGCTTCCAGCATCACAGCAACAAGTAAGCCACCACAGTACAACAAACCAACAGACACATGGTTCTTTTAGCAAAATCTCAACTGTGGAACAAAAAGAGATGAAGGGAAAACTTACAGATCCAAAGAGACTTAAGAGCCATAATAACCACTCGTGAGGTATGAACTTATGATTCCCATTTCAAGCAAACATATAGTAAAAACAAGCCTGCAAATACAAAAGAAATTTTGTGAAATTTGGGAGACAATTGAAATTTTAAACAGTGATGGGTATGTGGTAATATGAAGGAATTACTGTTATTTCTGTTTAAGTATAATAATATATTTTTAAAAACAGCTTACATCTTTCAGAGACATATATTGAAATACTTTGGTAAAATGATATGATGTTTAGGATCTGCTTCAAAAGATGCAGGGAGTGAATAGAAGGATAAATGAAGCAACACTGACCATGAGTTGATAATTGTTGTAGCTAGGTATTATGTTCATAAGGGTTCATTATGCTGTTAGGTCTATGTTAGTATATATTTGAAATTTTCCATAATAAAAAATAATTTAATCTACCCATGTTTGTGAACTACTATTCTTTTCCTCCCATACCTTAACACACACACAGACACACACACACACACATACAAACCATGAAAGACTCTGAATACAATGTATACTCAATCTTTACTTTCCAGAGGAGAAGAAAAGGGGACATGGGAATAGGGCATTTTTGTACTAGGTGTGACTACAAGTTTCAGACTCTTTTATATGATCTGTGCTCATTTTAGTCTGAGGCACATTGAAGAGTTGCTACCAAGGTCAGATGGGCCTGGTTACCTCTAAGACTAAAGAGTAGTCCCCTCTCCTTGTAAGGAATCCTTGACTGGTGTAATCAGTTAAGTGCTCAACCACCGACTGAAAGGTTGGCAGTCTGAACCCACCCAGAAGTGCCTCGGAAGAAAGGCCTGGCAATCTGTTTCCAAAAGATTGTAACCAGGAAAACTTCATGGAGTGCAGTTCTACTCTGCAACACATGGGGTCACCATGAGTCCAAACCAACTCGATAGCAATTTGTTCTGGTTCTCTCCCTCTAAACTAGAGCAGTCTTTTTTTTCTTTGTAAACTGCTAACCCTCTGGGAGTACACGTGTAAGTGTGGAATTTGTGAGTGTATCTGTGTGTGTGTGTGTTTACTAGGGCTGCCACATACCTTTGTGCATGCTGTATACTGAGCAAGGGTATCATATCTAAGGGGGCACCCTTCACGTCATCCACATTGTAGATTTGTATATTTATTATGACAACTGTCTTGCAAGCAGCAGAAAAATGTCTTGTTCAAACAAAATCAATATACTTGACAACTCTCCAACAGATGCAAGCAAAATGTCATAAGGTTGGGACTCCTTTTCTAATTATGCTCTGACTGTGTGGGCTAGCAGCATCCCTGAGCTGCCTAACTGCCTGAGTTTAAATCCCATCTTCCCACTCCCTCACTGACTATATAATCTTCAGAAGTTACTTAACAGTCCTGAGCCTAAATTTCTTCCTCTGTAACATGGAATGATACTATTACTATCCTGAGAGGACTATTCACAGCATTTAGTGCATGTAAAACAGTACCAGGCACATAGTAAATAAATAACAACAACAAAAAACAGTTGCCATCAAGTCAATTCTGAGTCATGGCAACCCTATGTGTGTCACAGTAGAACTGTGGTCCATAAGGTTTTCAATGGCTGATTTTTTGAAAGTAGATCACTGGGCCTCTCTTCTGAGGTGCCTCTGGGTACAGTCGAACCTTCATCCTTTCAATTAGCAGCCAAGCATGATAACTGTTTGCACCACCCGGGGACTCCAGGCACATAGTAAGTCCTCAATAAATGTTAGAGGTATCTATTCATACATATATAATTTTATGTGCATAAGTACGCATGTGTGTGTGTCTACATCTTCATAAGCTCAATGAATAAATTATTGCAATGGACTTCAAAAAGAATAGGTCTCCTATTTTACAAATGCAAACTATCTTAAAAAAAGAATATTCTTCCTAATTAGGTTTGGAAACTGCAGTAAAGCTCAAGTTCCAGGTAAGCAGCCAGGGTTTCTAAGCCTCTCTGCACACAGCAGCATGTGTGTATATGCTGATCAGGAGCTCTCTGAAGAAAATTCCTGGGGTTTTTCCATGGGTTTAACTACTTGGCCAGAAAGCCTGTAATGGGAAAAGATCTAACGGGAGTTGCCAGTTACAAAAGGGGTATTACCCCACAGGCAGAATAGAGTAAAAAAACTTCGAGAGGTTAAAAGTCTATTTTTAAAAGGAAAGGACACAGAGTATGCCTTTAATTCAGTGTTAAAAATAACCTAAGCAGTGTCCTCTACACTTCCCACCACCCCCATTCCTGTATTGCCCCACGTGAAAGAAAGAGTGTTTGTTTTTCATTTTGTTTCTTCTCATGGTCTTTCCCTCCGCCACTCCTAGTCAAACATGGGCTATTTGGTTTTCAGTTCACAGAACACGTTGAATTATATCTCAGAAATTCCTCACAGACCCCCAGAAAGCATGCTGGATTATGATATGGAGTTAACCTATATCAGGGACTAAGTAAAAAATTCACAGGAGATAAGCAAAATGGAGCCCTTCCACCTTTCCTTCACACCTGGGAAGAGTGTGTAGGGGACATCATTCAGGTGGGAAGACATACCGCGCTTGGCTGCTAACCAAAAGTTGGAAGTTCGAGTCCACCCAGAGGCACCTGATGATCTACTTCTCCAAAAATCAGTCATTGATAACTCACAAAAAAAGACCAGACTTACTGGCCTGACAGAGACTGGAGAAACCCCGAGAGTATGGCCCCCAGACACCCTTTAACTCAGTAATGAAGTCACTCCCGAGGTTCACCATTCAGCCAAAGGTTAGACAGCCCCATAAAACAAAACAAGACTAATGGGGCACAACAGCTCAGGGACAAGGACTAGAAGGCAGGAAGGGACAAGAAAGCTGGTAATAGGGAACCCAAGGTTGAGAAGGGACAGTGTTGACATGTTGTGAGTTGTTAACCACTGTCATCAAAAAATACGTGTACTAACTGTTTAATAGGAAACTATCTGTTTTGTAAACCTTCATCTAAAGTACAATTAAAAAAAAAAAAAAATCAGCCATTGAAAACTCCATGGAGCACAGTTCTCCTCTGACACACATGCAGTCACCATGAGTTGGAATTGAACAGCAACTGGTACGGTAATGAACACTCGGTTTCCACCACATGTGAATGCAACTATGTTTCAAATGTATGTAGATTGGTTATGATTAATCAAATGCAATTAATACATTACAATTGTATTACTTGCATTATTTGTATATGTATTAATATATACAAATTTATTTAACAACATTTCCAAAATCAAGTAGATTTTTAACATGTATTTTCATGAAAGACCAATTCCAAAAGTACAACTTTTCTCAGCTAGGAACCCCAGAATCTATTATTATTTTGTTTTGCCTTAAAAAAGGAGTCTGCTAGATTAGTTCATTCTAGAAAGTAATGGAAAATTGATAAGTGTCAGTAACTCCCAATGCTCCACTAAAACCAAGCCGGGAACCAAGCCTGAGATAAAAACATTTAAGTATCTCTTTATTTGTGTTATTCCAGGAGGGGTAGAAGGTGGCTCACAAAGATGCATACAATTCGACAAGATATAATCAGTTAAGTATAAGTGAAGGAAAAAAAGACAAAGAAAATAGGGTGGAAAAGTGAATCACAGCAGTGAAGTTAGAACAAAAAGGCATAAAGTGAACTCCCACAGGCTCCCAAGAGGTGGGCAGCTAGTTTGGCTCTGCCCTTTGTAAGAAGCCAAAGGGAAGAGGGAACCATTAATAGGTACATAATACACATTATCTATTAAATAAATACACATTGGCTTCTTCACAAGAAGTCTGAGTTTTTCTGCTGGCAAGACAAAGAAACTTCAAATGGATTTAAAAAATTAGTTTTTCCTGATGTTCTCATGCCAAAACTCAATCAATAATTAATTCAGGACAGACTTTCTATAATGATTAAAACTAGTTGCCTTCTAGTTGACTCCAACTCATGGCAACCCAACGTGTGTCAGAATAGAACTGTGTTCCACAGGATTTTTCCATGGCTGATTTTTCAGATGTAGATTGCCAAGCCTTTCTTCCAAGGTGCCTCTGGGTAGGTTTTAACTGCCAATCTTTCTGTTAGCAGCTGAGCACTTTAACCATTTGTACCACCTGGGGACTCCCCTCTAATGACTAGGGAGTATCTTTTCAACATTCTGTTGAAAATTATTTTGCCACCATCTATATGGGTGGAAATAGAAGCATGGAATAGTGATTTGCTTCCCCTTCATCCACCAGGTTAATTGCTAAGATAAAAATAGGAATAACTTGTCCCATTGTTGTGTGCCATCAAGTTGATTCCAACTCAAGAATAGATTTGATGCATTGAACACTAATGACCAAAGACGAGACTAGTTGTGGGATGACATCAAGGACATCATACATACAAAGGTAATTAAAAAGAAAGAAAAGATAAAAATAGATGTCAGAAGAGACTCTGAAACTTGCTCTGGAACATAGAGCAGCAAAAGCAAATGGAAGAAATGATGAAGTAAAAGAGCTAAACAGAAAATTTCAAAGGGCTGCTCGAGAAGACAAAGTAAGGTATTACAATGAAATGTGCAAAGACCTGGAGTTAGAAAACTAAAAGGAAAGAACATACTCAGCATTTCTCAAGTTGATAGAACTGAAGAAAAATTCAAGCCTCAAGTTGCAATATTGAAGGATTCTATGGGAAAAGTATTGAACATGCAGAGAAGCATCAAAAGAAGATGGAAGGAACACACAGAGTCAGTGTATCAAAAAAAGATCAGTTCACATTCAACCATTTCAGAAGGTACCATATGATCAAGAACCAATGGTACTGAAGGAAGACGTCCAAGCTGCACTGAAGGCATTGGGGAAAAAAAAGGCTCCAGGAATTGGCGGAGTACCAATTGAGATGTTTCAACAAACAGATGCAACACTGGAAGCACTCACTTGTCTATGCCAAGAAATTTGGAAGACAGCTACCTGGTCAACCGACTGGAGGAGGATCTGTATTTGATTCAAAGAATCAAAGAAAGGCGATCCAACAGAATGTGGAAATTATTGAACAATATCACTAATACTAATCCGAGAAGCTGGACTATATGAAAAAGAAAGGGGCATCAGGATTGGAGGAAGACTAATTAACAACCTGCGATATGCAGACGAAACAACCTTGCTTGCTGAAAGTGAAGAGGACTTGAAGCACTTACTGGTAAAAATCAAAGACCACAGCCTTCAATATGGATTACACCTCAACATAAAGAAAACAAAAATCCTCACAACTGGACCAATAAGCAACATCATGATAAATGGAGAAAAGATTGAAGTTGTCAAGGATTTCATTTTACTTGGATCCACTATCAACACCCATGGAAGCAGCAGTCAGGAAGTCAAAAGACGCATTGCATTGGACAGATCTGCTGCAAGAGACCTTTTTGAAGTGTTGAAAAGCAAAGATGTCACTTTGAAGACTAAGGTGCATCTGACCCAAGCCATGATATTTTCAATTGAATCATACGCATGCAAAAGCTAGAAGATGAATAAGGAAGACCAAAGAAGAATTGACACCTTTGAATTGTGGTGTTGGCGAAGAATACTGAAAATACCATGGACAGCCAAAACAATGAACAAATCTGTCTTGGAAGAAGTACAACCAGAATGGTCCTTAGAACAAAGGATGGCAAGACTACGTCTTATATACTTTGGACATGTTTTCAGGAGGGATCAGACCATGAAGAAGGCCATTATGCTTGGTAAAGTACAGGGTCAGCAAAAAAGAGGAAGACCCTCAATGAAATGGATTGACACAGTGGCTACAACAATGGGCTCAAGCAAAACAACAATTGTGAGGATGGGGCAGGACTGGGCAGTGTTTCATTCTGTGGTGCATAGGGTCGCTATGAATCGGAACTGACTTGACATCACCCAACAACAACATCGACATCACTAATACTAGACACAAGTAAAATTTCGCTGAAAATAATTCAAAAATGGTTGCAGCAGTACATCCACATGGAACTGTCAGAAACTCAAGCTGCATTCAGAAGAGGATGTGGAATGAGGGTTATCATTGATGATGTCAAATGGATCTTTGTTGAAAGCAGAGAATACCAGAAAGATGTTCACCTGTGTTTTACTGACTATGCAAAGGCATTCAACTGTGTGGATCATAACAAATTATGGGTAACATTGTGAAGAATGGGAATTCCAGAACACTTAATTGTGCTCATGAGGAACCTGTACATAGATCAAGAGGCAGTCATTCAAACAGAACAAGTGAATATTGAGTGGTTTAAAATCAGAAAAGGTATGTGTCAGCGTTGTAGCCTTTCACTATACTTATTCAATCTGTATGCTGAGCAAATAATCCAAGAAACCTGACTATATGAAGAAGAACACTGCATCAGGATTGGAGGAAGACTCATTAACACCCTGTGCCATGCAGATGACAAAACCTTGCTTGCTGAAAGCAAAGAGGACATGAAGCACTTACTAATGAAGATCAAAGACTACAGCCTTCAGTATAGATTACATCTCAACATAAAAAAAAAAAAAAAATCCTCACGACTGGACCAATAAGCAGCATCATGATAAACAGAGAAAAGATTGATGTTGTCAAGGGTTTCATTTTACTTGGCTCCACAATCAATGCCCATGGAAGCAGAAGTCAAGAAATCAAATGACACTTCGGTGAAGAGTAAGACAATACACAATACTGGAAAAGCCAGCACAGCTTGTCCAAGGCAAGGTCATGGAAGCTCCATAAACACATTCAAACTCCCTGAGAGACCAAATTACTGTGCTGAGGGCTGTGGGGACCATAATCCTGTGGAACATCCAGCTCAATTGGCATAACATAGTTTAAAAAGAAAATGTTCTACATCCTACTTCAGTGAGTAGCATCTGGGGTCTTAAAAGCTTGTGAGTGGCCATCTAAGATACTCCACCGATCTCACCTCGTCTGGAGCGAGGGAGAATGAAGAAAATCAGCGACACAAGGGAAAGATTAGTCCAAAGTACTAATGGACCACGACTACCACAGCTTCCACCCGACTGAATCCAGCACAACTAGATGGTGCCCGGCTACCACCACTGACTGCTCTGACAGAGATCATAATAGAGGGTCCTGGAGAAAAATATAGAACAAAATTCTATGTCACAAAAAAAGACCAGACT